>CANUEZ040000019.1:4772500-14772500 GCA_948099385.1 Fasciola hepatica
TACATCACACAATCAATAACCATTACAAGTTTAATCAACCACAGAAAGTACATCAATAAGAAAATATCGTCAGAATCAAACAAAAGCTCATCATTCTCAGAGAGCTGGGTAGAATCATCACCGATATCATTCCTACACACACAAAAAACAAAACTTGAACAACAACAAAATCACATTTCAGTATCAATCTACACTCACCTCAACCAAAATAAAACCAATCACTAATGAACATCAAGTGAATTCAACGTTGAACATATCTTCCAACGCCAACAGTCACCGAAACTCCCACAACAAGGCCAATACATCCACTGAAATTGAGAAATCATGCATCAATTATTTCAACTTATCCCAATCACAATATCATTCAACAAACAACAATTCAATCAGATACACAAGAAATCTATCAGTCACTCACAAAATCACTCAACACTCTCTCTCTCTCTCTCACTCATCCAGTCTATTCCGCAGTGGGGTAGTCAGCCCGTCAGAAAAACAGCGGATCCTCCACCCACTGACAGGGAGTCACTCACTCACTCACTCCACACACCCACTCACTCACTCACTCACTCACTCACTCACTCATTCATTCAATCACCCACTTATATAGTCATTCTCTCGCTCACTCAATGTCTAACTCACTCATCCAATCACTCGCTAACTAAATAATAACTAACCACCAACACTCCAAACCAAACTAAATTCACACGAACAACAATTACATCACACAATCAATAACCATTACAAGTTTAATACACCACAGAAAGTACATCAATAAGAAAATATCGTCAGAATCAAACAAAAACTCATCATTCTCAGAGAGCTGGGTAGAATCATCACCGATATCATTCCTACACACACAAAAAACAAAACTTGAACAACAACAAAATCACATTTCAGTATCAATCTACACTCACCTCAACCAAAATAAAACCAATCACTAATGAACATCAAGTGAATTCAACGTTGAACATATCTTCCAACGCCAACAGTCACCGAAACTCCCACAACAAGGCCAATACATCCACTGAAATTGAGAAATCATGCATCAATTATTTCAACTTATCCCAATCACAATATCATTCAACAAACAACAATTCATTCAGATACACAAGAAATCTATCAGTCACTCGCAAAATCACTCAACACGCTCTCTCTCTCTCTCTCTCACTCATCAAGTCTATTCCGCAGTGGGGTAGTCAGCCCGTCAGAAAAACAGCGGATCCTCCACCCACTGACAGGGAGTCACTCACTCACTCACTCCACACACCCACTCACTCACTCACTCACTCACTCACTCATTCATTCAATCACCCACTTATATAGTCATTCTCTCGCTCACTCAATGTCTAACTCACTCATCCAATCACTCGCTAACTAAATAATAACTAACCACCAACACTCCAAACTAAACTAAATTCACACGAACAACAATTACATCACACAATCAATAACCATTACAAGTTTAATCAACCACAGAAAGTACATCAATAAGAAAATATCGTCAGAATCAAACAAAAACTCATCATTCTCAGAGAGCTGGGTAGAATCATCACCGATATCATTCCTACACACACAAAAAACAAAACTTGAACAACAACAAAATCACATTTCAGTATCAATCTACACTCACCTCAACCAAAATAAAACCAATCACTAATGAACATCAAGTGAATTCAACGTTAAACATATCTTCCAACGCCAATAGTCACCGAAACTCCCACAACAAGGCCAATACATCCACTGAAATTGAGAAATCATGCATCAATTATTTCAACTTATCCCAATCACAATATCATTCAACAAACAACAGTTCAATCAGATACACAAGAAATCTATCAGTCACTCACAAAATCACTCAACACTCTCTCTCTCTCTCTCACTCATCCAGTCTATTCCGCAGTGGGGTAGTCAGCCCGTCAGAAAAACAGCGGATCCTCCACCCACTGACAGGGAGTCACTCACTCACCCACTCCACACACACACACCCATCACTCACTCACTCACTCACTCACTCATTCAATCACCCACTTATATAGTCATTCTCTCGCTCACTCAATGTCTAACTCACTCATCCAATCACTCGCTAACTAAATAATAACTAACCACCAACACTCCAAACCAAACTAAATTCACACGAACAACAATTACATCACACAATCAATAACCATTACAAGTTTAATCAACCACAGAAAGTACATCAATAAGAAAATATCGTCAGAATCAAACAAAAACTCATCATTCTCAGAGAGCTGGGTAGAATCATCACCGATATCACTCCTACACACACAAAAAACAAAACTTGAACAACAACAAAAATACATTTCAGTATCAATTTACACTCACCTCAACCAAAATAAAACCAATCACTAATGAACATCAAGTGAATTCAACGTTAAACATATCTTCCAACGCCAACAGTCACCGAAACTCCCACAACAAGGCCAATACATGCACTGAAATTGAGAAATCATGCATCAATTATTTCAACTTATCCCAATCACAATATCATTCAACAAACAACAATTCAATCAGATACACAAGAAATCTATCAGTTACTCACAAAATCACTCAACACTCTCTCTCTCTCTCACTCATCAAGTCTATTCCGCAGTGGGGTAGTCAGCCCGTCAGAAAAACAGCGGATCCTCCACCCACTGACAGGGAGTCACTCACTCACTCACTCCACACACCCACTCACTCACTCACTCACTCACTCACTCACTCACTCACTCATTCAATCACCCACTTATATAGTCATTCTCTCGCTCACTCAATGTCTAACTCACTCATCCAATCACTCGCTAACTAAATAATAACTAACCACCAACACTCCAAACTAAACTAAATTCACACGAACAACAATTACATCACACAATCAATAACCATTACAAGTTTAATCAACCACAGAAAGTACATCAATAAGAAAATATCGTCAGAATCAAACAAAAACTCATCATTCTCAGAGAGCTGGGTAGAATCATCACCGATATCATTCCTACACACACAAAAAACAAAACTTGAACAACAACAAAAATACATTTCAGTATCAATTTACACTCACCTCAACCAAAATAAAACTAATCACTAATGAACATCAAGTGAATTCAACGTTAAACATATCTTCCAACGCCAACAGTCACCGAAACTCCCACAACAAGGCCAATACATCCACTGAAATTGAGAAATCATGCATCAATTATTTCAACTTATCCCAATCACAATATCATTCAACAAACAACAATTCATTCAGATACACAAGAAATCTATCAGTTACTCACAAAATCACTCAACACGCTCTCTCTCTCTCTCACTCATCCAGTCTATTCCGCAGTGGCGTAGTCAGCCCGTCAGAAAAACAGCGGATCCTCCACCCACTGACAGGGAGTCACTCACTCACTCACTCCACACACTCACTCACTCACTCACTCACTCACTCACTCACTCACTCATTCAATCACCCACTTATATAGTCATTCTCTCGCTCACTCAATGTCTAACTCACTCATCCAATCACTCGCTAACTAAATAATAACTAACCACCAACACTCCAAACCAAACTAAATTCACACGAACAACAATTACATCACACAATCAATAACCATTACAAGTTTAATCAACCACAGAAAGTACATCAATAAGAAAATATCGTCAGAATCAAACAAAAACTCATCATTCTCAGAGAGCTGGGTAGAATCATCACCGATATCATTCCTACACACACAAAAAACAAAACTTGAACAACAACAAAAATACATTTCAGTATCAATTTACACTCACCTCAACCAAAATAAAACTAATCACTAATGAACATCAAGTGAATTCAACGTTAAACATATCTTCCAACGCCAACAGTCACCGAAACTCCCACAACAAGGCCAATACATCCACTGAAATTGAGAAATCATGCATCAATTATTTCAACTTATCCCAATCACAATATCATTCAACAAACAACAATTCATTCAGATACACAAGAAATCTATCAGTTACTCACAAAATCACTCAACACGCTCTCTC
Source organism: Fasciola hepatica (assembly GCA_948099385.1). Lineage (NCBI taxonomy): Eukaryota > Metazoa > Platyhelminthes > Trematoda > Plagiorchiida > Fasciolidae > Fasciola > Fasciola hepatica. Next base: position 4,776,518 of record CANUEZ040000019.1, read on the forward strand.
TCTCTCTCACTCATCCAGTCTATTCCGCAGTGGCGTAGTCAGCCCGTCAGAAAAACAGCGGATCCTCCACCCACTGACAGGGAGTCACTCACTCACTCACTCCACACACTCACTCACTCACTCACTCACTCACTCACTCACTCACTCATTCAATCACCCACTTATATAGTCATTCTCTCGCTCACTCAATGTCTAACTCACTCATCCAATCACTCGCTAACTAAATAATAACTAACCACCAACACTCCAAACCAAACTAAATTCACACGAACAACAATTACATCACACAATCAATAACCATTACAAGTTTAATCAACCACAGAAAGTACATTAATAAGAAAATATCGTCAGAATCAAACAAAAACTCATCATTCTCAGAGAGCTGGGTAGAATCATCACCGATATCATTCCTACACACACAAAAAACAAAACTTGAACAACAACAAAAATACATTTCAGTATCAATTTACACTCACCTCAACCAAAATAAAACCAATCACTAATGAACATCAAGTGAATTCAACGTTAAACATATCTTCCAACGCCAACAGTCACCGAAACTCCCACAACAAGGCCAATACATCCACTGAAATTGAGAAATCATGCATCAATTATTTCAACTTATCCCAATCACAATATCATTCAACAAACAACAATTCAATCAGATACACAAGAAATCTATCAGTTACTCACAAAATCACTCAACACTCTCTCTCTCTCTCACTCATCAAGTCTATTCCGCAGTGGGGTAGTCAGCCCGTCAGAAAAACAGCGGATCCTCCACCCACTGACAGGGAGTCACTCACTCACTCACTCCACACACCCACTCACTCACTCACTCACTCACTCACTCACTCATTCAATCACCCACTTATATAGTCATTCTCTCGCTCACTCAATGTCTAACTCACTCATCCAATCACTCGCTAACTAAATAATAACTAACCACCAACACTCCAAACCAAACTAAATTCACACGAACAACAATCACATCACACAATCAATAACCATTACAAGTTTAATCAACCACAGAAAGTACATCAATAAGAAAATATCGTCAGAATCAAACAAAAACTCATCATTCTCAGAGAGCTGGGTAGAATCATCACCGATATCATTCCTACACACACAAAAAACAAAACTTGAACAACAACAAAATCACATTTCAGTATCAATTTACACTCACCTCAACCAAAATAAAACTAATCACTAATGAACATCAAGTGAATTCAACGTTAAACATATCTTCCAACGCCAACAGTCACCGAAACTCCCACAACAAGGCCAATACATCCACTGAAATTGAGAAATCATGCATCAATTATTTCAACTTATCACAATCACAATATCATTCAACAAACAACAATTCAATCAGATACACAAGAAATCTATCAGTCACTCACAAAATCACTCAACACTCTCTCTCTCTCTCACTCATCCAGTCTATTCCGCAGTGGGGTAGTCAGCCCGTCAGAAAAACAGCGGATCCTCCACCCACTGACAGGGAGTCACTCACTCACTCACTCCACACACCCACTCACTCACTCACTCACTCACTCACTCATTCAATCACCCACTTATATAGTCATTCTCTCGCTCACTCAATGTCTAACTCACTCATCCAATCACTCGCTAACTAAATAATAACTAACCACCAACACTCCAAACCAAACTAAATTCACACGAACAACAATTACATCACACAATCAATAACCATTACAAGTTTAATACACCACAGAAAGTACATCAATAAGAAAATATCCTCAGAATCAAACAAAAGCTCATCATTCTCAGAGAGCTGGGTAGAATCATCACCGATATCATTCCTACACACAAAAAAAACAAAACTTGAACAACAACAAAAATACATTTCAGTATCAATTTACACTCACCTCAACCAAAATAAAACCAATCACTAATGAACATCAAGTGAATTCAACGTTAAACATATCTTCCAACGCCAACAGTCACCGAAACTCCCACAACAAGGCCAATACATCCACTGAAATTGAGAAATCATGCATCAATTATTTCAACTTATCCCAATCACAATATCATTCAACAAACAACAGTTCAATCAGATACACAAGAAATCTATCAGTCACTCACAAAATCACTCAACACTCTCTCTCTCTCTCTCACTCATCCAGTCTATTCCGCAGTGGGGTAGTCAGCCCGTCAGAAAAACAGCGGATCCTCCACCCACTGACAGGGAGTCACTCACTCACTCACTCCACACACCCACTCACTCACTCACTCACTCACTCACTCACTCATTCAATCACCCACTTATATAGTCATTCTCTCGCTCACTCAATGTCTAACTCACTCATCCAATCACTCGCTAACTAAATAATAACTAACCACCAACACTCCAAACTAAACTAAATTCACACGAACAACAATTACATCACACAATCAATAACCATTACAAGTTTAATCAACCACAGAAAGTACATCAATAAGAAAATATCGTCAGAATCAAACAAAAACTCATCATTCTCAGAGAGCTGGGTAGAATCATCACCGATATCATTCCTACACACACAAAAAACAAAACTTGAACAACAACAAAATCACATTTCAGTATCAATCTACACTCACCTCAACCAAAATAAAACCAATCACTAATGAACATCAAATTAATTCAACGTTAAACATATCTTCCAACGCCAATAGTCACCGAAACTCCCACAACAAGGCCAATACATCCACTGAAATTGAGAAATCATGCATCAATTATTTCAACTTATCCCAATCACAATATCATTCAACAAACAACAGTTCAATCAGATACACAAGAAATCTATCAGTCACTCACAAAATCACTCAACACACTCTCTCTCTCTCTCACTCATCCAGTCTATTCCGCAGTGGCGTAGTCAGCCCGTCAGAAAAACAGCGGATCCTCCACCCACTGACAGGGAGTCACTCACTCACTCACTCCACACACCCACTCACTCACTCACTCACTCACTCACTCACTCATTCAATCACCCACTTATATAGTCATTCTCTCGCTCACTCAATGTCTAACTCACTCATCCAATCACTCGCTAACTAAATAATAACTAACCACCAACACTCCAAACCAAACTAAATTCACACGAACAACAATTACATCACACAATCAATAACCATTACAAGTTTAATCAACCACAGAAAGTACATCAATAAGAAAATATCGTCAGAATCAAACAAAAACTCATCATTCTCAGAGAGCTGGGTAGAATCATCACCGATATCATTCCTACACACAAAAAAAAAAAAACTTGAACAACAACAAAAATACATTTCAGTATCAATTTACACTCACCTCAACCAAAATAAAACCAATCACTAATGAACATCAAATGAATTCAACGTTGAACATATCTTCCAACGCCAACAGTCACCGAAACTCCCACAACAAGGCCAATACATCCACTGAAATTGAGAAATCATGCATCAATTATTTCAACTTATTCCAATCACAATATCATTCAACAAACAACAATTCAATCAGATACACAAGAAATCTATCAGTCACTCACAAAATCACTCAACTCTCTCTCTCTCTCTCTCACTCATCCAGTCTATTCCGCAGTGGGGTAGTCAGCCCGTCAGAAAAACAGCGGATCCTCCACCCACTGACAGGGAGTCACTCACTCACTCACTCCACACACCCACTCACTCACTCACTCACTCACTCACTCACTCACTCATTCAATCACCCACTTATATAGTCATTCTCTCGCTCACTCAATGTCTAACTCACTCATCCAATCACTCGCTAACTAAATAATAACTAACCACCAACACTCCAAACTAAACTAAATTCACACGAACAACAATCACATCACACAATCAATAACCATTACAAGTTTAATCAACCACAGAAAGTACATTAATAAGAAAATATCGTCAGAATCAAACAAAAACTCATCATTCTCAGAGAGCTGGGTAGAATCATCACCGATATCATTCCTACACACACAAAAAACAAAACTTGAACAACAACAAAATCACATTTCAGTATCAATCTACACTCACCTCAACCAAAATAAAACCAATCACTAATGAACATCAAATGAATTCAACGTTAAACATATCTTCCAACGCCAATAGTCACCGAAACTCCCACAACAAGGCCAATACATCCACTGAAATTGAGAAATCATGCATCAATTATTTCAACTTATCCCAATCACAATATCATTCAACAAACAACAATTCAATCAGATACACAAGAAATCTATCAGTCACTCACAAAATCACTCAACACTCTCTCTCTCTCTCACTCATCCAGTCTATTCCGCAGTGGGGTAGTCAGCCCGTCAGAAAAACAGCGGATCCTCCACCCACTGACAGGGAGTCACTCACCCAGTCACACACTCACTCACTCACTCACTCACTCACTCATTCAATCACCCACTTATATAGTCATTCTCTCGCTCACTCAATGTCTAACTCACTCATCCAATCACTCGCTAACTAAATAATAACTAACCACCAACACTCCAAACCAAACTAAATTCACACGAACAACAATTACATCACACAATCAATAACCATTACAAGTTTAATCAACCACAGAAAATACATCAATAAGAAAATATCCTCAGAATCAAACAAAAACTCATCATTCTCAGAGAGCTGGGTAGAATCATCACCGATATCATTCCTACACACACAAAAAACAAAACTTGAACAACAACAAAATCACATTTCAGTATCAATTTACACTCACCTCAACCAAAATAAAACCAATCACTAATGAACATCAAATGAATTCAACGTTGAACATATCTTCCAACGCCAATAGTCACCGAAACTCCCACAACAAGGCCAATACATCCACTGAAATTGAGAAATCATGCATCAATTATTTCAACTTATCCCAATCACAATATCATTCAACAAACAACAATTCAATCAGATACACAAGAAATCTATCAGTCACTCACAAAATCACTCAACACGCTCTCTCTCTCTCTCACTCATCCAGTCTATTCCGCAGTGGGGTAGTCAGCCCGTCAGAAAAACAGCGGATCCTCCACCCACTGACAGGGAGTCACTCACTCACCCACTCACACACCCACTCACTCACTCACTCACTCACTCATTCAATCACCCACTTATATAGTCATTCTCTCGCTCACTCAATGTCTAACTCACTCATCCAATCACTCGCTAACTAAATAATAACTAACCACCAACACTCCAAACCAAACTAAATTCACACGAACAACAATTACATCACACAATCAATAACCATTACAAGTTTAATACACCACAGAAAGCACATCAATAAGAAAATATCCTCAGAATCAAACAAAAGCTCATCATTCTCAGAGAGCTGGGTAGAATCATCACCGATATCATTCCTACACACACAAAAAACAAAACTTGAACAACAACAAAATCACATTTCAGTATCAATTTACACTCACCTCAACCAAAATAAAACCAATCACTAATGAACATCAAGTGAATTCAACGTTAAACATATCTTCCAACGCCAACAGTCACCGAAACTCCCACAACAAGGCCAATACATCCACTGAAATTGAGAAATCATGCATCAATTATTTCAACTTATCCCAATCACAATATCATTCAACAAACAACAATTCAATCAGATACACAAGAAATCTATCAGTCACTCACAAAATCACTCAACACTCTCTCTCTCTCACTCATCCAGTCTATACCGCAGTGGCGTAGTCAGCCCGTCAGAAAAACAGCGGATCCTCCACCCACTGACAGGGAGTCACTCACTCACTCACTCCACACACCCACTCACTCACTCACTCACTCACTCACTCACTCATTCAATCACCCACTTATATAGTCATTCTCTCGCTCACTCAATGTCCAACTCACTCATCCAATCACTCGCTAACTAAATAATAACTAACCACCAACACTCCAAACTAAACTAAATTCACACGAACAACAATTACATCACACAATCAATAACCATTACAAGTTTAATCAACCACAGAAAATACATCAATAAGAAAATATCCTCAGAATCAAACAAAAGCTCATCATTCTCAGAGAGCTGGGTAGAATCATCACCGATATCATTCCTACACACACAAAAAAACAAAACTTGAACAACAACAAAAATACATTTCAGTATCAATTTACACTCACCTCAACCAAAATAAAACCAATCACTAATGAACATCAAGTGAATTCAACGTTAAACATATCTTCCAACGCCAATAGTCACCGAAACTCCCACAACAAGGCCAATACATCCACTGAAATTGAGAAATCATGCATCAATTATTTCAACTTATCCCAATCACAATATCATTCAACAAACAACAATTCAATCAGATACACAAGAAATCTATCAGTTACTCACAAAATCACTCAACACTCTCTCTCTCTCACTCATCCAGTCTATACCGCAGTGGCGTAGTCAGCCCGTCAGAAAAACAGCGGATCCTCCACCCACTGACAGGGAGTCACTCACTCACTCACTCCACACACCCACTCACTCACTCACTCACTCACTCACTCACTCACTCATTCAATCACCCACTTATATAGTCATTCTCTCGCTCACTCAATGTCTAACTCACTCATCCAATCACTCGCTAACTAAATAATAACTAACCACCAACACTCCAAACTAAACTAAATTCACACGAACAACAATTACATCACACAATCAATAACCATTACAAGTTTAATCAACCACAGAAAGTACATCAATAAGAAAATATCGTCAGAATCAAACAAAAACTCATCATTCTCAGAGAGCTGGGTAGAATCATCACCGATATCATTCCTACACACACAAAAAACAAAACTTGAACAACAACAAAAATACATTTCAGTATCAATTTACACTCACCTCAACCAAAATAAAACCAATCACTAATGAACATCAAGTGAATTCAACGTTAAACATATCTTCCAACGCCAATAGTCACCGAAACTCCCACAACAAGGCCAATACATCCACTGAAATTGAGAAATCATGCATCAATTATTTCAACTTATCTCAATCACAATATCATTCAACAAACAACAATTCAATCAGATACACAAGAAATCTATCAGTCACTCACAAAATCACTCAACACTCTCTCTCTCTCTCTCACTCATCCAGTCTATTCCGCAGTGGGGTAGTCAGCCCGTCAGAAAAACAGCGGATCCTCCACCCACTGACAGGGAGTCACTCACTCACTCCACACACCCACCCACTCACTCACTCACTCACTCACTCACTCATTCATTTAATCACCCACTTATATAGTCATTCTCTCGCTCACTCAATGTCTAACTCACTCATCCAATCACTCGCTAACTAAATAATAACTAACCACCAACACTCCAAACCAAACTAAATTCACACGAACAACAATTACATCACACAATCAATAACCATTACAAGTTTAATACACCACAGAAAGCACATCAATAAGAAAATATCCTCAGAATCAAACAAAAGCTCATCATTCTCAGAGAGCTGGGTAGAATCATCACCGATATCATTCCTACACACACAAAAAACAAAACTTGAACAACAACAAAATCACATTTCAGTATCAATTTACACTCACCTCAACCAAAATAAAACCAATCACTAATGAACATCAAGTGAATTCAACGTTGAACATATCTTCCAACGCCAATAGTCACCGAAATTCCCACAACAAGGCCAATACATCCACTGAAATTGAGAAATCATGCATCAATTATTTCAACTTATCCCAATCACAATATCATTCAACAAACAACAATTCAATCAGATACACAAGAAATCTATCAGTTACTCACAAAATCACTCAACACTCTCTCTCTCTCTCACTCATCCAGTCTATACCGCAGTGGCGTAGTCAGCCCGTCAGAAAAACAGCGGATCCTCCACCCACTGACAGGGAGTCACTCACTCACTCACTCCACACACCCACTCACTCACTCACTCACTCACTCATTCAATCACCCACTTATATAGTCATTCTCTCGCTCACTCAATGTCCAACTCACTCATCCAATCACTCGCTAACTAAATAATAACTAACCACCAACACTCCAAACTAAACTAAATTCACACGAACAACAATCACATCACACAATCAATAACCATTACAAGTTTAATCAACCACAGAAAGTACATCAATAAGAAAATATCCTCAGAATCAAACAAAAGCTCATCATTCTCAGAGAGCTGGGTAGAATCATCACCGATATCATTCCTACACACACAAAAAAACAAAACTTGAACAACAACAAAAATACATTTCAGTATCAATTTACACTCACCTCAACCAAAATAAAACCAATCACTAATGAACATCAAGTGAATTCAACGTTAAACATATCTTCCAACGCCAATAGTCACCGAAACTCCCACAACAAGGCCTATACATCCACTGAAATTGAGAAATCATGCATCAATTATTTCAACTTATCCCAATCACAATATCATTCAACAAACAACAATTCAATCAGATACACAAGAAATCTATCAGTCACTCACAAAATCACTCAACACTCTCTCTCTCTCTCTCTCTCTCACTCATCCAGTCTATTCCGCAGTGGGGTAGTCAGCCCGTCAGAAAAACAGCGGATCCTCCACCCACTGACAGGGAGTCACTCACTCACTCACTCCACACACCCACTCACTCACTCACTCACTCACTCACTCACTCACTCACTCATTCAATCACCCACTTATATAGTCATTCTCTCGCTCACTCAATGTCCAACTCACTCATCCAATCACTCGCTAACTAAATAATAACTAACCACCAACACTCCAAACCAAACCAAATTCACACGAACAACAATTACATCACACAATCAATAACCATTACAAGTTTAATCAACCACAGAAAGTACATCAATAAGAAAATATCCTCAGAATCAAACAAAAGCTCATCATTCTCAGAGAGCTGGGTAGAATCATCACCGATATCATTCCTACACACACAAAAAAACAAAACTTGAACAACAACAAAAATACATTTCAGTATCAATTTACACTCACCTCAACCAAAATAAAACCAATCACTAATGAACATCAAGTGAATTCAACGTTAAACATATCTTCCAACGCCAATAGTCACCGAAACTCCCACAACAAGGCCAATACATCCACTGAAATTGAGAAATCATGCATCAATTATTTCAACTTATCCCAATCACAATATCATTCAACAAACAACAATTCATTCAGATACACAAGAAATCTATCAGTCACTCACAAAATCACTCAACACTCTCTCTCTCTCTCTCACTCATCAAGTCTATTCCGCAGTGGCGTAGTCAGCCCGTCAGAAAAACAGCGGATCCTCCACCCACTGACAGGGAGTCACTCACTCACCCACTCACACACCCACTCACTCACTCACTCACTCACTCATTCATTTAATCACCCACTTATATAGTCATTCTCTCGCTCACTCAATGTCTAACTCACTCATCCAATCACTCGCTAACTAAATAATAACTAACCACCAACACTCCAAACTAAACTAAATTCACACGAACAACAATTACATCACACAATCAATAACCATTACAAGTTTATTACACCACAGAAAGCACATCAATAAGAAAATATCCTCAGAATCAAACAAAAGCTCATCATTCTCAGAGAGCTGGGTAGAATCATCACCGATATCATTCCTACACACACAAAAAACAAAACTTGAACAACAACAAAAATACATTTCAGTATCAATTTACACTCACCTCAACCAAAATGAAACCAATCACTAATGAACAGCAAGTGAATTCAACGTTGAACATATCTTCCAACGCCAATAGTCACCGAAATTCCCACAACAAGGCCAATACATCCACTGAAATTGAGAAATCATGCATCAATTATTTCAACTTATCCCAATCACAATATCATTCAACAAACAACAATTCAATCAGATACACAAGAAATCTATCAGTCACTCACAAAATCACTCAACACTCTCTCTCTCTCACTCATCCAGTCTATACCGCAGTGGCGTAGTCAGCCCGTCAGAAAAACAGCGGATCCTCCACCCACTGACACGGAGTCACTCACTCACTCACTCCACACACCCACTCACTCACTCACTCACTCACTCACTCACTCACTCACTCACTCATTCAATCACCCACTTATATAGTCATTCTCTCGCTCACTCAATGTCTAACTCACTCATCCAATCACTCGCTAATTAAATGATAACTAACCACCAACACTCCAAACTAAACTAAATTCACACGAACAACAATTACATCACACAATCAATAACCATTACAAGTTTAATCAACCACAGAAAATACATCAATAAGAATATATCCTCAGAATCAAACAAAAACTCATCATTCTCAGAGAGCTGGGTAGAATCATCACCGATATCATTCCTACACACACAAAAAACAAAACTTGAACAACAACAAAATCACATTTCAGTATCAATTTACACTCACCTCAACCAAAATAAAACCAATCACTAATGAACATCAAATGAATTCAACGTTGAACATATCTTCCAACGCCATTAGTCAACGAAACTCCCACAACAAGGCCAATACATCCACTGAAATTGAGAAATCATGCATCAATTATTTCAACTTATCCCAATCACAATATCATTCAACAAACAACAATTCAATCAGATACACAAGAAATCTATCAGTCACTCACAAAATCACTCAACACTCTCTCTCTCTCTCACTCATCCAGTCTATTCCGCAGTGGGGTAGTCAGCCCGTCAGAAAAACAGCGGATCCTCCACCCACTGACAGGGAGTCACTCACTCACTCACTCCACACACCCACTCACTCACTCACTCACTCACTCACTCATTCATTTAATCACCCACTTATATAGTCATTCTCTCGCTCACTCAATGTCTAACTCACTCATCCAATCACTCGCTAACTAAATAATAACTAACCACCAACACTCCAAACTAAACTAAATTCACACGAACAACAATTACATCACACAATCAATAACCATTACAAGTTTCATCAACCACAGAAAATACATCAATAAGAAAATATCCTCAGAATCAAACAAAAGCTCATCATTCTCAGAGAGCTGGGTAGAATCATCACCGATATCATTCCTACACACACAAAAAAACAAAACTTGAACAACAACAAAAATACATTTCAGTATCAATTTACACTCACCTCAACCAAAATAAAACCAAACACTAATGAACATCAAGTGAATTCAACGTTAAACATATCTTCCAACGCCAATAGTCACCGAAACTCCCACAACAAGGCCAATACATCCACTGAAATTGAGAAATCATGCATCAATCATTTCAACTTATCTCAATCACAATATCATTCAACAAACAACAATTCAATCAGATACACAAGAAATCTATCAGTCACTCACAAAATCACTCAACACTCTCTCTCTCTCTCACTCATCCAATCTATTCCGCAGTGGGGTAGTCAGCCCGTCAGAAAAACAGCGGATCCTCCACCCACTGACAGGGAGTTACTCACTCACTCACTCCACACACTCACTCCACACACCCACTCACTCACTCACTCACTCACTCACTCACTCATTCAATCACCCACTTATATAGTCATTCTCTCGCTCACTCAATGTCCAACTCACTCATCCAATCACTCGCTAACTAAATAATAACTAACCACCAACACTCCAAACCAAACTAAATTCACACGAACAACAATTACATCACACAATCAATAACCATTACAAGTTTATTCAACCACAGAAAGTACATCAATAAGAAAATATCGTCAGAATCAAACAAAAGCTCATCATTCTCAGAGAGCTGGGTAGAATCATCACCGATATCATTCCTACACACACAAAAAACAAAACTTGAACAACAACAAAAATACATTTCAGTATCAATTTACACTCACCTCAACCAAAAGATAACCAATCACTAATGAACATCAAATGAATTCAACGTTGAACATATCTTCCAACGCCAATAGTCACCGAAACTCCCACAACAAGGCCAATACATCCACTGAAATTGAGAAATCATGCATCAATTATTTCAACTTATCCCAATCACAATATCATTCAACAAACAACAATTCAATCAGATACACAAGAAATCTATCAGTCACTCACAAAATCACTCAACTCTCTCTCTCTCTCTCACTCATCCAGTCTATTCCGCAGTGGGGTAGTCAGCCCGTCAGAGAAACAGCGGATCCTCCACCCACTGACAGGGAGTCACTCACTCACTCACTCACTCACTCACTCACTCACTCATTCAATCACCCACTTATATAGTCATTCTCTCGCTCACTCAATGTCTAACTCACTCATCCAATCACTCGCTAACTAAATAATAACTAACCACCAACACTCCAAACTAAACTAAATTCACACGAACAACAATTACATCACACAATCAATAACCATTACAAGTTTATTCAACCACAGAAAGTACATCAATAAGAAAATATCCTCAGAATCAAACAAAAGCTCATCATTCTCAGAGAGCTGGGTAGAATCATCACCGATATCATTCCTACACACACAAAAAACAAAACTTGAACAACAACAAAAATACATTTCAGTATCAATTTACACTCACCTCAACCAAAATAAAACCAATCACTAATGAACATCAAGTGAATTCAACGTTGAACATATCTTCCAACGCCAATAGTCACCGAAACTCCCACAACAAGGCCAATACATCCACTGAAATTGAGAAATCATGCATCAATTATTTCAACTTATCCCAATCACAATATCATTCAACAAACAACAATTCATTCAGATACACAAGAAATCTATCAGTCACTCACAAAATCACTCAACACTCTCTCTCTCTCTCTCACTCATCAAGTCTATTCCGCAGTGGGGTAGTCAGCCCGTCAGAGAAACAGCGGATCCTCCACCCACTGACAGGGAGTCACTCACCCACTCACTCACTCACTCACTCACTCATTCAATCACCCACTTATATAGTCATTCTCTCGCTCACTCAATGTCTAACTCACTCATCCATTCACTCGCTAACTAAATAATAACTAACCACCAACACTCCAAACTAAACTAAATTCACACGAACAACAATTACATCACACAATCAATAACCATTACAAGTTTAATCAACCACAGAAAATACATCAATAAGAAAATATCCTCAGAATCAAACAAAAGCTCATCATTCTCAGAGAGCTGGGTAGAATCATCACCGATATCATTCCTACACACACAAAAAACAAAACTTGAACAACAACAAAAATACATTTCAGTATCAATTTACACTCACCTCAACCAAAATAAAACCAATCACTAATGAACATCAAATGAATTCAACGTTGAACATATCTTCCAACGCCAATAGTCACCGAAATTCCCACAACAAGGCCAATACATCCACTGAAATTGAGAAAACATGCATCAATTATTTCAACTTATCCCAATCACAATATCATTCAACAAACAACAATTCAATCAGATACACAAGAAATCTACCAGTCACTCACAAAATCACTCAACTCTCTCTCTCTCTCTCTCACTCATCAAGTCTATTCCGCAGTGGCGTAGTCAGCCCGTCAGAGAAACAGCGGATCCTCCACCCACTGACAGGGAGTCACTCACTCACTCACTCCACACACCCACCCACTCACTCACTCACTCACTCACTCACTCATTCATTTAATCACCCACTTATATAGTCATTCTCTCGCTCACTCAATGTCTAACTCACTCATCCAATCACTCGCTAACTAAATAATAACTAACCACGAACACTCCAAACTAAACTAAATTCACACGAACAACAATTACATCACACAATCAATAACCATTACAAGTTTAATCAACCACAGAAAGTACATCAATAAGAAAATATCCTCAGAATCAAACAAAAGCTCATCATTCTCAGAGAGCTGGGTAGAATCATCACCGATATCATTCCTACACACACAAAAAACAAAACTTGAACAACAACAAAAATACATTTCAGTATCAATTTACACTCACCTCAACCAAAATAAAACCAATCACTAATGAACATCAAGTGAATTCAACGTTAAACATATCTTCCAACGCCAGTAGTCACCGAAACTCCCACAACAAGGCCAATACATCCACTGAAATTGGGAAAACATGCATCAATTATTTCAACTTATCTCAATCACAATATCATTCAACAAACAACAATTCAATCAGATACACAAGAAATTTATCAGTCATTCACAAAATCACTCAACACTCTCTCTCTCTCACTCATCCAGTCTATTCCGCAGTGGGCTAGTCAGCCCGTCAGAGAAACAGCGGATCCTCCACCCACTGACAGGGAGTCACTCACTCACTCACTCCACACACCCACCCACTCACTCACTCACTCACTCACTCACTCATTCATTTAATCACCCACTTATATAGTCATTCTCTCGCTCACTCAATGTCTAACTCACTCATCCAATCACTCGCTAACTAAATAATAACTAACCACGAACACTCCAAACTAAACTAAATTCACACGAACAACAATTACATCACACAATCAATAACCATTACAAGTTTAATCAACCACAGAAAGTACATCAATAAGAAAATATCCTCAGAATCAAACAAAAGCTCATCATTCTCAGAGAGCTGGGTAGAATCATCACCGATATCATTCCTACACACACAAAAAACAAAACTTGAACAACAACAAAAATACATTTCAGTATCAATTTACACTCACCTCAACCAAAATAAAACCAATCACTAATGAACATCAAGTGAATTCAACGTTAAACATATCTTCCAACGCCAGTAGTCACCGAAACTCCCACAACAAGGCCAATACATCCACTGAAATTGGGAAAACATGCATCAATTATTTCAACTTATCTCAATCACAATATCATTCAACAAACAACAATTCAATCAGATACACAAGAAATTTATCAGTCATTCACAAAATCACTCAACACTCTCTCTCTCTCACTCATCCAGTCTATTCCGCAGTGGGCTAGTCAGCCCGTCAGAGAAACAGCGGATCCTCCACCCACTGACAGGGAGTCACTCACCCACTCACTCACTCACTCACTCACTCATTCAATCACCCACTTATATAGTCATTCTCTCGCTCACTCAATGTCTAACTCACTCATCCAATCACTCGCTAACTAAATAATAACTAACCACCAACACTCCAAACCAAACTAAATTCACACGAACAACAATTACATCACACAATCAATAACCATTACAAGTTTAATCAACCACAGAAAGTACATCAATAAGAAAATATCGTCAGAATCAAACAAAAACTCATCATTCTCAGAGAGCTGGGTAGAATCATCACCGATATCATTCCTACACACACAAAAAACAAAACTTGAACAACAACAAAAATACATTTCAGTATCAATTTACACTCACCTCAACCAAAATAAAACCAATCACTAATGAACATCAAATGAATTCAACGTTGAACATATCTTCCAACGCCAATAGTCACCGAAACTCCCACAACAAGGCCAATACATCCACTGAAATTGAGGAATCATGCATCAATCATTTCAACTTATCCCAATCACAATATCATTCAACAAACAACAATTCAATCAGATACACAAGAAATCTATCAGTCACTCACAAAATCACTCAACTCTCTCTCTCTCTCTCTCACTCATCCAGTCTATTCCGCAGTGGCGTAGTCAGCCCGTCAGAGAAACAGCGGATCCTCCACCCACTGACAGGGAGTCACTCACCCACTCACTCACTCACTCACTCACTCATTCAATCACCCACTTATATAGTCATTCTCTCGCTCACTCAATGTCTAACTCACTCATCCAATCACTCCCTAACTAAATAATAACTAACCACCAACACTCCAAACTAAACTAAATTCACACGAACAACAATTACATCACACAATCAATAACCATTACAAGTTTAATCAACCACAGAAAATACATCAATAAGAAAATATCCTCAGAATCAAACAAAAGCTCATCATTCTCAGAGAGCTGGGTAGAATCATCACCGATATCATTCCTACACACACAAAAAACAAAACTTGAACAACAACAAAAATACATTTCAGTATCAATTTACACTCACCTCAACCAAAATAAAACCAATCACTAATGAACATCAAGTGAATTCAACGTTGAACATATCTTCCAACGCCAATAGTCACCGAAATTCCCACAACAAGGCCAATACATCCACTGAAATTGAGAAAACATGCATCAGTTATTTCAACTTATCCCAATCACAATATCATTCAACAAACAACAATTCAATCAGATACACAAGAAATCTACCAGTCACTCACAAAATCACTCAACTCTCTCTCTCTCTCTCTCTCACTCATCAAGTCTATTCCGCAGTGGCGTAGTCAGCCCGTCAGAGAAACAGCGGATCCTCCACCCACTGACAGGGAGTCACTCACTCACTCACTCCACACACCCACCCACTCACTCACTCACTCACTCACTCACTCACTCACTCACTCACTCATTCAATCACCCACTTATATAGTCATTCTCTCGCTCACTCAATGTCTAACTCACTCATCCAATCACTCGCTAACTAAATAATAACTAACCACGAACACTCCAAACCAAACTAAATTCACACGAACAACAATTACATCACACAATCAATAACCATTACAAGTTTAATCAACCACAGAAAGTACATCAATAAGAAAATATCCTCAGAATCAAACAAAAGCTCATCATTCTCAGAGAGCTGGGTAGAATCATCACCGATATCATTCCTACACACACAAAAAAACAAAACTTGAACAACAACAAAAATACATTTCAGTATCAATTTACACTCACCTCAACCAAAATAAAACCAATCACTAATGAACATCAAGTGAATTCAACGTTAAACATATCTTCCAACGCCAATAGTCACCGAAACTCCCACAACAAGGCCTATACATCCACTGAAATTGAGAAATCATGCATCAATTATTTCAACTTATCCCAATCACAATATCATTCAACAAACAACAATTCAATCAGATACACAAGAAATCTATCAGTCACTCACAAAATCACTCAACACTCTCTCTCTCTCACTCATCCAGTCTATACCGCAGTGGCGTAGTCAGCCCGTCAGAAAAACAGCGGATCCTCCACCCACTGACAGGGAGTCACTCACTCACTCACTCCACACACCCACTCACTCACTCACTCACTCACTCACTCACTCACTCACTCATTCAATCACCCACTTATATAGTCATTCTCTCGCTCACTCAATGTCCAACTCACTCATCCAATCACTCGCTAACTAAATAATAACTAACCACCAACACTCCAAACCAAACCAAATTCACACGAACAACAATTACATCACACAATCAATAACCATTACAAGTTTAATCAACCACAGAAAGTACATCAATAAGAAAATATCGTCAGAATCAAACAAAAGCTCATCATTCTCAGAGAGCTGGGTAGAATCATCACCGATATCATTCCTACACACACAAAAAAACAAAACTTGAACAACAACAAAAATACATTTCAGTATCAATTTACACTCACCTCAACCAAAATAAAACCAATCACTAATGAACATCAAGTGAATTCAACGTTAAACATATCTTCCAACGCCAATAGTCACCGAAACTCCCACAACAAGGCCAATACATCCACTGAAATTGAGAAATCATGCATCAATTATTTCAACTTATCCCAATCACAATATCATTCAACAAACAACAATTCATTCAGATACACAAGAAATCTATCAGTCACTCACAAAATCACTCAACACTCTCTCTCTCTCTCACTCATCAAGTCTATTCCGCAGTGGCGTAGTCAGCCCGTCAGAAAAACAGCGGATCCTCCACCCACTGACAGGGAGTCACTCACTCACTCACTCCACACACCCACTCACTCACTCACTCACTCACTCACTCATTCATTTAATCACCCACTTATATAGTCATTCTCTCGCTCACTCAATGTCTAACTCACTCATCCAATCACTCGCTAACTAAATAATAACTAACCACCAACACTCCAAACTAAACTAAATTCACACGAACAACAATTACATCACACAATCAATAACCATTACAAGTTTAATACACCACAGAAAGCACATCAATAAGAAAATATCCTCAGAATCAAACAAAAGCTCATCATTCTCAGAGAGCTGGGTAGAATCATCACCGATATCATTCCTACACACACAAAAAACAAAACTTGAACAACAACAAAAATACATTTCAGTATCAATTTACACTCACCTCAACCAAAATGAAACCAATCACTAATGAACAGCAAGTGAATTCAACGTTGAAAATATCTTCCAACGCCAATAGTCACCGAAATTCCCACAACAAGGCCTATACATCCACTGAAATTGAGAAATCATGCATCAATTATTTCAACTTATCCCAATCACAATATCATTCAACAAACAACAATTCAATCAGATACACAAGAAATCTATCAGTCACTCACAAAATCACTCAACACTCTCTCTCTCTCTCTCTCACTCATCCAGTCTATACCGCAGTGGCGTAGTCAGCCCGTCAGAAAAACAGCGGATCCTCCACCCACTGACAGGGAGTCACTCACTCACTCACTCCACACACCCACTCACTCACTCACTCACTCACTCACTCACTCACTCACTCACTCACTCATTCATTTAATCACCCACTTATATAGTCATTCTCTCGCTCACTCAATGTCTAACTCACTCATCCAATCACTCGCTAATTAAATAATAACTAACCACCAACACTCCAAACTAAACTAAATTCACACGAACAACAATTACATCACACAATCAATAACCATTACAAGTTTAATCAACCACAGAAAATACATCAATAAGAATATATCCTCAGAATCAAACAAAAACTCATCATTCTCAGAGAGCTGGGTAGAATCATCACCGATATCATTCCTACACACACAAAAAACAAAACTTGAACAACAACAAAATCACATTTCAGTATCAATTTACACTCACCTCAACCAAAATAAAACCAATCACTAATGAACATCAAATGAATTCAACGTTGAACATATCTTCCAACGCCATTAGTCAACGAAACTCCCACAACAAGGCCAATACATCCACTGAAATTGAGAAATCATGCATCAATTATTTCAACTTATCCCAATCACAATATCATTCAACAAACAACAATTCAATCAGATACACAAGAAATCTATCAGTCACTCACAAAATCACTCAACACTCTCTCTCTCTCTCACTCATGCAGTCTATTCCGCAGTGGGGTAGTCAGCCCGTCAGAAAAACAGCGGATCCTCCACCCACTGACAGGGAGTCACTCACTCACTCACTCCACACACCCACTCACTCACTCACTCACTCACTCACTCATTCATTTAATCACCCACTTATATAGTCATTCTCTCGCTCACTCAATGTCTAACTCACTCATCCAATCACTCGCTAACTAAATAATAACTAACCACCAACACTCCAAACTAAACTAAATTCACACGAACAACAATTACATCACACAATCAATAACCATTACAAGTTTAATCAACCACAGAAAATACATCAATAAGAAAATATCCTCAGAATCAAACAAAAGCTCATCATTCTCAGAGAGCTGGGTAGAATCATCACCGATATCATTCCTACACACACAAAAAACAAAACTTGAACAACAACAAAATCACATTTCAGTATCAATTTACACTCACCTCAACCAAAATAAAACCAATCACTAATGAACATCAAATGAATTCAACGTTGAACATATCTTCCAACGCCATTAGTCAACGAAACTCCCACAACAAGGCCAATACATCCACTGAAATTGAGAAATCATGCATCAATTATTTCAACTTATCCCAATCACAATATCATTCAACAAACAACAATTCAATCAGATACACAAGAAATCTATCAGTCACTCACAAAATCACTCAACACTCTCTCTCTCTCTCACTCATGCAGTCTATTCCGCAGTGGGGTAGTCAGCCCGTCAGAAAAACAGCGGATCCTCCACCCACTGACAGGGAGTCACTCACTCACTCACTCCACACACCCACTCACTCACTCACTCACTCACTCACTCATTCATTTAATCACCCACTTATATAGTCATTCTCTCGCTCACTCAATGTCTAACTCACTCATCCAATCACTCGCTAACTAAATAATAACTAACCACCAACACTCCAAACTAAACTAAATTCACACGAACAACAATTACATCACACAATCAATAACCATTACAAGTTTAATCAACCACAGAAAGTACATCAATAAGAAAATATCGTCAGAATCAAACAAAAGCTCATCATTCTCAGAGAGCTGGGTAGAATCATCACCGATATCATTCCTACACACACAAAAAAACAAAACTTGAACAACAACAAAAATACATTTCAGTATCAATTTACACTCACCTCAACCAAAATAAAACTAATCACTAATGAACATCAAGTGAATTCAACGTTAAACATATCTTCCAACGCCAACAGTCACCGAAACTCCCACAACAAGGCCAATACATCCACTGAAATTGAGAAATCATGCATCAATCATTTCAACTTATCCCAATCACAATATCATTCAACAAACAACAATTCAATCAGATACACAAGAAATCTATCAGTCACTCACAAAATCACTCAACACTCTCTCTCTCTCTCACTCATCCAATCTATTCCGCAGTGGGGTAGTCAGCCCGTCAGAAAAACAGCGGATCCTCCACCCACTGACAGGGAGTTACTCACTCACTCACTCCACACACTCACTCCACACACCCACCCACTCACTCACTCACTCACTCACTCATTCAATCACCCACTTATATAGTCATTCTCTCGCTCACTCAATGTCCAACTCACTCATCCAATCACTCGCTAACTAAATAATAACTAACCACCAACACTCCAAACCAAACTAAATTCACACGAACAACAATTACATCACACAATCAATAACCATTACAAGTTTATTCAACCACAGAAAGTACATCAATAAGAAAATATCGTCAGAATCAAACAAAAGCTCATCATTCTCAGAGAGCTGGGTAGAATCATCACCGATATCATTCCTACACACACAAAAAACAAAACTTGAACAACAACAAAAATACATTTCAGTATCAATTTACACTCACCTCAACCAAAAGATAACCAATCACTAATGAACATCAAATGAATTCAACGTTGAACATATCTTCCAACGCCAATAGTCACCGAAACTCCCACAACAAGGCCAATACATCCACTGAAATTGAGAAATCATGCATCAATTATTTCAACTTATCCCAATCACAATATCATTCAACAAACAACAATTCAATCAGATACACAAGAAATCTATCAGTCACTCACAAAATCACTCAACTCTCTCTCTCTCTCTCACTCATCCAGTCTATTCCGCAGTGGGGTAGTCAGCCCGTCAGAGAAACAGCGGATCCTCCACCCACTGACAGGGAGTCACTCACTCACTCACTCACTCACTCACTCACTCATTCAATCACCCACTTATATAGTCATTCTCTCGCTCACTCAATGTCTAACTCACTCATCCAATCACTCGCTAACTAAATAATAACTAACCACCAACACTCCAAACTAAACTAAATTCACACGAACAACAATTACATCACACAATCAATAACCATTACAAGTTTATTCAACCACAGAAAGTACATCAATAAGAAAATATCCTCAGAATCAAACAAAAGCTCATCATTCTCAGAGAGCTGGGTAGAATCATCACCGATATCATTCCTACACACACAAAAAACAAAACTTGAACAACAACAAAAATACATTTCAGTATCAATTTACACTCACCTCAACCAAAATAAAACCAATCACTAATGAACATCAAGTGAATTCAACGTTGAACATATCTTCCAACGCCAATAGTCACCGAAACTCCCACAACAAGGCCAATACATCCACTGAAATTGAGAAATCATGCATCAATTATTTCAACTTATCCCAATCACAATATCATTCAACAAACAACAATTCATTCAGATACACAAGAAATCTATCAGTCACTCACAAAATCACTCAACACACTCTCTCTCTCTCTCACTCATCAAGTCTATTCCGCAGTGGGGTAGTCAGCCCGTCAGAGAAACAGCGGATCCTCCACCCACTGACAGGGAGTCACTCACCCACTCACTCACTCACTCACTCACTCATTCAATCACCCACTTATATAGTCATTCTCTCGCTCACTCAATGTCTAACTCACTCATCCAATCACTCCCTAACTAAATAATAACTAACCACCAACACTCCAAACTAAACTAAATTCACACGAACAACAATTACATCACACAATCAATAACCATTACAAGTTTAATCAACCACAGAAAATACATCAATAAGAAAATATCCTCAGAATCAAACAAAAACTCATCATTCTCAGAGAGCTGGGTAGAATCATCACCGATATCATTCCTACACACACAAAAAACAAAACTTGAACAACAACAAAAATACATTTCAGTATCAATTTACACTCACCTCAACCAAAATAAAACCAATCACTAATGAACATCAAATGAATTCAACGTTGAACATATCTTCCAACGCCAATAGTCACCGAAATTCCCACAACAAGGCCAATACATCCACTGAAATTGAGAAAACATGCATCAATTATTTCAACTTATCCCAATCACAATATCATTCAACAAACAACAATTCAATCAGATACACAAGAAATCTACCAGTCACTCACAAAATCACTCAAATCTCTCTCTCTCTCTCTCTCTCTCTCACTCATCAAGTCTATTCCGCAGTGGCGTAGTCAGCCCGTCAGAGAAACAGCGGATCCTCCACCCACTGACAGGGAGTCACTCACTCACTCACTCCACACACCCACCCACTCACTCACTCACTCACTCACTCATTCAATCACCCACTTATATAGTCATTCTCTCGCTCACTCAATGTCTAACTCACTCATCCAATCACTCGCTAACTAAATAATAACTAACCACGAACACTCCAAACTAAACTAAATTCACACGAACAACAATTACATCACACAATCAATAACCATTACAAGTTTAATCAACCACAGAAAGTACATCAATAAGAAAATATCCTCAGAATCAAACAAAAGCTCATCATTCTCAGAGAGCTGGGTAGAATCATCACCGATATCATTCCTACACACACAAAAAACAAAACTTGAACAACAACAAAAATACATTTCAGTATCAATTTACACTCACCTCAACCAAAATAAAACCAATCACTAATGAACATCAAGTGAATTCAACGTTAAACATATCTTCCAACGCCAGTAGTCACCGAAACTCCCACAACAAGGCCAATACATCCACTGAAATTGGGAAAACATGCATCAATTATTTCAACTTATCTCAATAACAATATCATTCAACAAACAACAATTCAATCAGATACACAAGAAATTTATCAGTCATTCACAAAATCACTCAACACTCTCTCTCTCTCACTCATCCAGTCTATTCCGCAGTGGGCTAGTCAGCCCGTCAGAGAAACAGCGGATCCTCCACCCACTGACAGGGAGTCACTCACCCACTCACTCACTCACTCACTCACTCATTCAATCACCCACTTATATAGTCATTCTCTCGCTCACTCAATGTCTAACTCACTCATCCAATCACTCGCTAACTAAATAATAACTAACCACCAACACTCCAAACTAAACTAAATTCACACGAACAACAATTACATCACACAATCAATAACCATTACAAGTTTATTCAACCACAGAAAGTACATCAATAAGAAAATATCCTCAGAATCAAACAAAAGCTCATCATTCTCAGAGAGCTGGGTAGAATCATCACCGATATCATTCCTACACACACAAAAAACAAAACTTGAACAACAACAAAAATACATTTCAGTATCAATTTACACTCACCTCAACCAAAATAAAACCAATCACTAATGAACATCAAATGAATTCAACGTTGAACATATCTTCCAACGCCAATAGTCACCGAAACTCCCACAACAAGGCCAATACATCCACTGAAATTGAGGAATCATGCATCAATCATTTCAACTTATCCCAATCACAATATCATTCAACAAACAACAATTCAATCAGATACACAAGAAATCTATCAGTCACTCACAAAATCACTCAACTCTCTCTCTCTCTCTCTCACTCATCCAGTCTATTCCGCAGTGGCGTAGTCAGCCCGTCAGAGAAACAGCGGATCCTCCACCCACTGACAGGGAGTCACTCACCCACTCACTCACTCACTCACTCACTCATTCAATCACCCACTTATATAGTCATTCTCTCGCTCACTCAATGTCTAACTCACTCATCCAATCACTCCCTAACTAAATAATAACTAACCACCAACACTCCAAACTAAACTAAATTCACACGAACAACAATTACATCACACAATCAATAACCATTACAAGTTTAATCAACCACAGAAAATACATCAATAAGAAAATATCCTCAGAATCAAACAAAAGCTCATCATTCTCAGAGAGCTGGGTAGAATCATCACCGATATCATTCCTACACACACAAAAAACAAAACTTGAACAACAACAAAAATACATTTCAGTATCAATTTACACTCACCTCAACCAAAAGAAAACCAATCACTAATGAACATCAAGTGAATTCAACGTTGAACATATCTTCCAACGCCAATAGTCACCGAAATTCCCACAACAAGGCCAATACATCCACTGAAATTGAGAAAACATGCATCAGTTATTTCAACTTATCCCAATCACAATATCATTCAACAAACAACAATTCAATCAGATACACAAGAAATCTACCAGTCACTCACAAAATCACTCAACTCTCTCTCTCTCTCTCTCTCACTCATCAAGTCTATTCCGCAGTGGCGTAGTCAGCCCGTCAGAGAAACAGCGGATCCTCCACCCACTGACAGGGAGTCACTCACTCACTCACTCCACACACCCACCCACTCAGTCACTCACTCACTCACTCACTCATTCAATCACCCACTTATATAGTCATTCTCTCGCTCACTCAATGTCTAACTCACTCATCCAATCACTCGCTAACTAAATAATAACTAACCACCAACACTCCAAACCAAACTAAATTCACACGAACAACAATTACATCACGCAATCAATAACCATTACAAGTTTAATCAACCACAGAAAGTACATCAATAAGAAAATATCCTCAGAATCAAACAAAAGCTCATCATTCTCAGAGAGCTGGGTAGAATCATCACCGATATCATTCCTACACACACAAAAAACAAAACTTGAACAACAACAAAAATACATTTCAGTATCAATTTACACTCACCTCAACCAAAATAAAACCAATCACTAATGAACATCAAGTGAATTCAACGTTAAACATATCTTCCAACGCCAGTAGTCACCGAAACTCCCACAACAAGGCCAATACATCCACTGAAATTGAGAAAACATGCATCAATTATTTCAACTTATCTCAATCACAATATCATTCAACAAACAACAATTCAATCAGATACACAAGAAATTTATCAGTCACTCACAAAATCACTCAACACTCTCTCTCTCTCTCTCACTCATCCAGTCTATTCCGCAGTGGGCTAGTCAGCCCGTCAGAGAAACAGCGGATCCTCCACCCACTGACAGGGAGTCACTCACTCACTCACTCCACACACCCACTCACTCACTCACTCACTCACTCACTCACTCATTCAATCACCCACTTATATAGTCATTCTCTCGCTCACTCAATGTCTAACTCACTCATCCAATCACTCGCTAACTAAATAATAACTAACCACCAACACTCCAAACCAAACTAAATTCACACGAACAACAATTACATCACACAATCAATAACCATTACAAGTTTAATCAACCACAGAAAGTACATCAATAAGAAAATATCCTCAGAATCAAACAAAAGCTCATCATTCTCAGAGAGCTGGGTAGAATCATCACCGATATCATTCCTACACACACAAAAAACAAAACTTGAACAACAACAAAAATACATTTCAGTATCAATTTACACTCACCTCAACCAAAATAAAACCAATCACTAATGAACATCAAGTGAATTCAACGTTGAACATATCTTCCAACGCCAATAGTCACCGAAATTCCCACAACAAGGCCAATACATCCACTGAAATTGAGAAATCATGCATCAATTATTTCAGCTTATCCCAATCACATTATCATTCAACAAACAACAATTCAATCAGATACACAAGAAATCTATCAGTCACTCACAAAATCACTCAACACTCTCTCTCTCTCACTCATCCAATCTATTCCGCAGTGGGCTAGTCAGCCCGTCAGAAAAACAGCGGATCCTCCACCCACTGACAGGGAGTCACTCACTCACTCACTCCACACACCCACCCACTCACTCACTCACTCATTCAATCACCCACTTATATAGTCATTCTCTCGCTCACTCAATGTCTAACTCACTCATCCAATCACTCGCTAACTAAATAATAACTAACCACCAACACTCCAAACTAAACTAAATTCACACGAACAACAATTACATCACACAATCAATAACCATTACAAGTTTAATCAACCACAGAAAGTACATCAATAAGAAAATATCCTCAGAATCAAACAAAAGCTCATCATTCTCAGAGAGCTGGGTAGAATCATCACCGATATCATTCCTACACACAAAAAAAAAAACTTGAACAACAACAAAAATACATTTCAGTATCAATTTACACTCACCTCAACCAAAAGAAAACCAATCACTAATGAACATCAAATGAATTCAACGTTGAACATATCTTCCAACGCCAATAGTCACCGAAACTCCCACAACAAGGCCAATACATCCACTGAAATTGAGAAATCATGCATCAATTATTTCAACTTATCCCAATCACAATATCA
The DNA here is from genome assembly GCA_948099385.1 of Fasciola hepatica. Taxonomy (NCBI): domain Eukaryota; kingdom Metazoa; phylum Platyhelminthes; class Trematoda; order Plagiorchiida; family Fasciolidae; genus Fasciola; species Fasciola hepatica. The sequence continues at coordinate 4,803,323 of CANUEZ040000019.1, forward strand.
TTCAACAAACAACAATTCAATCAGATACACAAGAAATCTACCAGTCACTCACAAAATCACTCAACTCTCTCTCTCTCTCTCTCACTCATCAAGTCTATTCCGCAGTGGCGTAGTCAGCCCGTCAGAGAAACAGCGGATCCTCCACCCACTGACAGGGAGTCACTCACCCACTCACTCACTCACTCACTCACTCACTCATTCAATCACCCACTTATATAGTCATTCTCTCGCTCACTCAATGTCTAACTCACTCATCCAATCACTCCCTAACTAAATAATAACTAACCACCAACACTCCAAACTAAACTAAATTCACACGAACAACAATTACATCACACAATCAATAACCATTACAAGTTTAATCAACCACAGAAAATACATCAATAAGAAAATATCCTCAGAATCAAACAAAAGCTCATCATTCTCAGAGAGCTGGGTAGAATCATCACCGATATCATTCCTACACACACAAAAAACAAAACTTGAACAACAACAAAAATACATTTCAGTATCAATTTACACTCACCTCAACCAAAATAAAACCAATCACTAATGAACATCAAGTAAATTCAACGTTGAACATATCTTCCAACGCCAATAGTCACCGAAACTCCCACAACAAGGCCAATACATCCACTGAAATTGAGAAATCATGCATCAATCATTTCAACTTATCTCAATCACAATATCATTCAACAAACAACAATTCAATCAGATACACAAGAAATCTATCAGTCACTCACAAAATCACTCAACACTCTCTCTCTCTCTCACTCATCCAGTCTATTCCGCAGTGGGGTAGTCAGCCCGTCAGAAAAACAGCGGATCCTCCACCCACTGACAGGGAGTCACTCACTCACTCACTCCACACACCCACTCACTCACTCACTCACTCACTCACTCATTCAATCACCCACTTATATAGTCATTCTCTCGCTCACTCAATGTCTAACTCACTCATCCAATCACTCGCTAACTAAATAATAACTAACCACCAACACTCCAAACCAAACTAAATTCACACGAACAACAATTACATCACACAATCAATAACCATTACAAGTTTATTCAACCACAGAAAGTACATCAATAAGAAAATATCCTCAGAATCAAACAAAAACTCATCATTCTCAGAGAGCTGGGTAGAATCATCACCGATATCATTCCTACACACACAAAAAACAAAACTTGAACAACAACAAAAATACATTTCAGTATCAATTTACACTCACCTCAACCAAAATAAAACCAAACACTAATGAACATCAAGTGAATTCAACGTTGAACATATCTTCCAACGCCAATAGTCACCGAAACTCCCACAACAAGGCCAATACATCCACTGAAATTGAGAAATCATGCATCAATCATTTCAACTTATCTCAATCACAATATCATTCAACAAACAACAATTCAATCAGATACACAAGAAATCTATCAGTCACTCACAAAATCACTCAACACTCTCTCTCTCTCTCACTCATCCAATCTATTCCGCAGTGGGGTAGTCAGCCCGTCAGAAAAACAGCGGATCCTCCACCCACTGACAGGGAGTCACTCACCCACTCACTCACTCACTCACTCACTCACTCATTCAATCACCCACTTATATAGTCATTCTCTCGCTCACTCAATGTCTAACTCACTCATCCAATCACTCGCTAACTAAATAATAACTAACCACCAACACTTCAAACCAAACCAAATTCACACGAACAACAATTACATCACACAATCAATAACCATTACAAGTTTAATCAACCACAGAAAGTACATCAATAAGAAAATATCCTCAGAATCAAACAAAAGCTCATCATTCTCAGAGAGCTGGGTAGAATCATCACCGATATCATTCCTACACACACAAAAAACAAAACTTGAACAACAACAAAAATACATTTCAGTATCAATTTACACTCACCTCAACCAAAATAAAACCAATCACTAATGAACATCAAGTAAATTCAACGTTGAACATATCTTCCAACGCCAATAGTCACCGAAACTCCCACAACAAGGCCAATACATCCACTGAAATTGAGAAATCATGCATCAATCATTTCAACTTATCTCAATCACAATATCATTCAACAAACAACAATTCAATCAGATACACAAGAAATCTATCAGTCACTCACAAAATCACTCAACACTCTCTCTCTCTCTCACTCATCCAGTCTATTCCGCAGTGGGGTAGTCAGCCCGTCAGAAAAACAGCGGATCCTCCACCCACTGACAGGGAGTCACTCACTCACTCACTCCACACACCCACTCACTCACTCACTCACTCACTCACTCATTCAATCACCCACTTATATAGTCATTCTCTCGCTCACTCAATGTCTAACTCACTCATCCAATCACTCGCTAACTAAATAATAACTAACCACCAACACTCCAAACCAAACTAAATTCACACGAACAACAATTACATCACACAATCAATAACCATTACAAGTTTATTCAACCACAGAAAGTACATCAATAAGAAAATATCCTCAGAATCAAACAAAAGCTCATCATTCTCAGAGAGCTGGGTAGAATCATCACCGATATCATTCCTACACACACAAAAAACAAAACTTGAACAACAACAAAAATACATTTCAGTATCAATTTACACTCACCTCAACCAAAATAAAACCAATCACTAATGAACATCAAGTAAATTCAACGTTGAACATATCTTCCAACGCCAATAGTCACCGAAACTCCCACAACAAGGCCAATACATCCACTGAAATTGAGAAATCATGCATCAATCATTTCAACTTATCTCAATCACAATATCATTCAACAAACAACAATTCAATCAGATACACAAGAAATCTATCAGTCACTCACAAAATCACTCAACACTCTCTCTCTCTCTCACTCAGCCAATCTATTCCGCAGTGGGGTAGTCAGCCCGTCAGAAAAACAGCGGATCCTCCACCCACTGACAGGGAGTCACTCACTCACTCACTCCACACACCCACTCACTCACTCACTCACTCACTCACTCATTCAATCACCCACTTATATAGTCATTCTCTCGCTCACTCAATGTCTAACTCACTCATCCAATCACTCGCTAACTAAATAATAACTAACCACCAACACTCCAAACCAAACTAAATTCACACGAACAACAATTACATCACACAATCAATAACCATTACAAGTTTAATCAACCACAGAAAGTACATCAATAAGAAAATATCCTCAGAATCAAACAAAAGCTCATCATTCTCAGAGAGCTGGGTAGAATCATCACCGATATCATTCCTACACACACAAAAAACAAAACTTGAACAACAACAAAAATACATTTCAGTATCAATTTACACTCACCTCAACCAAAATAAAACCAATCACTAATGAACATCAAGTGAATTCAACGTTGAACATATCTTCCAACGCCAATAGTCACCGAAACTCCCACAACAAGGCCAATACATCCACTGAAATTGAGAAATCATGCATCAATTATTTCAACTTATCCCAATCACAATATCATTCAACAAACAACAATTCAATCAGATACACAAGAAATCTATCAGTCACTCACAAAATCACTCAACACGCTCTCTCTCTCTCTCTCACTCATCCAGTCTATTCCGCAGTGGGGTAGTCAGCCCGTCAGAAAAACAGCGGATCCTCCACCCACTGACAGGGAGTCACTCACTCACTCACTCCACACACCCACCCACTCACTCACTCACTCACTCACTCACTCATTCAATCACCCACTTATATAGTCATTCTCTCGCTCACTCAATGTCTAACTCACTCATCCAATCACTCGCTAACTAAATAATAACTAACCACCAACACTCCAAACCAAACTAAATTCACACGAACAACAATTACATCACACAATCAATAACCATTACAAGTTTCATCAACCACAGCAAGTACATCAATAAGAAAATGTCGTCAGAATCAAACAAAAGCTCATCATTCTCAGAGAGCTGGGTAGAATCATCACCGATATCATTCCTACACACACAAAAAACAAAACTTGAACAACAACAAAAATACATTTCAGTATCAATTTACACTCACCTCAACCAAAAGATAACCAATCACTAATGAACATCAAATGAATTCAACGTTGAACATATCTTCCAACGCCAATAGTCACCGAAACTCCCACAACAAGGCCAATACATCCACTGAAATTGAGAAATCATGCATCAATTATTTCAACTTATCCCAATCACAATATCATTCAACAAACAACAATTCAATCAGATACACAAGAAATCTATCAGTCACTCACAAAATCACTCAACTCTCTCTCTCTCTCTCACTCATCCAGTCTATTCCGCAGTGGGGTAGTCAGCCCGTCAGAAAAACAGCGGATCCTCCACCCACTGACAGGGAGTTACTCACTCACTCACTCCACACACTCACTCACTCACTCACTCACTCACTCATTCAATCACCCACTTATATAGTCATTCTCTCGCTCACTCAATGTCTAACTCACTCATCCAATCACTCCCTAACTAAATAATAACTAACCACCAACACTCCAAACTAAACTAAATTCACACGAACAACAATTACATCACACAATCAATAACCATTACAAGTTTCATCAACCACAGAAAGTACATCAATAAGAAAATATCCTCAGAATCAAACAAAAGCTCATCATTCTCAGAGAGCTGGGTAGAATCATCACCGATATCATTCCTACACACACAAAAAACAAAACTTGAACAACAACAAAAATACATTTCAGTATCAATTTACACTCACCTCAACCAAAATAAAACCAATCACTAATGAACATCAAGTGAATTCAACGTTAAACATATCTTCCAACGCCAATAGTCACCGAAATTCCCACAACAAGGCCAATACATCCACTGAAATTGAGAAATCATGCATCAATTATTTCAGCTTATCCCAATCACAATATCATTCAACAAACAACAATTCAATCAGATACACAAGAAATCTATCAGTCACTCACAAAATCACTCAACACTCTCTCTCTCTCTCACTCATCCAGTCTATTCCGCAGTGGGGTAGTCAGCCCGTCAGAAAAACAGCGGATCCTCCACCCACTGACAGGGAGTCACTCACCCACTCACTCACTCACTCACTCACTCACTCATTCAATCACCCACTTATATAGTCATTCTCTCGCTCACTCAATGTCTAACTCACTCATCCAATCACTCGCTAACTAAATAATAACTAACCACCAACACTCCAAACCAAACCAAATTCACACGAACAACAATTACATCACACAATCAATAACCATTACAAGTTTAATCAACCACAGAAAGTACATCAATAAGAAAATATCCTCAGAATCAAACAAAAGCTCATCATTCTCAGAGAGCTGGGTAGAATCATCACCGATATCATTCCTACACACACAAAAAAACAAAACTTGAACAACAACAAAAATACATTTCAGTATCAATTTACACTCACCTCAACCAAAAGAAAACCAATCACTAATGAACATCAAATGAATTCAACGTTGAACATATCTTCCAACGCCAATAGTCACCGAAACTCCCACAACAAGGCCAATACATCCACTGAAATTGAGAAATCATGCATCAATTATTTCAACTTATCTCAATCACAATATCATTCAACAAACAACAATTCAATCAGATACACAAGAAATCTATCAGTCACTCACAAAATCACTCAACTCTCTCTCTCTCTCTCACTCATCAAGTCTATTCCGCAGTGGGGTAGTCAGCCCGTCAGAGAAACAGCGGATCCTCCAACCACTGACAGGGAGTAACTCACCCACTCACTCACTCACTCACTCACTCATTCAATCACCCACTTATATAGTCATTCTCTCGCTCACTCAATGTCTAACTCACTCATCCAATCACTCGCTAACTAAATAATAACTAACCACCAACACTCCAAACCAAACTAAATTCACACGAACAACAATTACATCACACAATCAATAACCATTACAAGTTTCATCAACCACAGCAAGTACATCAATAAGAAAATATCCTCAGAATCAAACAAAAACTCATCATTCTCAGAGAGCTGGGTAGAATCATCACCGATATCATTCCTACACACACAAAAAACAAAACTTGAACAACAACAAAATCACATTTCAGTATCAATTTACACTCACCTCAACCAAAATAAAACCAATCACTAATGAACATCAAATGAATTCAACGTTGAACATATCTTCCAACGCTAATAGTCACCGAAATTCCCACAACAAGGCCAATACATCCACTGAAATTGAGAAATCATGCATCAATTATTTCAGCTTATCCCAATCACAATATCATTCAACAAACAACAATTCAATCAGATACACAAGAAATCTATCAGTCACTCACAAAATCACTCAACACTCTCTCTCTCTCTCACTCATCCAGTCTATTCCGCAGTGGGGTAGTCAGCCCGTCAGAAAAACAACGGATCCTCCACCCACTGACAGGGAGTCACTCACTCACTCACTCCACACACCCACCCACTCACTCACTCACTCACTCACTCACTCATTCAATCACCCACTTATATAGTCATTCTCTCGCTCACTCAATGTCTAACTCACTCATCCAATCACTCGCTAACTAAATAATAACTAACCACCAACACTCCAAACCAAACCAAATTCACACGAACAACAATTACATCACACAATCAATAACCATTACAAGTTTAATCAACCACAGAAAGTACATCAATAAGAAAATATCCTCAGAATCAAACAAAAGCTCATCATTCTCAGAGAGCTGGGTAGAATCATCACCGATATCATTCCTACACACACAAAAAAACAAAACTTGAACAACAACAAAAATACATTTCAGTATCAATTTACACTCACCTCAACCAAAATAAAACCAATCACTAATGAACATCAAATGAATTCAACGTTGAACATATCTTCCAACGCCAATAGTCACCGAAACTCCCACAACAAGGCCAATACATCCACTGAAATTGAGAAATCATGCATCAATTATTTCAACTTATCTCAATCACAATATCATTCAACAAACAACAATTCAATCAGATACACAAGAAATCTATCAGTCACTCACAAAATCACTCAACTCTCTCTCTCTCTCTCACTCATCAAGTCTATTCCGCAGTGGGGTAGTCAGCCCGTCAGAGAAACAGCGGATCCTCCACCCACTGACAGGGAGTCACTCACCCACTCACTCACTCACTCACTCACTCATTCAATCACCCACTTATATAGTCATTCTCTCGCTCACTCAATGTCTAACTCACTCATCCAATCACTCGCTAACTAAATAATAACTAACCACCAACACTCCAAACTAAACTAAATTCACACGAACAACAATTACATCACACAATCAATAACCATTACAAGTTTAATCAACCACAGAAAGTACATCAATAAGAAAATATCCTCAGAATCAAACAAAAGCTCATCATTCTCAGAGAGCTGGGTAGAATCATCACCGATATCATTCCTACACACACAAAAAACAAAACTTGAACAACAACAAAAATACATTTCAGTATCAATTTACACTCACCTCAACCAAAAGAAAACCAATCACTAATGAACATCAAATGAATTCAACGTTGAACATATCTTCCAACGCCAATAGTCACCGAAACTCCCACAACAAGGCCAATACATCCACTGAAATTGAGAAATCATGCATCAATTATTTCAACTTATCCCAATCACAATATCATTCAACAAACAACAATTCAATCAGATACACAAGAAATCTATCAGTCACTCACAAAATCACTCAACACTCTCTCTCTCTCTCTCACTCATCCAGTCTATTCCGCAGTGGGGTAGTCAGCCCGTCAGAAAAACAGCGGATCCTCCACCCACTGACAGGGAGTCACTCACTCACTCACTCCACACACCCACTCACTCACTCACTCACTCACTCACTCATTCAATCACCCACTTATATAGTCATTCTCTCGCTCACTCAATGTCTAACTCACTCATCCAATCACTCGCTAACTAAATAATAACTAACCACCAACACTCCAAACCAAACTAAATTCACACGAACAACAATTACATCACACAATCAATAACCATTACAAGTTTAATCAACCACAGAAAATACATCAATAAGAAAATATCCTCAGAATCAAACAAAAGCTCATCATTCTCAGAGAGCTGGGTAGAATCATCACCGATATCATTCCTACACACACAAAAAACAAAACTTGAACAACAACAAAAATACATTTCAGTATCAATTTACACTCACCTCAACCAAAATAAAACCAATCACTGATGAATATCAAGTGAATTCAACGTTGAACACATCTTCCAACGCCAATAGTCACCGAAATTCCCACAACAAGGCCAATACATCCACTGAAATTGAGAAATCATGCATCAATTATTTCAACTTATCCCAATCACAATATCATTCAACAAACAACAATTCAATCAGATACACAAGAAATCTATCAGTCACTCACAAAATCACTCAACACTCTCTCTCTCTCTCACTCATCCAGTCTATTCCGCAGTGGGGTAGTCAGCCCGTCAGAAAAACAGCGGATCCTCCACCCACTGACAGGGAGTCACTCACTCACTCACTCCACACACCCACCCACTCACTCACTCACTCACTCACTCACTCACTCATTCAATCACCCACTTATATAGTCATTCTCTCGCTCACTCAATGTCTAACTCACTCATCCAATCACTCGCTAACTAAATAATAACTAACCACCAACACTCCAAACTAAACTAAATTCACACGAACAACAATTACATCACACAATCAATAACCATTACAAGTTTCATCAACCACAGAAAGTACATCAATAAGAAAATATCCTCAGAATCAAACAAAAGCTCATCATTCTCAGAGAGCTGGGTAGAATCATCACCGATATCATTCCTACACACACAAAAAAACAAAACTTGAACAACAACAAAAATACATTTCAGTATCAATTTACACTCACCTCAACCAAAATAAAACCAATCACTAATGAACATCAAGTGAATTCAACGTTAAACATATCTTCCAACGCCAGTAGTCACCGAAACTCCCACAACAAGGCCAATACATCCACTGAAATTGAGAAATCATGCATCAATCATTTCAACTTATCTCAATCACAATATCATTCAACAAACAACAATTCAATCAGATACACAAGAAATCTATCAGTCACTCACAAAATCACTCAACACTCTCTCTCTCTCTCTCACTCATCCAGTCTATTCCGCAGTGGGGTAGTCAGCCCGTCAGAAAAACAGCGGATCCTCCACCCACTGACAGGGAGTTACTCACTCACTCACTCCACACACTCACTCACTCACTCACTCACTCACTCATTCATTTAATCACCCACTTATATAGTCATTCTCTCGCTCACTCAATGTCTAACTCACTCATCCAATCACTCGCTAACTAAATAATAACTAACCACCAACACTTCAAACCAAACCAAATTCACACGAACAACAATTACATCACACAATCAATAACCATTACAAGTTTAATCAACCACAGAAAGTACATCAATAAGAAAATATCCTCAGAATCAAACAAAAGCTCATCATTCTCAGAGAGCTGGGTAGAATCATCACCGATATCATTCCTACACACACAAAAAACAAAACTTGAACAACAACAAAAATACATTTCAGTATCAATTTACACTCACCTCAACCAAAATAAAACCAAACACTAATGAACATCAAGTGAATTCAACGTTGAACATATCTTCCAACGCTAATAGTCACCGAAACTCCCACAACAAGGCCAATACATCCACTGAAATTGAGAAATCATGCATCAATTATTTCAACTTATCCCAATCACAATATCATTCAACAAACAACAATTCAATCAGATACACAAGAAATCTATCAGTCACTCACAAAATCACTCAACACTCTCTCTCTCTCACTCATCCAGTCTATTCCGCAGTGGGGTAGTCAGCCCGTCAGAAAAACAGCGGATCCTCCACCCACTGACAGGGAGTCACTCACTCACTCACTCCACACACCCACCCACTCACTCACTCACTCACTCACTCACTCACTCATTCAATCACCCACTTATATAGTCATTCTCTCGCTCACTCAATGTCTAACTCACTCATCCAATCACTCGCTAACTAAATAATAACTAACCACGAACACTCCAAACCAAACTAAATTCACACGAACAACAATTACATCACACAATCAATAACCATTACAAGTTTCATCAACCACAGAAAGTACATCAATAAGAAAATATCGTCAGAATCAAACAAAAGCTCATCATTCTCAGAGAGCTGGGTAGAATCATCACCGATATCATTCCTACACACACAAAAAACAAAACTTGAACAACAACAAAAATACATTTCAGTATCAATTTACACTCACCTCAACCAAAATAAAACCAATCACTAATGAACATCAAGTAAATTCAACGTTGAACATATCTTCCAACGCCAATAGTCACCGAAACTCCCACAACAAGGCCAATACATCCACTGAAATTGAGAAATCATGCATCAATTATTTCAACTTATCCCAATCACAATATCATTCAACAAACAACAATTCAATCAGATACACAAGAAATCTATCAGTCACTCACAAAATCACTCAACACTCTCTCTCTCTCTCACTCATCAAGTCTATTCCGCAGTGGGGTAGTCAGCCCGTCAGAGAAACAGCGGATCCTCCACCCACTGACGGGGAGTCACTCACCCACTCACTCACTCACTCACTCACTCATTCAATCACCCACTTATATAGTCATTCTCTCGCTCACTCAATGTCTAACTCACTCATCCATTCACTCGCTAACTAAATAATAACTAACCACCAACACTCCAAACTAAACTAAATTCACACGAACAACAATTACATCACACAATCAATAACCATTACAAGTTTCATCAACCACAGAAAGTACATCAATAAGAAAATATCCTCAGAATCAAACAAAAGCTCATCATTCTCAGAGAGCTGGGTAGAATCATCACCGATATCATTCCTACACACACAAAAAAACAAAACTTGAACAACAACAAAAATACATTTCAGTATCAATTTACACTCACCTCAACCAAAATAAAACCAAACACTAATGAACATCAAGTGAATTCAACGTTAAACATATCTTCCAACGCCAATAGTCAACGAAACTCCCACAACAAGGCCAATACATCCACTGAAATTGAGAAATCATGCATCAATCATTTCAACTTATCTCAATCACAATATCATTCAACAAACAACAATTCAATCAGATACACAAGAAATCTATCAGTCACTCACAAAATCACTCAACACTCTCTCTCTCTCTCACTCATCCAATCTATTCCGCAGTGGGGTAGTCAGCCCGTCAGAAAAACAGCGGATCCTCCACCCACTGACAGGGAGTCACTCACCCACTCACACACTCACTCACTCACTCACTCACTCACTCACTCACTCACTCACTCATTCAATCACCCACTTATATAGTCATTCTCTCGCTCACTCAATGTCTAACTCACTCATCCAATCACTCGCTAACTAAATAATAACTAACCACCAACACTCCAAACCAAACTAAATTCACACGAACAACAATTACATCACACAATCAATAACCATTACAAGTTTCATCAACCACAGAAAGTACATCAATAAGAAAATATCCTCAGAATCAAACAAAAGCTCATCATTCTCAGAGAGCTGGGTAGAATCATCACCGATATCATTCCTACACACACAAAAAACAAAACTTGAACAACAACAAAAATACATTTCAGTATCAATTTACACTCACCTCAACCAAAATAAAACCAATCACTAATGAACATCAAATGAATTCAACGTTGAACATATCTTCCAACGCCAATAGTCAACGAAACTCCCACAACAAGGCCAATACATCCACTGAAATTGAGAAATCATGCATCAATCATTTCAACTTATCTCAATCACAATATCATTCAACAAACAACAATTCAATCAGATACACAAGAAATCTATCAGTCACTCACAAAATCACTCAACACTCTCTCTCTCTCTCACTCATCAAGTCTATTCCGCAGTGGGGTAGTCAGCCCGTCAGAGAAACAGCGGATCCTCCACCCACTGACAGGGAGTCACTCACCCACTCACTCACTCACTCACTCACTCATTCAATCACCCACTTATATAGTCATTCTCTCGCTCACTCAATGTCTAACTCACTCATCCAATCACTCGCTAACTAAATAATAACTAACCACCAACACTCCAAACCAAACCAAATTCACACGAACAACAATTACATCACACAATCAATAACCATTACAAGTTTAATCAACCACAGAAAGTACATCAATAAGAAAATATCCTCAGAATCAAACAAAAGCTCATCATTCTCAGAGAGCTGGGTAGAATCATCACCGATATCATTCCTACACACACAAAAAAACAAAACTTGAACAACAACAAAAATACATTTCAGTATCAATTTACACTCACCTCAACCAAAAGAAAACCAATCACTAATGAACATCAAATGAATTCAACGTTGAACATATCTTCCAACGCCAATAGTCACCGAAACTCCCACAACAAGGCCAATACATCCACTGAAATTGAGAAATCATGCATCAATTATTTCAACTTATCTCAATCACAATATCATTCAACAAACAACAATTCAATCAGATACACAAGAAATCTATCAGTCACTCACAAAATCACTCAACTCTCTCTCTCTCTCTCTCACTCATCAAGTCTATTCCGCAGTGGGGTAGTCAGCTTGTCAGAGAAACAGCGGATCCTCCACCCACTGACAGGGAGTCACTCACTCACTCACTCCACACACCCACTCACTCACTCACTCACTCACTCACTCATTCAATCACCCACTTATATAGTCATTCTCTCGCTCACTCAATGTCTAACTCACTCATCCAATCACTCGCTAACTAAATAATAACTAACCACCAACACTCCAAACCAAACTAAATTCACACGAACAACAATTACATCACACAATCAATAACCATTACAAGTTTAATCAACGACAGAAAATACATCAATAAGAAAATATCCTCAGAATCAAACAAAAGCTCATCATTCTCAGAGAGCTGGGTAGAATCATCACCGATATCATTCCTACACACACAAAAAAACAAAACTTGAACAACAACAAAAATACATTTCAGTATCAATTTACACTCACCTCAACCAAAATAAAACCAATCACTAATGAACATCAAGTGAATTCAACGTTAAACATATCTTCCAACGCCAGTAGTCACCGAAACTCCCACAACAAGGCCAATACATCCACTGAAATTGAGAAATCATGCATCAATTATTTCAACTTATCCCAATCACAATATCATTCAACAAACAACAATTCAATCAGATACACAAGAAATCTATCAGTCACTCACAAAATCACTCAACACTCTCTCTCTCTCACTCATCCAGTCTATTCCGCAGTGGGGTAGTCAGCCCGTCAGAAAAACAGCGGATCCTCCACCCACTGACAGGGAGTTACTCACTCACTCACTCACTCACTCACTCACTCACTCACTCATTCATTTAATCACCCACTTATATAGTCATTCTCTCGCTCACTCAATGTCTAACTCACTCATCCAATCACTCGCTAACTAAATAATAACTAACCACCAACACTTCAAACCAAACCAAATTCACACGAACAACAATTACATCACACAATCAATAACCATTACAAGTTTAATCAACCACAGAAAGTACATCAATAAGAAAATATCCTCAGAATCAAACAAAAGCTCATCATTCTCAGAGAGCTGGGTAGAATCATCACCGATATCATTCCTACACACAAAAAAAAAAAAACTTGAACAACAACAAAAATACATTTCAGTATCAATTTACACTCACCTCAACCAAAATAAAACCAAACACTAATGAACATCAAGTGAATTCAACGTTGAACATATCTTCCAACGCCAATAGTCACCGAAACTCCCACAACAAGGCCAATACATCCACTGAAATTGAGAAATCATGCATCAATCATTTCAACTTATCTCAATCACAATATCATTCAACAAACAACAATTCAATCAGATACACAAGAAATCTATCAGTCACTCACAAAATCACTCAACACTCTCTCTCTCTCACTCATCCAGTCTATTCCGCAGTGGCGTAGTCAGCCCGTCAGAAAAACAGCGGATCCTCCACCCACTGACAGGGAGTCACTCACTCACTCACTCACTCACTCACTCACTCACTCACTCACTCATTCAATCACCCACTTATATAGTCATTCTCTCGCTCACTCAATGTCTAACTCACTCATCCAATCACTCGCTAACTAAATAATAACTAACCACCAACACTCCAAACCAAACTAAATTCACACGAACAACAATTACATCACACAATCAATAACCATTACAAGTTTAATCAACCACAGAAAGTACATCAATAAGAAAATATCCTCAGAATCAAACAAAAGCTCATCATTCTCAGAGAGCTGGGTAGAATCACCACCGATATCATTCCTACACACAAAAAAAAAAAACTTGAACAACAACAAAAATACATTTCAGTATCAATTTACACTCACCTCAACCAAAAGAAAACCAATCACTAATGAACATCAAATGAATTCAACGTTGAACATATCTTCCAACGCCAATAGTCACCGAAACTCCCACAACAAGGCCAATACATCCACTGAAATTGAGGAATCATGCATCAATCATTTCAACTTATCTCAATCACAATATCATTCAACAAACAACAATTCAATCAGATACACAAGAAATCTATCAGTCACTCACAAAATCACTCAACACTCTCTCTCTCTCTCACTCATCAAGTCTATTCCGCAGTGGGGTAGTCAGCCCGTCAGAGAAACAGCGGATCCTCCACCCACTGACAGGGAGTCACTCACCCACTCACTCACTCACTCACTCACTCATTCAATCACCCACTTATATAGTCATTCTCTCGCTCACTCAATGTCTAACTCACTCATCCATTCACTCGCTAACTAAATAATAACTAACCACCAACACTCCAAACTAAACTAAATTCACACGAACAACAATTACATCACACAATCAATAACCATTACAAGTTTCATCAACCACAGAAAGTACATCAATAAGAAAATATCGTCAGAATCAAACAAAAGCTCATCATTCTCAGAGAGCTGGGTAGAATCATCACCGATATCATTCCTACACACACAAAAAAACAAAACTTGAACAACAACAAAAATACATTTCAGTATCAATTTACACTCACCTCAACCAAAATAAAACCAATCACTAATGAACATCAAGTGAATTCAACGTTAAACATATCTTCCAACGCCAGTAGTCACCGAAACTCCCACAACAAGGCCAATACATCCACTGAAATTGAGAAATCATGCATCAATCATTTCAACTTATCTCAATCACAATATCATTCAACAAACAACAATTCAATCAGATACACAAGAAATCTATCAGTCACTCACAAAATCACTCAACACTCTCTCTCTCTCTCACTCATCCAATCTATTCCGCAGTGGGGTAGTCAGCCCGTCAGAAAAACAGCGGATCCTCCACCCACTGACAGGGAGTTACTCACTCACTCACTCACTCACTCACTCATTCATTTAATCACCCACTTATATAGTCATTCTCTCGCTCACTCAATGTCTAACTCACTCATCCAATCACTCCCTAACTAAATAATAACTAACCACCAACACTCCAAACCAAACTAAATTCACACGAACAACAATTACATCACACAATCAATAACCATTACAAGTTTAATCAACCACAGAAAATACATCAATAAGAAAATATCCTCAGAATCAAACAAAAGCTCATCATTCTCAGAGAGCTGGGTAGAATCATCACCGATATCATTCCTACACACACAAAAAACAAAACTTGAACAACAACAAAAATACATTTCAGTATCAATTTACACTCACCTCAACCAAAATAAAACCAAACACTAATGAACATCAAGTGAATTCAACGTTGAACACATCTTCCAACGCCAATAGTCACCGAAATTCCCACAACAAGGCCAATACATCCACTGAAATTGAGAAATCATGCATCAATTATTTCAACTTATCCCAATCACAATATCATTCAACAAACAACAATTCAATCAGATACACAAGAAATCTATCAGTCACTCACAAAATCACTCAACACTCTCTCTCTCTCTCACTCATCCAGTCTATTCCGCAGTGGGGTAGTCAGCCCGTCAGAAAAACAGCGGATCCTCCACCCACTGACAGGGAGTCACTCACTCACTCACTCCACACACCCACCCACTCACTCACTCACTCACTCACTCACTCACTCATTCAATCACCCACTTATATAGTCATTCTCTCGCTCACTCAATGTCTAACTCACTCATCCAATCACTCCCTAACTAAATAATAACTAACCACGAACACTCCAAACCAAACTAAATTCACACGAACAACAATTACATCACACAATCAATAACCATTACAAGTTTCATCAACCACAGAAAGTACATCAATAAGAAAATATCGTCAGAATCAAACAAAAGCTCATCATTCTCAGAGAGCTGGGTAGAATCATCACCGATATCATTCCTACACACACAAAAAACAAAACTTGAACAACAACAAAAATACATTTCAGTATCAATTTACACTCACCTCAACCAAAATAAAACCAAACACTAATGAACATCAAGTGAATTCAACGTTGAACATATCTTCCAACGCTAATAGTCACCGAAATTCCCACAACAAGGCCAATACATCCACTGAAATTGAGAAATCATGCATCAATTATTTCAACTTATCCCAATCACAATATCATTCAACAAACAACAATTCAATCAGATACACAAGAAATCTATCAGTCACTCACAAAATCACTCAACACTCTCTCTCTCTCTCACTCATCCAGTCTATTCCGCAGTGGGGTAGTCAGCCCGTCAGAAAAACAGCGGATCCTCCACCCACTGACAGGGAGTCACTCACTCACTCACTCCACACACCCACCCACTCACTCACTCACTCACTCACTCACTCACTCATTCAATCACCCACTTATATAGTCATTCTCTCGCTCACTCAATGTCTAACTCACTCATCCAATCACTCCCTAACTAAATAATAACTAACCACCAACACTCCAAACTAAACTAAATTCACACGAACAACAATTACATCACACAATCAATAACCATTACAAGTTTAATCAACCACAGAAAGTACATCAATAAGAAAATATCGTCAGAATCAAACAAAAGCTCATCATTCTCAGAGAGCTGGGTAGAATCATCACCGATATCATTCCTACACACACAAAAAACAAAACTTGAACAACAACAAAAATACATTTCAGTATCAATTTACACTCACCTCAACCAAAAGAAAACCAATCACTAATGAACATCAAATGAATTCAACGTTGAACATATCTTCCAACGCCAATAGTCACCGAAACTCCCACAACAAGGCCAATACATCCACTGAAATTGAGAAATCATGCATCAATTATTTCAACTTATCCCAATCACAATATCATTCAACAAACAACAATTCAATCAGATACACAAGAAATCTATCAGTCACTCACAAAATCACTCAACACGCTCTCTCTCTCTCTCTCTCTCTCACTCATCAAGTCTATTCCGCAGTGGGGTAGTCAGCCCGTCAGAAAAACAGCGGATCCTCCACCCACTGACAGGGAGTCACTCACTCACTCACTCCACACACCCACTCACTCACTCACTCACTCACTCACTCATTCAATCACCCACTTATATAGTCATTCTCTCGCTCACTCAATGTCTAACTCACTCATCCAATCACTCGCTAACTAAATAATAACTAACCACCAACACTCCAAACCAAACTAAATTCACACGAACAACAATTACATCACACAATCAATAACCATTACAAGTTTAATCAACCACAGAAAATACATCAATAAGAAAATATCCTCAGAATCAAACAAAAGCTCATCATTCTCAGAGAGCTGGGTAGAATCATCACCGATATCATTCCTACACACACAAAAAAACAAAACTTGAACAACAACAAAAATACATTTCAGTATCAATTTACACTCACCTCAACCAAAATAAAACCAATCACTAATGAACATCAAGTGAATTCAACGTTAAACATATCTTCCAACGCCAGTAGTCACCGAAACTCCCACAACAAGGCCAATACATCCACTGAAATTGAGAAATCATGCATCAATTATTTCAACTTATCCCAATCACAATATCATTCAACAAACAACAATTCAATCAGATACACAAGAAATCTATCAGTCACTCACAAAATCACTCAACACTCTCTCTCTCTCACTCATCCAGTCTATTCCGCAGTGGGGTAGTCAGCCCGTCAGAAAAACAGCGGATCCTCCACCCACTGACAGGGAGTTACTCACTCACTCACTCACTCACTCACTCACTCATTCATTTAATCACCCACTTATATAGTCATTCTCTCGCTCACTCAATGTCTAACTCACTCATCCAATCACTCGCTAACTAAATAATAACTAACCACCAACACTTCAAACCAAACCAAATTCACACGAACAACAATTACATCACACAATCAATAACCATTACAAGTTTAATCAACCACAGAAAGTACATCAATAAGAAAATATCCTCAGAATCAAACAAAAGCTCATCATTCTCAGAGAGCTGGGTAGAATCATCACCGATATCATTCCTACACACAAAAAAAAAAAAAACTTGAACAACAACAAAAATACATTTCAGTATCAATTTACACTCACCTCAACCAAAATAAAACCAAACACTAATGAACATCAAGTGAATTCAACGTTAAACATATCTTCCAACGCCAATAGTCAACGAAACTCCCACAACAAGGCCAATACATCCACTGAAATTGAGAAATCATGCATCAATCATTTCAACTTATCTCAATCACAATATCATTCAACAAACAACAATTCAATCAGATACACAAGAAATCTATCAGTCACTCACAAAATCACTCAACACTCTCTCTCTCTCACTCATCCAGTCTATTCCGCAGTGGCGTAGTCAGCCCGTCAGAAAAACAGCGGATCCTCCACCCACTGACAGGGAGTCACTCACTCACTCACTCCACACACCCACCCACTCACTCACTCACTCATTCAATCACCCACTTATATAGTCATTCTCTCGCTCACTCAATGTCTAACTCACTCATCCAATCACTCGCTAACTAAATAATAACTAACCACCAACACTCCAAACCAAACTAAATTCACACGAACAACAATTACATCACACAATCAATAACCATTACAAGTTTAATCAACCACAGAAAGTACATCAATAAGAAAATATCCTCAGAATCAAACAAAAGCTCATCATTCTCAGAGAGCTGGGTAGAATCACCACCGATATCATTCCTACACACACAAAAAACAAAACTTGAACAACAACAAAAATACATTTCAGTATCAATTTACACTCACCTCAACCAAAAGAAAACCAATCACTAATGAACATCAAATGAATTCAACGTTGAACATATCTTCCAACGCCAATAGTCACCGAAACTCCCACAACAAGGCCAATACATCCACTGAAATTGAGGAATCATGCATCAATCATTTCAACTTATCTCAATCACAATATCATTCAACAAACAACAATTCAATCAGATACACAAGAAATCTATCAGTCACTCACAAAATCACTCAACACTCTCTCTCTCTCTCACTCATCAAGTCTATTCCGCAGTGGGGTAGTCAGCCCGTCAGAGAAACAGCGGATCCTCCACCCACTGACAGGGAGTCACTCACCCACTCACTCACTCACTCACTCACTCATTCAATCACCCACTTAT
The DNA here is from genome assembly GCA_948099385.1 of Fasciola hepatica. Classification (NCBI taxonomy): domain Eukaryota; kingdom Metazoa; phylum Platyhelminthes; class Trematoda; order Plagiorchiida; family Fasciolidae; genus Fasciola; species Fasciola hepatica. Next base: position 4,823,143 of record CANUEZ040000019.1, read on the forward strand.
ATAGTCATTCTCTCGCTCACTCAATGTCTAACTCACTCATCCATTCACTCGCTAACTAAATAATAACTAACCACCAACACTCCAAACTAAACTAAATTCACACGAACAACAATTACATCACACAATCAATAACCATTACAAGTTTAATCAACCACAGAAAGTACATCAATAAGAAAATATCGTCAGAATCAAACAAAAGCTCATCATTCTCAGAGAGCTGGGTAGAATCATCACCGATATCATTCCTACACACACAAAAAAACAAAACTTGAACAACAACAAAAATACATTTCAGTATCAATTTACACTCACCTCAACCAAAATAAAACCAATCACTAATGAACATCAAGTGAATTCAACGTTAAACATATCTTCCAACGCCAGTAGTCACCGAAACTCCCACAACAAGGCCAATACATCCACTGAAATTGAGAAATCATGCATCAATCATTTCAACTTATCTCAATCACAATATCATTCAACAAACAACAATTCAATCAGATACACAAGAAATCTATCAGTCACTCACAAAATCACTCAACACTCTCTCTCTCTCTCACTCATCCAATCTATTCCGCAGTGGGGTAGTCAGCCCGTCAGAAAAACAGCGGATCCTCCACCCACTGACAGGGAGTTACTCACTCACTCACTCACTCACTCACTCATTCATTTAATCACCCACTTATATAGTCATTCTCTCGCTCACTCAATGTCTAACTCACTCATCCAATCACTCCCTAACTAAATAATAACTAACCACCAACACTCCAAACCAAACTAAATTCACACGAACAACAATTACATCACACAATCAATAACCATTACAAGTTTAATCAACCACAGAAAATACATCAATAAGAAAATATCCTCAGAATCAAACAAAAGCTCATCATTCTCAGAGAGCTGGGTAGAATCATCACCGATATCATTCCTACACACACAAAAAACAAAACTTGAACAACAACAAAAATACATTTCAGTATCAATTTACACTCACCTCAACCAAAATAAAACCAAACACTAATGAACATCAAGTGAATTCAACGTTGAACACATCTTCCAACGCCAATAGTCACCGAAATTCCCACAACAAGGCCAATACATCCACTGAAATTGAGAAATCATGCATCAATTATTTCAACTTATCCCAATCACAATATCATTCAACAAACAACAATTCAATCAGATACACAAGAAATCTATCAGTCACTCACAAAATCACTCAACACTCTCTCTCTCTCTCACTCATCCAGTCTATTCCGCAGTGGGGTAGTCAGCCCGTCAGAAAAACAGCGGATCCTCCACCCACTGACAGGGAGTCACTCACTCACTCACTCCACACACCCACCCACTCACTCACTCACTCACTCACTCACTCACTCATTCAATCACCCACTTATATAGTCATTCTCTCGCTCACTCAATGTCTAACTCACTCATCCAATCACTCCCTAACTAAATAATAACTAACCACGAACACTCCAAACCAAACTAAATTCACACGAACAACAATTACATCACACAATCAATAACCATTACAAGTTTCATCAACCACAGAAAGTACATCAATAAGAAAATATCGTCAGAATCAAACAAAAGCTCATCATTCTCAGAGAGCTGGGTAGAATCATCACCGATATCATTCCTACACACACAAAAAACAAAACTTGAACAACAACAAAAATACATTTCAGTATCAATTTACACTCACCTCAACCAAAATAAAACCAAACACTAATGAACATCAAGTGAATTCAACGTTGAACATATCTTCCAACGCTAATAGTCACCGAAATTCCCACAACAAGGCCAATACATCCACTGAAATTGAGAAATCATGCATCAATTATTTCAACTTATCCCAATCACAATATCATTCAACAAACAACAATTCAATCAGATACACAAGAAATCTATCAGTCACTCACAAAATCACTCAACACTCTCTCTCTCTCTCACTCATCCAGTCTATTCCGCAGTGGGGTAGTCAGCCCGTCAGAAAAACAGCGGATCCTCCACCCACTGACAGGGAGTCACTCACTCACTCACTCCACACACCCACCCACTCACTCACTCACTCACTCACTCACTCACTCATTCAATCACCCACTTATATAGTCATTCTCTCGCTCACTCAATGTCTAACTCACTCATCCAATCACTCGCTAACTAAATAATAACTAACCACCAACACTCCAAACTAAACTAAATTCACACGAACAACAATTACATCACACAATCAATAACCATTACAAGTTTAATCAACCACAGAAAGTACATCAATAAGAAAATATCGTCAGAATCAAACAAAAGCTCATCATTCTCAGAGAGCTGGGTAGAATCATCACCGATATCATTCCTACACACACAAAAAACAAAACTTGAACAACAACAAAAATACATTTCAGTATCAATTTACACTCACCTCAACCAAAAGAAAACCAATCACTAATGAACATCAAATGAATTCAACGTTGAACATATCTTCCAACGCCAATAGTCACCGAAACTCCCACAACAAGGCCAATACATCCACTGAAATTGAGAAATCATGCATCAATTATTTCAACTTATCCCAATCACAATATCATTCAACAAACAACAATTCAATCAGATACACAAGAAATCTATCAGTCACTCACAAAATCACTCAACACGCTCTCTCTCTCTCTCTCTCTCTCTCTCACTCATCCAGTCTATTCCGCAGTGGGGTAGTCAGCCCGTCAGAAAAACAGCGGATCCTCCACCCACTGACAGGGAGTCACTCACTCACTCACTCCACACACCCACCCACTCACTCACTCACTCACTCACTCACTCATTCAATCACCCACTTATATAGTCATTCTCTCGCTCACTCAATGTCTAACTCACTCATCCAATCACTCCCTAACTAAATAATAACTAACCACCAACACTCCAAACCAAACTAAATTCACACGAACAACAATTACATCACACAATCGATAACCATTACAAGTTTAATCAACCACAGAAAATACATCAATAAGAAAATATCCTCAGAATCAAACAAAAGCTCATCATTCTCAGACAGCTGGGTAGAATCATCACCGATATCATTCCTACACACACAAAAAACAAAACTTGAACAACAACAAAAATACATTTCAGTATCAATTTACACTCACCTCAACCAAAATAAAACCAAACACTAATGAACATCAAGTGAATTCAACGTTGAACATATCTTCCAACGCTAATAGTCACCGAAATTCCCACAACAAGGCCAATACATCCACTGAAATTGAGAAATCATGCATCAATTATTTCAACTTATCCCAATCACAATATCATTCAACAAACAACAATTCAATCAGATACACAAGAAATCTATCAGTCACTCACAAAATCACTCAACACTCTCTCTCTCTCTCTCACTCATCCAGTCTATTCCGCAGTGGGGTAGTCAGCCCGTCAGAAAAACAGCGGATCCTCCACCCACTGACAGGGAGTCACTCACTCACTCACTCCACACACCCACCCACTCACTCACTCACTCACTCACTCACTCATTCAATCACCCACTTATATAGTCATTCTCTCGCTCACTCAATGTCTAACTCACTCATCCAATCACTCCCTAACTAAATAATAACTAACCACCAACACTCCAAACTAAACTAAATTCACACGAACAACAATTACATCACACAATCAATAACCATTACAAGTTTCATCAACCACAGAAAGTACATCAATAAGAAAATATCCTCAGAATCAAACAAAAGCTCATCATTCTCAGAGAGCTGGGTAGAATCATCACCGATATCATTCCTACACACACAAAAAACAAAACTTGAACAACAACAAAAATACATTTCAGTATCAATTTACACTCACCTCAACCAAAAGAAAACCAATCACTAATGAACATCAAATGAATTCAACGTTGAACATATCTTCCAACGCCAATAGTCACCGAAACTCCCACAACAAGGCCAATACATCCACTGAAATTGAGAAATCATGCATCAATTATTTCAACTTATCCCAATCACAATATCATTCAACAAACAACAATTCAATCAGATACACAAGAAATCTATCAGTCACTCACAAAATCACTCAACTCTCTCTCTCTCTCTCACTCATCAAGTCTATTCCGCAGTGGGGTAGTCAGCCCGTCAGAAAAACAGCGGATCCTCCACCCACTGACAGGGAGTCACTCACTCACTCACTCCACACACCCACCCACTCACTCACTCACTCACTCACTCACTCACTCATTCAATCACCCACTTATATAGTCATTCTCTCGCTCACTCAATGTCTAACTCACTCATCCAATCACTCCCTAACTAAATAATAACTAACCACCAACACTCCAAACTAAACTAAATTCACACGAACAACAATTACATCACACAATCAATAACCATTACAAGTTTAATCAACCACAGAAAGTACATCAATAAGAAAATATCGTCAGAATCAAACAAAAGCTCATCATTCTCAGAGAGCTGGGTAGAATCATCACCGATATCATTCCTACACACACAAAAAACAAAACTTGAACAACAACAAAAATACATTTCAGTATCAATTTACACTCACCTCAACCAAAATAAAGTCAGTTACAAAAAGTACGCGAAAATTGGATGATAGAGAGGCAAATTAGTGGACTCGACCGGTATTCAATGTCGAATGGCTCTAGGCTCCACAATAACTTTAAATGAATATTTCGTAGGTGATATATTCCTTCTCAGTATATGGGATACTAATGAAGATGAAGTGTGATAAGGTCGGTGATCCAGACGGTTTTTTGCTAAGGGTGCACACTGAATTTGCTCTCATTTCACCCTCAGCGGTAACTTGTTTATTCAATCAACTTTTTTGCGTGAAACTACCCTGCATCATGCTAGAGTGTCATCTACAATACGAGTGTATTTTCACTACCTGGAGTATATATCGTGTAATCCAATACTCTGGGCTTGTGTTCTAAGCCTTCTATTGCACTAAACGTCGTCTGAGATAAGAAAAACTGGTCCATTCAGCTTGACTAGCGTCATTTGAGTTTCCCATTTAATATCAATACGTCATACATTATTCTGTCTCTCATTCTATAGGATATGTAAAACTATTAGTGTTTATAGTCTGGACTGTAATGATGCATTCAAATGTATGACGAGAAAAAAAATTCCAAATATATTAGGTGTAGATGGTAGCCTGCCGTCTACCGGTAGTCCCGGTGACCACGTTGTGAGGTTGCTAAACCTTACTTCGCAGTTTCCTTATTAAACGCGTTCTTCGGCCCTTCGGACTACGTGGACCACCTGCACATCACTCTAATGCTCGGCACTATACGAATACGTTACACAGGTTGGTATTCTCCACGGCCCGTGAGAACGAGAAAGCGATCGGGAGAGATACTGATTAGCGTGCATTTGAGAGCGTGCGCAAGAGCAACGGTCAAACGACTACCGCGTTTGACAGTCAGCGTTCAGTTAAATAATAGAGTTAAAAGCAATAACAAAGATAACTGTCGCCGCGACGTTGTCGTGGTCACAACGTCCTAACTACTTCCACCGACAGATGTTCTTCAGGATATCATTCTGTCATTGTTTTTTGTCCCACAAACATTACTCTTTTTAAAGTCCATTTTTAGACTTCAGTGGATAACTTATCGATGGGTTTTTTTCTTTCATCATTCAGCTGTAATTAGCCATCTAAAACTTAGATGTTTGAATCACTTGCACATTATGTCAACCTTTCACGTGGTTCACCGTAAGACATTTCTCAACGTGCCTAAAAGAAATGTGACGGAACATACGCGATCCACAACGTCCAATAAGTGTAACTGGCAGGTTACGCCACGATCATCATGGAATTTGTAGTGCACTCCTTCAGCTTGAATAAAGACTTTCGATGGGATGAGTCTGATCTGCCACTGGACACAAAAATAGTTTTTACAGAGCAACAGAGGTGACAAGTTGCCGTCAGGGTACTGGTAAAGAGACTAGTACTACCAAGGAGTGACTAATAAATGAAAGAGGACAGTGAAACAACAGTTGTGAGAGATCTATGATGAGGGACAAATTATTGGCTGAGAAGATAGTGTTTTGGCACTACGTATGCTTCATAGGTAGACGATAAATATACCCCCAGTCTCGCTCGTAGGAGAGAAAGATCCAGATCCACACCGTGTTTTCTGTTACAGTAGATGGTCATTGTTGGACCTCCATCCTGCACCGCACCCACACAGACACTAATAAAATCTCTGTATCAACCCCACTTTTCGAAAGACATGCTGATAATTTTATCTTATCATGTGGCGACGTAAATTACAATAGATCAAGATTATTACCACATTGTGCTTGACATGGTGACGGGCATAGACAATGCTGAACGAACGCACTCTATTGTGTGCCCCAACGACCTCGTCCACGTAAGCGAAGCAGTCGCATCGGTCAACTTTAGGCCACCGCACACATTCACGTCTAGGCACAAATGGTATTCTGGTCATGCACACTCGCGCTTGCTGGTGCACAAAACTCTTCCGAGCACTGGGCTCACCCGGCTATCCTCAGGACTATCGCCACTGTCTGTGTTAAGGTCAGCTCACACATGCACACTCGGATTCATGCATTCACAAATACACACACCAAAAATATGTGTTGTCTGTGCGTGTAGTATGTCGTACATGTGGCTAAACATGGGGGATAGCCGGGTGAACCCAGTCCTCGGAAGAGTTTCGTGTACCGGAAATTGCGTGTGTATGACCGGGAAACCAATTGTGCTTAAACGTTATGAATATTACCGCGTCGATGGATTCAGTTATGCGAAGATCGAATAAAGTGAATTTTTTCATCTGAGTTCAGCTTGTGCTACCTATTGCATTACTGTCAAAAAACATGAACTTGGCACTGAACGCTACTCAATGTGCTTCCATTGGCAGCGTCTGTCTACGCCGTGCGTGTATTGTGTGCCTTCTTCACATGGTTTGGTCTGCCTGCAAGATGTTCGAGGAGAAAATTACGACCTAAAAGTGCGGTAGTCTCGGTTGCACATGACTCGTGGACCTGCATCACGGTTGAAATGACTAGGACTGCTACGACGGATAAACTAAGCGCTTGTTCTTCCGCTCCTCTAAGGCACATCATGTGCACTAAGATGACTGCATAACTGCGGGACGAAAATCTAGAACCGGATCGAGGAGGTCAGCAAAGCGAAAAGATTACTTGGACGCATTCCGATGACTGCTTTTTATTATGACAATCACTCAATAAACTCCGTGACTGAAGGTTGAGAAAAATAAAAACAATGGGTTTGTAGGAGAACGACATACTGGTTCCCTTGGGGCAGCGGAATGAATTCATGGTATCATGCCAGGATAAACTGAAGGTTGGTAAGTGCAAAAATAACGGTAGTCTAGCTGAGGATCACGGTCAACACCATAGATCTTTATTCAATAAGGAAGGTTGCGATTACAGGATGATAAACCCGTACATATCATGAGAAATAAAACCTAATTCATTTACTTCGATCTTTCTCTTGGTGTTTCGAGCGACTGTCTGAAGGGTTATGGCAAACACGTAGGTGCAACCTATGTTGACCGTTTATGTGTAGCTCCAAGTTTGTGAACAGGTGTTGATGAACTGGCTAGTTATTTCAGTTAGGATTGTAATACCGTGGACGATGAAAATTAATGACAAACTGTGGACCAATTGCCTTACGTGATCCGTGGTAGCGCTTTGACTCTGGCTGATTTAATGCTGTATGGGCAGGAATACTGATCTTTACTACGTATATATTGACAAAAATGGGTGTAACCTGTGCGGCAATATCTTTTAACTCCCGATCAGTGTCTTTGTTATCAAACTATTTTACGTATTTCTGTATCCCGTGCTATTACCGATATGGTTTAGTTAAAAACGAAATAACGTTTTCATTCATAAATGTAGGCGACTACGTGGTTCATTAGAACTGAGTGCTCCTAAAACCAACAGATTACCGCCTTTCAATTTCTTCAAGTTGAATTGAATTTTTGTATTACTGCAACGTATGTCACGCGAAGCAAAGCGCATCCCTGTTAGAAAACTGATTAGTTTAGGGCGGGAGATACCACTGGAGCGTGATCTAACTTTAATGAACCTTTTTAAAATGACAATCTTTCATTAGAAGACCGACAAATCATGAGGGGGTAAAGCAAAATGGAATTCCCCGATTTGTCCAAGATTCTCCAAAGTCCCCTGATATACTTTATCATAACGATCAGAGAGCAGCTCAATCATCAGGTCACACGAACTACGTCCAAAACTACACTATACGGGTGAATGATGATGCATACAGTAATTGCACTTACAATGAATTCTACCAGAGCAAACTAGCGATTTCCATCCATCCCTATTTGACAACTTGAATGAAATTATTACAATCATAAGACCAAACACTATAAAGATTTAACCCGTATTCGAATTGTTGATTGGTATCACTAGTTAGCATTATGCCACTTATCAGAGATTACATTAAACTTGATAGTCCGCAACATGGAAGGGAGATACTAGCTTTATTAACTAACTTTATTAAGCATAGTCACTGTTGCCCAATTGTGGGTGGTGATGGCCGATTGGTGGTGCCGAACCAATGCACTTGGCAGCTTAGAGGGTATTGCGTTTCCACAGTGGGTTACACAACCACGAGATCAATCCAATCAATGATCATATGCAGGAAAATATGACTAGATGACATGAGAAGTGATACTTGTACTTAGAGAACTTAGCAGTAAAAATGATACTGTTATTTATAGCCTTCTACCTAACTTTCAATGATGATGATTGTTTTGATATTCGAGTTAGGTTGCTGCTGAGAAGTAGGAAGTTGTGAACCTCCGTAATCAAGGTTCTGTTAATGGTTGCTACAATGGAATAAGATCAGTTAAATTCTGTCAAATTCATGAGACCAGTGTGAATACACAAGATTGAACCAATAAAAGGTTACCAGTAAATATTGTGCCAACGGATGATATACTGCCGAGCGATACTACTTGAATGGTGAGTTTACTCGAATTTTCCATGCGAGGCCCTTCAAAATTGACAAACATGAAAAGTTTACCCACAATAGGCGTGCCAACCATTTTTGAACCTGCCTTAGCAAATCTCCTTATCGGTCATCATCTTAAGCGGACAAGCAAGCGCACTTTTTCGCCGGATGTTAAAATCTAACTGCTGTTATCGTTTTAAGAAGCATATATAGAAGTTCCACTTTCCCAGAGTGGATCCACTTCCATTGAACACACTGTGTAGACATGCTAACGCTGAGGGTGAAATGAGAGCAAATTCAGTGTGCACCCTTAGCAAAAAACCGTCTGGATCACCGACCTTATCACACTTCATCTTCATTAGTATCCCATATACTGAGAAGGAATATATCACCTACGAAATATTCATTTAAAGTTATTGTGGAGCCTAGAGCCATTCGACATTGAATACCGGTCGAGTCCACTAATTTGCCTCTCTATCATCCAATTTTCGCGTACTCTTTGTAATTGACTTTATTATTTACTTCGTGACATTTGCCTCCTTTTGCCTACTAACAAGGTTTTGAGTAACAAGTTGTAAAATTCGACCTCTCCAGGGTATGTACACGGTTGTTGTCCACACTGCACATCAATAAGGAAATATCATCACAATGAAATAAAAGCTCAACATTCTCAGAGAGTCAGTTAAATTACTGGAATCCATCCGCTGAAGCAAATGGGAAGATAATTAGTGGTGAGTTTTCTAGAAATAACACTCACTTTCATAAAGTTGGGATCGATCACAGAAGCACATTCTATAGTACTCGAATCAGCATTCCTCTATAGGTCGAGTAGCGCAAACTTGAGAGCAAAGCTCGCACATCTGAAAGATAAATTATTCTTCCAGGTGTATTCATAATCCATGTTAGAACGGTAATCAGAACTCGTAAGACGTTGTAGTATTTTGTTGCATTTCGTCTATGCAGAAACTATTTACAAGTTGGTTGTGTAAAACACTATCTCAGACTTCGTTTCCCTAGTACGTAACACCTCTGTGCAACGTGAACACAAAGTGCGTGTTTTGCAATTACTGTAACGCATACATCGTGGACATCGGCTATCCGAAGGCAACGGTTCCAGCCGGATAAGCAGGTCCATTCCGTGGAAGGACACAGGACAGGAGAAGACGGTTTCACACTTTTTGATCATTTTCGAGTTGTCATGCACGAGCCACTGAATGGATGCACATCGGAACAAGTGACACAAGATTGACTCGTTGCTTATGATTTCTCGGTCATGGTGCAACATCTGCGGCAAAGGGTTCACACAGAAAAGCGAGACTGTGTTGCTATTATAACTCTTTAGAAAGGAAATCGAGAAACAAAATTATCAAAGTCGATAATTTCGAAATAAATCCATGATATTAGTTTGTGGGGTTGCAGCTAACGGACATGGTTAGCTGCCGAAAACGTAATGACCATTCAGAAGGGAACACAGGCCTGTCAGTATGACGACATGCATCATGATAAAAGTAGATAGGATAGACAATATAGTCGAATGAATATAACAGTACGCTCACCTTCATATAGGTGTGAATCTCGGACTGGTTGGGAGACAAAATAATGGAAACATTTGAACTGGACAAAAGGTTAACTGCTGGACCTTCTGGCAAACCGGTCACATGTCCCGACTCCAATACTGCAATGCACTCACGATATAACTTGTGAACCAGTTCGACTGCGTTAGCACACATGTGATATCTCTCCCAATCGCGCATCATATTCATACAAATTAGCCAATCTGAACTGGCTGGTTTAGAGCACGTAGATCGCAATGTGTTGTTTGACAATCTCTCCAACAGAGACCCTGGATGCTGGGTGATTGGTGAATCAGTAGACCACTGACGAGCACAGACCTCTTCAACTTCTTCTGTTATATACGGTAATATTGGCGCCAACAGGAGCTTGAAACACTCCACGGTTAACCAAAAGACAGTTTGAACCGCACGACGTTTAGGGTTATCTGCGGCATCACAATACACCCTAGAGAAACGGGAAAAGATCATAAAATCAGACTATACAAGTTCATCAGCGACGGAGTCTTCGGGACTATCTTTAGAACTGAGGGCCACAACTTACCCTGCGTGAGTTTTCCTGTGTCCAAAGACTGTAAATTACTTCACCTTTCTATCAAAGCCCCTGAAATATGGCGTTTACCTACCTACCACCCCACCCCCCTACCCACGTTTACGTACTACTCCTGGGTTGAAATAATTAGATAACAGTTACCTTTTCAATGATCCCTGCAATCTCAATTGTATGTGTTTAGCGTCGATAGAAAAGCAAATACGAAAAAGTCACGCGGTAGTTTTTACTGTTTACCTTCATGTGTCGTAATCTACCGTGAAAATGCCATTCGTCAACTTGAAAATACCACATCAGATTCAACTACACGACATGCGTTCAACTGGGCATTCAATCGCACAAGCATATAAGTGCATGGTGGATAAATGATGTGATAAATGACCACCGTAAAAAGCGATAATTTCTGTGCATCTGGAACACGGTATAAGAGATTCACAAAAAAATGGTCATAGTGCAGTGTATACGAAGCGGGTTATTTAAATGTTGATAACTAGGCACTGATAAAACGCAATACTTGAAAATTTCAAGACTCCGTTCAGTGTTGAGTACGATACAGCATTTACATAACTTTCGGGCATTTAATTTTTAGCACAACTGTGGTTGATCAAGTTGCATCGGTGATATAGAATGAGTGTCGCAAGATGTAAATGCTAAACTACAAAAGTGGAAAACCTCATCAGTGGGAGACTGAGGTTGTTTATGAAGTAACTTGTTTCGCGGTTTCGATCCTGAGTTCATAACTGAAAAGTACAAAAGCATTGCAACGCTAAAACATTTTCGGCTTGTTAGGAATCATCAGCGATGCATTCGCTCAATCCCACCTAAAAATGGAACCCGCAGTGCATGACTGCGAGCTACAAACGCCAACACTTAAGGCTATCCGGAGGCTGGTTATCAACGGCTTGTTCTACATCAACACCACATGAATAAGCGCGCTCAGACTATTGAATTTAGATGAAAATTTACCACCCACATAATGACCAACTCCTACGACAAACGTCTCTCTAGAAGGAGCCCAAATGAAACGAATCACTTATAAATAACATACCGAGCTTGTGTACTTCGTTATCTTTAATACGTGATGGACTTGCACTGATGATTATTGCAACCGTGGATGAAACAGCTGTACGATGCTTTTAAAGATTTCTACCAGTGAACGCGACATTGACGCCACACAATGAATCATCACAAAATCACGTAATTCTTTGTCAAAAGAAGCACAACAAGGGAACTCACACGTCTTTGACTGAGGTGAAGTAGATAGAGGACAAGCGAGAAACCAGTTTATCCACCTCCGATAACAAGTTATCAAACCGATAGTTTGGATAAGAATGGTCTAAACCCAGAGAAACAATATGACTAAGCCAGCAGAGTACTGTCAAATCCAACGTGCTCAAGCCATCATTAGTTTCTTCTGAGTTCAAAACCAAACGGCCAAGGCTCAACAACAATTCGTTTGCCGAGTGGGGAACTACATCGTGTTTTCCACCCAAACGATAGTACTGTTCGACTGGATCGAAATCATACAGATTTCCCAAAAGAAATCGGAAACTGTTGCGCAACTAAAACAGAAAGACGCGAAAAAAAAGTGCGGAGGTCAAATGAGTGGTTTGAGATGCATAGTGTGAAAAACAAAATGGATGGAACGGAGAACGAGAAAAAAACCGTTAGTGAATTTTATCCTTCTAAAGTGAACTACGCGGCTAGGATTAAAGAAACGGATATGAAGCTGTAAACAAAGCAAACTATCTCACATTGACCTGATTTCCATTTTGGTTGTTATCAATCAGATATCAACTGAGACACCCGACCAAATCTGTGGATGTAACAAACAAACGAGTGAACATATTAGTCGACTCAAAATGTAGTTCTTATTCTATCTTTTTATCACAACCCTCATCGCACTTATTCTGTGGGGGGTTCGAGAGGGTTTTGCTCTGTCCCATTAACTCTAGTGAGAAGACCTACCGGCTCAGTTGTTATTGACGAGCGACTCTTCTGGCTGACTGGTCTGGTTGTAACCCGATCGTTCAATTCGGCTCACGACAAGACTGCGTCTGAACGTAGTGTGATGGCTTGCGTGCCTCCATGACCCAAAGAGCTATGCAGGATGGCTTCTTTAAGCCGGAGGTACAATCATGCTTGACAGGTCAATGGGCAGAGACCAGACGAAGTCCGGTCTCAGGACCAGTTGATGGGCAACATCTGGTCCTACCCACCACACCTCTGAACAGGACACTCCAGCGAATAAACACGGAGAGAAACATTTTACCGGTCAAAAATCCTCCACCAGGGGGACGTAGGAGTAGAGTACCTGGGGTTTATCTCGACGGTGGGAGAAGTCATCGCACTTAATTGGGCAACTATCGCTTGCCTAAGCTGGGCAGCCCCCGGCCCAAAAGATGCTGCTTCGTCCACGTTCCACTTGCTCCATTGGGTGCATGGGGCTAAGGACTGAATCCGAAAAGCGGGTCGTTAACAAAGCACCAGCGAAGACAAGACAAAACGCATGCAGTTTTCACGCCTCGTGTCACAAGCCAGAAGAAGTTCCATCACGAGTTCTTCGGTCACGTTCCCGTGCTGGGTTACCGCCCCACTGCCTTGTAGGTGAGACCTTTGAGTCAAACGCTGCGGTTAGGGTTCCCAAAGAAAACCCGTGAAGCATGATTGGTCCAAAAATCTCTCGCAATCCCTCCGGGAACATTTCTCATCTCTCTGCGCTTCTTCCTTCGCATCCGAATTCTGAGTGGATACGAGAGGTCACAATGAATCGTACCCGTGACCTTACTCTCAAGGAGGGGAAAAGAGTGAAGCGAATATCCAACCTAGGAATTCTCTCCATTTTTCTGCTTTCAACGTGCGGACTTTTTGCCACCTGGGGCAATAGGCTGCCTTAGCTAGGACTCTTGAAACCTTCCACACGCATACAAGACCCGACTTCAGTGTTACCACTTAGCTCCCGAGCCACAAGCTCAGTCTCTCACTTCACTCTTCGCGTGTCGGGTGATTCGGTATCTAATGCACGTGGTCAGGCTGGCGTTCACATCACTCTGTGCGTGAAGGCTGAGCCTGCACTGCTCAACTGGATCCCAGTCATCAGCCGTCTGTGTGCAGTTTGGTTGAATGGTTCTGTGCATATCAACAGCACTAGACTGAAACGCCGATTCCTGTTGGTCGTTTCTGTGTATGCCCCAAATGACTAGAGCTCGCCTGAGGCTAAAGACGAATTCTACCAGGATTTGTCTCAACTGCTCCACAGCGTGCGCTCTACGGACATCATGGTTGTTGCTGGTGATTTCAATGCTCAAGTCGGAAGCCTAGACAAGACGGAGAGGAATATGGGAGGCCGATATGGTGTTCCAGCCGATCGAACTGATAACGATGGTCGACTCATTCAACTATGTTCCGACCATGGACTATTTCTAGCGAATATAAATTTATCGCACAAAATACCACACTGGCTAACCTGGCGTCCTCCTGCACCTTCACAACGTTGGACTCAGATCGACCACATTGCTATCGGTTACCGCTGGTGCCGTTCAATTCAAGACTGTCGATCATTTTGGTCCGCGTCTGTAGACACTGACCATTCTCATATCCGCACGCATTTCAGCCTACCTCTCATCGGTGACCGAAATAACACCAAAGCTAACCGTTCCCGCAGCTGCTACTGCACGATAACCATCGAACTGCTTTCCTTACAGAATTATCTATCAGGTTCTCGATGCTCCGAGGCAGGTAGTGTTTGAAAGGTAGGTCGAGGTGGTCAGTTCATGACATGGCAAATACGTGTGGAAACCATGACAACTGAACTTGAAGTCAAAACTCCTGGCTGGGGTCTAAGAGACCCACTTGCCAGATGGTTTGGGATATTAAGTGTTATGGCTGAATGTCGCGGCTAGTTGCGTAGTTGCATTCGCAACTAGCTCGTTCGCATCGTCCTTGTTTACCGGTTATACACAATGAATCATATATCGACGAGGAGAAGTTACTCCAGCAGACTCCCTCGAGCATATCTGGGTAGACGACGAATTTTGGATGTCTATACAACCACCAGTGATAGACGCTCGATGTCGATCACCAGCGGAAATTACACATACATTGTAAAGTGATATATATATATATATATATATATATATATATATATATATATATATATATATATATATATATATATATATATATATATATGCATAATATATTTTACACCGGTTTGAAATCAAGCATGGTGCCAACGCAGCAACAATAATCACAAAAATGGAACACCGTAAAAGAGAAAAAAATTATAAAAAAACTAAAACGCTGTGATTTTTTTTTCTTTTTTACTGATGGATATTCCATCGCGAGTTACATATGCCTACTGAACTCACCTGTTATCGTCAAACCACAAAAATACAAATCGGTCAAACAGAACGGGACCGAAGGCAATTGTCTGAGATTTAGTCGCGTGTGCATACACATAAGCACACACATTCACATACATGCACACAAGAGCACGCGAGTATACATGCAAACCACTATCCCCATTGTCAGGTCAACTCACTCCCGACACTCACCATTTTGTACGACGAAGCATGTTGTCCGATTTCCTTTGAGCCGATGGAAGAGACGGCATCCAAACCGGAAAATGCGGCCCAACGACGCAACACATCGACACAGCCTTTGTGCTCCTGGATTAACTGTTCCGGTGAGACTATATTTCCCAGGGATTTGGACATTTTTCGACCTTCGGAATCCGCGGTGAATCCATGCACCGCAAGCTTGCTGTTTAGAATATACGCAAAGTCAAAGGAGAAAAAATACTAACGAAGAATTGTAGACCATTTAAAGCTGATTTCTACGTTTTTATTGAGTCTGTTCGTTGACGCTGCTTGTGGATAGCTCAGAATTGCTCAGAAGACTGAGATCATTGTTTCGGAAATTAACCAGTATGAGGTAAACAAGACCACTAGCAAACATCTATGATCATACTACCGGTATATCTTGAGAGGATCGATGGGCTCTTGAAATCAGATTTATTAACAGTTTCTACGGCACTGAACTCCAAATAATCAAAGCATGCCAG
The DNA here is from genome assembly GCA_948099385.1 of Fasciola hepatica. NCBI lineage: Eukaryota > Metazoa > Platyhelminthes > Trematoda > Plagiorchiida > Fasciolidae > Fasciola > Fasciola hepatica. Next base: position 4,839,329 of record CANUEZ040000019.1, read on the forward strand.
CTGATGAGCCGATTGACGTGCTCGCCAGATTGATAAAATCAAATAAATACCTGGGAGAAGCTGACAAAAAGTTGTCAAAGACCCCACTCATCAACTGATCCATCAATCCCTTACATCAATCTACTCCGCTCGATTGTACACTCAATCCTTCATAAATGGATTTACTAAAAAACTGCTGTCCACTATTCAAACAAACGAAGGATTCCAACCAAATTCCCCGGGGAAATTCAATGTCTACTTTACAGTTTCCCATTATTCAGTCATTAAGTTAGTAAGTGTGGGAAATTTTGCTGTTGACATATAAGCGCCTGTCAACAAAACTTACAAAATACATAACAAATACAACAGAGTAAAATACAATTAAACCAATAAAAACTAATTGACCTACCTACGTAATAGGATCAGCATCAGCGCAGATCAGATCAGAAGCAACCAGTCCAAAACGAACAAGCGGGAAATTACCAAAACACCCACCTATCGATCACCTTTATCTAACTATTTAGTTTCAACACAGAAAAGTCACTGGTCAATGAAGCAACTGACGAGTTATTTTTGAATTGTTGAGCAATGAGGAGCCAAGAAGTCTACAGTTAACGATACTAGAAGGAAAATGACTCTTACATACCGGTAGGGCGCCTTGTGTTGTAACGCCACACTCAGCAACAACGAGGCGGAAAACCAACCCCGAAACTGGTCTGGACCTTCCAGGTAAAGATCTGCAACATGTTCATTCTCAGCGGATCCAGCTATTTTCCGAATGGAAGTCAATAAATAGATAAAAATAACCGGTACTACTAACTATAAATTTCATGCGCAGTCATATTCACGGCTAGATACTTACACTACAATAAATCATATAATGTTGTGGTCATTCATGGGCAACACATCCGGCAGGAATTCGTACGATGTTTTTCAACAGGGAATAAGTGGAATATAAGAGTTGTTTATGTTAATTTCTGAAGTGAAATTGAAGGGGGGTGCCGGAAATTCCTTAACTTTAGCAGTCATACAAGTTAGCGTGGAGCTTCACTGCACAAAACGTAAGCACTGGAAACAACGGTCTACGATCGCAAACTGGTTAATCATGTATATCCGATACATCGATTATCAAAACCGGACCAAAGAAGCATTGCGCTACCAATTCGCAAAGGAGACCTGCAAGCTGGCATATAAGATTGTAAGTCCGAGATATATAGCCTGTCGCTCAGTGGTTCGCTTTTGACTGACATCACGTGGCAACCACAACCATCAATTTAACGCACACACAACAGCAACAACAAAACCAGCTCCCAGAAAGATATCGTGTACCGATACTGCTGCGGTCGATCTGTTTGTTATACCCGGTAGCAGGCGGAACCTATATTCTTATCGGTTTTGACCGGAACTAGTTACAGTACTTTCAGGTTTTTGTGCGCTTGGCGCTTTGACAGTTTCCCTGTCTTAGAAGACAATGATTACCCGACCACAATGACGACTTCTGGTCAGTTCGTGTATTTATTGCATTTCCTCCCGATTGTGGATGACACATTCTTGACCCAAGATCAGCACTAAGACACTTCTACATCCGTTCGCATTTCACAGAACAGGAAATTCATAAAAGTTTCCCAAAGGGAACACTCCCATAGACTTAGTGGAACCGACGTGTGAGAAAACAACAGCACTAACGCAAGCCTTCCATAAAGTTGCCAAAGCGGTAAATCAACAAACACTTGAGTAACGTACGATTCATGGCGCATAACCAAGACAGACCGCTGTCAAACCAAACATCGAACACATCCGTGCTTTTTGTGATCTCATCCGGGGAGATCGACCACTAGAACGAATTAAAAAAAGGAATGCAGAAATGCTCATGTGTTGTAACTTATTCAAATAAAATAATTATTACAATACCTGGGTGAAAAAATCACAGTCCATCTAGTCCAAGATGGGTACCTATAGTCACGTTTGGGACGATGTCAAATCACAAAAACTAGTGCGGAAAATTCATATGAAACCTACAAACTTAATTAACAGCCGTCTACTTGCATATTTGTGTGAATTTCTAAGCTGTTGTGCATACACCTATCAGTCAAATGTGCTGTTCCAAACAGTCATGTGGGGAATACATAAAGAAAGAGAAATAGAACGAGAGTTCGCTGAGACGATTCGATTGCACACAATAAACTGAAACTTATGAACCGAGGTTGAAGCACAATTCAGCAACTGCTTTTCGCTGCTTTTCAAGATGCTACACAAATGTTGGACAGAAGAAATCTTATACATTGTTATACGGAAGGGGGTGAATAAAAAATTACAGCATAACTTCGGGTGGTAGTAGCAGTAGTAGAGAAGCAAGTTCGCGTGCAGCTGGTGAGTACTGTCTACACGTATCTATTGGGATAGTTGCCAGATGGCAGAACACACGCGGTGCTAAAGCGTGAGTGGCGCCCATGCGTTAGTTTGAATCTCGCCGGAGTCAACAACTTTCCACATCTAGATCAATTAAACATCAAACTTGCCTACTTTCAAGACTAACGATCAGTTTTTAAATGGGGATTAGGTAAACCTGACTAACTATCAACAGGCCACATCGTTAAATTTCAGCCTTTTATTTGTTACCGTTATTGATTTACCAGCCTTTGGAATGGGAATAACAGTCACAGGTCTTAATGAGTCTGGAATCATATAGCAACTCGGACTTATTCACAAGAGGTGCCACTGCTTTAGAAGGGGGACCGGCTCCGTACCTAGAGTGCAAAAGAAAACCCATCTGCTACTACACAGAAGACTAAACGCACCCTAAATGTATCAGAATCGACTGCGGTTCTGAATGCGTCGAAAAACCATGCACCATGTGCTGTTATGTGTACAAGTTTGATAATCAGTAGCAAAGGGTTGTCGGGAGTGCTTGTATTCAGCCAACATTTTGATTAGCCCGGACAACCGAAACGTCGGACGAGAAGCCACAGCGTCTGAGAGCCTGGTGAGCCTTCATTTGGTTCTCATCCTCTTCCTCAAAACACCACACACGTTTGTTGTCTGCATTGTGACGTGATGCACATGGCCAGCCGCCTATTGTCTCGCTTCATTTCCTCGACAAGGTTTCCGGAAGAGGTGGATGAACCGAGCTATTGGCTACCGGCCCGTCTGAATCAGCCTTTCTGCCTTGCGGGTTGCACTTGGATCTGCGAAGTTTAGAGATGCAACCTCAAACAAAGAAGCCGGACCGGGCTACCGAGTATCATAAAACGCCCCGAAAATTGCTTCCAACCGCCGCGCATAGTCAGATATGATCCACAATATTCATGAAACCCATTTATCATTTGGCAGGAGACAGTCGTGCAGAAACCAAAAGTAAATAGATCACAACTGATGGATGGACGAGTGTTGCACTGCGTGTCAAAAAACCTCAAGGTTGTAGGGTTCTATTCTTTGTTCACACGGTAGCACAATCTCTTTCCAGAATCTTACTGATATGGGCCCTTAGGAGTCAACCAGAGACTAATGCGTGAATGTTTCTAACCTCCGACTTTATCAGATTAGTATAACTTCTATCGTTACAATTACCTCAGAACTACCAGGAACGTTCTTTCGGCTTATGGGAAACTCTGTCTGTTTAGAGTGTGCTTGTTTTGTGGACAGATTGTGAATACACATTTGGTATGGCCGACAGGAGAGGCTGATCACAGATGGAAATAGGACTTTAGGTGAAGTGGAGTGGTTTCAAATGAGATTGCGACAAACCTTAGAAAGGAACTGTTCGGGGACCAATTCACGCACGGACTCGAGGAACCAGAAATCAGTACCGGATTGGGCAACACGATCAGCGATATGTTTTACGAACTGACTGAATAAGATAAAGGGAGTAGAGATGAGCAAAATGAAATTAACTGTTAGGTGTACGTACACACGTAACCGAGGCCACTCATAATCCCCATATCAGCAGCACAGTTTAGTTCTTTCAATTAGCAACCTCACAATTATGTGTTTTACTTTTGGTTGTAATCTCTCTGCATTATCGAGTCAGGAATGAAATAAACCGGAGCTTAACAAGAAAATAAAGTCCAAAGTGATTTTTTTTTCAGACTGAGAAAATTCAAATGCAACAGTTCTCATGCCGCCTTACGTCCTCAACCATCCACCAGGCGGATCCCATGAACCCCAAACAAAGCCCATGAGTACCACTCAATCGAAGCCATTGGTTAAGGTTTTCATACATTTTCCCCATGTCATGGACTAACCATCTTGGTCCATACTCCAACCGTTACTCGCCCCGCAAAAAAATTTACATCAAGGGAGTTTACCTGTGGGCGTGTGTAACATACTCTAACCATTACATATCCGTAGCAGAGGCATAAACCAGTGTCGCCTCATCGTTATTCACGTCTAACTTGATAGTTTTTTTTACTCTAATCCTACTATTTAGTGGGCGGTTCGCAGAACGGTAGTCAATCTGGCTTGCAGCGCTAGAAAGATGCGAATTGGAATCACTAACAGGACTTGACTTGTTGATCCAGCTGGCCAAACTACGAGAGACTACTTTCATCACGCACTAGTGGGCTTGACAGGAATGAGACAAATGAGTTCTGTACTGTCACCAAGATAATAATAACAACTATCACTGGTTCCCCTTTGATTTGGACCACAGAAGCGACTTCTAACAAGCAAGACTTACTAGTCAACAATAGGAGAATTGTCTGTGATGCGAAACAGGACCGGGATAGGTACACCCCAGGAACGTTGTCTGGATATGCACCAACGAGGTCGCGATACGACAAAGGGAAGCATGGATGGTTTTTGACTCGATGGAATCACTTCAACCGTTTGATACGATTCCTGAAACAATCGGCGAGTGGGAAGACAGTACACTTGTTAACAGAAAGAAGATATGGGTACATCAAATTGTCCAGAACGGTTGTTTCGCTATTGGGCAACTTACAAGCGCTGACTCTGCCAGTTTTTTGGTATCCACAAACCATTGTTCTGATAGACGAGTTATGATTGGTGTTTTTGTTCGCCAGTCAAAGGGATAACTGTGTTTAATACAATCAACCGATACCGTCATTGATTCGACCATTTCAAGCACTATAAAAAATCGAACATTGAAACCTGATTTATCAATCCAAAAATAAACAACATAAAACGTCAAAACCGTCCTATGATCTTTTAGAACGTAATCCAAATAAAATCGGACTCCGGCCTATTGTAATTACGTTTCGTTAGGCGATCGCGGTAAGTAAATATTGATTTGATCATTCATTCTTCAAATGCCAGAGACCTAGACCCACAGATCCATGAAGCCAAATGAGTTAATCCATAACAGATTCCGCACTTACGTAAAACAGAAGCAGAGTACAATAGGGAAACTGAACTACGCTGCGCTCAAACATTGGGTTTGAGTATGAAATGAAACATACGCACCTCGAAGGTAAACGAGAACCACCCATCCTGAATTTTTTATTGGTGGATGAATACAGCTGTTATCTTCTTATCAGACCGATGATAGTCAAGTGACGCAGGCCCCTGACACCTCTGAGGTATAAGGTTTGAATCCTACCACCGCCAATCATCTTGGTGGTAGACATCAATCCACTGTCATTCGGTTCATCATCACATCAGACCTTTTGGGACCTTATGTGGTTCATCACAATTCTAAATATCGGGATCGTGGCTGACGGACGGTTTTCAATGACGGTGTAATGGGTTATTGTGACTATCGGGGTATACCCCCGCTTATACCTATCATGCGTAATCATGGAATAAAACATCGAGTCTTAAGGCATAGAGTAAAAGGAAATAACAACAGAAACATGTTTTATTGTTACCTTTTTGGTTCCCCTCGTCAATTACAGAAAGTCCGGATAGCCTCTGATCCACATTTGACTTGAAGGAAGCCGATTCATCCACAAGGCTATTCTATAGAACAGATAAGGTAGACTAGACCAAACGCATATTTATGCAAAGTCAGAAAAAGGATTTTAAATTTCTTAAAATAAGTTATGATTACTATTAGAATACCAGTTCATTATTACACAAAAAGCCAATCTATGACTTAGTTCAGGGTACGGAGAAACTAGCATTATTACCAGTAGTTTCGGTTGGTGCTTCCCCCTTCCTGTGTGGGGCCCAAGGGATGAGGAGTGCCGTCGGTTAGAGACGCTGACGGACATGGTTCAGAAAGGAAGTCAGTGACGCGAATGCTGTATGACCTGTCTGTTGCACTTTCGTTCCCCGTAAACACAAAATAAAAACAAGAAGACAACGAAAAACACCAAAACGTGTACGGTGAAAACAAAAAACAATCATGTTTCTTCTGCGGAGAGGACCTGAGTTGGTGAGAGGCATTCGCTTGGAGTTAACGGGACGGTTACCGTGTATCCCTTCGAAGTTTTCGAGCATTTCTGATTGTCATGGAGAGAGACGTCTGAAAAAATTAACTCGGTGATTCAGATCGGTCCGGACGGGAGCAAGGTGGTGCGGTGGTAGCACACACGCCTTCCAGGTAAAAGGCCCGGGTTCGAACCCTGGGTGTGGCGGAGGATGTCCACTGCTGATGATAGTGCTTTCGCCTGCAAGGTTGATCGGTTAACCTGAGATTTGTGCGTGAAGGGCGGAGCCCTAAGGACAGTCAGCTAAATAGTTAAAGGAACAAATGTCTACTCCGAAGACACACCATAGCGAGAGTTTGAGGGGGGGGGGGGTCGTAACAGGACCAGCTTAGCGACCCAGTTTCTAGAGAGAAGTGTTTCATAACTCAGACGTCCAGAGAAGGACGGACTGAAAGGCTGAGATTCCATAACTGAGTACAAGTATGATGCGACTAACTGGTTGCCTGCGTTCCGGATCAGTGGTGAAAAATCGTCTACAGCAAAACTTCTGAGCCAAGCTCAGAAGAACAAAGACCCAGTGATGAGCAGAAGACTACAGACGGCATGTTATGGATTGGTCACCAAAAAGGCAAACGAACTCACATGGGACATAGCCGAGAGCGACAGAAAAAACGAGGGGGAAATCTCCACCCTGCCCTCTCCATGACTGGGGTATTAAATCACGGGACGAATTCGATCATTGTGCAGTAGAACGTATGGTGCACAGCAAGAAAAGCATGGGTAAATTTGCACGAAAAGAGAAAATACTCTAAAGACCCAGTAACGAGGGCTAAATCGGAGAAAGGAGGAGAACCAAAAGAAAAATGACTACAATGTTATATGAGGATGTGACCGACTAGAGGCTGACGAAGGGGGAGATGGCGACTTCGGTAAGATTCGAACTCAGAACCGAAAGGTACGAGGGTGAGCTGGTAAACTGTAAATAGACGGGTCTGATTCGTCTGGCAGACACCCCGATGGTTTGGCGAGCAGTCAGCACATCTTCGCCTACCGTGAATCGAGAACAAGATTGGAGCGAACGAATCGGATCGAGAAACCAATCGAGTGCTAACTGTTATCTGAGCTGAATCAATCGACTGGGTTTGTAACCAGAATGATCAATCAGAAGAGCTGGTTGTGAATAATAGGTAGGCCAATAATTTTGCGGGCCAGAAGTTGGCTATGGTCACCATGCATCGTTTTGGTACTAATAAACGGACATGGTTCGGAAGCACAGCTGTCTTCCTATGAGATCGAATTGGACGGACCAGAACAAAAAGCCTAAAGATGACCGTCTAACTATCATTGATCAAGAGTAGGCGGCAGGAATGGGATTTGAACTTACGTGGGAGGGGAGTGAATCGTTCAGTACGTTACCGATCAAGTGAATCCATCCAGTCAACGTATTGATTTTGTTTATTGTGCATTCAAACTCGCTTTAATATCTTACTGTCATCTTGGTTGTTCTCTGAATCCTTGTTTTGCACATCGCACGTGCAAAGAATTCCATTACGCGTAACAAACGCGGTAAAGATTATCAGCGGGAAGACTTGGAAACCTAACGGAATTTTCTTATTGCGTATTGTGATCGTAAAATATCTGCCTCCCCACAGCGGCCTTTCAGTTTAGTTCAGTTCATACGAACTGCAACCGTCTTTGGATGAGGCGGTTCTAGTTGCCATCTCACAGCAGGAACCTCAATCGGAAAACGCATTAACCAAGCATATTAAAAAGTACACCCCCCAGCAACCGTGCGGTTGAGTGTTCTGTTCAGACGACCATTAACCAGGCACTGGGTGCGGTGGCACAGTATGGTGGGCGTGTGTTCGCCATACGTAACACGTGCCCCAACCAACGAAGTCTAAGTCTACTAAGTTGGACACGCTGTGACAGAACGCTCTCTGAACCAGCACCCAATACCCGATATCTGACCTCAGCATTGCTCACCCGGTCATTCCATCCAGTCTCAACGATACTACACAAACATCGATGGTCGGGAGTTTCAAGACGACGAATATCATCCACACGGGCTCCATGTCTCCCAACCATAGAGCAAAACTGGACGCACCGCAGCACAGTACACTCGACCTTTTAACTTCGGCGAAATGTCAGGTCGGCGCCACAAGTGCTTCAGTCCAGCGTATGCCGCTCGAGCCTTCGATATACGCTCACCTCTACTACCGTACTTCCATCCGCCGTTATGCTACTGCCGAGGTAACTGAAGCGGCCGACAACTTATAGCACCTTTTCATCGAGCATCAAGCTCGGAATCGTTGACGCCCAGTCTTGCAACATCATTTTACACTTAAAAAGTGCAAAGCGCGTGCCGAATGCAGCCACAGCTCTTGCAAGTCTATCTAGTGCACGCTGAGCATGTTCCATGCATTCGAAAAAACGAACAAGGTCGTCCGCTTAATCCAGTTCACATAGATTTTTACCATTTCCGAGTTCGACGCATACATTCTGAAGATTTTGCAACGCACTCTCCATTATTTCGTCCATGACGAAGTGAGACAGGAATGGAGACATGGGATATCCGTGTCGAACACCGCTGATCGTTTCGAATGAACTGCATAGTTCACCTTAAACCCTTACACGGTCAGAAGTATGAGAGTACAATGATCTCAGCAGATTCATAAACTTCTGTGGCATACCCTTTCGATGAAGAGTACTGAATAACGCTGTTTGGTCAACTGAATCGAAGGCACCTTTCCAGTGCAGGAAAACCATTGATGTCGGTAAACGATGCGTGTGACGCGTCTCAAGTCACTGACGAAGAGTAAGAAACTGGTCGATGTATCCTCGACCTGGGCGGAATCCGGCCAGTTGTTCGCGGGTGTTCCTCTCGCGGACCGGTGTCAGACGGCGCTGCAAAATCGAGGCTGATACCTTGGCGATTACCGGGACTAGACTGATCCCACAATGATTGGTACAATCATTGAGTATTCCCTTTCTGAAGATGAGCATAATCAATGACTCCCTAGTGATAACGGATTACGCTCCTCCTTACAAGTTTCACGGAACAAGGTGGAAAGTTATTTTATCAAAGCATCTCCACCCAGTATGAAAAGAACTGGAGAAAGTTCGTTGAGACCGGCCGCTTTTCCAAGCTTTACTAACCCAATACATGATTTCACTTTCACTTCCGGTGGGGACTCAAGTGATACTCCCCAGAGTAATCACATTTGTTGACCTCGAAGTGACTACACTAGCGAGCCACCAGATAAACTGCTCCCAGAAGTATTCGGCCCAAAGGTTCAGCCTTTGCCCTTTGCCTTGAAAAGACTCTCCATGTCTATCTCATATCGTTTCACTGACCGGGGTTCGCCGTCCACCCGTGTCGCGAATAAGTCTGAACAGTCTCCGACTGTTACCTGAAGCAGCTGTTACTTCCATTTTTTGGCTACCTTGACACACCCATTTTCGCGATCATTCTTAAGACTTTTCATAACTTGCTTTCGTAGATTTTTCCGCATTTTATTCATCTCATTACAGTTCGACAGCTTACGTTTTTGCTGAATTAGACGGATCAACTCTTCCGAAATCCAGTGTCTTTGGTGGACATCAGATCTAGGACCACAGACGAAACCTTCTGCAACGTGCATCACCTGCTGGATATGGGCCTAATGCTCATCCACATTGCCATTTGTCGTAGATCCTAGCTCATGTTCTAATTTCTGTTCAAAACTGGTGCGAACTTCTGGATCACACAAACATTGCACAGTTAACCGGGTTTGCGGTTTGCGTCGATGACAATGGAACTGGAGAGATAATCGCAATAAAACTAATGTATGGTCTAACTCTACGTATGTGCACCAATAGGATCTACGGTTCTCAACAGAACTGCGCCATCGGTAGCTTACTGCGATATGATCGATCTGGCTCAGAGTACCTGTAGAGTTAGAGCGCCTTGTCGCTGTGCGTCGCCAGATGTGCTGGGAATCTGTACTAGATAGGAATAACCGATTGTATGTACAAAACTGGAGAAGTCTATCCTCTTTATTTGTGCGTTGAGCGGGTAAGGCACAACAACCACCTAAACAAGCTTATGACGCATTAAGTTTGCCAACTTGTGCACCTGCTAGCACTACAATGCCATAGCCTTTGTGCCTGCGAGCTTATCAAAAAAACTCATCCTTCTGCGCATCAGAGCTAGTCTGTTGGGGCGTACGCCGAGATCACAAACAAATTGCGCTCAACACAACTATCCTTCCGAACGCCAACTGACCTCTGGAGTCTTACAGCATATAAACAACTATTAACCGGGATTGTCTAAAAAGGCAGCCTCAGCCTTGTCAGTCAAGACTATTCCTACACCACCTTGACCCGCAGCTCGAGCTGCTTTATCTCCTGAAGTGTGTATAAAATACCTCGCACTGCTCGGGTCCTGGATATGCGTTTCCCTTACACAGTAGACATCAACCGCCAGAGTTTATTGTGAGGGCCGGGCATGCCTGCTGACCGATATGCATGAGAGTACGCACGTTAAAGGAGCAGAGGTTCAGCGGCTGAAGAGGCTTGAGAAGATGTGAGTTATAAGACAGAGGATTATTCACAACACCATTTGACAATGAACCGTTGCGAGTATCGGCTGTGTTATCAGTGGGAGCATTATGGGTGGAGAGGAGGCAAAGAAGTGGTTAGGGGAAGAAGACAAAGGTTGAATAAAAGAGAGGCAACTCTGAGCAGTAGCCCACTTATCACCACCCACCCCGCTCGATGCAATGGGCAACGCGGTCCTGATTATCCTGCGCGACGACCGATGCTGTCTGGAATTCTTTGTATGCTGACAAGAGTGTACATAGAATATATGGAAAGTGACTTATTCATTCAGAACAAGCTGGGAATTCTCCGCCTGTTTGGTTTGAGTAAACACGAAGAACACACAGGCAGGCATGATTTCCCTGTATAACTAACGGGCGATTTGACGTTGCTTATTAACTGCTTTTGTGTGAAAATTATTTGCAAAACCTTGCTTGTGAGAATAATGGACAGTGACAAGGTTTCCCAGGAGAATTTACAATAAAGCCTCCTCGTTAATAATATGTTAACTTACTAATGGAAGACCAAATCTGCATGCGACTTCAAAGTCCTCTCTTCCATGACACGGAGCACAATGAACAAGACCGGTTCCAACCGTTTCCACTACATGTGAAGCAGGCAGAAATGGCATTGTCGATGAGGGATCGTTCCGTAAAGGATGATCGTACAACACCCCTTCAAGACGAGAGCCTACCAGAATCAACGGATGATTAGAAACTCAAATAACCGTACCCGGGAATTCATCAAGCACGGTCAGCTTCTGTCCAGGTAACATAGAACTGAAGGGTTCCATGAAACTTTTTCCGATCAAATACAAGTCTCCAGAGGGAAAAGCTTTGAGACACACATACCTATAATGGGCAAGGAGAACATTATTATAAGTTTGATGCTCATATTTTTGTCTTTGAGTTATGCGGTATCTGGTATTCACGACCAGGTCAGTGACGGAATCGTCTCAGCAGTTAGTTTTGTGTACCTTGTTGGGTGGAATAGAGTCATTAGTCAACTGTGTGAAGCTTGGTTGGATGATTCTGCATTATATATAGCGTTATATGATTATTTTACCGAGCTGGATCTTAGGTATGGTACCAACACCACAAATAAAGAATCAGGTATCCGGGAGCCAATAAAAACAAAATGTTTTTGCTGTTTCACCGCAGGATTTTCGTTTTTCCAACTTTTTATTTATAATTTGTAGAGTAATAAAACTATAAAAATTGGTGTCAACTCGGTAGAAAAAAAGATTATGAATACAAGAGCGCCACCCGTTGCGACACCTAGCCATATTCTCCAACGTACCTAACCATAGAGTGAGAGGATCTCTGGGAACCCACCCAGTAAGTCTAACATACCCTACGTGGCCAAGTCCACTGGTTAAGCTTTTCACATCTTTCTTCCATGTCATGGACTGGCCAGTAAACACTGCGCGCCGAGGAATCCAGCGGGGGACATGGGCAACACGTCTTTCAACCATCTTAGCCTGGTGAGTTTGTGTTTCATCTAATCATTTGGTGCGTGAATCTAAGGCTCTTCGCCGAACTTCAGCGTTGCTTATACAGTGTTCCCACCAGATTCGAGCAGTGTTACGAAGACACTCGTGCTCGAATACTAACAATCTTGGTATATCCTACACCCACAGCGGCTGGTTCTGAATTATGCAAAAGCACTGGCCCTTGGTAGGTAAATGGATGTCATGTCGACGCCACAGATGACTCGGGCTAGCAAATACCAAACGAGCTTTCTGTATACGCAGAGACATCCTATCCGACATTTGACCTCCGGGTGAAATACAGCTGCCTAGCCTATAGTGTCCCCAGATACTGAAAGTTTTGGTGTTGGACCAACCCAAACTTGCAACAGCATCTTGCCCTTTGAAGGTGCAAAACGCACACCGAACATAGCTACGCAATCCGTCAAGCTGTCTGGAAAAGCTTGCAACCCATCTGGAACTTCACGTGTTCATATTCAAGGTCTGAAACTTTTCCATCGAGGAAAGGTTCAACACCGCTATTCTCAACCGGCAAAATCGTGATCTCTAGAACCATATCAATCACAAAGTTAAAGAGGAAGGAAGATAAAGGGCAACCCTGACGTACACCACTTTTCTTGGTGAACTCGGGTGAAAGATCACCGTAAGTCCGAACTCGGCTTCAGCTATTATTGTGAAGGGATTTTACGATGGAAATGAACTTTTCTAGTACACCCTGTAACAGAAGGCAGCGTCAGAGAACTGTGTAGTCAACTGAGTCGAAAGCTGCTTTAAGATCAAGAAAAATGGAGATAGTGGGCCTACGGAAGAAGTGCCCATGTTCTAAAATTTGTCGAGGAGTGAAGATGTGATCAATACAACCTTGACCAGGTCTGAACTCAGCTTGATTCTTGCGTGAGCACTGTTCGCAAGCACCAGACAAACGGTGGAGAATAATACCAGCAAGCAATTTGGATGCGATGCGAACCAGACTTATCCCCCTGTGGTTTTCCCAGGAAGACCTGTTGCCTTTCTTATAAATCGGTATGACCACTGATTTACAGCAACTTTTTGGAACTTGTTCCCCACCCCATACCAAACGGAGGAGTTTCGTCAACCCCAGTAAAAGTGCTGAGCCGCCGTCTTTGAAAATAGACAGACAACCCATCCGGTCCGGCAGACTTATGTCGTTTGAGATAGCTTGAAACGATAGTGGATTTACAGGAATTAGCAACGTAGTATTTGAAACGAAAATGAAACATTCTCGAACCGAGGCGTCTAGTTGGGTTTGTGCCCAGTCAAGCTGATTAAGCTGATAAAACTTTGGCTGGATTGATCATTGTTCACTGACTCAGATAACTGCAGAGCAGAGCAGACAACTGCTTAATTAACGAAAGGGGATTAGGCCTTGTTGGTTTGGCGGTTTATTGAATACTGACTATTTCATCCAGTCTGGGATGCTCGAACTGATTAGTGGCTTGCTTCATCATCATCATCGTACAGCGTTAAACAGCTTGCTTCGACGGCGGCTTTTGACTCCTTAACATAACCAAAAGGAGAGTACCGAATTGTGAAGCAAATGGTGAAAAGTCCGAAACTATACTTTATGAGGACAGAAATAAACGCCAAGATATATTTCCAGACACATTTCAGATTACTGTAACAAAAGGAGTACATCCTTTTTATTAAAAGCACCTATTTACCGTTCGCATTAGTGTTGGTATTATTATTTCAATAACAGTAAGAGCAAAGATTCTTACTTGGAACATGGGTTATACAGCACTGCTTCGTTTGCAGGGAGCGTCCATGGAGTAGTTGTCCAAATGACAGCATACGCGTTGCTACTCTCTGCAAGAGAACGATTATCTTAACTTCTAGACGAACTCTGGATTAGTGGCGAAATTCTGCAAGCAGCACTTTTTAGTCTGAGTTTCAGGTAAAGTGATTTGCTTATGTGTTCTTGGTTGTATTCCAACTCTGATTCCGCCAGGGCAGTTCTTTAGGGCAAAGGTTACAAATCAAGTCAAACTAACCTTGACTGGCCCGACCAATAGACGGGAAGCAGGTCTCGATATATTAAATTCTACCCACCGATAAGGTCAACCAGTTGAATTAAAGGATTACTTTTGAGTGCAGTTCAGAGAATGCATTAAGCTCATTAGCTTCATAGGACGGGCTCATAGTCGTGTAGGATTGGGCCCAGTCTCCAAGAACACCCCAGGAAATGAGAGATGTTTTTTGAGACTGGACATAGTGTGATGCGACAGCACTGGCTGAATGATTTAATTTGTTAAGAAATTTACTCTAGAAACCTTTTGTTCGAATCTGGTTGGCAGATGGATTGGCCATATCACAGGCTGCTTTGAGTTCAATAGGAAGTCCATGACAATCCCATCCTGGAACGAAGTTAACTCGGTAACCACAAAGAATCTTATGCCGTATTGTCACATCCTTCAGGAATTTGTTCAGTGCGTGACCCATATGCAAAGAGCCGTTTGCATAAGGTGGACCATCGTGCAAGATGAATGTTGGTCGTTCAATATATTCGCATTGTTTTTTGAAGAACTCATTCCACTTGAGCTAAAGAACATGAAATTCTATACTGCTTACGTGTACAGTTGTCCGTAATTCCGATGATGGATGAATCGAAAACGGAAACTTGGGTTGGTTAATTGTGTCCTTGTATACACCCTTAGAGCGCTTCGGGATGGTGAACTTGGCAGATTTGATTGATCGTATCAAGATACTCATCTAGTGTATGATATAGATACGAAAAAGTCTGATTAGGAATACGTCACAAGTTAATCAGCGTGGATATTTATGAGTGGCATAAAGTTTTCAAAGAATTAGTATTTGCTTTAACCTGATGACACTTAAGTCAAAAGATCATCTGTTCTGTTTTAAAGGCTAATTTTTATAAGGATCTACGGCCATTTTTTCCTACACTGTTTGCGCGTACATTTGGTGGAAGGGATATACCCCATAGTCGCACAAGCTAACTGCGTTACCATGGATAACAAGCGACCTGGCCCCGAGACTTGGAGTGGAGAGCCGCAGTCAAAATAGATCAGAGGTGGTATTTCAAAGCGGATGCTTATTTTTCACGACACGCCTGGCTGACCGGTGGTAGTCCAGTGGTAAACGTCTGAGACTACTGAGCCTCATGTACGAGGCCACAACGCCACCACCGCTCACTCCTACTTTCAAGACTACAGCTTCTGGTTCAATTAGGAATTACAGTGGGCTGTTTTGGCTATGGAGTTGCTGTGAACTGGTTTTCTACTGTTAGTGTTGTTCTCCGTTTTTCGCATATTCTAATTGTTACTGCACTTTATTTTCCAGCTATATGTACAACTGATAACGTGCTTAAAGCCTTGTTTCTAGGCGAACCTCTTATTCTGTGATCGGTGTTGAATGCATGTTGTAGATTCATAACAGGCATTCGCCCTATTTGTTTTTACAGTTCGATACCATTATTTGATGCATCTATTCAACTGGCTGCATAAACTGTTGAGTCTAAAGCAGAATGACGAGATACGCCTACTTTCATTGTAGTCTCAGCGTATTTATTCATGCCTTTTCTACACGCCATCAGAAGATCACCTCGTCGTTTTTTTCCTTCCAATGGAGAAATTCGAATGAGCAAATACCGGACTTGATTGTGCATTTTATTCTAACCTGAAATTCGACTTTGGTCAACAGATGGAAGCTAAAAGAAGTTAAGCAAGATAGCCAATCTAAGACCGGACCCAATCTGCCATTAGACGCTCCATGGAATCAGTTTCCAGAACAGCTTAGCGATCAAAACTTTCTGGTGAGAAACTCCTCGAGTTTACCTTTCTTCTACCTCTAAATTGCAGCGTGTCTGTGTATATTTTTGCCTGCGATTTAATAGTTTGGCTTGATCTGCTTCTATTTAGTTCTGCTTGGTCATCCTCTACTTAATCGTGCTGTTTCCAGCACTCTGTTGCCCCTACTCCCACGTTCTCGCCAACAACTCAGTCGCCACCTAGGCTCACCTCACGGTGTAACGCAGCTCCTGTCGTAAACAGGTAAGGTCAGGTAACAGGACTTGCGCTTGAGCCAGTAAATGTCCAGTTTCTTGCATTGCCAGCCCAAGTAGTTCCCGCCGTGCTGCGACTCCCAGGTATCCGATACAATTTGGTATTTGTAGTAGCTGGGGGGAAGAAAAAGAAACACTCTCGCCTTCGGGATCAGCAACCTCAAACTAATATAGGTTCGGAGCCACAACTCACTGCTGTCTCCATGTGAGACATACTCCGAGTCCTCGAGTAATGCAAAGGTGTTTATATAGAATGATAATAAGTAGGGTGGTATGAAGGCTGTGATGGCGATAGATGCAGTTAGGAAACACTAGAGAGCTGAGACGCAGTATAAGTTAGTCGGGGGGGAGAGAGGACGGACAAACAAGAATAAGGATGAAGCTTCCTAGGATGGTCAGCTACATTCTGGGATTACCTCTGCCCATCCCGTTTTGTGCTTAAAAGCGGCGACCGAGTTTGCCGTCACTACGTGTGGAGGCCACTTATTCCACTTGTTTGTGACACCGTGGGAAAAGAAACTCGCCCCTACTCCCTGACTGCCCTACAGGAAGAGTTCGCACCCCTAAAACGAAGGAGTGGGGAGGGCAAGCCCATGTGGTGGAAGGCTGCAATAGCCAAGGCCATCAGACGTAGAAACCGCTATTGGAACCAGTACAAAGCTTCCGGCAGCCAGCTAGCCTGGAATCGCTATACGAAGCTGAGAAACGAGACTGTAAGCCTTTTGAGAACTTCTAAACGGGAATTTGAGCTGAAATTGGCCCAGTCTGTAAGACAACAGCCGAAGAAGTTCTACAGCTATGTACAATCTAAAGGCTCAACAAGAAATGCCGTAGGTCCGCTATCCACTAGAGAATATGGTATTGTCACTGACGACCAGGGCAAAGCAGACGCCCTGGGGGAATACTTTGGTAGTGTACATAGGATAGATAGTGGGGTACTAGTAGATCTGGCGCTGATACATCCTCCTCAGTTAAACGAGCTAGATCTTTCAGAGGAATGCGTGCGTAAGTACCTACAGGAGTTAAACAGCCACAAGTCAGCGGGCCCAGATGGCATTCATCCAGCCATCATCAAGCCGTTGGCGGATATCATAGCTCCATCGGTATGCAGATTGTATAGATCCACGTTGGACCAGGGAAAGCTGCCTCAGGACTGGAAAGTCGCGGCAGTCGTGGCAATACATAAGAGTGGGCCTAAGTCGGATGTGCAGAACTACAGGCCGGTAAGCCTAACTAGCATTCTCTGTAAAGTTCTCGAGAAGATCATCCGTGCCCATATCTGCCAGCACTTACTGCAGCACTCCATGCTAAGCCCGGCGCAGCATGGATTCCTGAAAAATAGATCTTGCCTGACCAATCTCCTGTGCTTCTTAGATGAAGTAACTCGACGACTGGACGAAGGTAAGCATGTTGAGGTATGTTACCTCGACTTTAGCAAGGCGTTCGACTCCGTTAATCATCGTCTTTTGCTATGCAAGATGGAGACTTTCGGGATAGGTGGGCCAGTATATAGGTGGCTGGAGGACTTCCTCTCCCACAGGACGCTTTATGTCAAAGTGGGGGACAGGTGCTCCAGTTTGGTGAACGTCACCAGTGGTGTACCTCAGGGATCCGTCCTAGGCCCGGTCCTATTCTTGTTATTTATTAATGACCTAGCATCCACTCTTCAATCGCCCAGCCTTATTTTTGCGGATGATGTGAAGATTGTTGGATCTAAGGGTAGGGCGGACTTGGGCAGGGAAATAGGCACCGTCCTAAACTGGGCATACAAATGGGACTTACCTCTAAACGCTCAAAAAAGCCATTTGTTGTCAAGGGCAACAGAGAGCCTAACTGTCGCTCATGATCAAGGGCTGTTCACCGTAGAGGCAGCCAGTAGGGTTAAAGACCTGGGGATCATCATGAAAAGTGACTTCAAATGGTCGGAGCAGTGCAACGCGGCTGCGCATAAGGCTCGTGGGGAGCTCTTTAGACTGCGATCGGCTTTGTCTTGCCTGAAGCCGGAGGTATTCGTACCTATTTACATGGCTATAGTACGACCTCACTTAGAAGGTAGTGTGTAGGCTTGGTCACCCTTCTACAAAAAGGATGCCGCCTGCCTAGAGAAAGTCCAACGTCTCGCCACGCGGATGGTTGAAGGGCAGAGGGGTAAGACTTACGAGCAGAGACTCTGTGACCTGAATCTCTTCTCGTTGGAAAGGAGGAGAAGTCGAGGAGATCTCATAGAAACGTTCAAGGTAATGAAGGGCTTTTCTGGCCTCAGACCAGATAGTCTATTCCAATTGGCCGTAGACTCCAGAACAAGGGGACACGAAAAGAAGTTGATAAAAGCCAGATCTAGGTTGATGGCTAGATCGCACTTCTTCAGCAACAGGGTTGTGAACAGTTGGAACGGTCTGCCTGGTGAAATGGTAGATCTGCAGACAGTCCAATCCTTCAAATGTGCCCTTGATCGCAAGTGGTACGAGATCTTTCCTTGTAGTGAGCCTTAAGAATATCAACTAGATGGATGACGGGAAGCACTGTGGTCCTTCTGAAGTATGTTTTAGCAGACTTTTTCCCTCATTGCATACTGTCTCAGTGAACGCTCACGATGCATAATGTCTCTCGCAGTTGATGTGCGATGAGGTTTTCCGTTTCCCTCTCATTTTTAGCGGGCATTCGACGAAATACACTCGGCAGTGGTGGGTGCATAACTGGTGTGCATACCATCGAAGGAATTCTGGACGCTCGATTGGCCGTGGCCATTACCTGTCCTGTGCAGACTGAACTGAACTGAACTGAACTATTTGCCCCTGGTTTGTCCACTTTATGTTCTTGCCGCCTCTGTGCAACATTGTGACCAAGATTCAGTAACGGTCTGCCGGTGGTAGTGATTCCCTTATATGGATTGTAGCACTCTATCAGATCCCTTCGCCTGCCTCCGACGATCCAGGGAGAGCAGATGTAGGGCTTTCAGTTTTTCTTGGTACGACTTTCCTTGCATCCCATTTATCATTCGAGAAGGCCTCCTTTGAACGTCTTCTAGAATCTTTTCGTTCTTCACTAGGCACGGTTCCCATGGTTGAACGAAAGTTTCCAAGTGATGTCTTACGGACACCTTGCATATTGGTACAATTACCCCGGCCTCTCTAGACACCAACGCTCACCTTAAGTTGAAAGGCACCCTGTTTGCCCTGACTGCTGCTGACACGCACTGCTCGGTGGGTTTGAACCTCTCGTGCACAGGCACATCTAGGGCTCTCACCGCAGCAGCGGACTCAATCCTGAGTGGGACCGACAGCCCTACATACCTGTATTCGCTTCTTTCCTTGCCTGCTAGCAAGTGTTTGTTGGCCTTGGTATTACCCCTTACCCACCTTGCAAGCATACTCCATACTTCCTACCAGGGATAGCCTTGCACCACTTACGATCCAGGACCCCCTGAAGCATTGAGCAGTCTGCAGGTCTATCACTCCACCAGGCAGACTGTTCCAACTGTTCATTACCCTGTTACTAAATAAATGCGACCTGGTTGTCAACCTGGTTCGAACTTTCATCAGCTTCTTCTCGTGCCCCCGTGTTCGGGAATCCAAAGCCATTTGGAATAGACCATTCGGCCTCGGGCTAGCGAAACCTCTCATTACTTTAAATTTTTCTATGAGATCCCATCGGAACCCCCTCCGTTCCAGCGAGAAAAGACTGAGGTAACAGAATCTCTGTTCATACGTCTCACCCCTCTGCCGTTTGACCACTTGCGTCGCAAGACGTTAAACTTCCCCTAGGCAAGTAGAAGGATGTAGAAGGATGTCCAAGCCTGCACGCTATCTTCCAAGGGGAATCGTACAAAGGCCATGTAAATAGGTACGAAAGTTTCCGGCAGCCCGCAAGGCAACGCTGATCGCAATCTAAAAGGCTTTCCACGAGGCTTTTGTGCGGCACCTTTGCGCCGTGAATTGACTGCGTGTGCTCGTGCGAATGTGAGTGCGTGTGGGCGTCATGGACTAGGTCTTACTCTGGTATATGGGCGAATAGTAACAGCTACCACCTATGGGTGATATCTTCTATGGTGTCAATGACGATAGAGTGTATCACATTCGTGTGTGCGTGGGTGTATGTGTATTTCAGTACGTCAGTATGTCGTAAATGCCTCCACACACAGGAGGTGCCCTTAACCACTTCAAAGACGAATGAGGAACGGTCTACAGGGGTCTTATGGCATCGGCTTCTCCGTCTCCACTTCTGTGGAGGCTGACACTGCGTACTTCGCGGGTTAGCATTCCGTTGGCGGTCTTCACCTTGAAAGTTCGTATCATTTTGTCGGAGCTTCTGATAATTTCCCTGACAATGCCCAAAGGTCAAGTGCTGATATGAGCGCGTTCGGCGGCCGTCCTCACTACATTCCCAACTTTGAATGGTCTTGCATTGATTAGCCACTTCTGTCAAGCTAGCAGGGCCAACGCTGCAGTTCCCGATGAAAGCCCACGAGGTTCGACCCATCGTCGAAGTATACATCCGTTAGTATGCCTCTTCGGCTGATAAAGCTTTGCAACGCCCGAAAGAAGGGGTCGTTCGTTATAGAATGCGTAACTTCTAAGTGCACCGCGCGTGAATTTATGCAGGTCATGATACACCCGTATCGTTCTTCCAACCACTTTCCACACTTGGTCCATAAAGGCCCGAAATAGTCCAGCCCGGCTCCCCTGAACGGCTACCAACTTGGAGTCTTTCTACATTCTGGCAGCTGTGGGGTGTGTTGCTTTTCCGCTGCGGCTTTGCGTCTCCTACAAGGTACACAACCTTGTATTGTGCTTTTTACAGTCGCTCTTCCTCTCGGCAACCAAAGGCGGTTTCGGATGGCGCTTGTCACGTGACTTTCTCCGGCACGCCCCTCTACGGCTCGGATGGGTTGAATCATTATCTCTATCAAAGGTTGTCCAGCCGGTAGCAGTATGGTATATTTCGTGTCAAAGCTCAGGTTGGAGTTGGTCAGCCTACCATATACCCGTATTAGCCAATTGATGAGTTGAGGGTTTAAGAGCTCCAAGTTGCCTTTCTGAGATGGTATTCTTTTGTCAGTTGGTCCCGCTTCTTCCGCACCCGCTATTTCTCGGGTGAAGGCCTTCCAAAGTAACCTCCTGAATAAATCGTGTACTACGGCTCGTAGTTCATAGAGAGTCATCAGACCCACTGGTATCCTGCTGGGGCGGTAGTTCCCTTTCCTGACTAGCAAACTTCTCTTGACCTGGCCAACCAAACTAGCGACCGGAGCATCTTCATTCAGGGGGAAAACCTGACCTATCTTGACGAATTGAACATCGCTTTCACGATTGCTACCTTCGTCACCACGTCTCCGATCTCCAGTTTCAATTCCAGAGAGCGCTTAAGTTCGTACTCGGGCCAATTCTGTTGAGCCATTTGCAGGAATTTCGGTCCTTCCGTCCACATGTCCACTTGCCGGAGGGTGGCCGCATCTCGAAAGCACAGAGTGGCTGGGTTATCGACAGACTTGATATGTCTCCACTGGTTCATGGCAGTTTCGTCGTGGATGATGGTGATCCGGTTATCAAAGAAAGTACTAAAAAGACTCTTGAGGTTTTTAACATAGCACACTACAATCGTCGAGTCCGTGCAAAAACTAGCTCACCAAATATTTACCTCGAAATCCCTCCACCGCTTGTACCAACCTCACTGCTAGCACGGCTACGCTGAGTTCAAGGTGCGGACCGAAGCCAATTTAAGTGGGGCAACGCGGGCCTTGGCAAACAAGATCCTCGTAGCATGTTGTCCACCTCCGGTGCACCATCGTCCGTATACCACGGCTCCGTAACAGACTTGGGACGCGTCAGAAAAGGAATGCAATTATCCCGTCTGTGCTATATCATCAGGGGCAAGCATCATGGAACCCGTATGCCTCCCAGGTTCTTTGAGGTGTTCAGAAATTCTTCCCAATCCAGCCGGTCAGCTCGGTCCAGAGGCTGATCCCAATCGACTTTCTTACGGTAGGGCAGCTGCAGCGGAATCTTTCCGGGAGCCGGCCAGGGGGAGACAGGGCCAAGTGTACCAAACAAACTAGAGACAGCAGATAACAATAATAATGATGATAACAATAATGATAATAATTTTAATAATAATACTGGTTTATTTCGGCGTCTCCCGAAGCATGCCAGGTGCACGGTCATGTTAGTACCAGTGATGGAATGGACAGATATACTTCATGAAATTATGGAAATTTGCACAAACAAGTAGGATAGAAAGGCTCAGGAGGGGGAATAAAGTTGGATGAAAGTATGATAGATGTATGCACAAGGTAGAAAATCTGGGTAGTTTAAAAGAACCCAAGGGCTGATTTAAATGGAAGCCCGGTGTTTGAAAGTCATGGTCAGATGGTGAGTATACCTGGGCCGGGTGGGGACACCTAGGGGCCAGCTGATATACTTGAGAAAGGCTAGAAATCGGTAGAGGAAACTGCAGTAGCGGAGGACAATGGAGAAGAAAGTGAGATGCACTACAATGGATTAGATATCAATAAAACATTGGTACTTCGCAATAGATGGTCGGCGGACTGGGCGCAAAATTCATCGTAAAACCGGGAGCAAGCATTGCAAGACGTAAAGGGTGGATCGGGTGGCAAAAATAATTCCGGAGGTTTGGATGTGGTTAATGTGAGACACAGATGTAGATAGGATGGATGCCTTTCATGAGGGTCAGCGGGATGATAGTATGAGAAATGGCAGGCAAAAAAGTGCAGGATGCAGAGCGAATATATATATATATATATATATATATATATATATATATATATATATATATATATATATATATATATAATCTAGATGTACTTAACAAGACGACGGACAGTGTGGTATAAGAACGCTATCAAGGGGCATTATGAGCAGAGGGTAATATAAAGTGAGTAGAGAAAAGAATCCGGCAATGGCGGCAGGTGAAGAACGAAATATGGCGAGGGTCGCAGAGAAGAGTGGTTAGGACGATAGTGACTTCATGCAATGAGAGGCGATAGGAGGAGGGACAAAATGGGTAGGTATGCATACCGTGGTAGAGCGACAAAAATCAAAAGTGGCAACAGATGATAAGAACTATAGGTGGGCTTGCCGCGGCGGAACAAGGATGGGGAGCTTGCAATTTTCAACCGGCGGTATTGGATGCGGTGGTCCGAGGAAAGAGCGTGCTGTCCACAACCGCTGCTAGGGGGTGGGACTGACCGCTTGCTGGACACCCAGCCCGAAAAACCCCTCTTGAAGTGAACACAGGAGATGTGGTCCACCAGCCTAATTTCGCTCGCACATCGTTGCAGACGGCCTGCATGCCCCAAGTGCTCCGGCCATAGCAGTGGATCTGACCGCGCCCCGCACCGTTGGGAGTGGCATGAGTGGCCATTGATAATTGTACGGGGGGCAAAGCGACCGCGAGGGGTGTGTGCGATCCAGGATCAATTGGCTAGGATGTGAGACCGCGGACAGCAGAGCCAAATTGAACGGCTAGTGGTAGACGACCGTGTAGCAATATTATCCAGGTGCACCTGCCAGAGAGATGGTAAGTACAGTGCCCGAAGTGGTAGGCCGTCATCAAGGATCGCTAAAAGAGGAAAAGGGCTGGAGAAGCGCATTTTGGGTGTGCCCCCGCTGAGAAGAAACGGATACCGAGGAGAAAAAATTAAAAATGTTGAATAACAGATGAACTGGAGTGAGCAACGGGATTATCTTATGGCGGCAGGAGGTAAGTTTGCTGTGGATCATTGAAGGCAATGGCCGTAGTTCGTGGCACTAGAGAGAGGAGAAGCGTCGGGCATGGAGTGTACCTGTTGGCCTGTGGTGCAGAGGCTGTATGGTCACAGTGTGAGGCCTCTTTCAAAGGCCAGGTCAGTGAAGACGAACTCATTGGTGAGCAACATAGCACTGGGAACTGTTAAGCATAACACAAGTGAACGCCTAAAAGGGAACAGTGAGGGGGCACTGCGTAAGCTAAGGTGGGGCTTTTTCCAGATATGAAATGGGCTGACTGAAAGAATCGGGACTTCAGAGTGAGATTATGTTAAGGGACAGGGAGAGAGGGGCACGATGTCGGACGGGAAAAGAGCTGAGGGCGGCGATTGAGACAGGATAGGAGATGTGGGCCTGGTTGTGGATTAGCCTGAATGGATAAACTAGGTTGATACTCACGCGACGAATCCACAGAGGCTCAAGTTGTAGGGGATCACAGCGCAGGCCGTAAGTTGGGGCTGTGGGTACGCCCAACAGCCTTTTGGTGAAGATAAGCTGTACTTTCTCAAGAGATGCAGTAGAGGAACGTGGCCAGAGGCTGGAGGTAATGGGACAATATTCTAGAAGCGGTCTCACACGTGAGAGATACTTGGAGGGGCGACTGGCCGGTAGTGAGAAATACCGATGAATCAGGCCTAGGGTTCGTTTGGCTTTAGCGATTTGAAACGATGCCTGCTCTTAGAAGCTAAAGGAGCAAGAGTAGTGTACTCCAAGATCGGTGACCGTGGGGTGCTTGTGGACGGGCAGGCCGTCCGGACAAATTTGACCGGGCGGAACAGCTCACTTGTAAGGCAGGAGGAAGCTTTTCTCCGCAGAGAATTTCAAGAACCACGAGAGGCACCAAGTTTATAGAGAGATTAAGCCAAGTGATATGTTGCACAGGGTCACGGATAGGTCATTAGAGAGGAAGGAGTACACTAGTTTTATATCTTCGGCAAAGAAGAAAGGGGTGCCGTGTCGAAAAGAAGGGCAAATGTCATTGATGTGGATAAGGAATAGTAATGGGCCCAAGATACTGCCTTGGAGGACGCCGCTAGTAATGGGTTTGGTACGAGGACAGCAGGGAGAGGAGGGGGTCAGTCATACCAAGAGACCGGATTTCGGCTAACAGATGCCTTTGGGGAACACTGTCAAAAGCTTTGGACATTTCCAGGTACAGGACGATTACAGAGTTGTCAGCATCGGCAGCAGACGGTAGAACATTGAGAAAGTCTAGCCCACGGGAAAAGCAGGAACGAGAGTTAAAGAAACTATGCTGACCACCGTTCAGCAGGTTGTTGGATAAGAGGTACTGAACAATGTTTTTTGATAATTCTCTCCGTGATTTTGCAGACTACTGGGGTGTGTTTATTGGGCCGATAGTTATCCGGGTCGTGTATTTAACCCTTTTTGAAGAGCTCAATTATAACAGAGGTTTTACATTGAGGTGGGACAAAACTTTGAAGCATGGAGGTGGTGTATACATTAGGTACGATAAAGGGAGGTCAGGACCACCAAAAAGGAGGACGGCCAGTGGGAGATCATCTCGGTCCGGTATCGGGGAAGGTTTAGTAGAGGAAAAAGATTTTTCAGCTTCCGGATAGGTGAAATGAATCGACGAAAGAGAGACAGAGGTGGATGGATGGAGTGTAGGAGAAGGGATACCAGGACTGTTTATGAGGGTGGAAGAGAAATGCTCATCGAAGGCTTCGGAAATAGGCGCAGCGGTATTAGCGGTGGATGAGCCGCAGATGATGAACTTAGGTGAGGTAAGATTGGATTGATTGGACCTTTTACTTGGCAGGTTCGACAGGTAGCCAGTTTTTTTGGGGTGTGCTAGGGCGATGGCCTCTTGACTTCTCAGAACCAAACCGGCCATGCGACGCAACTTCAGTTGCAGCTGGTTTATGCGCAGAAGAATCGTAAAGTCGTGTGATCTAGCGAAGGTAAGTTGTAGCTTAGCCAGGTTACGCTCTGGAGTTCACAGGCTTGAGCTGCTGGATTTGGGACTTGGATCGGCACATGAGTTAGCGGTACTTAAGCAGCTTAGGAGGTTGGAGTAGAGAGAGTTAACAACAGTGAGGGGATCAGAAGAGAGAAATAAATGTGTCCCAGTTAGGGAAACGGATTACCATTCGCATTAGGGACCAGTCACAGGAACGGTAGGAAGTCGGAACCGGGGGGAGGATTGCATCGGGTGGGAACAGCTGAAGCATCTTAACTTGCACCTGACAATACGGTGGCCACTAGTCGGGAAGCGATCAGTAATCTGGGTGGTCATATCAGGAACCTCAATGGAGAATACTAGGTCCAAGGTGTTGTTCACCCTTGTAGGGCGGGAGGCATATTGGGTATAGTGTAACACTACGAGCTACTTGTTGTTCGGGGACGTTTATCGTGAAATTGACGTCGTCCGCATTCTGTATTCCCGGCTTGCTTTCGGTGGGGAGCGGACAGCCTTCCGGACCACAAACCCTTTCGGCCACCTCATGGTACGGAAAGACTTCGTGCACCTCCGAAGCGTTCGACATTCATTTAGTGAGATGGAAGCCACCCTCTTTTAGCAATTTTGTTAGTCTTCTGAAGTGCGCTAGGGCCGGGTCTACCTCATCGAAAGACTCAAGGTAGCCGTCTATGTAGAAGTTTCTGCTGACTCTATCTACTACCGACCGATGGACCAGAACTCCGTGTTTGGTTGCTGGTTCCCGAAGGGCGTAGCTTGCACAAAACCTTGATGACATTACTCCGAAGGTGTGGAAGGTCGCCGTATGATTTATCACTGCTTTGTTCCGATTGTTCTCTTCCTACCATAGGAAGCTCAATGCATTTCACTCTTCCAACGATCTTTTCACCTGGAGAAGCATTCCCTTGATGTCGGCGGACAAGGCCACTCTGCCCGCCCTGAAACGGCACAAGACTTCAATCAACGGCGTGGTCTAGTAAGGCCCTTGTAGCAGGCCATCATTTAACTACTCGCCCTGGAACTTGGCTGCACGGTCGAAAGCAGCCCTTAGTTTTTTGTTTTCCTGTGGTGGCGGACCGGGTGGTGAGGTAGATATCAGATCCCCTTCCGGTAGTCGGTGGTTGCAAGCACCTTTTCAACCTAGCCGAGGGCTTCGTTTCGCTTCATTACTTCTGCGTATCGGTCCCACAGATCCTGGTCTCGAACGAAGCTTTTTTCCAGTCATAGTAGTCTTCGCGGAGCAAAATTTTCTGTTATCAACCCGAAGGGTCAGCTGGTGTGCGCCGTGGAGGGCGAACCTGGAACTGTGTTTTAAGAGCTCTAGTTGCTTGCCACACTGTCCGCAGAGTGGTGTAGTCCCCTTGAGACAGTGATATTCCTTCGTCTCCAGTGTCGTGAAACTCCCTTTTATACAGCTGTTTCAGTTGATACTCCATTCGGTCCGTTTCGGTTGATGCCTAGTTTGCTGAACCATGTCCCCCTACTGGACCATATAATATCAATTTCAGTGCTGTGCGCACGGCATAGGGTGCCTGGCGGTTGCCCACACTCTGGTCCCCTGCTGTTCTTCATCCGTGGGAAGCACCGACAAAGGTGGCACGTGTTAACTACATATAATTAATCTTGTTTAGATGTACGTCTTAGTCAAGTTTGTAAAGGGCAGTTCGTGTGCTGTGGTTCACAGCAATTGGATGGTCGATTGCCACCGCGTCCGGTGGCCGCTGACCAAAATTAAGGGCGCTTACCGGCAGTTGCTGCTTTCGAGTGCGTCACTGCCTGATTCGGTTCCGGCACACGAATTCGTGGAGATGTTCACCACAGGTAAATGTTTTTAAACGTAACTCTCCTAGACAATTTCGGGGATGCTTTCGTTTTCGAAAGTAGGCTCCTACGCGAATGGTTATTCTGCAGCACTGATGACACTGTGCCACAAACACTGTTTGGTCAGCGCTATTCAGTTCTCAGGGGGTAGGAGGGATTATGAGTTAACACTGTTCAAAGGGTACCTACACAGTTAACGTCGGATGACAGTTTTGAAGAGGCGCGCACGTTGGTATCTCGTGAACCCTGTAGATCTTTCGGAATGCCGCCGTCTCCGCCACCAGTTTTGGAGAGAACATTTGGCGTTCCATCTTAAGACAACTATTTCATTCCTATAAAACTTGTGCATTCAGTTTATCTGACACGATGCCGCATATCACGTCAACCCCAAGCGCGGCACGGGAATCTCAAGTCACTCGAATTCACCGGAGTTCATTGAAAGACTATGGGTAACCGTAACTATCAAATGTCATGAACAACTTATCATATAGTAACGTTTCTGCTTCTGCGACAAGCGAATCGCCAATGGAGAGATTTAGCAAGGATTTGCATGAAGTTTTGCGTGAGTGACTGCTACATATATTCATGCATGGTTATAGATACAGTGTACGATATGAGTGACCGTTTCTGCAAGGTCGAACGTGCCCTTGATGGGCTAACTGTCGCGATGGGTGCCACGCACGCATCAGCTGTGCCGTCCAAGGCGCGAAGAGCCGAGACGTGGGGGGAATTTCAGAAACTCCACGAGACTCTGAGCTCGCCCGATGTGTATGCCAGCATGGTAAATATATGCATTTTAACTGAACCTTTTCAGGTGGCAACGCTCAAGCTGCTTGTGGATTACGACTTGGCTGAAACCGTGCGTAGCATGCTGTTCGCATCCATCGGGGTCGACGTCGCTAGGAAGCTAGGAAAGCTGGGAAGCTCTCAACGAGAGGCCGTTAACGACCATAGGTTGGTCACCACCGTTAAGGGTAGGTTGTTCAAATTTACTGTCATACAAAACATCAGATGCTATATAAGGAATGGAACGGTTCTCCAACGAGCCAACTTCTGTCGTTGACAGACATATAAAGCGCTGGTTCATCAACGCGTGGGATCGAGGCGAAGGAAGACGGGCAAGACGGTACGCTATTCTCCTATATATATGGTGCCGCATAACAATTTTATTTCCTGCAAATTGCTTCGTTGTAAACTTCAGCTGTTACAGTTTACATCAGTTTATATGTTTACTTAGACATGGGATTTATCACCGGTTTTTCCGTCGTAACTAAGAAGTTTCCTGAATGGAAATTTTGTCCAGTGCCTGGTAATATATTTGAATACATATGAAATCTAGTGCGGAAGTGTTGTTCTTTAAACGTCTCAGGTTTAAAACTCATAATGCAGCGTTTTTACTTCATTTGCCAATGATGTAACTAATATCAGCATTTCTATGCCTTAACTTTTCAGATCCCGTGAATAGCATGAAGAAGAGCCAGGAAAATCCTCGCGTAGGATGGTTTGATGGAAAAACGATCAGCGGATTTTTTGTAGATAAACCCGACATTATTTATAATAAATTATACTTTTTTAATAAAATGGTCATTTTGCTCATATATATAGGGGTAATTTGGTGGTTAAGCTCGAAAGGAAGGATAGTACTTTAATGATGTTAGGCAATTGGGCGTAATTGGATTTCTTGGCGAAAAGTGAATAGCCATTTTTCGCGATTATTTCTACGCGTTGGGCATGCCCAACCCTAGCCCAATTAGGCAAACGTTGGGCAGTGCTGCTTGTAGCGAAAGTAGCGAAAGTGTTTTGTTGTCCAACATGTTTAATGTTGCTATTAATCCTGACAAATGTGTTTTTCAATCACTCCTTTCACGTGTTTAAGGTATTTGGTGGACGAAAGTGATATTTGACCAGATCCTGACCGTATTTTTTTTGTCTCATGCACTTTCACCTACGTCTCTCAAAGAACTTCGTTCCTTATTGGGTTCACTGTAATATTATTCCGGATTCATCCCAGGATGTTCTTTTAAAGCAGAACCCTTGTTTGAGCTTTGTTCACAAATCTCATCTAAGTGGTCTCCTGTTCTTGAGCGTGTGCTTCGACAGTTGCTCGATTTCATTTCTACCTATGCTATTGTACAATCATTTTCACCGAAGTTACCATCTAGTGTCACGACGGATGCTTCCCGTACTGGAAATGAAGCTGTGCTCGAACAGGATGGTCATCCAGTACTGTGCATTTCGCGCAGAGTTAGTCCCACAGAAAGTGGATATTAAGAGACAACGCGAGGCTCCAGCTGTAACAGCCGGTCGTGGAAAATCCCCCTTTTTCCCTCGCGATTCAGTGTTTTTCCCAACATCACTCATTTCCATACACTATTGACTTGTCTTTACGAACTGGTTGTTTTTCTGGACCAATTGTTGTTTGTTCGCGCCCAGAGCGCTACTTTGGCACATCCTTGTTCAGGACCTGCGTGACGCACGTGCTGTTTGCTCACACGCTGCTATTCGGTTTCTCGTTGTTGAGTAATTGTGATCGTATTATTGAGGTTTGTATATTGTTTATGTCATTGTTTATTGTAATAATCTAGTATCGTAGAATATCACGGATAATCGTCTTTTGATTTCGGGATCCGTTGCGAATTTGGCTACGCATTGCTCAAACGTTCGTAACAATACTCAATAGATCAATTCGGAACGAGGAAAAATCACGCAAAATGCCAAGAAAAGGATCAAAAGCAGTCGAATCCGGACAGGAAGTAATACGGCACGTTTCTGGGGGGGTTTTTGGGTACATATGATTCTTTAGTTAATGCTAGATCGCCTAGTCCTGTCAGTGCTAGTTCATGTGTTATTGAGAACAATATTGATCGTAAGGATGTCGATTTATATAAGCTGAGAATACTAGACCTAGAGCAATAGTTACTATCGGCTAGACTACAGGCGCAGGAAGCAGAGAAGTGTACACAGAAACAGCGAGAGCATGAGACCAGTGACTTCGACACTTCCGATAGGTTAGGGTGCCATAAGGTAGGGAACCCCACGCCGGTCGCCGAATACAAACCACCATCGATCGATCTGCCTAGAGTGGAGTTAACGGTTTTCGACGGGCGAGCTGAGCAATACTGCAAGTCTGTCAAGCAGTTCGAGACGTTCGTTGAAAATAAGGTAACCGACCCTGGGCAAAGGCTTCTTTACCTTACTCACTACTGCCGAGGCCGAGCAAGAGCAGCTATCGACGGGTGCACCATGCTCGACTCAGGACAAGGCTACACAAGGGCAAGGAAGATTCTGGGGGACTTGTTTGGCCAACCTTTCAAAGTAGCCCGTAACCTAATAGAGGGCGTGATGGTAGAGGCAAAGAGAACCGAGGGCGACGTCTACGCCATGGCCGACCTAGTGATCAAGATGCAGAACTGCTCAATAGCCCTCGACCATTTAGGTTACAGGGCTGACCTAGACGCCATGCACACTTTGAAAGGCATAGTCCGTCACCTCTCTCCCGAACTACAGGGTCGGTGGGCGGAAGAAGCAGAACGGATAAGCCGAAGCGACAGGGAAGCTAACTTCGAAGACCTGACTGAATACTTGGACAGGCAAACGAAGATAGCTGACAGCAGATTTGGCCGACTCATCCGGGACAGCAACCGATCAAACAAGCCCAGTACTAGCCAAGTCCAAACCCCTGTATGGGAACATCCAAAGTACGAGCCTTGGACCAATACACACGTCATTTCACGAGATGCTACGGCGCAACCAAATTGCAGATCCTGTGGTGCTAGCCATGGCCTACCAGAATGCCCCAAGTTCGGCAACGCCACAATAGACGAACGGTGGGGAATGGCGAGGATGGCAAGAGCACGTTTTATCTGTCTCAACACCACGCACCGGGCAGCAGCCTGTAGGATAAGGAATCGATGTGGTTACGAGGACTGCAGGGGCAGACACCATCGGCTGCTGCATCAGGCGAGAGAATCTGTATCCGAGGCGAGTACCAAACCCAGTGTGATTTGTTCAACGTCACGATCTGCCAGTAAACCGGTACGTTTAGGCGTAGTGGCCGTGGGAGTAGCGACTTCGACTGGGATAGTCAAGGCGTTGGCTTTCGTTGATAGTGGATCCGACACCACTTTAGTGAAAGAGCGGTTTGCCGACAAACACCAACTGGCTAAAGGTGCGACGTCGTTAGCAGTGAGCACGGTGGGCGGGAAACAGGTAATGACTGCCGGTAGATTAAGGCTGCAACTCATCTCTCTAGACACTAACGAGGAAATTGAACCAACGGAGGCATTCACTTTAGCGGATCTCCACTTCCTATCGAGCGCACCTTAGGGATGCAATAGGACGCGGAAACGGACGATTTTGTTTTCGAACCAATCGTTCCCGAGCTTCCAATAACCCGTCGTGGCATACTATCTGCCGTCTCAAGTTTGTTCGACCCGCTCGGTTTCGTCTCACCATGGCTGCTACTCGGAAAGCTCTTGCTGCAGCGGCTGTGCCGTAAGAAAGTTGATTGGGACCAGTCACTGGACCGAGGGGACCGGCTGTACTGGGAAGAATTTTTGAACACCTTGAAGAAATTAGGGGACATAAGAATCCCACGATGTTTGACTCCTGGCCATACGACACGGACTGGAGAACTACATGCCTTTTCCGATGCATCCGAAGTCGGTTATGGAGCTGTGGTGTACGGACGATGGTGCGCAGGAGATGGACAATATACCACGAGGATCCTGTTCGCCAAAGCCCGCGTTGCTCCACTGAAGTCGGTCTCAATCCCACGCCTTGAACTCAGCGCAGCCGTGTTGGCAGTCAGGGTGGTGCAAGCTGTGAAGAGATGTTTCGATCTCTACATTTGGTCGGTGAGCTTCTGGACGGATTCAACGATAGTACTTTACTATATCAACAACGTCCGGAGCCGGTTTAGTACTTTCGTTGCTAACCGGCTCACGATTATCCACGACGAATCAGCCACGCACCAGTGGAGTCATGTCAGGTCTGGCGATAATCCGGCCGACCTGTGCTCCCGAGGTGCGAACAACTTCAGGCAACTGGACACGTGGACGAGAGGGCCAAACTTCCTGCAATTGCCCAAACAGG
Organism: Fasciola hepatica; assembly: GCA_948099385.1. Classification (NCBI taxonomy): domain Eukaryota; kingdom Metazoa; phylum Platyhelminthes; class Trematoda; order Plagiorchiida; family Fasciolidae; genus Fasciola; species Fasciola hepatica. Next base: position 4,872,369 of record CANUEZ040000019.1, read on the forward strand.
ACTGGCCCGTGTTCGAATTAAAACCCCCTACGGAAGTGGAACTGGAGATCAAAGGCGTAGTGATAGCAAACAACGTCGTCGAAGCATCATCCATTCTATCGCGACTGGTCAGGTTTTCTTCCTCGATGAAGACGCTTCGTTTGCTAGTTTGATTAACCAGGTTCAAAAGAAATTTACTAGTCATGAAAGGGCTACGGCCCTCAGGTCGGATACGGTTCGGCCCGATAGGTCCCGATGAGCTACAGGCGGCAGAATACGATATTTTCAGAATGATACAACGCGAGGCTTTCGCCCGAGAACTCAAGAGGGCGGAAGAAGTGGGGCCGACCAATAAAGACATGCCATCTCCAAGAGGCGAGCTGAAGCGTTTAAACCCCAAACTCATCAATGGACTGCTGCGGGTGGATGGTAGGCTGACCAACGCCCACCTGAACTTCGACACAAAGTATCCTATACTGCTGCCTGCGAGACAACCTGTAGTAGAGCTAATGATTCAACACGTCCACGCCATGGAGGGACATGCCGGGGAAAGTCACGTGACGAGCGTCATCCGAAAGCGTCTTTGGTTGTTGAGAGGACGAGAGACTGTAAAACGCGTAATCCGACGGTGTGTGCAATGCAGGAGACGCAATGCCACAGCAGGCAAACAACTCATGGCCCCACTACCAGAATGCAGGGTGACTACGGGCTGGTGGCCGTTCAGTGACACCGGGTTGGACTATTTCGGGCCCTTGTGGATCAAGTGCGGGAAAAGATTAGAAAAGTGATACGGATGTATCATGACGTGCATGAAGTCACGTGCGGTACACCTAGAAGTCGCACATTCGATGACGACCGGTTCGTTTCTACGGGCCTTGCAAAGATTTATCAACCGAAGAGGCGTACCGGCCGATATATACTCAGATAATGGATCGAAGTTTGTGGGCGCTCACCGGAAATTGCAGCTTTGGCACAAGAACATAAACAGGGACAAACTGCAGGACCGAACCGTGGCCTACGGCATACGATGGCATCTCAACCCCCCACAGGCCAGCCACCGAGGCGGCATATGGGAACGCATGATCCGGTCTGCCAGACGGATATTGCTGTCAATCATGGAGCAGCAGCCGCCTGACGACGAGACGCTAAACACCGTCATGACTGAGGTGGAGCGAATCCTGAACAACCGCCCCCTGGTTCCAGTATTGAACGGCGACCCCACCCACCTGGCGCTCACCCCAAACGACTTATTGACGTTAAGGTCGAACGAGGGTTTCCAAGGGCCGGTAAACCTTCGTGGGAGCTACCTCCACGGGTGGAAGCAAGCGAACTATCTGGCCAAGGTCTTCTGGAGGCGATGGCTGCGGGAGTACCTACCGGCTTTGCAGACTCGACAGAAGTGGCTGGCCAAAACAAGACCATTCAAAGTTGGGGACGTGGTTATGATCGCCGACGAACGCGCACATTTCAGCGCTTGGTCTTTGGGAGTAGTTACGGAAACCATCAAAAGCACTGACGGAATGATAAGAACGGTGAAGGTGAAGACAGCTAACGGAGTGCTCATTCGTGACATACGCAGTATTGACCTACTCGAGAGCGAAGACCGAGGAGCTGATAACCCTGAGGCCCAGTAAACCTTTTTCACACCAGTAATCGAGGTGGATAAAGAAACACCATATATACCACACGGTCTCCGTCAAACACGTTAAGGTGCTCGCGGTCTTTTCGTTGACATTACAGGAAGTTCTTTTCGATATGTGGTGATGAGTGCGATTCCATTGTACATCCCAATACATACACGCATGCACGACGCACTCTGCATCCCGTAAACCCATCAAACATGTGGCAGTGTTCGTTGTTTTGTTTTCTGTTGACGCCACCGAATGCCCCTTGCAAATGTGGAAGTAGCGGAGCTCAGGTCACACACACATGCTACATTTTACTCGTTTTCTTGCCACGCGGTCTTTTGTTGACGTTGCAGAAAGTCCTCCTTTGATGTGTAGTCATACCTGTGATTTCACTGTACCCCCGGCACACACACACAAACATTCACACACACACTCAAGCACCTACATCCAGGACCGGACGGCCCCTTACGAGGACAACGTCTATGTGACCATTCACGCCCGCCATCGGTCATTTGGTCTTGTGGAAGATGTAGACTAGCCTCACGTCTATGTATCCAACGGATTAGGTGCGACCAGTAGTAGAACGTTGACGACGAGCATTAGACGCGCGCACTGACAGCAGGGCCTAGGCAGGTAGGAAGAATCAGTACCTTTATACCGAACCTTTGACTCTGCTAAGGATCCAGGAGGATTTTGGTGGGCGGTGTAACAGCCGGTCGTGGAAAATCCCCCTTTTTCCCTCGCGATTCAGTGTTTTTCCCAACATCACTCATTTCCATACACTATTGACTTGTCTTTACGAACTGGTTGTTTTTCTGGACCAATTGTTGTTTGTTCGCGCCCAGAGCGCTACTTTGGCACATCCTTGTTCATGACCTGCGTGACGCACGTGCTGTTTGCTCACACGCTGCTATTCGGTTTCTCGTTGTTGAGTAATTGTGATCGTATTAGTGAGGTTTGTATATTGTTTATGTCATTGTTTATTGTAATAATCTAGTATCGTAGAATATCACGAATAATCATCTTTTGATTTCGGGATCCGTTGCGAATTTGGCTACGCATTGCTCAAACGTTCGTTACACCAGCCGCGTTTTGGGCAGGCACTCGAATACACAAATAATTGTGTGGGTCACACTTCACATCAGAAACTGATCATGAAGCATTGAATTTCATTTACGATCCACACACATCGTTAGCGAAATCGTCCGCAGCCATGGTTCAACGGTGAATTGTAGCTCTAAGCTCATATTCTTATGATATTGAACATCGTAAGACAGGAACTATTTCTCGTGTGGACTATTTGTTCCGTTACGCCACTTCGGAGGAAACTTCCTCTGACTGTTTGTTAACCCTGCCACTTTCTCTTAATTGATCCCATCTAGTTCGTGAAGCTAGGAAATATAATCATGCCATTTCGTCTTGCGTTCAACATGTTTGGAAAGTGGGTATCAGACGTCGATTCCCGGAGTTGTAAAAGGTGATGTGTTTTGTGTTCCAACGATCGCATCTTTATACCACCTACATTGCGGTCAGCCGCTCTAACTGATTTGCACCTCGGACATCTTGGTATTGAAAATGTGAAACCCTTGGCCCAACTTACCCGTTGGTGGCGTGAACTGAACGGTGATTTATGCCAGTTTACCAAGCGTCGTACCGACTGTATGCGTAAAATCCATTCCCAACGTTCCAAATGGACACCGTGGCCTATATCATGCGACGCCTGGCAGCGTGTTTATGCCGAATATTGCGGACCGTTCCTGAACAAGTACTACGCCCTCTTTATTATCGATTCTTATTTCAAATAGCAAGGGGTTAATTTCACTGCTTTACCGTGCTCTGGTTTTACTATTATTGCACTTCGCAAGACATTTAGCCGAGAAAGAGAACCATACGCAATGGTTACCGATAACCTGTCATTTCACTGCTCAAAAGGTTACAGAATGGTTAAAGACCATGGGTTATCATCATGTGCTAACCCCTTCACGTCATCAGCAGTCAAATGGCACTACTGAAAACTTTGTACGAACAATAAAGAGTGCTATCAAATCCACCAATGCAGAGACCAAGTGAACTGAGGGGAACTATGGACAACTTCCTAATGCATTATCGCAATTCTGTCCGTTCAACTGCGGATAGTATTCCGGTGAGCCTGTTCAAGAGTCGTACATGACGCGCCAATTTACTCCATCTCCAGTCCTTGGAAGTTGCTTACCCTAGACGGAATGACCTGCGGCCCCAAAAAAGCATTGTAATTGAGCAACCTGGGAAAAGGCTTTGCCAGATTTTGGATCTCAGTGAAGGTTCCATCAATGAAAGACATGTAGACCAGATTGTCTTTAGTCCTGTTTCCGATTGTAATCCGGTTGACACTAATTCTGATCTTTCTGAGTCTTTTCCAGATGTAAATGATCCCAATTCAAATTCCAGTTCAACAGAAACGATCAAAAAATGGGAAGGTTTACAGAACAAAGAACGCCGTAATTACAAAAAACCCAGAACTTTATTCAAGCTGGGGCGGATGTGACGATTGTTGTTGACAGTACTTCATGCTAATTTATTACATCTGCATGTTTATGTAAGCTAAGACTCCGCAGAATACAAGTTTTAGTATGCGCCTATCCAGCCGGTGTTTTCGATCTTCAATTGTGCATAGTTCAGGAAGGAGCTATATTGCATTCATTGCGAATGGTACGACAACTCTAGTCCGGTTTCTAATTACCACACAGTGCCCCGTGTTGAGTAAGAAACGAATACTGCTAATTAGGTCGTTCACGTAACTGAAGCGGCCAGGAACAGGGATGCCGGATGGGGTCGTTGCCACCACTTCTCGGCGCGGTAGTTTCCATGACGGGTTGCGGTGAGCATAGGGCTTTTCGCATCTAAGCTCCCGGGATCCAAAACAGCGGCAATGGAAACACTCGCCGGGTAGCGAGTTTGCTGTCGGCGCGTTGGGTGTAGAAAACTAACGGCTTTGGCTTCGCAAGCGCAGGCTACTGATGGTGGTCTCGTGTCGTGTAGACCACTTGCATCAAACGGCGAATCTCCTGACATAAAGTCCGAATGTCGAACTTGCTAACGGGTGCATTGTGCTGGGTGGTTGTCGACCCAGAGTTGACGACGGAATCTGGTGAGGTATCAGTGGCGCTGGCGAACGCGCTGGACCGTCAAGCAAATGCACGTGCCTGCACGTGGTCCTTGCCTGCAGCCTTGGTGCACTTATGTGAAGTCCAAAGGCAGTGAATGAAAGGTAGCAATTATCCCAAGTCTGGATGAACAGCAGAACACAACAGTTTGAAGTACAAATCGCCGTTAATTATTTACACAATCAAAGGTCTTATATATATATACATATCTGTGTAATGATACAAAAGTGTGAAAATGGATTAATGTATCATAGACAATCACCATAAAAACCACAGCTCGAAAGAAGCCGGGGGATTTTGTAGCCTTTAGGTGGTTGTGCGGCTAGGCGTTCATAACGTCTTAAAACAGTTTCACGGGCCATTTCCGAATCAGAATCAACATGTGAGATATTTGGGACAATATCCGTATCAGCGGGAACTTCGCGAACTCGGAAATGAAATTGATCAACATGTCTCCGGTGAACGGATTCATCATCCGTATCCAGAATTCGTACCATACGTTCACCAACTTGTCCCCACACCATTCCAGATGCTGGTCGTCGATCATTTCCTTGTTGGTAGCATACATCAGCAGATTCGAACCGGGCAATCGACATTTGAATAAAGCTGCTGGACTGGAAACGTGTGGTACCATGAGGGGCATTTCAGTACTGAAGCAGGAAATCGCGTATATCTCGCTCAAACTATTGAATGTTGGTTGGATTCACTGCCATTACGGCACTTTACCGCGCAAACAAAGTTTTCGGCGGCTCCATGTAACTGTTGATCTCTGGATGCAGGTGACGACATCCTATCCCTCCGAGCCAGATGGTATTCTTTCCAGCATTAAAGTGGCTTCCATTGAAAATAATCAATGTTTAGTGCACTCCTCCATGACTAAATGACTTTTTTAAAGCAGTCAGTATGAAGTCCACGCCAGCTGATGATGTTGTAGCGGCTAAGCAGACACCAAACTCAATAAGTTGCAATGGCGAGCGTAGAGCTTAGGCGCGCCTTGTTTACAAAAAGGTATTTGCACTTAAGTTTACTTGGGAATGACAACCGCTCCCCAGGAGCGGCCAATTCCGGTGCCAGGTCCTCCTCTAGCTATAGGCAGTCTTCCTTTTCGAATCTTTCTTCTCAGTCACATAAAGTGGCTTATAGTCAGGACAAAAGTACTTCAAAATACTTTCATTCAGCCAGGCCCGACTCAACCAGTGCGGTATCATAAACTTCTTCGGCCGGACACATGGGCCTATCTAAGAAGTCCTGTAGGACATTTGGGTGATCCTCGCCAGTCACTGATTGAGGTACGCAACTGGATCAGCAAACGTTGACCATGTTCTTCGATAGGTCAGGAATTCGGTTTAGCCTCAGTTCCTTCAATCGACTGGTTGCTTGAAGCCTGTTTTGTTTAAGTACACCTGGTACCGACATAGTTGACAACATCGCCAACTTACGTCATGCCACGCAGGCGGCGAGGCGCTCTCCAGCTCGTCAGCTCTGGCCATTAGCTCGTTCAGTCTCCCATCTCCTGTCATTTATACAGGGTAACCAATATAATTACTAAAACCCATCAATTGCTATCGTTCTGCGTCTCCATTTTCTGGACGGGAATCGAGTCCGCAAATCGTGCGTGCGCCCAAATTGGTGAGCCTGTTCCAGATTATTATTAAATATTTTTCGTCTCTGCATTACACAGTTCCCTTCGTTTTCGTTGTGCACATATTCTTTGGGGTTTCATTGGTGTTATTTTGGTTTGTCACAGTGTATTTATTTTATTGTCTTTTTATTATGGATGGGTCAAAGTTAACAATGTCCGAGCCTGCGGTGCCTGAAACGCCCTTTATTGTGCAACCAATAAAGTCATTGCCATTTATTAAGGGTAATCCCTCCCTTTGGCTGACTCATCTGGAGGCACAGTTTGCTGCTTCCAGAATCACCTCACAGCAACAGAAGTATGTGCATTTCGCTGCCGAAATTCCTTTGAATATTGTTGAAGCTGTTGAGGATATCATCTCCAGCTCACCCACGGACAAGCCTTATGATGTGCTTCGCCAGACTATCCTAGGAAGCACCGGGATCTCCGACTCAAACCGTCTTCGTCAGCTGCTTAGTGGCATTTCCCTCAGTGACCAGAAGCCTTCAAAGCTTCTGCATCGTATGCGACAACTGGCTAAGGGCACCCAAGTTGGCGACATGATGTTGCGAGAATTGTGGATGCAGCAGCTACCCGAACAAGCGCAATGAACTCTGGCCCTTCTTGTAGATGAAGTCTCACTAGACAGACTGGCTTTGGCGGCGGACCGTTTTATGTAAACCGCCTCCGCCTAAATTAGTCAGTGTGTTCGTCCGTCCACGACCACCACGGAGGCGACTCTCACAGTTATAGCTGCACAACTCAGTGCCCTTCGGGGGGACGTGACCGTTGTTCAGTCTTCACGTTCGGCACGTCGTAGTCACTCCCCGACTCACACTCGCCGGCCTACTGCCGCTCGCAGTCCTCCCAGGCCAGCCTCTCCCGATACGCACACTTGGACATGATGTTGGTATCACCGCCCGAATCGTGCCAGCGCCCGGAAGCGTACACTCCCAAGCACGTTCCACGACAACCAGGGAAACTCGTCGGCCGACTAGTAGGTACGGCAGCGCTTGTTGGCCTCCCGACGTCCTGCCGTCTTCCATTTATCAAGGACCTCGTCCCACACCGTCAGTTTCTGATCGATACTGGCGCACAGATCGGCGTCGTTCCCTCTAACCCTTCTGATCGTTAGCACCGACACACTTTAGAGCTTTAGGCTGCCAATGGGTCTCGCATATCCACATTTGGTACCAAGCGTCTTAAATAAGATCTGGGTTTGCGTCGTTTTTTTCAGTGGACTTTTGTAATTGCTGATGTTTCCACCCCATCTTAGGTGTTGATTTTCTGCATCATTTAAACCTTTCGTTACATCCGGATTCTCGTAAGTTAACCGATCCCGAGACCCATCGTGCTGCTTTTGGATGGGTCTGCTTGGTCAAAGTTGTTCGACTGTCCGTAGCTCCTGACGCCAACGACACCTTCGCCAAAATCTTAGCTGAGTTCCCATCTCTCACCAGGCCGGCGAACAACTTAACTGCGGTGCGCTCGGCGGTCGTACGTCACATCAGTACCGCGGGATCTCCTGTTTTTCCCGTCCTCGTCGCCTGGCCCCAGAAAAACTAGCCATCACTCGTCATGAATTCCAGCAAATGATGGACCTTGGCATCATCCGTCCTTCGAACAACACGCGGGCCTCTCCATTGCATATGGTGCCGAAGAAATCTTCAGGCGACTGGTGTCTGTGGGGTGACTATCGCCGCCTCAATCAGGTCACAACGCCAGATCGTTAACCTATGCCTCACATTCATGACACGAGGTCTGCTCTGGCTGGATCCAACATCTTCAGCAAAATCAACCTCGTCCGGGCTTATCATCAAATTCCGGTCGCCGACGAGGACGGCGCAAAAACCGCTGGTACTACCCCGTTTGGTCTCTTCTAGTTTCTCCGTATGCCATTCGGCCTGCGCAAAGCGTCCCGAACTTTCCAGCGGTTTGTCGATGGTGTTAATTGCGGGCTACCCTTCGTTCACCCTTACGTTGATGATATCCTTGTCGCTGACCCCAGCGTCGCCGAAAACCAGCTCCATGTTCGAGAGCTCTTCCAGCGGTTAACAGAGCATGGTGTCACGATCAGTGCAGCTGAGACCGAATTAGGGAAGCCGTCATTGCTCTTCCTCGGTCACATCATCGACGCCAATGGCATTCGTCCGGCTGAAACAAAGATCAGTGATATTGCTGAATTTCCACTAACACAGTCCTTCGAACAGCTCCAACTTTTGAAAGGCCTTGTTAATTATTACCGCCTGTTCATTCCGCACTGCGTCACCCTGATGCAACCGCTCACCGACCATTTGCGGGACAAAAAAACTAACCCTCAACTGGACCGGTCAAGCCCAATAAGCCTTGCCTCAGCTCAAACAGGCCTTGGCGTCTGCGGTTCTTCTGCGTCATCCGGATCCCCATGCTCCCGCCAGTATCGCCGTTGATGCTTCCGATGTTGCAGTTGGCTGCATCCTCCAGCAGGTCACGGGCGGCGCTTCGGAGCCACTGGCCCTTCACTCATGCGGCCAGTCATCCGCAGAATCCAAATACAGCGCGTTTGGTCGTGAATTGCTTTCCGTCTACACCGCCATCCGTAACTTTTGCCAAGCCCTGGAAGGACGAGATTTCATCATTTTCACGGAACATAAGCCATTAGTGTATGCTCTTCGCAACTCATTGGACAGTCATTCTCCACTAGAAATTCACCAGCCGGATTTCATTTCACAATTTTCCACTGAAATTCGTCATATCTCCGGGTCAGCTAATGTGACTGCAGATACTCTTTCCAGGATCCACAATCTCGGGTCGCCCGCTGTTCCGGTATCAACCCCGAGGATCTGGCACGGAGCCAACAGGATCCTGAGTTTCAACAGACCATTCACGATACAAGTCTCCGAGTGCGGGCTTTGCCTATTCTGTCATCTTCTGACACTGTCCTCTTCGACTCCACTTTAGATCACCCAAAGTCAATAGTACCAATTTCACATCGCCGTTCTGTTTTCGACGTTTTGCACGGTTTATCCCATCCGGGTATCAAGGCCACGTGCAAACTGGTCAGTGCCCGATTTGTTTGGTCAAACATCGACGGCAACGTTCGTCAATGAGCACGTAACAACATTGCTTGTCAGCGGGCTAAAATTCAACGACATACTAGAAGTCCGGTCGGATCTTTTAAGACTCTAGACGCTCGCTTTGCTCACGTGCACGTCGACATTGTGGGACCCTTACCACCATCCCGAGATATGATCTGTCTACTCAGCTGTATTGATCGTTTCACTCGTTGGCCCGAGGTCATGCCCATTCCGGATAGATCCGGTGAAACTGTCGCCCGTGCGTTCATGGAACACTGGATTTCCCGTTTTGTTTGTCCTACCAATGTAACCACCGTTTGAGGGGCTCAGTTTGAATCTGTCACTTTCGACAATCTCCTGCAACTGACTGGTAATAAAAGCATTCGCACCACAGCTTATAACCCCTAAGCGAATGGGTTGGTCGAACGTTTTAGCCGGCACCTCAAAACCTCGCTCGGTGCCCACAACAATCCTCAATGGACGGACGTCTTACCACTGGTGTTATTGGGCATTCGCAATAGGCTGCGCAGCGACACTCCCTGCACACCTGCGTCCATGATATTCGGCACTACCGCTCGTCTTCCCGGTGAATTTGTCGCATCCAAGGCGAGCGCATCTGTCCCAAGCCCTGAAGATTACACTCAACGTCTCACGATCTACATGCGTCAGAAGGTTGGTGTTCCTGTCTGTTCTGCAGCCCGGCCGGCGTTCATTCCCAGCCACCTACATACGTGCACACACTTTTTCTGCACACGCCGAGCCGCTGCCTGTTGACTTCAGCATTTTCCAGCCCGCACAAAGTCATTCGGCATTTAAAGGAAACATTCATCATCGATCTCAATGGTCGTCAAGAAACCGTCAGCATCGATCGCCTTAAGCCAGAATTCGTCGACCCGGAAACTCAGACTACGGAGACGCCCGCCGACGGCCAAAGCATGGAAATTTGCCCGACTCCAACAACGTTTAACTCCAACACCAGTGAGCCACAGGTCGACCCCCCTTTACGTTCCACTAGGTCTGGTAGGCGTGTTCGTTTCCCTGCTGGATTCGTTGAGTTCATTGTTCTTATATAAATGTTTTTTGGTTGCATACTGTCTCCAGTTTTTCCGAGCTCTTCCAGGGTCAGTCTTTTTAACCTGAGAAAGATCTGGCATACAACTAACAGTGGACATATGTCACCATGTGGACACTAACATTCTTCTTATTTACGTGCCTGGGACAAGATTTGGCTAGTCCCTGTCCCCACTTAGGGTTTCTAGATAGAGAGCGCAGGGAGAGGATATCCTGTCAGTCCACGCGTGAGTAACATTTTTTTGGCCACATATGGCCCGGCGGTTCTTAGATCACCTTAGAGGTGCTGAGCACAAACCTTTGCCGGCTGGAAATATCCAGCAGATTTTTGGCTCAACTCGCGACGCTCTCTAAGTTCGAAGTTCTCCTACTCGGTCGTCATTCTGGAGAGGGACGGATGTAGTGGCTAAGCAGACACCAAACTCAATAAGTTGCAATGGCGAGCGTAGAGCTTAGGCGCGCCTTGTTTACAAAAAGGTATTTGCACTTAAGTTTACTTGGGAATGACAACCGCTCCCCAGGAGCGGCCAATTCCGGTGTCAGGTCCTCCTCTAGCTATAGGCAGTCTTCCTTTTCGAATCTTTCTTCTCAGTCACATAAAGTGGCTTATAGTCAGGACAAAAGTACTTCAAAATACTTTCATTCAGCCAGGCCCGACTCAACCAGTGCGGTATCATAAACTTCTTCGGCCGGACACATGGGCCTATCTAAGAAGTCCTGTAGGACATTTGGGTGATCCTCGCCAGTCACTCATTGAGGTACGCAACTGGATCAGCGAACGTTGACCATGTTCTTCGATAGGTCAGGAATTCGGTTTAGCCTCAGTTCCTTCAATCGACTGGTTGCTTGAAGCCTGTTTTGTTTAAGTACACCTGGTACCGACATAGTTGACAACATCGCCAACTTACGTCATGCTACGCAGGCGGCGAGGCGCCCTCCAGCTCGTCAGCTCTGGCCATTAGCTCGTTCAGTCTCCCATCTCCTGTCATTTATACAGGGTAACCAATATAATTACTAAAACCCATCAATTGCTATCGTTCTGCGTCTCCATTTTCTGGACGGGAATCGAGTCCGCAACTCGTACGTGCGTCCAAATTGTGTAGTATACTTCCGGCCAAAGAGAACAATGATCAATGTCCACCAAAATCCAATATTTATTGAGGAAGCTCCGCAAGATTCCCGCCATGGAGTCCATTTAGAAGGCAGAGAATCGGTTTTGTGTACACAACGGTCACAACGTTTGACGAAATGCACAGCATCACAGTCGCTTCCGGGCCACCGGCTAGTCAGGCGAGCTAGCGTTTCCATTTCCTCAGTTCCCAAATGACCAGAATGCAAATGAGGTAATATCAATCGCCGGAGTGATGGAGGAACCACAGTGCGATCGTATAGACACAGAATTCCATCTGGTGTAATAGCTAACTCGTATTCTTGAAAAAATGAGGAAATCGACGCTTGGTGTTGACAATTCCATCCTCGTTTAAGTGCAGGGAAAATAGATCCAAAGCAGCTACGTGAATAGCGAGTTATATCTTGTCGGCTCACAGGAAGTCGTTGCACAAACTTACGATCAGGGTCACGTGGAGCACCTGACTGACTGTCTCCGGATAGGTAATCCACATGTGGAATTCGTTTACCTCTACTGCTTAATACCAATCATATGCAAAATTGCTATACACCATCGCTGAACCGTTGCAGCAATGGACGTGTGTAATGATTTGGATGGGTCATGAGTGAAACGGAATACTTCGTGATCAGGAATAACGGTGAATCTGGATCCAAACAGATATTTATAATCCGTGTGACGGACCAGTAGTCAGGCAAGGCCTCACGTTGCGTCTGAGAATAGTCTTCTTCGGCAGCAGAGAGTCGACGTGAAACACAAACAACAAGGAATCCATCCTGTTCTAACACAGACCCAATTCCAGTGGGTGACGCATCAGTGATGAAGGTGGAATGTAGTTTGGGAGTGAATGAACGCAAAAATGCCTTGGTCTTAAGGTATGATAGAATAGAACGCAATGATTGTTCTTGTTTGGCTGACCACGAGCAATTGCCAGATGACAGTACTGTAGAAATAGGTTCCATAATGGAAGAAACATTCGGAATAAAACGCGAATAATATTGGACGGAATCAACTAAAGAATGCAGTTCAATAAAGTTTTATGGTGCAGACGTCAAGCAAAGGTGCGAGATGCTTATGCTCAGGTTGATAACTAGCCTTAGTTATGTGATAACCCAGAAAACCAAGACAGGTGGAATTAGACACACATTTAAATGGGTTCCCATTCAGCACAGGGGTGCACATTTTAGTCCCAAAGTAGTCCCGCGAGGGGCTTTTTCTTAGTAATTAGTTTAAGAATAATTTTTGTCATACCATTAGGTTTGGGCAGGTCCAAAACATGGAAATATGACTTCACTTTGTTGAAAAACACTATGGTTTACCAGTCCGGTCAACACAAATATGGAGCATTTAGTCCCAAAAAAGTTCCTCAGGGGACTATTTTGGAACTATTTTAATTATGTGGTAAAAGTTGGAGAATTTTGCTCTTTGCTTCAAGTATGGTTCATGAAGTGGAAGTACACCTTGACTCCTTTGTAAAGTACTACCTTTTATAGGGATTTTGGGCACCAGAAAGTAATCGGGTCGTGGTAAGTAATTTTCGGAGGTATTCACAGATCGTGTTATTTTCTATCATGGAAAATGATCATCAACTAGCACCTCAAGATGAACTAATGTAATAGAGCTTACCGAAATTTTAAAGTAAAGCACGTAGGCCGCTGCATTCACGGTGTGCTCAAAAACAGTCCCAAAAATATCTCCGGGGTCTTCAACCCAAGTACAGACGGACCAGTCTCTGTGACGAGGAAGGTACACTTAAATGAATGTATCTGTGAGAGAAGTATTACATGAGCCCGAAGTAGGTAATGCGCCCAGAGATACCCTTTACAACAACGTCAGTCTGGCGTAGCTGAATATCAGGAATGGCGCGACGTAAAACAGAAATAAGGAGTGAAAAACTCGACACTGCCAGTGTCCACGATGAAATCATGCTGAAGCGTACCACCGATCAGAAAATAGCGTAAAATATGTTTCTGTGCCGGTGCCCTCACCGTGACAGAAAAACTAGGAGAATCATCTGAGCTTGAATGGTCCGGTGAGTGGCAACAGTACATTTGAGAACACCTACAGACTAACTGAATGTGGCCAATTTTGTCACAATTGAGACACTCAGCACCACGAAAACGATAGGTGGTGAGAGAATGTAGCTTTCCACATGAATCACAACTACCAAATGTAGTTCTTGCTTGAAGTGCATCATTGTGAGTCCTCGGGAATTGCAACTGACAGGTACTCATCTGTTTGAATCGGCGGGGAGTCGCTGAATGATCTTTGAGTTCTCCGGAACTGCGGCTACACAACATGGTGTGAGATATGGACTCCGATTATTCACATCTTGGTACTGCTCACAGATTTCACGAACACGTTGAACGGTAGGGCTTGGAAGTAGAAGCTGTTTACGCTGTAACTGTTGATTATTGATGCCAGCGGTCAGACGGTAAAGAAGTTGCGTTTCTAGCTAGCTGATCTTCAAATTTACAATAAACAGCTTGTGTATGGAGCTGAAGAATAAAGTCCCGAATATGCTGCAACTCTTTTCGTTTAAGCTGGTGAAAATTCGCACCTTCGGCAACTTCGAAGTTAACTGGCTGGGTGTGACAGAGTACAAGATATTTGATGTCTTCGTATTTCAGGGAAATAGACTTCCGTGGGAGGGACAATTTCTTGATAACAGAATTTTCTGACTTTCCAACAATACTCAAGAACACAGTGGTTTTGCTTAAATCCGAAATTTTCTCACAAGCAATACACCACAATTCGAACCTTTTAAAATAATCCTCAATCTTATACACAGGAGCCTTTCACTCCAAAAATTCCATACTACAGGAATGCATGGTTTTGGATGACTGCCTCGACGCCAAATGTGAAATCCTAGAGCAGTGAATGAATGGTAGCAACTATCCTGAGTCAAAATGAACGACAGAACACAACAGTTTGAAGTACGAATCACCACCAGTTATTTATACAATCCAAGGCCGCATATATATATATATATATATAATTTAATAATATAAAAGTGTGACAGTGAATAAATATGTTATGGAAAATCATCACAACTCATCAAACGTCTGGCCTTGTATTAAGACGGCAACTATGCTCTGAGCATATGGTGGGAGCCGTTGCATCCATTGTTGAAGCAAAACTGCATTGTCCAAGGACATGGCGCCTACCAACGAAAGCGTTTTCCACAACAACTGTGGTGGCGTTATATCTCCCACTTAGATTTCCGGAAAAACCTGCTGGAAACGTTCCTGTTAGACGCTGCCAGACGCTTAATAAAGGCTTCCGGGAGTATGTCGTACGGGTTGTGGTCCGGGGGGTTCATAACGATATCCCGCATTAGTGGGATTATACTAGCTGGGATTAATGAGAGCAATTTACTATACTTGGATTGTTGACTAGATATGCGAGCTTCCTGGAAACGACACTGGAGAATAGTTATTAAAACCTCCGAATCTTTCGGTACGAAATCCAGTATTTCCATATGCGGTTCGTAATCAGGCTCAGGCTATATGCTCATTTTGAAAAAGATGCACTATGAGAATGAACTAGGTTGGAATGATCATATCGCTTGGCAGAAGCAAGGTAGCACCCTAAACGAGTTCACCCGGGGTGCTAAGGAAGTCCTCCTTGATTGTGTTGCGAATGCCAAGCAGTATCACAGATAATTTCCCTGTCCATTTAGTTGACTAGACAGCCATGATAGCAGCCTTTAGCTGACGGTGGAAACGCTCTACTAGACATTTGGATGCTGGGTGATACGCCGTGATTTTCGTGTTTTCGCAATCAAGAAAACAGTTGAGATCACGGAAGAGCGCGGATGTCAATAGCGTGCCGCGGTCGGACATAACAGAAGCAGGCACTCCAAAGAAAGCAATCCAAGAGTCTACAAAAGCTTGTGTGACCGCTTCAGCAGAAATGTCTTTGATGGGAACGAGGTGAGACCAACGGGCAAAACAATCAACACATGTGAAAATGTAATTAATGCCATTGGAAGGAGGAAGAGGACCTACCAAGTCAATGTGGACATGCTTAAAGCGACTATCAGGCAAAAGAAAACGGACCGGGTGCAGCGATCGCATGGCCATGAATTTTAGAATGTCGGCATGGTAAACACTGTTTTGCTTAAGTGCGAAGGTGTTTGCGCATGTTAGGCCAAATGAAACGATCGGTAACAAGTTTCACGGAAGAACTAACACCGGGATGTGAAATTGAGAGGAAGTGATCAGAAGCGGCTCGCCGAAAATCAATAAGGACATACGGGCGAGGTTTATTTGTTGAGACGTCACAGAAAATGGTTGCGTCAGTGTGAAACAAAGGATACTCAAAAAATGTTAAACTTGGGTGAGAACGAAGCTGTTGAAACTCATCGTCAGATCATTGTGCAGTGGCCATGTTCGGAAAATAAGGGAGAGACGACGATAAATGATTGATTTGTGCACGAGACAGCGCATCAGCCATAACGTTATCGGAACCAGGTATGTATCGTGCATCCGTCGAGAACTATGAAAAGTAGTCCAACTGCCTGATCTCCCTCGACGAGTAACGAACTGTCGCGTTTTGGAATACGTACACCAATGATCTGTGGTCTGTCAGGATGTATAAAGGGCGACCTTCAGGCACATGCCAAAAGTGTTTCACGGCAAGGTAGATAGCTGGCAATTCCCTACCGAAGATACTGCACCGAACCTGGGCAGGCTGTAATTTTCGGGAGAAAAACACGGAGGCTCGGGGCCGTTGTTGTCAACTTGTTGTGAAACAGCGCCAACTGCTGTCTGAGAGTCATCGGTCTTCAGCACAAGGGTGGACTCACTGTCAGATCTCAAATGACCCAGGGAAAAGACGTGACAAGACGGATTTCACATTTGCAAAGGCTTCTGTGGCAGATTCCGAGAAAGTGATCTTCTTTGGGTTGCCTTGGAGTAGGTCAGTGAGGGGTTTTAAAACGTCTGCGTAGTTGGGGATGAAAAGGTTATAGTAATTTACGATCACAAGGAACCTGTGCAATCATTTTATGGATTCTGAAAGTAGGTGGTCAGCGATGGCACTAATTTCTTCTGGCAATGGTGTGATGCCGTGATTGTCAATGCGGTGTCCCATGAAGTCGAGACTAGGAACTCCGAAAACACACCTGGCTGTAATGATGGAATACCATTCGTCGAGAGCCGATGGAAAACGTCTTCCAGGTGACGGCGGAGTTCAGCTTCTTTAGTGACAATAAGAATACCGTCGGTATAAGCGAGACCGCGGAGAACTTAGTTAACGATGAATGGAAGGTTGGAGCCGCGTTTCTCAAACCAAAAGGCATGCGAAGGAATTCAAGCAGACCAAATGGTGTGATCAAGGCAGTTTTTGGTACATCCTCTGGAGCCATCGGAATTTATTAGTAGGCCTTGACCAGATCGATTTAGGAAGAAACCGTTGTGTCTGACAAGCTGAGAGAAAAATCATGGATGTGCGGAACTAGATAGCGGTCTGGAATCGTGACGTTGTTTAGTGCTCGACAGTCACCGCACAGCCTCCAATCACTGGGAGTTGATTTCGGGACCATGTCTATTGGTGAAGCTCATGGGCTGTTCAAAGGACGGATAATGTAAAGGACTAACATATGGTCAGACTCAGCTTTCGCCATCTTCAGCTTCTCGGAGGTGAGGCGTCTGGGGTGGGTAGCTGTAGGGGGTCCCTTTGTCTTGATATGATGAAGTACGCCATGAGCTGGTTCTGAGATATCGCAAATGGGGCGGGTGATTTGAGGGAATTTTGACAGTACTGGCGCGTAGGTGTCCGATGTTGGCGTAATCAAGCGGATGCCGATCGAATTTACGGTGGCGGCTTTGCTCTGGACCGACAATGTTGTGATACTATCACGCATTGTCCTTTGTTTCAAATCAACCACCAGATCAAATCATGTTGGAAATTCGATGCCAAAAATGAGATGACTGACATCGGCGATTGTGAAAATCGATGGAAAACATCGTCGGAGACCGAGATCGAGAGTAAGCAGCTTTTTACCATATGTGGGAATGGGAGAGTTGTTTGCCGCCTGTAATGTGAAGAGCGATGGCCGGAGGTGGCGTTTTTCACGAGAAGGTGGGATAACTCCGACCTCTGCACCAGTATCGACAAGGAATCTGAGGTTGGATGATTTGCCGTATACGAAGAACGGGCAACTTTCCTATTTGCCAGCTGCAGCTTTCACCATTAATGGCCAGATCGACCGTTTCCCTGCGTCTGTGGGGCATTAACGTGCGAGGTTTCGTATGCATACGGCCGAATGCACTTCCGCTCATTTTCATCGTCGATGACAGAAACATATTTGGTTTTCGGTTTTATCGGCTGTGCACTTGGAGCGAGAAGTGGACCTGGATCGTGATTGGCGGCGCGTCCTCTAACGATTGAGAGCTTCGATCTCAAGTCGCATCCCATGCAACTGCTGAGCAAGACCACCGAGCAGATCGGAAATCGTACATTTGGCATCTATATGAATAACGGTTGGCATGAAAAAACACTCGTGTATTTTGTCTGCTGTCTCGGCCAGCTTTTCCAGTGGGGTGTCGGCAGCTTGTACTGACAGGATGGCTCTAGTGTTAGCCGGTATTCGGTTTGTCTACAGCAGTCGAAGTGATGTTTCAATGACCCGACGTTGTGCATCAAGGGGACGCATATGACGCAGGAGTTAGGATGGAGTGCGATCGCCTAATTCTGCACCAGCCGAAAATTGCTGTAGACGAGCTTCATCTGACGAGGTGCTTTGCTTTTGCACTGCGGCCTTGAGCTTGTCGTATGGAGCAACGGCTGGCATCGGATCTATGAGGTTTATTTCTTCGGAGGCTATTTCGTTGGGGAGTTGTGTCACAACGTGTAAGGACATTATTTTTTCCGCCCCACTAGCCCTAGCAAGAAAACTCTTCTGCCTTCGAACCATCTCATTTACTGTGCAAAAACAAATCGTTTTTATAGATCACTAAGTGATCACAATCAAAGTCACTGTACGAAGCTTATTGGTACAGAGCTCCTTCCCGAACCGGGTCTTCTGAATAGCTATGTTGTACAAGTCTCCGATTGGCTGATTTCTTTGAGATCGGTTAGAATAACTGCTGGTTGATGATTGGTTGCTTTCCGTTCTGTTTGATTAAAAACCTCTCGGCCGCTGATTGGTTCAATCCGATGCGTCCCCTAAAACAACGTCTGGCCGTTGATTCATTGACTCCGCTCGGTTCGGTAAGGGCGAATGTTCACGGCTGATTGAATGATTTCATTCCTTTTTGTTACGGACTGACTGAAACATCGACAAGCTTCACTGGCCTGAGGTTTGCCACCGATTTTGGACAGGCAAATACGTGCGGTCTGTAAATGAAACTAGGCCGTCTGTCGACGCGTCACCAAATATCCTTCTAACCTCCGTGTTTTGGTAAAGAAGGCTGCTTCCTATTCTCCCGGATTCATGTGAAAATGTTTCGCTTTCAGGATCGTTGGTCTTTCGAATACGTGTGTCTCCTATTTCGTCGTTTAATTCCCTTTCCTACCTCAACTTCGTAAGACCGGTTTCCCAAGTATCTAATTACTGTTCCCTCTCTCCAGCAATGAGGCCTTTCTGGAACATCCTGTAACCATATTTCCTGTCCTTCTCGCAATTTCGGTAGGTCTTTTGTTCCACGGTCATAATAAAGCTTCTTTGTGTCTCTTCCGTGTTGCAAACGATTTTGTATTTCAGTCGTGTTCTGCTCTTTTGGCTTCAGGAAATCAGCTGTCCGAAGCAGTGTCCAGGTTCTTCTTCCGAATAACCTCTGAACCGGACTGTATTCAACCACGGCTTTCAGTGCGTTTCTGTGTTCTAGAAGCATCAAGTAGGGATCATTTCCGGATTCCGTTGCCAGAATTATTCTTTTCGCTGCTTTCATTGCAGATCCGGCCTTACCATTCGACTGATTGTAGTGCGGACTACTGGTCCGATGTTCGAATTTCCATGTGTGACGGAAATGCTGAAATTACGCACTCGTGTACTGGGGCCCGTTGTCGGAAGACATTGTCTCAGGAATGACACTCCGGGAAAAATGAGCTCGAAAACGGTTGACTAAGTTGGTTGTTGTAGTGGTGTGGATGAGGTCAATCTCGAAAAAACCACTGTAATAATCGACTAGAATCAAATAATGATTGCTACAGTGCTCGAAGATATCTGCTGCCAAAATTTTAGGGGCAAGTAAGCAATTCCCTCAGCAAAATTGTCTCTTTCCTGTGTCTGTTCTCGTGAGCACGACAAAGCTCGTACCTGTAAATGTAGTCCTTTACCTGAATGGTCATCCCTGGGCAATAAAATAAATGTGTCGCTCGACGAATAGCACTATTATTCCCGGAATGTGACAAATGAAGCCTCTTTATTAGCTCCCCCGGAAACCGTTCGGGGACGACCAAAAGGTATTCCATGAGTAATAATGAGCATTCGATAGAGAGAAACTCAGGGCTTTTGAAGAATAAGACCAGCTGCATTGGCAGGTTTTCTTTGGTTATAGGCCATACGTTGGAGATAAAATCCATGAGTTGCTGGGGTCAGTGCCAACGGCCGTTGCTTTCTGTATATCGATGTCTGCATTATCTATTGAACTCAAATCAATCATTGAAATGTGCTCAAACTTTCGTGAAATACATTCAAAATCCGCGACGAATTCTCGAGACAACGTACCTGCAATGAACAGTTGACACCCTGGGAGGTAAATTAATTTACAGTCGCACTTCTGGAGCCTGATCAGCATGATTTGTAAAATTCCGAGATATCACACAGCAGTTTTGAAGCGATAGTGAGGAGTGGCACCACACCATGATTTCTTCTGTCTCACTAACTCTAGTGAAAACTCAGTTCTGCCTCAGAATCATTTCCGTTTTATTGGTACAGAATACATTGTTTACATAAGATATGCGCTCCTCATAACCAAAACCGTGCATAAAAGCTCATGGGACTACTGATAGACCTAAACGGCCCGTCTGACTGGTTTATCTGGCTGCTCCCAGATTGATTGATTCGCCTTTGGTCGAATGTTAACCACTGAATGATTCATGGATCGCCTGACTCGCTGTGATCTTGCCGGCGATTCTGGTCAGCTGATCACGTGCTGTCTGGTTCATTGAACCAGGCCGTGTATTAGCAACGTGCTGGGCGCATTCCCACACAAACACTGTGTGTAAAAATCACCAAGTTTACCATAAAAATGGTATACTGAAAACTTGTACCAATTCGCGGTTCGAGAACTGCTTCATTCAGGATTTTCAGAGGATGCTTGTCATTCCTGTGTTATATGGTCACAGGATCTGAAATATCGAGATGTAGAAAGGTGAGACAATCACACTTAAGGAAATGTTTGACAACAGAACTTTTTCGCGTGCAGGTTTCAAAAATAGTTCATTTGAAAACTGTATTCGACAAAGTAGAAATACATCTGATAATTAGTATCAAAACAACCATAACAAATGAAATAGGAAAATATCAAATAAACTACGAACTGAATTAGAGGAACATGTAGAGTTGTGACTTCTGATAAACTGTTACTAATCTTCAGAATGCCTGAAGAGGTATTCCTTACACCAAATGAGTAAACCATTCCGAAAGAAAAAGCAGTTTGAGATTCATTTCGAAAGAAAAGATAATTTACGCACCTACCCTTCTGTCTCGTATTGCTTTGATTTCTAACTTTGATAAATCAGTCTTTCAACGCGAACACCGGTTATTTTGCTAACCTTGGGGTGGAACGGAGAGTTTCGAGAGTTTAGTCAGACAACGAGTTTCATCGACTTGTCCTTGACGGTAACGATGAGCCTGTTTTTGATCGGCTTTTCGTTGCGCATTTCCAAACCAGCAGCCGGCTAATGCCACTCGGGGTCCAATGGACGCTGTCTGTCGTCACACTCAAAGACAAATACGTATTACAGAAAAGTGAAGGAGAAGAATTTAAGTTCATGTGAAAGTAGGCAAAATTTGAACAGTGGCGTCTTAGGATTACTGGGAGCAATAAACACTAACGACTGGTTGTGTGAATGGAAACAGTGAGTGTGTCTAATAGTGTGCTATCTACCAAAAGTCGATTTGATCGCAAACCGTGTGAAAAATTGCCCGAAATATCAAAACATTAAAAGGGTACATTATCGGTGAAGTTGCAATTTTTTGCGGGGCTTTTGTTGGTGATGATAATTTTATCTGGTTGCATAGTGGAGTAAAAAGCACAGAACACAGGATGAATGCGTAGAGCACGAACGGGAATGGAAATACCATCCGGAGCAACACAACCTCCATTAAGGAACGCATGTTGCTGACTTTGTGAATTCTTCGGTATAGTTATCCCGCTGGTATTGCAGGTCTCTTGATGAACGACCTGAGTTTTCCCAAATACGATTCATGAGGGAAACCGAAAGATTCATCTCACCATCGTGGTGTACAAGTTATTGTCCTTGGGTAACGCGAAATACCTGGCAAATGGTAGCTCAGAGCGTGCAGCACGTCACGACATTGCCTCGTGGTTAGCATGGTGGTTACAAAATCATTCGACAGAGACTGCAAAAGAGCATCCAGGTTGATTTCGGCACATGGTTATTCCAAGCTGTATTTCTCGACTGGCTGGGGAAATTAAAATAATACGAGTATACTAACCTGCATGGATGATCGACTATGATGCGTTGGTACTGAGTAGGCCGCTACTTAGAAGATCCACAGACCCCAAATCTGCTGCTGGACCAGCTTTTGTGGCACTACTTCAACAGCATGGACACCAGGAGTAATTGTATCTATTGTGAATTATGGTTGAAAGAATACTTGACAAAATTCGGTTTTTCTTAGCGTGCCCATCGACTATGATTCAGGATACGAACGTCGGTGCTCTCATAATGTCGCCTGGCTGAAAATGAGGTATTTTGCACTGAAGACCTTCTTGCGCCTCCAATTAAGTTCCCACTTCGTCTCTTTAGACACAACAACGTATTCTGATTTTCAGATTCTGAATATGAATGACTACCTCATTCCCAAGGATAAATACGCATCTACACATGTGTGAGCATTTATAAAGATGGAATTATATCTGTGGAGAGATAACAAATATACCAGAATAAAAACAAACTGTAAAAATACGCACCAGTTATCTCTATGACTGACGAATCATTTGTCTCCATAGAAAGACCGAACAACGGATCCTATCATCAGGGAATAACAAAACGAGCACGGCGCCGCTTGGTCACAGGAGCATTCGGTAAAACAAAATGTGCTGTTTTTGTAAGGCAGATACATATATTAATAAATATTGCGGCACTCTTAATATTATATTCCTCATCAAATTTCACGAACTTTTGTGCAGTCTTCAAGGTACATGTCAGGAGTCATTTTAGGACAACGTTTGCCCAAACGCGTTGTGCTGCCTGAGAAGTAGAATAGTAATGCACAGAACAACATAAGCCACCAAGACGGTAGGTACATCTCGGTGCACTTGTTTATCCATTTGAAGACGTCCGCGGCAGTCTAAAAGAAAGCAGCGGTGTCATTGGTGCTCCTCTCACGGACGCGCTCTATCGGACCTTCCCCTAATCTATGGCGGTTGATTGAATTTTGACTACTGACAATGGTTTCGGTAGCAATAAACTGAAATTCGGCCAAATCCGACCGAAATCGACTGTCATCGGACTTAAATTGCAGTCTGTTTACCTACTGGGTTCTCCAAAACGTTCCAAATTACTTTTCTTGATCTGTGAATTTTTCGACAGCCTTGCTTATACATGTTCTCGAGTATTTGTAGGCAAGTGTGTTTCCCTGTTCCAACTCATTGGCCGTGGTTCGAGAGAACACGAGCAGCATGTTCTTTTAACCCACAATTATTGGCTCGTCGACTCCCCTTGTTTGGTTTATTCAGCTTGAGACCTATTTCCATTGTCGCAGAATTACCTCTCAGTCCACCACGGCTGTGAGGGCATGTTGTCAAAAATAGTTATAGTGTCTGAAATGCTGTCGAAAAATTCACAGATCAAGAAAAGTAATTTGGAACGTTTTGGAGAACCCAGTAGGTAAACAGACTGCAATTTAAGTCCGATGACAGTCGATTTCGGTCGGATTTGGCCGAATTTCAGTTTATTGCTACCGAAACCATTGTCAGTAGTCAAAATTCAATCAACCGCCATAGATTAGGGGAAGGTCCGATAGAGCGCGTCCGTGAGAGGAGCACCAATGACACCGCTGCTCTCTTTTAGACTGCCGCGGACGTCTTCAAATGGATAAACAAGTGCACCGAGATGTACCTACCGTCTTGGTGGCTTATGTTGTTCTGTGCATTACTATTCTACTTCTCAGGCAGCACAACGCGTTTGGGCAAACGTTGTCCTAAAATGACTCCTGACATGTACCTTGAAGACTGCACAAAAGTTCGTGAAATTTGATGAGGAATATAATATTAAGAGTGCCGCAATATTTATTAATATATGTATCTGCCTTACAAAAACAGCACATTTTGTTTTACCGAATGCTCCTGTGACCAAGCGGCGCCGTGCTCGTTTTGTTATTCCCTGATGATAGGATCCGTTGTTCGGTCTTTCTATGGAGACAAATGATTCGTCAGTCATAGAGATAACTGGTGCGTATTTTTACAGTTTGTTTTTATTCTGGTATATTTGTTATCTCTCCACAGATATAATTCCATCTTTATAAATGCTCACACATGTGTAGATGCGTATTTATCCTTGGGAATGAGGTAGTCATTCATATTCAGAATCTGAAAATCAGAATACGTTGTTGTGTCTAAAGAGACGAAGTGGGAACTTAATTGGAGGCGCAAGAAGGTCTTCAGTGCAAAATACCTCATTTTCAGCCAGGCGACATTATGAGAGCACCGACGTTCGTATCCTGAATCATAGTCGATGGGCACGCTAAGAAAAACCGAATTTTGTCAAGTATTCTTTCAACCATAATTCACAATAGATACAATTACTCCTGGTGTCCATGCTGTTGAAGTAGTGCCACAAAAGCTGGTCCAGCAGCAGATTTGGGGTCTGTGGATCTTCTAAGTAGCGGCCTACTCAGTACCAACGCATCATAGTCGATCATCCATGCAGGTTAGTATACTCGTATTATTTTAATTTCCCCAGCCAGTCGAGAAATACAGCTTGGAATAACCATGTGCCGAAATCAACCTGGATGCTCTTTTGCAGTCTCTGTCGAATGATTTTGTAACCACCATGCTAACCACGAGGCAATGTCGTGACGTGCTGCACGCTCCGAGCTACCATTTGCCAGGTATTTCGCGTTACCCAAGGACAATAACTTGTGCACCACGATGGTGAGATGAATCTTTCGGTTTCCCTCATGAATCGTATTTGGGAAAACTCAGGTCGTTCATCAAGAGACCTGCAATACCAGCGGGATAACTATACCGAAGAATTCACAAAGTCAGCAACATGCGTTCCTTAATGGAGGTTGTGTTGCTCCGGATGGTATTTCCATTCCCGTTCGTGCTCTACGCATTCATCCTGTGTTCTGTGCTTTTTACTCCACTATGCAACCAGATAAAATTATCATCACCAACAAAAGCCCCGCAAAAAATTGCAACTTCACCGATAATGTACCCTTTTAATGTTTTGATATTTCGGGCAATTTTTCACACGGTTTGCGATCAAATCGACTTTTGGTAGATAGCACACTATTAGACACACTCACTGTTTCCATTCACACAACCAGTCGTTAGTGTTTATTGCTCCCAGTAATCCTAAGACGCCACTGTTCAAATTTTGCCTACTTTCACATGAACTTAAATTCTTCTCCTTCACTTTTCTGTAATACGTATTTGTCTTTGAGTGTGACGACAGACAGCGTCCATTGGACCCCGAGTGGCATTAGCCGGCTGCTGGTTTGGAAATGCGCAACGAAAAGCCGATCAAAAACAGGCTCATCGTTACCGTCAAGGACAAGTCGATGAAACTCGTTGTCTGACTAAACTCTCGAAACTCTCCGTTCCACCCCAAGGTTAGCAAAATAACCGGTGTTCGCGTTGAAAGACTGATTTATCAAAGTTAGAAATCAAAGCAATACGAGACAGAAGGGTAGGTGCGTAAATTATCTTTTCTTTCGAAATGAATCTCAAACTGCTTTTTCTTTCGGAATGGTTTACTCATTTGGTGTAAGGAATACCTCTTCAGGCATTCTGAAGATTAGTAACAGTTTATCAGAAGTCACAACTCTACATGTTCCTCTAATTCAGTTCGTAGTTTATTTGATATTTTCCTATTTCATTTGTTATGGTTGTTTTGATACTAATTATCAGATGTATTTCTACTTTGTCGAATACAGTTTTCAAATGAACTATTTTTGAAACCTGCACGCGAAAAAGTTCTGTTGTCAAACATTTCCTTAAGTGTGATTGTCTCACCTTTCTACATCTCGATATTTCAGATCCTGTGACCATATAACACAGGAATGACAAGCATCCTCTGAAAATCCTGAATGAAGCAGTTCTCGAACCGCGAATTGGTACAAGTTTTCAGTATACCATTTTTATGGTAAACTTGGTGATTTTTACACACAGTTCAGTTCAGTTCAGTTCAGTTTGCACAGGACATGTAATGGCCACGGCCAATCGAGCGTCCAGAATTCCTTCGATGGTATGCACACCAGTTATGCACCCACCACTGCCGAGTGTATTTCGTCGAATCCCCGCTAAAAATGAGAGGGAAACGGAAAACCTCATCGCACATCAACTGCGAGAGACATTATGCATCGTGAGCGTTCACTGAGACAGTATGCAATGAGGGAAAAAGTCTGCTAAAACATACTCCAGAAGGACCACAGTGCTACCCGTCATCCATCTAGTTGATATTCTTAAGGCTCACTACAAGGAAAGATCTCGTACCACTTGCGATCAAGGGCACATTTGAAGGATTGGACTGTCTGCAGATCTACCATTTCACCAGGCAGACCGTTCCAACTGTTCACAACCCTGTTGCTGAAGAAGTGCGATCTAGCCATCAACCTAGATCGGGCTTTTATCAACTTCTTTTCGTGTCCCCTTGTTCTGGAGTCTACGGCCAATTGGAATAGACTATCTGGTCTGAGGCCAGAAAAGCCCTTCATTACCTTGAACGTTTCTATGAGATCTCCTCGACTTCTCCTCCTTTCCAACGAGAAGAGATTCAGGTCACAGAGTCTCTGCTCGTAAGTCTTACCCCTCTGCCCTTCAACCATCCACGTGGCGAGACGTTGGACTTTCTCTAGGCAGGCGGCGTCCTTTTGGTAGAAGGGTGACCAAGCCTGCACACTACCTTCTAAGTGAGGTCGTACTATAGCCATGTAAACAGGTACGAATACCTCCGGCTTCCGGCAAGACAAAGCTGATCGCAGTCTAAAGAGCTCCCCACGAGCCTTATGCGCAGCCGCGTTGCACTGCTCCGACCATTTGAAGTCACTTTTCATGATGATCCCCAGGTCTTTAACCCTACTGGCTGCCTCTACGGTGAACAGCCCTTGATCATGAGCGACAGTTCGGCTCTCTGTTGCCCTTGACAACAAATGGCTTTTTTGAGCGTTTAGAGGTAAGTCCCATTTGTACGACCAGTTCAGGACGGTGCCTATTTCCCTGCCCAAGTCCGCCCTACCCTTAGATCCAACAATCTTCACATCATCCGCAAAAATAAAGCTGGGCGATTGAAGAGTGGATGCTAGGTCATTAATAAATAACAAGAATAGGACCGGGCCTAGGACGGATCCCTGAGGTACACCACTGGTGACGTTCACCAGACTGGAGCACCTGTCCCCCACTTTGACGTAAAACGTCCTGTGGGAGAGGAAGTCCTCCAGCCACCTATATACTGGCCCACCTATCCCGAAAGTCTCCATCTTGCATAGCAAAAGACGATGATTAACGGAGTCGAACGCCTTGCTAAAGTCGAGGTAACATACCTCAACATGCTTACCTTCGTCCAGTCGTCGAGTTACTTCATCTAAGAAGCACAGGAGATTGGTCAGGCAAGATCTATTTTTCAGGAATCCGTGTTGCGCCGGGCTTAGCATGGAGTGCTGCAGTAAGTGCTGGCAGATATGAGCACGGATGATCTTCTCGAGAACTTTACAGAGAATGCTAGTTAGGCTTACCGGCCTGTAGTTCTGCACATCCGACTTAGGCCCACTCTTATGTATTGCCACGACTGCCGCGACTTTCCAGTCCTGAGGCAGCTTTCCCTGGTCCAACGTGGATCTATACAATCTGCATACCGATGGAGCTATGATATCCGCCAGCGGCTTGATGATAGCTGGATGAATGCCATCTGGGCCCGCTGACTTGTGGCTGTTTAACTCCTGTAGGTACTTACGCACGCATTCCTCCGAAAGATCTAGCTCGTTTAACTGAGGAGGATGTATCAGCGCCAGATCTACTAGTACCCCACTATCTATCCTATGTACACTACCAAAGTATTCCCCCAGGGCGTCTGCTTTGCCCTGGTCGTCAGTGACAATACCATATTCTCTAGTGGATAGCGGACCTACGGCATTTCTTGTTGAGCCTTTAGACTGTACATAGCTGTAGAACTTCTTCGGCTGTTGTCTTACAGACTGGGCCAATTTCAGCTCAAATTCCCGTTTAGAAGTTCTCAAAAGGCTTACAGTCTCGTTTCTCAGCTTCGTATAGCGATTCCAGGCTAGCTGACTGCCGGAAGCTTTGTACTGGTTCCAATAGCGGTTTCTACGTCTGATGGCCTTGGCTATTGCAGCCTTCCACCACATGGGCTTGCCCTCCCCACTCCTTCGTTTTAGGGGTGCGAACTCTTCCTGTAGGGCAGTCAGGGATCCTTTTATGGCCTGCCAGCGCTCCTCCACAGTAGCCTCCTCTGGCGCGTCCCAGGTCAAACCCATCGCCCTATTACGAAGCCTATCTATGTCCATACTACCGAAATTCCTAATCAGCTGGATATTGCGAGTGCACATCTTGGTCTGGGACTCAAGGTGGTTTGCACCTGACCTAATGAGGATGGCTACTCCACCACCAAGGCAATCTTGTTCCCGATCCTGCCTGTAGGCTGCAAAGCTATTACTTATTAGGCCTGGCACATGGTCTTCTTCAGAAAGCCACGTTTCCGTGACGGCAACTATTGATGCTTTCTGTTCGTCAGCGGTTTTGGCAAGTTCCGCCCATTTGTTTCTAATACTACACGCGTTAGTATATAACACCAACGCGTTTGCTCCGTCGCCTAGGTGTCTTTTTTCATTCATTCCTGACTGTTTCTCAGGCGCAACGCCTGAGATGACGGCACGTTTTTTGCTTCCGATGTCCCCACTGGGGTGCATGAAGCCGGCTGATGGTCCAGAATTTCTGACGACTCCCAATCCATCTCTATAGGAGTGGCCACAACATCCAGCCTGGCAGGGATCACGCTGTCATCTATCTTCGGGCAGCACTGCCAATTTTCGTCTTCCAGCGCATCTTCAATTACAACTATTAGCGACCCCGCTCGTGGCTTCTTTACTATTGCCGGGGTTGGGGCCTGAGAGCCGAGTACGGCATTCCGCTGAGCTTTTAGATTTCTCACCAGCGCCCTGGCTGGTCGAGCAAGGATACCTCTTGGGGCTAGACCACCGGGCCTTACCCTATGTTCGTCCGGCACAATCTGGTATCTGCCCTTTGTAATCTGAGCTACTACCGCTGCCCTCGCCAGCAGTCTATCCCGGGTAGCCTCATCAGCGAACTCCACCAGTATTGGTCTCGCACGAAGTTCGCCTTTGTTCCCCAGTGGTGACTTCCATGTCCCCACCCTGTGCACCCTTCTTAGAGTAGGAGGGTACGGAACACCTGCGATTCGCAGTATGTCGCAGACCCTCCTCCTGTCAATGTCTCTCCTGGCCTTCGATTCCCTTATAAAGGGTTCTTCCTGGTTTAGGATCAGAAGCCTGTGGCTTGAGACCCTGCCCATCGACAAGACCTGCCTCTGCAGGTCCTTCACCTTGTTTTCTAATACCAGAAGAGCAGGGTCATCCACCCTAGCCAACCCATCTTTCGCTCTATTACAGTCTCCCTTCTTTTTGACCTGCCTCTCCCTTCTCGGCTTCTGCTCCGTCCACTGGCCCTCGTCGGTCTGCTTCAAAGGAGTGGAGGCAACGACCGCCTGGCAAGCCTTCGGAACTGGTTCATTCGCTCGGATGATCGTCCTCTCGGGTGTTGATACTACTTCCGCAAACG
This sequence comes from Fasciola hepatica, assembly GCA_948099385.1. NCBI lineage: Eukaryota > Metazoa > Platyhelminthes > Trematoda > Plagiorchiida > Fasciolidae > Fasciola > Fasciola hepatica. Next base: position 4,902,169 of record CANUEZ040000019.1, read on the forward strand.
ACTTGCTACAACCTGCTTGCGGTGGTTTGGGGCTTACAACCGAGGTACTACTTGGTGGACGTTGGTCCTGCAGTTTAAAGGCCAGGCTGGCCGCCTCCTTGCAGGGGGCACAGACCCATTCAGCCCATGGGTTCTGTTTATAAAGGACATAAATGTCCTTTGCTATCCCTGAACACCTTGGGTGAGCCCATCTCTTGCATATCTCGCATTCTATACCGTTTACCACTCGTTTTCCGCACTTGGGTGCTAGACACGGGTCGGAAACGCGTGTCATACCGAAAACCGCAAAAACGAGGGAAAATACAACTCAAAAGCTCTTTACCCAAACACAAAATACGCACTATGACAATAGCAGGTAAATCCCGCTAACACAAAAAGCAAAAACAAAAAGAAAGACTAGAAGCGAGAAAAGATCGCCTCAAAAAAACACCGAACACTACTCGGCAGTGCTACAAGGAGAATAAAAATATTCTCCGGATAAAGCGCACCTTAAATGCAATTATGATACGCTCAGTATTGTGAATTAAACTGGGTTAATTCACAAAACTATTCAAAAACTCAATTCAAAGACGAGAGCACTATGAATTCAAACCGCGCGGCACTTACACGGGTCCAATTTGTGTGGGAATGCGCCCAGCACGTTGCTAATACACGGCCTGGTTCAATGAACCAGACAGCACGTGATCAGCTGACCAGAATCGCCGGCAAGATCACAGCGAGTCAGGCGATCCATGAATCATTCAGTGGTTAACATTCGACCAAAGGCGAATCAATCAATCTGGGAGCAGCCAGATAAACCAGTCAGACGGGCCGTTTAGGTCTATCAGTAGTCCCATGAGCTTTTATGCACGGTTTTGGTTATGAGGAGCGCATATCTTATGTAAACAATGTATTCTGTACCAATAAAACGGAAATGATTCTGAGGCAGAACTGAGTTTTCACTAGAGTTTTTAGGACGGAACATAACAGTGATTTTCTAATCAATGATGAATTTTTGGTGTCGATCGAAAGGATGGATTAAGTGGAAACAGACTAGGAAACGGGTAGTTCAGATGAATTAGAAAAAGAATGGTTACCCATTTTCAGCGATTTTTTCGAAGGTTGGGTTTGGTCCAACGCGGTGCCCATTGGGTACGCTGTGGGCGTGGTGCTTGAGTTTCAATCAATTCTTCACGATATGCATTGGTCTTGGGTGCCATCCGAGGGATCAAATGGAAATTCAGTAGATCAACCGCAAATTATTGATTTCCTTTTTCGCCGATTGCTACATGAAAATCTGCTATTGTTGCTTTCGACCACCAATCGGTAGTCCTATATGTTATTTCAAATTTGATAACATGGTTCTTCTCTACGAAACCTATGACTCCCCAGTAAAATAAATATAGTAGTGACAATATATAATACCGATTGGGAGTAATATATTACAGCATTTAGTTTTCAATCGCTCCAGAAAAGTAAACCAGAATTTTAGCATTTTTCAGGAAATACAGCATTGTAGTTCTATGTGGACCAATTTTCTCAACCGACCTCATAGTTTCTTTTATTGATTTCCACCTTAAGATAATTATTCCGGGGTATCCTTCAGGACTATGCGATACGATACTCAACAGTCGGTCGCGAGATTTCAACATCGAAAATCGATGTTCGGTGACTTCTGATCGCTGAGCTTGGCTTTTAGGTTGCAAACTTTTCATCACCAATCGAGGTGACATCATCATGCTCATCTGTTTATATATGTGGTTCACCTCTTGGTTCGGCCTTAACCTTTCGGGGCAAGCATCTAAATTTAGTGACTAAACCTTTGGTAGCGGTGTAAGTTCCGACCTGGAAATGTTTGAATTGGCGCGTCATCCTGGATTTCTGGGGCGGGAGTTTTGAAAACCACGGAAATGATCTGCCAATATTATTGTTAAATACGAGTTACCTGCTTGGTTGTAAGTGACTTAACTGCTATATTTACAATCAGAAAAAAATTGGCTATTTTTGCCGGGTAAAACCATTCTGCTCATCGTAATGGTAATCACTTGTGTGTGGCGGACTTTAAATTTGAACCGGGGTGTCGAATCGTATCTGGAAATGGCTAAAATGGTGTGAAATATTTGGAAAACCTCGGACTGTTTGTTCCTTATTATTTGGGAAAGTGCTCCCGACTTATCATTGTCCCGAAACCCCTATTTGGTGTGAAAAACGTGCCCCTAATGGTGGTGCGCCTTCCGAAGGACCGCTGATTGATGTGAACATGAAGCGTAGGGTTACGGATTATATACGACCAGTAATCCAATCAATAAGCTGCAATGGCTAAACCAATAACTGGAGAGCTAATTACCGAGATTTAACCAAGTGAAACAAGTTTCAACAAAAACTACAAAGGAACTTATAAAGTCCCTTTCTATAAAGCACACTTTTGCGGTGTTTTCGTTCAATTTCATTGCAAAAGTTACTCAGTCAGCTGTTTGAGGTCAGCATTACGCCAAGCCAGGTCGGAACTTACACCACTCTCCTAAACCTTTAGCAGCGCCTCCTGGAATCTGTCCTGAAATATCCGTTTATTTATGTACATATATATATATATATATATATATATATATATACTGGGTGTTGTAATTTTTCGTATTGTTTTATTTTTATTTTCACTTTTATTACTTGCTTATATTCTTGGTTCATTGAGTCTTCTTAGGTTGACGTGTTCCCGCGAAGAACTGGGCTTCGCGGCTATGGGTCAGCGGGATTAGGATTCTATTTATTCGTTTTTCATTTATTGAGTTAGTTGAACCTTTTTCGAATCGAAAGATTGTAAAAGCGATCCAATTCGATGTATTTATTTACTGAATTTGTTGAAGGATGCGAAGCTTCCAAAAACTCCCGTGCATATCTCGTGGTTGCTTGATCCAGAATATGAACTTCCACCAGGTTGAAAGTGTGTCCTTCTTGGTCCTGGAGGACGGATATTACTGACAATGGATCATGTCTTCTTGTAGCAAATTTATGTTCGTGTATTCTCGTGGCAACTCTTATTCCAGTTTGACCAACGTAGCATTTGTCGCAGTCCTTGCATTTCACCATGTATATCACATTTCTTCTTTCTTCGGTTTTCAGTTGCTCTTTCGGTCTTGATATGATTCTTCTCAGAGTGTTAGTTGGTTTATGAGCAACCGTGATGCCTTGTGGTTGGAGGAGTCTCGCGTTCTTTTCGGCTACATTTTTTATGTATGGTAGTGTTATCCTTCAGCTAGATTGCGTCCCCTGAATTGGTTCATTTCTGATTCTGTGTACAGTTCTTCGAATGAAATTTCTTGGATATCCATTTCGTCGAAACCTATTCAAACGATATTTCTCTTCCTGTATTCTAAGTTCCATTGTGTTGCAGTGAGTTTTGGCTCTTTTGAACAGAGTTCGAATGCACGACTTCTTGTGGCTGTCTGGATGATTACTATTGAAGCTCGATATTTGATGATGTGTTGACTTCCGATAGACGGAGGTCTCTAGTGTGCCATTGCCGTTCTTTCTGACCAATACGTCCATGAATGGTGGTTCTCCATTCTTCTCCATCTCCATTGTAAATTTGATATTGTTGAAGATGTTGCTGATTGTTGAGTGTGCTCCTTCAATATCTGAGTGTTTATTAATAACGAAAGTATCGTTCACATATCTGATTCGAAGTTTTGGTTGAATCCCCGTTAATGCAATTTTCTCAAGGGCTTGCATTACAGATTCTGCAATAAATTTGGATATCGGTGATCTCGTCGGAGTGTTCGTAGATAGCGCCATCGAATTTGAAGCACGTGTAAATGCATCGGTCCATCAGTTCACAAATTGTCTGTGTTTCCGACGATTGGTCTGGATGGCGTACCTGGAGAATTTGCTTCATTGTGTTTTCAGCTAGGTCCAAATCAATTGAGGTGAAGGTAGCGGTGACATCAAACGGGACCAGGACTTCATTGTCCTCCACTAGGCTGTTCTTCAGTTTGTTCAGGAATTGTTCGGCTTTAGTCGTAGAGTAGTTCGATCCACATATCAATGGTTTGAGGGGTCTCTATAATTCCTTGGTCAAATTGCACTTTGGGGTTCCAGGTAAGGAGACGATCGGTCTAAATGGAATGTTCTCCTTATGAACCTTCGGTAACCCGTAGGATTTTTCAGTATTTGAGGCCTGCACTTTCATCCTCCGTCTTTCTTCTTTGGTAATCCGTTGCAAGTCCTGTAACTTATTCAGGGTTGTACTGATCTTCTTTTCCAGTTTTGTCGTTGGGTCCGTGTTGAGTAGGCGGTAGGTGGTGGTACCGTCCACTAGTTGTTTGGCCTTCTCAATTTAGTCGGTTTTGTCCATGATGACCGTCATCCTTCCCTTGTCAGCTGGTAGGATGATGATGCTTTTATCCTTATTGAGTGCTCTTAGAGCTTTGTTTTCCACATCAGAGAGAGCATTGAATGGCCGTGAGTGGAGCATAGTTCAAACTATGGTTTGTCTTAACTAGTACTTTCCCTCCTCCGGGAATTCGGATGATTTCAGCGTGTCTTCAAATTCGGCTAGGTACTCTTTCTTCGTTGCGTTCCTCAGATTGAAGTTGAGTCCTTTATTCAGGATGTTCTGTTCATCTATCGTTGGCGTTCAGGACGACAGGTTTTTGACCCATGCCTTCGTCCCGTTTTCTTCCTTATCTTTCGTGATTCTATCGAGCTTCCTAGCCAGTGAGGATCTTTTTTCTCTTCTGACAGTTGAGAACACGTCGTTAAATAGCATTTTCAACTAGTATAATAGTCTCACTATCAGCTACTTGTCCAAGTAATTCCCTCTCTTTTTTCGCTACACTGTTGTACTTGATCAGACGATTATGAGCATCTGTAGTCATCATACGTGGCATGCGCCTACCATTCTGCCTTTGCTATTGCCCACGCCTGTGGATGGTTAGTCAGTGGTCTATGGTCTACACTGGATGTCACCTCATGCACTCATAGAGAAAGAATAACTGTTCGTGGTTTGAAGCTTGTCGGCAGGCAAACAACTCCCAGTGATGAACAGGTTTAAGCGTTGCACGCCCGAATTCGTTTTCAATCCTTTTGAAAAATTGTGTTGATTGTAGCGTTTACGACCTAAATGCCAAGCTCAGCGATCAGAAATCACTGAACAACACCAAAGTGAGCTACAATCAACACCAATATTCAAAAGGATTTAAAACCGAACATCGATGTTTTCTTTTGAATGAAAAAATAACGCATACGCACGCCACAGAAACATCACACAAACAGAGTGATCTGATGTATTCTATCCGGTTTATTATGACCATAAATTGGTAAATAACTGGTAAATCCGTTAGGTGTATATTCAAAAAATGTTATTCAAACTTGACTTCATTCCAAGGCCACTGGTACTGCACAAACCTCATTCCGTCGGTTGATCACTCAGTTCATTACCATGACAGAAACAATCTTTAGGGACGTATCCTAAATACTACCTTTGCCGGTAAGTCGTCCAATTTCCTGGTTAATAACTTTCGCGCCCTTCAAGCTTCTGTGCTTTTGCCCTTTTCCTCACACTTGCATTAGCAACCTCTCGTATGGCTCCTCCGGAACTGCAATGTAGTATACTAACGTCGCAACTATTTGTCATGCTGTACCAACCAAAGAGGAATAAATAATCTATCCGATAATCTTCAAAATAGTATGTTATTTTGAAAAATATGACCTTTTCCGTAACCTTCTCAAGTGTTCTGAATGTATTTTCAGCCCATCTCACTCAGTTTTCCCGAATGATGAGCATACTCCGCGCACCATTCACCTACACAGAGTTCAATCATTTATGTACCTCTGAATGACGTCTAACACTGGTCTTCTTACTTAGTCAACTGTGTGCGCTAGTAGCGTCGTCTTATCTTTCAAATTCGACAGCTCAAGCAATTCTGCGTTAAATCTGCATTTCTATCTTCCTTCATTTCTCAGTGCGTTTTACCATGCTTATTCTGTTTCTCCTCCACATCATATTCTATATTATCAAAGCGGGATGGTAGTTTCGGTTCAAGGTGACCATGTAGCCAATCTTATAACTTCAAAACCGTTTTTTAACTGAGCAAGAAGATGTGTTTTGCACATCAGTGTCTGAGAAAAACTTGGTGGCTTCAAGTGGAGCCACATATGATTCACCTGAATTAACAACGGCCCAATCTCAATTCAAATAGATATAATTAAGTTCATCCCGGTATGGTGTTGTGTTTCCATTCGTCTACTCTAAGACGGAAAGTAGGCCGTCTTCAGACCACCAGCCCACAGATAATAGTAGATAACCCAAGACGCCTTCAATATTAGTGAGTCACACCCCACTTTTCGCACCGTTCCTGTCTCCACCATGCTCCGTTCACCCGACAACCCTGCTCGCATGAGTGATGCAGTGTAGTCAGTCGATACTGAATCGGCAACAATTTAAGGTTGATTTGATAAGTTGCCATACAGCTTTTCCAAACTATCACATGGATTTAAGAAACCACCGATTGAGAGCCGAACGCAATGGTTGCCATTGCGATATTCTGTTATTCTGAGATAGAAAGGCACAGACCACGTGTTCCGCTTCGTTCGGTATCCCAATTCAGTCCACCTGTGGACCGTAGGACAATTGTTTCTACCAATACAGTGCGCCTAATGAGTACTGCTCGAAAGCTACACGCCACACACGTTGCAGACATGTCACCTGAGACGGATAAAAGCGTTGGCAACCGGGACAAACCACGACGTGCTGAGCTCCATCCGGTAACTCAACCTTCAGTCACGGAGTTCATTGAGTGCTCATCATAACCTGTGAGGGTATGGTCTGACACATCGTTCGATAGACGGTTTAGTCTCATTGACAGACAGTGCATTAGCACCGGCCTCGTACCGCGCCCACGAAACCACGAACGTCAGGACAGCCGATCGATGGCATGCATCGATAGATAAGAAGCTAACCCCACCAGGGGCATTTAAGCCTCAAGGCGTGTTCGCCCCCGCCAGTCGGAGCAATGCGCTGTGTGCAACGAGTGGGTACATAGATTGACAGCCTGTATATTCATTGTTTCTCACAAATAAAACGAGATAGTTCGCATGCAAAACAGACTTCTCACTCGAGCTAGAGAGAGGGTACAAAACAGTGCATGTTATTTTCTCATTCAAAAGAAAATATCGGTGCTCGATTATCGATGTTGCAATCCCTCATCTGTTTTGTGATGGAAACTCCGGAATGACGGTTTCAACTTCAAAACCTACAGAATTGTTAATTAGGTTGGCTAGAAAAAAGGATTAACATAGAACGGCAAAATAACAGTTCCCGTAAAATGCCAAATTCTGGCTTACTTTACTGTGCAGTGCAAACCGAAATGATGTAATATACTACTCTCATTCCACATCATTCATCCTCGTAATGCTACATAAATGAATGAAATTCATATATATCGGAGTTGATTCATGGAACCAAAAAGTAAATATGAAATAAAATTGATAAATATAAGACGAGAACGACAATATCGGTGTCTGGTTCAGCTATCAGCGAAGCTAGACCTCAATTACTTGTGGATGATTTATAAAGTTTTTATTTGGCGCATCAGTTCACTCCCATGTTAAATGCACGGAATTGAAGTGGCAAACTAATTTACAAAATCCATAAGCCCCACGGCAGCATTGAAATCTGGGCGCAGTGTTTTCATCTGTTTGGAAGAAGTTCGTGGAAATAAAACGTAGCGCACAATGGTATATTGGACTATCTGATCGCAAAAAGTGTTTCTTCAGTCGTGAAAAAAATTTTGGAGACTAGTGCAAGCTCATCCAAACTGCTTTCCGTACCGGGCTACTTTTACGCTTGTCAGTAGGCAAACTATCGAAAAATCCTCTTGGGCAATGAGCGTCCGGCCTGATCGCCTAGACCGCATATTTCCCATACTGACAAAATTCTCGCCAGTAAAAGCTGCCGTGAAACCAAGATTATCGACGGATAAATATCACCGTGTAGTCAATTCCTCTGAAGTCTAAAAGACTATGAAGCTAGTGGCCCGGATTGCTTTCCGACAGTCTTATTGTATGCGGTAACAGGTTAATGTTATTAATATCATTTCCCTCCGAATATATCGCGTAATAAAAAAATCGATCCGTAGCGTTAGTGAAGGGAGATAAAATATAATATGTATGGTGCAAATAAAATACGTTGAAGGTGTGTAAAATCTTACTGTATGAAATCCTTGCTGCGAACCATTTTTTTTGTATCACCACTCACACAGCAAGTCAGATACTGTTGTTGTGAGTGCATATACTACTTATTAAGTAGTTGATTGCTGAAAGCGGAACTATCGTCATTCGTGGATTACCAACGCCGCTATGCCCAAGAGACCGAACGCAAGAAGGTGAACAACAACAGGCAAACCACACAACTGCTTCTCCGTCGGATGGTGACTGTCTACAAGTGAAGGGGAACGGTGACTTTTCAAACAAGCATGTTTGTAACGTTTGTTTTGTTTTGTCGATGTCCGAACGAGCTATTGGCAATAAACAACCTATTCACCCAGGCACGCCTTGTGGATTATAACATTTGGTGCCGTGACCAGGATGGATCTACCATGGCCGGAGCCGTTTGAGGATGGCGACATACGGATCTTCCTGGAGGATTTCGAGGATCTGGCGGAGCTTTCGGGGATCCAGTCGGACCGGGGTAAGTTGACGGCCCTTCGAGCGCTTCTCAAGGGCAGGCCACGGGCGGTGCTGGATGCAGCGCGAAAGGGCCCGAAGGAGCTGAAGTGGGCCGCCGCAAAGGACGCCCTGATTGCAGAACTAGACACCCCGGCCGACCGTCAAGACGCTATGCGCCCAGCTGGGGGTTGGTACGGACCCGCTGATGCACGCCGTCGCGCTCCGCTCACTTCTGGAACGTGCGTTGCCGACGCTGGATGAGGCGTCACGGGCAGACCTGTTGGCAGACCGATTTGTGGATAGTCTGCCGGAGCCCCTGCGTGGGATGGTACGTATCGCCCGTGTCGGCCGTTCATTGAATTTGGTCCATCTCGCGGTTGTTGCTCGGGAACTGGCCATACTTGGCGTGCCTGTGGTCAATACGGCCCATGTCAGGGATGCATGGAAGAACACGAAACGTGTGGAGAAGGCATACGGTCCAGAAATATTGAACGCGGAGGACAGAACAGTGGAAGCCGGACAGTTGGAAGAGGCCGGGTGTTTCTGCTGTGGAAATGTGGAACCTGTTTTGGACGAATATCCTGAATTTCAGCAGAACATCGAAACAGTTGTACCAGAAGTATCACTGCTCGAGAATTCAACCATTACCGATGAGTTGGCGAACTGTGAAAAATCGAACCAAATCCGTTGTGAAAATGCGGAAGATCGCTACCCAGGTTGCCTTGAACATGAACATTGTGACGAGGAAACCGAAGACGTCGTCTAATATCGCAGTCACTGAAGCTGCAAGCTATGAGGAAACTCAGACTGAAGTCGAAATTCAAGACCAAAATGAGTTTAGCCCGGAGGACATTGAAGGAAGTATACCGGATACATTCATGCTGGAGACTTCAATCACTTCTGACGAGGTGGAAGATGTCGGGCTACTGAACCATATCCCTGAAAATGTGGAAAACTGTAACCGGGATTGCTCTGAAAGTCAACCGGATGATGGTGGAAGCGAAGACATGTCATTTGCTGCAGTTGCCATTGCATTGAGAGACTACGGGTCATGTCGTGCGCAATATGAAACTAAGGCGCCTTGCAAAGTGGAAACAGAAGACGTTTACCCCCTATCTGAGCAAGTGCCGGGCGATGAAGTCCAACCTTATGCATCCCGGAAGGAGACTGCTGGAAGTCATATCCAGGATGATAGTGGAATGACACAACGCATGGTGCTCAGTAACTTTGAAGTGGTCAGGCACGATGTCGTGGTGACGTGCGATAAAAGTCAAGTGTTGTGTTCAGTATTCACTCTTCACCGTTGCCATCTAGAAACAAGGCTAATGTCGGTGTGTATCACGGACCGGAAAAAGCATACCACCGGAGGAACTGTGGGACGGATGACAACACCACCACGAACCGGGGTTGGAGGTATGAACCTCGGAATAGAGAAAGACTTGAAGACAGTCTGCAGGATTTGGGTCGTCCTTTTTTGTCAGGGGGGAGGAGTGTTGAGAGTGTATATACTACTTATTAAGTAGTTGATTGCTGAAAGCGGAACTATCGTCATTCGTGGATTACCAACGCCGCTATGCCCAAGAGACCGAACGCAAGAAGGTGAACAACAACAGGCAAACCACACAACTGCTTCTCCGTCTGATGGCGACTGTCTACAAGTGAAGGGGAACGGTGACTTTTCAAACAAGCATGTTTGTAACGTTTGTTTTGTTTTGTCGATGTCCGAACGAGCTATTGGCAATAAACAACCTATTCACCCAGGCACGCCTTGTGGATTATAACACTGTAGCTTCTCTAATGCCAAAATGTTTCCAATCACTCTCCGGTTACGTGATGTTTGGCTACTGACAACGCTTCCAGTAATAAAAAATGGAATTCGACCGATATGGGCTGTTATCCGAATCGTAGAACTTCGAAATTGGGAATCCAAAATCTTTTGTCTGATCGATGATTTTCTGTTCCGAGCAATATAGGCCTTTGCATTTGATCACCAGGTGGCTGTTTTTATCTCTCTGTCAGGGGTGCGCTTAAAGCGTTTTGCACCCTTCAGGAGCATTAGCTGAGATAAAATCGATTTTATGAAGTAAAATTCACATCCGTATACGATATCAATTTAGTGGTGGGACGAGACATACGCACACCACATTTCACGATCCCACGAATATGCGTTTGCCAGAAGTCTCAGAAAAAATGGGGCTGCGCTAAGAGCATCTCGTGCACTCAGACAAAAGGCCTTTTAGTTGCTATTGGATTTTACAGTAAGCGGCAAGAAGCGCTCTAGTGCAGTGAAGTGATCGGCGTTGTGACTAAATGGCTCAAGCAGCCATTTTCAAGATTCGGACTGACGGAAGAATTTGTGGCTGATGATGGGCCTCAATTTGAGAGCAGAGTTTCTCCGTTTAAAAGACGTAAGTCACTCATAGACAGCTCCGTATAATACTTCAATCAATGGCATGATCGAGCGCCTTAGCAAAACATTGAAGGAGGCCACGACTCAAGAAGGTACTAAATGGAAAGATACATCGTTGAGTTCCCTGAGCACTTAGCGCATGCTACCCTAATCATTTACACAGAAGACTCTCGCCGAATTGATGCTAGGTCAGCAAATACGTACTAAGTGGAAAGCAACTGTCCCACCAAAGAACTCAACGTTGCTCAATATGTGAGAGTTTATCAACTTCAAATACGAAAACTGAATGCCGGCTGATGATTACTACCAGAATCTAACACGTCCGCTTGTCAGAAGCCTATTAGGTAGAGGATGAATCGAAGACGAATGCAAGACGACTGTACACACCAATTACAAAATACCAACCTCAAAGAACAACAGCATGCTGTAGTGGTCAGGTTGTAAACAGCCATGTTAGCGTCCGATTAATGTAAGTAATAAATTTAAAAAATACTCTTCTCACTTCCTTTTTTATACAACATTGTACAACAATTCACGAAGGCGGGCCGCGGCCAATTGAGAGCTGTCAAGTGGGGAAAGTGACCGGCGGTGGCGGGAAGTGAACCACCCGAGTCGTCCACTGTCCAAAGTCCACAATGATAACCGCTTGACCACCGACGGTGTAGGATCCTTTTGATGCACTTACTGGGCTTCGGCTCATGCAGTTTTCTCTGTTGTTTTTGCAGATTGGACACTTTTAACCCCCAAAGAGAAACACTTGTCCTTGCATACCACATGTTGACGACTCTACCAGTGTGATCGGGTAGAACTGGATGCCTTGTTAATTGAGTGGTTTTGAGGCATTGTGTGGCCGCCAGTGATCTCGTGAGATGGCCTGTCCCATGAGTGGTCCCAGTGAACTGAATACTCCCAGTTTGGCTGTGATGAAGGGGTATACAACACTGCGAACAGTGTTCTTTCTTTGGGGGCGGGGGCAGTGTAATGGTAGGGCTGTAGGTAGCCATATTGGTGTTCGATTAATGTGCGGACCCCGATGATACACGTATTGAGCTGTGCTCGTGAAGTTTTGTTTTTGTGATTTTAGATCGAACACGCGAAACCCCCACGAAGGAACACTGGTCCTTGTGTTCTACAATACCCACACACAAATCCATTTCACTCCTACGTTCTAGGACGTTGTAGGCCGGAGATCAATGGGAACGTTATTCAGTTGACAGGCAACAAAGTGAACTTCAAACGTGTGCTCACCAAATAAGCGATCGTGGACGATCAGCGGTAGCGCTTGAGGATGTCGTGGGATTACCGCCTAGTTAGCTTTCTCCGCCTTAAACTCCACAAATCTGCTGACGGCACTGAGACGCGGCGAGTGTGGCCTGTCATCAAATAAGGCCATATCTCGTTGCTGTTACACTTACCCAACAAAGTCTCTAAAAGAGGCAAATCAACCACACAGTTGGCCACCGGTTTATCTGAACCAAAGCTGCTGCCTCGCTGGGTACGCTCGGCTGTACAAAGGGCATAGTGTAACGAAGATGGCAAGAGTAATGGGGACACTTGTATTTGGACGGCCAAATAAGTAGAGTCCGTAAAGCACACAATCGTTTATGTAGCCCTTTTCCAGACCGCGCTGCATCAACATTGATCATGCGGCTGCCTGAGTATTTCCGCTGCGTTCTAGTCAGTTGCCTGTAGCCATTAGCTTGATTCTCTTGGGCACCGTTTCTGTTCGGCTCGTCCGACTGTCCCGGTTGACAATTTGATTGGTAGCCCCTCACAGGGGCTACCTTGCTGGTTGCCTGAGATCGCGCTACTTCCCGTCTGCTAGTCCGTATGCCTCCCTTTGTCTGCTTCGAGATGCCTCCGACATATTGGCCGTCTGTGACTCACGATCGGTATACTATTCGCGTCGTCCTACTGCCTCGGCATTCCCCGCTACAACAGATGTATCCTTGAACAAAAAGGTTCACCCTAGACCGGGTGACTGAGTGGTACAACAGCTCATACCGCAAACAACAATGACATTTCCATGGTTAATTGTTCTTTCATGCGCACTGATACTTCTCATACGAACGCAAGTTCTTTTACACCGTGCACAACAATTCCCTCCCAAACCCTATCCTTTTTTTCAGCATTTGATCACTTCCAACAGGAACTTCAGTCGACCGTACCAGCTGTATCGCCCCTCGTCCTTTCTTGACTAAATGTAAAGTCCCACAGAACCCGCTAACGCTGGCCGATTTCCTTCTTCGTCCTCTATACCCATTCAAACCAACCATATTATGCGTGCGAACCCTAATGCGTGCAGGACAAAAGCCAGGTTTAGTCCGTACGCTTGAAACCCTTGCCACCGATTTCTGTTGCATGGAAGACTCCAGCCCCATCATCCGATTTACGCACCCATCTAATCCCTCTGTGAAATTTCACTTACGGCTTTTTGGGGACCGTCAGGCTGCAGTTTCCGGCCTTGCTAACGTTAGCGTGGTTCTTAGTGAGAGAGCGGTGGTCGCGCTGTTAGTTTGAATCCTTGTAGACTGCCGTCTATGCGCAGTGAGACAAATGTTGGTACAAAGTGAGCAGTCGCCGTCCTGATAGGCGCAACTTGTTTTTTCCTTTTGGCGTGTACACCCACCAACTGCAATCAAAGATGACTTTTACCGGAAGCTATACGACCTCTTACTCAAGACGAGTCGGACTAATGTCGTGATTTTTGTACGACATATGAGCGCTAGCGTAGGTCGGCAGACATCGAGCGAGAAGCGTTCAGGAAACTATTTTGAGCTAGATTCCCGCCGTTCTGAAGATGAGAAAAGATTTCTGGCTCTACTCTGACCATCTTCTGTTCTTCGCAGTACAAGCTTCACACGCTCCAATCACCGGTACGCCACGTGGCATCCGCCCTCGTCGAGTTGGTGATGAACCTAGGTTGGTTAGTTCCCAATAGGCCACAAACAGCGGGGATGTATACAAGACTGTTGATCACGCTGGAACACTCCTGATGACTCCGATCACCCACCAGTTTGCACTAAGTTGTGTTTCGGTGGGCGTTCCAAACGCCAGCTGCTGCATAGGTTAAATTGCGATTAGCTGTTCCAACCAGCTCGACTATCGGTCTTTCAAAGCGCGCTAGCTGAAAAGCTAGAATTCGGAGACTGGTCTTGAGATCAACATCACCAGAACCAAGATGTTTATAATACCTATTAGTCATATCAACCAAGCCCTACAACCGAATGGCCAAACGATCGAAATGGTCCCAGATATTATATATATCCCAGCTCCCCCATCAAGCCAAACGGACAAGCCGCAGATGATGTCAGGCGGTGTACCGACACGGCCCGAACAGCGTTTCTACGGCTCCAAAACATCCTTTGGCGATAGAGCAAGATTAGCCTTAAAACCAAGCTCAGCGTGTCTAATGCAGCAGTCGGACTGTGTGGGCGCGAAACCTGACCATTAAGAGCCGAGGGTATCAGGCGACTAGAAATTTTCGATTACTGGTGACACAGATCTATTTTACAAGATGATGTGGATGAATCTCGAATGAAAATACTAGAAATCGATGCCACATCGCCCGTCTTTCAAAGAGCATACAACGCCGCCGATAGCAGTGATTAGGACACGTCCGCAGTAAATCTAACCACATCCTAACCAGCGTTCCCTAGTACCGTCTCCATGCCCAGACTGGCGTCGAGGAGGACAATTAAAAACCTGGCTAGATACCGTTTTCTAAGACACAAACTAACTTGGCCTTCGTTCGGTGTGCGACACTAGTCAATGGAAATCTAAGTAGATCGATATCTGCATGGATCTTGTTACCAACCACCCAGCATAGGCAGTCGCGGTCACAGACATTAATAAAGCCAGTTTATCCCCTCCAAGGAGCAAACCATAGTAAAGTAAAATAAGTACCACCATATCTCAGGTCGAGTTAGGGCCAGCGGCCAGCTTTTGACAACCACTGCCGTCTCTACTAGAGTACGTCAAGGTTGATCTATATTCCCATATCTCTTTAACTTTGCCATAGAGGATGTTCCACGGAGTGCTTTATCTGATTTTCCAAACAGTAGAGTCGAACTCCTACCAGAGAACGGAGGTTTGACTTGGAATATGTCGGCGATATCACCTTTCTGCGTGATAACGCACAGGCATTTCAACACGCTTTGGACGGTTTGGCGACTGAGGTATCCAGATATGGTATGCACTTTGCACCTTCTGAGTGGTTTGACAGAACTGGCAGAACACTGTCTGCCCATACCCTTTGAGGTTTTTAACTGGTTGATCAGCAACATGAAGTACCGAGGGAGCTTGATTACAGTTGGATGTGATGTTGGAGATCACATCACGAATGATGAGAGCTAGAGTAGGTTTCACGAACCTGCGATACCATCGTGACGTCCGGATGTACAGCACCGCGGGTCGCCGTGTTTTGCGTTACAGCCGCGAGACATGGCCACTGCGCGTTGAGATTGCTCGACCGCTTTCCGTGTTTGAGTGCTGACGTCTCCGAAGTATTGCTCGCGTCCGGCGGGAAAATAAAGCGAGCAATGAAGAGGTTTTTGTCGGGTGTTAGATACAGACAGCCGCCCTCTGACTGAAGTGACCACCCTACACCGCATCCGGTGTCCCGGATGTTTTGCTAATGCCCGCCCACCGGTTTGAAATCAATCAATAACAATTACAAAAATAAGGGAGATGGGTAGAACACAACCTTATTCATTTGCATTTTTGCGTTGTCATATGAGCCTCATTTTGGGAGGTGCCCGGTTTGATCATTCACACGCATACAGAACCACACACGCCACGAAATGATTGTTTGGTCTTTCACAGACATGCCTACAGTACACACGCAACGTTCATGTTAGTCACGCCAGTGCCCCGACTGTGTTGCCCAATGAGATCTTGTTAACAATCAACCTTGTTTGGTCTGAGTGCAGTGTACGCTTGCGCATGCATGCAATTCGCATTGGCTTTACTGGTGAGCACACCGTGCGCGTGCTACTTGCTCAATAAACCTACTATCGGATGGTTATCTGTTTTTGTTTGACATGGCGATCGTATTCTGAGAAAAAGAAACTCTAGAGGGAAAGCCGATAGGTGCCACGCTGACCAATTACAACCACAAAAACATCCTAGTTGCTTTATTCGGCAAACGCGATATATTTTTGCAGAAAAACTTATATCAAAACAAGCAGTTCCACGACAAATTGACTTCACTAATGGTCCTAACGTAGTATTGCTTCGTGTAACGGATACCTGAGCACAGACAAGTGTCGGGCTGACGGCTATCGCAACCTTCGATAGTCGGTATTATTTACTGTGATACGTAGGCCACTGCGAAACGTACGTGCCCCAGTCACATATCATTCACCATTTCGGCCTTTTAAATACTTTCTTTGGGCCTAACATGGGATATTAAGTACTGAGTTCCTGCAATTTAGTTCCACATAGTCTTCAGTTTCGAGCGGCAATGAGCGTTAGCACATAAAACAACTTTGCTTCTTTCTCTCGATAGCGAAGAAGTTCCAAAGCAATTGCTTCCACTTACTTAAGACCCAAACCTGAGATCACTGTCCACAGCACCTTGCTCACCAAAAACTCTAATCAACTGTAGGTTTATTTCACGTGAAATGATCATCATCATGATGGTCCAGTCACCCAAACAGGGGATCTTCCGCGACTTCCAGACAAAAAGATGAAAATTTGGGGAATTTAGCTCCTCCTTATGTTAGTTACGAATATGGCGAGTCACGGTGAAGCCAGTTTTTGAACAGCAGCTGAAAGTTTCTTCAGAGATTCATTCTTTGATGCCGGGATATCTTACCTAAATGTTCTAGAGCGTCCTGTATTATGAATACTTTCAGCTTAGTTCATCGTGCATCTATACCACAGTCAACAGAACCACTGTCCAGTCCGAGGAGGGAAGGGGGGAGGGGGTAACAATGAAAAACGTCCTGAGCTTCGCTGACAAATAGATTAATTCTACCTCAGGGTCGAGCCTTTCGGAATGGGAGATGGATCATCAGATGGGCACGTATGAGTGTGTGGTTAGTGCCATTGACGTTTTCCGTTTCGCCGCCACGGTTCGCTGGGCAATTCTCAACTGGCGCAGTTCTGTTCAGAACTGTAGATCTTACTGGTCCACGTACGTCGAGTCGGACCATGCATTAGTTTTAATGTAATTATGTCTCCGGCTCCATGGTCACCGACGCGAACCGCAAACCTGGTTAGCCATGCAACTTTTGTGTGATCCAGAAGTTCGCGCATGAGCTTGGATCTGCGACGAGCAGTAATGTAGATGAGCGCTGGGCCCATATCAAACAGGTGATGCAAGTGGCAGCAGGTTCCGCCTGTGGTCCTGGATCTGATGTCCATCAGAGACACCGGATCTCTCAAGAGTCGTTGGCTCTGATGGAGCAAAAACGTCAGCTCTCGAACTGTGAGGAGATGAGTAAGATACGGGGACAACTACAAAGGCAAGCCACAGAAAGCCTTAGGAATGGTCGCGAAAATTGTTGGATCAAGTTAACCGATAAAAAATGGAAACAGCAACTGCTTCAGGTAACAGTCAAAGACTGTTCAAACTTATTCCTGACACCGGTGAACGGCGAACCCCGATCAGTGAAACGGTATGCGATAGAAGGAAAAAGCCTGCTCATGACAAACATCGAAGGCTTGACCGTAGGGCCGAATACTTCAAGGAGCAGTTTAGCTGGCCGCTCTCTAGTGTGGTTACTCTTGTGTCAACAGCTTCGATTCCTTAGGGAGTATCACTTGAGCCTCCATCGGAAGTGGAAGTGGAGCTATGTATTCAATTACTAAAGCGTGAGAAGGTGGCCATTCCCGACGAACTTCCCCCGGTTTTTTCAAACCGGATGGAAATTTCTTGATAAAATCACAAACCACCTTGCTCCGTGACATTAGGAACGAGGAGCATATTCCATAATTATGGGGCGAGTCATTGATTGTACCCGTTATCAAGAAGGGAATACGCAGTGACTGTAGTAACCATCGTAGAATTAGCCTAGTTCCGATAGTCATGAAGGTATTAGCCTCGATTCTACTGCGTCGTGTGACACCGGCTCGCGAGAGGAACGCCCGCGAACAACAGGCCGGATTTCGCCCAGGTCGAGGATGCATAGACCAGATTTTTACTCTTAGCCAACTACTTAAAACGCGTCACACGCACCGTCGACCGACACTAATGATTTTCTTAGACTTGAAAGGCGTCTTCGATTCAGTTGATCGAACAGCGCTTTTCGTCAAAAAGGTATGCCACAGAAGTTCGTGAACCTACTGAGACCATTGTACTCATACTTTTGACCGCATTATTCGAACCGTAAGGAGATGAATAAGATGCGGAGAAAGCTGCAAAGACAAGTTACGCGAAGCCTTAAGAAGGATCGCGAAAATTGGTGGGTCAATGTAGCCGAAGAAATGGAAGTGGCAGCTGCTTCAGGTAACAGTCAAAGACTGTTCAAACTTATTCGTGACACCGGTGGACGGCGAACTCACGTTAGTGAAACGATTTGGGGTAGAAATGGAGAACCCATCCATAACAAACAGCAAAGGCTTGACCGATGGGCCGAGTACTTCAAGGAACAGTTTAGCTGGCCGCACGCTAGTGTAGTTACTCCCGTGTCAACAACTGTGACTTCTTGGGTGGTATCACTTGAGCCCACATCGGAAGTAGAAGTAGGGTCATGTATTCGATTACTAAGGCGGGGGAAAGCGGCAGGTCCCGACGAACTTCCTCCGGTTCTTTCCAAAGTGAGTGGTGAGGCGTTCATAAAATCACTTACCGCTTTGCTCCGTGACATTTGGAACGAGGAGCGTATTCCGTTAATATGGAGCAAGTCATTGATTGGTCCCATCTTGAAGAAGGGAATACGCAATGACTGTAGTAATCATCGTGGGATTAGCTTAATCCCGATTGTCACCAAAGTATTAGCTTCGATTTTGCTGCACCGTCTTACACCGGCTCGCGAGAGGAATGTCCGCGAACAGCAGGCTGGATTCCGCCCAGGTCGAGGATGCACCGACCACATTTTTACTCTTCGCCGACTACTTGAAACGCGTCACACGCACCGCCGACCAACAATAATGCTTTTCTTAGACCTGAAAGGCGCATTCGATTCAGTTGATCGAACATCGCTTTTCAGTACTCTTCATCGAAAGAGATGCCCCAGAAGTTCGTGAACCTAATGAGATTTGTTATTCTCATACTTCTGGCCGCGTTACGGTTTACGGTGAACTATCCGGTCGGTTCGAAACGACCAGTGGTGTTCGGCAGGGATGCCCTTTGTCTCCATTCTTTTTTAACTTCGTCATGGACGAAATAATGGAGAGTGCGCTGCAAAATCTTCAGGATGTAGGCGTCGAACTAGGAGATAGTGAAAAGCTATGTGACCTAGATTACACCGACGACCTCGTCTGCTTGTTCGAATCCACGGAACATGCTCAGCGTGCACTAGATAATCTCGCAAGAGCTGTAGCTCCATTCGGCATGTGCTTTGCACCTTCAAAGTGCAAGGTGATGTTACAAGACTGGACGTCAACGATTCCGAGCTTGATGCTCGATGGGGAGGTGCTGGCAGTTGTCGATCACTTCACCTACCTCGGTAGCTGCGTGACGACAGATGGGAGCACAGTAGTAGAGGTGAGTACGCGGATATCCAAAGCTCGAGCGGCGTACGCTGGACTGAAGCACTTGTGGCGCCGATCCGATATTTCACTGAAGTTGAAAGGTCGTGTATACTGTGCAACTGTGCGTTCAATTTTGTTGTATGGTTGCGAGACTTGGAGTCTGCGTGCTGAAAATATTCGTCGTCTTGAGGTTTTCGACCATCGATGTTTACGTAGTATCGCTAGGATTGGGTGGAATAGCCGAGTATTCAACGATGAGGTAAGTAACCGAGTATTGGGTACTAATTCAGAGAACGTTTTGTCACAGCGTATCCAACTTAGTAGACTTCGTTGGTTGGGATACGTGTTACGTATGGCAAACACGCCTACCGTACCGTGTCTTATTCTCCGTTGCTCCTAGGAAGTGGAAGAGACCACGTGGAGGTCAACAGATCACGTGGCAGCGAGGAATGAGAAAATGTACAGCAGACTTAGGAAAAGTAGGTGCTTCACGTCTTCGTGGTTGGGGTCCAAAAGATCCGTCTACCAGTTAGCTGGAGACACTGAAGGATATGGCTGCGAACCGCGAACAGTGGAGATCGTGTTGTCACTTTCTATCGAATCAGAATGTTTGATCGGTGTACGTTTGTACAGTTAGACTGTGTATTCCGTGTGTTGGCTACTAGGGCATTCTTTTCCCACCCATGTAGGTCCACTCCCTGTCCATCTTGTATATTCATACTTTTTAATTCAACGTGCAACATGGTGAGAAAGGCAGTGATCAGTGGGGCTTGCCCTGCTGTTTAACGCTGTACGATGATGATGATGATGATGATGACAGCACTTTTCGTCAAAAAGGTATGCCACAGAAGTTCGTGAACCTACTGAGACCATTGTACTCATACTTTTGACCGCGTGAGGCTTTACGGCGAACTATGCAGTTCATTCGAAACGACCGGTGGTGTTCGACAAGGGTGTTTCATTTCTCCATCCCTGTTTAACGTAATGGACGAGGTAATGGAGAGTGCGTTGGATGTGGACGTCGAACTAGGAAATCGTGAGAAGCTGTGTGACCCAGATCACGCAGACGACCTTGTCTGCTTGTCCGAATGCACGGGACATGGTCAACGTGCACTAGATAGAGTTGTGAGAACTTTAACTCCATTCGGGATGCACTTTGCACCTTCAAAGTGTAAAGTAATGTTGCAAGACTGGACGTGGACGATTCTGAGCTTGATGCTCGATGAGGCGCTAACAATTGTCGACCGCTTCAGTTACCTCGGTAGCAGCGTGACGACGGATGGAAGCACAGTAGAAGAGGTGAGCACGCGTATATCCAAAGCTCTAGTGGTGTGCGCCGGACAGGAGCACTTGTGGCACCGATCTGATATTCCACTGAAGTTAGAAAGTCGTGTGTACTGTGCCGCGATGCGTTCAGTTTTGTTGTATGGTTGTGAGACTTGGGGTCTGTATGTAGAAGATGTTCGTCGCCTTGAGGATTTTGACCAGTGTTTACTTAGAGTCGTTAGAGTTGGATGGAATAACAGGGCGAGCAATGCTGAGGTCAGATATCGGGTATTGAGTACCAGTTCAGAGAACGTTGTCACAGCGTATCCAGCCTAGTAAACTTCTTGGGTTGGGGACGTGTTACATATGGCGAACACACGTCTACCGTACCGAGCCCTGTTTTTCGTTTCCCATCGAGAGTGGAAAGAGTCACGTGGAGGTCAACAAATGACGTGGCAACGAGGAATGAGATAATGTGCAACGAAAGTTGGTGCCACAAGTCTTCGTGGTTGGGATCCAAAAGATCCGTCAACCGGTTGGCTGGAGACACTGAAGGATATGGCAGCGAACCGTGAAGAGTGGCGATCGTGTTGCTACTTTTTGTTGAGTCGAAATGACTGGCTAATGTGCGTTTGTACAGTTAGACTGTGTATTCCGTGTGTTGGCTATTAGGGCGCTCTTTTCTTTTCCCACCTGTCTAGTTCTATTCGTTGTTCATTTCGTATATTCATATTTTCTAATTCAACGTGCAACATGGTGAGAAGGGCAATGGTCAGTGGGGCTTGTCCTGCCGTTTACCGCTGCACGATGGTGATGATCGACTCGGCATGAGCAAACAAACTGAGTAGCTGCGCACTGACAACCCATCATCAATACTTGAAAAACTCACCATCGATGAGTGGACCAATAATTAGTGCACGCATCAAACAGGGTCACCCTTTGGTTCTCCGCTCCAGGTGTCTGGGTTTTCAGATAACTTCAACAGTATGTCGATTTATTATGCATCACGTATCGAATGTGAGATGACGATTACAACAGGTCATCGGCAAGTCAGATTACCATTGCTGGAATAATAACCAAAGTTCACATAGGACGTTTTTGCAAATGTTGAGTCGTCGGCTTTGGCAAGATTCGTACCCAGGCATGAACGCTACTCACACATCAGTACTGCACGCGCTAGATAAACTGTTCATTCGAGAGCATACTCAGGGAGGCATTGTTAAACCAACAGTGTTCTTCTCGAATCTATCAACGCATATCATTAGTCACTCAAAAATAGACGAAAAACGTGCTGATTGGTTGGTAGGAATTGACACTTCAGCAATTTACCGTGAGATCAACGTGAGCGACCAACCGGAAGAAGCACCTCATTAATTCTGCACCCACCAGGCAAAAGAGGTAAGACGTTCAAGCTCGATGTTTATTGAATCCAGCGATAAAATGCAACTAAACAACAGCAAGAGACTGAGAAGAATTAGGTCAGTACTGGTAGGACTCATCATCAGATCCATGTGGTGGCTTTTCTTCTTCTCTTAGTTTTATAAGGTCATCGATACGAAGGATGGTGATTGCGGCCTCGGTTGCAAACTTCAAGCTTTTGATTTTTGACATCAAAGGTTCGAAAACGCCCAGAGCCATGCAATCGACTACGCGTTGATTATCCAGGTCGAGACCATACCTGCAATGGAGTAAAACAACCGATTGAACACATGTTTCAAAGGCATGCATGAGTAATTTACAGATAGTAACACTTTCTGCATAGTAATAATTATTAATAATAATAATATTATTATTAATAATAATATTATTAATAATAATAATAATAATAATAATAATAAACGCTAACGGAGGGAACCGGAAGGCAAGTTCATTGGTAGAGAGGGAACCTCAAGCCATTAAACATACTCCTAACTGTTGAGGCTTTGTGGTGCAAAAAATATTGCCTATGGGTGACGAAAACGGTGGACTGGAAAAGCGCGTCGCCTTGTGCAGTGAAAAATCAAATAAAAAGAAGTATATATGAACCAACGAGCCAGTCTTTTACCGTATTAATGACACCTCTGTAGAAGCTGATAACTAGGCGCGCCGTAAATTTATTATTATTATTATTATTATTGTTATTATTATTTTATTATTATTTTATGCATTACCAATTGGGCGAACGAATGTCGACAGATTGTGCTTTTCTGTTTGAGCGCTGTAATCACCAGAGGATATGGCCAACAGCAATGAAACTTCGTTATTAAGATTGACCTACTATCGGTACCCACGTAGCGCATTTCTTTGACTGAATTGGAATTAAATGGTATAACAGCTATCCCGCTTGGATATGCTCTTTTTAAGAAGCTTGCGGTTTATCATAAGGTGGTCAGTGCTTTTTACACCCTGAGGAAAATGATCGATGTTGCTAACCTACCGTGGTCATCGGTTTTGGATGCTACAATAACCCCGAGGGCTATACCGGTTGGAGTGCAAACCGCTCCTTTAGGGTCGCCGATATCGGACAGGCCGAGGGCGAGCAGCCAGACAAAAGCAAACATCCAAGGATACATTTGACATCCTGGATCATCACATGACCCGGTCATCAGCTCCTAACAAAACATGTTTTCTTCGTAAAAACCAAGCGGTATTGGGAATACTACTTCCCACAGTAGTTCCATGTTTCTTCGTGAATTTTGTCCGTAAACTGCGCACTGATCACGGTACGGCGTCGCGCGATCTCTCAGCGGCCGGGGTGACTCAGACACCAGCTGGGAGTCATAACATCAGGTCACGGCATACATATAACTTGCTAGAAAGTGACAACTCTTTTGAATACATGGAATCTATGGGTCACATCGCACACTCTCTTCGACTGCAAAATCAGCATAGCCTGTCTGTCTGAGGAACGCTTATCCAACTCCGGCACTCGACGAATTTAAGTTTCTCATGCGGACGCATTCTACCGGGTGTATCATAACGGGGCAACCGATTATTTCTGGCCGTAATGGGGTTGCGGTCGAATTAGACCAGCGCCCTAATAGCCAACACACGGAATACACAGTCTAACTGTACAAACGCACATTAGCCAGTCATTTCGACTCAACAAAAAGTAGCAACACGATCGCCACTCTTCACGGTTCGCTGCCATATCCTTCAGTGTCTCCAGCCAACCGGTTGACGGATCTTTTGGATCCCAACCACGAAGACTTGTGGCACCAACTTTCGTTGCACATTATCTCATTCCTCGTTGCCACGTCATTTGTTGACCTCCACGTGACTCTTTCCACTCTCGATGGGAAACGAAAAACAGGGCTCGGTACGGTAGACGTGTGTTCGCCATATGTAACACGTCCCCAACCCAAGAAGTTTACTAGGCTGGATACGCTGTGACAACGTTCTCTGAACTGGTACTCAATACCCGATATCTGACCTCAGCATTGCTCGCCCTGTTATTCCATCCAACTCTAACGACTCTAAGTAAACACTGGTCAAAATCCTCAAGGCGACGAACATCTTCTACATACAGACCCCAAGTCTCACAACCATACAACAAAACTGAACGCATCGCGGCACAGTACACACGACTTTCTAACTTCAGTGGAATATCAGATCGGTGCCACAAGTGCTCCTGTCCGGCGCACACCACTAGAGCTTTGGATATACGCGTGCTCACCTCTTCTACTGTGCTTCCATCCGTCGTCACGCTGCTACCGAGGTAACTGAAGCGGTCGACAATTGTTAGCGCCTCATCGAGCATCAAGCTCAGAATCGTCCACGTCCAGTCTTGCAACATTACTTTACACTTTGAAGGTGCAAAGTGCATCCCGAATGGAGTTAAAGTTCTCACAACTCTATCTAGTGCACGTTGACCATGTCCCGTGCATTCGGACAAGCAGACAAGGTCGTCTGCGTGATCTGGGTCACACAGCTTCTCACGATTTCCTAGTTCGACGTCCACATCCAACGCACTCTCCATTACCTCGTCCATTACGTTAAACAGGGATGGAGAAATGAAACACCCTTGTCGAACACCACCGGTCGTTTCGAATGAACTGCATAGTTCGCCGTAAAGCCTCACGCGGTCAAAAGTATGAGTACAATGGTCTCAGTAGGTTCACGAACTTCTGTGGCATACCTTTTTGACGAAAAGCGCTGTTCGATCAACTGAATCGAAGACGCCTTTCAAGTCTAAGAAAATCATTAGTGTCGGTCGACGGTGCGTGTGACGCGTTTTAAGTAGTTGGCTAAGAGTAAAAATCTGGTCTATGCATCCTCGACCTGGGCGAAATCCGGCCTGTTGTTCGCGGGCGTTCCTCTCGCGAGCCGGTGTCACACGACGCAGTAGAATCGAGGCTAATACCTTCATGACTATCGGAACTAGGCTAATTCTACGATGGTTACTACAGTCACTGCGTATTCCCTTCTTGATAACGGGTACAATCAATGACTCGCCCCATAATTATGGAATATGCTCCTCGTTCCTAATGTCACGGAGCAAGGTGGTTTGTGATTTTATCAAGAAATTTCCATCCGGTTTGAAAAAACCGGGGGAAGTTCGTCGGGAATGGCCACCTTCTCACGCTTTAGTAATTGAATACATAGCTCCACTTCCACTTCCGATGGAGGCTCAAGTGATACTCCCTAAGGAATCGAAGCTGTTGACACAAGAGTAACCACACTAGAGAGCGGCCAGCTAAACTGCTCCTTGAAGTATTCGGCCCTACGGTCAAGCCTTCGATGTTTGTCATGAGCAGGCTTTTTCCTTCTATCGCATACCGTTTCACTGATCGGGGTTCGCCGTTCACCGGTGTCAGGAATAAGTTTGAACAGTCTTTGACTGTTACCTGAAGCAGTTGCTGTTTCCATTTTTTATCGGTTAACTTGATCCAACAATTTTCGCGACCATTCCTAAGGCTTTCTGTGGCTTGCCTTTGTAGTTGTCCCCGTATCTTACTCATCTCCTCACAGTTCGAGAGCTGACGTTTTTGCTCCATCAGAGCCAACGACTCTTGAGAGATCCGGTGTCTCTGATGGACATCAGATCCAGGACCACAGGCGGAACCTGCTGCCACTTGCATCACCTGTTTGATATGGGCCCAGCGCTCATCTACATTACTGCTCGTCGCAGATCCAAGCTCATGCGCGAACTTCTGGATCACACAAAAGTTGCATGGCTAACCAGGTTTGCGGTTCGCGTCGGTGACCATGGAGCCGGAGACATAATTACATTAAAACTAATGCATGGTCCGACTCGACGTACGTGGACCAGTAAGATCTACAGTTCTGAACAGAACTGCGCCAGTTGAGAATTGCCCAGCGAACCGTGGCGGCGAAACGGAAAACGTCAATGGCACTAACCACACACTCATACGTGCCCATCTGATGATCCATCTCCCATTCCGAAAGGCTCGACCCTGAGGTAGAATTAATCTATTTGTCAGCGAAGCTCAGGACGTTTTTCATTGTTACCCCCTCCCCCCTTCCCTCCTCGGACTGGACAGTGGTTCTGTTGACTGTGGTATAGATGCACGATGAACTAAGCTGAAAGTATTCATAATACAGGACGCTCTAGAACATTTAGGTAAGATATCCCGGCATCAAAGAATGAATCTCTGAAGAAACTTTCAGCTGCTGTTCAAAAACTGGCTTCACCGTGACTCGCCATATTCGTAACTAACATAAGGAGGAGCTAAATTCCCCAAATTTTCATCTTTTTGTCTGGAAGTCGCGGAAGATCCCCTGTTTGGGTGACTGGACCATCATGATGATGATCATTTCACGTGAAATAAACCTACAGTTGATTAGAGTTTTTGGTGAGCAAGGTGCTGTGGACAGTGATCTCAGGTTTGGGTCTTAAGTAAGTGGAAGCAATTGCTTTGGAACTTCTTCGCTATCGAGAGAAAGAAGCAAAGTTGTTTTATGTGCTAACGCTCATTGCCGCTCGAAACTGAAGACTATGTGGAACTAAATTGCAGGAACTCAGTACTTAATATCCCATGTTAGGCCCAAAGAAAGTATTTAAAAGGCCGAAATGGTGAATGATATGTGACTGGGGCACGTACGTTTCGCAGTGGCCTACGTATCACAGTAAATAATACCGACTATCGAAGGTTGCGATAGCCGTCAGCCCGACACTTGTCTGTGCTCAGGTATCCGTTACACGAAGCAATACTACGTTAGGACCATTAGTGAAGTCAATTTGTCGTGGAACTGCTTGTTTTGATATAAGTTTTTCTGCAAAAATATATCGCGTTTGCCGAATAAAGCAACTAGGATGTTTTTGTGGTTGTAATTGGTCAGCGTGGCACCTATCGGCTTTCCCTCTAGAGTTTCTTTTTCTCAGAATACGATCGCCATGTCAAACAAAAACAGATAACCATCCGATAGTAGGTTTATTGAGCAAGTAGCACGCGCACGGTGTGCTCACCAGTAAAGCCAATGCGAATTGCATGCATGCGCAAGCGTACACTGCACTCAGACCAAACAAGGTTGATTGTTAACAAGATCTCATTGGGCAACACAGTCGGGGCACTGGCGTGACTAACATGAACGTTGCGTGTGTACTGTAGGCATGTCTGTGAAAGACCAAACAATCATTTCGTGGCGTGTGTGGTTCTGTATGCGTGTGAATGATCAAACCGGGCACCTCCCAAAATGAGGCTCATATGACAACGCAAAAATGCAAATGAATAAGGTTGTGTTCTACCCATCTCCCTTATTTTTGTAATTGTTATTGATTGATTTCAAACCGGTGGGCGGGCATTAGCAAAACATCCGGGACACCGGATGCGGTGTAGGGTGGTCACTTCAGTCAGAGGGCGGCTGTCTGTATCTAACACCCGACAAAAACCTCTTCATTGCTCGCTTTATTTTCCCGCCGGACGCGAGCAATACTTCGGAGACGTCAGCACTCAA
This sequence comes from Fasciola hepatica, assembly GCA_948099385.1. NCBI lineage: Eukaryota > Metazoa > Platyhelminthes > Trematoda > Plagiorchiida > Fasciolidae > Fasciola > Fasciola hepatica. Next base: position 4,930,022 of record CANUEZ040000019.1, read on the forward strand.
ACACGGAAAGCGGTCGAGCAATCTCAACGCGCAGTGGCCATGTCTCGCGGCTGTAACGCAAAACACGGCGACCCGCGGTGCTGTACATCCGGACGTCACGATGGTATCGCAGGTTCGTGAAACCTACTCTAGCTCTCATCATTCGTGATGTGATCTCCAACATCACATCCAACTGTAATCAAGCTCCCTCGGTACTTCATGTTGCTGATCAACCAGTTAAAAACCTCAAAGGGTATGGGCAGACAGTGTTCTGCCAGTTCTGTCAAACCACTCAGAAGGTGCAAAGTGCATACCATATCTGGATACCTCAGTCGCCAAACCGTCCAAAGCGTGTTGAAATGCCTGTGCGTTATCACGCAGAAAGGTGATATCGCCGACATATTCCAAGTCAAACCTCCGTTCTCTGGTAGGAGTTCGACTCTACTGTTTGGAAAATCAGATAAAGCACTCCGTGGAACATCCTCTATGGCAAAGTTAAAGAGATATGGGAATATAGATCAACCTTGACGTACTCTAGTAGAGACGGCAGTGGTTGTCAAAAGCTGGCCGCTGGCCCTAACTCGACCTGAGATATGATGGTACTTATTTTACTTTACTATGGTTTGCTCCTTGGAGGGGATAAACTGGCTTTATTGATGTCTGTGACCGCGACTGCCTATGCTGGGTGGTTGGTAACAAGATCCTTGCAGATATCGATCTACTTAGATTTCCATTGACTAGTGTCGCACACCGAACGAAGGCCAAGTTAGTTTGTGTCTTAGAAAACGGTATCTAGCCAGGTTTTTAATTGTCCTCCTCGACGCCAGTCTGGGCATGGAGACGGTACTAGGGAACGTTGGTTAGGATGTGGTGAGTACCGACTTCGTCCCAAACCACATCGCATGGAAAGCCACCATTGGAAACATTCATGAAGCCGACTTATCGTCTCGCAGTAGTTAGTCGCATAAAAGTAAAATTAATTGTGCAGTCGGTGAACGATAGTTAGGTGGGTTCTACGGTAGAAATTCTAGGAATGGTTCTAGCAAAATTCTAAAGAGGGTAGACAAAACCAACTAGCACCATAGCGGACGACATTCGTACTTGTATTTCAGCAAGTGATCTAAGATCCAGGATAAAAAAGATATCGCACACTCACATACCGAAATGGATCATTGACTTGCAACAAAACTGAATCAATACACAACACACAAGCGTGAAAACATGGAACTTTTATGCACATACATACCCCGACATTTGCATCGAGGTCATACCCGAGAAACCAGACACCACGAGTAAGGAACTCACCACCTGTAATAAGCCTGTTCTTTCTTGCATTGACTTGAGTTATGACATGAGCGAAGACGAGCAACTAATTCGGTAGAATCCAATCCAGCATTGATCGCGAGCTGTTTTGGAATGGATAGCATGGCTCGAGCGAATTCGGCCACCGCCAACTGTTCACGAGAGCTCAAAGTGACCGCATAATTTTCCAAGAAAATCGAAACAGCTGCTTCACATGCGCCGGCACCCGGAACAATTTCCTTGCTTTCCAAGACACGCTTCACAACCTGTTGGATTATCGGAAGATATGCAGGTAATATTCTAGGATGAACGAGCACACCGTGGAAACAGGAGGGAAATATTTTTACCTGATACTTAGATATAATCAGAGTAAACCAAAAAACTATGAAATTTTAAATAACGATTTTCGAAGGACCAAATAAGTTTAAGGGATGATGCTTGCAGACAGTGACTGAGTTTGTGGAAATTGATCCGGAAGTCTGCTTCCGAAACTAATCAATTTTGCCTCGGTCCCAAGACTGTGCCTTAAGATTTTTGTCTGTTTTCATCGTGAGAACAGACTCCTCGGGAAAACCAAGCAGGATAATCAAGCAATATGCAAAACCAAAATCTCGTTATATCGAACACTAGCTGGTTCGTAGAGCTCTTCGCGATAATCAGACCCGTCATATACTGATGAGCCAAACAAGTCTCTCCTCGATAAATCACAAAACAGGACTAACAGGGTAAAACGCTGACATTCGGAATGCTTGAGACAAAGCAGTTTCAATTTGAGCTCTTCGTGGTCTTGAGGAACTTGATATATGGATTAACAGAAGCGCTACAAAATCAAATGTAATCTTGTTTTCAAGAGCCGGGACGGACAACAATGAGATGCTATTCTAACAGCCCCGTGGAAGACTGACTAATCGGGCACGAATGAACACATTTGCAAACGGTCTTATTTCAAGAAGTGGCCATACAATTGCCATTGCTAGGTATCTTCTTATATTGACAGTGAATCAGAAACGTTATCTTAGGGAACCTAGCCATGGAAACTGTTGGCCGCAAATTCAGTAGTTTTGGTTATTTGTCTGCCACGTATTATCCTGATAGAATAACCATGGGAAGAATGCGGTAATTATTGTTAAGATCAGCGCATGCGCTCATGAGCAGACGAATTTGCTTATACATCAAATTTCTCAGCGGACCAAAGACCAAAGGAATCATCTTTATCCTATCTTTTTCAGATTTTGCAAACGACAATAATCAGAAATTTCTCAATGATTCTAGGTCTTAGCTTAATATCAGAATTGATCAAACTGTGTTGAAGTAGACGAGCATTCCGAATTTGTGTGAAAATTAAGATCTATACCAAGTATGTCTTAGCTGACATTTTACGCAATCGCGTTGACTCTTTGCTAAGTGTTATCGTCATATGTAATGTGTACCAAACCATAAAACATCCGTGGAATTTTTACTTGTCAAAACGCCAGTTCAGTGGCAATATAAAACGCTACGTGCCAGTGAATGGGGTTAATCGGAGTGGGCGTCGAGCAGATTAGGCCATTTTCTCCCTAGATGCAGATTGTCGTACCGACATAAGGAACAAGTTCAGGTCACAAATCAGTGTTCAGAAGCTGATCTGAATAGACAGAATTAAATTTCAGAAAGGTAACGATGCTGAGATGCAAACAAACTGCTTTGAATGGTTTTACTTCATGCCCATTCTTGTTCTTCATGATAATTATTCAAACAAGTGGATATCAAGGCAAGACTAATTAATTGCCTGTTGGTGTCACTCATCGAGTCTACATGGTTTGTCTTCAAGGCTATCAAGCGTACAAGAATTCATCCACCACAGAGGAACAAGAATAAATAGAAATCATGGTGGGGTCACTCGAAGAATCGAGATGAGACTTACCAAGATCGCATCGTGAAGGGATCGCTCCATTTCGTCAACATAAAAATCGTTTGCACCACGAAGGATGATGCTGGCGGACGGGTGAACCTTTGGACCACGAAGAATAATCAATTCATCATCACAGATACGCTCCTGTGAGACTTCGGCCGCCTATAAATGAGGAACAGTACATGACTTCACCGATAAAACATCAGCATATCATAATGAGCATAACGATAACCACCAATAACCTGGAACACTAAGGCGTAGTGAAATGAAAACCACGGATTAGAAAATAATGAAACAAAAGGTAATCAAGAGTTGGAACACGAATTTTCGCAATATAGCTATGACTTTGAGCGATCTGTGGCCAGGTCTCTCACAAAAGTTTTGAGGTTCCCAGTCATGCTAAGGAGGCGACCTTTGATACTGACATTCAGATCGATAGATCCCGCGTCCTTTGTCTACTACAAGGATTCACCCATCCAACCCCAGACTCAGGCAGAATAAAACGAATTTAAATACGATACACGTACCTTAATTAATCAGCAGATGGAAAAATAGTAGCCTACTGAATAACGCTGTGTTCGCACTCGGTCAAATATCCGGTGAACTTGTCTAGATACTCCCTGGTTAACAATATTCCAGAGAATGATGGTCACTATATATATATATATATATATATATATATATATATATATATATATATATATATATATATAATGGTAAAAACAATGCTATATGAACCTTTGTAAGGGTCAGACGATGAGATAACGGGATGGTACTGAGGACAATCAATGTTACGCTTAGACAGAAATACAGTTTCACATTTGATATTTCGCCTTCTCAACATTCTATTCTACAGTGGATATTAATGAATTCTGAAGTCCACGATAAAACCAGAACGAAATGAACACGAACCTGTCCTAATTTATTTGCATCGAATACTTCGTCACCTTCCATGTCCGACATACTAACAACGAGTTGCCCGCCAGTGGCTTTGGCCATGTTCTTAAGATCGCTTTTCTTGCATCGGCGAACGGCCATTGCATTAGCTTCCACGAAGTACTTCATACACAAGTCATCAATACCACCGGTTGTTAGTACCACATTGGCACCAGCGGCTAGGATCTTTTGAATTCGTTCTTTTGTGATATCAAGCTCCCGCTGCCTGATTGCCTCCAATTGGTTTGGGTCGTTTACAACAATCTACAATTACAGAAAAGTTATGAGAATATTATATTGATTATTAGACAAAACTGGAAGGTGAAGTTCTGATATTTCAACACTTCAAGAACAGCACGGATAAACTACCAGATTTAGGATTAAGTAAAGCCGGAAACAAACAAGAGCAGAATAAGTTCCAGAACTCGCATTTCGACAAACGACACATGTTCGGGATCCCTGCGGGAAAGAATTTCACGTGTAGAATGTCGACTTCTCAATCACAATACGAATATACTTAAACCGAGTCTTAGGGAGCTGAATGCGCTGGCAGTACATACCGATTGGACGCGGTGGGCCAGTCGCTGCGACATGTAGAATTTACCTTTCGGGAAACACAATAATAACTTGAGAAAGAGACCAAAAACTCAACTTCGGACAACGCGACTGTTTTATGATAAACATACTTCATCGTGAATTTCGTCACTCAGATCAGCCAGATAAGGTCAGTGTTGTTTACCCAATGCCTGAATGCATATGATCAATCTCTTTCTACTGTTACATGTGTGTACATGGGTGTAGTACAATAAGTTGTACTGAATAGACTCGAAGTCCAGATGCACTATTAGGAATAACCACGAACGTGATATCGAGACTTTGAACGGAGAATCACATACGGTCTCATCAGGCGTGGTAACGAGCTGAATGACAGTGGATTATTGTCTACAATCGCAGTGGACAGCGGTGGCGGGATTCGACGCTACTACCTGCAGGGTTGTCAGCGCCTGAAACCACTTAACCACCACCGCGAATCCGTGCAACAAAGCAGATTGCTGTGACTGATAGCATTACACTAAGTACCACCAAAGCAAATTATACCAATGAAAGCTTAGCCATGTTTTACTTTAGTTTTGCTAATCAACCGTATACTCTTGATGCAATTAGTACGGTATTGTATGTGGATAACAGGACAAAATTTCCTCGAAAGCACAAGACCGGTTTCACGGCTGTTGCTTCTCAAGTCTGCGAACCTGTTACTCTCCTGCCTAATGACCCCTTGATTTGAGCACTTTGCTGAGGACATTGGTGTTCAAATACCGACAATCTTTGTATGTCCTTCAAGCGTTGTGGCCATGTCTCCGAACCATGCAGAAGCACGGGCCTCACTACTGCGGCGTACACTCGGCCCTTGATAGGTAAACGGATGTCATGTCGACGCCACAGATGATCCACATTGGCAAATGCCAAGCGGGCCTTGTGTACGCAGAGACACTTCATCCGATATCCCACCACCGGGTGAGATGCAGATAACAGAACTTGTCTATCACGTTTATAGTCTCCCCAGACAATGAAAGGTTTGGCGCTGGACCAACCCAGTCCTGTAACAGCATCTTCTACTTTGAAGGTGCAAAACGCATACCGAACATTGGTACGCAATCCGTCAAGCTGTCTAGAAAAGCTTGCAACTTACCTGGATCTTCACTTAGAAGAATTATGTCGTCCGCATACTCGAGGTCTGATACTTTTCCACTCGGGAAAAGTTCAATGCCGTTATCTTCACCTGACAGACGTCCGGTCTCTATGGCCATATCAATCACAAAGTTTAAGAGAAAAGGAGAGAGGGGGCAACTGTGACGTACACCACCTCTCGTGGTGAACTCGGGTGAAAGATCACCGAAAGCCAGAACTCGGCTTCGGCCACTAATGTAGAGGGATTTTAAGATGGGAATGAATTTCTCTGGTACAACCTTCAGTAGGAGGCAGCACCAGAGAACTGTGCGGTCGAGTCGAAGGCCGCTTTAGGATCAAAAAACGGAGATAGTGGGCCTGAGGAAGGTGTGTCTATGTTCTAAAATTAGTCGAAGAGTGAAGATGTGATCAATACAACCTCAACCAGGTCTAAATCCAACTGGATTCTCGCGCGAGCACTGTTCGCGAGCGTTGGATAAGCGGTGGAGAATAATACCAGCGGGCGGTTCGGATGCGATGCTAACCAGACTCATTCCCCTGTGGTTTTCACAGGAAGACCTGGCGCCTTTCTTATAAACCGGTACTATCACCGATTCACACCAACTCCTTGGAACTTGTTCCCTTTCCCATATCAAACCGAGTTTTGTCAGCTCCAGTCTTGGGTGCTAAACAAAAATGGATGCGAGAAAACACGACCAACAACAGTAAATAGCAATGGGGTTCGTATTTGGACACGTGCGATACGTGTTCCAGCAACCGTTAGTTCTTCAGCGAATGCTTGGGCTAGTGTCTCAGTTCAATTCATTTCAAACAACCACAGGCCTTGCACTGAGAGTGGTGGCTGTGGTTGCAATCTTTTCTAGACAACTTCGATCAAAAATAAGGAAGCAAAAGGAATATGAAGAGAGCGATAAACTAAGAATATTAGCATCAAGTCGATAAGGAGAGTTTGCGACACTGAGCCAGATCCTCTCTTGTATCTAACCATTGAATGGGGGCTTCTTATACACCTTTCCTCCACGTTATGGATCGGCTACCCTTACTCATCTCACAACTCATAACCCAGCAGGCGAACAATGCGCGTCGAGAAATCCGGTCAGGGGACATGCGCAGCACATGTCCCAACCACCATAGCCTGTTGAGCTTCAGCGTGGTGATTTAGTTCGTGTACTCAAGACTCCGCCGAACCCTAGCATTTCTGAAACGGAGTTCCCATAAGATTCAAGCAAAGCTTCGAATAAATCGACATTCGAATACCGATGGGGTGTATGGGGTATCTGAGAGGAATAACACCTCTGAGTTGGTAGACTATCATGCCCTCTGGGGTATTTTCCATCTCTTTGGTCTCCATCATTTACCCAACTCTCACCTGTGGCCCCACGAAGCTGAGGCATGCATCAGCGGCCACACCCCGGCAAACCGAGTGACAGGCGGGCCAAGCCAGGTGGAAGGTAGCCAAAACCTAAAAATCTCGGTGAGACGGCACCAAGCATGTGAAGATGCAAACTCCTGCATAGGTGGACGAGATCTGTTGGATCCAACAGCTACCAAGGAAATCCAGCCAATCAATGGGTTTGCATGGACCCCTGAGTCTAGGTGACCTCTACAGGAATGGCGGACGAGCTCCCAGAGAGCTAACGGCAACCATGCACCAAGACCACTAGGACGCGTTGAGTATCCCGGATTGGTAGACCACCATCCAAAAGGCGTCTGAGTCGCTCGATTGGCCACCGACTCCCACTACCATAACTTCCTGTTGCCTGACAGGTAGCACTTGGCTGCGCACGGGCTAGAGGTGCAACCTCAAACAAAAGCCGAGTGGCGCTGGGGACAATAATTAGTACAAAATTCTCAAGTCTTTTTATGGATTTGGTCTCTATAATTAGGTTTTGATTATGCTACGCCGTCCCCGGTAAGCGATGCATCCTGTTTCCCCAGTGGCCGGGGTGACCCAAACACGAGCTGGGAACCTAAACCTGAACAAGGTCATGAGACCATGTAACCTGCTAGATGTGAGGACTTTTCTAGATGCAGATAGACAGTACATTGCCATGCGCACAGTTCACGACTACGGAATCGACGTAGCTTGTCTATCCGAAGTAAGCTTACCCAACTCCGGCAGCCGACATATCCAAGTTTCTCAAACGAAAGCGTCCAACTCGATATACCACAGTGGGCCAGTAGACAATTCTGGGCTTCATGAAGTTGCGATCGCAATGAATAGTCGAGCACTCAACGCCCTGATCTCTTGGGAAGCAGTTTCTTCAAGAATCGCCGTGGCACGGCTCAGGACTACTCCGTTTAACGTGACTGTGATTGTAGTCCACGCCCCAACGCTACGTGCTGAGCCAACCACTAAAGATGTTCTCTACAGTGAATTCCAGAATTCAGTCAACCGGGTTCCCAGGCGCGACATTCTGCTAATTGCAGGAGAATGGAACGCCCGCACGGGAACAACAGACTCGTCTGAGTTATACCTTACGTGTATTGGGGAAAATTTGCCTTGGCGAGCGCTGTGAAAATGGCGACCGCCTGGTCACGTTTGCAGACCTCAAAAGACTGGTGGTCACCAACACCGGCTTCCAGCATCCGAAAAGACATCTGCTGACCTGGTCTTCCAACGACGGCAGGACAGCGCACCAAATCGACTACATCTTGGTGCGCTCTCGTTGGGCACCATCTGTCGAGAACTGTCAGGCATAACGGGAAACGTCAACGACACGGACCACACACTGGTACGAGCTCGTCTTAAGCTTCACCTTTCAGTATGGTAAAAGCCTCGATCTAGCTGCAGAGTAGATACTTCCAAGCTAACAATCCCGGAGAATGTTTAAGCCCTGCCAAGTGTGATCCTGTCCAGACTAACTGTGATCGACGAGGATAATAGCGTAGATGGGAAACGGACGGGGCTAAAAGTATCTGTCGCTGGCGCCTCCCTTGAATAGCTAGGCAAGACAAAGTGGCATAGGAAACACTGGATTTCTGCAAACCCTCAACCGCTGCGCTAAGGCTAGGGACGCGAAACTCAACAATTCGCCTGATTACCGCAACTTTCGCCACGAAGCTACGCGCTCAGCGAGAAGCGACCTTAAACGATACTGGTCTGAAATGGTAGGCCGGATGGAAGCAGCAGTCGCTGTTGGGGACTTTGGGAGACTTTTACGACTCATACGTTTCTCTTCGGGGAAGGTGCAACCTCGTCCTCCCACGATACGCGACGATAGAGACCACCTCATGTCGGGCTGCGACCAGAAGCTTCAAAGATGGGTCGAACATTCCAGTCAGCTACTCAATCGCTCTCCCGTCTAGTTCATCTGTATAACGACACCAGGCGACACCGAACAATGTGCAATCGACCTCGAGCCTCCTAACGAGTTTTAAATCGTCTCCGTAGCTCAAACCATGATAAACAAGAAGTCACCGGAAGAGGATGGCATGCCATGAGATCTTCAAATTTTGCTTGCCAATTCTGTTGGACCCACTAATCACGCTCCTCCGTCGTATCTGGGTCACCGAAGTTTTTTCCCAAGACTGGTAAACCTCTATCCTACTCCCTATACCACAAAAAGGGCGACAAGACTATCTGCGCGAACTACAGGGGTATCAATCCCATCGATATAGTGGCTAAGCCTTCTGCGACCATTCTGCTAAATCGCTTTGTTGCTGTTCGAGACGCACGAACACGCTCTAACTAGAGTGGTCTTCGTCGAGAAAGAGGTTGTGCTGACCAGATCTTCACGCTACGCGGAATTTTTGAACACCGCTATAAATTCCAACAACTCACCACAGCGCGCTTCATTGACTTTCAGGCAGCATTTGACCCTATTGACAGACAGTCACTCTACAGCGTACTGCGAAACGACAAAATGCCCAAAAAGTACATCAGATTAATAGGATCATACTACTCGACAACACAGGTGCGCATCCGAGCCTACAGAGAACAGTCTCCAGAGTTACCAACCGACTCCGGCGTCCGCCAAGGATGCCCTCTATCGCCAGTCCTGTTTAACTACGCTATTGACTGACGCGCCCTCAACAACTCTCGAGGAATATAACTTGGCCATGACCCCTGGGTTACAGACCTCGAATTCGCCCACGACACTGTCATTCTGGGAGAGGATCCTGGAACTCTGCAGCCGGTTCTCGACCGTATCGTGTGAAGCTCAGGTTGCTGGTCTGGAGATAAACATTACAAAAACGAAATTCTTCACTTCACAAGGCTTAACACACTCTATACGCGTCAATAGCGAAAATCTGGAACAGGTGCACCACTTCAAGTACCTAGGTCTTACTATCCAGCCAAACGGTCTGGTCAGGGACGAGGTTAAGCTTCGTGTAGACTGCGCAAGGAGAGCGTTCCTACAGCTTCGCAAATCATTTTGGTCTCGCAGCAAAATAAGCCTCCACACGAAGCTGCGGTCCGCCCAGTTCTTACGTACGCCTGCGAAACTTAGCCGTTGAGAGTAGACCACATGAAAAGACTGGAAAGCTTCGACCACTGGTGCCTCCGCTACATGGCCAAAATCAAGTGGTGATCGCCCCACAAACTTCACATGTGCGTCTGTGCGAATACAGAACGAATTTTTTCTTTCCTCCGACGATACCGCCTACAGTGGTTTGGTCATGTCCTACGATGACCTGAAACGGAACCTACGAAGAGGAGCCTACTGCCATCACCCTGATCAGACTGGAAATGTCGCCTCGGTGGCCAACTGAAGACAGGTTGGCATTATTAGGGCAGACATGGATCGCCTAGACCTTCAGTCGGTCTTCGGAGTATGCGACTGGCGCAACAACTGGATTTTACGGTATGCAGATCTTGCCACAAACCGGAACGTGTGGACAGCTACCAGGGTCTAGTGGCCAGTTATCCCAAAAGTGCAGTGAGTCTTTGAGGTTGTGGTATAAACCATCCACTACACTCGCGCAAGCATTAAATCGAAAACCAGCGCATGCGAGAAATACTCGTCTATTTCAGCCAATATTTTCTTTGCTAGTTTTACGGTTAAAAACCTCGAGGAGTTCCAAATTCTTAGAACCCGTAGCAGATCAGGGAGAATCGCGGATATTTGGTACAAGCAAAAAGATCAAAGAAATACTGCTGCGGGATTTTTTAAGGGTTTGGCGAATTTACCAGAGGTGTGGGAGAAATCGTTAATACAACCTAACTACTTCCGCCAATCCCGAAACGCGAATGCACAAGGCACATGAGTTTACAGCATTTAGAGCGTGAGGACGATGAGTTTATGCCGCGTCTTCCGACCACGGTTTCTTTTTACCTTCATCATTCACCGTTGTATAGCGTTAAACAGCACAGCAATCCCCACTGAACACTGCCTTTCTTATCCTTTTGCACGTAGAAACAGAAAAAATGAATATGCAAGATGGACAGGGAGTGGACCCAGACAGGTGGGAAAAGGAAACATCGCCCTAGTAGACAACACACGGAATACACAGTCTCACTGTACAAACGCACACTGATCAATTATTCTGATTCGATAGAAAGTGACAACACGATCGCCACTGTTTACGGTTCGTTGCTGTATCTTCCAGTTCCCAATGATTTTGATTAGTGGTGTTGTTTGTAGCTCAGGTTGGTGGTTTGTATCCGTTGGTGATCGCTGAACTTGGCGTTTAGGTCGCAAACGTTTCATCACCAGTCGAGGTGCCACCTGCGCACTGATGATGTCACCTCGACTGGTGATGAACCGGTTGTGACCTAAACGCCAAGCTCAGCGTTCATCGACGGACACATCTTGCAATATATCCAGTCAGCTGGTTGAGAGATTCATACTTATGCCATTACATCACAATATATTACAAGGTAAAGGACTGGATCAGTTAGACAAATAGGAAGTGATAGAGAATAATGGTGACAAAAAAGGTAAAGAAAACAGCTGTAATCTAGGCTTAAATAAAAACCGGGTGTAGACTGTTTCTGGTATTGTCACTTTTCATCTGGGTGGAGAGAGGTCCAGGGCAACTCAAAAGCACAAACTGCTTGAGCACACCGAAAAGGGGTTGTGGAGGCGGATGCCGAGAACGACATTTTGCCGGTCTTGATTGCCGATTCCGAATCTAATACAGCGCACGGAAAGCCTTGGACACGTTTACTGTGTGATTAGTCTGAGCAAGGTGTGAAACGACAGCACTCGTGAGTGACTTCACCGCTCCAGTGTTTAACCATGCAGGGTGTTGGTTGCGGATACGTTCAGACAAACGCCTGGTCGTGCGGCCGATATAAGTTTTCCCACAGGAACAAGTGAATAAATGAATACAGAATGAGGCTGCAGAATTGAGCACTTTGTTTTTCAACCGCAAAAGCACTATTGGCCGAGATTCGAACAAAATCCGGAGCTTAGCTGCGTAGAAACACCCAACAAAAGATCATAGACCAGACGAGAAGTGACATAACACCAGAAACAGTCTACACCCGGTTTCTATTTAGGTCTGGATTACAACTGTTTTCTTTACCTTTTTTGTCACCATTGATCTCTACCATTTGCTATTTGTCTAACTGGTCTAGTCCTTCAACTTGTCGTAATACACTGTAATGTGATGACATGAGTACGAATCACTGAGAACAAGCTTATTCGACAAACTGCGTTTTCCAAATGTCTTCATTGAGAAGTTTCCTACAACGGTTGGGGGATCCTTCCGACCCCAACCACGAAGACGTAAGGTACCTACCTTTCCTAAGCTCGCTCTACATCTCGTTCTCCGCTGCCACGTCATTTGTTGACCTCCACGGGACTCTTTCCACTCTCGATGGGAAACGAAAAACAAGGCTCGGTACGGTAGACGTGTGTTCGCCATATGTAACACGTCCCCAACCCAAGAAGTTTACTAGGCTGGATACGCTGTGACAACGTTCTCTGAACTGGTACTCAATACCCGATATCTGACCTCAGCATTGCTCGCCCTGTTATTCCATCCAACTCTAACGACTCTAAGTAAACACTGGTCAAAATCCTCAAGGCGACGAACATCTTCTACATACAGACCCCAAGTCTCACAACCATACAACAAAACTGAACGCATCGCGGCACAGTACACACGACTTTCTAACTTCAGTGGAATATCAGATCGGTGCCACAAGTGCTCCTGTCCGGCGCACACCACTAGAGCTTTGGATATACGCGTGCTCACCTCTTCTACTGTGCTTCCATCCGTCGTCACGCTGCTACCGAGGTAACTGAAGCGGTCGACAATTGTTAGCGCCTCATCGAGCATCAAGCTCGGAATCGTCCACGTCCAGTCTTGCAACATTACTTTACACTTTGAAGGTGCAAAGTGCATCCCGAATGGAGTTAAAGTTCTCACAACTCTATCTAGTGCACGTTGACCATGTCCCGTGCATTCGGACAAGCAGACAAGGTCGTCTGCGTGATCTGGGTCACACAGCTTCTCACGATTTCCTAGTTCGACGTCCACATCCAACGCACTCTCCATTACCTCGTCCATTACGTTGAACAGGGATGGAGAAATGAAACACCCTTGTCGAACACCACCGGTCGTTTCGAATGAACTGCATAGTTCGCCGTAAAGCCTCACGCGGTCAAAAGTATGAGTACAATGGTCTCAGTAGGTTCACGAACTTCTGTGGCATACCTTTTTGACGAAAAGCGCTGTTCGATCAACTGAATCGAAGACGCCTTTCAAGTCTAAGAAAATCATTAGTGTCGGTCGACGGTGCGTGTGACGCGTTTTAAGTAGTTGGCTAAGAGTAAAAATCTGGTCGATGCATCCTCGACCTGGGCGAAATCCGGCCTGTTGTTCGCGGGCGTTCCTCTCGCGAGCCGGTGTCACACGACGCAGTAGAATCGAGGCTAATACCTTCATGACTATCGGAACTAGGCTAATTCTACGATGGTTACTACAGTCACTGCGTATTCCCTTCTTGATAACGGGTACAATCAATGACTCGCCCCATAATTATGGAATATGCTCCTCGTTCCTAATGTCACGGAGCAAGGTGGTTTGTGATTTTATCAAGAAATTTCCATCCGGTTTGAAAAAACCGGGGGAAGTTCGTCGGGAATGGCCACCTTCTCACGCTTTAGTAATTGAATACATAGCTCCACTTCCACTTCCGATGGAGGCTCAAGTGATACTCCCTAAGGAATCGAAGCTGTTGACACAAGAGTAACCACACTAGAGAGCGGCCAGCTAAACTGCTCCTTGAAGTATTCGGCCCTACGGTCAAGCCTTCGATGTTTGTCATGAGCAGGCTTTTTCCTTCTATCGCATACCGTTTCACTGATCGGGGTTCGCCGTTCACCGGTGTCAGGAATAAGTTTGAACAGTCTTTGACTGTTACCTGAAGCAGTTGCTGTTTCCATTTTTTATCGGTTAACTTGATCCAACAATTTTCGCGACCATTCCTAAGGCTTTCTGTGGCTTGCCTTTGTAGTTGTCCCCGTATCTTACTCATCTCCTCCCAGTTCGAGGGCTGACGTTTATAGTCTACTCCTAACTCCTAATTAGAAGTGTCTGTAGTGAAATTAAGTAGATTCACACAAGACATTCAAGTCACTTCTGATTTTGTCTGTTGGGTGATACATTCAAGGCTTTCATTCACAAGGTGAACCCCCATTTTCGATATCCCTTGTGGTACCAATCGACTTGCTTGTGGTCGGAACTTCCCTTTTTCAAATGTCGGTTGCGAATGCGAGCAGCAAGCCGTCCATATAATGTGTCCCACCCTGTTGCACGGTTGGTTACATATCTTCATTGTTTCCGAGAATTATGGAATAGCGGAACACTCTCCTATGTATATTTATTTCTTCTGTCTTACGACTTTCACCCTGTCAAGCAGGGAATCAGCAACCTGTTTTACATTTATTCTGCAACTTACTATGCTATAGCACAGCAGGCCCGTAAACTGGGCTTTACCCAGTCCAGCGCAAATCACGCCTCCCGCTTAATAAAAAAAGCAAATTAGTCCACAGAAAGACCACCTCACGTATCTCACGGGATAACTGATGAAAAACAACTTGCGACTCAGTAGGATATTAACCGAGTGAACCCGAGTTAGTGAGCATATTACTTTTGAGACATTAATTTGCACTGAAAGTTGTGAATTCGAACAGTATTCAGACATTGAGGCCTGAAGACTTCTAGAACAAATGATGAGAACTTGAGGGAAAAGATCATCTTCAAGCCTGTATAGGATGGAAAGAAACCAAGTTTAGAGATAAGAAAAGCTAGCAAAATAAAGCAAATAATTTAGAACTCCAATGACACATCGGTTGTCTGGAACGGCAATAAAAGCATGGCGAAGAGCACTACAACACACTTGAAAAGCACTTATTTTCAGTTCGAGAAAAAATTCTTGATCTTTTCAATAGAAATATCCTTAAAAAGGACAACACAACCGTCGGCAAAAATGAGTTATACATGTGACACGTTAAACCTTTCGGTAACCATGACTAACCTGGACTCCAAGCTTCATTTTTACTTTCTGTAAGCTAAAATCTAAGAAAGCGATTTTAGCCTTTTTGATGGAGCGCGGCATTTGCTGACTGGCAATCGTGCAGTTGAGTGCGTACCCCTTGATTAGCATACTTTCAGACATTGAACGCCCATGTGCCTTCAAAACATTGATTGATTTGACCGGATACACTGGGCCACGAAATCCGGGCATTTCAATCGCAGTCACCGCGTCCACAACCATCTCCGCAAACATGTCTGCATCTCTGATAAAGAAAAGGCATACCGTGAAGGGAAATCAAGCATAAATCGATGAGTCAATTTATGTAGCGTCCGAACGAAGGTACATGACAGCGAAATAGGACGCAAAAACAGAAAAACCGCACTTACAGATTGATGAGTTTACTGGACATTGCTGTGCGAGCCGCACTTATGAGGGCCGGTTTCCCCAACTTATCCACGTCTGTGGTTAGATGTTCTTGGATATATTTACATGCTTCTCTGCAAGCCAGTCGATATCCGTTGATTATTGTTGTTGGATGAACAAAACGAGAAATCAATTCATCAGCGCTTTTCAACAAGGCAGCTGCCAGGATAACCACGGACGTGGTGCCATCTCCAACCTCCTCGTCTTGTAACTGCGCCAGCTGTATCAAAATCTTTGCCGCTGGATGCTCAACGTCCAACAGCTTTAATATTGTGGCACCATCGTTGGTGATCGTAACATCCCCAACGTCGTCCACCAGCATTTTATCTAGCCCAACAGGTCCTAGGCTGGACTTCACAATATTAGCTATGGAACACGCAGCAAGCACTGTAATGAAAATTAAAAAATATGCCGTCACAATAATGAAAACATGTTAAGGAAAACGACTCACTATCTTATCCAAATATTCGTAAGAAGCTAATTAGGCAATTAACAATCCGGCCAAGGTTGGTGGGCTCATTATACACTGCTGTTGTTTACTGGGGCGGATCGTATAATGATATGCAGATATCCTCCACGAAAAGTCGATTCAAGGGTCAGTGCATTTACCAAACCGTGATGAATGTAGCTCTAGAATACAAAAACTACTCGAGGTCACTTCAATGATTACTGAGAAGGACTCTTTTGGTTAGTACAGCGCTAACAAACAAACGGCGTTTTCACGGAAGAGCATGAGCTCACACGAATTGGATAAATGTGAAGTGCTACAACTGTATCGAACCGTGTGCAGACCTCACCAATTTTATTTAAAGATGACACTCGATCATTAGAAAGGAAATTAAACCATATCAAGCGGTACATGTGATCAGCGACCAGCTACATGCAGAACCACCATAAACGAGCACATTTTTATCATTCTCAACTGATTTGATGATCCAGATAGTGGTACCTGTTCTCTTTCGTCCAATTGGAAGAAATTAATACGTCGAGACTTGACTAGTAAGTACATCTACTCCTACATTTACTGAACTGAAGAACAAATCTCAACCATAATTTACTCGCTTTTGATTGCCACCTCATGACACGAGTCGGGAAAGACAAATTGGAACATAGAGAAAACACGTACGGAAGGCATGGGCGAAAAATCACACTAACACTCGTTTACGTCTCAAGACCGAATGCAAACACCTGATCGACGTTGGCATACGCCCATATGACTTCGAGTCAGAGACCACAAGATCAGTTGAAAGAAAACCCGTCCTACGGCTGTCGATAGCTCGACACCTAGCGAATTAATCATAGACGGTTAAAATATCCAAAACAGTCCCACTACCTTGGACCAAACTACACTTAATATGTATGAGCCCGTCGCCAGAAGCTACTTACCAACAAAAACGTAAAGTTCTAACGATTTTCGGGGACGAATCAAGAAGAGGAGTGGTCGGCACGACTTACGTCAAGTCAGTGCATAGAGTCGTTTAACAGCGAACTGCCCTATTCACATGAGCACCGCTCGTAGAACTCATGTCTAGCCTGGATTGGACTGTGGGGCGTGCAAAGGAGTGCCTACGCAATTCTGCAACAAAAATACCGTTCACGTACGGAACGACTAGTGGCCGAGACGCAACCACATGACAACGGTGTACATCGGTCCTGGCACCCGGCAAACCGGTCGAGCTGATGAACGAAATCGGATGAGTTCGGGACCTCGTTGACGTCCTTTGTGCTGACTGTGAACTGACCAATCAGTTCAGCAGCAGAAAGAGCGTAGCAGAGGCACATACTGCACAAAAATACTACGAAGCCCATTCGGCTTAAATCAAACCACCTGGGGTGACCAAACTTGGCACGCTGCGTCGACCCACTATTAAATCAAACATGCACATAGATCTGAAGTATCCAATGGATGATTCAATTCATCCCGAAAACTGTGCTTCAGTAGGCGAAGTACTGTTGAACCCACTCCAGAAGAAGTGGCAGAAACTATCAGCTGGTTATGAAACTCATCAGTCTTTATTTTAATCATTGAAACACAACTTCCGTGAACGCTTCAAACGAAGTTCCGGATGGTCATGTTCCATGTTGTCCATTCACTGAGGGTGATGGGCATCGAACTCCGCAAAGTGCCGAAGACTCCTCTATCAGCACAGACACCTTGTTAACAGACCCGGACATTTTCAACCAGATTGCATGTCCGGAATGTCAGCAGGCTGGTCCATGGTCTGTGATATTTTGGTACAACAGCCGCATTCCGGTGAGATTGACCCCATATATCACCAAGTTACAATGCTGAACTGTAATGGCTTTCCTGAGCATTCAGGATCAGAAATTCATTTAACGTCCTGATGTATGAGCCAGCCATCTTTTTTCCAAGACTTCCTGCAGAGATTTCTGTTCTTCAAAACCAGCACTCCAGAATTCACAGCCATCACCGAAGGCTCGAACACCGAAGTTCAGCTTGCCTTCCTTAAAGTCATGCCAGTAGTACATGATTACACCAGGGCTGTCCAGGTTAAACTATTTTACCGCCTACCGTTACATTATTTCGTTTACCATTCCAAGTGATGTGCTTTCGGGTTCATTCTTGATTTTGAGAATGACGATCAGTCATCCAGTGGACTGATCTCTTTTGTACTGCGGATGTGTCGACTGTAGTTACCCTACAAGACAAACACATTTGGATTCAAAAACATAGCCAGTTTCAGTACACTCGCAGGTTCATTCAAAGCACCACGGGAGTCTTCCCGTGTACTGCTTCGAGATTTTTCTCCGAATCACGTTTTTCCTTAGGTACCCGGTGATCGAAACACCTAAAAAACCTACGATTATCTACTGTGGATCTGGATTTTTCTATAGGAACTGCCGTATGCTCATCCCTGATTCGTTATCTGTAAGTTATGTTCCTTGTTTCGGCTCAGAGAGCCTTGGATCTCGCACCATATCTGTCCAGACAAATGAGGCCGACACTTCTAATCTGAATGTAGAGCTCTAATGAACTTTGTTCAAGGAGCAAGGGTGACAAAAACACCGGCCAAGAACACCCCTGAACACCGAGAATGAGCCATTCACGAGAGGTCGCTTCTTTGGCACACTAGTTTGATTTTTTTCGGCCCTCATGGGATGAGTTTATTAGCATCTTGTACCTTTTGAGGCACGTTTCCCGGGATAGATCGATTTACACAACTGACACATCAAATCTCCGTACTTGGCGTAGCAGTGGGTTGACATTAACATGCCAAGTCTGTCAGCCCGTGGTTTTGCCTAAGTTATCGCAGAAAAGTCAGGTGGGTTCATTATGATTCCGTGAGCCATATTTCTCCACTGCACTTACCATTTTGCTTTCGTACAGATTCGCCACTCGTCCGCTCACCGCCTAGGAGGAGAGCACTCGTCGCATTCGAAGACATGCCGGGGGCGCGCGAATTCCAAATATGGCGCCAGGCAGCTACTAGGCCGACAAACTACCTTGATGCGGTTCAGTTCAGTTCAGTTTGTACAGGACTTTGTTTGGCTAGAGCCGATCGTGTGTCCATATGGTTGTGTTGTCAGCGAGTTTCCGTAGCTCTCAACAAAGCACTAGACCTATGTTGGGTGGCAGTATACCCCGAGTTATGTTAATCAGCTTTTAGGGTCAGATGCAATTTACTCATTGTTTCCACCTTACTCTGCCAGGGCTGATACTGCACAAAATTTCTGCCTTTCAGAAAAAGAAAATCACGCAGTGTTGGGAGCTACGGAAACGCGCCGACAACACAACTATCTGGACACACGATTGGCTCTAGCCACACCAAGTCCTGTGCAAACTGAACTGAACTGAACTGAACAAGTCTTGAAGTCTGTCTTGAAGTACTACACGGGTTCGAGGTTTTGAGCCCAATCGTCCCGGTTCTTGAGGAAATCTTTGGTCTTCTGTCGGACTCACCGAGCTGAAACGAGAGTAAAAAGAAGCGGGGGGGGGGGGCGGGGGTGGCAGCGAAAACAAGATACATATAACCTCATTCAGTGTCACACTGTAGACAGTGCCTTAAGCTGAGTGGGGGTGCGGCATTCATGAACACATATGCGATAAAAGACAACTATTTTGTTTGTTTTTTTTGACAAAGGGAATTATTGGGAGAGACCCAGGTAGAGGTCTAGCTTTTTCTTGAAGATAGTTTTGTCCTGCGAGAGAACAATATCTTCCGGAAGTGCATTCCACATGGTAATAACCCTATAGCTAAAAACGTTAATCCTTAGTGAAGTGCGTGGCCTCGGTTTGAAAACTTTTCTGCTGTGACCACGGAGAGAGGAGGCTGGACAGACGGAGAAGAAGTAATCGCTTTGACCTGTTTCAAAAAGGTGAAACATCAAAAACAGATCACCTCTTACGCGTCTTACGTCAAGGGGATAGAGGTTGAGGAGTGAGAGGCGGACGGGATAAGGTAGATGGGATAGACCACTTACTGCCTTGGTGGAGGCCCGCTGAACCCTTTCTAGGATCTCACGGTCTCGGACAAGACCAGAGTGTACTATCTGACTACAGTACTCCAGCAGAGGTCGGATATACGTGCCGAAAATTATGGGGAAATCATCCTTAGATATGCGCGGGAAGGACCTTTGAATCATGTTTAGGATTCGAAAGGCAGACTTGCTGGCAAGTGCCTGATGATGAGAGAAGGATAAGTTACAATCCAACCAGAAACCGAGCACCTTGTGTCGGTCAACCCTTGGCAGTTTGGTTGCTCCATTAATGGAAAACGTGTGACCAGTCTCTCTGCCGAAAGACATGCTCACGCATTTGTCATCATTAACTGGGAGGTTCCAATCCTCGGACCAGCGTTTCGTTTCATAAACTGCAATTTGCAGGTCTTCAACGCTTGAACTCTAGAGCGTTACATCATCTGCGTATATGGCAATGTTCGCAGGAAGGGCTGTTGGTAGATCGTTTATATAGATCAAGAAAAGAAGAGGACCTAGGACCGACCATTGGGGGACCCCAGTTGTTACTGGGGAGGGTTGAGACAAAACGTTCCCGACTTTAACCACAAAGGTGCGGTCGGTAAGGAAGCTGCGTAGGATGGCCAACATGAAGCCTGTGATCCCGTACGTCTGCAGCTTATAAAGAAGAGGGGCATGGGGAACCTTATTTAAGGCCTTAGCAAAATCGATGAATACAGCGAGTGAGAGCTGGCCATCATCATAAGCTTTCGTTAGACTATCCATGACAGTAAGCATATTGCTGATGCATGATCTGCCAGGAAGAAACCCATGTTGGGATGGGGAGAGGATCTTATTTATATGAAGATGGGAAAGAATCTCACTCTTAAGAATTCCCTCAAAAATTTTGCTGGGGATGCTAGTGAGACTTATGGGTCTGTAACTAGAAGCAAGGTGTCTACTACCCTTCTTATAGATGGGTGCGATCACTGCTTTTTTCCAGCTACGGGGAAGAACTCCGTTGTCAACGCATCGCTGAAAAAGCGAGGCTTAAGGAGGAGCTAATATATCCGCGGCTTCCTTGAGAATACGGGGGTGGATTAGGTCAGGACCCATAGAGCAATATTGGTTGAGCCGTCGGAAACCTTGAGCGACTGCACAACATTGCGGGAGTTTCTTTTTCTGAAGGGCAGAAATTTTGTGCGGTATCAGCCCTGGCAGAGAAGTGTGGAAACAAGGAATAAATTGCGCCTGACCCTAAAAAGTGCCTGTCTTACTTCGGGGCATAATGCCACCCAACACTGGTCCACTGCTTTCTTGAAAGCCTTCACTGTTATGGTATTTCTGACCTCCTCGGGAGCTTATTCCAATAGGGTACCATTCCATTTGAGGAGTGATTCGCCCTAATACGGGGCCGCGAGTGCTTTCTTCGTAATCTAAGGCTATGCCCCTTGTGCCTCTCTCTGGGATCGAATGGTTCTATCAAATCCCAGCCAACGTGCCACTGTTCCATCGAGAACAGATCCAGGGCACGGAGAAGCTCTGTGTAGCTACCCCCTTGCTTAGTCTCCACTCTTGTGGCTAGCCATTGCACCTACTCCAGACAGTCTAGACCTTTCCGGTAGTGCGGAGCTTAGGCTTGCATGCAGTACTTCATGTGCAGCCTAACTATGGCTTGGTATATCGGGAAAGAAAATTCCGGCTCACCACACGAAGTAATGGATCTAACTCGAACGAGTTCTCTCCCGGCGATAATAGCTGCTGCGGAGCACTGCTTCAACGTCTTGGAGCTGCTTTCCATTGTAAAACACAAGCTAAGTTCTTGAAGTGCTTGAGATGGTTCACGGGTTCGTGGCCCAAGCCCGATGGACCCCGGATGTTGTATACTTTCTGTTCTGAGCAGGAAATTGCTCCACAGCATAGGGGTACCGGGCTCATCATAGGGAGTGCGTTCGGAGAAGCAGGTCGGGTAAAACCGAGATTCAATCGCAAACGTACGAACGATGGCAGCGACAGCCGCGGGAAAACTAGGTTAGGGGTTTGACGACGGGGTAAGGGAAAATCCCTGTGTATGTCTAGTTTTTGCATAAATGTCTCCCTTGTAGGGAAGCCAGCTATTTTATGGGAATCACCCTTTGTAACGAACGTTTGAGCAATGCGTAGCCAAATTCGCAACGGATCCCGAAATCAAAAGACGATTATCCGTGATATTCTACGATACTAGATTATTACAATAAACAATGACATAAACAATATACAAACCTCAATAATACGATCACAAGGACTCAACAACGAGAAACCGAATAGCAGCGTGTGAGCAGACAGCACGTGCGTCACGCAGGTCCTGAGCAAGGATGTGCCAAAATAGCGCTCTGGGCGCGAACAAACAACAATTGGTCCAGAAAAACAACCAGTTCGTAAAGACAAGTCAATAGTGTATGGAAATGAGTGATGTTGGGAAAAACACTGAATCGCGAGGGAAAAAGGGGGATTTTCCACGACCGGCTGTTACACCCTTGACGTGAATAATGTTGCCGTAAAAATATCCGCGGGCGAAGTTTAAATAGCTTCTTATTATGTACCTGTAATGATTGTATTGAACTGAGCTGACAGGACGTATTGAAACTGCCCTCACCCAGAACTACGCGAAAGAAAGTAGTAAGAAGACCGAGGCTGCCAAATAGCACTTTTGTTGTACTGCAGAAAGCGTTTGTATAAATGTGTTAAATCAGAGAATATAACTGGTAGACTCGAAGGTGACCAACCACAGGAAGCTTTTGTCGGACTTGTCCGCGGTGATCCTGAATGATTGCGGCTGATCCGTGTGTGTGGCCACGAAGCTGTACCCGGCGGTATCGCGTGTGACAGCTGCCCAATCAACACAGTCTCCTGAGAGTATCTAAGTGTGGTCGTATGAAGAAGCCATCAAATGGTCCACAATAGGAAAATAGGAATATAAAGAAAATACCCCCCCCCAATACGCCTCAAAATCGGGGGATATGGGTTAGGTGAAGTCGATCTCAGCAGCGCTTTTATGGCTCTTCTCTGAGCCTACCTGAGATAGTTACTTTCACCGACAAGACCCGTGCAGGCAGTTTAGATACGGTATTCTAAGGTGGAGAGGATATAGGAGCCTAAAAATCTTAAAGCTTTCCTCGAATAAACGGAGGGGTGCCCTCCTAATAAGGTCTAGAATTCAGAGGGCAGCCCTTCTGGCTTTCAGCTGATGTATTCGCAAGGAGTATTGGTGGTCAGTTAGAAACTTGTAGATACATTCAACTTCGATTAATTGCTTAAAACGCACCGTTTATCTGAAGGCATGCTGTCAAACACGGTGGCCACTTTACCGTTGCGAACGCACGCTGAAGGCACGCTCTGTCAATACACCCTAACCATTTCCTCTCTGTTAGCCGTGTTCTCCACCCCACGGGTCGTGGGATACGGTGCTCTGATTGTCGTGTGGACGTTATGCGAGGCTGCACACGCAGTGATGAGAGGGCGGCTTGCGCAAAGCACGAAGTACAAACGAGGGGGTGGAATAAGTAACCAGCATTTTATGGTTTAACCGACCTCACAAACCTAGTATCTGATGTTCATCCGCCCTCTGGATTGGTGACGTTCCATTATTCCGTAGGGGTTGCTCCACGGGGCAGCCGAAGGACGTACTGAAGCATTTACCGCCACTCATTGGCAGGCCCTAGTTCAGTACGGTTTGGTTTTGTAGAATCTTACACTGATAAGGTTTTGCCAAAGTGAAAAGAATGGAAGCTTTTTTTACTTTTTAGGCTAGAGACAACCGCTACGTGAGCCTTCCTTCACAAACAGCAGGCCATGATTTTGGTAGACAGAACACCCAGCACACCTGAACTCCCACTATTACCCTTCGGCTCCAAAAACCTACCTACTGGGATATCTTCTCCCATTTATCTCCTGGCGCTTCTTTGAAAGACCCAACATTTTTCGAACCTTCCAGTTGTTTGGTGGGCCGGTTGCACAATCAGGCCACCCTTTTGCAGAACTTAGCCAATACAATCAACCCAGAAAGCTCCATCCCTAATTTGATGCCGTAGCCACTTGTTCGTTTGCCTGGAGCCATCACAAACTAACGTGCTCCTTTTACACCCAGTAAACCTTTCAAAGTCTGAAAAGCACCGACGATGCTCCCTCTCAGTCTTCTTTCCACAGAATATAGCCCCACATCAGGCAGCCTCTAATAGTAGATATTCCGAGGCCGATTCTCGAATATCCCACTGGCTAGTGTTGCCTTGACCGGGATTAGTATGTTGTTCCATGTAATGACAGTGAAAGCTGTCTACCTGGTGCCTGATCGTTCCTGCGAGTCAATCCAAAACTGGCCAGCAAATCACGTGTCTCGAATTGATTGACTCAGATTGCCGTTGTGGCTTAGTGATTTATTGAAGTGTAAACCACGTCTCATTCAAATCCAAGTCTATAATTTTCAGGTTGTTGTTATCTGGTTCCCGTTGCGGAATACAGTTCTTTCTTACCACGGTATTGGGTTGCAAACATGACAGCAAGCTGCTAGACTTTTTCGAGACACTCCCTATAATAATAACAATAATAATAATAATAGTATATTTCTCGGCTATGGTCGAGACGCACGCGCAGGCGCATGATCATGGTGTACAGCTTTACTCAGTAAAATGAAATATTCACAAAATTCAGGTATAAAAGTCAAAAGTGCCAGCTGTAGAAAAACAGCCAGCGATAGTTTATATGGATCACTCTAATAATGGTTTCCGCCCCAACTTTGGACCGGTTTCGGTTTTGCAATGGGCGGTGGCGCACAGTGGGGATATCGAATAGGTCGTTCATCAGTGCTGCTAGAGGCGCATTATCAACGAAAATGATGCAAGCCATGAAAAACGGCGGTTTACCGGGTATCTGCGAACAGTGAAGTTTGAAATAGGAAGAAAAAGAGATTGTATGGAAGTACACTCGGGGAAATTGATGTATGCGAAGAGAATAGCAAACCACTAAGCTGATGCAAACCCTGAATGTCGGCTCTACCGGGGTTCAAGAAAAGGAATGAGTTATGAAACAAGGAGACGTGAAACCAATTTTATGAATGAACATTTTTTTACTTTGGTGAATGTGGAAGTAACCAAGGTCCATATGAGGGTGAGTTAAATTTTAGGATCAGTAACCTGTACCATTCAGAAATGTGAAAGTGCAACTGGAGGGCCCCGGAAAAGTGGACGATCAATTCCCAGCCGGACACGAATCGAGCGAAAAGCGGACTGTTGCAACAGATACTAAAGTGGAAAATCTCCGCATTGACTTGAGCAATATTATGCTGTTTCACCGACAAATATATATATATGCATTGGCGCATTGAGCCTCATTATTACTCGGCGTCATTACCGGCAATGTTTTACATTCTATGGGTATAGTTTATCTGGCGGGGTGAGGGATATGCGTCGGTCAATCAGTCCAGTGTGGCGAGATATGACAGATGTAAGTGACGACTAGTATATTAACTGGTTGCGATTGAGCCGTTACTTGTGTTGGCTGTAATGTTGACATCAGCTGGAGTGGTTTTTTGTTGGAAAACCCCAATTAATACGATAGGCAGTTGGGGTAATTCCTGCCGCGTGGCTTGCTTGCAGTCCCAGATGATATGAAAGGTCCCACTTGGATTCCCGTCGGTACGAGTCATAGTGGCATCTTTGGCTATCCAGTTTGGCGACTGGAATAGCACGAGGCGTCGAACCATGCGCTAATATACAGGGCAGAGAACCGTTAAGGAGAGATTTACTCAAGACTGCAGAGAGTATTCGAAGTGGAGTCCCATCACCGCCGAGTGCGGGGGTACGGACATATCTTCCTGTCGGCAGGAAATTTTCACCTTAGCTCCAAGAAGCCTCTGCCGAGCTCCATGGTCACCTAGCCTACCCTTTTCCTTTGTTTGAGACGTGGCGATACCTGGGCCTTTTACTTGTCGCACTGCTACAATCGTGAACGGTCCATTTTTGCCCGTTACCGGTAATCCCATTATCGCTCTGGTTACCAGATGAATTTCGCCCCAGTTCAAGGGAGCATTCCACACGTTCGCAGATTTTGTTACTCCCCCAATATCTCCAGCTTGTAACTTCTGCTGACGTGATCCAACGAAATTCAGCTTTTCTGAAAAACTGAAACAAGGGAGCTTCAGTGCTTTAGCCAGGTCATTTGTATAGAAAAGGGATGGAAGCGGTCCCCGAAATGATCCCTGAGGGACCTCAATTCACCACAAGACATCCAAAGGAATAGGCCTTGAAAATGACGTGAAGTCCGCATAAGAGATACTTAGCGAGCACTTCCACATAAATGCCGATTCCCCGTTGAACCTGGGACACTTTGAAAAGCACCCAATCGACACATCTGAATATTGCTGCTTTTTCATTGACTTACCGACCGCGGCACATTTTGGACTGCGTCCGGTCTCGAGCACTGTTGAACTCCAGGTATGGCTTAATAATCTTTTGGCCGCATAACGGAATTTTGTAAGTGTTTCGTATGTTTATACTTCATTAGTCTGGTGCTGTCGAATGTTCGGACAAACCTTGTTTCTCTTTGAGGCCCGTTCATCTGGATGAGCTTTGCTCTAATTCTGAATAACGAAATGAAATTTGCCACCCTCGATTCGGACATGGAAGGGAAAACCAATAAGATGTGCCAAAAAAGATAACGAGGAAAACGGACTGTGGATACCAAGTGACCAGGTAAGTCTCCGGGGCCGATTTGGTTTATTCTAATTCTGTAGGTAGAGCTAAGCCTATTGGTCCCTTCACCGCAGTCTCATGTGACTAGTCAGAATACCTGGAATCAGATGAAACTGATATATATGGACTTCGAGTATATGAATTAGGAAACTAGAAGGAGTTGCCTTGATATTGGATGAAAAGGGCTCTTGATCAACCTAGCGACCAACACATTGACAAGGATTTTGACGGAACTGCTGAGGAAGAAAAGGCACTTTGCGAAACGACGTTCTCACACCGGTTGAGAAACCACGGTCGAGAAAAGTGCTTGCCATGGATCTGCAAAAAATGGAATCAATGACGTTTGCTGGAGGTCAGGACCAATACTGGAATTCATAAGACTATGAAAACATCGTCGAAAGTAATACTTTCAATCTCCTACAAAAATTCTCCTACCCCGAGCAGAACTTTCGCGAATGTGCCAGCAAAACAATAGAGGACTGGGCTACTCTGGAATCCGAAATAAAAAGGACCCCTTCGAGCAACCGCCCACGGGGGGAGCGGACTGATAGACCGCTTAGATCCTGGGGTCAGAAGACCGAACGGCGTAACATCGTGAATGATTGGGAATTTCCCATCCGCGACCGTTATATACTTCCTCTACGGACTTTGAACCACTTTTCCCCACCTTACCCCGGCTGACACAGTTTTGTGGTCGTCATCCTTTCTACCACTGCGACATTTACTTTTTCCTTCCTTGTCGTGCTTTCTTGTTGGGATAACCTTTTGGAGATTTAGTATGCTAATGAGTCGCAGTTAGTCGAGACAGTTTTTTTATTGTGGTTCAGTTTCACTTTGCCGCTCACGTTGAAGGACTGTAGGCGTCCAGCTCGTTTGCTTTGAATTTGTCGGCTCCATGCTCAGGAAATTGTTTGTTGGGTTTGGATCAGCAAGGAGAATTTATTCTTTCTGTTTGGACTAGGGGACAGTTACTTTATATTTATTATTTTTGATCAACTGTTCTCTTCGTACAGATTTTGCTCTTATTTTTTACTACCTTTTGGTTGGATAGTCGCTGAGGCTCACTATCGAGGGTATGATTGTTACGTGCCTTCATCTAAACTCGCAAATACTTCAGCAGAATTTGCGCAGAAGTCTAGTCTTGATTTGGGTTCCGCATCGACTCGGGCTACGCGTTGCTGTGAGGTTCCGAGGCGCTTTCCAGGAGGCGGGAAATTAGTTATTCGGTGCAAAGTTAGCGTTCCAATGATCGAGCCAAAGCAGCTCCACTTGGGATGGAGAATGGAACAGGAACCTGAAGAAGTGAAGGAAAAGCAAGCAAGCCAACTTTTAGCAATTCGTCAAGAGTTAGAAACAGCAAAACTGGTAGAAGACTTTGGGGCAATTTATCTGTACTCTCGTTAGATCCAGTGAAAAGGAAGGAAGATTCTGCCTGTACTCTGATAACCAGATAAACTGGAGTACGAAACCGTCGGAATGTCACAGGCTGGAGGTCAAGCCACCTGAACGAGAAAATCAGGTGGCCTCGCTTTTCCATTTCTTCACTGCTTCCGTCATCTAGTGTGGTATTCGTGCCATTATCAGCTGTAGTTGGTATTCACTTCGATGCGCTGAATATCTAGAGATATCGGATGCGCCAACCCACAGCGAGTTTGTAGTTTATTATCGCTAAGAGTCAGCATAAGCCTTTTCTCATAACCGTCGGTTCAAACCTACCTAATTCCACCCTTTGCAACCTTGTTTACTAAACACTTATTGATTCCCACCTAGAACACATCACTTTGCTATCTACCCATCTTTGGCTAAAACCCTATTTCCTCTCTTTTATAGGTCTGGGCACCCTGTCAACCAAGATCACAATCAACCCACACGACTCCCCATAGAACACCATTGCGATTTCGCACCTAGATTTTACACATCTGACAACCGGCCCCTTATCCTAGCCACATACAGCTAACAACCATCGTCCAGTACACTATACCCTCCCGTCGGGGTTCCACCACCAGTAAGCTCCTTTTGTGGTAGTTCATACCTACCACTTACGATAAGGAAACCCAGTCACATCTGTCTATGTCTGAAAGGCCCAGCCGATTTTTCATCCTTCCAAGAATTCGTGGCGATTGCCACCCCATCGTCGCAACTAAGGACACCTAATTTTCAGTGCATTTCAAATATTATCCGTCGCAATAACTATTATATACCTGAACATCCCACCCATTTTTGTACTTACAAATTACAAATCGGAGCAAGCTACAAACAGACCATCATGCCTCGTCCCTCCAATAAGCGAAGCTTTGAGGACTCCACCTCAAAAACACGAACAACAGACCTCCTAACCATGCACTGAGAGGGAACCGCTGCATCTTGTCGTTCCACCGTTTTGTTGACAAGGCTGGACAAGAGGTAAGTCTTCTAGAATGGATGCTGTCAGCAGCCCGCCCTCTCTGGTGTGTTGCCGAGCCCGACAAACTATCAGAACCCCACAGCCTAATTGCAGCTGGGCGATACAATGACACCATCGCGTCAAACTTAATACGGAGAATCCACAGCTGCCGTAATCCTATGACATTCAGCTTCCCTGATAACATTCCAGTTGAAACAGTCAAGCGGACCCTCCTCACAGCTAGTGGCGTTTCCTATATCCCTCGTCAAATAAGGAGGTTTCGAAAAGCCTCTCGAAGTAAAAAACGCCCAGTCCTAATTCTGATTAATATCGATGCTCTGGCCAAGTGGTTTGAGAGCGTGCAGAGAGGTCAAGCCACAGCCACCTCACTTAAGATTATCAGGATATCGGTTGATGAAACTTTTCTCCGGCGACAGATATACCATGCAGCACGCAGTGATAAGTGCATGCTAAACAACTCCATACCGCCAGTAGATACGAGACACGTTTTGCTCCAGAACGCGGCTGACACGTTACCTTGCGGAAGCACTGACGAGGACAGTGCCGAACCGCCCCAGCCGCCCAGGGTAAACGTGGCCCTAGATGTAGACTTGGACCGTAAGCCCAACACCCTTAAAAACCCACGCCTAAACGTCCGAAGCTTTCGTTGCCCTGCTCCCCTCTAGGGAACACTTGCCCGACGCGGAAACCACGCTAGATGTCTTCATCACCACTGACAAAATCAGCCAGCCTCCCCAAATTGGATTGCACGGCCATTCTACCCCATGTGACTTGCTCCAGAAGGCTACCTAGACGTCGGACTCGCTCGCTGGCTGATCCACATACTTCTACTTCTTCCTTACCTAATCTAAAAACCTCCATATTCAGCTCTCTCCCAGACACTTCTTAGTAGCGGGGTCAATCGACCCCTCCCGTCACCTAAAGCTGCCGCTCTCTACACCCAGGCCGCACCGAAGCCACCCAGCCTCACCCCATCATGCCCCCTTGTGCATTATGGCAAACACCTAACGACAAACCCACTGAAGTTGGTCCCAAATCCCGTACCTATGATCCAGCCCCTTATGAACCTCCCTAAACCACCTCTGTGCGTGGGCGGAGCTAACCCATAAGCTCTACGTAACCATCCAGTGATGCTTTATTGGACCCGGCCTAACCTTTCAACCTACCTTCCCCATACGGATCGTTATTCGCCCTTGGACTACTGCCTGCCACAAGGTACCCATCTGTTCCCTACTCGTTTCCGCCACCCACAATATTTCCTCGCCTGCCTGAGCTCCAAGGTCTCTAAACAACTCTGATTATCCTGCCAACTTCAGGCACACACCATCGTCTCCCCTAGTCTTCCCCCCAGTTGCATTCTCCACCCCAGGCAAAAAGCCTGCTCCGAGGTTTCCGGCCCCCCTGTCTAACTCATCAACCTCCGGACAGCAAGTTGTCAAACTGCATGGCTCGACGAGCCACTATCCTACTTATCCTGGCACAGCCAGAAACGAGTCCCTGCTGGGTCTTACGAAAGCCTGTGGTGCGGCTACATCCCGAGCTCCCCCCGCAAACAACGACTCCGTCTCAACCAACACGAAATGCTTTCTCCAATCCTCCGTCTGCCAACTTTGTGCCCCAATCCTATATAGTTTCCAAAGCAAATATTGACTCCACTCGAAGACTATCACCGTTTACGCTGAACGCTGAAGTAACCGGGACCCTTCTCTTGTCTGGCCCTCCTGCCTGCAGCCCCTCTGTCCAAGCCTTTACTAGTGGCACTCCTGTGGTGACCACCATTGTTCTGAGAAAATGACCTTTGTCTGGAAATCATTCTGGATCCATTTTCTCAACGATCATTTCTGACGTTGGACGTCGACTTCACTGTTTTGCTCGGTTGCCCACGTTTTCCTGGACTGACCTTTCCGAGGTTTCCACCTACCTCGTTTTGAACGGCTCTCACTTTTGGTCCTTCGCAGACTGTACGCGCCATCGGTTCGCCTTCTGCCAAGCCGTGGTGTTCATCTCCGCTCGGTTTATTTCTATTATCGTCACTGCTTCGGTGCCACACCTTTGCGTCTTTCAACCGACCTACTTCCTTTCTATTCGTCCGATATAGGGGATTACGTTGGAACTTCGCTGTCACACCGAATAGATAACGCGTTGACTAGCCGCGCTCGAAAGTCTTCTATACTCCCATCAACCCATTCAATACTTTCACTTTCGTAAATCCTTCTCCACTGCTAGCTGGTTTAGCCAGGCCCCGCGGCCTCTTGATCCCTTCTCTACCTAACCATGGATGGAGCCTTTCAGCTCAAAATAATCATTTCACCTTCGATACCACGCTCTTAAGTACTTGGCACCCAGAAAACCCCCAGAAAACCCGGCTGCAACTGGTACTCTCAGTTCTTCAGCTTGCCATATCGGGCCCCCTTCACCTACACTACGCGACTCACGCAATCATATCTCTAGCTCAACCAATGATCTACTCCTCATTATTATCAACAGCCACCCAGTAACCGGAAAATTGCCCATCTGAGGACCCTGGCTCCATCCGCCAACCTTGAAATAATCTTAGTACCGAGACACAACTATCTGAACAGTTCCATCTAGATCATATAAGCATCATCGGGTATGAAAGCTTCTCGAGCTCTCGCCAGTCCAGACGAGGCGGCCGGTGCCTAGCCTATGTCCGCCATAATATCCCAGCCACGGTTCTACGGCACCCCGTCTTGGGACGAGTAAACGACTTCCCTTGGTCAATAAAAAATACCAGTATCCACTTGGTATTATTGGGGTGTGTCTACCTTTCTCCCGGATTATCGGTAGCTTCTACAAACCCCCTTTCCGATGCCTTCAGTGCAGTTCTGGACCACCCCGTGGGTGCCAGGCCCATCGCAGGTGGCTCCATCTACCCTCGGATAAACTGGCTGTCAAACACAAGCCCGCACATTCTGACGGTTTTTTTCCACGCATTCTCAGTGGTGACTGGGCCCAACACATAAACACAACCATCGAAGGGCGAAACGTCCTTTACATAGTCTTCACGAATAACTTACCTGGTGTCAAAACATAGGTCACTCGTTTATTCCTGGACTGTGGTCACAAGACAGTCTTGTGCATTTGACTGCCCCCTCAGCGACCCACTTCTAGCAAAAGCGACAACCCTTACGGCCCTAACTATTAGGATCTACTGACTATTGTGATTCACTCCGGGCCCGGAATTCATTCTTTCTGGCTTCCGATGCTCAGACTGCAGCAGATTTACTTTATGCCAACGTGAACAGCCGCCTTAATAGCATTAGTTCAATCCCTGCCCCCTTCACTCACCGGGAGATCCCAAGAAAGCCTGGAGCTGACCTCGGGCTGCCAAGCCTGCGACACAAATACAAAAGAACGAAAGACTTCCCTTTCTATTAAGCATCAGAGAGATCTAAAGACCGTGAAAATTCAAGTTGGAGTGATTTTGCACCAACATTTTAAGGTGCTGGAGCTGCGATCCATATTCTACTAACAGCTCTGACGTAGCTCCCGTAGGGCACCAAAATTCCCTCACACTTAATGCTAAACAGCCGGAAATAAACAACGATATTGCTGGACGGAACTTAAACGGAAACGCGGTGCTAGATATTCTGGGAATCGCCGAATTTTCCGGTCACGCTGTTACCAAAGTATGCATAGAATAGGTCAGCTGAATGAAATATCAACGGTAAAAC
This sequence comes from Fasciola hepatica, assembly GCA_948099385.1. Taxonomy (NCBI): domain Eukaryota; kingdom Metazoa; phylum Platyhelminthes; class Trematoda; order Plagiorchiida; family Fasciolidae; genus Fasciola; species Fasciola hepatica. Next base: position 4,962,918 of record CANUEZ040000019.1, read on the forward strand.
ATCTGCACCATTACTGGTTGAATTTTCCAACCTTCCTTATACAGATGAGCTCATAACTAGGGTGGAGTAAACTAAAAGAAGCGGTAAATAAACAATAATAATAAATAATAAACAAACAATCGCCTGCACTTCCTGATAGCTGTTCATATGAACTACTATGCCAGCTCCGCTGTTTGCCCACTTAAGGCTGTTGCATTGCAATGTCCTCATCTTGCAAGGTATTGTGTCCCACTTTTGCACATCTGATAAGCTCTTGTGCCGCAGAGTTATGTTCTGTCACCACAAAGTGGTCCATCTTTTGTATCAAACATAAACTGATAGTCTTCTGCCCATCACTTCATCGTTTTTTCCAGCTGTGTCCATCCTATTGTTGTAGTTGAGCACCACGCAACGATTTTCTCGATAATTCCTAGTTCATGCTGATGCATTACATTCCTTTTTTTCTGAAAGCAAAACAATCCACTCAAAGTCTATATGCTCTATCCGGTCACTTCCTTCACCATCACTCTGGCAACCACGGTCCAGATGTGTAGTCCATTTGGTTTATCACACACACTCCGCCCATATCCGGCTGCCGAACTTTGCAAACCTATTCATCGGTTGTTGTGTATTTCCTTTCTCATGCTCCATTCCGATAGATCGTCTCAGACACTTCCACTACTTGACACATTTTTTTTTCACCACGTGAAGTCTTTGCTGAGAATTATCAGTATGTAAGTATTTACCTGTCATTCAACCGGTCATCCTTCTTGCAAGCCACGTTTCTGCCACTGTCGTAGCTACGCACCACACGTCGATTTTTTTGTCAGTTACCAGTTTCTTGCTGAAGCATTACATTCCTTTTTTCTGAAAGCAAAACAATCCACTCAAAGTCTATATGCTCTATCCGGCCACTTCTCTCACCATCAATTTGACACCCACAGTCCAGTGTGTTGTCCGTTTCGTTTTACAACTGGCTCAACCGATATACGGTCACTGTACCTCAAAATTGCTATCCTCGACCGATTTTCTTGGTCTTTATGTATTATGCCACAATTTTTTATCATCTAATTTTTCACCGCAATTCCTCTCATACATTGTAAAGCTCCATTGCTTGAATACGTCTCCTTCAGGAATGTTTCTTCTTCACGATATCCGCGTATCCGTCAATCAAGTTTAGTTCTCCGACAGGACAGTCTTTCTTCTGTGGGATTTGTGTGATTTTGTACCATTCTCCATCCACTCCACATTTTGGCAGAATAACTACGCCTACCTCCAGCCGGATCGACCACCTGACCTTGAGTTTAAATTCACCGGGCGGTATCGCAGCAATTGACTTGAACGCCTTCTCTTATATTCAATCGCGTTCGCATAATTGTACAGTCCCACTGTAACTTTCATTCAGCTTTCAACTGTACCGTTTGATCTTGCATTGCAGCATGCTTCGGGGTTATCCGAAATAAACTATTATTATAACTGTATCAGTGCACTAAATATCCACCTCATGCATCCACTTTGTTACCAAAGTTTGCTGCTCCGATGCTATTTACCAACGAACCCAGGCAAATCCATAATTGTAATAAATTTCACTCGTCTATAAGCCTCTGGCGGCAGCTGTCAGTACGTGTTCCGAATCACTCGTCGACATGTATAGCCGGGCCAAGAACAAAGTGAGCAAATGGGAACAGAAGTTAAATGACTTATGTGGTGAACGGCAATCGATGGAATGTGTTTTATCAAAGGTTTTCACACCGACAATAATTGTTGAATCAACAGATCAAGCTGACCCCGAAATTTCATCCAAAGCCTGTTGTTATATCGACGCAGTTGCCGCGGAAACCCACGGAAGCATAAGGAAAGCTAGCAATGCTACAGTGTTAAATGTCCGTGAAGGACTACCAACATTGACTGTTAAGGCCCATATGCCGAAAGCATGCAACATCTCTTTTGGCAAAACCGGAGCTAAGCGGCTCCGAAACCGATCGGTTTTCGGCCGGTTTTTGATTGGCTTTTACTATTAGCCGATGAGTTCTCGGTCGGTCCCTTTAGCAGCCATTTTGCACGAATCAACGCTGACTTGATACGAAGGAAGTCGACGACCGGAGTAAAGGGCAATACTTGGTTGGAGTTTTATTTAAATATGCTGGTTTATCCCATCAAAATGCCTTGAAAACCTCGATATAGGTCGCCCTATTTTATTCATTTGAAATGCCCAAAATAAGGGCAATTATTAGGAAAGCCACAAACAAGAAGATAGAAGTGAGCATCGTAAAACGTTACTTCGGAAAAGTGACAGAAGATAACGAAGCCTATCACGTATCCCAGACGATCAGCACAAACCGTTCAGGAACCGTCCAGGAAACCGGTCGGAAACCACCGGAATCAGCTCGGAAGCTGACCGGCATAATAGTAAAAGCCGCTCAAAAACCGGCCAAAAGTGAGCCGAAAACCGAGCGGTTTCGGAGCAGTTTTTCGCCGGTTTCTGATCGGTTTACGCCAAGCTTTTGTAATACGTGATACGCTTTATTACTTTCTTCCACTAACCCAAGTTACGTACAGCGAGGCCCGGTTTTGTCATCTTACTTATGTTTTCCGATTAAGCTTCCTTATTTTACCCATTTTGAGGGAATAAAAGAGAGTGATCTATGCCGAGTTTTCGATGAATTAAACCGATACATTTAAGTACCACACCAATCAAGCTTAGCACATTACTCCAGTCATCAATTCCCTTCGTATAAATTCAACGTTGATCCGTGTAAAATGGCTACTAAAGAAACCTACCGAAATCGGTCGAAGACCGGGGATGCGAAGGGGATGAGTGCTGCAAGGGACAGTTCATCGCATGCGTCGTTATACTGGGCTGCGGAAAAGGTCACCATGACACTCGTGCCATCTGCTCTTTTAGCTTCCTGATCAACTAGCGACCGCGGAGTTCAGTGGTAGCTACCAAAGGATTGCCAGAACTACATCATTTAAAATAATCAAAAAATACGATCATAAATTCCCTCTACAAAGCGAGATGTTCAGCTGACCTAAAGGCAAACCAGCGCCGCCCACTGGCTCTGAACCGGCAGGACCCGTGGACGCACCACCCCATACTTCTATGAGCAGGGCCTCAGCCGGTACTAGTACTTCTTCATAGCCCCTTCGGCATCATTAGACCTTGATCAGTCTGGGCACCAGGATCCCACGCAAACTTCGCGCGATCTGCCCCAGGTCGCGGTACAGTCTTCGCCCGACAAGCCGGAAGGGCCCCCACAAAATAATCCTGCAAAACCCATTAGGTACAGGTAGACTGTGGCGAAAACCCAAAACAGTAAATCCGTGGTAGATAAAGCATCAGCAATGTCATCGGCGCGTATGACGCCAACAGCTACCGCAGACTTAGACATATCGCCGTATGTGTCGTCGACTCAACCCCCAGGAAAACCTCGGCACCCCAAGTAGCACATTGCTCACGGCAACATTCAAGTAACATGCCGGTAACAAGAGGGCAGAGAAATATTGGACACTTTATGAGAAAAGTCACATATTTAGTCTTCAAATAGCATTGCGAGTAATAATATGCCATTTTTATGCATATTTATGCCCGTAAATCGAGTTACAATCGTGGATTTTTGTTTTAGCCAAGTGAAGGACGAATTTGGATTCCACAGAGGCTCTACTTTGTCGTGCTTGTCGTGTGCTTCCACCCGTGATTTTTTTGCCACTTTAAGTGGCTGAGAATGTTATGGTGTTCATTACTTGCTGTAGCAACCAATAGGTTTGCGTTTTAATGGTCAAACGTTTGATGGTTCCGTGTAGTAAATGGCAACCGGAGTGGTAATTACGGCTGGTCATGAGGCCTGCGAAAAGTAATTGTTTCACTCACTCAAGTGGGCTGCTATCACGGATGAACACAAACTGAGCATAAATTGAGGTTAAATGATATAGTCTATGTTGTGAAGTAAGAATATGTTCGCTTTAGGACGCCTGCGCGGGGTTCCAGGAAGCCTCCGGTAGCGTCCCGGAGAAGTGTCGGACGGCTCTGGAGAGTGTCGTACGGAACATTAAGCATGTTTTTGGGTCATTTTGTTTCCCCACCATTCTCCCGACTTAGTTGCGGATCGTTGGATACATTTTCGGAAACTGTTTCATGTTATTCAGTTGCACTGGCAGAAATAAATAAATGGAAGGGATATCGTGCAAAGAAGAAAGAACCCAGCTCTGTGAAGTTTTTTGGAGAGGCCACACTGTGAGAGCTCCGCGTGCGTTGCCCCAAGTTGGATTTGCCAGATGAGAGTGATTGTAGGCCTTTTTACTTACATTCTAGGGACTTCGATCATGAATGCGACCGCTGGATGCGGTGCTATGATTCCAAGGAATGTGCCATTCGACCAACAGCGTGCAGCATGCTTGCGAGACGGCTTCCTTGAAGCAGCCAGCAGTTATGAGTAAATTGATCACTTGAATACCAATATTCACCCAGTTATTAGCAACATTTTAGGCTCCCACTAAAAAACCGTTGTCTCTAGAAGGCAAGCACGAATAACAGGTCTCTTTCGTTTTTGGCGCACTAACTTTCCTTAATAGTTATTCTTTTGGACTGTTTACGACATGCACAACAGCCTGCCGACGATAGAAGTTCACTTTTGAACCCTTGTGCAATTTCGGCTGTCTTTGGTTCAACCAAGGGGAATCTTGGAAGCAATCAGTGAACATATACTGAATCCTTGTCGGGACCCAAGAACGTTATTGAGTGCATCAAGGGAGTGTCCTATCACAAGTTTGGATTAAGGGCTTTACGTTCATACGGGACTGAATAACGTTCTGACAATTTGGCTGACGAACATAAACACAGTCCCTGAAGAGAACAACACTCAGGTGAATTGTGATGGTAATTCGGTTTATCGTTCATCGAATACGCAGCTATGGCCGTTACTGGTGAGAGTGATCACGCCTGTCCGCCTCCCGGTTTTAACGGTTGGTTTTTATTGCGGCTTGGACGAACCGCCTAGCGTTTCAACTTTCGTGGGTGAATACATGACGGCGTTGAGCAAAGCGGTAACCGAAGGAATACAGCTTGACAGCAAGCGCATCGAATGCCGACTGTCTTCAGCGATCTGTGGCACTCCGGATCAGAGTTTCAATAAACAAGTGAAAGGTCCATCCGGTTACTTTGGCTGTGATAAGTGTATCGGTTACTCCTACTTAAAGGGACCATGGCTTTGGACGAATCCGGATGGTGGCCCAACTGATTTCCGCCTGGAGGGTCCGAGAGTAAGCTATAAGTAAATGCCGATTGAGAGTGGGGGCTAATGGGCGGAGAGATTAGTTGAACAAGCGTGGACCTGATGGTAGTACCAGGTTGGCTCATGGGAGGATTGGAGAGGCAATTATGAGGATAACGACGAAGTGTTGCAGCTGAGCTAGCAGCAGGTGAGTAGTTGGTAGAGCCGTTAAAGCGAGGGCGGTGGTTGGGCAAAGCCTCGCCTGTATTGGTTCTAGGAAGGTAATCATTACACATTTATAATTCATTACCCATAAGTCTACTTTTCCTATCCCCTCGAGCTCAGGCACTAATAGTGTTGTCCAAAGTCAGCGATGATTTTTCTGCTACCATGTAGACAGTTACAAAACGAAAATTCTTACTGACACTAATTCCCCTAGTGAATTGTTATTCCTTTAATGATGGGTGCTCACCTCCACTTAGTTCTCTTGTCTCAGGCTATAACTCAGTGGTCACATCGTCCTTTTTCTTGCACTCCTCCGTTACTCGAGTCCTACCATGCTTATTACCATCCTTTAATAACCAATACTCACACACCAGCGTATTTGCTCACGGTATGTTAGCACCCCATTCCACCTAGCAGGGGTATGTATCTGATTATGCATGACCCCACGGAAAACCCGCACATTCGCATCCGCATAAAAAGGCCTCATCTTAGCTCTGAGCGTTTCCTTTTCTTTTTATAATTTCTCCGCCTTCACCTACAGCCGGGCCAACAACCTGACTGCTGTCCTCTCTTTTCCCCGTAGATCGGCCCACTGGCCATCAAGTAGCATTATCACGCTAATTTTTGTTAAGCCGTTAATCATAACCCCCAGCTGGAGCACTCTCCAGACTGCTGCATTTCTCCTCTATCCCAGAACACACTGGTTACCTGGGTAGCCCGTCAACCAAATCGACGTTAACCCTGGATTACCTAACGGACTAAAACGATATGATCCATCGGATTGACCGTGGTTAAACCTATACTCACACCTGATGACGCTTCATATGGAGCACCTTACATGACTGACCAATGATCCAAATCTCATAAGCAGGATTACTATCATTCATGATAGTCTCACCGGACCGCCGGACGGATTCCTGACATCACCCATCAGCATCCATTTCCCGTACTCCACACGAATAGTTCAATTCATTCTGCGAGCAGAACTGGAGTCTGGCCCTCGCCGTTGAGTTCCGTACCTGCTCTCCCTAGTTCGTCAGCCTAGCCCTTTTTGACTGCTGCCCTCATCATGCTCTACCTGCCATCAACAGCTACCGATGTCTTTATGAAACAAAACACCAACCACTTGGATGTTCATTCTTTTATCACGTATGCAGAAAATCCCACTTTTACACTCGACTCCCTCTATTCCTTCGGGTCTGGCCTCTCCCAGGCACGGCAGCCCCCCTTCCTCTTCGCCACCTGTGCATATTTGCTTGGTTGCATCAGCAGCTTTTGTCTCCAACAGTGTTTCCGCGATGGCTTGTCGAAATTCCCAGTTGTGTTCATTCACCATTCACGATCCTTAAAAGCACACTGCATTCCTGGTGGGGGTTTCTGCCTCCATGTGATTTTCTATGTAATATCGGAATTACCTATACAGAAAGGGCAATCTGAGTATCCCTTTCGACTCACTTGCATTTGTATCACAGGCACCCCCCACAATGAGTTATCCAATGGAGGGTCAATTTTTATATCCTGCAAGCATCTCCGACGGCACTTTGATAACACCATGTTAACTCTCAACCAGTTTCTCAATACTGATTCCTCAAATATCCAGTTGGTGCCACACCGCGACTCCTCCTACACTTCCCGACTCTTCTTTGAATCTCTTTCACTCCACCGCTCTCTCTCTATCTTCATCGACTGAACACCAAATTTCGTAGGTCGCCGTGATCCATTCTGGACTACCGGACCCGTCGTAGACAGTTATCGGCATCCATAAGGCAAGTTGTATATTATTCTTGCCTCAACTCCCCGTTCATGTTGTGATGTCCGACACCAATTGCTTTATGAGTTCTTGCAAACACCTCACTTTTACCTTTCCTCAGTATCGCTTTATCTGCATTCCTACGTCCATCCCGTTAACCGCATCGTCCCCGTTCCGAATTCGAAACCGATTCATAATTTCCGCGCCGAGCCCTCCCCTCCTCAGTTCACTTAAACACCGGCCAAGCTGATCGTTCTATTACTGCAATTGTGCAAACCATGAACTTCAAAATTGTGATTACCCTACATTACTGTGTATTGCTGTGTCCTCTGATCATACCTTGTGTATGTGTCTTGACCACGATCAAGAAATATACCATTTCACTGAATAATCCCATTGCATTATAGAAAAAAGGCACGATAGCGAACAAGCTCGTTTTCGGTAACTTCATCCTCTGGCTAATACAGTTGCATATATATACGATAGGAATGCATATTTTCGGAACAAAAATAGAGGGTATTTACAGTATCAAATTAAGATTGGTTAATCAATATTGTCGGTGTTTTGCGGTCCGAAAATATGCATTCCTATCGTATGTATAAATATACCATTATCTCCATTATCTCTACTTGTCGACGGCTCAGAGGACGGATGGGAGATAGCATGGTGAGGGCTGATGGTTGTACCAGAGTCTTGTCTCGGCTCCGAGGCTATGACGAGGGAGCGCGGGTTTGATACTTTAGTGGAGTGCCGCTTGGGGCCTGTTGTCGGAGGGCGAGAGCTACTGGAGGTGGAGGCTACTGAAGGAGATGGAAGAAAAGAGCATTGTGTGGAAGCGGCACCGGGGGTGGGGAGTCAAGCATATCTGGGTCGACAGTTTGCAGGTGGACAGGGTGGGGCTGGCGCATCGCACCTCCCGCCACCGGAAACGGCGTATTATATTTCCGCAAGTACCGGGGTCATATGAGCAATTAGTTGAAGTGCGTATTCGTCATGACCAATAATTTTTCCAACTTTTCGCCAGTGATTTTTCAAAACATTTTTGCCAGTATAATCTCCCTTGCTCCTTTGTATCAATACTATCCGAACTTTTGCGCGTTTTTCTTCCATCCCTACTTTACCTGATTGCGTATGCAGACGGCGAAGCTCACTTCACTCTCTACTGGGCAATGGGTCCTTCTGACCTTCGAATTCAGTTTGGTTTGGCATTCATTCATGAAACCAGTAAAACTTCTCCACTCTTTTGATCTGCATACATCCCAGACGAACATTCGAGAATCCCCTTTGTAACCCTACTGGTACATTTGATCATGCAATGAAGCAGGCTTCGGATGCCTTCGAATAAACCGTTATTGTCATATGACTAGTTGAGCTGCGTCGCGGCATTCCTGTTGCCGAACCAACTGATACCGCAAAAACACGGCCTTTCAACTTTGAATTGGAACAACAAGATTAAAAAGGAGTGGGCTCGTGCTTGGTCGAGTTGGATCTAACAATTACACAGTCTTGGTAATATATAACTTTCTCAAAGCTTGACGCCGTGCAGGTCAGTAAAGACCGGACAGTATCCTTTAGGTGAGTTCTCAGACCCTTCAATGGTTGGGAACGGGGCGGTGGTCTTCCTACGCACCATCATCCGGGACCTAGTCAATGAGGACTTTCATCTGAGGGAAGTCACGGATTGCTCCCCTCAGAGAACACACTATACCCAGACTAGGGCCTCATGCTGCTCTGCTCACCGCTAGACCATTCGGGCGAGCTGATTTATAATTAGCATTTGCAACCACTTCCAAGGGGTTTGGGCAGAATCATCGTCTCAAAGTTACTGCGAATTACTTAGCAGGGCCTGAAATTATTTGTAGCCTACCGACTTTAGTCTTTTTCAGGCTTATCAACTTTTTCACAGAGGTGATACCTTGAGTCTCCCAGTAACCCGACAGACGTAGCCCCCAATTATTGACAAACCCAAAGTTAGTCTGCAGTTCTTGGGTCCCACCTTTCGGCACAAATGTTCTGACGAAAGGCCGAGGGGGCCCAGTTCAAGACTTGGGGAAAAGGCGAAGGGCCATGGTTGTGTGGTCAACTTCGTTAGCGAAAACGAGTGTCGGCTCAAACTTTATCTACTTTTTACAGCAGAGGAAGGCTACTGGGGTGGGTTGCTCTGCTGAGTCTGTTTGAGAATTATCTGGTGAGCAAGAGCCAATGTCTGTCAGTAGTATGTCCCGGGCATCTCATCTTGGCCGCGCTATGGGATGCAGGACAGGACACATAAGGTTTGATCCTACAGGGGTGCTCTGATTAGAGCCCAGTTTGGTGTGCAGATGCCATGCTGAAGCGGGGTTGAACGCCTGGAGGAATCGGCTGCCTCAGAGACAAACTCTCAAGTTTATTTGAACGGGATTATGTGAGCGCGTGGGCGGCCGGAGTAAGCTCAGTATTATACAAAACAAATTTCTGATCAAACCCTTCCAAAACCGTTTCAAATGTGAACTACTAGTGGAACGTGCTTGTAAATCGAGCGGAAATTTTGGCGTTTTTAAAGTTGGTGCCATTCTTCGTGAAGGGTAAGGGACTGTAGAATCCAAGCCCTTGCGTAGTGAGCCATTAGATCCCGCTTCAGGGGTCGGTGCTGATAACGCCTCCCATGTCGACGGGTAATGGCTCCTTTTCCGGCTAAGTTACTATAAACACGCAACTCACTCTTCACATCTGTCGGGGTCGACTACGTTGGGCCTTGAAAAGTAAATGCATGTTTGCTGGTGGGTGTGCTACACTCACGTGCCTAAGAATACCCACAGCACACAATAGATTGATTTATAATCTGGGGCGAAATAGTATTCATTCGCTCTTGCCCTTATTGTTGGCCGACAAGGATACCTGCGAAGAACGTAGAGCAACAGTGCAACTAATCCCAGAGTGGACAGAAGTAGGGCACAACAACTTACGAGAAAATGGGATCAGCATCTGTAATTACGAATCCTAATTAGTGTTTGTCCTTTTGTCTTCTGTTTAGTTACTTATTAGTAGTGAGTACATGCATCGTGAACCCCAGACATTCGTAATGTATTTTCCCTGTTTCTAAGGTATCACATCAGTTTATACTTGAGTTTCATGGTACTTATTACATGAACGGTTCACGTATTTGTTCATAACCTTGTTTTCCCGAAGGTCTACACTTTTACTGTTATATAATCTTTCTGAGTGTTTCATTTGTACTGCCGAGCGGAGGCTCGAACTCCCAGTCTTATCGTTTCTGTCAGTGCACTCCACTATTAGCCGTCATACGTCAACGGCATTAACAGATCTAGTGCCGGATTCGCCTATTCATGTTGACACGTGCCTTTGTTTACTCCACAGACTTAGCTTATTTGTACTTATTTTTTAATGACACTTTTTACCATTGCGACCACAGTCCAATTCACGCGTTTGTAATCGATTTATCGATCTTTGACGATAAACTTTCTTGATTTATTGACTGTACCGCAACCGAGCTGCGCTACAGTTTCGTTCAGCTGCCTGCTAAGTGGACCGTTTTTTATTTTCTGCGCTGTCCCGATTTTCGGAAGCTTACTGCCCATTGTTCTTGGTTTCTCACCTGGCTGTAAGTCCTTTATTTGCTGTATATTTATGCTTATTGTATTATTTAGAACCACGAGTCATCGATAAACACGGTTATTCGATTGGAATTTGTTCTGCTGCCCGTAATCGTGTTCTGCTCATATCGTGCGTGTAGCTAGTGAAACTAAGTTACTGCTAGATTCACAGCCCTAGACATCGGGATAGTCGCAACAGTTAGCCAGATAACCAAACCGCTGCTTTGATATATTGCCCGAATCGGAATTGAAGGAAATTCTGTCAAATGCAGTCCCGTCACGATTCCGACATTAAATGTCAGTCATCACAAGGCCCATCCCTCGACTCGAAGCTGAAGCGAGAACTTAAATTGGCAAAATTAAGGATAAAAAGGTTGGAGCTTGAGCTGGAAACCGAAAGACGTATCAGTGATGCCAGAACGAGGCTCGCAGAGATAAGTGATCTGGAAGCGGAAGAACGGTCAATATTGTCGGTCCAGACCGCTCGACCACCTACTCCGCAGCCATTTGAGAAGCTCAAACTAGTCAAAAACTATGTACAGTCTCTCCCAACTTCAAATGACCAACCTGTCAACCAGATATCCTTCAAGGAACCTGAAATTCGTGTTTTGACTTATAAACAACCAGTGCCAAGCAAGGTCTTTGAAAACGATCAGCTATTGAAGAAAAAGTACTGCGCAACGACTAACGAATATATATCAAATGGTTACGCTGAGCTGGTACCTGGGACTGAGCAAAACCTAACTGGTCCCCACGTATGGTATCTTCCGCGCCACGGCGTATATAAACACGGAGACCGAACCATGATTAGAGCGGTATTCGACTGCGCTGTGGAGGTCAATCAAACATCACTGAACGAACAACTACTAACGGGACCAGACCTTGTCAATAGTTTGTGCCAAGTGCTTCTGAGGTTTCATGAGTACAGGTACACTTCGGTAGCCGATAATGAAGCTGTGTTTCATCAGGTGAAGGTCCCATCAAGCGACCGCGATTGTCTGAGGTTCCTCTGGTGGCCTGACGGTAACGTGACCAACAAAGCAAAAGCATATCGTATGACGTCTCATCCATTTGGGGCCACCTCGTCGCCGTCATGCTGCAGCTTAGCTTTTCAGAACACTATCGACTGTAATATGGCAATTTACGGCACTGCATTGATCAATCAAGCCAAGAAAAGCTTCTACGTAGATGATTGTTTGATGAGTTTACCTAAAATGGAGGACGTTGGAAGAATGGAAAGGACGTTGTGGCACGCTCTACTGCAAGGCGGTTTCAACTTGACTGAATTCTTCAGTAATGTGCCACATGCTTTGGGAGAACTGCCGAAGGCAGAAACCAAACCCATTTTCCGTGATCGACAGCCAGCTGAAATAAAGCGAACTTTGAGAGTACAATGGGATCCACCTTGGGGGGGGGAAATATGCCCGGAGAGGTGTACTTACATACATCGCTTCAATTTACGACCCCATGGGGCTTGTATCTCCAAGTTTGTTGCCTTCCAATTTGCTTTTCCAGGACCTATGTCGAAGACAGGCCAAATGGGACGAAGAAATAACCCAGAAAGAAATCGACTGATGGATTGTGTGCCTCAGTGAAATTCAAACAGTATCTAATCTACGAATTGACCGTTGTATACGTCCGATGGATGAGAAAAAAGATCCAAAACTGGAACTACATGCATTTAGTGACGCTTCAGGACTGGGTTATGGAGCAGCACTCTATTTACGATCTGTTACCGAAGATGGAATGATTAACTGTCCTCTAATATTGGTGAAGTCTCGTGTAGCTCCCTTGAAATCCGTGACCATCCCGCGCTTAGAGCTTGCGGCTGCTGTTGTCTCAGTAAGATTAGTTGCCTTTACCATCGAAGAACTTTCATATCTGCTCGACTACGTTCTGGACAGGCTCGCTAATTGTTTTGCAGTTGATACGAAATACCAAGTCTCGTTTCGAAACCTTTGTGGCCAATCGTCTGGCGGTGATCCGTGAACTTTCGGAACCTGAACAGTGGGTCCACGTGAACAGCAAGGACAATCCAGCTGATATGGCTTCGAGAGGTACCAGCCCGAGAAGGCCGCTAGATGCACTTTGGTTTGATGGCCCACGATTTATCTTGCAGAATGTGTCTTCGTGGTCTGCACAGCCCAGTCCCATCGTATCCATTCATATCGAATTGGTCAAAAGGGTTCGCGTGAATGCAGTGCAAACATCAGATACAGTCGGCTGGATACGAAGATTCCGCAATGCCAAACCTTGGTTAGGCTTGCTGCGACAGATTGCTTGGTTGAGGCGGTTTTGTTTTTGGATTCGACAACGACACGAAACGGGTGTTAGTCAGCTGAACATCGCCAAGCAGTTGAAATCATCAGAATTACAGTCATCGGAACTAGCCTTACTTTGTCTGGTGCAAAAAGACTGCTTTAGTAAGGAGCTAAGAACAATCTCCGAAGGCGTTTTCAGAGACAAACAATTGTTTTCAATGATTCATTCTCAAGTCTTTACAAATCATATAGGAGATGGTTGTGCTGAAATGGTCAAGGGTCATTCGGATTGGACGTAGTTTGTGGGGGAGACGGGTTGGGGTTAGATCGACGTGTCGATCTGCACGACTAGGTCGTGACGGTCACATGGTTCGGAGCTGAGTGACTGGGGTGGGGGTGGTCCACTTGCGGCCAGAGTAATTGGAGGGCTTGGACGAACGTCTTTTGTGTACACAGAGCAGGTGCGAAAAGACGGATGCTAATCGCCTCTGCGGTGGCCAGTGTGTGTAAGCGGATGTGTTTGTGGGGATTGGGGGGCACTCGATAGACGATTTTAAATGCCGAATCCGTGCTTATTTTGGGACCTGAGTCTACCAGATGTCCGAGAATGGCACTCCCTATGGTTCCTGTTCCTCCATGTTGTAGCCATCGTGGACAGTGTTCCTTAACTCTTTGGGATAGTTGCCTTGCCGTTCGGCCAATGTAGGTTGCATTACATTTGCACCTGAACAAATAGATTACCATTACCACAAACTACGTCCAATCCGAATGACCCTTGACCATTCCAGCACAACCATCTCCTATATGATTTGTAAAGACTTGAGAATGAATCATTGAAAACAATTTTTTGTCTCTGAAAACGTGTTCTGATGTCACAATGTGCATATTCTGGAATCTCCGAAGGATCGGAGGTCCCGAGCATGTCCCGGCCAGTCTCAGGACGATTGCAGAAACTCCATCCTTTTAAACACTGTGGTTTACTACGAGTGGGAGGTCGCCTACGATGGGCACCTCTACCTTTCGAGTCAAAACACCCTGTAATTCTACCGAAGGATCACTTCATCATCAAACTTTTAGTGCAACATTATCACGAAGTGAATGGCCACGCTGGTGCAGCACATGTGTTGTCGCTATTAAAGGAACGTTATTGGATTACGCACGGCTACTCTTCAGTTAAAAATATACCACGGGAATGTTTTCGTTGTAAACGTTGGCATTCCCAGGCACAAAGTCAAGTAATAGCACCACTTCCTGAGGACAGAATGTTATTCGGCAAGAATCCGTTTAATGCTGTTGGAGTAGACTACTCCGGTCCCTTCTTGGTGAAGCGCGGTAGAGCCACTGAGAAACGTTACGGGTGTATATTTACTTGCCTGTCCATGAGAGCCGTACACCTAGAGGTCGCCTACACCCTAGACACCGATTCTTTCCTCTCTGCGTTTTCTCGGTTTGTGGCAAGACGAGGATGTCCCAGTGTTGTCTACAGTGACAATGGAACGAATTTCCGAGGCGATGCCTGAAGGCTTGGAACCAAGACAAGATTCTGAAGACACTTGGGAATAGAGGCTGTGAATGGCGATTCTCTGCATCGAAGGAAAGTCATCATCATGTATGGGAGCGTATCGTGCGGTCTGTCCGCCGAATTCTACTTTCACTTCTAGCTGATCAGTTGGTCGTAGATGAGACGTTAGTAACGATGTTCTGCGAGGTAGAAAGAATACCTAATGATCGCCCTCTAACCAGAATATCGAATGATCCCGATGATTTCAACGCGATAATACCCAATCACCTTCTTCTCCAACGAGGTATACCAGCGACATTTCCTTCTGAGCTATCAAACAACCGGTTGAACCGAAGATGGCGACAGGCGCAAAGGCTGGCAGATGCCTTCTGGGCTCGCTGGTTGAAGGAATACTTGCAAACACTACAGACAAGATCAAAGTGGGATAAGCCTAGCCGAAAGCTGAACGTAGGCGACTTGGTTCTCCGAGCTGACACGCACGCACGGAGAGGAGCGTGGCCCAAAAGGATAATTGAGGAAACGGTTATGGGAAGCGATGGACGAATCAGAGAAGTTGCAGTACGCACAGCCAACGGTGTTCACCGGAGAGACATACGAAAGTTGTGTCTTCTAGAGTCGTGCTTATGCTCATGAGCGTGGTTCGTGACATTCCCCCACCCCGGGGGCAGTGTTAATTACGAATCGTAATTAGTGTTTGTCCTTTTGTCTTCTGTTTAGTTACTTATTAGTAGTGAGTACATGCATCGTGAACCCCAGACATTCGTAATGTATTTTCCCTGTTTCTAAGGTATCACATCAGTTTATACTTGAGTTTCATGGTACTTATTACATGAACGGTTCACGTATTTGTTCATAACCTTGTTTTCCCGAAGGTCTACACTTTTACTGTTATATAATCTTTCTGAGTGTTTCATTTGTACTGCCGAGCGGAGGCTCGAACTCCCAGTCTTATCGTTTCTGTCAGTGCACTCCACTATTAGCCGTCATACGTCAACGGCATTAACAGATCTAGTGCCGGATTCGCCTATTCATGTTGACACGTGCCTTTGTTTACTCCACAGACTTAGCTTATTTGTACTTATTTTTTAATGACACTTTTTACCATTGCGACCACAGTCCAATTCACGCGTTTGTAATCGATTTATCGATCTTTGACGATAAACTTTCTTGATTTATTGACTGTACCGCAACCGAGCTGCGCTACAGTTTCGTTCAGCTGCCTGCTAAGTGGACCGTTTTTTATTTTCTGCGCTGTCCCGATTTTCGGAAGCTTACTGCCCATTGTTCTTGGTTTCTCACCTGGCTGTAAGTCCTTTATTTGCTGTATATTTATGCTTATTGTATTATTTAGAACCACGAGTCATCGATAAACACGGTTATTCGATTGGAATTTGTTCTGCTGCCCGTAATCGTGTTCTGCTCATATCGTGCGTGTAGCTAGTGAAACTAAGTTACTGCTAGATTCACAGCCCTAGACATCGGGATGGTCGCAACAGCATCACTCATGCAAGGCCGCAGCGGAGAAGGGCGTGGTTGGATATTCGATTTCCCAACTGCAATTTGTCGTGCCGGAATTCGGCGAAGACTAATTAGATTATTAAGGGCTATATTGCACTCACTTTTGGGTTCGGAGTTGGTTAAATATGTGGTTATATTCTTTACCAAGTCGAGGGCCAAAACATTGGTTGATATGCCTTCAGTGAGAAATGATGACTATTTAAATGGTTATGCTGCCCTTACCTCTCAACCCTCTCTCGTGAACCTCCCTAAGGTTACATCTTAGGTGGAAGATAAAGCGCCTTGAAATATGAATTAACAATGGAGTCAGGCGCAATAACATGCGAATATGGTTTGGTAGAAGTAGATCAGCTCCCTCCTATCTCTACTTCATGTGGGAAAAAGATGGTCTGGTTTGGCTCCTTGAATCAAAAGCCGTGACATCATGATTCTCGTGGACAAAACGAGCCGGCCAATGGTGGAGGAAGACGATGGTGGAGTAACTTTCCATGTCCGACTGAAAAAAGGGGGCTTCATTTTGCACTAAGGACTTTTTCAGCATGAGTGATGGGGTAGTATGCAGCCGTTAGTTGCGTAAAGGTCGTGGCTGCTAAAGTAGATGAGGTCGCAAATCCACAGTGCAACCATGAACTCCGGAAGGAATGTAAGTGGCACGAATTATTCCCCTGTTTTACGCTAGTTTCTGTTAACAGTAGGCAAACGCTTTGCCTATATTCCCATCATTCGCCGTGTCTGAGCTTTCTACTGCAGAACTGAACCCCCTCTGACCGATCAAAATTCATTCATATTAAACAGTGAATTCCTCACTTTTACGGACAAAATTTTTTCTACTATTTTTGTTTTCTTCTTCATTAGGTCTGAAGTTCAAGTTGCCTCTGGAAAACATCTACCAGTTACAAATGGAAGCTCATTTCGAAAACCTAAATGACCAAGGTAAAAATCTGACTACTGCTTCAGAGGACAAAGCAAGTTGGCTTAGGGCGAAACTGGTGGAACTTTCAAAAGTATTCAACTCAAACCTGTGCGACAAAAATGCTGTCTATCACAAGAACACTATATTGCAATTAGACAATTGAAAGATACGAAAGATGTGGTATTTTTTCAGCCAGACAAGGGATCAGGTGTCATCTTCATGCAGAGACAAGACCACTTTAAAAAGATGGATAACACTTTGGAGGACAAACGACGATTTATTCCGGATTCGACCCCAGAGGACAACGTGCTCGTAGGGAAACAGGTCACACGAACCCTCCCGATATTACGCTTGCATGAATTTTTCTCTGAGGACCTGTACAGAAAACTGAAACCAATAGGCATCCAAACGCCAAAACTGAGGGGTCCTCCGAAAATTCACAAGCTTATGTTCCATTGAGACCTATTTCATGTATGCAAAACTCAGCTTGTCACAAACTGGCACTTTGGCTGGCGGATACTCTACCTCCCATCCGAAAACACATGACATCACACTGTCTGAAGGACTCATTTGAACTATCAGATTTCCTGGGTCGAATATCCGTGAGTCCCCAAAAAATGTTTTCCCTTGATGTTGATTCACTTTTCACCGGGGTACCTCTAAGAGAAACGGTAGAGTATTTGTGCGACATAGTAGCAGCACTAAAACCCACTTTACCGATTCCTGTTACGTACATCCGGGACCTCATTCTCTCATGTACATAAAACATACGTTTTGATTTTAAAGGACATTCGTACAGACAGATTGATGGTGTGGCAATGGGTAACCCTCTTTGACCCACATTGGCAGATTTCTTTTTGGGAATGATTGAGAAAAATTTACATCAGAATATCATTCAGTTTACCCTGTACAAGAGTTATGTCGATGATATTTTGATTTTCACTGAGGAAGAACGGTTTAATAGGTTCTCCAACTTAAAGAACACCGTACATCCCAACTTATCAGTCACATGTGGAAAAAAGAGTGACAGCCGCCTCACCTTTTTGGATATCATGATAAAAAAGTGCAGATGGGACGATTCAGAAGGCTATTCATCGTAAAGCAACATGGAGTGGACAATACATCCAATTCCCCAGTTTAGCTTCAGTTGCCTACTAAATAAGCTTGGTCAAAACCCTGTTACACAGAGTGCGTAAAATCTGCAGCGTAGACCAACTGCTTAAGGAAGAAGAGTTCTTATACCAAACTCTTTGTGCCAACGGATACCCTGATACGTTCACTGAGATAAATAAAAAAGAAAGGCCTAAGACCGTACAAGTCGACTCGGTAGAGAAAAAACGAGTTACTCTAGTGTTGCCATTTAAAAGAGATCATCCGTTTAATCGGATTAGCCAAAATCTAGTGTGCGCTAAAGCGCACCTACTTGGCGTCTGAATTGCAGATTTCGCAAACCACCAAACGACTAAACCTCCAAGCACAATCAGACAATGTCGCAAACCTGAATGCCTCTCACGTCATGTATCAGTTCACCTGCAGCTGCGGTGACACCTACATAGGCATAACGGATCGTTGCCTCAGTCAAAGAATGGGGGAGTATGTACCGAAGTGGTTAGTGCAGTGGATGAGTCATCCTCCAGACGGACAACAGACGACGACTAGAAGCCCGGCTTTATCGACGGCAAAACACAGTGTGACCTTTCGTCATCGGATTGATCCGGGTCAAGAGTTCCGAGTGATTGTATGAAACCGGAACCCACAGCTTCTAGCTTTTTGTGAGGCTGCGTTGGTAATTAGGCTTAGGCCCCCACTGTGTGCACAGAAACTTTTGACCCACAATGTGTGCCTGCCGTGGCGGTAACCAATCAGGTTTACCGATTCGTTTCCTAATTTTGCTTGACACTATCTATTCCACTATTTTGCTCTGCACCCCATTTGAACACGAATTCGCATGTTTTATGTACGCGATTGAGGAGATTGAAAGAAATGCTTGCATCTCGCAATTTGTGTCTTCTACCTGTTTTGATGAGCTGGATCAAGGAGACCCAATGGTTTAAGACTTTTTGTTTTCCATTTTTTCTAGGTGCCTTTTGTTCAAATCTCACATTTCTATGCCCGCGCGTTTTGCTGTGACTGCTCGGACCTGTTACTGTTGGCAAGTTTCGAGGACTCCAGTTGCACCTTTAGTACATTTCATTGGCTAACGTTCATTAACTATGGAACTGTGTTAAATATTAATCACATCTATTGACAATGCATCTATTGAGCGGGCGGGAAAGAAGCGGATTTACCTGGGCAAAAGACACAAAACGGCTCAAAAGTGACCGGGATCATAATGATGAGGCGAAGGACCATCAAGAAAGCCTTCTCATAAAGGCCAAATGTTTTTTGCACATGGTGCGGGCTCACTATTCGGAGAAATGCTACAGTACGTGGCGTCTCCGGTACAAATAGGTTTGAGATGCGACCACGGGAGTCCACATTTAGTATATTCTCTCGTGACGGTTTTTTTCTGTAGAACCATCGAAGGATACCCAAAAGCCTCCTGGAATTTCGGACAAAAAATTTCCTTCGTTCAGCAATAGGTGCATCGAAGAAGCAGACCTTAGCCACGCGTTAGGCAATACGTCAAGAGTAGGAATGCTGGGTGATCAACGTAAGACACAAGACTCGCCAACTCAGAAACGCGTAGGCGACTAGCAGTAACCCTAAAACCAGACAAGATGTATTCGTCAAATTCTACGGTACTGGATGAAGGTTATACAGGCAAAATTACATGATAACGTAAAGCAAGCTGCCCAACCTTGTGAAAGGCAAAATCAAGGAGTTTACCATCCCGTATTCCAAGCACTGCATTTAAAAGGGTTCAAGACCATATCGGAAAGCCTCACGTATACAAATAAGTGAAAGTGCTTTGCTTTGGCCTGCTCGACAAGGTAATGTCCAATACAGCCGACGTCGCAAGGCACGAAGGAAACTCGGAGGGGCTTTCAACGTGTGGCCTTCACTCCTCTGGTTGAATTCCCGCGGGAATTTCGCTGTCCAGGCTTCAGGATGGGACAATGATTTGCGCCTTATTTACCTACAGCCAAATTTCAGTTTCGGTAGTTACTCACATTCTGAGTTGGATGCGTCTGCTGCATCCGGGAAAGCCGTCATAGTCATCATTTTTTCGACCTATGATGAGCCAACCCAAAATAATCTACTTGCAGGCAGACGCAAAATCAAGATGTCAAGTCGTTCCAGAATAGAAAGTTTTGCAGCAATGGACTAATTTGCGTACTCCAAGAGGAAAATTAGTTAGTTCAAATAAGGCATAAAGTAATTTTTGTTGTGATCTGTGCGAAAATCTAAAATCCTATGACGCTTCGAAGTAAAAATGAGATATGGTGCAAACACTGAGGGCCAAGACCCAGCAAAATTACTTAAAATCAATACCTCAAGTCACTTGAAGCTCATAGAAGTACCTTCCTGGGTAAAAACCAGCTTCGAAAATGTGTAGCACAAAGAGCTTATCAGAACACATTTCAACTTGAAATTGGTCATACGCTGGTATCACCTGGAATGTTTTAGACTTTTCGTAAGACCGGACATAGGCCTCAGGGACGCTTTCCATAGCAGCCGCTAAGCAATTCACTGGTGCATACTCAGGAGCCTTGTTCACCGGTGGTCCAAAGACCGTCTAGTCAATATCGTTTGCTAGGGGAACGGTTCTTCTTCATTGCCTATGCTCAGCACAAACACCAAAGGATCCCGTGATACCGCGCCCTCCAGCATCATATCAACATGTGGCTCCATACTTCCTCGAAAGCAGTATCTCCGAGGTGAGGCTACCCCCGACCGATGACGTAACAGGGTCTAATAGCATATATACAATCCGCCTACCACAAAGGCTCCCGGAATCTCTATGGCTCCTCTTTCATCCAAGGAAGTTACCGGTTTGGTCCGTTCCATGGAATCCTCGGTGTGACTCCTTGCAATAGAGCTAACCATGGATGAGGTGTGCTTGCTGACTGGTTCGACTCGGTCCATTGGCCAGCTTTTAGACATAACAGTATCCTACCCCGTGTCCCAAACCACCACAACCCACCCCCTCTATTTCTTTCAGATGCACCCATTCTGACGGGCTCGAAGCTCAGCCTTATCGGTTCACAACCACCGAGCTCTGTTGAGAATTTAATCCTGGACCTGTCGGGATGGGTATGCCCAGTGTTTTGAGGGACACTCAGTAATGATTATTGTAATCTAGAGATAGATAAAGTACGAACCTGTGAAATCGTCGAAGGGAGCATTCGACTCCAACCTGTTCAATAATGAGCCATGTTCAGTAGTAATAATGATAAAAATGGCAAATTCCTTGACCATGATCAAGACATATGCGCGAGGCATGATCGATGAGCACAACACTGCTCTGCAGCAAGAAATAGTCGCAAAATCTGGAAGTGGAATTCACACATGGTAATGGCAATACACTTACTCTGGGCTTTGTTTGAATGACCTAAGTTGGGGGGGGGCTCACGGTGGGTAATATAAACCAGTTTCGGAAACGGGAACGGGGTGTTGCGGTGACTCAACCGTGCGTGAAGACCGCTGAAAAAGCATCATAAAAGGGCGGAACTTGCAGTATATATAACAACTATGTAAACGATCAATTCCGGAGAGATCAAAAAATTTGGAGGTGTGCAGAACAAGAAAAAAGAAAAAGAAAAAAACGTAGACGCTCCTACTGGGTATCTGAAGGTTCCATATCGAATATTAAGAAGAGGGAGACAGATCCTCCAGCTAGTCATGGAAGAAAATAGAACCAGCATGTCGTCATCAAAGACCAAGCAGTGATATCGGCGGCGCATAAGTAAGTTTATCTCCATTGGTGTCATTCGGAGAAATCACTAGGCCAGAAGAACTGTGGTTTGAAGTAACTAATGAAAGAGGAAACCTGCAGAATAAATGCCAGTGAGTCAGACAAATTTATTACTATTGTTCTCTCTAGATAATTCCATGACAAAGGTGATAGGAAGACAAGTAAACCACAAGAGATGCAGTATTTTGTCAGAGCTACATGGATGGTAGATGGATTCTAAGCTTGGGAATTCAAAATGGAGTCGCTGAAGGGACAGTCAGTTGGGGTCAGAAGATGGAGGGTATACGTCGAAGCGAATACAAAGAGATCATAAAGTGAGATGATTACGGATGCGAGGGCCAGTTGCCCTGATTTGCAGAGAACCCGGCCTGTGGCGGAAAGGACTGGTACTTTTATGTGACGCGTAAAGTTTCTGTGATTACAAAAAACGAATAAAAGGCCATTATCCAGCCAGCAGCGAGTGCCTGGTATTTTATTTCATAACCATCGCGATCTCCACGATAGCAGGTCATGAAGTGAGGCCTGAGCAGGGCGGGCTCATTGGACGTGACTAATCTTCATGGGGAAGATGTTAGGGTAGCAGGCAAAAAATGGGTAAATGGGGGCTTGTGACCCGAGCAGTAGTTTTGTGATCACCGTGGGTACCGATGTAAAAGGTTCCAGAGTAGAAATAGGGCCAATCCGATCAAATAATACGTTAGATTCGTGCGGTAATCGGGTATTACCATTAAGTGGACCGACAGCTAACCCAGTGAACAGCGTGATCTGAAAGAGATGGGGGGAGTATGGCAGTCTGGAAGATGCTACAGCTCGGGTTTATGATTAAAGTTGTGTAAGAAATCAAGCAATTACAATTTGAGGTAACATATAAATCAAGGTCCTGAATAAAAGGGGAGGTAATCAGGCTGGGATTGGTTCCAGTTGTGGGTTGCAGTAGCAAGCGAGGGAGAAGAAGTTGAGTTAGGAAGATACGTTTCAGATATATGAATTTGGAGCGATGGAGAAGTAGACAAGCTTGCCCTAGACCGTAGAGACAGGCAGGTCATATTTTATTGTTCGATTAGCGGCATCAGCTGTATGGTGAGCACCATGGTAAAGGGTAATTTTGATCTGTACATTTTACCAAGGCTTTTACTTTTTTCGGCAAAACTTTATGTCGTCTGCTCCTCATGTACCTGTAGAAGTGGGGTAGTAAACGCCTTGTTATTTGGGACGATTTCTGGGTTAAGCTGGAACACGATATATAGTTCTAGAGGACTGTGTCTATCTGGGCTCCTGCTGTCTGATACTTATGGGCACAAGCTATGCTTATGTTGTCACTCCAATCGTTGACGGCTAGAGTCAACTGTGGATGGTTTATGTTCTCGACGTAAGCGGCAAGGACTTTGTGCACCTTGTGCATTTTCAGGATGAAGTCTGAGGCTACCATGCAGGAGGCTTACGTTCAGACTTCATTTGCGCCTTGAGAAAACGAAGTAAGTGCGTGGAAACCTAAATGGGTTGCAAGCTACTTACAAGTGAGTATCCAGAATAGACCCCAGAAAGGTCCCGTTTTGATGTTTTCCAGGAAAGCTCTAAACACATTTGATACACCGTGAGATATTTAATAATAATGTAGACATAAATACGTACCCCGGGGGCATTTTGAACAGGTTAAGTGGACGGAAAGTTAGATACAAATGGAAAGCCTGGCTATTTTTAGAGTCAAATTCAGGTAGTGGAACCTGACTAAGCCAACGGGAGGTTGCTAAAAGCAAGAGGTTTAACACAAGACAGACTTAAAACGCGATGAAAAATACAGGGGCAAAAGAGGATGAAACATCGGATGTTTACATGAAAAGGGTGTTGAATAACGTCGAGGATGATATGAATTACGGTGTCCTAGGAAAAAATGGAAATCAAAACGGAAAACTTGATGCGGACCTGGAAGAGGGCATGAAAGATTGATGAAAGCGAACAAGTTATCAAAAACGTTTATGGGACCTGATATATGGTAGCTGTGGTGCGTATATATTGAGAAGAACGCACATCGGGAGAAATGTAGCAAGATAAAGACGAAGAAAATGGCCGAGGAAAAGCCGCCGAACACGGAAGGAACCATACCTCAATCCCAAACACTACTCACAGGTAACGGCGTTATACTTATATTTCGGAATAGTTTAGTATATTTCTTGACCGTGGTCAATACACATGCACAAGGCAAGATCAGAGTATACAGCAGTACATGTCAATGTGAGGTATTCACAGATTCTAAATTTATAAATCACACAGCAACCGAAATGCACCAGTAAAGTCATGTAGTGTTTGAGTGAACAAAAGTGATAATGGTTGAGGCGGGAATTCCGAATCGGTTTCGAAATCTCTGGAGGGCGGTGTGGATAGCTGAACAGTCGTGGGATTGCTGATATAAGCGACAAATGGACGGTTACTAACGAGTAACCGGGCGGAAGAGATGCCAAAGAACATTGTTAGAAGTAAAACAAGCGTGGGGCTTTCAAAGTGCAGTCAGAGATACCAGCGGAATATTGGACACTGATCCAGCATTGGGTAACTAATTGTGGAGGAAGCATGTGAAATAAAGGCAAGTGAGTCAAAGGTGATAATAAAACGGACCTTTTGTGCAGGTGATTACATTGTCATATGGAAATTCAAATGAAGGCGAAAAGCTTCACAGGGACTTCAGTGAACTTTTGATGAGCATGAATGGTGTATGGACATATAACGGACTTTTAAAGAAAAGAAAAGCCGTCAATAAAACGGATTAGTGGAAACAAAACGTCAATGGTTCGGCTAGGCAGGAGTTGAAAGTGTGTAAAATGTTTTTTTTGTATGTGATAGAAAATTGTTAACCAAATTATGGTTGGCTGCAGGTGGCTGGTATTCTGTTCCTTAAAGACCTTGGTTGCAGGTGGTGGCAGGCAGAATGTTGAGGGAAGCAGGTAAAAAAGGGCTGGTTTGACGAAGTTGACAGCTGCGAAGGCTTGGTTCCGGCCATTGGTTTCGTACTGCAACGCGGGAAGAATTGAACTGTTGGGTTGGATTATTTGGGAATAGACGTTGAGCGGATGTGTTGATGGTTGGTGTCAGGAATCACCTCTGCGATCCGGTGAGACTTTCATGAGGTTTTTTTAATCCGTGTACGGTGCCCCATGTAACGTCAGCGGGCAGGAGTATAAGTTTAAACCATTAATCGAGTCGTCCAGTCCTTACTGTAATTCGGAATAAACGTCGGTTCGGCCGGTGGCTACCCAAGTACCCAATGCAATCTGGAAGAGATCAGGAGTGCGGCAGTCAGGAGAGTGTTCCAGCTGTGGGTTATGATTGTCGTTTATATGGAGGCAAGAAAATGAACATTTTGTTATCCGAACAATTAGTTATCGAATACTCAGTGAAGCCGAAGTTATCAACAGAGAGACAAAATTTGAGGACGAAGCGGACCGGAGTGCTAAAATACGACGACGGCAGTGGTGAGTCATGGAGAAAAAAGACACAGGAATGACCAGAGAAGGCGGGAAGGGGTAGATCGGGTGGTTTTGAATTACATGAGAAAGTCATCATATCACTTTCTCTGAAGGGTGGAAACTGGTGAATCTACAGAAAACAGAGGAACAAAACAACATGGGGACAAAAAAGATAACGGCTGTGTTAAAAGGTATATACTGAAAGGAGTATTAAAGAATTGATGCAATATAAATAGTGACAGTAGGAAGACCAATTCTTTTCAGTGTGCGAATATCATGTGATGATCGTCAAGTAACAGAAAGGAAGCGTCAAAACAAGCGAGTCTGTGACGCAGCAGTAAGAACAAAATGCACGAGGTGGGGTCGGGACGATGGAGCTGGTGACCTTCACGCTCGCAGGCCCTTGAACTGATGGAGTTAGCCGAAGGACTAAAAACGGAAAGCCAGTTGACGAAGTACTTGGGAGCGATTGACATAGCCGAGCAAAATATATTTGTGGAGAAGTATATCGACAATAAATACGGTTGTACAACGTGACAATGTGGAACCGAGGAGCTCTTGCTTGGGAACTGGACACTGTCACAAATGGGATTGGTTGGTGCTGGCTTGAAACATCAGGACCGAACACAGTGAGGGAAGTACCAAGAGGGTTACACAGTTGGAATACAGGAAAGCCACAATTACGCCCTTTAATATATGGGTGGTAGATGGAGGTTAGACGAGGAGGGTCGGTGAGAGATACATGAGAGGTAAACAAAAAAATCCAAGCTTGGGCATCATAGGCAAATGGGGCAACACTGGCTTCATATGGCGACAACCGTCACATTGACAGACGTTAGGACTAAGGACAAAAAAGGTTGAGGTGTGCACAGTGGTAAGGGACAACAAAGGTGAGTAATAGAATAAGTGGTAAAATAGGCGGCAGAGCGAATAGTGGCGGGGCCAGGACCGTTGAAGCTTGTGATCCTCAACCGGAGCTTGTGCGTGGGGCCAACTGTGTTCTGGAAGCCAAACTTGAGAAACACTGACCAGGGTGGTGGACTTAACCACTCGGCGCGCTTTAGGGACGAGCATGGGTAAGCGGTGATTGGTTTGCATAGGAAGCACTGTGCAAGGAAATTAACTGTAGATTCCGGAATATGCACATTGTGACATCAGAACACGTTTTCAGAGCCAAACAATTGTTTTCAATGATTCATTCTCAAGTTTTTACAAATCATATAGGAGATGGTTGTGCTGAAATGGTCAAGGGTCATTTGGATTGGACGTAGTTTGTGGGGGAGAATGGTTGGAGTTAGATTGACGTGTTGATCTGCACGACTAGGTCGTGACGGTTACATGGTTTGGAGCTGAGTGACTGGGGTGGGGGTTGTCCACTTGCGGCCAGGGTAATTGGAGGGCTTGGACGAGATCGAGTAGCCAGATTGCAGAGGATCCTGGAGGGCTGAACTAATTGTGTCCGTGAGTGGGCCGCGGGAGTATAACCAGTCGGTGGCGGGATTAGAGAACCACTGTGGAGACCGAGGCGGGACCAGAGGAACAAGATATCACCGGAGGTTTCATACGCACAAGCGGCGAATTGGAAGGGTAAATCGGAAAGAAAAGCTCGGTTTGGAAGTTCACAATCTAGAAAATTATGGTTTTTGGCAGTGGCGGAGCGAGGAATCTTTTCAGATTTAGCCATAAATGGAAACGGAAATATGAGTGGGTGAGTATGGTGTACGTATGAAAATAGATAAGAGAAGTAGAGCTTTTCTTCTCTCTTGAATACTGAGTCAAAGCGGGTGAACTCATCGGCTAACAACCTCACATCAGAGCTGGTTAATTGGACCAGAAAAGCACACTGGAGGAAGTGCTACAAAGAGGTGTTATGTATACTGAGGCGTATATTGCTCATGTCTCCGAAAGAGGTGAACAAGAAGAAAGGTTACCTCAAGATGAGATCTGCTAGTAGCACTGGGAGGAATAAGGAGCGGTTTCGAAGCATAATGGATCAGGGGCAGAGTAAGAAGTGTAGTTGGAATTAGAGGCCTGATAGTAGACTACCTTCAAAAAGTGACTAAAGTCGGCCTCAAGCGGAGAATCCGTAAAAGCTCACAGAGAAGTTCATAGCGGTCGAGTTACTTTAGGGGGGTGGGTAGGCCCAGTGACTTTTCAGTAAAGCAAGCTGGATTTTCTCAATGGCTTTATTGTAGGAGCACGGTCAATGGTGGAAGTGACATGGCATTACTCTCACAGTGGCCTCACATAAGAGAGAAACATGGATAGATGGTATTCGGGTAGTAATGAGCACAGATTTATCACTCCTCGGGTTCGCCCAGCTTTAGAGATTTGGGATGTTGTCTGTTCAGAGAAGCTAAAGGCTCAGTAATATATCCCGGGGTCTTCAAAGTTGAGGCTGAAAGGAAGGAGATGGCCGTCAACGACGATTTGCCCGGAAGACAAAGTGTAGCTTAAGGTTGAGAAGGAGTACCTTTCGGCACAGAACTTCGTGAACCATGAGCACCAACTGCAGAGAGATGTCCCCAGAAATGCTTCTCACGGCTGGGATAGGTCATTAGAGCGGAAGCGGTAAACTTTTCTAATATCATCAGCAAGGAGAAATGAGGTGCCGTGAAAAATAGTGGAGATTCCTTCGGTATGCATAAGAAACAGCGATGGGACTAGGACACAACTTCGAATGACTGCACTAGAAGCCCTTTTGGCTGGAGACAAGTAACCATCAACCGTCAATCTGAGGGATATGGGACAGGTATGGAAATATCCACGCGGCTGAAGGCCTTAGAAGCGTCTAGATAGAGTCGCCAGCATCCATCGTGAACAGCGCAGCGTAAAGAAATTACGGCCGGCAAAATGGGCAAGGGCCGGCCTCCAGAAGTCCATATTAACTGGGGCGCAGCAGATCGTCGACTAGGAGGTACCTGAAAATGTTTCTTCTGACTCATCTATGTGTATATATGCATATATATATATATATATATATATATATATATGTATATGTATATACATATAAATGTACAAACATATATATATGCTTGCACATATAAGTATGTATGCACGCGCTTTGCATCTTGCAGTTCTTCACCAGCCATTTCTCTTGCTATCATCCCACCGACCGTCATGATATGCATTCATCAATCCTACATCTGTGCCTCGCATCCACCGTATCCAATCATTTTAAATCGTTTTTTTCATCTGATCCACCCTCTACTTGTATTGCTCGTTCCCTGTTCTACGATAAGTTTTGTGCCCTGTCCGCCGACCATCCACTGCAGAGTACCAATGCTTCCCTGATATCTAATCCACCGCAGTGCACCTCACTTTTTTCTCCATTGTCCCTCGCCATCGCAGTTTCTGATGCCGATTTCTAGCTTTTCGAATATATATCAGTCTGACTCCAGATGTCTCCACCCGGACCAGTCATACTTCCCATCTGACATTGGTTTTCATACTCACCGGGCGTCCATTTAAATCCGCCCTTGAGTTCATTTAAACTCCGTACAATCTCTATGGTGTGCATACACCTATCCTATTTTAATCCGACTTCAGTCCCCCTTCTGAGCCTTTTTATTCTACTTTCTCATGCAAATTTTCACATTTTCATGAATTATATCGGTCCATTCCATCACCTGTATCAACAAAATCATGCACATGGCATGCTTTGGGCATCTCCAAAATAAACCAATATTATATTATATTACATATATATATATATATACATTAGTATACTTTCCCGTTTCCTCTAGTTCTTTTCCAAACAATTCTCTCGCCACCATCCCGCTGCTGCTCGTGATATCAGTCAATTTTTTCCGTGTCTGTGCTTCACTTTTATCTTATCTCAAGCCTTCCAAACCGCTGTTGCCGCCTGACCCACTGTTTACATCTTGCATTGTCTGCTCCCTGTTTTTAAATTGACGTCTTTCCTTTATTGCAATGTAGCATGCTTCATGGCTATCTAATCCCTTGCCAAGCAACCAAATATCTTCGTTTTCTTTCCCTTTCTTCTTTCCTTCTTTCTTCATCGTTTCTGGTTACCATTGTTTCTTATGCCTATTTTCAGTCCTCCCAGTATAAAACTTCCAGGTCCAAACTTCCTTTACTCGGCTCAGCCAGCTCCGCTATTTGACCTTGGCTTCCGAACTGGTCGGGCGCATATTTGAATCCCTCTGTGGGCCCACCTAAACTCCTTCCATTATTCCTTGGTGTTTATACATTTTTCTCCCTTTCATCTCTTTTCTAATTCTCTTCACCCTAAGCTGGTTGTGCACATTTCCAAATTTTTCACGAATTTCGTCCGTCCATTCTGTCTATTGCAAAATATTTGATCATGCATAAGGCAAGCTTCAGGCGTCTCTGAAGTAAAATATTATTATCATTTTCTCCATGATTTTACAGGCTATGGGGTTGTGGTTGCTGGCCCCTTCTGGTGGCCTTTCGCTGGCTGCGGACACTCTCCTGAACCCCTGTACTTTGTTGCATACTAGATAAAAAAGCAAGCAAAACCAGAATTAATTATTTTTGAGGGGGTCTTGCTGCGGGCCGCTTTTAAAACCAAGGGCTTCGCAGGGGTTCTTTGGTAGCAAAATGAAGCCGCAACTAGTGGAGATAGTGAAGAGAGTAACAGAATAAGAGTAGGTCAGGACCACACAGACGGAGGAGAGTTGCTGGGAGGGCATCTGGACTTGGTTATGGTAAACGTTAAGTCAGGGAGACATATTTGCGGACAACATAGATAAACTAGGACCCCTGGTGGCTTGATCACCCCGGCCAGGACTACAGAAACTTTGCGCAGTTTATACAAAAGCAGAAGGAGTAAACAGTAAGCTCCCAGAGTTGAGAGAAGGACATGGAGAGTTGACATGGTCGCAATTACGAGGACATGGCTACGCCCCGAGGAAAAATCAGGAGCCTGTCCACCAGCCTTGTCCTAAACGGAAAGAATAGACAAAACTGGCAGGGTTATACGTGCAACTCCGAGCAGCTTTGCGATACTTTCAGCCAGCTCAATACCTTATATATCTGCGAAATACACTGCCGGTGGCAGGCGAGGTGGAATTAAGCCGGGAGAATTTGAATGTACCCCATATATATTGTGGCCCTTCAACCCGGGGGGAAAGAATGCGTAGTCGGTCAGTTACTTAAGATATAAGACAGAATTGGGCCCCCGATTGTTAGTTTTGGAGAGTTATAAAGTGCCAGAGATGGTCTGGTTGAAAGAATCGGTGGGTGAATAATTCTTTGGAGCGTTTTTAAAAGACCTTACGCACTGGAAGACGCTGATGTCGCACGTTCAGAAAGAAATAGGGTGGCGAAGGGGACACAGTATATCTCCCGTGGATTTGGCAGTTGCTAGGTACCTCGGAGACATGAAAAATATGTCCGCTGGGGATTCGCTAGCAAAAGGCTACTGCATAAGGTTCCGGTGCTCTTTTTTGCAACCAAAGCAAGGCACAGCCAGATAAGGCAATCCCAAATCGGAACCAGTTTGATGCAATTATTCTACGGTGCTAGATAAATAAATTACATGTACACAAGTGTGCGCAAAATCCAGCTGTGTGGCCATCAAGTACTGCGGAATGTGGCCAAGCCTGACGGAAAGGGTGTCCAAACTTGAGTAACAGGATAAAGCAAACGACCCATTCAAGTAAATCGGGAGGCAAAATAACCAATTCAGGTAAGCACGGTCGGCACCACCTCACGATTTGTGATTTATGGTGGGTGATGCTGGACTTTTATTTATTTTATTAAAAGTAGAAATATGAGGTGAGTTATTTTAGAGACTACGAGTCACCTCAATACAACGTTCACCAAAATCTCTCCAGCAAATCGGTCTGGGAGGTACGGCTTTTTGCTTACTCGCCCGAAAACATCTGGACTCTATCGTCAGGGCATGTATTCCCAGTTCTGTGCGTCGTCCGCAGACATCGTCGCCTGCATCACGTCAAGCCTTCTAATTTCGGCTGTCCAGGAGTAGGAAGAAATATTCACCGGTGGTCCTAGAAGACTAAAACGAGCAAGATAAAGAAGGAGTGCATTATAAACCCATACAACAGAACTGCGAGATAGGGCGAAGTCTAGAGAAGTTGGTGTCCGCCGTAGTCTTATGCTGCTGAAAGGACTTTCAGTAAGCAAAGAAGCGGAGCCTGGAAGTCACGACGGACTTAGGAAGCAAAATTGATGTGAAAATGTTGGAAGGCAAGAGCTGAACAAATATACATGCATACTATAGACATCATGTGGCACTCCGCGGGGATGGATGAAGTAACTGTTCACGGGAAACGATGTCTTCTGGCAAAACTGTAAAACTGGGAGGCTTTCCCATGTTCCGGGGTAACAGCCCTCACGCGCACCGGTGAAAGGACTTATGCAGCCTGAAGATTCGTATATAACTAAATCCAACTAATCAAGTCCAAAAGAAGTGAAAAATTTGCGGCTTTTAAAGCGGCATTCAAATATCGGACAATAATAAGTCAACACCTCACAAACTACTTTAGGAAATGCTCCCTCCCAGGTTGGCCTTGAGAGCAAACGAGAACCATTGATGATGAAAGACCGAGAACAAAAATGTCAAAGTTGAGCTTCAGGACTAGGCAAAACTGAAGCGGTTAAAGGGAGAGAAAATGAAACAGGAAGGTTTACTCCCGGTGGAGCTACAGGAACTCATTGTGATCTTTTGAAATGGACCCGCCACAATGCATCAGAGGCCACAGCACTTTCACCCAGGGAATTCCACTGGATCTTAAGCAGTGCCCACTGAGTCTGAAGAACCTTTGATTATAAAATTTAACTTCAAATAATAATGGAATGAAAAATTTGGGAGACTTCAACAAGTCGGAAGGCACACCAAAAGTCCAATAGCTGGCAAGCTTGTAGAACGCTAAGGCAAATTTCATCGAAAATTCCAACCACGGAACTAGGCAAATGCACCAGGTTTTCTTACGTTGATAAATAAAACGGAGGTGACAAAAAGACGGGGCCGAAGAGCAGTCAAATCATGAGCCCGTGATTTTCATACGCTGCATTTTACTTCCCTCACTGACGTACAGTCACACATGGGTGCTCCTTCTGGTCGGCTTTCCATACCCCTACACAGCCCACAAATTTTTCATGACAGAAATTGCAATTAGGCCGAAAAACTTCTTCACCCACTGGCTGATGCTCTTTTGGTGACCATTCGTTCACGTTTTATCCCCCCCAAGATACACCACCAAGATGGTGTCTGCAGGGCGAAATCCGGCCAATATTTTCACCCATCTTGTTGTCGAGGTGCAATGTGATCTCTGGGTGGATCCGAGTTGACTTAACCAAAAACTCCATTGTGTACTCAAACCATACCAACTATTTCAAGGCTCCGAAATTTAAAATTGAACTTATTAAGATGACACCGGTTCGGTGGGGAGCGGGGCTCAATCCCGGATATGATTTGACTGGAGGAAGAGCACCCGTGATCAAGACATGCTAATGGCTTGTTCAGGGGGTGCTCGGAGCATGCTGGACTGCATGACCAAATGACACGAGAGTGGTTGCAATAGGGTTTCTTTGACGACCATTCATATACTTGCAGGAAACCGTGTTTGAAGTTCTTAGTGGCCAAACGGAAGAACGCCCGGGACAACTGGAAATCAAATTCAGCTGGTCTTATCACCCGGAGAAGTGCAGATTAGGGTGAATGGTCTAAATACGTGGGAGAGTGCAGCAGGAATTAGAAAAACAATGTTCAGTTACTTGGATAGCGTTCAGCTAATTCCTCAAAAGAGTGTGTATTGACAGGAAAACTTCCAAAAACATCAACGAAGAATTTGAAAAATTACTGATGACAATGTAAGTACATATGGACCGTGGTTTCAATGACCCGGAAAGGAGAATAAATGTTTTCCCGAGGAAGTAAAGAGGTTTTGCGTATAAAAAGGAAGCTCGCCATTAACACAGGACGTTCAATTATTCCCAACACAGAGCCCCCTTTTCGGCTAAAAATAGCAAAAACAGAGTAGTGATTGCTCGATAGTGAAAATAAGGTGGAACGGAGTGACGAAAGTTGACAGGTTAGTGATACGGGATTCAAACGAAGGATTTATTTAGGCTAAATGGCGAATAAAGTAAGAGCAACGTGGGTTGAGAACGAGGTAGACGTGAGAAGTGAAAATATGATGATCTGGTGGAATCACACAATGATGTATTCATGGCTGGATAAGCTGGAGAAAGCCAGACATGGGACACCAGGGAAACAATGAGATGATCGATAACATAAAGGTGGGTATTTCATCACCAAAGTGACAGGTAAGAAATACAACTCCTCGCTCGGGTTTATTTCGTAAAATTCAGAGACATGCTGCAAAGAATTATCAATTGATACAGGCGATAATGGAATGAGAGATTAGGCGAAAATGGTACGGCTATGCTCATGCAAACGAGTAGGCAAAAGGCTGTGATCGAAAATTATATTGCTGCGGGAGAAGTTGAAACTTAAAATTTAGGTGATCAAGTCAGCCAGTGACTTATGAGATCTCTTGGAGGAGTGGGGTACTTGCATGAAGGTTATCGAAAAATATCATAATAGTTGATAGAATTGAGATACCTGAAAGACTTTTCGATAATACTGGGTTTTTAAAAAGGGGAGTAATGTCGCAAACGGGAAGCATGAGGAGCCATCAGTAGGTTAAAAGAATGATAGGATTGTGAATGGAAAACTGAACAGCGGAAAGGGTTTGAGTATCAGAAAAAGGATAGAATGAGCCAGTGAGGAGGAATGCCGGCAAAAATTCAGTGGCGGTGAGCCGACGGCTTTGGCCATATAGAAGGATGAAAACACTAAAATGGTGACGAAGGAAGCGACCACAAGAAGGCAGGTATTCGACCCGTAAATCGATTACTTTACGACGGGACGAGCATTAAGATGGGAGTATGGTGGCAAATCAGTTGTAGGCGTACATCCAGCGTGATTTTGGAACCAAGTAGGATGTGAGAATAATAGGAGAGCATACGGAGCACATGGGGTGTGGGTGAGCGTCTGATAATGGTCATTTTATTAGTGGTCATGAGAGAAAGGCTGGTAGCAAAGCTGCATGTGACTGGCCTAGAAAGAAGAGTAGAGATGAGACATCCAACGCAGAATAAAAAATCAGATGGATCAGCCGACGGAGATGGCGACTGTGAGTTATTTATATATATATAACTTGACACACAAGATGAATACCACATCTGGAGGCTAAGGAACACTAACAGAGTGATGACGACCAAGATTGCCAGAGGGAAAACCGGTCAGCAAGTGGTCCCAATATGATGAGTGGACACTGATACAACTGCATCTGGATGGTGAGGTAGGTGATAAATCGGTCTGAGACGCAAATCTACGGCCGTTGCAGAGTCAGTGACATGCAAAGTAGTGAAGCAGTAAATGGAGGGTGTGGGAATATCTTCTAGTGACCGTTCTACAGATGGAACGTTCGACGGCAACAGGGCGACGGGATGCAGTGCCAAAAAATCTGACGCAAGAGATGCTGTTAGGGTGGCAGATACAGAATAAAAATAGGCCGTTCGAGGAGGAAGGTGGTGGGGACTGGCGGTTGGACATTGAGAGACTCAGTCATGTATTAAACAAATTACATTTCTGAGGATGAAAAGCAACTGCCAGAGTGATGCTGAAGGAGGTCGCCAGAGAAAAACTGTTGAACATTCAGCGAATTAATAATTTCTTAATGGGTGGGTGATAATATGCGGGCATTGAAGCGGTCACTGCGTAATAAGACGATCTGGGAAGCTCAGCTAGGGCGAACACGGAGTCGACTAGCAAGGCAAGGTGAAGGTGGAGAATATGAAAGGTAAGTGTACATTTATTGTTGATGATTTTGATAGTTATAAAGCGATAGCAACAGAAAGGTCTAGCCGCACGATGGAAGTACAAGTGACATGCAGGTATGGAGAGGATGCGATGCTCCTCAAGATCAGAACGAAGCAACGGGAAAGCACCTTGTTGATGAGCAAGTGGAGTGGTGAAAATAGCGGATACTTATCAGGTACATCACTGGCTGCTGAAGGGTCATAGAAAGATAGTTGAGCAAGAAGCGGCAATTGTATGTTATGGTTAGAATAGGGAAAGCAATAGCAACCGTGCAAAAGACTGAGTATATCGACAACAGCTCCAGTTTTGTCGTGCGAAATTGACATGATTACCGAAGGGACTGGTGATTAGCAAGATGGGAAAGTTGTGGAATGCAGGCAAACCGGAGCATGCCAAAAACAATGATCTGATTGTTCAAGTGATCAGAGTGCTCCAAGAAAATACGGTGATAGCTAGGTGTAGGAGGTATGCACTAGTAATTTGGTAAAAAAGGAATAGAAAATAATTACCAGTCATAAACTGCTGACACTAATGATAAAAAAACGCCATATGGTCGAGCTGAAGCCAGTGAAAACAGGAGATGACTGCGAATTACATGACTGCTGCAGCCTAGCGTGCGTAAAACTATTTTGGCCAGCTGCAAAAGGTTCTAGTTGACAGGACCGGCCATGCTCCGAAAGCTCAAAATGAATACCTCCTCTTGCGACAGGAGAGGCAGTCTTCCACCCAGTTGCGCCCGCACGTAGCCGCAGGCGACCTGCACGCCCGAAGCGGGCCGGCCGGAGCGGTGGACCTGACCGCGCCCCGCAACTTTGAGAGGGGCAAAACCGAGCATTGTTATCTTCTCACACATTGAACAACATAGCCGACGGAAAGGTGTGTTCTCCAATTTTTCTGGGTTGCACGGGGTCCTGAGACCAAGGCCGATCAACAAAACGACGAGTTGGTGGACTTGCAACGCACAATTACCCAAAAGCGATAGCCCGGGTAGTAGCACTCGTAGAATACAGGGCAATATGACGTCGTAGAATGACATAAGCGTATAACTAAGGAACTGGAAAGGGAAGACAAGAAGTGGGCCGCTTTCTCGGTCAGCCCCAGCTGAGGATCAACACCCAGCGGCCAGTGCGGATGGGGTGCAAGCGAGATCGGGCTGTGCTGACGAAAGGAGTATGATGATGGCGGTGGCTATTCTAGCAGCAAGGGGCACTGATGTTGCACAAAACGTGCAGGATGTACGATGAAATCATCGCTGATCATATGGAAATGCTGCTTGACATGCAACTGCCACAAGCGGCCTTATTCAGGGAGGAGATGCAAACCGGAGACGGAACTGGGCGTGGTTGATGTTTTGCCAAGATAGCACTCTAGCCAAGGCCTTGCGTGGCAGTGGGGATGGGCACATGGACTGAGGCTGCATTAAAAATGTAAGTAGGAACTTGAGAACAACTTAGCTATGCAGACAAATGCAAACGCTGACGGCGAAGAGCACTGTAAAAGGTAAAGGTGGGGAGGTGGGGGGAAAAGTTTATTCAATGTGTGCAGGGATTGTTGATGGTGTGACGTATAGCAATAGACATGGGGGGTGACTGGCCAGGTCTGCATACCGGACCAGCAGAAGGGGAAAATACAGTGAAGAAAACGAGCCTCACGTAAGATACGGTAGATACCGCTGTGAAAAATAATACGTAACAGGCTGGGGCCACAATTAAGTGAAGGCTAAGAAGCAAATGCGAAGCGGAGAATGCTCAAGTATGGCAGATACTCAGGTACGTGCTTCAAGAAAACCCACGCAGGGGACAAGAATATATGCAAGAAGAAAATAAACCTGCTAGATTTTCACCAGTTTGTTTCACCAACACCGGGAGTCGCAAGGGTAGCCCCTCGAACGGGGTAATAGAAAAAAAGTCAACTACTTGTGAGGAGCTTCTCTCAAAAGCGATAAACCAACCGTCATGTATATACGGTTGACGAACGCGAGTAGAAGTAAAAGTGGTGCGTCCCGATGGTCATCAAGCTGGTTTCCTTGATTAAACTGGAGACCTCTTTGGAAAGTGGAGGTGGAGCTGGTAAATTCATCAGACAGACGGATAGCTCTAGGAATCGTGAGGTGGCCGTGCGGAGCAAGCCTGAATACGAGAAAGAGGGAGCTACCTTTTTCGGCTAGGGGCATTTTCTCCCAAGTTCTTCTATAAGCCGTTCAAACGAATCAAAACCTCAGTGCTGATTTACTCCGTAAAATCGAAATAAAGTAAACACTGTTTCAAAGAGTGTGAGAGCTCGGTGAGTTAAGGGGCAGTGGGCAAGCCGTATGTGCAAGGTGGTGGATTATTCCGAATAAAAAAGTCAAATTCAGCAGAAGGCAGTGGACCCATATTGGGTCGAAATTGAACAGCCCACAAGGCTCACCATCGGTCATGGCGGAAGCAGTACCAACCGGTTTTTTCGGTGAAAGTGCGCTGAACATTTCTCGGGGTAATTTTGACTGGCTTGGAAAAGTTGAAGGAGATAATGGAACTCGTGAAATCTTGTCCGAACTGTTGTAACGACTGCCCTTGGTATCGTGATTTTTCGGCAGAGTACTTTCGTATTTTCGTGCGACGGTGCTCCTTGATGAATCCTGTTGAACCCAGCGGTTATTTTTGTGACATTCCTAAAAAGAGGCAACGTTATACATTTATACAGAAGTCTTCTAGGGCAGTAGGCTTTTCCAATAGCAGCGGCAGCATGAACAGTTACCTGTGCTGCAGATAAGGCTAATCGCACCCACATAATTCTGTAAGTAACTTTTACATTCTGGTTTATCTATCCTTCCTTGTTAGATGCGGATTTCTCCTACGACTTCATGAGTGACCCGTCCCGAAAATTATTCCACCATTTATGTGGACACAGATACTTTCGATATCCGTAACTGTGCATTTGCGCAATGATTCCATATTTTTCTATGTTTCTTTCTCCTACCAGAGTTCCCCCAGTCATCGTCATTCAGCGTGTGTGTACGTTATGTTTTGGTTGCTTTACAACCATTACTGAACTTCGACACTGCTTGGAGTTCGAAGCGCAACCTGTTGACAGTCGCATCTTAACCAATCGGTATACTAGGTTTTTTATTTATCACCAACGTAGTTCCTCGTGTGAAACATGCTAAACTACTTGAGCCGTGGTATGATCTGCGCACGCTGGCCACGTACGTTTCCGCGCTTCTAGTCCGTTCCCGAGAAATAAAAAGTCATCATCATCATTATTACTGATAAATGCACTTCGACATAAAGCGAGGCCAATTTTGGGCAAACGGCTCGAAGGTAACCGACAAGCAGTACAACAAGCAAAAATATTCAATGTTTTCACGTCTTTCATGGTCGAAAATGCAACTAACTGTCAAAGCCGCATGACTTATAGATGTTACAATTCGAGATCCATACTAGAAGCGCCTCTTCCACTGGGAATAGCAAAAAGCGTCTCTGAAGAAATAAATGCCAAGCATTGGATAAAAGCATGAATATGAGAACAAATTCGGACTGAACATTGACTGAAACAACGATGCCAAAGAAATTTAAAACAGGTTGCATAAAAATCATATTACTAATAGACATTATGAGGCGTCGCACGTGCACCGTAAACGTCGAGGGCCCTAACTGTACCTTCCCTCCGGCAAACACAGCCCACGCTCAACCAGATGTAAAACCCCATGGGCAGTGCAAACTGCACCTCGTCGCCACTCCATCCCTCGCAGGAGGCATTTCATTCGGTATCCCTAAGGACCATTGATTTCTGTGCGAACTCTCAGTAGCCGTAATGGCTAAATCGCAATTTTCACTTACTCACAACCGCTCCTGTAATTCTGGTTGCAAGGCTATACATTTAAGCTTATCTTCACTGACCGGCGCAGGTATGCTAGAAATCCCGTTCATCAGATGCATAACTGCCCCTTGACAGTCTTTGAACATTCGTCCCGGTGATCCGACGGGATACGTAGTGAGCCACTTTTTAAGAAGCCCTCAACTCCGGGAATGCCTTGGGTACCGAGTAGCTCAGACTCACAAGATGTTGCATGCCCGTTTGACCGGCTAGCACAAATGGGCTTCTTTCTAAGACTGGAGCCTGATGCATGCCGGAGATTGAGAAGTTAGGGCTTGATATGAAGTTAAGAACCAGAGAAACACTGAGTGCCAGAATTTCTTAAGCTTTTTCGGGGTTGATGATGGGGTAGGTGGAGACGTGAAAGAAGCTTGAGGCCCTTGTGTTGGGAGAGCAGACGAATTTGTTATAAAGGGGGTGGTAACGGCGGCCGGAATACGTAGAGGGTGAGGTACTTCCATGTCTAATCGATTACTTGGCGGCAGAAGTATATACGAGGAGCGGGACCTGTCCAAATCGAGGTTGAAGGACTGACTACCAAAATATGTAGCCATGGGGATCAAGGCAGAGCCAGTTAATTCCCACTGAAGGAGTGAGCGGCTTGGGATCGGAGTGTCTGATTGGTGCTAGATGTGCATTCAGTAAACCTGTGAACCTGTGAACCTCTCCCTGACATAAAGTCCTATGTGTCAGTATCTCAGTGGCTCCAAAATTCCAGCACTTACAATAATCTGTCCACTTTTATTAAGTTTCCGAAGATACATATCAACCAGCAACACCCCATCTATCACTGGTTTGGCTGTAAGTTTCGCGCAGGCAGCAACCGCTAGAGCCACTTCTGATGCATCCTCGGCAAAAGCCAGGCTGCGGTCTCTGTACTCAATTCCGGTGAGAATACACGCAATTGGTCTTTCACGGTCTTCCTCGTTGACTTCCAAGAAGAAAGCGATTGCAAAAGCCAAGACAGTGCGTTTTACAATGAAAGGTTAGCCCGTTCAATTCATGGTTTCTAATTATTCCCCCAAAAGTGATCTGGCCAGGTCATGTCACTGGTAGTTTTTCATTTCGCCGGTCAAACTTTTAGCCTAACACTGGTTGAAGTATTTTTATCGGGTATATGCATAATGACAATACGCACTCAGCTGAGCCCGCCTTCCTTGAGGGCACAACCAAACCTTTTTCTTTTCGGTTGTCAATAACGCACTCGTCAACTCCCGTTAGCATTTATTCCAAGATTTTGCACATTAGGTTTAGCCAACAAATGTTCGGAATCCCATTCTAGCTCACACGCTTAGTGCACCTTTTTCATAATAAGCAAAGAGCCTAAGCCCTATTATGAACTGAAATGCCATGCAGCGCCCACGGAAATAGCGGATTTCATACCGGAAAATCAGGAGGCTGCCATCGCTATTCCCGAATCTGATTCCCAGGAGGCTTGCACTTTTCGTCTAAAATCCAAGTATATTAAACTACTCATAGCTACCGCAGCCAGAATGACCCCACAGATCAGGAACATCATTATAAGCTCCCGGATCACAATCCGCACGACACACTACGGGAAGCCATCATTAGGCGTCGGAAGCTCCAGCAGAGAAATGGAACAAGCACGCTGTCTGAAATCCAACTGCCAGGTATGACATCATCACAGCTGTTGTGAAAAATGCGTTCACTGTTGGGCACGACATGCAATTTCGATACAGCCCCTCGTTGAGTGCGAATTCATCGGCTTCCACCATATGCCCAGATCTTAGTTACCCTTCCAATACGAAGCCAGACTTTGGATAAGCGCACCCGGGCTGTAGTCAAGCTCTACTAGCGGGCACGAGCGTTAGCCTCACAATCTCAAGCTTTGAACAACCCCAGTGTTACTCCGCCAGATTTTGTCGACAACCACCCAGCACAGGACACCAGGTAGCAACTCTGATATTCAGACGGTACGTCAAGAGTTTCACCGTTTGATACAGGAGTTCGAACAATACGAGACTACCAACAACAATAACCTGCCCCCAAACACCACTGACGAGGCCCATCACACCACCACACAGGTGCCCCCGGTCTACGCTCGGCGTCGCATGATGGCCCCGGACAGGCCTCCTGTAGCCCGCCCCGAGTTTCGACATACGCCCAAGCCGAGAATTATTCGGCCTTCCAGCAGTTCGTGGGCATCAAAACTGCACATATTCCCCAGAGAAGTCAACTGGCGACTGGAGACCGTGGGGGGATTATGGCCCACTCAGCCGAAGGACCACACCCGACGGGTATCCTATTCTACACATCACGGACCTCACAACGGGTTTAATCGATGAGCCAGTTTTCCGTCGAGTAGACCTGGTGTAGGTTTATAGCCAAAAACTAACAATAGAGGGAGGCATCCCAAAAACAGTCGTAAGGACCCCTTCCGGTTTTTTCTCGAGTTTCCAGGAATGCCGTTTGGACTTAGGAGTGCCGCGTGAACTTTTCAGCTTTTCATCCATATAGTTTATAAAGGTTTGCTTTCTGTGTTCCATCTCAACGAAATCCTGGCTGCCGGCTCGCCTGAGGCGGCACTTCTAGCACATCTGCGCACATTTTGCCACAGCCTGCCCCAACAAGCTGGCATGATCAACACTAAAAGCCGGCAGTAATCTTCGACGCCGTCTAACTTCTGAGCCGCATGTTTACTTCCACAAGGATCGTACCATTGCAAGATGAAATGCAGGCTATCCTGGATTATCCAAAACCCACGTCGTTTAAGCAAAGAGGGTTTTCGACGGGTTGGTTAACTTTTATCAGCGCTTCATTCCACAGTGCGCTTGGCTATTGCATCTGGTTTTCACATAAACTGCAACAGACGCATTCACCATGCTGTAGCGGGTTATCAGCGACACAGCCTAGACAGCAGGACTCGAGCCAGCGCCCTCAGAGTCTTTAGTCACCGGTGTACCCGACAAGGCCGTAGGCACATTACGGGTACAACATTCAGTCAACACTTGGCAACCGGTTGCTTTTACCTCCAAAAGAAACTACGGCCGGCGGAATCCAAGCATAGCACTTTTGGTCGCGAAATCCTGATATTTACCCAGGCATCCTTCACTCAAGGGACATTTTAGGGGGCCGCAGATTCATGGTCCACGCCGGCCACAAACCAATTATCCAGGCACTGCATGCCACCACGAACAGATACTCCCCCAGATAGTCGAGGCTATTGGATTACATCACTCAGTTCACGAGTAGTATACGTCGTATCTCAGGTATCGATAATCCCGCCATGGACGCCCAGTTTCGTATTCACAACCCGAATCTCGGCACCTCCAGCCCAATCAACCTAGGAGTCATCGCATCCGGACGATTCCAAGGTTTAGCAACTCTGTAGCAATTAATTGCTGTGGCTCCGGCCGGTCCCTATTTCTCTTGACTGAAGGTCGAGCTGCGCAACATGTCCAAAGGCCACCCAAGGCCTGTCGTGCCGTCAACGTTTGGGCAAAATGTTTTCGAAACCCTGCACGGCTTGCCCCTTAAAGGCATAAAAGCCCTCGCCAAACTCATCGGTGACTTCAATGTTTGGCGAGACATGAACCACGATGTCACCGCATGAGCCCATTCCTGCATCCGGTGCCAACAATCAAAGGCACATAGGTGCCCGAAAGGCCTGCTGTCCAAATTTCCACCGGTCAACTCGCGTTTCAAACAAGTGCTTCTTGGCCTAGTAAGGCCATCCCCCCCCCCCCCCCCCCCCGAAGGATAGCGTATGCCTTCTTACTTGCGTATATCGCTTCGCCAGATGGCCGCTAGCCGCACCCTTGCGCAAAGCAGCCAGCGAAAGGTCCGCCAAGCTTTCTTAGGACGCTGGGTTGCAGCATTTGGTTCTCCGGTAGTGCTGATCCCTAACCGTGGCTCACACTTCAAGGGAGCTTTCAGCAGTCCCTTACTGAGTTGAAACACCTATCGTATTCCCATCACGGCCTAAAAACGGCAAACAAAAGTGGCGGAGGAAAGTTTCCATCGGCGACTCGAGGCA
Organism: Fasciola hepatica; assembly: GCA_948099385.1. Lineage (NCBI taxonomy): Eukaryota > Metazoa > Platyhelminthes > Trematoda > Plagiorchiida > Fasciolidae > Fasciola > Fasciola hepatica. The sequence goes on from CANUEZ040000019.1 coordinate 5,005,901, forward strand.
GCCCTAGCAGCCCGCAAAATCCTGGACTGGCGGGAATAGCCACTGCTAGTAATCCTGGGCTGCCACATGGCCCTTAGGGCCGACACACAAACCACACCAGCCGAAACCACATTCCGTTGCGCACCTCGACTTTTTGGTGACACTATAGCCCAGGAACCCGTCGGCACTTTTGATTACGTAGCCCGGTTAATGCCCCAAATGCGTTAGTTGAACTTTCCGTGGCTTGTGAATGAAACACGACAGTTTATGCCCACCAGCACCTCCAAAACAGTAGGCTTGTTTCCCTCAGGACAGAAAGATTAATCTGCAGACCGTCCAATCCTTTAAAGGTGCCCCTGGTAGCAATTGGCACTAGATATTTCCTCGTAGTGAGCCCTGAGTAGGTCAAATAAACGGATGATGGTATCACCATGGTCCTTCTAGAGTATGGTTTAATCGACTTTTTCGCTCATTGCTTACTGTCTCAGTGAACGCTCACGTTGCACAATGTCTCTTGCAGTTGATGTGCGATGAGGTTTTCCGTTTCCCTCTCATTTGTGGCAGGGATTCGAAGGAATACACTCGACAGTGGTGGGTGCATAACTGGTGTGCATACCATCGAGGGAATTCCGGAGGCTCGATTGGCCGTGGCCATTATCTATTCTCTGCTAACTGAACTGAACTGAACCGAACTGAACGGAGGCACGTGTGCCCCTATAACTTGCCTACCCCGGCCCCTATGAGGTTCCTTGTCGCTCATAGGAAACATTCATCATTGACCACAACGGCAGAGAGGCGGCGGTTACCGTGGGCCAAATTAAACCAGCTTTTCCGGTCTAATTCAGTCCATCCGACTCCGCCTCATTGAATTCTTCTGGGTGAGCACCCACGTCCCCGGCTTTTCACACATCGACCGAGTCAAAGCCAGTGACCCGGTTGGCGGGCCATCCTGGAGCAACTCTCAGCGCAGAGCTGCCTCCACTGACCTCCCATTGCGGATGGGTGATCAAGAAACCCGTTCGCTCTGCGGATACAGGCCATCACAAAACGTACATGTAAAGCCCACCAGGCAAAGGTTAAATGTGGCGAAAACCCAGGGTAGCAAATCTGCAGTGAGAAATGCATCGGCATTGCCATCGGTGTACATGACGCCAGCAGAAACCATAGACTTAGACATATCGCCGCATGTGTCACCGACCCATCCACCAGGAAAACGTCGGCACCTTGCCTCCCCACCTACCACGTCCGCTAGAATAAATAGCAAAAATCGACCTCATCAAACCTATCATTCCACATTTTCAGGGTCTTCCACAAATCTACCCAGAAGTTCTCCATCCCAGTTTAGCCACAAGACATTTGATCTACCAGTGACATCATCTCTACAGCCTAGTACGTCCACCTGGAGGCCTCATAATATGACTGCGACAATACTGCCGCCGCCGCAGCATACACCTAGATCTATGATGACCAAGCTCGGTAAGCACTTCTCAACAGGCATGCAACCAACTAACCCCACCAGCCACTATCAACAGCTGTCACCGTTCCCTCAAGTCAGCTACCAGGTCATCACCCCACTTCACGATCCTCCCTATTCAGCTACCGGCTGTAGAGTTCAGGCGGGCATCGGGCCCTACAGCCACAACACAGTCGCCCCGCCTCAGCTCCCTCTGACTAACAAACCTGTAAGCCCTATGAGCCTACAAGCTTCTTCCACGTTAGAGGCCCTATCGAATCCATTAACGCCAAACCGTCCTCAGATAATGTATGGCATGCCCCCATCATTCCTTAGACCCTCTCTCCAATGGACAAATCCTCTAAATCCCTATGATAATATCGCACCAAATAATGGCCATTGTTTCCTTAGGCACATTCCACCACCGTCTGTGCCCTACCTTTGACAATGCCATGTGTCAAAGTTGCCGGCTGCCCATTCGCTAACCCTACCTTCGTGTAAAAATCTGTATTCCAAACCGGAGCTGTTAACGGACTACACTGTTATGCAGTCTCGTATCTTCAACCCTCCTCGGACGAATGGAAATGTCGTTATATCAGACACTTCAGAGATCCCGCACTTCTTAAGGGGTTTGTCTACATCGGATTCTAGCACCGCCCGACACCATAGCGTAACCAGCCCTCCGCTTTCCAACATCGCGCCATACTACGCAACAGCTCATAGACCAAACCTCCCAATTCACGGCGCTGATTTGCCACCTGCATATGGACATGCTAGTCAGACCAGGAATCTAGACTGTTCCGCACCACACAATCTACTTGACCAACCGAACTACCCAAAACTAAAAACCAATAACAGTATCTCTTTGGTTCTTTTTAATAGCCGATCCATAATAAACAAAATTCGGCACTTACGATATCTGGCCACTAGTTCTAATTATGATATAATTTTGATCACTGAAACTTGGTTAACCAATTACACTCCAACAGACCAGATTTCTCTTGTAGGCTACAATGTCTTCAGAGTAAATAGGGAAACTCGACGCGGTGGAGGTTGTTTGGCATTTGTCAAGCAAACCTTTAATACAACGGCGCTTCATCATCCTCTACTCGACTCTATTCCCGATTCACTTTGGCTAACTGTCCACATTCCTGGCTCTCAACTTCATGTTGGATGTGTTTACCGCCCACCAAGCGAAAATTTCTCCGGACTCTCATATCTAATTGATGCGTTTGAATACCTATCCTTACTGCCTTCAAGTATAAAAGTTATTGCTGGTGACTTTAACCTGCCCAAGATAGCTTGGCCATCTTTATCTGCACCCGCAAACCTTTTACCATTTGTAACAAGTATTACTGTAGGAGGGTGGGTACAGCATATCCGCTCTCCTACGAGAAAAAACAGCACTTTAGATCTCATTTTCACCCATGGCGTCCCTCATTTATTTGTCTCAATCTCCCGAAATTTGCCCGGTAGCGATCACAATCTGGTTAACTGCCGCATTCCCACTCACCCACAGCCTAACCTGAAATCACACCGCATCAAACCCTCTCCTCTCCCTGACTGGAAGGTTCTCCCTGCTACAATTCGACAAGCTGATTGGAGTGAGTTTTTTCTCTCTCGTGACCCACAAAACGCCATTGATATTTTCTATGCACAGTTCTTCAGATGTCTTAATAGGATTACCTACCTCCCCCAGCAAAGGAATAATAGGAAATCCCATATCACTTCGCTGCAAACAAAGTATGCCAAGCTCCAAAAAATTCATGAAAATACACACGACTTTGCAATTCTTATTCAACTTTTTCGCCTCACTTCTACTATCCAAAAGCTTGAAGAAACTACACTACGTAACCAGGAAACAAAAGCTCTGCGACACCAAAATAGATCTCTTCGACTGTCATTATTGTACAGGACCAGAACCTCTCATAAGCATGGAAATATCCCGCACACTGTTTCAATGGACAGTGTATCCGCTTCTACTCCCCTTTCTATTGCAGAGGCCTTCAACTCATCCTTCGCCTCAACTATGGCCCCTATTATTAATGTTGACCCTCCGCCTCTTCCCCTAGTTACCGCTTCAACTCTGTCCACAGTGGAATTTGACGCCTCAATTATCTTCCATTTATTAACCACTTTCAAGCCATCATCTTACCCAGGACCTGACGGCTTACCGCCCACTGCAATAGTTAAATGCGGACCTGACTTACCTTACCTACTACTGAATATATTTACTCTATCAATGAACTCCAGTCTGGTGCCTGCAAACTGGAAATGCTCAGTCATAATCCCGCATCACAAGAAAGGTTCACTGCATGAGGTAACAAACTACCGTCCCATTAACCATACACCTGTCCTCTCTCGGCTAATGGAAAAAATCGTAAAAGAACACATCGTCAAGCACCTCTTTCAATTGGACGTTATTAATCCTCGACAACACGGCTTCCTTCAATCAAGATCTTGCGCAACCTGCCAGCTCGATTTTTTAAATCTCATCACTGAAATGGCAGACAGTGGAATGGCCCTTATAGTACTTTACTTGGATATGTCACAGGCATTTGACCGCGTGCCACACCCACATCTTCTAGCCAAAATCCGATCATTTGGCATTACTGACCCTTTACTATCTTGGATTAATTCTTACCTGTCTAATCGCTCTCAGGTTGTCTCGATAAACGGACACTGTTCCAAGCCTAAACCAGTTACAAGCGGTGTTATACAGGGTAGCGTGCTTGGCCCTCTGTTGTTCCTCATGTATATAAACGACATATTCCTCTCAGTGAGCCATGGCACCCCATTTCTTTTTGCTGATGACATTAAAATTGTATACTCATTCAAGCCTGAATGCATCGCCTCGGCTATCTTAAACATCTCTAAAGACATATCTGCACTCCATAGATGGTGTTCAACTTGGCAGATGAATTTTTCCGCCGACAAATGTGAGGTTCTTACATATAAATGCAAGCTACCTCCAGGATCCTTAACCGTTTGTGGTTCAACCATTGTTAACAAGCAAATAGTTCGGGACCTTGGCTTGAACTATTCCTGCACATTTAATTTCTCGGAATATTCGGCCCTCCAAGTCGCTAAGGCCAGAAAGTGTCTAGGGCTAATATTTCGCCCCTTCCAACTTCGAGACTGCATTCTTTTCCTTTATAAATCTCATGCCAGGCCTTTATTAGAATACTGCCCACTGATCTTTTCTAGTATGCGGAAATCAGACAGAATTGGTATCGAGTCAGTTCAACGTAGTTTTACCAAGCGACTGATTGGATGGAGCTCAGCCCTCACTTATAAAGAACGCTGCTTATTTTTAAACTAGACCCTTTATGGCTTCGCCGTATGAAACTAAACCTTATCTTTTTGTATAACATCCTTCACAGTCGGACATATACTTCTAATCCACTGCACTTTGCGCCCGTTTCTAGCTATCCACTACGTTCCAGAATTCTTACCCTTTCAACCCCTATTACCAACACCAGCTTACGTTCACATTTCTTCATCATAGTGTACTCTAACTTATGGAATAAATTACCGTTAGAAATACGCAGTTCTACTTCCAGCCATCGGTTTAGAAGTGCGTTGGTTAAATTCCTCACGGTTACCCAAACCTTACAGCTCCTAAATGTAGACATGTCCGATGACCAAGCCTGTGAGAAGGGTCTAGACTTTTGAATCGCGCAAACACCGGCGGTCTATGACAGATGAAATTAAATAACCATTCTTAGTTTTTCCGCCTTCTGCAATCGAAAAACTAGTATCAGAGATTCACTGTCTATTATTGTTGCCTCTTTGTATCGATTCTCATTTATCCTCAGCTGGGAGCATCCCAGACTGCGCTCCTCTACTTTTTCTCTATTTCCAGACCTTCATTCGTGCGTACCTTTCTCTCGATGACTCTTCATACTCTGGAGACCACACCGGTCACTAACCCGGCCTACGCATCTACCTGACCGTTGGCTATTCATACGCTACCCGAATGACGCTTCCTTGGTTACGTTCCGGGATCCCCTGGTGCCTGGTTGCCTGATCGCGGACTTCCTGATGCCCACGGCCGTTTGGCCCCACCAAGAAAACTCATGTCAATCACAACGGTGCGAGGCGCGGTCAAATCCACCGCTTTGGCCGGCGCACATCGGGCGTGCAGGCCAACTGCAATAATACGCGGGCGCAACTAGGCCGGTGGATCGCACCTCCTGTCACCAGAATTGGTTTTCAGGTTGGGTGTCCAGCGCACGGCCAGCCTCACCCACTAGTGCCAACTGCGGATTGAAAAACAACATCCCCTGCATATTACTGCTGCCACCCATTGCCTCCTCCAACGTTCCTGAACAAGGTTTACCATACCGGCATTTATATCCATCGACTTACCTTTTATTTGTCTGAGCTGATGCCATGTTTACCCTCATTCTATTATATCCAGTTACCGGATTCTGTACCCCGAAAAATGAAACGGTTTCACTGTTCAGATCTTTATTATGAATATGACAATTCCTGGTATACTCTTGAAGAGACCATTCATCCAATTGGTAATTTGTATGTCACAACTACATTTATCTAAACAAAACCATCATTTAAAGATTCGTCTCTCACGTGCCAACAATTCCACACAAAACGAAATGGTCCTCCTTCCAGCGCTTCATCGGCGTGACACCACCTTTATGTTCAGTGTATCCTTCCGTTGCACCTTTTCTCATTCAGCCATTTGCATTTCATGACAGTTGCATTGGCAATGAAGTATTCACAATCCAGGACAAAAATAGTTCGACACTGAGAAAGCTATTTCTCCAAACATTTGCTGGCAATGAACTATACGTATGCCAGTTTACTGACCTTCTAGTTGTTTCCCAAATACCCCATGTCAGACTCTTACCAGCGCATCCCGTTAAGCGATTCTTTACATGTTTTGACAGTATCGTTTATGCACCACCCCCTTGAGACTTCATAAGATCATCGTATATCAACTGCTGTTGTCAAATTGTGTTCACCAATTAACCTGAAACGAACCCTTTATTCGAATCGTGTTTCACTCACCTGTCAACTTTCGTCACTCTGCTCCAGTGAAATTTCCAGGCTCGGGCAGCTACATCCACCTCTTTATGAGGGCGTTCTCCACAACCTCTTGATGAATAGCAAATACCAATTCCGTGGTTACACGGACTGTTTTATATACGCATTCCCCCTCCTCGAAAGACACCACAAATCCTTCGGTATTATATTTCTGCTATTTTCCGGGTCATCTGGACTACTGGTTCAAGTGCATGTCCTTCATCACCCAAAATTCTCCAATTTTTCGTTGGTGATTTTTCGAAAGTTTTCTTTGTCAGTTTACTCACCCTTGCGACTTTACATCGACGCTATCCAAAATACTGCGCATCTTTACTTCATCACCGCTTTACTTCATCACGTATCTCGACGGCGGAGCTTTTTTCACTCAATTCGCAAGTGTACGCCCACCCGACCTTCAAACTCAAATATGCCGGGCAATCGTTCGTGCGACCACTAAAACCTGTACACTTTTAGGCTGCATTTACCCGAATGAATATCCAAGGAACCTTTTTGTGACCTCACCTGTATCATATGATCATGCAATCGAGCATGCTTCGGGTGTCTCCGAAATAAACCATTATTATTATTATTATTATTCCATAAGTATGCAGGAGACCCTACGCGTAAAAGAGTTTTCCTCCCACCAAGTTTTTTGATCTTCACTGGATGTTTTTTTCCACTCTGCTGCATTCTTTTTTGCGGACAGGCAAACTTATTGATGTTCTGCCCATCCGTCCTCTCTAGACACCACGACTAGAAGCCTGCAGTTTTATGGGGAACTCTTGCCACTTTCAAATACCCGCTTGATAGTGACACGAACCTGGCTGCTCTCCAGTAAGCCTTCGCATTCATCATCCGCCGGGCTTGCGCCAGGTACCCATAGGCAGTACACATGAATTACTGGAAATACCGACTACGACACCTCTTTACCAAGCAGAACCTGTGCTAGGTCATTCACTGGGGTGATTGGAAAGAAAGCTCCACTGACACCACCGCAGTGAGCACCGGAAAGTCCCACCTTCCGCTCGACCCTACGGGTTTTCAGCTTGATTAAACAGCTAAGGCGGCTCTCCCCAGTGTCTCGCTTCCAGTTACAACCATTGCACTTCACTGCAAGTAACCACGTCTTCTCCCTCTCGCACCTTTTTCTACCCTCTTCCGCCGGAGTCTGAGGCAAAGACGTAGTGCGTCTTGTGGTACGCATACGGTATATTTTTCTTGTCCGAAGAGAGAGACAGCCGCTCAGACATTGAACGCTATCACGTTTTTTGAGCTGTCCAGTCATCTATGGATCTCAGGTGCAACCGAGGGCAGGAATTCGCTGTCCACTGCCAAATTCTTAGGGTCAGGGTGCATCGGTGGGGCGCCACCTTTGATAGTGTAATCTGTCGACTTTCAGTGGATGCCGATGCTGGCCAATTCCTGTTCCGAGGCTTTTCCTTTTTTGTCGGCATTGCCATGTACCTACAAGTGCCACAGAATATGATCAAAGCGCGGTCCGGCTGGTTGGGCGCTTATTTTTGCCAGGCACGGTACTTTTGGCAGGAAAGACCTCAGCGGTTTTGATTTGCACACTTATATTCCTCGGTATCGTAAAGCGCAGTGAAAAACGATTTGATGTCAAGGACGAAAACGTGCCCGTATCCGGAGAGATAGGTTGGCCAATGAACATGATGGCCGGGCATTAGATGGTCAGGCCACAAATAAAAACTGCGGAGATAACGTGGTGTTAATAACAATGGGTTCGATAACAAAGGAGCTAATTTTCGAGGGCAGTTTTGGGTGCTCCTGAACCAGTAATTCTGCTATACGCCCAGGTAAGACATTTTGGGAAAAAGCTAGAATCTAGCTGCGGTGTAGAGCAGCTGCCATTCAATTCTCTGTACTTTCTGCCTATGTCAATAGAAATCAGTTATCCTCAGTCCTGGCTTTGATATTCCGGTAGTTCATCTTTTTTCTCAAGTCAGACCTCCTCCAGCTTATCCAGGTATCTAGTCATCTGCACCCCTGACATTTTCACAAGCGCACTACTTTTATGCGACTCTATTAGATATAACATCCATAATGATTGAAAATTCCTGGTTTGTTTGCCTTGGTATACTTTCTGGCTGATTTTGGACTGCCTTCGCCAACTTTATTCTCGCTGACACTGTTTTTTGATCGTCCTCCTCGTTAAGATCAAGGCATTCACTTTTTTTCATTGGTCTTGCTTTCCTGGTGAGATAACTTCGTTGACATTCAGCGTGGCACACAGTCGCACCGGGGTATGGCAACTTGTCTAATCACGGTTCGGTTTCGCCTCCCACTCGCCTTGAAGGGCCGTATAAGTTTGACTAGTTTACGTTGATTTTTGGCTGCACCCCCAGGAACTTAGTCGTTGAACCTGAACAAAGATGAAGAAGTTGTTCTATCTGTTTGGGCTAGGGGACAGGTACTTCCTTTTTATCCTCTTTGTTCAGCTGTTCTCTCTGTACAGATATTTGTCCTGATTTTGACCACTTTTTGGCTGCTTAGTGATCGAGGCTTGCTGTCAAAGGTACCGTCGTTATGTACTCATACTTTAACTCTCGAATAGTGCCGTGGGGTCTTCAGAGCGGTCGAGTTTCTGATTTGGGCTCTGCACCAATTCAGGCTACGTGTAGCTTGGAGGCTCCAGGGTGCCTTCCAGAAAGGATGAAGCTTGATATTCCACGAAATGAGTGCTGAACCATCGATCGGGCTTCAACCGGACCAGGGCCTGTGCGCCTCGGTCTTTGCATCAGATCTCTGCAAAACATTCAACCACCATATCCATTTTTCTACAGCCTCGCTTCCCTCTTACTTCCGTCATGGAATCACCCAAACAAATTCATCATCTGAATATTTCTCCGGTGCTGCTCACTCGCCTCAGAGTTCAGTGTCACAATCCATCAGGCTTAAAGAGTGTTTATTCCAACATGCACCCTGCAGCAGTTGCGCGACTGACGTCTTGATAGAAGCAAATCCCAACATCCAGTTTTCCTTTGTTGGTGGCCCACCTACTGATCCCCACTCTGTTACTCACATTTTATCTTCTGAACTCACCGTGGACTCAAAGCCCCCACAGAAATGATGCTCCCCAGATCATCAGTCAACTCTCTTTCCATCTTAAACTTCCTGCCATGGAAGGACAGACCGTGGTCCACAAAGTTGACATCATCCTTGTCACCGATCCTGGCTTAATGGACACACTCTGACCGCGTATCATTGTCCGGCTACGAAACCTGCAGGACTCGTCAACTTTACCTCCTGGATGGAGGCTCTTTGGGATACTTCATGCGCACTCTTTCTGCCACTCTATTGAAAAACTTCGGCCTGGCAAAGGTCGAAGGTTCTACAGGGCTCACTACCTCCCTATCGCACAGGACCGTTGTCCTTGGCTGTATTTATCAACCCCCTGGCGATGATTCTTCCAAGTTCAACTCCATCACTGATGGGTTCAGTCATATTGCTGTCCTGCCATCTGAAGGCAAGCTGGTAGCAGTTGGCTTTAACTCGCAGGCGTAAACCGGTCTTCCTCTTCCGTCCTCTACAAATTGTGGAGAATCGCCCAGTGCATTCGCCTGGGGAAGTGAGCCCTGCACGTAGAACAGCCCCCCAGGACGGATAAAGTTCCCAACCCCACACTTACCTTAGGACTAGAAACCTTTCGGCCTCCTTGCAAAGCGACTACAAGGCTATTAGTTGCTAATTACAAGTCGAGCCAAACACTGGGCGCCTAATACAGGACGGTCCCGCTGTCCATCATTTTGAATGGGGCCACATCCCCTCACTAATTTGCTCCTAGACTGGGATGAATACCTCTTAAGAGCAAATTCCAGTTTGTCGTTGACTTCTTTCCATTGGGTTTACATTTCTGCATCGAAAATTGTCTTGCCCCCATTCCTCCTCCAGACCTATAAAAGCACCGAGAAAATATCTTGCCCTCAATCCCGCTCCAAACCCGCAGAATCACTGAATATCAAGATTAAAGTAGCATAAGTCTAAGCTTCGACAACAGTACCACTGAAGTGCGGAGCTTCCTGTGGCTCTACGACCCAAAAGCCTGCCCAGTGAAATTTACTCCTAACCCGTGACCTAAAATCGAAGGAAGAAACCAAAGCGCAGTGCCACCCAAACAAATCTCAAGAGCCAGGCTACTCGGGATCCTAGCCCTACAGTCATCCTCATGCACAGAACAGATCTCCCATCTAGATAACTTCATAGCCTCACCTTAATAAACAAGCACACTCTTGAAAACTCCAGTGACTATCAATCCCGCCGGTAGTCAGTCAGCCACCTGTTTTGTCAACAATGGTTCACTCACATCTGTCACAGCTGACTTCAAGGGCATGATGAGATATATGTTTCCTTCTAGACCGCCCTGATAACCAGGACTTAGTGGCCTTCCATCAGCCGTACCTTCTCTGGGTGGCCGGGATACTCCCCTTCTGCTGCTCAGCCCGTACAACCCGTCTCCCCAAAACGGAACCTTCCCTAACTAAAGGTAGGAACCTGTTGTCACTCTTAAGCGTAAGAAAGTCACACAGTGTGACATCACCAACTGCCGCCAAATAAACCATAGGCCAACGATCTCAAGGCTTCTAGAGGACTTCGTCAAAAGCTGCATAGAGGAACAAGTTCCGCTTCTCAAACCCATCAGCATCAGACAGCACGGGCTCCTTAGGTCACTCCATTGGCCGGCCTGCAGATTTGACTTTCTAAACCCGGTAACAACGGCAGCTGACAAAAGCGATGCCCTCGTCATCAGCTACCATGGTATGATAAAAGCTGTTGACAGGGTCCCGCATCTGGATTTGCTGTGCAAGATCAGGGGTTGCGGAAGCGAAGACCCCTTGCTTGGCTGGGTTAAGTCCCATCTACAAAACCGTCGCTAAGTAGGCCGAATAAATAACAAGAAGCCAAATCCTCTCCTGGTGAGCAGTTGGGTTTGCCAAGGAAGTGTTCTAGTCCCACCGTTGCCCCCCCCCCCTTTTATGAAAGACGTCCGCAATGTCGCTTTTCACGGCGAAATCTTGTTTGCCGAAGACGCGGAGATAGTTTACGAAGTTGAACGAAGCAGCCTACCTGGGGCAAATGAATAACGTCACGGCTGATTTACAGTCCTCATTACTTTGGTGTGACCACTGAAAAATGGAACCCTCAACGAACAAAAGCAGTTAGATCAAGCTAAACCGAAATAATTCTCGAGGTATGCTCAAGATCATTAACCGCCCACTTCCATATTCCCTAACTGTGCGAAACCCCGGACTGCTATACTTTTGCAAATTCAACTTCTCTGAGCATAGTTCTCATATAACAGCTCGGGCAAACGAGTCCGCGGGCCTGATGTAGATAAACTTCTTCCTCAATTTTAGTAAGCTGGAGATGTATGAAATCGATATTCGTCCTACCCTAGGGTACTGCACGCTTTTGCTCTCAAACACGCATATACACAACAATATTGGTACCGAAAGTGTTTATCTCCGATTTACCAAAGAGATGATCAGGCTGTCCACAAATAAAAGTAGCTGACAAGGCCGTAAGCTTCTGCGGCTTGACTTCCCGTGGATTAGAAGAATAGAACTTATCCTAGCATTTTTGCTTGCCTTGCTTCTCGAATAAGCTCAAGTTACACTTCAACACAAACATATCACTCCAGCTGCGCACTGGGAAGGATCAAATAACGGTCCGCGATTCTCATAAGTCCTTGGGCAAAACGTCTTCCTCTTTGAATATGCAACTCCCTGGAACTTACTTTCTGATTTCTCAGCCATGCGTAAATCCAAACCATTCGGAGCAGTAGGCACTCGCAAACTAATCCTTCCTTTAAGTCCATGTGAGACTGGTGATGGAGTCTACGAGGAAAGTGTTGGATACTAATCCGAACCACGGATAATCATTAGGTTATACTTCACTTCTCAAAGCCGTCTTCCTCTACATGAGCGAAAGATCACAGCTTGCAGTGACCTGATTTTGACGGTTACTCTTATGACTGGGTACAACACATCTGAAATCACCCTTTTTATATACACAATACCACCGGTTGCACTGATGTTTATCCCAGAACATTCCTAGCACCACTATTTAGTAATCCTCAATCTCTCTGTCTCTCATCAAAGAGGTTCCACCAATGAGGCACCTAAACCTCCATCCCGTTGTCTCACTCATTCGAATGACCAGGCACACGTAGCTCAACTACTTCCTCCTTATTATGAAGCTCGAGAGTGAGCCCCTACCGAATGTCCGTCATCTGTTCATTCAACACCACCGCATTCTCCAATGATCGGCCTCTATAAGGCCCTTCATACTTAGCCATCAAAACTATCACCCCTCCGTGTGCCACCCCATGTCTCACCGCAAGTTTTACTGGCAACGGCCGGCTCACATACAGGCTGAAAGTTGTCGGACTCCGTCCTCATCAGAAACGAGCGGTCTGGTTTGCTCTCCCCGAGTGTTGAAAAACCTTCTACGTGATGCTTCCCATGCTTCTCTTTCGCAGCTCAAGGCTGCACAGTTGCACAGGGAGAAATTGCACCTAGCCCGCGGCTGTCTCATAACGGGGAGAAAAACTGCTAACCCTAGCCGTGGCGGACCCCGTGGGTCGTGCATGAAGAATGGCTAGCGGAGAAGAAAAAGGAGTATTCCCCAAAGGGTAAGCATGCTCGCCTTCTCCCAATAAATGAAAACCAAACATCAAAGTAGCAAAAAAGCTTCTGGCTGCGGAGGTGTTGGATTCGAGCTGTAAGCTCCGGTCAAATACTGACGAATTTCCCGCTGCAGCCACAACCCTGCTCATTATGTGAGAAGCCCCAAACAAATGAGTGTACGAGCTAAAAACTCGATATTTCTTCCTGACCCTGTACGGGGTGACGGCTCACCGATCGGGTTCTACACACATAAGCCGACCCCGCCCCTCTCTTTTTAAGCCCTGTAGGGTTCCTTGCTTGCCGATGACCGATTCCGTTGTCCTTGCAGGTTCTACAGAGAACAACCACTTAGGGTCTGTTGTGTTTACACGTTTATTTTGATACATGGGCTGATTATCACCAGCGCTTGAATAAACCCAAGAAGAATATGAAGAGGGCTCATCCGCAAATCGCCCCTACAACCAAATCTCCCCGGGGCTGACCCCAAAATACTCGCTCATAAATAGTTCACGGTCTAAATCGGTTTTGTTCCTCCTAGGATTACACGCACCTACACTGTTCTTTCTGGGTGCAAGTAGGCTGTCAAAACTGGTATAATAAGCGGTAACCTTAGACTTTATCTCCTCATCATTCTTACCTTGCACAAGGCGTAAAACTTCTGTACTTTTCGCGCTCGGAATATAAACCACCCCACAGCTGATCCTACCTGTGGACCAAAGCAGCGAAACCAAGCGGTAACCTAGCACCCATTCACCAAGGAAATAGGCGTTTAGGTGGCCACGGTATCGCACACTGTTCCGCAAAACCCCTATGATGTCTTATCCCAACCTAGTGGTCGTCCCAACTAGAACCGCCTCACCTACTCCTTTAGAGAAGCAGATACTTGGAGCCTCATCGCCCAGTCAAATATTTTTAAAAATTACTAAAAATCTTGCTGTATAGCACAAATCGAAATCATTGTGTAACGTCAAGCCCCCATCTAGCAGGTGCACCCGAGCAATTACTTAAGTATGGCTCATCTGTTGCTGCGACCTAGGGCAAGCTCTTCTATATCCCCGCCCCTTCTAATTCACACCTCGGCAACTCGTTCCCCCATCTCAACCTCATCTCCTACCGTAGCTAATCCTGCCACTCACGGAGCGCTTTGCCAAGCTGTATATTGCACATCATCATGGACCAATTACAACCCATAAATCCTTTGAATATGTACAACTTTTGCCCACCCTGAGTCCTCTAATTAGTCAGCTTGCAGCAGCATACACGCCATATAAACTATAACTTGCCCCGTTATTAATTCCCCCTTTAAGCTGCAATTGTTAAAACTTGTAACCTAAGGCCCTGACTAGTTCGTACGACGGTCACCGACCGCTAAAATACAATCAAAGCTTCGGATTGACCGAACTCAGGTTGATTCTAGGAAGCCTTCTACTCCTCTGGCTCCTACCTACGGTGAGCCTCGGCTGGCACTGGCTCTGGCTGCGATCCTCAATCCATTGTCCCACAGAACACCTCGTATATCTACCCGTCTCGCGTTAGTCCCAGCTGAAGCCTGCACCCTACTCTTCACACCGTCAAAACTCGAGGGCATAAGCGACCTACGATGCAATACCACTAGCAAGACGCCATCAACTTACCATCGCTCTGAAGCAGCACCTGCACGGAGAGAATCAACAACCTCCATTCGCAGCTTGTACCAAGATGCATGATCGCCCAACCTCACTACGTTTTATTTGCTCGTATAAGTAAGAGGAAACTTCATCCTATCTCACCACTTCGTGACATTTTGTCAGACAATGGTCTTCGTATTTTTTTCCGTTTCTCCCTGCATGAATACTGAAAACCGCCATTCCGGTGGTTGCACTACAAGGCGTAGCTAATCATTTACAAATCACATAACTCCCAATGCCCCCTACACCCATGGGGGTTTCTATTTCTCCAAAGTGAGAGTTCCTATATTCAAGGCTCTCCCCACCAATTTGAGATAACTTTTGCTGCAGGTAAATAATCGATTTTCTGACCTAGTTGACTTTTTCGTTTAGTGACTGGGATAAATCATTTTGAGGGCATCGTCTGCTTCACCCCGTTCGCATCCACTCCTTCGGCCTTCACAATAAAGCTTCTTTCATCATGTTTGCAAACGGCCTGGTACCTAATATTGTCAGTAAGCTGAAACCAGACTGGTTTATATTAACCACGTAAGCCGGTGTCATTTTACTTCGCTCAAAACGCCTTTCAGTTTTACCACATGGAGGCTAAATATATGCCCCCTTGTCGCAGTCTTGTAAATAGTTTGCCTTGTCTTTAAACGTGGAGCATTTCGACCACGCGTCCACGCGTGCATCTCGATCACAGTCTATCGATACACATATTACTATTACTATCAAAAAGGATCAACATGATACCATACCCCATAAGCTGACCTCCAGACGAGGGCTGCTCTACGGTTTTTGATATCGATCGGTTTGCTAGAGAAGTCAGTTTCAAATAGGGTCCCTTGGTTATATCAAGTAGCGTCATACAAAAGAAGCAATAGGTGAATGGTCTCTGTAAGGTTCTGTCAGGACATTTACTAATCTTGATGAAGATAATAAAATATGAGATCTTTCTATGTTTAACTGGAACAGAACCTAGAAATGCTGCCGGAGAGACTACAGGGAGAGACTAGATCGAGTTTCTTAGTTCACAGGGAAACCAGTGATGATACATTTTGTAAATAGCAGATGGGGACACATTCTTCTGAGTCGAGCTGAAACACGTCCAAATATCTGTTAGGAAGGTGGCCACGTACTTAGTGGATCTTGCGGTGGAAAATAGGCGGTGGTTGGAGGAGGCTCAGGGAAGTAGAAGTACGAGCTACAGAAGCACATTTTGCTTTCGGCAAATAGTGCTGGCGGGCAGGAATTACTGTGAGCTGGACACTCAATTTGACGACCATCTTGGAGAGGTGAGTGCCATCCACCAGCCTAGTAGCGCCCAAGCATCACAGCAACGGGCCTACAAGCTTGACTTGCGATGGTCAAAGGGGTGGATGTGATCTCGTCCTGTGCTGTCTGGATGAACAAGGGGACATTGTTTTTGCACACTAGATGCATTGCAAAGCCGACGAGATGACGTATTCTAGGATCATGTGGCAGGTATTAGGTTTTCCCGAAGGTAAAGGCCACTGAAAACAACATTCGGTTGCCCGTCTTGTAAATAGTAGGTGGCCGGAAGCTTGAGCCAGGACGGTAGCCTAAGTGGTATCCTCTTTAATAGGACTCCGTACTATGAAATACGCGCGTAGATGGAAGACAGGAGAGAGAACAGAAAGAGAAAAGTTGTCACCGGAATGACCGTGGGAGAGGGATAAAAGAGGCTCAGATGAAAAGAAGAATGAAGTTATACGAAAGGTCTGGTCGGGCCGATGAGGGGGGCCGCTGTGGGATTTCTTGCTGGTAAAAAGAGATGTGTGAGAAGGCTTGCGCTATATGTTTGAAGGGGTCATCAATGGTCTAAAAAGAATACTACGTAGCGGGCTTAAAATGTGTGGCTCAAAATCAAAACAAAAGCAAAGCAAATAGATATAGGCTCAGAGACTCTTTGCCGTGACTACGGCCTGATCAAACACATGCGCCAGACTATTTTACGTATAATAATGTGAAGCAGCTATATTTTCCCAGTTCTCCAGTATGCACTGGGGCTACCGGCGCAAGCCTGTCTAACGGAGAGTTTATGGAAAACGTACTGTGATGAATAATGGTGTCTGCCGACAGTGGCAGGAATTTTCAACTGCGAAATGGGAAATGTTAAACAAATAAACTCCACAGTGCAATGCGTCGACCGTCACCTGGGTGCAGTTGGTGCTCGAGAGTAGAAGCAGAGTTGTGTTCCTGTGTGTTATGAAGCGGATTGTATTGGTTGAGTCGAAGATCTCTATAGTACGCAGTATCGATGCCAGTGCGTTCACTGTAAGGCTCGACGACTTTGAGAACCGTAAATTTGTCATGAGGCATATCCTTAAATACATACCAGGAGGTGGTATGACGTGTTTCAAATCCTACCATAAATTGTTCAGAAGAATCCGAACCTCAGAGCTCAAATTAACCTTGAATAACCCGTGAGTATATGGAGCTAGATCAACCTGAACAATGTCAGGTTCAGCCGGAGACGACAGACCCATTGCTTCTCTATCTCAAACAGCACACAAGGTCCTCGATAGGTCAAAAAGGAGGCTATCTCGATGAATTTTTCAGTAAGTGCGTTCTTACCATTTTCCAATGTAGCGGTGGCGGAATCGAAAAGGTGGCGGGAGATGGTAGAACGGAATTCAAACAGGAACCTGACAAGGGGGATATAGATGGGCATCCCAGAGCTATATGGCTTCTATCAAAGAATGAATTTCATGGGCCGTTTGCCCTTAGCGACTTGGATATGGTCTGTTCAAAAGGTTGGAAGAACCAGATTAGCGAAAGCCAAGGTATGATACTACGGGGTTACTAAGGAACGGTTTTCTATCAGGGGTTATAGCTCCTCGAGGTAGCAGGAGCTTGTACGGAGTAAGGAACTTTCGGCTTCAAAACATTTCATTTTCCGCAACCTAAGTCAACCGGTGAGAAAGCTTATAACTTGAGAGATGTTACTAAGGGCAGACGATAGACAGCCGGCGTGAAAAGAGTATACAATTTTAAATTCATCTTCAAAGAGGGCTGCGGCGCCTTGGCGGATAACACGAGAAGTCATTAGTATATGCAAGAAGCAATGATAGTTCGGGAACACTGCGTTGTGTTAAATTTCTAAGTACAGGCCTGGCAGAAGATAAGCGACTAGCAGCCGATACCAGGATAGGTAGGAAGACATCTATAGCAGAATTGCGTCAACCAGCTCCAGTGACTGACAGCGATAACAGGAAATGGATAGGTAACCGGCTGAAAGCCTTTAGCAGATCCGAAAATGGAATGACCACAGACATCTCATCTTCGGTAGCCTAGGTTATGAAGTCAAGAAAATCAGTTTGGTTGGGGCAACATGGACAAGAGTTGGTGAAACCTTGCCGGTCAGGATTTGGTTATCTGTGGTACAGGTTATCCGCCAGTTCAGACCGGACCATTCTTCTTACTAAAGGGCAGTTTTAGGCGTCATTTTTTGAGCCCTACTTGAAAGAAGGAGCGGCAGCGGAGGATTTCCACTTTATGAGACTACAAAATTGTTCGTCAAGGTGTAAGTCGGCTAAGTAGCAAAATAGCCATGTCGGAACCCGTGGAAAAGGAGAATAGTCGGCGAGCCCTCTTCTAACCCGGGTTTTGTTGAGGGCCTGACCTTGAGGACTAACTTGTCTAATTCGATTGTTGCAATAAAAGCAGCGGAGAAGATAAAACCAGAAGTGATGGAGATATCAGAAAGGTGGACATTGGCGCAGCAAAGGAGCGAGGAGAGAAAGTGGGTCCTGGATGCTTCAGAGGTAATGGAGCTTTGTACTAGAGGGCTAGAGTTATTCCGCTTGAAGCTCCAACACCTTGCGCTTAGCAACTTGGACAATAGCTTAATTTTTTGAAGCGCTTTACAGGAACTCCTCCTCGTTTTCTGAGAGGCATTTCTATGGAGCGGCTCGGCTTGAGTTTTCTCCTGTTGACAAATAGCACAATGGATAAATCATTTGTTCGCTGGTATTTGCTTTGCAAGCCTAATAGCTTGAGCCCAGTTACGAATATTCTGGTGAAACAGCGAAGGGTGGATGAAGTGGCATTTGAACTTGTGCTATTTAAGCAGCTTTTTAGGCTGGCATTAAAATAATCAGCTGCGTTCTCAGCGTTGGAGCTCGAAAAAATCTATCGCAGACCCCAAAGCGACTCACCTTCGGTGGTAGACTTTCCGTGTCTACGATTGTTGACAGTCAGGAAAAGAGGGGCTTGGTAAGAAGGCGGTTGAATGCGCACGTAACGGTCCTTTAATCACCATCCAGGAACAGATGAATCACTTGTGTTCTGACCCTGGGTACGGATATTTGCATATTTTCCTATGCCGAATCCAGCCTCCATGGAGGGTACATGGAATATTCAGGTATAACATGCGGGTTTGTGTCGGATGATCAGTGAACCCTGGGATGGAATAAGTCAGCTGCAGTGAGTTTGGCACTCACGGGGCTGCACTAAAAGCATCAACTTGGATGTCATTTCAATTATCTCTAGAAGGGGGTGATGGTAAACGGTTCCATAAGTTTACAGTTACTGGTGTCAATTAATGACCAAAGCGAGTCACTGACCCGACCCAGCATAGGATGCTCTACAGTAGTCGCTGAGATAGTGTGGCCAGCATGGGCTAGGTATCCATCAACTCATTTAGAGCGGTGAGGGATCGAGAAGATATAGCACACATTGGCACTTGTATGATCTAGGAGGTGCTGCTCAGATAGCCAAGTCTCTATAACTAAAATTATATTGGGCCTTGTAGCCAAGGATATGGCCCTCTGTTGTGAGATTTTAGTGGCTATGGACCGATTATTATTGAGAACAAGATAATTAGCCAAGCGGGGGAGGTAAACTGATCGGTAGCTTGGTGGCGCCATGGAAGGTGTGGTGCTGCAAGGTGAAGCATAGATAATATCGGTTGTGGCAGAAGTTTCAGTGTCGACTCCAGGGCCTTGGTACCTATGGGTGTGCTATCGAAGGCAGCAAGATCGGAATGGGCTAAGCGGCTTCCCTTGTCGGGGTTTAGAAGGGCTGGGGAGGCTGCGATGCCCACGCTAACTTTCGACGTCAGCGGATTCCTAACAGTGAAAGGCCTGGTTAGGTTAATGGGGTTACTGTTGGTTTCTACTAGGTGCAGGGGGTTGTAGGCACAAACCGGTCCATTGGTTTTGGCAAGGCAGATAGTTTCACACGCAGGGTAAACCTGGCTGCTAAGGGGGGGTAGGGGGCAGGAAAGACCGGGAATGTATTAAGTTGAAGAGGGGTAGTGGAGAGCGGTACTCCGTTGGAAGAAAATACGTGGGACGGAATGGGTATAAAAGCCAGCGGTTGGTCGAGCTAATAAGCAATGGATGAGGGGCACTGAGTGTGATTATAAATGGCATGGGAAATGGGAAATTTAGTGGTTCATTCTGAAACGATGGATAAACAAAGGAGAAACAAAGAGGCTACCGCACATTGTGCATGGGTATGACACTAAACGAGAGTGCACGTGGCAAGTTGTAAGCGATGCCACTGGAGGTTCGTTGGTGTAAGAAATGGCCTGGTAGTAGACGGGTTTTGAATTGGAATGGATCGTAGGCGAGCTATTGGTTAATTCATTTGATGTGGTTCTAGCTTGCTCTGTGTTCATCTTCAGGCTATGTTTTCCGACGGGTAGGGACAAGGTGGCTCTTAGGGTACGGGGCGATAGTTCTTGGGGGTGACATCCCAAGTGTCTCTTTTGAGTGAGATTGTCTTGTTATGAATCAGGGTTTTCTCGGGATAAAGCTCTAATGGTTGGAGAGCTTAGATATCATATAGATCAGGCGACCTTTCATGGAGATCAAGTGTGGACCGTGAGTATGCCCACGGTCGCATATAGGCCGGGTTACCGTTAACCGATGCCTTGGTCAAATTAGTCAAATTACGCCACCGCGGCCGGTTTCCGACTCTCTTGAAGCTCGCGAAATCCGTCGCGACTCCTTCATTGCAAATCCCGGGGTAAACCGACCAGAGAACCAGAAAGCCGATTGAGCTTTATTCAAAGAGAGGTCTATGTTACCGGTGGGGTGTCTAAATAATCAACGCGCAAGTATACAAAAACGGTACAAATACCCATTAGTTTGTAGTTCGCCTAAGGCTTATGTGGGGACAAAATCCAAAAGATAACCGAGGTTCAGATCCAGCTTCGTCGTAGGTGCTTCGTGACAACTGAAGAGCTCGTACAGAGTACGAGCAAACCAAAAGTAGAACTCACAGATCTGTACCAGAAAAGTAAGTAAAACAAATGGAGGGAAAGGAAGAGTGCAGTCCGCCATTTTTCTAATGGATTCAAACCCTCAACCGAGAAACTGTCACTGCAGTACTCCAGAAGCGATAACATCGGGTATGCCGCCGCCTACATCCTTTGTTCCGAAGTCAATAGGCCCGACCACGGCCAAAGGGCCTGTTCTTTCAACAGTCTGAAGTTAGTAAAGTAACCTGTTGGTAAAGACAAGAAGGGGCTATGATCACGTGAGCAAATAGTGGTGCTATCGCTTCTACTGACGGCGAGCCCGATGTTTAGCTCTATTGCTATAAGTGAGTCAACTATCAAGCCACAAGATCATTACCGTTGTAGCTGTGCAGCGGGATTCATCTGAATCTCGGGGATGCAAGTTAGGACGCCCAAGCTATATGTGCGGATACGGTTCCCGCTGAATGAATAAAGTGAACAAAAAGGCTAGCGCCGACGGATTTTGTGGTTACAGTGATTTTTATTTTGTGCCCACCGCCGATGGGAGACTAGGCGAGCAGCGGCCGGGGCTGACTAGCCAGATTGCATGTTGTTTCCAAAACAGCGTGAAAAGAGAAGGCGGTAGGTCCGCATGGGGCGGCACCAGGTTTACTTTTACAGGCAAACTTCGTGAGAGCAGATGGTAAAGGAACTGAAGTGAGCCTGAATTCCTAGTCACCGAGGAGACTGGTCAAACTTTGACTGCCGTTTACGCACCTCAGAGCATAACTGACGACCGCCATCTAAAAGCGCTACAAGACTCCCGAAATGGGCCGGTACTGGGATGCGAATACCTACTTTGGAGAGCTATTGCACCTGACCTTAAACTACTTCATGTAACTATAAGGGATGTGACTCTGAAGAATAACTCGAGAAGAATACCCATAGCCAGTGTAAGACCAGGTACCGGAATTAGATGAGCTCCTGAGGAGCGACTATAATAGGTGGGACCGGCGTCTTCCGCGTAACGAACATTTGAGCAATGCGTAGCCAAATTCGCAACGGATCCCGAAATCAAAAGACGATTATCCGCGATATTCTAAGATACTAGATTGTTACATGAACAATGACAAACCTCAATAATACGATCACAAGGACTCAACAACGAGAAACCGAATAGCAGCGTGTGAGCAGACAGCACGTGCGTCACGCAGGTCCTGAACAAGGATGTGCCTAAGTAGTGCTCTGGGCGCGAACAAACAAAAATTAGTCCATAAAAACAACCAGTTCGTAAAGACAAGTCAACAATGTAGGCAAATGAGTGATGCTAGGAAAAACACTGAATCGCGAGGGAAAAGGGGGGATTTTCCACGACAGGCTGTTGCCTTCCGTAGGGATTACAAATAGGCAGTCTGCGAAACACAGGGATAAATAAACCCAAAATCCGAAACCCGCTGGATACATCACAGAATCCTATGTTTACTTTATTTAACAACAAAAAGGCTGCCTTCAACCTGCCCACCAAACGACTAACATTACCACGTTTACAGACAAGGCGCATCTAAGCCTCAAGCTTGCGAGTGCCTTTTAAATGGGCCTGGCGTCAGCAAAATGCCGCCACACAGGAACCGGGACTTACCACTTGGGCCAAAGCCTCAAGTCCTTTGACCTGAACTGACCTGATGTGCAAAAGCAGATCATATCGATGGAAAGAGTCTTAAGCTGCAGACTCCTGATCCCAAATCAGGAGGAAGACTTCATAAGGATTCGAAAGCAAGGCAGGGCAAAGACAGGAGGGGGTTCTATGATATGCTGAGAACCGCGGGTTTTCCGCACTGTACTGCTCTATGAAGGGTGCACAGAGTGGGTACATGGAAGTCATTACTGGTAAGCAAAGGCAGACATCATGCGAGACCAATACTGGCAGAGCTCGCTGATGAGGCCACCCGAGATAGACTGCCGGCGAGGGCAACAGCTGTGGCTCCCACCACCGAGGATAGGTATCAAACTGCGCCAGACGAGCATGGAGTAAGGCCCGGGGGTTTAGCACCGGGTAGAGACCCGGATAGACCAGAGAGGGCACTGGTGAGAAATGCCCAAGGACCGGAGGATGCGGTACTCGGTTCTCGGGCCCCCGCCATGACGGCAGTAGAGAAACCGGGTGCGGGGTCGGAAATGGTAGCTGAAGATGTGCTCCGGGATTAAAAGTGGCCGTTTCGTTGGAAGTTGGAGGAAAGCGTGACCCTTGCCGGTCTGGATGTTATGGCAACTCCTATAGAGATGGATTGGCAGTAGCCGAAAGTCCTAGGTCATCAGCCGGCCTCATGCACACCAGTGGGGAAGACGATGAAAAAAACTTGATTTCGTCTCAGGCGCTGTGCCTGAGAACCAGGCGGAAGTAAGCAATAAGAGAGACTTTATTGACGGGGCAAATTCGGTGGTGCTGCATGCCAACGTGTGTTACTTCAGGAACAAATGGATGGGGCCCTCCAGAGCCACCGGACAGCACATCGCGTCAATAATCGCAGCTACGGAAACATGCTTTCTGAAGAGGGCCATGTGCCGGGACTAATAAGTAACGGTTTTGTAGCATATGGACAGGATAGAGAACACGGTTGCCACGGGGGAAGGGTAGGCATCCTCATTAGGCCAGGTACAATCCATCTTGCGTCTCTGACCAGGATGTGCACTCGTGACGTCCGGCTGTCGGCAGTCACAGACACAGAAAAAATAACGTTGCCTTTGTCCACAGGGCACCAAGTAAAAACCACGGCAAGGAGGTTTGCTTACTGCAGACCCTGAATGAACTAGTTAGGCAGGCGCAAATACCCCCACGGTGGTCAACCTAAACCTTCAGCACACCAACCGGGTGGCTGAAGTCCGCATGGTGGGATTGCAGGATGTGACATACTTAGGATAGCGGCGTGCTAATGCTCTGAGCCAGCACAATAAGGAAGATGCCACATATAGACCTGGGTGTAACAGTCGGTCGTGGAAAATCCCCCTTTTTCCCTCGCGATTCAGTGTTTTTCCCAACATCACTCATTTCCATACACTATTGACTTGTCTTTACGAACTGGTTGTTTTTCTGGACCAATTGTTGTTTGTTCGCGCCCAGAGCGCTACTTAGGCACATCCTTGTTCAGGACCTGCGTGACGCACGTGCTGTCTGCTCACACGCTGCTATTCGGTTTCTCGTTGTTGAGTCCTTGTGATCGTATTATTGAGGTTTGTATATTGTTTATGTCATTGTTTATTGTAATAATCTAGTATCGTAGAATATCACGGATAATCGCCTTCTGATTTCGGGATCCGTTGCGAATTTGGCTACGCATTGCTCAAACGTTCGTTACAATACTCAATAGATCTATTTGGAACGAGGAAAAACACGCAAAATGCCAAGAAAAGGATCAAAAGCAGTCGAATCCGGACAGGAAGTAATACGGCAAGTCTCTGGGGAGGTTTTGGGTACATATGATTCTTTAGTTATTGCTAGATCGCCTAGTCCTGTCAGTGCTAGCTCATGTGTTATTGAAAACAATATTGATCGTAAGGATGTCGATTTATATAGGCTGAGAATACTAGAACTAGAGCAACAGTTACTTTCGGCTAGACTACAGGCGCATGAAGCAGAGAAGTGTACACAGAAACAGCGAGAGCATGAGACCAGTGACTTCGACACTTCCGATAGGTTAGGGTGCAATAAGATAGGGAACCCCACGCCGGTCGCTGAATACAAACCACCATCGATCGATCTGCCTAGAGTGGAGTTAACGGTTTTCAACGGGCGAACTGAGCAATACTGCAAGTTTGTCAAGCAGTTCGAGACGTTCGTTGAAAACAAGGTAAACGACCCTGGGAAAAGGCTTCTTTACCTTACTCACTACTGCCGAGGCCGAGCGCGAGAAGCTATCGACGGGTGCACCATGCTCGATCCAGAACAAGGCTACACAAGGGCAAGAAAGATTCTGAGGGACTTGTTTGGCCAACCTTTCAAAGTAGCCCGTAACCTAATAGAGGGCGTGATGGTAGAGGCAAAGAGAACCAAGGGCGACGTCTACACCATGGCCGACCTGGTGATCAAGATGCAGAACTGCTCAATAGCCCTCGACCATTTAGGTTACAGGGCTGACCTAGACGCCATGCACACTTTGGAAGGCATAGTCCGTCACCTCTCTCCCGAACTACAGGGTCGGTGGGCGGAAGAAGCTGAACGGATAAGCCGAGGCGACAGAGAAGCCAACTTCGAAGACCTGACTGAATACTTAGACAGGCAAACGAAGATAGCTGACAGCAGATTTGGCCGACTCATCCGGGACAGCAACCGAGCAAACAAGCCCGGTACTAGCCAAGCCCAAACCCCTGTACGGGAATATCCAAAGTACCAGCCTTGGACCAACACACACGTCATTTCACGAGATGCTACGGCGAAACCAAATTGCAGATCCTGTGGTACTATCCATGGCCTACCAGAATGCCCCAAGTTCGGCAACGCCACAATAGACGAACGGTGGGGAATGGCGAGGATGGCAGGAGCATGTTTCATCTGTCTCAACACCACGCACCGGGCAGCAGCCTGTAGAACAAGGAATCGATGTGGTTACGAGGGCTGCACGGGCAGACACCATCGGCTGCTGCATCAGGCGAGAATAACCATATCCGAGGCGATTGCCAAGCCCAGCGTGATTTGTTCAACCTCACAATCTGCCAGTAAACCGGTACGTTTAGGCGTAGTGGCCGTGGGAGTAGCGACTCCGACTGGGATAGTCAAGGCGTTGGCTTTCGTTGATAGTGGATCCGACACCACTTTAGTGAAAGAGCGGTTTGCCGACAAACACCAACTGGCTAAATGTGCGACGTCGTTAGCAGTGAGCACGGTGGGCGGAACACAGGTAATGACTGCCGGTAGATTAAGGCTGCAACTCATCCCTCTGGACACTAACGAGGAAATTGAACCAACGGATGCATTCACGTTAGCGGATCTCCCCATGCGAGCACCAAGGTCGGTGAACGCAATCTTGACTCGGTGGCCTCACCTGCAGGATGTAACCGTCATAGACTGGGAAGATGCTGAGGTGGATCTCCTCATCGGATGCGACGTGCCAGAGGCGCATTGGGTGCTTGACCAAAGAGTGGGCGACCGCCAGGCACCTTATGCGGTACGCACGGCTCTGGGATGGATGATATACGGTCCAGTAGGGGTACGCGGTTCCGTGAATTACTTATCCGCCGAAACGGACCGCATAGAGTATCATCTGCAACGGCTGTATGAAAAGGAGTTTCATGACATTGGAGACGAAAGACCGACGTTGTCTCAAGAGGATCACTTCGCTCTACAAACGGTGCGGCAAGGCACTAGAGGCCTCAAAAAACAGTTCGAGGTTCCCCTTCCATGGCGCACACCGGTCGACCCGTGGACTGACAACAGAAATTATGTTCTCCAACGATTACTACGACTAAAAGAACGCTTCATCCGAGACCAGAATCTGTGGGAACGATACGCGGATTTGTTGAAGCGAAACGAGGCCCTCGGTTACGTTGAAAAGGTGCCTGTTAACACCGACAGCAAAAGGGGTATCTGGTATCTGCCTCACCATCCGGTTATCAACCCCAAGAAACCCAATAAACTGCGGGTGGTTTTCGACTGTGCGGCCAAGTTCCAGGGCAAGTCGTTAAACGATCGCCTACTACAGGGGCCTGACTGGACCACACCACTGATCGATGCTTTGTGCCGTTTCAGAGTGGGTAAAGTGGCTTTGTCTGCTGACATTAGGGAAATGTTCCATCAGGTGAAGATTCCGGTAGGAGAACGAGATGCTTTGCGTTTCCTGTGGTGGGAAAGGAGCGACCGGGACAACGCAGTGGTGAATTATAGGATGACCGTCCACCCCTTCGGAGCCATATCGTCACCATTTTGTGCAAACTACGCCCTCCGAGAATCAGCGAACAAACATGGCGATCAAGTACATCGGACGGTGGTAGAAAGCGTCAGCAGGAACTTCTACGTTGACGACTACCTTGGGTCATTCGGTGATGTGGAATCAGCTCTAGAGCAGTTCAGGGGTCTGACGAGATTGCTGGAAGAGGGCGGCTTCCATCTAACTGAATGGATGTCGAACGCTTCAGAAGTGCTGAAGGTCATCCCGTATCACGAAAAGGCCAAAAGGGTAAGAGATTTGGACGGCTCTCCACTTCCTATCGAGCGCACTTTAGGGATACAATGGGACGCGGAAACGGACGATTTTGTTTTCGAACTGAACGTTCCCGAGCTGCCAATAACCCGTCGTGGCATACTATCTGCCGTCTCAAGTTTGTTCGACCCGCTCGGTTTCGTCTCACCGTGGCTGCTACCCGGAAAGATCTTGCTGCAGCGGCTGTGCCGTAAGAAAGTTGATTGGGACCAGGCACTGGACCGAGGGGACCGGCTGGACTGGGAAGAATTTCCGAACACGTTGAAGAAATTAGGGGACATAAGGATCCCACGATGTTTGACTCCTGGCCATACGACACGGACTGGAGAACTACATGCCTTTTCCGATGCATCCGAAGTCGGTTATGGAGCTGTGGTGTACGGACGATGGTGCGCAGGAGATGGACAATATACCACGAGGATCCTGTTCGCCAAAGCCCGCGTTGCCCCACTGAAGTCGGTCTCAATCCCACGCCTTGAACTCAGCGCAGCCGTGTTGGCAGTCAGGGTGGTGCAAGCTGTGAAGAGATGTTTCGATCTCTACATTTGGTCGGTGAGCTTCTGGACAGATTCAACGATAGTACTTTACTACATTAACAACGGACGGAGCCGGTTTAGTACTTTCGTTGCTAACCGGCTCACGATTATCCACGATGAATCAGCCACGCACCAGTGGAGTCATGTCAGGTCTGGCGATAATCCGGCCGACCTGTGCTCCCGAGGTGCGAACAACTTCAGGCAACTGGACACGTGGACGAGAGGGCCAAACTTCCTGCAATTGCCCAAACAGGACTGGCCCGTGTTCGAATTAAAAACCCCTACGAAATTGGAACTGGAGATCAAAGGCGTAGTGATAGCAACCAACGCCGTCGAAGCGTCGTCCATTCTATCGCGACTGGTCAGGTTTTCCTCCTGGATGAAGACGCTTCGTTCGCTAGTTTGGTTAACCAGGTTCAAGAGAAATTTACTAGTCATGAAAGGGCTACGGCCCTCAGGTCGGATACCGGTCGGCCCGATAGGTCCCGATGAGCTACAAGCGGCAGAGTACGATATTTTCAGAATGATACAACGCGAGGCTTTCGCCGGAGAACTCAAGAGGGCGGAAGAAGTGGGGCCGACCAATGAAGACATGCCATCTCCAAGAGGCGAGCTGAAGCGTTTAAACCCCAAACTCATCAATGGACTGCTGCGGGTGGATGGTAGGCTGACCAACGCCCACCTGAACTTCGACACAAAGTATCCTATACTGCTGCCTGCGAGACAACCTGTAGTAGAGCTAATGATTCAACACGTCCACGCCATGGAGGGACATGCCGGGGAAAGTCACGTGACGAGCGTCATCCGAAAGCGTCTTTGGTTGTTGAGAGGACGAGAGACTGTAAAACGCGTAATCCGACGGTGTGTGCAATGCAGGAGACGCAATGCCACAGCAGGCAAACAACTCATGGCCCCACTACCAGAATGCAGGGTGACTACGGGCTGGTGGCCGTTCAGTGACACCGGGTTGGATTATTTCGGGCCCTTGTGGATCAAGTGCGGGAAAAGATTAGAAAAGCGATACGGATGTATCATGACGTGCATGAAATCACGTGCGGTACACCTAGAAGTCGCACATTCAATGACGACCGATTCGTTTCTACGGGCCTTGCAAAGATTTATCAACCGAAGAGGCGTACCGGCCGATATATACTCAGATAATGGATCGAACTTTGTGGGCGCTCAACGGGAATTGCAGCGTTGGCACAAGAACATAAACAGGGACGAACTGCAGAATCGAACCGTGGCCTACGGCATACGATGGCATTTCAACCCCCCACAGGCCAGTCACCGAGGCGGCATATGGGAACGCATGATCCGGTCCGCCAGACGGATATTGCTGTCAATCATGGAGCAGCAGCCGCCCGACGACGAGACGCTGAACACCGTCATGACTGAGGTGGAGCGAAGCTTGAACAACCGCCCCCTGGTTCCAGTATTGAACGGCGACCCCACCCACCTGGCGCTCACCCCGAACGACTTATTGACGTTAAGGTCGAACGAGGGTTTCCAAGGGCCGGTAAACCTTCGTGGGAACTACCTCCACGGGTGGAAGCAAGCGAACTATCTGGCCAAGGTCTTCTGGAGGCGATGGCTACGGGAGTACCTACCGGCTTTGCAGACTCGACAGAAGTGGATGGCCAAAACAAGACCATTCAAAGTCGGGGACGTGGTTATGATCGCCGACGAACGCGCACATTTCAGCGCTTGGTCTTTGGGAGTAGTTACGGAAACCATCAAAAGCACTGACGGAATGATAAGAACGGTGAAGGTGAAGACAGCTAACGGAGTGCTCATTCGTGACATACGCAGTATTAACCTACTCGAGAGCGAAGACGGAGGAGCTGATAACCCTGAGGCCTAGTAAACCTTTTTCACACCAGTAATCGAGGTGGATAAAGAAACACCATATATACCCTACGGTCTCCGTCAAACACGTTAAGGTGCTCGCGGTCCTTTCGTTGACATTACAGAAGGTTCTTTCCGATATGTGGTGATGAGTGCGATTCCATTTTACATCCCGATACATACACGCATGCACGACGCACTCTGCATCCCGTAAACCCATCATACATGTGACAGTGTTTGTTGTTTTGCTTTTTGTTGACGCTACCGAATGCCCCTTGCATATGTGGAAGTAGCGGAGCTCAGGTCACACACACATGCTACATTTACTCGTTTTCTTGCCACGCGGTCTTTTGTTGACATTGCAGAAAGTCCTCCTTTGATGTGTAGTCATACCTGTGATTTCATTGTAACCCCGGCACACACAAACACACGCACGCACACACACACACACACTCAAGCACGTACATCCAGGACCGGACGGCCCCTTACGAGGACAACGTCTATGTGACCATTCACGCCCGCCATCGGTCATTTGGTCTTGTGGAAGATGTAGACTAGCCTCACGTCTATGTAGCCAATGGGTTAGATGCAACCAGTAGTAGAACGTCGACGACGAGCATTAGACGCGCGAACTGACAGCAGGGCCTAGGCAGGTAGGAAGAATCAGTACCTTTATACCGAACCTTTGACTTTGCTAAGGATCCAGGAGGATTTTGGTGGGCGGTGTAACAGCCGGTCGTGGAAAATCCCCCTTTTTCCCTCGCGATTCAGTGTTTTTCCCAACATCACTCATTTCCATACACTATTGACTTGTCTTTACGAACTGGTTGTTTTTCTGGACCAATTGTTGTTTGTTCGCGCCCAGAGCGCTACTTAGGCACATCCTTGTTCAGGACCTGCGTGACGCACGTGCTGTCTGCTCACACGCTGCTATTCGGTTTCTCGTTGTTGAGTCTTTGTGATCGTATTATTGAGGTTTGTATATTGTTTATGTCATTGTTTATTGTAATAATCTAGTATCGTAGAATATCACGGATAATCGTCTTTTGATTTCGGGATCCGTTGCGAATTTGGCTACGCATTGCTCAAACTTTCGTTACACTGGGTGCGTTTCATCCTTTCTGGATCTGGCAATAACAAATCTCCCCACTGATGTATCTGAACTGCAGTACTGGGCACAGCCATGTAATACTGACCACTTGCGTGTCAAAAACACCCTATGCACGCGGCAACCCGAAGTACCCTCCAGGCTAGTTAGGAATTTATGTTGTATGGAGATAAGCATCGCAACAGGGCGACGGGGATGATGTACAACACGGTAGGGTGGGCTGTTGTCGAGGATAGCTGGCAGGCCATAAAGGGATCCCTGAGTGCCCTCCAGGAAGAGTTTGCACCTCTGAAACGGGAAAACCTACGTGACGCAAGGCTGAAATAGCTTCCGGCAGTCGACCAGCCTGGACCCGTTATACAGAGATTAGAAACGAGACTGGGTCTTCTGCGAACTTCTAAGTGAGAGTATGAGCTCAGATTGGCGAGGGGCGTAAGACAGCAACAGAAGAAATTACGCAGCCATGTGCAGTCAAAAGGCTCAACAAAGGATGCCATATGTTCACTATCCACTACGGACCATGGTATTGCCACTGATGACCAGAGCAAAGCAGGTGCAGTATGTAAATACTTGGGTAGTGCGCATAGGATGGATAATAATAATAATAATAATTGTATATTTCGGATGCGCCCGAAGCATGCTAGAATGCATGATCAGATGATTACAGTGATGCCGGAATGACAATTCACAAAAGGGTACAACAAGTGCATGCAGAGTATCAGAGAGAGTGTTACAGTGAACTAAAACTGTAGTAATGCCCGGCAAATTTGAAGGTCAAGGTCGAATGGTGTCAGTTGGTCTGGAGTACATGCATAAGTGGTATATGAAATAATTACCACTAGTGGAAATTCAAACATATTGAAAGGAAATGTTTTTGGTGCGCTACAGAATATGAGAGGCATATGGATAGAAATCTCGTCGAAGCGTTCGGTGAATTATTCACTTTACTACAGGTATGTCAAGAAGTATTAACATGGAAATATTTCAGTCTGCAAAGATGGTAGTATATAAAGTGGTGGCTGTATACTGGAGGAATCATATATGTTGCAAACAATTGCGTATTTCTTGGGAGGGATACTACCAGAGTGATGGTGGCAGGGAACGGCCGGAGTAAAACAGGTGAGCGTGCGGCAAGTTGTTAACTTTATGTAGGGTTGGTATGAAATGTCAAAGCGGAAGTGGAAGACTAATCAATATTGACCGTGTGGTTACATCCATTATACAGGTGTTCAGTTCTGCGAGAGGAAAGGTAAAGTAATCCACAGATAAGTGTACGTCAATAGATGAATGCTGTGTGGTATGTACCATGCAAAAATGACAGATCAATAAAACTGCACAGGTATATCGCGGGAAGCGGCCGTGGATCAACGAATATAGAAATAAAATGTATCAGTCGGTGCAGATAGTGGTGTGATTTAGAGGCTGCATACGGGGTCAGTTTCGGTAATATAACATGAATGCAACATCTGGAAAATCAAAGGTCTCGATAACGGTGATGGTATAGTAAGTAGACGGTGAGTGTCACATTTCTAATGACCAATTTGACAGGTGTAACAAATGATGGGAACGGAGCGGCGATGCAGCATGGGAAGTGTATCGAAGACGTTCAATCGTGGGGGGAACGCAGTGATCTGCAGAGCCCGAACACTCGATGAAACAGCATTGCGGATGCGATCGGATGGACCGATGAAGAGTGCAGGTAGTTACTAATTACCTCACTGCCCACTGGAGGACTACTGAAAGATATGTCAGCGCCGGACGTTTTTTTTTGGTGACCGATGAAGCAATGAACAGTGACAATAAAGGTGCCAGTGTTTGAACAGTATTAGCGGGTTCTAACACGGAACGGGCATAATGACATATGGGATTAAAATGAGTTGTATGAATGCAGTGAGATCGAGTAGTCCAGGTTCAAGAAGTCCGATGGCGGGAATCTTGGGGAAAGCGATCGTGAGACGGGCGAAAATGAAGTTGTGTGTAAATCTCGTTTGTCCTGTCCAGCAAGAGAGGGTCCAAGTTATTCCCGGGAAGTGGAAGGCGACAATCGTCCTTAGGGTGCAGGTTCTGAAAACAAAACGGAGAGGGCTGCAGTCTGGCAATTCTACCAGCTGTGGGTTAGGGGAGAAAGACAGAACACCAATATCATGCCAATAACAGAAATGGGTGGTCGCGACGTTGAGGTCTTGTTTTTTGGATTAAACAACATACGGAAAGCGGAGAATACCAGTACTAGCGACTAATTCTTGTGAGGCTTAGTGAGAGTTACCAAAAAAGCAAGGAAGCGAGAATAGGCGACACTGGGGGCAAATACTTATGTGTAGTTCGACGAATGGTTTTTGGAAGACCACATCGATTTTGGCGATTCGTTCATCAGAACGAGGCCTGGAATCTTGTGTGTTGAAATAGGGTCTCAATGAGTAAGTAGTTGAAGCGTGGATGAGACTGGTACCTTATATATGCTGCTATGTATTTTCTAGCATTATAAATGCTCTTATACCTGGCGGCAGCTGATAAAAAAAGAACCTAACCGACTATGGTAAAATCTGACAGCATGAAAAAAGAATCACCGGAGTAACGGTGGCCAGTAGGGGGTCGTGGTCAGAAGCGTTGAAAATAGGAAGTGGCTAGACAAACACGTGGAGTGTGCTGTTGACAGTCATGGAGTATAGGTTGGACTGCTTTTACTTGCTAACTATAATACAGAATGCTCCTTACCATCCGTTGGTAATAACTGTCTACTGAACAAAGTTGTTAAGCTTTTGGTTAGTATCCCAGGCCCAGTTCGTAGGCTCGGGTAATAGACATGTAGGGATCATGCATTCGGATCAGCTTTTGGACAGTTAGATGTTTATTTATTTCTTTTTTGAATAATAAAGAGGCCGAAGACATTAACCTAAGTTGAGGTGGGAGTTTGTTCCAGAGGGAAGAATATTTAACAATAAAGAAGTTTGACCGCATCGCAGTCCTGGATACTGGAATCAAGATCATAGAGTCCCTATGTCGTAAAGAATAGTTGGAGGGAGTTTTCACCTGGGGGGCTGAATTGCAAGATATACGTTTTACAATATTGCAAAAGAAAGACAGGTTCATACGTAGACGGCGCAGCCATAGGGGCTCTAGGTGCAATATTTCACACCTTTCCATATAATTTAAAGGCGAGGAATATCCTAGTAGTTGTTTGGTAAATCTACGTTGTACATTCTCAATTGCAAATCTGTCAATCTGCCGCATGTTAGAAAAGACGACAGTGCAATATTCCAGAAGTGGTCTGACATGAGTTTTAAAAATGCTTAGCTTGCTCTCTGTAAGACTGAAGGTTCTATTAATCAGACCAATTAGCCGTCTAGCTTTAGCAACCTGCACGGCCGAATGTTCGGAGAAATTAAATGTGTAGTCATACCTGTGATTTCATTGTAACCCCGGCACACACAAACACACGCACGCACACACACACACACACTCAAGCACGTACATCCAGGACCGGACGGCCCCTTACGAGGACAACGTCTATGTGACCATTCACGCCCGCCATCGGTCATTTGGTCTTGTGGAAGATGTAGACTAGCCTCACGTCTATGTAGCCAATGGGTTAGATGCAACCAGTAGTAGAACGTCGACGACGAGCATTAGACGCGCGAACTGACAGCAGGGCCTAGGCAGGTAGGAAGAATCAGTACCTTTATACCGAACCTTTGACTTTGCTAAGGATCCAGGAGGATTTTGGTGGGCGGTGTAACAGCCGGTCGTGGAAAATCCCCCTTTTTCCCTCGCGATTCAGTGTTTTTCCCAACATCACTCATTTCCATACACTATTGACTTGTCTTTACGAACTGGTTGTTTTTCTGGACCAATTGTTGTTTGTTCGCGCCCAGAGCGCTACTTAGGCACATCCTTGTTCAGGACCTGCGTGACGCACGTGCTGTCTGCTCACACGCTGCTATTCGGTTTCTCGTTGTTGAGTCTTTGTGATCGTATTATTGAGGTTTGTATATTGTTTATGTCATTGTTTATTGTAATAATCTAGTATCGTAGAATATCACGGATAATCGTCTTTTGATTTCGGGATCCGTTGCGAATTTGGCTACGCATTGCTCAAACTTTCGTTACACTGGGTGCGTTTCATCCTTTCTGGATCTGGCAATAACAAATCTCCCCACTGATGTATCTGAACTGCAGTACTGGGCACAGCCATGTAATACTGACCACTTGCGTGTCAAAAACACCCTATGCACGCGGCAACCCGAAGTACCCTCCAGGCTAGTTAGGAATTTATGTTGTATGGAGATAAGCATCGCAACAGGGCGACGGGGATGATGTACAACACGGTAGGGTGGGCTGTTGTCGAGGATAGCTGGCAGGCCATAAAGGGATCCCTGAGTGCCCTCCAGGAAGAGTTTGCACCTCTGAAACGGGAAAACCTACGTGACGCAAGGCTGAAATAGCTTCCGGCAGTCGACCAGCCTGGACCCGTTATACAGAGATTAGAAACGAGACTGGGTCTTCTGCGAACTTCTAAGTGAGAGTATGAGCTCAGATTGGCGAGGGGCGTAAGACAGCAACAGAAGAAATTACGCAGCCATGTGCAGTCAAAAGGCTCAACAAAGGATGCCATATGTTCACTATCCACTACGGACCATGGTATTGCCACTGATGACCAGAGCAAAGCAGGTGCAGTATGTAAATACTTGGGTAGTGCGCATAGGATGGATAGCGGGGCACGAGTCGATATGGCCCTGACGCATCCTCCTCCGCAGTTGTAAGAGCCAGATCTTCCAGAGGGGCTCGTGCGTTTGCACCTACAGGAATTAGGCAGCCACAAGTCGGCGGGTTCAGAAGGCATCCACTCAGTTGCCGTCAAGCAGTTGGCGGATACCATGGCTCCATCGGTATTTGAGCTGTTCGGGGTCCATGTTAGACCAGAGTAGGCTGCCTCGGGACTAGGAACGTTCGGCAGTCGTGGCGATACACAAGAGCGGACCTAATTCGGCTATGGATAGCTACAGGCCGGTAAGCCTACCTAGCATCCTATGTAAAGTTCGTGAGAAGACCATTCGTGCCCTGATCTGTTAGCACTTACTGGAGCACTCCATGCTAAGTCCAGCCCAACGTAGATTCCTAAAAAATAGATTTTGTTTGGCCAGTCTCTTGTGCTTCTTAGATGAGGCGGCTTGACGACTGGATGAAGATAAGCGAGTTGAGGTATGGTACCTTGACCTTAGCAAGGAGTTCGACTCCGTTAGTCATCGTCTTTTGTTGTGCAAGATGGAACTTTCGGTACAGGTGAGCCAGAATATAGGTTGCTGGCGGACTACTTCTCCTACGGGATTTTTTACGTCAAGGTAGGGACCAGGGGCTCCAGTTTGGTGAATGTCGCCAGTGGTGAGCCTCAGAGGTCCACCCTAGGCCCGATGCTGTTCCCGCTCTTTACCGACGACCTGGCATCCGCCCTTCAATGGCCCGATTTCATTTTTTCGTATGGTGTGAAGGTTGTCGAATTTAAGGGTAGGGCCGACTTAGGCAGAGACACTAGAACCGACCTGGACTGGGTATATGGGTGGGACTTCCCGCTGGGAGCTAGAAAAAGCCATTTATTGTCAGGGGCAACAGAAAGCCCAAGTGTCTTTCGTGACCAAGGGCTGTTCACCACAGAGGCGGTCAGTAAGGCTAAAGACCCCGGGGTCATCGTGAGCAGTGACGTTAAATGATGGGGCCGGTGCAACGTTCTTGCAGAAAAGGCTGGTGGTGAACTCCTAAGACTGCGATCAGCATCGTCTTGCCGGCAGCCGGATGCATTTGTGCCTATTTACGTGGCTATAGTGCGACCTCACTTAAAAGGTGGCGGGCGGGCTTGGGTACCCTACTACAAAAGGAAAGCCGCCTGTTTAGAGATAGTTTAGAGTCTCGCGACGTGAATGGTTGAAGGGGCAGAAGGGGTTGGACAAATACGCAGAGACTCTGGGATTCGAATCTTTTCCCGTTAGAAGGGAGCAGACTTCGAAGGGATCTCATAGAAAAGTTCAAGTTAGTGGAGGGTTTTTCTGGCCTTAGGCAGGACAGTCTGTTACGAACGTTTGAGCAATGCGTAGCCAAATTCGCAACGGATCCCGAAATCAGAAGGCGATTATCCGTGATAATTCTACGATACTAGATTATTAAAATAAACAATGACATAAACAATATACAAACCTCAATAATACGATCACAAAGACTCAACAACGAGAAACCGAATAGCAGCGTGTGAGCAGACAGCACGTGCGTCACGCAGGTCCTGAACAAGGATGTGCCTAAGTAGCGCTCTGGGCGCGAACAAACAACAATTGGTCCAGAAAAACAACCAGTTCGTAAAGACAAGTCAATAGTGTATGGAAATGAGTGATGTTGGGAAAAACACTGAATCGCGAGGGAAAAAGGGGGATTTTCCACGACCGGCTGTTACACCGCCCACCAAAATCCTCCTGGATCCTTAGCAAAGTCAAAGGTTCGGTATAAAGGTACTGATTCTTCCTACCTGCCTAGGCCCTGCTGTCAGTTCGCGCGTCTAATGCTCGTCGTCGACGTTCTACTACTGGTTGCATCTAACCCATTGGCTACATAGACGTGAGGCTAGTCTACATCTTCCACAAGACCAAATGACCGATGGCGGGCGTGAATGGTCACATAGACGTTGTCCTCGTAAGGGGCCGTCCGGTCCTGGGTGTACGTGCTTGAGTGTGTGTGTGTGTGTGCGTGCGTGTGTTTGTGTGTGCCGGGGTTACAATGAAATCACAGGTATGACTACACATCAAAGGAGGACTTTCTGCAATGTCAACAAAAGACCGCGTGGCAAGAAAACGAGTAAATGTAGCATGTGTGTGTGACCTGAGCTCCGCTACTTCCACATATGCAAGGGGCATTCGGTAGCGTCAACAAAAAGCAAAACAACGAACACTGTCACATGTATGATGGGTTTACGGGATGCAGAGTGCGTCGTGCATGCGTGTATGTATCGGGATGTAAAATGGAATCGCACTCATCACCACATATCGGAAAGAACCTTCTGTAATGTCAACGAAAGGACCGCGAGCACCTTAACGTGTTTGACGGAGACCGTAGGGTATATATGGTGTTTCTTTATCCACCTCGATTACTGGTGTGAAAAAGGTTTACTAGGCCTCAGGGTTATCAGCTCCTCCGTCTTCGCTCTCGAGTAGGTTAATACTGCGTATGTCACGAATGAGCACTCCGTTAGCTGTCTTCACCTTCACCGTTCTTATCATTCCGTCAGTGCTTTTGATGGTTTCCGTAACTACTCCCAAAGACCA
Source organism: Fasciola hepatica (assembly GCA_948099385.1). Classification (NCBI taxonomy): domain Eukaryota; kingdom Metazoa; phylum Platyhelminthes; class Trematoda; order Plagiorchiida; family Fasciolidae; genus Fasciola; species Fasciola hepatica. The sequence goes on from CANUEZ040000019.1 coordinate 5,043,873, forward strand.
AGCGCTGAAATGTGCGCGTTCGTCGGCGATCATAACCACGTCCCCGACTTTGAATGGTCTTGTTTTGGCCAGCCACTTCTGTCTAGTCTGCAAAGCCGGTAGGTACTCCCGTAGCCATCGCCTCCAGAAGACCTTGGCCAGATAGTTCGCTTGCTTCCACCCGTGGAGGTAGTTCCCACGAAGGTTTACCGGCCCTTGGAAACCCTCGTTCGACCTTAACGTCAATAAGTCGTTCGGGGTGAGCGCCAGGTGGGTGGGGTCGCCGTTCAATACTGGAACCAGGGGGCGGTTGTTCAAGCTTCGCTCCACCTCAGTCATGACGGTGTTCAGCGTCTCGTCGTCGGGCGGCTGCTGCTCCATGATTGACAGCAATATCCGTCTGGCGGACCGGATCATGCGTTCCCATATGCCGCCTCGGTGACTGGCCTGTGGGGGGTTGAAATGCCATCGTATGCCGTAGGCCACGGTTCGATTCTGCAGTTCGTCCCTGTTTATGTTCTTGTGCCAACGCTGCAATTCCCGTTGAGCGCCCACAAAGTTCGATCCATTATCTGAGTATATATCGGCCGGTACGCCTCTTCGGTTGATAAATCTTTGCAAGGCCCGTAGAAACGAATCGGTCGTCATTGAATGTGCGACTTCTAGGTGTACCGCACGTGATTTCATGCACGTCATGATACATCCGTATCGCTTTTCTAATCTTTTCCCGCACTTGATCCACAAGGGCCCGAAATAATCCAACCCGGTGTCACTGAACGGCCACCAGCCCGTAGTCACCCTGCATTCTGGTAGTGGGGCCATGAGTTGTTTGCCTGCTGTGGCATTGCGTCTCCTGCATTGCACACACCGTCGGATTACGCGTTTTACAGTCTCTCGTCCTCTCAACAACCAAAGACGCTTTCGGATGACGCTCGTCACGTGACTTTCCCCGGCATGTCCCTCCATGGCGTGGACGTGTTGAATCATTAGCTCTACTACAGGTTGTCTCGCAGGCAGCAGTATAGGATACTTTGTGTCGAAGTTCAGGTGGGCGTTGGTCAGCCTACCATCCACCCGCAGCAGTCCATTGATGAGTTTGGGGTTTAAACGCTTCAGCTCGCCTCTTGGAGATGGCATGTCTTCATTGGTCGGCCCCACTTCTTCCGCCCTCTTGAGTTCTCCGGCGAAAGCCTCGCGTTGTATCATTCTGAAAATATCGTACTCTGCCGCTTGTAGCTCATCGGGACCTATCGGGCCGACCGGTATCCGACCTGAGGGCCGTAGCCCTTTCATGACTAGTAAATTTCTCTTGAACCTGGTTAACCAAACTAGCGAACGAAGCGTCTTCATCCAGGAGGAAAACCTGACCAGTCGCGATAGAATGGACGACGCTTCGACGGCGTTGGTTGCTATCACTACGCCTTTGATCTCCAGTTCCAATTTCGTAGGGGTTTTTAATTCGAACACGGGCCAGTCCTGTTTGGGCAATTGCAGGAAGTTTGGCCCTCTCGTCCACGTGTCCAGTTGCCTGAAGTTGTTCGCACCTCGGGAGCACAGGTCGGCCGGATTATCGCCAGACCTGACATGACTCCACTGGTGCGTGGCTGATTCATCGTGGATAATCGTGAGCCGGTTAGCAACGAAAGTACTAAACCGGCTCCGTCCGTTGTTAATGTAGTAAAGTACTATCGTTGAATCCGTCCAGAAGCTCACCGACCAAATGTAGAGATCGAAACATCTCTTCACAGCTTGCACCACCCTGACTGCCAACACGGCTGCGCTGAGTTCAAGGCGTGGGATTGAGACCGACTTCAGTGGGGCAACGCGGGCTTTGGCGAACAGGATCCTCGTGGTATATTGTCCATCTCCTGCGCACCATCGTCCGTACACCACAGCTCCATAACCGACTTCGGATGCATCGGAAAAGGCATGTAGTTCTCCAGTCCGTGTCGTATGGCCAGGAGTCAAACATCGTGGGATCCTTATGTCCCCTAATTTCTTCAACGTGTTCGGAAATTCTTCCCAGTCCAGCCGGTCCCCTCGGTCCAGTGCCTGGTCCCAATCAACTTTCTTACGGCACAGCCGCTGCAGCAAGATCTTTCCGGGTAGCAGCCACGGTGAGACGAAACCGAGCGGGTCGAACAAACTTGAGACGGCAGATAGTATGCCACGACGGGTTATTGGCAGCTCGGGAACGTTCAGTTCGAAAACAAAATCGTCCGTTTCCGCGTCCCATTGTATCCCTAAAGTGCGCTCGATAGGAAGTGGAGAGCCGTCCAAATCTCTTACCCTTTTGGCCTTTTCGTGATACGGGATGACCTTCAGCACTTCTGAAGCGTTCGACATCCATTCAGTTAGATGGAAGCCGCCCTCTTCCAGCAATCTCGTCAGACCCCTGAACTGCTCTAGAGCTGATTCCACATCACCGAATGACCCAAGGTAGTCGTCAACGTAGAAGTTCCTGCTGACGCTTTCTACCACCGTCCGATGTACTTGATCGCCATGTTTGTTCGCTGATTCTCGGAGGGCGTAGTTTGCACAAAATGGTGACGATATGGCTCCGAAGGGGTGGACGGTCATCCTATAATTCACCACTGCGTTGTCCCGGTCGCTCCTTTCCCACCACAGGAAACGCAAAGCATCTCGTTCTCCTACCGGAATCTTCACCTGATGGAACATTTCCCTAATGTCAGCAGACAAAGCCACTTTACCCACTCTGAAACGGCACAAAGCATCGATCAGTGGTGTGGTCCAGTCAGGCCCCTGTAGTAGGCGATCGTTTAACGACTTGCCCTGGAACTTGGCCGCACAGTCGAAAACCACCCGCAGTTTATTGGGTTTCTTGGGGTTGATAACCGGATGGTGAGGCAGATACCAGATACCCCTTTTGCTGTCGGTGTTAACAGGCACCTTTTCAACGTAACCGAGGGCCTCGTTTCGCTTCAACAAATCCGCGTATCGTTCCCACAGATTCTGGTCTCGGATGAAGCGTTCTTTTAGTCGTAGTAATCGTTGGAGAACATAATTTCTGTTGTCAGTCCACGGGTCGACCGGTGTGCGCCATGGAAGGGGAACCTCGAACTGTTTTTTGAGGCCTCTAGTGCCTTGCCGCACCGTTTGTAGAGCGAAGTGATCCTCTTGAGACAACGTCGGTCTTTCGTCTCCAATGTCATGAAACTCCTTTTCATACAGCCGTTGCAGATGATACTCTATGCGGTCCGTTTCGGCGGATAAGTAATTCACGGAACCGCGTACCCCTACTGGACCGTATATCATCCATCCCAGAGCCGTGCGTACCGCATAAGGTGCCTGGCGGTCGCCCACTCTTTGGTCAAGCACCCAATGCGCCTCTGGCACGTCGCATCCGATGAGGAGATCCACCTCAGCATCTTCCCAGTCTATGACGGTTACATCCTGCAGGTGGGGCCACCGAGTCAAGATTGCGTTCACCGACCTTGGTGCTCGCATGGGGAGATCCGCTAACGTGAATGCATCCGTTGGTTCAATTTCCTCGTTAGTGTCCAGAGGGATGAGTTGCAGCCTTAATCTACCGGCAGTCATTACCTGTGTTCCGCCCACCGTGCTCACTGCTAACGACGTCGCACCTTTAGCCAGTTGGTGTTTGTCGGCAAACCGCTCTTTCACTAAAGTGGTGTCGGATCCACTATCAACGAAAGCCAACGCCTTGACTATCCCAGTCGGAGTCGCTACTCCCACGGCCACTACGCCTAAACGTACCGGTTTACTGGCAGATTGTGAGGTTGAACAAATCACGCTGGGCTTGGCAATCGCCTCGGATATGGTTATTCTCGCCTGATGCAGCAGCCGATGGTGTCTGCCCGTGCAGCCCTCGTAACCACATCGATTCCTTGTTCTACAGGCTGCTGCCCGGTGCGTGGTGTTGAGACAGATGAAACATGCTCCTGCCATCCTCGCCATTCCCCACCGTTCGTCTATTGTGGCGTTGCCGAACTTGGGGCATTCTGGTAGGCCATGGATAGTACCACAGGATCTGCAATTTGGTTTCGCCGTAGCATCTCGTGAAATGACGTGTGTGTTGGTCCAAGGCTGGTACTTTGGATATTCCCGTACAGGGGTTTGGGCTTGGCTAGTACCGGGCTTGTTTGCTCGGTTGCTGTCCCGGATGAGTCGGCCAAATCTGCTGTCAGCTATCTTCGTTTGCCTGTCTAAGTATTCAGTCAGGTCTTCGAAGTTGGCTTCTCTGTCGCCTCGGCTTATCCGTTCAGCTTCTTCCGCCCACCGACCCTGTAGTTCGGGAGAGAGGTGACGGACTATGCCTTCCAAAGTGTGCATGGCGTCTAGGTCAGCCCTGTAACCTAAATGGTCGAGGGCTATTGAGCAGTTCTGCATCTTGATCACCAGGTCGGCCATGGTGTAGACGTCGCCCTTGGTTCTCTTTGCCTCTACCATCACGCCCTCTATTAGGTTACGGGCTACTTTGAAAGGTTGGCCAAACAAGTCCCTCAGAATCTTTCTTGCCCTTGTGTAGCCTTGTTCTGGATCGAGCATGGTGCACCCGTCGATAGCTTCTCGCGCTCGGCCTCGGCAGTAGTGAGTAAGGTAAAGAAGCCTTTTCCCAGGGTCGTTTACCTTGTTTTCAACGAACGTCTCGAACTGCTTGACAAACTTGCAGTATTGCTCAGTTCGCCCGTTGAAAACCGTTAACTCCACTCTAGGCAGATCGATCGATGGTGGTTTGTATTCAGCGACCGGCGTGGGGTTCCCTATCTTATTGCACCCTAACCTATCGGAAGTGTCGAAGTCACTGGTCTCATGCTCTCGCTGTTTCTGTGTACACTTCTCTGCTTCATGCGCCTGTAGTCTAGCCAAAAGTAACTGTTGCTCTAGTTCTAGTATTCTCAGCCTATATAAATCGACATCCTTACGATCAATATTGTTTTCAATAACACATGAACTAGCACTGACAGGACTAGGCGATCTAGCAATAACTAAAGAATCATATGTACCCAAAACCTCCCCAGAGACTTGCCGTATTACTTCCTGTCCGGATTCGACTGCTTTTGATCCTTTTCTTGGCATTTTGCGTGTTTTTCCTCGTTCCAAATAGATCTATTGAGTATTGTAACGAACGTTTGAGCAATGCGTAGCCAAATTCGCAACGGATCCCGAAATCAGAAGGCGATTATCCGTGATATTCTACGATACTAGATTATTACAATAAACAATGACATAAACAATATACAAACCTCAATAATACGATCACAAGGACTCAACAACGAGAAACCGAATAGCAGCGTGTGAGCAGACAGCACGTGCGTCACGCAGGTCCTGAACAAGGATGTGCCAAAATAGCGCTCTGGGCGTGAACAAACAACAATTGGTCCAGAAAAACAACCAGTTCGTAAAGACAAGTCAATAGTGTATGGAAATGAGTGATGTTGGGAAAAACACTGAATCGCGAGGGAAAAAGGGGGATTTTCCACGACCGGCTGTTACACAGTCTATTCCAAGTGGCTTTCGATTCCGGTAAAAGGGGACACGAAAAGAAGCTAATGAAAGCTCAAGCTAGAGTGATGACTAGATGGCCCTTCTTTGGCAGCAGGGTAGTGAACAGTTGGAACAACCAGCCTAGCGGAATGACAAACCTACAGACCGTCCACTCCTTCAAAGTTGCCCTATATTGCAAGTGGTACGAGGTATTTCTCGGTAGTGGGCTTCGAGTATGTTAACTAGATTGATGAAGGGTAGCGTTGTGACCCGTCTGAGATGTAATGTAACCGACGTTTTCGTTCATTGCCTACTGTCTCGGAGAAAGCCCACTATGCATAGTGTCTCTCGCAGTTGATATGCTATGAGGTTTTACGTTTCCTCCTAATTTTTATCAGGCATTCGAAGAAATACAATGAGCAGCGGCGGGTACATAACTGGTGTGCATACCATCGGCAGAATTCTGGAGGCTCATTTGGCCGTGGCTACTATTGTCCTGTGCAAACTGATCCCCGAGAGAGGCACAAGGGGGCATAGCCTTAGATTACAAAGGAAGCACTCGAGGCTCCAAATTAGGACGAAGTACTTCCCAAATAGAGTGGTACCCTATTGGAACAAGCTTCCGGAGGAGGTCATAAATACCACAACAGTGAAGGCTTTTAAGAAAGCAGTAGACCTATGTTGGGTGACAGTATACCCCGAGTTATGTTAATCAGCTTTTAGGGTCAGATGCAATTTACTTATTGTTTTCACCTTACTCTGCCAGGGCTAATACTGCACAAAATTTCTGCCTTTCAGAAAAAGAAAAACCACTTAGTGTTCGGAGCTACGGAAACGCGCCGACAACACAACTATCTGGACACACGATTGGCTCTAGCCACACCAAGTTCTGTGCAAACTGAACTGAACTGAACTGAACTGAACTGAACTGAACTGAACTGAACTGAACTGAACTGAACTGAACTGAACTAAACTGAACTGAGCCAAGTCGAACTGACTGCGGTACGTCCGGGACCACAGGCGCACGTTTGCTCGGAACTCTCTAAACTCTGGTGGAAGTCAGTATGTCGTCCTTGGTTGATTCCGAGGCCTCAGAGACCTCGGACTTGTCAGATAATGAGCAGGATGCTTCTGTGCACCAAGAGAAGTCACGCAGGCGTCCTAAAGTTTCCCCTGATTCCAGTGACAGTGAGGAAGAGGAAGTAGATTTAGCAAACGAGGAAGAAATTTGTCGGAAAGAAGGAGCCGGCTGGATTGTTGATGAGGAAGAAGAAGATGGAGGTGGTTCGGGTGCATCTGACGAAGATAGTGAAGATGCAGAAGGCCACAAGCGGCGGGAGGAAGTAGACGATGATGACGATGATGCTTTGGACGATGAGGATTACCAACTAATACAGGAAAACATCGGAATTAATTTGAAAAGAAAGGCAAGGCCACTAATATCTAACCAGCTACAAGTTGATTTTGTTTGCTTTTCCCTTTATGTCTCAATGACGTTACTCCGTCCATTTTTGATATTGACTTCGTACTCTCCAATAGCATACGCTTCATCAAGCATTTCAGAAAAATAAGAGCCTAAATCCTGGTTTCCAGTACTCAAAACATACGCCAAGCAAACATATACATGTATGTGAACTTATTACACTGCATGTGCACTAATCGGGATGATCTGGAGCCTGAGCGGCAAGTGGACTTTCCGCCCCGTGGGCCATGCCATGTGCGCGGACACTCAATGACATTGGTAAAGGTACACTCTACTGGTTTGCCTTCAGGCTGCCTCTTGTCTTAGAGGTCTACAGACCTCTGGAATTATTTGCCTTTTGATGTGGTGGATGAGGCAAACGATAAAGCATTCAACAGGAAGCTTGACCAATCTTTGTTGGCGCTGTTGCGATGCATTCAATCTTGAGTTCATGCTAACGAGTGGTTTGTAACCGGGTTCATACGGCAAAGCTCCCACCGCCTCTAATATAAAGAATGAATGAATTTAGCTACTGAAGAAGTGTGTTCCAGTGTTTGTTCAAACGATTGTCTGGTCAGACCACAGGACTTGCGGCTTCAGTCTGGGAGTCAAATCCAGTTCCTCGCTCAAGTGGGCTTCGATGATTTGTAATCCGTCTCGTATAGTAGCTTGGTGGAGCAATTATCTGTAGAGGTTAAAGGATACGAACCAGGTTCGCTATCTTGAGAAGTGGTAGTCTCATGGTCTCTTAAGTTCGCCATGGCTCATCTGAAACAGATTAATAGGTGGGATCGGAAACTCGTATGCAAGTTATGGTTATAATAGTAATAATTGCAATGACAATAATTGAAAGGGTAACACGAGACGATTAGAGTTGGGGATTATCTGCAGTGGCATTACAGAGGGAAAGCCTAGGAGAACTTTTGCTTGCATTGTAGAGGAGAGGCAGAAAGATACAAGAGGAAGGGAAGATACATCTCCGAGGGTAGCGTGTTCGAGCTCAGTTCATTCAAGGAATAGGAATGCCCAATTTTTATCTAATCTGGTTTTAAACTCCATCACGGTGGTTGCTTCTACCTCGGTCTCTGATGGGTGATTCCAATCATTTACGACTCTACATCTAGATGAGTTCGCTTTCATGCACGACGAGACTGCACCTTGACGTGGTGTGATGGCTTGCGCGCCTCTATGACCCAAAGAGCTATACAGGATGGCTCTTTAAGCCGGAGATTCAATCATACCTGACAGGTCAATGGGTAGAGGTCAGACAAAGTCCAGTCTCCTGGTCCTCCAGGTTGGGGGTTGATTGGAGCTGGCAACTCAATCGGCAGAATCAGTGGAAGAATAATTGATCCAAGCAAATGGGCTTCCACTAAGCCATCCCGCTGCCATGCGGATAGGTTCTTGTTAGAACCAAAGGCCTTGGATGAGGACCCTAATCGTTCTCCTGTTTTGGGGCTGGACACCCTAGCAGTACCCGTCCAACATCTCCCATGAACTGCACGAATAGAAAGAATTCCATACTGCATCGGTCGTCTCGCAGGATAATCAGGACCGCACTGCCCATTGCATCGAGCGGGGTGGGTGGTGATAAGTGGGTTACTGCTAAGAGTTCTCTCTCTTTTATTCTACCTTTGTCTCCTGTCCCTAACCACCCCTCTTTGCCCCATCTATCCATCCATAATGCTCCCACTGATAACACAGTCGATACTCTCAACGACTCACTTTCAAATATTGTTGGGAATAATCATCTGTCTGGTAACTCACATTTTCTCAAGCCTCGTCAGCCTCTGAATTTCGGCTCCTTTAACGTGCGTACACTCATGCAAGCCGGTCAGCAGGCGTGCCTAGCCCTCACAATAGATTCTCTGAAGATTGATGTCTGCTGCTTGAGTGAAACGCGTATCCCGGAGTCGAGCAGTGTAATTCAACTAACTGCTCCTGGTATCTCATCGAGGTATATTCTGCGCACTTCAGGAGACGAAATAGCTTGAGCTGCGGGTCAACGTGGTGTAGGAATAGTCTTGACTGACAAGGCTGAGGCTGCCCTTTTAGACTGGATCCCTGTTAACAGTCGCTTATGTGCTGTGAGACTCCAAGGGTCAGTTGGCGTTCGAAAGGATAGTTGTGTTAAGCGCAGTTTGTTTGTGATCTCGGCGTACGCCCCAACAGACTGCAGCTCAGACCTGTAGAAAGATGAGTTCTATGATGAACTCTCCATCCTCGTTCGCAGCGGTAGAGGTTCTGACATTGTAGTGCTAGCTGGTGACTTCAATGCACAAGTTGGCAAACTTAGTGTGTCAGAAGCCTGTTTAGGTGGGCGTTGGGCTTAACCCACTGAGCGTACAGATAGCGGGGATAGGCTTCTCCAGTTTTATGCAGACAATCGATTGTTCTTGTCTAGCACAAATTTCCGACGCAGCTCGCGTCGCACAGCGACATTGTGCGCTAACTCTGCAGGTACTTTGAGTCAAATTGGTCATATCACAGTAAGCTACTGGTGGCACGGTTCTGTTCAGAACTGTAGATCTTACTGGTCCACGTAAGTAAAGTTTGACCATACATTAGTTTTAATGCGATTATCGCTCCAGCTCCATGGTCATCGTCGCAAACCGCAAACCGGATTAGCCGTGCAACGTTTGTGTGATCCAGAAGTACGCACCTGGTATGCGCAGAAGTTAGCACATGAGCTAGGATCTACGACGAACCGTTATGTAGATGAGCATTGGGCTCATACCAAACAGGCGATGCACGTTGCAGCAGGTTTTGCCTGTGGTCCTCGATCCGTTGTCCATCAAAGACACTGGATCTCGCAAGAGTCGCTGAGTATAATGGAGCAAAAGCGTCAGCTTTCGAACCGTAAGGAGATGAATAAGATGTGGAGAAGGCTGCAAAGGCAAGTTACGAAAAGTCTTAAGAATGATCGCGAAAATTGGTGGGTCAAGGTAGCCGAAGAAATGGAAATAGCAGCTGCTTCAAATAACAGTCAGAGACTGTTCAAACTTATTCGTGACACCGGTGGAGAGCGCATCCAGGTCAGTGAAACGATTTGCGATGGGAATGGAGAACCCATCCATAGCAAACAGCAAAGGCTTGACCGTTAGGCCGAATATTTCAGGGAACAGTTTAGCTGGCCGCACGGTAGTGTAGTTACTCCCGTGTCGACAACTGTGACTCCTTGGGTGGTATCACTTGAGCTCCCATCGGAAGTAGAAGTAGTCATGCATTCGATCACAAAAGCGAGGGAGAGCGCGCAGGTCCCGACGAACTTCCCCCAGTTCTCTTCAAACTGGGTGGAAATGTTTTGATAAAATCACTTACCGCTTTGCTCCGTGACATTTGGAACGAGGAGCGTATTCCGTTAATATGGAATGAGTCGTTGATTGTTCCCATCTTGAAGAAAGGAATACGCAATAACTGTAGTAATCATCGTGGGATTAGCTTAATTCTGATAGTCACCAAAGTATTAGCCTCGATTCTGCTGCACCGTCTTACACCGGCTCGCGAGAGGAATGTCCGCGAACAGCAGGCTGGATTCCGCCCAGGTCGAGGATGCATCGACTAGGTTTTTACTCTTTGCCGACTACTTGAAACGCGTCACACGCATCGCCGACCGACAATAATGCTTTTCTTAGACCTGAAAGGCGCATTCGATTCAGTTGATCGAACATCGCTTTTCAGTACTCTTCATCGAAAGAGATGCCCCAGAAGTTCGTGAACCTACTGAGGTCATTGTATTCTCACACTTCTGGCCGCGTTAGAGTTTACGGCGAACTATCCGGTCGTTTCGAAACGACCAGTGGTGTTCGACAGGGATGTCCCATGTCTCCATTCCTGTTCAATTTCGTCATGGACGAAATAATGGCGAGTGCGTTGCAAAATCTTCAGGATGTAGGCGTCGAACTAGGAAATAGTGGAAAGCTGTGTGACCTAGATTACGCGGACGACGTTGTCTGCTTGTTGGAATCCACAGAACATGCTCAACGTGCACTAGATAGAATCGTGAGAGCTGTAGCTCCATTCGGCATGCGCTTTGCACCTTCAAAGTGCAAGGTGATGTTACAAGACTGGACGTCAACGATTCCGAGCTTGATGCTCGATGGGGAGGTGCTGTCAGTTGTCGACCACTTCACCTACCTCGGGAGCAGCGTGACGACGGATGGGAGCATAGTAGTGGTGAGCACGCGTATATCCAAGGCTCGAGTGGCGTACGCTGGACTGAAGCACTTGTGGCATCGACCTGATATTTCACTGAAGTTGAAAGGTCGTATATACTGTGCCGCAGTGCGTTCAGTTTTGTTGTATGGTTGCTAAACTTGGAGTCTGCGTGCTGAATATATTCGTCGTCTTGAGGTTTTCGACCATCGATGTTTACGTAGTATCGCTAAGATCTGGTGGAGTGGCCGAGTAGACAATGCTGAGGTCAGAAATCGAGTATTGGGTACTAATTCGGAGGACTTTTTGTCACAGCGTATCCAACTTTGTAGACTTCGTTGGTTGGGGCACGTGGTACATATGTCAAACATGTCTACCAAACCGTGTCCTACTCTCCGTTCCTCCTGGGGAGTGGAAGAAACCACTTGGAGGTCAACAGATGACGTGGCAGCGGGGAATGAGAAAATGTACAGCAGACTTAGGAAAAGTAGGTGCTTCACGTCTTCGTGGTTGGGGTATAAAAGTCCCCTCAACCAGTTGGCTGGAGACACTGAAGGATATGACAGCGAACCGCGAACAGTGGCGATCGTGTTGTCACTTTCTGTGGAATCAGAATGACTGATCGATGTGCGTTTGTACAGTTAGGCTGTGTATTCCGTTTGTTGGTTACTGAAGCGCTCTTTCGTTTTCTCGCCTGTGTAGGTCCACTCTCTGTCCATGTTGTATATTCATACTTTCTAATTCTACATGCAACATGGTGAGAAAGGCAGTGGTCAGTGGAGCTTGCCCTACTGTTTAACGCTGTACGATGATGATAGGCATGTGGCTTCATGAGCTTGTGCTTTCGAAGTATTTCATTTTGGTCAAGGTGTAATATCAACTGACTAGGTACTGACAAACCTTTCAGTTGCCTGAGGACTGTTTGGATTCCCCCCCTTTCTGTCTAACGAGAAGAGGTTCAGATGGCCTAATCTGTTCTTATGGGGCATATACCTGTTGGCTCTGGTGAGTCGTCGCTGGATTATTTTCCAGTACGGTCCTGTCATGAACTAGCGTCGGTGTCTGGGTTTGGACGCAATGCTTCGTGGGGGACCTCACGACAGATTTTTATAGCGGCGCCAAAACCTCCGCATTTCCGTAGGTGAGTTAATACAGCGCTTTTAGTTATTTGTGGTGTCTGTTGAAACAATTGTTGTTCTGATTAGTTAACAACGAGTGACTACCGACAAACGTGGACGGGGAATTTCTCCTGATGACAAAGCAGTAGGCAGTTTATCAACCATATGGCCTAAAATAAAGCCTAGTTATAATCAGAATGTATTGACGAAAGAAGAACATGAAAAATAGAAAGTGGATTCGCAACAGTCTTTAAACGTTCCAATACTTTAAGCGAAGCGGGCTCTCACGAATCAGCGCAAATGTTTTCTATAACTTAAGTGGTTATATCAGCCGGAAATTGTTCACTATTAACAAAAGCAAATTTTTGTTAATTCATTGCTTAGCCGTTGAGAATTTACGAATTGCAGTTGATAATGCATGGTAAGGATATCCACAACAAAAGGTCATCAAGATCTGTGTAGTTCAATTCTGAAGGATTCTCTTTTCCGTAATGGCTACAATGTCTCCTGGAACTGATGCCAGGGTATTGTTGCATAGGTGACGGCCTTTTCAGTCTTAGCGGTTGAAATAACGTAGATACACGAAAACTGTGCGAACATCAAATCTTTTCACTGTTCTCTAGGTAAAAAAGAAGTTGACTACAGCCAAATGGGTGGATCCATATTCCGAGGGCATATTGTAGGAAGTTAGAGGGAAACAATCATCTCAGAACCGGTTTTTTGATTCTGTTTTTAAATGAAGGGAGGTTCTGTGCAGATGGAATGGCGGGAAGGAGAAAGGGGTTCCACTGTAAAGCAGTTTGAGTGGAGGAAGGTTGAAAAGTTCAGTGCAGTACTGGGGACAGACATCTAATACGCTAGATTATTTGCCCTTGTTCAGGACAGGCTCTGAATGGTCACTGGAAGGGAACTGTCAAGGCAGACTTCAAAAAGAACAAAAATAGTTGCCGAATAGTGCACACTGGTTCGGCGGATATCTTTACGTTGGTCCCGTGAGAGTGGGATAAAGAGGGTGACCAAGTCTCACCCTATACATAATTACATTACTCAAATATGGCGCACAGCCTGAAATCAGGCACGTGTGAATATATATATATATATATATATATATATATATATATATATATATATATATATATATATATAGGAGGAATTTTAGCTTTTCACACTAGAAGCTAAGCGAGAGCGGTGCGCAATAGGAAACTAATTTTTCAAATAGCCTAAGAAACAAGAAGAAACTAAGATGAGAAAAGTACTGTTTATGAAGATTGGTAGCGGAGGAATGAAAAGGTCTTGTAAAATATGATTATTGACAAACCGGGAGATCAGAAATTTGGTTCGCAGACTACAGTACTGAGAGAATCACTGTGGAGAATGGGTGAATAGAGAGGGCAGAAATTCCAAGCAGCTTTGGTGATCGACCAAATTGCATAATTCTTTGTGGCAGAGAAAAGACTAGACGTTCAGCTCTGTGCCGGATAACTCAAATTTCTGTATGGCAAGTGAGCATTTGTTCATAGCCTGGGTAAATTGTCAGCAAAACTGGGGATTAGAGCATCGACAAAAGTGTCGAGGTTCTGAATTCGTCGAGCATACTGTATGATTCCACACGCGGTCAAGCCACTCAGGGTATCCTGGTTTGCCGAGTTTGAGTGTGTAATAAACTAAATATACCATAAATAGCAGTCTCAACGAAATTTGTAATAAAGGTGGACGCATCGATCATCCCGAGAATATGAGATTAGAAAGTCTCAAAAACCATCCCAATGAGCGAAATCGTAACGTCAAATAATATATCTGTAGTTGCATGGCGGAACTGGACGGTAGAAAGCCTTGAAGAATGATGTCAAACAGTGGTCTGGTTAGTTAAGTGAAGGGAAGGGATTTACATTGGGAAGCAGACTACTGAAGTAAGAAGAAAAATGTGGTTAAGACAGTCCAATCGGGAGTGTGTCTGTGGAAGTCAAATTAACCAAAGCGAAAGCTCCGGTTTCACGCCTCTAGGTTGAGGTGTTTGCACAGTGCGTAAGTCAATCTATATTGTGAGCATTAAAGTCCTAAGGCATGATCATATGACAGTTGTTGTCCGCTGTAGGTAAGTTCTTAATATCAAAAGACAGTCAAAAATTGAGTGGTCACCATCGTGTTGGAAACAACCAATGGTGCATAAACGGCGAATGAAAGAAAGGAACTGGAGTATCAGTTGTAACTAGCGGCTAGAAGAGTCCAAATGTAATGTGTGGATTAGCTACAGACCGGTGGATGTGGGCACCGATGTCAGCTGGTAATAGTTGGTGTCTCACAAGGGTGGGATTTGTGTTAGGGTCTAAAAGGCAAGAATGGAATGAGACTGGAGGAGGTGGTGTACAGAATTAATGTTGAGTTGAGTATAAAACGTTGCGTGCGAAACGTGCTCCGTGTTCATAATGTAGAGAAGTATGCAATTAGAAGCTAGGTTCTGCGTCATAAGGAAATGTCATGAACATCTGTGGGGAAACCGGCAACCTTACCCTGGAGTTTCGAGTGGTAAACCACTCCATTATGAAATGTGATCTTGTCTCGGGTGGCCGTACAACCGTCTACTACATGGGAACGGTGTCCGAGTGATTCTTTTTACTTAACCTGAACAATGCCATTGATTGTTTTGCTCAAGCAGGATAATCACAGCGTCCAGACATTTTCTCGCCGTAAAGACCGAATTCTCGTTCTTTTTAATTTATATCCACAGCGATAAATTTGGGTAATTTTTCACCTAAACAAACTTCTAACGATCTATCTGCTCTCCTCGAAAAGTATAAAGTGACTGTAAACCGCATCTACGCCATAATGACAACATTGGTTCCATAAGTTTTTGTCAAATAGTTTTGCTCTTCCCTATTATTTCGATTTTGTGACTTCGGTAACGTTCTATAACCCGTCTCGATTATTCTTTTTGGCGTTTGCTATGTTGCATCCGACAGCCAAAACGACGTCTGGTGTTGGACGATGAGGATGACGATGAAGCAGATAGTGAAGAAGTGGCAGCAAAGAAAGTGGCTCGCGAGTCCCACGACGATCGTGAAGTGATTGCACGCCAAATATTCGAGGATGATGATGAAGAAATGCCCAGTGGTCGTACCGTGGCCAGCAAACCAGCTAACTTTAGGGTAACTGGTGAGGACGAGGAAGACGAGGAAGAGGAAGGGGAGTACGACGGTAATTATCTAGCCAGCTTTTTTAAGTAAATGGAAGTCACCTCTTAACATGCAAGTAACAAATTCCCCATTCAGGAAGCCCCTTGAGATTAATCCTCATATTTTCGACAATCTAAAACATCGCTTTTGCTGGATTATTGTTAGAGATGGTCTAATTCTTTTACCTCATTCTACTCTCCTGGTGTTGTTGATGAGATTCCTTTTTAAGAACCATTCTTAAAGAGGTATGTGGTTACTAAATCCGCTCGGTTGAGGTTGACACAAAATTAAAGCCTAGGATTTAGGCTTTTTTTGAGGTACATTTAAAAAAAACGAGTATAGAAAAACTAAAACAGATGTAAACAACAGCTGAACACAACAAGAGACACTGAGGATTGGCACTTCCGCTCGATTTTAAAGCGAGCAACTAGACACCAGAAGCATCCACCGACCAGTTGTGTAGCTGTGACTAAGTCAAGGTTCGACGACAGCGTGACAAACTATTTGAGTTAATGCTCCCCTTTATCGCTGATAACCAAGATAAATACTCAGCTGAATTATGCAATCTCTGGAGACAGGTTTTTATCTGCCACATGCTCGTGGCCTTTGGGGAGTTTCATTTTGACAACAACAATAAAACCGATGAATCTCTTATTATACACTCGTTACTCTCGACAAACACATGCTCTCACACCGTGCACACACGTTGGTCTGTCTAGTTCCACACCTCATTCCCGCACACTCATATTTTCATGTTCTTCCGGAGCTGCAATCGGCCGTAATTGCGGTAGTGTCTTTGAGGAAAGCCCTGTTCCTGTTCTCTCACGTCCTCCTTTGTCTGATATCCAAGTCTCACCGAATACGCTCCCAGAAACTAGTGCTCGTCTTCGCCCCGGGCGTCCTTTTAAACTGGCCACATTTAATGTGTGAACGCTGATGCGTATTGGACAACAGGCTTGTCTAACTCGAATCCTGGAAGTCCTTGCCATCGACGTGTGTTGTATTCAAGAGACTCGCATCCAAGGCTGCAGCTCGGTCATTCGATTGATGCCCCCATCCAGTCGTGTAAAGTTTCACTTGCGTTTGTCTGGGGACCCTGAGGCTGTGGCTGCCGGTCTTGCTGGCATGGGTGTAGCTCTCTGAGAGGACTGAGGCTGCCCTACTTGACTGGATCCCAGTTGACAGTCGGTTGTGCGCAACGAGACTTAGAAGTTCGTTCAAAGTAAGCAAGTGCCGTCCCGATAGACGCAATTCGTTTGTCGTCTCGGCTTATGCCCCTACAGACTGCAGCCCAGATGCAATGAAAGATATCTTCTACCCAAAGTTACACGACCTCCTATATAAAGTGAAACGGCGTGATATAGTGATTTTAGCTGGAAACATGAATGCTAGAAGCGATCGTCTGTCTTCGATTGAGGCGCATTTGGGAGGCCCTTTTAGCCTTGATTCCTGTCGTTCAGAAAACGGGGAACGGTTGTTGGCTGTGTTCTGACCACTGCCTGTTTCTTGCCAGTATGAACTTCAGGCACTCTAATCGCCGGTATGCTACGTAGCGTCCGTGATGGACCCAAATACACCACGTCGCAATTAGATACAAATGGCGAGGTTGCATATAGGACTACCGGTCGTGCTGGAGCACTCCTCTTAACTCCGACCACGCATTAGTCTGCACCAAGCTGTCCGTGTGCTTCGGTGGGCGTGCCAAACGTACGATGCAGCAGCGGTTACACTGCGATATGCTGTTTGGTCCGTCTTGCCTCTCAACTTTCCGAAACATTCTAGCTGGAAAGCTAGGGTCAACGCCACCAGACAACATCAACCAGCACTGGTCGCTTATTAAGAATGCTTTGTATTCTGCTGGCGAGGTGAGTTGTAGCATGACTCGTCGTGTCGTTACACCGTGGATTTCTGCTGTCTCTACGCCCTGATGCACGCCAGTCCATCCCGGCTGGTAGTGAACATAATGCAGCACGGCTCATAACGATACGTGAACTCAAAGCAATTCTTCGTAGGGATCGCGAAATTTGGTGATCTCAAAAAGCATCCGAGATGGAGCCTGCTGCCGCTTTGGGAAATCCCCGCAAGCTGTTTCATCTTATCCGAGTCACCGGTGGGAAGCTATTAGGTGTGAGCGAAACGACCTGAGGCTGACGGTTCGCCTATTCACACTCTGCAGCGACGTCTTGTACGCTGGACGGAGCACTTTAAAGCACAGTTTAGCTGGCCTCCAGCGTCAGCCTCTCCCATAGCTGTTCCGGCACACCTCCCGTGGTCTGTTTCGACAGATCCACCTTCTGGGGCGCAGGTCCGCAAGAATATCCCAGCCCTAGGGCGTCACAAAGCGCCGGGCTCCGATGACCTTTCCCCAGCCCTATTTAAAGATGGTAGAATGGAGCTTGTTAGAGAACTTAAAGCTTTGTTCTCCAACAGCTGGCACCCTGAGAAAGTTCCCTACTTGTGAGGGGATTCGATCGTTGTCCCCATCTTCAAGAAGGGCTCGCTCAGTGACAGGAACCCGCGTCACCTGTGGCGTCGCCATGACATCCGGCTCTCTCTCAAGGGAAGGGTGTACAATGTCACAGTTCGCAGTGTTCTTTGCGGTTGCGAGACCTGGCCGCTCCGCGTTGAGAATGCCCGGCGGCTTTCTGTATTCGACCACCGATGTCTCCTAAGCATTGCTCGTGTCTGGTAGGAACATCGGGTAAGCAATGACGAGGTTCGTGGTCGTGTGTTCGATGCTTATAGTCACCCCCTGACAGATATAATCGCTCTATACCGCCTCCGATGGCTCGGGCACGTTTTGTGTATGCCTGCCCATCGTTTACCTTTTCGTGCTCTTTTTGCACGTGCTCGGCAAGGCTAGAAGAAACGGTGCGGCGGTCAGGTTATGACATGGCACAGAGGCATGAAGAGCTTAGCTTCGACTTTGACTTCGGTTGATGGTTCCCGCCTTCCTGGTTGGGGCCAAAGAGGTGAGGATTGCCGTTGGTTAGAGGTGCTGAGAGATAAGGATCAGAACCAGATTCAGTGGCTCGAATGCTATATGGCCTGTCTGTTGAATTCCCGTTCCCCGTAAGCAATTGAAAGACAAAGAATCTTCAGAACATGTACGGTGAAAATATTGAAGAAAATTTTATGCTGACTCTTTATTCCCCGCCCCTCGACTTTGTTATTTTTCTCTGTTTTCGTCGCGTTTGCACCATGCTTGTTCTCAATCCGGTATAATATTATATATATATATATATATATATATATATATATATATATATATATATATATATATATATATATATATATAATCTCAGACTTCTTGAGCAGAGTTAAAGATATCCACCCACTCTGTGGTTAGAGACATTAAAGGATGTGTTGGTACTTTGCGACCAGTAGTACTGTTGTATTCACACGCTTTTTCATGTCATCAGTGATTCTATCCTTGTTTTTTATACTCGATTTTTTAAAATTCTGAATGAGGTTCCTGCTGAGTGATGGTGTAATATGCAAGGATCAATGTCTTCCGTGGTGGTTGCTCGTGTTCGATCTGAAAAATACAAAAACGCGGAGAACTTCATGAGCCTAAAGGCTCACTAAGCGCATCAACAGGACCTTACATTTACAGTAATCGAATACCATTATGACTGCCAACAGCCTGCTCACTACAGTGGCAATCAGTTCAATTCAAGCAACTGTTAACCACACACTGTGTGATGGCTTTTAGTGTTATCTCTTACCGGCAACCTCAACAAGAAATAACGAAAAAGAACGAAAATAGGAAAATAGTAACAGGAGAACTAAAAATGTTGGTATCAAGTCAGTAAAAGAAGTTGGGATTACAAGAGCGTAACCGATCGTGACACCTAACCATATCCTCTAACGTATATAACCATAGAGTGGGAGGGTCTATTGGACTCCACCCAAAAAATCTAACACGCCCTACATGGCCAAGTCCACTGGTTAGGTTTTTCTTACCTTTATTCCATGTCATGGACTGGTCACTGGTGCTTATCTTCCAGCCGTTACCCGCCTCAGCGAACATTGCGCACCTGTCAGGGGACATGCGCAACACATCCCAACAATCCTAGCCTGGTGACTTTTAATGTCTTATCTAATGGTTTGGTTCGTAAACCGAAGACTTTCCTCAAAACGTTAGCATTGTTTATACAGTGTTCCCACCAGATGGTAACCAGAACCGCCGCACCCAGTGCGTTGTTAATGGTTGTTCGAACTGAACTGAAAAAGGCTCACATGCGACTTACTAGTTCGTCCTCTTTTGTTTCAAATGGTTCGTCCATAAAATCCGCTTCATCGCCTCTTGTTTTATGATGCAAAGGAAGATATTGGTACTTTAGTGTAATCCAGAAAAAACCGTCTCCATGGTAACATCCTTTAAACGGAAATATCACACTTATCGCATCCTGGATATTTTTCGTGACATGATTTCCTAGTAGGTTATAAATCACCATGAATTCCATACCTTTTAACTTGCACATTCCTTTAGATATACGAGACTTCATTGTGGATGATCGTGCCAATGAAGCCCCCACCAAAGCACCTAGGCGTATTGTGCACAAGGGCGCCGCTCTACAGCAGGCTCAGTCGATCTTCGGTGTGGACTTCGACATGTCTGAATTTGAGGCATTCCGAAAAGGCCCGGCTGAAGGTGATGAATATAGCGAGGAGTCGGAGCCTGAGTACTCAGATGATGAAGAAGCAACTGCACGACCACGCCGAAAGAGCCGGAAATCACGATCTAACTTGATTATGGATGATCGAGTTTATGAATTCTTTGATCCTAGCGATCTCGAACGTGCCTATTACAGTCTTGCTGACGATCGCATCCGAAAGACGGATATACCTGAAAGATTTCAGCTTCGTCAAGTACCTGTGCATCGTGTGGACCCATCTTCTCCGAATTATGCTCAGGAGCAGCAAGAATTGACCGATGAAGCTGCGTGGATTTATTCTCAAGCTTTTAAAGAAGAACCAGAATTTAAAGTGGGTTTTTGTTTGTTCTAAGCCTCTAATTGTACTAGCCAACTACTGTGATACCAAAAATCCTGGATACCTTAAAATTGCTAAGAGAATCTTTGTTCGAAGTGCCTTTCATTGCACTTTATCGAAAGGAGTGTATTGAACGTGATTTGAACATAAAGGATTTGTGGCGCATCTATCAGTTGGACGAAAAATGGACGGTCTTACAGCAACGAAAACGCAATATGATTCACATTTTACAGAAACTACATGACTTTTTCGGTGGCACTGCTCCGGAGGATCCTGGAAGTATGCACCAGAAGCATATGGCATCCCTCTTGAAACTTATTGCCTGGTTGGTTTTTGGTTTTCGCATCAAACTGCTGTACTCCTTTTTTCAGCGTTCGTAGTGCCGAATCGGTGGAGGAAGTAAATGATGTCCGTTTAAATTATCTATTATACTACTCATGCTTTGCGGAGCCAATGAAGCAATGGTTCAAACGACAACAGGATAAAGATAGTACTGACAAGGTTTGCTGTACTTTTAGTGTCACTATTCTTGTTGATTATCATGTAGGATGAATCTGTTGGTGGTGAATCAACACAGCAATTCAACTTCGACGCTCTGGACAAGTCTGTCCCCGTCACAATGAGCACTGATCCCTTTACTGGACGTCCCATCCGTCAGAGGCAAGCTCGAGCGACCGCCTCCTATGAAGTCGCGCAGAGAGCTGGGATTGGTGGACTGGTGCAGCGCTTTGGTCTTTCAGCTGCACAGTTCGCTGAAAACGTACAGGACCAATATCTACGACATGATGTTGATCAGTGTCCCATGCTGCCTCTCGATGCCGCTGGTGACTTCTTAAGCCCACAGTTCCCCTCCGCTTCTGTGGCTCTTTCAGCCTCACGCTATATGCTTGCGTTCCAGATTTCTAGAGAACCGTTTGTTCGAAGAATGATGCGACAGATGTTCCAGTTACAGGCTGTCATCACAGTTCGACCCACGTCCCGAGGTGTTAAGGAGATCGATGAATCCCATCCGCTTTACGCATTGAAATATATCAGTGGAAAACCTGTTGTGGACCTCATGGGTTCTCTCTTATTCTTACAGCTACATAACGTAAGTTTTGGGGCAGATTTTCAGGTTTCTTCTTTTATAGTCGCTCGTAGTACAATGTAAGGTGCAGACCCATGATCGATGGGGTCAATTGCGCTACTAAAAGGATCTAGCGCCCCTGGATTGGAGAACCATATAGGTTCTCAATAGTTAATGCGTGGTAGCGATCCAGATGCTAAAACACTACATCACACGGATCATTCTTAGGATCTGAATAACTTTCAAAATTACATGGAGTTGTATCACATTTTGGTGCGCAATACCAGTGCTGTCAGATAGTAGTGATCATCGTAATCGCACAACAAGAGATCAAGATCAGTACCACACTAAACGAGCTAGGCAGTCCATCCTATGCCATGATGTTCTGATCGCTGAGCTTAGCGTTTAGATCGCAAACGTTTCATCACCAGTCGAGGTCACATCGTCAGTGCATACACCGACGATGTCAACTCCACTGGTGATGAAACGTTTGCGATCTAAACGCTAAGCTCAGCGATCAGAACATCATGGCAACCAACAACCTGAGCTACAACCAACACAAATGTTTAAAACTATTGAGTCCATCCTATGCTCTAAGTTGACCGAGATTATGTGAATTAAATGACTTCAGTAGGACCAATTATTCCTGAGGCATGCCGTTTCGCTGGAGGAAATAATAACAGTGATTAGCTGAGCCAAACGGTCCTCTTAAGTCGAGGAATATGGCAATCATTGGATGATGTGATGTAGTGTAAGCATTTGCCTTATAGAGGACCCTGTTGAGGCAATCAGCGTAAACGGAATCCGGCATGTTGTTACCAGATATTCCTCTCACAAAACGGCGTTGTGCGTCAAAGTATCACAGACCCAAACACTTATCTCTATAAATAATGTCTCAGTGGTTGAGAATGGCATTATGCGATCAGTGATTCACCCCAGAACCATAGCGGAATCCAATTCAGTTCATCCATCTATCAATGTCACACTTCCATGCCGTAGTTTTGGCTGCTGCTTAACAGCACCAGCCATCCGGGAATAATGTAAGCCGAACCACACGGAATGGTGTGTAAAGCTAAAGAAGCTGTGATAGAAGCCCATGTGGATGAAAAGTTGGAATGCATGTGCACCGTTGGTCGTGGCATTTAATCATGTCGTGCAGTGCCTCCAACCATCCGGTAGGTGAATGTCGTGGGCCCCTCACGGAAACCTAACACATCCTATGCAGCCAGGCTCACTGGTCAAGATTTTCATACGTTTCTGGTCTTTTATATTGCAATCTGTCTCGGCACTGTATACCGAAGAGATCCGTTTGTGAGCATGCGTAACCTTCCTCCTAGCCACGAAACTTACTCAAATTACGCGTTGATTCTCACGATGAGACTGCATTTTGGCGTGGTGTGATGATTTGTGTGCCGCTGTGACTCAGAGGACTTCGCAGTATGACCTTCTCACCGAAGATGTAATCACGCCTGACTGGTAAATTGGTAAAAGCCGGACGAAGTTCAGTCTCTAAACTAGGTTTTGGGCAACACCTGGTTCTTTCCACTTTACTTCTGGAGAGGACACTCCAGAGAATAAACACGAGCCTAAAACCTCCACTGGATGAACGTAAGAGTGAAATAGCCAGTGAGAGAATTCATCGCACTTCATAGGGCAGCTATCGCCAACCAAAGTTGGGCAGCCCTCAACCCAAAGGATGCCGCTCCGTCCACGTATCGCCTGCTCCATTGGGTGCATGGGGCTAAAGACTGAATCCGAAAAACGGGTCGATAATAACGCGTCACCAAAGACAAAGCAAGATAGGCGCAACAATCAGATCTCACGTGGTAGACGGTGATCTACTGTCGTCCGGCTCGTTACCACACCTGACCAATTGGGACCTTATGTGGTTCTTCGCTTCAAATCTCAGTGTCTAGTTGCAGGCTATTCGCAATAGGGCGATGGGCCTTCGAGGCTATGGGTTATACGCCTTCCATTACAGCTGTGCCTAACCATGTAATAAAAAGTCCGTCTTCGGGTTCGGTGACTCTCCCGTGCTGGGTGTAATGCCCCACTGCTTTGTGTGTCAGACGTTTTGGTCAAAGGCTCCGGTTGAGGTTCCTGAAGAAAAATCCCTTCTGTGGTGTAGTCAGCTGCGAAGTACAATTCGCCTAGAAACCTCCAGCATCCTCCCTGGAAAGGGCCCCTTACTAACTTCTCTCCCTTTTAACTTAGGATTGATGCAACACGCCGTGGGTTATTGCGGTTTTGACGAAAGAAGTAGTTCAGGAGTAGGATATAAATTAAACACATGTTGGCTTCACTTGGCTTCATTCAACGTCCGCACACTATGCCAGATAGGGCAACAGGCTGCCGTAGCTAGAAATTAAAATTCCCAAAACAGATGTATGCTGTGTCTTCTAAACGCGCATACAAATCCCTTTTCTGTGATCACTCTTTGTACCCCAGATACTACCTTAGTCTTTCCGTGTTAGGTGAACCAGTGTCTGATGTTCGTGCTCAGGCTGACATCGAGATCACTTTGAGCACGAGAGCTGAGTGTTCATAAGTAGACTAGATTCCAGCCAGCAATCGTTTGTGTGCAGTTTGGTTCGATGGTTCTGTGTCAACAGCAACAGAATGAAGTGTCGATGCTGCCTCGTCGTGTCTGTGTGCTCCTGCTGACTACAGTCCCTCCGATAACAAGGATGAAATCTATCAGGACTTGTCGCAGCCTCTTTTAACGATGCATTCAACGAACGTGGTGGTTATTGCTAGGGATTTCAACGTCCATTGTGGTTATTCGTGGGATTCCGGGGGACACATAGGAGGCTCGTTTGCTATCCCAGTCGGTCGTACTAACAACGGCGGTCGGCTCATTCACCTGTGCTCTGATCACATATCGTTTCTAGCGTGTACGAACTTCTGCCAGAAGAAGCGGCATAGATTCACATGGCGTCCTCCTACGTCTTTACAGCGTTGGACTCAGACCAACCGTATTATGATTGGTCACCGCTGGCGTGGGTCACTTGAAGATTGTCGTTCATTCTGGCCTACGCTCGTGGACTCAGATCACGTCGCGTCTGTGGTCGCACCAACGTAAATGCCGCCCGTCCTGTGCATTTGTTTCTGGACGATAATCGACGATCTGCCTTTCAGGCGGACCTGTCTACATGGTTATCAATGCAGCCGGATATGCAAGACCCAGATGAACGCTGGCAACGAATCAATGAAGCCTTGTATGCCGCGTCCAATGCCACAAAGCACTGTGGCCTCACAAACGATGAATATCTTCGACATCAGTTGCTCTGTCAGATACTCACAGATCATTCCCCCCGGACGCCACATTCAATAAACTACGCAAATCCGTGAGTCGCCAACTGACCAGGAGCCTGAGAAACGACCGTGAACAGTGGCGGATTACGGAATGAAAGGGAATGGAAAAGGCTGCGTCTATTAGCAATACTCTCAATCTTTGCCGCTTGTTTGGAATTACTGGTCCACGGAAGCCAGATGTGAGTTAATCGACGAATCCGATGGCTCACTGATTTACTCTTAGGGATATCGTCTGCATCGGTAAACAGAGCACTTTAAGGAACGGTTCAGTCGGCCCACTTCTACAATGAACCTTCTGAATATACCTGCCAGAGAAACGATGCAGATGGATATAACTCCTCCATCACAAATGGAGGTTATGCGGGAGATAAGGTACTTGAAGACGTACAAAGCTCTCGGACCGGATAGGTTGTCTCCATTTTTATTCAAGGATGGACGCGAAGCTTGGGTTTCGAACTTAAAACTCCTCCATGTAATTCAGAATAATGAACAGACTCCCAGAGAGTTGTGTGAACCGGTGATTGTGCCGATTGACAAGAAAAGTGGCCGATCCTCTTATCAGAACCAGAGGGATTAGCGTGGTTGGTCACATATTCAAGCTGATCGCAGAAGTTATTCCTTATCGATTACCTGAGACTCGTCTGAGCTATATGCGTAAGAATCAAGCCGGTTTCGAACCCGGTCGGGTTGTATCGACGATACCTTTACCGTTCGACAAGTTTTAGAGCACAGATGCATCTTCCCTAGCCTCACTGTCCCTGTATTATTTCATCTGAAAGCGACATTCGACTCAAGAGTTCTCTGTCACTGCTTTTCATTGAAGGGTGCGCCGGTGAAATCTTTTTCTCTTTTTCAGTGCTTGTATGCGGACAGTCAAAAACGAGTGCGTGCTCACAGTGATCCTTCACCCGAGTTCACCACTGAAAGTAGTGTTCGTCAGGGTTTCCCCCTTTCGCCCTTCCTCTTCAATTTTGTAATTGAATTGATTCTTCAGATAGCCCTATTATCGTGTGAGAATAGTGACGTAGATCTTGGCTTAGGCAGTGAGCTGTCTGACCCGGAATACGCGGACGATATTGTTCTTCTGAGTGAAGATCCAGGTAAGTTGCAAGCTTCTTTAGATAGCCTAAACAAGAGCGTAGCAATGTGTGGGATGCGTTTCTTACCTTCAAAGTGCAAAATGCTGGTGCAGGACTGGGTTGGTGCTATACCAAATCTTGTCTTGGCAGGGGAAGTTCTAGCTGAAGTAGATAAGTTTTGTTGCCTGGGCAATTATATGTCACCAGGTGGACAGATATCGGATGAAGCGTCATCGCGTATACTGAAGGCACGTTTGGCTTTTGCCAACCTCAGCCATTTGTGGCGTCGGCGTGACATCCGGTTGTCTATCAGGGGTCGAGTGCACAATGCGACTGTTAGGCCCGTTCTTCTATATGGCTCAGAAACATGGCCGTTAGAGGTAGAAGATAAGCGAAGACTGTCAGTGTTCGAGCATCGATGTCTCTGTAGCACTGCCCGAATACGGTGGGAGAACCGTATCAGCAATGCTGAGGTTAAGTGTAGGGTGTTGGGAACCAGAGGTCAGTCACTAGATCAAGTACTGAATCTAAACATATTAAGGTGACCGAGACACGTTTACGCATGTCCATCGATAGACTTCCTCGGCGTACGCTGTTCTCCAAGGCAGATAATGGTTGGAGGGTAGGTCGAGATGGTCAGTCTATGACATTGGCAAAAAGGTATGAAAACCTTGACCAGTTGACTTGGCCAAGTAGGACGTGTGAGGCTTCTTAATTGGGTTCCACGAGACTCGTCTACAAAATGATCGGAAATATCAAATGACACGGCTAGTTGTCGCGGCCAGTGGCGTAGTTGCATCTGGACTCTTTCTTTGTTTTCGTGATTTCCGCTCATTACTTTGATTTTTGGATCTTTTCCACTTTGTGCTTCTATTCTTTCTGCCCTTTGCTGGACGATGCTGGAAGGTAGCAACCGAAATCAGGGCACAGAAGTGCGAGATTGGTTGTATAAACTAGAGCGGAAGGTATATACTGAAGTACAAACGAAAGCGAAAATGCAGTCGTACATTGGAACACTGAAATACTGGAAAGTCTTTCCCTGTATTTAAAATGGGCGCTGATTTTCTGGTAGCATTTTCACCATCAGTTATCCTGCAATCGCTTGCACATTAAGTTGGTTACAAATCTGTTTGGTTTGACCTGAATGTGGCTTTCGACTCAATCGGTTCTTTAACAGCGCCTTGCATCGAAGAGTGCACCAAAGAAACAACCGAAGTCTAATTCGTGCAGACGGTATTCCGTTTAAGTTTACCGCGAAAATTGCGGTTCGTTAGGGTATTACCCTCCAATCTTTCCTTTTTAAGTCTGCAATCATGGTGTTTTTCCACGCCCTCATACAAACAGTGGAAATATTCTTTTAGGTGACGATTTAAGTTGTGATTTTTGTGTAAATAGTCTGAACAGCAGTGTTGCAAAGTGCGGGAGGCAGTTTTGCACATTCATAGAGTAAAATGATGCTGCAGGACCGGGTCCGCCTTACGCCAAACCTAACAAGGGAACCATCAGCCACAGTCGATTAGCTCTGTTGAACAGACAGGTATATCTTGCCCGGTGGTCACATACCGGATAAAGTCGTCGCATATACAGAAGGCCCGCTTCCTTCGCTAATCTAAACCATTTGTGGAGTCAACAAGACATCCGTTTGGACATCATATATTTTATATTTTTTACCCCGACTTGAAATCAAGCATGGTTTTAGCGAAACGACAGCAAAAATGGGGGCGGGAAACAACAGAGTATAACATCCAATTTTTACCTGGCTGATGTACTCCATGGTTGTTTGAATTGAGGTTTGTACTTCCTGGTCGCCCAGTCCAAAGTGGGCCTTTTTCGGAGATGCACCTCTAGCCTTTGTGCGGCCAGGCGTGTCCTGCAAGGCAACAGCGTTTGTCCTGAAGAGCTGGTGGCCAATTGATGGTTCAGTCGCTCTTCTGAAAATTATGACGAGTAAGCAGAATACAAGAGGCTATGGCCACATTTAGTGGCGGGCAGCACTCACCACCACTGCTGTCGGCAGATTTATGTGGCGTTTTACAACGGAGAACGCTAGCCAGGCGAAAATGCCACTACTTTCTCGAGCACTACCGTTTTGACATCAGGGGTGAGGTGTACGCTTTGACTGTTTGATATCTCACTGTACAGCCGTAAAACGCGTGTCGTTGATGGAAATCATAAACACTGTCGGTCTTTGAGCATCGATATCTTCAAAGCATCGCTGAAATATGCTAACGCAAGTTGTCAGCAATACTAAGCCGCGACGTAGGATGCCGGCTTCAATAGCCCAGTTCAGTTCATCCAACCATCAAGCTCACACGTCTACGCTTTGGTTTCGGTTGTCACCTCGCAGCATCATCGAATTGAGAGCAGAATGAACAAATGCGTAAAGTGAAAAAGAGCCGGAAACAATGACAATGTGGTCACTTTGAGTCCAACGCCGTCAAGATGTAGGAGGACGCCATGTGGATCTATGCCGCTTCTTATGGCAGAAGTTCGTACACGCTAGAAACAATCTGTGATCAAAGCACAGCTAGGTGAGACGATCACCGTTATGAGTTCACTCGACTGGGATAGCAATTGGGCCTCTAGTGTGTCCTTCGGAATCTCCCAGACGGCCAACTTGAGCGTGTATACCTTCTGATGATGATGATGATTGAAGAAGTTCGTTATCTCTCTGCCCCTTAAAGTACCTCTTTCTAATGATTGAGCCGGCTCTCCTTACTGCGAATTTAGGTAATTTGTGTGAACCATTTTATCGAAGTTGTTGCTTAAGTAAATTAATTCGGCGAGTTCATCACAAAACTCATCCTTTTAGGGGTCAGAACTGCAGTCATTTGCCGGACATAGGGGCCGAAGACAAATCTGAACAAAGGTTGGAAACTCGAAGCAGTAGTCCACTTAAAATCACCTATCTTGTTCGATGCAGCGCGATCCTGAGTAACCTGCACGACGACTGATGCAGTATCTAAACAGATGTAAATGCATAATTAAACAACAGTTAGAAGGTCTCACTTCATCCACTGCCGTGATTCATTGATGAATCTGTAGTCAAGAGTATACCAGCGTCGATCATGATCAGTGTCGCCTGAACTTGGTTCAATTTAGACTAGTCAGCTACCAATAGTGGTTCAGAAGCACCATTCGCTACTAATGAGCTTGTATACTAGTGTTGAAACCCAACTACCCCCGACCTACTTCGACGACAGGCAGTTCCACTATAGATCGTTTTTCTTATTTGTCTGTCAGGTTTAAGGTTGTTGGTTCTTCCTCGGCGATCATGACGACTATGGGATCTGCCTCATACATTATACCCATTCTTCGACATTAAATGACGGCGGCGTCTCTATGGACAGTCTTTTGATCTCGATGCATGGCCACAATTTTATGATTGGAGTTGCGTAAAACTTCCGTGTACAGTTTTCATTCTAAAGTTATGGCTCTTTACCGGCGATTAGGAATTCACCCACACTAATGCATATGGCTCACGCCGTGGTAATTTAAAAACCGTCTGTTCTCTTATTCATCCTTCTCAATCCACTTGACTGCATAAGCTCCTGTACGACTGGTTTTCGGTTCCGTTCTAATTTCGGTCAACTTATCGGAGCTTATAATAATGTCTTTTGTTGTGTTGACCTTCTATAATCCCCGTTCAGGCCGCTCGGGACAAGCTAATCACTTACAATATCCATGTACCAGCGGAGCAAATTCGCGGCCTTTCTTTGGCTGACGAGCTACAACGTTTCTTCCATCAGGACGAATTCAGTTCCCTTGTCCAAGCTTGGAATGAACAGCGTAGCCTGGTTCTTAAACAAGCCGCCGAAGAATTCATCTACCCAACGCTGATTCGTGAGCTACGAGAAAAGCTGTTAGAAAGTAGTCAGCAAGCAGTTCTCCGGGTATGTTTACTGTTCGTCGTGTATGCTCCTGACTAATTTGAAATTCCAGGTTACTTCAGGTATCAATAATTTTCATGCCAAAATACTTTGTCACAGCACCTCTTCCGTTTTATGTACTATGGCTTTTCCGAACAGCCACATTGACTGAGTAATTTAATGTCTGCAGTTTTGGGGTTCCCAGTACTAATATGTTTATCGCCATTTTGACCATAGTTGTGTTTTTCATTGTATCTTTTGTTTACTTATGACTTCATTGATTCATCATTCCACGCTTTTTAATATTACACCAAGTGAACTACAAAAAACGGGATAAGTTGCATGGTCAGAAAACGCCGTAAGAACAATAGGAAAACAGACTCAGGAACCAATTTATCAATCTTCCTAAGACGTTGATGAGTGAAAAATATAAAGAAACAATATTCTGGGTAAGGAAAAGAGCTGAAAGGCAAGGATCGGACACTTGGAAACAGAAATTCGAAAGGCTTCGTGGGAACAAAGAAACGCAGATTCTGAATTAATTTGTACTAGCAGGGCGATCAATGGCTTTTGTGCTCTTTTCCATATCTGCACATAAGTCCAGTCAAACGGCCATACTCAGGCCCACTAGACTATCAAGGACAACCCACACCCACGGTCCTGAGGCCTGGAGTAGGGGACCACAAAAAGTCCCAGTTGGTTGGACCTAGTAACGAATCGTACGACAGTGGATTGCTATCTACCACCAATGTAACCATCAGTGTCGGTGTTCGCTCACCGCACCTTTGAGATGATGGTCATAATCCTAGCGATACTAGATGAGATTTTCCGTGTTCATCGAGGGCACTTTAACGGGATCACGAAACGAGGTCGGAAGCCGTATTGACCGTCGCTCAACAGGTCTCTGCAATAAGAGAATGAACTTAGTTACTCAAAAACGATTGCTTCTGCGACATTTGAACTGGCGTGCGATAGGAATTGCGCGGTATTTACTGGAGTTAGGAGGGTCATCGGGTTTAAAGTAGAGGAAAATGGGTTTCTTCAGTAGTGAGAGAAAATACCGGAATGGAGGTAGTGGAACAAAAGTAACGGCGTCATAGGGGAAGCAGCTTTTAAAGCCAGTGGGCGAAATTGTATTGAGGACTTCAGTAACTTCACCAACTCACATTTCAGTCAAAAATGAAGGAAGCCGATGTGATCTAGACACCGAGCTCATCACTCAGTTGCTGAAACTGCAAGTTGCCTCAGTAAAAAATACTGCAGAAAGAACCTGGTTCAGTCGCCGAGGTTCATGCAAAGTTTCTCCGTGACTTCATCCTGCCAACCGGAACACTTGCTGAATAAGGCACTATAGAGTTGCCATTGATATTTGTACGGGAAGGGGTGAGTCTAATTGCAGAGCGTGTTTAGGGGTGCGAACGGCGTTATCCCAATATGACAATAGCGGCATCGACCTTGGCTCAGGCAGCGAACTGTCTGATCTGAACACGAAATTCGACTCAGTCGACCGAGGAGACCTCAGTCACTGCTTTTCATTGAAGGGTGCGCCGGTGAAATCTTTTTCTCTTTTCCAGTGCTTGTATGCGGACAGTCAAAAACGAGTGCGTGCTCACAGTGATCCTTCACCCGAGTTCACCACTGAAAGTAGTGTTCGTCAGGGTTTCCCCCTTTCGCCCTTCCTCTTCAATTTTGTAATTGAATTGATTCTTCAGATAGCCCTATTATCGTGTGAGAATAGTGACGTAGATCTTGGCTTAGGCAGTGAGCTGTCTGACCCGGAATACGCGGACGATATTGTTCTTCTGAGTGAAGATCCAGGTAAGTTGCAAGCTTCTTTAGATAGCCTAAACAAGAGCGTAGCAATGTGTGGGATGCGTTTCTTACCTTCAAAGTGCAAAATGCTGGTGCAGGACTGGGTTGGTGCTATACCAAATCTTGTCTTGGCAGGGGAAGTTCTAGCTGAAGTAGATAAGTTTTGTTGCCTGGGCAATTATATGTCACCAGGTGGACAGATATCGGATGAAGCGTCATCGCGTATACTGAAGGCACGTTTGGCTTTTGCCAACCTCAGCCATTTGTGGCGTCGGCGTGACATCCGGTTGTCTATCAGGGGTCGAGTGCACAATGCGACTGTTAGGCCCGTTCTTCTATATGGCTCAGAAACATGGCCGTTAGAGGTAGAAGATAAGCGAAGACTGTCAGTGTTCGAGCATCGATGTCTCTGTAGCACTGCCCGAATACGGTGGGAGAACCGTATCAGCAATGCTGAGGTTAAGTGTAGGGTGTTGGGAACCAGAGGTCAGTCACTAGATCAAGTACTGAATCTAAACATATTAAGGTGACCGAGACACGTTTACGCATGTCCATCGATAGACTTCCTCGGCGTACGCTGTTCTCCAAGGCAGATAATGGTTGGAGGGTAGGTCGAGATGGTCAGTCTATGACATTGGCAAAAAGGTATGAAAACCTTGACCAGTTGACTTGGCCAAGTAGGACGTGTGAGGCTTCTTAATTGGGTTCCACGAGACTCGTCTACAAAATGATCGGAAATATCAAGTGACACGGCTAGTTGTCGCGGCCAGTGGCGTAGTTGCATCTGGACTCTTTCTTTGTTTTCGTGATTTCCGCTCATTACTTTGATTTTTGGATCTTTTCCACTTTGTGCTTCTATTCTTTCTGCCCTTTGCTGGACGATGCTGGAAGGTAGCAACCGAAACCAGAGCACAGAAGTAGGTGGTCAGTGGTTGAGTTTTTTTAACGGATGTGATGGTTACGGCATTTAGATAGATTATGACAGGGGATTTTTGTGGGTCTCGCGAGTCCTCAATATTCTTCACAATGTAAAATTTTTAAATCGCACTGTTGCGAATTAAGATATCCTGTGTTACGTCCCGAATTCGATTGACAAAAGGAGGGCACGTCTACGAATTAACTTGTATCCAGTAGTAACGTACGATGATTGCGAGTAGAAGCAAACAAGTGAAAACGCAATCACTTAAGGAAGTTCAAGACTCAGCGTTGTGTGGTTGTGAAAACGTCAGCCAAATGTACAGTCGGATTGGACCACACAGGTTTGGCCAGCAGCTGATGCCATCTGATTGTTCGATGCTGTCCGGGATGAAAGACGACATACATCAACTGTATACATGAATGTACGAATGCAAGCGTGTGCGTGTACGTGCGAACATGTCTGTCTAAGCACTTGACTGTTCAAGCCGAACACAACACCGGAGATCAAATGAAAACGACTGACTACCGCGGTCCAGACAGTCCGGTGTGAATAACGCAAGTGAATAATCGATAGGGCGCGAACCACTATTCCAATGATACACAGTATCTGTCTTGGTTTTAATCATTGGGCTAGCCTCGGCGGTCACTTCCCAATGGGACTAACAGCACACAGATGAACGTGATCCATCGGACATTGAAATATATTCAGAGAAGTTGTTGGCACGAGGAGCGAGCCGGCTCGCGGCGTCCGACTTTTCGAAGTAAATGCAAGTGGATTTTCCAGTATTTACGATTCAGGCTCCTCGTACCAACAATAAATTCTCTGATTATCTACTTCAGCTAGAACTTCCCTTGCCAAGACAAGATTTGGTATAGCGCCAACCCAGTCTTGCACCAGCATTTTGCACTTTGAAGGTAGGAATCGCATACCGAGCATTGCTGCGTTGCTGATTGTAACAGGCAGTCATTTGGGCGCCAGCTGGTAAGAACGGGGACTGTGTTGATGATCAATTGGTTTCCGATGGTAAAGGAACCCGTAGGGAAGGTACGATCCAGTCGTTTAGGTCTCTTGTGACGTAGGTCATAATGTTACAAAAAGCTCTGCGTATTACGGAAGTTCTTGAGGAACCGATATTGGTCGAGTTGTTTAGCGCGTTTGCGTACTACCTCGGACGTTCCAGGTTCGAATTCCTGCTATCACTGGTTACTTTGGTAGGCAGTAACCCAGTCTCCTTCGGATCATTACCACGCCTGACCTATTGGTACTTTATCTGGTTGTTTGACACTCCAAGTCTCAGGGTCTGGTTACCGGTGATCTCCAGTAGTGCAGCGGGCCTTTGTAGATATGAGGTGAATGCCCCTTCCACTGCACTCATGCGCAAGCATGTTTAAAAAAATTAAGGTGGTCGAACATGTCCCACGGTGGGTGGACACCTATGTTAACCAGTGGGAAGCATACGTCCAAAGGTCACCGGTGAGGCAGCCGCCTGCCTCTTCCGTCGCACGTCTTTCGCTTGACAGAAAGCGCCGTATCAACCACACAATTGCGTTCTCTGTGATCTTCTCTGCCACCAGTGCGCGTCTGCTACAGGTAAAAGGATTGATTCGTTACCCGGGCGTTGTCTTGGCAAAAAAACATGACGTTTTGAACCTATCGCCGGTAATGTTTTGCTACTGTAATGTTTATTGTTATATTATCTGTAGTATGCACCTGATGTGATACAGCGAAATCTGTCCGGATACAAATTGTGCAGCGTAACTCTGCTGTGTTCTCTTTTCAGATCTTGGTTAATTGGAAATGTCCCGACAGAGCACCACGTCATTGGGGTACTTAAAAGGTCATGTGATTAGTGCAGTGGACTACTGGCTAATATACGTGGTGAAAAGATAGAGGAAAGTACGGCACTCTGAATAGCACCAGAGTTGCTCAATAAAGTATTCATCAAACTTGTACAAACTTCAGTACGTTGAGTTCTATTGGAAAATTGGTCTTTTGACCTTGGAAGTAAAGTTGGACAGCCAAAAGATTCCAGCTTTCGAAGACGTAGAGAACGGGGGACTGAATCGAAAGCAGAAGGGTAATCGAGGAAGATATAGTGAACTGATTTCACGGAAATACTCAAAGTCTGTGAAATGAAATGGCAAACTAAAGCAACTGCGTCCAGAGTGCATTTGTTGCACTTTTAGGCAGACCAATAGGGGTATTAGGAGCAATATAAGAGGATCGTAATGGGCTAAGGATAGTACGTCCTGTCACCGCAGAAGAAGTGATAGCGATGGGACGAAAACACTTCAACAAAACGTTAAGAATATAGTATTTTGGAATAGGTACCACTGTCATGGATTCCCAGGAGGCAGGAATAACATCGGAATCGAGGAATTTGTTGGTGAGGGAAGTCGTCAGTCCGGATGGTGGATTTGCTCCAAATTTGAAAAGAGTGGAATATAGGCCATCTGAACCCATAGCAAAGGCTGTTTTTGAGGTTTAATGTAACCTGAAGACTTCTAAAGGAACTTCTCAAGAAACAAGAGTTATAAAATGGTAGGGTATCCGTGGAGAAATAAATAAATGCGGCATTCAGGCTGTCCACACCCAAATTGTAGTCGATTCACCAAACTCGTTGTTCTCATAAAAGGCGGATTCCTTGCCAAAGAAGTTTGCTATTTGTAGTATAGAAGAACTGGTGGGCAAAGAACGTTTTCAGCCGTTGTATCTCGTTTGATCAGGGTTTGTCGTTTCTCAAAAGCCTGGTTGTGTAGTTTATAGGTACATTCCTTTTGCCTCGTCAGAGATTTCAACAATTGGCATGCTGTTCTGCCGTTAAGAAATACAGTCTCCATAGGAAATGTCAAATCAAACATTGCACTCACTATCTTCTTAAGTAAATGTAGCGGACAAGAGCATTCAAAAGAAAATCACGAATAAATAATGGAAGGGGTTCTTTTAAGAAGGACACTGTTGACGTTTGACAAGTTTCTACACGTAATCTTCATTTATTTCGTACTCACGAGTGAACAGTGTGTTAAACGTGAAGGAACTTTTGGTCTGACGGTAATGCGAGCGTTATCTTTTGTTGAAACAGGAGCTTTCAGTTGTGAGTGAAAAAGTTCGGGGTGGTTGGTGATGATTTTGTCTAAAACAGCATTTTCCCTGATTGGGATAAGACAGAGGCCACAAACCAAAACAAGTAAGGGACGTATGGACGTATGATTAGAATCTCTGACAGCATTGCATAAACAGTCAGACAGTAGTGGATTCAGGATGGATATGAAAGCGTCAAAGAACAGGTTGATGTCCCTCGGAGAGCAAAGGAAAGCTATGTACAGATTACTGATCACTGCCTCAAAGAAGCGAGAATTTAGGATGACATTAAACACTGACGCAGCCAACACCGCTACAAGAAAAAGTAAAGACAACTTTAGACCACTCCTAATTGATGAAAGTTACCACACCACCGTCCGTCCTCTTTTGGCATTGTCTTCTGTTTTGAAGAAAGCAATCAAAGTTCTCAAGAAAAACGAGCTCGTCCTCAATGTTTCCATTTAACCGAGGATCTTGGATACAAGCCACATGGATGTTCATATTAATCTGAGAGTTAAGAACATTGGTTTCCAAAAAGAGACCGATTATTAGTAGACCAACGTGGGAACTATCATCTTCCTTGGGATTGTGTGGCTGGAAGTAGTCTACCATCCAGCACGCTTGCGTCTATTAGTGCAGCTTTATTTCGACCAACTTTCACAAAATCAGGTTGGTGATGATGAAATAAAAAATGACTGTTTTTGATCCGAGTGAAAGTTTCCTTCCAGTAGCGGATTCTGGGTGGCATGTAATGATAATAAGAATAATTCCAAAGTGACAGTGATCAAGTTCACCACTAATTGTATCTCAACAAATCGCGGGGTGCACCGTGTGGTAGTAGTAGTGGTCTTATTCAGCTGGTTTCAGTGACTCAGCTAATTTCAGAACCTGACGTGCTTTTTTGATAGTTATAAGAAGACAGAGGCGGCTAGTTGGAGCTGGTGGTAAACCAGGAAATGAACACCTCGGTTTTTTTCTTTAGGGTCACAGACCGTATTCTGATCGAGTAGAAAACACTAGAACAACATTATTAGAGAGCAAACGATTGTTTTCAAATACGTCTAATCTTGCTCTTTGTGTTGTAGCCGCCTACTACTTCTAGTCTTGCTCTTACACATCACTCAGGCGGCAATAGTGCGAAGATCTTCAACCTAGCCAACGGTCAATTAAATACACTTATTTGACCGCGGGATTATTCAAACTGTCGAGTAAGAAAAGTTAAAAGGATACAGTCGACTGGAATCTACTCTTCCGATAAGTCTGAATATTCTGCTGTCAATAGCGACAGACCGTGCAAAGCTAACGCCTAAAAAGGGGGGGGGGCATTAGTTTTGGCCACTTAAACTGAGATCACTGTTAGAGAATTTGAGCGATAACATCAGGTTGGTAAACTGAGGCGCAGACAACGGTTTTAGATGGTGAAGATGGAGTATTTGGGAAACATGTGAGATAATATTTATTGAGAGAATTTCAGTTTTTATTAGATAGACTGCATGTACTGGTATGTACGCTTAGCTTCAATGAGAGCGAATGGATGGGTAGATAGTTTGCAAGCGTGCGTAGTTTCCTTTCTCCATTGTCCCGATTGTGTGAGAGGAGAAATTAAAAATCTAACTCTCGAGCCTGAAGCAGCGAAACACGAGGCTCCACACAGTCAACATTGATACTGCTCCGTACGGCTGTAAAGCTGTACTTTAAATGCCTCTTGCAACCAAATCGATAGTCATTAAACCTGCTGACACTGTATCTGATTTTATTTCCATTTTTGTCATTGTTGAACCTTGTCATATGACCCCATACATTATAGTGCAATCTGTCACTGTTATAATGTGGCTTCGAAACATTTCTTGTGTTCCTTAGTTATGTGCAAAGAAACTATTCACCTACCTACAAGTAGCCCCGTACCCGGCGGATGGGCATCGATCATACGAGGCAGATACAGAAGATGCTGATTCGCCCTTTCCATCCGGGCGCAGTAGACACGATGCACGTGGCCACGGAGATCCTGATGCGCATGGTGGAGGTAGCGTGTGGCCCAAAGGGGCACGAGTCTTGTCTATGGCCCTTAAAGATGAAGACGATGCCAGGGAGTCCGTGGTTTCGGCCGTTCATCTCGATTCAAACGGAGAAGTAGTAGATTTCTTGCATTTTCACGGTCTGCTTCAATCCAACCGTGTCATGGATGATCTCAAAAAAGCTAAAGTATGTTGTTGGTTTTCAGTACTGCTTCCCACATCATCCATTTCGTTGGTAATTTAGATTGTTCAGGATTTCATGCAAGCTAAAAGCCTCTAAACCAAGGGCCGTCCATGTTTCGGGACCGTAGTTGACCCGACACTGGCCTTCGATATTCAAGATCCACTTTAAGGTTGTGTTTACTTAAATCAGATTCTTCTGGTACATCATGTTATTGAAAAAAGGTTTCAGCACAGTCATCACTAAAAGTGACAATTCTCATCACTTGTTTAGTTTTTCGTGGAAGTAAGATATAGATATTAGTTTAACGATCAAATTGCTAATTTACGGTTTCTCCGTCGTTGACCAATCTATAGCCGTTTTTCCCGCCAGTAAACGCAGCTTTACCAAATGTTCTTCCAAATCCTAGTTTACGTGCTGATAGGTAGATAGTGCTGGTGTTGTTGATGCTGACATTAAACTGATTATGGAATTTGTCCCTTACTCCGTCGTGTTTTCCATTTACAGTCCTGCTGATTTGTACATTTTCAAATCGTCCGATACACTTCCCATTTCACTTATGACTGTTTCTCTCTCCTTTAATTTTAGGATAATGATATGCAACGTCTTACAAACTTTATGGTTAAACATCGTCCACAAGTAATTGTCATTGGTTGCAACTGTCGTCGGGCCCTCTACCTTCAACTGGATCTACAAAAACTGGTTGATGATCTTGCCTCAGAGCGGCGTCTACCACGGATTCATGTTGAACTAATGGAAACGGAGTTAGCTATTGTGTTCGCCCAGTCCTCGCGCGCTTCAGCTGATCTACCGTCTTCATACTCGCCGTTGCTTAGGCAAGCCATTTCTTTAGGTCGACGTCTTCAAGATCCACTGGCTGAATTCGCCCAGCTGGTGAATACTGAGGATGAGATACTCGGCTTCCGGTGGCATCCGTTGCAGGATTCATTATCACGTGATAAACTTTTGCAGACTCTGGAGATCGAATTCATTAATCGAGTCAACGAAGTTGGTGTGGATGTGAACCGATGCTTATCTCACCCTCATACAGCTAACTTACTTCAGTTCGTTTCCGGACTGGGGCCACGTAAAGCTTTACACATGTTGAAAGTAAGTTATCACCAAAACGTCACGGTCTGCGCGCAATGCTATGGGTCTCCCTTGGTTTATCGCATCATATAAACAGAAAAATCAAATTTTGTTGGAGCACGTTCTCATCACAGCCAATGGCCTGTTTTTCCATTCAATTTTTTACAGGCTTCATATCGTATAAGTCAGCCGCCGTGTGAGCAACAAGGTGCTACCGTGCAGAGGCCAGTAACAGAGGTGCGCTGAGCAGGCCGCTGCGAATCAACTCGAATAGCCTAATGGTTAGATGTTCAACTCACAGTCGTTCATTCTGGGTCCGAGTCCAGTTGATGTACGCTGCCGACGAATCATAACAAGGATGTAACAGTTGCGTAGTGCGTTAAGAGTCAATACTGCATGATGAATCATACCACACATAAGCCGAATTTCCTGATACTCACAACTTGGTTTACTCTAGACAATGGCATGTTTGCCACACAACTGCAGTGTATTTCTTGTGTTATCACTCCTCTAGTTTGTAAGCGTATATTCTTTCTTTATATGAATGATGAACAACGCAGCGGTTGTCTGAGCACGCTCCGTCATCTCCTTGCACAACGGTACTTATGGATTCGCTTCGGTTATTCAATTTAGTCTACCAAACTCCATTTCCTTTCAGACACTGAAACACAAAAAAATGTTTCTAACGAATCGCACTCAACTATGCCTCGTCATTGGACTGGGCTCTCGGGTCCTGACAAATTGTGCCGGTTTCATCAAGATTGACACTGGTTTGGTGCGTGATTTAGATGTGGATGATGTGGAAATCTTGGATTCCACACGCGTTCACCTGGAAAGTTACCACTTGGCCAAAAAAATGGCGGTCGATGCTCTGGAGTATGAAGACACAGATGAATGTGATCCCACAGCAGCTCTGGAAGAGATAGTTCGAAGGTAAACGGGATTTGGTTTACATCGCTCGGTAATCTCTCACTTTTAGTTTAACGTACTTGGGTGTTCAAACTGCTTGTGTTACTAGGTATTCTTTCATTGTACCAATTGGTATGACTACAGTAAGCTTCATAGATAGTTCATCGGAGATAAATGTTAAAATAATTTTGTAAGAGAGTATTTTTTGCTTCCACGAGACTTGCAGATGGAGCCCGTTACAGTGAACAACACAAATCCGATTCGTTTTGCAGATTCATATTTGCGTCCGGCGAGTGATGGATGAGCGACAAAAGTGAACATCGTTTCGATTTAGGTTTTCTTAAGTTCCTAACGTTGCTCTAAGCTTGGAACTTCAGGTTGCCGCTTTAGCTATATGTATATGTATATTCCACCTCCACCTGATCCCAGGCTATGTGCCAAACATGGTACGGTCTGGGAGGAAGGGGTACATCGTGTGGGCTTCCACGATTTGTTTGTGGGCGCAATACTGCTAGATTTCCCAAACCAGAACAGGTGGTTTTCTTAGGGTTCCACGACCAGAGCTTAACCCGCAGGATAGCGGGAAGAGACGTGGGGTCCGTAACTCACTGGGGGCCGGTGACTGAATGCTTAGTTCATACGCCCTTCAGATGAGGCCAAACATCCCTGGTTCCCAATGTACCTCTCGGCCACAGATGCCGACGAGCATACCTTTATACCCCTCATACCTAACCCATGGTTGGTTTGTAATCAAGGTTTAGCCATCTCCCCTAGACTGGCTTAGTCAGCCAACCCGGTTGAGAGCGTCGAGCATTCGCTTTCGTTCTCTCACTTTAATGTGAACACCGCCACGAAAAGGCAGTGAGTAGGACTTCCTCGGGAGAGGCTCTGACAGACGCACGGTCATATGGGAGCATTCCGAGAGACGTTTGGGACGAGTAGCCATCTCGGAGCTTGAGACGCCTAAAAACATAATGCCAGATTGCTTAAAATTAATACAGGTGGAAACTTAAAGCAAATAGATAACAAATATGATTACAGACGCACCGCTATGGGTCCCTTCGTTTTCAGGCCCTTGGTACGTGTCTAATGCACATTACACATAACGCAACACATGGTTCAACATTCTATTTAGTGGGTCCTCGACTATCCCAAACTATGCTTAATTTCAGATCTGATTATCCCACGGAACTCTATCAATGCAAAACTGCCACACTGAACCATCTAATGTATATGGTAGTTGATCAGACTAATGGTAACCCATCACCTATTCTGAGTGGGAATATTTTCTTACTAACTCTCATTACATTGTTTTCAGTCCTCATGTTAGGCAGACATTTCTAAGAGGTGGTTATCGTTCATTTTCCGTGTGTTTGTTGTGCGAATAAGTTTGCTTTTACCACTGGCACAGTAAACAAGTGAATTACTCGCGGATTCCATCTATGCTTAGATAGCACTCTTCAATTGCTCGTGCATTTGATTTACAGTCGTTGGCTGTTCTGTGTACGTGTGATTAGAGGATCCTTCATCGGGGCAATAACGGATGCCTCCCGTTTAAATACATGCGATTCTTGAACATGAATACGGTGGTTCGGACCAATCACAGGACAATATTGCGCAAGTTATAGCTATGACAACTTCGCTGCATTTCGACCTTATGCTTACTGCAGTATCCCAACACCTGGTATCTTTTCAAACGAAAGCACTCACCTGCCTTTTGAAGCTACAGTCAATACTTCATTTGGTACTCTGTCTTGACAGAGAATTCGGAGCCAGGAAAAATGGAAGTTATTCTAGGCGATCCGAACAACTTGGAGTTAGAGAAAAACTGCGATGACTCGATAGTCGAAGTTCAACTTCTGCCATGAATTTCATTTAATGTGCATTCAACGTGAAAGCTGGCTGGGCTGTCGATTGCCTCGCAATTACTCAGTTCAGTTCGAACAACCATTGACCATGTATTGAGTACGGCAGTTATAGTTACCAACTGATGTCAGAGACCTTAGTCGGAGATCATGCTAATCAAATGTATCAAAAAGTAAGAAAACTGCAAGTAATGGTGTTAAGTTGGCGCAGAAAATGTGAATACATCACCGGTCGTGACACCTAGCTATACCCTCTAGTGTACTTTAAGCAGATTGGGGGATCTGTTGCACTCCACCTATCATCATCGTACAGCGTTAAACAGTAGGACAAGCTCCACTGACCACTGCCTTTCTCACCATGTTGCATGTAGAATTAGAAAGTATGAATATACAACATGGACAGAGAGTGGACCTACACAGGCGAGAAAACGAAAGAGCGCTTCAGTAACCAACAAACGGAATACACAGCCTAACTGTACAAACGCACATCGATCAGTCATTCTGATTCCACAGAAAGTGACAACACGATCGCCACTGTTCGCGGTTCGCTGTCATATCCTTCAGTGTCTCCAGCCAACTGGTTGAGGGGACTTTTATACCCCAACCACGAAGACGTGAAGCACCTACTTTTCTTAAGTCTGCTGTACATTTTCTCATTCCCCGCTGCCACGTCATCTGTTGACCTCCAAGTGGTTTCTCCCACTCCCCAGGAGGAACGAAGAATAGGACACGGTTTGGTAGACATGTTTGACATATGTACCACGTGCCCCAACCAACGAAGTCTACAAAGTTGGATACTCTGTGACAAAACGTCCTCCGAATTAGTACCCAATACTCGATTTCTGACCTCAGCATTGTACCCAACCCAGGAAGCCAAACATGCACTACTAAGCACCACTAAGCAGACTCTTCATACCTTTTCTTCCATGTCATAGGCCGGTCACCCTTATGCATCTTCCAACCACCATTTGCCTCGGCGAACATTTCGCACTGAGGAATTCTGTTTGATGACATGTGCGACACATACTCCAACTGCTCAAGTTTGGTGGCCTTCAGTGTTTGATCTCCTGGTTCGGTACATGGGCCTGACCTCAACATTACTGATACGGTGTTCCCACCAGATACGAGCAATGCTCCGAAGACATTGGTGTTTTGAAGCCGATAATCTTCGTGTGTCCACCATTCAAAGTGGTCATGTTACTAACTCGTAAAGAAGGACTGGCTTAAGTGCTGCAACGTATATTCACATCTTGACAGGTAAACGGATGTCACGAAGCCACAAATGACAGGTTGGTAAGAGCCAAATGCGCCTTCTGTATACACGGTGACATTTCGTTCGATCTCCGGATGAAATGCACCTGCATAGATCGCAGAAATTATTTACTTGATCTGGAGTCACCCCAGAAAGGTTTGGTGTTGGGTGTATGGGGTGCCTGAGAGGAGTAGCACCTCAGAATTGGTAGACCGTCGTGTCCCTTGGGGCATCCTCCATCTCCTTGATCTCCATCATTCACCCAGCTCTCACCTGTGGCTCCACGAAGCTGAAGCATGTATCTGCGATCACACCCCGGCAAACCGCTAGACAAGCGGGCTAAACCAGGTCGAGGGTAACCAAAGTCTAAATCTAAGCCTCGGCGATATGGTATTCGGCATACGAAAGCAGATACTCCTGAATGGGCAGACGAGATCTACTGATGCAACGGCTACAAAGTAGAACTGTCCAACCTACCCGACTCGGTATTCCGGAAGAAGCGAATGAGCCGCACAACAGGCCATCGGCTCATCCGGAACAACCTCGCCGCCTTTTAGACTGCACTTTGGTG
Organism: Fasciola hepatica; assembly: GCA_948099385.1. Classification (NCBI taxonomy): domain Eukaryota; kingdom Metazoa; phylum Platyhelminthes; class Trematoda; order Plagiorchiida; family Fasciolidae; genus Fasciola; species Fasciola hepatica. The sequence continues at coordinate 5,087,250 of CANUEZ040000019.1, forward strand.
TGCAAAGGCTAGAGGTGCATCCTCGAACAAAAAGGCAGGATGTGGTACCATCAACTTACTTTCTACTCTGGACTGGGCGACCAAGTAGTACAACAGTCCCAAGAGGTGCTGGGGACACCGCCTCCTACCATATTCCAGTGAATCTCTATGAATAGTTTTGAAAACATGCACTCTGAACATGCTACTGCGTCCCCGGCATGCGACGCACCTCGTGCTTCAGCAGTCGAGGCGTCAAGACGAGGTAAAATATCCAGCTGTAGGAAACAACCTTATATAACCCGTTGGAATTTACGGACACCAAGACGTGGGCAGTCAATACCTCACAGTGAGATCACTGCACAACTACATTGACATTGTGTGCTTCTCAAAAGTCCACATACTTTACTCCGGCAGTTGGTGCACAGAAGTTCCAGGAGAAGAGGCAACTTACTGGATTTATCATAGCGGCCCGAAAGACAACTCCGGGTGCCACGGCGTCGCATTGGTCATTAACAATAAAGCCAACAGCGCAATGATCACATGGAAGCCGATTTCAGCAAGACTTTTCTCAGCACGTTTCAAAGGCTCCCCGCAGAACTTGAATTTCATTGTGGTCTGCGCTCCGACCAACGCGGCGGGCAGCGAGACAAAAGATGAATTCTACGGCAGTCTCCAAGAATGAGTCACTCGGGTTCAAAGAAGCGACGTTCTGTTCATCGCCGGAGACTGGATCGCTCACACAGGCCTGTCGGATTCGTCAACGCGGCACGTCCTGGAGAAATTTGGCCTTGCTCAACACTGTGAGAATGATGACCGCCTGGTCAGTTTGTCCGACTCTAACAGAATGATCGTTTGCAGCACACGTTTCCAGCACCCTAAAAGGCACTTACTGGCGCGGTACTCCAACGACGGTCATACTTCGCATCAAATAGACCACATTCTAGCGAGGTCCTGTTGGGCTTCGTCTGTAGAGGACTGTGGAGCGTATCGCAGTGCAGCGACAGAAAACTTAGACGATACAGACCACATTCTTGTTCGTGCATGCATCAGAATCCACCTGACGGCAGGCCTTAAGGCCTCTCCACCGACCCGCACATAGGTCGCAGCCCTGGAAATGCTGAGTGCTGTTAAGCGCAGTTGCCACTCTGTTACCCACAGTAACCAACGTATCACCGGATTCTACACTGCAGTAGAAGAAGAATGGATGATAATCAAATTGACGGTTAGAAAAGCTGCTCTAAAGGAACTGGTAAAAACTGAAAGACGTCTAAAAGAGTGGATCTCTGGGGGGACACTCCAACTGTCGGCTAAAGCACACGAATCCTGAATATCAGAAAGTGGCGAACGCTGCAGATTGCAACGCGAGGCCTCGCGCTCTTCTAGGGATAATTGTAAGCGGTATTGGATGAAAGTAGCTGAAAAATGGAGATCACAGCAGGGATCGGTGACTTTGTCAAGCTATTCCGCCTCATTCGCAACCCGTCGGGTAGGCGTTGCAAGCAGGAGTCGCTCCTACGCGACACAGCCAGTCAGCTCATACCTCAACAGAAAATAAAAATACAGCGATGGATAGAATGCTTCGATCGGTTGCTCAATCGATCATCGGTTCACACTATGGCTCTACAACCCCCAGTTCTTGCTGAGCCGTACGATGTTAGTTGCGATCCACCGAGCACAACTGAAATCGCCACAGTCATCAATCAGTTGAAGAACAAAAAAGCTGCTGAAGAAGATGGCGTTCCATTTGAAGTCTACAAGTGCTGCCTGTCGTCGACAGATTAAACATCCTATTTGGCTCCAAATGACGGGAAGAGGTCTTTCCGACTAATTGGGGACACGTCCGTTCTGCTGCCCATCCCAAAGAGAGAGAACGAATCTGTGTGCGACAATTATAGGGGGATTAGCCTGATCGATGTGGCTCTGAACATTCTCTTCGTGCTGCTACTCAGCCGCTTCTCAGTTGCGAGAGACCGCCGCACGCAGCCGAACCAAGGGGGTTCCCGCCATGGTAGAGACTGCGTGGACCAAATTTTCACACTACGTCGAACACTGGAGCACCGCTACAAGTTTCAGCAGCCAACAGTAGCCTCTTTCGTCGAATTTCGGGCCGCTTTCGATTCAGTTAACCGAGTGTCTCTGGGCAATAGTGGAATCAGACGGGATCCCCGATAAACTCGCGAGGCTTCTGAGAGCATACTATTCGTCCACTAGGGTGCGGGTCCGTATGTATGGTGAAGAGTCATCTGAGTTCACACTCACTACGGGCGTCCGACAGGGCTGCCCTATTTCACCAGTGCTGTTCAACTGCGCGATCGACTGGGCAATGAGACAGGCACTGACTAATTATCTCGGTATCCAGCTGAATCAGGAGATGTACATCTCAGACCTAGAGTTCGTAGATGACATTGTTATGCTAGCGGACTCTCTCGTCACGCTTCAACCAGTCCTTGACCAAATCGATTTGTTCTCAAAGTCCATGGGGCTGGAAATAAACACTGCGAAAACCAAAAGTAGGTCAACTTGCCCAGGGTCATCAGCTTAACAGCTGTCCATAAATGACCAACTAATCGAGTGTGTCCTATCATTCAAGTATCTAGGCTCTACACTGCTTCCGAACAGACAGGCGAATGATGAAGTAATACGTCGAATAGACAACGCCAGGAAAACATTTCTCCAGGTACGACGAGCGTTGTGGATCCGCAGTGAAATCAGCCCTCAGAGTAAGGTGCGTATCTACCGTGCCGCAATACGTTCCGTACTCAGCTACGGATGCGAAACCTGGCCAGTGGGAGCGGAAGATACTAGAAATGCTGGAGGTGCTTGATTACTGGTGCCTGTAGCGTATGTCAAAAACAGGTTGACGCGACAGAGTATCCAACGCTGAAGTTAGGGAACGGTGCTGTGAAACTGACGAACTCTCAGGTTTCCTTCTATGTCGTCGACTTCAGTGACTGGGTGATATCCTACGGCGACTCGAGCCGGAACTAATCAGACAAACACTCCGTCTCGAACCCTGTCCTCTTGGTGGCCAGCTCAAAACTTGGATCAACATTGTCGAGAGGGATGTAGAGCGTTTGGGTTTACGGTCGGTCTATGGTGCCCGCCAGCGGAAGAAAAACTGGATCGCGATTTGCACCGAACTCGCTTCCAACCGCTGCGCATGATCAGCTATGATACGAGATATTCATGAAACCGACTCATCCTCTAGCACGAAATAGTCGCGTAAAAGTAAGGGAGTCATAACGAACGGTGCTTATCCTAGTGCTTGTATATGGTAAGTGATGGAAACATTCCATTTTTATTCACCCTTGGCATGATGGTGTTTTCAGTTTGCTTTCCGAAGAGGACTACTGTGTCGTTTTTTAACCGTCATCTCCAGACTAGAAGTAGTATGCATTCTAAGACCCCTCCTATGCTAGTGAATCATACACCCTACACAGTTTTCTTGTAATCGCCGCGCACCATGTACCGTTCAGCCAACGACCCCGTCCACATTAGCGAAACAGTCGCATCGGTCAACTTTGAGCCACTGCACACATTCACGTTTAAGCGCAATTGGTTTTCTGGCCATACGCTCACACTTTCCGGTGCATGGAACTCTTCCAAGCAGGTTCACCCGTCTGTCCGATAATATCAAAATGAAAGTCACATCTGCCGCCATATACTAGATGATTAATTGGTTAACTGTTTCGGTTATCATGAGGTATCGGGCTACATTCCTTTTGGAGAACTCAAAAGCCGTACAACCGGTTGTAAAACCAGTCTTGAAAAAGGTTACCCGTGGTGACCGAAACGTCGACAACCTACAAACGACTTCGACTATACTGTGTTATTAAACAATAACATATGCTTACTGTTTTGGAGAGCTCGACACTGGCGTGCGATGGTGGCAAGATGTCTCATGATTAATTATCGGACTTTACTAAAGATTCACATGGTGTTCCGTACATCCCGCTTCTCTTCAACCTGAGGATGCACGACCTCCGTCCGCCTACCTTACTTCATTGAGATCTTCCTGAAGGATTGAACCTCTATTCGAGTGGCTACTACTTAGTCTCAACCTTCCCACTCGAAATAGATATCACTAACGGATTTGTCATTAGTACGCCCTTATTTCTCATCAACATCAGTGACCTCCCAGATTCAATCTGAGCCGTCATAACGATGCCCGCCGATGATGTCAAGATTTAAGGTACATGTTATAGTACCGTGCGGCAAGGCGATGGAGTTTGCCCGTTAACATCAACTTGATTTCTGCATCAGGAGTGTGGTTGGAAGCTCGTCTTAGAAAGATACATGAAGTAAACACAACCATGACTCGCTGACGGTTTTGTGTTTTGGCCGCAGCTAACCTCGTGAACGGCCACGTAGTCATCACGGACGGGAATTATTGTGTATTCACTGGTAGCGGATCCACCCCTGGGACAGCCGCATTTCTGAATGTGCTACTAACAATGATAGCAGTAGTCAGATTTTGACATCCGGTGAAACATGGTTCGATTGCCTGCTTAGGATGATGGTAGCCGATACCAAGAGATGCTAATTAAGCCTCGAACCTGGTTCACTTTAACGCGGAGTAGTCGCATGAAGCTACCAGTGTACCCCACGGCACTGTTAGTGATATGTCAACCAATATGGACACGCTTGTTGTTGGTAAGCTGGTCATGTTGGTTGATTTCAGAGCGCTTTGCTTGAAAAACCCGAGTAAAATCACGATTCGCTCGGTAGTGTGTCGTCCATTAGAACATTTTTTTATCGCCAACTTTTTCGTGGTTCGATCGTGTTCATTCACACTGAAATCCTGGATTTAGCGGATTTCATTCCATTGTAACCACCATTACCAAATCATTCAGTTCAGTGCAAACAACCATTAACCATGCACTGGGTGCGGTGGCTTTGGTTGCAATCACCTGGCCAAGAACCTCGATAGGGAATAATGAAAAGAACAGGAATATTAAAGGAGCAATAAAAGAACTACAAATATTGGTATCAAGCCGATAAAGAAAGTTTCTGAATACAAGAGCACCGCTGATCACGACACCTAGCCATTTCCTCTAACGTATATAACCACTGAGTTAGAGGGTCTCTTGAAACCCACTCAGGAAGTCTAACACGTCCAGCATGGCCAAGTCCACAAGTTAGGTTTTTCACAACTCGCTACCATGTCATGGACTGGCCATCTTCACTCATCTTCCAACCGTTACCCACCTCGGAGAACCTGGCGTGCCGAGGAATCCTGCCAGGGGACATGTGCAGCACACGTCCCAACCATCTTAGCCTGTTGTCCTTTTGTGTTCCATCTAATGATTTGGTTCGTGAACCTAAGACTCTCCGTCGAACCTCAGCACTGCTTATACAGTGTTACCACCAGATTCGAGCAATGCTACGAAGACATCAGTGTTCAAATACCGACAATTTTCGTATATCCTCCATCCTAAGTAGCCATGTTTCTGAACTATATGGAAGCAGAGGCTTGACGACTGCAACGTACACTCGACCCTCGATAGATAAACGGATGTCATGTTGACGTCGCAGATGGCTCAGATTTGCAAATGCCGAACGAGCCTTCTGTGTACGCAAAGATACCACATCCAATATCCGACCGCTGGGTGAAATTCAGCCGCCTAGATAACAAAACTTATCGAACAGGTTTGTAATTTCTCCGGATACCGAAAGGTTTAATACAACAGCATCTAGCACTTTGAGGGTGCAAAACGCATACCAAACATTGCTACGCCATCCGTCAAGCTATCTGGAAAAGCTGGAAACTTACATGGAACAATGTCGTCTACGAACGTGGACCAAAATGAGTGGAGGTCTTGAACGGATCTGAGCCAGTGGTAAGCAATAACGGTGTGGTAGGTTTGATCCCAACTTTCTGAAGAAGCATGAGGACACCAGGTGAGGCAGTACAGTTTTTTGTGCGAGAAATTCGTATTCGTCAGGAATAATCTGTAGTCAGAATACAGTCTAACGAGTAAATCACCATTGTCCAGAATAACAAACGGGCCTCCTGTATATCTCTGTCGAGCCGCCGTAGATTTCTGGGCGAATCATACTTCGACATCGTAGAAGGGATTTTTCTTTGGTTACTCTGATGAGAGCCTTTGACTCAGCAGTGACACACGAGGCAGTAGGGCGTTCAGTCAGCACGTAAACGTGATCGAAGTGCCTTTACAGAAGCTTCTGTGCTGTCATGTGAGACCTCGTTGTTTCTTTCTGTTTTGCCTTCCTTGATACTTCAGTTGTCAATCCGGTTCATGGATTCAGCCTTGTGCTTCCAGTTTAGCGAGCGGTATGTGGGCGAGACAGCATCCTTCGGGCTGGGGGCTGCGCAGATTAGGCGGGCGATAACTTCGGCCACCGTCAAGGGAAACCGTGTGTACTCCACTCGTATGTCCATCTAGTGGAGGTTTTAAGACTGGTAAACTGCTTCCCTCCGTGTTTTCATTGGAGTGGCTGATCGCGAAGAATCAGATGTTGCTCATCAGCCGGTGTAGTGAGACTGAATTTTGTCTGACCTCTGCCCATTGACCTGACAGTCATGAGTGCATCTCCGACTCGAAGAAGCCATCCTGTTTAATTTCTTGGGCATGCCTGGATGCAGTCTCGATGCGATTCGATCAGTCCATTCTGTCATCGACTTTCACATAAATCACAAGCTGAGGTCCACGTGCGTTACCATATTTCCGTGCATGAGCAATGTGCAGGCGACAAGCATGCAACTTGGCCGCTTGCGCGAACAGGGTAGGAGGTTCTGGTCTGACGTGCTAGATTCCAAACTAATCAAAAGGATATTCTAACTTTTGACATAATTTTAACAGTAAGGCATGAAATCGCGTAGGTTTTTATCGACAAGAACACAGCTCGCAGGCTTAAGATGATAAGAGCTCGAATGTCAGCTTTACGGTTTACCGAGGCTGTGCAAACCGGGAATTTCACTCCGACCAGAATTATATACAAAGGACAAATGGCACTATCAAGCACTCGATTAGAAATATTCTCCAGATTATGAGAAGTTTTAAAAGAGCCAAACATTGAAAACCGCAAGGCATCATTTGGCTTACATATCTCGTTTACAAACGTGCCTATTCCAAAGGTCACACGAATTATTTGAGTCCATCAAACGGTAAAAAACGTCTAAAGCTGTCAATCTCCTTCATCTTCTGATAGTGCTACGTTACAAGTTATCGAAGTAACATAGAGCGCAAAATTTCTGTATATACTGAAGCAATAGCTGTCCGACGGTGAATATCTTCACTATGCCGTCAGAATAAACTCTGTTGTCCTGACCGTGTCGTGGTGACGTGAATTTGTTTTTGCTTTCCCGCATATTGATGCCAACTCTGACTAACGTTTCTCAGTCTGCAGTAAGCACCAAAATGAAATGCAGCAAAATCGTTCTATTCATTGTCTTCTGGAATTTAGCCCGTAAAACGAACACAGTGATCCGCGGTTCTATTGAAAGTGGTCGGTAACCTTAGTCATGAGATTTAGAGTAGTGTACCATGTTAGGCACCCCGGCATCGCAGCAAACTGATCAACTGAAAAACCTTGCTGCTGCCGTATTCAGTAAACAACCGTGCTTTGCGGCGGTAGAGGATAAAAAACAGCTGACTGATCCGAATTTTGATGTGATATCTCTTCAAATTGACTTCGTAATAATACTTTTTATCCTTGAGTCTCATCCTAAGCCGTGCATTGACACCGGAGGTGAATTGTGCACTACAGTCTGGCTATTGATTTACATGGTCTATTTACGAGCCGTCCGTTGTCTAAATTGCTAAGCGTAGTTTCTCAATTGCTAGCACTCACGTCCGTTAAATGTCGCATCCTCAGAGAGTAGCAATCTGCCAATTGTTCTCAAAATTCTGGAAACCCATTCCCAAGTCCATGTTTTTCATTGGTCTCCAACCCTGAAAAGCAGCACCCTCTAAAAGTCAATCCGCAGTGTTCCCGTATGAATCAAGTCAGCCTCATTCAATCACCATAGAAATAGGTCTCGAAAAAGTACTATCGGATTAGCTATGGCCGTTCTCACACGTAATTGGTCTAAAACAAGTCATCTATTGAACCAACTAATTAAGTAGTCGTCTATGTTATGGTCTGCTATCAAAGGCAGGCTGCGTGTTGGCGGCGGGTCAATCATTACTCCTAAAGTTCATTGACTGCCACTCAAGACGTGAAAAGATTGTGAATTTATTCATAAAGAAGTCAGTGTGAAATCGTGAATGGAAAGCCATCAATGAATGAGAGGGCATAGACTCGGAAAATGGTTTCTAAACCAAATCCGACGCAAACTGCTGTGGTGAGACGTTTCGACGTTTCGTTGAAAGTTGTACGGAATACAATCGCAAACAAGGCTCCGGTTCGAGATAGTGTCTGTGTAGGCAGCGGTCTATAAAGATGCCATTTGAGAGTAGATTGAAATTTGATGAATTTAATGATGCCAATTTCCAGTGGTTCTTGAAGTGAAATCCCCATAGTGGAAAGTGTGATGTATAAAAAGTCCATGAACTTTGCTGCCACTTTAGGCAAGCCTGACTTCAAAGTTTCCAAGGGTTGGTTCATCTGATGGAAGGAGAGATACGTGTAATAGATCAACAATGAATCAGATCCTTTAAGTATAAAAGAATCAAAGTTCTAACCCGTAACCATGCGGTTTGCGATTCTGCTAAGTGTTTCCTAGGTTTATTACTGTTCGTCGGTTTTGTGATGACCGAAGGGGACTAGCCCTGGCGAAATCGATGAATTTTTAGATATTCTCCGAAATTAGAAACATAATTATGCGGAATCACATATTTTCATTGCTAATGAAACTGTGATATATTATTGTGCCTTGCCGAAAAGCAACATTAGAAGAAGATTTCATGTCTGGGCCTCTGAAAAAAAGTTGTGAGCGCCAGATTAACACTGCTACTTCATTGTAGTGCCTCTGGTGGAAAATTGCCCCACTTGTCACTGGAAAATATACGAATCCACGCAATTTTCGGGATTCGGATAATAGATGCCTACCATGCAAATACTACAGTTCACGAAACGCATGAATGACTTCTGCTCTGTAGTGTGATTCGTTACGAGATTCTAACAATTGGATAAACCCTAAGAGGCGGTAGATTTTGCTCGTTTTGGACCCCACGTTACCTCATCGAGCTGGTATTCCGTTGTCTGATGTAGTGGTACTATTTCTGCCTCCCAGTTGCACGTCGTCCATTCATCCTATGTAACAAGGGGTTGTCCGGTCCGTTTCTCAAAATTCCTTAGGTTGCGTGGTGGATAGCGTAGAGAGCCAAACTCAGGAAAAATTGATGAGTAGCTTTTGTATTCTAAAAGCTGTTTTATTATGTACAGTTGGACAGCGCTGCATCCAAACACCGTCATCAAGGCTTTTCATAAAGCGTGACATGCCGAAAGTTCCTCGGAAATCTCACTTAAGAATTCTACTGCAATAGATGATTTTCTTCCTGAAGAATAGATGAAACATATTGGCGTAGATACCGGTGAGATAATTTAAAAATCATGTAATGTGTTTTGTGTTTTTGGTTTGATTTGGGGCAACAGATTTTGAGCCATATTACGCGATGGAAGAGGCCTGAACATGAACATTCAGAGAGAGAAGAAGAATCGAATGTAGTGATGCTGTTTCCACCAACAAAGGAAGGAGGAGGAAATTCTACTGCAAACTGTCAAGGTTTACACGATGACGCGGCTATTCCATCAGGCGAAACGATGGGAAGTGCAATACGATTAAGTTCACTGTACGCCAAGGAGGAGAAATGAAACAGCAAAGTTTACAATTTCTTCCTGAGTGAACCGTCCACTGTTCACGCGTGCATTTCGATTTTTGGTGGCGTATTAGGCTGACTTCTTAGCATCACTTGCCTACGTTATACACTCAATCAGATGGGTCCATCCAGTTCGGACTGTGGAACAAACACTGTTTTGTTTCACATGACACGTCGTGTAACTTCCAAAGGAGTTGCATTCTTAAGAAAAGAAGAGTGTTTATTTAGGATTTGTTCATAAAAATGTGCAGTGAATGTAGGTTTTTACTCAGCGCACTGCTCGGAACGGCGGCTAATCAGTAGAGTCCAGTGGTGACGATAAGTCACTTAGGTGGATGACCTTGATTTTCACGAGAATAGGACAAGGTTCAGATGACAAAAGCCTAGAAGAAATGGTTAACGGGTTTTTGGAGTTAACTTCGACTGCCGTCATTTGTCGCGGGCTAGGATGAGTGAGCTATAGATCGAGAATTAGATTCAGTCGAGAAAGATTGACTTTTAACTAAAATACGTTTCACCTGAATTGTAAGCACACTGATTAGAAAGTTCAAATAAACGTATTCCGTTGATAATCAAAAGACTTGGTATGTCAATACTACAAAGAGCGAACCGAGTGCGTATAAGCAGCAAAAAATCGAAAGTGCACGGAAGCAAAGCCGGTGGGAGCTTTGTGCTTTTCAGTTCCAATAAAATGCAAGCAATCAGATATATGTAGCACTAGTGAAAAAACAAAAATTTTATCTGAAAAATGTTCATTCTCCAGGAACGATAGGGGTTTTAGATGATTCATCCTCTAGTCTTTGCAAATCATGAGAAATGGTTGTGTTGGAACGGTGAAGGGTCATTCGGATTAGATACTGTTTGTCCCTGAAAACAAGTTCTGATATCATGACGTGCATATTCTAGAATCTTACGATAGAGATCACTGCAAATGTAAAGTGGGGGTTCTGTGTCCACTTCCTGAGATAACATTAAAACTCATAACTAATTTGGAATTGAGGAGTTGGATTTTCACAACATGCTTCAAAGACCCCTCGCCGTTGATTTACTTTTCCCACAGTGACTCATTGGTCAGTTGCAGCCTCTTTCCAGCAAATTTACTAAGTATATGTTGCATGATAAAAATATACGGGGGAAAAGGGAATCTGAAGACAACTTTTCCCTTTAAATTTACGAATAACCATGAATAATTTCATGCTAATAGGAAATATCAAAAATAGATAAAAGAATGAAGCAGTTGTGATTTTTTTGACTTCGGTAATAGGAGCATCAGGAATTTGCCACTTATAACGTCTGGAGTAACGAAACACCCCAACTTTGAAGTGCATCAGTTTTTTAAAAAGTAGCTCTTTTCCCCTTTCTCGAAGGTTGTGACATTTCACGGATTTCAGTGTAGTTGGTCAGTTTATTCCCCCGGCAGAATGAACGCGTTCAATATCTTTGTCTATTAAAGTATAAACGTATATCCAGCCTTCATGAAAATTACGAAGCGTGTCATTGTGTTTTTTGTTCCTGTTCTCCGTTTTTCACTTTCCCATAGCCCGGCACGGTTGCGTGAGTTGGACCTAGACGCATTTGCCGAAGAATTAAAACGACAAGATCATGGAGACAAACACATCACTTTATACGATATCCGTAAAGAACTGAATAATCGATATAGGGATTATCGAACACCATACCAGTCCGCAAATCCCGAATTGATATTTAGCATGGTTACGCACGAAACGCCAGAAACTTTCCATGTAGGTCGCTTAGTTGAATGTCGTGTGATCGCGGTTGCTACTCGGCGTCCACGTCCTGAACAATTAGACAGCGCCAACCCAACAAAAAATGAAGCAAATGGTTCGTGGATGTGTCCGTTTTGTCGCCAAGATAACTTTCAGTTTCTCAATCACGTGAGTTTTCTCCTTACTACTGACTTCAGTATGACAGATGACTAAGATTTAAGTGATTTTCGATCCGGTGTTCGTGCGACTTTCAGGATTCCGTAGTCATATTTCAAGGGAAAATTGAGAAAACCCGGCTGAATTTTAGAATAATGTGGTTATATTAACTTTGCGTAGCACGAAGTGAAATAGAGAAACACTCCTTTTACTAAATAGAGTATTTTCCTTGGTTCTTTTGAAACTGTCTGTTATCTAGATTTAAGGGTCTGTCATCAGTAAACGAAGAATCACGCTGGTCTAGTCATGCTTGGAAGACTGAGAAGTAAGCGTATAGCGGAATGCAAGCCCTTGTAATAACAGGAAAATGATCTATTCGGGTAAATAAACTTTCCATTACTCAACTTCGTCTAAGCAATCCGGTTCCAATTTGATTATTCTGGCAGGAAATCTTAGTGTTCTGGCTTATGGCTGCAAGCGTTAGAAATACTCATCCAGTTCAGCAAATATCACGCTAAACGGAGCCTGACTGATCTTACCAATTAAATTAAAAGTGGGAAAAAAGGATCCACGGAGTAAACATGCAAATACAAAATGAATTCCACAGTAGAAGTAAATAAATTCGAAAAATATGACTATCGAAATACCTGTTATTTGAGAACTTTGTGGTGATATTTCTCCCCTGAGTAGTGACTACGATTTTGGGTAGCCTGGATATTTCCACCCGCAATTTCTACTCCCTTCAACAAATTATTTTGTTGTTATCAATCGTTTTCTCATCACCTGTGATAGCCTAATTCTATAAGTAAATTCTCGTCTTAGTAGTTTGAATTCTACATTGAGTTGATAATCTGTCTAAAATTCCTCAGGTTTGGAGCCACTTTGACAACGACGAATGTCCCGGTCAACCAGTTGGCCTACGTGTCCAGTTAGATAATGGCATCGCGGGTTTTGTTCCTCTGCGCTTGACAGATCCACCTTCAGAAAAACTATTCGAGCGTGCTTTTCCCGGAGCGCTGATTCAATGCCGTGTTGTGAAAATCGACATCACAAAGTTCAATGTGGAACTGACTTGCAAAAAATCTGACTTACAGGTAGTTAATCTGCATTCTCCCGCTTTCGTGCCATTTTGCTGTATTCAATTTTGTCGGAGATACTCTGGGAAGACTCACATTCTAGATAAAGGACATGTTTCGGTATTCTCCGTCGTTTATTCTAAGGTTAACACTGATCATCAGTCTATTTTCCTTATACCGTTTGGAAAATGATCAGCGTCTTTTTGTGCATTTAATTTAGACCTACAGAGAGATAAGCTCTTCACTTCACATCCAGCCGACATTGATCACCATCGTCCTCTTGCAATCCACACATAATCTTCCGTTTATAACCCTTTCCCTCACCTGACGGAGATAAGGTAGTCTGAAAACATTCTGCCGAACCACAAGTCACTAGAGAACTCTTCACAGATTACCATAAACATCAAAGCGATTCAAAGGTTTGCTTTCTCTTTTATTGATAACAATGAAGTTCAATTGCGGTTTACTTGTCATCATCGTCGTACAGCGTTAAACAGTAGGGCAAGCCCCACCGACCACTGCCTTTCTCACCATGTTGCACGCTGAATTAGAAAGTATGAATACACTAGATGGACAGGGAGTGGACCTACACGGGTGGGAAAAGGAAAGAATGCCCTAACAGCCAACACACGGAATACACAGCCTAACTGTACAAACACTGATCGATGTGTGTTTGTACAGTTAGGCTGTGTATTCCGTGTGTTGGCTGTTAGGGCATTCTTTCCTTTTCCCACCCGTGTAGGTCCACTCCCTGTCCATCTAGTGTATTCATACTTTCTAATTCAGCGTGCAACATGGTGAGAAAAGCAGTGGTCAGTGGGGCTTGCCCTACTGTTCAACGCTGTACGATGATGATGTTGATGACAAACACACATTGATCAGTCATTCTGATTCCAACTGGTTGAGGGGACCTTTATACCCCAACCACGGAGACGTGGGGCACCTACTTTTCCTAAGTTCGCTGCACATTTTCTCATTCCCCGCTGCCACGTCATCTGTTGACCTCCACGTAGTTTCTTCCATTCCCTAGGAGGAACAGAAAACAAGGCACGGTACGGTAGGTGTGTGTTTGCCATTCGTAACACGTGCCCTAACGAACGAAGTCTACTAAGCTGGATACGCTGTGATAGAGAACATTCTCTGAATTAGAACCCAATACTCGATTTTTGACCTCAGCATTGCATACTTGGTCATTCCACCCAATCTTCGGGATACTACGCAAACACCGGTGGTCGAAAACCTCGAGACAACGAATATCTTCCACACACCTCAAGCCTCTCAACTACACAACAAAACTGGGCGCACCACGGCACAGTAGACTCGACCTTTCAACTTCATTGAAATATCAGGTTGGCGCCACAATTGCTTCAGTTCAGCGTACGCCGCTCGGGCTTTGGATATACGCGTGCTCACCTCTGCTGTCGTGCTCCCATCCGTCTTCACTTATACATCGAACATGGAATCTTGCGGCTGTTCATTTCGGTTCAGACAACCATTAACCATGCACTGGGTGCGGTGGCTTTGGTTGCAATCACCTGGCCAAGAACCTCGATAGGGCATAATGGAAAGAACAGGAATATTAAAGGAGCAATAAAAGAACTACAAATATTGGTATGAAGCCGATAAAGAAAGTTTCTGAATACAAGAGCACCGCTGATCACGACACCTAGCCATTTCCTCTAACGTATATAACCACTGAGTTAGAGGGTCTCTTGAAACCCACTCAAGAAGTCTAACACGTCCAGCATGGCCAAGTCCACAAGTTAGGTTTTTCACAACTCGCTACCATGTCATGGACTGGCTATCTTTACTCATCTTTCAACCGTTACCCACCTCGGAGAACCTGGCGTGCCGAGGAATCCTGCCAGGGGACATGTGCAGCACACGTCCCAACCATCTTAACCTGTTGTCCTTTTGTGTTCCATCTAATGATTTGGTTCGTGAACCTAAGACTCTCCGTCGAACCTCAGCACTGCTTATACAGTGTTACCACCAGATTCGAGCAATGCTACGAAGACATCAGTGTTCAAATACCGACAATTTTCGTATATCCTCCATCCTAAGTAGCCATGTTTCTGAACTATATGGAAGCAGAGGCTTGACGACTCCAACGTACACTCGACCCTCGATAGATAAACGGATGTCATGTTGACGTCGCAGATGGCTCAGATTTACAATTGTCACATGAACAGGAGAATATGTCTGTTCTCTTTTCTTATCCAGTTGTTCAAAATATCAGAATGAATTACATGTTGAGTGGAAACCCGCTCATTCTGTATTCCATCCCTGCTCGCGCATCGTTTCCCGTCAGGACGATCAACATATGTGGCGGCCGCGTCCTGACCCATTCTATGACTATGAGGCCGAGGAACGGGATGCTCGGGAAGAGGAGGAAGCGAAAGCAAAAGCCGAGGAGAAAACTGCGCCCTACTTATCACGGGTGATCTTTCATCCGTATTTCAAGAATATTAGTTATGACCAGTTGGCCGCAATGGAACCGGACATGGAACCAGGGAGTATAGTAATCCGGCCCAGTCGAAAAGTGAGTATCTTCGACACAACCTTACTTCTGCTCTTCAAAGTGGGTAGCTTTTCGTAACAATGCTTATTATCGGAACTCCAAGTTTTGTGGATCTATTTGTATAACTAATATTTTGCTTTCTTTTGACCTCACACCACCAAATTCATGAACTTGGTATGATATAGCTCTCTGATATTACACGAGTAACACAAAGTGGTTTGGTAACTGAGTACCGCCAATACCTGTTTTTCAATAAAATGCATGTCTAAATTCCCCCCTACCTACTTAACCTCTTTTATTTTTTTCGCGTGTGTGGTAGTTGAAATCAGTCTGTTCTGCACTGTTTCACACCGAGTCGCATGCAACAGAATCCTTGTAAAATGGAAGATACTCATAACTGTAGTGTACTCCCTCCCCTCCCCATTTTCTGCGTTGGTTATTTTCTCAACTTAACTAATACTGCCAGTAGAAGCTGCTACCGTCATTTTAAAGTGTTGTCTCATCCCGAATATGTGGACAAGGCGTTTTGCTCTAAACTTGTTATAAGTTTATTTGCAGTTTGCATCCCGGTGCATTGCTTGGTTTTTCAGTGTTTCGTATTCGTAAACATCTCTGGTTCACCTGTTTTTTTACGATCTGTTTACATGTTTGTGTCGGTTTTCAAGGGCACTGATCACCTGACAGTCAGTTGGAAAGTTGATGACGGGATAATGCAACACATAGATGTTTTGGAGAAGGAAAAGTCCAATAGCTTCTCTCTTGGGCGGGTGTTGATAATTGGAGATGAAGAGTTTGAGGACCTGGATGAAATTGTTGCGCGACACGTCCAACCCATGGTATCCCTCGTCAGAGATATTATGTCCTATCGGTATTACCGAGAATCAATGGTAAGTGTGAATCTCGTTCCTTAGTCTTTTTTTCATTGAAGCTATTTTGGTTGGCTTTTGTTTGTTTTACCACTTTTTGCCAGCATGATGTTACCAGCAATGCTGTTTACCTTACTAACAGATTTTTCGATAAATTCGTGCCATGGTTGCTCAAACTGATCACGTGCTTCGCACGCTCATGCCAAAAATGACACGTTTAACACATGAGTCGAGGTACCATCCATTTCGGTAGTGGATTTTGATTATGGGGTTCTGGTTAACTCCTGACAATAGCGCAGCGACATTTCTTGGGTCTCGTGTTCATTGATTTTCTATGATTGTGTCCGGTTATGTGGTTATTGGTGGAAAATCTAAATGCAAACCTCACTGCTGTATCACTACTAAGTAGGTAAATTAGTCACGCAACCAGACCGTAGATGGTAAGTGTGATGTACATAGATTGCCCCGTTTGTTCTGGCAACTGTCTGCAAGTTGCACCACGACAATGCCAACACCCATCAGTCAGATCGAACTTGAGTTCTGTGTACATCGCCTTTGCGTGAGCAAGGTGACATAATTCATTCCATATGTATTGGCAAATGACTCTCTCCACAGTCCCCCCTATTCTTCGAAGTCGACCGGTGAATAAGAGACAATCTTTGTTTTTCAACGTTGATCAGCCCAGGTTAAATGCCATCTGTGAGTCCGTTGTCGATGAGATTATTTTAACGTTGCGGAAAAAATCCTGCAATAGATGCATTCTTCGGCAAAGTTTGTGATTTGCTGATTCGCATCATTAATCCGCAGTGTTTGTCCAACGTAGAACGTGCAGAATTTCAATTACCGTAGCGTGAATATCCATTCGAAGACGGAGAACTCGATAAAGCATCCAATTCTCGAAAATGTTAGTCTTGAACAACGGAACAATTGTTTTGTCCTGATAGAACTTTTCATCTGATTATCGGCGCGTTGATATCATACAACGAATTGTTTCCAGCCCATTAAACCTACACAATTCAAGGTACATACGTTGCTAACAATTAACGTGGCCAATGGCCAGGGATTTTTGTGTATTCTCGACAATGAAATGTCACCTCAGGTTAGTTTGACAAAAAAATAAGTTAGCTGTGTGATCAGACAATGAGTAGCAATTAATGACTGCGATCGATGAGACCTCAAGTAACTTGGGTTAACAGTAATTGATCGCTGGCATAGATTTGAGATGATTGTCATTCCAGAAGCATTGAAATGATGGCTTATAGTCCCTGATTAAGTAACCGTTTATGTGATTCTCGCACAGGGTGGTGATCGAGCATTCCTCGGCTCGTTGCTGCAACAAGAGAAAACTGTCAATCCCGACCGGATCCCCTACTTCCTCAGTTCCACAAAAGAACGACCGGGATACTTTACTCTGGCTTACATGCCAAACAAAACTCCCCATTATGAGCTGTTTAGTGTGCGCCCGGAGGGATTTCGTTTCCGTCGTCTAATCTTTCCAACGCTTGACCGAATGATCACGTGGTTCAAGGAACATTACAATGATGTAGTAAGTTTTGTGAATTACCACGAACTTCAATCTTCACCGTGTCTCTTCATGTTTTACCTTCTAAACTTGTGCATTCATCAAAATTACGAATTCTTCACGTTTCTCCTTTCACTCACTAACTGTTTGCCATGATTGGTGCATTGCATCCGTTTTATCCATACTAGTTTCGAGGCTCTCGTTTATTTGATGAGACGTTCGAGTGAATTTGGTCACTAAACCAGAAGTACAACTCGTTCATATGTTCGACCAGGGCAAAAAGTCGTAACATTCTTTTCGGTAACATTCAAATAGCACTGCAGATTTCTACGAACTATCATATTTATCAATATGAGTAGTAGTGAATTTAGTTCATACATAATATGATTCCCCATACGGTACCCGATGCTTAACTGTCTATGAAAAGCCATGGAAGCGTTGTTCAGCTGTTTCACCTCTGTTGAGAATCAGCAATAGTGTGAATCCGCCGAGCCCTCACCAAGACGGTATATCATTGTGTTTATGTTAGATCGTTGAGAGCCAGCTCGTATAGTCTGGTGGTTAGATGTTTGAGTCATAGTTGGAGGCTCGGTGGATGTGCACTGCTAATGGCTCTTAGCAACGATCAAACTGCTGTACTTCTGTGGCTTTCAATGGTGAGCTGGGCGTTGATACTATCTGATGAATCATGTTCAATCACCACGGTATAGTACAATCTACAAGGCAGTTCTGCTGTAAACAGGATTTCGACTGTTTTATTTTCCTTCCAGTAGGAATCTCAAAATTAATAATTTGCAGCTCTTGAGTGATCCAGTTCCCTTTGACGTTGCTCTGGTTACATTGTACCGTGGTAAGTAGTGGGTAATTAAGTGTGCTATGACTTTTCAGTAAAGATATCTCTTTCTAGCCATACTTTCGTCCGCGATGTTTTCTCAATATGCTATATCTTCCTATCCTCTTTGTGGAATATTTCCAGTATTACCAACAAAAAATGGTTTTCGACACTGTGGGGGTTGCATTGTTTTCTATCCCTTGTGGTTGGGGATTCATTTGGTCGATGATAAACCACCATTGACAGTTGTATACTCCTATTCCATCGAGTGTCATCTGAGAGCTTTTTTGATCAGAGCCAGGATTTTTCATTCACTGCAAAGTTTGCAAGAATGTAGTTCCTCTATGCATGTACTCTGCTATTAGCGATGTCTGATTCATTATTTTCTCAGGCTGGTGGAAATTATCTGCGCGAGCGCGACTTTACGACGCGTTCCCCCCGGGTACCGCGGACACCACAGGCCGGTTACACACACGGTTCCTACGCCTTATCAGTGCAGGATCGGTAGTCATGTCGAGCATTTTCTATCCTATTCAAGGATCTATCTGCCTACCTCTATGTTCTATAAGTCTTGTGCAACGAAGAGACAATAGGTGGTGCACAGTCATACCCACCTTTCCCATTTGTCTTTGATCCGCGAGCGGATTTATTCGCATTGATTTCATTGTAAATATAATTACCTATAATGTGTTTATTTTAAGTCTTGGAAGTGAAAACTCTTGCTGGTTGGGAATATTATATATATATATATATATATATATATATATATATATATATATATATATATATATATATATATATATATATATATATATATATATATATATATATATATATATATATATATACTAAATGCATTAGTCTCATCTTAATCGGCTGTCTGCATTTCTCATGTGAACACCCATAATCTCACGGTTTATTCACTGTTCAATGAGATGGTTTCCGAAGACTCCATTTTCTAGTGTTTCTAAAGCTCAGCAGCAACACTGTGTTATGTCCGGTTTAAGCATTCCCGCATACTATGCGGACAATCAGTCGAAATCCCCTTCGTGTTTGGAACGCCTGCTCCGTGTTGATATTTTCTTATGTTTCAGCTCAGACAGTATTAACTGATCGCTCTTGCTACGTGTTAATTCACTTTACTTGCTTGCTCGTGGAAGCACACGTGATTCCGCGCACTTGAAGTGCTTATCCGCTTGCCCACCGGCTACGGGTAGGGTGTACTCGGTCAAACTTTCGCGTGGACAGACGTCCGCATTTCAGTCAAAAATATTTACACTTGGCAACTCATCGACTCGAGAGGATGGAAAAAAGAACGGCTTCGTATCGAAATTGCTAAGATCTGCGGCTGATATTCGCGCCCGGTTTCTGAGACGTCGGGCCAGATAAGGGACAATAGAGTTTTGTAGATGTTAATGCGAGAGGGCATGGATCGAAAAGAGAAATGAGAGAGTTACTCTTGCATAGATCACTGTGTAAAGGATGAGTGCTGTCTGCATGAATTTTGTAAGCGAACATTTCCCATGCGGCCAGGTGTAATTCGTACAGTTTAACAGATAGTTCAGTGGAGGGTGGGAAAGATACCCGACTGATAATGCGTAGACCTCGACGAGCTATTTTAAAATCTTTTTTTCGATAGAGCAGCAAGAATAAAAGTTGATTAGTGGAGGTGAAAAGGGAAACACGAAAATGGAAATAGTACTCAGTTTACCGTTAAAATGTCTAAGATTTCGGATTTAATAAGACAGCCGGCGTAGTTCCTTTACACAGTTTGAGATGTGAAATGACCACTTCGGATTTGCATCGATAGTGGTTACTAAGTATTTGGCAGAACTGGTGGCTCTGTAGAAATGATGGAGGAATCCTAAGGATGAGTCAACCGAAAAAGGCTAAATATGCATTCAAAGCGTTTGGACAAATTTGAAGTGAACCCGGATCAAACTGAGAAATCATAAATTTGAGACGAATTATTGGAAACGTTATTGAAATCCTGGGTCATAGAAGCATCTTGAAAAAGTGCCACATCGGAATATTTAAATAAATGTGTCAGAGAACTGGATGCAGGGTCACTAATATAGGTGGAAAGAACAGTTCCGTGGAGCACTCGTGAGTCACTCACTAAAGGTTAGGATGTCTCAAGACCTAGTTGTGTGCACTGCGTCCTGTTTCTAAAATAATAAGGCAACCATGCCAGTAAATTGGTGGGACAACCAAAAGTTTCTAGTTTACGAGGGAGGATGCACCGCGGAATGAGCATTCTATAATGGCACATAGCACGGACTTCTCTTATCCATCCAAGGATTTGGCCATATCATGGACCAAGGAAGCGATGGGATCCATGGTGGACCTCTTTCGTTTATCGGCTAACTGTAAGGAGTCATCGGGAGGATTTATAGAAGAATTGAAACGTTTCAGAGTGGTACGCTCTGTAAGTTTAAGATCGGGTGAAGTTAGAGCAGTGGGACGAGAGCGCTCAGCTATGAGACTAGAATTACAAGGTGTGGGTATCGGAATAATAATGACGGGTCTCCAACAATCGGAGGTAGAATGAGAGCATAAGGATTCGTTTAAGATATAAGTGAACACATCGGTCAGAGCGACAGCACCGTATCTCAAAAGTGATGACGACTGGCCATAAGAAGTAAAACCTGAGGTTATTTTAGAAGTATGAAGGAGCTTGAAGACTTCTTTAGAGAATGGGGTTATGTGCACACCATCTGGAATGAATGCAATTGGGGAGTCCTATGAGGGATGGGTGAATGCTATGTTATAACTTTCAACGTCCGTAGCAAGGTTCACTTTTTGTTTTCTTTCCACCCAAGCCGAATGCCGTGCCTTAGGCGGTTGCCATTGTGGCTGCCCTGAAGTTGAGTAGCACACAGCGGGTCAGTGCGTTTGATCTGTTTATTGAAAGGAAAGTGTATCTTTCGAATTATCCAGGGCTTTGCAGAAATATTCCCTTTGTCTTCTGAAGTATTTCACCATATGACCGTTATAGATGAGGATTTTTTCTAGGTGACAGCACATGTTGAAGATTGAATTGACCGTCTTTACGACAAGTTTGACATTGCTGTTTAATGACGATTCGAAGGGAAACTAGGAAGATGCATGGGAAAGGGACTTTTGTAGGAGAAGAATATTGTCACGTGAAAGATTTCGGAGACATTTCGATTTGGCTGGTTTGCCTGAAAGAATGAAAAGCAGACCGGGAGTATATTTTAGACCTCAACGGAAGCAGACAGTTTTCACAGATGTACGCAACTTAAAAGAAATAACGTAGAATGATTGGTGATAATCCTGTCCAAAGCAGTCTCCTCCATTTGGAGAAGCACAAAGATCTGTCATATCGAACTCAGTGAGAATTCGGATTGGGGAATGATTGAAATCTGACAAAGAAATGAGAAAAGGTAAAAAGAAATTCATATGAAGATGAAATGGTGTTCTGTGTGCGAAACGTAACTACGAATAAGTTGGTTATGATGGTGCTCTTATGGTGAGGAAATTTATGGTAACATTGCATGATTAAACAATCAACACAGTTCGCTGAGATGCACAAATGACTTCAGACCTGTCGCACCAGATGGAGTTGGCATATGTGACCACCCCGCATCCAGTCTTGTTAGTGGAATTCCTGTTCGGCCGATACAGTTTGAAGTCATCTATTGGCGCGAATTAGTCAGCGGCATGTCAGTTTAGCCCCGTTTCGTGTATGTAAACCACATAAGTAGGAATATAAATGCAAGAAAGAGGAGCAACGGTTGGATCCGACATTTTAGTGATTAGAGAACGTATGTTGGTACCAAACGGTGGCAGGGTGGACATCTTTGCAGGAGGGTTGCAACTAAAGGCAGTCAGCCAGCATGGATACGTTTTTCGGTCGAATGGAAGTTGCTTTAGATATATGGGCAGAAAATTCAGTAGTCTGTTGGAGTATAAGTATTTCTGATCGCGTACAACAGCCATAACGCAAATTTCTTTAATTCGATGAATGGGTGATTAACACAGAAATGTAGCGCAGACAGCCAAAAGGTGCGCGTGGTTCTTGTATGAACAATAGGTGTTCTACTACTACTAATTGCGAACAGAAGAGGTATGGACTAAGTTCACTGCAAACACTGAACTGTTTTCGAGTACATATCTGATGACTTGTGTGACTGGTTTTTATTCTTGTAGATTGGTGGCGGCGGTGGGATATGTTTGGAAGAGATACTTTACTTGTACGCGGCTAACTCCTGTGAGAGGATAAGTCGGCTTCATGTATGTCCCGAATGGCACCTGCTCATGGGCGGCATGTGCACAGTAATTCAAGGTCACCCGGATCGTTACCACACCTGACCTATTGGGACCTTATGTGGTTCTTCGCCACTCCAAGTCCCAGGGTTCGGTTACCGATTATCCCTGATAGTGCAGTGGGCCCTCGTGGATATGAGATATATACTCCTTCTACGGCACTCATGCGCAAGCATGTAATGATAAATAAATAAAATGAATTGTTAACGTAGAGTCGTGGGATATTGGTACAAAATGGTGATCACAGCTTTTTGTTCGAGGTAGCAACTCTAGCGCGTGCTCAACCAGGTGCTACCTGTCGGGCAACAGGAAGCCGGTGACCGAACGAGTGGTTCATACTTCTTTCGGATGGCGGTCTGCTAGTCCAGGATGCTCAACGCGTTCTAGTGAACCTTACCCCACTTAGGATGGCCGAGGGCAATGCTGATTGAAGCACAAAGCACTCGTTCATGGTCACCGATATCGGACAGGCCAACAGTGAGTAGCCAGACGAAAGCAAAGCGGCGTTATTGGACTGCATGGCGGGTTTTTCGCCTGTCAGTGAACTGTATACAGAAGCTCATAAACGGCAACGTGACGTGCGCGAACGTGGCCCGCCACGAGATAAACTCATTGCCTCTTTGAAGAGATAACTACCATCCGTCTACAAATAACGGAGCCAAACAGGACACAACAGCAATAACGGCTTGTTTCCGTCCGACACTCCACTCAAGCGGTTCTCCCCGGGAATGACCTTATCCTTTGGGCCTTCCAAACGGATATGCACCCACAAAATATCTCGGGTAGTGCACACTACCAATACTGCATGAAGACGCCTACAGACAATACCTGGCTGCTGGCACTCGTATCATTTCCAGTCCTGACGTGATATGCCCCGCGTCAGAGTAACTGATTGCATGACACGAACTGGCACCCGTTAGATACCATAAATACTCTTTAATTCTTTTTTTGTTTTCAGGAAAGGGGACGCGGCCAATGAAAGGCTTCCAAATGGGAAATTAACTGGCAGCAGTGGGAATCGGACCCGGGTCATTATTTTCCTAAGTTCACGGTGATAACCGTTTTACCACCGCGCAAGCAACACACTTTGGAGTCGGTCGACCAGCCTGCTGCATCCCCCAGAGAACCGGTGATGATGGTGCCCAAAGAGTAACGCGACAACCACATTTTGGGCACTCAACGGTAGGAGTCGCCGATCCGAAATTTCTGCTCAAAGTATCGGATAGTCTGCAGTTCGTCTTACTCGAGGCACACCAACAAGCAGTGGTACGACTGTGGGACGGAGTTGTCGCAGTCAGACGACTAGTGGGTCTACTATTCGCAATACCCGAACTAATAGGACGTATTGAAACCACTCCAGCCCACAGCTACGCAAACCAAAGTAGCAAGAACGCCAAGGCCGCGGAATAGTACGTTGTCATGCCGAACCGGTTTGCATATGCTAAATCAATGAAAATGAGTGATAGATTACAGATTGACCAATCACAGCAAGCTTCTGCTGCATCTGTCCTCCGCTATCCTGATTGGCTGGGACTTCCAAGCGTACGTAGTCACGAAGCTATACCTGACCGTATCACGAGTGGTGCCTGCTGATTCACCACAACCTTCCCTCCCGAAGAGCTCCTCATCAGTTTGGCTAGCTCGTCTTACTGATTTTCGAACTGGGCGCTGCGGTAACCGCCTCGGTTGGCGAAACGGGTGAGACACTGGAATCAACACAGTAGCCCCAGCCGCGTGATCGTTTGCATCTTCGGTTGCCACTTTGAAGTGAATTTGTCTGAGGTGGTGCCGATACATCCTGTGGTCCTTCATGCTTCTTTTCTGCGATTATTCTACGGACAGCCTGAGAAATCGATCGCCGTTGCAATTCTCACTGCCCCAGCCCGCTAAAGTAAATCAGATGGCAGAGGCACATCATGTCTGACGACAGTGTATTGGTATGAGACAAAGGCAGGCTGTTTAAAGCAGAAATAGAATAACCTCGAACATGCCTCTGCAGTAGGATTGTCACCTCGTGTGGCCTAGCCGATTGACTTTTTTTCTAGTTAGGTCGAACTGGCTTTTTTCAATTTTCACACAGCTGGCTCAACCAAATGCGTGAGTGGAAGCGTGTTGATCGTCTGACTCAGCTTGGCACGCTCACTAGATTAGTATCTTGGCTTCACTGAGGTAGTCATGACACCCTGACAATGCACTGATGGATCATCCAGGTCCGTAATCTCGACCAATTTGTCTGGTGGTGATTCCGCGAATTGGTCGAAGTTCGTTGCCACGGCGATATGTGACGGGGCTGGAAACAAGACGTATCAGCGATGACCGTAGTCCTGTGGACTTGAACAGAACAGCCGGATTCTCCTCGGTGGTCGTATGCACTGAGTTTCGGTATTGCAACATGAAATTGTCGAGGCACGCTTCCAAGTCGGGGAACGTTTTCGGGTTGGCTGACGCTAGTGCACTTTTCACGGAGCGCACCAAGTTTCATACTGCCCCGTCAGAGGACGGGTGGCGTGGCACCGTACGCAGATGCCGAAACCCGATTCTGTCACGTCAGCTCTGCCACACAGAATTGTGATTCATTATCGTTGACCGGTACCTGCAGGATTCCTTCTCAGCTGAAGCACTTCCGCAGCACTTTGATTACGAAAGACGTGGTTGGTGAACTGGTCAGGAACACTTCCGCCCATTTGGAATAGGAATCATAGCAGCCGTGGTACTGGCGACGAATTTGTCTGGGTTATACAGGAACTGAAGGGCTCGGCGGTCGGTGACAATCGTAAACTTCAGTCCGAATAAGTACTTATGTAGTCGATGTAAAGCCAAAGCTTCCTTCTGCGTCTGGAAATAACCCTTCTCTGCGGCAATAAGAAGACGCGAGATGCAGGCTATTGAACATCCATCCTGTTCCAGAACTGTTCAGATCCCGCGGATGCGTCGGTAATTAACAGGGTCCGTTTAGATGGTGTAAATGGGGCTAGTATCGATCGGTCGATATTATTTCGTATAAAACCGCGTTGTTTTTTTACACCGTCCGTCCAGCTGCCACACATCGGATAACTGGGCCAGGAATAATGCTTGAGCCCGTGTCGCAAAGTTCGGAATAAATCGGGAGTAGTAACGCAGGCATTCAAGAATTGATCGTAGGTGTGCCTGATCTTCAAGTGACTCAATTCAAATCAGTGTTTTGAACCGATCTGGATCGGGTCGGTATCCGTTTGCATTAACAGTGAAACCGAAGAAGTCTAACTCGGTGGCACCGAACTTGCACTTGGTGGCTTTGATCGATACGTTTCGTTCCACAAACCTCTGCAACAGCTATTGTAGTCTGCAGTCGTGTTCTTTCTTCGTGGATCCAAAAATAAGCACATCATCTTGATATACCATCACCCCATTGATGCCATGTATCACCTCGTCTATTGCAGTTTGGAAAGCCCCGGACGGCATATGCAGACCGAACGGCAAGAAATTATACTGGAACATGCCCCACGGAGTGTTGGTGGTTGTTAGTGGTTTAGACAAGTGCAGCGTAATATGAAAGTATGCATCAGCCAATCAATTTTTGAGAAGTATTTGCTGCTGATCATGCATTTCATGAAGTCCTCCATCTCCACAGCGGTGGCCGCGCATCTTCGCCTCCGCGTATTCAAAGTCAGCCGGTAATCAATGCAAATTCGGGATGCCTATACGCCACCATAATCGGAGTCTCCCATGGGGATGAAGTCACACGCGTTATGAAACCGTCTTGTTCCATCTTGATGGGCGCCTCTGAAACACCCTCCCTCTGGCCGTACGGCAATACTCATCACTTCAGGAACACCGGATCATCATCCATTCCCAACTTCGC
Source organism: Fasciola hepatica (assembly GCA_948099385.1). Lineage (NCBI taxonomy): Eukaryota > Metazoa > Platyhelminthes > Trematoda > Plagiorchiida > Fasciolidae > Fasciola > Fasciola hepatica. Next base: position 5,113,845 of record CANUEZ040000019.1, read on the forward strand.
TGATTCAAGCGCCATGCCACCTTCGTTATTGGAGTGTTGTGCGATCAATTGCTGGAGAATAAGCTGATTCACCGGATTCTCGGAAGTCGTTTGAAAGGCTACCAATTGGTCCAGTGCACGCATGGTCTTCAAACCCAGAATCGACAGACTGTCTACTGAAATAAGGAATTTTATCGGGATAAAGTCGCTCTTCACCCGAACCATCAGTGTGGATTCACCTAGCAGGGAAAGTCGATGACCAATGACACCGTGAATGCCCACGTCAATGGGCTGTATGGGCACACTGAGCTGGATCAAGTCGAACACTGATTTCGGAATGATGGACTTGCAGCTTCCGGTATCCACAATGAGTTGATGCTTCAAGCCGCATTGGAACTGAACTGATTTGTACAGCAACTAATTGGATTCACTCGAAATCTTCAATGTGTGTACCGGATTGTCATTTTTCTAATCCTCGGGGGTTAAAACCGCCAAGTTGCATTTAGATTGTCGGCGCATTTTGTGAATATGACCAATCTTCCCACAGGGATAGTATACCGTGTTACGAAAGCGGCACGTGGAACGGAGATGGAATTCGCCGAACGAAAAGCAACGATTCAGTTGCGTTGATTTGTGTTCATGAATAGCCGTGATGGTTGGCTTCCTTTGGGCTTGTTGATATGAGCTGACTGGTTTACGAGGACGAAGGTGTTGGTAGTGCATTACGGAGGCATCCGTCTTCTGTCATAAGTAGTGTTAGTCCTGTCGAAAGTAATCCCAAAGCTAGTATATGGACCTCTGCATGTGAGAGTGTTCATCAAGTTGCTGTTAGGTAGCTGAGAGGCTACATGAAGTAAACAATAGTAGTAGTGCTAACATGGTTTCGTAATCCGGATCAACGTTGTTAATCGGATTCGCTAGCTTTGTAATTCAATTTTCGATCGAACTATATAGTATCCGAAGTATATCAATAAAATTATCTTTATTACACTCGCTCTAGCATGATTTTACGATGATTTTCAGCCACCGTAAAAGAAAACATTCTGCATACCAAAGTAGGTCAATAGTTTCGACAAAATTTCATCCTTGCTTGTCAGGGTACGAACAAGGAACCGAACTGAACAGTTTCTACACAGCAACAATCTAGAATAAAATCGAAGCTCAGAATGGGTCAACGAGTGGGATTTTCTAAGACTGAGCGAGATGGCAATGCAGCGTGTGAGAAGAGTCAGCGCGGATCTTTTCCGTAAATGCGAAGGAAACAGTGATAGACCGCGGAGTACTGAGCTGCAGGAGGTTACGAACTTGAGAGGACAGTAGGAGCAGTTTTCCAACAGTAATTCAACCATGCGAAGAACAGTGGAAACTTTCTTGTAACGCAACGTAATCCTCAGTGTTAGGGGCTTAGTTTGGATCAGTCTTACGAACTGGAGCCAAATGCCAGCAGTTTTCTGTTTGACATCTTGCTTCGGGTTTCCACATATTTAAAATAACGAACATACGTGCACAGTGGGTTTATTGCTCTCGCACTCTCGTTTTTCCGCGCCTGGAGTCAGTGCCGTTGTACGCGTGTATCGCGATAACGGTCGGGTATCATAATAACAAAAATGGTCGGTTCATGTAGGAAAAACAAACCTACGCCTGTAAAGGGATTTTGTCACATAAAAATGCCCTGTTTAGGGTGCTTTCAAAAGACATGAAACCGTCCCACAGTGGATTGAATTGTCAAACTGACTACTGTAGTTTGGCTTTGAAACTGCATGATGAATCGTATTATATTAATCTAGTCTCCTACTACTCATATGCACATAGTAGTCAAGCTCTGCAGGTTGTGCTATGAAAGGAAAGCCTTCGTTGTACTAAGGCCCCTACAGAGAAGTCATCCATCACAGGAGTCGGTCGCTGTGCGGGAAGCGGGTTGTCACCGTTTAATGCCAGCGAAATAAGGGTGCTATATCATGTAGTGTATATTTTCAGTAGACCTTTGAGACCCAGCCCGGATAGCCCTGAAGTTGGGGTGTTCAGCTCACAATCGTTCGTCCTGCGTTCAAGCCCTTGTGGGGGCTCGGTAGGTGTGCACTGGTAATAATTCCTAATAAGGACGAAACAACTGTACAGTGTTTCAATGGTGATCTGAGCGTAGAAACTGCATGGTGAATCGTGTTATATTGTAGCACTATTTAGTAGGCCGACTGGTGATGATGTTTTACAAACAAGCATGTGAGATTTGTTGGCTCATGCCACTAATGGCTTCATGCATTATTTTATTCCAATACCAATGAAGAGAATGAAGAGCACTTTCATTGAGCTTCTGGAGATGGGAGCAATTACGGAAAGTAATATAGTTGTAAGAACATGAGTGTCAATTGTAAGTAACAAATCAGAGAAATGAGTGGCTCATTGAGGTAGAAAGAACCATGTAATAACACTGGTTTAACAAAGCACATGAAATGGAAGTAGAGCTTATATGTCTGTATATCATTCCCAACAAATCTACAAGAATAAAACAACGAGATCTGTCACTTTGGTGGTTAACGTCACCGATGTGTTTCGTGTGCGTTCGCTTTATAACTCACACTCGGTGGTACGACCTGGGCACTGCGATATGGTCATACTATTGATCGAAATATTAGCTGAGTCAATTCCATGTCGACCAACTCAGTGATCGGCCAGTCGGTCTGGCTACTATCGTTCACCTATACACACCTCTTTAACTTCGTCCGTACCACGGTCAGTTCCCTTCAACCAATTAAACTTCGTCATTGAGCCATACTTGCTTGCGGATTCAAAGCTGCAGCTTGATTGCATGTGCTGCTCATTCTTTTCTACAGATGATTCATTCGCTTACCTGTTTGGTCATGCGCAAATAAACGGATTTGTTGCATGCTGTATTTATCCTTAATCCTGAATACAACGGGAACAAATTGAGGGTGTTAGATAACATATTTCTCTCATACTCAAAAGGCAAGATGGGACAACCTTTGAAGGGCTACTGATAACAACTCTAACTTCTGCCTACCTCAACACAAAAATTCACTCTGGTTGTGCCTGAAAATTTAGACAGAAACTTCGAAATTTCTCGCAGTTTTGGAAGTTGCGGTGAGCTCTTGACCGATTTTTAGGACTGACTTAATTGACTTGCAATAACCTGTGGGATAAACGTTATCTGGCTCATGGTCTTGGGTGGCCCGGTGAATCCCCTGAAGCTGGGATTAGTTATATTTTACTGCGTACCAGGTTTATCCAAGTAAAAATAATGGAACCCAAGGCCTTGTATACCGGTGGCTCCGTGTCTAGGTTACTCAAAGACCAAAGGAAAGAAAGAAAATTACTTTTATTGGGCTTACAGATTCGGCGATATTACTGTCAGTAGTAAATGGCGGTTCTGTTCGATACTGTAAGGACTCTTTTCAGGCCAAGATTTCTTTTCCAAAGAAGAGATAAATAAATCATATCAGATTCTCCCACATTCGGTTGATAACAAAAGGAATTTGATAAACAATAACAACCTCGTTTCCCTGTCGAGCAGCCTATCTCTCTCGCTGATTGGTTGTCTGCTTGGCATGCATATAACATCTTACAAAGGATGTGAGAGAAATGAAAGCGACGCACTCGGTACAGTGAGGCTATTGTCATCAAATGTAAGGAAAGTGTATTCTGGATGTGGATAATGATACTGAGGTCGTGTAGTTTTTCTAATAATTCTGTGCAACTTACTGTGCTTTGAGTCCCTTCTCGACAAGGAGTCAGTATGACCCCTTTCGGTCTCTTTATGAGTCATGAGTATTATTGTGATCACACCAGTGTTGATCGATAATACACTTGACTGAAATCAGTAATTCTCCTGCCTGGTGAGTTCAGCATCTCGTCGTGATTTAGATACGAGCTGTTCTATTGTTCCGTTAAAATTATGCGATGTGTCTTCGTAATACGCGGTTCTCATTGCTGTGTCCCGATTTTTGTGTTATGCTAGTGTATTCTCATGCCGTAGCGGTTATCCCAACTGCTTCAACCGTCTGCATTTAATTTACCTTGGCCACACATTGTAGACCATTTCGTACGCATAAGATACTGCGTGATGGTTCATTAGACTCATCCACAGTGCTGAAGACCGGTTGACACAAGCCTCTGAACCCGTCCTCATCGCAAAGCCACTTAGATGTGCTGTAGGTAAGCCTAACACGACCGGTTAGTCGTAATGGATCACGGGTCTAAAATCACCTTATTGTACTGTACACACGCACGCACATACATACATACATACAGACAGACATATGCATATATATTTAAATATATATTCATAGTAAGTAGTATGTTAACGTGTGGACAAAACTTCCCCGGAAGCACACGACCGGTTTCGCGGTTGTTGCCGCTTATTAGGTACGCGTACCCGGTACTCCTCCGCTCACTCGTCTTCATACTTGTACACTCCGATGTTATACGTCCACTAGAATCTAATTTGAATCGTCTGGAGTGTGAATGGATATTCTTCATTGAAGAGCCCACAAAAGAATCATAACTGTGATTTCCCTTAGTTATTCGTGTCTGGGTCACTGCTAACCCAACGATCAACGAGGCTGCATGTGCAAGCGCTCATATTCATAGTAAGTAGTATATATATATATATATATATATATATATATATATATATATATATATATATATATATATATATATTACCGTAAGCATATCTGTGAATCAATTTTAAGGTTTATCAATCTGATGGATTCACGGAAGATTTGCTAGTCAGACGAACCTGACTGTAAGTACTTCCTTCTAATTCGGCTCAGCAGTACTTTGAATTACTAACATTGAACAAAATCAGTGTGGTTTGCAATTTTCCCTTTTAAACTAATTTGATTCATCAGAATGAAAAGTCGATCTTCCTAAGCTGTCTCTTGTATTTGTTGACAGGCCAGGAGAAAACCCGTGGTGTTTGAAGCCGCTTGATTTCCGTGTAACAGAAAGTTGTTCACTTTTAGTGACAAAATTTGCATTCTGCACTGTGCTACAGTACACATTCGGTCGCAAATAAGAAGATAAGTTGTTTCTGAGGTTGAAGGTACTAATCTATTCTCATACGATACCGTGTAGCTGTGACGTTCGCCTACACATACGGTCATCGACTGCTACGTTTAACAAAGAGTATTCGGGAGTTGCACACTGAAGCAGTTCCAGATACATCATTAGTTTTTTTATTTTATTTAGGGAAGATCACACAGTAACCGTAGTGTCATTTTTCTGCGTGATCTAAAGAGTGTGGGCAGTTTATTCCGAAGTCAGTACAGCGGCTGTGTGAGAACTGTTTGAGATATTCCTCTTGGCAAGATACTGACTATCTGATCACACAAACTCAGATATGATACTATATGTAATCTATCTCACCGTGGGGAACAAACCGAATCAAATACGTCTCTGAATACTGAAGTTTCAGAGAGACACTACTCAACTTTCATATGTTCAAGAGGAATTATCGTAGTTACATGTCCACAATGAAGCCTATGACGGAATCTGTCATTTTCCCCCAGTGTCTCAAGTTGGTCGTGACCTGGAGTAGTTTCCTGGATATGATATTCGGCGTTCCATGCGTGTAACAGTGATAATAGTCAGATCAATTTGATCAACCACTAACAATGCACCAAGTGCGGCTATTTTGGTCGCTGATTCTAAGCTGAAACCTCCCTCGCGTGATTGCAGCCAACATGTGTTAAATTCCCTGGTGTCTTTTTTATTCCACTCAATACGACCACTTTTCAACTGCATCAGAAATTTTCTTTTCAATAGAGTTATTTACAGACAAATAGATGGAGTAGTGGTGAGCAGTTCAGTGGGTTTCATTCTAGTCAATATCTTTGTCGAAATTCGAACAAAAATGGGAACCAGAAATGAGTTCAACAACTCTGTCTCGTAGATACATTGGTGATCGTTTCCGATGAAGCACAGCGCACAGAATTTCCATAGAAACTCCATCCTAGTATTCATTTTTGTGTGGAATATACAAATGAGGGAACCTGCTAATTTCGAATGTATTATAAATGTGCCAACCAAATGGCACAATACATGAATGGGACAGTATCCCAATTTTCGAATTTTGTCCCTCATAAAGTGCATATAGAGACTAATGAAAATATTATTCACCTAATCCGAAGAATATCTACCTCAAAACGTGGGCAAAGTGATCTGACGAAGCTAAACGACGTGCTGGCTAAAAACGATTATTCGAAAGCGTTCGAACATAGATTTGACACTTCATTAGCGACGAAATCACCATAAATATTCGTGTCAAAACTGAAGACAACTTTCTTTCAAGGGAGATGAATTCGCGGACCAGATAAAGCGCACGCTTAAAACTGCCTCGGAAATAATTTGTTACACCGCGAACCGCTGATGGCTGTCGAGTCGGTGGCTTATGGCCTTGTGCTTCCCACTGGTTGACATGGCTGTTCAGCCACTGTGGGGCATGTTCGGTCACTCTCAGACGAAGTTGCCGTTCTGTTCGGCCTAGGTAGGTAGCCGAGCAGCCACGCGTAAACATGCGTAGGTGTGGTTTGGTTTGAATTGATTGGGGGAAATCGACGCTGATGAAATTGGTCACCGTTAATTTTGTGAAATGACCCACACTACGGCAAGTAAGAATGCACCTCCGCTCGCGAACACTATCGTTTAATTAACGTAAAACAATGATTCTGTAAGTAATTACCCTTGATCCCAGTCGTCGCGCAAAACGTATTGGCTAGACTGGTGTGGACAACCAAGCCTTCTAATTGGCTGGTGTTGAGACTAAAGGCCGCTTGATAGAATTCATCGCTTTATCCATCCACGCCATCAACTGACTATCCTGGTCCTCGTGATTCCGTTGTTTCAAGCTTTAAGCTAGGCACCGGACAGGTACTGACGTGCCGCCTGCTAACGAGAGGACTAGCAACCAACGATGAGTCAGCCCATACCATCACAGTTACTCTACTGTGCTCTTCTTTCAAACTACGTAATATTAATTCGCATATCGGTTCCACTCACTTTTTCGTTATCACAATAGCAGTCGCAACTATCATACATAACTGGCCCGCTGCTTGCCCTCCCTGCCGTGACCCACCTTGAGTTTCCATGTCTCACGAAAACGTTTTGCACTCGAACTGTTTACTCAATGGGAGGACCTATTTATTCACACGTGGGTGGACAAATGCCTGAAGACAAGCGAAATTTAATGCTGGTCATATTCATGTTCTTATTTTGTTCAAATGAACCAGAGGAACTGGATGCTTTGCAAATTCTCGTAGCACTGTTATTCAGCAACAGACCGACATTTTCGTTGCTTCTTTCCTCCTGCATTCACGGAGTTCACCGGCTGCTGCTCATATCCAGCGGTGGTTATCGTAGTATTTTTAAGTATGATGTCACCTATTTGGTCGTCTCAATTTGGTCCTATTCTTCCGTATTTCAGTCAAGAAGTTGACTCGGTGACCACGTTGCGCCCGAAAAAAAATGCTCATCGGTTGTACTTATGGATGCCTCAGTCACTACAGTGCTCCAAGCGAACAGTCAACATGACCGAGACAAACCTACCACTTCCTTATTTTCCAGTCAATCACATGACTGTCGACACAACTATGCACATTTAATCCGTTGTGGGACCGTGACTGGTCAGTTTTACTAGACAACGTCCCCGTAATCAATTCACCTTAGTAACCAATTATTATGACAAGCGGATGAATTGTTGTTCAAATCCGAGGCGCAAATTAATCGGCAATGTTCGACATTTAATTGATATCGCATTTCATATCAGACAGATCACAATCACTGCTGGTATTGGCATATGCGTGCGCCCCTACACCTATGATCGGCTTGAATGTTCCATATAGTCCCGATGAGAAAGTGCATCCGGCATTCGTCTGAACGTTACACACGTGAGGTCTCCGTCCGTTGTCTCTTGCTATCACGAAGCCTGATCACACGGACATGAGTGAACGGTGTAGTTCGTACGTACACATCAAAAGAACTCGGTGACCTTTTTTTAAGTCATGCCAAAATCAGCTCAGGTAACAGCTGTGTGTGCGCGCACAGACCATGAAGTGGCACACTGCACACTGATTGCCATCCGATCGAATGCCTGCTCAGTTCTTGTTTTTGTGAGTACAATGTCTGTTTCTCACGCTTCGATAGGTTACAGCACGTGTAGTCTAGAAATTAACTTAATGAACACAGTTTTCATTGTCATTAGATCAACCTAAACCCGTGTAGGGAATTATTGATCACGGTGAATTTTCCTCTTTCTACATTTTCACTGGACAGCCTTACTGAGAATACTGCAGCAGGCATGGCTGAAGCAATAATTTCCTTTTGTGACTTGGGGATAATAAAGTCGAACTATTTGAGATTATCCTCATACGTCCTAAGTACACATTTCATTCACCAAACGAACTTGAAAGATAAAAAATGTTATTGCTTCAGTCTAATGTTTTGGCTCTACCACAAAAAATAGCCCATGTCTCACCTTTATTAAGCTCCACGGAAAAGTGACCGTTTCGGGGTGGAAAGCAGACCATGGGTGTATGGGCATCAGAGTTGTCGCAGAATAGCTTGAACATGGTTGGAACCCTGCATCCAAAAGATCAACAATGCTGAAGTTAGGTTAAGGTTGTGCGAAACATAGGGTCAATCTCGGGATGAAACAACTCTGATGAACAAATAAGGTTGAAAAATACATCGAAGTAGCTGGCAGAAGCCGGCTGTTGGGTTTGAAAATCAGAATCACTGTGCGCAGCCAAGCAGAGTGTGTTCAGTTTTCTGTTTGGGTCCACGAGATTCGATGGCTGAATGACTGGAGATATAGGGTGGCATGGCTAAGTAACTCTGACCGTGTCTTACCTACATTCGTACACTTCATTTGCGGTTCTTCACTCTGACTATCTGCTTTTTGTGCTCCGCTTTTTTCGTCTAATTGGGTGGCAAGGTAGTCTTCAAAAACCAAAGCACATAAGTGTCTGATACAAAAACTTAAACTGAAAAATCCAAGTTTTTGGTATTCAGTTCTTTTCAGTATTATTTCTGTTAGTTTGTGTAAACAAGGACCATGACTTGCCAAATGTATGCAACTTGCAATTTCCGTGAAATAGGGGATCGACTGAGCTAAAATATTGTACCCTTCGTACCATCTACAGCGTATGCCATCTTGGCCGAAAATGATGGTGAAATCGAATTCTGTCTGCGTGATACCTCGTAAATAATGTCTCGGCAGGATTAACTGTCAGTGAAATTAGTGGTCTGAATTTTATACTTTGAATCATATTTCCCACTTCTACATACATGCCGACCCCGGTTTTCTGGCGCTTTTCGCGCGTGCTCCTGTACACCCGGCAGAGTGTGCCATTTGAGCGTCTCATTGCAGACTGGTCGTCCTCTGAGTTCCCCGACATACCGTCGACCGCATTCAGTTAGAATGCACCAATTGCTCATTGATTACTTCTGTTATACCTGCATCGTTCACAATTGAATGCTATTACTGACCTGTATACTTCGCTGAGCACAGTTTGCATCTTATTGGTGGCTTTCCGTGGTTCGGGTCCAATACAGTCCTCCGATTACTGGAGGTTTTGGTTTGGGGGCAGTGATAGTTATTACCCCAAATAAAACTGATTATCAGTGCAAATAGGTAACAATTTGTGGAAGTGCTATCACCTAGTTTTATATGGCACAATCCTAATAAGAAGTCGATACCGATGCAGTGACCGGGTAGTCCGTACCCACCGTCATGTTTTTTGAATGACTAGTTAGGTAGCGAATATTTCTGGTCAACTTTTGTATATGCAGTACACCCTTACCCCTAGAGTGAACATCTTCGGAGTCGACCGAATTCGCTCGCTCCTCGGAGGTGTTTTGCCTCGGGAGGGATGTTCAGAAAATAGCACAAACATAGTTAAAATACGAAGACAAATTGTCAATACCTACTAAACTTGTGAAAAGTTTCAGTGAGATTGCTGGTGCTCATCGCGTTCAACAGTGAAACAAACTTTCCGTAGCAGTGTACTTATCTGGAAGGAATCCCTTGTTAATTGTTTCTTGCTTCACTGTCACTGGTATACAGCTAGCTTCTTATCTATGCTTTCCACTTCGGTCACGAAAGTCCACATACGATTCCAGTGCACATAGTCACAGTAGCTGTGTAGCTTTAATTGTACTCCTCCACGGAACCTTTTGCACTCAGCTTTCTCTTCTTCGTCGTCGTCACCTCCCGAGACTAATGTTTCTGCATCTTCCGTGAACTTCGTGTTTTCGTCTGATGCGGAATTCATAAATGGCGGGAAAAGTAGCATACCAGTGACTGCGTAAGATTCTAATATTAAACCGTCCGAAATCAACGTCATCAGTGCACTGTCACTGGCTGATTTGCCTGGTCGGTCCACACATATCAAACGTGCGATTGATTAATCAGTAATCCCGCAGTTTTGAAGCATTTGATGATGGTTGAATGAGTGACGTCCTGTTAGGCTTGTTTTATCTGGTGTATTGCATCCAGGAGATCAATCTGTAAAAGAATCAGACGTACTACGTTGCCTACCTGCTGAAATAAGGCCTTCCCACTAGCACTGTCATTCGTTATATTGGCTACGAGTTTCATAAACTTTTCTTCTGTGATTGGAATTCTAGTGTTGGATTATACCCGCATCCAAGTGCTGAAGTTTCGCAGTTATGTTTAGCGGCAAAAACACTAACTTCACATCGCTTAGTTGTGAGTAGGGCTGGGCTGAACTGTTATCTAAAAGAATAATTGGTCGTCGTTCCAGAAGCATGTGATTACAGATTTCTTGAATCCACTTTTAAAATATGTCTTTGGTCACCCACACTCGTCTGCTAGCGTAATAACCAACTCCCACCAAGGCCAGGTCTACGTGTTTGAACCCCCTTAGACTCCTGTGTTGGCAGATGACCAATGGCTTGAGCTTTTTACCAGTAGCACCGCATGCGAGCAAAACGGTCACCCTTTCCTTGCATTTCCGAATACCTCTGCATGGATCACCTTTCACAACCAAATTGTTGGAGCGGCCCTAAACGCAGACCATTCTTATCACAGTTAAAAAATGTTGAATCATAATCTTCACACAAAGTATAGACTCGTCCCATCCATTTTGATATACCTTCAACTGAAACTTCTGAGGCCTCTCTGTTCAGTAGACTTGTGCTTATATTATGACGTTGCTGGACTTTGCACAACCAGCTACTGCTCGTGCGAAACTTATTATGCTACATATTGCGAGCCACCATCATTGTTTTCTCTCATAGCACTACTCCTGCTACTGGCAGATGATTCCGAAGAGCAATGAGAAACTAATCGTACACAGCCCTATAGACTTTACTGAAGCAACCGAAATGTGAACGCAAGAGTTTTTGCTGGTTTGAAGTCCCTTGATCCCAACTAATTTTGATGTTGACCTCGTTTCTCATAACTGTGTGGACTTGCGTTCTTTCTACGCTGAACTGGGATGCTATCCTCTGCACAGAAACTCCATTGTTGTGTAAAATGATAACCTTTAGTTTATCAGCAAGGGTCGAGAGTGTTTTTCTAGTTTGTCGTGTCATTACGATTTATTAGTTTCTTCGCGTTCTACTGCTATGGTGTAAAAGTTGCAGTGATTATATTAAGTGAACTCAGTAGGTTGGTCAACTATGAGACCAAGGGCTAAAAGTGTGCTTGTAAAAGTCACCACCGCAAGAGTCAATGACCGGAGCAAAACAACCAAGCACGCATTGAAACACAGCATGCACGAAATTTCTGAATATCCACTGCAACGGTTTGTCAAATAATTCCGATGACCATTCGTGAACTTCATGAAGTGCCTACGATACTCACCCGTACTAGTCACTTGTCACAACTGAAGGGCCTCTGAGCTTTCTTCACCCCAGGATGGAGTGCCAATTTCTATTGGTGTGTAGGTATGTGACCTGACGGCCGTATTCGCTCAAAGGAAATGTTCGCTCTTGGGGGGTTTCAATGGTAAAATCAGTCGGGACCGGACTTAGTGTTTTCACGAGGGAAATGACCGCTCTTCGGGAGTGCTCCGTAGGAGACAACTCCGTAATGGTGTAAGAAAAATAAGAAAATGATTACTCACATTCCTAATCGGGAACACGAAGTGTCTCGTCACTGTTTTAAATAACTTGTTAATAAGAAATGAAAACTAGTTAGTCATCTTACTGCCCAAGCAGTCTTTCATAATCACTTCTAACCGACCGTTCTACAACAGCCTTGTACGATGAAAGAATCCTGAAAAACGGTGACGACTGTATTCTCTGATTCTCTTATTATGGTTGAATTCCGTGGAGTAAGAACGCATCTTGTAAGCAGAGTGCCTCGCTGTATCACCCGGGGAGAATCGAAAACGTTTACCTTAGGACTTTCAGCTATCCATGGTATGCCGTCCTAGCAGATCAAGCTCGGCAACCAGCAGGGCGACCGTGTGATTTCATCCCACCAAACCTGACCGATAGCGATATGGTTTGAACAGTCGTAATCAGGCACAATAATGAGAGACATACATCCCCTGGTCATTCATCATCACGAGAGTAGTACGAAAGCGTTCTCAAATTCAAAACCGATAATTTGCCTTCACTGTCAACACAATGGAATAGACCATTATTTTTTTATTTCCATCGTACATTTCAAGCATACGAACGTTTATGACCACATGAACTTCTTGAATTACTTTATTTGCTTGTTTTTTATTACACGGTGATAATATAGTATTTCAGGAATTGAACGGCTCCCAGTTAGAGGCTGCCAACTGCTGAAAGTGGCCGGCGGTGGCTGTAGGACTCGAACCCTTCGGGGGGGGGGGGGGGTGTAGAAGAGGTCTGAGGTTCGCCACGGCCGTTTGACTAATGCCAGTCACTGCTTTAATTGATTGCTCCATACTCAGTTCAAGTTAAATTCTGAGGTAAATGAGAGAGTATGATAGATATCTAATTTGTGTTTTACTTGACTCGGTTTTCTGAAGATACATGAACATCTAAGCGAACAAACTCTCTTGTATCCTGCATTCTAGAGTAATCGACCTCCGTGGCTTCACCGATTTTTATTATCCGAGTTGTTTTTATTTCCTTCCAAGGTCTTTATGCATCTTCCCACACGCACTGTATGATTTTAGGTTTAATATCAAGTAACAAGTTCAAATTACCATTTATGGTCTATAATCGTGAGTTGAGCATTGATAATGCCTGCTGAATCATTGCATTAAAAAACAGTCTAAATCTCTTACTACTTTTATTGATGAAGTAACCAAACTCTTTAGTCAGGTCTTCGTAGTAATTTTTTCGCTTAGGTCCTTACTGAGAAGTTCATCATGAGCGATGAGCTTCTAACGTCCAGCTTCAGTGACGGATATAGGCTGTATCACGCCGTGCTTACGTGAACCAAGCCGTTCGGATAGCCCAGAGATGGCGGGTCGGACTCATAACTATGCACCGCCAATTCGACTGACTTGCACTGCAGCTGATAATCCCAAACAAACGAAATGAAAAAGCTGTACTACAGTGTGATCGGAAATACACTCAACGTCTTGGGGAGGTCGAAGTTCACAACTTACTGTTCAAATGCCGTTGGAACCGCTAGCCTCATCACATTTAATCTTGATCAACTTCCCGTATACTTCGAATGAATAAATCACTTATGGGTCTGGGCCGTTATTCAGTCTTCGTATATCGTTAATATGGAACACAAGGCGCTTTATCCAGATAACTTTTCGGCCGAGTCTGCTAATTCACTGCGCTATTATCCAATTTTCAAGGCCGGCTTTCCGCTTGATTTTATCGTTTACTTCACAGTAGTTACTCTATTTGGCCTACTCGCAAGTATTTGTGTAGTAAGTTGGGTTTTGATTTCCCCATGGTGTTTGCAATAATTCTAACCACAATGTACACTTTTGCTTTCATAATTTCAGTGCTGAGTTCAGTGTTTATGGTGCATGACAAAACAAGACTTAAAAATGACAGTAATTTCTCACTACTAACAATGATGACTGAATAATGAGTTCTTCATGCTCATTGGCTATTTCACGGAAATATAGACTGAATAGTAGTTCGTGCATGATAACTATCAGTGTCATATCGGCCATTTCCAGTTGGTTCACCCGGTAACTGTCTATGAACTTTCTGTTTCAATTTAAATAACTGAAACTTAACCTCGTCAGGAGTTTCGTTTGATGAGTTGTTCGAGAAGTGAAAAATGGCACTTCCCCAAAATCCGAAATCCTAACCAAGTTACCAAATCATTGAAAAATGAGCATGTTGGCTAGATTTGGAGATTAATGCTAAAATCATAATGTGCTACTCGGCAAACGCTTTGTTTTTTACCTTTTCGCTATGGATCCCTGAATCCTCACCTTCGATCAGGGGGGAGAGACCAAACCCTGATCGTACGCCAAAAATACGGGTGCCAAAGACGGCCATGCTGTCATACGCTCTGCTTACAGAAACGTGTGCTTCGCTATTGTACTTTTCGAAGTTGCAATAGTATTCGGATAAAAAGGTTTTGTACTATGAAAGTGCACTAGTAGAATTACGTTTTTTCATCAATATAGGTGTCAGTCTGTGTTCGACGTATCGCGTGGATGGAATTGTGTGGGTGGACTGTTGTGCGTGTGCACTTTTCATCTCGTCCCTTCATCATCGCGAAGCCATGTCACTATCGACTGAGATGATCTTGTCGAAAATGATCAAATTATAGAATTGTTCTTAGCCGTGGTCTTCTTGTTTCTGCTTTTTGGGAACATGCATGAAACATGCGGGACAATAATGGAAACCTGATATAAAGCGAAAATTGAAACTCACTCTAGCCCGTGTTGGGGGCTGTTCCTCTTGAATCAGTACTGAACAATAATAGGAGATAGTACGGACTGGTCTTACGGAACTTTACACAGATAACTCATAGTCTCACCGGAATAAGACTGCTTATGTGAAGGAACACATTGAATGTTCAAGCATCTATGCAAAGTGATATGCAGGTCATACGTCACACTTTCGGAAGAAACTGTGCACGGGACTGAAGAGTCATTCTATTGGAAATTATCCACACTGAACCGGAGTAACTTTTGCAATTAAAATATACCTGGATGATGCAAGTACCTGGTTGTGTGATTTCCCCAAACCTCATCCAAAATAGATTTAGTTGGTTCAACTCCGGCCAACAAATCATTTTACTACCAATCATTTAAGCTGAACAATCCAATTTTTATAGACTATTAGCTGGTACTTATCGAGAGCAGCCGCCCAAACTCACGTTACTTATTTCGAAACAACAGAAAATACCACCAAAACCAGGCGGTTTAGGTCACGTGTAACCCTGAAAGATAAATAGTAAATAGCGATTCTATCCTAAATGAATCACACTGATATTATTTTCGGTGGGTGCCGCTCTCTCTTACTGTTATTTTGACCACTGGTTGTGGTATTCTCGTGCTGTTCACCATGTAACATGATTCTGATCGTGACCATGCCCAAAAGACGATCGAAACTTGTGTTAGTGAATCTTTCCATTTCATGCTTCACATGAGAACACACTCACTATGCTGTTATGGGGAATCGATAACTACGCGTGGTGATTCGGATGCTTGGAACCTTGTATCGACAGATGACATTTTACCAGTCCAGCAGCTTCAAAATTCACCTGGTGCATAACTTCAGATGCAACTCCCTCAGGGATTCGTATAATAAAGGCATTGGAGAACTTGGGAAAACCGAATGCCTTACAAGGGAATAAGCATCTTTTCCAAGGACTGTCAGAAAACGTGCATCCTCCTCAGAATACAAAGATGTACGAGTTGAGCACCAGACTTAGAAATGCTGGATGTGATCGTCAACCTTCCGTGCACTGATGTAGATATTAGGAGTCTTTAATTTACAGATATTATAGTGTAAACTTAGAAAACGCTCAAGCCCAAACTAACGAAACTGAATTAGTGAAAACATCGGCTGAACTGTCACGTAATTGAATTTGTACCCTGCGTATTTGTTACGTACATTCATTCGGAGATATAGTAGAAAAACTACGAGTAATGTCACAGATTGTTACCATTTTACCACACTTGATCTACTGGGACCTGAAGAGCTTCTCCACTCCAAGTCTTAGGAGCATATTTGCTGGTCTTCCATGACATTGTAGTGAGCCTTCGAGGAAGTTGCAGCGGGGAATGCGGTAGCAACAGAACAAAGATATCAAACCAATCGGGCTAACCAGTCGAGAGCCACAGACCAAAGAAGGGACAGCGAATACACTGAAGGCAGCCCACTATAGAGAGAATGATCCCTGAGGACTTATAAATGGAACTCAGTGGGATCTCATGCGGTCAAAAGGACAGCCCACGCAAGGAGCTACCGATCAAGCTGCTAACAAGAGCAATTTGACCAACGAAAAGGGAATGGTGTGCAAGAGAATCAACCCAACGGCCTCAGGTACTTGGGAAGAATATAGCCGAAATGCTTAGGCAGTGGGAGGACGGATATTGCTACAGCGCGGTTTGGAAAAAGAATCAATTAAACCGCTGAACATGCTTTACAAATTGGAATTATCTGGCTAGCTAAGTGCAGGTGTGTGCCTCATCCATCTAGTCTTATTCGTTATGAGCATATCTTTTTTCCATCAGTCTTACACAAGCGTAGCTGGTTTTTAAATGTTCAGGTTTCTTCACACCAATGGAATACAGTCGATATGAGCTCGGTAGAGGACCCATTATTAGCAATCCGAAAAAAGACGACCCATCTATAGCCTAATTACCCGGGATGTTCGATCTTCTGGTGCTTCTGCTTGGCATCATTGATGTAGAATCAAAAATTCATTTCCACAGCTATTCAATGCTTTGTTGGCTGACCGTCCTTTGGACTCCGCCTAGGAGGGACAAGACAAGAGTTTCTCTCTTGTTAGAGCTTATCAGTGGTGCTTATCCTTCGCCGAACCCAGGGTTGAACCGAAGCCTTTGCATCTCGAAGGTGTGTGCGTTACCACTGCTCCACCCCATCCCGTCCGGGCTGATCCAAATCACCGGGTTAAGTTTGTTCAGTTCTATTCTATTAACCGCGTCTCTGTAAACATTGAAATTATGCGGCTCGTTATAATTCCAATTTAAATAACAGCTTTAAGCGCACCTGTAGTCAGGATAACAGACACGGCTCATGATGGAATGATTGTCCGTAGTTTGTGCTCTATAAGTGATCCTGTTTTACAACTAGGGAAATTTTCTGATAAAATAAATCCGGTTTATTCATACGAATGTCAGTAGAACAATGAAGCATGAATAATGTGATGTTCAAGGGTTCACATTGTGCCTGACTTCGTGTGCATTTCAACTCAAAAATCCTCGAAATCAAAGCTAACAAATGTTCATCAACTGTACCGAAACATAATAAGGAACCAAGACCATATTTCCTATCAGATTTGCATCTCATCTCTATCTTCTTAAGTTTGCTCTGTAAAGTTGCTTAAAAATGAATATTACCTCCATTCGACTTGTGCGGATGCCTAAGTAGTGCATAGAATGCAACATAACCAGGGAAGAACGTGATTGATGTTGTAAAATTAACAAATGCTCCTGACGTTGATATTCCCAGTAGGAATATCTTCATCGTGCGGTCTGTTTCCCTTCAGTCTACTAAGTATGAGGCGAAATTCCATACCGTGTCAACTGCGATTAGAAAATGCGAGTTATTTTGCGTCAGTATTTTCTTCCGTCTTTCTATGTGATGTTGAGCACATACTCAGGTCTTGACACGCAAGACTCATCTCACACTGAAAAAGTTTCCTCCGGGCTGGCGGAGAACTGGAGCCAGAATTGAAGAACGGCAAAACAACGACTTGTCGAACGAGTAAGTCATTCACAGAAAAACAGCTTCACACTAAGGTGTGCCTCTACTTCGTCCACTTGATCACTGAAGCAGTCGGACGGACGAAATGAAAACAAATGTAATACGCCAAACCATCCGACCATATCAGTGGAACCACACCGATTGTGGGGTGGTAACCGCACGCGCCAGATGGTGAAAAGAGGAGCCTTCTCCACGAGGCCAGCATGGCCACCGAAACCACCACTACTATTAGGGTCATCATCACAAATATCGGCCTGAATCCCAAGCCCGCACATTCCAATTCTCATTTCCACTGCAGTCACCGCGCCCCCACTCCTCATGGTTGATTTCAAATTCGCACGGTCATCGTACATGACAGGTAAAAGCTCCGACTCAGAATGCCCATCAAAATGAAATGTGGATAATCCCTTTCATTGTGGTGGAGATAGATTAATTTCTCGTGACCACCCTGCATAAAGCGATTACGCACCTGTCCGTGACTTTCCTTACAGTTCCCGTCATCAGAGTCCACTTTGGGGGCTTATGGATGCAGTATCCGCATTGCGCAATGTGTATGCCCCACCTGTGCACATCCGGCCTGGCTACCGGCTGGCCCATCAAACCTTCGAGTTTCGCACGCGCCCAATAATGACAGGCATGACCGTCCATGTGGACGTGGTCCACATGTGTTGTTCCATAGTTCGAAATTCACGATCCGGGTTGGTGGTGAACGAATAGGAGCAGCAGCAACGGCGCCATTCAGACGGGTTAATGGAGTTTTAGTTGCCAAGGCTGCCGTGTACGTTATGACCATCTGTTGTTGTTGATTCTCCGCATTCGCAATGGAACCCCGAAACGTGGAATTACTGCTGAACCGTTTGCGCATTGATGACGTAATAAAATTCATGTGTTCCAGTGTAATGGGGATGCATTGGTGACTAACATTCAACTAATCGCGCGATTGTGTTTGACTTGTGCTGAATAAGAATCTGAATTGCACAGCTTGAAAAATGGGACCTATCTGGTCGTTGTACCAAGATTGTTGAGCTGTTCAGCGTTGGGTGTATTCCGTTTTGGCAGCTCGGTGAACATTAATAATCAGCCAGAAAACGGTAGGCCACAAACTTAGTAAAAACTAGTTGTGGTATATTTCTTTTCACTTAGTGGTTCCTAGCTGTCTGTTACTTTTCAACTATGCTACGCTGAACTGTCCGTACGAAGCCCTTGTACTCCCTAATCATCCCCTTGTTGCTTTCATCAGTGTGAACTTGTGTTATACCTTCTCGTGTGAATGTAAATTGCCATCTTACAGGGGACAAATGAAAGTTGGAGTTGGAATGAGTTTCGTAGGAATTTGGAATCTGGTTTTGTTTTCCAGCTCTCCGCTAACAGGAATATGCATTTAAAGTCGTAGCAACTAAAGCAGTGCCACGCGAATGATGATGGTTTCGAATCTCAAATAATCGCCACCAGACTTCTGCTAAATTTATCATAAATGAACCGCTACCCGACTAAGGGAAATCTCATGCATAATCAGGAGACAAATGCCTTTAAAAATACGGAGTTCAGTCTATCACAAACTGACCCAGAGTCCAGGAACAATTTGGACGATCGGTCAAGATCTGAAGTCTCAAACAGCATGGAAAACTTCTCGTCAACTGCTCACATGACGTTTTCAAAACTGGCATCAATTTTTTTCTTATCTTTATCTCTGTTTATGAAAGGGTACAGGTTTTGCAATGTCATCTATCCACCGAGTAGTTCTGTTCTTTTATGAGGAAAAACTCGTACGTGTTAGTTAGTTTAACCTTGAGGGAAACCTCCCAATAAGCAAACGGACTGTGTGACAGTGGACAGCCCACGAGGCCCAAACCTAGCCAGTGTGTTCTATCAATGATTGAAAGGAGAACGTATCAGTGCATTTCTGGGGCGATTTTTACTGCATGATGTAGAACATGTTCGTATTTTTATTCCTCTCATTTATCTTAACATTGTATTTGGCCTTTTAGTTTCATCCATCCACACTTGTTTGTTTCTCACATAGAACAAGAAGAATTTTAGACGTCAGAAATTCCAGTTAATCTGATAAGACGTGAAAATGGTTGTATCGTGTATGGTCAACACTTGCACTTCGTATGCTTCTCTCTCGTGAAGTACAAGTCAAGAGTAATAAACAATTTCTATCACCCCGTCAGAATTAGTAATTCATCAAATATAAGAAGAAAAGTTCTTTCGAAAAAAGCACTACTGCTTAGAAATTGCTCGGAGATTTTTCAGTGTTCGTTACTGACAAAGAGCCGAAAGAGGCCTTTTGTCTATTCAACACTATATATATATATATATATATATATATATATATATATATAATGTCAGAAACTCTCGCTAACTTTGGGTTCATGCATTTGTAATTGAGCAGACACCTAGGCTACCACTCGATAGGTTATTGAGGTCAGCTGTACAGTGCTTCGGTGATTTTAATGGTGAGCTGAGCATTGAAACTGCGTGACCAATCGTATGCATATCTAATCCACTGCTCATGTGTACAGCTGTAATCGTTGTTTGTCTGCAATTTGCATCTCAGTTTATTTGCATTACAACTGCGCTAACAGAGCAAACCACGAAATAACGCAATATGCCAATGCTTTTTTTCAAGATTCAGATGACGCAAGAAATCTGACTTCCGTCCTCAGCCTCTTCCAGACTATACCGTTACGAAAGCATTAGTGACAATAAGACGCTAGACCAACCCAAACGACTGGTGCGTAACCGTAACTAGAAGCTGCAGTCAATGCTTGGAGCAACGCAAATTGTTCCCTTGTCTTTTACTTCACTCGTACTCACGGGTGCAGCCCAGGCATCACCTCACAAAACTCAAGGGTTTACTGGACCGGTAGGAAGAACCAGCCTTGGGATACGAAGGGGAGAACCGTATTAGGTCAGATTGGATAACCCGGCTTTGTAACCCCCACCCCTTCGGCCCCTCCCATCCCTCCCACCCTCTCCTTGTGGGTTACTGATATATTCACGTTATTCTTACTGAAACCTATAGAATCCCTCGAACTTGTAAATCATTACTGGCAGTATACGCATGTGATTTATTTGTATTCAGAAAACGATTCGCATTATATGCGAGAGTTTGCTCGTGCTATTGAGAAAGAATACGCAAAATGTCCACACCTCATAGAGTTTGACTCTTTTCCATTCACTCATGTAGTTCTATGCGTGTGATCCTAAAAGATTATTCTCCATTTTCTCTATTTTGATCGACTCATGGAACTATTTGCGAGGACACATTGATCCCCTAAAATGGCATGGAACTGCTGCGCATGCACGACATGAATAGTCACGTACAGTAGAATAAAGAATTGCCTCGGTCAACAGTGATGGCAAAACGAGGAAATCAAACCGGTGACAAATTGGTCATTCTCGACGTTGACCGATCAAGCTGAAAATTCTCTTGAAATAACTAACTGATTGATGCTCGGATCGGATCGGACGAAAGGAGTGGCTCTGTTTGCAATGTTATCATGACTAGTGCTCATGGGCGAATTCAGCCACAAGACTATACATGATATGGTTCTTGTTTTGAACCTGTCCTACTTTCTCCTCGTTAGCCATTTCAAGCCTTATCATCAAAACACCATCCGTTGAGTTAATCCTCATCCTACCAACCTCAACCTACCTCCCCTACTAAACTGGCCGGAATGTTTTGAGAATGTACAGATAAGAGAAAAGCGGTGACATCAAAACGTGTTTTTATGAACTTTCCCAATACCGCCAACATGCCTTGTTGCACGTGTGACGAAGGTGTGCCACTCACAGTCCTCTCTGCTTGTCACGTTAACCCGTTGATCGAGCCCGTGTCCCAAATCGGCAACTGACCAATTCTCACATTGTCCCCCCACCGTCACCGGTACACAATCATTACTGACCTCCGGTCGACGGGGCCGCCCTACCCCCAAATGTGACTTGTTTTCATTTGCCCTCCACGTTCAATAATCCGAACCGCCACAATAAGACACGCTTTACGATTATGACAAACTGATGCAAAATGAAAAAGCTGCGCCACGGCATTCTCATGAGTTTCCCACGCATGCAATACATACACGCACAACACAATACCGTTCTCAAGCCTTTGCTTTGACCATGTGAGAACCACATCATCAGCTCATAGTCTGCATGGGATAGAGCGATCATCTAGCTGAGGCTTGTGCGTGCTTGGTTGAAAGGAGAACGAATGAGTGCGCCACAAAGCGTGGCGGAACGGTGTGAAAAACAATTTCAGCCCACGTCCCTTGTGAGATCATCACGGCGTCGTCGATTCAAAACGTAACACTATTCTTTCTCGGTTAACCGGTTCCGTTCTCCGTGGTTTACCTTTAGTGCCAGAGGCTTACGTTACACATGGTATAGGAACTTTAGCTCAGCCACGGTTTGTTCTCATCGCCAGATGATGAGTGATTGATATCCACGTTGGCGGACGAGTGGAGTGAGAATTGTGAATGCATAGTGCCGGTTTGGCAAACTTTTTTTTAATCTCCCGAACGTAGTTTGATAGCTAAAACGTCAGAGGAAGATAACTTAACGTCTCTGAACTATGGCAAACAGGAAATCGTGTAAATCCATAGGACGGCTTGATAATTTTCTTCTTTCAGACTTTTAGATCATTGTTGGTTTGGTTGTATAGAGAATGG
Organism: Fasciola hepatica; assembly: GCA_948099385.1. NCBI lineage: Eukaryota > Metazoa > Platyhelminthes > Trematoda > Plagiorchiida > Fasciolidae > Fasciola > Fasciola hepatica. The sequence continues at coordinate 5,136,344 of CANUEZ040000019.1, forward strand.
TCAACCGACAAGATAGAATTTTATAGCCCGCCTCCCTGAATTGAACAGTACCGTTATATTACTTTTGATTCATACCGGACATTAGTCACAGGTAACACTATTCTATTTTGAGACGCATAATAAAAAGGTCCCAAATGATAACACCAGGCCAAATCGATTAACCTTAGGTGACACAGTTCATTCAGTACCCGCATGGGACAATGAACGGTTGAACCACACCGAGAGAGATTCGAGCTCAAGTAGCCCTGATGATTAGAAGGCATAGACGGATGACAAGAGCGAAGCTGATAATCCGTTGCGTAACAAATTAGAGTTACTGGTTGGAATCTGAATCATACTTTTGTTTATCATTCCTCCGACACATAACGAGAACTTTGGAAAATCAGCTGAACACTGATCAACCAATTAGGCATAATTTTCTCACGTGACGACTAGCTGGTCAGAAAACTGTTTAATAATTTCGGTCTTTATCTTTGGATGATCGTACCTGTCAATTACATTAGTTCATTATTCCATATGATAGTTCAGCTTTGCTGTTTTCCTATCTGTCCATTCGTGATTATCAGCTCTGATCACGCTTAGACCCCGAATGAGAATATGCTCACCAAATAATTAGTCACTAAGTGTGGGGTAAATGAGTGGTTAGTGTTGAAATCCAGCGACCGATGGAAACCTATGTCAAACAGCATTTGGGAGAGATAATCCACTGATGCTCATTCACAATCACCTAATGGTAAACGTGCGCGACTCAAACATCTCTTTAAGATCTTTTCTTTTACTTCCTTGTATTATACCATATTGGTATAATAGTTCAGGGGTCAAATAGAGGTTGCCACTTTGAAAGTAACGGGCGGCGGAAGTCGAATTCGAACTCGAGACAGAGGAGTTTGAAGCCCGCCATGGTGACAGTTTCCCCACGGTCGGCCAAGTACCCTTGGTTCGGGCCCCAGATAGGAACCAATGGGTATTCAGTGCTTATCACCCCCAAAAGGTGAAATACAACGACTGTGCAGTATTTTTAAGATTTTCACCGTTGAAATTAGCCTCCATACTGCCTGATAAATCAAACACTGACATGCCGACTCTCCTACGACTGAAATAGATTGAAGAAACTTAGTTTACTTCCAGAAGATTCACTCCGTAACAATGCGAGTGGAGAAGTCACAACAATTGTCGTTTTCAGTTACTCAGTAACCTGGCTAGTCAGAACGCAAGTGGTTGTAGGGCTTTTGAACTGGTCATGTACAGACGACTTGAACTACAAAATCTGACCGTAGAGAAATCCGAATGCTCCTAATGATGCAGAGAACTTTGTTGATCATTTTCTGATTCCAGCCACTTAATACCACTACTATCATCAACAGCAGAAATACCATCAATAACATTTTCTATTCAGTAAAATGATCCGGAGCTCTCACCAACGTGTCAACAGGACAAATTCCCTGAATCACGTATCATAGTGTTCGTTTCTCAGCTCACTTACCACTCAAGCGGATGGACCGCAAAACAGATAAAAGAACATCAGTAGGTGAGAACAGACATTTTCTGATCTCTTTCACCCCTCACACACGCACATAACACCTAGGTCACGACGATGTACATTATGAATATTACTCTGACGGAGATTCAGCCGGTTCACACTAATGAATTAGTCGGAAGAGTGTCGGTCGGATATCGTGAATTTGACGAGATTCAGCCAACTCCCTCTGGAATATTATCGTTTGATATCGTTTTCGCTTTTCCGAATCAGATGTCCACGGATCTTTTGTAACTTCTACACTGATGGTATATGTAGCTCGCCGTGTCTCACAGTTGCTGTTAGTAAAAACCTCATTCAAAATAGAGCGTGATTCACGAGGGGAAAATTGGCCAGTCAGTTAGGAATATAAACTACTCTTCGATAGTAAAGTTCTCCCAATGCAATATTTTTAGCCCAAAATAAACCTTTTTATTTGATTAGTAACAGTAGTAGTAGTAGTAGTAGTAGTAGTAGTAGTAGTAGTGGTAGTAGTAGGAGCAAGAGGAGGAGGAAGAGGAGAATTGAATTGTCGCGTCATGAATGTCAAACTTACCACAGAAAGCAACTGCATAACGGGCTCTTCTTGCTTGCTTCGAGTTGTCAGCTACAGTGCAAATCCACAAAGCCACATCTGGACTGGAACTGGGGATGATACGGAGCCCATATTTCCTTGGCTTGGGGTGCTAACAACTCGTCATACAAACACACACGCAGCAGTCGGCTCCCGAGATGCCACTCCGGATAGGTAACCGTGTGTCAGACTCACAATCATGCTCTCCGGTTAGGAGTCTTATTTAGGACTCGGTGAATATGCACTACCGTTGATGATTCATAATGAGCAAGATGAAGTAGTTACGCTGCACTTCCGTGAATTATTACTACTGAGTTTGATATGGCATTAGATACGTGGTAAAAACATGTTCGCTTTGGTGATGAAGCCTAGTGTAACGTTGTCATGAGGTGAGTATTTAGAACCGAAGTCACAATCAGCAGTTCCCGAAAGTTCAAGAACTACGACAGTAGTTACAGAAAAGATTTTCGCGTGCTGAGTGGTATTGATCTAATTGAATTCGATGGGTTTCAGCCTCTAAATGCATCCGACAATTTAACAAAAGCTACCGATTGTCTGAATCTGAACATCTTAGTTCAATTATCTTAACAAACAGAAATATTCCTCGATATGCTCTGAACAGTGGAGTTGGGGGATGCTCACTCACTGTTACTAATCGGAAGAAGAGAATTCAACTGCAAAAATGACTTTTGCAGCTTCTGGGACCTTCGGGAAGTGTGTCCTGATTCGTGGAAACCTTTGAGCTTTCAACTCATTTGAGGCCGATCAACTTGTCAGAACATTCGACAGATGACCCGCTGAAGGTGAGTATTGGTACAGAATATGTTTTGGAAAACGGTGAACAGTTGCCGTTCGAATGAGTGATTTATCTGGTCCTATTAAATACGCTTCAGAGTTCGTACCGGAATCAAGCGGTTGTTTCATGAAATGACTTCCTTCGTGTTTGTTTGGTAAGCATTTACGGAGTCCGCTTAGAAAAAAGTATGTAATAATATGCATAAATCCTGAAGGCTAACAAAGCGCATTTGATATAATAAACGTTGTTTCTCCTTCAAAAGTTCATGGAAAATTGCATTTCGTGTGCTACTCAGAAGTAAAACGAAAATCCATAGTTTTAACGGGTTTTCTGGGTCATTTAAAATCAGAATGAATCTCCAAGTAGCATCAAGTTTACTGTTCTCAAACTAAAACATTTGTATGTATTATACGGTTCTCTAATGTCATCATAGATCAGCATTAACGTGGCTTATACGTCACATAATACTTTCAGATACTGGTGCACTGGACGCTAGACCGGGTCCCCAGAAGCATCACTCCATGGCTATTCACTATTTCTGATTCATAATAAGGATGAAAATAATGATACACTATTTCTACTACTTTTCGACTGTAAAACGAGAACATCGATACGCCAGAATGAGTCAGTTTTTCGACGGGTGATGTGCCAATCTTTTATCAAACAAGGTTTTTAGATGCAAGTTGTGACAAGGGTACAATAATACATACGGATTCCTATTAATTTGTGCATAAAATTTGAACTTAGCAAGCCTCTTTTTAGACCAACAGCACAGCAACGAGGCATTCTGGGACTACACGACCATATTTCAAGGTCGATTCACGAGTTATTCTTTACTGTTTTGTCAAACAAGGTGCATGGGTTGCGCCCATCACTGTCTCTCTCTAATCCGCACGCGCGCACACAAAACTCTGCGGGGAACAGCCGACCTCAGTCATTTTTCTATCGCGTGGTCCAGTAGCTCTGCCCACCCCCGCAGCATGTTGTACGCCCAAATCGTGCCCTCTTCCCATGCGTTCATCCACGTGATTGGCTCCGGTAGATCCGTGAGCCGTCGGACGCGTGTACAATGTGACCATATACGAACACGTCTGATTGGTTCACTGTTTTGCGTCGGCCAATTTAAGCAGCAGCCATTTTCACCTCATCATCCGTGCTGCGATGGCGTCTTTCCAGGCTCAACACGAGCGGTGCATCTACAGCATGACAACCGGTTCATCTTGCAGCTATACTAATTCGCCACAAATGCTATCGGAGAACACATCTTCACAATCAGTCCTGCCAAATCAGTCGTCAGCCGTACATATTTCAGACTTGGAGCGCGAGGTCGCGGATCGTCCGATCCGTCGAGTGAGAGTACCGCCGGAACAAAGAGAACAACTGAGACGAGTATGTTCAAATTATACTTACAATTAAACATCACTAAAATGATGACGCGCACATTTGTTTGAATTAACCTTATGGTTGTATCAACTAATGAGCTGGCCGAATTGTAATCTGCAGTTGGCATAGGTTGTTCCTGCACTTGAGAAAATGCTAATTTCAGCAACAGTAACTTTGCTTATAACCGAAATTAATTTTTGACACTGCTTTGTTTTTCATTGGGTAATCACGCAATTTGTAGGTCAGCGATTATCAGCAACATTTTGAATTTTTATTTACGCAGCGTCTCTTTACTGTGTGCTGATGTCTAATGTTCAGCACAATTGATTTTTCATTTTCGCCGACCAGGTTCTTAAAACCCATTTTATCAGATAGAAGTGTGCAAGAGGGTCAGATTATCCACTCAGTATGTGAGAATTTAGAATATGAACCGTGGGATCCTCTTTTTCGGATGTGATGAATGCGTGATTGAGATGAAGTTTTTAGCTCGGTTATGTCAATGTTCGATCTACCTGTTTCATTATTTGTACAGTTAAAGAAACAAGATATGGAACGTCGGAGGCGCGCATGCATTTCTGACAAAATGAACGCGTTGCATGACTTGGCAATGCGTGTAATCGGAGTTGAAGTAAGTACATCTGCCCCCGACCGCTAGTGTGTACAATCTGGTTTGCTCGAGGGTACTTTTTTGCCCCATTTGGTTCATGTTATCCAGTGTGCACGGTCGGAGCAATGGTGCGTGACCTAAACCTGTAGCGGTGCGTTGAAGCCGAGCCAACTGAGTGACAATCTGGAAATAAGATAACGTCACAGAATGGGCACAGTTCGTTTTGCCGGACATGTTTGGACTGGGTTAGATCAATATGATGTTCCCGGTTTACTCATGCTTACTCTAGCAGGGGCGTGCACACACACACACACACACACACACACAAGTAGACACACGCATACATACAAAGACGCACAAACAAGCGGCAGTTGCCAAGCCCGTCACGTTTGAACGGGGCGGTGATCGAAGAAGCCGGTGAATAGTTGGTTGGATCGTGCCGATAGGGCTTTGGCCCCGTGCTCATGCCCATGCCCGTGTCATGTCTCATACCCCTCTGTTCCCCCTGATCTCTAGCCAAGCCCTGGCTAGTTGCTAAGTCGAGATACCATGCATAACGGGCACGTGTTCAATTATTCTTCAATTCAACATAGGAGATCGGTTTGCTAGATGTAAGGTGGTGCGTGTGGTGCAAGTTTGCGCTCGAGGTGACCGTCGTCCCTCCCTGTTCATTTACTTCCACTAACTTTGGCTGTTTGCCAAATACCACAATAGAAATGAGCAGACAGAGTTGGCTGCACACAACTGAGTTGAGAAGGCTTTCGGAGTGGAGAGAAAAGAGATCGGACAGGATGTTTACGCGAACACGCACACCAAAGGAACACTATGTTAGTGGAATATATCACGAAGAGGGCAGATGATAGTGTAAATCATGTCTTGATGAACACTCTTCCTAACTGGTACAGACTACTATTGAACCAGTTTAAAATTGTTCTGTTGCATCGTATTCAACTTTAATACTCCGTTTGCACCAGTGAAAAGGAAGCGCAATTTGGTGTCCTAGCTAATGACACATTTGTTCCGTTCATCTTCCCGTTACAGCCATCCGGGCAGCACAGACTGGAGAAAGCCGACATTCTGGGAACTTGTTATGCTGTACTTGAGGGAGTTGCTAAACTGGCCAGCGATGATTCTGGTAAGTTCAAGATATCATTTGATAGTGCAGAGTAGGAAAAAATAAATTTTGATCCCATTTGATCATGCGGATATTTTACTGGTTTGTCAGTGATGGTTTTCAACATTGTCAATGAGAAATTATTCAGAAACAGATCGTGTAGTCGAACATTTAACGTGCGGGATTCGCTATCCAACTCGTCGAGTTCTATCTCGGTAGATCAGCTCTGGTAACTATTGATAAGAAATGAAAGGCAGCCTTAGAACGCATTCATAAGTTTGCAATTGTAAGCCGAGTATGGAGACTACGATAAATCCCTTCATACTAACAAACGAGAGCACTGCGACACTCCCCCCCCCCGCCCTCTTCTGAAGCTAGAGGAGAAGAAGAAGAAGAAGAAGAAGAAGAAGAAGAAGAAGAAGGAATGGAAGGACGAGGGGCTAAACTGGTTGGCAATTGTCTGAATGAACTTTTCCTTTCGGGGCAGCATGAGTGATTCGGAAAAACTACTCGGGCATGGTTTGTAACAAGCCAGATTGTAAGGTTTCTCGAAAACGGTATCGTACCAATTTCATCAATTCTGCTAACTTCCGTTAACTTGTTAGAATCTATAGCATCCGGCATCAGTCTAGTCAACAGACGAGTAACCTTCACATTTCTTCTTTTCTTTGAAATGCAGCCTTGCGTTCACGATTGCATGGTTTGCGATCGCACATCCAAGACAGGGATATGTCACGGGATATTACGATGCCGGACGAGGCCACACAGAGTAGCACGGCTTCCGGTGAATCACTACAAACAGAGAGTTTGGGAACGAACAAGGAGAATCAAATGCATGAACAACCCAACACACCTTGCCATCTACAAGACTCCATTGCAACTCGATTCCCTTGGTCCTTGACATCCACTCCACGATCTCCGCTAGTTCCTTGTCCTATGACCGTTACACAGGCTGCGCCTGGATCATCATTGCATGATAGTGGATTCCACAGCTCCCAAGAAGCCTCGATGACAACAAAATTCGGATCCTCTTTCCGATCCCCGCTGGCTTCGTTATCAGTTTCCCCGTATATGTCGAATGAGATGCTTCGTGAGGCTATTCAGGTCTCAAACAGTCGTGCGGTAGCATCGTCGACTCACATTTCCGCTTTCAAACCGATTCGATCCGCGAAAATAAAAACCACACACGTTTGGAGGCCGTATTTGGACTGATCAAATGACTCCCCATTGTGAGACAGAGAAAGCACCAAAATGACTTCTACTTGTACAGATTCCATCGTGGCTCCGGTACAGTTCAGTACTTCTATATCAATAATTTCTTCAGATTTATTTTGTTTTCGAATAAAAAAAGAAAATGATCACACTATTTCAAGTTTTGTACTGGATAGTTCTGTGTGCAAGAAAGCTTGAGGTAAATTACGCTTTTCTTCAGAGTAGTTGAGAAGTACGGAGATTGTCGAAAAGAACATTTGTACAAAACTGGTTTCATTCAATGTTCATAAGAACAGTTTTGAGCCTACCACAATCAGTGTGATGTGAGCGGTTTATAACATTGTAACCGAACTGGTTTGCATTTTAATAGAAAGCAAACAGGCGCCAAACTTAGACGTCTCCTTTTGCCATCCGATGATCTCCCCTGATCAGAATGGTGATGGGGTTCAGGCGACAGAAAAAAGTAACTGAACCAGCGATCAGCTACAACGTAGCCGACTCGAACAATCAACAAATCAATCGATCTAGTGATTTTACCGATGGGTTCGTAATGAAAAGCTTTTCGTTTTGGCACCGATGAATGCTCGGAGTATGATAACTGGGACTGCCAATGTGATCTTTTCGAATAAAATTACCGCAGCTACGGCGTAATTAGGACATTCTTCCCGTTTAACAACAAGATGTTAACAGCCTTCCCAAGATAGACATGTGAATTACACAATTAATGTATCCTGGTTTTCCCTCTCCGGACCGATCTATTATTACAGTAAACTAGGGGATCATTCAGATACACACGTGAGACTTGCAAGACCCGTTCTCAAAGTGGGACACTAGAAGTGAAAGCGACTTGAATAAGTGAACCGGTCACAGAACTGACTGCTTTCTTACCATAGGGACGGTAGCAGTCATTCAAGAAAGTTTCGGATTAACATCACCTTGTTCATCCGATTGTGACCCAGGGTGGTAACTGTGTATTACTTTTGGGAGATGTTTTAAATTCCACACCTGTTTGCCTGTTGTTAAAATGCAAAACACACCATTTGCCATACTATGAACTGGTCACAAAACGTTGTCTGTGCTAGACATAGAAACTTCTTGATGGGCATTTAATGAGATCCTTATGATGAGGAAGGTTTTAATGAAGTGCTACAACGAGTCATTTTCTAAGATAATTGCATTTGCTCACGCCTTGCTGTGTCGTACTCGATAACTTTGCAAAGCAAATTAGAGCATAACTTACTTACGACCAGTCTACGTCATTCAATCGGATAAACAGATAATATATTTCGGACGATCTTGTAGTTGTTTATATAATAGCTTTCGATTTCCAATGATAAGGAAAAACATTAAATCAGGTAATTTTAATCCACAGGTCCTGTACTCGCCGTCTAAATCGATCATAATTCAGTATGAGAATAACCTTTTTCTTTCTGAACTAAGTTAGTCTGTTGCGGTGAGGTGACTGGTCTAACTACGTTGAAAACTCCTACACCACGGGTTTCTTTACGTGTGTCATACTGATTTTAGTGGTAATATGTTAACTAATTCTTACCAGAACGACTACTGAAAACGTTCTTCTTCAAGCTTTTCGAATAATGAGGACAGAAAATAGCTGACACGGTCCTGTTTCAGTTAGTATTCACCCTGAGCATTTACAGATGTTTATTGTTGTGTTGTTTTCGACCAAACTACATTCTGATGGCACCGAATGGCGGATAAACTTAACCCAACTTGCACCTCCGTGAGACAAATCTGTCAGGGTGAAAGTATTTACCCACCCATGTCTTATGCATTATTATCACCAGATACCGCAGACGAACGAAGGCTTTTCAAGAGAGGAGAGATAAAATGCTGCAAATTAACGATGGGCCTTAGGCGAAAAATCCAACAATGAGTCCACTATAAAATGATCATACATCACTGTTTTTTTCTTTCTAAATAGATTCCCAAATCTTCGGTTGAGAGAGAGGGCGCAGTTTATTTCTGATAGACAGACTGAATCAGTCTGCACATGACCAAGAAATATTAAATGATAATGTCCACTGGACCAAGGCAGAAATAATACCAGTCAAGTAACTTGTTTCAGCGAATGAACCTAGATTAATGCTCTCAACACCGTTACAAGTAAAGTATTTTCCGCGCACAACACGTGAAAGCCCTAAAACAAAGTTAGCAATCGGAGTGCAACTGTTCTCACGTGCATTGAGTTGCACCGAGCTGCGAGTGTGTGCTCTGTGTTACCATGCTAGAAACTCAATCACCAGTTCCACCCGAAAGTCTGCAAACAAGAGACCATGATGTTCTTGTGGAATAATTGTTTCCACGTGACTGATCACGGTGTGCACCGTAAAAGCACAAGTGCAAACAGACAAACAGTCCCCAAATTGAGCTGCGACTGCTGTATGAACTGTGGGCCAGCACCACTTTTGATCATTTTTTCACTCCAAACGATGGAAGAAAAGGTTAGTTCTTGTCAGCAGTAAGCTATTCTTCTGGAAGGTACTTGATAAAACTACACAGACACTCGGTGGACGCATAACAACCTATCATAAATGTGAATATCATTCTTCACCATCGCCTTCTAAGTACGAAAAAAACCTCTAGGAATTTTTGGGTAAAATCATGCGGATACACTGTCATGAAGTACAAAAAGGGAACTATTTCATTCCGAACCGTTGTCCAGGTCATCGTGACTTTTCAAATCCAGTTGGATGCGAACGATTTGATTGAGTTTGCCACGAGGTTCACACCTCACTGGACAGAAATATGCTTTGAGGTATATCACACAACCCGCGCTCTGATGAATCACAATCCGGCGGAACCATTGACCATAATCCCTTTCACGAAGAAGCACGCGCCACCTACGAACTCGTTTCACACCTCCGAGACGGCTAGTTAGACCAGAGATCGTGTTACCAGAGTCAGACACAAAGGATATTGGGATAAGGAGAGTTGAGAACAAAACAGTTCTCTCGTAACACACACACACGTGCATGCGGGCAGTCAGTGATCACATCCGTTCTGTCCTCGTACGAGATTATCAGTTCGACAATTGATCTGCAGCACGAACATACCAATCCCCCTTTTTGGAATCCGATCATTGCGTGTGCTATGAAGACGGGAGTGGCACACTTACACACACGTAAATCAGAAAAGACAAGGTGATGATTGTTCACATGAGGTGTTGATATACTGAGCCCTGGCGACCAGACGTGTTCATGATATTCATTCACATTACAAAGTTTGATTTAGGTTGTTTGATATGGACCCCAAAGTGGAAATGGTGGAGGCGAAAAGGCTGGCTGTTTTCCTGACTCGGAGATGGATGGTCTTTTCGGAAAATGTGGTTTGTTTCAACCAAGTTAATAGAATATGTACAAGAAAGTGCTACAATCTGTTATCCCCAAGTGTAAACCAAATATCCACATACTCGCCGAGTTGTTTCACCCCAGCCCCTCCCCCCCTCAAAAAAAAAAACCAGGGGAAGTTTAGTTCAGTACTGTTTTTTGTGAGTGCACTTATCAAATGTTATACCACTAGTAATATTTCCTACCAGGTAAGTGCAAACAATGAAAACTCGTTGAGATTTCCGAATAAATATCCTCACTAATTTATGTTGACCGGTGTTGGGTTACCGTGCATGCTACCGTGTCACGCCCCACATGCTGCAGTTTATGGATGATTAGTACTTCAGAGATCATAGTAAACTGGCCCTGGCCAAACGGTCATTATGGCAGATTTTTAGTCCTTGTGGACCCTAATCTGAATCAGACCGGAGCCACCGGTCATTTTCCCCGCTTGGTAGCTTTCAGTTGACTTCAGTCCCCTTTCTGAAGCACAGCAGCATTTCTGCAAACCATAAATAATGAGGAACAACAATAACAATAAAGGCAACAACAACGACAATACTACTACTACTGCTGCTACTATTACTACTACTATTAATAAATCAGAACAACGAGAAACAGTGTCTATGACAGTACAAATTCATTGTGCACCGTGCCCAAATGTGACGCTTCCCACCGGTATCAGATGGATAACTTATATAACGCATTCTATGCTAACTTGTTCAGAACCAAATGGACGGGTGTTCACGAGTAGCAAATTGATGCAGGCGAAAACAGTATCTCGATGGAGACGGAAGTATAAGGTCATTTAAATATAGTTACTGCTATGGACAGATAACACCATATCCTTTAACAGACATATTTGTGATGGTACGTACTATCAAATGAGGTCAGAAAGAATATAATCCTGTTAGAATAACGGGATAAATTTCCGAAAATTTACTGCAGTCGGACAGAAAATCGGCCTTACCAATAAATAGTGGGTAATTTTAGTAATAGGAGATTTCAGTTGTTTTTTTAATTACAAGCTAGCGCCTGATTGCAATGAAAGGGATGTATATTCCATAGCCACAAAAGGCCCATTGCACTAAGGAGGATAACCGGCAACCAGACAGAGACTCGTAATGGAGAACCATTAAGGTCTCAATAGGTCATTTGTGGCAACGATCTGGACGACAGTGGATTACCGTCTATCACCAAAGTAACCGGCGATGGCGGGGATTCGAATCTCCGACCTCCGAGATGGTAATTAAATGCTCTAAACCACTCGACCATTTAGTTCGAACACGTCTACGAAAGCACCGAACAGATATACTTCATCCTTGCTAGGAATCCTCGTTGGTGAACAACTTCTGCCCACTGGTCTAGAAACCAGTTGTCATTCCTCTGTTGTTCTTCATCTAAACGATATTATAGAAGTAATTGAACGGACGGTCAGCTGACGCCACACGTGAACACACACACACACTCCCTTATACGCACTCTTGACACAATGTTTGTTTTATGCAATTATTCGCCGAGTCGCAATCGCTCAATGTTGTGTCGATTTTCTGTAGTCCATCAATTCTGTTACATGTCACGCCCATATTTATTCACTAAACGACCTACTCAGTAATTGGTTGTACTGTGTCTTCCCGAACGACTGGATCATAACAGTAGTATTGCTAAGCCCACACAAGATCCAAGGTAAGAAGTTAGACTGAAACCAGTTTTCAAGAAATAAAATCGGTCGGACCATTACCAGCGAGATTATTGTCCCTTGGCTTACAATATCCCACATGTTTAGTGCACACAACCATTCTTCATCCAAATACAATAATCCCCTCATCGACGTATGAAAACTGGCTGTCAGTATCACATCAGTCAGCCAACAAGAGGGATGAACCTGAAAAATTTCCGAAGAAAGTTGCCAATTATTCGACTGTACCGGCTTGAAAATGAATCATCGGAAACCTGTTAACCTGCCCTAAGTGTTTTGATCTGAAAAATAGGCTCGCTGAAATACCGTTGCTTTTTCGTTCGTTTCAGTGGTCTGGAACTAAGCTGCATAACATGGAATAGATAATTACTTTTTTTGTGGCCCGAACTACCATAAAAAAACCACATCAGTGGTTCCTCTCTGGTGTTGAATTATTGTTTCCGCACAGGAAATTTCGGATTTCCGTCCAGTTTGCTGAAAATAATTGCAGTAGTTAACCGTTCAAAATGCACGCTTGGGATTTTCTGGACAGTTTCACTTGAGACTGACCAACCACGCCAATATTTAATAAAAAATAAGATACGGTTTTCACTTCGTCGTTTTATTTGTTACAGAACAGTGCACAACTGAGGAACGGGGTCACGGCCAAAGAAAGGCTGCCTCATGGGAAAGTAGCCGGCCGTGGCGGGAATCTAACCCGGGTTGCTATCGTCCAAAGCCCACGATGATAACCATTCGACCACAGCCAGTCAATGCTGAATCTTAAAACATGATATGAGCGTGAACTGTTAGAAGATAAAATCTTAAGTAAAAAGTTGACACCCGATACGCGAATGACACGCTTATTACCTGTGACTTAAAGACCGATATTCAGGATTTACTGAGCACTTTCAATAACTCTCACTCAGCAAAACGAATCATCAAGGCAGGTGAAAACGACGCCTTTTATCGTTTCTAACTGTGGGACTAAGGAGGAAAGACGACAGTCATATTGGAAGAAGTGTGTTCCTTAGATATTCGTGTTTACTACGGTATACTCATTTTCTGAGCTTCTATCCGCAGTGAAGTAAATGGAATTTAGTGAGCTACCTAGCTTATACGACCAAAAGTATCTGCAGTACAGACAATCTAAACTAGGAGGTTTAAGTTTCAAATATTGCTACTGAAAACCACAGCAGCAGTTAGATTTTGACTACTAATTTCCCCCGAGAAAAACTACGTTGCATTGTCCGACGGTGAACGGCATTGAAATTGGCAATTTAAACCTTCAAAAGCGTTATTTTTAACCACAGAGTGATCGGATAAATCTACCTGTTTAAGTCTGTGTGACGGTTAGTGGTAAGTCGACGAATACGGGCTCATCTGCTATGAGTGAACTGGCATAGACGTTTGGCTAGCGACCTTGGAACGTGATCTATCGGGTCTCGAAGCGAGCTGCCAACGAAATCCCCTCGATCAAATGATAAGAGAAGACCCGAGTTCTTAGGCAGGTGCGAAAGCACACTGTTCTTATCATGGCTCCGAAAAGGTATCGATATGAGCAATACACACAGAATAAACCAACGCGACGGCCAAGCGAAAGTGAACAGAACACGAACATTCGGAGAAAAACCGAAAGTGTGTCAAGGGCGAGGTCGACGAAAACCTTGTGGAGGTCAGTTTAGTGAAACGTACGCAACTGAAGGAAAGCATTGCAGTGAAAATCACGCGTCAGAAACGATCGCAGAGAAAAGAAATTCAAAATGATGTCTAGAAAGTGATCATTTTCTCAGATCGACCGAGGTCACTAAAAACTCCCGAGTCCAATCTGGACCTAAGTAGTATTTCCTCAGTGATATGTTTGCCGCTAACTTACCTGGGGTTAAATCTTGTATATTCACCATGGTTTCCTGAATTTGAGAGGCTCAATGAATCTGGTTCGGTTGGAACAACCGTTAACAGTTCACAGATCGCGGCTGTTCTGTGATTACTACTTCTCAACAGCAATCTGATTCGTAAATAAAAGTTATCAATAGTATGGCAAAGTAGGAAGAGAAGTAAAATATTGATATCAATATGACGAGTAATTTGTGCGGATTCAAAAGCTTCACTTCTCATGATTCGAAGTTTTATCTTCCTGCCACTATCACTAATTAAGTGTATCTCGTGAAAGCTGGACGCACCATAAATGTTTAAGTGCAACCGTCTGGCTTTTAATATCTTTCTTCCACTTTACGAGCTGTCCATTTGAGGGCGCTTACCATATAAAAGTTGAACGTGGTTATGGTATTTTTTCTAATAACTGGTATATTTTGATGAAACTAATATTCACATTTTATTAATAACTATTTGCTTCCTGATATTACTGTCATTCAGGTCATCAAATAGGTATGACGATCACGTCAGTTAGTTATGACAGAATGCACTATAAATGCGATTGTTGTGTGGACGGTCATAGGCCCGTAATTCAACCTTGTACATAATTTGTCTGACCCTGTGCTTGAGGAAGTCTCCCATAGTTACGATTAGGTATAAGTTCAGATACCTTTAGATAATGTTGAACATGTTGTTAAACATTATTTGATTTCATTTCACAAAACTGAAACGAATTTCAATGAAACTGTGGTGAAATCCAACAGTTCTATCGGACCGCGTAGTTGCCCAGATTTCCGATTGACAACATCAAATAGCACTTTTTTGATTTCGACCAGGTCGGTAGAAGTACGGGGTTTTAGCAATAGATGGAATACGTTTATTAATAACACCACAGATCATGAGTTAAAAAACTTTGCCAAACGAACTGCTGTTCATGCCCATTCGTCTCAGTGTGGACGTGGCAGAGATTAGTATTCATACCAATATACCGGACGGGAGCACCGTTAAACCAGTCAAAAGCGAAACTGCTTCAACAGTGGAATGACTGGAAAAAGCAACCGGTTGATCAGGTATGAGACAGTTGGTCTGTAGTTTGTTATTAGCTTTCCTTATCCATTTTATCAGCATCCTCGCTAAAATAACTGACTAGTTCACCAGCAACTATTCATGGACTTTGTACCTGAGCCTAAGCGGTCTTCAAAAGTCTCAGCTGTATGTTTATCATAGACCCTTCCAACGGTATCATTCAGAACACGGAGAGAAAGGCCGAAGTTAATGACTTCGGTTGTCGTTGTCAGGACATACACTCGTCTATCCCTGTTGGATGGAAAATGGTCTCCATTATACCCGTACCCAAGAAAGAGACAGGCAAGTTTCGCTCAGTAGCACGCACTCCCGTTACCCTCAAGGTACTTGAACTATTATTACTACAATGAATATCTCCTCAGCCTAATGTGTCTGACTCCAACCAACTCGCCCGCCGTCGTTCACATTCAACCTTCGACGCTCTCGCTTCTCCCAGACAGTTCGTCATGTCGTCGCTGGATTAGAAATGTATGGACGATTAGGATCTGCTTCTTCCATTACAGTGACGCAATCAACTGCGTCGACAGATTCAAGCTATTACAGATCCCGAGAGATAGCGGGATTCAACCGAATGATGTACACTTGTTGTCCACTTACTTTTCTGGTCGACAACAGTTTACACAGTTTCGTGGTAAAGCCTCCTTCAAGTTTTCATCCACACAAAGTGTACTGCAAGGAACAATCCTGACTCCATTTCGCTTTCTACGTACACCTCCTCTATGCCTATCCAGGACGACTATATGCTTATAAAATATGTACATGATGTGATTCATAGAATGTCATAATCTAATCAGTCTGCACAGCCTGCTCTACAGGGCAGCGTAAATGAGTTTCCTAACTGGTCCTACCTACACAATCTGCGAATGAATCTATCAAAATTTTCCGAGTTATTGTTTTGTCTTCAAAAAGGGATTAGTTATTCTAATGTTTCGGAATTCATTTCCTCCCTGTTCATAAATGGCGAGTGTATCAGGAGCAGTTCATCGGTGAAGTATCTCGGTGTGATCACTAGTCGTGACCTTTCTTGGTCTGAACGTGTTGCCACGGTCTTTCTGTTTTATGTTTTAAGACTCAAATCCTTCGGTACTCAACTTCATCTCTTCCGAAAATTTATTTATCCCCGCGTTCTACTCCAATGGTTCTATACTTCTGTTAAAGAATTGTATTGTATGTTCCCTGAAGCACTTATCTAGAAGTAGTGGTAAACCTCAAAGAATGTCAATCCATTTTATAAGATGCCAACACTTCAGTTCACGTACAAATTTCTCCCGGAAGATATTGGCTGACGAATAGTGTCCCCTTTACCTCGATCTCAGTAAATGTATTTCTACGTTATCCACACGACTCCACTATAAACACTTATATGCTCGTACCAATAACTACACCTCCTTCACAGTACCATACCTCACCCGTTTCCTTGTTAACCTTGATGCTAGCACTGCAGGACTAAACTCTTGGTATCATTTTGTAATTGGAAGTGATTACATAGCTGCTAAATATCCACATTCGGGTGTACAAAGCATATACTTGACTTGATTTGACTCAACTTCTGTAATCATAACCACCTTAATTACTTTAGAATGTTAGAGGATACCGCCATCCTCAGCTATATACGAATGATCCTACCTGTGTTTCTATCTGTGCCACGGGAACTATCACTTTATTTTCTCATTCGTAGGCTGAGACAGTTTGGTGCCACACAAGCTGTCATTTTTGTCCACCAATGTATTCTCCCAATCTCACTCTACTGCACTCCCGTAATCCTTCCTGATCTACTTAGGAAATAATTCATCACACTATATCGCGGCCTAGCCATTATCAGTCGTGATGCTGTGATTCCCATAGGCTCTGTTATCTCCAAGGATCGCGACTTGTCCATTATAGCCTGCGAAAACTTCGCCAAGACGATTCTTGCAGACCCACCCATCCCCTTGTACTATGACTTATCTGCATGCCTTTCGCATCCCTCCATACGTTCCCCATCTAGACTTATTCCCTCCCGTGCAAATATCTATCGCAACTCTAGTGCTGTGTTTAGCACGTGTTCTGGTTGACAAGATCAAAGTCACAGAGGAACTTCGCAGGAGCTTCAGTGGCTAAACCAGTTTTTTCTGCAGTATTTAATTTTATGCTCACTTCCAAGTGTCAATGATCAGTTTTCCTCCATTTGGCTGAAACGTGAGTTTCTTAACATGGTGAAGTCTTCAATACAATACGGTACTTCTCAAAAACGAATCCCACAGACTGCCATTAGGGACTTGCGAATGAATTACTGAAAAACAATGGTTGCATCGCTTTGGATTTTTTAAATGTTGTGATGGGTATGTTCCACATTTCCTTTAAGTTTGCGCTTCTCGACCTTCGGTCACGGAGTTAACTGCGTGTTAGTCGTGGCGAACAGTGGTTGTCGTAGGGCTTGTACAAAGCAGGAGCTGGAAGCACAGGTCCCAGTTACGTTTGTCTTGGCATGATACTGTTTCACTCCGCTGCCCTAAGGAGACCAGTATACCGTTCCCTTACCGTCACCACCAAACCAGTAGAAATCCAAAACCCCTGCAGTGTTGGTCAGTCACATTCAACACACTTTTTCCTGTACTCGCCGTGTACCTTTCATCCAACGATCCCGTCCACATTGAGGGATGCAGTCATGGCAGTCAATGTTGGATCACTGTATACCTTCATGTTTAAGCGCCAGTATGGGTTTCTGGTCATAAAAACCTGCGCTGTCCGGTGCATTAAAGTCCTCCAAGGACTGGGCTCATCCCATCATCCTTAAGATTGTCACCACTGTCTGTTTGTTGCAGTTAGCATACACATGTGTATGCTCATACATACACCTGTAAATACACCGTCATGCACCAACCTCAACTATCACTTTGTTATGTCATCCGTATCGGTAGTTCTCAAAAACGGTGAATCACCGCAGATCCATTGTTTGTTCATTGAGCGATAGTCACAACGAACTGTGGTAATCATAGTATTTCCAAGTAACTTTTTCACTCTCACTGGCCGTCTCTGTCAGGCCCTCATTATTCGTCCCTAGGGCACGCAGTCAACTCAGTGCACATGTTGTATCCAGAAGAAGTATAGCCATGTTACCGGACAAAATGATATCTTCGTCCATGCACGCTCCCTACGATTCAAATGAGATTACGGCCATGAACTACCTCTAATAGTATCCGTCATATCAGAAGTACGAGTTCATACAGCGTTACTCTACAGGTTGTCACGTGGACTGTTGCGCTTATCAGCTCTGTCGTAATAGAGATCAGCTCCGGGATTGTAGGCCATGTGCAATCCTGAAGCTGGTACGCTAAGGTCAAAATGTGTCGGCAGTTGCCATTGCCTTTTTCATGTGGGTCAGTTGTAAAATACAGCACGAAATATCTCTGCCTTTTCCAGCAATGGGAAAAAGAGCTCATCAACTTACAACTGAGATGAAACTAGTTCATTCTTTTCAACTCTCTCAGCCCTAGCTTGGGTAATCCTAGGAACTATATATTATCGAAATGTACACTCTTAAATAGTCAAACCGAACCCGTTCTCTCTCTCTCATATATATATATATATATATATATATATATATATATATATATATATATATATATATATATATATATATATATATATATATATATATATAACCTTATGAACAAAAACGAAAATAACGTGAGCACAACTGATCAAGTTGTTGGAGCCCTGAATAAGGTCAGTTCAACGGTATGTAATTGTCACCGCCCCGATCAGTTGCTAATGAAGGTGCTCAAAGACACCTCTACTATTGATTCCTTTCAGTGGGAATCAACGCCGGATCGTCTCCCACATACCGACCGCCCTACACGCATGCAGTTTTGATTCAACACGATCGCTTTATTTGTGTTGTTCCAACCCATTCGTTGCATCGACCCGCTGATGACTACACCCAACCGGTTTTGTTTGTCTTCATTCCATCCTAACTCCGTTGTTCGCCCATCCATTTTTTGTTGCTCCCGTGCACTCGTCCAATCTTGAGTTTGACTGCTGCGTTTTGGCTGACTGGTTGCCGACCTTCTGTGATTGGTTTTATTTTCGCTCGACTAGGTTAACTGTCCGTGAGAGTGCGTTATTGATCTGCGTTGAATGTGGTCATCATGCTGCACTTAGTTGCGTTAAGTGGCTGACTGGACAAGCGGTCTCTGGCTAACTTGGACACATTTTTTGGTGTGAGCTGTGTTTGTCTTACACCTTTCTGAACAGATCTGTGACAGGTTTATGCTCTCTGTAAGCTACCGGATTAACACGGACGATATCTGTTCGGATTCCGGTGTAATTTATTTTTTTAATTCTTCCGATGTTCGTTTATTTAGTTTGATGTCTGCCTTTTTGTTCTACTGACCTTCTGCTGGAGCAGCTGTCTGATTACCTGCGTTCTCCATTGTGAACCATGTCGAAAGGCGGTGACAACTGCCCCATACATATTTGCGATGGGTGTAAGAGGATGTGTGTGTGTGTGTGTGTGTGTGTGTGTGTGTGTGTGTGTGTTTGTAGCTGCATGCGTGTGCGTTGGCTGGTGTGCGCTAGCTACAATACACACATAGTGGTGAAATAATCATATTGTCCGTTGAAATTAGCCCGTGCCCCGAACAGCATGACTATGCGTGACCAGAATGCTATCTCAGCGCATAAACGTGGTGTGCAGTAACTTGACGTTGACGGAAGCGACTGCAAGGTGAATACAGGAAGTGTTTGGGGAAAATCATGGTTTTTCAGAAGTACCGATATGGATTGACAAGATAAGTGATAGTTACACGAGAGATTGGAAACCATACGATGCGCCCGTATCGTCAAACCATGTGACACAGCTCGTACGACTGTTGCCTTTTCAGCGATAGTGATGGTGCCAAATTGCTACGAATCGGGAAGCAGCATTCACACTTGGGTCCTGCAAGACGAAGTTCAATGAAGAGTTTCTCAGCCGTTTGCGTGATGTGGTGGTCGAAAACCCAACAAGCACATTAAGGCAGTTAAATGAGAGGGCTTGGGAAGATTTCCTGAAAATAGCAGTCAGCAGGTCACCCATTGATGGACTACTAGATGGGAATCACTATTTGGTTAAGAAGCTGATTGCAGCCAGTGAAACGAAATTCAGACAGTCAAATCTGATCGAGCAGAATATGCCGAACGGCTGCAACGATCAGGTACTGCAACTATGGGGTTGTAATTTGATGAAACCAAATACGATATGTGGTGTTGTCGTGGCTATGAGCGCTCAAAAGTAGCTAGTAAAGCCATCCGAAGTCTACTGTCAAGTAAATGACCCATCTTGAACATATTAGTGTGTATCTGTCACCTATATCTTGAAGTATGCATGCCATATAAAGATTACGTGGCGTTTTTGATGATTTTCAGTGATGCTGCTCAGCGTCGCACTTTCTGATTTGTTCAGTCAGCTTTGCAACACCAATCTTTATAAAAAAATAATAAATTGTGCCAATATCTCCCAGGATATCAAAATATTCCGATACTTTTGATTTGAATGGCTCGCAGTGGCACGGGTATAGGATTGTGGGTCGTGGATAAAAGATTGTGGATTACGGCTTCCGGCTAAAGCTTGATGGGAAAAGGTGCAGTTATTTCAGTGACGATGCTGCTACCTTTGATGATCAAAACTCATCGATTGGTTGTGCGTCCCAGACATTCCATTGTTGAAGCAGTTTCACTTCTGACTGGTCGAAAAATGCTCCCGTCCGGTGTATGTATGCATACTAATGCCTCCAAGTGCCTCAGTATGGTCGGAGATGAGTGCCTCAGGCTCCTAGATGACTACTCGTCCGAAACGCCTCTCATAATGCTCCCACAACCTCTGCTGAGGAGGTCTTGCTCACTGTCTTCTCATGGTGGAGGTGTTCTCACTAAAGTGAGAGGACGAAAGCAAATGATCGCCTCTCTCCACCGGGTTGGCTGACTGAAAGTCAGCCTAGAGGAGATGGCTAAACCCTGATTCCAAACCAACCATGGGTGGCACATGAGGCGTACAGCGGTATGTTCGCTGGCATCCGTGGCCGAGGGTTGTACTGGGCACCCAGGATGTCTAGCCTCATTCGAAGGGCGAACGAACCGAGAATTCAGTCACCGACTCCCTGTGGTTTCCAGAAGTGGCGACTGAATCATACAATTGGCCACCGGCTCATCTGGTCCAATCCTGCTGCCTTTCAGGACGAGCTTGGCTGCTCAAAGGCTAGAGGTATATTTTAAAATAAAAATGTCGACTCTGGACTGAGTAACCGAGTAGTACAATAGCCCGCAACTGAAGCAACCAAGACAGATTCTACTACTATAAATGAATTCTCGTCCTTGCGCACGAACACCCTCTTTCCTACACCGTACACAATTAGTTCTCCCACCTCCACTCCCTTCCCACTTTCTCTTCCATTTCCACACCCCACGGGTTCTTCGGTCGAACGTGCCTGCTGCATTGCCACTTGTGAAAATCTTGTCTACGTTCTCTCTTGTCCTTCTTCGACTAGCTTCCGAGTTTTACCGAGCGCGGTACCACCGGCTGATACTCTACTTCGTCCTCGGTCCCCACTTTCAACGTGCAAACCCCGATGCGTATAGGACTACAGGCGGGTTTACCTCGTACGCTTGCACCCCTTGCCATTGATGTGTGTTGCATTCAAGACTCCAGTTCCATGATTCGATTGACGTCCCCATCTGATCCTTCTGTGAAGTTTCACTTATGCCTTTTTGGGGACGTTCAGGCTGCGGCTTCTGGTCTTACTGGCGTTGGCACTGCCCTCAGTGGGAGGGCTGAAGAGGCGCTGCTAGACTGGATCCCAGTTGACGGTTGTTTATGTGCAGTGAGACTCAGAGGTTCGTGCAAAGTGAGCAGTCACCGTTCAGAGGGACGTAATCTGTTCTTCGTCTCGGCGTATGAACCCACCGATCGCAGTCCAGACATAATCAAGGATACCTTCTGCCAAAAGCTCCACGACCTCATGTGCAAAGCAAGCCGGGCTGATATCGTGATTTCGGCAGGAGATCTGAATGCCAGAATGGGCCGGCTGTCATCGAAAGCAACGCATCTGGGAGGCCCTATTTGGGCGGATTCCCGTCGCTCGGAAAACGGTTGTTGGCCTTTTGCTCAGACCATCGACTATTTCTCATTAGTACGAACTTCAGACGTTCTAATCGCCGGTATGCCATGTGGCGTCTGCCCTGTTCGAGTGAACAGTTAACCCAGATCGGCCACATTGCTATAAGCTACAAATGGTGGGGTTGAATACAAGACTGTCGCTCGTACTGGAGCACCCCTCTTGATTCCGACCACGCATTAGTTTTCACTTAGCTGTCCATGTGTTTCGATGGGCGCTCCAAACGCATGCTGAAACAACCGTTAGACTGAGATGAGCTTTCCGATCTATCTCGCCTACCCGTCTTCCAAAATGCGCTAGCCGCAGCCCTGCATGATAACATAAACCAGCACTGATCGCTTATCAAGAATGTTTTGCACTCTGCTGGCCTAGTAAGTTGCAGTCTGTCTCGTCGTGACTCAAGACCCTGGGTTTCTGCGCCTTCTCGTCGCACACCAATCGATTCCCGCTGGAAACCATTATAACGAAACACGACTCGTGATTGAATGTGCATTTATTGGGAGTCTTTGTAGGGACCGCAAAATCTGGTGGTCGCAGCGCGCATCAAAGATGGAAAGCTCTGCCGCCATGGGAAATTCCTGCAAGTTGTTCTATCTCATTCGAGTCACCGATAGGAAGCTATTGGGTGTGAGCGAAACAATCTGTGAAGCTGACGGTTCGCCAATCCACAACCAGAAGCCGATTCTCAAGCACTTTCAGACATAGTTTAGCTGGTCCTCACTGTCAGCTTCTCCTATAGGTCCTCCGCGATAAGTCCAATGGTCCGTTTCGACAGAACCACCTACTGGGGCGGAGACCCAGGCCTGAGGACGTCACACAGCGCCGGGCTCTGATAGCCTTTCTCCAGCCATTTTTAAAGATGGTGGGGTGATAATGTATAGGCAATACAATATGCTTTAGACCAACTGACAACTCAGACATTCAGATATGGAATGCACTTTGCGCCTTCCAAGTGCAAAGTGCTTCCACATATATATATATATATATATATATATATATATATATATATATATATATATATGCATACTAATCACTGCAATTTTTATTCTGAGATCAACATATGTGAGCATCAGCTTGTTTGGCAGATCTTTTCTACCAATATGGTCAAAATTAATAGAATACAAATTGCTGTTGTCATTCAGAAATCTCGGCGACTGCGCGGTCCAGTTGAACTGTGCGATTTTCCCACTATTCATTTAGTTTTGCGAAATGAAGTTAAGTAAAATTTACCAACATGTCTAAAAAGATCCGTATTTACTTGAAGTGATCCTTAACCGTAACTATCGGAGACTCCTTCAATCAGCGAGCGACACAAATTATGCCCAAGATTGGAAAAAGCACAGATGACCGTGCACACGACAATAGCAGTTAGAGTGCATTCTACCATAACTATCCAATGTTGTTCTCATACCTATTCGGTGGCCTGAGTGAAACTAATGCTAGAAAGCTGATAATTCTTAATGGTGTGCAAATACTAGTTTCATCACAGTATGCCGGTTACCGGACAAAAGACAATAACCAGGTTCAACTCGTAGGCAGATTGGTGATATCGACTTTAATAAGTAAACATATACCACTTATCAAAAGCTACATTAACCCTGATAGGGTAAGCTCTGTCAAGTGGACATTCCACAAGATAGATGGAAGACATTAAGAGCCAGACTATTGCACTTGAATATTTTTAGTGCGTCGGGCTTCCGCGAGATCCATACCACCAGTGACCATAAGCAGGAAGATAAGACTACGCATCATGACAAGTGAGGCTTTTGTATTCACAAAACCTAATAATTATATTGCTATCAATATTTTTGCTGCTCTCCTTACTGTGCCATACCAATGATAACTTTGATTTCTTATTTAGGCTGCTGTTGATAAGTAGCAATCAGAGAACCGCAGCAATCCGTGAGCCGTTAATGGTAACTCCAAGTGAACCAGATTCATTGAAGTCTGTAACATTCAGAAGACCAAGGTGAATATACGAGATTATTCAGCAAACAGATGGCGATAAACGCTATGCTAATGGATGATGTATCGCTTATCAGATACTACATAAATTGCTGCTTGATTAGGGGTTTCTATGCAAGGCGCTGCTAGATTGACCCACGTGACCAGTTTATTAACAATGAGCGAGTCCATGTTGGTTTATATACCACTAACGGCTGACTCGATTTAATTAGATGGCTTTATCCGATCACTCTGTGGTTAAAAATAGCATCTTTGAATGCATAATTTGCAAATCCCGGTGTCGTTCACCGTCTTCTCAAGTGGACAAACCAACGTAACTTTTCTCACGAAAAATCAGCCAAAATGTAACCACTGCTACCATCTCAGTAGTAATATTAGAAATTCGAAGCTCCATGGATGTGCCCACTCCATTCGTTAAAATACGTAAAGCGTACAATTATTTTCCTGTTTCTTTTCAAACACACTAGTGAAGACAACCTAAAGGGGAAGAATTTTTTTTTAATTTCACGTGAAAAACGAATTGGCTTGTTTTAAAACAAGTAGCGACATTGAAGACATTTTCCTATTAAAGCTCATATGAAGTGACCGTACACGTGGACAATGAATTTTTTCTCGTTCATTAACATCCTCGTGGACGGTGTGGGCATTTCGGTACACTTACTGGTCCACGTGGATGAGACAGATCATATTCATGACAGCAAAAACTAGCAAGCAATGCTGTCGCTGATCTGATCTGCGGTAACTTAATCAGGAATTTTCTCTCCAAGCTACGGTGGTTGATTGAAGGCTGGCTACTGACAATTATGTTAGTAGTAAAAACTGGGATTCGACCAAACTTAACCTACGTCTCGTCAGTGGCCGAAACAACTCCAAAGCCAATCGTCCCCGCAGCTGCTACTGGACGACAACTATAAATCTGTTTTTCAAACAGAACTATCCACCAGGTTATTGCCGCAGTCAAATGCCCAGAATTCATATGAGCGATGGGCAGAGATCAAACAGGCCCTATTTGAGAATGCTAATGCCGCCCGAGGTCCAGGAACCAGGTACATACAGAAACGATGGATATCTGCATCCTCAGTTGCACTGTTAGATGCGCGTAGATCGATTCCTCCGGACTCCAGACATAACCAGCCACAATTTCCTAAATATAAACTGATTCGAAGCCTAAGAAACGACCGTGAGTAGTGATGGATTGCGAAGTATAAGGAGATGAAAAAGACTGCAGCGGTCGGAAACAGCTGCAACTCTTCCCGTCTAATTAGAGACACCGGTCCACGAGAGTTGTTAGCGAATTGATCAAGAAGGCGAACGGCTCACTAACTGGAACTCAGAACACTCATCTAGATCGTTTGGCGGAGTACTTCGAGAACAAATTCAACTGGTGTTTGTCAACATGTGTACTGAGCAGCACGATGGTTAGATTTCTGGATGTAGATACTAGTCGTCCGTCAGAAGTGGGGGTTCTCCGTGAGATAAGCTACCTTAAACGACACAAGGCTCCTGGATCACACAGGTGGCTTCCGTTTCTTTTCAAAGATGGTGACTCAGCACTGTCACTGGAGTTGACTAAAGTCTTCAGTTTGATATGGGAGAAGGAACAAGTTCCAAAGAGTGGGCGTGAATCGATGATCGTACCGATTTATAAGAAAAGCGGTAGGTTCACCTGTGAAAACCACAGGGGAGTAAATTTGGTTAGCATCGATTCTAAACTTCTCGCTGGAATTATTCTCGACCACTCATCTAACGCAAACTCACGAACCAAACTGGGTTTAGACCTAAACGACGTTATGCTGAACACACCTTCACTGTTAGGCAAATCTTAGAACATATGCACACTTTCCGTAGGTCCACCATCTGTTTTTCTTGATCTAAAACCGGTGTTTCACTCAGCCAACCACACGGTCCTCTTTTTGAAGAATGTACCAGTGAAATTCATTTCTATTTCAAAGTTCCTGCAGAGTCGAAGCCGAGTTTAGGCTTACGGAGATCTTTCACCCGAGAAGTGGTTTATCCCAGGGTTACTCTCTCTTCTTTTCTCTAATTTTGTGACTAATATGGTCTTAAAGGCCGTCATTTTGTCATGTGAGGATAGTGGTATAGAAATTTTCCCGGACGGAAAATTGTCACACCTTAAATATACGGGCTTCATGGCCCTTTTAAGTAGAAATCCAGGTAAGTTTTAAGTCTTTCTGGGCAGCTTGAACAACTGCGCTGCTATGCTCGGTGTTTGTCTGCACCCTCGAAATGCAAGTTGCTGTTGCATGGCTGTGTTGGTCCAACACCAAGTCTTTCCGTATCTGTGGCGACTATAGACCAAGCAGATGAGATCAGTTATCTAGGCAGCTGCATTTTACCCGAAGGTGAGATGAAGTTTCTTTTCGTATATAGAAAGCTCATTTGGTATTTGTCAGCCTGAGTCACATGTGATGCCGACAGGACATACGTTTATCTACCAAGGATCGAGTGTACGCTGCAGCAGTCAGCCCAGCTTTTATGTATGGTTCAGAAACATGGCCTCTAAGGGTAGAGGATATACGAAGATTGTGAGCATTTAAATCCTGATGTCTTCGTAGCATTGCTCGAACATGGTTAGGCACATGAACCAAAGCATTGGATGAATCACTAAAGGCTACTGGGGTAAGGTGGTTGGGATATATGTTGTGCATGTGCATGCATATCTATCTATCTGTATATATATATATATATATATATATATATATATATATATATATATATATATATATATATATATATATATATATATATATATATATATAGATAGATAAACGCACAACATACCAAGAACATGCGGAACTAGCCGTCCCATTCACACACATTCATTCACGTCTGAAACCGAGTCCTAGTCTGGATCGAGACGTCAGAAAAAGCGTTTTACTACTCAGTGTACGCCTTGACTTCCCTATAGTATATATATATATATATATATATATATATATATATATATATATATATATATATATATATATATATATATATATATTGGCACCAGCATGACCAACACAGGTGAAGCAAGTCATAGTGGGAAGCAACAGTAGATGGCGAAAAAGTGGAGGTTAGTAAACCGTAATAAACCGAGAAAAGTGTTATGTAGTCGAAATAATGCGTCCAGATAAACTGATTAAGAACGACGCTCGGGAATTTGTAGCGGGAAGCAACTCCGTGTATTCGTTTACCATACTATTGTTTATCTGAACTTTTAATGTCAAGCACGGAGGCCATTTGACTATTGCACATGCACGCTCTTGAAATGCACGTTAACCACTCCTCTATTAATCGTGTACACCATCTCATGGGCCGTGGAAGGCAATGCTCTTGTTATCGTGTCGGCGTTATGCGAAGCGTCACAGTGGTCCACGCGCAGCAGAAAAGACTAACGAATGCGTGCAACTAAGGAAACAGCATGGTAAGGTCTAACCGACCTTAAGGATTGCCTCTATTTTCCGAACTGTTGATAACTACATATCGTTGCAGTAGTTCACAAGTGAATATAATGCAGACGGTGTTGCTAATTCTCAGATGACTGAGAACTAGTGTGGAACTCATAAATGAAAAGCGGAGCCTTTTAGTGGAGGACAGTTTTGTTGTTGTCCAGCTTGGTGCTCGGCTTTCGTGGTTATTAATTCACGTTACAGATTCAACCTCAGCCGCACGGTAAACTTTGACGGTTGTAAAGTTGTACTCAAGATTGGACCTATACCAACAAACAGGACAAAATGTTCATTTATGTACAGTTTACCAGCTTGTTACCGCCGAATGCCAACCGCTGAGTAGTATTTTCCGAATAAGCATTATTACAAATAATAAATTAGGAAATTCTTTTTTCTGCGTCTGTCCTGGCAAGAAAACGCAGATAAATGGGATTCATTAAACTCAACCGCACCGTATCTTAGGTCTTCGATTAAAGTAATCGACTTTGGGAACCAATGACGTACTTTAAATCACTTTTCTTCCACTGTTCACTTGATGGTCTGTTTGGACCAGTGCTGCATTATAAGTCCTTTCACCGTGACATTTCTAAGTGGACTAGAGACGAGTAAACCCAAGCAGTGGTGATACCCAACACAACCACCTTCCTGTTGGAGAAGATACATTTTTGCCACAGGGGAGCTTCTTAGGCAAACTACAGGAAATCCTCGGAAAAACAGAAGGAAGATTTTTCAACTAAAAGTGTATCAACGGATAAATCTACAGGTAGGTCCAGAAAAGCCGTCAGGTCATGCTACCACATATGGCAAACGCGGGCAGTAAATGCCATCATATTAAAATGTAGAAGTCCGGTTCAGCATGGTCTACTGAAATTATGATCAGTAGCTAAATGTTGGATGTGAAAGATACATGAAGAAAACTATCCTTTCGCTTTCGATCCGATGACAACCGTTTCCAAAGTTCAGGAACAGTGAAGTGGGCGTTCAGGATGCCGTGCATGTCGGATGTAAGGGGAAAATACAAGGCATGATACATAGTATAGATATATTGGACATCAAACCAAGTATAATTTGTGCGTGTTCCTACTCTCATTGGCCCATAAATTTCTGTTCGTCTCCGGACTGACGAGTGCATAATCAGACCAACGTTGTACTATCTAAACAATCATGCAGGCGTAAGGCCTGTTAAACCCTACCACGCTGTCTCCTTATTACACGCATTCGTCATCCATGTCTACTATGCGTGATGCTTCGCACTATGCCAACACGATAACCAGAGCAATGCTTTCTATGAACCACGAGATGGAGGACACTGTCAATAGAGAGTGAGTAGCGTATATTGCGAGATCATCATTGCAACGGTCAAATGGCCACTGAGCTTGGCAGTTAGCATTCAGTTAGAAAGTGAACGAAGCTGAATCTCGCTGCGAAAGGCACAAATGATAAAGCTCTTTCTGATCAACAGAGTTTAAGATCACACCTTTCTTCGGAAGCAAGCATAATCGGTAGATTATCGAAGACGATTCGCCTGCGACCCTTCCTACATGTTTCCTAAAGAATTTCGGAGCGATTTACCAACAAAATCCCCTCCGTTGGATGAACAGAGAGGACTCGAGTCGGCAAACAGATGGCGAGGTGTATTGTATATATCATGGTACCGAAATAACACTTATACGACCAACATACGAGTGACAAACCCACTTCAAAGGAAGCGCAAAAACAAGCCAAGCGCGTGCAGCTAACGAAAGTCGACAGTGTCAAAGCTGAAGTCGACGGAAATTACGGGCCTTTTGGGTTCTATAAAACAGGCAACCGAACAGAGGTAACAATCAAAGTCATGTACTACATTAGATTGCAGCGAGAAGAAATCTCAAATAATGTCTGTTCATTTTCTCGAAACCACCGAGGTCACTAAAACTTAAAGGTATAGCTCTGTCAGAAGTGCATGTTTCATGACACTCCACGGTTTGTATGGATTCATTAAACGTGCTGTTCGCAAGTCGGATGGTAAAGCAAGGATCGGAATAACGTATTACGTTCTCGGAAGAAGTAGGCGAGATAGTCATTTCTGAAGTGATGGCTATTATCCGAAACGATAAAACTTGGGATCCCATATCTGGAGAGAACGACATTTTCGTCAGTTAATGATCACTTGCGTTGCCACTTAATCGCAGAGGTGCACTGCTGAACACCTGCTATAGGAACATATAACGATCATTATGTTCTTCCAATTCGGTGGTGCCCTAAGTAATGGCCTCATGTTGGGAGTTACCGGCGCGTGTATAAGTTTGGCATTGTTGACAAACGGAGCATTTACGGACTGCTGTTTCTATGCGGCAGTTGGTGGAAAGAACACGAGTAGTACACCTGTGCGCGAGCTTAATTATTAGAAACCCAGTACGACTTTCGTGCCAACAAACAACCACCATCAAAATCGAACTTTCAGGCACGCCAAAGTGTTCACCTTTCGTGACACAGATATTCATCACGAAAAGTTTGACGTGCACCACGTAAAATGATCTCTACTCAGCAAGCATTGCACCTCTGTTTGAACATGCATGAGACAAATTTCCACACTCAACTGAGTCGTGGGTTCTGTTCGGTATGTTAATGTAGTATTTGTAGGATTAACGCTCACTGATTTTTGTTGCACAGAGCCACTATCATGACTACTTCATCCACATTTTCGTTCTCTTTAAGTATGATAATGAAAGACGAGTAGATTTGTAGTGGTCTTTGTCCCTTATATCATCAACAGAGTTAGGCAGAAAGTGGTCTGTACAAAGAAAAATCGTTGATCAAGCAGTAATATAAATGTCGTTACTCGCAGGCCCAAAACATACGTAAATCCATCTTTTGCATCTGCAGAATAATTGGGTTCAGTGGCGTATGAAATCTGTGATGCGAAAGCCACTACTTGTTCCTCGACATTTTGCATTTGCGATTAAAAGAACCGCAACTGAAGTTTGACGTGTCCGTGAAAAAGGACGTGGGATACCTTTCTCCAATGCAGCATTTAGAGTTCAAGTTATGATTTACGAAACTGTTTCTGTTCAGTTCTCCATCCCAATTTCTCATCAAATCTCGCAAGTCAACGCGAGGGCTCAGCTTCATTAGAAAAACCCTTCAAATGACGAAGATAGTAAGAGCAGAAACCTAGAGTGTCCGATGTAGAGTGGGTTCTCTCTTTGGGGGGAGGGGGGGGGGGGTGGGATGTTGGCAACCATATTGGTGTTCCATTAAT
The DNA here is from genome assembly GCA_948099385.1 of Fasciola hepatica. Lineage (NCBI taxonomy): Eukaryota > Metazoa > Platyhelminthes > Trematoda > Plagiorchiida > Fasciolidae > Fasciola > Fasciola hepatica. The sequence continues at coordinate 5,167,323 of CANUEZ040000019.1, forward strand.
ATAAGTGTGGGTTACCGACGAGACACTTACCGAGTTGTAGGCCCATGGAGTTTTTCTTATTTTTTGCAAACTGAACAATTAAAACCCACACGCAAGACCACCGGTCTCAGATATTGCATTTCTTGGCACCCACGGAGGGAAGGAGGGGAAAGGGAGATCTTGGTAATAGACCCAGTGTGGGCCGAGGAGATTATTGTGAAGTGAATTGATACGTGGTTGTGGTGTCGCCTGTCCGAGGTGTGGTTCCAGGAGATTTAGTACTCCTGGTGTGTGTGGTTGTAGGAGTACGGACCACTGTGGACAGTTCTTCCGTTAAGAGCAGCGGTGTAGTGAGCAGGCTGCAGACAGTCATTACCACTAGTTTAATGTAAGTGTTGGTACCTGTTGATACACTTATTAAGCCTCGGTTCATGTTTCTTATTTTGTCGCGATTTCCGATTGCGTACATGCAACTCCCTTCCGAAGAGCACTGCTCGCATACTACATTATTGGCGAGCCTGCCAGTGGGATCGAGTAGGATGGAAAGCCTTGTTAATTGAGCGAGTTTGAGGCGGTGCCTGATGAACCGAATACTACCGATTTGTGTGTGATGAGGGTGTATATAACACTGCTGACACTCTTTCGTTGGGGGGAGGAGCAATTTAGTGAGCAGGCTGTAGACAGCCATATTGGTGTTCGGTTGACGCGTGGGTACCCGATGAGACACTGAGACTTAGGCTCATGGAGTTTTATGCTTTGCAGGTCGGAAAAGCGCTTATTCGTGCATACTACACTAATAATGTAGACGTCCGAGAATATCTCTTATGTTGGTTTCTCTCAGTCCGTCGGTGTTGGTAGAAATATGGTGGGCTACAAAATCCACCTTTGGTACAGATGACTGATATTTCAGTTCGTAGAACATGGAGATTCGTACTATCCCATAACCGACTTCCAAAAGACGCGTATACACGACAAACATCCGCTGAGATCAGAAAATAACTGCGAAATAAACATTTACTCAGTGGCTAATGCACTGATTAGTCTTACAGGTAACATTTTGTATCAAGAGGATGTCTGAAATCCCAGATTAAAGGTCAAAAATAGATAGAACATCCAAGTGCTGGGAGCAAACGGCTCCGGATTACCTACGTATGAGGTGTTTTTATTTAGAAAAATACTACATTTACATCCACTATGCATGTATTTAGAAATCTTTGCTCTTCTTTCTAATATTCATTCTTCGTTCGAGCCTTATCGAGAGAACAACAGAAAATGTAAAAAAAACCACGGCGGATAATGGTTTTATGGCGAAAACTAAGCAAAGAGAACGTGGGATTCTCTACCGCTACTCAAAGTTTGCTCCAACTGCATGTAACAATCTAATATCTTGATTTTTAAAGCTATTTACAGTTTACTGCCTAAATATATGATGAGACTGTAAGACGCTTTCTGAAACCATCATACTGTTGGCATACTGCTCTACTGCATCATTATCGTACAGCGTTAAACAGAAGGGCAAGCCCCGCTGAACACTGCCTTTCTCACCATGTTGCACGTGGAAATGGAAAGAATGAATATACAAGATGGACAGAGAGTGGGAAAAGGAAACAACGACCTAGTAGACAACACACGGAATACACAGTCTAACTGTACAAACACACATTGATCAATCATTCTGATTCCACAGAAAGTGACAACACGATCGCCACTGTTCGCGGTTCGCTGCCATATCCTTCAGTGTCTCCAGCCAAATGGTTGAGGGGACTTTTATACCCCAACCACGGAGACGTGAGGCACCTACTTTTCCTAAGTTCGCTGTACATTTACTCATTCCCCGCTGCCACGTCATCTGCTGACCTCCACGTAGTTTCTTCCATTCCCGGTACGGTAGGTGTGTTTGCCATACGTAACACGTGCCCCAGTCAACGAAGTCTATTAAGCTGGATACGCTGTGATAGAGAACATCCTATGAAATTGAACCCAATACTCGATTTCTGACCTCAACATTGCTTACAGGGTTATTACACCCAATCGTAGCGATATTACGCAAACACCGGTGGCCGAAAACCTCAAGACGGCGAATATCTTCCCCACACCTCAAGCCTCGCAACTATACACCAAAACTGAACGCAACACGGCACAGTAGACTCGACCTTTCAACTTCATTGAAATATCAGGTTGGCGCCACAATTGCTCCAGTCCAGCGTACGCCGCTCGGGCTTTGGATATACTAGTGCTCACTTTTACTACACTGCTTCTATCCGTTGTCAAGCTGCTGCCGAGGTAAGTGAAGCGGTCAACGATTCTTAGTTCCTTCTCATCGAGCATCAAGCTCGGAACCGTTAATGTCCAGCCTTGCAACATCACTTTACACTTTGAAGGTGCGAAGCGCATGCCGAATGAAGCTACAGCTCTTGCGATTCTATCTTGTACACATTGCGCATGTTCCGTGCATTCAAACAAGCAGACAGCGTCGTCTGTGTAGTCTAGGTCACACAGATTCTCACTACTTCCTAGTTCGACGCCCACATCCCGAAGGTTTGGCAAGGCGTTCTCCACTATCTCATCCACGACGGAGTTAAACAAGAATGGGGAAATGGGATATCCCTGTCGAACACCGCTCGTCGTTTAGAATGGACCAAATAGCTCACCATAAGCCCTTACGCGGCCAGAAGTATGAGAGTACGATGACCTCGGGGAATTCACGAACTTCTGGGGCATACCTTTCAGATGAAGAGCACTGTCCGGTTAACTGAGTCGAGGGAGCTTTTTAAATCAAGGAAAACTATTACTGTTGGTTGACGGTGTGCGTGACGCGCCTCAAGTATTTGACGAAAAGTAAAAATCTGGTCAATGCATCCTCGACCTGAGCGGAATCCGGCCTGTTGTTCGCCGGCATTACTCTTGCGAGCCGGTGTCACACGACGCAGCAAAATCACGGCTAATACCTTGGCGACTATGGGAATGAAACTAATCCCACGATGATTACTACAGTTATTGCGTATTTCCCTCTTAAATACAGGTACAACCAATGGCTCACCCCATAATAATGGAATACGTTCCTCGTTCCAAACGTCACGGAACAAAGTGGGGAGTGATTTTATCAAAATGTCACCACCCAGTTTGAAAAGAACTGGAGGTAGCTCGTCAGGACCGGCCGCTTTCCTTCGCCTTAGTAATCGAACGCTTGACTCTACTTCTACTTCCAATGGGGGGTTCCAGTGATACTTCCCAAGGAATTGCAGCTGTTGACACAGGAGTAACTACATTAGCGCGCAGCCAGCTAAACTACTCCTTGAAGTATTCGGCCTAACGGCCAAGCCTTTGCGCTTTGCCGTGAATAGGGTCAATGCTCATCTACCTTACTGTTCGTCATAGATCCTAGCTCATGTGCTAACTTCTGTTCATAGCCGGCGCGGACTTCTGGATCACACAAACGTTGCACGGCTAACCGGGTTTGCGTCAATGACCATGGGGCTGGAGAGATGATTGCATTAAAACTAATGCATGGTCTGACTCTACGTATGTGGACCAGTAGGATCTACAGTTCTGAACAGAACTGCGCCACCGGTAGCTTACTGCGATATAATCAATATGTGTCAGAGTATCTGAAGCGTTAGAGTGCCATGTCACCCTGCGACGCGAGCTGTGTCGGAAATCTGTACTGGACAGGAATAACTGATTGTGTGCACAAAACTGGAGAGGCCCATCCCCGTTATGTGCACTAAGCTGGTAAAGCACAATACCCACCTAAACAAGCTTCTGACACACTAAGTTTGCCAACTTGTGTAGTTAAATCATCTGATAGCACTACAGTGTCAGAGCCTTTACCCCTGCGAACGAGAGTGGCGAGTTCTTCGTAGAACTCATCCTTCTGCATGTCAGAGCTGCAGTCTGTTCGAACGTATGCCGAGATAACAAACAGGTTTCGCTTAACAGAACTATCCTTTCGAACGCCAACTGACCCCTCTAGCCTAACAGCACATAAACGTCAATTGATAGGTATCCAGTCTAACAGAGCAGCCCTAGCCTTGTCAGTCAAGATTATTCCTACACCACGTTGACCCGCAGCTCGAGCTACTTCGTCTCCTGAAGTGTGCAGGAAATACCTCGATGAGATACTAAGAGTAGTTAGGAGAATCACACTGCTCGAATCCAATGTACGCGTTTCACTTGAGCAGTAAAAATCAATCTTCAGAGAGCCTCATGGCAGCGCTAGGCACGCCTGCTGACCGGCCTGCATGGGAATACGCACGTTAAAGGAGCCCATATTCAGAAACTGACGAGGCTTGAGAAAATGTGAGCCACAAGACGGCGGATTATTCCCGACATTATTTGACAGTGAATCGTTGCGGGTATCGGCCGTGTTATCAGTGGGAGCATTATGGGTGGATAGAGGGGGCAAAGAGAAATGGTTGGGGACAGAAGACAAAGGTTGAATAAGAGGGAACTGTAAGCAGTAGCCCACTTATCAATACCCACCCCGCTCGATGCAGTGGGCAGTGCGGTCCTGATTATCCTGCGTGACGACCGATGCAGTATGGAATGTTGGACGGGTACTGCTAGGGTGTCCAGCCGCATACACTTCTCAAAGGTGTCGGAAACACGCAATTACAATCTTATGAACGAGCAAAATCATCAATAACACTTAAGGGAATGTTTCCTTTTATAAACGACTGAAGATCGCCGATAAATCAATGTCGAATAGAAACTGGACAGAAATGCTCATTATAGGTAAGATTCTCCCGCTGACCTATTCTGAATTGAGGCCAACCTCAGAACAAAGTACTGATTTATAGCAACGAACAATCGACCCACTTATCTGCCCTGTTGAAACTGTACTTATCGATCAGGTAAGTCCCCCATCGAGAATGATCAAGCAGTAGAAAAATATAATAATTGTAAAAATAAAACAAGACATAATCACCAGAATACGCAAAGCTTAGTGGAAAAAACTGAACAAAGAAGTTAAATGCGGAATAATGTCAGCAAACGTCACAGCAAAGTTGGCGTGTAACTTTTAAACAATGCAAGCAACCTATTTGCGGAACATTCACGCAACATGCGTCTCAGTCACACTTCAGTCCTATTGCGTTTATCTAGCAAAACTTTGAACTGTCCCCCTTGCTTGAAGTATGATATGAAGTTCAAGGAACAGGAGAATATCTCAATTCGGTGTGATATTCCATTGGTCCAACCGAAAGACATGGAGTCCATAAAGCGATGCATTTCGGGAGGGGTTTTCTGAGGCGATGTAAGGTGCTCATTTTCGTCCGTGTCACGTGACTGTAGTTTATTTGAGGAAAACGAGGTGCCGTGTCTTACACAGACACAAAGTAAATTGAAATCGAAAACCAAACGTGAAAGCATTCCCATCCACAAGGTTTGTTCCAGACCGACCGCTTTCCAACAGTCACAACAGTGTCGCTGCAAATCAGAAAGCGAAGCAATAGAGTAGATGAAAATGCTGGAGACTGAGTTCCTGCGTAGCACATCGCGGCTCGCATAAAGTGCCATTGTTAGCTCCCGATTAGTGAAGACACGAATGATATGTAACTTAGATAAGACCTAAAAGAAGAAACAGTGAAAAATGGTCGACATACTTACCTCTTCCAGAAAGGACGCAGAAGTTGTCATTCCTTCACGAGAACTACGTGAGCATACTTCGGTCTTGAGGAATTGAGCAAATTTCAACACACTAAACTGTCCACCACAGTCGATTAACAAGCATTCTGGGCCTGAACTGTTGACGCTCGTTAGTGATAAGCAACGAAGAATTTTGTCAAACACGTATTTCGCGCAGTCACACGCGAGAGGCAGACACAGTTCAATCAACGAGGTTCCTGATCGTGGCTCATAGCGTGGTGGGAAGCAGTCGTCAAAAATAGAGGCAATCTTCGGGTGATGAATACCATTGCCACCAACAGACGGAATCTGAAAAACGATTAAGCAAAGAAGGACAGAAATATCTACGAAAGAAAACTGTCGTGCTCCACGATTTTTCTGCTCACGAAAACCACACTGACTATGAGTTCACGTGCCGGCAGTACGTTCATTAATGCATGAAAAATGGTAAAAGATGCGGGGAGGTTGATGATAAAATCGGAACACCTTCACTATTTGAGCATTGTGGATTCTCAGGTGAATACCACGCTAAACTGATACTACGACTTGACGAACATGTCAAAGAAAGTCACATTTCGCTTCTGTAGTGATCTTACTATGTCCACGCATCCCTTATTCTTGCGCGTTTCGTGCACTCGGTAAACGCAAGCGCATCTCCCGACACAAGTTCTCGGCCCACGCCGCTGTTTGGTCTCTGCGGGTAGCCCTTTCCAAAATACAAGCAGTTGGAACCCATCGGCCTTATTCTCGTCTCCACATTCGACGAACGCCGATCGCGCACGCTGAGGACTTATAACTGCAACTGATCAGTCCGTTCCATTAGCATTTTTGCTTTCCCAAGACAGTTTTTTTATATACATATACACATTCTGTGAGGCCCTTAACTACTTGAGTAGTTATACGTGACACATTTTGATTTTTTCTCTCTGGTTTATTGGGGCTGTAAGCATAACATTGCCTCCATCAAGAATGACGAACGCAAACCCGAATACGTACCAGCCTGTCATTCAGCGCGTATGAAAACCCCTGATCTTATTCCAGAGGGTCCCGGAGCTTTCATCACCATTTAAGGGTCACGTTTCTAGGATGCCCGCATATCGATCCAGAGGTCGAAGTACAATAAGTTGTTGCCAGCCATCCCAAAAAATATGATCCCACAGATTTATTATTATGAACCCTCCGTAGCATAACCCATACGACACTATGAGAGGCTCTTTTCAAGCACTTCGCTGAATCGGAAGAGAAGCGTATACAACACACCTGAGATTCAACTGGGTGATCCAACGCTCTCGCAACTCTTGAGAAAAACGAGGTTTTTGATGGGCACAACTTCCATGAACAACAAGGTTCTACGACAGTTGTGGATGTAGCGGCTGTCGCCATATACCCAAAGCGTTTTGGCCGTTTTCATCCGGGGTCAGGGTTTGGAAAGGTGTGAAGAGGCCGTCGACGACGCCCTCGAACAAGTGCACGAGTTCACTCCCCCGGTCCGCCCGTTTGCCAACACAACCATGGTCCCACACCTTGTTTTCGCATCCTCTCCAGATACTGTCCAAAAACCGCCTCCCAGCCGTGATTTCGATATACAGACCTTTCGTCAAGAGGTGCGGCGTTTGGTAAAAGTGGTAGAACAACATGAAACCAGGATCAACACCTTAAGTAACAGAAGCCCGAGTCGTAAGCGTTTCACGCTGCGGTCTACTCGGTCGAGCAATCTAACGGAGAGTGCTATTATCATCGCCGTTTTGGCTCACAAGCGAGTAATTGTGAAGAGCCCTGCAATTTCCAAAAACAGCTGGGAAACAACTAAGACGGAAGGTAATGGCGACAACCTCTACCGGCACTCCTTTTCCTAGTCGCCTGATATACAATCGAGATAGAACCAGCAACTTGCCTTTCTTGGTATACACGAGAGCACAGGTTAGCACACTACCCGCAGTAAAACATCCTGCCACCCAAACGACGGCGGTGACCCTACAGGCCGCAAATGGCACCCCTATCCCAAGATACAGCAATAGATTCCTTAACAAAGATCTTGGTTTGAATCGCCCCTTTCCGTGAGTGTCCGTCATCGCTCGCGTTCCTCAGACCATCTTAGGTTTAGTTTTTTTGGAACATCACGGGTTGGCCGTCGACCCCCAAAACCGCTTATTAGGGATTCAGTAATGTCAAACAGTCGTCGGTTCACTGACACACTCCTCTTTCCAAACCAAGATCCCGTCGATCCCCACGCTAGATCTAGAGTTCAGTAAACGTTTCAGTGAGCTCCCGAACCTTGTTCGCCTGAATGGTAATCTACTCCCATGACCACTGACGTGGCACATCAAATGCACACGTTCGACTGCAGACAAACCGAATGTTGCCCGGGCGGAATTCCAACATATGCTAAATTTAGACATAATTCAACCCCCAACAGCCCATAGGCATCATCATTGCACACGATCCCCAAAAAGTCGGTCGATGATTGGAGACCATGTGGGAATTATTGAGCGTTAAATCAAGCGGCCACTCTTGGTCGTTATACAACACCACAAATTACAAACTTTACAGCAGGTCTAGCCGGTAAGCGTTTTTTCAGCCGAACTGATTCAGTACGCGCGTACCACCACATATTGGTGGCCGAAGCGGACATCTCCAAAACGGCGATCACAGCACCTTTTGGGTTGTCTGAGTTCATGAGAATGCCTTTCAGGCTTAGTAACGATACTCAAACGTTTCAGCGTTTTATCGATATGGTTTTCAGGGGGTTAGATTTCACACTCGCCTACTTAGATAACACCCTTATCGCTAGTGTGACCAGAGACGGACATCTGACACACCTGTGCGCACTTTGCCACCACCTGGTTCATCATGGGGTCACAGTTAACGCTCAAAAGTGAGTGATAGGAGTGGAACCCTTGGAATTCTTGGGACATAGGGTATCGTCCACAGAGATCACAACTCTACCAGAAAAAATACAAGCCATATTAGATTACAAAGAGCCTACGTTGTTTAAACGGCTCCGGTGTTTTGATGGTTTAGTAAATTTCTATCGGCGTTTTTATACTGCAGTGCGCCCAAATAGTGAAACCTCTCACCGACCTGCTCAAATATAGTGCGAAGAAGCTAGTTTCCACCGTCCCTGCAAGAGTCGCTTTTGAGCAGCTTAAACAGACCATCGGCAATACAACGTCTCTAACCTACCTCAACCCGACAGCCCCAATCGCGCTAGTAACCGACGTATCAGATGCAGCCGTAGGTACCGTACTACAACAATGGGTAGGCGACATATGGAAACCAGTGATTTTCTCTTCCAAAAAATTACAGCCAGCAAAAACAAAGTATGGTACCCTTGGACGTTTCGGTATTAAGCACTTTGGACACATCTAAGAAGGGCGCGGTTTTACGGTGTACACGGATCACAAGTCGATCATTCACGCCCTACGTACCACCACAGACAGGTATTCCCCTAAGGAATTTGAACACTTAGATTGTATCACTTAATTCACGAAAGACGTACATCATGTCTCAGGTGTCGCTAATCCAGTCGCAGATGCATTACCTCGCATTTAAAATTTGAGCCTCGAAAACACCGACCCAATCAACCTTGGGAAATCCCCTCCGCTCAAAACCACGATCCAGCGCCATAGCTAAAGCGTAAGGCAATCAGACTTCCTTTTCCAGAGGTTCAGATAATGTGCGATATGTCTAAAGGACATCCAAAGCCTGTCGCCACACAAGCTTTTAGGAAGCAGATTTTTCAAGCTTTACACGGCCTCTCGCACCCAGGCATAGAAGCTCCCACCAGTTTAGTAGCCGACCGCTACATAATGGTATGATATGAATCACTTTGTCACCACACGCATCGGCAACTGCATTCAGTGCCAACGTTCAAAGATACACAAACATACAAGAAGCCCATTACCTCAATCCCCGGTGGGAAATCTGCGTCTCCAGGAAGTTCACGTCGACTTGGTAGGTCCGTTGCCACCGTCCAGGGGCTCCATTTACCTACTCACTTGCGTAGATCACTTCACTAAATGGTCAACAGTCATGCCCTTGCTAAAAGCTGCCAGCGAGACCGTAACCCAAGCGTTTTTAAAGCACTGGGTGACCACATCTGACTGCCCAGCCGTAATTACTACTGGCTGCGGGTCACATTTCGAAGATGCTTATGGTAACCCCCCATAACGGTTGAGTTTCAGGCGGATCCATACCACCGCTTATTGCTTCTCCGCTAACGGCATGGTAAAACGATTTCACCTGTCAGCTCAAAGCTGCGTAAGCGGCACATAGTGACCCCAACTGACGCGAAGCATTACCACTAGTACTACTGGGTTGCCACAACGCGCTGAAGACGGACTCCCAGACTGCAACAACCGAACTTACATTCAGTTTTACACTCCGAATGCCCGGCGACATAGTGACCCCAAAGCCCCTGGGTCCTTACGATTACGCAGACCGTGCCACCAGGTTGACGCACCGAATGCGTAAGTTGCACCCACCTGCGCCACGCGAACAAAATACGAATGTCTACGTGCACCAACATCTCCAGGATTGCACCCGTGTATTTCTCAGAGCCGAAGTACGCGCCCCGTTACTTCCCACATACTCTGGTCCTCACACTCAGACGGCTTTTCGAAAAGACGTTTGTGATAGACCATAACGGGAGAATGGACACAGTTACTAAACAGTCTCAAACCAGCTTTCCTGTCAGAATTGGATACTTCGATACCACACCCGTTGATTCACCGACAAACCGAGTCAGCACCGAATAACCCCGCGCCCATCGAACCACACGATGCGACCACTCCCCTCCCCCGGACGACCAAACATACACAGGGCAACCCTCTCCGGTTACCAACAGCGCCCAAACAATTAAAAAACCGGTGCGTTTTGCGGATGTGGTATTTTTTTACGTTATCTATGTCCCCGCACGTAATACAGTTTGTTTTTAGAAAAAAGAAAAGAAACACACGTCTTTAGATTTATCGTGAAAGAGGTAACTGCATCCTTATGTAGGTCCTACACATTTGTGGTCCGCTACACTTGGTATAGATACTCCACGGGAACGCAGAATGCCAAGTTTCACCGGAATCCCTGTCCACTAATGCCCTCTGTATTAGTGTACTCACTGGAGTGAGCGGAGAATAAACTCCACTGACATCATCACCACAAGCATCAGAAGATCCTGCCTCCCGCTTTAAACCTATAGAGTTTTAGGGTTGGACAGCCAGCTACGGCGGGCCTCCAGCGTTTGATCTCTAGTGACAGACAGTAATCCCCGCTGTCAGCCGGCCCGTTACCACATCGGACCTATTGGGACTATATGTGGTTATCCACTCCCAGTCTTAGTGTCTGGTTGCCGAGTATCCCTAAAGGTACAGTGGTCTTTTGTGGCTATGGGGTACATACCCCTTCTACTGCACTCACGAGCAACCATGTAGTAAAAAAAGCGCCTTCCCAATATTTTCGTAACCGTATACTCCTTTTTGTCACTTGGACAGTTGTTACTTTATAATAACAGATGTCTTCGTTTTGTAGACCGTTTCCGGGACATGCACACACAGTACTACACAAGTACTTAACACGCAGACGGAGCTCTTCTGCCGGGCGGTTTTCTAGCAGGGGGTCTTTGTAGTGACACCGATCGTAATTAGAAAGTGACCATTTTTCTGGACACCACTTTGGACTCATTTTCTCTAGGACCTTTTCTGACGCTTAGTTTCGACCCCATCGTTTTGTTCGGTTACGTACATCTAACTGAACTGATCTCCCCGAGATGGCCGTCGGCCTCATTTTTGAACCAATTTCACTTTCGGTTCTTCGCCGACTTTACACGCACTCGGTTTGTTTTTCGCTTCGCTGTGGCGTTCGTTTGCACCTGCATTTCTCGTATAGGTACCATTTCGGTACCACGATATGTAGAATACACTCTCGCATTTTTCCACCGACTCGTGTCTTCTGGTCATTCGATAGAAGGGATTTCGTTGGTAAATCGCTGTGAGGCCTCATAGAAAACACGTTCATAAGCCACACTCGAACGTTGTCTACATTGGTGAGCCCGTTTCCACCTGGATAATTAGTCAATCCGGTGAGTCGGTTGTTTTTGCTGTGTTTTACGTCCTTCTTTTGTTGCACGATATATATCTTTACGATGTTATCACAACGTAACCGTGTCTGAGAGTAAGACGCAGCTGGACACCGATCTCACGTTCTCTGCCGTGACGTTTATCCCACACGATCCCGAGGTCTGGTTCGCAGCATTAAAGCTGCAATTCGAGACACGTAGGATCCTCGACCAACACCAACGTTTCTCCTACGCCTTAGAGGTAGTCTCTGGTGATGTCATCCTCTCGGTTAGGGAGTCTTAAATCCTCCCCAGGAGCAGCCGTACGATCGGCTTAAGGAGGCTACTCTTCAACATTTCCTACCTTCCCGAGAGGAACGCTTGCGTCAGCTACTGGCACAGCACCCCATCGGGGACACCAAACCCAGCAGCCACGTAGCTCACCTTCGGTCCTTGGCTGGGCCTGCCGATAAGGATTCGGAGATAGTTAAAAAAATATGGTTGGATTCGTTGCCTTTTTATGTTCAGACCATCACTACTGCTGTCCTCGAGGATTAGTCCTGGGAACGAGCGGTCTCCGTGGCTGACAAGATTGTCGCACGTGTCGGCAATGGGGCTAACCCCTCATCGCCACGACATCGCGTAATCGTCGGGGTGTTCACCTGGACGAATCGCCGGAGAGACCCCGGCACTCACCATCCGCCCATCGCCGACTGTCTTATAAAGCCAGAGTGAAAGTTCCTACTCCTCGTAGTAACCCACGCAGGAGACGGCACGGACGAGCGCCCTACACTGCCCCGTCCGCCGTGAATCAACTTCGCCTGCATCTACTAAACCCAAAAATCCTATCACCGGTTTTTATTGGTTCCGTCGCGTTTTCGGACCAGCCGTCCGTAGGTGAAGACAGCCGTATTCATACGCGACGGGAAACGCCACTGCCGGCGAGTGAGAGAGACCGTACTCTCGCCATTTTGGATGGTCATTGCTCAATGGCGGTTCGTTGTTTTATGGCGGTGACTCACCGTGCTCGTCTTTAGATGATTATATTTTTTACATTCTGTTACATTATATGCCATATACTTCGTGCACTTACCGTAGTAAACTTTTCATGCACGCATAATTATGTTTGTTGGCCATAAATATGGAGTTATCCATGGATAACTCACCTGCAGGTGAGATATATTTTATTGGTCACGAACGTGCCCCTGTCAGCTTCGTAGTAGATTCCTAAGTGATCGTATGTATGGGAAAACATACTTATATGTTCATAATGGAATTAGATCAATAAGAGAGAGTTAAATTTCTGATGAGGCTCAAGTCGGGTTGTGGTTGGGATCTGATTGGGTTATGGTTGGGATTTAGTTGGGATCCTACTGAGTTTGCAAAAGTGGACTTGATGTACGTTTTCAGCCACTTTGACGGCCAATATCAGTAGATAATGTGGTTATACGACGGTAATGATGCTGACGCTTTCAATTCACCTTTTCAGGTTAAGAAACCGAACATGATTGGCCTGTGCAGGTGGCAAAGATACCGCCTTCGGCGAAAAGTGTTAATGCTGGCACTGTACTCATGTTGTATGTATGCGAGCTTGTGGGAACATCGTAATGGATGTACAGTGTACAACAGCCACGGCATGGTTCAATGGCGTTCATAATTTCCACAGAAACACCACTCATTGATAATCCTATCAATTTTTATAATTCTGGTTTGCTGCCAGCGACTTCTTCAGTCTCCTTTAAAGAGGATCACGGACCGATGCCAGTATCTGCCTTTGTAGCAGACCAAAGGGCTGATGAAGGTAAACTGGTGCGTATGAATAGTGCAGATCACTTCTTTCAGATGCAGAGAATGTTGATGACACTGGTGAACTGCTTCAGGAACTGCGTCACAACTTTATTAAATATCGCTTTAATATGTCAGCGAGCCGTGATTTTGCGCATACTGGCGAGGCGTTTCCCAAGCATTCCTCGTGACCCAAGGACGCTGTGTGGGAACCCCAGGCGGTGTAATGTCAGCTGCTTGCAGAATGGGGAGTATTTTCACCTTGGACTTGTTAAAGGCATCGTGCAGTCCATATCGGCACTGAAACTACCTAAGTGCATCCTTGACATTCAAGTGCATTGTGACGGCACCGTCATCTATCGATCGTCAGACTCGCAGTTGTGGCCAATATTGGAGCGAATAATAAGACCACAAGTCAGTGAGGTATTCACAGTTGGATTTTACTGTGGTAAAGGGAAATCGAAGCCGTTAGACAAATACCTTCATGAGTGCATCAGTGAACTGAACCAAGTATTGCAACGGGGGATCTTACACAATAGGGTGCATTACCAATGTACCTTATCCTCCATTGTCTGTGATACGCCCGCTCGGTCATATAATCGACAAGTTAAAGGGCATAATGCTTATTTTGGCTGTGATCGGTGCATTCAGCCAGACTACTACACCGGGGGTAAAATGACCTTCCCCTCTATCAGTTCTAAGCTACGGACGGACGAAAGCTTTCGTGCGAAAAGGCACATAAAGCACCACCTCAAGAACAGCAACAGTCCATTTTTGGCTGTTGAAATTGACATGGTCCGTACATTCTGTCACGACTACATGCATCTCATTTGTTTAGGTGTGATGCGTAAATTATTTCTGTCTTGGCTCAGTGGTCCCAGAAACACATTCACCGGTATTAATGCATCTTTAGCGGACGAGCTTGGCGATCGAATTCTTCAATCCCATGTTGGCATACCTTGTGATTTCCCATGTAAATGTCGGCATATTCGAGACACGGAGCGCTGGAAAGCCAGCGAATACCGGCAGTTTTTGTTATACTTAGGCCCCGTATGTTTGAAGAACATTATTTCGGAAAGAGCTTACGACCATTTTTTGTCCCTATCCATATCTATTTATATTTTTTCGCACCCCCAACTGTATGTCCGTTACAATAACTTTGCATCGAATCTTCTACGATTGTTTGTTCAGCAGTTCGAAATGTTTTACGGAGCACACGAACTTGTTTACAACGTTCATAACTTAATTCATTTGCATGATGACGTACTTTTGCATGGTACGCTGGATAACTTTTCCGCTTTTCCTTTCGAATCTTATCTTGGTTTCCTGAAGTGTTTCATTAAAGGACCGAGGAATCCTGGACCACAGTTGTAAAAACGATTGATTGAGGGCGTATCCGGTTTTCATCTATCAGTCACACAATCCTACGTAGATGACACAGGTTCACTTCTACCCAGAACCCCCAAAGGCGATAATTTCATTATTCGGAAGGCGTTTTTTTTCAGCCAGTCACCCAACAATGTAGTTATTGTGCATAACTTTCCTGGTGCCATTGTGAGCATTACTGGAAACACTTATTTTAAACGATTTCTTAATCCAAGACCTCTTTTCACCAAACCCTTACCCTTCACACACCTGTACATTTTTTCGGTGGATAATGTGGACACTGAAATTTTTTCTGCTATGAACACCCACATAGAGTGTAAATATCTTTTACTACCCTGTGGAACACAGCGTAGTTATACCGATTTTGCATACATTTTTATGAAATAAACTCGCTTTCACAAATGATTCTTCCGTCCATGATTACCTACTACGATTCTCGATGCTTGTTGGTATAAATATTTGTTTTTAGATGTATCGCCTCGTGCGCTTTACCAAGGATGGCTCGGTCGGCGTTTTTCACCGAAGCTGGTTTGTTGATTCCACACATACCAGATAGCCGAACGTAAAGAGAGCTTTGGAATACCGGAGCATGTTAATTTTGGGTAAGGAGTTACCATCCGATATTCCGGTATACGAATGTCGGGAATTATTTAGCTCAGGTATGAATCCATTCAATGGTTAATTCGCTGTCGACAGAAAGTTACCACGAAATTCTGCAGTGTGAATCTAATTACCTGCGAGAATTAACATCTGAACAGTCCGACGTTACAATGCCTATGACCATGTTTGGTACAAGGTACACCACCCGGAAAAGGTAAATTACTAGGGTTAGTTTACTCTTTCCAGACAGCCTATCACGTTCACCAGTGACTCCGAGGACACGGACTGTGAAACTAACCCCAAGAGAAAATTCCTGATGCCATTAACGGTTCCACCATCGCCGGAAATATTTCTCGGTGCAACTCAAAAGGCAAGGTTTGTCGAGCGAACAAATTAATTATTCCTGCCATTTAAACTGTCTTCCACACCGCATCCGGCAATGCGAACCATGGCCATGTCCTCTCCAATATCGTGCGTTGTTCAATTTATTTTTTTACCACACAAACTTGTAGTTTTGCGAACGTCAACTGTGGCAGTTCCAACGAGAAGTCTA
This sequence comes from Fasciola hepatica, assembly GCA_948099385.1. NCBI lineage: Eukaryota > Metazoa > Platyhelminthes > Trematoda > Plagiorchiida > Fasciolidae > Fasciola > Fasciola hepatica. The sequence continues at coordinate 5,183,300 of CANUEZ040000019.1, forward strand.
CAGAAACATCTAACACCCCTGTAGACAAGACAGTAATTGCGATGCTCGATATGTTAGCTTCACAGTATTAACAGTGCATCTACCAGGGGAGCTGAACATCAAACTGTCTACCTTGATTACCCTCGTCAATTCAAGTTTTGAGGCCTTTCAAAAAGAAGTTGCCGCCTTATCAAACGCAAAACCAACACCTGTGTCCCCTTTTTACAAACCAAAAAGAGCGACCATAGTTTATGACCTGCAAATAATGGACACAGATTTGAATGTGCTTTCGAACTATGACCATTTGGTAAGATAACAAGTTCACTTATTACTCCTCTAGGTTTCTATGCTAACCAGGACTGTCACTAACGACCTTCGCGAATCAGTCCGTAAAATGTTGTCCATGATGATAAGTGACGACGTTGCGAAACAGTGCTGCTGGTCAGGCAGTGTCGGCAAAACCGCTGTTTCGCACTTGCGACTGATGAATGTGATTAAAGGCACGTTTCAATTTTCTATAAGATTCATGTCACATCAGAAGCTATCTTTAACAGTCAGCAGCTTAAAGATACTTCCGATGATGACGTGCAGAAGCATGTGTGTAGCGGTTGCCATCTTCGTTCATACTTTTACCACGTTTATTGTTTAACTGAACGCTGACTGCCAAGCGCGGTGGCCATTTGACCGTTGCTCTTGCGCACGCTCTCACGCACGCTCCCAAATACACGCTAACCACTATCTCTCCCAATCGCCTTCTCGTTCTCACGGGTCGTGGAGAATACTGTTCTGGTTAACATATTTGTGCAGTGCCGCGCATTAGAGTAACGTGCAGATGGTCCACGCAGTACAAAGGACCGAAGCACGCGTTTACTAAGGAAACCGCGATGTAAGGTCTAATCAACCTTACAATTGGTGAGCCCGACGTGATCCTCAGGTCACGTGAGTTTCCTTGTTTTCTACCGTTCAAGGTCCCGTCTGCGTACGTTTTTGTGTGTTTTATTGTTTCCCTATCTTGATTTTTTTTTTCGGTTGGTTTACCAAATAATATTTTTTTTTCGTCCATACATATTTTGTGTGTCTAATTCGTCGTGATTTTTTTTTCGCCATGGATTTACCAAAAAAAAAAAAACAGACCCGTGAAATTACAATCTGTAGTTATGGTTTCATTTTCTTCTGGTCTCCTAGCGACTACAACAACACCGAACATCGTTCGTGTGTTGTTATTACGGTCCAACATCCGCCGGCGCCCTCAGGCGCTATTTTGTTCCAGTTTACCTTGCCCTCTCTCAGACGGATCTAACAAGTCACATTGGCTTCATCCGTAGCCTGGCTGACTCCCGTGCACGTTCAAGGAGCCAACCGCTCGCTGGACAACGGGACGATTGGTCAGCCTGGCACTGGAAACGGCAGCTGGACGCCTTTTTGGATGGACCTGACGAGGCATTTTCCGGCTTGCATTCGTATGAGACCCGCGGGCGCCAAAACACAATTGGACCCACGCACATCGGACCTCGAGAGTGCAGGCACCGGTAAACTCATCAGCAGTCGTTCGACGTCAACAACAATATAACGGAGAAGCTATGAGGAGTTCCTGGACAACCAATAGTCCGGCTTACCATCACGATCGAAGCCCAACTCCGTCGGACTTCTAGGAGGAGGCCCCTGTAGCGGTTGCCATCTTCGTTCATACTTTTACCACGTTTATTGTTTAACTGAACGCTGACTGCCAAGCGCGGTGGCCATTTGACCGTTGCTCTTGCGCACGCTCTCACGCACGCTCCCAAATACACGCTAACCACTATCTCTCCCAATCGCCTTCTCGTTCTCACGGGTCGTGGAGAATACTGTTCTGGTTAACATATTTGTGCAGTGCCGCGCATTAGAGTAACGTGCAGATGGTCCACGCAGTACAAAGGACCGAAGCACGCGTTTACTAAGGAAACCGCGATGTAAGGTCTAATCAACCTTACATGTGCAACATTGGTTTAACAATGCCAGGGACCGCGGGGGGTTCGATCAGAAAACGCAGGTACATTTCTTTACACCGTTAAACTTGAAGCACAAATATTTTTCGGTCCATCTAACTATTATTTTCCTGGTAATCAGTTTAAGTGCTTGCGCGTTTTAAATTTTTTTATTTGCTTCTCTTTTCTAATGTTGCAGATGTAAATCGAGGTCATCTGGAAGAAAAGAACAACCGGAAAATCCGCAAGAATAGATTGTACACTTTTCTAAATGTCAATAATACAATTTTATTTGAGCTACTTACTAGGCTGTTTTCTTTGTACCAAGTGGCAATTGGTGGAAACTGGGAAGCTGAGACCGTTCTCACTAGGTTCGCTAGAGTTTGTCCGGAAATACTGGGAAGAACTAGGGGGCGTTTTGTTTCGATCTGAAATTTGGGTCATCCCAATGGGGCCCCAACTGGGAACCCATTGGGGCACGGTCGGGATGCGTAGCAAATCCCAACCAAAACCTAACTTCTAGGCTAGGTCGTCCCAATCAAAGCCCAACGTATCCCAACCAAATCCCAATCGGGATGTGATTGGGATCGCTACTTGGGCACAGTATATGAACATATTGAAGGCTGCAAAGGCCTATGGAAAAGCCATCGAGATACTCACTGGTCTTTACGTTCGCCCAAAAAACGAGATCTTCGCCCGTCATATTCTCGTAACTGCGAAAAAAGAGAATGGACAGTCTCTAAGCCAGTTTGCACATAAGTTAGGGTCATTGGTGAGAGATTGCAACTTCAGATCAACGACGATCGAAGAAAACCGCGACGATGCCATTCGTGATGCTTCCACCACCAGTATCCAGCTGAACCACATCAGGCAACGCCTTTTGGAAGAGAGTGGGGTAAGTTCCGACCTGGCCTAATGTAATGCAGACATCATACAGCTGACGTAAAAAGCTTCTGAATTAAAATGGAACAAAAATGTCTTGAAAGTGTGCGTAATGGGAGTGGCTTTTATAAACATATATTCTTTATTTTTGGTGAATCTTGTTTTTCTCAGTCAAATCTCGGTAAATAGCTCTTCAGTCATTGGCTTAGCCGTTGCTGGTTGTTGATTGGGTTAGTGGTCATATATAACCTGCTGCACGAAGTCCAGTCCCCACCTGCCGTTCCCTGCGACGCGGTTGCCGGCTATTCGGCGTGCAATGGGGGGTCCGGCCCGGTTCCCTAATTTGCGTTCGGTTTTCTGGAATTCCAACCAACCAGTTTTTACGTATACGATTGGCAAGCAAGAGGAATGGCTTCACCGGCTCGGGAGGAATGCGTACACTGTCTGGCTCGATGACGAACGTGGAGGACTACGTGACTGTTAACATGGTCCCTATGGGGCCACCACATTTTGATTACCGTGTTGCTTCTCTGAAGCCGTTTTTTTTTGTTGCCTTTTCATTTCTCTCGCATGTGAGTCTCGTTTCACGTGCGCAAGCCTGGGAATACTAGCTTCATGTAGGGGGCGATCATTTGCGAGTTTGGGCGTGGTATATAGAAAACTCCGTGCTTTGTTAAACATTTCGTGAAGATCGACTGACGTTTACCAGCTTCAGAAGATGGAAAGAAATTAGTATTCGATTCAATCCGTTAACCATATCACGTAATTTACAGTACTGAAAGCATTGGTATCAGGAGCGCAGTTATCTACTATGTTCAGACAAGAGGATAAGTTAGTTAGTTCAGTGAAACTTTGCTGCTAGATACATGGAAGAGAGCTCGTACAGTGGGACATAACTGTATAACTATATATATATATATATATATATATATATATATATATATATATATATATAATATCCTTCGGTTACGGTGGACGCGAAACACCTGTCACTTACGTAACTCATTACGCCAATGGTGTACACGCAGGTGGAAAAACACAGTTTAGGTATTCTGGCAGTTATTCTTTTAGCCAAACTTCACTGGGTCAGATCACATTGGCCAGTAGTCCTTCGGAAAGCGCACCCCCACCAGTGGCACGTTTTTCACACAAAACAGGGATTTTGGGACAATGACAAGTGAGGACCACTTTCTCAAGTGATAATTAAGAAACAGTCCAACGTTTTCAAAATATTTCACCCTTTTTTGCCATTGCCAGATACGAATCGACATCCCACTTCAATTTTAGAGTCCGCTATACAACAATGATGACCATTTCGTTGATCGAGATATTTCTACCAAGGAAAAATCGCCAATTTTTTTCTCTTTATAAATATACCAAGTAAGTCACTTAAAACCCAGCAAGTAACTCGTATTTCAAAATAAACTTGCCAGATCAATTTCAAAATTGGCGCCCCAGAATTCCAGGATTACGCGCTAATTCAAAAATATCCAGGTCGGAACTTACCCCTCTACCCCTTTTGGAAAACGACTTTTTGAATTTTCAGACGGCCTTCGAGAAAGCAAGGGCGTTGGAAGTAGCCGAACAACAGTCTTTGTCTTATTAAAACGCCTCGCCCGATTCGGGTAACGGGAATTTTTGATTGTGCATCAATGGATAAACTTTGTCTGAAAAGTTACACATCCAAGGTAAATAGTGAGACAAGCAACCCACAACTCACCGTTGAGATTTCGGATCTTTTGGTGGCTGCAACTCCGACAAGGGTTTTAGTCGGTCAAGGTCAGGTATTATGTTCAGTTCAGTTCAGTTCAGTCTGCACAGGACAGGTAATGGCCACGGCCAATCGAGCGTCCAGAATTCCTTCGATGGTATGCACACCAGTTACGCACCCACCACTGCCGAGTGTATTTCGTCGAATCCCTACTAAAAATGAGAGGGAAACGGAAAACCTCATCGCACATCAACTGCGTGAGACATTATGCATCGTGAGCGTTCACTGAGACAGTATGCAATGAGGGAAAAAGTCTGCTAAAACATACTCCAGAATGACCACAGTGCTACCCGTCATCCATCTAGTTGATATACTCAAGGCTCACTACAAGGAAAGATCTCGTACCACTTGCGATCTAGGCCACCTTTGAAGGATTGGATTGTCTGCAGATCTACCATTTCACCAGACAGACCGTTCCAACTGTTCACAACCCTATTGCTGAAGAAGTGCGATCTAGCCATCAACCCAGATCGGGCTTTTATCGACTTCTTTTCGTGTCCCCTTGTTCTGGAGTCTACGGCGACTTGGAATAGACTACCTGGTCTAAGGCCAGAAAAGCCCTTCATTACCTTGAACGTTTCTATGAGATCCCCTCGACGTCTCTCCTTTCCAACGAGAAAAGATTCAGGTCACAGAGTCCCTGCTCGTAAGTCTTACCCCTCTGCCCTTCAACCATTCGCGTGGCGAGACGTTGGACTTTCTCGAGGCAGGTGGCGTCCATTTTGTAGAGGGGTGACCAAGCCTGCACGCTACCTTCTAAGTGAGGTCGTACTACAGCCATGTAAATAGGTACAAATACCTCCGGCTTCCGGCAAGACAAAGCTGATCGCAGTCTAAAGAGCTCCCCACGAGCCTTATGCGCAGCAGCATTGCATTTCTCCGACCATTTGAAGTCACTGTTCATGATGACCCCCAGGTCTTTAACCCTACTGGCTGCCTCCACGGTGAACAGCCCTTGATTATGAGCGACAGTTAGGCTCACTGTTGCCCTTGACAACAAATGGCCTTTTTGAGCGTTTAGAGGTAAGTCCCATTTGTATGCCCAGTTCAGGACGGTACCTATTTCCCTGCCCAAGTCCGCCCGGCACTTAGGTCCAACAATCTTCACATCATCCGCAAAAATAAAGGCAGGCGATTGAAGAGTGGATGCTAGGTCATAAATAAATAACAAGAATAGGACCGGGCCTAGGACGGATCCCTGAGGTACACCACTGGTGACGTTCACCAAACTGGAGCACCTGTCCCCCACTTTGACGTAAAGCTTCCTGTGGGAGAGGAAGTCCTCCAGCCACCTATATACTGGCCCACCTATACCAAAAGTCTCCATCTTGCGTAGCAAAAGACGACGATTAACGGAGTCGAACGCCTTGCTAAAGTCGAGGTAGCATACCTCAACTTGCTTACCTTCGTCCAGTCGTCGAGTTACTTCATCTAAGAAGCACAGGAGATTGGTGAGGCAAGATCTATTTTTCAGGAATCCATGCTGCGCCGGGCTTAGCATGGAGTGCTGCATTAAGTGCTGGCAGATATGGGCACGGATGATCTTCTCGAGGACTTTACAGAGAATGCTAGTTAGGCTCACCGGCCTGTAGTTCTGCACATCCGACTTGGGCCCACTCTTATGTATTGCCACGACTGTAACAGCCGGTCGTGGAAAATCCCCCTTTTTCCCTCGCGATTCAGTGTTTTTCCCAACATCACTCATTTCCATACACTATTGACTTGTCTTTACGAACTGGTTGTTTTTCTGGACCAATTGTTGTTTGTTCGCGCCCAGAGCGCTACTTTGGCACATCCTTGTTCAGGACCTGCGTGACGCACGTGCTGTCTGCTCACACGCTGCTATTCGGTTTCTCGTTGTTGAGACTTTGTGATCGTATTATTGAGGTTTGTATATTGTTTACGTCGTTGTTTATTTTAATAATCTAGTATCGTAGAATTATCACGGATAATCGCCTTCTGATTTCGGGATCCGTTGCGAATTTGGCTACGCATTGCTCAAACGTTCGTAACAATACTCAATAGATCTATTTTGAACGAGGAAAATTCACGCAAAATGCCAAGAAAAGGATCAAAGGCAGTCGAACCCGGACAGGAAGTAATACGGCAAGTCTCTGGGGAGGTTTTGGGTACTTATGATTCTTTAGTTAATGCTAGATCGCCTAGTCCTGTCAGTGCTAGCTCATGTGTTATTGAAAGCAACATTGTTCGTAAGGACGTTGATTTATATAGGCTGAGAATACTAGAACTAGAGCAACAGTTACTTTCGGCTAGACTACAGGCGCATGAAGCAGAGAAGTGTACACAGAAACAGCGAGAGTATAGGACCAGTGACTTCGACACTTCCGATAGGTTAGAGTGCAATAAGGTAGGGAACCCCACGCAGGTCGCCGACTACAAACCACCATCGATCGTTCTGCCTAGAGTGGAGTTAACGGTTTTCGACGGGCGAGCTGAGCAATATTGCAAGTTTGTCAAACAGTTCGAGACGTTCGTTGAAAACAAGGTAACCGACCCTGGGCAAAGGCTTCTCTACCTTACTCACTACTGCCGAGGCCGAGCGCGAGAAGCTATCGACGGATGCACCATGCTCGACCCAGAACAAGGCTACACAAGGGCAAGAAAGATTCTGAGGGACTTGTTTGGCCAACCTTTCAAAGTAGCCCGTAACCTAATAGAGGGCGTGATGGCAGAGGCAAAGAAAACCAAGGGCGACGTCTACACAATGGATGACCTGGTGATCAAGATGCAGAACTGCTCAATAGCCCTCGACCATTTAGGTTACAGAGCTGACCTAGACGCCATGCACACTTTGGAAGGCATAGCCCGTCACCTCTCTCCCGAACTACAGGGTCGGTGGGCGGAAGAAGCTGAACGGATAAGCCGAGGCGACAGAGAAGCCAACTTCGAAGACCTGACTGAATACTTAGACAGGCAAACGAAGATAGCTGACAGCAGATTCGGCCGACTCATCCGGGACAGCAACCGAGCAAACAAGCCCGGTACTAGCCAAGTCCAAACCCCTGTACGGGAACATCCAAAGTACCAGCCTTGGACCAACACACACGTCATTTCACGAGATGCTACGGCGAAACCAAATTGCAGATCCTGTGGTACTAGCCATGGCCTACCAGAATGCCCCAAGTTCGGCAATGCCACAATAGACGAACGGTGGGGAATGGCGAGGATGGCAGGAGCATGTTTCATCTGTCTCAACACCACGCACCGGGCAGCAGCCTGTAGAACAAGGAATCGATGTGGTTACGAGGGCTGCACGGGCAGACACCATCGGCTGCTGCATCAGGCGAGAATAACCATATCCGAGGTGAGCGCCAAGCCCAGCGTGATTTGTTCAACTTCACAATCTGCCAGTAAACCGGTACGTTTAGGCGTAGTGGCCGTGGGAGTAGTGACTCCGACTGGGATAGTCGAGGCGTTGGCTTTCGTTGATAGTGGATCCGACACCACTTTAGTGAAATAGCGGTTTGCCGACAAACACCAACTGGCTAAATGTGCGACGTCGTTAGCAGTGAGCACGGTGGGCGGAACACAGGTAATGACTGCCGGTAGATTAGGGCTGCAACACATCCCTCTGGACACTAACGAGGAAATTGAACCAACGGATGCATTCACGTTAGCGGATCTCCCCATGCGAGCACCAAGGTCGGTGAACGCAATCTTGACTCGATGGCCTCACCTGCAGGATGTAACCGTTGTAGACTGGGAAGATGATGAGGTGGATCTCCTCATCGGATGCGACGTGCCAGAGGCGCATTGGGTGCTTGACCAAAGAGTGGGCGACCGCCAGGCACCTTATGCCGTACGCACGGCTCTGGGATGGATGTTATACGGTCCAGTAGGGGTACGCGGTTCCGTGAATTACTTATCCGCCGAAACGGACCGCATAGAGTATCATCTGCAACGGCTGTATGAAAAGGAGTTTCATGACATTGGGGACGAAAGACCGACGTTGTCTCAAGAGGATCACTTCGCTCTACGAACGGTGCGGCAAGGCTCTAGAGGCCTCAAAAAACAGTTCGAGGTTCCCCTCCCATGGCGCACACCGGTCGACCCGTGGACTGACAACAGAAATTATGTTCTCCAACGATTACTACGACTAAAAGAACGCTTCATTCGAGACCAGAATCTGTGGGAACGATACGCGGATTTGATGAAGCGAAACGAGGACCTCGGTTACGTTGAAAGGGTGCCTGTTAACACCGACAGCAAAAGGGGTATCTGGTATCTGCCTCACCATCCGGTTATCAACCCCAAGAAACCCAATAAACTGCGCGTGGTTTTCGACTGTGCGGCCAAGTTCCAGGGCAAGTCGTTAAACGATCGCCTACTACAGTTGCCTGACTGGACCACACCACTGATCGATGTTCTGTGCCGTTTCAGAGTGGGTAAAGTGGCTTTGTCTGCTGACATTAGGGAAATGTTCCATCAGGTGAAGATTCCGGTAGGAGAACGAGATGCGTTGCGTTTCCTGTGGTGGGAAGGGAGCGACCGGGACAACGCAGTGGTGAATTATAGAATGACCGTACACCCCTTCGGAGCCATATCGTCACCATTTTGTGCCAACTACGCCCTCCGAGAATCAGCGAACAAACATGGCGATCTGGTACATCGGACGGTGGTAGAAAGCGTCAGCAGGAACTTCTACGTCGACGACTACCTTGGGTCATTCGATGATGTGGAATCAGATCTAAAGCAGTTCAGGGGTCTGACGAGATTGCTGGAAGAGGGCGGCTTCCATCTAACTAAATGGATGTCGAACGCTTCAGAAGTGCTGAATGTCATCCCGTATCACGAAAAGGTCGAAAGGGTAAGAGATTTGGACGGCTCTCCACTTCTTATCGAGCGCACTTTAGGGATACAATGGGACGCGGAAACGGACGATTTTGTTTTCGAACTGAACGTTCCCGAGCTGCCAATAACCCGTCGTGGCATACTATCTGCCGTCTCAAGTTTGTTCGACCCGCTCGGTTTCGTCTCACCATGGCTGCTACCCGGAAAGATCTTGCTGCAGCGGCTGTGCCGTAAGAAAGTTGATTGGGACCAGTCACTGGACCGAGGGGACCGGCTGGACTGGGAGGAATTTTTGAACACCTTGAAGAAATTAGGGGACATAAGAATACCACGATGTTTGACCCCTGGCCATACGAAACGGACTGGAGAACTGCATGCCTTTTCCGATGCATCCGAAGTCGGTTATGGAGCTGTGGTGTACGGACGATGGTGCGCAGGAGATGGACAATATACCACGAGGATCCTGTTCGCCAAAGCCCGCGTTGCTCCACTGAAGTCGGTCTCAATCCCACGCCTTGAACTCAGCGCAGCCGTGTTGGCAGTCAGGGCGGTGCAAGCTGTGAAGAGACGTTTCGACTTCTATATTTGGTCGGCTAGCTTCTGGACGGATTCAACGATAGTACTTTACTACATTAACAACGTACGGAGCCGGTTTAGTACTTTCGTTGCTAACCGGCTCACGATTATCCACGATGAATCGGCCACGCACCAGTGGAGTCATGTCAGGTCTGGCGATAATCCGGCCGACCTGTGCTCCCGAGGTGCGACCAACTTCAGGCAACTGGACACGTGGACGAGAGGGCCGAACTTCCTGCAATTGCCCAAACAGGACTGGCCCGTGTTCGAATTAAAACCCCCTACGGAATTGGAACTGGAGATCAAAGGCGTAGTGATAGCAACCAACGTCGTCGAAGCGTCGCCCATTTTATCGCGACTGGTCAGGTTTTCTTCCTGGATGAAGACGCTTCGTTCGCTAGTTTGGTTAACCAGGTTCAAGAGAAATTTACTAGTCATGAAAGGGCTACGGCCCTCAGGTCGGATACGGGTCGGCCTGATAGGTCCCGATGAGCTACAAGCGGCAGAGTACGATATTTTCAGAATGATACAACGCGAGGCTTTCGCCCAAGAACTCAAGAGGGCGGAAGAAGTGGGGCCGACCAATGAAGACATGCCATCTCCAAGAGGCGAGCTGAAGCGTTTAAACCCCAAACTCATCGACGGACTGCTGCGGGTGGATGGTAGGCTAACCAACGCCCACCTGAACTTCGACACAAAGTATCTTATACTGCTGCCTGCGAGACAACCTGTAGTAGAGCTAATGATTCAACACGTCCACGCCGTGGAGGGACATGCCGGGGTAAGTCACGTGACGAGCGTCATCCGAAAGCGTCTTTGGTTGCTGAGAGGACAAGAGGCTGTAAAACGCGTAATCCGACGGTGTGTGCAATGCAGGAGACGCAATGCCACAGCAGGCAAACAACTCGTGGCCCCACTACCAGAATGCAGGGTGACTACGGGCTGGTGGCCGTTCAGTGACACCGGGTTGGACTACTTCGGGCCCTTGTGGATCAAGTGCGGGAAAAGATTAGAAAAGCGATAAGGATGTATCATGACGTGCACGAAATCACGTGCGGTACACCTAGAAGTCGCACATTCGATGATGACCAATTCGTTTCTACGGGCCTTGCAAAGATTTATCAACCGAAGAGGCGTACCGGCCGATATATACTCAGATAATGGGTCGAACTTTGTGGGCGCTCACCGGGAATTGCAGCGTTGGCACAAGAACACAAACAGGGACGAACTGCAGAATCGAACCGTGGCCTACGGCATACGATGGCATTTCGATCCCCCACAGGCCAGCCACCGAGGCGGCATATGGGAACGCATGATCCGGTCCGCCAGACGGATATTGCTGTCAATCATGGAGCAGCAGCCACCCGACGACGAGATGCTGAACACCGTCATGACTGAGGTGGAGCGAATCCTGAACAACCGCCCCCTGGTTCCAGTAATGAACGGCGACCACACCCACGTGGCGCTCACCCCAAACGACTTATTGACGCTAAGGTCGAACGAGGGTTTCCAAGGGCCGGTAAACCTTCGTGGGAGCTACCTCCACGGGTGGAAGCAAGCGAACTATCTGGCCAAGGTCTTCTGGAGGCGATGGCTACGGGAGTACCTACCGGCTTTGCAGACTCGACAGAAGTGGATGGCCAAAACAAGACCATTCAAAGTTTGGGACGTGGTTATGATCGCCGACGAACGCGCACATTTCAGCGCTTGGTCTTTGGGAGTAGTTACGGAAACCATCAAAAGCACTGACGGAATGATAAGAACGGTGAAGGTGAAGACAGCTAACGGAGTGCTCATTCGTGACATACGCAGTATTAACCTACTCGAGAGCGAAGACGGAGAAGCTGATAACCCTGAGGCCTAGTAAACCTTTTTCACACCAGTAATCGAGGTGGATAAAGAAACACCATATATACCCTACGGTCTCCGTCAAACACATTAAGGTGCTTGCGGTCTTTTCGTTGACATTACAGAAGGTTCTTTCCGATATGTGGTGATGAATGCGATTCCATTATACATCCCGATACATACACGCATGCACGACGCACTCTACATCCCGTAAACCCATCAAACATGTGACAGTGTTCGTTGTTTTGCTTTTTGTTGACGCTACCGGATGCCCCTGTCATATGTGGAAGTAGCGGAGCTAAGGTCACACACACACGCTACATTTTACTCGTTTTCTTGCCACGCCGTCCTTTGTTGACGTTGCAGAAAGTCCTCCTTTGATGTGTAGTCATACCTGTGATTTCATTGTAACCCCGGCACACACACACGCACTCACACACACACACTCAAGCACGTACATCCAGGACCGGACGGCCCCTTACGAGGACAACGTCTATGTGACCATTCACGCCCGCCATCGGTCATTTGGTCTTGTGGAAGATGTAGACTAGCCTCACGTCTATGTATCCAACGGATTAGGTGCGACCAGTAGTAGAACGTTGACGACGAGCATTAGACGCGCGCACTGACAGCAGGGCCTAGGCAGGTAGGAAGAATCAGTACCTTTATACCGAACCTTTGACTCTGCTAAGGATCCAGGAGGATTTTGGTGGGCGGTGTAACAGCCGGTCGTGGAAAATCCCCCTTTTTCCCTCGCGATTCAGTGTTTTTCCCAACATCACTCATTTCCATACACTATTGACTTGTCTTTACGAACTGGTTGTTTTTCTGGACCAATTGTTGTTTGTTCGCGCCCAGAGCGCTACTTAGGCACATCCTTGTTCAGGACCTGCGTGACGCACGTGCTGTCTGCTCACACGCTGCTATTCGGTTTCTCGTTGTTGAGTCCTTGTGATCGTATTATTGAGGTTTGTATATTGTTTATGTCATTGTTTATTGTATTAATCTAGTATCGTAGAATATCACGGATAATCGTCTTTTGATTTTGGGATCCGTTGCGAATTTGGCTACGCATTGCTCAAACGTTCGTTACAGTATGCATAGATGCAACCCACACAGGATACTGTATGTATTGTGGTATTGCCTGGATCCCAACAGAAGGTTGTACGGGGAGGTATGTTTTAGATGTGGGATCGATGGACCGGATAGAACGAGATTGCGCCCTAGTGGGACAGAAACTTCAGAAGGTGCGCCGGTGGATGAGTAGCGAGAAAAAGTAGGACCCTAGTGGTAAATGGGTTCCGAGCCTGATCCGGATGAGACCCAGGGGCTTGCCGGTAACTTGCCGGAAGCTTTACGGAAAGGAGCTGGTAGGTTGCCCGTAGCTTGCTGGCCATATTACATGTGGGGTGCTGGCACCGAGGGGGCTTACCGGCATCAACCCAAAATCGGAGTACGATTTCGATCCACTTTTAAGTTTTAACCCAACTTTCGAAATCGCACACGCACCTCCAACGATCATGTAATTCTGGCTTGCCCGAAATTTAGACGGGTAAGCTAGTAATCAACTGATCGACCTGGTTAACTAAGTGAACAGTCTCATCTCCACATACTTTGGAAAGGCAATTTTATAATATCCTGCTACTGCATTCCGAAAGCAAGTTCATGCTCCACTCTCCCAATACGTTCCCAGAGCAGTGCTTACTCAAGAACTGCATGATCTAGCGTTTTACAACGACCAGCGCAACCAAAATGAGACATATTCCCAAATACTGAGTCGCCGACATTTTTAAACAAACAAACTGTATGAAATAAAGATTTTATGAAATGGGTAAATTCCCAATCTGATTTAACGGAGCAAACTGCTTTCCACTAAGATGTTTTGCGCCTAGCTCAGAAAATGAAAAAAAGAAAGTGTGACTCATAAAATTAACGTGAATGGTGGGAGCAATAAGTATATATATATATATGCATAATTATATGCGTACATAGTTACATAACTGTGGGTATATATATATACCACCGACTCCGAAACGGTATTTAATTAGCTAAAGATAAGTGAAGCGCGACATTTGTTATCGAAAAAACTCATCATGGGACTACGAATGCGTGATCAGTGAACTTACCTGGAGGTTTTGTGACCTAAGTCGCGATCACTGGCGTCAGTAAACCATCGTTTCATAGTACGCTCCATCTCCAGAGTAGAAGATCCCCTGAAGCGAGTGGTAGATTCTGTTGCCTCTGTAAATAAACAGTGGCTCCATTACAATAGACTGACCAGTGACGGCGTTAGGAAAGTTGAAACTTCCTGCTGCAATTTCCCCAGTTGTTCCGGTCCACTTGCTCGTGAGAGCCAGATTCTCCCCGATCAAGGAGGAGAGCATTCGGCGAGTAGTGGACCCAATGTCGGCGCACATATGACGTTTGAGTGTACTAACCCTATATTATGATGCAAAATTGTTCTGTCACTTACAGTGCTCGTAAAGTTATCCAGTACTGTAAGATCTTCCTTCTTCAGAAGATCGGTAATACTGTTTGTCTGTGAGGGCTTGTAGGCCGTGATATTTGTCACATCCAGGCGACAAATAATGCCATCCGGCTCTACAATCATCAACGCCATGTCTTTGCGAAGGCCACTTAGGTTTGACGGCATACGTTTGAAGTAGTCTGGTAATGGTAGTAGTTGATAATGAGAAAACTGCCTTGCCACTTCTTGGCGTAACCGAGCATAAGCTGTGGAGATACTGGGGTTGTTGCAAGTTGTATTGTGCTAATTGAAATATAGCGGTGTTGATAAATTCTACGCAACGAACCTTTGACTGGTCACTTTTGGCGATGTGGCATCTTCCGTGGACCTCCCCTGAGACATCAAGTTTGATGGTCCATGAGTAATATGAAATGACAAGTTGGCACTAGACTTACCTCGGAGATGAGTGACAAAGAGCCATGACATCACCGGGGGAGTTGAGGGACTGTATCGGAGACTCCCTTCGAATCCTCTGCGACAGAGGTGCCTCGATAGTACTGTCATCCGATGTCAATGGTACTGATATCCTAGAAGAAAGTTATAATGAATAACAGTGTACCTGCGGCGAACTGTGTACCGCTTTAAAAGTGGTGTCATGGGTAACGTATCATCCTTTGACGCTGACATTCCAGATTCGGAAAGGAAATTCCTTTCAAATTGCACTGCATCTTTGAGGTTATCTCAGAAGAATACATATACCTGGGACTGTTACCCGTGTGATAGATCTCATGATACTTGTATGCCGTCACCCTTTCCGGCAAGCATCCACCTTCCGGCAACATACGTTGGTAAGTCTGAAAAATTGGGGACTTTGGCCGACGCGTTTGGTTTCCATCAGTAAGCCGATTGCCGTGAACAGTGGCTACCGAGTCATCAGCATCAAACACGACGACCAAGTACATCTAAAAAGGTTAATTACTTCGAATGCATGCCAATGTAACGACAGAAACCTAAAAAATCTGCTTTGAAAAAAGCATTTTACTTTATAAAGGTATGTAATATAGGTATCAAAACATTATTACCAGCGAGACAAATACGGAAACGCTTACACAAAATAGTATTAACAGAACTTCGACAACATTGTCGTCTAGCCCGTCAATGGAAAAAAGGTGCAAGTGACGGGATCCCATTGGAGTAAGAAGAAAGTCGAGCGTGTTTAAGAAATACCAAACACTTATGAAATCCTTGGAAACTCTCCCCACAACTGCTGGTTTCCCGCCGGCAATGGCAATGTTGTTTGGTGGTGAGCAAGACAGAACCATTCCCTTTACCACCACGGCGGTCTTGTGTACCCGAAATGGTGAGCCGGGTTCTCAACGTCATCGCGGATGGCCTCAGATGATTCGTTGTTATCGGTAACTGTTCTTCCAAGCAAACGCCGATACAGTTGCTATGCAGGATTCCTGGGACCTCGGATGGGGAAGTTAAGTGTCCGTAAGAAGGACACAAGTGGGAAACAAGAGAGTTTACCGTGCCATGATAAAGAACGTCTGCCGGAAATTGAATAGCAGCGTGAACATTGTACACGGTGTTAGAAACACCACAAAAGGAACTCATTTTTTGTACAAACACACGCAGGATAGTTTCTGCGAATGAGTTACAAGTTTCGTACAAAAACGGTTGGCACAGTAGTTACGGAAACCATCAAAAGCACTGACGGAATGATAAGAACGGTGAAGGTGAAGACAGCTAGCGGAGTGCTCATTCGTGACATACGCAGTATTAACCTACTCGAGAGCGAAGACGGAGGAGCTGATAACCCTGAGGCCTAGTAAACCTTTTTCACACCAGTAATCGAGGTGGATAAAGAAACACCATATATACCACACAATCTCCGTCAAACGCGTTAAGGTGCTCGCGGTCCTTTCTTTGACATTACAGAAGGTTCTTTCCGATATGTGGTGATGAGTGCGATTCCATTATACATCCCGATACATACACGCATGCACGACGCACTCTACATCCCGTAAACCCATCATACATGTGACAGTGTTCTTTGTTTGCCTTTTGTTGACGCTACCGAATGCCCTTGCATATGTGGAAGTAGTGGAGCTCAGGTCACACACACATGCTACATTTACTCGTTTTCTTGCCACGCGGTCCTTTGTTGACATTGCAGAAAGTCCTCCTTTGATGTGTAGTCATACCTGTGATTTCATTGTAACCCCGGCACACACACACACGCACTCACACACACACACTCAAGCACGTACATCCAGGACCGGACGGCCCATTACGAGGACAACGTCTGTGTGACCATTCACGCCCGCCATCGGTCATTTGGTCTTGTGGAAGATGTAGACTAGCCTCTCGTCTATGTATCCAATGGATTAGGTGCGACCAGTAGTAGAACGTTGACGACGAGCATTAGACGCGCGCACTGACAGCAGGGCCTAGGCAGGTAGGAAGAATCAGTACCTTTATACCGAACCTTTGACTCTGCTAAGGATCCAGGAGGATTTTGGTGGGCGGTGTAACAGCCGGTCGTGGAAAATCCCCCTTTTTCCCTCGCGATTCAGTGTTTTTCCCAACATCACTCATTTCCATACACTATTGACTTGTCTTTACGAACTGGTTGTTTTTCTGGACCAATTGTTGTTTGTTCGCGCCCAGAGCGCTACTTAGGCACATCCTTGTTCAGGACCTGCGTGACGCACGTGCTGTCTGCTCACACGCTGCTATTCGGTTTCTCGTTGTTGAGTCCTTGTGATCGTATTATTGAGGTTTGTATATTGTTTATGTCATTGTTTATTGTATTAATCTAGTATCGTAGAATATCACGGATAATCGTCTTTTGATTTTGGGATCCGTTGCGAATTTGGCTACGCATTGCTCAAACGTTCGTAACACATATACATATGTTGACGCATTTGCCTTCAGTGATATTCAGCGTCGTTTCTGGTAACGTACAGCATCATATGGGTATGTTTCGTCTAGCAGGGCAAAGTATGTGTCGGTCAATAGGCTGAGTGTGGTGGTATATTAGCAAGATGCTTATGAACTGGAATTTGTGTTGGTTGCTTTAGAAAAAGCTGAATGATCTGATAAGCAATTGGGAGTATTTCCTGTCGGGTGGCTTGATTTCGGTCCCATTTGCTATGGATGGTTCTATTGAGTCTCTGTCCGTTCGAGTCAAAGTGGCGTCCTTGGTTATTCGGTTTGGTGACTGCGATAGTGGGAGACAACAGACCTGAAATAAAGGGGGGTTGCAGTGTGGACGTGGTTCCAGCTGTGGGTTATGATGATATATGAAGACAATAGATAATGGACTGCTTACGTCTGTGTGAGTGAAGCATAGATAAAGTTTCATTTGAGCAGTCAATGGCACCTACTCCACATTCTAAGTAAAAATGGGCTCGCGGTGGATTTGTGCTATACTGCTGCAGGCTAACGGAGTTGCGTACACTAGTTTGGTAACGGTGTATGCATCCCAAATGATTTATGATTTTTCACGTTGGCATGGCATCGCTTGGATGCTAATGAAAGACCAAGGGTCTCACGGTTTAGAGCAGTTAGAAATGATAACCCACAGTACCGTTTGCTTACGCAGAAAGCAGTTTGGCAACAATGCGATAAGATAGACTTGAAATAACAGACTGTGAGCGAATGTGACTGACACACTGGTTGGGTTTATATGAACGGTCAGTGGCACATTTCATATTTTGGTCTGGGTTTAAATTCGAGAGTTTAAATAGCGTAGGGTTGATAAGCACTACCTCGGGCTTGCAATATAGCGTAAACCGGGTGGGCTGCTGCGTCTGCATTTCAAAGGATTAATTGTTTGCACGCAATTAGAAGTTCTGAAGAGCAATTAAGGAAGAATGCAGAAAGAATCGCTAGGGCATCAGTGGTGATGCACTATAGAAAATTGTTATCATGCACAGGAACGTGGACGTATGTTGCACTGGCGTTTGTCATCGGGCGAGAAATGAAAGTTCTGGTGCAATAATCCTAGTAATCAAACCCGTTTTCGTAGGCCACCTCTTCGGTGACGGTCTGGCCGGTAAGAAGGATCACATTGGCAATAGTCAAGAAGTGATTCAGCGAGCCCCTGAACTGGGAAATTGAGAGACTCTCGCAGATGTTTAGCGGGAGTTTATTCCATAACTTTGAGTATTTTATAAGGAAGAAGTTAGATCTTAACGCTAATTTTTATCTAGGAATAGAGAACTGCAATGACCGATTGCGTAGAAAATAATTCGTGGATGGAGTGAGACGAATAGGTTCAGTACACGAAAAGGCCGTACGGTGGTACAGCTTAAACAGAAAGCATAAATTGAGCTTCATGCGACGCAGCCATAGAGGGTCAAGACTGAGTAGGATGCATCGATCCTTGTAACACAAACTGGAGGAAAATCTGACTAATTGTTTGGTGAACTGACGTTGCACGGACTCCAGAGAAATGCGGTCGGATTTCGTCATGTTGGTGAAGATAATAGGACAGTATTCAAGGAGAGGCCTGGCGTGAGACTTGTAAGTGAGCAGTTTGCAATCATTTAGCCGAAAGGTTCTGGAGATGAGACCAGTGGTTCTTCTCGTCTTTGCAATCTGGAGTGGAACATACTCAGAAAACCTAAAACTGCAAGAATAATGAAGACCAAGGTCTCGAACTAAAGGGCTGTACGAGATGGGTAGGTCGTGGATAAGCAGGGTTCCGGAGGCCACTTGACATCTGAATGTTGTGTAGCAGCTCTTCGAGGCCGAGAAGTCCATACTCCATGAATTGCACCAATCCCCGAGTCGCTTAAGGTCACTAGAAATTTCATCTAGCATAATGTTGAGGTTCTGACGAGGAAACTCATAGACATTCTTAACGTCATAAGCGAAGAGGAATGGGGTGCCATGGTGCAAGATGGGAAATATATCATTTATGTAGATAAGAAAAAGTAAAGGACCGAGTACACTGCCTTGTATAACTCCACTGGTGACTGGAGCAGGCTGTGAGAAACACCCATCAATGGAAACCACTTGTGAGAGATTCGATAGGTATGATGTTAACCACGTTAAAAGCGAACCGGAAAAGCCGTGAGCTTTGAGTTTGGTTAGTAATAAAGCATGAGGGACGCGGTCAAACGCTTTTGTCATATCAAGGTATATAATGATGATGGATTGACTGTTGTCGGCGGCTGCCGTTATGAGGTTGAAAAAGTCGTATTGGCAAGTGATGCATGAACGTGACTTTAAGAAGCCATGCTGCCCACTATGGATGATGTTATGGGACAAAAGGAAGTCGGACATCCGCTGTTTGACGAGGCGTTCCATCAAACTAGAAGCAATTGGAGTGTGGTTGATAGGGCGGTAATTGGAGGGGTCATGTATTGGTCCTTTCTTATGGATTGGGATGATGACCGCAGTCTTCCATTGGGAAGGAAATGTGCCATACTTGATGGATAGGTTGTAGATCTTCAATAGTAGGGCTGCGATATCAGTTCCTCCAAGGCGTAGAAGTGTCGGTGGAACACCATCATGGCCAAGGTGTGAGGACTTCCGGACACGAATAAGCTGGTTGGTCACCTCTTTTGGAGTAAATTCTAAATCAGACAGTAAGTGCTCGGTGACAGGTTCTATGCATGGGGGTAAAGTAAGGGGGTCCGTAGTCATGGATGCAGCAAAGTAGGAATTAAGAGCCTGGGCTATCGCTACAGGTGAGGTAATGTGATCGTTATTTTCTAAAATGAGAGAGGGGATACCTGCCGGTTTGCTCCGATTTCTATTCTTCATTAGGCGTGCCAACTTTGAGGAAGTATCATGGCACTGCAAGGCCGATACTTCTTGTTTTTTAGCATATCGTCAGACTTAATTCTGATTGCCAACGAGAGACGTTGGAGCTGCAAGAATGACGATAAGTCACTACTGTTGTGATACACCTTCTGGAGCTTCAGATATTTGTTTTGCATTCGGCTCAGGACTGGACTACGGACTCGGTTTGATATGATACGAGTTGTAGTGATTTTGGACAGCAAGTATGACAGACTAGAATATAGTAAATCAGCAGCCAGCTGGGGGTCGCTCTGCAGGAAGAAGTCGTCCCAGTCTAACGAACGAAGCGTGCAGATAAGATTGTCCCAGTTGACTGCTTAAGAGAAACGATTGGGTGGGTGGGATTTATCGAAAGGTTGCGGAACCGCGAAGACGCAGGACACCATTCTGTGGTCACTTCCTGGAAAGAGGTCGAGCGTACTAGCTGAAACATCAGATAAACCAATCGTGAACAACAAATCAAGGATGTTGTTACCTCTAGTTGGGACTGTTACATGTTGGATTCAGCGCCCCACGCGGATGCATGACATGAAATCTAATAAGTTGTTTGGGGCATATAGAGTATTCCAACAGATGCCCGGTGCATTGAAGTCCCCCGCGATGAGTTTGAAGGAACAGGGCAGCAATGAAAGGTAGTTGAACGCGTCAATAATCTTGTTAAGGTCCATAGCGTTGGAACCAGGTGGCCGATAGATGCAACCAATATGAAGATAGGAGTTAGGTAAGGGAATCGTTAACCGCAGAGAATCCTGAACGGCGTCGAGAGTTGTGTGTGAGAGTGGAATGGCCTGAAGAGTGTTTTTGACATGAATTAGACAGCCTCCTCCACGACGAGGCCTATTCCTTAGGAACACCTGGTAGCCCACTAGAAAGGCTCGATCTGACGGGACGGAATCCGTTAGCCAAGTTTCAGTTACTATGATAATGTCAAAGTTGGGGGGTTGAGCGATGCTGCGGATGGCTTCAGTTTTGTTCAGTAATGAACGGGCATTTACGAGTATGACGGAAAGAGATGATGCAAGCCTCGATGGTGGTGGATATGGTGGGGGGTTCGGTAGTGGTGATGAAGGTGGCAATTCCAGTGGAGAATAGAGCAAGGATAGGGGGAGGACCTCAGTTGTTCCACGGATTTGATGGGTTATAACCTGATGGGGGATAGTGTAAGGAAAGAGGGATGGGGAGGTGCTGTTTAGGAGAGTAGTTTGAATGCGGGGAATATTCTCGGAGGGGGCCGGCAGGAAAAAAGCAGCCACGGATGGATGGCAGTGCTAGGCTAAGAGACGTGGATGGGTCCTGTGGGAGTGAGAAGCTAGGTGAGGCACGGACATGGTTCCCAGGGAGTGACTGGGTGGCAGTAGAGGTATAGAGCAGTTGGTGTGGCGGATAGTAATGTAATGGAGCGGTGATTGGGGGGGGGGTAAGTTGGGTAAAAGTAGGGTGGAAATGATAAGGCAGTTAGCCGAGATGGAGGAGTAGGATTCACAGCCACACAAGAGGCTGGTAAAATGTCGCTCGAATGAGCTTTTTTCTTATGGTTTGCATGCGCATTATGTTGGTGGGTCTTGTTCGTTTGGCGACGAAGTGGTAACTTCTGAGGGTCAGTCTGCACTGACGGGCTAACCAGCGGTGGTGGCCTAGGTGGTAACCAGATACATTCTGGTGGCGAATGGGTGAGTGCAGCGGGTGGGCTTAGGGGCCTGGTTGGGTTATAAAAAATGCCAGAGGTAACGGGATGCATGGGTGTAGAAGGAGGTGGGTTAATGGTGCGGTGATTTTTAGGTACGGTTGCATAACCCGACATGGAGCTAGTAGAAGAAATGGGGTCATCTAGACTTGTGGAGAACATGAGCTCGCGGGTGGATGAGTCAGAAGAACCTTCATCAGTTTTGTGAATGCTGGGGCGCTTGTTCCAGTCTATAGATTTGCTTGGGCTATTCTGAACATTGGGGCGTTTGCCAGGTGGCTCATTGGGTGAGAAAATTGGCGTACTGTCTAAATCTACGGTTGCATTGTGATCTGCAATAGATGGCAACATCGGGTGATGGCCAGTGATAGGTGCACCAGAGTTTCGGGGTGGATTGTTAGTTTCACCAACACCGGGGTTACTGTTCTGAGCGTGACTCTTGTGCACCTCCCTTTGGAGTGGGGTCTTGTCCGGAAGTATCTTGGCGCACTTGAAGCCGGTTTTGGCTACGACTAACGATTGCCGGCTGATAAAGTTCTTGGCGACAACTTCGTTTGTAAACTGGAAAAGCAGTGGACAGGTGGTGCGCAGGGAAGTTTTGCGGAGTCTAACACAGTGGCACGGTTGTGAGCCAAGGTTTCAAGCGCTTAAGATCATATTTTTAGCAGATGAGAGAGGTATTCGGTCTGGAATGTTAAACACAGTCGCATTGTTTGCATTTTTTATCCTTCTGAAGATCTCCGAGGCAATTGTGTCCACAAATTTCGTGGCCAGTAGTAGATTGGTTGGGGTATGGTGTGCGGCTGGATCAAGCAAGAACGCTATAGGCATCAGTTGACCGATAATCAGATCAGCGGAGTCAAGTCGGGAGGAAAGACTGCTCAGAGTTTTGGTCATTTCCGTAGATTGTCTATTGGCATTTCCAAGTATATCTACCAGAGAGACTGAGCAGTTGTCCGGTGAGTTTTGGAATTTAGTGGTCTTGCGACGGCGAGTGCTGACCGTGATTTTGGGTCGGCTGGGAGGAGATGTAGGCATACCTATGGTGGTAAAGAGGTGGATGGCCAGTCGGACAAGAAGTGGCAATAAGCAGGGGTTAGAGAGCTATACGGAGGCAAGGGATTAAGTGCAGAGTATTGTCAAAGTATTTAAGCCTTGGGAGAGAGTGCTCGCCACAGGAGGTCAATATCAGCGGAACTAATTATGGATCAGTTGTTCAGCTAAGAATTGCAAGCAGTTTCTGCGGATGTTGCTGTTTGAAAGTTTCCGGATGTATTACGCAAGTCAAGACAGCTATAGTCTCTTTACGAAGGTGATTCTCTGAGTGGTATCTTGGAGTCTGCTAGTGTTGTTTGACTGAGACTGATATTTCGCTTGGCTCCTACCCTATGATCACTTTTGTATGTATATTATACCACCGGGTAGTCCCAGGGAATATTGTTCAGAAAAAATTGCTTGATTTTTTCTGGGTCGGACAACAGGGCTTAGAGCTATAGTTTTAGGTATTATCCTAGATAGCTTATAAAAACTATACCGAAAACAGCGAGAAAGCTACGCGGTGTAACGCAGCCGAAATTCCTTCGATGGTATGCACACCAGTTACGCACCCACCACTGCCGAGTGTATTTCGTCGAATCCCCACTAAAAATGAGAGGGAAACGGAAAACCTCATCGCACATCAACTGCGTGAGACATTATGCATCGTGAGCGTTCACTGAGACAGTATGCAATGAGGGAAAAGTCTGCTAAAAAATACTCCAGAATGACCACAGTGCTACCCGTCATCCATCTAGTTGATATACTCAAGGCTCACTACAAGAAAAGATCTCGTACCACTTGCGATCTAGGCCACCTTTGAAGGATTGGATTGTCTGCAGATCTACCATTTCACCAGGCAGACCGTTCCAACTGTTCACAACCCTATTGCTGAAGAAGTGCGATCTAGCCATCAACATAGATCGGGCTTTTATCGACTTCTTTTCGTGTCCCCTTGTTCTGGAGTCTACGGCGACTTGGAATAGACTACCTGGTCTAAGGCCAAAAAAGCCCTTCATTACCTTGAACGTTTCTATGAGATCCCCTCGACGTCTCTCCTTTCCAACGAGAAAAGATTCAGGTCACAGAGTCCCTGCTCGTAAGTCTTACCCCTCTGCCCTTCAACCATTCGCGTGGCGAGACGTTGGACTTTCTCGAGGCAGGTGGCGTCCATTTTGTAGAGGGGTGACCAAGCCTGCACGCTACTTTCTAAGTGAGGTCGTACTACAGCCATGTAAATAGGTACGAATACCTCCGGCTTCCGGCAAGACAAAGCTGATCGCAGTCTAAAGAGCTCCCCACGAGCCTTATGCGCAGCAGCATTGCATTTCTCCGACCATTTGAAGTCACTGTTCATGATGACCCCCAGGTCTTTAACCCTACTGGCTGCCTCCACGGTGAACAGCCCTTGATTATGAGCGACAGTTAGGCTCACTGTTGCCCTTGACAACAAATGGCCTTTTTGAGCGTTTAGAGGTAAGTCCCATTTGTATGCCCAGTTCAGGACGGTACCTATTTCCCTGCCCAAGTCCGCCCGGCACTTAGGTCCAACAATCTTCACATCATCCGCAAAAATAAAGGCAGGCGATTGAAGAGTGGATGCTAGGTCATAAATAAATAACAAGAATAGGACCGGGCCTAGGACGGATCCCTGAGGTACACCACTGGTGACGTTCACCAAACTGGAGCACCTGTCCCCCACTTTGACGTAAAGCTTCCTGTGGGAGAGGAAGTCCTCCAGCCACCTATATACTGGCCCACCTATACCAAAAGTCTCCATCTTGCGTAGCAAAAGACGACGATTAACGGAGTCGAACGCCTTGCTAAAGTCGAGGTAGCATACCTCAACTTGCTTACCTTCGTCCAGTCGTCGAGTTACTTCATCTAAGAAGCACAGGAGATTGGTGAGGCAAGATCTATTTTTCAGGAATCCATGCTGCGCCGGGCTTAGCATGGAGTGCTGCATTAAGTGCTGGCAGATATGGGCACGGATGATCTTCTCGAGGACTTTACAGAGAATGCTAGTTAGGCTCACCGGCCTGTAGTTCTGCACATCCGACTTGGGCCCACTCTTATGTATTGCCACGACTGCCGCGACTTTCCAGTCCTGAGGCAGCTTACCCTGGTCCAACGTGGATCTGTACAGTCTGCATACCGATGGAGCTATGATATCCGCCAACGGCGTGATGATAGCTGGATGAATGCCATCTGGGCCCGCTGACTTGTGGCTGTTTAGCTCCTGTAGGTACTTACGCACGCATTCCTCTGAGTGATCTAGCTCGTTCAACTGAGGAGGATGCACCAGAACCAGATCTACTCGTACCCCACTATCTATCCTATGTACACTACCAAAGTATTCCCCAGGGCGTCTGCTTTGCCCTGGACATCAGTGACAATACCATAGTCTCTAGTGGATAGCGGACCTACGGCATTTCTTGTTGTCCTTAGAAACATGGAACCCAAGAGGTCTGACTTTTTTGGCTCCAAAAATGCTTTTGGCTTACGTTAAAAGTCAAAACTCATTTCTCTGCTACATCCAAAATCCTTTGAAGACTTGAATGGTGGTCACTAGTTTATTCGCCGCAAATATTGGTGTTATCGGCACAGGCGAATGTGTCTACCAGTTTCTCCGTGGTGATCTGTTGCCCTCTGGAAACGAGAAGCAGAGATGGGCAACCTAGTAAAAGCCAACTTGATTCCAGAATCCACTGCCAAGAGTCTAAGGTGCAGGGGAAGCCAAACACCACAAGTGTACGGCTTACCGAAAGCACACAAGGAAGACATACCACTACGCCCAATACTGTCTATGACCATCACCGGTTACTTTGGTGATAGACACTAATCCACCGTCATCCGGATCGTTACCACACCTGACCTGTTTGGACCTTATGTGGTTCTTCGTCACTCCAAGTCTCAAGGTCTGGTTGTCGGTTATCCCCGGTGGTGCAGCGGGCCTTCGTGGCTATGGTTTGGTGGCCCCTTTCCACTGCAATTATGCGCAAGCATGCGATAGAAAAACTCCCAGCAACGCAAACTGGCAAAATGGCTCGCGGAAACACTAAAACCGGCGAGGGAATTTGTTAAGAAGAAGAACGTGAAAAATAATTTTAAATTGTGTGGGCTGTTGAGCGAATTGAACAGCCACAGTAAGTACTTATTCACAATGGATGTTAAGTCACTCTTTGCAAACGTCCCCTTCACGAGACCGTTCATATCATTTATCAAATTATCGACGATAGCAACTTGACTATCGAACTACCAAATAGCAAGCCCTTACGGTTACCACTATGGTGCACCTAGAATGTAAAATTCAATTTCCTCGGACGAAGACATCGGCAGATCGATGGAGTTTAGATGATATCAAAGCACAGGACTGGCGGCCAATGCCAATGATAGGCCAGCTCCTTGCACCTGTGAGCCCTTGGGTCTCACACTGATTCAACCTTCTGGAATCCTGTCTTTCGGTAGCTGGGAGCACGATATAGGTCGGGATGACGGTCCGAGAGAGTGGTAAAGAGCGACATTTCAACAGGGTAGGCTTCGAAAACCAGCAGGTTCGCTCTTTCTGAAACAGCCAAGACCTCCAGCTGTCAGTTCTCGAGAAATTGTGGGGAGAGGAAAGGTCTGGGGTAGTCAAGTATTTAGGGGAGGTACTTAAACAGACTAGAAGGAACTTAGGAAGAGGAAGGAGGAGAAATATAACAAAAAGAGGGGGAAGAAGAAGAGTGCTGAAGCGGACTAAAATGCTACTACGAGGTTCAAGTTACTGACTCACGGGTAGTCCGGAAAGGCATGTGTCCACGCAGAGTACAGCTCCCTCTTGAACACTGTCACGGTGTTCTTTTCCACCACCACCTCGGGAAGTTTATTCCAATTGTTAATTACCGTGCAAGAAAACCGCTGGGCTCTGATGGTTTCATTGGCCCTCGGCTTGATTAGTTTTATACGGTGTCCACGAAGAGCAAAGTTTCCGTAGCGGACAAACAGCTGCCTGCTTCATTGTTTCGATCAATTCCCCCACGCTCTCCTGCGCTTCAGCGGGAACAATCCTAGCTCTGCTAGCCTGTACTCGTACGGCAGGCCTCGTAGTCCCAATACTGTTCTCGTGAACCCTCTCCAGAGAGAATTGTTCCTCACTAACTGCTGAGCCTGGGCTTGGACTTCATACTCCAAGTGCGACCGGACAAGAGTCGTATATAAAGGCAGCAGCACCCTAGCGTCTCTTGAAGTGAGCATTCTGCACAGCTGGTGCATGGTTCTATATGCTTTTTTAGCCGCCTGCAGACATTGTACCGAGGGTTTGAAGTCACTTGAAACGAACATGCCCAAGTCCCTGACCTTGCTTTTCTGGGTCAATGGTTTCGGGTTTTCCGGGTTCATATACCGCATTCCGCTGGTTCCTTCGGCAACTAGACGTAAGCTTTTTGCCAGATTCAGAGGCAAGTCCCATGCTACAGGCTACTGGTAGGAGCATTTAGGTCCGTCTGAACCTGGCTAGATTCTGGGCACCCCAGAACCTTCACGTCATCTGCGAACTTGAAGCAGGGCGATCTTATAGCCCGCGATAAATCTTTCACATAAATCAGGGACAGTACCGGACCTAGTACCGACCCCTGAAGGACCCCACTATGTGCTGTCGCCATGGAGGACTTAGTGTCCTCAACCCTGACGTAGAATCTGCGGTCAGCTGGGTAGGCTTTAAACTATTCCATTAGCCCTGCAGCCACGCCCATCCCCCCAGTTTATGCAAAAGTAATCTGTGGTTCACGCCATCAAACACTTTACGGAAGTCCAGATAACATACTTCTACCTTCTCTCCCTGACCCAACCTCTCGGTTGCCTCGTCAAAAAAGCTTAGCAAGTTGCTGCGACAGGACTCGCCCTTCTAAAAGCCGTGCTGGTCATCGGCGATTAGGCTATTTTCCTCCAGATAACTTAACAAAGTATTTGGGATTATTTTTTCCATAACTTTCAGTACTACTGATAGCAGGCTAACACGCCGGTAGTTCATCACCCGGTCCCCTAAACCTCTCCTGTGAAGTGGCACGACTTCCGCAGTTTGCCATTCGCTCGGTAGCTTAACCTCCCTGAGAGACTTGTTGATAATTGTGAATAAGGGCCCTACCAGTGTCCGAGCCAGCTGTCTGAGAATGGCTGGATGGATTCCATCTGGTCCTGGGGCTTTCCCCGCGTCGAGGGCTTCTAATACCAACCGCACGTCGTCTAGGGATATTTCTATTTCCTCGATGGGAACAGTCTTAGGCCACCCTGGGGCCATGGCTGTCTTCCTTCGTCAATTCTGTGGACCTCCTCAGAGTATTCTCGAAGGTTTTCCACCCTCCCTTCATTATTCTACGCCTTGTTTCCGTTCCCCGTTTTCAAACCCCCAACTTTTACCCGCATATTCGCCTTAGCCTGGGAGTAGTTAAAGTACACCTCTGGGTGTTTCTTGGCCACCCTAGCTGTCAGTTTGCCTCGCTTCTGTCATTCACAAAACAACTTATTCATTCTCCGGTATTCCAGCAACCATCTATGCCCCTTGGTTTGCTGATACCTCTTCCATGCTTGCTGTTTTCCCCTCAGTGCTCACGTCGTACTACCTTTCTGTCAAGGTGGGAGTTCTCGTCTACGGACTCTGGGCATGGGGGCTATTTATTCGGCCAGCCAAAGTAGGTTACTTTTAATGCCTAGTCACACTTCGTTCACCGTACCTTCATGGTCCAAGGCTAAAAATACTGCCACTGACAGCAACCTATCCTCGTCCAGTCCCTTAAAGTTTCTTCGCTATCTGTTTGATGGTTTTTCTCTCTCGCCCGGGAGTTGGAACCTGATGATCGCACGGTCGCTTTTATCAAGCGGAGCATCTATTCTCACCTCGCTTACTTCTGTGGCGAACTTAGTGATAACGAGGTCCAGTAGCCTCGGATTTGGGCCCCCTCGCTATCGAGTGGTCTGATGAATGTGCAGCACCAGGGCCATATCCTCTACTTGGTATTGCCTAAAAGACCGCGCAGGTGCCCAAGTCGAGTGCCAGCCAATCTCAGGGGCACTGAAGTCCTCGAGTATCAAGCATCGCTCTACATTCCTGGTTGCCGTCATTAGATTCTCCAGCAGAACTTCGTCCCCCCCAGGAATCGATGAGGGACTCCTGTAGTCTTGAAGTCTTGAAGTAGTTCACGGGTTCGAGGCTTGAGCCCAAATGTTCCCGGTTCTTATACGTATCTTCTTTTCTCCGATGTCACCGAGCTGGAATGGCAAAACTCGAAAACAAGGGAGCAACCATTTTTGCAGAACCAACAATAGTATGAAAATAAATGTTTCTTATGTAGAACATGAGTCCGACAATATGAACATGAATACATCAATACATCGCTACTAGTTTTGTTATTTTAAAATTTACACTGAAGAGTGATTTGCATATACATTCGTAGGAGGGAGGAAAACGGATCTATTTATAACTGCGTACATGTACAAGTACATAAGACTGAAGACGAGACGTGAAAATATGGGAGAATAATCCACTCGAGGGCCATCAGAGAATTGGCTGGACTTGGCGTTAGTCTGGCCTTAAATGCCTCTTTTGAGGAGGCATTCACTACCTCCTGTGGAAAGCTAGTCCATAGAGATATTATCCGAGACGAGAAAAAACGTCGTCTAATAAAGGTACTTGGGCGGGATTTGAAGAGTTTCCTCGTGTGTCCTCGCAGGGTCCTAAAGTTCAGAGGAGTGGAAAACTGATCCACTAGGCCCGTTGAGAATTGATCAAACATCAGGAAGAGGTCTCCGCTAATACGGCGTGTCTCAAGTGGGTAGAGATTAAGTGATATTAGACGAATCGGGTAGGGGGTAAATTATAAGCCATGTGCCATTTTGACCGCTTATCGTTGAATTCCGTCGAAAATGCTCCGACCTCCGACGAGGCTAGTGTGTACTCTCTGGCTGGCGTGCTCTAAAAGAGGTCGAATATAGGTTCCATATAGACGATGAAAGTCCTCTTTGGGAACCATCGGAAAAGTTTGTCTGGCAAGGTTTAGAACCCGAAAGGCATTTTTACTGGCTTTCTCCTGGTGGGAGAAGGAGAGATTAATGTGCAGCCAGAAACCAAGGATCAAGTGCTGATCCACTATTTGTATTCGTGTGTTTCCACCTATCCTGAAGAGATGAGCCGGAGAATTGCCAAATGACACGCTCGCACATTTTTCATTATTTATTGGGAGGCTCCGGCCAGCTGACCAACGTTTGATCGAGTCAATGGCTGACCGCACAGCATTTGCGTCCGTGCCCCAGATTGTGACGCCATCTGCGTACATCGCTATGGTAACCGGAACTACATCAGGGAGGTCGTTGGTGTAAATGAGGAATAGAAGAGAACCGATGACAGAGCCCTGCGGGACAGCTATATCGATACGTTCAGCATGAGACTGAGACCTACACACATGAACCGAGAAGGCTGGAGACAGTACACTATTGTCGCACAAATGTGTTAAAATTTCGCGTTTTATGATGCGCTTGAAGACCTTGCTAGGAAGGTTTATTGGCCTATAACTTCCAGGAAAGCTTTGATCAACTTTCTTATAAATTGCGACAGCTAAGAAATGCTTCCTTGAACTTGTAAACCTTCCGCTGTCTACGTACTGCTGAGAGAGCGTAGAGTATGATGCTGCAAGGATGGAGGCGGATTTTCTAAGAATGCGAGGATGAACTTCGTCCGATCCCACTGAGCTGAAAGGGTTAAGTTTGTTAAGACCCTCCTCCACTTCTACGCGAGACACTGTGAAGTGCTACGACGAGGAGACTAGCCGTTTTGGGTGGAGAGATGAGTGTTCACACGCAAGCACTACTGTTGTGCTGAAAGCTGACATGAAGTAAGATTTGCAAACTTCTGCCACTTCAGAAGAGGAGTTGGCAGAAGGGCCATCAGAGAGCGATAGCGCAAGCTCTGAAGACCCTGATTCACAATTCTTGCGCAGGTGTTTACAGAAAAAACTGTTCGTACACGTCCGGTTTAAGATTGCTTTCTGTAGTTTCTTGAAATGTTCCCTAATCTTGGATTTGCAAAGATTCCGGACGCATCCGAAAGCTTCTGGATCCGCCGGAAGGGATATGGATCGGTGCTTGGCAAACGGCTGAGAGCGTTGGTCGAGAAGTCTAGCTGATTGTGACATACGTGCCTTACCCTTTGGAATCTGTCGGATTCTATGCAAATATAGAATATCTGCCTTCAGTACACATTGCTACAGTAGCCTGATGCGTTCATCTTCGTCTATGTTTTCCGTTATGCCGATCAGTTTGCTTCTGACGAAGGACCTCATCATTTGGAAATCTGTTCGCTTGAACGAGCGGGCTAGTCTGTATGATGAGGGTAAAGCTGGCCACTTTATTATTTAGTCGAAAGGGAGAACTGCGTGGTGGCTCTTGCCTAGCGGTGGTAGAAGATTGACGACTTCTACGCCACCATGCGCCCGATATATTTTGTCACCACGATCAACCACATCACCACTCCAATAGGTGCAGTCGCACAAGATTTTCGACGGCTCAACCAATACTGTCCCATGGGTTCTGACTTATTCCACCCCCGCATTCTCAGAGAAACCGCGGACACATTGGCTTCTCCCTATGCATCTCTTCTTCAACGATATACTGACGATGGAGTTTTCCCCAGCAGCTGGAAAAGGGCAGTCATCGCACCCATCTATAAGAAGGGCAGCAGACATCTTGCCTCCAGTTGCAGACCCGTAAGTCCAACTAGTATCGCCAGCAACATTTTCGAGCAAATTCCTAAGAGTGCCGTTCTTTCTCATCTGCATAGAAAAAGGATCCTCTCCCAGTTTCAACATGAGCTTCTTCCCGGCAGATCATGCATGACCAATATGCTTACTATCATGGATAGTCTGACGAAAGCATACGACGATGACCAGTTCTCACATGCTGTATTCATCGATCTTGCTAAGGCCTTCGACAAGGTCCCCATGCCTCACTTCTTTATAGGCTGCAAATACACGGGATTACGGGCTTCATGCTGGCCATCTTACGCAGTTTCCTTACCGACTGCACCCTCGTGGTTGAGGTGGAGAATGTTTTGTCTCAACCCTCCCAGTCAATGATGACAAATGCGTGAGCATGTTTTTTGGAAGAGAGACTGGTCGCACGTTCTTCTTTAACAGAGCAACCATACTGTCTGGGGTTGACCAACACAACGTGCTCGGTTTCTGGTTAGATTGTAACCTGTCCTTCTCCCATCATCACCAACTAGCGAACAAGTCTGTCTTTCGAGTCCTAAATATGATTCGAAGGTCCCCCCGCCCATCTCTATAGATGATTTCCCATAATTTTCGGCACGTATATCAGACCTCTGCTGGAGTACGGTAGTCAGGTGGTGCACTCTGGCCTTGTCCGAGACCGTTAGATCCTAGAAAGAGTTTAGAGGGTCTCCACCAAAGTAGTATGGGGTCTGTCCCACCTACCTCATCCCGTCCGCCTCTCGCTCCTCAATCTCTACTCTCTTGAATTAAGACGCGTAAGAGATGACCTGTTTTTGATGCTTCAACCTTTTGAATCCGGTTAAAGCGATTGCTTCTTCCTTGTCTTTCCAGACTCCTCTCTCCGTGGTCTCAGAAGAAAGGTTTTTGAACCGAGACCACGCACTTAACTACGAATTAACTTTTTTAGCTATAGGATTATTGCTCAGTGGAACGCACTTCCGTAGGGTATTGTCCCCTCGCCCAACAGAACTATCTTCGAGAAAAAGTCAGACCTCCACCTGGATCTCTCCCAGCAACTCTTTGTCCGACAAGTGAGGTAGGTGTCTTTTATTGCATTTCGATTCCGCTATATGTTCATGTCGCACCCTCATTCTGCTTAAGGCACTGTCCATAGTGAGACACTGCATGATTTTACGTATATTTCGTTTTTATTGTCGCCCCCGCCCCGGGCCCCCCTCTACTTTTTACTCCATTTCCAGCTCGGCTAATCCGACGGACAATCAAATATTTCCTCGAGAACCGGGACGATTGGGCTCATAGCCTCGAACCCGTGTAGTACTTCAAGACTTTAAGAGAACCAAGATCAGAGTTAAGAAACTGCTAACACAACTGAAACAATGCTCTATACCGTTAGTGGACCTCGCGAAAGATGTTACCTTCGACTCCCGTGTTTATCAAGACGTTAAGGACATCTCAACGAGATTCACGATCCTGGATGACAATATTGCCAAGCCCGCCCCGCTACTGTGCCCGATAGACTCCGCGGCAAAACTATACACCACAGCAGCCTAAATCTGCTACTGACTTTCTTCACTATGTTTCTATCGATATCTTCAAGAGCATCTCAAATAGCAAAACCTCTATAACCTTCAAACTCTCGGACAAGGCCCCAGTATCACAACTGAAATCCACCCTGCTCAGAGCAGCTGGCATGGAGCACCATTCGTGCACGTGCACAAGGCTACGCAAGCGTTCACCACGCCACATGTCCTAATTCCCTTGAGTTCAAATAACAAGGAAATTTATCAGCAAGCTATCTTTGCTTTCCTTCATCGTCGCGTATAATTCGGTCATGATTTCGGTCGAATCACTTTTTTTCAAGGGGGAGCGTCAGGTGCTACCGTCCAAACAGTGCCTACCACTAGTACACCAGAAAACGGCCTCAAGCTGAGACCAGCATCAGGCATGCACGCTGCACAGTCCGCACCAATTCACGTCTGTCAACCTGGGTGGCCCACCCTTTTCGGACTCCCGGGGAACACCCAGCAGACGACCGGTACCCCTAGTGGCAGCTTCCACCGCCACCCGCAGCGTATCTACCTCCTCTGATCCCGCCAACGGCACTGTAGATCAGGTATTAAGAACCTCCCCATCATCGGCCATACCTCCACCAAGTAAACGGTTTGGAAAGTTCAGGCTACCTCTACTCCCTTTACCTCACCCGGCTGGGCCCATCCTCCGGTCCCTCCTGCCAATACCGGATCTCCTAACTCTTTCACGAAACTTGCCGAACCAATAAAACGTGCAAAAGCGAGACCTAATCCGGTCCGTCATCACGAGCAAACAGACTGGACGAGGCCTAACTACCAGGGCCCTCCCACCATGCAATCCGAAGCCAAACCGGAAAGCAATAGCCCAACACCTGTGGGCTCCCGGCAGCAACCACAGCGATCCACCCACAAACTTGCACCTAACCATGAAAGCTCTAGGTCTACAGAAAGCACTAACTCAAAGGAACTAGCATCCAGCCCACTTGAGCTGCTCTCGAATCGTCAACAAACTCACAGTAGGGCCTGATCCACACCCAATCCCTCCCCATATCAAGCCTCACCAGATATCCGATGGGCGGTTTTCGACTCTTGGTCAGCACAACCACGCATGTCTCCGCGGATTTTACAGGATTCCGCTATACCAAATAGGGTGCCGGGCAGACCCTCCTTCCCACCTCTGACCCAGCATGCTTTCGCTTCAGAGTCCTGTACCTCTCAAAAGGGGTATTCGATTTCACCCCTCCCGTGGTCCTTCAGGACCCATATTTCCACCAGGTTCAACCCTTCCCGCCTAAAGATCCTATCGTCCTATTTCCTCCCTCCGTGGACTACTTCAGTGCAGCCCGCAACCTTGGCACAAGCTTGAAATTCCCCTCCGCCCCCGGATGGCTCTGGTTTTTTCGTCTTTATACCTCGCTCAATCAAATTCATCATATCGCGGCAAGCTCCCGGAAAATGTGTCAGTCTTTCTTAAGTGCCCACCACCACTATCTCCCCCGGCCCCTTCCGAGCCTCACCAACCCCTCCAGGATTCTGCCATTTCAAGCGGCGCCTCCTAACCGTTCCTCGGATTAAGCCCATCTTGAAAGCCCAGCAGAGCATCTGGTCACGAGCACAAATACTTCATCAGAGTCGCCGGTAAAGCGGGCAGAGCTTCGACTGCCATTCGTAAGCCACCCTTCATCCGACGATCCTTCATCACCTGATCACAATGAAACAACGTATCTATCTACTGAGAATCTAATCAAAAACGCTTCGCTCTCACTATTCGAAGTTGGCTTTCTCCTCCCAAATTTGCCCTCACTCAGAGCGTTGGCGTTAGACCTACACCCTGATATCTTACTAGTTACCAGGACGTGGCTGACGAATCACTCCCTGTTAAGCTGCGCTCCCATACCCAGTTACCAAGCCACCGCCAACAGTAGACCTGTCCAACTCGGAGGAGGCTGCGTCATTTATGCCAGACATTCACAGTGAGTAGGTTCCGTCATCCTATTGCTGACAACATCCGAGACTCGGTCTGGCTCACTATCAAAGAAGATCAACAACCACTTCTTATAGGATGCTTCTAACGTCCTCCGAAACAGGACTTGCGGGGGGTGACAGCGTAATAGATCCTTTCAACTATGTCTCTGACCTCCCTGTAACCACCAAAATCTTAGCCGGTGATTTCACTGTGCCCGAAATATGCTAGCAGCCTCTGACATCTCCCTCAGAACTCCATGATTTCCTTTCGAGTGTCCGTGTTGGTAACTGGGTACAACATTGTATCCCCTTCTAGAGGAGAAACACGTTAGACCTTATGTTCACCGTTGGTACCAATAATTTAGATACCCAAAACTTAGGTCATTTCTTCGGTAGTGACCATAAGATGGCTTCCTGTGTTGTCCCCGCACCTTGGCCTCACCGATAAGTCAGCAGAAACACACCTTCCGATCACCAACAAGCAACACTGCAGAGTTTGCTGGGATAGTCTACGCTCTTTTATCCGTTTCCAAAACTGAAACGAATTCGTTTTATCTAATGACATAAAGGCAGAGGCTACCCAACTGTATTCCAATCTTCATCGCCGCCTCGGCAAAATCATTCCGGTCTCAGGACCCATAAAGAGCCACCAGCCAAACTCTCTAGATCGTCTTAAGGGTATCCTAGCCAAACTTCAACGAAGTTTCACTAAAACGAGAGACTCCTCGTTGTATCTCCAAATAATACGTACATCCCATACAAGGTCACCTCGACGTGAAATTCAGGTTGCCTCGATTTCTTTTTTGCTTATCACACCGTTTAGACCCATAACTGTGTCCACCCTAGTATATATCACCGCATTAGCCAAACTGTTGACCCAGTTGTGTAAACAACTGCGGCACACCAACGTGCAGCCGTTAGGTATTATCGCCAGTTGGAGTTATAGATTATATTTGATATTCCGCTCCTCAATTCCATTTATTAAAATTCTGCATGACATACATAGCAATTCTTTTTTGAATCTTGTCATGATATCACCTACCTAATGTTTTTGCGTCCCACTTCCTTTAACCTTTTCTCGTGTTTCGTTAGTCAGACCTGCAGTTGTGGCCTGTCCTTGCCCGAGTGGTTGAGCCTCATTGCTTGCCCGCGCTTACCGCGGGTTTTTATTGTGGTCGTGGCAAACCGTCAGAAGTTTCGTCTTATATGAATGAAACTATTACAGAGCTGCACCATTTGCTGACAGAAGGCCGCAAGCTTGGTGGAAGGTCTGTGGAATGTCACTTTTCATCCACAATTTGTGATACTCCGGCACGGGCCTTTGTTAGACAAGTGATAGGTCCTACGGGCTACTTTGACTATGATAAATGCATTTAGCGTGGATTTCACTGCAACAAAAGGATGACGTTCCCACTTGTCAAAGGCAAGCTACGTGACAGCGAGGCTTTTCGATTACACCGACACCACAAGCATCATGTCGGCTTCAGTAATTTTCTTTCCCTCCCTAAAGACATGGTTAAAATCTTTCCACTGGATTACATGCACCTTGTATGCTTGGGTGGGATGAAGAGGTTGATTGATCTGTGGTTGTTTGGGTCGCGTGACGCATTTGACCACTTGGACAAAGCAGCAACTGCAGAACTTGTAAGCCGTATACTTCAGTCACACCCAGACACACCGTGTGATTTTCAGCGACTTTGTCGACACTCGCGTAATGTTGAACGATGAAAGGTCACCGAGTTTCGCATGTTTTTGTATTTAGGGCCTGTTTGTCTGAAGGGATTGTTGTCGGATGGTGCGTATGACCACTTTGTGTTAACGTTCGTTGCCATTTACATACTGTGCCAACCGTTTTTGTACGAAACTTGTAACTCATTCGCAGAAACTATCCTGCGTGTGTTTGTACAAAAAATGAGTTCCTTTTGTGGTGTTTCTAACACCGTGTACAATGTTCACGCTGCTATTCAATTTCCGGCAGACGTTCTTTATCATGGCACGGTAAACTCTCTTGTTTCCCACTTGTGTCCTTCTTACGGACACTTAACTTCCCCATCCGAGGTCCCAGGAATCCTGCATAGCAACTGTATCGGCGTTTGCTTGGAAGAACAGTTACCGATAACAACGAATCATCTGAGGCCATCCGCGATGACGTTGAGAACCCGGCTCACCATTTCGGGTACACAAGACCGCCGTGGTGGTAAAGGGAATGGTTCTGTCTTGCTCACCACCAAACAACATTGCCATTGCCGGCGGGAAACCAGCAGTTGTGGGGAGAGTTTCCAAGGATTTCATAAGTGTTTGGTATTTCTTAAACACGCTCGACTTTCTTCTTACTCCAATGGGATCCCGTCACTTGCACCTTTTTTCCATTGACGGGCTAGACGACAATGTTGTCGAAGTTCTGTTAATACTATTTTGTGTAAGCGTTTCCGTATTTGTCTCGCTGGTAATAATGTTTTGATACCTATATTACATACCTTTATAAAGTAAAATGCTTTTTTCAAAGCAGATTTTTTAGGTTTCTGTCGTTACATTGGCATGCATTCGAAGTAATTAACCTTTTTAGATGTACTTGGTCGTCGTGTTTGATGCTGATGACTCGGTAGCCACTGTTCACGGCAATCGGCTTACTGATGGAAACCAAACGCGTCGGCCAAAGTCCCCAATTTTTCAGACTTACCAACGTATGTTGCCGGAAGGTGGATGCTTGCCGGAAAGGGTGACGGCATACAAGTATCATGAGATCTATCACACGGGTAACAGTCCCAGGTATATGTATTCTTCTGAGATAACCTCAAAGATGCAGTGCAATTTGAAAGGAATTTCCTTTCCGAATCTGGAATGTCAGCGTCAAAGGATGATACGTTACCCATGACACCACTTTTAAAGCGGTACACAGTTCGCCGCAGGTACACTGTTATTCATTATAACTTTCTTCTAGGATATCAGTACCATTGACATCGGATGACAGTACTATCGAGGCACCTCTGTCGCAGAGGATTCGAAGGGAGTCTCCGATACAGTCCCTCAACTCCCCCGGTGATGTCATGGCTCTTTGTCACTCATCTCCGAGGTAAGTCTAGTGCCAACTTGTCATTTCATATTACTCATGGACCATCAAACTTGATGTCTCAGGGGAGGTCCACGGAAGATGCCACATCGCCAAAAGTGACCAGTCAAAGGTTCGTTGCGTAGAATTTATCAACACCGCTATATTTCAATTAGCACAATACAACTTGCAACAACCCCAGTATCTCCACAGCTTATGCTCGGTTACGCCAAGAAGTGGCAAGGCAGTTTTCTCATTATCAACTACTACCATTACCAGACTACTTCAAACGTATGCCGTCAAACCTAAGTGGCCTTCGCAAAGACATGGCGTTGATGATTGTAGAGCCGGATGGCATTATTTGTCGCCTGGATGTGACAAATATCACGGCCTACAAGCCCTCACAGACAAACAGTATTACCGATCTTCTGAAGAAGGAAGATCTTACAGTACTGGATAACTTTACGAGCACTGTAAGTGACAGAACAATTTTGCATCATAATATAGGGTTAGTACACTCAAACGTCATATGTGCGCCGACATTGGGTCCACTACTCGCCGAATGCTCTCCTCCTTGATCGGGGAGAATCTGGCTCTCACGAGCAAGTGGACCGGAACAACTGGGGAAATTGCAGCAGGAAGTTTCAACTTTCCTAACGCCGTCACTGGTCAGTCTATTGTAATGGAGCCACTGTTTATTTACAGAGGCAACAGAATCTACCACTCGCTTCAGGGGATCTTCTACTCTGGAGATGGAGCGTACTATGAAACGATGGTTTACTGACGCCAGTGATCGCGACTTAGGTCACAAAACCTCCAGGTAAGTTCACTGATCACGCATTCGTAGTCCCATGATGAGTTTTTTTCGATAACAAATGTCGCGCTTCACTTATCTTTAGCTAATTAAATACCGTTTCGGAGTCGGTGGTATATATATATACCCACAGTTATGTAACTATGTACGCATATAATTATGCATATATATATATATACTTATTGCTCCCACCATTCACGTTAATTTTATGAGTCACACTTTCTTTTTTTCATTTTCTGAGCTAGGCGCAAAACATCTTAGTGGAAAGCAGTTTGCTCCGTTAAATCAGATTGGGAATTTACCCATTTCATAAAATCTTTATTTCATACAGTTTGTTTGTTTAAAAATGTCGGCGACTCAGTATTTGGGAATATGTCTCATTTTGGTTGCGCTGGTCGTTGTAAAACGCTAGATCATGCAGTTCTTGAGTAAGCACTGCTCTGGGAACGTATTGGGAGAGTGAAGCATGAACTTGCTTTCGGAATGCAGTAGCAGGATATTATAAAATTGCCTTTCCAAAGTATGTGGAGATGAGACTGTTCACTTAGTTAACCAGGTCGATCAGTTGATTACTAGCTTACCCGTCTAAATTTCGGGCAAGCCAGAATTACATGATCGTTGGAGGTGCGTGTGCGATTTCGAAAGTTGGGTTAAAACTTAAAAGTGGATCGAAATCGTACTCCGATTTTGGGTTGATGCCGGTAAGCCCTCCCGGTGCCAGCACCCCACATGTAATATGGCCAGCAAGCTACGGGCAACCTACCAGCTCCTTTCCGTAAAGCTTCCGGCAAGTTACCGGCAAGCCCCTGGGTCTCATCCGGATCAGGCTCGGAACCCATTTGCCACTAGGGTCCTACTTTTTTCTCGCTACTCATCCACCGGCGCACCTTCTGAAGTTTCTGTCCCACTAGGGCGCAATCTCGTTCTATCCGGTCCATCGATCCCACATCTAAAACATACCTCCCCGTACAACCTTCTGTTGGGATCCAGGCAATACCACAATGCATACAGTATCCTGTGTGGGTTGCATCTATGCATACTGTAACGAACGTTTGAGCAATGCGTAGCCAAATTCGCAACGGATCCCAAAATCAAAAGACGATTATCCGTGATATTCTACGATACTAGATTAATACAATAAACAATGACATAAACAATATACAAACCTCAATAATACGATCACAAGGACTCAACAACGAGAAACCGAATAGCAGCGTGTGAGCAAACAGCACGTGCGTCACGCAGGTCCTGAACAAGGATGTGCCAAAGTAGCGCTCTGGGCGCGAACAAACAACAATTGGTCCAGAAAAACAACCAGTTCGTAAAGACAAGTCAATAGTGTATGGAAATGAGTGATGTTGGGAAAAACACTGAATCGCGAGGGAAAAAGGGGGATTTTCCACGACCGGCTGTTACACCGCCCACCAAAATCCTCCTGGATCCTTAGCAGAGTCAAAGGTTCGGTATAAAGGTACTGATTCTTCCTACCTGCCTAGGCCCTGCTGTCAGTGCGCGCGTCTAATGCTCGTCGTCAACGTTCTACTACTGGTCGCACCTAATCCATTGGATACATAGACGAGAGGCTAGTCTACATCTTCCACAAGACCAAATGACCGATGGCGGGCGTGAATGGTCACATAGACGTTGTCCTCGTAAGGGGCCGTCCGGTCCTGGATGTACGTGCTTGAGTGTGTGTGTGTGAGTGCGTGTGTGTGTGCCGGGGTTACAATGAAATCACAAGTATGACTACACATCAAAGGAGGACTTTCTGCAACGTCAACAAAGGACGGCGTGGCAAGAAAACGAGTAAAATGTAGCGTTTGTGTGTGACCTTAGCTCCGCTACTTCCACATATGACAGGGGCATTCGGTAGCGTCAACAAAAAGCAAAACAACGAACACTGTCACATGTTTGATGGGTTTACGGGATGTAGAGTGCGTCGTGCATGCGTGTATGTATCGGGATGTATAATGGAATCGCATTCATCACCACATATCGGAAAGAACCTTCTGTAATGTCAACGAAAAGACCGCAAGCACCTTAATGTGTTTGACGGAGACCGTGTGGTATATATGGTGTTTCTTTATCCACCTCGATTACTGGTGTGAAAAAGGTTTACTAGGCCTCAGGGTTATCAGCTTCTCCGTCTTCGCTCTCGAGTAGGTTA
Organism: Fasciola hepatica; assembly: GCA_948099385.1. Lineage (NCBI taxonomy): Eukaryota > Metazoa > Platyhelminthes > Trematoda > Plagiorchiida > Fasciolidae > Fasciola > Fasciola hepatica. The sequence goes on from CANUEZ040000019.1 coordinate 5,224,385, forward strand.
ATACTGCGTATGTCACGAATGAGCACTCCGTTAGCTGTCTTCACCTCCACCGTTCTTATCATTCCCTCAGTGCTTTTGATGGTTTCCGTAACTACTCCCAAAGACCAAGCGCTGAAATGTGCGCGTTCGTCGGCGATCATAACCACGTCCCAAACTTTGAATGGTCTTGTTTTGGCCAGCCACTTCTGTCGAGTCTGCAAAGCCGGTAGGTACTCCCGTAGCCATCGCCTCCAGAAGACCTTGGCCAGATAGTTCGCTTGCTTCCACCCGTGGAGGTAGTTCCCACGAAGGTTTACCGGCCCTTGGAAACCCTCGTTCGACCTTAGCGTCAATAAGTCGTTTGGGGTGAGCGCCAGGTGGGTGTGGTCGCCGTTCATTACTGGAACCAGGGGGCGGTTGTTCAGGATTCGCTCCACCTCAGTCATGACGGTGTTCAGCATCTCGTCGTCGGGCGGCTGCTGCTCCATGATTGACAGCAATATCCGTCTGGCGGACCGGATCATGCGTTCCAATATGCCGCCTCGGTGACTGGCCTGTGGGGGATCGAAATGCCATCGTATGCCGTAGGCCACGGTTCGATTCTGCAGTTCGTCCCTGTTTATGTTCTTGTGCCAACGCTGCAATTCCCGGTGAGCGCCCACAAAGTTCGACCCATTATCTGAGTATATATCGGCCGGTACGCCTCTTCGGTTGATAAATCTTTGCAAGGCCCGTAGAAACGAATTGGTCATCATCGAATGTGCGACTTCTAGGTGTACCGCACGTGATTTCGTGCACGTCATGATACATCCTTATCGCTTTTCTAATCTTTTCCCGCACTTGATCCACAAGGGCCCGAAATAGTCCAACCCGGTGTCACTGAACGGCCACCAGCCCGTAGTCACCCTGCATTCTGGTAGTGGGGCCATGAGTTGTTTGCCTGCTGTGGCATTGCGTCTCCTGCATTGCACACACCGTCGGATTACGCGTTTTACAGCCTCTTGTCCTCTCAGCAACCAAAGACGCTTTCGGATGACGCTCGTCACGTGACTTACCCCGGCATGTCCCTCCACGGCGTGGACGTGTTGAATCATTAGCTCTACTACAGGTTGTCTCGCAGGCAGCAGTATAAGATACTTTGTGTCGAAGTTCAGGTGGGCGTTGGTTAGCCTACCATCCACCCGCAGCAGTCCGTCGATGAGTTTGGGGTTTAAACGCTTAAGCTCGCCTCTTGGAGATGGCATGTCTTTATTGGTCGGCCCCACTTCTTCCGCCCTCTTGAGTTCTCGGGCGAAAGCCTCGCGTTGTATCATTCTGAAAATATCGTACTCTGCCGCTTGTAGCTCATCGGGACCTATCAGGCCGACCCGTATCCGGCCTGAGGGCCGTAGCCCTTTCATGACTAGTAAATTTCTCTTGAACCTGGTTAACCAAACTAGCGAACGAAGCGTCTTCATCCAGGAAGAAAACCTGACCAGTCGCGATAGAATGGATGACGCTTCGACGACGTTGGTTGCTATCACTACGCCTTTAATCTCCAGTTCCACTTCCGTAGGGGGTTTTAATTCGAACACGGGCCAGTCCTGTTTGGGCAATTGCAGGAAGTTCGGCCCTCTCGTCCACGTGTCCAGTTGCCTGAAGTTGGTCGCACCTCGGGAGCACAGGTCGGCCGGATTATCGCCAGACCTGACATGACTCCACTGGTGCGTGGCTGATTCATCGTGGATAATCGTGAGCCGGTTAGCAACGAAAGTACTAAACCGGCTCCGGAAGTTGTTGATATAGTAAAGTACTATCGTTGAATCCGTCCAGAAGCTCACCGACCAAATGTAGAGATCGAAACGTCTCTTCACAGCTTGCACCACCCTGACTGCCAACACGGCTGCGCTGAGTTCAAGGCGTGGGATCGAGACCGACTTCAGTGGAGCAACGCGGGCTTTGGCGAACAGGATCCTCGTGGTATATTGTCCATCTCCTGCGCACCATCGTCCGTACACCACAGCTCCATAACCGACTTCGGATGCATCGGAAAAGGCATGCAGTTCTCCAGTCCGTTTCGTATGGCCAGGAGTCAAACATCGTGGGATTCTTATGTCCCCCAATTTCTTCAAGGTGTTCAAAAATTCTTCCCAGTCTAACCGGTCACCTCGGTCCAGTGACTGGTCCCAATCAACTTTCTTACGGCACAGCCGCTGCAGCAAGATCTTTCCGGGTAGCAGCCATGGTGAGACGAAACCAAGCAGGTCGAACAAACTTGAGACGGCAGATAGTATGCCACGACGGGTTATTGGCAGCTCGGGAACGTTCAGTTCGAAAACAAAATCGTCCGTTTCCGCGTCCCATTGTATCCCTAAAGTGCGCTCGATAGGAAGTGGAGAGCCGTCCAAATCTCTTACCCTTTCGGCCTTTTCGTGATACGGGATGACCTACAGCACTTCTGAAGCGTTCGACATCCATTTAGTTAGATGGAAGCCGCCCTCTTCCAGCAATCTCGTCAGACCCCTGAACTGCTTTAGATCTGATTCCACATCATCGAATGACCCAAGGTAGTCGTCGACGTAGAAGTTCCTGCTGACGCCATCTACCACAGTCCGATGGACTAGATCGCCATGTTTGTTAGCTGATTCTCGGAGGGCGTACTTCGCACAAAATGGTGACGATATGGCTCCGAAGGGGTGGACGGTCATCCTATAATTCACCACTGCGTTGTCCCGGTCACTCCCTTCCCACCACAGGAAACGCAACGCATCTCGTTCTCCTACCGGAATCTTCACCTGATGGAACATTTCCCTAATGTCAGCAGACAAAGCCACTTTACCCGCTCTGAAACGGCACAAAACATCGATCAGTGGAGTGGTCCAGTCAGGCAACTGTAGTAGGCGATCGTTTAACGACTTGCCCTGGAACTTGGCCGCACAGTCGAAAACCACCCGCAGTTTATTGGGTTTCTTGGGGTTGATAACCAGATGGTGAGGCAGATACCAGATACCCTTTTTGTTGTCGGTGTTAACAGGCACCTTTTCAACGTAACCGAGGGTCTCGTGTCGCTTCATCAAATCCGCGTATCGTTCCCACAGATTCTGGTCTCGAATGAAGCGTTCTTTTAGTCGTAGTAATCGTTGGAGAACATAATTTCTGTTGTCAGTCCACGGGTCGACCGGTGTGCGCCATGGGAGGGGAACCTCGAACTGTTTTTTGAGGCCTCTAGTGCCTTGCCGCACCGTTTGTAGAGCGAAGTGATCCTCTTGAGACAACGTCGGTCTTTCGTCTCCAATGTCATGAAACTCCTTTTCATACAGCCGTTGCAGATGATACTCTATGCGGTCCGTTTCGGCTGATAGGTAATTCACGGAACCGCGTACCCCTACTGGACCGTATAACATCCATCCCAGAACCGTGCGTACGGCATAAGGTGCCTGGCGGTCGCCCACTCTCTGGTAAAGCACCCAATGCGCCTCTGGCACGTCGCAGCCGATGAGGAGATCCACCTCAGCATCTTCCCAGTCTACAACGGTCACATCCTGCAGGTGGGGCCACCGAGTCAAGATTGCGTTCACCGACCTTGGTGCTCGCATGGGGAGATCCGCTAACGTGAATGCCTCCGTTGGTTCAATTTCCTCGTTAGTGTCTAGAGAGATGAGTTGCAGCCTTAATCTACCGGCAGTCATTACCTGTGTTCCGCCCACCGTGCTCACTGCTAACGACGTCGCACCTTTAGCCAGTTGGTGTTTGTCGGCAAACCGCTATTTCACTAAAGTGGTGTCGGATCCACTATCAACGAAAGCCAACGCCTTGACTATCCCAGTCGGAGTCACTACTCCCACGGCCACTACGCCTAAACGTACCGGTTTACTGGCAGATCGTGACGTTGAACAAATCACACTGGGTTTGGTACTCGCCTCGGGTACAGATTCTCTCGCCTGATGCAGCAGCCGATGGTGTCTGCCCGTGCAGTCCTCGTAACCACATCGATTCCTTGTCCTACAGGCTGCTGCCCGGTGACTGGTGTTGAGACAGATAAAACATGCTCCTGCCATCCTCGCCATTCCCCACCGTTCGTCTATTGTGGCGTTGCCAAACTTGGGGCATTCTGGTAGGCCATGGATAGTACCACAGGATCTGCAATTGGGTTGCGCCATAGCATCTCGTGAAATGACATGTGTATTGGTCCGAGGCTGGTACTTTGGATGTTCCCGTACAGGTGTTTGGACTTGGCTAGTACTGGGCTTGTTTGCTCGGTTGCTGTCCCGGATGAGTCGGCCGAATCTGCAGTCAGCTATCTTCGTTTGCCTGTCTAAATATTCAGTCAGGTCTTCGAAGTTGGCTTCTCTGTCGCTTCAGCTTATCCGTTCTACTTCTTCCGCCCACCGACCCTGTAGTTCGGGAGAAAGGTGACGGACTATGCCTTCCAAAGTGTGCATGGCGTCCAGGTCAGCCCTGTAACCTAAATGGTTGAGGGCTATTGAGCAGTTCTGCATCTTAATCACCAGGTCGGCCATGGTGTAGACGTCGCCCTTGGTTCTCTTTGCTTCTGCCATTACGCCCTCTATTAGGTTGCGGGCTACCTTGAAAGGTTGGCCAAACAAGTCCCTTAGAATCTTTCTTGCCCTTGTGTAGCCTTGTTCTGGGTCGAGCATGGTGCATCCGTCGATAGCTTCTCGCGCTCGGCCTCGGCAGTAGTGAGTAAGGTAAAGAAGCCTTTGCCCAGAGTCGGTTACCTTATTTTCAACGAACGTCTCGAACTGCTTGACAAACTTGCAGTGTTGCTCAGCTCGCCCGTCGAAAACCGTTAACTCCACTCTAGGCAGATCGATCGATGGTGGTTTGTAGTCGGCGACCGGCGTGGAGTTCCCTACCTTATTGCACCCTAACCTATCGGAAGTGTCGAAGTCACTGGTCTCATGCTCTCGCTGTTTCTGTGTACACTTCTCTGCTTTCTGCGCCTGAAGTCTAGCCGATAGTAACTGTTGCTCTAGTTCTAGTATTCTCAGCTTATATAAATCGACATCCATTCGATCAATATTGTTCTAAATAACACATGAACTAGCACTGACAGGACTAGGCGATCTAGCATTAACTAAAGAATCATAAGTACCCAAAACCTCCCCAGAGACTTGCCGTATTACTTCCTGTCCGGATTCGACTGCTTTTGATCCTTTTCTTGGCATTTTGCGTGATTTTTCCTCGTTCCAAATTGATCTATTGAGTATTGTAACGAACGTTTGAGCAATGCGTAGCCAAATTCGCAACGGATCCCGAAATCAGAAGACGATTATCCGTGATATTCTACGATACTAGATTAATACAATAAACAATGACATAAACAATATACAAACCTCAATAATACGATCACAAGGACTCAACAACGAGAAACCGAATAGCAGCGTGTGAGCAAACAGCACGTGCGTCACGCAGGTCCTGAACAAGGATGTGCCAAAGTAGCGCTCTGGGCGCGAACAAACAACAATTGGTCCAGAAAAACAACCAGTTCGTAAAGACAAGTCAATAGTGTATGGAAATGAGTGATGTTGGGAAAAACACTGAATCGCGAGGGAAAAAGGGGGATTTTCCATGACCGGCTGTTACACATACCACACTGCCAAATCCTACTAGATCACTGTCCCTCGTCGCCCCAATTCTCCTAATCCCAACTATATATATAGTGGGCTGTATAGCTCCCTTCCTATACAGCCCTGTTGCCCTTGTAGCGAGATCGGTTCAAAACCGCTCCAAAACCGATCGGTTTTCCATTGGTTTTTACTATTACGCCCATCGGTTTTCGGTTGGTTTGTTCACTAGCCGTTCTGCACAGGTAAACATCTGACCTACATGAAGGATGTTGACGATCCATGTAATGTGCAACGCTTGCTTAGCCTTTCATTTTATTGTGTTGCGTTATTTCATATTAATATCTTAAAAACCTCATTATAGATCGCTCTATTTTATTCCCTCGGAAAAGGTGAATCAAGGATAATAAATCGGAAAATCACAGAATATGTCCATCGATTCACGAAAAAACTTGTAACACGAAGAAATTTCTTTTCCATATATCACTTCAGGCATTGGCATATTTAGTACTGGTTAAAGGAGAGTATACGTGCAGTTATAGCTGCACGTGTCGGTGTCTGAAGTGATATATCGAAAAGGAATTTCTTCAAGTCACAAGTTTTTCATAATCGGAAAACCATGATTTAGTAGGTAGAAAAGAGCATCGCAACACGTAGCTTGGGTTAGTAAAATAAATCAAGCAGGCTTATGACGTACTTCAAACGACTGATACAAACCACTCAGAAACGGCCCGAAAACCGATTGGCTTAGTAGTAAAAACTGATTCCAAACCGGCCAAAACCAGCTGAAAACCGATTGGTTTCAGAGCGGTTTCTGGCCGCTTTTCGAGCGGATTTTGCGAACCTTTTGAAATACGTGATATGTTTCGTTAATTTCTTTCAACAACTTAAATTACGTTTTACGGCACTCATTTCTATCTCCTGATGTATGATTTTCCGAATAATTTTCCTTATTTCATCCATATTGAGGGAGTAAAACAGTGATCTGTACTGAGGTTTTCAGAACTTTTCGATGAACTGAACCAATACATTTAAATAAAGCTCCAGTCAAGCATTGCACATCACTTCAATCTTTAATTTCCTTCGTATCAATTCACTGTTCATCCGTGTAAAATGGCTACTAAACAAACTAACCGAATACCAACCGGAAACTGACCGAAAACTGATCGGAAACCGATCGAAAACCGACTTTACGGACTGGCTCGGTGCTATAGGTGTGCTTAGGTCTCATCTGGACCTGTTTGCATATAGCACCCTCGTACACTCATGGTCTGCACGGACCCTTGGCTGGCTGGCCAAATTCCTGCTGCCTCCATACCTTCGTCAAACACTTTTACTTATCCTGCCATCCCGGTCCCCAACCAGTGCTCGGAAAATCCGTATAGCTAAAGCTGGCAAACCCAAACACAGTCAACCCCTCCCCAAAACCAGGTCGTGCTCTGTCGCTTTCGGTAATACCAACGGTGAAGCTTCTAATAGCCCAAATGGCTTCAAGCAGAGTCTCATTGAACTTGGAAACAAGGTCGAGCTGATTGACGAAACACCCTCAAAGGTTTCACCCCCGGCCACTCCCCTCGATCTTGTAGCCGCTACATCTCCCAAGAACTTGGTTTCGGTGGGACACCTCCTCCAATCTGCATCGACCGAAATATACCACCGTACTAACAACTCCATGGACGCAGTGGTTCTTAGTTTTCCAGACCGCTTACCGCTTTCCTTAGCGAAACACAACGTACTCAGTCCGTGCAATAAGGCTCATTATTGAAGCCATCGCAGGCGGCTATGTAAAAAGTCTCAGCGACATAGTTGCCCCCTGCTATTCCAATTCATGGACTACCTAACAGCTAGAGGAATCATTAGCAGTAAGTCAACAACTGCTGCCATTTCGCCATTTAAGGACCTTGAGATAGCCCTGGATAAGACTCCCCTCCCCTTCGCTCGCTGAGAAGTAACTCTGCTTTGCCCTTGCAGGCTGACCCCACTGGAACCGACACGAAGGTTACCCAATGCCCCATTGGCAAGAAGTCAGAGGCTGGCCCAGCGCCTTACCCTGCCTACCTGAAAACTGTCTAACTCCCCACCCCGGGTTCCACTTCTACACAAACGCCATTTTCTACCATCTCCCCCAGTATCCTCTATCTTCAGTAGCTCTCGCCCCCCGACACAGGCCCCAAGCGGCAAGCTACTTCAATATTAGACCCTGGATCCTCCTCCTTAGCCCTAGAGCCAAGGCAAGGCCCTGGTGCAACCATCAGCTCTGCTATGCTACTTCCCATCCTTCCTCCGAGCCGTTGACAAGTGTTGTCAACCACTGCTCTCGCTCTAATGACTACACAAACTTCCCACCTGCAGCTAGCTGAGCCGCGACACTTCGTAGTTAACCCCATAAGTGCCCCCAATCCTCCCGTGAGCCTACCTGGAACTCCTATCAGCTCGTCACTTGTTCAACTAATCACTTCACCCATTAGCCCCTAATCTAAACCGGCATTTGCATATGGCTTACTCCGGGACCCTTCAGGAGGAATCCAGTTGGGCCACCTTCCAGATTCGTCTAGCTCCATTGTCCCTTAAGGAAGGAGTAACCTTCAAAGCCATGCCAGTGCCTTGCTTTCTTCCGTTGCCTCAAGCGCTCTTCTGCTGACTTTTCCTCTCTCTGATCGAATGGGCCTTTCCAATTCTCCATCTCCTTTGCTATCCTATATCCCGCCCTGCCCCCCAGACACCAACCCTCCATACTACAGCCTCAACATGCTACCGCTCTTCCCCTCTGCTCCTCTCCACCAGCCCCCCTCCAATCCCGAAGTACCACGTACATAACCTGGCAGATACTCCAGGTTCGCACCTGTATCCCGTTTCCTCACCCCACCTGCGCACCCTCCCCACTTGCCGGCCTCCACACTCTTCATGAGCCTCCAAGCCTTTCCAAATTTCGCAGCTCACTTTAGGTCCCCCCACACTACTTACCAGTTACTCTGCGCATACCCCCACCTCCACACCGACCTACCGGCCTTCTACTGATTTTGCCCAGCAGGTAGGTTACCTGCAGTCAAGATCTCATTTCTTCCTGACCGGTGCTCTCCACACCAGTGGCCGTATCGCTGATCGCCCTATGAACCATATCGATAATCTTTCACAGACATATGTCACTGATCGCTCTTCTTTTTGTGTCCTACCCTTTAATACCTTACACCCTGTACTCCCTCCTGCCCTGGCCGATTTGACAGATGTTCCAAACCCCTCACTTTGCCATATCGTGTCCCCTCCCCCTGTACCGCGTGACAACTCTCCGGCTCATATCAGCAGTCTGTTGCACGCCCACCGTGTTGATCACCCACAACGATCGGTGGCGCCTCATGCTAACGCCTTGCCTACTTTCTGTCCCCCATCCAACATTGTCCGCCCTCCAACTTCTGTTGACGCTCTATTCCCACCGAGATCCAATTCCTATCGCAACAGATATCCCAATGGTCTTGCACATGGCTTCCATGCTTTGCGCACACCGACACTGAACTCCTTCCTACTAGTCCCCAATAAGGCTCGATCAATAATTAGAAAAATATCGCACCTGCGATCTCTTGCGTTTACCCCAATGGCTGACATTATACCAGTAACTGAATCCTGGCTGTCAGATGGTGCCTCGCTTGACCTTGTTCGCAAAGCTGGGTATCAGTACTTCTCGAACACCCGCCAGTCCAGGCATGCGGGGGCTGCTTGGCCTTTGTCAAATGCACTATCCACACTAGAGTTATTGACCACCCCTCTCTTCTCCTTACTGAGGACTCTTTATGGCTATCTGTTTACGCCTCCGGCCAGAAACTCCTCATTGGCTGCGTATAGGTACCCCGCGTCTGGAGCCTGCAAAAATAGACTCTGCGGTGGATGTCTTTATTGCGGCGCATGACCATCCTGCCAGTGCAAAAATTATTGCGGGTGACTTTAACCTTCTTTCAATCTGCTGGTCCCCTTGTACTAGCACTCCGCCCTCTCCACCCTCATTTCATTTGTCAGCCTTGGTGGATGGACCCAAAATGTCTCCCGCCTTACTAACGGGAACAACATCTTGGACCCAGTATTCTCCATCAATGTTCTTGATACCATCACCCAGATTGCTGATCACTTCCCGGGTGGTGACCACCAGATTGTCAGGTTCAAGCTTAGCTGTTCCAGCTGTTTTCATCCGATGCAATCTTCTCCCCCTGTTCTGACTTCCTGCTGTTCCTGTAACTGGCCCCTAGTACCAACGACAATCGGCTTCCTTAACTGAGACACCTTTTTTTTCTCTCCTATGATTCTCCGACCGTTGTAAATTCTCTCTAATACAACCTCCTGCGCTGTCTAAGTACAGCTAACCCAGGTGTCGATCCAAGCCCCAAGTCCGGCTGCTCACCCCTGTTACTTTTAGAGCGTAAGCTGGCTAAGCTGCAACCTACCTTATGTAAAGTACGTACGTGGAAATCCTCCTTAGTCGTTGTCACATACTTGTATTGTTGAGACTATCCCCTTTATCTTATTGACCCTCGAACAAGTACGGCATGCATCAATCACTACATTTCAAAATTTGTTTATATTTTGCTCACGTAAAGCGGCATAATCTTGATTCGAAATTGGACTGCCGTGGCGGTAGTACCTGACATTGACCTTTGCTGAACTTTGGTTCTCGTTGCTGGGCGTTGTGGTCATACGGTTGAGGTTCGTACATAGTTATACGCGTGCAACTTGTTAACCCAGTACCCTAGAAACCACGAATCAACCTTGTTCTGGTTTTGGGATTCGTTCGAATTGGCTACGCGTTACTCACGATCGGAATAACCGTTACATTACTCAACTTAGAACCTCTACGAGGAGGCCAATCAGAAATGCCAAGAAGAAGACAAAGGCAAACCGAAGCTGGAAAGGAAGTAACCCGGCAAGTCGCTGGGGTATTTATGGGTGATACTGATCCCTTAGATATTGCTAGGTCTGCTAGTTCAATCAGTGCATTTTCATGTGCTTTGGCCAAAGGTATAGAGTTTAAAAGTGACGATATCTGTAGACTGAGAATAGCAGAATTAGAAACTCAGCTTGGGCAGGCTAGGGAAGAAACCAAATCAGCCAAGAAAGAACAATTCCAACGGCCGGGCGAGAGGTGGTCTTGGAGACCATGGAGCATGCGGCCATTCGGCCTAGCTATTCCGTGGGACGACTGAAGCCGACTTGTGCCAGTGCAGCACACTCTATTGATTTACCGAAGGTGGAATTGTCCCTCTTCGACAGGGGCGCACAGCAGTACTGCACTTCATTGAACCATACGACAACTTCGTAGAAAGGAGAGTATCCGATCCAGGACAGAGATTCCTGTATCCGCTACATTACTGCCGTGGAAGAGCTAGGGAAGCAATCGATGGGTGTTCAGTGCTGGATCCTGAGGAGAGTTAGATTCGGGCACGTGAAATCCTGAAAGATCTATTTGAAAAATCACTTAGAGTCATCCGGAATTTGATCGATGATGTACTATCAGAGGCAAAACGTTCCAATGGCGAGTCGGGCTCTCTAGTTATTCTGGTGATAAAAAGGCAGAACTGCAGCATCGCACTAAACCATGTAGATTACCGATCGGACCTAAAGGCACTGCACACATTGAAGACCATAGTGCACAGTTTACTCAGAGTAGATGGGCGAAGAAAGCCGAGAGGATCAGTAGATTTGGGCAAGAAACTACGTTTGAAGACCTGAAGCAGTTTATAGGCCGTCTTGCCCGAAAACCAAACAGTCATTTCGATCAGCTTGTGCTCGAGACGAGCAAGTTACCTAGGATTGCGACGACACAAAGCTGGACCAGGGAACCAAGTAGAGGCCAACCATGGGAAAACACAAACGCACCATCCAGCGAAGGTGGAAACTTGCCGATGTGTAGGGTTTGTGGGGAGCTTCATCGACTAGCGGAACGCCCTCGCTTCCGACGAACTTTGGGAAATAACTAAGGGACTGAGCGCGCGTCTTGTCTGTCTCGGCGATTCACATCGAGCAGCGGTGTGCCGAACGAAAACCAGTTGTAGTCAGAACGGACGCCACGGGAAAACCATTACCTACTGCACAAGCCCAAGAAATCGAATGCCGAAGAAACCCCGAAGCCAAGTATGGTCTGCTCAGTGTCTCGCTCCATTAGCTAGCCCATTCGTCTGGGAGTAATAGCTGTTGGCCTAAAAACCCCAGTTGGGGCATAAGAGCGTTGGCCTTCGTAGATAGTGGCTCAGGTACCACTCTGGTGAGGAAGGAGTTCGCAGAGATACGGGATTAGAGGGAATCAGTCTTCTTTGGCGGTGAGCACAGTGAGAGGCAGCCAGGCCATTCAGTTGACAAAAATGCCCCTACAGCGCGTTGCCTTGGTCAACAACAATAGATCAGAAACTCTAGAAGAATTCACCATAAAAGATGTGCCAATGAGAGCACCTCGGTCAGTGCCATCGATTCTGACCCAGTGGCCGCGCCTTGGCGGGTTTATGATGGATGAGTGGCAGAAAAAAGAAATTGATCTGCTTCTCGGCTGTGATGTACTGGAAGCGCACTGGGTCCTGGATCGAAGAATAGGGAGCTGCAAAGCACCCTATGCAGCACTCCCTATATTCGGCTGGACTCTACATGGCGGTACAGATGGAAGATGCGGCAAACAAATCCAAACCAACCGCGCTTCCGTGGAAACGGCGAACATCGAACAAGCCTTCCAACAGCAATATAACGCCGAATTTGCAGACGCGGCCATTGATAGAGATGCCCCATCACTAGAAGATTGGTCGGCTTTGAAAATAGTAGCCGAGAACGTCAAGTATGTAATAGATCGTTTCGAGATTCCTGTCTGGTGGAGAACCAGCATAAAACCCATGCCAGACGGCCGAGAAATGGTTCTGAAAAGATTACGCTTCCTCAACACCAGGCTAATTCGCGAACCACAATTGGGGACAGAATACACGCAAGCCATGCAAACACAACATAGACTTGGGTTTACAGAAAGAGTAGATACAGCGGTAATCAGCTCAAGTTTGAGGAGGTACCTACCCTATCACCAGGTTGTGAACCCAAAGAAACCGGGGAAGGTCAGGGCGGTTTTCAACTGTGCTGCGAAACGTCAGGGTGTGTCACTCAACGACCATATACTACAGGGCCCAGACTGGACAACACCACTAGTCGAGGTTTGATATCATGGCCGTCTCTGCGGGCATGCGTGAAATGTTTCTACAAGCGAAGATGCCCGTTGGAGATAGAGACGCCTTTCATCTTCTCTGGTGGCCTGAAAGCGACGCAAATCGTGCACCAGACGAGTGCAGGCTAATCGCACGTCCTTTTAGGGTGGTATCATCCCTCTTCTGTGCTAATTTTGCCCTCCGAGAGAACCTCAAGCGTTTCGGCGGCATCAACATTCTGTTAAGAAGAGCAGTGGATCATTTCCACAAGGACGACTTTCTGTGTTCCTTCGACGACCCAAATACTGCTATTCTATACATAACCGAACTGACCGCCACTCTAAGGACCGGGTATTCAACCTCACTAAATGGCATTCAAACGGCCAGGAGGCGATCTATGTTATCCAGAAGTCCGAGAAAATGGATTGTGCGAGAGAGCTTTTGGGATCCTCTTCACAAATGGAGCGCATGCTTGGAGTTCAATGGAAACCCGAAGGTGACGAATTCATATTCACTCTGGACCTACCCAAACAACCAGCCACAAGGAGAGGAATCCTATCACCAGTCTCAAGCCTTTATGGTTCACTAGGTTTCGTTTCACCATGGTTGTAACCTGGGAAGTGCTAGCTGCAATCGCTGTGCCAGAGAGGGGCGGGTTGGGACGAACCTCTCCAGGATGACGACAACAAGCGATGGCGCGACTGGCTGCACAGCCTAGATCAACTTGGTGAGATCAAGATACTGAGATGCTTGACAGGAATCAAATGCACAGACGGCGCCCAACTCCACTTGTTCTCTGATGCATGGGAAGTAGGCTGCAGGATCGTGGATTACGACTGCTGGGTGGACAAAATTGATGGGCGGCAAGATCAGATATTATTCGAAAAGGTGAGAGTGGCCCCACAGAAAGCGGCGTCCATTCCGAGGCTGGAACTGACTGCGGCAGTACTGGCCGTAAAAGCCACAAGGTTGATTCGAAGATGCTTCGATCTGATAAACTGGGAACCAAGCTTTTGGACGGACTCAGCCATGGTACTGCTTTACATAAACAACATTACCGTTCACTTCAACACCTTCGTGGCCAACAGACTCACTACAATCCATTTGTCGACTAGGACCGACCAATGGCACTATGTACAATCCGCCAGTAACCCGGCCGACTTCTGCTCAAGAGGTCTAAATACACTAGAAGAACTGCGGATGTGGACGATGGGACCAGACTTCCTAACTGCGGCTAAAGGGACGTGGTCAACGCTACTAATACCTAAACATGATGATGGCGATATCGAGACCAAAAGACTGATACTGGCCACAAACTCCACGGGAAGCGTAAGCTTAATGAAAGAACTGCGTCACTTCCCCGACTGGATAAAAGTGTTAAGAGCCGTGGTCTGGTGGACACGATACAAGGCACTCCTGTTGATTTTGAAAGGCACACGACCACAAAACACCTTAAATATGGGGACGATACTGCCGAGCGAGCTGAACCAAGCCGAACCCGAAGTTCTACGCCTACTACAACTAGACGCCTTCCCGTTCAAGACCCACAAGCTAGCCAGGATAAATGATAACGCCAAGGAGGTCAGGCTGTTGTACAGCAGTATCAGAAAACGACCCTGTGCGGGTCAATGGACTACTGAGAGTTGGAGGGCGGCTGACAAATTCAAATCTAGAGTAGGAAACAAAATACCCTATAATAGGTCCTGGTGACCACTACGTAACGAGATGCCTGATGGACCATGTACATCGAGAAGATGGACACTCAGGTTTAAACCGCTTATTGAAAAATATACGTCGACTATTTTGGGTGACAAAGAGGCCAGCCACGGGCAAGCTAGTCATAGGCAACTGCATCACTTGTCGTCGCCGGAGGGCGGCAGCAGACCAACAAATGATAGTGCCCGTTCGTGGAAATTCGCGCCGACTACTTTGGCCCGTTACTTCTACGACAGCAAAGGAGCACCCAAAAGAGGTATGGTCGCCTGATAATCCGTTTACAATCCAGCGCCGTCGATCTTGAAGTAGCGCATAATATGATCACCGATTCATTTCTAATAGCCTTTCAGAGGTTCGTCGCGAGGCGGGGCGTCCCCTAGAACGTATACTCAGACAAAGGCTCGAACTTCGTTGGGGCTCATAAGGAGTTAGAGAAATGGTGAAACCGCCTGGATCAAGCCAAAATACAAAAGAAGACCGTAGCAAACGGGTTAGAATGGAACTTCAACCCACCTTATGCCAGTCATCGTTGTGGCGGTTGGGAAAGGCTGATACGATTGACTAGGAAAATACTCATGGCCCTGACCTCAAAACAAAACCTTGATGACGAGACACTGACTACTTCACTAACAGAAGTAGAACGCATACTGAACAACAGACCCCCGGTGCCGATCGTTCCAGACCCGGGAGGATAACCGACTCTCACTCCCAACGACCTGTTATTATTACGTTCAAACGTAGGAGCAATCACGCCGAAAACCCCACGTGGAACGTACATCATGGGATGGAAACAAGTGAACCACCTGGCACAGGCTTTCTGGAAACATTGGTTGAGGGAGTACTTATCGACCCTGCAGCCGCGACAAAAGTGGATCTCCAAGGAGAGGTCGTTCAGACGTTGCGATATCGTCATCCTTGTGGAGGGCCACTGTTGTGTTCGGCCTAAACAGGGATGTGCTCAGACAGACGATCTTGCATGCACACACACGCACGTACATAGCTGACGTTTGCCATGATTCGTCCCGGACGGCATTGACCAATCAGATTGTATCACGTGTTGCGCGACCTTGCACGACGTGGTCCGATTGTATCGTTGTCTGATTTTTCCGATTACATACAGGACTGACTGACGCACTTGCGGACTCGTCTGCGTTTTCACGTGCTTGCTTGTACTGGCGCTTACTGTACGTTGCTGCGGGAATATACGTTTATCCATACACGTGCGCCTTCCTTCTTTTACCGAATTGTGAACTCAACAGCCACTAACATAAAGACGAATGGCCGATTGGGGTGATCAAGAACTGCCGTACAGAAATCAATGCCCTCATGCCCACGGTGATGGTGGAAACGAACAAAGGAGACGTATTGCGAGATATCCGTAAGGTTTATTTTTGTGAAGGTTACAATGGTGCGGGCGACGTCAACGCTACAGATCAAGCTAAAACCAAGTCTACCGATACCAACTGGAGCTGAATTTATTTATTTACCCCTCGTGCGTGCTCCTGTAGGTCCCAACCCTTCACACAGTTTTTGAAGTATGTTTGTGACCAATTTCATAGTGTTCACGATTTACAACGGAGTTAGTTGTCGAAACCTCAATTTAGCACGCGACACAGCATTGTTTGTGAAGTTGCGGAAACTCCAGAACAAGCACTTGTTGACCGTTTGTAGGAACATCTCTTTTTCCGGGACCTCCTATTTGTAATATTATCCAACCTGTGCTCAAGTGGATATAAGTTGTGGGTCAAACATACTTCTAGCGTGATAACGCCACAAGTTGAGCCCTGATGTTCGAGTACCCTGTAGCCTTCTCGATTCTTCATCGAGAATTCCCAGTCTGCATTTTATCATGTACTTTGCTCTTAATCAGGAAGACTTCTTCCTCTACATTCCGTAACCTGTCTGTGCATCCCGATTCCATAGGAGGACTTTTTGTATGCGGACAATGTCGTATCACCCTCAGACGAAACTCTAAGACATCGAGAGATGGAGCGTAACCTCAAGAAAACCAGCAAGCATGTCTGCGACTGGCCAAAGATAGATGAAGCCCACAGCTACCTATGTATGCACCGATTTAGGGTCTAGGTAGGTTAGGGCGGGTCAGTACCCATTTTACTCCTTGGATGTTGATCGCTTCATGGAAGGATTCCGTGGGCGGTGTAACGTACATGCTTGGAGGTCCTCCCTAGTCGTTGTCACATACTTGTATTGTTGAGACTATCCCCTTTATCTTATTGACCCTCGAACAAGTACGGCATGCATCAATCACTACATTTCAAAATTTGTTTATATTTTGCTCACGTAAAGCGGCATAATCTTGATTCGAAATTGGACTGCCGTGGCGGTAGTACCTGACATTGACCTTTGCTGAACTTTGGTTCTCGTTGCTGGGCGTTGTGGTCATGCGGTTGAGGTTCGTACATAGTTATACGCGTGAAACTTGTTAACCCAGTACCATAGAAACCACGAATCAACCTTGTTCTGGTTTTGGGATTCGTTCGAATTGGCTACGCGTTACTCACGATCGGAATAACCGTTACACCTTCGCTAGATCACACTGGCTTTCAATTATTCTGCGCATAAACCAGCTGCAACTGAAGCTGCGTCGCATGGTCGATTCGCATCTGAGAAGAAAATAGGCCATCGCCCTAGCACAGCTCAACGAAACTGGCCACCTGTGCAACCTACTTCGTAAAGGGTCCACTGGCGCCTATCATACCTGACGCAAATTCCTCACCTGCGGCTCGTCTACTGCTTACACCACAGCATTTATTTCTGAGATCTTCAGTGATCATTTCTTTTCCTCCCTTATAAACTGCAATGCTATCTTTCCTCCTACAATCCATCCCCGCACCTCTGCCTCTCTTTCATCGATTCCCTTCACTCACCTAGAGAGTGGAACATTAGCTTCTTTTATTAGACCTTCAACGAAACCGGGCCCAAGTGATCTCCCACCGGCCCTCCTCCTTTTTGTCCTCCTCAACTTCCCTTATCGTTATCTAGTGCGCAAAAGCCACCCCCAAGCTCCTCAATTTTGTCCTCCGACGGTCAAAAACTCTGTTATAACTTCGCGCTTCAAAAAAGGTGCACTACACAGACCGGATTACTATCGGCCCATTAACCACACCCCAGTAATCTGCAAAATCGTGGAGAGAGCTATCAGAAAACCTTGTTCAGTAACTCTTATCCAACAACACGCTGAACCCCGGTCAGTATGGTTTCTTGAACCCCAGCTTCTGCTCTTCCTACCAGCTGGACTTCATTCGTGTCCTATCGTCAGCTACTGACCTAGGCATCCCTGTAATCGTCCTATACCTCTACGTTTCCAGGACTCTTGACCATGTTTTCCATATGCATCCATCAGCCAAAATCCGGCCTCTTGGTATTACTGGCCCTCTCCTCCCCTGGCTATCTTCGTATCTCCCTCGCAGTTCACAAGCTGTGTTCAGTGATGCTTACTAGTCTTCTGTCAAGCCCATTACTGGCGGCTTCATCCAAGGCAGTGTCCTAGGCCCATTACTATTCCTTATTTACACTAATGACATTTTCTCGTCTATTCGCCACAATACCCTTTTTCTCTTTGCCGACGATATAAAGATAGTGTACACCTTCCTCCCTAATGACCTATCTGTGACCCTGTGCAAAGTATAGCGTGATTTGCTCGCTCTTCAAACTTGGTTCTTCTCGTGGTTATTGAAATTCTCTGCGGAGAAAAGCTTCCTCCTTCCTTACGAGAGCTCTACGCAGCCCGGCCAAACTTTTCTGGACGGCCTACCCATCCTCATACACCCCACGGTTATTGATCTTGGCGTACGCCACTCTTGTTACCATAACTTCTCCGAACAGGCGTCGTCCCAAATCGCTAAAGCTAAGCGAACCCTAGGCCTGATCATCGATGTTTGCAACCACCGGCCAGTAGCCTCTCCATGTATCTTTCACACGTAAGACAGCTCCTAGAATATTGTCTGATAACCTCCAGTCCCTGGCCACGTCACTCTATTGTATCTGTTGAGAACGTGCAGCCTACCTTCACCAAGAGGCTGTTGAACGTATCCATAGCCCAAACATACCGCGAGCTCCGTAAGCTCCTAAAATTGAGCCTCTGTGGAGTCGTCGCATGAAGGTCAACCTAGTTTTCCTTTTTAAGCTAATCCACAATCAGGCCTACAACTCCTGTCATATCCCATTCGCTGCCCCCTGATCCTACGTGTCCGACATCGTGCCTTCTCTCTCCCTGTCCCGCCATCTAATCTCAGTCTTAAGTCCTGATTCCTTCTGTCAGCCTATTCCAAAATCTGGAATAAGCTCCCACGTACGAAGCGCCTCCTCATTTTTCGCTTTTAGGCGCACACTCGCGTTATACTCAACAGTACTCTATGCAATGCTGCTCACCAATGAGTTCGTCTCTACCCGTCCGGCCTCTGAAAAAACCCCACACTGTGGCGCCACTACCTCTGCTCCACGGGCCAGTAGGTATACTCCATGCCCGAAACTTCTCTCTTCGGTGCAGCAAACTTAGGCCTTTGCCTTCCCTGGTCCACAGCAAATTTATCTCATACTTTCATAAGATAACCCACGTTCATCTGTTATCCATCAATTTTATTTACCTTCTCTCCTTATTATCTGCTGCCTTTTAGCTGGGCTATACCCAGGCTGCGCCCCTCTGTTCCTTTACCCTTTCCAGTGAGCCTCAGTGCTGGTCAACCACCTCGGGCATTACACTGACCACCCCTCTGGCTGGTGCGCCCAGATGATAATGCTGTGTGGCCGTCTGTCGATCGCTGTTCCCGTTGGCTCTGTTGTCCAAGTTCCCACAACCTGTCCAGGTGGTCCTGGACCATATACCACTATCGTGGTTGCTCAGACCTCTGTATAACCATCAATGAACACTCAACCAGTCCCAATTGGGCGGGGTGCGGTCAGGTCCACCGCTTTCACCGGCGCACATGGGGCGTGCAAGCCGTCCGCAACGATGTGCGAGCGCAATTAAGCTGGTGGATCACACCCCCTGTGTTCATACCACGAAGTGTTTTTTCAGCTTGAGTGTCCAGCGCGCGGTCAGCCCCATCCACTAGCACCGGTGGTGGATCGCATGCTATCACTCTCCCTGGACTGCTGCATCCAATACTTTCGGTTGAAAACTGCATGCCCCCAGCTTTGTTCCGCCACGTTACGCTCGCCTATAGTTCTTACCATTGTTACCACTTTCCATTTTGTCGTTCTACCTCGGTATACACACCTATCCAACCAAATCTTGCTCCCATTGCCTCTCACCATGGCACCTCTCATTGCATGACGTCACTATTGTCCTACACACTTTTCCCTGCCGTTTCTCGCCAATACTTCTTTTTTACACCTACCGCCATTGCCAGCTTATAGTATCCATTCACTTGGTATCACCCTATGCTCATAATGCCCACCGATAGCATTCTTATACCTCGCTGTTCGTCATTTTGTTAAATCCATCCTTGTTCTCCCTCCCCGGGCCCAATGCCATTTGGTACCAGTCGGGCCCGCATCCATGAACAACCCTCATATTAGAACTCGCCGCTCCAATCATAATATTATTTATAGTCGCTTTTTATCTGATCGCCACCACCGCATTTTCCTTTCTTGGCTCCGCGATTCCTCTGTGGTTCTTTCCATTAGGCAGTGCCCCGATTAGCATCCTCCTACTCAGTTCACTTGTTCAATTGGCTGCTCGCATGCAGCTCTTCAGTTGCATTGCCCCAACTCCTTCGAGTGTTCACTTTTTTGGGGCTTTGTTTCATTAATGGCTTTTCTGTCCTGATGTTTTTTGCTTCTTTCTTCTCTGCCTTCTTCGTGTTTCTCCTGTGGTAAAGCGATCTGATTGTTCATGTCTCACCTGTATCTCCTCGGTTATCTCTAACCCCCTGCTCCGCATATTGCTCGCCACGGACATTTTCTGTGTGCCTTTCATTTTGGTCTGCCTTTCTATGTTTCACCGATTGTAAAGATAACGTTACGTCATGATGCTCACCTACGGTTCCAAATCGTTTGATCTGCCACTGTTGATTCCTCTGGTCCGTCACCACATGTCGCACCCTCACTGACCAAATAATTCGGCCCATTTTTACCTGTTCTCTTCGATCCTATCCTTCATCTTCCCTCGTCTACGATCTGCCCTTCACACCCAGCATCACTTCTGCGCTTCTCAGTCTTCTCTCACCGTTGATCCACCATGTTAACCAGTTGTAAGAAAGTTCGTCTGAATGTTCCCAAGTCAATCTCACGCATATCGATCTAACCTTACCTCCTCT
Source organism: Fasciola hepatica (assembly GCA_948099385.1). Lineage (NCBI taxonomy): Eukaryota > Metazoa > Platyhelminthes > Trematoda > Plagiorchiida > Fasciolidae > Fasciola > Fasciola hepatica. The sequence continues at coordinate 5,245,085 of CANUEZ040000019.1, forward strand.
TCCTATCACCGATACTGTTTTCCTCCTAACACTCAACAGCTTTTTTTCTCTCGCTCCTCGCATAAACATGTATATACATATATATATACGTATGTATACATACCTTCGCTCTGCATCCTGTACCTTTTTGCCGGCCATTTCTCATGCTGTCATCTCGCTGCCTCATTGTATGCGTCCATTCTTTTCATATCCGTGCCCAACATTTACCCTATCCAATCCTCCCAAATCATTTTTGTCCTCTGTGCCACCCTTTACTCCTTCCAGTGCCATCTACCTGTTCCATGATGAGTTTTGTGCCCCGTTAGCTGACCATTCACTGCTGTGTGGCAAGGTTTCATTTCTATCTAATCATTAGCAAGGGATCCCTCCTTCCTTCTCCACCGTCTCCCGCTACCTTAGTTTCTTATATCAGTTTCTAGCCCCTTCCATGTATAACTGTCATTTTTCAGATATCCCCACTTGGACCAGTCAGACTCTTTACCGGACCACGAACCTCATATCCACCGAGCATCTATTTGAATCCGCCCTTTGGGTTCTTTTGAACTCTTTCCATTTTTCTTTGGTGTGCTTACATTCATCATACATTTATCTCCCTCCTGGGCCTGCCCATCCCCCGATTGTTATGCAAATTTCTACTTTTTCACGAATGTTGCCTGTCCATTTCATCGCTTGTAAAAGCTTGATCATGCGTCTAGCATGCCTCGGGTGTCTGCAAGATGAACAATTAGTGTTGTTATTATTAAATTGCTCTCGAATTCCTCTAAGAAATAACAGGAACTAGGGGCCTTTAGCAACCCGCACAGGGTGGAGGCACTGGCTAGGCTGATGGAGGTCGGAAACAAGCAATCCAATCAGGCCACCCCATATTTGAGCTATAACAATACTCACTTGAAAGACCCTCTATCGATTGCGAAGGCTTTCAGCACCTACTTCACCTCCTCTGTAACGAAAGATGATGCCACATCCGTCCCCTTTCTTAGTCCGGTGACATCAGTGACCTTCTCAGCGGTAGTGTTTCACGCCTATGGGGTTTAAGCCCTGGTAGCAAAGACAAGATTGCCCTACAGACTAGGCCCGGAAGCATTACAGCCAGCTATTATCAGTCGAGGTGGCAAAGACTTTCCAATGTTGCTGACAAACACATTCTTTTTGTCACTAAAGTGCTGTTTTTCCCTTCCTAATCAAAGACTTCCGCTATCATAACTACGCACAAAAGGGTCTCGCCTAGATCCAGTTAACTACCAACCGGTGAACCACACCCCTGTGGTGTCCAGAATCATGGAGAGTGTGATTAAGGAAGGGCCGGCACGTCATCTTCTTAACCATAATCTAATCAACGCTGTTCAGCATGGTTTTCTGAAAAAACAGGTCATGTGTGACGCGCATGACGGACTTCCTCAACCTGGTCACGGGGGTCGCCAATATTGGTAAATCGGCGATCGTGATCTTCCTGGACGAGACCGAAGTTTTTGACCGAGTATCCCACGTCAGGTTACTGCAGAAGATCAAAGAACATGGAATTGTGAACCCGATTCTCGCTTGGTTTTCATCTTATTCATCATCCCGAGGCCAGACTTCCCGTAATTAGTGGTATGACGCAGGGTAGTGTACTAGGCCCGCCTCTGTTCTTAATGTACGTACACGATATATTTACCATTTTCCAACAGGACTTCCCTCCACGTTAGCAGATGATATCAAAGTCGTGTGTACTTTTGTGCCCGCGTCTTTAGCATCTACCGTAAATGACAAAACAAGGGGACTTCTCTTTCTCAGCTCCTGGAGTGGTGATTAGAACCGGAGGTTCTCCGCAGAAAAAAGTGATATTACCACGCAAAAACGTCATGTCCCCAATGAAACATTTAGCATAAACGACCAATTTATACCCAATAGCCCTTAGGCACTCCACTTGGATTCACTCTTTTCGTGTGCCCTGGATGTTTTGGAACACGCAGCCATCCAAGTGGCCAAAGCTTGCCGTACGATCCGGCTCAAACATCGAACCTTTATTTTGCCGGAAAGTAAAGTTACAAGTACCACTTCAGATCTCTTCTGGAATACGGCCCAATCGTTTGTTCCAGCACGCAGCAGAGAGACCGAGTAGCGCTTCAGAATGTACAACGGGAACTCATGAAACAACCCTTAGGTTTTCCTTTGCCCTTAAACTACAAGGAACGTTATGACTTGCTGAAAATCGATCCCTTATAGTCGCGCCGCCTAAGAATTAACCTTCAATCCTCCCACTTTATCTTGTTTTATCTTAAAAAGCAGATCATGTAGTTCAGCACCGCAGGTGAGAACCCTTTCTTATTATTCCTTACGCAACAATGAGTTCTCGGTTTTTGTCCTTTGGCTAAGCTTGCTCTTATGTAGAACTTCATCAACAAGAAAGCTTCAATATGGAGCAAGCCACTACAAGGAATTCGAGCATTATAACCGAAATCAGTGGCTTTCCAACAATAAATATGCTTGGCTCTAACGGTAAACGCGCCGGCCAGGACGCACAATCCTTATATTTCAAAGGCTCAGGCCTTTGAGATAGGACTAGCGTACTGATAAATCTGGTAACAGATTCAAACGACCATGGTCTTTATTTGACGGATACGTGTTTGGCCTCCTCCCCACAGCAATTAAAGAACTCAGCTGTTCATTCCCATGACCTGGGATTGCAAAACAACATCAGTTCTTTACCGTCAAATATCTTTTTCGGGGCGAGACAGCATAGCGGCCTATCGCATACTTGGGTATAGGGCATCAGACACTGGAGTCCATAAACCTAGATGTCAGGCCGAAATCAAAGTTGAGGTTTTTACTAAATCCACCATATTCAGCAGCCTTTTTATCACCTTGTTAGTGCTGCAAGTGGTGCATTGTCTTTGTGCAAACTGGTTTTTTGGTGGACATGAACCCCACCAAATAATCGCAGGTCGAGGTTGACTCTATCTCCCCCTGCATTTTCTGTACCATGTTAACCGCCCTGGTGTTGTGACTTCACGGATGTGGCGAGCTTTGCAGCCGCACACTAGCGAACATTCCTGGCTGTGATTATCTCTATGTACAGAGTTGACCGCCAGTAAGACGTCAAAAACATCAAAAAGTAAGAAATTGGCACACAAAAGCATACCAGCCTTGCCACAAGTGACCCATGTCTCCGGGCTGCAGTATTGCTGCGGGTTGGCTGGTGTGGTTGACCTATTTCCAAAGCGACTTGTTACATGTGGTCCATGTTTCGGCCGGGGCGGAGCCGTGGCCACCCACCGAAAGCGGCTCCGCCTTCTCTGACGGCCAGATATCTGACTGTGATAAAACTCGAAAAATACAAAAAACTTCTAAAAAAGTGGGTCACTCTTGGAGCGCCACGAGATGGATGCCAGTCAATGTGTAATATTATTATTAATGATAATAATAGTTTATTTCGGAGAAGCTTGAAGCATGCCTTAAGCTTGGTCAAAATTTTACAAACGACAAAATTGACAGACAAAATTCATGAAAAATTTAGAAATACGCAACACAAAGGGGGGCAGGAAGAAATGGGGGAAATGAGAAGGAGATAAATGTATGCACACAAGGGAGTAGTGTAGGGAATTTAAGTGAACCCGGAGATGGATTCAAATATGGGCCCGGTGAATTTAAAGGTCAAGGTCGGATGGAGCAGCCGGCTGAGCTGAGTGGAGGAGAACGGAACCTGTGAGTTTTACATGAGAAGGACTGAAAATTGGCATGAGAAACTACCGTTACGAGAGAAGATAAAGAGGAAAGGAAAAAAGAAGAGTAGAAAGGAAGAACAAAAATTGAGTTGTATGGCTGGGGACTAGGTAACCATGAACTATGCGTCATTTCAATGAACTGACGGTGTCAATTTTAAAACAAGGAGCCGGCAATGCAAGACATAAAGAGCGCGTCAGATGGTATCAATGCCGCAGAAGGATCGAGATACGGTAAGCGTGAGGCGCAGATATAGACATAATGGGATCATATCATGAGGGGCGGTGGCACAGTGGCAAGAGAACTGGCCGGCGAAAAACTGGAGGAGGCGGAGAAAATATGTGGATACATATATATATATCAGAGAAAGAGCAAATAGCGGTGAAGAGACAGGACACGGAAGTTGCAGTGCTTGGACGAGACAGATAGGGTTGGGTCGTAAGATACGGAATTAACTTGGATAAACCCTGAAGAAATTGTTTATGACGGGTGAACATAGGGGACCAACAGCAAAAGAGAACCAACGTTGGAAGCACAGAAGTGATGGCTGTGAGCGGAAGTTGATAAACGAAGGAATTTGGAGGGAAGGATCGACAAACACAAGTAAGGGTGAAGGTAACGGTGTGATTATTGAAGGTGTGACATGTAGTGACGGTCAAACATGGGTGAGGCGTTAGTAAATGAACGTACATTATGCAGCAAAAAGATGGCCATGAAAATGGCTGGAGAACGCAAGGCGAATGGAAGTACGGGGTGGTTAGAGAGGCGTAAAAGATCACTGGGCAAGGGTAACTTGGAGGTTAGAATAACTGTGGTGCCAATATGCATCAATTGTAACAGCGAATAACATGGAAGAGAAATAAGAAAGTGGAGAATCAGAAAGATCAGGTAATGGCAGACTACATGGTTTGAAACTGTGGGTGAGAATGATGACGCAACGATGACTTTACACTGGTTGGAAAGCGAAAAAGCTGCGCAGCCTGAAAGGCACGATAAGGATGTCTGTGGCGAGTAATGTCCGAAGCAGACGAGAGTGCTGACCAAAGCAAATCAGGTAAGAGATGATGAATCAGATTATTTCACCGCAGATGACACAGGATGAAGACCGAGAAAGAGAGAAGAACCCGAACGGGAAGGCTTGTGATGGAACACAAATGCGCAAAAAAAGCTGTGGGTCGGAGTTGTGAGTATGGAACTAGGGAGCTGCGTGCTTGCAGGCCATTGTACCAATGGATTGGGTCAGAAGTTGGTACACTGCTTAGGAGAACGATCCACGGAAGAATTACAGATTCATACATGAAAAATGTGGAGTTGGTGGAAAGATAATGAATTTGGTTGTAAAAAAATGCAAAGGGTGGAACGGCGAGTTCTTATATGGTTATTGGTCATGGTTACGGATGTGTCTGGTGCGTAGTTGTGGGAGTTATAAGATGGACAAAAAAGCATATCGCAAAATGGTAGCTGGTGAGATATGTGATCAGTGAGCTTTATAAGCAGGAGGAGGTACCAAGTGAATACTGATTAGTAGCCGACAGGGGTGAAATATGTGGCAAAGAACATAGTTCTGGTTTGGGCAGAGTAGAATGGATAGGGCGAGAGTGATATCATACAGTGAGGGTTGTCATTGTGAAACACAATAGGAGCAAAAACAGAAAGGATTGGTGTGCACACAGAGGTAGAACGACACGGAAGGGAAGTGATAAGAGTGCTGAGAAGAACGATAGATGAGCAAATCTTGGCGAAGGACTGGTAGAAGCAACGGACAGTGATGAATGCGGTAGGGCGAGGAGAGTTGGAGCATGCAATCCATAACCGGTGCTAGTGGATGGGGCTGACCGCGCGCTGGACACTCAAGCTGAAAAAACACTTCGTGGTATGAACACAGGGGGTGTGATCCACCAGCTTAATTGCGCTCGCACATCGTTGCGGACGGCTTGCACGCCCCATGTGCGCCGGTGAAAGCGGTGGACCTGACCGCACCCCGCCCAATTGGGACTGGTTGAGTGTTCATTGATGGTTATACAGAGGTCTGAGCAACCACGATAGTGGTATATGGTCCAGGACCACCTGGACAGGTTGTGGGAACTTGGACAACAGAGCCAACGGGAACAGCGATCGACAGACGGCCACACAGCATTATCATCTGGGCGCACCAGCCAGAGGGGTGGTCAGTGTAATGCCCGAGGTGGTTGACCAGCACTGAGGCTCACTGGAAAGGGTAAAGGAACAAAGGAGCGCAGCCTGGGAATAGCTCAGCTAAGGATCAACGGTGAACGAAAAGAAGAGCAAAAGTGAAGCACAGGCTCATAGATGCAGCGGATCCCTAAGACAAATTGAGGCTGTGGAACGTGAGAATAAAATACCGCATAAATAGGAGCCAAAAAACAATGGGGAGGTTATTATTCCACCTAGAGCAGTTGGTCAGCGGAAGTAAACGAGTAAATTCTGCATGAAATCATGGAAGAAATCTAGCTGAGAGTTAGGTTGGGGGCAGAATTGGTAACGTCATAACTGGATGTTGAGCTCAGTTAGTGAGTCACGCTAAGTGAGAGAAATGAGACTGGGTTATGGCGTTTAAAGTCGCAGAGGTGGTGAGGGACTTACATGTGGTGGGACCTGGTGTGGAAAAGAGGCAGTGTAAGCTAAGAGATTTCGAGGATAGTTGGGTTACTCACCATGCTTGTGTTAGTAATTACAGGACAGCAATGAGTATATATGTATATATTTATATATATATATATATACAGGAATAAATAGATGTATATATATAGCGGGCCAGGGGTAGTTACTGACGCAGTTTCTATGGCGTTGTTGAGGTTGGTCTCAGTGCCGCAGACGTGATATAAATAAATAAAAGTAATAAATGGTGGATCGGATGAGACATATTGACAATCTGTGAGGAGCATTACGGTGGCCTCTGTATAAATGCGAACACATCTGGAAGAACTTATTTCAAAGTGGATTCGGCAGGATCCTATAAATTGATATGGAAACAATTAGTGGACGCAGATATGCTTCAGACAGGTCACTGGCGAAACTTAAGGAGAAGCGGTCAAGCAGAGAATTTAGAATTCAAAAGCGGTGAAGTTATTTGGGAAGGTAAGGTTAAGCGAGAAAGCAGAGCAGTGGCTTATAAGTCGAGGCCTTTCTCGTAAGCTTGGATTTCGGTTATGTGAAAGTTACATTAGCGCAAAACAGTTGGAACGGATAGGAATTCATCAATAGCATGCACAAACGCATACTTTGACTGAGAAGATCTGATGTGCAAAAGAAGTTTATCCCAGATTCTGGAGCACGTGAAGAGAAAGAACTCTGAGTATAGAACAGTCCCCGTGGAGGGTGTGGTAATAGTATACTGTCTATTACGGAGTAAATGTCCAATACCCGGGGAGAAGCACAACTGGTTGGAGGAATATAATTGCCTGGTCAATAGCTTATACAGAAATACCAGGTTCAGCTTGATGCGACGAAGCCTCAATGGTTCGATTTTGAGTGATAAACATCGCTCACTTTGGTTTAAGTTTGAAGACCAACCAGTAAGCTGCTTTGTGAAACTTCTCTGTATACGTTTGATAATAATCCTGTCGGATTTTCTCATACTAGTGAAGATTAGGGACAATATTCGAGAAGGGGCCTGGAATGTACTTTGTACATGCAACGAATGCTCTCCGTAAGCTGAAAGGATCTGAAAATAAGACCAAGACACTTTTAAGCTCTCTCCACTTGGAAGACAGCATGATCGGAGAAGTTAAAAGAGCAAGAATAACCTAAACCAAAGTCTCCTACTAAGGGCTGGCTGTCGATGGGCGAACCTCCGATGCGTAAGGAACCAGGAGGAACTGGCACTTGTAAGAAAATACACTTATCGGAAGATAATATTTCATCGTCCAGGTTGAGCATTATTCATCAAGAGGGGCTAAATCAGCGGAGATTTTAGGGATAGTAGTACTAAGGTTGCCAGGAGAAAAATTGTAGACTATCTTAATGTCGTCCGCGAACAAAAACGGCTTGCCATTAAGTATTGTCGGAAACATATCATTTATATGTAGGAGGAAAGGAGGGGAGCCTAGAATACTGCCCTGAATAACACCACTAGTAACCGGCTTAGGATTAGATGTGTGCCGTTAATCAAGACAACCTATGAGCGATGAGATAAGTAAGATGAGAACCAAGAAATATTGGATCGACAATGCCAAGTGATCGTAGCTTTGTTAAAAAGTGGGGTACACGATCAAATGCCTCAGATAAGTCAAGATAAAGAACAACAACAGATTTTCCACTTTCAGCAGAGTCGATGACGAGATTCAGAAAATCATACTGACAAGTCATGCAGGACCGTGAACGGAGGAATCCATGTTGGCTGTCATGTTTAGGGTTGAGACTCAATAAATAGTTGATAATGTGATCCTTGACTATTTTTTCCATTATTCTGGATAAAATAAGGTTAAGGTTTATAGGGTGATAATTGAATACCTGATGTAAAGGTCCCTTTTTTGAGTGGGAACAATTACAGAGCTGTTCCAATTAGCAGTTACAGAGCTACCACTGATTGAAAGTGTGAAAATGTTAAGCAGCAACAGGGAGAGATCCGGTCCGCCACTGACAAGAGCAACTGGTGGTAAGCCATCGGGGCTTAATCAAGGGGAGGGTTTGCTATGGATAGTAGCTTAGAAATACCCCTGGCATCGAAGGGTGTCATGGAAAGGATAGAGTCAGTAAGTGGTGAAGATGGGAGAGGGGTAATGACAGCAGCTGGAGCCATGGATGAAGCAAAGAATACATTGAATACTTTGGCTATACAATGTGGGGAGGTGACAGATGAGTTATTATCCAGAATCAGAAGTTGAAAGTCTGCCTTAGTATAAGCGTTTCTAGACTTATGCAACACAGAAAGAAGTTGCAACTTGTCGGGATGACTCAGTGCCTTGGCTGCTTAGTCACAAAGTCGCGTATTATCTTGCCGCTGAATGAGTGTAAAGGGGCGGTTTAGACGAAAAAAAATTGAAAAGTCGTTAAAATTATGTAGTTGTTTGGGAAGTTTATGATACTTCTTATGGAGTGGCTAGGCAGGGGACCTCTTTTTAGGTACAGCCTGGGAGGTTTTAGACAGTTTTTAAACAGTCGGAAAAGGAGTAGAAAATATACGCAGCAAGCTGTGGGTCATGGGTGAGGAACTACTCACCCCGGTCCTTCTGGTGAATAACAAAGAATAGCAAGACCCAATTTCTGCATGGGAATGTATTGCTGGAGGGGTGTGTGGGATTAGGTGGTCCACTAAGGGGCATATGGCAGGCAACCATTTTATGGTCACTGCCGGGGAAGTTTAGTGTTGCGGACACGTCGATGGAAGTCCTATTATAAGTAAATGCCAGATCTATTATGTTCCCACTCCTAGTAGGTTCGACTACATGTTGTGTTCAGCCACCAAGGTAAATGTTAATGACCAGGTCCATAAGATTGAGAGCAGCCGAGAGGGTAGGCCAACCAATTTGATGGTGGACCAGAGAGAATCGGGAGTAGAATCGAGCCACGTATGTAAAAGAGGGGTCGTGGTGTAGATTCCCTTGACATAAGCTAGGCACCCACCACAACGCCGGTTCGGTCTGTTGGTCTTTACGAGACCTACCAAAAATATATTATTATTGGGCGTGCTCCAAGACAGCCAGGATTCCGCTATGAAGATAATGCAGCAATTATTTGTGGAGACAAGTCTTTTAGGTGCCGGAGTTTGCCAAGTATAGAACGCAAGTTGAATAAGGCTAAAGATATACCATTTGCGGGGGGTGGTATAGGGGCATCAAGGGGGTAGTGTCAGTTGGATGGAAGCAGGCTACCGCGATTGGAAGGAGTGGAGATCAGGGTCAAAGGGGAATTTGTTGATTTTGAGGCCAGTGAAGTTTCAGATGGGATGGCTTTCAGCCAAGCTGGAGTAAATGTTGCAGTGAGAGTGATTGCTGTGGGGTAGAACAACTGGATATCAACGGAGGGGAAATGGCGGAGCAAAGGGAAAAACCTGTGGGGTTTGGCGGGTTGGTATCAGAAAGAGGTGATTAGCAGCAGCCGAGAAATACCGGCCATTCGGAATTGAGTATTGGCTGAAGGGGGTGCAGAGAGCAGGGTTGAAAATGTGTGAGGAATAGGGGTGTAGGGTGATAGAATAAGCCGAACGTTATGGGAGGGGTAAAACAAATTGGGCGGAACACCAAATGTGGAACAGTTAGTATCGGGAGCAGTAGAGATAGTTGTCAGGTGGGACGTTCAACTTGAGGCAGAGTGGACAGCGAGTGGAGGCCGTATTTTGGTATTGACAGGCAGTGAGCGCAGTGAATTTGTAAGAAATACCGATGCATACGAGCAAGGGATATTTTTCAAGGTCGAAACCCAATTAGGTGGGTTGAAGGCGAGTTGATTTAAGACGAGACAGTTAAATGAAGGTGAGGTTTGTGAGAAGGGTGGGAGGACTGGTAGACCTGTTCCTCTGGACGGCGAGTAGTTTGTCACCGGAGGGAACAGACAGCGAAATGGAGCTTTGGGCTTACCCGACAGGTGATGAGGTGGGAAAGCGAGGCAATAGTTGGCGTCTTGTACTGGGCGGCGGCAAAAGGGAGAAGCGGAAGTATCTAGATCAACACTAATGGGATAAGATTCTAAAGAGTTCAGTGCGGTGGCAGACGAGAAGCTAGTGGGCGGTTGTGAAGAAGCGGGAGGCGCATGTGAAGATAAAGCAGTGGGGGCTTGCGAAGAAGCTACGGAGCTACGAGCTGTCTGGGTCGAAGGCTCAGGACTGCCAGGCGTCTTTCTCGTGGAGGAAGTCTAGAGAGATCTAATAATTTCCCCTTGAAGAAGGGTTCTATCTTTAGCTGCTTTTATGTTTTTGTAGGGAGAATTAGAAGCCACAACGTTACGCCTTTTAATGAATTCTTTGGCTGATAGATCATCTGCAAACCGCGCAAGGATTGGGTAGTTGAAGCCCTGAACGCGCTTACGCAGCCTTGATGTTTGACGAGGAAAGTGGGCCATACCACATGCATTCAACAACGTATGCTTGGCATGCTCGAGGGGTATTCTCCCTGAGACATTAAACACGACTGCATTACAAAAGTTCCTCACTCCTATGAGAGCTTCGGACGTAACAGAATCGATAAAGCGACCAGCCGCTATCAGGTTTCGTAAGATAGGATGTTCAATGCTTTCAGTGCTGCACAAGAGGGGGGCGAGTTTCAATACCGTATCTTCTGACTTCAGAAGCTGAAACCTTATATCTGAGAAGCTTTGGTCTAGAGCAGCCATCTTTCCTGTCGCCAAGCCTACAAAGTCACAAAGGTTAACCGAAAGCTGTTTTAAGGGCAGCGGAGTTTAAATAATCCTATTTTTCCTAGTAACAGGAGTATGAGTGGATGGGATACTGTTGGATGTTTTCTTTACTACAAGTGGCATTTTGAAATATCAGAAAGAAGCTGTGAGTGAGGCGGAACAGTAACGGCAAACTAAAGCCAGGTTAAAATTTGCGGCTGAGAAGAAATTTCATGAGTTTCTCTGGGTTACTGGAATGCCTTAGGAAGCTGTAATTATGCTACCTCCCTACCTGAAGCAGGTCCTAGGGCCACCCACGATGAACACTGAATGCAAACCGCCAGATTTGGTTTCCCCGACGAAGATTCGGCCCCATCCCTTTCCCACCTCTCACGGTTTTCCAAACCAGTCCTCACATCGTTGTTGTCCTGCTTTGCGATATGCTAACGACGATAACGATACCATGGTAACCATGTAATCACCACTACATCAGATTTCCTTGCTCGCACTCACGTATAGTCTGCGTACTCTAGCACCATGGAGTAGAAGAACAGGCGGACTTACGTCTACGTTTCTCGGTACGTGGCAAATTAGGGTATAATATTGGTATATCTCTCGGCCGTGGTCAAGACACACGCGCTAGCGCATGATTATGGTGTAACACGCTACTCGATAAGATGAAACATTCACAAATTCTAAGTACAAAAATCATGAGTATCGGCGATAGAAAAAAAAACACAGCCAGCAACAATTTGCACGGATCATTTAAATAATGGTATGCGCTGCAATTCTGAACCAGTTTCGAATCCGACCTGGGCAGTGGTGCAGGGTAATGTGTCGAAAAATCGTTACCACAATGCCAAGAAAGCATTGTGGAAGAGAATAATACAAGCCAAGGAAAACGGAGGCCTACCGAGGCTCTGTAAATGGAGTAAATTCTGAACCAGAGGACAAAAAAAGAATAAAAAAATGGTAAAGAATTGTACTCTGGAAAATCGACGCAAGCGAAAAAGACAGCGATCCATGAAGACGATGCAAACCCTGAATGACGGATTTACCGGGGTTCAATAAACGGAATGAGTTTTGAAACAGGGAGAAATGAGCCCCTTTTCGTGAAAGTGAACTCGCGAACACTGGTGGGTGTGGGAGAAACAGCAGTCCATGAAAAGATGAGTTTAAATTCAGGATTAGTAACAAGTACCATTCAGGAATGAGAAAGCGCAGCTGAAAGGTCTTCGAGAAGTAGAAAGTCAATTTCCGGTCGGCTAAGGCTCGAGGGAAGGATAAACAGTGGTAACGGATAATATAATAAGAAATCTTTGCATGGACTTGAGCTTTATTACGCCGTTTCACTGACAAATATATATGTACACGTTGACGCATTTGGCTTCAGTGTTATTCAGCGTCGTTTCTGGTAGCGTGCAACATCGTATGCGTATGTTTCCTCTGGCAGGGCAAAGTATGTGTCGGTCAGTCAGCCGAGTGTGGCGGTATATCAGCAGCATGCGCGTGAACTGGAACTCGTGTTGCTTGCTTTAGAAAACTGAACGATCTGATAAGCAATTAGGAGTACTTCCTGTCGAGTGGTTTGATTTTGGTCCCAGTTGCTATGGTAGGTTCCACTTGAGTCTCTGTCCGTACTAGTCAAAGTGGCGTCCTCGGTTACCCGGTTCGGCGGCAGAGATAGTGGGAGACAACGAACCTGAAATAAAGGGAGATTGCAGTCTGGAAGTGGCTCCAGCTGAGGGTTGTGATAATATATGAAGGCAATAATAATGGACTGGCAAGGCCTATGCGAGTGGGGCATGGATGAAGTTTCATTTGAGCAGTCAGTGGCACCTACTCCATATTCCGAGTAAAATAGGCTCGCAGTGGAATTGCGTTATACTGCTACAGGCTAACGAAGTTGCGTACACTGGTTTGGCAACTACGTACGCATTCCAAAGGATTTATCATTTGCACGTTGGCACGGCAGCGCCCGGATAATAATAAAAGACCCAGGGCTTCACGGTTTAGAATAGTCAGAAATGGCAACTCTCAATACCGTTCGCTTACGCAGAACGCAGTTTGGCAACGAGGCCATAAGATAGGTTTGAAATAACAGACTGTGAGCGAATGGGGCTGGCACACTGTTAGCGTAGCGTTATACTGTTACTGTCTCTGCCAGTATAGTGGTTATTCTACACTGAGTAGTTTCCGAGGAACCCTAAAGTAGAAGAAACTATTGGGGTGACAGTGGCCATACATTAGAAGCAATTGGCCACGAGCCGAGAAACCTCAACGTGGTTTCACCCATGCTCTTACTCGACGGCGCTATCGTACTGAGATTATGCTCGAGTGTGAGCAAGGAGATCTGATTTAGATGTGATTGCATGGTCATCGTGGTCTTTTTCGTCGCTATCTTATTGCATAGCAGGAAACCACCGACTCGAGGACTGGTTTTGGGGAGCCGTGAGAAATGGGAACGAGAATGGGCCCTAATTTTCGTCAAGAAAAGCAAACTCTAACGGTCTACATTCGGTGCTCATGGTAGGTGGCACAGGGGCCTGCTTCTGGTATGGAGGTAGCACGATACACAACCACTGGCATCCAGCACGTGGAGCTCCAAGAATGATCCACACATTTTTAGACGCTTTTATTATTTTTTATGGCTTTATCACAGTCAGGTTTCTGGCTGTCGGATAGTTTCTTGTATCTTAAGGCTTCTCGAAGCCGGTTTAAAGTAGCCAAGCAAACAATTATTTCACTGATCTTTTCAAACTACCGCTGGCAGTGTTTTTCTACCGAGGACACTTTTGAATCTTAGTCCTAAAACTTGTGAACATTTCATTTTATTGAGTAACTTTGTACACTATGATCATGCCCCTGCGCGGGCCTCTCGACAGCGGCCGAGAAATTTAACATTAGCATTTTTAATATTATTATCCACCACTTTCACCACCTTTTGGAAGGACGACAATTTCGTGTGCACACTGACCACAAGCCCCGAACACTTGCACTTCATGCCACAAGTCTGATAGACATTCACCCAGAGACATCCGCCATTCGGATTACATTTCTCATTTCACTGTAGATATCCGCTACGTTTGTGGATTTGATAATGTTGCCGCTAATGCTTTATCCAGACCCGACGCCAACACGGTGAAAACAAAGTTCGACTATACGGGACTGGAAAACCTTCAGCTTGATGATCCTTCCCCGCCTGAACTGCGTACATCCTCCAAGCTCCAGCTGAAGGATTCTCCCCTACCTTTAGCCGATGGCACAATTCTGTGTGACTGGTCTACTGGTAACCCTCGTCCGGTCTTTCCGACTTCCTGCATGAAGGTCTTTTTTGAAAACTTCCATTTTTGTTCCTGCCCTAGTTTTCATGCTTCGCGCAAACTCATTTCTGCTCGATTCTTTCGGCCCAGTGTGAATTTTGACATCTCTTTATGGACTAAACAGTGTTTGCAAAATCGGAGAATCAAGGTTCACTATCATACATTCTCTCCTTTTAGTACATCCACCGTTCCCGATGTCAGTTTCACACATATTCACATCGATCTTGTTGGCCCACTACCACCATCAAATGGACATACCCACGTATTGTCCCTTGTCGGTGATTTCACACGTTGTCCGGTGGCCGTACCTATTTCCGACACCTCAGAAGAAAATATTGTGGAAGTACCACCCCAGCAGTAAAGAACTACACTTGGTGTACCGTCTACCGTCACCACGAACCGTGGTAGTCAATTTCAATGGAATTTGTTTCGTGAGTTCGTCAAACCGCTTGGCTGTAAACATGTCACATCAACTGCACACCACCCTTCATCCAGTGGCATGGTAAAGCACCTACCCCGTCAACTCAAGGCAGCACCAATGTCGCAGCCAAACCCCGATTGTTGGAGCGACCGTATACCACTAGCTCTCTTGGGTCTTCGGTCATTAGCCAAAGATGACCTCCACAGCAAGTAGGCTGAACGCGTTTCCGGTACCACCGTTTGCCATCCAGGCGTGTTTGTTCAACCCAGCACTGCTGACGGTCCTAACCCATCTCAGTTTGTTCAACAACTCAAAGACCGCACGTAACATCCACGTCCAACACACACTAGCTCATTGTTCACACTCGTTTTTGTACACAACGATCTAAACACTTCACCCTTCTTTCTATTCTTAACGAGGCTGTACGGAAAACACTCAGACCACCGTGAGACGGTCCGCACAGGAAAACATGTTTTTGGTTCAGAGGGCCGATAAACCGGATACTATTTCGAATGACAGATTGAAACCCGCGTACTTCGATACATCTCTATCTCCAGCAAAGCTGACACCGACACCGTTACTATCCACAGACACAACACCAACAATGGCGGTTGATGGTCCACACTCTACCATCAAACCAGACAGTACACCACACCCACCAGCACCTTCACAACAACGACGATCCCTGGTAACCAGTCGTTCCGGCAGAACCTTTTGACATCCCGTCAGATTTTAAGACTTTACTATTCAACGTTTTCTTTCCTAACCCGTTTTCTCTTTCTGTTTTGCTATCTCGCGTTCAGTGTGTACGACAAACGCTCGGGCGGGGGAGACGTGTAGGTACCTAAACATTTCTTTTTTCCGTGATTTTCAAGGTCTTTTGGTGGAACACTCCCTTGTTGTACCGAAGTTTTATTATAAAACAAACACACACACCTTTTTGAACACCTTCACCGTGCAATATGAAAGGGCTGCCAATAAATCTGTCATTCTGGCACGGTCTCGTCTTCTGATTTGGGGTTTCTCGGAATTATATCAACCGGAACCAACTGTGAGAAAAGAAACATTTTGGAAACTTCAATGGCTTCAGTTGGCACTCATCTCAATATCATCCTGTGCTGTTCAACGGATGGCTGGCAGATGAAACTTAATTGAAGATATTGGCGGATAGTCGCTCTTTGATGCCCACCTCCTAGTCTCAAGAACGGCAAACAACTGTGAGTTTGTGTCATAAGTTTCGTTTCGTTTTTAATTCCTAATGTACATACACCTTTGGGCTTTTTATCTCATCAAGCTCCCCAGCCTATCTTAGTTTGCTCGTGTTGTCTTGAATATTGTTGACATTACCTTAGTGTACCATATAGATTGAGCGGTACACTACAAGGTCTATGCCCGTGAGTAGCGGGTCGCTGATATACTGAACGCGTGAGAGTGCATCTGCTACTGGATTGTGTGCCTCAGAGACGTCGAATGCCCGTAGCAGGCTACGAAAATAGTCTAAGTGGTGAATCTCGCGTGGCTAATGTCGGTCAGAGGCTGACTGGAGAGACTATACCAGAGGTTTGTGATCTGCGATTACCGTGAACGTTTGGCCCTCGAATGTGTGCCTGGAGTGTCGGATACCCATATAAATTGTAAGCAGTTCTCTGCTGAACAAACTATACCAGGATTTCGCAGGCTAGAGAAGCTTGGAGAAGAAAGCTACTGGTTACCGTGAATTGTTGACGAATTGTTGCTGCTCTAACAACCGTGTTCAAAGCATCTGTCTCTTATGCCAGGGGAGCAGAAGGACTGGGATGTGAAAGAAGAGCTATGTTGGTGATAGTTTTCTTGATCAAAGTAAATGCTGTCTGCACCGAGTCGGAAAAAATGAACTTCCGCTTACCTCCACGCAAACGGTCTCCTAGGGACTGTATTAGTTCGGTGCATCGAAGGATAGGCCGGCGATAAAAGTAAACAAGCCAGAAAATTGGTGCAACTGCCGGTAGGAGTGAGGCTCAAAACGGTCGCGAATTGCCGTCACCTTGTCAGGCAGGGGCTCGCAGCCCGAGGCTGAGATTTCGTGACCTAGAAAAGTGGTAGTTGTTACACATAATTCGCGTCTGGTAGCATTGTTGGTTGCACATTCTTGGCTGGTGCACTCAAAAAAGAGCTCGCAGGCAAGCCATATGCTCTTTTTCTGAAGAACTTGCCATCAAAACATTGTTTAAGTACACTTAGAAACTACAAGTTGCTTCATGAATAAGCCTGTGAAAGGTTTAAGCTGCTTTGCTGAGCCAAAACGGCGCGAGCAAAAACTGGAATAAACCGGATGGACTGCGGTCTTGGGAAAGTCAGCCTCAGCTACCGGGATTTGGTGGTGGGCTCTGACGAGGGCTATCCGGCTGAAAACCGAACAATCAAATAGGGAAGAAGTTAGATATTGAATACGTGGAACGATGTACCTGTCTGGGATAGTAGCCTGGTTTAAGGCTCTATAGTCGCGGCAGGGGCTTTAGTCGTCATTGTGTTCGGGAACCATGAGAAGTAGCGAGGCCCAAGGGCTACTAAACGGTCGTAGTATGCCCAATCATAGCATTCTTTCGAACTCAGCCTGTGCTTCGCGGAGCTTGTCTAGTGCCAAGAGAAGTGGTCGGCTAAGTGTCAGGGGTTCTTTTATGATGATATGGTGGGCGATGTTGGTGATCACCGTGGGAAGGGGCCCAGGTTGCATTAGCATTGCCGGGTAAGCTGAGGGGAGGTCTGCTTGAGGGTGTTTGGCCTGGGGTTCGATGTATGGGGGCGTGATGTGATTCAAGGAGGAATACTAACCGTTTACGGAAGGGGAAGTCTATCGGTCAACAACTCTTTGGCATCGTGCATCGATCAGGAGGTCAAAATGGTCAAGGAAATCGATACTTAGTACGGGATAGGAGACGTCTACTTCCATAAACACCCAGCGGAAGGTGCGACTTAGGCCTAAGTTGAGAATGAGTGACTTATGGTCGTAAGTAGAAATAGAAGCGCCGTTGTCAGCACTGAGTCTTTGGATTGATATAATCGTTGTTTCAGGTGCTCCCTTTGGAATGGCTTTAGCTGCTGCGCCTGTGTTAATTAGGAGCAGTTTATTGGAAACCAAAACTCGAACGTGCAACGAGCTACTGCTAATATGGTTGCCGACCGCGTAAGCCTTCGGAGCTCGTAGAGACATTAGTTTCCCTGCTTGGCACCTGGGAAGAGGCAACCTGTTTCGTGGGGCCAAGCCTTCTCCCTATGCCGTTTTTGATATTGGCAGTAAGTTGGCCTTGGTGATTTAACGAGGCGGCCAGGGGAAGGGCTTCTAAGAAGTCCACGTCGGTCAGAGTTGTGCTAAAGTTTCTGGTCACTGCAGTGAGAACAGCCAGGAGTGAAGAAATTTCCTGAAAGCCTTCTCAAAAGCGGCTATCAGAGTATCCTCGTAATGTGATTCTACGGTGGGAGCGGTGGTCTAGGGGATATTAGAGTTAGTTACGGCAGTAATTTGCTGATGGTACAGTTCCATGTCATCGTCCGCTGGTTTTACCGCTCCTGTGACGGCTGGAGACCTCGAGCAGTGCTCGAATATTGGCTGGATTTCGCTGTGCCCACAATTGTTTACGGGCTTTTACCCCTGGAAATTGCCCTGCGAGCTGCTGCATTTCTGTCAGTGAGGCAGAAGGCCTCTTACTTCCTAACTTTGTTCCTCCGATTAACCATTTGAGTCTGGACGATTCTAACGTCAAAAGACAAGAAATGACTTCGTCTCCCACTGCTGTGCAAAAATGAAAAACAAATTTTCCCCATTACAAATTTGAAAACAGAAGCCAAAACCTCAGGTTGCAAGGTGCATCGTGGATCTTTTCGATGCATATTTACAAGGTGCATACTACAGTCGAAGTGATCATTTTCATAGCAAAATAAATGAACAAAATGTTTGTTAACAAAGGTAAAATCACGACACACACATTCACACGTGTCTATCAGATAGGGACACAACAATCGTCACACATCGTTACCACAGCAGTGATAAATTGATTACGAGATCGCGTTGTTTGCACAGCTCGGGTACGTGCACACGGATGATAAAGCGCCTCGAACCCGCTTACTTGAGGTCAAAAGTTTGAAAAATTTCCTAAATCATGAAATGTTGATTCCGTCATTCCCGGATGGTCCATGGAAAATTTTTCGAAATATATCTTCCTACCAGCTAGACAAGTTACAACTCCCGGAGGTTTCGTTTGGCCTCATCTATTCTGCCCCTGCAAGAGAAATTAACCAAATTTCTTCACAATCAAACTTTGAAGCCTTCTTCGGACTGACGTCTGTTTTGAAGTCATCAAACGCAGATACCTTGGGCTGGTTTAGGACGAGATTGGTTGATCTGGAATTTCAGTATGGCACGACAACAACATAGCAACAATCGTTGTAAACAAAAAGGCACATGAATGCTCATGACAGATTAAAAAAGAACCGTAACATAGTAATCCTGCTTCCAGACGAGGGATTGGGAGTTGTCATTATGGATAAATCGTCGTACGTGCAGAAAGTGCTAATTACTTTGGAAGATGAAACAAAATTCCGGAACGACCCAACGTTAGATGATCCAAATGAACTAGAACAGCGAATTAACACAAAACTGCGAACTCTAGTTCAAGTGGACCTTATTTGCGAGCCAACTGCCAAGTCACTGAGGCCCAAAGGAATTCATGCTTCACAGCTGTATGGTCTACCAAAAGTGCACAAAACAGATATACCAGTGCGGCCAATCTTATCAATGGTCAACTCTCCACAACACAAACTAGCAAATGAATTAGCTAATTTACTGAGGCCATTCAGGGACACGGTCGCGAGCCATGCAGTGAAGGACAGTTTCAAAATGTGTAACCTATTGCAAGAGAAAAATATCCAGAACCGACACAAGCTTACTATGGATATTACCTCACTATTTACAAATATCCCATTGGAAGATACTATTGATCTTATATGCCAAGTAACCGACGAGCATAATGATCACATCTGATTACCGAATACCGAATAGGCACGTTTAATGCTATTATGTACAACCAGTGTGAAGTTCCCCTTTCTAAATGAAGAATATCGACAAATTGACGGACTTGTCATGAGCAGCCCATTGGGCCCTATTCTGGCATATTTTCTTTGTTGCCCAATTAGAAAACTAGATTAGAAACAAATCATCCGACAAAACGCTCTATCTCCATCAAGTGGATAATATTTTTTCATTACGAAGAGCAAACAAGAAGATAAAGAACTGCTCGCCTTGCTGAGTAATCTACACTCAAATATAAGGCTGATAATCCACAATGAGGATAGTGACGCCGTGAGCTCCTTAGACATTGGAAAATGTTGCAGAAAAGAGGGTCAAATTAAGAGGTCGGTTCATCAAAAAGGCATCTGCTCGGGGCAATATCTCCACCTCAGCAGCTTCATTCCGATCAGGTACATGATTAGCACAGAACAAACGAAGTTCTACGGCGCACAAAAGATTTGCAAGGCGGAGAATTTGGATGAGGAAGTGAATAACATCACTGAAATTCTGATGGGAAATGGATATCCAACATCATTCTTGGCAAGGTATCTTCAGCTGAAGCCAGGAAGGGCTATTTCAAACACAATGCCTAAGATGAAATTATATCTCAAGCCCCCTTGCAAATATGACAATGTAGGTGAGTTGGTCAAGAAACGTTTGCAATCAGCTGTCAGCCGTATCTACTATGCAGCCGATCCGTTGGTCGTATTTACAGCTAATCAGGTAATTGGGCCACCGATGATAGAATCTTTTCCTATCCACACTAAATCCAGCTGAATATATCGATTCAAATGTGAGTATTTAGCTACCTACATAAGCAGAAAGGAAAGGCAGTTACGTCGTCGAGTGGCCGAGCGCATTCCGGAGTGGCTTCATAATAGAATAAGTGGCAGTTTCACCACGACTGCATCATCAGCCGAGCATAGGTCAATCAGACCATCAGTTGCTCGACATCTTTATGAGACTAAGCATTTCTTCAGCACGAATCAAGCGGTAAAAGTGGTCTGCTCTATCGGCTTTACCAAACTATTGGGAAATATGGAGGTCCTGTCGATCCATGCGCACATACCTAAGCTGTGCAAACAACGCGATCTCGTAATCAATTTATCACTGCTATGGTAACGATGTGTGACGATTGTTGTGTCCCTATCTGATAGACACGTGTGAATGTGTGTGTCGTGATTTTACCTTTGTTAACAAACATTTTGTTCATTTATTTTGCTATGAAAATGATCACTTCGACTGTAGTATGCACCTTGTAAATATGCATCGAAAAGATCCACGATGCACCTTGCAACCTGAGTTTTTGACTTCTGCTTTCAAAATTGTAAGACTAGTCGTTGAAGGTTACTTCGCGTATCTGGATAGCAACATCACGGTCGGGACAACCGATGGTCCACAATTAATGGGAATGCTCGCTTGTGATCCTATGTGGCTCAAACCCTGCCTCTAAGTTATGAAACCAGAGGTGAGGATCATCAATGAGATACTTGAGGAGGGCTAGGGAGACTGTCAAAACTGACGGTTTTGGATCAGGCTTGCGGCCGTTGCTGGCCATATGCAAACTGGTGTATCAAATGTAAAGCGATACTTGAGGGTCAATTCAGCAACAGTGAGAGGCTTATAATGTCGATTTAGGAAAATATAAAAGAAGTATGGTAGCGTAAATCAGAATTTACCGACCATACTTTGGAAAAGCTATGTGCAAACGAATAAATGTGATTATTGGGCCTACAAGTGTCGCTGGTGAAATGAATTTTTTGTTCGGGCCCACCAGTTTAGGATTCTCCTAAGCCAGGACCTGCCCCCGTTTGGAGTCTATAGCCCCCGGTCCTCGTTTCGGGACAAGGTGACGAATATACCCGGCAGCTCACAAAAGGGCAGAACCCAAGACGCTGGAGCCAGAAAACGTGTGTATTGGAGAAACGCAACGGCGTGCAGACGACGTGCACAGGCGGAACAAGTGGCACCACCAAATCCGGCCATTCTTCACATAAACAAATTTGTTAGTCTTTGTAATCGTGTGTCGTGTCGGTAGCAATACGTATCAGAAGTATCAAACCCGGCAGGACTTCGTACTGTTTTGAACCGAGTTCAGGGCGGGCAAACGGAATGGAAGCGGGATTGGGCCGGGTTTGCAGGGGTGCCCGGCCGGTTACCGGCTGCCTTTCGACCGGGTAACCCAGCGGTTAACTGGCCATAACCAGGCCGAGCTTCGGCCGGGTTGAGAACTGTCTCTAGATGGGTTTGCTTGTAGGTTTGTCAGGTATGACAACTTCGCTTGCTGCTCTGCTCCAGGCAAATCCCGATCCAGTGATTTCAGTTTGAGTCTAATCCTAGATTAAGCTTTCGTCCCGTTCCACAACAAAAGTTGAGGAAGCCGTCAAAAATGATGCCGGCTTTTTATACGGAATTCAGTGTACAGATTTGGTTTGATTTTTACGATTTAGATGTCCGTGTTCAATTCATTTCTCGCAAATCTTGCTCTAGCCCTAAAGAGGAGTAAAATAATCACATCGTATAACCAATCAATAGTTGATTGGGCGCGGTAAAAGGTGTGCTGTCAGTCTCCTCCTATTGGGGAGCAATGTGGATAACGAACTGCAACATATAAAGAAAATGATGTTGGTATCGGTCATATCTACTTTCTTCTTTCAAGGAGGTGTGAGCTGAGAAACAATAAAAAAGCAAGATGTACGAATTCATGTTACACTGACTCATTTGCTATGTGACGGCCACAAGTGGAAGAAGTAATGAAAAGGGAATATATACGTGTATAAAACAGGTGATAATAACGTACATCGTTTGCAAAACGCACCTTCTATGCTTCCCGGGTTCCCAAAGATCTCTTGCTTTTGCGAACCAACGCAAAATGGGCCAGTCTATTCCGCACAATGGTTGACTCCCCGGTTTCTGAGGGGAAGTAGTTTCACGCGAGGTGTAATGATTATTTAATAGGATTCACCTATTACAGCTGAAATAAATCTCCTTCCACATTTCGTGATGTACCTTCGTCGTTAGCGTTAGATACATGTAACTCCATAAATCACGAATAACACGGGTTCCTTAATGTTAGACATCCGTTAGGCCTTTAACAGAGAGTGACATTTAATTAGGCAGAAAACTCCCCATCCCGCAGTATCCTCCCTTTCATCTGATATCTCTTCTAACAGGACATCGATAAAAATGGCATGCGTTGGCTGTCAGTATTGACGTACATGACACTCGTGTCATAAATTATCACACGAAACCATGCCATTGCAAAATATGTTTTATTACTCGTTAAAGGCAAGTGACTATTGTCACTCACCTTTACACCGAATACGTATCAAATATATATGGATTACAGTGGCTTGCATAGCATGCCTGACCAGCCTATAGGCGAGCCGGCCTGGAGCCCGTTCCTAGCCCAGCCGCAGCCCAACCGGGTTGCGACCTGTTTACGGCTGGGTTGTCCGGTCGAAACGCTGCCGGGAATCGACCGGGCAACCGCTGCGAACTCAGTCTGAGCCCAGCCGAAGCCCAGTCCGAACCAAGCCCAGACCCGCTTCAAACCTTGCTGGCCACTCAATACCGTATAGCCTAGGACGAAGCCCTTACTTTACCCAAAATAACGCTTTATATAAGGAAGCCTGTTTGTCTTTTGGAAAATGTGATGCACCGTGAACGGCCCCGTAGATATTGTTGGAAACAGTGGTCATATGGGGCCCACCCCTAAATGTGGTCATAATGCGTACTTTGGGAAACGGGTTTAAGCTTTGGTTTCCGTCCCGGAAATACCACTACTACCACTACTACTAATAATAATAATGGTATATTTCTCTACTGGGATCAAGACACATGCACAGGGTATGATCACGGAGTACAGCTTATCAAAGCAGTATGAAACATTTGCAAATTTCAGAGGTCGAGTGTGTACATCTCAGTAACACTACGATATGACCAGACAGTGTTTAAACTGGTTAGGCTGATAACAGTTACAGCAAGAAGTGCAAAGCTACTTCGATTTCGGTAGCAGAGTGCTGTGGAGAGATTACCAAAAGCAAAGCTGCTGGTTAAAGCGTCACTAAAGCGTAGGGAAGATGTAGTATATACGAGAATTATTTAAAAAATCTTTCGTCGAGAGATCAAAGATAAATCGGACGTGTAGAAAGAAATACATGGAAGCGCCGGCTGTTTGTCAGAAAGGTAGACTTTGAAGGACCGGGGTATATGTCCATCAATGAATATCCGGGCACGGTGGAAAGTAGAGCCAACGTCGAATCATCAATCAGCGATGTCGGTGGCGTATTGGGTGGTATTTCACTGAGGTCATTTGGACAAGTCCTTAGGTTGTTGGAAAGTGGTATGAAAACCTGAAGAAGGAGTAAGCCTGTGGGGTCAGATAAGTTTATTTTAGGTGATTCCATTGCGATATGCACAGAACGACGTTACATTTGAGAGTAGGCTTGGATAGAAATACTTCACGAGGAATATTGTGTTCTATCGAAGCAGCTTGAATGACAGTTGGAAACTTAGCCGGGGATTTCGAAAATAGTTCATTGAGAGAGCGGTCACCTGGGACGAGAAGATGGAGAAGACGCGTCAAGGCAAAGGTAAAGAAATGAAATATGGGTGCTCAAGTCATATGGCAGTGATTTGCAGAGAAACAGGCCCGAAGCAACATCGGATGTTGTTGGATGAGGACGACAAACGTTTTTGTATATACAACAGAAGAATATAGAGAAGTTTCGGCCAACAGCGATTAACAGTTATTTAGCTTCAAAGAGATAATTTTTGCCACTGACGGCGGGTCACGAACCAATGCCCGAGCACGGTCGGGCTCACCCGACACGACTGGCTGTTCATGAGGAAAGTGATTAGGCTGCAGGCAAAAATGGACTAAGATTGCGTTGGTTCGCGAAATGGGGAATGTAGGTTGAAAACACAACTGTGCTGGTAGGATTTCGGTCACTATTGGGGAATCGCAGCGACTGATTGGAGGGCATGCTCTCAGTAATTGTTGAGCCATTGCGCGGTGCTGGTAAAGCACCCTTGCGGTTCGGTGAGACCGTTACGGTGGCTTGTAACCCGGGCAACTATTGTAATTGCAGTGGCTCGCAATGTAAGAGGTCCCATACTGCATCATACAGCGTAAGTTAAAGTTTGAAAGATGGCAGCAGAGCGTGGAAAATAGTCCAGGCTGATCAGTCAGATTCATTCAGTCAGCACGATATTCCGAGAGTAGCAACTAGTGGACCGATTGCCCCCCAAGTAACCGGCATGATCCCAAAAGAGACTGAAGACGTGACGGTCTGGAGGATGTTCCAGCTGGGGGCATGAATAAAGCATCAATAGAAATCCAACGATTACAATTTTAGGGGGATAGTTGAGGCCTACAATTTGTGGGGAGGTCGGCAATCTGGATTTGGTTTAAGCTATGGGTTAGAGTGTCAAAAGGAGGCAGTATATGATGAGCTAGGTGTATAAATATGGCAGTAGTTAGGCCTCTTTTTAGCTCTCGGTGTCGCATGCTTCATGTCGTGGATAGGACCTTGAAGTCAAGTGTAGATAGCAGAAGCCAGGGGGAGTATACTGAGAGGGATAAGCCATAGTTTTGGCAATATACAAACGGCTGCAAGCTGATAAAGTTACGGCGTGGCGGAGCGCTTCATGCCTGACAGGATTTTTTCTACTTGAGGTGGTTGAACAAAGTTTATTTTACCATTAGGGAGATGGAGAAATAGGTGAGTTTTCCACAGGCTGTTGTGAACATTAGGTCATAGTTCGACAATTGACTACGAGCAGGTGGTTGGTGGCGAGCGTCATGTTATGGAGTGATTTTGAGGTTTTCAACTTCAGAGGAATGTTATGGGGGCGATGGCAGATCATGTATCTGCACACTTCATGGAGTAGACAGAGTCAGTACGGAGGACTGCTAGGCTTAGATATGAAATCATGCAGAGTCTTAAGCGGACTGTGTTGGATATTGTGGCTTTTCGAGAACCTGCTTTCTTTTGTTTGTGGGCGGCAGATGGTCGTTTGGTTTCGCTCCGGTCGTCGGCGGCTAGAGTCAACCGTGGAGTGGTTTATATTCTTGATGTATGAGGTTTAGACTTTCCACACCTTGTGAAATTGTATGTTTGGAGGGTGAAGCCTGAGTCTACCGTGTGGGAAGCTCGTGCCTAAACTTCATTTGGGCTAAAAAAGGTAGGCGTGAGGAATTCTAGATAGGTCGCTAAGAACTTTGAGTAAGTATCAAGGAGTTGGCTTTAGAGAGATTAGGCTTCCATACTATTCTCGAGCTTTCACAGGTTCCGGAGCTAATCGGTCCATGTCGACGAGAAAGGTTTACAACACAACGGATTTCGCATGGATCAACTTCGGGTAGCTTTTATGGAGAACGGAATTTGGCATCAACGAACTGGTCGGAGACGGAACGAGGAACGCGACGGGGTTTAAACAGGGAGAGGTAATGTCGGTTCATATGTGGATAGTCCTTCCGGCACGCCTGTCGCCCCGCTTAGAGTCAGGCGGAAGTACTGAGGGCTTGGCTCTTACGCTCGTGTATGGAATGTTATTTAGGTTTTAGTCTGAGTCAGACTCCGGGCAGTATATAAATAACTCCGCCCAATTTTGTACCCGTTCCTCTTCGCTAGCTTTCATGGCCGCATCCACTGGTTCCACCGCGACTTCCACTGCAACGGTCGATGATACCGACCTTTTCTGTCGGACTGTCCGTGGAACTTACTCCGGTTACAAAACTTTTGGGGAAGATTTTCTAGAGTTCCAACGGAATGGTTTGACGTCTTTCTAATATTTATGAAAGCGTTAGTGCTGAAAATTGGGTTCGCACTTATCCTGTTGCCTTCCCGAATTCGTTTCTCTATTATCGAGGGAAATATTGTTGTGTCCATAACGGGCTCCCCTAGCGGACCGCCACGAGGCAAGTACTGTGAATGAATAGCCCACTGGCATTTTGGATACAAGAATATCCATTGCCCGGCATTTGTCATGGTTCGAGCTGTTGTGGTGAAATATAAAGTTGTATCTAACTGCTTGAGACATGACCCTAGGTTTCATTTGTTCAGTGACCAGCTCTACGTTAAGAATAGAAATGTGACTCCTGATCAGGAGTCGCACATCGGCGAGCCGCTGAAGGCATTCCATCATTCGCTGGGAATTTGTTCGTATGCTAGCAAACATTTAACGGGTTGTTTAAGATGACGGACTTACAGTCCATTGGAACGGAGGCTGTTAATTTGGACAGCCGAACAGATGCGCTGCTGGTGAAGCGGTTAGTTGGTGGTAGGGGTTTTCTTCACTTGGTATACCGGAAAGGTCTACTGCGGTAAGCCTTCTTCATTCCACGAACGGTGGTTCCGTTGGCGGACAAGTTGGGTGAAGTCTTGCCGGCTGATGCGATCCATCAGTTTAACTGTAGAGGATGCGTTTTGTGGCATGCGATGAATATAGAAAAAAGTAGGTTAGGTATGTCCATGTTTTGTGCCACTCCCCCGAAAGAGATCGGAGTAAGTTATCAGCTAGCCGTCAGTGAAGTAGGGGGTCGGCCACCCTGTTCTCTAAATGCTAAGGCCATGGTCATAGATAGGAGTTCTACCGCAGTATAACGCATTCAGAAGTCATTATCCCAACGGCTCAATAGTCCTTTGTTAGTTTCATGTTTTGCAATACATGAGACCGCACAGTTTTCAGTTCAGTGGTTTGCCATTAAATGACGAACGACTTCTGTGTCGTTGCATGCTGTGTTCAGTTCATTCCTTTACCAAGGAGCAGTTTGATCGCCTTAAGGTGGCCAATGCAGGTCGATGTATTGCTGCAAAGCTCTACCTCGGTCGGGCGCGGTTACCCTTTGGGAATATGTGGGCAGGTTACGCTGTTAAGTGGGTCGTCAATCTTGGAGTATTCACTAGTAATAGGATGGAGGTAGAAAACTGGTATTCGAAAGCGAGATTACCCAACAGGTCGTCGTTAGTGGATGTATTTGCGCTCAATGGGAAGCTCCCAGAAAACTTCGACAAGATTAGGCTCCGTGGACTGGGTAAACTGATGGTGGTATGCACTTGTAAAAATCGTATATATATATATATTTATGGTGTTATATATAACTCCTTCCCTGTTTGGACTTTTATGTTTATATACTTTGGAGTCCATTCTGTGTCTTTTCATATCACATTTGTCATCTATGTTATATTTAATTCATTAGGTTATAACGTCCATTGAAGTTTTCATATGCTCCTCTTTACGCTTTCATGATATTATCGGTATCTTTTTTTCACGTGATTCACGATTTTGATGAAGAGGTCCGACAGCTGATTACTACTACGGTGTCCAAAAAAGCTTGCAGTTATTTTGTTAGAATGAATAATAAATGAACTGTAACAACGTCTTTCCACTGACTCCGGCCATCGTCGGAAATAACGAATTGTTGCCCGTTCCATAGGCAGACTTACAGAGGGGTGGGATTAAGTTGACCGTCAGCCCATTCCGCAAGCTGTGTATAATAATCACTCTTTTGAACGTTAAGTAGTCAGGACCTGGGTGTCGTCACTCTGCACCAACAGTCGTGTAAGCATGCTTTCGCAGTTAAGGAGTGAGCCGTTGTACAGTGAAAAATCGACCGGTTGTTTTCTTTATATATACGGTTTGAGGGAACAGGGTTTTCCACCTCAAGGAGAAAAATTATTCATCCTAACTGGAGTGCGTTCTCTTATGGCTTTATTTTGAAATACAGCAGTTCAGACCGTTCCTTATCCGACATTGGACAAGCATCGTGAGGTGCTTTACCTCATCATTTACGAGGGTATAAAACATTTCAGACGCATTAGTTCTAAAAATATAGCAATGTTCCGTAGTTAGATGCGCCAACCCGTGACCTTTGCATCCACCTATCACCTGAGCCCAAAATTAGCCTCCATTTATTGCACATTTATCATCGTCTGAAAAAGCCCATAGAACACATTGAGGATAAACAACGTGGCATACGAGCTCGTTTTCAGTTATGTGTGCTCAAACCAATGTGTACCAATATATAGATATATATATATGACTCACAAAATAAGAACGGAGAATGATAATGCAAATCTTTCTCTGCCCGCGCGTCTGTGCGTGTAAAATTGATCACCTTGTGAAGTGTTCAGTTGGTTGCTCGTGCTTGGGACCAAGACATGGGCCACGAAAGCTTAAACGTTTGCACAGACTAATTCTGAGCTCACAGGGGGGATAGTAGAGACGAATAATCACTGCTTCGGCTGTGGCTAAGATGTGACACTTGACAGGTCTTGAAAGCCTTCCCCGGACTTTGCGGACTGTGCGAAAAGCGTTTACCACCCTCACTGAGTAGTTTGACTCAAAAAGGTGTAAACACACGGCACCGGTAATCGTCTTAGTTGCTCCCGTGTTCAGCCAGACGGGGCCGTGTTCACGAACGAGTCCTGGTGCCGAACAAGTGTGCAACCGCTTGGACATTCCACAGTGTGGTCAATTTCACCTGCACACACGCATGTGCAAAGACAGATTTGAATTATCATTCTCCGTTCTTATTGTGTGAGCCGTATATATACATTGTTATGCACTGGAATGAGTACGAATAACTGAAGGCCAGGTTGTTCGCCAAATTTATCATTATCAAGGGCTATTTATTACCAATCATCACACGAGGCGTCAATGACTATAACGATCAGCAGCCCCAGTTGTAATTTTTGCCAGTTATAGCGAGCTGAACAATTCTGC
Source organism: Fasciola hepatica (assembly GCA_948099385.1). Lineage (NCBI taxonomy): Eukaryota > Metazoa > Platyhelminthes > Trematoda > Plagiorchiida > Fasciolidae > Fasciola > Fasciola hepatica. The sequence goes on from CANUEZ040000019.1 coordinate 5,274,600, forward strand.
GAAATTGGGATGAGTTATCGCGCGCAGCAGTCAGACCTAGCGCCTTTTGGGGATTTTCCCGCCGATGAACCTAAAATGAATGCCATTGGAAACGTTTCAACCACTGCTAAGTAGAACAGAGCTATCAAAGCGGAGCCGACGGTTGACTTAAACAAACCCCTTTTGTTACAACACTGCAATCTCTGATAGGCAAATTAAAAAATATTTATAGTTTGAGTTATTTATAAAACATCTTGGCGATCTAGACGGTTTTTTACCTTAATAGTGGCCGATTAACGAACCATCTCCGAGCCCAGTCCATGGAACGGGTTGTGTGCTTCATAAGAGATGCATTTGCCGTTCCTTTTGCACCGTTCAGGAAAATTAACCCTAGGACTTGGTTTTCTCAGATAGAATCAACGTTTTCTCTGCGCTATGTGATTACTGAAATTAGTAGGTTCCACTACGTGGTCGCGGTTCTTCCTCCAAACATCGTCGACAGAGTGCAAGATGTGTTGGGAACAGAAGACCCCCGCCTCCACGAACGCATCAAAACGGCGGTCATCAGGCGGATTGGTGTATCTGACAGATAGCTAATTGTCCGTTTATTTGCAGACACTGAGCCCGGGGGTCGCAAACCCTCGACGGTGCTTAGATGCATGCGGACTCTTCAAGGAACTACTAACACCGATAATAGTCCCCTGGAAGAGGTTTGGCTCCAAATCTTCCCAGCGGCGTGCAGAAGGTCCTTTGTGTCCACAGAGCTTGCCGAGACGGCGAAAAAAATTAAGGGAACCTACGAGTGAAAGGTCAGCCAGACGATTTCCTCTTAAATTGAGTCTGCCGCTGCCTCTTTAGCAGCCACTGTGCACGATCACTTCAAAAGGGTCGTGGCCCTCAGTGTTGTAAGTTGGACGCCCAACTCGGGCGTCACCTAACAGAAATAGTCGCTCAAACAGATCTCTCAACAGAAACCGTATAAGGATTCCGGCTCAGCCGACATTAACTGGCGTTGTATGTTGGTATCTTCAGTGGTTTATTCTAAGGCGCTTTATTGCACTCCGCCTTGTGCCATGCCTCTACCAGTCAGGGAAATGAGGACACCGTTGCATGGCTGCGATAAATGCTACTGGTTAGGGCACTCGCTCATTCTACATAATCGATCAAAATTCGGGGACACGCTATTTGGTAGACACAAGTGCTGAAAAAGGTGTGCTCCTAAATTGAGGTCAAACTTTAGGTAGGTGCCTTTTACCTAACTTATGTGCCGCTAGTGTTAATTCCACACAGACTAATGGACTAGTTTCGTAGACATTCGATTTTGGCCTTCGTCGCATTTTCCGTTGGGCTTTCTCGATTGCAGACATTAAAAACGCCATTCCGGGCACGGAGTTTTTGCATCACTTCGACTTCTTGGTTGATTTTCATCGCAGATGTCTTGTGGATCGTGTCATTAACCCATCAGTGAGTGGACTTTCGGTCGGTTTTAGCCAGATCAGCCCTGTTCCACTAAAAATGACCTGTTATCACTTACTCTGTGACGCAATAAATGCATACCCAGAAGAGCCACACCCACCTTCCGTACCACATGCCGTAACCCGCTCGGCAGTTTATCACATTGGCACATCCGTCCCTCTATGTTCCTCCAGGGCGAGTTGGCTTGCGTCCGGGAAGCTAAAACTCGCGCGAGCTGAGTCCAAGCACATGCTTGAATTGGGTTTTTTCGAGCTTCATCACCTCATACGGTTCCTAAAAAGTTAGGCGATTGGCGAACACGTGCAGACTATAGAACTCTCAATAACTCTACTGTCCCAGTCAGGTACCCCGTCTCATACATGCAGGACATCACGGTCGACCTCAACGGTGCTCGTGCCTTCTCCAAAATAGACCTGGTGCTTGCTTGTCATCAGAGTCCAGTAGCAGATGAGGATGTACCTAAGAACCTGCGGTCCGAACCCAGTGGTGGTTTCAAAGTCGCAAAACACTGCATCATTTATTTATTTCACTGGCATTATCACGGGCGACATGCCCGTTTGCTCGCCGGACCCCTTAACCGAAGCCTACGTTGCCAGCGGTCTTCTAGAAGGGGGCCTTTATAGTGATCGGCTGATCGAACCCTATCTATTGCGTCCCTTACCGTACGCTTCGCACACGCGGCAACAGCAAGCGCTCATTCTGACACACTTCCTCGGCACGCGCAAGTGTGCTGTCTCTCTGCTCAGGCCCTGTGAGAATACACGTGGTTGGCACTCCAAGGTCTTTTCTCGTTGAAGTCTTCGACGAACGCGATCGTGGAGGCCGATAAAGTGTGCCTTCAGTACCATCGCTTATGGTAGACCGGCTGAAATTGTCCACGTATCTGAGACATCGGTGTGGCGGTTGTTTTTGGCAGTACTTCTTGTTGTTTTATTCGCATCTGCATATTTATGTACATTATGGTTGCGCAGAATACAAGTTCTAGTGTGAATCCATCCGACTGTTGTTTTCTCCTTCAGTTGCTCGTAGTTCAAGCAAGTGATACGATACGTTCATTGCAAATGGTACCACCATTGCAGTTTGGCTCTCAATTATCTCCTCTAGGGTCGCGGTCAAAAACCTGCCATAGATTCTTGCGTCTTAGAACCTCTGAATATTCATGGGAATTCCCGTGAAGATTCATTCCACTCGAAAAGCTTCAAAATCTGGTGTCTGACAAGAAAAGACATCGATTCCGAGAAAAAACTGCTCATTTCTTGTCTGTTATTGGAAAGAATGGTTATTCTCTTAAGAAAAATTGGGCTCCTACTCAGCCACCAATTTCTCAACCGTAAGAAGTCCTCAGAGATTCGCTTTCTTCTCATTTGTAGCCAGCTAATTTCAAAGTTTCAAAACGAGCGAAATTTTATTCGCTGGTTCTCGAGGATCAGCAGCCCATCCGTGATGTCGTTTGACAGCTGCAAGCTCAGGCTTCTCAATGCAATTTTGGCGACCAGTTACAAATTCAGTTTCATGATCGATTGATTGCCGGAATCAAATGTGCTCATTCATGAAGACCGTTACTGTTGCTTCCGGATTGAACATTCTAGTCTGCTAAACTCTTGTGTGAACGACTTCAAGATGTGAAGGCAGTTCTACATGGGAAACTATTCATATTGTTTAATGCTGGAAACATGCAGCAGCCAATAGCCCGAAAGCCGCACCAATTTAAACGTCTTTAAGAGTAAAATATTAAGAGGAATTCGTTCCCACCCCAACAAAGAAATCATCAACGATGGAATAACTGTCAGTCTTCTGGTGCGAAGCATTCACGGTTGAATTGTAGCTTTTGTAAGGTTTCATGTCATAACTGAAGCAAAATTGGCCGTATTCAATCCGTTTGCCGAAGTGTTAAGGTTTGTGTAACTGCCAGTTCCAGCACTCAATCTCTTTTGTCTCCTGATTTTTCGTTTCTGCTCTTAGCCGCTAACAGTTCATATTTATTTTGTCATGTTGCGCGCACCTGCTTTGTTAACCCCTCCAATAACCATTCACCCATTTTGGATACCGGCAGTGCAGATTCGTTCATTTCTGCTACTCATCTTTTCAACCCCCTGGTAAAGATAAGCCTGTTAACGTTTCAAAGAAAGGTATAAGTGGTCATAATTAGCGTGTACTATGTACTAGTGTACTGTCTCTTACCGACCCCAAATCCAATACTTGTCTGTGCTCGTTCCTTATCGTCGACTCACGCTTCTCAATTATTGGTCTTAATGGAGTGAAGGAACTTCGCATTTCTTTGTCGTTCCTCTCTGACTGTCATCATTCTTGGCTTTGAAAATTGACTTTCGGGTGTTCCAGGGCTTCGTGTGGAATAAAGATGGCACAAGTTGTTCTCGAGTTATCGGGGCCGCCAGAATTTCCGAAACTGGCCCCTGGCCCCTAGAGTTTCGGGTAACGGACGCAAGGGGTCGTGCGTGCTTCTATTCACCTTGTTTGCCTTTACTCACTCCGCAGTCCAAGTGCAAACATCAGCAAAACACTCAAGGGTAAAAGCAATTAAGGGATGACCACCCCAAAAAGTGGGGCAGTCAGTCTACTCCTTGCAGTTCCAAGCACTATGTTCCTACCTGTAAAGCCACGGTGGGCGGAGGAGCCATAGAAGTTCCTAAATGGGCTCACTTGCCTCCCTGTAGGAAAATTATTACATGAATATTTCGTGCCACAAATGTCACTTTGTCGGAGCAGGCTGTGATTTAAATGGGCACCTCTAATTTCCAGCCTAGATCCAACCATGCTTGTGGCGAAACCCCAAAATGAAGCGTACTTTCCGTCCTCCAGGTACGTCATTTGTTCTCCCGCTTGTGTTGATGAGGGGTAACAATGTACTGAGATTTCCACTCACACATCTTGACCAATTCCCCATTTTCGTTGCATTAGAAGACCCCCACACACAGCTGTTGCCCTGTAGGCTGGAGCCATCTGTTAAGAACAGTTTATTCCCACTGCCAAGGATTTCCCTGGTCATCGTAGCCAATCGTCGACCGATACAGCAAAACGGTACCTGTGCATATTATCAAAAAGTATCAACACTCACTTTGGTTTTGTAGTGAAAAGGCTGACGTGGCTTGACTGCAAACACGTTTATCCAAAATGTGAATGATCAGACCGATACACGGAGGGACCGTACGTGAGTGTGTTTGCGTCAGTAGATCCAGCTGACTGCGAATGGATAAGCATGCAAGGCAACCGAGAGTGGATGGTATGGCCGGGCTGAGGAAAAATTCCAATCTTTAAAAGCCTGGACCGAGGCGTAAGAATCAATAAAAGGTCCACTGTGCTCCTCTCCCAGAACGTCGGACAAATGTGTATAGATGCTCGTGGTAAAACAAACTGTGAGAGTTGAGAACGTACGGGCTTTACGATCTTGAGGCCAGAACGGGACATGAGAGAGTGAACAGTGTCATCCTGCGGAGTACTCGGGTCGTTAGAAACATGAGGATTGGCATCATTGGGAACAAAAGTGGAAGTTTTCACGAGCGGAACTGAAGTCGCATGGTCCAAATGAAGGTGTGGTAATTTGAGGTGATAGGTACTGACCGTGTCTGGCAGACCAGATCTCTCAATGACAAAAAACGTTTCTGTATGGGGAATGACGCGGAAGGGGGCCTGAGTATGGTGGATACAACGGGGGTTTAACAACTTCACAAAGGCGAGAAAGGTGAGAGCGCGTAGTTAAGTCTTTGGGAATGTTAGTGGGACGAATGGAGGGCTGACTTGGAAGCAAAAGGAGTGATTTCACGTGCAACTGTAATTGCCGAACAAAACTGGAGTGGTCAATAACATCAGGACTGCGTCGAAAAAACTCACCTGGCAGTTTTAGGGGCGTGCCAAACACTGAATCAGTGGGACAAAACCCAAAATCTTTCCTTGGGGTAGTGCTTATGGACAACACCGTTAACTGCGGAGGGGGATTCCGTCCACTCGACAGAATGAGGGGTGGAGTTGAGAGAAGCTTTTAATTGCCCATGAAAGCCTTCCACTAATCCACTGGACGTTTGGTGATATGCCGTTGTACGAGTGTGTTGGAATCCATAGACAGAATTAAAACCGCGGAAGAGTTTGGACTGAAATAGTACACCTCTTTCCGTGATGATCGTAGATGGAACACCAAACATAGAGTTCCAGTGGGGTGAAAATATTTTGGAAATAGTTCTGCTGGAGGTGTCAGGTACGGAGACAGCCATGAGCCGACGCTCATGAAGATCTACCCATGTAAGGAGGAAACGGTGTTCGTCGGCCAGTGGTAAGGGAACAAGAATATTCAAGTTGACAGGAGTAGAACCTGCTTTGTCCGTAGGTATTCGGACGGGGGAGGGAAGTGCATGCCGGTGGATGTTGTTCCGGTGACGGGATATACACTTTCTAGACCAAACACGAACCTCTGTTTATATTGGGCCAAACATAGCAATGGGAAACAAGTCTGATAAAGCTGCTTATTCCAGGATGGGGCATAAATGTAAATGCGTAAAAATCAAGCAACGGAGGAAACAAGTAACAAATGGGCCAGGCTTGCCAGAGGAGACATCACAAACAAATGTACAATTTCCATCAGGTAGTGCTAAGTCTTTCAAGATTAGGGAGGTGGATGAGCGGCAGGTCTTCAGTTTTTGGTCATTCTTCTGAACTTGTGCTATCTCGGACCAACCGAATGCCGCGGGGTCGGCTGGTGGATGGATACCTAGACGAGAGAGAACACCAGCCACAAGATAGCTTGGTCCCTGTACAGTATGTCCACAGTGTATTGGAAAATGGGGTCCGGGTGTCTACTTTCCCTGGGCGAATATCGGCCGCTGCTTGAAGCCTATGCTTAGATGGAAGGCTTATGGTCGATGTAGACACTTAAGCTTCTATCTTCCAAAATGTGCCAAAAGTTTTATTGACAAATAGATGGCAAGCAATTCAAGGCCAAAGGTGCTGTGACCAGTCTGTGGCGGTTGCGGTTTTTGATAGAAAAATGGCAACGACTGTCTGATCTCCTAAGCAATCTGTGGCGATTCGGCGCCAGCGGCTATTTGGGAGACATCTGCTCGCAATGCGAGAATAGTGTTGTCATCATTGCTTATGCGCTCCAGCGTGGGAACTTTGTACAACGCTTGCTTAGCCCCTTGGAATGCTGATTTAGCTTCGGAAGTCACTGAAAACTGGCGCAGCCCTTTTTTCAAAAGTTCACTTGGTGGTTGCAAGATCTCCGAACAGTTTGGTATGAATCGACAATAGTAGGTGAAGATCACCCCGGAAACGACGCAGATTCTTGAAAGATTGTGGTTCGGGGTAGTCCTGGTACCATTCAATTTGTTTTGGAGTGGTCGGATCCCTTCACTGTCAACATAATGGCCGAGGATCTCAACATACTTGGCATCTAGGGTACATTCAAATGTATTGATTGAAATGCATTAATTTTGAAAGTGTTGAAATACCTGGTGCAAATGTTCACGATGTTAGTTTTCATCCGTACTAGCAATAAGGACGTCGTCAGTATACAAGTATGCAAAATCTAGACCACGGAAAACTTGATCCATGGATTGCCTGAGCATTTCAGTGGCGTACCACAAGCCAAAAGGCATACTCAAGAATTCATACATTTCAAACGGTGTCGTGGCTGACGTTCTGGGAACATCTCCAGGAGTGACTTGAAAGTAATGATTTGCTCTTACCAGATCCAGTTTGGAAAAATGCTTTTGCCACGCAAACTGTTGGAGAAGTCGTGAATGTGTGGAACTGGACAGCGATCGGGTAGCTTGGCTTTGTCAAGAGTGCGGTTATCACCACATGGGGGCCAATCACCGTTGTGCATTGAAAATTCGTGAAGTGGGGAGGCCGAAGGACTGTTTCATGGGTGAATCATCCCTAAGATTAGCATGTTTGAACTCTGACTTTGCTACCGATAGGAGCCCTGGTAACAACCGGCGACGATGCTCTGGAATTGGTGGACCTTTGGCGATATTGCAGTATTGGACACTGTGTCGTGCTTGAGGGAGGGGGGTGGTTGTGTTTGAGTGACTGCAGGAAAATCGTCCAAATGGAGGAAAATGGAGAGCTTATTGCCACGGGATGTATCCTAGAGTGTTGGTGGAGGTAATTGAGCCGAAAGTTGTAATGAACTTATTGCCATCCAACAGAACACAGTGTCCCACATCAATCACAAGGGAAAAGGGAGAGAAGAAATCAACTCCAAAGATAGGGTAGTTAACGTCGGCAATCGTGAAAACTCAAGGGATTTGTCAGAGCAAACCCAGGTCAAGTGTCAGTAGCTTTTGGCCATATGTCCTTATTCGGGAGCTGTTGGCTGCTTGCAAAGTAAGAGTAGTAGGTCGCAGATTGCGTTTTCAGAGAGAATGGTAAAAGCGGTGATCTTAGCCCCTGTATCAACCAGAAACCCCATTCCAGTAGACCAACAAAAAATGTAGAAAAGGCGACCAGGTCCAGAGCTAGTGGCAGCGGTTGCCATTACCTATTGGCTGCCTCGTTTCCCGGGGCTGCTGCTTGGAAAACACACCGTGACTAGCAACGACGAGCTTTTCCCCCAAAATGTCGGTGGTACCAACAGTATGATAGTCGAGACGAAGAGGCTCAGTGATTGCGGCAGGATTTTGTACTGGATGCGGAAAGGTGGCGTGCTGGACGACAGCATTCATCTAGTAGGTGGGGTTGAAAATTTGCCCTTGGAGATCGGAATGGCAATCGGAAACCGATGTTTGCGACGTCGTAGCGGGGTTTGCTTTCAGAATTCTGTCAGCGGCGACTGCTAGTTTCTCAATCGAAACCCCTGGGTTGAAGAACGCAAGAATTTCCTTGGTCGACGGAGGAAGTCGTTTCAGCCACCGACATCTTAGGAGACAGTCACCTACTTTATTTGGCCCAAAAAATGCTCCACGTAGCGAAGAAGTTGGGAAGGCTTGCCATCGCCAGGAGAAAGCCTTGTGGACAAAGTTTCGATGCGACGATGACCGGACAGTACGATCCTCTGGATAATTGTGTGCTTGGTTGTGTCGTGGGAATTTGTTTTATGGGGCTTCATAAATAGGATTGCGCACCTCCCCCGCAGCTCCTGCAGGAAGGCCTTGAATAACGTATGGATAAATTATGGACTGACGAAGCAAATGTTTGATGTGGAAAATCGGCTTCTCTTGTGCAAACCACAGGTGGGGACCCGAAACAAAAAAATGGAGGTAGTTTCACTGTGACTGAAGCTTCGACTGTCTTGTGGTTGATTCCGGTACCATTATGATCCGGGTTGGATGAGAATGGTGCACAAAATGTGGCGGTACGACTCATAAATGATGGGTTGGAAGCAAAATACCGAGAAGCAGAAACGCGGGCTTACCAGTTTGTAGTGAAAAGGCTGACGTGGCTTGACTGCAAACACGTTTATCCAAAATGTGAATGATCAGACCGTTACACGGAGGGACCGTACGTGAGTGTGCTTGCGTTAGTAGAGTCAGCTGACTGCGAATGGATAAGCATGCAAGGCAACCGAGAGTGGACGGTATGGCTGGGCTGAGGAAAAATTCCAATCTTTAAAAGCCTGGACCGAGGCGTAAAATCCAATACGAGCTACAGACTCTAGAGTAAAGCCTCTTCACCTAGGCTATCAGCTTTAACTTAACTTGCTGAACCCATTATTTTCTATTCTCAGGTCCACTCCTCACTGCTGAAACCTTGTTGTGCTGATTACCATTTACTGATCATCCCAGTGATAGTCAAGTTTGCGGTAGAAATCTCCCTAAGCTTTGTGTTACCTCTTAGCCAACCGGGACATTCAGGCAATTAGTCCAAAAGTGCCCAGCAGTTCCACGAATATGCTAAAAGTCCCATGAATTCCATGTTTTTCAAATTTTACTGAAACATATGTTGCTTGAAATCTCAGTCGATCACCCACGTTCAGATCTTTCATTACATCACGTTCAAATGAACTATGTTTGGCAAACTTGCCCTTGGATCATCATTAGTAATTCCGCTGATTGTTGGCTTCATCCCACTTCCCACTGCTTGTCTCTGTTCCTAGTCCGATTTGTATCCATTTCGTTATGGTCGATAAGGGCTTTTATTGTTCCTTTACGCTTCCAATGAAGCAAAGGCCTCCTTAAAAGGACCCCTTGCCTGTATTTAGCTCTTAACTGGCTTTATTCTTTTTTGATATATGGTCATATGGCGAAGTTTTAACTGCTACTCTGTTTTCGGTGGCTAGATCGTTTGACCTTGGATTTTTCGTACTACCGGGAGCTGTTTCGTCATAGATTTTCGCGTCCGCTGAATCTTCACCCCATAATTTGATGTGTATATAATTATCAAGTTTTACGAATTTAGCAAAGTTGACCCCAAATGCACCATTTGGTACTAATGACAGTGTTATTAGTACGCTTCCCGATTGGGTCACTAAGCATGCATAGCTGCACAAAAGGCGGGCACGGCATCATTCACTAAATGAATAAAACCACATTGGTGAAAAAAGAACTAATATAATAATGCCCATCTAGCAACTGTGTCTATCGGCGTCAAAAAGCTCCAGAACTTCCTGGGAGTACAATCCTGACACAACTGGAATTAGCATCTATGGCCGAAAAACATCAAAGTTTCAAAAATGAAACAACGGGAAAGGTGAACAAAGATAGCTAAAAGTGAGCGTAGCCTGCGAGGGTCCAGGATCAGATAAGACTGGGGAGTTTGCAGGGGTCTAAGAAGTGAATTATGTGCATCGGGAGATGAAAGGATGCGGCCTATATAAAGCTCGAAACAAATCATAAAAGCAGGACTGTCGTCATCTCTTACGAACGATGATGAAAGAACTATCAAACTGGAATTGGAATTTTGAAGCTAGAGAATGCGGAACAAAACAATCGAGATGAATGGTGAATTAACGGTAGGGTAGAAGGTATGGAAACCTAATTGTCACTGACGGAATAAACGAATATGAAGCTATATATGATGAAAAAAATACTATCCTGACAAGCCGGGATATTGGTTCATGGTTGTAAATATTTTTGTCCCGATCACGGTGGTTTTTAGTTTTTCAGAAAATGAATCAGTCATAGGATGGTCGACTGTGGGTGGGGAAGTGTTCGAGGGGACGGTCAGATATGGGTGTTTTAGTCGGTATCTGACCATGAAGATGTTGAAGTGCGCTGAGGGTATGTAAATATATATATATATATATAATCTTTCAGTGTTCCGTTTACTACGTCAGGTTATCCAAGATGGGATGCAGGGATGATTCTCGAGCTTCTTCCATCGATAATGCGCATGTGAGCATTACTCCCCCGGCGGGGTGAGGGATATGTAGTCAAAACTTCAGAATCTGCTCAAAAAGATGCGCTAGCTTTCAACATTTCTGCTAGCTGATAAGATAAGATAACTGCATTTATCTCTGAACGCGGAATAATGGCAAACTACACAGATGCAACTCGGAATTTGGTCAACACAAGCAGGTAGCGAGGTCAAATCTGTCGGAAGCGAAACGCAAATATGTAGCTGCTGCGTACCTGGTTTCAGACCCATTGGAGAACATGTGCAACCAAACTTCCCTGCTTAATTCGGGCTCCTCATGAGAGAATAATCTTGGCAAGTGAACTCAATTCATCATAGTTTGGAGCTCTGACCACCCAGGTGCGGCTTTTATTTCTGACCGTTTGTCCCGCCCTAATCATTGTCCATGCAACTCCAGGAACCAGGTCTTCAGTGGGAAGGTAAGTGGTCCCATCAAACTCAAGGAGTCAGAAATGGCAGCCAAGGGCGGTAACAAAGTTCTTCGCTTTAACGACTCACCCGCACATGTGAGTTGTATTAAAGCAAATCCAAGTTTGCGCTTCACGCTAGATCCAGGTTCCTACGAGCTGGCGGCAAGCGGCCGTCCAAGGTTTTATCAGATATGTAAATCGAATCCGTCTGCATCTTTTTCCGGGCTTCTTGGCTGGTGCCTGGGCGCCTTATTAGGTTGAGTCCACCACGATTCAGAAGACTACATAATCTGTCAACCACGTTGACTGCCTCTGGCTTGTCTGACGTACCAGTCAACAAGTCGTCCGCAAGGACATTATTCACAAATGCTGTTAAAATCGTCATTAGATAAAGCCGTCAAATAAGTGTGCCCATTTCTCTTGGGTGAAGCCAGCACAAAACGGATATGAAGCTGTTCTAACGAGATGTACCGCCTTCATCGGGTATCAGCATCTGAATACCACGAAACCCGGAAAACCTTCCGACCATTTCCAGGCAGTAAAACCTAAAAGAAATAATCCTCTATTTCCGCGGGGTTGCCTCGAGGTGCATGGCAGAATGGAGTTATTATACCTACTAAGCTTGACGTCATAGCCGGACCACGCAGACGCGTGCTCAAAGATTCACCAAGGTAAACAGCTACACAACCAAAGACCCTTTACTCCTCCTGTCTTTTAGCTTTTCTCGCATGATACTCGCGTACCACCTTCCACTGCAGGCAAGCTAGCTAACTTTGGCAACCCTTCCCTGGGGATTAATGGGTAAAGAAGCAATATCTTCCATCACAATCCCAATCCTGCTTAAACCTCCATCCTAGAAGTATCGAGAAGAGTCATGCTGACGAAAGCCTACGATAACCTCTGGGGTCATCATACTTTCAAAGGGGACCCACGCATACATAATTGCCATATTTAGAGGGCTCCCTGACACATTTTTCGCCCTTTCTTCCTCAACAGAGAGGAGACTTATGAAGTTGCATTGTCTGTCAATTCTTGATCATACACTTTGACTGGATGGTGATTATCCTTGGCTCTCTATACTGTTTAGGAACCCAGTGCGCTTCGGGTGCCTTTGAACCTCTCAGAGAGTCCTCATCGGAACCGGATACGGGAGTGAAGTCAGTGATACCTAAGTGGCTCCGCTTAGAAATAGTTCCCGTGCTTGGTGTCTTTGCTGGCACCTCAAGAACCTCGATGTGACCGTTGTAACAGCCGGTCGTGGAAAATCCCCCTTTTTCCCTCGCGATTCAGTGTTTTTCCCAACATCACTCATTTCCATACACTATTGACTTGTCTTTACGAACTGGTTGTTTTTCTGGACCAATTGTTGTTTGTTCGCTCCCAGAGCGCTACTTAGGCACATCCTTGTTCAGGACCTGCGTGGCGCACGTGCTGTTTGCTCACACGCTGCTATTCGGTTTCTCGTTGTTGAGTCCTTGTGATCGTATTATTGAGGTTTGTATATTGTTTATGTCATTGTTTATTTTAATAATCTAGTATCGTAGAATTATCACGGATAATCGCCTTCTGATTTCGGGATCCGTTGCGAATTTGGCTACGCATTGCTCAAACGTTCGTAACAACCGTTTCATTCGCCATATTCTCTAATAAGAGGGCTTTCAAGAGTGGCGTCCAGAATTTTTGCTAATACGAGTGTAAAAATTGGCTTTTGATTCTTCACTATCTAGACCCAAAAGCCTGGCTGACACACAAAGAAAGTGAGATGCGCCAGCTCCCTCTTACGGCCGCAAACTAAAGGCCTAAGATCCCTCCGGTCCTTCAGCAACTGCAAGAACAATATTCAGGATAACCTCGTGACCTTTTGGGTCCTTTCAGCATAATGCTGCGGGTGCTATGGCTCGACTCCTATCAGAAAACACACAGGGAAGCAGCCGAGTACAGTTCCCTGCACCACGAGCTTTCCTGCCCAGGATATCTGCAACCAGATGGTCTGGGCTTATGAAAATTAAACGAATCCTCAACTTGACCACGGAATCTCAAAAATCCTTAATAGTAAGGCTTTGAAATTCATGAAAGTTCACAAGAGTATATCGTTCATTGCAGACCGAACACAGTGCAAGGACATGCCGACGCTCGGGACCCAAACAAAATCGTAGAGAAACCTCCTCTGGATACTCCAAGACGAAGTCGTTGTCGCGAAGCAAAGTAAGAGCAGAGCCGCAGGGCCGTACACCATCCTTCTAGCAATCTATCCCCTAGATGACGGACAACATCCGGCTCAAGAAACTAGAGATTCGTATCCCCTACCATCTTCTAACGTCCTCTCGTCTCATTATACAATAGACTGTCTTCCAGCCCACTAGCAGAACTTAGTTGACAAGACATACACAAGATCCGAGCAGATTTTTGCTCATGAATGGCGCCGGTGTATACTTGCAGATTCCACGATGCCTCCAAAGCAGAAAGCATACAATCCCTACCGAGCGCAGTGCTTCTGACAGTTAAGCCTCCCCAGGTGACTTCTGGATTTGAAACAAGTAAATGTACCAGCATCACTGCGGGCCAGCCTTAAAAAGCAGGAGCCCCGCTGGTCGCGACGTTTGGAGTTTTGTTCACCCTGACGATTTACTCCACATCTCAAGCGAGTACGTGACAGAGTTCATGGCAATTTATCCGCAACCTCTCCAATATTGTTCACCAAATAGAGGTTGGCGAAATATCCCAGGTGAAATAAAGCTTTAACAAAATTTAGTGGATAGTTCGCGTAAGTCGTCGCCGAATATTTGTCTGCCTGAATGGACCCAGTTAGGGACATTCTGCCAAACGTGGATCTCGCAATTAAGTAGCACTGACAAAAAGCTTCCTTTCGTACGGTTCTGGTTCATTAGTGCCCAGTTCTAATAGGACACAAAAGAGAACCGCAAATGGATTCCCATACCATTCCTGGACCAGAATGAAAGAGAAAAAGCGCTGAGCTCCATCTGGAGACCGACTCCGCTCTTTTCCCGGATAGCCTGGAAAGTATAACGGTCTAATGGGAAGCCAGCAAAGAACGGAATCCCGCACTCTGGTAATTCCTATCTGACCAAAAATCAGTCTGACCAATTTGTTCTACCTTTCTTCACCGAAGAAATTCTCAATCTGTGGTAGCACTTTTGCAATTATAATTTAGCCGCTCTACAAAACACCGTTCTCCGACCTAGGGAGACTGATCTGCCGGTGCTCAACTAAAAACCAATTCACCCTTTTTGAACCCTCATTGTTAAAAGCGTTGTCATGGGGCTGTGAGCTTCGTCGGCCCGTCTTTCGGCCTTCATCGCTCGACGTATGGCCTCAACTGCTTTAAGCTCCAAATGAGCACTCTCTATCCGTAGCCTAACATCACACAGTTGATCTTACTTCCTAGCACCGAACAAACACCAAGGAGAGGATTTAAGTGGGGAAAGCCTCCCGGTGACCTCAATGAGCCAATCACTCATTGCAACATTTCACGCTTTTTAGCACAATAACGCTACAGAAACAGTGAACAAAGGTACCAAAGTAGTAAGACCAGAGAGTGACTAACAGATGAGATGTCGAAGTACAACTTCACTGTCAGTTTCAACCCCCTATTCAGAGCAAGTGCAGTTAACAAACTGTGTAAACGGTTCACAGTAGAGCGACTACCGAAGGTCTAGGAAGTGGTGAAATACTGTTACGGTAACCTAACTAGATTGTGCCATTTTACAACACAATTTGCATATATATAAATAAAACCGCTCCGTCCTTTAGCGATGGGTGCTCGCTCTCACTTAATTCCTGGCTCAGGCTAGAACTCAGCCGTCCCATCCTGCTTTTTTGTGCCTTTCTCGTACACTGAAGCCTTGCCACACGGATCACCATTCCTTAGTAACTAGGCTTCACTTCTCTACGCATATGCTCATGGTAAGTTGAAACCCCATTCCAACCGGAATCCGTATGCCCCTGCCGAATACCAGCACGTTTGCCCCCACATGAAAAATCCTCATTTTAACACCCAGTGTTTTTCTCCCTTTTTACTGTTTGCCGTCCTTTACCACAGCTGGTGAACTGACCAGACTGTTATCTTCCTATTTTCTCATTCTTCTTCCAGATCGTACACACTACTATTGTTTTATTCCTGGTTCCCAAACTGACACCCTCTCCTATTCCAAGACCTGCCTGATATCACCCTAAATCTCTACTATCACCCAACTACCCTGAAAGCTACCAGTCTCCGTCTAGGGATCCCTAATAGACCGATCCACTAGCCAAACGATAACTAACTGTTCGGATAACAAAATTTTCATTTTCTTGCTTCCATAAAAACGATAATCATAACCCACAGCTGGAATACTCTCCAGACTGCCGCACTCCTGATCTCTTCCAGATTGCATTGGTTACTTGGGTAGCCATCGGCCGAACCGACGTTTATTCCGGAATACCATGAGGACTGGACGATTTGATCAATGGTTTAAACCTATACTCTCGCCCGCTGACGTTACATGGGGCACCGTACACGGATTAACAAAACCTCATGAAAGTCTCACCGGATCGCAGAGGTGATTCCTGACAGCAACCATCAACACATCCGCTCAACGTCTATTCCCAAATAGTCCAACCCAACAGTTCAATTCTTCCCGTGTTGCAGTACGAAACCAATGGCCGGAACCCAGCCTGCGCAGCTGTCAACTTTGTCAAACCAGACCTTTTTCACCTGCTTCCCTCAACATCCTACCTGCCACCACCTGCAACCAAGGTCTTTATGAAACAGAATACCAGCCATCTGCAGCCAACCATAATTTGGTTAACAATTTTCTATTACATACAAAAAAAAATTCACACTCTTCCAATTTTTGCCTAGCCGAACCATTGACGTTTTGTCTCCACTAATCCGTTTCACTGACAGCTTTTCTTTTCTTTAAAAGTCCGTTATGTCCATACACCATTCGTGCTCTTCAAAAGTTAACTGAAGTCCCTCCGAAGCTTTTCGACTTCATTTGAATTTCCATATGACACTGTAATCACCTGCACAAAAGGTCCGTTTTATTATCACCTTTGACTCACTTGTCTTTATTTCACATGCTTCCTCCACAATTAGTTACCCAATGCTGGATCAGTGTCCAATATTCCGCTGGTATCTCTGACTGCACTTTGAAAGCCGCACGCTTGCTTTACTTCTAACAATGTTCTTTGGCATCTCTTCCGTCCGGTTACTCGTTAGTGACCGTCCATTTGTCGCTTATATCAGCAATTCCACGACTGTTCAGCTATCCACACCGCCCTCCAGCGATTTCGAAACCGATTCAGAATTCCCGCCTCAACCATAACCACTTTTGTTCACTCAAACACTACATGACTTTACTGGTGTATTTCGGTTGCTGTGTGATTTGTAAACTTAGAATCTGTGAATACCTCACATTGACGTGTACTGCTGTATACTCTGATCTTGCCTTGTGCATGCGTATTGACCACGGTCAAGAAATATACTATACTTAACAAACTGTGTAAACGGTTCACAGTAGAGCGACTACCGAAGGTCTAGGAAGTGGTGAAATACTGTTACGGTAACCTGTTCCTGACTGTCTAGAAGTGCACAAACTCGACCAACTATTATTCCATCGCAAAATCATGAATTAAGTCAATGATAGAATCAAAACGCTGCTTGTGCGATCGTCGAAGAATCGTTCCTGTTGCCAGTGCGGTATCTAAGTAATCAGCGTGTAAATGTAAAAACAGCTCAAGCTCACAATTGAATGTGGCTTGCTCCGGGTCGCCGCAAGGACGATATAAATAGAGGAACCAAATTTCAGGTCGAGCCGAGCTTCGGACATCCAGTAACAATTGAGCTGCTCGTACTCAATCTGGGCGAACCGAAAGTGATATGGCTGACTTGAACCAGGTAAGAACAACGGGTGAGTGAGTGAGACGGCTGAAAGCCAAGGAAAGAAGGATAAAAGCGGTCATCCCTGAAACCCTTCCAGTGAGTTTGAACTTCCGAAGGGAAAAACTGTCACTGCCGTGCTCCAGCAGCCGCAACAGGTGGGTTAGTATACATGTGTCTCACCGATTCCCCTTCTACAAGGACGTTACACGCGAAGGCTGGGCTTGGGCGCTCTAGTTTGTTGAACGTCACCAGTGATTTGCCCCAGCTATCCCTCCTAGGCCCGATACTATTCCTATAGTCCAATAAGGAGCTGACCTCTTCCTTCACGTCACCCAGGGACACTTTTTGGCGGACGTAAAATCTTTCGAATCTAAGGGCAGGGAAAATCTAAGCAGGAATGTGAGAACCATCCTGGACTGAGCATGTAGGTGGGACTTGGCTCTCGACGCTGGGAAAGTTATCTGTTGCCGCGGGTAACGGAAAGCTTACCTGCCAACGGCGACCGGAGGTTGTTCACCATAAAAGCAGCTGGTAAGATTAAAGACATCGGGGTTGCAGGGAGCTCTGACTCTAAGCAGTCAGACCTGTGCATTGCTGCTGCACAGAAGGCCGGAAGCTGGCTCTCTTGACTGACTCCGGCCTTTTCACGCCGGATGCAGGGAATATTCATATTGTAGCGGTTGCCATCTTCGTTCATACTTTTACCACGTTTATTGTTTAACTGAACGCTGACTGCCAAGCGCGGATGCCATTTGACCGTTGCTCTTGCGCACGCTCTCACGCACACTCCTGAAATATACGCTAACCACTATCTCTCCCAATCGCCTTCTCGTTCTCACGGGTCGTGGAGAATACTGTTCTGGTTAACATATTCGTACAGTGCCGAGCATTAAAGTAACGTGCAGGTGGTCCACGCAGCACAAAGGACCGAAGCACGGGTTTACTAAGGAAACCGCAAAGTAAGGTCTAACCAAACTTACAATATCATCATGCATGGCTATAGTACGACCTCACTCAGGTGATGTGCGGGCTTGGACGCACTTCTATAAAAGGGACGCTGCCTTCTTGAGAAATTTTGACGTCCTTCGACGCGAGCGATTGTGAGTCAGAAGGGCAGGGCGTATGGATAGAGAATCTGGGATCTCGAACTTTTCTCTCTGGAACAGAGCAGACTTCAGGGAAATTTCTTAGGGACATTTAGGTTATAGAAGGGTTTTCCTGGTCTTAGACCTTGTGGTGTATTTCTGATGGTCTCAGTCTCCCACGATAGGGACAAAACAAGAAGCTGAGGAAACTTCAAGTGGGGTTGACGAACCAATCACACATCTTTACCAAAATGGTGGCAAATGATTGTACCACACCCCAGAATGTCCAGCTTCTCAAAGGAACTACAGATGGTAACTGAAATCAGATCACTTTTGGCGGTATGTTCGCTATGTTCGCCAGATGGATGGGAGGCGCTGCAAGATCAGTTAAGCCTTATCATGCCGCTTCCTTATTGTGCGCGTCCTATGGTTTCTCCTGCGATGTTCGGACCACCCGTTCGTCGTTATGATGCTTTACATAACTCTGACATGACAACCAGGGCACTTCCCTAACCCATGGGTTCGAGGAGGCGGTGAACAGAGAGGGAGCGCTTGGCCTCGCGTGCACATGCAGTGGTCAGATGGCAACAGTACTTGGCAGCAAGCATTTGGTTGTACAATAAAGCGGTGAACAAGGCGGAGGAAGTTTGTCCTCTGCAGTGCAAATACAGTCCGTGTGGGGTGCATTTTATGTGAAGATTCCTTTGGTTGATTGATGAATAGGTCAACGCCCACGCCGCATAATGTTGCGATAAGGATAAGGTGCACCGCAGGATCAGGAAGATGTAGTGACAGATCTCAATACGGATATTCAGTTGAACTGATAAGGGGAAGAAATATTCATCAGTCAAATACGTGACCTTTTGGGCGAAAACAGAGGTGCTTTTATACGGTGACAGCCTCCAGGCTCCATGTTGTGGCAACGTGTGGCACTAGTAGAAGTGGCAATGAACGTTACGAAGATGGCTATGGCAAGTTCCGTTTTTGGAAGTGGAAACGGAAAAGCTTCCAAAAGGGCCTGGTGGCTAATAGGATTGATAAGGTTAGAATGAACTACGTAGGGGTACCAACGGGGAGTGAAATGGCAAGTTGCTGCGGAATGCGGACATCGCCATGAAAAGAATGATAAACATTATGCACGGTGTAACCTTGGAAACTCAAGAAAATTTGGCCCAAGCGGCAGTTAGTGCGGAAGACGGGGCTGTCCCCTCGGGACCTACGCCAGGGGGCTCAACGGCCCTAAAGGGTTTAGTCAAATCAGCTGAATTAGCCCGGGGGGGGGGTGCCGCCGTATGGTACACAAATGCCTGTAGGTTAGGAGGCAAGTGTGAGGAATTACTGGGCGAATGGAACGGATTAGTTTTTATAGCCGTCACTGAGACACGTTCGAAGAATGGACAGTGCCGTGTCACTTTGTACCTCCGTATACTTATAAAACTCACACGTCTCATACTCCACCGGCTACCATTTTGCCGTATCCGTTTTGATCCATCTTATACCTTCCACCATTACGCACCAGGCACATCCGTAGCCATGACCAATCACCGTATAAGAGCTCGCTGTTCCAACCCTTGCATTTTTTACGACCAAATTTATTATTTTTTCACCACGGTCTTACTTTTCATGTTTGGCTCCGAAATTCTTCCGTAAATCTTTCTCTTGGGCGGTGCCCCGATTATATATTTCTGGTTCAATCCATTTGTGTAACTGCTTGCAAGCACGCAGCTCTCCAGTTCTATTCTCCCAACCCCAACTCACACATGTTTCTCGTGCTTTTTGTTTCATAACAGGCTTTCCTGTCCGAGCGCCTTTCTTTTTACTCTTCTCGATTTTCATCCTGTGTTATCTGCGGTGAAACGACCTGATTGGACATCTCGTACCTGGTTTTCTTCTGTCAGTATTCTCACCTGCTTCGTACGTTGCTCACCCACAGGCACCTTCAGTGTGCCTCCCAGGCTGCGCTGCTTTTTCGCGTTCCAACTTATGTAAAGTCATCAGTACTTCATTATTTTTACGTACAGTTTCACACCATATGATCTGCCATTACCCGATCTTTCTGGTCCTGCAGTTCCTTATTTCCCTCTTTCTTTATTCGCTGTTACAACTGCTGCGTCTTTGCACCACAGTGGGTCTAACCTCCAGGTTGCCCTTATCCACTGATCATTAACAATACTCTAGCCACTATATAGTTCCATTCGCTCCGAGTTCTCTAGCATTTTTCACGGCCTTGGTCTTGCTGCATAATGTACATTCATTTATTAACGCGTCGTCCATTTTCGACAGTCACCACGTGTCACACCTGCATCAATCAGCTCATCAGATCCACTGTTACCTGTTTTCGTCGATCCTTTTCTTCGCATCCCCTCGTTTGTTAACCCCTGCTCCCAGCCGTCACTTTTGTGCTTCCAAAATCGTTTCTCTTTCTCTGTTGATCTCCCCTCTTCACCCGTCATAAACAAATTTATCGGGGTTTACCAGGCTAATTCCGCACAATTTGAACCCATCCCACCTGTCTTTTTCAAGCACTGCTGCTTTGGTGTTCTATCCCATCACTGCTATATATATATATAGTAATGTACATATATATATATATCCATATGTTTTCTCTGCGTCCTCCAGCGCTTTTCAGGCTCGACCCCTTGCTACCATGTCGCCGTACCTCATGATATGCGTCCATTTTGTCTATATCTGTGCCTCACACCTACCGTATCTCGAGCTTTCTAAACCACTTTTGCCATTTGACCCACTCTTTTTATCTTGCATTGGTTGACCCCGTTTTTCAGATTAAAGCCGTCCACTCATTGCAATGAAGCATACTGCGTGGCTATCTAATACCTAGCCACACAACTCACCTTGTTTGTTCTTCCTTCCTTACCCTCTTTCTTCTTTTTTCCTCATCATTTCTTGCTGCCCTAGTTTCTCATGCCGAACTTCAGACCCCCATATAAAACCCACAGTTCCCGATCTCATTCGCTTGGTGCAGCCAGCTGCTGCATTTGAACTTGACCTTCACATTCGCCGGGCACGTGTTGGAATCCATCCTTAAACTCACTTAACCCCCCCCCATTATTCCTTGGTGTTCATGCATTTTTCTCCCTCTCATCTTCGCTCTAGTTCTACCTCTCCTCCGTCTGTCTTGCATATTTCCAGATTTTTCACGAACTTCGACTGCCTACTTTGTAGCACGTAAAAGATTTTGATCGTTCGTGAGGCATGCTTCGGGCGTCTCCAAAATAAGCCAGTATTATTATCATTGTTATATCTTCGTGACTGCCTCGCCTAAAGACAGAACAGAATAAACTCCAGGCTGGATTAGGAGTATTTCTTGTAAGGGCTGAGTACGATCAGTGACAGGTCCCGCTCACACCCAACACATAGGATGCGGTATGTTGCGTTCGCCGAGGCCGACGGCCGGTAAGGCTAATCTGTGTCTACATAGAACCACAAACAGATTGGGAAAGGGGGGCTCTGAACTATGAACTATTCTAACCAGTTTTCCTCCAGTAATCTATCTCATTATCACTCCGGCAGTCACTCTTCATCCCCAGATGTGTTCTTTGTCTGATATCTATCAGATTCTGTCGGGTTATATGGACGTAAATCAATAACTCCGTCCTCACTGACTGATCGATTCTACTTTTGCCCTACAATGGATGCCCCACCACCTTTCTTTGTCCCAGAATGGTCTCACGCAGCTCTGTTTTCGGCTGTTGTCGCATGGCCAAAATGCCGAAGGTACCTTTATCAGATATTCACCTACTTTTCATATGCTCCATATGCTCCACTATCACTCATTCACACTAGTGGTCTCCGTAATGGCCCTAGATACGTGCTCAATATTAATTTATCACCATATTCCGATCTACTTTTGGTAGTCCATGGGTCTCCTGTCGTAAAGTAGTTCATTCACGTACCAAATGGCTGCCTCATTTTGTCACTTCCCTTGTCATAATACTGGAGCTCTGCCCCCAGTGGATGTACTGGCTCTCATCTATGTAACCAGAGCCGTCAGCGCACTGCTATTAAATTATGCCGATGCACTATCTCACCTTCTCATCCTACCCCATTTCTGGCAATAACTCCCCTTCCTTTGTTGAGTTCGTCGTCCAAGTCTCCAGCATTTTTAGGCCTGCTAAAGACTGTTCATTTTCCGTGCTTAAATAAACATTCCTGTGCTGAAAAACTGGATGTAACCAAAAAGTCTCTTGATCATATTGTGTCCTGCAGCCACTTTGATCATAGTCATCAATCTCCATGCGTAAATCCGAGTTTTTCAAGTAATCCATGTCGTTAGGTGACTTGATCAGCTAAACTTGGGTTTCAATTTTTTCGGGTGTTATTATAATTTTTGACCCTTGACACTTCTTCCCTAATCTTCCGTGTACGCGCATCTGCATCATTTTCATTAAATCTCTTACTTTATCATCGTAGGTATCGTACGATCATGCGCTGCAGCGAGTCTCCCTATCTCTCGGGGTAATTATTTGCGTTATCACTTATCACCTTTCCATCTTTGTTGAATTTCGCTTAGTATTTCACAGCTGCTTATCGTATATGCAGTCACGAACCTTTCGGAAGTAAACCCGGATGACCAATGTGCTCTCCAGGGTAGCTACGCGAAATGCTGTCGTTATATTGCTTCACATCACTGCCTTCAAGTAACGCGTAATAGAAGCAAGACGCTTCCGAAATGGGCAACCTTCACCTGTGCTACATCTGCCGGTAATCAGACTTTAATCTCATACCACCTCTCTAATGATAAAAATGACATCAAGGAAGAGCGGCCTTGGAGCCTGGCGAGCTATGTTCATTTAAAGTCACAAAGAACCAGAATCTGGGTCGGTTTGGAGCCACTCTAGATTGAATGGGAATTAGCCGGGGCTAGAGAGACGCGGCTCTCTAAAACCGGAATTGTAGGAGCAATCTGTAGAGTAAATATACACGGAAACAAAGCCGGGCCAGTAAACTCAAAGGACGCGTTTGCCCCGAAGGCAGAGCAAAAAGTGGGAGCGAGAAGCCTTGTCGGGAACCAAAGATAGCAAGAGCGTTAGTTGTTCGTAGAAGGCTGTGGGCTCTTTACTAGCTTCTCAACAAGCTCCACGCCTCAGCCACTCAAAAAACGGCTCAAAACTGAGCCCGGAAACTCACTGAAAAAGTGAAGGTGCTTCCAGAGAAGTTCTTTGCTTGCGTACTTCCTGAGAAAACAGCATGTGGGAGCTTATGTACTTTGGAGGTGCGAGTACAAAACAGCCGGACTGGATGCAATCCATCAGGCGATTGTTCAGCCTGTTCACGATATCTTGTATGGGTCTGTAACCCAGCTGAAAGAAGAGTCTCTAAGGGAGGGTGATGTACCAGAGGACCGGCGTATGACCACGTGTGTTGCATCACACGAGACAGGTTATAGGTAGAGAGCGGAGACTTGTACATCGGTCGGCCTGAAATCGATTATGTGTGTGCGCTTGGAATGTACAATCAGAAAGAAATTCTGCTCGCATCTGGCTAAAGCCGAACTACTGAAGCCAGCCCAAGGTGGACTTGTTAACAAAGATCGTGTTCAACAAACCTACCTATGTCCTTGGCCTAGGCAGCGCTTTGAATGGATGAAGGCACAGCAGTGGAGGTTTGTATATTTGGGTTTCTGTAAGGCTTTTGAATTAGTAAATCATAGTAAACTGCACCAAAACATTTTATACCTTTGGGGTAACTGAAAAAGCAGATATAAGGGAGCACAGTCTTTTGGGAATCTTCGTTTCCGTGTCAAAGTAGGTGGTTATCTACCAAGAAGGAAGATGGTAGTGGTGTGCCACTGCATTCAGCACTGGGACCTCTGCCTTCAGTCTTCTGTGTAAGTGACCCAGCGAAGGAAATGAGCAACCCGTGTTTCATCCTTTCAGATGACGTGAACATTGTGGGCTGCGATTCTGTAAGGAATAACAGTGCTGTTCTCAGATGGAGGGATAGATGGGATTCGCCAATGAGTCCGGCTAAATGCCAGGCCCTGGCCACCAGAGTAGAAGGAAAGGTCAGCATCCCTTTGCGAGGATTATCGGAAGCGGAAGACCTAAGTATGATGGCCACAAGGGACTTTAAGTCTTCAAGACCGTGCCGTAGAGCAGCGTTTGTGGTTACCGTGGTATCTACTAGGGTATGTGATACCGTCTTTGTCCCAATTTACAGGATTTTGGTGCGAGCTCTTCTGGAGTACTGTGTAAGAAACATAGGCTCCTAATTATCGTAAAGATAAGCAGAGCTAGGGAGGGGTGCAGCCGATTGCAACCAGAAAGACCACAAGCCATGGTGGAAATCTTACGCCCAAAAGTCTACAGGACCTAAGCCTCTTCCCTTTAGAGCGTCACGGAGGCCGGAGCAACTCAGTAGTGGCGTTGAAAAATTAAGTGGTCCGTCGAGTATAGACATCGAAGACCTGTTCGTTTCCGGCTCCGGGTGCGGCACCGGAGGAAGTAGAATTAGGCTACCAAGGGAACGCTGAAACCTGGAGGTACGGGCCAGGTTCTTCACGAATAGCGTTGTATCTATGTGAGTAGACTGTCAGAGGATACCGCCAAGAGAAGTCGAGCGCCAACTTCCCTGGAACTGCGCTGGAATATAGCTTTTCAGGCGCTAGCTGTATTAAAGGTGAGACTGAGGCAAGGAACTCCTAGTATTCTTGTCGCTGAACTTGACTGTGAAGGTAGCACTACCTTGTGAATTCTGCCTTTTCAGACAAAGCATTCGAAAGGCAGTGGTGAGATCCAAGAAACTTATCCGACAGCACAACGATCTGAAATACCATTGGTGCAGATCTATTTCATCTCTTGCAAACTGAAAAAGTTAGCACCTTGGAAACGCAGCAGTCGGAAAGGCAAACCAATGTGATGGAAAGCGAGAATTTTGGCTCAGATTTGCCGAAAGCCTAAGGCAGCAGCCGAAGAATTTATGAAGCCACGTACAGCTAAAAGGCTCAGCAAAGGAAGCTACAGGTCCGCTATCCACCAGGGGACCCCGGTGTCGCCACTGGTGGCCAGAGCAACGCGGACGCCCTATGTGAATACTCTGGTAGTGTATATGAATTAGGTAGTGAGGTACGAGTTGATTCGGCGCCTTTGCACCCTCCTCCGCAGTTTTGCAAGGGAAATGTTTCAGAGGGAGTCGCTAGTAAGCTAGAACATGAAGTAAATGTCCATACGTCAGTGAGTCCAGGAGACGTTCTTCCAGCTACCATCAAACCGCTGAGGGATATAGTAGCTCCATCAGTATTTGGGCGGCACAGGTCCACTTTAGTTCAGGGTGAGCTGCCTTAGGACTAGAAAGACGCGGCCGTCGTGAAAATGCATAAAAGACGGCCTCAATCGGCTGTGGGTAGTGTAACACACTTTTGGGCAATGCGTAGCCAAATTCGCAACGAATCCCGAAATCAAAAGGGGATTATCCGTGATATTCTACGATACTAGATTATTGAATGAACAATGGCACCAAACAGATACAAGCCTCAATTATGAGGTCACAAGGACCCAACAAACGCGAACCGATTTGCGGCGTGAGAGCGAGGAGCACGTGCGTCACACAGGTCCAGAACAAGGATACGACAAAGTAGCGCTCTGGGCATGAACAGACAAAAATTGGTTCATAAAACAAACAGTGCGTAAAGACACGTCAGTAATGTGGGCAAGTGAGTGGTGCTAAGAAAAACATGGCACTGCAATGGTTTTCGAGAGATTTTCCACAACCGGTCGGTACACCGCCCACCAAAATCCTCCCGAATCCTTAACAGAATCAACTTTCCACTCATGGTCGCACCTAATCTTGTGGCCACATAGACGCGAGGCTATTCTACACCTTCCATGGGAACAACTGACGGATGGCGGGCGTGGAGGGGCACATAGATGCTGTCCTTGGGAGGGCCGTCATGCACTGGCCGTATGTGCCTGTGAATGTGTGTTTGATGTAAAAGCCGCTATTTCCACTTATGCAAAAGACATTCAGTAACGTCAACAAAAACAAGCGGCCAATACTGTCACTTGTTTGATAAGGGTTACGGGATAAAGTGTGCATCTGGTATGTGCTTGCGTGTCTGGATGTACAACGGAATCTCATATACCACCACATATGGAAAAAACCTTCTGTAACGCCAACGGAAGACTGTGAGCATTGTAACGTATTTGACGGAGATCATGTGGTATAAACGGGTATAATGTAAATGTGGGTGTGCGTTGGGATGTACAATGGTTTGACACCTCAGTGTGTCATGAATGCTCCCATGTATGGGGTTTCTTTACCCACCCGGAAGACGAATGCGAAATTGTCTACTGGGCCTCGGCGTTATCAGCTTCTCTGCCTTCACTCTCGAGGAGGTTAATACTGCGTATGTCACGAATTAGCGCTCCGTTAGCTGTCTTCACCTTCACCTTTCTTATCATTCCGTCAGTGCCTTCGATCGTTTCCATAACCACTCCTAAGGACCGGGTGCTGAAATGTGCGCGTTCGTCTGCGATCATCACCACATCCCCACATATGAATGGTCTTGTTTTCACCAGCCACTTCTGTCGAGGCTGCAGAGCCGGTAGGTACTCCCGCAACCATCGCCTCCAGAAGACCTTGGTCAGATAATTCGCTTGCTTCCATCCGCGGAGGTAGCTCCCACCAAGGTTTAACGGCCCTCGGGAACTCTCGTTCAATTTTCACGTCAGTAAGTCGTTCGGGGTGAGTGCTAGATGGGTGGGGTCTCCTATAATTGCTGGAACCAGTGGGCGGCTGATCAGAATTCTCTCTGCCTCAGTCAAGACGGTATTCACAGTTTCGTCCTCGGGCGGCTGTTGCTCCATGATCGACAGGGCTGTCCATCTGGCAGACAGGATCATGCTTTCCCATATGCAACCGAGGTGACTGGCATGCCGTAGGCCACGGTTCAACCCTGCAGTTCGTCCCTGTTTGTGCTTTTGTGCCGGCGCTGCAATTCCCGGTAGGCGCCCACAAAGTTCGACCCATTATCAGAGTATATATCGGCCGGTACGTATTTTTGGTTGACAAATCTCTGCAAGGCCCGTAGGACAGAATCGGTCGTCATCGAATGTGCGACTTCTAGGTGCACCGTGCCTGACTTCATGCACGTCATGATACACCCGTATCGTTTTTACAATCTTTTCCCGCACTTGGTCCACAGGAGCACAAAATAGTCCAACCAGATGTCGCTGAACGGCCACCAGCCCGCAGCCACCCTGCATTCTGGTAGTGGGGCCATGTGTTGTTTGCCCGTCGTCCAGCCGGCAGCAGTATGGGGTACTTTGCGTCGAAGCTCAGGTGGGGGTTGGTCAGCCTACCTTCCACCCGCAGCAGCCCATCGATAAGTTTGGGGTTTCAATGTTTTAAGTCGCCTCTTGAAGATGATATTTCTCTGTTGATTGGTCCCACTTCTTCCGCCCTCTCGAGTTCTCGAGCGAAAGCCTCTCGTTGCATCATTCTGAAAATATCGTATTCTGGGGCTTGTAGCTCATCGGGACTTATCGGGCCCACTCGTATCCGGCCTGAGGGGCGTAGCCCTCTCATGACTAGTAGATTTCTCTCGAACCTGGTCAACCAAACTAGCGAACGAAGCGTCTTCATCCAGGAAGAAAATCTGGCTAATCGTGATAAGTTGGATGTCGCTTCGACGACGTTGGCCGCTATAACTACGCCTTTGATCTCCAGTTCCACTTCCGTAGGGGATTTTAATTCATACACGGGCCAGTCCTATTTGGGCAAGTGCAGGAATTTTGGCCCTATCTTCCACGTGTCCCGTTGCCTGAAGTTGATCGCACCTCGGGAGCACAGGTCGGCCGGATTATCGCCAGACCTGACATGATTCCACTGGTTCGTGGCTGATTCATAGTGGATAATCATGAGTCGGCTAGCAACGAAAGTACTAAACCGGCTCCGGAATTTGTTGATGTGGTAAAGTCCGTTCAAAAGCTGGCCTACCAGAAGTAGAAGTCAAAACATCTCTTCACCGCATGCACCTCCATGACTGCCAACACGGCTGCGCTGAGTTCAAGACGTGGGATCGAGACCGACTTCAGTGGAGCAACGCGGGCCTTAACGAACAGGATCCTCGTAGTGTATTGTCTATCTCCTGTGCACCATCTTCCGTACACAACAGCTCCATAACCGGCTTCAGATGCATCGGAAAAGGCATATAGTTCTCCTGTCCGTGTTGTATGACCAGAAGCCAAACATCGTGGAATCCTTATGTTCCCTAGTTTCTCCAAGGTGTTCAGAAGTTCTTCCCAGTCCAGCCGGTCCAGTGACTGAAGCCAATCAACTTTCTTACGGCACAGCTGCTGCTGCAATGTCTCTCCAGGTAACAGCCAGGGAGAGACGAAACAGAGCGGGTCGGACAAACTTGAGACGGCAGGTAGTATGCCAAGACGGGTTACTGTCAGCTCGGGAACGTTTAGCTCGAAAACAGAGTTGTCCGTTTCCGCGTTCCATTGTATTCCTAAAGTGTGTTCGGTAAGGAGCGAAGAGCCGTCCAAACCTCTAACCTTTTCAACCCTTCTTGGTACGGAACGACTTCGAGCACTTCTGAAGCGTTCAACGTCCGTTTTGTTATATGTAAGCTGCCCTCTTCTAGCAATCTCTTTAGGCCCCTGAACTGCGCTAGGGCTGATTCCACATCATCGAATGACCCAAAATAGTAGTCGAAGTAAACGTTTCTGCTGACGCTATCTACCATCGACCGATGGACCAAATCTACATGTCCGTTTGCAGGTGCTAGAAGGGCGTAGTTCGCACGGAACGGTGATGATATGGCTCCGAAGGAGTGGACGGTCGTCCTATAACTTATCGCTGTGTAGTCCCGGTAGTTCTCTTCCCGCCACAGGAAAAGTAAAACGTCTCGTTATTCTACCAGTATTTTCGCCTGGTGAATCATTTCAATGATGTCGTCGGACAAGGCCACTTTACCCACTCTGAAACGGCACAAAATTTCGATTGGTGGTGTGGTCCAGTCAGGCAACTGTAGTAGGCGATCGTTTAACGACCTGCTCTGTGACTTGGCTGCCCGGTCGAAAGCCACCCGCAATTTTTCGGGTTTCTTGGGGTTGATAACCGGGTGCTTAGGTAGATACCAGATACTCTTTCGGCCGTCGGTGTTAACAGGCACCTTTTCAACGTAACCGAGGGCTTCGTTTCGTTTCATCAAATCCGCGTATCGTTCCCACAGATTCTGGTCTCGAACGAAGCGTTCTTTTAGTCGTAGTAATCGTTGGAGAACATAATTTCTGTTATCAGTCCACGGGTCGACCGATGTGCGCCACTGGAGGGGAACCTCGAACTGTCTTTTGAGGCCTCTAGTGCCTAACCGTACCGTTTGCAGAGCGGAGTGATCCTCTTGAGACAACGTCGGTCTTTCGTCTCCGATGTATTGAAACTCCTTTTCATACAGCCGTTGCAGATGATACTCTATGCGGTCCGTTTCGGATGATAGGTAATTCACGGAACCACGCTCCTCTTCTGGACCATATAACATCCATCCCAGAGCCGTGCGTACGGCATAAGGTGCCTGTCGGTCGCCCACTCTCTGGTCAAGCACCCAATGCGCCTCTGGCACGTCGCAGCCGATGAGGAGATCCACCTCAGCATCTTCCCAGTCTACAACGGTCACATCCTGCAGGTGGGGCCACCGAGTCAAGATTGCGTTCACCGACCTTGGTGCTCGCATGGGGAGATCCGCTAATGTAAATGCCTCCTTTGGTTCGATTTGCTCGTTAGTGTCTAAGGAAATGAGTTGCAAGCTCAACCGGCCGGCAGTCATTACTTGTGTTCTTCTCTCCGTGCTCACTGCCAACGACGTCGCACCTTTAACCAGTTGGTGTTTGTCTGCAAAACCCTCTTTCACTAGGGTAGTGTCAGGTCCACTGTCGACGGAAGCCAACGCTTTGACTACCCCTGTTGGGGTCATCACTCCCACGGCATCTACTCCTAGATGTACCGGTTTACTGGCAGACCGCGACCTGAACAAATCACACTGGGCTTGGTGCTCGCCTGGGGTATAGATTCTCTCGACTGATGTAACAATCGATGGTGTCTTCCCGCGCAGCCCTCGTGACCACTTCTGTTCATTGTTCCACGAGCTGCCACCCGGTGCTTGATGTTGATGCATATAAAGCACGCTTCTGTCATCCTAGCCATTCCTCACCGTTCGTCTATTGTGGAGTTGACGAACTTGGGGCATTCTAGTGGCCCATGGCTAGCATCACAGGACCTGAAACTTGGTTGCTCTATGGCCTCGCGTGAAATGGCGTGTGCCTTGCCCCAAGGCTAGTATTTCGGCTGTTCCCGAGCAGTGGCTTGAACCTGGCTAGTACCAGACTTGTTTGCTCGGTTGCTGTCCCGGGTAAGTCGGCGAAATCTACTGTCGGCTGTTTTGGATTGCCTGTCCAAGTATTCGGTCACGTCTTAGAATTCAGCCTCCCGGTCGCCTCGGCTTAGACCTTCCGCCCATTTCGCGCACCTACTCTGTGGTTCGGGAGCGATGTGACGGACTATGCCTTCCGAGGTGTACATTGTGTCTAGGTCAGCCCTGTAACCTAGACGGCCGAGGGCTATTGAACAGTTCTGCATTTTCATCACCAGGTCTGCCATTGTATGACGTCACTCTTGGTTCTTTTTGCCTCTACCATTGTAACAGCCGGTCGTGGAAAATCCCCCCTTTTCCCTCGCGATTCAGTGTTTTTCCCAACATCAATCATTTCTATACACTGTTGACTTGTCTTTACGAACTGGTTGTTTTTCTGGACCAATTGTTGTTTGTTCGCTCCCAGAGCGCTACTTAGGCACATCCTTGTTCAGGACCTGCGTGACGCACGTGCTGTTTGCTCACACGCTGCTATTCGGTTTCTCGTTGTTGAGTCCTTGTGATCGTATTATTGAGGTTTGTATATTTTTATGTCATTGTTCATGTAATAATCTAGTATCGTAGAATTATCACGGATAATCGTCTTTTGATTTCGGGATCCGTTGCGAATTTGGCTACGCATTGCTCAAACGTTCGTTACAATACTCAATAGATCAATTTGGAACGAGAAAAAACACGCAAAATGCCAAGAAAAGGATCAAAAGCAGTGGAATCCGGACAGGAAGTAATACGGCAAGCCTCTGGGGAGGTTTTGGGTACATATGATTCTTTAGTTAATGCTAGATCGCCTAGTCCTTTCAGTGCTAGTTCATGTGCTAATGAGAGCAATATTGATCGTAAGGATGTCCATTTATATAAGCTGAGAATACTAGACCTAGAGCAACAGCTACTATCGGCTAGACTACAGGCGCAGGAAGCAGCGAAGAAGTGTACACAGAAACAGCGAGAGCAAGAGACCAGCGACTTCGACACTTCCGATAGGTTAGGGCGCAATAAGGTAGGGAACCCCACGCCGGTCGCCGGCTACAAACCACCATCGATCGATCTGCCTAGAGTGGAGTTAACGGTTTTCGACGGGCGAGCTGAGCAATACTGCAAGTTTGTCAAGCAGTACGAGACGTTCGTTGAAAATAAGGCAACCGACCCTGGGCAAAGGCCTCTCTACCTTACTCACTACTGCCGAGGCCGAGCGCGAGAAGCTATCGACGGATGCACCATGCTCGACCCAGAACAAGGCTACACAAGGGCAAGAAAGATTCTAAGGGACTTGTTTGGCCAACCTTTCAAGGTAGCCCGTAACCTAATAGAGGGAGGGTGATGGTAGAGGTAAAGAGAACCAAGGGCGACGGCTACACCATGGCCGACCTGGTGATTAAGATGCAGAACTGCTCAATAGCCCTCGACCATTTAGGTTGCAGGGCTGACCTAGATGCCATGCACACTTTGGAAGGCATAGTCCGTCACCTCTCTTCCAAACTTCAGGGTCGGTGGGCGGAAGAAGCAGAACGGATAAGCCGAAGCGACAGAGAAGCCAACTTCGAAGATCTGACCGAATACGTGGACAGGCAAACCAAGATAGCTGACA
Organism: Fasciola hepatica; assembly: GCA_948099385.1. Lineage (NCBI taxonomy): Eukaryota > Metazoa > Platyhelminthes > Trematoda > Plagiorchiida > Fasciolidae > Fasciola > Fasciola hepatica. The sequence goes on from CANUEZ040000019.1 coordinate 5,306,719, forward strand.
GCAGGTTCGGCCGACTCATCCGGGAGAGCAACCGAGCAAACAAGCCCAGTACTAGCCAAGTCCAAACCCCCGTACGGGAACATCCAAAGTACCAGCCTTGAACCAATACACATGTCATTTCACGAGATGCTACGGCGCAACCCAATTGCAGATCCTGTGGTACTATCCATGGCCTACCAGAATGCCCCAAGTTCGGCAACGCCACAATAGACGAACGGTGGGGAATGGCGAGGATGGCAGGAGCATGTTTTATCTGTCTCAACACCAGTCACCGGGCAGCAGCCTGTAGGACAAGGACTCGATGTGGTTACGAGGACTGCACGGGCAGACACCATCGGCTGCTGCATCAGGCGGGAGAATCTGTACCCGAGGCGAGTACCAAACCCAGTGTGATTTGTTCAACGTCACGATCTGCCAGTAAACCGGTACGTTTAGGCGTAGTGGCCGTGGGAGTAGTGACTCCGACTGGGATAGTCAAGGCGTTGGCTTTCCTTGATAGTGGATCCGACACCACTTTAGTGAAAGAGCGGTTTGCCGACAAACACCAACTGGTTAAAGGTGCGACGTCGTTGGCAGTGAGCACGGAGAGAAGAACACAAGTGATGACTGCCGGCCGGTTGAGCTTGCAACTCATTTCCTTAGACACTAACGAGCAAATCGAACCAAAGGAGGCATTTACATTAGCGGATCTCCCCATGCGAGCACCAAGGTCGGTGAACGCAATCTTGACTCGGTGGCCCCACCTGCAGGATGTGACCGTTGTAGACTGGGAAGATGCTGAGGTGGATCTCCTCATCGGCTGCGACGTGCCAGAGGCGCATTGGGTGCTTGACCAGAGAGTGGGCGACCGACAGGCACCTTATGCCGTACGCACGGCTCTGGGATGGATGTTATATGGTCCAGAAGAGGAGCGTGGTTCCGTGAATTACCTATCATCCGAAACGGACCGCATAGAGTATCATCTGCAACGGCTGTATGAAAAGGAGTTTCAATACATCGGAGACGAAAGACCGACGTTGTCTCAAGAGGATCACTCCGCTCTGCAAACGGTACGGTTAGGCACTAGAGGCCTCAAAAGACAGTTCGAGGTTCCCCTCCAGTGGCGCACATCGGTCGACCCGTGGACTGATAACAGAAATTATGTTCTCCAACGATTACTACGACTAAAAGAACGCTTCGTTCGAGACCAGAATCTGTGGGAACGATACGCGGATTTGATGAAACGAAACGAAGCCCTCGGTTACGTTGAAAAGGTGCCTGTTAACACCGACGGCCGAAAGAGTATCTGGTATCTACCTAAGCACCCGGTTATCAACCCCAAGAAACCCGAAAAATTGCGGGTGGCTTTCGACCGGGCAGCCAAGTCACAGAGCAGGTCGTTAAACGATCGCCTACTACAGTTGCCTGACTGGACCACACCACCAATCGAAATTTTGTGCCGTTTCAAAGTGGGTAAAGTGGCATTGTCTGCCGACATCAGGGAAATTTTTCATCAGGTGAAGAATCCGGTAGGAGAACGAGATACGTTGCGTTTCCTGTGGTGGGGAGGGAGCGACCGGGACAACGCAGTCGTGAATTATAGGATGACCGTCCACTCTTTCGGAGTCATATCGTCACCATTTTGTGCGAACTACGCCCTCCGAGAATCAGCGAACAAACACGGCGATCTAGTACATCGGACGGTGGTAGAAAGCGTCAGCAGGAAATTATACGTCGACGACTACCTTGGGTCATTCGATGATGTGGAATCAGCTCTAGAGCAGTTCAGGGGTCTGACGAGATTGCTGGAAGAGGGCGGCTTCCATCTAACTAAATGGATGTCGAACGCTTCAGAAGTGCTGAAGGTCATCCCGTATCACGAAAAGGCCGAAAGGGTAAGAGATTTGGACGGCTCTCCACTTCCTATCGAGCGCACTTTAGGGATACAATGGGACGCGGAAACGGACGATTTTGTTTTCGAACTGAACGTTCCCGAGCTGCCAATAACCCGTCGTGGCATACTATCTGCCGTCTCAAGTTTGTTCGACCCGCTCGGCTTCGTCTCACCATGGCTGCTACCCGGAAAGATCTTGCTGCAGCGGCTGTGCCGTAAGAAAGTTGATTGGGACCAGTCACTGGACCGAGGGGACCGGTTGGACTTGGAAGAAATTTTGAACACCTTGAAGAAATTAGGGGACATAAGAATCTCGCGATGTTTGACTCCTGGCCATACGATACGGACTGGAGAACTACGTGCCTTTTCTGATGCATCCGAAGTCGGTTATGGAGCTGTGGTGTACGGACGATGGTGCGCAGGAGATGGACAATATACAACGGGGATCCTGTTCGCCAAAGCCCGCGTTGCTCCACTGAAGTCGGTCTCGATCCTACGCCTTGAACTCAGCGCAGCCGTGTTGGCCGTCAGGGTGGTGCAAGCTGTGAAGAGATGTTTCGATCTCTACATTTGGTCGGTGAGCTTCTGGACGGATTCAACGATAGTAATTCACTATATCAACAACGTCCGGAGCCGGTTTAGTACTTTCGTTGCTAGCCGACTCATGATTATCCACTATGAATCAGCCATGAACCAGTGGAATCATGTCAGGTCTGGCGATAATCCGGCCGACCTGTGCTCCCGAGGTGCGATCAACTTCAGGCAACGGGACACGTGGAAGATAGGGCCAAAATTCCCGCACTTGCCCAAATAGGACTGGCCCGTGTATGAATTAAAATCCCCTACGGAAGTGGAACTGGAGATCAAAGGCGTAGTTATAGCGGCCAACTTCGTCGAAGCGACCTCCATTCTATCGCGACTGGTCAGGTTTTCTTCCTGGATGAAGACGCTTCGTTCGCTAGTTTGGTTGACCAGGTTCAAGAGAAATTTACTAGTCATGAGAGGGCTACGGCCGTCAGGCTGGATACGGGTCGGCCCGATAAGTCCCGATGAGCTACAAGCGGCAGAATACGATATTTCCAGAATGATACAACGCGAGGCTTCCGACCGAGAACTCGAGAGGGCGGAAGAGGTGGGGCCGATCAATAGAGACATGCCATCTGCAAGAGGCGAGCTGAAGCGTTTAAGCCCCAAACTCATCGACGGACTGCTGAGGGTGGATGGTAGGCTGACCAACGCCCACCTGAACTTCGACACAAAGTATCCTATACTGCTGCCTGCGAGATAACCTGTAGTAGAGCTAATGATTCAACACGTCCACGCCATGGAGGGACATGCCGGGGAAAGTCACGTGACGAGCGTCATCCGAAAGCGTCTTTGGTTGTTGAGAGGACGAGAGACTGTAAAACGCGTAATCCGACGGTGTGTGCAATGCAGGAGACGCAATGCCACAGCAGGCAAACAACTCATGGCCCCACTACCAGAATGCAGGGTGACCACGGGCTGGTGGCCGTTCAGTGACACCGGGTTGGACTATTTCGGGCCCTTGTGGATCAAGTGCGGGAAAAGATTAGAAAAGCGACACGGATGTATCATGACGTGCATGAAGTCACGTGCGGTACACCTAGAAGTCGCACATTCGATGACGACCGATTCGTTTCTATGGGCCTTGCAAAGATTTATCAACCGACGAGGCGTATCGGTCGATATATACTCAGATAATGGATTGAACTTTGTGGGCGCTCACCGGGAATTGCAGCGTTGGCACAAGAGCATAAACAGGGACGAACTGCAGGATCGAACCGTGGCCTACGGCATACGATGGCATTTCAACCCCCCACAGGCCAGCCACCGAGGCGGCGTATTGGAACGCATGATCCGGTCCGCCAGACGGATATTGCTGTCAATCATGGAGCAGCAGCCGCCCGACGACGAGATTCTGAACACCGTCATGACTGAGGTGGAGCGAATCCTGGACAACCGCCCCCTGGTTCCAGTAATGAACGGCGACCCTACCCACCTGGCGCTCACCCCACACGACTTATTGACGTTAAGGTCGAACGAGGGTTTCAAAGGGCCGGTAAACCTTCGTGGGAGCTACCTCCACGGATGGAAGCAAGCGAACTATCTGACCAAGGTCTTCTGGAGGCGATGGTTGCGGGAGTACCTACCGGCTTTGCAGACTCGACAGAAGTGGCTGGCCAAAACAAGACCATTCAAAGTTGGGGACGTGGTTATGATCGCCGACGAACGCGCACATTTCAGCGCTTGGTCTTTGGGAGTAGTTACGGAAACCATCAAAAGCACTGAGGGAATGATAAGAACGGTGGAGGTGAAGACAGCTAACGGAGTGTTCATTCGTGACATACGCAGTATTAACCTACTCGAGAGCGAAGACGGAGGAGCTGATAACCCTGTGCCCTAGTAAACCTTTTCACACCAGTAATCGAGGTGGATAAAGAAACACCATATATACCACACGGTCTCCGTCAAACACGTTACAGTGCTCGCGGTCTTTCGTTGACATTACAGAAGGTTCTTTCCGATATGTGGTGATGAATGCGATCCCATTGTACATCCCGATACATACACACATGCACGGCGCACTCTACATCCCGTAAACCCATCAAACATGTGACAGTGTTCGTTGTTTTGCTTTTTGTTGAAGTTACCGAATGCCCCTTGCATATGTGGAAGTAGCGGAGCTCAGGTCACACACACACGCTACATTTTACTAGTTTTCTTGCCACACGGTCTTTTGTTGTCATTGCAGAAAGTCCTCCTTTGATGTGTAGTCATACCTGTGATTTCATTGTACACTCCGGCACACACACACACGCACTCACACACACTCAAGCACATACATCCAGGACCGGACGGCCCTTTACGAGGACAACATCTATGTGATCCTTCACGCCCGCCATCGGTCATTTGATCTCGTGGAAGATATAGACTAGCCTCACGTCTATGTAGCCAATGGGTTAGGTGCGACCAGTAGTAGAACGTCGACGAAGAGCATTAGACGCGCGCACTGACAGCAGGGCCTAGGCAGGAAGGAAGAATCAGTACTTTTATACCGAACCTTTGACTTTGCTAAGGATCCAGGAGGATTTTGGTGGGCGGTGTAACAGCCGGTCGTGGAAAATCCCCCTTTTTCCCTCGCGATTCAGTGTTTTTTCCCAACATCAATCATTTCTATACACTGTTGACTTGTCTTTACGAACTGGTTGTTTTTCTGGACCAATTGTTGTTTGTTCGCTCCCAGAGCGCTACTTTGGCACATCCTTGTTCAGGACCTGCGTGACGCACGTGCTGTTTGCTCACACGCTGCTATTCGGTTTCTCGTTGTTGAGTCCTTGTGATCGTATTATTGAGGTTTGTATATTTTTATGTCATTGTTCATGTAATAATCTAGTATCGTAGAATTATCACGGATAATCGTCTTTTGATTTCGGGATCCGTTACGAATTTGGCTACGCATTGCTCAAACGTTCGGTACAACCATCACGCCCTCTATTGTGTTGCGGGCTACCTTGGGCGGCTGGCTGAACAGGTCCCTCAAAATCTTCCTTAGTCGGGTGTAGCCTTGTTCCGAGTCCAGCAAGGTTTACCCACCGATGGCTTCTCTTGCCCGGCCTCGACGGTAATGAGCCAGACAGAGGAGTCTTTTCCCAGGGTTGGTTATCTTGTTTTCGGCGAAAGTTTCAAACTGCTTGATGAACTTTTAGCAGCGTTCAGATCGCCCGTCGAAAACCGTCAGTCCTACTCTTGGCAGATCGATCGTTGGTGGCGTTGATGTTTTATATTCGGCGAACGGCGTGCAGCTTCCTATTTAATTGTGCCCTGATCTATCGGAAAGGCGTAATCGTTGGTCTTCTGCCCATGCTAGTTCTGTCTACAATTCTCTTCCGCTTCCTAGGCCTGTTGCCTAGCCGATAATATTTGCTGTTCTAGGTATCATCCTTAGCTTAGATAGATCGATATTCTTACCATCCTTATTACCCTCAGTAATACACGAGCTAGCACTGAAAGGACTAGGTGACCTAGCAATAACTAAAGGATCAAAAGTGCCCAAAGCCTCCTCAGTGGCTTGCCGTATTACTTCCTATCCAGACTCCAACTGCTTCGATCCTTTTCTTGACATTTTGCGTGTTTTTCTCGTTCCAAATGGATCAACTGAGTATTGTAACACACGTTTTAGCAATGCGTAGCCAAATTCGCAACGAATCCTGAAATCAAAAGGGGATTATCCGTGATATTCTACGATACTAGATTATTGAATGAACAATGGCACCAAACAGATACAAGCCTCAATTATGAGGTCACAAGGACCCAACAAACGCGAACCGGTTTGCGGCGTGAGAGCGAGGAGCACGTGCGTCACACAGGTCCAGAACAAGGATATGACAAAGTAGCGCTCTGGGCGTGAACAAACAAAAATTGGTTCATAAAACAAACAGTGCGTAAAGACACGTCAGTAATGTGGGCAAGTGAGTGGTGCTAAGAAAAACATTGAACTGTAACGGTTGTAGGGGGAATTTTCACAACCGTGGGTACAGGTAGCTGCTGGCCGGTAAGCCTGGCTAATGTCCTATGTGACGTTCTTGAGAAGACCATCCGTGCCCTTGTCTGTCAGTATTTATCGGAACACTCCATGCTAAGCCCAGCCCAGTATGTATTTTTTAAAAATAGGTCTTGCCTGACCCATTTCTTGTGCTTCTTAGAAGAAGTGACTCGACGACTGGATGAAGGTAGGCGAGTCGAGGTATGTTACCCTGAATTTAGCAAGGTTTTTGACTCCGTCAATCACGGTGGAGAATTTCTGAATAGGTGAGCCAGAGTACATGTGGCTGGCCGACTACCTCTTTCACAAGACTTTGTGCGCCAAAGTAGATGACAGGTGCTCCAGCCGGGTGAACTTCGCCAGTGGTGTACCTCAGAGGCCCGCCCTAGGCCCAATACTATTCCAGTTGTTTATTGACGACCTGGCATCAGCTCTTAAATCACTCGGCGGTGCGTTCACCAGATGGCTCGCATACATATTGGAACCCGTCCGACCCTGTTATTGGCAAGAGCAAGCTGTTAAGTGATAGCCCCAGGAATGCTGCCATCATCTGAGTGATTGCTCCATCCTATCTTTTTTTTCTTTCACTGCTTGTGGCAGCAACACCCCTGAAGGTTATGACATCTGGTCTGTAGCGGTCTCACAATAAGGGAAAACAGCCATCCCTATAAGTCTCGGACCCAATGGGTCACGTGTAAAGAAAGGCGGGTCAAGGAGAAAAGGGAAGTTTACCCTACGGCGTAAATTTGCTCTCCCCCTCCTCAATAAAAAAGAAAAAATTCACTTCAGACTGGGAAGATCTTGGGCTAATGCTCTCTGCCCCCTTTATTACAGATGGATTTCTGCTAACAGCCTAGACCCGACCCTGCATATGGGAAACCCTACGCTTCCGAGTTAACCTGCAGTTCCTTTTATCTAGACCAGTGTGGGGGGACAGCACGCCGTTCGAGCTCTCCACGTATACTTGCCGACCCCGCTTACTCAGCTTCAACCCTTTTGGGTTCCCTGCAAAATCCTTGACCAGCTTGCTGATGTTTAATACAGTAGTCGATACGCGGTCTGGAAAGTTACATCATGCGACCTTTGCTCTGACGACACCCCGGCATTGATACGCCTGCGCCTAACAGCTATGGGCAAAGCCTCGCCCGCATTGGTTGTCGGAACGAGGAACGCAATCATTGCAAATTTATAATTCATTATCCACAAGTTTACTTTTTCTATCCCCCTCGAGCCCTACCACTAATAATGTTGTCCAAAGTCAGCGATGATTTGTCTGCTACCATGTAGACTCAGTTACAAAACCAGAATTTTTACTGGCAATAATTCCATTAGTAAACTTTTGTTCCTTTAATGATAGGTGCTCACCTTCACTTAGTTCTCTTGTCCCAGGCTATAACTCAGTGGTCTCGTCACCTTTTTCTTGCACTCCTCCGTTACTCGAGTCCTACCATGCTGATTACCATCCTTTAATAACAAATACTCACTGATCAGCGTATTTGCTCGCGGTTTGTTAGCACACCATCCCACCTAGCTAGCTTATGTGTCTGATTACGTATTACCCCATGGAAAACCAGCACATTCGCATCGACATAAGAAGGTTTCACCTTAGCTCTGTGAGTTTCCTTTTCTTATAATTTCTCCACCCCCACCTACAGCTGGGTCAACAACCTGACTGCTGTCCTCCCTTTTCCCATTCCCAATTCTGACCCCACCCTCCTCCACTGTTTTTTTTTGACCCTCAACTGAGCCCCTTTACTATTCTACCACCTATCAGCCTAACCATTTTGCACTCTGGCTAAGCATGCGCTTAATATCCCCATCATCAACTAAACGCCCTAAAAAAACTACCGGCCTCCGCCCGTTAGCCCCTAGTAGATCGGCCCACTGGCCATCAAGTGGCATTATCACTCTTATTTCCGCTAAGTCGTTAATCATAACCCCCAGCTGGAGCATTCTCCAGACTGCCGCATTTCTCCTCTATTCCAGAACACACTGGTTACCTGGGTACCCCGTCAACCAAATCGACGTTAACCCTGGATTACCTAACGGACTAAAACGATATGATCCATCGGATTGACCGTGGTTAAACCTATACTTACACCTGATAACGCTTCATATGGAGCACCTTACATGACTGACCAATGATCCAAATCTCATAAGCAGGATTACTATCATTCATGATAGTCTCACCGGACCGCCGGACGGATTCCTGACATCACCCATCAGCATCCATTTCCCGTACTCCACACGAATAGTTCAATTCATTCTGCGAGCAGAACTGGAGTCTGGCCCTCGCCGTTGCGTTCCGTACCTACTCTCCCTAGTTCGTCAGCCTAGCCCTTTTTGACTGCTGCCCTCATCTTGCACTACCAGCCATCAACGGCTACCAATGTCTTCAAGAAACAAAATACCAAACACTTGGTTATTTGTTCTTTTATCACGTATGCAGAAAATCTCACTTTTACAATCAACTTCCTCTGTTCCATCGGGTCTGGCCTCTCCCAGTCACCGCAGTCCTCCTTTCTCTTTGCCACCTGTGCATACTTGCTTGGTTGCATCAGCAGCATTTGTCTCCGACAGAGTATTTCCTCGACGGCTTGTTGAAACTCCCAGTTGTGTCCATCCACCATTCACGCTCCTCAAAAGCACACTGCATTCCTGGTGAGAGCTTCTGCCTCCATGTGATTTTCTATATAATATCGGAATTACCTATGCAGAACACCAATCTGATTATCCCATTCGACTCACTTGAATTTGTATCACAGGCAACCCCCACAATGAGTTATCCAATGGAGGGTCAATCTTTATATCCTGCAAGCATCTCCGACGGCACTTTGATAACACCATGTGAACTCCATTTTTAATCTTCTTTTGGTAACACTGTCAACCAGTTTCTCTGTACTGATTCCTCAAATATCCAGTTGGTGCCACACCGCGACTCCTTCTACACTTCCTGACTCTTCTTTGAATCTCTTTCAGTCCACCGCTCTCTCTCTATCTTCATCGACCGCACACCAAATTCCATAGATCGCCGTGATCCATTCTGGACTACCGGACCCGTCGTAGACAGTTATCGGCATCCATAAGGCAAGTTGTGTATTATTCTTGCCTCAACTCCCTGTTCATATTGTGATGTCCGACACCAGTTGCTTTGTGGGTTCTTGCAAACACTACACTATTACCCTTCTTCAGTACCGCTTTTTCTGCATTCCCACGTCCGCCCCGCTAGCCGCGTCGTCCCGGTCCCGAATTCGAAACCGATTTGCAATGGCCGCGCTAACCTTCCCCTCTTTAGCTCACTTAAACACCGTCCAAGCTGATCGTTCTATTACTGCAATTGTGGGAACCTCGTTCTTCAAAATTGTGATTACCCTAAATGACTGTGAATTGCTGTGTTCTCTGATCACGCCTTGGGCATGTGCCTTGACCATGATCAAGAAATATACCATTATTATTATTATTATTATTTTTGCGGGTGACGTGAAGTTTGTTGGGTTTGATGGCAAGGTCGACCTAGGCAGGGATATAGTAGTCGTTCTGGACTGGGCATACAAGTGGGACTTACCGGTAAGTGCTTGAAAATCCATCCGTTGTCAAAGGCAACAGCAAGCCAAACTGTCAATCATTACCGGGGATTGTTCACCGTAGAAGCACTCCGTAGGGTCACAGACTTGGGGGTAATCATGAACAGTGGCTTGAAACGGTCGGGCCAGTGCAACCTTTTTGCGAAAAAGGCTGGTGACGAACTCTTAAGATCGCGATCAGCATTGCCTTGCCAGCAGCCGCAAGTATTTGTGCCCACTTGCGTAGCTGTAATAATACCTGACTTCGAAGGTGGCTTGCGGGCTTTGTCACCTCTCTATAAAGAGACACCGCACGCTAGGAAAAAGTGCAACCTAATGCTTGAGTGGCAGAGAGTGAGACATATGAACCCAGAGTTTGTGATCTCGATCTCCTCTCGTCGGAAAGGAGGAGACTTCGGGGGATCCCATGGAATCCTTCAAGATAATGAAAAGCTTTTCTGGTTTTAGGCTGCATAGTCCACCCCAAATGGCCTTAGATTCCCGAAAGAGAGGGCACGAGAAGGAACTGACGGAAGTTCTAGGTAGGCTGATCACTAGATTATTCTTCTTCAGTTACGGGGTAGTGGGCAACTGGAACAGTCTGCCTGGTGGAATGATAGACTAGCGGGCTGTCCAGTCCTTCAAAGGTGCCTTAGATTGTAAGTGGTACGAGATAATTCGAAGATGGGTAAAGGAAAGCACTATGGTCTGTCTGAAGTGTATTGCAATTGACTCTTTTGTTTGTTACATAGTCTCAGTGAAAGCTCATCAGGTGAGACCGTGCTACACGCGTGGTCCACGGATCTCGCAGTTTGATTTCCGGTGGATTTTCCAAGTCAGAGTCAATTGCGCAACCCAAGCTAAACGGAATGCCTTCTTCCACTGTCCAGTGATCTATCTTCCAGCTCACCGGTAACACCAAATGCGGGACACTGTCAATATTTTTATTTTGAACTCTTTCTCTCCTTCACGTTCCCCTCGTCATCAGGTGAACCATTTTCCAGCTCACCGTTGACGTTCAGATAACAAGATGATCACAAGATTGGGGACCATTTGCGCTTCGGCCTCGTACCCGTGTGCCACTTCGAGACTTCATGCATGAGGTATCTCGCTGTTGATGTACCCTGAGGTTTAAGGCTCCCCTCTAATTTCATTAGAAAACTCGACAAAATAAACTGTGAAGTGCTGGGTGCACAAGCTGTATGCATACCGTCGAAAGAATTCCGGACTCTCGATTTGCCGTGGCCGTTTCCTGTCTTGTGAAAACTGAACTGAACTGAGCCAAGCCAACGCTGCTGCGCATAGGGCCCGTGGGGGGCTCTTGAGGCTGCGATCAGCTTTGTCTTGCCTGAAGCCGGAGGTATTCGTACCTATTTACATGGCTATAGCACGACCTCACTTAGAAGGTAGCGTGCAGGCTTGGTCACCCTTCTACAAAAAGGACGCCGCCTGCCTAGAGAAAGTCCAACGTCTCGCCACGCGGATGGTTGAAGGGCAGAGGGGTAAGACTCACGAGCAGAGACTCTGTGACCTGAATCCTTTCTCGTTGGAAAGGAGGAGACGTCGAGGGGATCTCATAGAAACGTTCAAGGTAATGAAGGGCTTTTCTGGCCTTAGACCAGGTAGTCTATTCCAAGTCGCCGTAGACTCCAGAACAAGGGGACACGAAAAGAAGTCGATAAAAGCCCGATCTAGGTTGATGGCTAGATCGCACTTCTTCAGCAATAGGGTTGTGAACAGTTGGAACGGTCTGCCTGGTGAAATGGTAGATCTGCAGACAGTCCAATCCTTCAAAGGTGGCCTAGATCGCAAGTGGTACGAGATCTTTCCTTGTGTTGAGCCTTGAGTATATCAACTAGATGGATGACGGGTAGCACTGTGGTCATTCTGGAGTATGTTTTAGCAGACTTTTTCCCTCATTGCATACTGTCTCAGTGAACGCTCACGATGCATAATGTCTCACGCAGTTGATGTGCGATGAGGTTTTCCGTTTCCCTCTCATTTTTAGTGGGGATTCGACGAGATACACTCGGCAGTGGTGGGTGCATAACTGGTGTGCATACCATCGAAGGAATTCTGGACGCTCGACTGGCCGTGGCCATCACCTGTCCTGTGCAAACTGAACTGAACTGAACTGACACTGACCTTGAGGAACACCATGGTTACGACGCGGTATTGTGATTGAAATATCGAACATGGGCGAGGACCGGCCGCCGCAAATTTCAAGTGAGTGGTAAATAGATAAGGCATGAAAAGAAAATTTCCACCTTCCTCCTACACGTATGGTATTGAAACTTCATGCCTCTCGTTGTTTTCACTCGCTTGAGGCTGAAAACCCTCATGGGGGTATAGAAAATGTACGTTCGAATGCGGTTAATGAACGTGTCTTCTATTCCGTCTGACAGCGAAATACCAACGTTATCCCCTCTTTCGGATGAATAGAGAAGACACAAGTCGGTTTACAGATGCAAAGGTGTATTCTACATATCGTTGTTTCGTTCTAAAATTTGGGTTATCCCAATGGGGCCCCAACTGGGAACCCATTGGGGCACGGTTGGGATGCGTAGCAAATCCCAACCAAAACCCAACATTTAGGCTAGGGTGTCCCAACCAAATCCCAATGCATCCCAACCTAATCCCAACCAAATCCCAATGGGGACCCAATCGGGATTTGATTGGGATTGCTACTTGGGCACTATGGTCCCCAAATAGTCACAAAATAGTCCCTAGGTCGACCCAGTCTGATCCCCAGAACGACTCCAAAAAGACCCCACTGAAACGGAAAAAGGTCGGTTTGGGGCATTTTTCGGCCGACCACACAAAAAACCCTCCTAAAGTTGGCTACCTTCTGCATTACATTATAAACTCAATTCCCCGTGTCCATTTTCATAGCACTGCATAAACGACCCCGAAAACGAACGATACTAGTCCAGAGTGTCGAATAACTTAACGAAAACGTCCCATTTCGCCGCTTTCGTTTCCTACTTTCCATGGTACCTTTAGCACTTTCGGAATCGCCCCCTTGCCAGTAACTGCGAACTGCATTTCTGTTACTGATTTCGGGAGAGAAAGGACGATACTTTTGACACCAGGAACATGTATTGATGGTTAAGTTGTACAGTGGTAGAAGGGATTTACAATACGTACCAAGTTTCGTCGTTCAATTAAACAATTAAACACATACTGTGGTCGTTTCCCATAATGTTCTATGGGCAGCGTCGCATCCGTGGACGGTAAATCGGACATATCCTCTAGTAGTCGTTGCAACTTCGTAGCCTGTTGATAGGCATCTACAAAAGAAAACTGAATAATAGTCATGTTTTCTTAACAACGGCTTTATGGACCTTTACTTTATGTTTTTGAGTTAACCGGTGGTGGATGACCGTCGCGTACTAGGCGCTCCGCACGAGAAGCACCAACAGAAGACCACATAGTTTGGCCTGACCCCACCGTCCATAGGTCATTAACAACAGCCATGGTGTTTTCTCCCACAAACTCCACTACTGTGAACATCTAAAATGTAAAGGTTTGTCATAATCTATTTTACTTACTAACTTCATGAACGCCAGCTATGCACAATAGGATAAAATACCAGGTGTTCGCGTTTGGAAGCAATAGCCCTTTACACTGTATGCCGTTACAGTTGCATGAGCGAATTTCCTCAGATAGCTTGTAAGGTTGATTAGACCTTACTTCGCGGTTTCCTTAGTAAACGCGTGCTTCGGTCCTTTGTACTGCGTGGACCACCTGCACGTTACTCTAATGTGCGGCACTGCACAAATATGTTAACCAGAACAGTATTCTCCACGACCCGTGAGAACGAGAAGGCGATTGGGAGAGATAGTGGTTAGCGTGTATTTGGGAGCGTGCGTGAGAGCGTGCGCAAGAGCAACGGTCAAATGGCCACCGCGCTTGGCAGTCAGCGTTCAGTTAAACAATAAACGTGGTAAAAGTATGAACGAAGATGGCAACCGCTACAGGGGCCTCCTCCTAGAAGTCCGACGGAGTTGGGCTTCGATCGTGATGGTAAGCCGGAATTATTGGTTGTCCAGGAACTCCTCATAGCTTCTCCGTTATATTGTTGTTGACGTCGAACGACTGCTGATGAGTTTACCGGTGCCTGCACTCTCGAGGTCCGATGTGCGTGGGTCCAACTGTGTTTTGGCGCCCGCGGGTCTCATACGAATGCAAGCCGGAAAATGCCTCGTCAGGTCCATCCAAAAAGGCGTCCAGTTGCCGTCTCCAGTGCCAGGCTGACCAATCGTCCCGTTGTCCAGTGAGCGGTTGGCTCCTTGAACGTGCACGGGAGTCAGCCAGGCTACGGATGAAGCCAATGTGACTTGTTAGATCCGTCTGAGAGAGGGCAAGGCAAACTGAAACAAAATAGCGCCTGAGGGCGCCGGCGGATGTTGGACCGTAATAACAACACACAAACGATGTTCGGTGTTGTTGTAGTCGCTAGGAGATCAGAAGAAAATGAAACCATAACTACCGATTGTAATTTCCCGGGTCTGTTGTTTGGTAAATCCATGGCGAACTTCCCAACTTATTGCTAACAGTCGGTTGTAAAAATCGTCACGAAATCGGCGAAGCGGACGGGATTTCGTAGTTGGCGACCGCGACGGCTACTTCGCGTTGCGGGTACGGTTGGAGAATCTGATGGACTAGCTGCCGAGTTCTCGCTAGGCGTAATTGGGGGTGGTTCGAGTGGTAACTCGCTCGATGCGGGTGACTGAGCGACTTGAGTGGGTGTAAATTGGCCGAGCGGCTTGCACTCAATGACGGCAGGTTTGAGACGATCGATAGATACGGTGTCGTGTCGTCCGTTGATATCTATGACAAATGTTTTTGCCCTACGTTTTATCACCCGAAACGGGCCAGTGTATGGCGCTTGTAGTGGTGATCGAACGCCATCGACGCGAAGGAATACATGGGTAGCGGTTCCTAACGCAGTTGGGACATAACTTGTAGACTGTTGTTCACGCGGCGGACTGGCCTTGAGCACTCGCATGTGCTGCGTAAGGCGCTGAGCATAGTCACCGTAGTCGAAAGTCACGGTTGGTGAGGGGGCTACCAACTCCCCAGGCAGACGAAGTGTACAGCCATATACTAGTACGGCCGGTGTTGTGTGTAACTCCTCCTTAACGGTACTACGCAGGCTTAAGAGTGCTAATGGTAGTGTTTCACTCCAAAGTGGGTTACCGTTTGCTCGAAGGGCGGCTTTTAATTGCCAGTGGAAACGCTCAACCATACCATTGGCCTGAGGGTGGTAAGCTGTCGTCTTAACGTGTTGGCAACCGAGCGTAGCGAGTAGGCTGCCAAAAGCGCCGTCAAAGTGTGGACCGCGATCGGTGGTCACTATTGCCGGGCAACCGAAATGACTAACCCAACCGGTCAGAAAAGCTTTCGCGGCCTCTTCCGAGGTGGGACGAGGGATAGGGATAGCCTGCGGCCAGCGAGTAAAACGATCCACGCATGTGAGTATGTAAACGTACCCAAGCGAAGGTGAAAGTGGTCCTACGAGGTCGACGTGCACATGATGAAAACGTGTTTCAGGTTCTGGGAACCTGGCTAACGCCGCCTTAGTGTGCCTATGGGTCTTAACACGTTGACACTGCAGACAAGCACGAGCCCATTGACGGACATCTCGTTTGACATTGTGCCAAACAAAACGCTCAGTTATCAGTTTCACCGAGGCAGTCACACCCAGATGAGCCAGATTATGGAGTGTCAGGAACGTGGGATAACGGTGGGCAGCAGGAACTACTGGCCTAGGGCGACCTTGCGACACATCGCACACGATGGTATTCTGGGAAGCTGGGATAGGCACTGTGGTTAAACTCAAAGAACCGTTTTGCCGAAGTCGTTCGATGTCAGGGTCCATAGTTTGAGCCTGTGCCATTGCGTCCAAATTGATGTTAGGCGTTTGTGACAGACTTAGTTGATATACGCGCGATAAGGCGTCTGCGACGGGATTAAGTACCCCAGAGACGTGTCGTATGTCCACAGTAAACTGTGAGACAAAGTCTAAGTGGCGAATCTCGCGTGGTGAGTATCGATCCGAAGCTGACTTCAGTGCGTAAACCAAAGGCTTGTGGTCTGTAAACACCGTGAACGAACGGCCTTCGAGTGCATATCGAAAATGACGGATTCCCAAGTAGATGGCTAATAACTCTCTACCGAACGTGCTGTACCTTGATTCCGCGGGTTGTAGGCGCTTGGAGAAGAATGCTAAAGGTTGCCAAGAGTCATCTACGAACTGTTGCAGTACTGCTCCAACCGCTGTGTCCGAGGCATCCGTCACTACAGAAATAGGAGCCAAAGGGTCGGGGTGTGTCAGGAGTGCTGCGTTGGCGACAGCATCTTTGACCAAGGCGAATGCGGCCTGTGCCGTGTCGGGAAACACGAACTTCCGCTTACCTCCGCGCAACAGGTCGGTGAGGGGTTGCATCATTTCCGCACAGTGAGGAATAAATCGGCGGTAGAAATTCACCAGGCCGGCAAACTGACGCAACTGGCGAAAAGATTGGGGTTCAGGGTAGTCGCGAACAGCGGAAACTTTATCTGACAGAGGGCGGATACCCGAGGATGAAATAGAATGTCCTATGAACGTGATATCAGACCGGCCTAATTCGCGATATTGATCGTAACGCCGTGCTGGCTAAGGCGTTCGAAAAGTGCTCGTAAGTGCGTAGCGTGCTCTTGCTCTGAAGAACTCGCCACCAAAATATCATCCAGGTATACGTGGACATTTTCCAAACCACGGGTTGCCTCGTGCATGAACCGTTGAAAGGTCTGGGCTGCATTGCTGAGTCCAAACGGCATTCGCAGAAACTCGAACAGCCCGAAAGGTGTAGTGACGGCAGTTTTAGGGATATCGGCCTCTGATACCGGGAGCTTGTTGTACGCACGAACTAAATCGATACGGCTGAAGATGGAGCAACCTGATAAAGACGAAGTAAGATCCTGTATATGGGGAATCGGGTATCGGTCCGGGACGGTGACTTTGTTAAGCGCTCTGTAATCACCACAAGGTCGCCAGTCGCCACTAGCCTTAGGAACCATATGAAGGGGGGAAGTCCAAGGGCTACTAGAAGGGCGTATTATACCCAGTTCTAGCATATGTTCGAATTCGGCCTGTGCAACACGAAGCTTGTCTGGTGCTAACCGACGCGGCCTACTGAACACTGGGGGTCCCTTAGTGTCGATATGGTGAGTGACACTGGTCGTCACTGCTGGGAGAGGCCCGGCCTGCCGAAACATGGCCGGGTAGGCGGCGATGAGTTCGCTATAAGGTTGGTGTGCCGGTGGTTGAACGTAAAAGGGCGTGACGTGATTCACTCGCGAATTATGACCCGCAACAGCGAAAGTGGTCTGACGATCCACCACTCTGCGGCGCCGTGCATCAACTAACAAGTCAAAGTGCTGCAGGAAGTCAATGCCTAGAATTGGGTACGGGACGTCGGCGATGATGAATACCCAACGAAAATTACGCTTTAAACCCAAGTTTAAGGTGAGCGACCGCTGGCCAAACGTTGGGATGGCCGTGCCATTGGCAGCGCGTAGTGTTTGGGCCTGCGGTGTGCTACTGTCGTCTTTCGCTCGGGGGAGGACGCTCACTTCGGCACCGGTATCTACAAGGAATAGGTTATTTGAAATAATGTCCCTTACGTTCAAAAGACGACTATTGGTGTGATACCCGGCTTCGTGGGTCGCCACCACGGGCCGGGGGTTTAGTTTCCCTGATGAGCACCGGGAAACGTACACCCTCGTTCGCATCGTTTGGCTCCCTCACCGAAGCGACTGTGGTATTTACAATATCCTTCTTTTGAAGAACCGACGAAACGGCGTCGCAATGACGGACTATGGAGCCTAGGTGAGCGTGCGCGGTGCCGCTCCTGTGACCCACTTCTAACTGCTAGGCGTTGCAGGCTCGCGTCAATTCTAGACAAAACTGACGCGAGATCGTTAGATGTGGGCAAGGCAGGCACCGTTGCGACGGACGGCCTGGTTACTCCAGCTACAGCGGGGTTGTATCGTGACATAATGTCATCAGCTATCGCTGCAGTTTCCTCTAGCGAGCATTTGCGTGTGGCACTTAGTAAAACTGGAATGTTATGCGGCAAACGCTGCAGCCAAAGTTCCCTCAAGAGCGGGTCCTCACCTATTGTCGGTCCTCTCAAGCGCTGCATCTCACGCAGCAGTTCGGAGGGCTTCCTACTTCCAAGCTCAACGTTTTGAAGTTGTTGCATACGTTGGTCTTGCGTTGGGGTCGTGCGGGCAATGACAGCCTCCTTTAAAGCCTCATAGCTTTGGGAAGAGATTATTACGTCCCTTAGTTGCATTGTGACTTCTGACGGGAGGCGGCCTGCTACCCACCTGAAACGGCTGGCGTCGCTGGTTATACGGCAGTTTTCGAATTCTAACTCGACCAGCGTGAACCAGAGTTCTGGATCAGCAGGTGTGAATGCCGGTATGTGCAGCGTGATCGCCCCAACGGTGGGGTCTGAGCAGGATTTCCGTTCGGCAGACATAGCGATTACTTTATGGAATACCGACGGGAAAAGAAATCAACGACCAATGGGGCACTATAGTCTTCGCGAAAAAAAAAATCACGACAAATTAGACACACAAAATATGTTTGGACGAAAAAAAAAATTATTTGGTAAACCAACCGAAAAAAAAATCAAGATAGGGAAACAATAAAACACACAAAAACGTACGCAGACGGGACCTTGAACGGTAGAAAACAAGGAAACTCACGTGACCTGAGGATCACGTCGGGCTCACCAATTGTAAGGTTGATTAGACCTTACTTCGCGGTTTCCTTAGTAAACGCGTGCTTCGGTCCTTTGTACTGCGTGGACCACCTGCACGTTACTCTAATGTGCGGCACTGCACAAATATGTTAACCAGAACAGTATTCTCCACGACCCGTGAGAACGAGAAGGCGATTGGGAGAGATAGTGGTTAGCGTGTATTTGGGAGCGTGCGTGAGAGCGTGCGCAAGAGCAACGGTCAAATGGCCACCGCGCTTGGCAGTCAGCGTTCAGTTAAACAATAAACGTGGTAAAAGTATGAACGAAGATGGCAACCGCTACAAGCTGTTCACAAAGGTATACGTTGGTATTCACAGACAAAATGGGACTGATGTCAATGATGGTCGTCGGTTAGTTATCAATCAGAACACAGTTATTCAGCGGTTTCGAGGCATACACTGTGTTCTGTAGACGAAACGTCTTCCCGTGCAGCCCACGTTTGGTGGCAGAAGACAGTGTCATCCCAAAATTGAATGTCAGCATGCATTATCGTTTCCGTGGAACGTTCCGTTGTCCTACGAAATATTTGTTCCGCGATCGTGTCTCGACTGGTGACACACTGCCTTATTGTTTGCATATATGATTCAAAAGGAAACGCCGGGAATGAATCCAAAGAACCGTGAACTCTTGCATGCAAGCGTGAACATTGAAAACTGCCTCAATCTCACCGTACAAGTTGACGAACTCCTGCGCCATCAAGGTGCAGTGATTGTGGATAAAGTCTATGTAGTGAGAACGCCACTTATTGCTGCATAATATGTATTCACAAATCGAAAAGCTAAGAAAGTTGAAGTAGTTCTCAAAGGATAGCATATCTTTTATAACCATTGGTCCGGTATACAACAATAACTACCTGTACTCGGATACTTTCCATTACTCTAGCTCGTTCAGCGTTCGACAAACGTGAAAACTCACCGGGGATACATTTTCGAGCTATCAAAAAATGTTCGTTCGCGGGTGACAATGACTGAGCTGATAGCAGAGCTCTCCTTGGTTTGCCAAACTGACGCCATAAAAGAAGAGTTCGCTTCGTTATCCTAAGACATAACATGTGCATGTAGTCCGTTGGGAGCGTGTTTATCATATCAACTGACAAATTGGAAGGGCGAATCCCCCGTGTGGTGGTCCTGTTGTCTTCAGGAGCGGTATTCAGCGTCAGTCCTTGCTTTCATTGGGTTGCCTAAGAACACCAGTCGTCTTCCAACGCTACTGCCTCGTTGGGTGCATCGTGGGCAACTGAAATAAACACTATGGTGCTTTATTTGTTTTATCAAAGCTGTAACGCTAGACAAGGCTACACGGAAAAGTCTGCATGCACATCGAATATAAATGCCTTGAGTGAGTAGAGATTTCAGTTCTCGAACGCAATCATCCAAGTATTCCATCGCACCTGCGGGTTTCGTCATCCCACAGTAAAGACCCACCATAAACACCCGTGATAGCGGTTTGAGCACACGGCCTAGAATAGGCCAAAGCTGCTGAGATGACCTACAAAACAAAGCCAGACCATCTACATGTAACTGAATGGCTATCTCATCCGTTGCGTGCATTGCACTGGAATCCATTGCACGCTGCAAACATTCGTCAAGCCAAAAGTTGACGTATTTAGCGTTACCTACGGATTTTTTGGGCGTTTGAAGTCGTGATCCCAACAAAGTTCGTGGATCTGTCGGCAAATTCGGGAGAACCTGCCTGAATATACGAAGCAAGGTTCTCACATCCGCTATTGAGAGACGCAGTCGTATGGCTGCCTGTCGTGCAACACAACATGCCAAAGGTCCTGAAATTAAGTCTGGAGTTAGTAAACAACAACTAACCGTCTTCCTCCACATTTGTGCTTTCCGTAGGGATTTCTGGGATACCGTCTTTTACTAAAAGTCTGCACTTTACGCAGTCAAGTTACCTGAAGCGTGAAAAGTATACGCAAACCACGAGTCCTCCTCGTCTTCACTAGCCACGTAATAGGCTTGTAAATCTTGTGCATCATCTCCAGCGTTCCTTACTATCTTACTTGAAGAATAATTCGAATAGAATACCCATAAAGGCTTGTAGGAACCGTTCTCAAACCGGCCAAAAGCCAACCCAAAACCGATCGTTTTTTTGCCCGGTTTTCAAGCGGCTTTTTCTATTACGCCGATTGATTTTCGAGCGGTTTCTGGATATTTTGTGAACGGTTCCCGAGCAGTTTGTGCCATTCGTTTGAAATACGTGATATGCTTCGTTAATTTCTGTCACTTTTCTCAAATTACGTATAACGATGCTCATTTCCATCTCCTAATTTATGATTTTCCGATTAGTTGTCTTTATTTTAGCCGTTTTGAAGAAATAAAATAGAGCGATCTATACCGAGGTACTTCAGAGCATTTTGATGAAATAAACCAATATATCTAAGTAAGACGCCAACTAAGCATTGCTTATTATTCCAGTCATCGATTTCCTTCGCATCAGTTCATTGCTGATCCGTGTAAAATAGCTACTAAATAAACCGACCGAAAACCGATCGGCGTAATAGAGAAACCACTCGAAAACCGGTCGGTTTCGGAGCGGTTTTGCAGCGGTTTAGCTACAAGGGGGAAAAACGAAACGTAAAAACTTGCCGTTACACCTCCGTCTGCTTTGATGTACGGGTGTTGCGCTTTCAATATGCCGTTTTATCGTACGCGTTCATTCTTGCTTCTGATTGCAATATCCTTGTCGTCTTAATGATCACTCTAAACCACTATCTGCAAATAGCACATGGTAGCACAAGTGCTCCTGTGAGGTCTCTCAACCTTATTTCGCGGTTTCCTTGATAAACGCGTTCTTCGGTCCTTTGTACTGCGTGGACCACCTGCACGTTACTCTAATGCTCGGCATTGTACGAATACGCTAACCGGAACGGTATTATCTACGACCCGTGAGAACGAGAAGGCGATTGAAAGAGATAGTGGTTAGGGTGTATTTGAGAGCGTCCGTGAAAGCGTGCACAAGAGTAACGGTCAAGTGACAATCGCGTTTGGCAGTCAGCGTTCAGTTGAACAGTAAAAGTGTGAAAAGCATAAACGAAGATGGATGTCGCTACAGGGGCCTTCTCCTAGAAGTCCGACGGAGTTGGGCTTCGATCGTGTCGGAAGGGCGGAAGTATTGATAGTTCAGGAACTCCTCGTAGCTTCCTCGTTATATTGCCGGTGGCGTTGAACGATTGCCGGTGAATTTGACGGCGCCTGCACTCTCGAGGTCCAATGTGCATTGGTCTAACGGTGTTTTGGCACCCACAAGTCTCACGCTCGCGAGCCTGAAGACGCCGCATCAGGTTCATCCAAAAAGGCGTCCAGTTGTCATCCCCAATGCCACGCTGACCAATCGTCCCGTTGCCCAGTGAATGGTTGGCTCCTTGAACGTGCACGGGAGTCAGCAAGGCTACGGATGAAGTCAATATGACTATTTGAATCTATCTGAGAGAGGGCAATGCAAACTGATGTTGTTGTAATCGCTGGGAGACCAGAAGAAAATGAAATTGTAACTACCGGTCGTAATTTCCTGAGCCTGTTGGTTGGTAAGTCCATGGCAACCTTCCCAACTTAGTGCTAACAATCGGTTGTTAAAAATCGTCACGAAATCGGCGGAACGGAAGGGATTTCGTAGTTGGTGACCACGACCGTTACTTTGGGTTGCGGGTACGGTTGGAGATTCTGACGGAATAACTTTCGGGTTCTCATTAAGCAAAACTGTGTGTGGTGCAAGTAATAACTCACTCAATGCGGGCGGCGGGCTCGTATTCTATGGCGACAGGTTTGAGGCAGTCAATAGATACAGTGTCGTGTCGTCCGCTGATGTCCATGACAAAGATTTCTACCCTAAGTTTTATCACCCAAAAAGGACCGGTTTATGGCGGTTGTAGTGGTGATCGAACACCATCGGCGCGAAGAAATACGTGAGTAGCGGTTTCTAACGCAGTTGGGACATAACTTGTAGATTGTAGTGGTTCGCGCAGCGGACTGGCCTTAAGCACTTGCATGTGCTGCATAAGGCGCTGAGCATAGTCGCCGTAGACGAAATTCACGGTTGATGAGTGGCTACCAACTCCCCAGGCAGACGAAGTGTACATATGTTGTTGTTGTGTGTAATTCTTCCTTGACGGTACTAATCAGGCTTAAGAGTGCCAATGGTAGTGCTTCACTCCAAAGCGGGTTACCGTTTTCCCGAAGGGTGGCTTTTAACTACCGGTGGAAACGCTCAACCATACCATTGGTCTGGGGGCGGTAGGCTGTCGTCTTATTGTGTTGGCAACCGAGCGTAGCGAGTAGGCTACCAAAAGCGCCGTCAAAGTGTGGACCAAAGTCGGTTGTCACTATTAGCGTGCGACCGAAATGACTAACCCAACCGGTCAGGAAAGCTTTCACGGCCTCTTCCGAGGTGGGACGAGAGATAGAAATGGGCTGCGGCGAGCGAGTAAAACGATCCACACGTGCGAGTATGTAGACGTATCTAAGTGAAGGTAGCCGTGGTCCTACAAGGTCGACGTGCACATAATGAAAACGTGTTTAAGGTTCCTGTAACCTGGCTAACGCCGTCTTAGTGTGCCCATGGGTCTTAACACGATGACACTGCAGGCAAGCACGGTCCCACTGACGGACATCTCGCTTGACACTGTGCCAGACAAAAACGCTCGGTTACCAGTTTCATTGAGGCAGTCACACCTGAATGAGCCAGATTATGAAGTTTCAGGAAAGTAGGATAACGGTGGGCAGCAGAAACCACCGGCCTAGGGCGACCTTGTGAAACATCGCACAGATGGTGTCCTGGGAAGTTGGGGGTAGGTACTGTCGTCAAGCTCAAAGAACCGTTTTGTTAAAGTTGTTTGATGCCAGAGTCCGTAGTTTGGGTACGTGCCATTGCGTCTTAGTCGATGTTTGGCGTTGGTGACAGACTCAGTTGATGTACGCGTGGTAAGGCGTCGACGACAGGATTGAGTACCCCAGAGACGTGTCGTATGTCTACAGTAAACTGTGAGACAATGTCTAAGTGGCGGATCTCCCGTGGTGAGTATCGATCGGAAGCTGACTTCAGGGCGTAAACCGCAGTCTTGTGGTCTGCAAACGCCGAGAATGGAAGTCCTTTGAATTAGTGTCGAAAATGAAGGACGCCTAAGTAGATGGCAAATAACTCCCTACCAAATGTGCTGTACCTAGATTCGGCGGGTTGTAGGCGCTTAGAGAAGAATGCTAGAGGTTACCAAGAGTCGTCAACGAACTGTTGCAGTACTGCTCCAACCACTGTGCCCAATGCACCCGACACTACCGAAATAGGAGCCAAAGGGTTGGGATGAGTAAGGAGTGCTATGATGGTGATACCATTCTTGACTGAGACAAATGCGACTTGTGCCGTGTCGGGAAACACGAACTTCCGCTTACCTCCGCGCAACAGGTCGGTGAGGGGTTGCACCATTTCCGCACAGTAAGGAATTAACCAACGGTAGAAATTCACCAGGCCAGTAAATTGACGCAACTAGCAAAAAGACTTGGGTTCAGGATAGTGGCGAATAGTGGAAAATTTATCTGGCAGAGAGGGGATGAAATAGAATGTCCTATGAAGGTGACACCAGACCGGCCTAATTCTCATTTCGCGATATTGATCGTAACGCCGTGCTGGCTAAGGCGTTCGAAAAGTGCTCGTAAATGTGCAGCATGCTCTCGCTCTGAAGAACTAGACACCAAAATATCATCCAGGTACACGTAGACATTTTTTCAACCACGGGTTTCTTCGTGTATGAACCGTTGAAAGGTCTGGGTTGCGTTGCTGAGTCCAAACGGCATGCGCAAAAGCTCGAACAGCCCAAGAGGTGTAGTGACGGCAGTTTTAGGGATATCGGCCTCTGCCACAGGGATCTGGTTGTACGCACGACCTAAATCGATACGGCTGGAAACGGAGCAACCTGATAAAGACGAAGTAAGGTCCTGTATGTGGGGAATGGGGTACCTGTCAGGGACGGTGACTTTGTTAAGTGCTCTGTAATCACCGCAGAATCACAGATCGCCGCCAGACTCAGGGACCATATAAAGAGAGGAAGCCCAAGGGCTACTAGAAGGGCGTATTATACCGAGTTCCAGCATGTATTCGAATTCGGCCTGTGCAACACGAAACTTGTCTGGTGCTAACCGACATGGCCTACTGAACACTGGGTCCCCTTAGTGTCGATCTGGTAAGTGGTATTGGTGGTCATTCTCGGCTTGCTGAAACAAGGCCGGGTAGGCAGCAATGAGTTCTCCATAAGGGTGGTGTGCCTGTGGTTGAAAGTAAAAAGACGTGATATGAACCATCCGTGAATTGTAACCAGCGACAGCGAGAGAGGTCTGACGATCGACCACCCTGCGGCGCCGTGCATCAACCAACAAGTCAAAGTGTTGCAGGAAGTCAGTGCCTAGAATGGGGCACGGGACGTCGGCGGCGATGAATACCCAACGAAAGTCACGCTTCAAACTAAGTTAAAGGTGAGCGACCACTGGCCAAACGTTGGGGAGGCCGTACCATTGGCAGCGCGTAGTGTTTGGGCCTGCGGTGTGCTACTGTCGCCTTTCGGTCGGGGGATGGCACTCACTTCGGAACCGGTGTCTACAAGTAGTAGATTATTTGAAATGATATATTTTACGTTCAAAAGGCGACTGTTGGCCTGATACCCGGCTTCGTGGGTCGCCACGACGGGCCGGTGGTTTAGTTTCCCTGATGAGCACCGGGAAACGTACACCCTCGTTCGCATCGTTTGGCTCCCTTGCCGAAGCGACTGTGTTATTTACAATACCCTTCTTTTGGAGAGCCAAAACGTCGTCGCAATGACGGACTATGGAGCCTAGGTGAGCGTGCGCGGTGCCGCTCCTGTGACCCACTTCTTACTGCTAGGCGTTGCAGGCTCGCGTCAATTCTAGATAAAACTGACGCGAGGTCGTTAGATGTTGGCAAGGCAGGCACCGTTGTGACGGAAGACCTGGTTACTCCAGCTACAGCGGGGTTGTATCGTGAGATAATGTCATCAGCTATCGCTGCAGTTTCCTCCAGCGAACACTTGCGCGTGGCACTTAGTAAAACTGGGATGTTGTGCGGCAAACGCTGCAGCCAAAGCTCCCTTAAGAGCAAGTCCTCGCCTACTGTCGGTTCTCTCAAGCGCTGCATCTCACGCAGCAGTTTCGAGGGCTTCCTACTTCCAAGCTCAACGTTTTGAAGTTGTTGCATACGTTGGTCCTGCGTTGGGGTCGTGCGGGCAATGACGGCTTCCTTTAAAGCCTCAATCTGAAGTGGAATTACCGCGGCGCGCAATATGTGTATAAAATACATTAATTTTTACAAGAGATTTTTACACAGTAACTGTGGTAGGTAGTAGACTAGGTCGCATCCAAATTCACGTCTTAATCGGTCATGTGTGCCATTTATTGTTGGGTTCCTGTAACGGAAGTGATTTTGAAAAATAATCATGCTGTTTGTTTGGATATGCGCAGATTGCAATGCGTTTTCTGCATTCAGTTTCTTATGGCACACTCCACCGCTATTGTATCAACCGACCAGATATTTACTTGTCGAAGCACAGCATCTGCAAAGTGATAAAACTCCTTTTTCTTGATTTTAAAGGAACTCATCGATTAACTTAACTTTCGTTTTCATGGTGCATATATTAGCTTGCTGCGGATTTTGTTCACCGAATCAGTCAAACCACATCTACTCCACTCCCTGCGTCAAATGCATGACTAACTATTGCAATTTGCCACCTAGTTCCACTTCAAATTTCGGACCTCATTAGCTGAAAAATTGTGAAACGTTTCACTGCTTGACATGAAGATGAAACCTTGTTTATCGGTCGTCAATGTTACAGTCTTGATGACATTATCACACTGTTCAAAGATCTGCTATTCTTTCACTGTCCCAGTCTGGGAACCGGACGCGCGTCCAGTATGTCTGACTTGAATCATCTGGAGTGTGAATGAAAACTCTTCATTGAAGAACCCATATATATATGATAGTAAAAATTTCTTACAGAAGACATTAGGTAAAGTCTGTACGACAAAATCAGGCAAATTTAATAGCAATTAGGTATGTGCATCGGTCCATTTAGACATGTGCGAATGAACGGTATATGCGTTTACTTTTTGACATTATTTAGTACTCTGTATCACTAAGTTCTAAGTAGATCCGAAGAGTAGCCTAGGCTAGGGAATGTGCATCAAGCCAAAGTTCCAACGGTTGCCAAAAGACGGTAAAAGTTGGTGAGCGATAAGGCACAGGCAATTCAAAACGCGCTTAACCGCTTGGCGATTGAGATGTCCCGATATGATAAGTGCTTTGCGCCTTCAAAATACAAGGTGCTTTTTCAAGGCTGTCAGGAGTCTGTTCCTGTACTCACCTTCTGTGGTGATCAGTTAGAGGTAGTCAATAGTTTTAAGTACCTTGGGAGCTTGATCACGGCTGGTGGTGGTGTTATGGAGGGGATTACATCACGAACTGCGAGAGCCAGAGCAGCTTTCGCGAACCTGCGCCATCTGTGGCCTCGCTATGATATCCGGCTTTCCCTCTATGGAAGGGTGCACAATACCACGGTTCATAGTTTTCTTCTTTACGGTTGTGCGACCTGGCCCATCCGCATTGAGAATGCTCGGCGTCTTTTTCTGTATTCGACCACCGTTGTCTCCGAAGCATTGCTCGTGTCTGGTGGGAATATGGGTTGAGCAATGACGAGGTTCGTCGTCGTGTGTTCGGTGCTGATATTCGTTCTCTGACCGAGATGATGGCTCTACACCGCCTCCGACGGCTCGGGCATGTTTTGCGTACGCCTGCTCATCGTTTACCTTTTCGTGCTCTGTTTGCACGTGCTGGGCAAGGCTTGAAGAAGCGGCGTGGCAGTCAGGCTATGACTTGGCGCAGGTTGGCGCATTTAGCCTTCGCAGTTGGCGCGTAGGAGATGAGGATTGGCGTTGGTTAGAGAAGCTGAGAGATATGGCTCGGAACCGAATACCGTGGCGCGAATGCTGTATGGCCTGTCTGTTGACGTCTCGTTCCCCGTAAACAGTTAAAAACAAACAAACAAATAAGTTTACAAAACGCGTAAGCTGAAAACAATAAAATGTTTCGCTTTCGTTTTTGTTGCGATCCCAACGTTGTCTCTTAATTTCCTCCCCCCCCTCGAATTGGTAATCATTTTCTGTTATTGTTGCGTTAGCACCATGCGTGTTCTCATGCCTATATATATATATATATATATATATATATATATATATATATATATATATATATATATATATATATAGAGAGAGAGAGAGAGAGAGAGAGAGAGAGAGAGGGAAACATGGATCAATGGGACGAAAGCGTTTACCTGGGACATTAGAATTACAAGGTTTGGGTGTCAGAATAATAGTGATGGGTCTCCAGCAGCCGGAAGTAGAATGGGAGCACAAAGATTTATTTAAAATATAAGTGAATACGTCGGTCAGAGCGACAGAACCGTGTCTCAAAAGTGATGGCGATTGGCCATTAGTACCAACACGAGGTTATTTTAGAAGCACGCAGGAGCTTGAACGCTTCTTCTGTAGAGAACAGGGTTATATGCACACCGTCTTCTGGAATGAATGCAACTGGGGAGTCGTTTTATTGATGGTTGAATATACTGTTATTACTGTCGACGTTCACAATGAAGTTCACTTGTTTTGTGCTCAATTCATGTAGAAGCCGAATGCCGTGCCATAGGCGGTTTCTTCTGTGTCTGCGTTGGGGTTGAGTAGCATACAGCAAGTCAGTGCGTTTGACTTATTTCTCTATTAAAAAGGGAAGTGCATCTTTCGAATTATCCCGGGTTTTGTAGAAATATTCTTTCCATCTTCCTGAGGACTAAATCATAGAAGTGACACGACCATTACAGATGAAGATTGTTTCTAGGGTACAGAATATGTCTAAGATTAAGTTAACCAGCTTTACGAACTGCTTGGCATTGCTAACTGGTGAGTTTAGTATGAGAAGAACGTTGTCACTCGAGAAATTTCGGGCACAGTCTCTGAGCTGATTGATTCGCCTGAAAGAATGAAAAGCAGACCGGGAGTATATCTTAGGCCTCATCGGAAGCAAACAGTGGTCACTGGTTGAGACAAATGCACCAACTTAAGAGAGAATAATTCAGAATGACTGGCGGTAATCCCGGCTAAAAAAGAGTTGCCTCTGGTTGGAGAAACACAGAAACCATTTGGATCAAAAGCAACTACCAAGGGAAATAAACACCACCTGGTTATGTTATCAAGCACTTCAGCAAGCATACGTCTTCGTCTATGACCGCAGACATGTAACACTGGAGGTGACCAATCCTGTTGTCTTTTACAATCAGTACCGAGTACCTTTTCAGAACTATTAGAGTCGGATAGGAAGACAGGTGTAATATGATCTGTCCAGCCCATGTTTGCTTTTTATGTATCCTTCTGGATGTCTCCATATGCAGCAGCACCAATGGAACAGTCGAACAAAGGACACAGAAAGCAAACGTCGGCTGGACAGTACACCAACTTTCTCAGTTTTGTACCCATACGACATAAAAGAAACCTAGTCCAATGCTTAGCCTCGCGAGTGAGAAAGTTATGCTCACAGGAGACCATGGAAGAAGAACTGCACTTAATTAAAAGCACTCTCACGGAAGGCGGTTACCCTGAGCGCACTGTGGAACAAAATCTGAGAGATGGACCCAAATGTGCTCCAAGTTATGTCGTCCCCAGGAAGAAACTGTTTATCCGTATGCCATTCCAAGGAGACACCATATCGGACCTTGTCAACAGACGTTTAACACGTGCGGTGAGCGGAACATTCAACTCAGCTCGTGTTTCCTATGTATTCGCAAGCTCTCCGATTATCCGAAATTCCAATAAGGATGTGTTGCCAATGCTGGCTACCTCAATGGTAATCTGCTTGTTCAGGTGCAAATGTAATGCAACTTAATGCAACCTACATTGGCCGAACGGCAAGGCAACTATCCCAAAGAATTAAGGAACATTGTCCACGGTGGCCACGACATGGAGGAACAGGAACCATAGGGAGTGCCACTCTCGGGCATCTGGGAAACTCAGGTCATCAAATAGGCACCGATTCGGCATTCAAAATCGTCTATCGAGTGTTCCCCAACCCCCACAAACACATCCGCTTACACACACTGACCACCGCAGAGGCGATTAGCATCCGTCTTTTCGCACCTGTTCTGTGTACACAGAAGAAATTCGTCCAAGCCCTCCAATTACCCTGGCCGCGAGTGGACCACTCCCACCCCAGTCACTCAGCTCCGAACCATGTGATCGTCACAACCTAGTCGTGCGGATCGACACGTCGATCTAACCCCACCCCCACCCCCCACCCCCACATACTATGTCCAATCTGAATGACCCTTGACCATTTCAGCACAACCATCTCCTATATGATTTGTACACAGAATATCTCGCACGTCTCACTGTAGACGTTCTCAGAAAAACTGTCACAGAGGAATTCCTAGCAAGTTCGATGCTAAGGGGTGACTGAATACGTTTTTCACGCTCTTGTGTGCGCGACAGTACACTCCTTCACCGTTGATGTCTGGTGTGACACTGGGATGATCGGCTGTAAGTGCAGTTATTCAATGTCTCAGTTGCGTAAGCCGCACCTCACAATATGGTCTTTTTTCAGCAACTCCGACTTGTCACACAACGGCGGATGACGCATGAACGATTCAAACGAGAAAGCTGAAAAACCATTGAGCAGCAAATGTTATAGTACATTATCACATATGTTCACCAGAGTGAATATTGAATGTTATCTCATACTCCCTATATAGATGGCCGAATTGGTGAACGATCATATTGCGATGATGGTGGATGAAGTCTAGGTATGGTAGTTACCATGTGTCACTGTGCAGTGTGCAAGTCCAAACAAGAAAGCACAAAGTGTTACTGTAATGATTGGTAAGAAGAGCATCATGCATAACAAAGGGCTCTATCCATAGCGGAAACTTTCAATATTCCGAAGCCTTCCAGTATTCTATGTTACAGAACGTATGACGAATTCTGATAGACTGGCATGGGCGCATTGATAAGAAGTTGCCCAGATAGTGATACTCTAGTGTGGTGTTCGATTTGACGTCTGTATCGAAAATTGATATCCGTCCTAGGACGGCAGATGTTGGATGCAAAGACCAATCGCTTATGTACAATGTCATCTCTGTATGCAGCAATGGCAGATATAAAAACCACCGGAAAGAACGGCGATGCACCGCACTCCATTGCTTTGGACAACTGTGCCAGGTGTTTGATGTGATTTTCCCGACAGAGTACGTGGATTTACGGGTAATTCTTGGTACAGCTATCTCAGGATCCGAAGAATGCATCTGATGTTCTCCAACGGTATGCTCAACTGTGTTGCGAACTGACGTCGCGGCGCGAGAGAAAACCTGAGCGATATATCTCATAATAGGGAGATTAAATTACTGGGGCCAGTAACCATTTTCCATTACAATGGTACGTAGTGCCCAAACAGCACAATACCCAACGCTATTGGGCGAACGTTGGGCTAAAGTTGGGGTAAAATGACCCGTAACATGTGCCTTGAAAGACTGCACAGAAGCTCGTGAAATTCTACAAGGAATACAATAATAAAATTATCACAATATTTATTAAGATATATCTGTGTTACAAAAATGGCGTATTTTGTGGTACAAGTTTTCAGTGTATCACTTTTATAACAAACTATCTGATTTTCAACAACGAAGTTTTTTAACCAGTGGTAAGTTAGTGGTTTCGATCGGACGGATAGATAATAGACAAATAGACTAATAAACTGGCGGTTAAGATGGGTCACAAAAGAAGAGGTACCCATTTCCAGCAGTTTTTTCGTACGTTGGGCTTAGCCCAGCGCGCTCTCAGCTGGGCACAAATAATGTAATAATAACAAATAATGTAGCCCGACGCGCACCCAATTGGGAGCGCGTTGGGCGTGCTGCTTGGGCGCCCGCTTGGCTACAGGAGAGATAATAAAGCTTGCGTCATTTTATGCAAATTGATGCAACCAAGATTTATCATCTTGAGCACTGGATGAGCACTCTTTTTTTAGCCACCATCCAATTCATCGCTGTGCAAACGAGCTTGTGGTTGGAAACGTTTTACGCCTATGCACACACTGGACATTATACCTCATGGATTGTCTTTGGAATGCATGCAGCTTAGGAAAGACACATTCTCGATAGCTTTACTTTCAACTGTCGATAGACACTGAAACGTTTCTGTCGATAAACAGGAGACCTAAATAAAATGACAACCTCGCAGATAGTTGACAGACCCTTCCAATTCCGTCACGCTGTCCGGAAGCAGTTCAGCCTTTTCAGCTTCACGAGTTGGTCTTTTACGTTACAAAATATTTGTTCTTGATGATACCGGATGATCACGGTGATCAGATTTGAATGTTTTCGTCATCTTACAATGCAATGAATACCTAAGTACCAGTTAAAACAGGTCGAGCAAAGCCTCCGCAGCTTCAGGGCAAGACCCTGCATCCGGTCGTTCATCCAAAGAGTGAACTCAGTCTGCAATTCCGAACCCTTATCACCGCTAAGGATCTTTCGCAGACTAATGGTATCTCTATGGTTTCACCGATAGTATTCGGAGAAAAGATCAAAAAATCCCAGACAACCCGCATAGTAGGTCCCATGTTAGGCTTGCTGCGAGGTGTTGTTCAGGCACTTGTGGGCATGGTAACCGGTTGACGAAACTCCAATGTACTGGGCTATGCAACAAGATAGAAGTCAAAAGTAAAGTCCTGAGAAGCGAGAGTAACGATTGGCTTGATAAAAACGGAGACTGAAATATCGACTTGGCTTTCGTTCATATACCATATCATGCCAGTTTGGTCAGTTTTTCATGGTACATTTGAGAATTGTTCGTTTGTTAATGGCAAAATTGCCGAGTAGATGTATTGTCACTATCCTTCTCATGTTGCTTCAAACTGACGGAAGGAATGAGTTTGCAATTTTTTTACTCTTGAACTATTGGTCAACTGATGTGAGCCATAGAAATACCGGTTATTTTGACTGGAACATCTATCTTTGGGGGACGATGTTCTCTGAGTACGTTGTTAGCCGTGTTTTCCTGGAAGAGTTATTGAGACAAAGTCACGACGTGATGCTGTAACATGCAAGTCCCTTACGCAAGTCTTGGTAGCCTTATGGTCTTTTGAACAAGGTTCACTTGAGTCGTCTGGTCAATGATCAGAGAAACACGGTGGAATAACCAAGTGCTACGCGTTGTTGCGTATTTGCACACTGTGAACTTATTCGAACACCTGGAGCATTCAAATCGGATCAGGTGTTTTCTTCGTTCTTCCTGTTCTTGTTTATTTATCAACTATTCTTTGTCTGATTTTGTTATGGTATACGGCCAACACTTTGAACACCACAATTTGTTTGATATGCGAATTAGTGTGTTAACTATGATACTGTGAACACCAGTACGGCAGTTGCGGTAAATTAGTCGTATTGAACGAAACCAAGTTGCTTTTAATTTTCAACGATCACATTCCTGGAAATAGCGAACAATGAAAGAAACTGCACCTGGAGACATTTTAAAAACAATTTCAACTTTTTATTGAATGAAAATAATCCTTTTCTTGATCATTTAAGATTATATGGAGTGTTTATTCTATACAAAATGAACAATGAATAAAGATCGGAGTTTGACGTTGATCATGGATTAAATGTTTGAGAGTGAAGATGTGTCACCAACTGGAGTTCTTCCTTCTCTGTTATTACAGATAGTGAACTTGAGGCGAAACTCACAGAGGCTTTTGATCTATTCGATCACGAAAGAAATAAAACTATTGATTTTCGGGAATTAGGTACGGTTATTCGTGCTGTTGGGGGCGTGCCAACTGAAGCAGAGGTCTTGCAACTAGTAAGAGAGGTAACAATGTTTAGGAACAACAACCAATGATAACTATCCCCCTGTACAGCTAGAGAATGATCCACCCAATGGGTATATAAATTTTGAGAAATTTTTGCCAGTTTTAATGGAAGCAATGGAACAAAACAGGTAAGTATTCAGTCACGCATCAGTATATTATAATTAAGCTGAAGATTCCAAGGGGCCAGCGAAGATGATCTACTGGAAGCATTTTCAGTACTGGACACTGAGAAAAAAGGATTTCTATCAGCATCTACAATGGAAACACTTATGAGCACACAAGGTAATTTTGATCCAATTAGGTTTTACCGTGCGTAAATTTATTTCAGGCGAACCATTCACAGGTGATGAACTGGAGGAAATGCTTGCGGCAGCCACGGATATTTCGAAAGGCAAAATTGTGTACCGAGAATACGTTGTGCTATTGACTTCATACGAAGATCTGATATAACTTTGAAAAATAAGATGAACATGATCAGCGACAAATTTTGAACCCCCGTTTCAGACTGAATCCTTGTCTGAAGGGAAACAGACATTGTGAATTGGATCCGGAATAGTATGATAGCAATCAAATTTATCTTCAAAGCCCTTAGAAATTATCAACAGGAGCATACACAACCATATTGACCCTGGTTTCAAACACGTTCCACATATCCTGTTTGGAAAGTGACTGATTTGTCACTCGAATCAGATGATTTGCTGCCCGGTTGATGTGTGATATTGCATCTCTGAAAGAATTGCCTGAAGATGATTGTGTTCGTGTGTGCTTGCGTGTGAGAGTGGTGCTTGTATTATGTATGTAAGCAAGTGCGAAGCATGTCACGTTCGATCTACCTAACTAACATTTGATAGACGCTATCGTCGGTATAGTTATTCAGTCGTTATTTAAGGGTAGGTAGAAGGGGAGGGGCAGTAGGTGTTTGAAGTCCCAGGCTGACCACAATTTATAGTATGTGCATTATTATGAGGGCAATCTACTCTGTCGGGCCCGCCTGATAACAAGTCAATGCCGTGGAATTACAGTGACAAATCTAATAGGTTTAAAACACGCTCTTCCCGCGATAACGATAAACAGACGGATAACGTCGCAGTACTTTACGATCCGCTGCATTTCAAAATGGTGCATAATGCAAAACAAAATAATGTTTAACTAGGTTCATGTATGACCTTAAAGTTCAATAAGAATGAGGAACAAAAAAGAAATTGCAATCCCATCACAACGAAATGAGTAAGTTAACAGACAGATCTTTCTGTTGACAGTGGATGCTTCCGTCGGTGTATGGACATGCTTTCGGTACATCTCAGTGGTTTTACGTTTCTTGTTGTGTGGTTGACCCGAAGCACTTTTTAGGTCAACTGGATGTGACTTCATCAGATGAACAACTATGACTCGCGACGATTTTTATGAGATGTAACGTTCTCAGCCGATTGTGTCACGAAATGCTGGACCCGATTTGGAATATGTTCATCCACTTGGTTCCATGACCGTGTGTTCACAACAACCTAAAGTGTGCTTTGGGAGTGTGAATGGATGCTCCTCTCAGACAAGTTGTATTCGGATTTATATGACAGACTTTTGCAAGCGATATGCTTACGTTTCAGTCAAAATTGTCTGACAAGCTGGTGTAAAACAAATAAAACACAATAATGGGCGGTAAAGGTAAATGAGAATGAAAAAGGGGAGGGAAACATCGGCCGAATTTAGGAAGTAATTCCGTTTTACTCTTGTCCTTGTTACTCAGTACCCACACCAGATAGAGCACAAGAGAGGTTTTTGTTTAATTTATTTCTGGAGGAAAGGTGTCTAAATTCTGACCTAGTGGATGAGAGAATGACAAAGAGATAAGTCAGAGTGCAGTGGATGCGTTGGATCCTGTAATGTCTCGTGAGTTAGAGCTACGTAAGATTCGATACGCTGTTTGACTAGTTCAGTCAAGAGAAAGTCAAAGGAAAGGGATGAAACGCGACCAATCAAAACTAGTTCGCGGCAAAATACTCCAAAGTGTTATTTTAAAGAGCGGTGAAATACTACGGGTAAAGAATATAATAAGACAGGAAGAACAAATTCGGAGACGATTGTTGATGTGCAAAACCGCCTGAGATTTCTTATTTGAAAAGCTAAGCGCCGCAGTTTGCCGACACAGTACTGAATGTGAGATATCCATCGTGAATTGGTGCCTAGGCTAACATCCAGATACGTGACAGAACTAACTGTGGGTAGGGATTTGGAATTCAATGTAACTGGATCAGTAGGGAAAGGTGCGCAAGAGAGACTGAAAACACATTCAAGGCATTCAGATGGATTCGGTTTTAGACTCAAATGGGAAGAGAAACATTCTATTCGAGATGGGATTTTTATCGAATTTCCTGAAATCCGGGTAATTAAAAATAACTGGACAAGGAACAATGTCATTAGCCTATGTAAATATGTTGGATGGAGAAGAAACCGGAAGGTCGCTAATATAGGTCGAAAATAGAAAAAAAGATAGCACTACATCCTGGAGTACACCGGAATTGTTGACAAGTGGTTTTTTGATGTTTTGCCCGACCTTAGTTTGGTGACTTTGATTATGAAAATAGTCCGACAGCCAGGATTGAAGTTGTGCCGGGCAATCGAAAGCTTCACGCTTCTGGAGAAGACGAGATCGGGATACAGAATGGAAAGCTGAAGAATGATCAAGAAATACTCAGCGGACAGATCGCTCAGAGTTGTTTAAAAATTTAGTGGTGGAATGAATCATGTAGGCTATAACATCAAAGGTGGGTATTTTGGGTTTATAAACAAACTGAGTAGGGTCAGGTGGCCCGTCGAGATGCGCTTGAAGACGGGCGAAAGCCTTGTCAGGGTTTTTAAGGGCAGCAGATGTGAGGGCAGTGGGACGAAACCGTTTATCTTCACCATAGGTGTTGAAGCCTTTAGGAATTGGAATGATGGTAACTGGACGCCACAGATCAGGAATCCAACATTTGGGTAGAGACACGTTTATCAAAGTAGTGATCGGTGTGACAAGTGGAACAGCGGCATACTTGAGAGTTGATGGACGAAGGTCATCAGGAGCATCAGCCGACGGAGTTTTGGATTTGTTGAGAATTTTAAAAACGTCTGCAGTAAAGAAAAGTTCGAGATCTACAGAAACACAAGAAGAATATGAAGGAGGGCTGTCATTGGAGGGATGTATAAATGTAGTTTACTAAGGAATCACGACTGTGGTTCGCTGATGGTTCTGTGTGGGTTAGTCGCAGCTAACCTCGAGAAAGACGGCACTGCAGTTGGGAGTTGAAATATTTAAAGTGATTAATATCTTTAGATGATGAATAAACAAAGTTTCTGTGAAGCACACGACGGGTTTCACAATTATTGTCGCTCACCAGGTATGTGTATCCGGTACTTTTCTGTTCGTCCATTTTTATACTTGTACACTTCGTATGTGTTTCATTCACAGTAATTTAATTTATGCGTCACAAGTGTGATTGAATGCTTCTCTTAAAAGAATGATTGAGCGGAGTGGTACTTGATGAGCAGCAATAACCGTGAAACCGGTCGTGTACTCCCGAGAAACTGTCCATCCATCTGTAGAAAATGCCTACATGAAGCCTCTTCTTTTATCGACCATTCAAGAGTCTACCACTTTCTAGTCGATGGAGGAGCAGAGATCAGTATGATAAACCCACCGAAAGGCCACCGCTTTCAACTTTCATACTTCTCTCTACGGACAGCAAATAACTTAACAAACAAGATTTTCGGTTGACGTTCTACCACACTCAACCTAAGTCTCAGAAGACGATTCCATCGAGTTTTTCATTTTTGAAGACTTTCAAATCCCAATCATTGGTGCTAAGTTTTTCCCTTTCTTCAGCTTGTCGGTTGACGAAAAACATTGCAAATTAGTAGACAGTAAAATAGGCACAATAAGTATGCGACATCTCTCAGAATTCCTGGGTCGTCGTGTGGCTATTTCAACATCACTCTTAACTGACATTTTAGAGGATTTCCAAGCCTCCATAAACCTTTTCAGCTCACTAAGCAGGTTCCGCATCCGGAGTGTCACCATGTTATCAACGAAAACTAACCCTTAAATTGAAACCGTCGTTTGCCCTCCAACGAACTGAGACAGATACGACTTGACTTTGAAAATATGACGGGTCTTGGCATCGCTCGACGACCATCCATTCCGTGGGCCTCATTTTCGCATGTGGTTCCGAAGTGATCAGATGATTGGTGACTATGAGAGGGCGGTGTCTGAGGGGGACATCCCAAGATTGTCATCAGCACACCGTTAGGATTTTACGATTTCACCCCTACTTTTCCAGTTGCGCACTGCAATCGCAAACTCACTGGAAAATAATTGGTGATTTTTCGGGAATCTATTATTTTGAACGCTGTGATTTTTCGGCGGAGTATGTAGGGATTCTTTTCGAAAACCTATTTATTTTGGCGTGAGTGCTTTGAAGAATAAAGTTACCTGAGTGACGCAAACCGCAGTTTTGTTTACTGGAACGGTGCTCTTTGCTTGACCTATGGCATCGATGTAAACATCATTTGCATTTACCCATGGGTGTATTGTAGCACATTTTATTTATTATGATCATTAAGCTGGCTTGAGTACATTCTCAAGATGCTCTTCGGCTGTCGAGAAAATAATGAAGAAAAAAATTTGCACGCCAAAAGGGGTTAGCAGTTCACATAAACGTCATCCGTGTTTTTCAAAGCGTGAGCAAGGAAGGGGACTACAGAAGTTCCGTACAACGATAATTTCGAAGGAGGTAGTGGAAACACGGGTGTGATTGGTTCAGAGAAAGGTCAGAGTGCGGTACATGAGAACAGTCCGGAATGATCTTTTGACCAAATGAAATAGATGCCATTATGTGCTTATCACATAGATCCGATATTGGGTCTCTCAAGGGTGTACCAGAAACAAGACTGGCGATTCGTAGACGAGAGAGCAATAGAAAATTATGGGAAATACGCACTTGTGTACGAAAGAGGAAACGACAGACTGTAGAGCACTGAACTGTCGGAGTTTACGAATTCGAAAGGACAATCTACGCGATGCTTTAACAGTAATTTCTATATAGAAACACCGGTGCAAGTTCTCTTGTGAAGTTACGCCAGGGTATTTTACATGGTTCATGCGTGTAAGAGGAGTAGAGTTAGTGGTGGTGTTGCCTCCCATCAAGTGGAAAATATGCACACTTGACATTTAGCATTGTTTAATGGGAGACCAGACTGCTCAAAAAAGTTTTGGATTTGTGCAATATTTTCATGAAACTCATCTAAATCGGACTACTGGGAGACAGATCGAGTCAGAGCAATGTCATCGGAATAGTTGAATAGAGGAGTTGAGTGGGTTGCATTTAAATCGCTAGTGTTAATAGTGAATAAGTATGGAGAAAGGACAGCTCCTTGAAGAACACCGGCATTGCTTAAGTAATATTTGAAAACGTTCCTTTCAACTTCGGTACATTGTGTTCTTCCCGAGAAGCAGTCTTTCAGTCAGTTAAGTATGTGGGGCAACTAAAAGATTCCGATTTTTTGAGAAGCAAGGATCCTGGTACACTGTCAAAAGCTGATGTGTAATCAAGAAAGGTACACTTAACTCATTTGCACGAATCATTGAGGGATTTTGCAATGTAATGAACCAAGCTCGCTGCTGCATCAGTCGTGGGACGCCGGGGTTTATACGCAGATTGGTATTCGTCGGTGGGATTGCTGACAATGTTTTGAAGGCGCTGAAGTACTACACGTTCAACTAGCTTCAACGTCGACGAAGAAAGTGAAATTCGGCGGAATTTCTTGGTTTCGGTTTGTTTAGTAGACCCTTTCGGTATGCCTCTGATTGTGACAGGAAGCCAACTGTCAGGAATGGAGAACAATTCAGGTGAATGACTGTTATCGCTAATCAAACACAGAGATAGGTCTAGCTCCGTGTTTGAGTACTGCCGAAGGTAAGCCGTCTGGTCCAGAAGATTTGGTTAACTTGATTGACTTGAGGAGCTTGTAAGCTTCTCTACTGGAACATTTTCCCATTTTTGGATTGTTGGCATGAAGAAAAACTGGGAAAGGGTCCTTCGAGTAGCGAATGAACTGAGAACCTGGATGGTCAACTTCCACGTGGTCAGAGAGGAAACTTTATTTCTGACTACAGAGTAGGTTGATCCCCTGTAATCTATCTTTGATGTTCCTGGAGTGCAGAAACTATTGAAAAATATAACATCGAGGCGTTTGATTTCCTTTTTGATAAAGTTTGATAGTTCACTGACTTCGCATTGGTTGCGTTACGTTCTAGAGTTTGAGCGACCCGATCTTACCGTAGCATCATGAGTCTAGCCAGTGGTGTCTTCCAAAAATGTTGTAGAGAAAATCTTCGGCATCGTGAAAGTTTTATGGTTGACAAATGTCATACGCAGTTCTCGTTGGGTATTGTTGTCCGAGGATTGCATGTGGCTTTATCTTGGCAAAACGTGAAGATTGATGGGCAAATTTATGAAGTGTTGTGTAACAACTCAACCCCTTCCTGTGGTAATGGTTCCCTCGATAGGTTGGTAAACTGATGTGTGTTTTAAAATTATATGCGGACGAACACATTTAATAGCATACAATATGACCAAGAGCCACTTAAGATATCAGCACCTTATTCAACGAAGAATAACAGTTACCAGAATGAACGTCTCAATTATTCTCATATTATTTTTCATATTTGATCTTAACGAGAAATATCACTTTTGTTTCACTCGGTCAAATCTCTAGACTCGAAATGGGAAATACTTTCCTTATTTCATGTGGTCTTCACTTGCGATCGTAAGAAAGGATATATCATAGATATATACTTGATCGATCACGACAAAATAGAATAGGCGAACATACCGTAGCACTATTTGGTCAAGGATTTCATACATTTTCTCATATTACGGACTGACCACCTCGCTCTACCTTCCAACCACAACCTGCTTTGGAGAACAGCGTACACCGAGGAATTCCATCGGTGGGCATTCATAACACTGTTTCCGCTCCTCCTAAGGAATGGAAGAAGCCACTTGGAGGGCAACAGATGATGTAGCAGCGGGGAATGAGAAAAGGTACAGCGAACTTAGGGAAAGTAAGTGCCACACGTCTCCGTGGTTGGGGTCTAAAAGATCCCTCAACCGGTTAACTGGAAACATTGAAGGATATGACAGCGAACCATGAACATTGGCGACCGTGTTGTTCCTTTCTGTCGGGTCAGAATGATTGATCAATATGCGTTTGTACAGTTACACTGCGTATTTCGTTTGTTG
Source organism: Fasciola hepatica (assembly GCA_948099385.1). Lineage (NCBI taxonomy): Eukaryota > Metazoa > Platyhelminthes > Trematoda > Plagiorchiida > Fasciolidae > Fasciola > Fasciola hepatica. The sequence continues at coordinate 5,347,722 of CANUEZ040000019.1, forward strand.
GCCACTAGGCATTCCTTCGTTTTCCCACTCCCGTAGGTCCACTCTCTGTCCATATTGTTTAATCATTCTGTCTATTGACACGTACAACATGGTTAGAAAGACGTTGGTCAGTGGGGCTTGCCCTTCTGTTTAACGCTGTAAGATGATGATGGTAATGATGATTCGTAGCACATGCCCGAGCCATCTTAACTTATTTAGATTCAGCAATTGTTTCAGTGTCTGACTACTGGTTCCCAACACCCTACGCCTAACGCCAATATTGCTGATACGGTATTTCTATCATATTTGAGCAATACTACGGACTTATTGATGCTCAAACACTGACAGTCTTCGCCCATCTTCTACCCGTAACAGCCATGTTTCGGAGCCATATAATGGACGACTCTAACCACTTCAGTGAACACTCGTCCCTAGAAAGCAATCGGATATAACGCCGGGGCCACAGCCGACTGAGGTTCGCAAAATCCAAACGCGCACGCCTTTATATGACCACTTTGTGGAATTTAACTGCCTAGGTAACAAAATCTGTCTACTTCGGCCGTGGTTTTCCCTGCAGAGACGAGGTTTGGTATGGATCTAACCCAGTCCCGAAGAAGCAGTTTACACATTGAAGGTACAAAACACGTCCCAAAAGTTAACACACCGTTGTTTAGGCTGTTTAGGAAAACTTGTAACTTACCTGTAAAATGCTGTTGTGACCCTAGGTTTGTGCTACACCAAAGGTTATCAGGGCAGGCAAAGTCCTAGTTGAAGCAGATAAGTTTTGTTGTCCAGGCATTTACATCTCACCAGGTGGTCAGGTAACGAATGAGGTGTCGTCACGTGTATGGAAGGCGTGTTCGGTTTTTGTCAACCTCATTCGGCTGTGGCGCCGGCATGACATCCGGTTGTCTCCCAAGGATTGAGTGTACACTAAGGTGATTAGATTCATCCATTATATGCCTCTGAAATTTGGCCATTAAGAGTAGAAGGCAAATGAAGACTTTCGGTGTTTGAACATCAATAAGTCCGTAGTATTGCTCAAATATGATAGGAATACCGTATCAGCAATATTGGCGTTAGGTGTAGGGTGTTGGAAACCAGTAGTCAGACACTGAAACAATTGCTGAATCCAAACAGGTTAAGATGCCTGGAGCACGGGTTATGAATGCCGACCGATAGACTTCCTCGGGGCACGCTGTTCTCCAAAGCAAGCAAGGGTTGTAAGGTAGGTCAAGGTGGTTGGTCCATGACATGGTAAGAGATACGGAAGCCCTGGCTGGTTCAGTCCATTTCAGTTCAATGAACCACTAAAATCGCACTTCTGTGCTCTGGTTTTGGTTGCTACCTCACAGCATCGTTGAGTCTAGGGCAGAATGAATGGAAGCATAAAGCTAGAAACAACTAGAAACAAAGTAATACACGCAAATTACGAAGAAAACGAAAGCGATCGAATGTTATCATTTTACTGGCAGTGACAGCTTTCCATATCACCTAGTGTTTCCAACCATGTGGTGGTCGGGTTTCATGGACCCCAAATTGGAAGTCTAGCACGTTCTACTTGGTGAAGTCTAGCAGATTTTATCAAATAGAAAGTGTTACACCTCCGGACTGGGATCCAGGACATCCACCTATCAGATGATTGGAGACATTCAGTGATATGGCTAGGTGTTTCTGTCATTGGCGTAGTTTCAAACGGGCTCTTTTGTTTTCGTGATTTCCGCCCAATAATTTGTTTCGGTTCTTTTTCACTTTATGCTTCTATCCATTCTGCAATCAACTAGGCGATGGCTTGAGGTAACAACCAAAATCAGGGCACAGTGCGGGGTTAGTGGTTGAATGAAATGAAATGAACTGGAATCTGCACTCAAAAACAAAACCGTCGGCGTCAGACAATTTTACTGCTTGAGGAAAGATCGACGCCGTTATTCTCACACGTGGACAGAGCTATCTCGGGAACCATTTCAACTAAGAAGTTGAAGAGGAGGGACGATGGAAATCAACCCTGAAAAACATCACTTCTCTCGGTGAAATGATACCGTATGCCTAAACTCGGCTTCCACTATGTACGTAGGTGGACCAAATGGTCCCCTTCAAGGAGTGTGTCCCAAACATTCGATGGAAATCCTGCAATACAGCCGAATTCCAGTTTATATTACTTATGCTTTTCATAGTAGTCACGATTGTACAATCTACACTGTTATTTAACGATGGAAATCCTGTTGCATACCGTCAATCAGAGGATCAGCGACAGCATTGTTTGACAATTTTGACTGTCACAAAAATGATCTACATTTTCCACATAGATTTAAATGTCTATCGAGATGCCCACACGATCTTTGAGACTTATACTGCTTGCCCATATACCTGTTTTCATAATAGAATTGATTGTGACTAGCATTAGAAATGGGAGTCAACGGGCCGCTTTTTCCCTCATTTCCAGTTAGATGAGTCATATTTTGGCCTGGTGATTTCACAGAAATTGAAGTACTTTACCACAAATTGATTCACAGATTCTACTCTGCACACTGTGTGACATCGCATGAATTTCCAAAGAACACGTAGTGATGTGGGGATCGGTTAATTGGAATGAGAGTAATTTATTTATCGTCATTTCCTTATATATTTCTCTGAAAAGTTGGACTGAGATTGTAACAGGTAATCAGAATACTCTATGCCCGAAGAATCTTCAGAAACTTCATTCTGTAGCCACAGCCATCTTAGTTCATGTTCTTAACACGTTTATTGTTAAACTGAACGCTGACTGCCAAACGCGATTATCATTTGACCGTTGCTCTTACGAACGCTCTCACGCACATTCTTAAATACACGCTAACAATTATCTCTCCCAATCGCCTTCTCGTTCTCACGGGTCGTGGATAATACCGTTCCGGTTAGCGTATTCGTACAATGCCGAGCATTAGAGTAACGTGCGGGTGGTCCACGCAGTACAAAAGACCGAAGAACTCGTTTAACAAGGAAACCGCGAAGTAAGGTTTAGCGACCTTTGAACTGGTTGGATTTTCCGCCCAGTTGATTGATTTGGCTTACGGAACACCTTCTGCCAGACAGATTGGATGAAGCTATAATCCATTCTGCGTTGCATGAAAAGCACTTTATTCATCAATCTTTTGATCTTGAAAACATTGTTATCTCTCTCAACGAAGTAGTCATCGCCCAACTATTCCAGTTGTCTACCGTATACCGCACAGCTTTACCCAATGCTTTTTCCACGGTTAACTCCTTTCAATGACCCACTGATCAATATATCGATTGCCTCGGAGTGACGGTGAACGCTGACCTTCCCCCGTCGTCTGATGCTGTCGAATGAGCGTGCAAACTGCTGTACCTTTGACTTCAAATCCCAGAGTTTAGACGATTCCGAGTTAAGCCTACAATTAGATCTTTCTTTGTTCCTCAAGCGCTTTGCCAAATTTACCCTATTCTAACTTCGTGATTGTCCCAGGGTTGTTAAGGGAGGATTTAAAAGTGACATTTCTCGAGGTATTCTTTCACTCTTTCATGTCTCTTCCATCCTTATGGGTGATCTTAACCAAGGTATGTGAGTAACACATGAACGCCTGGGTGAATTATCGGTGATTCAGTCTATGCCTTCTCAATGAGGATCTCTCGAAATGCCGCTCTTCATACTGTCTTTCTCCACAAGGATACACTTATTTAAGCATTTTCCGATTCAGTATCTCAGTGGTTTATTAGTGAGCAAATTCATGGTCGCTGCCGAGCTACGTGGAAATCTTCTCTAAAGGGTTTCCATAGTTTCCGAGTCAATCACCATAGCTGAAGAGCCTCGTGCCATAGTCCAAGAGCAATTTATCACGAAAGAATGAACTCTATGCGAAAAAATGATGTATAATATTTATTTTGCGGAGCAACATAACAACAGGTCGGAAAAGTCTTTGCATGGTTGTATGAATGTGAGAATAAACTTATCATGGAAAACACATTTTCTGTAATACTGTGAAGAGATTTGTGATAAAAATATTTTAAAAAAGTAGCTTAGACACCCTGATAAATTTTCACTAGCAAATTCTCATAAGTTAGCCTCTGTTCTATTCCAATTGGCGCTTATTGGAAATTTTAAAGTAGTTGACCTGTTAGTGAATAAACTTTTCGTAAACCCGCAAATGTAAAACTAGCCAAATAGACCATCGTTAATTTTCATTCAAGACTTCATTCTTATGAACAGTGGTTTCTATCAACCGGCTCACGATTTCACCAGTTTTGAAAGTGCTCAGTCGTTAGATATTTTGATCACTTGTTTCATATATTTCACCTTTCTAAAGCCTACGGAATCATTAGGAGGAACTGATAAGAACAGCCCAACACTATACGCACTATGTCGCTTTGTGCTCAAAAAATTATTAAGTGTAACCGTTTTTGACCTCACAGATTACAACCGTTTTCAACTGTAAAATAGTCATTCAGTTGCAGATCTTGTTGCCAGCAAGCAACAGTTGATACAAATGCGTTTTCCATCTAGTATGTACACGCGCCGTTCAATAATGGTATGTATTCTGGGTCCCATCGAAAACTGATGAGTCATATACCCCACTTTTCTCACTTAGGTGCAATCATCCCCGTGGTCAATTTTGGTGACTGTTATTGACATTTCTTCGTCTTGTTTTATTACATCCTCGAATGATTGTACATGACGACTACGCAGAGTATAACTTCGAATCCCGCCCCAGTTCAACCAGTGTTCTTGTTCCTTCAGCGCGCTTAGTTCCAGTTGGAGGGTTTCCTACACCCATAGCGATAGTACTAGTTCTCGAATAGAAGTACCGATCACAACATTTAGCGTCGCGACCAGTTCTCACCCTGGATGTCTATAAATTGGAGGCTTTAAATATTCATAGTAGTGCATGAGAGGTTGAGGACTATATCAAGCTCTTCGAAGTATGGTGTTTGACTCGTAAATCCCTGGATTCTGACGAGGCTGCTCATTTCTCGACAGTCTTTGGGAAGAATGCATATTCCCTCATGAAGAATCTGGCTTTTACACGTTCTCCAGTATCCTTACCATACGAATCCCCGAAGGAGTTGCTGTTGAAGTAGTTTCAACCGGTGGATTTTGAGGCTGCTGAACGAGCAAAACTGCACTCATTGATGCGAGGTGCAAACCAATAAATACGGGATTTTGTGTTGCAATTGCAGACACAGGCCAATTTTGGTAATCAGCTCGAGGTGCAGTTACGACAGAGATTAATTGTTGGTATCAAATGTCCCCACTTGCAACAAAATCTTCTGCTCCTCCATGAATGTACTTCCCAATCCACCAAATCTCCTTGTGAGCAATATCAAGGCGTGCGTGGTGTTGTTAATAACGGGACCCAGATCTTGGTCAGCGCTAAAAAACTGAAGTCCTTTTCTAATCCACCGTCGAGACAATTAAATTACTTCCCTCCAGGCACACAATTCGGCCAGAATTCTCACTCTCGGCCAGGTAAACCAAGCAAGCAGTGGAATACGTCCGATTCTTATGGTCAGAAACATTCTCGATTGACCTGTAGATTTCTTAAGGCGAAGCGTCACGGTTGTGGTAGGATAGGTAATACTCAATCTGTATGTAGAAGTAAAAAACATGCTTTACTGCAAATCCATCCGAAGATTATCATTCACCTTCAGATTTTCAATCTTTTGCCTTATTTGTTGTAAGTTACCATGACTCTCCTCACATTACCCGTTCGTTTATCGTCATTCATTTCTTTCGACATTCATTCATTATGAACAATGACGGTGTTGGCTCATCTATTCCTCAGAGGGTTTTTCAGAAAATTAATCCTCCTGTACGGCTCCAACCCACATCCATTTCAGTTAAAGACATAGTCACCCGTTATATGTGCGTGGTTCATGGGAATTATTTCTTACTGATAAACAATCCAGTACATATGAGTGTTCTTTTCTTGTAATTGATCTGGACGTTTCCATCATTGGTTTGAACTGCATGAATCGTATAGTGCTTCCCTGAATTTTTTGTCTGATTCTCAACAGTCATGTACTCGGCTTTTAATTCTTCATTGTTCTGAAGTTTCTGGTGGTATCAAGATGGATCCTGTGCATCTTGAGGTTACATGCTGTTCTATTTTTACGAAACACCGCATTATTCCTCTCGGACTTCGTGAACCCGTGAACAGCGTATTAGACGACTTAATCCGTAAACGACTATTGACAACGGCGAGTTCTTCAGCATAGGCAACACCGACGGTGACTCCATTAAAACGCGATGACAAGACTCCCAGAATCTGTGGTGGTTACCGAGTTACCTTGAACAAGTTGCAGAAACAATCCATTAATGATAACCTCAAGTTTGCGGACGTTCTCTATCAGTTTCACAGTTCTAAGTATTTTTCTAAAATTGACCACAAAGATGTATTCTTACAGATTTCATTTGAGGAACAATCCCGTGAACTACTACCGTTAATATGTCGTTTGGTTTGTATCAGTACAGTCTTCTGCCTTTCGGTCTTAGCGTTTCTCCCGCTATTCTCCAATACAATATTAACCCTCTTATTTCTAACCATGAAAGTAGTTGTGCTTACCAAGATGAGATTATTGTATATTCTTCCACCAAAGTCTTGCATGATTAACATTTACGTTTATCACTAAACAAGTATCTGAAACAACATAGCCATCAACCCTGATTAGTATGTTTTCTCCACTTCTGAGTTCACTTGTTTGAGTTATTTGGTTGATGCTCACGGTTTTCACTCTGACCCCAACCGTTTTGCTCCGTTATCCAGTGCGCCCTCTCCCTAATCATTTGTTGAATTACCTTCTCCATTGGGTTCTCTTTAGTATCACTGTAGATTTATTCCCGATTATCCCACTAAAACTGGACCCTTATTCGGCATGTTTTCCCAACAGACATTCCAGTGGTCTTCAGTGCATGAAAAGTGCTTACGTGGTTTGTTAACGTTTCTGTCCACCAAAGCTGCACTTCATAAAGTTTCCCCTCATTCATCTTCGATTGTTATTACGGACGCGTCTCCTACCGGTATCGGGGCCGTGCTAGAACAGGAGGATCGACCAGTTTTGTGCATTTCTCGCCGACTCAGTGCTGCTGAACGCGGATACTCACAGATGCAACGTGAGACATTGGCTGGTTATTGGGCCGCTACTCATGTGTACAAGTATTTGTTTGGCACTCATTTCACCGTTGCTACTGATCACGAAACACTGAAATTTATCTATAATCCATATCGATCCTTAGCTAAGTCGTCGGGAGCTGTGGTTCAGCGTTGTAGTGTTGCTTTATCGGGGTACTCTTATGACATTCAACATCACAAGGCACGATCCATCCCACATGCGGGCTACTTGCCTCGGTACGCCATTTCCGGAGAACCTTCTACTACTAACTGCTTACTCACACAAACACTACCCGTGAGTTGACCAGATCTAATTCGTGAAACGAAGAAGTACTATCACACCATCATATCCTGTGTTCGACATGGACGGCAAATAGATGTTCGGCGTTAATTTCTTGAATTCTGTAAACGACGCGAAGACATTCCGGTGACTTGCGGTGGTATCTTGTGTTGCAACGACAGAATCAGTTTATCTCCTGCATCGCGATCTGCGGTTTCGCAAGATTTGCATTCCGGAAACCTAAGTATTGCAAAAATAAAACATCTTGCCCGCTCACATGTTAGTGGCCATAGATGAACGACGATTTGTGCCGTATTGCCAAAAACCTGTCGTGACTGTCTTCATAAACTTCACACGCAACCACTGAAATGGACGCCATCGCCTTTTTCTTCAGAGCCTTGGCAGCATGTTCAAGTTGACCATTGTAGTTCATTTCTAGGCAGGTTCTATGCTTTGGTTATTGTTGATTCTTACTCCCCTTGGTCGGAGGTCTATCTCGCTGCTTTTTTTAATGCTAACTTCACGGTTACAGCTCTACGTAAAACATTCAGTCGGGAAGGTATTCGGTGTGCGATTGCTACTGACAATCGAAGACTTTTCTCGGAGAAGAAGGTGACTGACGGGCTGAAATCGTTAGGTTGTCACCATGTGCTAACTCCACCTCGACACCCACAATCATATGGTACAGCTGAAAACTTTGTTCATACTTTGATGAGTATGGTTGCATCTGTGCATGTCAGTACTTTCAATGAACTCGACAGGGGTATTGACAATTTTAGAATGCGGTACCATAACTCCACCCAATTGGAGAGAGTCCAACCAAGCTTTTTAAGAACAGAGCTTTGCGAACAATTTGGTTCAGTTTGGAATCAGCTGGGCCTTTCTATCATCGAGGAAATGAACTGAGGTCTGCTCGTGGTATTGTTCTTAATCTAATGGGTAAAAAATAGTGACTGATTCTTGGTTTGAACGATGGTTCTTTAAGTCGTACGCACTTTGACCAAATTGCTTTTAACACACCTCTTTCTGACGCTACTTCTGAATGTCCTAATTCCGGCGTTTCTGAGTCTGTTTCAGGGGAGGACGATTCCAGAGCATCTGATAACTATCAAACAGTACAAGTTCGAAGATCCGAAAGATTAATCCATAAAGAACGGCTGAATTATGGAAGACCGGAGCTTCATTTAAGCCGTGGCGGATGTGATGGCTGTTGATGACATTCCTTCGTCTCGTTTTATCACATTCTCGGATGATTGTACATGACGACTACGCAGAGTATAACTTCGAATCCCGTCCCAATTCAATCAGTGTTCTTGTTCCTTCAGCGCGCTTAGTTCCAGTTGGAGGGTTTCCTACATCCATAGCGATAGTACTAATTCTCGAGTGTAAGTACTAATCACAACATCCATTCACCCAGCGGCCCCGTCCATATTACTGATGCATTCGAGTTATTCAGTATTGGACAATCACGCGCATTCTGGTTAACCATAACTGGTTTGCTCAAGATACTCGCTCGAGTTGTGATGCATTAAAGTTTCACACGGGTGGTGACGTGTTAACTGGGTTCATCTGGGTGCATAGCTCATATGGTGCTCCAGTATGCCACAATATTTCCACTGGGCTTGGCCGTTTTAGCAGCTTAGCTGCACGATCAGTCGATACAAATTCAGCCCTAGTGACTCATTGTGGTGGGAATTATCCGACAGTTTAGCGTCATGACATATTTCAAGCACATGCTACCCTGTTTCATGTGCTCGGCAAATTATCAATGGTTACTTCTGTTTGCCTAATATATTGTAACCTTTTTCATTTGTCAAACAGTCATCCAGTTATAGATGTTTTTGGTATCATATCCCACTTAACATACCCACAAACGTTTTTGGTAATAGGTCCAAAAGAGCCGAGAAAATTTTTAATAACCGTCTGGATGGTTATCAAAGGCAACACAACATGATAAACCGTAAATCATAAGTGAATAAGCGGTGAAAAAAACGCCATGGCAGTTTTACAGTCTTGGGTTGTAAAACTGTCTTGAGAGATGTCACCCACAGTACCCGAAACGTCTGCTCACAAATTTCCACCGAAAACGACGTGTTACTGACATTATATTTTCTCGTTTGACACACCACATGGTGCATCGTTTTTTCGATACACTCCTAACCTCGTTCTGGCCTGATATACTCAATAAGCTGTGACCCTAAAAAGGACCATTTACCATTCTCCAAGTATCACCGGTACTTCCAATCACATGAGATTTTAGAAAACACCACCGGCCCACGCCATACAAATCCGGACCTTTTATATCAGATTTCGCTGTACGGCCTCCAGCAAACCCTTCAGTGTCTCCCGGCACACAGCGGTAATCATGGCTTTCAGCACTTCCATGGTCTCCGGTTTCGGGTGGTACACCTTCCTGTTTGTATATCCCCCAAGAAAAGATCCAGTGGAGTCAAATCTGGAGACGGTGCCGTCGAACCTATCGGACCGTTTTAGCCCGACCCACTGGAGTGCGAGGGTCTCGTCCAGCCCATTGGTTACGAAATTCGTGCTATCTGGTGGCGCTCCATCCTGCTAGAACAGAACCCTCGACAAAGTTTCTAGTGATAAACTGTCCGGGTCGGGACCCAGTGTTTCTTGTAACATTCAAAATAAAGTTGAATTCATTTTCTTTGATAGAAACACGGGGCCAGTTATCCGTGGCTCATGGACCGCACACTAAACGTTCACCTTCCGCACAGCTGGTCGATGGCCCTCATGGTACACGAGGGTACTCTTTTTATTTCAACTGGTTCCGTATTGAAAGCCTTTAGCATTATGCAAGTAAAATGTTGGCTCGTAGGAGAAAATGATATAGCATAAGGCTGGTTGTGAAATCAACCAACATGGAAGCCGTGAGGGTATGGTTTGACACTTCCTTCGGTAGACGGTTTAGTCTCACTGTCTGGCGATGCGTCAGTACCGGCCCCTACCGAGCCCACAAAATCACGAGCGGCAGGACAGCCGGTCGATGGCATGACTCGATAGACGAGACGACCCCTGCAAATAGCATTTAAGCCTCAGGACATGGTCGCCCACACAAATCGGACCAATGCGCTACGCGCAACGTGTGGACACATGGATTGACTACTTATATATTCTTTGTTTTTTTACAAATAAAACGAGAAAGTTCGCAGGCAGAACTGAGTTCTTACTAGTTAGTGGGATGAAACGAAACAGGAATCAGTCACAGAATTCAAATCGTCGCTGTTTGTCACCAGAAAATACGGTATGGACCGAACAAGATGAATAACTCTAGCATCATTCCCTCTTGAGAATATTAGCATAAGAGCCGTGAGAGATTTCTAGTTCTCATGAGACCTCCCTGGCTGATTTGCAAGGTTTCACAGACAAAAGATAAGAAACTTTTCCGGTTTTCGTTGTTGGTGGCTGATCGTGCGCGACCAGATTGTTTTGTGCGTAAGACTCTCCCAGATATAATCAGCCTCTTCACAGAATTGTGGCACAAGTGGTAGGAAGGTTTCGGTCGATCCGGGTGGCGCCAGTGAAACTTCTTTCAAGATTGTCTGTAACTGAGACCACGGATCGATTTCACTTTCGCCACCGCATATCGATTCATGATTTGAGGTTTACCATGTAGTGCTACTTTTGATAACCATCGGGGCTGTTTTTAAAAGTTTTCTTGACTCTAACTTTACTTTTGCTTTTACGTGACTACTTCCTGCGAGAGGATAAGTCGGCTCCATGGATATCACAGACCGTTGCTGACCACGCACGGCGGTCTGAGGCACGCTCGGTGCAGATCGTGATCCAGTCCGTTTTCCATCGCTGGACTCCATAGGCTGACCGAAGACCTAGAAGCTCTAAGTCTTTTTCTATTGCACTGGTCCCCGTTTTGAGTTACCCACCGAGGAGACAACGCCAACCAGGGGAAGGAGCAGGGCAGAGTGACCGTTTCGCTATTTCTGACTCAGGTCCCCGAAGGATATGGCCAAACCACTGAAGTCGTCGACGTTGGAGGAGGACGGAGAGTGTATCGACATCAGAGCATCGTCTCCTTACTACTTCGTTGGACACTCTGTCATGCCAGTTGACTTTGACGCTTTGTCGCGTGCTCCAGTGGTCAGAAACCTCCAGCTTTCTGTCATCCTTAGTTCGTAATGGCTGGGTTTCTCAGACAAAGATGAGTACAGGCCGGATGGTGGCACGGTAAACACGAACTCTGGTCCTCAATCTGATTTCTCTGTGAGCTCACAGCGTTCGTCTTAGCTGATGGAAGGCCCTCCTAGCGTTGCAGATCCGTAAAACCATTTTACCTTTTGTCTGGCCTTTCTGAAGCAGAGTTGAGCTTAGGTATTTGAATGTAGGGAAGTATTCGACTGGTCGATCGTTGATGTACAGCTGTTGAATTGTCGCACCTAGATGGGCTGTGAAATCTTTGGTTTTGGCTGAATTTATTTCTAGCCCGATTGACATCGCGAAAGAACTGTTTCGGTTGAGGATTGGTTGGGGCGTAGCGCGTGGGTCTCCTAGCACGACAATATCATCCCGCGAACTCCAGGTCCGAGATTTACAGTTCTTGGCCAAGTTGAACGCCAGGGCAGTCGTGTACTGCATGACCCAGTGTTCAATCAATGGCATAGTTAAACAGCGTCCGTGAGAGGGGACAGCCCTATCTAACTCCGGTAGTGAGTGCAAACTCACGGCATTCTTAGCAGTACATACGAACCCTAGCACCAGTTGTCGAGTAATATCTCCTCAACAGCCTTTAAAGCTTATCAGGCATCCCGTCGGATTGGGTTATAAACCAAAGAGACTCGCGATTAACCGAATCAAAGGTGGCCTGGAAGTCGATGAAGCGAGCTACCGTTGTCTGCGGTGACTTATAGCTGTGCTCCAGTATTCGGCGCAGTGTGAAGATTTGATCCACACAGCCACTGACAAGGCGAAAACCTCCTTGGTTCGGGCTAGTGTGTTGGTCTTTTGCCTGGAAGAAACGGTTTAATAGCTACGCACCAAAACTATTTGCGGCAGCATCGATCGAGCTGATCCTTCGGTAGTTCTCACATGCCGATTTATCACCATCTTTCGGAATGGGCAGCAGAATAGAAATGCCTTAGTCAGGTGGGAATTTTTCCTCCCGTCAAATGGAGTCAAAAAGTGTGCATAACCTGTCCATCAGTGACGATGAAACAGACTTTATATACTTTAGGAGAGATCCTATCTTCCCCGGCGGATTTTCTGCCTTTCAGTATTTTAATGATTTCAATGATTTCTGAGGTACAGGATCGCAGTTGCTTTCGTACTGGAATGGAGGAGTTGACATTGGTTGGTCCGCCGGGTGGTTTGTAGGCCGGTTAAGTAGCTGACCGAAGTGTTTGCCCCTTCGGTCTGTTTTCTTACTTTATTTGGATATTAGGCTTCCTGCCGTGTCACAAAGGAGCGAATCTTGTTTGTTTATACTTGAGGCCTTGCGAATGAGGAGGAACAATTTACGGAAGTCATCAAGTCCTAACCCAGTCTCCATTGTACCGGCTATTTCTGTCCAGTACCTTTTGCGATCACTGTTGGCTGAGCGTGTGGCCTCTCATTGCAGTCTGCGGCGTTCATCACTACCTGAGAGCCGGGCTTCTTGGGCTTTGGTTGACAAATGGGGCGTGCTGTCAGAGATCCAATCTTTTGACCCCCTTTTTGTTCCCCAGAATACCGTCCACGTAGCTTCCTTGATTGTCGACTTTATTTGCGCTGACTGAGCTACCATAGAAACTTCGTCTTCCTGTGCATTGATCACGGTGACATTGGTAAATGCATCAAGTCCATGGGTATCCGGCTGGCGATTCCACAATCGCCATTTGCTGACTTTTGAAGGAGTTTCCATCCATGCCTATACTATGTTAGTTCACCGACCCGGTGTCTCATGCCGTGAATTACCACATCACCACCAAAGGCCAAGGTTCATTTTCAACCACGCCAACTCGACCCCGGCAAACTCCGTATTGCGGGCCTCGGACTGGGACTATTGATTTATCTTGGCTTCATTCGACCATCTTCAAGCCCGTGGGCCTCGCCTTTGTAGATGGTTCCGAAGTCATCCGGTGATTGGAGACCCTTTGCAAACTACCGCACTCTAAACAACCTCACTGTTCCTGACAGGTAACCGATCTCACACATATATGATTTTCAATGTGTTGATGTTTGGCAGATTTTGACAATGTTTTGAGGTGATCCAAATGTGGAAAGTCTTTGGCCCCGGCGGGATTCGAACCCACGCATGGTCACCACCCTCGCTTTAGTACCGGGAGTGCTCTACCAGCTGAGCAACGAGACCACGCCTGATTTGCACAGAATCTCTGTAGGGAAAGGATCCTTTTCAAGATCGACCTCGTGTAGGCATGTCACCAAATCCGAATGACCGAAGAAGACATACCTAAGACAGCCACCACCATAGCTTCCGGCTTGTTCGAGTCCATGTGCATGCCTTTTGGGTTAAGAAACTCTACATGGACGTTCCAATGTTTCATCGATGAGGTGCTCCGGGGTCTACTCTTCACTTTTGGCTACACTGACAACATTTTAATTTCCAGTACCCCTCCATCGGAGCATGAATTCCATCTGAGTCAACTTTCGGAGCGTTTCCAACAATATGGACTTCAGCCGAATCCTATAGATGTGTGTCCATCGTCGTGTCTCTCGACTTTCTCGGGCATCATATCGATCAGCGTGGTTTGACAACCTTCCCGGACAAAGTGCGCAACATCATATTTCGTGCACCTAAGACTGTCGCACAAATACGTCCTTTGCTGGGATTTTTAAATCATTACCGCAGTTTCATCCCCCACTGTGAGTACACCGTTTCGCTTTTAACCGACCTGTTTAAGTGCAGTGCCGAGGCGATCGATTTCACTCCCAAGGCCGAGGCAGCCTTCACAGAAGCCAATTAAACGCTCATAGATACCACCGTGCTGCATCGTCCGCACTCTGGTCCGAATACCACGTTGATCCTAACAACGGATGCACCCAATACCGTTGCTGGTGCGTGGACTTCTCGATATCTACTTGGCAATCCGTCACTTCCGCCATATTTTGGAGGGACGACAGTTTCGCGTGCACACTGAGCACAAACCTCTGACATATACAATTAACGCTAAACCTGGTAGATACTCATCCAGAGTCATGCTCCACTGGGATTGCATTCCTCAGTTCACAACAGATATCCGCTACTTGCGTGGAGTTGACAACTTTGTAGCTGACGCTTTGTCCAGACCTGGGGTCAACACGGTACAAACACAATTTCATCTTCCCGAGCGAGCCAAACTCCAGCGAGTTGATCCGTCGTTACCTGACCTGCGCACTTCCTTCACACTCCAACTGAAAGATTCTTCCCCACCTTCAGCCGATGGCACAATCTTATGTGACTGGTCTGCCGGTAACCTTCGTCCTGGCGTTCCTCTTTCCTGCGAGAAAATGTTTTCCAAATACCTTCATTCTTGTTCCCGCCCTGGTATTCGTGCTTCCCACAAACTCAGTTCTGCCTGATTTGTTCGGCCCAGTATGAATTCTGACGTTGCATTATGGACTAAACAGTGTTAACAATGTCACAGAAATTCCACCGACACACATTTTCTTCCCCCAATACATTCACCGTTCCCGATGTCCCTTTCTCACATAACCACTTTGATCTCGTTGGTCCACTAGTGCCACCAAACAGACATGCTCACGTATTAATTGCTTCACACGTTGGCTGATGGCAGTGCCTACTACCGAAAACACGGCAGAGAATATTACGAAAACACTACTCCAATACTGGACTGCTATATTTGATGTGCCATCTATCGTCCCGGCAGCCAAATCCAGTCCACTTCCTTTAGTGAATTCACTAAACTGCTTGTCTGTGAGCATATCACGACAACTGCATACCATCCTTTGTCCAAAGGCATGGCAGAAAGCCTACATCGTCAGCTGAAGGCAGCACTGATGTCACAGCCAAACCCCGATTGCAGCAGCGATAACCTGCCACTCGTTCTCTTGGGTCTTCGATCATCAGTCAAAGCTGAACTTTACAGCACATCGGCTGAGCTCGTTTTCGGCACCATCATTAGACTTCTAGGTCGATATGTTCAACCCAGGTCTACTGACATTCCTAGCCCCTCTCAGTTCTTTCAGCAGCTTTGAGACCGCTTGTCTTATCGACGCCCAACACCCACTCGCTCATCACCCATTCAAGATTTGTACACAGTGATTTACACTCGTCATCATTCGTTCTTATTCGTACCGATTCCGTACGCAAGCCACTCACACCACCGTAGGATGGTCCATTCAAGGTGCTTAGCCGTGCAGACAATATTTTGTTAATCAGAAGAGTGATAAACGGACACTATTTCCATTGACAGACTAAAACCCACGTATTTTGACATATCTCCGTCACCGGCAGCAGCAACACCGTCACCATGCGCAGACACACTATGAACAGTTACTGTTGACGATACGCAAGTCACCGTCACACTGGAAACCACATCACCTCCCCCAGAATCACCAACGCAGCAACGACCCCTTGTCACCAGCCGTTCTGGTAGAAACTTTCGATATCCTGTCAGATTGTAGGACTTAGCTGTTCAACGTTTTCTTACACTAACCCATTTTCTGTTTCAATTATGCTACGGAGTTTATTTTGAACAATAAACGTTCTGCGGGGGATTTATGAATGCATCTGTCTTTCCACACTTTCATGTTCATTGTGTCCTTTGGTACGTCCCCTTGCAGTACCCACGTTCGAGTGTGAATAACTAATACACACCTTTCTTAAAACATACACATACTTGATCACGAGGCGCAACATTACAAATCTTGGAATAAAACACTATTTAGGGCGCAGCTTCGCTTTCTGATTTGTGACCGTTCTGGAACTTGCTTAATCGGTGATCTGAACGTGATCGGTCAGTAGTTGTGAGTTTGTTCCATAATGTCTGACTGTCTTCTGTTTCCGTTGGGCATATATCTGTCTAGTCATCTAGCCACACTCCTCCACATCGACTTAGTGTGTCACAGACCGATTATTACACCACAAATTCAATCTCTTTTATAGAAGAGATTGCAAAAGCCATACCAATCAACTGAGGGGAAAATCCAGCGAGTGGAGTTTCTCAAGATTCTTCGGGCATAGAGTATTCTGATTACCTGTTACAATCTCAGTCCAACTTTTCAGAGAAATATATAAGGAAATGACGATAAATAAATTACTCTCATTCCAATTAACCGATCCCCACATCACTACGTGTTCTTTGGAAATTCATGCGATGTCACACAGTGTGCAGAGTAGAATCTGTGAATCAATTTGTGGTAAAGTACTTCAATTTCTGTGAAATCACCAGGCCAAAATATGACTCATCTAACTGGAAATGAGGGGAAAAGCGGCCCGTTGACCCCCATTTCTAATGCTAGTCACAATCAATTCTATTATGAAAACAGGTATATGGGCAAGCAGTATAAGTCTCAAAGATCGTGTGGGCATCTCGATAGACATTTAAATATATGTGGAGAATGTAGATCATTTTTGTGACAGTCAAAATTGTCAAACAGTGCTGTCGCTGATCCTCTGATTGACGGCATGCAACAGGATTTCCATCGATAAAAAGCAGTGTGTCGTACATTTGTGACTACTGATTGTAGCTTCATCGCAGTCTGAGAATTTTTAGGCAAAGTGCAATAACAAAGGTTAACCTACAGTGAATTTGTTGTCGACTTTAGGGATTTATCATGTACCACACATCGAATACTGTATTCTTTGATTAGTCCGACTAGCTCTAGTAGGAGGAGTATTTTTGCTGCTGAGAAGCAGCAATCCATGAACCGCTGATGGTTGTTCCAAATGAATTGGGTTTACTGATATTCCTCAAAATAATGACAGAATTATGTATACCAGATCAAAGAACAAACAGGAAAGCGGTAAACATAGTTCTAACGGATGACCTTCAGCCAAGCAACCACTACGTAAATTGAAATGGGACTCGGGCATTCCAAACGGAACTCAAAACAACTGGCCATCATCACCAGGTCATTCATAATAAGCGACTCTATGTCGGTTGATATGCCACTCACAGTGCCGTCGGAATGCGTTGATAGCTTCATGTGATCACTCGGCGGTTGAATATAGCGCTCTTGAAGGTATATAGTGCACGAAATGCTATCAACTCTTCCTGTATTTCTGAGATTATATTTGAACCAAACCACCTAGAGTGACCAACTTTGGTATGCTGATGTATCAACCCTCTGTTGTCAGATATATACAGATTTAAAGCATGAAAAAAGTTAATTCATTTATTCCGGCAAAAGTACTTCAGAAGGAGCGAAATTCTGTTAAACCCACCACTGAACAAATGACAAAACACTGAACTGGTGTACAAATGCAACGACCTTCATTGTTATTGACTCATCTTCAGTGCTTACGGATATGTGATTGATCAGCGTTTAAGTCACACGTGAACGAATTTCACTCAAGCTATGCATTCTGATCAATAGTAGAGACCCCTCACTTATCAAAACAGAGGGATGGTGCGAAGTCCAGGGCTGCTTGGCCTGAAACAAGGAACATTACTCAGATATACCGAATCAAGAATGAGCAATCGCCAGATTTCCCGGAAAATTTTCAGATGGACAATAACTATTCACCACTTTCTGAAGGATTTCGTTCACTATTTGGCTAAGAGCAAAAAAGCCATTCGAAAAAAAATCTCCGAGCAGGGTACAAGAAGACTCTTGTACAGTTCTTCAAACGAATCTACAAGTGTTCCAAAGATGCAAATGTTCTTCAAAACGAACTAGGGAGTTTGGCGTGTGGATCTGCGGTATTCGAAATACGCGAACCGATAGGACGTAACGAAATCGCTCTTGCCCGGAACTACGCAAACCAAAGTAGCAAGAATACCAAGGTTGTGGAATAGTCCGTTGGTTGTATTGTGGAACTGGTTTTTATAAATGAGTTGAATCAAAGAAAATAATTGGCAGACTAGAAGTTGACCAGTCACAGGGAGTTTTTGCTGTATCTGTCTTTGGCGATCCTGATCGGTTGAGGCTCATCTACGTGCGCAGCTACTAAGTTGTACTTGGCTGTAGCTGGCCGTATCAGGTGTGACACCGGCTGAATCACCACAAGAACACAACTCCTACAGTCTGAAAGATCTCAGCAGTACAGAAGGACGTGTTCACCACCTTGGGTAACGTATTGCCATTTTCAAAACTGAGAGGAATGGTCCTCAAATGGCGTCACCTGAAATGAAAATCAGATAATGCGATGCTTAGCAAACAAATAGTTTAACCTCGACGGTTCTGGTGTAATTAATTACTACTGGAACGACCTGTGGAAAAATAAATTGAATCCCAGTTGTCGAACGTTCGTTGTTTGCTCTATGATAGCCCAGGGTACAGTTTTGAGGAATGTAAATCTCAGCTAGCAGTCTTAGAAAGGAAGCAGATGGCTGGTTCGTGCATCAGAATGGTAAGTGAATTTTTACTCCTGATAACTCCGGAAAAAAGGACCACGATATTTCGGCCTTACAGCACGGCCGTAGATACGGTCAACCTCGTCATAATGTAGCTATTGTACTGGAATATCAAAGACCATGGACCGGCCTACTTACAGTTCACGCTTGAATCTGATTCAAAATGTCTGGCTTCTGTTAGCAAGGCTAGTCTGTGAGGATGGAAGACTTTTCGGCCGTTTTGGGCGATTTGACGCCCATAATCTTTGACGAGTGGACAGCAACATAGACAGTCCAGGGCATTGTTGGAAGCGTGCCTGGACGTTGTGTTTCAGTCTATACGTAGCGCCTCTAGGTGGACACCAAAACACTAAACTCATTTAATAATGCTATTACGAGTCTAGCTCTTGGGTTCTTTCTTATATTCTCCTTAACTTTGTGATCGATGTAGTCCTACAGACGGCGATTTTGTCACGTGAGGATAATGGCACTGAATTTTTCTCGGGTGGAAAAGTGTCAGATCTCGAACATGCGGACGACATAGTTCTCCTGAGTGAAGATCCAAGCAAGTTGCATGCTTTTCTGGACATCTTGATTAACTGCGTAGCAATGCTCGGTATGTTGCAAGATTGGTTTGATCCAGCTGCATAGCCTTCAGTATCTGGGGAAACTATAGACCAAGAAGGCAAGTTCTGTTATCTGGGCAGTTGAGTCTCACCCAGAGGTCGGATATTGGATGTGATGTCTTTGCGTACAAAGAAGGCTTGTTTGGCATTTGCCAACCTGAGTCATCTGTGGCGTCGACGTGACATCCGTTTATCTATCAAGGGTCGCATGTGCGCTGCAGCAGTCAGGCTAGTGCTTCGGTATGGTTCGGAGACATGGCCACTACGGGTGGAGGATATACGAAGATTGCCGGTGTTTGAATATCGAAGTCTTCATAACATTGCTCGAATCAGGAGGGAACACCATATAAACAATGCTGAAATTTGGCGGAGAGTCTTAGGTTCACGAACCGAATCATTAGATGAAACACTTAAGGTCACCAGGGTAAGATGGTTAGGGTATCTGTTGCGCATGTCCCCTGGCAGGATTCGTCGGCGCGGCTTGTTCGCTGAGGTAGGTAATGGCTGGAAGAATAGTGAGGTTGATCGGTCTCTGACATGGAACAAAGGCAATACACCCGCATTTAGTGGACCTGGCGATGTTTGGTGTGTTAGGCTTCCTGGTTGGGGTTCAAGAGACCATCTCACTCTGGTTAGATACATTGGGGGATACGGCTCGATGTCACTACAAGTGTTGCTCTTTTATTCACGAGAATTCTTTGACGACTTGATACTATTTCTAAGCTTCTTCTTACTCTTTTCCTGTTTTTCATCATTTCAGATTGAGGTTACAGCTGAGAGATAGCAACAAAACTACCACCTCCAGTGTATTTTCAGTGGTTTTTTTGAACCGAACTGAGTGATATGTAGTAAGGTCTGCTATCGGGATGATAGCCGCTCTCCAGGGGTTCATCCAGTACCGGCATCAGGTCTTCGACTAACTACAACCAGTTCCACTTCACGACTCGAATTATTAGGTGGTATGGTCATAGTAAGTATCATACACTCAGATGCAAAGTGGTTAACTCCGTTCAGAACAGTTAGTTCCATTGGTTATTTTCTATATTACATTGGCGTGACTTCCATCAGTTATATCTTAACATGGCACTGGTCGGTCAAGCGCCGGCCTGTCCCGTTGAAAAGTTAAGAGCCCTGATTGGCTTCAGTCCTAGCAATCGATTAGTTGTTTGAATTCTGATTGTTCAAACCAACCTGGTGCCAACCGGTCTCGGTTCATCTCCATTTCTTTTCAACTGGTTTTGGAAGCTTGGCGCAATCCCGGCTCACTGGCTCCGGTCGCTAGCTAGCTTTGTCTCTCACATTCTAATAGAGTTACAGGATCATCAACATATCCACGAAACCAAAATTCTATCGTCTTCTTTCATTTCATTCGTGGCGTGGTAATGGTATTATTAGAAATCATTCGTGGGACCAGAACTGTCAGTAAAGGTAACTGCATATGGGTAATATATTAGAATTGTATAGCATCATTCATCATGTTGTATCAATGCTCAGCAGACCGTAGTCGATAAGGGTAACTGTGTTTCTTAGCCAGCTCTTAGTATTTTCCATTCCTTCAAGAGTGAGTTGGAAAACATTTCACATCGTTTGCCGGAATAAGTGGACCGACTTTTTTCATACTTTAAATCTGTGTATATTTGAGATATTAGTGGACTGATACATCAGCATGCCAAATTGGGTCACCCTAAGTGGTTTGGTTCAAATATTATCTCGGAAATACAGGGTGATTTTAATAGAATTTAGTGTTCAATAATTCGCAGATCCCGATGTTGTTTACCGTCTTGTCAAGCGGACAAAGCAACGTAGATTTTTGCCCGTGATATTAGAAAAAGTCAAAATGAAACTGCTGCTACCGTTTCCAGGAGCATTAATAGAAGTTCAAACCTCTGGGGCCTACGTACTTTCTTTGAACGCACTGCACATGCTTGTCTTCCACGTTCCCTGTAACTGTTGCTAGCAGTTACTGGCCAAATGAACCTGTTGTTTATTATATGGAGGTTATTTTTCTCGATTTTGATAAAGTTATCAAGATACCCCAGTTTTTGTACCCTGATGGGGCCTATCCCCCACAGCTCTCACCATGTACAGACGTTGAAGTATTCGATCGTCGCTTAATCACGACTCCAAAGTCAACAAACATTAAAACTACTGAGGCTGACTCCTACCATGGCGCTGCGACGGATATCATTGTCTTCTCGGGTATTTACAGTATAAGCGGTCAGGACGGTCTATTATCAGTAATTCTAAAGGAATGTATAAGAACACTTTCTCCGACAATATCGAAACTTTGGAAGAATCACCGTGTGATTCTAAAAATGGACGCCCCGTCCATGCACACTCCATTCGATTCAAATGAGATTACAGCTGTAAACCAACTGTGGAGTGCTCAAGTATAAGGATGATTGGGCGGAAGAGTACCGGGTACGCATACCTGATGAGCGGCAATAACCGCGAAACCGGTCCTGTGCTTCCGGGGACATTTTGTCTTGTCATCCAGATACAATGCCATATTACTCATATCCAAATTCCTCAACATTTGTTTAACGTTCCAAACTGCTGGAAGGTGACCTCTACTACCCCTAAGCACAAAAATACATCTTATTAACGCCCAATTATCAGTACGTCAGTATCCATTGTAGTGTTCGTAAAGCTTGTGTTACGTACTCTCTCTCCTCAGATCGCTTTTTTTGGAACCCTCGCCAACTTGTATGCTGAAACTCCCACTATACTCTGGATGATCTAACATCAGTCATCCATTTTGTTTTATCATTACTAGAATGAAAAATTCGGGCTGTCAGAGTGATCCTTTTTGACTACTCTGACGCATTCAGCTGTGTCGACAGACCCAAACTAATTCAGATTTATGCAGGTTGCGGAGTGTTAGCAAGCTTCACTTATAAATGTTTTAGTTGCTTTCCAATAGCGAACAATGCACACAGTCTCGGGGTCAAACCTCTGCGAGGCTCTCTTCTTCCGCTAGCATTTCACAAGAAACTATAAGATCATCTTTCTTATCCTCTACTTATATCTCTTCCATGCCTGTGTACAATGACAATTTCTGTATTTAATATGCTGATGACATATACCTTGGTATGCCCATTTTATTGGTTCTGTCCAAGTAATGTTACGACAGACTGTCACCGAAATCGCCAGATGATTTTCTAAATGCTCATATATCTAATTTTGTCCCCATCTTAGCGTTAAGTATTCTGACCTTTTATTTATCTAATTCAGCACTTTTCTTTAGCGGCAAGCATACTGCTTGAATGTAATCCACCAGATATATCGAAGTTGCTACCAGTCTTGATCTTTCTTGGTCCGCTCACGTAGCTGATATTTTCCTAAAAGTTAGACGTCTAACCTTTTACGTACTATGACTGAAGTCCTTTGCCACATCACTTCACGTGAATAAATGATATGTATTCGTATGTATCATACCCCACTGGCTCTACCCCCCTGCAGTTATCTTTCCAGATTTACTTGTTAAGGATTTCATACCCATTGTCAGATCAACATTCTCGAAGTAGTGAGGTCCCCCAAGGTCAGCTCACTCAACAAGGCCACGATTTTCGGAAGTCTCCTCAAAGATACAGGGTAGTCATCAATCGCTCCCTCTTTATTCAGATCTCAGTACATGTTTGTTCACCTCTACTTCTGCGTTCTGCTACGAACGCTAGTATGCCTGTACTGATACTCCTAAATCAACTACTGTTCCCTTTCTCACCATGTTCCTTATCAACCCAAACATTGCTACCAGCGTACTGAAAAGCCGGCTAAGCTGAACAGTTTCTTCCAGTTTTGTGAACTTTTCCCAGACGAGAAGTACCAGACCTCGAACAAATGGATAGCATATTGCTTCTGAGTGAAGATTCAGGTATGTTTCAAACTTTCAGGAGCAGCAGGAATGAAAGTGAAAAAACGGGCTTATTATTCACTTTTTTATCCAGAAGAGCGGAATGCTCTCTCAGGACTGCGTTGGTCTAACACCGGACCTTGTAGTGTCGGAGAAGAAAACATATCAGGTGGATACATTGTTTTCCAGTCAGGTGCATTTCGCTCAAAGGTGGGATATAAGAAGTGTCTTCTCGTTTACAGAGATCAGGTTTGGCGTTTGCCATGTACAGTTACCTGTGGATTTGGTGTGATCGGCACTTGTTCACCAAGGGTCTAGTTTACACTTTGCTAGTTAGATATGTACTCTTGTGTGTGCCAGAATAGTGCAAATGCAGACTATCGATGTTGGAGCATCGGTTTCTTTACAGCTTTGTTCGAATATCGACTGTGAGCATCAGCAATGATCAGGTTGGGCCTACGCACAGCAGTCAATATATTAGGTGAAACATCAGAGGTTGCGACATGTTGCACATGCCAAATGAAGGAATTACTCAGTCTGAAATGTTTACTGAGGCCGGTAGTGTTTCGTAAGTCGTCGGCGGAGGCCATTCTGTGACAAGGAAGAAAGCTATAAAATTCAGATTAGTGGTGATGAACACGTTGTGTGTCAGGCTTACCTGGTGAGATCCGAAAGACATCAAAATACTTAATAATTTGAAGCATGCAGTGAGACGGCAATGTAACGCTAACAGTAGCGTTCTTGTGTGCATACACCTTCCTCATCCACTTGAGACCATAATTTGTATCTGTCCCCATTATATTTTATAATAGTCTGAATAGTCCCACAGTCATGGTCGCATTAAGAATAAGATGCTGGAGAACGAACAATTGTTTTCAATGAATCCTGTATGTGCTCTTACAATTCATATGGGTGAGACAACATTGGAATGCGTTAGCCATTGGCCGGAGTAAAGGTCATTGTCGTGGCGTTAGGAAACAGGGGGTTGGTGGGGAGGGGCGTCTCTATTGTGTGCTTTCAAAGTCATATACCGAGTTCCACCCAATCGACCCCTGGCCACGGCAGAGGCAATCGCCATTCGCCTACTAAGTCCTGATCTACGTGCACAAAAGCGACTAGTCCAGGCTCTCCAGCTGCCTTGGCCAAAACCGGAAACCACGGACCGCCGACCGAACCCCAAAAGTCCACTATCGACTGCCACTCGTGACGGTGGGAGTGAAACTCTCACCACAACACGCACACGATAGAGACACCCCTCCCCACTAACCCCCTTTTTCCTAACGCCACGACAATGACCTTTACTCCGGCCAATGGCTAACGCATTCCAATGTTACCTCACCTATTTTATAATCTTATACCTTTGGCTTTCGACCAAGGTTTTCACTGAGAGACAGCAGTCAGAAACGTCAAAACTAGTACATGAACAATGGTTGTTCAAAATGAACCGACTGAATCTACTCGGTCAGCCGTACGTACTGGAATAATTTGTACCTGAACTGCGTGCGCCAGGAACTGAAAAGACGAGAATTGCAAATACGTAATCTATCGAATGTAATTGTGGCACATTTGTTCATATATGAAGTAAGGCATGACACCATGGGTAGAAAATATACTGGTCGACCGTAAAGCGATCTGGCTGTATTTGGATGATCTAACTTCATTTGATTGGTTGAATCTTGAAAAAGAAGTTGCAGCGCACCACACCGTGTGCGAAAACACTCAAGTAACCACTCTACTGTTTAAGGGAGCGCAACTGGAATGTAATTCATATCTTAGTCTCTCGCACAATGTGCAACTATTTTTTCAGAGGTTATGGCCCCCACGTGTCCATTTATTTAATTGGCCGCGCCAATTATGCAATTATTTTAGTCTCGGGTTGCCTTCGGCGCGTTTTCATGGAACACTGTTGCCGGTAAACCCGGCTATACAATAGCACTTTAACCACTCATAAACAGGGGTGGAAAATAGATTTGCTGCCATTATACAACGCAGAAAGCAACACAGTGTTGTCTCATAAACAGTTCAGTACTAGTTTGCCAAGCATCGACTGTTGTGCACTCACAATGATCAATTTCATTCTATTATTTAGGTCAATCGTTTCTATTCCTTCAGATCACCGAGATAGATTCACATTTCTACAAGCTAAGATGAACTGAACGATTTGAAAGACACGATGTCAGCACGCCAACTGTTTCTGAATTTTAAATAACTATCATGGTTACAGGTTGATTCTGTAGATCCTAGTGTGAGTCACATTAGGAAACTGAACACCACGTGATTCACCCAAGGTAATAAATAAATCGCAGCAAATTCGCATTAGACCAGTGCGTTTAGTAACGGTTACATCGTTCACTCTAGGTATGCCATGACCACGGAAAAAGTCATGAAATTATTCAATGAACATTTCACATTTTCTGTTGCTGAAAGTGATAAAGTCCTGATCGGTGCAAACACGAACTCCTGCTCAACGTGATCTTCCCCAAAACTTCACATGACTTTATCCAATCACCAACACACAACGTAAGGTCTCATATAACTCGTCCCATTCTAGTTTTTTTTATTTTTCCCTTGTGTTGTGCGTACGCGACCGATGAGAGTGCACGGAGGGGATCCCCCTGCAAGGCCTGTCTTCAAACTTGAGTATTCACAGTTATCACTGGTGCTAAATGTTACATCTTTTGCGGTGTGAAGCGCTTCCTGATGAAACAAGTGAAGAGCATTTCCGAGTAAATTTTTTTTATTCAGCACCATTTCTGATGTTCAGTGTCAAAAATTTGCCTAAGAATGCACCAAATCCACGTCCGCGATTTGGGTCGTACGTATCACTTGAGTAATTTTTTAACTACATACTTACAGTTAATAGGATTTTAAAAGTAAGAAAGTGTTGGTAAATTACTTTGAGAGTGACGTTGGGTTCATTCAAAATGTTTGGCCTGCATGTAAATATTTCATCTTGGTTACACACTGTGAGACCTCTTTTGAATACAGCGGCTTGTAGCATGCAATCAGATTTGGTTTCTACGTTGGACGTTGGTTCATGATTTGCTGTTGTTTTACAGTATCAGTGCAGTCCTGTGATCGATTACATTTAACTGACCGGCGGTATGAGTGTTTATCACCTCGCAGGTCAGAGGTTCGAATCTCGTCACCGCCAATCAATTTGGCAGTAGAAAGCGACTCACTGACGTCCGGATCGTTACTTCCCAAGGTCTACTGGGACTTCATATAGTTCTCCGACCCAAGTCTCAGGGTTGCCATTTGTTCTTAATGGTGCAATAGGCCTATGAGGCTTTGAAGACCCACCCACTGCACTCATACACATGGACGTAATAAAAATTGCTGATGCGACTTCCACCGCGTGTTATTTGCCACGTGAAAGTAGAATGAACTGGAAAATCAAGCAGCAAAGAACGTATAAATCCAACAGACCGTTTAGTAGTTATCTACCTCTCGGTGAAGTTATCGACCGGATATGGTTTCCGCCGTAGGGCACGTGTTTTGTGCCTTGCTTAGCTATCTGTCTAATGATGACAACAAACAACGCGATCACGTGTTACCTTAATAATGCTTAGCATCTACTGAGCTTATGAGCGACGCATGACACACCTCTGCGCCGAAGAAAACAACGGCGAAAGCAACACCACAGTAAGCTGACGTTGCTAATGTCAGTGGTTTCTGTCACAGGAACTACCACAAGCCTGAAAAGCATTTACACATGGATTGTGATTATACTGCAATCCGCTTTTTTGATTATAAACTAAATCGCTAAGCTTGAAATCACGCTATTCGTTCATTTATTGGTCCCACTAATGAAGTACAAATCAACACGTGGTTATTAGAAGAATGTAACTTCGTTAAGGCTGTTGGCTTCAACATACTCCTCTCAAGTTCCTCTTAAGTTTGGTAGCGGTTCACTGGCTCTAACTGTTTATCGTCCGAAATATGTAAACAGTTGTCTGCATCCATGAACACCATCACGTGGTGTGATGGTTTGTTTGCCTTCAGGATGGTTTTCTTAGGCTGGGGATGCAATCATTCCTGACAAGTTAGTGGGTAAAGACCAAACGAAGTTCAGTTTCTCTGAACCAGGTTTTGGGCAACATCTGGTTCTGGCCACTGTGCCCCTGGAGAGAACACTCCAGCGAATGAACACGGAGAAACAGTTTGTCGGTCAAGAAACCTCCACTAGATGGGCGTAGGATTGGAATACCTGGGGTTTCTCTCGATGCTGGGAAAAGCCATCGCACTTTACTAGGCAGTGCTATCGCCCGTGAGGGTATGGTCTGACTCACCGTTCGAAAGACGGCTTAGACTCACCGACAGCCAGTGCGTCAGAACCTGTAGTGAACCCGTTTGAGCTGGGAGAATGATCACTTTCTGGACACCATTTTGAATTTATTTTCTCTATGATCTTTTCTAACGCTTGGTTCCGACTCAATCGTTTTGTCCAGTTGTGTACGCTTAACTGAACTTATCTTACCGAGGTCTCTGTCGGTCTCGTTTTTTAACAACTTTCACTTTCGGTTTCTCGCTGACTGTACACGCACTCAGTGCGCTTTTCGCTTCGCCATAGCGCTAGATTACACTCGTGTAATTCTCGTATCGGTACCACGATATATAGAATACACTTTCGTATCTGTCCACCGACTCGCGTTTTCTCTGTTCATTCGAGAAGGGTCTCATACAAGACACGTTCATAGGCCATACTCGAACGCCTTCTACTTTGGTGAGCCTGTTTCCACCTGGATAATTCACCAATCTGGTGAGTCTGTGATTTTACTTTGTTTCACGTCCGCATTTTGTTGCACGATATATTATAACAACTTAAACATGTCCGAGGATAAAACGCAGCTCGACACAGATCTCACGTTCTCTGCCGTAGCGTTCGTCCCACACGATCCCGAGGTTTAGTTCGTAGCATTAGAGCTGCTATTCGAGACTGGTCGTAAAACCAGTTTTGAAAAAGGTTACCCGTGGTGACCGAAACGTTGACAAGCTACCAACGATTTCGACTACACTGTATTATTAAACAATAAAATCTTATCATAAAATTTCGCATGGCGCATTGATTTCTCGATACACTCCTAACCGATCTCGATTCTGACACATTAAGAAACTATGGTTAGATTCGTTGCCTTTTTATGTTCAGACCATTGTTACTGCTCTCCTCGAGAATTCATCCCTGGAACGAGCGGCCTCCGTGGCTGACAAGATTGTCGCACGTGTCGGCAATGGGGCTAACCCCTCATCGCCACGACATCCGTAATCGTCGGGGTGTTCACCTGGACGAACCGCCGGAGAGACCCAGGCATTCACCATCCGCCCATCGTCGACTGTCTTGTAAAGCCTGAGTGAAAGTTCCTACCCCTCATAGTAGCCCACACAAGCAACGGCACGGATGAGTGCCCTACACTGCCCCGTCCGCCGTGAATCAACCTCGCCTGCATTTACTAAGCCCAAAAATACTATCACCGGTTTTTGTTGGTTCCGTCGCGTTTTCGGACCAGAAGCCCGTAAATAAAGACAGCCGTATTCATACGCGCCGGAAAACGCCACTGCCGGCGAGTAAAAGCGGCGGTACTTGCCGGTAACCAGTCCCAGGTTGGCCGCTTGTTTTATGATTCGTGTACTAACGCTAGGTTCCTAGTTGATACTGGGACCCAAGTTTCCGTCTTGCCGGTTGGTAAAGACAAGCTCCGAGCTTCCTTGGTTCGGCTGTCTGCGGTGAGTGGTTCCTCCATTCCTACCTACTGCACGAGACAACTTGCGGTCAACCTGGGACCCCGACGACGGTGCCTGTGGACGGTCATCCTTGCGAACGTTCTCACAGGCATACCGGGGATCGATTTTCTGCACCACCATGAATTACTTGTTGATTCACGTAGGCTGCAGCTTATCGACCCTTTGTCGGACATTAAATTTACAGGTCTCGTGGCTCGAACAGATGCACACCGGAACACGGGTTTGTTTTCCAACATTCCTCACGATTTTCAGTCTTTATTTATCAAATTCCCCATTCTGACTAAATCGTGTGGCACACCACATTGTCAAGAACGGAGCACCAGTCACGGCACGACCCCGCCGACTGGCACCGGACAAACTGGCTCTCGCCAAATGTGAATTTGACACTTTACTTTCTAAAGGTCTTGTTCGTCCTTCTTAAAATCCACGGGCCTCACCTCCACACATGGTTCTTAAGAAAGATGGCCTTAGCTGGCGACTACAGCGCACTTAACTCGGTTACTCATTACGACAGCTTACATAAACACCTTCATACCCCATGTCGTTGAACGTTTTATTCCGTTAGCCGACCTACTTCGCGGTATTACACGTAAGTTGTCAGTTACGGATGCCGCACGAGTAGCGTTTTCGGAGATTAAAGCAACATTTGCAGACACCACGCTCTCAATGCACCCAGTTCCGTCCGCCACGGTTAGCATAGCGATGGATGCATCCGACTTTGCTATCGGAGCGGTCCTGCAACAGTTTATTTCGGGGATTTGGCCGCTATTGGTGTTTCTACTGCAGAAATTCTGCATAATTACAATCTGAAGGGAAGCAGTTTATACTTAGATTTGGTCGGTGTGGATTTGACAGAGACTGAGAGCAAAATGCAGCGGATGCGAAGCATCAGGAAGGATTTTCTGGGCAACCGAAATGGATGCTATCATGTGGCTAGTGCGTAGCTCTTAGACTAGGTCATTTGAGACTGTACCAAAAACAAGACTAATGATGCATAAGCCTCTACGAAGACATGAAATCTTTTTAAGTGGTCCTGGGGAGGTAACAGGGGAAAAATAGAGAATGATGGGTAATATACAGTCTTACGAAGGTGGGAATAAAAGACTGAGACACTAAATTACCGTAGTTTTCTAATTTGATACGACAAGCGACGCAGTTTTCCTACTGTGATTCCAATGTGAAAAGACCAATGCACATTATGCTGCAGGGTAATACCAAGATATCGCACGTGGTTTGTACATGCGAGGGCGGGACGTAGAGTTAAGGGTGAATGCGCTTTCAATAAACCAGGAACGAGTGGTGGAAAAATACACTCTTGGCACGTATTACTGTCCAATAGAAGACCTGATCGATTAGAAAAGTTCTGAATATATGAAAGATTTGCAGTGAATTCGTCGAAGTTTAATCTACTTGAGACAGACCGAGCCAAAACAACGTCATTTTCCGTCTCTTTCACTGTTTGCTTCCATTCATGCTGCCCTCAACGGGACGATATTGCGAGACAGGAGCAAAAACCAGAACACAGTAGTACGAGGTTGGTGGTTGAATGAAATGGACTGCATTCATAAGCCCACAGACCCGGAATCACAACTAAATTATATAGTCAACAATTCAATTATGACTCGAGTATCCGTGAACCAAAGAGCGTTGTTCACGTTACCATAAATCAAAAATGAGCTATTTCTAAGGGACGCTGAATATCGATGTTTTACGGGCCTCAAAAGGCGATTGCTCAGCTGTGTTTAGAACTTGAACGTCAAGTGCAATGATAATCAGATTATTGAAAATGGACTGATAGGTCATTGGGAAGCTCTTGGCTTAGTGGTGTAGACCTCTGTGCATGGGTTAGGCTATGCTGTCAACAATGTTCGGTTTAAAAGCGTTTTTGAGCCCAAAAAAGTTCGCGAGAACGCAATGTTCGGCTTGGAGAAACTGTTCATCAACCAAATATATTGCTATGACAATCAAAACTGCTATATCGTCAGACACTGTTTTTGTTATGACGGCAACTGGTGATATTACTGGAAGAGGGCAAGTAGATACACACGATGGTAATTACTGCAAACGTTAAGCTCGACGGATAGTCGGTTCATCGGCTTCCTCTGATTCATTTTCTGTTATGATTGTGGCTTAAACTAAGGTGGGGACCTAAGGGACGCTAAAACATCTTTATTGAAATCGCACAATATACTACACGTTGTGAATCAATCTGTGGAATAAAATATGATATATAAAGTCGTCCTTAGATTTAATTCCAGCAGATATCAAGATGTCACTATGACCATAAAGCTGTATATATATATATATATATATATATATATATATGCTCCCGGGGAAATTTTGTCCGCACTTTTACATACTACTTACTATCAATAAACATATATATGTATATGTAAAAGGACAAATTGTTTGTTTGATTCAACTGGGCAATATTCACGCAAAATCGAGTGTGTAGTAGCTGTTGGACATGTTCTCCACGAGCCCGCTAAAGCATATGGCATCTAAGGCAACACAATCCAACACTAGAAACTGCCACTGAATCAAAGAGAGAGAGAGAGTGTGTGTGTGTGTGTTGGAGTGTAAGGTACATAAACACCAAGGAATTTGGGATGCATGTGTGATTCTTATTTTTTTAGTCAATTCACAAAAAATCTAATAAATAATTGAAAACAGTAAAGACCCGTTCAAGTCGAATGAATGTAAAAGTAACCAAAAGAATACGATCAATAAAAGAGTGGAATAGATTAAAAAAGAAAAATACGTAATTTACCTCAAATATGGTCCCTGAAGAGTACAGAGAACTTATTTTAAAAATTGAACACAACGGGATGATAAACAGGAGTTGGGAGAACAGATCACTTGAGTAACGAATCGCGGACACAATTCACGTTGCAAACTACGGTGTACAGCAATTTAGTTGAATTAGCCCACATGATGACAGCAATTAAGTGTTGAAAGACACGATCAGATCTGCATAGGGTTTCACAAGAAGTGTGCGTACGTTATGGCGAATATTTTGAAAACAAAACGTATCAAAAATAACAGTCGATCACTTTATAAACGGTCGAAGGAGATCCAAATTGGCGAATTCATGTGCGGGAAAAGGATGTCCGACAGGTGGTTGGCAATCACCTACGGTCAAACGATAATTGGTGAGCACACCTATTCCGTGGTAGTGAACAAGCGCGGCGGCTACCACAAAAACGTGAAAGATTTGATGACTCTGAAACTGAGATCAGAAAACCAACAATATATGCGATGAAGCAGAAAGGGAATGGTTGTACGAAAACTCGAATGATACCATGGCCAGAAAGGACTGAGAATGAACAGGGTGGTGATAGTTAATGACAGATACATACATCAAATAAGACCCAAAGGAAATGCAGTAGCTAGGACCACACGCAACAGACTGTAAACAGGCACTGAGAAACGTTACTAATTGCTGGCAATATATTCACCTTGTTTGATACATATGTTTTGATCTATGATCCGTATGAGTTAAATCTAAACCAAAAATGACTAGCACTCTAAGCCCATAACGTCAAAGCGATTGGAATGCCTGTACGTCAGAGACCTTTGCCCAAAAGGAGTCATTTAAAGAAAAATACAGATTGTCGTATGGGCTTCTTTTCAAAACGAGAGGGTGCGTATATAATGGATTTAGGAAGAGTCAAGTACTACGAATTGTGTGGTACAAGTCTGACAAACTGAAAAGACTAATTTGTAATAATTTTCCGACCCCCCCCCCTCTCTACACACATATCCGGTTGAGATCTATAAATAGTGTAGTCTACAAAACAAGTGAACTTGAGGCCCTAACTGAAGATCGATTCGATCCGCCATCCTCATCCCCAATTTGAGTTTTCCGTTAATGTTTTACGCCACACCTGATCATTCGTTGAACCGTACATCGAACATCGACCTTACGCGAGCGCTGACTGATGTGTCCATTGATTTTGTCCGAAGACCTTTGACCCACATTTTCCACAGACATTTCATTGACTTGACCACTTGAACCTCAAGCTACCCTGAATTTGCTAGCGTTTGGCCGACTCTAATTCACGGAGCAGTGGTAATCGTTGAGATTCGTACAGTTTCTGCGTAATACTTATGATTGTATTGAAAACCACGATTGGACGCTTGGTGTTTTTTTTATTGTGTTACGCGTATCTCAACGACCACTAGAAGTCCATTACATACGGATTGCAATTTCATTTCAGATTAGTCGCATATACTGTGTGCGTGAGCGGTAGGAGTCTTAAATTTAGAAAATGATTCAAGGATGAAACAGCTTTACAGTGCTTCAGCGATTTTTAATGGCAAGTTGAGCTTGATGAAGCATTTCACAAAATACTGTGATGGATTATCCTGACTAAGAATCGCCGTAAACCAGCTAATTGTCTAATTTGTTTCTGCACACTTCTTCGTTGAAGTGGCACATTGAAATCATTGTTTAAGAATAGGTAGCGGGTTGTCAGACAGATAACAGGAACGCATGAATGCTTGATTTCAGCTGCTAAATCGGTGGTGGTTGAGTGGTTTAGAGCATTCGCTTGCAACTTCGGAGGTCAGATGTTCGAATCCACGCCATCACCGGTTACTTTGGTGGTAGAAAGTGATCCACTGTCGCCCGGCTCATTACCACACTTCACCTATTGGGATCTTATGTGGTTCTCCATTCCAAGTTTCAGGGTCTGGTTGCCGGTTATCATTAACAGTGCAGTGGGCCTTTATGGCTATGTGATATACCCCTTTCATTGCACCCACGCGTAAGCACCTATTAAAAAAATGATCTGTTCATTTACATTACATAAAGTAACCTGAAAACACTTGATCGCTTGTCTGGACTGAAATGATGATTACAGGGGATTTTTCAAAAACCAATGAACGATTCGGAAAGGGGATCGTTCAGGAATCTGACAAAAAAAAACGATTGCTAAGACAATATCACGCCATTGGAGTGCGTTTTTACGGACAACTATGCAGTTTTTGACATTGTGAATTTTTTGGTTAGGTAAAGGACCACAACAGAATCGCACAAAAGCACGCGAAGTACTTAAACACCTCGATAGTCTTGTTCCGTTGACGGTACACTGCTATATACTGAATGAAATGAACGTTATGAAGAGGAAGTAGATTCAAAACCATACAATGCCTACCCAGATATCGAATTTTCCAGGGCAGCAACGCTCGGGCACGCGTGCCGCGTAAATCGATGCACCACTGATGTATAGCACGGCCATCAGGACCAGCCACCCCAGTGAACCATGGTGTACGGAGACCCAGAAACCATTAATGATAACTGCGTGCACACAAGGAATAACACCAGAGAGTCCCAGTGCAATAAACAGCGCGGCACGCAGCGGGCGGTATTGTGCTTTGGCAAATTCGCTCGACATGGAGACGATAATTGCACCACAACCGAGCGCTCCAATCAGGGCAAGATAGAACAATTTAGCCCAAAGTACACAATAAAAGGCGTAGTAGAGGTAGGGCACGAACGAACCCATCGTGAGGAAAGCAATTCCACAATAATCCAACCTGCAACATGAAAAAGAGACATTATATCCTAATTGTGGGGCTTTTCATGGGAACGCGAATCGACAAGATAGCCCCCACAACCGTAAAAACAAGAAAGGAGAGAAATCATATGAGAAACTTTCGCAATGCGTTCGTCCGAGTTTATAATGGGATTTAAACGTTTCCTCTGCAAATTGCTAATTCCCATCGTGTTTTCCCAGAAGTCAGACTCGGTCGTAAATTTATTTTTGCTTGAAAAACTGCACTAGGGCTTATTTTTTGAGGGGCAGGGGATAACTTGTTTTTCCGGTATACAAATCAAAAGAAATTTCATGTACGAAACCCTACCTTTATTCAAATACAATCAATATTGCAGTCTCATGCATGGTAATCCTGTTAGACAAAATGATGGATTTAACAGCCTAATCGCCACTGTTCCCGCTGTTCCCAAATGGCCTTCGAAGAATTCCCGGGTACTTCGTAGATTACCTCGGAAGCTTCGTCGCTCAGCCGGTGCCCTGTGTCGGTAGGGTGCGCCATGATTGCACTAGTCACCGTTCTTCTAGTTCGTGTCCTCGGCCAAGCCCACTTGTGTTCTTTGATTACTTGAAACAGCTTCCCTGTCGTTTCGCATATATAACTTGCCAAACACGAGAAAATAAAAGTAGAGGAGTAAAGGACAGGCAGTTTGTCTTTGAGCTTCACAGAAGTCACTGACCAGCTAGTGAAGTGGGCTCATAGAGTGGCGGCGAAAAATGTGCGGGTGACTGCACTGCTTAGGCGGCAAACTAGTAGTTCACCTTTACCGTCTCTTTTGAAGGAAGGTTGCGTGGGAAGTTCTTTTTTCTTGACGGTTATAATTGGTCACCGTTCAGGTACCTCCAAATGGTTATTTTATTCGCAGGACTATCCCAATCACGAACAAAAAAATCCTCCTTTTCCGACCCATACAACACTTGCAATATTGACTGACCAATCTTATCTTGGCATTGCAAACATTATTTCGAAAATATGCATTCCTATCATATATATGTGACTGTATTAGACAGAGGATGAAGTTACCGAAAACGAGCACGTTCGCTTTCGTGTCCTTTTCTCTATAAAGCTTTGAATTTTCTTGGGATGTTTCAAAATGTGGTGCCATCGCAAGATCAAATGCATGAATATTAGCGTTGCGCATAACAGGAGTCTTTGATCGCTTGTCAGCAATCCATTCACAGATGATATCTTGCAGTTTAGAAAATAATGGTTTCTGACCTGATCAACACTTGCATTTTTTATCGTTTTCTTGTTCTGCCTGTTAACTAGAATTATTCTTCCCTGCTCTTCATTTTCAAATTATTCGGAGGTTGAGCTTTTTCTCTTTATAAGGCTGTAAGATTCTTGTCCTGGGAGTCTTCGGCAATTTTTTTTCTTTTAATCAACGGAATAGCTTTCTCTTTTTGCAATCACCTTGTCTTGACGGAAAACACTAAAGCAGAGAGGAATTGTCGGCGCTAAAATTCCACTATTTTATTTGGCCTGAGTGAAGTATCATGATCTACATCCATCCGTTATCAAGTGCGCATCAATGGCGACTGTACTAACAACTAAGGACCTCATGACTGACAGTCCACCTGGATTTCTTGGTTAGCAGAAGTGTCAGAACAAGTCAGTCGAGTCCTACAGCAGTTGTTGCAAGGACGAATCGCTGAGCCAAAAGGTTTGCGTTTTTTAATTATACTTTGCCGTTGGATCACGTTTCAGCAAACGCCCAACCGTCAAATACTTTTGACCTTTGTGACTTCACATTACGTGTCGATGTACTTCCGCCTTTCGAATCACAGCAACTGACGCTCTTCACTTGGGCTTATTTTTGGCGTAGGGATTATATTAAAAGCACAGTGAAAAACCTTGCCAAGGCTTAACACCTCGGTGGAGCTTATTACTGGGGGCACACGGTAGATGCTACATTTCCGGGGTCGATCAGTTCACTCTTACCAGGCTAAGTGACGCGTTATACGTTTCAGTCTCAATGATTGTCAACAAAAACGGTTATCGTCATACAGAAATACGTGACTGGGTGGAGAAGTGAGGAATCAGACTTCAAATCCAAAACATGATGTCATTAAGCTATCGTAATAATATTGAGAACGGAGGCCTCACTCAGAAAAAAAAACAGTCAGGGGGGCTTGCTTATGCAACCTCGTTGTTCGTTGGGTTAGCAGTGACCCAGACACGAATAACTATAAGAAATCACAGTTGTGATTCATTTGTGGGCTCTTCAATGAAGAATATCCATTCACACTCCAGACGATTTAAATTTGATCCTAGTGAACATACAACATCGGAGTGTACAAGTATGAGGACGAGTGGGCAGAGGAGTACCGGGTACGCATACCTGATGAGCGGCAACAACCGCGAAACCGGTGGTGTGCTTCCGGGGAGATTTTGTCCACACGTTTGCACACTACTTACTATCAATATGAGCGCTTGCACATGCAGCCTCGTTGTTCGTTGGGTTAGCAGTGGCCCAGACAAGAATAACTATGAGAAATCACAGTTGTGATTCATTTGTGGGAGCTTCAATGAAGAGTATCCATCCACACTCCAGACGATTCAAATTAGATTCTAGTGAATATTTATATATATATATATATATATATATATATATATATATATATATATATATATATATAATGTACACAATACACATAATATATGAATGCACAAATATCAGATTTCAGAAAAGAATCAAATAATAATGATAAAAACCGATACCGTAGCTGGCAAAGTGCCACGGTTCGTCTTAGAGGTATAAGAATTTCTAGATTATGGCTACATCTCTAGAAATGACCCTAGTTCATGTAAATAATCGAACAAATAAACTGTCTCGTTGACGTGGCTTTTCGACAAACAAGCAAATGACGCTCTGTTCCCCGAATTCGGCTTTCAATTATAGTTAGTCTACAACACCTACTTATAGGTTACGGATAACCACTTGACGAGAATGCACCTTGACGTGATGTGATGGCTTGAGTGCCTCTGACCCAAAAAGCTATACAGGATGGCTTTTTTAAGCCGGAGATGCAATCATGCCTGACAGGTCAACGGGTAGAAGCCAGACAGAGTCCGGTCTCCTGGTCATCCAGGTTCGGGGTCGGTCTTAGCTGACAATTCAGTCGGTAAAATCAATGGAAAAATAATTGATCCAAGCAAATGAGTTTCCACCCAGCCACCCCGCTGCCTTGCGAATTGGTTCTCGTAAGAACTAAAGGCTTTGGTTGTGAACCCTAATCGTTCTCCTGATTTGGAGATAGACACCCTAGCAGTACCCGTCCAACATCTCCCATGAACTGCACGAATAGAAAGAATTTCATACTGCATCGGTTGTCTCGCAGGATAATCAGGACCGCGCTCCCCATTGCACCGAGCGGGGTGGGCAGTGATAAGTGGGCTACTGCTCACAGTTCTCTCTCTTTCATTCAACCTTTGTCTTCTGTTCCCAACTTCCTCTCTCTGCCCCCTCTATTCATCCATAACGCTCCCACTGACAACACACCCTATACTCGAAACAGTTCATTGTCAAATAGCGTGAATAATCCTCTATCTTGTAACTCACATTTTCTCAAGCCCCATCAGCCTCTGAACCTCGGCTCCTTTAACGTGCGTACACTCATGTAGGCCGGTTGGCAGGCATGCCTAGCGCTCACAATAGATTCTCTAAAGATTGATGTCTGCTGCGTAAGTAAAACGCGTATACAGGATTCGAGCAGTGTCATTAAACTAACTGCTCCTGGTATCTCATCGAGGTATTTTCTGCGCACTTCAGGAGACGAAGCAGCTAGAGTTGCGGGTCAACGTGGTGCAGGAATAGTCTTGACTGACAAGGTTGAGGCTGCCCTATTAGACTGGATCCTTGTTAACAGTCGTTTATGTGCTGTAAGACTCCAGGGGTCAGTCGGCGTTCAAAAGGATAGTTGCATTAAGCGAAATTTGTTTGCGATCTCGGAAAATGCCCCAACAGACTACAGCTCTAACACGCAGGAAGACGAGTTCTACGATGAACTCGCCACCCTCGTTCGCAGCAGCAAAGGCTCTGACATTGTAGTGCTAGTTGGTAATTTGGTTGCACAAGTTGGCAATTTTAGTGCATCAGAATCTTGTTCAGGTGGTCGTTGTGCCTCACCTTCTCAGCGTGTTACTACCAAGAAGGCTTGTCTGGTAAATACCTTGCTTACTCGTTCGCGAAAATCAATCAAGTGTAGCGACAATGATTATTTGCGTACCACCGAGCGATCACACTTGAAGCTTCCGTAATCGAATGGTAGGATGCAATCATGCGGTTTGCATGCCCTCGTTCAAATAATCGCGTTCGGTCCCTCTGACAGAGCCGCGTTTGTTATCAATCCAAGACTGTCCATAACTGCGTTTTGAACAATCAACTACTTACCTAGACAACAAGTAGTATGTAAACTTCACTACAAGCGCACAAAAAAATGGAGATGAACTTCTCCAGTTTTGTGCAGATAATCAGTTATTCCTATCTAGTACCAATTTCCGACACAGCTCGTGTCTCACGCCGACATGGCGTCTAACGCTACAAGTATTCTGAGCCAGAACGATCATATCGCAGCTACCGGCGGCGCGCTTCAATCGAGAACTGTAGATCCTACTGGTCCACGTAAGCAGAGTCGCAGACCCGCAAGAGATGTAGTACTATTCGGCATGCAATTTTCACTTTTAAAGTGTGAAATGATGTTGCAAGACTGGACGTCAACAATTTCGAGCTTGGTGCTCAATGGGAAGGTGCTAGCAATTGTCGACCGATTCACTTACCTCGGCACCAGCGTGATGACGGATGGGGGCACAGTAGTAGAAGTGAGCACGCGTATATCCAAGGCTCGAGCGGCGTACGCTGGACTGAAGCACTTGTGGCGCCGACCTGATATTTCGCTGAAGTTGAAAAATCGTGTGTACTGTGCCGCGGTGCGTTCAGTTCTGTTGTATAGTTGTGAGACTTGGGGTCTGCGTGCGGAAAATATTCACCGTCTTGAGGTTTTCGACCGTCGATGGTTGCGTAGTATCGCTAAGATTAGGTGGAGTAACCGAGTGAACAATGATGAGATCAGGAAGCGAGTACTGGGTACTAGTTCAGAGAACGTTCCGTCACAGCGTATCCAGCTTAGTAGGCTTCGTTGGTTGGTGCACGTGTTACGCATGGCAAACACACGTCTAAGACACCGTGCCCTATTCTCCGTTCCTCCTGGGGAGTGGAAGAAACCACATGGAGGTCAACAGATGATGTAGCAGCGAGGAATAAGAAAATGCACAGCGAACTTAGAAAAAGTAGGTGCTTCAAGTCTGCGTGGTTGGTGTATAAAAGATCCGTCAACCAGTTGGCTGGATACACCGAAGGATATGGCAGCGAACCGTGAACAGTGGCGATCGTGTTGTCACTTTCTGTCGAATCGGAGTGATTGGCAAATGTGGGTCTTTATAGTTGGACTGTGTATTCCGTGTATTGGCTACTACGGTGTTTCATTCCAACATCTTCGTAGGTCCACAACCTGTCCCTCTCATATAGCGAGTCTTTCTACTGCTGCGTGCAACATGATGAGAAAGGCGGTGGTCAGTGGGGTTTTCCCTGTTGTTTAACGCTGAACGAAGATGATGACGATGACGACATAGCGATCTAACCGATTCGATCCAAAGAGTATCAGGGGAAAGGACTGAGAGACACAGGAAGTCTGTTCAAAATATTTGGGATCACCTCAGTTCGGTCGAAATTCCGATATACGGTCGGATTCCAGTTTTACAACTAATACTACTCTCAGTCGATCAGGACGAGATCGAATCTAGGCGAGATGCGATGGCTTGCGTGCTCCCATGACCTTAAGTTATGCAGGATAGCTTCCTCAAGCCGGAAATGCAATCGCCTGGCATGTCGATGGGTAGAGACCAGTCGAAGCCCAATCTCCGAACCAGTTGACGGATAACATCTTCCGTAACCACTGCGCCCCTGGTGAAGATGCTACAGCGAATAAATACGGAGAAACAGTTTGTCGATGTAAAAACGTACTAGATGGATGTAGGAGTGGAGTACCTGGTGTTTCTTTCGACGGTGGGAAACATTATCGCACACCATTGGACAGCTGTCACCCGCCTAAGCATCGACCTTTGTTCAGGCAGTAAACCGTCTGACTTGGAATACGCAAACGATATCGTTCTTCTGAGTGAAGATCCAGGTAAGTTGCAAGCTTTCTTAGATAGCCTAAACAACAGTGCAGCAATGTTTGGGACGCGTTTTGCACCTCCAAAGTGCAAAATGCTGCTGCAAGACTGGGTTGGCGCTACACCTAATCTTGTCTTGGTAGAAGAAGCTCCAGCTGAAGTAGATAAAAACTGCCTGAAAAGTCCCATGTCACATTAAAAAAACAACATTGGAGAGCGAACAATGATGTATAAGAGCAAGATTAGGAATCACTGAAAACAACTGTTCGCTCTCCAATGTTTTTTAATGAAGTAGATAAGTTTTGTTATTTGGGCAGTTACATCTTACCAGGTGGATATAATGAATGAAGTGTCATTGCGTATGCTGAAGGCGCGTTTGGCTTTTGCCAACCTCTCATCTGTGGCGCCGGCGTGACATCTGGTTATCTGTCAGGGGTCGAGTGTACAGTGCGGCTTTTAGGTCCGTTCACTTATACGGCTCAGAAACATGGCCGTTAGGGGTAGAAGACACATGAGGACTGTCGTCGTTCGAGCATCGATATCTCCATAAAACTGTCCGAAAATGGTGGGACCACCGTAGTAGCAATGTTGAGGTAAGACGTAGTGTGTTCGGAACCAGAGGTCAGTCTCTGGATCAAGTGCCGGATCTGAACAAGTCAAGGTGGCTGGGACGTGTTACGCATGCCTACCGAAAGACTTCTTCGGTGTACGCTGTCCTCCGAGTCAGGTAGTAGGTGGAAGGTAAGTTGGGATCGTTAGTCCATGACATAGTAAAAGGCATAAAAACCTTGATCAGTGGACTTGACCAAGTAGGGTGTGTTGGACTTCCGGGTTGGGGTCCACGCGACCCATCTGCTAGATGGTTAGAAACGCTAAGTGATATGGCTAGGTATCACGGCCAGTGGCGCAATTGTATTCGAACTCTTTTTTGTTCTCGTGGTTTCCGCCTATTACTTTGATTTTCCTTGGGTCTTTTTCACTTTATGTTTCTATCCTTTTTCCCTTCATTGGACGATGCTGGATGGCAGCAACCGAAACCAGAGCACAGAGGTGCGAGGTTAGTGGTTGAGTAAACTGAAACTACTCAGAAGCCAAAAGTATGCAGTAGACACTATTGTTTAGTGAAAGAGAGTAGTATCCGCACTATAAACTGGAATTCGACCGTATGTCGGCATTTTGACAGAATTGTGATCCTGATTTTTTTTTTGATAGACTGGACGTCTAACGTAGTTGTTGAGAGTCTCTACACACGATGATTATAGATGGGAAGTGAATCTGACCAGTGTTCTACAGGTCTGATATGAAGTCAACTAAAGGTAAAATAAAATGAAAGGCGAGCTAAAATGTGGTACATTTCTTCATCAATAACTTTTCGTCGATCTAACGTCTTCATCATTTCTTGTGATACAGTGAGAACCGACTGATGGCATCACAATTCGATACTTCAGTTCTGGCTGCCATCTTTTAATTGAATTGAGAGATAAATCGTCAGATCCCCCTCTGTATATGCGTATACCCGCATGCATATCGGAGTAGTACCATCTCATGAAACTGACAAGCTTCTGGGGCATTCCATCCGTTTGTAGTATACTCCGTAGCGAGTCTCTGTGGATCGAGTGAAAGGCAGCCCGAAAATCAGCAGCACAAGCTGCAGTCGGTTGCTGAAACTTGCACCGGTGTTCGAATATTATGCGAAGGGTGAATATTTGATTAATATCAACAACAAGGACCTACGGCCGTATCAGGGCGAAAGGGTAAACATGGCCCTGAGGTTTGAAACGGAAAGTCACATCAGACCCCTTAACGTATTCGGTGTGGTAACGAAAAGGGTGCTTTATCTATCATCAAGGATGATTAGTGGTGGTGAGGGTTTGAACCACATGCCCCAGACTTGATAATTGGAGGCTTATACGAGCAAACCACCATCGCCATCGATTGAAACATTTATTATTATTGGCTGCACATGTTAATCGAAATAGTTTATAACGGAGTCATGAAGAGACGGCGAAGCGTAGCGGAGGAAACAGATTTAACTCTTTGTTTAACAGAACGGTGAATTTCACAGAATGAACACTTACTTGCTCAGTATTCTGCTCACATATTCCGAATGGCACAAAA
Source organism: Fasciola hepatica (assembly GCA_948099385.1). NCBI lineage: Eukaryota > Metazoa > Platyhelminthes > Trematoda > Plagiorchiida > Fasciolidae > Fasciola > Fasciola hepatica. The sequence continues at coordinate 5,390,630 of CANUEZ040000019.1, forward strand.
CCGTGTGAAAAAGACAAGAGAAACCAAGGCACAGAATTGCTCCGATGAAGAATCCGGCGAAAATGGCTTTATCTTGCCATTGGAGTAGATCATTCGGCTGTGCGAACACAAACGCCGCGATCACGATAAAGCATCCACAACCTGTAATAGCGATGAATAGCATGAAATATTCAGTAACAGTTCAGGTGAAAGAAGAACAAACCAAGCAAATGCGTCCATATATTTCCCGTTTCAGTGTGTACACGGAATACGGATTTGAAACATTCCCATGCGGAATACAGTTGTGGACGATGACCACGAATCAGAAGTTCATTGTCTTTCAGCCAAGCAGGAAGACGCTGAAAATGGACCACCTGCCAACCTCGCATCCATATATGTCGTGCATATTCTTCCGCACTCTGAGCCATTGTATGCATAAGCTGTTATGTGGGAATAAGGGACAATAAATGAAAGTGAGTTGCCTTAGGCGGAATATCGTGAGAGGAAGTGACTGACATTGTGTTCAAAAAATCCATCAACGAATAAGTTGGAAGTTATTCACATTAGCAGACAGCAAGCATAATCACTCGCATAAGTAATTACCTGACCGAGCTGAAATCACTGTCGTAATCACTAGGTATATCAACGTGAAATCACAATGCGCCTTTCAGGCTATGGGGCCGTCGGAATCTTCAACCACACCAGTCATTGCCAGTTTGTTAAACAATGCCCGTGTTGCCACAAGATCGAAAAATCGAACAAATGGCACCTGATAGTTCGGAACTACTTTGAGTTGATACAAAACTAGTGGACTTCTGATGAAATCTCTTAAGTGAGAGAAGAAAGTTGCCGACAAGAGAAAGAAATCTCAGCAATCTGGAAAGCACTAGCTAGATGACTGACCAGGAGGAGGACTTCATGTCTTTCCTTATCCGACAGTAAATGTAATAAGTTTATCTAGAGTCAGTCAACAAATTTGAATTACTTATTTGAGATTTCGTTCCTGAGAAAGATTACGAAAGCAGGATGAGTACCAGCGTGCTGTAACTCGCTTGACAAAAAATAACATTACTCTACCTTTGTCCAACTGTTCGTACACACTAAAGATGCAGCTTACAGGAGGGTGAGATGACAAGAACTTCAGGTTTGGTTGTACATTTTACCGAGCAAATAGACTGTTTGACTGGAGGCGGAGATGACAACAGGATGGTCAGCGTTTACAGTCTGCTTCTATATCATTCCGTGTTTCTAACCAACTAGGCCAAACCCTAGCCACATTATTTTAATGCTGCTAACCAATAACCCCCGGCTCTAACCTCGTACATTGTAGTAAACGTCTTCCACAAGCGGATTTTGTAGAGTTGAACTGATTGGACTGCAGTACAATAGACAAAAACTTTCAGTTTCTGCGAAATAACAGATCGACATCATGAGTGCTTCAGTTCTTGGCTAAGCCCAAAATGTGAATACACTCATTTATCATGATATTATTACTCGTTATTCAATCCACATTTGCCTCGGCCCGTATATTGACCAAATACGAATAGGTCTTCCTTGTTCCGTGTCAGTTCAAAAATGACCGACATTCTATTGTGAGGCAGCACTTATGGCTGAAATGTGAGTCGCTAAATAATAGAAGTCCTCAATAAAATACAATATTTTAGAAGTGAGAAACGTGCGCCGCTAATGCGTTAGTTTGTCAAGTACGTGTTGTATATGCTTACAAAATACAAACGCAAACACCATACCGACATCATACTCTAAACTGTAATTTCGCATGATTTTGTCTATTCACCACTAAAATATGACCTATTCGCATTTACAGTTATGACATACTCCCAGATGGTAATGGGTGCTTTGTTTCCATAATATTGCGAGTTCACGTAAGGCCAACGAAATCAACTTCATCTCAGGGTCAAAATATAATTAATAAACTGAAGTCACACAACACTTAGTTGCGTTAGCGATGCACCATGTACCTGGAGCAAAAGATGCCACGGGAAACAAGCGGACATAAGATAAACGAGAGGGTTATCGAGTTCTGCAAGTGTTTGCAAATCATTGTATGCCCCTCGGTGAAACCAGGAGTCCAGACTGACCATTTGAAAAGAATTTACACTAAGTGTTGCAACTTTCGTGTATTTAGACGGTGCTGCATCACTAGAAGAGTTCACTCACAAACTTGGATTGCTTAAAATGAATATGAATTAATTGGCACGTACGGTATAGTAAAGCGCCGTGTGCCAAAAATCACCGATTTATTCATTAGAAACTTGGACTGAATAAAGACACTGAAGCCCAATCTGAGAGGTCACAACGCAATAACAGCAAATGAAATCCATCCGATATCATGCTTGAACAAGCAATAAATGAACACATTTGTTGTGGATATATTCTAATGCGCAATGAGACATTAACTACTCAAGAAAAGCTTACGCGCAAATATTTGGTAGCAAAACCTGACTTACTTCTGTTAAATCTTTCACTCGCAAGTAATCGACACAATGAATTTTCGACTCTCCATCCTCAGTGTTCATTGGGGGCACTGCGTTTGTCTCAGGATAGCTCTCCCTTGAACACTTACTTGATGTCGAACTACTTCTAGCTCGGCTTGTGATAGAACTACAACCGTCACGTATCTCAACTATTAGCTCATCTGGTTCTGCATTCGTTGAAATTCCGATCATTATTCTAGAGATGACGGGATAAAAAAGAGAGTAGATAAACTATGACATTTAATGAAACCTCTGGTGTTTTTTATTCGGTTCTTTCAACCATTAACTGCGCACTTCTGTACCTCAGTTTCGACTGTTACCTCGCAATACGACTCAACCGAAAGTGAAATAAAAACAAAATAAACAGCTGAGGGATACAAACGATAATCATGTAGACGAAGAAGGTTTTACGGGAATGAGCACACGAATCGTGGTACTCAGTTATGTCGCCGAAGGCCTTCAACCATCCGATAGGCGGATTTCATGGAACCCAACTAAGAAGCCTCACACGATTTCCACGGCTAAGCTTTGTGGTTAAGGCTCTCATACTGTTCCACTGTGCTAGGGACTGATCAACTCGACCCATCCTGCAGTCGCTAAGCGGCCTCTAAGGAGAGTACACAGCGATGGAGTCCATCTGTGTGTATGCGTAACACACTCCGACCAATGTAACATGCTTACAATGAGCGCTTGATCTAGATTAACTAGTGGATCACGGCAATGTTCTAAGGACATCGATGCTCAAACACAGATAGCCCGTTTATCTTCTATTCCTAAGGGACACGTTGACACATCAAGTGGGTAAGCAAAACAGGCCCACAGCATAAACTATCCCATATCCAAACGCCAGGTGGGATGTAACTGCCCAGGTAACAAAACAGACCTACTCAGGCTAATTCACTACTTCTCGGTGAGATGAAACCTCCTAAATAACAAAACTTACCTACTTTAGTTAGAACTTCCCTTGCTAACGCGAAGTCTGATGCAGCGCAAAACCAGTCCGCCGTAACATCACTTTGAAGGAGCAAAACGTATCCCAAACACAGCTACACTTGTTTAGACTAACCAGAAGGGCTCGCAACTTATCTTGGCCATCATTCAGTTGAACAATTTCGTCCGCGTATTCTAGGTCAGACAGTTTACTGCTTCAGTAGAGATCGGTGTCACTATTTTCACAAAAGAATAGAGCCATTTTGAGAATCAATTCAATCACAAAATTGAAAAGGAACAGTAAAAGAGGCAAACCCTGGCGAATATCTCTTCTAGTGACAAACTCGGTCGAAAAATCGCCGTAAATAAGAACTCGGATTTGGCTGTTCGCATACTAACACTGAGAGAGAAATAGATTCCTCTGGAACATCCTTCAATGGAAGGCAGTACCAGAGAACAATGCAGTCGACTGAATCGAACGCCAATTTCAGGCCAATAAAGACCCATTTTGTTGGACTACGGAAGGTGTGCCTGTGCCCCAAAATTTGTCGAAGGGTAAAGATGTGGTTGATACAACCCCGACCGGATCTGAAACCAACTTGATTCTCACGCGCACACCTTTCATGAACGCTGGATAATCGGCTAAGAATAACCTCGGCGAACAATTTGGATGCGATACTTACCAAACCAATCCCTTTGTGGTTTTCACAAGCAGGAGTCGCTCTTATGCGACACAGCCAGTCACCTCATAGCTGAGCAGAAGATAAAAATAAAGCGATAGGTAGCGCAGTTGGACCGGTTGCTAAACCGATCATCAGTTCATACGACGGCCCTACAACCCTCAGTTCTTGCAGAGCCGTACGATGTCAGCTGAGATCCACCGAGCACAGCTTAAATCGTCACAGTCATCAATCAGCTGAAGAATAAGGAAGCCGGAGAAGAAGGTATTCCACCTGAAGTCTACACGTGCTATCTGTCGTCATGGATCGACAGATTAAACATCCTATTTGGCTCTACATGGCGAATAGCCTTTCCGACTGATTGGTGCACGTCCGTTCTGCTGCCTATCACAAAGAGAGAAGAAAAATCAGTCTGCGACAACTATGAGGGGGGATTGGCCTGATCGACGTGGTTGCTAAGATTATCAGCGTGCTGCTACTCAACCGCTTCTCAGTTAGGACAGACTACCATATTCGACTGAACCAATATGGTTTTCGCCGTGGTATCATCATCGCCACTGTACAGCGTTAAACAGTAGGGCAAGCCCCACTGAACACTGCCTTTCTCGCCAAGTTGCACGTAGAATTAGAAAATATGATTATACAAGATGGACAAGGAGTGGACTTGCAAAGGAAGAGAAGGAAAGAAAGCACGAAGTCAGCATACGGAATACACAGTCCAACTATAAAGACCCACATTTGCCAATCACTCCGATTCGACAGAAAGTGACAACACGATCGCCACTGTTCACGGTTCGCTGCCATATCCTTCGGTGTATCCAGCCAACTGGTTGACGGATCTTTTATACACCAACCACGCAGACTTGAAGCACCTACTTTTTCTAAGTTCGCTGTGCATTTTCTTATTCCTCGCTGCTACATCATCTGTTGACCTCCATGTGGTTTCTTCCACTCCCCAGGAGGAACGGAGAATAGGGCACGGTGTCTTAGACGTGTGTTTGCCATGCGTAACACGTGCACCAACCAACGAAGCCTACTAAGCTGGATACGCTGTGACGGAACGTTCTCTGAACTAGTACCCAGTACTCGCTTCCTGATCTCATCATTGTTCACTCGGTTACTCCACCTAATCTTAGCGATACTACGCAACCATCGACGGTCGAAAACCTCAAGACGGTGAATATTTTCCGCACGCAGACCCCAAGTCTCACAACTATACAACAGAACTGAACGCACCGCGGCACAGTACACACGATTTTTCAACTTCAGCGAAATATCAGGTCGGCGCCACAAGTGCTTCAGTCCAGCGTACGCCGCTCGAGCCTTGGATATACGCGTGCTCACTTCTACTACTGTGCCCCCATCCGTCATCACGCTGGTGCCGAGGTAAGTGAATCGGTCGACAATTGCTAGCACCTTCCCATTGAGCACCAAGCTCGAAATTGTTGACGTCCAGTCTTGCAACATCATTTCACACTTTAAAAGTGAAAATTGCATGCCGAATAGTACTACATCTCTTGCGGGTCTGCGACTCTGCTTACGTGGACCAGTAGGATCTACAGTTCTCGATTGAAGCGCGCCGCCGGTAGCTGCGATATGATCGTTCTGGCTCAGAATACTTGTAGCGTTAGACGCCATGTCGGCGTGAGACACGAGCTGTGTCGGAAATTGGTACTAGATAGGAATAACTGATTATCTGCACAAAACTGGAGAAGTTCATCTCCATTTTTTTGTGCGCTTGTAGTGAAGTTTACATACTACTTGTTGTCTAGGTAAGTAGTTGATTGTTCAAAACGCAGTTATGGACAGTCTTGGATTGATAACAAACGCGGCTCTGTCAGAGGGACCGAACGCGATTATTTGAACGAGGGCATGCAAACCGCATGATTGCATCCTACCATTCGATTACGGAAGCTTCAAGTGTGATCGCTCGGTGGTACGCAAATAATCATTGTCGCTACACTTGATTGATTTTCGCGAACGAGTAAGCAAGGTATTTACCAGACAAGCCTTCTTGGTAGTAACACGCTGAGAAGGTGAGGCACAACGACCACCTGAACAAGATTCTGATGCACTAAAATTGCCAACTTGTGCAACCAAATTACCAACTAGCACTACAATGTCAGAGCCTTTGCTGCTGCGAACGAGGGTGGCGAGTTCATCGTAGAACTCGTCTTCCTGCGTGTTAGAGCTGTAGTCTGTTGGGGCATTTTCCGAGATCGCAAACAAATTTCGCTTAATGCAACTATCCTTTTGAACGCCGACTGACCCCTGGAGTCTTACAGCACATAAACGACTGTTAACAAGGATCCAGTCTAATAGGGCAGCCTCAACCTTGTCAGTCAAGACTATTCCTGCACCACGTTGACCCGCAACTCTAGCTGCTTCGTCTCCTGAAGTGCGCAGAAAATACCTCGATGAGATACCAGGAGCAGTTAGTTTAATGACACTGCTCGAATCCTGTATACGCGTTTTACTTACGCAGCAGACATCAATCTTTAGAGAATCTATTGTGAGCGCTAGGCATGCCTGCCAACCGGCCTACATGAGTGTACGCACGTTAAAGGAGCCGAGGTTCAGAGGCTGATGGGGCTTGAGAAAATGTGAGTTACAAGATAGAGGATTATTCACGCTATTTGACAATGAACTGTTTCGAGTATAGGGTGTGTTGTCAGTGGGAGCGTTATGGATGAATAGAGGGGGCAGAGAGAGGAAGTTGGGAACAGAAGACAAAGGTTGAATGAAAGAGAGAGAACTGTGAGCAGTAGCCCACTTATCACTGCCCACCCCGCTCGGTGCAATGGGGAGCGCGGTCCTGATTATCCTGCGAGACAACCGATGCAGTATGAAATTCTTTCTATTCGTGCAGTTCATGGGAGATGTTGGACGGGTACTGCTAGGGTGTCTATCTCCAAATCAGGAGAACGATTAGGGTTCACAACCAAAGCCTTTAGTTCTTACGAGAACCAATTCGCAAGGCAGCGGGGTGGCTGGGTGGAAACTCATTTGCTTGGACCAATTATTTTTCCATTGATTTTACCGACTGAATTGTCAGCTAAGACCGACCCCGAACCTGGATGACCAGGAGACCGGACTCTGTCTGGCTTCTACCCGTTGACCTGTCAGGCATGATTGCATCTCCGGCTTAAAAAATCCATCCTGTATAGCTCTTTGGGTCAGAGGCACTCAAGCCATCACATCACGTCAAGGTGCATTCTCATCGAGGATGCCATAACCTATGAATCCATGTATTTTGCTCGAAGTTGTCCACTGCAGTTATCCATATCGTACTCGGGTTGTCTCTCAAACTGGGTCCATCAGTGGTGAGAGCAAACGTCACAAGCTTAAAGTCGCAACGTGACTTTGTGTATTTTTCTTTTTAATTTCACACCAACTTGAAAGCACTAACTGAAACGATGGGATCTACTAAACGAACCCCGATAAAAGCTTCAAAAAACCAAATTTGAAATTATATATATATATATATATATATATATATATATATATATATATATATATATATAAAGCCTGATTCCAGTCTGTGCCAAGGAGGACATGGTACCACCAGGGAGGAATGAGTATATGGAGTCAGAGTGGAAAAAAGAAAACTAAGGGGGAAAACAACGTCTTTGTGTGTTATGTACACATTTTGCGTTTTTGCACATATGTGACTATCAACTGGGATCACTCTAGACCAACCTCGATTCTATCATTCAGCATTATTCCAACGTCTGCTTGGCCAGAGGCCTCTGCCTCGGGGTCTCCAGAACAGCGTAAATAAAAAGTAAGGTCCTTTTCGGTCGGCGAAATGATTGTTCTGTCACTGCGATCTTGAATTTGTATCTCCTGCGGGCAGCAAATATCAACACTAACCTTCTTCAAGGTCCTGGCTAGTCCAGTGTGTTGTCTTATGCGCATCAGAGTGCGCACATTATACACTACAAGTCTGAGCGGCGAGTGTGGTCGGAGGAGTGCTGTGGCATTCAAGAGTGGAGGGCTAGCGTTATTAGTGTATCTTGGATTGTGCCTCGATTCTGCGTCAGTGGTAAGGAAAGAAAATGGGTGAGTTTGTGAGTGGCCACGCATGCAACGAAAAACGAGGAAAGAGAATGTGAGCTATCCTTCGACGTAGGACGCAACCTAGTAATTCCATGATTTGTTAGTGGGCGCATTACGGCCAGATTGTCCCGGCTACAGCAGGGGATCCACAATCGGAATTCTTAGCTACCCAAAGCTGAACCTGCAAGACAGCGGGACGGAGCGTGGGGCTCGTAACCCACTAGGAGCCGGTAACTGAATGCTTATTTCATGCGCCCTTTGGATGAGGCCAGACATCCTTGGAGCCCAGTATACCTCTCAGCCACAGATGCCGATGAGCATAATGCTGTACACTTCACACGCAACCCATGGTTGGTTTGGAATCATGGTTTAGCCATCTCTTCTAGACTGACTACCAGTCGGGCAACCCGGTGGAGAGCACCGGGCATTTGCTTCTGTCTTCTCACTTTAGCAGGAACACCTCCGCCAAACGAAGGCAATGTGTAGGACCTCCTCAGCAGACGCTGTAGCAGACGCATGGTCCTTTGAGAGCATTTCGAGAGGCGTTCAGGACAAGTAGCCACTTCGGAGCCTGAGATACCCACCCCCGACCATACTGAGACATTCTGGATGTTATATATGTATAAAGCATCAACTGTAGCTGATGCGTGAATCTACATCAGATTAGATCAGAGCACAGAACCGGCGGCAGACACCAGTGGTAGTCCAGTTTCTTGCGCCTGTGAGACCCTGCGTCTGACCGTGCTTCCATCTACTGAAATCCATTCTTATCTGTTAATGGCTGGAAATTCAAGACGCATATCACGGTCGCCGTCGGAGAGAGCAGCAAGAGCAACATTTCGGTACAGTAAGGCCTCGGCAACCAGCAGGTTCACTCGTCACGGAAGAGTCTAGTCAACCTGATGTCACCTCTCCTGTAAAAGGAATTTAGGGGGACTAAGAAGCATTAAGGAAGGTGTGGGCGAAAGGACGGAAGTATCCTCTGAAAGCTCCCAACTGTCCCGCGCGCAATACGGAAAAACATGTGCTCACGCCAAGTCGAACTTCTTTTTTAAAACGGTGACAGTATTTGCAGCTGATACCCCTGCAGGAAGCTTATTTCAATCGTTCATTAGTCTGCATCAAAAGAACTGGACTCTGACATTCTTGTTGGCCCTTGGCCTGACGAACTTTAGATCATGCTCTCGGAGGGTGGAGTTTCCGTCACGGACAAATAATGCTTGTTCGTTGTCGACAACCCTTTTAGTACCTTTATAGTTTCTATCAAGCCTCCCCTTGCGCGTCTGCGCTTTGGCGAGAACAAATCTAGCGATTCCAGGCTATCTTGGTACTGCAGCCCCCTTAGACTGGAGATCGTCCTTGCGAACCTTCTCTGAACCCTCTCCAGTGTGTGGGTGTCCCTAACTAACTGAGGAGCCCATGTCTGGATTACGTACTCTAGGTGGAGTCGCACCAGTGCAGTGTAAAGGGGTAGCATGAATCTAGGGTTTCTTGATGTCACTGTTCTTCGCAGTTGTTTCATGACTCTGTACGCCTTGTTGACCGCTGACTGACACTGCGCCAACGGTTTAAAGTTGCATGTGACAACTATGCCTAAGTCCCGAATTTCTATCCTCTGTACATCTGGTTCCGGGTTGTCTGGGTTTAGGTAGCGGGCACCGGCCGAAAACCGATCGGTTTCGGAGTGGTTTCTGGACGGCTTCCGGGCGATTTGTGCTAGTCTTTTGAAATATGTGGTATGCTTCGTTAATTTCTTCCACTAATCAAGATTACGTATCATGATGTCCATTTCTATTTCCTAATTTATGATTTTCCAATAATTGCCTTGGTTTTTTTTCATTTCGAGGAAATTAAACAGACCGATCTATGCCGAGGTTTTCAGGACATTTCGATGAATTAAACCAACGTACTGAAATAAAACGCCAACCAAGCATTGCACATTACTCCGGTCGTCAATTTGCTTCACATGAATTTGATGTTGATCTGTGTAAAATGGCTACTAAATAGACCAACCGAAAAACCGATGTTACGAGCGGGCTGGGTGATACAAAGGCACACACCAGCGCTGCTCATCTACTACTACTTTTGTTAGTGCTGCTACTGCCTGTATATTGGGCGCCATATACTTAATACTCTTCTTCTGAGTACTGTTAAGTTACTAATAATAATACTTCGTCTTACTTTCCTTCATCCGCACGGTCGGCTCTGCGCACACTCAAACCCCCCTGACACACCAGACATAGCGGCACTCTCGCAGCCCTGATGGCTGTACAGCCAATCCCCCATAACTTGACCGTCAGTTTCCCCCATTTATTACCGGTACTGCAAACATTACACTGTATTACTGCTAATCAACATTTGTCCCGGTTTTTGCTGGACAATGATGCACCTATTTCGCACTCGACCTCTACGCCCGAGTGCTCCCTAAGTTTGTTGCTTCATTCGAGTTTCTGAGCTGTGATTAACTGATAGTCTCGCTTGCCCCTACCACTTACGGGGAGTTATCCAACACCAAACCGATTTGTGTGAGCTGGGTCCTACGTGCGACCAACGGAGTGAGGCGCACCACGGCAGATGACGAGTAGGACGGCCGCCGCTATAGTTTCCTGTGTAGTACGCTGTACACAGTGTTCTTCCGTGTTGGTTGCATTGAACGATCTGCAAACTCACAAAAATAACTCTGCGAGCCGGAGCTCAATAAATGCACCAGCAAGCAACAACAGTTATACCAATAAAAAGGGTGTAGGGATATATGTCCAAGAGCGTCACACCTGACCAAAGAGACTCGACTTAAAGTGAATGCAGCGTTCGGAGCTAAAGAAATTCGTCGACCACACAACACTCTGGAGGTGCGATGTGCTTTGACTGCTTCGGCACGGCGCCAACCGAACCCGAAAAAGGAACAAAACCGCAGAGCCCTTGGGGGCACAACCGTAGTGGCCTTGGTGTGTAGTCAGTTCAGTTCAGTTCAGTTTGCACAGGACTTGGTGTGGCTAGAGCCAATCGTGTGTCCAGATAGTTGTGTTGTCGGCGCGTTTCCGTAGCTCCCAACACTGCGTGATCTTCTTTTTCTGAAAGGCAGAAATTTTGTGCAGTATCAGCCCTGGCAGAGAAAGGTGGAAACAATAACTAAATTGCTTCTGACCCTAAAAGCTGCTTAACATAACTCGGGGTATACTGCCCCCCAACACTGGTCTACTGCTTTCTTAAAAGCCTTCACTGTTGTGGTATTTATGACCTCCCCCGGGAGTTTATTCCAATCGGGTACCACTCTATCCGAGAAGTATTTCGCCGAGGAAGAAGTGGCGGCAACCATGCGCACCATTAGAGTCAACCAATCCCCCGGACCTGATGGTGTTCTTCCGTTGGTGGTAAAGGAACTGGCCGATGTGTTAACTCAAGCAATCACACGACTGTTTAACGCGTCTTTAGCAGCGGGAAAGCTCCCCCAAGAAAGGAAGAAAGCGGTCGTCGTGCCACTGTACAAAGTGGGGCAAAAGCTGAGGCTGTCAACTACCGACCTGTCAGTCTAACACCGGTGATAGGAAAAGTTATGGAGCGCCTGCTGGCAACGCGAATCCGGGACCATATTGTGGTATACGACCTACTTAGCCGACAACAACATGGTTTTTGGAAAAGCAGGTCTTGCCTAACAAACTTGGTAATCGCACGAGAACGCTGGACGATAGCCAAGGCCGAAGGACACCCTACGGACGTAATCTTCATGGATTTTAGCAAAGCTCTTGACAAAGTTCCGCATGACCGTCTATTAGGTAAGCCTAAGGCTCTTGGTGTAGTAGATCCCTTGATTCTGTGGATAGAGGACTTTCTAAAAGGCCGAACCTTTGCAGTACGAGTAGCACAGTCACTGTCAAGTGGCAGCTAGTGGTGTTACACAAGGATCGGTTATGGGTCCGCTCCTCTTCCTGGTCTATATCAATGACCTACCACCAGTTTTTCAATCGCCGTGCCTCATTTACGCAGACGACCTAAAGATCTGGCGCACGATTACGTCATACGCTGACGAGCTCGTTCTTCAGGAGGACATCAGAGCCCTTGAGAGATGGTCAGATCTGTGGTCACTACCAGTCAACACGGACAAGTGTGCGCATATGCGAGTAGGAGCACCGTCCAGCAGTGGGATGTACAATATACACGGGGCACCCCTCCGGCGCTCTGTCTGCGAAAAAGATCTGGGAGTGATGGTGGCCTCGTCACTAAAAACGAAGTACAATACGGATAGAGTCTGTTCTTCAGCGTGGAGTATCCTGGGGCCGATAACTCGTTCATTCGGCCATCTCTCACTCAACGCCTTCAAGGTGCTGTATGCAACCCATGTGCGTCCCAGGCTGGAATACGGGGGGCCAGCAGTTTTCCCTTGTACGTTGGCAGAGGTGGCAAAGTTGGAAAGAGTACAGAGAGGCGCAACCCGCCTTATCGGAGGGCTACGTGGGGTCAGCTACGAAGAGCGGCTGAAGATCACAGGGCTGTTCCCAGTGGCCTATCGGAGAGTCCGGGGAGACCTGATCTTCACCAGGCGTGTCATCAGAGGCGACTTCGGTCCAGAACTACGTGCAGAGCTCTCTCTCTCCGCGGACATGGCCGTACGAGGGGACACCCGCTAACTCTAAAGAAACTGCACTCGGTGGGCCTCCCTCTGGTGTACCGTCTATCTCGGAGGGTGACCAATCTATGGAACTCGCTGCCAGCCGAAGTGGTGGAAGAGCCCAACGACACATTGTTCAAGCGACTGCTGGACGTATTTCTAAAGAGGTGGTGGGAGACACACATGAGTCTACATCACTGAGTTGTGGTGAGGAGGCTTACAGAGAGATACCCTCTGCCTCTATTATGAAGAATGAAGAATGAAAGAATAATTTGGAGCCTCGAATGCTTCCTTTGTAATCTAAGGCTATGCCCACTTGTGCCTCTCTCGGGGATCAGAGAGTAAAGGTCTTCCTGGCTTATTCCTGACAGTCCCCTCATTACCTTGAAGGTTTCTATCAAATCCCCGCGAATGCGCCGTCTTTCCATCGAGAACAGGTCTAGGACACGGAGACGCTCTGTGCAGCTAACCCCCCCCCCCTTGCCAAGTCACCATTCTAGCGGCTAGCCCTTACACCTTCTCCAGACATTCTGTATCCTTCTGGCAATACGGTGCCTAGGCCTGCACGCAGTTCAGTTCAGTCCAGTTCAGTTTCAATTCAGTTCAGTTCGGTCCCGGGACTTGACGGCGAATACATGATTGTCTAGATTGTTGCACTGGTGAGCTTATTGGATCCTTCGGTGCCTCAGTAGTTGGAAGAGAAAACTCTTCTTCAGTACTCGGCTATAATCAGTGAGGGTTCAGGTTCGATCCCGAACCCAGTTTCTCTTCAACCACTTTTCGGATCACAGCCGTTAGTCACACACACCTCACAGTCAATCTCCCCGATAAAGAGGATAGTATAGTGCGGGGTGGTAGGTGCTAGATAAGGATAGGGGTCCCTGGAGGGTTGAAGTGAAAGGGACTAGTCAGTTGTCTACAAAACAAAGTCAGTAGACTCCTGGTCTTGTTTCTCCAAACACAGCCATCCAAAAATTATCTAGTCTTATTTTGAACTCAAACAATGTGCTGGCGTTTATCACATCCCCTGGCAGCCTACTCTAGTCATTAGCCACCCTAACTGCGAAAGACTGACATCGGATGCGAGACAAAGTTATCTCTCTCTCTCTCTCTTAATTATCAGTACATGCCCTCTTAGGCAGCCATTGTTACAACCGGTCGTGGAAAATCCCCTTTTTCCCTCGCGATTCAGTGTTTTTCCTAACATCACTCATTCGCCTACACTATTGACTTGTCTTTACGAACTGGTTGTTTCTATGGACCAATTGTTGTTTGTTTGCACCCAGAGCGCTACTTTGGCACATCCTTGTTCAGGACCTGCGTGACGCACGTGCTGTTTGCTCACACGCTGCTATTCAGTTTCCCGTTGTTGAGTCCTTATGATCGTATTATTGAGGTTTGTATTCATTTCCATGTCATTGTTCATGTAATAATCTAGTATCGTAGAATATCGCGGATAATCGTCTTTTGATTTCGGGATCCGTTGCGAATTTGGCTACGCATTGCTGAAACGTTCGCTACCATACTCATTATGTCAATTTGGAACGAGGAAAAACACGCAAAATGCCAAGAAAAGGATCGAAAACATTGAAATCCGGACAGGAAGTAACACGGCAAGTCTCTGGAGAGGTTTTGGGTACATTTGATTCTTTAGTTAATGTTAGATCGCCCAGCCCTGTCAGTGCTAGTTCATGTGTTAATGAGAGCAATATTGATCGTAAGGATGTTGATTTATATAGGCTGAGAATACTAGACCTAGAACGACAGCTACTATCTGCTAGACTACAAGCACAGGAAGCAGAGAATAAGTGTACACAGAAAGAGCGGGAGCACGAGACCAGCGACTTCGACACTTCCGATAGATCACGGTGCAATAAGATAGGGAGCCCCACGCCGGTGGCCGACTACAAACCACCATCGATCGATCTGCCTAGAGTGGAACTAACGGTTTTCGACGGGCGAGCTGAGCAATACTGCAAGTTTGTCAAGCAGTACGAGACGTTCGTTGAAAATAAGGTAACCGACCCTGGGCAAAGGCATCTCTACCTTACTCACTACTGCCGAGGCCGAGCAAGAGAAGCTATCGACGGGTGTACCATGCTCGACCCGGAACAAGGCTACACAAGGGCAAGGAGGATTCTAAAGGACTTGTTTGGCCAACCGTTCAAAATTGCCCGTAACCTAATAGAGGAAGGGTGATGGTAGAGGCAAAGAGAACCAAGGGCGACGTATACACAATGGCCGACCTGGTGACTAAGATACAAAACTGCTCAATAGCCCTCGACCATTTAGGTTACAGGGCTGACCTAGACGCCATGCACACTTTGGAAGACACAGTCCGTCACCTTTCTCACGAACTACAGGGTCGTTGAGCGGAAGAAACAGAACGGATAAGCCGAAGCGACAGGGAAGCTAACTTGGAAGACCTGACCGAATACTTGGACAGGCGAACCAAGATAGCCGACAGCAGGTTCGGCCGACTCATCCGGGACAGCAACCGAGCAAACAAGCCCAGTACTAGCCAAGCCCAAACCCATGCACGGGAACATCCAAAGTACCAGCCTTGGACCAATACACATGCCATTTCACGAGATGCTACTGCGCAACCCAATTGCAGATCCTGTGGTACTATCCATGGCCTACCAGAATGCCCCAAGTTCAGCAACGCCACAATAGACTAACGGTGAGGAATGGAGAGGATTGCAGGAGCGTGTTGTATTTGTCTCAACACCACTCACCGGGCGGCAGCCTGTAGGACAAGGAACCGATGTGGTTACGAGGGCTGCACGGGCAGACACCATCGATTGCTGTACTGGACGAGAATGACCTTACCCTAGACCAGTGTCAAGCCCAGTGTTATTTTTTCAACGTCACGATCTGCCAGTAAACCGATACATTTAGGCGTAGTCGCCATGAGAATAGTGACCCCAACAGGAGTGGCCAAAGCTTTGGCCTTCATAGATGGTGGCTCGGATGCCACGCTAGTAAGGAAGGGGTTCGCAGAGAGGTATGGGATTAGAGGGAACCAACCCTCATTAGCAGTAAGCACAGTGAGTGGCACCGAAGTCATCCAGTCCACCAAACTGCACTTACAACTCGCTTCCTTGGTCGGCAACGATAGAGCAGAAACCCTAGAAGCATTCACTATAAAAAACCTGCCGAGGAGAGCACCGCACTCAGCGCAATCGGTTCTGACTCGGTGGCCGCATCTCGACGGGATTACGATCGAGGAGTGGCAGAGTAACGAAATTGATCTGCTGATCGGCTGCGATACACAGGAAGCGCATTGGGTCCTGGAAAAAATGATAGGGGGCCGCAAAGCACCCTATGCAGTACGCACCATATTCGGCTGGACTTTATATGGTAATACAGACGGCAGATGCGGCAAAGAAATCAACTGCATTTCGGTGGAAACGACGAACATCGAAGAGGCATTCCAACATTTGTATAACGCTGAATTTGCTGACCTGGCCATGGACAGAGATGCCCCGTCACGAGAAGATAGGTTGTGTTACGAATGTTTGAGCAATGCGTAGCCAAATTCGCAACGGATCGCGAAATCAAAAGACGATTATCCGTGATATTCTACGATACTAGATTATTACAATAAACAATGACATAAACAATATACAAACCTCAATAATACGATCACAAGGACTCAACAACGAGAAACCGAATAGCAGCGTGTGAGCAGACAGCACGTGCGTCACGCAGGTCCTGAACAAGGATGTGCCAAAGTAGCGCTCTGGGCGCGAACAAACAACAATTGGTCCATAGAAACAACCAGTTCGTAAAGACAAGTCAATAGTGTAGGCGAATGAGTGATGTTGGGAAAAACACTGAATCGCGAGGGAAAAAGGGGGATTTTCCACGACCGGCTGTTACAGGTTGGCCTTGGAAATGGTGGCTGAGAACTTCAAGTACGCAAAAGATCGTTTCGAGGTTCCTATCCCGTGGAGATCCAACATGAAACCCATGCCAAAAAGCCGAGAAATGGCTTTGAAAAGATTAGCCTTCCTCAAAACCAGGCTGCTCCGGGAATCACGATTAAAGATAGAATACGCGCGAGCCATGCAACATAACATCGACTTGGGTTAATTGAAAAGAGTAGATACAATGGTTACCAGCGCAAATTTGAGGTGGTACCTACCCCATCCCCTGGTCGTGGACCCAAACAAACCGGGGAAGGTCAGAGTAGTTTTCGACTGTGCCGCGAAATGTCAGGGTGTCACTGAACGACCATATACTACGGGGACCAGACTGGACAACACTGCTAGTCAAGGTTTTATGTCGTTTTCGGCTGGGAAAAGTAGCCGTCTCTGCGGAAGTACGCGAAATGTTTCTACAAGTAAAGATGCCCGTTAAAGATAGGGATGCCTTCCTGCAAACTGAACTGAACTGCGGTACACCAGCGGTGCGGTCGTCTCCCTCGGTGAGTGTAGCTGTTTTTGAAATGTTTAGGACACACAGCTCGTCCCCCTCCATTTAAGTTTATCTTTATCTGTGCTGACTGGATCCTGAATAATGTCAATGCCCCTCACCACTGATATAACCGCTTGCTCAGATGAAGCTACTTTCCCCATGAGGCAGTGCAATTCCGCCTCCGTGGCCAATGCCTCACTCCTCACTCCGGACGAAACGGTCCTTCATAATGCGCTGGCAACGGATGCACTAAAATCTGCAGTCCAAAGTCAGGCTGCAGAAATAGCCGAGATAAGGGTCACCGTCCGCACCCTTAAGGATCAACTGACCAGCCTGAGGAGTTTGGTAGTCAAATCCCTCCCGGTGTCCCAGGCAGCCGATCAGGTGTGTAGAGTTTCTGAGCAGCAAATTCTTGACGCCGCAAAGATTTTACAAGATACCGAGAATTGCTCCAAGCGAGTCATCCTTTGTGGCCGCTTCCTCAGTTCAGATCACCCTCATGACACCTATGCTCAGGTGTTTAATCGCCTTAAGCTCCCTTTCCCACCTAAAGGTCGGTCCACTTGGTTGGTAACCAAACGCACCAACCGGGTTCACGGTATTCTCATTGTAATGGGTTCCACAGATGCAGCTAAACGAATTGTTTCCTTGGCCGCAAAGCTCAAGGAGGAAATTAAAGGGCTCAAGGGCGTATCCATTGATAAGCCACTTCATCTGAGGCTCCGCAGTGAGAAGGCTAAGCCAGAAATTTCACAAAAAGCCGATCCTAAGCTCAGAGTGCTGCCAGTTGTCCAGGTAACTCGCCTTGAGGACCGAGCTGCATGCCCACCATCCCTCGCTTCCCTAATGACACCATTTCCCGTCGCCGAAAGTACTCCCAGTAGTAGGCCTAGTGCCACTAAACATCTGTCGCCTACGAAAAGCATCCTAGGCCCCCTCACAGCCAACAAGACTGTTTCAACGGACGAGATTCACTCATCCTTGAGCCCAGACATGAACCTGCAACCTGTTTCTACTGAAAGAAGCAGTGAGGAGGTTAAAGCACCGGATAATATATCTGGTGCTGTCATGAAAAATAAGCTCACCAACAGGAAAACTCAGAACAGGGCATCAAACAGTGCGCAGAAGGGCAAACCACAAAAAGCAGCCCACCCTTTTCGGAGACCAAAGGATGTAGACCGTCCACCTGGATTGATACCCCCCAGGTTACTAGACATCAAAATCTACCGGTCCCCTCAGCAGTCTGCTTACCCTCTAGCCCCTCAATATCTTCAGCCCCCGACTCTCCCAGGACCTCCTTTCCATCCTCAAACCCCCCTCTTTCCCCCTCCTCAAATCCGAAAACAGCTGCCTCTGGCGATTCTGCAACAACTCCTGAGCATGTGCTCAAGTGTTTTTACAGCAACTGCCTGAGTGTGTTGAATAAGATCCCGGAGCTTCGGCAGCTTGCGGTGGATAAGGAGCCTCAGATCATAGCCCTCACAGAAACCTGGCTCACCCCTGACACACTCGATGCCGAAATATCCATTCCGGGATACTTCACAGTAAGGCAGGACTCCAGTAGAGGTCGTGCCGGCGGGGCCATCATATACTACGGTAATTCGATCCCTCCTCCCATCTTACTGACAACCCCAACCTTTTCATGTATTGATTGTTTGTGGGCCGTGTTTAACCTCTCTAGGACAGACACCCTATTGCTTGGTGTTGTTCACCGTCCTCCCGCATGCAATTCAACTGACAGCCTAGGTCTCATAGACTTATTAGGCTCCCTGAAGAAATACACAGACTTCACCCGTCTGTTAGTAACTGGTGACTTCAACCCTCCCAGTACAAACTGGCAAAGAGCTGATGCCCCGGATATCACTTTCGGTAAACCCCTCCTTGATCACGTACTGAAAAACTCATGGGTGCAGAACGTAAAAGTTCCGACTAGATATCGCACAGGCCACGCCCCGTCCCTACTAGACCTGGTCATCACCAATGATCGGTTCCAAATAGATGTGGTGCATTACTTGCCGCCCCTCGGCAAAAGTGATCACATTCTCATTGGATTCGATTATATCGTGAAATGGCCTCCTCTTCTCTCAGAAACTAAAACTTTGAGATCCTTCAAAAGGACCAATTTTGACCAAGTCTGTGCATTTTTTCGCTCCCAGCTAAATTTAACTAACCCAGGTAGCTCTGCTGATGAAATGGCAAAGAATCTCAGAGAGTTAATCTTCTTAGCTGATAGGCTATTTGTCCCCAGAGTTCGTCGCCCACAGACCGCTAAGCGACCCCTCCCTTGCCCCATTAGGCGCATTCTAGACGAAAGCGCACGCCTCTTTGCTAGATATAAAGCCACAGGCCTTGCCCGTGATGCAGAAGACTTCAGGATCATACGGAACATATGCAAAGACAAGATTAGGTCCTATCAGAATGCAGTCCAACGATCCGTACTTGATCGAGCACGGACCAATAAGGCATTTTTCTTCCAGTACATGCGCCGTCTTAGGGGTACAGCTCCGACGCCATTAGCTCTCAAAGATAGTGCCGGATCTCCAATCACTTCCCCTAGCCAAGTAGCCGGGGCATTCAGCTCCTACTTCCGTACAATGTTTAGCTCCATACCCATATCATCTCACCCTACCATGCATCCGTTATCTCTGACCACTACCCTTAACCGCATCACTATTCCCATTGGTGCAGCCGCTCAGGGTTTCCGACGGCTCAACCAATATTGCTCTATGGGTCCTGACCTAATCCACCCCCGTATTCTCAAGGAAGCCGCGGATACATTAGCTGCTCCTTATGCCTCGCTTTTTCGGCAATGTGTTGACGATGGAGTTTACCCCCGTAGCTGGAAAAAAGCAGCGATCGCACCCATCTATAAGAAGGGTAGTAGACACCTTGCTTCTAGTTACAGACCCATAAGCCTCACTAGCATCCCCAGCAAAATGTTTGAGGGAATTCTTAGGAGTGAGATTCTTTCCCATCTTCAGAGAAATAAGATCCTCTCCCCATCCCAACATGGGTTTCTTCCTGGCAGGTCATGCATCACCAATATGCTTACTGTCATGGATAGTCTAACGAAAGCCTATGATGATGGCCAGCTCTCACACGCTGTATTCATCGATTTTGCTAAGGCCTTCGATAAGGTCCCCCATGCCCCTCTTATTTATAAGCTGCAGACATACGGGATCACAGGCTCCATGTTGGCCATCCTACGCAGCTTCCTTACCAACCGCCTCTTCATGGTTAAAGTCGGGAACGTTTTGTCTCAACCCTCCCCAGTAACAACTGGTGTCCCTCAAGGGTCGGTCTTAGGTCCTCTTCTTTTCCTGATCTATATAAACGATCTACCGACAGCCCTTCCTGCGAACATTGCCATGTATGCAGATGATGTAACCCTCTGGAGTTCAAGCGTTGAAGACCTGCAAATTGCAGTTTATGAAACAAAACGCTGGTCCGAGGATTGGAACCTCCCAGTTAATGATGACAAATGCGTGAGCATGTCTTTCGGCAGAGAGACTGGTCACACGTTTTCCATTAATGGAGCAACCACACTGCCAAGGGTTGACCGACACAAGGTGCTCGGTTTCTGTTTAGATTGTAACTTATCCTTCTCTCATTATCACGAACTTGCGAGCAAGTCTGCCTTTCGAGTTCTAAACATGATTCGAAGGTCATTCCCGCGCATATCTAAGGATGATTGCCTCATAATTTTCGGCACGTATACCCGACCTCTGCTGGAGTACGGTGATCAGATAGTGCACTCTGGTCTTGTCCGAGACCGTGAGATCCTAGAAAGAGTTCAGAGGGCCTCCACCAAGGCAGTAAGGGGTCTATCCCACCCACCTTATCCCGTCCGCCTCTCACTCCTCAACCTCTATCCCCTTGACTTAAGACGCGTAAGAGGTGATCTGTTTTTGATGTTCCACCTTTTTGAAACAGGTCAAAGCGACTGCTTCTTCTCCGTCTGTCCAGCCTCCTCTCTCCGTGGTCACAGCAGAAAATTTTTCAAACCGAGGCCACGCACTTCACTAAGGATTAACTTTTTTGGCTATAAGGTTGTTACTATGTGGAATGCACTTCCGGAAGATATTGTTCTCTCGCAGAACAAAACTATCTTCAAGAAAAAGCTAGGCCTCTACCTGGGTCTCTCCCAATAATTCCCTTTGTCAAAAAAACAAACAAAATAGTTGTCTTTTATCGCATATATGTTCATGAATGCCGCACCCCCACTCAGCTTAAGGCACTGTCCACAGTGTGACACTGCATGATGTTATGTGTGTCTTGTTTTCGCTGCCACCCCCGCTCCCCGCCGCTTCTTTTTACTCTCGTTTCAGCCCGGTGAATCCAACAGAAGATCAAAGATTTCCTAAAGAATCGGGACAATTGGGCTCAAAGCCTCGAACCCGTGTAGTACTTCAAGACTTCAAGACTTCTCTTCTGGTGGCCTGGGAACGACACAAATCGCGCACCTGACGAGTACAGGCTGACCATGTACCCCTTTGGGACGGTTTTATCCCCCTTTTGTGCTAACTTTGCCCTCCTTGAAACCTTCAAGCGTTTCGACGGCACCAGCAGCTTTTTAGGAGGAGCAATGGACCATTTCTACGGAGACGATTTTCTGTGCTCCTTTGGCGATCCAAGTGCTGCTATTCTTTATATGACCGAACCGATCGCCACTCTAAATGCCGGAGGATTCAACCTCACTAAATGGACTTCGAAAAACCAAGAGGTGCCCAATGGTATACCGAAGTCCGAGAAAATGGAGTGTAAGAAAGAGCTTTTGGGATCCTCTTCACAAAAGGAGCTCACGCTTGGTCTTCAGTGGAAGCCCAGAGGTGACGAATTCATTTTTACCCTAGAACTACCCCGAAGACCAGTCACACGGCGAGGGATCCTATCAGCAGTCTCAAGCCTCTATGACCCCCTAGGTTTTGTTTCGCCATGGTTGTCACCGGAAAGTTGCTTGCTGCAATGGCTGTGCAAAAGAGGGGCGGGTTGGGACGAACCTTACCAGGATGACGACGATGAGCTATGGCGCGACTGGCTGCACAGCCTGGAGCAACTTGGGGAGATAAAAATACAAAGACGATTAACAGGTATCAAATGCACAAACGACGCCCAACTCCACTTATTCTCCGATGCATCAGACATAGGCTACGGGACAGTTGCTTAGGGTTGCTGGGTGGACGCAAATGGTGGGCGGCACAACCAGATACTATTCGCAAAGGCGAGAGTGGCTCCACTGAAAACGGTGTCGATTCCAAGGCTGGAACCGAAGGCAGCAGTACTGGCCGTGAAAGCCGCGACGCTGATTAGGAGATGCTTCGATCGGATAAACTGGGAATCAAACTTTTGGACGGACTCAGCCACGGTACTACATTGCATAAACAACACTACCACTCGTTTTGATACTTTCGTGGCCAACAGACTCACCATAATCCAAGAGTCGACCATAACCGATCAATGGCACTATGTACAATCCACCTGTAACCCAGCCGACTTCTGCTCAAGGGGCCCGAAAACACCAGAGAGGTTGCGGATGTGGACAATGGGACTGGACTTCCTAACCGCAACTAAAGAGATGTGGCCAACGCTATTAACGCCCAAGGCTGATGATGGTGATATCGAGACTAAAAGACTGATACTGGCTATAAACTTAACGGGAAGCGTAAGTCTGATAGAGAAACTGTGCCAATTTCCCAACTGGACAAAAGTGTTAAGAGCCGTGGCCTGGTGGACACGGTACAAAGCGCTCTTATTGATTATGAGAGGCGCAAGACCACAAAACACATTGAATGTGGGGACGATACTACCGGGCGAGCTGAATGAAGCCGAACTCGACGTTCTACACCTACTGCAACTAGACGCTTTCCCGTCCGAGGCCCGCGAGCTAGCCAGATTAGATGATAACGCCAAAAGAAGCAGGCTGTCACACAGTAGTATCCGGGCACTAAACCCCATGCGAATCAACGGACTACTGAGAGTTCGAGGGCGGCTGAAGAATTCAAGCCTAGAGTACGAAACAAAACACCCCATAATAATCCCCGGTGACCACCATATAACGAGAAGCCTGATAGATCATGTACATCGGGAAGAGGGACACGCAGGCCTGAATCACTTATTGAACAATATACGCCGACGATTTTGGGTGAAAAAGGGACCAGCGACGGCCAAGCGAGTCATAGGCAACCGCATTACTTGTCGTTGCCGGAGAGCGGTAGCAGGCCAACAAATGATGGCCCCCTTCCAGCCGTGAGAGCCCAACCGGGATGGTGCCCGTTCGTGGAAATCGGCGTCGACTGCTTTGGCCCGTTACTCGTACGACATCAGAGGAGCACCCAAAATAGGTACGGCTGCCTGATAACATGCCTACAATCCAGAGCAGTCCACCTCGAAGCAGTGCATAACATGACAACCGATTCATTCCTAATGGCCCTTCAAAAGTTCATCGCGAGGCGGGGCTTCCCAAAGAATATATACTCCGACAATGGCTCGAACTTCGTTGGGGCTCAAAAGGAGTTAGAGAAATGGTGGAGCCTCTTGGACACCGCCAAAATACAAGACCAGACCGTAGCAAAGGGGATAGGGTGGCACTTCAATCCACCTTATACCAGCCATCGTGGTGGCGTTTGGGAAGGGCTGATACGATCAACTAGGAAAATACTCACAGCCCTGACCTCACAATAAACCCCCGATGATGAGACGCCGACTACTTTACTAACAGAAGTAGAACGCATATTGAACAACAGACCCCTGTAGCCGACCGTCCCAGACCCGGAAGGCGAACCGACACTCATCCCCAACGACCGGTCAAACGCAGGAGTAACCACACCGAAAACCCTGCGTGGAACGTACATTGTTGGATGGAAACAAGTGAACCACCTAGCACAGGCTTTCTGGGAACGATGGATGACGGAGTATTTACCGACACTGCAGCTTCGGCAAAAGTGGATATCCAAACAGAGGTCGTTCAGACGTGGCGATGTGGTCACCCTCGTGGGGAGCCACTAACATAAAGACGACTGTCCGGTTGGAGTGATCAAGGATTGTCGTACAGAAATCGGTGGTCTCGTGCGCACGGTGGTGGTGAGGAAGAACAAAGGAGACGTATTGCGAGATATACGCAGAATATGTCTACTTGAATGTGAAAGCGACGCGGGCGAGGCCGACGCTACCGACCAAGCTATACCCATGTCTGCTGATACCAGATGAAGCCGAATTCATTTATTTATCCCTCATGTATTCCCCTGTAGGGCCCAACCCCCACAGCATCTTTGAAGTATATTTGTGTTTAATTTCATACAGCATTTACGATGAAACATGGAGCTGATTGTCGAAACCTTAGCTCACCACACGACACGACACTGCATGTAGAAGTAATGGGGCTTAGGTGAGGCACACATGCCTACATTTTACTCGTTTTTGCCACACAGCCTTTCGCTGACGTTGCAGAAAGTCCTCCTTTGATGTGCAGTCATTCCTGTGATTCCATTGTACACCCCGGCACGTACACACATACACACACACACACACTCAATCAAGCACACACATCCAGGACAGGAAGGCCTTTTACAAGGACAGCATCTATGTGCCCCCTTCACGCCCGCCACCGGTCATTTGGTCTTGTGGAGGATGTAGACCAGCCTCACGTCTATGTAGCCAATGGGTTAGGTGTGACCAGTAGTAGAACGTTGACGACGAGCATTAGACGCGCGCACTGACAGCAGGGCCTAGGTAGGTAGAAAGAATCAGTACCTTTACCTTTGACTCTGCTAGGTATCCAGGGGGATTTTGGTGGGCGGTGTAAAAGCCGGTCGTGGAAAATCCCCCCTTTTCCCTCGCGATTCCGTGCTTTTCCCAACATCACTCATTTGCCTACACTATTGACTTGTCTTTACGAGCTGGTTGTTTCTATGGACCAATTGTTGTTTGTTTGCACCCAGAGCGCTACTTTGGCACATCCTTGTTCAGGACCTGCGTGACACACGTGCTGTTTGCTCACACGCTGCTATTCAGTTTCTCGTTGTTGAGTCCTTATGATCGTATTATTGGGGTTTGTATTCATTTTCATGTCATTGTTTATTGTAATAATCTAGTATCGTAGAATATCGCGGATAATCGTCTTTTGATTTCGGGATCCGTTGCGAACTTGGCTACGCATTGCTCAAACGTTCGTTACAACCATCCCTTCGCTGCTCAAATAAGACCCATATGTGACCTAGTGCTTCTGTTGATCATTTTAGTATTTTGAAGGCTACCATTTGGTCAGCTCGTCCTCTCCTTTCTGGAGGAATTAACCCCAGTTGTTCCAGTCTCTACTTGTGGCACAAATGTCTGCATTCTCCGAACCATCGTATAAATCGCCGTTGTAACTGCTCGAGAGCCTTGATATCCCTCACTAAATATGGCCTCCACGCTTGGACACAGTTTTCTAGGTGATATCTCACGAAAGCTCTGTACAATTGCAATAAGACTCTCCTGTTCCTAGAGCCGACTGCCCCCTCAACTGGTGCAAGGCTGTGCGTGCTTTCAGCATTACTTTCTGGCACTGGCGACTTGTCCTAAGATCAGTGATTACCAGCACCCCTAGGTCCCGGGCTTCTATGGTCCGACCTAGCGCCTCCCCATTGTTTGGTGGCCCTATATATCGTGTGATCCGTGGTCCTTCCTCCTTGGTGAGATAATAATAATGGTATATTTCTTGATCGTGGTCAAGACATATGCACGAGGCATAATCAGAGAATACGGCAATTCACAGCCATGTAGGGTAATCACAATTTTGAAGTTCAAGGTTCGAACAATTGCAGTAACAGAACAATAAGCTTGTACGGTGTTTAAGGGAACTGAGGTGGAGAGGGTCGGCGCGGCTATTGTGGATCTCTTTTGAATCAGGGACGGGGGATATACGGTTAGCCGGATAGACGTAGGAATGCAGATAAAACCGACACTGAAGAAGGGTTAAAGTGCAGTGTTTGCAAGAACCCATAAAGCAACTTGTGTCGGACATCACAACATGAACAGGGAGTTGAGGCAGGAATAAGACACAACTTGCCTTATGGGTGCCGATAACTGTCTACGACGGATCCGGTAGTCAAGAATGGATCACGACGATCTACGGAATTTGGTGCACAGTCGATGAAGAGAGAGAGCGGTGGAGAGAAAAAGATTCAAAGAAGAGTTGGGAAGTGTAGAAGGATACGCAGTGTGGCACCAACTGGATATTCGAGGAATCGGTATTGAGAAACTGGCTGAGAGTGTTATCTAAATAAAATTAAAAATAGAGTCAACATGGTGTTATCAAAGTGCAATCGGAGACGCCTGCAGAATATATAGAAGATTGATCCTCCATTGGATAACTCATTGTGGAGGGAGCCTGTTATGCAAATGCAAGTGAGTCGAATGGGATAATCAGATTAGTCTTTCTGTATAGGTAATTTCGATACTATATGGAAAATCACCTGGAGGCAGAAACCTTCACCAGGAATGCAGTGTGCTTTTAAGGAGCGTGAATAGTGAATGGACACAGGACGGGGAATTTCAACGAGAAGCCGTCGAGGAAATACTCTGTCGGAGACAAATGCTGCTGATGCAACCAAGCAAACGTGCACAGGTGGTGAAGAGGAAGAAGGACAGTGGTGACTAAGAGAGGCCAGACCCGAAGGAACAGCGTAAGTTGAAAGAATGCGAGGGTGAGATTTTCGGCATACGTAATAAAAGAGTGAATAACCAAGTGGTTGGTATTTTGTTTCATAAAGACATTCGTTGTTGTTGATGGCAGATATCGCACGATGAGGGTAGCAATCGAAAAGGACCAGGCTGACGAACTAGGGAGAGTAGGTACGAAAAGCAACGGCGAAGCCAGATTCCGGTCATTATTTCCGGTACTGCAACGCAGAATGATTTGAACTGTTTTTGTGGATTACGGGAAATGGATGCTGATGGGGTGTGGGGTGATGGGTGATGTCGAGAATCCGTCCGGGGGTCCAGTGAGACTATCATGACTGATTGTGATCCTGGTTATGGGATTGTGATCACTAGTCAGCCATGTAAGGTACTCCATACAAAGCGTCATCAGGTGTGAGTATAGGTTTAACCATGATCAATCCGATCGACCAAATCGCTTAGTCCGTTAGGTACTCCAGGGGTAACGTAAGCTTAGTTGATGGGCTACCCGGGTAACTAGTGTGCTCAAGCTCGGATTGAGGGGAAGATCTGACGCCACCGATCACTGTTATGCCTTGCCTAGATTAAATGGAACAGCCGCATCAACTGGTGCTCCTACCATCTTGATTTCTTCCGCGAACGGAAAGCCCGGGTTTTCCAACCCGTCTGCCAGATCGTTGATATACATCAGGGACGACAGGGGTCTCAGGAATGACCCTTGTGGAAAGCCGCTTTGCAGTCTCCCATTGTCCGACAAGCAGCCTTCCACTCTCACTCGGAAAACTCTCATCCTTAGGCTTTGTACAATCCACTTACTTTTTTGGCAGTAAGTTGAAACGATTCCACCTTTGGTTCTTGTAGCCTGCGGTTAACCAAATCAAATGCCTCTTGGAAGTCCAGATAGCGGAATTTCACCCCTTCGCCTCAATCCGCTCGACTGGTCACCTCTCCAAGAAACGTAGTAGGTTGAAGGGACAAGAGCGCCTGTTCCAGAACCCATGCTGGTTGGCAGTCACTAGCTCTTTCCTCCCTAAATTCCTCACTATTCTGTCTTGTAATATTCTCTCGAGAGTTTTAAGCACCACTGACTTTAAGTTAATCGGCCTGTAACTGGTACTTATGTCTCAGTCTGCACCTCTATAAACGGGTGTGATGCTCGATGTAAGCCAGTCTTTAGGTAGTACACTTTTATCTAGTGATGCGTTGAACAGCTTAGCTAGTGGTTCAGCTAGGATGGACGCTAGTGGCCTCAGTATCGCTGGATGTGTTACACCTGGCTCCGCAGCCTTGGATACGTCTAGCTGCTTCAGGTTGTTCAACACCTCTCCTGCTTTGGTTTCTTCACCCCCCCTTTCCGGGACTTCACCACCCTAGGTCGCAGGTAGCCCCTGAGCACCCTGGTCCTGTCTGTATACCTGCTGAAAGAACTCCAACAGGGCCTCTGCTTTTTTATGCCTGCTTAATGCCCGCACTCCCTGTGAGTTCCTGACCCCACCTGCAGCTTTCCTCAGTGCTGCTTCAGATTGAAAGTAGTTGAATTATGCTTTTGGATTGCTTTTGGCTTTCCGCGCAACACGCTCCTCGTAGTTGTTCATGCACTGCTTGTGTATCTGAGATAGCCCAGTTCTAGCTGCCTTTGACTGTAGGAAGGCCCAGTAGCCGCCAGTACTTCTGTACTTTTTGAATACTCTTTGCTTCTGTTCTAGGGCCTTCCTAACTCGGCTCGTCCACCACGATGGCACTCCACTCCGAAGCCTGAGTAGGAGTTTGGGATTAGCCCACAGTCGCCTTCGCCCGGTCGTAGCCACGCTTCGGTGACTGCTACCACATCTGCTCCCTGTGTCCTTGCTTTGAGATCTGGCCATCTGTTACCCATACTAGCTGCACTGGTGAATGCCGCGCGGATTACAACACCCTCCTCCATCTTCCCGAGCATCCTAGAAGGGGGTGGCAGATACTCGGGTCCTGAACCCGAGCACCTGGACCGTTTTCTCTTATCACGGTTGGGTTCCTAGTGCTACGGTCGATTAGCTCCCTGTCCACCTACTGGGTTACCTTGCACACCGCCGTCCCTGGAGTTTCGGTGTGAGTCAGTTTTCATAATTCTCCTCTCTCGATGTTGCTACTGTCCTTGCTCTTAGTAAAGGGACTGGGCAGCTCTTTCTTCACCCTGACCATGGGCTCCGTGGTGTTTAGCTCCTTCACTCTCGGAGACCCTAGGAAGGCCGTGTTAAAACCCGAAGTTTCGGTTTTTCCACCCTCTCTGACTGAATACAGCTGCTTCATCATCGGGCACCACGTTTATTTCTCACTTTGAGATTTGCCTTATTTGTCCGGCTGCAGCTAATGTAAGACGCCTTTGAGCAGCACGTAGCCAAATTCGCGACGGATCCCAAAATCTGAAAGCGGTTATCCGTGAAATTCTACGACATTAGATTACTAAATGAACAATGACACGAAACAGATACAACCCTCAATTATGCGATCACCGGGACTCTGGAGGCGAGAACCAAATTGCAGCGTACGGGGTCGGAGCACGTGCGTCGTGCAGGTCCAGAATAATGATATGACAGAACAGCGCGCTGGAGGCAAGCAAACAAACGTTGGTTTATAAAAACAAGCAGTGCATAAAAACAAGCCAGTAGTGTAAATAAGTGAGTTATGTTAAGGGAACATGTAACTGAAGTGTTTTTTGGGGATTTCCCAAGACCAGATGGCACATCATTGCTCTGTCCCTCCGCTTCCCCACTTTTATGAATGGCTCCGGAGTTCCGTGACCCACAACATTCGGGTTCCATCCCAGGGCAGTATCACTATTTTTCCTCAAAGCAGCCAGAATTTGGGTGATATCAACCGAGTCTTACTCTAACCTAATTATCCACTCATTTAGGGCCCGTAATCCCTCTACTGTGTTTCGAGTCGGCAGTGCAGAAGCTGCTTGTTGTCCCGGATTTGCTCCGATGTTCTCTAGATGTACGGGCGACAACCCACGCCCACTGCTGTCCCTCATTGGTGTCAGCTGTTCTTTTGAAGGTTTATATGTTCCCGTTTTTTTCCTAGGGACCTCTGCCTCCATGGTGGCTTTATTATCCAACCTCGTTAGGTCTTCGCATGGCTGGCGTATGCCGCTAAGTTTGTCATATTCACAGTATACCTGGTAGTAACTCTTACTTAACCCCGGGCTCTTCGTGTGGAACCATGCCTGCCAGGCCACACACTTAATTCCCGCGATGTCTGCCAGCATATTCCCCTCAGAATGCCAAGGCCTTCCAAGCTGTTCGCCTATCCTATCCATTTGGTCTGGTGTTCTAGAGGTTGCGGGTTTTTATTCGCTGGTTTTCCCATGTTGCCAGTATAACCCAAAAAGAGGGGCAATATGAGTAGTCTGGCTAGGCTAAGGATATCTAGTAAGACCGATTTCAGATTGAGATCGACCAATAACGAGGAGAATGACCGATTGGTAAAGCACGGCAAGTCGGCCCTCCTCGTTGTGGTTTTGGTGGCAAGACACAGTCGTTTATTTTTAACTGCTTCTTTCTTCGTTAAACTGTGTTACTTCCTAACGCCTGGTGGTTCGTTTTTCTTTTCCTGTCGAGTTTGTATGCTGTTTCATTCTCCCTGTTTTCCACGCAGCCCAACGTCGCGGTGTTTGTACTGGACTTGGTGCGGCTAGAGCCAATCGTGTGTCCAGATAGTTGTGTTGTCGGCTCGTTTCCGTAACTCTCATCACTGCGTGAACTTTTTCTGAAAGGCAGAAATTTTGTGCAGTATCAGCCCTGGAAGAGAAAAGTGGAAACGAGGAATAAATTGCGTCTGACCCTAAAAACTGCCTGACACACTTCGGGGTATACTGCCACCCAACACTGGTCTACTGCTTTCTTAAAAGCATTCGCTGTTGTGGTATTTATGACTTCCTCCGTGAGCTTGTCCCAATAAAGTACCACTCTATTTGAGAAGCATATCACCCTAATTTGGAGCCTCGAATGCTTCCTTTGTAATCTAATGCTACGCCCCCTCGTGCCCCCCTTGGATCTGAGAGAAGAGGTCTTCTCTATTTGTAACTCATAGTCCCTCCACTGCCTCGAAGGTTTCTATCAACCCCCCACGGTCTTGCCACTGCTTCGTCTAGAACCGATCCAGGACACGGGGTTCTCTATGCAGCTAAACCTCCTTTGCCCAGTTGCCTCTCTAGTGGCTAACCCTTTCCCTTTCCTCAGACGGTCTGCATCCTTATTGTAGTACGGTACCCAGGCTTGCACTCGGTACTCCGTTTGTGGCCTGACTATGGCTTGGTATATCAGAACGAAAGTCGCCGGCTCTCTATACGGCATAATGGATCTAACTCGAAAAAGTTTCCTCCTGGCCATATTAGCTGCTGCGGCCCACTGCCTTGACAGCGTGAAGCTTTTTCCTATTATAACACCCAAGTCTTCTACCTGAGAGACCACTTGCAGAGAACTCCTACTGCTCTCTGTAGCCCCCGTATTTGTGGTTAAGCTTTGACACTTGTTGAGGTTCAGCGGGAGATCGTATTTGTTTGACCAGTTTTGCGCTACCGGCACGTAATTTCCATATCTATTCCAGCTATCTTGACGTCATCGGCAAGCTTAAAGGTGGGGTTTTTAAGCTCCCACGCTAGATCGTTGGTGAATGTGAGGGAGAGCAGAGTGCTGAGCACCGAGCCTTGTGGCACCCCACCTGTTACGCCTTCCAGTTTTGAGACATGACTACCCAGCTCAACGCTAAAAGTTCGCCCTGTTAAAAACCTATTTACCCGTTGCCTTGTCTTTCCAACAATTCCCACAGACAGCAGCTCGACATTCGGAAATCTGTGATTCAAAGAATCAAACACCTTGCTGAAGTCCAAGTTCCAGACCGCAATCGGCTGTCCTTCGCCCAAGCTCTACTCTAACCCATAGAAGAACTGCCGGAGATTCGTCAAACATGATCGTCCTGCCACAAACCCAAGCTGAGCAAATGATATGAGGTTATGATGAACCAAACTCCTGGAGATCTGTTTCCCGACTTTTCGCTCCAGGCACTTGCGCAATGCTGAAATAAGGCTAGCCAGCAGGCAGTTTTTGGCCTTTTGCCGGGCTTGCTGTTGTAAGTTCCTACCACTGTTACCCTTCTTCAGTCTTCCGGCACAAATCCCTTTTTAAGTGACATCTCCTACAGCTTCAGGAGCTCGGCCAGAGGTTGAACGATGGCTAAATGCATCCCATCTGGCCCTGGGGTGTTATTTCTATCCAAGGCTTGCAGCCCCGCTTACATCTCTTTTCTTTCAGTGAGTTCGGACATTGGAGGCGTCTGTGGTCCCTCCATTTCTTCCCGTGAATTATTATTTCGTCGATGTATGCCCGTGAAGAATGTCAGGAGCCTTTCGGCCTTGTCGCTTTCTCTTAGAGCTAGCCGTCCCCGTGCTCCCTTCAAAGATGCTACACTTTCTGTCATACTTCTGTGGGATTGCCCGTAAGTGTAGAACCGCTTCGAGTTGGTGCGGACCAAAGTAGCTGGACGACACTCGAAGGAATTAAATCAAATCAAGTCAGGTCAGAGCTCTGGACTGCAGCGGAAGCCAAAGGTAGTCCTTTGTAATGCACCTGAAGGTCCTCACTTTCCACGAGGCTTCGACTTCTTGGAGCCAGAGCATAGACGGTGGTCTGTCAAGTTTGTCTAGGTTCTTGAACCACGGGCTCCCTGGATCGCCGGGTGCCGCTACAAACGGCATAAACAGAGTCCTCTTCTGTTATCCGGTAAGAATAAACGGAAGGGAGGACCTTACACCTCTGTGTCCCAATCTGAGGAGACTCACTTTATCACCTTCCCTCGGTGAGCTACAGCTAGAGCTCCACCTACCTTAAGGGCTGGAGTTATGAAGGTAAAGGTTTAGAAGAGGAGGTGGTATGGTACCGTTGGAGGGTAGTAGGCGAATAGAAATGGAAGAGGTTATGAAGTTCGAAGGCGGAAGGATGGAGACGACAAAAAGACTGATGACAAAAGTCGACTGAGGAGGTACAACTGTACCAACGCAAAAAGGACGGGAGAAGCAAAAAAGAGTGATAGGTAGGGCGACTACTTATCTGCTGGCTTCAACAAACACATTGTCCCGGGAGCGGTCATACCGATTCCTTAACTCCACCACCGTTTCAGCAGGTTTTACTTACGTTGGCAGCCAGTTCCAGTCGTGTACAACTCTAACGGCGAAGGAATTTCCTCTCAGGCGACTCGAAACCCTCTAGTTCGTTAACTCAGAGGGTGCGCCCCGGTGGCCTTACGAAGGCCGAGGGTCAGCAGCTGCGTGGTCAAACCTTGGAGATCTACGTACCCCATAAGGATCTTAAAGGCTTCCATTAGGGCATTCCTACGCCTCCTGAGCCCCATCAAGAACTAGTTCAGTGCCTCAAGTCTCCACCCGTAGGCTAGTCCCTAAGGCTAACAAACTACCTTGTGATACACCGTCGAACCTGTTCGAGAGGCTCGGTGTCCTTTGCCAAGAAGGTCCGCCACTCCTAGAAGCAGTATTTCAGGTGCTGCCGGACGAAAGCTTTGGAATGCAGCAAAAGAACCCAGGGTTTCCTGGGTACTTTTAAGACAGTATAACTCCCTGGAGGCCTTTTGAGTGGCCGAGCAGCGTTGAGCTCCAGGTTGGAAGTTGTCCGTTTTGGCTGCTCTAAGACCCTTCGCTTTTGTCGCTTCCGTGATCTCAGTGCTTTCGTGAGTACCGAGTCTGTTCAGGGCCCCTGCTATCCGCTGATGCACTGATGCACTTAGCGGCATTTGGTGGTGAGTTCCAGACCGCCGACCACCCATGCTCTGTATTCAGGTCTCGCTTTGTGGTATCTGTCTCTGCGGAGTCAAACAACATTGCATCACCCGCAAACGCAAAGCATGGGCTTCCCAAACCCATGATCAATCCTTTTATGGACAGGATGAATAACGTAGTTTGAAGAACGGAGCCCTGAGGCACACCGCTCAGCAAATGCCCTTCCTGTGAGGTGCTATACTCCGTCTCAACTTGAAAAGACCTACCCGTGATAGACCCATAGATCCATGCAATAAACCTCGGTGGCATGCCGAAAGCACTCAACTTCATCAGAAAGAAATGGTGGTTACCCGAATCGAATGTCTTCTGGAGGTCGAGGCGGCAGACTGCTGCCCTATCCCTTTGGTCTAACCTTCGAATAGCATATTCCATGAAGCACTTGAGGTTTGACAAGCAGGATCTCGTACGACCAAAATTGCTCTGGTTTGTCGGGGTCACCCCGTGGGCAGCCTCGTGGTTAGCAATTCTGCCTCACTTAACCCTCTGCATCACCCTCAGAAATACGGCGGTGCGACTAATGGGCCTGAACTTAAGACGGGTTTCTCCCTCCCCGGCTTTATGGACTTTGGTGGCCGTCGCCCTTAACCAGCCCTGATGAAAGCAACTTCCTGGAGGAGTGCGCGGGACAGAGTAGTCAGCATCTGGGCCAGGAGCTCCGCCAGAGACCTGACTATTGCCTGATGGGTACCATTGGGTCCTGCTGCCTTGTTCCTTACCAAGCCACTCAGAACCTTGACGGCCTCACTTAATGTGACGGCTTCCTGTGACATTTGGGATGCGGGAGAGGTGGCAGTTCACAGAGACCATGAAGTCCCGTTTTCTCGTCTATACACCTGGTGGACGTTGTGCCAGAAGCATTTCGCCTTCTCCCCATTGTTGGTGGACGTTTAACCCCGAGAAGTTATCACTTTGACAACGGCCGTTTAAAGGAGTTCAGGAAACCCCGTTCTATGCATTGGCATCCACGCTACAAGCGACATTTATCATTCGTATGAACCATCTTTGCTGGAATTCCGATTGTTTGTCTATTTCTCCAAATCTCTGTCACAAACCGGACTCCTACCGTTGCCTCGAGCGAGAGTCGGTCAGCTTGAACTCCATTGTGACTGTATTTGGTAATCTCATCTTCTGTATCTAACCTTTTGCTGTAACCCAGCTGCAATTGTTGATTTTTTGTCCAATTTGGAGCGAAAGAGCCCAGAGGGAACACTATTGAGGTTTGATTATTGCAAAATTAATTAATTTGTTGTACATAGTGCCGTAGCTATTTGGAATCGATTATGTTTTGAATTGTGTCGAAATTGGTTGTTACGCGTCGCTCGAACGTTCCGGTGGCTGGACTTTACAGGCCGCTTTTAGAGTCGTCTTTAATTGCGCATAATTGTATCACTTCCTGGCTTTTTCTGGCAATTTTGGTTGGACGTCCCTCATACTTCTTTCTGCGTTCTTTTTGGATTTTACTCGACTCAGCTGTTGCCGCTAAAACTGCAGGTAGCTCCTGTGACCACCACTATCTCGGTATCTTACCCGAGCTGATTTCCTTCTCTGAATAGCTTTTCAGACCAGACTGGCCACCTCGGCTTTGAGCACCTTAATCGAGTCTTCTAAGAGCTACCCCATCAGTCAGTGACAAGGGGTTATTTCTAATGTGCATCGAAAGCCGTTCCACAACTTCCCTGCCCTGTCCAGCCTGCCATTCGACCTCAGCCCCAGTCTCTTTTATGCATTCCTGTCTACCAGGTGGTCACTACGTCCTTCTATGTCCGGGGGTACTAGCCTGCTCAGATGCAGGTTTAGACGGTGAACCCCGTAGTCATTGCTTCCTAGAGGAGCTTCAACTTGAAGGCCAGAAACTTCCTGTGGGTATCTTGTAATCACAAGGTCCGGGGTAGGTAGACTTTGCCCTTGTATCCATCTGCCCTTCTCGGTCACGTGCTGGAACAGACCCTTAACATATATGCAGCCCAGCAGGCTATGACCAAACTAGTCCCTAGGAGCTATTTCGTAATCCAATCTACCTCTGGCATTTTGAGGTCTCCAAACATCTGGACTTTCCTCCCAAACCAGTGATGAGCCGTAAGTTTTGCAATAATTGTTCATTATTCCTCAGGGACGACGGGCTACGATGCACACAGACAACCCTCAGTCCTGTGGGGTAAACAACTAGGACAACAGAAGTGGCCTGTATGTGGTGTGGATGCAGCTCAAATTCCTCTCACTGGTGTTAGTGCCCTCGCTTGAGAAGCAATATCCCTCCGCCCCACTATTCGTCTCTTCTGTCTGCGCGGCTGAATATGACTTTGGGAGGGATTCAGTGTTTGGTGTCCTCGTGGGGCTGAATCCAATTCCCAGTGAGCGTCTATCACGTCTACACTTGGTGTACAAACTTGAAGTTCTGACTACTAGCTGCACACCCCCACCGCTTTTGTGTACGTAACTTGAAGTTTCTCAGTCCCTCGCCTATTGTTTGGATTCTCAGAGGCTCCCAACCGCTCGAAACTAGGGTCCGAAAGGCCTTCCTCTCTTTTGGCGGTAACCTCTTGGCTTTTGTTTACTGGAGCTCTCGCCACGGTGGCTTGCGGCTTACGGACTGGACGGGGCCGGGCCACACTTTCCTTATTGGTTTCCTCATCGTGGTTTCGAACTTCACCCAGGATCCCCCTGGGTGAGAGTATGGCAACAGTGGCAGCCGAGCTACCCGGGATCTGGGCGAGAGAAGGATGGCTGTGTTGGAGCTCGCGGGGAACTGGGTGGGCTAGTCAGCCCTTCTACAGCTCAAGGATACGGATCTTTTGGTAGACTTACGAATGCACTCTCCTTGGCTCTCTTGGCCCCGTGAGCCGCCGATAATAAACTATCTCTGTATCTGGGATTACCGAAATCCACAACAACCGGCTTGCGCCCCTTGTCCTAAATCTCCTGGGGACCCTTCCACTCGCCAAACCGGAGGATACATCTTATGGCCACATGGCCAGACATAATGGACATCCCAGGAGATTAACTATGTGGAACCTCACTGCTCGTTCCCTCTGCTTCTCACCTCTCATAAATGGTTCAGGGATCACTATGACCGCCAAGTTTCTTCCCCCTCAGGGCGCGGCCTCACTTTGGACTTGAAGTTTGCCCAACGACTAGGCGCAGATTTTCCTCTCGTTCTCGGGTTCCGATATTCTGTTACCCAGGCGGACGAGTTCATCTATCAGAACTGTGCTTACTGGGGCGTCATGTAGAGTCAAAGTCGTTCTACTTTTCGTTATGATACTTTTCCTCCTCAGTCCTGGAACCTACCTTGGGTTTCGTACTAAGCTTCGAGGCACACGTAAGTGGGTCTCCCCTTTCGCTAGCTCCGGTTTTAGCCTGCGGACTGGCAGTGATTGACTGAAACTTCGCGAGTGTCCTAGTTCCCATTCTCCACCGGACGGCTGACCTGGGGGATTGCCTAATTCAGAGACATTATTAGGATTCTTGGGGTTTGAGTAACACGTTGGACGCAGTGTCCCCCTTGGGGGCTGCATGCGCACGATCTGAAATGGCCAAAAGAAAACCCCGGGAGCCGAAGCTCAATAAGTGCATGAGCAAGCATCCACTCTTACGCCACTAAAGATGGAAGTGGCGATCTGGCTGAGCACGTCACACTGCTTCTCCCAGCGAAAGAACACCGTTCAGTTGGGTGAGTTTAAGTTTAGTTAGCTTGCGCAAGGAAGGAGATGACTGCGGCCAAGTCGGCGTCCAGAATTCCTTTGGTGGTATGCGGACTAGGTAGGTACCCTAAACTGCTCGCCCTTTTTCGCCGAATCTCAGCTAGAAATAGGGCGGGAGGGTGAAAGCCAGTCGCACACAAAAATAATAATGGTATATTTCTGGACCGCGGTCGAGAGGCACTCACGTTGGCATGATCAGAGTTTACAATATCACCGAATGAGATGGAAAATTCACAAATTTCAAGAAGAGATTCGCACATCACAGCAACAATGGAATAAGGCCGAGGAGAGTTTGAATGAATCAAAATGACCAAAGAATACACGGAGAGTACGAATTGATTTCGAGTCAGCTGCGGCAATAGTAATGAATCTGCCGGATTTAAGATTGTTCAGACGGACATTGGTTTAGGAAGCAAGAAATACTATATTCAAAAGAATGATGCGAGAAAACCGTCGGTAATGCATACTCATGTTCACTTAAAAAGGTAGTTGGCGTTGAGACAAAGGAGGCAAGGAAGAATTTCGTGAAGGTTTGCAGGGGAATACTAATTTTCATAGATTTGCGGATATGAAAAGGAATAGTACCCCCCGAAAAGGTGAGACAGTTTTCATGAGAAGTAGTGTATGCCATCTAGTGTCGGCAGTTCGCACGTGGTGGAAAATGGATGAAGTTGCAGGAAGGGATAATCGGCAGTCAGAATGCCGTGTCCACGAGGAACAAAATAGGGCAAGACAAGGGTGGAAACCTTTGCACTAGACCATGTTATGCTGATAAATTGGCAAATACGTCATTCTGTTGAGTTTTTGCGGTTTTTCTGTGTCCATGTTGGGCTTTTTGGGGCAAGGGTTGGCTGCGGTTTTTGCTCGCCGTTTCATCATGGGAAGGAGGCACGCATCGCTGAACCTGGGCCGACCACTATTTAATTAGGAGTCCTCGCACGGTGGCTTCGAATTCGGGAGGGTCTTGTAGTGGGAAATCCTCAGTAAGCCTCAGAGGGGCATATGCAGCAATACCAGGACATTTTTTGGGTGAGACCCGGTTGCTAGGTCGTGTTTGCGGTAGCCGGCCTTTGGTGCGGTTGTAGACGGGCAGAGAAAAAGATGAGCTGTCTGCACGATATATTACAACCAGGCACCGTGATGGCCGGATGGTTCTGAAATTGAAAAAGGGAGGAATGCAGTCTGGGAGATGTTCTAGCTGAGGGTTAACGTGAGCAAAATAACAGATAAGAGTACGGAGGTTAGAAATGAGGCACAATGGTTTTAGTGAAATGAGGAGTAGTTGGTACTGTGATTCGATGTTCTTGAGGGCTAATCGAGTTTACACCACTAGGCAAAGCTATTGATTACCGATTCAGCCGTCCACCGGGAAGTCTTATCTTTAGGGGGTTAATAAAGCCATGGAGGTGCCTTTGGACTAGAGTCTGAGGGCTCTGTGAGAAAGCGGCTGGGCAAAACGAAGAACCTTGAATGGCATATTTGCATAATAGGTCCAGGGGATATATGACTAATCCCACAGTGGTGTTTCAAAAGGTCACAAGGAAGCAGCTGGGACATACTAAGAGTCCAAATGGCAAGTTTATATGAAAGATCCAGAGGATGTATGACAAATCCTATCGTGGGTTATCTACGGAGCTAATGCTGCAGGTTGCTGTTGGGTAAGGCTGTAAACTGGAGAGTGGGCTGATCTCTAGAACAAGAGGAAAGCCGCTTTCTTGCGGAAAGGAGG
This sequence comes from Fasciola hepatica, assembly GCA_948099385.1. Lineage (NCBI taxonomy): Eukaryota > Metazoa > Platyhelminthes > Trematoda > Plagiorchiida > Fasciolidae > Fasciola > Fasciola hepatica. Next base: position 5,429,714 of record CANUEZ040000019.1, read on the forward strand.
AAAAACAGATAGTTTGGCAAAAAATAAGGGCGCTTTTCTCTGCGTTCTTACATGTGTGTTTACATATGCAATAATATCTACATGGATATAATTAGCGCTTTGATGAGACGCATCTGTCGTCTGATGTACCACTTGTTGTCCAGAGCCACGATGGTTTTGTAGCTGACGTCAACAAACATGCCGGGCTTGCATGGGAGGTTACGAGGTGATTGAAAATCAGAGTGGGAGGTGGGTAAGCATATGTGGAGGGACCAGTTCACTATCACCCTCGAGCCAGTCTCGTGCGTAGGAACCAAAGGCATGTCAAGCAGACAAGGGCGTTGTGGGGTTTTCCTTTTCGCAGAGTCAGGTCCGAGCTGATGGGAGACACCCATGATTGCTGTTTGCCCATTTCCTTCACTGCCCGATATTAGTGGCATATATGGACCAAATCGATCCCACTAGGTCCTTTTTGTTCTCCACCTTTTTCCTAACAGAGGGGTTGTTGAGCCCATATACGAACTTTCAATAGCCCCTCTGCCCGACCGTAATTTTCCACGTATATGTCTTTTTTTGCAACTGCTGTAGGTGGTCTGTTTCCCCCACATCCGGACGCAGCTATGGTGAAGATGCCGTTGACATCAGGGGTTTCGCTTGCATGAGCTAAGAAAATACGGAGTGGAGCTAGGCAAACACATGGAGTAGGACAATGAGGGTTGTAACGTACGCGCCTGCATATATGTTTCAGTCTCGTACAGCGCCAGACCGTGTCTAAAACTGCCAGAGGCCATTCTGGCGTGGTTGCTTTAGGCTGCGCCAGTCGATGTCAATGAACACATGGAGAGAGGATAGCAGTCTAAGTTAGGTGATGGATTCAGAAATCATGGCGATACAGACAAGCATCCATGTCGGGGAATATAAAAGGAGGAAACTGAGGCCAACAGGTGGCTGTTGGAAGGTGGATGTATGGGATGAAAGATTTACAACCGGGATGATTAAGGAAAGCAAATTACGGTCGGGCAAGGAAGCTGAGAGGAGCATAAGCCAGAATAAATAAGCGAAGAGTCGGAGGATCAGGGAGTGAAGTAGTGAATGGTGAGACTTAATGTCCTAGGATCCAGCACCACTAAACCGTTTGGTGCCAGGCGAAAACATCATTGGCTAAAATCCTTCAGCTAGAGGAAAGTTGTTTTACATGGCTGCCCTAGTGCTATATAGTGAGGGAGGCTGTAATTGCTTCGACATAGTTGTGAAGACTGACTGGTGAATTAGATAAGGCACGGTTGTATGGGGGTTAGGTGATAGTAAGTGAACGTGGGTGATTAGAAAGAACTGGCAAACATCCAGCTAGTTATAGTTGTAAACGACAAAACTGTATCCTTCTGCAACGTGGGTTATGGGCGGTATACGTAAAGAGTGATAATAAATAGTAAGCCTAGCGGCTGTCGTTAGGCAGGAAATGGTAGATTTTGGATATGGTGCCATGATCCTAGTAATGGAACCCATTTTTGAAGGCCAGCTCGACGGATAGCAGAGAACGGGAGGGGAGACTGAAGCTAGGGTTCTAAAGTTCGATGCCTTCTTTATAGGCTCTATCCTCAGATATGCTGGCGTTAGTCAAAGATAACATATGGCTAACGGTAAGCCGTGATTTTGGGGCATGGCTAAACCGGGTTGATGACGCACATTTACGAATAGCCAGGGGTAGCTTATTCCAAAGCTTTGAATATTTATTGAGAAAGAAGTTGGATCTTATTGCTAGCCCGGACTGTGGGATGGTCGGACTGAAGTCTCTGTGGCGCAGAGGGTAAGATGAGGATAACAAAAGTTGTATAGAGTTAGTAGAAGTGAATGCAGAACGATGAATATGTTTATATAGAAAACAAAAGTTAAGCCCGAAATGTCTAAGCAATACGGGGGCAAGTTTTAGTAAAGTACATCGCTCTTTATAGCTCAGTGGAAAAGAATATCCTATTAGCTTCTTGGTGAAGTTGAGCTGGACTTCCTCCAGGCGTATTCCATCAGATTTAGACATTCCAGAGAAGAATATAGGGCAATATTCGAGGTGGGGTCTAAAGTGGGATTAGTATGTAAGGAGAATACTATGTTTCATTTTGAATGATCTGAGAACTAGGCCTATTAACTGTCTGGCCGTGGCCGTCTGAAATGAGATATGTTCCGCGAATTGTAGATTGTTGGTGTATCAAAGCCCAAGATCCTTCACTGATGAGCTTGGGGCTATGGGTACTTGGTTCAGTGACAGAGTTCCGAGATGGACTTGACATTCGTAGATTGTGTAGAGGCTTTTGGATGTCGAGAAGCACATCTGCCATGAAGTCCACCATTGATCAAGTTTCTCAAGATCATTATCTATTTCAGACAGCGCTGTGCTCAAATCTTGACGGCGGAACTCATAGACGATTTTGATGCCGTCGGCGAAGAGAAAAGGAGTGCCGTGCTGCACAATCGAAAAAAATGTCGTCAGTATAGAGTAAGAAAAATAGCGGACCAAGTACACTTCCTTGTATAACTCCACTAGCGACCGGCATTGGTTGCGATAGATGACCACTAGCATATTAAACCTGGGTTCCGTCCGACAGGTAGGAAGTGATCCATGACAAAAGCGGGTCATGGATACCGTAGGCTCGGAGTTTTGTTAACAACCGAGGGTGAGGAACTCGATCAGATGCTTTGGTCATACCGAGGTAGATGATAATCATAGATTTTCCGTCGTCGGCTGCCATGGTCAGCAGGCCGAAGAAATCAAACTGGCATGTGGTACAAGAACGTGACTTTAGGAAGCCATGTTGACCGCTGTGGATGAGGTTATGGGAAATGAGATAATCGGACATCCGCTGTTTATTCAAAGGCTCCATTTTTCTGGCAGCTAAAAGGGTGTGGGTTATAGGACAATGATTCGAATGGTTCTTGCATTGGACCATTTTGTGGATAAGAGTAGTGGTTAAAGTTTCCCATTGGGATGGAAAAATGCCATGTTTAAGGGATAGGTTATAGAGATTCATAAAGATAGCAGCGACCTCAGTTCCACCAAGATGAAAGAGTGCTGGGGGGATGTTATCATAGCCAGGGCGGAAGGGGGGTCTAACAAACAGCTGTAAGTGGGCCACATCGTTCAAACTGAATTCCATGTCAGATAACTTGCTCGATGACGAGGGGTACGGGTGGCGGATTTGGAGTGGCGTCAGTGGTCATGGGTTCTGAAAAGAAGGTATTGAGCTCCTCAGCTGTGAGAGATGTCATGCATCTTGAGGTTTCACTAAGTCACCCAGTAAAGAAAGGAAACTTTCAATGGTCGAATGCATCACCTCCTTCCTTCTAGTGGCATGCTCGAAGCTCACTGTCAGAAATGATTTCGTTCCACACACGATCTAGGACCTCTTGAATTTCTGGATGGCCCCCAGTTCCACTACCCTATCTGGCAGCCCATTCGAGTAGCTTTCAACCCTAGTGCTAACAAAGTTAGGTCTAGCCGTCAACCTTGATTGAACTTTCTCCAGCCTCTTCCCTTGGATTCTTTTCGGAAGTCCATCGCCATATGGGCTAGACTTCCAGGTCAAAGCCCAGAAAAGCCTCCTGTTAACTAAAGTGTCTTTATTAGGTCCTCTTCCGTTCGTGGAGGAAAGCTTGAGGTCCTGGGGTCTGAGCTAGTACTTCTTGCCTATCTGGCCCTCAGCCATGCGCCTTGCAAGACGTTATACCTTCTCCAAACAGGTGGCATCATTTTCGTTGGAGAGTGACCATGCCCGAGCACTGTGCTCTAAAGAGGTCTGACAACGGACATGCACACTGGCATGAAAACCTTTGGTGGTCTGCAGGAAAACTTTGATCTCAGCCTTAAGAGCCCACCGCATGGTTTTTGTGCAATTGCTGCACGCTGATCCGACCACTTAAGACCGGAAGTTACTAAAATCCCAAGGTCTTTCACCCTGTTTACTGCCTCTATGGCAAATGGGTCTTCGCCGTGCCAAACCGCCAGGTGTGTCTTTATCCGTGACGAAAGTGGCTGTTCCCAACAGTGAGAGGCGAGTCACATCTATGTGCCCAGTTTAGAATGGCCACCGTATCTCTGATGATAACGGTATACTTCTTGACCGTGGTCAATACATGTGCAAGAGCGGCTCAGAAAATACCGCAGCACATAACAATATGGGTTATTCACAATTTTGAAATGTAAGAATCACGCAGTAGCAGAAGTGGAACAGTAAAGCTGAGTAGAGTATGAGCGAACTAAAGTGAAGATGGTTACCTCGGGAATTACAAACCAGTTTCGAATTCGGGGAGGGCGTTGAGGATAGTCGAACGACTATGGGACTGCTGATATAAGCTATACTGGAGAACGGTAGGAAGTGCAATGATATCAAGGACCAATAGGGCAACAGGGGCCGGACAGCACAAAAACGGAGAGCAAATTGGGGCAGGAATACTGCACAATGTGCCTTATGGGTGCCAGAAACTGGCTGCTACGGGTCGCAGCATCCAGAAAAGGAAGCAAGGGTATAATAACTGGATATATGGACGATCACTGACGAGAAACCGGGTGGGAGAGTTACCAAAAGACCCGGTTGAAAATAAAGTCCGCGATGGGTTGTCATCGTGCAGGCAGAGATGCCAGTGAAATACAGAAGATCGATCCAACATTGGGCAACTAATTGTGAAGTGAGCCTGTTAAACAAGCGCAAGCAATTTGGAAGAGATAATAAAATAGACCCTTTTGTATAGGTGATTTGCGTGTCATAAGTAAATTCACATGAAGTCAAAATATCCAGGAGGAATGCGGTAAAATTCTGAAGAGCATGAATGGTTTATGGACGCAGAACGGACCTTCAAAGGAAAGCTATCGAAGAAATAGACTAGTGGAGACGAACGCTACTGATGAGGCCAAGCAGAAGTTGGAAGAGTGTGAAGATGAAATTTTCCATGCACTCAATAAAATAACTAATAAACCATTTCTGGTTGGCTAGAGATGGCTGGTATTTTGTTTCATAAACTCCTTGGTTGCAGGTGATAGCAGATAGAGTTGTAAGGGTGGCAGGCAAAAAGGGGATTGGTTGACGAGCTGGACAAAGTAGGTTGGGAACGCGGCGGAGAGGACTAGATTCCGGTCATTGATTTCGCGTGCAAAGCAGAATGAATTGGTCTGATTATTTGGATTATGGGAAATAGATGGTTAGCTGGTGTGGGGCGATGATTGGTATCAGGAATCCACTCTGCGATCGGTTGGGACCTTTGTGTGGGATTGTTACTCCGGCTATAGGATTGTGACCACTGGTCAGCCATGTACGGTGCCCCGTATAACTTCAGGCGGCGTGAGTATAGGTTTAAACCATCGTAAATCCGATTTACCAAATCGTTTATTCCGTACGGCATCCCGGGAGTAACGTCGAGTTGGCTGATGGCTACCTAAGTAACCAGTGTGACCTGAAAGATATCGGGAGTGCGGAAGTCTGGATAGTGTTCCAGCTGTGGGTTTGGGTTATCGTTTTAGTAGAAAACGGAAAATGAGCGTTGTTTTATCTGACGGCTGGCGGGCCGATCTAAGGAGGTTCTGGTGACGGAAGCCGCTAGTTTTCTAAGGTAGTTGGGTGATAGTGGAGGTAAAAGGAGATATCAAGCGCAGGCTTCGCTGGAGTGCAGAATAATTTAGTTGGTAAGCGGTGGATGGGGGCAGGGGGACCAATCGAGAACCAGGAATAAAACAAGCGAAGAGGGTGTGGTCAGGAAGAGGAATGGGAAAAAAGGAGGGCAGAAGTCTTGCCATTGAACCAGCTGTGAGGGAGGATGGCACACGTAATGAAAAATAAAGAAAATACTCGGTGTTAAGGTGAGGCTTTTTCATTTGAGTACAAACGTACGGGTATTCTGTGGGGTCATGAGAAATCAGAAGTATACGGATTCCGGGAGAAAAGGGGTTTTAACTTACCGTAAGCATGTGCGCAGACCAGTGAGCCTCGGTTACTGAATGATAGTAATCTGCTTGGTAAGGCTCAAGTATACGGGAAAAGTGCAAGAAAAGCACGACGAGGCCGCTGAGTTCTAGCCTGAGGCAGGAGAATTAGGTGAAGGTGAGCACCTTCCATTAAAGGACAAAACGGTTTTTAAAGGAAGCCAGTGTCAGTGAACACTTTGGTTGCGTAATTGAGTCAGCTTCGTAGCAGACTAACCGTCGCTGACTTTGGACGTTACTATTAGCGCATGGGCTCGAGGAGAACATAGAAAAAGTGAAGTTGTCGATGGCAAATTATAAAAGTGTGACGATTACCTTCCTCATTCCAGCTACCATTGCAGGCGAGGTTTAGCGGATAGCTGCAAACCGCAGGCGTACCCGTACCAGGGCATCGTCAGAGCAGAGGCCGCATAGTACAGCTATTTCAACCATGTATCGAATACGACAATAAACATCGGAAAGCCGGTAAGAGTTTTGCATGGAACCCATAAAGGTTGAATTCAAGAAAAGCGGAGTCGGCAAGCGTATGTGGATAACCCGGGCGGCGTGTTCAGCTCTTCTGTCCCGTGGGCTCCCACTTATTTCACACTGTCCACATGGAGTGATCTTGGTGTCTGTAGGACTGAGGCTAAATCAATGATACACAGTAGAAACGGTAGTGGGCCTAGTACTGAATCCTGCAGCACTACGCAGGTGACGTCCTCCAGTTAGAGTTCTTGTCACCTACTCTCACATGAAGCCTTCCGCCGGTGAGGAAGTCCTTTAACCATTCTTGAATCTGCCAATCTATACCGAACGGCCTCAACTTGATTAGTCAGAGCCAATGGTTGACCGGTTCAGATGCTTTTCTTGGGTGAAAACATTTACTTGCACCTGTTTCCCCTTGTCCGTTTTTCGAGTGACTTCGTCTGGGAAGCCCATGAGATTGGTCAAGCAAGACCTGTTTGTTAGAAATCCGAAATGAGCCGGGCGAAGTATAGAATTCTCTGGTAGGCTTTCACGGGCTTGTTTCCGGATGATCTTTACCATTCTGCATGGTATACAGCTGAGCCAACGAGTCTGTAGCTTCCCTTCGCAGAGCGAGGTCCCTCTTTTTTAACAGCTACCCCTGGTGCGTTTTCCAGTCCTGTGGCAACATTTCATGGTTCAAGTGGGGTTTGTTTAACTTGTGCTCTTGAGGGGGGGGGGGGTGGTTGAGATGTCGGCTAGCTGCCTAATGATAGCAAGATGCATATAATCCAGCCCGGCAGACTCGGAAATATCTAACCCTTCCAGGTGTTTGCGTACGATTTACTGTGAAAGGCTTGGGCCTGCTATGCCCATTGGAAGCTTTGCATCCCTCCCAAATAATCCTATTTGCATGCCGTTATCCATGTTGCGCACAAATCTAGAGTACCCTCCCGGAGCATACGCTTTACTTTGGTCGTCTGCTGCCAACCCATGATCACGGGTCGGCAGTGGTCTTACTGAACCTCTCGAAGAACCCCTGGACTGTAAGTAGGCTTATCATTTTGGACGCATTTGGACACTCTGAGAAAACTTCATTTAATGTATGCTCTGGGCAGATTGCAAGAGGTTCAGCGTCTCACCTATGTGACCGGCATACCAAATCGAAGCCTGAAGACTCCCGAAAGCCTTGAAAAACCCAACTAAGGTTTCTGCGCTTGACTGACTTGCCGATTGTAGCTTCCCACCACACCGGATTGCCCCACCTCCCTCCTACGCTTCAAAGGGGCAAATTCGCCTTGTAGGGTAATTAGATATCCCTTATTGTTATTACTATTATCAGTATTATTGTTGTTGATATTTTTGATCACCTGCCAACGTTCCCCCAAATTAGCACCATCTGTCGCGCCTCTTATTAGATCGATCGTTGTATTGCGAAGCCTAAGAGTATTCATCTTCGCGAAGCTACTGATCAGCTTCTAGGACACTTCAAGATGACGCATGCAAAGGGTGATTTTGACACCTACACCGTCGCTCTTATCCAACGGAGAGTGAACGGGTGTTCAGCTATATCGTTCTAGTTATTCGTTGTCACTGGATCCCACAAGGACGGCTTGCAGCCGGTCCCATAATCGGCATGTAGCTTCATGTGTTGGAACAGAGCATTCGAATTCAACCACTGCAGATGCCCCTCCTCCTGGTTTCCGGGGTACACGCCTCAGCTACGTAGTATGCGCGGCAGGTTGAAATCCTCAACTGTGAGTGTCTTCTGAGCTTCCTCAACTAGCATGGTAAGCCATTGCGGAAGTCGAATATCCTCATCCCGGTTTGTGTCCGAGGCCCTATACATACAGTCCACCTTTGTCCGTCTGTTCGGGAGTGTGAGTGAAACCGTGCATAGCTGAGTATTTTGAGAACAAACCGTGGTCCGCGGATTCAGAGGATTTTTGCCTGCCCTAATAAAGACTGCCACTTCTGCCCATACACAGCTTTTCTCCCTGTCTTACCCACAAACAGCTAACCCGTTTCGTGTTATTACCGGTACGCGGTCATCTTCAAAGGGCCACACTTCCGTAACGGCAACTGAGCAAGCTTTTGCTCCTCAGCGGCTCTGACGGGCTCCATCCGCACGTTTCGAATATGGTATACATTAGTGTATAGCCCCAATGCATTTGATTAGGCCCATGGATCAGTCTTGGCTGGGCCTCGGGCACAGCTACCAAGATGATGGCGAGTTTTTCGCAGTGGTGTCCTCAATGGGGTGCATGGAGTCCGCTGGTGATCCAGGATTACCAAACTCTCCCAATCCATCCCCACGGGCTTTGCCTCTACACCCAAGTTGGCCAGAGTTGTGTCATTCTCCACTAAGCGGCAAGATCAGTTGTTGTCTTCTGGTAAGTCCTCAGTTATCATAAACCCCGACGGATTATGTGGCTTACTTGTAGCTATCGGTGAATTAATCCGACCACCGGACGAGGTGGTGTGCTTTTTTATATGAACTTTTGTTAGCGCCTTAGTGCTTACAGCCACTTTTCCACTCATTCGAAGAATACCATACAATAATCTATGCTCCTCAGGAGTAGCTTGACGTCCGATTCTAGTGATAAGAGCTATCAAAGACCCCTTGACCAGCAACATATATTTGCAATGCTTATCCACATTTTCGCCTGGCATTGGTCGTGCGACATTCTTCTCCGTTCTCGCGAGCGGAGACTTCCGCACTCCGGCCTCGAAAACTCGTTCGAGGGATACGGGATTTGGTACACCCGCAAGCAGCATTATGTAGCACACCCGTCTCTTTCAGTTCAGTTCAGTTCAGTCTGCAAAGGACAGGTAATAGCCACGGCCAATCGAGCGTCCAGAATTCCTCCGATGGTATGCACACCAGTTATGCACCCACCACTGCCGAGTGTATTTCGTCGAATCCCCGCTAAAAATGAGAGGAAAACGAAAAACCTTATTTATACATTTTCTTGCCTTCGATTCCCGCGTAAGCGGTCCTTCCTGGCTCAGCACCAGTAGCCTGCAGCCTAATACCCGTCACAGCCACTGGATACTCCACTGCAGATCTGTCGGCTGGACTTCCAAATAAAGATATCCGGATAAATCTGCCTTCGTGATATTGTCGGTGACCTCTTTCCTATTGTCCTTGTTCTTGAATTGTCCATTCTTCTTAGTTTTCTGCTCCACCCGCTTACCTGTCGTAGCTTGCTGCCCAGGGGCGGACGCAGCTGTTACGGGGCAACCTCCTGCCTGATCTCCTACTACTTCGACGACCATTCCCTAAGGCTTTTCTGGGGCTCCTGCGTATGAGCCTGCCAAAGCTCCGCACGGCGGCAACCCCGGCTCAGCCTCTCTGCAGCCTTCAGGAAGAAGTTGAACCTTACCCAGTTCTTACTATCCTAAGTGGGCTAACCTAGCTGCATCCTTGCGGAGACCACAAACCTGGTTGTTCTTAAGGTGTGGCGGACACACATCCAACTAATCTCAGGACAGTCTCCGTGAGCCCACTTACCGCATACATCCCATTCAATATCTTCGTCCGCCCGCTTCTCGGATCCGGCGGCAAGGCTGAGATGCTTCTCATAAGTCATGATACGCATAAGACAGCAGAAAGACACCGACCGAAAAAATACTCGTCACAAGAAGGCCTACGATTTATGAACACTCGAATATACATGTAATACGTAACAAACGAAAACTCCGGAGGTTTTATAGGAGAATAAGGCAGAAAGATTCTCCGAATAAAAAGGGTACCTCCAGTTCTTCCTGGTACGTACAATGATACGCAATAACCTTTGTTACTGCACATTACACTTCAGAAACTTAGATCAACACCGGGCACTTCGAAAGTTCAACCAGCGCGGGACTTGCAATGTCCACAGAGTTTATACATTATTTAGGCAGATCAGCTAGTGAGGTCTGTCGGTAGGGCTTACTTGAAGTGCTGGGATCCTGGTAGGGTTACTGGATTTGTAATATTTCGCCACGCCCCTTAATATGGCGGAAACCGATGCTCCCCGAGAACCTTCCCCACGGCAGACGGAAGAAATAACGGAGTGGCATTCTGCCCCATCCTTGACTCGGCGCTTCTTATCCACTCCCTTATCGATCATCAGTTCAGTTTGCACGGGGACGCGGTGAGCTCCCATGCCATTCCAAACATGCCACTGCCAGCGAAACTTTGATCGAGTGATGACATCCGGAGATAGCCAGTTTACGCCAAAGATTGTGTTATCCGCTTTCCACCGAATGAACTTTGTATCGTTCTGGCTTTGCTGGACGGACAGGCTCCGGATATAACACGGGGTGACGGGGTACTCAGCCAACCTTTCTCGCGGGAAGGTTTGTTCCACGGCAGCTCTGCCTGTCGGACCAACGATGCCCCCTAAAGTGCCGCTCTGCATTTAACCACCACGCCCTACTGTCTGAAGAATCGTTCGCTGTCATGGTTCGCAAGTTATGCCGCTAGGCAGAGGATGCCTCTTTCGATCTCTTCCCTGCAGAGGGAAAGGTTTAAGTGCTGGAACAGGTGAATGTGGATGTCTGGAAGACGGCCACCAGCAGGGGATTCCTCACAAGTCCCCGTCAATCCTGACACAGGCTCCTGACACCGCTTGGAGCACTGAGCAGGTGGAGACTAAATTGCAAGGCGATCAACTGTCGGCTTCACCAGTAATTTCCCCAGCATGTCGGATCGAACCCGATAGTTTTATCACCAAAAACCGCTGGCCAAGTGGATAGCTCCTTCCGCCACCTACATACCACTCTGGATAGGGATGCTCGTGCCGACCAATGTGGCGGTTGGACCCGGCCGACTGCCTTTATTCCGGAGATTTTGAACCAAAGCTCGAGCTTGTGGACTCTGCTGGTGGGTTGAGTCAGCGTCCTCCAGATTTGTGACACCATTGTGCCCATTTTCACAGCAATCACCTGATGGGCCCTTTTTGCAGTTATACATCAGATTAGCCGACCTTTCGTTGCGTGCTTTAGTTGACCCAGGCGCCGCTGGTTCGGCAATTAAAGCGTCAGAGTTAACTCTAGGGGTAGCACATCTATGCCACCACGCTCAGATGTAGGTCAAGTGGTATTTGATTGCTCGGCAGAATGCAAAGGAACCTCCATAAAAAGTGAATTGTTGAGTAAGCCGGACTCCAAAATCGATGTCTTAGAGGTACTTATGCGTCTCCGAAAGTATCTTGTAGCGTTGTCCGCAGATGTAACAGAAATGTGTCTACAAGTTTGAGTTCCCCTGCTAGACAGATGGGCCTTGAGCCTCTTATGTTGGGGTTCGGATGAGATGAATAAACTACCGGAGGTTCGAGAAAGGATCATGCATCAATTTGTAGCCATTTCTTCTTTTTTTCTTGCTTTGTGTTAAGACGTACAGCCGCCGACCATGGCCATGAGTATTTAGCCATGACGGCTAACGCCTTTCAAGAGAACTTCCGCTTCGACCATTGCTCATTTTCGGCAGATAGCGTAGATGACGCCATTGGGTTAGTAAGGGAGTCGAACTGCGTGCTTCAGAAAGGAGGGTTTCATCTGACTTAGTGGGCATCAAGCTTTTCAGAGGCCTCCACCTACCTGAAAGTTAGGAAACCATCAAAGGGCAATATCACTATTAACAAAAAGGCTTCCGAAGTCAAGAGGGCTTTAGGATCGCGAGAAACTTCACTAGTGATAGCTTAACTTTTGGGGCAAAGTTGCCTAATGTACCGTGCGCTGAAGGAGGAATCCTAAAATGTTAAGCTGGGTTTGATCGCCCCTTTATTGCCGCCAGGTAGGGCAGTGGAGCAGCATATCCTCAGTGACACATCAGAAACTGGTTAAAGTGCAGTTGGGTATTTGCGATTCCAGTCGAACCGTGGACCTACTTGCCGTTTCGTGGTAGGAGAATCCCGAGTGGCACAGCAAAATATTTTGCTATGCCGCTACTTAAACCAGTTTTGGCTGTTCTTGGAACACGGTTGTTGAACGACATTACTAATGAGCTACAAAAGCTTTTGAATAGCAATAACCTATGGACGGATTCTACAACGTTTTGCAGGATACGACTAGCGTCACGGCTCGGTTTACTGACTTATTGGCCGGTAGGGTTCGACTCATAAGCAATCGCACATGAGAACACGGTTGGCGATATGTGCCGGCCGATCGGAATCTAGCGGACGTTGCCTCTAGGGGAGCAGTCAGTGCACTGATGCATGAAATGAGCCTTTGGATTCGAGGTCCATGCTTTTTAGGCCATTGTGAAGGGGACTGGCCATGCATGCCAATACCTACTGGTACATTGTCTGACGACTTACCGGAAGTGAAAGAAATTTGTTCTGTTTATACTCATGACCACACTATCTCGCTGGCAAAGACCCACGTGTCGCTTCACTCAACTTGGATTAAATAAAGCTTGCAGTTATCTGGCTTAGAAGACTCGTAGACTTTATTCTTGTAATAAAATTTGGACGGAAGTGCACCGTTTGATTGGGGCCTCTGAGACTGAAGAAGCTACGCGAAGCTTCACTCATAATCAGGCAAACCCAGGGTCAATATTTGGAAAAAGTCAGAGGTCTTCAAACTGGGGCCTATCGAAGACGACAAGTTTTCTGAAGCACTGAGGATCCATCGTGCATGACTACCTGATTTGCTTAGGTGGTCTCGTGCCTACGGCAAGTTGCCCAAAGGGGAGGTTGCTGGTCATCCTGCCTCCAACTTGTGAAGCCACCGAACTGATTGTAGGGTTTTACCACGGGGTAAAGGGTCATGTAAGGGCTTCTCACATTTTGGCGTCAGGCAGGAAAAGTTTTCGATCTTGAAAGGCTAGGCCGTTGTACGTTAAACACTCAAAAAACTCGGTCGTTGTCGAGAGTTATTTCCACAAACGTGTAACAGAATATGGCTTATCTACTCAAGCATAGGATCCTGGAAGGCCACCTTTCAAGTTTGCGGGGTTGACTACTTTGGCTCTCTAGGCATTAAAATTGGTAGGAGCACGCACATGGGATATGGGTGTTTGTTTATCTGTATATAAATGAGGGGTGTGCACACAAGAGGGGCCCATAGGCTGTCAGTGGATGTATTTCTAATGTCTCTTTCAGGGTTCATCACTAGAAGGGGCCACTTGAGATCACATTTAGCGACAATGATTCTAACTTCATTGGGGCCAAAAGAGAGTTAAGAAGGCTGGTTGTGTCACTGAATGACAAAATGCTGGTAGGTGAGCTTTCATAGCATAATATCGACCGGAGGCTTTAACTACGTGAATCAAAACACCGAGGCGAAATTGAGAGACGAATGATTCTCTCTGTTGGGCGAATAATGACAGCTGTGGTCGGCGGTCGGGTTCCCACAGACGAATCACTTTTGACCTGTGTCGTTGAGGCTGAACGGATCACCAGTGACGGGCCAGTAATTCCGGTATGTGACGACCCCTCATCATCGAGAGCTTTAAGACCTAGTGGTTTGCTGTTGTCGCACTACAATCCAACGGGCATCCACGGAGAAATCACCGTTGCTGGGAGATATACGAAAGTTGGATTTCAGGCGCAGCAGTTAGTCTCTGCCTTCTGAGAAAGATGGTTACAAGAGCACTCACCGACGTCGCAACTGTACCAAACGTGTTTGTTTCCTAAGCAAGATTTACGCAAAGGGGACAAAGTTTTGCTTCCAGGTGGAAACACCCAAGGGAAAATGGCCGAAAGGAACCATCGACGAAGTATTTCCTGGTGCCGATGGAAGCGTGCTTCCAGTGATGGTGTGTACCAGCAACGGAATTCTCCATCATCATTTTTAATCCGTGAGCTTACCAGAAGGAGTCGATTCGAAAGAATAGGCTGGAAATAATCAGTTTCTTGGAGTAATTAAAACTCTACCTCCGGCAGTGGACAGCTCTCCCGGTTAGTTTCAAATAACTTTGTGGCATATTTTGTAAAACCATGCAAATTTTGCAAGCCGGTGTTGAATTCGTTTGTGGTTGCTGGCCGGAGGATCAATCAGTGTAGTGTCAAGAAACTGTTCTCCGTCGTTTTCACACACAATGTTGCCGACCAACTCACCGACTGTTTTACAGTGTCACACCGTTTGTCATAGTCTGACTTTGGCTGCCGAAGCTTGACAGCTGCTTACTGACACTGCCCTATTTTCCACTTTGATTCTTGGATTGTTTGACCAGAAGAATCACTACCGAAGTTGGTTTCAATATATTTGCAAATTCTTGATTGTACTTTATAGTGTCGTAAACTATTTGCTGATCCCAAACTCTACAACGGTCTTCTGAATTTTGGCTAAATACTTAGCCTGACGAATTCTTGGCTGCGATTGCCATGTTGTCGTGCTGACCAGCAAAGTGGATTGAGTGCAACCTCCTCCAGAACCAGACTGAGCGTGACTCGGAATCAACACTGCAGATGGCGACCCTATTACGACTAACGTTGTCGTGGTTGTTCTTGTCCAAGTCCGAATTATCCATGCAACTCAGAAAAGAGTTGTAACTGTCTGCCTACCGTAGGAGGCCACTTGAGGGCTAAGCTTTCTGCTGGTGAACCGAGCACCACATGATCTAACGTCACGCCGGTTAAGTCTTGGGGGTGAACTTCTGTCATTTTGCCAAGCACCTTCGATACAAAAAGGATGGACTCCCGTAAGCAGTATATTCATGGTTTCACAACTTGTCTCGCCATCCTTCGCCGATAAAAAGAACCGAACTCGAGCTGGAGCAGATATTACACGATTTTTCCGATATCTTTACCCGGAAAGAGGCTGAAATGGGCCGGACTTGATCCAGAAAATGCTTGAACATGATATTACTCGCCCGCCGACATCTCTTTAGGCTTCGCACGTGATCCTGGTTAAGAACACAGCGGGTCACTCCTCATGCGCGTTGACTATCGTAAAATGAAAGGTGCTTCCAGGAAAGATTACTTTCTTTTACCTTGCATGGACTAGACCCTAGACTCATTATGCGGCGCCCGTTACTTTTGGGCCCCAGACCTGTGATCAGGCTAGTGGTAGGCGAAGCTACGTCCAGCCGGCCGATACGAGACGGCTTTTATTACCTCCTCCGGTCTATAAGAATTCCCAACCGTGCCGTTTAGTCCTGCCTGTGCCTCAGAAACCTTTCAGTGACTGATGCACACAACCCGTTTTGGCTGCTGCCACTAGGGTGCCTGGTGTATCTGTGCGATGTGATTGTGCAAGATCGAATATTGAGCGAACACCAGGCCAGCCTCCCTGTAGTCCTCAACTGGTTTTGGGACATCGGCCTGAACCTCCAACCCTCGAAGTGCCAGTTTTTGCAGCTAGAGGTTCGGGATTTGGAACTCAGTTTCAGAGTTTGGTGTCCGCTGTGTTCCCGATAAGGCGAAAAGCACTAAGGTGGACGACACCTAGGTCGACGGACGATATGCGGAACTTCCTGGACTTGGTCTTGTATTATCTCAACTTTTCCGCCAAGCATGCAAAGGCCGGTGAATATGTAACTGCGCTGTTACAAAAATTGTGCCGCATGCCTGGTTGCAGAAGGCTCGTGCTTTCAGAGACCTTCGTGAAATGTGCTCCGCTCCAGCTTTAGCATACCCTGATTGCTCACTACTGACAAGCCCTTTCATAATGGACACAGAAGCCGGCATTCTGGGTATGGGCGCTGTATTACCCCAGCACAAAAGAAAATCCACTAAGCAGGCCGTACTCAATTCTAGAAGGACTTCAGCCGTCAGAGAAAATAAAGGCAAATAAATGCTGGCTCTTGTCCACTAATTGAGGCGATTCCTACGGCATCTGCCAGGCCGTACATTTTTGTTTCTCACCCGTCGCACGTCTTTTTTGTGGTTCCGGAAATTCCGTGACCCGGAAGGCCAACTCGATCGCTGGTGGGGGCCCCTCAGTTATACCACTTCGACTGCGAACACTGAGCCGGATCGAAACTTGGCAAAGCCGGCTTTATTTCCCAGTGCCTGATCCGCCCACACAGCGAATGTCCATTATGCGCTTCGTCAGCCTTCGCCGCAGTGAAGGTCAGTTTTCCCGTGCATGCCGAACCTGTAGCTATCCGATCCGAAAACGCAGACCTCCATTTGCTATGCGTTCGTCTACTGCCCCTTGGGTATCGTCCATCATCCCAGAAAATTGAGGGCATCAGTTGCTTTGCTCTCCGCACCCAGTCGCCCTGGCCTTAGATACAACTTGCGAATGATGTAATTTTCTACCAAAACGGCCCATAAAACACGCGCAGGATCTTCGTCCTTACCGATGTTCTGCATGCCTTGTGAATGTGAATTCACTTGGCCTTACCTTGCTAAGCTCGTCCACACACAACACTTCCGCACGTTTGTTTGTCTATGCCCGACATATGAATTTGGTCCTGAACCGTTTCTGGCTGCCGCACTTAGACCACGGGACTTTGAACCTTTAGGTTTTGTTGAGTCTACTTTGCCGCGTACTTGATGTTCGCCCACATATTTGTGCATTTTGTGACTTTCAGTTTGGTACAGCATAAAGTACAAATCCGTCTTATTCTGGTTTCGGGATTCGTTTGAGTTGTCTACGCTTCGATCGGTCTGCAACAATTGTTTCTTAAATTAACTAAGTCCGTTGGTACATTCTTCCACCTTCCCTAAGAGGAACTCAGCCTCGCAGGCGAAAACCGGCTTCTTGATGCAGCCAGTCGACTATTCCGGTGGTCTCATTCGGGTTGTCGTTGCAAATTTCGCTTGCATATGTACGGTGTGTGATTGATCCAAAAACGCAAAGCCAGCTGTTCGAGCACCTCCTCAGCTCATGCGGTCCGGTTTTCGCATGAAATGGTTGGTATCGATAACTTTGGCCTCTGCCGCTTGCTTATTCGGGTACTTGCCACGTACAGGTGATGACCGATTACTTAATCGTGTGGTGTGAAGCCTTGTCAATCCCATCCTGCGACATGTAGGCAGCGGCAAAGTCCATAATCTCTGAGCTGTTTTCATGCTGAGGTGTCTCTTACTATGTTTATTCTGACAAAGGATCATTCTTCGAGATGGCCGATTTGCATACCGTGCCACCTACCAAAAGTCGGGAAATCTCGCTCCACGGCCTACCATCCAGAAGGCAATGGACTAGCGGAACGAGCAAATAGAGCGTTAAAAAGACAGCTAAAAGCTTTCGTTAATCGCGAAGCTGTAGAATAATAAAACACAGACTTACCACGTTGCCTTCTAGCGTGTAAGGCCACAATTCAGATATACTCTAGGCAGACATTGCATTACTTGGCCACTGGACAAGAAATGAGCCCACCATCCGTTGCCTTCCTTCCTTGTGCTGCTCCAGAAACTGTAACCTTCGCCATCTGTCAAAAGCTTGCAACCTAGCTTGTCCCGTGGTCATCAGCCAGCCGGCCTACACTTGCAGTCCACTCATAGTCGAAAAAGGGCCATTTTGATCGGAGGGCAACGGCGGCTTCTTACGAACCAGGGGACAGTATGTGATCATTGGGGCCTGTTCTCACAGAAGGAGTGCCGGCTAAGTTGCGTCACCAGTAGAAGGGGCCGTACATACTACAAACTGTGTCTAGTGCCGTTTATCGCCTCTGCTCGTCCCAGCGACCTAATAGGCCCCCATGGTACCTGCCGATCGCCTAAAGTCAGTTAACCTGGTTCGGTACAGGGCTGAGGACTGCGTTTCTCTGGGAGGGGTGCTGGCTGCACGTCAGATGTATTTGAATGTGCACCGCTGATTCTTTGCTTCTTTTTCCTGCAATTCTGGGCGATCTGACAGTGGTTATGACTAGTGAACAATAAGAGGCAGAAGGGAGAATAATTTGAGCGGAAGAATGGTTTGTTGTTTGGACATTATATACTTTCTGTCGACATTTTTTTGATCACACCGTGGTGCTCGTACACCTCCGATAGTTGTTGTGACTGTCGCAATAAATATCCACAGCATCTCTCTCTGCCGTTTGACGAGTGGATTTTCTTTACAGTAATTGAATAAGCTGCTCTGTGTGCTACCACGATGGTCGTTATTCATTACAGATTTTCGAATCTCCGGAAAAATTGTAGCAGGCCACAGAACATCCGTTATGTGAACTGACTGTATTGAAATACTCTAGACTGCGAAGCACAAAAAGAGGGAAATCTCCATGAGTTGAGGGTTAGTAAAAGTATCGACAGGCACCAAAAGTACTTCAAGCAAGCAACAAGGTGACGGCCTCCAGTTTGATCCCTTGTTGAGCCGATATAGCGAATAAAATATCTATCTTTTTCAGACGTTGCTACAGCACAATAAAAAGGCCGCCAATGAATCACTCATTCTGTCACAGTCTCCATCTCTGATTCGAAGTGCCTTGGAATTGTATCAGCCAGATCTAGTAGTGAGAAACGAACCGTCTTAGAATCTTCAATGGCTTCGCTTGGCACTGGTCTGAACACCATCCTGATTGAATCGACGAACAACTGTCAGACCGAACTGAACTGAACAAGTCGGCGGACACTGGTTGTTTAGGGCTCACACTCCGGTCATGCGAACTTTGAAAAGTTGAGAGCTTATCAAAACATGTTTCATTTTTATTTATGTTGCACTTTCCCTTTTTCCCTCTTATATAAACATTCTACTCCGTCTATCCTAGTTAGCTGGTTTTGCTTCAGATGGTGATGTTACTGACTGAGTGTACCATATAAACTGACTGGTACACTGGAAAGCAAAGTAAGGAAACACCAAAGTGAAGAAAAGCAGTATAAGCACTGAGTCGGGGGGGGGGAGGAAGAAGAAGACGAAAGAAAGGAGTAACACAGCCGCCAAGGATGGACATTCGTGGTCCGGGAATACCTCGGCACAGATCCCATTCAGTTTGTGCTTGAAAGCAAAACCGAGGTTGCTGCTTCTTCCTGTGGAGGCATCTTGCTTTGCAGTGGAACTTCCGAATTCAGTTCGTACCTCACTGCCCCTATATTTTGAAGCAGAGCTTTTTGGCATCTCAGTGATAGCTTCGTGCGTGCATGTGTAAATTATTTTCAAGCAGCTTATTATCGCCATATTGATGTTAGTCAAACCTCTGAATGTCTTGATTCGCTGGATCAAACTCTGGTTGAAAACACGGATTTTGTCTAGGATTTGACTATATTTTCAAGTTCTGTACAACACCTTTATACAAATGTGCGACATATACCAAGCCCGCGCTTATCAGAGTCTTGCGGAAAACGTTCGGAAAACGGAATTGCTCACGATGTTTTCCAGAGATAGCCGCGTGCAAGCTGCTCGGGTGTTATGAGAGAACATTACTTGGTGCACTCCGGGATTTTTGGGTTGGTTATTCAGTCTATGCAAGGCTGCTGCAAAACAGGCCTACCAGTCCAGCGGCAATGAAACAATGCTTATTGGCATGGAGAAGTTGCGAGACTGCAAGTCAGTTTTCGAAGTGGAACGGGAAGTGAAGCGGTGAAGCCCAGTTATGCTGAAATGTCAAGAAAACCAGCTTGGAGGTGGGGATATCAAGCCAAACACGGAGGCTAAGAAGCCAAGAGAAGTACGTCCCTGTGCATCAGCATCGAAGGACGGACTTATGGTGAAGGGACTCTAAGAAAGAGAAAATAAGTGAACAAGAAAAACGAAAACGGCAGGTAGCATTGAAGATAAGACACCTCTGGGAGACCCCATCCAACTTAGGCGGAGAAACCTGCTCATTACCACCAATTAGGAGCCCACGATGAGAGAGGTCAGGTCAAGGCGGGATTTGGAGCAGAGAAGGGCCGATGGTATCCTGAGGATGATGGGAGTAGGCCATACGGCAGGGCTCAGAATTGTTGTCAGGGTAGAAACTTGGACGCAACCGAGACCGGGACAAAAAAAGCTTCCAGCCCAGCTAATGTTAGAGAGGTTACAGGCTATAACATTTGGGACCAGCTTCTAGCGCGGGCAGGTGATGTCTTTCATTGCACAAGGGGAAGATATCACGTCGTGCCAGATGTGAGAAGGACAGGAACAAGAGCGCAGATGGGCAAGAATACAATAAGGAACAAATGCAGGTCAGTGATTAAGTCGGAGGTCTGGGTGCAAACAAAGTGGTTAAAAAGGGGCCACTGTCCCAGGGACCGCACCACTAGGCAGTGGTTGTGACTGAAGATATGACGGATGATGATGCGTGAGAAAGTTGTCCACCTGGGAACGATCGCGGCCCTGGACCATTTTCCTTAGGGCCACTCAGACAGACGACCGGGGAAAACGAAACTGGCGCCAGTGAGGCATACACAAGGAGTCGAGCTGGTGGGCCAAACGGTCGTCAAGCTGACCGGGAAATCTTGAATTCTAGTATACTGGATGTAAAACTCAGAGGTCACTCGGGTGCTTCGCCCGAAGCGGGACTCAAGTTAAGGGAGGACAAAAACATTTCACCAGGAAAAGCCCCGGTAGTGTTAAACGCCAATGCCTGTGGCATTATAAAAATATGGGCGGAATTGATAGAAGAGCATGAAAGCTGTGGCGCTGAATTAGTTGCAGTGTCCGAGACGTGGTTGTCCAAGGATGACTATATCCCGCGGGAAGTTGAAAACTACGTTTGGGTCTATCAAAAAGACAGACGCAGCGATACGATAGTCAGCGTAGCCAACCTTCTCCTTACAGAGGATTTGGTTCACAAAGACAGTGGCTTCACGACTGCACCTTTGTGCTGGAGGTTGGAGGCCCTTTAACTCTTTAGTCTTCACAGAGCCCCCTGCCCGTGGGTTGTAAGAATGCCGACTGCAACGTCGCTGATGACGTATTCCCAGGGAGACTCTAGAATCCTGAACGTCTTCCTAAATTTGTATTTCCGAGAAAAGTTTTGGGGGAGCGTAGAACCCGTCGCACAACAACGCGGAGTGACATTATGCATTGCGAGTTTTCATCCAGTGAATATGCAACGAACGGAAATGTCAATCGCTAAGGCAACATAGACGGGCGCTATTCACCGTATGTCCGTCATGAGAATGTGAATATAGCTTACCCAGTGAATATCTGTTTTTGCTTGCCGTCTAGGACCCAGCAATACTCCTGGATGGCCCCGGCTGTATCAGTTCCGGCAGTCTATTCCGGTGGTTCATCTTCCTTTTGCTAAAGAAGTGAGATTTAGCTACCATCCTAGATCGAACTTTCATCAGCTTCTTCCAGCGGCACCTTGTTATGGGATCTGAGGCCATCTTGAATAGACGCCGGTCTACGCCCTAACAAACCTCTCGGTCCATTGAACGTTTGTACTAGATCTTCCGTTAGCCCTCTCCTTTCGACAAAGAGAAGTCCTAGCTTTCTGAAAGCCTCCTCGTGCTGCACACCGTTTTGGGCTCAATAGCGCTCCTTGCGTGGTATTGCACTTTCTTCAAAGACGCGGAATCCTTCTGGACATCGGCGAGCATGCCTGCGCACTTTTTCCAGAGGAAGTTTAAATTAAGACACGTACTTTCCCACGAAAGCCCCTATTTTTCAGCTTATCAGAGCTGATCTCGATCGGAGAAGCTCAACGCTTGTCCTTTTTTTATCTGTTTCGCAATGGCCCGACCAGTTCAGATCTGAATCCACCAAGGCCACTTGATATTTAACCTTGTTTACCACATCCATATAGAAAGTGCCTTGCTCGTGTACAATAACAGGACCTACAGCCATCTGTAACAACAGGTGTATTCCCCCAGCATTGGGCGGCACGTTCCACATGTTTGCCTGGTGAGGTATGGCATCTGTGTCTCTGCCCAGAATCTCTCACCTCGGAAGCCACGCTAATTTTTCACCATCTGCAAAAGAGAGGATGGATGACCTAAGAACCGAGACTAGGCTGTTTATAAATGCAGAAAACAGTAGCGGGCTCGTGGCTAATCTCTGCAAGGTACTTTCCAGCAATGCGTAACCAGTTCACGAGAATCCCAAAAATGCAAACGAGAATGATTCTTAGTTCCAACGATAATGGATTATGAAATAAGTGTCTTCAAATTTATACACAAACCTCTTGTTTCAAACCAAAAGACTCGAAGAGAGCGAAGTTTGCAGCGTGAGAAAACGAGCTCGTGGGTCAAACAGGCTCAAACGAATTATGGAAAAGAGTGTTGGACGCGAATGAGCAGAGGTCGATGCACGAATATATGAGTGGCGAGAAACGCGAAAAGGATGTATATGATAGACCATTTTCAGGAACCCAAAACAGTAGTGTTTTACGGGTATTTTTGACTTCTGTTAGTTACAAACACCAGGGCGCTTCAATGACACTCACAAGATTCGAGTTCTTGTCCCCCCCCATTTAAATTAGAATAACCTGCCGGTGGGTCAGTTCTTTAACCATCCCCGAATCTGTTCACTCACACTTAGTGACCCCAACTTCCGTGGCCGAAACAGAGGGCACTCCGAGTTATGTGCCTTGCTCAAGTCAAGATAACACATAAAATTGTTTGCCTTCGTCCACTACGCGGGTGGCTTTGCCTAAAAAGCGCAACGGAATGATCAAGCGAGGCCCACTTTTATTAAACCAGGCTGGGCTTTGCAGAGCATGAAGTGCTGTGGTAGATGCCAACAGGTGTGCACCCGAGTAATCTTCTCCAGAATTTTGCCTAGGACGCCGGTTGTACCAACAGGTCCATCGTTTTCTATTTCACATGGGGGTGTCCAGTTAGGTATAGCCACCATCGTTGCCTTTTTCCATTATTGTGATAGCATTCATTGATCCCGTGAGGCCATGCAGTAGCTGTATACCGTCATAGATGAGGTGCTTGATGGAGGTTTAACGACTTATACGATGGATATCATCCGCTCCGGCTGACCCAGGCGTATCCAACCTTTTCAGAAGCACGTGCATATATCCCTCCGCTAGGTTTTATTTGTCCAGTACCCATGGAGGAATCGTAGGAGGAAACCATTTTCACACCTACATCCATTCTGTGCGCACTGCTGAAATAACTACCCAGAGCATTTGCTTCTTTGGTTATCCGCCAAAACCCCGTGGCCGTGAGATATCCGTAGCCTTATCGTGCCCTTTGTTGAGCCCTCAGACTGCCCATGGATTCCAATTGCCTTTGATCTAATGGGACACTTTTGTTTCGTAGTTACGCTTAGCACAGCGCAGGGGACTTGCTGCCTAGTTTGTGTGCCGAGCACAGCTAACCCGAACTGGATGACTGCCTGAAGCCCAAACAGGAGCCCGACTACGGTTTCCAAGCTTGATGGTTTTGCTAACCTCAGCCTTCAGCATGCCAGTTCGT
Source organism: Fasciola hepatica (assembly GCA_948099385.1). Taxonomy (NCBI): domain Eukaryota; kingdom Metazoa; phylum Platyhelminthes; class Trematoda; order Plagiorchiida; family Fasciolidae; genus Fasciola; species Fasciola hepatica. The sequence continues at coordinate 5,453,279 of CANUEZ040000019.1, forward strand.
CCCCAAACTTCTGCTACTTTAAAGGAGCAAAGTCATTCTGGAGAGCAATGAGCTACATCCCAATTACCTACCAGCGCCCTCCAACACGGGCTTCCTCCTTCATATCTCTCTCTGATCCCCCGCTGTTTTACCCAGCCCTAAGGTTCCCATGTCCATTAGGCCTCTAACCAACCGCGGGGCCACTTTATGCCTGCCCAGGCTAAGGGGGTTTATGACATTTTCAAACCCTCTCAGCCAAAGAAAAGTGAACCATGAGTTGAGCCACATCGTTCCCACGGTTCGTCACCTCCAAGGTTATTAGCAACAAACTGCAGTCAGTTCCACATGAGGGATATTTGAGTTCATGGAGCAGGGCATATGAATGCAGCCTCCGCAGATATCCCTGGTTCCTGGAACACATGCCTTAACTACGCAGTCCGTGTGGTAGGGCACAGTCCTCAACGATAAAAGTATGGTTGACGTTCTTCCTCACCCATCCCCGTGGGAGTTGCCATGACACCGGATTAGGCACCAGTTGCATTTTACCCTATCTGCAGAGATACCGCAAGTTCTGTTCTAACCCGTCCCAATTCGCAGCTACTCCATTTGACGTAGGCGGTCTCTTCATCGCCATCGGCTAGGTGGCCCGAAAGCTGAGTACGGAATTCGGGTGTCCTTGAGAAACATTTGCCGGAAGGCAGGGATAAATATCCCGTGTAAGCCATTTCGCACTGACTCTGTAAGTTCAGCTTCAGAAAACGTTTATCTACAGAGCCTGCAGATGCACTTCCAGAAGTCGTTTGAACAGGTCGTGCCTCCTCGCCTCCACCACTGCCACCCGCGAGGCATTACATGGATTGGTCGTCCTCCGCGAAGGACGATAAACCACTGGCAAATCAGTCGACCAAACTTCTGCGGCTTCAGGGCATGGCCTGGCATCCTTTCCTTTATTCGAAGAAGAGAACCTGCACGCGTCTGCGGACCGGCGCCACCAATTGTGCCACCATGAATTTGCAAATAGTACTCGGAGTGGAGCCCAAGGAACCTCAGACCGTTTGCGTAGTTTGTCCCACGAAAGCCATTCACGGCTCTTCACGAACAGTTTGCTCGTCTCCTGGTCTCATCACCCCCCCCGGTAGTGAGGAGATTGTTTGCAGCAAATCCTTTATCAGAACTGGGACAAACATGGAAAGCCTACCGTGACTGGAAAACCTGGGGTTTCAACGGGCCAAAAGAGCGACGCAAGGCACCAAGACTAACGCAAAAATGTGCACGGAAAGTTTGTGCTTGGACCCGAGTGTTAGGATACGACGAGAATACAGACCCTAAGTTCTATTTACATGGCGATCTCGGAGATTTTTTGGCCCTGAGGCAATACATTGCTTCTGATTTCCTTATCCACATCGGAAAGTACGTGCGTTTAGACGCACTTATTGGCAGGGCCCAGATATCAAACCGCTATGCAAGTCATTTCATGTCATTTATCAGTAACTGTCTGTCCATGTCCTCCTCCACGACATGCCGCGGACTTGTCATCCGCTTAAACAGGACAAGAAGACTGGAAGACTAACGGTAGGCCGTTGACTTAGGCCAGAAGCAGCACCGACTCGGAGACGGAAGCCTGAGAGTCCCCAATTGTTGCAGCGGAGAAGTTTGACTTCAACAAGGCAACTGTGGTTGGAAATGTTCTCTCATCCAGAAAATCAGTGGTCCAATCAGTTTTCGGACTATGGTGACCGATCGTCCCGAGATTTTCCGAAAGTGAGACATGGAGTACCTTATAAAAGGCCTTACTGAAATCAACTTAGGAAGCATCCTTGCTGCAGCCACCCTCTGTAGTTTCTGCTAACCCTTCCCTTGTTAGTAACTGGTACCAGATTTGCAATCTTTGAGGACCGAAGCCATACGGAGCTGGGCAGAGATAAGTGCATGACATATGATGAACTCGGACTCGCGCCGATACAAGCCATTCCGTCAACCTTCACATATTGCAAGCCAGCTAACTGGGCCGTAGTTGGTAGGCATCCTCCTCGAATCCTCCTTTGCAAAGGACGGATGACCACCGTCTTCAGTCGCCCAAGCGAACTTCCAGCGCGCAGTGACAGATTAGATCAGCTAAGCGTAATGCTAGCTTGTTGAACAGGGCACGCCGTACAGCCGGATAAATGCCATCTGCTCGGGGCTACTGATGACTTTCCAGTCTTAGCTCCCGAGTGACCTCATTTATAAGTCTGAGCCGCTATAAGAAAGGCATTTATGTACAAGGCCGTGACCATGGTGAGACTGACTCCGTCATGCACACGGATGAGTAGTGACGCACAGGGACGAGAGCCTCCTCAAGGTCTGTCTCAGTGGGTGTTTCTTGTTCAACTAAGTGATGTATAAACTTGCTTACGCCAGTTCTACGTCTCAGATATGCAAAAAGCAGTTTAGGCGCAATAGCGGAGAGTTCGGCTAGAATGTTTTCAGAAGAATTCTTTTCTCCATTTTCTATAACGAAGGCACCTTCCGGACGGCTTTTATAGTTCATACCCATTTCCAGTTTTGTTACAGAGTTGACCGCACCGTTTCTGCTGCGGAGTCTCCGTAGCTTATGACAAGACCATAGAAAACCCTTGCCATGTGTCTTGGAACGAACGGAGGGCACAAACGTGCTTTTCGGGTCACTGAACCCAAGTCGGGCGACCTTCCCCGATTTGCTGATGTTACTGCTCTCTTTACGGAGCACAACAAGGCTTACGTTGCGCCGTCAAGTCACGGGCCATGTGGCCCCGTACCCAGAAGCTGATATCCAATTCCGCCAAACCAGCTTCAAAGTTGTATCACACAGAACGGCAGTCTACTCTCAGTGATAAGCACCCGGGAGATTCCTCGTCGGCGGAAGCACGTCCGTAGCCTCTGAATTACTAACAAGGTCCTTGGTGAACAAGTAAGAAACACTTCCGCCCATTTGGAGTGGGAGCCGATTGGTATAGTGGCGTGATATTGGCCAAGGAAGTCAGAATAAACCCTCTGCCATGTAATATAACTCTTAGGCCACGGCTTACAGTTGTATGGCCTTGACTTGACCTTGTGAAAGTTAGCATCGCAGTTATTTCCCAAGGTGCACATGTCCACATCCACTTCCAACCATCAACATCTGTCAAGTCAGTGACCTCACTTCATCCACGACCAAGTGGCTTTTGCGCAGTTTATCCAAAGCTGACTTACGCAAAGAAGATGACATAAAAGCCGGTCTCTTCCACAGATGACTCCTTCTGGTTGGATACTTGAAACCTCCAGCAGTACAAATAGTTGGAGAAACAGCTTCCTCACCATGGGTTGCCACCTTGCCCTGGCAGCCGGAAAGGCAGAAATTAGTGTCATTTTTTCTACTTCCTTTATTTTTCCGTGGACCCAACAGTGGCCGGTGGAATGAAACAAAATTTTCCTCTGCTGTAAAAGCTGTTTATTGTGACAAGTCAGCTTGCTGGGTTGTCCCGCCGGGCCGATTCAGAATGTCATAGTTATAGATAACCGGGGGAATGCTCCATCGCTGATCACAGCTATAGTGGATTTGGCGACTGAATTTTCCTCGTTATATATGAGCCGAAGTGCTTGGGGGTCAGTGACAGTTGTAAACTTCAGCCCAAAAGGGTACCAGCCAGAAAACGGCCAAATATTTTTCATGCCTCTGGGAAGTGCCTCTCAGCGCAGCGATGAGGAGATGCGAGACACGGGCGGTTGGACGTCAAACCTGTTGAAGAAATGCCCCTATCCCAAATTCGGACCCCTCGGCGATCGATAAGGCCAGCCTAGGCTGTGTAAGTGGGGCTAGTATTAATTGGTAAACGATGCCTTTTTTAATATCGAGTGGTGTCTTTCCAAACAACATGCCCACGCCCAAGTGTTTCGTGACCTAGCCAGGAACAATGGTTGGACCTGTGCCCCATGTTCAGACTGAATCGGGGGGAGAGGGGGGGGGGTGCGGCAGGTGTCCAAAAAATGCCGGTAAGTGTGCCTGTTTTTTCGATGAACCGGTAGCACTCAGTGGTTTGAGATGGTCTGCTTCGGGTTGGTATCCTCCTGCTTTGAACGTGAAAACGAGGAAGTCCAGCGCGATTGCACCCAGATCGCACTTGAAGACTTTGACCACCGCACTTCTTTCGAAGAACCTCTTCGGCAGCTGTTGCAATATGCATTCGTGTTCTTCTTCCGTTGATCCAAAAATAGGCACATCATCATATGCCACCCTTGAAGAATACCATGGAACACTGCATCTGTTGCAGCCCGAAATATCCCGTACGAGGCGTGCTGATCCACCGGCAACAGCTATACCGGAAAGTGCCCCAATAAGCCTTGATGGATGTCGGTGGTTAGGACTCGGAGAGCAGCGCGATTTGTAAGCAAACATCAACCAGATGAATTTTATGGAAACTGTTGGTACTGAGCACCTGTATCACGAAGTCCTCCGGTTCCTCCGTAGTGTCGCGCATCTTCATAAAAGGCAATTCAGGGTCATCCAGTTACCACCGCATATCTGAGGCGTCCGTCCGTCACTCCTAATGATAAAGATAATGGTTTATTTTGGATAAAGTCGAGGCATGCTGCAACGCAAGATCAAAAGGTACAGCTGGATACAGCGTTCGAATTCCAAGCGGGTGGTTCAGGTATGTGCACTCGTTATTGTACAGGAGAAGGTATTCAAGTTACTCTTTTAAGGCGGCGACCGGAAAATTTGAACCCAAGGCCGGATGGCCAAGCCGGTCAAGTCAGGGTGGGGCTGGTTGGAAGTAGTAGACTCTTACTGAAATAATACAAAAAGAGGGACTGTGCAACGAGAGAATCAAACAGACTTGACGGGTTTTTGTTCACTTTGAGAAGAAAGAACTTTCCAAGGGAGACATGAACCAGCTATAGCACCCCGTGGAGTATGGCATGGCTTTGGATTGGAAATCGGACGATGAAAGGAATAAATTTGCGGACAAAGAAAAAGAAAAATCTTTCAAAGATTACCCTTGTAACGTTCAACGACCAAATATCGGCTGAGTCAGTTGAATACCCAGTGAAGAACTCATTTGTAGAGAGAGATTTCCTAGGTGATGATGAAAGAAGTGGCCTGAAGTAACCATGTAATCGTTGCGCACATTGGTTACTTTTAGAAAGGTGGAATGCGATGCGCAAAAATTGAAATGGGAACTGGGAGACAAATCAATTTTTGATGCGTAGCTACGATAGTCGCAGGTATACGGTCTGCAAAGGAGATGGGTACTCAAGTGACAAATAAGTATGCACGTAATGGTTATCGTTATCTAAGGGCTAAACATGACGACCAGAGAGTTGCAAAGATCAAAATTGTCTAACAGGACTTACCAAGATAGAATACCGAATATGAAAAAGCACCAAACAACCGATAAACACGTTTGCAAAGTTGGGCGATGAATTAGTTGACAGGTGAAATACTATCTGTTGGTATTCTTTGTAAAAGGTGGATCGTGTGATGGCGAAAGATCAAAAAACGCAGAGACATAGATGTCTCTCAGATGTGAATATATAGGGAGGGCGTGAATCTTTGCAAGTTCAGGATATTGCAGTTTTACAGGCGTGTGGGCGGACAGAAGGGGTGGTAGAGAGAGCAAACTGTTTCAGTATTGCCGACTTTTGGGATGCTCTGGAGACAAATGTTCCTCAATGAAATATACTGTTTGGACTTTGTGGGACGGAAGAGTATGGCGACATTAAATGTGACTTTTTGCCACTGTATCGGTAACTGTGATAAAAAGGGCGAGTTTTATCTTGGACATTGGTTAAGTTTGCGAATGGCACAAGCGGGTGGTTTAGCATGAATCCTCGGGAAAAAGGATCATGAACAGTAAGACAAGTACGGTAACGGTATTTTAGCTCCGCGATAATTAGGTGCTAAGAAAAGCAGATTTTGCTGGGCGTAAGAAGCCGTAGATTATGATGACGACGATGGAGACGAGTACTATGAAAAAGAGGCGATAAGTGGGGGAAATAGTGACACATTTGCAGCAATAAAATGTTTGTTTGCCGCAACCGATGCTGCTGGGTGGGGCTGACTGTGCTCTGGACACCCAGCCTAAAAAACATTTTTGGTGACAGGAGGTGCGGTGCGCCATCCTAGCTGCCCTCTAACATCGTTGCAGACGTCCTGCATGCCTGATGTGCGCCGGTCAAGGCGGTGGAACTGACCGCGCCCCGCACCGGCGGGTTTCGCTTGAGTGATATTGGTGTTATCACACAACTGTAGGGATCAAACAGTCCAAGAGCCTGTGACCAGGTTGCCAGGGGTCCTGGAGAGCAGGGCCAATGTGGTAACGACGAAATGACGGGCAGGTATCGAATTTGTAGCCGGAAATGTGGGCCTCGTATTATGCCGAGCCATCGAAGGGAAGGTACACACCAGTGGTTGTCTGGGAAAAAATATTAAAACGCGGTATGGTAGGCTCGCAGCTGGGGATCGACGGTCAGTAGTAAAGAAAAACCTTTTGCATCTAGAAACTGGAACTACCGGGTGGATAGTTGGGCTTTGCAAAGCACAAGTTTATACAAGAAAGAATAATAAAAATTGAGTGATGTATATGGCAACTTGTGTGGTACTCAGGTCTCGTGGCCCCAGACTCTGACCCGCCTGTCAGTAACCCAAACCAAGTTCGTACGCTTGCTCCTCCAAAGAGTATGGATCATAGTTTGATACAGTCGGAGTCGCTCAAGTGGACGAAACTGCACATACAATAAAGAGGTCCTGTTCTATCTTGGTGAGCTACTTCAAAACATAATTTCCCTAGCTGTGTGGCAACACCAAGCTATTCACGAAACCCTGATTACCACTCTTTTCCCAGTTTGGAGTTTAAATATCATACCACCATAGTTACTGGAGCATTGCTCGCCCAACTAACGGAGAACAAGCTGAACCACCGGATTATCTTTCGTCGTCTGGAGGGTTATCGATTGTCTCAGAATCGATGGACCGTCTATGAAAGTCAGGAATTGTGCCAAGATATAGCAGTCCCCAATCGAACCCTCAGTGTAGTTTCAATCAGTGGTGGGAGCCGATGGCCAGAAACACCGTAAATGTCTTTTGTATGAAGCCTTTGAGCAATACTTTGCCAAAGTCGAAACGGATTCCGAAATCAGAAAGCGATTATCCGTAAATTCTGGAGTACTGGATTAATAAACGAACAATGACATAAAACAAATACGAACCAAAATTATGCGATCACAGGGACTCAGAAAACGAGAACCAAGTTTTGACGTGCGAGAAAGGGGCCCGCGCAACATGCAGGTCCAAAATGGGATATGAGGGAGTGGTGCGTTGGACGCGAACAAACAAACGTTGGTTTAAGGAAACATACAGTGCATAAAACACTCAAATACTGTACATAAGCCAGTGATATCAAGTAAACATGTGATAGCTGTTTGTTTTCGGGATTTTTCACAACCGGTTGTTACATTTTCCTCAATGGGTTTAACGGAATCCCTTGGCTGACTCAAAGGAAGCACTGAGTTCGGAATGATGGACCCACAGCTCACGATGACCAAAATGAGTGCATTTCCCGAGCAATATTTAACTGGGCCGATTTGTACGGGAATTCGTTGGGCCCATCGGAAATCTATAGTGTGTTACGGGATTTTCATCTACTTTTGAGTCCTCCGGCGTTAAGACTCTCAAGTCTCTGGTGGATCTTCGGCAGAGCTTGTTGATATGACCAGTCTTTCTACATGAAGAGCATACCACTTTACAGAGGCAGCAGGTGGGATGGAGATGAAAGTCACCCCACGAAATTCAGCGATTCAGTTTCACTGGATTTTGTTCAGGACGGCCATGTTAGTTGGCTCCCGTTGGGGAGTCCGGCGTGCTGGTTGGTTTACTAAACACGTGTTCGTAGAGACCTACGAGATTTCCAGCCTCTGCCTCGGGCCCATCGAATTGCTTTCATTTTGACAGAGCCGGAGAGGACGTGGAGCCTGTCTTCACAAATAGCCCCTTAACCACTGCGTATGATTTCAACTAGCAGTGCAGTATAGTCCTCCTTTTACGTTTTTGCGCACGCTGCACTCATATTATATACAGAGCTGGAGAAGAAGTGTTGCATTACATCTGAGCTAAACTTTAGCCTTTTTCGCTGGTTTGTGACGGGCATTTTTTGGACTTTCAGGTCTCAAATGATTTAAGAAGTCCTCTCAAAAATTCATCCATTTTTTATCATACTTATTGTTGAATATACCTGGCGAGACCTCTGCAGTTTTTATTTGTGACCTTATGGTCCACAATTGAGTTTACTGGCGGCTTCTCCTCTTCTTATATTAGAATACTGGTCACGTTTTCGTCACTTTAGATAAATCATCCTCACTACGTGCCTTAGTGCCGAGGAGTATAAATGTGCAAGATAAAACTCCTAGAGCTGGTCCCACCAAAAAGTGCCTCGCCTGTCAAGAATAAGAGCCAAGCCACCCAGGACGCTCTTGGGCCAGGTTCTGTGGCAATCGCAGACTTACATGGCTATTCTGTCAAAAGAGTCAAGGACTTAGAACAGCATTTCGCCAATATAAGCGCCCCAATAAAGCCGACTGATGACGTTATATCTACTCTGGTGACGGCCTTGCAGGCCAAAGACCCTCCAGTACACCAGCCCACGGGGCTTAGCCTTGGCAAGCGAATTCCTTGACTGGGTTGCGTCTGGGGTGGACGAACAAATGAACAACTGAAAAATGCCACGTCTTCAGATTCCCCTAACCGACTGCCTTTCGCTTCGTTCGGAGAACCCAAGCTACTTGGGTACGAAATAGCGCATTCCTTTGGTCATTAACCCAGACCTCAGAATGATGGCCACAAAATACATGTCCTCTCCACCTTAAACTGTCTGACGCACAGCGAACTCGTCAGCAGAAGACCAGTTACAGCAAAGTTCCGCACCATTTAGAGCCATCAATATACCGACGGACTGATAGCCTTTGCAACGGTAGATTCACAGGTCACTGCTTGGATACTAAACATCCGTTGAACATCTTGAAGCCAAATTTCCTAATCCACTGCCCGGAAACTTCTTTCGCTGACGAGATCCTCACGACTATAACACTCGACAGCCAATCGTTCAGTGCTGATTTAGACCAATACACATTCTTATCTAAACCTCAGACGCCAAGCAAAAGGTTAAACGTGGTAATAACTTCCCTCAAACCACCTCCTGGCGGTAAACGCTAGAGCTTTATACTACCATCGCCTGGCTGTATTACTTGTTGGCCTATGGTATCCCTCACTCCTACACCCTTCCACCACCAGGCCCTGAGGAATGTTTACAAAGTGCAACTCCTGGTGAATTTGTTTCAAAATTCCACCTCATGTCTCGAACAGTCAGCCACCGGCGCGAGTCGAGCTTCTTTCTTGGGAAGAAGTCCATTTATGACTACCGGTTGAACAGCCTCAAAAGTCTAAACTTCTCGACACCTAGAACAGCTCATAAAAGAAGGGCCTGTTGAAAAGGTGGTCCGATACTAAGCTTGTCGAAACATCGTAAAAAGCATCCAGAGGACAGCACTAGCAAACCTGGCGCACCGAAGATCCATGGGCTGGCAAATAGAAGACAGTAACTCACTCGTGGTGAAACCAATCACTGGAGACCTCCACCTCACACACCATTTTCTTACTCTATTTTCAACACGCAGTTGACTGTTCCTTCACCTCTTTCCTTCTCATTAAGCAAATCCTACCCATATAAATTATCTTCAGCCCACCCACCAATTCTGTGGCTTTTGTCGGTCATCCTCAAACGGCCCTGTCCTACAAAATTTACCTTCAGGCCAGTTGCCTCAGCCTAATCGCTTCTCACACCGCAGCTCTCACAATCCGTATGGGTATTGACCATATTCCTGAGGAAACTTTTCACCCCCATGCCAACTCTTTGTACACTCCATTGGGCCTCCTCTCCAGATTGTTTATCCGGCGCCATTCACTCGCTTTTGCGTCCAGTGCAAGCCTCCACTAGACTGCTAGAGTGTTTTTCCCAAAGTAAAATCTACAAAAGTCGCGCCATTGATGGCCTAGTAGGAATGACACCCAGCACCTTGTTTTCTTACAGCCGTGGCCCGCTTAATGACCATCACCCCCTTAAAAGCAGTTTACCTACTGATGTCACAGTAGACCCAAAATCCCCTCAGAAGTTATGCTCTTCATGGCATCATGCAACTCTCCTTCATTTCTGAACGAACTTCCCTCCATAAGAAAGCTGACTGAGGTCCACTGCTTTGCAATCATACTGGTCACCTAATCTCGGCTTGCTGAGCGAACTCCCTCCGATCATATACCACCGATGGGCTATCAGGCCTTTAGGGCTCACCGGATTAACGGCCGGGGTGGCGGCTGATTGAGATATGTCAAGATGCCCTTTCTGTCACCCCTCTGGAAAGTTATACCCCGGAAATGTTTGTAGGCTCCACATGGCTTGGCACCTATGGAGTGGTTCAAGGAACCGTGGTCCGCTTAGCAGCATTCACATTACCAATAACATTATTTCATTTGCACGAACCAACCACACCGGAGTTCCGATTGTTTGTTTCATTGAAGTAAATCTTTGCCACCGGTCGGACCCTAGCTGTTGACTCTGGCCTTATCCGCTAGGCTTGAACTTTGCTGTTACTGTATTCGTTACCCTTATTTCCTGCTCCTAGCATTTTGCCGTGAATGGTTTGCATTCGTTGATTCATTGTTTAGTGATAGAGAGCAAAGGCCCGGAGGGAAAACTTTTAGGGTTTGGTTTTCGTAAAGATGCTTAATTTGCTGTGAGCAACAAGGTAGAATCGAATTTGTTCTGAAATGTGTTGGAATTGGTGGCCATGTGCAGCTTAAACATTCTATTGACAGGATATCGCACTATTTCTGTCCCAGACGACCATGGGTGTAGGCCTTGTATATCGGCCCTTAGCAATGACCCTTCGAAATTCAACCCCATCTTTGATGCTTCCAATCATGGTACTGTTCCTCAATTTGAAGTTAGGTTGATAGAAGGTGACTCTAGTGCCTCAGCATAAACTGGCCTTACTTTTCTGCCTCCTAAAGACTGTCATGATCCACCTCAAGCGGTTGTCTCGGTCAGTGGGCTCACCATATTAACAGGCCCGCCAGAAGGAGCGACATTTTTTGCTTGGTATTGAACTTAGGCCTAGAGCACCTTTGTGCCCCTGTGCCGGATAACTACATAGGTGGTGACAATAAAAGTGCCAGTTGAGAATTTTTAACCAAGCACACAGGCAAGGCCCACTGTGCAACATTCTGTCCCTCCACTTTTTCAAATTGGACCACATGCCCTAGCCAGCTCGCACCAGAAAAAGGGGCGAATCATTACCGGCAACCCCCAAGAGTGTCAATGATCTCCCGCACTCGGGCCTACTTTGGGGAGTCGGAATAATATTTCCCCCTTATCCTCCATCTGGACCGGCAGGTCACCACTTAACCAGGTTGGAGCGGAAACACACTAAGCTCTGACAGCATCACCAACGAAATAAGGACCTTTCTGCAGTCCTACCACTCGAATGCCTATCCCGCCAAATTCACCTCGCTGCCCGAGACCTACAACGGAGGCAAGAAACTGAAGCACTTTGCCACGCAGACAAAGAGTGAAAGCTAGCTAGGCCAAAGAGGGCCCAAACTCCACAACCAGCCTCAGGAATCACATCTCAACAGACTGCCGGAGCTTCCAACAAATTTTTCAAAACTTCCTTGACTTTCGGTCCAGCCCGTACTCAGCCAGGCACTCCCGTTTTCACGAATATTTAGCTCAGTTTTATTACAGTTAGCACGATAAATATAATGAAGAATGGGCATCCTCATGAACCTCGTACCACCTGGGACCTGACGGCCCAATACCAGTAACATTCATTTTGGCCCGAACATTTTCTTTCTATCACCAAAACTACCGGATCCGCCTCTCAAAATGGTACCCACCCCAGCCAGTGGAAGTAACACATTATCATCCTCAGGCATAGGAAGGATGCCGCGCAAGACATTATCAATCAAAGCCCATCAAACCATCCACCCAGGATATTGAGGATTCTAGAAGTAACAGGTGAACGCTACCCAAATGGCTGCATTTCAGCGCATAAAACTCATCAATTTTAGACGGCGTTCGTTTTCACCCTGCCAATACGACTTGAAGAACCTGGTGACAGCGGCAGCTGGCCAAAGCAGAGCTCTGGCTCTGACCTACCTTGATACGCGAAAACCTCTGGTAGGATCCTGCCACTAAAGATAATATTGGTACATTTCTCGGCCATGATCGAGACGCACGCGCTAGCGCATGATCATGATGTAACACGTTACTCAATAAGATGAAATACTCACGAAATCTAAGTATGAAAGTCAAGAGTATCAGAAATGGGAAAACAAATACAACAACAGTTTGAATAGATCATTCTGATAATGGATTGCGCGGCAGTTTTGAACCAGTTTCAAATCTGGGCTAGGCAGTGGTGCGCGGTGGAGACATCGAAAAATCGTTAACGCAGTGCCAAGGACGCATTATGAACAAGAATGATGCAAGCCAAGTAAACCGGAGGCCCACTAAGGTTCTGCAGATGGAGTAAGCTTTGAACAAGAAGAAGAGGGAGGAAAATCGACGCATGCGAAGAGGACAGCTATCCACAAAGACAATGCAGACCCTGAATGACGGATTTACCGGAGTTCAATAAACGGAATGAGTTTTGAAGCCGGGGGACATGAGACCAATTTCGTGAGAGTGAACACCGGTGGATGTGGGAGAAACAGCAGTCCATAAAAAGGTGAAATTAGATTCAGGATCAGTAACATGTACTATTCAGAAATGAGAAGGCGCAACTGGAGGGTCCTCGAGAAGTGGAGAGCCGATTTTCAGCCGGCTACGGTTCGGAGGAAAGATAACCTGTGGTAAAGGATAATAAAGTGGGAAATCTCCGCATGGACTTCAGCGTTATTATACTGTTTCACTGAGAAATATATATGTATCTGTTGACGCATTTGTCTTCAGTGTTATTCAGCGTCATTTCTGGTAACGTACGACATCATATGGGTATGTTTTGTCCGGCGGGGCAAAGTATGTGTCGGTCTATCAGCCGAGTGTGGCTGTATATTAGCGGCATGCGCGTGAACTGGAATTCGCGTTGGTTGCGTTAGAAAATGCGGAACAATCTGATAAGCAATTAGAGGCATTTCCTGTTGTGTGGTTTGATTTCGGTCCCAATTGCTATGGTAGGTTTCACTTGGGTCTCTGTCCGTACGAGTCAAAGCGGCATCCTCGGTTAGCCAATTTGGCGACTGAGATAGTGGGAGACAACGAACCTGGAATAGAAGGGGATTTGCAGTCTGGACGTGGTTCCAGCTGTGGGTTATGGTAATATATGAAGACAGTAGATAATGGACCGGTTAGGTCTATGTGAGTGGGGCATGGGTAAAATAGGCTCGCAGTGGACTTGAGCTATACTGCTGCAGGCCGACGAAGTTGCGTACACTGGCTTGGTAACTGTGTATGCTTTTCAAAGGATTTATGATTTTGCCTTTGAGCACGGCATCGCTCGGATACTAATAAAAGACCCAGAGCTTCACGGTTAAGGGTGGTTAGAAATGATGACCCTCAATACCGTTTGCTTACGCAGAACGTAGTTTGGCAACGAGGCGATAAGATAGGTTTGAAATAACTGACTGAGCGAGTAGGACTAGCACACTGTTTGCGTAGCGCTACGCTGTTACTGTTTCGGCATAGTGGTTATTCTATACTGAGTAGTTTCTGAGGCGTCTGAAAGTAGAAGGAACTATTGGGGTGACAGTGGTGATACATTAAACGTAATTGGTCACGTGCCTTGGAACATTGACGTGAGTTCATCTATGCTCTTCCTCGATAGTGCTATCGTACTGAGATTAAGCTCCAGGGTGAGCAAAGAAATCTAATGTGGATATTATTGCATGGATATCGTGGTATCTTCTTCGTTGTTATCGTACTGCAAAGCAGGACTACACCGATGTGAGGACTGGTTTGGGGAACCGTGAGAGGTGGGAATGAGATGGGTCCAGATTTTCGTCAGGGAAGTAAACTCTAACGGTCTACAGTCGCTGCTCATGGTAGGCGGCACAAGGGCCAGCTTCAGGCAGGGAGGTATCTCGATACACAACCATCGGCACGGGCCCTGTGTAGCCGGGCTAGTTCTTGAGCTTTGTTTGGGTGGCGTAAGGCTCTGTTTTCTTGCTTTAGTTGTAGGTCACGGGCCTTGCGGTGGATTTCGTGATAGAGGCGTTCCAGTCTGAAGACTGTAGAAAAATCTCTATTTCATTGGTACTGTCGTCGAAGCTCGTCATGTTTCTGCTTTAGCATGGCTATATGGCAACCTGCTGGTCTGGGTGGATTGTAGGGGCGTGATATGTTTTCGATGCATGAGTGTAAACTTGAGTAGAGGAGGTCAGCGGCTTACTGGGGATTTGCTGTTAGGAAGAACTTGTCCCAGTTTCTGGAGCGAATTTGAGAGGGGATATGGTCCCATTTAAAATGACGGAAGGATGGACCGTTACATGGTGGGCTAACTGTACGTGACTTGACTTGAAATCTGCAACTAACGATTTTATGGTCGCTGCCAGTGTAGTCGTTTAGTACGAAGGCAGAGAGGTTCGTGAGACCCAGGGTAAATATCAGATCAAGGATGTTATTCTTTCTGGTGGGTTGTTTTACATGTTGGGCCTACTGGCCCAAGCGAATGCTTGAGGCAAATTGCAAATATTTGTAGGGGGCAGAAAAGGAGGAACAGTTTACGCCAGGGGCATTGAATTCGCCTGCTATAAATCGGCCTTCAAATGGCAGGTCAGCGATGTAATTAAATGCATCAATAATGGGATTAAATGTGGAAGTGTCGTTTCTAGGGGGTTGATATATGCAACCTACAACTATGTCCATCTGGGATAAAGAAATTATAGGCCATGTAGAATCTTCAACATTTGCCAGCACTGTATTTTCCAGTAGGGTGGCAGATAGGCTGCTCTTGACATACCCCATGCAACCTCCAGCGCGGCGGTAGATTCGTTGAGTCCTGAAGGTTTGATATCCGATCATTGATATTTGGTCAGAAGGTATGTTCTCGGTGAGCCAAGTCTCAGTCATCAGGATTATGTCGGAGTTGTGGACGACGGCCAGTCTTTTTATAGCGGGAAGCTTGTTCAAGATGGAACGGGAGTTGAATAGTGCTATGTTAAGCATTTCTGTAGGAGGCTTCGAGTCTTCAGTGGATTTGGTAGCCAGGGTGTGCGTCGCTGGGCGGTGATCAATGGCAGGTCACCCATGCAGAAAGACTAGATGTGAGCTGCTACTTCCTTTTGGACTGCTCTATCCTTATCGCCGCACATTGTACATTGGGCCGAACACTCATGATGTTCTGTAGAGATTAACACGGGATGCTGAGGAGTTAGTGTAACGCGGGCTAATAGATCTGGAAGGGGGCATGGTTACTCTAGGTGGGACCTTTGAGACAAAACGGGTATGAATCGGGGGAGAGTTAATAAGGATGCCAGGGGGTCAGCAAGGGGGCGGAGAGCAGTAGGGGAGGGGCAGCCATGGTTTTGATGAAGGCCCTGTGAGGAGAAGGACGAAGGGCAGGGTAAGTAGGATTTTAATGAAACAGGCATGATGTTTTTGATAGAGTTTGTTGAGGTGGCAGGCATCTCACAGGGCTCCATGGAAAGAGTGTGAGGGGGTGGAGTAGCAGCAAAAGGGCTGCTAATGAAAGAGGCCATGGTGTGAAGGGTCAGTTGGCATAGCGTGCAGTGGTGACGAAGTAGGATACGGCGATGTTGGGTGGTAAGGGAGCAAAGGATGTTGAAGCTGCTGAGGGTTTAGAAGGGGCACACCATGAGGCGGAAAATGGTCGGGAGTGGGCCACTCTTTGTGGTATCGGTTGGCAGCGATGCTGGTAACTCGTCCTGCATGGCTGGAGTTTGAAGGCGGTACATTAGGTGGAAAATTTGTGATGTAGTACCGCATCTGTGGACGTGATGACGGCGGGGTCTGGGTTTGTGGGTGTGGGATGAAGCAGTTTGGTACGCGGATCTCTGGGGGACCAAATAAATGCGCTGGTGGGCTGGCTCTAGAGTGAGCGACGAGATTTCGTGTATATGGCCGAGGTGGGAGTCGTGAATGGGTAGTAGGCCAATTAGCTGGAGCGCGAGAGGTCCTGTGTCCACTGTCGATTAAAGATGGGAGCGTGACGATGTCAGTGCCGACGAGGTTTTGGCCATTGGGAGCAACAGGTGACGAGGATGACGTTGTGGCCGAAGCAATGGGAGACAACGTTGCAGTTGGCTGGTCGGTGCGGGGTGGCGCGTTGGAATCTGGCGGATTGTTGGCTCGTTCGGCATACAGACTAGAGCGTGGATGGCTACTGCCAGAGAGGGGGGTTGTATTGCTCGGCTGTGGGTAGACAGTGGTGGAGACTGGGGTGCAACATGGAGCCTTTTTGGGGGGCATTGAGGTGTTGGAGGTGAACGGGACGAATCTAGGTCCACACTCGGCATTGGTGTACTGGTTACCGGGAGTGGTGACGAGTTGTTTACTGTGGGAAGTTTCTCAGGGGAGCTTTGTGGCACTGGGTCAGAGGGTGGTGGGAGTACATGGTTGCCGGCATTCGATCTAAGGACCTCTCTCTGCAGAGGGGTTTTGTCAGGAGTAATTTTTATATTTTTAAGTGAAGTGGACTTTGCGATACAGTCTCTCTTTCTAACGAATTCCACGGCAGTGCTCTCTTCTAGAAATTGAAACAGCAGCGGCCACGTGTTTCGATGCGACCTTTTTCTTAGTCTTTTGCAGTAGCACTCGTGGTGTGACATATCACATGCCATGAGCGATGACTGTTTGACCAAGGAAAGGGGCAAACGATCTGGAATATTAAAAACAACTGCATTTTTAAAATTTTTTATCCGTCTATGGTCTTCAGATAAAACCGAGTCCAGGAAGTGGCCGGCTGATAGGAGACTTTCAGTGTTTGGATGTTTTAAGGGATCAAAGATATATGCTAGTGGCAGAAGCATGGTCAGTCCATCGTCCATGGATCGTAACTGTTTCTCTAAGGACGATAAGTTTTGCTGAAGCGCATTATATTTGTTACTGGCTTCACTGTATATATCGACTAGTGGTACTGAACAAGGCGCTGAGGAGGTAGAAAGTCGGGGGCGCTTAGTGCTGGACAAGATTCAGGGCTGCGGAACTGAAAGCTCCCAAATTGGCTGGTGTCAGTCATACTTAAAGAGCCGTTACCATATCTACTGCGCCCATGACCAGATGCCAGTGCGCAACAGGGAAACAGAGGGATCACTGAAGCGAGTGTTCTAGGACTTCCGCTAATTTTATTTAATGCGTAAACGACTTCACTCATGTCACTGCCTATGGAGGAATCTTATTTGTCGATGACGTGGATGTAATTAACGAATTCAGACAAGGCTTTCTGCATGCAGCCGTGAATAGCATCAAGGTTGGTTCAAAGTCCTTATTGTTCCCGCGCAATTACTGAAAAATTTAATTTTCTGCAAAAACGACCAAGATTCTCTAGTTAAACTGCTAAATTACCTCTGTAAGCTTAAGATTCACAGCGTCCCACTCCCTACTGCCCGACAATAAGAGACCTCAGATTGCAATACTAATGCACACACGGCTCGTCTGTACATATTTACCATATATCTGCACAGCCTGACAAGACCATGAAATAGCCAAGGGGAAAATTCCTCCTCATTAAAGATAAACTGGAGATTTATCAACCTCATATTTGACTCGCTCTAGAATACTGCAAACCAGTGTCCCAAAAAGCGCAAGAACGTGGCCTTGTTGTTATTGGAAATGCTCAGTGATCATCTACAAAGATACTGGTTAGGCTTTCTGCGGGCCTAAATTACTGACGGCATTGTACTTCCATGCGGCTTGATTCCTTGTGGCTTAGAGGAATAAAGCACAAACTCGCATTATTACTCAGTTTGCTACACAAGCAAGCTCAGTCCCCAAGCCTAATACACTCCTGCAAAAAGACAACACACCTGGATCATATTAAAGAGCTGTATGTCCTGATCCTTGAATCACAGATGTCCTCAAGGCAAAACTTCTTTACCTTTAACAGACAAATTTGTGAAATCGCCCGTAGCCAAAGTTTCGTTCCATTTATTCCCTGACCGTTTCCAGCTTCACACTTCACAAAGAGCTGGATGCCTGAAAATTAACCACTCTTGAATCCCTACATGGCTCTCGATGGAACCTACGATAAAATGTTGAGTACCGATCTGAATCATCTGTTATCACTGGGTTGTGCCTCACCATTCATTATGAAACCGCCATAGTCTCTATCTGAGCATAAACATACCTATTTACACTGCCCTAGTTCTGATCGTTATAATGTGACTGGAGCCATAATTTCCAAAATCGCCCTTCAATATACATATTGCTACCACCTGCGTGGATGCTGATTCCAGAAAGTTTCCAAAACTACACTTTAGCTGGTAAAAGTCTCGTCCTAACGTCCAGAGGGCCTCCTCCCTTTGTCTAGCGGGCCCATTGGATCAAATTGTTCGATACGTATCGGTCTGGCTGTTCCCTTCCTGCAATGAGACTCAAGTGTCAGCACCCACCGAATACCGAAAGTCCGTCCAACCAGTACCACCACATCCTCCAATGATCGGCTGTTATACGGCATTTGATATTCATTCACCGAATCTATGAACCCTCCGGGTTATCCTTTTGTACTACCGCAGCTTGTGCCAATATCAGCCGGCTCATATTTAAGCTGAAAGAAGCCTTGGCCCGTCCCTATCTGAAGCGAGTGGTAAATTATGAGTTACCTAAGTGCTGAAAATGCTCCGCTGGTTTCCCACTTTCTCTCTGCCCTAGCAAAAGGCGGCAGCACCACCGGAGAAGAAAGACACCTAGTGTTTGGTCGTCCCGCACAAGAATTAAAACAGTCCACCGTGGCCATGGCGGGCCCCATGGGTCCCATTTAGAGAACGGCGGGTGTAGATAAAATCAGAAGCGATTTTCACGAAGCAAGCACGTTCTCCCACTCCTCAGGATTAGGAAATTTGCCGGAGTAATAAGAATTCTCGCTGCAGTGATGGTACTGGATTATTTCTGTGTGCTTCCCCAGTAAAGGTTGGATTCCTCGAGACCGCCATGATCAGAAAAGGCAGAGAAGGAGCCCCGGACAGGAGAGCGTATGAACTGAGCTCTCAGTAATTCTTCCCGGTCCTGTGCCGGGTGACGGCGCGTCGATCGAGTACTCCACACATGAGCCGACCCACCTCAATCAGTCTGAACTCTCTCCGGTCCCGAGCATCATTTTCAACCGGCACGGAAAGCCGGGTTCCGTTATTCGTACACATTTCCAAATGTTCGACCGTGTGAAATCCACTATTTTTACGAATTTTCTTTTGTGCATGAATATGTAATCGCCAGCGCTCCGGTTACGCGAAAGAAGCATGTGGGAATGGCCGACCTGAAAGCCACCATTCATGGCCGTCCTTATGCACTGAGCCCGAATACCTAGTCTTACATATTTTTCGGTCTAAAAGACAGTTACTGACTACCTGTTTCCACTAGCCTACGTTGTCCACCCTAAGTGCAAACAAGGCGGGAGTACAAACATCCTAGATGGTGACCCCGGAGTTCGCTTGCAGACAAAATTCTGTAAGCAGTTTGAGTATGTTGAATTCAGACTGTAAGCCACCGAACCAGAAACTCTCGTCGCCCGAAACCGGGGCGGAACCAAAAGTTCTTTAGCTCCCACTTACAATAGGATGCAGGTGCCCAGGTGGCCAAGGTATCCAGCTTCCTTGAAAAGCGCCGTATTATAAAGTCTTAAACTCGTCATAGTCTTAGCTAACAGCAGTTCATCCACTACTCCATAAGGGGAGCTCAAAGACATGTCATCATCTCATGGAAAACCTAGGTTAATTTGCGGTCAGTTGATTATGATACCTAATATGTATCTATGTTCCAAGGACAGTTGCATAAACTCGCAAGCCCCTAATATGTTGTGGCCATCTATGCTTTTCAGCCGCAGCTGGGACCACTTCCACGCTGCAACCAACTCCACCTGTGGCAGATCCGCAACATTCCGAAGTAGGTCGCCGTACAGCTTGGCGTGATGCTTCAGTGGGAGCTCAGGATGGACTGAATCCAAGTGGATGCTAGTATTTACTGCAACTAGTCGGCTTCTGCCCCGCATGACGAATAAGGTGAAAAGCACGCAGGCATTTCTCCACGCATCGCAAAATAATCCAATCTCAAGCCAATCACACGGCACCAAGACACCCTCCCTGTGAAAAGAAGCCCCTTCATTATTCGGCGGATACTGAATCAAACTCCGCCTGCTTTACTAGTCTACGGTTGGATATCATTATTGCTTCGAGATCAACCTAAAATTGCACTACAAGGGCCCTGTCGAACGCGAACTAACAACCACCCTCAGCCCTGATTTACTAGTCACGTACGGGGGTCCCACGTCACTAAGAGTGTCACGCCCATATTAGTGAAACAACAGCATCTAACTCCTTGGACAGGCCGGACATATTTATTTGTGAGTAATTTTTCAGTCATCATCGTAGCTAATGATTTTCCTCCCAAGCACCGCCGAGGTCCGTCGTTCCTTCGTATACAGTGAACCAACAGGAGCTTCGGCCTAGCTCAATACAACTCGTCCTTGTTTCCCGAGAGTATGGCTTCTGGCTACCTTGGTCCCCACCTGAGAAATAAACTGATGAAAACCTTTCTCAGTGTCTGCAGTTGCATGCACTTACGCTACTTGTGACGCAATACGCCAGCCTCAATGAACCACTTTCCAATACCAGCACACCGCCGGTTGTTCACTCTGTCTATGGCCGCCGAACTCCGCAGACCGACCACGCAAAAGTGAGCGTTCCCGCCACCTACTTCTAAAATAACCTTCATATACCCTCTCTACTAAAAGCCGATTCCTATAATTCCCCACCCGGGCTAGCCCCACCGACGAGCTGCGAAGCCACCCCTTCTGAGGTTCGCCGTTACCACACAATACCATCCACTACCAAGGTTGAATTTGGAAAAGCCAATATATTCCATCACCCCATATCCTGTCATAACTCTGGAGCATCAAGCAATCCCAACGAACCAGGACAAGTAGCAAGGCTACCAAGTCGAAGGTCTTCTCGTTCACCTCGTATTATCTGGAAATTAAATACTTTCGGGTCGCTCTTGGCTAAATCCTCTGAAACCATCTTGGTGGTGTCCATAGCTCACTTTCCTCCTTCCTCTTCTGTGGTAGCTTAAAATCACGCCCCTTTTCGTGCACTTTCTCTTTCCAGTAACTTTACTACATTACCTAGCACAGACACTCACTCCCAAGTGAATGGGTTTTCCTTGATCCTGTTTAACTACAGGTCCATCCTAAATAAGCTTCAACACGCAAAACATTACGTAGCAACTTCAAGCCCTGATATCATCCTTATAATTGAAATCTGGATCACGGAATACACACCCAGAAGCAAAATTATGCTTGAGGGCAGAAAGTTTTTAGGGTAAATGGGGTTGACAAATGCGGAGGTGGGTGCCTAGCGCAAGCACAGCCCGCGCCTTCAGCAACCCCCACTGGGCTTGCCATACTAGACTCAGTTCCGGCTTCTCTATGGCTCACAATTCGGTTCTTAATGGTGGTCATGCACGTTGTTTGTGTCCATCACCCGCCCTCCTCTGCTACTCCAGACATATCTTCTTCAGTTAAGGCCTTTGATTACCTTTCACCACTACTTTCGCCGGCGAAAATCATAGCCGGTGATTTTAGCTGGCCTTAAATATCCTGGACGAACCTCAAACCACCCCACAACTTAGTGGTTTTTGTCCCCCATAGTCACAGTGGGGGCTGGGTGCACCACTGTAAAACCCCTTCTAGAAACGCCAACAACCTGGATCTCAGACACTCTCACAGATATTCCAACTTTTCAGTCTCCGTACTGCATAAACTTCCGAGTGGCAACCATGAGATAGTGTCAGGTAACCTTTCATTCCATCCTTATCCATCAGGCTGTTTGACCCCAGTCAACAATCCTCTCCGATTAAATTGAAACCCTCCGCCCAATCTCATCCGTACCCAAGACTGGAGCAGCATTTTCTGACGGCTGACCTCCTACAGACGGCTGATCAATTTTACCCTAACATGGGAAACTGCCCCTCGAAGCCTGGCCCAGTTGCCTAAAATTCCTCCCATAGGAGATCCAAACTTGCCTCCCTCAAACAAAAGTACCTTGAGATGCAAAGACTACCTCCAAAACCACTACTTCTCTTTTCTCATGAGACCAACACGTCTTACTGATATTATCCGGGGCCTAGATGAAGTCCAGCTTTGCAACAACGAGGCCAATAAAACACCGAGACTCTCACTTTTACATGGTTCTAGGTATTGGACAACAGATACCACTCTCTAGTATGCCGCGTTAAAGAACAAAACTTTGGATACCTCTCAATATGATATCACTGAGGCCTTTACTTCGCCAATTCCATGGCCTTCACCCCAGACTTAATACCCCCAGTTCTCCAGCCATCAACAGTTCTTTCCTATTTACCCTAATTTCTGAAGTAAACACTATTTCCGGGCCCATTTCACGCTACGAAGCATCTGCGCATCCCGGACCAGGTGGGTTGTTCCAGGTGGAATCATTACCAGTGGATCGAACCTTTCACTTCTATTGCTAAACCTTTTTACTTTATCACTCGTATCCCCTCTGGTACAGTCTAAATGGGAGCGTTCAGTCATCATTCCATGACACAAAATGGGCGCATTTACGAACTCGCTAATAACCATTCCAATAATATCACCCCCATCATTTCCGGAATGATAGAAAAGATTGTCAAAGACGGCATTACAACCCATCCTTTTGCTTCCAACCTTCTTAACGATGGGCAGTACGGGCCCCCCGAATCGCGATCATCCGCCACGCGTCAGTTTGGCTTCCCCATCCTAGTCACCAAGGCTGCTGGTAACGGGCAGGCATCAGTCATTGTCTACTTAGATCAGTCAAAGGCTTTCGACCGTACTCCACACCCCTATCTCATAGATAAATTGCGTTTATTTGGCATTCTTGACCCACTGCACCCTTGGCCGCAATCTTGTATCCTTCATATTGTCCTCATCAGAGGATACACTTCTAGTCAGAAACCTGTCACGAGTGGCATTATGCAGGGCAGTGTAATAGGTCCTCTCCTATTTCTAATGTACATTATTGACACGTCGAATCTAGTACGAAATGGCATGCTGTTCCCGCTTGTGGATAATACGAAAAAAGACTTCTCTTCCAATTCTACTGATGCTACACCTACTCTTTGCAGCATTTCCGCGGACCTCTCTACACCTGACCGCTGGTGTCACTACTGGATGAGGAATTTCTCCACGGATAGGTGCGAGGTCCCCATCCTTGTTACGCCACGGTACGCCCACCTATCACTCTTGTGAAGACTTTTAACATTTCGTCTCTCTTTGTTCCTCCGCTGAGTGCACACCCAGTCTTTCTGTTTTCCCCCTACGGACTCTCCCCATGTCACCTTTTATTGCACGTCAATGTTATCCCACTCACTTTACTCTGGGACCACCTCTAATACTTCTTTTTCTACCCGTATGGCCCTTTCCGGATCTCAGTCTCTAGCCACTCCGTATCACCCTACCCTCACAGAATTAGTTGATCGCATCATTGTGCCTCGCTGTCCATAGTCATGTCAAATCTTCCCTCATTCCCCTCTCTCATGCTTAACGCTATTACGCGCCAGGCACACCCGCGTCTATGACCAATTTCCATACTAGAGCTCGCCGTCCTAAACTTTGCATCACTTACAGCCACCTTTATTATCTAATCACCACCGCTATATCTTCCCTGCCTGACTCCGCGATTTCTTCATGGATCTTTCCATTATGCAGTGCCCTGATTAGCTTCCTCCAGCTGCATCTACTTGTACAGTTGCCTGCAGCAGGCAGCTCTTCGGTTCCATTGTCCCAACTTCTACGCGCTTTCACTTCTCGTGCCCTGTGTTCGTCCAAAGGTATACATGTCCCGGTGCCTCTTCCTTCTTCCTTCTCAGCCTTCTTCTTGTTTCAGCTGTGTTAAAGCCATCTGACGTTGTCTCGCCTGTCTTTTCGGTCCGTACTCTCATTTGTTTCGCATGTTGCTAGCCACGGGCATTTTCTTCGTGCCTTTCCGGTTGTTCTGCTTTCTCACGTTCCACCTACTGTAAGACCTTCGTCACGTCATGATTTTCACTATTTTCAATCCGTTTGAACAGTCATTACCCGATCACTCGGATGCTCCTTTTGCTTATTTCTCTCCCGCTTCGTTCGCCATTAAAGCTGCTGCAAATTTATGCCATGGAAAGTCTCACCTCCGAGGCAACTTTCTCCACTTTGTATCTTTATTCACTGTGCGCTGCCCAGCCATTTCCTTCTCCAACATCTCGCCGAATAAGTTAACTCCACTTATTACCACTCCTACCGTTTTCGACCCTCCATGTGTCTTGCCTGCATGAATCGGATTATTAGACCCATTCTTTCCAGATTTCCTCGATACTTTTCTTAGTCTTCCCCCTTTTATGAAATACTCTTCACGTCCTGTATCGCCTTCATGCTTCCAAATGTTTCCTCTCTGTTGGTCCACCACGTTCACCTGTCATGAAGAAAATTCACCAGTATGTTCCCATGTTAATTCTGTACCACTAGGTCTAACCTCACCTTCCTCTTCCGATCAATGGTATTTTTTTCTAGGACTTCATTGATATTGCTCCCGCTACTCTTATATATATGCTTTCGTTGTGCATTCTGCAGTTCCTCACCATCCACTTCTCTTGCTGTCATCCAACTGACCCTCACGATATGCGTCCATTCTTTCTACATCTGTGCCTAACATTTAACGTATTCAATCCTTCCAAATCACTTTTGTAATTTCATCCACCTTTTACCTCCTGCAATGCTAGCCCCCTGTTTTACAATGAGCTTTGTGCTCTGTCCGCCGGCCGTCTATTGCGAAGAACATATGCTTCATTTCTATCTAATCAATTGCAGTGCACCCCACTTTTTTCTCTATCGTCACCCACTACCACAGTTTCTTATACCGATTTATAGCCCATCTCGTGTGCATCTGTCGGCTTTTAGATATCTCCACCTGGACCACTCACATGCTCCTTTGACCGCGACCGTCAAACGCACCAGGCATCTGCCCTTGGGGTCATTTAAACCCCCCACCATTTTTCTTTGGTGGTCATGCACTAATCATACATTTAACCCCCTTAAGTCTCCCTTCTGAGCCTACCTATCTTGCATTTGTCACCCATATTTCCACATTTTCACGAATACTGTCCGTCCATTTTATCGCTCGTACAAACTTGACCATGCATCTGACACGCTTAGGGCGCCTCCCAAATAAACCATTATTATTATTTTTAATAATATTATCACGGAAGCAGAGGGGGCAAATTTCTTCCCTGCTTGAACTAGTTGTAAAGACCGGCTGTGGGAAATCCTTCCAGAACATAATAATGCCTCGATTTTGTAGAAATATTCAACTATATACGTTGTTTGTATCTGTTGTACGATCTACTTCTTCCAAACTAACATCCGTTTATTCGCGTCCAACGTGGGACTTAGTAATATCCCGGTTGAACACTGTTTGACTCACTTGCTCTTTTGTCTCACACGGTGAACCTGGCCCCCGCACTGAGTACTTGAGATCGCGCGTTTGAGTTTTGCATTAATTTCACTAGGTTGTGTATTTCTGTAATTCAGTATCGTTGAAACAGCTAATCAATACTGTCCTGATTTAGGGATTCTTGCGAATTGGGCTGAGCGCAGCTCAAAAGCCTCTTACAGGGAAAGACTGGCTCTAAACAGTGAAGGTAAGGCCGGAAAAATCTTATCACTATCAAAGAGCATATACCAACGGGCAAGTAGTGTAGAATGAATACCAGAGAAAATGTAATCTCTTCTGGTGCGTGAACTCAGTGTGGGTGAAGAATAGCTGTACACTGAACCGCTCATTTAGAAAAGGAAAAACGCCGCAGAACCGGACGGGATTCACGCAGCCACTGGAGCTCCTCTGTCTGCGGTCCGGAATGCTCCAATAATTCAGCTGTGAGAAGTATCATTAAAAGACAGACACATGCATTGAGGCCGGAGGTAGGCGACAGTGGTGGCAGTACGAAATGCGAGGACCGGAAAAAAAGCTGAAAACCACCGGCTGATCAGCCTAACCTCACCACTGTGTAAGGGATTGGGGCGAGTAGTGGAGAAACAGACCTCTAGAAATTTGGTTCAGCTCAACCTCTGAAAAGTGCACAGCATGAGTCTGTGGTAGGAACATCTTGTCTGACGTGCTTCCTGCAGCCCGTCGAGGAGATAACCAGGTTATTGGTTGAGGTATGTTACGTAGACTAGCAAGGCGCTTGACCCTGTGAAGGTCTGGTTTCCAGGTAGCAAACTACAGTCATTGGGAATTACCAGAAAAAAAGGACTGTGGGTAGGCAGCTTTCTAACAGAGGGAGCATCTACTGTTAACGTGGACAGTCGTGTCAAAAATGGGGAGGTGTCAACCCTGTTGTGCTGAACTCCGCACCTTCCAGAACGCCAGCTTGCCAGCCCCAGCTTCTTGTTTGCTTAGGATGGCAAGGTAGACCCAATGGGCGAGATATTGTTACGTTGACCTTTGAAAACTGGTGGCACTAGCGGGACCTTACGCCAAACTTCGCCAAACGCCATTGTCTGGCCAAAAATAAGTTGGCCGGTGGGAATGGCGTGAAGTCATTGCAAATGATCGCTCGTGCGGTCCAAACAGTGCACCGCAGTGGTGAATTTGGCGCGGACGGAGAACATTTGCATAAGAATATTTATGTCGTTCAGAAGGACAGAGGTTTTCGTCTGGGTCCCCCCAGCCACAGTCAGGCCGCACCTGGAGCACTGCGCTAGCCCGGGAACCGCACTGCTGCGGGATATAGACTGCCTGCAGAAGATGCAAGGAACAGCCTCTGGGAAGGCAGCTAGGCAAATGGAGGTTGGTTACACGGAGTGCCTCAGAACCCCAGATCTATTATCGGTGAAAAGGAAGTTGGTTCGCGGGACTGATAGAAACATTCAAGGTGATGATGAGACTGTCAGATAAAAATGGAAAAGATGCTTGTTCTTCGATCTAAGGAAATCGGGTAAAAAGAATACTAATAATAATAATATAATAATAATAGTTTTTTTCCGAGACTCCCGAAGCGTGCCTAACGCATGATCAAAATTTTATCAAGCGACAGAAATGATAGACAAGATTCATGAAAAATTTGGAAATATGCAACACAGTGAGGGGTAAGAAGAAAAAGAGGGGAGATGAGAGGAAGACAAATGTATGCACACCAAGGAGTAATGTGCGGAGCTTAAGTAAGCCCGCTGATGGACTGAAAGTTGGGCGCGGTGAATTTCAAGGTCAAGGTCAAATGGGGCAGCCGGCTGAGAACGGAACCCGGGCGTTTCACATGAGGACCAAAAATCGGCATGAGAAACTATCGCTTTGGGAAACGATGAAAAAACAAAGGAAAAAAGAGGCAAAGAAAGGAAGAACAAAGATTAAGTTGTTCGGTTGGCCACCAGGTAGCCATGAACTATGGGTTATTGCAATAAACGGACGGTGTTAACTTGAAAACAGGCAGCTGGCAGTGCAAGACATAAAGAGTGAGTCAGGTGGCATCATCACCGCGGAAGGATCGAGGTAAGATAAATGTGAGGCACAGATATAGACAAAATGGACGCATATCATGAGGGGCGTGGCATGGTGGCAAGAGAACTGGTCGGCGAAGAACTGGAGGAGGCGGAGAAAATGTGTGAATACAAAAATATATATATATATCAGAGCAGGAGCAAATGACAGTGAAGAGATAGGACGCAGAAGTAGCAGTCTTTGGACGAGACAGGTAGGGTTGGGTCAAATGGTATGGGATTAACTTCGATAAACCCTGATGACTTTATTTATGGCAGGCGAACATAGGGGATTAACAGCAAAAAAGAACCAACTTTGGAAGCACCGAAGTGATGGCTGTGGGCTGAAGTTGATAAACAAAGTAATTTGGAGGGAAGGATCGACAAACACAAGTAAGAGTGAAGGTAACGGTGTGATTATTGCAGGTGTGACATGTGGTGACGGTCAAACATGGGGTAAGGCGTTATTAGATGGATGTACGTTATGCAGCAAGAAGATGACGAATGGAAGTGCAGGGTGGTTGGATAGGTGTGAAAGATCACTTAGCAAGGGTAACTTGGAGGTTAGAAGAACTGTGGTGCGAAGATGCATCAGTTGTAACAGCGAATAACATGGAAGAGAAATAAGGAACTGGAGGATCAGAAAGATCAGGTAATGGCAGGCCACATGGTTTGAAACTGTGGGTGAGAATGATGACGTTACAATGACTTTACACTGGGTGGAACGCAGAAAAGCAGCGCAGCCTAGAAGGCACAGTGAAGATGCCTGTGGCGAGCAATGTACGAAACAGACGAGAGTGTTGACCAAAGCAAACCAGGTAAGAGATGATGAATCAGATCGTTTCACTGCAGATGACACGGGATCAAGACCGAGAAGAAGGAAAGACGTCGGACGGGATTGCCTATAATGGAATAAAATGTACGAAAAGTAGTTGTGCGTCGGAGTTGGGAGAATGAAACTGCAGATTTGCGTGCCTGCTGGTCATTGCATCGATGGATTCAGCGAGAAGTTCCTAATCAGTACACTGCTTAGGAGGACGATCTATGGAAGAATTACGGGTTCAGGCATGGAAAATATGGAGGTGGTGAAAAGGTAATAAATTTGGTCAAAAAATGCGAGGGTTGGAACGGCGAGTTCTTGTGGTGAGTAGTCATGGCTACGGATGTGTCTGATGTGTATTGTTGGGAGGTATAAGATAAACAGAAGAGGACATCGCAACGCGGTAGCTAGTGAGGTTCGCCATAAATGAGCTTTATGATCACGTGGAGGTACCAAATGGATACTGATTAGGAGCCGACAGGGGCGAAATGAGTGGAAAAGAACATATTCCGGGCTTGGGCAGAGTAAAGTGGATAGGGCGAGGGGGGAATCACGCAGTGAGGGTTGTCATTGTGAAAAATGAGAGAAACAAAAATAGAATGGACTAGTGTGCATACAGAGGTGGAACGACACGGGAGGGAAGTGATAAGAGTGCTGACACGAACGACAGATGAGCGAATCGTGGCGGAGGAATGGCGAGACCATGCGGTCCGCAGCGGACAGTGATGAATGCGGTAGGGCGAGAAGAGTTGGAGCGCGCAATCCGCTACCGGTGTTAGTGGGTGGGCCTGACCTTGCGCTGGACACTCAATCTGAAAAAACATTTCGTGAAGTGAACACGGGGGGTGTGATCCACCAGCTTAATTGCGCTCGCCTTTCGTTGTAGACGGCCTGCGGTCCCGCTATGCGCCGGCCAAAGCGGTGTATCTGACCGCAGCCCACACCTTTGGGATTGGCTTGAGTGTTCATTGATGGTTGTACAGAGGGCTTAGCAACCGCGGTAAGGTTATCTGGTCCAGGACCAACTGGACAGGTTGTGGGAGCTTGGACAACAGAGCCAACGGGAACAGCGATCGACAGACGGCCACACAGCATTATCATCTAGGTGCACCAGCCACGGTGTTGGTAATGGTAGTGCCCGAGGTGGTTGACCGGCATTGAGGATAACTGGAAAGGGAAATGAGATAGAGAGAGGCAGTCTGGGTATAGCCCAGCTGAGGATCAACGGTTAACTGAAGGAAGAACAAAAGCGAAGCACGGGCTCATCGATGCAGCGGATCCCTAAAACACATTGAGGCCATGGAACGTGAGATTAAAAAAATGAAAGGCTTGATTAGGGGCTAAAAATTCAATGGGGAGGTTGATATTTTACCTAGAGTAGCCACTAGGCAAAAGAAAACACTAAGTTTTTCGTGAAATTACGGAAGAAGCTTAGCTGTGGGATAGGGTTGGGGGCAGAATTAGTGACTTCATAACTGAACGTTAAGCTCACTTAGTTATCCACGCAGTGATATAAGTGAAACTGGATTTCCCAGTTCAAGATCGCAGAGATGGTGATGCAAGTACCTGTGGTGGGACGTGGTGTGGGAAAGAGGCGTCGTAAGCAAAAGGATATCAGGGAGTGTCGATCTAATGTTCATTCTGTTGCCATAGAATAGGGGACAGAAAAGAAGGTGAGGCTTTGAAGGAGCGAGATAAACATGGATCGTTAAACAGATGAGGATATGTACAATAAAACCAGAATGACGATAAAAAGTGCTTTAGAAAATGTCGGGGTAGACAGGGCTCAATATTGGTCCTTTAGTAAATGGACTAAAGTAAAGCTCAGTCTATGACATATGAAACTGAAAAAGGAAACGGTGAACTATGGATAAATGAGAGCCGTACTGTTCAGTAACGAGGTTGGAATTTGATCTAGAGTGGTTGGTCAGTAGCAGAGAACAAGTAAGCTCTGTATAAAATTATGGAAGAAGCTTAGCTGGGAGTTAGGGTGGGGACAGAATTGGTGATTTCATAACTGAATGTTGAATTCAGTTAGTGGGCCAATACAGATGAGAGAAACGAGACTAGATTTTTCAAATCAACTTATCAGGGGTGGTGTCGGAAGTTCATGTAGTGGGACCTGGTGTGGAAAAAGGCAACGTAAGCGAAGGACATCAAGGAGCCTTGGGCTACTTACCATGCTTGTGCTAATAATTACAGGACAGTAATGCGTATATATATTTACATGTTTGTTTATATACATATATATATATATATCTATGAATAGCGAACCAGGGGTTAGTCACTGATGCAGTTTCTATAGCTCTGCTGAGGATGATTTCCGTGCCGCAGACGTGATATAAATAAATAAAAGTAACAAACGGTGGATCGGATGAGACATATTGACAATCTGTGAGCAGCATAACGGTGGCCTCTGTATAAATGCGAACACATCTGGAAGGACTTATTTCAAAGTGGATTCGGCGGGACCCTATAAATTGATATGGAGACAATTAGTGGACGCAGATATGCTTCAGACAGGTCACTGGCAAAACTTAAGGAGAAGCGGTCAAGCAGAGCCTTCAGAATTCAAAATCGGAGAAGTTATTTGGGGAGGTAAGGTAAAGCGAGATTGCAGAGCAATGGCTTAAACGTCGAGACCTTTCTCGTAAGCTTGACTTTTGGTTATGTGAAAGTTACATTGGCACAAAACAGTTGGAACGGATGGGAATTTATCAATAGCATGCACAAACGCATACTTTGACTGAGAAGATCTGATGTGCAAAAGAAGTTTATTCCATGATCTGGAGTACGTGAAGAGAAAGAACTTTGAGCATAGAACAGTCCTCGTGGAGGGCGTGGTAATAGTATACTGCCTATTACGGAGTGAACGTCCAATACCCGGGGAGAAGCACAACTGGTTGGAGGAATAGAATTGCTTAGTCAATAGCTTATACATAAATACCAAATTTAGCTTGATGCGACGAAGCCTCAATGGTTCGATTTTGAGTGATCAACATCGCTCCTTGTGGTCTAAGTTTGACGACCAACCGATAAGCCGCTTTGTAATCTTCTCTGTATACATTTGATAATAATCCTGTCGGATTTTCTCCTACTAGTGAAGATTAAGGGACAATATTCGAGAAGGGGCCTGGCATGTATTTTCTTCATGTAAAGAATGTTCTCTCTATGCTGGAAGGATCTGAACAGAAGACCAAGACACTTTTTAGCCCTCGCCATTTGGAAGACAGCATTTTCGGAGAAGTTAAAAGAGCAAGAATAACCTAAACCAAAGCCTCCTACTAAGGGCTGGCTGTCGATGGGTGAACCTTCGATGCCTAAGGAACCAGGAGGAACTGGCATTTGTAAGAAAAATACTCTTATCGGAAGACAATATTTCATCACCCAGATTGAGCACCATTCATCAAGAGCGGCTCAATCGGCGGAGGTTTGGGGGATAGTAGTACTAAGGTTGCCAGGAACAAAAGCGTAGACTATCTTAATGTCGTCCGCGAACAAAAACGGCTTGCCATCAAGTATTGTCGGAGGCATGTCATTTATAGGTGGGAGGAAAAGAAGGGGGCCTAAAACATTGCCCTGAATAACACCACTAGTAACGGGCTTAGGATTAGATGTGTGCCGTTAATCAAAACAACCTATGAGCAATGAGATAAATAAGATGAGAACCAAGAAATATTGGATCGACAATGCCAAGTGATCGTAGCTTTGTTAAAAGGTGGGGTGAGGTACACGATCAAATGCCTTAGATAAGTCAAGATAAAGAACAACAAAAGATTTTCCACTTTCAGCAGAGTCGATGACGAGATTCAGAAAATCATACTGACAAGTCATGCAGGACCGTGAACGGAGGAATCCATGTTGGCTGTCATGTTTAGGGTTGAGACTCAATAAATAGTTGATAATATGATCCTTGACTATTTTTTCCATTATTCTGGATAAAATAAGGTTAAGGTTTATGGGGTGATAATTAGATACCTGATGTAAAGGTCCTTTTTTTGAGTGGAAACAACTACCGAGCGCCTCCAATTAGCGGGTACGGTGCTACCATTAATTGAAAGAGTGAAAATGTTAAGCAGCAACAGGGAGAGATCCGGTCCGCCACTGACAAGAGCAACTGGTGGTAAGCCATCGGGGCCTAATCGAGGGGAGGGTTTGCTATGGACATTCGCTTAGAAGTACTCCTGGCATCGAAGGGTGTCATGGAAAGGACAGAGTCAGTAAGTGGTAAAGATGGGAGAGGGATAATGACAGCAGCTGAAGCCATGGCTGAAGCAAAAGAATACATTGAATGCTTTGACTATACGAGGTTGGGAGGTGATAGATGAGTTATTATCCAGAATCGGAAGTTGGAAGTCGGCCTTAACATCAGCGTTTCTAGACTTATGCAGCACAGAAAGTAGTTGCAACTTGTCGGGATGACTCAATGCCTTGGCTGCTTGGTCACAAAGTCGCGTATTATCTTGCCACTGAATACGTGTGGGGGGCTGTTTAGAGGAGTGAAAATTGGAAAGTCGTTGAAATTATATAGATGTTTGAGAGGTTTATGATACTCCTAATGGAGTGGCGAGACAGGGAACCTCTTTTTAGGTACAGCCTGGAAAGCATTATCCAGTTTTTCAGACAGTCGGAAGAGGAGTAGAAAATATACGCAGCAAGCTGTGGGTCATGGGTGAGGAACTACTCACCCCGGTCCTTCTGGCGAACAAGAAAGAAAAGCAAGACCTAATTTCTGCACGGGAATGCATTGTTGGAGGGGTGTGCGGGGTTAGGTGGTTCACTAAGGGGCAGATGGCAGGCAGCCTTTTTATGGTCACTGCCGGGGAGGTTTCGTGTTACGGACACGTCGATGAAAGTCATGTTATGTATAAATATCAGATCTGGTATGTTCCAATTTCTGGTAGGTTCAACATGTTGTGTACAGTCACCAAGACGAACGCTTATGATCAGGTTTATAAGATTGAGAGGGGCCGAGAGGGTGGGCCAGTAAGTTTGAGGGAGAATAAAGTCACCCACAATACGCTTGGTTACAGAATGAAGGAAACAGAGGTATTCGAAAGGCCCAATAAGAAGTGGAAACAAGGAAGTGAGGGAATTTGGCGAGAGATACACGCAGCCGATGTGAAGAACTGTGCTTTGGAGGCTGATCGTGAACCAGAGAGGATAGGAATTAGAATCCAGGGCCTTATGTTAACGAGGGTTCGTGGTGTAGATTTTCTTGATATACGCTACGAGCTCGTCACCACGCCGGTTCGGTCCGTTGGTCCTCAGAAGACTGTACCCTACCAAAGATATTTGATAACTGGGGGTGCTCTCAGACAGTCAGGATTGCGCTATTAAGATAATTCGTGATTATTTTTGAGGACAAGTGTTTTTAGGTGCTGGAGTTTGCCGAGAATAGAACATGAGCTGAATAAGGCTAAAGATTTGTCATTTGCGGGAGATGGCATGGGCACATTATGGTAGTGTAAGGTAGTAGCGTAAGTCGGAAGGAGGCAGGCTATCGCGATTGGAAGGAGTGGGGATCAGGGTCATAGGGGAATATGCTTATGTTGAGGCTGGTGAAGAATCAGACAGGGTTGATTCCAGCCACGCTGGAGTAAATGCTGCAGTGAGAGGGACTGCTGTGGGGCAGAACCACTGGACACCAAAGGAGGGGAAATGTCGGAGCAAAGGGAAAAACCTGTGGGGTTTGGCGGGTCGATATCAGACAGGGTTGATTAGGAGCAAATGAGAAGTACCGGCCATTCGGAATTGAGTACTGGCTAAAGAGGGGTGCAGAAAGCAGGGTTGAAAATGTGTGAGCAATAGGAGTGTAGGGTGATAGATGAAGCTTAACGTTATAGGAGGGGTAAAACAAATCGGGTGGGACACCAAGTGTGGAATGGTTAGTATCGGGAGTAGTAGAGATAGTAGTGAGGTGGGGAGTACGATGCGAAGCAGAGTGAACGGCGTGTGGAGGCGGTATTTTGGTATTGGAAGGCGGTGAGCTCGGTGAATTTGTAGGGACCACTGATGCATAGGGGTAAGGGGTATTTTTAAGGTCAAAACCTTATTCGGTGAGTTGAAGAAAGTTGATTTAAGACTAGACAGTTGAATGAAGGTGGGGTTTGTGAGAAAGGTGGGAAGACTGGTAGACCTATTCCTCTGGACGGCAAGTAGTTTATCGCCGAAGGAAACAGAAATCGAATTAGGGTTGAAGGCGTACTTAACAGGTGGTAGAGTAGGAGAGCGAGGCAACAGTTGGCGTCTTCTTCTGAGTGGCAGTAAGGGGGAGAAGCAGAAATGTCTAGATCTACAGTAATGGGATCAGGTTGCAAAGAGTTCAGTATGGGAGCAGACGAGGAGCTAGTGGGCGGTTGTGAAGAAGCGGGAGGCGCATGTGAAGATAAAGCAGTAGGGACACGGAGAAGAAGCTACGGAGCGACCAGCCGTCTGTGTCGAAGACTCAGGACTACCAAGCGTCTTTCTCGTGGAGAAAGTCGAGAGAGATTTAGTAATTTCCCTTTGAAGAGGGGTGTTATCTTCGGCTATTTTTATGTCTTTACATAGGGAAATAGAAGCTCTAGTGTTAGGCATTTTAATGAATTCTTTGGCGGATAGATCACCTGCAAATCGCATAGGGATTGGGTAGTTTAAGTGCTGAATGCGCTAAAGCAGCCTCGATATTTACAAGGGAAGTGGGCCATACCACATGCAATCAACAATGTACGTTTGACGTTATCAAGAAGTATTTTCTCTGAAACAATAAACACGACTGCATTACACAAGTTCCTCACTCTTCTGAGAACTTCGGCCGTAACAGTGTCGATAAGGCGGCCAGCCACTGTCAGGTTTTGTATGGTAGAATGTTCGATGCTTTCAGTGATGCACAGCAGGAGGGCGAGTTTAGATACCGTATCTTCTAACTTCAGAAGCTGAGACTTTATATCTGAAAAGCTTTGGTCTAAAACAGCTTCTCTCTTTGTCGCCAAGCCCACAAAGTCATAGAGGTCAACCGAACATTGTTTTTAGGGCACGGGAGTTTGAATGTGCCTATTTTTCCTAGTAACCGGAGCATGAGTGGGTGGGGTAAAATTGGAAGTCTTCTTTACTACACCTGGCATTTTGGAATATCAAATGGACCCTGTGTATGAGGCGGAACAGTAACGGCAAACTTAGGTTAGGATAGAATTTCCTACTGAGAAAAAATTCCCCGAGTTTCTCTGGGTTGCTGGTATGCCCTAGGAAGCTGTAATTTTTGGTATTTCCTGAGATAACTAAATAAGAGCCTTATCGATAACAGCATGCAACACGACCTGGCTTAGCGTAATAAACGGATTGCAAAGAAAGCACACAAGACTCTGTACTGGGGCTCATTTATTCCCGAATAAGGAGGTACTCCATTAGAATACGCACCCAGAAGAGGTTCCAATTACCACAACACAAGATTTTTAGGAAAACAGTAGGCCGGTGTTGGATGACAATATACCTCGAATTATTTTGGGCAGCTTTTGGATCAGAGATAGTTTGCTCATTGTTTTTTCTTCCTCTACCACAGCTGACAATACACAGGACTTCTGTGCTTCGTAAACAGAGAAAAAAGCATGCAGCGTTGAAGGGTAAGGAAGAGCTCCAAAAACTCAACCATCTTGAAACGTGGTCGACTCCGGCCACACAAAGTCCTGTACAAACAGATCTGGATAGGACTGCACTGGTATATTCTATAGATAAATGTGTACCCGTGACGGAGATGCAGTCCTCAACTCCTGCCTCTCAGAACAGACAATTACGTCTCCGTACTAGGTGTTACGAACGTTTGAGCAATGCGTAGCCAAATTCGCAACGGATCCCGAAATCAGAAGGCGATTATCCGTGATAATTCTACGATACTAGATTATTAAAATAAACAATGACATAAACAATATACAAACCTCAATAATACGATCACAAGGACTCAACAACGAGAAACCGAATAGCAGCGTGTGAGCAG
The DNA here is from genome assembly GCA_948099385.1 of Fasciola hepatica. Taxonomy (NCBI): domain Eukaryota; kingdom Metazoa; phylum Platyhelminthes; class Trematoda; order Plagiorchiida; family Fasciolidae; genus Fasciola; species Fasciola hepatica. Next base: position 5,489,770 of record CANUEZ040000019.1, read on the forward strand.
ACAGCACGTGCGTCACGCAGGTCCTGAGCAAGGATGTGCCAAAATAGCGCTCTGGGCGCGAACAAACAACAATTGGTCCAGAAAAACAACCAGTTCGTAAAGACAAGTCAATAGTGTATGGAAATGAGTGATGTTGGGAAAAAACACTGAATTGCGAGGGGAAAAAGGGGGATTTTCCACGACCGGCTGTTACACCGCCCACCAAAATCCTCCTGGATCCTTAGCAAAGTCAAAGGTTCGGTATAAAGGTACTGATTCTTCCTACCTGCCTAGGCCCTGCTGTCAGTGCGCGCGTCTAATGCTCGTCGTCGACGTTTTACTACTGGTCGCACCTAACTCATTGGCTACATAGACGTGAGGCTAGTCTACATCTTCCACAAGACCAAATGACCGATGGCGGGCGTGAATGGTCACATAGACGTTGTCCTCGTAAGGGGCCGTCCGGTCCTGGATGTACGTGCTTGAGTGTGTGTATGTGTGTGTGTGTGTGTGTGTGCGTGTGTGTGTGTGTGCCGGGGTAACAATGAAATCACAGGTATGACTACACATCAAAGGAGGACTTTCTGCAATGTCAACAAAAGACCGGGTGGCAAGAAAACGAGTAAATGTAGCATGTATGTGTGACCTGAGCTCCGCTACTTCCACATATGCAAGGGGCATTCGGTAGCGTCAACAAAAGGCAAACAAAGAACACTGTCACATGTATGATGGGTTTACGGGATGTAGAGTGCGTCGTGCCTGCGTGTATGTATCGGGATGTACAATGGGATCGCATTCATCACCACATATCGGAAAGAACCTTCTGTAATGTCAACGAAAGGACCGCGAGCGCCTTAACGTGTTTGACGGAGATTGTGTGGCATATATGGTGTTTCTTTATCCACCTCGATTACTGGTGTGAAAAAGGTTTACTAGGCCTCAGGGTTATCAGCTCCTCCGTCTTCGCTCTCGAGTAGGTTAATACTGCGTATGTCACGAATGAGCACTCCGTTAGCTGTCTTCACCTTCACCGTTCTTATCATTTCGTCAGTGCTTTTGATGGTTTCCGTAACTACTCCCAAAGACCAAGCGCTGAAATGTGCGCGTTCGTCGGCGATCATAACCACGTCCCCAACTTTGAATGGTCTTGTTTTGGCCAGCCACTTCTGTCGAGTCTGCAAAGCCGGTAGGTACTCCCGTAGCCATCGCCTCCAGAAGACCTTGGCCAGATAGTTCGCTTGCTTCCACCCGTGGAGGTAGCTCCCACGAAGGTTTACCGGCCCTTGGAAACCCTCGTTCGACCTTAACGTCAATAAGTCGTTCGGGGTGAGCGCCAGGTGGGTGGGGTCGCCGTTCATTACTGGAACCAGGGGGCGGTTGTTCAGGATTCGCTCCACCTCAGTCATGACGGTGTTCAGCGTCTCGTCGTCGGGCGGCTGCTGCTCCATGATTGACAGCAATATCCGTCTGGCGGACCGGATCATGCGTTCCCATATGCCGCCTCGGTGACTGGCCTGTGGGGGGTTGAAATGCCATCGTATGCCGTAGGCAGTTCGTCCCTGTTTATGTTCTTGTGCCAACGCTGCAATTCCCGTTGAGCGCCCACAAAGTTGGATCCATTATCTGAGTATATATCGGCCGGTACGCCTCTTCGGTTGATAAATCTTTGCAAGGCCCGTAGAAACGAATCGGTCGTCATCGAATGTGCGACTTCTAGATGTACCGCACGTGATTTCATGCACGTCGTGATACATCCGTATCGCTTTTCTAATCTTTTCCCGCACTTGATCCACAAGGGCCCGAAACAGTCCAACCCGGTGTCACTGAACGGCCACCAGCCCGTAGTCACCCTGCATTCTGGTAGTGGGGCCATGAGTTGTTTGCCTGCTGTGGCATTGCGTCTCTTGCATTGCACACACCGTCGGATTACGCATTTTACAGTCTCTCGTCCTCTCAACAAACAAAGACGCTTTCGGATGACGCTCGTCACGTGACTTTCCCCGGCATGTCCCTCCATGGCGTGGACGTGTTGAATCATTAGCTCTACTACAGGTTGTCTCGCCGGCAGCAGTATAGGATACTTTGTGTCGAAGTTCAGGTGGGCGTTGGTCAGCCTACCATCCACCCGCAGCAGTCCGTTGATGAGTTTGGGGTTTAAACGCTTCAGCTCGCCTCTTGGAGATGGCATGTCTTTATTGGTCGGCCCCACTTCTTCCGCCCTCTTGAGTTCTCGGGCGAAAGCCTCGCGTTGTATCATTCTGAAAATATCGTACTCTGCCGCTTGTAGCTCATCGGGACCTATCGGGCCGACCGGTATCCGACCTGAGGGCCGTAGCCCTTTCATGACTAGTAAATTTCTCTTGAACCTGGTTAACCAAACTAGCGAACGAAGCGTCTTCATCCAGGAAGAAAACCTGACCAGTCGCGATAGAATGGACGACGCTTCGACGACGTTGGTTGCTATCACTACGCCTTTGATCTCCAGTTCCAATTCCGTAGGGAGTTTTAATTCGAACACGGGCCAGTCCTGTTTGGGCAATTGCAGGAAGTTTGGCCCTCTCGTCCACGTGTCCAGTTGCCTGAAGTTGTTCGCACCTCGGGAGCACAGGTCGGCCGGATTATCGCCAGACCTGACATGACTCCACTGGTGCGTGGCTGATTCATCGTGGATAATCGTGAGCCGGTTAGCAACGAAAGTACTAAACCGGCTCCGTACGTTGTTAATGTAGTAAAGTACTATCGTTGAATCCGTCCAGAAGCTCACCGACCAAATGTGGAGATCGAAACATCTCTTCACAGCTTGCACCACCCTGACTGCCAACACGGCTGCGCTGAGTTCAAGGCGTGGGATTGAGACCGACTTCAGTGGGGCAACGCGAGCTTTGGCGAACAGGATCCTCGTGGTATATTGTCCATCTCCTGCGCACCATCGTCCGTACACCACAGCTCCATAACCGACTTCGGATGCATCGGAAAAGGCATGTAGTTCTCCAGTCCGTGTCGTATGGCCAGGGGTCAAACATCGTGGGATTCTTATGTCCCCTAATTTCTTCAAGGTGTTCAGAAATTCTTCCCAGTCCAGCCGGTCCCCTTGGTCCAGTGCCTGGTCCCAATCAACTTTCTTACGGCACACCCGCTGCAGCAAGATCTTTCCGGGTAGCAGCCACGGTGAGACGAAACCGAGCGGGTCGAACAAACTTGAGACGGCAGATAGTATGCCACGACGGGTTATTGGCAGCTCGGGAACGTTCAGTTCGAAAACAAAATCGTCCGTTTCCGCGTCCCATTGTATCCCTAAAGTGCGCTCGATAGGAAGTGGAGAGCCGTCCAAATCTCTTACCCTTTCGGCCTTTTCGTGATACGGGATGACCTTTAGCACTTCTGAAGCGTTCGACATCCATTTAGTTAGATGGAAGCCGCCCTCTTCCAGCAATCTCGTCAGACCCCTGAACTGCTCTAGAGCTGATTCCACATCATCGAATGACCCAAGGTAGTCGTCGACGTAGAAGTTCCTGCTGACGCTTTCTACCACCGTCCGATGTACTAGATCGCCATGTTTGTTCGCTGATTCTCGAAGGGCGTAGTTTGCACAAAATGGTGACGATATGGCTCCGAAGGGGTGGACGGTCATCCTATAATTCACCACTGCGTTGTCCCGGTCGCTCCCTTCCCACCACAGGAAACGCAAAGCATCTCGTTCTCCTACCGGAATCTTCACCTGATGGAACATTTCCCTGATGTCAGCAGACAAAGCCACTTGACCAACTCTGAAACGGCACAAAACATCGATCAGTGGTGTGGTCCAGTCAGGCCCCTGTAGTAGGCGATCGTTTAACGACTTGCCCTGGAACTTGGCCGCACAGTCGAAAACCACCCGCAGTTTATTGGGTTTCTTCGGGTTGATAACCGGATGGTGAGGCAGATACCAGATATCCCTTTTGCTGTCGGTGTTAACAGGCACCCTTTCAACGTAACCGAGGTCCTCGTTTCGCTTCATCAAATCCGCGTATCGTTCCCACAGATTCTGGTCTCGAATGAAGCGTTCTTTTAGTCGTAGTAATCGTTGGAGAACATAATTTCTGTTGTCAGTCCACGGGTCCACCGGTGTGCGCCATGGGAGGGGAACCTCGAACTGTTTTTTGAGGCCTCTAGAGCCTTGCCGCACCGTTTGTAGAGCGAAGTGATCCTCTTGAGACAACGTCGGTCTTTCGTCCCCAATGTCATGAAACTCCTTTTCATAAAGCCGTTGCAGATGATACTCTATGCGGCCCGTTTCGGCGGATAAGTAATTCACGGAACCGCGTGCCCCTACTGGACCGTATAACATCCATCCCAGAGCCGTGCGTACGGCATAAGGTGCCTGGCGGTCGCCCACTCTTTGGTCAAGCACCCAATGCGCCTCTGGCACGTCGCAGCCGATGAGGAGATCCACTTCATCATCTTCCCAGTCTATAACGGTTACATCCTGCCGGTGGGGCCATCGAGTCAATATTGCGTTCACCGACCTTGGTGCTCGCATGGGGAGATCCGCTAACGTGAATGCCTCCGTTGGTTCAATTTCCTCGTTAGTGTCTAGAGAGATGAGTTGCAGCCTTAATCTACCGGCAGTCATTACCTGTGTTCCGCCCACCGTGCTCACTGCTAACGACGTCGCACCTTTAGCCAGTTGGTGTTTGTCGGCAAACCGCTCTTTCACTAAAGTGGTGTCGGATCCACTATCAACGAAAGCCAACGCCTTGACTATCCCAGTCGGAGTCACTACTCCCACGGCCACTACGCCTAAACGTACCGGTTTACTGGCAGATTGTGAAGTTGAACAAATCACGCTGGGCTTGGCACTCGCCTCGGATATGGTTATTCTCGCCTGATGCAGCAGCCGATGGTGTCTGCCCGTGCAGCCCTCGTAACCACATCGATTCCTTGTTCTACAGGCTGCTGCCCGGTGCGTGGTGTTGAGACAGATGAAACATGCTCCTGCCATCCTCGCCATTCCCCACCGTTCGTCTATTGTGGCATTGCCGAACTTGGGGCATTCTGGTAGGCCATGGCTAGTACCACAGGATCTGCAATTTGGTTTCGCCGTAGCATCTCGTGAAATGACGTGTGTGTTGGTCCAAGGCTGGTACTTTGGATGTTCCCGTACAGGGGTTTGGACTTGGCTAGTACCGGGCTTGTTTGCTCGGTTGCTGTCCCGGATGAGTCGGCCGAATCTGCTGTCAGCTATCTTCGTTTGCCTGTCTAAGTATTCAGTCAGGTCTTCGAAGTTGGCTTCTCTGTCGCCTCGGCTTATCCGTTCAGCTTCTTCCGCCCACCGACCCTGTAGTTCGGGAGAGAGGTGACGGACTATGCCTTCCAAAGTGTGCATGGCGTCTAGGTCAGCCCTGTAACCTAAATGGTCGAGGGCTATTGAGCAGTTCTGCATCTTGATCACCAGGTCGGCCATGGTGTAGACGTCGCCCTTGGTTTTCTTTGCCTCTGCCATCACGCCCTCTATTAGGTTACGGGCTACTTTGAAAGGTTGGCCAAACAAGTCCCTCAGAATCTTTCTTGCCCTTGTGTAGCCTTGTTCTGGATCGAGCATGGTGCATCCGTCGATAGCTTCTCGCGCTCGGCCTCGGCAGTAGTGAGTAAGGTAAAGAAGCCTTTGCCCAGGGTCGGTTACCTTGTTTTCAACGAACGTCTCGAACTGTTTGACAAACTTGCAATATTGCTCAGCTCGCCCGTCGAAAACCGTTAACTCCACTCTAGGCAGATCGATCGATGGTGGTTTGTAGTAGGCGACCTGCGTGGGGTTCCCTACCTTGTTGCACTCTAACCTATCGGAAGTGTCAAAGTCACTGGTCCTATACTCTCGCTGTTTCTGTGTACACTTCTCTGCTTCATGCGCCTGTAGTCTAGCCGAAAGTAACTGTTGCTCTAGTTCTATTATTCTCAGCTTATATAAATCAACATCCTTACGATCAATATTGCTTTCAATAACACATGAGCTAGCACTGACAGGACTAGGCGACCTAGCATTAACTAAAGAATCATATGTACCCAAAACCTCCCCAGAGACTTGCCGTATTACTTCCTGTCCGGGTTCGACTGCTTTTGATCCTTTCCTTGGCATTTTGCGTGAATTTTCCTCGTTCCAAATAGATCTATTGAGTATTGTTACGAACGTTTGAGCAATGCGTAGCCAAATTCGCAACGGATCCCGAAATCAGAAGGCGATTATCCGTGATAATTCTACGATACTAGATTATTAAAATAAACAATGACATAAACAATATACAAACCTCAGTAATACGATCACAAAGACTCAACAACGAGAAACCGAATAGCAGCGTGTGAGCAGACAGCACGTGCGTCACGCAGGTCCTGAGCAAGGATGTGCCAAAATAGCGCTCTGGGCGCGAACAAACAACAATTGGTCCAGAAAAACAACCAGTTCGTAAAGACAAGTCAATAGTGTATGGAAATGAGTGATGTTGGGAAAAAACACTGAATTGCGAGGGGAAAAAGGGGGATTTTCCACGACCGGCTGTTACTCTAGGAGCCAGGGAAACCAGCCGACAACGCAACAAACTGGAGGCGCAACTGATCTCCATCCGTTCCTCCGTGCAGAGCGAGCTGAGCTATAGTTGCGGGGAAAGGGGGCGAAGGACAAGGACTCATCTTCGATCGAAGTGTTTCCTATTTTGGGTGGCACAAGATTGAAGTAGACCACTGGACAAAATGGCCACAGTGTCTGCAGCCGTCTGTAGTGAAAGGTCCTCTAAAAGCACTATATTGCTGTGATTTCGTAAAATTACTGACTTACAAACTTTATTTGCAGGTTTCGTGCAACTCACTTCCCTGTGAACTTACCTTTTTTATTCTCATCCAAAGCTCCATTTTGCTACGTTCTATCTGGGACCAGCTTGACTCATGTGCTTGTTCGTTGCGTGCCAAGAACTTGGTTCTATTCTCTGAGCCTTCGCGATCGCGCTTTTGAGGTTTGCTTGTATTTTACTATGTTGTTCATTCAATAATTCAGTAGCGCAGAATTTACAAATCAATACTGTTTTGGTTCAGGGATTCAAACGAATCTGGCTACGTACTGTTCAAAGCTTGTTGTAGCGACAACAGTAAAACACTTCAAGAGAGGGGTCGGTCGTAATGGTATAACCTGTTTAACCGAACGGAGGAGTGAGTGGCACTAAGTCTTCCTTACATTGTCCCCCTTATTCGCTTTCCTCTCCAGAGGTAGCCCTCGGCCGCCTTCTAATTTACCTTTTCATTTACTTTATCATTTCTGAGCCCATTGGCCCTAAGCAGTTTCTTGTAACTTATGGCTTAATGGATGTCTGGTCGACAGGTGCTAGCTTCTAGCCGTAGGGATCATGTACACCCTTCATATGGATGCACAGGTCGTCTCTTTTACCCCTTTCCCCACCGCTAGCATGAGCTCCAAAACACCAGGGATAGGTAGTAGAAACTAGTTTTCAGAGGTAGTAGGTGAGCATAAGGTGAAGGCCTTCGCCGGGAGAAAGCAAATAGTGAGAGTGCCTTGAGGTCCATCCTTCAACTACCATGGAGCAGACGGATGGAAGCCAGTGGTTTGAGCGGAAGCCTGGGAATGCATGGAGGCCCAGAGTGAGGAATAAGTTCAAGGATGCGACGGATAGGCCAGCCAAGGTAGACGACCCTGAGCCTCTTGTATTACAAAATCAAGTGGGCATGCAACCGCAGAGGCTGTCCATGGGAAAGGTCCCAAGCAGAGCGCCCCTGATCACAAATCAGGAGAAACCTTCCATTACCGAATGAAGCGCAAAGCGAAGCATAAAAGAGAAGGGTCTCTGACGCTGTGAATCACAGGCATTTCGTGCCCTACTGCTCAAGGATAGTTGCATAGGCTGGGATCATGGAGGCTACCACTCGCAATTAAATGAATACGAAATACAAGTCCCATACTAGTCGGGCTCGACAATCAGTCCATCATAGATGGACCGCCGGCGAGGGCGGCGGAGATAGCTCACACCATCAACGGCATATATCAGATCACACCAGAAGAGCACGGCTTAGAACCGGAAGGTCCAGCAATAGATGGTAACCTAGCCAAACCTGCTGGGGCTCTGGTGAAAGGCCCCAAGGACAGCAGAATGCCGTGCTTGGCTCTCGGGCTACTTTGCCGACGGCAGTAAACAAATCACTTACGTGATAGGGATTATTTATAACTCAGGACTTCCTAGAAGGTGAAAATTAGCGGTACTTTCCGCACGCGGGGCATAATGCAGCCGATGACAATTTGAATACCATCAAAACTCGTGTATAGTATAGTATAGTATAGTATAGTATAGTATAGTATAGTATAGTATATTTCTTGACCGTGGTCAATACACATGCACAAGGCAAGATCAGTGTAGGGAAGGACTGGAGGTCTATAGAGGTATTAGATCACCAGCGGTCTTCGAGCAGCCCAGTGAGGATGACTGGGACAAAAAAGTGCCACTTTACTAGGAAATCCTCTCAAGACCCCTGCGGCGATAAAAACAGATGACGGGGCAAAAACGGAGGTGCTGTAAGACACTTGTTTAATATCAGGAATAGATGGAAGGGGCTCTTCTAAGCCGCCCGGGAGCACAACACGTCCAAATTTGTCATTGGGGAAACAAGGCTTTCCGGAGAAAATCATGTTCCGTGGTTAACACACAACGGTTTTCCAATGTGCGGGCGGGATGGAGAACAAAGTTGCCTTGGGGGATGAACAGGTGTCCTTGCTAAGTCAGGTAAAACCACCTTAAGCCTCTGAAAGGATAAATACTCTCTGTGTCCAGCTGCGAGCAAATACGATTATTGTTCGAGGCAAGAGGGGCTAACGTCGTCTATCTCTACATGAGACCGAGTATATGACGCTACGAGGATGTTCTCTCACCGCGAACTCCGACTGAACTGGTTAAGGACGCACAGGAAGCCCTCTCATTAAGCAACTTCAATCTACGGCAAGCTCCCTGAACCGATGAAGCCTGCATGCAGGAACTGAGAGGGAGAGCTACTTAGAGTGGCCGACTAAAACCGCGCTCCACCAAAGTTGCGGAAGATGCCGAATACAGGTCTAGGTGGGTGCCCTTCTTGCCTGGCCTAGCAATAATGGATTTCCTTAATTACGTTTCTCAAAAGCGATGCTGTGGACCCTCAGGAAAAAGTGACCACTTGTGTGTCAAAATCACCCTGTGCACGCGGCTACCCAGGGTTGTTTCAAGACTGGTCATTCTTTCCGACAGTGAGGACATGGATAATCTTCAAGCTGTGATAGAGCTGACGTGGGACATTGTAGCGGTGGCCTCTTTCGACGAGCGATGGAATGAGATAAAGAGGCCCCCGAAAGCCTTCGACAGGGAGCTTACCTTCTTGAAAAGGAGGGGTGGGAGGGGGGCAAACCAATACAGTGGAATGATGCGTGAGCCAAGTCCATCAACAGTAGAAGCAGCTGGAATCTTCACAAGACTTCTGGCGGTCAGATAGCTCGGACTCGTTTTATGTAGGGTAGAAATGAGACAGCGAGACTCCTGCGAACTTCTAACAATAATACTACCAGCAGGGTTTCATTTCTTTGGCGGTAGTCAAGACACATGCACAAGGAATGATAAGAGAATACAGCAATGCAAGGAAAATGTGAGGTATCCACGAATTTGAAATTTAAGGTTCACACCATTCCAGTGTTTGAGCGGACTGAAGTGGGGATGGTTAACGCTACAATTATCAGCCAGTTTCGAATTCAGGAAAGGGATGTTCTGAAGAGCTTACCAGACGTGAAAATACCGACAAAAGCGATAATCAAGTGTCAGGAGTGCAGTGTATGCAAGAAGCAGTAAAGCTTAATCCGTCCTACATCATACAGACAGGAAGACCAGGCAGGGATAATACACAATTTGCCTTACGGGGCCCTGTAAACTGGCTGTGACGAATCCGATGGTCAGGAACGGGCAATGAAAATCTGCAAAGCGAGGTGTACTGTCAATTTGCGCGAAAACAGAGAGTGTGGGGGAGTTAAGGAGGGATTCGAGAAAAGGGTCGGGACGCGCAGAAAAGGTGCGCCAACTGGGCATACGAAGGATCAGTCTTGAGAAGACGGACGAGAGTGTTGCCATAAGTCACGGTTAAGAATAAGGCCCGCACGGAGTTATAAAAGTGTTGTCAAAGATGCCAGTGGGATACAGAGAAGACTGATTCAACAGTGGATAACTACCTTTTGAGGAAGCCTGTTATATAAAAGCAGGTGGATCGAATTTGATAATAATGCTGACCCTGTTTGTGTGGATAGACGTGGAAGTTCACATGGCTGCGAAAACTTCACCAAGTATGCAGTGTGCCTTTGGAGAGCACTAATGCTGAAGGAGAGCAGAACACAGAATTCCAAAGAGGAGTCGTTGAAGAAACAGTCTATTGGAGATAAAAGATGCTACGGATGCAACCAAGCAAATATCCAGAGATGACTAGGGGAGAGGAAAAACAGTGAATAGGAGAAAGCCGGACCTGAATGGACAGCGGGAATTAGTTGAATATAGGGATAATGTTTTTGCACTCTAGCTAAAAGGACGAAACCTGGGCTCTGACTGGCTACAGGTTGTTGTTACGTCATTTCGGAAAGATCCTGTTTGCTTTTGATGGTAGGCTGCAAATAATGGGGGTAGAAGGCAGAAATGGGCTAGGCTGGGTTTGGTTGACGAAATGGGGAGAGTTGGTTAGGAGTGCAGCTGCCAGGGCTGGATTCGGGTGGCCGTTTCCAGTGCTGTACCAAAGAATGGATAAAACTGTTTGGCGGGAGCACGCGGAGTAGTTGTAGAGGCTGTTTAAAGTGTTGATTCGTGTAAGAAGTCCACCCTGCTGTCACTATCAGGATGGATTGTGGCTCGGGTTATGGGTCTGTGATAACGGCAAATAGAGACATAAAGGAGTCCAGGAAACTATGTTTCATTCGTCAGAGTCCTTGTTGCAAGCATTATTTTTCATTTATATGAGCCATGTTTCCCGGAATTCCGATTGTTTGTTTTATTGCTCTAGATACCTGTCACAAACCGGACTCCCATCATTGCCTCAAGCGTGAGTCGCTCAGCTTAAACTCTGTTGCGACTGTACTCGGTAATCTCATCTTCTGCCTCTAACCTTATATTGTAATTCAGCTGCAGCTGTTGGTTTTTGTTCAATTTGGAGCGTGAGAGCCTACAAGGAACACTTATGAGGTTTAATCATTGTAAAATTGGCTTATTTGTTGTTTAGATCACCGAAGCTATTTGGAATCGAATTTGTTTTGGATTGTGTCGAAATTGGTTACTACGCGTTGCTCAAACCTTCCATTGGCTGGACTTTACATGATAGGTTGAAGGCACATTGTCAAAACGCTAAAAGGAAGCTGCCAACGAAATTCTGTGGCTACGTGCAGTGGAAAGGCCCGAAAAACGACGCGATACCTCCGTTACCGCGACTGACACACTGTGGGTCTTTATTATTTAAAGTTCAACGGATTTGTTATGTGTACACGAGTAGAATTCTTATTCGCTGAATCCTAAGCCAATTTGTTTACCTGTACCTGGCTATTACCTCCTTCAAAGTTCTTTCATCTCCTATTGGGTATTTCTCTGCTAAGCTACCGAATTCCCCGTGGTTGTTCCTTGTACGGTCTACCTAAGGATGAGCATAGTCTGGTATGACTGTTGCGCTGTTATATCTTTACACATTTCAGATACCGCATAATACATGATTCTGACTCACCCGGCGTACCTTTCGATTCATTCGCGGACTGAGGCTCGTACACCGTTTGTTCAGTGATAATCGGAAATGTTGTAACTTGGGATCTGGGAGTTCTTCGGTTGAACCATAAGAGGAAAGTTAGTTCGGCTTGGGCGTTCGTACCAAGGTCCACTATCCAGTAAGTTGCACGTAATCGCCACCGATGACCGGAGAAAATCAGACGCTCTGGGTGAATACTTTGGTATTGTGCATTGGTTGTATAGCGAGGTGCTTGTTAATTTGGCTCCGGTATGTCATCTACCCGAGTTGAACAAGCCGAATCTTCCAGGAGGAATCACGCTTGAGTATCTATGGGATTGAATGCCCACATATCGGCGGATCCATGTGACATCCATCCAGGTATAATCAAGACATTTCGGGAAGTCATAGCTAAGTCGGTATGTAAGTTGTATGGAGCCAACCTAGATCAACGCAAGCCACCTCGGAATTGGAAAAAGCGGAATTCGTGGCTACACATAAAAGTGCACCCAGGTCGGCTGCGGGTAACTATGGGCCAATGAGTTTAACCCGCTCCGTATGTAAATTTCTTGAGAAATTCACCTGTCCTCAATTCTGTCAGAATTTACTGCAGGTTTCCCTGATGAGCCCGGCCCAACACTGAATAATAAATAATAGATTTTGTCTGATCAGTCTGTTGTTCCTTTTAGATGGAGTGACCATACCACAGGATAAAGGTAAGCAAGTCAAAGCGTGTTGCCTTGACTTCAGCAAGGCTTTCTTCTCCGTTATTCTTCGTCCTTGGCTATGAAAGATGGGGGCGTCCCGTTAATAAATCGAATTGGTGGCCGGGGTACTTTCCTTCCTGGAGGACGCCTTACGTCAAAGTGGGGGACAGGTGCTGTATTCGACCAAACAATTAAACTCTGTGCCCTAGTCCAAGATTAACCTGATCCCTGCCCGTACCTAAAGGTCGTTTTCCGTTGACCTTTGGTCCATTCGTCGAACCCCAGATCTGACATTGGTCTTACGCAACCGCTGAAAGGTGCATTCACTGGTTTTGTCCCATGGCTTTTGACCCACATTTTCTGTAGACTGTCAGCTGACTTGACTGACTGAGCCTCAAGCTATCCTGGGTTAGTTTGCATTCGGCCGACTCCAATTCACAGAAAGGTTGCCTTAATTGTTTGTACAATTCCCGTGTAATATTAACGGCAATTCTGGAGAGGACCACACCGAAAACTACAATTGGACTCCTGGCTTTTTCGGGTTACGGTACCCTCTTCTCAACGACCGCCTGAAGTCCACCGCTGGTGCTCTAGTTTGGTGCACGCCAAAAGTGGGTACCTCATTGATCCCTCTGAGGCCCGATGCTGCCGTAATGGAAACTTCTGGAGTAACGGGTTTTCCCCTCATTTTTAACTAGTATCGCTAAGCTTTCGCAGGCAGAAGGCACACTGGAAGAAGTTGGAGAAACGACCAGTCTGGAATCCTGTGCATCAACCACAGAAGACTGAATCGTTATGTGTTATTATTTGTACATTTACGTCGGTGATAGTGTGCCATATTTTTCAGATGAATCTCTTGACCGCTGAGTTCTGTCCCCTTACTATTGGCTGGCAGTCACACCATTCTTGACTTTTATTGACAACCTGGCATGCGCCCCTCAGTCACCCAGTTTAATCTTGCTGGCGACGCGAATGTTGTTGGATCTGAGTTTGGGGCGATCTGTGCAGGGGTATAAGAACGTCCTGTACTGGGCTTACATGATAGACTTATCTCTCAAAGATGAAAAAAACTGTTTTTGTCACGGACAACAGAAATGCCAGCTGTCACCCAGGACCGGGTGCTGTTCACCATAGATGGCATATATAGGGATTGAGTCCTCGGGTTCACCATGAACAGTGGCCTTAATGGATCGAGCCAGTGTAATTTTGTTGTACAACGGCTTCAAGGTGAGCTCTTAAGACTGCAACCCGCACTGGCTTGCCGGAAGCCGGAAATATTCATACCCACTTGCATGAATATAGTACGAGCTCACTTAGAGGGTGAGGTGCAGGCTTCGGTGCTCTTCCTCAAATAAAACTACCTCTGCCTAGAGAAAGTTCAACCTCTCACGACTCGAATGGTTGAATGAAAGAGGGGCAAGCCATGCGAACACAGACCCCATGATTCCAACTTTTCTCGTTGGACATTAGGCAACTTTGAGGGAATCCCTTGGAAACATTCAATTCAACGAAAGGATTTTCCAGTCGCAGGCCAGATAATCCAAACCCAATAGCCTCAGGTTCAAAATAAGAGGGCACGAGAAGAAGCTGATGAAGATGTGAGCTAGGATTATAAGCAGTTCGCAATTATTCAGCCTCACGGTAGTGAACAACCGGGGTTTTCTGCCTGGTGAAAAGGCAGATCTGTACTCCGTTATGTCTTTCAAGAGAACCCCGATATTACTTGGAAGGGGACTATACCTGGTAAAGGGTTTCATGTTTGTTCAGCAGGTGGGTAAGGCTTATCACTATGGCCTGGCCAGGACAGGATTCTTGGACGAGAGTAGGCGCAAGCTCACGTGGGTCCAGCTAATTGCATCCGTAGGGTTTTTGAAACTACCCCGGAGCTGCGAATTTGAAGTTGTTGTATTTTTATTTCAGCTTGAGTAGCTGGAATACTTTCCTCATCTCCAACGGAAAAAGCAACAAATTAACATGCGCCTTGCTGTATACGGGTACAAACAGTGAACGGTTGCTTGCGGGTGCTTTACTATCCTGTAGTGATGACAGATATCAGGACCGGTGGATTGTTCAGCGACTATCTGTCGCTATTTCTCGTACGTTCCCTTCCAAAACTGCCGTGCAAATGCTCTCGAAGATGATACTGCAGGTTTTCTAGCTTCTTGGCATATTTACTAGGAGGGTCGCTGAGGTGGTGAAATCAAGAGAGAAAACAAGATTGGAAAGTGGAAGGGAAGGAGCTGAAGGAAGCACAACAGTAAGTTGACCATTGAAGGAAAGGTGAAACATCAGCAGAAACTAGAACAGAACAAGCCTGTTTGGCTGAAAAGAGAGAATTTTTTGGAAAGGCCATCCACCGAGCTGTGGCAACACCTGCAAAGCAAGACATAAAAACCTACAGCTGTTGCTTATTTAGAGTGAATCCGCCCAGGCTGAGAGCTCTTAGCACTTTAGGTGCTTGCGAGTTTTATGAGCTGTGCTGTACGATGGTAGGGAGGCAAGGTCCCTGAATCCTTCTGCCTAGGATCCTGCTTTACTTTTTCCACTGCTTTCCTCCTTCTTTACTTTCCTTGCCTTCATAGTTCAGGGGTTGGTTCTCTCAATGTCCCCTGGAACTCTCTCAAATCATATGATTTTTGGCAGCCTAATACCGTACCTTGCCTTTTTGTGGGCTTCCACGGTTGAGGCTCAAGGGGCACCTTTATTTTGTGAGGCATTCATCCCTCTTATATAGAAGTCAACCAGAGCGTAATATAAACCAGCCTTTTGTTTGTGGTGTTTCAGGAACCTTATGCCAGGCTAATAATCATCACTCCACCGTTGTGAATTTTTTAGCAATATGGGTAGTATCTGCTTGCTTTATTGTGGGAATTTGGCCCTGGTTTCTTCTTAAAGGATTGTGCTTTAGGTGCCGCAAAATCTCCTGGTTCTGTATGCAGCTGTAGGTGGGGTGAAGTCATAGTGGTGTCGTCAAAAGTACAGAAATGAAGGTTTGAAGAGTCAGAGATCAACTTGTACTTGAAGGGCCTAAAAGGGGAGGAACTTTCAAAAGATTTTGCCGAACTAGGAGAAGCAAAAACTAGAACTCAATATTGACCGCCCCAATCCATCGTCGAACAGCCCAAGTGCCTGGTTTATTGGCGCACTGACCACACAGTCCTGCCTGCGCCTGAAACCAAGAACGAAACTACAGGAGATGACTATTCATTTCGTCTCTTTCCGGGAGTTTACTACGCGATTTGAGATTTTTGATCTTACAATGAGTCTGGTTTTGTGATCATTACTTGCACTAGAGAAATAGTATAGTCGCAACGAAGGCAGTAAGTGCCATGACCTGAACTCAACGTACTGAAGGAATGAGAGGACCGATTGAACTGGAACTTTATTTGAAATTGTACTCTGCGCAATCGTTGTGTACTAGCATACGGGGATGTAATTAAACAACACAAAGGAAAGTCATTGACGGCCAACGCATCCGTCGCAGCTTAAGCAAAGTTCCGGTCTTCTGTAATTCATCCTTTCTTTATTGAGCTATCTTTCGGACCTTCAAGTTTATACTGCTGTACTGGTATCAGAAGCTGTGGAACTACTTTCCTCTGGAAAACACTCAGAATCACCGAAACAAGGACATTTAAAAGTAGCATCAGGAACAGGCATGTCAAAAGCAATGTGGTCTGAATGCCTTCTATGTAAAGAATCATCATTCAAGTCAAGAATCTTACTCAGTTTGTTGCCCATTTGATAAGAACTATACTGCAAGAAGGTCCCCATTCATTTCGTTGATGATAAGTGACCTCGGCCGATTCCAAACTGAGCAATTTTGTACGCAATACTAGGTTATTGAACAGCTTGGTTGGACTCTCTCCTGTCGTCGGATGGGTGGAGTTACGGTATCGCTTTAGAAGATCTTTAACTCTTCTATCGAGTTCGTCGAACGTGGTGACACACACAGATGCAGTCGCACTCTGCAAGGTGAGAACAAAGTTTTCAGGTACAACATTGTGTTGTGGATGTCGAGAAGTATTTATCACATGGTGACATTCCAACAATTCCAACCAGTCAGTCACCATCACCGCGAAATGGCTTCCATTGTCACTAACCAAGGCACACGGAACATTTTCTCGACTTAAAGTCTTGAGTAGGGCCGTAATCGTGAAATCAGCATTGGTAATGGCAGCAAAGTATACCTCCGGCCAAAGGAAGTAGGAAGCAATGCTCAACAGAGAGTAGTACCTGTCAGTTTGAGCACTTTGCCAGGGCACTGTGGATATAAGCCATGGCGTCCATTTCGACAGTGGCTTGCGAAGTTTATGTGGACAGTCACAACAGTTTTAGCAGTGCGGCACGAATCGCCGTTTGATTCTGGCCACCAGCAAGTAAAACGAGCAAGAGATTTCATTTTTGTAATGCCTAGGTGTCCGGAATGCAAATCTTGCGAAACTGCCGCCCACAATGGAGTAGGTGCGATGATTCTGTCGCTACAAAATAAGATGCAACCAAAAGTCACCGAAATTTCTTCGCGTCATATATAGAATTCAGGAGATTGACCCCCAACATTTGATCGTCATCCATGTCGAACACAAAATAAGATGGCATGGTAGTACTTCCTCGTTCATGAACTAAATCTCGCTGACTAACAGGTAGTGGCTGCGTGAGAAAACAGCCACCAGTAGAAGGTTCTTCGAAAATGGCGCAGCGAGACGGGTAGTACGCACGTAGAATAGACTACGCTTTGCAAAGCTGAGTGCCATAAGAGTATGCGTTTGAGGCAACACTCCAGCGCTGAATCATGGCTGCTGAGGACTTGGCCAATGACCTGTGCGGGGTACGACAACGTGCATCCGGTTATCCTCCCCCCGCAAACGAAGTACCCCGTTTATGATGACTAGTTTCGTCATTTCCGCCCATAAAGCACGCTCGTCCTTTGGACGTTCACTCATTTCGATTCCGGATGGTTTCAAGCCGTTTTCCGCCTGTCTTTTGTAAATGAACGAGATATACGGATCATTTACTTGTGCATTCTTCCAGCTTGCTTTCGTAGAGGCGTCGGCGAACACCGAATTGATATAGGCATCCAAAGAAGTTTGTGACGAGCACATCTTGGGGCGTTTTGCGATAGGGACCTCTGAACCGAAAACGAAGGAAGATTTTCTTCTCAACATGCCGAAGTCCCTACAGTCAGCACTACTCTGGGCGCGCAAACTCGAGGCCCGCAGAGAAGCCCTAAGACAGCTACCAAAAGAAACAATTGCAGCCATACAACCCGCAGTTTTCAAGCCGCAACCGAGCCGCACGCCATCAGTCTCATACCCGAGGCCGCAGCCTTATTGCCGCTACTGCCGAAAATTCGGATAGAGAGCCCAACACTGTGGACACGACCCAGCTATGCAGTACACCGGTGAGTCCCAGTATCGTGCTATGTCCTTACCTTTTGTTTCATTGAAAATAATGAATGGCAATCACAGCTAGTTGTCTAGGGTTTGTTGAACGGTAAAGGAGCAAGGTTGCTGATCGACACTGGGGCTCCATGCTCCGTTATCAACCGGTCGCTAACCAAAATATCCCATTCTGTGCCTCTGAACGGTAGGCTAACAGCGGCAAACGGAACCGCTATACCAATTGTGGGTCAGGTGGCGGGCAGTGTGAGTATAGGGCGATGTACTGTCCAGCACAAACCTGTGTGCCGACGTAGCTTGAGACCCAATTGTAGGGATGGACTTTCTACGGACCCACGGAATAATCATTGATTTCGACAGGCAACTGTTGGTGGTTAACGAGCGGCCGGAGCCCATAGGCCAGTCTATTGCAGCACTAAATTTGAATAACTCTTGGATCAATGAGATGTTGTTAAGAGCATGTGTTGACTGAGAAACGAATAGCGAGGTTGCGAAGATTCTCAAGGAGACACGACATATTTTTGACTGCAACTGCGACTTCTTGGGCCGGACGCGTATCCTACAACATCGAATTGACACCGGGCAACAACACCCTATCTACCAAACACCCAGAAGTACCCAGCTACATTGCCAAGCGGAACTAGATAAGATGGCACACGAAATGTTGAAATCGAAAGTCATCCGGCCTTCATCGTACCCGTGGGCATCATCAATCGTCCTGATGAAGAAGAAGGACGGTAGCCTCCGAACCTGCGTTGACTACCGCCGCCTCAACGCTATAACCAAGAGAAATTCGTTTCCACTACCTAGGATAGACAGTACGTTAGATGCTGTTTCTGGCGCTAAGTGGTTTTCTACATTGGACCTTGCTTCGGGCTATTGGCAGGTGGAGGTCCATCCAGACGACCGAGAGAAAACGGCGTTCGCCGTACCATCAGGTCTCTACGAATTTGGAACGATGCTATTTGGACTAGCGAATGCCCCGGCCACGTTCCAACGTTTAATGAACTCAATACTGCAGGACGTAGCACCAAACAGCTGCCACATATACTTGGATGATATAATCGTCCACGGTCGCACAATCGAGGAGCACAATCGTTGATTGAAGGAAGTGCTGTTGCGGTTGAAGGAAGCGGGGCTCACTCTCCGGGCAAAGAAATGCAGGCTATTACAGAAGGAAGTTAATTTTCTAGGACACGTGCTGTCACACGCTGGTGTGCACACGGACCCTGAGAAAACCGATAAAGTAACCACTTGGCCAACACCAACATCGGCCAACGAAGTTCGGCGTTTCATGGGTCGCGCGTCTTACTATATGCGTTATGTCAAGGGATCCGCAAAGCTGGCAACGCCGCTGCATAAGTTGACAGAAAAAGACCGACCATACACCTGGACCAAGGAGTGCATGGAGGCCTTCGAGAAACTGAAAAAGGCCCTGATCCCACCGCCGATCCTGGCTCTCCCGGATACCTCGTACGCGATAACATCATCTTCGTAAGCACAAAAACCTTCTAGATCAGAAACCGGAGAAGTGATAGTGTCTTGAAGAACAGCAGCGGGCCCGCTTGGACCGAAGGGCAGAAAATAATACTGGTGCGAAAAAAAGGCTCATTAATGGTGGTTAGTTCACAGGACTGCTCGTCAAGTGGAACCTGTAAAAATGCATGCTTCAAGTCGGTTTTAGAAAAATACCTAGCACTGTGAATTTGGCGGAGAACTTCCTCAGGTTCAAGAGTGGCCCCAGCTGGACATTCACAGTAACCCGGTCAACTTAACACAGTATTCTCCACAGATTCTGGTGTTTTCGTCATCACTTTAAAGGGAGGGCACAATAGGGATGGCCCATGCTGTAGAACTCATCGGTGTTATTGCCCCCTTACGAAACAAATCATTTAATACCCTTTTTACAAGCTCACGAACTCCGGGAGGAATAAGGTGGTGTTTCATAAAAATAGGGGGCCCGGTAAACTCTAAATGCATAGGATCCGCCTTCGTGTCTCTAGAAACTTTTGGACAATCAAGAGTTAAACGCCGAGTACATGATTGTTAAGACTAGGACGGAAAATTCAGTGAGGCACACTTACGACTCATGCAATCCAAATCGATGACGGGAATGTCCGTGTCAGTGACGAGAAAAGAACACATATAGGTATCGGAATGTTCAACAGTAAGAAAGAATTCACCTGAACCAAGCACCTGTAACGGGCGAATGGTAATACCTTCAACTAAAATTGACGCGGATTGAAGCCGAGGAGGACAAATTTTCTGAAAAATCTGAGAAATAAGTGAATCAACATTGCTGGTGTCCATAATGAGTGAATGTCGACAAGAATGACTAACAATAAACGAGCCAGTATGGTGACGGGAATTGTCTGAACTAACAACAGATAGGGCCAGAAACTGAAATTTTGAAAGTTATTGACGAATTTTGAAACAAACTCGCAGTAAAGCATTTCTTTTCAATTCCACATGCGGACCGAACATGCCCCACCTTCTCACAATCGTGACATTTGGCATCACAAAATCCACATGCCAATCGAAAATGTTTCTGATCACAAGAATCGCAAGTAGTCTTCTGCTTGCTTGGTTAAACCGGCCGAGAGTGAGAGCTTCGGCTGAACTGTATGCCTGAGGGAAGTACTCCACTTGTCTCGAGAGCAGATTTAAGAGAACTTCGGATTTTTCACGCCGTAAAACCTTCGGTCTTGTTATTATCAGAGCCACGAAAATCCTGATTTTGCTCATAAAGAAGTTGAGCGGAATGGAAAGCACATCCATGGGGGAGAAGTCCTTGTAGCAACTCAGTACTGTTGATGCCAGCCATGAATCCGTCTCGCAACTGCACCTCAAACTGATCACAGAAATTGCATTTAGTAACCTCTATCTGCGACTGCAACACAAAACCCTGTATTGAACGACTGAAGCTTTGCATCACTGAGTGAAATTTTGCCCTTTCACCAGCTTCAAAATTCACAAGTTGAAGATGCTGTGGAAGCAACGCCTTCAACGGTTCGCAATTCAAGGGCACTGGCTAACTCGGAAAGGTCAGTTTCTTCACGAGGGATATGCATCCTTTCCAAGGACTAGCAAGAAATGGGCATCTCTCTTCTCAGAATCCAAGGGCTTGCCGGTCGAACACCATACTTCGGGGCGTCAAATGTAGTCTTTAACCTACCTGTCACTGCTGTGAACATTCAAAGCCTCCAAATTACAGACCTCCATGAAGGGAAATGACCGCGACTCCAGATGTGTTGATCTGTACGTGCGCCGGAGAAATAGTATAATCGCAAAGAAAGCAGTAAATGCTCCGATCTAAACTAAACGTATTGAAAGAATGAGAGGACCGGCTGAATTGGAACTTTATTCGAAATTGTACTCTGCGCAATCGTTGTGTACAAGCATAAGGGGATGTAATAAAACAACACAAAGTAGTGCCATTATCATTCACCGCAACTTCATTTCATTTCTTAGGTTTAATTTCATGACCTTCCAGGCTGTCTACGGGTGCAGCATGGGACATTTTGCTAAGATTGACCCTTTTGTTGCCCTGGGTACACTCAAAAATTCAGTCCTCTGTTTTTCGTGGAGAACGGATTGATACGGGCCAGTTGTTCTTTGCGTGACTTGTGCCCTTGAACCCCATTATTTTTGTGGCAATGCTTAGCACTCGTTCTATCTAGTTTAGTCCCCTCTACGGTTGTGTTGACTAAGCCTGGAGGAGCTTCTTCATGTGGGGTCGGACCACCTTTAGGTTTAAATGGAAAAAATATTTCGGGGTTTGGTGCATATCAGAGCCCGTCTGGGTTGGGAGACCTTTTCTTGCCCGGCTCCAGTTGCCTTTGAGAACCGAGCAGACCGTGTAAAATCGTGGATTATACTTATTCCTAAATCTTGCACCATCTCTGTTAGCTTACTCTCTGGTGATCCTTGGGGGATGTCAATTGAAAATGGGGCCGAGATGGCCGCCAGTACTTGGCAATTTGTAGACTATCAGCAGGAGGACTTCTTTGGCGATCCAACCTTTCAATGCTTGGATATCAGCTGCCATGTTGCTTCTCTTCCCATCTCCCCTCACTTTACCGTAGTCCGCGAATATGTGACACTGATTCTTTAGATGGTTTATGAGATCGCTGATGGGCAGCAGAAAATGAATTGGGACTGGAACGGACCTCTGTGTAACTCCGGTGACCTCCTGTCCTAGGCCGGGTAGGTCGTCACCAAACCTAACTCTGAAGGTTCTGCCCTCAAAGAAGTCGAAGATTCAACATTTCCTCTGGTCATCGAGATCAAAAATGAATTGTTTCGCTCCTACCGGTCTGTGATTTACAGCATCCAAAGCGTTGCTGAAGTACACGTAGCCGACACCGACCTCTAGCCCTTTGTCAAACTGCTAAGTGGCACAGTCTAGGAAGCCTATTAGGTTTTTGAGGCAGAGGCGGCCTTTCACAAAACCACGTTGTGAGTCACTCAGCATGCCATTTTCCGTAGCATGCCCAAAATTGGGGCCCATTATCAGCATTTCCATGCACTTGCCTATCACGTTGGTTAGGCTAATTGATCCGGGGTTTTGCTGCTTTTCTGGAGCCAGTTATCTAAATGGCTACAACTTAGGTTTTCTCCGGTCAGTGAGGACCCTGCCTTTATGGATGGGGGCAATGAAAACATTGGGTGGGGGTAGCAGACTACGTCTACAAGGAGCTTCTCCACTGCTAGGTGAACTTCGTCCGGCCCTATTGCATTATATGGGTACTTTCCCTGCGTGACCTCCAAGACTGCCTGGGGTGACTTGTACGTTCTTTAGTTTGGGCACGTGCTGAGAGAGAAGTGCAACTTCTGTGCAACTGTCGGTCCGGTATACATTCCGAAATAATTTCAGTAGAGGGTTTGCTTTTTCACTAATGCTTTTAGCCTTTCTGCCATCCTCGAGACACACTTTTCCAGCCCTTTCCCCGAGGATGGCCTTAGAATGTACAATAACAATAATAATAACAATAATGGTAATAATATAAGTGGTTTAGTTGGGAGGCGCTCAAGGCCCACTAGATGCATGATCAAGATTCTGCAGCCGACGAAATTGGCAGACAAAACTCATGTAAAAATTAAAACTATGCATGACATAAGTAGGATGGGTAGGCTTAGTGGGGAGATAAATATATGGTGAATGTATGCACACCAATGAAAAATGGGGAAGGTTTAAGAGAATCTCCGGGTGGATTCAAGTGGAGGCCCGGTGGACTTACGGTTTAAGGTCGAGCGGACAGTCCAACGATCCAGATGAGGATATCTAAAAACTGACTGATATACATGAAAGGGGCTAGAAAATTATATGAAAATCTGTGGTAGCGGAAGATGGCGGAGAAGAAAAGAGGGATCCATTGCTAGGGATTGGATAGCAATGAAGCCTTACCACACTGCGGTAGATGATCAGTGGACAGGGTAAAACTCATTGTGAAACAGGCGGCGAGCCTTGGAAAAAGTAAGGGGTAGTAAAGACTGCAAAAATTATTTGGAGGGAATGGATATGGCAAATGAGACACAGATGTGAAAAGAATGGGCGCATACCATGAGGGCCAGCGGGATGATAGCATGAGAAGTGGTCGGCAAAATGTGCAGGATGCAGAGTGAGTGTATATAGGCTCATATATATATATATATATATATATATATATATATACATATATATATATATATAGATGTGCGAGGATCAGGAGCAAAGAGCAAAGGAGTACTAGGAGAAAGAAAGTATCAGTGATTGGAAGGGGCAGACAGAGTTAGATCGAAATGTGTAGGATTGACTTGAGAAAATTCAGACGAATTTCTTCATGACGGGTTAACGTGGTGGATCAACAGAGAAGGAGGACTGAAAAAGCACAGCATTTATGCCGGCTGTGAACAGCAGATCACAAACGCGGGAAGATGAATGATAGGATCAAAGAGAACAGGTAAGAATGGGTCTAACTAGTTGATCAATTCAGGTGCAACAAGTGGTGACGGACCAGAGGAATCGGGTAAGGGCAGATCAAAAGATTTGGAAATGTAACTAAACATCATGACTTAACGTTGTCTTTACAATCGGCGGAACATGGAAAAGCAGACCAAACCAAAAAGCTTACAGAAAAATGCCTGTAGCGAGCAATAAACCGATCAAGGGAGGAAAGCAATGACCAAGGAGACACAGGTAAGACATGACCAATCAGATAATTTTACTGCAGATGAAACACAAAGGAGGCAGAGAAGAAGTAAGCAGGAAGCCCCAAGACAAGTGAACCAGCAATAGAACAAGAGGCCCAGGAAATGAACACGCGACGGAGTTGGGGCAACGGAACTGGAGAGCTGCGTGCCAGGAGTCTATTGAATAGGTGGATTGAGCAGGAGGATGACAATCGGGACACCGCTTAGTGGAGAGGACTACAGGGGAATCGCGGAGCAAAGAAAGAAAAATATGGTAGTGACGATTAGATAGCTTGGAGCGGCGAGTTCCGATATGAGGATTGGTTATGGGTTCGGATGTGGCTAGTGCGAAATAACAATAGGTATAAGGAGGGAGAAGAGGGAAGAACCTAAAGAAACAACAGGCATTGAGGTATAAGAATGCTATCAATGGGCATTACGATCATGGGGTGATACCAAATGGATGGAAGCTAGAAGCCGGCAATGACAGCAGGTGGTAAAAAAATGTTGGCGGGCGTCGGCAGAGAAAAGAGGGTAGGACGATAGTGACGTCGTACAATGGGAGGTGACATGATGAGAGGCCATAGGAGCAAAAACAGAGTAAGTAGGTGTGTGTACCGAGGTAGAACGACAAAAATGGAAAGTGGCATTAGATGATAATAATTTCAGGTGGGCGTACCGTGAGGGGAAATGGATAGGAAGCATGCAATTTCCAACCGACAGTTTTGGACGCGGTGGTCCGAGGATAGTTAGAGCGTGTGATCCGCAACCGATGCTAGTGAGCTGGACACCCAACCTGAAAAAACCTTCGAAGTTAACACAAGAACTGTGATCCACCGGTCTAATCGCGCTTGCAAGTCGTTGCCAACGGCCTGCGAGCCCGATGCGCGCCGGCCAAAGCGGTGGATCTGACCGTGCCCCGCACCGTTGGCACTGGCGTCAGTGGTCATTGGCGGTTATACAGGGGACAAAGCGACCGCAGTAGAGGTGTGTGACCCAGGATCATTTGGCCAGGAGGTGAGACCATGGACAGCAGAGCCAACCGGAACAACGAGTGGTAGACGACCGTGTGGCAATATTATCCAGGTGCACCTGCCAGGGAGATGGTAAGTACCGTGCCCGAAGTGGTTGGCCCTCCTCGAGGACAACTGGAAAGGGAAAGGGGATGAAGAAGCGCAGACTGGGTGTGCCTCAGCTAAAGAGCGACAAAAAATGAGGACAGAAAGAAGATTAAAATGATGGATGACAAATGAACGTGGGTGAAAAACAGGGATGTCTTATGAAAGCAGGAGGTAAGTTTGCTACGGCAATGGCCATAGTTCGCGGCAATGAAGGGAGGGAAATTGTCGGGCATGGAGTATACCTATTGGTCTGTGGCGCAGAGGTAGTAGGGTTATAGTGTGAGGCCTCTTTCAGAGGCCAGATCGGTAAAGACTAGCTCACTGGCGAGCAATGTAGCATTGTGAACAGTTAAGTATGACACAAGTGTGCGCCTAAAAGCGAACAGAAATGAGGCACTGCGTAGTCTAAAGGGGAGCTCATTCCAGATTTTGGAATAAGCTGACAGAAAGAATCGGAACTTCAGACTGAGATTAGATTGAGGGACAGGGAGAGAGGAGGCAAGATGCCGGACAGGGTAAGAGCAGGAAGGCAGCGAATGAGATATAATAGGAGGTATAGACCTGGTAGCGGATTAGCTTTAAGAGGAAAACCAGGTTGAGCCTCATGCTACAAATCCGCAGAGGCTAAATTTGTAGCAGTTCGCAGCCCTGGTGGTATATTAGGACTATGGATACGCCCAAAAGCGTTTTGTTGAGGGTACTCTGTGCGTTCTCAAGAGACAATAGAGGAACGCGACCAGAGGCTGGAGGTAATGGAACAATATTCTAGGAGCGGTCTTACATGTGAGAGGTACGTGGAAAGGCGGCTGGCCGGTGGCAACAAACATCGATGAATCAGGCTTAGGGTTTGCTTAGCTTTAGCAATTTGGAACGGTGCTTGTTCTGAGAGGGTAAAGCGACAAGGGTAGCGTAAGCCAAGATCAATAACCGTGGGGTGAAAAGGGATGGGTAGGCCGTCCAGTTAAGTTTGACCGTGCGGCCCATTGCACTTGTGAGGAAGAAGGAAGCCTTTCTCCGCAGAGAATTTCATGAACCACGAGACGAATCAAGTTTGGAGAGGGACGGAGTCACGCAAAATGTTGCACAGAGTCACGGATGAGTCATCAGGGAGAAAGGAGTACGCTATTTTGATATCGTCGGCAAAGATGAAAGGGGTGCCATGTCGAATAGAACAGAAAATGTCATTGATATAAATAAGGAATAGTAATGGGCCTAGGACACTGCCTTGGATGACGGCGCTAGTAATTGGTTTGGCGGAAGATAAGTGGCGTCAGCGAGCACAGCTTGTGATCTGTGAGAGAGATAAGAGGATAGCCAGAAGGGGAGAGGGTCAGTAATGCCGAAAGGCCGGATTTTGGCCAACAGATGCTTATGGGGAACACGGTCAAAAGCCTTAGACATGTCGAGGTACAGGACGATTATGGGGTTGCCGACGTCCACAGCAGACGAAAGGACATTAAGGAAGTCCAGCCGGCAGGAAGAGCAGAAGCCGGAGTTCAAGAAACCATGCCGACCAGAGTTCAGCAGGTTGTTGGATAAGAGGTACTGAACAATGTGCTTTTTGATAGCTCTCTCCAGAATTTTACAGACTACTGCGGCGTGGTTAAAGGGCAGACAGTTATCCGGATCATGTAGTGCATCCTTTTTGAGGCGCGGAGCTATATCACAGGCTTTCCACTGATGGGGGACGAAGCAGCGAATCATGGAGGAGGTGTATATATTAAGTAACAATAGAGGAAGGTAAGGACCACCGTCATGGATGAGGGCCGGTAGGAGATCATCCAGGCCCAGTTTCAGGGGAAGTATAATGAAGGAAACTGATTGTTTCACCTCTGGATGGGTGAAGAGAATCGACGCGAGGGAGGTGGAGGGGCGGGGATGGATTGTAGGAGGACGAACGCTAGTGCAGTTTATAAGGGAGGAAGAGAAATGATCATCGGAGGCCTCAGAAATAGATGCTGGGGTATTGGCCGTAGAGGAGCCGTAGATGGAGAATTTGAGGTAGGTGGAATTGGGTTGATTTGACCTTTTACTAAGTAGATTGGGCAGGTAGCCGGCTTGGTTGGGGTGTGCAGGTGCGATAGCCTTTTGCCTTCTCAGATGCGAGTCGGCCATGCGAGACAGCTTCAATTGTAGCTGGTTTATGCGCAGAAGAATTGTAAAGTCGTGTATCTAGCAAAGATAAGTTGTAGCTTAGCCATTTTACACTCTAGATTTGACAGGCGTGAGCTGCTGGGCTTGGGGCATGGGTCGACACCTGGGTTAGCGGCACTTAGGCAGCGTAGGAGGTTGGAGTAGAGTTCACAGCAGTGAAGGGATCAGAGGAAAGAAAAAGTGTGTCCCAGTTAAGGGAACTGATTATCCTTGGTACTATTGGCCGCTTACATCAACGGTAGGAAGTGGGAACAGGGGGATGGATTGCATCGGATGGGAACAGCCGAAACAGTTGAGCCTGCAACTAAAAATACGGCGGTCACCACCGGGGAAGTGATCAGAAATCTGGGTGGTGATCTCGGAAATATCGGCGGAGAATACTAGGTCTAAGATGTTGTTCCCCCTTGTAGGGCAGGACACTTGTCGGGTCCGTCCACCAAGACGGACACGCGAAAGGAAGGTGGAGAGAGCGGGAGTACTTGTATAACAGACTGAAGAAAGGTTTAAGTCACCTGCAACATTTTTTGCACCCGCAGGATAGTCAAGCTCAGCAATAAAAACATCAACGGCAGAGTCAGGATTTTGGGCTCCAGACCCGGGGGGGAAGTAGACGCTACCAAGGAGGAGGCTCTGGCCGGAGGCGTGAATAAATAGCCATAACGAATCCTCAGTAAGGAGAAGAGAGTAGTGGACGATTACACTGGCGTGGATAGAGCATTTGACAAACGCTAAACAGCCCCCTGTACCCCTGGACTGGGAAGCTTCGATACCCAGCTATGCGGACAGTGTAAAGAGAGGCATCATCTGATAGCCAGGATTCAGTTACGAGTATAATGTCAGCGTTTGCGGTGAATGCCAGAGATGGCAGATGTGATATATATAATTGCAGAATCCCCTTGGGTCTGACTTCACTTAGGAAGCTACTTCTGGTTCAAGTTTTCATTTCTCTGGGCTTCGGGCCTTGATGGTACTGTTCCGTTTTTGCCCGCATTTCTCCCATGACTTGTGGTTGCGAGACTGAGGTTATATCTTCCAGCGATGGTTTCGTTGTTTGATGGCCATTTTATTCGTGGACTTCCACCAAGAGGGCTTGTTATAATTCTACAATCCTCTGGGAGAGGCACATTCGTCGGTTAGTGCTAATAAACCTCCCCTGATGATTTTCCATCTCCTCTGTTGTCGAGTTTTCGCTCTGTGGCAGCCAGTTCATCTCTGGGGTTCTCTAAGAGGGAGTTGCCTTATCTATTTGTCCGAAATTTCTGACGAGTCTCATGCGGTTAGGTATTTTAGGGCCCTAATTTGGAAGGTGAGCGGTCGATGGTCACTTTTCCCTAGCGGAGCCTGGATCATTATTTCACCGATATCATATTCCCTGGTGGTGAAGATGAGGTCGATAAGGGAAGGTACTTGACCCGTGAGATGTCTGGTAGGTTTGTTGGCATGTTGCCATGGGATGCACAGCCCTAACCAGTCCATGAGGTATCCATCAAGCTCGGTAGTGGCTCTGCTATGCTCCACCCAGTTGACGCCTGAAGCTTCGAAATCCCCCATCACCACTAGGTCTGAGGCTGCTTGTTTGATTAGGGACAGAAGAGTGAGGCGTACCCTATTTTCTTCTGGCATTGTGTCTGGACCGCGACAAGTACAATCCACTACGAATTTCCTGTTCCCTGTTAGCAGAAAACATGCAAGAGCCTGATTACCTTCAGTGCACACACAGCCCAAATGGCCTCCACTGGTTGTATTTGGGCCTTTTAGAAGCCTTACGCCCCCTCCCTGTTGTCCTCCTTTTACCGCTTTACCTGCTATATGATGTGGTTACCTAGCAGTGGACAATTCATAGGTTCTGACGCGGTCAACCGGGTTTCAGTCTCTGCAATGACATCGATGTGGTGGCGTCTGTCAGCAAGTTCCCTCCATTCGTTCTGAGGCCGCAGCAGTTGGTGTACTGTACTTCTAGATTGGAGCGCTGCAGCTTCTTGTAGCTACACAGATTTAGGTTCGGGGGCCATTCAGGTGCAGGAAGGCAAGGGGTCATACCTTTTGTTGAGGCATTTTATCTGGCGCGTCCAATTTGCCCAGGTTACTGTCTTGTTGATCGGTGCCTTGCAAAGTTACATCGTGCGAGATATATTTTTCCTCGACTTCCTCTGAATTTGTGCGTGATGATCTTGCAGTGACACGTGTAGTGAGGTTTAGCGGTACACTCCGCTTCTTGGTCTGGTCTAGATATCGCTGGTGATGTGGATTTATTGATTTGGCAGGCGATAGAACCAATTAGCTGCGGCCTCTGTGTCGATGTGGCTTTCCAGTCAGCAGTTTTACCAGTTTTTCCTCATTGCAGTATTGTAGCTCGCAGTCTAATAAAAGGCGTGATATCAGAGGCTAAGAGAACAAAGGGCCGTGTCTGTGCAATGGCCGACCCGATAATAAAGATGCAGAATTCTTCGATAGCCCCCAGCCATTTAGGTTACAGGGGCTGATATCATAGCCAGCCACCTCCCTCCCGAGCCACAAGATAGGTGGGCTGAAGAGGCTGAAAGTATAAGCAAGAGCGACCGTGAGGCCAATT
Source organism: Fasciola hepatica (assembly GCA_948099385.1). Lineage (NCBI taxonomy): Eukaryota > Metazoa > Platyhelminthes > Trematoda > Plagiorchiida > Fasciolidae > Fasciola > Fasciola hepatica. The sequence continues at coordinate 5,519,603 of CANUEZ040000019.1, forward strand.
TCGAGAATCTGACAGAGTACTCAGTCAGGCAGGCCAAGATGGTCGACAGTAGATTTTGTTTACCCACTGGGGATGGCAACCGGCTGAACAAACCCAGCATCAGGCTCAAAAGGCCTCACGGGAACATCCGAAATATCAGTCTTGGACAAATTCACACGCCACTTCACGCAAGGCTATAGCTCATCCAAGTTGCAGGTCACCCCACGACAGTCATGGTTCACTAGAATGTCCGAACTTCATCAGATCCACAACAGACGAACTTTGGGAATGATGAGGACGACAGGAGCGCGTTTTGCCTGCCTTAACACCTCACACCGGGCGTAAGCTTGCCTAACAAGAACCGGAAGTGGTCACGATGGTTGTCCGGTCAGACACCACCGATTTTTACATCAGGCGAGAGAAACACGCCAGAGACGAACACCAAACCCAGTGTGATTTGTTCAACATCAACGGGTAAGAGTAGTTGCCGTGGTAGTGCTGACCACATTTGGCGTGGCCAAAGTGTCGACCCTCGTCGACGGCGGATCAGATACAAACCTGGTGAGGGAGCGGCTTGCCGATAAACAAGGGCCCGCTGGAACCACGACGTCGTCAGCGATGAGCACAGTGGACGGAACACAGGTAATTACTGCAGGCCGGCTAACGTTACAGCTTCTCTCCTTGGACATTAACGGGCAAATCGAATCGGCGGAGGCCTTTACATTAGCCTATCTCCCCATGCAGGCACCAGGGTGGGTGGACCCAATTTTAACTAGGTGGCCCACCTGAAGGAAGTAACCGTCAAAGACTGGGAGGAAGATGAAATGGATCTTTTCACCACCTGCAATTTGCCAGAGGCACATTAGATGCTGGACCAGAGAGTGGTCAACCACCAGGCACCCTAAGCCGCACCCAGGACACCAGGGTGGATACTGTATGGTCCAGTCTGGGGAGGGGGCTCCCTGAATCACGTATCAACGGAAACGGACCAAATAGAGTATCGGTTGCCGCGCTTATATGAAAAGGAGTTCCATGACATTGGAGACGAAGGAATTTCATTGTCTGAGAAGGACCACCTCTCACTGCAGTCAGCTCCGCAAGGAACCAGGGGCCTAAAAATCCAGTTCAAGGTTCCCTTGTAATGGCCCTCCCATGCGCACCCCTCAGCTTATAACCGAGTTTATGCTCTCCAAAGATTACTAGACTTGAAGGAACTTCTCGGCCGAGATCGAGATCTCTTGAAACGGTGAGCCGAAGTAATGGTATGAAACGAAGCACTTGGCTACGTCGAAGAGTAGTCAGCATTCGCCGACGGCCGGAAGGGGGTATAGCGCCTGTCTCACCACCCCGTTCTGCAGCCCAAGAAACCCGAAAAGCTGCGGGTTGTCCTCGACAGTTCAGCGGAGTTCCAAGGCAAGTGATTGTTAATCTTCTGGTACAGGGTTCGGGCTGGACAAAGCCATTGATTAAAGTCTTGTGTCATTTCATGTTGGACAGAGTAGCCTTGTCAGACGACATCAGAGAAACCTTTCTGCAGGCGGAAATACCGGTAGTAGAACGAGATACGTTGCGAATCCTATGGTGAGGCTAGAGCTACCTGAAAAAATGGATGATAACTTATAGAATGGCAGTCCAGAATGATGTCATCGCCGTTTTATGAGAACTGCGCTCCTCAAAAATTGCGAACAAACATGGGGCACTGGTCTACCGATCAGTGATGGAGAGCGTCAGCAGAAATTTCTACATCGACGACTACCTTTGGTTGTTCGATGGTGTAGACTCGGCCCTAGCGCTATTCGGGTGCTATGAAGGTTGCTTGAAGAGGGTGATTTCCATCTTACGAAATGGAGGTCGAAATCTTTGGAAGAGCTGGAAGTTATTCCTCACGACGAGAGGGCCGTAAATGTTCGAGATTTGGACGGCTTTCCACTCCCCACCGAAAGCGCGCTAGAAATACAGTAGAATGCTGAAAAGGACGACTCTGTTCTCAAGCTGAGCGTTCCCGACCAGCCAACAACTCGCCGTGGTATACTGTCAGCTGCCTCCATCCTCTTGGATCCACTTGGTTTTGTTTCTCCCTGGCTGTGACCAGAAAGATCCTGCCGCAGCCGATAGGTGGTAGGAAAGTCGATTGGGACCAGCCTCTTAACCGAGAAGACTGGACGGACCGGGAAAAATTCTTGATTACTTTAAAGAAACTAGGAGACATACGGATTCCTCGTTGCTTGCCTCCCGGTCACACAACACAGACGGTAGAAATGCACACCTTTTTTGACGCATCTGAAGTCGGTAACCGGGCCGTGATATACGGACGATGGTGCATGGGAGATGGGTAATATGCTACGAGGATCCCGTTTGCCAAAGCCTGTGTCGTCTCACTGAATTCGGTTCCAAGCCCGTCCATCGAGCGCAGCTCAGCCGTGTCAGCAGTCAGGGCTGTACAAGCGGTTAAGAGACATTTCGACTTCCATAGTTGGTCAGCTAGATTATGGGCCGACTTTCCTGCACACGCCCCGGCAGGACTGGCCCATTTGCGAACTAAAGCCTCTGCTGGAATGGGAACTAGAGATCGAAGGCGCGGTTACGACGATGACAGTTGCCGAATCGACATCCATTTTGCCACGGCTGATCAAGTTTCCTTCCTGGGAACCAGCTCTGGCTGCGTGACACAGAGTAGCTTTCTCACTGTTATCGGTATAGTGTTTATTAAACTTTCTAGGATAATCCCTAAAACTATAGCTTTTCGGGCTGTTGTTTAACCCAGAAAAAATCCAGCAATGTTTTCTGAACACTATTCTCTGGGGCCACCGGGCGATAAAAGTTACTTGCAAAAGTGATCTTTGAACTGCTCTTAGGGTCGTAGCTAGGCCAAACAACAGTCTCAGTCAAACAACATTAGCAGGCTCCAAGATACCGCTCTGAGAATCACCTTCGTAAAGTGACTAAAGCCGTCAAAGCCAAAGTACATTCCATCTATTCAACCTTCTTCCTGACCTGCGAAATACTTCCCGCAAAGCTTTTATTAAACCATCTAGGGGATTCCTGAGAGTTGAAGCTTCCAGAGGATTTTCATATCCCAGAAGAATTCAGTGACTTTTAGTGTGAACACACCTCTGGGGCGGTACCCCCAAGACACTGCTTTGGAAGTCGTCTCCGTATGGTACATTACGTAACAGCCGTCTACCCTAAGGCTCATCCCTACCAAACAGCCTACTTTTTGACTTGCGTAATGCATCCGGAGACATTCCAGCAGCACTATCCACAGAAACTGCTTGCAGTTTTTAGCTTAACAACTAGTACCTAATTATTTCTGCAGATACTGCTCTCCCATGACAAGCACTCTCCCCTAAAGCTTATATTTACTGACCTTACTGTGCGCAAATTCCCCTGCTTTCGTATAGCTCCCTTAAACCTGCCTATTGCCACATATCCGCATGACCACCCATATTTTTACTACCATATGCATGCCTACTTTCGCTACCAGCCTACCCAGCCGATCCCGTTGCGGGACCGCTAAACTCCAAAACTCACCGGAATACTGCTCATTTTCCATGGTAGATATACCCGAAAAAGCCAATAGACAAACTAAGGAAATGGGCGAACATCTGAGCAGTTTTTTCTGTCGAACTGACTCCGCCAATCTGAATATCGGTCAGCTGATGCCCCTAGCGTTTTTGCTTGATCAAGCCGCACGCCATGCTCCAACCAACATACTGCCGGCTAAGAAGTTTGTGGACACAATTGCCTCGGAAACCTTCAGATGGATAGAAGAGGCAAACAGTGCGATCGTGTTTAACACTCAAGACCGAATACCTCTTGCAGTTGATAAAAATAAGACCTTGTGCTTGCGGCCTTGGCTCACAACCGCACCACTGTGTTGGACACCGCGAAACTTCCCTGCGCATCACCTGTCCACTGCTGCTCCGGTTTACAGATGAAGTTGTCGCCAGGGTCTCCGACAGCCCACAATCTTTAGTTGTAGCCAAAACTGGCTTCAAGTGTACCAAGTCACTTCCTGACAGAAACCCACTGCAAAGACAGATGCACAAGAGTCACGCCCAAAACTATAACTTCGGTGTAAATGAAACCAGCAATCCGCTCTGAAGCTCCCTTGTGCCTATCACTGACCATCATCCGACGTTGCCATTTACTGCGGATCGCGATGCAACGGTAGATTCATACAAAACGCCGATTTCCTCATCCACTGAGCTACCTGGCAAAAGCCTCAATATTCAGAATAGCCCAAGCAAAACCCCAGACCAGAACAGCCCAAGTAGCACGCCCCGAGATCGCCCCATAAGGAGCGCATGGGGCAAAACTGAGGTAGACGTGTGGCTGCTCCAAGCTTACCCTTGGAAAGCTTGGGGCGGCGCTACCATTGCCTTGAGATCGCCCCATTGGGCCAGCCCCAGGGTTGCCCCACGAGGCCGGGGCTAGCCCCGACCTTCGTGATACGTTAAACGAAACCATATCTAGCTGCGGTTTCATTGACTACTACTAGTGCTTATTTCTAATTTGGTCGTTAGCGTACAGACCCCACATACACAAATTTCTGGAGAACTTACAACCGAAGATTGAAGGCCAAATTCGTAATGGCAAAAATTTATTTACGTTCAGTAAATGTATACATTGTGCAACTTAGCAATAATCCATCAAAGTACATTTTCGTCGAACCTTGTATCCGGTTGTCTATGGTCTTGATATGAGGATAAAACGTAAAACGTTATTGAAGGACATCCAGGTAATCACTTTACCAATGTGTTAGGTGATAATGGCACCCGATATAAATATTTTCAATAAACGGCATGGCATTTTTCAACGACGCTTGCAAGATGAACAAAAGGGGTGAATCTACTTTGATATTTCGTGGCCGAGCTGCCTGTCGATGTATACCGAGCGATATACGCTTGCTTATAACTGCTGCCTTTTTGCAGCCACATATATGTTACTGATGGTGAAAGCGGCGTAATGGAAAGGCTCGGAAGCTCGGTGTGATTCAGCAAACTGCTAACGTACCTCAAGTGTTAGCCTAACAGCAAACATGCTTATGTTTACCGTAAATAAGAAATGAGGCAACTATGTTTCATTCTACCTACCTATTATATTTGCTACCTGCTCCGCAATCACCATCGTTGTGGAACCAATTTCTGATGTGCTCGTCGGTGTTGATAGTTGGTTCCTCGGCAAATAAGGGCTGAATCTGATAGAGTATAGTAAGCGGTGTGACCACTAATTAACTGATATAACTTTTAGTGCTTTGATGGGCCTATGATCGCAGAAGGCTATCTTCTTTCTTCTACCGAGTCAGCTGCTCTTTAAAGTGACACCATTGCTGACCACAGCAGATAGCATTTGTTTAACCGCATCCCGAAGTTTTTAGTTGCTTACAGCTGGATAGTTGTTACCTATGTTTGTTACCTTCACGTGTAGTGACTTACCATCTTGTTGAAAGCTTCTGGTGTTCCCAGCGCTTCGTGTTAATGGTGAAATTCATCCATACTGTGCACAGGCATGAGTGGCTGCGGCATAGCTGATGAACACGACGCCCCAAAAATTGTAAAAACGGATTCAACAGAAGCACTAGGTCTTTGAAAATTTCTTGTAAAGTTGCCTATGGACAGCGCAGTTTTTTCTTGGTTTACTAAAAAATAAGGTAAATACATGTGAACTTTCACGGCACTTGGCGCAGGTCAGAGGACAAATTCATCTGCGTAGCGCTGTTGTTTGAGACTCTACTTGTGATTGAATGGGTAATATGAAACAAAAGTGTATTAATTACCTTAAGGATGCGACTGGCACTCGAGTGCTAGCCCGGGCAGATATAGTGGACTGCGAAGATGAATGAGGCGAACTAACAAAATTCGGTAATGAATGTTATGAATTTACCCTTATGTCCCCGCAAGACGTTCCAAAATCGGTGCTGGGAGGATAGTGAGTCCAGCGTAACTGGTTTTGCTGCTCTTCTCATCGTCTGCGACTCCCATTGGAAGAGAATTTAACGGGAACCCTTTAATTACGCGAGTTTAAATGGTTAATTACCTCTTTTTGGTGGAACAGTGCTGCGGAAAGTATGTCTGCTTCTCTATTTCATCCGTGGAAGCAGCACTTGACTGAGCAGCCAGCTGATGCCTGATATCAATGCTATCTCCAAGTTTGTCTATTCAAGTGTTACGCCGATACCGACCTACCAGTGTAGTACATCGGCCTAAAGCAGTAGTCCGGGCTGGAATCCGGCACTGCCATTGCTGATGGCAGGGGACGCCTGTAGTCTGGAAAACTCTGTTCGTGGCCAACGAAAGTGCGTCTCGTCGACCATCCAATTCTTGTGCACCACGGCGTAGGAATTTTCGTTGGGGAGGTGAGCAACCTGGCACATCTGCGTAAAAGCTTTTCACTAGGAATTGTCAACCTGGGCCTTGCTCACATTTAAATAAGTACAGAAACAGGTGGACGGTGAATATGATAACAGTAACGCATAAGTGATCACCCATACGTGAAAGCAAACTCGAGTCTTCCATTGACACCGAACGAACAAACGACGGCAGCAGGAAAATGGCAAAATACAAACAGTTCACACCATCACAAACGACAAAAGAAAAAACTTTCGCCTTGCAGTCGCACTAGCATTGCGCAATCTTACAAGATCGTCATGCTGATTTGCGAAAAAGGGCACGGAAAGCACAAATCGTCGTGTGGCTTTTTTTACAAAAATTTATGTAAAAGGGGAACAATAACAGGGAAAGATTTTATGCAAACACGAATACATTTATATACGATGGTGTTAATGGACGCATTGTGCAAAGTGGACGCTTTTATCGTTCCGAATCCCGAGTGTGGCTGTACAGGCGCTGTAAATCACAGGGGATATTGCATTGATCTCAGATAATACGATTTCCAAGTTCCGCGACTGCTGCTGGGCTCAGGCGAGATGTTTTGCACGGCTGCCCCTTAGTCATGCATCTAACAACTTCCGAGTGACATCTAAACAAACGAAGTGCATGTAATCCAAAGCGAAGTTAGCTTCCACATCAACTGGAATTAATATGAATGCGCTCTCTCTAATATGGTGACGTTTGCGTTTAAGGCAGCAAAAGTCGGCATCCGTGCGCTGTCGAGCATCCAACGCTGGAAATGTCATTCTCCCAGAGATATGCAGGCCATGCTGTACGTATTTGTTACACCCGAAGCAGCTTGTAGGACTTTCGACTTGACGAGCCTAAGCCCGGGCAGGTGTATCTCATATTACTGACACAAGTTCACATGCTATCGCTTTCCCACGACAGTTGATGCTGCCATCAACCACATCTCGCAGTTCTAATGCCGTCTGTTCCAGAATGTGTTTCTGGGTGCGACTTACTTGGATCGCAAGAAGCCCACCAGGAACAACCAGACATCTTGGACGCACCACGCGTGCCAGAGTAGGCCACAAATGTATAGCAGAAGAGCGATAGATAGGTGACCCATCGATATTCAGCTGAAAATCGATGGATCCCGGGACCAGCGCCAGTCAACCGGTTGATCGCTGCAGACCGTTGAGGAAATTAATATGAGTATACAAACCTTGTGATAGCACCATATTCTTACAAGAAAGAGGTGTGTGTGACAGGGACCTCGGATCCTTTGTCAGGCCGGGCAAAAATTGGTTTAGAACGTTCAGCACACTCCTGCGTTGCTGAGTCGTCAGTCTGCAGTTAACGAACATATCGGCAAATGAAGGTAACGGCTCGTCGACGTTGATCTTTACAGACGTAACGTTTCCCAGTTCAATGTCTAAACCTGCGAACAATACTTTATATGAGGCTACAGAAAAAATATACCCGTCTTCTCCAGCGGTCAAGTCTGATTTTGACGCTTGTACACTCATTGTTGATGAGGAGTACGGTAGGTGTGAGTGACGTCCATCTGAAACCTCAGCATTAGACGACACAGTTACCATAAGCTCTTGATATAATGAACGTTTCATTATGCTGCAAATATTTAAGTGCCCGCTGACGTGGTCTTCGGACATCAATATCGATGGGCCCACATAGAGGCCTCAGTACACGGTACGGTACTCAACGCCCACCTACGCCAACTGTAACTTTTCCACTTGCTTAGACGGTCCATGGGAGTTAGATATCCATTGTATACGCGGACGAATGGTAAACATTTAACCACATTTTGCTTCGTTTTAAATAAGAAAATGATAATTAAAACAAATATCCATCAACATTAAACATGGGTGTGCCAGGTGCCCACGGTACCCGCAAAAACGACGGCGTATCATATGATACACCCATATATATATATATATATATATATATATATATATATATATATATATGGACAGAAGGAGAGAGGGCCATATGGTTCGCGCTTACTAGCCCCAATAGGGGTATAATTGAGCGCCAGTGTATGCTCCTTGAGCTGCTGTTCATCTACTTATGAGGAATATATTCCCCATCACGTGAAGGAGATTGGTGAATCAGTCAACATAAGAAAGGCTCATGAAGAGTGCTCCAAGGGTACCATTTTTGAAGCTAACACCACTTTTGCCCCAAGTTTACTTAACGGGGCTGTCCTAGCTCCGGGCAAACCTCAGGCGTGCAGCCTGGCGCGAATAGAACAAGTATACTTTATGTGTTCAACACGATTTGTGCGAATCTCATGCCGAACTCATGGGATACCAGCAAGAGAAACCACACCGCAGTCACGTGAAGGACGGAAACACGGCCGCACAAGACAGCCTGAAGGTCGCCACTGATGGTGACGTCACAAAACCAAACAGGCCGTGTTGAGGGTGCGTTAAGATGACAACATATATACATCAAGATATAACCCCAGAAATTCTCTTACCAAATAGCATCCTTTTCAAATGAAAACCAATTTTGAGGCAAGCCTGGGGCAAGCCCCAGGTTTACTCCAAAGGTTGGGACAACGTGCTGTCTGGGAGGCGCCCCGGCATCGGCAAACCTGATAAAGGTTCCTCCGTCTGATCCACCCGCGAGCTGATGTTCCCCACAAGTCTAGATGCTCTTGTTCCCTCTACTAGTTCCATGCCTGGTTATTCAGTTGTACCTGAAACTCACCGCACCATCACCCCGCCTCCGTCTACACCCGTGCACTGTGATACCCCCGGTACCCTTGGTAAAGCAACCAGGCCCCTAAGCCTGCCCGCTGCTCCCACTCATTAGTCGCCTGAATGTATCTGGTTACAGCCTAGGCCATCAGTGCTGATTAGCCTGCCAGTACATAATAACCCTCAGAAATTAACACTTCGTCGCCCAAAGAACGAGACCTATCAGCATAATGCACATACAAACTTTGAGGAAGGGGCTCACTTGTGAGAAATTTTACCGGTCTCTTGTGTGGCGGTTAATCCTACTTTTCCATTTCGGCCAACTGTCACTTAATCTCCGCTCTACGTTGACCTATCTTAGCCCTCTCCAGTCGTCACTCCATTACATTTCTGTCCGCCACACCAACTACTCTATACCTCTACCTTTACCCATTCACTCTCTGGGAACAATCTCCGTGCCTCGCCCAACTTCCCACTTCCAAAGTACTCATCCACGTCTCTTGGTCTAGTTTTGCAGCCCAAACGAGGTCACTTTTTTCCCGCGGGCCCCCTCCAATAATATTCACGGCACCGTAACTAACCTCTCAACCAACACCTACCCAGCCCTCTTTCCTCAAACTGCCCCATCCTGGGTTCAACTTATCAAATCCTTGAAACAGCTGAGGTTCCTTCCTCATTCTTTCCGTATTCTTCAATAGAATTGCCACCTTTATCACTACTACCAAACCCCCTATCATCTTCACTATCACCATCACCACCAAGACCTGCATCATCGCTCGCAATCACACCTATAAATGCCCGTTCACTAGTGAACAAAACTAAAGCCGTCCGCAGCTTCGCTCAGACCTCCGAATTTGATGTTACCATAAAAACTGAAACTTTGCCAACGGATCCCGTCTCGTCAAATCGAGTCTTCACAGTTGGTTGCCAGATGTTCCGAATAAACAGGCCTCGCCTTGTGGGAGGCTGTTTGATTTATGTCGAAAACGCTCTGCCGGCTATAACAATCTCCAGCCTAACTCTGGGAGCCATTCAGGATTTCCTGTGGTTACCGATTCCCTTACCAAACTCGTACATTCATATTGGTGGCACCTATCGGCCACCCGATTCCAAAGCTATGGATCTTACCAAGAGTATCGACGCATTCAACTATTTCTTATCGTAGCCCTGTTCTTCCATAATTATTGCGGTTGATTTCACTTGCTAAAGGGCAAGCTCCCTCAACTTCTACCGTCGCGTTCGTCAAGCAAGTCAACGAGAAAGGGCCGTAGGGGGCCAACCACGTGTATTCCCATAAAGCCTGAGTACGAAGACCGCATGCTGGCGTGTGCCGAGGAAGTGTGTCGGAAGTAGAGCTTGTAGTTGCCGCGTGCACGAAACGTACAGTTAAACAAGTGAACACTGGGTGTGATCGGCTGATCTCTATAGAGGCCCCCTCCTAGAAGACCGCCGGCGAGCGAACGAGTGTGCCTCCTGTGATAAAACCGGTGAAATAAAAAATACTGTCGTTCTCTGTGATTTTGAAATTGTTCGTGGGTTCAGACCACAGCTCCAAGGTCCTCGGATCCGGTGGTATGTCCCGTGGATGATATCCGGTCGCCTGGCTGGCAGAACAAAAATGACAACGGGAGAAAAGCGTTAGGTTACTCCGAAATGAGTGAACTATTTTGAGAAGTAAAAACATATCACTGATTGAAACCATTTTGTTTAAGTTAAAACTGGATGGACAGCATGGATTTCCCTAGGAGGAAAAAAGAAAAAGGCAAAAGGGAGAACAGTTAGTTACATGAGTTAGAAAGTGGCGGTTGGCTCTCGAAGCGGGACGCTGGAGAGGGCCGCCATAAATGGCTATCCGACCCGAAAAACCTCGTAGGTTCAACGCCGGAGGTAGGACTGTCTGGTGATTACTGCGAAAATGCCAGTGACGTTTGCTGTCCGCACAACCCTATGAATGGCCTATTGCAGGTTCGGATTGATGAAGGGGTGTTGTGATCGGCCTTTTCGGAGGTGTGTATCCTGCATTTGCGTCTCTAGTGCGGGGACAGTAGACGATGAATGCGTAAATGTACGGGAGGGCAGCGGGTATCCTGTTGTTGGCCAACGGGTATTTTTGAAAAATGATGCGAGTCCCTCTAAAACTTCAGGCTTTTGATGATGGCTTCCGGAGATTATGGATGAGTGGAACATCCAAAAGGTTTTTTGGCCGCAAAAGAAAATCAATTGTTCTCAGTGTGGAGAAAAACCTCGAACGGGCAGCCACAACAGAGTTTTTTTCTTGCTTGCTGCTTTTACATGGGATCTGACATACCGTATCTGCGAAACGAACGGGTTTCTTGATCAGCCGTCCGCGGTTGGAAGTCAATGGAGGTGGCCGTGTGTTGCAAGCTGTTTCGGGACGGCCCGGCAACTGGGTTGTCGGCGAAGGTACGGTCGGCGTATTGGGCGCCGGAGACATGGGTGCTGGTCCTGAGGAGATCCCTGGAGTGACATCGAGCGAAATTGATTCAGCCAGAAAAGCTTGTTTAAGTCGGTCTATGGTAATGGTATCCTTTCTTCCGTTGTGATCGATGACGAGTGTTTTCTTTAGATGGCGTAGGACTCTGTGGGGGCCGGACTGGGCAGGTTGTGGAGGAGCTTACGCCTCTGTCTTAAAGAAAGCATGCGAACAGTCTTTAAGGTGTGGGTGTACGTAAACCGTCATGCTTTTCCGCGAACCGCGGAAGGATGTAACTTACCCATCCAGTGCATTGGCCCGGCGGCCTGTTCGACGTAGTCAGTACTCACGATGGAATTAGGGGCTATCAAGTCTCCAGGAAGTCTAAGAGCGCTACTGAATGTGGGTTCGGCTGATGCGGTTTGTAGATCGTCCTTAAAGGCATTGCGGCAACCAAAAAGTACTAGAAGTAGTGATTCCCCTCCAGCATGGATTTTTGTGAGCTGCCAGGGCTGCCTTCAGTAGCCGATGAAAACTTTCTACCGTTCCGTATGCTGACGGGTAGTGGGCGGTGGTATGAATGCGACGGGTGCCAAAAAGTTTTGGAAGACTACTGAAGGCTTTCCGGAAGTGCGAGCCGCGGTCTGCGGTAACCACGACTGGACAACCAAATGCTGCCACCGAGTGTTCTGAAACAGCTTGAGCGACTGTTTTGCTAGCTGCATTGTGCAGAGTTACAGCTAACGGCCATCTGGTGAAACGATCTTCCCAAGTAAGTAGATTTATGCTACCCCTTGACAGAGGCAACGGCTCAACTAGGCCGAAAAACGCGTGTTGAAAACGTGGGTCGGCCGATGGAAATTTCGATATTAGGCTTTTTGTATACCTACGCACCTACCACTGTTGATATTGGATCCATGTACAGGCCCATGCTGTTGCATCGCGGTTCATATTGTGCCAGACAACGATCACCGACGAGTTTAGTGTAGGTTTTTATACCCGGGCGGGAAAAAACGTGTAGGGTTTCGGAAACCTGTCGCCTAAACGCTGACGGTACTATTGGCCTTGGGTGGCCTTTGTACGTGTCACAAAACATGTAACCTTCGGCTGAAGGAGTGGAAACCGACTGCAGCCGCAGCCATGAAGTGCTACTGATCTGTTCTAACCCAGGATCGTCTTCTCGGGCCGGTGCGATATCTTCCAGGTTGATCGCGCCAAGGGTGCTGAGGTCCAGGTTGTGAATGCGAGATAACCCATCTGCCACACGATTATCGGCACTTGAGATATGATGCACCCCACTGGTGTAGTGAGTGGTGTAACCCAGCTGTCTAGACTCTCTTGAGGAGTATCTGTCCATGATGGAGCGCCATGCGTGGATGATTGGTTTATGGTCGATGTGGACCGTGAATCCGCGTCCCTCTAATCCGTATCCAAAGCGGTGGATGCCCAGGTAGATAATGAGAATTTTGCGGCCATAGGTGATATAATTGGATTTAGCCGGTTGTAGTTTTTGGAGAAAAATGCAGCAGGTTGTCAGGTGTCGTGTGAATATTGTTGCAACACCGCCCCTGCGGCTTCGTCTGATGCGCCTGTGACTAACACAATTGGAGAAGTTGGTCTGAGGTGTGATGGTTAGGCTATGTTGAAGATGGCCTGCTTCGGCATAACAAAGGCATCTGGTGCGGTTTCTGTGAGAACCAGTTGTTTCGCTTTGCCTTTTAACAGGTCTGTGAGCGGCTGCACAAACTGAGCGCATTGTGGGATGAAATGACGATAGAAGTTGACCAACCCATCGAAACGCGGTAGTTGCTTGAATGACGTAGGTTCTGGGTAGTCCGATATTGCCTGCACCTCGTCCTACAACGGTGTGATCCCTGTGGAACCAGCCTTGTGGCCTGGGAATTCGATGGCGTTGACGCCTATTACTCACTTATTCGCGTTGACCGTGACCCCATGTTTAGAAAGGCGGTCGCAAAGAGTGCGTAGATGTGCTAGACTTTCTGTCTTAGATGAGCTGGCAATCAGGATATCGTACAGATAAGCAAACTCGAAATCCAAATCACTGGATACCATACCGATGAAACGCTGGAAAGTTTTCGCGGTGTTGCTAAGTCCAAACGGCATTCGTGAAAAATCAAAAAGCCCGAAAGGAGTCATTGAGGCCGTTTTGGGGATATCAGCCTCAGCTACTGGTATTTGGTTATGTGCCCTCACCAAATCTATCCTACCGAGAACTATAGTACAGGCCAAACTAGTTTTGAGGTCTTTGATCAGCGGAATAGGATATCGGTCGGGCGTAGTCACTCGGTCGAGTGAGCGATAGCCCCTGCACGGTCTCCAGTAGTCAGGCGACTTCTGTGAGGCCGTCTGTAGGGGTGACGCTCAGGGGCTTTTGGAGGACCGGATAATTTCCGAGTTGAGCATATGTTGAAACTCAGAGCCAGCTACACGGAGCCTGTCTGGAGCCAACCTGCGAGGTCGAGCGTAGACCGGGGCTCTTGTGACGATGTAATGGGCCACATCAGTGGTGATTGGAGGCAGCTTGTTGTTTAGGCGGAAAAGATTAGGGTACTCGTTGAATAAACTACCGAATTCTGGTTGGGAAGTGGGAATTGGAGAGAGAATCGCTGGTGGCTGAGCTTCAGTTAGGGAGCCAACAGCAAAGTTTGATGTGACTCGATCTACTAGCTGTCGCTTACCGAGGATGACTACTAGACCTTGGCCTTCTAAAAAAATCGCCTGGCGCACTTCGGCGACGATGAAAACCCAAGGGAAAGGACGACGCAAGCCGAAGTCTAGAGTGGGAAATTGACTGCCGTAAGTGTGGGGGTTGAGTGCCGTTGGTTGTTTTGCAGTGTTAGAGCAGTAGGGGAGACAGTGGACGATTATGAAACCGGTATTACACTAACCTGTCTCCCGTGTCGATTAAGAAATGCTTACCAGTGGTCCTGTCTTTCATGTAACTGAGGCGACTGGGAAGAGGGGCGCCTGAGGCGGTCGTCGCCATCACCTCCCGGCCTAGCAGTTTCCCTGGCGGGTGCGGTAAGTACGAGACTGTTCGCTTTTACGCGCCTGGGATCCAAAACAGCGGTGATAATTACACTTGCCGGATTGTGCGTTTGCCTTCAAGGCCCTCGAGGTAGAACGGAGACGGCTTTGGCCCCGTGTACGCAGACTACTGATGGTAGTCTCGTGCTGTTCGACCACCTGCGTTAAACGGCGGACCTCCTGGCATAACACCTGAATGTCGGAGTTGCTACCGGGTGTGTTTTGCTGGGCGGTTGTTGAAGCAGGGTAAACAACGGGATCTGGTGGAGTACCAGTGGTGTTTGCGAATGCATGGGACTGTGGGGCAAAAGCGCGTGCCTGTTCGAGGGCTTTGTCCGCAGCCTCTGCGCACTTATCCAGTAGGTGACCTTGTATTGAATCTGCAACTCTGCTCTGAGCACGAAGTGGGAGCCGCTGCATCCATAGTTGACGCAAGACCGCGTCGTCCATGGATGTCGTACCTGTTATTGAAAGCTTTTTCCGTAGCAGCTGCGATGGCGCCATATCTTTCAGCTGGATTTCGGAGAGAACTTGTTAAATACGTTCCTCATACGACTCTGCCGTGTGCCTAATCAGAGCTTCTCAGAGTGTGTCGTACGAGTTATGATCCAGTGGGTTCATAAGGATAACCCAGCGTTTTGGTATCATACTTGCAAAGATTGCTAGGATCAGTTCATTGTACATTGGACTGTTGACTAGATATACGAGCCTCCTGGAAACGAGACTCGAGGATGAAGATGAACACCTCCAGATCTTCCGGTATGAAATCCGGTATTTTCATATGCGCTGCGTGGCACTCCAGTTCACATTCCGGCTCAGACTCTCAATTTATTGTGAGAGGGGTAATCTGTGGAAATAAACCAGTCTGAAATTCCAGACGTTTGTTGGCAGTGCCTGATATACGAAGTACCGGAATCAATGAGAATGAAGAACTGACCGATAGAGTATTGACGATAAAAACAGAACGTCTACGGAGTTAAAATGTATGCCCAATGGAGACACAAAGAACCGATAAAAATAATATGACTGTCGTTAGACCGAATATCTGGCCGACGAGGGGAAACAAAACTACTGAAGACATGACTTGGCTGGGTCATTTCAGTAGGATTATTCAAACATTATGAGTGAAACGGGCTGGCCAATCATTGGAGGGCAAACTCCCTCAACTTCTACCGTCGCGTTCGTCAAGCAAGTCAACGAGAAAGGGCCGTAGAGGGCCAACCACGTGTATTCCCATAAAGCCTGAGTACGAAGACCGCATGCTGGCGTGTGCCGAGGAAGTGTGTCGGAAGTAGCGCTTGCAGTTGCCGCGTGCACGGAACGTACAGTTAAACAAGTGATACACTGGGTGCAATCAGCTTATCACCATAAAGCGCATCGAGCATTTTTTGGTATACCCTATCCGCCCCAGACAGCTTATTAGGTTTCAGGCTGTGATTCCGCATAGGGCGCTGGATCCAACACTTAGCCGTCCCAATCAGAGGTAACAACATCCTTGATCTGTTGTTCATTGCTGGCTTATCCGATGCTTCAGCCAGTGCACTCAACCTCTCTCCAGGAGTTGACCACGGAATGGTGTCCTGAACCTTCGTGGTTCCACAAGCTTTTGATGAGTCCCACCCACCCAGCCATCTCTCCTCAACGGACATCTGGGACATTCTCATCTGCACTCTTCGATCATTAGACTGGGACGACTTCTTGCTGCAAAGCAACCCTCAGCTGGCTACTGAGTTAATATATGCTAACTTATTCAACTTGCTGTCCACAATCGTCACAACTCGTATCATATCAAACCGAGCCCGTAGTTCAGGCCTGACCCGAATGCAAAAAGAATATCCGAGGCTGCAGAAGGTATATCTCACCAACTTTGACTTATCGTCATTCTTGCAGCTCCAACGTCTCTCGGTAGCAATCAAAATCGAGACTGACGATATGCTCATAAAACCAAGCATCTGCCCTGCAATGCCACGATATTTCCCCGAAGTTGGAAAGTCCATTGAAGAATAGAAATCGGCGCAAGCCCGCTGGTATCCCCTCTCTAATTTTGGCAGGCAACGACCACACTACCTCATCTGTAGCGACAGCCAGTGTGCTTAATTCATACTATGCTGCATCCTTGAACACGAACCACTCACTTTGCCCCTACGCATAGACCTCGTCACTGAGCATTTATTATCTGATTTATAATTTACTCCAAAAGAGATGGCCAACCAGCTTGCCCGGGTCCGGAATTCCTCACACCTTGGTCATGATGGTGTTCCACCAACACTTCTGCGTCCTGGAGGAACTGATGTCACAGCCCTTTCACTGAAGGTCTACAATCTATCCACCAAGTTTGGTATATTTCTTTTACAGTGGAAGACTGCCATCATCATCCCAATTCGTAGGGAGGGACCAATACATGACCCCTCAAACTACCGCCCCATCGACCACACTCCAACTTCTTCCAGGTTGATGGCTGTCTGACTTCGTAATGTCTCTTAACCTAATCCATAGTGTGCAGCATAGATTCTTAAAGTCATTTTCATGCGCCACTTGCCAGTTTGACTTTTCAACCTCATAAAGGCGGCCGCCGACAACAGCATATTCGTCATCATCGTGCATTTTGATGCGACAAAGGCTTTTGACCTCGGCCCTCACTCTTTATTACTAACCGAACTCAAAGCTCATGGCTTTTCCGGTCCCTTTTTATCGTGGCTAACATCATATCAGTCGAACCACGCACAAGTGGTTTCCATTGACGGCTGTTTCTCACAAACGGCTTCAGTCCACGGAGGGGTTGTACTAGGTAGCGTACTCGTTCCTTGGCTTTTTCTCACTTGCGTAAGTAATATGTTTCCCATCTTGCACCATGGCACCCCACTCCTCTTCGCTGATGACATTAAGGTTGTCCATGAGTTCTCTCGTCGGAACCTCAACCCTATGCTGGATGAAGTTTCCAGTGGTCTAAAGCGACTTTGTGGCTGGCGCAACTCATGAAGTATTAAATTCTCAACCTCGAAGAGCTGCTACACAACCTTCAGATGTCAAGTTGTCCCCAAAACCCCGCTTACCACGGCCTACCCATTTCGTACAGCCCCTTATTTCGAGACTTTGGTCTTCATTATTCTTGTAGCTTGAGGTTGTCTGAGTATGTTCCGCTCCAGATTGCCAAGATAGAGAGAACCACTGGTCTCCCCTCCCGAACGTTTTCTGCCGAATGATTGCAAACTGCCTACTTGCAAGTCTCACGCCGGGTCTCTCCTTGAAAAATGTCCCATCATCCTCACCTAGGTGACGGAGTATGACCGCATTTCTCTGGAGTCCGCTCAGCGCCAATCGCCCAAACAATTGGTGGGAGTTTTCTCCAGTCTGCATTACTAGGATCGATGCATCCTACTCAGTCTTGCCCCTCTGTGGCTGCGTAGCATGAAGCTTAGTTTATGCTTTCCATTGAAGCTGTACCACCGTATGACCTCCTCATGTACTGAACCCATTCGTCTCACTCCCGCCATGAATTACGCCCTACGCCATCGGACACTGCAGCGCTCTATTCTTTTATCAAAACTAGCGTTGGGATCTAACTTTTTCCTTACAAAGTATTCAAATTTATGCAATAAACACACGCTAAACATCTACGTGAGTCTCTCTATTTCTTAGTCTGCGGGCTCCCTGGATCACTTCTTGACTGTTCCCAATATGATCCTTCTTACCAGCCAGAGCGTCACCGAAGAGCAGACTCAAGAAAACGGGTCTGACTACTAGAAACATGGTGCTAGAACTTTCATTTCTCGCCCAAAGACAAAAGCCAGGGAGACTATTTTTTCTTTAATTTATACTGCACACAATCTGTACTATAGTATCTACCGTTTGCTGGTTTTTGTAACCATACCTAGTTTAGTGCTTGCCTGTTCTCCTAATTCTAGACCATGCTCATGTCCTACAGCCAACAAGCCTGAGGTTCTTGGCCTTAGATGTCTCTCCGACAAATAAACATGTAGCTTTGGACCCTAGGAAACTGAGTCCCGCCGTCCACCACTTTACTTGCCCTTTTCACTTATTTTCCGTTCGTTTTGGCCACCCACAAACGCCTGAGTTTGATGTTCGGCCTCATTTTGCTTTTCCTAATTATCTTATTCCAGAATCTCTTTTCCCAAATGCCCACCCCCTAATATCTATTTGTTGGCCTGTCCTACCGTCTAGTTTCTGTTCCCACCATCCACCAACTACTATCATCTTCCCTCTTATACACCATACTGTTTCCCTCCAGCAGAGCTAAGCTCATTTGCACTGGCCAGTCCGGAATGACCTCTGATGCTCTTAGGCATGGTGTGGCCTTGTGTGAGACTGATACACGTATTCTGGCCTGTGATTCACAACATTCCTTGTCTGACCCAGTGTGTTTACTTAGTCCCACGCTGAATTTTTCCAGCCCGTGCCAGTGAAACCCCTGATGTCAACGGCACCCATACCATAGCGTCGTCCGAACGTGGGGAAAACAGACCGCCCCCAGCAGTTGCGAAAAAAGAAAATGCGCATAAAATCACGATCGAGTTCGGGGGCTACGGAAAGCCTCCATGTAGGCTGAACCAATCCTGTGTTAGGAAACAAAAATAAACTAAAATAAAGTGGAAAAATGACTTTGGGATCGATTCGATCGTCGAATACCACTGATATCTGGTTGTGAAGGCTGTAGACAACGTTCGTGTTTGGGTGTCTCCCATCGGCTCAGACCTAACCTTGCAAAAGAGGAGACCCTACAGCTACGTAGTTCGCCCGACAAGCTTTTGGTTTTACCGCATGAGACTGACTGGGGCGAAGGCGCACCGGGCTCTCCATGTATGCTTGTCCACCTCCTGCTCTAAGTATCAGTCACCCCATATCCTCCCTAAGCTCACCTAGCATGCTTACCGAAGTCAAATGCAATGGCTGACTAAGCTTTGACTTTCAGCCCATTGGTCCAGACAGCACTTCGATGTACCCGACGAATAACAAAGATCCCAGTAGAGTCCGAGAAAGGAAAATAGGAAAAGAAAGCAGTGGAAACCGGCCACCTTTTCCACTCACACCTTTCTTTCGTCTTCTTTGTTAAAAGGCGGACTTGGCGTCTTTCTAGCATCCAAGCCAGACTTAGGTTTACAACCCTACCTAACAGCAACCCCACCCAACACCAGCCGGCAGCAACAGACCTGTAAATACCCCACGGCTGCGCTTTTCAAATATCCCTGAGACCAGTTATACAAACTGCTATCTGGGTTCTTAGTACTTCTTGTTGCTTTATGACAACTGAAATCACTACCGCAGTCTAAACTTCAGGCCCACTGACTTGGATAGCATATCCAGGCAACAGACGACCAAAACATGCCTCATTTAGGTCCACAAAATTGAACAAGGGGAACCGTTCACATTTTCCATTCCCCGCTAAATATCTTTTCTCACTTTTATAATATTGAAGATATTCGTTTAACCACTACCTCACGAGATTTCCCTGCTCACGTTCAAGTTTAATCTCAGCATGAAAGCACCATCGAGTAGGAGCGTAAACTATCTTACGTCTACATTTCTCCTCACGATACCAGTTTTCTCCAAAGAATCACCACCGATGTCATAGTAGTTTCCTCTGCAATCCTACTTACCTGTTCCCCAGAATTGTTTTCAGTATAGAATAACCACTATACCAGAAGGGACGGTAGCAAATATAGTGCTATGCTAGCAGAGCACCAACCCATTCACATAAGTACTGTTCTTTCAAACCTATATATATGAGATATCTTACCTCCTCGGTGCTGGCCTGCTTTCTGCGTAAGCAAGCGGTATTGGGGGTTACTATTCCCAATTGCCAGCAAACCATTTATCCTTTGAATTGCAGACTTGGCAGCCCGCCCGGTGTACGCTGCCTTGCTAGCCTGTAGCAGTATAGAACAAACCCCTGCAAGCCTAAGTTACTTGAACTCTTGAAGTAAAAACCAGATCAGAATATGGAATATGTGCCACTGACGGTTCACATAAACCCAACCAGTTCACTATTGATTGTCGTCATTTGTTATCATAGCCCACAGCTGGAACCACGTCCAGACGGCAGACCCCAGTTGTTTCAGGTTCGTCGTCGCCCACTCTCGGGCCCCACGTTCGATGACCAAGGTTCACAATCTAACCCATACCGACAGAGATCTGAGTGGAATCCTTCATACCAATCGGGATTGCAATCAAGCCACACGAACTAAAGCACCACCAACTGCTTACCTGTAGATTGATTGGCGTCTTCTAAATCAACACCTCTGCTACTGATGTCACCGCTGGAGCCTAAACAAATAACACTTCAAGCGCAACCTGCTGCTGATTGATCGACATCGCCTTCACCCCGCCAGACGAACCATACCCACGAGGCGATGGACATCAAATTGGTCTTATGTGAACAACCCGATAATGGAGCTATAGTAAGCGACACAGAAACTTGTTACTCAATAAATTTCGATAAGCCTTCCGAGAGCGAGACCACTTATCCTCTTCATTCGTGGTACTCAGTAAAGGCACCAAATAACACCGAGACTCAGTAAGTCAATATATTTTTGTCAGCGTAACAGAACAATAAGGCTCGAGCCTAGGGGAAGGTTTTCCTCTCTGGTATCTGTCGCAAGATTTCATTTTTCTTTTGAACGGTATCTGGCTTGAAACTGGTTCTTCACTAATCCAAGACCCTAGGGTTGCGTCTTCTTTTTGCTGAATGATACGGGTCATTAATCCTGAACTTAAACTCACCTTTTTTATGGATTGTTGGTTCCTCCACACTCATCAACATTTCTGAGTGCACTTTCACACAGTCTGTTTCTTGTCTCTGTTCAACAACGTACTCCTTTTATTAAACCCGGGACTATCCGTAATTCCGGGCTCAAGTCGTGTTTATGGGGAGCTGTTATTTTCATATTCATCAAATTTCACGAGTATACCTCTATAAATTTTTTTCACTTCTCCCTGTTCAGAACTTATTCCGTTCATGAAACCCCAAAAAGCCTACTTTTTCAATGGCTTGCATGACTTTGGTTTATAATGCCTCCTTCGCACTATGTTTTTACGATATTTTCTGTATCCCCAGCGCCACCAACAACAAACTCGGATTCGAAACCAAACAGTGTTTGCCGCGCAAACAATTATCGTTCTGATCAATTCAAACTACTCTTAGCTGTTGTTTTGATAATTGTTAATTGATAATTGTATATTTTTTGACTATTGACAAGATACATACACAAGGCAAGATCAGAGAACACAGCAGTGCATAACAATGTGAGGTATTTACAATCTGGAAGTTTGCGAGCCACAAAGTAACCGAAATAAAAATTAAAGCCGTGTAGAGTTTGAGTGAACTAAAGTGGAGATGGTTAACACGGGAATTATAAGCCGGTTTTGAATTTGGGGAAGACGGTGTGGATAGCCGGACAAACGTGTGAATGCTGATATAAGCGATACTGGAGAGTGGTAAAAAGTGCAGTGATCTCAAGGACCAGTACAGCAATAGGCGTCGGACATCAAAACATGGACAGCAGGCTGATGCAGCGGTAACACACGATATGCCTTATGGGTGCTTAAGGCCGGCTGCGATGGGTCACGGCGCCCAGAAAAAGATGCGAGGGTGTGCCAACTGGATATTTGAACGGTCACTAACGAGTAACCGGGTGGGAGAGTTGCCAAAAGACCCGATTTAAAGTAAAGTCCACATGGGGCTATCAACTTGCAGCCAGAGATGCCAGCAAAAAATGGAAGATTGATCCAACATTTGGTAACTAATCGTAGAGGAGCCTGTGAAATAAGTGCAAGAGAGTCAGATGTGATAGTGAGACGGACCCTTTCGTGTACGTGATTTCATTGTCACATAGAAATTCAAGTGAAGGCAAAAACTTCCACAAGGAATGCAGTGAACTTTTGAAGAGCATGAATTTCGTATGGCCGCAGAACGGACCTTCAAAGAGGGTCCATCAAAGAAACCGAATAATGGAGATAAATGCTACTGGTGCTTCTAAGCAGAAGTTGGAAGAGTGCAAAAAACTAAAGTTTTCTGCGTACATGGTAAAAAGATCTAATAACCAAATTCTGGTTGGCCGCAGATGGCTAGTGTTCCGCTCCATACAGGTCTTGGTTTCAGGTAATGACCGGTGGAATGGTTAGGGTAGCAGGCAAAAAGGGGCTAGGTTGACTAGGTGGGCAGATTAGGTTGGGAAATCAGCGGCGAGGGCTGAGTTCCGGTCATTGGTTTCGTACTGCAAGGAGGAATGAATTGAACTGTTGGAATGGAGTACTGGAAATAGACGTTAGGCGGGTGTGGGGTGATGATTAGTTTTAAGAATCAGCTCTACTGTCCGGTGAGACTTTCATGAGGGTTTGTTACCCCGGTTATAGGATTATGACCACTAGGCAGCCATGCACCTCGCCCCATATAACTTCATCAGGCAAGATTGTAGGTTTGGACCCCTGTCAGTCCCATTGGTCAAATCATTTAGTCCTTAAGACAATCAGGGAGTAGCGTCGAGTTGGCCGATGGCCATCCAAGTAACCAGTTTGGCAGTCTGGAGAGCACTCCAGCTGTGGATCATAGTTATCCTTTTGGTGGAAACCAGAAAATTAGCATTTTCATATCTGAACATTTTTTATCTGACGTCCGCTGGGCCGATCCGCGGGGATCCGCGGAAGGAGACTCGTAGTTTTCTAGGGTAGTTGGGTGATAGCAGAGATCTAGGGAGATTCAGGAGAAGGCCTGGCCCGGGGGGCAGAATAGTTTATTTGGTAAGCCGTGGATGAGGGGGGGGGTCCATTGGGGAACCAGGAATAAAACAATAGAGGGGGAGTGGGATCAGGAAGAGGAATGGGAAAGAAGGAAGTTAGCAGTCCGGTCGGTGCACCAGCTGTGGTGGAGGTCGGCAAACAGAAAAAAGGAAGGAAAATACTTGGAGTTGAGGTGGGGCTTTTTCATGTGAAAGCAAATTTGCTGGTATTCCTTGGGGTCATGAGAAATCAGAAGTATACGGATTCCTGTTGGAATAGGGTCTTTACTTACTATGAGCATATGCGCAGAGCAGTAGGTCTTAGCTACTGAAGAACAGTAAGCTGCGTGGCAAGACTCCAGTAAGTGAGAAAAGCGCGAGAAAAGCAGGATGAGACCGCTGGGTTCTAGCCTGAGATAGAAGAATTAGGTGAAGGTGAGCACCTATAAATAAAGGACAAAGCGGTTTTTTAAGGGAGCTAGTGTCAGTAGACATTTTGGTAGTCAACATCGTAGCACGCAAACCACCTCTGACTTTTTTCATCACTGTTAGTGCATGGGCTCGAGGAGAATATAGAAAAGATGAAGTTGTGGATGGTAAGCAATAAGAGTGCGATGATCACTTTTCGCATTCCGTCAATCAGTACAGGTGAGGTTTAGCCGATAGCTGTGAACCGTAGGCATACCAATACCAAGGTGTTGTCAGAGCAGAGGCCACACAGTATAATTATTCCAGCCGTGTACTTACTACGGCATTAGACATCAGCAAGCTGGTTAGGGGTTTTGCAGGGAGTCCAAAAAGGTTGAAACTGAAAAGGCGGGGTCGGCAAGCGTATGTGGAGAGCTCGGGCGGCTTGCCATCACCCCGCACTGATTCAGACAAACAAATTAATGGCTATCTCTGAAGCTTGGGGCTGCCCATAAGCAGTGTCGGGTCTTGGCCATTATCAAAGGGCGGCAGAGAGCATTAGCCCAAGAACTTCCCAGCCGGAATTTTCTTTCTTTCTACTTTTACAGAGGAGTAGGGGAGTAAATATACACCCTGGGTGATCTTCCCATCTCCCCCTGACACGTCTCTCTTCACACGTGGCCCACTAGGTCCGAGACCGCCATGGATGGCCGTTCCCCCATAAAGCGAGATTGCCACAGACTAGATGCCAAAATCTTCGGAGTAGTTGCTACCGCAAGCTGCGGAAGAAAAGAATAGAGGATGGAACAAATACTCACATAACGTCAACATTCGTTAGACTATCACTTGACCTCTTGCTTCTGCCGAAAACAGAGTCGGACGGGTTCCGGTTTATATTCCAGTCATCTGGTGACTGCACTGCCGGCTATGACATGATGGGTAACTTTGTGGGCATGACGACTTTGGTGAAGAGTATAAACATTGGCCGCCAGTTATTGCTTAAGCATTGGGTGATTGGTACAACTAAACCAATGACCCTCAGCCAAGGGTCGCACACTGAAGACGCAAACGGAGTAGTTGTAAACCTCTAGAATTTAGCAAACCGGGCACCAAGCATAACAGTGAGTCAAAGTCTGGTGACGTCTACCGGATTGGCATTGTTCTAACAGAGCTCTGATCTGGTTTTTGGTTGCGGGCGAAATAAATGTATGTAAATTAGAGCGTGAAATCGCACGATCTGATGAAGAGGGAGAAGGAAAGTAAGTGAAACATACACAGGAAAGATATATATATATATACATATGTCTGTATGCATGGGCGCGATTTTCAGACTGGTCATGAGAAAGGGTCCGGGAGCAAAAGACTATGACTGCTTGTGGTCTAAAAATCAATAACTTCTTCATATGCTTCGTCTATGTTGACATTATTGCGGGTCCTGCTGATTACAGAGGAAGCGTTTAGGATTCTGTCTACTGGCCCTTTAAATTGTTTTAGCATGCAACACGATCGCAGCTAGTCAGAAAACTCATTCCGGAGGCGGTGATAGATAGCCGAGAAATATCCAGATCTGGTTGAGAGCCTAGATTGAAGGGTTGTGATGGTGGATTGTCTGTGACGGAAGAAGTGAAGTGTCTCACTAGAGAATTGGGTTACCAGATGAGTGGACTTTTGAGTGCAAAAGGTTGAAGAGAACTGAAAGATTGAGCTTGATAGGGCTTTACTATAGGGGTTCAAACCGGAGTAGTTCGCACCTAGCTCTGTGGCTGATGCTGGGAGAGGTGCCAAGTAATTTTGCGCCTGACATTTTGGACTCCTGTTCCTGCAATTCTTGCATGGTCCATTGTTTTGGGCAAAGCTGTACACCATGAGCATGCGCTTTTGCTTGCGTCTCAACCATGGTCGGGAAATTTATCATTATCAAACAGGCTTTGGTCACTAGTCTGGTTGGCCAGGTTCAAGAGACTTTTGCTAGTCGTGAAAAAGGTCCATCCACCCGGCCTTGAACGATTGGACCCTACAGGCCCTGATGAACTACAAGCGGCAGAGTACGACTTATTCAATACGATAAAACGGGGGGCTTTCATCCAAGAACTCGAGAGAGCCGGAGAAGTGGGATCAACTGACGAAAACATTTCCCTTCCAAAAGCAACCAGAGGCGTCTAAACAACAAACTCGTCAATGGATCATTAAGGGCAGATGGCAGACTGACCATCTTCCACCTGAGTTTTGACAAGAAGTACCCCATACCGCTACCGGCCCGACAGCGCGCCGTAGAACTAATGATTCAACAAATTCGAGCCGTAGAGGGACACGCCGGGGAAAACCACGTGACAAGCGCCATTTGAAAGCGCTTTTGGTTGCTGAGAGTAAGAGCGACCGGCAAACGCGCAATCCAACACTGTCCGCAATGTAAGAGACGCACTGCCGTTGCCGGCATACAACCCGGCTCCGCTCTCATAATGTAGGGTGACTCCGGGTTGGCGGCCGTTCAGTGACACCGGGCTGGACTATTTCCAGCCTTTGTGGATCTTGCCTTGTGCATGTGTATTGACCACGGTCAAGAAATATACTATACTATACTAAGTGTGTCAAGAGGTTGGAAAAGCGAAACTAGTGTATCATGACGTGCACGAAGCCACTTACGGTACACTTGTAAGTTGCGCACTCAACGACGACCCACCACCTTCTCCGGGTCAGCCAAAGCTTCATCAACCGAAGAGGGACACCAGTGGATACATACTCCGGCCATGGGTCGAATTTTGTGTGAGCCCATCGGGAACTGCAGTGTTGGCACCAAAACATGAACAGAGACGAGCTGCAGAACCGAGCCGCGGTCTATGGTATACGATTTCACTTCGACCCTCACAAGCCAACCATCGTGGTGGCGTGCGGTAACGCTCCATCGGGTCCACCCGGCGAATATTGCTGTTGATAATCGAAAAATAGCCTCCCGACCATGAAACGTTAAGCATCTTCACGACCGAGGTCGAAGGAATTCTGAACAACCGCACCCTGGTCCCAGTGGCCAACGGCGACCCCACCAATCTGGCGCTCACCCCGAACTGCCTATTGTTGTTAGGGTCGAACTTGAGTTTCCAGGGGCCAAGAAACCTTCGTGGTAGCTACCTTCATGAATGGAAGCAGGCAAATTATCTTGCCAAGGTGTTTTGGAGGCGGTGGCTGCGGGAGTGCCTACCGGCTCTGCAGGCTCGACAGAAGCGGCTAACCAAAGCAAGGCCATTCAAGGCTGGGGATGTAGTGATGATCTCCGACAAACAAGCTTCTTCCCGCACCTGACATTTAGGCCTTGTCGTGGAAGTTATCAGCAGCTCCGAGGAACTGATAAGAACTTTCAAAGTGAAGACCGCCAACGGAATGCTAATTCATGACGTACGCAGTGTCGGCCTCCTCGAGGATGAAGACGGATCAGCCGGCTCCACAGAACTCCGGTAGACCATTTAAAACCCCAGAATGTCCAACCACCTCAAGACACCTACGGAACAATTCTACGAACCGCGATTACTGCTTTCGGTATCCACTCCCTAACCTCGGAGAAGACATGCTATATTTTTCACCGTTCCTCCTTCATCATGGACTCTGTTAACATGCTTCCCGTGTGTGGTATCATCTATGACATACGTGTTCCAATACACCTACACCCAATCGCACACACCTACGGGACAAGTTCCTGCTCCACAGTCGCCGACAAACATGCCATGAAGCTCGCCTTTCCCCGTTCGCCGTTGACATTATATGAGAAGTTTCCCATATGTGGTAGTAGTTGTGGTTCACTCACGGACCCAAACACACTCACCCTCAATCACACACACAAGTACATGAAACACGTTCCTGCTCCATAATCTCCAACAAAAATGTCACGGTGCATACCGTTCCCGTTTATCTTTGACATCATGGAAGAAAATTTCCGCATGTGGTAGTAGTTGTCATTTATCCATATACTCACGTGCAACTTCACTCACGACACCCGCCCGCACATAACGATGCAAGCACGTGCACTCACAAATGCACACGCAGCTAATTCACGACGGCTTTATCGAGGAAGGCACACGGGTTTTGGAATATATGCATCTCCCTACATGCCCGCTATCGAGCCGCAGTTCTGGTGGATGATGCACAGTAACGTCGCTTCGGCCTGGCCACCGGATCAAGTGCGATGGTGAGTAGAAAGCTGACGTCAGAAATAGTAGCTGCGCGCAATGGCACGGGCTTTTGAATAGGTGGTGAGAATCAGTACCCTTATTCCAAACCTTTGACTCTGCTAGGATTTGAGAGGAATTTGGTGGGCGGTTTAAAGGCCGGTTGTGGAAAATCCCCCAAAAATACTGCCACTGCTAGTTTACTTGAAATCACTCCCTCGTGTACGGTATTTGCGTGTTTTATGCACTGTATGTTTTCATGAACCAACCTTTGTTCACGTCTAATGCTCTACTCTCTCGTATCCCATTTGGGACCTGCGCGTTGCGCGAGCTCCTTTCTCGCATGCCGCAATTTTGTTCTCGTTTCCTGAGTCCATGTGATCGCATAATTGAGTAACGTGAAACTTACGGATCAATCGAGTTTTGATTTCGGGATCCCATTCGAATTTGGCTATGTATTGCTCAAAAGCGTGTAACAATCTACGTTGTCCCAGAACTGCTCCTACCCCCTCTTCGGAAGCGTCGGTGATCAGCACGGTCCGCTTAGATGACGCAAATGGCGCTAGTATCGGTCAGTCAATGGTATTTTGTCTAAGACCGCGTAGTACTTGTTTACACTGCTCGTTACACTCCCACACATCAGACGACTGAGCTAGAAACAATTTTTGGGCCCTCACTGCAAAGTTCGTGACGTACCCGGAGTAGCATTGCAGGCACGGAAGAATCGATCATATGCGCCCCTGATTTTTTGGTGACTCGAAGCCATTCAGGGGGTTGAGCTGATCTGGATCCGGCAGGTTGCCATTTTCATTTACGGTGAAACAGAAGGAATCTAATTCGGTGACACCGAGTTTGCACTGAGGGGCTTTGGTCTATGCATCTCCTTCACGAATCTCCCTAATGAACTTTGTAATCTGTGGTCAGATTCATCCTTCGCGGGTCCGAAAGTGAGCACATCATCTTGATATGCCATCACCCGCTGGATATCATGGGTCACCCCGTCTGTTGCGGCCTGGAATACCCCGGATGACAAGTGCGGACCAGATTGCATGAAGTCGTATTGGAACATGCCCCGGGGAGTGTTATCGGTTGTTAGTAGTTTTGACTCCATGTGCCGCGGAATTTGTAAGTACGCCTCAGTCAGATCATTTTTTGAGAAAAACTTGCCAAGCATGTGTTCAATGAAATCCTTTGGGTTCCACTGTGGATGCGCGCACACTTCCGAAAACAAGGACTCAAGGCCAGCCGGTGATCACCGCAAATCTGAGATGATAATAATAATAATAATAATAATAATAATAATAATAATACTAACGGTATATTTCTCGGCTATGGTCGAGGCACACACGCAAGTGCATGATCATGGTGTACAGCGTTACTCAGTAAAATTAAATAATCACAAACTTCAGGTATAAAAGCCAAGAGTGCCAGCTGTAGAAAAACATAGCCAGCGATAGTTTATATGGATCACTAATAATGGTTTGCGCGCCAACTCTGAACTGGTTTCGGTTTCGCGCTCGGCAGTGGCGCACAGCGGGGATACGGAATAGGTCGTTCATTCGCGCTGCTAGAGGTGCATTATCAACGAAAATGATGCAAACCATGAAAACGGCGGTTTACCGGGTATCTGCCAACAGCGAAGTTTCAAATATGAAGAAAAAGAGATTGTATGGCAGTACGCTCGGGGAAATCGATGCATGCGAAGAGAATAGCAAACCATGAAGCTGATGAAAACCCTGAATGTCGGTTCTACTGGGGTTCAAGAAAAGGAATGAGCTATGAAACAAGGAGATATGAAACCAATTTTATGAATGTACTTTTTTGTACTTTGGTGAATGGGCAAGTAACAAAGGTGCACGTGAGGGTGAGTTAAATTTCAGGATCGGTAACCTGTGCCATTCAGGAATGTGAAAGTGCAACTGGAGGGCCCCGGAAAAGTGGAGGATCAATTTTCAGCCGGACACGGATTGAGGGGAAATTGGACTGTTGCGACAGATACTAAAGTGGAAAATCTCCACATTGACTTGGGCAATATTATGCTGTCTGTCCGCCGTTCTTATTTGCCACCACAATCGGAGCCTTCCAAGCAGATGAGGTTATACCCGCGATGACACCGTCCTGCTTGATTCTGCATGGTGCCTTCGGAAAGTCCTCTCTTTGGCCGTACGGCAACACTCGGTGTTTCAAAAATACCGGATCATCATCCATTCCCAAGTTCGCGGGGTTGACCGCCATGCCACCTTTGTTGTTCAAGCATGGTGCGATTAACTGGTGGAGGACAAGCTGATTCACCGGATTGTCGGTCGTCGTTTTGAGGGTTGCCGATTCTTCCGAGGCACGCAGGGCCTCCAAGCTGAGAATCGGTGTACTTTCTACGGAAATCAGGAATCGTACCCGGGTATGGTCGCCCTCCATCCAAACCATTAGTGTTGCCTCACCCAGCGGTGAAAGTCGATGTCTAGTAACACAGTGAATGCGCACTGCAGTGGGGTATATGGGTACACTGGGCTAAATCAAGTCGAACAACGACTTTGGAATAATGGACTCACAGCCCTTGGTATCCAAAACAAACCGATGTCTCAAGCCTCATTGGAACTGGACTGATCTGTACAGGTGTTGGTTTGATTCACCCTAAATCTTCAGCGTGTAGGCCGGACAGTCATTGGTTTTCGGATCTCCAGGGGTAGCACTCGTCTAATTGCATTTGGGCTGATTTACGGGGACGAACGTGTCCGAAGTGCACTACGGAAAGTACAGCCATTGCATCGGCTACCTCATCAAACTGTTCGCAGGTTGATTGCCCCTTGGAGAAAGTAAAGCCGGGCCTCAGCAATAGCTACTTTTGCAAATCCCGACGATTTATACTGGCAATGAGGCAATCCCGCAACTTGGTCTCCAAGTGATCACCAAAATTACACCTAGCAGTCTGTGTCTGCGGTGTTCGGATGAACTCACTGAACTTCGGGTAGAGATCACGAACCATCAAGTGAAATTTGGCACTTCCGGTAGCCTGGAAATTGACCAGAACCACGTGACCTTGAAGTACAGTCTTCAACTCATCGAGCGGAACCGCAGCGGGGGCTCACGGATGTGCAAGGTTTTCCATGAAACCGGTACAGTGAACGGCTGCCAACTGTCAAGAAGAATGTAGTCCGGTTATCCTTTACAACCTTTCGCATGCTACACCGTTACTCGAAACGTTCAATCTAGTCATCAATTTCAGATGCAGTACCATACAGGTTCAGCCTTTTAATAATGGACAGCTCCATGACGCAACGCTAATTGCAATATTCCTAATGAACTGAAACGGCAGTCCGTATTGAAACTGCCCCTCCCTCCAGAGCTGCGCGAATACGGGTAGTAAGTTGACCAAGGCAGCGAAATAGAACGTTAGTTGTATTGCGGAGCGGATTTCTGTAAATGCGTTAAATCAGAGAATATAATTGGTAGACTCGAAGACGACCAATCACAGGGAGCTCTTGTCGAATTTGTCCTCAGCGATCTTCAATTGTTGAGGCCCATCCGTGTACGTGGTTACAAAGCTGCACCTGGCAGTATCACCTGTGACAGCTTCTAAATACCACCAGTATCTTTCGTGACTTTCGCCCCTCAACATTGGCATTGACTGTGGCTTTTGATTTGTTTTCAACGAACTGTTTTTTGGCAATCAATTTTGGGTCGTAGGGATATACCTATTTCAGCTCTGTAGGTTTCTGAGGTCGCGTTATGAAGTGCTTGCCTGAGGTAACTCTTTATTCGCCATTACTACTACAGCAAATTTGCTCTGCCTTAATTTTGGGCCCATCCCTGCAAACAGGGAAAGAGAATTGGACCAGTATGGCGATGGATTGCTTTGTGGATGATATCCCCTTCCACTGGTCTTTTCTACGTATTCTTTTAATGCCCGCATCACTGGAAACCTAGACCACTCGCAGGATGTCTCTCACTACTGTTCCTCTGAGGTTCCCTCTGGCCATATACTTGTTTGCTTCTGGCCGTGCCACACTAAGTATTAGGACATTCCGGTGTCTCCCAGGAGCCATATCAGCACTTTGCGCGGGAAAGATCACTGTGGATTCTAGATCCAGATCCTCAACCTGCGGAAGACAAATAACTTCTTTTGTCTTTTGCCGGGTCCCCTGAGTCTCCG
Organism: Fasciola hepatica; assembly: GCA_948099385.1. NCBI lineage: Eukaryota > Metazoa > Platyhelminthes > Trematoda > Plagiorchiida > Fasciolidae > Fasciola > Fasciola hepatica. The sequence continues at coordinate 5,551,569 of CANUEZ040000019.1, forward strand.
TGAGCCTCCGAGAGAGCCTCCTGGGCAACGATGTTCCCTTAGATGTCTTTGGGACATTGACCTGCAGGAAGTGCACAGTTCACCGTTTAGGACCCGGAAGCAGATATCCGCAAGGTACTTGCAGTGGAAACGGACATATTTGAGGGAGCGATCTTGCTGGTATGCCTTAGGTTCTCTTTTGCTCACTGTGGAGAAATCTTGGAGGCACCTCCGCAAAAGGGGGTCACATTTTATGCCGTCTTTCACTACACTGCCTTGCACCGACTTCCCGCATTTTGAGTCACATGACATGCAGGTTATTTCATAAGGAAGCCCAGGTGGGTGCAGAGATGCACAAACCGCGAACTGAGAAACCGTAGTGCTGAGACCTGCAAAGGTAAATCAATGATGAAGGACCCAGGAAAACTCAGGTGACAATTAAGGAACAGTTATCTCACTCTATGGTCTCCAAGTGATGACAATGTCAACTAAAAGTTCAGCACGATTACCTCAAGAGACAAAGACGAGATAACCTAGACCGCAAGTTGCGTTGCATTTCAACAGACGTTTTCGTTTTTTGTGTGGTGCCTCAGTGGAAGCTCGCATCGCTTATGTTTCCCGTAATTAACGTGAGATGAGGTTTTAGGCTCTCCATTTTTGGTGAGAGCGGCAAGTCCTGTGACATAACCTGCTCTGGTTCGCGGTGCGATAGAGTTTGGTTCGAACCTCGCTGCTTCTCTTTCTCGAAACAGAGCTTCTCGATATTTGGTGATAGCTTTCAGTCAAGATCTGCAAACTGATTTCGAACAGTTTATCAATAGCTTATCGGTGCCACATCGAATCTTTGAGTAACTTAATCCGCTGGATTAAACTTTGATTGCAAATATGGATTTTGTTTAGGTTTTTGACCATATTTTCGAGTTTTGTACAACACCTTTATACGAATGTGCGACATATACCAAGCCCGCGCTTATCAGAGTCTTGCGGAAAACGTTCGGAAAACGGAATTGCTTACGATGTTTTCCAGAGATAGCCGCGTGCAAGCTGCTCGGGTGTTATGAGAGAACATTACTTGGTGCGCTCCGGGATTTTTGGGTTGGTTATTCAGTCTATGCAAGGCTGCTGCAAAACAGGCCTACCAGTCCAGCGGCAATGAGGCAATGCTTATTGGCATGGATAGTTGCGAGACTGCAAGTCAGTTTTCGAAGTGGAACGGGAAGTGAAGCGGTGAAGCCCAGTTATGCTGAAATGTCAAGAAAACCAGCTTGGAGGTGGGGATATCAAGCCAAACACGGAGGCTAAGAAGCCAAGAGAAGTACGTCCCTGTGCATCAGCATCGAAGGACGGACTTATGGTGAAGGGACTCTAAGAAAGAGAAAATAAGTGAACAAGCAAAACGAAAACGGCAGGTAGCATTGAAGATAAGACACCTCTGGGAGACCCCATCCAACTTAGGCGGAGAAACCTGCTCATTACCACCAATTAGGAGCCCACGATGAGAGAGGTCAGGTCAAGGCGGGATTTGGAGCAGAGAAGGGCCGATGGTATCCTGAGGATGATGGGAGTAGGCCATACGGCAGGGCTCAGAATTGTTGTCAGGGTAGAAACTTGGACGCAACCGAGACCGGGACAAAAAAAGCTTCCAGCCCAGCCAATGTTAGAGAGGTTACAGGCTATAACATTTGGGACCAGCTTCTAGCGCGGGCAGGTGATGTCTTTCATTGCACAAGGGGAAGATATCACGTCGTGCCAGATGTGAGAAGGACAGGAACAAGAGCGCAGATGGGCAAGAATACAATAAGGAACAAATGCAGGTCAGTGATTAAGTCGGAGGTCTGGGTGCAAACAAAGTGGTTAAAAAGGGGCCACTGTCCCAGGGACCGCACCACTAGGCAGTGGTTGTGACTGAAGATATGACGGATGATGATGCGTGAGAAAGTTGTCCACCTGGGAACGATCGCGGCCCTGGACCATTTTCCTTAGGGCCACTCAGACAGACGACCGGGGAAAACGAAACTGGCGCCAGTGAGGCATACACAAGGAGTCGAGCTGGTGGGCCAAACGGTCGTCAAGCTGACCGGGAAATCTTGAATTCTAGTATACTGGATGTAAAACTCAGAGGTCACTCGGGTGCTTCGCCCGAAGCGGGACTCAAGTTAAGGGAGGACAAAAACATTTCACCAGGAAAAGCCCCGGTAGTGTTAAACGCCAATGCCTGTGGCATTATAAAAATATGGGCGGAATTGATAGAAGAGCATGAAAGCCGTGGCGCTGAATTAGTTGCAGTGTCCGAGACGTGGTTGTCTGGGGACGACTGTATCCTGTGGGAAACCTCAAACAACTTTTGGGCCTATGGAAAAGACGGATGATTATCGCAGTAAACCTTCTCGTTACAGAGAGCTGGGGTTACAAGGAATCAGATGTCATTTTATGTACGACAAAGACGCAGCTTTTGGTTGTTATTGTCGGGACGCCCATGAGAGAAATCCCGGTTATTTTGGTAGAAGGTTCTAAACTGGCGAACGGAAGAGGCCACAGAACTCACTCGGGAACTAGATTAGTCAGAAGCAAGAGGGTAGACAGTACTGATTGTTGGGGATTTTAACCCGCCGGGAATAGAATGGGACGCTGAAAGCTGTCTTGGAAATAGAGCTGGGGAGCACCTTGTTGAGTGGCTCCACTGGCAGATCTTATTTCTCACATAAGAGAAGACATCAGGTAGAGAACGGGAAAACAATCACCCCTTCTTGATCTGGTGGTCACACAATATGAAAGCGGCATATATGGGCCCACTATTATTCCGCCTTTGGGTAAGAGTGATCGCGAAATGATGAAGCTTACACTACGCCCCAAGCATTCGAGGGTCACAGGGCGACTGTCTCGGGGTTTCGGAAAGCCGAATGCTGCCTAAATATATACAGGGTCAGCCAAACTGGATTGGGGCGTAGACAATGAAAAGGCTGCGGAAGAAGAAGAGCTGCAGGCCTTTAGGCGGAACCTACTAGCGCTGCAGGGCAAGTTCACCCCACCGCAGCGATACGAGCACAAGGGTAAGTCTGAGTGGTGGACAGCAGAGGCCATAAAGTCTGTCCAGAAGCGAGATAGGATGTAGTGGAAACCGAAAGCAGTCGGAAGTGAGAGAGCTTGGTTCCATTATGTCGAATACGGAATCTCAACAGTGAAGGTGCAAAAAGCATAATGAGAGATTTTGAACTAGCCTTAGCAAAAGCAGCTGAGCAGAGCTTCAAAAGATATTACGGACGCACTCAATCAAAGGGTGCCTCTAGGAAGAAACTCGGAAGGCTAATGTTCAGCGATGAAGGGGACTCTGTTAAGATCAGAGCAAAGCGGAGGCGCTCAATAAATGCTTCGAAAGTTACATCGAGGGATGAGGGGGCAGCAGGGGAGACCAGAAGAAGCTCTAGGAGCGCCTCATGAGCCGCATGTCTGCGGCTGTGGGGGTGACGGGAATGATGCTAGAGAACTTAAACACAAAAATATCGGCTGGGCCGGATAACATTCACCCAGCCATTATACAATCACTCTGCTGAAATAGGGCGACAAGTCTGCTAGCTGTTGCTTGCACCTATTACACAAGGTGTTTTGCCAACCAACTTGAAGGCAGTGGCAGTAGTGCCCAGGTGAAAAGTTGGACCGCGCCCACAGGAGCAAAACTACAGGCCTGTAGACCCTACTTGTATCCATTATGAATACTCAGAGAAACTGCTAAGAGAATGTGTCTGCAAGCATTTGACAGAACACAAGCAGCTAGGTGAAGCACAATTTGAGATTTTGAAAGAAACTTCTCCTCCCTCGAACCTTCTTGGGTTCTTGGGCGAAGGCACAGCACAAGTGGATGAGGGAGGCAGTGGGAATTTGCTACCTAGACTTCAGCAAAGCCTTCGGTCCAGTGAGCCACCGTCTACTGCAGAGTAAACTTGGGACCTATAGAGTAGACAGAAAGCTACGTAGTTGGATAGATGACTTCCTGACTAACAAAGCGTGTTATGCTAGGGTTGTAGAGGCAACTCTGAGCCATAACGTGTGACAAGTGGTGTCGCTCAGGGGTCAGTTCTGGGGCTACTAGTCCTCCTCTATATAAATATCTTGGCTAGAGCATTGAAGCTCCCGTATTTTATGTTTGCAGACGATGCCAAAGTTATCAATTCTGGTCAGCGGGAGTTACTAGATGGTAATATTAAAGAGGTCCTCAAGTGGGCAAGCACATGGGATACGCCGTTAAACCAGAATATAAGTCATCTGCTTACCAGAACATCAAGGATCTCACCGTCACGAGGAGAAGGGCTGCTCATAATCAACGGGGTGCAAAAGATGAAGGACTTGGGCGTTGTTATGACTGCAGACTTCAAGTGAACGAAGCAGAGCAAGCAGAGCAGGGCTGGAATAGCAGAGTACTTGGGGCTCGTAAAAGAGCTGTTCGGACTCAGGTCTGCAATTTCCTGCAGGCAGGCGGCTGAGTTGTGCCCATATACGAAACGGGAGCAAGGCCTAATATCAAGTACTGTGTCCAAGCTTGGGCACCGTTCCTCAAAGAAGTGCAGCCTCTCCCGGAAATGTCCGACAGTCATCCAATCGGAAGATGGAGGGTCAGCATGGAAGGACATGCAGTCAGACACGGCAGTGCCTGCTTTCCTAGAAGCTGAGATGATGCACATATTCTTTTCTTCATTAGCAAAACTGTATCGGTGGAAGATTCTGTCAAACTGGAGAGACTGGGCGAACTTAAGGCAATAGCAATGACGGGATCTAGCTCAAGTGCATACAGCTGAAAGAAATGTGGACGCTTGGTTGCACTCAGTCAGCACCGGTCGGGTACAAACCGAACTGAACGGACACTCATAATCTAAAAGATCTAAATTTCTCCTCCTTAGAACAGCGTAGAGGGCGAGGTGAGCTGATGGAAGCGCCCAAGATGATAAAAGGTCTGCAGGGTATAGACATGGGTGATTCGTTCGTTTCTGCTCCTAAGTGCGGCACCAGGTAAACAGTCCTAAGCTACAGAGGGCACATTGGACATACTGGCTGATTTCTTAAAATAGGTTCGTACCCGTGCGGAATACATTGTCAGAGGATGCCGTTTGATGCAGCAATGTACCAACTTTCAAGAAGACCCTTAATTCAAGCTGGGACGAAGCGTTTCCAGAGTTGGCTGTGTGAGCGAGGAGTGAGATAATGAACCCCTTATAATTTTGTCAACAAGCTTGTCCGTGAGGGCGTTACTGCCTTTACAATTTTGCCTTTTATACAAAACATTCAAAGCGCAGTGTTGGGGGCAAAGGTAGCTCACCAAAAACAAGGATCTGGACCCTCGATTAGTCTCGGCCACTTTCGTTCTATGGAAACCTAACCTAACTGAACTGAACTTAACCGCGCTAATTCCGACTCACCACGAAGTCCTGAAATTTAAGTCTTGTCTGACCAGTCTGTTGCGCTTCTTAGATGAAGTAACTCGACGACCGGACAAAGGTAAGCAAGTTGAGGTATGCCACTTCGACTTTAGCAAGGAGTTCGATTACGTTAATCATCGCCTTTTGCTATGCAAGATGGGGACTTTCGGTATAGGTGGTCCTCAAGAATGGGGGTTGATTTGAGCTGGCAACTCAATCAGCAAAATCAGTGGAAGAATAATTGATTCAAGCAAATGGGCTTCCACTAAGCCATCCCGCTGCCTTGCGAAAAGGTTCTTGTTAGACTAAAGGCCTTGGATGGGGACCCCAATCGTTCTCCTGCTTTTTGGCTGGACACCGTAGCAGTCCCCTTTCCAAATCTCCGTTAAACCGCATGAATAAGAAGAATTCAACACTGCATCGGTCGTCTCGCAGGATAATGAGGACCGCGCTGCCCATGGCATCGAACTGGGTGGGTAGTGATAAGTGGGCTACTGCTCAGAGTTCCCTCTCTTTTATACAACCTTTGCCTCCTGTCCCTAACCATCCCTCTTTGCCCCATCTATCCACCCATTTTGCTCCCACTGATAACACGGTTGATACTCACAACGATTCACTGTCAAATATTGTTGGGAATAATCCTTCTTTTAGTAACTCACATTTTTTCAAGCCTCGTCGGCCCCTGAATCTCGGCTCCTTCAACATGCGTACACTCATACAGGCCGGTATGCAGGTGTGCCTAGCCCTCACAATGAACTCTCTGAAGATCGGTTTCTGCTGCCTAAGTGAAACGCGTATCCAGGATTCGAGTAATGTGATTCACCTAACTGCTCCTGGTATCTCATCGATGTACTTTCTGCGCACTTCAGGAGACGAAGTAGCTCGAGCTGCGGGTCAACGTGGTGTAGGAATCGTCTTGACTGATAAGGCCGAGGCCGCCCTTTTAGACTGGATCCCTGTTAACAGTCGTTTATGTGCCTTGAGACTCCAAGGGTCAGTCGAGGTTCAAAAGGATAGTTGTGTTAAGCTCAATTTGTTTGTGATCTCGGCGTACGCCCCAACGGACTACAGCTCAGACTTGCAGAAAGATGAGTTCTATGATGAACTCACCACCCTCGTTCGAAGCAGTAAAGGTTCTGACATTGTAGTGCTAGCTGGTGACTTCAATGCAGAAGTTGGCAAACTCAGTGTGTCAGAAGCCTGTTTAGGTGTGCGTTGTGCTTTACCCGCTGAGCGTACAGCTAACGGGGATAGGCTCCTCCAGTTTTGTGCAGACAATCGATTGTTCTTGTCTAGCACTAATTTCCGACACAGCTAGCGTCGTACAGCAACAGGGCGTTCTAACTCTACAGGTACTTTGAGTCTAGCTGATCGTATCGCCGTAAGCCAGTTCTGTTCAGAACTGTAGATCTTACTGGTCCACGTACGTAGAGTCGGACCGTGCATTGGTTTTAATGCGATTATCTCTCCAGCCCCATGGTCGTCGTCGCAAACCGCAAACCCGGTTACCCGTGCAACGTTTGTGTGATCCAGGAGTGCGCACCCGTTACAAGCAGAAGTTAGCATTTGAGCTAGGAGCTACGATGAACAGTGATGTAGATGAGCATTGGGCTCAAATCAAGCAGGCGACGCACTTTGCTGCAGGTTTAACGAACGTTTGAGCAATGCGTAGCCAAATTCGCGACGGATCCCGAAATCAAAAGACGATTATCCGTGATATTCTACGATACTAGATTATTACATGAACAATGACATAAAAAATATACAAACCTCAATAATACGATCACAAGGACTCAGCAACGAGAAACCGAATAGCAGCGTGTGGGCAAACAGCACGTGCGTCACGCAGGTCCTGAACAAGGATGTGTCGAAGTAGTGCTCTGGGCGCGAACAAACAACAATTGGTCCAGAAAAACAACCAGTTCGTAAAGACAAGTCAATGGTGTAGGCAAATGGGTGATGTTGGGAAAAACACTGAATCGCGAGGGAAAAAAGGGGGATTTTCCACCACCGGCTGTTACAGCAGGTTTTTCCTGTGTTCCTATATCCGTTGTCCATCAAATACACTGAATCTCGCAAGAGTTGCTGAGTATAATGGAGCAAAATCGTCAGCTCTCGAACCGTAGGGAGATGAATAAGATGCGGAGAAAGCTACAAAAGCGAGTCACGAAAAGCCCTGAGAAGGATAGCGAAAATTGGCGGGGCAAGGTAGCCAAAGAAATGGAAGTAGCAGCTGCTTCAGGTAACGGTAAAAGACTATTCATACTTATTCGTGACGCCGGTGGACGGTGCACCTAGTTCGATGAAACGATTTGCGATAGAAATGGAGAACCCATCCATGGCAAGCAGCAGAGGTTTGGCCGTTGGGCCGAATACTCCAAGGAACAGTTCAGCTAGCCGTGTAACGACCGGTCGTGGAAAATCCCCCTAAAACCCTTGCGATTCAGTGTTTTTCTTAACATCACTCACTTGCTTACACTATTGACGTGTCTTTACGAAATGTTTGTTTATATGGACCAGTTGTTGTTTGTTCGCGCCCAGGGCGCTAATTTGTCATATCCTTGTTCTTGACCTGCGTGACGCACGTGCTCCTTGCTCACACGCTGCAATTGGATTTCTCGTTTGTTGAGTACTTGTGATCTCATTATTGAGGTTTGTATCTTTTTGGTGTCATTGTTCATTCAATAGTCTGGTATCGTAGAATATCACGAATAATCGCCTTTTGATTTCGGGATCCATTGCGAATTTGGCTACGCATTGCTCAAAAGTATCTTACAGGCCGCACGATAGTTTAGTTACTCCTGTGTCTACACCTGCTACTCCTTGGGTGGTAACACTTGAGTCCCCATCGGAAGTAGAAGTATGGTCAGACGTTAAATTACTAAAGTTAGGGAAAGCTGCCGGTCCCGACGAACTTCCCCAAGTTAGTTTCAAACTGGACGGAAATGTTTTGATAAAATCACTTACCGCTTTCCTCCTCGACATTTGGAACGAGGAGCGTATTCCGTTAATATGGAGTGAGTCACTGATTGTTCCCAAATTCAAGAAGGGAATACGCATTGACCGTAGTAACCATTGCGGGATTAGCTTTATTCCGATAGTAACCAAAGTGTTAGCCTCAATTCTACTGCACCGCATACAACAGCTCGCGAGAGGAATGCCCGTGAACAGCAGGCTGGATTCCACCCAGGTCGAGGATGCATCTACCGGATTAATACTCTTCCCCGACTTTTTGAAACGCGTCACACGCACTGCCGACCGACAATAATCATCTTCTTAGACTTGCGAGGGACCTTCGATTCAGCTGATCGAGCAGCTCTCTTCAGTAGTCTGCATCGAAAAGGTATGCCACAGATTTTCGTGAACCTACTGAGATCATTGTATTTTCATAGTCCTGGCCGCACCAGATTTTGCGGTGAACTACCCGGTCGAATCGAAACGACCAGTGGTGTTCGACAGGGATGACCTATGTTTCCATCCCTGTTCAACTTTGTCGTGGACGAAATAATGGAGAGTGCGCTGCAAAATCTTCAGAATGTAGGCGTCGAACCAGGAAATAGGGGGGAGCTGTGTGATCTAGATTACGCGGACGACCATGTCTGCTTGTTCAAATCCACAGAACACGATCAACATGCACTAGATAGACTCTCAAGAGCTGTAGCTCCATTCGGCATGCTCTTTGTACATTCAAAGAGCAGCGTGATGTTACAAGATTGAGCGTCAACAATTCCGACCCTGATGCTCGACGTGGAGGCTCTATCAGTTGTCGCCCACTTCACTCACCTCGGCACCAGCGTGACGACGGATGAGAGTACAGTAGTAGAGGTGAGCACGCGGTTATCCAAGGCTCGAGCAGCGTACGTTGGACTGAAACACTTGTGGCGCCGACCTCATATTTCACTGAAGTTGAAAGGTCATGTATACTGTGCAGTGGCACGGTCAGTTCTGTTGTATAGTTGTGAGACTTGGAGTCTGTGTGCAGAAGATATTCGTCGTCTTGAGGTTTTCGACCATCGATGTTTACGTAGTATCTCTCAGACTGGGTGGAATAGCCGAGTGAGCAATGATAAGATCGGAAAGCGAGTATTGGGTATTAATCCAGATTGGTAGACTGCGTTGGTTGGGGCACGTGTTACGTATGGCAAACACACGTCTACCGTACCGTGCCCTATTCTCCGTTCCTCCTCAGAAGTGGAAACAACCACGTGGAGGTTAACAGATGACGTGGCAGCGAGGAATGAGAAAATGTACAACAAACTGAGAAAAAGTAGGTGCCTCAGGCCTTCGTGGTTGGGGTCCAAAGCATCCGTCTACCAGTTGACTGGAGACACTGAAGGATATGGCTGCGAACCGTGAACAGTGGCGATCGCATTGTCGCTTTCTGTCCAATCAGAATAACTGATCGATGTGCGTTTGTACAGTTAGACTGTGTATTCCGTGTGTTGGCTACTGGAGCATTCTTTCCTTTCCCCACCTCTGTAGGTCCAGTCCGTGTCCATCGTGCATATTCTTACTTCCTTATTCAGTGTGCAAGATGGTGAGAAGGGCAGTGGTCAGTAGGGCTTGCCCCACTGTTTAACGCTGAAGGTGCTGATGAGGTGGGCCAGGGTATAGGTGCCTGGCGGTCTTCCTCTCCTACAGGACGTTTTACTTCAAAATAGGAGACAGGTACTCCGGCTTGGTGAATGTCACCAGTGGTGTGCCGCAGGGATCCGTCCAAGGCCACGCCCTGTTCTTGTTGTTTATTAACGATCTGGCATCTACTCTTCCGTCACCTGGATTTATTTTTGCGGTTGATGCGAAGATTCTTAGATCTGATGGTAGGGTGGACTTAAACAGGGGTACGGGAACAGCCCTGGACTGAGCATGCAAATGAGATCTGCTCCTGAAAGCTGGAGAAAGCTATTTGTCGTCGAGGTTAACAGAAAGCCTAGCTGTCGCTCATGACCAAAAGCTGCTCAGCGTAGAAGCAGCAAGAGGGGTTAAAAAACTTGAGTTCATCATGAGCAGTGACTTTAAATGGTAGGGGCAGTGCAACTCTGCCGCACGAAAGGCTGGTGGTGGGTTTCAAAGACTGCGATCTGCGTAGTCTTGCTGTCTGCCGGAAATATTCGTACCTATTTATCGGCTATAGTACGACCTCACTAAGAAGGTAGCTTGCAGGCTTGGTCAGCATTCGACAATAGGGACGCCACCTGCTCAGAGAAAGCTGAATGTCTCGCCACCCGAATGGTCGAAAGGCACAGGGGTAAGAGGCACGAGCAGAGACTATGATCTGAATTATTTTCTTAGGGAAGGAGGAGAGGTCAAGGGGATATTATGGAAAATTTCAAGGCGGTGAAGGGCTTTTCGGACCTGGGTTCGGATAGTCCAGATTAAGTGGCTTTAAGTTTCAGAACAAGGGGACAAGAGAAGAAGCTGACGAAAGTTTGAGCTAGGTTAATGAGTGGGTCGCACTTCTTCGACAACAAGGTAGTGAACAGTTGGAACGGTCTGCCTGGCGGAATGATAGACCTGCAGACCGTCCATTCTTTCAGAGTTGCCTTAGATCGCAAGTGATACGAGATGTTCCCTTGTAGTGACGGTTGAGTACGGTAACTGGATGAACGACGGGTAGCACTGTGGTCTTTCTGGAGTATGTTCTAATCGACGTCTTCGCTCATTGCATACTGTCTCGGAAAAAGCCCAAGATGCATAATGTCTCTCGCAGGTGATATGCGACGAGGTTTTCCGCCTCCCTCTAGCCTTTAGCGGGGATTCGAAGAGATACACTTGGAAGCAGTGGGCGCACAACTGCTGTGCATACCGCTGAAGGAATTGTGGACGCTCGATTGTCCGTGGCTATTACCCGTCCTGTGAAAACGGAACTGAGCTGGTGGCAACGTCAGTCCAGATCAAACAGAATATCACTAATACGGATGGAAGTTGGGTAACGTTCGTTGCACGAACACCCATACCGTTAAGCAGGAGTAGGTCCCTGACACCCTCGAGGGGTAACAGGAGGCCAAGTAATGAGGCGGGGAAAGCCTCCGGAATTTCCCTCGACAGCATTACAATTACTATGCACTGTGTGGCTTTGAAGGTTCAGGAAGACCTGGGTCTAGTGACTGGTAACGCAAAATAGTGTCCCCTCGGGAATGGCGCCTGAGGTTTTACCGGCCCAAAAAGGAATAACCAAGGCACGTGACCTGGCAGAAAGTGCAGTCTTATGGTACACAAATGCCTGCAGTTAGGAGGTAAGTGGGGGGAACTACTGACCAGAACGAAAGGATCAGTGATCATTGCTAGCACGGAGACCTGGATGAAAAAGGACAAGAGTGTCATGCAGAGTCGTGGCCACACAAAGTACAGACAAGATGGAGTAGACGGTAGGCCGGGCGGAGGGGTACTACTTCTCGTGAGGGTTGATTGTAGTCAGTAAGGGGTCCCGTTTACACTTGTCACACCCAAAACACAAGCCACCGCGTGTTGCTTTCGACTAGGCCGATGGCCGGTAGGGATAGTCTGTGTCTATAGAGCTCCTCAAGTAGATGGGAAGAATACTCTGAACTATTCCAGCTTCTACAGACGGTGTTGAGTAGGTCAAAGCGCTTGAACGTGTTGAGAGACATGAACCTCCCAGAAATAAATTGGGACGATGAATGTGCCCCTAGGGGAACCACCAGAAATGCTCTGGTGATGTGGCTTCTCAATCACGCCATCATACAACATGTAAGAGAAGCAACGGGCTTCCGCGATAGAAAACTTTCATCTACACTGGATATGCTTGCAACCAGGCATCGATCCGAAGTCACCTCTTTGGTGAGAGAGGAGCCTTTAGAGGAGAGCGGTCTGGGGCCTTTCGTGCGATGTTCACTGTAAAGCACATCAAACCAGGACACAGGCTGGTCCGGAACTGCTCCAGAGTGGATGATGATCAACTGAGCGTAGCGACTGGATGCATATGTCGGTACCCGCAAGTCCCCGAGCCATCTGTGGAGGATAGAAGGAGGGCAATAAGGGCAGGACTAATGAACTTGACAGACGAGTTTGCTCCGTTACCCCAACAAAGTTATAAGAGCCGGCTGTCTTGGTGGAAACCCAGGATGACGAGAGCATTAACTGTTCGTAGAAGGCTATGGACCCACTACAAAACTTCAGAGCAAGCACTACGCATGGGCCGCTTGCAATACGGCCAGAAACAGGGCACAAGCCCTACAACGGCGAGCAAAGTACGGGCATGAGAAGAAACTAGCCAACGATGTGAAGACAGGCCCAAAGAAGTCCCTAGCTCACGTGCGTCGAAGAAAACGACACGAAAGAGCGTATGCACCCTGAAGATGTCCGACGGAATCACTGCCCTCGGTGATAAAGACAAGGCAGAAACCTTTAAGAGCGTGCATCGTCAGGATCATGTGCTAAGTGCGGCGGGATCAGATGTAGGGAGTACGCCAGTGCTTCATGAGCTTACTGTAAGTGAGGACGAGGTACGCCGCGAACCCAGATCTTTGCGCAAGCTCAATAGAGCCGGGCCGGATAAAATCCATCCGGTGATTTTTCGGCCTCTTTCCGATATCTTTTCAGGGGCTATTACTTAGCTGTACGAAGCGTCTCTAAGGAAGGGTGTGGTACCAGAGAAATGGCTAAGGCCGTTGTCGTAGCCATTCCTAAGACAGGATCCAGTCAGAAGGCGGAGAATTATAGACCAGTCAGCCTAACATCAGTGCTATGCAAGTCCTTGGAGCGGATAATGAGGAAGCATTTGTGTCTGCATCTGGGTGAAAACGATCTACTGGCACCCGCACAACACAGCTTTGTCAAAAAAGATCGTGTTTGACGAACCCCCTGATGTTCTTAGACGAGACCGCAAGACGAATAGGTGGTTTGTTATTCGGATATGAGTAGGGATTTCGACTCTGTAAAGCATCGCCTGCTGGACTATAAATCGCACCTATTTGGGATAGGCGGGAAGGCAAGAGATGGGTGGCTCCTTCCAAGAAATTGTAGCTTCTGTATCAAGGTTGGCAATTATCTATCGAGGCAGGAAAGGGTTACCAGTGGTGTACCGCAGGGTTTAGTACCGGGGCCTTTGCTCTTCCTCTTGTGTATAAATGACCTTGCCTAAAATGGAGTAACCCGGGTTTCATCTTTGCAGATGATGTGAAGATAGCGGGGAGCGATTTAGCACGGGATATAAATGCGGTGCCCAGATGGGCAGAACGATGGGATTTACCACTGAATCTCACCAGATGTCAGGTCCTGACCACTAGTATAGACGAAACGAGCAGTAGTCCATTCAAAAGAGTGTAGGGGGTAAAAGACCTAGGTGTGATAGTTACACAGTCATCGAACTTGTCTTTGAAGGCGTTACTGCCTCTCAGATTCTGCCTTTCAAACAAAACATTCAAAGCGCAGTGTTGACAGCCAAGAAGCTCACCAAAAACACGAGGATCTGGAAGCTCGATTAGTCTCGGCCACTTTCGTCCTGAAAAATAGATCTTGCCTGACCAATCTCCTGTGCTTCTTGGATGAAGTAACTCGACGACTGGACGAAGGTAAGCAAGTTGAGGTATGCTACCTCGACTTTAGCAAGGCTTTCGACTCCGTTGATCATCGTCTTTTGCTGTGAAAGATAGAGACTTTCGGTATAGATGGGCCAGTATATAGGTGGCTGGAGGACTTCCTCTCCCACAGGACGTTTTACGTCAAAGTGGGGGACAGGTGCTCCAGTTTGGTGAATGTCACCATTGGTGTACCTCAGGGATCCGTCCTAGGCCCGGTCCTATTCTTGTTATTGATTAATGACCTAGCATCCACTCTTCAACCGCCCAGCTTTATTTTTGCGGATGATGTAAATACTGTTGGATCTAAGGGTAGGGCGGACTTGGGCAGGGAAATAGGTACCGTCCTAAACTGGGCATACAAATGGCACTTACCTATAAACGCTCAAAAAAGCCATTTGTTGTCAAGGTCAACAGAGAGCCTAACTGTCGCTCATGATCAAGGGCTGTTCACCGTAGAGGCAGCCAGTAGGGTTAAAGACCTTGGGATCATCATGAAAAGTGACTTCAAATGGTCGGAGCAGTGCAACGCGGCTGCGCATAAGGCTCGTGGGGAGCTCTTTTGACTGCGATCAGCTTTGTCTTGCCGGAAGCCGGAGGTATTCGTACCTATTTACATGGCTATAGTACGACCTCACTTAGAAGGTAGCGTGCAGGCTTGGTCACCCTTCTACAAAAAGGACGCCGCCTGCCTAGAGAAAGTCCAACGTCTCGCCACAAGAATGGTTGAAGGGCAGAGGGGTAAGACTTACGAGCAGAGACTCTGTGACCTGAATCTTTTCTCGTTGGAAAAGAGGAGAAGTCGAGGGGATCTCAAAGAAACGTTCAAGGTAATGAGGGGCTATTCCGTCCTTAGACCAGATAGTCTATTCCAATTGGCCGTAGACTCCAGAACAAGGGGACATGAAAAGAAGTTGGTAAAAGCCCGATCTAGGTGGATGGCTAGATCGCACTTCTTCAGTAACAGGGTCGTGAACAGTTGGAACGGTCTGCCTGGTGGAATGGACGCGCGGTTTGAATTCATAGTGCTCTCGTCTTTGAATTGAGTTTTTGAATAGTTTTGTGAATTAACCCAGTTTAATTCACAATACTGAGCGTATCATAATTGCATTTAAGGTGCGCTTTATCCGGAGAATATTTTTATTCTCCTTGTAGCACTGCCGAGTAGTGTTCGGTGTTTTTTCTGAGGCGATCTTTTCTCGCTTCTAGTCTTCCTTTTTGTTTTTGCTTTTTGTGTTAGCGGGATTTACCTGCTATTGTCAGAGTGCGTATTTTGTGTTTGGGTAAAGAGCTTTTGAGTTGTATTTTCCCTCGTTTTTGCGGTTTTCGGTATGACACGCGTTTCCGACCCGTGTCTAGCACCCAAGTGCGGAAAACGAGTGGTAAACGGTATAGAATGCGAGATATGCAAGAGATGGGCTCACCCAATGTGTTCAGGGATAGCAAAGGACACCTATGTCCTTTATAAACAGAACCCATGGGCTGAATGGGTCTGTGCCCCCTGCAAGGAGGCGGCCAGTCTGGCCTTTAAACTGCAGGACCAACGTCCACCAAGTAGTACCTCGGTTGTAAGCCCCAAACCACCGCAAGCAGGTTGTAGTAAGTCGTTTGCGGAAGTAGTATCAACACCCGAGAGGACGATCATCCGAGCGAATGAACCAGTTCCGAAGGCTTGCCAGGCGGTCGTTGCCTCCACTCCTTTGAAGCAGACCGACGAGGGCCAGTGGACGGAGCAGAAGCCGAGAAGGGAGAGGCAGGTCAAAAAGAAGGGAGACTGTAATAGAGCGAAAGATGGGTTGGCTAGGGTGGATGACCCTGCTCTTCTGGTATTAGAAAACAAGGTGAAGGACCTGCAGAGGCAGGTCTTGTCGATGGGCAGGGTCTCAAGCCACAGGCTTCTGATCCTAAACCAGGAAGAACCCTTTATAAGGGAATCGAAGGCCAGGAGAGACATTGACAGGAGGAGGGTCTGCGACATACTGCGAATCGCAGGTGTTCCGTACCCTCCTACTCTAAGAAGGGTGCACGGGGTGGGGACATGGAAGTCACCACTGGGGAACAAAGGCGAACTTCGTGCGAGACCAATACTGGTGGAGTTCGCTGATGAGGCTACCCGGGATAGACTGCTGGCGAGGGCAGCGGTAGTAGCTCAGATTACAAAGGGCAGATACCAGATTGTGCCGGACGAACATAGGGTAAGGCCTGGTGGTCTAGCCCCAAGAGGTATCCTTGCTCGACCAGCCAGGGCGCTGGTGAGAAATCTAAAAGTTCAGCGCAATGCCGTACTCGGCTCTCAGGCCCCGACCCCGGCAATAGTAAAGAAGCCACGTGCGGGGTCGCTAATAGTTGTAATTGAAGATGCGCTGGAAGACGAAAATTGGCAGTGCTGCCCGAAGATAGATGACAGCGTGATCCCTGCCAGGCTGGATGTTGTGGCCACTCCTATAGAGATGGATTGGGAGTCGTCAGAAATTCTGGACCATCAGCCGGCTTCATGCACCCCAGTGGGAACATCGGAAGCAAAAAACGTGCCATCATCTCAGGCGTTGCGCCTGAGAAACAGTCAGGAATGAATGAAAAAAGACACCTAGGCGACGGAGCAAACGCGGTGGTGTTATATACTAACGCGTGTAGTATTAGAAACAAATGGGCGGAACTTGCCAAAACCGCTGACGAACAGGAAGCATCAATAGTTGCCGTCACGGAAACGTGGCTTTCTGAAGAAGACCATGTGCCAGGCCTAATAAGTAACAGCTTTGCAGCCTACAGGCAGGATCGGGAACAAGATTGCCTTGGTGGTGGAGTAGCCATCCTCGTTAGGTCAGGTGCAAACCACCTTGAGTCCCAGACCAAGATGTGCACTCGCAATATCCAGCTATGCGCTGTTACGATCATCCTTCCAGGCAGAAGGGTTAACGTAGTCTGTGTCTACAGGGCACCAAGCACAAACCACGAAGAGGACGTTTGCTTGCTGCGGACTTTGACTGAACTAGTTAAGGACGCACAAAAGACCCTCATAGTGGGTGACTTCAATCTTCCGCACATCGACTGGGTGGCTGAGGTCTGCGTGCCGGGATCGGAGGAGCAAAGCTACTTAGAATGGCTGCATGACAATGCGTTGCATCAGCATATTAGGGAGAATACCAGATATAGGACTGGATGCGTTCCATCCCTGCTGGATCTAGCTATAACGAACTTCCCCAACGATGTGGCTGGACTGCATTATTGTGCACCGCTGGGAAAGAGTGACCACGTGTGTGTCAAAATAGTTCTATGCATGCGGCAACCGAAGGTACCCTCAAGGCTGATTAGGAATTTCGGTAGTATGGACATAGATAGGCTTCGTAATAGGGCGATGGGTTTGACCTGGGACGCGCCAGAGGAGGCTACTGTGGAGGAGCGCTGGCAGGCCATAAAAGGATCCCTGACTGCCCTACAGGAAGAGTTCGCACCCCTAAAACGGAGGAGTGGGGAGGGCAAGCCCATGTGGTGGAAGGCTGCAATAGCCAAGGCCATCAGACGTAGAAACCGCTATTGGAACCAGTACAAAGCTTCCGGCAGCCAGCTAGCCTGGAATCGCTATACGAAGCTGAGAAACGAGACTGTAAGCCTTTTGAGAACTTCTAAACGGGAATTTGAGCTGAAATTGGCCCAGTCTGTAAGACAACAGCCGAAGAAGTTCTACAGCTATGTACAGTCTAAAGGCTCAACAAGAAATGCCGTAGGTCCGCTATCCACTAGAGAATATGGTATTGTCACTGACGACCAGGGCAAAGCAGACGCCCTGGGGGAATACTTTGGTAGTGTACATAGGATAGATAGTGGGGTACTAGTAGATCTGGCGCTGATACATCCTCCTCAGTTAAACGAGCTAGATCTTTCAGAGGAATGCGTGCGTAAGTACCTACAGGAGTTAAACAGCCACAAGTCAGCGGGCCCAGATGGCATTCATCCAGCTATCATCAAGCCGTTGGCGGATATCATAGCTCCATCGGTATGCAGATTGTATAGATCCACGTTGGACCAGGGAAAGCTGCCTCAGGACTGGAAAGTCGCGGCAGCCGTGGCAATACATAAGAGTGGGCCTAAGTCGGATGTGCAGAACTACAGGCCGGTAAGCCTAACTAGCATTCTCTGTAAAGTTCTCGAGAAGATCATCCGTGCTCATATCTGCCAGCACTTACTGCAGCACTCCATGCTAAGCCCGGCGCAACACGGATTCCTGAAAAATAGATCTTGCCTGACCAATCTCCTGTGCTTCTTAGATGAAGTAACTCGACGACTGGACGAAGGTAAGCATGTTGAGGTATGTTACCTCGACTTTAGCAAGGCGTTCGACTCCGTTAATCATCGTCTTTTGCTATGCAAGATGGAGACTTTCGGGATAGGTGGGCCAGTATATAGGTGGCTGGAGGACTTCCTCTCCCACAGGACGTTTTACGTCAAAGTGGGGGACAGGTGCTCCAGTTTGGTGAATGTCACCAGTGGTGTACCTCAGGGATCCGTCCTAGGCCCGGTCCTATTTTTGTTATTTAATAATGACCTAGCATCCACTCTTCAATCGCCCAGCTTTATTTTTGCGGATGATGTGAAGATTGTTGGATCTAAGGGTAGGGCGGACTTGGGCAGGGAAATAGGTACCGTCCTAAACTGGGCATACAAATGGCACTTACCTATAAACGCTCAAAAAAGCCATTTGTTGTCAAGGTCAACAGAGAGCCTAACTGTCGCTCATGATCAAGGGCTGTTCACCGTAGAGGCAGCCAGTAGGGTTAAAGACCTTGGGATCATCATGAAAAGTGACTTCAAATGGTCGGAGCAGTGCAACGCGGCTGCGCATAAGGCTCGTGGGGAGCTCTTTTGACTGCGATCAGCTTTGTCTTGCCGGAAGCCGGAGGTATTCGTACCTATTTACATGGCTATAGTACGACCTCACTTAGAAGGTAGTGTGCAGGCTTGGTCACCCTTCTACAAAAAGGACGCCGCCTGCCTAGAGAAAGTCCAACGTCTCGCCACAAGAATGGTTGAAGGGCAGAGGGGTAAGACTTACGAGCAGAGACTCTGTGACCTGAATCTTTTCTCGTTGGAAAGGAGGAGAAGTCGAGGAGATCTCATAGAAACGTTCAAGGTAATGAAGGGCTTTTCTGGCCTCAGATCAGATAGTCTATTCCAATTGGCCGTAGACTCCAGAACAAGGGGACACGAAAAGTAGTTGATAAAAGCCCGATCTAGGTGGATGGCTAGATCGCACTTCTTCAGCAACAGGGTTGTGAACAGTTGGAACGGTCTGCCTGGTGAAATGGTAGATCTGCAGACAGTCCAATCCTTCAAATGTGCCCTTGATCGCAAGTGGTACGAGATCTTTCCTTGTAGTGAGCCTTAAGAATATCAACTAGATGGATGACGGGTAGCACTGTGGTCCTTCTGGAGTATGTTTTAGCAGACTTTTTCCCTCATTGCATACTGTCTCAGTGAACGCTCACGATGCATAATGTCTCTCGCAGTTGATGTGCGATGAGGTTTTCAGTTTCCCTCTCATTTTTAGCGGGGATTCGACGAAATACACTCGGCAGTGGTGGGTGCATAACTGGTGTGCATACCATCGAAGGAATTCTGGACGCTCGATTGGCCGTGGCCATTACCTGTCCTGTGCAAACTGAACTGAACTGAACTGAAAACTGAACTGAACTGACCTGACCTAACTGGTCGTTGCTTGTTGTGCGGTTAGGTAGATTGATCCGGTTGGCTTTTATGTTTGTATTTTTGATGTTCACTGCTCGGTTTTCCTACTTGAGTTCTGTGCTCATATCGCTGGCCACATTAACCTTCTTTAAGAAGTCCACTTCTGACAAATGAAATGAAACTAATAATCAGACCTAACATGTTCAGACTTTTTTCGTGTCTTTGTGAATGCTGAGGACACAAACTCTAGGTAGGAAACCCGTGGTTGAGTGAAATGGCTTTTATCCGGTTTCGACCGAAAGCCTGCTTCTTCCGGCCCACCCGGTACCGCTTATAAATTGTTCAAGTATTCAATTATGAGCTCCCATGTACCACAATGTCTTCCAGATAAATAAGGCATTAGTGTTACGTCAGACCCTTCAAGGCTAATGACAATGAACGTTGGAATTTAGTGCTTATATTCACAAACTCAATCGTCATTGTTTGAAACTCGTTTGATTCGTAAGGCATGATAAAACGCTTTTTTCGGGTGGTCCTAGTGATGTGTCTCCAGCTGTTAGTTTCCCGCAGTGATGTCTAATGTGCGAAAGAAAATAGCATTGCTGAGGGTGTCAAAAAAACCATCTACTCAAGAGAGTGAAAATGCATGTTTTTGGTGACCGCAATTAATTTTCTGTAGTCCACACATCCTAAGACCTCCATCTTTCTCACCAAGACTGTTGGTACGGACCACGGGGAGTCGTAAGGTTGCGGCACGTTATGTAGTATTCAGGGATTAGTGATTTTCCTCGCAAAGGGGGTGGGGGGGGGGGTAGAGGGTCGCATGTGTTCGATCTCCAGAATACAAAAACAGAAAGCTCGATCCCCATGCTCATTGGGAACTCACAGTTGCATCAATCAAACACCAGTATGACTGTCTACAATCTAGCCGCCACAGTCTGAGCTCCAGGAAGCAGTTTGATCGAGGTCGGAATTCAGTGGGACGAGGGAGAGATTGTGAGAGATGTTGACAAACGAGGCACTATAGGACGGGGGGATCCGAAAACGGGTTAAATCATGAACAACGTTGAATGCGGTTTAGAAAAAGTCGTTTTTGAAAAGCAAAACGGGTTTGGAAAAAGGGCAGGGTGTAACCTTGAAGGACACAAGTAGTCACATTGTATGTTTGAGAGAGGTTGCTCCGGCTCATCGCACTTTGGTATGGGGAAGCGTGCAATCTTTCAAGGTCATCATCATCGTACAGCGTTAAACAGTGGGGCAAGCCCTACCAACCACTGCCCTTCTCACCATCTTGCACACTGAATAAGGAAGTAAGAATATGCACGATGGACACGGACTGGACCTACAGAGGTGGGGAAAGGAAAGAATGCTCCAGTAGCCAACACACGGAATACACAGTCTAACTGTACAAACGCACATCGATCAGTTATTCTGATTGGACAGAAAGCGACAATGCGATCGCCACTGTTCACGGTTCGCAGCCATATCCTTCAGTGTCTCCAGTCAACTGGTAGACGGATGCTTTGGACCCCAACCACGAAGGCCTGAGGCACCTACTTTTTCTCAGTTTGTTGTACATTTTCTCATTCCTCGCTGCCACGTCATCTGTTAACCTCCACGTGGTTGTTTCCACTTCTGAGGAGGAACGGAGAATAGGGCACGGTACGGTAGACGTGTGTTTGCCATACGTAACACGTGCCCCAACCAACGCAGTCTACCAATCTGGATTAATACCCAATACTCGCTTTCCGATCTCATCATTGCTCACTCGGCTATTCCACCCAGTCTGAGAGATACTACGTAAACATCGATGGTCGAAAACCTCAAGACGACGAATATCTTCTGCACACAGACTCCAAGTCTCACAACTATACAACAGAACTGACCGTGCCACTGCACAGTATACATGACCTTTCAACTTCAGTGAAATATGAGGTCGGCGCCACAAGTGTTTCAGTCCAACGTACGCTGCTCGAGCCTTGGATAACCGCGTGCTCACCTCTACTACTGTACTCTCATCCGTCGTCACGCTGGTGCCGAGGTAAGTGAAGTGGGCGACAATTGCCAGCACCTCCCAAACGAGAAGTTGTGTGACCTATATTACACGGATTACTTTATCTGCTTTTTCGAATGCACGGATCATGCGCAGCGTGCGCTAGATAGATTTTCAAGAACCGTAGTACTATTCAGCATGCAATTTGCACTTTTAAAGTGTAGAATGATGTTGCAAGACTGGACGTCAACTGTTCCGAGCTTGATGCTCAATGGGAAGGTGCTAGCAGTTGTCGACCACTTCACTTACCTCGGCACCAGCGTGACGACAGATGGGAGCACAGTAGTAGAAGTGAGCTCGCGTTTATCTAAGGCTCGAGCGTCGTACGCAGGACTGTTTTGTGGTTGCGAGACTTGGGGTCTGCGTGCGGAAAATATTCTTCGTCTATGGCTATGGGGTGTATACCCCTTCCTTTACACTCAGGCGCAAACATGTAATAAAAAAATGTGTGTACGATGTGAGAGCGTCAGTGCAAGCATATCTTCAAAGAGCGTTACAAACGTCTTTCAAGAACATCGTCAATTGCATTTTTGTTAACGTTTTAGACTAACGTACTACTCGGTCGCATTTTCCAGAGTAGGCATTTTTATTCAAGCTTGCACTTGTAGCCTTTGCGAAACCAAGCGCGTCCTGCAAGGCAGCAGGGTTTGTCCAGATGAGCCGGTGGCCAGATGTGTGGTTCACTCGCCTCTTCCGGGAACCTCTGGGATGCAGTGATTGATTACTCAGTTCATATGCACTTCGGATGAGGCTAGACACCCTGGGTGCCTAGTACACCCCTCCGCCACAGAAGCCGGAGAGCGTAGTTTTGTACGCTTCATACGCCACCTATGGTTGGTTTGGAATCACGGTTTAGCCATCTCCCCTAGACTGACTATTAGTCAGCCAACCCGGTGGAGATCGTCGAGTGTTCGCCTCCGTCCTCACACTTTTGTGAAAACCTTTACCCTGAGAATGCGGTTAATAAGACTTCCTCAGCAGAAATCCTTTGAGACGCGCGGTCATTTTTGATCATTTTGACAGGTGTTCAGGACGAGTAGCCAAATCGGAGCCTGATACACCCACCCCCGACCACACTGAGGCATTTTGGAGGCTGTTGCAATTAAAGCTCTCTATCGACCGAAAGTGAGCCGTTGTTAAGCTGTGAATGTATACCTGCCGTTTACATTACTATCATACGCGAAAGCAGCAAATGAAGGAGTTATGTGCCGTGCTGTTAGGCATTCCAACTTTTTACTCTCCATCGGTTTCCAACACAGTCGACGACATTTGAGCCAACATCGAGTTTTGCTCCCCTTCAAATACCTACCACTGTAGGTATATATCTTATTAGGAACTAACAATTCAGGTGTATGATCTTGCCAAGAATCCCCTTGTTTGGTTTATCAGTCGCTCATTTTCTCAACGGTTGATGATAATTTGTTCTAAAATTAGTTTGCCTATAGTTCACCTTTCCTCAGCAGTTTTCATCGTCCACAGGAAATATGTTGTGACTGAAAACAGAAGCTTGCGAAGAGAGCCAATCTTTATTGTCTTCTGTGCTTTGACTTTGTCCACGAGTTCGATTTTAAATCGTGACTACCTTTTGGTTCTTTTCAGGAATCAATAATATTTCACAGTAGGATGTACTGGGGGCGCTCGACGCCACCCGGAAGTTCAAACAGTATCGAGATGATCGATGGAAAGGACGAACCACACTTAGCCTATCCGGAAGACGAGGATGAGGACAAAAAAATCAGTTGTGCGGAATATTTGCGTAGTGGCGAATTAACTCAGGTAAGCCTTCACCATTGCTTCTAATATTTATCCATCACGTCAAGACTGCATCTTGTCGTGGTGTGATAGCTTGCATGCTTCCCTGACCGAAGGAGCTATGCAGAATGGCTTCCTTAAGCCGGAGGTGCAATCGTGTCTGATGGGTCGATGAGTAGAGGCCAGACCAAGTCTAG
Organism: Fasciola hepatica; assembly: GCA_948099385.1. Taxonomy (NCBI): domain Eukaryota; kingdom Metazoa; phylum Platyhelminthes; class Trematoda; order Plagiorchiida; family Fasciolidae; genus Fasciola; species Fasciola hepatica. The sequence goes on from CANUEZ040000019.1 coordinate 5,575,180, forward strand.
TCTCTGAACCAGTTGATGGGCAACATCTAGTTTTAACCTCTATGTCCCTGGAGAGGACACTGCAGCGAATAAACACGGAAACAGTTTACCGGTCTTAAAACATTTACTGGGTGGGTTTCTGTCGACGGTGGGAGAAGTCACTACACTTCATTGGGTAGCTATCGCCCGCATTAGCTTAGAAGCCCTCGGATCAGAGAATGCTACCCTGTCCACGTCCCACTTACTCCATTGGGTGCATAGGACTGAGGGCTGAATTGGAAAAGCGGGTCGATAACAAAGTACCAGCAAAGACGAGACAGAATGATTGCTGCAATCAGGTCTCACGTGACAGACCAGAGGAAGTTCTTTCACGGGTGTTTCAGCCACATTTCCGTACTGGGTTAACGCCCCACTGCCTTGTGCGTCAGACTTTTGAGTCAAAGTCCCCGGTTCGGGTACCCAAAGAAGACCTCCTTCTGCAGTGTGTGCGGCCGCTAAGTACGATTCATCCAGGGACCTCCATCATCCTTCTTGTTTAGGGCCTTACCTCCTTTATTCTTTATCATCAGTTCCGCCAGTGCATTCGAAATGAACTGCTCAGCATGCCTTTGGCAATCGCAGTCTATTCTGTTCAATTAATCCGACATGACTGACCAATTTTGATTTAGCTCAAAGCGTTTGTTCCATGAAGATGCATGCGTGTTGTGAAAATAACAGGCCGGACAGCCACAAAGTCTGTTGTAAAGTCAGAAAGGACTATGAGACGGCGAACGTCGAAATTCCTAAATCTCTAGTTTATCGGACTGTTGGTTTATCGTCTGCTACGCGTAGAGTTTGGTACAATCCATGAGTAATTTCATGTTATTGCTCATCTGTGTGGCACGTACGCATGAGCTTGGGGATTTCGAGTGGTTGTGACTGACTAAAGTCAGGGTCTAAAATTCAAGCTTTATTTGGCACAAAACTGAACGGTAGGAGCTTAAAACAATAAAAAGGAAGTTCAGAAAAACAGTAATGGTAATAAAACTAAGGTAAATATAAAATAGCATCTGAACATGACATTCACCCCCGTGAACTGTTTTGATCGAAACCGTTTGCGTATGTCCGAGATGTTTCAAACTTCCCTATGTTTTAGGTCATAGAGATGGACTCGCAGTTGTGCTTTTACTAAGGGATGTGTATTGGATTCGGTAATGTATGACTCTAATGCTGGTGTGATGGGAAAGGGTGTCTGTGCGGTCACAAACTGTCGGGCGTAAGCTGAGAGTTGCAATTTTGAATCGGGACTTGATTTCCATCAAATTATACGGCCCGGGTGATTCTGAGACTTGGTCCTTAGGCGCCAAATAATGCTTGAGGACCGTGTCTTGTCGTCAGTCGGGGAAACGGGCATGAGCGTATTTTAGATTTCTACCAGTTCCACTTCGTGGACCAGCGGATCATGTGCTGTTAGTTGGACGACGTATCAAGACCGGCCATGGTCTATTCAACCAGACGAATATTCAGACCCCCGGTGTTGATTTATGGAGGTAAGTAAGTAGTCACTCGTGTGGTGTCGTTTGTTGATGTAAATGGCAGCGGCCTCATAGAGTGGAGCGCACCAGTAAGAACAACTTCCCACCGGGTACATGGCGATTCTCGTGATTTGTCTACATGGACAATGGTTCTTTAGAGGATCCCATTGAGTCTCCGCTTGTCCGTTTGACTGAGTATTATAGGCTGTTGTTCTACTGGTTACAACATATTGATGATGGTGGAAATTCTTCAGTTCTTCAAGTATGAAAGGAGAGCCCCTGTCTGAATGGATGCAAGAGGGCATGCCGAAAATTAAAAACAGTTGTGAAAGTCAACGGATGATTGTAGTGGTCGACAATTCTGAGTAAGCATAAGCAAAAGGGAACTTGGAGTGCTCGTCTACGGTAGTTATTAGGTAGTGATTCTTGAATACTGGAAGAAGCATTCTTTTAAAATCGGTGTTTGGCCTTTCAAACGGTGAAGAGGCTTCAGTCAGATTTCCGGTTTATAACTTGTAAACGTGCAATTTTCATTTATTACACAGTGTACAGCCACTCAGTAACAGATTTCGCGTTGTCTACTGAATACAGGAGATTCTTTGTTTTGACGAAATTAAGCATGTGGGCAACATCCGGGTGCAGACTGAGCTGTATAGTTCTTTGTGTGGTGCGAGTGACGTAGACGCGGAACAGAAGCTGCGAGACAGTGTGCCGGACGCGACATACTCGTGGCCGGGGTGGTAGGTGATATTCAAACTGTAACAGGATTATTAGATTTTCCATCTTTCAATTTTATCATTTTTGGTCATGCCGTGGAGTCTGGAACATGAAACGCCTAATTTTTGATCCGTAATAAGTCGGGAATGTGTTCCCAGCAGATAATGTCTCCACTTCCGAATAACCTCCACAGAAGCGTTAGCTTCTTTTTCTACAGAATAATGGTTGCTTTCGCTTTGTCACAGAGTCCGGGAAATGAATTTGACCTGCCTGCTGTTATGCTAGGCTGCATCTGAGATTGGTATTTCCGAGGAATCCGTTTCAGTGACCAGTGGGTCGACAGCGGTGACAGCGGCACGTTCAAGCTCGCTTCTGAGTGTTTCAGATGACACTCTGACATCACCCGGTAAGGGAAATACGTGGTTATGTACCAATGAGTGAATCGTACTGGAGGAGCGGGGTATCCATTGGGAGTGGTATGAAAATAAACCACTAGCTCGTCTTTAAGATTTCGTATATTTTTTGAAGGAGAGAGTTCCTTAAGGGGTCGTAATCATTGTAAGTCGAGCTTCGTCGAACCGTGTGGAACTTCATAACCTGGGAGTTTAGGCTGTTCCGTGCCAATGATAATCTTCGTTGAGAGTAAGTTCGCATTTTCTTACGATATTAGGAAAATCAGTAAGATTTGTATCGTGGTTATCTTTGTTTATGCCACACAGTTATATTGGTGATGTGAGCGAAGGGTTTCCTCATGAGCGGCTTTGTCAATAGCGCGCTGAGAAAAGCAGTACCACTCGTTAACCGGAACGGTGTCCGGTAGAATGGACGTAAATTACCACGGGCTTCAAAAGCAAAATATGGTCGATCTTGTTTTCCCACAGAGATTTGATCATATGCGCTTCGCAGATCCAATGCACTTAAAATAGATACCATGTCATCAATTCTGGGTGGTGGATAGACGCACAGTAACCGATATCGTTTGGTAATTTGACTGTAGTCAACTTTCATGAGTCTTTTGTGTCTTTCGTTAGTGCGTACAAGGACTTAAGCACCAGGGTGAAGTTGACGTCTCGGTGATGTGCGGAAATCGCTGAATCTCCGATTGAATGAATTTCTCATTTTCAGGAGTATGAAGTCGTGATTTAGTTGCAACAGACTTGCAATCTGATAGCAAGTTCCCAGGAAGGGAAGGGGGTTCATTGCATGAGGCTGTCACACTACAAAGGGGGAGTGGACGGTTTGGCGACGCGGAACGGGAACTCAGCTGCTTTGTGAAGTTTCAAAAATTGTGCCCCTACCATGTACATTGTTGCTGAACGAATAAGAAAGGAAGTAAAAAGAACAAAAGAGGGAAGAACAGAACATATATCCGCACACAAATAAGGGAGCACAGCGAGTTTGGAATTATCATACGAATTGTTCTCGAGACTTATATTGACAAGATAGTGGCCTTTTGTATGACTAATGCGATATATGGCAGGGGCGCTTAATGATTGGATGAACTTTAGACTTCGTATCTATCAGATTTTATTCTCAGCAGTCATTGTTAACGCGTTTGAGAGGGAGTCCAGTGAAGATGTGGCGACTGGGGTTGAGAGTACAGGTGTTGTAGAAGAGGATATTTGTCTTTCGGGAGGCGATTGGCAGACGTTTTAAGTGTCCTTTCCGTAGTTAGCACAAACCGCGTTCTCAACGGGACATTTGAAACGTATGCGCATACAGAATGCGAGTGGTTGTGATAGAAAATAGCGATGAACAGCGGTTCACTGTCATCCGGCACATTAGAACACCTGACCCATTATTACTCTATGATGTTCTCCGTCACTCAAAGTCTTAGAGTCACGTTTATCAGTTCTACTTTATAACGCAATGAGCCCTTGAGGCCATAGTTCGGCATGTCCATTCCACTGCACTCATGCACAAGCATGAAGTAAAAAGATTTCCGTCTGATCATGTTCGGGACCTTTCATGAAATGATGATAAAGCATACGAAATCAATGCTTAACTTGCCAGTGAAGATTTGCTGCTAAGCGGTTTCATCCTGTTGAGGTAAACCATGGAAAATCAACCCGGATGACTTAATGGTTAACTTTTGGGAGACAGAACCCTTCAGTTAAAACTCTAGTAATGCACTACTGATAACCTCGAAAAAGGACGAACGAGTTTTACGGTGTTGTCGTGAATTTTTAACATGGAGTTGAGTGCCAGTTTTCAATGATGAATCATCACGTATCTTCAAATATCCTACTACTCAAACTGACATCCGTCTGTATCAGCTACCATTCTGGGAGGCAATGTCATTAGTCACATGATGTTGAGATTTCTAACTGTTTAATTTATTCGTTTCGGGAAATGTATGGCTCGTTCAACTAGGCCATTATGATATTTTGCCTGATGCACCTCCCCCCAAAGAAAATCATGTGTTTGAGAAGTGGGCCGTGTTCCATTCCTGAAAATAAATCTTGTGCATTGTACACACGGTTATTTCGCACCGATCAATAGTAATGCGATGTCCACCATTGATTATGTCACTCACTATGTGAAGAAAGTATGGATGGATGTTCAACGTATGTGAACCTACAGCTGGTGGAGGGGGGGGGGTGGCTTGTTGTAATAACTCGCTGTGGCCAACGCAGATTGCACAGAATAACCGTATTAACCTACAATTGAGCTCTGTACGTTATTAGTAACGCATTCTTTTCACCTATAGAAAATACATCAACAAAATCTAGTTTCAGTGTGCGTTAGCTATTGCACACAAACTTACCTTGTTGTAAAACACCAAGGAGTTTACTATCTAGTTGACTGGCCTTTCCCGTTACCATGTCTTTTAGTCGTGCTTGAAACTTATTTCAGTTCACTCATAGCTCATGTTCGATGTCCAGTGTGCGTTAGTTCGACATTTACTACTGACATTTTTATATTTCACCTCACATGAAAAGTGTATTTTATTGCCTATCGTGGATTTATTGCAAGATAAGTGCCGTTTGAATTCAATAGGACAGTTGTTTTTAGTTTTTTACCGTATCGTCATGTGTGATCCTGATTGGGAAGATGGAAACTTGAAGTTAAGCTCTATGTTACTATCTTTCATCACAATTATTTAATCTCTACGTTTCGTTTTAAGAAATTAAACTGACAAAGAAAAAAGAGTTCAAACTACGCGGTCACGTAGCTCAAATCTATAGATATTATTTAATTTATTGTCCTTTGAACCCCATGCATTGATCATCCGCAGTTGGCTCAACTGATGGCCCATAGTGCTGAAGAATTTGTACGACACGTGTGGCTACGCGGTTGGCAAGTTGTACATCATCGTAGTCTGCCTGCTTGGTTGAAAGACAACGACTTCATATTACGTTACCATCGACCTCAGTTGAATACCGTTTGGGCTTGTTTCAAATCGATTTTCCGGGTTCACACAGAAACCGGAAACATTTGGACACATTTGCTCGGTAAATCAGTTCAACCAGCGTTTCTCAAGTAGATCTGCGGAATTGTTTCTTTAATTGATTAGTTATTCGCATATTTTTTCCCATCTGTTGGAGGGCTCTAACTTGGCTACGCGCTTGCATAATTTTTGACTGCGGTTTTCATGTTGGTTGTTAGATTGTTGGGTCACGTGGATTGAGTCAATATGCGTGGAACGTCTGTGCGGGTCATATTTATTGATCGATTTAAGTGTTACGATATTACTTTGCACGACCGTCGTTAACGTATATAGGTCAATATGTGAAAGGAAATCCGAAGGACGATAATTGTAAAACTTTCGAAGTGCGACCGGATAGCGCGTGCGCCAAGTCACCACGAGAAGAGTAGAGTTCCCGTTCGATAGACGGAGAATCACTGTTGTATAGTACTCTGTCACGTCTAGAACTGTTGTCGAAGTGACCTTAATCAGCTTATACCATTTGCATAGCTCAGATAGCACATATGTGTGACAGAAGAGCTACTATTTATGTTTATTTGTTTGTGTTACCGTTACACCATATTTTTGCATTGGATAATTAAACTCCTCTTTTAACGCTTACAACGAAAGCGGTCAATTCAGTTTCAGTTTATTAAGTAACCTCGCATTTATGTTTTGGTTCTGATGTCCGTCTCAGCATATTTCAATTAAAAATGACAGAAATCGAAGCAAAAGAGTGGACTGATGGAGCGAAAAACAATGACTTAATAACCCAGTCTTCAAGTGGAGTTAAGAGTGGCATAAACAGTAGTAGGCTGTAATCCACTGTGGTCCGGCTCGTTACCACCCCTGACCTATTGGGACCCTGAGTGGTTCTCCACTCCAAGTCAGATGGTTTGGTTTTCGATTGTTCCTGATGGCGAAATCGGCCTCTGTTGCTGTGTGGTATACCCCTTTCACTGCACTGATGCGCAGACACGTAATAAAAAAGAATACTCGATCGTTCAGACAGAAGTGGCATAGTCTGTAATGTGTCATTGAACAAGTCGTTCGTCATCTGAGTCCTAATGAGCGCAGACTTCGGCCAGACCAGTTGCATCACAGATACATTTTGGGGCTCATGACTATCGATCTTGTGACTTTTGATTACCCGTTGCTTTTATTCCCAGAGCAGATTTTTCCTTTGACTCAGTTAAATGAAAAATATTCTTGCTTTCGTTCCACTCATTCAGATTCGTCTTTCTTGGTATATACTAGCAAGAGAAATCTTTCGTGTCTTTTTACCACATTTTGTTCATATCCTAGTAGCCTGCATAACATAACAAGGTTGAAAGGGATTTGTTACAATGAAAGTTGTCATGTATGATACCTCCAAGGCGTTTGCTTGTTACATGACATAAGTTTTCTCTACCATAAATAAGAATAATTGCTCCGACTGCAGTCTGCAGCTTGTTAGCTATAATTTTGTATTGCATGTTTGCGCATGAATGAAGTGGTAGGAGTGTGAACACAATAGCTGCGGAGGCCCACTGTATTATTAGGGATGACCGGCAACCAAACCCTGAGACTTGGATCAGAGAACCACATAAGGTACCAATAGGTCACTTCACCAGCCAGTTAACGGCACCAGAATGTCGAATAAATAGTGATCCAGATCAAAGGATGTTGTTGATTATTTGTTGTAAGTCCGTCTGCCGTTGTATGATGATGGCTTCCTTAAACCTTCTTCTATTTTGGATTTGCTTATGATCAACCTACAAACTAAAACTGCTGTGAATAATAGTGCTGCATGCGCGTGTTGTGAAGCCCGTTTTTGAAAGAAAGTCAATCCGTTTTGATCACTCAAGTGTTTGTAACATAAAGAAATTTCTTTTCGACACGTCACCTGAAGCATTTACATATATAGTACTGGGTGAATGAGAATATGTGCAGCTGTAAATAGCAGTGAGTACGTTTGTAACAAATCCGGCAACTTGACAACACACACACTGTGATCTGCAGGTGCACATATACTCATTCACCCAGTGCTATATGTGTAATTATGATATACCGAAAAAGAATTTCTGCGTTTTACAAACTCTTTCATGAATCCATGGGCATATTCTACAATTCGGGTGCTGTTATTTTTGTGCTGGTAAATGTACCATGTTTGTTAGGTCCGAGCGACCCACTCAATCACTCACTCACTCACTCAACCAACCAATCACTCACTCACTCATTCAACCAACCAATCACTCACTCACTCATTCAACCAGCCAATTAATCAGTCAGTTACTGACTCACTCACACCAAAACTCAAAGTCACTAACTCTTTCACCCGAATTACCCCTCTATCAGCTTACGCTAATGCTCATGTTCTGACCCGTCCTATGGATGCTGAGCACTACTTCAAATCTCCTCGTTTATCACCAAGGCAAACCATAACCCGTTTCAGCTTAGTGTGCATGTGACCATCACCAAACCTTCTCGTCATGTCCCTCATTCAGGCATATTTGAATTAGTCGGTATAATGTCAGCTATTCACTTTCATTACTTCTTTTTGACGGTTTCCGATATAAGCTTTATTTACGCAATTATCCTATAAAGTAATGGTCTTCACAAAGCCACCGCATATATATATATATATATATATATATATATATATATATATATATATATATATTTGAACAATGATTTTGTCGTTATAGAAGTACTCTGCTCTATTCGCTCGGTAGTTCTTTTAGGAGTAACCACCCCTCAGCTATAAAATTCCCTCGGAGTATTGATTAGTGGGTTCTTTTACCTGCTATTCCTTATTCTTGTTTGACGTTCGTGACGTTAGGCGTCACTTTCACTATCTCACGTTTTGTTAACGAATTATCTGTGAGTACTAACTTCGTGTAATGCCTTTCACAGGGTGTGGTAGCTTCATGGCCATCCTGGTTTTTGTATTGGTTCAAGAGAGGTCGTTGATCCAGTGGCAAGATAAGACCGTATTCTCTGCATTTTTCTTCGGCGCGGTTATCTGCCTCGGCTTCTCCTGTCTGTTCCACACGTTGTCGTGTCATTCGGAAACCATCGGACGACTGTTCAACAGGTAAGCGTGCCCGTGTTCACCAAGATCCAGTTTGTATTGATTATTGTGTTTTAAAATACTTTTGTATAAGGGGTCCGTAGAGATGCAGAACAAATCTGCGTACATGATGCTGTTACGTCATTCATAACAACCGTGTTCCATATGATGCACTATTCTGAGGCTTATCATGCACACACTTACGCACAGTTCTCCAGTTGTTTGTATTACTGGAAACGTCAGTCATACTGTGAGAGTATTTTGTCCCAGCCCAAAATGCACAATCCGCTGTATGGAGTGAAGGGACAGCATCAACCAGTCAGTCAATCAATCAGTTCAGTCTTCGTAGTGTGTTAGTTCTATCCACTTTACGAACTTTGAACATAAAATTGTAAAAATCAAACACTGGTGGATGAATTTGTTCTCTCAGCATGGAACTATAATCACTGTTGCATTTGCAACGTGCTTGTTGCAGTTCTCACGAATTATTCACATTTCGAGGATGCACCGAGTATTCAGTCATTTATTGTCACTATTTATAGTCGTTATCGCTTCGTAAAAAATGGTCGTGAACTTGTCGTTTCGGTTTAGGCTCAGCGAAAGGAGGTGCATGACTCAAGAATAAAAGAAACTTGGCAGAAACACGAGAATTTTCTAACTTTTGTTGTATTGCTGTTTAGTAGAGGCGAGGGGTAGCGAATATCTGGCCCATGGAGAACGAAAATTCCAACAAGACAAAAAATGAGAATCAGTTAGACACGTTCCTCTAGACAGTTTTTCCCCGACTACATCGCAACAGTATTTACAACGTCATTAGACAATCGTACGTTTATCTTCTTTGTGAAGCCTCAACTGTTGTAATTCTACTATTCCGACCGTCGTTCCCGTGACTTCGATCCCTTAAGTCCAAATAATACCACGTTTGAACCCAGCTACCCTTTTATGTGCTTCAGTCGGGCTTTTACTCGCATTTCCAGAAGCATCGTGAATGACTTACACGGTGCCGATCGAAATTTTCTCTTTTCGCGAATAAAACAGCAAAACAGGAAGAACGTAAGTGATTTTTGTTTTTGATTGGCAAATCGACGAATTAACAAGGAACGTGGTTGAAAGGTTGTCTAGTAACCAGTGTCGATTAAAAGTTCTCGGTTGAGTCCACCTTCGGTTGAAATAACGATTTCTAATCGGGAACAGGGTTGCTAAAGTTGTTCTGTGAACAAAACGATGGGTTCGATAGTGTAATCACTGCCTCTGAGCGGTGTTCACAAACGGACTTCAGTACATGGACACTGTAAATCACTCTGGAAAATTTGCCGTTCATCTGGTCTTCTCCGTTTGCAAGCTTTACTATGAACGCACTGTGGTCAAAACGGCGTTGTACACAGCTCCCGTTTCCACAACTCCTGTCTCACCGATCACCAAGTGAGAAACGAAAACACGTTCTCGAGCCCATGGGGCGAAACATATGGAGGGCGAGATAACACAATATCTAATGTTCCATTGAAATTCCCCATAAACGATCACGTGAGCGCCCAACTGGATCGCGTTCTTGCTGAGCTGATTAGGTTGCTAAGACACCAGTGCACACGTGACTGTTTGAACCTCGCCCAGTTTTGTGAACTGCCGCGCATGACCGATCGTGCATTTGACCTGAGCCCGCATGTTGTGTACGGAGGCGAATCAACCGAGCTGTTCGTTGTGACAGGTTAACTTTAAAGTAAAACCTTTGTTTCAGTGGGATTTTCGCCACTTCGTGGTGACTTCTCCTACTTCGCGCCCCGATTCGCACCTGTTTTTATGACAGCTACTGGTTCGTTGTACATGCACAGCTTGCCAAACATAAGCGAAGAAGTGAATAGGTTAGCACAAGATAAGGACAAGTACTTTGTCTTTAGTATTCTTGAAGAACATTGATTTGCAGCGTGGGCTATGTGACTGGTCGCGTTTTTCCGGCTTTGTGTTAGTTTCTCGTACTGTCTCCTGCAAAAGGAAGATGCACGCACAACTCTCTTTTGTTAGCGATTATTATCGGTGGTCTTTTTATTGTCTCCGAAAAAATAATTTGAAAAAGTGTTCTACATAGGGGTTATTCAAAAAGCGTTTGTCTTATTCTCTCATATTCCTTACTCACAGTTTTTTTCCAAGTAGATCGCCCCCACACGAACTTCAAGGGACTGTTCAGTTTCAATTTATTCAACCATTATCCTCGCACTTCTTTGTTCTGGTTTCGGTCGCTACCTTTCAGCATCGCGGAGTCCAGGGCAAAAAGAATAGAACCACAAAGTGAAAAAGATCCAAGAAAATCAAAGTACTAAGCGGAAATCAAGAGGACAAGGAAAGAGTCCGAATGCAACTACGCCGCCGGCCGCGATACCTAGCCATATCAATTAATATCTCCAACCATTTGGTAGGTGGGTCGCGTGAACCCCAACCCGGAAGTCTAACACGTCCTACATGACCAAGTTCACTGGTCAAGGTTTTCATACCTTTCTGCCATGTCACTTCGACCACATCGACCTACCTTCCAATCACTACATGCCTTGGAGAGCAGCGTACACCGAGGAAGTCTATCGGTGGGCATACGTAACACATGTCCCGACCATCTTAACCTGTTTAGATTCAGTACTTGATTCAGAGACTGACCTCGGGTTCCCAACACCTTACGTCTAACCTCAGCATTCCTGATAAGGTGTTCCCACCATACTCGGGCGGTGCTACGGGAGACATCGATGCTCGAACACCGACAGTCTTCGCTTGTCTTCTATTCTTGATAGTCATGTTTCCCAACCGTATAAAAGAACGGACCTAACCGCCCCATTGTACACTCTACACTTAACAGACAATCGGATGTCACGCCGACGCCACAGATGACGCGCTTTCTGTATACGCGATGACACTTCGTCTGATATCCTTCAACCTGGTGAAATGTGACTACCCAGGCAACAAAATTTATCCACTTCAGCTAGAGTTTCCCCTGCCAGGAAGAGGTTTAGTGTTAAGCCAATCCAGTCTCTCAGCAGTATTTTACACTGAAGGTGCAAAACGTATCCCAAACATTGCTACACTGCTGTTTAGGCAATCTAAGAGAGCTTGCAACTTACCTGGATCTTCATTCGAACAGTACCGTCCGCGTGCAGTTTGCTGTTTGAACAAAGATTGACACCGCTATTCTCACACGAGGATGGGGTTATCTCAATGACCACTTCAACTACCGAATTGAAGGAGAAGGGCAAAAGAGGGCAACCCTGACGAACACCACTTTCCGTGATGAACTCGGGGGAAAGATCGCCGTAAGCACAAACTTGGCTTTGGCTGTTTGCAAACAAGCATTGGAAAAGAGAAATAAGTTTCTCTAGCACATCCTTCAATGAGAAGCAGCGTCAGAGAACTGTGCGGTCGACTGAGTCGAACGCCGCTTTCAGATGAAGAAAGACAGAAATTGTTCGCCTATGGGAGATGTGTCTGTCCAAGGACAAAGATGTGATCGATACAATCTCGACCGGGTCGGAAACCGGCTTGATTCTCACGCGTACGCGTTTCGCGGGCAATAGATAATCAGTGGATAATCATCCCGGTGAGCAGTTTGGATGCAATACTTACCAAGCTAATTTCTCTGTGGTTTTCACAAGAGGACCTGTCGTCTTTCTTGTAAATCGGCACAGTCACCGATTCACACCATTCCCTGGGAATCTGCTCACTATCGTAGACAACCCGGAGGAGTTTTGGTAACTCCGAAGCCAAAGCTTCGCCTTCATCCTTGAAAGAAGATGGAGACAACCCATGGGGTCCAGCGGCTTTGTACCTTTTCAAGTAACCTGTCTCCCGCATAACCTGCATTTCTGATGAAGGAGTGATATATACCTGCATCGGTTCTCTTGAAGGTATATTGGGAAGATTCACTGTAGGGGTAGACCAACTGAATTGTTCCCTAAATTTCTCCGCCCAACAATCCAGGCGACATCCCTGGGAGTGAATCAGTGAGCAGTCGGATTCCTTGATTAACGCACTCACCCCGGGTTTCCGTGGTCCGGTGCCTCCAATCAAATGGTAGAGGTTGCGGGTATTACCAATAGTCGCAGCCTTTCCCATTTCCCTACATTTCGCAATCCACCACTGGTCATGGTTATTTCTCAGGCTCCTAATCAGTTGGCGTCTCAGGGATTTACGCACTTCAGTGAATGCGGCATCCGGAGGAACGGATCTACGGGCATCCAACAGAACAACTGGTGTCGAAGATATTCATCTTTTGTGAGGCTTACTTGAACCAGAGTCTTGAATGGCATTCGAAGCGGCATACAAAGCTTCCTTGATCCGTTGCCAGCTTTAATCTGGGTCCTGGACATCCGGGTGCATAGATAACCGTGTAGAAAGCTCCATCTGGAAATTGCATCGCCGATTATCGTCCAGAAGCGACTGCGCGGGACGGGTGGAATTTACGTTGGTGCGACCACAAACGAGACGTAAACAGAAGCGGGCACGTACCAAGGCGTGATCTGTGTTCACATGCATAGATCAAAATGAATGACAGTCTTCAGTTGAGCCACGCCAGCGGTGACCAATCACAAAATGGTCAATTGGACTCCAGCGTTGTGAAGACGAAGGAAGACGCCATGTGAGTCTATGCCGCTTCTCATGGCAGAAGTTCGTACTTGCCAGAAACAATCTTTGCTCGGAGCACAGCTGGATAAGACGATCACCGTTGTCAATGCGATCGGCTGGGATAGCAAACAGGCCTCCTATGTGCCTTTCGGAATCTCTCAAACGGCCCAATTGGGCGTCGAAATCCTCAGCAATGACCATCACGTCCGTTGAACGCACTTTTCGAAGCAGCTGAGGCAAATCGTAGTAGAATTCGTCCTTGGTTTCAGAGGGACTGTATTCAGTCGGCGCATACACAGAAGCAACGAACAAGCATCGACGCTTCAGTTTGTTGTTGTTGACACGAACAGAACCGTCCAACCGAACTGAACACAAAAGACTGCTGACTGGAATCCAGTCTAGTAGTGCACGCTCAGCCCTCATGCTCGAAGCGATCCCAACACCAGCCTGACCACGAGCACTAGACACCAAATCACCTGATACGCGAAGCGTGTAGCGGGAGATTGAGGTTGTATCTGGGGTGCGACGATTGATCATAGAAGTGGGCTCTTGTGTGCGTGTTTCTGAGACACAGCATACATCTATTTAAAAAGGGCCAAAAGTTTCAGCGAGGGCAGTCTGTTGTCCTGTCTGACATAGTGTGCGGACGTTGAAGGCAGCCAAGTGAAGTGAGCACTTAGGTTTAAGGGATGCATTCGATTTATACCCAACTCCTGAACCACTGCTTTCATCAGAGCCGCAATTACCCGTTGTATTTTGCATCGATCTCAAATTAAAAGAGGGTAAATTGATAAGGCCATTAACAGGGAAGATGCTGGAGGTTTCTGAGCGGATCATACTTCATGGTTGTCCACATACCACAGAAGGGTATTTTTGGGAACTCTAACCGAAGCCTTTGACTCAAAAGTCTGACGCACAAGGCAGTGGGGAGTCAACCCAGCACGGGAACATGACCGAAGAAGCCGTGAAGGAACTTCTTCTGGTGTGTCACATGAGACATGATTACTGCATGCGTTTTGTCTTGTCTTCGCTGGTGCTTCTTTATCGATTCGCTTTCCGGATTCAGTCCTTAGTCCCATGCACCCAATGGAGCAAGCGGAACTTGGACGGGACGGCATCCTTTGGGCTGGGGGCCGTCCAGCTTGGGCGGGCGATAGCTGCCCAATGAAGTGTAGTGACTTCTCCCACTGTCGACAGAAACCCCAGATACTCCATTTCAACGTCCATCTAGTGGAGGTTTTTAGACCGGTAAACTGTTTCTCTCCGTGTTTCTTCGCTGGAGTGTTCTCTCCAGGGGCATAGAGGTTAGAACCAGATGTTGCCCATCAATTGGTTCAGACTGGACTTGGTCTGGCCTCTACCCATTGACCTGTCAGGCATGATTGCATCTCCGGCTTAAGTAAGTCATTCTATAGAGCTTTTTTGGTCCGGGAGGCATGTAAACCATTACACCACGCCAATGTGCAGTCTCGTCATGATGGCCGAGTTCGGTTCAGTTCTTCTCACCATTAACCTCATATTTTCCCGTTCTGGTTTTGGTTGGTCTTTCGCAGCACTGTCGAATCGAAAGTGTATCGCTGTAGATTTTGGTTCAGTTCCACAGCCACAAAGTGGCGAACTGAGTATAGTGTTCTGTTCGTTTAATTTTGGGGTATACACGACAAATAAGCTTACCGTCATCGCCCTTGTTGAAGTTAATTTACATGAGGCGAAATATTTCCTTATTCCAACTTCTGGTATTAGTACTTGTGTGAAGGACTTATGTAGGCGGTGTGCCGAGTTCTCAGTCCTTGCACCTATAAAACTGATGAAAAATGAACCAGCTGTCACGAGTGGCAAAGTATTTAGGCAAATACAAAGAGGAGATAAGTTTACTTGGAACATGTTCCGATAAATGAGAGTTTTGTAAATTACTCAGACTTTGTTTTCTTCCCATTGCCCAGGACCCGAATCAAGTAGGGTGTATTTGTACCTGATTAAGAAGCGGGTAGATGAATAGGAACGATAAAAGATGTATGTATGTGAAGGATGAGTAGGGTCTTGGAGTATCTTTTGATATATGGTTAAACAGGGCTTGATTTATTGATCAACGGGTTCAACATAAAGGAGTGTCAGTGGTATAGATGAAACGCGAATTACAGTCACCAAGCCACGGCACAGGTTTGAGGTCCTGTTTCAGAAGGCCGGGGAAAATGGAGGGAAACCGAAAAACAGGCTAGGAAGAACACATTGAAAGACGAACTTAGCAGAAACTGACTGCGGTGTTCAAAACTGTTCGAGTTTCTGTGTTTGAAAAAATAAATGTCGAAGTTTTCCAGTACAATAATAAATGTGAGTGACCCATCGTAGATTATTATCGAAGTTAACTCTAAGGTACTCGACGAAGCTCACGGTGTATAGGGATTTGGATTTAGCGGGAACGGAACCTCTTACGAAAAGGAAGCCTTTTTTTGCTCTTCGAGAAACTTAAGTAATGCAGCGATCACTGTACCACCAGACGCACACAGGATTTCAACAGGACAACAATGATTGAGTAAAGCGTTTACCAACTCGGAAACCTGAACAGCAGGGAAACCACGAAAAGGTAGCTCCGATGGTTGCGTTGAATATAGGGATGTTACTGCGCGAAAAGCTTGGAAGGTGAAATTTTACCTCGATCGTTTTCACGTAAAATATGTAAGCAGTGTGTGAATAATTTTTTGACCTCAGAAGAAGTAAGCTCTGATTACTTGTGGAAATAGATACTCTCAATCTAACGGAGGATAATTGTTCGTGATTTGTGATTACTTTGTGCTACATAGGATTTGCTCTCATGGTGTAGTTGACGTCGATCGCCACCCCGCTTTTATTTTCGTTCTTCGTCAGTATCGCTTGAAACTTGTGTGAAATTAATCGCGTAATGAGCCTGGCAGTTCAAGTAACCGGTAAACATTCACTGGGTGCGGTGGCTTTGGTTTCCATATCTCAGCGTGAATTTCAGCTGCAAATAATGAGAGAGTGAGTGTGAAAAGAGTAAGACGATATTTTCAAATAGTTATATCAAGTCGATGGAGGAAGTATATAAATACAAGGACTCTGCTGATCGCGAAACCTAGCCGAGTACTCCAAAATACCTAACCGCTGAGTGGGTGGATCTCTTGAACCCCTCCCAAGAAGCCTAACACGTCCTATGTGGACTACTCCACTGGTCATATTTTCCATATCTTTCTTTCGTGTCATGAGCTGGTCACCCTTACTCATCTTCCAATCATCAGCCACATCAACGAACATTGCACACAACGGAATCCTATCCGGGGACGTGCTCAACTAATGACCCAACTACCTTAGTTTGGTGAGCTTAAGTGTCTTGTCTAATGGTTTTTACCTATCACTTTAAGGCTAATCTCAGCTTTGCTGACGCGATGTTCCCACTGGATTTGAGCAAGGCTACGAAGACATCAGTGTTCGAATACCGACGATCTTCGTGTATCCGATACCTGCAATGGGCATGTTTCTGAATCATACAGAAGGACCGGCCTGACTGCTTCAACGTATACTCGACCCTTGATAAATAAACGAATGTCATGTCCACGCCACAGATGGCTCTAGTTGACAAGAGCCAAACGACTTCTTTGTTTACACTAAGACAGCTCATTCGATATCCGATCTCCGGGTGAAATACAGCTGCCCATATAACAGAACTTGTCTATCTGGTCTAAAGTCTTTCCAGACACTGAAAAGTTTGGTGTTGTACCGACCCAGTTCTGCAACAGCATGTTGACTTTGAAGGTGCAAAATGCGTACCGAACATTGCTACGCAGTTAATCAAGCTGTCCAGAAAAGATTGCAACTTTCCTGGACCTTCACTTAAGAGAACTATCTCGTCCGCATGTTCAAGGTCTGACACTTGTCCACCCGGGAAAATTTCAATACTACTATCCTCATCTGACAAGATCGCGGCCTCTAGGACCATATCAATCACAAAGTTAAATAGAAAAAAGGGAGGGGGCAACCCTGACGTACACCACTTTGTGTGGTGGGAAAGCCGAAGCCTTCGCCTTGGTCAACAATCTAAGTTGACTCGTTCCCGATCGGGTTGGCGATCGTGCACATACTCTCGATCTTCTCATTACCTCCCCCTCCTTATTCTCTTATATTAACTCACTTCCTCTACTTGGCTCATGAAACCACTGTCTCACCTCCTTCTGCACCACCTTTTCTCACCCAGTTCTTATGTGCAACTCGAGACGCACCTTTTGACGTTACGATTCAGCCAACTAGCATGGTTTTCGTGGTTTTCTGGCCTACTATCCCTGGGATGACTTTTGCTTCACTTCTGATGTTTCTACCTCCGTTCCAAACTTTACTGAGACTGTTCTCCAAGGCATACTTCTTTTCGTTCCACACTTTTCCAAGCCCGGCAAACTACGTTCTCCTGAGTGGTCTACCCACGCATGCAATCGCGCTGTGCGCTTAAAGAATTTAGCATTCAGACGGTGGTATCACTCCGATAATCCTCAGTCTCGTAGCCTATTCGTGTAGGCCAGTAATAAATGCTCGCTTTTCAGTCAGAAAGCCAAGGATCGTTTCATTCGCTACAGAGCCAAGCATGTAACTTTCCGCTACTGGTAACCGATCATTGTGGTCTCGCCAAAGCCGTTTCTCATAATTTTGCCCCTCCAATTTCTTCTCCCTTTCTAACGTCTCTGGCTCTTTAGTCTGTGAACCCGATGAGAAAGCCGAGGTTTTTGCTACTCGGTTTGCCTCTAATTCCACTTAGCCCAAATCTTCTATTTTCTCGCCTCCAACCACTGTTACTAGTCACCCTTTCATTCCCCTTATCACAAGCAGAAAGGTCCACCAGACCTTACAGTCACTCGGACAACGTAAGCCACTTGGTCCAGACGGTATCTCACCAATCGTCCTGAAAATGTGTGCCCCGGAGTTAGCACCATTTTTACATCATCTTTTTTGATTTTCTCTGCAATCTGGTACATTTCCCATCCCGTGGAAATAAATCCGTAATTTCTCCTATTTCCAAACACGGCGACTCCTCTGACCCGAACAGCCACCGTCCTATTTCCCTAACTTCTGTCATTTCGAAAGTTATGGAAATCATAATTTCCCACAGTTACGACCGTTTTTCGAACGTGAAGGACTGCTAAGCGATCGTCAATGCGGGTTCCGACCTCGTCGTTCCACGTGCGACCCACTAGTTATGGTCTCGCACTCCTGACCAGCGGCACTCGGTAACCACGGAGAAACGCACCCGGGCTCAGTAGATATATTGAAGGCTTTCGACCGTGTCTGGCGCAAAGGTTTACTGTCTAAATGGCCCACTTTTGGGTCTTTTCCAATCCTTGTCTTGTAGACGTGGAGTTTCCTCAGTAACCGGACTATCCGGGTTCGTGTCGATGGGGCACAATCACAGCCTTTTTCCATTAATGCTGGTGTTCCCCAAGGTTCTGTTCTTTCACCCACCCTCTTTCTGCTTTTCATTAAAGACCCCTTATGCACCACTTCCAGCCCCATCCACGCTTTTGCTGATGACGCCACCCTTCACAAGTCTCGTTCGTATCCCACCTCCCATCGTGCCACCGCCAGCATCGCTCAGTTTCTCTCAAACACCACTCCTTTTCTCCCCACTTAAATTTTGATTCAGTTCCCCCTCGTTCCTCCAACTCGATGCCTTCCCTGGGTCTTTCGATCATCTCATCTCTCTCGGTTTTCATACGTATGTTCGCTCGCTTCTCGTGCTCCACGCAAGATTGGTCTTCCGTTCCGCGCCAGCTGCTTCTTCAAATAATCCCACCTCCCCCTACTGTACAAAGCTCAAGTTTGTCTCACACCTGAATACTGCTGTCACATGTGGGGTGGAGCCATTATTTCGGGTTTTCTCCCCTTGAGATTGTCTCGGCTGTTCCTGTTCTCATTACTTTTCAACGCCAATCCCGAGCACAGACAGTTAGTCACCCTTATCAGGTTTCTGTCGCTCGATCTCGGAGCTCGATCTTTCAGTCCTCTTTCTTCCCTCGAACCGTTAAGTTATGGAACACCTTTCCCCTCGGTCTTTCCACCTACCTACAATCTTCTTCTTTTCAGAAGCGGAATCAACAAATTGGTTTTGACGTGAATATTCTCTACGGGCTACTCCTACAGTATGTTTTCGAACTATGAGGTTTACTCCTTCTACTGTAATTCACTTCGTGTAATAAAAAAAGTGTGAGACAGTGAAATATACGTTATCTCAGTCGGGATCTAGTTCAAAGCATTTCCATTTGAGCCCCGGAAAACCTATGATTATCTGAATAAATCCTTTCAGCGAGTATAGCTAGCGTTCATCGCTGCCCAAACTCTTAGCCGACTTATCTAAGATGTACATCAGCACGACCACTGCCGCACAAACCCATGTTGGCAAAGGGGTGCCAACTAATCAGTTTTATCACCTTCAGTAATATTAACATCATGCTGATCGGCCTGTAGTTGATGCGGATCTCCCAGATGGGTGTGGCTTGTTTTACCCTTTCCTACGGATACCACTCTGTTTATGAGTTGCAACAGATTCTTTCTGATATCTCCACTGGACTTTGTCTGCCCAACCCAGCTTATTTACTTCGAGCCCCCATTCCCTTAGGCAGACTGTAAAAATAACGATGAAAAGATGCAGTTATTTCCTGAATGTCGAGCTTTCTTCAGATAACCATTTAATCCATTTTCTACATCAGCATCTTCACCTATGGAGGTGTTCAATGGGAAAATTCATCATTTCCAAATTCAAACCGTCGAAGTTCGACCGATCCACCGACTAACAAGCTGTTCGGCGTATTAGACGGTAATCTTACTTAGTATACAGTGAAACTGTTACTGGAGCGTCTTCTTCGATGGCGTTTTGGTTATCCAATTTAATTCTCCGTTGTTGAAGTTGCTCGTTATCTGAATTCTCCTTCCAGTACATACCACTTCTGTCTTCTCTGCATCAGAACCTGGTCTCTGATGGACGCAACCTATCGACGAATCAGATTCAGCCGTCGTGATGGCAGCCTCTATGGCCATAGAAATAGCTAGCTTTGCTGATTTTATAAGATGAAGAACAGCGTGAGGTCAGCACGATTTTCTTATCAAATACCTAGCGAATAATTTTTTCAGTGTTGTAAAGAAGTCATATCAAGTCAATTAAATGCTTTATGCACCCCGAGGGGTGAATGTTCAACCATCACATAACCAGGTTCACATCCTCAAAAGGGCAAATGAAACAATGAAATACTGGGATAATGAGTTGTAAGCTCCTGTGTAATTTCAAATGTTGTGTTTCTTGTTATAATACCGAATGTGGATTGTTCAGAAACATTGCCAGGTAGGGAATAATGGAACTGCTGTACGCCGGAGTGTGTGCGCAAAGGTGTTTATGTGGAGAACCTATGAAAGAAGTGGATAAACCCTTCACACGATCTTTGTGAAGAGGGTAAACAGAGTCAGTCAGAATCTTTGTATGTGGCTTTCGACAAGCTTTACTATTATGGGATGTGACAAAGTGAGAAAAATGCCGTCGGGGTATACAAATTGCAGATGACAAGAGCTTATGCGATCTGGCAATGAACTAGATATCTTTCAACAACCGACCAGAAAAAATGACAGGTGAGGCATACAGCCAGTAAGGTAAGCCATGAAACCAGCGACCGTGGAAGAAAGCCTTAGAAGGAGAGAGCAATACAGTATTGTACGCGTATTTACCTTTATATTCCCCGCTGAGTTTAAACTGACCTGACATTGTTTCGGGAGCACATTTGTGAGCGTCTTTGGAGTTTAAACCATAAAATAAACATTTCTAGACATTATTTGGACCACGTCTAAAATTCGCGGTTTCTCATGATTCGCGGCTACTCAAGGGACGAAACGTCGTAAATCTCGATTGTTCGTATACCCGATGTCTACCTTGGTTCTCTGTGACATGGTAAGAGAAAAATTAATAGTAGTTGACTAAAATCAGGTCAGTAGTGTCAAGACACTTGTAGTGCTTGAGCTTTCGTGCGTTCCACAATGCCCACCTTTGGAAATAGAGACGCGTTCAGATGTGAGCCGAAATTCTTCGTTACTCTCTCAAGTCTAGAACCAATTTGAGGTATCCGAAATTTAATTCATTCTTCGATAGGCGCGACATTCCTGGTTTGTGTGAAATCGATTGAACCCTCAATGGACAATGTGGAAACGGTTAATGGTACCACTGTGGCTAAAAACGCCTTCAATAAACATCAATTTCAGTTATTGAAACACATTTTGTCTTGTCCTACTCATTAGTAGCGCCAATTCAACCACCACAAATACTGGTGATTCACGAAGAAACGCAAAATTCATGCGGCCCATGTCTAAATTCGCTGACGAGAAATACCGATGAATTACTTTCGAAGTGGAAGTTTTGATGCAGCGATTAGGTTTCAGGATCGCACCATAGGGGTCCTCTTTCAGTTATACAGAATAAGTATAAAACAACTGGTACTGTAAGCGACCACTGTTGCGACCACTACCTTTCCTATGTTCGTTTTACTTTCAATAAAACTTGAAATTCTGCATACATAAACCAGATGTAACAAAAAAAAACAAAAAACAAATGAATACCTTGATACAAGTGCCTTCACGAAGATAAACTGTATGTGTAATGCGGTTGGTCGTTTTGACCAGAATGTGAAAAATGAATTCTGAATCTCGATCCAAAGTTGTCTGCTGAAATTCGAAGCTGTCCACTTGAGCGTGGTCTCTAGGATACACAATAAATTGGGTTGCTCAGTAATTCATTGATCTGATACCAGTATATTTACTGTGTTGGATGACTTATTCACAGGTGATTTTACGTAAAAAGGAGGTTCGTTTGACTTTTACAAGCCCGAACCACCTGTGGCGTGGACATGACATTCGTTTATCTGTCAAGGGCCGAGTGTACGCTGCCGCAGTCAGACCAGTGCTTCTTTAGGGTTCAGTAACATGCCCATTGCGGATAGGGGATACACGCAGATTGCCAGTATTCAAACACCGATTTCTTCGTAGCATTGCTCGAATATGGTGGAAGCACCGTATAAGTAAGGCTGAGGTTCGGCGGAGAGTTAGGTTCACTAACCGAATTGTTAGATGGAACACTAAAGGCCACGCTGCTAAGATGGTTAGGAAATGTGTTACGCATGTTTCCTGGCAGGATTCCTCGGCGCGCAATGTTCGTTGGGATGGGTAACGGTTGGAAAATGATTAAGAGAAGCCAGTTCATGACATGGAAGAAAGACATGAAAAACCGAACCTGTGGGCTTGGCCATGTAGGGCGTGTTAGACTTCCTGGATGGAGTCCAAGAGACCATTCCACTCAGTAGTTAAGTATATTGGAGGATATGGTTAGGTATCGCTGTCAATGGCGCTCTTGTATCCGCAATCTTTCTTTATCGACTTGACATTATTATTTGTAGTTCTTCTACTACGTTTTTTTCGTATTTCTGTCTCTTCTCGTTGTTTCCGATTGAGGATGCCGCTAGGAGATATCAACCAATCCACAGTACCCAATGCTTGGCTAATGTTTATTTGAAATGAACTGAATTATTCAGTTTCACTCATCATCGGTCATGAAAGTGAATATCTCGACTATGGAAGGTAGCTCAGTCGGATTCTCGCATTAGTGGCGGACGGTATCCATCAAGTCAATAGTCAAGCGCACTGCGTACAATCATCCTTTCCTTCCTTGGTGCCGTATTATCTGTTTCTCGTTCGGGAAGTACTTGTATCTGCTATCGGTATGATTCACTTATTCCTAATTGAGATACGTTTGTACATGCTTGTCAACCTGGAGTATGTTCTCAGACGTATGTTAGTTGTGCCGGACCTTCAGTGATTCTTTAGTCTTGTTCGTAGTTGCATTCTACATTTGTGCTGTGAATCATCAAAACCCGTTTTGCTCGTAACTTGTATTTCCAGGTCGCTGCATTCTCAAAAGTCATCAACTGTAGACCTGATGGCCACCTTCTCGAAAGATAGTGAAAGAACTGTGCGTCTTCGCTCTTACTTTTGGTGTTTACTTTCTAAGTCCCTGTGCAGACTTTTACATTTGAGTGATTTTGGCTTATAAGTCTTCATGCGACGTGACACAATTTTTGCTGCTTGTTAGCACAAACAAGCAGGAATTTTCCCCAATAACAAACAAAACTCGAGTTTATCTACTGTCTCCTGTTATGGTTTTGTGTTTAAAAAGGTCTTGTTAGACCTCAAGCGACCTCGCAGTCTGTGGTTGGTCGGTTGTCAGATCACCCTACTAATTTGTGAAAGTAATCTGTGGCCTTCCTTTCCATGATTAGTTATTGCACGATAATGGTGTTTAAAAACCTTAATTCATTTGACAAAAAGGGCTTCTTAGACTTCGCATCTTCTCGGTTGGGGAGAAGTACTCGTCTTTTTTATGGTCGCTAATTGATGAACTCTTTTCGTATAAATATGACAGCGATCGTGACAGCCACGTGCATTAATAAGAATCAATTTTTAAGTGTCAGATTGATGATAACGTTGTTTTTTGTTGGAGTTTCCCACTCACCCTCCCAGCCACAATTCGCTGTAACCCACTAAAGTATCGTTTTTCAAGTTTTGTGAACTTTTCGGGAATTTGCATTTCATTTTGGCTACTCTAAGGATGCCAAATTTATTGCGGCCTGTCGAATCAGTTTCGCTGCATTTACCGATTTAGTTAGTCTGACCTCATAGTGGTTTGCTCGTTTTTTTACTGCTAGTCCATTAGTAACGTTCTCCGTGTCATTGTTTAGATCGTTCTCAATAGGCCGATAACTACCACAAAAGGAGAACAGTGTGCTTGCAGAGTGGAAAAGTGATGCAGCTTTTGTCGGTTATGTAACCGAAGATTCATCCGTTGTTAACATTGTTATCCTTAGTTATATCACTCTGCTAACGTATCTTGACCGAAAATCCGATCGGTTTCTGTTTTCGCTAGAGGACGCACTTCAGTGATTGTCTGTTTTGTCACGTTAGCGTGACCTCATCCTCACGGTTTACCTTATTCATTTTCGGTACTACACTCGTTAAACTTAAGCGATGGTCGGACGATTTACCTAGTTCCATTTTTTGACACCGTGGTCGGTAACTCTTGTAGATTATGCTTTCATTCTTATTTATTTTACGGTTATCCTGCCAGATGTCTGAACCAATTTTGACTGGATTCGCCTTAGTCTTGCATGTGACCCAGTTAGCTCGACACGGAAGTCATAATGGAGTTGAACAGCTTTATCCGTCGTCAGTGTTCGTACAGATGAAATTCTGTTTCGGTTAGAAGAAGGATTGACTATTTTGCTTAAATCAGATGTGGAGCAGATATTAGGGCGTACAATGGGCCCAAATCGACTCAGGCCCGTGATTTATTAAAAAAAGGTATCCGTAATACCGATTTCATCATACACCACATTGCGATGGTCCGCACTCGTATGAACAGCTGTCCATCCGATGGTTAAGTAAACTCCAGTACGTAGATGACATCTGACCAGTAATTTCTCTTCCCTCTGGCCCACCGACTGTCACGTCCAAATTCCGAATCAGCTTGCTTAATGTGATTAATCTTTAAGTCTTCGATCTGGATCAGAATCAAGTATCAGAGGGTTGTTTGAAAATTAATCACATCAGCTGCTCCATTCCAAATGAGCAATGAGTTTTTCGAATCCTACCATCTCATCGGGTCGGGAAGAACAGCCCTACTTCATTTCGACCCAGCAGTTTTAATCACATGACTTGTACACCTGAGTAGCACTAATCTGTTTCGCTATCAACAAATGCATTCTGCTGAGCTACATGAGCGAAAAACGTACGATTTTCCGTATATGAGTGTGCCTGGAATATTTTCTAAAATTTCCCTCTGGGAAGATTGGCACTTAACGTATCATTATCACCACCAGATATTCACCTCGAAAGACCGGTTCATCGTTTGTCGTTAGTTGAGCTCGGAAATAAGGCCGCGTATCCATTGGGAATGTTCTGTTTTCTTCCAGCCTACGTCATATGATTTCCTTGTTCAGCGATTGCAGACAGATACGCAGCTTCAACATTCCGGGACAAATCGATTTACCTGTGTCATGTTTAAAACCCGTATGCTTATCCAAAATATAGTCGTACATGTATTGATGGGCTGACACATCAGCATGCCAAATAGGTCGCCCCTAACGAGACGTAAAGAAACAGTTGGTTTGTCATCATTTTATTCACTTTTTGGAGACTATTTTGTATTTTAACACTCGAATCTTGTAAGGACAACGCATCGGCATTGCTGCGTAGAGTTCCGAGGATGTTTGGGATGTGCTGCCTATACCCACGAATATATTCACTGGACGTGCATTGCGGATTTGAGTAGTGACTGGAAGCTAAATCATGTTGATCAGTCTGTGACACTTAATAAAGGTATGGGAAACGCCGACCATTTGACTTTAACATGTAGACTTTGTTAGACTTCTAGGTTGGGTTTAGAAAATCCACTGTTTCGGTGATTGAGGATATTGGGAGATTCGGCTGTACGTTGTGACCACTGATCCTCCTGTATTCGCAGTGTAATACCACATTCAGGTCAGATACTGCATAAGACTAAGCAACTTCCATGCTGCCATTGTTTTAAGTGCTTTACTGAGATTCAGACCATTTAAATAGTTTTCTAAGTCTTCATGAGCTACTCATTTGGTCCGCACAGCTGAATAGTTTCGAGAGTTTGATGAACCATCCTCTTTCTGACTGGATAATTACAGCTTCTCCTCAGACAAATCCATACGAGAGTCTTCAATGAATCGTGTTTTAACAGTTGGATCCTCATTTTGTGCTGATTTAAAAGAATAACTACAGGTATATTTATACCAACTCTGCTCTATTTGTCCGTCCTTTTTTCCTTGATTTCAGCTCGGATCGATTTTCGGATTATATTTGTGTTTTGTATTTTGACTGAATCTGGTGCAAACTCTCTAGCACTAATCCAATGCATCCGAATCCATTCATCTCCCTAGGGAATAAGTGTTCATGTGAATCGCTTCCAAGTTAATTTCGAGATCAGTTTATGCCAGTCAGTTGCTATATATGCTCACACAACCCAAACTAATTTCCACGGTAAAAAACAAACAATACGTTTCCAACTTGGTTTACTCAGTATACCTCTCTCTTATAGCTTGATGTCACAATGACGCGAACTATGTTCTCCACCCCAGTGAAGTTGGATTTTTTCGAAATACGTCTACGTTTTTGATCGAACTGCCTGCCTACTCAATGCAACCCACACAGCAAATTAAAATGAAGTGAATCCCTGAAAGTGTTTTTACCCCACCTACCAATAATACGGTGTACGTAAAGCTACACAGAAGAGCAAATAAGTGAGATTAACTTTGTAAAAATAAGTAAATCTTTGTCAAGTCGTGCATCAGCCATCTCATCGCATATAGATCTAGGTTTCGTTAGTACTCAGAAATTGGCTTGTACTCGGTGCGCCGATCGAATTATGTGATATGGTGTGCACCACAAACCAAAGCGATGGAACAAGTCCATATACAGATAAATGTAATCAGTCTGCTCTGTTTGATCGATTCGTACTCTTTGAACACCTGTTTAGTTACACGTGAATTCCATACTGTCCTACAGTGAACATCCCAAGTCGCTTAATATACTTTTTGTCTTTTGTATTTTTGTCTCCAGATTGGATTATGCGGGCATCGCTTTTCTGACTATCGGGTCTTTCGTACCATATTTGTATTACGCGTTCTATTGCATTTTATGGGCTAAATTGTTTTATACCACTCTGATCGCCGTGTTGGGAACGACCGCCATAGTGGTCTCCATGCACCGATCATTTACTGCGCCTCCCTATCGACCTTTGCGTGCTGGTGTGTTTATGGGATTGGGGTTGTCTGGAGTGATCCCATGCGTCCACACGACAGTTTTGGACGGTTTTTGGCCGTCCGTCCACAATGGTTCGTTGGGTTGGCTTGTCCTCATGGCTGTGCTCTATCTGAGTGGGGCTACCATCTACGCGGTTCGTGTGCCCGAGCGTCTCTTCCCCGGCCAGTTCGATATTTGGGTAAGTTCGTTTCTCGTCCACTCAAGCACCTGTCGTCATATTACTGCTCGTGGCTGCATGTGCTTTCAACGGCTCAATATATGTCTGATGATGTGTATGTGTTTGTCATTAAGCAAGTCAGTGTGGTGAACATCATTGTTTTAATCCGGACCGGTACCGCGCGATCAGCTTCTCCGGATGATGAGAATTTTTCAAGTTTCCGATGAATCTGGATTTCAATGGCATCCTTATCCCGTTTGACGCACATTTAGTCATTAGTTTAGAGATTAATGGTGTCAAAAAAGGAAAGAAAACGATTATAATTTGGGCTTTAATCAAGACCGGTCTTGATTAAAGCCTTCTAATAGCGCTTGATACTAGGTATTAACTAAATTTCAACTCTATGACTAGAAAGCTAAATGTAGAAAAATTCGATTCGACTGCACGGAAGCGGCCATTCCGTTGTGTATAACCATGAACTATGAAGTCATTGAAAGTGAACCTAAAGCTGGATGTTAATATTAAACCAACTAACATTCAAATTCATCTCTGCACGGTATTACATCTCTACACCTTCCTCGGCAAAGATTATCCGTCTAAAGTTCGTTATTTGTTTCAAACAGTTAAGTTTGTTTTCCGATCAGCATTATTGAAGAAACAGAGATTTGAGCATGTTTTTTACGAGTGAACCGAAGCGATCAGTTCGTTTTGGCCAGCCGTTAACCAGGCGGTTCTGGTTAACGGTTCTGGTTGTTGTCTCTTAACGAGAACCCTGTTCGAAAATCCAGCCAATCAAAAGTAAGTAATCTTTCATCTGTGTGTTCTAATTTTGGTCGCTATCTTACAGTATGACACGGTTGAGAATGGCATAAACAAGATCACGGGGCAAATCAAGAGGGAGAGAGGGGAAACAATTGTGCACATCAATGAAGAGATTCAGTCGCGCTGCTGACCGAGGTAGTCGGTTATATGACCTAGTGTATCCAACTGTCTGGTGTTTGGATTTCTTAAGTATCAACTAGGAATCCCAACACGTCTTATACGGCTAATTCCACTGGTTTGCGTTCTGTGCATGTCTTCCGGGTCACTCAGTGCACTGCAGGCGTCGTCAAAATTCGTTAGATGAAGTTTTTTCTTAGTAACTAATTCCTCTTTCCTTAACTTTTCGTGGTATATCACAACACAAGGCTGAATGCTATAAAACTTGATGTCAGACACGTTAGTTCTACTGCGATCCGCTGACGACTGAAATTGTGTAACCATGTTCACCATCATAAATTAGTCCGAAGTTCGGAACTCTGAAACTACTTAAATGTTGAATATGACTTATTGTTAAACCGACGAATGTAAGATTCACGACGGGCGGTTTTTGTCACTAAAAACAAATACTGCTCCGACTGGAAACGTCTGTTTCTGAATAATCTGCCATATTTTTGTTTATCAGGAAGTCGCAGAAACGAAGCAAACATGCGTGGGGAATACTGTGTTGTCTAACAGTCCAACAGATAACCCATATTGAATGGTAGTCTTACCGGAGGAAAACTGTTGGTTTATTTCGAGTGCGTGACCTGGTTTCAGGGCCGCGTGGTCGCGGTCCGTTTAATATTCACTCCGTTTTCGCTGCGTTGACGAAATATTCACTGGAAACCGGAAAATTCCGCTACTTCGTTAAGAATGAGAGTGATAACACTATGCCAGTCCATCAGACACTCGTTCCTGTGATGAAATTATGTTCTATTCTTGTGAATGGGAGCATGTTTTTTTCTCATTCATCATGTAAAAAGCGGTGTCATAACAAGGTATGATGTGCACAAAATGAACGTATCCGACTAGGATAGTGATGTTAGTTGCATTCGGATAAAAATAATATTCACAGATCATTAAGTATTTAATCTGGGGGATTTTTAATTACGAATTACCGTGCTCCTTTACAAACAAGAGTGTAGGAAAGTTGGTTGCTTAGGCCTTCAAGTGATCGAAAGCCGGTATTATACGAACGACAGAGTTGGCTAAATGTTGCAACCACAAAAATATCCGAAGCACTTCGTGATTCGTCTTTATCATCGATATAGTTTGAACGAACTGTGATGAGAATTGACTGCATGCTAATCCGGTCGCGATGGATCTCGTCAATAGAAGATCGCAGATCGTACCGCGGCGCTGAGGCAGGCGACAAGGGAAGATCGTATCGTGCTGGTACTCGCGAAGCTTCGCCTCCCCTAACGACCCGAATAAAGACAACTCCCCCGAAGCGCCTCAACTTAAAGCTGCTAAAGTCCTTGGAGAAAACGGAAACTCTAACGATGGAGATTGAACTGCGGTTGTCAACCGATGCATCCACCTCACACCACACGACAGACTCGGTCGACATGGTGTGGGCTAAACTGAAAGAAGCAGTACATCAAGGCGCAATAGGCGAATTAGGATTCACGTAGTACCGCTGCAGTGACTGGATATCTGAGGATACTGTCCGTCTCTCCACTTTGGAGAAAAGTGCCCATTTAACCGGCAGTCTTGAATATCAACCCCTCAGACGCGAGACAACCCGCTCCGCAAAGAAAGACCGACACAAATACTGGCACAAAATCGCAAATAAGGTGAAAACTGTAGTCAGTGCTTGTCACTTCGCAAACCTCTTTCGCCTCATACGATCGGCGTCGGGTGAAATACAGTCCATTCAACCTATCCTGCGCGATTCAGCTGGTGTACCCATCCCTAATATGGGTGATAAGATAACTAGGTGGGTAGATAGACTGATAAATATCGATTCAACTCCAGCTCTCTCATATATCATCCATTGTGATTCTCCGTCATTAGAGGAGATAGTGAATGCGTTTGGTTGTTTAAAATCTGGCAAGTCCCCCAGTGGAGATGGAATCCCTGCGGAAACCTACAAAACGTGTCTTCCGGTGGTCACCTAGCCACTTCGTACCCTATTCTGCATGATTTGAGAAACTAAAAAATGCCCATCCGATTGGAACACCTCGGTTCTGATTCCATTTTCCAAAATAGGTGACAAAACGGTGTACGGAAGCTACCGCAGCATCAGTCTACTAGAAGTGGCTGCAAAAGCGTTCGCCTAGCACGTGCTGGAATCGAGGCTTGCACGTACCCGGCCCAATCACGGAGGCTTCCGTCCAGGCTTTGGATGCGTCGAATAAATGCATTCTCCGAGGGTTCTGAAACACCGTTACAAATTCCAACGCCCTACCGCCGCATGCTTCGTAGATTTTCGCGCCACCTTTGGCTCAATAAATCGGGAGTCATTGTGGAAGATAATGGTTACAGGCGGCGTCCCATTCAAACTGGTCAGTCTGATAAAATCGTATTACGCTAGAACAAAAGCACATGTTCGAGTGTACGGCGAAGTGTCTTGTCCACTCGAACTGAAGTCAATGAGTACGAAAAAAGTTCCCGTTATCTCCAGTGCTGTTTAACTTTACTGTAGGTTGGGTAGTGCAACACGCAATGGGCGGTTATCAGGGCGTCTAAGTTTCCTCAGGCTGTAATATTACGGACCTTGAATTTGCAGATGACTTAGCGGTGCTCGGGGAGAACCTGACCACTTTGCAAGTGATGCTTGATCGGGTAAATAAATATGCTTTGGAGATTGGTCTTGAGATCGATACCACTAAATCCAAGATGTTTGTAATGCCCATTAGCCGTGCAAACCGAGCCCTACAACTGAATGGGCATTCAATAAAAATGTCTCGGATCTTAATTATCTTCGCCCCACTATTCTGCCAGACTGACTAGCCGCAGATGATATCAAACGGCGCATTGACGAGGCTCGAATGCCGTTTCTACTGTTCCGAAACATCCTCTGGCGACGGAACGAAATCAATTTCAAGATCAAGCTCGGGGTGTTCAGTGCTGCAGTCGGACCTGTCTTACTATATGGTTGCGAAACTTGGCCATTAAGAGCTGAGAATATCAGGTGACTAGAAGTTTTTGATCACTGGTGCCTAGATCTATTTTAAGAGTAAGATGGAGTGATACAAGCTCGAATAAAAATATTCGAAGTCACTGCCGCATTGCCCGTTTTCAAAGCGCGTACAACTCCGCCGATTGCAGTGGTTTAGTCACGTACTTCGTTAACCTGACCACTCCCCGACCAGCATTGTCCTGGCACCACCTCCATGCCCAGACTGGCGTCGCCGATGGAGAGAACATTTAAAGACCTGGGTGGATACCGTTTTTGAAGACGTAAACCAACTTGGCCTTCGTATGGTGTATGGCAATCGCCAGTGGAAATCCAACTGGGTAGACATCTGCAAGGACCTTGCTGTCAACCGTTCAGCATAAACGGCCGCAATCAGGAACATTCATGAAGCCGGCTTATCCTCTCCAAGGGGCCAGCCGCAGTAAAGTTAGGTAAGCAAGTGTCTGTCAGACCAGGCTTTATTTTAGGAAAATTGTCATAACATTGAATGATGCGTTAGGTCAAGTCTTACACGGGGCTATACATCTCAAAAGTGGAAACGTCTATTCGTTCGTTATAATATTTTACAGTGGCAAAACCACCTGAAAAATCAGTGATTTAATTTTCACATTTTCCTGTTAAGAGTCACGATCTGGACAAAATTAGGAGTCTATTCCTTGTGTGCAAAGAAGAAGTTATCGCCAGTTTCCTAGAAAATTTTACTAGTTTGCAATCGAATGTAATGCCTACCTGATTCTGCAAAAAGTCGCGAATAGTCTGAGCTCTCCAAGTCGCGCTCCCGTTGTAAGAAAGCAATACTGGCTTATGAGTGCTATTGTTTTATTACTTTATTCAGGTCTAAATATGTTCTCCCGTTCTGATTTTGTGTGGTATTGTCATGAATAATGGCATTGTTGATCTCTGTTCCATCATTACTGGGTTAGAACTTATGGTCAAGTTAAGCCAATTATATGCTTTGTACACCCGAAGGTGGATACTGAGCAGCTGCATAATCACTTCCGATTACAAAATGGTACGAGAAGTGAAATATAATATCAACTCAACATTGAGTTTAGTTCTGAAATGATAACATCGGGGTTAGCAAGGAAACGGGTGAGATATTGTACTATGGATGCTGCGTATGGAAGACCAGTTGGCAGGCTCAGTTGTACTGTCCTGTAGAAGAGGTTGTGTAGATTGATTAGGGTATGGCATACCAAGAATCACATCATCGGCATATTTTATCAGCATGCAGTCGTCCTGGTTGTATGATTTTGGCTGGTGTATGATCAAGAAGACTGTGAGATAATGGGGAATTTATCCCAGAAACAATGTAGTGAGTGTTCTGGAACAAGGGCAGCGAAAAGTTTTGGTAGTAGCTCTACTGATGATTTGATCTTCACTCAGACGTGTTATAGCATGCATAGGGTCTACGTAGTGGAACTTGTTCCACATATCTCATTTTGGCGACCAGTATGCCTTTTTGGATGCAAAGGGAGCTTTTTTATGTATTTCTTCTCAATATGCGGGATGGGGACAGGTTCTAAGTAGGTTGCAACCGGAATCTTCCGTAACGTGGTTTATGGACGTCGAACACCAGACTGATCATTCCGGAATATTATTGGAATGGAAATTCGCTAGCCTTCGTAGTCATCAGCTCGTTGCAAGCAGTAGGAAGTGACGTTGACTCATTTCCAAAGAAGACCTTTCCAGATTGTTTCTAATTTCTAGAAAATCAGTCCGAATATAATTTGTTCACTGTATTTGTAGCATGAATCAAACTAAGCGCATTCGCTGCGTGTTTTTACGACAATAAAAGTATAATCAAATTCCTTATACTCATTCACCACCAAAACGTCCTCTCAGAAATAACGATTTCGATAGTGGATATATATCAAACAAGCAATTATTTGATAGTTTTGGATGACTGGTTATCTGTGAAATAGTCAGTTATCGGTTTAGGCTTCTGCGCTTTTTTCTCAATCAGATCAACACTCACACCATCGAAATCGGATAGTTTCGTCATATGTTGAATCGATAACATCCTCGATATCTCTCTCTACAACTCGACGTATTTTTTGTAATTTGTGCATTGTGCCTGACTTCGCGCCATTGTCAGTGCACACAGCCATCATTTGCTATCGTAAAGTCTTACTGGTGATTTTTACATACAGTGAGTCCAATCCGAAATAATGCTTTGCAGTGAACCGTTGTTCTTACTGTCTCGTCGCTTTGTGTGAACTGATTAGAAGAAACACACTAACCAAAAATCTTTCACCTAATGAACGGTAGTCTAGGTAGGTGCTCACCGAAATCTCCAGAAATTTCGTATAACGGCGAACACCTTTGCTGTCGACCCGAGTTACCAGGCCTGATCTAATGGTTGTAGGTTCGTGATTGCCAGTTTTTTCTACACCAGTAATGCCCCTGGGTTATTTGCGAAAAACGGTTGTTTGGTGGTGTATTTGTTGAGTCCATTTATTCTCGTTTAATGCTAGCAGTTCTACTTTCAACATTCCAGTTCGGTCAGATTTACAATAAAATATCCACATGAATGCTCGTCTTTTGCGTTGACTGTTTGTGAATTTGCAATTTGGCTTCAATAGCTGAATTGTTCGTATTAGATTACATGATGATCAATGTGTGTGAAAAAACGGTCGCTGTCTTACGAAATCCATCCTTCGTGGCTGTTTTAACGCCGAGAAAATATATTTTAAATCAGGTGATGCATGCCAGTTATGTAAAATACATGGCTTTTTGTCACACTGGCGCACTGGACGAAATACTGGGACATCTGAAAACAACTTTCACAGTGTTTCTGCGAGCTCTCTCACAAACAGAAATCTATGGGATAATTACTGTTACGAATTTGAGTTCAGAGGAAGTGCCAATCTTTACACACACACATATATATATATATATATATATATATATATATATATATATATAATTATCGGGCACGAGTTGCCTAATTATATATTTCTCACAAGTCCACTCACACATTGTGTTCTCAGCTATGTATGACGTTGACGTGACATCCGGTTGCTCATTAATGTTCGATTGTACATTGCCGCGGTTGAGTCAGTTCTTCTCTCCTCATTAGTAAGCCACGCCTCTGTAGTTTAGACGCTGATGTAATCGATGCTTTACTGATATTTGGTAGGAACACTGAATTAAAAATGATGAAGTTATGCGGAAAGTATTTTGGAGATGAAGTAAACCGTTAGATGAAACACTGACTCTCACCGGTCTGGGATGGTCAGGATGTGTTGTGGACTTTCTCGGAGTGCAATATTTGCCCATTTAGGCAGCGTTTGAGATGCGTGTGATGGTAGTCAGATTTCAAAACGCTGACTAATTATCTTGACCATGTAAGGAGTGTCATACTTTCTGTGTACAGCTCAGAACATCCACGTCCTTATTAGTTAAAGGCATAGTCTCTGTAATAAAAACATCGTCGTTTTTGAATTCACACGCTCTGTTTATCTACTTGGTACTGTCAATTTTTAGTTTTATTTTTGCTTTTTTCAACGGTTCGCTTTTTCGACTGTGGTTTTTGTTGGTAACCGGATCAAAACCGCCCGTACATACCGAAGGACTGTCTTAATCGAACTGAACCGGTCGTCCAGCCGTGCTTTTCACCCTTATAAGATGCAAATGATGAGGCTAGGCTTGAGACCAAGAGTGCGATAGTGGTTTTTTCTTTGGTATAATGGTCGCAGTTCACCGTTGATTCACATACGCAATTGGAGCCCATCTGACTCCTATCATAATAGTCTGACTATTTTTTGGAGTACTTAGCCCAGAAATGCACGTTGACAGACTTGATTCAAGCTCGCGTAGTGGAATTTCGGCAGAAAATGTATGTTTATGGAGGCTTAAATTTTAACTGTCTTCAACAAACAAAACCAACATCGGATTCTCAGTCATTATTTGTGTGAGTGGAACTGAGAGGTCATTTGTTTTGTTTTCGCAAGTGAGCTGGGTGGGTTGCTCATGTGGCAGAGTACTGAGCACTCCACACTCCCACTGACATACTCTCACATTTTACAAGTCACATTTTGATTGTTTAATTGCACAATAGTGCAATTTGTCATCGTCATCTTGGCAGTTCAAGCGCATACCTGAGAGATCCATGTTTTCACTGACCGGCGGATCATGCACAGTTAGTCCGCAAAATGTGTTTATCTGATCGAACCTTCAATTATAAAGACTTTTGTTCGGTAATTGGACTCAGAAATTCGGTAAATGTGTTATCAAAAATAGCAACTTGGTCATCTTATTTTTCTTGGAACACGCTTATACTTTCGAAAATAACACACTGGTCTATCACTGCTTATATGGCTGCTGAAATATGAGATTTGTGAACTTGTTCATTTATATTAATAGAAGTTCAAAATGAAGTAGGGTTCTGTATCGACATAATTGTTTTGATTCACTAACTAAGCTTTCCAGATGGAATCGAAGTTCGTTAACTTCTCAAGCCGATAAGGCGCAAGGGAAAGTGCTCCATTTGCAGCGCTTGGCCAACTGATCGACTGGACAGTATGATTGATGTTTTGTGTGAACTTCGAGTTGTAACAACACGAAGCATGTTCTCCTTCCATGTGGCCGTTGTGGTGTTTTTTCTTATGTGATTTGAAAGTATTCTGGTTTGAGTGTTTACTCTCAGCTGGAGTCCAATAAGGAAACTCAGTTTCAGTCACACATTCGGATGAATAGGTGCTGACTTATTTCTTAGTACATTGACCAAATTTATCTTTTGATTGGTGTGTCATGTACGATAGCAGATGAGCAGAGAACCGTTCTTCCCGGTAATTGTTCGTCATCTTTGCTGTTCGTATTGACGACTTTTCTCGAATTTGGTGTTACTCGATACCTCACAATAATAAGCGCTTTTTACCGATTTTTTCTCTACCACGTGTGTGTGACTTGGATCGCTGTGGATATTACAAGCCGGCAATCTTCGCAATCACGTACAACGCTCAATTACGTGCTATTCATAGAGTGCTATAACTCGTCCGTACATCTAATAACCATTATCCAGTGTTTTTTCAGCTTCTCAGTTTATTTGTTTAATCCAAAGAATACATTGAAGTTGGTTTAACTTTGATGAGAAGAGCTAACGTAGTCACTGAGTTAGGCGATGACCATTCCACGACAATAACCTGAGTCGAGTTTTCTCTTAGTCTAACATTTCACCATAAGATTCGAACGAAATCTGAGTGGTAGATCCAAGGATCTGTTTGTGGGAGAACAGAAAAATATTAATGTGATCGAAATATTAGTACTCAGATAAGTATCCGGTATTTTGATCGTCCCTATCGTGTCGTTGAAGTAGCCAGTCAATTTGTTTATTTACCTTGTTCCTTTTCTTTATGGGTATATTTCTAATTTCATACGACTTTATTTTGTCTCTTCCTTTTTCTCTGTTGGGTAGTTCCAAAGCCACCAGATCTTTCATGTGTTTGTGGTCGCTGCGGCCTGTGTGCATTACCATGGGCTGTCCAAGTTGGCTGATTATCGTCTAACTCGTGGGGATTGCAAACCGGAAGTTTCACCCTTTACCCAGCCTAACACCTGGCAGCGATTGGATTCGATCGGATTTGAATCATTTCTAAATACTTGACCGTGGAAAATCAGGGATGCAGTCTATTTCAATGCTTTTATCTTTCCCAAATCGCGTTTCATCCTGTTCCCAAAACCGACTCAGTTTATCGTTTTTTCGCATTTCCTACATCCATTGGAATGATTCCGGTTCCCATAGATACGACCGAATGTAATCTTTCTAGATGGTTTCAATCAGGTTATTGTCTTTGATCCTACAACGCTTATTCCTCAAGCACACACACAATGCTTATCGATTCTCGAAGTGGCGGTTTAATCGCAGTTAACAGTTTCTTTTCACACCTACTGCATATTACTTGTAGCTCGTATCCTATAGACAATCAGCAATAGCGCAACTGTTACATAGGGAGCAAACATTCGATCATCTGGATCCCGAACTTGTTCTCTGTGACTAATCAGTTGACACCTAACTTGTCGTTGGTTTTTTTCCGAGTTATTGATTTTCTTAGGTGATTCTCATGAAACAAATCATCACTTTCGTTGTTCTTATTCGTTTCCCCTCCGTTTCTCTGGTTGGCCACTTTTTGTATTGTAACAAGTCGTAGAAGAGTGTCTCAACAAACAGTGCCCTTAGTAAATGTGTGATACTTTACAGCAAGCAAATGGGAGCTATAAATAAGTAAAATACACACTCTCCCTGCTCAGTGCCTAAGCGTCAATTTGTTATTCGTCCACTTAATGTTTCATGAATAGGTTCCCAAACGTGCAAAATACAGTTTACAACTGACATGCTGTGGAATGTTGAAAACAGGCTCATTTAACTAGTCTATTTACCGTATCGGTTTGGCTCCTCAATGTGAATCATATTTCGCATTTAAGTTACCCACCCCGGATTTTAGCAAGCTATCTATCCCAATTAAACACTCGTCGGATTGTGGATAGTATCTTATCTCATTCGATTCTGCGAATAAAATACTTCTTTTTGCCTAATGCGTTTTTTCAGAAAGAATCAACGTACACTCAAGTCTGTCAAATGTCGCACCCTCAGAAAGTAGTCGGTTGCAGTTTTGGAAACCCAGTCCCAAACCTATGATTTCTATTGATGTTCAGACTTTAAGAGCAGCATGCTTAGAAAATCAGTCTGTAAAATGTTCCTATTATCGCCCAAACCAGCCTTATTGAACGGGTCTCCGAAAAGTAGCACTCGATCGAAAAAAAAATTGTTATCACACGTGATTGATCAATACAAGTTATCTGCTGGACCAACAAATTAAGTCTGTTTGTAAATTCGCGCCGTCCAGTGGCTGAGTGACTAACAGAATATGAACCTTAAACCCAAGGTCAAATAAAGTGAGTCGGTAATCTACGTGTACTCAATTTATGCGCAATTTAGCCGCAGTATACAGATCAGTCAGCGAGGATCAAAACACCCGTCAAAAGGAGTAGTAAGGACGCGCAGGCAGGGTCGAGAGCAAAATAGGATAATGAACAAAGATGCAGGCAATTATTTGAGGCAGCTGAAAAAGGATGACCAATCACGATCAGTGGTCGGTGACAGTGCGAAATGCCAATTCAACTCATGGGACACAAAGATGAGATGGGAGGAGAGCAAAGATGGCCCTAACAACGAGTGTAAATCATGGCTAGGAGTGTCCAAACATTCTACAACAGTGTAGACGGCATGAAAAACAGACGGGATGGCAAACGAAACGACGACGTAGAAAGCTACATTGACTGAACGGACGTGGAAACAGCGGGCGGACACAATGAGAATGATGGGTTGCGTAAGCGATGGTAACAGTTAGGAACCGTGGTTCGTTGATGAACGATACGATTAAATGAGGCCAACTTAT
The DNA here is from genome assembly GCA_948099385.1 of Fasciola hepatica. NCBI lineage: Eukaryota > Metazoa > Platyhelminthes > Trematoda > Plagiorchiida > Fasciolidae > Fasciola > Fasciola hepatica. Next base: position 5,613,822 of record CANUEZ040000019.1, read on the forward strand.
GGACCGAGCACAAATACGGGTAAAGAAATAAGGGACATGGGGACAAGGGCTAATGAACACGCCACACAGAATGTGGACGAGTAAATTGGAACACGGGGTTGGGGTGAGTCGGGTCAGAATTCAGTCCATTTGATCCAGGAATAAGGAGCAAGGTACACAGAGGAAGCACGGGCAAGGTAACCCAAATTTTGTTTCTAGTGGGAATTCTATTTAAAAAGGGGGACTCACACTATTAGTCTAGAGTTTGTCCCATAAGTAACACACTACAGGTCATCGCTCACGCGCTGTAAACAAGTCAGGTAAGGTGCGTAGGGCCGTGGGCGACTAAGACACGACCGACTACGTCTTCAGCTGCGATTGGTGTCGAATTTGATTTCATCTGTCGTCTAAAGGTTTGACAGTCAAAAGGTCCACGGAACAGACAGGCCTTGGTTGAAAACTGAGTGACCGAGTTAGTGCACACGTGTGCAAAATATAGGATCAGTTGCAAAATGCAGTGTGATTGATTATCGATCTTGACGGGGTTGTTGATCACAAACGTCACTTGGACAACGAAAGTCAGTCGGTCTCGATTGCAGCCATGCTAAACCGGATGGAGAGAATTCAGTGGGTCTATCTATCGAGAATAGGCGGTATACGGAGAAAACAACAAACATTCGTAATCGAAAACACAGAGAAAGTCAATAGCTACATCAATTGTGCTCTGACCAATGAACCAATTAAAGGGAACGGGATCGGCTAGGGACCAAATGAAGTGCGGCCGACCGGAAACTGCCACCTGCAAAATTTTGTCACATGGAGCTTTAGAAAGCCATCGAGGCCACCCGCAGTAAAGTATCGGAGGACTAGGGAAAATAAGCGAAATGATTCTTAATTGACAAAAAGTTGGGATTTCGTTTGCTGTTCACAGCCGCCCAGGTACAATAATCTGAAATCTATACAATTGATGCTTAAGATTACCATGAACGGACGTACAGCGTTAACTTTCTACAAACTAATTTAAGATTTACTCTGTCAAGCTCATCTTAGGTCGTAAATATACCGAAAACATTGTGGTATGTTGCATGAATTCGTAAGCCCATGTGCTTACATTCCAGTCAAAAACATCCGCTCAAGAAACTACCCCGTTGATATTTTATCTCGTATAGTAAATAGAATGAAAAGAATTGATTTATGCTCCCAACCCAGTGCATCATGAGTGGGTGCTCCATGTTGTTGGAACCAAAGATAATGTCGCGCGACTGGTGTCATTACCTCCGTAAAAGGAGCTAGAAAATTTAGACGCATGCCCAGATACGACCATCCTATTGAGAATCAGTAAGATGGAGTCTGTTTTAACCGGTGATATCCCCTACTTTCTTACCGTCTTTCATCGATGAGCTTGTCCAGGATTAGGGGATAAACTCGCTTGGTCATTTCAATAACAGAGGGCACGTAAAACCGTTATCTGCCTAATGGCTAGCTTGTATCCAATTGATGAAGTCACCGATATTCTCTCTGGATATTTGCAGCGCTGTGCAGTTTATCCAGCTGGTTAGTACAGTACAAACAACGTTAACGTTTCTCGCATATTGAAGAACAATGTGATAATGAATAACGGTTCCCCTCCTAGATTCGAAGCTCCTAGGGATAACAATAATTTGATAAACATAGAGTAATTAACGGGTGATGCAATAATCTCTCTGCATAAACTTTAGTTCTTTTTAATTTGTTTCATTTATAAGATAAAATCTGGATGAGGTGCCTTTCTAAGCGAATGATTTTGCAAATCAATTGGTCCCCTTCATCCAGTTCATAAGGATGGTAAGATTATAATGTCTCACATATTGTCTTTGAGTTCACTTGCAGCTGCGTTGACGTATACATTGACAGAACGGCTCGCTGGTTGGTTTAACGAGTGTCGGAGCACATAGCCAAATGGCTGGCAAAATCAGTGATGCAAACCACGGCGATTGCAGAGAATGACGTCAAATCTCCGGCTTCTTCAATTGCGAAACACTTATTTGCATCAGGTTACGAAGTGATGCTGGGCAATCTCAAATCAAAGCTGTTTGCATTCAGCGAAGCGATGCTTATCATGATGCATCAGCCAAAGCTTTGTGCACAAAATCGGTTGAAACAAAATGTTTGTTTGCCTTGGCATTAACCAAACAGACATCTCCCTCTCTCTCTCCCGACTAAACGCACTGCAAGAGCTTTCAATCTAGCCCATATAAACTGAGATGTTTTACGTACGTGGTGGACGAGAGTAAACGAGATGCATACATTTAACGACTTATGTCTTCTTTCTGTTCTCGCCAATGTTTTTGACTTGAAAATGAGCACATAAAGTTAGAAAACTAATTAATATCTGTACAGTCTGCTGGCCGCCATTCAAGACTTGAACGGTTTCCGAGTTTAGTAATTAGGAATTCAGTGCGAGATCAATAAGTGAGGGGGCGAAGATTCTGGTGATGGTTTCTGAGCCAAAAGCAACACAAACCTCTGTCACGAAACGTCTTGGTCTTTCGCGAAAAACGCATTCAGAATATAATCTGAAACAAGATTCCGGCTCTAGATCGTGTCTGTGTAAGCCACAGTCTACAAAAGTGTCATTTGAATGTGCAGCAAAAGTTTGAATTAAAGGATGCCACTTTCCAGCGGCTGACAAAAAGTTGAGAGCTTTGGGTTCCAATTTTGTGCAGTCACTCGAACCGATCGACCCAGATCAACCCGATGAATCAAGGGTCACATAATGTTTCGCGATAGCTGAAGCTGGGTTTTTCGTATTCGTTTGCTGTCCGATTGAGGCACAACTCAACAAGTGCAATAGCCATTGCGGTACGCGCTCCCTCGTTTTCCTAGTGAGATACCAATCCGTTCTGCTTATGTCAACGCAGCTGCATTGGAACTGATAAATGACGAGTCGAAATGGGTTTTGGGAGCAGACTCTCATGAGTGTCATTTGTTGCGGACTAGCATGAGCAAGTTAGGGATCGATAATCAGATGCCTTTCCTCAGTAACTTGGCCTTCAATCAAGGAAGACTGAGTTTTAGCTACAATGCCTTTCACCCGAATTGTAGACAAGCCAATTAGGAAATTGAAGGAAATGTGTTCCGTTTATGATTCAAAGATGTGTAATGTATCAGGATATTAAAAAGTGAGTATACAAATTTCGAACAAACGAAGATGTTTGTAAGTGAAGTTATAGAAAACTTCGTGCTCTAAATAAACGGCCTTGGTTGCTAACTCAGCAGTAACCTCAGTCGGAAATAATGAAAAGTGTGAAAAGAGTAATACGATAGTATCACCCAGTGCACGGTTAACGATTGTTAGAACTGAACTGAACTAAATGAATGTGGTATTAGCAGAGTAAATTTTTAGAGAAGATAAATCCGAAATAGTGTCTGGCAAATGTCCATTTCCTCGAAACGATCAAGGTCACTACAGATGTTCGCAAAAAGATGGGCAGGTTCTGTGTCCATTTCCCGAGACAGCAATGAAATTTGAAAATCGTTGCAATTGAGGAGTTGGATTTTGACGAAATTCTTGAAAGACCGCCCACCGTTGGTTTACTTTTCCCACAAGTAGCTTTTCAGCCAGCCTGGAACTCTTTCCGGCATATCTACTGAACATGTTGCATAATGAAAAATAAGAGAAAAAAAATCATAAGTATGAGGAAATAGTTTCACGTAAACTTAGAAATAACCATGAATAATTTTAAGCACCGGAAATATTCAAAAATACTTTGAAAACAGGTAGAAGAATAAAGCAGTTGTGATTTATGGACTTCGGTAACAGAAACACGAGTTTCCTACTTATGATATGTTGATAGTGACAAACTACCCCAACTTTGAAGTGTAGCGGTTCTGTTGGGAGTAGAACTTTTCCACTTACCCGAGGGGTGCGGCATTACACAGAGTTGAGTGTAATATTATATTTCAAGACTCGTTTACTGTTATCGGTAGCGCAGATAAAGCCATCTGATATGCAAATTATGTTTATAAGTACAATGAGTTGTCATGGATTATAGACTTTGCACAACGAAGAGAATCCAATCGACTCTAGTTGTCACTGGTCTCTAGACTCGGGAAGCAGTTATCTACTTAACATGGTTTCAATGAATACCCGTAAATTGAGAATAAAGTGGCGCATCAACAGTTTGAACAACAGCATTTAGTCAGCCCTTTGGATAGTTGTCATCAGGCATTTTCAATGGTCGTTGAATTTCGGCCAAGATAAAATAGCAAACGTTTTTTGTCACAGATTTCACCTTACACTTAGTAGTACGTTCTGATGTCCATAGTAATAGTCATCGGTTCGTTCTGTCGATGCTACCGAACAGCAGCTGAACTGATATGCAGAAATGTGAGGAAGAATTTCCCAGCTGACCAGGTTTACAGCTGTACTGGTGGACTGCATGACGAATCCATGCAATTCGGACTGTATTGTTCAAGACGGAATTAAGTTTCTGGCAGACATCGCTGTGTGTAGACGGTCATCTTTGAAGCACGGCCCAAAGTGAGCAAAGTTGCTGCCCTGGGAATCGAATCTCCACTAGATCACTGCTGAATGCCGACAGCAAATACGTTTTCTGGGCTAATTTTGAGTGGGAGTGTTTACCGATGAAGTTTCCTTCGGGAAACATCCGATAAGCAAATAATTTGGGCATTCTATGAGAAGGTTTGTAGCCTCTTCCAGCGAACTTCATTTGGACTAGACTCTACCCAGTCAGTTTATTCACTGCCTTCAAAATAACTGACGATAAAATCATTGCCTTTTTTCGAAACTTGGATAGTGGTTTGCCTTGATAACTTGCCTAGCATCCATATTCGGACTAAGGCAAATTGTCCAAGTTGTCATTGTATCTGAGCAGCCCGCTATTTTTTCAGTAGGAGTATGTGTTGATCGGTCTCAAATCGTGCAAAGGGGCTCCACTCGCTTGCCCTCATTGATAATTAAAAGTATTAGCTTCAGGAACGCAAAGTTATCCGGGTTCTATTTATGTCGAAGATAAAAAAACCTCCATATGAATCCTAAAACAACTAATCGGCTTAGTTGGTGGATTGTCGCGTTACTCGTTTCTGTTCTAATCACGAGTCTGTCTGAAATCTGTGAATGAGATGTCAGATACTTTTGTGGTTTTTGAAAGCACAGCGTGAAAAACAAACTCATTTCAGATCCGGAGAGCTGTCTTGAAACCCAGTGGTGTTCCAGATTGATTGAACTCGTGATTCACCATTCGCTGATTCCAAATCCGGAGCGTGACAACACGGGTCCACCCTTTGTAGTTCAGATTCTTTGTAGCTTTAGTGGAAGCAACAATCTTAAATGTACTGGTTAGTTTTAGACCTATCCCAGATAAAAGACACAGAACACAACCACACGGGAAACTAGAGTGTTTGCATTTTATGCATAGGTACTCACCACCTACAAGCAGAAAACAAGGGTTTTTTGTCCTTAAACTTCGACACTGCTTGCTAGTTAGCGTACCTATAAAATTATGTAGTTCTGAGTTAATGATGTCGTGTGCGAGCGCCAAATGCACGTATCGGACACCCGTATGCCTTAGTTTCGACAATACCTGTAATTGGTGTTGTCCAACTGCTGTTCACCCGGGTATTTTTGTGTCTTTTTAGCGTATCGATAAGTCGTTCCACCTGGCCGTTGGATTGTGGGTGGTATGGTGGAGTTCTAGTGTGCATAATGCCATCAATCAAACAAAATTCAGGAAACTCCGTGGTTTAAATTGAACACCATTATGTGAAACGGGTATCTCCAGAAATCTAATCTTCAGAATATGCTCATGAGGTAACAAATCGTAAACTTTCTAGTGGATCCTTGTATGATGCCGACTTCTTGCCACTTTTATTTAGAATCCACCAGAAGTAGGAGGTAGACGTCATCAACTGGTCCAGCAAAACCAGTATGGACGCCGTCCCATGGCTTTGGTGTCAATGGTCATGACCGTGGCTCAACTTGTAGTGGTGATTTTGAAACTGCTGCGCATTAGCTGCACTTTCTGACCAATGTCTTGGTCCATAAAAGGCCATAAGACGTAGCTGCGCTTCAAGGATTTCATTCTGTTTAGCCCCAAATGTGCCTCTTGAAACCGTCTCAGAAAATCAGACCTGGGTGGTTTCGGGATAACTTCGTTCCCCGAAAACAAAGTAGTTGTCTGCGCTCGATAGCGAATCGCGTCGTAGGAAGCACTCCCGAGTCGATGATTCAGTGATTTTATCTGTCTACTCGTGCTTCAGAAAGCTATTGATTTCATTCATGGTGTTGTCAGTAATAATGGCTTTCTTAATCGTGTTGGCCGTTGTTGTTAGGTATCCGATAGCACTTATGAACACCTGCTGAACCTCTTTCTCAATGTCAACGGAGGTGATAACCAGTTCGTCATCCGTTTTTTGTACTGATAACAACCAGAATGATGCTTCGGCGTGCCTATTTTCGAGGAGGACTGACGTTGAATCCAGAACTTGTATCCAAGAAAATTGTAGCCCACCTTTGTAAATGGTAAGAGGTAGGAACCAGTATATCCTTCTTGTTGTTAAAATACTTAGAAGTGGTTTGTGGTCAGTTTGGAGGATGAACTTCAGTCCCTAGATCATTTTGTGAAATTTGTGTTTGCAAAGTTATTGGCCAAAGCCTCCTTCTCGACTTGACTTCAGTCGAGTTCAGCGGAAGATCACGACCTGGAAGCTTGTGCGACAGCTTTCCGAGAGCCTTCCGCCAACCACTGCTGGATCACTGCTCCTTTACCGTGATCAGAACCATCTGCTGCTACAATATTCTCAAGTGACGGATCGTAATATGTTAACAATAAAGTCGACAAAATCTTTTTGATCTACTCAAAAGCATGTTGAAAATCGTGTCCCCTTCCACTGACTAGAAGTGGAAAGTAGTTTGTCTAAAGGAGTCCGAAGTATGTGCATAACTGATAGAAACTGGTTGTAAAAATGAATGAAATTTATGGATGTCAGTGAGTACTGGCATATCACAGATGGGTTTCACTTTTTCTGGGTCCGGATATTAACCCGTAGCAACACCAATAAAACATAAGCACTTGAAACAGTCAAAGAAGAAAGAACATTTTTCTGAGTGAATATGAAAACCAAACTGTTGTATGCGATTTAATAACTTATTCGGCTGATGGGAGTGCTTATGAATATTTGTACTAACAACGACAATGTCATCCATATAAGCTGCTGCGAAAAGCAATCCCGGGAGCGTGGTGTCAAAAATTTGATGAAATATGGCAGGTGCACATTTACCGCTGTTACATCCGTGTGGCCCTTTGTGTGTATTTATGGTCAATGATTGTTTTGATTCCTCGTTGACTTCTGCCTTCAGACAAGCATATGAAAAATCAATCTTTCAGTTTAGTTTAGCAAAAAGGTCCTCGGGAATGCGCATGAATCTCTAAAGCACCTTTTAAACTTGTTGAAAAGTCCGCGCTTATGCTCCATGTACTGTTTGGTTCCTTCACAGCTACTATTCGTACTGTCTCCTATGACTAGCATACCAGACTAATATCACCTGCTTCATGCAGCTGGGTTAACTCTTTATTGACCTGGTCACTGGCAGCATATGGGATTGGTCTCTTTGGTCTGAGTAGAGCTTTGGCCTCTTTTTAAGGGTACCATGTTGCTTTTGTTTTGGTGCATAATTCCAAACAGTTAGGGACAACTTTGTTATGTTTCGTTTGTAATTTTGCAGTAGGCTGATTTACATTCCCCGTTTCTTTCGAGGGAATAGGGTTCCGGCTGTTTGAACGATGAAGTGCTATTCAAACATAGCTGTTTGAGTGATCGCACTCGTTGATTGGTGTGTCACATAGCTCCATTGTATCAATACAATGTATACCCATCAAATTGCAGGAGCAATCATTAAACGACGTATGCCGGTGTGGAGAACCTTTTGCCATGAAAATTACATTCACAATTCACTTCTCCCGCGATAACCATTTGGTTACCTAATACGTTACATACTAAGTTGCTTGTTGGTTGGAGATTCGAGCTCGCTATGAAGACTGCGTCAAAATGGTTATATCAGAGCCTGAATCAAACCAAAAGACTATCGGAGCACTGTTTACAGTAAGATATATTTACTTGCGTCTGATTGGGAGTTCAGAGGTAGAGTACAGAACAACACTAGAGTTATCAGAGAACTCATCGACTCATCGAATTTCTAGGGTACGGTCGGTTCTGTCCGGGTTGTGTTTGCTTATACTGGTAACAACATGTTTGTTTGTTCTTTTTACCCAAAAATTGCAGATTCTGCTAGCGTGTGGAAAAATACCTACAAAAGGCCAGTCTCCGCATTTCCAGCACGCGGTAAAAAGTTTTAGTTAACGATTTTGTGACGAATGAGGGGCTTTTCGTTGGTATGTTACAACTTGCAATCGGTTAACGTCTGTGTATGTCAGTCCCATCACAATCAGTTCTGGATCCACTTTCATGTTTGTTCATCTCTGGTCTGATGGGTGGGGCCTGAAGAGTTTTATAACTGAGAGAGTACACGATGACGTACCACCGCGTCGGATTATTTTACTAAACCACTGGAAAACAATAAACATTTTAACTAATCTATTGATAGGTCCTTCAGATTGAAATGTTCGAATACGAGATTGATTTTGCCTGCATATGCCACGAAATCCTTTGTATGTGTCTTTCTGACTTGAAAGCTTTGAAGTCGGGTGTGAAAAAAACTACCACAAAGATAATATTTGCATGAGACGGTTTACTGTTCCTGGGAATGTTATATCGACTGGCTTCTGAGGTAAGATGAAGTTGGTACACACCTCTGATGTTCCACTGCTCCAAGTTTGCGCATGAGTTATCTTATTTTGTTGATGTCTGCCAGTGAGGCACAATCCATGCATATTATATCCTCAACTCTTGCGTACCAGGATTCGAATGTGATCTCTGATTCTGGGTCAAGTCTAAACTTTATGGTGAAACTCGCGAGGTTATCACTTAACACGCTTGATGCAATGGTCCATCTTTTATACGAACGATTCATAGAGTTTATTTTGTGCTTGAATCACTTGTGTAAGACTATTTTCCATTTCACTGAATGTATTGTTGGCACGAGGAGCCTGAATCCTATGTGATGGAAAATCCACTAGCAATTTTCACATTGAAAAGTCGAACGCCGCGAGCCGGAATCGAACCGGCTACACTCCGCATGACGCAGCAGATGATCTACTAACTGAACTATCGCTGTCCGGACAGTTGGGTGTGGATAACGCTCGCGGCGTTCGACTTTTCGATGTGAAAAATGCAGGTGGATTTTCCATTACATATTATTCATTTAGTTCGACGCGATTAAGTTTTGGTGGACTCACTTGGGTTCGTCACCGTCATCGCTGATAAGTTTACAATCTAGCCCAGGAGAAAGGTACAGGACAAAACCACACGGGAGACTCAAGTACTTTGGAATGAATAAAAGCTGCACGAATCACTCGTTACTCCTCAAAAGAAAGCACACCGGAGGTCAAAGTTCAACAGGACTATTCGTTTCTAACCGGCCTATAGACGGAAGTCCTTTTTCTGACATAGACAGGTTCAGCTTAGAAAACAGATTGTGCTCAGTTGTAGTCAAACTAAAGGATTGTTTTCCAGACCGGTTTATTGATCATAACAGACTGGTCTCTTTTTGGACCGCGAATATCCGCGCGTTTTGTGCGATGATTTTTTTGTTGTCTCAAAGTAAGCTAATTGGGAAAGACAACATGTATGTGGAAATAGTAAAACGACATTGCTAGCGGGAGCATCAAGAAGATGCGAGAGTGCAACCTGTCGGGCCTCTCAGTGTTTGCCTCTTGAATTCGTGCTTACAACCCACAAGGTGGATGACAGAGTAAAGATTATCGGAAACTGCGCTCCACAGTTCATCTTTATAGGGACAGTTAGAGTGCAATTCACTTTTCTCCATCAATAGGCACAAATTTCTGCGCTTCGGATTTCCAAGCGGATTTCATTTTACTAACGGGAATAATTTTGAAGATCCACATGTTTTGCCAAGTTCAAAATTATTCTGTAAGCTCGATTCGAATTTAAAGATCTATCTGAGTATGTGAATGAATAATATGGTTGGGAATTGTACGTTAGGCAGATTATTATTTCAGATGTCGCGCTAAGTGTCTACTTAACTCGTGGACTAAATTAATAGTAGTAGAGGTACATGCACTGCTCTTGATAACCACTCCGCCTGTTCTTCCTTTAATTAGGTGGGACCATTTGATCGTGATATCATGTAGTGTAGTAGTTTGGGTATCTAAAATGCTGTAGTAACCGAATGTTCTCGGTGTGATTGCTCGATTATAACTGGAACCTAGAAGGGTGGACAAAATACGTCTTTCTGGTCCCAGGGATGGAGACTGTTCTGGGAGAAATAGAATCAACTGAGTATCATCACGGGTAAAATCATCTTGTGTGTGTGTGTTTATGAACCGACACCCACGTTGTTCGTCTGTGCATTTGTGTGACTTTGCTTGGTCTGCTTTCGATAATGTTTGTACTCGAATCAAGACAAAGTGGACCACAAATCTGTGCTGCCAGTAATATTTTAGCTCCGAATCACAACGTGAAATGTCAGTACTGACGAAGCGAAAATTACACAATGAATCAGACGAATTCCCTCCACTTTCCTAGATTGTCAGGAGCCAACAAACGATCGTACCTTTGTAAAACGTAGCACCATTTCCGTTTCATTCAGGTGTTCAACTCGTGTTCAACGCACAACTGAAGGATCGATGCACCCTGCCAGCATCTCGAGACCCGTATATTCTTTTATGAACACGTGCAGTGTGCAACGTGACCAGAAGATAAAATAGTTCAGGTATACTCACTTATGGTCCTGCCTCAACTTCCAGCCAAAGCTGAATGACATAAATTAGTTCTTTAAACCGTTCTTCTCAAACCAAATGGAAAGATCCCGTGACAGGTTACTTTCAAATAAAAGTTTGGTCATACGTGTGTTCCATCCTTTGAGGGTAGCGAGAAGTGATCTGAAGGCCAGTTATAGAAAAATATTGATTGAAAACAGAAGAGAACAGGGAATTAGGAGAGACTCAATAAGAAGGAAAGTTCTTCCCAAGTGACCTAATAATTTTGACTTTTTTAGTTATTCTGCTGGGGAATCTTAATGCCAGCGGGTTTTCATAAGGCAAGCCGTACGTCATCTGAATCACTGGGTTTCACTGAGTTGTGTTCCTTGTTTTTCTGTCGGTTACAACGATGCAAGTTTTTTGGGTTCTAGCAGGGTGGCGTGGAAGCCCCAGTGGAAACCGGCGTTTATCATCCTCATCATGCCGGTACATCAAGCCACTGTCTAACCATAGAGATGCTTCTCTCACCCGCACTCATGCAGTGTGAATAGTACTTTATATACTCTTCCACAGACACTCGTATTCGAAGTGAACCCGAACAGTCGGAGGTGGTGCAGCCCAAATTTCTTGACTAGTGGGCGGCAATACCCACACTCACATATGAAATGCAGGGTAAAACGCATTGTTGCTTTCAGCGTTGTAACTTCGGCCTACGTCAGTTGTCGAATATAAAAGCCTACAAATAACGTCAAAGTGGAAGTACCCCACGTACGGATAGCACATCAAAACAAGCAATTCTGGTTCGTTGTTTGTTCGAAAGCCACGGATTCACCACCATGTTGACTAAAGTTAGTTTAGTTGGTTTTATTCGGGAAAAGGACGCTTCTTAAACAATCCATGAAGTGTAATACATGTATGGAGCTTATCATCAACAGCTCGCTCACCTAGAGTAAACTTGAATTCGTCATTGGTTGTGACAAGCTAGAAGCTGTTTAGGAAAATGCGCGCACATATTAATAAGTTTATTATAAGAAGAGCAATTACTTCCTAAAAGTAAGAATCCCAATCTATTACAAGAATGATCATTTCTGATAGTTTTTACACCAAGTTAGATTCATATATGCCTTGAGAATGAACTGAATTAAACCGAAGGAACAGCGAAACTAGTTCATACTTCTTTTTTGCTTTATACATATTCATGTTCACGGGATATATAAAGATGGATAACTTGTTACGGCCAAGGCCACAATAGCAGTTATGACAAAATAGCTTTCTGTACAGTCCCGTCTTCGCCAGTTGAAGTGCTATAGATTCGGCCGTCAAGAGCAACTACTCACATAGTATTTTACCATCAACTTTGGGAGTTTCCAGGACTAGTTTGATATTTGTCTTCAGATGGATCTAATTTCCACTATTTACCGGGTGTTGTAGGATTTTCTTGATAAAAGTCCGCTCAATTTTTATTGGAAGAGACCGCCACATGTTCTGTTAATTTTTAGACACCTCTTGTTCCTCACACCTGTCTGGTGTAATATTTCCCACATAACCTTGTGCATGGCGTAACGTGGACATTAACTTTCTTCCGAGCCACGATATTACGACAACTAGAGTGCGGCTTCTTGTAGAATCAACCTCTCAGTGAAGTAAAGCAATCTTAAGATGCAGTGCAAAACAAAATATTTCCGTGCTGGGAATCACACTGTCTCGAACAGAATTCAGTATAGTTGTTTAGAGCTACAATTTTATCCTTGTTTTCTAGACCTAGTGCTTTTCGTGCAGAGAATGTTTCAAGTGTACTACTTTAACAAGGGACCACAGTAATACTTAGTACCATATGTGCAATATCAACAAATACAGTAACAGTGTAACGAACCATATCAAACACCGGATTTTTCGATGAATTCTCACTGGAGACCATTGATTAAGATGTGGTTCAAAGGTTTACGTCTGACAGGAAATCAACAAAATATTTCAGAAACTGACATTAATCAGCCTCTTGACTAATCAGTCTCCACAACGCATATTAACTGAAGTTCAGTCTACGGCCGAACATGCTCGCGGACAGTCCACAAAGTGGAGCGGAAACAATATACCCACCATGTTACTTAGTACCTTGCCAGTCAGTTCGGCCTGAAAAAGACAGTCCTACTAATGCGTGTATATATATATATATATATATATATATATATATATATATATATGTGTGTGTGTGTGCGTGTGTGCGACAGAGAACTTCTTACTTGTTCCATTACACTCTATGTAAAGTCATGTCTAACCATCAACATACCGCCACGTTCGTATGCTGTGATGATATGTTCCGGTTTTGCAATGAACGGATCGCAGTTGGGAGTGGAGATTTTGTACACAGCTTCCATGTCAAGGTCAATGGTTTGTAAAAGAAAGCCTTTATTTGAATATCTATTTTTTCCTGAGAAGCAGTAAAATAGAAAGTCTCAGATAGATATTTGCTCACACAATCTTTCCTAACCATGTCACGGTTTTCAGCTGTAATTTCATGAACGGAGAGTCGTTTTAGAATCCCACGGTGATTCTTCCACAGTTTATTGATCGGTTAACACGACTAACCTTCAGAACGAGGATACATGATCTCAAATATGGATTTTCGATATGCCATACTACTCACATCGTACATCGCGGTTTATTTATTTCGGCTTCACAGGATAATTTTTTTAAGTGTATCTAATTAGGTATCGCGGGATTTTCGACGTCGTTGGATTTCGCGGTACATGGGGGTTTATATAAAAAGCAGCACCAGCAACTCCCCTTAACTATGTTCATCACTCGGACAAAGAGGTCAGTTACACCTAAATATTTTACGGAAATAAAATTTACGGCCCAGAATGAATAAACTGCACTACTTGATGAAAGGGTGTCTCCAGAAGAGCTGTAATGCTATTCTTGGGTGTGCAGCACACTCATCATTTTGTCATCACCTTCACAGACTTCAGAACTGCAAGGCTACATAATGCATGGTCTTCATCTTTTAAGTTGTATTATATTTCACTGGGGATAACAGAATTTTATAGGTTGGTACAGTTACGTAGGTTTAAGAAAGTAGTAGGTTATTAAGAGAGTGGGAAGGGTCTATAAAGCACTGAAATATATATAAATAGTAAAATAAACAAAAGCCGATTTTCACCGATCGCGGTCTCTGTAACATAACCTCCGCGATAGGTTATTGGTCGCTGTAGACCTACATTGTCGTGCGAAATTCGACTGATGTCATTTGTATTCGATCTTTCGGCTCTGTGGTTGATTGCAGCATCGGAGAACCAATAAGGATTTATTGAAAATTGGTTTTGCTGATTCTGGCTAATGGTGCAGAGAACCAAAGGGAGAATTTTTTGAAGTTACTGTAAGGCCGATTAACTGCATGTAGTAACAAATCGTGGGTAGCATCTATGTGTAATGGATTTGCGGTTCAAACTTAATTTACATTAGGCCGTACTGTGTTGCGTCCCTTGTCCTTTGGCGGGACAATGAACTAGATCCGTGTTCCGTCCTTTGCTTCTCTTCTCATAACAGAGTACTCTCTTTTATCAGTGAATAATGAAGTCGATAAAAGGAAGATTTGCAGTAAATGCAATATACCTTGTCCTTACTAACTACTTTTATTCTCTGTTGTATTTACCTCCCCCATATTTTGCATTTGTTTTTGTTGCTTTGGCACGTTGCTTGATTTCAAGCCTATGATATATATATATATATATATATATATATATATGGATGTATAATACAAACAATAACCATATTTCACATCCTACTGACTTCACACTGTTAGCCAAAGAAAACATGGTACAATCGGAGAGGAAGGCATAAATATTCCGAGTCCTTGGTTTGTTTGTGGGCGCGATACTGCCAGGTTGCTCAAGCCAAAGCAGGTAGATCCACAACCGGAGCCATCAACTACCTAAAGCTTAACCCGCAAGGCAGCGGGAAGAATCGTGGGGTCCGTAACCCACTGAGGGCCCTTGACTGATTCCCCAGTTCATACGCCCTTCAGATGAGGCCAAACACCCTGGGTGCCCAGAGCACCTGTCCGCCACAGATGCCGGTGAGCATACCGTTGTACGCCTCATAAGCCACCTGTGGTTGGTTTGGATTCAGGGTTTAGCCATCTCTCTTAGACTGACTATTAGTCAGCCAACCCGGTGGAGAGCGCCGCGCGTTCGCTTCTGTCCTCTCAATTTAGTGGAAACACCTCCGCCACGAGAAGGTAGTGAGTACGACTTCCTCAGCAGAGGCTGCATTAGACGCACCGTTACCTTGGGGCATTTTGAAAGGCTTTCAGGACTGATAACAATCTCGGGGACTGAGACACCTACCTCCGAACATACTCCGGCTTTTGGAGGCATATTTATATGAATATATATTTATATATAAACTATACGCCTTTTATCTTTTGGTAAGCCCCACGTGGTCCCAAGAAAATGAGGAGTCAAGATAACGTCCCAGCCACGGTTGTAGATTTTTGCGAAGTAGTGTTGGGTAATCATTTCTGGCTTGGGCTTATTTTTTTATATCCTCCACATCAGTGACAAAAAAGGAAACTCTAGGCACTTTGAGATAACTGTTCAGTGATTCTTGTCATTCTTGAACGGTACCGCTAAGTCCAGTGACGAGACCTTTCTGCTTTAGAATCATTTTTATTCAAGGGTATGAAATATATTGTTCATATAAGATATTTGCTGATCATAACCAAAACCATGCACTCCCGCACATTGTCTGTCACGTGAAGTAATCTTCAGTTTTGATTTCCAGCAGCTACGTCACAGCAATTCAGTCGGTATGTTGTGCTTAAATTGTCTAGCAGACAAGCAGTTTGTTTGAGAATGCGATGTGAACAATATCTTGCTAGTTGTAGTCGGATTACAAAAGTTCTGATGTGTCGAATCACGTGGATTAAGAGAAGATTAGTTTGGAACTGAATTCCTTCGCTTTTTATCTACATCGAAGGTTTTAAAAATGTGGTTTTTTCTCAGGAAAAGATCACTAAATGATGGGAAGCTCAGTTCCTTTGTGAAAGGTATGCTGCTTGATGATCATCAAGTTACACAGGTTTGCAAAAAGTGTAGTCTATATTCGGCTCACCAGTATCTGGTGGTTCGATAGAATGATACATTGTACAAACGTAGTCCAGGTACAATCCGAGGTCTCATTTCCTTACAAATCATGTCAGTCAGATTTTTAACCGCATATTAAATGCAGCTGTTATATGAATAAATCCTGGGGGAGTTCAGCTGTTATTCTCGTAACGACAGTCTTAAAAATAATGCTCCTCCTAAACTCTAATAAATATTTGTGTGTTCGGCCATCGTGGTTGTCACTATACGAGGTTTCCTTAAGCCTAAATAGCCACAGTTGTTTGCCAGTTGTCAAATTTTAATTTGTTTAAAAAGTAATGAAACTTCTGAGCTTTATATACATGCCATCCAGTAAAGCTGCCAGACGAAAAGCGATTCTGCTGAACTGATCTTAAAGTCGAGAGATGTTTAATAAATTCTAAATGTAATGTAACGTAGTTATTATAAGGAGACTAAGTTCAGAATTTTAGGAAATAGATCTCTTGAAAAACGCATACACTCTTGCAGAAAGGAGATACATATCGTACTTTTGGAATTCTTCTATCTCCTACATGTAAAGAATCCTGGCGCGAACGTTTTGTTACTGTAAAATATCTGGTAATGACCAGTAAATACGAAGGTATTTACCATGGTCTTACTTGTCAGTAGTGATAGGGGGAGAAAATTTGGAAAATCCGTCATTTATTACACGCAATTGGCTCATAAATATAGGATAATGCGAACTGGAAATATAAAAATGTATTAGTCGTTTACGTGCAAGCTTATGCTTTGAAGTTCGAATCGTATTTTATTTTCGTCTATTTATTTATTGACAGACCTTTATTTCGGAACTCCTATTCCAACGTACTTGGCAGAGGATCCTTCAGCTTAAATATGAGACCACTAATAATTTCGTTCCTCATAAAGTGCTTCCTGTTAACCTCCGCAATCCCATACGGAGCGGGTGCATTAACTTACCCCTCCATTAATCATTGTATGCATCCGACAGAATCTGCCTTACTCACGGTGTTAGTGATAACACCACTCTGACAAGGTGGAAAGCGACTTATTGCAGCTCAGATCAGTCGGAGTTGATCAATATGGAAACTTATTTTATTTAAAAATATTTGTTACTGAATTCCCTATCGTGAATCATGTTTCCTAAAGCCTCCAAGGCTCACAACGGAATATACGAAGGGAATCGAAATCTAAATTGAACTGTGACGAGATTTTAACAGGTGACCGCCTCTGTTGGGTACCTCATATCACTGTTAGATCGACCAAAATCCGACTCAGTCTTATTTGCCGAAAATTCTCCCCATTTGTTGGATGCAATGCTCTTCCGACGTTCATATCATTCAACATGAGGATAGCTTCATTATTCTTGACGGATGTGATGAATTTTGCCTACCACGTCTTGTTCTGACTCCAGTTTTCATATGGATAATGCGGGAAAAATGCATACTTCATTAGTACAGAAAGAAGACGAAAATAAGTCTTTAGATGCATCCATCCCGTTAACTCTCGTCCACCACGTACGTAAAAAATCTCAGTTTATATGTCGTACAGCGAGAAAAATATTACAGTGAAATGGGCTAGATTGAAAGCTCTTGCAGTGCGTCTAGTCGGGAGAGGGAGAGGGAGATGTCTGTTTGGTTAATGCCAAGGCAAACAAACATTTTGTTTCAACCGATTTTGTGCACAAAGCTTTGGCTGATGCATCATGATAAGCATCGCTTCGCTGAATGCAAACAGCTTCGATTTGGGATTGGGCAATAGTTATACCGAACAGTTCATCAAACAGCACCGAAAACCGGGAAAAGTATGCGGAAAATCAATTGCGGTTGATAGAAGTTAAGTTTATATTGTTCCACCATTTAAAGGTGACCACTTATTTAACCAAATAAATAGAACTCTTAACTCAGCCATAAAGGACTCATACGGATCGGCGCAATAACCTCTGTTACAGGCAACCGAAGGATGAGGCTTAAAACTATCTCTCGCACAATCCCGCTGATCCTACTGTCTCACACGTTGTCTATCACGTCAGTTGCAGCTGCAGTAATGTGAAAGACGAGGTGAATCTGGGCGGATAGTCGACCCGTCTGAAACGAATCCGAGATAGATTCGGTTTTAGTATATGATGCACTAACACTGGACTGTTAACCACCAGCTCACTGGCTCAACGCACAACAGGGAGAAGATGATCACCAGACCTCAGTGTATGATTGGCAAGTAGGCTTGCCTTGAGATGCCACAGATACGGAAGTCCATCATGGGGCCAGTCTTGGATACCATTTTTTTCCGATCAATTTTCCAGATAAACCTTCATCCGCATATTCACAGACACTTTTGACAGAGTGAGAGGGCGCACCATCGTACTGAAACCAAGTAGAGCTTCGGTCACCATCAGTGAGCTCATTCAGCTTAGAAACTAAATACTCTCACAAAAGCGTCATGTGCGTTTCACCTGATCTAGTCATTTTTGTGGCTACTCACCATTAACAGACTTCTCGAAGAAACAGACGTCGACTAGTAAAGTATCGAGGATTCCTACCCAAACCGCAACCGAGGATTGTAAACATTTCGGCTGCGATTAAACTCCGTCGATTTCGCGCTTGATCAAGGAAGAGTGTAAGCCACAGTTCCGTTGATGCAAAATACCGCTTCGTCGATAAACAAAACAAACCAAGTATCCATATGTAGTGACACTGCATTTATTTCTAGCAATCATCATGTTCCTCACCACCACATATGTATTTTTGCTTCATCACCCCGAACAAAGCTATTCCTGGTTCGACCACCAATGTGACAAACCCTCTTGTGAGTCCCGCTGGTCCTTTCTCGCTCTGTATTCTTTTCTCTGCAGGTTCTCATAAACATCTTTTTGGCTCTCGACTTTGGCTTTCTGACTACTAGGGAAGCATCGTTCGATTCATGACCTTAGTTATCAACAGCTTCCGTACGCTATTCTTCTGGTTAGCCCTGCGCGCTAAACATGCATTCTACCAGCAAATAACAGAATGTCTTCCTTTTGTCGGGTCATTGTTGCTCAACTTTTGTACTTTCCTCTCCCCGTATCAACGAAATTTGCCTGCCTCCAAAATTTTCAACACTGATGTATGCAAAACATGAAAATCACCGGCTTCTGCGTCTTTAATCTGACTTTTGTCAGGCGATATCCTCTGACCAAAAAGGCTCAACACTGGTCTCATTCCAACTGACCTCTTTCGATTTGCCAGACATTTCTCTTCTCGGAATTTCTCCGTGAGATTTCAAACGCATTTCTGAGAGAAGAGGACGGTTCACATAGGACATTTCCTTAAATTCCACATGTTTATCTTCCGTATGCTGTGACGAAAATGTCTGACTCCTGACGCATGAGTGAGTCACACTGGCCTGCATTTGTTCCAACATTTCGAGCCGACAAAATTCAACAAGGTGTCCAGTGACGAAGCTCGAGGCTCAAACGAATTTGAAACATTGGGTCTTCTTTATCCAATTCATGAGAACAGAGAGAAGACATAAGTCGCGAGATGCAAGCATTTCGTTTACTCTTGTCAATAGCGGACGCAAAAAGTGTCAGTATATATACACGGTACTGTAGGGGGGTAAATGCAACAGTAAAGTAGGCACGATCGAAAGTTCTTGCAGTACGTACGATGGGGAGAGTGAAATCTGTCGTGTCAACGCCAAGGTAAACAAACATCTTGGGTCAATCGTTTTTGTGCACAGAGTGCTGGCTGGTGCATCGCGATTAGAGTAGCTTCACTGAACGCTAATAGTTTCGGTGTTGGACTGCGCAACAATGCCTTGAAACACTGGGCCAGGTCAACTCTGTGACATGATGCAATCAAGTGTCTTGCAATCGAAGAAGCTGGCGGTTTCACGTCATTGTGTATTGCCCAGCAGGCAGCGTCATCAAGTTTGATAGTCATTTGGGTATGTGTTCTGACACTCGTTGAGTCAAGCAACCATCCGTCCTGCCAATGGTCACCGCAACTGCAAGTCAACTGATGGAAAATATGTGAGACATTGGGATCAGCAAGACTGTTTGAGTGATTTTGAAAACATAACCTATAGGTCGTCTGCAGCAAACGCAACTGCGCTGCTGTATATGTGTGTCTTAGAGCTGACTTGAGATCATAATTTATTTGATTAAATAAATGATCTCCTTCAAAGGCAAAGTGATAAAAACTTGCTTCTTCTCGACGTTCATTGTTTTCTCGCGCACAAGTCTCGGCTTCTGATGTTGTCTGATGAAGTTTTCCGGATAGCCGTTGGCCAGCAGCTTTCTTTTTATGAACTCCTCTTCGTTTTGCATTTGATCCTCCGTACAAATTTTCGGGGTTCTTTCTCTCTATTCAACCGTAATTGATTTTCCGCATACTTTTCCCGGTTTTCGGTGCTGTTTGATGAACTGTTCGGTATAACTATTGCCCAATCCCAAATCGAAGCTGTTTGCATTCAGCGAAGCGATGCTTATCATGATGCATCAGCCAAAGCTTTGTGCACAAAATCGGTTGAAACAAAATGTTTGTTTGCCTTGGCATTAACCAAACAGACATCTCCCTCTCCCTCTCCCGACTAGACGCACTGCAAGAGCTTTCAATCTAGCCCATTTCACTGTAATATTTTTCTCGCTGTACGACATATAAACTGAGATGTTTTACGTAAGTGGTGGACGAGAGTTAACGAGATGGATGCATCTAAAGACTTATTTTTGTTTTCTTTCCGTCCTAATGAATTGGATAAAGAGGATCCAATGCTTTAGATGTGCATTTGTTCGCACATAGTTTCCGAGCATTATCTAACACAGAAAAAACGACCTGGTTAGCATTCACGCGGTTATTTGTGCTCTCTTTGATTAAGCAGCGCGGTTTTATAGTTTCGAATACACCCTCGTCCATCACTGCAGAAACAAAAGGATTCTTTACAGAGTATGCGCAAGTGACCTTGATGTCAATGTTGGGTATTCGCAGTGTGCCAAGTTTATGTTTTAGAGAGTCTAAAACAAACGGAGAGTTTGCAGCTGAGCAGAGAGTTAAGACGGCGTCCTACAAATGCAAGTTTACATTGTTTTTTTTCTTTCCATGAGACTTATGATGAGCCTTAGCAAAAGTGCATCCTTTTCTCAGGATCGGTATTTATTCAGTATTCATTCATATGCGTTGAAAATAATTGTGATGAATTACACCTTGATGATTTCAAAAGCTAATCAAATACAAAATCTTACAGATTTTGAACTCCTGAGATTCATTCCGTTTAATCACGTCGGTCAATTCCGGCTGCTATAGAACTACGTGTAAGCAAAATTATGTTTTTTATAATTTCATGTTACTTCCACTTAATACGTTACAATACAGTGAGTTCAGAAAAGAAGCATTAGTTGTACAGAAAGCAACTTGTCGATTGCATTTTCACGAGACCTAAATTTAAAAGTCTGTAACACGGAGAAATTTCTTTTCAGTACATTACCTCAGGAGTTAGACTTTTGGACGTAAAAAGATGCAAGTGGATTTTCCACTATACAAGATTCAGACTCCTTGTACGAATAATACATCGTATGAATATAAGTGAATGCCTAAGATTATATGTAGCCAGTAAATGCCTTCGTTTTATAAGCGTTTTCATGAACTGATGGGAAGTTATACGACTTAATACATAACTAACGGATGTGGCGCGGATAAGCTTTCAAACTTCTTATGATCCAGATGGATATCCAGACTGTATGTGGATTACCATGTTTTCTACTAACTTTCAGCTAGGAGGATAAGAGATGTTTACATCAGAATTCACTTTACTGCCTCCTAACGTGCTAAACTTGAAATGGCGAAGGCCTTTGATAAACCACATTCGGTATCCAATTAACTCTTGAACACAACACATGCATTGCCAATCCATATCACTTCTTTCAGTTTATTTAGTTCCAAATGCATCAACAATTTCACATTTTATTTAGGTTTTCGTAATGGTATGATTAAGAACCACTAAATCACAGTTTGCTCAGCAGTCTTTGCTTCTTACTAGAGCTCTGAGAACTTTTTCAATCATTTTTTACAGACGGGGGCGTATTGGTCACTGAGTGACAAAATGGAACCTTCGTATTAGACACTGATCTGTTACATATTTATCCACCGATAACCCACTTGTTGCTGCTTCGCCCTTATGGTTCTGTTTGTGAAAACTGCCGAGAAAGCCACCTGAAATTCATTACATATTGTCTGGTACCAAGTAACGCTCTCAAAACCGACTTTGTTTTAGTTTTTTCGTCGTTCCTATCATGGCCATTCAATTTTCCCCATAGAAGGGGAAGTTTTCAGCCTTTTGTGATACCATGCTCCCTCCCCCCCCCCCTCCCTAGAGCGAACATCGTCGGGACCGACCACATTTGTTCGCCCCTCGGGGGTGTTTGCTGTTATGAGGGACTTTCAGAAAATAGCGCAAAACATGGTCAAAATACGTAGACAAGTTTTTGCGAAAACCATATCTCCGAAAGGTTCAAGTGAGTTTATCAGTGCCCATCATGTCTGAAAAGAAAGAAAACTTTCAGCAGCAAAAGATTTTACCAGAAAAGAGCCAAATGCTAATTGTTTCCTGATTGGTTGTTTCCAGTATACCACTAACTTTCTTCCTGTGTATCCTCTTTTAGGCATAAACTCCACGCGCGACCCTAGTGGCACTTTCTGTGCAGAGTGAATTTCACTCTTTATTAGAACCTTTTTGCACTCAGCCATCTATTCTTCGTAGTCGCTTTCTGAAACTAACTTCTCTGCATCTTCCATACAGAGCTACTACGTTGATTAGATGCAACAAAAGGGCTTTCCCACTAGTGCCGTCATCCATTATATTTGCTGTTTGTGTCAGAAGCCCTTTTCTGCAGTTCAACTTAATGTATTGGATTATCCCCTCATCCAAAAATTAAAGATTTGTCGTTAAGTTTGGCGGCAGAAACACTAAAGTTACATTGATTAGTTGTTAGTAAGAGTGGGGTGTAAAGTTACCTAAGAAGAGAAGAATTATTTGTCGCTCCAGGAGCGTTTGGCTATTGGTTTTTGAGTCCACTTTTGAAATGTCTCTGATCATCCAAATCATAATCATCGTCATCCCACAGCGTTAAACAGCATGGCAAGCAGCACTGACCATCGTCTTTTTCACCATGCTGAACGTCGAAATGGAAAGAATGAATATACAAGATGGACAGGGAGTGGATTTACACCACTGGAAAAAGAAAACAACACCCTAGCAGACAACACGTGGAATACACAGTCTGACCGTACAAACACACATTGATCATTCATTCCAATTCGACAGAAAGTGACAACACGATTGCCACTGTTCCCGGTTCGCTGCCATATTTGTCAGCGCCTCCAGCCAAATGGTTGATGGATCCTTTGGACCCGAACCACGAAGGCGTGAGGCAACTACTTTTTCTAAGTTTGTACATTTTCTCATTCCTCGCTGCCATGTTATCTGTTGACCTCCACGTGACTTCTTCCATTCCAAAGAAGGAACGAAAAACAGGGGCACGGTACGGTTGACGTGTGTTCACCATTCGTACCACGTTTACTAAGCTGGATAAGCTGTGAAAGAAAACTCCCTGAAGGGGTACCCAGTACTTGATTTCTGACCTCAACATTTCGCACCCTGTCATTCCATCCAATATTAACAGCACTACGCAAATACCGATGGTGGAAAGCCTGAAGACGACGGACATCTTCTGCACGTAGACACCATGTCTCGTAATCATACAACAAAACTGACCGTACCGCGGCACAGTACACACTACCTTTCCACTTCAGGGAAATATTAGGTCGGTGTTATAAGTGCTTCAGTCCAACACTTGCGGCTTGTGATCATCTACGCTCACCCGTTGGTTTGCTAATCAACTTCTAACAGCGCGGGGTTTGCTTGTTTGAATCAGCGTGAACCCCTGTGTTTGCCGATGACTAGTAGTTTGAGCTTTTTCCTAGCCGCGCTAAATGCGAGCAAAAAACGGTCACTTTTTCGAATGTCATTGCATAGATCATCATTCATAAATAAGCTGCTTGTTGGAACGGCGCTAAAATGAAAGCCTGTCTGATCACAAAAACGCTTTTTGAATTATTATATTTACTAAACGTCGGAACTTGTTTCAGCCGGTTTGATAGCTGTTCACCTGAAACTTCTGGGGCCTTACTGCTCAGTGGTTTTGATCTAATGGTGTTGCTGGAATACTTGCCACCAGCTAATGCTCGCTCGAAAATCACCATGATCCATATTACAAGCCAACTACGTTGCTTTCTCCTGGAGCAACACTCTTGTTACCGAAAGATGTTTCCAATGTGCAACGAGAAACCATTCGTACAGTGGGCTGTTAATATCATTCGCCAAAGATGATCAAAAATATCAACGTTTTCCTCAGGATCTTCCTCGGCTTTCGACTTACTGAGCACTCCGTTTCCTGCAGTTTCGATCAGGGAAAAAGTATAGCAGGCTTTTCTGTTCTAACCTTGTTTGAATTGAACTGAGCGTGCATGGACGGAGAGTCCGATTTTAGCAGGCTTTTATTTAATCTAATAAAGAGTACTGACTAGGAGTTGAAAATAAGCATCTTCACGTTAACGGGTACGAAGATTTTCAGAATCCATAGATTACATTTAGTTGGGCATGCTCTTTCCTGTTTATTCTCAGGATACATGTATATGGGGAGCACAGACGCTATATTTTAGTGGTAACGTGAATTCAAGCATACTGCACGTTTTCTTTACGTATATACATATGATAAACACCTTTCGGGCGAAAATACTTTCCATGTTGGAAATTAAAAAAATTAATTAGCTTTTATCTAACACAGCGGAGTGCTAGGCCATTTCTTAGTTGAAGTGATTGATATATTTACATCTCTGCATCATGTCTATGAACCGAATGCTGATGTTATCCAGGGACCAATTTTGCAACTTCATCTAGCGGATTATCGAATTGTTCTTGCTAGACTAAATGTGTCTAACCCAATGAACCGTCGTTTCCATTGATAGGTTGAGGACAGTCTGATTCTCTGGTTCAGATCACATGACCCCAGTGATTCACCGAATCGACGTACATCCGTGAGCGCGACGAATCGTACGACTGAGGTCTGTGCCACTTTGCACCGAAAGGGCGGGGGAAGATAGGCGGTCTCGACGGTCAACCGTCGGCCAGGAGGCTTATGGCCAGCTGACCCACGAAATACACTTTATCAATGCGACAACCAACCATTGCGTTCGGTTCTTATAATAAACTTATAGTTTTCCAAATATATGTGATAATTTCACAAATGAGTTTGATGGTTACTCATAACAATTGTTAATGGACAATCTGAAATTCCTCATATGTTGTAAGTTAATTTACGAGCTGAGGTGTTAAGAAAGCCATTGACACCTGCCTATGTGGCTTTTGGAAATGTACTTATAGCTTTCGATCCCATAACTGACAAGCCTGCTGGATTCCCTCAATATAACCACTGCAATTTTCACGCCACGAAGTAAAACGCACGAACTCCCGTAAATCGTGATGGGATGGTCAACGAAAAATCACATTCCCGAGATATTGTGATAAAGTAATGGTTATTAAATGGTCCAGAGACGTCAGCTTCAAAAAGACGCGAAGAAGAAGAGATGACTGAGTATGAAGAGGTTTTGGTGAGGAATGCATTTCAAGATGCAGGAATACTGCGAAAATGTGCACTAAAATCGTGCGTGGATTTCATGCCAGAAGTATAAACCGGAAACGAAGCTAACTGTATGCCGAAGACAGTAAACCAGGAAACAGTTGAAAATGGGTTCCTTTCTGATGAAATGAATTCCTACGGAAAAACACTGTTTATGTCACCTGAATGTTCCTTTGTTTTAACCATGTTTGTGCTATATTGTGAACTTCACTGCTAAGAGAGATAACCTCTGAGGAGTGAGAAAATTTGGACGGTCCCGACGATGTTCGTTCTAGGGATTCTTAATAAGGATGAAGAAGCTCTTTATTTACTTCTTTTTATTTTAATATAATTGTACAACATTCCAGGAAGGGGGTCGCGGTCAGTTAGAGGCTGCCAGCGGGGGAAGTGACCAGTGGCGGAAGCAGAGTTCGAACCCGGGGCACAAGGGCTTGAAGCTCACCATGATGACTGTTTGACCATCGCGGTCAAAAAACTGTTTTATTTTATTAACGGATAGATTGAATATGCTAAACCCTTCGCAAAAATACCTACAAATGATAACTCAACATCATTACGGAATGTAGTGTGTTATTTAACAAAGAAAATCATAACGTAATGAATAATGAATCACTCTCCTATATCACAATTAGGTTTCCGTAACACTTTAGTGGTGAGTGGATCTTTAGTAATCCGGATACCAGGCACTAGCTGGGTCCCGAGAATAGCTTAAGGAACGGGCAATAAGCCAAAAGTTCCGACGCATGCCAAAAGGCAGTAAAAGTCAGTGGGATAAGCAAAGAAAGGCTTGTATTGAAACGATGTCGATCACGTTTACGTAATAGATTGACATTGGGCGCGATACTAGCTAAAGAAGCTAAAAGTTCAACCTTGCGCAAGTAGAACAGTTAAAAGTGTGTTTTTCAATTGGCGGAAATCAGTTGTCCTCACAGCAAGCAGACAAACAACGAACAGCCCTGTGGAATCCAACAGCATACAAACTGCCTAGAGCTAGGTGCTTATTAGTTATGTTTATCTATAGTAATTTTTGGTCACGAATTTACACATTCGAACTCAGTCATTTCCAGGTCGCTACAGGTCAATGAGACCGCAGTCATTTTCCACGATGTGATCTTCGTTTTTCACTCTTTCAGTCACAGACTAAGGTGGCTGTTGCGCATTGGAAACAGTGATTTTGTCGTCTTTTTTGCTGAACTAGGTCAGCTAACGCGGTCCTTTTCGTGTCATTTCGATTTATCTCAAGTTTGCTTTCACTGTGTCTTAGAAAGGGGGACGATCGTCCGACCAGTTCATCAGTCGAACTTGTCGTATATGTTACAGTCAGCACAGAATTCCAAGCCAACAGTCGACAGAAACCCTTCTCCTCACTGTAGGCACTTGCACACACGGGG
This sequence comes from Fasciola hepatica, assembly GCA_948099385.1. NCBI lineage: Eukaryota > Metazoa > Platyhelminthes > Trematoda > Plagiorchiida > Fasciolidae > Fasciola > Fasciola hepatica. Next base: position 5,640,805 of record CANUEZ040000019.1, read on the forward strand.
TTGTATGTGTCAGCGTGAACTCAGGTCATTGTGGTGAAAATAAGCATAATGATCATGGTGAATGACGGACAGAAAGATTTCATAGAGTAGGATAAATGAACATTCGCTACCAAGCCAATCACGCATCTGCCTGGAGAGCGCAGTGTTTGGCGGATTTACTTGAAACTACGTGGAATTCACTCGAACGTTTACTTAAATTTGTCATGTATTCAACTGAGCTTGAAACGGTAGAGTAATTGTAGGGAATGGGAAAATTCATTAGGAGCATCTAGTCAAATCAATTTCGAATTACATTCTCATAAATATAAATCGAAAACAATCATTGGTGATCACATAAAATGGATATTAGCCTATAATCAAGGTCAAGATAAGCATAAAAAGCTGGCAGCATTAAGTACTTTCGTACTCATGTAGATCAGCTCAGCTGGAACCTGCACCAGTCTGCTTATACGTGAGGTCGATGTGGTACCCCATGTGGAATCAAACAGTAGTAAGCCCACGCACTAAAAATGTACTAACACGGCCACATATACATATATATATATATATATATATAAACACGCACATGCGCATCACGAATTGGCATGACCTAACTTCAGCGCCACATGTTTCTATCTGGTCGATAGCGACTTAATTTATCGGACGGCTGGTTGACTGTAGACCCTACGTTCTGAGAACGCCCTGTGAATTACTGTAACCCAACGGCTCCGTATTACATACAAATAGTTTTCACTTAAGTATCCTGCAACATGTAAGAGCTGAACGATGACCCACACGAATAACGACCTGGAGTCACAAAATGGCGGTTGTCAGACATTTGATACAGGTGTGATTTTGGGTCTTGGATCATTGACTTACGCGCCCACCTTGTTTGTTTAGTGATCACCGTAGCTAACGTTTATAAACTAATAATTACCAAGTAGTTCACCGCACACTGTCACAGAATATAGTCCAAACTGAGCCTAATATCCGAGTCAAGATACGGATTCAATAGGTTGGTCTACCCACGAAAGCCAGACAATCCGTGTTAGATTATAAGAGCCCAACAGAATGGACTAAGAAAAGTTCATCGCACGCTTGAAAATACTACTCACCTGTAGTAGAATATATATATATATATATATATATATATATATATATATATATATATATATATATATATATATATATATATATATATATATATATATATATATATATATATATATATATATTCATAATCAAACCGACCTGGAATCAAGAGACAACATACTGAAAAGAATTGCCGGGAACCAGAGTGACGCCCGGATGTATTTGAAATTGTGTAACTGCTCAGTCAGAAATAGCACATTTCCAGTTTCATAAAGCTTTATCCACGAGCTCTGGCTATGTGGGAACGCATGGGTCTACATAGACAGTATATTTTCTACACACTTCTTCGAGAAATTAGGAATGATATATAGCACCTTTAGTATCTTTGCTGTCTGATGGAACACACGAAATCGTCCCCGATTCTAATGAACTGGAAATCACCACAGGACCATAAGTGCATTGAGAACACCTCATTCGCTGTGATTATATTCCTTGATATCATCGGCTCATTGTGTGAGGGAAGCGGTAGACACGTCTATAACTGCCGTGGTTCGATAGTCAGGCGGCACGCCTTCTCTCGTCTAGTATCAAAGGAAGGATTGTACTTAATGGAGCGCATCGATAATTTCGGAAGTACACAGTCGTTGCTTTTCCGGAATCGAGGACAAGATTAGGACCACCAAAGCTGAGTGATGGACTAATCAGGGACCAACTGTTATCCGAACCGACCGGATCGGAATCAACCAATCGGGTTGCAACCAGATCAGCCAGCCAGCCAATAAGTTTACATGCAAGAATTTGGCTGTGGTCATCGCAAATCTTACATAAGCGATCTGTTTTGTACCAATAAACTGAGATGATTCGAAGGCAAAAGAGTCTTCCCACTACGTTTAGTGGGACAAATTAGAACACAGTGATAACTATTCGTATCACGAGCCGATATTACTCACAGCAGATGTTAACACGGATTGACTTTATGATAGGTGTTTACTTTGTGAGTTACTATGGTGAGATATATCTGTAATTTTGTTGCCATACTTTCGGTCATATGTAAATTGTAGCACTAGGTGTTGTCTGTGGTATGCACCGTGTAGAGATGCAACGAAATCGTGCGTTTGTGTTTCTGACTTCTCTTTTCAAATTCATCGTGGGAAATGGTTGTTTCAAATATCCAACTGACAGAAGATTGGACCATGTGTAATGCGCACATAAACAGGTAGTGGTTGACGTTGCACTGGTCTTCTACTTCACGCACTAATAAAATCACACGAACCCACGATTTATGCATTCCACAAAACGTGCACAGTCCCAATAGGCCAACAATGCAGCACTGTCTCACACGAACTCCCACTGTTACGACGACAGTATGTGCGCGGCTGCCAGCTGCTTCCCCCTAATCGGTGAAAAGGAGGTAAATGTTCCAGAGTGCTACTATATATATATATATATATATATATATATATATATATATATATATATATATATATATATATATATATATATATATATATAGTGACCTTCATTGCATCAGAACACACTATATAATCGCTTGCGTTTTAGAGCTGCAATCAGACGTGAAGACTCAGAAGGCTTCATAAATATACTTTAGGTTTTGCTGATGCATGGAAAGCGAAATCAGCTGATTTTCTGAATAGTTTATGAAATCATATCAAGGCAAACTAATTTAAAGATCAATTTCTTTAACATGAACTCATTCCTTATGCCGTGATGGGATTCCGAGATTTCTCGCCTACCATTTGGACATGAGGCAATCGAAGGACTTGCACCGTATTCGAATTTGCTCGGCAACCAATTCCGTGTTTTAAGATCACCGACTATTTGAACCTACGTCTACAACAGTGGAGTCCAGCATCGTAGATTGCCATGCAAATGCGCAGCTCAAAACCTGCCCAAGATTAACCCAATGTGTTCCAGAACACTGTGGAGCCCTCGAAGTACATTACACAATACATTGTACGTTTTTGGGTTTACCATTGTGTCTACAGAAATATCGTGGAAAATTTCACCCAAGGCTAACTTCGTTGTAAACTAAAATGTCAACATATGTTATATGCGAAAATAACTATCAAATTGACGACAACAGTCCTCTTCGCCCGCAGACATTGCATCATTGTTTTTGTTTGGCTACCAGTCATATCTTTAGTTTAAGAACTTCCGTGCAGAGAAATTTGTCCGGAAATTCGGAGATTGCGGTATGTTATATGAAATTTAGGAAAACTGAATTTTGTATCTGATCTATCTCATAGGAATTCGCTGACTGCTAGCATACAACGCAAGCGGTCGAAGACAGATCGTCTTTGATTATCTGTGGGACATGAGCAACCGGTAAAACATTAAAGAAACGCAACCAGTCCGAGATGAAACACCCGATCGACAGATTCATTTGAGAGCTCACCTCAAGGTACAATATAGGAACTGCGAAATTTGGTTAGAGAAGACAGTGCCACCTATTGAATTTCAAATGGGAGATTTCTTTCAATTTATCCAATCTCATTTTGTTCATCAAATTTGGTTTTATACAGACCGGATTATCTGTTGCGAGTTTTATTCCAAATCTAGACTGCAGACTTAAAACTAAATGACCGATTTTAGCGTGGTGAAACTGAACGAATTACTGAAATTAGGGATAATGCGTGTGCTTTGAAACGAGTCACGTTATCTCTCCACTCGAATACAGTTTGCAACCTAGTCTTATTTGAATGAGTAAAGAAAATGATTACGCAGTTTATAGCAAAGCTCCTTGGGTCTGCTTGTTCGACATTATGCCTCACATTTTTGCAGGTTACCGGACAAAAGTCAAAATAAAACAATTCACGTGACCCAAACACAATGCATTCTACTTTCGTGTTCGTTTCTCAATCAATATTAGATCACGGAAGAGCTTTACTGGCGCTCCTTGACGACCACTGAAGAAGTGCTGAGAAGAATATTTTGATTATTGGAGGTAAGCACTGCAAGACTCGTGTCACAGGCTGGTTGTCGCGATTACACTGGAAAAATTCAGTACATGGATAAAGAAACCGGAGAGTCCTGTGAACATGAAGCAGTGTAAAAATGCTTTACGTTACGTGGTGCGTATGATTTCTGTTGGTTTTTACGGAATTACGGATTAAATCTATGGTTCTGAAGAAACTAATAAATCTGAAAAACATCACTGAATAAGTTATGACTGTTCAAGTCAGCAGGATGGTTCTGATAGGGGAAGGCCATCTCTTCGATGAACCAAGCACAATAATTCCTAGAAGCTCAGCTACGTTTAGGATTGGAAGATTTGATGAGAGGATTGGCATTGCACTTCCTTGAGGACAAAAGCCAGGCAAGTAAGAAATGTGAAAACGTACACTCACACACAGTAGTCCCTTAGCGAGAGACACCAACCGGGATTGCTCAAACTGTTTCTCGTTGAGAATTATTGCATTCAGGTAGGGAGATTGCCAAAAGGAAGTAGTCATATCTGGCATTTTTATCTTTGACTAATGAAACGGTTTCTTACAATTAAAGTAACAACATCTACGTTGTAACTCATTCTCACGCGAGGCGAATGACTTTCCACAACCTTATTCTTTTTGTCCTTGTAAAAATGTGGATATGAAAGTCTTTGCGAAAATGCGTCGTCTCCTAAACCGAGCGGCAACATGTTCACATAAAGACTGGATGTTACCGTGTGAATGATCATAACATTTGACAAAACAATACTTTCGTGAATCAGTTATTATATGGACTGACGATGGAATTCAAGTCCCACTGGTTTCATTCCATGTCTCCTTGTTTATACTCGGAGGAAGAGGGAACATTTACCCCAAAAACCGCTACCACTCAACATAATTCATAAAATAACAGTAGATATTGGAATTTATCCCAAAGCACTCTAGAACACCTCAGTACATTTGAAAAACTGTTTCACTGAGATTTGTTTGGACCTGTCCACCCGTTGAATTAACCGCAGCAAATATTGTTGCTCTATTAATTGACTCGAGTATAAAAAGTTCATGCTTAGCGGACCATGATGCACGTGCATCTAGGCAAATCCAACTGAATGACCGTTACTTGTGTCCACCTGATAACCCTAAGAACAACTGAGCAGCATACGTAGGCGAAATGTGTGATGGTATGATGTGTCATCACACATACCAAGATTTCATACAAAAACGGCTTGGTAACATCAGGATTACTCTTCACCTTATCGGTGTCTGGGTCATATTGACAAGCAAATAATACTGACCTCTAAGATCGAGGTGAAAATCCTCCCACCCCAAGCAATCAGTCTTTCTTCATAAAAATTAATATTGGCACAAGGTACCTGAACCTTATATTATGGAAAGTCCACTTGCAGTTTTTACATCCAAAAGTTCAACACTGCTAGCCGCAATCGAAACTGCAACATCTCGATGTGGAAAATGCAAGTAGGCTTTCCGTTAAATGAGATTCAGACTTCCCGTGCCATTATTACATTCTGTGAATATATTTCGATGTCCAATGGATCACGTTCATCTGTGTGCTGTTCGTCCCATTGGGAAGTGACCGACGAGGCTAGCCCAATGATTAGAACCAGGATAGTTACTGTGTATCATTGGAAAAGTGGTTCGCGCATCACCGATCATTCACTTATGTTATTCACAGCCGACTGTTCGGACCGCGATGGCTCAGCTAGTAGAGCATCTGCCCGGTATGCGGAGGGTCGCCGGTTCGATTCCAGCTCGCGGCGTCCTACTTTCCCATGTGTAAAATGCAAGTGGATTTTCCATCACATGAAATTCAGGTTCCTCGTGCCAACAATAAATTCTGTGAATATATATATATATATATATATATATATATATATATATATATATCACAACTGTGATTTCTCATAGTTATTCGTGTCTGGGTCACTGCTAACTCAACGAACAACGAGGCTGCATGTGTAAGCGCTCATATTGATAGTAAGTAGTATGTTTACGTGTGGACCCAGACACGAATAACCATGAGAAATCACAGTTGTGATTCATTTGTGGGCTCTTCAATGAAGAGTATCTATTCACACTCCAGACGATTCAAATTAGATTCTAGTGAACATGTATATATATATATATATATATATATATATATATATATATATATATATATATATATATATATAATCAGCTGAAGTTCAAGTTTCATGCCTAGAAACATGTAGAACGGTTCACGTTGGCACATACCTGCACTGAACAGGATCCCGCTAATCAGCGTTCACACAATGCACTCTGGCTTTTTCGTTCTTTAAAGCAGTGCCAATTCTCTTTATCCAAGCACTACCTGTTTTACGCTATCCAACAACTTAGCAACGTGTCTGCAAACACTAAACACACGTTTGTAAGCATAAGCGAAAGCAGTCACTGGTCCACAGTTTAGCAAAACCTGTTGCTTATAGGTAACAATTCCCTTTTTGACCGTTTCTGAAACTGCATTGGTCTGAGAATCCAGATGTTTCTTTTCTTCTACTATGCCATTTTCAAGTTGCGCTAGAACCAATCAAAATGATAAATATTCTTGCACAAGGCAACGCACAAGCCTTTATTCAATAAGTTTTTGAAGTTCCCTCTGGAACAGACTTTAGAAATCGGTTGCCAAATGAACTTTTAGGCTTTTCAAAAATTGTTGATCTCCACTAATTTTGACACAACGTGGAACCTAATGTTGCACTGCGACTGGATGTTTTGGAACCCTGTAATCGCAAATTGTAAAAACACACTGCCACTTCTTTTGTGATGCATTCGATCGCTAATCTCGCCTATCCCGCCTCATAATGCACAATAGTATCGAACGGGCGACATTTTCTGAAAATCCGTTCTGAAGAGAATTTAAATAGAATAAGGTTCTTGAGTTTTCTCCTTTAGTTTTTCTGTGGTTCTGACTGGGGTGGTGTTCACAAGTGGTACTGTATGAGCGTCTAGTGGTACTATTAACAATGTGTAGTATTCGGAAATAACAATGAATAAAGATAAACGGTTCTTCGACTGGAGACGTATTCTCTAAATAATCGGAAAACACCGTAGTTTTGAAGTTCATACCAAAGTTAGGATTCATTGGATTGAACACATTTAGTGTCAGCTTGAGTAAACCAATTCTCTTAATCTTCCTGTCGATTTTCATTAGGATTTATCTATTAATCTCCGCTTTCCAACAAGAAATTTTTGAATTTCTCAAAGCGCTTTATTTCAGACGGTAAATTAGTTCATCGAAATACACGTATGCCGGTACTTTGATTCTTAATACTCAGATAGGTGACTGCAAAAATTAATGAAGTTCTCAGTGTGCATTTTGGGTAGGTAAGTTTTGAAAAAACACCGTTTTTGGGATAGAAAGTGCAATTTTGTGTCTGAAGGCTTCTTGTATTAAACGAGCGGTAACCAGGCTTCATCTCATCTACACTAGTCCCCCTAGATTGCAGTAACCTATCTGCAAGAGACACCTTCGTTATGCAAGAAAACCTCTTTATAGAAAATCTACCGTGCAATAAACACCTTCCCAGAACCGAACAAGAAACAATTTATTTGCGATCTTATCCCCTAACAAGAAACACTTAAGGGTCAAATATATTTGAACATTTCGTTTTCCGAGCAAAATTGGTTATGCACTATTGCCCAGGGATGTGATATCACATTTCTGACTCGTTATCGTACCTGACCTGTTGGAAGCTCAAGTGGGTCTCCGCCATTCCGAATCTCAGGGCCAGGTTGCTGGCTGTGCCTAATAAAGCAGTGGATCTTTGAGTTTATGGGCTATGCCCGTTCGACTGCACTCATGCGAAAATCATGTGATCAAATAAATTAGAATCACTAGGCCACTGGGTTTGGAGAGTTCTAACCGTGTTGACAGAGTCTTATCTGGGTCAGTCAGCAATAATTAGGAAGACCTTATACAAGGGAAATTCCACTCGGATTTTTCACATCCGAAAGTCCGAAGCAGCGAGCCGGAGTCGAACCGGCGACATCCCACTAACTGGGAAGATTCTCTACGAGCGGTTCCATCGCGGCGCGGCTGGCCAGGTGCGAATAACGTACGTGAATATCCAATGATGCGCGAACCCCTATATCAGTGATACACAATAACTGTTCTGGTTCTCATCACTGGGTTAGCCTCTTTGGGCACTTCCCAATAAAACGAGCAACACCGGATCCAGTGGACATCGAAATATATTCGTAGAATACATTATTGGCGCGCGGAGTCTGAATCTCATTTAATGGAAAGCCTACTTGCATTTTCCACATCGAAAAGCGTTTACGAGGCTTCTCTTCTGTAATCATACGTCACAATCCAAATATATCATTGGACTCACTTTTCACTTTTCGCTTGTCCGGCGATCCCGTGTCTTGTGCCCGTGGTCAGGTTGGATCCCAGCAGTCGTTTGTGTGCAGTTCTACTTTATGATTTTTCACGTGTCATCAATAAAAGACAGAAACGCCTGCTTTTTTCGTCGTATATGTGTATGCTTTCACCTACAATTCTTTTAAGAATAAAAACAAATTTCACCGTAATTCATCTCAGCTGCTTCGAAGTGTGCGTTCAACGGATTTTACGTCACTGTTGGGGATCTCTCACCCTACGTTCATTTTTGAGGATCTCAGAGGGCATGTAGGCTACCCTGTTCCTATCTCAGCCAATCGGACGGACTACGGCGTTGGTTTCATGCCGCTGTACATTGACAATGGAAGTTCTCTGACAAGTTAGAAATTCTGCCATGGAAAAAGACATAGGCTCAAGTAGCATCTTACTGTAGATCCGAAGCTTTGGGCCCAAACTGACCATGTAGTCATTGATTACCACTGGGTTTCTAAAAATAGAAGACTGGTGTTCACCCAACTTCATGCGTGTGAACTCAGATCACGCACTGGTACGTGCTCGCATCTGTTTATTTTTCGTCCTTGGTCACATCAACAGCAAAGTCTCCCGTCCCGTGAAGTTACTTCTAGACCATAAGCGACGACCTGCTTTCCAAGCGGAACATTCGACTAAGTTCCCGACACAGTCAGGTCCCCGGGATCTAACTGAACAACAGAAAATCAGGAATCTACCAACTCGACGCAATGCTGCAATTCATGTAGGCTTCACAAAAGATGGGTATCTTCGACATCAGTTACTTTGTTAGAAGCTCAAAGATTCAGTGAAGTGCGCCAACCCCTGAGGTGTCAAAAGACTCAAAGTTTGAAAAATTATAGCAGGCGGTGATGAACTGCGTACCTCAGCATACTGGTGAGAGCTGTGGGTGTTGCCAATTGTGGCAACCTTTTTCGATGAATAATGACTGTCCGGCAATGGAATCCGAGCGCACACGAGGGAGTTAGGGCATCCCTCCGCTCGTTGACTCGACTCTCAGGAACGTTGTCTGGCACTTTGGGCGGAGAAGTGTAAGATGTAATTCAGTTGGCCCATTTCAACCTTATGAATAATGCCTGTGAGAGAAGCAATGTAGGTATTTAACCAATCTACGTCAGAAATGGAGGTTACACTAAAGGTGGGTTACCCGAAGTGGAACAAAGCTGCTGGCCAGGGGACGTTCCTCTATTCTTTATCAAAAACGAAGACAAAGCTTTGGTATATATTTACCGCAACTCCTCCGCATAATCCAGAAAAGTGATCAAATTCCTGGGGGAATATTTGAATCCGCGATCGTGCCAATTTACAAGAAAGGCAATGGATCGTCTCGTAAAACCACGGAGGAATAAGAATAGTCATTACTGCTTCCAGAATTCTTGCTGGCATTATTCTTCCTCATTTAGGCAAAAATCGCGAATGATGCCCTCAGGAGAACTAAAATGATTTCAGACCCGGCCGATGTTGTAGCGGTCACATCCTTACACTTCGATAAATTTCAGAGCACAGGCATACCTCTCGTAGGTTCACAACTTCTGTCTTCCTTGACCCGATAGAAGTGTTTTCTCAGTCAAATGCACAATTCTCTAGTGCTGTCTCTTGTTAGAGTGAGCCAGAGAAATTCACTTACTTTTCGGTCATTGTATAAAAACAGCCGTAGCAGTGTTTGTGCTTGCGGCGATTTTTCACCCGAGTTCACTAGAGTTGCACTTCTTAGTCTTCATAATATCCACTCAGTTTTTTATTCACGCTCCATACTTCTATTTGCTTTTCTTTCTATTCGATATAGCAAACAAATTCAGAGCATAGAAGTATGAAGCTTTAGGCTGAAAGAACTGAACTGAGGTTTTTCATGTTCATCATAGCTTTCATGTGTCCAGGTTACGTTTGTTGGATAGTATATTACTACCGGTATGTGAACCCCAGCAACAGCTCATTTAGTCAGATTTTCTGAGGTATAGCTTTATAGCCTAATAGTCCAATATACCGAGGAAAATGGAATACTTGCAACGTAAATGTACATTTTAGACGGTTCATGCACTTGGAGGACTGATTTCAAAAGCATAACCAAATATTTATTGAAAACGGCAATCAAGCTGTGCAACGTAAAGCGAAAAGTTTATCCGACCTGTTTTTCGGGAGATTCGAACCAAACAACCTAACTTTTGGCTGTTGGCATTAATTTCGTCAAAATTAAACGCAGCTTATGCTACTCTGCTGGGATCCAGGAGCTTCCAGTGAAAAGAATACGATATACGGTAACGATCCTTGGTTGAGAACAGTGGAGTGCAATGTCGTCGACGTTTTCACGTAACCGCAAAATAACTTGTGGGTTCAATTCACACTACTTATGGATGGAACATCACATGATTAACAGTCCACCGAGAGCAATTATTCTGTAAACTCAATGGTCAATGCAAATAAAAAAACGTTCGGGATAAGGAAATCAAATGTTACTTTACTTTAACATCCACAGAGAGTAATACGGATACCAAGTGGTTTTAGACCACGGCGAGGTAATAAAAGTAGTGTTGAACCAACACAAAACACAATTCTATCAAAATCGTATAACATACTGCGTCGCTAAAAACTGATCCAATAAGCGCATTCGAAAGAAATTACTTTCAGTTCCCAGTCCATTCAAAACTTTCCGGCCTAATTCATCAAACTCAAGCACAGGTTTGTTTGGAAACTAAAAAGATAAGTTGTAAATTTCTTTCCAAAACGGATATGCTTAGTATCATAAAATTAGGTTGTGCTTAGTGTAGTTGAAAAAGAGCACAGTTACCATCAGGAGAAAGGGCATGTTTGAGATTCCGATTCGAATATTCATCACGTATTTATAGTAAACTGGACGAGTTATATTTCCATTCTCTTCCGACATATTGTTCAATTATTTTCGCAATGGAACACGAGCGTACTCAGTCACACTGTTTGTAGTTTTAGCGCTCAAAGTATTGAACGAAACCACATGATTCAGTACAAATATTGCAACTGATTCATCATTTCAAGAATGATTCAATGTATTCATTCCGCAAAATTATTTGAAAGAATATGTTTGTGGTCTCTTTAGTAAACAGAAAAATTACTCCGAAATTACAATAAATTTCTCAGGCAACATCGAATAAACGCTTCTCATTTCTTCAAAATTCGCAACGTGGAACGTAAAAACTCAGAGCCAAAAGGCAAACCAAGCCAAAACAAACAGTTTGTTTTTCTTCTCTCTCACATTTCCGTTATTCGTTTCAACTTTTTTATTTACATTCGGTTACAGACCAGTGAAAACTGTCCGACTGGAGATGGTTGACCATCTAACCCAGGAAACCAGTCAATTATCGGATTTTTAAACGACTCGGTTAAGAGAACTAACGATACAACGCCACTGTATGTCCATAGCTCGATTTCTGCAAAAATATTAATTATTCTTAAACAGACGAAATGACGGAAATTAAGTTCTCATTGCAAAGCAACCAATCGGTCTACTGGTTATACAATGCCATTATTATTGAGTGATCGTCGTAGTCCTAAATACAACTATCAATGCAATTTGTCATTGGATATCTACCGCCTGTTCTTTATGACAACCGTCATTTCTAAACTACTTGGAAATTTCCCATCAACTTCTAAGGTAAAAGGTCAGCGTAGTTTCCAGTTGCGAACAATGATTGATATTCCCGCTTACAAAACCAAATGCGTATTATATTTCAAGATAGCGGAACAAGAGTCTTCCAGAGGTTAAACTATGACTATCCATTTGCAACCCATGTTGACATTGCGTCAGACTGATGCGCTTTTCACAAAACTACCATCATAGAATCAGTTGTGGTAACCATTCGTCACATGAAAAGTTCTGAGACTGTGACTGAGCTTCTAAATTGACAATGGTACAACTTCTCTGGAGTCGGGTACAACACTGATTGAAGTATAAACATGTGGAAAAATTCAGATGGACGTCTGTATGCCAAATCCGTGAAGCCCAACGGAAAAATTAACGACACGATTCACTCTAAAGTTGCTCATGCAAGGTAGAATACTGTGTTCGTGTGCGAATTTCATGTTCCATTATCTGACACCAAGATTTCACTTCCCTGATGGAAAATCACAAGTTGTTCCGATCTTGTGCGTTCCGTCTTTGCCGATTCCTTCTACCATGAACGCACGAATTTCTTCAGCCTTTTTCGCGGTTTCTTTTACCTGTTTCATTCGCACTGTTCTTCCAATAATACAAATTGCACTTCAAACGACAAATTTTATTAACATCCCATCAACAATGATCTAACAGCCTCACACCATTCCGGGCTCATTATTTTTGAGTTTCAAAAATAAATCCGTGTAGCTGAGACCAAGTATACCATTTCAATGGCTGCGCAAATTAGTTCAGATTGTCATTTCGGTGAGTAAGACTTCACAAGTTCAGAACTACAAGCAACGAGATCGGGCTCCAGGTCGAAAGTCGAATAACTACCTCCGCTATCCACCCAACACTAACAATCGAATATGCGGTATGGCCTCTACGCGTTGAATATGTTCAGAAGAGGGAAGTGTTGGGCCGCTTTTACCTGGAAAGGGATTCTAAAAGTGGCTTGGCACGACATGTTATCAGACGACGGGGCAAGAAAACCTTGCATCTGGAGCGACATGGAGATGACTGAGTTTGAATGTGTAAATCCATGTCCAAAAAATTACGTTAGACAAACATGACCAATTAGTACTTAGCTCTAAGCAGTTTGTATGTTGTTCGATGCCACAAACCTGTGCATTGTCTGTCTGCTGGCCAATTGAAAGACTGCACTACTGACTGTTCTGCTCACGGACGGCTGAACCTTTGGCTCCCTTAGTCAGTATCGCTCCTAAACTAAAACGTGATCGACACTGTTTCGACACAAGCCGTCCTTTACCTATGCCACTGACTTTTATCGTCTTTTGGCATGCGTCGGAACTTTTGGCTTGTTGCCCGTTCCATAGGCCATTCTCGGGATCTAGTAAGTACCTGGTGTGCGGAGTACTAAACTGATGAGCCCTTTGTCTTTTCTATTTTTTTCCTTGATTCTGGAGTACCGGTATATCGTTTTTCAATTTTAGTCGGAGGTAACTCAATATTTGTAACCAGTTTTTTGCATTTTTCTCACTGTTCGCATTAAAAGCAACCATCAATTTTGCGACACTGAGGTAAATGCACTTGCCGTTCAGTTCGCGCAGTTCAGGGGAAGTAACCCCAAGGCTTCGTTCGCGCTGTTAGGACCATCTTTTGTTCTGTGCAATGTGACTGCGGAAAGTAGTAGGTTTCAGTACGTAGAAAAGACAAAGGGCTCATCAGCTTAGTACTCCGCACACCAGGTACTTACTAGATCCCGAGAATGGCCTATGGAACGGGCAACAATCCAAAAGTTCCGACGCATGCCAAAAGACGAGGAGGCAACCAGTCGATGACTTAACGCATAGGTGCTAGGAAACTGGCGTTGATACTGGGTTCAAGGAATGAGGATTGTCTTTGCTTAGAAAAATCTGAAACAGAAACTGATGCAGCGAATGTGGTGCAGCGCGCTTAGTGGTGGCTAGTGACTCCTAATTGAGAAAATGCTGAAATCCTTGAAAACCTCTAAATTGCGATGAAAAAAACAAGCTTTTTCTATTGAGCTCTGAATTGTGAACACCCGATGTTCGTTCACGTGACTGATGCTTGGAAAATGTGTCGCGTATGTACCCAGATAGGACTTTTCGGTGTGAAATGTTTTCCGTTCAGGTTTTGGTTCGATTATGAGTAAGGATGGCTAGGACACGACATGGAAGAAACCTAACCAGAGGACCACGTAAGACCTCAGACTTACTTTGTGGGTTCTAAGTGACCTACCCCCTGAATGGGTTAAGACACTTGAGGATATAGCTAAGCATTTCTGATTACTCACATGCTTTCCTAATGTATTTGATGCTACGATTTGTGGTTCCATTCAGACGTTTCTTATATCCCGGATAGCATTAGTTTTTTTAGAAGGGTCTTGCTAGTAGATAACAATCACGAATAGCGCATCCAGTATTGTTAGTGGTTGTTGAAATTGAACGTCTCGCTGAACTCTTACGGTTGAGGGATCTTGATACGAGTTTGCTCAAAACGTTTTGCAATGAATGCATTTGTCGTTTCTAGTAAACAAGACAATAAGTCAATATTAATTCTTAACAAACCGCGGTTCGACTCAAGTAGGCTCACTAATTAAGTGTCATTTGAAAACCAGTCGCTTCAGTTCTAATATTATTCCACGTTGTTTATCGACATAAACGGTCTGACGAGAGAAAAGCATAAATGAAAAAGGAAACACAAGAGGGAAGTAGACAAAACCATGGAGAATGGGAGCGAAATCCACGCAGCCTGGGAAATGCATTACTGGTAGCGATTCGTGAACATGCCATCGAATACCAACAACTTGCGAGCGATGAATCCCACGCACTGCTCAGGAGCAAACTTCGCACACTCCCGGTTAGACGGTATTACAAGACCGATAGCCTAACCAAGTTGTTTTCCTATTTAACGTGCTTATCAGTCATTATATCGGTGTGGACCACTTGCTCGTTACTTTAATGCTCAGGATTTTACGAACACGATAATCGAAATGGCGCTTCCTAAGGCCGGTGAGAAACAGAACGCGAAAGGGAGCGAAGAAGATTCGTGCACATAATCAAGAGAATCTGAATAGAACACCCAAACAGCAACCGCGCTTGATAGACAACTTTTAGTTAAGCAAGAATCCATGCTGGACGGAGGGACAAAATGGAGTCTTGCTACATTTTGGGGTATTGGAAATTTTGAACGACACTGTTCTACCAGGAGCCTGGAGGGGCGTTTACGATTGGCCTTGGTGAGATTTGGAAAAGTGAGGGAAATTAAACATCACGTCAAGGATTGCCACTTCTTGTAGTGAACTAAGTAAAAGATTCCCATAAACCTAAACTACAACATTTTTGGTAGTTTAAGAGCTAAACGCCACAGTCTAAGAAGCTTGCGCGAGTCTGAAAGCCATCCATCACAAATGAATTCATTCTCAGTAAAAATTGTAGTTAAACATGTTTTACAAAGAAAACATAACTATATCTAAAAGGTCTCTGGATGGTTGTATGAATGCGAAACTGCGCCTATCGCAGAAAACACATGCTGTTGTTGTAATACAGTGAATGGATTTACGGCAAATTTCTTGTAAGAGAAGAAATTTATGCATCCTGGCAGACTGTCCTGGTTCACTCATGAGCTCTTCTCCATTCTCGATCCATTAGACTTTTAAGGAACTATTGAAATAGTAAAATGCCTTCTCAGTGGGGTTGGAGAATGGACTACATGGAGGAAGAAAACGGAATGTCTACTGGTCAAACGATCCTCAGATGTCCGTCGATATATAAGAGCCTTGTCAAAACTCAACACTACCTCAGTACTGGGCTGTTCAATCCATTTTAGAAGAGCATGCTTCTAAGAATCAACTGAAAATCTGGTCCTTTATTTTGGCGTGACATTCATAATGTGACTTCCTACCGACAACTGACATTATTTCTAGTTTAGCAACCTACAGGTTTAAATGCACGCAGTGATATTCAGGATCGCACCTTTATTTGACGGCAAGGTTCCTATACATCGTTTTCCTTCAACAGATCGTCCGATCGATCTAAAGCACCAAACGTTGTAACTGGTTTCATCAACGTAAGGTCGTACTCCACAGCTTTCCTAAGCTTGTAACTACTCTGCATCTTGGGCGCACATCTTGACATCAATGCTGTTGCGCTCAATGAGTTGGATTGTAAGTTTTTTCGAGATGTAGCCACGGTTTTCACGGGGTCGACCAGTAGAAGTAGAGCTGACGATGAACCCGGAACTTTCAGACTCAACTACTGATTTAATCCAAGTGAGACTCATCGAAAGATTCTCGTGTACAATGTTGGATAGCTTAGCGATAATATCATACGGAATTTGAATTCGTTTAGAGCTTTGTTTCAGTCCTGTTTTCTATCCTTTTTGCAAGTCCTCTGCATGTTTTCATGCTATTTCGAGATGTTGAGAGATCAGCTGCAAATCATCACCGTTTTTGACACATTGCACAATGCGCCTGCGATTTTCATTGTTGACAATTTTTTCTTCTGCATATAGGATCTACGTTCTCTGGGTTCAAATCGAGTACTATTATCTTCTGGATCATTGCCTCGGCGGATATCTTTGTTTTATGAATGACACAGTGACCAATTTCACACCACTATGTTGGGTTAAAACTGACCGGACGATCGAGAGCCGTACAAAACCGATGGCTCGTTGTTACACCCACGTGCTCCGTTCAGTGTGGTACTTACGTAGCATCACCTAATTAAAGCATTTGTGCGCATCAAACCCACTTGATCACGTCGTACTCCGAGTCGGTAAAAACACGTGTCTAGGCTTTACCGAAATCGAAGAGCAACAGTAACGTACCAACGCAATTGAGTGTTTCTCTACACACATGCGGTACCTTCGGCTTTGCAGTCTTGTTAAGCCTTTAGATGCTATCATATTGGTGTAGGCCCGAAAATCTTGTTTGCACCACTTTCGGGAATTCAGACCCCCGTTAAGATATCTGCCTAGATGTGAGAGTCGAAATATCCGATATTCCACAATTTACACTAGGTGTGGGACAGCCAGTCCAACGGATGCTGATGAGTGGCTCTTAAACTGCAGCGAAACGCTCAAACTACGACGCAAGACTCGTAAACAGCGGAAAATACTGTCGTTTATAGTTGTTTTTATTGTTGAAACTGAACAACAGGAAGAACTACTGCAGTACATGCCTCAAATGGAATCAACGCAAAATAACGATGGTCATGGGCCCACAGAGAGTATAGCTTTTCCTCTAAAATGTTTACGCGTGTATCAGGAGTAGGCCCAATCCAAACCGGATAAAAACTAGAATGAGTTTCACACGCAGTGTTCGGTAGCACTACATAGCGGCGGTGACTATTGTCGGAAATGCACGTTCAAAAAGAGCGGAACCAAGTTATTCTTCATCCGTTGTCGAGCCGGAGGGCAACTTTCACAGCTAGTAATATGGACATACATTCAGGAATATTATTTCCATAAGCAGGTGTTTGTATCAACAGTCCTCACAAAATCACGTATGTTATCCGAGAAGACGAACTCCGGAGAACGTTTGCGACAAGCCCTATTTTGTGCTGTTCTTTCGTTATGGTGTCATTAACAATCGAACCCTTTTTTAGTTCCAACCTTCGAAATTAGGAGCAATAGGGCAGTCTCCCGTATGAGCCTCGTCACCTCAACGCTGGGGGCATGAACTTTGATGTACTTATTTTGGCACCATCTCTTCAGAAAGATGTCCACGTGTCGCTTGAATGTGTGGTCATTTTCCTCTTCCACCAACTCTGCTGGCAATGCATTCCACTGACTCCTCAATCTCCTTGAGAGGCGGTATACCAGCGGCAAGCTCACTGATTGCCTTTTCGTAAACGTCAGCAGGCAATCTGGAGTCTGGTTGTTCGCCCGCAACGGAAAGTACATTATTACCTCCGGCCCTAAATATTTACGAAGAACGCGCCTGATGTAGATGAGATCACCGCGAATTCTGCGGTATGTCTCTGGGAGCAGCTCAGTGGTTTGGGGACGACCTTCATAACTGATCCCACGTAATCTAACGACAAGGCATGTCACAGCCCGCTGTACTCGTTTTGACTCCGCAACTTCCGAGGCCGTACAGGGCAACGTGACAGGTCCATCATATTCCAGCCGCGGGAGTACACAAGAAGCATACAGCACTTTGAAGGATGGTATAGATATTTGTCCAAGATACTGTTGTATCGCTCCGTACATACTTCAGCCAGAGGCACATGCCTTGTCCGTGTTGGCTTTGGTCTTCAGATTTGATGTCACCGCTACCCCAACATTTTCCTCGCAATGCGACATGCAGACAGGCATTCCGTGTGAGCTGTAGGATGTGCCGCTCTCCACTCTCTCCACACGTATGCATACTTATCAACATTGATAGGGAGTTGCAAAGTCTCGGTCCAATGCTCCGGTGTGTCCAAGTCATCCTATGGAACCTGGAAATCATCTGACCGGATCGTTCTCCAGATTTTAAGGTTATCCGTGTAAATGAGGTAAGGTGATTGGAAAACGGATGGCAGTTCATTTATATGCACCAAGATAAGTAGTGGCCCCAAAACTGATCCCTGTGGAACTCCACTAGAGGCACTGAAGGGGCGCGATAGCGACTGCGCGACTCTCACGGCAAACGTTCTTTCGTTCAGGAAATCTCCGATCCACTGAATTAATGGGGTCTCAACACCAAGGACCCTTTTTTTCTGCATCAGTCGTCCATGCGGTACCTTATCGAATACTTTGCTGAAGTCAACAAAGAGTGCGTCCGTGGGGTGCCCTACGGCCTTGGCTTTCGACCAGTCTTCAGGGGCAAACAACAGGTTGGATATACGCGAAAGCTTTCTCCAAAATCCGTGCTGTTGCGGGCAGAACAGCTGGTTACTTCTAATGTGTTCACTGAGGCAGAAAGCAACTGGAGGTTTCAGCGTCTTGCCAACCACGGATGTTAGGCAAACAGGACGATAGTTGATAGCAGCCGCCTTTGAACCGGTTTTAAATAATGGGACAATGATGGTCTGTCTGCACTTTCCAGGTAGCCGTCCAGCCAAAACTGGCGAGTTAAAGAGTCTTGTGATTGGTGGAGTTAATAGTTCAACTAGTTCTTTTGTCACCAGCGGATGAACACCGTCTGGTCCTGGAGATTGATGAACTTAAACTGAGCGTAGAGCTTTAGCTACCTCTTTCTCGACAAATTCTGAAAAAGGCATGATAGAAACACTGTTTTGCGACTCCAAAAGTGGCATACTTTCTGGTGCGTACACAGGTTCACAGTGTCTTGCCAAAATTTCCGCTCTGCGATCATCCACTTCGATCAGTGATTTGATCTCCATTAATGCCGAAATGCCAGTTATGGTCCGTGTTCTACGTTTTAGATAGGCTAACAAACGTTTTGGAACCCGCACGGAGTCAACTGCAAGTTCGTCCTCGAATGTACACCGCTTTAGACGTTTCACTTCACAGCATCGATTGAGAATGCATCGACAGTGCTGATATCCTGCCCCGATAGCACGAAAAGGCTGTCAGGCTCGATTTCTGCACCAAAGTAGGTTTCTGAGCTGCAGGCCAAACCACGAAGGCCCCGTTGTATGTGAACGACGCCGGAACAGAGGTGCAAACGTTTACCACAAGAATACTACCGTATCTCGGGTAGATTCACAGGCCTCGTCAACGTCATACGGGCCGTAAGAGTACCAAGAAACCGATGCTGAAGACTTGCTGACTTCATCAAACGGCATGCGCCAAATGTTAGGTGCACCCTTCTACTTGGGCATAGATTGCACTCTTCGTCGCCAGTGTAAAGCCAGAACCGAATGGTCACTGCCTCGAAGAAATGGCCCAAACAAGATCCCTTCAACACCCGAGCTTATGGGAGATATGACCAGGTACAAAATGGAGTTGTGGTCCTCTTAAGCACGTGTCGAATGAGCCAAATGCTGACACAGAGATGGGTCTTGAAGAGTCAAAACGAGTTCTCGAGTGAAAACGTCGACACCACCTGGGTATTGTTGATTAGCCCAACCAACACTTGGGCAATTAAAATCGCCAAAAACGAGACAATGGCTGTCATGCATTGACTTTTATGTGACTATCTCCTTCGAAAGGATAAGTCAGCTTCTTGGATGTCTCTGATGATAACTGTCCACGCGTTTCGGTCTGCAGCCGCTCCACACCGAAAAATCCAGTTGTTGCGCCAGTCGCGTACTCCGAAGACCGACTGCAGGTCTAGGCGATCCATGTCTGCCTTAGTAGTGCTAACCCATGTCTTTAGTTGGCCGCCAAGGCACATTTCCAGTCTGAGCAGGATGATGGCAGTAGGCTCCTCTTCGTAGGTTCCGTTTCGGGTCGTCATAAAACATGACCAAACCACTGTAGGCGGTATCTTCGGAAAAAAGAAAAAAGTCGTTCTGTATTCGCACAATGTTGACGCACAGCGTAGTTTCTCACATGATCATACCACTTGATTTTGGTCATATAGTAGTGCAACTAGTGGTTAAAGCTTTCAAGCCTTTTCGTGTCGTCCACTCTCAACGGTCAAGTTTCGCAGGCCTATGCAAGAACTGGACAGATGGTAGCTCGGTACATGCGCAGCTTCGTGTGGAGGCTTATTTTGCTGCGAGACCACGATGATCTGCGAAGTTGTAGGAACGCTTTCCTTGCGCAGTCTTCACGAAGTTTAGCCTCGTCCCTGACCTGACCGTTTGGATGGATAGTAGAACCTAGGTACTTGAAGTGGTGCACCTGTTCCAGATTTTCACCATTGACGCGTATTGAGTGTGTTGAGCCTTGTGAAGTCGTGAAGAATTTCGTTTTTGTAGTGTTTATCTCCAGACCAACAGCCTTAACTTCACATACAATACGGTCGGGAAACAGCTGCAGAGTTCCTGGATTCTCTCCCAGAATGACAGCGTCGTGGGCGAATTCGAGGTCTGTAACCCAAGAATCGTGGCCAAGTTGTAATCCTCGAAAGTTGTTGAGGTAGCGACACATTACCCAGTCAACAGAGTAGTTAAATAGGACTAGTGATAGAGGGCATTCTGAGTGGACGCCAGAGTTGATTGGGAACTCCGGAGACTGGATAGAGGTTGATCAGTCTCTGGGAGAACCTTCGGTAACCCAGATACGACGGAACAGCGTCATCAGTGGGTCCAGCAGAATTGGCAAACAGGATTTGAAGATCTTAGGTGGTATGCAATCTTCGCCCGGTGACTTCTTGTTTCTCATGGTTTGAGCTGCGAAGACGAATTGCGACTTAATGGGAGGCTCGAGGTCGATTGCACATTGTTCTATATCACTTACTGTCGTTATACAGATGAACTGGATGGGAGGACGATTGAGCAGCAGACTCATCTTTGAAGCTTCTGGTCGCAACCCGACATGAGGTGATCTCTATCGTCGCGTATCGTGGGAGAAGAAGGTTGCGCCTTCCCCAAAGAGAAACGTATGAGTCGGGAAATCCTCCCGAAGTCCCCAACACCGCCTGCTACTTCCATCCAGCCTGCAATTCCAGACCGTAAGAGTACCAAAAACGGATGCTGAAGACTTGCTGACTTCATCAAACGGCATGCGCCAAATGTTAGGTGCACCCTTCTACTTGGGCATAGATTGCACTCTTCGTCGCCAGTGTAAAGCCAGAACCGAATGGTCACTGCCTCGAAGAAATGGCCCAAACAAGATCCCTTCAACACCCGAGCTTATGGGAGATATGACCAGGTACAAAATGGAGTTGTGGTCCTCTTAAGCACGTGTCGAATGAGCCAAATGCTGACACAGAGATGGGTCTTGAAGAGTCAAAACGAGTTCTCGAGTGAAAACGTCGACACCACCTGGGTATTGTTGATTAGCCCAACCAACACTTGGGCAATTAAAATCGCCAAAAACGAGACAATGGCTGTCATGCATTGACTTTTATGTGACTATCTCCTTCGAAAGGATAAGTCAGCTTCTTGGATGTCTCTGATGATAACTGTCCACGCGTTTCGGTCTGCAGCCGCTCCACACCGAAAAATCCAGTTGTTGCGCCAGTCGCGTACTCCGAAGACCGACTGCAGGTCTAGGCGATCCATGTCTGCCTTAGTAGTGCTAACCCATGTCTTTAGTTGGCCGCCAAGGCACATTTCCAGTCTGAGCAGGATGATGGCAGTAGGCTCCTCTTCGTAGGTTCCGTTTCGGGTCGTCATAAAACATGACCAAACCACTGTAGGCGGTATCTTCGGAAAAAAGAAAAAATTCGTTCTGTATTCGCACAATGTTGACGCACAGCGTAGTTTCTCACATGATCATACCACTTGATTTTGGTCATATAGTAGTGCAACTAGTGGTTAAAGCTTTCAAGCCTTTTCGTGTCGTCCACTCTCAACGGTCAAGTTTCGCAGGCCTATGCAAGAACTGGACAGATGGTAGCTCGGTACATGCGCAGCTTCGTGTGGAGGCTTATTTTGCTGCGAGACCACGATGATCTGCGAAGTTGTAGGAACGCTTTCCTTGCGCAGTCTTCACGAAGTTTAGCCTCGTCCCTGACCTGACCGTTTGGATGGATAGTAGAACCTAGGTACTTGAAGTGGTGCACCTGTTCCAGATTTTCACCATTGACGCGTATTGAGTGTGTTGAGCCTTGTGAAGTCGTGAAGAATTTCGTTTTTGTAGTGTTTATCTCCAGACCAACAGCCTTAACTTCACATACAATACGGTCGGGAAACAGCTGCAGAGTTCCTGGATTCTCTCCCAGAATGACAGCGTCGTGGGCGAATTCGAGGTCTGTAACCCAAGAATCGTGGCCAAGTTGTAATCCTCGAAAGTTGTTGAGGTAGCGACACATTACCCAGTCAACAGAGTAGTTAAATAGGACTAGTGATAGAGGGCATTCTGAGTGGACGCCAGAGTTGATTGGGAACTCCGGAGACTGGATAGAGGTTGATCAGTCTCTGGGAGAACCTTCGGTAACCCAGATACGACGGAACAGCGTCATCAGTGGGTCCAGCAGAATTGGCAAACAGGATTTGAAGATCTTAGGTGGTATGCAATCTTCGCCCGGTGACTTCTTGTTTCTCATGGTTTGAGCTGCGAAGACGAATTGCGACTTAATGGGAGGCTCGAGGTCGATTGCACATTGTTCTATATCACTTACTGTCGTTATACAGATGAACTGGATGGGAGGACGATTGAGCAGCAGACTCATCTTTGAAGCTTCTGGTCGCAACCCGACATGAGGTGATCTCTATCGTCGCGTATCGTGGGAGAAGAAGGTTGCGCCTTCCCCAAAGAGAAACGTATGAGTCGGGAAATCCTCCCGAAGTCCCCAACACCGCCTGCTACTTCCATCCAGCCTGCAATTCCAGACCGTAAGAGTACCAAAAACGGATGCTGAAGACTTGCTGACTTCATCAAACGGCATGCGCCAAATGTTAGGTGCACCCTTCTACTTGGGCATAGATTGCACTCTTCGTCGCCAGTGTAAAGCCAGAACCGAATGGTCACTGCCTCGAAGAAATGGCCCAAACAAGATCCCTTCAACACCCGAGCTTATGGGAGATATGACCAGGTACAAAATGGAGTTGTGGTCCTCTTAAGCACGTGTCGAATGAGCCAAATGCTGACACAGAGATGGGTCTTGAAGAGTCAAAACGAGTTCTCGAGTGAAAACGTCGACACCACCTGGGTATTGTTGATTAGCCCAACCAACACTTGGGCAATTAAAATCGCCAAAAACGAGACAATGGCTGTCATGCATTGACTTTTATGTGACTATCTCCTTCGAAAGGATAAGTCAGCTTCTTGGATGTCTCTGATGATAACTGTCCACGCGTTTCGGTCTGCAGCCGCTCCACACCGAAAAATCCAGTTGTTGCGCCAGTCGCGTACTCCGAAGACCGACTGCAGGTCTAGGCGATCCATGTCTGCCTTAGTAGTGCTAACCCATGTCTTTAGTTGGCCGCCAAGGCACATTTCCAGTCTGAGCAGGATGATGGCAGTAGGCTCCTCTTCGTAGGTTCCGTTTCGGGTCGTCATAAAACATGACCAAACCACTGTAGGCGGTATCTTCGGAAAAAAGAAAAAAGTCGTTCTGTATTCGCACAATGTTGACGCACATCGTAGTTTCTGCAATTCCAGACCAATATCGTTTACGTTAACTCCTAGTTGAGCGTGGAGCTTCGAGGCGAAGGTTGTGGTAATCAGGCGAATTGCAGTGTCTCGCGTCACTAGCCTAAGCGCAGCGATTAAGGGTTCCAATGGAGATCTAATCCTCCCCATGCCATTGTCTTGCTTATCTGTTAAAGGTAGGCGCTGGCGACGGATACTTTTACTCCGTCCAGTGCCCATCTACGCTACCGTTCTAGTCGATCGCGGTGAGCCTGGACAGGATCGCACTTCGCAGGGCTTACCCGTTGTCTGGGGTTGACAGCTTGGATATATCTACTCTGCAGTGAGGTCGAGATTTTTACCGTACTGAAAGGTGAAGCTTAAGACGAGCTCGTACCAGTGTGTGGTCCGTGCCGTTGACATTTCCCGTTACGCTGCCCCGTTATGCCCGACAGTTCTCCACAGAAGATACCCAACGAGAGCGCACCAAGATGTAGTCGATTTGGTGCGCTGTTCTTCTGTCGTTGGAATACCAGGTCAGCAGGTGTCTTTTTGGATGCTGGAAGCGGGTATTAGTGACAACCAGTCGACTGAGGTATGCAAACGTGACCAGGCGGTCGCCATTTTCGCATCGCTCGCCGAGGCCAAATTTCCCCAGTACAGGTTGGGTATAATCGTCTGCCGGTCCCGTGCGGGCGTTCCAATCTCCATCAATTAGCAGAATGTCACGCCTGGAAACCCGGTTGACTGAATTATGAAGTTCACTGTAGAAGAAATCTTTAGTAGTTGGCTCAGCACGTAGCGTTGGGGCGTAGACTGCAATCACGGTCACGTTGAACGGAGTACTCCTGAAACGTATCATGGACATTCTTGGAGAAACTGCTTCCCAAGATATTAGAGCGTTGAGTGCTCGACTGCTCATTGAGATCGCAACTCTATAAAGCCCCGAACTGTCTACTAGCTAACTGAGGTAGATTCAGTTGGATGCATCCATTTAAGGAACTTGAATATGTCGGCTGCCGGAGTTGGGTAGGCGTATTTCGGATAGACAAGCTACGTCCATTCCGCAGTCGTAGAGTGTGCGCACGGTAATGCACTGGCTACCTGTATCTAGAAGAGTTCTCACGTTCCAGCAGGCTACGTAGACTCGTAACCTTGTGTTCAGGTTTAGGTTCCCAGCTCGTGTTTGGGTCACCCACGCCACTGAGGGAGCACAGAGTGCGTCGCTTACCGGGAACGTCATAGAATGGTGAGAACTAATTATAGAGACAAAACCCATGAAAAGACTTGGGAATTCGATGCTAAGTAGTGTCCCTAGCGCCACTCTGTTTTTGTTCGAGGTTGCACCTCTAGCCCATGCACAGTCAAGTGATACCTGCCAGGCAACAGGAATTTTTTGTGTTGGGAGTCGGTGGCCGATCGAGCGGTTCGTATGCCTTTTGGATGGTGGACTACCAATCCGAGATGCCCAACGCGTCCTAGTGATCTTGGTGCGTGGCTGTCGATGGCTCTCTAGGATCTCTTCCGCAATTCAGTAGAGGTCACCTAGAAACAGGGGTCCATGCGACCCTGCTGGCTGGACGGATTTCCTTGGATCCAACAGATCTCATCCACCTATGCAGGAGTTCCCATCTTCGTATGCTGGGGGCCGTCTCACCGAGGTTTCTGGGCCTTGGTTACCCTCCACCTGGTTTAGCCCGCTGTCGCGCGGTTTGCCGGGGTGTGGCCGCTGATGCATGCTTCAGCTTCGTGGAGCCACAGGTGAGAGTTGGGTAAATGATGGAGACCAAGGGAATGGTAATTACTTCAGAGGACATGACAATCTACCAACTCAAAGGTGCTACTCTTCGCAGATACCCCATACACCTCACAGTGGCTGTCCGCCGCCCATCTGCGTACGCCCGATTGTATATCTGGTGAGTCCGGGGCTGGAATCTGATAGATGGCATCAGCAAATTCATACCCACCTGGGGCCAGCTCCAGACGACACCACAGGGATTCACCATAGCCTTTTACCACCGAATAAGAATCCAGCTGTAACCATGGTACATTCGACCTGGCGAACAGGTTGACATCTCTACCACCTCTAGTTTGGCTCCTATCCAAACGGATAGCGTGTGTAGCCCTCAACAGCCACTTCCGAATCTAACACATCCGCCGTGAGCCACGTTTCAATCGGGGCGACCAGCGCTAATATGTGGCGCAACAGTAAACACTCTAACTCGCCTTGTTTCCTCAGGAGACCCCGGACATTCCACAGCACGATCTGGGCACGTCCACTCCTCTCTGCGAGCCCTTGGTAAGGGTTCGATAAAAGGGCAGTTAGCAGCTACCGTTTGATTTGCAGTCTCCTCCTTTAAACCCAAAGATCTGTTGTGTAGGTTTGTTTCACTATGTGCACGGCACTCCCGTAGCTCACTGCCCAAGAACTTCACTTTATCCCTCGCCCAAGGATCTAAGTCACGTAGCAGTCGAATCTCTTCATCTTTTAGTCGGTTTGACCGTTGGAATACCAGACGAGCCTCCTCATCAGAGCCAACGACTACCTTTAGTGACCTGGGTTGGACGTCTTCCCTTATTTTTCACAGCGTAAATGCGGCTTTGGCTCGCAATTTCTTCGTCAATTCCTTCTCGTCTTGAGTGAATAGTTTTCCAAGCACTTCACGCACAAGTGCCAAATCATGAGTAGACGTTCTTTTTAAGCGATTACTTCAGCCTCTGGAAGACTCACCGCTAAAAACCATTGTGTCCTCAGTGGAGGAGCGTTTCGCTGTCGACGAAGCGTCACGTTCGTCTATGAGTTAGGTGACTGCAGCTGAGCGGTGCTGAGTTGCACGTTATCACTTGCGGGAGCAGCCGTGTGGCTTATCACGGGAGGCTGACTGGTCACATTTGTCGCTGTTGACGGAACTGCAACTGCCGTAGACGTCTTCCTCCTCCGACTGGTTTTAGCGATTTGTTACCCTCTTGGGTAGCAGGGGCAGACACGGCTTCTGCACACGTCGCGGCCCTAGAAGAATACCGGTCCGGGACGTCAGTCCTCATTAGATGCAGATGTCCTGGAACGTGGCACAAATTGTGTTTATGGACGTAGCACAGAGTATATCCAGAGGTTTAAAACATAGTGCATCCACAGACGTGGCACCCAATTTATCCTGGAGCAACACACAGACTGTCCCTTGGTGAGGCACATGTGGAACACGATACTTGTAGGAATGTTGAAGGACATTTCACTAAAGCAGCATAGAATTCCGCATTCACGGTGGTGTATTTTAGATGTAACCAACCTAAAAAAATGGTCACATTGTGGGGCTTTATCACGGCTGTTGACAAGCTTGGAGCAAACCAAGCAGGTACTTTTCACATTGGCAGCATTTAGAGGAGCCAAACGGATTAAAAATTCACTGAAGGTACACAGAAAGCACCATTGTAATCTCTCAATAGCGATACGGAAATTAAAATTGCTTATTTCCAAATATTTTATTTTATATATTATTTGTTCATCATAATGAAATGCACGGTCCACTTCGGCGGTGAACACCAGTCTATTTCCGACCGGTTTCGACCCATGCCTAATCTGTTCCGACATCGTGTATAATTCTCCACTCTGAACATCATGATCATTGTGACCGGCTTGTGGATGATGGGCATAGTGACTATGGGTCACGTTCTTTCGACTGCACCTGTGATGGGAGAATTTGCGGCAGCAGTATGTCCATCAAACAAATGTAGTACTGATTTTTCATTTATTATCCACACATTAACATTTGTCAGTCTCATTTCATTTGATTGGTGGGTATCACATCAAAAGTTGCGGATCAATTTTTTTATAGTCCCATCAGTATAATTAGAAATGAGGAAAGACAGATTGTGAATCAAAGACTAATTCTCCCTACCGCACGAGGAAAAGGTATTACATCGCGTATATTGTATGTACCAGTTAGAAACTGGAGCAAACGTTCAAAACCCAAACCAAACCCGCCGTGTGGAGCGCCACCAAGACCACGTAGCTTGATGTACCAATCCAAGTTTTGAGCATCGGTACCATCAACAGTAAGCCTTTGGATCAGAGCGTTTGGACATGTTTCACGCACGCTCCCGCCCACTAGTTCGCCAACACCGGGAACTAGCAGATCCACGGCTTCAGCATGTAAGCCGTCCAGTGACTGACAGTAGAACGGTTTCAAAGAGCACGGGAAACGAGTCAAAAAGACTGGTGTGTTCTGACCAATCCAGGATAACACCCGCATTTCGTCTTCTTTTGATAGATCAGCGTACTTGTCGCCAGGTCGGTCCAAATAAGAACATGCTTCGGCAAATGTAAGTCGAGCGAACGACTTACTAATCGAGGACTCCAGCGTAGCCAGTTGTGATAAATAGGATTTCGTTTCACCGGGCTTCGGTAAACATTGAGTGTCTTCATGGGATAGTGAAGAGTATACCAGAGCCATATCACGCTGTAAAAACGGTGCGAAAAGTTATTGCTTACTAATAGTTTGAACGCAACGAAATAATCATAAGCATTGTCGAACATCATGTGAAGACGTTTTTCTCATGTTTGCACGATACATGCAACACGAAGTTTCAGTGAAAAAGATAGAAGTGACATTGATAAACATGTTGTATCCGCTAGACGCAACGCACAAAGCACATTATAAAGCGGGAAGATTAGGTATCATATTTTCGGATAATAATCGATCATAATGCCGTGTAAGCATGAAACTAACTCATCGAAATAAGGTGATAAACCTGACCAAACTAATTGGAAATCTGTTGTCAAAAGCTTGTTCAATCCAATTTAGTTATTTCAACCGCTAACCTCGCATTTCGATACATTAGTTTCGGCTGCTGATTTACAGTATATTCAAATCAACAGAAAAACAAATTTAAATATTGAGGAACAAACAAAAAGAAGTTATCAGCAGAAATCATGAAGACAAAAAAAATTCGAGTGCAAGTACGTCACGGGGAGCGCGGCACCTAGACATGCTGCTTAATGTATCCATCCGGGGAGCGGATTTCATGGATCACGATCCAGAAGCCTTACACGTCCTACTAGGCCAGGCTTACTGATTACTGTTTTCCTGCATTTTTGCCATGTCATGGACTGATCGTCTCGACCTACCCTCCAAACACACCCACGGCGAAGAACAAGGGGTACCAAGGAATTTAATCCGTAAGCACTCGTAGCACATTTTCTAACCATATCAGCCTGTTCAGATTGAGCGCTTGTAACATTTCCAGTTTCCGTAGTAGAAGATTGATACTGTTTATGAGATTGTCTGTCATGTCAACAAGCTCGTCATTATAAGGAATTGTGAGAATGTTGGCTGACACATCGACAGACAGCCTCGTTGCGTTACCAGACGGTACGTCATCATATGCCTAAAACCGATGGTAAAATGAGGACAGGTGAAGCGAATCAATGGCCCAAACAGTTAGTGATAAGACGGAATGAAATTATTCAATCAGACGCCAGCAGTCATTCTCACCGAACCGAACGGAACGGAATCAAGCAATCAGTAACCAACAATTGTTGTAACAGAACGGAACGAAATGAATCAAGCAACTGCCAACGAGTGTTTTAGTCAAAAGCGACGAAATCAGCCAATCGGATTTGTAACTAGAAGATCCAGTCAGAGGATCCGGCTTTGGAGAACGTTTTAAACCAATGCGTCTCGGATGACGTTTTTGATCGTGGTCACTTGACATCCCATATAACTCGTCTACTTCGTGTTGATAAGATGAGATAGTTCGAAAGCAAAGTCTCCTCACTAGGGTCGATGGACCGGATCAGAATAGGAATTATCATCAGCAATGGGACTGGAGCAAGGGGTGCGCGACTCCGAGCCACAGTGATCATTATTGACAAAGATGAAACAGCTGTCCAATGCTTCAATGATTTTTAATGGAGAATTGTGCACTGACATTCTATGAATCTTTTCATAAATATTCATAGTGAATATTTTGTAAAAAAATGTTGTTGCCACTTGGCGCGGACCGGAGAAGCGACACGAGCAACCGCCAAAGTATATGAGAAAAACTAAATCACGGAATTACCAAAATCGAGATACCTCTCACGTTGTTTTGAATTTGCTAGTTCAGAGATATAAAATTTTATGCTATGTTCACAGCGAAAATCTAGCTCAAATATTGTAAACCAACGGTATTCATCGAGTTCATCTATTTGATACGCTTGGAATGTGAAAGGCATATTAAACAGTAAGAAATTGGGCATTTATTTACAGAGGGCATAAAAATAATCCATCAACAATTCTCTTCACGGAGCTAATCCAGCACTGTACAGTAGCTCACTTTATTCGATTTCACAGCGGACCTATCAGTATTTTCTAGTGGAAGCATCAACAGTATTTAAGTTACTCGATGGTAGCTTTGTGAAAGTGCAAAGCAATCAAATTCAGTCGAAACAATTGATTTCTCATAGGTCGAATATCTAATGGGAACAATTCTCACGCTACTGGGGGAAAGCCAATGAGCTTCAATTGTCCGAATAATCCCACAGGGCGTATGGAGAACAGCACAAGATGGTGAACAAACTCGTTTCCAGTGATTCGTAATCACTAGCGTACCGACCAGTGAAACTATTGACTATCTGTGCGACTACATTCAAGAAAACAACATCGACGTAGATCTTCCGGTGGACGAACTGAAACAACTCCTCTTTGTATGAACGTTTAACATGTTTAAATTCAATGACGAAATCTATCCTCAAAAAGATGGAGTAGCAATGGGGTCATCCTTGAGACCACTATTCGCCCAAATTTTTCATGGCGAAAATTGAGAACAATCAACTGTAGTCAACCATCAGACAATGCGTGCTTTATAAACGCTATGGGGATGATATAATGTGCGTGCAGTGGGCAGTATATTCACTGCGAAAGTTTCGCGCCACTCAAATTTAAGCGGAACTCAATCCTTTGCCTGTTTAATAGAGCGCGCAAAATCTGCACTGAGGACACACTGGACAACGAACTTTATTCTCTGCGCAATATATTCCTGAAAAATGGATATCCGGATCGTTTCATTGATAGGACAATGCGACAAATCGAAGAAAGAGCGAAGACCACAGTTGTCCCAAAAAAGTCAATATACATCCGCTTGCTGTTCAAAGGTAACATCCCAGCGGATATCATACATCGCAGATTATCAGGAGCCGTCGACAAGACATTTTACTCGGCAAAGCTTGGTATTGTATTTAAATCAAAGCCATATGTGTATTCACGATTAAAGGATAAGGTATTAGATTCTATGGCCTCATTCCGTGCGTACTCCTTTACTTGTTCCTGTGGGACAACGTACATTCGCCGTGCGACCAGACACACATCCGCACGCGTCCGTGAATACCACCCAGCTTGGTTGAACACTAGAACAATCAAAGTAATTACGATCACTGTGCTCACACCATGTTCAGTCTAACCACTCAGTGAATGTGACCAAAGCGTTCCGGCCAATTTACAAAGTTCGAACTGGGCAATCAAAACTGGTGAAGTGCCGTGTTCTAATCACAGCGGAAGCGGTGTGCATTCGTCTCTACAATCCCCAGTTATGCACCCAAAAACGGTTCGTGCAAGCGCTAAGGCTTCCTTGGCCCACCCCTACCCACAAAAAAACCACAGATCCGTTGATAAGACTAGTGACACTCACGGTCCAGAGACGGATCTAGGTCAGGCATGTGAGATTTGATCCCCTCTCCCCCACTTAATTTTGACTCATCGCCTTATCTTGATTTCTGTTCTGTTCATTTAACATTGTTCTTATAAAATGTGATGAAATGGCATGATTACGAACCACTGAAAACGAGCTTGTTCGCCACTTTGCATTGTTCTCCAATCAGCTTTCCTAAAACTGTACACTGAACACTGTTCACACGAGGGTGGGTTTATCAAACGAGAAAATTATGGATAGGCTCAGACAGTATTCCGCCATCACAGGGTCCTGTAGCTAAAGCTACTGCTCCTTTTATTGGGAGTACAGGTTAGCACGAAGTAATAAATTCAAGGTAATAAAAAGTATGACACAAGTTTCCACATTACGTGTAGTTAATCGAGCATCACATTTAAATCAAACACCAGAAGCTGAAGACAACTATTTTGCTTTTACTAACAAAAAAACTACTCGACATCAGACAGAGCAAACTGAACTAGTGATTGTGATGTTCATCCTTTCGTCTAAACATAGTAGCAATGCAACGCAACATATCAGGTAACAAAGAGACGAGGTTCATGTGGTTGTGTGAACTATCCCAAATTATCAATAGAAACCTATTCTCTGGTATGTATCGGAAAATCGGATAGTCATACACTTTAAGATTAACGAATGTCTGACTAGTGAGTGAATCAATCAATCCCAATCCATGAAAAGCAGAGCTGTTTGAACATATCAACAAACGCATATACTTTTCTCGGTTAGAAGAACGCCATTGTGGACCGAATAAGGATAGGTATCTGAATATTGTATGATAGTTAAATAAAAGGGGGAAAGTAGAAAAATTCGATAAATACACTCCAAACTAACTTTGGTACCGATACATCAATCAAGAGACATTTACATTCTTAAGACAGAATTTCACTCCAAAACCAGGGGATGAAAGTTCGAATAGTACGGTTTCGTTTGACGATAAACCAAAAACCGCATTACGCGGATTTCTGATCTAATTACAGAGTAAGCGTGATCCATTGGTTATCTCACAGGAAAATTCCATCAGCATACTTTGAACAAATACGACCCGCCATCCTCAAAGGGTGTGCAGATTAAGTTTGACAGTGTACTACCGTACTTGTCCCGTTGTAAGCTCTGTAGTCAAACCACTGTTTTGCACGAAGGGTTTAATACATAACCTTTGTCATCATAATTCCTATCGCATCAGTCCTCCGGCAAATAAACAAGGGCAGTTTTTGCAACTCGTTGACAAATCATTAGTTTCATGAACATCAGGAAATAAGTATGATTGTATTCGAGGGAAAATGCGACTGAAATGTGTATGACGCTGCAGAGTGATGTGACCACTCCTCTAACACAGAAATCGTGGTTTCGCAATTCCGTGCCCCAACGTACTGCCAAACAGACCGGTGCAAGTACAACACGTTATATTAGGTGCGACATACGGTCGGACAAGTGTGAGCGGTTCAATTAAATCGCACGAAGTTCGAGTGAGCTGTTGGCTTAGCATCTCACTCAGATTGAGCACATGCCAAAGCATTCTTGAAATTTTCTCTTGTATTTCGAATTCCGCGTTCGATAATCACAAATACGGCCGCTAGCACGAATGCGGAATCGAGGAGTGTGCACAGGAATACGCGATCTCAACAGTTGATAACGTTCCGTTTAAACCGTGAATCACCGATGAAACCCATAATCTACCGAATTCCGGAGAGCCGTACACCTTCAGAAAAGTTTACACAGCAATGAACCTCGTTCCGGTTACCTTCGTCATCAAAATTAAGTACTAGATCATCCGTCACCGTTTGAATACGGTAAAATGAACTAGAGATACTGAAGGTAGGCTCGAGGTCACGTTAAGAGGAAACAGCTCAGATTTCATAGACTGGAATATATTATTGATGATGTATGTTAGAGACGTTCTCGATAGCTTTACGGATTACAATGACAACCGGCAACCAGAACATATGGAGAGCACACGGAAAAATCCGAATCGTGTCCACAAATCGGAGGACGTCGCAGAGGAACAACGATAGTCTTCTACACGGTCACAGCTCATAAGCATGGATTTCCCCGTAGAGATGATTTCATACGTACAGTGTAAGATGTGGACCAAGAGAGTAACCGAAATAACGTATTCTTGTTGATGAACAACATCTGAACCCTATATGACTCGTACTCAATAACCGAGTCAGAGGAGCATGGACGAAAAATAATGGCTGAACTATGGTTACACAAACTATATTCATTCCGATATCGTCGACCGCTGAATAATTTATACATATCTCTCCTAAAATGTAGCAGAAGAACGAAGCAGATATAAAACCAGTAAATATGTTGTCTCACCTCTGTGGGTTCATACTTCATTTTCGTTGATCTGAGAGCGATATTTGACTTGGTAGACAGCATAATTCTCTAGCGCTGCCTCTAGATGAAAGGTGTACTGGAAAAATTTAGTTGATTTTTTTTATTTTTTGTATTCAAACAGCTGAGGCTGTAATTTACATCACATGATAAACATGAATTACAACAGAATGTACAAATCCCATGGTTTAAAGACCTACTGTACAACAGGGAACGTTTTAAGGAACAGTCAAGCAAAAATCAGTTTGCTGATTGTGCTTGTATGTGTGAAGAACATAACACAAGAAATAAGCAGAAGTGTAGAGCGTTCGACATTTTTGCAGTTCTTGAGGAAAACGAATAGTTAAAATTATCGGTGAGATAGGGCAGGATAGTCAGTATATACGGATGGCTTGTTGTCTGCCCAAGGGAAATGACTGAAAACAAGAAGAACAGGGAACACAAAAGTACGTTCCTGAGAACCTTCGGTAGAAAAGGGAGAGCGGAGCTGCTCCCTGGCGATGGGCTAGGGACTACAAAGTTGAGGTTATCGCGGGGCGTCCGATGGAGCGGATGACCTTGTGTTGA
This sequence comes from Fasciola hepatica, assembly GCA_948099385.1. Classification (NCBI taxonomy): domain Eukaryota; kingdom Metazoa; phylum Platyhelminthes; class Trematoda; order Plagiorchiida; family Fasciolidae; genus Fasciola; species Fasciola hepatica. The sequence continues at coordinate 5,675,534 of CANUEZ040000019.1, forward strand.
ATATGATCGGGGAGGGCTAGTGAAGAAAACGTAGTCCCGCCCCAAACATGGCTATCGTAATCAAGAGTAGGACGAATTTCGGCCTTGTTAGGAGAAGAAATAGTTGAGTGGGTGTAAAAAGCGCTTGGTACGATAACAATCGTTTTTGATGCTCTCGAAGTAACGACAGTTACATATGGGGGCCAAGAAGGCGAACTACAGAAGGAAACGTCAAGAAGAACCGATGAACATGTAGAATTAGGAGTTGTGGAGTCGAAGAAGGGTGTTGGGCAGTACAAATCTCGTTTAGGGAAATGGACAGACTAGAAGTTGTGGCGGCATTGAAGAAAACACGGTTCAGCTGCACACAAACACTGGAACGACCGCCAATAAATCGATAATGGAGCCATGGCGGTGAAACCTATATTGGTGGTCGCTCATGAGTGCACGGCTTACCGGATAAGACGGAATTTTTTTCCCAGCTACGGTTACCATAACTTTGGAAAAAACTGTTGCGAGGGATCAACACGCTTTGGGATGGGGAAACATGTGCAGTCTTCCAAAACGAGGGAAACGTTATTTTATAAAGACTGATTGGATAAATGATGCAGAATGTGCGCAAGTTCTGGTGCACAGTTCCTCAACAGAAGGGGTGAAATGCTGTACGGGTCAGGTTTTGATGCGTCAAGCGAAAGCAGAAATTGACAGGCGTTTCCTGTAGTAGTTTTGACCACAAAAAAGAAGCTCAGAAGAAGGTATGGTAGGGGCATGTGACAAAGTGGAGTTGCACGCAAACATGGCTGCGAAAACTTCGAATTTTTCGGACGGAAGGGATACGCATGTTTCTGAGAAATTGGGGATCGGTGAAAATCAAGATGGGCGAATAATTAAGTGGGACAGCTTTCGTGGGGGCCAGAAAGAACGGCTACCAGAGGGACACGATGTTGACTTCTGAGCTTTACGGTGAACAAATCTGTTTTAAGCCCTCCACTCAGCTACACAGCATTTGGTGCATACACGTAAGTAGCATTCACGTGAGTATTGGGTCCGGAAGTGGCGCCAGTGCCTGAAAATTACCTTTTTCTTCCGCAGTGCACGAGTATATGCGTAGGTGAACCATTTGGGTGATTTAAATCTTCGGTGTTTGGAGCAGTGAGGGACGAGAGCAGAGGTATGCGGATTAAAAGTGAAGCATCATTCAAACCAGGGATAGAACACCAGAAAATCACTCATCACGCTCAAATCTGTAGACTCGTAACACCAGAAAATATGTCTGGAGTATAGGATAGACTTGGAAGCAGAAAGGTGCAGTTGGCGGTTCACGAGACAATGACCTAGTGTATCGAGGGAAGAGAGAAACTGCGGAATAAAAGGATGGGTTAGATGTTAGAAGAAGGTCGAGGGAGTGTGCACGATCGCCAGGACGATGGGGGACCTCTGTGGGGAACGGAATTGGCTGCCAGAGGTTGTTAGTGACGGCGAATGCTTCTTTTTCGCATCCCAGATCAGTGGCGCCGGATAAATGCCTGAGCCAGTCGTCTTTGTAGACGTTCAAGTCCTCTAGGAAGGGTATGTTGGAACTGGGATCATTTATCAAAATATTCTTGGCGGCCTACGATGATCCAAAAATAAAACAATCATTTCTATGGGGGAACGACAGAGAATACGTAAATGACACGTGGAAAGCGGAAATTTGAGTTGTATCCGTATGAGCTGAAACTCTCGGTTGGAAATGTCAAAAATGAATGGGCGAGGTGCTTTGACAGATTTGTGGGTATAGGCACACACCGCCTCAAAAAAGAACCAGTGAAAAAGAGAAAAATCGGGAAAATGAAGTTGGGTTGTGTCAGTGGGGGGAGAAATTTGAATTTCCAACACGAGGAATATTCAGGAAATCGGTGCACTGAATCAATATCACTCTCAAGTCCACGAATGTTTGTGAGTGCAATATGCCAGAGGAGTGAGCGCTCATGGTAGCAAGTGCGCACTGGTTTGGTGGATGGATAATTCATTCTTCGTATGAGTGATAAAAGAAACTGGCAAACCAGTCAGAGCTTGGAGTGGCGAACCGTATAAGGTTTTTCAGCAGAGCGGTGGTACTTCCCCGGAGGTTCATTGCCTGTGTTCGCTGCGAAAAAAAGAGTTCGTCTGGGTCGCCCTCTATCGTCCTTCCAACGTTGTGTTTAAGAGTGAAGGTCCAAATAAGATGTAGTATTTTCTAGATAATCGCATAAACGTATATCGTTGTTTGAGACGCTTTTCGTGGTTTAAAATTGCGAAGTGCCGCTACAGGACTGGACTAAACTTGCACCACACCTCCCAATAGGCGAGGCCTTAACGGTAGGAGATGAATTTCGTTAAGTGGGTTGTTACATTTTATCGGGTGGTCGGATATCGGATAAAGTGTCGTCGCGTGTACAGAAGGCGCATTTAGCTCTTGTTGAATTGAGCCACCTGTTGCTCCGGTGTACCATGAGACTACTGCCAAGGGACGAGTTAGATCTACTCTTCTATGTGGCTCCGAAACGTGGCCGTGACGAGATGGTACGCGAACAACGTCGGTGTTTAAGTATCGATGCCTTCGCAGCAATTGCTCGGATATGGTGGGAACACCAACTCAGTAATGATGAGGTCAGACGTACCAGAGGTCAGCCAACAGAGAAAGCGCCAAATCCGAACCAGTTAGGGTAGCTCGGAGCTGTCTTACGCATGCCCACAGACAGACATACCCGGTGAACGTCGTTCTCTGCAGCAAAATGTGATTGAAGGGTAGCTCAAGGCGATACGTCCATGAGAGGGCAAAATGGTAGGAAAACAATAATCAATGAACGTGGCCTTGTAGGAAGTGTACCCCATTAGGACGAGACAGCACTTTGACGTAGTTTGATGGCTTGCGCGCCTCTATGACCCAAAGAGCTATACAGGATGGCTTCTTTAAGCCGGAGATGCAATCATACCTGACAGGTCAATGGGTAGAGATCAGACAAAGTCCAACCTCCCGGTCCTCCAGGTTGGGGGTCGATTTGAGCTGGCAACTCAGTCGGGAAAATCAGTGGAAGAATAATTGATCCAAGCAAATAGGCTTCCACTAAGCCATCCCGCTGCCTGGCCGACAGTCCTCACGCAGAATAATCAGGATCGCGATGAATATTGCATCGAGCGGAGGGGGGGGGGGGTAGTGATAAATGGGCTACTGCTAAGAGTTCCTTTACTTTTGTTCAACCTTTGTCTTCTGTCCCAAACCACCTCTCTTTGTCCCATCTATCCGCCCATAGTGTTCCCACTGATAACACGGTCGGTACTTGCAACGATTTACCGTCAAAGAGTGGCGGCAATAATCCTCTGTCTGGTAACTCACACTTTCTCAAGCCTCGTCAGCCTCTGAATCTCGACTTCTTTAACGTGCGTACACTCATGCAGGCCGGCCAGCAGGCGTGCCTAGCTCTCACAATAGATTCTCTGAAGACTGATTTCTGCAGCCTAAGTGAAACGCGTATCCAGGATTCGAGCAGTGTGATTCAACTAACTGCTTGTGGTATCTCATCGAGGTACTTCCTGCGCTCTTCAGGAGACGAAGCAGCCACAGCTGCGCGTCAACGTGGTGTAGGAATAGTCTTGACTGACAAGGCTGAGGCTGACCTTTTGGACTGGATCCCTGTTAACAGTAGTTTATGTGCTCTGAGTCTCCAAGGGTCAGTTTGCGTCTGAGAGGATAGAAGTGTTGAGCGCACATTGTTTGTGATCTCGGCGTGCGCCTCAATGGACTGCAGCTCAGACGCGCAGAAGGATGTGTTTTACGATGACCTCGCCACCCTCGTTCGCAGCAATAAGGGTTCTGACATTGTAGTGCTAGCTCGTGAATTCAATGCACAAATTGGCAAACTCAGTGTGTCAGAAGCTTGTTCAGGTGTGCGTTGTGCTTTACCCGCTCAACGCACAGATAACGGGGATAGGTTCCTCCAGTTTTGTGCAGACAATCGATCATTCTTGTCTAGCACCAATTTCCGACACAGCTCGCGTCGCACAGCGGCATGGCGCTCTAACTCTACAGGTAGTTTGAGTTAAATTGATCATATCGCTGTAAACTACCGGTGGTGCAGTTCTGTTCAGAACTGTAAATCTTAATGGTCCACGTAAGTAAAGTGGGACCATGCATTAGTTTTGTTGCGATCATCTCTGCATCTCCATGGTCATCGTCGCAAATCGTAAACCCGGTTATCCGTGCAGTGTTTTTCTCATACCGAAGTTCTCACCAGTTATGAGCAGAAGTTAGCACATGAGCTAGGATCTACGACGAACAGTAATGTAGATGAGCATTGGGCTCATATCAAACAGGCGATGCACGTTGCAGCAGGTTTCGCTGTGGTTCTAGATCCGATATCCATCAAAGACACTGGATTTCGCAAGAGTCGATTAGACTAACAAAGCAAAAACGTCAGCTCTCGAACTGTAAGGAGATGAATAAAATACGAAGACAACTACAGAAGTAACTTACGAAAAACCCTAAAGATCATCGCGAAAATTCGTGGGTGAAGGTAGACGAAGAAATGGAAATAGCAGCTGCTTCAGGTAACAGTCAAACACTGTTCAAACCTATTCGTGGCAGCGGTGGACGGCGAATCCAGGTCAGTGAAACGATATGAGATAGAAATGCAGAACCCATCCATAGCAAACAACAAAGGCTTGACCATTGAGCCGAATACTTCATGGAACAGTTTAACTGATCGCGCACTAGTGTGGTTACTCCTGTGTCAACAACTGCGATTCCTTGGGTGGTATTACGTGAGCCCCCATCAGAAGTAGAAGTAGAGTCATGCATTCGATCACAAAAGCGAGGGAAAGCAGCAGGTCCCGAGAAGCTTCCCCCAGTTCCCCTCCAATTGGATGGAGATGCTTTGATAAAATCACATACCGTCTTGCTCCGTGACATTTAAAACGAAGAACGTACTTCGTTAATATGGAGTGAGTCGTTGATTGTACCCATATTCAAGAAGGGAATACGCAATGACTGTAGTAATCATCGTGGGATTACCTTAATTCCGATAGTAACCAAAGTATTAGCCTCGATTCTACTGCACCGTCTTACACCCACTCGCGAGAGGAATGCCCGCGAACAGCAGGCTGGATTCCGCCTAGGTCGAGGATGCATCGACCAGATTTCTACTCTTCGCCGACTACTTGAAACGCGTCACACGCACCGTCGACCGACGCCAATGGTTTTCTTAAACTTCAAAGGTTCCTCCGATTCAGTTGATCGAGCAGCGCTTTTCAGTACTGTTCATCGAAAAGGTATACCCCAGAAGTTCGTGAATCTACTGAGATCATTGTATTCTCCTACTTCTGGCCGCGTTAGAGTTTACGGCGAACTATCCGGTCGGTTCGAAACGACCACTGGTGTTCGACAGGGATGTCACATGTCTCCATTCCTGTTCAACTTTGTCATGGACGAAATAATGGAGAGTGCGTCGGAAAATCTTCAGGATGTAGGCGTCGAACTAGGAGATAGTGGAAAGCTGTGTGACCTAGATTACGCAGACGACCTTGTCTGTTTGTTTGAATCCACGGAACATGCTCAACGTGCACTAGATAGATTTGGAGAGCTGTATCTCCATTCGGCACGCGCTTTGCGCCCTCAAAGTGTAAGGTGATATTGCAAGACTAAACGTCAACGATTCCGAGCTTGCTGCTCGATGGGGAGGTGCTGTCAGTTGTCGACCACTTCACCTACTTCGGCAGCAGCGTGACGACGGATGGAAGCACGGTAGTAGAGGTGAGTACGCGGCTCGAGCGGCGTACGCCGGACTGAAGCACTTGTGTCGTCGACCTGATATCTCACTGGAGTTGAAAGGTCGTGTTTACTGTGCCCCGGTACGTTCAGTTTTGTTGTGTGATTGCGAGATATGGGGTCTGCGTGCAGAAGACATTCGTCATCTTGAGGTATTTGACCATCGATGTTTGCGTAGTATCCCGAAGATTGGGTGGAATAACCGAGTGAGCAATGCTGAAGTCAGAAATCGGGTATTGAGTACAAATTCAGATAACGTTTTGTCACAGCGTATCCAGCTTGGTAGACTTCGTTGGTTGGCACACGTGTTACGTATGGCAAACACACGCCTACCGTCCTGTGCCCTGTTTTCCGGTCCTCCTCAGGAGTAGAAGAAGCCACGTGGAGGTCAACAGATGACAGGGCAGCGAGGATTAAGAGAATGTGCAACAAATTTAGAAAAGTAGGTGCTTCAGACCTTTGTGGTTGGGGTCCAAAAGATCCGTCTACCAGTTGGCTGGAGACACTGAAGGATATGGCAGCGAAACGTGAACAGTCGCGATCGTATTGTCACCTTCAATCGAATCAGAATGACTGATCGATGTGCGTTTGTACAATAACACTGTGTATTCCGTGTGTTGGCTATTAGGGCATTCTTTCTTTTTCCCACCTGTGTAGGTCCAGTCCCAGTCCATCTTGTATACTCATACTTTCTAATTCAATGTGCAAGGTGGTGAGAAAGGCAGTGGTCGGTGAGGCTAGCTCTACTGTTTCCCGCTGTACGATGATTATGATGATGAGGAAATTTAGGTCTTCTGGTTTGGGATCCACGAGGTCCAACCACCTGAGGGCTGGATACAACACATGACACTGCTAGCTGCAGCTGTTACTGTTAAGGTTGCATTCGAAATATTCCTTCACCACTGGGTTTCCACTCCACAACTTTTTTCTCTATTATACTCCTCGCTGTACTATTATACCACCTTCAACTCAGCGATACTGCGAGGTAACGACTAGACCAGAGCAGATAAGTGAGAGGTTATTGATCTAATGAACTGAACTAACGCACAGGCGAATCTGTGGAATATTGATGAGATGAAGCAGAGTATACCCCCTTGGAAAACTGATTATCAATATGACAGAAATCAGGAGACACATTTCGTCAAAGGACATCCTGTAATTTCGTCATATTAAATCGGAAAATCACGCGTTTCATATATCCGTCATTTGGTAGAATGTTCGGTTTGCGTTTTACCAGCGAAATTAATGATTTTCGTAGCTACAGCCCATCAGAAGCCCTCACTTCATTTTCTTGATGTCATTTCATAGGAACGGTGTTCATATGGGTGTTCTTTGTATTTCTACTTTCGCAATTTACAAAAGACGTAAAATCTGTTCATCTGTCCGTTTCCGAAGGCCGGAAATAAGTCGGTACAGTGTTATTAGTTAAAGTCGAGTGTGCCAGACTGAATGGATGACGTTATCCCAAAAAGTTATTGGAACAAATCTATCATCATTACGTGATAGAGTAAATAAAAAATGTGAACGCATTCAAAGTCGGCAGATAAGAAAAGGAACTTACTGTTAATGTTCAGCACGACAAAAACATGATCGGAAAAAAATTCTTTTACGAACCACACATCGATAAACTGAATGCAGCCCCAGAGTTTAAAAAAAACTGATATCATTCATCCAATACGAGTATTTCGCCTATAACTATTTTAAAAATAATTGAAATGAATATATGTCATTCAGTTAACAATTTTAAAATTTCCGATATTCTCGGCCCTTTAGGGAAGCTGAAACCGTTGAAAAGAGTAAGGTGGAACCAGATGAGAACTGTGCCGCTACGCTTCATCATAATCAGACTGCATTTGACGTGAAGTGTTGGCTGACTGGCGTGCCTCCAATGGCGAGTAGTACAAGATGGTTGCCTTAAGTCACGAGTATGGGGATGGGTCATCGAAATATAGTGGTGGCGTGACGGCCGCTTATCCGTGAAGAATGGGATTTATGAAACGACGATTGAGTCAGTTTGGTTCTTGCCTTTATAAACAGAAGACAGGAAAACAAACGATATTTGATCATCAGTGTATTCGCGCATTATTTTTTGTTGTTGGGAACAACACATGAACGATAGTGCTGACGCTGCGTTGATGACCAGAGGTCGGTTGCTGGACCAAAGACTATCGAAACCGATTTCTCGATTGAGGAATCAAACCAGTAACCAGTGTACTTGGTTGTACGGGAACGAAGTTTTACAGGAGTAGGTAGTGTTCATCAGGATGCGATGCGCATGTTTTTATTTATAACCACGAATAAATGTTTGTCTGGATAGCAGATCGCCAATTATTATATAGACGCAGCTGTCCGGAACGAGTAGCTTTAGCAATGTGGTTCGATCACAGATGAGACGCGAACGAAAGCGAGCATGTGTCCACGTGCGGTTAGAGTAAACAGGTCTGGACTGGAAAGGGTGACAATCCACGTTCGATTCATGTCAAAGGTAACTGCTGCGAACGCGGCTAATTTGATTCCGTGGCTGTGGAGTCGCAGAAAGAAACCAAGAGAATCGAAGCCTCATTTTATGACAGGAGTTCGTGCTTGCCGAAAATTAACCCATAGTCAGAACACAGTTGGATAAGATGACCAACGGGAATGGCCTCTATGTCTCTCTGTTTCATCTAAACAACAATCGTGTGCCCTAAAGTGGACAGCGATTACCACAACATATGAGCAAAGCAAGCTTCAAATCACTGAGACAAAATCCGATGGACTCTCTCTCTCTGGTTTCACTAGAATTGCAACCACTGAGTACTTCCGGAGAAACGGCCAACAAGCATTGACGCTTCAATGCAATAAAACTATAAGCAGACAACGGCTAACTGGGATCAAATTTCAAAAGGGAAAACAATCACAGGAGACTTCGGTTCCCCATAACTCTTATGATAGCAAAGGTCTTCAGACATTATATTACGTTCATAGTTGCTTGCTATACATTCGGGCTGAGAGAAAAAACTTACTTACCAGTCACTCAATGACTGAAATTGTAACATTGCACTCATCTGAATCACCCAAGAAAGAGGGAGAGAAAAAGAAACCACCCAGATTTCCTACATCCTGAACAGATGAAGCGAAACTGCGTGCGATGGAGTAATTCATCTAAACAATTCTCCATACCACGCTGAGACCCCCTGTGAACAAAAAATCTCCATGCTTGCATACGAGTTTCGTGGAAGGGTAATACCCATCAATATAAAGACTCAATGCACTATACCGAAGAACCGTAAATCATGTCCGTGAGACTTGGACTGTCAAGACGTGTAGGACTGCAATCGGCTGGGTGGGTTGGCGATCTGGGCGACAACGAGTTGCAGTCAAACGTTGAAGCCAACCAGCGGTGTCCCCAGACTTGATGGTCAGGAACATATGTTTGTATTCACACACACAGTATGGATGTTTCCTGGACCATTTCGCTACATCGGTACACGTGCACTGTGATCATATATGCGTCGTCAGTTAAAATAACCCCTGAAAACTGAGGCAAGATTGAACTGAATGGAAGTCACATACTAGCAGCGAACAAGAATGCAGTTATAGCACTGGTGCATGAAAGCTGGCTAGTCCCGCCCGATTCCAGGTGGACAACATCACAGTGATGGAAGTAAACGGAAAAAAATCACGGTAAAGACCCGCTGTGGAATCATAGATGGTTATGTTTAGTATGTTATGATCGTACTTCTCAGTACTTCCATCATCAGACCGAACGGAACTGACGTTTATACCTGACATATTCGAGCGCTTCATTTTACTTTTTAACAGGTATGTAAAAAATGTAGCAAACATAGATATGTTAAAGAATATGCAAACCAAGACCATGATAGAACGACATAGCTATCCATGAGGTTTGGAAAAGTCTGGTGACGAGATCGCAGATATCTGAACCGTGGCTTTCTCCAGACGGTTATTAGTGATCCTACAAATGCGATCACTTTAGACAGGAAGCTGTGCGTTTGGTTCTCTTCCCTTCACGGTTGCCGCTCAAAGCCTATTCAGTTTCTCAAACATTTTAATCACAAACTATTCCATAAAGGTCGTTTACAACAAGCATACGTGTGGAAAACGAAATGGGACTGTCTCCTCCACCCGGTGACGAAACCGGAAGCGTGATAAACTCTGAGCGTGTAGAATTGTGTTGTTATTCGACCGTGTATTCTACGCTTGTTCTGTTGGTCAAATACCCGTAGGATAAGCGGTGGGTTAACATCTAGATTTCCATCGATGTATTTATAAGGATGAACTATATACATAGCATGGTCTATAATGGAACCCTAAGGACAGCGTAAAGGTTATTCATGTGAAACAAAACAGCAACAAGAGATCAGGGTATCACGAAGGTTTGGCACGTATATCGGGGAAGAATAAAGCAGATGAAACGCCTTTGTAAAACTGATAATTAATCTGTGAATACTTTTGAAAATTGGTGTTGGTTGTAGCTCAGACTGATAATGTCCTACGGCTTCTGATCGCTGAGCTTGATGTTTGGGTCACAAACGTTTCATCATCAGCCGAGGTGATACCGACTTGAGCACTGACGATGCCACCTCGATCGGTGATGAAACGTTTGTGACCCAAACGCCAAACTCAGCGACCAGAAACCGTTGATAGTTGGTCATTTGAGTTAATCTAAAATTTGTTCCAAACGCAGCATAAGTTTCCATGGAAGTTCAAAGTGATCTAGGTAGTGATATCGAGAAGAAGAGAAACACGAAATAAGAGTAAAGCAATCACTTGAACTGACTGTTATTCCTGCTGCTGTTGCTGTTGCCAATGGCGATCAAAAAAACCAACATTCACAATATTTTCACTACCATCGATTGTGTTTCTTCGTTTGCTTGACCTAAGTTTGCCTTTTTCTCGGGAACGTTCTAACTGTCTAATCTATTAAACATTCTCGGAGGTTCCCCTGAAATATATTTTTTTGCTGAAAAGAAGCCGGTTTCATAATGAATTCCTGTGTTGCATTTTGCAAGATAAAAAACCCGAATATCAATCCCATATATATCGATGGGAGAATTTCGACTTTGTCTACGTTACAATCAATAAGTCCCGGTTTCATGTACCTGATAAACTGAAAAGGGCGAGCGAAATGTACAGCCGTTGCTGTAATAACAACAGAATATTTGAAAACAATTGACATCACTTACACTCTCGGCAGATGGGAGTGGTTGTTCATCATCCTTATCCGAACAGTTGCCTTTTTTCGGAGAGAATCTATCTAGGAACCTCGTCACCAATAGGCGTGTCAGTGATTCGATTTCCTCGCACAAAGCATTCACTGTAACCAGGCGGACAGATTCTGCTTCGAGCATATAGAACTCGGCCAAATGATTGCGTGTGTGTGACGACTCGGCACGGAAAGCCGGATTCAGTGCGTAAACCTGTCGCGGTGGTTGTCAAGAGAAAAATGGCATTTCGAATTATTTGATGCACATTTGTTTTACTGGTCGATAAGCAAAGAGTCGTGAAACGATTGAGTTTTCTGGGTTTATACGCCAAATATTCACCATTTGCTTATGTGCAACATTGTTCATAAGCGTTACCGTAGCAATATCTTGGTCAATGTGACCTGAATAGAAGCACAAAGTTAGTTAATGAAAGTTGCAGAAAATTGCACCCATTGTGGAGTTCTTTTCACCAAGACTGTCATTAGCTGGATGGTTCAGTAAACTTGGAAAAGTGAGAAGCAGACGGCGGTACAGAGAATTTATCAATACCTCAGGAAATCACCGACAAACACGTTGCGTCCAAAGTGCTTCGGAAAAGAGCCGATTCAGGAGATAAGCGTTTGGAACAGATTGACCGGCAACTTTCCAAGGGGGGAGATAAAAGCCGAAACTGCATGTTCAGGAACATCAGCGACCAAAAAGAGATGAGTAATGAATTACTACGCATCAGAGAAACTCTACCGTGGTGACTCAATCTGCATACTAGCCAGGAAACCTTAAGATTAAGTATGATGAAACCAATTTTAGCCATAGTAACCGAGAGATCCTAAATAAAACTAAGATTGAGTTGACTTAGCCGAACAGAAGAATGTACGCGCATAACATGCGTTTACAAAGGTACAATACGAAAACAATGATTAACATAAAACACTACTCATGAATCAGTACCTTTACTATGTGTATAACAGTAGGGAAAGTCTCTAATGATTTTGAATCTTGATGTTGTCTGTACCTCGGGTAGGTGATCGCTAAGCCTGGCGTTTAGGTCGCTAACGTTTCATCATTAGCTGAGATGACATCGCCAGTGCGCGGATGAAGGTCCCTGTACTCGTATACGTTATATATATATATATATATATATATATATATATATATATATGTTTGTTTTAGAAAAATTGCTTGTTCGTTTTGCCCACTTGGAACGCGAAAGCCGACTGGGAGGTTTGCCTCAGTCTACTGGTCTTGTAACCGACTCCTTTACGACTACCTAGTGTGGTCAGGGGATAGTGGCTGAGGCTCTCAGCTGCGGTCGCAACAACGTCGGGTGCACGTGAGTAATTGTGGTCGCAGATTATGGTGCGATGCGCAGATGACGAGCGTGCGTTGCAGCCACCTACGTGAAATGTGTGAGGGTGTTGATGCGCCGGTCTTCAGACCAATCAGGAGGACAGCTCAAACAACCAATCGGGTTGTACTTCCGAATACTTTTGACACCATTCGGAAACAGTATGAGAATTGGTACACTGGTTTTTTTATCTGTAGACTGCTTCACTGGTGTGTATGCATTGCAATATCCTCTCCAGGAGCACAACGACTGGAACCAGGTTACGGCTATACGACCTTTCGATCCAATTTCTACTGTGTCGTTGTAGTGAACAAGTATGCGTGGGGTCGTATTTATGTTGCACATTATCTCTATTGTGTCTATTGTGCTCTGTGCTTTATGTTCTCAGAGTGGCGTGTTAACGCCAGTACAATCAGCGTTTATCAAGTCTCAGTGAACAGAGACGTTCAGTGTTAATTGTGTGTGACCTGGAGATACAACAGCTACATAACCGCCTTTGTCTGCTGTCGCAGCAGAATAGTACTCACAAGGCCGTAAAGGGAAGTGACACAGAAAAACGGCACGACGGTCTGTCTTATGAAAGAGAAAATAGTTTAGATCCTTAACTGAAAGGCAACTAACACACGGACTCCATACTTTATCTAGACGCTAAGAATGTGTCTTGAATAGATGCATCGATAAAATGCACGCTTACCATTAACTTAATTCCGAAAACCATGTTAAGTGGTGAAGCAAAAACAGATTGTGAGCAATGTGTCAAAAAGTCAGGAAAACAAGACTTCGAATACCTCTGATTCTGAGCCTACCCAGATGTAGAGGTGAGTGAGGACCTACGTGTGACTCAAGCATTCATGGACGCCACTCACGCTTTGTTACCGAGTGTATCCCGGAGGAGGGTCAGGCTTCGGACATTTGGAGAACGCATCATACCGATTACTCGCGCTCTTTATAATGTCCCGGTCACGAGACAAGCTTTGGGTTGACCGAATGATTTAGCAAATGACCTCATGCCATAAGACATGGTAAAACAACTTCTGATCCTAGTAGATTCCCTTAAGTAATTTCAAACATTTTAACCCTAAAAGTTCATTGAATGAAGCACCTAACAGCTGAAATATGCTCATGGTTATTAGGAGCTTCATTAATCTGGTAATTAATGTAGCACCAACAAACCTCTCCGAAAAAATTGGGACTTGGATGGTTTATTACTAAACACAGAACGACAACTACTAAACATCCTTTCACGCAAGACCTAATTGGAGTGTTGGTTCTGATTAGACAACTGCTCTAAAAAGAACTGAAGTTATTCCATCAAGCGGAGCTTGGAATTTATGAATAAGACGTGCAAAGATTGACTCGACATTCCCTTTCCTAGTGTGCGGGTGTAAAATTCCTGTGGCTCTGACAGACTGGAATTGCACCTGCTTCCAAAATTCTGCAGAAGTGAAAAGAAGGGGAGGGGAACTTGCTCATTGATAAGAGTCCATCAACTGAGGGCACATTGTCCTGCACGTCAGTCAGCTTGACCACTGACCTGAACAACCGTAGTTTTTAATTACTCAAATGCTTTCTACCTCCCTCACCGATGGTACGCAGCCAAGATAGACGCCAGAAAAAAACCTAGGGAAGGGAAGGATTTCCGACTGACAACTAAATGTTTCATTGTAAGCTCATACTCTTTCTCGCCGGTGCGTACTTCTTACCAGGATTCACCACGAGAAAATTCGTAGCGTTATAGGATAGCGGGAAACACGAATCCATCAATCAGGTAACATAATTTTCATATACTTCGTGAACCGGAGACAAATATCATCGGCATAACACATTTCTTTGTATCGTTTCTCATTGTATTGAACTTATTCTTTTCTATTTCTAATACGGAAAAGCACGACGATCTGTATCAGGGAGGAACCCATTGCAGTTCCGAAACATCAACTAGCAGCATCAATTGTGAATACTCCCATTATGCTCATCCTAACTGCACTTTTCATCGAGTGGGCATGTGCCACCCTTTATAGTCGCCGATAGTGGTTCAGTGATATAAGCGTATCCATATCACATCTGAGGTAAGAAGTCCGAACTCTGCCAGTGCCGGTCAAGTATGGTGGTAGTTAGTATTTTAATGTGAAGTGGATCATTAACAGGCCTGGCTTATTGGGACCTTGTGTGGTTCTCCGTCGCTTCGAATTTCAGAATCACCGTAGCAGGTTCTCGTTGACAGTGCGGTGAACCGTCGAGGCCATGTGGTTTCATCCTTTTCCGCTGCACTCATGCAAAACCATGAAATACTAATAACAATGATGATAAAGTACTCAGAAGTTACGAAGAAACCAACAGGTGGTGGTTAGTTGCCTAAAAACACTCTGTTGTGTGATTATCGGATATTAAGTCTGTGTGCGGAAGGTGTCCGTCGCCTTGAGGTTTTCGATCAGCGATGTTTGCGTGGTATCGCTAAGATTGGATGGAATGACCGAGTGAACAATGCTTAGGTCAGAAATGTATTGGGTACTAGTTCAGGAAATGTCCTATCGAAGCGTATACAAACAGGTACAGTTTTCAGTTTATTTAACCATTAACCTCGCACTTCTGTGCTCTGGTTGTGGTTGCAACCTTCCAGCATCGTCCAGTAAAGGGCGAAAAGAATAGCAGCAGTGATGAAGACTCAGAAAAGTCAAAGTATCAAGGGGAAACCAAGAGGACAAGGGAAGAGTCCGAATGCAACAACGCCATTAACCGCCAGACCCAGCCATATCACTGATTGTCTCCAATCATTTGGTAGGTGGATCACCCAAATCCCAACCTGCAAGTCCAACACCTTACTTGGCCAAGTCCACTGGTCAAGGTTTTCATACCTTTTTGCCATGTCATGGACTGACCACCTCGATTTACCTTCCAATCACTACTTGCCTTAGAGAACAGCGTACACCGAGGAAGTCTATCGGTGGGCATACGTAACACACGTCCCAACCATCTTAACCTTTTTAGATTCAGTACTTGATTCAGAGACTGACCTCTGGTTCCCAACACCTTATGTCTAACCTCAGCATTGCTGAGACGGTGTTCCCACCATACTCGGGCAGTGCTACAGGAGACATCGATGCTCGAACACCGACAGTCTTCGCTTGTCTTCTATTCTTGATAGTCATGTTTCTGAACCGTATGAAAGAACGGACCTAACCACCGCATTGTACACTCTACACTTAACAGACAATCGGATGTCACGCCGACGCCACAGATGACGGAGGTTGGCAAAAGCCAAACGCGCCTTCTGTATACGCAATGACACTTCATCTGATATCCTTCAACCTGGTGAAATGTAACTACCCAGGCAAAAAAGTGTATCCACTTCAGCTAGAGTTCCCCTTGCCAAAAAGAGGTTTGATGTTGAGCCAACCCGGTCCTGAGGCAGCATTTTACACTGAAGGTGCTAAACGCAACGCAATCATTGCTACGCTGCTGTTTACGCTATCTAAGAGAGTTTGCAACTTACCTGGATCTTCACTCAGAAGAACACTATCATCCGCGTATTCCAAGTCAGACAGTCTACTGTGTGAGCAAAGACTAACACCGCTATTGTCACACGGGAATAGGGCCATCCCAAGAACAAATTCAATCACAAAACTGAAGAGGAAATGTAAATGAGGGCAACCCTGACAGACACCACTTTCCGTGGTGAACTCGCGCGAAAAATCGTCGTAAACATGAACTCGGCTATGGCAGTTTGCATACAAGCATTGGAAGAGAAGTAAACGTATCTGGCACCACTTCAGTGAGAGCCAACGCCAGAGAACTGTGTGGTCGCCTGAGATAAATGTTGACTCCATATCAACAAAAACAGATTGCGAGCCAATAGAAGATGTGGCTGTACTCTGAGGTTTGCAGAGGAGTGAAGATGTGGTCGATACAAACACGATCGGTCTTAATGGTTTTAGATATTTGTGTTGTTTGAAGCCCAGGTTCTTGACTGACATCATGTTTTGACAATTGAGCTCGGCGTTAAGCTCGCAAACGTTTCATCACCAGCAGAGGTGACATGCACTGACGATGTTACCTCGACAGGTGATGAAACGTTTGCCATCTGACTACAAAGCTCAGCGATCGGAACATCATGGCAAACAAGGCCGGGTTTGGAACCGGCTTCATTTTCACGCGGGCACTGGATCATCATCATCATCATCCTACAGCGTTAAACACCAAAACAAGTCCTACTGATCACCAACCATCTCATCATGTTGCATATTAAATCACAAACTACGAATCTACAAGATGGACAGGGAGTGGACCTACACTGGTGGGAAAATGAGAAAACGCCCTAGTGACCAAAACACGAAATGCACAGTGTTATTGTACAAACGCACATCGATCAGTCATTCTGATTCGATAGAAGGTGACGACACGAGCGCGACTGTTCACGTTTCGCTGCCATATCCTTCAGTGGTCTTTTGGACCCCAACCACAAAGGTCTGAAGCACCTACTTTTCTAAATTTGTTGCACATTTTCTTAATCCTCGCTGCCCTGTCATCTGTTGACCTCCACGTGGCTTCTTCTACTCCTGAGGATGACCGGAAAACAGGGCACAGGACGGTAGGCGTGTGTTTGCCATACGTAACACGTGTGCCAACCAACGAAGTCTACCAAGCTGGATACGCTGTGACAAAACGTTATCTGAATTTGTACTCAATACCCGATTTCTGACTTCAGCATTGCTCACTCGGTTATTCCACCCAATCTTCGGGATACTACGCAAACATCGATGGTCAAATACCTCAAGATGACGAATGTCTTCTGCACGCAGACCCCATATCTCGCAATCACACAACAAAACTGAACGTACCGGGGCACAGTAAACACGACCTTTCAACTCCAGTGAGATATCAGGTCGACGACACAAGTGCTTCAGTCCGGCGTACGCCGCTCGAGCCGCGTACTCACCTCTACTACCGTGCTTCCATCCGTCGTCACGCTGCTGCCGAAGTAGGTGAAGTGGTCGACAACTGACAGCACCTCCCCATCGAGCAGCAAGCTCGGAATCGTTGACGTTTAGTCTTGCAATATCACCTTACACTTTGAGGGCGCAAAGCGCGTGCCGAATGGAGATACAGCTCTCCAAATCTATCTAGTGCACGTTGAGCATGTTCCGTGGATTCAAACAAACAGACAAGGTCGTCTGCGTAATCTAGGTCACACAGCTTTCCACTATCTCCTAGTTCGACGCCTACATCCTGAAGATTTTCCGACGCACTCTCCATTATTTCGTCCATGACAAAGTTGAACAGGAATGGAGACATGTGACATCCCTGTCGAACACCAGTGGTCGTTTCGAACCGACCGGATAGTTCGCCGTAAACTCTAACGCGGCCAGAAGTAGGAGAATACAATGATCTCAGTAGATTCACGAACTTCTGGGGTATACCTTTTCGATGAACAGTACTGAAAAGCGCTGCTCGATCAACTGAATCGGAGGAACCTTTGAAGTTTAAGAAAACCATTGGCGTCGGTCGACGGTGCGTGTGACGCGTTTCAAGTAGTCGGCGAAGAGTAGAAATCTGGTCGATGCATCCTCGACCTAGGCGGAATCCAGCCTGCTGTTCGCGGGCATTCCTCTCGCGAGTGGGTGTAAGACGGTGCAGTAGAATCGAGGCTAATACTTTGGTTACTATCGGAATTAAGGTAATCCCACGATGATTACTACAGTCATTGCGTATTCCCTTCTTGAATATGGGTACAATCAACGACTCACTCCATATTAACGAAGTACGTTCTTCGTTTTAAATGTCACGGAGCAAGACGGTATGTGATTTTATCAAAGCATCTCCATCCAATTGGAGGGGAACTGGGGGAAGCTTC
Organism: Fasciola hepatica; assembly: GCA_948099385.1. Taxonomy (NCBI): domain Eukaryota; kingdom Metazoa; phylum Platyhelminthes; class Trematoda; order Plagiorchiida; family Fasciolidae; genus Fasciola; species Fasciola hepatica. The sequence goes on from CANUEZ040000019.1 coordinate 5,693,698, forward strand.
TCGGGACCTGCTGCTTTCCCTCGCTTTTGTGATCGAATGCATGACTCTACTTCTACTTCTGATGGGGGCTCACGTAATACCACCCAAGGAATCGCAGTTGTTGACACAGGAGTAACCACACTAGTGCGCGATCAGTTAAACTGTTCCATGAAGTATTCGGCTCAATGGTCAAGCCTTTGTTGTTTGCTATGGATGGGTTCTGCATTTCTATCTCATATCGTTTCACTGACCTGGATTCGCCGTCCACCGCTGCCACGAATAGGTTTGAACAGTGTTTGACTGTTACCTGAAGCAGCTGCTATTTCCATTTCTTCGTCTACCTTCACCCACGAATTTTCGCGATGATCTTTAGGGTTTTTCGTAAGTTACTTCTGTAGTTGTCTTCGTATTTTATTCATCTCCTTACAGTTCGAGAGCTGACGTTTTTGCTTTGTTAGTCTAATCGACTCTTGCGAAATCCAGTGTCTTTGATGGATATCGGATCTAGAACCACAGCGAAACCTGCTGCAACGTGCATCGCCTGTTTGATATGAGCCCAATGCTCATCTACATTACTGTTCGTCGTAGATCCTAGCTCATGTGCTAACTTCTGCTCATAACTGGTGAGAACTTCGGTATGAGAAAAACACTGCACGGATAACCGGGTTTACGATTTGCGACGATGACCATGGAGATGCAGAGATGATCGCAACAAAACTAATGCATGGTCCCACTTTACTTACGTGGACCATTAAGATCTACTGTTCTGAACAGAACTGCACCACCGGTAGTTTACAGCGATATGATCAATTTAACTCAAACTACCTGTAGAGTTAGAGCGCCATGCCGCTGTGCGACGAGAGCTGTGTCGGAAATTGGTGCTAGACAAGAATGATCGATTGTCTGCACAAAACTGGAGGAACCTATCCCCGTTATCTGTGCGTTGAGCGGGTAAAGCACAACGCACACCCGAACAAACTTCCTTGTCGGAGCTGTAGTCTGTTGGAGTGTATGCCGAGATCACAAACATTTTTCGCTTACATGACTATCCTTTCGAACGTCAACTGATCCTTGGAGTTTAGCTGCACATAAACGACTGTTAACAGGGATCCAGTCCAAAAGGTCAGCCTCAGCCTTGTCAGTCAAGACTGTTCCTACACCACGGTGACCTACAGCACTGGCTACTTCGCCTCCTGAAGTGCGCAGGAAGTACCTCGATGAGATACCACAAGCAGTTATTTGAATCACACTCCTCGAATCCTGGATACGCGTTTCACTTACGTAGCAGACACCAATCTTCAGATAATCTATTGTGAGAGCTAGGCACGCCTGCTTACCGGCTTGCATCAGTGTACGCACGTTAAAGAAGCCGAGATTCGAAGGCTGAGAAGATGTGAGTTACAAGAGAGAGGATTATTCCCGACACTATCTGACAATGAGCCGTTGCGAGCATCGGGCTTGTTATCGGTGGGAGCACTATGGGTGGACAGAGGGAGCAAAGAAGGTTGGTTGGGGACAGAAGACAAAGGTTGAATAAAAGAGAGAAAGAACTGGATAATCGGTGTAGAATATGTCCGGTTAGAGTTTAGACGCAATACTCATCAAGCTGATTCATCTGTGATTTTCACAAGAAGACCTGTCACCTTTCATGTGAATCGGCACAATCACAAATTCACATAATGCCCTAGGAATCGGCACGCTATCCAAAACAGAGGAGCTTTTTTAACTCTGAAACCAAAGCTTCGACTCCATTCTTGAAAAAAGACGGACACAACGCATCCGGTCAAGCGGCCATGTGTCTTCTCAAGTAACCTATCTCCCGCATAATATCTATCTCCGCAAGAGGACTGATATTCACTTTTCTTTCATTCAACCTTTGTCTTCTGTCCCCAACCAACCTTCTTTGCTCCCTCTGTCCACCCATAGTGCTCCCACCGATAACAAGCCCGAGGCTCGCAACGGCTCATTGTCAGATAATGTCGGGAATAATCCTCTCTCTTGTAACTCACATCTACTCAAGCCTCGTAAGCCTCTGGATTCTCGGCTTCCTCAAAGTGTACACTGATGCAGGCCGGTAAGCAGACGTGCCTAGCTCTCACAACAGATTATCTGAAGATTGGTGTCTGCTACGTAAGTGAGACGCGTATCCAGGATTCGAGCAGTGTGATTCTACTATCTGCTCCTGGTGTATACTGTGCCCCGGTATGTTCAGTTTTGTTGTGTGATTGCGAGATATGGGGTCTGCGTGCAGAAGACATTCGTCATCTTGAGGTATTTGACCATCGATGTTTGCGTAGTATCCCGAAGATTGGGTGGAATAACCGAGTGAGCAATGCTGAAGTCAGAAATCGGGTATTGAGTACAAATTCAGATAACGTTTTGTCACAGCGTATCCAGCTTGGTAGACTTCGTTGGTTGGCACACGTGTTACGTATGGCAAACACACGCCTACCGTCCTGTGCCCTGTTTTCCGGTCATCCTCAGGAGTAGAAGAAGCCACGTGGAGGTCAACAGATGACAGGGCAGCGAGGATTAAGAAAATGTGCAACAAATTTAGAAAAGTAGGTGCTTCAGACCTTTGTGGTTGGGGTCCAAAAGACCACTGAAGGATATGGCAGCGAAACGTGAACAGTCGCGCTCGTGTCGTCACCTTCTATCGAATCAGAATGACTGATCGATGTGCGTTTGTACAATAACACTGTGCATTTCGTGTTTTGGTCACTAGGGCGTTTTCTCATTTTCCCACCAGTGTAGGTCCACTCCCTGCCCATCTTGTATATTCGTTTTTGCCATTCCCACTTGCAACATGGTGCTGTTTAACACTACGATCGTGATGATGATGAAAAGTGAGAACAGAGTGGACGTCGTGATTAAATACGAAGTTCTTATAGCACGTTTTTTCGGTAGCCAGTATTTTTCCAACATCTGCTCTTGAAAATCCTGGAGCTGTTTTTAGAATACATGGACAAGAACAAAAACTTCTTCGAAAAAGTTAGAAACCATGCGCACATGAAAGTCAGTTTTTTACGTTGGATTTCGTGATCCAATTTACTTAGTAAGTCAGTCATTGGAAGTGTAGTACTTCAGGTTTCAGACCCACCGGCAGTTCGTATGACCATTAACCATGAGGATCGTTGCACCACCATTATTTGTAGACTGAGCACGAAAATCAGGTTGCCTTAATACATTATTGAAGCGTCGACGTTTGTCAACATGAGGTCAGGATTAAATATCTTTGGTGAAACTAGTTTGTTGGCAGTGCCAACTCAGAAAACTGTGCTACTTATGCATTCCGAATTTGTTCGAGATCAATGCAACAAAGATTCGGTGTGCAGAAATTACAGCGACCTCAAAAATAGCGAATGACAAGGGTATAAACTCAGATAAAACAACAATCAGGAACCATTTTCCAGTCTAAAATCCAGGTAATCTTTTTTTAGAGAACCCACGCAGATTAGAAGATAAACCATTACTAAAACGATTCTGATATGGTGTGAATTCTGATGTGTTATTGGGCTGGGCGTAGTGACCCGACGAGAGAATGATCTTATTTCTAAAGGCCAACAGTTTTCTCATCTATCTACTTTACTATGTGCGCTTGTCATCGGTATTCAAGTAGGTTGACAGATGGCCACTCCATGAAATTCGAATAAGGGCAGAGCATCGCCTTCAAAAAACAATAATAATAATAACATTTTTAATAATGGCGAGGCGAGGCCCGAATCATGCCAGATACATGATCAAATAACCACTCCGACAAGCCGACTCACCTATCTCCTCTGAATGAGACGAGACAAAAATTCCACAACAGATTCGAACAAAAGGAAAGCAAAATGGACAATCCGTTAGCCAACAGGTGTGGAAAATAATGAACCAGAAGTATCCTAGTGAAATGATAACCGAATATGCGGAATTCGAACGGCTCGAGAGTGATTTTATATCGAAGACAGCTTACGGCCTATGTTACACAGGCATAGAACCACTTCCAACGGTTCGCGGTGTCGGGCTAATAGAAGAATCAAAAGTCCACAAAATCCGAGGCTGTAAACACAGCAAGATACAGGGTCTGCGCATCCAAAGTGCGCATGTAAAGTTTATCTGACAGAGACGAGGCCTAATGGGAGTTATCTGACCGTCGGACGGCAAACGACAATGAGGTATGTATGTACTACCAAAAGCTGCGTCCCTCAGAACTAGGGCTGCTTGTTCTCAAAAGCAAAACTCAGATAAATTGGCTGTTGACTGCTAGGGCTCAAAATCCACAGAGTCCCCCTGAGACTCCGTGGATGTACGCTGCAATTAGTGATTCCTGGCCAGAATGAAATAGCTGATGATTTTCTGGGTTTTCAATGATGAGTTCAGCGTTGATACTGCATGATAAATCACTCCATGAAAAATGGGAGTGTAAGGGAATACAGAGAACACCCATTGTGACAACTACACAATACAACCCTGTGCATATTCAAGCAATCTAAGCTCGAATTTTTTAAAAGAAGAGTCTTGTTACTTCCGTTTTTGCTTGTTATACAACAAAGTACAATAGTTCAGGGAAAGAGCTGCGGCCAATCAAGGGCCGCCAAATGGGGAAGTGGCCGGCGGTGGCGGTCCTTATTGCCCAAAGTCCACGATGATAACCGTTTGGCCACCGTCGACCGTAGAAAATGACGAGCTCACCACGATTCATGGTTCGTCGTCATGTTTTTCAGTATCATCAACCGGTCGGAAAAGGGAGTTTTCAGGGTCCCAAAATAAAACTAGATAAGTCTAATCAAACTGATTCATTTGCGCAATGTTCTGTGTCTTGTTTCCACTTGATCTGTTGGCTCTCAGGCGACTTTCTCCAAAGCCGACAGATTAATCGTGAGTAGCGCGTGACATGATAGACCGTTTTTCGTCATACCCAGTAAGTCTATATAGCTACATAAATAGGATAACAGATAATCCTGAGACGTGTTTAACGCGGGGAGCAACACTTCACAACAAATACTCAATGTTTCACCCCACGCTCACTAGATTTGGAAAGCAGCAGTAACAAAACCTCTAGCCGAAAAAATCCTGTAATCCTGGATTCCCCATTTCAAATGCACAATTAGGAGAGAGTGAACTGAAGCAAAGTGTACATAAAATCGCATTTTTAGTTAAACAGCAGGTCGACGCCCCTAATTCCCGTAGACATGAGTGCATCCACTTAAGGTAAAGTATTAAAATCATTCATGAGCAGCAGTTTAGTTTCTTGAGGTATTCGACCAAGGAAAAATAGTTACCATTTGGAATTAACACAAAAGTGAACAACGTCCCATCTTGAAACAGCATTTTGAACTTGAAAGGTGTAGAGTACGGAACAAAGGTAGCCACTGCCCGTGGCTGTCATGTACGAATGTGCTACGTAGAATCGGACGGCATTATGCTTTGAATTTCACGCTAGCACTGTTTTCCCATCCAGCACTGACGTATTTGGCCCTTACAAAATACAGGTAGTTCGAAATACTGAACCGCTTGGCGGTTAAGGTAGTGTGCACTTTGAGCCTTTCAAGTGCAAAGTACTTTTGCAAGTTTGACCGGAGCCGGTATTTGCACCCACCCTGTGACAGTCCGCTAAAGGTAATCGATAATCTGAAGTATCTTGATAGCTTCATTATGGCTGGAAGTGGTGTCGGGGGAAGGGGGGGGGGAGGTCCATACGAATAACGAGCCGGAACACCTTTCACCAATGTACGATATATATATATATATATATATATATATATATATATATATATATATATATATATAACACGGATCTGATACAGACAACGTGCCAAAGAGACCATGATATAGTAAAGAACCAAAACTTCTCTTCCTGATCAACGGTTGCCCACCACGCCGTCGTTTCCAATCCCGTTCAGCGAACGCGAATAGAGCGCGGTGAGGCAAACGCTGGGTGGGCATCCGCAAGACGTGGCTTAACCACCGTAGTCGACGAAGAGAAACAATTACCCTGAGCGATGAACAGTCCACCCCGATTACTCTCCTCCGCACTTCGTCATTGTTGCCGTGATGCTGCCACCACACTCGTGTCATTGACATTAGACACTCGTGGTGGACTACGGTCAACCGGCGCAGATCTTCTTCCCAAATTGATCAGGTTTCGCATCCATAAAGTAGTACCGAGCGACCTGCGGCGGTATAGACTTTACCCTTTAGAGGGAGCCTGATGTCCTGATCACACCACAGGTGCCTTAGATTGGCAAAATTCAAACGGGCCTTAAAGATGCGCAGCGAGATCTCGTCTCCGATACCTCCCCACTAGTGGAAATGCAACTGTCCAGGAACACTAAGCTACTGACAGTTTCAAAACGCCCCTCACAAAGAGTGCAGGAGAATCTTCTTGCCAGTCTTGAAGAAGCATTTTGCGTTTGGACAAAGCAAAGTGCATGCCATACTCGATGACTTTGACGGCCAAGTGGTTTAAGACATCTTAGACGACTTGAGGGTCATCTCCGACAAGGCAACGTCGTCAGTATAATCCAAGTCAACAACTCCGGCGCCACACCATTTAAGACCCTTTGGAGCAGATCATCCATAACGAAGCTGAAAAAGAACGAGGAAAATAGGGCATCCTTGCCGAACACCACTTGAGACGGCAAAGGACTCCGATAGTTGTCCATAAACTCTTATCCTGTCCGAGGTCTGCCGATAGAGAGCTTTCACAATGGAAACGTACTTCTCGGACACCACGTCCCTCAACAGGCAAGGTCATATGGCAGTTCTATCGACAGAGTCAAAGGCGGCCCTAATATCCAGAAACACAACGATAATGGTCTTTGATACACATGACGGTGTTCAAGCAAAGGGTGAAAGGTTGAGATTTGATCCGTGCAGCCCCGGCCGAGGCTGAACCCAGCTTATTCTTCAGGACATTGGAGCTCGCGCAAGGCAGAAAGTCGGCGGCGGAGATTGGACACAGAGAGTTTTGAAGCGACAGAGATGAGGTTAACTTCCCGATGATTACAACACAATGTACGGGTATCCTTTTCAAAGATGGGCATAATCGTCGATTCATCCCAGGAAGCGCAAACTTTCTCTTCCGCTCAAACCTTCAACAACAGGGATGCCATTTCTCTCACCAGAACCATCTCGTCATCTTTGAGAAGCGCAGGAGGAATACGATCAGATCCGTGTGCCTTGTGGCGCTTGAGAGTTTGTAATTCTTTTCGAATTTCCGCTTCTGTCGGAGGAACCTCCGGAATAGGCCACACAGAGAGTGTAGGAGTGCTAGAAGCATTAGAAGCAGCCAGTGGACAGCTAAATTGGGAGCGAAAGTGTTCTGCCCAGCGATCTAGTCTGTGGGACAGCTTGGTGATTGGTGTCCCATCAGTTTCGCGGATTGTTTCATTAACACCTGTATTTTGCGGTCTGGTGGCGCGAATGAGTTGAAAAAGCTTTCTGAAGTTTCCAGAAGCAGAAGCTGCTTCCATCTCGAGGGCAAGTTCTAACAACCACGTCTCACGATCAGCACGCAAACTGTTATTCGAACGCGAACGAAGTTGTGTCTTTCATCAGCAGAGGCATGTCGGCGGCTCTCAAACAATAAAAAAGTTTGAAGGAATCCAACTTCTCTGAGTATGGCGGACCGTACCACAACTGGTCAGGCCGGCATTCAGTAAGGCTTCCTTCAGTCACTCCCAGTGCTCATCTATATCAGATGGAGCGGCGGATTCCAGTGTCTGCGTCAGCGAAACCCGGAAAGCTTCTAGCACTAGAGGGTCGTTCAGCTTGTCGATATTTAGGCGAGCATTATTCGAATTCTTCGAGCCTCAAATAGCAAGCATATCGTTGCGCAGACTACTGCAGGATCAGAATCGAGGCAGGTTGACCAGTAACAGCGACAATTTAACACGCTGACGCGCCAACGGTCGTTAATCGCTAAGTGATCGACTTGAGACCATTCCTGCATTGATAAAGGGGGGCGCCAGGTGGCGGTAGGTCGTTTGAATTTGCAAAAGTTTGCGGTTGATTGAAAAAGCTGGTGATTGTCAGCAGTCTGTCCCCAGTGCCCGAACGACAAGAGTTGAAGCCAAACTGTCCTCCTGTGTGACGTTCACTCGCTTCCAGGCGGCCAATGCGCACGTTAGGATATCCAGCGAGGACCACGATATCTGTCCGCTGCGATGTGAGCAGGAGCATATGAGGCTGTTGGTAGAATTCATCTTAGTCTGCCTCCGGACCGCAGTTGGGGCACAGGCGGAAATGACGAACATGTCACATGCGCGATCTCGATATCTAGTTACTCGGCAAGAACGTCGCAGCCGGACTGCACAAAGTTGGCTATTGACAGGTATCCAGTCTGACATAGCCGATTTAGCTCTGCGGCCTGGCCGCCTGTTGTAGCGTCCGGGTCTCCAGATAGGCGTAGATGAAACTTTGTGCTGGGATTAGCTAGGGACGTAAGTCTGATACTGGAGCTTGCGTCTTGCAGTCTTGTCTCTGAAGCAGCAGAAATCGATCGAGAGCGATTCCAGTGTGCAAATTAGACTCACCTGTTGTCCGATTTGCAAGCGAGCAATGACGGGGTTCGTCGTCGTGTGATTGATGCGGATAGCCATCCTCTGACAAAAGTTATTGCTCCACACCGCCTCCGACGTTTGACGTAAGGCTACTCACCGTCTACCTTTCCATGCTCCATTAGAGCGTACTGGGCAACGTTAGAAGAGGCGACGCGCTGGTCAGGCTATGACTTGGTGTGGGAGTATGAAAAAGCTAACATCAGCACTGGGCTTCGATTAGTGCTTTCCAGTTGGGGAGCAAGGGATGAGGATTGATGTTGTTCAGAGACATTGTGTGGCATGGCTCAAGATAGAAGTAAATGGTGGAAATGCTGCACGGCCTATCTTTTGAGCTCTGGTGTCCTATTTATATAAAACACGCTGGAGGATGAACTTGGATATATATATATATATATATATATATATATATATATATATATATATATATATATATATATATCCAAGTTCATCCTCCAGCGTGTTTTTCCTAGTCTGTTTTACCATTCCCCCTCATTTTTATTGGCGTTGTGAAACAGGACTTCAAAGCCCTGAGCCGTGGCTTGATAATTATGAAGCGCGTCTTATTATGGTAGTCCCCTGCCCTAAATTTCAATAGCCTCTCTTTAAGAAAAGATTTTTGCCATGCAAGATGCTTCTCTATAGTGAACCTCCCCCTGCAATAAAATCCACAGAACCGAACAAGAAACATTAACGGGTCAAATATAAGTGAGAAATTGGTTTACCCAACAAGGTTATATACCTTTGTGTAGGTATATGACACATCAGTTTTCTGGCTCGCCTTCACAACTGACCTACGTGGTTCTCCACTGCAAATCTCAGGGTCTGGTTGTCGGTTATCCCCAGTAATGCAGTGGGCCTCTGAGGCTATGTGGTATGCCCCCTGTGCTGCATCCATGCGAAATCATGCAGTAAAATAAGTTAGATTCACTATGCCATTCGATTTGGTGAGTTCTAATCGCACTGACCGAGTCTTATTTAGGTCAGTCAGCAATAATATAAAAGATTTCAGCTGATTGGGGGTGGGTGGGTTTCCGTCTCCCACTAAAACGTCGATATTGTTCACTTATCAATTTGACCCAAACAGTGATAAGGTAAACAGTTAGCCCGATGCTGGTAAATCGTTTCTGTATCAAATTCAGTGAGTTTTGAGAAAACGCATTACGTTAAGAATGATACAACTCACGTGACTACCTCCTTTTGACCATCTACCTCCCTAAATACAATACCTCTCACCAAAAAACAGGCCGAGCGATCCAGGCTAGCACTTCTTGATTGGCAGACTACTGTATCCCCAGCGGCACTCTTTTGACTGAACTCGTTAATCAGCACAATGAATACTGTTTAACCCTAGCCCACAAAATACTACAGGACCCACTCATCCCATAGACAGATTTGCCCTTTTGTTGCTCCCATTCATTCGCCGGTTCTGCACTCCGGCGTCTTTCTCGGGTTCCGACCGATATGGAGAAGACAACAGTATTCAAAGTTATATGACTAACTTAGTTTCGATTTTTGATGGAAGTAGTATGGTATCGCGTCTGGACGACGGAACGAAATTTCCTCGGGGACAGGAAACCGGTTTCGCAGCTGTTGCTGCTCATCAAGTATGTGTACCAGGCATTGTCCAACCCACTCATCCTTATACTTGAGCACTCCGCAATGGGTTTATCACCTTGATCTCATGTGATTTTTTAGGAGCATGTTTGGACGAAGAGTCCATTTTCAGAACCACAAGGTGATTCGTTCAAAGTTATTTCGTCGGTTGGATAAAGACAACTTTCGCTTATTGAACAGCCTACAGCTGGAACCTAAATGAAGGTATTTACCAAAATAATTTGCCTCTAAATGCCTCAGTGTGGTCGAGGATGGGTTTCTGAGGCTCCGAGATGGTTACCCGTCCGAAAAGCCTCTCGAAATGCTCCCAAGTGACCGTGTGTCTAACACAGCCTCTTTTGGGGAGGTCCTACTCGCTGCCTTCTCGGGGTGGAGGTGTTTCCACTAAAGTGAAAGGACGAAAGTTAATGCCCGGTGCTCTCCAACGGATTGGCTGACTAATAGTCAGTCTAGGGGAGATGGCTAAGCCCTGATTCCAAATCAACCATAGATGGCGTACGAGGCATACAACGGTACGCCCACCGGCATCTGTGGCGCAGAGGCGCACTGGACACTCCCGGTGTTTGGCCTCATCCGAAAGGCGTATGAACTGAGTATTCAGTCACCGGCCCCCAGTGGGTAACAGACCCCACGTTTCGTCCCTCTGTCTTGCGGATTCAGCTTTTGAAAACTAAAGGCTCCGGTTGTGGACCCCTAGGAAGACAACCTGTTTTGGCTTGGGCCACAGGGGCAGTACTGCGCCCACAGACAAATCATGGACTCGGACTGTCTACCTCTTCCTCTCCGATTGTACCGTAACTTGTTTGGCATACAGTCTGAAGTCAGACCGGTGTGAAATATATACGTATATATACTTGCCCTTTGTGTTATCTTGCTCAAACTCCCTGTTTCATTTTTGAGAGCGAGAGCTAGAATTTGGACATACTGTTTGCATTATTCTACCACAGAAATGAAAATACAAGTGCTTTCGGAAAAGTACACGTGAAATGTTGTTCACTTCAGGAAGCACCTTTCGATATGGACACTGAGTCCCTTATCAGAAAACTTTTCCGCAATCTATGATATACTCCGTGCGAACAGCAAGGAAATCAGTTTCCCGATCAAAGTCCGTATGAATCCCACCGCCAGCCGCCGATTACCGCTGTTGCGAAATATGAAAACTACTCGTCGCGGACGTTGTCTGAAACGGATTCTGGAACAGGTTTGGCACGAAATGTTTTCCAACGACGCGGTAAGAAAACGATGCACCAATACCGGCGCCGACGATTGCAGTGGTTTGGACGTATCCTACGACGTCCAAATACAACGATCTCAAAACAGTTCTTCTCTCTTGCTCTATGATAAGAATGGCAGTCACCACGGAGTACATATGAAACATAAATCGCCACTGTCAAGTCGAAATTTGATTGACTGGGATTCTGGTCTGTCTACGGAGTTCAAAACTAGGGGCAAAACTGGATCTCTCTGCGCTCATATATCACCTCTGATCGTCGCTCATGTGCAAGTGTCATTCACGACATTCAGGAAGCCGACCCATCCTCTCGGACGAAATTGAATTAAAGTACAACGGCATGGGTTAAAATTTCACGCTCGATCTCATGCACTGTGAACAAGGATTACCCCTGACTATGTGTGCACGGAATCCTAGTTCTATTGAGTTATCCAGAAAGCACAATTGCGCACATCTCATGTGCGTCGTTTCTTTTCACTGTTATATTTTGAACTCACTTTGAGGGTTTCAGTTTATTCACAGCACAAAACTAGTCTCTAACTCCATACGACCAAGAATATTTACAGAAACCATTATGTAACATATATCAGTTGTTGGGTTTTCCTGACAGCCATCTCCGAATTAACGATGATGTCTTGCGATTAGTCTCGAAAAACGGGGGTGGTTTCAGAACTTTAAAAATAGTAAGCCCAGGCTGATTATTAAGCTGGCGTAACTCAGCAACTAAGTCGTTTGTCACAGTAGTGTGGTGATTGACTCATGATTGCCCCTGGTACTCTATTAGTGCACAGGAATCCCCAGTTTACATGAGCGTAGTATTGGATTACTACAGCGTGCTGTCCTTTCAATGCCTACTGGATGAGGGCTTTGCGCTGGGAACGTGCGAGAGGCTGTTTGCTTACCGGTAAGCCTCATATACTATCAGCAGTGTTTTGCCAAAATAATTTTCTCTTCTGTTCTATGTTCTACAAATCAATAACTCCGTAGTTGCTCCTGTTGTTCAGTTTAGTAGACCCCCGTGACCATGTGGTCATCTTCCGTTACTCATGATCAGATGAGTGCGCAAGTTGTTGTGTGCTGCATCTATACTGTTTTTCTTCCTGAAAAAGGTTCGCATGGAACCTGTGAAGGATGAATTCGCTTTGTGTTGACTGGTTACCAAGGCGACGAACGTATCGCTTTAGTCACAGAGAATAAAACTGAAAGTCCCTCTCTCCATATAATCTCGTTTGTGAAGATTGATCAAATTGAGGACCAGAATTAGGGAAGGCACAAAGAATTCTGCACAACAACGATTCAACTTCAACAGGACCCAAAACCGAGGTGATAAATTGTAATAAAAGACGACATAGTCTTGAGCTTTCAATGTCAGTGAGAATAGTATTTGTTGCTGGACTGTCTTGTGGCGTGAGTGGATATCAAAGGAATTCGGTTCCTGAGTGGCTTAGACAATTAAACCGAAAATTTTAATTGGTAAGAAGATAAAGACAACCACAATCAAGCAATGAAATATAATGATCAATGATTGCAATTTTATCGTCAAACGAAAAAGATGAATGAATTCCAGTGATTTATCGTGCAAGAAAAGTTAAGTGATGCAACCGTAAAACGAATGCTCCCTTGAGGACAATTGTGTGAACTCAGCAGGTAAGTTAGGGAAATCCTGTAATTCAGACTGCTTTGATAACAGATGGAATCCATTGCGCGATCCTGTCGAAAATCACAAGCAGAAACCGTGACTACTTTCAGAGTAGTTCGCGACGGACAATACGGACTCAGCCGAGGAGCAAACGTATCGCAGCGGGACTCTCTAGCACACAGAAGAATGACCCAAGTTGAGAACCATATATATATATATATATATATATATATATATATATATATATATATATATATATATATATATATATATATATATATATATATATATATATATATATATATCCAGGGGGAAACTGCGTGTGCGCGTGATCAAGTACGTGTTACAAAGTATTGAAGTGGGCGGATAAACAGGCATAGAAGGAGCGCTGGACGATTAAGCACCACGAACCACAACACTGGTTGCTAGAAGTAGAAAATTATTTTGAATGTTTTGCACAGTAGTCATTTGAATCCTCGTCGAAAAGGGGATAGTCAATGAGTCAACCCATAGTGACAGATTTCTAGTAGCAATGGTACAATGAACTCGTCACCAACTTCGTAAACAGTTGAAAGGACCGCGTTGGTAAAGGCGGTGTTTCCGTGCTTCTTTTTAGGAATATATGATGTGATTTAATGCGGCTTCCTTCTCAAAATACTCATTTTTCTAACTACACCATGAAAACATGATCCAAAAGAGAACCTGGTGGTAGGCCGACAAATATTCCATCCGACTGATGGTTTACGCAACAATTATTCGGTGCATAGAGTATCTAAAAGGATGAGCACTTCTGAGTTGGTAGACTGGCGTGCACCCTGGGGTACGTTTATCTCTTCGGCCTTCATCGCCTACCCAACTCTCACCTGTGGCTCCACGAAGCTGAGGCATGCATCAGCGGCCATGCCCTGGAAAACCGGTCGAGAAAGAGACTAAACCGGGTTGAAGGTAATCAAGTTCCAAAAACCTCGGTGAGACGGCGCCCGCCATGCGAAGATGGATACTCCTGCATAGGCGGATGATGTCTGTTGGATCCAACAGCTACCAAGGAAATCCGCCCAATCAATAGGGTTGCACGGACCCCTGGGTCTAAGTGACCTCTACCGAATGATGAATGAGCTCCTAGAGAGCCAGCGGCAACCATGTACCGAGATCACTTGGACGCGTTAGGCAACCCGGATTGGTAGACCACCATCCAAAAGGCATACGAACCACTCGTTCGGTTACCGACTCTTCACACAAATATTTCCTGTTGCCTGGCAGGTAGCACTTGACTGTGCATGGGCTAGAGGTGCTACCACGAAGGAAAACCGAGTGACGCTGGGGACACTACTTAGTACCAAATTTCGAAGACTTCATGACAAGTTCCCTCACACATCGCTCATGCTAAGGCGTCCCCAGTAAGCGGCGCGCCTCGTGTTCTCTCTGCAGCCGGGTTGATAAACATGTTATCTGGGGGCCTTAACACGCAGAATCACATCCAAATCGCTTGCTGGGATATGAGAATACTCTTGGACACCTGTAGCCTAGCAATCACTGCGCGAACGTTACGTGACTATCGCATCGAAATCACATGTCTCCCAGAAGTTCGGCTGACGAATTCTGGAACCCAGTTTATAAAGGTTTCCGAAGGAGACGATAGTTACCGACTTTACCACAATGGACCTACGGACGACTTTGGTCTCCACGGCGTCACGATAGCTTTCAGAAACAAGTCCAAGAAGACACTGCTCGTACCGAAACGGATATCCTATCGGATCGCATTAGCTCGTTTTCGCGCCTCATCGTTAAACGCATCGGTTGTCGCGGCCTATGCTCTGACAGTTGCAGTTGAAGAAGCGGCAAAGGACGAATTATACAATAGACAACGAGATGTGATAAACAGCGTCCCAAACACGACATTCTCGTTGCTGCGGGGGACTGGAACGCCCGCACTGGTGCCTCCACTCAGGCAACTAGACACATTTTTGGGAAAATGTAGTCTTGGAAAGCATTGTAGCAATGGCGAAAGTCTCGTCAGCTTCATAGATTTCAGCGGCCTAGCCGTCACCAATACTCCCTTCCAACATCCCAGGGAACACTTGCTAACGTGGTAATCTAACGACGACCACACAGCGCACCAGACGGACTACATTCTGACAAGATCAAGACGATCATCTTGGATTCATGATTGACGGTCCTATCAAGAGGCGGAGACTGTTGACAAGAATGGCACCGACCGCACCCTCGTCCGTTCACGCTTCAAGATCCACCTAGCCAAACGTCGCAAGAACTGTGCCATGAAGTGGATTAACATAACAGCGTTAGGAACACCGACGAAGCGCCAAGCGGTCTCGGACGCTATTTCCTCGCGTCTAGCTACCATGCTACCAGGTGGAGGAAGTACAGATGAGAAACCAATGAACGACACCATCGATTGGATAATGCATCAGGCGCTCACCGATTGCCCTGGTATTCAGCTGGGCACTGTAGCGTTCCTCGTCAACTTGGAATTCGCAGACAACATCGTCATCCTTGGAGAGAGCCCGATCACCTTAGCTTAGAATTCCCTGCCAAACCCATGGGACTAGATATCAATACGCCGAAGGTCAAGATCCTTTCGACATGCGCTACACATTCCATCCTCCCGATATAGGTGAACGGCAAACAAAGCGAGCACATCCCGTCATTCAAATATCTCAGCTCCACGATCCTCTCAAACGGTCCAATTAAGAACGAAGTTAAACTACGCACTGACAACGCCAGAATTACGTTTCTCTAGCTTCGCAACGCACTTTGGGCGCGCAACAAAATCAGCCTCCGGACCAAAATCCGCGTCTTCCGGGTCGCTGTCCGCCCAATACTGACCTACAGTTAGCCACTACGCGTCGAGGACATCAGAAAGTTGGAAGTGTACGGTCATCGGTGTCTGCGACGGATGCTGAAATTGCCTTGGTACAAAATCCTTCAAACGAGACAATAAGACAACGGTGCTTTGACATCGAAAAGCTGTCAGTGTTCCTTCAACGCCGACGATTGCAGTGGTTTGGATGTTTCCTACGACGTCCAGATACAGAGATCTCAAAACCGTGCCTTTCTACTCCGCCATACCCAGAATGGCACTGTCGCCATGGAGGACAGCTGAAAACAGAGACCAGCACTGTCGAATAGAAAGTTGAGTGATTGGGACTCTAGGCTGTCTACGGCACTCGCAACTGGAAGCAGAACTGGATTTCTCTGTGCTCGTGTCTCGCATCCGATTGTCCCTCATGGGTAGGTGCCATTCGGGACATGCATGAAGTGGGCTCAGCCTCTCGCAGAAGCTGGTCGCATAAAAGTTAAAAAAAATATTATACAACCAGCAAACTAGTAATGAACGTTGAAAATGCAATAGATGGCCTAACAGACGTCTCCAAGAATAATTTATTCTGCTTAGTTACTCAAGTAATCAGTTTCCTCCATCCGGGAAGAGGAAGGTAATGTGCTAAGACAAGATGTGTTTGTTGCTTGCATTCGGTGGCGATGAGACAACGAAATGAATCCCACAAGTTGAGTTTCCAATTCTCACTTAACGTTCTCACGTAGTGTAGTCCGTAACCTTGTTACTGTGTGGTGAGGCGAGTTGACCGCGTCCGAAATGGGTCTTAACTGTGAAGCCTGTTTCGTATTTTTGGTATACTTTACTATCTTATGACGCTTCATAGCACTGGTCGGGTTCTGCTAAAAGCTATGGGATGAGTGGTCTCATTTGAGTGAAACCTTCAGTTCTTCTGACATTGTTTTCCCAATGACCGCAATCTTGTCTTCTTTACCTTCAAAACAAGAGAGCAGTATTTTGTCTTGAAGCTGGACTTTCAACGGTACAGGCTCACCTGACATTCTCCTACGACTTCACAGTGTTGGATTCAGATTGACCATATTATGGCCGGTCACCGCTGGTTTGGATCAATAGGACACTCATTCACTCCGGTCCACACCTACGGACACCGATCATGCCTTCCTTATTGTATGCTTGTGCAGAAGTGCAGTCGAAGGGGTACATCCCACAGCCTCAAAGGCTTATTGCACTATTCGGGACAGCCGAAGCTAAAACCTTGAGACTTAGAATGAAGAGTTACATAACATCCTAATAGGTTAGGTGTGGAAACGAAGCGGACGAGAATGGATTACCACTACCAAAGTGACTGGTGACGGTGGGATTCTAACATTTGACTTACAAGGTGGTAATAAAACGCTCTAAACCACTGAACAACCATCGGCATTACTTGTTTTTGTAAACAGGTGGTTGGGACATGCGTTACGCATGTCCAGATAAACCACTTCGGTGTACATTGTTCTTCGAGGCAGCTGGTGGTTGCAGGATGGATCAAGGAGATATAAGACATGACAAAAAGGCATGAAAACTTTAACCCCTGGATTTCTCGGGCAGGAACCCTTGAGCTTCCCAGTTCGGGTCCACGAGATACCTCCGAGAACTCATATTTCGATTCATGCTTGAGGTTAACTGCGTAAAACCCCCGGCAAAATTGCAAACAATGAACGGCACCAGGACCCAAAACCACCATGAGAGACGTGCCGCAGCAACTCGACAAGAGTGGAAATAAATAAGAGTATGCTATGCAGTGCATTGTACATTTCAGAGTGATAATTGAAAGTGAGCATGAATCGTTACTGTCAAAAAATATTCGAGGAAAAGGCAATCATTTTAGGAGAAAACTGAAAAATACTTCTAACACTGAGGATAGGGGATGATGTCATAAAAACCTAATTGGAACGAATTCTCCTGGGAGCTGGTGAAAGCGTTAGAGTGGAGAACACTCTTCTGTAATGGAAACTTCCGTTCTATTCTGTCCGACTTTTTCTCTCAAAGCTCTGGATGCTACAAATGTTAGGCAAAATAAAATACTATGGGCGTTTGCCCTTTCAAAATCGTAAGAAAAGTGGACAATTTTTACCACTCAATCACATAATACGTGTTGCTGTGCCTTTTCAAAATAACAAAAAGATGCACGAAATGGAGCAAACATTTCAATAAATGTGTCGCCTCGCTTAATGACTGGACGCTTAAAGAAAACAATAATTGTCTTTTCGACTTGAGGATAATATGCCACTGAGTGCCCTACTTGGTGTTCATTTTTAATTCGTTCAATAAGACACTCGCCTTACTCAGTCCCAGCGCCAAAGCCTCCAGATGCAGTTGAGCGCTACCAGTTAAAGTAATCGAAGTCGATTTGCATGACGGTTGTGCGTTCCCATCGTTTCCTGTTTGGACGCCGAGCGAGGGCTGGACGACAAACTGTTCGCTGGTGCCTTCACAGCTGACAGTTGTCAGAATGGGTGTGTCCACCTGCATCGGAGTCACATTGAGGAAATAGGAGGCAAGGCAAGAGAAATAGGTAGTATCAGTGTGAAAAATGTGAAAAATATCTTAGCGAAAAGTCCGCTCTAGTGTTTAATTCGATGTAGTGTGTCTACCAGGTGATTATCACCGCGGTCCTCATGGAATTTTACAAAATTCTCTGTTCCCGATTCAAACATGAATAAAACGAACGAAGCATTTAAGCCACAAGTCCTTTGTAGTATCAGACAGGACTGAAAAACACGATCCAGAGATTTGGACTCAAGAACCAAGTACAAAGGCCGCAAAGGCCATTCCTTGGTATTGAGTTAAACGCGTTCGTTATTCAATCCCTTACACTATTCGACCAATGTGCTTGGAAACTGGGTTCATATTTCACCTTTGGAATGGTATTCTAATACAGTAAATGGTCAGCCGCAGGAGAAAATCAGTTGCTTTAATCTGACCAGCTAATAATGTGGTGTCGGCGGGTGCATGCTAGTATTGTGAACTGAACACTGTTCTGAAATCTGCTTTTCCGACTGTATCACTGATATATAATATAATTCATCATGCAGCTTCAACGCTCAACTCATCATTGAAAACCATGGAAGCAGTGCACAGCTGTTTCATCCTTGTTAGGAATCATCAGCAGTGCACGTCCACCGAGCCCCCACGGGGACTCGAACCCGGGGTGATCGATTGTGAATCGAACACCTTAACCACAAGGCTATCCGGGTTGGCTCACAAAGGTCTACTGAAAATATGCACTACATGATAGAGCACCCTTCCGTCACTGGCTTTGAACGGTAACAACCCGCTTCCCGCATAGCAATCGACTCCTATGATGAGTGACTTCGCTGTAGGGGCCTAAGTACAACGAAGGCACTCCGTTATGAACAACCTGCAGAGCCTGGTTACTGTGTATTTGAGTAGTACATTAGATTCGTATAATATAATTCACCATGCATCACTTATTTCCAGACCTTCAAATCGGCCAGGCCCTGAGAAAACAGGAGCACTCAGCGACTCCGTCATCATCTTTTTGACAGTTTTAGATGCCCAACTGTTTCTTTTGTATTTCATGTTCGCCGATCAATAAAAAGCAGTTTACAGGTTATTTTACTATCACATAGTCTGCCAACCATTCTGAGGCATTGGTCTAGGTGTTAGCGAAATTTACTGTGACCGCGTTGCAAAAACCAGAGGGAAGTTAATCTGGTTGTTTCAACACTCTGTATGTAAATATTGTTCTGTTATCGACATTAATCTACATGAATATATCAGCTTGAGTAACTGAAAACGCAAGGTCAACTTTACATTGCCACCCTATAAGCACAGTAAAACCTCTCACTAGGAGACACGAACAGGAATAACTAAAATGATCCTAAGTGCGGTGTGCCCTATCTACGAGAGTTTTGCGAAGTCATCTCGTAATAACAATGAATAACGAAGGTAGCTTTCACAAACTCATTTCCCATGATAAAAAATAAAAGTGCAACAACAAATGTATTTTTGAAGTCGTGCAGAGGGGAAGTTTCTCGTGTGAACTTTGGAACGACTGTTGCACAAAGTGTGCTGGAGTTGAGTAGTGTCCGACGACAAATTCATGTCAGTGTATATTGCGTATCAGATTGCCTGATTAAGTGTTGGAGGGGCCGCCTCATTTTCTTCCTAATGGCTGTCGCATTCGTTACAACTGGTGTGCTCCAACGTTTGAATAAATGCTGATTAACGATGGTGATCTGCTACCAGGAGTACTACAACCGGGCAATACAGTAAAGCGTTTCGACGAGAACTTTCCGTGATTACAAGCATCGTCTTTCAACACCAGACTCCGACCTGGTGTCGATCGAAAAACAGAACTGCTTTGTCCACACTGTGCACATCACGGAATGAATAAGCATGGTAAGCCTATGGCAAATATTCTTCCCAGCTATTCAGTTTCTGTAGATACTTCATTCACTCCCTCGACCATGAATGCTTCAGAGAATTTGAATCTCTTCAAACAGTCGTTACTGGCAACAAAATCGATGAATCTTATTTCGTGTGCTAGCTCGGTAGCCTCCTCTCGCATCGTCTAGTGAGTGTTCAGATAATCACCTAACCTTTCAGAATATGAACAGCATGAGTTTGGTCAGTGCACGTGACCAAAATCGGTCGATCGATCAACGCGTCCTTCAAAACAGGAATCAGCAGATAACATGGTCGTCCACACACTTTGTAATCAAGTTCAATGCATCTTTGGGCACACAAGGTGAATATTGCTCGTTACCATGCTAAACTGGTGGTAGTCGAATGGTTTGAAGCGTTTGCTTACCACTTCGGAGGTCGGAGGTTCGAATCCCCACCACCATCAGTTACTTTGGTGGTAGACAGTAATCCACTATAGTCCGGATTGTTATCACACCAGACGTATTGGGACCTTGTGCGGTACTCCATCATTCCAAGTCAGGGTTTGGTTGTCGGTTGTCTCTAATAAAGCAGTGGGCCCGTGTGACTATAGGGTAATACACCATCCACTGCACTCACGTGCAAACATGTAGCAAGGAAAAACAATTTCACCACAATTCGACGAGGCGACCCTTATAAAAAGGTTATACCGCATATATTTTCAACAGCTATGGATAAATTATCCTCGACCACCGATCTACGTATTAAACTTGGAATGTGCAATAATGGAGAGTCTAAAACATGTCGGAAATATGGGATTGTGTACTATGGAAAATTCGACGAAAGTCTCGCAAATTTCTATCCAACTCCTTGGCAAAAATCGAACAATCCCTATCACCTGATCCATCGGGACTTTCTGAAGCGCAAAAGCAGGAAAAATAGAATGCCATTTTCTGGAAGACAACGCCGCAGTGAGTAAACTGAAACTCGATTGACTCACATTTTATGAACCCTCTGGAGTGTTGCTGGGTTAGCATAATGAGGATTCACTTGACAGGTAATCAAAGAACGGTATACCGACTGATAAATAAAGAAACCATGGCACAGGTGGAAAGACTGATGACGCAATAATTAGTTCATTTTTCACGTAAATAACTGAAATAAAATAAGCAAAGCAGCAATCAACTGAAACCAGAGAGTTGATCACGCCTAACTAATTATTTGCTACGCTATCCAATGACTATTAAGTAGGAAATGAATGCGTGATGTACGATGAATACATAACGAACGAGTCGGGAGTTAAGGTCACAGAGGAACAAGCGGTTTCTGCGAACAAACGGCGCATGATCTAAATTAATCGAAATGAAGGTTTGAAAGGAACACAATGTGCCCAGTGAGCATCAATGTGTTTGTGAAATGGGGTCAAGCCAATAGAGAGCTACGTATGTAACTATAGATGAATGTATATTATGTCAAAACATTCTCACCCAAGTGGGTTATACAATGTAGTTGATTGCGAATTTCTCATCCTGAGCATGTTGTACCATACACGATGACTGAAGATCAAAAATATCAGCACAGAAGCTAATACTGTGAGTGACTAATACATTAAATCGATTTTATATTTATCAGTTCATTTGGTTCATTTGCCTCCTATATGGCAAATAATCAAGAGACATTTGGAATCTAACGACCGTTAAGGAATCGGCCAAGTCCTCCTTAATATCGAGGCACTTATTTCACTGTGATTGTCATTTCTACTAAAAACGTTTACTTTCGAGAAATCGCACGCTTTTCGTTATTTGGATTTCCCGCCTTGAAGCCATTACTTTTCCTGACTGGTTTGTTCCCCTTCTTCGCATCAATTTACGAGGTCGGTAACATCCAGCCGCAGTTACGCTATAGATATAGTGGTATTCCTAGCCTAATTGACTCTTTTTTGCTCGTTTACTGTAGTGTTGTCACTATACGTTCTACCACCTGTTACACGCGCTCCCTTGCAAGCTACTGAGAGATCTAGTTTTTTTTACTCTGTGTCTGTTGGTATTCTAGTTGGAGGCTCAGATCTGTGCGATTACGGGCTACAATGTAAAACCGTAGGTTCGATCTGTTTGTGTGCATCGTGTGTGAGACGTCCTATTCAAACGTCTTTTGTGATTAGGCTTCATGATTTTTGATCTATCCGGGAATATAACTACGATAACGGAGAGGAATAGATAAACGGGCCGGGTATTTACTAGTGATCTTTCTAAGATATTCACAGGTTAGTGGTCATACTATGTCACTAATCAAAACGAAGAGTGGTTACATACGTGTGTTTCTGTTTATTCTTCGTCTAACCGATAGGTTCACATTACTGGAACATAGCTAGGCTTTCGGTCGTTCAGTTGAAATAAGACCAACACGATTTTTTTACATTTACCATCAGAAGGAAAACCTGCTCACTTCCAGATAACCTAAATGATTCATTGCACTGCGTGCGATTTGCTTCACATGGGCACGAAGACGCAACATAGCTGCTAGTTCCGGTAACCGATGTCGCCACGTTAATCCGGTGGCCGAACGAAGAAGACCAAGATCAGGTCGAGGGGCATTTATTCCATGCACCACGCCGACTTGTGAGTCATGCGTGTCGACCGCGGATAAATCGGGTCCGTCCAGCGAACGAATCGAACGCGCATGTAAATCACCACGAACATGTAGCTGATCCATGTGAAGTGGTTGCACAAGGTCTCCAGATACTGAAACCGCGCTACCGACTCGAATAGCCTCGGTGACTGGGGTCGGAGAGGAAACCACCTGAAAACAAGCAGCAAATTAAGCCCATGAGCACCTGGTCAATGTAAAAAGTAAGGGACGAAAAATTCGACTACTTGATTGGGAACCTACGTTGAGCAAACTGAAGGGATGGAAACTTTTCGGAGAAATACCAAAGTTAAGTGAAATGATTTTCGAACAAGACCCAAAACAAGGATCGAAAATAACTGATGTATAAGAAAACAGCCCAATCGTGGACCGCAAATATGCGATTCCCAACGGCTATATTCTCATAAAATCAGCTCTATTTCTAAATAGATAGCAATGAAGCTGAATGACTTGTGTCGGAATGAGTAAACCATCGCATTTATTTGAACGTCTAATCCAATCTGTATATTTGCTGAAGAGATCGACAGTTGTGACCAACAGTTTAGTCTCGCCTTGAATGGGCAATCTGTGAGGGTATGGGACGGTACTATCGATAGACGACCGAGTTCCATTAGTAGACGGCGCTTCATGGCCTGCACAAAATCGATAGCAAAGTTAGAACCGGCGAGGCGGATCGAGGGCCCGATCGGTTCGTGAAAAAATGCAGCGAAATCAACCAATCACCTGCCAACAGTTGTTTTAACTGAACGATCAATCGGGTTTGCATCTAAAAGAACCAGTCAGAAGAGCAGGTTATGGGGAACGTTTTGGACCAATGTGCTTCATACAATGATTCGGCTGCGGTTACATGGCATCCTGTATGAAATGCCTGTTTTGTGTTAATAAAATAAGATCGTTCGGAAGCAGAGGTCTTCTTATAAGAGCTACTGAGACGGAACAGAACACAGCAAACAACTGTTTTCTCAGTGTTTTGATACTATGTGCTATCCCTTAAAAACAGAAGAAAAAAACGTGCACGGGGGGACACAAGCGTAAATGACAAATTGCTGATTGTGTGCAGGGCTTCGGACTAGTTGACGCTCGCTCCCATAACACGAAGAATCTAGATATGGTATGCACTTTGCGCCTTCCAAATGCAAAGTAATTTTGCAGGACTGGCAGGAGCCTGTGCCTGCATTCATCGTTTGTGGTGAACAGTTTGACTTAGTCGACAACTTTAAGTACCCTGGGAGATTGACAACAGTTGGAGGTGGAGTTGGAGAGATCAGTTCATGATTAGTCAGAGCCAGAGCAGCTTACGAAGAAAATGACAACAACAAAAAGTGTACGGTGAAAAGTAGAAAGAAAAATCGGCACTTTTATTTTTATTACCTATCTCTTTCAATAATTCTACTCCCCTTCCCCCAATTTTGTAATTGTCTTCGCTATATTGGTAACTTTCTTGATCTCAAGCCGGTATATATATATATATATATATATATATATATATATATATATATATATATATTTATAGGTGGATAAGAAGACAGAAAGAAGTATGGTGTTAAGAGCTGGCGAAACGAAAGCAAGATTGCAAGACAGTAGTACGACGACTGAGTCATCATCATTGTACGGCGTTAAACAGTAGGGCAAGCCCCATTGACCACTGCCTTTCTCACCATGTTGCACGCTGAATTAGAAAGTATGAGTATACAAGATGGACTGGGACTGGACCTACACAGGTGGGAAAAGGAAAGAATGCCCTAATAGCCAACACACGGAATACACAGTGTTATTGTACAAACGCACATCGATCAGTCATCCTGATTCGATAGAAGGTGACAATACGATCGCGACTGTTCACGTTTCGCTCCCATATCCTTCAGTGTCTCCAGCCAACTGGTAGACGGATCTTTTGGACCCCAACCACAAAGGTCTGAAGCACCTACTTTTCTAAGTTTGATGCACATTTTCTCATTTCTCGCTGCCACGTCATTTGTTGACCTCCACATAGTTTTTTCCACTCCCTAAGAGGAACGGAGAATAGCACACGGTACGGTAGACGTGTGCTTGCCATACGTAACACGTGCCCGAACCAACGAAGTTTACCAAGTTGTATACGCTGTGACAAAACGTTCTCTGAATTATTACCCAATACTCGCCTTCCGACTTCAGCATTGCTTACTCTGTCAATCCATCCAATCTTAGCGATACTACGCAAGCATCGGAGGTCAAAAACCTCAAGACGACGAATATCTTCAGCACGCAGACTCCAAGTTTCGCAACCATACAGCAAAACTGAACGCACTGCAGCACAGTATACACCACCTTTCAACTTCAGTGAAATATCACATCGACGCCACAAGTGCTTCAGTCCAGCGCACGCCGCTCGAGCCTTGGATATACGCGTACTCACCTGTACTACAGTGCTCCCATCCGTGGTCACGCAGCTACTGAGGTAAATGAAGTGGTCGACAACTGCCAGCACCTCCCTATCGATCATCAAGCTCGGAATTGTTGACGTCCAGCCTGCTGCTTCCATCCAGCCTGCAATTCCAGACCAATCTCGTTTACGTTCACTCCTAGTTGAGCGTGTAGCTTCGAGGCGAGTGTTGTGGTAATCAGGTAAATTGCGGAGTCTTGCGTCACTAGCCTAAGCGCAGCGATTAAGGGTTCCAATGGAGATCTAATCCTCCCCATGCCATTTTGTCTTGCCTATGTGTTAAAGGTAGGCGCTGGCGACGGAAACCTTCTGGTTTCCACTATAGTGAGAGGACGGAAGCGAATGCGCGGCGCTCTCCGCCGGGTTGTCTGACTAATAGTCAGTCTAAGGGAGATGGATAAACCATGATTCCAAACCAACCACAGGTGGTTTATGAGGCGTACAACGGTATGCTCACCGGCATCTTTGTCGGAGAGGTGCACTGGACATCCAGGATGTTTGGCCTCATCCGAAGGGCGAATGAACCGAGGAATCAGTCACCGGCCCCCAGTGGATTACGGACCCCACGTTTCGCCCCGTTGCTTTACGGGTTAAGCTTTGGATAGCTAAAGGCTCCGGTTGTGGATCCCTAAGAAAACCACCTGTTTTAGCTTGGGCAACCTGGCAGTATCGCGCCCACAAACAAATCATGGACTCCGACTATCTACCCCTTCCTCCCCGATTGCACCATGTTTTGTTTGGCACACAGTCTGGAACCAGACAAGTGATTATATATATATATATATATATATATATATATATATATATATATATATATATATATATATATATATATATATATATATATATATATATATATATATATATATATACCACGTTTATCGTCTCCCCAGACACTGAAAGTTTTGGCGTTGGACCAACCCAGTCCTGCAACAACATCTTGCACTTTGAAGGTGCAAAACGCATACCGAACACTGCTATGCAATCCGTCAAGCTGTCTAGAAAAGCTTGCAACTTACCTGGATCTTCACTTAGTAGAATTATGTCGTTCGCTTACTCAAGGTCTGATACTTTCCAATCGGGAAAAGTTCAACGCCGCTATCCTCACCTGACAAAAGTGCGGTCTCTAACACCATCTCAATTACAAAGTTAAAGAGAAAAAGACAGAGGGGGCAACCCTGACGTACACCATTTCTCGTGGTGAATTCGGGTGAAACAACACCGTAAGCCTGAACTCGGCTTCGGCAATTAATGTAAAGGGATTTTACGATGGAAGTGGATTTCTTTGGTACATCCTTCAGAGAGAGTCAACGCCAGAGGACTGTGTAGTCGACTGAGTCGAAGGCCAATTTAAGATCAGGAAAAACGGAGATAGTGGGCCTACGGAAGGTGTGTCCATGTCCTAAAATTTGTCGAAGAGTGAATATGTGATCAATACAACCTCGACCAGGTTTGAACTCAGCTTGATTCTCGCGCGAGCACTATTCGCGAGCGTTGGACAAGAGATGGAGAATAATACCAGCAAGCAGTTTGAATGTGACGCTAACCAGACTTATTCCCTTGTGGTTTTCACAGGAGGACCTGTTGCTTTTCTTATGAATCGGTACGATCACCGATTCACACCAACTCTTTGGAACTTGTTCCTTCTCCCATATCAAACCGGGCAGTTTTGTCAACTCCAGTAAAAGTGTTGGGCCACCGTCTTTGAAAACAGACGGAAGCAACCCATCCGGTCCGGCAGTCTTATGCTGTTTAAGACAGCTTACCGCACGAAGAACCTCCGTTTCTGATGGATGACTGGTATCTATAAGAAAAGCTGTACCCATTGCGCTGATGATCAAACCTGAAGGGGATAAAGGCCAATTAGACTGCTTCTCGAAATGCTCCGCCCAGCGAATTAGACGATGCCCCTGAGTTTGAATCAGTGAGCCATTCGCTTCTTTGATAAACTCGCTAACGCCTGGTTTACGTGGACCGGTTTGTCTAATCAGACGGAAAAGGTTGCCAATCGCCGCAGCTTCTCCCATCTCCCTACACTTCGCAATCCACCACTGCTCACGATCATTTCTCAGGCTCCGAATCAGTTGGCGTTTAAGGCATCTCCCTGCCTCATCGTATATGGAATCCGGAGGAATCGTTCTGCGCACATCTAACAGTGCAACTGAGGATGCAAATATCCATCGTTTCTGTGTGTGTCTAGTTGTTGGACCTTGGGTAGCATCAGCATCCGCACGTAGAGCCTGTTTGGCCTCTGTCCGTCGCTCTTCTGGATCCTGGGCATTTACCTGCATCGTTAACCTGGTGGATAATTCTGTTCGGAAAGCAGATCGTTGGTTATCATCCAGTAGCAGCTGCGGAGGATGGTTTGCTTTGGCGTTGTTTTGGCCACCAACGAGGCGCAAGCTGAAGTGCGCGCGGACAAGAGCGTGATCAGTGTCTACAGACGTGGACCAAAATGATCGGCAGTCTTGAATTGATCCACGCCAGCGGTAACCGACAGCAATATGGTCGATCTGAGTCCAACGCTGTGAAGGCGCAGGAGGACACCAGGTTAGCCGGTGTCGCTTTTTGGCGAGAAATTTGTACTCGCTAGGGATAGTTCATGGTCGGAACATGGTTGAATGAGTCGATCACCGTTATCAGTTCGATCGGCTGGAACGATAAAACGGCCTCCTATATTCCTCTCTGTCTCGCCTAGGCTTCTGACTTGAGCATTGAAATCACCAGCAACAACCATGATGCCCGTAGAGCGCACGCTGTGGAGTAGTTGAGACAAATCCTGGTAGAATTCGCCTTTAGCCTCAGGAGATTTACAGTCAGTTGGGGCATACACCGAAACGAAAAACAGGCATCGACGCTTCAGTCTAGTACTGTAGACAAGCACAGAACCATTCAACCGAACTGCGCACAGACGGCTGCTGACTGGGATCCAGTCGAGCAGTGCACGCTCAGCCTTCACGCTCAGAGCGATGCCAACGCCAGCCTGACCACGAGCACTAGACACCAAATAACCCGACACGCGGAGAGTGAAACGAGAAGCCGAACATGAATCAGGGGAGCGAAGTATAAACACTGAAGTTGGGTCTGGTGTGCGTGTTTCGGAGGCACAACACACGTCTATGTTAAAGGTTCCAAGAGTCCCGGCTGGGGCAGCCTGTTCCTCCATTTTGCAAAGTGTGCGGACGGTGAAAGCAGCTAAGTGAAGAGGATGCTTAAATCGGAGAATGGATTCTCTTTTTCCCCCTGTCTCTAATTTGCTGCCCCTTCCGAGAGCTACAAGTTCACAGTCACGACTCATTGGGGCTACTCGTGCGCATTTAGAATTGGAACGCAAAGGATGAAGAGCAGAGAGATAAGGAATGTTTTCCGATTGACCACTGGAGATTTCTGGGCACATCATACTTCGCGGTTGCCCACACCGCAGAAGGGGTTTTCCTTTGAGTACCTTCCCCGCCGCCTTTGACTCAAACGTTTGACCCACAAGGCAGTGGGACGTTAATTCAGCATTGGGACGTGACCGAAGCACCCGTGAAGGAACTGCTTCCGGTCTGTTATGTGAAACTTGATTGTTACATGTATTCTGTCTTGTCATCGCCCGTGCTCTGTTGTCGATCCACTGTTCAGATTCAGTCCTTAGCCGCTGTGTGGTCGTCGTTAGATTACCACGTTAGCAAGTGTTCCCTGGGATGTTGCAAGGGAATATTGGTGACGGCTAGGCCGTTGAAGTCTATGAAGCTGACGAGACTTTCGCCATTGCTACAATGCTTTCCAAGACTACATTTTCCCAAAAATGTGTCTAGTTGCCTGAGTGGAGGCACCAGTGCGGGCGTTCCAGTCCCCCGCAGCAACGAGAATGTCGTGTTTGGGACGCTGTTTATCACATCTCGTTGTCTATTGTATAATTCGTCCTCGGCCGCTTCTTCGACTGCAATTGTCAGAGCATAGGCCGCGACAACCGATGCGTTTAACGATGAGGCGCGAAAACGAGCTAATGCGATCCGATAGGATATCCGTTTCGGTACGAGCAGTGTCTTCTTGGACTTGTTTCTGAAAGCTATCGTGACGCCGTGGAGACCAAAGTCGTCCGTAAGTCCATTGTGGTAAAGTCGGTAACTATCGTCTCCTTCGGAAACCTTTATAAACTGGGTTCCAGAATTCGTCAGCCGAACTTCTGGGAGACATGTGATTTCAATGCGATAGTCACGTAACGTTCGCGCAGTGATTGCTAGGCTACAGGTGTCCAAGAGTATTCTCATATCCCAGCAAGCGATTTGGATGTGATTCTGCGTGTTAAGGCCCCCAGATAACATGTTTATCAACCCGGCTGCAGAGAGAACACGAGGCGCGCCGCTTACTGGGGACGCCTTAGCATGAGCGATGTGTGAGGGAACTTGTCATGAAGTCTTCGAAATTTGGTACTAAGTAGTGTCCCCAGCGTCACTCGGTTTTCCTTCGTGGTAGCACCTCTAGCCCATGCACAGTCAAGTGCTACCTGCCAGGCAACAGGAAATATTTGTGTGAAGAGTCGGTAACCGAACGAGTGGTTCGTATGCCTTTTGGATGGTGGTCTACCAATCCGGGTTGCCTAACGCGTCTAAGTGATCTCGGTACATGGTTGCCGCTGGCTCTCTAGGAGCTCATTCATCATTCGGTAGAGGTCACTTAGACCCAGGGGTCCGTGCAACCCTATTGATTGGACGGATTTCCTTGGTAGCTGTTGGATCCAACAGACATCATCCGCCTATGCAGGAGTATCCATCTTCGCATGGCGGGCGCCGTCTCACCGAGGTTTTTGGAACTTGATTACCTTCAACCCGGTTTAGTCTCTTTCTCAACCGGTTTTCCAGGGCATGACCGCTGATGCATGCCTTAGTTTTGTGGAGTCACAGGTGAGAGTTGGGTGAATGATGGAGACCAGGGTGCACGACAGTCTACCAACTCAGAGGTGCTACTTGTCTCAGATAGCCCAGACTCTGAAAACATTTGTCATTAGGATACGGTTAAGTTGTGGATATTCTAGGACTAAGGACTTGATGTGGATTGTTTTCCGTTCCATTTGCGGAGAGAAGTAAGGCACAGATATTCGGATGAGCTTTGTACAGAAAGGAAACAAATCCATAAGGAAATATTGATGGCAAAAGCGTAGCGAAAATGTCTACACTCTTCCTGCTTCCCATCACAAGTGGCATGAACAGAAGCACCAAAGTAAGGGAAAAGTAGTAGTAGACCATTGATGGAGGGGTGAAAGTCAAACTATTGAATTCGAACTTCGGACTCTCTATCATCCGTCAACCGTGAAGGTAGAAAGTATCTCAAACCAAGCAGTCATTCTATTGGCTAAACAACCGCCATACGGCCAGTCGGATGCGAATTACGCAAGTGGACCCTCATTGTCTGTGCGATTCAGGCTCCTTATACTGGTAATAAATACCACGAGCATCGTTAATGTCCGGCTTGCTATCGCACCTTACTTATTGGGTTCTTCGGTGATTCTCATTTCCAGTTCTCAGGGTCATGTGTGACAGTACTCGATGATGACTCAACAGATTACGGTGGTCACAGTATGTGACGCTTCCAATTTACTGATGCACATTTCTGGAATAATTAGCCATCATGACGAGACCGCTCCTCCCAAACCCAAAAGGCTACGCAGGATGGCTTCTTAAAGTCAGAGATGCAATCATTTCCGAAAGACGATGTGTAGAAGTCGCAGTTCACTCTGTAAACCAATTAAAGATCAGCAATTGGCTCCAGTTACTATGTCTCAGGAGAGGACACTCGAGCAAATAAGCAGGGAGAAGCTGTTTGCCGTTCAAAAAACACCAACTAGATAGATGTAGGAGTGGAACAACTGGGATTTCCCTCAAGGGTGGGAGAAGTCACCGCATTTCACGGGGCGGCTATCGCATGCCTAACCTGAAAAACCCTCAGCTGCGGGTCCATCGATTCCTCCGGGTTCCAGATGTGATGATGTATACAGATATATTCAGAGAATGTATTGTTGGCACGAGGAGCCTGAATCGTGTTTTTGGAAAATCCACTTGCATTCTTCACATCTAAGGGACAGATACTGTGTCATTGGAAAAGTGGTTCGCGCCTTATCGATTATTCAATAGCGTTATTCACACCGGACTGTCCGGACCGCGATAGCTCAGCTGGTAGAGTATCTGCCCGGTATGCGGAGGGTCGTCGGTTCGATTCCGGCTCGCGGCGCCCGACTTTTCGATGTGAAGAATGCAAGTGGATTTTCCAAAAGTATACAGATATCTCAAACGCCAAATGATTCGGAGCCTGGGAAACGATCGTGAGCAGCGACGGACTGCGCAGTGTTGGATGGAAAAGGCTGTTCCGGTCGGCAACTGCCGCAATTTTTTCCATTTAATCAGAAATACCAGTCAAGGGAAGCCGGGTGTTAGCCAATTGTTCCAAACGGCTCACAGATTCAGACACGGAGAATCATCCAGATTGCTGGGCGGAGCATCTCAAGAAACAGCTTACCTGACCAATGTTCGCAACAAGTAAACCGAGCAACACGGTGCTTAGCGTCCTGGATGTACATACCAATTTTCTGCCAGAAGCCGTGGCAAAGAAGCTGCACTTTGACGTGATGTGACAGGTTGCGTCCTCAGCGACCTAACGGGCCATGCAGATTGGCTTCTTAAGGCCGAAGATGCAATCATAACTGACATGTCAATGGACAGAGGCCAGACAAGGTCCAGTCTCCTTGTCGTTCAGGTTGGGGGTCGATCTGAACTGGTAACTAAGTCGGTATAATCAGTGGAAGAATAATTGACCCAAGAAAATGGGCTTCCACCCAGCCACCCCGCTGTCTTGCAAACACGTTCTTGTTAGAAGTAAAG
The DNA here is from genome assembly GCA_948099385.1 of Fasciola hepatica. Classification (NCBI taxonomy): domain Eukaryota; kingdom Metazoa; phylum Platyhelminthes; class Trematoda; order Plagiorchiida; family Fasciolidae; genus Fasciola; species Fasciola hepatica. The sequence goes on from CANUEZ040000019.1 coordinate 5,725,842, forward strand.
GCTTTGGTTGAGAACTCTAATCGTCCTCCTGCTTTGCGGCTGGACACCCTAGCAGTGCTCGTTCCAAAACTCTCATGAATCGCAAGACTACAAAGAGTTCCATACTGCATCAGTCGTCATGCAGGATAATCGGGACAGCGCTGCTCATTGCATCCAGTGTGATGGGTAGCGATAAGTGGGGTACTGCTCAGAGTTTCATCTTTTTTATTCAATCCTTGTCTTCTATCCCCAACCACCTCTCTTTGCCCCATCTATCCACCCATAATGCTCCCATGGATAACGTGCCCAACACTCGCAACAGTTCATTGTCAAGTAGTGTCGGGAATAATCCTCTCTCTTGTAACTCACATCTTCTCAAGCCTCGTCAGCCTCTGAATCTCGACTTCTTTAACGTGTGTACACTGATGCAGGCCGGTAAGCAGGCGTGCCTAGCTCTCACAATAGATTCTCTGGCGATTGGTGTCTGCTACGTAAGTGAAACGCGTATCCAGGATTCGAGCAGTGTGATTCAACTAACTGCTTGTGGTATCTCATCGAGGTACTTCCTGCGCACTTCAGGAGACGAAGCAGCTAGAGCTGTGGGTCAACGTGGTGTAGGAATAGTCTTGACTGACAAGGCTGAGACTGACCTTTTAGACCGGATCTCGGTTAATAGTCGATTATGTGCTGTAAAACTCGATGGGTCAGTTGGCGTTCGAAAGGATAGTCGTGTGAAGCGCAGTTTGGTTATAATGCCGGAATACGCTCCAACAGACTGCACCTTTGACACGCAGAAAGATGATTTCTTTGATGAACTCGCCACTCCTGTTCGTAGGAGCAAAGGCTGACATTGTAGTGCCAGATTGGTGATTTTAATGCACAAGTTGGCAAACTTACTGTGTCGGAAACTTGTTTTGGTGGGCGTCGTGCTTTACCGGCTCAACGCACAGATAACGGGGATAGGCTTCTCCAGTTTTGTGCAAACAATCAGTTATTCCTGTCTAGCACAAATTTCCGATATAGCTCGCGTCGCAGGGCGACATGGCGCTCTAACTGTACAGATACTCTGATTCAGATTGATCATACAGCAGTAAGCTACCGGTGGTGCAGTTCTGTTCAGAACTGTAGATCTTACTGGTCTACGTACGTAGTGTCGGACGATGCATTAGTTTTGATGCAATTATCATTCCATCTCCATGGTCATCGACGCAAACCGCAAACCCGGTTAGCCGTACAACGTTTATCTCATCCAGAAGTTCTCACCAGTTATGAACAAAAATTAGCACGTGCTAGGAACTACGGCGGACAGTAATGTAGACGAGCACTGGCCGTAAATCAAACAGGCGATGAACACGGCAGCACGTTTCACCTGCGGTCCTAGGTCCGATGTCCATCAATGACACTAGATTTTGCAAGAGTCGATCAGTATGATGCAGCGAAAACGTCAGTTCGAACTGTAAGGTGATGAGTAAGATGCAAAGACATCCACAAGGGTAAGTCACAAAAAGCCTTAGGGAAGACCGCAAAAAATTTATGGATTGAGGTAGCCGAAGAAATCGGAGTAGCGGCTGCTTCAGGTAACAGTGAAAAACGGTCCAAACTTATTCGCGACACCGGTGGACGGCGAACCCTGGTCAGCGAAATGATATGCGATAGAAATGGAGATCTTATTGATGGCAAAGAGCAAAGGCTTGACCGATGAGCCGAAGGAAGGAACCAGAGGTAACTGGGAAACGTCTGAACCATTGGTCTCAGCGACCACCGGGTAATTACGAGCCAAAGTCCAGGAAGCCCGCGCAGTGGGAAGCACTGCACGCCGAAAACTACATCAGGAAGCCTTGCGCTCGGCCATAGTCGATCGCAACAGATACTAGATGAAAGTAGCAGAGAAGATGGAGACCGCTTCCGGTACTAGTGACTTTGGCAAATTATTTCGACTCATTCAGTGTTTTGAATGGGCGATGCAAACCTGAACCCGTCTGACGTGATGCAGCAGGCCATATTATCTCCGAACAAAGAAAAATCGAATGTTGGGTTGAGCATTTTGACCGTCTTTTCAACCGACTTTCCGATCACGCCGCTAACCTTCCATCGTCCCCGGGCGTGGAGATGTACGACGTCAACTGGGAGCCACCAAGTATGAAGGAAATCGCCAGGGTCATTAACCAGCTGAAAAACAGAAAAGCTGCTGGAGAAGATAGCAAACAACCGGATGTGTATAAGACCTATTTGCCATCATTGATAGACAGGCTCCACGTGCTGTTCCAGTCTATATCGGAAGGACAGACGTTTTCAACGAACTGGGGTGCATCTATTCGGTTACCCATTCAAAAGATAGGAGACATGACAGTGTGCGAGAACTATCAGGGGATCAGTTTAATTGACGTCACTGCAAATATTTTCTGGTTACCGCTACTCAATCGCTTCTTAGTTGCGAGACTCCCACACTCCACCGAACCAAGGAGGTTCCGCCGTGGCAGAGGTCGTGTGGACCAAATTTTCATATTGCGTCGAGTACTGGAACACCGCTACAAGTTCCAAAAGCCAACAGTAGCCTGCTTCATTGATTTTTGGGCTGCCCTTGACTCGGTTAATCGTGAATGCCTTTGGGACATACTAGAATCTGACGGATTCCTGTCAGACTCTCCAGGATCCTGAGGGCTTACTACGACTCCATTAGCGCACGTGTTCGAGTGTATGATGAAGAATCTTTGGCGTTCGCAATGAAGCCCGGAGTTAGACAGGGCTGCCCGCTCTCACCGATGTTGTTCAACTATGCGATCGACTGGACGATAAACAAAGCCTTGGCTGATTGACCCGGTGTCCAACTGAGTCCAACGGTGCACATCTTGGATATGGAGTTTGCGGACAATCTTGTCATCTTAGGAGATTCTTTCGCCTCACTTCAGAGAATCCTGGACCGACTCGATTACTTCTCGAGGACTACTGGTCTTGAGGTCAATTAGGCAGAAACAAAGGCTTTTTTCACTTGCCTTGGGCCGTTATCTCAGCAACTGTCTATAAATGGTCAGGCGATCAAGTGTGCACCATCGTTCAAATGTCTGAGGTCAACTCTGCTTTCGAATGGTCACGCGAAGGACGAAGTACTGACAAGGATTGACGATGCACGGAAACCGTTTCTTCAGCTCCGGCGTGTGCTGTGGTCACGGAGCGAAATTAGTCTTCGAATGAAGATTTGTATCTTCTGTGCCGCTATCCGACCCGTGCTCAAATACGGGTGTGAAACCTTGCCACTACGAGCTGAAGATACCAGGAGGCTGCACGTTTTCGGCCACTGGCGTCTGCGCCGAATTCTCCGTAGAAACTGGCAGGAAGTGCTATCAAACGACGAAATAAGGAGGTGATGCTGCGACACAGGCCAATTCGACGTCCTTTTTTAACACCGCCACTTGCAGTGGTTCGGTCACATACTCCGGAAACCCGGCACAGAACTGTCCAAAAAACACTCTGCACTGCGCCACGTACAAATTGGCGTTGTTGCCTTGGTGGTCAAATGGGCGTGCTCGAGCACCGTCGAGAAAGACACGTAGCGACTCGGACAACACACGACCTACGGCCTGCAACACTGGACGAAAAGTGGGTGACGATCTGCGCTGAGCTGGCATACAACCGCCGAGCATGGTGGGCGATGATCTGCGATATCCATGGGACCGACTGATTCTCTGGCACGGGACAGTCATGCAGAAATAAAAGCAGGTAAGTCAGGTCGAATAAGTCAAAGAACAGTTTGGCTGGCCGCGCGCCAATATAGTTACTCCGGTGTCAACAACTGCGATTCGTTGAAGTGTATCAAATGAGCCTCCATCGGAAGTGGAAGTGGAGTTGAGCATTCGACTGTTAAAGCGAGGGAAAGCGGCAGGTCCTGACGAACTCCCTCCAGTTCTATCCGGTACATTCGGAACGAAGAACGTATTCCGTTATATTGGAGTGAGTCACTGATTGCACCCATCATCAAAGAGCGAATAGTCAATGACCGTAGTAACCATCATGGGATCAGCGTTCCCGAGGAGGAACGGAAAACAGGGCACGGCACAGTAGACTTGTCTTTGCCTTACGTAACACGTGCTCCAACCAACGAAGTTTACTTAACTGGATACGCCGTGATAAAGAACATTCTCTGAATTAGTATACAATACTCGCTTTCTTACCTCAACATTACTCACCCCGTCATTCCATCCAATATTAGCGATACTATGCAGACATCGATGGTCCGAAACCTCAAGACGACGAATATCTTCCACACGCAGACCCCAAGTCTCCCAAACATACAACGGTACAGAACGTGCTATGGCACAGTACACACGACACTTCAACTTCAGCGGAATATCAGGTCGGCGTGTTTGCGTGAGAGTCAAACTGAGTTTAGACATGGTCGAAACTGTGCTGATCAAATTTTCCTTAGTCGAAAAATTTCAGATATTTAACACATCATCGGTAGGTACATCATCTCCGTTTTTCTTGATCTTGAAACGGCGTTCGATTCAGTGAGCCACACAAATTCCTGACGCTGCCTCTTCTTAAGGAATGTAACAAGGAAATCTATTCATATCTCAGAATCACTGTACATAGATAATGTAGTCCTACTAATGACATAAACATGACTACACGAAGAAATTCGTTTATCTACACGACTACCGAATTCGGTGCTCCTTCTGTGTACACCCACCCTTGTGTTCCTCCAATACGCATGTTATCCCGCTCTGGCGTTTCGAGTTCTGCTTCTTTGCGCGCTGCCGAGTATAGTCACCACCGTGTTACGAACCGAGGACCGAGAGCTATGGACATCATACGGGAGCGGGTCCTGACTGAACTTAGGAGAATTCCAAAGGTTGATGGAAATAAGTTAAGGCAGAAAGCAGTGGTGCGAAAGTTGTGCGAGGTCCATGGTAAAAATGTATGACCTCTGATTAGAAAAACCTTTGAGGAGTAAAAGCCAACAAGTGCGCGCAGAAGAAAGTACCGTCATTTTTCATGAACCAAGTTCCGTTGTATGTACCACTTTTCCGTTTCATTTTTATTTTTTCTCAAGCGAAAAGGAACTACTTGGCAAACTGCACTTTCATTATCACGAAGTTAATTTTCTACATAGTGCATCGTACTCGTTAAATGGCGCGTTTTGTGTCAAAGTCCTGTGAGCGCAGTTAGGCTCAATGTACCCTTTTTGGGTGCATACCAGAGGTCGTGGGTAAGATCTTCGGAAACATTTCCAAATTATAGGCACTTGTTTGTATTCAATTCAAAATTGAGTGTGAAATCACGAAGTTCGCGATAAAAACCACGAAAATCACCAGGCCACCCACCTGCAGGCTGAATGGTGAGCTTCCATCAGTAAGGTCAAAGAACACACGGGTTTTGTGTCGACGAACAGATTGGATCCAGCCCATTACATTCAAATCCTTCGAAATAATTTTCTTATCTGCCTTCACGTTCTTATCTGCCAGATTCGGCTCTTCATCAGTGGAATAGTCACAAAACATGGGCCTAAGGTGCACTGGAAACCAATGGGCTTTTATTAAGTGCTTGGAAGCAAGCCAACCCGTTCCGCGTATCCATGTGACAGATTTATAAAGCATAAATGGCTCTGGTCTCTGTAAACGAACAGCAAACGAAAACACTGTTAGAAATGTAGCATTCCTCATTATTAGTAGAACATCGGCATCTGGAGACCTGGATCATGATGGAAAGCCTGAACACCTAATATTTTACCGATCGCACGTTCTAAATAACGTGAAAATCGCAAATTATGGTTCTGCAAGCAAACATGTGAATCAAGAGTTTATGACCAGTACATTCTCTCAGGATAAGTTCAAAACCTAGCAAGTGGCAGTTGGGATTAGCAAACAACAAGTTCTGTCTAGAACACAATTAGAACCATGAGAAAAACGACGTGGCCCAGTTCACTAGATAGCAACTGATAGCCCTTTTAAACTTCGAATGAATCATTATAATTCAATAGATATTCGGAAAGTAAAGTAATCACTGGTACTAAAAAAAATTCAACATCGGCACCGTACAACGATACCGGAAGGGCAAGCCCAACTGACCACTGTCTTTCTCACTATGTTGCACGTCGAAATAGAAAGCATGAATATACAATATGGACAAGGAGTGGACTTACACCACTGGGAAAAGGAAACAACACGCTAGTGGACAACACACGAAATACACAATCTAACTGTACAAGCACACATTGATCAATCATTCCGATTCGACAGAAAGTGACAACACGATCCCCACTGTTCACGGTTCGCTGCCATATTCCTCAGTGTCTCCAGCCAACTGGTTGACGGATCTTTTATACACCAACCACGAAGACGTGAAGCACTTACTTTTTATAAGTTCGCTGTATATTATCTCATTCCTCACTGCCACATCACCTGTTGACCTTCACGTGGTTTCTTCCATTCCCGAGGAGGAACGGAAAACAGGGCACGGCACAGTAGACTTGTCTTTGCCTTACGTAACACGTGCTCCAACCAACGAAGTTTACTTAACTGGATACGCCGTGATAAAGAACATTCTCTGAATTAGTATACAATACTCGCTTTCTTACCTCAACATTACTCACCCCGTCATTCCATCCAATATTAGCGATACTATGCAGACATCGATGGTCCGAAACCTCAAGACGACGAATATCTTCCACACGCAGACCCCAAGTCTCCCAAACATACAACGGTACAGAACGTGCTATGGCACAGTACACACGACACTTCAACCTCAACGAAATATCAGGATTTTGCAAGGCATCCTCCATTGTCTTGTCGATAGCAAAGTTGAACAGGAATGGCGATATGGAACATCTCTGTCGAACACCGCTGGTCGTTTCAAATGGACTAGATAGTTCCACGTAAACCCTTACGCGGCCAGAAGTATGAGAGTACAATGACCTAAGTAGATTCACAAACTTCCGAGGCATACCTTCCCGGTGAAGAGCACTGAATAGCGCTGTTCGGTCAACTGAATCGAAGGCACCTTTCGAATTGATGGAAAACATTATTGTCGGTCGACGGTGTGTGTGACGCGTTTCGAGTAGTTGGCGAAGAGTAGGAATCCGGTCGGTGCATCCTCAACCTGGGCGGAATCCGGGCACCACCCATCAGCCCCTACTTTGAGAAGAACTGGCTTTTTGTGACGTACCCTTGTGGATGTCTTTGCATCTTACTCATCACCTTACAGTTCGAACTGACGTTTTCGCTGCATCATACTGATCGACTCTTGCAAAATCTAGTGTCATTGATGGAGATCAGACCTAGGACCGCAGGACCGGCATCATAAACAAACTGCGCTTCACACAACTATCCTTTCGAACGCCAACTGACCCATCGAGTTTTACAGCACATAATCGACTATTAACCGAGATCCGGTCTAAAAGGTCAGTCTCAGCCTTGTCAGTCAAGACTATTCCTACACCACGTTGACGCGCAGCTGTGGCTGCTTCGTCTCCTGAAGTGCGCAGGAAGTACCTTGATGAGATACCATAAGCAGTTAGTTGAATCACACTGCTCGAATCCTGGATACGCGTTTCACTTACGTAGCAGACACCAATCGCCAGAGAATCTATTGTGAGAGCTAGGCATGCCTGCTTACCGGCCTGCATCAGTGTACACACGTTAAAGAAGTCGAGATTCAGAGGCTGACGAGGCTTGAGAAGATGTGAGTTACAAGAGAGAGGATTATTCCCGACACGTGGGAGTATTATGGGTGGATAGATGGGGCAAAGAGAGGTGGTTGGGAATAGAAGACAAGGATTGAATAAAAGAGATGAAACTCTGAGCAGTACCTTACTTATCGCTACCCATCACACTGGATGCAATGAGCAGCGCCGTCCCGATTATCCTGCATGACTACTGACGCAGTAGTCGTGCAGTTCGTGGGAATTGCCAGCTCAAATCCACCCCTAACCTGAACATCCAGGAGGCTGGACTTCGTCTGGCCTCTACCGATTGACCCGTCAGGGAAGATTGCATCTTCGGCTTAAGGAAGCCATCCTGTACAGCTGTTCGAGTCATGGAGGCACGCAAGTCATCGCATCACGGCAAGGTGCAGTCACGTCGTGATGGACATAGCTTCAAGAAAATTTTGGTATTGGAGAGCAGTGGAGCAATGGCAAACGTCTCTTCAAATGTACGGACTGCAATAGCATAAGTGACACCGACACTCGCTTGCTGGCGTGGTACTCTTACGACAGTTAGACAGCATCAGGTTGACTACACCCTGATACGACCACACTGGTCATTTATGCCTGAAAACTGCGGGTCCTACCGAGACGCGGAGACTGGTAACAGGAATGATACCGACCACACCGTCGTCCGTGCACGATCGAAGATCTAACTAGCTAACCGCGAAAGCGGATTTACCGGTGGTGGTTGAGTGGTCTAGCGTTTGATTACCACCTCGGAGGTCACAAGTTCGAATTTCCGCCACCACCGGTTACTCTGGTAAGACGGTAATCTACTGTGGTCCGGATCGTTACCACACCTGATCTGTTACATGCTTGCGCATGAGTGCAGTGGAAGGGTTATATACCACATAGCCACGAAGGCTCACTGCATTATTGGGAATAACAGGCAAACAGACTCTGAGACTTGGAGTGTCGAAGAACCACATAAGGTCCTAATAGATCAGGTGTAGTAACGATCCGGACGAAAGTGAATTACTGTCTACTACCAAAGGACTAAAGTCTACAACCTTATGTGGTTCTCCATCACTCCAAGTCTCCGGGTCTGGCTGTGGGTTATCTCCAATAGTGCAACGGGCCTTTGTAGCTACAGGGTATACCCCTCAAGTATGTTCCAAAAATCGTTGAGACCACTGGGAAAGTGCGAAGTGGTCTAGGACTTTACTGCGTCTCATATAGCCATGGGGTTCCTAGGTGGAGAAGTACCAGTGGAACATCAATGAGCTTCATTGAAGTCATGATTTGGGATAGAGGTATGAAAAATCTAGCATCAACATTGGCTTCGGTTGGCGATTCCCGCCTCCGTGGTTGGGACACAAGGGACGAGGATTGTCGTTGGGAAGTGGCGGTCAGGGATATGGCTGAGAATAGAAATTAGTGGCACGAATGCTGTGCGGTCTGTCTGTCGAACAGTCGTGTCCCGTAATCACTGAAGCGATTAATCCAACAACCGCGGTTTAACTGACGACGATAGCGACTCTCCAATCATCCGCAAAGGCTAGACATGCTCGCCTGAATGGTTACCCAGACTTCCGTGGAGTCCGGCGACAAGTCACCCGTTCTGCCAGAAGCGACCACAACAACTACCGGACCGAAAGTACGGCTAACTGCGGTGATTTCTCAAAGCTCTTTCACATGTTCATACTGCATCACGTAAGCGACAGTCAGCAGAACCCCTCCGAGCGGGCTAAAAAGATGTAACGACGCACCGAATACTTCGACTGTTTACTGAACCGTCCTGTGACAAACTCTGTGAACCAAATCCCAGTAATCCAGGACGAACACTCAGAGGATATTACCGATGTAATACACAAGCTGAAGAACCGAAAGGCTCTGGAAAAAAGATATCGCGCCGGAGATATATAAATCGTATTCTTCGATACTGTTCGAGCCCCAACATGCCCCTTTTAGCTCAATCTCGAAAAAAAATTCTGTGGAATGAGGAAATTAAATATTGCTCCCTTTCAAAGAAGGGTGTCAGGACTGTGTGCGCAGACTTCCGTGTCATCAGTCTAGTCGACGTGGCCGCCAAAATACTCTCCGTGCTTTCGTTGAACTACTTCTCACCGGAGCCACACACGCACACACGCCCTAATCAGAGAAGGCTTCCGTCGTGGTAGGGCATGCGTGGATCAAATATTCACCCTACGTAGAGTACAAAAACATCGACCGGTGGTGGTCGAGTGGGTTAGAGCATTTGATTACCACCTCGGAGGTCCGAAGTTCGAATCCCCGCCACCACCGGTTACTTTGGTGGTAGACAGCATTTCACTGTCGTCCGGATCGTTAAAATACCTGACCTATTGGGGCCTTATGTGGTTATCCACTCCAAGTCTCAGGGTCTGGTTGCCGGTTACACCTGATAGTGCAGTGGGCCGTCGTGGCTATGGGGCACATACCCTTTCCACTGCACTTATGCACAAGCATGTAATAAAAAAAAAAAATAAACTGTGGCCTTTTTTATTGATTTTTCGGGCCCCCTTTGGCCCAGTCAACAGTGAATCGGCATGGACTATACTACAAGCAGATGGAACGCCTCAAAAGCTTGTCTGTCTCATGAAGTCGTACTACTTAAATGTGCGTTCGAGAATTCGCATCTACGGAGAAGCACCGGATGATTCCTACCTCAATTCCGGTATTAGGCAAGGCCGTCTCTTGTCGCTGTTCAACTACACTATCGACTGGATAATGCATCAGGCACTCACGGACCATCCCGGTATCTAGCTGGGCACTGGTGCTTTTCTCGCCGATTTGGAATTCACAGGCAACACAGTCATCTTTGCGGACAGCCTGATCACCTTACAACCGGTTCTGAGTCGCGTAGAATACTTTACAAAACCCATGGGACTGAAGATCAACAAGTCGAGGATTACGATACTTTCGACCTGCGGTCTACAGTTCATACAACCGATATTTATCAACGGTAGGCAAATCGAACTTGTTCCAGCATAAAAATACCTGGACTTCACGATCATTTCAAACAACCGAGTAGAAAATGAAGTCAAGCTGCGCTTAGACAACACCAGGATAATGTTTTTTCATCTACACAATACACTCCAGATGCACGGTGGGATCAGTCTCCGGACCGAAATTCGCGTCCTCTGGGCTGCTTTTCGTCCAATATTGGCCTACGACTGCGAGACGTGGCCACTGCGCGTCGAGGAAATCAGGAAGCTGGAAGTGCTAGACCATTGGTGTTTCCAATGGATTCTCTAAGTGGCTTGGGCCGATATGCTTCGAACGACGCAATGTGACAACGCTGCTTCGATGACGAAGAGTCGTCCGTGTTCCTTGAACACCGACAACTGTAGCTGTTCGGACATGTCCTACGATATCCGAACACGGAGATCACAAGACAGTGTCTCCCTGTTCTATGTCCAGAATGGCGCTGTCGCCTTGGAGGAAAGCTTAAGCCATGGATCAGTGCTTAGTCAATGCATGATGAGTTCACAGGTGTGGACCAAAATGAACTTACTTTTACTTACTTTCATGCGGTTAGCTCCTGCGAGAGGATGAGCCGGCTTCATGTATGTCCCGAATGGCACCAGCCCATGAGCGGCGATCGGATGCGAGACCTGAACACTGAGAAATCCAGTTCTACTTCCAGTTGCGAACGCCGTAGACAGCCTGGAGTCCTAATCTCTCAGCGTCCGATTTGATGATCCTGGCCCATGTTTTCAGCTGTCTCCCGAGGCGACAGCGCCATCCTGGATATGGAACAAATGGGAGGCACTGTTTTGAGATCTCTGGGTCCGGACGTCGTAGGACATGTCCAAACCACTGCAATCGTCGGCATTGGAGGAACACTGACAGCTTTTCGTTGTCAAAGCACCGCTGTTTTATTGTCTCGTTTGGAAGCTTTTCGTGCCACACCACTTTCAGTATCCGTCGCAGACACAAATGGTCAAACACTTCCAGCTTTCTGATGTCCTCCACGCGTTGTGGCCATGTCTCACAGCCGTAGGTCAGCATTGGGCGGATAGCGACCCGGAACACACGGATTTTGATCCGGAGGCTGATTTCGTTTCGCGCCCAGAAAACATTGCGAAGCTGAAGAAACGCAGACTTGGCCTTGTCAATGAGCAACTTGATTTTATCTTTGGCTTGGCCGTTTGAGAGAATCGTAGAGCCCAGATATTTGAGCACCGAGACGTGTTCAATTTGTTTGCCGTTCAAGTATATCGGGAGAGCGGACTGTCCAGTATATGTCGAAAGGATCTTGGTCTTCGACGTATTGATTTCTAGTTCAATGGATTTCGCGAAAGATTCTACGCGACTGAGAACCAGCTGTAAGGCAGTTGGGCTCTCTCCAAGGATGACGATGTCGTCTGCGAATTCTAGATCGGCGAGGAAAACACCGGTGCCCAGCTGAATACCAGGGTAATCGGTGAGCGCCTGACGCATTATCCAGTCGATGGCGTAGTTGAACAGCACTGGCGACAGCGGACAGCCTTGTCTAACAGCGGAATTGAAGGGGAACTCGCTGGACTCCCCTCCGTAGATGCGTATTCTTGCGCGGGTATTTGTGCAGTACGACCTCATGAGACTGAGAAGCTCCTGGAGCATTCCATCCGCTTGTAATGTAGTCCATAACGATTCTCTATCAACTGAGTCAAAGGCAGCCCGAAAATCAATAAAACAAGCTGCAGTCGGTTGCTGAAACTCGTACCGATGTTCCATGACTCGGCAGAGGGCGAATATTTGGTCCACGCACCTTCTGCCGCGGCGGAAGCCTCCTTGATTGGGGCGTGTGCGGGCGTCCCGCACCGCCGAAAAGCAGTTCAACAAAACACGGGGAATATTTTGGCGGTCACGTCGATAAAACTGATGCCACCGTAGTTTTCGCACAGGGTTCTGTCGCCTTTCTTTGGAAGAGGGAGTAGAACCTAGGTCCCCCAGTCCGCTGGGATTTGCTCTTTTTCTCAAATTGAACGAAACAGGGTGTGCAGTGGCTCGATTAGTAACGGAAGACATGATTTATACATCTCCGGTGCGATGCCATCTTCTCCAGGGGATTTCCGGTTCTTCAGCTTGAGTATTACATCGGTGATTTCGTTTCGGCTCGGTGGGTTGTTATTAACGTAATAGCTCTCGCTCTGGATTGCTGGGATTTGGTAAGCAGAGCTTGCTGCGGGACGGTTCAATAGACATTCGAAGTGTTCGGTCTATCTCTGCATCTTTTTGGTCTGTTCAGAAATGAACAGCCCGGCAGCATCGCGAAGTAGGGGTTCCGTCGACTGTCGCTTACCGGATGCAGTGCAGATTATACGGAAGAGCTTTGAGAAGTCCCCGCAGCTGACCGCAGTCTCCATGGTTTCCGTGATTTCGGTCCAGTAGTTGTTACAGTCGCTTCTGGCCGAACGGGTGACTTTTCGTCGGATATCATGGAGGTCTGGGTGACCATTTAGGCGGGCATCTCTGGTCTTTCCGGTTAGCTGGAGAGTCGCCCCTGAAATCCAGTCTTTTTGTCGTCGTCGCGTAAATCCCAGTTTGTTAAAGCGGATTGTTGGATCGATGCGTTGAGTGAAGTCCACTGATCTTCCGCGTGTACTTCCTCTCCACCTATGAACGTGATGGCTGGATGGGAGGCAATAGCGTCTGAGATCGCTTGACGCCTTCTCGGTGGTGCTAACGCTGCTGTGTTAATCCGCTTCGAGGCACAGTTTTTGCGGCGATTGGCTAGGTGAATCTTGAAGCGTGCACGGACGAGAGTGTGGTCGGTACCATTCTTGTTGCCCGTCTCCACGCCTCGGTAGGGCCGACAATCTTCAATCGAAGATGACCAGCGTGATCGTATGAGAATGTAGTCGATCTGATGCGCTGTGTGGCTGATAATCTTCGGCTGATCCAAGCCAGTGGTGACCAATGAAATATGGTCAATCTGTGTCTAACACCGGAAGGACGTAGAAGGGTGCCAGATGAGTTCTCAGCACCTTTCATGGCACCAGTTCATACCCCTCAAGGAGACCACGGACAGAACATAACTGAATGAGACGACTGTTGCTACTTTCCTTATTGCATTCGCATATTTGTTAAGATTTCGTATTGAATTATTCACGTGATTCTTCCTCATTCAGTATGAACAAATGCATGTACATATACATGCTAAATGGAAACTTAGTTTGACAAACTGAGGAGCAGTGTAATTCGACAACTATGCATCTTACAACGAAAGACTGGAAAACGGCACAAATATAAATATACCTTAGTTGCAAAAGAGAACATTATTCTCGGCTGTTCATTGGTCGCTGGTGACGTCAGTGTCGAACCGTTGACGATTTCTTCGTGCCCTGATCGTCGCTCGTGATCGTTACAGTACCAAAAAACAACTAAAGATTAAACCGACGTTTCGGTTATCGCGGATAACCCTCCTCAGGGCGATCACCCGGTGGTAGTCGAGTGGTTTAGAACGTTTGATTACCATCTCGGAGGTCAGAAATTTGGATCCCGCCACTGGAGATCACTTTGGTGGTAGACAGTAATCCACTGCCGTCCGCCTCATCACCACAGCTGACCTACTGGGACGTTATGTGGTTCTCCACTCCACGACTCGGATTCTGGTTTCCGACTATAACTAATAATGTAGTGGGTCTTGGAGGTTATGCGGTATATTCCTTCTACTACACTCATGTCCAAGCATGTAAAAATAATTGAATGATTCTGGGGTACTAGTTACGGGTAGGCTGATATGAATGGCACTCACACATCCGTTGCTTTGTAATTGATTCCACCGTCATTTGATTGCAAAATTACCTTGAAGAGGATCACCTGCGGTGAGCAAAACGACGCCAAATTATATTTTTTTCACCAACAACGCTGTTACTGACATTACATTTTTCTCATTTAACCCCTAACATGGAACACCGTTTCTTCGATATACTCCGAACCTCATTCGGTCTTGATACAGTAGTTCAAACCAGTGAAATGAATTCGTAAACTAGGTCTATGCTCAGTATGTCGCTAATCCAAATAAAACCATAATTATTATGCATAATTTGTAACTTGAAAATGTCCGGTTATATGCTATTTCGCGTTCCCGGAATACAAATCTCCACACTCATAAGTCAGTAGCGTGTCTGTCCGCTCCGTTTTCACCCGGACAGATTTTGAAAGTCACTATGTATGGTGAAAACTTCAGCTAAACCCATTTCAAGCAGCCAGTTTTTTACTACAAAACTCGCAACTATTTTATTACTATGTATTCAAGGCTCCAAACAGACCGAACACAACGGGCGAATGACAAAACTAGAGCAGTTAAATAATCTCATTTCCAGTCTATTCAAACATTACCCTTGCACTTCTGTGCTCTAGCTTTGGTTGCTACCTTTCAGCATTGTTTAGTAAAGGGCAAAAGTAAAAAGAGCCGAAAGTAGAGTAAGAAGCGGAAATCACGAAGACAAAAAAAAGAGTTCGAGTGCAACTACGCAATTGCCGCGACACCTAGCCATATCACTTAAAGTCTCCAACCATTTGGTAGACGGGCCGTATGGACCTCAATCTGTAGGTCTAACGCTCTACTCGGTCAAGTCCATTGGTCAAGGTTTTCATACCTTTTTGCCATGTCATGGACTAACCCCCTCGACCTACCTTCCAATCATTACCTGCCTCGGAGAACATAACGCCGAGGAAGCCTATCTGTGGGTATGTGTAACACATGTTCCAGCCACCTTTACCTGTTTAGATTCAGTGCTTATTTCTTTGAATGATCATTGGTTCCCAGTACCCTACACCTAACCTCGGCATTGCCAATAAGGTGTTCTTATCATATTCAAGCAATGTTACGGAGACATCGATGTTCAAACCTCGACAGTGTTCGCCTATCTTCTACCCTCAACAGCCATGTTTCTGAACCGTATGAAAGAACGGATCTAACCGCAGCAGTGTACATTCGACACTTGACAAACCATCGGATGTCACGCCGGCGCCACAAATGATTGAGATTAACAAAACCAAACGCGCCTTCTATATACGTGATGACACTTCATCCAACATCTGTTCGCCTGGTGAGATGTAACTGCCTACGACGATAAAAAACTTATCTACTTCAGCTCGATCTTTTCCCGTCAACACATGGTGTGCTGTAAAGCTAATCCAGTCCTGCAGAAGCATTTTACATGTTGAAGGTGCATGACGCATACCAAACGTTGCTACGTTGTTGTTTAAGCTGCCTAAGAGAACTCGCAACTTACCTAGATCTTTATTCGGAAGAACAGTATCGTTCAAGCATTTTAAGTCAGATAGTTTACTGTCTGAACAAAGATGGATGCCGCTTTTCACACAAGGATAGGGTTATCTAAAGAACCAATTCAATCACAAAACTGAAGAGGAAAGGCGAAGGCAACCCTGAGGAATATCATATACTGTGGTGAACTCGAATGAAAGATCGCCGTGAGCACTAACTCGGCTTCAGCTATTCGCATACAAGTACTAGAAGGAAAACATTCTGCGGCACACAATTCACTGAGGCAGCGTCATAAAACTGTACGGTTAACTGAGCCGAGTGCCGCTTCCAGATAACGAAAGGTAGAGTGTAGGTCTAACGAAGATGTCTCTGTGCTCTAAGATCTGTCAACAGGTAAAGGAGTGTGAGACAACGCCGACCGCGTCTGAAACCGTCTTGATTCTTACGGCTTCACATTTCGCTGGTGCTGGATAATCATCATAGTTGTGCAACGTTAAACAGACAGGAAAGCCCCACTGACCACTGTCTTTCTCACTATGTTGCACGTCGAAATAGAAAGCATGAATATACAATATGGACAAGGAGTGGACTTACACCACTGGGAAAAGGAAACAACACGCTAGTGGACAACACACGAAATACACAATCTAACTGTACAAGCACACATTGATCAATCATTCCGATTCGACAGAAAGTGACAACACGATCCCCACTGTTCACGGTTCGCTGCCATATTCCTCAGTGTCTCCAGCCAACTGGTTGACGGATCTTTTATACACCAACCACGAAGACGTGAAGCACTTACTTTTTATAAGTTCGCTGTATATTATCTCATTCCTCACTGCCACATCACCTGTTGACCTTCACGTGGTTTCTTCCATTCCCGAGGAGGAACGGAAAACAGGGCACGGCACAGTAGACTTGTCTTTGCCTTACGTAACACGTGCTCCAACCAACGAAGTTTACTTAACTGGATACGCCGTGATAAAGAACATTCTCTGAATTAGTATACAATACTCGCTTTCTTACCTCAACATTACTCACCCCGTCATTCCATCCAATATTAGCGATACTATGCAGACATCGATGGTCCGAAACCTCAAGACGACGAATATCTTCCACACGCAGACCCCAAGTCTCCCAAACATACAACGGTACAGAACGTGCTATGGCACAGTACACACGACACTTCAACCTCAACGAAATATCAGGATTTTGCAAGGCATCCTCCATTGTCTTGTCGATAGCAAAGTTGAACAGGAATGGCGATATGGAACATCTCTGTCGAACACCGCTGGTCGTTTCAAATGGACTAGATAGTTCCACGTAAACCCTTACGCGGCCAGAAGTATGAGAGTACAATGACCTAAGTAGATTCACAAACTTCCGAGGCATACCTTCCCGGTGAAGAGCACTGAATAGCGCTGTTCGGTCAACTGAATCGAAGGCACCTTTCGAATTGATGGAAAACATTATTGTCGGTCGACGGTGTGTGTGACGCGTTTCGAGTAGTTGGCGAAGAGTAGGAATCCGGTCGGTGCATCCTCAACCTGGGCGGAATCCGGGCACCACCCATCAGCCCCTACTTTGAGAAGAACTGGCTTTTTGTGACGTACCCTTGTGGATGTCTTTGCATCTTACTCATCACCTTACAGTTCGAACTGACGTTTTCGCTGCATCATACTGATCGACTCTTGCAAAATCTAGTGTCATTGATGGACATCGGACCTAGGACCGCAGGTGAAACGTGCTGCCGTGTGCATCGCCTGTTTGATTTACGGCCAGTGCTCGTCTACATTACTGTTCGCCGTAGTTCCTAGCACGTGCTAATTTTTGTTCATAACTGGTGAGAACTTCTGGATGAGATAAACGTTGTACGGCTAACCGGGTTTGCGGTTTGCGTCGATGACCATGGAGATGGAATGATAATTGCATCAAAACTAATGCATCGTCCGACACTACGTACGTAGACCAGTAAGATCTACAGTTCTGAACAGAACTGCACCACCGGTAGCTTACTGCTGTATGATCAATCTGAATCAGAGTATCTGTACAGTTAGAGCGCCATGTCGCCCTGCGACGCGAGCTATATCGGAAATTTGTGCTAGACAGGAATAACTGATTGTTTGCACAAAACTGGAGAAGCCTATCCCCGTTATCTGTGCGTTGAGCCGGTAAAGCACGACGCCCACCAAAACAAGTTTCCGACACAGTAAGTTTGCCAACTTGTGCATTAAAATCACCAATCTGGCACTACAATGTCAGCCTTTGCTCCTACGAACAGGAGTGGCGAGTTCATCAAAGAAATCATCTTTCTGCGTGTCAAAGGTGCAGTCTGTTGGAGCGTATTCCGGCATTATAAACAAACTGCGCTTCACACGACTATCCTTTCGAACGCCAACTGACCCCTGGAGTGTCACAGCACATAAACGACTATTAACCGAGATCCGGTCTAAAAGGTCAGTCTCAGCCTTGTCAGTCAAGACTATTCCTACACCACGTTGACCCACAGCTCTAGCTGCTTCGTCTCCTGAGGTGCGCAGAATATACCTCGATGAGATACCAGGAGCAGTTAGCTGAATTACATTGCTCGAATCCTGGATACGCGTTTCGCTTAAGCAGCAAACATCAATCTTCAGAGAATTTATTGTGATGGCTAGGCACGCCTGCTGACCGGCCTGCATGAGTGTACGCACGTTGAAGGAGCCGAGATTCAGAGGCTGACGGGGCTTGAGAAAATGTGAGTTACCAGACAGAGGATTATTCCCGACACTACTTGACAATGAATCGTTGCGAGTATCGGCCGTGTTATCAGTGGGAGCATTATGGATGGGTAGATGGGGCGAAGAGGGGTAGTTAGGGATAGAAGCCAAATTTTGAATAAGAGGGAACTCTGAGCAGTAGCACACTTATCACTACCCACTCCGCTCGATGCAATGAGCAGCGCTGTCCCGATTATCCTGCATGACGACTGATGCAGTATTGAACTCTTTGTAGTCTTGCGATTCATGGGAGATTTGGAACGAGCACTGCTAGGGTGTCCAGCCGCAAAGCAGGAGGACGATTAGAGTTCTCAACCAAAGCCTTCACTTCTAACAAGAACCTGTTTGCAAGACAGCGGGGTGGCTGGGTGGAAGCCCATTTTCTTGGGTCAATTATTCTTCCACTGATTATACCGACTTAGTTACCAGTTCAGATCGACCCCCAACCTGAACGACAAGGAGACTGGACTTCGTCTGGCCTTTACCCATCAACGGGTTATGCGTGGTTGCATCTCTGGCTTACGGACGCCATCCTGCGTAGCATTTTGGCCACAAATTGAAGCAGGCCATCACACTACGCCAAAATGCAGGTTCATCGTGATGGAGTTAAATAATCTGTCAGGTCTCAGGATTTACTTGTGACTAACAATTTAC
The DNA here is from genome assembly GCA_948099385.1 of Fasciola hepatica. Classification (NCBI taxonomy): domain Eukaryota; kingdom Metazoa; phylum Platyhelminthes; class Trematoda; order Plagiorchiida; family Fasciolidae; genus Fasciola; species Fasciola hepatica. The sequence goes on from CANUEZ040000019.1 coordinate 5,745,121, forward strand.
GCCGAGATGCATGGTGCTTCACATGAGTCTGTGTTAGTAACAGCGCGCGTGCGCCCCAGGCTGAGGGAATTTCGTCCACCTCTGCTTTACAGTTTGCTGCTCTTCTACCATCCTTCAGCACATCGACCCCTCATTGATATTCCACTTCCAACCGTTGTCCGCATTCACTACTTAGAATACTGTTTCGCGTTGCGAAGCCGGTACCCAGCGTTAAAGGACTCACTCTTCGTCTCTCTTGAGAATTCGCTTTTTCAAATGTTCACTCTCCTTTTAAAGCTTCTCTGGACCGTCTAACTATATTTGCACCTACAAATAGCTTCAGGAATTTACATTAACGTTGGTACTGTTTTCTATCGAAACTATTGCTCAGTCTTCGGTAAAGAAACGCTGGGCAGTGCACATAAAGATCGTCATCAGAAAACTAAATATATCGAGAAATGCTGGATGTCGGTGCACTACCTAAAGACACCTTGCCATGTCATCAGCAAAGATGGGAGCTGATCAAAAAAGCTGGTCAGACCTTGAAGGCAAGTCGGTAAGCAATGCAGGTCAGAGATCCTTATTACGGGTCATGGGCCATGAACTGAACTGATTAGTGACAGTCGAGTGGTATCAGTGACATCAACGAAACTGAGCACGGGGATTAGAACCTCGGCATCCGTCCCATACTCACTTCACTTTGTTTTACTGCGGCTGACTCCTTGGAGAAGATAAGCCGGCTTCACGGATGTATTTGGTCGCGCCTATCCAAGCTGTGCGGTAGATAGCAACGCCTTTGCAACAGAGCGTGTAGATGACATGATCATGATGTTTCATGGGTGTTTGACATACGAGATGTCCCTAGCTTCACTCGGCTTTTTTTGAGGGCGCATCTCTAGCCTTTGCACAACCAAGTGCGGGCTGCAACGCACTAGCGTGTTGATGCATGGTTGCCGGTAGCTCCCTAGGAGCTCATTCGCCATTCCATTGAATTGAATCCAGAACAGGAGTCCGTGCAGCCCTGTTAGTCCAATAGATTTCTATTCCAGCCGTTGAATTATATAGTAAATCTCGTCCGCCCATTCAGGGGTAACTGTCTTCGCATGCTGAACACCGTCTCACCAAGGCTGTGGACCTCGACTACTCCAATCCTGGTTTAGTCCGCCCGTCGAGCGGTTTGCCCAGGTCTGGCCGCTGATGCATGTTTCAGCTTTGTGGAGTTACAGGTGAGAGCTGGGTACCTGATGAAGATCCAAGAGATGGAAGGCACCTCCAAGGGTACGACAGTTTGACTGAGGTGCTACTCCTATCAGTCGCCCCATACCTACTAATGAGGCCTTATGATTATCAAGTTCAAGCTTCGGATTAGGGTTATGGGATATACATGCCACTTAGTACTAACGGGAATGTGATAAAACACAAAATGTCTGAAAGCTGAGCAGTTTATATCAATCGTCCAATACTCCGAACCTCAACTACACTCAAAAGCTATGCTGAACAAATGCATCACACAGAGAACAAGGTTTTCCTTAGTGTCAAGTGAAACAGCTGGTCTTCACTTTCTTTGGCGTGAAACGTTGATTTCTTTTCAAATTAACCTTGAAGTTTTTTTTCTTCTTTTCGCATACAATCGTATTCCTTAGTGATCTGGCATTCGGTATACCGGAGGCAGACGGTTTGGACTAAATAGGCGACTGCAAACATCTGCATACTTTCAACAGAAATAAAATCACCTAGGCCTTGAGCGCTTGCGGTAAACACCTTGAAATCAATGTCATCAAACCCTAAAACTTCATCCATACGTCAATGAAATAATTAAGGCTATTTGGAAAGCTCCCATATATACCTCGCTTCCATGGTAACGGAGCTGCTTGGCTCTAACAACTAACTTTCCATTTATCTCGCACGCTGATCTGATGACTACTGAATATTAAGCTCGTGACTGAGACCACGAATAAAACAAAGTATGCGGAGCGACCGCCAGTGAATTTCGTAACAATCGATCAGCAAGCGATCAACCGCTCTCCGTTGCTTATCTGGACAACACGAATAAGTGTGTGGTATTGTTCAGTATGTATCTTCCACCTTCAAGGTGGGTGAATTTTTTACAGGACTCCGTTGGTTCAACACCAAACCCTACGGTGTATGGGCAGACAATAAACCAAGTATCTAACCTATCTGGCATCTGCTCGGAGATCGGATGAAGTATCATCGCACATACATAAGGCACGTTCGGCCTATGCCAGCCTAAGCCACCTGTTGATCCAGCGTGGCATCCGATGGCCTGTCAGTGGTCAAGTGTACACTAAAGCGGCCAGGCCAGTTCTTTACGGCTCAGAAACATGATGGTATTAGGCACACGAAACACTACCGGATGAAACACTAAACCTAACCAAGGTAAGATGGTTGGCATGTGCCGAACATGTCCCGGATGAAAACAGTTGTAAGAGCAAATGTGGCTAGTGTGTTACACTGATGGACTACCAGAATCTCTGACAACGCTGTTACCGAACATCAAACGCTTACAAAAAAGGTATACAAATCCTGACCAACGGACTGAGTCATTTTGGGCTTGTCAGGCTGTCCAGGCAACGTCTGAAAAATCCGCTCACTCGGTGATTAAATTCATTATGGTTAGGTGCTGCGATCAGTGGCGCTCTTGCATTCACACACTTTCTTTATCAACCAGGTACTGCTATTTGTGGTTCCCTTTTTCCTTTTTCTCATACCCTTAGTTATTTTATTTTTGGTTTGGACTCCCGCTGAAAAACAGCAACCAGAACCGCCATGTCCAGTCCGTGGTTAACGACTGTTTTGAACTGAACTGAACGTATTACCTTTTGCATGCACCCGGTTTTTACTCTGAATTTCCCAGACCTCCAAAAGTGAATATTAAGCCGTCTCCGAGAAAGCGCTATTTCTCTCCAGGTAGATGGGTAACTTTTGCTTGCTTGTTCAAACGTTCAGTGATTTCCCTTGATCCTTTTAAATAGTGAAAGCTATATTTTCTCGCTTCTCAACCCCCGGTGACAGACAGCTAACCGCTGTTTTCCAGTTCACTACTACGCCAAATCTATTGGGGCCTTATTTGGTTCTCCGATCCAATTTTTAAGGTCACGTTTTTCAATTCCCTTAAGGATGCAATGGGCTTTTGAGGTTGTGTGGTACACACCGTTCCAACTGATATAACGTATTGGCATGAAATGATAAATTACTTATCCATGATTATGTAGGAAGTAATCCGTATCGGTTTTTTGACGTTCAGTCGGTTAACGTAGGTCCTGTCATTGTTAACCGTGCGAGTTTAAGAGTTTGAACCACATATATATCAGAAGCACCAGTTACCGCCTGTCCTATTAAGTCGTAAACCTGTTCTTTCCATTCACTGCAGGTAGAAATCCGTTTTCCGCAACTTCGTTGTATTACTGTGTCGATCAGTTTTACGAATGTCTGAACTTTTAAGTATAACTGCCTTTCTGTGGACCTATATGGCCACCTTGATACGGTAGCGTGCAGAAGAGAACCTGTCCGGTATGTATCCACCAAACACCTTTTCTCACAAACTGCTATCTGGTTCTTTATTTACTTCACGGTAAAAAGAATGAACCTTATAGTTAAAAAACATACTTGCACTGTTGGACATACCACTATAACAACATAATAGCCCCTCCAGTCCCCTCTCATTCAGCGCTTAAAAGATTTTTTACATAATTACCTCGCGGTTCTGAATGTCAACTTTCCGGTTCAACCCATAATTTTCATCTAGATATCAGTAAAGACTTAGTCACCAAACTAATTCTCAACTGTTTTGCACTGAAGTGAATATCAATTTCATACAGTTTTCTGTCGTTCTGTTTCGTTATCTTTCTATAATAGGACAAACTCTAACTATCCATTCTGATTACTTTTATTGAACTACATACTGACACCTATATGGAACTTTTACGACTGAACTAATTGGAAGTACTCACGCCAATGTTCATCGTTTGAAACTGAAAAACAAATTTTGCGGCTCGTCACACCGTGCTTGTTCACGGTAAGGTGATTTGTAATGAATTCAACGTGTTGAATGTAACTAAAACGATAGACGACATGTTATCTATTTTTCAGAAGGCAAGCGTTAAATATTATTACAAATGTTTAGCGGGAAGTTAAATAAATCTAGTAAGAAAGTAAATGGTCATTGGTGCTTTGGTCTGTTCGAGCGAGAAAGCCTCCGGTAGAAATTCGAAAATATAATCAAATTGGCGAAAATGACTGTTGCGACGCATAACAATGAGAGGATGAGCGATGGAGTATGGGACAACTGACGAAGTATTTCTCGACGTTCCCGAAAGTCAACTCTCAAAGCCCGATATTGATTGAAAGCCCCAGATGCACCAAAAATATGAAAAATCTGATGACTGTGCCCAAAAATGTCAAACTTTCCCGGGAACCACCGTTCTGGGAAATGTGAAACATAAAGAAGACCAGCTATTATGGCCGAACCGAACTGTAACATCCAGTAATAAATAGAGGCACATTCAGTCGTGTTGCTGAACGAGACCCAATCGTCGCAACTGAAAGCGCGCCAGGACACCGGGATGGCTAAATATGCCCAGGTAATCACAAATGCTCCAAGGCGTATGGCTTTGGTCCATACAGACGGGCTCCAAAATCTCGTCGTACATGATAAGTGGGTACTCGTAATTGACAAGAAAACAGACAGAAATAGATAAATATCACACACATCGGCACCAACATATTCGGACGGTTTCATGAGTTCTTTTGGAAGAGAGTACGCGTAATAGCATACAGCACAGCCACATGCATAAAGTGTTATGCCCGCGTAATCAAAGAAGAAACAGACATGACGGGTACATGGTGACAAGCAGCTAAACGTATGAGCACAAGCACTGGTAAGTAGGAAAAGCACAGTCGTGCACAAATAAATGAATAAAAATGCATCAAGTGTTTCATAAAATGACACGAGCTGGTGCAAGAAATAGAATGCAGGTATAAGTTGTGTCCATATGTTTACTGTTTCATTATGAAGTGTGAACAGCGATAGAATACATAATTTGTAAGACTTGTGGGGAAATCTGTACCCAGTTAAAATGCCAGGTTCAACGAAACCTTGATCAACTTCAACGGCTTTTAAAACTAATAACTTGCTACAATTGTTTTTCTTTTCCGAATCTTCTTCGTCACACTTTATCAACGGCGTTTGGCTTATACAACAATCTACCTCTGGTAAAACAGACCGAAATCTCTGAAACATATTTAAACAATTAGTATTTTATATTCCGCGAACCATCTGAGGAAACTAAACGCGCCGGGCACCCAACAAGGCACCTGAAGGTCGCGCTACCTGAGGGCAACCAGTTCAGTTCAGTTCAGTTCAGTTTAGTCTGCACAGGACAGGTAATGGCCACGGCCAATCGAGCGTCTAGAATTCCTTCGATGGTATGCACACCAGTTATGCACCCGCCACTGCCGAGTGTATTTCATCGAATCCCCGCTAAAAATGAGAGGGAAACGAAAAACCACATCGCACATCAACTGCGTGAGACATTATTCATCGTGAGCGTTCACTGAGACATTATGCAATGAGGGAAAAAGTCTGCTAAAACATACTCCAGAAGGACCACAGTGCTACCCGTCATCCATCTAGTTGATATACTCAAGGCTCAACACAAGGAAAGATCTCGTACCACTTGCGATCTAGGGCACCTTTGAAGGATTGGACTGTCTGCAGATCTACCATTTCACCAGGCAGACCGTTCCAACTGTTCACAACCCTATTGCTGAAGAAGTGCGATCTAGCCATCAACCTAGATCGGGCTTTTATCAAATTCTTTTCGTGTCCCCTTGTTCTGGAGTCTACAGCGACTTGGAATAGACTATCTGGTCTAAGGCCAGAAAAGCCCTTCATTACCTTGAACGTTTCTATGAGATCCCCTCGACGTCTCCTCCTTTCCAACGATAAAAGATTCAGGTCACAGAGTCTCTGCTCGTAAGTCTTACCCCTCTGCCCTTCAACCATTCGCGTGGCGAGACGTTGGACTTTCTCTAGGCAGGCGGCGTCCTTTTTGTAGAAGGGTGACCAAGCCTGCACGCTACCTTCTAAGTGAGGTCGTACTATAGCCATGTAAATAGGTACGAATACCTCCGGCTTCCGGCAAGACAAAACTTATCGCAGTCTTAAGAGCTCCCCACGAGCCTTATGCGCAGCAGCATTGCACTGCTCCGACCATTTGAAGTCACTGTTCATGATGACCCCCAGGTCTTTAACCCTACTGGCTGCCTCTACGGTGAACAGCCCTTGATCATGAGCGACAGTTAGGCTCTCTGTTGCCCTTGACAACAAATGGCTTTTTTGAGCGTTTAGAGGTAAGTCCCATTTGTATGCCCAGTTCAGGACGGTACCTATTTCCCTGCCCAAGTCCGCCCTACCCTTAGATCCAACAATCTTCACATCATCCGCAAAAATAAAGCTGGGCGATTGAAGAGTGGATGCTAGGTCATTATTAAATAACAAGAATAGGACCGGGCCTAGGACGGATCCCTGAGGTACACCACTGGTGACGTTCACCAAACTGGAGCACCTGTCCCCCACTTTGACATAAAGCGTCCTGTGGAGGGGAAGTCCTCCAGCCACCTATATACTGGCCCACCTATACCAAAAGTCTCCATCTTGCATAGCAAAGAACGATGATTAACGGAGTCGAACGCCTTGCTAAAGTCGAGGTAGCATACCTCAACTTGCTTACCTTCGTCCAGTCGTCGAGTTACTTCATCTAAGAAGCACAGGAGATTGGTGAGGCAAGATCTATTTTTCAGGAATCCATGCTGCGCCGGGCTTAGCATGGAGTGCTGCAGTAAGTGCTGGCAGATATGGGCACGGATGATCTTCTCGAGGACTTTACAGAGAATGCTAGTTAGGCTTACCGGCCTGTAGTTCTGCACATCCGACTTAGGCCCACTCTTATGTATTGCCACGACTGCCGCGACTTTCCAGTCCTGAGGCAGCTTCCCCTGGTCCAACGTGGATCTATACAATCTGCATACCGATGGAGCTATGATATCCGCCAACGGCTTGATGATAGCTGGATGAATGCCATCTAATCCCGCTGACTTGTGGCTGTTTAACTCCTGTAGGTACCTACGCACGCACTCCTCTGAGAGATCTAGCTCATTTAGCTGAGGAGGATGCACCAGAGCCAGATCTACTCGTACCCCACTATCTATCCTATGTACACTACCAAAGTATTCCCCCAGGGCGTCTGCTTTGCCCTGGTCACCAGTGACAATACCGTGGTCTCTAGTGGATAGCGGACCTACGGCGTTTCTTGTTGAGCCTTTAGACTGTACATAGCCGCAGAACTTCTTCGGCTGTTGTCTTACAGACTGGGCCAATTTGAGCTAAAATTCCCGCTTAGAAGTTCTCAAAAGGCATACAGTCTCGTTTCTCAGCTTCGTATAGCGATTCTAGGCTAGCTGACTGCCAGAAGCTTTGTACTGGTTCCAAGAGCGGTTTCTACGTCTGATGGCCTTGGCTATTGCAGCCTTCCACCACATGGGTTTGCCCTCCCCACTCCTTCGTTTGAAGGGTGCGAACTCTTCCTGTAGGGCAGTCAGGGATCCCTTTATGGCCTGCCAGCGCTCCTCCACAGTAGCCTCCTCTGGCGCGTCCCAGGTCAAACCCATCGTCTTATTACGAAGCCTATCTATGTCCATACTACCGAAATTCCTAATCAGCCTTGAGGGTACCTTCGGTTGCCGCATGCATAGAACTATTTTGACACATACGTGGTCACTCTTTCCCAGCGGTGCACAATAATGCAGTCCAGCCACATCGTTGGGGAAGTTCGTTATAGCTAGATCCAGCAAGGATGGAACGCATCCAGTCCTATATCTAGTATTCTCCCTAATATGCTGATGCAACGCATTATCATGCAGCCATTGTAAGTAGGTTTGCTCCTCCGATCCCGGCACGCAGACCTCAGCCACCCAGTCGATGTGCGGAAGATTGAAGTCATCCACTACGAGGGTCTTTTGTGCGTCCTTATCTAGTTCAGTCAAAGTCCGCAGCAAACAAACGTCCTCTTCGTGGTTTGTGCTTGGTGCCCTGTAGACAGACGACGTTAACCCTTCTGCCTGGAAGGATGATCGTGACGGCGCATAGCTGGATATTGCGAGTGCACATCTTGGTCTGGGACTCAAGGTGGTTTGCACCTGACCTAACGAGGATGGCTACTCCACCAACAAGGCGATCTTGTTCCCGATCCTGCGATTCGCAGTATGTCGCAGACCCTCCTCCTGTCAATGTCTCTCCTGGCCTTCGATTCCCTTATAACGGGTTCTTCCTGGTTTAGGATCAGAAGCCTGTGGCTTGAGACCCTGCCCATCGACAAGATCTGCCTCTGCAGGTCCTTCACCTTGTTTTCTAGTAAAAGAAGAGCAGGGTCATCCACCCTAGCCAACCCATCTTCCGCTCTATGGCGGTCGCCCTTCATTTTTACCTGCCTCGCCCTTCTCGGCTTCTGCTCCGTCCACTGGCCCTCGTCGGTCTGCTTCAAAGGAGTTGAGGCAACTACCGCCTGCCAAGCTCTCGGAGCTGGTCCATTCGCTCGGATGATTGTCCTATCGGGTGTTGATACTACTTCCGCAAACGACTTACTACAACCTGCTTGCGGTGGTTTGGGGCTTAGAACCGAGGTACTACTTGGTGGACGTTGGTCCTGCCCTTGGGCCTGCAGTTTAAAGGCCAGACTGGCCGCCTCCTTGCAGGGGGCACAGACCCATTCAGCCCATGGGTTCTGTTTATCAAGGACATAGATGTCCTTTGCTATCCCTGAACACCTTGGGTGAGCCCATCTCTTGCATATCTCGCACTCTATACCATTTACCACACGTTTTCCGCACTTGGGTGCTAGACACGTGTCGGAAACGCGTGTCATACCGAAAACCCCAAAAACGAGGGCGAAAACAACTCAAGTGCTCTTTACCCAAACACAAAATACGCACTCTGACAATAGCAGGTAACTCCCGCTAACACAAAAAACAAAAACAAAAAGCAAGATTAGAAGCGAGGAAAGATCGCCTCAAAAAAACACCGAACACTACTCGGCAATACTACAAGGAGAATAAAAATATTCTCCGGATAAAGCGCACCTTAAATGCAATTATGATACGCTCAGTATTGTGAATTAAACTGGGTTAATTCACAAAACTATTCAAAAACTCAATCCAAAGACGAGAGCACTATGAATCCAAACCACGCCGTACTTACACCACAGTTCAGTTGTCTTGAAGTCTTGAAGTACTACACGGGTTCGAGGCTTTGAGCCCAGTTGTCCCGGTTCTTGAGGAAATCTTTGATCTTCTGTCGGATTCACCGAGCTGAAACAAGAGTAAAAAGAAGCAGGGGGGGGGGGCAGGGGTGGCAGCGAAAACAAGATACGCATAACTTCATGCAATGTCACACTGTGGACAGTGCACAGGACTTGATGTGGCTAGAGCCAGTCGTGTAACCAGATAGTCGTGTTGTCGGCGCGTTTCCGTAGCTCCCAGCACTGCGTGCTTTTCTTTTTCTGAAAGGCAGAAGTTTTGTGCAGTATCAGCCCTGGCAGAGTAAGGTGGAAAATGTAGTGACCTCGATCGTTTTGAGAAAATGACTATTTTCTGAACACCATTTTGGATCTCTTTTCTTTACGATCTTTTCTGACGTTTGACATCGACCTCATAGTGTTCTCCGGTTGCGTACGTTTTACTGGACTGACTTTTCCGAGGTTTCCGTCGACCTTGTTTTAAATCACCTTCACTTTCGGTCGCTCGCCGATTGTACACGCTCGTGGTTCGCTTTCTGCATAGCCGTTGCGTTTCGTTCCGTTTTCCGTTCGGTGTATTTCTCGTATCGGTACTGTTTCGGTGCCACGATATATAGATTACACCTCGCATCTGTAAACCAACTTACGTCTTATCTATTCGTCCGATAGAGGGGATATCGTTGGTATTCGCTGCTAGACCCGATAGGAGACACGTTCACCAGCCGCACTCGAACGTCTTCTATATTGGTGAGTTCAAGAACTTCCAGAACCTCCTGGATTATTCGCCCGCCCGGTGAGTCTGTGATTTACCGCTGTTTTACGTCCTCCTTTCGTGGCACGATATATATTTTTTACGATATATTATCGCAACGTAACCATTTTAGAGGATAAGGCGCAGCTCGACACAGATCTCACTCTGTCTGTGGTTGCCTTTAAACCAGTGGCGTTTATCCCTCATGATCCAGAGTTTTGGTTTGCAGCCTTAGAACTGCAATTTGAGGCACGTAGGATTGTTGGCCAACGCCAACGATTTTCCTATGCCTTATAGGCAATTCCAGGTGATGTTATCGCCTCGGTGAGGGATTTGGTATTAAATCCTCCTCAAGTGCAGCCGTGCGATCGGCTTAAGGAGGCTATACTGCAACATTTCCTTCCTTCTCGGGAGGAACGGTTACGTCAGCTACTAGCATCGCACCCCATAGGGGATAGTAAACCCAGCCGCCACCTAGCTCATCTCCGGTCTTTGGCAGGGCCCGCCGATAGGGATTCGGAGATAGTTAAGGAACTGTGGTTGGACTCTCTACCCTTCCATGATCAGACCACCGTTACTGCTCTCCTCGAGGACTCGTCCTTGGAACGAGCTGCCGCCGTGGCTGACAAAATTGTCACACGTGTCGGCAGTGGGGCTAATCCCCTAATTGCCACGACATCGCGCAATCCTAGGGGTGTCGACCTGGATGAATCGCCGGAGAGGCCTCGGCACTCTAGATCCATCCAGCGCCGCCTGTCCTTCAAGGACAGAGTTAAAATACCTACTCCTCGCAGTAGCCCACGTAAACAACGGCACGGACGGGCGCCCTCCACTGCCCACGTCCGCCGTGAATCCGCCTCACCTGCCTCATCCAAACCCGATCATCCTACCAGCTGCTTTTGTTGGTTCCACCGCGTTTTCGGACCAGCCGCCCGTAGGTGCAGACAGCCGTGTTCATACGCGGCGGGAAACGCCACGGCCGGCGAGTAGAAGCGGCCGTACTCGCCGGCAATCAGTCTCAGGTTGACCGTTTATTTTACGTGCATGATTCGTGCACTAACGCTAGGTTCCTAGTCGATACTGGGGCCCAAGTTTCTGTCTTGCCGGTTGGTAAAGACAAGCCACGGGCTTCTTTACTTCGGCCGTCAGCGGCGAATGGTTCCTCCATTCCTACCTACGGCACGAGACAGCTTGCGGTCAACCTGGGACCACGACGACGGTATCTGTGGACGTTCATTCTTGCGGATGTTCCCACAAGCATATTGGGAATCGATTTTCAGCAGCACTATGAATTACTTGTTGATTCACGTAGGCTTATCGATCCTTCGTCGGACATTAAATTTATGGGTATTGCAGCTCGAACAGATGCACACCGAATCACAGGATAGTTTTCTAACATTCCGCACGATTTTCAGTCTTTGTTCATTAGATTCCCATAATGACTAAACCATTTGAAGAGATAGAGACAGTGACCAATCGTGTGGCACACCACGTTGCCACTGACAGACCACCAGTTACGGCACGACCTCGCCGACTGGCACCGGACAAATTGGCTTTCGCCAATTGTGAGTCTGACACTTTACATTCTAAAGGTATTGTCCGTCCTTCTCACAGTCCATGGGCCTCACCTCTACACATGGTTCTTAAGAAAGATGGCATTAGCTGGCGACCATGTGGCGACTATCGCGCACTGAACTTGGTTACCCGTCATGATAGCTATCCGATACCCCACATACACGATATCACGGCATCACTTCACGGCACGACTGTATTTTCGAAGATCCATTTGGTGCGAGTCTATCACCAGATCCCAGTTGCCGCTGAAGATGTCGAGGAAACCGCTGTCACGACTCCTTTTGGTTTGTTCGAGTTCCTACATATGCCTTTTGGTTTGCGAAATGCTGCTCAGACGTTCCAGAGGTTTATCGATAGCATTACGCGAGACTCGGAATTTGTTCACGTCTATATCGATGACTTGCTAATCGCATCGTCGAGCGTAGATGAACATTTCCAACATTTGACGCTACTATTTCAACGTTTGTCCGAACATCAAATAGTAGTCAATCCTGATAAATGTGAACTTGGCAAGCCGGAACTTTTATTCCTCGGCCACAAGATCATTCGAGAGGGTATTAAACCTTGCGAGGATAAAGCGCGCGCCATTCTAGATTTCCCCGTACCGTCCTCAATCAAGGAGCTGAAGGCATTTTTGGGGTTAGTTAACTTTTATCGTCGTTTCGTACCCCATGCTGCTGAACGTTTTCTTCCATTAACTGACCTACTTCGTGGCAATCGGTGTAAGTGGTCGCTTACGGATGCCGCACGAGTAGCGTCCTCGGATATTAAAGCGACATTAGCTCAGACCACGCTCCTCACGCACCCATTTCCGTCCGCCATGCTAAGTATAGCGGTGGATGCATCGGACTTTGCCATCGGAGCGGTCCTGCAACAGTCTGTTTCTGGGATATGGCAGCCATTAGGGTTCTTCTCTCAACGCCTCAATCCCACGGAGACCAAATAAAGTGCTTTTGGTCGCGAACTGCTGGCTGCAAATAATGCCGTTAAACACTTCCGCCATGCAGTCGAGGGTCGATATTTCATCATCTATACCGACCATAAGCCTTTGACGTATGTATTGCATAGTAAGTCTGACCGGTACTCCACACGAGAAGTCAGACATTTAGACTATATTTCCCAGTTCGCGACTGACCTACGACATGTTAAAGGTGAGTTGAACTACGTTGCAGATGCTTTGCCGCGTGTTTCGCTTAATGCTATTAAATCCCCGGTTTTAGACGTCCCTGCCATGGCTGCAGCACAGGCACAGGATTCTTCATGTATGGAAGCAGCTCAGTCATCGTCGCTACAGTGTCAGTCCGTACCTCTGGCCATCAGTGCCGGGACTATACTCTGCGACATGTTTACTGGCATACCTCGACCAGTCGTACCCTCTACATATCGACGTCTCGTGTTCCATAGTCTACATGGACTCTCACACCCAGGCATCGCAGCCAGTCTCCAGTTAGTAGCTGCACGATACGTCTGGCCGTCCATGAATAAAGAAGTTCGTCTGTGGGCAAAACAGTGTCTACAATGTCAACGATCTAAAGTGCATAGGCACGTAGCTTCGCCTATCGGTACTTTTGCTACACCTGATGCTCGCTTCGATCATATCCACGTAGACATTGTGGATCCATTGACCCCATCACACGGGTATACCTATTTATTAACGTGCATCGATAGATTTACGAGGTAGCCCGAGGCTATTCCCATCTCTGTCGTCACGGCCGAATCAGTGGCTCGACATCTGATAGAACGATGGATAGCTTTGTATGGTTGTCCTTCCACAATCACTACCGATCGAGGGCAACAATTTGAGTCCGATCTATTCTCTTCATTAACTCACATGCTGGGTACGGAACGCTTTCACAAGACCGCGTACCATCCGGCATCGAATGGTTTAGTCGAACGTTTTCATCGCCAACTCAAAGCGGTTCTTAGAGCACACGAGAGCCCCGACTGGTACGAAACGTTACCGCCAGTTCTGCTTGGTATCAGGACTTGCATAAAGGCAGATATCCAATGTTCCGCCGCAGAACTTGTCCACGGCACGACACTACGACTGCCTGGGGAATTCTTTACGCCACAGAGTACAGATTCACTTGCCGTACAGACTTACGTTCACCGTTTGTCTACGTACATGCAAAATCTCGCTCCGGCGCAGACTCGAATGCAGCGACGACAGGTTTTTGTTCCGACCGAACTCGAAACTTGTTCGCATGTATTCATTCGTGTTGATTCGGTACGGAAACCATAACAACAGCCTTACGAAGGTCCATTTCGCGCGATTTCTCGTCACGATAAGACCTTTAAGGTTGATCGACACGGTTGTAACGAACGAATACTGAAAATCCTTCTAAATGTTCAACGTGCTTTGTGAATTTGACTATATTTAACATTATCTTGGAAAGCTCGCTCATACACCACACATTTTCACGTTTGTTTATCCATGTGAGACATTTGAATTTGGCCTTGAACCGTTTCTGACTGTCGTGCTTGAGCCACGGGGCTTTGGACCTTTGGGTTTTACTGTGAAGTCTATTTGGCCGCATACTTGAGGTTCGTATATATTTGTATCCTTTGTGCATTTCAATTTAGTACCGTAGAAACTACGAATCAATCTTGTTCTGGTTTTGGGATTCGTTTGAATTGGCTACGCGTTGCTCGATTTGCGAGATTCGACTTACAGTACTCAAGTGGAACCTGGACAAGAAAACTCATTGGAAATGCCCAGACGAGGAAGCAAGGACATTTTGAGACAACAGGAAATAACTCGGCAAGTCTCTGGGGATGGTTCGGGTGTTATTGATTCTCTAGATAATACTAAGTTTACTAGCTCTGTCAGTGCCAGGTCATATATTTCTAACCGCGATGCGTTTGACGATATTAGTATTTATAGAATGAGAGTAATAGAATTAGCAAACGAGCTGCGGTTAGCCAGAAAGGAAGCAGAGCCCCTTACACAAGGAACTGGTCTCAGAGAGCCAGCAAAGAGTCCACGTAGTTCACAATGTCAACATCGAAAAGGCACTGTGATCGACGAATATAAACCCTTGAGACAGCCTGAAACTACCGAGGTTTTGGCTCTTGACCTGCCGAGAGTGGAGCTGTCCCACTTCGACGGGCACCCCGAACAATACTGTATATTCATGAAACAGTTCGAAAATTTTGTTGAGTGCAAAGTTGCAGATCCTGGTCAAAGGTTTTTGTATTTATTACATTACTGTCGTGGGAGAGCCAAAAGTGCTATCGAAGGCTGCGCGATGCTTGATCCACCGATGGGGTACATCAGGGCGCGCAAAATCCTGAAAGATTTGTTTGGACAACCATTCAAGGTGGCAAGAAGCCTAATTGATAGTGTTTTATTGGAGGCGAAAAGGACTGAGGGCAAGGCTGAATCACTGTCGAGTTTGGTGATAAAAATGCAGAATTGCAGTATAGCACTGGAGCACTTAGGATACCAGTCTGATCTGAATGCATTGCACACACAGGAATGCATTGTCCGATGTCTATCTATTGATTTACAGAGCCGATGGGCAGAGGAAGCTGAAAAAATAAATATGCTTGAGCGGGAATCTACGTTCAACGATTTGACGGAGTTCATAGGTCGTCAATCCCGTATCGCCAACAGCCGATTTGGACAAATCGTACGCGAAAGTTGCAGACTGGCGCGAAGGGAACCAACATCTCGAATTGTGGAGAAGGACTGTAACCAAACCCAGTCTTTGGCTAACATGCACATGATAAGTCAAGAACCCGAGAGGTCAGCTGAATGCAAGCTATGCAACTCCCTGCATCGGTTACCAGATTGTCCGACCTTTCATGGGATGAGTGTACCCGATCGGTGGTGCGCGGTAAAAAGGATTGGCTCATGCTTTATGTGTTTGAACAACTCTCATCGAGCATCTGAATGCAGCTTAAGAGTGAAATGCAACCAAGACGGATGCTTGGGTAATCGTCACTCGTTACTGCATGGCCTTCTCAACAATAGACCTATTCAGCCAGATGAACCCAAAATTGTCTGTTCAACGGGACATGATGATTTCAAACCGGCAAGATTAGGCATCGTACCTGTCGGTATCGTGACACCTAAAGGACTGAGGAGGGTCAATGCATTTTTGGACACGGGGTCGGATACCTCGCTGATTACTCGCGAGCTTGTAGAAAGCTGTGAACTAGTAGGCGAGCCTACCTCGCTCACTATCAGCACGATTGCAGGGGGTCATGTTAGCAATTCTAAGAGGCTGACCCTGCAGTTAACATCTTTATCTGATGAGGGGACCGTAGAAATTCCGGAAGCTTTTGCAATAGACAGCTTGCCAATGAGACCAGTCGACTCTGTTAGATCGATCGCCAAGAGATGGTCTCATCTCAGGGACATAGAGTTCGAAGAAGTTTCTAGCCCCCACGTCGACATACTAATTGGATGCAATGTACCAGAGGCTCACTGGGTGCTTGAACAGAGCATAAGCAATCGAAAAGAACCATTCGCTACGCGAACGATACTAGGCTGGACACTTCTCGGACCCCTGACGAGCGAACTTCAACAATCGGCATCAATAAATTGCTCAATTGTTGCTGAGAGAAGTGCCTCTGTAGAACACGATCAGCCTTTCGATATTGAATCCAACGGTCCATCTCAGGAAAGCGAAGTTCACTCGAAGGATCAGTCGGCGCTTTCGATGGCGAATTCAAAGACGGGACTTCACAGTGGGCAACATGAAGTTGCTATACCCGAGAGACCACCGTCAAGTCACTTATTGAGAAAAGGAGAAGTTGCCCGGAGGCTTTTGAAATATCTCAAAAAAGGACACCAGCAGGTCACCCAAAGCAGCTTGAAATTTGCCGACCCAGTGACAGCGTACGGTACCTGGGTGGAACTGCATGGCCGGCGGCGAAACAAAGTACCCTTTGCCAAAACAAAAATTTCTGAGCTGAAGTCAGTATCCCTAAACGAGCTCAAAACGACTGCACTGGTATTGGGTTTTAAGGTAGCACGAATGCTAAAAGAGAACTGCACCACCGCCGAACTGAGCCTTGCCTATTGGACAGATCCTACAGTTGTGTTACATTACAGGAAACGGAAGAAACGAAGAACGTGTTCGAGACATCAGAGAGTTAATCCACTCGTAGCAGGAAACAGCGAGGAAAATGTTGATGATTCGAGCTCGAAACCACATACAAAAGACAAAGTAGCTCGCAGATCGCCTCGCTCCGAGTTACTCAGCACTTTATTGCATTTCATGCCCTACAACTAATCAACTGGACCCATTTTTTCTGAAAGGTTGCAAATGTACTTAGTTCCAGTTTCTATCTAGCGTGCACATAGGTGAAGAGGAGAAATTCACCAGTAATTCACTTGAACAGTTCAGGTGAGGCATACTAGCTGCGAGCACATTGTGAAACTATTATTATCTTTAAAGAAGAACATTTATTTACATTTTATACAATATTGATTGTCACATATTTTGTGCACAGAAAAACTTTGAAATACTCTGATAGATGCCAGTATTCGATCAATCCCCGTGTTCATGTATATTTCGATACTGTCCGCCGTACACTTGTTTTCGAAATTTATTCATAATCAGAAACCGGTTTTCATTTCTTTCGGAAGATTTGGTGCGTTAATTTTATGTAATTCCACTGGTTCGTGACCTGTCAATTTTACGCGATATCTCATTAGGCGTTGCACCTGCGTTCAACTTCTGCGCTCAAGCTTGTAAACAAAATTAGTCTAACCAGTTGCTGCAATGGGTTACTGCTTGTGATGCTTAGACTTATTTCGTGCGGCGAAACACTTCACTCTGCGAAGCCTTCATCTTCATCGTGCGTCTGACTATATGCGCCGGTTTCCTGATGAATATGTCAATCTCAAGTTGTGCAGCGGGATTTGGAATTGATTCCATATGGATTGTGCGATGATGACTACGGCAAAAACCTGTTTCACGTTAAGATAACACAGGAAGTTAGTATCCACAGGCACTGACAATAAGTAAAGGTAGATAGGGTGAGAATCATGACCCCTTCCTGAACCTTAGACAACCATTTTCGCGGAAGGATTTTGGCCGGCGGTGTAACGAAAGAATACTGAAAATCCTTCTAAATGTTCAACGTGCTTTGTGAATTTGACTATATTTAACATTATCTTGGAAAGCTCGCTCATACACCACACATTTTCACGTTTGTTTATCCATGTGAGACATTTGAATTTGGCCTTGAACCGTTTCTGACTGTCGTGCTTGAGCCACGGGGCTTTGGACCTTTGGGTTTTACTGTGAAGTCTATTTGGCCGCATACTTGAGGTTCGTATATATTTGTATCCTTTGTGCATTTCAATTTAGTACCGTAGAAACTACGAATCAATCTTGTTCTGGTTTTGGGATTCGTTTGAATTGGCTACGCGTTGCTCGATTTGCGAGATTCGACTTACAACGGTCGCGTCGATACAGTTAGCATCGATCGTCTCAAAGCCGCGTAAGTTGATGATAGCGTGTCGCACGCTGACATGAGATTCGATGTTAACCCTGCACTACCTGTTGACGACACCTCCGTGTCACATCAAGGTCTGCAGTTAGCGTTGCCTGCTACGACTTCGAATGAGGCTATCGTCTCACGTTCAGGACAGCACCCAGTTGGCACTGCTACGACTTCGAATGAGGCTATCGTCTCACGTTGAAGTCAGCAGTCCGTTGGCCCTGCTACGTCCTCGAATGAGAATAATGTCTCACGTTCAAGTCAGCAGAGCACGTCTACGCACCCGTCCGTGAATGAGGCTCCCGCCTCACGTTCCGGTCGGAAGATCGTTTGCCCAACACGTTTTCGCGACTAGGTCAAACACGATCTTATCCATTGCACTTCGCAGTAATAACTTTCGTGTTTATCGTTCCGACAAGATCTAACATACCTCATTAGTTATTACTGTATTCTAGTCAAGTCCATTGCGGCTGCTACACCAGTTTTCCGTTTCTTTTCGTTTCATGGAACCTCGCCATATGGTACTCTTCGCTGGTACCACGAAATCTGGAGAATTTTGGCACCAGCTTTTGCATTTTGTATCGGCCCTGTCGCTCTCGGTCATTGTCATTGACGAACTTGCCGATTTGGCTTCCAGATATCATATTGGTTAACGGTTACCCGACGCTGGACGTTATTGGTGTGGCACACCTGGATGACGATTCACGCAACCGACGTCATTGGCAACGAATCTGATTTACGCTCGACCATCATCCTGCGGTTCCTGCATACCACGGATTCTGCCCGTCAGCATCCTACAGCGCAGTTGCATTTATGTATTTTGCACTCATTCACGCGCACGAATGCCGTTTGTATGCCTTCTCCTCCTTGACATTTTTCGAAAGCTCTCCGTGCTTTCTAGCGGGGGCTGCTGTAATGACCTCGATTATTTTGAGAAAATGACTATTTTCTGAACACCATTTTGGATCTCTTTTTCTCTACGATCTTTTCTGACGTTTGACATCGACCTCATAGTGTTCTCCGGTTGCGTACGTTTTACTGGACTGACTTTTCCGAGGTTTCCGTCGACCTTGCTTTAAATCACCTTCACTTTCGGTCGCTCGCCGATTGTACACGCTCGTGGTTCGCTTTCTGCATAGCCGTTGCGTTTCGTTCCGTTTTCCGTTCGGTGTATTTCTCGTATCGGTACTGTTTCGGTGCCACGATATATAGATTACACCTCGCATCTGTAAACCAACTTACGTCTTATCTATTCGTCCGATAGAGGGGATATCGTTGGTATTCGCTGCTAGGCCAAATAGGAGACACGTTCACGAGCGGCTGTCGAACGTCTTCTATATGCTTTTATCGCCTTAGACCAGATAGTCGGTTCCGGTTGGATTTGGATTGCAGAACAATGGGACATGAAAAAAGGCGATAAATGCCCGAGCTAGGTTGCCGTCTAGATCGCACTGCCTCAGCTGCAGTGAAGTGAACTGTTGGAACGGCCTGCTTCGTGAAATGTTAGATCTGCAGACAGCCCAATCCTCCAAAGGTGTCCTAGATGGCAAGTGGCCTGAGGTATCTCCTCGTAGTTAGACCTGAATATGTAGCGTACTTTCTGTCTACATGGTACACTAAATTAATGTGAACAATATCTAGGAAGACGCTAGCAAACTAAGATGGGCAAGGAGCGTGTTGTGTTAAAAGGAGCAAAAGGGTAGGTACATTAGAAATTAAAATGAAACAAAAGGTGTGACACAAACTCACGGTTGTTCGCTGTTCTTGTGATCAGGAAATGAGCGCCAAAGAGCCAATATCCGCCAATATCTTCAGTTCGGTTCGGTGCGACAACCATTCGTTAAACAGAACAGGATGTTATTGACAGAAGTGCCAAGAGACGCCGTGGAATCTTCTAAAATGTTTTGTTTCTCGCAGTTAGTTCCGATCGATATAATTCCAATACGCTCCAAATCAAAAGGTGAGACCGTGGCAGAATAAAAGGTTTATTGACCGCCTTTTTGTATTGCGCGGTGGTTATGTTCAAAAAGGTTTGTGTGTTTTGTATCAAAAACTTTGGTACAACAAAGGAGTGTTGCCCCAAGGGACGTTAAGAATCACGGAAAAAGTCGGAAATGTACAGATACCTACAAGTGTGCCAACTAGATGGATGACGGGTAGCACTGTGGTCCTTCTGGAGTATGTTTTAGCAGACTTTTTCCCCCATTGCATAGTGTCTCAGTGAACGCTCACGATGCATAATGTCTCTCGCAGTTGATGTGCGATGTGGTTTTTCGTTTCCCTCTCATTTTTAGCGGAGATTCGACAAAATACACTCGGCAGTGGCGGGTGCATAGCTGGTGTGCATGCCATCGAAGGAATTATGGGCGCTCGATTGGCCGTGGTCATTACCTGTCCTGTGCAAACTGAACTAGCACGTGGGCTTACAAACCCCACCTTTATGTTTGCCGATGACGTTAAGAAGGCTGGAGTAGATATAGAAATTGACGTGTAGGCAGTACAAAACTGGGCACGCAAATGGGACCTTCCACTGGACCTCACCAAGTGTCAAAGCTTGACCACAAATATAGGGGCTAGTGAGAATGGTGTGGGTTTTCTGCAAGTGGTCTCGCAGGTCAAAGACTTAGGACTTATAATGGACAACAGCTTTGAGCCGTCAAAGCAGTGCACCCCAGCAGCCAATATGGCCAGGAGAGAACACTTTCAAGTTAGATCCATTATGTCGTGTAGAGATCCGGAGATATTCGTTCCGATATATCAGGCCATAGTTAGGCCGCATATGGAGTACTGCGTGCAGGCCTGGGCACCGTACTACCAGAAAGATATCGACTGTCTGGAGAAAGTGCAAGGGCTAGCCACTAGAATGGTGGCTGGGCAAAGGGCGTTTAACTACACAGAGCGTCTCCGGGCCCTAGACCTGTTTTTGATGGAAAGACGGCGCATTCGCGGGGATTTGATAGAAACCTACGAGGTAATGAGGGGACTGTCAGGAATAAGACAAGAAGACCTTTTCTCTCTGGTCCCCAAGAGAGGCACAAGAGAGCATAGCCTTAGATTACAAAGGAAGCATTCGAGTCTCAAAATTAGGGCGAAGTACATCTCAAATAGAGTGGAACCCTTTTGAAATAAGCTCCCAGAAGAGGTCATAAACACCACAACAGTGAAGACTGTTAAGAAAGCGGAAGACCTATGTTGGGTGGCAGTATACCCCGAGTTATGTAAAGCAGCTTTTAGGGTCAGATGCAATCTAATTATTGTTTTATACAAGACGTTCGAGTGCGGCTGGTGAACGTGTCTCCTATCGGGTCTAGCAGCGAATACCAACGATATCCCCTCTATCGGACGAATAGATAAGACGTAAGTTGGTTTACAGATGCGAGGTGTAATCTATATATCGTGGCACCGAAACAGTACCGATACGAGAAATACACCGAACGGAAAACGGAACGAAACGCAACGGCTATGCAGAAAGCGAACCACGAGCGTGTACAATCGGCGAGCGACCGAAAGTGAAGGTGATTTAAAGCAAGGTCGACGGAAACATCGGAAAAGTCAGTCCAGTAAAACGTACGCAACCGGAGAACACTATGAGGTCGATGTCAAACGTCAGAAAAGATCGTAGAGAAAAAGAGATCCAAAATGGTGTTCAGAAAATAGTCATTTTCTCAAAATAATCGAGGTCATTACAGCAGCCCCCGCTAGAAAGCACGGAGAGCTTTCGAAAAATGTCAAGGAGGAGAAGGCATACAAACGGCATTCGTGCGCGTGAATGAGTGCAAAATACATAAATGCAACTGCGCTGTAGGATGCTGACGGGCAGAATCCGTGGTATGCAGGAACCGCAGGATGATGGTCGAGCGTAAATCAGATTCGTTGCCAATGACGTCGGTTGCGTGAATCGTCATCCAGGTGTGCCACACCAATAACGTCCAGCGTCGGGTAACCGTTAACCAATATGATATCTGGAAGCCAAATCGGCAAGTTCGTCAATGACAATGACCGAGAGCGACAGGGCCGATACAAAATGCAAAAGCTGGTGCCAAAATTCTCCAGATTTCGTGGTACCAGCGAAGAGTACCATATGGCGAGGTTCCATGAAACGAAAAGAAACGGAAAACTGGTGTAGCAGCCGCAATGGACTTGACTAGAATACAGTAATAACTAATGAGGTATGTTAGATCTTGTCGGAACGATAAACACGAAAGTTATTACTGCGAAGTGCAATGGATAAGATCGTGTTTGACCTAGTCGCGAAAACGTGTTGGGCAAACGATCTTCCGACCGGAACGTGAGGCGGGAGCCTCATTCACGGACGGGTGCGTAGACGTGCTCTGCTGACTTGAACGTGAGACATTATTCTCATTCGAGGACGTAGCAGGGCCAACGGACTGCTGACTTCAACGTGAGACGATAGCCTCATTCGAAGTCGTAGCAGTGCCAACTGGGTGCTGTCCTGAACGTGAGACGATAGCCTCATTCGAAGTCGTAGCAGGCAACGCTAACTGCAGACCTTGATGTGACACGGAGGTGTCGTCAACAGGTAGTGCAGGGTTAACATCGAATCTCATGTCAGCGTGCGACACGCTATCATCAACTTACGCGGCTTTGAGACGATCGATGCTAACTGTATCGACGCGACCGTTGTAAGTCGAATCTCGCAAATCGAGCAACGCGTAGCCAATTCAAACGAATCCCAAAACCAGAACAAGATTGATTCGTAGTTTCTACGGTACTAAATTGAAATGCACAAAGGATACAAATATATACGAACCTCAAGTATGCGGCCAAATAGACTTCACAGTAAAACCCAAAGGTCCAAAGCCCCGTGGCTCAAGCACGACAGTCAGAAACGGTTCAAGGCCAAATTCAAATGTCTCACATGGATAAACAAACGTGAAAATGTGTGGTGTATGAGCGAGCTTTCCAAGATAATGTTAAATATAGTCAAATTCACAAAGCACGTTGAACATTTAGAAGGATTTTCAGTATTCGTTCGTTACAACCGTGTCGATCAACCTTAAAGGTCTTATCGTGACTAGAAATCGCGCGAAATGGACCTTCATAAGGCTGTTGTTATGGTTTCCGTACCGAATCAACACGAATGAATACATGCGAACAAGTTTCGAGTTCGGTCGGAACAAAAACCTGTCGTCGCTGCATTCGAGTCTGCGCCGGAGCGAGATTTTGCATGTACGTAGACAAACGGTGAACGTAAGTCTGTACGGCAAGTGAATCTGTACTCTGTGGCGTAAAGAATTCCCCAGGCAGTCGTAGTGTCGTGCCGTGGACAAGTTCTGCGGCGGAACATTGGATATCTGCCTTTATGCAAGTCCTGATACCAAGCAGAACTGGCGGTAACGTTTCGTACCAGTCGGGGCTCTCGTGTGCTCTAAGAACCGCTTTGAGTTGGCGATGAAAACGTTCGACTAAACCATTCGATGCCGGATGGTACGCGGTCTTGCGAAAGCGTTCCGTACCCAGCATGTGAGTTAATGAAGAGAATAGATCGGACTCAAATTGTTGCCCTCGATCGGTAGTGATTGTGGAAGGACAACCATACAAAGCTATCCATCGTTCTATCAGATGTCGAGCCACTGATTCGGCCGTGACGACAGAGATGGGAATAGCCTCGGGCTACCTCGTAAATCTATCGATGCACGTTAATAAATAGGTATACCCGTGTGATGGGGTCAATGGATCCACAATGTCTACGTGGATATGATCGAAGCGAGCATCAGGTGTAGCAAAAGTACCGATAGGCGAAGCTACGTGCCTATGCACTTTAGATCGTTGACATTGTAGACACTGTTTTGCCCACAGACGAACTTCTTTATTCATGGACGGCCAGACGTATCGTGCAGCTACTAACTGGAGACTGGCTGCGATGCCTGGGTGTGAGAGTCCATGTAGACTATGGAACACGAGACGTCGATATGTAGAGGGTACGACTGGTCGAGGTATGCCAGTAAACATGTCGCAGAGTATAGTCCCGGCACTGATGGCCAGAGGTACGGACTGACACTGTAGCGACGATGACTGAGCTGCTTCCATACATGAAGAATCCTGTGCCTGTGCTGCAGCCATGGCAGGGACGTCTAAAACCGGGGATTTAATAGCATTAAGCGAAACACGCGGCAAAGCATCTGCAACGTAGTTCAACTCACCTTTAACATGTCGTAGGTCAGTCGCGAACTGGGAAATATAGTCTAAATGTCTGACTTCTCGTGTGGAGTACCGGTCAGACTTACTATGCAATACATACGTCAAAGGCTTATGGTCGGTATAGATGATGAAATATCGACCCTCGACTGCATGGCGGAAGTGTTTAACGGCATTATTTGCAGCCAGCAGTTCGCGACCAAAAGCACTTTATTTGGTCTCCGTGGGATTGAGGCGTTGAGAGAAGAACCCTAATGGCTGCCATATCCCAGAAACAGACTGTTGCAGGACCGCTCCGATGGCAAAGTCCGATGCATCCACCGCTATACTTAGCATGGCGGACGGAAATGGGTGCGTGAGGAGCGTGGTCTGAGCTAATGTCGCTTTAATATCCGAGGACGCTACTCGTGCGGCATCCGTAAGCGACCACTTACACCGATTGCCACGAAGTAGGTCAGTTAATGGAAGAAAACGTTCAGCAGCATGGGGTACGAAACGACGATAAAAGTTAACTAACCCCAAAAATGCCTTCAGCTCCTTGATTGAGGACGGTACGGGGAAATCTAGAATGGCGCGCGCTTTATCCTCGCAAGGTTTAATACCCTCTCGAATGATCTTGTGGCCGAGGAATAAAAGTTCCGGCTTGCCAAGTTCACATTTATCAGGATTGACTACTATTTGATGTTCGGACAAACGTTGAAATAGTAGCGTCAAATGTTGGAAATGTTCATCTACGCTCGACGATGCGATTAGCAAGTCATCGATATAGACGTGAACAAATTCCGAGTCTCGCGTAATGCTATCGATAAACCTCTGGAATGTCTGAGCAGCATTTCGCAAACCAAAAGGCATATGTAGGAACTCGAACAAACCAAAAGGAGTCGTGACAGCGGTTTCCTCGACATCTTCAGCGGCAACTGGGATCTGGTGATAGACTCGCACCAAATGGATCTTCGAAAATACAGTCGTGCCGTGAAGTGATGCCGTGATATCGTGTATGTGGGGTATCGGATAGCTATCATGACGGGTAACCAAGTTCAGTGCGCGATAGTCGCCACATGGTCGCCAGCTAATGCCATCTTTCTTAAGAACCATGTGTAGAGGTGAGGCCCATGGACTGTGAGAAGGACGGACAATACCTTTAGAATGTAAAGTGTCAGACTCACAATTGGCGAAAGCCAATTTGTCCGGTGCCAGTCGGCGAGGTCGTGCCGTAACTGGTGGTCTGTCAGTGGCAACGTGGTGTGCCACACGATTGGTCACTGTCTCTATCTCTTCAAATGGTTTAGTCATTATGGGAATCTAATGAACAAAGACTGAAAATCGTGCGGAATGTTAGAAAACTATCCTGTGATTCGGTGTGCATCTGTTCGAGCTGCAATACCCATAAATTTAATGTCCGACGAAGGATCGATAAGCCTACGTGAATCAACAAGTAATTCATAGTGCTGCTGAAAATCGATTCCCAATATGCTTGTGGGAACATCCGCAAGAATGAACGTCCACAGATACCGTCGTCGTGGTCCCAGGTTGACCGCAAGCTGTCTCGTGCCGTAGGTAGGAATGGAGGAACCATTCGCCGCTGACGGCCGAAGTAAAGAAGCCCGTGGCTTGTCTTTACCAACCGGCAAGACAGAAACTTGGGCCCCAGTATCGACTAGGAACCTAGCGTTAGTGCACGAATCATGCACGTAAAATAAACGGTCAACCTGAGACTGATTGCCGGCGAGTACGGCCGCTTCTACTCGCCGGCCGTGGCGTTTCCCGCCGCGTATGAACACGGCTGTCTGCACCTACGGGCGGCTGGTCCGAAAACGCGGTGGAACCAACAAAAGCAGCTGGTAGGATGATCAGGTTTGGATGAGGCAGGTGAGGCGGATTCACGGCGGACGTGGGCAGTGGAGGGCGCCCGTCCGTGCCGTTGTTTACGTGGGATACTGCGAGGAGTAGGTATTTTAACTCTGTCCTTGAAGGACAGGCGGCGCTGGATGGATCTAGAGTGCCGAGGCCTCTCCGGCGATTCATCCAGGTCGACACCCCTAGGATTGCGCGATGTCGTGGCAATTAGGGGATTAGCCCCACTGCCGACACGTGTGACAATTTTGTCAGCCACGGCGGCAGCTCGTTCCAAGGACGAGTCCTCGAGGAGAGCAGTAACGGTGGTCTGATCATGGAAGGGTAGAGAGTCCAACCACAGTTCCTTAACTATCTCCGAATCCCTATCGGCGGGCCCTGCCAAAGACCGGAGATGAGCTAGGTGGCGGCTGGGTTTACTATCCCCTATGGGGTGCGATGCTAGTAGCTGACGTAACCGTTCCTCCCGAGAAGGAAGGAAATGTTGCAGTATAGCCTCCTTAAGCCGATCGCACGGCTGCACTTGAGGAGGATTTAATACCAAATCCCTCACCGAGGCGATAACATCACCTGGAATTGCCTATAAGGCATAGGAAAATCGTTGGCGTTGGCCAACAATCCTACGTGCCTCAAATTGCAGTTCTAAGGCTGCAAACCAAAACTCTGGATCATGAGAGATAAACGCCACTGGTTTAAAGGCAACCACAGACAGAGTGAGATCTGTGTCGAGCTGCGCCTTATCCTCTAAAATGGTTACGTTGCGATAATATATCGTAAAAAATATATATCGTGCCACGAAAGGAGGACGTAAAACAGCGGTAAATCACAGACTCACCGGGCGGGCGAATAATCCAGGAGGTTCTGGAAGTTCTTGAACTCACCAATATAGAAGACGTTCGAGTGCGGCTGGTGAACGTGTCTCCTATCGGGTCTAGCAGCGAATACCAACGATATCCCCTCTATCGGACGAATAGATAAGACGTAAGTTGGTTTACAGATGCGAGGTGTATTCTATATATCGTGGCACCGAAACAGTACCGATACGAGAAATACACCGAACGGAAAACGGAACGAAACGCAACGGCTATGCAGAAAGCGAACCACGAGCGTGTACAATCGGCGAGCGACCGAAAGTGAAGGTGATTTAAAGCAAGGTCGACGGAAACATCGGAAAAGTCAGTCCAGTAAAACGTACGCAACCGGAGAACACTATGAGGTCGATGTCAAACGTCAGAAAAGATCGTAAAGAAAAGAGATCCAAAATGGTGTTCAGAAAATAGTCATTTTCTCAAAACAATCAAGGTCATCACAAGCCTTTTTTTAACTTGAACGTGTCTATGGGATACCCTCCACTTCCCTTCCTTTTCAACCAGATTAGATTCGGGTCACGGAGTTTCTGCTCTTTCTCCTTGACCTCTGTCCTTCTGCCATTTGGGTGGTGAGCCGTTGGACTTTTCCTTGGTAGGCAGCGTCGTTTTTTAGAAGGTTGTCCAATCGTGCACGCTACCTTCTAAGTGAGGTCGTACTACAGCCATGTAAATAGTTACGAATACCTCCGGCTTCCGGAAAGACAAAACTTATCGCAGTCTTAAGAGCTCCCCACGAATCTTCTACGCAGCAGACTTTCACTGCCCTGACCATTTGAAGTCACAGTTCACGACGACTCCAAGGTCTTTAACCCTACTGAGTGCCTCTACGGTGAACAGCCCTTGATCATGAGCGACAGTTAGGCTCTCTTTTGCCCTTGGCAACGAATGGCTTCCTTCATTGTTCACATGTAAGTCCCATTCGTATGCCCAGTCCAGGACGGTACCTTTGTCCCTGCCCAAGTCCACCCTACCGACAATATTCACATCATCCGCAAAAATAGAGCCAGGCCGTTGAAGAGCAGATGCCAGGTCTTTGTTAAACAACAAGAATAGGACGGGGTCTCGGGAGGATCCCTGAGGTGCACCACTGGTGACATTTACCAAACTGGAACACCTGTCCCCCACTTTGAGGTAAAAAGTCCAGTGGGATAGGAATTTCGCAAGCAATCTATAAACTCGCCCACCTATACCGAACGTCTCCATCTTGCATAGCAAAGGACGATGATTAGCGGGGTCGAACACCTTGCTAAAGTCGAGGTAGCATACCTCAACTTCCTTCATCTAAGAAGCACAGGGGATTGGTCTGACAAGATCTATTTTTCAGAAATCCATGCTGGACCGGACTTAACATGGAGTCCTCCAGCAAGTGCAAGTAGATGATGATATTGATCTTCTAAGGGACTGTACATAGGATGCCGGTTATGCTTACCAGTCTGTAGTTCTGCACATCCGACTTAGGTCCGTTCTCATGTATTTCCAAGACTGCCGCGACTTTCTAGTCCTGAGGCAGCTTACTCTGGTCCAAAGTGGACCTGTACAGTCTGCATACCGATGGAGCTATGATATCCGCCAACGGCTTGATGATAGCTGGATGAGTGCCTTCCGAGCCCGCTGACTTGTGGCTGTTTAATTCCTGTAGGTACCTACGCAATATTTCCTCCGAGAGATTTAGATCGTTTAAATGGGGAGCAGGATGCACCAGAGCCAGATCTACTCGTACCCTACTACCTATCTTAGATTCACTACCAAAGTATTCCCCCAGGGCGTCTGCTTTGCCCTGGTCATCAGTGACAATACCGTATTCTCTAGTGGATAGCGGACATACGGCTTTCTTTATTGAGCCTTTCGGCTGCACATAGCCGTAGAGTTTTTTCGGCTGTTGTCTTGTACGCTGGGTCAATTTGAGCTCAAATTCCCGCTTGGACGCCCTCAGGAGGCCACAGTCTCGTTTCTCAGCTTTGTATGGCGGTTCCGGGCTAGCTGATCGCCGGAAGCTTTATACTGGCTCCAGCTGCGGTTTCTACGTCTGATGGCCTTGGCTATTGCAGCCTTCTACCACATGGGTTTGCCCTCCCCACTCCTTCGTTTGAAGGGTGCGAACTCTTCCTGTAGGGCAATCATGGATCCCTTTATGACCTGTCAGCGCTCCTCGACAGTAGCTCCCTCTGTCGTGTCCAGATCAAGTCACAGGACTCGTGGTCTTCGCCAGTGTGCGTCTAGTTTCTTGCTCTCGAGCACTGCGATGTTCCCACGGTACTTCGATCCCATGTGATCCAAAAGTTGTGGTTTTTGAGTAGTGGACTGCAAGAGAGAGAGAGAGTGAAAAGCAGGTGTGCTCTCCAAGAACCGGCAGTCGCCTTGGATAGACAGGTTTACTGTCCCATTTTGCTGCCATACTTACCCTCGAGATTCCTTCGCGAGGACAAATGAACAAATGAAAAAGGCAGCAGTTCGCTGTATTTTATTGCTGGACGTGGAAACATGTATTGTGTCGCAGAAAAGCAGGGAGTGGAAGAGAGAGGTGTAACCTGGGGGTATTCTTGTTTGGCTAGTCATAGTCTGGGAAAACCCCATCCCAGCAGTCATCCATCCTTTGTATAAACGTGAAGACACTATTCGATGCTACTACATGGGGTGGCGGTTTGTCCCACGGGTCCATAAAGCAGAGAGAGAAGAAATGTGCTCCACCGCTCCTGATGGCCTTAGGTTTCATCGATTTGTGTTCGTGTCCCCTTAGCTTCTGGTTTCTACTTGCACTAGTAACGGCCTGTCCGTTTCGGATGACCCGCGGAGCTTTTTGAACGTCCCTATCAGATCCCTTTTTAGGAGACGCCTGTTGGGCGAGGACAGGTCGAGTGATTTTGAGGCGCTCTTTGTATGTCTTTTCCCACAGCCCATTGATCACCCTAGTAAGCCATCTTTGCACGGTTCCAAACAGCTGTTTGTCCCCGACTAGTTTCCGTGCCCCGGCCTGTAAGCATTATTCCAGTTGGGGGCGCGCTTGCATTTTGTAAGGTGGCGATATTGTTTTGCCATCCCGAGGCCTGATGGTCCGACACTGTTGAAACATGGACCTATTACCCTTCGCTGCTGCCTCAAGGCGCTGCTTTGTAGGCCTAAATGTTTCGTGCACTTTAAAGCCAAGATGTTTTATGACCTCAGTGGTCTTAATTATCCCGAGTGACCCTTAGTCGAAGTGCCGAGCCTCTCCTTCTCCTCCGGTCTGGAGCAGCTGTCTGCAGTTACTTCGGTTTAAAGGGAGCTCCCGTATTCCGGTCCGCGTATTCTTGTCAGGTCTTCCTGCATGCAGTTCGAAGATGGTTCCCCACAATCTTGAGATCATCCACGAAAAGGAAACCAGGACACCTCAAGGTATCCACCAGGTCACTTATTTAGACCAAGAACAGCAGGGGCCTCAACACCGACCCATGCCGCTCTCCTCTGCATACCTCAACTGCGCTGGATATTGCATCCTCAACCCGAACAAGGAACTCCCTACCAGTGAGATGCGCCCTAATCCAGTTCGGCATCCTTTGTGCTTCCTTCTAGCCCTGTCCTTTGCGCACCGGCAGTCTGTGGCTTACCGAGTCGAAGGCCTTCTGGAAATCCAGGCCACTCACTTCAACCCGCTCGCCTTTGTCCAGTCTGCCGGTCACCTCCTCCTGAAGTGGTCAAAGGTTATTGAGACTATATCCCCTATTTACAAATCCGTGCTGTCTTACTGTGATCATCCTGTGGCATTCAACGTGCCTTGTGATCCTATCTCTAATGATGCTCTCGAGTACTTTTAGTACATCCGACAGCCGGCTAGCTGTCCTGTAGTTACGTGCAACTTCCCTCTTGCCTGCCTTGTGGATGGGAACCACTTCGGCTTTCAGCCAGTCAGAAGGCAACGTGGCTAAGGCTGGTGACCCGGTGAACAGGTGCTTTAGCGCCTTGGACACTATGCTTGCCAACGGGCGTAGGATGACGGGGCGAATCCCGCCTTGCTCGGCAGCCTTCGCTTTAGTCGGTTGATAGACCGTTCCATACCCACGGGCTCTACAACAACTTCGTCCATTTGGGGAACGCTATAAGGTTCTAGTTCCCGGCATCTGCTGTTTACCGTCTCAAAGAACTCTTTAAATACCTCGGCTTTTTCGCCGGCGTTGTTTGCTTGCCTACTTTAATAATGGTATATTTCTCGACCATGGTCGAGAAGCGCGCGCAAGCGCATGATCATGTTGTACAACGTTACTCAAAACAATGAACTATACACGAATTTCAAGAAAGCTAGTCAAAATCGTCAGAGGCGAAGAAACATAGCTAGAGTTAGTTTTAATCGACCGAAATTATAATGGTTCGCGCGGCAAATACTGTTTAGTTTCAAATTCGGTTTGGCTGGTGGTGGCCCGTAGGAATGCGAAATATGTCGTGAAAATATAGCGCTAAGGATGCGTTATGAACCAAAATAGTGTAAACTGTGGATAACGGAGGCCTATTGGGGTTCCATGAACGGAGTAAGTTATTAACATGAAAAGATGAAAGAAATGAATGGGAGTACACTCATGAACTTTGGTGAATATGAGGAGAACGGCTCACTATGAGGACGACGATGGCCCAGAATGACGGATATTCCCGGTCTCAATAAACGGAGTGCATCATGAAAAGAGGTGACATGAACAAACTGCGTGGAAGTGGAATAGGAAACGTTGATGAATGTGGAGGAAACAGCAATCCATATAAAAGGTGAGTTTAGGATCAGGATCAATAACCCGTATCATTCAGAAAAAAAGGAGCGCAACTTGAAGGCCTTGAATTGGTGAAGAATCAATTTCAATCCGGGTAACGATCAAAAGAAGAATGAAATCTTGCAAAAGAAAACTGAGTGAACAACCCCGGCGTAGGCTCGCGCCTTGCTGTTCTCTTAGGCTGACAAATATATATTGACTTATTGATTCTCAGTGATATTCGGCGTCATCATTGGGAACCATGGATGGAGAGTGGGATAAGTGGACTTGCTTTCGGATGACGTATCGAAATTTAATGAGTAAAAAAGTCCTGTGTTGCGTATTCTGGCTCTGTTATTGGATTGTTTCACATGAGACCAGGGTGATGTGCAGCATCCCGTGGGTATAGATCATCAGGCGCGGTAAGGGACGTGTCAGTCAATCAGTAGAAGGTAGCCTGAGAACTGTTATTTGTGAAGACTCCAGCAGTGACATCAGTGGCAGAGGTGTTGTGTCAGAAGACGCCTGTCAATCTACTGGTAAGCGGCTGGGAGTGTTTTAGGTCGTGTGGTTCGATTGCAATCCCGTTTGGTATAAAAGATTCCGTTTAGGTTTCTGTCGGTACGGGTCGAGGTGTGGACCTTGGTCACCGAAAATGGAGCCCGAGAAAGTGGACGACGACAAACCTGAAATAAATGATGTTAGCAGTCTGGACGTGGTTCCAGCTGAGTGATGATAATAAATGGCGACAGTTAATAATGAACTGGTTGGGTTTATATGAACGGTCGGTGGCACATTTCATATTTCGGTCTGGGTTTAAATTCGAGAGTTTAAATAACGTAGGGTTGATAAGCACTACTTCAGGCTTGCAAGATAGCGTAAACCGGGTGGGCTGCTGCGTCTGCATTTCAAAGGATAAATGGTTTGCACGCAATCAAGTAAGAATGCAGAAAGAACCACTATGGCATCGGTGGTGATGCGCTAGAGAAAATTGTTATCATGCACAGAAACGTGGAAGTATGTTGTTCTGTGCTCCTACTCGGTAGTGCCGGCCTACTAAGATTTAATTTTAATGTGAGCAGGGAAATCTCATGACTTGGTGGTTGCTTGAATATCGTATTTGTTATAAGAATGAGGAGAGATAGTTAGTAGGGAATGGAAAAATATGAACAGTCCTCCGTGTTCATTTTTTGTAGACCCAAGTGAGGCAGGTGTTGGTCATTTGTTGCCTCCTTATGTTATCCATGTCAGTGGGCTTAAAGTCCAGGCTGCGGTAGTGATTGTAGTTGGCAGGAGGTTGTGGTTACTGTTAGGTAGGGTTGTAAACCTGGACGTGGCTTGGATGCTAGGACATCGAGGAGGCCGCTTTCTGAGAAGAAGATGAGGGGGGGTATGGATGGAAAACGTGACCGGTTTCCACTATGTTCTTTTCTCTATTTCTCCATTTCCGGGCTTCACCGTGGCTTCTGTTATTCGTCAGGTGCGTCTGTACACTGTCCAGGTCAATGGGTTGAAAGTCAGGGCTATGGTAGCAATTGTATTTGACGTCAACATGCATGCTAGGTGCGCTCAGGGAGGGTATGGGGTGGCTGAAACTTAGAGCGGGGGGGGGGGGGTAAACGTATGTGGAGAGTCCGGTGCACTGTCACCCCAGTCAGTCTCGTGCGTGAAAACCAAAAGCTTGTCGAGCGAACAAGGGCGATGTGGGGTTTCCCCTATCGCAGGATCGGGTCTGGGCTGATGGGAGACATACCCATAGATGAAGGTTGCCCAATTCCTTCACAGCCCGATGTAAGTGGTATTTGGAGATCGAATCGAGCCCACGGGACTTTTTCGTTCCCACTGTGCTTTTTTCGTTGTTATTTTTGTTTCCTAACGGAGGGGTGGTTGGGCCCACATAGGAACTTTCCATAGCCCCTCCGCCCAATCGTAATTTTATGCGTATTTGCCTTTTTTCGCAAATGCTGGGGGTGGTCTGTTTTCCCCACGTTCGGACGACGCTATGGTATGGGTGGCGTTGACATCAGGGGTTTCGCTAGCATGGACTGGGAAAATGCAGAGTGGGACTATGCAAACACACGGAGTAGGACAACGAACGTTGTAAAGCACAAGCTGGCATACGTGTATCAGTTTCATACAGCGCCAGACCATGCCTAAAACCATCAGAGACCATTCCGGGCTAGCTGGTGTAGATGAGTCTAACTCAGCTGATGGGAAATAGTGTGGTGTATAAGAGGGAATATGATAGTGGTTGGTGGATGGTAGATACAGAGATGAGACGAGATGATAGGCCACCAAGTAGATACTAGCAAGTGGGCTTCTGGGATAAGAGATTCTGAAATGAGATGATTAAAAAGGCAAAATGAGGCCGGACATAAAACCCTGGCTGGTGGTGGCAGCCAAAATGAACGGGAAAGGAGTGAAGGATCAAGTAAGGTGGTAGACGGCGGAACTCAGTGTCCTAGGATCCAAAGCCACATACCTATTTGCTGCAGAGACATCTAAGGCTAAGGAACTTTGGTTGGCCGTAGAACACGAACATTGTCTAAAATTAGGAGAACCGGCAAGCATTAAACTAGGTATAGTTACAAAATTCAGCAAACTGTAGCTGCCGTAGTATAGATGGTATGCAATATAACGTAAAAAGAAATGGTTGTACTGGCGTTTGTCATCGGGCGAGAAATGAAAGTTCTGGTGCAATAATCCTAGTAATCAAACCCGTTTTCGGAGGCCACCTCTTCGGTGACGGTCTGGCCGGTAAGAAGGACCACATTGGGAACAGTCAAGAATTGATACAACGAGCCTCTGAACTGGGAAATTGAGAGACTCTCGCGGATGTTTAGCGAGGGTTTATTCCATAACTTTGGGTATTTTATAAGGAAGAAGTTAGATCTTAACGCTAATTTTGATCTAGGAATAGAGAACTGCAGCGACCGATGGCCTAGGGCATAATTCGTGGAGGGAGTGAGACGAATGGGTTCAGTACACGAAAAGGCCGTACGATGGTGCAGCTTAAATAGGAAGCATAAATTGAGCTTCATGCGACGCAGCCATAGAGGGTCAAGACTGAGTAGGATGCATCGATCCTTGTTACACAAACTGGAGGAAAATCCCACTAATTGTTTGGTGAACTGACGTGGCACGGACTCCAGAGAAATGCGGTCGGATTTCGTCATGTTGGTGAAGATAATAGGACAGTATTCAAGGAGAGGCCTGGCGTGAGACTTGTAAGTGGGCAGTTTGCAATCATTTAGCCGAAAGGTTCTGGAGATGAGACCAGTGGTTCTTCTCGTTTTTGCAATCTGGAGTGGAACAAACTCAGAAAACCTAAAGCTGCAAGAATAATGAAGACCAAGGTCTCGAACTAAAGGGCTGTACGAGATGGGTAGGTCGTGGATAAGCAGGGTTCCGGGGGCCACTTGACATCTGAATGTTGTGTAGCAGCTCTTAGAGGTCGAGAAGACCATACTCCATGAATTGCACCAATCCCCGAGTCGCTTAAGGTCACTAGAAATTTCATCTAGCATAATGTTGAGGTTCTGACGAGGAAACTCATAGACAATCTTAACGTCACAAGCGAAGAAGAATGGGGTGCCATGGTGCAAGATGGGAAGGATATCATTTACGTAGATGAGAAAAAGTAAAGGACCGAGTACACTGCCTTGTATAACTCCACTAGTGACTGGAGCAGGCCGTGAGAAACACCCATCAATTGAAACCGCTTGTGAGCGATTCGATAGGTATGACGTTAACCCTGTTAAAAGCGAACCGGAAAAGCCGTGAGCTTTGAGTTTGGTTAGTAATAAAGCGTGAGGGACGCGGTCGAACGCTTTTGTCATATCAAGGTATATAATGATGATGGATTGACTGTTGTCGGCGGCCGCCGTTATGAGGTTAAAAAGTCGTATTGGCAAATGATGCATGAACGTGACTTTAAGAAACCATGCTGCCTACTATGGATGATGTTATGGGACAATAGGAAGTCGGACATCCGCTGTTTGATGAGGCGTTCCATCAACCTAGAAGCAATCGGAGTGTGGTTGATAGGGCGGTAATTGGAGGGGTCATGTATTGGTCCTTTCTTATGGATTGGGATGATGACCGCAGTCTTCCATTGTGAAGGAAATATGCCATACTTGATGGATAGATTGTAGACCTTCAACAGTCAATGATCCATAGCGAACCTACCTCCTGCCATCATAAAATAACCCTATTGCTCACCTAAGTTCATATCTTATCCATCATATTCACTTTTTTCTCCTCAGTATCCGTTGATTCTCAGCTGGGGCACACCCAGACTGCGCTTCTCCATCTTTTTTCCTTCTCCAGTGATCCCCGCTGACGGCCAACCACTTCGGGCACCGTAATTACCATGTCCCTGGCAGGTGCATCTGGATAATATTGCTACACGGTCGTCTACCACTTGCTGTTTCCGTTGGCTCTCCTGTCCATGGTCTCACGGCTTGGTCAATTGTTCCTGGTTCACGCAACCCCATCGCGGTCGTTTTGTCCCCTGTACAATTATCCATGATCACTCGTGCCACTCCCAACAGTGCGGGGCGCGGTCAGATCCACCGCTATGGCCGGCGCACATCGGGCGTGCAGGCCGTCTGCAACGATGTGCGAGCGCAACTAGACTGGTGGATCACACCTCCTGCGTTCACTTCACAAAGTGTTTTTCAGGTAAAGTGCCCAGCGCATGGCCAGTCCCGCCGACTAGCACCGGTTGCGGATGGCACGCTCTAACTTTTCTTGGACTACCGAATCCAATGCTGTCGGTTGAAAATTGCATGCTCCTCATCCTTTTCCGCTACTGCTTGTTCACCTATAGCTCTTATCATCTGTTTCCACTTCCCATTTTTGTCGCCCTACCACGGTATGCACACCTACCCGTTTTGTCCTTCCTCCTATCGCCTCTCTCTACATCAACTTTCACTGCATTGAGTCACTATCGTCCTAACCACTCTTCTCTGTCGACGCTCGTCAATAACTTTTTTCCCACCTGCCGTCATTGCTGGCTTCTGTCATCTATGTGCTTGGTGTTACCCTCTGCTCAGAACGCCCATTGATAGCTTCCTTAAACCCGTCGTTCTGTTAAATCCCTCCTCGTGCCCCATGCCATGATGCACCGATCGCACCCGCACTCATGGCCAATCCGCATATTAGAATTTGCCGCTCCAAACTTCGTATATTTTACAGTCGTATTTATTATCTAATCACCACCACCATATCTTCCTCACCTGGCTCCGCGATTCCTCTGTGGTTCTTTCCAGTGTCCTGATTAGTATCCCCCAGTTCAATTGTCTGCCGGCACTCAGCTCTCCAGTTCCATTGCCCCAATTCCTTTGCGCGTTCGTTTTTTTTTGTGGCCTTTTTGCTCTATTACTGGTCCACTTATCTCAGGGCTTCCCGATTCCTTGTCCGCCTCCTTCGTGTTTCATCTGCAGTAAAATGATCTGATTGGTGATTTCTTACCTGTGTCTCCTCGGTCGTTGCTTTCATCCCTTGATCCGTTTATTGCTCGCTACAGGCATTTTTCTGTACCTTCCAGTGTGGTCCGCTTTTCCATGTTCCACCATTGTAATGACAATGTTACGTCGTGACGTTTTTTTTACAGTTCCAAATTGTTTGACCTGTCACTACCCGATTCCTCTGGTCCGTCACTACATCTCGCACCTGCATTGATCAAATAATTAGACCCATTCTTACCTGTTTTCCTTGATCCTGTCTTTCATCTTCACTCTTCCATGAACTGCTCCTAACAGTCTTCATCACTTCTGTGCTTCCACATTCTATTTTTCTCTCCGTTGGGCTGCCACGTGCACTTGTCATGAAGTTAATCCACCACGAAATTCCAAAGTTAATCCTACGACAAATTGATCTAACATTACCTACTCCTCCTATTGACTGATAATTTCTTTCTAGGACCCCGTTGTTATTGCTCCTGCTTCTCTTTAACCTATACATATACATACAATTAATCTATATATATATATAAACTTACGCATATATATCTATGTGCATGCGCTCTGCATCTTGCAGTTCCTCACCTGCCATTTCTCTTGCTATCATCCCAACGACCGTCATCATAGGCATCCATCAACTCTACATCTGTGCCTCACATCTACCGTATCCAATCCTTCTAAATCGTTTTTGTCATCTGATCATCCCTCTACGTCCTGCATTGCTCGCTGCCTGTTTTACGGTGAGTTTTGTGTCCTGTCCGCCGACAATTCACTGAAAAGTACCAATGCTTCATTGTCATCTAATCCACTGCAATGCACCTCACCTTTTTCTCCATCGTTCCTCGCTACTGCAATTCTTTATACCGATTTCCAGCTTTTCTCATGTTTACCAGTCTGCCTCCATATGTAATTGCCCGGGACCAGCCAATCAGTCCACCTGACCTTGAATTTCAAATTCACCGGGCGTCCATTCAAATCCGCTCTTGAGCTCATTTGAACTATACACAATCTCTATGGTGTGCATACGTTTATACTATTTCCATCCTACCTTATTCACCCTTCTGAGCCTTTTTACCCAACATTTTAATGAGAGTCTCCATATTTCCATGAATTATATCTGTCCATTCCATCACCTGTATCTACATGATCATGCACATGGCATGCTTCGGGCGCTTCCGAAATAAACCATTATTATTATTATTATTATTAGTAGTAGTAGGGCTGCGATATCAGTTCCTCCAAGGCGTAGAAGTGTCGGTGGAACACCATCATGGCCAAGGTGTGAGGACTTCCGGTCACGGGTAAGCTGGTTGGTCACCTCTTTTAGAGTAAATTCTAAATCAGACAGTGAGTGCTCGGTGACAGGGTCTATGCATGGGGGTAAAGTAAGGGGGTCCGTAGTCATGGATGCAGCAAAGTAGGAATCAAGAGCCTGGGCTATCACTACAGGTGAGGTAATGTGATCGTTATTTTCCAAAATGAGAGACGGGATACCCGTCGGTTTGCTCTGATTTCTGTTCTTCATTAGGCGTGCCAACTTTGAGAAAGTACCATGGCATCCTTAACATCTCCTACTGCGACTCGTGACTGGGCCTTACACTATACATGGTCGTAATAGGCCTTCGGGATTTCTTTCGCATTTTGCGTCAATCTCGCCTCGTATTGCATCTGACCGGAGGTTTGTACCCTTGGAGCATGTTCGCGCTCCCTCAGGAACTGCAGAAGGCGAAAATGTCCCCTTGCGCTGCGGAAGCGTCTCCATGCCACTCGCTTCCGCTCCTGCAAATTTTCGTCCATGTAGACCCACTAAGGTGGTCGGCCCTTCCTTCATACTCTCCAAATTAGAACGAACTCACCAATGAGTAGCATTAGGCGGCCTTTTATGTGAAATCACTCATCCTTTAATGTGAGGCTGAAGGCAGCCCCCTGTGTGCTTTCCACAGCTGTCTTTAGTGCCTGGTAGCCAACTTCGCGGAAACCCCCCTAGTTTGTGAGGGACCTGTGGAAGGTTCATTTTGAACAGGAATCTGATCACCTCACGATCGTTCCTGCCCATAGGACCGGTCCCCGTGGTGGTCTTCTTCCTCTGGTGTTTTAGTGAGTACGAGGTCCAGAGGGCTGGGTGTCCGGCCTATTCTCCACCGAACTGGTTGGCTTATGTCTTGTACCAGTGTGAATCTGCACACCATCCCCATCAAGCGACCGCCGAATCCACTTCCCGATGCCGACGATCCCTCCCACTCTACTTTCGACCAGTTGAAATCACTGACAGTCACTAATCTATCAGAATGTGTGGCTATCCTAGCCAAAAGCTCTAGTAACAGGGCATCCTACTTAGGGAGTGACGATGAAGGCCCGTATACGCACTTCAGGGTCGCCTTCATGCCCCCCGAACTCAGGTAGCATCAACTCACCTGCTTGTTTGGGATTGGACATCACGGTTCCCGCCTTTTGTCCGTTTACATCCGCAACAAGCAAGAGTGGGCCTTCTCCTATGAAAACATACGGTGCATAAGGACACGCAAATAGTGTATGTGAGCTAGCAATGTCAAGGAAACATGAAATTGTAGTGTTTCTGGAGGGACTTTCCACAACCGGTTTTTACACCGCCCACAAAAATCCTCCCAAATCTTAGCAGAGTCAAAGTTTGGAATGAGGGTACCTATTCTCCCTACCTTATTTGACCCCACTGTCAGAGCGCGTACCTAATACTTCCGATGTCAACATTCTACTCATGATGGCACATGGTCTTCTGGCTGCACCGACACGATGTTACCCTGCGTCGTCCACTAGAAAGGCAGGTCGAAGGTGGGCGTTAAATGAGGTCCTCTAGGTTCGGAAACATACACGCTGTCTTTGGGAGACTCGCCGTGAGTTAGCTGCGTGTGCTTGTGTGAATGTGTTTGCGTGCGTGTCAGTGCGGGTGGGTGTCATGGACTGGGTCGCAAGTTGGTATATGGGTAAACAACAACAATTGCCACCCACGGGAGACATCTCCCATAAAGTCACTGATAAGCGGGGAACGGTGGGCTCTACGACGTGTTTGATGGAGGTTACGAGGCATAAGCGTGTTTCATGTACGTGCGTGTATTCGAGTGTGTTTGGGTGCATGCGCCAGTCACAACGGCTACCAAGTGCGGGGAATGCCCTCCATAATGTCTATGATAAGCGATTAATGGTTAACACCATGGAATCTTTGTTGGAAGTAATGGAGCAGGAACGTTTTTCATGCATGTGTGTATGATTGAGTGTGAGTATGTCATAAATACTACCGAACACGGGAAGAGCTTCAAACCACTTCAACGACGAACGAGCAGAAGTGAACGACATGTCATGTCTTGTCTGAGATAGTGGAGCAGATATCGAAGGCAAAAATCACTGTTCGTAGAACTGCTCCGTAGTTGGCCCACCATGGTCAGGCATTCTAGGGGTTTTTCGACTGGCCTACCGGTGTTCTGGGGCGTCGGCTGGTCGGTTTTTACACTCAAGTTGGCTGACACGGCGTGCGTTGCTGGTTAGCATTCCGATGACGGTCACAACCTTAATATTTTTATCACTCCGTTAGAGCTTTTGATGGTTTCCATGGCAATGCCCGAAGGCAAGGTGCTGAAATGGGCATGTTCGCCGGCGATCATCACTACATCCCCAGCCTCAAATAGCCTTGCTTTGGTTACCCGATTCTGTCGAGCCTGCTGACCCGGTAGGTACTCCTGCAGCCATCGCCTCCGAAAAACCTTTGCGAGACAGCTTGCCTGCTTCCATCCTTGAAGGTAGCTGCCACGAAGGTTTTTCGGTTTTGAGAAACACACTTCCTACCATAACGTCAATAGGTCTTTCAGGATGAGAGCCAGATTAGTGGGGTCGCCGTTGGTTACTGGAACCAGTGGGCGGTTGGTCAGAATTGATTCAACGCCGGCCATGAGGGTGCTGAACATTTCGTCGTCGGGCGGCTGTTTCTCGATGGTCGACAGCAATATTCACCTGGTGGACCTGATCAGGCATTCCCACACGCCACCGCGATGACTGGCCCGCAGAGGATTGAAAAGCCATCGTGTACCGTAGGCCACGGTTCGATTCTGCAGTTCGTTGGTGTTCTTGGTTTTGTGCCAAGGTTGCAGTTGCCGGTGAGCGCACACGAAGTTCGACCCACTGTCGGCTTATACATCCTTTAGTATGCCTCTTCGGTTGATAAAGCCTTGCAAGACCCGGAGGTAAGAGTCGGCCGTCACCGAAAGAGCAACTTTTAAGTGCACCGCGCGTGACTTCATGCACGTCATGATGCACCCGTATCGCTTTTCCGGCCTTTTTCTGCACCTGATCCACCGAGGCCCAAAATAGTCCAGCTCGGAGTCACTCTAAATTCTGGCAGCAGAGCCATGTTTTATTTGCCCGCGGCCTCAGTGCTTCTACCACAGAGTACACAATTTTGGATTACTCGTAGCACAGTCGCTGTTCCTCTCAGTAACGAAGAGCTCTTTCGGATGACTCTTGCCACGTGACTCTCCCCGACATGTCCCTCCACAGCGTGGGCGTGCTGGATCATTAGTTCCATCACATGTGGTCAAGCCTGTAGCAGTATGGGACACTTCCTGTCAAAACTGGAGTGGGAGTTGGTCGGGCAAAAGCCCCACCTTGTATCGTCTTGAACAAGCCGCACTTTGCGGCTCGTAATTCGTCGGGGCTTATCGGACCCAATCGTACACGTCTAGATGGGCGGGCCCATTTCATGACTAGCAAATGTCTTTTAAAAATATCCAACGAAACCAGTGCCCGAAGCTTCTTCATCCAGGGAGAAAACCTGACCAACCGTGGCAAAATGGATGTCTATTTGGCCACTGTCACCGTCAGCACCGCGCCTTTGATCTCCAGTTCCAATTCCAGCGGAGGCCTTAGTTCCACTCAGGCCAGTCCAGTGGAGACACTTGCAGGAATTTCGGTCCTCCCGTCCACGTGTCGAGCTGCCGGAGGCTAATCCCACCTCAAGAGCACAGATCGGCTGGGTTATCATCAGACTTGACTTGTTTACACTGGTTTATGACAGTTTCGTTGTGGGTGATCGTAACCGGTTAGCAACGAAAGTACTAAACCGGCTCTGGATGTTGTTAGTAAAGTACGGTACTATCGCCGATTCCGTCAAAAAGCTAGCCGGCCTAATGTGGAAGCCGAGACATCTCTTTGCCGCTTGTACCTCCCTGACTGCTAACACGGCTGCACCAAGCTCGAGGCGCGGGAACGAAACCGACTTCAGTGGGGCTACGCGGGCTTTGCCAAACGGGATCCCCGTAGTATATAGCCCATCCCCCGTGCACCACCATTCGTATACCAAGGCTCTATAACCGACTTTGGATGCTTCAGAAGGAGCATGTAGTTCTCCCGTCCGTGTAGCATGACCAGAGGGAAACCTCGTGGAATCCGTATGTCCCCTAGTTTTTTTAAGGCGATCAGAAATTCTCCCCAGTCCAAACGGTCTTCGCGGTCCAGTGGCTGGTTTCAACCGACTTCCTCGAGACAGAGCCGCTGCAGCAGGATCCTTCCGGGTAGTTGCCAGGGCGAAACAAAACCGAGCGTATCCAACAGGCTAGAGGCTGCTGAGAGTAAGCCACGATGAGTCACTGGTTGGTCGGGAATGTTTGGCTCGAAAACAAAATCTTCCTTTTCCGCATTCCATTGTCTCTCTAGTGTGCTTTCGTTGGGGAGTCGAAAGCCTTCCAGATCTCGAACTTTTTCAGCCCTCTGGTGGTGCGGCATGACTTAAAGCACTTCCAACGTTTGGACATCCATTTCGTGAGATTGAAACGGCCCTCTTCTAGCACTCTTGTATGTCGTTTGAATTGCTCTAGGGCCGAACCCATGTCATCAAAAAACTCAAGGTAGCACTCGACGTAAGATTTCTGCCGGCGCTGTCTACCGCCGACCGGTGGACCAGAGCTCTATGTTTGTTCGCCGTTTCCGGAGGGGCGTAGTTCGCACAAAGCGGTGATAATATCGATCCAAAGGGGTGGACGGCCATTCTATAACTTATCACCGATTAGTTCAGGTTAATCTCTTTCCACTGCAGGAAAAGCAAAGCACCTCGCTATTCTACCGGCATTTTCACCCAAAGAAACACTTCCCTGATGTCGGCTGATAAAGCCACTCTGTCCACCCCGAAAAGGCATAAGAATTCAACCCTTGGCGTGGTCCAGTCCGGCCCCTGTCACAAAAGATCATTTAACGACTTGCCTTGGAACTTGACTGCACAATCGAAAACCACCAGGGGCTTTTCGGGTTTCTTGTAGCGAAGAACCGGGAGTTGATGTACATACCAGATCTTCTTCCAGCCGTTGGTGGTTGCAGGCACCTTTCCAACGTAGCCGAGAGCTTCATTTGGCATCAATAACTGTGCATTTGGTTCCCACATATCCTGATCTCGAAAGAAGCTTTCTTTTGATCGCAGTAGTCTTTGCAGAGCCTAGTTTCTGCTATCAACCCAGGAGTCAGCTGGTGTGCGCCATGGGAGGGTAACCTCGAACCCTTCTTTAAGGCCTCTGGTTCCTTGCAGTTCTGTCTGCAGGGCAGAGTGGTCTTCTAAA
Source organism: Fasciola hepatica (assembly GCA_948099385.1). Classification (NCBI taxonomy): domain Eukaryota; kingdom Metazoa; phylum Platyhelminthes; class Trematoda; order Plagiorchiida; family Fasciolidae; genus Fasciola; species Fasciola hepatica. The sequence goes on from CANUEZ040000019.1 coordinate 5,788,824, forward strand.
GACAATGATAGTCCTCCGTCTGCAATTTCATGGAAATCTTTTTCACACAGTTTCTACATTTATACTCTTTGTGATCCACTTCCTCTGGGGGGTAATTTACGGATCCAAGTACTCAGGCTGGACCACATATTACCTATGCTAATTCTGTGCATAAGGCATAATTTGCCTGGCGGTTGTCCTCTCTGTTGTCCAGCATCAAACATGCACCTGGCGCATCGCAGCCAGTGAGGGGATCCAATTTGTCGTCCTCCAGTTCTGCACCGGTTGCCTCCTGCTGATGGAGCCACCCAATTTAAATTCCGTACGCTGGCCTTGGTACTTGCATGGGGAAATCGGCTTATTTTAGAGCCTCCCTTTTTTGGATTTGCCCTTGTAAGCCTAAGGAGATGAGGCGTAATCTTAACCGGCCTGCAGTCTGCTTGTGCTACGCCCACAGAGCTCACTGCCAACGACGTCGTACTTTGAGCGGGCCGATGTTTGTCGGCAAATCGCTCCTTCACTAAGGTTGTATCTGATCCACTGTTGACGAAGGCCAAAGCTTTGGCCATCCCAGTTGTGGTCGTCACTCCCACTGCAACTGCTCCTGACCGTATTGGTTTAATGGCAGACCGTGACCTTGAGCGAACCACACCGGGCTAAGCGTTTGCCCCCGGTGTGCCTCTTCCGCCTGGTGTAACAATGGGTGGTGTCTGTCCGGACAACCTTCGTGGCTACATCTAGTTCTTGTTCTGCAAACTTCCGCCCGGTGCTTGGTGTTAGGGCAGATAAGGCACTCTTTTGTTGTCCTCGCCACTCCCCAACGTTTGTCTGTTGTGGCTTTGATGAAGCTCGGGCATTCCGGTAGCCTGCGATCGGCGCCGCAGCACCTGCAATTCGGATGAGCTATAGCCCGGCGTGAAGTGGCATGTGAATTTGTCCGAGGCTGGTATTCTGGATGTTCCCGAGCAGTGGTTTGAGCATGGCTTTTGCTAGATCTGTTCACCTGGTCGCTTCTCCGGACAAGTTGAACGATTCTACTGTCGGCTGTCTTGGTCCGCCTGTCCAGGATTTCGTTGAAATCATTGGAGTTGGCCTCGAGTTGGCTCCGGCCTATACGTTCTACCTCCCTCGCCTGCCAACCCTGTAGTTCGAGAGAGAGGTGACAGACTATGCCCTCCAAAGCATGCATTGTATCGAGGTCAGCCCTGTAACCTAAATGGTCGAGGGCCACTGAATAGTTCTGCATTTTGATCGCCCCTGATTCTTTTGGCCTCTACCATCAAGCCCTCTATTAGATTACGGGCTACCATGAATGGCCGGCTGAACAGTTCCCTCAAAATCTTCCTTGCTCGCGTGTAGCCTTGTTCCGGGTCGAGCATGGTACACCCATCGATAGCTCCTCTTGCCAGGCCTCGACAGTAATGAGTCGGATAGAGAAGCCTTTGCCCGGAGTCAGTTATCTTGTTATACCTGAAAGTTTCGAACCGCCCGATGGACTTGTAGTAGTGTTCAGGTGGGCCGTCGAAATCCCTCATTTATACTCTCGGCGAATCAGTCGTTGGTTGTGCTGGTGTTTTATGTTCGAAGGCCGGCTTGGAGTTTCCTATTTTCATTTGCCCTGATCCGTCAGACAGGTCGAAGTAGTAGGTCTTTGATCTCACGCATATTTTGTCTACACTTATGTTCTGATTCCTGGGCCTGCTGCCTAGCCGACAGCGCTTGTCAATCTAGGTATAATATCCTCAACTTAAGCAGATCATTATTCTTGCAATCCATATAACCCTCAGTAATACATGAGGTAGCACCTGCAGGACTAAGGGATCCAACAATAAATGTCAAACAAAAATTACCTAAACCCTCCCCAGTGATTTGCCATATTCCTCCCTGCCCGAATTTTAATTGTTTCGATCATTTTCTTGGCATGTTGGACAGTTACTAGTTCCAAATTCATGAATTAAGTGTTGGCAGATGCCTTTGAGCAACACGCAGCCAAATTCGAAACGAATCCCTAAATCAGAGCGCGATAATCCTTGAAATTTTACGATGCTAGAGTATGAAATGATATAAAACATGTTCGAACCTCAATTATGCGATCATGGGAACTCAGAAAACGAGAGCAAAGTTGCTGCTTTCGAGAAAGCAGCACGTGCTTCAAGCAGGTCCAAAATATTATATGACAAAGTAAAGCTTTGGGCATGAACAAACATAGGTTCGTCCATGAGAAAGTACGATGCACAAAAAACACGCAAATAGTGTATATGAGCGAGTGATGACAAAAAGACACGAAATTGTATTTTCTGGGGGATTTTCCACAATTGGTTGTTAAACTCACCACTGCGCAGTTAGTTTCTCCAAACCCCCGCTAAAAGTAGATAGTGAACGTGGAACCCAATCGCACATCAACTGGTAGATTCATTGTGCATCTTGAGCGTTCACTAGGTCATCACGTAGCAAATGGAAACGTTCATTAATTGACTACGTCTTATCCGCCCGTCTAGTGACGCGCTCAAAACTCGCCGTCAGAAATGATCTCATTCCGCTTGTGACCTGGGGTTCTCTTGAATGCGTGGACGGTCTCCAGCTCCACTACCTCTTCTTGCAGTCCATTTCCGTAGTTAACCACCCTACTGCTAAAGAAGTGGTACCTAGCTGTCAACCAAGATCGAACCCTTGTCAGCTCCTCCCTACGGCCTCCTTTTCCGGAGTCTGTTTCTATGTGGAATAGACTCTCTGGCACTGGCCCGGAAAGGGCTTTGACTGTCTTAAATGTTTCTATGAGATCCCCCCATAGTCTCCACCTTTCTATAGGAAAGGTTTAAGGTCCCAGAGTCTCCGTTCACACGCTTTTCTCCCCTGATCGATCGCGAGCTTTGCGAGGCTTTCAACGTCCTCCAAACAGGTGGCATCTTTTCTGTAGAAGAGTGACTTTGCTTGAACACGGCTTTCTGGAAGAGGTCTAACTATAAATATGGTCACTTGCATGAAAGCCCTTGGTTGTCCGCACGAAAACGACGATCTCAACCTGAAGAGCTCACCGTTTGCCTACTTTGCTGCTGCTGCATACTAATCGGACTGCATAAAATCAGAAGTCACCAAAATTCCAAGTATCTTTTCCCTCTTTGCTTCCCCTTCAGTTAATGGGCCTTGGTCGTGTGCAACGGTCAGGCCTGCCACCGTCGGTGACGATAAATGGCTCTTCCTGGCATTGGGGGAAAACGTCGATTCCGGGCCCTTTTGAGAACGGCAGGCTTGTCTCTGCTCAGCTCCTAGCTCCCCCGAGCTCCTACTGACTTCACATTATCTGCATAGAAGAAAATTTGTGACTGTACGACCGAGGTCAAATGTTTAATAAACAGAAAAAACAACAACGGAGGGCGCTGCTGTACCGCGTAAGAGAAGGTGACCTGGAAGCACTGAGGCGAGAGGAGCAGACGCGTGTGATCATTTCAGTCAGTTCGTTCTCCTGGGCTACTCCGATAGTTGTGGCAATGAAAAGCAGTGGGAAAACGCCAAATATTTTTGGGAACTACAGACTCTTTTTGAGCCCACGACGAGGAAGGTGCGCGGCGAATACCATGGAACCCGATTATCTCATGAAATCTATGATCGGCCGCAAATCTTTTTCAAAGATTGATCTTGCGAAAACATACCTACGAATAAGGCTGCTCCCAAATTCGAGGCCTCTTCGCATCCTCAACGCCCATTGGGCCATTTCTCAGTTCAGCTTTATACCCCCTGGATTGCACATCTCATCCGGCATTTTTCAGGCCGCTATCAACCAAGTTACTGGAGTTTTGACCGGAATAACTGCGTATCATGGTGTTGAAATTTTCTTTGGTGCGTCAAAAGAGAAACATGATCATCGGTTGAGGCAGACCCTGGAATTATTCGTAGCCAGGAATGTTCTGATCAGGCTTCCTAAATGCAAGTTCGGAGTCCGGGAATGGAGTTTCCTCGGGTTCACAGTAAACATCAGTGGATACCATCCGGACCAGGAGTATTTCAAGCCCATGGCCGAAATCGAATCACTAAAGAATCAAGCACACTTGAGATTGTTCCTTGGTTGTCTGAAATGCTATTCCAGGTCCATACGGAGTTTCGCAACGAAGGCGCAGCCTTTGTTCCTCGCCCAGTCAGCCAACGTGTGGCAGTAGACGGACTAACGCGAGAGAGTCCTGCGAGGCCTAATTGACAACACAGTTGAACGCCCAACGTTAACCCCATTTGCACGATCCGAATGTGCAGTGCTAAACACGGATGCATCTAAAGTTGGAATCGGTGCCGTGGGTGAGCACAATGGATGCCCGGCCGTCTGTGTTTCTCGACTTCTGAGCTCTGCTACCAGAGGACGCTCGCAGACATTGATAGAAGCACTGGCTGTATTCTGAGAGGTATGAAGTCTTCATAAGTGCCTGCTTGGGTTGAAGTCCGCAATTTTCGAGGACCACCAAGCTCTACAGTTTCTGTTTAATCCTAATAGGTCTGTCGCCGCGTCCACAGCTGCCATATTGCAAAACTGGATTATAGCCCTGGCCATACATTGTTAGGATGTTTTACACCGGACTGGTAGAGAAATTCTGCATGCCGATTTTCTATCAAGATTCTCGCGATTCTCCACAGCTGAGCGTCGTTATTTCACGTCATCTTCCGCTCCAGTGTCGAGGGAGGAGCTACGAAAACGTTACCATTACTCGTCAGTAATTTTGTGCTATCAAGAAAGGCTGGCAACCGGAGCTGGAAAGAAAGCATCCGCAGTTTCCGCGAATCAAGAAGAAGTATGCGTACAACCTGAGAGGTGTAGTGTATCTTGGCCATTGGTCGGTCACACCGCCTCCCCACGCAGAGCGGTCCTGAAACGTCTGCATAGAAATCGCTCAGATGTGGAGAAAATAAAGTCTATGGCTCGGGAAGTGTGTTGGCGGCCGGAGATAAATTCTGACACACGTACAAAAACCAAGAACCGTGGTGCGTGTTTACGTAAAGCCAAGTAGAAACCGAAAAACTGGAGCCCATGGCTCGGCAGCTACGTACGGTGGCAACTTATACACGCCGATTAATGCGGTCCGTTCCAAAACAGCTACAGTGACCTAGTACCGATCAGTTCAGTTCAGTTCAGTTCAGTTTAGTCTGCACAGGACAGGTAATGGCCACGGCCAATCGAGCGTCTAGAATTCCTTCGATGGTATGCACACCAGTTATGCACCCGCCACTGCCGAGTGTATTTCATCGAATCCCCGCTAAAAATGAGAGGGAAACGAAAAACCACATCGCACATCAACTGCGTGAGACATTATTCATCGTGAGCGTTCACTGAGACATTATGCAATGAGGGAAAAAGTCTGCTAAAACATACTCCAGAAGGACCACAGTGCTACCCGTCATCCATCTAGTTGATATACTCAAGGCTCAACACAAGGAAAGATCTCGTACCACTTGCGATCTAGGGCACCTTTGAAGGATTGGACTGTCTGCAGATCTACCATTTCACCAGGCAGACCGTTCCAACTGTTCACAACCCTATTGCTGAAGAAGTGCGATCTAGCCATCAACCTAGATCGGGCTTTTATCAAATTCTTTTCGTGTCCCCTTGTTCTGGAGTCTACGGCGACTTGGAATAGACTATCTGGTCTAAGGCCAGAAAAGCCCTTCATTACCTTGAACGTTTCTATGAGATCCCCTCGACGTCTCCTCCTTTCCAACGATAAAAGATTCAGGTCACAGAGTCTCTGCTCGTAAGTCTTACCCCTCTGCCCTTCAACCATTCGCGTGGCGAGACGTTGGACTTTCTCTAGGCAGGCGGCGTCCTTTTTGTAGAAGGGTGACCAAGCCTGCACGCTACCTTCTAAGTGAGGTCGTACTATAGCCATGTAAATAGGTACGAATACCTCCGGCTTCCGGCAAGACAAAACTTATCGCAGTCTTAAGAGCTCCCCACGAGCCTTATGCGCAGCAGCATTGCACTGCTCCGACCATTTGAAGTCACTGTTCATGATGACCCCCAGGTCTTTAACCCTACTGAGTGCCTCTACGGTGAACAGCCCTTGATCATGAGCGACAGTTAGGCTCTCTGTTGCCCTTGACAACAAATGGCTTTTTTGAGCGTTTAGAGGTAAGTCCCATTTGTATGCCCAGTTCAGGACGGTACCTATTTCCCTGCCCAAGTCCGCCCTACCCTTAGATCCAACAATCTTCACATCATCCGCAAAAATAAAGCTGGGCGATTGAAGAGTGGATGCTAGGTCATTATTAAATAACAAGAATAGGACCGGGCCTAGGACGGATCCCTGAGGTACACCACTGGTGACGTTCACCAAACTGGAGCACCTGTCCCCCACTTTGACATAAAGCGTCCTGTGGAGGGGAAGTCCTCCAGCCACCTATATACTGGCCCACCTATACCAAAAGTCTCCATCTTGCATAGCAAAGAACGATGATTAACGGAGTCGAACGCCTTGCTAAAGTCGAGGTAGCATACCTCAACTTGCTTACCTTCGTCCAGTCGTCGAGTTACTTCATCTAAGAAGCACAGGAGATTGGTGAGGCAAGATCTATTTTTCAGGAATCCATGCTGCGCCGGGCTTAGCATGGAGTGCTGCAGTAAGTGCTGGCAGATATGGGCACGGATGATCTTCTCGAGAACTTTACAGAGAATGCTAGTTAGGCTTACCGGCCTGTAGTTCTGCACATCCGACTTAGGCCCACTCTTATGTATTGCCACAACTGCCGCGACTTTCCAGTCCTGAGGCAGCTTCCCCTGGTCCAACGTGGATCTATACAATCTGCATACCGATGGAGCTATGATATCCGCCAACGGCTTGATGATAGCTGGATGAATGCCATCTAATCCCGCTGACTTGTGGCTGTTTAACTCCTGTAGGTACCTACGCACGCACTCCTCTGAGAGATCTAGCTCATTTAGCTGAGGAGGATGCACCAGAGCCAGATCTACTCGTACCCCACTATCTATCCTATGTACACTACCAAAGTATTCCCCCAGGGCGTCTGCTTTGCCCTGGTCACCAGTGACAATACCGTGGTCTCTAGTGGATAGCGGACCTACGGCGTTTCTTGTTGAGCCTTTAGACTGTACATAGCCGCAGAACTTCTTCGGCTGTTGTCTTACAGACTGGGCCAATTTGAGCTAAAATTCCCGCTTAGAAGTTCTCAAAAGGCATACAGTCTCGTTTCTCAGCTTCGTATAGCGATTCTAGGCTAGCTGACTGCCAGAAGCTTTGTACTGGTTCCAAGAGCGGTTTCTACGTCTGATGGCCTTGGCTATTGCAGCCTTCCACCACATGGGTTTGCCCTCCCCACTCCTTCGTTTGAAGGGTGCGAACTCTTCCTGTAGGGCAGTCAGGGATCCCTTTATGGCCTGCCAGCGCTCCTCCACAGTAGCCTCCTCTGGCGCGTCCCAGGTCAAACCCATCGTCTTATTACGAAGCCTATCTATGTCCATACTACCGAAATTCCTAATCAGCCTTGAGGGTACCTTCGGTTGCCGCATGCATAGAACTATTTTGACACATACGTGGTCGCTCTTTCCCAGCGGTGCACAATAATGCAGTCCAGCCACATCGTTGGGGAAGTTCGTTATAGCTAGATCCAACAAGGATGGAACGCATCCAGTCCTATATCTAGTATTCTCCCTAATATGCTGATGCAACGCATTATCATGCAGCCATTGTAAGTAGGTTTGCTCCTCCGATCCCGGCACGCAGACCTCAGCCACCCAGTCGATGTGCGGAAGATTGAAGTCACCCACTACGAGGGTCTTTTGTGCGTCCTTAACTAGTTCAGTCAAAGTCCGCAGCAAACAAACGTCCTCTTCGTGGTTTGTGCTTGGTGCCCTGTAGACACAGACGACGTTAACCCTTCTGCCTGGAAGGATGATCGTGACGGCGCATAGCTGGATATTGCGAGTGCACATCTTGGTCTGGGACTCAAGGTGGTTTGCACCTGACCTAACGAGGATGGCTACTCCACCACCAAGGCGATCTTGTTCCCGATCCTGCCTGTAGACTGCAAAACCGTTACTTATTAGGCCTGGCACATGGTCTTCTTCAGAAAGCCACGTTTCCGTGACGGCAACTATTGATGCTTTCTGTTCGTCAGCGGTTTTGGCAAGTTCCGCCCATTTGTTTCTAATACTACACGCGTTAGTAAATAACACCACCGCGTTTGCTCCGTCGCCTAGGTGTCTTTTGTTATTCATTCCTGACTGTTTCTCAGGCGCAACGCCTGAGATGATGACCCGTTTTTTGCTTCGGATGACCCCACTGGGGTGCATGAAGCCGGCTGATGGTCCAGAATTTCCGACGACTCCCAATCCATCTCTATAGGAGTGGCCACAACATCCAGACTGGCAGGGGTCGCGCTGTTATCTATCTTCGGACAGCACTGCCAATTCCCGTCTTCCAGCGCATCTTCAATTACAACTATCAGCGACCCCGCACGTGGCTTCTTTACTATTGCCGGGGTCGGGGCCTGAGAGCCGAGTACGGCATTCCGCTGAACTTTTAGGTTTTTCACCAGCGCCCTGGCTGGTCGAGCAAGGTTACCTCCCGGGGCTAGACCACCAGGCCTTACCCTATGCTCGTCCGGCACAATCTGGTATCTGACCTTGGTAATCTGAGCCACTACCGCTGCCCTCGCCAGTAGTCTATCCCGGGTAGCCTCATCAGCGAACTCCAGCAGTATTGGTCTCGCACGAAGTTCGCCTGTGTTCCCTAGTGGTGACTTCCATGTCCCCACTCTGTGCACCCTTCTTAGAGTAGGAGGGTACGGAACACCTGCGATTCGCAGTATGTCGCAGACCCTCCTCCTGTCAATGTCTCTCCTGGCCTTCGATTCCCTTATAACGGGTTCTTCCTGGTTTAGGATCAGAAGCCTGTGGCTTGAGACCCTGCCCATCGACAAGATCTGCCTCTGCAGGTCCTTCACCTTGTTTTCTAGTAAAAGAAGAGCAGGGTCATCCACCCTAGCCAACCCATCTTCCGCTCTATGGCGGTCGCCCTTCATTTTTACCTGCCTCGCCCTTCTCGGCTTCTGCTCCGTCCACTGGCCCTCGTCGGTCTGCTTCAAAGGAGTTGAGGCAACTACCGCCTGCCAAGCTCTCGGAGCTGGTCCATTCGCTCGGATGATTGTCCTATCGGGTGTTGATACTACTTCCGCAAACGACTTACTACAACCTGCTTGCGGTGGTTTGGGGCTTAGAACCGAGGTACTACTTGGTGGACGTTGGTCCTGCCCTTGGGCCTGCAGTTTAAAGGCCAGACTGGCCGCCTCCTTGCAGGGGGCACAGACCCATTCAGCCCATGGGTTCTGTTTATCAAGGACATAGATGTCCTTTGCTATCCCTGAACACCTTGGGTGAGCCCATCTCTTGCATATCTCGCACTCTATACCATTTACCACACGTTTTCCGCACTTGGGTGCTAGACACGTGTCGGAAACGCGTGTCATACCGAAAACCCCAAAAACGAGGGCGAAAACAACTCAAGTGCTCTTTACCCAAACACAAAATACGCACTCTGACAATAGCAGGTAACTCCCGCTAACACAAAAAACAAAAACAAAAAGCAAGATTAGAAGCGAGGAAAGATCGCCTCAAAAAAACACCGAACACTACTCGGCAATACTACAAGGAGAATAAAAATATTCTCCGGATAAAGCGCACCTTAAATGCAATTATGATACGCTCAGTATTGTGAATTAAACTGGGTTAATTCACAAAACTATTCAAAAACTCAATTCAAATACGAGAACACTATGAATTCAAACCGCGCGGCACTTACACACGAACAATGGCCTGAAGTATTTTGATCATCCGTGCCAACCAAGTCTTCCGTAATCCTGGCTCTAAGGAAGTGCTTCAGCCGGTAGGGTATCCCACAGGTGCCTCTCACTGATAATGGTTCCCAGTTCCGAGCATATCAGTTCAGATGTTGTTTGGATAGCACAGGCCGTCGATTTTCTCGAGCGGAGCTTCACCACCCAGGTTCTAACGGTGCAGCTGAAAGTTTGTTACGTACTGTAAAGAGTGCTTTCGCCCCAGCCAATCCGAAGACCCTGCCAGAATTGGAGAACCTCTCGGAAACTTTCAATTGCATTATCGGAAGGCAATGCGTTTGAAGACGGAGAAGACTCCGGCCATGTTGTTCAAATCGAGAACTCTCAGATCTTCGCTAATTTGCTTGGATTCCAGCGGTGTAGCATACCTTCGAAGCAGCCACTTCCAATCGGTTAAGGGAATCAATAGAAGGCACCTTGGCTAATCTACGGTAGAGATTACGGACCTCAGGGACTCAACGGTACACGGCCGTCATCCTAGTCAACTTCATTTCAGAGAAGCTTCTGAAAGTACAGCAGAAAACATGGCCGAGAATGATGATCCCGCTGCTACAAACGAAGTAGGAGAAGTAGTCGATGCTACTCGACCACAGCCCACAGTTAGAAGATTTGTGCTTCAGGCAGGCTAAATCGATGAGGAACTTCTAAAAAAGGAAGGTTGTAGTGATTCGAGTGTCTCCACATGCATTCTGGTGTGCTACGGCCTCATTAGCAGTTTCCCGCTAATCGAGTAAAGCCAGATCGCTACTTTCAGATCGTTTGGATATAGCGAAGTCGCCTTGTGCTCGGTCAGAACCTTATCCGTAAATAAACGAATGAGCACCGATCAAGTGTTACATGTTACATTCTTTCTTCACTTGTTTGTTCCTGTCGTTCGTCCAGTGAGCTTAGCCTGGGTCCATATTATTTTACTACGTACGATTGGCCGGTTAGATGCGATTCCTACAGGGACCCTTCGGTACTTCACTGGCGACTTTCTCTAGTTCAGAGCTCTTGTCACCTACCCTAACGCAAAATGTTTTACCGATGAGAAAGTTCTTGACCCATTCCTGAATTGGCCAGTCTGTACCAAGTGGCCTCAACATAAGTTTTAGGAGCAGAGGGTTTGCCAAGTCGAATGCCTTGCTAAAGTCAAGGTAACTGTACTGCCTGGTAACCCTCATCCACCCTTAGAGTGGCTTCGTCTAGGAAGCTCGAGAGGCTGGTCAAGCACGACCTGTGTTTTAGAAGTCCATGCTGATCCAGGCCCAGTATTTAGTTATCTGGTAGGTGCTAGCAGACTTGCTCCCGGAAGATCTTCTCTAACTCTTTGCATGGAAAGCAGGTTGGATTAACAGATCTGTAATTTCTGATTTTGGAGCGGCCTTCCCCTTTCGTATGGTTACCACGGCTGCGTTTTTTCCGTTGTGTGTCAACCTTCCACGGTCTTGGGTGGCCCTATAGAACTTGTGTACTGAACGGGATAGGATATGAGCCAACGGCTTAATGATGGCAGGGTGAAAACCATCTGGCCCGGCAGACTTAAAGATATCTGAACCTTCCGGGTTTTGCTCCAAATTTCCCCCGAAAGATTTGAGGTCGTTATGCCTTTCGAGAGAGTTGCACCCTCAAAACAAATCTGCACACTGTAACCTGTTCTGAGTACACTAATAAAATACCCACCAAGTGCATCCGCTTTGCTTTGGTTTTCTGCAGCCACGCCATGATCATGAACCGTCGGTGGTCCCGCTGTATCTCTCAAAGGACCCTTAGTCTGCAGGCGGATATAGTACTTCCTTGGATGCTTCTTAACACATTGGGTCAATTCCGCTTCACACATGCCCTTAGCAGATCTCAGCAGTTCCACTGTCTTGTTTCTAGGCTTGGTATATCGAATCCAAATTTAGGCGTACACACACTTCCTTTCAGTCCAGGTTATCTCAGCTCAAATTCGCACTCAGGACTTAACGGCAGTATGCCTGAATATCCGTTTGAGGAACACGCAAGTGATCATTGGCCAGAGAGTCGCACTTATCCAATCTGTAGAAGACTAATGGAGGATGTCTCTCTGAGCCGGGTCGACGCAGGTGCGTCAATAGGTACTGTGACGACCAGTGTGCAGCTGTATGTACAGGTCGATACGGTTCACTGGGCCCGCTGCTTGAGCTACTAAGCATCCAGCATTTTTGAACTGCGGGCTCCAGGGATTCCCGCTGGGCCGTAACACAGGCATTCCCTACAAATTTGCGGTTCCTCATCCATTACAGAGGAGGGAAGACGGCAGATTCGCACTCGGGAACAACGGCACTATTCAGCATCACGACCCTACAGGAAGAAGGTTCAGGGCCTCAACTCTCCACCATCGCCAATTGAAACATGTTCATATGTCCCTAAATGGAGGGTAGAAGTGATGGATAGTGATGGCGATGTAGAAAGCTGTGTATAGATACAGGTGCATACAAAGAATCCAAACTAGGGTATTGCCTGAAGAGGTCACTCGGAGTCAGGAAAATGATAATGGAAGATATTATCCAATACTGGTCATTCTTAGTCACTAGATGTGGAGAAAGCTCATTTAATTTATCGGTCGACAGAACGTGAAAGCAACGGTCCAACTTACGAAAGAAAAGGATAGTAGACGAAGATAAGGAAACTGATCTGTATACTACGTAAAAACACCTGGCTCCTTTTTTCACTCTACATGAGATGTAACAACAGGTACGACAATATTGTGGAACAGATCACGTCCAACAACTATGTGTTCCTTCTCCCTTTCCTTGCGCCCGTCAGCTGGAACCTGGAAGGATAAAATAGTAGACGAGTCACTGCCGCTCCCATTCCCAAGTCTCCGACACTCTTTTGTCCACAATACAGCAATCTACACAGCTTGGACACCGATAGCCTCGCCCATATTTATCAGCTTATTGATAAAGCTTGTCTATGCCCTCAGTGAGCTCCGGTTTGCGGAGATTTTCCTCTCTGTCTTTTGATCATCAGCTGTCACCCCGAAGGAAGAACGCCCTGCCAGCATAGAACAGTGCCAAGACTTGCACCCACAGCGAAAAATTAGTCTACTGTGAATACAAATTTAAACAGGGGCAAAACCACGGAGAACGGCAGTACGCAGTTTCCGAAGTTTTCCGTGCTGTTATATGGGCAAAATTACTTTTTGATCTTCTGGAGCCTAAAATTGATCAAAAAGAAACCTATTCCGTATCTTGTGAATATTCTTTACAAATTTTTTAGCCTCGAAGTCACCTACTTATGCTCGTATTTGGACTCTTTCTTCTACTCTTAGGAGGGACGGCTTGCCCTTAGCCATAAAACACCAGATTCCTTCCCATACCAGCTTTGTGGGAAACAAATTTGCCAGCTTTCAATCTGGTGGCTACTGATTGGGTAGCTTTGGCCAGATCACAGATTACATGGCCTGGGCAAATAATAATAATGATAATAATATTATTACTTATTGTAAATCTGCACTTCTCAAAAGGTTCGAGAAGCATGCATAGGTGCATGATTAAGGTGCTTGGAGCTATTCACGGAGTAAACAGAGTTTCACTACTGAGGGCCGCATGAAATAATGAGTCACTGGGAAGCCGCACCCAGCAATATCAAAATATGCTAAAGCGACGAAAGTTTCTCTCTGAATACAGTTCGCGGTAGCTGCAGCTTTAGAGAAAGGGTCAAAAACTGCAAAATAAACAGGTGGAGTAAGCGATTAAATGTGCTGTAGACGACCAAATCTAGAGAACCCGAAGTGCAGAAACGATTGGAAAGCAGTCACGAGAACCATATGTGTAATTGAGTGCAGCCTGAATAGAAGAGTAAACAAATTTTACCTGGCTCGGAAAAATTGGGCAGCTAAAGCATCCTCGAATGTCAGGAATGCCTACGAGAAAATGGGCGCTAATGAAGCTGTACGTGAGAAGTGTGAAAAAGGCAGAATGAAATACCCTCTGTCCCTATGTATATATGTAGCTTTTTGAGGAAGGAGGTGATAGCGATGGAAGCCAGGTCATCGGAGACGGGCTATATGATGAATGCGACGGAACTTGTGATAAATAAGTATATCATACTGTCACGCTAGGGCTTGTCGTATGGTCACTGGGTGAAAATTTTTCTCGACTCAGTCGCAATGGTCAGTAATCAGTGGCAAAATAACCCTGGACATTGATGGCTGAACTGAGGGAACAAGTGGCTTTGGCAGTCACAAGTGGGGGTTACTCCAGAATTTGACCAAGGGGGTAATGATATATGGTTGGCGCTGAAACACTGATATAGAGTTGGCATGTTTGGCGGGAAAACCACAACTGAAATGACACCGGTGATCAGAGCCAGTGAAACAGTCGGGTTTCATCGAAGAGAGCTGTGCAGTACCGATAAATGCGCATGGTGTCCGTAATAAAATGCATGGCCTCGGTATCGGAATGGTTTTGTTGTGAAAACCACCCAGTCAGCCTCAGCTAGGCAAGTGGGACAAAAGCAGGACTGCACGCAGATGAAACAGAGTGACCGGCTGATGTTTGCGGGAATCAGCAGTAGGCCAGGTTTTAAGCTGGTGGGAGATGTAATCAATCGGATACAAATCCTGCGTGGTACCCATTACTTACGTTATACGACAGCTCGGCAGTTCTGAAATTAGTAAAGAAGAGGTTGCCGTCTTGGAGGCGTTCCATCTGGGGGTCATGGTGGGAAAATAGCGAAAAGAAATACGGAAACCAAAAAGAAGGAAGATCAGTGGGCTCCTCAATGAGGCAAATAGAGTTCAAGTTTAATTCGATGGGAGTGTAGCCACAGGTATCTGTAACGTCCTTCGGGTATAATATGCCCTGGGCAAACCGCAGCCACATTTGTACTACTCCCAAAACCGAAGCAGGATTGTCAGTGGCTTCTATGATACTGATTTATCAAACGTAAAACGTAGTAAGATATATGCAAACGTCAAATGTGCGATTGCAGACACTCAAACACGAGAACCAAATTCACGGCTTGTGACAGGCAAGCTCAAGAGTAAGGCAGGTCTAGGAGAGTATTTGACAAAGTAGCGCGTTGGACGCTAATGAACAAAGGTTATTTCACAGAAGCTTAAGTTGTACGAAACACGCAACTGATGTATGTAAGTGCATACTTTCAAAAGATCACTATTCCGCATTGCTTTAGAAAAATGGTCCACAACCGATAGTTACGTCGCCTACTAAAATCCTTCTTATCTTAGCAGAGCCAAAAGTTTGGAATGGGGGAGCCGAACCTTCCCAACTACCTGGGCTCTGCTTTTGGCGAACTTAACTACTGCCGCTGATGTCCAGGGTCTACTCACATTTATGCATGATAACACGCCAATCGACGGCTGAGCCGATGTGCTGTTCCTACTTGGAAAATGTACGGGCCTCTGCTCATCAGAATTCTCTGCCGCTGATCGAGGGCTGGCACGAAGGGAGGAGATGTAAGCAGACGCCGGGCCCATGTGCCATCTTTGAGCAGGCAGCAATGTATATGATCATTCGTGCATGAGTTAGCCACGGCGGTCACCGCTTGCGGGATCTTCCTCGTTATCGTCAGCAACAACTTAGGAGCTCGCGAGAGTGTCGTGTTCTGACGAGTGAGTGGTGCGAACTGCCTTCCATTGTGTGTTTGTGAGTATGATCGGACCTGCATGCGTGAAAAAACAGTGACTATTAGTGGAACCGTCCTGTGAGTGGAAATATTAGTTGGGCACCCAGGGCGTCACAAGGATCAAATGATATTTGGCTCAAGACCTGCTCACCAGTTATAGTGTGTAGTCGCTAGCCAATGTGGATGTGTGTGTACTACCTGCAGGGAATTGTTATTATGCAAATATGTGCCGTGGCAAAGTTGCATGAATTTATTTCCTTGGTTTGGAACTTGCAGTTGGGTTCCTTTGGGCGACTGAATCATTGGCTTTGATCAGTCCATCTTCATCCTCTGGAAGACTGATGCTTCCCACATCACGAGTCAGAGTTCCCTTGGCGGCCCTAACCTTCACCTTTCTTATCGGCCCCTCGGAAGTGTCAATGACTTTCCCGGCTAAGCCCAAAGGCTGTGTACTAAAGTGAACATGTTCGTTGGAGATCATGATTAAGTCACAAAATTTGAATGTTCTTTCTTTGATGATCCACTTTTGCCGGATTTTGCAGGATCGGTAGGTACTCTCGGAGCATCGTTCTCAAAACACACTGGCCAAGTGACTTTCTTGAGCCCACTTATGTGGGTGGCTACCTCGAAGGGTTTCTGGTCCTCGGAATCCGACGCTTGACCCTAGGACCAGCTAATCGTTCGGGGTAGGTGCTAGATGGATGGGGTCGTCAGAAGATACCGGGACTATGGGACGATTTTTCAAGATTCCCCCGACACAAGCCGCCACGGTGTGCAGTGTCTCCTCGTCTGGCCGCTGTAATTCGGCTAGCAACTGCAGTGTTCTTCTACTAGACCAGATAAAACCTTCCAACTCTCAACCACTATGACTGGCTCGCGAGGGTTTAACTGCCATCGGATGCCATGCGGCACTGTTCGGCCCCGTAGTTCCTCCCGATTTACTTTTTGGTTCCAAGGCTATAAGCCTCGCTGAGAGCCCACAAAATTTAACCCGTTGTCTGAACATTTGTCTGATGGTACTCCTCTCTTTTGGTAAGACTCAGCAGGTACCGGAGATTTCACTGGCCGTCAAATGCTCGACTTCCAAGTGTACTGTACGGGATTTTACGCACGTCATTAGGCACTCGTATCTCTTTACCATCCTCTTCTTGTAGATGATCCACGAGGGTCCTGAATAATCAGGTCTGGTGTCATTATGCGGCCACTACTCCAGGGTCACTCTGCATGCCGGCAGCAGAGCCATATACTGCCCTCCCGCTACAGCTGTGAGTCCTACACATTGTACACAAAGTCAGATTAAACGTTTCACACTTGCACTTTCTCTCCACATCCAAAACCGCTTCAGGCTTACACTCTTCACGTGGCTTGCCCAGGCGTATCCCTCTACTGCGTGTATATGTTGAACCGGTAAGTTTATCTCGGATTGCCGAGCTGGCGATAATAAAGGACGCTTCTCATGGAAACTTAGTTGAGTTTGTCAGCCTACCACCTACCTCTAGTGTTTCATCGATAAGTTCTGCGTTTAGAGATTCGAAGTAGCGCTTTGGAGACAACTTTCTCTAGCTGCTTGGCCCCTTCCCACCGGGAGTCTCAAACTCTCGGGATAAAGCCTTGAGTTGTATCATCTCTAGTAGATCATATTCTGTGGATCGTAGCTTACCTGGAGTTATTGGACCCACTCAACTCTACTGGAAGGACAGAGACTTTTCATTACCGGCAAATGTTACGTGAACCCGGTCAACCATACAAGTGGGCAGAGCATCTTTACCCGGGGGAAAATCAAACCAACCGCGACAAAATAGTTGTCGGTTCAGCGGAGGTCACTGTCCCCACGGAGCCTTTAATCCCCATTTCCGATTCAGGAGGTGGTATCAATTAGAGAACGGAACAGTACCGTTCCGGAATTTACAAGAATTTTAGCCATCCCGTTTAGGTGGATAACCGCCGAAGAATTTTCGCACCCCTGGAACATAATTCTGCTGGGTTGTCGACGGACTAAACATGCTGCCACTGATTTACAGTGGTTTCATCGTGTGTCATCGTGAGCCTATCAGCTCTGAAGGTACTGAAGGGGCTCAGGAAGTTATTTATTTACATATTACAGCATAATTGTCGAGTCTGTCCGAAATCTGGCCGACCAACCATGGAAGTTTAAGCACCTCTTTATCGCTTGTACCGCTCTGACAGCATTCACGGCTGCGCTCAGTCCGAGTGTGGGACTGGGACCGATATCAAAACGGTGACACGAGCTTTGGCAGACAAGATCCTCATGGTGTAGCATCCACCACCCGGGTACTACAGTCCGTACAATACAGCCCGTAACACACCTCAGACGCACCAGAAGAAGCTCGCAACTCTCCCGTCTGTGTTGCGTGACTAGAACGTAAGCCCCTGATAATCAGTACGCCCCCCTTAATTCTTTAGAGTGACCGGGAAATCTGCCCATTCCTGTCCGCCTTCTGAGCCAGTTGGCCGATCTTAGTTGGCTTCCCTGCGAAAGCACTGAAACTACGGGGTTGTTCCGGGGGGCGAGGAGAGGACAACGAAACCGATTTGTCAGACAGACCAGAGACAGATGACAGCATGCTTAGGCGAGTAACTGACTGGTCGGGAACTTTCAGTTCGAAAACGAATTCTTCCTTTTCGGCATGAGGCTGTTTTCCTAGAGCGCTTCCTGTTGAGAGCCGTGACCCACTCAGCCCTTGCACATTTCTTACCTTCTCTTTACGCAGAATGATTTCAAGGACGTCCGGCTCTTTCCATGTACTTTTAGTGAGCAAGAATCCGACCGTTCTAGCAATTCTCTCAGGCACCTGGATTGTGTTACAGCAGCGTCAACGTCGTCGAATGGTCCAAGGCAGTCGTCGACACTTATACTATCCACAGCTGACCGGTGAGCCAAAGCTCAGTGCTTGTTTTGCAGTTTCCCATAGGGTGTAGTTCGCACGAAGGGTTGATGATATCGCTGCAGAGAAGTGAACTGTCATTCAACAATCTATCACCGATTTGTCCAACTTGTTCCAGTTGCACCGTAAGAAAAGCAATGCATCTCTTCTCTCTACTGAAATTTTCGTCTGTAGAAACATCTTTCAGATGCCGGCCGGCAGAGCCAGTCCGCATGGCTTGAACCAACACAAGACCACAATCAGCGGTGTTGTCCAGTCTAGCCCTCCTAGTGAACGATCATTTAAACACTTCCTCTGAAATTTGGATGAGCGTGCAAAAACCAGCAGCTTTTCAGGCTTCTTTGGCTAGAGGACCGGGGCATGAGGCAGGTGCTTTTTCCCTTCTTGTTTGCTGGTAGTTGATGGCAGCTTTTTTATGTACACAAGCCCTCCGTTTGGAATCCTTACCTCTGAATACTATTTCCAAGGGACCTCACCCCCGACTAAACCGTTCTCTCAAGCGCAGCAACCTACACAGAGCGCAAATCTCGCTGTCATCCGGGGGGTTTGCAAGTGGGCGCCACAGGAGGGGCACATTGAATTGGTTTTTGGGCTTTTAGTCACCTGTAGTACTTTATGTAGTGCTAAATGGTCCCCTTTCGATGACAACAGTCGGTCTTCCCTAGTGTGTTGAAACCCCTGCCCATACAGACGATGTAGCTGTGTTCTATGTACTCCTTTTCTGCTGATACCAAATTTATGGAGCCACACCCCTGAACCGGACCAAATAGTGTCTATCCTCGCATCGTACATAGCGCATGGATTGTTTGGCAGTTGCCCACTATTTGCTAAAGCATCGAATGTGCCTCCGGCACGTCATGCCCAATAAGATCCGCTTTATCACCTCCTCAGTATGCGAAGGCTACCTCTCGCAAATGGGGCCATCTAGACGGAATCGCACTCGCCGACCCTGCTGCTCGTATCGGGAGATGAGTCAGTGTGAGAGTCTCTGTTGTCTAGATCTGTTCATTGGTGTCCAGCGACACGGGTTGCAACCTCAAACTGTCTGCAGGTATTTCCTGCTTTCCCCACTGTACCCAAAGTTAACAACGTCGGGTTTTTCGCAAGTTGAAGTTTATCCGCAAATCGCTCCTCTACCAAAGTGGTGTCCGATCAGCTGCCGAAAAGAGCCAAAGTTTTAGCCACCCCAACGGATATTTTTGGATGTAGGGATAGACTTTTCTGTGTATATAGAAAAGGATATAAAGGCTGGTTTTGGCCAACAGCTAGTGACTGGCTTTTTGTAAAAATAGAGTTTATGTTCGCAACTGAAGGCGGATCACGAGCTAAGGCCAAAGCTTGGGCGGGCTCACCAGTCGTGGCTGACTTTTCAAGAGGAAAATGATTGGGTAACGGGCAGAAATGGAATAAGATTTTGCTCGATGGAAAAATGGGGAAAGAAGGTTGAAAATGAAACTGTGATGGTAGGATTTCGGTCATGATTTGGGAACCACGAAGACCGATTGAAGGGTAAACTGAAAGTGGTTATTGAGGCAGTGAGTGACATGGTTTGATGTCCGGAATCTGCCCTTGTGGTCCGGTGAAACTGATTTGGCGGGCTGTAACCGGGGGAACACTATTGTATTCACAGTGGCGTGCGATGTCAGAAACTACACGTAACATCGGCCAAAGCGAATATAAGTCTGGACCATGGCCGCTCAGCGTGAAAAGTACTCCATTTAGATCAGTCTGATTCATCTGGTCCGTGCGGTATTCCAAGAGTAGCTCCTAGTGGAACGATGGCTACCCAAGTAACAAGCATGATCTGGAAGGAGGCCGGAGATGTGGCAGTCTGGAGAATGTTCCAGCTGGGAGTCACAATCACCATGTGCATAGGAGTCCAACGAGTACCACTTTAGAGGAGTAACTAAGGTTTAGAACAAGTAGGGAGATCGGCACTCTGGAAGTAGTTCGAGCAGTGAGTTATGATTGCAGATGAAGGCAGTATAAGATGAGACAGGTGTGTTTCTATTATTACAGCAAGGGTAAGGCTTCATTTTAGCGGTCGTTGGAGTGTGCCTCGTGCCGTGGAGAGGACTTTGAGCTCAAGTGTTGATAGCGGAAGCTAAAATGGAGCGTGTTGAAGGGGAATAAGCTATAGATTTGGTAGTATGTAAGCGGCCTCAGGCTAATAACTTCACGGTGTGGCAGAGGGCTTCACGCGCAAAAGGATTTGCTTCAACGGGAGGTGGATGAACAGACTTTTGATGAAGGAATAGATACGTTTTCCCCATGTCATGGTTACACCTCCGTCATAGTTAGACAGTTGTCTACGGGCATGTGCTTGACTGCGAGAACCATGTTATAGGGTAATTTCGATTCCTACCTCTGGTCGAAGTTTGTAATTTCAGAGGAATGTTATTATAAGAAATTATAAAACAACCCCACACTTGTTGCCATTTTCCCATCGGCCGTCTCGCGGCTTTCAGCTGTGGAGGAGTAAGTGGGAAGCAGACACACCAAACTCTTCCAACACTCGAGGAATGCATATTTTTTCGCTAGTTTCTGGCGAGGCCTGAGTTCGAGGACTTTCGGTGATATTTGAGCCGGCTGCTGACAACCCGAACAGTGGTGGTACATGAAGGAAACTCACAGATGGTTCGTAGTTTTGTTGACTAAGCGTCAGATTTTATGTAGGCCGATCACGGGAGGACGTCGGAGTCATGTAACATGGAGGGAATTTGAGCGATTATTGTCTAATGATTAGGTTTTGGGTGACCATTGGATAGAGGGTGAGCAGTCGAACAGGTGCTGCGTCTTGGGTCAGAGAAGGAGCTGGAGACTAAATCAAAAATGGCACCAACAATGTTTAAAGATTATCTTTCGTGCTCCTAGTGGTATTGCATATATCCGAATATAATTTCAGAGGCACACGCCTCAGCCATAAAAGTAACTGGGTTTGGGCATTGCAACCTGGCCGGTTTGCGTCAAAGGTGGCTGCAACGACGGTGAGTGGTAAGGCACATCCTGAAGATCATCGAGGGTTCAGTTTAGTATCCAGCACTCTCCTTGTAAGCTCTATCAACAGCCAGGTATGCATTTAAAAGGGCGATCAGTTTTTGGACGTCCAGCACTACGCGTGGCTTGCACTGAAATATAGTTTGGGGATCTACGGAACGGATACCAGCTGGGAGTTTGCGCCACGAGGTTGTATATTTTTGGGGGACAAAGTTTTGCATTAGGGATTTCCAAGAAGTAGGGATTGTTACACAGTGTTTCCTATTGCACAGCTGATGTGTCGAGTTCACACTGAATTGTATTTGGCTAGGGTTTGGGGCTTGTTTGTGGAGCAAAGCAAAGAAAAATGCAAGGTAGAGTCTTATTTTCCTAAGCCACAGATGGTCGAGCCGCGGGAGCATACACCGTTGTATGAAGATTAGGTTCGTTCAAGGCCCAAAACGTTTTTTGATCAGTCAGCTCTGCAATTTTTCAATGTCAATAATTTCACGTTTGTGCATATCTGAGAACGCAAGTGTGCTGTACTATAGGATCGGGCAAACATGAGTTTTATACGTCTCCAACTTACCGTTCGTGAAAAGGGAATTTCTGCAAAAAGCCAAGGGACTTCTCGCCCGTGGAGTTTCGTTGAAAGGGTTCAGCGAAATTGAAAGTGTAAGAGCTTTGTGGTCCAAGGTCTCGTATAACTGAGGAATATAGGAGTGATACACCGCTGATCTTAGGAATCTCATGGAGAATATTGCAGTTTAGTGCTAGATAACCGCCTTTTCACTGAAAATTCCATTTTCCAGTGGAAACATCGGCAGGATAAGGATCATACGCCAACCGTGACGTCATTTGCTGATACAAATAGGTTTCCTCGTTGGGATTCGTAGATCATCTTCACATCATCGGCAAATAAGAAAATTTCGCCATAAGTGACGACATTGCAAATGTCATTTATATATGGTAAAAACAGCAGTGCTTCTAGAACACCACCTTGGCTAACCCCGCTATATGCCTGGTGGGCATCTCACAACTGGCCATCGGTGCAGGTAGCTTGATGACGGTCTTGTAGGTAGGGTTTAAGCGAAATGAGTAAGCGGTTTTCGATTCCGTAACCTCTAGTCTTGATCAGCGACTTCAGATGCGAGGTTCCGTCGAAGGCCTTTGTCATATCAGGATAGGTGATGAAGAGAACCCTGTCTTTG
Source organism: Fasciola hepatica (assembly GCA_948099385.1). Taxonomy (NCBI): domain Eukaryota; kingdom Metazoa; phylum Platyhelminthes; class Trematoda; order Plagiorchiida; family Fasciolidae; genus Fasciola; species Fasciola hepatica. Next base: position 5,811,340 of record CANUEZ040000019.1, read on the forward strand.
TCAGCAGCTGTTGTTACCGAGTTCAGAAAGTCAAACCGGCAGGTTGGACACCACCGTGATTTGAGATATCCGTGCTTTCCAAGGCTGGTGAGTTTATGTGCAGAGCAGCAGTCGGCCAGGTGGTGTTTTACGACTTTCTATGTTAGCCTCAAGGTCATTGACTTGCGATTAATCGGGCAGTAATTGGTAAAGTCATGCACAGAGCCTTTCCTACGCCTGGGGATGATAAAGGATTTCTTCAACTGGCCGGGGAATGTGCCGCTTTCGGAAGATAGATTGTTTAGTTTAGTAGTAGGAGAGGAATACCTGGGCCATCTAGAGAGGACATTACCAATGGTAGTCCGTCAGGCCCGGGGCGGCAGATCGGTTTGAACGTGGGGACGTATCTATTTATATCAGTGGTGGTGATTGTGATAAAACTGAGTGAAGAACTTTTGATAGACGGTGTGGCATTCTGGTTACTCGCTGGACTGAGAGACAAGGAGTTGTGAAGAAAGTGTTGAACTTGACAACTATCTTTCGGGGTGAGGTTTTGAGATTATCCAAATGAATGATCTATTTTACGCATTGAGTTGATTGTGCGGCAAGAGCCCTGTGCGGCCAGGCTAGCTCTCAAGCTTTGTATGGGTGGCGCAGTGCTTTGTTTTTTGCCCTTGTTGTAGGTCACGGGCCATGAAGTGAATTTTGCGGGATGGGAATTTCATTAGTGGAGCTGGATGTGTCTCCTTTTCGTTGGCACTGCTGTCGAAGTTTATAGCTTCTCTGCTCTAGCCCGGTTATATGGTAACTTGTTGGTCTGGATGGATAGTAAAGGCGTGATATTTTTCCATTCATGAATGTGAACTTGAATGGAGAAGGTCAGCGGAGTACTGAGAATTTACTGTTAAGAAGGACACGTCTCAGTTTCTCAGACGAATTAGCGAGGGGGTATGGTCCTATCTAAGGTGATGGAAGGAGGGACCGTTACGTGGTAGGCTACCCGTACGTGGCTTGACTTGAAATCTGCAACTGACAATTTTGTGGTCACTACCTGTGTGTAGCACCGGGGCAGAAACTTTTGTTAGACCTACGATAAATATCAGATCAAGAATATTTTACTATTTGGTAGGTAGTTTTACATGTTAGCCTCGTTGGCTCAGGAGAATTCATGAGGCGAATTGTCAACATTAGTAGGGGGCAGCAAAAGAGGGCCATTTTATGCTCGAGGAATTGAAGTCACTTGCTATAATTTTAACTTCAAATGGCAGGCCAGCGAGGTGGTTAAATATATCAATGATGGGGTTTAATGTGGGGATGTCATTTCTGGGTGGACCGCCATGCTGAAGGAATCACACTGGACTTTGTATTCCTATCTGGTGTAAATTATTTTACCTGGCGTATTAGTCAATGGCTTCTGCCTTGGAAACCTTCGTGATCACTTCCGGCTGAAATTCGGTAATCTTCTGCCCTGAGTGATTTGCTAAGGCGGATGAAACACCGTCTTTGCCGTTCCACAAAGTTCATTTACTGTGGCTTTGAGGAATTTCAGACAACCTGTCAACCCGCGACTGGCGCCGCAAACTCTGCAGCCTGGGTAGGCTACAGCTTCGTGCGCAGTGGCAAACGTGCTTATCCAAGGCTGTTTCTGGAGTGTTCTGCTACTGCATTTTGAACTTTACTGGCGCCAATTCTGTTCTGTTCTGTCTCTATCGCGAATGAGTCGACCGAATCTGCCATTGGCTATTCTTGCCTATTTATCTAGATGATCGGTCAGGTCCTCAAAACCAGCCTTGCGGTCACCAGGCTCGAGCTTCATGCTACTTTGGCCGGGCAACCCTGTGGCTCGAACCACAGGCAACAAAATATCTCCTCCTAGGTGTGCATGGCATCGAGATCGGACATATAACCTGGGTGACCAAGAGCTATCGAACAATTTTACATCTATACGACAGGGTCGGCCGGTTCGTCGAGGTCTCAACAGATTTCATCACTGAGATTGGTAGGTCGTTGGGGATGCACTGGGGACATTGAAGGCTAAGGGCAAGGTGCAGAATCAATCAAGTTTTTCTCAGAGCCCGAGAGGCAAGCCTTACCATAAAGCTGAAAGATATACGACAGGTGCGGCCATGGAACATTCACAGGTCCGGTGCTGTGGGTCGGAGTCGGGTTTTATTTCACGGAAGGCAGCTGTTACGGTTGAATGCAAACTAGGGTGCTTTGGATGCCATAATAGAATAAATCTGCATCGAGAAAGAATAATGGTAGACTGGCGCTAAAATGGAATGCCACTGATTTCCCCGATGCTGGGCTATCTTTGGATAATAACGAGGCGAGTACTTATCGCCTGAGGTCTCGATGCTTCTCTCGTAAATGCGAATTGAAGCTGGACAAGAAAGCCCATGGCGGAAGAACCAAGGACGAGGATATAGGAGTCGAAAAATCAAGAGAGGTGGTGGACCACTGAGGATGATGTCCCAGGATTCGGTACCATCAATTTATTGAGTCACGTTATTCGCGTGTGAACGGGAAGACTGAGACATAAAAAAGCGCAGCATGCGTAAGCAAGGCGTCACACTTTAGCCGTGAAGGGGCCGGCGGTCGAAAAGGGTTTCACTCCAATCTATAGAATGTAATATGCAGTCGTTCATAATTGAAAACGAAAAGGTGTATACAGAAAGTTGGTTGAGAGATCAGAGGAAAATAGAGGCCTGTAAAAATACGCGTGGATGCACCGACTAAATATCGATAGAATCAATACCGAAAAGCCGTAGAAACTATTTCCATGAAAAAGCAGGGCGCTTTGGAGCATGCCACTAGCAAAGGGTTACCTGGGTGAAATCGGTGGTGTCGGCTGCTTTCGGAACAGTTTATCTCCACCGGCTTTATTTGGACAATTAGCTGAGCCAGAAGACCATGGTGGACACCTAATGGCGAAGCCATTAAAAAAAGCGGGGAAAATTTTCAAGTGAGTTAGATAATCTTAGTGTTCTTTTTGGATAAGTGGTTCCCAAGACGACGTGCAAGGGGCAATACTTCACGTGAAAGTGGACATGGAAAGATATACTCTTCAAGAATGCAATAGCTGTTGGGGCTTCACGAATAACGATGGGGTATTTAACTAAGGGCTTCAGAATTGGGTCGTTGAAGGAACAGTCAACTGGAGTCAGAAAATTGAGCACAAGCGCCTAAGTGTACCTGTAGAGGTGACGTGACGGGGTGAAACCTGAGTACGCTGAGCCTCACAGGGGAGGTTCGTGGAAAACAGACCCTAAGCAGCAACGGATTTTTTTGCAGATGTAAGATTGAAGGTTCTTAGGTGTACAGTAAGCAAATGTACGACAATTTCGCTACCAGAGGCGAGTGATTGGTATTCTTTTTCATAATACTTTTGTTTTATACCGACGTCAGATCACATGACCTGAGGCTTGAGTAAGACAACGCAGCAGGATGGGGATCGCTAATTGCGACTGACTCTTCGCACGCGTGTGAGGGGAAGGGGAGAAATACGGGTTAGCCGGTAGAAGTGGACTGAGATAGTGCTAGCCGATCTAGTTGGGGACATTAGGTTGTAAATACAGATGTGACGTTTGGATTCCAGGCCGCTGTCTTAGTATTCTAAAGCAGTATGAGCAATGCCGTTTGCAGGGTATATGAGAAATAATTGTTGGGACTGTACATGGTGTCGTATGGTATCGGGAGTATGCCATGCTGTCCAGTGAAGCTACTGTGGGCACCCTCGTGCCGGACGGCAAGACTGACGTCACAGCTGCGACCAATGAAAGAGGCTACAATGTAGCATCTGCCAGCACAAAATATCTGGAAGAGGTGGGAGGTGTCACTGTCTAAGGGGCTGCACGCCGGGGTTATGGCTAGCATTTTACCAGAAGTCAGCGGAAACAGATTTTCGGAAAGGGGGTTGGTAAACCGGTGGCCACAGAGGATCTGCCGTCGGAGACCATGAGTACGGTGTGGAAGGTTTTTAAGAGTTGAGTGATGTTAGAATTTAGGGGTTTATTGATGAGCGTGGACAAAATATCTGTTACAGTCAGCATAGAGTCAATTTGACCCAGCCAAATTTGGAGTGGTTAAGTCTGTAGGTGGTAGAATAGGAGCGGGGCGCTTCTGGTTGACCGCAGTAAGAGAGGATAGGATCCGAAAACGAAAGCCCAAGTAAGATCAGATGAGTATATATTAGCTAGAACAACGGGGAGGAGTAGCCGGTGTTGGATACATTATGAACATCCTTCGATATTAGAAGCCAAGTAAGGTTGTACCGTGATTTATCTGTAACAGTTTAGAGGGTAATTAAACACTATTTCGGACTTGTTATACTTTGTCCCAAGGACCGAAGTTTTACGGGAAATCTTGGACCTTAAACGTGTCAAAGCACTATTCGCTCTCCAGTGACTACTATTGTTACCAAAATTTACGGTAGGCACGAAGCTTGTGCATTGAATGCCATCGCAGTAAGACCCTTCTGCACTGCCTAGTGTACAAAGTAGAATGAGTGAAGACTTTTGACAACTTAGAAAACTGTAAATAGTGAAAGCTGGGAAATTGTTCAGTCTTCGTGTCTGATTCTGGTTTTGGACCTGGGTGTTGAGCAGTAGGCCCGTTTGTGGCCCGGTTAACTGGATATTACTGTCCGCAGCGATATGCGAACGGTCGCTGGCGGAGCCAGGTTGCCGGTCATTAGTTGCGCTTTCAGGACACGGTTTAAAGATAAAAAGCAGAGTCGGCGAGGGGAAATTCAAAGCCTGATACGCTACCACCCCTTTTACGCCCAAGCTGGAGAAACTCTGGCATGTCTGGCGAACAGAATGGTGAGCAGAGCTGTAGGGTTTTCCGATTAACTGGGTCGGGTCCGTGCTGGTGGTTGTAGACGCCCTCCGCCTTCACAGCCGGGTTCATGAAAAACGGATTCGTGGAAGAATATATTTTCTCCTTCGAACTTTTTTCAGGGGATTGGTTGGGCCCACATAGAAGCTTTCCACAGCCCCTAATCCTGCTTTTTATAAACATGTGTCTAAGTGGAGCTCTTTGTTGTTAATGGTAGGGTGTTTACCCCAAATTCGGAGTACGTCATGGTTTTTGGTGCCGTTTTGAGCATTACAGGTTGAAAATGAGGGAGAGCATGCACGGTTGCCCCATCCACTATCTGCAATTACAAGTTGTTTCAGGCTATAACCTGAGGCGATGATTAACTAACTCCCCAGACTACTGACCTAATGGTATGAAATAAGACCAGGCTGGATGGTTGTGCATCAGGGAAGGGAGGCAATGAGAAGTCATATTTAGAAAAATGACGATATTTGGTTCATTGTCATTGGGATTGGAAGCTATTTAATAGAGAAAGTCGGTCTTGCAAATGAGACTCAAACGGGACTTTAGGAACCTATGTTGGGCCGGGCCGATAAGGTTTCAACAGGTCAGCAAGCTCTCAAACTGATCTTGTACAATCTTCCCCATGAGCCTGGAGATAATTGGAGCGTGGTTTATAGGGGGACAACTCCCTGGATCACGCAACTGGCCAGTTACGTGGTGTGAGACTATGAAGGGCGCATTCAAATGAGCAGGGAAGACCCCAGACACCATGTATAATGTAGAGGTTCAGAAGTAAAGCCTTCGCGTCATGCTTTTCGAACCAAAATAGGACAGGTTGTGGGTCATCGGTCCCAGGATGACAAGAATGCTTTGGCCTTGGCAAGGAACTTCTTGATGTTCTCCATGGTAAGTATTGTGGTTGATACCGCTTCTTGTGCAACCATCGGATATCGTCGTTGCTAAGGTCTGGTATCCATGATAAGATTTGAGGCTGAAAGGCAGCCAAAGGCCTCAGCCATATCTTCCGGCGGGCCAAGGTGTATGCCACGGTGGACGAGAGACTGGACGGTGTCCGCCTTGTGCTTGCTGCGAGATTGTGGCAGCCTTCAAAGGAGCTTCACACCATGGGGTTTCTGCGTTGCAGTCTTGCTTTTAAAGTTTATTCTCATTTGCTGCATGTGGATCACGGCAAATTTGGCCAGCTCTCAGCGTCAGAGAAGAACCTCCGTTCGTGAGGAACGAGTTCTAGAGCTCAAAATGTTTGTCCCAATCGGTCAAGCTTGACTGGCTTTTTCTTCTAGTATTTGTATCGGTTGGATTTGGGTGGCTGATTGGGGAGGGTAAAGTGGTATTAAAAGCATCAAGTGCTCATTGTAAGACACCTTTCAGCAATGAGCAGCCAAATTCGCAACGGATCCCGAAACCAGAAGGCGATTATCCGTCAAACTCAACGACACTTGATTATCAAATGAACAATGACACGAAACAGGCACAAATCTCAACTACACGATCACAAGGACTCAAAAAACGAGAACCAAATTGCGGCTTGCGAGAAAGAAGCACGTGCGCCAAGCAGGTCCAGAACAGGGATATGACAGAGCAGCGCGCTGGACGCGAACAAACAAACTCTGGTTCGTACAAACATGCGGTGCATAAAACGAGTCGACAGTGTAAATAAGTGACTGATACTAGAGAAACATGGAACTGCAGTGTTTTAGGGGGGATTTTCCACGACCGATAGTTGCAGTGAACTCGGATGTATGATGGCCATAAGGAAGATACTGGCCTCGGCGGCTTGTGCCCAAGGCTTTTAATATGGGTATTTTTCTCTTGCCCATCCTTCGATGATATGCAAGGCCAGAAAACTATGCCGTCAAATGGGGAGAACCCCACTTTCAGGCCGGGAAGGGGACAGAGTTTGTGAGAGCACGGAAGATGTGCCTGGGATCTAAGGCTTGCCGAAGAGTAAAGTTGCAATCGATACAAACCCAACCGGGTCTGAAACCGGACTGGTTCTCAAGCGTAGAAATTTCGCGGATGCTGGACAATCGGCGGGGAGTTAGATCGGTGAGTAGTTTGGATGCAACAATAACTGATATAATTCCTCTTTGACCTTCGCAAGAAAACCAACTTTTTTGTAAATCGGTGCGATCACCGGTTCACACCATTCCCTGGAAATCTGTTCACTATACTGGACTACCCGGAAGAGTCTTTTTTACTCCGAATCAATAGCCTTCTCTCCTTCTTTGTTAGGTAAGGAGACAACTCGTCCGGTTGGTCGGCTTGGCGACTTTTCAAGCAACCAACCTCCCGCATAGCCTACATCCCTGGTGTAGTGGTGTCTATCTGCGCCGCTGCTCCTTGTGGGCACATTCGTCTGGTCCAATCTCCGTAAAAAGGTAAGTCAGTGCTTTGGAGAGAGGCCTGCCACCACCTTTGAAGATGGCCTGGGTCTTCATTAATTTTCCACGGGGTAGGGCTCCAAAAGGATTTTCCGTGAGTAAGAAGTACAGGCCTTCCATCGGGCAAAAATTGTTTCAAAAAAGGCTCTGGGACTGGGGGCCGAGTGAACTGCTCCCAGGTTGCTCCGTCTGTCCATCCCAGCACTATGAAATCCCGTGGATTGGTCGGCTGTTTACCTCGCAGATCTCTTCGCTCACTCCGGGCTTTTTGGTCTTAATGAACTGAATAGACTGTAAGTCCCCGATTTTGGTGGTGGCGGCTGCTTGTTTAATTTGTGTAGAGCATCTGGATCACCAATTCTCTAGGCCTCTCTGCCAACTTGTGATCAAACTCTTTCGTGACCGGTCACGGGCATTGTGGTTTTTGCTTCTAGCAGAGATGTGCCGGCAGCTGCTTAGGAATTCCGCAGAATTCGATAAGATACAGTCAGTGATTTCATGCCGTGTGACCCATGCACAGGATATGGTTCTAACCACTTTTACGGGCTTAACGATGTTGCCAGCGGCCCGACCAATTATCGCGTGTATGGCTACCTAGCTGGGTAGCAGGCTCGTATTAGTATCTCGCCCGGATGGCAACAATTTCCAAAGGAGTTCGTGAAATTTTGTATAGAACTTCATTCACCGTATTCAGACAGCAGTCAGTATGGTCTAATGCATCGACAGCAGATGAACAACGGTTGCCTTCGCGACCCCTGTTAGCTGTGGTCGAACTCCAAACAAATCGTACTCAACCCACCGTTGACTGGGACTTAGTCATGTAGCACAGAATACACTCGAGCGCTCACAGAGATCTCCACACCTGAATGATCAGATGCAGAAGCCGCTGCAGCTCCGGGTAGACACAAAGGAAAGGTATATCTTGAGGGCAAACTCAGGCGATCTAAAATGTTGGGGTCCTGGATGTAGGTCCCGGACCAGCCGCAGACGGCAGCGGCCAATGTCTCAACAGGGCCTTTTTCAGCCTATGCATCGGTCTGTAAGCTGAGATTTGAGGGCTCCACTGGCACATGAGTTCCCAGTAAGGGGTTTTTGTGAACCGCATATGACAGGGGAAATATCATTTGTGTGTTCACCGGATTGTAAAAGCGTGGTAAACGAAAAGCACGCAATGGGCAGTCGGCTCTAGAAGGGAAATAGGTTTGTAGTTTAGGCCTCTCCATTACTCAGGTGGTAAGGGTGTGCTCACTGTTGATGCCTATTTATTACCCCACATTTCCCATTTATTGTGTGAGTGATCTTCCTCCATAACGGGAAAGTATTCGTCCTTATCCTTAGAAGGCGCGGAGGAAGGTATGGCGAACTTTCCGCATTACTCCGGAATAAAGTTGGGCTTCCGTTGCTGGCGACGTCAATGTCTGAGCGAGGCGGCATCTCCTCGCCCGTCCGGAAGACTCAATTGTGAGTGATTCGTATTACTTGGAATGGGTTCTACTTCGGTCGTGGCATCGGATTCCGAAGTCAGGTTGATTTTCCAGTGGAGAACGTGATTCGATCTAAGCTACTAAGAGGGCAGCGACTCGCCCGCAATCGCTTCTCGGTTATGCTGGGGTATTCGATTTTAAGAGGTGGTTTTTGGCCGCGCAAAGGAGAGAACCGATGTAGTGGTTCGCGTCTGGGAGGACAGTGCTCTCTGGCAAGTATCCCGTTTTCGCGCCTTCAAGGGAAGTGGTATGCCCTTCCGCATTGTCTTTGACGCGCTCCACTTGGCCAGAGCATTGCGAGTTTCCGGCTGCGGTGCGACTAGCTGCAATTCTTCCAGGGTGCGGGAAGTTGTATAAACTAGCATATATGAACAAGGATTCGCAGTCTGGAGAGGAGAAACAGAGCGTCCCAATGATAGAAATAGGTCCAGTAGACACTTGATGACTAGAGCTGGATCCATCAATGCATAATTATGCCAAAAGAAGTGTGAAAGTTCATTGACACCGGCAAGGCGGAAGCTTTTTCTGGATTTGAATGACAAGGGTTCTTGGAAATCTATGCTAAGGTGCTCAAATGGCTGGGGAGCCTTACCAAAGGCTGTGGGCTGCGGATGGTAAAATAGAGATCTTTATTCTGCGCGTGCCTCTGCAGAAGTAGTGCTCACCATACCACCAGAGGCATACGGCACATTGCTGGACCGGACAAGGCTAGCCATAAGAGTAACCACGGAGTGGTAAAAACCTTCGCGAAGAGTTTCTAAGTCAAGGTGAGGTATCAGTTCACACAATCCCCGAGACAGTGTGTTTGCGACATGGTTGTCTGACCAAGGGCGATAAATTGCTTCAAAGAGGCAGTCCGAGAGCTCTAATAGGCAAAGCTTGAGTTTCTTATTTTTTGGTCCTTAACAGACACAAAAGCAATAGATCGTGGATCCCTTATTAGCCTGAAGTGGACACCTCTCAGAAAGCGTCACCATTTCTTTCAGGCTTCTTTGCAGATCTCGAAAATATGGCTCTCTGAAATAGACAAAGAGCGGGAGGAAAAAGCAACTGGTGGATCAGTCACATTGAGAGAGACAAGGGTTGCGATATCGGAGGCAGTCACTCCCACTAACACGAGAGCTTCTGGCTCAACAGTGAAGTAAATTGCGGACTCCATCCGTTTTCAGTTGCAGACATGATACACTACGTTCCCTGGGAGAAGAAGTATACCGTTTCGGACGAGTGGACTGATTTTATCGAAGAAACGCGACACACATTTTGGAGTGGAAAACAATCCCAAAGCGCGTCCCCGCGATTTGCAGGCAGCCGGTTGTAGTATGTTTTGTAATGGCTGCAGTCTTTCGGGGCCGCTTTAACCACTCCTCTGAACAAATGAAAACCGGGAGGGGTTGGATAATGAGTTTGGACGATGTTTTCTTACCTAGAGTTATTGTTAAACTTTTTCTGCAGCTGAGAACGTCGACAGATTCAGGTCGTGCCCCTGCTCGGTAGCTCCGCAAATAACCAAATTTTCAAAGTAAGCGTAGGTGGCAGAGGATCCCTCTGATTTGATGGTACGTTTTACTGTCCTCTGGAAACCTGTGACCCTGACAGTCATTGCAAAAGGTGTTCGACCAAAACTGGTAAAGCTTCGTAGGCCGTACAATTGGTATCTTTCCCCTGAGGGTTCTAGTGATACCCACTTTTTAGATCGAGCGTGCTGTAAAAATCATATCGCGAGCTCTTTTTGAATAGTTCATCAATAAGAAGAGATGGACAGGTATCAAGGAACTAGTACCCACTGGTAGTCTGATTACAATCAATATCCAGGCGGTTTTGTGGCGTTCATCCTAAGTAGCCAAACATTGTATTTGTCTCTGTTCAGACTTCAGTGTATACGGACGTCAGCCTTTTAGTCACAAAAAATTTACACTTTGAAACTCATCGAATCGATGGGATGAAGGATGATTAGCCCTATTACGCATCAAAGCTGCAAAGAAATTCGGCTGGTACTTACACTCGGCTTGTAAAGATTTGAGCCTGATAGAGAACTTTAGATTTTCTGTATGTTGGGGCCAGAGGGTGGATGGAAGAAAAGACCAAGGAGAATCGAGGGAGTTATACTTGGATAGACCACGGTATAAAAGGCGGGTGCTGGCTGTAAGGATTTTGTTAGTGAAAAACTCACCAGCAGCGGGGCGCAATTCGCGCAGCCTGACAGATATTTCATTCAAGGGTATAAAATTCACCCGATGGACAGTAGATGGACCTTGAAGAGCAATTTGAGTACCTCTTTTATTGGACCAACAAAACAATTAGAGGGCCAAAAAATGGGGAACAGAAAGAATAACGATGGACAAAAAGGAAACAGCACTCTGTTTAATTTTGAAAGACCTGAGCTCTTGAAGTTGGAATAATAGACTACGTAGTTTTTCCTCACTGTTTGAAATAGATGACCACTTCAGATGGTGGACGGTGATCCCTAGGACTTACAGAACCTACTCCGGTTAGTGTTCCTGTGAAAATGACGTACGGGTCACTAAGAAATAACCAACCGGGGAAATGTAAATATACGTTCAAAGCTCCAGCGCAAACTCATATTTGAACCACAGCCAACAGAGAATATACGGATGAGACAGATTACTGAAGCTGTTAATGATTCTGAGTTATGGAAGCAGATTGGCAAAGCGCCATATTATCGTTTCACTTAACTAAGTATGCTGGAGAAGTGGACGAAAGGTCGCTGATATGAAGGGAAAGGAGAGCTCCTTCTATTAATCCTGAGTTGTTCTCCACCTTATTTCAAAGTACCAACATAAACAATACCACAATCATCAGCTTCGAGCAACAGAGCAGTTTACTGAAATGCATTGTTTGTGGTAGCCTATAGCAAATCCGGTTTTGTCTGTTCGAATACCTCAGTGACTTTTGTTGGGGTCGACAACCCTCTGTTGTAAATGCGGGGTTGATTTTTTTGCTTAACGCGAAATTCAAGACTCCGTAGAACCCGTGTGTTGCTCAATGAGGGCTTTTCCGGTAGTGACGCAAACCCATCAAGTTCCTAACTTACAGTACTTATTGAAACTTCATATCCAAGTAACTTACTTCGATCGGTGACTAAAGTCAGCCTCGCTTTATTCAGAGTAGTGCTGCACAGATCACCGGCTGCTCGAAATTTACCAGTTTTTTGGCATGAGCCTCATTAGTTTGATCAAATAGGGTGACGATATCTGTCTTGTGGAGTTGGCTGGAGGAAATTATTGTAAAAACGTTTACGGGAAAGATGCTATTCACTTGGACGAATACCCTTCTTACGGCCTGCCGATCTTGATAGTCCACATGCGCACCAATAGGATTGGTCATATTACAAGTGCAGCCTAAATCAATCCAAGAAAAAATGTCGTCCATTTACCGGAGATTTATGAATCCTCTATGGTCCAGATGGTGCTGCTCCTATAGTAATGATTCATAAACAAAACCGTATGTACACTAATTCCTCTTGACAGTGCCCCGTCTAAGGTGGGCCGTAAAGAGGAATCTTCCAAGACGGCCATACGATTCGTTTCAACCAAACCTAAAGCCGACGGAAAATAATGAGTCGGTGGACCCCGTGTCCAATGAAACGGAGTCCAAAAAGATGATGGCCGACCCCTACCAGAGCTTTATATGAGTAGATGAATAAACAAAAACAATGATTAAGAAAGAATTGTAAAAGTCACTCACGAAAGACTTCCTCTAGACAACTACCGTCCAAAAATGTTCGCTTATCACGTAATACCAGCTGCCGAAACACTCTCCGGCGGTAAGCACGTGTACTTGCTTAGAAAGCGCTCAGTAAGCTGTTCGGAGACTCAGTAACAACAGCTGCAAGCCAATAGTAGACTTTTTACTCTGAAAAATCGTGCCAAACTTTGTCATCATGTACAACCTTAGTAGCTGAACTGGAGCCCCTTCTTTTATCAGTAACTCAATGGCGGCGATAACTAGTGCACTGATCCGCCTTTGTAAAACGAACCATCTGTGTGATCTGTCAGTATAACAACCAATCTTTCGCCTACTACATCAACGACCAAAGAAGACAGTACGGATGCCGATAACCAGTGGTGAGGCATCACAGAAAATTCACTATCATTAGAAGCATGTTGCTTCCAGGTTGCCTGAAGTCCTTTTTGGCCCGGTTCACATGGGTGGCACCGTAGGGTAAGAAGAACAATCCTCTGGAACTGTAAGCTTTTATTGATGGTGTCCGGAGGTGACCTATGAGCGAAGCCTCAAAATAGTTGTTCAGAGATAAAAGAGAAGTGGTGGACGGCGGCAGAGTGGAAAAGAACTTTAAGTGAAGATCCATGAACGTGGGGGCTCATTGATATTTTTGTATTTTTTCTCACGTATAAGGTTTTTGTTTTCCCGTCGATCAAAAGCACCATACCTGCGAAAGGAACGGGTTTCTAGATCACCCCCGTCCGCGGTTGGAAGCCAGTGGAAAGAGCTCTGTTGTGAGGGCTGCTTCAGGACGTCCAGCCAACTGGGTCACCGTCGGCATGGTCGGAGTATGGTATTCTGGGGAAGACGGTGATGCTTTTGGGGAATTGAATGGGGTTGTAACGACCACAATGCCTAATTTCTAGTCCGAATAAAGCCTAACCAACGATTCAATGCTCGATTGACCGAATACTAATCTCCTCTCGCTCTGGATGGCACCTTAAGACTCAGTGCAACGCGTAGCCCGATTCGATGCAGAGCTCAGGTCAGGAATGAGATTGCTGTGCAAGTTCTGCGGTACATTTTGTAAGTTAAAATATAATTACATAATATTCATACCCTTAACAGTGAGTCTTGGTCACTATCCAGGCAGAAGTAGCAACATTCAGGACAAAACATGTACAAGGAGAACTGCTGACCAAAAGGAATAAATAGAAAATACCTCTCCTGCGGTCTAAAAAACGAAATAAGTTCCCAACGCTTAATCAGACCCAAAGAACAACTTTCTGAGTGTGGAGCCGTGAAGTTCAACATAAGCAAGCTTAACATCTACGGCCCGTCAACGCGAGCAAGAAAAAGAAACCGAACCGCAATAAAACAAGCCGCCTTGAGTCACTGCAACCCATTACCATAATGAATGTCCACCGCTTGAATTTACAAAGAAAGCACGACCAAGAAAAAAGCAAATGTCTCAATCTTAAAAAGGATGACTACCACCAATTAGTGTCAACAAGAGAAATGCGAGTAGCGGTCTGTTGTAACCTCGACTGGACAACTGAATGCTGCAACCTAGTGTTTTAAGATGGTTTGGCTGATTGTCTTGCTAGCTGCGTCGTGCAAGGGTAATGCAAACGGCGGTCTGGTTAACCGGTCCACACAATTGCGAAGAAAAACGTTACTCTTTGATGGAGGCCATAGCTCCACCAGGCCAACATGCGCTTGCCGGAAACGTGACTGGATACCTAGAAGTTTGGACAGTGGTCTATTGCATGTCTGCGTAACGTCGACGGCTGGCTCTGGATGCAGATACGGGCCCATACGGTGACGTCACGGTCCATGTTTTGTCAAACTGCGGTTGCCGAAGAGATCAGTGAAGGTTTCCGCGCCTGGATGGGATAAACCCCGTAAGGTTTCGAAAACCTATCGCCCAAAGGCTGACGGCACGACTAGCCTTGGGTGGCCTTTGGACATGTCGCACGGTTCGTCCTCTTCGGCTGAAGGAATCGAAACCCGCTGGAGTCGCAGCGATGAGGTGCTACGGAATGGTCCAACCTTGAGATCGTTTGCTTGGGCGGACGCAAGTTTCTAGATTGATTGAGCCGGTGCTGAGGCCCAAGCTGCTGACGCCAGATAGCCAGTTCGCGACAGGAAGATCGACACCCGTGGTTTGACTTACATCACTAACGAAAAGGGTGGTGTAACCCAGAGATCTAGACTACTTGAAGTAGTATCCTTCCCTGGTGGCACGCAATGCGTAGACGACTGATTTATGATCGGTACAGACAGTGATCTGGTGTCCCTGTAAGATATGTTCGAAGTGTGGTGTGCCTACGAAGACCGGAGGGAGGGGTTAGGTGACGAAAATTTCGTACTTGGAATCAGCCGGCAGTAGTTTTTAGAGGAGATTGTAACGGATTACCAGGAATCAGCAAGGTGTTTTTGCAACAGAGCTCACGGTTTTCCTTGACGCGTCGGTGACTAAATTCATCGGAGCCGTTTGTTTTGCATGTGAAAGCAAGGATAGGCTGCTGATAGCCTACTTCAACGTAGCGAATGCGCCTTGCCTGATTTCTGTGAAAACCAGCTGCTTGGATCTGCCTTTTAACAGATATGTGACCGGTTGCATTGGTTGAGCGCACTGTGGGACGAAACGACGATGGAAGTTAACCGACCCGTCGAAATGCCGTAGTCGTTTGAGTGAAGTGGGTTCTGCTTAGAAAGGGATAGTCTGCATTTGATCCTGAAATGGCATGACCCCTGTGAAATTATTGTTTTGGCCCGGAAATTTGATGGCTTCGACGCCTGATATACGGTTTTTCGACTTGACCATTGCCCCATGTTGAGGCAGGTGGTCGAACAGCGTGAGTATCTGTGATAGATGTTCTGTCTTAGACGAGCTGGCATTGAGGATGTTGGCAAGGTGAGAGAAAGTAAAATCCGAACTGCTGCGCACCTGTGGAGATTCAGCAGCTGACATTCGTGATACGGCCAGTTATGTCTTCGTAGCCACGCACGTGGACGAGCCTCAACCAATCAGGATCGCTGCGGACAAGTCCAACAGAAACCCCTGTGATTGGTCACCCTCGAGTCTATCAATGATATTCTCTGATTTAACATATTTGTACAAACCAGTTCTGCAATAAAACTAACGTGCCACTTCACAGCCTGGGTTTTCGTGCTACTTTCGTTCCCGTAGTTCTGGTTGGGGATAATTTCAGTACGTCCATTCGTTTCAGTTTATTACGATTATTAGAGTACCATGTCGATGAAAAGCTTGAAACTTTGCATGGCTACGCCAAGTCAAAACAGTATTCTTAGGAATTAGAAAAGACCAAACGGAGCAGTTGTTGCTGTTTGGAGGATATCTGCCTTCTCTACTGATATGTGGTCATATATCTGCACTGAACCTGTTCAGAAGAAAATTACCTTACCAATTAAACTAGCTGTGAGGTCATTCGTGTGCTAAATAGGATATCGGTTGAGTGAGCGATAATCTTCGCGAGGTTTCCTGCCTTCAGGTGGCATCTTCGAGGCCACTTGTGGGAGTGTTGCCCAGCGGCTGTTGGACGGCGGGATGAGTTCTGGGTTGAGCATACTTAACGACAGGTCGTGTAAAATCCCCCTTAGACCTTTGCAGTTCCATGTTTTTCTTGACATCACTCACTTGCCTACACTATTGACGTGTCTTTACGCACCGTTTGTTTTTATGGACCAATTTTTGTTCGTTCGCGCCCAGAGCGCTATTTTGTCATATCCCTGTTGTGGACCTGCGTGACGCACGTGTTCCTCGCTCGCACGCTGCAACTCGGTTCCCGTTTGTTGAGTCCTTGTGATCTCATAATTGAGGTTCGTGTCTGTTTGGTGTCATTGTTCATTCACTAATCTAGTATCGTAGAATCTTACGGATAATCGCTTTCTGATTCCAGGATCGGTTGTGAATTTGGCTACGCATTGCTCAAACGTGTGTTACAACACTCAATTGATCAACTTGGAAAGAGAAAATACGTAAGATGACAAGAACAGCATCGAAGACATTGGAATGTGGACAGGAAATAATACGGCAAGTCACTGAGGGGTTTTTGGGTACTTTTGGTTATTAGTTATTGCTAGGTCGCCTAGTCCTGTCGGTGCTAACCCATGTATTACTGAGGGTAATATGGATTGTAATGCCGTCGGTCTATTGAAGCTAAGAATATTAGACCTAGAACAACAACTGTTATCTGCTATGCAACAGGCCCAGGAAGCAGAACAAAGTGTGGGCAAAAAGAGCGTGAACAGAAAGCCAACGACTACGACACCCGACAGATCGGGGCACAATAAAATAGGAAACCACACACCGGTCGCCGACTATAAAACATCAACGTCACTAACGATCTGTCTGTCAAGAGTAGAACCGGCAGTTTTCGACGGCCAATCGGAACATTAATGCAGGTTCGTCAAGCAGTTCGAAACTTTCAGGTATAACAAGATAACTGACTCCGGGCAAAGGCTTCTCTATCCGACTCATTACTGTCGAGGCCTGGCAAGAGAAGCTATCGATGGGTGCACCATGCTCGACCCGGAACAAGGCTACACGCGAGCAAGGAAGATTTTGAGGGAACTGCTCAGCCGGCCATTCTTGGTAGCCCGTAATCTAATAGAGGGCTTGATGGTAGAGGCAAAAGAACCAAGAGCGACGTCTTTACAGTGGCCCACCTGGTATTCAAAATGCAGAACTATTCAAAAGCCCTCGACCATTTAGGTCACAGGGCCGACTTCGATACAATGCATGCTTTGGAGGGCATAGTCTGTCACCTCTCTCCCGAACTACAGAGTCGGAGGGCGGAAGAGGCTGAACTGATAAGCCGAGGCAACCTTGGGGCTAACTTCGAAGACCTGACCGAAAACTTAAACTGGCAAACTAAGATAGCCGACAGTAGATTTGGCTGACTGATCCGGGACAGCAACCGGGCAAACAAGTCTTGAACCAGCCAGGCTCAAGCCACTGTTAGTGAACACCCGGAATATCAGCATTCGGCCAGTGAACACGCCACTTCATGCGAGGCTATAGCGCATCCAAGTTGCAGGTCCTGTGACCCTAGCCATGGGCCACTAGAATGCCCCAAGTTCATCAGCGCCACAATAGACAAATGATGGGGGATAGTGCGGTTGACAGGAGTGTGCTTTATATGCCTGAAGACCAAGCACCGGGCGGCAGCTTGCAGAACAAGGAACAGTTGTGGCCACTAGGGCTGCAAGCGCAGACACCATCGATTGTTACACTGGGAGAGAGAAACTATGCCCGAGGCGCGCACCAAACCCAGTGTGATTTGTTCAACGTCGCGGTCTGCCAGTAAGCCAATACTTTTAGGAGTAGTTGACTTGAGGATGATGAACCCAACTGGGATGGTCAAAGCGTTAGCTTTCGTTGATAGTGGATCGGACAATACCTTGGTGGGGAAAGGTTTTCCGACAAACACCGGCTCGCTAAAAGTACGACATCCTTGGCAGTGAGCACGGTGGGCGGAACACAATTAATGACTTCAGGCCGGCTGTGGTTATATCTGATCTCCTCAGGCACTAACGAGCAAATCAAATCAGCGGAGGCATTTACATTAGCTGATCTCCTCATGCGAGCACCACGGTCGGTGAACGCAATCTTGACTAGGTGGCGCCACCTGCAGGACATAACCGTTGTAGACTGGGAAGACGACGAAGTGGATCTCCTCATCGGCTGTGACGTGCCAGAGGCACATTTGGTACTTGACCGGAGAATGGGCGAACCCCAGGAACCCTATGCCGTACGCACAGATCTGGGATGGATATTATATGGTCCAGTAGGGGGACGTAGTTCCGCGAACTATTTGTCCGCCGAAACGAATCGCATGCAGTATCAATTGCAGCGGCTGTATGAAAAGGAGTTTCATGACATCGGAGACGAAGGACCATCGTTGTCTCAAGAGGATCATTTCGCTTTGCAAACAGTGCGGCAAGGCACTGGAGGCCTTAAAAACAATTCGCGGTTCCCTTCCCACGACGCACATCTGCTGACCCATGGACTGATGACAGAAACTACGATCGTTAAGGACTACTACAACTGAAGGAAAGCTTCGTTCGAGACCAGGACCTGTGGGAACGATGGGCAGGATTAATGGAGCGAAATGAAGCTGTCGGCTACGTTGAAAAGGTGCCTGCCAACACCGACGGTCGAAAGGGTATCTGGTATCTACCTAACCACCCGGTTATCGACACCAAGAAACCCGAAAAACTGGGAGTTGTTCTCGACTGTGCAGCCAAGTTCCACGGAAGTCGTTTAACGATCGCCCACCACAAGGACTTGACTGGACCACACCACTAATCGAAGTTTTGTGCCGTTTCAGAGTGAGTAGAGTGGGCTTGTCCGCCGATATCAGAGAAGTGTTTCACCAGGTGAAAATACAGGTAGAAGAACAAGATGCGTTGCGTTTCCCGTGGTGGGAAGAGAACGACCGGGACAGCTCAGTGCCAAATTTTTTTTGATATGATAATGGTATATTTCTCGGCCATGGTCGAGACGCACGCGCTAGCGCATGATCATGGTGTGACACGTTACTCGATAAGGTGGAATATTCACAAATTCAAAGTATGAAAGTCGAGAGTACCAGCGATAGATAGACATAACCAGCAACAGTTTGAATGGATCACTTTACTAATGGTTTGCGCGGCAGTTTCAAACCGGTTTCGATTCCGGGCTGGTGTAATACGCTCAGACAGATCGCCACTCCCATCTTTATCGGTGTAAGTGTTGATGCTTGTTGATGCACTTACTGAGCTCCGGCTCACCGAGTCTTCTTTCTGTCTTTGCAGATCGTACACGTGCAACCCCCCACGGAAGACACTGCATCCCGCATACTACACTGGGCGGTGGAGATATCGAAAAACCGTTGGCGCAGTGTCAAGGACGCATTATGAATGAGAATGATGAAATCTGGGAAACGGAGGCCTGCTAAGGTTCTACAGATGGAGTAAATTTTGAACAAGAAGAAAAGGAAGAAAACAAATTGTAAAGAAGTGTTCTCAGGAAAATCGGTGCATGCGGAGAGGATAGCGATCCATGAAGACGATGCAGACCCTGAATGTCGGATTTACCGGAGTTCAACAAACGGAATGAGTTTCGAAACGGTGCCGACACCAATTTCGTGAAAGTGAACACTGGTGGATGTGGGAGAAACAGCAGTCCATAAAAAGGTGAGTTTAGATTCAGGATCAGCAACATGTAACATTCAGAAATGAGAAAACGCAACTGGAAGGTCCTCGAGGAGTGGAGAGTCAATTTCCAACCGGCTACGGTTCGGAGGAAAGGTGGACTGTGGTAACGGATGATAAAGTGTGAAATCTCCTCATGGACTTGAGCGTTAATATGCTGTTTCACTAACAAATATACATATACATATGTTGACGCATTTGCCTTCAGTGATATTCAGCGTCGTTTCTGGTAACGTACGACATCATATGGGTATGTTTCGTCTTGCAGGGCAAAGTATGTGTCGGTCAATCGGGTGAGTGTGGTGGTATATTAGCAAGATGCGCATGAACTGGAATGTGTGTTGGTTGTTTCAGAAAAAGCTGAATGATATGATAAGCAATTGGGAGTGTTTCCTGTCGGGTGGCTTGATTTCGGTCCCAGTTGCTATGGTAGGTTCTACTTGAGTCTCTGTCCGTACGAGTCAAAGTGGCGTCCTTGGTTATCCGGTTTGGTGACTGCGATAGTGGGAGACAACAGACCTGAAATAAAGGGGGGTTGCAGTCTGGGCGTGGTTCCAGCTGTGGGTTATAATGATATATGAAGACAATAGATAATGGACTGTTTACGTCTGTGTGAGTGAAGCATGGATGAAGTTTCATTTGAGCAGTCAATGGCACCTACTCCACATTCTAAGTAAAAATAGGCTCGCGGTGGATTTGTGCTATACTGCTGCAGGCTAACGGAGTTGCGTACACTAGTTTGGTTACGGTGTATGCATCCCAAAGGATATATGCTTTTTCACGTTGGCATGGCATTGCTCGGATGCTAATGAAAGACCTGGGGTCTCACTGTTTAGAGCAGTTAGAAATGATAACCCTCAGTACCGTTTGCTTACGCAGAAAGCAGTTTGGCAACAATGCGATAAGATATGTTTGAAATAACAGACTGTGAGCGAATGTGACTGACACACTGGTTGGGTTTATATGAACGGTCAGTGGCACATTTCATATTTTGGTCTGGGTTTAAATTCGAGATTTTAAATAGCGTAGGGTTGATAAGTACTACCTCGGGCTTGCAATATAACGTGAACCGGGTGGGCTGCTGCGTCTGCATTTCAAAAAATTAATTGTTTGCACGCAATTAGAAGTTCTGAAGAGCAATTAAGGAAGAATGCAGAAAGAATCGCTAGGGCATCAGTGGTGATGCTCCAGAGAAAATTGTTATCATGCACAGGAACGTGGACGTATGTTGCACTGGCGTTTGTCATCGGGCAAGAAATGAAAGTTCTGGTGCAATAATCCTAGTAATCAAACCCGTTTTCGGAGGCCACCTCTTCGGTGACGGTCTGGCCGGTAAGAAGGACCACATTGGGAACAGTCAAGAAGTGATACAACGAGCCTCTGAACTGGGAAATTGAGAGACTCTCGCGGATGTTTAGCGAGAGTTTATTCCATAACTTTGGGTATTTTATAAGGAAGAAGTTAGATCTTAACGCTAATTTTGATCTAGGAATAGAGAACTGCAGCGACCGATGGCCTAGGGCATAATTCGTGGAGGGAGTGAGACGAATGGGTTCAGTACACGAAAAGGCCGTACGATGGTGCAGCTTAAATAGGAAGCATAAATTGAGCTTCATGCGACGCAGCCATAGAGGGTCAAGACTGAGTAGGATGCATCGATCCTTGTTACACAAACTGGAGGAAAATCCCACTAATTGTTTGGTGAACTGACGTGGCACGGACTCCAGAGAAATGCGGTCGGATTTCGTCATGTTGGTGAAGATAATAGGACAGTATTCAAGGAGAGGCCTGGCGTGAGACTTGTAAGTGGGCAGTTTGCAATCATTTAGCCGAAAGGTTCTGGAGATGAGACCAGTGGTTCTTCTCGTTTTTGCAATCTGGAGTGGAACAAACTCAGAAAACCTAAAGCTGCAAGAATAATGAAGACCAAGGTCTCGAACTAAAGGGCTGTACGAGATGGGTAGGTCGTGGATAAGCAGGGTTCCGGGGGCCACTTGACATCTGAATGTTGTGTAGCAGCTCTTAGAGGTCGAGAAGACCATACTCCATGAATTGCACCAATCCCCGAGTCGCTTAAGGTCACTAGAAATTTCATCTAGCATAATGTTGAGGTTCTGACGAGGAAACTCATAGACAATCTTAACGTCACAAGCGAAGAGGAATGGGGTGCCGTGGTGCAAGATGGGAAGGATATCATTTATGTAGATGAGAAAAAGTAAAGGACCGAGTACACCGCCTTGTATAACTCCACTAGTGACTGGAGCAGGCTGTGAGAAACACCCATCAATTGAAACCGCTTGTGAGCGATTCGATAGGTATGACGTTAACCCTGTTAAAAGCGAACCGGAAAAGCCGTGAGCTTTGAGTTTGGTTAGTAATAAAGCGTGAGGGACGCGGTCGAACGCTTTTGTCATATCAAGGTATATAATGATGATGGATTGACTGTTGTCGGCGGCCGCCGTTATGAGGTTAAAAAGTCGTATTGGCAAATGATGCATGAACGTGACTTTAAGAAGCCATGCTGCCTACTATGGATTATGTTATGGGACAATAGGAAGTCGGACATCCGCTGTTTGATGAGGCGTTCCATCAACCTAGAAGCAATCGGAGTGTGGTTGATAGGGCGGTAATTGGAGGGGTCATGTATTGGTCCTTTCTTATGGATTGGGATGATGACCGCAGTCTTCCATTGTGAAGGAAATATGCCATACTTGATGGATAGATTGTAGACCTTCAACAGTAGGGCTGCGATATCAGTTCCTCCAAGGCGTAGAAGTGTCGGTGGAACACCATCATGGCCAAGGTGTGAGGACTTCCGGTCACGGGTAAGCTGGTTGGTCACCTCTTTTAGAGTAAATTCTAAATCAGACAGTGAGTGCTCGGTGACAGGGTCCATGCATGGGGGTAAAGTAAGGGGGTCCGTAGTCATGGATGCAGCAAAGTAGGAATCAAGAGCCTGGGCTATCGCTACAGGTGAGGTAATGTGATCGTTATTTTCCAAAATGAGAGACGGGATACCCGTCGGTTTGCTCTGATTTCTGTTCTTCATTAGGCGTGCCAACTTTGAGGAAGTATCATGGCATTGCAAGGCCGGTACTTCTTGTTTTTAGCATATCGTCAGACTTAATTCTGATTGCTAACGAGAGACGTTGGAGCTGCAAGAATGACGATAAGTCACTACTGTTGTGGTACACCTTCTGGAGCTTCAGATATTTGTTTTGCATTCGGCTCAGGACTGGACTACGGACTCGGTTTGATATGATACAAGTTGTAGTGATTTTGGACAGCAAGTATGATAGATTGGAATATGGTAAATCAGCAGCCAGCTGGGGGTTGCTTTGCAGGGAGTAGTCGTCCCAGTCTAACGAACGAAGCGTGCAGATAAGATTGTCCCAGTTGATTGCTTAAGAGAAACGATTGGGTGGGTGGGATTTATCGAAAGCTTGCGGAACCACGAAGACGCAGGACACCATTCTGTGGTCACTTCCTGGAAAGAGGTCGAGCGTACTAGCTGAAACATCAGATAAACCAATCGTGAACAACAAATCAAGGATGTTGTTACCTCTAGTTGGGACTGTTACGTGTTGGATCCAGCGCCCTACGCGGATGCGTGACATGAAATCTAATAAGTTGTTTGGGGCATATAGAGTATTCCAACAGATGCCCGGTGCATTAAAGTCCCCCGCGATGAGTTTGGACGAACAGGGTAGCAATGAAAGGTAGTTGAACGCGTCAATAATCTTGTTAAGGTCCATAGCGTTGGAACCAGGTGGCCGATAGATGCAACCAATATGAATATAGGAGTTAGGTAAAGGAATCGTTAACTACAGAGAATCCTGAACGGCGTCGAGAGTTGTGTGTGAGAGTGGAATGGCCTGCAGAGTGTTTTTGACATAAATTAGACAGCCTCCCCCACGACGAGGCCTATTCCTTCGGAACATCTGGTAGCCCACTAGAAAGACTCGATCTGACGGGACGGAATCCGTTAGCCAAGTTTCAGTTACAATGATAATATCAAAGTTGGAGGGCTGAGAGATGCTGCGGATGGCTTCAGTTTTGTTCAGTAATGAACGGGCATTTACGAGTATGACGGAAAGAGACGATGCAAGCCCCGATGGTGGTGGATATGGTGGGGGGTTCGGTAGTGGTGATGAAGGTGGTAATTTCAGTGGAGAACGGGGCAAGGCTGGGGGGAGGACCTCAGTTGTTCCACGGATTTGATGAGTTATAACCTGGTGGGGGATAGTGTAACTAAAGAGGGATGAGGAGGTGCTGTTTAGGAGAGTAGTTTGAATGCGGGGAATATTCTCGGAGGGGGCGGGCAGGAAAAAAGCAGCCACGGATGGATGGCAGTGCTAGACTAAGAGACGTGGATGGGTCCTGTGGGAGTGGGAAGCTAGGTGAGGCACGGACATGGTTCCCAGGGAGTGACTGGGTGGCAGTAGAGGTGTAGAGCAGTTGGTGTGGCGGATAGTAATGTAATGGAGCGGTGATTGGGGGGGATAAGGTGGGTAAAAGTGGGGTGGAAATGATAAGGCAGTTAGCCGAGATGGAAGAGTAGGATTCACAGCCACAAAAGAGGCTGGTAAAATGTCGCTCGACTGAGCTTTTTTCTTATGGTTTGCATGTGCATTATGTTGATGGGTCTTGTTCTTTTGGCGACGAAGTGTTAACTTCTGAGGGTCAGTCTGCACTGACGGGCTAACCAGCGGTGGTGGCCTAGGTGGTAACCAGATACATTCTGGTGGCGAATGGGTGAGTGCAGCGGGTGGGCTTAGGGGCCTGGTTGGGTTATCAAAAATGCCAGAGGTAACGGGATGCATGGGTGTGGACGGAGGTGGGTTGATGGTGCGGTGATTTTTAGGTACGGTTGCATAACCCGACATGGGTAGTAGAAGGAATGGGGTCATCTAGACTTGTGGAGAAGATGAGCTCGCGGGTGGATGAGTCGGAAGAACCTTCATCAGTTTTGTGAATGCTGGGGCCCTTGTTCCAGTCTATAGATTTGCTTGGGCTATTCTGAACATTGGGGCGTTTGCCAGGTGGCTCATTGGGTGAGAAAATTGGCGTACTGTCCAAATCTACGGTTGCATTGTGATCTGCAATAGATGGCAACATCGGGTGATGGCCAGTGATAGGTGCACCGGAGTTTCGGGGTGGATTGTTAGTTTCACCAACACCGGGGTTACTGTTCTGGGCGTGACTCTTGTGCACCTCCCTTTGGAGTGGGGTCTTGTCAGGAAATATCTTGGAGCACTTGAAGCCGGTTTTGGCTACGACTAACGATTGCCGGCTGATAAAGGTCTTGGCGACAACTTCATTTGTAAACTGGAAAAGCAGTGGACAGGTGGTGCGCAGAGAAGTTTTGCGGAGTCTAACACAGTGGCACGGTTGTGAGCCAAGGTTTCAAGCGCTTAATATCATATTTTTAGCAGCTGAGAGAGGTATTCGGTCTGGAATGTTAAACACAATCGCATCGTTTGCATTTTTTATCCGTCTGAAGATTTCCGAGCAATTGTGTCCACAAATTTCGTGGCCAGTAGTAGATTGGTTAGGGTATGGTGTGCGGCTGGATCGAGCAAGAACGCTATAGGCATCAGTTGACCGATAATCAGATCAGCGGAGTCAAGTCGGGAGGAAAGACTGCTCAGAGTTTTGGTCATTTCCGTAGATTGTCTATTGGCATTTCCAAGTATATCTACCAGAGAGACTGAGCAGTTGTCCGGTGAGTTTTGGAATTTAGTGGTCTTGCGACGGCGAGTGCTGACCGTGATTTTGGGTCGGCTGGGAGGAGATGTAGACATACCTATGGTGATAAAGAGGTAGATAGTCAGTCGGACAAGATGTGGCAATAAGCAGGGGTTAGAGAGCTATACGGAAGCAAGGGATTAAGTGCAGAGTATTGCCAAAGTATTTAAGCCTTAGGGGAGAGTGCTAGCCACAGGAGGTCAATATCGGCGGAACTAATTATGTATCAGTTGTTGAGCTAAAAATTGCAAGCAGTTTCTGCGGATGTTGCTGTTTGAAAGTTTCCGGATGTATTACGCAAGTCAAGACTGCTATAGTCTCTTTACGAAGGTGATTCTCTGAGTGGTATCTTGGAGTCTGCTAGTGTTGTTTGACTGAGACTGATATTTCGCTTAGCTCCTACCCTATGATCACTTTTGTATTTATATTATACCACCGGGTGGTCCCAGGAAATTGCTTCATTTTTTCTGGGTCGGACAACAGGCCTTAGAGCTATAGTTTTAGGTATTATCCTAGATAGCTTAATAAAAACTATACCGATAACAGCGAGAAAGCTACTCGGTGTAACGCAGTTGTAGGATGACCGTTCACCCCGTCGGAGCCATATCGTCACCGTTCTGTGCGGACTGCGCCTTTCGGGAATCTGCTAACAAGCACGGAGATTCGGTCCATCGGTCGGCGGTAGACAGCGTCAGCAGAAATTTCTACGTCGACAACTACCTTGGGTTATTCGATGATGTAGACTTGGCCGCAGCACAATTCAGAGGCCTAACAAGATTGCTAGAAGAGGGCGGCTTTCACCTAACAAAATGGATTTCGAACGCTCCAGAAATGCTCGAGGTCATTCCGTACCACGAGAGGGCCGGAAGGGTTCGAGATCTGGACGGCCCTTCACACCCTACCAAACGCACTTCAGGAATACAATGGAACGCGGAAACGGGCTACTTTGTTTTCGAGCTAAACGTTCCCGAGCTGCAAGAAGCCCATCGAGGTGTACTATCCGCTGTCTCTAGTCTGTTCCACCCGCTCGGTTTCGTCTCTCCCTGGCTGTTACCCGGAAAGATCTTGCTGCAGCGGCCGTGCCGTGAGAAAGTCGATTGGTACCAGTCACTAGGCCGAGAGGACCGGTTGAGTTGGGAAAATTTTTTGAATACCTTGAAGAAATTAGGGGACATTAGGGGATTCCACGATTTTTGACTCCTGGCCATACAACGCCGAAGGGAGAAATACACGCCTTTTCCGACGCATCCGAAGTCGGTTATGGAATTGTGGTGTACGGACGATGGTGCACAGGAGATGGACAATATACTACGGGGATCCTGTTCGCTGAAGCCCGCGTTGCTCCACTGAAGTCGGTCTCGATCCCAATCCTTGAACTCAGTGCAACCGTGTTAGCGGTCAGGGTGGTGCAAACGGTGGGGAGATGTTTTGACTTCTACATTTGGTCCGCTAGCTTTTGGATAGACTCAACGATAGTACTTTAATAAATTAACAGCGTCCGGAGCCGGTTTAGTACTTTCGTTGCCAACCGACTCACGATTATCCACGCTGAATTAGCCACGAGCCAGTGGAAGTACTCCACGCCTGGCGATAATCCGGTCGATCTGTGCTCCCGAGGTGCGATCAACCTCAGGCAACTAGACACGTGGATGAGAGGGCCAAACTTCCTGCAAAAGCCTAAACGGGGCTAGCTCTTGTTAGAAATAAAAAACCCTACTGAAGTATAACCGGAGATCAAGGGCGTAGTAACAGCGGCCAAAGTCGTCGAAGCGACATCCATTTTATCGCGATTGGTCAAATTTTCTTCCTGGATAAAGACACTTTGTGCGTTAGTTTGGTCAGCCAGGTTCAAGAGACATTTATTAGTCATGAAAGGGCTATTCCCCTCAGGCCGGATACGGGTCGGCCCGATAAGTCTGGTTGAGCTACAAGCTGCAGAATACGATACTTTCAGAATGATAAAACGGGAGGCTTTCGACAGAGATCTCTAGAGGGCGGAAGAAGTGGGGCCAATCAACAAAGAAATATCATCCTCAAGAGGCGAATTGAAGCATTTACTAATGTTAATAATACCAGTTAATTTCGGATAACCCCGAAGCATGCTGCAATGCAAGATCAAACAGTACATTTGAAAGCTGAATGTGAGTTACAGAAGTATTGTACAATTATGTGAACGCGATAAGAGAGAGCACTCAATTCAGCGGTTGCGGTGCCGCCCGGTGAACTTAAGCTCAAGGTCAAGTGGTCGATCCGGCTGAAGGTAGGTGTAGTTATTCTGCCAAAGTGCGGAGTGAGTGGAGAACGGCAAAGAGTCACACAAATCCTACAGAATGAAGACTGTCCTGTAGGAGGATTAAACTAGACTGATGGATACATGTATATCGTGGAAAAGAAACATTCCTGGAGGAGGCGTATTCAAGCAATAGAGCTCGGCAACGTATGAGAGGGGCCACGATATAAAATTAGAAGATAAAAATGATGCCATAACACATGAAGCACAAGAAAACCGGCGGAGGATTACCATTTTGAAGTTCAGTGACCGTATATCGGTTGAGCCGGTTGTAAAAAAAACGGACAATACACTGGACCGTGGGTGTCAAATTGATGGTGAAAGAAGTGACCGGATAAAACATATAGACTTTGAGCTGATGGTTTCGCTTTCAGAAGAAATGAATATAATGCGTCAGCATGAAACTGGTAACCGGCAACAAAAACAATCGATGTGTGATGCGTAACTGCGATAGTGGCCGAAATGTGGCTTGCAAGAGAGATGACCGGTTAAATGACAAGTAAGTGTTTACACACTGATAATTCTCAGCAAAGACTTCACGTGGTGAAACCTGTGTATCAAGCATCGGAACGGTCTGAGAAGATCTATCGGAATGGAGCTTGAGAAAGGAAATACACAGAACAACTGCTGAATAGGTTTGCAAAGTTTGGCAGCCAGATATGGGCTGAGTGTATGATAAACCAAATGGACTACACATCTGGACCGCGGTTGCCAAAGTGATGGTGAAAGCGGTGACCGGATAGAGCATATAGACTTTGAGTGGATTGTTTCGCTTTCAGAAGAAAGGAATGTAATGCATGAGCATGAAACTAGGAACCAGCGAAAAATCGATGCACGGTGCCTAGCTATAACAATAGGATGGACACAGCTGGCAAAAACGACGAAGCGAGGGGTAGAAGACTCCCAGTTTATGTTCGATACAGAAGGTGGACCACGTTGTGTCGGCAGAACAGAAATCTGGGGTGCAAGAGCTTATCATATGTGCATATGTGGGACACGATACCCTGCGAGATAGGAACACTGCAATGCAACAGCCCTAAGTGGGCGAACAGCGGAGCTGGCAGAGAAGGCAAACAAACTCAGAGTCATCGATTATTCAGAATATCTAGAGATACATTTCGCAGTGTCATATACTGTCTGGAGATTGTGGTACGGAAGTTAGTGACAGCAATAAATGCGTTGATTCTCTAGCATATCGGTAAAAGTGGCAAAAACGAGTAGGCTTTATCTTAGAGAGTGGTTAAGTTTGCAAGTATGATTGGTGCATAGTTTAGCATGAAACCGCGAAAAGTGGACCCGCAATAACTAGCCAAGAACTTGATGGGTTTTTAAGTACGCGATAATTATGCACCCACGAAAGCAAATTTTGCCGGACGAAAAAAGCGGTAGGTTGTGAAGGCGAATTGGAAGCGAGCATGGCGGAGAGTCCGTGTTAACTCGAGGAGACAGAAGCATACTTGCAACCTTTTGAGTATATGAATAGAGTCCTTTTTTTCAATCCGCAACCGATGCTAGTGGGTGGGGCTGACCATTCGCTAGACACCCAACCTAAAAACCGTTTCTGGAGGCAGGAGGAGCGGTCCACCAACCTAGTTGCGCCCGCAAGTCGTTGCAGGCGTCCTGCATGCCCGATGTGCACCGGCCAAAGCGGAGGATCTGTCCGCGTCCCGCACCGGCAGGATTTGCACGGGTGATCTTGGTCGAGATCATACAGAAGTAGAGATGGAGTAATCTAGGAGATTGCGGGGGATCCTGGAGAGCGGGGTCAACGAGTTAGCGACGGAATGATGGGCGGGTATCCGATTTTAAGCAGAAAGTGTGGGCTATATATTTCACCGGTGTTATCTCCGGATCATTCCAAGACATCAAAAGGGAGATGCGCGCCGGTTGGTGTCTGGAAGCGTAAGAGTAGAGGGACGCAGTCTGGGATGCTCCCAGATGAGGACCAACGGTCAATGGCGAAGAGACAAATCTGGTAATGTAGACACAGACTACTTTGGGAAGAATGAGGACTATGAGCCATTGGGAGTGAATGAGAATACAAAAATAATGACCAAGACTAAGAACAAGAGTGATGATTTAGAGGTAAGTGGTGGTCGCCGGAATTGGATTAAGTGTTGCGACGCTAGGGCAAAATAGAGGAGAGGAATGGGGTCAGTTCGGACCGAGTAAAGCGAATTAGGTATGATGGAGGTAGGTAAGAGACATCTGAGCGCATGAATTGGGGTGTATCTAAAAAGAACAGTGTCAGTGATGTAAGTCATTCTAAAGGATACTAATATGCTGGCGATGGAGAAGGCTTATGGGGTAGGTGATGTCGACGTTGCAAAGGACGTTACCCGGGTCGCGCTTTCTTTATTCAAAAATCTAGGTTACCCTCATAGGCTTGTTCCAAAGTGGTGCACGTATGGGTTCATTGTAGTATTTTGGCCACATCTAATTATTTTTAAAGGACAATTTCGAAACGATCTAGTGTCTAGCAGGCCCAAATGTCTTCAGACAGTCTGTTCCAAATACGGGATAGACTGTGATTAAGAAACTTTCCCTTAGTTTTGTCCTGGAGTATGGGACTTTAGTAGTATGATTTCCGTTACGAAGAGGGTAGGTTGCCTCGTGAGCCAAAAAAAGATCAGTGACGGAAGTATGCGCTCTAGAACACAGGAGTTTATATAGGAGATAAAGATTGAGTTTCATACGTCGTAGCCATGGGGGTTCAAGCCTTAGTAGCTCACATCTCTCTTCGTAATTCAAGGGGGATGATGAGCCGAGTAAGTGCTTGTTGAAGGATCGCTGAACTCTTTCGATCGCAAGTCTGTCAGACTTGTGCATGTAAGTGTATACCAGAGGGCAGTACTCGAGGTGCGGTCTGGCGTTAGATTTAGAGATCAGAAGCTGGCTGTCGCGCATTCTAAAAGGTCTGCATGTGAGGGCTATTTGAACCCCAAACTCATTGATGGACTGCTGCGGGTGGATGGTAGGTTGATCAACACCCACCTGAGCTTCGACACGAAGTACCGTATACTGATGCCGGCTCGACAACCTGTGGTAAAGCTAATGATACAACACGTCCAGGCCGTGGAGGGACATGCCGGGGAAAGTCACGTTGCGAGCGTCATACGAAATCATCTTTAGTTGCTAAGGGGAAGAGCGGCTGTAAAACGCGTAATCCGACGTTGTGTTCAAAGTAGGAGACGCAATGCCACGGCGGGCAAACAACACATGGCCCCACTACCAGAATGCAGGTTGACTGCGGGCTGGTGGCCGTCCAGCGACACCGGATTGGACTATTTCGGGCCCCTGTGGATCAGGTGTGGGAAGAGATTGGAACAATCGAAACGGGCGTATCATGAGGTGCATGAAGTCACTCGCGGTACGCCTCGAAGTCACACATTCGAAGACTACAGGTTCTTCCCTGAGGGCCTTGCAGAGGTTTATCAGCCGAAAAGGAGTGCCGGCCGATATATATTCAGACAATGGGTCGAACATTGTGGGCGCCCACCGGGAATTGCGGCTTTGGCACAAGAACATAAACAGGGACGAACTGCAGGATCAAACCGTGGCCTACGGCATACGATGGGATTTCAACCCCCCCCCCCCCCACAGGCCAGCCACCGAGGCGGCTTATAGGAACGCCTGATCCGGTCCACCAGGCGGACATTGCTGTCCATCATGAAGCAACAGCCGCCTGACGACGAGACGCTGAGCACGGTCATGACTGAGATTGAGAGAATTCTGAACAACCGCCCCCTGGTTCCAGTAATGAACGGCGACCCCACATATCTGGCGCTCACCGCGAACGGCTTATTGACGTCAGGGTCCAACGAGGGCTTCCAAGGGCCAGTAAACCTTCGTGGGAGCTACCTTCAAGGATGGAAGCAGGCAAACTATCTTGCCAAGGTTTTCTGGAGGCGCTGGCTGCGGGAGTACCTATCGGCTCTGAAGACTCGACAGAAGTGGCTGGCCAAAACAAGACCATTGGAGGTTGGGGATGTGGTGATGATCGCGGACGAACGCACATATTTCGGCACCTGGTCCTTAGGAGTGATTATAAAAACCATCGAAAGCACTGACGGAATGATAAGAACGGTGAAGTTAAAGACCGCCAAAGCAGCGCTAATTTTTGACATACGCAGTATCAGCCTCCTCGAGAGTGAAGGCGGAGAAGCTGATAGCGCTGAGGCCCAGTAGACTATTTCGCATTCATCTTCGAGGTGGGTAAGTAAACCCCCATATATGGCAGCACTCACGACACACTGACGTATCGAACCATCATAAACCCTGACGCACACACACACCTACATTATACACGTTAATACCACATGATCTCCGTCAAACACGTTACAGTGCTCACAATATTTCGTTGACGTTACAGAAAGTTTTCTTTTGATATGTGGTGGTACATGCGATTCCGTTATACAACCAGACACATGCGCGCATACCTGATGCACACTATACCCAGTAACCCCTAGCAAACATGTGACAGTGTTCGCCGTTTGGTTTTGCTGACGTTACTGAATGTCTTTTGTATATGTGGAAGTAGCGGTGATTACACCATACACACACACACACTCGCGCAAGCACATACAGGCAGTGCATGACGGCCCTTCCAAGGGTAGCATCTATGCCTCCCCTTCACGGCCGCCATCGGTCAGTTTGCTCTCGTGGAAGGTGAAGGATACCCTCGCGTCTATGTGGCTAACGGATTAGGTGCGACCATGAGTAGAACGTTGACGACAAGCATTAGGCACGCGCACTGACAGCTGGGCCTAGGTAGGTGGGAAGACTCAGTATCCTTATTCCAAACCTTTGACTCTTCTAGGGATTCGGGAGGATTTTGGTGAATGGAGAAACGACCGGACGTAAAAAATCCCTAAAACCTTTGCAGTTCCATGTTTTTCTTGACATCACTCACTTGCCTACACTATTGACGTGTCTTTACGCACCGTTTGTTTTTATGGACCAATTTTTGTTTGTTCGCGCCCAGAGCGCTATTTTGTCATATCCCTGTTGTGGACCTGCTTGACGCACGTGTTCCTCGCTCGCACGCTGCAACTCGGTTCCCGTTTGTTGAGTCCTTGTGATCTCATAATTGAGGTTCGTGTCTGTTTGGTGTCATTGTTCATTCACTAATCTAGTATCGTAGAATCTCACGGATAATCGCTTTCTGATTTCAGGATCGGTTGTGAATTTGGCTACGCATTGCTCAAACGTGTGTTACCTACATGTTCGACCTCGGATTGGGCCGGTCGGAGTTTGTCTGGATCCAACGTGTGAGGCAGAGAGTAGACTGAAAGTCCACGTGCAACTACGTGATCGGCCGTATCAGTGGGGATTCGAGGCAGTGTGTTTTCTAGGCGGGCATTATTAGTATACTCACCGAATAGGCTCCCGAGTTCTGGTTCCGAAGTGGGAGTTGTTATGAGGATTGTTGATGACCGAGCTTGAGTCGGGGACTCAACAACGAAACTCGATCTAATTCCATCTATTAGCTTAGCCCGCCTGGATCGATTACTAAGCCACGATTTTCTAGAAGATCTTGGCCTAGAATGCCCCGAAAAGCCTGGGCGACAAAAAATCAACCGAAATGGAAGACGCAAACCGGGCGCTAGTGTAAGGAACTGGCTACTCTACATTGGGATTGGAGTGCGTTTGGTGGCTTGCATTGCCAGAGCTGTAGCAGAGACAACAGACCCTTTTGAAGTCGGTGTTATACTGACCTGTGCACTGAGTCGACTAATAAAAAGCACACCGGTAGCCTTGTTTTTCATGTAAAGGAGGCGAATAGAAAGCAGGACGCCCTTAGTGCTTGTTGCTATCAACTGACTGGAGCGGAAACCACGGAGCTTTTCGCCACTGCTTGCCTAAGATCCCAAACGGTGGAGACAGTGGCACCCACTAGATTGAGTTTGCTCTCTAGGCATTCGGTTTAGAGCGGCTGCAGCTTTGGCTTCTTTTGTGCAGTGTTGGTTGCGGTCCCTTGCAGTTCGAGTAGCTGCACTAAGAAGCGAACCTGCTGCCCCAACGTCCGAATGTCAGAGTTGCTTCTGGGAGCTTTGCGCGGGGTGGTTGTCGACGGAGGATTAACGACCAAATCTGGTTGAGTAGCAGTGGCATCACAGAGCGCGAGGGACTGCGGGGCAGGTGCAGATGCCCGCTGGAGGACCTTGTCAGCCTCAGCGCAATTATTCAAAGTCTGGCCCTGTATCATAATGGAAATTATAATCTGCTCGCATGGAGGAAGCTGATGCTTCCATTGTTAACGCAACACTGCAATGTCCGTGGACGTCAGTCCTGCCAGTGAACGGATTTTCCGCAACAACTGTGAAGGCTTCTTAACTTAATTGAATTTCAGAGAGAAAGTGCCGGGTATGTTTCCCTTCCGGCTCTGCCACAGACCTGATAAGGGCTTCCTGGAGTGCGTCGCACGGGCTGTGATCCTGGGGTCCATAAAGATACCCCCGATTTGAGGGACCATCCTGGCTGGGGTCACCGAGATCAGTTTATCGTATTTGGATTGCCGACTAGATATACGAGCTTCTCGGAAAGGAGACTCAAAAAATGGTAATCAAAGTATCCGGGACCTTCCAGTATGAAATCCGGCTCTTTCATATGCCCCGTATGGCACTCGGCTGCATATTCGGGCCGGGGCTATATGTTCATCATGAAACAGGTACACAATGGAAATGATGTGGATTGGAATTCCAAAAGCTGTTGACCACGACCAGTATGGAAAACCTTGGAACAAACACGAAAGAAAGATGACCGGTGCAACTCTGACGATCAAAAAGAAAAGCCGAATCTTTGTGCTTTTAAGAGATGTACGCAGTTCTAAGTGTCCATTCTGGATGTATATCCGAAAAAATCTAACTAATGTTAGACGGAACGTATGACCAGCCAGGCGGAAACCCACCACCGACGTGACCTGGGTAAATCACTTCGGAGGAATCACCCAAAAGACGGAGAATGGAACGGGTTCACCCATTATTGGGGTACACACTCCCTCAGCATTAATCAAGGAATTTAACGAGAAAGAACCTTAAGGTGCCAACTGCTTGTATTCCAATTTGGGTCTGAGCACAAAGACCACTCGCTGACTTGGACCGGGGGAGTACTTCTGAAGTAACGATAGAGTTTGCCGTGAGCGCGAAGCGTACAGTCAAACAAGTGATAGGGTGTGGTCTGCTGATCACTGTAGTCCACGTAGTATGCGCGACTGTTATTTGGTGATTACATCTTGCGAATTCCGGGTCTAAAAATTGTTGAACTGAACTGACGGACCTTCGCGGCGATCCATTCTGAGAGAGGAGTCATGTAAAAAGAAACCTAAAGTGATAGCTGTGAAGAAACCTAATCACCTGGTTACTAACAACCAACTCTTCTCCTTGCTATCTCGGATCAGACTGAATGCTTTGTACTGAGCCCAGAGCCACATGACATTTAGTCTGAAAACCAGGACGGCCCAACCCTCAAGTAACGAACCATTGGTAGTGTTATCATTCTATTTTCCCGTAGTGCAGCTACGTTTTTCACAATAAAATTCCATTGAAGGCTTCAAGATTTCTGCTATAACATACGACATTCAGGTGGATGCCGCAAGTGCTTGAGGAATAAACACACCTGTTATACAGCTCTGCAGGTAGGTGAATTAGTCTGTTCTGGTCAAGTTCTGACAGTCAAGTTCAGACACAAGGATGATCTACGTCCAATATCGAAGCATTATTTTACACCGCGATGTTGCAGAGCTCAGGAAGCCATGGCACTTGTTGTCTATCAGGTGTTTATAAGACTATCCGTAGATCCAAACTTGGTACTAATGTCGACGGCATGCAAAGGTTTCACCTAGGTTGCCATCTTTTCTGCTTTGTACATGGGCACCTGGAAACATTTTTAAGGCTTTGCTCAATACCTCTTTGGTAACGAAGGCATATGGGCCTATAGAGATAGAACGTGTTTCGAAGGAACCAAAAAGTTCACTGAACTGCGTTACACCGGGTGTCTACCGATGTGCCTCGTGGATATATATTGTCCTGTGATATTTGTCGCTTCTCAGCGGATTTATAAACATTATGAGTTCAGTTACCTCTGAGGATCAATGTGCGTGTTTGGTGTGCAAGAAAAATATCGGCCCTCGGGTCAAAGCCCTGATGTATGATTTTTGCGAGGGGTGGATTCACCTAAAATGTACTAAAATCGACAAGGATAAGTATGAGTGGCTGAGTTCCTGCAGCTCCCCATTCCTGCAAATTCTATGCACAGATTGTACCACCGCAAATAAAAGAAAAAGAGATGAAGCTGATTCAGCCGCGAACCAGGCACCCGCGGCACCGTGTGCAACGAGCCCCAGGTCCCACGCAGAAGTAGCTTCAGGCGCTACGAACAAACAATTAAGAGCGGTGAAGAAGCAACGCCGAAAGAAATCCGTGGTCACGGACATAGCCGAAGTAGCTGTAGACTCGGAAGACAAAACTTATGTTCCGGAGGTATCGAATGCAGCCGGCGGAGACACAGGCCCCGATCCAGGGCAGACGGAAACCATGAGTCAATGGAAAACAATGAAGCCACGTCAACGGATGGCGCCGCCACCTAGGACCCAATGCTTTCTAGTCGTGAATCTTTCGGAATCATCCGAGTCAGAGCCTCAAAGTCGATTAGAGCACGACGTTTCTCTACTACGGGACATATTCGCCAAAATATTCTCCACAAATGAGGAAAACCTGGTAAATAACGTAAAGGTCAAATCCGTTTTTCGATTTGGGGAAAATAAATGACAATGGTAAGCCTCGTCCGCTCAAGGTGGTCTTGGGTTCCGATGAGGAATGCCGCTGGGTGCTACAGCGGTCCTACAGATTAAAAGGAGAGAAACAGCGACTCCTTCGAGATCTTGACCCCGAGGAAAGGGAGAGGCACCGGTTAGCCTTGAGAGAGCTCCGCGAACGCCAGGCCAATGGTGAATCAGGTCTTTTTATCCGGGATTTTCGTGTTCAGTGGAGGCGTCTTCAACTGAGATGGGAACCGTTCAATCTCACCGGCATCATCAACCAGGCGGCCCCTGCGGTGGAGGTGCAATGAGGGTTTGTAAGAAGAGGGAAGACAGAAGAGGGCATTCACTCATCATGTATTCTAATGTCAGGAGTCTGTTGAACAAGCGAGATGAGCTCGAGGCATGGGGGGTTCAGCATTCGCCAACATTGGTCGCCTTGACGGAGACGTGGCTTACCAGTAGGGTGCAGGACTCGGAAGTGGCTATCCCAGGATACACACTTTACCGTGCTGATAGGAGCCAAGCTAGGCGAGGAGGCGGCGTGGCGATGTACATTCGAGCTGACGTCCCTTCGCTACAGTTGGATCGCCTGATAGACCCGGAGGGCTTTGAAGAACCGCTTTGGTGTCGCGTGAAGTTGACACCCAGTGGATTTGAGTCTGTCGGAGTCATTTATAGGTCACCAGAAGCAGACCCACGGGAAGTACTGACTGGAGTAAAACGTTGGGCGGACGATGGTCACTTTCTAATTTTGGGTGACTTCAACTCGCCGAATGTGGACTGGGAGGACTTGCGGTGCACTGCAGGAGCGGATTCATTTTCCGGCGAGCTTCTTTCAACGGTGCTGGAACTTTCCTTGTACCAACACGTCAGAAGGCCGACCCGAACCCAGGATCACCACACGTCTATGCCAGATCTGGTGATATCTCCAAGGCGGTCCGATGTTGATCAGATCGAGTACCTACCGCCACTAGGGTGCAGTGACCATGCAGTATTGACCATCAGCTGGAAGAGAGGAGCGACGTTTGTCCCCAGACCACAGGGCGGACTCAACGTCTGGCGAATGTCGTTCCAACAAGTCAGGGAGGCTGCATCCTCAGTGATGTGGTATCCACCAGAACCGTATGACATAGACAAGGCTTGGGAGGTAATCCGAGATGAAATCCTTCAGATATGCCAGACTTTTGCTCCACCATCCAGACAGCGGCCGCATGCGAAAGGCCCACCTTGGTTTGACTCGCAACTTAGGCGTCTTTTGAAGCGTCGGAACCGAGCATGGAAACATTGTCAAGCGACTGGAGAAGGATATGATCGATACCGCAACATCCGGAACCAGTGTACCCAAATGAAACGAGAAAAGCGACGTATCTTCGAGGAGACGTTAGCAATGGACTCGGTAAAGCACCCAAACGACTGTTCGCATATCTGCGACGGAGAACGCGAACCACGACTGCAATTCCAGCCCTACAGGACGGACATTCGCTGGGAGTTACAGATGAACACAAGGCAGAGATACTGGCGAGACACTACTTGTCAGTCTATGCTCCTGAATAGAGGCACAATCGTCCCTCACACATTGCCGGGGGAGCCCCCCAAATGTCTTGTCAAGAACTCACCGAGGAAGAAGTGGCGGCAACCATGCGCACCATTAGAGTCAACTAATCCCCCGGACCTGATGGTGTTCATCCGTTGGTGGTAAAGGAACTGGCAGCTGTGTTAACTCAACCAGTCACACGACTGTTCAACGCGTCTTTAGCAGCGGGAAAGCTCCCCCAAGAATGGAAGAAAGCGGTCGTCGTGCCACTGTACAAAGGTGGGGCAAAAGCTGAGGCTATCAACTACCGACCTGTCAGTCTTACACCGGTGATAGGAAAGGTTATGGAACGCCTGCTGGCAACGCGAGTCCGGGACCATATTGGGGTGTACGACCTACTTTGTCGACAACAACATGGTTTTTGGAAAAGCAGGTCGTGCCTAACAAACTTGGTAATCGCACGAGAACGCTGGACGATAGCCAAGGCCGAAGGACACCCTACGGACGTAATCTTCGTGGATTTTAGCAAAGCTTTTGACAAAGTTCCGCATGACCATCTATTAGGTAAGCTTAAGGCTCTTGGTGTAGTAGATCCCTTGATTCTGTGGATAGAGGACTTTCTAAAAGGCCGAATCTTTGCAGTACGAGTAGCACAGTCACTGTCAACTTGGCAAGTGGCAGCTAGTGGTGTTATACAAGGATCGGTTCTGGGTCCGCTCCTCTTCCTGGCCTATATCAATGACCTACCACCAGTTTTTCAATCGCCGTGCCTCATTTACGCAGACGACCTAAAAATCTGGCGCACGATTACGTCATACGCTGACGAGCTCGTTCTTCAGGAGGACATCAGAGCCCTTGAGAGATGGTCAGATCTGTGGTCACTACCAGTCAACACGGACAAGTGTGCGCATATGCGAGTAGGAGCACCGTCCAGCAGTGGGATGTACAATATACACGGGGCACCCCTCCGGCGCTCTGTCTGCGAAAAAGATCTGGGAGTGATGGTGGCCTCGTCACTAAAAACGAAGCACAATACTGATAGAGTCTGTTCTTTAGCGTGAAGTATCCTGGGGCCGATAACTCGTTCATTCGGCCATCTCTCACTCAACGCCTTCAAGGTGCTGTATGCAACCCATGTGCGTCCCAGGCTGGAATACGGGGGGTCAGCAGTTTTCCCTTGTACGTTGGCAGAGGTGGCAAAGTTGGAAAGAGTACAGAGAGGCGCAACCTGCCTTATCGGAGGGCTACGTGGGGTCAGCTACGAAGAGCGGCTGAAGATCACAGGGCTGTTTCCAGTGGCATATCGGAGAGTCCGGGGAGACCTGATCTTCACCGGGCGTGTCATCAGAGGCGACTTCAGCCCAGAACTACGTGCAGAGCTCTCTCTCTCCGTGGACATGGCCGTACGAGGGGACACCCGCTAACTCTAAAGAAAGTGCACTCGTTGGGCTTCCCTCTGGTGTACCGTCTATCTCGGAGGGTGACCAATCTATGGAACTCGCTGCCAGCGGAAGTGGTGGAAGAGCCCAACGACATATTGTTCAAGCGACTTCTGGACGTATTTCTAAAGAGGTGGTGGGAGACACACATGAGTCTACATCACTGAGCTGTGGTGAGGAGGCTTACACGGGAGAGATACCCTCTGCTTCTATTATGAAGAATGAATGAATGAATGAAACTGAACCATTGATCGACCGTCAGTGTGTGGGTACGGCAGTTTTGATGGGTTCTCGTAATTACGAGAGGCAGGAGGGGGCCAGATATCGAGTCAAATATTTCGTTGAGGAGGGAAAATAAGGTCGAATTATGGCGGTGGATACCGCTTACTTCGAGGAATCTAAGGGAGATAACACATTAAGAATAAACTGAAGAGAAAATATTAGAGCTACTCAAATCTATAGATATATACCTGCCGGTTGTCTTACCTGTATTATTCCTATCGCTAACGGGACTAAACACCCCAGAATGTGACGTGAATGTGACGCCGCAACAGTGAAGTACATTTATTTCAATCACTTAAGTTTTTACTGATACACGACTATCTATGCTAGAGGATAAGTCGGCTCCATAGATATGACAATGAGAAAATTTACAATGATCTTAGGAAAAATAGATGCCTCACGTCTTCGTCGTTGGGGTCCTAAAGATCCCTCAACCAGTTGGATGGAGACACTGAGGGATATGGCAGTGAACAGTGAACAGTGGGGATCGTGTTATCACTTTCTGTCGAATCAGAATGATTGATCAATACGTGTTTGGACAATTAAACTGTGCATTTCGTGTGTTGTCTACTAGGGCGCCCTTTCCTTTTCCTAACCCTGTAGGTCCACTCCCTGTCCATCCTGTATATTCCTACTTTCTAATTCAACGTGCAACATGGTGAGAAAGGCAGTGGTCAGTGGGGCTTGCCCTGCTGTTTAACGCTGTACGATGATGATGATGCGCCACGACGGAATGCAGTCAACAGACTTATATGGTGTTTTAGGAAGGAAAAAACTGACCAGACGAAGGCTCACCACGTCCTCAGACACTGCGTCTGCTGGTCCACGACCGCTCATTCAACGAGCCTTTACCTACTTTATTCACAACTAACATCCAATTTGGGGACCATGCTCCTATCCGCGATTTATGGACGCTCCTGCTGGCAAGCAGCTCCGCTCGAGATTAGTAAAACCCGAACCAGGTTGTTGTTCCAGTTAATTTCGCATCAAAACATGACCAGTTACTAAAACGACTACTTTATCCCTTGGTCTAAGGAGATCTTATGTGGTCCTCTACCTCAGTTCTCAGCGTTAAATTGTCGATTATTCCTAATAGTGCAGTAAGCATTTGAGGCTATGAATTATACGATTTCCATTACACTCATGGTCGGACCTATAATAACCAGATAGTGAACGCTTTCACAAGGTTGCAATCTTTTCACCACCAGCTGCGTTGGCCGAACGGTGCTGGAGACACCGCTTCGTACCATACTCCTGCGACTCTATGATTATCCACGGAACCTCAAGCGCTGATCATGCTACGGCGTCCCCGGTAAGCGATGCGCTTCGTGTCCCGGCGGTCGAGGTAATAAGACAGCAAGCTGGGATTATTCGCTGCGGGAAAAGAACACACAGTCTGTTGGAATGTCAGGACGTTTCTAGACGTCGGCAGTCAGTGCATCACAATGCGAACTCTACATGACTATGACGTAGATATTGCTTGCCTCTCGGAAGTCCGCCTGCCCAGCTCAGGTAGCCGACAAATAAAGGTCCCGGGAGTGGATACACCTTATCAGCTCTATTACAGTGGCCCGAAAGACAACTCCGGTCTCTACGTTGTTGCGTTTGCTCTAAACAAAGCAGCTATAAATGCAATGATCTCCTGGGAACCAGTCTCATCCAGACTCACCTTGGTACGTTTTAAAGGCTCCCCGCACGACTTGATGGTGATTGCGATCTATGCTCCAACCAACGCGCCTGATGACGAAACCAAAGACGAATTCTACAACAACTTGCAGGAGGTAATCAACCGGGTTTCGAGGCGCGACGTACTTTTCATCGTAGGAAATTGGAACGCTCGCACAGGTACGGCCGATGAATCCACTCGCCATATTCTCGGGAAATTCGGTCTTGGTCAGCGCTGCGAGGACGGTGGCCGACTGATTGGTCTAGCCGACATCATCAGAATGGTTTTAACAGCCCAAAAAGTATCTACTCACATGGTCTTCCAGTGGTGGTTATACTGCACACCAGCTCAACCACATCCTGGTGAGAGCCTGTTGGGCTTCATCCGTGGAGGATTGCCGAGCGTACCGAGGTGCAAAAACGAGCAATACAAACGGCACCGACCATGTCCTCCTGCGCGCGTGTTTCACAGTTCATCTGTCTACACGTGCTAAAGTGTCTGCACCCTCCCGGATAAACGTTGCTGTCCTAGAAAATCCAGAGGAGCGAAAAGCGTTGTCACGAGCAATCACAGCCCGACTTACCAAAACAACCAAAGCAAAAGCAGACGTAGTTTATGTGGAAGGGCAGTGGACTCGAATGAAGACGACAATCAAGGAAGCTACTTGGACATTACTCGGGAGAACAAAAAGACAGACAGAAAGGCTGCTGGGGAAGATGGCATCCCTCCAGAAGTGTATAAAGCATGTTCATCGTCATTGATTGACAGGCTGTGTACACTTTTTGGCTCCGTTTGGCGAGAGGAAGCATTTCCACCCGACTGGGGAATGTCCATTCTGCTGCCCATTCCTAAGAAAGGTGATAAATCGGCATGTGAGGACTATTGAGGGATCAGCTTGATCGATGTGGTCGCAAAGATCTTTGGTGCATTGTTACTAACCCGTTTCTCCGAGGCAAGAGACCGGCACACTCGCCCGAACCAAGGGAGTTTTCCGCCATGGCAGAGGCTGTGTGGATAAAATCTTTACACTGCGCCGAATACTGGAGCACCGCTATAAGTTCTAGCAGCCAACGGTAGGTTGTTTCATCGAATTCCAGGTAGCCTTTGGTTCGGTGAACCGCGAGTCTCTTTGGACCATAATCCAATCCGATGGGATGCCCGATAAGCTTTTAAGGCGGTTAAGGGGATACTACTCGACAATTTGTGCTAGGGTTCGTATGTACGGCGAAGAGTCCCGCGAGTTCGCACTCACTACCGGAGTTAGACTGGGTTGTCTCTTCTCACCGGTGCTGTTCAACTACGCCATTGATTGGACAATGCGACAGGCATTAAACAACTACCCTGGCGTTCAGCCCAGTCAGGAAATATACATCTCGGACCTGGAGTTCGCGGATGATATTGTCGTGCTAGGAGACTCCTCCGCTACGCTACAGCCAATTCTCGACCGAATCCATTCCTTCGCGAGGTCCATCGGACTTGAAGTGTCCCACTTTCTGCCCTGATTGGCGTTGTCGCCTTGGTGGGCAGCTCAAAGCGTGGACCAGTACAGTAGAGAAAGACGTAGAGCTCCTAAGCCTTCGGTCAGTCTGTGGAGCCCGGCGATGGAAAAGGACTGGGTCAGGATCTGTACGGAGCTCGCCTCCGACTTCCGCGCGTGGTCAGCAATGGTCTGTGATATCCATGGAGCCGACTTATCCTCTCGCAGGAGATAGTCGCGTAGAAAAAAAGTTGCGTTGGCACCATCAGTGCGCAGATCACCTCGAGTGCCGATGACACGTTCGGGGCCTCAATGGAAAGATCAGATATCAGCTTTTGAAAACCATGAGCCTGAGCTAAGAACACAAAAAGTACTGAAAATTGGTACATGGCGGTTTTATGGGATATTGTATAAGACTTGGAAGCGAATCGGCCCTCAGAACCGCACTGCGTAAATTTGAGCGTACCATACAACAATATTTACAATACTACCTGTCATGTATTAGCACCCGCTTGTTATGAGTGCCCACTGAACCAACTCGAGGGACGTGCACAATGCAACGCACCATCCGTGGCAATCTTCGGGTGGCTCGAGGTACCGGCGAGAAGAAAAAAGATGACCAGTGGGTCACGTATTACACGTCATTGAACAATTAATGGTACTTAGCTATAGTTCATACACTTTCTCTAAATCATCAACATCATCGTACAGCGTTAAACAGCAGGGCAAGCCCCACTGACCACTGCCTTTCTCACCATGTTGCACGTTGAATTAGAAAGTAGGAATATACAGGATGGACAGGGAGTGGACCTACAGGGTTAGGAAAAGGAAAGGGCGCCCTAGTAGACAACACACGAAATGCACAGTTTAATTGTCCAAACACGTATTGATCAATCATTCTGATTCGACAGAAAGTGATAACACGATCCCCACTGTTCACTGTTCACTGCCATATCCCTCAGTGTCTCCATCCAACTGGTTGAGGGATCTTTTGTACACCAACCACGAAAACGTCAAGCACTTACTTTTTCTAAGCCTGCTGTACATTTTCTCATTTCTCGTTGCCACATCATCTGTTGACCACTACGTGGCTTCTTCCACTCCCTAGGAGGAATGAAGAATAGGGCACGGTGTGGTAGACGTGTGTTTTCCATACGCAACACGTGCCCCAACCAACGAAGTCTACTAAGCTGTATACGCTGTGATAGGAAACTCCCTGGACGAGTATCCAGTACTCGATTTCTGATCTCAGCTTTGCCCACTCGTTTATTCCATCCAGTCTACTGCGTAAACATCGGTGGTCGAAAACTTGAAGACGACGAATGCCTTCCCCCACGCAGACCCCCAATTTCGCAACCATACAACAAAACTGAACGTACCGCGGCACAGTATACACGCTCTTTCAACTTCAATGAAATATCAGGTCGGCACCACAATGGTTTAGTCCAGCGTACGCCGCTTGGGCCTTGGATATGCGTGTGCTCATATGTACTAATGTGCTCCCATCGGTCGTCACGCTGCTGCCGAGGTAAGTGAAGCGGTCGACAATTGCTAGCACCTCCCCATCGAGCATCAAACTCGGAATCGTTGACGTCCAGTCTTGTAGCATCACTCTGCACGTTGAAGGTGCAAAGCGCATGCCGAATGGAGCTACAGCTTTTTCGAGTCTGTCTAATGCACGTTGATCATGTTCCGTGAATTTGAAGAAGCAGACAACGTCGTCCACGTAATCTAGGTCACATAGCTTTCCACTGTTTCCTAGTTCGACGCCCACATCCTAAAGATCTTGCAACGTATTCTTCATTATCTCGTCGATGACTAGGTTGAACAGTAGTGGAGACATAGGACATCCTTGTCGAACACCGCTGGTCGTTTCGAACCAACTGGATAGTTCACCGTAAACTTTAACGCGGCCAGAAGTATAAGAATACAGTGATCTCAGTAGATTCACGAACTTCTGTGCCATACGTTGTTGATTAGGAGCGCTGAAAAGTGCTGCTCGATCAACTTAATCGAAGGCGCATTTCAAGTGAAGGGAAACCATAATTGTCGGTCGACGGTGCGTGTGACGCATTTCTAGTAGTTGGCGAACAGTAAAAATCTGGTCGATGCATCCTCTACCTGGCCAGGATCGGGCCTGCTGTTCGTGAGTGGGTGTCAGAC
The DNA here is from genome assembly GCA_948099385.1 of Fasciola hepatica. Lineage (NCBI taxonomy): Eukaryota > Metazoa > Platyhelminthes > Trematoda > Plagiorchiida > Fasciolidae > Fasciola > Fasciola hepatica. The sequence goes on from CANUEZ040000019.1 coordinate 5,856,297, forward strand.
AACGCAGCAAAATCGAAGCTAATACCTTGGTGACTATCAGAAATAAGCTGATCACACGAAGGTTACCGCATTCATTGCGTGTTCCTTTCTTGAAGATGGATACAATCAATGACTCGCTCCATTTAACGGAATATGCTCGTCGTTCCAAATGCCGCAGAACAGAGTGGTAAGTGATTTTATCAATGCATTTCCACCCAGTTTGAAAAGAACTGGGAGAAGCTCGTCGGGACTGGCCGCTTTCCCACGCTTTGTTAATCGAATACTCGACTCCACTTCCACTTTTGATGTGGGCTCAAATGATACCATCCAAGGATTTGCAGTTGTTGACACAGGAGTAACAACATTAGCGTGCGGCCAGCCAAACTGCTTCTTGAAGTATTCGGCCCAACGGTCGAGCCTTTCCTGTTTGCCATGAACGGGTTCTCCATTTCTATCGTATATAGTTCCGCTGACCGGGGCTCGCCGTCCACCGGTGTCACGCATAGATTTGCACACTCTTTGACTGTCACCTGAATCAGCTGCTACTTCCATCTCTTCAATTTTCGCGATCCTTCTTAGGACTTTTCGTAACTTGCTTTTGTAGATTTCTCCGCATTTTATTCATCACCTGGCAGTTTGAGAGCTGACGCTTTTGATCCATCAGACATCGACTCTTAGGAAATCCAGTGTCTTCGATGGACATAGGCTCAGGACTACAGGCGAAATCTGCTACTGTGTGCATCGCTTGCTGGATATTGACCCAATTCTGATCTACATTACTGTTTGTTGTAGATCCTAACTCATGTATTACTTTTTGTTCATAACTGGTGCGAACTTCTGGATCACACAAAGGTTACACGACTAACCGGGTGTGCGATTTGAGTGAACGACCATGGAGCTGGAGCGATAATCGCATTGAAACTAATGCATGGTCTGACTCTACGTACGTAGACCAGCAAGATCTACAGTTGTACACAGAACTGCGCCACCGGTAGCTTACTGCGATATGACTGATCTGGCTTAGAATACCTGTAGAGTTAGAGCGTCATGCCGCTGTGCGACGTAAACTGTGTCGGAAATTGGTACTAGGGAGGAATAACCGATTGTTTGCACGAAACTGGGAAAGCCCATCGGCGTTATCTGTGGCCTCTGCGGGTAAGGCACAGCAACCACTCAGATAAGATTCTGACACACTAATTTTGCCAACTTGTGCATTGAAGTCACCAGCTAGCACTACAAAATCAGAGCATTTGCGTTTGCGAACGAGAGTGGCGAGTGCATCGTAAAACCCATCCTTCTGCATGTCAGAGCCTTAGTCTGTTGGGGCGTATGCCGAGATCACAAACAAACTGCGCTTAACAAAACTTTCTCCAAAGCTGATTTTTGTACATCTGCTCAATACAGTTAAACCACCGTCAGCGTTTTACGCACAATTTTCCGTCAGTGGTACGCCACCATATGCTGGCAGTATTGCGCGTACCATCTGTAACCTTACATTTTTTACTGTGGCTAGCTCCTTGGAGAAGATAAGTCGGTTTCTCGATGACATGATCATGAAGTTTCATGGGTGTTTGATACAAGAGACGTTCCCATCGTCACTCGACTTTTTTCGAGGGCGCATCTCTATCCATTTTACAACAAAGGGCTGTAAGGCAGCAGCATGCTGATGCATGGTTGCCGGTGGCTTTCTAGGAGCTCGTTCTCCATTCGATTGAATTGAATCCAACCAAGGGGTCCTTTTTTCCCTGTTAGTTTGAGGGATTTCCTTCACGCCCCTTGGATTTTAAAGCAAATCTCGTCTGCCCATTCTGCAGCCTGATAGCATTAGAATTTCTAAGTGACCTTAAGATGGTTCTTCATTTATTCGTGTTTTTGAGTTAGTCAATCCTATCCCACTTGGGACTTAACATATTCGGCAACAGTTGTAATTTCAGAGCTCGGGAGAAATTCGTTCGCTGTTTAAATGCGAAAGGGTGGCTGATGTTCTGAACTCAAATACCAGTCTGGTAGGATTGACTGCCACCAGTTAAACATACCTTGACTATTACCCATATCATTCCAGGAACTGTTGCATCTCTATTACTAGTTTGAGTAGTCGTTTAAATTTGTAGTCTTTCAATCTAACAACGGGAATAATATGCTCATACTCACTGGCATCAATTATTCTAGGTTTGTGTTGAGAATAGGATTGAACGTTGCACTGAATTCTCATGAAAACTTGGTAAATTGCAGAGCCTTGATATGTACGAGCGTCTACCTACAGACACTTTGTCTGCCAACTTAGCTCTGTTTTGGTTATTCAGTGCTGTTCCACTCCCGGTTTGATTTGTCTTGTCGAGATAAACCCCATAGAAAGTTTAAATTCAGCCCAATAAAGTCCACTCCTTGAGCCGTTTTTCGGAGATACATTAGGCTAGTTCAGTTCAGACAGCCAATAACCATGCATTGGGTGCGGTGGCTTCAGTTGCTGTCTCCTGGCGGCAACCTCAAAAGGAAACAATGGAGGAGAAAAAAAGTGTGAAAGGAGTAAGAGGAAAACTACATTAATTGAATTAAGTCGATGAAGAAAGTTTGTGGACCCAAGAGCGCCACTGATCGCGGCATCTAGCCATATCCCCGACGTACCTAACCATTGAGTGGGAGGGTCTCTTGGACCCCACCCGGGAAGTCTAATACGCCCTACACAGCCATGTCCACCAGTTAGGCTTTTCATATCTTTCTTCCACGTCATGGACTGATCACCCTTACTCATCTTCCAACTAGTACCCGCCTCAGCAAACATAGCACGCCGTGGGGTCCTGTCAAGAGACATGCGTAAAACATGTTCCAACCATTTTAGCCTGGTCGGCTTAAATGTTTCATCTAATGATTTGATCCTTGAACCTAAGACTTTCCGCTGAACCTCGGCATTGCTCACACGGTGTTCCCACCAGATTCGAGCAATACTACGAAGACATCGCTGTTCAAATACCAATATGTCCTCCATCTGCAGTGGCCATGTCTCTGAATCATACAGAAGCACTGGCATCAACGCTGCAGCGTACACTTGACCCTTGATAGGTGAACGGATATCATGTCGACGCCACAGATGACTCAGGTTGGCAAATGCCATGCGAGCCTTCTGTATACGCAAAGACACTTCATCCGATATTAGACCTCTGGGTAATGCAGCTCCCCAGATAGCAGAACTTGTCTACCACGTTTAGGGGCCTCCAAATGCCTCAGTGTGGTCGGGAGTGGGTTTCTGAGGCTCCGAGATGGCTACTCGTCCTGAACTCCTCTCGAAATGCTCCCAAGTGACCGTGCGTCTAACACAGCCTCTTTTGGGGAAGTTCTACATGCTGCCTTCTCGTGGCGGTGTTTCCACTAAAGTGAGAGGACGGAAGCGAATGCGCGGCGCTCTCCGCTGGGTTGTCTGACTAATAGTCAGTCTAAGGGAGATGGATGAACCATGATTCCAAACCAACCACAGGTGGTTTATGAGGCGTACAACGGTATGCTCACCGGCATCTTTGTCGGAGAGGTGCACTGGACATCCAGGATGTTTGGCCTCATCCGAAGGGCGAATGAACCGAGGAATCAGTCACCGGCCCCCAGTGGATTACGGACCCCACGTTTCGCCCCGTTGCTTTACGGGTTAAGCTTTGGATAGCTAAAGGCTCCGGTTGTGGATCCCTAAGAAAACCACCTGTTTTGGCTTGGGCAACCTGGCAGTATCGCGCCCACAAACAAATCATGGACTCCGACTATCTACCCCTTCCTCCCCGATTGCACCATGTTTTGTTTGGCACACAGTCTGGAACCAGACAAGTGATTATATATATATATATATATATATATATATATATATATATATATATATACCACGTTTATCGTCTCCCCAGACACTGAAAGTTTTGGCGTTGGACCAACCCAGTCCTGCAACAACATCTTGCACTTTGAAGGTGCAAAACGCATACCGAACATTGCTATGCAATCCGTCAAGCTGTCTAGAAAAGCTTGCAACTTACCTGGATCTTCACTTAGTAGAATTATGTCGTCCGCTTACTCAAGGTCTGATACTTTCCAGTCGGGAAAAGTTCAACGCCGCTATCCTCACCTGACAAAAGTGCGGTCTCTAACACCATCTCAATTACAAAGTTAAAGAGAAAAAGACAGAGGGGGCAACCCTGACGTACACCATTTCTCGTGGTGAATTCGGGTGAAACAACACCGTAAGCCTGAACTCGGCTTCGGCAATTAATGTAAAGGGATTTTACGATGGAAGTGGATTTCTTTGGTACATCCTTCAGAGAGAGTCAACGCCAGAGGACTGTAGTCGACTGAGTCGAAGGCCAATTTAAGATCAGGAAAAACGGAGATAGTGGGCCTACGGAAGGTGTGTCCATGTTCTAAAATTTGTCGAAGAGTGAATATGTGATCAATACAACCTCGACCAGGTCTGAACTCAGCTTGATTCTCGCGCGAGCACTATTCGCGAGCGTTGGACAAGAGATGGAGAATAATACCAGCAAGCAGTTTGAATGTGACGCTAACCAGACTTATTCCCTTGTGGTTTTCACAGGAGGACCTGTTGCTTTTCTTATGAATCGGTACGATCACCGATTCACACCAACTCTTTGGAACTTGTTCCTTCTCCCATATCAAACCGGGCAGTTTTGTCAACTCCAGTAAAAGTGTTGGGCCACCGTCTTTGAAAACAGACGGAAGCAACCCATCCGGTCCGGCAGTCTTATGCTGTTTAAGACAGCTTACCGCACGAAGAACCTCCGTTTCTGATGGATGACTGGTATCTATAAGAAAAGCTGTACCCATTGCGCTGATGATCACACCTGAAGGGGATAAAAGCCAATTAGACTGCTTCTCGAAATGCTCCGCCCAGCGAATTAGACGATGCCCCTGAGTTTGAATCAGTGAGCCATTCGCTTCTTTGATAAACTCGCTAACGCCTGGTTTACGTGGACCGGTTTGTCTAATCAGACGGAAAAGGTTGCCAATCGCCGCAGCTTCTTCCATCTCCCTACACTTCGCAATCCACCACTGCTCACGATCATTTCTCAGGCTCCGAATCAGTTGGCGTTTAAGGCATCTCCCTGCCTCATCGTATATGGAATCCGGAGGAATCGTTCTGCGCACATCTAACAGTGCAACTGAGGATGCAAATATCCATCGTTTCTGTGTGTGTCTAGTTGTTGGACCTTGGGTAGCATCAGCATCCGCACGTAGAGCCTGTTTGGCCTCTGTCCGTCGCTCTTCTGGATCCTGGGCATTTACCTGCATCGTTAACCTGGTGGATAATTCTGTTCGGAAAGCAGATCGTTGGTTATCATTCAGTAGCAGCTGCGGAGGATGGTTTGCTTTGGCGTTGTTTTGGCCACCAACGAGGCGCAAGCTGAAGTGCGCGCGGACAAGAGCGTGATCAGTGTCTACAGACGTGGACCAAAATGATCGGCAGTCTTGAATTGATCCACGCCAGCGGTAACCGACAGCAATATGGTCGATCTGAGTCCAACGCTGTGAAGGCGCAGGACACCAGGTTAGCCGATGTCGCTTTTTGGCGAGAAATTTGTACTCGCTAGGGATAGTTCATGGTCGGAACATGGTTGAATGAGTCGATCACCGTTATCAGTTCGATCAGCTGGAACGATAAAACGGCCTCCTATATTCCTCTCTGTCTCGCCTAGGCTTCTGACTTGAGCATTGAAATTACCAGCAACAACCATGATGCCCGTAGAGCGCACGCTGTGGAATAGTTGAGACAAATCCTGGTAGAATTCGCCTTTAGCCTCAGGAGATTTACAGTCAGTTGGGGCATACACCGAAACGAAAAACAGGCATCGACGCTTCAGTCTAGTGCTGTAGACAAGCACAGAACCATTCAACCGAACTGCGCACAGACGGCTGCTGACTGGGATCCAGTCGAGCAGTGCACGCTCAGCCTTCACGCTCAGAGCGATGCCAACGCCAGCCTGACCACGAGCACTAGACACCAAATAACCCGACACGCGGAGAGTGAAACGAGAAGCCGAGCTTGAGTCAGGGGAGCAAAGTATAAACACTGAAGTTGGGTCTGGTGTGCGTGTTTCGGAGGCACAACACACGTCTATGTTAAAGGTTCCAAGAGTCCCGGCTGGGGCAGCCTGTTCCCCCATTTTGCAAGGTGTGCGGACGTTGAAATGAAGAGTGAAGTGAAGAGGATGCTTAAATCGGAGAATGGATTCTCTTTTTTCCCGTCTAATTTGCTGCCCTTTCCGAGAGCTACAAGTTCACAGTCACGGCTCATTGTGGCTACTCGTACGCTACTCGTACGTAAAGGATGAAGAGCAGAGAGATAAAGAGTGTTTCTCGATTGACCACTGGAGATTTCTGGACACATCATACTTCGCGGCTGCCTACACCACAGAAGACGGATGGGAGCACAGTAGTGGAGGTGAGTACGCGGATATCCAAGGCTAGAGCGGCGTACGCTGGACTGAAGCACTTGTGGCGCCGAGCTGACATTTCACTGAAGTTGAAAGGTCTTGTGTACTGTGCCGCAGTGTGTTCAGTTTCGTTGTATGGTTGGGAGACTTGGAGTCTGCGTGCTGAAGATATTCGTCGTCTTGAGGTTTTTGACCTCCGATGCTTGCGTAGTATTGCCAAGATTGGATGGAATGACGGAGTAAGCAATGCTGAAGTCGGAAGGCGACAGAAACCCCAGACACTTCATTTGTACGTCCATCTAGTGGAGGTTTTTAGACGTGTAAACTGTTTCTCTCCGTTTTTATTCGCCGGAATGTCCTCTCTAGGGGCATAGTGGTTAGAACCAGGTGTTGCCCATTAATTGGTCCTGAGGCTGGACTTCATCTGGCCCGTACCCACCTACCTGTCATGATTGCATGATTGCATCTTTGGCTTAAGGAAGCCATCTTGCATAACTCTTTGGGTCATGGAGGCATGTAAACCATCACACCAAGCCAAGGTGCAGTCTCGTCATGATAGAACAGAATCACATTCGTATATGCTACAGTCTTTTTAGTTGATCCACGCAAGGGTCTACTGCTTCCTGTTTGATAAGTAACCAACCCATATGACTGATAATTCACTAACAGCGTTTTCCTTTTAGGCAGGATATGGCACTTGTGGAGCGACTGCGAAAGAAGCTTGCAACAGTAAACTATCCAACACCGGCACAGTTTGATCCTACCGGTAATCTGCTTCATTCATTGCAGTAGATTGGTGTTTGGTAGATTCACACCAGATCAGAAACTTTATTGTTTGGTTAGAAGATCGAATAATCCGAGCATTGCCTATCGAGAAACGATTTCGTGACATTGAGTCAACAGGGTGGTCTCAATATAGTCAGCAAGTAATTGCATTTAAGCGCGATATGAATGAAGTACCTTCTTTCACTCAAATGTCCGTTCACAGAAGGTGATCCAGTACCTCTAGTTGATTGGCTTCTCGGAAAGGCCTTGTTACTGGACTTCAAACCAGAAGAAAGTAGGTTCTGTGCTTAAGCGCAACATTTTCAGTTGAAAAATCTCCAAACAAATCTGCTCCCGAATTACACGCACCGAAAACTACCGGAAGTGACGCCTTCGGTAACGTTGATGGTATGTTGACTTTTTCTGCAGACAGTTTTCTTTCTTTTAGTCAATGGACCAGAATTCTGCGATGGCGTGAAGAAACTTGCCAAGTTATTGAGTATCCCCCATCATCCGGATATCACTCAGATGTTCAAGGTTAACTTCTATCATAATTGTTTAAAAATCCCTACAGGCAGCGTGCATATTGATAAACGAGAAACTGTCAAAAGGGAGTATCGAAAAATCGATTGACGATTACGGAAGAGTGAAGGTCAGTGGCCTATGATGGTTCATCATTTTATGCTCTCAAGGCTTTTTAAATGCTTTGATCTTTGTGTTCTTGCACCACCAACCGTTCTAGGCATGATTAGTATGATAAATTGCTACTATTTAGGAGTGCGATTACTTTCTGTGATCACGTGCAGTGACGAGTTGCAGCCAGTCTCATCTGTGCGGGATTTGTGATCAGGTCGATGTAGTCACCGTACTGAACATAATTTGAATATCCATTTACGAACTAATTGTCCTTGTGACTTACAGTTGCCGAGTGATCATCAGCGCTATCTGGTACACCCTCGTGTTTGTATTCGAGATTCGTTATCGCCGAACAACTTGTGTCATAGGCAGTGCTGCAGTCTCGCCTAGCATACTGCGGTCTAGTGTGACTGTCCATTTCAAATCTCAGATAAGGGCTGTTGGTTCTTTAAACAAAACGACTGCCTGGCTGGGGTGCAAATATGGGACCTCACAGTGAAAATAAATAACTTGAAAGTGGGTCTGTGCATGAATCGCTAGTCAGTTATCCTAAAATGAGGAACTCATGCTAGGATTGGAGTATTTGAGCAACGAACAGTTTTTGTTCTAACGATTCATTTTGATTTCAGTTTCGTACGCAATAAGGTGCATGTCGAATTCAAACTGATGAGCTCTTACACCAGCCTGGTGGGCCAATTTTGGTTCTTCTCAGACCTGAGGTGAAGCGTTTGAACTCCATCCCCATCGTTAGTCGACTTCGGCGGTAGATAGCAATCATCTGTCGTCGGGATTGCTGTAGTTAACTGTCTTGAGAGATGGTGACAGAATTCAGTGATTTGTACGGGAAGATTGAAAGCCTTTTTCAGTTTAGAAGTCCGGGCATTTATACTGAAAAAGCAGAGCGAATTCGTCCTGGAAGCGGGATGCACATATGATAATGAGAACATGAAGCAACATCACAATTGTTAACGAATCGGAGCTGTGTAGAAGTTATTTGATTCAACCCTCCAAGTCTCCAGATTAAGGTTGCTGATTTGTCCATAAATGTGATGTGCTTCTGTGGCTAGGGAGTCATGCAATAAAAAGGTCCAAATTGAATCAGGCATTGCCTCGACATGGCGGTCTTGATCTTGTCATTGCTTGGTCAAACTGGCTGAACTAAACCGACTCTCATCACAAAACGACAATTTTCATTCAGCTTCTAATGGCTCGAAAACTCATCCGAGAGGAAAATAGTTAATATATAGAGCACATTTAAGCCACAAAGTCAAAGTGCAATCTGGTAGAATGAATCATGAGACTCACCATAATTCTGGCAAAGATATTTTCCGGTTCTCTAAATGGTTTCTACCCAATAACAATAATTTCATGGCATGAAACAAGTTCTGTCTTGTTCTTGTTGATTCATGGATTTCTGTTCTTTCAGTTACGTATCGACGGATATGACAATTATAAGTCATACAGGAATAAAGTATTAGGAATATGACAGCGGATAGACGAACGCACAGATTTCAGATGCGAGGCTTATACATGTTTAAGCATCACGCTGTTTGCGTGCTCAGTGTTTCACGAAAGGATCTCTTTCGTTAAACTAGAGGAAGGTTAATAACCGTCGTCTGTAGCCAGTTTCGCAGTTGATAATCACGACAAACCGGTTTGCTCATATTGTTTGTTAATCAACAGGTCATGTTCAACCGTATCGTTGTTTCATTTTTTCGACTGACTGGCTGGTAGAACATAGCTGCGGTCGAGATATTTATGAACAATCGACAGCGTTTGATGCATGATTTCTTCAGAGTCAAGTGACGCCAAATGCTTTTTGTGTAGACAGTTCTGCTTTCGCTAAATTTACTGTTGTGCCTATCTTTAGGGGTTTTGTGATTCACAGTTTCAAGCCTAAGGGGTAACTTTTGCAACTCTCCTCAACCACAGGTCTTTGAATTCTTTTAACAGTAAAGTAAAAAATGGCAAGAAGGGGAAGCTATATTCACGCGTAAACGTATGGATGAAACGAACTCGATCTTTTTAACCAAAAGTCACCCCTAGTCCTTGAAAAAAACTAAGAACACTGCACGATGTGACCTTTAATCTGATTTTAGGGAAATGGTGCATCAGAGCTGCATGTTTTCCCATCGAGTTATCCTTCATGCGCTTCTCGCGAAACTGCAGTATACTCAGATCACCCTAAATAATGGCCCTTCTTTGCCCATTTAAATCTAAAGCGCATGCACGTGGGCATAGTCAGGTCGTGTATTCCTTGCATTCGTTTAACTCTTCGGGTCTACGGCTCCTCCACTTTACACGTGTGCACGTATTTAGTGAAACTAGTGGGAAATGTGTGCGTATACAACATCAGTGTCGACTCTATATGCCATAGCTCTACCGTTCCGAGTTTCATGCCATTTCTTGGTGGTAGATATCTTCAGTGCCACCTGGCTGGCGGACCAGCCCTATCGCAGGCTTTTGTGGTTCACTGACTGTTCTCAATACCACAGTGGGCTTTTGTGGAAAAGAGGTTTGCTCCTTCAATGGTACTCAACTCGGGACATCCACCAACGCGTTAATCAGAATATAAACGAATTTTGGCTGCACTCAAATCCACGTTCTCGTGACCGAATACAATCAGACTAGGTAGTTTATATCATTAAATTGGTTCCGACTTTGATCGAAAGATGAAACCAAGACTAAGGGAAACGATGGGTGCACAAACCGGTGGCCAACTCACTAACAGACTCATGCACGACATTTGTTAGTCGCACTTCTGATCCTAATCAATTTCCAGCTTATAATGTGATAATTCATCTGCAACCGGACAGGTTGGCTTGTCTGAGACCTTTGTCAGGCTCTGTCGCTTGTACTTGATCATTTTCCAGATGACTGGTGCGAATAGTCTTTTCTTATTGACCATACATTTACGGAATGACACAGGAACTTCATAATGACAAAGTAGTGGTACAGTAACTCCGCAGTTTTAAACCATTACGATTCCTGAGTATGGCCACAGCTACTTTTCCATTTTCTTATAGATAGACGAATTGAAAACTCCGGAGGTCTGTCTCGGTTTCGAGGTGCAAGACAAAGATGTGAGGGCTGCCGCTGTTGCCCTGAGGTTGCTCAACGTTGGTGAAATGAGACGTCTGCAGGACGAAGCAAACTTCGCAATTGTTCAAGTGCAAAGGCTTACCGCCGATCCAAAGACGGATGAGAGACTGGGACAAGTTGGCTTTTAGCTTGTTTACCACCGAGACCATATGAATACATTGCGGGTTTGATTCTATTTAATCTTGTAAATCTTCCTTCAGGTATACGGGAATGCTTGTCTTGACAGATTTGTAGCCACTGTCATCCGGATCGTTTCTACACCTGATCTTTTGGAACCTCATGTGGTTCTCTGTCATTCCAAGTCACAGAGTATGGTTGTCGGGTATCCCTGATTGTGCAGTGAGCCTTTGTGGCTATAGGGTATATACTCCTGCCACTGCTCAAGCTTGTAATAAAAAAGTATACGGGTTTGAGGTGTAGAACTATGAGGTATCTGTGAGTGAGGCGTGATTTACGAGACGGTGTTGGCGGGGCTCAAAATCAATTTCACTAGTTTCCCCGTTGTGCTCCGCAGACAGCCACTTCTAATTATTGGCTCATGACAACATGCTATTTAATCTCAATGATATCATCATCATCATCATCATCATCATCGTACAGCGTTAAACAGTAGGGCAAGCCCCACTGGCCACTGCCTTTCTCACCATGTTGCACGTTGAATTAGAAAGTATGAATATACAAGACGGACAGGGAGTGGACCTATATGGGTGGGAAAAGAAAAGAATGCCCTAGTAGCCAACACACGGAATACACAGTATAAATGTACAAACGTACACCGATCAAACATTCTGATTCGATAGAAAGTGACAACACGATCGCCACTGTTCGCGGTTCGCAGCCATATCCTTCAGTGTATCCATCCAACTGGTAGACGGATCTTTTGGACCCCAACCACGAAGACGTGAAGCACCTACTTTTCCTTTTCTCATTCCTCGCTGCCACGTCATCTGTTGACCTCCACGTGGCCTCTTCCACTCCCTAGGAGGGGCGGAGAATAGGACACGGTACGGTAGACGTGTGTTTGCCATACGTAACACGTGTCCCAACCAACGAAGTCTACTAAGCTGGATACGCTGTGACAGAACGTTCTCTGAATTAGTACCCAATACTCGCTTTCTTACCTAATCGTTGCTAACTCGGCTATTCCACCCAATCCTGGCGATACTACGTAAACATCGATAGTCGAAAACCTCAAGACGACGAATATCTTCAGCACGCAGACTCCAAGTTTCGCAAACATACAACAAAACTGAACGCACAGTGGCACAGTATACAGAAGTGATCGACAACTGCAAGCACCTCCCCATCGAGCATCAAGCTCGGAATGGTTGACGTCCAGTCTTGTAACATCACCTTGCATTTGAAGGTGCAAAGCGCATGCCGAATGGAGCTACAGCTCTTGCGAGATTATCTAGTGCACGCTGAGCATGTTCCGTGGATTCGAACAAGCAGACAACGTCGTCTGCGTAATCTAGGTCACATAGCTTTTCACTATCTCCTAGTTCGACGCCTACATCCTGAAGATTTTGCAAAGCACTCTCCATTATTTCGTCCATGACGAAGTTAAAAAGGAATGGAGACAAAGGGCATCCCTGCCGAACACCGCTGGTCGTTTCGAACCAACTGGATAGTTCACCGGAAACTTTAACGCGGCCAGAAGTATGAGAATACAATGATCTCATTAGGTTCACGAACTTTTGGGGCATACCTTTTCGATGAAGAACACTGAAAAGCGATGTTCGATCAACTGAATCGAAGGCGCCTTTCAGGTCTAAGAAAATCATTATTGTTGGTCGGCGGTGCGTGTGACGTGTTTCAAGTAGTCGGCGAAGAGTAAAAATCTGGTCGATGCATCCTCGACCTGGGCGGAATTCAGCCTGCTGTTCGCGGACATTCCTCTCGCGGGCCGGTGTAAGACGGTGCAGCAAAATCGAAGCTAATACTTTGGTGACTGTCGGGATTAAGCTAATCCCACGATGATTACTGCAGTCATTGCGTATTCCCTTCTTGAAGATGGGAACAATCAATGACTCGCTCCATATTAACGGAATACGCTCCTCCTTCCAAATGTCACGGAGCAAGGCGGTTAGTGATTTTATCAACGCCTCACCACCCAGTTTGAAAAGAACTGGAGAAGGTTCGTCGGGACCTGCCGCTTTCCCCCGCCTTAGTAGTCGAATATTTGACTCTGCTTCTACTTCTGATGGGGGCTCAAGTGATACCACCCAAGAAGTCACAGTTGTTGACACGGGAGTAACTACACTAGCGTGCGGCCAGCTAAACTGTTCCTTGAAGTACTCGGCCCATCGGTCAAGCCTTTGCTGTTTGTTATAGATGGGTTCTCCATTCCTATTTCAAATCGTTTCACTGACCTGAGTTCGCCGTCCACCGGTGTCACGAATAAGTTTGAACAGTCTTTGACTGTTACCTGAAGCAGCTGCCACTTCCATTTCTTCGGCTACCTTGACCCACCAATTTTCGCGATCCTTCTTAAGGCTTTTCGTAACTTGTCTTCGCAGCTTTCTCCGCATCTTATTCATCTCTTTACGGTTCGAAAGCTGACGCTTTTGCCCCATTATACTCAACGACTCTTGCGAGATCCAGTGTCTCTGATGGACAACGGATCGAGGACCATAGGCGAAACCTGCTGCAACGTGCATCGCTTGTTTGATATGAGCCCAATGCTTATCTGCATTACTGTTCACCGTGGATCCTAGCTCATGTGCTAACTTCTGCTCATAACGGGTGCAAACGTTGCACGGCTAATCCGGTTTGCGGTTTGCGACGATGACCATGGAGCTGGAGAGATAATCGCATTAAAACTAAGGCATGGTCCGACTCTACGTACGTGGACCAGTAAGATCTACAGTTCTGAACAGAACTGCCCCACCGGTAGCTTACGGCGATATGGTCAATTTGATTCAAAGTACCTGTAGAGTTAGAGCGCCATGTCGCTGTGCGACGCGAGCTGTGTCGGAAATTTGTGCTAGACAAGAACAATCGATTGTCTGCACAAAATTGGAGAAGCCTATCCCCGTTATCTGTGTGCTCAGCGGGTGAAGCACAACGGCCACCTAAACAGGCTTCTGACACACTGAGTTTGCCAACTTCTGCATTGAAGTCACCAGCTAGCACTACAATGTCGGAACCTTTACTGCTGCGAACGAGAGTGGCGAGGTCATCGTTAAACACATCGTTCTGCGCGTCTGAGCTGCAGTCCGTTGGGGCGTACGCCGAGATCACGAACAAATTGCGTTTAACATAACTATCCTTTCGAACGCCGACTGACCCTTGGAGTTTCACAGCACATAAACGACTGTTAACAGGAATCCAGTCTAAAAGGGCAGCCTCAGCCTTGTCAGTCAAGACAATTCCTACACCACGTTGACCCACAGCTCTAGCTGCTTCGTCTCCTGAGGTGCGCAGAATATACCTCGATGAGATACCAGGAGCAGTTAGCTGAATTACATTGCTCGAATCCTGGATACGCGTTTCGCTTAAGCAGCAAACATCAATCTTCAGAGAATTTATTGTGAGGGCTAGGCACGCCTGCTGACCGGCCTGCATGAGTGTACGCACGTTGAAGGAGCCGAGATTCAGAGGCTGACGGGGCTTAAGAAAATGTGAGTCACAAGATAGGTGATTATCCACGACACTTTGACAATAAACGGTTGGCAGTATCGGACGTGTTACAAGTGGGAGCATTATGGGTGGATAGATGGGGCAAGGAGAGGTGGTTGATGACAGAAGACAATGTTTAATTATAAAAAGGGAACTCTGAGCAGCAGATCATTTATCACTACCCACCCCGCTCGATGCAATGGGCAGCGCGGCCCGGATTATTCTGCGTGACGACCGATGCAGTGTGGAATTATTTGTATTCGTGCAGTTCAGGTCCGTGATGGATCATCAGTAAGTGACTATACCAGAAAACGCGAGATTGGAAGCAAAGATGCCGTTTTATTGATCTGTTGTTTCGCACAAGTGAAACCTAGAGCGATATGTGCTAACCTCGGGCTCCTTAAACGCACAACACAACTTTATGCATGCAACGTATATGCCGTCTACCCACGAAATTTACTGAAGGAGCCGATCGTGGGGGTCGCAAAAACAAACCAAGGTGTGGAACTAATAATTTATTTTTAGGTAATTTGTATACGGAAACAGAGATAAGATGGGGAAAACATGAAAGACTTCGAATTACTCATGATAAGCGCGGTAGAAAAAAAGAGTTTCAAACTGTGCTTCGTGGTAACAGCGGCTGAAATGGAGGAATGAAAACGAGTCTTAGAAAGCAGGGATTGTTTGAATAATTAATCAGCCAACAAGGTAGTGGGTACTTTAAACAAAATCTATGAGCAAAGCACTCCGATAGGCATTTCGTAAAAGGGTTGAAGTGGTTCGGTTTGTTCCAATTCGACAGCATTGAGCAAGGCTCTAGTGACCGCCATATCAGAAGCCGGCTCCGAGGTGCTAGGTGCCCTGAGGATTTCGGCTAACAAATGCCAAACTCGGCAGCTCGTCTGGTCCACGGCGATCGCGTCACGTATTACACGTTCTGCTAATGTAGCCTGATCAGCTTGCCTCAACAAGTTCGCCTGAAAGAAAGGAAAATCGTCCGTTTTTAATGCCATCCTCAATCGGTGGAACAGTGTCCCGGAAAACAGTTTATTCTACCAACCCCGAGTTTCCAAATAAAGAAACAACAGTAAAAGACAGTTCTTATGTATTGCCAGTTTTACCTCAAGCTGAAACGTATCACTTGACTAAAACTCTGTCGGTCAATCTTATCGCAAGCAGCTGACGGCTAAAAATGTACTGGCAAAGGTCAATAATATTTCCGAACCGAAACAAAACACATCAGTTACGGTGATTCAACGCAGACCTTGTTCGAAATAAACTCAATGTGCACCACGGTATCATTAAATCACGCAATTAGTGGATCTCGGAGGCAAACAGTTGTTTTAATGATTCATCCTCTAGTGTGTACAAATTATACGGGAAATGGTTATGTTAAAATTCGGATTAAACACTGTTCGTGGAAGGGGAGTAAGAAAGTTATGCTCACAGGAGACCACAGAAGGAGAGCTAGGCTTAGTTAAAAACGGTTACTATGAGCGCTTTACAGAGCGAATCTGATAGACCAAAGTGCGATCCAAGTTATGGTCTCAAGAAGAAACTGTTCATTCGTGTGCCATTCACAGGAGGGGCCATATCGGACCTTGGCAACAAACGTTTAACACGTGTGGTTGGTGGAATATTCAACTGAGCTCGTATTTCTCGTGCATTCGGAAGCTCTCCGATAATCCGAAATTGGAGCAAAGATGTGCTGCCGATGCTGGCCACCTCACTAGTGATCTATCGATTCAGGTGCGCATGTAAAGCGATCTACATTGACCGAACAGGAAGGCAACCATCCCAAAGAATTAAGGAACGCTGTCCACGGGGGAACAAGAACCATAAGGAGTGCCGTTCTCGGGCACCTGATGGACTCGGGTCACCAAATAAACGTAGATTCAGCATTCAAAATCGCTCATCACGCTTGCATGCCGAGGTACACTATCCGGGGACAGCAGTACATCCCAACCGCCTCAGTGTTAGTTCGTGTGCCTAATACTCTCCGCTCAACCTCAGCATTACTGAGACGGTGTTTTCACAAGATTCTAGCACTGCTAAACAGATATCAGTGTTCAAATATTGACAACCCCCGTATATCCTCCACCCACAGCGGCCACGTTTCTGAACCATACAAAAAACTGGCCTGACTGTTACAGCGTACACTTGTACCTTGGTGGATAATATATAGATGTCATGTCGACGCCGTAAATAAATCGGGTTGGAAAAAGCCAAACGCGCTTTCTGTATACAGTCACTTGATCCGACATCCGTCCCCACACTGAAATGCAGCTGTCAAGATAACAACTTATCTATTTGGTGTATAGTTACCCCAGATACCGAAAGGTTCCATGTTAGACCAACTCAATCTTGCACGTCGAGGGTGCAAAATACATACCGGACATTGCCACGCAGTTGTTCAAGCTGTCCAGAAAAGTTTGCAACATACGGGGATCTTCGCTTAGAAGTACTGTCGCTTGCATATTCAAAGTCAGACACATTTCGGAAGGGAAAAGTTCGATGCTACAATCATCATACGACAAAAGGGTGGTCTCCAGGACCATATTAATAACAAAGTTAAAGAGAAAGGGCAGCCCTGATGCACATGACTTCTGGTAAACTCGGGGGAAAGACTACTGTTAGTCCGAACTCGGTTTCGGCGATTCATGTCATGAGTTCAGTGGAAATGTATCCACCCCTGCATGGTCGAATTTCTATATATGCTAGTGAAAATGACGGAAGTAGTTAGGTTTGAACATCCGGCGAAAAAACGTTCTGGATTGCCCGCTTGAGATGATGATGACCAATACTCAGATTTGCTAAGTAAAATGCCAAAAATGGTTCATTTTTAGCGCGAAGCGATCGTACAAAGCTACCGACGTACTCCTACCGCGCTATCGGTGATATATCAACCAATTTGGACGCGCTTATTGCTAATAAACTGGCCGTGTTATTCAATTTTGAAGCGCTTATAGGGAAAATCCGAGTAAAATAACAGCTTAAGTAATATTCGCTCGACAGTGTATCATCACAGAATTTATTGTCAACCTATTCTTGGTTCAATCGTGTGTATTCACATTGGTCTGGTGAGTTTGCGACTATTTAGCGAATCTTATTCCCTTGCAACAACCAGCAACAGTTCATTGATTGCAGTGGTTCAGTGATTCCTGCCTCTCAGCAACAGCCTGACTTGAATATCAAAGCGATCATCGAGATGGGAAATCAGGGGGAAAGCTATGAATAATGGTATCATCTCGGCTGTTAAGTTGTGCAACTACAAGTGTCATTTCTCATGTCACATGGTCATATCTTCCTGTATATGATCACCGATTGGATGAATCTTGTGGTTGTGTAACCCACCGTGGAAACCCGATACGCTCTAAATAGCCAAGTGCATTGGTTCGGCTTTTAATACCCTCCTTCCATGCTACGGACTGACCACTTTATGGCGTTTAATGGTTTCTATTAATTTGCCAAACCAACCACCAACCCGACCACGGCTTAAATCTCTATGGTGTTTGATCTTGTGATTGTAATAATTTCATTCAAAGACTTTATCGACCTGTCAGATAGAGAAATGCGGTAAAAAACCCTTAATAAAGGACACTCATGGGAAACACCGAAATGCCCCCAAGTATGGGGTGTCCTTCCTATAGTGGTTTTGAGAACTCATTTAAAGAATTCGATGAACAACGCAGGTAACCCTCGCAAACCAACGCGTCACTATACAAAATAAATGTAACAACAAATTTATTAATTCTTGGAATAGTGCGGAAGGGAAGTTTGCCGTGTGTGAACTTTTGAAAGATTGTTGTACAAACTGCGCTGCAGTCGCTTCATGTTCGGCAACAAATTCATGTCAGCGCATAATGCATATAAACGTACACCTGCAAACCGGACTGACTGATTGAATGTTGGTTGCGCATTCATCACTACGGCTGGCTGAGGAGTGTTCAGATGACTGCAGACTGTCGCAGAATATGAACAGTTTGAGTTTGGTGGGTGCTTGTGACCAATGTCAGTCAATCGACCAACTCGCTCCATACACTTTAAGCAAACAGACGGTGAATTTACCTGCAATCAAAGTCAGCGCGTTTTCAGATACAGAAGGTGAATAGTGTTCGTTACTATGCCAAACAATGTCGCCACAACTCGACACGTTTCTCACAAAGGGGTCTTTCCGCCCCGATGGACGTTATAAACTATCCCTCACTCGGATTATATATATATATATATATATATATATATATATATATATAATGTGAAATAAACGACGGAGAATTAACACTCATCATATATGGTCACCACCCTCGCTTTAGTACCGCGAGTGCTCTACCAGCTGAGCTACGAGGCCACGCCGAAGGACCTTCGACTTTCTGCATACGGATCACACAGGATATCCGCCCAAATTACAGTAGCACATGGCATCCACCACAGTGAACTAGCTTGTAATTTGACTGCCTACAGCAGGATTTCCCTTTGTACTAACCGGACTCCACCAGTTAAGTGCATTGGGCATGTTTTTCAATGTATTGATGTTTGGATCACCTCAAAACATTGTCAGAATCTGCCAAACATCAGTACATAGTCATCATATAGTTTGATTCAGAAACTTACGAGACACAAAAGCGCCTGAAGGTGTGTCGGTTGTATCGAAATCACGCTCTCATACATGGATCTGGCCTTGGCCAACGAGCCTTGTTTCTCTGTAAGACAACCGCGCTGAACAAAAGAAAGACAGAACGTCAAACAGAAATGAGTCAGCTGTGACATACTTTGGTTGTAATTTCGTTCCTCAAGTTGTAATTACCATTTCGTAAATCATAATTCGTATGCACATAGATGCACCTACGAATATAATATAAACGAATTGTGCATTACCTCTGCTCGCTCAGTACGGATTTGCTTGGGTTTGCGACATGGCGTGCTGTGTTGGGTATGCTTTTATTTTACGGCATCAATGGCGTTTCCTGATTGGTAAACAACAGACTTTCGTTTGGCACATAAGTCGAGCAATCTGATTTCTGTAAAAGGCTTTACAAACCACCGAAGAATTAGCAATGACTCAGATTTCCTTTTTGCATGTTGCAACAATAAACCGATCGTTTTTTCTGCACAACTGACTTTTTACATGGTGGCAACGGAAAATGGCGTGAAAATGTTGACATCGGAAGTGCAATCGCCTGCCGATCCACCTACCGGCGCCCTTGGTGATGGAGGACACGGATCGATTGGCTGACAACTGGAGGTTGTGGCGGACACTGACGGCGATAAAGCGCGAATCAAAAGCTATCCAGCTTGCACTATTTCGTTACACCACTGGATCGGCGGTGCTTTGTATCACCAGTGGCTTGTATGATTCTGATGAGGACAGTGGTGACTGGAAGATGGTTATGCCTAAACTCGAACTATACTGCCTTGGTGAGTGCAGCGACACATACGAGTGATTTAATTTTAATCAGCGGACATAGAACCCGAATAAATACTTTGCCTCTTTTAGGTTGTCATTAAAATCACTGGCACGATCATGTAATTTCCGCATCTGTCTAGAACAGAACCTCGTACGGGACCGGATAGTGGTGGAGTTACACAAACCCACTGTCATTACAACGTTGTTGAAGATTCCAAAATTAACATTTTACAGTGTGTCGATAACTACCATGGAGAAACAGCTGAAAAAGTGGGCACGTCGAATGCGTCAGAATCTCATCTGTATAAAACATCAGAGAATCGCTGGGACCCTAAGACGGAGTGTCGGTTTCGCGGGAACAGACAGCTATCCGGCCTGAAGAAGAAATTTGTGATAACTGCAAGGAGCTCAAGGATTTTGCGTCAAAATGTTTTACACTTGAGCGAATCTGTAGAACCTGTGGCACTACCGACAAGGCGCGTTGCACGCGTAGTTGAAAAACGATTTGAACGCCAGTTGGGCATCTTTATCTCGGAAGACGTCTTGGTTAAGGCTGAAGAACTGGCACACTGGGTGAGTCAAATAGTGACTGTGGCGAAAGCATCCAGGGAACTTCGAATTTGCATCGACCCCAAACTACTAACCAAGGCACTCAGGCAAGAGTACTTTTTATTACCTGTTTTTGACGATATTCTACGTGATTTATCAGACGCGTAGTGCTTTATGAAAGTTGGTCTGGCGTCAGCATTTTGGAATTTATAGTTGGATGAAGTCACAAGTTATTTGACACCGTATGGTCGTCACCGTTAGAAGCGACTACCGTTTGGGCTGAAGGTGTCCAGCAGGATATTCCAGAAGAGTGTTCTCAAAGCAGTGGACGACTTACTCGGAGTACTCTGCGTAGCAGGTGGTATCCTAATTTCTGGCAGAAATATCGAGGAACACAACAGAAGGTTCGATTCCTTTCTACAACGTTGTATTAGAGGTGGAATCACTCTGACACGAGACGAGTTGATGTTCTGCCAAACAGCTCACAAGTTTCACGGCCACACTCTCGCAGGTGACGGTAAAAAAATGGATTAGGGAAAAGTTAGAGAGATTGCAGACATGCCTGCGCCAGCTGATGCGACAGGTGTCTCAAGTTTTACCGGAATGACCAATTACCGGAGCAGATTCTTAAAGGAGCTAGCGGAATTGATGAGACCAATTCACCGATTACCACTTAAAGGAGAAACGTGGAGCTGGGCAGCAGAACAGCAATTAACATCTGATAGCATAAGGCAGCTTATTATGAAGGCCTCAGTCTTAGCGTATCAAGATTACACCGTACCTCTATGCATACAGTGTGATAGCAGCCGATAAGGTTTAGGTGCCGTTTTTTTTCTAAATGGAAGCCCGCTTGACTATCGCAGCAAGACGTTAGCAATTTATGAATAGAAATATGCGCAAATCGAGAAGAAACTGCGGGTGACTGTATACGCTTTGAAAAAGTTGAACGATTATACTTTCGGCCGACTTACGCACACGTACTCAGATCGTAAGCCATTGATCACGAACTTGTATAAACTGTTGCATCGAGCACTTAGGAGACTGAAATCGATGCTAATACATCTCCAAAAGTATAACTATGAGCTACGTCACCAACAAAGCAAACAAATGCTCGTAGCTGATAATCTCGCGAACCACACTACCAAATACGGAATACAAACGCAGGGACAAAACGGTGAATATTGCACTGGCGTTAACGGGATCTGAATTATCCCAAATCCGGAGCGCCGCGACAGCAGATCCTTGTCTACAATCCCTGAAGGAAGTTATCACCCAAGGCTAGCGGGAAGATAAAAGAACTATACTGGCAGAAGCATTACGTTATTTCCAATTTCGTGATCGGCTAACAACAGAAGATGAACTGGTTTTTCGATGTGAGCGTTTGGTGGTCCCGCAAGCCTTTCGAAAAGACGCTGTGTTTGGTACAACGCTCACACGCAGGCATCAATGGATGTATGACAGAACAAGTTAAGCAGATGGTGGCAAATTGCGAACCATGCAGGCGACGACAAACGAGAGAACCGATGGAGATGCGTCCAATACCTGACCGGCTTTAGCAAATTGTGTTATTGTGTATTTCTTACCATGGGAAGGACAGTTACCCAGTGACCGTTGATTACCGCAGCGATTTCTTCGAAGTCGACATTCTGAGAACAAAAGTTATCGACAAAATGAGAGCCAACTTTGCGCCATATGGAATCCCGATTAAGGTGATTTCCAACAGAGGTCCTCAGTTTCGCAGCACGGGATTCCAGCAATTCTCAGAGATGTGACATTTCGGCTATCACATCACCATTCCTTGCCACAATCAGTCCAACAGAAAAGCGAACAGTGCGGTTAAACAGGCGAAGATACTCAGAAAGTGCAAGGCCAGGGACAGAGATCCGTTTGTGGCTCTACGTGAACTTCGGAATATGCCTTCTGCAACTATGGAAACAAACCCAACGAAACGCCTATTTGGAAGACAAACGCACACTGCTCTACCCGTTTGTGTTGGGCCACTTGGCCCAGAAATCGTAGCGCCTTCAGTAATCCAATTGAAACTAAAGGAGCCTACGACGGTGCGAAAAAGATTTTACGATCGAGACAGCAAACCACTGTATCCACTCAAGCTGGGTGATGATACAGTCCGTATTCAATCAATAGGACCGACAGAAAAATCCTGAACAATAAAAGAGGTGCCATCGTATGCGACAAAGAAATCATACCTAATACGCTCTAGAGGTCATCGGGTAAAAAAAGGGTTCATCTGGGAAAATCAGAGGAAGGCGATAATGAAGAAAACAGAAACCATGGGGGAAACAACGAAGGTGTAGAGGAGGAAACCGAAAAGGATGGGGAAAAGATTAAAGCAGATAGCACCATACAATCATTAGTCGGGAAGGAGTATTCGCCGTCTAGAAATCGGAATAGCCAAAGTTACCAGTATTACCGGTGCTCAAGTAGAAGCTTTCCAAAACAGGGAGGGTGTGTTGGATATGTTTTTGTCTTACCACATCAATGGCGTTTCTTGATTGGTAAACAACAGACTTTCGTTTGGCACACAGTAAACCGAATAATCTGATTGCTGTAAAAGACTTCATAACCCCGGAAAAATTAGCTATGACTGAGATTTCCTTGTTGCACGTTGTACCAATAACCTGATTGCTTTTTCTGAAGAACTAACTTTTGGCACGTACCAATAAAATAACGAATGTGGTGCAGTTTTATTTTCGACATAGCCTGTACAATGCTCACATAAATTTTGACAGATGACAGCCGTTAGTATTTACAAGAACATATATTCGACGTAATAGTGTTTCCTTAAAAAACCATCACGGGTTATATGATATCGCGAATGGGCAAGCAGAATACCAACAACAGCGAAACATTGTCAGACTGCCCTTGGTATGGCTATCTCAAATGGCCTATTGTCTATATTTTGCAGGTCGACCATTCTCTACGGTCCTCAACAGTCATGGGCCACATAAATCGGAGCGCGGGAACATAAACCAACATTCGTTTTATTAGTCTCCGTTGCTTTGGATACCGTTAAACTGAGCAGTCGAATGCTCTAGCAACTGTCCACGGACGCGAGGCAGACAATGTTGAAGGCTGTACAGTTTTTAATGGTGAGCTGAGCGTCAAAGCTGCATGATAAATCATATTATACAAATCTAATCTCCTACTACCTAGTTGCAAATGTTGAGTGAATTGTATGCCCTCACCCGGTTTCCAGCACCATTCGAGCAAGCCACGATTTATCAGGAACCCCGTCGTTTCACTTGTTAGGATGATATAAGTGGATTATTGTCGTCGCGTTCGGAGTACACAGACGTAGCTGAAAGACCACTCGACCACGAAGGAGGTAAAAATCGGCAGATAATCCATGGTACGAATTTTCACTGAAGTCACTTGAAACGCACAGCGCTAAACGTGTCACGCACCGCCTAGACAAATTCCCACTCAGCTCATAAATAACTTCTTCCGGTTTCCTAAGCTTTACAAACTCTTGTTTATCGTGATTTCCTTAGAAAAATTGGTAGGTTATCCGTTTTCTCAGACGAATCATATTGCAGAACGATATCTGGCTGTTCAACTCATTTTTCGGTGTGGTGCATACCACACTGGGCACCCAATGCAATTTCAGTGGCAAAAATCTAGATAGTAACTGAAGCATGTACACTAGACGTATCGGTTATGTATTTGCAGTATTCGAAACGGGTTTGATGTTTATAGCTCGTTCCGTCCGGGTTTATCATGATTACATCTTCAAAAACTGCACCAAGTTGAGGTGTCACGGCTACGTCCTCCAATAGTATGCGTAGGAATTTCAGAGGTGAACTGGACTTATGGTGTACAGTCTAGCGGAAGCTCACGTTAACTAGCCAAGATAAATCACTCTTCATGTTATTTCTCGCAAAGGAGTGAACAATGAAGTAAAAGGTCTTCGGTACTGGTAAAGTCTGAAATGAAATTCAGCGTCATGCTGTCTACACTACGCGAATTTGTATGTAGCTTTCGCACAACGTCTGACTGTTTCGAGACATCCACCGAGCTACCGTGAGGCAGGGTGAACTGCCGTGTTCAGTTCACCCAATCACCAACCTCTCATTCATGTGCTCTGGTTTCCGTTGCTACTTTAAAGCATCGTCCAGTTGAGGGTAAAATGCTCTGATTTCGATTGCTACCTTCCAGCACCGTCCAGTAAAGGGCAGAAAGAATCAAACCATAAAGTGAAAAAGACCCAAAAAAATCAAAATAATAAGCGGAAATCAAGAGGACAAGGAAAGAGTCCGAATGCACCACTGATGAGCTCTAACAAGAGCGAAACTCGAGTCTGGTGCTTCCGATTGCTGGTTGGTCGGATGAGCTGAGGTTTGCGCGTGAAACGTGGAGTCCAAAAGGACAGTCAATCAAACGAAACGGTTGAAGTTGAGAATCGGAAGGATTTCGCCTACAACCTTTACTATACGTCAGTCACCGTGCGTTGTTGTTCATTTGCGCATGTAGTCCCCAAATTCTGCTGCTTGACAGGTGTTGTTCGTTCGCACTTAAATGACCTTTCGTCACGTTGTTTTCATGTGAAGGGCAACCCAGCTAGATGCAGAGGACTATCTAGCATGGTATCACCTGGCGGTCGAGTTGGCTACGCAGCGTCAAATCGATGATGCCTTGGTCGCGTGTCAGAGGAGCTTACAGTTGATGCCCAGTCATTCGAGCACTCTTTGCCTGTTCGTATTGCTACACACAGCTGGCGGCAAACACATGGAACAGGCGTCTAAAATATTGCGTATCGGCCTTTCCGACCGTCCAAATGACATCAACTTGCTGCTGTTACTGGCTAAAGTGGAAACAGTACGACAGAATGCGAAAGTTGGTTTGTTTGTCTACCGTCGTTTACTTGAGGTCTGGAGAGATACTTTCGCACCGGAATCCGATTCCAGGTATGTTCCGGTAGACAGTTACTTCAAGTCGGTTTCCGTATTGGTTTCACAAAAATTGTTATTTTGGCTTATATATCAATAGTCGCCTAGAATCGGGCAGATCCAAACCGCCGATTGAAAGGCAGTCGATCGTTATACTATGTCCATAGCTTTCTATTGACTGGGCTCTTCGGTAAGAAATAGTAATGACTGCATTCTCGCCGTCGATGACATCAACTGGTTCACAGACTGGACTTCGTCTGGTTTCCACCCTTCGACCTGTCAAGCATGATCGAACGTCCGGCTTAAGGAAGGCATCTTGTATAGCTCTTTGGATCATGGAGGCAAGTAAGGCAGCATACCACACCAGATGCAGTCTCGTCGTCAGTCACCTTAGCGTGTTTAGATTCAGTGCTTGTTCCAGTGAAGGACTTTTGGTTCCCAGCACCCTACACTTAACCTCAGCATCGCCGATACGGCGACCCCACTTTGGCCGGGCTATGCTACGGAGAAATTGATGCTCAAATAACGACAGTCATCGTTTATCTTTTACTTCCAACGACCATGTTTCTGAGCCCCATAAAAGAACTGGTTCAAGCGCCGGAGTGTACACTCGACCCTTGATAGACTACCGGATGTCACGCCGGCGCCACAGTTGACAGGCTGGCAAGAAATAAACGCCCCTTTCGTATGTGCGACCTCATCTCATACGTGATCTGGCCACCTGATCATCATCATCGTACAGTGGTAAACAGAAGGGCAAGTCCCACTGACCACTGCCCTTCTCACCATGTATCACGTGGAAATAGAAAGAATGAATATGCAAGATAACATGGAGTGGACTTACAGGAGTGGAGGAAGGAAAGAACGCCCTAGTGACCATCAAACGGAATACAAAGTCTAACTGTACGGTGTTTTTTAAGTCGAGAAAAAAATTGAAAATGTGTTCCAACCTATCTGAACTACATTCTGCCTCGGAATACTTTTATGCAGTAGGCAGATTTGCAAAAAGTCCTCTTGGACTTATGGAGGATAGCCTGACTACTTAGACCGTATATTTTGCACACTCAAAATTCTCGCCCATAAATGCTTCCGCAAAACCAAGATTACCGACGGGAAAATATCATCAGGTAATCGATTCTTCGGTGATCTGAAAAGAATTAGTTTAGCTGAAATGTTATGGAGCTAGTAGTTCAGGTTACTTTCCGACAGTCGCATTGTATGCGATAACAAGTTACTGTTATCAATACCAATTCCCTCTGAATATATCAAACAATTAAAAACTTGAACTTGTAGAGCTTATGAAGTAATGAAAAATACGATCCATATGGTACTTAGAAAATACCTTGAAGGCATGTAAATGCTGTTTCGAAAGATTCCTGATGTGGATCATTAGGAGTATTACCACTAAAACAAAGAATCAGATGTTGTAGCCTCTCTAACTCCATAATTTTTTATCACTCATCGGGAACCGTAAGTATGTCGGGAAGTGCCAAGTAATAAACCGATGAGTTCAGTTGTATCAACAAGAAAACTTGCTACACACTTCGGCGACAAGCGGTATCCCACTCCCAACCAGGGATCAGTGAACCAGCTGCAATACAATGTCGTTGCAGTCCAAACTACCGCTTATCCTACAGCATATTTGAATACACGTTCCTTCTTCTTTTGTTTGACTACTGAATACTGGACACAACTTGTGTTCCGCTTAGATCGGTCTTTTATTAATTAGCCAAATCAACACCACCAATCCGACTGCGGGTTAAATGTATATTGTGTTTGACGGCAATAATTTAATTCAAAAAGCCTCATCAGGTTGTCAACTACGGACGGATGATGATCACTACACAATCGGTGGTTCTCCCTTCCAACTTCCCTAGAGTGACTACTTTGGAAAACAGTAAAGTTTGTTCTGGTAGGATGCACAAGAACTGCATTTACTGTGTGCATGATCGTTTGGGCGTACAGTGTAACCTTTGACATACTTCGTGTTGCTTCTTAGTTAGCACTAAAACTTCGAAAGAGTCCAAGGGGACACTATCTGGTTGTGAAAATTGAACAACTTGGTTTTTGTAGCAGTTCGTTGAAATTTCGTGACTTTTCCTGATGATAAATTTTGCGCTCTTCCTCGAAATTTCGCTGAACTCTGGTAATCCGTTCATACTGCAAGGAGACCCTTGATCGCTTTTCAGGAAACAAAAGCGAGGTGCTCATGGCAACCCCATTACATAAGCGACCATTTATATAGCTTCTCAGAAGCTGAAAAGTAGTATGCGAACGTCACAGGTATTTGCCATGCTGTATCAATCAAAGAGGAATAAATAACCTACCTGGTAATCTTGTGAACGAAGTGATCTTTCACTTAACTCTTCGTGGTGTTATGAGTGTATCTCCACCCCATCTCACCCAGCCTTCCCGAATGATGAGTATACTTCGCGCACCACTCAAATACACAGAGCTCAATCTCCTAAGTACCTTGGAATGACGTTAAGCGCTGATATTCTCATGTTATCAATTGTGTGCGCGAATTGTGTTAACTTATCGTTCGAACTTGAAAGTTCAGTCAATTCGGCATGATGATTATCAACACACTCTTGCGACACCGATAGTACGATAACTATGTGGACACGGAAATGTCATTTGTTGTCATCATGATTCCCAAGTTTCTTGTTCTTTCTTCTATTATCTGAATTTAAATGCTTATAAAATGCGCTACGTTACGTCTGTTGGGGAGCACCGAAAACAATCTCGTTCTCTACCGGCTGTTCTGATCCCTCAGCCGGGTATTTTCAGCTAATTCTACGTTGAATCTACATCCACATTTTCGTTTCTCAACACAGTTTACAAAACCTACCCTGTATCATCCTGGGCATACACACGTCGCGAACATGTCACGTGAGACATATAAGAGCGTGGGCTATTAAGACACACCACTGACAAAGGGCTCATCTCCATCCGGTATCGAAATACAATCCGCCTGTTGTTGGAACCCTGAAGGTTAAAGGACTGCGGAGCAGACACGCCTTGATTGCAAACTGGGTGATTGAGTGAGTGCACCCGTGTGCGTGCACACATGTACACAATCTAGGAACAGCAGCAAAATTGTTTGCATGGTTTACATAGACTTCGGCCTTCTATCCTGAAAGTAGCACAAATATTTCGTGTCTGAACACGCGTGGTGTACATGTTCGATTTGCCAATGGTACGTTCATCAACGGAATAAAACTCAACCTGGGTATACACATCACTGCGTGGTTAAGGCGTGCGTCCGTTACGGCCCCTAACCAGCCCCACTGCATTTATTCTTTGTTCCTAGCTTGTGCCCACGTAAGCATGCACAGAGATGCGCTTACTCAGTCACCCGGCTTTCATTCAAGGCCTGTCTGTTCTGTGGTCTTTTTGATCGCCAAACATGGACAACGGGTGTTACGATCATTCCCACTAACTCTAATGGGAAGACTTCTTTGCCTTCGAATCACCTCAGTTTGTCACCAAAGCACAGTGAATATTATAGGTTGCTGGGCCATGTGTTCGGACATAGTGACACCCTGCATCTTATTCGAAGAACAAGTATGGTGCATTTTTCATCTGAGGGGTCAGGTTGCGTTGTCATATATGCATATGACAACCAAAGCATAAATGTCTAAAGCACGCCCCCGTGTACTCATGGTGTTGGTGATCACACAAACACGCACACACCGACTGTTGGGGCGTCTTTCGACAGGAATTCAGCTCAGCGGGGATAGACAAAGTAAGCCGCGGTTGATGCCAATCAGTTTTTGTTCATGCGCCTTCTTCTTCGCATGGCTTAGTCTGTCTCCGAGATGGTCGCATTGGCTTTGTTGAGAATAGGAAGTCTTAGCTTACGAGAGGCACACGAAGAATCTCACCACAGGCATCCGGTTCGGCCAAAACTATCGCTGCTGTTTTGTTTTCGCCCTGTTCGAAGGCTAAATAGTTACGGAAGCGTTCATCCGTGTAAGCCGACGAGGCGCCCAATAATACCCAACAGCGAAGATCTCTAGGTCCCTGAACCCAGTACTTCTATTCGAACAGCCTCTGGCAGATTGCGAATATCAACGGCGTCTGTTTTTAAAATACTGAGGAAACAAGGATATCGAAACTACAGAAAACATCCAGTCCAAACTGGTGCGGCATTCACGGTTCGAGACAAGGTTAATGCAACCGCCTATTTGCATGCGATGAAGGAGACGCTTCCGGAATATCAGAACACTGTACCTTTATCAACCTTGGTCAGAACATCTTTTCAGCAGGAAGGAGCACCAACACACAACTAGCTTGACGGGGAGTTTCCTTTACAGTGGATCGGACGAAAGGGATCTATACCATGGTCTCCATGATCTCAAGATTTAACTGCACTGGTCTTTTTCTGTGGGGTTGTGTTAGGAGGAAAACCTACGATCCCAAGCCGGAGACCCTGGCTAATTTGAAAGCTGGGATCCAATCTGTATGTGGAGCGATTCCAAAATCAATGCTGGAGGCAGTTCAACAATATGGTTCGACGGCTGTGGATTTGTCTGGAGCAAGATGGTGGCGTTTCTGTGCACCTGCTGCAACGGTAAATACCGCGCCCATTGGGAGCAGAGACCGACCTGTTGGTTCCTTTGAGAGCCGGAGACCGATTGCACGGTCCTTCTGAAGACCAACGCAACCTGATTGCCCTTACCAATGTTTGCCACTTATTATTTTTCAACATAGTCATTCTACGGCATTTGAGAAAGAGAACCACCGCGTATGTAGTTTGCTTATGCATAATGTATGATCAGTCTAATCTAGACTGAGTGATAAGTAAAAGGCCGACTAAATGGTGCGAGATATAACGATTTATCTAAACACAGCGATTACGCCGTTCAGACGGAATTGGCATTGATAAACACCGGCTTCATTACTTGTTGCACGAAGTCGATTTTATTTCTTGGTCACGTGCATTAACGTACACAGGTAGTGGCCACTGCCAAAACATTTTGACCTACAGGTGTAGTGGTCCCGATCGTACATAGCTCACCTGGATCTGTATCACGGCTGAGCTCAGTACAACTGCTATGGCGGATAGACTAAGCGTTTGTTCGTTTGCATCTCTAAGGCATATGTGAACTGAATTAACTGTGACCGAGGCACGGAAAACTCAGGCCGGATCGGGGCGGTCACTAGGGTGAAAAGGTTACTTGGATGCGCTAAGATAACCGCTGTTCGTTATGACTAACACTCAATGAACCCCTTGACCGAAGGTTGAGAAAAATAAAAGTAATAGGTCTGTCAGGGATTCATTGTTTTTGAAAACTACCGGTACCCTTGTGCATGTGTCCACAACACAGAAAGTGGAGAGATACTTTTATGGAGGGTAGGATGACACCAGTTATTGGAGGACTCTAATGCACCGGACTGTGCGAATATGCATGACCAGAAAAACCAGTAGCCACTGAAGTATGAAGGAGTGCAGTGACCCAACATCAACTGACAGGGTTCGTTGACAGGAAAAGTGTGTTGGTGGTGTGCGAATCGCCAGTATTTGAGGAGTTTTAGAACATCTACCATTAACGGTCTGAGTGACAGCTACAGAACGACATTGTGATCCCGTTGGAACAGCGGAATGAACACATGGTACACTGCCAAGACAAACTGAAGATTGAGAAGCACGAAAATAATGGTAGTCTTTTGGAGATTCATCGTTTTCGAGAAGTATCGATACCAACTGGCACGCGCAAGTGATACTCCTGTTGAGATTGATCGAAATTGTAGTGATGTGCATTCGCGCTGATTAGATCATATTTGGGTGAGGACGGTGGTAATAATAACACAGCGTAGTCAAAATCGCTGGTAGGTTGTCGACGTTTCGGTCACCACGGATAACCCTTTTCAAGACTGGTTTTACAACCGAATGAAACTGGAATGGAAGCTAAAAGCAACTGGGTGTTAGTCGCGGTGTGTTCGTGTGTTGGTCTGTGATGTTGTTTTAATGTAAGGGTGGGAGTTGAGTCTCCGTCCATACTATGTCCGTGATAGTGGGGTCATTTGAGGTCAACAAGGTGTTATGACCCGTTTTGGTGCTTGTCCATCCGCGTCGTAAGTGCCATCCATTTACTTGAAATCTCTGCCCCATCGTTGCGATTAAGACACGATTGGTGGGCGTTAATTGCCAGAGCCTCCGCGTAGAGACGCTTGGTGCACGTACGAAACCCACCCTGGATGATTCTGGTATTTTCGTACTCGATAGTGTGGTTTTCGGATATGGCGTGAAGTGTGATTGCAGAGTCGCGTTCTAACTTTCTTAAAGCCATTTTGTCCCTCGGTCTGCATTTTTCTTTATTTTTGTGTTCTGCGATTTTGGTTTTGACCTGTGTGCATGTTTGTCCAATGTACTGACCGGGGCAGTCTTTGCAGTTGATCATGTAAACGCAATTGGTCTGTTCGTGTATGCGTTGAGAGTTATTGGTTCTTGTGAGATGGCGTCGCAACGTGTTATCTATTAGGAAGAAAACGCGAACACCATAAGCACCAAGTACTTTTCTGATTGCCTCCGAAGTGCCCGATCTGTACGGGATACCAACGGAGGTTAGCCAGTCTATGTCCTTCTTGTCGTGTGATGCTGACTTGTTTCTTAATACATCGGTTACTAGTCCTCGTGGGTAGTTGTTATTTTTGAAGGACCGTGTGTAAGCGTTTCATTTCCTGTTTATGAGTAACGTCATCGTTGCACAATTTATCGACTCTGTTGGTTAGTGACGATACGAGTGTCCGTTTTAAGCATTGTGGATGGGCTGAGTTAAAGCCCAGATATCTGTCGGAATGTGTAGGTTTCCTATGAATGCTCATTGTAAACCTACGGGAGTTGTTTACTTGTAGTCGACAGTCAAGGAAACTGATGACTTTGTCAGTGCCTTCAGTCTCCATTGTGAATCTAATTGAGTTAGACTGATTATTGAGACATTGTAGAAAGTCATGCCTATGTTCTGATTTCAGAATTGCAAACGTATCGTTTACATATCTGACATAGATTCGTGGTGGACTGTTATTGCGTCCAATGCTTCACTTCGATCTTTCTTTCCGTGTTTCGCACGACTAACTGAGGGGGTCATAAGGAACACATAGACGCACCTTTGTAGCTCCATATTTGTGAATGCATACAGATGAACTAGTTAGTAATTTCATTTTGGAGTGTATCACAGTGGATAATCAAAATTGATAACAAAATGTGAACCATTTGTCTCCCACCTAATCTACGGTCTCGGTTCCAAGTCATTTCACTTTTGAAGCAGCTTTCTGACTGATTTAGTGGTGCATTACCAAGAATACCAGTCTTCAGCACGTCTTCATGGAGATGAATGGGTGTGGGCAGTAGCTTGTTCGACAACGTGTGTCTGTATCTCTATACTCTGCACCGTTACTGATATAGCTGAATAAAAGAACGTAATGATGTTATCCAGAAATCTAAGCGACTACGTGGTTCACTAGAATCGCTTGCTTTTAACGCAAGCTGACTGCAACTTTCTCCAGTTTTGTCGAGTTAAGTCAAATTGTGGTATTGATGCACGGTTTGTCGCATGAAGCGAAGTGCTCCACTGTTAGGAAACACGATTAAGTTAAGGTGAAAGACAACACTTGACTCGTGATATCACTTCAATGGACCTTTCCAAAAGGACAAACTCTTTCACTAGAAGACTGGCAAAAATGATAAGGAAACAACGAACTCCAATAAAAATTGTCGACACGCCCAAGATTCTCTAATTTCTCTGATATGCTATTTTACCATAACAAGCGAAAATCTGCCACACACTGGAGAGACAAAGGAAAAAACCGCGGCCGAATGGCGACATATCCGTACGGACACTTTACATCATGAAGCCAGAAAAAATGCCCAACACAAACTAATCGGACCAAATTCGAAAGCCAATAATGAGGTCTTTTCAAGTACATCAAAGTTATTACGGAAATAGAATGCACCTACGCAACACCACTTCAACAAAAATGTAAGGAAATGCGTGAAACCTATCATCAGGAAAAGTCACGAAACTTCAACAAACTGCTATGAAAATCAATTTTCACTAGGGGCCAGTGACCCCTTGGCGTTCTAGTTGTAATAAAGAGATAACGCGAATTGTGCTAAATCCTACAATATACGCGCAAACAATCGAGCACACAATAATTGCAGTTACTTTGTATCCCATCAGAAAATACAAAAGTTATCATCACCCATCTCTGTTTGACAGCCTGATAAAACTGAATCCCTCCGCTTAGCACTGAGAATATTATGACACTACATGGGTTCCCGATGAGTATCCGAAAGAAAATTATGGCGTTAGAGAGTTCACAGCATCTGATCTGCTGTGCGAGTGGTAGTGCTAGTTTGTTTCGCACCAGAGATCTTTTGCAATAAAGTTCCACGTGCCTTAAAATAATTTTGTATGCACCATGTGAATTCCACTTTTCATTCTGTCACTAGCGCAACGGATCCAATTTTTTATTGTCCGATTTATTCGAAGGGGATTGGTAATAACAACATTAACTTGTTACCGCATGCAATAAGACTGTCGGGAAGCAATCCGGCTGCATAGCCTTGTAGACTCCAGAGTTGGCTACATATTTGTATCTGTTCGTCTATAGTCTCGGTTTCATCGTAACTTCCACTGCCGAGAATTTTGTCAGTACGAACATCTACGTCCCGGGCAGTCAGGCAGACTCTCCCAAGTGGATTTTTCGGTAATTTGCCTACTGATAAGCATAGGAGTAGTCCAGTGCAGAATGAGGTTTAAATGGACTAAGGCAAATTTGAAGATTTTTTCGACTTAAAAAACACTGTACAAACGCACAGTGATCAATCATTGTGATCCGACAGAAAGTAACAACACGATCCCCACTGTTCACGGTTCGCTTCCATATCTTTCAGTGTATCCAGTCAACTGGTTGACGGGTCTTTTGGACCCCAACCACGATGGCGTGAGGCACCTACTTTTCCTAAGTTCAGTGCACATTTTCTCATTCCCCGTTGCCAAGTCATCTGTTGACACTTAATGAGATGTAACTGTCCAGATAACAAAACGTATCAAGGGCTGCAATGAAAATTTAACTTCCAGGGAATGACTCCTGATAACAGACCCGATGGGCCTTATCCACTTTGTTAGAAAAAACGGCATTTCCCAGCGTTTATTGTCCTACAGAATTGTAAAAATAGATACTGAAGAACGTTTTGCGGTACTCGAGGTGTGAATCATGAAGTAAACAAGCAAAATATGAATAAAGACGGAAAATCCGCAGTTATGTCCAAACTGCTAGTCTTAACATCAATTGAACGGCAATCAACAAAATAACTTGGGACGGTAGGTCAACATACTTGACAAGTGATACAGCTCACAAACCAACAAGGTATCCGTCACATCTACCAACCACACCACGGGGCCAAGGTAAAAGGAGATAAAACCGGTAAAGGACAGCGGAAATGAAGCGAGACGGAATGATGTAGGATTTGATAAATAGATTTTCTTTTCAATGGAAGAAAAACTGTGGGCAGATGAGAAGACGGAGAGGAGAGGATAGAGGGTCCCACCGGTTAGCAATCCTGGGGAAGAAGTGAAAAAAATAGCGGAGGCTTTTTTAGTGGTGAGTTGCCGGTGTTGGAGACCAACGGTGAAGGAAGAGCTATCGA
This sequence comes from Fasciola hepatica, assembly GCA_948099385.1. Taxonomy (NCBI): domain Eukaryota; kingdom Metazoa; phylum Platyhelminthes; class Trematoda; order Plagiorchiida; family Fasciolidae; genus Fasciola; species Fasciola hepatica. Next base: position 5,891,340 of record CANUEZ040000019.1, read on the forward strand.
GATAAACCTAGAACAAAAGACCGGAGTTGTGACGACAGAAAAGAAATGGCGAAGCGAATAACGGACGATAAATCAGAGAATGTAGAATGGGGAACCAACCCTGCAGCCGGGGGATCAGCACATTAGTGAAGATGGGGAAAAGACTGCACGGGTTTGTAGAACAAAAGGAGACTAAAACGAAAACCAACACAGAGAAGATCATCATTGTTGGGAGAAGGTTTCGGAAGAATGGGGAAGGACGTGGTTGTTGAGGTGTTATCTGAAATAACTTGAAAATCATAATAACGCTTGTATGATAAAAATAAACTTACCAAGAACAGAGTTTCAACATCTAAGCTGGTGATTCTCGCGGCCTCGTCCAATGCATCTTTAGCTTCATTGAGTTGACCGTTGTCCATGTAGAGCTCGGCTAAAACGAGAGCATTTGGAACAATATGATCCTAATCAACATACAATAAGAGGAAAAGTGTATCCTTCGGTTGACTGAAAGCCTCGATAATTGTCGGGGCAACATAAAGAAACGCGTGAAAAGCGTGCGTTAGAAGCACTGTTCAAAGTATTGGTGAAAGAAGGGACTAATAAGGTTAGTCTTTGCGGTCAAAATGAGAATCTTAGTAGGAAGTTACGTTGGAATTAAATGGTGCTTCGAACGCTCGCAATTCATCGGCTATTTCTATAGTCTTGGATCACCTGTACCAATATTGCATTCTTCAGAACTTAATCAGGTACGTCAAACCCTAAAATCCAATTTAGTTACGCCACCAGGTTAACTTTCAATCTTCGCAATTTACGTCAACATCGATGAATATGGATCCGATCATCTGGTACTTGAACGTCGCTAATCGTTGCATACGCACAGTTGGTGACTGCATGGTGAATGCATCTTTAGTAGCGGTCGCAACGACCACATAGCTGGTTACTAGCACCCAACTGGCTATTTAAGATGTTTCTGTAGTCACGTGCGACATCCGATTCAGTCAAACACCATACTTGTGAGTGATTATTTAAACAAGCGTTTGACCTATCCGGAGGATGTCACAAAGCGCCAGGCTTCGAAAGCTTTCTTCAGCCGCATTTAAGTACAACGGAAGAGAGGTTGTTCGAGGACGGTAATGTCTACTCTCAAAGGTTTGTAATTTGAAGAATGTCTTCTCCTTGAAGTGGTGTGGGAGGGGAATCGGTATTTGTGCTCAACTTCAAGAAGGGACAGCACAATGACTGCGCCAAGCAATAGCGTCGAAGCTGCCGACGTTCGTCGTACTTAGCAGATTATACCAAACGCGGGAAAAGCACCGATCGTGAATGCCTCGACCAAATCTTTACGCTCCGACAGTTGCTAGAGCGCCATCATACCTTCCAGAGATCATTGATCACTGAGTTTCTAGACATCCGCACTGCCATCGACGGCATCATAAGGAGTGCACTACAGAACTGTACGTTAGGAAATGGAGCATCTCATAGATGTGTCGTGACGTCTCAGGTCGGGTTAGGGTCGACGGTCAACTTTTGTCATCTCCAGTGAAGTGAAACGAGGTCACCCTAGATTCCTACTCATCTTCAACTTTGCCATAGAAGATGTGTTTTGTTCCGTCCCACTGGCTCTAGTGAGAAACCTCTTCTGCCTTCGAACCATGCAGTTTTATTAGTGAAAAATAAAGAAAAGATAGGTTACCGCTATATGTGCCCATTCGCTGCACACAACGGCATTGGTCCGACTGATGTGGACGACCACGCCCTGAGGCTTGAATGCCGCTAGTAGGATTCGTCTCGTCTATCAATTCACGTCATCGATCGGCTTGTCCTGCCGTTCGTGGTTTCGTGGGCTCGGTAGGGGCCGGTGCTGACGCACTTTCCGCCAGTGAGACTAAACCGTCCATCGAACGGTGTGGGACCGTACCCTCACAGGATGTACTACGGAATGCCTTGTCTACTCTCCCAAACGGTGGAGTTGAGCTCGTCCCAGAATGTTGGACCTGGAACAATGCTATAACACTCCCCTCGCCGAGTGATAATGCACGGGCAATACAACACGCTTTGAACTGCTTGGTAAATGAGGTATCTGGATACGGTATGCACTTTGCCCCATCCAAGTGCAAAGTACTGGCAGGGCCCTGTGCCTGCAATCACCTTGTGGCGATCAGCTGGAGTTAGTCGAAACTTTAAATAACCCGGGAACTTGGCTACAGCTGGGGACGGTGTTTGCGGGGGAGGGGGAGGGGGTACAAATCACACCACGAATAGCGAGACAGAACAAGTTTCGTCAGCCTGCGGCACTTGTGGCGTCGCCGTGATATCCAGCTTTTTCTTAAGTGTCACGTGTATATCACAGCGATTCGTAGTGTTTTACTCTACGGTCGCGAGACCTGGTCACACCCCATTCACTATACTCAGCGTCTCTTTGTTTGATAGCCGACGTCTCTGAAGCTTTGCCCACACATCTGGTGGGAACATCGAATGAGCAAAGACAACGGGTGTCGTCGTGTATCTGGCGTGGGTAGTCATAATCTGACCAACGTGATCGTTCTATATCGCCTCCGATGGCAAGGGTAAGTGCTGAGTATGATTGCCTGTTGTTTCCTTTCCCCGTGTCCCGAAATAACAAAACTACCAAACATTAGAACACCGAAAAGAGAAAAACTGTCGTGCGTTTCCCAGTACCCATTTATCTCCCCCCCCCCCTCTTCCTTTTCTGTTTGACCACATGTTCCTGGCCGCTTCCAAAGCTGTAACTTCGGCAACATTTGAAAATTCGAGCCGGTGTAAAATATATATTGCCCTAAGTGTTAGTAAGAGCACACTTGACCTAACTCTGACAAAGCTATCGAGGAACCTGGTCAATGCACTTTGATATCGACAAACTTACCCAACCCCTGGTAGATTTTTGCTTGTAATCGAATTGACGGGGACAAAGTATGTGCAGTGGAACGGGTTGATCGCATCACCGGTGGGATTGACGATCCGATTTGCCCAACTAAGCCGTGAGCGATATCAGTCAAGGCGACGGATAAATAATTTGTCTCCGACTGCAAGGCCGGTATGGTGGCTTCTTCTTCCATGTCAAAACCAGTTGGTGCTGGAACACTGGTAGGAAGTGCGAAATCTTCATTCACGGTGTAAGAGTCAGCGGCGCCTGCCATGCGATTCAGGAAGCTTTTGATACAATGATTGATGAAGACGAATAAACTGATGAAGTGGGTTTCCTTTTCTCAACGTAGTAAAGGTGCGCAGGTATAAAACTCACGAAATTAAAAAGACCTTCCATAAAAACCTGACAGATGCTATCAGTTGTGGGACCACAACACACGCAGCTAAGGTAACGTACATTATACACTCAGGGCGAAAAGGCAAGTAGACGCACTTTATGGTGAGCAGTTGAGAACGGAGTGAAAAATTAATACTGACACACTGGCGGGAGAGGTACATTTAACCGTTTTGTGCAATCATCAAAATTTACCTCGTCAACGGACAGAGAAGCTATGCAGATTGCATACCAGCTTATAGACTGCTGCACCTGAATCAATAAATCGAGGCACATTTAGGCGTAAATATCTAATGAAACACGCAGAGGGGTCAGTGTACTTCATTTCACTCGCTTATATGCACACCACTGGTTAGTCACGCTTTGATTTTTGCCGTATTCTTGCGTGCGATTGCCCTTTCTGGTTTCGATACCGAAATAAATGACCTACTAGTTACGGGTCCCGTTAAGAGATGACACCGAATATTGAACATTATAAAGCCATCATACTGAATGGTGGTTTATTTTGTCACATCCAAACAGAACGTTGCAGCTGGGTTGGCACAGCAGACTATTTGTTACGGAGAAGGGACAAATGCTTAGAATAACAAGGGGCAGGATCGCTGTAGTGTTCAGTAAATTGATATACTGATTATGATAGAGGTACCAGCGATATCAGTGTTTAGCTATGCAAAATCAGTCACCAATACATCATTACTGTCATGAAAATATTCTGCACACTAATACAAACCCAACCGCTGTGTAGAGAATTGATGTTTCAGTAAAGCTGGCAGTCATCTGCGTGGGGCGTGGAAGTCGGGGAGGTCCATTGCTTGTTGAGTAGTGTGTGTAAAATATTCTACTGAGAATGAACAAAGAAGTTCATGTTAACCAATCATAATTTGCAGTACTTAGCAGGGAAAACATACAAACGTGAATAAATATTCCGGTCGTTACTGTAGTGATTTTCATGCGGCACAAAGTCTGCATCTACCTACATGGATCAACAGAAAAAAATTCTACAAAAACATAGAATTTTACATTCTTAACCTGTGAAAGTTAGTACTATATAGGCCCCGTTATGTTTCCTGTGAGGACACCCGCTCTCGCTCATGGTAAGCGTGTATTTTCTCCCTGGTTTCTACATAACTTTAGTTTTCAACTAATGTGATACAGTATATCAAAGTAACGGATGAGAAGTATGACTTATGTAATTTCTCGCTGATTCCATTTTATCAAACAAAATTGATCGGCAGTTTAGTTGCGCGAAAGGAGGACCGTTTAAGTGGAGCGTTATTATCTTCAGCCGACCAGAAAAGAACATCACTCGTCTACGACGTTAGCTCGTATATTCCAAGTATGAAATCTAAGAATGCAGAATAGTAAATCTAGCAACAACATAGCTAGGGGTTGGTTAGTTTACATAAACAAAAACTCGTTGCAAGCACCAAGCCTGAATACCACTAAATCAGCATCATATCAAACTATTCCAATATTGAAATACAAACCCATGTGTCCGCTCGACTAACAATGCCGTTGGATAAGACAATCCAGTGAGTAAGCATAGAGAAAAACAGTTAACTGAAGTGGGGCGGGGAAGAAGGGCGTAGACACAGAGTACATAAAGTCTGCCTCGATGGTCAATCGAACCCTGTCGGCAATCAATTCAAAGGACGAGGCCACTAAACATTTCCCTTCGCCATCAGGTGAGAGATGAAAGCGAAGGCATTCCAGGAGCAAACTGATAATTTGAACACCAACGACCACAACAAAGGCTACCACGTTGGTTCTTTTATGGAATTCGTCTCCCTTAAACTTAAATAAACACGAGAGCAAGTGTAACCGTGCCTCAAAAGAATGCCTTATAGTGCTATTACTTCAAAAAACAGGATAGAAGCCAAATGCAACTCTAGGTCACAAATATCCAATTCACCTGAATGACTTTACCGCTGGCACAGTACCGGATAGAGCAACACACTAACTTAACTGGAACTATTAACATTCTCAAGGTGCTACCTCCGAAGCACGAACGAGACACCACTTTGGTGATTACCTTCCCCCCCCCCCGGAAACATCCTAAGATTCACATTCGACTCTACGTATCCGGCGATTCAGTGTTTAATATGAATCACTGAGTTGACATCGAGACAGCTTTACGTATGAGAACCGTAGGTACGTTTCTAGGATGGAACCCAGTTACAAACCGTTTTTATGCAGTTCGACCGCTGGTTTCGTGAACGCTTACGGTAACTGCCGTACCGTCGACGTTCGTTCGCCGCCTTTGCTTATGCCCTTATCGATACACGCTTATTTGGGGCCAAGAACAAACAGTGCCGGGATTTTCACAATTACCGACGGCTAACTGTGGCATTCACATCAAAAACGTCCATCACAGATGAAATATTTAAATTCGGATATGAAAGTCGTCAACATAGAGAATTACTGTAAATTATCGGAATAAGTTGTGACTGCTCAGATGCTAATATCCTGATCTGGCACCTCATAAGAAACCTTCCTCGACAAAAATGCACCTTGACGTGGTGTGATGGCTTGCGCGCCTCTATGACCCAAAGAGCTATACAGGATGGCTTCGTTAAGCCGGACACGCAATCATTCCTGACAGGTCAATGGGTAGAGACCTGACAAAGTCCAGTCGCCTGGTCCTCCAGGTTGGGAGCCGGCTTAACTGGCAAATCAGTCGGCAAAACCAGGGGAAGAATAACTGATCAGAGTAAATATACGTCCACTAAGAGATCCCGCTTCCTTGCAGATAGATTCCCGTTAGATATAAATGCTACGGATGAGAATCCCAGCCGTTCTTCTGCTTTGTGGCAGGACACCCTAGCAAAACCCGTCCAACATTTCCCATCAACTGCACAAATAGAAAGAATTCCATAATGCATCGGTCGTCGCAAACACGGTTACCCGTGCAGCGTTTGTCTCATCCAGAAGTACGCATCAATTATGAACAGAAGTGAGCACATCAGCTAAGATCTACGACGAACAGTAATGTAGATGAGCATTGGGCTCATATCAAACAGGCGATGCACATTGCAGCAGATTTCGCCTGTACTTCTAGATCCGATGTCCATCTAGGGCATTGGATCTCGCAAGAGCCATTGAGTATAATGGAGCAAAAGCGTCAGCTCTTGAACTGTAAGGAGATGAATAAAAAAGGAGAAATCTACAAAGGCAAGCTATGAAAAGCCTCAAGGATAGCAAAAGTTGGTGGGTCAAGGTAACTGAAGAAATGGAAATAGCAGCTGCTTCAGATAATAGTCAAAGACTGTTCTAACTTATTCGTGACACCGGTAGACGGCCAACTCCGGTCAGTGAAACGATTTACGATAGAAATGGTGAGCCCATTCATGGCAAACAGCAAAGACTCAACCGTTGGGCCGAATACTTCAAGGAACAGTTTAGCTGGCCGTGCGCTAGTGTAGTTACTCCTGTGTCAACAACTGCGATTCCTAGGGGAGTATCACTTGAACCCCCCTCGGAAGTTGAAGTAGAGTCGTGCATTCGATTATTAAAGCGTGGTAAAGCGACCGGTCTCGGCGTACTTTCCCCAGTTCTTTTCAAACTGGGTGGAAATGTTTTGATAAAATCACTTACCACCTCGCTCCGTGACATTTGGAACGAGGAGCGTATTCCCTTATTATGGAGCGAGTCATTGATTGTTCCCGTCTTCAAGAACAGAATACGCAATGACTGTAGTAACCATCGTGGGATCAACCTAATTCTGATAGTCACTAAGGTACTAGCCTGGATTTTGTTGCACCGTCTTACACCGGCTTGACACAGGAACGCCCCACAAGGTTTCCAGAAAAGGCGAGCTGACCACAGACCACCGGCTTATCTGGACCAACGTTATTGCCTTGCAGTACGCGGTTGACCGCGCAAAAAGAGGTGCATCATCGAATAAAAAATTCTAATCTGGACTGGGTGTCTGAATATTGTATTAGCCTACAACACCGTGTTACTTTGTGCTGTCGTTACTGCTTTGGTATATTGCCATCATTGCGTTTCACAGTTTTCATTTTCACACCAACGTTGTGTCCTCGATGCTCAATTGTAGCACGCATATTCTGATTTGCGTACGATACCGTTGGACCTAACCGAAAGGCGATACTACTATACTTTTCTCATTCTGCGAGGAATGAACTGAAAAGAATCAAACACCATGTGTTTGGAAAAATTCGAAAACATCGAGCTGGTTCGAGAACGGCTTTCTCGAAGATGAATGTCAAATCAATGTGCGTCCCCGTTGATTCTTTCGTCCAATATCCGTTCAATCATGTCGAAAATGTCTGAAACATGCAAGCTGTGTTGTTTTATTTCAAGAATCTTCATACGGCGATAGACGTTGAGTTGTTGAAGCTTGGTGGATTCACCAGTAATAGGCTGGACAGACAGCCAGGCGGAAAATCCGGAGGTGTTGTTATTTATGTACGTCAAGTTTGATGACGTTCATCCTTACGTATATTTATATACAACGCAAAACGTGTGCTGTCAAACCACTGAATGTAAGACACGTTTTATCCTTAGACGTTCTTCTGTTGTTATATCTAATCTGTACACAACCCTAGACTGTAGTTTCATGGAGCTAGCCTGGATTCATCTTATTCGACACTAGCGGAGTAGATGGGCAACTCACTTGTTATTTTGACTGGTGATTTCAACAGCATTGATTTGATATTACACAGTCTAATATCCATCGGTAACATCGTTAACTTTCCCACCAGAGATATTGCTTTTCCAGACTACTTCCCCGTGAATGAGTCATCATTCCCTAATATTGTGACACACATCCTCGTGGGAAACTCCGGTCAACTGAGTACCTGGGCTTGGAATTCAAAACATGCCTCCATATCCTGAGGGAATCAATTGTTGTTCCCATCTTCAAAAAAGGTTCGCGCAGTAACTACATCAACCAGAGGAGCTTAAGCCTAATTCCAACAGCGTCATACTCCGCATAATGTACCAAAAGCCCGAAGAGCAAGATGGGTTCCGTGCCGGTTGTGGATGCATGGATTAATTCACCCTCTGACAGCTATTGGGGCATCGTTATGCTTTCCATAGGCCAGCGATCATCGTGTTTCTAGACAATCGTGCGGCCTTCGACCCCGTCAGGCAAAGGAAGCCCGACTGGTAGGAAGCATTGAAAACCGAAGACTACAGCGAGAGGCCTCGCTCTCGGCTACAGCCGATCGTAAGTGGTACTGGATAGAAGTGACGCAGAAGATCGAGGCCGCTCGCGGCACTGTAGTAGGCCAGATTATCCCCGAACAAAGAAAAATCGAACGTCGGGTTGAGCATTCTGACCAGCTTCTCAGCCGAACTTCCGATCACACCGTCGACTTTCCATCTTCCTCGAGTGAAGAGATGCACGACGTCAACTGCGAGCCATCAAGTATGACGGAAATCGCCAGAGTCGTCAACCAGCTGAAAAACAGAAACGTTGCTGGAAAAAATAGCAAACCACCGGAACAGTATAAGACCTGTTTGTCATCACCGATAGACTGGCTCCACGAGCTGTTCCGATCTAAATGGGAAGGAGATATTCCCAACGGACTGGGGTGCACCAATTCTGTTGCCCAATCCCAAAAAAAGAGACACGAGAGTGTGTGGGAACTACTGTGGGATCAGTTTGATTGACGTTGCTGCGAAGATTTTCTGCATACTGCTACTCAATCGCTTCACAGTTGCAAGACTCCCGCATTCGACCGAACCAAAGGGTTTCCGCCGTGGCCGAGGCTACAGGGACCAAATCTTCACAATGCGCCGAGTACTGGAACACCGCTACAAGTCCCACCAGCCAAGAGTAGTCTGATACATCAATTTTCGGGCTGCCTTTGACGCGGTTAATCGTGAATGCCTGAAATATACTAGAATTCGACGGTTCACCTGCCAAACTCTCAAGGATCCTGAGGGCTTACTATGACTCCACTAGCGCACGTGCTCGAATATATGTTGAAGAATCTTCTGAGTTCACAATCATTTCCAGAGTTAGGCATGGCTGCCCTCTCTCACCCTTGTAATGCACAATTATGCAGTCGACTGCACGATCAAAAAAGTCTTGACTAACTACTCCGGTGTCCAATTGAGCCCAACAGTGCACATCTCGAACCTACACTTTGCGGAAAATGCTGTCATTCTAGATTTTCCCGCCACACCTCAACCAATCCTGGACCGCCTCAATTGCTTCTCGAAGTCAATTCAGCGAAAACGAAGGCTTTTTCCACTTGCCCTGAATCGTCGGCTCAGCCATTGCCCATCAATGGTCAGGCGATCGAGTATGTACCATCCTTCAGATATCTGAAGTCAACTCTACTTTTGGATAGTCAGGTGAAGGACGAAGTATTATCAAGGACTGACAACTCACGGGGAGCGTTTTTTCGGCTCCACTGTGTCCTGTGGTCATGGAGAAAAGTTAGCTTTCGAACGAAGATCCGTGTCTTTTGTGCCGCTATCCGGCCCGTGCTCAAATACGGGTGTCAAACTTTGCCACTCCGAGCTGAGGATACCAGAAGGCTGAAGATGCCCAAACACTGGTGCCTGCGCCGAATTCTCCGTACAAACTGGCAGAAAACGATATCAAACGACGAAACGGGGCGATGCTGTGACGTTGATCAACTCTCCGTCCGTCATCAACGCCGCCGCCTGCAGTGATTCGGTCATATCCTCCGGCGATCTGACACAGAAAAGTCCAGAAAAATACTCTGCCCTGCGTCGTGTGTGGGATGTTGCCGCCGCCTTGGAGATCAGCTGAAAATAAAGCTGAGCACCATCGAGAGAAAAATACAGCGCCTCTGACAGCATACTGTCTGCGACACTAGAAGAAAAGCTAGGTTATGATTTGCGCTGAGCTCGCATCCAATCGCCGCGCATGGTCGGCGATGATTCGAGATACCCACGGGGCCAACTTATCCTCTGATAGGAGATAGTCGTGTGAAAAAATAAGTAGACCTTTGAGACTATGAGGAATGACCATTCTTGTATATTGATGCATGAGCATGTAACAAACAGAGGACGGAAGTTCTTCGTGAGATTGATAATCATGAGCAAAATGAGGCTACTAGACAGCGTGGGTCACCTCAGACCTTTATACTTGACGTCAAAGATTTCATATTGGAAATGAAAAGCTCTAGTAATCTGATTTGGGTAAGACGGCAAAATCACAATAAGGGATATGTATAATTAACCCTGTCGATCTATAAAAATGGTGAGGATTGTAGAGAAAATCAGAGGGAATGATCTTGTGTGCTTTTCATCAACACCGCTCGTTGGGATGACTCTCCATCGGTTACATAATTTTCATGAAGAATAAACTGGGTCCGGGCCCGGTTGACGACATGTTACTCATATACACTCATCGACAAAATTTGGAACACGGGCACACCTGTTTTTTTTCTCAGTCAGCAGTTTTGGGTTTGGTCGGCTGCACAATTTCCTGATGCTGTCTCTGGTTGACCAGTGCGAATGGATTCCCCGGTGAAGTCATTAAAACTCACCTAAGAATGTTAGAAAGATTGTATGACAACGCTGTCGCGATTAGTATTTTTGTACTGAAGGTGTTTCTTCCCCATACAACGCCTTTTTGCGTATTTCTGTTTCTATACTTGGTGTTCTAGTTTTTTTCATTAGACACAAATTGATCTACTATAAAAGGGGGTAAACCAATGGTGAAACGGGACTAGAGTGGGCGAACAATCAAGTAAGATTTAGTTTGTTGACTCTGCTTTTGAAAACAGATTGTGGGCAGTCGGAAGTACGCAAAGAAGATTTTTCCTAAGTTTCACAGTACCAGGAATAAAGAAAAACTGAAATGACGAAGTCAGACATTTAAAGACAGAGACCTGACACAGGTGACTGGCCGCCGATTCGGAACTTCTAATTGGATTCGTTGCACTCATTGCACGGCTAATAGTTTTTCAAACTGAATAGTATTGAACTGAAGTAGAATGTATCAAAACAGCGATGTAATCGACAGCGAGAATGCAGTCATTACTATTTCTTACCGAAGAGCCCAGTCAATAGAAAGCTATGGACATAGTATAACGATCGACTGCCTTTCAATCGGCGGTTTGGATCTGCCCGATTCTAGGCGACTATTGATATATAAGCCAAAATAACAATTTTTGTGAAACCAATACGGAAACCGACTTGAAGTAACTGTCTACCGGAACATACCTGGAATCGGATTCCGGTGCGAAAGTATCTCTCCAGACCTCAAGTAAACGACGGTAGACAAACAAACCAACTTTCGCATTCTGTCGTACTGTTTCCACTTTAGCCAGTAACAGCAGCAAGTTGATGTCATTTGGACGGTCGGAAAGGCCGATACGCAATATTTTAGACGCCTGTTCCATGTGTTTGCCGCCAGCTGTGTGTAGCAATACGAACAGGCAAAGAGTGCTCGAATGACTGGGCATCAACTGTAAGCTCCTCTGACACGCGACCAAGGCATCATCGATTTGACGCTGCGTAGCCAACTCGACCGCCAGGTGATACCATGCTAGATAGTCCTCTGCATCTAGCTGGGTTGCCCTTCACATGAAAACAACGTGACGAAAGGTCATTTAAGTGCGAACGAACAACACCTGTCAAGTAGCAGAATTTGGGGACTACATGCGCAAATGAACAACAACGCACGGTGACTGACGTATAATAAAGGTTGTAGGCGAAATCCTTCCGATTCTCAACTTCAACCGTTTCGATCAAATTCCACTTGGATTTGTACGACCTAGCAGCTTTCAGCCTTTCTGGGCTATTTCTCGGTGTGGCTTACTTCGCGTTTCGAACAAATTTCAGAAGATTTTGATTGACAGATGTAACATTCCGAAACACGGTTCTATAATCGGTACAACGTCAGCGATGAATAAATATCAAAAAAACATAAAGCCGAATTTCGAACCGAACGAAATACGGAAAATGGATAGTCAGATTCACTGTTAAACCAAGCGGCCGCATCATATGCTCATTTAGACGAACACCGGTCAGCGTCAGGAAAGAGAAAACGGCGAAGATAATCCAAAACCACGTAAAGGCGTACGATCAAATGAAAAAAAAGATGAATAAAATCGGAGCTTCACGCTAACATCCGATTGTGATCAATGACCAATCACGAATCGCGGTTGAGTCAAGTGAGATGACCAATTCTGGGCCGAACAACACAAGGGAAGGAAGTGGAGAAGATCAACATGTAGATTGTAACTACTACCAGGTTGATAGTAATCGGTAAGAAAAAAGGTTATTACATATGAAATGTACACTCCCAACAGGGTCATGCCAGTTTACTTAAAATGTCATCAAATCATTCGGACTCTGATAAATGGTTCTCCAATAAGCACAAATATCGGACGTCTCTTAACAGTCATCCGCTGACGGTCTTAACCGACACATTGCGAACCACACCGTCGTTGGAACATCGAGGTTCCGGAACAACGGCCTCTTTCCAATCGCCTCTAGCCAAGTTCTTGTCCGTTATAAGCACCAGGTCACGATATTACAGATCCGGAACTGTTTCTGTTCAACTCTGCTTGCCTTGCAATAGTGGCAAGTAAGAATTAATTCATTTACGCCAGAAGATCTCGGTGAGGTGTTGGGCTTTCCGCCACCGACGATTCGGCTTGCACGGTTTCGTTTCACCTCCATCTGAGGAGATATTGCGAGTGCCAAGTAGTAGGCGATTCAAAGTCAGTAAGTTACATTAGCAAGTGTCAGGGCTATTCTTCACCAACGGTCTGTCGATCATGATCTTCTCTATCTCGGTCATCAGTGTCTAAGGATCCCCTGGCTCTCACATGGGCTTGACCATAACCGCCTACAGAGAATTTCTAAGACGTCTAGGTAAACCCCGCTTCGAGCAAGAATGAAGCAGCTCTCTATGGCCTCTTCAACCTCGTCCTTATAATTGTGATTTAAATGAGATAAGTGTTTCCCAATGGCACCGTAAAAGCTTCTCAAAAGTAGCCAATACCTTCTTGAGTTTCCATTAAAATGGACTATCTCCTTGTGGTGAAGTAAATGAACAAAATCTCCGTACTGGATTAAATTTCTGACAACCAAGAGCATTATATGAAGCAAACGATGGAGTATCAGACCCAGAAAACGCCAGGGCCTTGGTCCCAAATACCAACGTAAATAGTGCTGATTTTAACGCACAAGTTGGCAAACTTAGTGCGCCAAAAGCTTGTTTAGGTGGCCGTTGTGCTTCTTCTGCTCAGCACACAGAAAACGGGGATAGCCTTCTCCAGCTTTGTGCACACAATCGGTTGTTATTGTGTAGTACAAACTTCCGACACAGCTCGCGTCGCACAACGACTTGGCTCTCTAACTCTACCGGCACTTTGAGTCAGATTGATCATACCGCAGTAAGCTACCGATGGCGCAGTTCTCTTCAGAACTGTAGATCTTACCGATCCACGTACGTAGAGTCGGACCATGCATTGGTATTATTGAGATTATCTCTCCATCTCCATGGTAATCGTCGCAAACTGCAAACCCGGATGGCCGTGCAACGTTTGTCTCATCCAGAAGTACGCACCCGGAATGAGCAGAAGTTAGCACATGAGCTAGGATCTACGACGAACAGTAATGTAGATGAGCATTGGGCTCATATCAAACAGGCGATGCACATGGCAGCAGATTTCGCCTGTACTTCTAGATCCGATGTCCATCTAAGGCATTGGATCTCGCAAGAGTCATTGAGTATAATGGAGCAAAAGCGTCAGCTCTTGAACTGTAAGGAGATGAATAAAAAAGGAGAAATCTACAAAGGCAAGCTATGAAAAGCCTCAAGGATAGCAAAAGTTGGTGGGTCAAGGTAACTGAAGAAATGGAAATAGCAGCTGCTTCAGATAATAGTCAAAGACTGTTCTAACTTATTCGTGACACCGGTAGACGGCCAACTCCGGTCAGTGAAACGATTTACGATAGAAATGGTGAGCCCATTCATGGCAAACAGCAAAGACTCAACCGTTGGGCCGAATACTTCAAGGAACAGTTTAGCTGGCCGTGCGCTAGTGTAGTTACTCCTGTGTCAACAACTGCGATTCCTAGGGGAGTATCACTTGAACCCCCCTCGGAAGTTGAAGTAGAGTCGTGCATTCGATTATTAAAGCGTGGTAAAGCGACCGGTCTCGGCGTACTTTCCCCAGTTCTTTTCAAACTGGGTGGAAATATTTTGATAAAATCACTTACCACCTCGCTCCGTGACATTTGGAACGAGGAGCGTATTCCCTTATTATGGAGCTAGTCATTGATTGTTCCCGTCTTCAAGAACAGAATACGCAATGACTGTAGTAACCATCGTGGGATCAACCTAATTCTGATAGTCACTAAGGTACTAGCCTGGATTTTGTTGCACCGTCTTACACCGGCTTGACACAGGAACGCCCGCAAACAGCAGGCTGAATTCCGCACAGGTCGAGGATGCATCGAACAGATTTTTACTCTTTATCAACGCGTCGCACACACCCTCGACCAACATATATGGTTTGCCTCGACATGAAAGGCATCTCTGATTGAGTAGATCGGATGGCCCCATTCAAGGCTCACCCCTGAAACGTATGCCCCGAAGTTCAAGAATCTCCTAGGCCCTCATACTCCCATAATTCTGGCCGCGTAGCGGTTTACGGTGTTCGGCAACGATGTCCCATGTCTCCAATCCTGTTCAAAATCGTCATGAACGAAAAAAGGGAAAATACGTTGGGAAATATTCGGGACGGGAGCGCCAAACTAGGAAACAATGGAAAGCTGTGACCTAGGTTAAGCAGAAGACGTTGTCTGTTTGTTCGCATTCACAGAATATGCTCAACTCGCAAAAGCTATGGCTTCATTCGGAATGTGCTTTGCACCTTCAAAGTGTAAGGTGATGTCACAAGAGTGGATGTCAACGATTCCGAGCTTGATGCTCGATGGGGAGGTACTGACAATTGTGGACCACTTCACCTAACTCGGCAGCAGCGTGACGACAGTTGGGAGCACAGTAGTAGAGGTGAACACGCGAATATCCAAGGCTCGAGCGGCGTACGCTGGACTGAAGCACTTGTGGCGTCGACCTGATACTTCATTGAAGTTGAAAGAGAGTGTTTATTGCACCGCGATAAGTTCAGTTCTGTTATATGCTTGCGAGATTTGGAGTCTGCGTGCTGAAGATATTCGTCGTCTTGAGGTTTTCGACCACTGATGCTCGCGTAGTATCGCTAATATTGGGTGGAATGACAGAGCAAGCAATGCTGACGTCAGAAAGCGAATATTGGGTACTAATTCGGAAATCGTTCTGTCACAGCGTATACAGCTTAGTAGACTTCGTTCGATGGGGTGCGTGTTACGTATGGCAAACATACGTCTACCATACCCTGTCCTATTCTCCGTTTCTCCTAGGGAGTGGAAAAAAACCACGTGGAGGTCAACAGATGACAGGACAGCGAGGAATGAGAAAATGTACAGCGAACTCAGGAAAAGTAGGTGCCTCACTTCTTCGTGGTTGGGGTCCAGAATATCCCTCAACCAGTTGGTGGGAGACACTGAAGGATATGGCAGCGAAACGTGAACAGTCGCGATCGTGTTGTCACTTTCTGTCGAAACAGAATGATTGATCGATGTGTGCTTGTACACTTACACTGTGTATTCCGTGTGTTGGCTACTAGGGTATTCTTTCCTTTTCCCACCTGTGTAGGTCCACTCTCTGTCCATCTTGCTTATTCATACTTTCTAATTCTACGTGCAACATAGTGAGAAAGGCATTGGTCGGTCGGGTTTGCCCTGCTGTTTAACGCTGTACGGTGATAATGATGTAGACAGTGGTCGTGATCGTTCGGTCACTGGGGACTAATCCTACCTGCTGGTTTCCCGTCGGATGTGGTAGCTCTTGCATACTGATAACGAGCCAGACGGTAATAGATTAGCGTACCACCAAAGCTATCGCGGGTGGCAGGATTGAACCCCTGACCTCCGACGTGGTAATAAGACGCTCTAAACCATTCAACCGTCGGAGTACTCACATTTGATGCTCTCAGAGGTGTCACTGTTGATAAACGTAACAACGTTACGTTGTCGGTAAATTAAGCATAGTCCACTACTGCGAACAGAACCCAATACCATGCATGATCAACGAGCGTGAGTATAACACGAAATTGCAAACGTGGTTTGTACAGGACGCTTATTCATGCGTTCGATTTTCGAGTCTGGCAGAAATGGACTCGAGAAATGAGAAAATCGAAGAAGACAGATCAACGAAAAGTAAGCCTAGTGGAAGAGTGACAGTCGTATAGGGAAACGGCAATATAACAAATCGAAGAATGAGGTATCAAAATATATTTCATAGATAGCTGTTCTAAGGAAAGAAGAAAACCTCAACTAACAACAATGGTCCTAAATAAGCAGACAGGACAAGTGTTTCTGTGGTCGATAAGGATACCACTGTATCTCTCAGTGGTCGAAGTTACCGGAAAGAAATCGTATGATAGCCATCTCGTTTGCCTACTGAAAATCTATTACTTCGATTTCCTATCCAGAACCAGTACTGCAGGTACTTAATAGCAATGCTACAAACCATAGATTAGCAGAAGACAAAAGCTATCTGTGGAGGGATATGAAACTGGGCCGGCAGATCAGCACAATTATCGTGGCCCATTGATCTGGTTTAAATTTTTCAAAGGGGCCGAAAATTTCGGACAAAATCAGATTACAATGAGAACAAATTGAAGGGAAATTCAGTCCATGGAATTACGTGTTCACCTACATTTTGTATTCATTCACTGCTTGAGACTGTAAGTCACGTTTCTTATCCATCACAAGGCATCCACGAGCCAACAAAGAGAAACACCAACCCAGGATGAGGTGGGCCCGTGCACTCATAATGGGATCATTAAGTGCAGATGCAACCTGACGAAGAGGTAGAGAAGGTGGTACAATTGAACTCGTGTGATGACGAAAGCATAGTGTAACTGATAGTATATATTTACGTCCTTAAAATCCAGCGTCGTGGGGAGGATTGATATGAACCAGGAATGCAATTACCATTTTAAAGTAAGAATACAATAAACCTAATCCAGTGCATTATCACACTATCGGATGATGACCGGATCAATAAAAAAGTGTTCCTCTGAGGTATGTTTTATTGCTAAGCGTGAGATTGCGATCATTGTTTCTCCAAGAAATGAATTTGCAAGAAATGTAGTCTGAGGATCGGAGGTTCATAATTTATGAGGACATCACAGAAAAGAATGAAATGATTGCGTCTGACTAAATACAATTAGGAAATTATTAAAACTTTCATCACTATAAAAGGGGTTTTTGTTTGAAATTATTTCATTTTACGTGAGGATATGAAACTCCCTTGTCTTTTTTGCATTTTCATCCGCAATAATAAAAGATATACTCGAAAACAGACCCTAGTGCGTTTTTTGGATAAAGAAAATATTATAGGACTGGGTCCTATTTTTGGAGAAACATGGTGGTTAGTGCTTCATGTCCGTTCATTGTACACCAACTCCATTCCGTTCAAAAAGCTATGCAAAATGTTGAAACCTTGCAGTGCTTGGCTTCTTTTAATACTAACTGACTGAATGAAGGATATGATACAAACTGCCGCATCCAAATGCCTCAGTATGGTCGGGGGTGGGTGTCTCAGGCTCCGAGATGGCTACTCGTCCTGAACTCCTCTCGAAATGCTAGCAAGTGACCGTGCGTCTAATATAAACTCTACTGAGGAAGTCGTACTCACTACCTTCTCGTGGCGGAGGTGTTCCCACTAAGGTGAAGGGACGAAAGCGAATGCGCTCTCAACCGAGTTGGCTGACTAATGGTAAGTCTAAGGGAGATGGCTAAACCCTGATTCCAAACCAACCACAGGTGGCTTATGAGGCGTATATATATATATATATATATATATATATATATATATATATATATATATATATATATATATATATATATATGACGATGCATTTGAAAATTTACTCATTATATGGTTCGATTTTTGTGAACTAATTAGGGTATATCAAGCCACCGGGTAACGATCTTGATTCACTCAAAGTTTCTCCTTATTTCAGTTTTAAAAAGATAAGCCAGAGTTTCAACATAGCACGATTTACGTCCGGGACTATTTCGCTGCATCTCAACATGGTGCATACTGCAGATCGATACTGTTTATATAAGTTCATGTAAAACCATAATGTTCGACAAAATAGGGGAAAATACAACAGTCAAGTTACGTCATCATGGTAAAGACACATTAACAAAAAGCTGTTTCTGCTGACACAATATCGAAAGGCACAGCAAGCCTAAGGTCATCAGACAAACGAATCGTTCGATAGAAAAATTACTAGTCACCCTTTGTCTTCCTTTCAAAAGTGATGACGTTAATTGCTTGCTCAAACTACGACGTAGATCAGCGATTGCCCGAACATATTACGCAGCTGACCTCGGAGTTGTTCATCGGACGATTGAGATCCTCACAGCCTCGGTAAAACAACGTCCACCTCTGTACACCAAATCGAATCTGATTTACCAATTTCAGTGTAGTTGCGGAGCAACCTACGTGGGTCGAACAGAGCGGCAGTTGCGTAACAAAGTGATTGAATATATTCCAAATTGGGTACAACGTTTTGTGATGCAATCAGGGTCAGATCAAACGAATAATGACAACGTTCGAAACCACAGAACCCCGTCGTCGGCCGTCGCTCGTCATTTTCTGATGACGCAACATCCAGCTGACCGAAGCACTGCGTTTCG
This sequence comes from Fasciola hepatica, assembly GCA_948099385.1. Lineage (NCBI taxonomy): Eukaryota > Metazoa > Platyhelminthes > Trematoda > Plagiorchiida > Fasciolidae > Fasciola > Fasciola hepatica. The sequence continues at coordinate 5,910,322 of CANUEZ040000019.1, forward strand.
GGTCATTTACGTGGCAAAGAATACCAGGCTCTTGAGGTTTGCTGAAGCCATTGCCATACCTCGATGGAAACCTACATTGTATCAGCAGAAACAGCTCTTTGTTAATGTGTCTTTACCATGGTGACGTAACTTGACTACTGTAATTTCCCTTATTTTGTCGAACATTGTGGTTTTACACGAACTTATATAAACAGTATCGTTCTGCAGTGTGCACCATGTTGAGGTGCAGCGAAATCGTCCCGGACATAGATCGTGCTATGTTGCAACTTTGGCTTTTATTTTTAAGATTATTTCGGTAAAGCATGTTTCACTTTTGTATTTAACTTGACTCTTTCTTCCGCTATGGGTACTTGAGTGTGTGTGACCTCAGCTGCCGGGTTGAGGCTCCAAGCAAACTAAGCTAAAAGTCACCAAGGTATTGAAATATAATTAGAATGGGCAACGGGACCAAATAAATTGTCCTAGGTTATAATTAGATATGTTTATCATTCGGATATTTTGGTAGAGACCATTTATTCGACTAATATATTTTCCATGGTTGTGGCTATATCTTAAGGTTAGGAGGAATTCTTTCCTTGTTTGGAGATTTCATGACACAGGTGGTTTAAAAACGCTTTTCAATGATGGCCGCCAAACTTGTTGAAAAAGAGAAGTTCCAGTTCTCATCAATGTGAGCGTTGACTTCAAGATCATTTGAGCACGCCTCAATAATCGCCTACACTGTTATCGCGACAGCGATGGAAAGACCTACTAAAACTGAATTTTCTCGGCACGTCCAGAAAGAGGATTAGAGTGAAACTGCCGAGGCCTATAATTCTGAATCCTTTCTGTCGTATCTTACTCAGTGTTTTAAGGTGAGTAGGAGTAACAATTATCGGATTATTCACAGAAAAACTACCCCAAGTACACATCTCAAAGGTAGAAGGACTAGAAGATCGATTGTATTAGCACTACGATTAAAAAACAGTACCGGAAATCCCTGTCCTCAATCCAGCGCGGGAATGTTTCCAGATCCTCTCACTCCTTGTTGGACATAAGGTAGTCGCATTTTTCAATGCCGCTAGTATCACGTGATATGAAGACCGCACTGCAAGCTCAACAATTGAGGGCACGTATTGGTTTCTTCAAGGGATTCAAATCATGAGACCTGTCGTTTTGGTGACGGGTTTGTCACTCGTCTGAGTGGTTGGCATATGATGAGCCACAGAAGGCTCGGAAAAATGTCGTTTGGTGTAGGAATTCTCCCGAAAAATCATCCCGCCGAATGTCGATATATCAAACCAACATTATTGATTTGGATCGGAATAAAATATGTATCGCTCTGTTTGTGAACTTCAATTAGAAACGTGTCGTGTGGTGGGGAAATCTTCAATGCTGCAACTGGAAAAGGCACCCCTTGGATTTCAGACTGTGCCAAACAGAACATGGTACAATCAAGGAAAAAGGGATAGGCAGTGTCCGATTCTTTGATTTGTATTGACACTATCTGGCCCATTGATAAGCCCTGGAATGGTAACTTGTAGATTTCGAACTAACCAGTATTACTGACCACACTGCATGTAGTCCAGACTATTCTAGAATAAATCGGCATTTGGTGTTGTGAGCTATATTGTTTGGTCGCCTAGGTCATAGCAACATGCTGCATATTGGGACTTCACTCCGACCTTTTTCGCTAGGGAATTTAATTTTGGCTTTATACACAATCAAATATCACAGATACGTTAGCGGGATCCAATGACCTTGATAAGTTAGACTGTCTGGTAGTATATGTACTTCAGGGGTTGACGACAGTAACGTGTGCTTGGCTGTTGGATTTTGGTTCGATCCTTTCCACTCATTCCATCGAAGCCCAACGCACGCATCCCAGGAAGACTGTTCGCCCCGATTCAAAGGTCAGACTTACTCGTGGCTTGTCAAGCGGCTTCCCAGAATAAAGTTGCCGTCCGCGGAAGCAGCTTGTTTCAGCCATGGGTAAAATTTGAGTTCCAGGTAGAGACCGAGCACCTAAGGGATACCCAGTGAGGACAAGAGATATCCATTAATGTGCTATCTGTGTAGCCTGTACCCCATATGCGATTGCTACTTTATTGCTGTGTTGGCATCATGTTTCTGCTCAGGTCAGCTAAACATATATTTATCGGCTTTAGTAACAGTGTAATCGACAAAACAAATGAATTCGAGGCTCTAGCTGAAGATCAATTCGACCCCCCCCCCTCCCCACTTTCAGCCGAAATGTGTTTTCCACTAACGTTTTGCGTCGCACCTGCTCACGCGTTAAACCACACACCAAACATTTGCTTTATGCGGGCGCTGACTGGTGCGTGAATTGATTTCGTCCCATGACATCTGACCCATATTACCCAGATATTTTGCTGGCTTAAATGCTTTAACCCTAAGCGACCCTGAATTTGCTTGCACTTGGCTGACTGTAACGGAACGCTTTCCGTTGAGGTTAGTACAGTTCCTGTGTAATATTGATGATTGGTTATTGAAAAAACCTTATTGAAAACCATAATTGAACGCTTGGAATTTTTTGGATTGTGCTACGGGTATCTCAACGACTACTAGAATTCCGCTACAAACAGTACGAGCTTGAAAGTTTGCGACTGCAAGATCCCCACCTGAGACTACGTTGATGTAATTCGATGGTAATCAGGAATATAGTTGGTGGAAAAACCGATCCTTCCGGACCAAAGACTTACTTCCACTGCTTGGGTTGCCAGCTCAAAACCATCGTCGATGAAGCCCAAGTGCCCCAAGCATAGTGAGCTCGCCAGAAAATATACTGCTAATTTGCTCGAATCCAAACGCAGACATTCCCGGAGAACGAGGTACGCGCGGTAGTACTGTAAGAATTTCAAGAAGCAGGGTTTGATCACAAGTTAAGTTAAGGGAACTCGATGAGATCAGAAAAGTCGACTTTGAAGAGTTGTAAAATCCAATGCAATTCAAACGTCTCCCCAAAATCTAAATTTGATTTCATGTCTAGATATGTATGCAGAAAAAAAGGAACCCAGCACTATAAAGGACCAACAGTGCCACTTAGGAGAGTTAGCAGCCTTGTTAATGACATTGTTACTCGAAGACAGCATTACAAGATGATCGACAAAAAACAAATCTACAGTGGTGCGTCATACTTGACATTTCTAATGGGACTCCACTCATGTATATACTAACTAACTTGATGCAGGAGGAGCTTCGAACTGAAAAGCTACCACACGAACAGCTGAATTTTCGCCGACTCTGTTCGCCAACAGGGCAACCGCAAAATGATTTCAGCTGGCTACAACCTTAATGAAATGAGTCCCGTCATACGAAGGAACCTTAAGGAAGGTCCACGCGGACGACCTTGACTGCTTGTTCGAATCCACAGAATATGCTCGACATGCATTAGATAGACTCGCAGAAGCTATGGCTTCATTCGGAATGTGCTTTGCACCTTCAAAGTGTAAGGTGATGTCACAAGAGTGGATGTCAACGATTCCGAGCTTGATGCTCGATGGGGGGGTACTGACAATTGTGGACCACTTCACCTAACTCGGCAGCAGCGTGACGACAGTTGGGAGCACAGTAGTAGAGGTGAACACGCGAATATCCAAGGCTCGAGCGGCGTACGCTGGACTGAAGCACTTGTGGCGTCGACCTGATACTTCATTGAAGTTGAAAGAGAGTGTTTATTGCACCGCGATAAGTTCAGTTCTGTTATATGCTTGCGAGATTTGGAGTCTGCGTGCTGAAGATATTCGTCGTCTTGAGGTTTTCGACCACTGATGCTCGCGTAGTATCGCTAATATTGGGTGGAATGACAGAGCAAGCAATGCTGACGTCAGAAAGCGAATATTGGGTACTAATTCGGAAATCGTTCTGTCACAGCGTATACAGCTTAGTAGACTTCGTTCGATGGGGTGCGTGTTACGTATGGCAAACATACGTCTACCATACCCTGTCCTATTCTCCGTTTCTCCTAGGGAGTGGAAAAAAACCACGTGGAGGTCAACAGATGACAGGACAGCGAGGAATGAGAAAATGTACAGCGAACTCAGGAAAAGTAGGTGCCTCACTTCTTCGTGGTTGGGGTCCAGAATATCCCTCAACCAGTTGGTGGGAGACACTGAAGGATATGGCAGCGAAACGTGAACAGTCGCGATCGTGTTGTCACTTTCTGTCGAAACAGAATGATTGATCGATGTGTGCTTGTACACTTACACTGTGTATTCCGTTTGTTGGCTACTAGGGCATTCTTACCTTTTCCCACCTGTGTAGGTCCACTCTCTGTCCATCTTGCTTATTCATACTTTCTAATTCTACGTGCAACATAGTGAGGAAGGCATTGGTCGGTCGGGTTTGCCCTGCTGTTTAACGCTGTACGGTGATGATGATGATGATGATTCACGTAGGGGTGACGAAATCTGGTTGTTTCGACCAATCATTCACAAGGATTTACCTTTTTCAATTAATCGTCTGGCATACACTTCAACAACTGGCATCGCCAAAAAACTTTAAAGAGGATTTTTTCGCTGGATGGTCTCAGATCAAGAGAATCAAAGACTGTAGGTTTAAGGAAGTAATATCTGGGTTCAAAAATTCGACGAAGGTGGAAGATTCAGTTAACACAACTTCAGTCACATCTAAGCCCAGTTGATTATCATACGAGCACTATTATCGTGCGTTAGATAGACGGTGGAGAATTATAGGGACCAGTTGAGGTGCGGTGCAAACAAGCATGTTCGTCCGTGGTTTCCAGGGGAGGACTTTTCACCTCCCTAATTATATCGGCACGACTACTTATTCACACCGATTTATGTGAACTCACACTCTCACCTACAACAAACCGAGGAATTTAGTAAACCCAAGTACCACAGCTGAGTCTGCATCTTTGAAAGTGGACAGCAGTAACCCGTTCGGCTCAGCAGCCTTATTCCATTCAAGATAGCCTATTTTACAAAGAACCTCGCCTTCAAAGGCGGATTAGTAAGCAGAAACCGTACCTTTTACGCTGTTCAATGAGACTGTTGGAGATGGCCAGTGAAATAATCCCGCAGGATACGTTCGCGCTTTTTAAAACTGACAATTTTCTACCTGGAAGAAACACAACACTGTTATTCTAACATGGCGCTTAGACAGTTCCTGGCTCAGAGTCAATAACTCAGTTGAGCGGAAGGATAGGGGCGGGAACACTGAGGTAAAATACGACCGACGGTGAACTCGAGGGAAGGACTGGATCAAACCAAACTCGACCTTAGTCAGAACCATTGATCTAGTGAGTTTAGTTCAATCAAGCATTAACCTCGCACTTCTGTGATCTGTTTTTGGTTGCCACCTAATAGCGTCGTCGAGTTAGGGACAAAATAAATAGAAGCATATGGCCGAAATAAGCCAAAAACGAAGCAACATGCGGGAATCATGAATAAAGAGAGAAACTGAATGTAACTACGCCACTGGCCGCGACACCTAGTCATGTCACTTGGGGGTTTCCAACCATCTGGTAGGTGGGTTGCGTGGACCTCAACTCGAAAGTCTCACACGTCTTGCTTGGTCAAGTCCACTGGTCACGGTTTTTATACCGTTCTACCTTATCATGGACTGGCCACTTCGACCTGCGTTCCAACGACTACCTACCTCGGAGAACAGCGTATGACCGATGATAGTTGAGTGGTTTTGGATTTTTGGTTACTATCTTGGAGGTTGGAGGTTCGAATCCATCCCATCACTGATTAGCTTGACGCAGGACAGTAATCAATGTGCGTATGTACAGTTAGACTGTGTATCTCATGTGTCGGCTATGAGGGCGTTCTTTTCTTTTTCCAGCCCTGTAGGTCTACTCCCTGTCCACCTTGTACATTCTTTCCATTTCTACGTGCAACATAGTGAGAAAGGCAAAAGTCAGCGGGGCTTCCACTGCTGCTTAAGGCGGAATGATGATGATGGGAAGGAGAACACCAAACCACTGCGTTTGGCTCGTTACCAACCGATCTGGGACCTACGGGAACCTTGTGGTTCTTCCCTCCAAGTCTCAGGGTCCGGTTGCCGGTTATCCCTAATAGTGCTGTGAGCCTCTGAGGTTATGGGGTATACCCCTTCTGTTGCACTCATGTGCAGGCATGTAGTAAAAAAGAAGGTCTATCGATGGATATACGTACCACATGTCCCAGTCATCCTAATTTATTAAATTTCAGTACCTGTTCCAGTGACTGACACTTCGTTCCCAACACCATCCACCTAACCTCAACATTGCTAATACGGTGCTCCTACCATATTCGAGCAATGCTACGGAGAAATCGATGATCAAACACCGACAGTCTTCGTTCATGTTCTGTTCTTAACGGCCATATTTCTGAGCCGCATGAAGGAACCAACCTGACTGCAGCTGTGCACCCTCGACCCTCCATTGAGAGGCAGCACAGGAGAACAGACTGGGAAAAGAACGGACAGCTGGATCAGAGAACATCAGCAATACGTCCTTGGCCGGATCTAGACCAAGCTTCATTCTCTGGAGGAGTAGCACTGTTCCTGAACGTCATGTAAATGATGCGAAAATAATCCAGTGACTGGTTTCAATGCACCGAATTTCAGGACAACTACTATGGTTTTGATCAACCACTTCCATAAACTAGCAGGGTCAGCGGTTCATATCCATTCTTGAGAAACTGCTTTCCTGCTCTTTTCAAACAACGGAATTTTTTCAATGTTTGGGTTTGCTCCTCAAAAGTACACCGAGATAACTGCCTACGTCAAGCAGTCACGTTACGTCTAAAACAGCCTCTTTCATACATAAGACCATTCCGCTAATCGCGTAAGCTTTTTATGCTTTAGTAATACATGGATGCCCTCAAGAATTGATCCACACACTATCTCATTAGTGAATAAATAAAGTGTAAGTTTCTTACCTACCTCGTTCTGATTAAACATGTGATTCGTGTTGCCCATAACAATATGGTTCCTCCGACTGTCACATACAATATTGGCACCGAAACTTGAGCAGAAAAGAACTAAAACCAAATTGTCAAAACATTGCTATTCTAATTACAAACCGATATAGTATATGGCACTGTGTTGCATTGCACTGGGGACTACTGTATGTTAGCAATCACACATTCCAGCAGCTCACATTGTGGCCCAAAAGCACCAAATCAACTGGCGTTGTAAGAATTTATACTTCGGTGAAACTGAAAATGCTTTACCAGAAAACGGCAAACATGGAAATGTAATGAAAGAACGCAGAATACAGATACAGACAGTGTTCAAAGTGAAGATGGTGGAACTTGCCTTTCGTGCGCTGATTAATGAGAGGGCGAATTGGTACCATATGTGGAATTCTCGATAGGAAAACTTCAGCGACTTTTCAAGAGTCTGTTCAAAACAGAAACGTGATCCTGTGTTAATTCCATATATGGTTTCCGCAGAGAGCAGTGAGTGCAACAGGCTAAATAAACAGCGCGTACCAAGCTATGCACAGTGAAATTTTGATTGATAGACGGAGATTTGGTGCCACATGGACGCGTGAAACTCCAACTCTATTCTATGATATTTCACAAAATCCACGAACAGGATATTTAAACATCTTGGCCACTTCACCAAGTAAGCCATTGTCCTGTGTGAACAGTTCATGCACAAATTGCATTTTTTATGTCAACACATCAGCATCTCTTCAGTGTGATCAGTGATGTCAAAACCAAGGCACGAAGATAGAAGGCAGAAAAAATTGTATAGGTCATGAAAATTTTTACGTTTTTACTTTATTTGCATATTATTATGATCAGACTAATGACACCGAAGACACCCACTCACGGTCTAGAGACGGATCTAGGTCACGCATGTGAGATTTGATTTCTCCCCACTCAATTTTGGCTCATCGCCTTATCTTGATTTCTGTTCTGTTCGCCCAACATTGTTCGCATAAAGTGTGATGTAATGGTATGCTTCCGAACTACTGAAAATGAGCTTGTTCGCTGCCTTGTGTTGTTCTCCATGTGCTCTATGAGATTATTCGGACGATTAAAACAACATTTTAGTTGTTTTAGAGACTTATCTTTTTTCAACGATTTCAGTGCTTCCTACAGAAATCAGGAAAGTGAAAGTATACAAAGCGCACAGAACGGTACTCCCACCACCGGGGTAGATAGATAAGGTGACAGATAGGAGTAGTAACTCGAATTGGGCGTCAGTAGTGTCCACATGGGGCGTTTATACAGTCCCACATCTAGTTTATGGCACCAACAAGTCGTTTCTCGAAACACCGATCATAACCTGCTCGGAAGATATGTCAAATTAGGTAGACGGTAGCGGAGACTCTCTAATATCAGTCACACAGAGCTCGTCAAACTCTGTGGAATGGGCGGAGGAGATCCATATCAAGATAGAACAGATCATAAGATCATATTGTCATAGAAACCCCGGAGCAAGTGGACTCTCGCACGAAAATCGAAAGAGTCACTGCACTCCACTGAACCGTGCCGCCTACCAGGTTTAGCTTGGTTCAGCAAAAACGGGTGCTACACTCTCAAACAAAGGTCGGATGTGTTCAGTAGGTTACTTTCTTAATCTAGGAGTGGGATCGTATAGCGAAATAATCCCCAGCATCAAAAATTACGATTCATTTGCAAATTCACTGTGTGACATCGTGTTTTGGTGTTGACATTAAGTCTGTTGTCAGACCGGTGACATACATGTAGCGTGACTTCGTGCGAATCCGAAATATCTCACTTTTTGACATTCAATCAATCTTTTTTTTCGTATCTGAATATCGACCGACACGACTATACTTGCGTCAGCCTATTGACTCAGGCTGTCCATCGATCTGACGCGAGCACACAACCATTCGTACTTTGGTACTCTGTAACTGTAATTATCCAGGTAGACACATTTTGCGGCAATCTAGGCCGGACAATACACATCACGTACTGACTCAGTGTTCTCTGCTGTTTTCTCGGGAAGACGGTTTGGCACAGTGGGCAACAGCTACAATCTGGGCAGTCCAAGTATTGATCTGCGCATATAGCACTCAGCAAGCTCGTTATTCAAAATAACGTTACATACCATGACTCTTTCAATGCCTATTCGATTACTATTCAACTTATCGAATTTGCACCGAGTAACCCTCAAGTATAATTTCGACTAACTGAAGCTGTATTTGATACTTGCCAAATAACCAGCGAACCAACTCGTTACTCATAGATGGTCCAATCACTTCTGTTTGACTAAACCCCAGATGCTGAAGACCTCCTCAATCATATTCCGGAGGAAGATTCTTAAACAAAATTCAAGGAGACTGTCATCTAGCGTACAAGTGAATCCGACGACAAAATACTGTATGATCTATTCACCTCAGCGAAACTCGGCGATCAACCCCCATCACAACTCATGAAACACATTTATTTATTTTTATTTATTACATGCTTGCACATGAATGCAGTGGAAGTGGTATATATATGCCATAGAAACGAAGGCCCACTGTAATACTATGGATAACCGGCAACCAGACCCTGAGACTTGGAGTAAAGATACACATAAGGTCCCAGTGGGTCAGGTATGGCAACAATCAGGAAAACAGTGGCTTACTGCCTACTGAGTTTATTACTGACAGGTTGTCAAGCGGGCGATGCCATTTTCCGAGAGATCTGAGTTGATAAACTACCATTCCTAATGCAGCAAGTGTTTCCCATGCTAGATCTCACGACGCTGTTGGAGAACTTATCTGGACACACCGATCATGTGACGGAATGATACTCCTCCAGTGTCACGTGTAATCAGCGAAAATCGACCGGTGAAGTTTCCCACACGCCATCCATTTGCGTGACGCAGTCACCTTAGTCTGTTTAGATTCAGTGTTTAAATGATGATCACTGGTTCCCAACACCCTACACCTAAGCATTGCTGATACGGTGTTCCTATTGTATTCGGGCAATACTACGGAGGCATCGGTGCTCGAACACTAACAGTCTTCGTCCATATTCCACTCTTGATGGCCATCTTTCTGAGCCGTATAAAAGAACGGCCCTAACCAACGCAGTGTACACTCGAGCCTTGAAGAATGTCACGGACGTATCGCTAGTGCCATAGCTGACAGGTTGACAAAAGCCAGTCGCGCCCTCTGTGTACCTCATGACACTCTGGCCGATATCTATCCACCTGGTGAAATGTAACTCCCCAGATAAAAAAACTTATCTACTTCAGCTAGAGCTTCCTCTGCCAAGAAAGATTTGATGCTGCACCAACCCAGTCATGCAGCAGCACTTTACACTTTGTAGGTGCCAAGCACATCGCAAACATTGCCACAGAGTTCTTTAGGCTTTCTAAGAAAGCTCGCAACTTACGTGGATTTTCATTCAGAAGAACGATGTCTTTCGAGTATTACGTCAATGCGCAAACATCTGGATTCTACCCGGCCGGCGATTCCTCGATCGTCCAATCCCAACGAAAAAGTAACCACAAACGAGTGCAAAAACTGTATTCGTGTAACCAAAAATCAACACTTCATACAGCATAAGGCAGGGAATACATGAACAAATTTGGCATTGTTATTGATTTCTCGGTGTGGTGTGCAAATGTGGTTGGATAAGTCGGATAACAGTGTCTTATATGTCCGATCGGTTGGTGGTAGGCCCGAAGGATAAGCAGTAGGTTCTCTGTCAACGATCCATGCGAACGATGACCTGTGATGAACCGACGGATCACGAGCACATGCGTGAAGACCGCAATGTTGTGTGGAATATGAGGACCTAGCAGTTGGTTAGAGTTAGCAAAGCGCTCTCTCTATGGCACGGAAGAATGCGAACCGCAGCCTCGCTGATGACGTGTTTTCAGGGAGATTTCCGAAAGCCTGAGAAGAAATACAATATTGTCCAAGTATTCTGAGTCAGGTAGTTCACTGCCCGAGCAAAGATCGATGCCAATATTCTCACACGAGGACAGCCTTATCTCAAGAATCAATTCAATTAGAAAATTGGAGGGGAAAGGCGAAAAGGGGCAACCCCGACAAACACCCAATTCCGTGGTGAACTTCAGTGAAAGATCACCGGATACATGAATTCGGCTTCGGCTGTCCGCATACAAACACTGGGCAGACAATCGATTGTTCTTGTCTAGACCCAATTTCCGATACGGCTTGCGTCGCACAACGACTTGGCTCTCTAACTCTACCGGCACTTTGAGTCAGATTGATCATACCGCAGTAAGCTACCGATGGCGCAGTTCTCTTCAGAACTGTAGATCTTACCGGTCCACGTACGTAGAGTCGGACCATGCATTGGTATTATTGAGATTATCTCTCCATCTCCATGGTAATCGTCGCAAACTGCAAACCCGGATGGCCGTGCAACATTTGTCTCATCCAGAAGTACGCACCCGGTATGAGCAGAAGTTAGCACATGAGCTAGGATCTACGACGAACAGTAATGTAGATGAGCATTGGGCTCATATCAAACAGGCGATGCACATGGCAGCAGATTTCGCCTGTACTTCTAGATCCGATGTCCATCTAAGGCATTGGATCTCGCAAGAGTCATTGAGTATAATGGAGCAAAAGCGTCAGCTCTCGAACTGTAAGGAGATGAATAAATAAGGAGAAATCTACAAAAGCAAGCTACGAAAAGCCTTAAGGATAGTAAAAATTGGTGAATCGAGGTAGCTGAAGAAATGGAAGTAGCAGCTGCTTCATGTAACGGTCAAAGACTGTTCTAACTTACTCGCGACACCGGTAGACGGCCAACTCCGGTCAGTGAAACGATTTGCGATATAAATGGAGAGCCCATTCATGGCAAACAGCAGAGGCTCAACCGTTGGGCCGAATACTTCAAGGAACAGTTTAGCTGGCCGCGCGCTAGTGTTGTTACTCCTCCTCCTTTCGGGGAGGAAGGGGGGTATCACTTGAACCCCCATCGGGAGTGGAGGTGTAGTCATGCATTCGATTACTAAAACGTGGTAAAGCGGCCTGACTTCTGCCTTTCTCACTACGTTGCACGCAGAATTAGGAAGTATGAATATGCAAGATGGTCAGAGAGTGGGCCTACACAGGGGAAAAAAAGAATACCCTAGTAGCCAACACACGGAATACACAGTGTAAGTGTACAAGCACACATCGATCAGCCGTTCCGATTCGACAGAAAGTGACAACACCATCGTGTTATACTCACGCTCGTTGATCATGCATGATATTGGGTTCTGACCGCAATGGTGGACTATGCTTTGTTTACCGACAACGTAACGTTGTTACGTTTATCAACAGTGACACCTCTGAGAGCATCAAATGTGAGTACTCCGACGGTTGAATGGTTTAGAGCGTCTTATTACCATGTCGGAGGTCAGGGGTTCAATCCTGCCACCCGCCGTAGCTTTGGTGGTACGCTAATCCATTAACGTCTGGCTCGTTACCAGTATGCAAGAGCTACCACATCCGACGGGAAACCAGCAGGTAGGATGAGTCTCCAGTGACCGAACGATCACGACCACTGTCTACATCATCATCACCGTACAGCGTTAAACAGCAGGGCAAACCCGACCGACCAATGCCTTTCTCACTATGTTGCACGTAGAATTAGAAAGTATGAATATGCAAGATGGACAGAGAGTGGACCTACACAGGTGGGAAAAGGTAAGAATGCCCTAGTAGCTAACATACGGAATACACAGCCTAACTGTACAAGCACACATCGATCAGTCATTCTGATTCGATAGGAAGTGACAACACGATCGCGACTGTTCACGTTTCGCTGCCATATCCTTCAGTGTCTCCCACCAACTGGTTGAGGGATATTCTGGACCCCAACCACGAAGAAGTGAGGCACCTACTTTTCCTGAGTTCGCTGTACATTTTCTCATTCCTCGCTGTCCTGTCATCTGTTGACCTCCACGTGGTTTTTTTCCACTCCCTAGGAGAAACGGAGAATAGGACAGGGTATGGTAGACGTATGTTTGCCATACGTAACACGCACCCCATCGAACGAAGTCTACTAAGCTGTATACGCTGTGACAGAACGATTTCCGAATTAGTACCCAATATTCGCTTTCTGACGTCAGCATTGCTTGCTCTGTCATTCCACCCAATATTAGCGATACTACGCGAGCATCAGTGGTCGAAAACCTCAAGACGACGAATATCTTCAGCACGCAGACTCCAAATCTCGCAAGCATATAACAGAACTGAACTTATCGCGGTGCAATAAACACTCTCTTTCAACTTCAATGAAGTATCAGGTCGACGCCACAAGTGCTTCAGTCCAGCGTACGCCGCTCGAGCCTTGGATATTCGCGTGTTCACCTCTACTACTGTGCTCCCAACTGTCGTCACGCTGCTGCCGAGTTAGGTGAAGTGGTCCACAATTGTCAGTACCTCCCCGTCGAGCATCAAGCTCGGAATCGTTGACATCCACTCTTGTGACATCACCTTACACTTTGAAGGTGCAAAGCGTATTCCGAATGGAGCTACAGCTTCTGCGAGTCTATCTAATGCATGTCGAGCATGATCTGTGGATTCGAACAAGCAGACAACGTCGTCCGCGTAATCTAAGTCACATAGCTTTTCACTATTTCCTAGTTCGATGCCTGCATCCTGAAGATTTTGAAACGCACTCGCCATTATTTCGTCCGCGACGAAGTTGAACAGGAATGGAGACATGGGACATCCCTGTCGAACACCACTGGCCGTTTCGAACCAACTGGATAGTTCACCGTAAACTCTAACGCGACCAGAAGTAGGAGAATACAGTGATCTCAGTAGGTTCACGAACGTCCGGGGCATAACTTTTCGATGATGAGCACTAAAGACGTTGTTCGATCAACTGAATCGAAGACGGCTTTCAAGTCTAAGAAAATCATTATTGTCGGTCGGCGATGCGTGTGACGTGTTTCAAGTGGTCGGCGAAGAGTAAAAATCTGGTCGATGCATCCTCGACCTGGGTGGAATCGTGCCTGTTGTCGCAGGGGTTCCTCTCGCGAGCCCATGTGAGAAGGTGTAGCAAACTCGAAGCTAATATCTCGGTGACTATCCGATTTAGGATAATCCCACGATGGTTACCACAGTCACTGCATATTCTGTTCTTGAAGACTGAAACAATCAGTGACTCGTTCCATATGACCGGAATACGCTCCGCATTCCAAATGTCACGGAGCGAGGTGGTAAGTGATTTTATCAAAGCATTTCCACTCCGTCTGAAAAGAATTGGGGAGAGTTCGCCACGACCCGGTCGCTTTACCACGTTTTAGTAATCGAATGCATGACTACACCTCCACTCCCGATGGGGGTTCAAGTGATACCCCCCTTCCTCCCCGAAAGGAGGAGGAGTAACAACACTAGCGCGCGGCCAGCTAAACTGTTCCTTGAAGTATTCGGCCCAACGGTTGAGCCTCTGCTGTTTGCCATGAATGGGCTCTCCATTTATATCGCAAATCGTTTCACTGACCGGAGTTGGCCGTCTACCGGTGTCGCGAGTAAGTTAGAACAGTCTTTGACCGTTACATGAAGCAGCTGCTACTTCCATTTCTTCAGCTACCTCGATTCACCAATTTTTACTATCCTTAAGGCTTTTCGTAGCTTGCTTTTGTAGATTTCTCCTTATTTATTCATCTCCTTACAGTTCGAGAGCTGACGCTTTTGCTCCATTATACTCAATGACTCTTGCGAGATCCAATGCCTTAGATGGACATCGGATCTAGAAGTACAGGCGAAATCTGCTGCCATGTGCATCGCCTGTTTGATATGAGCCCAATGCTCATCTACATTACTGTTCGTCGTAGATCCTAGCTCATGTGCTAACTTCTGCTCATACCGGGTGCGTACTTCTGGATGAGACAAATGTTGCACGGCCATCCGGGTTTGCAGTTTGCGACGATTACCATGGAGATGGAGAGATAATCTCAATAATACCAATGCATGGTCCGACTCTACGTACGTGGACCGGTAAGATCTACAGTTCTGAAGAGAACTGCGCCATCGGTAGCTTACTGCGGTATGATCAATCTGACTCAAAGTGCCGGTAGAGTTAGAGAGCCAAGTCGTTGTGCGACGCGAGCTGTGTCGGAAGTTTGTACTACACAATAACAACCGTTTGTCTGCACAAAACTGGAGAATGCAATCCCCGTTATATATATGCTCAGCGGGTAAAGTAGAACGGCCACCTAAACATGCTTCGGACACACTAAATTTGCCAACTTGTTCACTGAAGTCACCAGTTAGCACTACAATATTAGAACCTTCACCGCTGGAAACCAGCATTGCGAGTTCATTACAGAACTCATATTTCTGCGTGCCAGAGCTGTAGTCCGTTGGGGCGTACGTCGAGATCACAAACAATTCGCGCTCAACATAACTATCTTTTCGAACGCCAACTGACCTCTGGAGTCTAACTGGACATAAACGACTGTTAACCGAGATCCAGTCTAAAAGGTCAGCCTTGGCCTTGTCAGTCAAGACTATTCCTACACCACGTTGACCCGCAGCTCGAGCTACTACGTCTCCTGAAGTGCGCAGGAAGTACCTCGACGAGATACCAGGAGCAGTTAGTTGAATCACACTGCTCGAATCCTGGATACGCGTTTTACTTAAGTAGCAGACATCAATCTTCAGAGAGTTCATTATGAGGGCTAGGCACGCCTGGTTACCGGCCTGCATCAGTGTACACACGTTGCAGGCGCTGAGATTCAGAGACTGCCGATGCTTGAGAAGATGTGAGTTACAGAGAGAGGATTATTCCCGACACTATTTGACAATGAATCGTTGCGAGTATCGGACGTGTTACAAGTGGGAGCATTATGGGTGGATAGATGGGGCAAGGAGAGGTGGTTGATGACAGAAGACAATGTTTAATTATAAAAAGGGAACTCTGAGCAGCAGATCATTTATCACTACCCACCCCGCTCGATGCAATGGGCAGCGCGGCCCGGATTATCCTGCGTGACGACCGATGCAGTGTGGAATTATTTGTATTCGTGCAGTTCATAGGAGATGGACGGGTACTGCTAGGGTGTTCAGCCCCAGAGCAGGAGAATGATCAGGGTCCTCAACCAAAGCCTTTTATTCTAACAATAACCTATCCGCAGGGCAACGGGGTGGCTGGGTCGAAGCCTATTTGCTTAGATGAACTATTCTACCACTGATTTTTCCCGGCTGATTTGCCAGTTTAAATCGACCTCCAACTTGGGGGAACAGGAGACTGCCTCGTCAGTCCTCTACCCATTGACCTTCCAGGTGTGCTTGAATCTTCAGCTTGCAGAAAGCCAACCTGTATAGCTCGTTGGGTCGCTAGGGCACGCAAGACGTCACATCACGTCAAGGTGCAGTCTCGTCGTGCAATCATACTCGGAAGGTTCACCGTAGAATTGGGGCAGCTGAACTGCTTCTGAAAGTCTTCCGCCCAACGGTCCAAGCGAGATCCCTGAGAGTGAATCAGTGAGTCGTCGGATTCTTTGATTTGATCACTTACACCAGGCTTCCGTGGACCGATACCTCCAGTCAAGCGGTACAGGTTGCGAGTATTACCATTAGACGCGGCTTTGTCCATCTCCCTCCATTTCGCAATCCACGACCGTTCACAATCGTTTCTCAGGCACCCAGTCAGTTTGCCCCCTGGGGATTTGTGCACCTCACTGAAAGTGGAATCCACCGTGACGGACCTGTGAACACTTAGCAAAGCAACTGATGCCGAAGATATCCATGTAGACCTTAACTAAATTGGTATCTTTTGTGGCATTGGAAGCGACATGCAACGCTTTCTTGGTCTGTTGCCAGCGTTCATTTGGGTCCTGGACATCCAACTGCATCGATTACCATGTAGACTGCTTCGCCTTAAAAGTAGATCGTCGGTTATCGTCTGGGAGCAGCGGTGCGGAACGGGTGGCTTCAGCGTTGGTGTGACCGCCGCCGAGACGTAAACAGAAGCGAGCACCTACCAATACGTGATCGGTGTCCACAGGCGTACACCAAGATGGACGGCAATTTTCAGTTGATCCACGTCAGCAGCAACCGATGACAATATGGCCAATCTGAGTCCAACGTTGTGAATATGTAGGCGGGCACCATGTGAGTCTGTGGCGCTTCTTATAACAGAAGTTTGTACTCTCCACAAAAAATCTGAGGTCAGAGCACAACTGGATCGCCATTATGGTTACGATAGACTACGATAGCAAACAGACTTCTCATGTGCCGTTCGGCGTTGCAATCCCCAGCAATGACCACCACGTCCCTTAAACGCACACTTCGTGGTAGAATTCGTTCTTTGTCTCAGAGGAACTACAGTCAGTGGGCGCATACACAAGCACGACGAATAAGCATCGACGCCTCAGTCTGTTGTTGTTGACACAAACAGAACCACCCAAACGAACTGCACACAAACGACTGCTGATTGGAATCCAGTCCGGTAGTGCACACTCAGCTCATGCTCAAAGCATTCCCAACGTCGGTCTGGCCACGAGCACCAGATTTAGGATCACCCGAAACGTGAAGAGTGAAACGGAAGACTGAGATTGTATCTGGGGTGCGAAAAGAGATCACAGAAGTGAGGTTTTGTATGCGTATTTCGGAGACACACCAATAGTCCATTTGAAAGTTTCAGGAATTCTAGCGATAGCGGCACGTTGCCCTATCTGATAAAGTGTGCGGACATTGAAGGCAGCCAAGTGAAATAAACACGTAGGCTTAGGAAGTGTGCTTAGTTTATGTCTAACTTTTGAACTACTGTTTTCTTCAGAACCGCAGTAACCCGTAGCATTTTGCGTTGTTCTCAAAAAAAAAAAACGCAGAGGAAACTGGCGAAGGCATTTACGGGGAGGATGCTGGAGGCTTCGGAGCAAATCATACTTCGTTGTGCTCACACCGCAGTTTTTTTTGTTTGGTAACCCTAACCGCAGCCTTTGATTAAAAAGTCTGATCTTCAAGAAAGTGGGGAGTCAACCCAGCACGGGAATGTGACTGAGACATCTGTAAAAGAACATCTGAATTGTCACACGAGACCTGATTGTTGTAGCATTCTATCTTATCTTGGCTGATATGTTGTCATCGATCCGCTTTCCGCATTCAGTCCTTAGCCCTATGCATCCAATGGAGCAAGCAGAAAGTGAACAGGGTAGCATCCTTTGAACTGGGGGCTGTCCAGCTTAGGTGGGCGATACCTGCCCAGTAAAGTGCGATGACTTCTCCCATTGTCGACAGAAACCCCGCGTACTCCACTCCTACGTCCATCTAGTGGAGGTTTTAACACCAGTAAACTGTTTCTCTCCGTGTTTATTCGCTGAAGTGTCCTCTCTAGGGGCATAGTGGTTAGAACCAGATGTTACCCATCAATTGATCCTGAGACTGGACTTCGTCTGGCCTCTACCCATCGACCTGTCAGGCATGATTGCATCTTCGGCTTAAGGAAACCATCCTGCATAGCTTTCTGGGTCATGGAGACATGTAAGCCATCACAACACGCCAAGGTGGAGTCTCGTCGTGATGCACTGACTACCAGTGTCTAAAAGAGTTCTCGCGTTCCAGCAAGGTATGTGTATAAGCGACCTGGTGTTAAGGTTCCCAGTTAGTGTGTGGATCACGCCGGCTACTGAAAGATCAGAGATATGTCGATTACCGAGGACGCCATGGCATTATCAGTGCACACTGTAGAGATAAAATACATGAAAATACACGAAAATGGGGTGCGAAATGGTATCCCTAGTGCCATTCGACTTGTTATTTCACGAGGTAGGTACCTCGTCTTCCTGGAAGCTGGTGGTCCCTAGTGGGTCATACGTCTTTCGGATCACGTGGT
Source organism: Fasciola hepatica (assembly GCA_948099385.1). Classification (NCBI taxonomy): domain Eukaryota; kingdom Metazoa; phylum Platyhelminthes; class Trematoda; order Plagiorchiida; family Fasciolidae; genus Fasciola; species Fasciola hepatica. Next base: position 5,929,056 of record CANUEZ040000019.1, read on the forward strand.
GACCGAATATATATATATATATATATATATATATATATATATATATATATATATATATATATATATATATATATATATATATATATATATATATATATATATAATCATCGATAACCCGATGCACAGTACAGAGACGTGCTGTCAAGCTAGGATTCCCAACGAATCATTACGGGAAGGTGTTTGGAAGGACCGTGGGCCGGTTCTCGGTTCATCCTTTCCTTCGTGATTTTTCCTCTAGTTACTCAAGCACGAGCAAGAGGAAGTGTCCTTATTTAGTGATGAGCCACATTCGCATACATCACGATGCTGTCTTCAGACCTTTGGGGTTATTTGATGGGGAAAGAGTTCGTTGCCAAACGAAAACCGACCACCTCCTCGGCTAATCGTCGATGATCGTCCGCGGCCGCTTCCGTATTCACGGCTAACCACGGAGTGGTCGTCTTCCTATCCACGACGCGGAGACGTGCCCAGTAGCATTTTGCTATGCCATCCGCAACCGATCCTTCGGCTACGGGCCAACGTCCGTCATACTCTGTTGGTTTCTAACTCATTTGGGCAGCCCGTCGAGTGGACATCCGGCGTATAACTTCTAACTCGCAAAACAGCTTCTTGAAATTACATAAAAAAGTGCCAGGTGGAGACCAAGGAACGGAGAGGCGCCCCATAAGGACAAGAAACCCCAATCAGTGGTTCTAACCGCGTCGGACACTGTATGCCCACTTACTATTTATGGTCAGTATGGTTGCAAAACCTAAAAATATTTTAACGTATCCACCTAATTACTTCAGTGTTACACATGTGAAAGACTATAGACTGATTCTTAGATACCCATACGATGGAAATTCACCAAATGTCTCCTGCCGGATAAAAAAGATAAACAACCACGTTGACTTACACGAGACAGGAATACGAAATTGCCTGTTCTGGCCAAGGCTATGGCTAGCAAGTCATATACCGCTGATGTGTTGTTGAACGAATGCATGAAACGTGCATCGGAAACTTCCGAAGGGCGATTCAAAATAACTTCTTGGCTTGCCTATGGTGAATAAAATTAGGAAAAAACCGAAAAATCATCCAAAAAGAGGTCTGTGAGTTATTACCTAACCAACAGCCATTAATAACAGGCTAACGCCTGAGGGTTAGTAACATCTCACATGAACTAAAATTTAGTGAACATTTGTGGTACTCCACAATGAAGTGCCTGGAGAATGGAACCAAATTCGGAATGCTCATAAGATCATAGAAGAAAATCAACAAATTCTCTAAGACGTGTCCCGTTTTAGTTCAAACTAATGAAAAAGAAAACCGATAGACAACAGTCATCAGTTTTGACGGAAGAATTACATTTCACGTTCACTGGTTACGCATTGGAACTGATTCATCTAGCTCCATTGTAGCAGGTGAAGTACAGTGGTACAGTGACTTAGAGCGTTTACTTATCACCTCAGTTCAGTTCAAACAACCGTTAGGCATGCACGTGGTGCAGCGGTTTCCTTTCTATCTCTCAACGGGAGCCTCAATCGGAAATAAACAGCAATAAAAAGTACCAGGAGAAGAGTTCAGTAAAAACAGCCATCAACCATGCACTGGGTGCACTTGCTTTGGTTGCTATCTCTGAGCCGCAACCTCAATCGGAAATGATGAAAGTGTATACGAGTTAAAAGAGAACTAGCAATAGTATCAAGTCGACCAAGAAAATTTGTGAATAAAGGAGCACCACCGATCGCGAAACCGACCCGTATCATAGACGCATCTAACTACTGAGTATGGGGAATCATTTAGCCCCCAGAATGCCTATCACGTCCTAAATGGTCAAATACGCAGGTCAGACTTCTCACATGTCATGGATTGGCCACCCTTACTCATCTCCCAACCATTGGCCACTTCAGAGAACATTGCGCGCCGAGGAATCCTACTCGGAGACATGCAAACACGTGTTCCAATCATCATAGTCTAGTGACCCTTAGTGTTTCGTTTAGTGATCTGGTTCCTTCCCCTAACCTCGGCATTGCTGATAAGATGTTCCCACCAGATTCGAGCAATGCTACGAGGATATCGGTATCTGAACTGTAAAGAAGCACTAGCCTGACCGTTGCAGCGTCCACTTAACCCTTGATAGATAAGCGGATGTCATGTCGACGCCACAGATGACTCAGGGTGGCAAATGCCAAACGAGCCTTCCGTGTACGCAAAGACACCTCATCCTATACCTCACCTCGGGGTGAAATGCAGTTGTCTAGATAACCGAACTTGTCCACTTGATCCATAGACACTCCAGATAACGAAAGATTTGCTGTTGCACCAATCCAATCCTGCAACATCTTGCAAATCGATTGTGTAAAACGCAAGCCGAACATTGCTACGCAGTTGTTTAAACTGACTAGAAAAGCTTGCAACTTACCCGTGCCTTTGCTTAGAAAAACTGTGTCGTCCGTATATTCAAGGTCCAACACTCTCCTGTTCGGGAAAAGTTCAAAACTACTGTCCTCAAATGAAAACAGGGTGATCTCGAGCATCTCATCGATCACAAAGTTAGAGAGAAAAGGAGAGAGGATCCACCCTGACGTACACGAATTCTCATGGTAAATTCGGGTGAAGGATCATCGTAAGTCTGAACCCGGGGCTTTGGCTGTTCATGTACACCACCTCAGAGGTAAGAGGTTCGAGTCTCACCGGTCACTTGGTGGCACACAGTAATTCACTATCGTCCGGCTCTTTCCACACCTGACCCATGAGGACCTTATGTGGTTCTCCACTCCAAGCCTCAGAATGCGGTTGGCGACTATACCTAATAGTGCAGTAGGCATGTGAGGCTGTGGGAAATACCACTTCAACTGCACTCACGCGCGCGCATGTAACGAAAATAAAACGTTATTTTCAGTTTATCTGATATTTGACCTATAGAGCACATGATTCACCATGTAGTGTCAACGCTAAACTCGCCAATGAAAACCAAAAAAGCACTTCACTATTGTTTCACCCTCGTTGAGAATCATCAGCAGTGCACATCCGCCAAACCTCCATCAGGGTGAACGACTGTAAGTCGAACACCTAACTACCAGGCTATCCCGGATGGCTCGCAACGATTTTTACCATCAATATATTATATGGTGCTCTTCTGTCACCGGCTGTTGCAAGAATAACAACCTGTTTTTCGGAGTGATTATATATATATATATATATATATATATATATATATATATATATATATATATATATATGGTACGCCAGCTGACACATCTTGCTAACGTCCCAGTTGATGCGTCGCTGAATTCCGATCTCGGTTGGATCGTTGTCCCAGGGTCAAAAACATCTCTGGAAGCCGCCAAATTCCACTAGTTTGTGTCCATTTAAAGCGGGATACGCTAGTCAAATCTCACCCGAGGGTACACAACCCTTCGTTCCACTAATTCCTGTTCTTTCATTCTATATCTGTTGCATAATTACGTGACTGGATTACCATTTCAACGCATTTTCTCCGCTCGCATTACTATAGTGAGCTTGAAATTGCTTTGTACACGCGCTCTTGCCCGTTGCTTGTTCTCGTACATATTGATGTTTTGTAACTCCTGATCCCTTATGTCTTAGCTATAGCTTTTCAACATGATTAAAGCCTAATATCGGGTTATCTTCATCTCAAGATCTCTGCTATCAGTCGCGTGATTTTTGTTCACTACAACTTAATCAACGTGTAACACGGGGTGCATTCCACGACCAGATCGCTTGGACGCAGATCCTCACTCGCCGGATGCACCAGACAAACAGATCCACCATAGAAAGACGTCCAACTACTTCCTGGCTTCCAGTGAACCTCTGGACGATGATAAACTCACTATTCTCACAAACGGCCACTCCATCAGTTTACGGACACAGCCGACTGCACAGATCATGATACTGTCACCGCTGCTCCTCAAAACCTGTACATACAATCAAAAAGCGCAATTTTTGCATGACACGTGCTATTCACCACCAGACAGGAACACGGACAAACCTTGAGCCAATTCCTCCAGAAACGAAAATCACTTTCTGATGATTATGATTTCAAAGCACTAACCACCGAAGAATACCGCAACGAATTCGTCTGTAGGTTGGCCTCTCATCAAATAAGGCAACGACTGTTAGAAGAGACAAGACAAGACAAACTGAGCTCGTACAGTAGCAATTGATATCATATAGCGTTGATCCACAGGTGTCCTGCTCCTTGTCTATGAGGAATCTGGATTCTGAAACACGGAATGAAACGTATGATACCAAAAATCTTATTTCCGTTGTTGAAAACTTTCGTTGTGGATTAAACCGACATCCGATCGTCAAGTGCCCGACAAAAGTGGTTTTATGTAGAGGTTGAGGGGAAAATGACCATTTCCAGCGGGTCTGTCGATCCTCCAACGTCGATAAATTGTGTCATCCTCGGATTTCGTACTCCTCTTCATTAGCGTTGTAGCGGCTTCCCATTGCCTCTCGAATGTTGTCATTCGTATAACTGAGAACGGGATTGTTACACGTACCTATTGACACCATCAGCTCGGAGAGTTATATATCGAGGACTGGTCGAAAAGTACGGCTGGTACGTCACCACATCCCAACAAAGAATCTCCACGTCGTCCACCAGCGTGTCAAGTTAACTTACATTCACCCATTTGTCTCCAATGAATCCAAAGACATTTCTGTTTGATTTACGCACTGGTGTTTTCGGCGGTCATGATTTTCTTCGATTACATGAATGTATCGAAATTCAATTTTTTGGATCAAAACATGCATTTTCTTTTTATGACCTTCATGCGGCTAGAATTGAACCACAATCCTTTTCGAACATCTTCCTCCCGACTGCAGATCCATTGCTACTAAGTCAAGACGCCATTCTTTGCGAAACACAATGTTTATCGAGTGTGAAACCCAAAACTCCTGGTATCACAGAACAGTCGAAGTCGCTTTGGAGAGCCCAAGTTCTTATCGCTACAAATGAACGTCACAGCAGAAAACTGGTAGACTACAACCAGACACCCGCTTTACACGTTGAGACGCACATCTTCTTCCACGTATAGGTGAACTGATGAAAAAGGTCTTGGGTTATGGCTTATACTCGACCGGAAGAGTGCCTGCAGTCACATATCAATCAAGACAAGCGCAAAACATTACACTACATTCGAAGCTTGTGACTAAGTCAATCAGTTCTGCCGCACTTCATTTGGCGTCACAAAAGGATCTGATTGCGTTCAATGAGCATTTGATGAGATTTTCACCAAGGGACGATTTCACGGTACATTTGCCTACGTGGACGACTTGACCATCTGTGAAGGAACGGCCAGAATTTCTAACGGTTTCCAAGAAGTACGGCGTCAGGTTTGAGTCCAAAAGCATTATACGTACACGGAAACTGTGTCTTCTTGGGTTCGGAGAATCGGAAAATTTTATCGAACCTGATCCAGAGTGGCTGGAACCTCCACCGCCTAACGCGAAGACAAAAGAACGCGCAGTAAGCATGTATGCATACTGATCTCAATGGATGTCACATTTTCTGGTAAAATCAACATACTAGTACAAGATGAAACTTTCCCCTTAGCAAGTGACGTTCCAACGTCATTTAAAAGTTTGAAACACGAACTAGAAAACACCGTCTCCGTTTCCACTGAACCCGGTCTCATCTTGGTAGTAGAAACCGACGTATCTAATACAGCCTTTGCTGCCTCAGTGAGCTAGAATGGTAGATCAGCGATGTGCTTTTCCAGAACCTTGTCTCCGACAGAAAAACTGCAGTCTCCGGAGAAGAAAGAAGCTTGTGTTATCGCAGAAGTTTTGAAGAAATGGAACTCATTTCAAGTCGGTGACTGATCAGAAATCCGTGTTGTTCACGTTTGATAATTTACCGTTGGCAAATCGAACACCCCGACTTTCATTATGAATTCGTATCAAAAGGGGTGTGAAAATCACATCGCTGACCTTGTCACGAGGCTTCTGTGGATCTGTCCCCCATCCCCATCATCCGGGCGTAACCAGAATGATATATTTGTCAGAATCCGTAACTCGCCGTTTTCAAACAAAGTGAAATCAGCCACTGCCCAATGCCAGTAATGTACCAAAACCAAGATTCACTCTTACAATCTACTACATATTCTCCTAATCAACGCTACACAGCTGCTTGAATGTTTAATCATATATATTTTTAAAGACCCCTGCCATCTGACTCGAGGAATAAATTTCTTACAATCATGACGAAGTTTCTCACCTTCCTTTTGCGTATACATCGCCAGACATATTCACTACCACTGTAATTAGATATCTGTTTAATCTATTTTCCATTTTGGCATGCCTTTCTGCGTACATCCGGACCGTGGTTTCCTCATACATGTCCGACGAGTTGAAAAACTTTCTCGACAGTAAAGGCATTGCCATCAGCCGTATCATTCTTTACAGTCCTCAGCGTAACGGGTAAGTCGAACGCCACCACCTTAGCACTCCGACCTCAAAATCCAGCCATTCAATAATGGGAAGTCTCCGTTCTCGAAGCTCTTCAGTCACTTTACTCTCTATTGTGCACCACGATAAAAATTTACACCACAAGAAAGAATGTCCCAACACAACCGGAAAGCCATATCTGGCGCGCCACCGCCTAGTTTTCTGCTGAACTCAGATGAGGCACTTCTTTAGAGAATCAGCCGATTCTCCAAGTGCAACCCATTAGTCGAGAAAGTTGGACTTTTAGAGCGAAACCCCAGTCATGCCCGTATTCGTTTTACTAATGGTTGGGAGGATACTGTATTTCTCGAACACCGGCTGCTGAACGACCTATTGAAAACCAAGCCCAAATATCAGAAAGTGAGACGGAACAACGGCTGACTCGCGACTTCGTAAACGAGTCCTCCTCTTCTGCATTAGAATCAGACTCATTTCTCAATTCATAAGTCACACGAACAATTGAAGACGCCACTCAACAACCCTCAGTGTATGAAATCAATAGGCTCCGACAAAGAGTTCGGCCTCACTACCTCAGAAGCTGAGATGCATGAATCATAAACCTGTGAATACGGGCCAGATTCTCTTGCTATATGCGCATCCTTGTTATTTAGTTCAATGTGCGCACGAAAACACTCATGAATACGTTAGTTTTAATCACCACAGCTGAAATCTGTATTCAGACTGAAACTGCTCTTGCTCGATGTTCTGTAACCCGTTTACTTATGCTTTAACTATGGCTTTGTTGCAAGCTGATTAAAGCCTAACATGAGATTATCTATTTATCAGGACATTTGCTACCGACCGTGTGATTTATCACTGAAATTAAAGATTGTAAGGTTCAGCTGCCTGTTCGATAAAGCCTATTTCCAGGGTCTTTGATTCTTCTTTATCATAACGTTGCGTTATCCTAGCTTACAACACTTCCTTTTCTTATTCCTGACATGTGACCGCCCCTGCTACGAGAGCAGGCTCCCAGACTTTAAGTCGCCGGACATTTGGTCGCCAGACATTTTCGATGACTGGATTACGCTACACTCACTTAAGTCTGTCAGACGTCACGCCCTTAGAAAGTATCAAAAACCCAATATCAAACCTTTTTTCATTGGTTCTCAACCTTGAAATGTAGTGCTCTTAAAATGTCACTGTCTGTATAATGTTCCCATTATTGCCCGAACCAACCCCAGTCTCTCAAAAGTAGCACCCGATTGGCCAAGGCTGTTCTCATACGTGACTGATCAAAACAAGTGGTCTAATCGACTAATCGACTCAGGGCCGATCACTCATGAATCGAAATTATCTCACTTCATACAGCAAGTGCTCTTCGTCGCTCGAAGCACAGACTTACTGAAATATAAGACGGAATAAATAAGTTAAAAAATGGAATAGATGACTACAATTAAGCCCAGCTAGGCTCAACGGTGACAGGAAATAAGATTGGACGCTGTATCGTTACTTGTATTACACATTTACAGAATGAGAGACATACAACTGAGGCAAATATCTTCGCACTTATTGTGAATGATACGGAAATATTCGCTCCAAAACAGCGCTGACTATTTCTGGGTTAGAGGAAAACGAATCCCTAATAGTTCAATGGGCCTTTGTGGCTATGGGGTATATACTCCTTTCATTGCACTCATGAGCAATCATGTTATAAAAAACTTGGAACAAAACGTATGGCACATCGACTCGCCGATACACTCATAACCCTGAACAGCCGAAAAAGTGCTAGTCATTAGAATAACCCAAGGTGGCATATCGCATGCAGGCTTGGAAAACGTTGAAAAGGAACACATGAACAAGGGCGTTTATAGGTTATGATCAACTGCGCGCAAAAAATGTACATGGTTGTACTCGACATACTGCTCAGCTAAACTGTGCGAGCGTTCGTTCATAAACACATTTGTTTTTCGACGGTCTCATAAGTATGCCGGATGATAGTTGTTCCATTCTTAGTTCCCATTCTGCTTGTTCTTTCCTGAGTTTTTCCACAAGGCGACACAACGAGGGGTGTTTCATTGGCATTCCTTATTCAAAGCCCCTATGCCAACCCTCGATCGAATTTGTTTTTTGTGAGAAGCCATTTAGTAAGCGCTCACGCACATTCCATAACCTCGGCTCGTATTTTGGTCTTCGTCTAGTTCCACCGTCGATTTTTCCGACCCAAGTGAATTCAAAGTAGATAAGGAAACCTGAAATGACGTCCTGGGTTTCACGCTTGAGGTTTGATGGTAGATCACTGAAACAGACAGACACTTCGCCCACCGGGACAAATGCCAAGGCCTGAAATGATTTCATGACGATAGCATTCGTTTCGCTATTGTACAAACTTTGCAATCCCAACGATTGTATTTTCCACAAAGGTATTATCCAAAATGAAACATTCATACATGTTAGTGCTTGGAAAGTTCTTTCCAATACTGTTGATAGCAACTTTCTCAGTCAGTTGCTACGGAAGCAGGGTTGAGTTCTGGTTTCATTTCTTTGAGCGTCTCAAAAATCACATCATATGTGGTTTGCTTTCTGCTACTGCGAATATAACATGCCAGCAGAATTGTAGTTCCCACTCAATACGGCGTGGATTGTGTACAGCTGCCAGTTCAGTGGTGCCGTGTGAAATGTTCCGTCGCACTACCAGTAATCACATTTTGGCAGCTGCGAATTGCGGCTTGTGGCGAAAAAAGTCAAATCAGAACTTTTGTGAAGAACGAAATTTTCTCCACGAATAGCTTTCGTTAGAGATTCCGATAATGAATCAGCATCCGGAACCATGCGTTTCCTTCTGGCCATTCCAGACAGCGTTTCTTTTTTCGGCAAAGCGCCTGCAGCATCAAGTGGAAAAACACAAACCCAATCCTGTATCAAACACGAAGTCGCTTTCTCTGACGAAGACGCCACGTGTTTAATGTACTGTATCGTCTTCTGTGTTATGTTCCGTGCAGCATCAGGAGGATGTGAGTGATTGATATTATGTAGAACCGTGTGGTTATGTGTTTCCCGGCTTCCACCACATCAACCACGTTGTCCATATTTCCAGTAGGTTATGTCGCCGTTCTTTTTGTTCACCGTATAAGAGTAGCCCTGGTAGAGTAGCTTGTCTGCCTTTGCTGGAAACCGTGAATTCCACTATCTGCAACATATTATGTACGAACTCTCATACTTACCTTAAGAGGACGATCAAACGCTGCGATCACGGGACGTTGAGTATGTGAGTGACCACGATTCTCTCATCGGTCGACAACGCAGCCCATATGCAACTTGGGTGAACAGGACGATTACTTACTTGCCAATGGCTGTGATCGATATCCGTCACCCAGCCGATAGGTGTTTTCTCCAGGCTTAGGCTTGCGAATCAGGGCCTCTAAAATGTTTATTGAAGGCAGTCGGTGGTTAAGACAAGGCCAGTGATGAATCTTGTTTTGTCTGCCGCATGTAATCGATAAGGTGTCATTTTGTTCACATACTGAAGTAGTCAAGTGGATCAAGTGTCTATCAACTCAAAAATGACAAAGGCTTGAATTCCAGATTCACTGGGCACTGTCGTGGTAGACCGTACTGCCATTTCAGCTGACCTTGGTTTCAAGCCTTCGGCTTTAGGAATTCCGGTGTGAAGCCGTTGTGAGGTCACAACGGTCAAAAGAATTTGACTGTGATGCATTTGCATTACAGCACAGCGCAAGCCTTTTCGTTTACCGATTCGTGATCAGTGTATATCTTTATAACTCTGGATTACCAGGTATTAACTAAAAATCCCGAGAACAGCCAAGGGCTATGTCTAATCCACTTTCTGAGGGTGTGACATTTGACAGACTTAAGTGAATATAACGTAATTCAACCACCCAAGTGTCCGTTCGATCAAATGTCCGGCGACCAAATGTCCGGACACGACGAGAGCGTCAACAATACTTCTCTTATTTCCGACCAAACGTATCTTCAAAACCAACCCGACTTTTTATTTTACGCAAGATTCAACTCCGTCTAACTTTTGAACACAATAGCCGTTTGGTGCACAGCCTCCTACTTGTTTTTGTTTTATCCTGCATTTTTGGTGTTGGCACCATGTCTGAAACCAAACGCAACGCATAATAATAGTAATAATAATAATAACAATAATAATAGCAGTAATATGGCAGCAGCTGGCCGACTGCCGAGTTGCTGCATTTCTTCTTTACCTTTTCTGCCACGGATTTGTATTTCAGGAACTTGTGCGTGGTCCTGATCCCTCTTGTTTTCGACCACTTATCCCGCATGGCAACATAAAGCCATTCAAATGAACTGTCCCAACCTGCTTCGCGATGACTACAGCACGTCATTATTTTTGATACCTGTTAAGCATCGTCTCTCTTGGTGTATTTATTTTTTACGATCTCCAAACTTTCGGTTGTAATGTATGATAGACTACTGCACTAAGGGTTTATTCCTCGTACTGTAATTCCTGCCTATCGAGCGATAAAAACGAAAAGTAAAACAAACAGCTTGGATCGAGCTAACGGCATATTCGAATAACGGATTACAGATAACTTACGATATGTTCAGATATTAACAGCATGAGAACCGCTTCCCGCATCAGAGAATCAGGAATGAACCGATGCGCCGGATAACGTTGGGGAGAAACCCAACCCCTCTAGAGAACCCAAACAGAAAAGAAAGCACGTAGTAAACCATTATTAAGAGAAAATACGGGCCGTATGTGAAAGTCCATTGCCTGAATGAACACATTCATTGGACACCTTTGTCCGTTTTGTTATGTTTATTGTGAGGTAGGTAAAGATTTTGATGCTTAGGTGGCTAGTTCATGACAACAAAATACGATGAATGTAGACGAGGGCAACTCGCTTTATGGTTAGCTAGTGTCCGTGGTGGATGGGTAATACCCCTGACGGATACCCACCATTAGAAAGACACTGAAGACAAAACTTTATTTAACATCGAGTCCGTTTCTGCTATCGCCATAGTCCAAAGGAATACAATATTAATTTCCGTGAAAAACAATCTAGTTTTACACGATTTAAAGGAATATGCAGTGAACTGGTATGGAAGCTCAGTTAATGATTTACAGTAACAAAACAATGAAACATTTAAGAGAACTATGACGTGGAATCGATATATTAACCCACCAGTATCGGCTCCAACAGGAAATTTCAAATAAACTGCGCACGAAGAAATAACATTTCAGATCAAGACTAGCTATGGGATAAACTGACACAGACATTAACAGACGTGTATTCGCTCCAAGTGTGGTTGGTTACGTTTTATGCACCCGCTGTCACGGCATGGCTGTGGTCTGCGTACCATAAAATGTGCGGAAACTAGGAGTATTAGTGTGGCAAAGATTATTGCACTCATTTCCCAACGTACATTCACACCCTTGTGCAACACGCACGTAAACTGCCCCTTAGACAGTCGACTTAAAAACTAAATAAAATCACATACCAAAGAGGCAAACCGATACACTTCGGTAACGCTGGCCAGTTTAGTTCGATGAAACATCACAAAAACAAGGTTCCGAAAACAGAATGTATATATAATGTACTAATTACTCACAAGACTGTGCGCTTGCCAAACATGATTCCAAAACGGGATGTCACGCATATGATCAAAAAACTGATTGAAAAATCAATATTACCGCAGCTGAAGTTAAAAATAATTACCGTGTGAATGATCGGTGTCTTCTCAGGGCCCATGTCATACTTATGGAATGTATTGTTGGTTAGGCCTCGGAGTAGAAGTTCCGCAAACTGGCAGCTCAAAAACTGCCTTAAAGACCTCGTAGACGGTGTTTCAACAAATCTGAGTAGATATCGAAACTTTTCTACTGTTGCTGGAATATTACTGGTGGAAAAAGTACAAGGGAGATGAGAGTGGGCATTGAAACGATCTGCAATAAGGATGATGACTTGTAAAACTCTGATCACTTAAGACTGAACATTGGTTCGACCGGGATATCCAGATGCAGTCAAAAACATTCACAATATCCTATCATGTAACAAGATGTTATCTGGACCTTTCACGAATTCATCGCTAATTCAGTCATTTCCACGCATCGATCGTCTGAGTGTTTGGCGCATGTAGGGTTCGCAAGTGCTACTATCTTCACACAACCTCGGTGCGATTTAGCGTATGGTTTCTGTATGTAGACTGTTTGATACCTGTGGTCGGTGCTCCCACAGTCTCCTCGTTGGGAACTGTTTACAGGTCGTCAAGCTGCCGTACTACTCAGTCACCACCAAATATAGCCATTAGCCATTGTCGCACTGTACACCTGCGGTGGTAGATTGCTCTGCTGTCGCTCAGTTCACTACCACGCTTGATCTATTGAGGCTTCATGTGGTTCGCCACTTTAAGTCTGAGGACTTAGTTGCCAGCTTTCTTCATATTATGAATCATGTGAATACACAACCACACACCTCTTCGCTCTCTCGCTCGCTCTGCTTACTCGGAAAACAAGCATGAACTCATTACCCTCACTAACATTCGCTGAATGAATCACTATATCGATTCTGTGCACCAATTTCTCCGATTTGCCTCTTCTCTTGCCCTATTTAGACCGAAACTAAAATCTCCCCCTCAGCAGACATCATCCACCTCCAATTTCCCAACTATACCTTTCACTTCTCTCTTTAACCCAAAGCTGGTATCTTTGCCTTTGTCAACCAGACGGTCGCCACATCCAAACTCAAAAATCTTGACTTTTCCGGTCGTGAACTTCAGTTGTTGTGGCTGAAGCTCCGATTCTCTCATTTTGATAACTGTTTTTATGTTGCTTACCGTTCACCTAACAGTAGCGACTCGTCGGTCTTCGACTTCTTATTTTTGGACACTGAGCACTCGTTTGAGTCAGATCCCAACTGCAATTTTTCTTTCATTACATGCTTGCTCATGAGTGGAGTGGAAGGAGCATTTACCCCATAGCTACGAAAACCCAATACACTATTGGGGATAACGGGCAACCAGACCCTGAGAATTGGAGTGGCGAATAAGATTTTAATGTCCACAATTGAGATTGGCTGATTCACTCATCGAACACCTCGGCTTTGGTGCACGAATCCATGACCAACAACCTGTGCCGACTAGCTGACCTCTTCACACGCATCCCCAATCGAGCTGGCGACCGAGCCCATACTCAATCTCATTCTCACATCCGCTCCTCTTCTCTTCTCAGGCATCTTCACTCTCCTTCCACTTGGCTCATCCGACCACTGTACTAATTCCTGTTCCATCAATTTTACTCGCTCTGACCTTCCACGCACCTCGAGACACACTTTGGTGCTAGTGATCAACATCATTATCGTACAGCGCTAAACAGCACGGCGAACCCTCTGGCCACTGCCTTTCTCGTCATGTTGCCCGAAGAAATAGGAAGAATGAATCAACATGGTGGACAGAGAGCGGAGAGATTTAAAAGCTGACGAGGCTTGAGAAAATGTGAGTTACAAGATAGGTGATTATCCACGAAACTTTGAAAATAAACGGTTGGCAGTATCGGACGTGTTACAAGTGGGAGCATTATGGGTGGATAGATGGGGCAAGGAGAGGTGGTTGATGACAGAAGACAATGTTTAATTATAAAAAGGGAACTCTGAGCAGCAGATCATTTATCACTACCCACCCCGCTCGATGCAATGGGCAGCGCGGCCCGGATTATCCTGCGTGACGACCGATGCAGTGTGGAATTATTTGTATTCGTGCAGTTCATAGGAGATGGACGGGTACTGCTAGGGTGTTCAGCCCCAAAGCAGGAGAATGATCAGGGTCCTCAACCAAAGCCTTTTATTCTAACAATAACCTATCCGCAAGGCAACGGGGTGGCTGGGTCGAAGCCTATTTGCTTAGATGAACTATTCTACCACTGATTTTTCCCGGCTGATTTGCCAGTTTAAATCGACCTCCAACTTGGGGGAAAAGGAGACTGCCTCGTCAGTCCTCTACCCATTGACCTTCCAGGTATGCTTGAATCTTCAGCTTGCAGGAAGCCAACCTGTATAGCTCGTTGGGTCGCTAGGGCGCGCAAGACGTCACATCACGTCAAAGTGCAGTCTCGTTGCTACAGATCAGCCAACTGGAACGGATTTCGCGATTTCCTAGCTTCCTATCCTTGGAACGATTGTTCCTTTACTTCGCACGTTTCCGGTCTCGTTTCTAACTTCACTAACATCTTTCTCCAAGGTGTGCAACTTTTTATTCCTCACTTTCCTAGACGCGGCAAACCCGAGTTCGCCGGGTGGTTCAATCACACATGCGATCGTAGTGTACACTTGAGGCGTTCAACATTTCACCGTTGGCGCCCCTTGTTCACTCCCGACTTCCACCGCCGCTTCGAGCAAGCTAGGAACAGATGCTCGCCAACCATGCAGAGAGCTAAACAACACTTCGACCGCTGGAAAGCCGAACGCTTAATCTTATCTTTAATTTATTAAATGCTTGCGCATGAATGCAGTGGAAGAGGCACATATATGCCATAGAAACGAAGCCCCACTGCACTGTTAGGGATAACGAGTCACCAGACCCTGAGACTTGCAGTGGGTGTGGTAACGAGCCGGACGACAGTGGAATGCCATCACCAGTAGCCGCCACCGGTGGCCGAACATTCTGGTCCCTTGGCAAAGCAATCTCCCGCAATTTCTGCCCTTCCAATTTCTTCCCACTTGTAATTCCACTGGTGATCTTGTTTGTGAACCACACGGAAGCGCTATTTTTGTTTGCCGTTTTGCCTTCCATCCTACTTTACTCTCTTACTCTACTCCTCCGATCCCTTCTCTCCCCTGTCCCCCATTTTCTACCTCATATTAACACTGGGAAAATCCGCCAAGCGCTGCGTTTTCTGGACGTATGCAAGCCACTCGGTCAGGACAATAATGGTTTTCTTAGACTTGAAAGGCGCCTTCGATTCACTTGATCGAACAACGTCTTTAGTGCTCTTCATCGAAAAGGTATGCCCCAGAAGTTCGTGAACCTGCTGAGATCATTGTATTCTCGTACTTCTGGCCGCGTTAGAGTTTACGGTGAACTATCCGGTCGGTTCGAAACGACCAGTGGTGTTCGACAGGGATGTCCCATGTCTCCATTCCTGTTCAACTTCGTCGTGGACGAAATAATGGCGAGTGCGTTTCAAAATCTTCAGGATGTAGGCGTCGAACTAGGAAATAGTGAAAAGCTATGTGACCTAGATTACGCGGACGACGTTGTCTGCTTGTTCGAATCCACAGAACATGCTCGACATGCATTAGATAGACTCGCAGAAGCTGTAGCTCCATTCGGAATACGCTTTGCACCTTCAAAGTGTAAGCTGATGTTACAAGACTGGACGTCAACGATTCCGAACTTGATACTCAATGGGCGGGTGCTGTCAGTTGTCAACCACTTCACCTACCTCGGCAGCAGTGTGACGACAGTTGGGAGCACAGTAGTAAAGGTGAACACGCGGATATCCAAGGCTCGAGCGGCGTACGCTGGACTGAAGCACTTGTGGCGTCGACCTGATACTTCATTGAAGTTGAAAGAGGGTGTTTATTGCACCGCGATAAGTTCAGTTCTGTTATATGCTTGCGAGATTTGGAGTCTGCGTGCTGAAGATATTCGTCGTCTTGAGGTTTTCGACCACTGATGCTCGCGTAGTACCGCTAAGATTGGGTGGAATAGCCGGGTAAGCAATGATGAGGTTCGAAAGCGAGTATTGGGTACTAATTCGGAAATCGTTCTGTTACAGCGTATACAGCTTAGTAGACTTCGTTCGATGGGGTGCGTGTTACGTATGGCAAACATACGTCTACCATACCCTGTCCTATTCTCCGTTTCTCCTAGGGAGTGGAAAAAGACCATGTGGAGGTCAACAGATGACAGAACAGCGAGGAATGAGAAAATGTACAGCGAACTCAGGAAAAGTAGGTGCCTCACTTCTTCGTGGTTGGGGTCCAGAATATCCCTCAACCAGTTGGTGGGAGACACTGAAGGATATGGCAGCGAAACGTGAACAGTCGCGATCGTGTTGTCACTTCCTATCGAATCAGAATGACTGATCGATGTGTGCTTGTACAGTTAGGCTGTGTATTCCGTATGTTAGCTACTAGGGCATTCTTACCTTTTCCCACCTGTGTAGGTCCACTTTCTGTCCATCTTGTATATTCATACTTTCTGATTCAACGTGCAAAATGGTGAGAAGGGCAGTGGTCGGTGGGGCTTGCCCTACTGTTCAACGCTGTGCGATGATGATGATGATGATGATGGACGGTATACCACCCATCGCCTTCAAAATGTGCCCACAAACTGGCCCATCACTTACGTTTTCTCTCTCTCTCTCTCTCTCTCTCTCTCTCTCTCTCTCTCTCTCTCTAACTTTCTACTTTTGCAATCCCTGGAAACACACCGTGGTGTTTTCTACTCCAAAACGCGGCGATCTATCCCACTCAAATAACTATCGTCTGATTTTCCTCATACCTATCACTTCAAATGTACGTGAAACTGTCATCTCCGACTAACGGCGTACGTTTCTCGAACGCGAAGGACTACTGAGTGATTGTCAATACGAATTCGCACCTCGCTGTCCCATCGGTGATCTTCTAGCCTTTATCCCACACTCCTGGTCGGCTGCAATCGATAACCACGGGGAAACATACTTGGTTTTGCTCGACATTTCTAAGTCCTTCGACCGAGTTTGGCACAAAGGTCTTCTGGCGAAACTGCCCACGTTTGGGTTCTCTGCCGCTCTGGTATTGTGGGAATCAAGTTTCCTCAGTAAGCGAATCACCTCCGTCCGAGTCGATGGTGTCTTGTCCCAGCCGTTTCCCAAGGTTCGGTACTGGCGCCTACTCTCCCTCCCATAATTCTTAATGATCTAATACTACTTCTAACCCAATCCATTTCTTTGCCGATGACGCCACCCTTCATTCTCCTCTTCCTTATCGCACTCCCCGCCATGCCAATACCAACATCGATTGTGACCGCAGTGCAATCACTGTATTTTTAGATTCCGACCTCGAACATATCTCTCTTTGGGGCTCCTACAATCGTGTTACATTAAATGCCTCCAAAACTTCTCTTCACTCAACTTCTTCGAAACATCATTCATTCTCTCCTCATTTACCCTTTGATTCAACTGTACTGCACTCCACAGGTTTTATCTCTCTTCTTGGCTCGTCTGTAAATTCTCTATGTTGGTATACTTTCATATCTCAGCTCACCTCTCGTGCTGCGCGCACAGCTGATTTCCTGTTTCGCGCCAGATGCTTCTTTACACCAGCTCATCTGCTGCACAAAGCTCAAATCCACCCCACACCTAAATACCGCAGTCACTTGTGGGCTACAGGCTTCGTCTACTTCTTTTTTCTTGTCGACTGGGTCCAACAAAAGACCACTTGGATGATCGATGACCTTTTTTAACCTCCAATCGGTAGCCCATCGTCGGGCGGTTGCTTCGTTTTTCTTATTCCACCGGTACTATTTTCGATTATGTTCTTCGGAGATCGCTTCGGCAGTTCGAATTCCTGTAACTTTTCCCCGATTATCCCGCACCCAGGCACCTAGTCATTCTTATCAAGGTTCTGTCACTAGAGGTCGTACTTCCATCTTTCAATCATTTTTCTTTCTCGGATCGTTAAATTATGGAACACTCTCCCTCCTTCTGTCCTCCAATCCACTTACAATTTTTCTCTCCCTAAAAGCAGGACCAATAAACTGGTTCTTACGTGAATGTTCCCCACAACCCACTATTACAGTGTCTTTGATCATGGGGTTTACCCCTCATGCTGTAACTCACTTTAAGTAATAAAAAGAGATCATGCACAAGCCTATCAGCCATTACTGGCCACTGGTTTAATTGGAACATTTCTGCGTTTTTGCAGGTTGGACTCGGTAGTGCAAAAGTTACAGGCGTGCCCTACAACACAAAATCCCATTCTCATTCTGGGAACTTCTTGATGACCATTGATGGTGTATGCTGCTCAGTCAAGCAAAATCATTTACCAACTTTCACCAATTGCAAGCGACACCATAAAACAAACTTAGTCCTGAAATAACTAACGCTCACGACGGAAACACAGCCATTCGTGAAATCTAAGTGCTCTTCAAACCGCTAAAAGATGGTTTTGGTTCTAATGACAACTAAAATAGACATCGTAGGTTGAAGCGAAACTTTCATAACAGTGAAAATCAATAAGTACCATGCTGTTCAACAGGGTTCTCGAGGCTTCAAAGAGGAATCATACAAAATAACATTGCAAAGCATACTTATTGGTTTTAAGCGGTTCTAAAAGCGAGGTTAGCTGCAAAATGTCATTTTCTGCAAAAGCGTATTTTAACTGACGTCTAAGTAAGGTTGCAGCAGATAAGGTATACTTTGTGGCCATAAGGGCGAATCGCCGTCAAGCCCTGGAAATCACGATACTGCGACTCAGACCGGGGCAGCACAAAAGTTCTTAAAGTATTGTGTGGTAACAAGAAACCATCTGAAGCACCGCACTGAATTTACTATTTCTACGGTGGTCTAGAAAGACTCCACTTTGTCCATTAAATTCAAAATGGATTGCCATTTGAACGAAAGTTTCCTAATGCAGTTGCGATTCAACCACTGCTCTTGTACGCTCCTCTCTCAAAGATTACCAACTATCTTCCCTCCCGGTCACCTTCTCTTTCTTACCGGTCGTCGTAAACGCCGTTCTGGTGTTGATGTTCGCAGTGCCGAGCACTGATTCTCCCTGGAAGAGCATCACGCTGCCACGGCGTTTCAGTGAGAATCACCCACAAACTATTTTTTCCATGAAACCCACTGAACAAGATTATCAGAAATACACGCAGTCAGTCTGATGGAGCCAATCAAAACTACAACTTTGGTTAGAGTTACCGGGCCGTAATGCTAAAAGCTGCTATCTATTGTTTGCAATGTCCCTACGCATTCTGAGTCTATCAGACAACTAACAACAACTTTCAACTGGCTTCCCACTACAGCTACAGGCTCAACATCATTAGGATGGACAAAATACCAGGGTCGACTGACTGTATGACTGGAACGTCGCTAAACGTGTGTCGCTGACTAGGCTGTTCACCATGGCACCAATCAACATAATTGCAAACAGATAAGCACTTGAGAATAAACAACGTAGCGAACGAGCTCGTTTTCAGTTATTCGCATGCATACCAATACATAACGATATATATGACTCACAACATAAGAACGGAGAATGAAAATCCAAATCTGTCTCTGCATGTGCGTGTGTGCACGGAAGCCGAAATTACTCAACGAAGATTATCGGGAGTAATCAACAGAACATTCTACGCTGCACTGTTACAAATCCTGTTCGTTTCCAAACCGATAGTGTGTTTTCGATTGAAGGACATAGTGCCGAATTCTGCAACCTCGTTTTGTGTATATTCTTTCACCTGTTCCTGTGGAACTAGGTACATTGGTCATACGACTCGACGCTTATCCGAACGCGTTCGTGAACACCACCCGGCCTGGCTGAACACGGGAGCAATTAAGACAATTAAGAGTGCGGTGTGCTCACACCTTGTTGAGTCAAACCACTCAGTGGAGGTGATAAACGCTTTTCGCACCATTTACAAAGTCCGAGGAAAGCAATCAAGACTTTTCAAGTGTCGCATCTTAGCCACAGCCGAAGCCGTGAGTATTCGTTCCTACAATCCTCCCCTGTGCACTCAGAAACAATTTATGCAAGCACTTAAGCTTCCGTGGCCCACGTCATGGTCCCGAACACATGTGCAAACACTTGAACATTCCACACTGTGATCAATTTCACATGCACACACGCACGTGCAGAGACAGATTTGGATTATCATTCTCCGTTCTTATGTTGTGAGTCATATATATTGTTATGTATTGGTATGAGTACGAATAACTGAAAACGAGATAAGCATTTAATGACAGTACTAGTTTATATGATCGCGCTGTATTCTTCCCCCTGCACAGCATGACGAATTTGAACTTCCTCATAGAGACAATACCATTATTTGTTTAGACGATGCGATAAAGACGTGTCTCCTAACGGATTATCGGTGGCACCAACAGCCCGGCTCCTGGAGCCGAAGTCACCAAGAGGCCTGTACTAAATTATAATGTGCAAAAGCGAACATGTGCAACTTACCCGGACTGGTGAGTAAGCGCTAGACTTCGTTGAATTGCCTTAAAAACAACGTTCGGGAAGGTGACGTTGATCTGTTCCAAAGCACCTTGATACAATTCCTGAAAGTGGCGAATGCACATCTCACCGCAGACTTCGTAATGAGACTGTGCCTCCTTTAGCTCTTCCACGGTGAGTTCCCTTCTTGTCATCTGGGCCAATTCCTCGACGCATAATCCTAGGTGAGAGAAGGAATGGTCAAGAAGCCAAGTGATTACCGATCAATGCTAAGCCTTCGCTGATTAACCGGACATACCGCGTCGCGAAAAGTTCTATTTTGACTGAAAGTAACTGTAGCTTTTTCAACAAGCTCTGAGCAGCAGTGAAGCTTTTGCGAAGGTAAAGTGTTTTAGCACTGAGGATAGATGCTTCGAGCTTGTACTGGTCATCGGGAGACTTGACGGCTTCCGACAAGAAAACACTGGCAGATTCCAAGTCATCATTATCCAAGTAGCCAGTTTCAAAGTGTTCTAACTTGCTTTCAGCCATCACCAGGTGGTACAGGTAACCTGGAAATTTAGTACGCCACACTTGACCTACTGAGCGCCGAATCACTTTTGTGGAGCGAAATAAGTTCAACAGCCTTATTCCAAGAGCCCTCAGCTCTCATTTTTTCTATATCGCTCTCTATTTTCCCCTTCTTCGCTTTGATGGGCCTCGCAGTCGTCATCTTACTCAGACCCCCAGGCCGTAGCGCGTCGTTTGAAAGACCGCGAAAGCCTTCAGTTCGGTTTGGTTCAGTTTGCACGGCACGGGTAATGGCCACGGCCAATCGTGCTTCCAGAATTATTTCCATGGTGTGCACACCAGTCAGGCACCCGCCACTGCACAGTTGTAGTATGCGGAATGCAGTGTCTTCCGTGGGGGTTGCACGCACACCATCTGCAAAGACAGGAAGAAAACTCGGTGAGCCGGAGCTCAGTAAGTGCATCAGCAAGCATCATCACTTACTCCGATAAAGATAGGAGTGGCAGTCTGTCTGAGCGTATTACACAGTGTAACTCGTCAAATCCCCGCTAATATTGAGGGGGAAATGTAGTCTTGAAGTCTTGAAGTAATACACGGGTACGAGGCTACAGCCCAAATGTTCCCGGATCTTGTGATTATCTTGTCATCTGAATGTCACCAGTGAGCTGTAAGATAGTTCGCTAGATAGTGGGGAAATGGTAAAACGGAAAGGTATCAAAATACAAATCTTGACAGTATCTTGCATCTGGTATTGCCGGCGATCTGGAAGATAGACCGCTGGACAATGCGAAAGGGCTAAGGACACGAGTCTTGACTGCATCTTGCGTCTCGAACTGCCGGGGATCTGGAAGATGGACCTTTGGACCGTGGGAGAAGTTCAGCTTTGCTGAAGTTCGTTCAACTTGAGTGACACGGAAGATTCAAGCGTGGGAAATCTGTCGGACATCAAACAGCGAGGCTTTCGGTCCGCGCGCCGCGCGCGGCCTTGCCGCAGCTCATTGCACATCAACTACGAGAGATATTACGCATCGTTAGCGGTCACTGGCTGTATGCAGTAAGCGAAAAGGTCGATTACAACACATCCCAGACGGGCCAAGATGCTACCCGCCATTCAACTAGTGAGCATACTCAAAGCTCACAACCAGGAAATTTCTCGCACCTCTTGCGATCTAGTGCACCTTTGAAGGACCGGGTGGTCTGCAGGTCTATAATTCCACCAGGTTGGCTGTCCCGACTGTCCACTGCCCTATTACTAAGGACGGGGGTTCCACTCGTCAACCATGCTCAAACTTTCGTAAGAATCTTGAGCTTGCCAGACTGATAGATCGAAGCCCTTCTTGCGGGCGGTTTCTAGGAGGGGGCCTCTATAGTGGTCAGCCGATCACACCCTGTCTGTCACCTGTGCGTTTCGGGCACGCAGCAACCGCCAGCTCTGTTTCCGACACACTTCCTCGGCACACGCCATCGGGCGGTGTCCGTACTCAGGCCGTGTGAGAATATACTTGGTTGGCAGTCCACGGTCTTTTCTCGTTGAATTCCTGGAGGAACATGACTATGGAAGCTGGGAGAGTGTGCCCTCCAGTAATTGGTGAGCACGTTCCATTTATAATTTTTGAATAATCCCACCAAAGTGACCCAGCTGGGTCACGTCTACGGCGGCTCTTCCTCCCCTTCTCCGGCCATTTATTCGACCTATCATTAGTTAGTTTTTTCTACCGCGTGTGCACATCCCCATTGGGCATTTTCAGCTACGTACATTTTTCGGTTGGCACAACCTCCCATCCTTTATTGATCGTCATTATTGCAACGGTCAGTTTTCTCCCCACTGATTCCCAGATTTTGCATATCAGGAGTTGCCAACAAAGTTTTCGAATTCCTGGCTAGTTCAGTTTAACGGCGCATCTATTTCACAATGAAGAGAGAGTCTAAGCCCTATAATGAACCTGAGTGTCATGCGACGCACATGAAAATATCGGATTTGATCGCGGAAGATCCGGTGGTGTTCATTGTCATCCTCGAGTCTCGTTTCCAGGAGGCTGGCATATCTAGTCAGCAGTCCAAATACAATAAACTGCTCTCAGCAACCCCAGCTAATATGATCCCACAAATCTGGGATATCGTTATGAACCCACCGCATCACAACCCTTACGACACGCTCCGGGAAGTTCTGATTAAGCACTTGGCAGCGTCGGAACAGGACCGTATTCAACACTTTCTCTCCGAAATCCGGCCGGGAGATAAGACCCCATCGCAGCTGCCACGGGAAATGCGTTCATTGGTAGGTTTGACGTCCATGGACGGTGCGGTCTTGCGTCAACTATGGATGCAGCGGCTTCCATCATGTGCTCAGAGGATAGTTGCCGTTCTAATACAACGTCGGACCCTGGATAAGTGCGCAGAGGCTGCAGACAAAGTCCTCTAGCGGGCACTTGCCTTTGCCCCACAGTCCCATGCATTCGCCAACACCACTGTTACTGCACCGGATCCCGTTGTTAAACTTGCGTCCACAACCGCCCAGCACAACGCATCCGGTAGCGACTCTAACATTAAGGTGTCATGCCGGGAGGATCGCCGCCTAATGCAGGTGGTCGAACGGCACTGGACGGCCATCACCAGCCTGCTTTTCCGAAGCCAAAGCCGTTGCCTTGCCACACCGAATGCCCCGAAAGCAAACCCACCTTTCGGCGAACGTTATTTTCATCGCCATTTCGGATCCCAGAAGCGTAAATGCGAACAATCCTGTGCTAACCGCACCCGCCGGGGAAACTGCTGGGCCGAGAGGTGATGGCGACGCCCCCCTCGGGAGCCCATGTTCCCAGTCGCCCCACTTACGTGAAAGACAGGACTACCGGTATGTCTTTCTTAATCGGTACGAGTGTAACGACCGGCCGTGGGAAATCCCCCCGAAACTACTGCGGTTCCATGTTTCCTTAGTATCGATCACTTTTTTGCACTATTGACTTGTTTTATGTACCGTTTGTTTTTAACGAACAACGCTTGTTTGTTCGCGTCCGGCGCGCTGCTCTGTCATATCACTGTTCTGGACCTCTCTCGCATGCCGCAATTCGGTTCTCGCTTTTCGAATCCTCCTGATTGCATAAATGAGGTTAGTATCTGTTTCGTGTCACTGTTCATCCAATAATCTAGTATCGTAGAATTTCACGGATGATCGCCTTCTGATTTCGGGGTCCATTGCAAATTTGGCCACGCGTTACTCAGATCTGTCTTGCAATACTCAATTGATCAACTTGGAACGAGAAAATATACAGCGTGCCAAGAAAAAGATCGAAGCAATTGGAATGTGGACAGGAAGTGATATGGCAATTCACTGGGTAGGCTTTGGGTACTTTTGATTTTTTAGTTATTGCCAGGTCACCTAGTCCTTTCAGCGCTAGCCCATGTTTTACTGAGGGTAATATGGATAATAAGGATGTCGATCTATTTAAGTTGAGGATACTAGACCTAGAACAACAACCGTTATCAGCGAAGCAACAGGCCCAAGAAGCAGAAGAGAAGTGTAGACAGAACGAGCGTGAGCAGATGTTCAGAGACTATGACCTATCCGATAGGTCAGAACAAATAAGGATAGGAAACTCTGAGCCGGTTGCCGAATATAAAATATTAACGCCACCAAAGATCGATCTGCCAAGAGTAGAACTGACAGTTTCCGACGGACGATCTGAGCTCTAATGCAAGTTCATCAGGCAACTC
Source organism: Fasciola hepatica (assembly GCA_948099385.1). NCBI lineage: Eukaryota > Metazoa > Platyhelminthes > Trematoda > Plagiorchiida > Fasciolidae > Fasciola > Fasciola hepatica. Next base: position 5,953,820 of record CANUEZ040000019.1, read on the forward strand.
GAGACTTTCTTCAAAAACAAGATAACCGACCCCGAGAAAAGCCCTTCCACCTGGCTCATTACCGTCGATACCGAGCAAGAGAAGCTATCGATGGGTGCACCATGTTCAACCCGGAACAAGGCTACACGCGAGCAAGGAAGATTTTGAGGGAACTGTTCAGCCGGCCATTCATAGTAGCTCGTAATCTAATAGAGGGCGTGATGGTAGAGGCAAAAGAAGCAAGGGCAACGTCTATACAGTGGCCGGCCTGGTGATCGAAATGCAGAACTGTTTAATAGCCCTCGACCATTTAGGTTACAGAGCTGACCTCGACGCAATGCATGCGTTGGAGGGCATAGTCCGTCACCTCTCTCCCGAACTACAGTGTTGGTGGGCCAAAGAAGCGGAACGGATAAGCTAAGGTGACCGTGGGGCTAACCTCGAAGACCTGACCGAATACTCCGACAGGCAAACCAAGATAGCCGACAGTAGATTTGGCCGATTTATCCGGGACAGTAACCGAGTAAACAAATCTAGCACTTGCCAGGCTTAAACCACCGCACGGGAACATCGGAAACCCCAGCGTTGGGCCAGTGCGCACGTCATTTCACGCGAGGCTCTAGTGCATCTAAGTTACAGGTCCTGTGACGCTAGCCATGGGCTACTAGAATGCCCCAAGTTCATCAACGCCAAAGTGGGCGAACGTTGGGGGATGGTGCGGTCGACAGGAGCGTGCTTTATATGCCTCAAGACCAAGCACCGGGTGGCAGCTTGTCGAACAGTGACCAGATTTGGTCACGAGGGCTGCTCGGGAAGACACCGTCGACTGTTACACCAGGCGAGAGAGGTTACACCAGAGACGAACACCAAACCTAGTGTTATTTGTTCAACGTCGCGGTCTGCCACTAAACCAGCACGTTTAGGAGTAGTTGCCGTGAGGATGATGATTGCAACTGGGGTGGTCAAGGCGTTGGCTTTGTTCGACAGTGTATCGGGCGCTACCCTGTTGAGGGAAAGGTTTGCCGACAAACACCGGCTCGCTAAAAGTACGACATCCTTGGCAGTGAGCACGGTGGGCGGAACACAATTAATGACTTCAGGCCGGCTGTGGTTATATCTGATCTCCTCAGGCACTAACGAGCAAATCAAATCAGCGGAGGCATTTACATTAGCTGATCTCCTCATGCGAGCACTACGGTCGGTGAACGCAATCTTGACTAGGTGGCGCCACCTGCAGGACATAACCGTTGTAGACTGGGAAGACGACGAAGTGGATCTCCTCATCGGCTGCGACGTGCCAGAGGCACATTGGGTACTTGACCAGAGGGTGGGCGACCGCCAGGAACCTCATGCCGTACGCACGGTTCTGGGATGTATGTTGTACGGTCCAGTAAGCGGACGTGGTTCCGTAAATTACGTATCAGAAGAAATGAATAGCTTGAAGTATCAATTGCAGCGGCTGTATGAAAAGGAGTTTCATGACATCGGAGACAAAAGACCATCTCAAGAAGATCATTTCGCTTTACAACCAGAACGGCAAGACAATAGAGGCCTTAAAATCCTTTCAAGGTTCTCCTCCCATGGCGCAAGTCTGCTGGCCCTTGGTTTGAAAACAGAAACTATGCTCTGCAAAGACTAATACGACTGAAAGAACGTTTCGCTCAAGACCAGGATCTGTGGGAACGATACGCAGAATTAATGAAGCGAAACGAAGCTCTCGGCTACGTTGAAAGGGTGCCTGCTCACACCAACGGCCTGAAAGGGATCGGGTATATACCTCACACCCGGTTATCAACCCCAAGAAACCCGAGAAACTGGGAGTGGTTCTCGACTGTGCAGCCAAGTTCCAGGGCAAGTCGTTACACGGTCGCCCACTACAAGGACCTGGCTGCACTACACCACTAATCGAAGTTTTGTGCCGTTTCAGAATGGGTAGAGTGGCCTTGTCAGCCGGCATCAGAGAAGTGTTTCACCAGGTGAAAATACAGGCAGGAGAACGAGATGCATCGCTTTTCCTGTGGTGGGAAGGGAACGACAGGGACAACGCAGTGATAAATTATAGGATGACCGTCCACCCCTCAGGGCCACATCATAACCGTTTTGAGCGAACTACTCCATTCAAAAATCAGCGAACAAACATGGAGATTTAATCCACCGGCCGGTGGTAGATAGCGTCAGCAGAACTTTCTACATCCACGACTATCTCGGGTCATTTGACGATGTAGACTCGGCTTCAGTGCAGTTCAGAGGTCTAACAAGTTTGTTAGAAGAGGATGGTTTCCGTCTAATGGAGTGGATGCCGAAAGCTTCAGAAGTGCTCGAAGTCATTCCCTACCACGAGAGGGCCGAAAGGGCTAGAGATTTGGGCGGCTCCCCATTTTTTACCGAAAGCACTCTAGGGATACAATGGGACGCGGAAACGGGCTACTTTGTTTTCTAGCTAAACTTTGCGGGCTGCCGGTAACCCATCGTGGCATGCTTTCCGCTGTCTCTAGTTTGTTCGATCCGCTCGGTTTCGGCTACCCCTGGCTGTTACCCGGGTAGATCCTGCTGTAGCGGCTCGGCCGTAAGAAAGTCTATTAGGACCATCCACTAGACCGAGAAGACCGGCTGGACTGGGAAGAATTTCTGAACACCTTGGAGAAATTAGGGGACATAAGTGTTCCACAATGTCTGCCCCTTGGTCATGCAGCACGGACAGGAGAGCTACGCGCCTTGCCCGACGCATCCGAAGTTGGTTACGTAGCCGTGACAAGGACGACGGTGCACGGGGGATGGACAGTATGCCACGAGGATCCTGTTCGCCAAAGCCTGCTTTGCCCCACTAAAGTCGGTTCCGATGCCGTGCATTGAACTCAGCGCAGCCGTGTTGGCAGTAAGGGCGGTACAAGCGGTAAAGAGACGCTTCGACTTCTATATTTGGTCGGCTAGTTTTTGAACGGACTCGGCAATAGCACTGTACCACAATAACAACGTTAGGATCCGTTTTAGTACTTCCGTTGCCAACCGACTCACGATCATCCACGACGAATCAGCCATGGACCAGTGGAAGCATGTCAGGTCTGGCGACTACCCAGCAGATCTGTGCCCCCGAGGTGCCATCAACTTCCGGCAACTCGACACGTGAACTGGAGAACCGAAATTCCTGCAAATGCCTAAACAGGACTGGCCCGTGTACGAACAAAAATTCCCTCTGGAATTGTAACTGGAGATCAAAGGCTTGGTGTTGACGGCCACAGTCGTCGAAGTGCCCTTCATTTTGTCACGATTGGTCAGGTTTTCTTCCTGGATGAAGACACTTCATCCACTAGTTTGGTTGGCCGGGTTCAAGAGACATTTGTTGGTCATGAAGGAGTCCGTCCCTCAGGCCGGATACGAGTATGTCCGATAAGACCCGAAGAACTACGAGCCACAGAACCCGATATACTCAAGATGGTACAACGAGAGGCTTTTACCCGAGAACTGGAGAGGGCTGGAGAAGGGGAACCAATTGACAAAGGAATATCATCTCCGGGAGGCGGCTCGTAGCATTTAAACCCCAAACTCATTAATGGACTGCTACGGGTAGATGGAAAGCTTTCCATCTCCCCCCTGAGCTTTGACATGAAATACCCCATATTGCTGCCGGCTCGACAACCTGTGGCAGAGCAAATGATCCAACAGGTCCACGACGTGGAGGGACGTGCCGAGGAAAGCAAAGTGACAAGCGTCATCAGAAGGGGTTTTTGGTTGCTGAGAGGAAGAGCGACTGGAAAACGCGTAATCCGACGTTATGTACATTGTCGAGTACGCAATGCCACGGAGGGCAGACAACACATGGCCCCACTACCAGAACTCAGAGTGACTGCGGGCTGGTGGCCGTCCAGCGACACCGGGTTGGACTACTTCGGGCCCTTGTGGATTAAGTTTAGGAAGAGGTTGGGGAAACGACACGGGTGTATCATGGCGTGCATGAAGTCACGCGCGGTACGCCCAGAAGTCGCACATTCGATGATGACCGGTTCTTTCCTACGGACCCTGCAGAGGTTTATCAACCGATGGGCGTGCCGGCAGATATATACTCCAACAATGGGTCGAACTTCGTGGGCGCTAAACGTGAACTGCAGCGCTGGCACAAAAACATGAACAGGGACGAATTGCAGGATCAAACTGTGGCCTACGGCATACGATGGCATTTCAACCCCTCACAGGCCAGCCACCGAGGCGGCTTATAGGAAAGCCTGATCCGGTCCACCAGGCGGACATTGCTGGTCATCATGGAGCAATAGCCGCCCGACGACGAGACGCTGAACATCGCCACGACTGAGGCCGAGAGAATTTTGGACAACTGCCCCTGGTTCCAGCAATGAACGGCGACCCCGCATATCTGGCGCTAACCGCGAACGGCTTTTTGACGTTAGGGTCCAACGAGGGCTTCCAAGGGCCGGTAAACCTTCGTGGGAGCTACCTACACCGATGGAAGCAGGCAAACTATCTTGCCAAGGTTTTCTGGAGGCGCTGGCTGCCGGAGTACCTATCGGCTCTGCAGACTCGACACAAGTGGCTGGTCAAAACAAGACCATTCAAGGTTGGGGATGTGGTGATGATCGCGGACGAACGCACATATTTCAGCACCTGGTCCCCGGGAGTGGTTATGGAAACCACCGAAAGCACTGACGGAATGATTAGAACGGTGAAGGTGAAAACCGCCAACTGAGCGCTGATCCGCGACATACGCAGTATCAGCCCCCTTCAGAGTGAAGGCGGAGAAGCCGATGAAACGAAAATCCAGTAGACTATTCCTCTTTGGTCTCCGAGGTGGTTAGAGGAACCCCCATGTGTGGGGGCATTTACTGCATACGGACGGATTGAACTATCGTACGCCCTGACACAAGCACTCCTACACAATACAAGTTTATGCTTCACGGCCTCAGCCAAACACTGCAGTGCTCACGGTTTTTCGTTGACTTTACAGAAGGCTTTTGGCACATATGGTAGTAGCCGCGATTCTATCGTACACCCAAAACTCACACCAATCGCACTTACATAATACACGTTTATACTTCATGACCTCCATTAAAATACGCCGCAGGGCTGATTGTTTCCCGTTTATCGTTGACCTAAAGGGAGATATCTCCCGTAAGTGATGGTTGTTATTATTTGCCCATATACCAGAGCGCTAACCCACCCTTGGCACCCACCCACACATACACATACCAACACACGCGACCGGGGCACATCGGCTCACCCGAGGACAGCACCTGTGTTTCTCCCCCATGCCCGCCATTGATCGGCCGGTTTCATGGACGACGCAGGGTAAACTGGCTCCAGCTTGGACACAGGATCAAGTGCGAGCGTGAGTAGAGCGTTGACGACAAGGTATTAGGAACGCGCATTGATAGCGGGGTCTATGTAGGTGGGAAGAATCAGTACCCTTGTTTCAAACCCCTGATTATGCTAACGTTAGGGAGGATTTTTGTGGGAGGTGTAACGATCGGTTGTGGAAAATCCCCCAAAAACACTGCAGTTCCTTGTTTCGTTAGCGTCAATCACCTAGCTACACTGTTGACTTGTTTTATGCACTGCGTGTTTTTACGAACCAATGTTTTTTTGTTCGCGTCCAGCGCGCTGCCAGTGTGGAAACGGTATATGGGTAATAAATCAGTCTGGGGTGCACAATTATAAAGATTACAGGGTCGAATAGCGCCCAAAGGTGATGGTAGAGAACTTGGAATGTATGTGTGCTTCTATTAAGGGCTATTTTGATGGCCATTTTGCAAGAGCAACAAGGTGGCTAAGTTGCAGGACGAATATACCTAAGATGTGATGATTAGGAGGGGAAATGTTACCCTGCAGGATCAGCATGAGAAAATGGGGGAGCACTGCTTGGAGGAACATAAGGACTGATGAGGATAGCTAATAATCGACAATTACCTCACTGAATGCTGAGGGATTAGAGGAGGACGTTTCAGTGAGGGAAGCTTATTGCTTGTTGTTATGAGAAAGCTGACAGCTACAACAGCCGTGAGAATGAATGGATATATGGATTGTAGAGGCAAGCTACGTCATGTGGAGCGGGCATGATCACGGGTGGAGCTGGCGATTAGCCAGGTGCAAACCTCGTGGGATGCCAGTAAAAGGGAATTTGCCAAAACACTGGGCTATTTACCAAGACATCAGTATGCTCAAAGAAAAGAAGGCAAAAGCCAGAGGCAGGAAGTACGCACCAATAATTTAATAAATGAAGTATAAAATAGTTACCTAACCTTAAATAAGGGGCGATAACGGTTAAGCCGACAACTTACTCGGGGACAAACCATTAGTGATCAGACAGAAGGGTGCGGATGACATTAGTAATCAGCAGTGCGGGCGTAAAAAACGGCAGTTTTGCAATCCGCAAATGAGATCAATGGATGGGACCGACCGCAACGACGGGTCGTGGAAAATCCCCCCAAAACCACTGCAGTTCCATGTTTCCTTAGTATCAATCACTTTTTTGTACTATTGACTTGTTTTATGTACCGTTTGTTTTTAACGAACAATGCTTGTTTGTTCGCGTCCGGCGCGCTGCTCTGTCACATCCCTGTTCTGGACCTGCGTGACGCACGTGCTCCTTTCTTGCACGCCGCAATTCAGTTCTCATTTTTTGAATCCTCCTGATTGCATAAATGAGGTTAGTATCTGTTTCGTGTCACTGTTCATCCAATAATCTAGTATCGTAGAATTTCACGGAAGATGGCCCTCTGATTTCGGGATCCATTGCAAATTTGGCTGCACGTTGCTCAAACGTGTCTTGCACTGACCGCGCTCGGCGCCTCATCCGAAAACACTTCTGATGACAGAGTGCATGATATACCAGCCTGTTTGGGCCCGTGCTTTGTTGCAGACGTTTTACAAGCCCGTAGCCCGTAGGGAACAGCGGTGGATGTGGGTATGCGTGAGTGCTATTACTTTGTATTAGTGGAGGTTTAAATTGCTGTCAGGGTGGAGTATTCCGTGATTTTGCCCGGGGTGCGAAGTGTCTCGGGGATCAAGACCAATAAGCATAACGATTGGTTGGTGGGCAGGTAACAGAATACTATCAAGATGCGATATCCCGGATAGTGGCGCGCGCAGTACTCAGAGCGAAGGGACTTCGATGAAGGATACAAACGTACGGCTGAGGAACCGGAAAGGGAAAAAGATAAGAGAAACACTGTCTGGGTAGGTCGCAGCTGGGGATCAGAACTCAGCAGCCAAAACAGAGGGGGCCTATAAACGGATGTTACCGACGGTGGTGGAAATTCCCGCCACAAGGGGTATGTACACAGTGTAATATAGAAAGATGCTGGCCATAAAGGATCGCTATCTGGCATGCAAAAGGCTTACGTAGCTCGAAACCACGAGGGAAATGAGAAACAGAGGTGAAACAAGCATGGATGACGTTATACCAATAACGCACTAGTCAAACACTCACGCGGCAGCAGATGATGTGCACTGGGTCTGGAGCTACTTCGTAAGTGTGGGCGAGAAATTAGTAAAGCCAGGCAACACAGACGAATGCAGACACTGAGAGTGGCGGAAGTTGCATAAGGAAAAAGCAGAGACGTGTTAGAATTATGTGCATTCTATACCCCGAGCTGCCAATGGTTGTTCTACAAGAGTGCTATGTGAGCGGCTGGTTACGTGCAACTTGGAAAGATTAAGTGTGATGCGTAGGTAAACTCGCAGTGGGTGGTTGGCCAGGTTTGCACGCTGGTCCTGAGGTAGGGTACAAAGTAGTTCAGAAGATAATGCACATGTAACATATGGTCAGAGCCAGTTTCAGAAGAAAATACCTGACAAGCTGGGTCCATAGGTAGGCGAAAGTTGGGAATCAAACGCGAAAGAGAGAAGATAGAGTTATGCAGAGGGATTAGGTAAGTACTCTCAGCAGATCTGTGCGCATGGAAAGAATACATGCAAGAGGAAGATCAGCCGACTAGACTTTTGTAGCGACCTGGAGCGTTCTCATGAAACGACCTCTTTATGGACGTCCTTCTGGATCTTTTCTGACCTCTGACGTTGACCTCATTGTGTTGTTCGGTTGCGTACGTTTTACTGAACTGACTTTTCCGAGGTTTCCGTCGACCTCGTTTTGAATCACTTTCGCTTTCTGTACTTCGCCGATAGTACACGCTCGCGGTTCGCTTTCTGCATAGCCGTTGCGTTCATTTCCGTTGGGTGTATTTCTCGTATCGGTGCTGTTTCGGTGCCACAGTATATGGAATACACCTTGCTTCTGTAAATCGACTTGCTTCCTCTCTATTCGTTTGATGGATGGGATAACGTTGGTATTTTCCTGCCAGACCGAACAGAAGACATGTTCGGTGGCCGTCATCGAACGTCTTCTATACGCTTACCAGCTGATTCAACAACACCGGGGGTCACAGGAGCAGAACCTTCTAGCGAGATATCAAAGGAATGTGTATCAGTGACAGAAATTTTTTCTCAAATGAGATTAATCGACGGTCGTTCATATATAGTGAAAGAGCAGGAGTAGAATTGGGGATGTGTGAAAACATAGCGCAGTGATTGAATGGTAGCAATTATCCCAAGTTTGGGTGAACAGAAGAACACCAGTTTGAAGTACAAATCACCGTTCTTTATTTACACATTCCAGGGGCGTATGCTTGTGTGTGTATTGATACGAAAGCTTGATGGTGAATAACTGCATTATGGACAATCGTCACACCCAGCACCGCTTGAATGAAGCTGGGGGTGTTTGTGGCTCTTGGTTGGTCGTGTGACCGGGCTTCCAGAAAGGCCAAATTCGGGTGCACTAGGTATTTCTGAATTAGAATCGACATGCAGGATATATGTGACACTATGCGTATCACCAGGAACTTCGAGAACACGGAGCTGAATTTGATCAGCATGCCTCCCGTGCGCCGACCCATCATCCATTTCCAAAATTCATACCATGCGAATAATAAGTTGTCCCAACACAATTCCGGATGCTGGTCGTAAGTCATTTCCTCGTTGGTAAGATGCACCAGCAGATTCAATGCACCTTAAGTTCCAACGGAGCACCCGAATCTTGAACTATGTTGCTGGACTAGAGCACGTGGTACTATGAGCAGCCTTTCTGTGCTGAAGCAAAACATTTTCTACCTCTCGCTCAAGCTCTTGGATGTTTAGCGGGTTGTTTGCCTCTACAGCACTCTTTAACGTACGAACGAAGATTGTGGCCATCCTATTTGACTGTGGATGTCCGGGTGCAGTGAGCAGGTGATGACGTCTTATTCTTCTAAGCTAGGTGGTAATCTTTTCGGCCTTGACGTGGCTTCATCATCAATGATCAATGCTTGGGGCGCTTCTCCATGGTTGAATGTCCTTCTCGTGGCAGTTAGTTTGAAGTCTGCGTCAGCCGATGTTGTGAAGTATACTTCCAGCCAAAGAAAATAGAAATGGGCATTCACCAAGGCCTGATATTTATTAAGAAAGGGACCACTGAAGTCGGCATGAATTCTTTCCCAAGCTTTGCATGATTTCGGCCATTTAGTCCATTTACTAGGCTGAGTATAGGTTTCGTGCACACAACGGTCACAACGTTTGGTGAATTGAATATTATCACCATCTATCCCAGGCCACCAGCCAAGCAGGCGAGCCAGCACCTTCTTTTTCTCAACTTCCAAATAACCAGAATGCAAGTCAGGTAGAATTATTCGCCCTAGTCACTGAGGAACCACAAAGCAGTCGTCCAAACATAGAATTCCATCTGTGGTCATGAGTAACTCCTCTACCCCTTGAAAAAGCCAGCAAACCAAAGCTTTGTATTAGTATTCCTCCGTATTTTAATTGCAGAGAAAACGGATCCAAAGTGTCTACGTGGGTCACTAATTAGACCTCTTCGGCTTAGAGGAAGTGGTTGCACAAGCATAGAATCGGAGTCACACGGAGCTCCTGACTGAGTGTTTCTGGATATATAGTCGACACGTGGAACATTTTTACCACCACGACGTCGAATAGCGCAACCATATGCAGAAAGCCCTCTACCTTATCGCTGGGCCATTGCCACAGTGAACTTGTGTAATGATTTGAGTGCGTCATGATCAGTAATAATGGTGAATTTTGATCCAAATGCATATCTGCCAAGCCCGTTTGACAGAACAGTAGACAGCCAATGCTTTACGCTGCTTTTGAGAATAACATTCTTTGGCGGTAGTAAGTCGACGTGAAACGAAAACGACAGGGAATCAATCCTCGTCCAACACAGCCCCAATTCCAGTGAGTGACTCATCGGTAATGAGGATGGAATGTAGTTTTGGTGCGAATGAAAGGCGAAAATGCCTTGGTCTTAATGTATGATAGAATGAACGTATTGATTGTTCTCATTTGGCTGGGCACGAGGTAGTGCCGGGTGAAGGTACTATGAAAATGGTTTCAAAATGGAAGGAAAATTAGGAATAAAACGCGAATAATATCGGAGTGAACCAACCAAAGAATGCATTTCGGCAGTGTTTTTTGGGGTACACACGACAAGCAAAGCTGTGATGCTCTCGCGGTCAGGTTAATAACCAGCCTTAGTTATGTAATATCCCGGGAAATCTAGAGAAGTGAAATTAACACGCACACTTAGACCGATTAAGGCTGTAATAAACTCACAAAAATGTTGCAATAGCTCTCAGTCTATCACCAAGAGCTGTTTGTGTGGATGCATGGACAATCACATCATCGTTAAAACATTCGACACCTTTTAGTTCCTCCATGATGGTATTCATGACGAGCTGAAAGATGGCTGTAGCAATGCTCAGTCCGAAGGCATAAATTTGCATGGGTACCAACCCAAAGGAGTGCTAATAGTAGTGAAACTACAGAAGTTTTCAAGGTGATGAGTTTGCAGGTAAGCTTCCTTCAAGTCAATACTTGAGAAACGAGTGAAGCAATGAAGGCGAGGATGTATATCCTTTGGTTCTACAGCGGTGCATGTACGCCGACGAGGCCTGGTATCCAAGGTGGTTCGATAACCGCCATATATTCTTGGAGTATGTCCGTTGGATTTCAAGGGACTAACAATGGTTGTTTGCACACCTGGACGGTCAAATGGATTCAAGAACCCCTTTGGCAACCGAAGTATGTAGAACTTTATTGACAAGTTCCCGATGTCGGTGAGCCAATACACGGCGCTTTACAAACACAGGATCTCCATCTGCATCCAACTTCTCGGGAGTTATATTCATGCAGCCGGAGGCCTCAAAGCACCGTAAAATTACCTCAGACAAAAACCGCTGTTTCTTTCTTAGAAAGGACACGAAAATTCCAAAGTCTTTAATGGTCTCCAGTCCAAGTACAGGCGGACCAGTCTCTGTGATGAAGAAGGTACACTTGAATGAATGTCTGGTTGTATCTGTGAGAGAGGTATTACATGAGCCTAAAATAGGCAGTGCATATCTGGTGATACCCCATACAATAACGTCGATCCGTTGTAGCTGAATATCAGGAATGGAACAACTTAAAATAGAAAATGGAACGGAACACTTTATAGTATCATTGTCTACAATGGAATCATGTCAAAGCTTACCACCAACCACAAAAGAACGCAAAATGTTTCTGTGCCGGTGCACTCACCAGAAAAGAAAAACCGGGGGAATCACCTGAGATTGAGTGGTGCGGTTAGCGGGAATAGTACATTTGAGAATGCCCACAGACTAACTGAATGTGACCAGTTTTGCCAAGCATGAAAAACTTATCACCACGAAAACCACAGGTGGTGCGAGAATGAAACTCTCCACATGAATCGCACCCACCATAAGTAGTCCTTGCCTGAAGTGCATCATTGCGAGTCTTCGGGGGTTGAGACTGACAGGTACTCATCCGTTTGGATCGGCGTGGAGTCACTGAATGATCTTTTATTTGTCCGGAACTGCCGCTGCTTAAAATAGTGTGAGATGTGGACTCTGTAAGATTATTCACATTTTGTTACTGCCCACAGATTTCACAAACATGTTGAGCCGTGGGGCTAGGAAGTAGGAGCAATTGATGCTGCAACTATTGATCGTTGATGCCAGCATCAAACGGTCACGAAGCTGCGTTTCCAGCTGAAGAATAAATTCACGAACATCCTGCAAATCTTTCCTTTTAAGCTGATGAAACTTCGCACTTTTGGCAATTCCGAAGTTAACTGGCTGGGTATGACGGAGTACGAGATTCGTTTTGCCTTCGTATTTCAGGGAAACGAGCTTCTGTGAGGCGAACAAGTCCTTGATAACAGAATACGCTGACTTTCCAGCAATTCTGAAGAAGACAGCCGTTTTGCGTACATCCGAAATTTTCCCACGAAGAATGCTCCATAATTCAAATCTTCCAAGATTATCCCTAAACTCACACACAGGGGCATTTAAATCCAAAAATTCGGTACTACAGGGCCGCATATCAGTGGGTGAACGCCGCGATACCAAATGCGAAATCCTGGCACAGTGACTGAATAGTAGCAACTGTCTGAAGTTTGGGTGAACAAAATGGCACCGACTTAGAGTACAAATCACCCTTCTTTATTTACACAATCCAAGGCCGTTTGTATGTATATGTATTGACACAAAAGCGTGGTAATGAATAATTGCGTTATGGACAATCGTCACAGGGTGGCATGCCTCAAGGGCTATAACGCCGGTTTTATTGACTAACTTGGGACCTTATTTCGAAATCAGTATCGACACTGGTGCTCTCATCGGATAGTACGATGACATTGCGAACCTTCAGGTAAACGTGAAGCACGCACTTGAATACAGAAAAGAAAGTGGTATGACGCTAAGCAGGGGCAGTTTATTCCGAATTCTGATATAAACCATTCGAAAGAATGGAGATCTCAGAGCTAACTGGCGCAGCTAAACTGGAAGGCCAGAGAGAAGATTTCATAGCGAGGGCCTAGAAGCTCAAGGGAAGACTGGCAGGTTGAGTTTGTGCTGCGGCCGATCATCTTGAACAGTGAGGCCAATTTCATCCGGAGCTGATGGATAGGTGGCGAATCGGGCTAAGCTAGCCCACAAAGCTCACCATGGGCCAAACAGGAAGCCGTACCAATGAGTTTTCCGGCAAAAATGCGCTGAACGTCTCCCGGGGGGACTACGAAGGATTCAGAAAGATGGAGGGGGACAACGCAGCAGTATTCAGGCAAGAGTCAGAAGTGGGACACATAGACCCACAGTCGGCAGTGAGGCAGTGTGAAACATCGGAGAACGAGGCCATTGAAGGTACGGCTTAGGCGACTTGGAATACGGTCTGCTTGGGAAAGTTGGAAGAACAGTGGTGGTAAAATCCAAGGTAAGATGATACGGGACTGACATGATTGGATTGTCCATCGAAAGGAAAGGCACCTGGAAGTAACCGGCAATTGTACGGAAAATAAGTAACTTTAGGATGCAGAAAACTTCATTTGCGACAATTCTCACCAAATATTAGGCGAGTTTAGATTGTTTCATATTATTCGGAGGAGATACTAGACCAACTGCGGGAAAGGACACACTTTTAACGTAATCCATAAAGAGAAATGGAGTGCCGCAGTGGATTACATGGAAGATATCACTGGCAAACTTGAGCACCAATAATGGTCTAGGAGCACAACTTGAATCACAACACTTGTTATGGGCCTGGCTGAAGATGAATGAGCGCCGACTAGTACAACCTAGGAGCAGAAGAATGGATGAGAAGACAACCACGATAAGAATGGATCATCTGTATCCAGGGATTTGAGTTTGGTAATTGGATGTTAGTGAGGCACCCGGTAGAGGGCTTTCGACGAATTTAGGAACAGGACGGTCGCAGACAGCTCATCGTCGACAGCGGGTGTTAGTACGTTAAGGATGTCAGTTTGGCAAAAAAAAACACGAATACTATTTGATGAGGCCAGGCCGACCGGGGTTTAATAGTCATTTGGACAAGAGATAGTCAGTTTGCTTAGACTTGAAGATTTGCTCCGTAAGTTTGGGTACCACAGGAATGTGGTCAATTGGACGGCAATTATGAGGGTCATAATCTGAACTCCTTTGGAGGCAGGGTGTGACAAAGGAGGGTTTTCATTGCTGTGGAACCAAATCATTATTCATCCTGGGAGTAGGCAAGGTAATTATCGGCGAAGCAGTGTTGGGGCTACCTAAATGGGAGAGGGCCGTCGACGCTCCGTCTGGCCCGGGTTTTGCGGCGGCCCCTTTTTAGGGACCAACCAGTTCATTTTAGATAAAGTAAAATGTTTGGTGCAGACAGTAGCACTAGAAGTAACACGGGTGGTGGGTAGGTGGATATTAGCAAAAAGAGTGAGCAGGAAGTGAGAATTGAGCGCTTTCGAGACTAGCATAGGTCGGTGTATAGTAGTAGAGGCACAAACCGGGAAAATGGACGAATTATTTATGGAGCCACGAGATTCTATACTTAGCAAGTTGTACAAAAGCCTAATCTTATCGAGGCGCACTACTGAAAGGGTTTCCTGTTTTCTGAAATGCACTTCATTGGAGCTAGTGGAATGGAAGCCAGTCCTGTTAATATCGCAACAAGGAGGAGAAGTCGTTTGTTTGATGTTATTTGCGCTGCCGGCCTAACAGCGAGATGTAAAACGACGGTGCTTTCGACTGCGCTCGTCGAGGCAACGTGATAAGTGGCGCTTCTTTTAGTGGATGCGCAATCCGGTATTCCCACAGTACAGAAATAATTTTTAAAAGCTTTCGGGGTGCAGCCGAGCCGGGGAATTACGAAGCAGCAGCATACCCGAACTACACACGGATACCGTTTAGGCGGATCTAGGGCGGTTACTTGCTGCACAGAGCTTCACTACAAGAGAAGTTTTCGACATATTAGGTGGAAATTAAAAATGGGCGCCTGAAAAATGACCAATCTACCCGTTAGACGGTTCTGGATGCATTAATGAACTTCATTAAACGTGTTTTTTCCTGCGACTGATAATAGCTCTTAGCAAAGGGCTGCGGATAGAATGTTAGGATTTATAGCCTCAGGTTGAATGCTGTGGTCCCGCCCTGCCCTCCATGGTGCAACGAGCAACGGGCTCCGTGTTCATAGAGCACCTGCCCAGGGAAATGATTACTTCTGTTCAGTGGGTCAACTGGAGTTCGTTTGTCCAAGATCATGGGAGAAAACCATCCCCCTTCGGTGGCTAAAATGCCAGGTGTTGCTGTTCGTTTAGCCGCCATCGGAGTCTTCCATGTGAGCTTTTACTATGGGTCGTGAAAGAGACTGATTACCCAAAAGACGGAGACTCATCGGTTAGATGGTCTCTCAGGGTGATAACACAGCCTACCGCCACGGAGATAGATGCCGAGCTGGAAACTAGACCGTAACCTCCATTGAACATTACCCCTGAGAGTGACTCTTAAACCCAGTCTGAGTACCTTGCAAAAGAAGTGGACGTTGCCCAAAGCATTTGGTAGGAACTGAAATTCGGTGCTTCGAAAGGCGGACGAGTTAACTGACGACCCTCATGGGCCTTCATCCGAACGCTCGGGTAACGCATAAACTACTGGAGAATGTCGTTGACCCAGCTGTTGAATCCCGCGCTTGAGAAACGGTATGGAAGACCTCAGAGGGCACCAGCGGCGAATGGAAGGGGAATTCTTTAGTATCGAGTACAATGCTCTATTATGGGTTTTAGCATGAACCGAGTCACAGAAGTCAGAAAATAGCCCATTCCTGTATCGACCAAAACATAGACGTCCTGGTGAGTGTGAGATCTATCCAATCACTGACTGTTCGACCCACCGACTAACTACCTTCTCGCCTTCTGGGTGGCATTTAGGAACCTCAAAGCAACGCGTAGCCCAAGTGGATGCGGGACTCAAGGCAAAGCAAGACTACTCCACAAGATCCACTGTATTATTTGTGAGTGGAGATATAAGTACATAACGGTCATACGTTTGACACTGAGCCTCAGCCACTATCTAGCCAAAGGGTAGTCAAAACCAGGACAAAAATCCATACAAAGAGAACAGTAGACGAGAAAGAATAAGAAGGAGTGCCTGTCTTGTAGTCCAAACAAATAGAATAAACTCTCCACGCCTAGTCAGGCCCAACAAATAACTTCCTGAGCCTGTGGCAGAAAAAAATCGACGCAAACGAGCCTCAAGTCTAAGGCCTGTTGACGTGAGAGTGAAAGTGAAACCAAACCGCAATAAGGCGAACTGCCTTGGGTCATTGCGGCTCAGTGCCACACAAGATGTCCACAAATTTATCTCACTAAGAAAGCACGACCAAGAAAGTAAACAGTGAATTTCTCGATAGTAAAAAGGATGACAGCAGCAAAGCAGTATCAGCAAGAGTAAGGTAATAATAGTGGTCCAAAAGCCGCACAGAAAACTATAGAGATCAAAGACGAGGAATTTTCAATTATTCCTGATGGTACGGTTGCTGCAATTTCAAGTAGAACCGTACACTTTGGGGATATTCTTACGAACATGACCCAAGAATTCCTCTTGGTGGGCAAAGAAGCTCGAGTTCATGGATATTTCTTATCTATCGGGACTAGGGGCAGCATCTACATCATTTATGATACACATACTATTTTGAAATCTAATTGAAGCTGAATTGATATTTATCTACGGGGATCGAGACTCAGCCAGAGGGCCTGATCACGGAGTTTAGCATTGCACAGCGGCGTGCATTATGCACGAGTTACATAGGTAGGATCAGCGCAATTCAGTAACGGCTTAATAGGGGGAAGCAGTCTTCAGAAATCACCAAACTGGGAACGGTTAACCATGGGGTAGAGAGGCTTTTTCGATCTCACGAGCGGGGAGTTTCGGGGTGCCCCAAAATACAAATACTCGACACGTTTTTTTAAATACGCCACCCCTGGTGGCTCGCCAACTTTGATAAATGATAAATTGATCTACTAATTCCATATTGAAACCTCATTTCAAAGATGGTGTAGTGTGCACGGTGAATTTAAATTCACCAAATATTGATCACTGTTGATTCAAAGAAATTGGCGTCTCTGTTAAGTCTTATGTTAAAACAAGTTTATGTTACACCTGTAGGAGGTTAAAGGTGTAAACGTGGAGTTAGCAGTCAAATTTAAGTGTTATTTGTGGGTTTGTTTCTGCGAAATTGCAGTCTCAGAATAACATTCTCTAGAGATATTCTCTCAGGCAGCTTATTGCTAAGCCTAATAATAACCCAGGCCGTTTTGGGGAGACACTCGGTCGTCCCCTGAGCAACTCTTGGACACTTTCAATTTTATTTGACTTGAATGACGTTGAACTTGCTTCTAGGGTATGTGAACGACTGACGAGGTCCCCAAAATACCGGAATAAGTACCAAAAGTTTTGATTGAGATCGCTATTTGTCCCCCCAGCTGTACTGTCTAGTGTCCCCCAAAACGTACGCTCAGGGGAAGGTCAGAAACGAATCCTGAAAAGCACTCGGCCGTACCATACTTTTATTAGAATCTAATTTTTTGCTGTTCACTGAGGCAAATACTTGGTGATGGTGGTAAGTAAACGGCAGGCGTAAAAGCAGAACTTGGGAAATGACCTAACCTGACCGCCCCTTGAGTGTCTCTTGAAAGGGACACTAGCAAACTTTCTGAAACTCAAGGCCCTTTTGCTTCTAAGGCATGTAAGTCAGTGTCTTCGGACTTAAAATAACTTTCACCGCCTTAAACTTTGCGCTATCTTTGAACTGATCATAATTTTAGTTTTCTATGTCACACTGATATGATAAACCACGTGGTTCAAGGTACGTGCTGAGAAAATTACTGTTACTTTTATTATTGTCGACACTATTGCCATTATTTTCGCCGTCCTCCGCAATGAAACAATATTTGAACCACCTGTACAAATATTCCTGTTTTTATTTCAGATGAAAACCACGAAGGCCCAACGGATATCTCCTAAAGTCAGGAAAAGTTCACGTATGTACGATGAATAAAGTTGTTTTATGTGTACACATGTTTCCCAACTTGAGCCTATTCTATGCCTGCGCCCATGTCCGGAAGTGTGCAACCGAGTGCGATGGTGTGTTACTATGGTACTATGGTACTCTTGCAGCTCGAGTTTACTCTTGACCGTACCAGTGAATGACCCTCGGTAAAGTAGGGAAAGCAACACTCAAGGGACGTTCATCAAGGAACCCCGAAAAATCCCATGAGGGTGTTCTAATTATATTCTCTCCTAATAAATAAACAAGTTAACATATAAATTGCAATATATTGCTACTCAAAGATATCCCATCCTCTTGTAAATCGGGGCCTATACACAGGTCCAGGCTGAACTGCAACTTTGGGCGTACTTTTATTGAAATAATGATGGGATATCGTTGAGCAATAATATAACAGTAAATTGTTCGGTGTCAACTTTACTGGAAGACGCTCCGTGGGCGTCTTCCAGGTCTCTCGCTGAGTGTCCTTTTCCTTGTTTCACTGGGGGTCACTCCTTGGTATGGTCAAAGGGACACTCAGGGGACTCTCATGTGACGGTCAGTGAAATACTTGCGCTGCACAGGAAGTTCAAGTTGGAGCTTTATCTGCTAATGGTTTTGGGCATAAAAATATTTCCTCTGAATTGTTGTCCAACGTATTTATTGACTATTCTTAGCAATATATTGTACCACGCAGACCTGGAGTGTTCTATTAGTGGAATGAAAAGCTTTTTTTCCTTTCCACTGTAGGTGCAAACAAAGTCCGTTGAACATCCACCTGTTTCCCTTGTAGGACAGCAATCTCGGACGAAGACGTTATACCTCCTTCGTGAGCACTATGATTGCCACTGAAGCACTTACTGAAGATAATGCATACTGCGTACGATATCTTAAGCAGTAGCAGCGCGTAAGCAGTTCACATGAGAATACTTACGCAACAGCATTGTGCCGGCGACTTTTGTAAACCGCGATAGGCACTTTTCGTGATGTTCGTGAATACGTGACGTTAAACCTACTTTCAGTAAACGTGTACCACATAACGTAGAACATTTGACAAACGACAGTCCTCAACAAACAGCAGAGGGAATCAAAGATACGTACACCGGAATACAGATATATGTTACGGGCCTGTAAACTTGGGAACACGTATACAGTTGTGTTTACTATATATAGGCGGGGATGACACCAATGATAATCCTCCCCCATTACAAGGCTCACCATCACTAACGTCAGAGTTTTGTTCGCTAATGTTTAACTGCCGACCGTACCTGGGAAGGGTGTCCCAAGCAAGTTCAGCCATTAGGCTTCAGCGATCGTATGCCTACGGTTCAAATGTACCCCGTTTCTAAGTGGACTTTTGTAGTTAAGTGTGCTTCCCTAATGAGTAACGTGTACACCATGATCATGCTTTAACGCGTGCGTCTCGACCATGGCCGAGAAATATACCAATATATGCACACCTCGAGAACTCCTACTGTCCTGGTTTCCGCCTTTGCTCCATGTGTTGGCATTCTGCCATGTGACCCGGAATAACCATGTAGTTCCTGGTACGTGTCGGACAACCAGAACCCGCGCAAGAACGATGGGTTTTCAGTGTGAAGTTGATCATTGCATGCCCACATATATTTACATATATGTTTATGTGCGTGTATATATATGTATATCATTTCCTTTTGCAATCTAATCTATGGCTTCTGGACCAGATCCAGCGAGGTCGAAATGTTGCTCGCAATTCCCACAATGTCCAAATGACTACATGTACTGGTTGAAACAGCCTGCCGAACAGAGTGGAAAAGTAAATTGCGGTTCCTAACACTGCCATGCCCTCTCAACACGACGATAATCTCTCACACTAAGGTTTCGCGCCTGTGCGGCGGTTAACTGGTCGTCATTCGCATAATATGAACTGAAAACTGCCGGGTGCGCCTTTCGCACACCTCCTGCCTTCTGCTAATGGTAATCACGTAGTCAGTTGTTGTCCGCTTGAGCCGTGGCTAACGTACGGAGGCATTTGCGCTCTGCGGGGTTCCAAGATATACTGACACTCATATGTATGTATATATGCCTTGTTTATAAACAGACACATGTATTTAGGTTTGGTAGCGGAATGATAGGCTCAGCTTTCGAACTGATTCCTTCCTGGTACCTGCTTTTAACCTATCTGTTGGTAGTTAGTCTGACACATCTCTTCCAGAAGTTCATATTTCTGACGTCTATTTCTGCTCTCTGGTATCCGCGGATTGGTTGCTCAAACCTAATTCATATATATATATATATATATCGACGTCCGGTACGCGCATAAAAGCCGTCGGTTACTAAATGGAAACCGAACACAGCTTAACTATGAATACACACAGCTATATATCCGTGTGCACCGGTCCCAAATAAATCCCACACTCCCGCAAGGGCCAGTTCGTAATATGCTTGCTGTTACTTTAAACCTAAACGTATCTGCTCCATTGGATGCAGCGAGTTTTCCATTCCTATCTATTACGCACTTGAGTAGTTGATATGGCTGGGCATACGATGTGGTGCAAGAACGACCAACCTCACTGGCAATTAGACGGCTCTACAACCGACTGCCTGTGGTGCTCCGTTACCTGCACAAGTCTTGCGTTGATCCTGAAACACTTAGGCACCCGCCTCTAGCTAACGGAATATCTCACAGCCAATTCTGCCTGACCGGCAGCGCAGCCACTAAGGCTTCGTGGCAGTCAATAACACGACAAAACTAATGCCTCTACTCCACAATCGGTGCACTCCGCCGCTCGCTATAAACACAAGCTAGCCATTTCGAAAGCTTTCATCAATCGTCACCCTACAATGGCCTGTTGTTGCACACCTGAAATAAGACTGAAGTACTAAAGTCTCTAGTAAACCGTGGTGACTGCTTCAAAGAAGAACAACACCTGCAGGTATTAGTCGCACGTAAGTGGCCCCGTAGTGTCGTTTTCGCATTCTTCCATCCATCATAGTCCATTATCCGGCCAGAGGCTGCACACAAGTCGATTACCTTAGATCACGTTGCAAACGCGCAAAACTCTCAAGCTAACTGTACCTGGTTAACTCATTTTCCAGCTAACCCATTGATCCGTGAATTGCAAACTTTAGGCCGGTTGAGAAAATCGCGGCTGAATGCTTCCAACCTTGGGAGCCAATGGCGGAACCCCGGTCGAATCTTCCACAGGATGACTGCAATTGCGACTCCCGGACCGCATAAACCACTCTCGAAAGGTGATCTCCAGCGCTCGCTCACCGGTTTGTGTACGACAGCTGCACCAGTCAAGTGTAACGAGCGGGCCGACAATCGACTGGAAAGAAACTTACCAACAATTGATCAAACAAAGAGTTTTTACCTAGCGTTCCATGACTTTACAGTCATCAACCTTACCAGAATCCTTATGCGCTTGAGATCCTTCAGAACCACGGAGGGACTAGCGAAAAATCGATCAGCACGTCAGGACCGCTTTACCTAAATGAAGGTAGGAACAGTCCTCACTACGGGAGTTTCAGATAGTTTGCCAGAGGAGAAGCTACTGATTCAAGCGTTCTTGAAGTGTGAGGAATACGTAGTACGTACAAAAGTAGTTCAAAAAGTGATCCAGCGAGAGATCAAAGGAAAATCCGGAGGCAGGGTCAAAAACGTGGAAGCACAAGGCGGGGGTCTGAGGGCCTCGTGTCGAAAAACCGACGGCAGATTTCCACCAACTAATATCCAGATGCGGTGGAGAATAAAGCTAACATCATGCTATCAGCCAGTGAGGTCGGCAGCTTGTTGAGAACTGTTTTTGCACCGATGTCATCCGGGCAGTTCAGTAGGCCGGAGGACGGAGGTATGCGGAATTTTACGAAGGAGGGAGCTTAATAGGCCAGGCAAGCTCATTCCGGATATTCTTCATTGGATAATTTCAATGCGATATGGAGAGAACGAGGTTTCACTTGAAAGTGGACATGCAGAAATATACTTCACGAGAAGTGTAGTGAGCTGTCGAAGCAGCATGAATGACGGTCAAAATTTTAGCTGGGGGTTCCAGAATGAGGTCATTAGGAAACAGTAAACTGGAATGGGAAAATGGAGCGGATGCCCTCAAGGCAAAGATGAAGAGTTTACGTTGAGTGATGAATTAGGAGTACGCAAGTCCTATAGCAGTGGTTCGCAGAGGACCAGACCCGAAGTGACGAAGGGTTCTTACTTTGGATGGAAGAATAAACTTCCCTAGATACAATAAAGGACTATAAAAACAAGTTTCGACCACCAGCGAGTGACCGATATTTTTTTCAAAAGGTTCATTTTTGCCGTCGAGCCCAGGTCACAAATAAAGGCGCATGGGAGGGCTCACCGGACTCCGATCACCTTTTATGAAGAAAGTGATGTGAGTAGTAAACAAAAGCGGACTAATGTGGCGTCGGTTGACGAAGAGTGGGTTGCAGGATGAAAAAGCAGCCGCGACGGGGGGACGCCGGTCATGATTTAGCAAACACAACTATTTACGAACCGCCGATTGGAGGGCATACGAGAAATCTTTAGGGCGGTGAGTGACGTTGTTTGGCGCCAGGAATTAACCTTTTAGTCCGGCGAATTTATTATGGTTGCCTGTAACCCGGGTGACGTTATTGTGATCGCAGTGGCTTGCAATGTAACAGGCTCCATGTGACACTGGACGGCTTGAGTACAAGGACGAACCCTGGCCGCCCAGGGTGGAAATTAGTCCAGCCCGATCAGTCAGATTCATTTGGTCCGCGCTGTAATTGAAAGGTAGCTCCCAGTGGACAGATAACTACCCAAGTAACCAGCACGGCTCGAAAGTGACTCGGGGATGTGGAACCCTGGAGGATGCTTCAGCTAGGAGTTATGATTAACGTATTACTAGATTTCCAAGAATTACAATTTTAGGGGGGGGGAGTATTGGAGGCTTATAAAAGTTGGAGAGATTGGTAACGTGAAGATGGTTCCCGTTTTGGGTTATGATAACATTTGGAAGCAATATACGGTGAACTAGGTGTAGTCGTATAAACATTATAGGGGTAATGCTTCATTTAAGAGGTCGATAAAACTATTTCGAGGAATTATTCTTCATTCCATCTGACCATGCCTTGAAGTGGCACAGGGCCCTGTACGTTTCGCTCAAAAGGCTTCACCCGACATAGCCACTTGTGGAAAACAAACTTTATTACCAGCAACTGATAGTACACATATTTAATCATTTTTTCTGATTCCTTCACCAGTGAACCTCAAGATGAATCTCATCGGGCTGCGACCTCTATCTTTGCTTTATGCCTCTCTTCTTTACTCTGTAGATGAAACGGGGTTCGGATTCAGTTTGATTTCTGGGGACGGCGGCGGTTCTACTGTTGCGAGCTGCGCCGTTTTCCGGGTCAGTTGTAGTGCTAAAAACGGGTCAGGTCAGGTCGGGTTGCACAGGCCCGATAATGGCCGCTGAAAACCACAACTAAAGCTTTCTTTCGGTGGTATGCGCAGACTGACACTAACTACTGCATCTATGTGAGTTCCTTTCAGCTTTGTTGCACGAATTGTTTCGTTCCTTCAGCTTGGCTAAAAGAGAGTAGGAGCAATCCTGACTATTCACACAAAAGAAAGCCACAACAAGTGCTTTCCACCACACTGAGTATACCGTTTCGAAAGCCCCGGCAAAGAATAACTGAAGAGCCTTGGATGAATTGCAATTCCTTCTCAGTCCTCAGTGTTTTAGCTATGTAATTTACTGCTCCCGCCTAGAATACAGCTTCTTTTTGAAACTCTTTCGCTAATCACTACTTCGGGTTATCCATTCCAGGTTCCCGTTGCCGTACTGCCGAGGGGGCTTACTCGCCCATTTATGTGGAGGCCTAGCTTCTCCAATTTTATGGTACAAAGAAATTTAGGCCGGGCTGGTAGGCACCGTCATTTTGACTAGCAGAAGAAAACAGGGACAAAGGATGGCAGATCTTCAGGGTCGCTGGAAGCAAAAGGGCCTGACAACGGTATAAGTAGGACAGAAACTAACCCTCAAGTACTCAACTAGGGGCAGGGAGGACCTCTGGAACAGCTCTGGATAAAGGGGCTAAATTAAACCCAAAAAGCCACTAAGGATACGTTCAATCGACTGCTTCGATCAATAATACGGTGAAACTTCTGATCTCGGGGAATGAGTGTGGAATATATGATCACAAATAAAGCAAAGCCAATGCCTCGGCCTTTACTTCAGTGGTGTGGCAGATGTGATTTAAGACAACAGGGGTGGATCGAGCCGATAAGCGCCTCTTTCCTCTTTTACAACCTGAAAATAATGAAAAGGAGGACGGAAATTATTGGAGGGACTGAACATCCATGGGCCTTTGGGGCCTGATGGCATTCATCCAGCCAATACCAAAATTTCGGCCGCCAAGATGAGTGGATATATCCGTCGCCGCCACCATGATGCACCCAGTGGGGGGATTTTGTTATTGGACTGAGGGTTGGCAAATTCTGTAGCTACCCAAAAGGAAAGGCACGTTCAGGATAGGAAAATCATCCTTCCGTACGCCCCACACACATTCCTATCACGCCGTCAGGGCAAATGAATAGGAAACGCATGCAAACACCTAATGACCCACAAGTTGTGCAGAGCTTGCATGGGTTTTTAAAGGCGAGCCTAGTCTCTCGAAAGCTTTAGTGTTCTTAAACGAGGTCACTATGCATTTGGGTAGGGAAGACATGGTGGAATACTGTTAACTAGAATTTGACAAGGCGCTTGACCGAGTCAACCGCTGCATATCGACGTAGAAGCTGGAGAATTTTTCAAAGAACAACAATTAATGCAAGCGGGTATCAGTCTTTCTGAACAAAGTGGCGTTCTAGGCCAGAGCTAAACCAGCCATTCAGAAGCGGCACGGGTATGTAGTGGAGCAGCTCAAGGGTTAGTTTAATACCCACAGCTTTTTTTCTACGAAATGGCTGAGTGAAAGGTTTATCGCTTCGTGTTTCTCTTTGGCAAGCCACGTAAAACATATGAGATAAGGGAGTCGCAAGGACTCAGCAAAGAAACTGGCGTAGGTGATTAACTTGGAAAACAAATAAGATGAGCTAAATGAAAGTGAAAGTTACATACTAGTTAGAGCTTTACCTGGAGTGATGGTTACCGAGGACAGAGGGTCCCTCCCTGTTGTGGCGACACTGTAAACGAAGGACATGGATGTCAAAAAGACTGCAGACTTCACGTGCGCTTAACTGTGCGAACAGGCTGCTAACAAGGTGGGAAGTTAATTATTTCGGTAGCTTTAGGCCTTTTACTGCAGAACGGTGAAAGTGTTCATACCTATGTGTAAAGCAGCAAACAGCCCCCTTCTTGTTGCCCAGCTTGCTTCTAGCAAACCCCTGGGTTGAAGCCTTGGCTGTGCTTGTCTTCCTCCGAGATTGGCTATCCCTCTGCTCCAGAGCCCACCGCTGGAAAGATAAGCACAATACGATGTATTCCCAGGGTGTGGCGAAATACCCCCGCTTTTGCTAGCAGCTCGTTCCCGATGTTAGGGTTCATGAACTCAATCAGGGCTGGTTTCGATGGTCCCTTTTTGTCCCTGCGTGGGGAAATTTAGGAAGGTTCTCGGCCTCCGGAGAGCTTAAGCAAGCTGTGGTTCTCATACTTTCTTGTCCACCTTTAGGCAGGTCCTATATTTTGTGATGTAGGGGCTAATGTTATGGATTACTTTAATCGCCATGAAAAATTCATCTATATCCTTCCTCAACATTGAGGGGGGGGGTTGAGTTGCGAATTCCCGGCTACTTTTTAGTCAAAAACGAATACCATTTAAATCTGAAGAATTTTGAGCGCAGGCTTGTCCCGGAAATCGGGACAGCCACCTAGACCCCGCTTTGTGGTAGTGAGTAGTGAAAGCCGCTGGGTATTCTGGATTGTAATGATGAGCCACAAGTCTGACAGTTATTGAGTTTGTGGAAGAAAAATTGTTTTTTAGCCTCCTTAGCCTAAGAGGATCTAAATGTAAAAGATTGCAGCTTTGCTTATGGTTCCATGGGCGACACCCCAGGCAAATGTCTAGTCTGGTGTGACTTTATCATTTTGGTGAAGACTCATTTTGAACCGATCCGCCAAGGCGGATTTTAGTCACAAAGTCCAGTGGGTTTCGTCGGGAAGAGAATGATGACAAACAAAAACCCGGTGCATCAAAGTCACCCTTTATGAGCTTGGGCCCATTAGGGAGGTCTGCTTGAAAAATCAGGGTAGAGTTGATTGTAAGGGGGTTACAACCACTTGGGCTAGGCGGGCGGTAACCAAACCCATCGAAACCTCATGCCGCCCACTCATGTTGCGGAGCCATACTGAATATTTCTTGCTGACCAGAATGGGCTGCTCAAACGAAGATGCGACGAGAAATTTCCCCTACAAAAATAGAGCATTCACCTTCACTCCAGTCTGATCTCTCTTCCTGGAAGCCACGTAACCTACCACAGCAGTGTCTTCAGTAAGTATAGCACCAGACAACCATGCTTTAGTCAATAAAATGAAATCATGGCCCCCTGTGAGCCTCGAGGAACACCTTGACCGCTCCTTGTCTAACACCGATCGGACACTCAGTAATGTTGAAGATAGAAGCCCAGGTTGGAGTTTATTATTGTGAATATCACTGGAGGCTCCACTGAAATTGTGATCATTCTGCTACTGCCGTGGGGGACTGAAGATAGATTTGTGTCGGATAAAGGTGGAGGTGATGGAATATCAAACTGGGGAGTATCCTTAAGAAGGCCAAGAAAATGTTTACTTGAATAGTTCAAAAATTCAGGTGATTACAGGAGGGGTGCATCCAGGAGGTTTGAGCGACTGGAAAATGGAGACACTACAACAATTCCTGCAGAACGTAATATAGTCTATTTTCAGAGCAAGTTAACGATAGTGTGTCTCTGGCACGTGGAAAATGCGTAAAACTGGATTAGTACTGATAAAAAGGATCCAAACCTGGGAAGGCCAATAGGTTCGGAAATGAGCAGCGCAAAGAAAGGTGCTGCTGTGGCCCGCGGAGGAGTTATTCCCGACAAAATAAGTAATTTTGAGGGGGAACAGAATGAAAGGAAGGTGGAGTGAGAGGTAAAAATGTATATGTGGAAATGATGAATGGAGAAGTCTTGGCTCGTGGGACAACTGATGGTTTTCCGGGCATTTGAAGAAATGTGTCCAAAGACTGGCGCTGTCCGTAGTATCATTATTAATAGTAATGGTTTATTTCTGGGACATCCGAAGTACGCCTGACTGTATGATCATATGGTACACGTAAGGTCACAAAAGAAATCCTTGGATATCCACTTGGGTACACGCAGCACGGAACGGTGTGTAAGTTTTAGCAGTCGCATGAACGAATGCCCGGCAAGTTTGAATTTGGAGGTCAGGTGGACACATCGCCCAGTGGTGAAAGTAATGTGCTACGAGGTCGAGATACGTAATGAAACAAAGCGGCGATGAGATAAAAACGCGAAGTATTTCGGATGGCATCGATGTAAAGTCGCGGGGGAAGGTATACTGACGAAAAACCCTCGAAAAAGCAGCGACGAAAAATTGAAAAATCCTTGGTGAGGATGGACATGTTCTTGAACCAATAGCTCAAGAGAACCGGAAAACAGCAGAGATATAATACCGAAGGAGTTATGAGGTGTTCCCTGGGGAGAGGAGCTGCGTAAATGAAACAGAGTCCGATCTGCCACTGAATTAGTACTTACTATTCATTAAGAGGTTATGGAAGACGCACTCATAAAGAGATGTTCGTAGATGCCCAAGCCTGGATATTTGGTGGAGCAGAGTGACGGAAGTTGACAGGTGAGTGAAACACGGTTAAAAAAAGGGTTTGTTTCAGGTTAATTAGCGAACACAAGCTGACAACAGAGTGGACAGAGGAGTTGAAATACGATGATCTTATGAATTTGTTCGAGGATGATGCATAAATGATACTGTCCAAACTTGTCAACGACCGCCTGAAAGGGATACGCTGGTGAGAGTCAGAGTTGGGGCATTTGGAAAACTACCGGAAGGTCCATAACTTGGTGTACGTGTAGTTTATTTCCAGCAAAGGTTTAGAAAGCTTGCCTTCGAAGTGGTTTTCGGCATAGATGTCCAATCGTGGAAGACTGATGGAAAAAAGACAATGGATAAATGGTGGGTGAAATGGCGTTCAACTATTGGTTAAACGGAGGTGACTCCAAAAATGACAGATGAAAAACACAAATTTACACTGAAGTGAGCATAAAAGTAGTATATATGTTCGATATCTGAAGGAATCAACTAGAAGTAGGATATCACTGGAACCCCCAAAAAGCGCAGATAATTGTGACTGGGTACGTTGAGGAAAGCCCAACCTGAGACTTTGTGGGTGATAAGCAGAATAAGAGGGTCCAAACTGTGAGTATATGCTTTTTATTTAAAGATATATAAAAAGCCGACAATGAAATATGATGCAGGTGGCTGATCGTAGTAACTTGGTGGAACAGCGGCAGAAGTTCATCGGTGAGTGAAATGTGATACGATTGTGGATTTTCATGGGTCCGTTGGTGAACAGCATGGGAGCATTTGGAGTCGGTAACAGAGTGGATGCGGGAAGTGGACATATAACGGACTGATACAGATGTATAAAAGTAGTTCATATGAAAAGCAGCCAGGAAGTGCATGTGATTGCATAGCTGGATATGCTGCAGTCTGACACGAAAAGCTGGGGAAGCAATAGAACTATTTATACCCTGGATTGTGGATACTTCGTTGCCATTGCGACTGTCATGAAATGCTTAAGGCTGAATGAGAGGAGATGCGGGGGAAGGATGCAACGGAACAGAAAACTGGTGTCACTCAGATGAAGCACTGGAAAGAAGGACCATTTCGTGTTTTGTTATATTGGTGGTAGATTAGAAACGAAACTTTAAATGATATGTTTGCTTAGATAAATGGAGTGGAGAAATAAAAATTGCCCAGTGGATGAATGGTCTCTTCAATATTGTATCGGGAGGTGTGACGTTCATAACAAAGATATCCGAGCAGTGAAATAGTTTCATGTTTTGGGGCACAGAATCCGATAACTGGGCGAGGTAGAGTGAGTGTAAACATGGGATCAATTCAGATGGATAGAAGGCAAGTCAACAAAGGCAAAAGTCAGTAGTAGCAAACAGCAAGGTACATTTTTGAGCAGAGCGAGTATACGTTCATATACCTATTCGAGACTTGACCGGGTGTATGGTAGATCTTGTCCAGGAACGTTGGATGAGGCAACGGGTGAGAGCTATGCGACACAGGGGATGTTGTTCTTCGACCCGCAGCTGGTGCTAGTGGGTAAAGCTGGCAGCTAGCCTAGTTGCATCCACACACAGTTGCAGGGATGCTCCCAGTTGAGGGTAAGTGGGAGTCGATACCAAGAGGCAACATTAATAGACAGTGACTCTCTGGGACTATATTTTGATTGCTGAAGGCAGAAAAACCGAGAAAGTTTACTCACTTCCATCTGTCATAGACAGCCGGTGTTTGCACGATTCAAAAATCTAGACCCCTGTCACACGCTTGGTCATCGGGTATGTCTACACTAAGAAGCTGTAAGGTTTGGGTAGCCGTGAGGAATTTATCCAAAGCACTTTTAAACCGATGGTTCGAAGCAGAACTGCGTATGTCAAAGGGTAATTTATGCCAGAAGTTAGAGTACACTGTGATAAAGAAGTGTGAAAGTAAGCCAGTGTTGATAATGGGGATAGGAATGGTAAGAATTCTAGAACGCGGTAGATAGCTGCAAGCAGGCGCAGAGTGCGGTGAATTAGAAGCATATGTCTGGCTGTGAAGGATGCTATACAAAAAGATAAGGTTCAGTTTCATATGGCGAAGCCATAAGGGGTCTAGTTTAAAAATAAGCAGCTTTCTTCCTGAATCAGGGCTGAGCTTCATCCTATCAGCTTGTTAGTGAAACTATACCGAATTAATTCGATACCAATTCTGTAATGAGGGTGGCAAGGCGGCGCGCTGCGCTTTTTCATGAACCTCGCTGGATGATGTTTGGCAGACTTCTTATGGCGGGACCTTTCGTGCCATTCAAGCTGAGGGGACGGCCCCAAAGCTAAGCTTCCTCTCACTGTCCAGCGGTCCATCTTACAGGTCACCGGAAAATGAAGCCTTAGGATGCAGTCAAGAATAGTGCCCTGAACCCTTTCACTTTGTCCGGTGGTCTATCTTCCAGTTCGCCCCCATTGACGGATGCAAGACACTGTAAAGAGCTGTGTTTTGGATCAGTTCTCCTTTTCCCATTGCCCCCCCATTCAATGAACTATCTTCCAGCCCACTGGTGACAGTCAAATAACAAAACAGTCACAAGATCCGGGAACATTTGGGCTCAAGCCTCTTACCCATTTACTATTTCAAGACTTCAAAACTTTGAGACTACAGGTGCAAGAAGCTGGATAAGCTGACAGCAGAAAGCAAGTTTCTGACAACGGTGGGAAGTATCTAGAGTTGTCGACTCTGTGTAGCAGATTTCATTTTTTAACAGGTGCTCGTAAATTACTTTTTTGAAATTTGTGTTTCACCGGCACTCTGATTTGTCCTATTCATGAGTAGCGTATGTAAGCGTCATGAACCTCGAACAGTTATGATCTGATTCTCCGTTTTCAACGTACGGATACAATTCAGGTTTACTTTTCTATGATCTATAATGCAAGAAAATTCTACTTTCGTGCTCCTGACTCTGTTGTTCTATGGCTGTAAATTTCGAATGTAAGAAAAATTTGCCAAGCATTTCACTCGCTCATAGAAACTGCCCACTAGAGGTTCGATCCCCAGACCTCAGCCCCGCTCTTCACGCCCTAATCCGTTGGACCACAGAACGCGTACTTGAGGCAAACAAGTCTTTCGCCAATTTCATCCGTTCGCGTCGACACGTATAGTAAGTTCGGTGGACTTTACTTTGTCATTTCCTTAACAAACGCCTGTTTCGGTCCTTTGTACTGCGTGAACCACTTGCACGTTACTATACTTCTCGGCAATGTACGTATGTTACTCAGAACGGTCTCCACGACCCGTGAGAACAAGAAGGCGATCGGGACAATTAGTGATTAGCGTGTATTTTGGAGCGCGCATGAGAGCGTGTGCAAGAGAAACAGTCAAATAGCAACCGCGCTTGGCAGTCAGCGGTTGGGTAATCAATAAACATGTTAAGAGTATGAATGCAGATGTCTGTCTCTACGGGGTCTCCTCCTAGATGTCCAACTTAGTTGAGCTTCGATCATGGCGGAAGGTCGAAAGTATCGATAGTCCGTGAACTTCCCGTAGCTTGCTCGTTATACTTTTGATGAAGTCGAACGATTGCTGGTGCTTCGGACAGCGCCTGCACTCTCGAGGTCCGATATGCGTCAGTCCAACGGTGCTTGGTTCCCATGGGTCTCACACGCGTTCGAACCTGAAAGTGCCGCTTCAGGTACATCCATAAGGGCGTCCAGTTGTCGTCCTCAGTGCCATTTTGACCAATCGTCCCGTTTTCTAGTGGGTGGTCGGCTCTTTGTCGTGTACGGGAGCCATCAAGGCCATAGATGAAGCCAATGTGGCAGTGTAGATCAGTCTGAGGGAGGGCAAGATAAACTGGAACAAAACAGCGCCTGGGGGCGCCGGAGGATGTTGGACCGTAGTAACAACACACAAACGATGTTCGGTGTTGTTGCAGTTGCCAGGAGACAAGAAGAAATGAAACTATAACTGCTGATTGTAATTTACTGGACCTGTTCGTTGGGAAATCCACGGTTAACTTCTGAAATTACTGATAACAATTGGCAGTGAAATTCGTCACGAAATCGGCTAAGCTGGAGAAATTTCGTAGTCGGCGACCGCAACGGCTACTTTGTGTTGCGGATACGGTTGAAGATTCTGAAGGACTAACTTCCGGGTTCTCACTAGGCGTGATTGTGGGTGGTTTAAATAGTAACTCGCTCGATATGGGTGGGTGTGTGGCTTTGGAAGGTGTAAACTGGCCCGACCGCTCGCATTCTATGACGGCAGGCTTGAGGCGGTCGATAGATACGGTGTGGTGTCTTCCGCTGAAATATATGATAAGTGGTTTTGCCTTACTTTTTATCGTCCGAAAAAGAGGCCAGTATATGGCGGTTGTGGTGGTGATCTAACGCCATCGACGCGATGGAATACATGAGTAGCGGTTTCAAATGCGGTTGGAACACAACTTGTAGATTGTTATTCGCGCGGCGGACTGGCCCTGAGCAGTCCAATGTGCTGCTTAAGGCGCTGAGCGTAGTCACAGTAGTCGAAATTAACTGTTGGTAAGGGGGCTAACAACTCTCCAGGCAGACGAAGAGTGCAGCCATATACTAGTACGGCCGGTGTTGCGTGTAATTCCTCCTCAAGGGTACTTCCCAGACTTATGAGTGCTAGTGGTAGTGTTTCAATACAAAGGGAGTTATCTTTTGCTCGAAGGGAGGTTTTAACTGCCGATGGAAAAGCTCAACCATCCTACTGGCCTGAGGGTGGTAGGCTGTCGTCTTTTTGTGTTGGCAACCAAGCGAGTAGGCTGCCAAAATGGCCGTCAAAGTGTGGACCACGATAAGTTGTCACTATTGCCGGGGGACCGAAATGACTAACCCAACCGGTCAGGAAAGCTTTTGCAGCTTCTTCAGACGTGGGACGAGGGATAGGAATGGGTGGTGGCCAGCGAGTTAAACGATCCACGTATGTGAGTATGTAGACGTACCCAGGCAAAGGTGGAAATGATACTACGAGGTAGACATGCACATGATGAAAACGTGTTTCAGGTTCCGGAAACATGGCTAACGCCTTCTTGGAGTACCTATGGGTCTTAACAAGATGTCACTGCGGACGAACAAGGGCCCATTGACAGACATCTAATTTGACATTGTGCCAAACAAAACGCTCGTTCATCAGTTTCACCGAAGCAGCCACACTTAGATGAGCTAGATTATGGAGTGTCAGGAAAGTAGGATAACCGTGGGAAGCGGGAACCACCGACCTAGGGCGACCTTGTGAAACATCGCACACGATAGTATTCTTGGAAGTTGGGACAGGTACTGTGGCCAGGCCAAAAAGGACAGTTTTGTCGAAGTTGTTTGACGTCAGGGTCCATAGTTTGGGCCTGTGCCAATGCGTCCAAGTCGACGTTGGAAGTTGATGAAGGGCTCAGCTAATGTACGCGTGATAGGGCTTCTGGGACTGGACTGAGTACCCCGAGAGGTGCCGCATGTCCACAGTAAACTGTGAGGCAAAGTCTAAGAGGCGAATCTCTCGTGGTGAGTATCCATCAAAAGCTGGCTTTGGTGAGTAAACCAAGGGCTTGTGGCCTGTGAACACCTTGAACGAGCGGCCTCCGAGTGCTTGTAAAAATGGCGGATTCCAAAGTAGGCAACTAATAACTTACTACCAAATGTTCTGTATCTACATTTAGCGGGTTGCAGGCGCTCAGAGGAGAATGCCGGGGGTTGCCATGAACCGTTTAGAGCTGCTGCAGTACCGCTTTAACCGCTATGTCCGGTCTATCCGTCACTACCGAAATAGGAGCCGAAGGGTTGGGGTGAGTGGGGACTGCTTTGTTTAAAACAGCATCCTTGACGGAGGCAATTGCGACTTTTGCCGTGTGAGGAAACACGAACTTCCGCTTACCTCCGCGCAACACGTTGGTGGTAGGTTACGTCATTTCCAAGCAAAGAGGAATAAATCGGCGGTTGAAATTCTTCAGGCCTGCAAATTGACGCAACTGGCGAAAAGATTGGGGCTTTGGGCAGTCGCGAATAGCGGAAACTATCTGGCAGAGGGTGGATCTCCGGGGATGAAATAGAATGTCCTTTGAAGGTGATATCAGACCTTCCTCGCTCGGATTTCGCGAAACTGTTCTCAACGCCGTGCTGGCTGAGGCTTTCGAAAAGTGTCCGTAAGTTTTCAGCTCGCTCTTGCTTTGAAGAACTAGCCACCAGATCACCATCCAGGTATAAGTAGACATTTTCTAAACAGCGGGTTGCCCCATGTGTGAACAGTTGAAAGGTCTGGGCTGCATTGCTGATTATAAACAGCATTCGCAGAAACTCGAAGAGACCAAAAGGCTTAGTGACGGCAGTTTTGAGGATATCAGCTTCTGCTACCGGGGTCCGGTTTAACGCACAAACTAACTCGATGCGGCCAAAGACGGAGCAACCTGAGAAAGGCGAAGTTTTCTTGTATATGGGGAATTGGGTATCTGTCAGGGACGGTGACCTTGTTAAGTGCTCCGTAGTCACCACATGATCATTAGTCGCCGCTAGGTTTAGAGACCATACGGACCAAACGGAGGCATCATCTCACGTTCAGTCTTCTTATATGGGCTACCCACCTACTGATCACCAACCCCCCACGCACATTTTGGCCACCAAATCCACTGACGACCAGAAGCCTCCCAGAGAAATGCTTTGCATAGCAGTTATCAACCCCCGTTCCATCTTGACCAAGCTTTCAGCAGTAAAAAGGCCTACTGCTGTCCACAAATTCGACATCATCCTGATTACTGAGGATTGGCTCACCAAGCACACGCCTTCTGGCCAAATATCACTGATCGGTTATCAAGCCTTCAGAACTTAACGAATCCATCGCCGCGGTGGAGGTTGCTTGGAGTATGTCAAGCGCAGCCTATCTGCCACCCCATTGGAAAATACCGTGATGACAGATGTTCAAGATTCTGTATGGTCTACAATTTCTTTATCCCAAATGACCATAGTCTCAGGTTGTATATATCGACCTCCCAGCGACGATACTTCCAAATTTAACCCCATCACTGATGCGTTTACGTACATCGCTGACTTGCCTCTTGGATGTAGATTTATAGCAGACGACCTCAATGCCCCGGGCAAAAGCTGGTATTCCTTTGCTGCCCCCTACAAATATTGGCAATTCGCCCCATGCATTCGCCTGGGCCAATGGGCCAAACACGCAAAACGGCCTACCAGAGAGGATAGCTTTCCCGACCTGATATTTACCCCGGGTCTAACAAGTGTTTTTGTCTCCGTACCAAATGACTACACAGGCAGTGACCATAAAATCATCAGTTGCAGATTTCAAGTAAAGCCGCGTACTGGTAGCCTACCGAGTAATGGTCCCTCCTTCCGTCACCTTAAATGAGACTATATCCCCTCGCTTATTCGCCCCAGAAAATGGGACGAGTTCTTCCTGAAAGAAAGTCCCCAGTACGCCGCTGACCTCCTCTACTCAAATTTACACTCATACATCGGGAGCATATCACGCCCCTACTACCCATCCAGACCAGCAAGTTACCATATAACCAGTCTAAGGCAGAAACTCGACAATCTTTGATGGCAGTACCAACGAAGTGGAGGCTTTTCTATTTTCTTAAGACCGGAACGCCTCTTCCGCGAAATCCGCCACAGGGCCCGTGACCTACAACTAAGGCAAGAAACCAAAGCATTAAGCCACCCAAACAAAGCTCGAGAGCCAGCCCGGTTGCACAAGGCTCGTGCCCCACAATCAACTAAATGAATCAAACGGATCATCTATTTGGATAATCTCGTAAGCTCACCTAGTAAGACAGCTGAGTCGTTTAGCACATTCTTCACAGCCGCCGAGTCTCTCAGCCCAGCGCGCACCTAGCTTTCCGCCCCGTCTGTCACAAATTCCTCACTCTGTTCTGTCACGGTCACCACAACGGATATAAATATATACATCAACACTTTCAAACCAACCTACCACCCCGGACCCTACGGCTTACCGTCAACAATATTTGCTCTTGGCGGCCCGGATATTCCTCCCCTACTACTAAACCTAGAAAATCTATCCCTGCAAATCGGAGCCTTACCCAGCCAATGGAAGCAATCCACTATCATCCCCAGGCATAAGAAAAGGGCGACGAGTGGCGTTACCGATTACCGCCCGATATTCACACGCCAATGATCTCGAGGCTACACATAAATTCTTCAGCCTAAGACCTCACGGATTTCTCAGATCAAGTTGGTGTTCAACCTGCCAATTCGGCCCTCTGAGCTTGGTAACAACAGATACCGAGGAAGTCAGTGCACTCGTCATCTTCTATCTCACCATGACAAGAGCCTTCTACAGGGTCCAGCATCTGAAGTTGCTGGACAAGATTAGAGAACGCGAGGTTGAAAACCCTCTACTTAGTTGGTTTAAAGCCTACCCACACGACGGTCACCAAGTTACCTCCATCAACGCCCAGATGTCAGACCCCCATCCGATAAACAGCGGGGCTATCCAAGGAAGTATTCTAGGACAACTGCCATTTTTACCATATATAAATGACACTTGCTATGTCATCACTTATGGCAAAAGTTTCTCATTTGCGATAGTATGAAGGTAGTCCACAAATTCGAACGGGGAAACCCACCTGTAGCACTAAATAACATCACGGTCGACATACCGTCCTTACCTTCCTAGTGTCATCGCTTGAAAATGGACTTTTCAGTAAACAAAAGCAGTTATCTCTAGCGGAACTGCAATTTCCCTCATAACACGCTTAAAACTGGCGATGTCTCACTTTCATATTCCCCAACAATACGAGACCTCGGGCTACAGTGCTCTTACACATTCTATTTCTCTGAGCACACTCCCTACATAAATGTACGGGCAAAAAAGTCACTTGGCTTGTAGTATAAAATTTCCCTTCTCGCGGACAGTAAGTTAGAGATATACAAAACTCATGTTCGTCCAACCCTAGGATACTGCGCGCTCGTGTTCTCAAGTATGCACAAATGTGACATTATCCACGGTGAAAATGTACAGCGTCGATTTACCAAAAGCCTGTTCTGGCCTCCTACGAACCTAAGCTACAGGCAACGGTGCAAGCTCCTGCGGCTTGACCCTCTGTGGCTCGGGAGAACGAAACTTAACTCGGCAGTTTTGGTTAATTTACTCCACGAGCAAGCTGTATCCTCCAGCCAAGTTCAGTTCAGTTTAAGCTCGACACATCAGCTGCGCAATAGAGAACACCGTATAACGATCCCCAATTCTTGAAACTACCTAAGGCAAGACTCCTTCTTCCTCAAATATGCAGCTTTGTGGAATAAACCCCCAGCTGATATCCGTTCCATAGATTTACAAACCATATTCAAGTCTAGGCTGAAAGTAGAGCGGGAGATCCAAAAACTGATCACTTAAAAATCCATATATGACTATTGATAGAGCGCACAGGGAGAGCTTTGAATAATAACCAAAACCCTCGATAATCTGCAGGACGTGCCACACCATTCACCGTCGTTGCTATCACCTCAGCGTGAACCTACCAGGTTACAATGTCTAAACTTAATTACTCTCACAACTGAGGCCAGTGCCTCTGAAATCGTATTTGAATATATGAAATACCACTGGTTGCATGGAAGATAGTCTTTAAACATTCCCAGTGCCAATTTTTATTTGGTCCTCGCCTCTGTCTCTATCCTGAGACGCCGCATCTGTCAGACTCCTCAACATGCATCCACTGGTCACCCTAAATCCAATCTTTAGACACTCATAGCCCAACTTCCCTTTCTATCACATAAGTCTAGCATCGTCCCGTGACTGACCTGAATAATATTTGATACTTAGTCAACAAAGCTATAAACCATCTGCGGATCCTTTCGATGCATCACGTTGTTAATGCTGCAAGTAGGGCTCCATCTTTGTGCAGGCTGGCGTTTTGGTGAATATGAACCCAATCGGATAATCGCAGGCTGTGGTTGACTCTACCTCCCCCCGCATTTTCCGTCCCGTGTAAACCACCTCGAGGTTCTAACTTCACGGACATGGCGGTTGTTAGCGCGGCACATCTGTAAACTTTCCTGGCTGCGATTGTCTCCCCGCACAGAGCTGACCACGGATGAAACGAAGGAAACCTCAAAAATTAAGAGATTGGCATGGAAAGGCGAGAACAAAATACCTCACTGTTTTGTATTCTAGGCAAACCAGCCTTGTCACATTGGGCCCATATCTCCGGCCTGCCATATTACTACGGATTGATTGGTGCGGCTGACTTATTCCCAACGCGGCTTGTTACATGCGATCCATGTTTTTGCCGGGGCTTTGGAGCTGCAGTCACCCATCAAAAGCAGCTCCGCCTCCCTGACAGCCAGATATCTGACTGTGATAAAACTATAAAAATAATAAAAAAAAGTCTAAAAACGTGTGGATCACTCCTGCAGCGCCACGAGCTGGATGCCAGTGTATGCGTATCGTGCTACCTCCCTTCCTGAAGTAGACCCTGGTGCCACCTACCATAAGCACTAAAAGCAGACTGTTAGAGTTAGACACCCTGATGAAAATTCTGCCAAATACCGTTACCACCTCTCCCGGTTCTCCAAATCAGCCTTCACATCGGTGTTGTCCTGCTTCGCAATATGATAACGACGACGAAGATACCACTGCAACCTTGCAATCAACACTACATCAGATTTCCTTGCTCACACTCGAGTATAATATCAGCACTCCAGCACCATCAAGTGGGATCATAGACGAGCTTACGTCCACTTTTCGCGGCACGTGACCCATTTCCCCTAGTTCATCACCATCGACACCCTGATAGTTTCTTCCACCTTAAGGCTCCTCAGAAACTACTCAGTACGGAAAAACCACTATACCAGAAGAGAAGGCAACAAGTATAGCGCTATGCTAACAGTGTACCGGTCCCATTCACCCACATACTGCATTTCAAGCCTATCTTACCGCGTGGGTGCCAAACTGTGTTCTGCACAAAGCAAACGGCATTCAGGGTTACCACTTCCAATTCATCCTAACCGTTAAGGCCTTAGGTTTTTATCAATATCCGAACACTTCGGCTCCAACGTGCAAATCATAAATCCTTTGGAATGCATACCCAGTTGCCTAGCTGTAGTGAGCAAATTTACTTGCCTGTAGCAGTATAGCGCAATCCCCCGCTAGCATACTTCACACAG
The DNA here is from genome assembly GCA_948099385.1 of Fasciola hepatica. Taxonomy (NCBI): domain Eukaryota; kingdom Metazoa; phylum Platyhelminthes; class Trematoda; order Plagiorchiida; family Fasciolidae; genus Fasciola; species Fasciola hepatica. The sequence continues at coordinate 5,992,536 of CANUEZ040000019.1, forward strand.
AACTTGGAGTAAGTGCCACTGACCGCTTCGACGAATTTTCTTCCATGCCCCGTCCACATAAGCCTAACCAGTTCATTATTACTGTCATCATGTATTACTATAACCAGGGGCTGGAAACACGTCGAGACAGCAATCCCCATTTAGTTCACTTTCGTCGTCTATCTCAGTCGCCAAACTGGATAACCAAGCATTACACTTTGACTCGTACCGACAGAGATCCAAGTAGAACCTCTCATAGCAACTGGGACTGCAATCAGGCCATCCGACATGAAATACTCCCAAATGCTTATAAGGTCGTTTAGCGTTTTCTAATGCAAAGCCTCTCCCGCAGATATCACCACTGCGGCCACCGCAAGTAACAGGTCACGCGCATCCTGCTAATGTTCTGGTTAATACCAGTCAGCAGTTTAATCCGCCATATCTCGTCCCACCCGGCTGATCAACCGACACATCCTTTAAGCCCTCAAGCGAACCATACCCATTAGAAGTTGCACCTTACCAGCAATGACGCCGTATAACACCGAGGCCAAATGCGTGAGTATATATATATATATATGCCCGCGAAACAGCATAATAAAGCTCAAGACCGTGCGGAGATTTTCCACTTCAGTATCTGTTGCAACAGTTCATTTTTCCCTCGAACTGTAGCCGGCTGGAAGTTGACTCCACTTTTCCAGGGCTCTCTAATCGCTCTTTTCGTTTCTGAATGGCACATGTAACTGGCCCTGAAACTAAACCCGCCATTTTATGGACCGGTGTTTTCTCCACATCCACCAGTATTTCGAAGTGCACTTTCATAAAATTGGTTTCATGTCTCCTCTTTTCAAAACTCATCTCGTTTATTGAACCCCGGTAAATCCGCCATTCGGGGTTTGCATCATCTTCATGGATTGCCATTAACTTGGCAAGCGTCAATTTGTCCCGGGTATATTACCACAACATTTTTTTCTTTTGTACTAAACTTACTCCGTTTGCAGAACCCAAGTAAGCCTCCGTTTTCATTGCCTTGCATCATTCTCGTTTATATTGCGTCTTTAGAACTATACATTAACGATATTCTTGGCATCCCCAAGGAGCAACACCGTCCTGATCAAGCCAGAAACTGGTTCGAAACTGCAGCAAAATATTGCTGGCTGTTCTTCTATGGCTGACACTTTTGACTTTTATTCCTAAACTTTGTGAATATCTCATCTTACTGAGTGACGTGGTACACCATGATCGTGCGCCTGCTAGCGAGTCTTCACCATGGCCGAGAAATATACCATTATTATTATTATTATTACGACCATTCGATCTAACTTTACCTGCCCCTATTTACAACTGATACTTTGTTTCTATGACTCCATTGCTATTGCTCCTGCACCTCCTATATATATACATATATAAATATTTACATGCACATATATCTATATATGCATTCTCTGGGCATCCAGCAATTCCTCACCGGCCATTTCTCTTGCTATCATCTAGCAGACTGTCATGACATGCGTCCTCTTATCCTACAACTGTGCTTCACGTCTGCCGTATCTAATGGTTCTGAAGCACTTTTTCATTTGATCCCTTTAAATCTTGCATGACTCGCTCCCTGTTTTACAACGAGTTTTGTACCCTGTCGGTCTCCCGTCCATTGCAGAATGCCAGTGCTTCATTGTTATTTCAATCCATTGCGGTGCATCTCACTTTTTTCTCCACCTTCTCCCTCTACAGCAGTTTCTTATGCCGATTCCTAACCTTTCTCACGCATATCGGTAGGCTTTCAGGTGTCCACACCCAGACCATTCAGACCCCCCCTTTGACCTTGACTTTCAAACTCAACGGGCGCCCATTTGAATTCACCCTTGGGTTTATTTAAGTTTCCTACATTTTCTTTTGTGCACATGCACTCATCATACACCTATTATACTTCCATCCCGCTTTTTCCCCCCTCATAAGCCTTTCTATCCTACTTTTTTCATGCAGAGTTCTAAGTTTTCACGAATTTTGTCAGCCCATTCCATCACTTGTGAAAACTTGATCATGCCCCTGGCAGTCTTTGGGCGTCTCCGAAATAAACCATCACTGTTATTATCAGGAGAACCCTAAGTGCTGCTAGAAGGCGCATTATGCCGAGTCCTAGCATGTGTTCGAATTAGGCCTGTGCAACACGGAAATCGTCTTGTGCTTACCGACCGGGCCTACTGGAAGCTGGGGGTCCCCTAGTATCGATACTATGAGTGACCTTGGTGTTCACCGTTGGGAGAGGCCCGGCCTGCCGAAACATGGCTGGGCAGGCGGCGATGAGTTTGCCATGAGTTTGGTGTGCCTGTGATTGAACGCAAAAGACGTGATGTGATTCCCTGGCTAGTTATAACCAGCAACAGCGAGAGAGGTCTGGCGATCGACCACCCCGCGGCCCCGTGCATTATCCAACAAGTCAAAGTGCTGCTGGAGTTTAGTGTCCAGAACTGGGAACGGGACGTCGACGATAATGGATACCCAAAGAACGTCACGCCCTAAACCTAATTTTAAGGTGATCCAGTACCGGCCTAACATCAGGATGGCCGTGCCATTGGCAGCACGTAGGTTTTGGTAATGCGGCATGCTATTGTTGCTTGTCCATCGGGGGATGACACATATTTCGGCACCTGTGTCTGCAAGGAGCAGGTCAATTGAAACGATATCCCTTACTTTCAAAAGACGACTGTTGGCTTGATACCCGGCTTCATGGGTCGCCACCACGGACAGGGGGGTTGGTTCCGCTAATGAACACGTGAGAAGCGCGCGCCCTGGTTCGCACGGTTTGACTTCCTCACCGAAGCGACTGTGGTATTTATATCGCAGAGACGGCCTGCGGCCCCCAGGTGAGCGTGCGTGGTAAAGCTCCTGTGACCCACCGTTACTCACTGCTAGGCATTGCAGGCTCACGTCACTCCTGGACCACACTTATGTGGGATTGTTAGGTGTTGGCAAAGCAGGCACCGCTGTGATGGAGGACCGGGTTACTCCAGCTATAGCGGGGTTGTATCTTGGCTTAATGTCATCAGCTATCACTGCAGTTTCCTCCAGCTAGAAGTTGCGCGTGGCATTTAGTAAAACTGGAACGTTGTACGGCAAACGCTGCCACCGGGGCCTCTTAAGAGCGGGTCCTCGCCTGCTGTCGGTCCACTCATGAGCTGCGTCTCAAGCAGCAGCCAGGAGAGTCCCCTGCATCGGAGCTCGGTGCTTCGAAGTGGCAGCAAGCCCTGGTCCTGCTTTAGGGTTGTAAGGGCTATGGAGGCGGCCTTCAAAGCCTCGTATCTTCGGCAGTAGATCACTACTTTCTTTACTTGAATTGCGACCTATGGCGGGAGGAAGCCTACTACCCACGTGCAACGGCTGGCCTCACTGGTTATACGGCAGCTTTCGAATTCTGACCCGACCAGCTTGAACCGAAGCTCTGGATCAGCGGATGCGGGTGCCGGTACGTGCAGAGTGACTGCCCCAACTGCGGGGTCTGGGCAGAGTTCCTGCTTAACAGACATAGTGATCATTTTACAGAATAAAGGCGGAAAAATAAATCAACGACTAATGTGGCAATACGGTCTTTAAAAAATGGGGGCGAACTAGAAACCGAAAAAAGTATGGAAAATAGCCAATTGGGAGAACCGAACAAGAACCTCAACAGATGGGGAAATAATAATAGTAGTTTATTTCGGAGACGCCCGAATCAACTCTTACACATGATCAAAATTTTACGAGCAACAAAATAGACAGAAAAAATTCATGACTAATTTAGAGACACGCAATACAAAGGAGGGGCAGGAGGAACTAGAGGAGATAAATGTGTACACACCAAGGAGTAATGGAGGTAGCTTAAGAAAACCCGGGGATGGATTCATATGTGTGCTCGGTAAGCCTGAACGTCAAGGTCAAATGAAGGAGCTGGCTCAGCCGAGTGGAAAATGTCGGAACTTGGGAGTTTTACATGAGGAAGACTGAAAATCGGCGTGAGAAACTATCGGTACGAGAAACGATGAAAAAAAGAGAGAAGAGAAGAAAGGAAAAACAAAAAATGGAGTTGCATGGCTATGAAATAAGTAGCCATGAAATATGCCTCACTGCAATAGATGGAAGGTATTCATTTAAAAACAGAGTTACTAATGCAAGACGCAAAGTGCGAGTCAGACGGCAGCAATGACGCGGAAGTATCGACACGGTAAGTATGAGGCACATATACAGACAAAAAGGGAGTATATCTTGAGGGGCGGCGACCTTGGCGAGAGAACTGGCCGGCAAAGAACTGGAGGATACGGAGGTAGTATGTGGCTATATATATATGCACATATATATATATATATATATATATATATATATATATATATATATTCATATATAGTGGCCCACCTAGTCCCGCACACCCCCCAACAATACATTCCTATGCAGAAATTGGGCCTTGCTAGTCACGCTTCTTCGGCAGAAAGACTGGGGTGATTATTTCCTCACCCAGGACCCTCAGCATGCTGCGGATATTTTCTACTCCTTCTTTTCCGATTGTCTGGAAAAATTGTCCAATACTGCCCAGGCTGTACCTAAAAAGAGGTCGTCCGCCTCGCCACTCCATAAGAAGTACCATAAACTTCTCAAACAACCATATAATTCCAACGACTTTTCACTTTTTATTCGTCTAAACTGCCTCTCCACACTTATTCAACGACAAGATAATACGCGACTTCGTGACCAAGAAGCTAAGGCTTTGAGTCATCCTAACAAGTCGCAACTTCTTTTTATGTTGTATAAGTCTAGAAACGCTGATGTTAAGGCCGACTTCCAACGTCTAATTCTGGATAGTAACTCATCTATCACCTCCCCACCTTGTATAGCCGAAGCCTTCAATGCATTCTTTGCTTCAGCCATGGCTCCAGCTACTGTCATTGCCCCGCCCCCATCTTCACCACTTACCGACTCTGTCCTTTCTACGATACTCTTCGATGCCAGTAGTATTTCCAAGCTACTATCCAATAGCAAACCCTCTCCTCGATTAGGCCCCGATGGCTTACCACCAATTGCACTCGTCAATGGTGGACCGGATCTCCCCCTGTTGTTGCTTAACCTTTTCACTCTTTCACTTAATGGTAGCACCGTACCTGCTAATTGGAAGCGCTCGGTAATCGTTCCCATTCATAAAAAAGGACCTTTACATGAGGTATCCAATTATCGCCCTATAAACCATACCCCCATCTTATCCAGAATAATGGAAAAAATAGTTAAAGATAATATTATTAACTATTTATTAAGCCTCAGTCTTATTAATCACAACCAACATGGATTCCTCCGTTCACGGTCCTGCATGACTTGTCAGTATGATTTTCTGAATCTCGTCACCGACACTGCTGAAAGTGGGAAATCTCTTGTTGTTCTTTATCTTGGTTTATCCAAGGCATTTGATCGTGTTCCTCACCCCCACCTTTTAACAAAGCTACGGTCATTTGGAATTGTCGATCCACTTCTTTCTTGGTTCTCGTCTTACTTATCTCATCGTTCACAGGTTGTCTTAATTAACGGGCACACCTCTAATCCTAAGCCTGTTACTAGCGATGTTATTCAGGGCAGTGTTTTGGGCCCCCTGCTTTTCCTCCTATATGTAAGTGATATGTTTCCGACAATACTTAATGGCACGCCGTTTTTGTTCGCGGACGACATTAAGATAGTCTACACTTTCTCGCCTGGCAACCTCAGTACTACTATCCCTAAAATCTCTGCTGATTTAGCCGCTCTTGATGAATGGTGCTCAACCTGGGCGATGAAATTCTCCGCCAACAAGTGTATTTTCCTCACTTACAAATGCCAGGTTCCTCCTGGTTCTTTATGCATTGGCGGTTCACCCATCGACGGCCAGCCTTTAGTAAGAGACCTTGGCTTAAGTTATTCTTGCTCTTTCAACTTCTCGGAACATGCTGTCCTCCAAACGGCGAAGGCTAAAAAGTGTCTTGGTCTTCTGTTCAGATCCTTTCAGCTTAGGCAGAGCATTCTCTACATGTACAAAGTACATGCCAGGCTCCTTCTCGAATATTGTCCCCTAATCTTCACTAACATGAGAAAATCCGACAGGATTATTATCGAATGTATTCAAAAAAGATTCACAAAACAGCTTATCGGTTGATCGTCCAACTTAAACTACAGGAAACGATGCTTATCTCTCAAAATCGAACCACTATGGCTTCGTCGCATCAAGCTTAATTTGATATTTCTGTATAAGCTATTGACTAAGCAGTCCTATTCCTCCAACCAGTTGTGCTTCTCCCCGGATACTGGATATTCACTCCGGAATAGACAGTATACTATTACCACACCCTCCGCGAGGACTGTTCTACGCTCTAAGTTCTTTCTCTTCGCGTACTCCAGAATCTGGAATAACCTTCCCTTGCACATCAGATCTTCTCGGTCAAAGTATGTATTCGTGCATGCTATTGATAAATTCCTTACTGTCCCAACTGTTTTGCGCTTATTCAACGTTCACGTAACCGAACGTCAAGCTTACGAGATAGGCCTTGACTTTTAAGCCATTGCTCTGCTTTTTCTCTTTACCTTACCTTCCAGAATAACCTCACCGCTTTAAAAATTCTGATTGCTTTCTTTGACCGCTTCTCCTAGCCTTCGCCATCGACATATGTAAGCATGTCTGCGTCCACTAACTGTTTATCCATACCAACTTATAGGATCCTGCTAATTCAACTTTGAAACAAATCCTTTCAGATGCGCTCGCATTTAGAGAGACCACCGTATTACTCCCCACAGGTTGTCAATATCTCTCACTCGCTCCACGATTTATTAACTTTATTAAGTTATATTGCGTATGCGGCCCTGAAACCAACCTCAACATTGCCATAAAAACTGCTTCAGTATCCAACCCCTGGTTGAATTTATATATATATATATTATATATATATATATTATATATATAATATTTGCATATACAAATATATATATATGTACATGTATATATAAATATATATATATATATATATACTCATTACTGTCCTATAATTATTAACAAAATCATGGTGAGTAACTCAACGCTCCTCGATATCTCTTAGCTTACAATGCCTCTCTTCCGCACCAGGTCCCACCACTCATACTTCGCTCACCACCTCTGCAATTTCGAACTGGAAAATCCAGTCTGATTCATCGCACTTAGCGTGACCCACTAACTGAACTCAACACCCAGTTATGACGTTACCATTTCTGCTCCCACCCTATCCCCCAGCTAAGGTTCTTCTGTAATTTCATGCAGAACTTGGTCTTTACTCCTGCTCAATGACCACTCTATGCGAAATACTAACTTTCCCATTGAAAGTTTTAGCCACACTTAGGCGTTTCCCCTTTAGTCTCACGTTTCATGGCCTCAATGTGCCTTTAGGATCCGCTGCACCGATGAGACCGTGCTTAACTTTTGTTCTTCTTTCCGTCAACCGTTGATCCTCAGCTGCGTCACTCTATCTTACTTTCCTTGCCGTAGTCTTTTGCGTCCGACCGCTTTCGCATGACCCGTCCGATGATCGCACCCACGTATACATCTATATATATATATATATATATATATATATATATATATATACCTTGGGTATGCTCCACTCACTTGTCCCCTTCCTAACTAGATCGTGCCATTTCACTACACACAATTTGCGTATATATAAATAAAACCGTTCCGTCCTTTAGCAATGGGTGCTCGCTCTCAGTTAATTCCTGGCTCAGGCTAGAACTCAGCCGTCCCATCCTGCTTTTTAGTGCCTTTCTCGTACACTGAAGCCTTGCCACACGGATTACCATTCCTTAGTAACTAGGCTCCACCTCTTCTGCGCATATGCTCATGGTAAGTTAAGACCCCATTCCAACCGGAATCCGTATGCCCCTGCCGAATACCAGCACGTTTGCCCCCACATGAAAAATCCTCATTTTAACGCTCAGTGTTTTTCTCCTTTTTTACTGTTTGCCGTCCTCGACCACAGCTGGTGAAATGACCAGACTGTTATCTTCCTATTTTCTCATTCTTCTTCCAGACCATACCATCTACTATTGTTTTATTCCTGGTTCCCAAACGGACACCTTCTTTTCATCCGCCGCCTACCTGATATCGCCCCAAATCTCTACTATCACCCAACTACCCTAGAAAGCTACCAGTCTCCGTCTAGGGATCCCTAATAGACCTGTCCACTAGCCAAACGATAACCAACTGTTCGGATAACAAAATGTTCATTTTCTTGCTTCCATATAAACGATAATCATAACCCACAGCTGGAACACTCTCCAGACTGCCGCACTCCTGATCTCTTCCAGATTGCATTGGTTACTTGGGTATCCATCGGCCAAATCGACGTTTATTCCGGATTACCGTAAGGACTGGACGATTTGATCAATGGTTTAAACCTATACTCTCGCCTGCTGACGTTACATGGGGCACCGTACATGGATTAACAAAACCTCATGAAAGTCTCACCAGATCGCAGAGGTGATTCCTGACATCAACTATCAACACATCCGCTCAACGTCTATTCCAAAATAATCCAACCCAACAGTTCAATTCTTCCCGCGTTGCAGTACGAAACCAATGGCCGGAACCCAGCCTTCGCAGCTGTCAACTTCGTCAAACCAGCCCTTTTTTACCTGCTTCCCACAACATTCTACCTGCCACCACCTGCAACCAAGGTCCATACGGAACAGAATACCAGCCATCTGCAGCCAACCATAATTTGGTTAACAATTTTCTATCACATACAAAAAAACATTTTACACTCTTCCAACTCCTGCCTAGCCGAACCATTGACGTTTGTCTCCACTAATCCGTTTCATTGACGGCTTTTCTTTTCTTTAGTAGTCCGTTATATGTCCATACACCATTCATGCTCTTCAAAAGTTCAATGAAGCCCCTGCGAAGCTTTTCGCCTTCATTTGAATTTCCATATGACACTGTAATCACCTGCACAAAAGGTCCGTTTTATTATCACCTTTGAATCACTTGCCTTTATTTCACGTGCTTCCCCACAATTAGTTACCCAATGCTGGATCAGTGTCCAATATTCCGTTGGTATCTCTGACTGCACTTTGAAAGCCCCACGCTTGCTTTACTTCTAACAATGTTCTTTGGCATCTCTTCCGCCCGGTTACTCGTTAGTGACCGTCCATTTGTCGTTTATATCAGCAATTCCACGACTGTCCAGCTATCCACACCGCCCCCAGCGACTTCGAAACCGATTTGGAATTCCCGCCTCAACCATTACCACTTTTGTTTACTCAAACACGACATGACTTTACTGGTGTATTTCGGTTGCTGTGATTTATAAATTTAGAATTTGTGAATACCTCACATTGACATGTACTGCTGTATACTCTGATCTTGCCTTGTGCATGTGTATTGACCACGGTCAAGAAATATACTATACTATACTATACTATACTATATATAAGAGCAGGAGCAAATGACAGTGAAGGAATGGAAAACAGAGGGAGCGGTGCTTGGAAGGGAAAAGAAGAGTTGGCTCAACAGGTACGGAACTAACTTCATATAAACCCTGATGAATGATTTACGACAGATGAACATGGGAGATCAACAGAGGAGGAGAAAAAACTTCGGATGCAGAGAAGCGATGGCTTTGAGCAGAAGTTGATAAACGAGGTAATACGAAGGGGAGGATCGACGAAGACAGGTAAGATAGAACCTATGTACCCGATTAATGCAAGCGTGACTTGGTGACTGTGGAAAACAGGCGAAGCGTTAGTAGATTGACGCACATTATGCAGCAAGAAAATGGCCGTGAAAGTGGCTGAAGAAAGTAGAGCGAACGGAAGTACAGGGTGGTTGGAGAAGTGGTACAGGTTAGCGGGGAAGGGTAACCTGGGGGTTAGAAGAACTGTGGTGCGAAGATGCAGCAGTTGTAACAGCGAATAGTATAGGAGAGAACTTAGGAAGTGGTGGATGGGAAATATCAGGTTCTGACAAGTCACGTGATATGAAACTGTAAGTGGAAACGAGAGCTTTACGTTGAATTTACAAAAGATGGAAAATGGAAGAGCAGCTCAGACTGAGAGGTACTCCGGAGATGCCTGTGGTGAAGCTTATGAGGGCACTTGCCGAAGAAAACCGGGTAAGAGATGACCAATCAAACCGTTTTACTGCAGCTGACGCACGATTAAGACAGAGAAGAGGGAAAGTACCCGGACGAGAAAACTTGTGATGGAACAAAGGACACGAAAAATATTTGTGCTTTGGATATGAGAGAATGGGACTGGAGAGCTGCTTGCTTGCGAGAGATTACACGAATGGATTGCTCCAGAAACTGCTAATCGGGATACAGCTTGAGGGGAAGATTCGCGCTAGGAATGCGGATTCAAACGTGAAAATATGGTGGCTGTGAAAAATGGTAGATTTGGTCGTAAAACTCAAAGTTTGGAACGGCGAGTTCCTATACGGTGATTGGTCATGGTCACGGATGCGTCTGGTGCGTAATCGTAGGAGGTATAAGATGGAAGGACAAAAGTGGATATGACAAAGTGATATCTGGTGAGGTATGCAATCAATGAGCTTCATAAGTACGTGGAGGTACCAAGTGGATAGAGGTTAGGAGCCGACTATGGCGACATGGATTGAAAAGGATACATCGCAGGCTCTGGTAGGGTAAATGGATAAAGCGTGGGTGACATCAAGCAGGGGGAGCTGTCAGGGTGAAAAACGATGAAATCCAAAACGGAGTGGGTAGAAGTGAATACAGCGGTAGAAGGACACGAAAGGGAAGTGGAAAGAGTGCTGACAATGGCGATAGATGAGTAAACCGTGGAGGAAGAAAAATGGTAGAGGCACGTAATTCGCAACCGACAGGATAGGATAGGGTAGGGCGAGGAGAATTAGAGCGCGTAATCCGCGGCCGGTGCTAGTGGGTGGGGGTGACCGCGCGCTGGACACCGGAACTGAAAAACACCTTGTGAAATGAGCACAGTAGGTGTGATCCAGCAGCCTAATTGCTCTCGCACATGGATGCAAACGGTCTGCACGCCCGGTTTGCTTCGGCCAAGGCGGTGGATCTGACCGTACCCCGTACCTTTGGGAATGGCACGAGTGATTACTGGTCATTGTACAGTGGGGCGGAGCAACTACGATAAGAGTATATGGCCCAAGATCAATTATTCAGGTTGTTAGAACTTGGACAACGGGGCCAGCTGGAACAGCCATCGACAGAGGGCCACGTAGAGTTATTATCCAGGTGCACCAGCCCGAGAGGTAATCCACTTAGCCTCCGAAGTGGTTGACCGGTATAGAGGATCACTTGAAAGAGAAATGAGGTAGAAAACCGCGGTCTGGGTATGGCTCATCTGGGGATCAGCGGGTAACGGAAGGGGGGAACAAAAGTGAAGCACGGGCTCTCCTATGTAGCGGGTCCCCGAGACAAACTGAGATCATAGAAAGTAAAACTAAAAAAGGAAACGGTAAATTCTGGACAAGTAAGGGCTGGATGATTTAGTAACGATGGTAAGATTAGACCTAGATTGTTCATTCTGCGAAAGAGAGATGGAAATTCTACATGAAACAATGAAATAAAATAGGCTAGCGATGGGGTGGGAGCAAAATGGCCGACATCATAACTGAGTTCTGAGTTCACTTAATGAGCCACGTCAAGTCAGAGAAATGAGTCCAAGTTTTTCAGTCCAAAGTTGCTGTGAGTGATAGAGGCCTATGGTTTGGAACCTTATGTGTAAAGTGGGCAGACGGCCCAATGGACCGGCTTACTAGTGAGAAAAACATGCGTTCGGGGTAGCAGACGTGTCGGGAAGGCTTTTGTTTGCCCATGGAACTTGGACCTCTCAAACCCCAAAGAACTACTTGCATTCTCATTTATTTTTTGCTTCACCGAAAGCCCAGTCAGGGGGTTCACAGGGGTGCTGCAACTGGCCCACCATCCGTTGACGCCAAATGTACCAGTTAAAGGGAATTGATTTGCTATAAGCCACACAAGTGTCCGCCGATGAAGTTGGTGGCTCTGGTTCGAGCTGAGGTGATGTTTCTTTACAGATTGCCCTTATTCATGGCCACTTGCTTGTGCTGAGTCTGTGGCTACCAAGACATTGTCACTGGTTGGTGCGAAGGCTGGAAGCGAGAAAAAGCCTCTGTCAGGGGATTAATTCCGCCTGAGATGTGGTCCATGTTCCCTGTAAACCAAGTGGTACAATCTGGGCGACGAGGCCCCCCGGGTGAGTGCCGGTCCGCAGCCAACTGCGCAGCAAAGATGGTTGGCCTGTGGTCCTCGAAGATAATGTATTGCCTGTATTACATCGGGTGCCGGAAATGAAATAGCCAAGAGTGCTGCAAGAAGTTCCCCACTGGATGCACTACATCTGGATTCAGCAGGCTGCAGACGTTTGCAGATGAATAACACAGGATTCCTGGTATGCAATACTTGTTTTTGTAGCCCAGCGCCAAAAGCTAAGTCCAAAAAATCGGTTGGTATTTTCAGGAGCACGTAAGATAGGTGATACGCAGTGTAGGTCATGTTGGAGGTAGCCGGTTTCGGTTCCACAAAGGGGTACCGAGCATCCTCAGGAAGCACAAATAATTTGGTCCTAAATCTGTGGGAGGTTGCGTAATCTGGGCACGCTTGGGAATAAACTACGTTAAAAGTTGACTAATCTTGTGAGCGTTCTGAAAGGCAAAAGTTCGGGCTACTCAAGAATCACCTGCGACTTGTCTTTAATAGATGAGACCTCTGTTGCTGACGCTGCTTGACCAAGAAAATCCGCACTTTCTTGACCAAGCAACCATTTTGCATTGGTTACCTTTACCCCGTTTTGATAAACGTTGACGAAATTCCTGCAGATGTTCAGCTTGACCGTCATTCGTTGCACTAGTCACAAAGATATCATCTAACTAGGTGTAAACCCCGTCCAAACCTTGCGAGACCTTGTCTGAAAAAGCTGAAATATTTGGGTCGCATTGGAAAGACCGATGGCACTTGGAGAACTCAAACGGGCCAAACGGCTTGATTACGGATCTTACTCGGATGTCGCTAGGATTACCGCCGATTCTGTTATACGCCAGTGCTAAATCTACGCAGGGGAAAATTATGCAGCCGCCTACACTTGTTGGGAGGTCTTAGATATGCCTACGTTGCGCTACACCGCCACGGGACGTTCTTCGTTATCGCTGGCTAGTTATATAGGTTTCTAGGAGCTTAGCTGGTTATTCAGGGGCAAATCATCCCAAAACATTACACGAATTCTAAAGATTTTTCTCCAATACTTTTATCATGCCTGTTATTCAAAAACTTTCACCCAAGATTAGAGTTGAGCAACCGCTAACACAACGGAAACAATGCTCCATACCATTGGTGGACCTTGCGAAAAATAATATCTTCAGTGATCGCATTCACCAAGAAGTTGAGAATATCTCGACAAGACTCTCGATCCTGGACGACAATATCGCCAAGCTTGCTACGCTAATGTGCCAGGTGGGCCCCGCGGCAGGCTGTAAGCAACAGCTGCATAAATCTGCTACTGACTTCCATGATTCTGTTTCTATCGGGGTCTTCAAGCGCATCTCAAATAGCAAAAATGCTATAGCCTTCACTCTCCCGGACAAGGCCCTAGTATCACAAATGAAATCCACCTTGCTCGGGGCAGCTGGCATGGAACACCATTCATGCACGTGCGCAAGGTTACACAAACTTTCACCACGCCACACATGTCCTATCCCTTTCCAGTTCCCTTCCGATCAAACAGCAAGGGAATTTATCAAGAAGCACTCGTCGCTTGCCCTCAACACAGCTTATAAATTGGTCAGGATTACGGCCGACAAGACCCCTCTTCAAAGAGAGGTGTCAAGGGCAGCCATCCCAGCAGCACCTCCCACTAGTATCTCACAAACCGGCCCTCGGCTAAGGCTAGCCTCAGCCGTGTGATCATCTTCCCTCAACCCGGCACGCTCCGCACCAATTCAGGTGCCTATCGACCTCGACAGCCCACCCTTGTCAGACCCTCAGGTAGCATCCAGTGGACGACGGGTACTTCTAGGTGCAGCTTCGACCTCCACCCGCAGCGTGTCTACCTTACCTGCCCCTAACAACGGCACTGTAGATAGGATATTAGAGGCCTCTCCATCACCGGCCACACCTCCACCGAGTAAGCGGGTTCGTAGGATGCAGGCTAACTCTACTCCTACTACTTCATCCGGTTTGGCTCATCCGCCTGTCCCTCCTGCCCTTACTAGATCTCTCAATTCTTCCGCGAACCTTTCCGCACCAACAAAATGTGCAAACGCGAGACCCGCTCCAGCCCGTCATCACGCAAAAACAGATAGAATGGGGCCTCACTGCCAAGGCCCCTATGCAATACAATCCGAAGTAAAACCGGAAAGCAGCTGCCAAGCATCTGTGGGCTCCCGGAGGCAACCGCACCGATCCACCCACAAACCTGAACCTGACAGTGCAGAGTCTAGGCATAGAGATGGCACTAGCTCAAAGATACAAGCATTCAGCCCACTCGAGCTGCGCTTGAATTGTCAGAAAACTCACAATAGGGTCCGACCCACGCCCAACCCCACTCAATATAAAGCCTTCCCAGAGACCCAGTGGCCGGCTCTCGACCCGCATTCAGCACCACCGCGTAGGCCCCCACGGATAATACAGGTTGCCCTGACATCAAATATGGTGCCGGGCAGACCTTTCTTTCCACCACTGGCCCAACATGCCTTCGCTTCTTTGCCCTATACCTCTCGAAACGGGGTATTCGATTTCACCTCTCCGGGGGTCCTCCAAGGCCCATATCACCACCAGGTTCAACCCTTCCTGTCGAATATTCCAAGTCTCCCATCTCCTCCTTCCGTGGACTACCTCAGTGCAGTCCGCAACCTTGGCACAAGCTTCAACTTCCACCCTGCTCCCGGACCGCTCCCGTTTTTTCGTCCTTATCCCTCACTCAGCCACAATCCGCATATAGCGTCAAGCCCCGGGCTAATGCACCTAATGTCCACAAGTCCCTATCACAGGCACAAACTCTTCATCTGAGGCGCCGTTGAAATGGGCCGAACTTCGACTGCCCATCGTAAGCCACGCCTTATTTGATCATCATCATCACATTCATCACTTAATCACAATGAAATTACGGCTCTATCTACTGAGAACCTCACCGAAAACACGTTGTCGCTCATACCACTTCAAGTGCTCACTCTCCTCCCAAAATTGCCCCTGCTTAGAGCGCTTGCGTTAGACCTACAACCTGATATCTTACTAGTTACCGAGACCTGGATGACGGATCACACCCCAATAAACCACGCATCTATACCCAGCTATCAAGCCACCGTCAACAGCAGATCTGACCGAAGAGGAGGCGGCTGCATCATTTTTACCAGACACATTCACGGCGAGTAGGTTCCATCATCCTATTCTAGACAACATTCCAGACTCGGTCTGGCTCACAATCAAAGGAGATCAACAGCTACTTCTCGTAGGATGTATCTACCATCCTCCGAACCAGGGCATGCACGAGTTGACAGCAGTAATAGACGCATTCATCTATGTCTCCAACCTCCCCGTAACCGCTAAAATCCTGGCTGGCGATTTCAACAAGTTTGAAATATGCTGACATTCCATGGCATCGCCCCCAAAACTCCATGATTTCCTTTCGTGTATCCATGTTGGTAACTGGGTACAGCATGTTTTATCCCCCACTCGAGGGAGAAATACATTAGACCTTATCTTCACTATTGGTATCAAGAATTTAGATACCGAAATCTTGAGTCGCTTCACCGGTAGTGACCACAAGGCGGTATCCTGTGTTTTTACTGCACCCTGGCCTCACATTGATATGTCAGCCGAAACACACCTTCCGATCACCAATAAGCAATACCTTAAAGCTTGCTGGAATAGTCTACCCTCTTTTATCCGTTCCCTAAACTGGGACGAATCGTTTTTATCTAATGACCTAGAGATAGCAGTTGCCCAACTGTATTCTAAGATTCATTACTGCCTCGACAAAATGAACCCAGCCTCAGGGCCCATCATACGCAAACAGCGGAACTCTCTAGATCGTCTTACCGGTAACCTAGCCAAACTTCAACGAAGATTCACTAAGACGAGGGACTTCTCGTCGTATCTCCAAATAATGAGTATATCCCATACGATTAAATTGCTTTTGGATTCTTCTAAAAAGAAACGGAAACTAGATGCCTCAAG
This sequence comes from Fasciola hepatica, assembly GCA_948099385.1. NCBI lineage: Eukaryota > Metazoa > Platyhelminthes > Trematoda > Plagiorchiida > Fasciolidae > Fasciola > Fasciola hepatica. The sequence continues at coordinate 6,008,705 of CANUEZ040000019.1, forward strand.
CCACCCAAACAAGATGAAAGCGCTGGCCGGGCTAATGAAGGTCAGAAACAAGCAACCTAATAAAGACATCCCACATTTGAACTATACCGATAATTACTTGAATGACCCTCTTTTGATTGCGGAGACATCAGCGCCTTCTTTGCCTCCCCTCTAACGACCGATCACGCCCATCCATCCCCTTTATAAATCCGGTGATGTCAGTGACTTTCTCGACGTTAGTGTTCTACCCTGATGAGGTTTCAGTCCATGTTTCAAGAACAAGACCGTCCTGCAGGCCAGGTCCGGATGCATTACCACCGGCTATTTTCAGTCGAGGTGGCGCAGACGTTCCAATGTTGCTGACAAACATATTCAATTTGTCACTCAGGTGTTTTCCCTTCTCAATGGAAAACTTCAACCGTCATACCTATGCACGAAAGAGAATCACGTCTAGATCCAGTTAACTATCGGCCGGTGAACCACACCCCGGTCGTGTCCAGAATCATGGAGAGAATGAACAAGGACAGGCTGACACGCCATCTTTTTAACCATAATCTAATCAACGCTGGTCAGCATGGTTTTCTGAAAAACAGACCATGTGCGACATGCATGACAGATTTCCTCAACCTGGTCACAGAAGCTGTCAATATAAGTAAATCGGCAATAGTGATCTTTTTGGACATGATCAAGGCTTTCGACCGGGTATCCCACGTCAGGTTACTACAGAAAACCAAAATATGGAATCGTGGACCCGATGCCCGCTTGGTTTGCATCCTATTTATCAGCCCGAGACCAGGTCTTAAGTATGGGCGGAAATTTGTCCGAACCCCGTCCCGTAACTAGTGGTGTGATACAAGGTAGTGTACTGGGCCCACTACTGTTCCTGAAATACATTAACGATATGTTTACCTTTTGCCAACGGGGAGTTCCCTTCCTGTTGGCAGATGATATAAAATCGTGTACACTTTTGAGCCCGCGGCTTTAGCCTCTGCTGTAGATGACAATACAAGGGAACTGCTCGCTCTCAGCTCCTGAAGTGATGATTAGAAAATGTTTTTCTTCGCCGAAAAACGTAATATTATTACGTACAAATATCACGTCCCCACTGGAAGATTCAGCATAAACGGCAAATTAATACCCAATAACTCTCAGGTACGTGACTTGGGTCTACACTCTTCATGTACGTTTGACATTTCGGAACACGCAGCCATCCAGGGGGCTAGAGCAGGCCGTACTATCGGACTCATACATCGAACATTTATTTTTCCAGAAAGTGAACTAAACATTTTTAAGTCCCATGTCAGACCTCTTCTGAAATACGGCTCAATCATTTGTTCCAACATGAGAAAAAGGGACCTTATAGAGTTTGAGAACTTACAGGGGGCTTTCACAAATCAGCTCACAGATTCTCCTTCGCCCTCAAATTACGTGGAAAGTTGTGAGGGGCTGAAAATCGATCCCTTATGGCTACGCCGCTTAAAAAATAACCTTCTATTCTTTCACAATATTTTGGAGAATAGATCATGTAGTTCAGCTCCACAGTTGAGAACCCTTTCCACTTATCCCTTGCTTAACAATGAGTTCTTGGTTTCTGTCCCTTTGCCGAAGCTTGCACTTCGGTCAAAATTCTTCATTAACAAGTACGCTTCATTTTGGAGCAAGCCACCACAACGAATTCGGGCATTGTCACCGACATCGGTGGCTTTCAAACAGGAAATAAGCATAGCCCTAACGGTGGACACACTGACCAGGATGTACAATCCCTATATTTCAAGGGCTCAGGCCTTTGAGGTAGGTATAGGGTACTAATAAATCGAATAACCGCTTTGAGCAACCTAGTCTCAATTAGACCCGCCCGGGGTTGGTTTCCTCGCTGCAGCAATTACGGAACTCAGCTGTTCATTCCCCTGATCTGACACGGGAAAGCAATCTCAATTTTTTACCATCAAATACCTTTTTTGCTTCAAGCCAACATAGCGGCCCATGGCATACTCAGACATAAGGGCATCACGTTGTTAGGGCTGTAAGTAGTGCCCCATCCCTGTGCAAACTGGTGTTTCAGTGAGTCTGAACCCCAACAAATAATCGCAGACTGTGGTTGACTCTACCTCCCCCCGCATTTTCTGTCCTATGTAAGCCGCACTGAGGATCTGACTTCATGGATATGGCGAGTGTTACCGCGGCACATCTGTGAGCATTCCTGGCTGCGATTGTCTCCCCGCACAGAGCTGACCACGGATGAAACGAAGGAAACCTCAAAAAGTAAGAGATTGGCATGGAAAGGCGAGAACAAAATACCCCACTGTTTTGTCTTCCAGGCATACCAGCCTTGTCACATGTGAGCCATGTCCCAGGCTGCCGTGTTGCTACGGATTGACTGGTGTGGTTGACCTATTCTCAACGCAGCTTGTTACATGCGGTCCATGTTTCGGCCGGGGCGTAGGAACCGTGGTCACCCACCAAAAGCAGCTCCGCCTTCTCTGACAGCCAGATATCTGACTGTGATAAAACCGGAAAATAATAATGGAAAAGTCTAAAATGTGTGGTTTACTCTTGGAGCAGCACGAGCTGGATGCCAGTGGATGTGTATCGGGCTGCCTCCCTAACTGAAGCAGGCCCTAGTGCTGCCTACCGTGGGCACTGAACGTAGATCGCTAGAGTTCGCTTCCTTGACGAAAATTTGGCCCCATCCCGTTTCCGCCTCTCACGGCTCTCCAAACCAGTTCTCACACGAGTGTTTTCCTGCTGTGCAATATGCCAAAGACGAGAAAGATATCACCATGCAAACACCACTATATCGGATATCCTTGCTCCTAATCAAGTACAATCTCAGCACACTAGCACCTTCGAATATGTGCAGAGACGAACTTACGGCTATGTTTTCCGGCACGAAACCAATTTTCTTTAGTGAGTCACCACCGACACCATCATAGTTTCTTCCACTTTAGGGCCTCTCAGGAACCATTCAATATAGAGTTGCAACTATGCCGGAAGAGACAGTAACAAATATAGTGCTGTGCTAGCAGGGTACCGGTCCCATTAACTCTCATTGTTCCTTCTAACCCACCTTACCGTCTCGGTGCTGAACTGCGTAAGCAGACTAGATCGAGGGTTACCATTTCTAGATCCTCTTAACCGTAAAGCCCTAGGTTTTTCTTAGCATCCCAACAGTGCCACACCAACTTGCGAACCAATGATCCTTTAGAAAGCATACAAAATGGCCCAACCGTTGGACTCAACTTTGCTAGGCCGCAGCATTAAAGCTCAGTCCCCGGCGAGCCTATTCTACCCAGAACGTGGAGTAGGTGCCACTGACCGCTTAAATGAACTTTATATTTGCCCCATTCACATAAACCTAACCAGTTCATTACTGTTGTCGTCATATATTACCCTAACCCACAGCTGGAACCACGTCCAGACTGCAATCCCTAGTTATTTCAGGTTCGTCGCCTCCCACCATCTCGGCCGCCAAACTGGATAACCAAAGACGCCACTTTGCCTCGTATCGATGGAAACCCGAGTGGGACCTTTCATACCACCTGGGACCGCAAGCAAGCCACGCGGCAGAAAATACCCCCAACTGCCTATCGTATTGATGATGATAATGATAATGGTATATTTCTCGGCCATGGTCGAGACGCACGCGCTAGCGCATGATCATGGTGTGACACGTTACTCGATAAGGTGGAATATTCACAAATTCAAAGTATGAAAGTCGAGAGTATCAGCGATAGATAGACATAGCCAGCAACAGTTTGAATGGATCACTTTACTAATGGTTTGCGCGGCAGTTTCAAACCGGTTTCGATTCCGGGCTGGTGTAATACGCTCAGACAGATCGCCACTCCCATCTTCATCGGTGTAAGTGTTGATGCTTGTTGATGCACTTACTGAGCTCCGGCTCACCGAGTCTTCTTTCTGTCTTTGCAGATCGTACACGTGCAACCCCCCAAGGAAGACGCTGCATCCCGCATACTACACTGGGCGGTGGAGATATCGAAAAACCGTTGGCACAGTGTCAAGGACGCATTATGAATGAGAATGATGCAAGCTGGGAAACGGAGGCCTGCTAAGGTTCTACAGATGGAGTAAATTTTGAACAAGGAAGAAAGAAAGAAAGAAAAAAAGAAAAGAAAAGAAGAAAGAAAAAAAATTGTAAAGAAATGCTCTCGGGAAAATCGGTGCATGCGGAGAGGATAGCGATCCATGAAGACGATGCAGACCATGAATGTCGGATTTACCGGAGTTCAATAAATGGAATGAGTTTCGAAACGGTGCCGAGACCAATTTCGTGAAAGTGAACACTGTTGGATGTGGGAGAAACAGCAGTCCATAAAAAGGTGAGTTTAGATTCAGGATCAGTAACATGTAACATTCAGAAATGAGAAAACGCAACTGGAAGGTCCTCGAGGAGTGGAGAGTCAATTTCCAACCGGCTACGGTTCGGAGGAAAGGTGGACTGTGGTAACGGATAATAAAGTGTGAAATCTCCTCATGGACTTGAGCGTTAATATGCTGTTTCACTAACAAATATACATATACATATGTTGACGCATTTGCCTTCAGTGATATTCAGCGTCGTTTCTGGTAACGTACGACATCATATGGGTATGTTTCGTCTAGCAGGGCAAAGTATGTGTCGGCCAATCGGCTGAGTGTGGTGGTATATTAGCAAGATGCGCATGAACTGGAATGTGTGTTGGTTGTTTTAGAAAAAGCTGAATGATCTGATAAGCAATTGAGAGTATTTCCTGTCGGGTGGCTTGATTTCGGTCCAAGTTGCTATGGTAGGTTCTAATGAGTCTCTGTCCGTACGAGTCAAAGTGGCGTCCTTGGTTATCCGGTTTGGTGACTGCGATAGTGGGAGACAACAGACCTGAAATAAAGGGGGGTTGCAGTCTGGACGTGGTTCCAGCTGTGAGTTATGATGATATATGAAGACAATAGATAATGAACTGGTTACGTCTGTGTGAGTGAAGCATGGATGAAGTTTCATTTGAGCAGTCAATGGCACCTACTCCACATTCTAAGTAAAAATAGGCTCGCGGTGGATTTGTGCTATACTGCTGCAGGCTAACGGAGTTGCGTACACTAGTTCGGTTACGGTGTATGCATCCCAAAGGATATATGCTTTTTCACATTGGCATGGCATTGCTCGGATGCTAATGAAAGACCTAGGGTTTTCTAACACAGAATCTCTCCGACGGATATCAACATTACAGCCAACACAAGTAACAGTTCAATCGCAACCTGCTAATATAATAATAATGATAATAATGGTTTATTTCGGGTAACCCGAGGCATGCTGTAACGCCAGATCAAACCAGTCGTCATTTACACCCGTCATATCTCGCCACACTGGACTGATTGGCCGACACATATCCTTCACCGCGCCAGACGAACTATACCCATAGAATGTGGTACATTACCGGTAATGACGCCGAATAACACTGAGGCTCAATGCGTCAATGTACATATATATATATATATATGTATATATATATATATTTGTCAGTGAAACAGCATCATATTGCCAGGTCAATGCAGAGATTTTCCACTTTAGTATCTGTTGCAACAGTCCGATTCATGTCCGGCTGGCAAATGACCCTCCACTTTTCCAGGGCCCCCAGTTTTACTTTCGCATTTCTGAATGGTACAGGCTACTGATTCTGAAATTTAACTCACCCTCATATGTACCTTTGTTACCTCCGCACTCACCAAAGTACGAAAAAGTACATTCATAAAACTGGCTTCATGTCTCCCTGTTTCATAACTCATTCCTTTTATTGAACCCCGGTAGAACCAACATTCAGAGTTTGCATCAGCATCACGGCTTGCTATCTTCTTCGCATGCGTCAATTTCCTCGAGTGTACTTCCATACAATCTCTTTTTCTTCCTATTTAAAACTTCGCTGTTCGCAGATCCCCGGTAAACCGCCGTTTTTCATGGCTTACATCATTTTCGTTGATAATCCTTCCCTAGTAGTACAAATGAACGACCTATTCGATATCCCCGTGGCGCGCCACCACCTAGCATGAAATCGAAACCGGTTCAAAGTTGGCGCGGAAACCATTATTAGAGTGATCCATATAAACTATCGCTGGCTGTTTTTCTACAGCTGGCACTCTTGACTTTTATACCTGAAATTTGTGAATATTTCATTTTACTGAGTAAAGCTGTACACCATGATCATGGGCCTGCGAGTGTGTCTCGACCATAGCCGAGAAATATACCATTATTATTATTATTAGATTGGATAGCTATCAGACGCGGTGCTATTATTCGGTGTCCGATGATTTCCCCAAAGGCTGCCATTCATGGTCAAACTTTTTTGGTGCAATACGCGGTGAAGAAGCTTCTTAATATTTGAAGTTACTCTAATGATACCGAGATCCGGCATGTGCTGAAGCTCGACCTTGGCTATCTTTAGTTCGTCTGGTGCCAAGAGTGTGGCTCCGCAATGGGCCAGTGGACCAACTGCGACTTTACGGAGTAATACTTCCATCAACATCTGTAGTGGCACGTTGGCCGGCTGGGGTAGTCCGAAATACACATACAGACCCTTTCAGTATCGGTCTGTAGCGACAGGAGCGACGGCGGCCCGAGAGGGCAACGGCCCCATTGGTGGTGCCACGCTGATTGATACGTTAGTAGCCTCATCCAAAAGATGAAGGCCGGACGGATCTGCCACCAGGTCGGAATATCCGGGGAAGTTGATGCCGTCGACCGAGCAAAGGTTAGCTATGACAAACCCTGTTGTGAATAACAGTGCAAACCGAGGTTCGGTGTTAGTGAACCCTCTCTGTAAGCCTTTATGGGCGTCCTACTAGCTGCTACTAACTCTTTGTTCGACCTACCGGGGCAGTATGTGGAGTGAAGCTCTGTGAAGCTTGCCTGTGCCCCGATGTCTGCCAGGAGTATTGTTCCGGATATTCTGTTAGTTATGAAAAGTAGACCACTGTGAGCGAAAATTCCTAACAGACCTGTTACCTGGCCAGGTTGGCTAACGCTTTTTCTTGGTACCACAATTCGTAAACTCAAGGCTTGGTACATTTTTTTCGCTTCGTTACCGTGGCTGAGATAGTGCGAACACATAAATGGGTTTTTAGAACTATCCTGCAGTGATCGGTTAGGAATGGATGCTCTGCGGGCCCGAAATTCGACCGCGAATCGTGCGACGAGTTTGGCCGAGGACAGTCACACCATCCACTTGGTTGAACGCTCTAAGAGTTTGGCTTGATCTACTTCAGGGTCATTTACTGTGTTTTTCTCAGAGGGTGAGAGACGTATATATGTGTTTGATCTGCGGCTTCAACCAAGTAACTTTTGTGCGTTTCCGAAATTGGGTAAGGTAGATTGAATGTCACTTAGATGTGCGCCCATCCAAAGAACGCTTAAAACTGCGTCACTCACCTTGAGACTGTAAAACAGTTACCGCACGAAAAGGAGAATTTGCGACGGTGTTTGAATGCCATTATCGCCGGGATTTTCGCAGGGAACCAGTTTCCTCAGCCGATGGCCCCACTGACATACCACGTTTTCCTTATACGGCCTTTTGCAGCCTGTCTTACGGGTCCCCATCGGGTGGGTTGCATATAATACCACTGACCATTAGAGTCAGGGTCTGTAGCTCCTGAGGGCTGAGATAAAATTGCGCCCAAAGTTTCGGTCTGCAGGGAGTTTCCGATACACAGAGTAATTGAAAAACATTGTTTACATCCGTGAATTTTGTTTTTCTCCATCAATTCGGCATTTGCGGATAACTCACTTGTTTCGTACTTGCTGAAATGTTTTGCCTCTTAACTCCCGTTGCTTTATCCTCAGGTTGAAAGTAAATTGACAGATCACGGCTATCCTCTACGGATTGCACCTAATTTCGCATATTTTTAGGTTTGTTTTTATTTTGCTTTATTTCCTTCTAATCCACTTTACCAGCTGTTTGTTACGCGCCTGGAAAGGAAGTAGGAAAGGAACTGTTGAAGTGATTTTATTGAGTTTATGAAAAAAGATTGAGTGGGAAAGTAACTGTGGAAAAGGGGGAGATTATACCCGGTGCTTCAACGGATGGAGTATAAGCGGCTCTGGAATCGCCTCAAAAGCTGCTTGAAAACAGACCGAAACCCTGTTGATTTCCGGGCGGCTTTGGAGAGGATTTTCTGCAGGCAGCGGAGCAGACCATAGCCTCTCACCAGTCAGGACTTATTAGGTAATTCTACGTACAATATCCAGGTGTGACAACAGAGTTGACGCACAAGCTTGATATCAAAATTTTCGGAATAAAGAGCAGAAATTCGTGTGATACCCGGTCCACACCTGATTGGAGCTCACAGTAATAAATAGACCACCCACGGAAGATGATGGGTTTTACCCAGAAGAAGTGCCGTGGAAGGGTAAACCTTACAGAGAAGATCGAAGGTGGTCTCAAAAGGACATGCTAGATAAGAGAGAGGAGGGCCGTTATTAGGAGTGCATGAGACAAAAGTGTGGTATGTAGAAAAGTCGATGAATTTCATGCCTCTTCTGCCAGGCTAGTGTCAAAACTCGCCTTCCTCTGTGGTTTCTACGGGCTCTTCGGACATCTCCGTACTCTTCCTCTTCACTGTTTCGTTTAAACCCAGCCCTGGCATAACTTAACTGCTGGTGGCTTCATACTTCCCGTTATATTCCACCACTGTCTTGTTGAGATTATTTTCGCGCTCCAATTAGAATCTCGACGCCTTTTACTATGGGGCACAAAATATTTCCACGACAGCTCCCTGTATCTTGCAGCACAGCCGGAAGGTACTCGAAACTTTTTCGGCCTACTTCGGGTGCTTTATGGTGGGATACATTTGTTAACATTATACAAATTGTACCTTGTGTGCTGAGGACTACTTTCTCCATGTATTCTAGACCAAAGTCTTCATGCATCACAACAACATATCCCCCTTTGGGTAACAGCCTAGTAGATAGTTGACCTACTTTGGGGAAGAGGTAGCATTTACGAGACAATCTCTTGCTATTTCAATGATTAATTTATCTAGGGTCTAACATGAGCAGGTATTTCAAGTCCCTCGTCGTTTCTGGTCATTATTTGAGCAATCTCAAATGCAGTGCGGCCGTCCTGGGGACAGCCTCACGGTTATCGGCTACTTATTAAACCCCAGAACCACTTACTTGCTTTTACCCTGATTCATTATCAATATTGGCGTGAATTAAGAACCCCACCGAGGCCACTGTCTGTATCTCACCGCTTGCTGGCCCGCACAGTTGGATAGCATTTGCCCATGGTTTGGTTCTAGTACGCTTCTTCTGCTCCATTATTGGAACACTCGCTCTCGGTCTAACTCCCTTATGACGCCGTCGCCCATTTCGCCCGAATCTGCTGATGCTATGCGTGACCGTAGGTTGACGTATTTGGTGAGATTTATGTACATCGCCTGAAGTCCGTTGAGGTAGATAAGTTCCGTGTCCTCGGTCCAAAGGCTCTGCACTCAAACAGGCAAGCGGAGAACATTCGACTCAAGTGAATGCAGCGAGTTTACATCCGAACAGCGATGCATGTGGTTCGAGGCTATGCCACAGCTCCGCATTTTTATTTCCAGGTTTTGATGCTGGGGGGAGGAATTCTCCCCGGGAGAGCCTCGACTCCTTCTGTGCACCTTCAAGCCTTTCTTATGCAATGGTGAATGGTGGTCAAAAGGGCATTTTAAGTACTTCCTGGGCTCTGGCATACCCCTTATCTGTGTCCATCTTGGCGCGTTCCATTGCTGATTCTCTGACACTTCCGCGAAAACGGCTCATTAGGCACGGGAGTCTGTTCGGCTTCTGATATCTTACTTTCAACGCGGTTCTCATGATACCGCTGATTCGGAACCTCAGCCAGCGGCAGCGGCTCCACTCTTGGAAGGCCAGCGGCCAATAAAGCTCCCTCAGCTTTGTTCACTATTGAGTTTTGCACACCACTATCATCATAGACCTTTGAATCTGCCACTTGTCTGGTGTAAGTTTCTTCTGATGTTCTCTGAGTAAATTTTCTCTCGGCCCCATGTGTCTGTTCTTTACCAGCTTAAGCTGATCCTCTGATATTCCAAGGTTGCACTGTCGATGTTTTCCTATCCTAGATTAGCTGATGGAATGCATGTCACAACACTGACGGGGCAAACAGAACAAGCAATACCTAGAGAATCAGACTCACCCAAACCGCCCCATGGGCTTGTCACTTTAGTTCCTCATTACCTCCGGCTTTCCCGTCCGATCTTTTTAGGCATACCAAAGTTTCCGTCATTCCAAAATTAAAATCTGAGTGATATAAGTCACAAGGAGTGTAACTGGAACAAAGAGTAGCCCGATCCGACAAACCCCGCAGTTGAATAAAGATCGATTCGCAGGCATTATTGAACTAAACTATAAAAGTGACAGGCGCTCATCCTATGTAAACAACAAATGTGATTCCCAACCACTCAAGACGAGAGCCAAGGTCAAATGCGACGAGCGCATGCAATCTGTGTCGAGTCACCCGAAACCCTGCTTCAACATGGGAGAAGCGTCAAACAAAGGAGCACGTGTTTATTGCAAGCTTCCGAGTTTCATAATGGATAATAATAATGCTAGTGTATTTCTTGACCGTGGTTAAGACGCATGCGCAAAGCATGATCAATGAGTAAAACATTACACAGCAGCACGAAATATTCACAAAATGTGGAGATAGGATTCACACACGTTAATAACAGCACGGTAAACCTGGGCAGTGTTTGAATAGGCCAGAATTGGTACTGCCACCTTGGTTTGTATAAATCAGCCTCGATTTCGTGGATGGGGCGTTCAAGAGACTCAGTCATGCGCAGAGAAGCTGACAAAGCATCAATAAAAGGTGGAACATGCGGCATGTATAATAACTGCGTAAACTTTTGAGTCTGAAAAGATTAAGGGAAATTAGAGGTTTGCATAAAAAAGCCTGGATGCACCCATCGGATATCTGAGGGGCACATATCGGAAACTGGTGGGAGGGTCTCACCACCTAGTAACCATTCATGGCGGAGAAAAAAACCAGCATGGAGATTTTAAAGTAAAAACGGTGATATCAGTGGCGCATAGATGAGTTTACCTCCACTGATGCCATTTGGACAAATCGCTAGACAGGGAGAAAGGTAGTTTGAAATACCTAATGAGGGAGGGAACCCGTAAAATAAATGACGGTGAGTCAGACTAGCTAATTATGATCGTTCATTTTAGGTAATTCCATGACGAAGTGGTGGGAAAGGTGTTTTTGCCTGAAATTAACGGGAAGACGGACAAATCACATGGAATGTAGTGCTCTATTGGGGCAGCTCGAATGGTGGTTAGACGCCCAGCTGCGGAGTTCAAAATGGAATCCTTGAAGGGATGGGCAACCGGAGTTGGAGGATGGATCAGACGCTTCCGGGCTTATATGAAGAGAACACAGGGTGGAACTACTTAGTATGCGGAGGCCTGTTGCTGTGATTAGAAGAGAACCAGAGCCCAGGCTGCAAATGATGTCACTCGCTTTTGAGAAAAAGCGTTTCTATGGTCACGAAAAAAGAATTCAAGGCCATGTTTCGGCCAGCAGCTAGTGCTTGTTATTGTATTTCCTAGTGATCATAAATACCACCGATAAAAGGTCGGGAATCAGGGCCCGAACAAGGGTGGGCCCACAAGAAATGACTGACCGTTCATAGAGAAAGTCGTTAGGTTAGCAATCAAAGATGAGCCAAGGTGGCATTGGTTGAAGAAGTGAGGGTGTCAGGTTGACAGTGGAAAATCAATGGTTGGATCCCAGCCATTGAGTAGTACTTTGCAGCGTGAACGAGACCATCCAGGGGGTGTATGGGGAGCAGATGTTGTGACGTTGCATTAAGTCACATAGTATCGGTCCGGTGAAAGTGTTATGGCGGAATATAACCAGGGTAGTAGGATTGCGATCAACTTGCCTACCGATGTTAGAGGTTCCATATAGCAGAGGTTAGAAAGGGCACACTTTTCAGCCTTGGCCGCCCAGAGTGAAAAATAGTCCGATCTGATAAATCAATTCTTTAGATCCCCTGCCGTAACCCAGAAATAACATTTAGTGGACCGATGGCCACCCAAGTAACCGGCATGATCTGAAAGAGATCGGGGATGCGGCAGTCTGGAGAATGTTCAAGCTGGGTGTTGTGAATAAATCTTTATTGGAAATCAAACGATCAGGATTTAAGAGAACTTCTAAACCAAGGCCTGGAATGAATGGGGAGGTTACCGCAGTAGAAGTGGTTCCAGCTGTGGGTCGTGATAACAAGAGAGGGAGACAAATTCGAGCTGAAAAGACAAGTTTTAGATGTGAATTTAGAGAGATAAAGATCCAGATGAGCTTTCTCCATGCTGTGGAGACAGATCGGTGACAATTTGGTGGCCGACTATTGGCATCTGCTATAAGGCGTGCACCATGGCCAAAGGTAAATTCGATCTGTACATTTTGCCAAAAATTATACTTTTCCCGAAAAAAGTGTTAAGTCGTCGGCCCATCATGTACCTGTGGAAGTAAAGGAGTAGAATAATTGTTAATTGAGACGACTTCTAGGTTAGGGGAGAATAAGAAACAGTTTTAGAGGACTTCGTTGGACTCTGTAGCCATCTGAGCTGCTTTCTGATGCCTGTGGGCTCTGGTTATGCTTTTGGTGTCCCCTCGATCCTCGGTAGCCAGGGGCAACTGAGGACGGTTTACATTCTCGAAGTAAGAGGCAAGGATGTTTACAAATTTTGCAGTCTGAAGATGGCTGGAGGATGAAGTCTGAGGCTGCCACGTAGGGTGTCCACGTTTACACTCTGTTTGCATCTCAAGAAACCAAGTAGGCTGGTGGAAACCTAGATAGGTAGCAACACTTTTTGGGTGGCAAGCCACTTGCGAGTGAGTATCCAGGGTTGTCTTTACAAACGTTAATTTACATGCCATTTTTGAGCACAAACAAGCGCTGGTGATAGTCAGTCCGTGCGTCGGCACGAGGGATTATGAACGCAGATGCAGATGCTTGGACAACAACGTTTGGCACTAGCTAGCTGGTCGGAAATGGAGTAACGAACCAGGGGGGATTAAACCGGGATAGGTGGGGTCGGTTTTCACGTGAAGAGCTCATTCTGCACGCTATCACCCCGCCGGGGGTCAGGCAGAAATATTGAGTGTTTGGCTTGGAAGCTCATTTGTTTTGAAGGGCATACCATAAGCAGGGTCAGGCCGTGGCTGTAACGGGGAATTCATCCGGTATTGAAAAAGCCTAGAGAATGAAGCCGATGCCTTCTTAGCCAGAGATTTCCTTGTGACTTTTGAATATTTTGTTTCAGAGGAGCAGGAAAGCAAGTTAACCTCATGGGGCGTACTTCCCATTTCTTCTTCTCCCACCATTCTTTGAGATTTACCCAGGGGGACCACCACTGCTAGAGTTGGCTGTTTTCCCCGGTACAACAAGAAAACCACATACTTGTTGCCGTTTCCCAATCGATGTCGCAGATTTTAGCTGTAGAAGAAAGATAATGTGGAAAAACCCCACGCTGAACGATTCCGACACTCGAGGAATTCATAGTTTACCGCTGGCTTTAGACAGGGCTTGAGTCCGACGACTTTCGGTTTATATGTGATCCGGCTACCGCCAGCACAGCCTGTGGTGACACCTTGAGACGACCCACGGAAGGTTAGACTTTTTGATGACAGGTAATAAAAGGTTTTTTTAGCCACCAATCATAGGAGGACGTTGTGGTGTTAGATGGATGGGGGATCTGTGTTTAGTCTTATGCCAGGAATGGTGTGTGAGGGTATGTGTTGACTCATCAGCAATCGGCAAGACAGTGCCTTTCCGGAATCCAGTTCAGTGCTTGCGCCAGCGGATGCGCAGGTGACAAGTTTGCGAGTCGATGAGATACGAAAGGATTCCTGTCATGTGGCCGCTGGTCTTGTGAACAACCAACAAATCAGAAGACAGGCTACCTGATGCGTTTACGAAAACGTTGGTTTGCGTTGGAACCATTGGTGTCATTGACTGTTTCCTCCTATATAAAAAGTGTTTTGCTCTGATTAAAAGAGATGATTCGTGGGCGGGTTAGACTTCTCACTAGGGTTAGCGAGAAGGAACAAAACAAGGGGGTTCAGCGGTGTATGCCTCGTTCGATTTGGGGTGATGATTAGATGAAGGTTAGGGAGTCTGTCAGGCGCAACATTTTAGGGCTGGAGATAGAGGCAGAGGCTAAATCAAGAATAATGCTGGGACTGTTTAACGGTTACCGTTCATGAGACTGGTGATACCGCGTATATTCAGGGAAGACTTTGGCTATGCAGGCCTCAGTCATAACACTAAAAATGTGGGCAATGTATGCTGGTAGGATTGTGCCAAGTTAGCGACAACGACGACTCATGGTAGGGAACAACCTAGAAATTATCAATGTTTCACGTTGATGCCCGGATCTCAGTTTGCTGGCAAAGTTTGGAAATGGTTAGGGGCACAAAGTTTTTCCAAGGATACAAATGTTATCACAGGGCACCAGGAAAGAAAGTGGGGTTTAGTCTAGCAGTGCAATAAGACAAAAAACTGGAGCCAACACTAAGTAATACCGAAAGCTAACTAAGAATGGCATTTATGTAACTGGGACTAGTCAAAGGCCTGATAAACAGTATAAAACGGTATTAAGTTTTGAGCATAAGCGAGAAAGCATATATATATATACATGGGCTGGATTGTCGGACGAGTCATCAGGAGGTTCGGAAGCACAAGAATGTGACTCATTATGTTATAATAATCAAGACAGCCTTTATGTGCTCGGTCTGTGTTTATGTTAACGCGCACCTTCCTAACTACAGGTGATGCTTCATGGAGACTTTCCGCCTCGGATGGGACTCGTTACCCTCGGCCATCTTTGAATCGGAAGGCCCAGATATCCCAATTCTTCTATCCAATTTGTTCACCTTGTCTATGAGGGTTAGTCGGTACCATACACAGTGGAAAACTATTATTATTCCAATTCATTAGAGGTGAATACAGAAAGACCCGCCCAACTACCGGCCTGTGATTATGGAAAGATTGTAAAAGGTAAAGCTAAGCAATCAGCTCCTAAAAATATCACCTTATTAATGAAGGTCAGCACGGTTTCCTAAAAGATCGATCCTGCGCAACTTGTATGACTGACTTTTTGAACCTTGTAAGGGTAGCTGCCACAGATCGTTAGGCAGTGATCTCAGTTTTTTTGTCTCATATATTTTGTTGCAAGGGCTACTACATATGGAAAATTTGGCCTACTATATCCTGGCTAGAATTGTACTTGTCCTCGCACAGTCAAGCCGTAAACGTTGATGGCACAATTTCCACACCAGGTCCTGTAACTGGCTGTGTGATCCAAGGTAGTTCTCTGGGCCGGTTGTTGTTTCACATGTTCATAAATGATATATTCACCGTGGTTCATCATGGAACTCCGTTCTCATTTGCGGACAACATAAATTTGTTGTACACCCTCGACAACAATTCATTGGGTAATACTGTAGCGAAAATATCAGGGGACTCACTGGTGCCCAATTCGTGGTGTACCAATTCCATGGCCCTCGCCTCAGACACAGCGCTCCCAAATCCTCTGGCTACCACCAGCTCTTACTTATCTACCCTAACCTTTGAAGCAAACTTTATTTCCAGGCTCATTTCACGCTATAAAGCATCTGCGCTTCCTGGACCAGACGGGTTGCCCCCAGCTGCAATCATTAACGGTGGATCGGACCTTCCACTTCTATCACTGAACCTATTCACCTTGTCACTGAAATTTAGTTTGGTACCGTCGAACTGAAGCGTTCAGTCATCATTCCACGACACTAAAAAGGACCTGTCCACGAGCTTGCTAATTACCGTCCCATCAACCATATCCCTATCATTTCCAGAAAAATGGAAACGATTATCAAAGATGGCATTACCACCCATCTTCTCGCTTCAAACCATCTTAGCGATAGGCAGCACGGGTTTCTCAAATCGCGATCATGTACCACATGTCAGTTTGACCTCCACAACCTAGTCACTAAGGCTGTTGATAGCGGGCAGGCATTGGTAATTGTCTACCTAGATCTGTCGAAGGCTTTCGACCGTGTTCCACACCTGCATCTTATCTCCAAATTGCGTTCATTCGGCATTGGTGACCCGTTGCTTTCTTGGCTGAAATCTTATCTTGCTGATCGTTTGCAAGTGGTTCTCGCCAACGGACATACTTCTAAACCGAAACCTGTTACAAGTGGAGTTACACAGGGAAGCGTACTGGGTCCTCTCCTATTTCTGATTTACAATAACAACGCATTGGATCTAGTACACCACGGCACGCCATTCTTGTTTGCAGACGATATAAAAATAGTTTACTCTTTCAATTCTAATGATGCTATCCCTACTCTTTGCAACATTTTCGCTGACCTCGCAGCACTTGACCGCTGGTGTTACACCCGGAGGATGAGCTTTTCCACTGATAATTGCGAGGTCCTAACCTACAAGTTCCAATTGCCCCCTGGATCCTAAACTCTTGGTGGGTCTTCAATAGCCAGTCGACCTACGATCCGCGATTTGGGCCTCAACTATTCCTGCTCCCTCAACGTTTCTGAGCACGCCGCCATCCAAGCGGCCAAGGCTAGAAGAAGTGTGGCCCTTCTCTTCCGCTCCTTTCGTCTCCGAGACAGCATCATCAGCATCTACAAATCACACATCAGGCCTTTACTAGAATACTGCCCAATAATATTTTCTAACATGACGAAATTCGACAGAGTTGCGACTGAAAACATACAAAGGCGTCTCACCAAACAACTACTCGGTTGGTCCACGTCTTTAAGCTATAGAGAACGACGCCAAAATCTGAATCTTGACCCACTCTGGCTCCGCCGCTTAAGACTGAACTTAGTCTTTTTGTATAACCTGCTCCATAACCGGTCTTTTTCCTTTGACCCAGTAAGCTTCTCCCGTGAAACCCCCTACTCACTTCGGCACAGGCCTTTTACTGTCCCTTCTAGAATAGCTAAGTCGGCCATATGGTCACGTTTCTTCCTTCTTGTCTGCTCCAAAGCCTGGAACAAGTTGCCCATCACCCTTTGAGCTTCACAAACCAAGTCCCAATTTCTGTCGGCACTCATCCCATACCTCAGCGTCACCCGTGCACTACAGTTATCAAATATGGGCATGGCAGAAGATATAGCTTAGAGAGGGGTCTCGACTTCTAAGACGAACCCCTTCTCCGACCCTGCTCCCTTCAATTAAGGACACAATTAACGATAAACACTTTCATCTATCTGACTGAGTTTCCAACGTTAGACTACCTATGGTCATTTCCTTAATGAACCAAACAAATGGAAATGTCACTAATTTGAACCACTTTGCTTCCATCTAACCCTGTAGTTTCTGTCGCTCTTATGCCTCGTCCTTTACTGGTTTTTATATGCCTCCATTAACCGTTGATCCGCAGCAGGGGCACACCCTGACTGTTGCTTTTTATCTGCTCCCCTTTCCCACGTGACTCCCCCTTCTCGGCCCTCTTTTCAAATCCTGTCATGTTGATTTCCACATTTTCAAGGGTTTTGTCTGTTTATTCCATCACTTGTAAACAGCTGATTATGCTCTTGGCATGCCTCGGACGCCTCCGAAATAAACCGTTATTATTATTCATTATTACATTATCATAACCCACAGCTGGAAAAACGTCCAGACTGCAATCCCCTTTATTTCAGGTTCGTTGTCTCCCACTATCTCAGTAGCAAAACTCGCTAACCAAGGATGCCACTTTGATTAGCACGGACAGAGACTCAAGTGGAACCTACCATAGCAATTGGGACCGAAATCAAACCACACAACAGGAAATACCCCTAATTGCTTATCAGATCGTTCAGCGTTTTCAAACGCAACCATCACGAATTCCAGTTCACGCGCATGCCGCTAAAATACAGCCACACTCGATTGATCGACCGACACATACTTTGTCCCGCCAGACGAACCTTACGCACTCAATGCAGTACGTTACCAGAAATGACGCTGAATAACACTGGAAGCAAATGTGTCAACACAAACATATATGTTTTTCAGTGAAACAGAATAATAACTGTCTGAAAAATACCACAGAACACATTGAGAATAAACAACGTGGCGAACAAGCTCGTTTTCAGTTATTCGTACTCATACCAATACATAACAATATATATGACTCAAAATAAGAACGGACAATGGCAATCCAAATCTGTCTCTGCACGTGCGTGTGTGCATGTAAAATTGATCACAGTGTGGAATGTTCAAGTGGTTGCACATGTGTTCGGGACCATGACGTGGGCCGCGGAAGCTTAAGTGCTTGCACAAATTGTTTCTGAGCGCACAGGGGAGGATTGTGGAGACGAATGCTCACGGCTTCGGCTGTGGCTAGGATGCGACACTTGACAAGTCTTGATTGCTTTCCTCGGACTTTGAAAATGGTGCGAAAAGCGTTTATCACCTCGACTGAGTAGTTTGATTCAACAAGGTGTGAGCACACCGCACTCGTAATTGTCCTAATTGCTCCCGTGTTCAGCCAGGCCGGGTGGTGTTCGCGAACGCGTTCGGATAAGCGCCGAGTCGTGCGACCAATGTACCTAGTTCCACAGAAACAGGTGAAGGAATACACACAAAACGAGGTTGCAGAATTCGGCACTATGTCCTTCAATCGAAAACACACTATCGGTTTGGAAACGAACAGGATTTGCAACTGTGCAGCGTAGAATGTTTTGTTGATAACTCCCGATAATCTTCGTTGAATAATTTCGGCTTCCGTGTCGCCTTTGAACGGTAAACGCGCGTATAGTATCTTCTTGGCGGCTCCTATCTCCTTTGATTTCCCTTTATTTTCTTGCATCGTCTTGTCAATAAACCGTTCAGGATAGCCGTTATTTAAGAAAACACTTCGCAGAAAAACGAGTTCATTTATTATTGTGTCTTCGGAGCAGATTTTTCTTGCTCTGTTAACTAAGCAACGTATTAGATTCCTCTTCATTTTGAGGGGCACAAAGCTGTGAAAATGGATGTATTGTCCGTTCCATGTAGCTTTTCTGTGCACTGATAACTGGACGGAAAAATCATTCCGACGGCTTATGCAAACGTCTAAATACGATAGACTATTGTCCTTTTCTTCTTCCAAATTAAATTGAACATTAGGATGGGCAGCATTAAAATTGTTAAGAAGCATGTTTGTGTCTAGATTGGTATCTAGCACACATATGACGTCATCTACGTATCGTTTGTACAAAGTAAAATCTCGGATTATGGGTTCAAGTTGATTGTTTTCAAGTTTTGCCATGAAAATATCGGCAAATAGGGGCCCTAAAGGCGATCCCATTGCAACTCCGTCCTTCTGACGATAGATTTCACCATTGAACTGAAACTGGATGTTATGTGTGCAGACATAGAGTAACTGTTTCAGTTCATCCAACGGGATACCCAAATCGATTCCGTTGCTCTGAATGTAATCGCACAGATAGTTGATTGTTTCACTGATCGGGACATTTGTGAACAGTGAAGTAACATCCAGTGATATCATCCGCTTTCCTTCTAGATCCAGGTTCTTCACAGTTTCTACAAAATGGAAGGCGTCTTGTAGACTGTGCCTAGAAATTGCGGCTCTTACTGGTTCCAATAAGCCCGTCAACCACTTTGCTGCTGCGTGATATGGAGAGTTACACATATCCAGAATCAGTCTCAATGGGACGCCTTCTTTGTGTACCTTAGGTAAACCGTACAATCTTGGAATTACCGTTCCTGTCGGTCGTATCCTTTCGAAGGTCATCGCGTCGATTATTCCTTTCTGCTTCAAGGATCTTATTCTCGTTGAAATCGATTTTTCTATTTGAGACGTCTTATCCTTCTCAGATGGGGTCTTCGTGAACTTGAAGCCATCACTCACTATCACCTTCATCTTCTCTATATAATCCGACCTATTGAGAATTACGATACCCGCACCTTTATCTGGTTTTGACAACATTATTTCTCTATTGGCCTGCAATTCTTTGAGGCTCTTCAGGTGTTCCGACGTTAATAATCCTTTTGCCAACGGTCTATTTTCGCGATATTGATAACATGAGTTCACGAACGTGGACTTCAGTTTCTCTAACTCCTGCGACGAGGACGGAACAAGACCTGATAGCTGATCAAACAGGCTCTCAAACTCAACTTCCATATCCAATTGTTTAGTCTTATTGGTTGGACAACAAAACTTTGGCCCTAGGGATAACACCTCAAGTGATGTCTTATTCAGGCTTATGGATGACAAATTATGGACGAATTTCTTCGGATCTGTAGGGAACTCACCAGTCGGTTTGCTCGGGTTGATACGTTTTCGAAGTTTAACAAATGTCCGTTCCACTTGTTTGTCAACAATTGATTGAATATAGACAACGAACATTTCCTTTTCTTCTAGAGTCAACTCATCAAGTACTCGAGATGATTTCACAAAATTACGCTCCATTTCCGGCACTCGACTTGACACAGTATCTCTCTCATTGAGCGCTTGACGACGTAAAGCTATTGTAGTGATGTCAATTCGATTCCTCTTCAGAACGGTGTGATATTGTTTGGGATATTCAGAATTGGATATGCACTCATCCAGAAACTGAACGCGAGTCAAGTGTCGCATCCTAGCCACAGCCGAAGCCGTGAGCATTCGTCTCCACAATCCTCCCCTGTGCGCTCAGAAACAATTTGTGCAAGCACTTAAGCTTCCGTGGCCCACGTCATGGTCCCGAACACATGTGCAACCACTTGAACATACCACACTGTGATCAATTTTACATGCACACACGCACGTGCAGAGACAGATTTGGATTGCCATTGTCCGTTCTTATTTTGAGTCATATATATTGTTATGTATTGGTATGAGTACGAATAACTGAAAACGAGCTTGTTCGCCACGTTGTTTATTCTCAATGTGTTCTGTGGGATTATTCAGACAATTTAAGCAGGCCATAGACCCAGCCGTACTCCGTGAACTTAACAGTTACGTGAAGTTCCGTACGAAATTGGCTCTGGCAATGGCTCATGTTCAGTTTCTGGATGAGTGCATATCCAATTCAGAATATCCCAAACAATATCACACCGTTCTGAAGAGGAATCGAATTGACATCACTACAATAGCTTTACGTCGTCAAGCGCTCAATGAGAGAGATACTGTGTCAAGTCGAGTGCCGGAAATGGAGCGTAATTTTGTGAAATCATCTCGAGTACTTGATGAGTTGACTCTAGAAGAAAAGGAAATGTTCGTTGTCTATATTCAATCAATTGTTGACAAACAAGTGGAACGGACATTTGTTAAACTTCGAAAACGTATCAACCCGAGCAAACCGACTGGTGAGTTCCCTACAGATCCGAAGAAATTCGTCCATAATTTGTCATCCATAAGCCTGAATAAGACATCACTTGAGGTGTTATCCCTAGGGCCAAAGTTTTGTTGTCCAACCAATAAGACTAAACAATTGGATATGGAAGTTGAGTTTGAGAGCCTGTTTGATCAGCTATCAGGTCTTGTTCCGTCCTCGTCGCAGGAGTTAGAGAAACTGAAGTCCACGTTCGTGAACTCATGTTATCAATATCGCGAAAATAGACCGTTGGCAAAAGGATTATTAACGTCGGAACACCTGAAGAGCCTCAAAGAATTGCAGGCCAATAGAGAAATAATGTTGTCAAAACCAGATAAAGGTGCGGGTATCGTAATTCTCAATAGGTCGGATTATATAGAGAAGATGAAGGTGATAGTGAGTGATGGCTTCAAGTTCACGAAGACCCCATCCGAGAAGGATGAGACGTCTCAAATAGAAAAATCGATTTCAACGAGAATAAGATCCTTGAAGCAGAAAGGAATAATCGACGCGATGACCTTCGAAAGGATACGACCGACAGGAACGGTAATTCCAAGATTGTACGGTTTACCTAAGGTACACAAAGAAGGCGTCCCATTGAGACTGATTCTGGATATGTGTAACTCTCCATATCACGCAGCAGCAAAGTGGTTGACGGGCTTATTGGAACCAGTAAGAGCCGCAATTTCTAGGCACAGTCTACAAGACGCCTTCCATTTTGTAGAAACTGTGAAGAACCTGGATCTAGAAGGAAAGCGGATGATATCACTGGATGTTACTTCACTGTTCACAAATGTCCCGATCAGTGAAACAATCAACTATCTGTGCGATTACATTCAGAGCAACGGAATCGATTTGGGTATCCCGTTGGATGAACTGAAACAGTTACTCTATGTCTGCACACATAACATCCAGTTTCAGTTCAATGGTGAAATCTATCGTCAGAAGGACGGAGTTGCAATGGGATCGCCTTTAGGGCCCCTATTTGCCGATATTTTCATGGCAAAACTTGAAAACAATCAACTTGAACCCATAATCCGAGATTTTACTTTGTACAAACGATACGTAGATGACGTCATATGTGTGCTAGATACCAATCTAGACACAAATATGCTTCTTAACAATTTTAATGCTGCCCATCCTAATGTTCAATTTAATTTGGAAGAAGAAAAGGACAATAGTCTATCGTATTTAGACGTTTGCATAAGCCGTCGGAATGATTTTTCCGTCCAGTTATCAGTGCACAGAAAAGCTACATGGAACGGACAATACATCCATTTTCACAGCTTTGTGCCCCTCAAAATGAAGAGGAATCTAATACGTTGCTTAGTTAACAGAGCAAGAAAAATCTGCTCCGAAGACACAATAATAAATGAACTCGTTTTTCTGCGAAGTGTTTTCTTAAATAACGGCTATCCTGAACGGTTTATTGACAAGACGATGCAAGAAAATAAAGGGAAATCAAAGGAGATAGGAGCCGCCAAGAAGATACTATACGCGCGTTTACCGTTCAAAGGCGACACGGAAGCCGAAATTATTCAACGAAGATTATCGGGAGTTATCAACAAAACATTCTACGCTGCACAGTTGCAAATCCTGTTCGTTTCCAAACCGATAGTGTGTTTTCGATTGAAGGACATAGTGCCGAATTCTGCAACCTCGTTTTGTGTGTATTCCTTCACCTGTTCCTGTGGAACTAGGTACATTGGTCGCACGACTCGGCGCTTATCCGAACGCGTTCGCGAACACCACCCGGCCTGGCTGAACACGGGAGCAATTAAGACAATTACGAGTGCGGTGTGCTCACACCTTGTTGAATCAAACTACTCAGTCGAGGTGATAAACGCTTTTCGCACCATTTTCAAAGTCCGAGGAAAGCAATCAAGACTTGTCAAGTGTCGCATCCTAGCCACAGCCGAAGCCGTGAGCATTCGTCTCCACAATCCTTCCCTGTGCGCTCAGAAACAATTTGTGCAAGCACTTCTTTACAATTTCCCCCCCTTTTCCTCTTGCTCAAAAATTTACTCCATCTGCAGAACCTTGGTGGGCCTCCAGTTTCCTTGGCTTGCAGCATTCTCGTTTATAGTGCCTCCTTGGCTCTGCGTTAACGACCTTTTGATATCTCCACCGCGCACCAGACCGGATTCGAAACCGGTTCAAAACTGCCGCGCGAACCATTACCAGAATGATCCATTCAAACTGTTGCTGGCTTTGTTTTTCCATCTCTGATAATCTCGACTTTCATATTCAGAATTTGTAAATATTTCCTCCTATTGAGTAACGTGTTACACCATGATCATGCGCTACAGCGTGCATCTCGTCCATGGCCGAGAAGTATACCAGTATTGATAAGTCCTAGTCGGACAAAAGCTGCACTCTTACATACAAGTGTCATGTCCCTCCCGAAACATTTAGTTTAGGTGATCATCTGGTCCTCAACAAATCCTCAATACATGAACTGGGATTGTACTACTCCTGTTCGTTCAACTTCTCGGAGCAAACAGACACTCAAATTGCTAGGTCCCGCAGGTTAATAGGACCGGTTCACAAAACATTCCGTTTGCGCGAAAGTAAACCCAGTGCCTATACAACACACCTTAGGCCATTGCCGAAGTAAAGTCCAATAGTTGGCTCTAGCATGCACCAGATCGACAGGATTACCACTGAAATGTTCAGCGCTCCTTAACTGAACGAATAGTTGGCTGTTCGTCCAGTCTCAACCATAACCAGCGCTGTGACCTGCCACACCGTGAATTTCTTCGGCTCCGACGGATAAAGAACAGATTGTCCTTTTTCCACTCACTATTAAAATATAGATCCTGCAAAGCTTCCCCTGTGGTACGAGACCATTAAACTTAAGGTATTCGTTACGACACAGCAGTCATTCGGTCATTGTGCCGTCTTCGAGAATCAGCCTACGGTCCGATTTCTTTATTGTTAAATATTCACAAATATGGAACAAGCTTCCACCAAATGTCCGTGCAGTAGGCCGCCCACCGGGATTTGAAAAGGAATTGAATGAACTGCCTGATTTACTGACACCCCTATCCAAAAATGTTTCGTACACTTCGGAGGAGCAAGCATACGAAGTTGGTTTGGGTTACTGACACGCGGGTCTGATTCAGGGGCCAGGAAACCTACGTATCACACGGGTTACCGTATATCACTCAAGCCTTATTATTCTTTCGTGTACAACCTTGTGCTTTGCATAGTCAAATCATCCACCAAGATGAAACCCACTCAAAATAGCAACTATAGCTCTAGATTTGCAGTTTCTTTCTTGCCCGTCCCATTTACTAGGTTCTCCATTGGAGGAAGCCAAGTTGCAGTTATTCTACTTGAATAGGCCTGTCGAGGTAACTCAACCTCCAGTTATGATGTCACGGATGCTGATACCATGACCACCTAGATACCATCCTGCAGATAATTTGATTCCTCGCCTTTACGAAAATTTTCGTTTTTGTTCTGCAGAGTGGTTACTTCGAATGCAGTCTCACCTTCATCCCTAAATCTCGTAGCTCTTACCTCTCCGAAGTCTCACCGTTCCATTCATCCGTCTTACGTGCCATAGCCCCACCACGGTGGTATTTAGCTTACCTATCGACTATTATCTAGGTTCATCTTTCACCATTTTCTGTAGCAATCTTCCGCCTAGACAACATTCACTTAACATGGCAATTATACCCCTAGGCCCAGAGCTTTCTTCTTGCCCGCCGCGTGTACCACGCTTTCCATTGGAGAAAACCCAGCCCTAATTCTTATCTCTCATCTACATCATACTAAACTCACTTCACCCGGACAAACTGGCCTCATTCCCCTTCTCTTAGTTCGCCCTGGCATTTCGACCCAGAATCCCATTCTGGCGACCACCGTTAACTACAAAAATCATCCTTATTTTTCTTCATTGACTTCGCCATTTTCTGCTCTCAGACCCTAGCCCAAATGCACCTCCACGGCTTTATTAAGACCTAAAATAAGACTCCTCGGGGAACGACCGAATCGGTAATCAATAAATTTGCCTAACGGTGCAAGCCCAGTTAGCCCCCACGAAAACCGAATCACAATACCAACGACACCTCATTTCACTAAGACCACTGTACCTCATTTCCAGCCTCCGTACTCTATCTGCTATTTTGCTCACGCTAACCCCCAGCTGGAACGTTTCCCAGACTGCGATCCTCCCTTTTTCAATTTCAGAACCACCGGGTCATCACTGTGCCTGGCTGTAATATATCGTGCAGACAGCTTATCTCTTCCTCTGCCCGTCTACAACCGCACCAAAGGCCGGCTACCGCGAATACGATCTAGCCACCAGGTTTCACCCACAAGAAGTCCTGGTATTTCTGCATATACCCCTCTGAGGCTTACTGAGGAATTCTCGCTACAAAACCCTCTTGATGTCGAAGCCATTTAAACCACCGTGCGAGGAATCCTTATTATATTGTGATCGTTACAGATTCGGCGATGTAGGCCACCTTCCCATGATGAAAAAGCGAACACAAACCACAGCCAACCCTTGCCCATAAAGTCCAACATGCACACGGAAAAGCCACAAGAAACTCAACGGAATGATGTATTTGCCAATTTGCCAGCATAGCCTGGCCTACTGCGAAGGTTTTAACTCTTGTCCTGCCTCACTTTGTTCCGCATAGACACGGCATTCCGATTGCTGATTATTTTTTCCTGGAACTTCATCCATCTTCCACCAGCGGCAAACTGCCGACACCAGATGACACACACTAACTGTCATAGAAATTGTCTTACCTCTTCAATGGGTACTATTCCTTTTCATATCCGCAAATCTATGAAAATTAGTATTCCTCTGCGAACCTTCGTGAAATTCTTCCCTGCTTCCTTTGTCTCAACATTAATTACCATTTTAAGTGGACATGAGTATGCATTACCGACCATTTTCTTGCATCATTCTTGTGAATATCGTATTTCCTGCCTCCTAAGCCAACGTCCGTCTGAACACTCCTACATCCGGCCGAATAATTACCATTGCCGCAGTTGACTCGAAATCAATTCGTACTCGCCGTGTATTCTTTGGTCGTTTTAATTCACTTAAACTCTCGTCAGCCTTATTCCATTGTTGCTGTGATATACGAATCCCTCTACGAAATTTGTGAATTTTCCATCCCATTCAGTGATATTGTAACCTCTGATCATGCTTACATGCGTGTCTCTTGACCACCGTCTAGAAATATACCATTGTTATTATTATTATTACTATTATTAATATTATCACTCCTGTCCTCTCTCATCTTTTCTTAGCCAACATTCTTTAAAAGCGGTACCCATTTCTAGATATTAAAAGTTTCTTTCAATCACTGACCGTTGACCCCAAGCTGAAAGCATCCTAGACTGCATTTTCCTATTTTTATTTTCTCAGACAAACACTGACGTGTATCGTCCCTCCAGTGGCTCGGAAAAATATCCTGCCCACATTTCCGGCTGAAAATTCGTCACCTGCCCGTCATTTCGTCATTATCCCACGGACCCTGCATTCCAGGATCGATCACAACCCGGTCGCAAGCTCTTGGACTATTCGATCTCTAAATCTATGGAACAGCTCCAATATCACTTGTGCAAACCCCGCCGGTGAAAGAGATGGTCAGATCCGCCGCTTTGGCCAGCGCACATCGGGCAAGCAGGACATCGGCAACGATGTGCGGGTGTAGCTAGGATGGCGAATAAAACCTCCTGTTACCAGGAATGGTTTTCAGGTTGAGTGTCCAGCCCACGGTCAGCCCCACCCACCATCGCCGGTGGTGAAAAATAAACACTGTTGATACACCCGAAATGCTGCAAATCTGCCGCTACCTCCTCCAGTTATCACCGATTTTCCGTCGTATTCGTCTTCATCTTCACACCTTCTTCTTAAGCCCAGCAAACTTTACTTTTCCTGGCGCGTAATTATATCATATTTAAAAGACCGTCACCATACTCAACTTACCGTTCATGATCCGATTTTCCCGGGGATTCGTGCCAAACCGCTCTTCTGCCCCATTCGCAAACTCGACCGGTCCCCAAGGTAAAACTCGCCCTCTTTCATCACATTTACCGATATATTTGAAGAAGGTCACGCCAGATGTTGCCATAAACTTTCGTTCCACAATGTCCAGGCAATAAGTTTCACTGACGAATATTTGTCTCCAGAGCTTCCCTACAGTCGATGATATTGAGACAATTCGCTCTCTCTATCAGTTCTACGATTCGTTCACACAGAGCTGTAGCAATGCAATATCCTCGCCTTTCATAGTCATGCCTTCCCAATATATTCACGTCTGAGAGACACATGCATCTTAACGTTTTGATTCGTCACCATCATGTGATTCACCTCATAAAAAGAATACCAATAGATAGTATTTTACCCGTCAATTACCTCGCCGCCCAACTTCGCATCCGTATTCGTCGGTTGTCCGCCTTTTTTCATACCTGGTATTCTACCTTAGTAAATCCCCTCAGACAGGTTTTGATCCTTGCAACTCTCTGGTGAGCATATTTAGCCCTTAGTTACCTCTAATCATTACGTAAATGCTTACCGGTCATTTAACTACTCATCTCCTTCGCAAACCTTGTCTTTGCGCCTACTGTAGCTACGCTTCGCAAACTGATCTGTCACCCAGTTCCCATTTCCATGTTGGTGATTCATATTCCGCTTTTTTGGAAGCAAACAATCTGCCCAACACTTGCCTGTTCACATCCAGCCACTTCTTTCACCACCACTTAGGCAATCTTTCTCTACATATGGGTCCTTCACTGAATATTTAACTGACCCAGCCGATATTGGGTAGCTAAACTTTACAAAGTAATATTTGAAGGATTTTTCTTGTTCTTAGTCCGCAACTTCACTTTTTTATCGTCTGATGTCCAACCGTAAGCCGTTCCATACACCTCGGAGCTCTGTGGCTGGTTTAAGTCTCCTTAAGAAACTTCTTTTTCCTCAAGGCAAACAAAATTTTCGTCAATTCTATTTGCTACCCTCGTTGCTCAGTACGCCTTCTTGTAATATTTGAATAAAAGTCTGCTACTTCCGCCCACCTCCCCGAAAGCACCGATTGTTCCTACCTGGGTTTGGGTAGAGGAATCTTTACTCACTGATGGATTTCTTGCTAGTCACTTTGTGGCTCATAAGGACCTTACCTGCATGAGGATTTTGGTACCACTAATGACTATGAAGCCACTGAATACCAGACAAAAATTGTGCTGCTCAAATTTTGGTTAGTTTCTTTCAAGTCATTGGTCAACCCGCTCGTTACATTTGATTGGAGCAGCTGTCATGTATAAACTGACGCATAGGCGCGGCACTCCACTTTGGCGAAGCATCTCGCGCGATATCGATACTTGCTTGTCAGTGATTCAGCCGGGGCCCAGCCAATGGTACTTGGTTTGGAAGCGTTCAGCTACGAATTCCACGACCGGCTCGCGTTTCCGCTTTTGCAGTTCACGGACCTGTGAGTCAGCCGGGAAACGAGTACATCAAGTACCATTCCTTTACACTTTCGGCAAATTTGCCATGCGACCTCTGGAGAACTACGTGTGCTTGTCATCTCTGGTCTGATGATGGGCGACCAAAGAATGAGAGAATGCTAAACCGGCCCCTGTGGGCCGCTAATTTGTGGTTAATACTGAGAGGTGTTGTCTTCCTTCAAGCTCTTCCGCTATCCTTCACTGGGAACGTTGGTACGTGAGTCTTCTTTCTCGTGCCCAACAACGGGGTGTTGTAGTGGGACGGTTGATAGATGTGGTCGGAATGACGTTTACTTTCGTAACGGGTAGTGGACTGCACCATTTGCGAAGTGGAGGACCTTGGGTTCGTCTTACCAACCACTGCCATGTAGCCTTACTAGTTCCACTACCTCTCTAATAGAATTGGCTGTAAGATGTTTTGTTAGCTAGAAACCAGTGCCTAAGTGTGTAGACATCAATGCTCAACGGGTGCAGTTACCAGCATATGGCAAGTACTAGAGTTGCCGAACTGCGGGTCAGGCTAATCGCCTTCGTACCCCACGGCACGCTGTGTTATATCAGTAAACTCATGTGCGTAACACTTGAGAATGGGAAACTGGCAGCTTCCGATGGAGCATTTATGTCTACTTTAAGAACACCAGCAAGTTTGTTAAGGACTGGTGTGAGCGCCACGGAATAAGAACTGCTATGGGATATACATGGGGCCGGTACATGTGCACACGTAAATGTGTTTATATTTGTGCAGTTTTCAGTTTTCATTTCGGAATCGGTGGCTTTTAGGCGCACAATAAAAGTCCATATATATTTATATATATATACATATATATATATATAGCGTGTATATGTATACGATACCTTTGGGCAACCCACCAGTGGACACCGATGAGCGGAAATAAACACGAAAAATATGAGCCCCTGACGCAGATGTGTCATACCAACTAGCAACAGATAGTATAAAGGCTGATGCCGGAACGGCATGAGTCCGCGGACTCACGCGTGAGTTGCCCATACCATTCCGGTATCATACCCAATTACAGATGTCTGTTTGTAAACAAGGCACATACGTACACGCACAAATGTGTCGTGAAACCTCGCAGCGCACAAATACCTCCGTAAGTTAGCCACGATTTAAGTGAACAACAACGGATTACATGCAAGCAGGTTAGTAGCGGGTGGGGGATGCGTATAAGGAATAACCGATTGTTTTCACTTCCGTTTACGCCCACTTCGCTGGACACTAAATTACCATATAAGAGCGAAATCATAGTGTGGAGAAATGTTTTCCCATTCAGATGCTGCTTGGTGCTAACGATGAACATGACCTTGGTCATGTGTACGAGCTCGTACACAGACACAAGCTGTTTGAGACACGTGCTAGATGTCATACAATGGCAATTGTTGTACGTATAGAAGCTAATTCCCATACGATAACATACTGCGTGCAATGCTTCAAGTAATGTGTGCTCTGCATTTGCATGAGAAAGATTTGCGGAATTTGTGTAGAACCAGTGCATGCTGACGTATATATACATATATATACAGCAATGTATACATGTATATATATATATAGGTATACATACCTGTGTACATTTATGTATACATATATACACATCAAAATTTTAACATTCAGAAAACCAACCGTGGTGTGCCATACGAACTACCAGCACATGGTGCAAAAGCCGATACCTGAACTGCATTAGTCGGTCAGCTGCGCATGTCATTCCGGTTGAACGTCTAACTGCAAACGTCCGTTTACAAAAAGGGCACAATAAACCCTCGGTTTGCAGTCGCGTTCCAGGCAAGTTTGGCAGTTAAGCCTCAGCAAACCGAACTGGGACGGTACTGAGAGTAAACCTCGTGCTAAGGGTAGATTATCACTGGCGTCGTCAATACTGATATGTGTTACAGACGATTATACACACATAAGTATCCCATTGTTTGCGGACCTGCCTACGTGTACCTCCACTAGCACATTCACATCTTCCATTCATTCTACGACCGGCTAGCGGGTGTAATCCCTTGTTATTTTTACGTTACTGAGTATACGCTCTACGTTGCACGTACTTCACATTCACCACCATCATGATTCGCAAGTACCACGGTTTACCTAAACCTAGGCCACAACACTGGTACATGAGTAGTCCTTCGTAAGTCATACGCACCATTTTGATTACGCGTTTCAGTGACATTGTTAGTACTCACAAAGGATGCATACTACCTTTGTCGCAGATTATCCTGCTACAATGAAAATTGATGGACCATCAACAGACTTTGACTGCGCTTACCGTGGAGAGGAAAAGGCTTTCGAATCCACCAACAGGCTATTCTGAGTCCGTTTGGTAAAACGGACTATTAACAACAGTCATTATACACATTACACAAGCATGCAGGGTCTACGAATTTGTGTGCACCAAAACTATACTTAGTAGATAAAAAGTACGATGAAAGCCAACTATGAGGCCTAATAATACGCAATTTCAAGGAATACCTCGCAAGTATGCCATACTGAAGCTGAAACTACGTGCAAGTAAATGTAAAGCTAACATTGGTATTTGACTGCGCAATACATGTCAACTTCTTCAACCTCACACTGATGAAACATAGACTTTCTTCTTGCAGGGAACTCATCAAGTGCTTCGATTTTTTTGATGCATAAAGACATTTTATCTGACGAATTTGAATGCCAAATGCATATAACATAATTCGTAAGATGAAATTTTACTTTCCTGCACACAGCCACTATTAGTAGATAAGTTTTCCAGTTGAAAGTCCAGCGGGACCATTTATCTGATAAGCCAAACTATCATTACCAACACTGATAAGCGGCCTAAAGGAAAACCTCCCAAGCATGCTACACCGAGACTACAATTTCGTGGACATAAATCTATAACTAACATTCCTATGTGACTGTGCATTTCACGCTCACATTTTTAGCCTCCTACAGCTGCAACATAAGCTTGATAGTTACACAAAACTCAACAGAGGCATCAATTTCTTGGATGCAATACGTCTCACTTATTGACGGGTTTGAATGCACAATGCGCAGTAAAAAACTTGTACGACGAAATTGAAGTACAAAATTGGTAGATCAATTCATTTTTTTCAAAAATGGCGAGTCATTAAGGCGGGGGTCTCGGTTCCAAAAACGTGTGGGGCAGGCACAATCCGGGATACCCACCTCCAACTAGACTCGTCCGGCTTCGCCGCCCGACCCTGAGTTCAAAGTTAGCGGGCGCCGCCATAAAGAACAACTTAAATACTTTCTCTTTTACTATATCGGGTACACATACTTGGATCATCCTCTTGGAAATAGGAATCCGCTTCCAATTGTACCGTTTGATCTTGCGTTGCAACACGCCTCGGGGTTATTCGAAATAAACCAATATAATTATAATTATCATTATTATTAGCTTTCCTTCGAATAGTTTTGGCGAGCGACACAATCGCGGAGAATCAGGAAGCTTAGTCTAGAGGCTAGAATAGATAACTGCAAAATATCTAGATCTGACTGATAGTTTAGATTGAAAGGTTTTATTAGTGAATTTTCTGTGGTGTAGTGAAAAGGTAGCACTACCACAGAAACTCAGAAGGTTATCGGATGTGTAGACTTTTGAGTTCAGAAAATTGAAGGGAAATAGAACATTGAGCCTGATACGAGGCAACTATGGAGGTTCAAGCCGTGGTGGGTTGCACCTACCTCTGTAGTTGAGGCTGGAGAAGAGGCCGAGTAACTTTTTGGTGGAGAGTAATGTGAAAATAAGACGGCTGCGCGTGGACGAGGATCCTGAAAGCATTTGCAGCACGATCCAACCAACATCTCACTTATAGCCAGGAAGCCAAAGGCGCGAGTCAGAAAAATTCACGCGAACCTACAGGGCAAAGGTTAGAGAGCGGGAAACGGTCAAGGAAGGCTTGCAGGAGCTTGTGTGTCATTGGCGGGCAAGTAGGGCAAGTTTTGCTTCGGAGTGATAAGGCAAATTTTATACCTAAAGTGACACTAATGATGATAATTACTGGAAACGACTTTAGAGCAGCTACACGAGCCCATAACTGTAGGGGCTACGAGGGTAATAATAGAGGGCTGAACTTGAGCAAGTCATCAGGGCCAGATTACATGCGTCCAACCATCACAGAACCCCTGCCTGCTGAAATGAGTGGTCTCTTCTCTTGGCTGTTTCGTGCAACTGCTAGGCAAAGTGTGCACACAACCGGTTGGAGGGCAGTGGCAGCAGTGTCTATCCACAAGCTTAGACAGTGCCCGCAGGGGAGCAACTGCCGGCCTGTAGGCCTTGCTTGCATTTTGTACAGGTGTTTATGAAAGCTGCCACCAGAACACGTCTACAAGCATTTGACGTAAAATGGGCTGCATAAGGGAGCACAAAATGTATTTCAAAGGGCAGAACATATCTGTCCAACCTTTTCGGTTCATCGGAGGAGTTCACATCACAACTGGTTTGAGGAAAACGGCGGAAGTTTGTAGTCTGGACCTCAGTGTTGCTGTTGATTCAATCACAGACTGCAAACGGCCTTTGGGCAATACGTGGCCAGATTCGGAAAGGATCCCGAAATCAGAAAGCGGCCATCCGATAATTCTACGATACTAGATTATCAGATGAACAATGACATAAAACGGACACAAACATCAATTACGCGATCACGGGTACTCGGAAAACGAGAACCAGATTGCGGCTTGCGAAAAAGGAACAGGCTGGTTAGGCAGGTCCAAAACAAGATATGAAAGAGTAGAGCATTGGAAGCTAGCAAACAATCGGTAGTTCACGAAAAAATACAGTGCATAAAAACACGCAAATAGTGTAAATGAGCGAGTGGCGTCAAAGAAATATGAAATTATATTGTTTCCAGGGATTCTCTACAACCGGTCGTTTCACCGACTACTGCTGGGTATATTTGGGTGCTACGTGGCAAACGGACAGTCGCATAGTTGAACAACTTGCCTCCTGATTACCAGGATGCACTGTGTTAGGATGGGAGATGAATACTCTGAGCAAACATATGCAACAGGTGGTGGTCTCCGGGGAAAAAGTCCGCAAAAGCTTATATTCCTCCTCTATCTAAACGATTCCGCCAGGACACCGAGGCTCTCGCGTTTCATATGTGCAAGCGATATCAGGGTAGTCGGATCAGGTCAGTGGTATCTATTAGCTAGAGACCTTATGAAGGTGGTAAAAAAAGGAAACATGAAATGTGCCTTACGCAAAGGAAAATCTCGCCAACTTAATACCTCCTTCGGTGGTTTATCCTCGACGAGGGAAAGTAGGCCTTTCACGACTGGCGGGATGCAGCAGGCAAGAGACTTAGATGTTTTTCTGCAAACAATCAGAGGTGTTTCCTCTGCACAGGGCTGCACTGAGGCCCCCTTATAATGCTGAACACAAGCTTGGGTTGCTTTCCTCCAAACAGATGAGAGCTGTTTGAGAAAAGCCCAGCGGCTAGCCAACGAGATGGTGGAGGATTGGCGAAGAAAGACCTAAAGCCGGAGACCGCAAGGTGCGGTATTTCTTCCTGTGGAAAGGATAATAAGAGAAAGCCCCATAAAAGCTTTGGAATTTCTGAAGCTTCAACGAAGGCGAAAACTGTAGATACCCTCAAATGAAGCCCGATGAGCGGACAATAAACAGTGGCATAAAACTATAGAGGGGGTGTTCAAGGCTAAGAGTACTCGTCAACTCATTCCGTATTACGATAGTTGGATCAGAAAACAAGACGACGAAATGGAGCTAGTAAATTTGAAAGATGCAGGACTTTCAGAAAGTGTTTGGCAATATGCGAAAGGGGATAATCCCGGAGGGAGACTTTCAGAGCCGAAAAGAATCGATGGGAGCAAAAGTGTGCCAGGTATCTTGCGGACCAAAATCCAGACTTGCTCCTTATGAGGGAAAACTCGCACAGTGGTGGCCTTTCGCCTGGAGTGTAAGAATTTTCATTTCTTTATTTCGTTAGCAAAGCTGGATTAGTCGAAGATTGCTTTAAACTGAAAAGACCAGAAGTACTGAGGACATTCACGGCTGCTGATGCCGAATCCAGCATCCAAGCAGCACGCCCAAGGGGCTCTTTGTAGGGGGCCTTGTGTCACTTTGGGCCAAGGTCGAGTGAACCTTGGGCCTACGTTGAGCTAGCCTCGGGCTACATCGCAATAATAATAATACTATTATTGGAATATTTCTGGACGGTGGTCAAGAGACACGCATGTAAGCATGATCAGAGGTTACAATATCACTGAATGGGATGGAAAATTCACAAATTTCGTAGAGGGATTCGTATATCACAGCAACAATGGAATAAGGCTGACGAGAGTTTAAGTGAATTAAAACGACCAAAGAATACACGGCGAGTACGAATTGATTTCGAGTCAACTGCGGCAATGGTAATTATTCGGCCGGATGTAGGAGTGTTCAGACGGACGTTGGCTTAGGAGGCAGGAAATACGATATTCACAAGAATGATGCAAGAAAATGGTCGGTAATGCATACTCATGTCCACTTAAAATGGTAATTAATGTTGAGACAAAGGAAGCAGGGAAGAATTTCACGAAGGTTCGCAGAGGAATACTAATTTTCATAGATTTGCGGATATGAAAAGGAATAGTACCCATTGAAGAGGTAAGACAATTTCTATGACAGTTAGTGTGTGTCATCTGGTGTCGGCAGTTTGCCGCTGGTGGAAGATGGATGAAGTTCCAGGAAAGAATAATCAGCAATCGGAATGCCGTGTCTATGCGGAACAAAGTGAGGCAGGACAAGAGTGAAAACCTTCGCAGTAGGCCAGGCTATGCTGGCAAATTGGCAAATACATCATTCCGTTGAGTTTCTTGTGGCTTTTCCGTGTGCATGTTGGACTTTATGGGCAAGGGTTGGCTGTGGTTTGTGTTCGCTTTTTCATCATGGGAAGGAGGCCTACATCGCAGAATCTGTAACGATCACAATATAATAAGGATTCCTCGCACGGTGGTTTAAATGGCTTCGACATCAAGAGGGTTTTGTAGCGAGAATTCCTCAGTAAGCCTCAGAGGGGTATATGCAGAAATACCAGGACTTCTTGTGGGTGAAACCCGGTGGCTAGATCGTATTCGCGGTAGCCGGCCTTTGGTGCGGTTGTAGACGGGCAGAGGAAGAGATAAGCTGTCTGCACGATATATTACAGCCAGGCACAGTGATGACCCGGTGGTTCTGAAATTGAAAAAGGGAGGATCGCAGTCTGGGAAACGTTCCAGCTGGGGGTTAGCGTGAGCAAAATAGCAGATAGAGTACGGAGGCTGGAAATGAGGTACAGTGGTCTTAGTGAAATGAGGTGTCGTTGGTATTGTGATTCGGTTTTCGTGGGGGCTAACTGGGCTTGCACCGTTAGGCAAATTTATTGATTACCGATTCGGCCGTTCACCTGGAAGTCTTGTCCTTCGCGGTTAGTAAGGCCGTGGAGGTGCATCTGGACCATAGGTTCTGAGGGCTACGTGGGGGAGCGGCTGGGCAATATGAAGAACCCGAGTGGCAAGTTTGCGCAATAGGTGTAGGAGATATATGACAAATGCCACAGTGGTGTTTTGCAGGTCGCGAGAAAGCAGCTGGGACACACTCTGGACCCAAATTGCATGCTTGTAAGATAGATCCAGAGGATATATGACAAATCCTATCGTGCGGTATCTACAGGTCTAATGCTGCAAGTTGCTGTTAGGTCAGCTGTGGGCTGGATTCTAGGACAAGAAGAAAGCCTCTTTCCTATGAAAAGGAGGAAAAAAGATCGGCGGGTAAAATACGGTCGCTTTTCTCTACGTTCTTGCGTGCACGTTTAAATATACATTGCTATCTACATGCATACAATTGGTGCCTTGATGAGACGTGTTTGTCGTCTGGTGTATCGACTTGTTGTCCAGAGCCACTGTGGTTTTGTAGCTGACGTCAACCAACATGCCAGGCGTGCATGAGAGGGTACAAGGTGGTTGAAAATTAGAGCGGGAGGTGGACAAGCATACGTGGAGGGACCAGTTCGTTATCGCCCCAGTCAGTCTCATGCGTAGGAACCAAAAGCATGTCAATCTGAAAAGGACGGCGTGAGGTTTCCCCTTTCACAGGGTCAGTCCTGAGCTGGTGGGAGACACCCATGATTGAAGGTTGCCCATTTCCTTCACAACCCGGTATTATTGGCATTTATAGAGCAAATCGATTCCACTAGGTCCTTTTTGTTTCCCACTCTCTCTCTTTTAGCCTTTTTTCTAACAGAGGGGTGGTTGAGCCCATACAGGAATTTTCCATAGCCCCTCCGCCCGACCGTAGTTTCCCCAGTATGTCATTTTTTCGCTACTGCTGGACGTGGCCTGTTTTCCCCACGTCCAGGATGCAGCTATGGTGAGGGTGCCGTTGACACCAGGAAGTTCGCCTGCATGGGCTGAGAAAATACAGAATAGGGCTGTGAAAAACTCGGAGCAGGACGACGGGTGTTGTAGTGCACGTGCCTGCATATGTGTATCAGTCTCGTACAGCTCCAGACCGTGCCCAAGACTGCCAGAGGCTGTTCTGGTGTAGTTGGGGTAGGCTGCCCCAATAGATGCTATTGCACACACGGAGAGAGGATAGCGGTCTTAGTTAGGTGATGGATCCAGAAATCTTGGCGACACAGACTGGCATTCATGTCGGGAAATATAAGAGGAGGAAATTGAGGCCAACAAGTAGATATTGGAAGGTGGATGTATGAGATAAGAGATTTTCGACCGGGATGATTAGGCAAAACAAATGACGGTCGGGCAAAGAAGCTGAGGAGAGCGGAAGCCAGAATAAATATGAGAAGAGTCGAAGAATCAAGAAATAAAGTAGTGGGCGATGGAACTCAAAGTCCTGGGATCCGGCACCACTGAACCATTGATGCTAGGGGAAAACATCAGTGGCCGAACGCCTTGAGCTAGAGGAACGTTGTTTTATATGGCTGCCCTAGTACTGTATAGTCAGGGAGGCAGTGATTGTCTAGACATAGTTTTGAAGACCGACTAGTGAACTAGATAAGGCAGCGTCATATGGGGTTTAGGTGATAGTAGGTGAACGTGGGTGAGTAGCGAGGACCGGCAGGCCTCTAACTAATTATAGTTGCAGACGGCAAAACTGTATCCTACTGCAATGTGGATCGTGTGCTGTATATTTAAAAAAGTGATAATAAATGGTAGGCCTAGCGTCTGTCGTTGGGCAGGAGATGGTGGTTTGGGGATGTAGTGCTATGATCCCAGTAGTGGAACCCGTTTTCGAAGGCCAGCTCGACGGATAGCAGAGAGCTGGAGGGGAGACGGAAGCTAGGGTTTTAAAGTTCGATGCCTTTTTCATAGGCTCGATCCTCGGATATGCTGGTGTTAGCCAAAGACAACAGATGGCTAAAGGTAAGTTGTGATTTTGGGGCACGGCTAAACTGGGCTATTGACGCAAGTCTGCGAATAGTCAGGGGTGGCTTATTTCAAAACTTTGAGTATTTTAAGGGAAAGAAGTTGGATCTTATTACCAGCCCCGACTGTGGGATGGTCAGACTGAAGTCTCTGAGGCATAGAGGGTAAAATGAGGGTAGGAAAAACTGTATAGAGTTGATAGAAGTGAACGCAGAATGATGAATAAGTTAATATAGAAAACATAATTTAAGCCTAACTTGCCCAAGCCATACGGGGTCAAGTTTTCTTAGAGTGCTTCGTTCCTTATAGCTCGACGGAGAAGAGTATCCTATTGGCTTCTTGGCAAACGTAAGCTGCACTTCCTCAAGACGTATCCTTTCCCAATTAGACATTCCGGAGAAGATTATAGGGCAGTATTCGAGGTGGGGTCTAGCATGGGTTTGGTATGTAAGGAGAATGCTATGTTTCCTTTTAAATGGTCTGAAAACTAGGTCCATTATCTGTCTGGCCCTGGCCGTCTGGAATGAGACATGTTCCAAGCATTGCAGATTGCTGGTGTATCGAAGCCCAAGATCCCTCACTGACGAGCTTGGAGCGATGGGCACTTGCTTCGATGACAGGGTTCCGGAAGGAACATGAAATCTACAGGTTGTGTAGAAGCTTTCAGATGTCGAGAAGCACATCTGCCATGAAGCGCACCATTGATCAAGTTTCTTAAGATCATTGTCTATTTCAGACATCGCTGTGCTCGAATCTTGACGGCGGAATTCATAAACGATTTTGATGTAGTCGGCGAAGAGGAAAGGAGTGCCGTGCTGCACAACCGAAAAAATGGCGTCAATATAGAGTTTAAAAAATAGCGGACCAAGTACACTTCCTTGTATAACTCCACTAGTGACAGGCACCGGCTGCGATAGATGACCATTAACCTATACAACCTGGGTTCGGCCCGACAGGTAGGAAGCTATCCATGATAAAAGCGGGTTGTGGATACCGTAGGCTCGGAGTTTCGGTAGCAACCAGGAGTAAGAAACTCGGTCAGATGCCTTGGACATATCGAGGCACATGATAACCATAAGTTTGCCGTCGCCAGCTGCTGTGGTCAGTAGGCTAAAGAAAGCAAACTGGCAAGTGGTACAGGAACGTGGTTTTGGGAAGCCATGTTGACAGCTGCGAACAAGGTTATGGGAAAGGAGGAAATCGGACATCCGCTGTTTACTCAAAGGCTCCATTATTCTGGCAGCTAGGAGGGCGTGGGTTATAGGACAATAATTCGAATGGTTCTTGCATTGGACCATTTAGTGGATAAGAGTAACGGTTAAATTTTTCCATTGGGACGGAAAAATGCCATGTTCAAGAGTTAGGTTATAGGGAGTCATAAAGATAGCAGCGACGTCAGTTCCACCAAGATGAAAGAGCGCTGGGGGGATGCCGTCATAGCCAGGGCAGGAGGGTGTCTAACACGAAGCAGTAGGTGGGCCACGTCGTTCAAACTGAATTCGGCGTCAGAGGGAACCTTCTCGGTAGTGAAAGGTACGGGTGGCGGATTCAAAGTGGCGTCAGTGTTCATGGATTCTGAGAAGAAGGTATTGAGCTCCCCAGTGATTTTGGCTGCAGATTTCATTTGCGTGTTGTTTCCCAAAATTAAATAGAGTATCCCTGAAGAATCTTCCTGATTTCTGCTCTTTAACGGTAGGGGCAATCGGTAAGATCTGTCAAATGAATTCAAGGCCAAAAGCCCTTGCTCTCCCGGCGGTTCATTAGTCCGAAGACTAGTGGTTACAGAGAGAGGGTGGAGTTGCAATAATATGGAGAGGTCTCTAGTTTTATAATAAATCTTTTGCAGTTTTGCATGTTTATTTTGCAACCTTGTATGGTAAGATATGTGGGCTGGGGAGCGGTTGGTCCTGATGGTGGTGAGTGCTGACAAGCGGCTGTGCAGCCTAAAGTGGAATACTTCATTGGCGAGCTGAGGGTCTTGCTGCAGGAAGTAGTCATCCCAGTTGAGGGATCGAAGCTTTGGCTTGAGGTTCATCCAGTTGATCGTGTGTAGGGGCTGTTGAGATGAGCTACATATGGAGTCTATGGGTCCGGCTGTGAGTCTGCAAAGATACCATTCTATGGTCATTGCCCGGGAGGAGATTGAGGGCTGTCGTTATCACATCCGATAGGCCAATGGTAAATATCAGATCAAGTATGCTGTTCCCTTTCGTTAGTGTCACTACGTGCTGGACCCAGCACCCTGCGCGTATGGTCAAAACGAATTTCGTGAAGTATTGGGGTGGTGACATGGTGTCCCAGCAGATAATAGGTGCGTCGAAAGCTCCAGCCATGAGTTTTGACGAAGACGGTAATTGTGAAAATTGGTCAGAAGCATTGACTACGTGGGCGAAGTCCGTGATTTTTGAACTGGGTGATTGATAAATGCAGCCAATATGGACTGGAGAGCTGACCAGAAGAAACGGTACCAACATTGATTCCCGGATTGCTCTCCCGTTGGATCGGGGAAAGGAATGGTAGGCTCTGAGCCACAGCTAACCAGGTGCTTCACGTTACTCAAGGACAAAATCCAGTACGCCACGGCTGTGGGATGCAGATATCGGTCACCCTATGAATTATATTTGGGAAACTCAGGTGGTCCATCAAGAGACCGGCAAGATTAGCAGAATAACTATACCGAAGAACTTGCGAGGTCAGCAACTTGAGATCCTAAATAGGGGTTGTGTTTCACTAGATGATATCTTCATTCTCGTTCGTGCCGTACCCATTCACAAAATGTTCTCTATGTTTTTCACTACACCAAGCAGCCAAAACAAAATATCACCCCCAGCACAGGCCCCGAAAAAGTTATAAATCGACCGACAATGTACCGTTTTACTGTCTCAAAGTTTTTGGCGTTTCTCCCTCGGCAGGCCATCAAATTTTCCGCCCGTGAGCTGCACCCTATGAGGTTCACTGGCTGCGCCCACTCACGCGTTCATTTTCAGTTATTCGCCCACCAATAACCCCTATGATACCAGTGTTCCTGCTTTGCCTACGCTCACATGAATTTGTACTTTTCTCAATCAAGTTTGTGGACTAACACTTTGCTTTCCAGTCTGACCATTGAAGGCCCCACATTCGGTCCAGAGTTACAATAAATGACTGCTGCTTTGGATGAGTTCAAAAAAAGTCTTCGAAAAAGCAGGCTCACTGTTGCCGCCAGGGGTGGATCACTGAAATTTGTTACCTTTGACATAATTTTGGATACTATTTGCTCTATCCCATGGTCCGCAGGAGAACCGGTGTCTGTCTTTGAATGACATAAGGCGTTGATTTATCAATGCTAGAAGTCAAAGCAATGCAGTGAGGGAAAACAGGTGCGTAAATTATCATTTCATTTGAAATGAATATGAAGCCGCTTCTTCTTTTAGAAGTGTTCTATTCATTTGGCGTAATAAACACTCCTTCAGGCATCCTGAGGGTTAGTGACGGTTTATCATAAACCACAACTCTACACGTTCCTCTGGTCTAGTTCACAGTTCAACATTCTCTCACTTTATTCGTGGTAGATTTTGATACACAAATTATCAGATGCTAACTCGATTTTCGAAAATATTTTCCAGTCAAACTCTTTTTGAAACATACAGACGAAAATGTTTTGTTGTCCAACGTTCCCTTGAGAGCCACTGTCCCATCTTTCTACATCCTGATGTTTAACATCCGACGACCAAGTACCACAAGAGCGATGGATATCTTTTGAACTTTCTTAATGAAACATTACTTGATTTGCAAGTTGGGACAAACGTTCACTATGCCGTTTTTCTAACAAAATCAGCGAGTTTCATAAACTGTTTTCTGATCAGTGATAAATTGGTGTTTTTCCTTGAAAGTGTGGATAATAAGCAAATAGGCCAAGAAACTGACAGTTAAGATGAATCAAGAATGAGTAAGGTGCCATTTTTAGCACATTTTCGAACTTTGGGTTTAGCGCAACGCGCTTCCAATTGGGCGCAGGTGACGCTGCTCAGCAATCTTGGTAAGGTAATGTTAGTTTACCAAAGAACTGCGCTACACCAGGCCTCTATGTTCCCTAGGTTATGTTTGGTTTTCATTGTTTATAAAGCTTGTAACCGTCTGTGATTTGGCTAGAAGGGCTTAGGAAAAATATCCGAAATTTTCTGCATAGCTTCGTACTCTCAAAAAGTTCAACTTATCGACCTATAATCCTTCCGCCTTCTTCACATAATCTCCTGACTTACTTATGGAAGCTTCAAAGGTCCTCTATAAAAATGCCAGGGTCCCGGGTGCGAATCAGGCAATTGCGACCGAAATTCACAAGCGTATAGCCAACGCCAAAGGCGCGATAGTTTTAAACATCCCTGACCGACTGCCCCTGCCGTCAACCAAACTCGCCATACTGAAGGCTTGCAACATGGCACACCACGGGTGCTATTGGATTCGGCTGCCTAAAAAATCACAGCGCAAACACTATCCTTTGAAGTTCCGATTCGCTGACAAAATAACAACTAGAGAATTTACAACCAGTTGACAAATCATTGCTAACGCCACCCTATTCAAAAGAATCAGAATATTACCGGATAAAGTGCCCCTCCAAGAGAGGTTTTTCGATCACCATAAAGTACCTTAGCTTCACCAACGCAACCTGTGGCTGAAACACCAGTCGCCGCGTCGTCTTGCCGCCTGTCGAGCCACTCCGTAACACGAACGCCCTCAGTTGCCTGCACTAGTTGATCTAGACCTGACCACCACCCTATCTCCAATACATCCTCTTAGTAAACGGCCCTGCCTTCTACCATGAACCTCCGCTCCCACAAATGACAACGATATCCATGCCAAATCCACTATTAGCCCAGGACCACCAAAGCACTATGCATTCGGGCCTGCTGCTTCTTATGTCAACATACTGCCTGCCGTCTCAACATCGAAAAAGTCTCCGGGGAAGTCTGTTGCCAACAGCCTGTCCTTCCTTAGCTCATGTCCCACCGTCTTGCGGACAAAAATCGTTCATAAAAGCCACGATCTACCGTGTAGCCAATCCGCCATCAACCGACAGAATTCGGTGCCCCCCAGCTTTTAGCCACTCCGGCTACTCCCGTATTCCCCCTAAGAGTCTTCTGAAAGCCTCATTTCGTACCCCCACCAAGCACTCAAAGTATACCTCAAATAATCCATGCTTGCTGGTAAGCAGGACACAACCCTGCATCACCCCAAAGCAGCCAACCCCGCCTCGATGTATTAGCGTGGTACCTCGACTAATCGATAAGGTCCTCCCAACTCCAATACAGGCGAAAACGGCCACCAAGTAACGCACCATCATGCATCGGGACCGAACGTACCATATTCTTTAGGTATGCCTAGACAGTTTCCCAGTCACCTGGGTGAGCACTGGCACCTCCGGCCAAACCTGTGTGACCAAATCCCACCTCCTCCAATGATACAAATAACTAATCCCCAGTCAAATTACAATCAGCGGCCTTCATTGTCAAGCTCCACGCTTTTTCTCGAACACAGAATGAGCCAGCCAAACCGAATACAGTTATTTCTTCGGTCTTGATCCAGCGATAACTACCCGCCCCTGCGTATCCCGTTGAACCTGGTCACCACTACTTTCTGCCATCTCGTTTGTCATTACCAGTTACCTCGGCATCCATCCCCCACCTGGTTACTTCGACCACCCCGGAAATCCCACTTACGCAAACGACCAATTTTTCCTTGCCGGCACCCCCCCCCAACCCAGCCTCACCTACCTTCCAACAACCCCTTCTTCACACTGCCGGCTCCCCCACTTCTAACTCCTGTTCAGACTCCATCGCTCCTATGTATGACAATCCTGACTTTATGTATCCACTTAATGATGCTTACCAGCTTGGTAGTGTTAACCACCAACACCCGTCGACGGTTGTTCCTACTCCACGCTACGACGATACAGCTGCACTTACTTTGCTCCTCACTAATGCTCGCTCATTACTAAATGAGACCCATACTCTCCATAATATAGTACTATCTCCCCACTTCGACATCATTGTTGTAACCGAAACCTGGCTAAATGATTCTGTCTCATCGAACCAAGTTCCAAAACCCGGTGGCCCGATTGCGGTAATCATAAGCTGTTCGAGACCACTTTCATATGTCTCACTCGGATGAATCAACGAGCAAATGTGTGATGTATGGACAAGCTTATCAAATAACTATCAAATACAGTCACATTCACAAAGCCGACGGAATGTTCTATAGGATTTTCTTAATTTTCTTTACTATATCTGAGGAAGCTCAAGACCCAACCTTGTGCACGCAGTGCAATCAAAATTATTTCTTGCAGTTGGCCAAAACCGATTGTCCACACAGCAAACGGTCAAACGACTCACAGCTCTGTGTCATCGAACCTATTACAAACTGCTTGGAGCTAACTGGTAACTGGTTATTTTTGTCTAAAACAATTTTTGGTCATGATTTTACTTATTCAAAACTCAGTCACCTCCAGGCTGTTATAAAGACTCCTCCCCTTAGAAAGGAGCTGTCGAAGTGATCCTCCAATCTTACGGGGGGGGCTTACCCTGTGAAGGTTTCCATCAATATCAGAAGCCTCGTACGTGGTCGGTCTTCTAGGGGACCATGTTACTGTGCCGCAGTCCGCTCGTGC
Source organism: Fasciola hepatica (assembly GCA_948099385.1). Classification (NCBI taxonomy): domain Eukaryota; kingdom Metazoa; phylum Platyhelminthes; class Trematoda; order Plagiorchiida; family Fasciolidae; genus Fasciola; species Fasciola hepatica. The sequence goes on from CANUEZ040000019.1 coordinate 6,053,517, forward strand.
CGCCGGTGGAGAAAGGCCAAAACGCCCACGGCTACAGCTGTCTCCTACGAAGCCCTCACCTAGATTTCGCCGAAAAATGTATATACGTGCAGCGTAAAAACTGTCCAAAAGGACTTTCCGGGAAGGCCCCATTCGCGGCGCCCGTACATGCGATGGAATAGCAAAATAAAACACGTGAGTAAACTGCGATGAGTAAAAACAAAATGAAATGAACTCACCCCGGTTGGTCGGTACAACATGCAAATTTCGGAATGCACGGAATTTTTTTTGGTTTGCAAAGTGGCTCTGTAAATCATCAAATATTAGAAAAAAACTTCAATTGGGATTAAAGAACTGAATACTATCTACAAGGGGCTTTAGCAAGCTTACATGCCGGCCATTTCGCGCCTTTTGCTGCAGCTCCACTGTTTCGGGCTGCTCCACTTTGGTTTCGGCAGTGGCCTCTATGAAGGGGGAAGAAGCTATCTGTGCACTCTTGATGGGCAGTGCCTCCTTTTCTAGACTACCGTCAGGTTGTTCAACCTTAAGATGGTCGACAGATATTGTTTCGTGTTTATCGTTTCCTTCACCAACGCAAACTCGATCGAGTCGCTCGAGAGCTTTATATGGACTTTCACAAGGCCACCGTTGCTATGTCCTATGGCTATCCATGCGTAGGTTGTAAGCCAAGGTCAAGGCCACCCCCGCGTGAAATTCAGGTTGTCTCATTTTCTTTTTTTTTGCTTATGCCACTGTTTAGGCTTGTAGCTGTGTCCACCCTAGTATATGTCATCTAATTACCTGAAACCGTGACCTAGTTGTGCAAACAACTGCGGCACACCACCGTGCAGACGCTAGTACTTATCGCGAGTTAGAGTTATAGACCATATTGACTATTCACTGCTCTAATTACACTTAATTACATTCTACACGGCTTACCTAGCAAACCTCCCCTGATTCTCGCCAAAGTAAGATCTATCTAGCGTTTTTACATCCCATCGTTATAACCCAACTCCTACCTTATTTTCGCTACGCATCCACCGGTGCACCTTTTGAAGTTTCTGTCCCACTGTGCCTCCATTCATTTGTTTTTGCCATAAGAGCGCACTTTGGTTCCACCCGGTCCACCGACCCCATACTTACAATATACTCCCCCGCAAAACCTGCTGTTGTGATCCAGGCAACAGTTAAGTACATACCGTATCCTGTGGGGTTCAACCCGTGCACACCACACAGCAAAATTTCTTCTATCTCACTATTCCTCATCGTCCCAATTCTCCTAATCCCAACTGTATATATAGCGGGTCATACAGCTCACTGCCCGCACCTCATTGTCGCATTGGTCTCATCTAGACCTTTGCGCACATAGCACCCAGGAACACTCCTGGTCTGCTCAGACCTTTGGCTTGTCTCTGTCTAGTTGACCGATCTCCTGCTACCTTTTTACCTCCGTCATATATTCCTACTTATCATGCTATCCCGGCCCCCAACCAGTACTCGGAAAATCCGTATCGCTAAAGCTGGAAAATCCAAACGCACCCAACCCCTCCAAAAAACCAGGCCGTGCTCTGTCACCCTCGTTAACGTCGACAGTGAAGCTTCTAATAGTCCTAATGGCCTCATGCAGGGTTTCGTCGAACTTAATAACAAGGTCGAGCTGATTGGTGAAATCCTTTCAAAGGTTTCATCCCTGGCTACTCTCCTTGACCCTGTAGCCGCTACATCGCCCAAGAACTTGGTTTCGGTGGGACACCTCCTCGACTCCGTGTCTACTGAAATATACCACCGCATTGCCAACCCCAAGAACACAGTGGTTTTTAATGTTCCAGACCGCTTACCACTTTCCTTGGCGAAACACAACATACTACGTTCGTGCAACATGGCTCACTATAGATGCCATTGCAGGAGGCTACGTAAAAAGTCCCAGCAACATAGTTGCCCCCCGCTATTCCAATTCACGGACGACGTAACAGCTACAGAGTTCATCAGCAACAAGTCGACAATTGCTGCCCTTTCGCCGTTTAAGGACATCAAGATATTCTCTGATAAAACTCCCCTCCAACGGGAAATACTTCGTTCGTTGAGAAATAACTCCGCCTTGCCCATGCAGACTGACCCCACTGTAACCGACATGAAGGTTACCCAATGCCCCTCTGTCAAGAAGTCAAAGGCGAGCCCAGAGCCTCACCCTGCCTGCCTGCAAACTGTCGAATAAGATATGTCTAACTCCCCACCCCCGGTTCCGCTTCCACTCAAACGCCCTTTTTTACCATCTCCCCCAGTAGCCTCTACTAGCAGTAGCTCTCGCTCCCCGACCACAGGCCCCAAGCGGCACTCCATCTCAGCATTAAAGCCGCGCTCCCCCGTCATAGTCTCTGAGCCAAGACAAGACCCTGGTTCAACCATCAGCCCCCGCCGTACAACTTCCAATCCGTCCTCCGAGTCGTTGACAAGTGTTGTCACCCGCCGCTTACGCTCTAACGACTCTACCAACTACCCACCAGCTGCTAGCTCAGCCGCGACACTTCGTTTCTATCCTCATAAGTGCCGCTCTAATCCCCCCGTAAGCCTACCTGGTACTCCTTCCAGGTCCGCACTTGCCCAACTAATCACCCCACCCATTACCCCCCACTCTCAATCTGCTTCTGCTTATAGCGTACTCTCGGATCCTCCAAGTGATAACCAACTGGGCCACCATCCGGATTCGTCTAACGCCATCGCCCCTATATGCAGGAGTGACCTTCAGGGCCTTGCCAGTGCCACTGTCTCGCACCCCCTTCCACTGTCTTTCCCCTTCTCTGATCGCATGGGTCACACCAACCCTCCATCTCCGTTGCTACCGTATATCCCTCCCTGCCCGCCAGACACCACCCCTCCATACTATGGCCCCAGCATGCCTCCGCTGTTCCCCCCTGCTCACCTCCACCAACCCTCATCTAACCCTGAAGTACCACGTACATACCTTAGCAGGTACTCTAGGTTCGTACCTGTATCCCGCCTCCTCGCCCCACCTCCCCACTTACCGGCTCCCCTGCCCCTCATGAGCCTCCAAACCTCTCCAAATTTCGCCACTCCCTTCCCGCCCCCCACCCCACACTACGTTCCAGTTACTCTCCCACATGCCTTCACCCCCATACCGACCTACCGGCCTTATACTGACTCTGCCCAACAGGTAGGTTACCTGCAGTCAATATCTCGTTTTTTTCCTGACCGGTGCCCTCCGCACCCGTGGCCATATTGATAATCGCCCTATGGACCATATCCATAAACTTTCACAGACTCATGTAACTGATCGCTCCCCACTCGATGTCATGCCACTTAGCACCTTACACCACGCACTCCCCCCTGTCCACTCTGCTTCGACAGATATTCTTAACCTCTCACTTTGCCATATGGTGCCCCCTCCCTCTGCACCGTGTGACACCCCTCCGGCCCACATCAGCGGTGTGCTGCACACCCACCGTATTGATCACCCACAGCGATCGGCAGTGCCTAATGCTAACTCTTCTCCTACTTTCCGCCCCCCACCCAACACTGCCTGCCCTCCCTCTTCTACTGACGCGCTATCCCCACTGAGACCTAACTCCTATCGCCACAGCGATCCCAATAGTCTTGCACCTGGCATCCATGCTTTGTGCACACCGACACTGAACTCATTCCTACTAGTTTTTATTAACGCTCGATCAATAATTAGAAACATATCGCACCTGCGATCTTTGGCATTTACGTCAAACGCTGACATTATACTAATAACTGAATCCTGGCTGTCAGATGATGCTTCGCTTGACCTTGTTCGCATAGCTGGGTATCAATGCTTCTCGAACCCCAGCCAGTCCAGGCGTGGCGGGGGCTGTTTAGCCTTTGTCAAATGCACTATCCACGCTAGTGTTATCGACCACCCCCTCTTCTCTTTATTGAGGATTCGTTATGGCTATCCATTCATGCCTCCGGCCAGAACCTCCTCCTTGGCTGCTTCTACGTCCCCCCGGGTCTGGAGCCTGCAAAAATTGACTCTGCCGTGGATGTCTTTAATGCTGCGCTTGACTACCCTGCCAGTGCAAAAATTATTGCAGGTGACTTTAACTTTCCTTCAATTTGCTGGTCCTCCCATACTAGCCCTCCCGCCCCCTCCAGCTTCCTTTCTTGTGTCCGTCTTGGTGGATGGACCCAACATGTCTCCTGCCCTACTAGGGGGAACAACATCTTGGACCTAGCATTCTCCATTGATGTTCCTGATATGATCACCCAGACTACTGATCACTTCCCGGGTAGTGACCATCGTATAGTCAGGTGCAAGTTCAGCTGCTTCAGCTGTTCTCATCCGATGCAACCCTCTCCCCCTGTTCTGACTTCCTACCGTTCCTGTAAATGGCCCCTAGTGCCAATGGTAATCCGCTCCCTTAATTGGGAGACATTTTTTCTTTCATCCGATCCCCTCACTGTTATCAACTCTCTCTACTCCAACCTCCAACGCTGCCTAAATACCGCCAACCCATGTGCCGATCCACGCCCCAAATCCAGCAGCTCACGCCTGTCACTTTTAGAGCGTAAGCTGTCTAAGCTGCAACTTACCTTCGCTAGATCACACGACTTTACAATTCTCCTGCGCATAGACCAGCTACAACTGAGGCTGCGTTGCATGGTCGATTCGCATCTGAGAAGGCAAGAGGCCATCGCCCTAGCACACCCAAACAAAACTGGCTACCTGTCCAACCTGCTTGGTAAAAGGTCCAATCAATCCAATCATACCTCACCCAAGTTCCTCATCTGCGGCTCATCTACCGCTCATACTCCAGCATCTATTTCTGAGGCCTTCAGTGAGCATTTTTCCTCCTCCCTTATGATATGATATGATATGATATGATGGTATATTTCTCGATCGTGGTCGAGACGCACGCGCAAGCGCATGATCATGATGTACAACGTTACTCAGAATAATGAACTATACAGTAATTTCAAGAAGGCGAGTCGAAAACGTGAGAAGCAAAACAATATAGCTACAGATAGTTTGAATCGACCGAGATGATAATGGATTGCGCGGCAAATACGGTTTGGTTTCGAATTCAAGTCGGTTGGTGGTGGCCCGTGGAAATACAAAATATGTCGTGGAAATATATCGCTAAGGATGCATTATAAACCAGAGTAGTGCAAGCTGTGGATAACGGAGGCCTACTGGGGTTCTGTGCACGGAATAAGTTATGAACATGGAGAGATGAAGGAAATGGGAGTATACTCGTGAACTTTGTTAAGTATGAGGAGAACGGCTCTGTATGAAGACAATGGTGGATATTCCCGGTTATAAGAAACGGAGTGTGTCATGAAACGGGGAGACATGAGCAAACTTTGTGGGAGTGGCCTAGGAAACGATGAGTGTGGAGGAAACAGCAATCCATATAAAAGGTGAGTTTAGGATCAGGACCAATAACCCGTATCATTCAGAAAAAAGGGAGCGCAACTTGAAGGCCTTGAATTGGTGAGGAGTCAATTTCAAGCGGGATGCCAATCGCAAATAAAATGGAATTTCGCAAGTGAAAACTGAGTGAAAAACCTCCGCGCAGGCTCGCGCCTTATTGTTCTGTTACGCTGACAAAAAATATATTGTCTTATTGATTCTCAGTGATATCGGTGTCATAATTGGGAACTACGGATGGGGGATAAGTGGACTCGCGTTCGGATGGCGTATCGAATTTTAATGAGTAAAGGATTCCAGTGTTGCTTATTCTGGCTCTGTTATTGGATTGTTTCACGTGATACCAAGGTGACGTGCAGCATCCCGTGGGTGTGGTTCATCAGGCGGGGTAAGGGACGTGTCAATCAATCAGTAGGAGTTGGCCTGTGAACAGTTAGTTGTTAAGACTCCAGCAGTGACGTCAGTAGTGGAGGTGTTGCGCCAGAAGACGCCTATCAATCTACTGGTAAGCAGTTGGGAGTGGTCATGTCGTGTGGCTCGATTGCAATCCCGTTCCGTATAAAAGGTGCCATTTAGGCTTCTGTCGGTACAGGTCAAAGTGTGGGCATTGGTCACCGAAAGTGGAGCCCGGAAGTGGGCGACGTCAAATCTGAAATAAATGATGTTAGCAGTCTGGACGTGGTTCTAGCTGTTGGTTATTATTATAAATAGCGACAGCTAGTAATGAGCTGGTTGGCTTTATGTGAGCCCTGAGTGGCACATTTTATACTCCGATCTGGGTTTTAGTTCGAGAGCTAAAGTAGCGTCGGGTTGCAGGGGGTTGATAAGTACTACTACAGGCTAGCAAGATAGCTTGAAGCGGGTGGGCTGCTGCATCTGCATTTCAAAGGGTAAATGGCTTGCACGCAATTAGAGGTTGTGAAGAGCAATTAAGTAAGATTTCGGGAAGAACCACTAGGGCATCGGTGGTAATGCGTTAGGGAAAGTTGTTATCATGCAGAGAAACGTGGACGTGAGTTCATCTGTGCTCCTACTCGGTAGTGCCAACCTACTGAGATTAAACTTAAAGGTGAGAAGGAACATCTCATGACGTGGTGGATGCATGATTACCATATTTGTTATAAGGTTGAGGAGGGATAGTCAGTGGGGAATGGAAAATATAGACGGTTCTCCGTGTTCATTTTTTTAGATTTAAGTGAGGCAGGTGTTGGTCATCTGTTGCCTCTGTAGTGTTACCAATATGCTACCGTATGTTATCCATGTCAGTGGGCTTAGAGTCCAGGCTGCAGTAGTGATTTTAGTTGGCAGGGGACTGTGGTTACTGTTAGGTAGGGTTGTAAACCTAAGCGTGGCTTGGACGCTAGGACATCGGGAAGGCCGCTTTCTAAGAGAGATGACGGAAGGTGGAGGGGCATAGTTGGAATAGGTGACCGGTTTTCACTGTGCTCTTATCTATCTCTTTTTTATTTATTTTTTTTTCCTTTTCCGGGCTTCACCGCGGTTGTAGTTATTCGTCAGGCTTGTCGATACGCTGTCCAGGTCAACGAGTTGAAAGTCAGGGCTATGGTAGCAATTGTATTTGACGTCGACATGCATGCTAGGTGCGCTTATGGGGGGTATGGGGTGGCTGAAACTTAGAGCGGGGGGTGGGTTGGCGTAAGTGGAAAGTCCAGTGCGTTTTCACCCCAGTCAGTCTCGTGCGTGAAAACCAAAGGCTTGTCGAGCGGACAAGGGCGATGTGGGGTTTCCCCTTTCGCAGTATCAGGTCTGAGCTGATGGGAGACATACCCATGGATGAAGGTTGCCCAATTCCTTCACAGCCCGATGTCAGTGGTATTTGGTGATGGAATCTGTCCCACGAGGTCTTTTTTTCCACTGTACTTTTTTTTAGTTTCCTAACAGAGGGGTGGTTGAGCCTATATAGGAACTTTCCATAGTCCCTCCGCCCGGTCGTAATTTTATGCGTAATTGCCTTTTTTTCGCAACTGCTGGGGGTGGTCTGTTTTCCCCGCGTTCAAACGACGCTATGGTATGGGTGCCGTTGACTTCAGGGGTTTCGCTAGCATGGGCTTGAAAAATACAGAGTGGGACTATGCAAACACACGGAGTAGGACAACGAGCATTGTAAAGCACAAACTAGCATACGTGTGTCAGTCTCATACAGCGCCAGACCATGCCTAAGACCATCAGGGACCATACCGGGCTAGCTGATGTGGATGAGTTTAGCTCTGCTGACGATAATAGTGTGGAGCATAGGAGGGAGTATGATAGAAGTTGGTGGGTGGTAGATACAGAGGTGAGACGAGAGGAAAGGCCACTAAGTAGGTACTAGCAAGTGGGCTTCTGGGATAAGAGGTTCTGGAATGAGACGATTAAGAAAGGGGAAATAAGGCCGGACATAAAACCCAGGCGAGTGGTGGTAGCCAAAATGAACGGGAAAGGAGTGAAAAGATAAGGTAATGTGGTAAGCAGCGGAACTCAGTGTCCTAGGGTCCAAAGCCACATAACTATTTGCTGCAGGGACATCTAAGCCTAAGAAACTTAGACTGATTGGCAGTAGAACACGAACATAGTCGATAATTAGGAGAACCGGCAAGCATTAAAATAGGTATAGTTATAAAAGTCAGCAAACTGTGGCTACACTAATGTGGATTGTGTGCAATATAGAGTAAAAGAGAATGGTTTCTCTGGCGTTTGTCATCGGGCGAGAGATGAAAGTTCTAGTGCAGTAATCCTAGTAATCAAACCCGTTTACGTAGGCCACCTCTTCGGTGACGGTCTGGCCGATAAGAAGGATCACATTGGGAACAGTCAAGGAGTGATCCAGCGAGCCTCTGGACTGGGAAATTGAGAGGTTGTCGCGGATGTTTAGCGGGAGTTTATTCCAGAACTTTGAGTACATATATATATATATATATATATATACATCTGTAGGTGGATGCGACTATCGGACGGGTCATGAGAAAGCGGTCGAACGCAAAAGACTGTGTCACATTGTGGTCTAATAATCAAGGCAATCTTCATATGCTTGGTCTATGTTAATGTTATCACGGGTCATGCTAATTACAAAAGATGCGTCTAGGATTTTGCATATTGCTCCTTCAAATTGTGTCAGCGTGCGACACGATCGCAGTGAGTCAGGAAGCTTATTCCAGAGGCTGGAGTAGATAACCAAGAAATATCTAGATCTGATTGAGAGTCTAGATTGAGGGATTGTAATGGTGAATTGCCCGTGACGGAGGGAGTACGGATTCCCACTAGAGAAACCGAGTGGGTAATCAGATGAGTGGACTTTTGAATGCAGGAGGTTGAAGAGAAATGAGAGATTGAGCTTGATACGACGTAACCATAGTGGTTCAAGCCGAAGTAGTTCGCACCTGGCTCTGTAGTTAAGGTTGGGAGAGGTGGCCAGTAATTTTTTGGTGAAGGAGCGTTGCACTTTCTCTATGTTGACCCGGTTGGCCTTTCGCATCAGGGTAAAGACTAGGGGGCAGTATTCCAGTAGCGACCTGGCGTGAGTCTTGAATATCAGGAGCTTACTCTCCTGAGTACGGTATGTCCTGAGGATAAGTGCAATCATCCTTCTTGCCTTGCCAACTTGGGTCAGTGCTTGTTCATGGAAGTTGAAGGAACATGAATAATGCAGGCCCAGATCTCTTACCACATGAGTATTGGGTATCGGCAGACCATTTATTTTAAGGAAGCCAGGTGGAACGTGGCATTTGTAAGAAAGAAGGGAGCTCTTAGCTGCGGAAAACTTCATCAGTCATGTCATTAGTCATGTCGAGAAAGATGACGATAATTGACTTGCTGCCATCAGCTTTAGAAGTGATTAAATTGAGGAAGTCCATCTGACACGTGAGGCACGAACGGGACTTTAGAAACCCATGCTGAGCTGGGTTGATGAGATTCCGAGAAGTCAGGAAATTTGCAAGCTGGTCCTTTACTATCCTCTCCATGAGCCTGGAAACAATCGAAGTGTGGTTTATTGGGCGATAGTTCCCCGGATCGTGCAAAGGCCCATTTTTGTGTTTTGGAATTATACAGGACGCTTTTCATTGAGCTCGGTAGACTCCGGACGACATAGATAGTGTAAAGAGGTTCAGCAATAGGAGCACTAGGTCAGGTCCTCCAGATCGAAGTAGGACAGGTGGGAGGTAGTCAGGCCCTGGATAATGGGAGGGTTTCATGTTGGCCAGGAATTTCCTGATGTTGGCCGTGGTAAATGTTATAATTGATATCTCGTCCTGTTTGAGCATCGGATCGCAGAATGGTGGAGGGTTTGTGTCCGTTATAAGAGCTGAGGCGAAATAGCGGTTGAAAGCTTCCGCCATATCTTCTGGCGAGACAAGGTGGGTGCCATTTTGGATAATGAATGGGATATTGTTTCTATTGCTGCGCGAGTTGCGAGATTTTAGCAGTCTCGAGAGAAGCTTCACACTGTGAGGCTGCTGTAGGGCAGTCCATTCTTGCTTTTTGAGTTTAATCTCGGTTGCTGCATAGTGATCACGGCAGAGTCGGCTTATTCTGAGTATCAAAGAGAAGTCTCGATTCCTGAGGAAAGAGTTCTGGAGCTTACAAATTTTTTGTCGAAGTCTGTCAATTTTGGTAGTCTTGGCTCTAATATGTCTAACGGTTGAGGTAAGGCGATTTCTGAAGGAAAGCAGCTTGACATAGAACGCATCAGCTGCTTTTTGCGGATCAGATGTGAGGAAGAAGTCGGACCAGTCAACGCCCCGGATGGAGGTAGCCAACTGGGCCCAGTTAGTCAGTCTGTAGGTGTTTTGGTTTTTGACTTCGACAACTTCAGGTAGGCATGATTCATGTGTAACATTCAAGTGACATATGACCATTTTGTGGTCACAACCGGGGAGGTTTTGTGTGACGGAGACGTTCACGTCACGGAGGCCATGAATGAACACCAAATCGAGGATATTGTGATGCCTTGTTGGTGTGGAGACATGCTGTGTCCATCCTGCAGCGTAGGTGTCCAGAAGGAAATTGGATAAGTGGGAGGGGCAGTCAGCGCATTCCAACAAATACCCGGAGTGTTAAAGTCTCCTGCTATGATCTTCGGACCTAAGGATAGAGTAGAAAAGTACTCGAAAGCCCTAATGATATGCGGGAATTCAGAGTAGCTAGAGGTAGGTGCGCGATAGACGCATCCAATATGCAACACCTTTCCAGGAATTAGGACGGAGAGCCAAAGAGAGTCGGTAATACAATCAAGCACTGGGTGGTGGAGGCGGGTGGTAGTAAATCTATGTTTAATGTATGCAAGACAACTACCGCCTTGGCGGTTCCCTTTGCTTACTCGAAAGGAGTTATAGCCTACCAACGAGACAACGTCAATTGGGGTTTGGTCGGCTAACCATGTTTCTGTAACCAGAACGATGTCAAAGCTAGAAGCAAGTGCATGTTTCCTCAAGTGGTTAATTTTGTTCAACAGCGAACGGGAATTCAACAGTAGGAGGGAAACTCTGCCTGTAACTTTGAGATTACAAGGCGCTAAAGCTCCGCGTGAGGGTAGCGGAAGACCATTGGGGCCGAGTATGCTTCCGGCAGCCGGTTTGTCAGCCAGGAGGGTGTCGCCAGGGGGAGTAGTAACTGGGCTTGGAGGATTGGCAGGTGGGTTGCATGGTAGTTGTTTGTAGGGTACGGTGTGGTCGCCTATATAGGGCAAGGATGGGGGAAGGACCTCAGTTGTTCCACGGGTTTGATGAGTTGAAGCCTGGAGGGGGACAGTGTAAGGAAAGAGGGAGGGGGAGGTGCTGTTTGGGAGATTAGTTTGAATGCGGGGAATATTCTCGGAGGGGGCCGGCAGGAAGAAAGCGGCCACGGACGGATGGCAGTACTAGGCCAAGAGACGTAGATGGGTCTTGTGGGAGTGGGTAGCTAGGTGGGGCATGGAGAAGGTTCCCAGGGAGTGACCGGGTAGCGGTGGAGTTATAGATTAGTTGGTGTGGCGGATAGTAATGTAATGGAGCAGTGATTGGGGGGGATAAGGTAGGTAAAGGTAGGGTGGGAATGATAAGGCAGTTAGCCGGGATGGAAAAGTAGGATCCACAGGCGTATAGGAAGTTGGTAAAGTTTCACTCGACTGGGCCATTTCCTTATGGTTTGCATGTGCATTATGTTGATGGGCCTTGTTCTTTTAGCGACGAAGTGTTAACTTCTGGGGGTCGATCTGCACTGACGGGCTAATCAGCGGTGGTGGCCTAGGGGGTAACCAGGTACATTCTGGTGGCGAATAAGTGAGAGCAGCGGGTGGGCTTAAGGGCCTGGTTGAGTTATCGAGAATGCTAGAGGTAACAGGTTGCATGGGTGTGGACGGAGGTGGGTTGATGGTGCAGTGGTTTTTAGGTGTGGTTGAATAACCCGAATTGGTGCTAGTGGAAGGGATGGGGTCATTTAGGCTTGTGGAGAACATGAGCTCGCGGGTGGATGAGTTGGAGGAACCCTCATCAGTTTTGTGGGTAGTGAGGCGCTTGTTCCAGTCTAGAGATTTGCTTGGGCTGTTCTGAATGTTGGGGCGTTTGTCAGGTGGCTCTTTGGGTGAGGAAATTGGCGTACTGTCTAAATCTGCGGTTGAATTGTGTTCTGCAATAGATGGCAACATCGGGTGATGGCCAGTGATAGGTGCACCGGAGTTTCGGGGTGGACTTTTGGTCGCACTAACACCGGGGTTACTATTCTGGGCGTGACTCTTGTGCACTTCTCTTTGCAGTGGGGTCTTGTCAGGAAATATCTTGGAGCACTTGAAGCCGGTTTTGGCTACGACTAGCGATTTCCGGCTGATAAAAATCTTGGCGACAACTTCATTTGCAAACTGGGACAGCAGTGGGCAGGTGGTGCGCAGGGAAGTTTTGCGGAGCCTAACACAGTGGCACGGTCGTTAGTCAAGGTTGCAAGCTCTTAAGATCATATCTTTAGCGGCTGAGAGAGGTATTCGGTCTGGGATATTAAACACAATCGCATTGTTTGCCTTTTTTATCCGTCTGAAGATTTCCGAGACAATTGTGTCCACAAACTTCGTGGACAGTAGTAGATTGGTTGGGGTATGGTGTGCGGCTGGATCAAGCAAGAATGCAATAGGCATCAGTTGACCGATAATCCGATCAGCGGAGTCAATGCGAGAGGAAAGACTGCTCAGATATTTGCTCATTTCCGTAGTTTGTCTATTAGCATGTCCAAGTATATCTACCAGAGAGACTGAGCAATTATCCAATGAGTTTTGCAGTTTAGCGGCCTTGCGACGGCGGTTGCTGACAGTGATTTTGGGTCGGCTGGGAGGAGATGTAGGCATATCTATGGTGGTGAGGATGTGGATGGCCAATCGGATAAGATGTGGCAATGTGCGAGGGTAAGAAAGTTATACGGAAGCAGGAGATTGTGTAGAGTATGGCCAATATATGTAGGCCTTAGGAGGGAAGAAAGTGTTAGCCACGGGAGGTCAACATCGGCGGAACTAATTATGTATCAGTTGTTCAGCTAAAAATTGCAGGCAGTTTCTGCGGATGGTGTTGTTTGAAAGTTTCTGGATGTATTACGCAAGTCTCTTTACGAGGGTGGTTCCCTGAGTGGTATCTTGGAATCTGCTAGTGTGGTTTGACTGAGACTGATATTTCGCTTAGCTCCTACACTGAGAGAAGTTCAAAGATTACTTTTGTGTGAATCTTTTACCACCGGGTGGTCCCAGAGAATAGTGTTCAGAAAAAATTGCTTGATTTTTTCTGGGTCGGACAACAGACCTTAGAGCTATAGTTTTAGGGATTATCCTAGATAGCTTAATAGAAACTATACCGATAATAGCGAAAAGGCTACGCGGTGTAACGCAGTTTCCGTACGTTTATAAGCTGTCCTTGTATTCCCCCTCCTACAATCCACCCCTGCCCCTCTGCCTCTCTTTCACCGATTTCCTTCACCCATCTAGAAATTGAAAAAACAGCTTCCTCCGTTAAACCTTCCTCGAAACCTGGACCAGATGATCTCCCACCGGCCCTCTTCCGTTTCGGTGGTCCTGAACTCCCTTTATTGTTACTTAATATGTATACCACCTCCGTGCTTCCCAGTTTCGTCCCACCTCAATGGAAATCCTCTGTTATAGTTCCGCGCTTCAAAAAGGGCGTATTACATGACCCTGATAACTATCGGCCCGTTAATCACACCGCAGTAGTCTGCAAAATTATGGAGAGAATTATCAAAAAACACATTGTCCAGTACCTCTTATCTAACAACACGCTGAACCCTGGTCAGCATGGTTTCTTGAACTCCCGTTCCTGCTCTTCCTGCCAGTTTGACTTTCTCAATGTCCTATCGTCTGCTGCCGACACCGGCAACCCTGTAATTGTCCTGTACCTCGACATGTCTAAGGCTTTTGACCGTGTTCCCCATATTCATCTGTTGGCCAAAATCCGATCTCTCGGTATTACTGACTCTCTCCTCTCCTGGCTATCCTCTTATCTCCCTAACAGATCACAAGCCGTGCTCGTCGACGGCCACCTATCTTCCGCCAAACCAATTACTAGCGGCGTCATCCAAGGCAGTGTCCTAGGCCCATTACTATTCCTTATTTATATCAATGACATTTTCTCTTCTATTCGACACGGCACTCCTTTCCTCTTTGACGACGATGTAAAAATAGTGTACTCTTTCCTCCCTAGTGACCTATCCGTGACTCTATGCAACATATCGCATGACTTACTCGTTCTCCAAACTTGGTGCGTCTCGTGGTTCATGAAATTCTCTGCGGAGAAAAGCTCCCTCCTACCATACAAGTGCACCGTACCACCCGGCCAAATTTGTCTGGACGGCCTGCTCATCCCCATACACCCCATGGTTACCGATCTTGGCGTACGCTACTCTTGTTCCTTTAACTTCTCAGAACAGGCATCGTTCCAAATCGCTAAGGCTAAGCGAACTCTAGGCCTGATCAATCGGTGTTTCTTAATACCGGCCAGTCGCCTCTCCATGTATCTCTCACACGTGAGACCGCTCCTAGAATGTTGTCCCATTACCTCCAGCCTCTGGCCACGTTCCTCTATCGTATCTCTTCAGAACGTTCAGCGTACCTTCACCAAAAGGCTGTTGGGCGTATCCCTAGCCCTACCATACCGCCAGCGCCGTGAGCTCCTACAGATTGAGCCTCTATGGATTCGTCGCATGAGGCTCAACCTGATTTTCCTCTTTAAGCTAATCCATAACCTGGCCTACACCCCTTATTCCATCTCATTCGCTGCGCCCTGCTCTTACCCCGTCCGACACCGTGCCTTCTCTCTCACTGTCCCTCATTCTGATCTCTGTCTGAAGTCCCGATTCTTTCTGTCAGCCTATTCCAAAATCTGGAATAGGCTGCCCCTTAGCTTACTCAGTGCCTCCTCAATGTTCGCTTTTAGGCGCACACTTTTGTCATACTTAACAGTCCTCAATGCTATATTGCTCAGCAATGAGCTCGTCTCCGCCGACCTGGCCTTTGAAAGAGGCCTCGCACTGTAACTCTACTACCTCTGCTTCACAGGCCACTAGGTACACCCCGCGAACTAAGGCCATTGCCTTCACTGATCCATAGCGAACCTACCTACCTCCTGCCATCATAAGGTAACCCTATTGCTCACCTGCGTTCATCTCTTATCCATCATATTCACTTTTTTTCTCCTCAGTATCCGTTGATTCTCAGCTGGGGCACACCCAGACTGCGCTTCTCTATCCCCTTTCCCTTTCCAGTGATCCTCAGTGACGGCCAACCACTTCGGGCATTGTACTTACCATTTCCCTGACAGGTGCACCTGGATAATATCGCTACACGGTCGTCTACCACTCGCTATTTCCGTTGGCTCTGCTGTCCATGGTCTCACGTCTTGGTCAATTGTTCCTGGTTCAAGCACCCCTATCGCGGTCGTTTTGTCCCCTGTACAATTATCCATGATCACTCGTGCCACTCCCAACAGTGCGGGGCGCGGTCAGATCCACCGCTATGGCCGGCGCACATCGGGCGTGCAGGCCGTCTGCAACGATGTGCGAGCGCAACTAGACTGGTGGATCACACCTCCTGCGTTCACTTCACAAAGTGTTTTTCAGGTAAAGTGCCCAGCGCACGGCCAGTCCCGCCGACTAGCACCGGTTGCGGATGGCACGCTCTAACTTTTCTTGGACTACCGAATCCAATGCTGTCGGTTGAAAATTGCATGCTCCTCATCCTTTTCCGCTACTGCTTGTTCACCTATAGCTCTTATCATCTGTTTCCACTTCCCATTTTTGTCGCCCTACCACGGTATGCACACCTACCCGTTTTGTCCTTCCTCCTATCGCCTCTCTCTACATCAACTTTCACTGCATTGAGTCACTATCGTCCTAACCACTCTTCTCTGTCGACGCTCGTCAATAACTTTTTTCCCACCTGCCGTCATTGCTGGCTTCTGTCATCTATGTGCTTGGTGTTACCCTCTGCTCAGAACGCCCATTGATAGCTTCCTTAAACCCGTCGTTCTGTTAAATCCCTCCTCGTGCCCCATGCCATGATGCACCGATCGCACCCGCACTCATGGCCAATCCGCATATTAGAATTTGCCGCTCCAAACTTCGTATATTTTACAGTCGTATTTATTATCTAATCACCACCACCATATCTTCCTCACCTGGCTCCGCGATTCCTCTGTGGTTCTTTCCAGTGTCCTGATTAGTATCCCCCAGTTCAATTGTCTGCCGGCACACAGCTCTCCAGCTCCATTGCCCCAACTCCGTTGCGCATTCATTTTTTGTGGCCTTTTTGTTCTATTACTGGTTCACTTATCTCGGGGCTTCCCGCTTCCTTGTCCGCCTCCTTCGTGTTTCATCTGCAGTAAAATGATCTGATTGGTGATTTCTTAACTGTGTCTCCTCGGTCATTGCTTTCATCCCTCGATCCGTTTATTGCTCGCTACAGGCATTTTTCTGTACCTTCCAGTGTGGTCCGCTTTTCCATGTTCCACCGATTGTAAGGACAACGTTACGTCACGGTGTTTTTTTTGCAGTTCCAAATCGTTTGACCTGTCACTACCCGATTCCTCTAGTCCGTCACTACATCTCGCACCTGCATTGATCAAATAATTAGACCCATTCTTACCTGTTTTCCTTGATCCTGTCTTTCATCTTTACTCTTCCATGAACTGCTCCTAACAGTCTTCATCACTTTTGTGCTTCCGCATTCTATTTTTCTCTCCTTTGGGCTGCCACGTGCACTTGTCATGAAGTTAATCCACCACGGCATTCCAAAGTTAATTCTACAACCAATTGATCTAACATTACCTACTCCTCCTAATGACTGATAGTTTCTTTCTAGGACCCTATTGTTATTGCTCCTGCTTCTCTTATACCTATACATATATGTATATATAATAAATCTATATATATATAAACTTACGCATATATATCTATGTGCACGCGCTCTGCATCTTGCAGTTCCTCACCGGCCATTTATCTTGCTATCATCCCAACGACCGTCATCATAGGCATCCATCGACTCTACATCTGTGCCTCACATCTGCCGTATCCAATCCTTCTAAATCGTTTTTGTCATCTGATCATCCCTCTACCTCTTTCGTTGCTCGCTGCCTGTTTTACGGTGAGTTTTGTGCCCTGTCCGCCGACAATCCACTGTAAAGTACCAATGCTTCATTGACATCTAATCCACTGCAGTGCACCTCACCTTTTTCTCCATCGTTCCTCGCTACTGCAGTTCCTTATACCGATTTCCGGCCTTTCTCGTGTTTACCAGTCTGCCTCCATATGTAATTGCCCGGGACCAGCCACTGGTACCGTCTAATCACTGAAGAGGTGCTGGTGTAAAGCATCACTCAGCAGTTGTGAAATTAACGGAGAAAAGACGAATGTCACGGTATAATGCTATTTCCATAGGAATTGATAAATCTCTTCCGTTGTAAAATGCTGACCGGTTTTACTTCTTTCCTCTGTTTTTGTTTGGTCGTGCTATCTAATTTGTTTTGGTGAGTTTTGATTGGCCCACCGGTCATATATAACCGATTGTGAGCCGCAATTCCGTCAGTCAGCTGCCGCATGCTGCACGGCGCGCAGATTGGTCGGTTGTGGCACGTTCGGAGAAGGAGTCGTCGATGGTCTAGGATGGGGATGTTCAATGGGTCCAGTGTGCGACTTGTTGACAAAGGATATGTTTCCATTGCGCAGCTAATTGATGGGACTCAGTTGGTGGTAATTTAGTGGTCAAAGTCTAAAAGATAGCCAATACTGTACCAGTATCTTAAGCGACTGAGCGAAATTGGAGTCATCTTTACCTAAGTACTATGAGTAGAATATTCTACTCATTCTAAAAGCATAAATTAGAGCTGTCTATAACTATTTTTACATGTTTCCCCCAGTTTCTTAGACTACAATCGAAAGCAATACAGAGATTTGCAAACCCTACCTCCCCAGCATTAAAAATAGGAACGGCCATTGAAAAAGGGAAAAACCGTAAACCCAGACCAACCTCCCTTTGCCAAAACACCCAGTAGCCTAATCCCACCTTACTAATTTAATTATTAAATCGACCGCCCATGGTGCACACAGCAATCATCTTAGAAACGGCGGTTGCTCAAAAAATATTTTGGACTAATTGGACGCTACCATCAGCCATTCACTCCACCTGACCTTGACTTTCAAACTCACCGGGTGTCCATTCAAATCCGCTCTTGAGCTCATTTAAACTCCACACAATCTCTATGGTGTGCATACGTTTATCCTATTTTCATCCCACCTTATTCCCCCTTCTGAGCCTTTTTATCTAATATTTTCATGAGAGTCTCCATATTTCCATGAATTATATCTGTCCATTCCATCACCTGTATCAACATGATCATGCACATGGCATGCTTTGGGCGCTTCCAAAATAAACCATTATTATCATTATTATTAGGCGCAGGTAGACAGTTTGGAAGAGATGTAGTTTGATCAAGGCCTTGTTCAGGGCGAAAGCACTTGCAAACAGCGCTTCTATACATCCAACTCTGGGGCACATAATAATAACAATTCATTTCGGAGAGGCCCGAAGAGCGCCGGATTCATGATGAAAATGTCACAGACGATTGCATGGAAAAGGTTTCGTATTACATAAAATGGTGTACGGCTAGTATAGAACAGGTGAATTCAATATAGATAAATGGAAGACTATTGTAAGATAGGTAAAAAATGTATGCACACCAAGGCATATCAGAGGGAGTTTTATCTAGTTCATTGGTGGGTTCGAAGTAAGGCCCGACGGATCCGAAAGTCAGGGTCAGGTAGTGGGGTCTGCTTGGTCCAGTTGGAGATAGCTGAAATTTGGGAGTTGTACATAAGAGAGACGAAAAATCGGTTGCAATAGCTGTGTTAACAGTGGACGGTAAAGAATAGATTGATATACGTGGAAAAGGAATGGATAGAAATGATGCTTTGCTGCTCTGCGTTAAATGATCAGTAGCAGGTTGTTGTACCCTGTGGAACATAGAGCAAACGGAACAGGCCTTGCAAGGTGGGCCCGATATACAGTATACGGTGGCTATAAGGCACAGATATTTTCAGAACGGACGAATGTCAAGAGAGGCAGTTGGATATCGCAAGGGGGGGTGGACATGGAATACTGGAGGACATATAGCGAAGGATTGCTCTGTGTCGGCTGTTTAATGTGGAATATCAACGGGGAATCATGACATATTGGGTTATTTTGGGGCAAGTGAAATGTGGTTAATCTGCGGAGAGGAAAATCATCCTCGAGGGCACTGAGATGGTGTCAGTTGCCTTGAACAGTTAGTGAAGGATGAAATAAGTGATCGGGGAAGGCAAGTAGAAGTAATTCGATCAACTTTTTCATAGTAGAGGATTTAATTAATGACCGCTGAAAATTGGGGAGGCGGTAGAAAGTGGACGCACATTCTGAAGCAGCAAGAAGTTGACAGTGGAGACGGTTGGGAAAGACGGATAAAATATAATTACTCGGAGGTCATATTAGTGAGGAATAACTGGGCAATAAGTCAGGCTGGGTAGTGTGGATAGCGCAGTTTTAACGGCGAACAATGTAGGGACAATATGCGTATACGAATGGTCAGAGAAAAGCAGATCACATTGAAACTATCGTGAATTTCATGATGAAAGGATTTCTTCACAACAGATGGAAAGTGAGAAAAAGCAACCTGTAAACGTAGTAAAAATACCTATGGGGAACGAAATGCAAGACAGGAGATGCGAAAACTGGTAAAAGTGAAACAGGTAAATAATTAATAACTAGGTAATTTTACCACAGGTGAAGCATCATGTGGGCCGAAGAAAAAGGGGACTCCGGGACAAGAGAACCTGAAATAGAACAGAGTCGAGAGAAATATATATGCGTAGCAGAGATGGGGCGATTAAGCTGAAGAGATGCACGCCTGCATGCAGCTGCGTAAGTAGAGTGAACCGAGGGTGCCCATCTAAGCTTTGCTGGAGGCGAGACCAAAAGGGATTCACAGGGCGGAGCACGAACTACATGGTGGCTATTCTTTGGTAGCAGATGTGGTCATGAGAGATGTAAAGATTAGACGGCCAGTTCTTACTTGGGGATTGGGTATGGGTGCGGGTGAGATAGACGGCGAATGACGATAAAAGAACGGGCATAACGAATAAGTATGCACACGGTGGTGTGGCAATGACGGTAGTAATAGAGACTAAGTGGCTAGGTGTGCAACGAGAAGTGAGGACAGGAAGAGTTTACAACAGTGAAAAGAAATCGATGGCTGAGCCTACCGTGATTGAGCGGAAATAATGAAAGCACGCAATCCGCGGACTGTTATATTTAGAGCACTGTGGCAGTGACCGTGGTAGAGTGAAATCCACAGTCGGCTCTAGTGGGAGAAGCTGACGGTGCTCTGGACAGCCAGGCTGGAAAACGCTTCATGAGTGAACAAAGGTGTGATTCACCAGACTATTTGCGCCTGCAGACGGCCTGCACGCCTGATGTGCGCCGGTCAGGGCGGTGGATCTGACCGCGCGCCCGCGCCACTGGGATTGACACTTATGCGCTTATGGGGCGTAGTTCATCTATGGAAATATATGATCCGCGATCAAATAGACAGGTGGAGAGGGGTCTCAGAGGGCGGAACCAGTGGAGTCGGCGGGTGTTAAACGACCGTACAGCAACATTATCCAGGCGCTTATATAATGGGGCCGGCCTTCGTGATGCCAGGGCAGATGGTCAATGTTGACAGTGAGATGCGCATAGGGGAGAACTAGAAAAAGAGAGCGCAGATAGATGGAGGCAGTCAGGGTGTGTACTGCTGTGGTTATGCTGTTGACGGAACCAGGGCCTGACGGCTTACTGACCAATGCAATTTTTAAGTGCGGACCCGGCTTACCTTACTTACTACTGAATATATTTGCCCTGTCAATGAACTCCGGTGTAGTGCCCACAAACTGGCACTGCTCAGTCATAATCCCACACAACAAGAAAGATCCACCGCTTGAGATAACAAACTACCGTCCCACTGACCATACATCTGTTCTCTCTCGGCTGATGGAAAAAATCGTAAAAGAACACATTACGAAGTACGGCTTTCAGCTGGACAGTAATAATCCTCAACAACACGGTTTCCTACCGTCAAGGTCCTGCACAAGCTGCCAACTTGGCTTTTTGAATCTCATTATGAAATGGCAAACAATGGAATGGCCCTTATAGTACTTTACTTGGATACGTCAAAGGCACTTGACGGCTTGCCACACCTGCATCCTCTGGCCAAAACCCGATCCTTTGGCATTGTTGACCCTTACTATCTTGGACCAATTCTTACCTGTCTAACAGCTCCCAGGTAGTCTCAATAAAAGGACACTGCTCCAGGCCTTAACCAGTTACAAGCGGTGTTATACAGGGTGGCTTCCTTGGCCCCCTGTAGTTCCTCATGTATATAAACGACATATTCTTCTCCCACTTCTTTTTTCCAATGACAATAAAACTATCTACTCATTCAAGCCTGAAGGCATCGCCTCGGCTATCCTAAACATCTCTGAAGACGTATCTGCACTCTGTAGGTGGTGCTCAATTTGGCGGATGAAGTTTTCCGCCGACAAATTTGAGGTTTTTGCATATAAATGCTAGCTACCTCCAGGAGCTTTAGTCGTTTGTGGTTCTACCATTGCTAGCAAGCCAGCAGTTCGGGACCTTGGCTTAAGCTACTCCCGCACTCTTAATGTCTCGGAATATTCGGCCCTCTAAGTCGCTAAGGCCAGAAAGTGCCTAGGTCTAATATTTCTCTCTCTCCGACTTCCAGACTGCATTCTATTCCTTTATAAATCTCATGCCAGGCCTTTATTAGGATACTGCCCACTGGTCTTTTCTAGTATGCGGAAATCAGACAGAATTGGTATCGGATCAGTTCAACGTAGTTTTACTGAGCGACTGGTTGAATGGAGCTTGCCCCTCACTTATAAAGAAAGCTGCTTTTTTAAACCAGACCCCTTATGGCTTCGCCTTCTTAGATTGAACCTTAGCTTTCGTGTAACATCCTTCACAGCCGGACATAAACTTTTAATCCATTGCACTTTACGCCTGTTTCTAGCTACCCACTACGTTCTGGAGTTCTCACCCTTTCAACTTCTATTACCAACACTAGCTTACGTTCAAACTTCTTCATTACAGTGTACTCTAACTTATGGAGTAAATTGCGGCTACAAATACACAGTTCTACTTCCAGCCATCGGTTCAGAAGTGCGTTGGATAAATTCCTCACGGTGACCCAAACCTTACAGCTCCTAATATAGTCATACCCGATGACCAAGCCTATGAGAAAGGCCTAGATTTTTGAATCGTGGAAACCTCGGCGGTCTATGACAAATGAGATTCAGTAAAAATTCTTAGTTTTTATGCCTTCTGTAATCGAAAGACTAGTCCCGGAGAATAACTGTCTATTAATGTTGCCTCTTTGTATCGATTTCTGTTTATCCTCAGCTGGAAGCATCCCAGACTGCGCTCCTCTACTTTTTCTCTATTCGCAGACCCTCATTCGTGCGTACCTTTCTCTCGATGACTCTTAATACTTTGGATACCACACCGGTCACTAGCCTGGCCCATGCGTCCACCTGAAAGTCGGCTATTCCCACGCTACTCGACCGATGCCCTCCTGGTTACGTTCCGGGATCCCCTGGTGCCTGGTCGCCTGATCGTGGACTACCTGATACCTACGGCCGTTTGGCGCCATCAAGAAAACTCATCAGTCCCAACGGTGCGGGGCTCGGCCAAATCCACCGCTTTGGCCGGCGCGTATCAGGCGTGAAGGCCGTCTGCAACGATGTGCGGCGCAACTAGGCTGGCGGATCGCACCTCCTGTCACCGGAAGTGGTTTTCAGGTTAGATGTCCAGCGAAAGGTCAGCCTCACCCACTAGCACCAGTTGCGGGTTGAAAACCAAAGTCCCCTGCATCTTATAGCTGCCACCCATTGCCTCCTCCAGCTTTCCCGAACAAGGTTTACTATGCACCCGGTGAAGTTCCAAATCAACCTATGCATGTATACTTGCTCGGCACAGAAATATGCCCTACCTTTTGCTACTACTGATATTTATCTCCATCGACTTGTCTTTTATCTGTCTGAACTGATCCCATATTTACCTTAATCCTATTACGTACAGTTACAGGATTCTGTACCCCGAAACATGAAGGGGTTTCACTATTCAGATCTTCGTTACGGACATCACAATCCTGGATATAGTCTTGAAGAGACCGTTCATCCCCTGGGTATTTTGTATGTCACCACTACATTTACCTAAACAAAACCTTCATTTAAAGATTCGCTTCTCACCTGCCAACAATTTCACAAAACACGAAATGGTCCTCCTTCCAGAGCTTCATCTGCGTGACACCAGCTCCATGTTCCACTGCATCCATCCGTTGCATCTTCTCTCATTCAGTCATCTGTATTTCATGATAGTTGCGTGGGCAATGAAGTATCCACAATCCAGTACACAAAATGTTCGACTGCCTCCTCAGTTTTCCATGTCAGACCTCAGCACATCCAGCTAAGCAATCACCTGCACTCCCTGAGAGCTGTTCATATGAACTACTTTTATATGATTGTATCAGTCCACCTCATGCGTCCACCTTGTTACCAGCTTTAAATTCTCCCATGCTTTTCACCAACGAACCCGCACAAATCCATAATTGTAAAGCTTTTCTCTCATTTAATAACCACTGCTGCTGTTCCACGAGGATATCACGGTTGACCACCTGTACCACAATCCGTACAGTGTTTTTTCCACATCATTATCTGAAAACCAACTACCTATAGTTTAGGCTGCCGTTATTCTGTTTGCCTCTCCCGACCCCAAGTCTCAGATTAGACTTTCCTCAACGTACCCAGTTACACAATTATCTGCGCCTTTTGAAGGTTCCAGTGGAGTACTATCTCCAGTTGATTCCGTCAGATATCACACATATATACTACTACCATTCCCACTTTGTTGCAAATTTGTATTCCTCCTCTGTTGATCACCGTTTCACCCATCTATAACCTATTGCCATTTTTCCATCTATCCTCCACGATGGGACATCTATGCCAAAGACCACAGCGAATGTAATTTCTCCAAACCTTTGCTGAACATGAAGTAAAGGTATGCCAAGTTACTGGCTTTCCGGTTGTTCCCCAAGTGCTCCACGTCAGACTCTTACCAGCATATCCCGTTAAGCGATCGTCTACATGTTTTTACAGTATCATTTATGCACCAGCCCCAAAAACATTCATAAGATCATCGTATATAAACTCCTCTGTCCACCCTGTTGTCAGCTTGTGTTCACTAATTAACCTGAAAGAAACCCTTTATTTTAATCGTGTTTCACTCACCTGTCAACTTCCGTCACTCTGCTCCACCAAATATCCAGGCTTGGGCATCTAAGAACACCTCTTTATGAGTGCGTCTTCCATAACCTCTTAATGAATAGTAAGTACTAATTCAGTGGCAAATCGGACTCTGTTTCATTTACGCAATTCCCCTCCCCAGGGAACACTTCACAACTCCTACGATATTATATCCCCGCTATTTTCCGGGTCACTTGGTCTATTGGTTCAAGAGCTTGTCCGTCAAAGCCGAAAATTCCACAATTTTTCGTCGCTGCTTTTTCGAAGGTTTTTTTGTCAGTTTACTCACCCCTGCGACTCTAAATCGAAGCTATCCGAAATACTTCGCGTTTTTACTTCATCCCTGCTTTACTTTATCAATTATCCCGAAAGGGGAGACCATCTCAGTCACCACTGAGCGGTGCTTCCACCTGACCTCCAAACTCAAATTTGCCGGACATTCGTTCACGCGACCACCAAAACCTACACACTTTTGTGCGGCCTTAACCCTAAAGAATATCCAAGGAACCTTTTTACGACCTCACTTGCACCGCATGATCATGCAATCAAGTATGCTTCGGGTGTACCAGAAATAAACCATTATGATTATTATTGTTAAATAAAAACCAATAAATAACGAAGCTTGAGGGTAACTGAGGCTACGGGAGAAAGAAAAAGCGACGTGTGAGAAAATGACGGTATTTCAACTCCGTTTACTCATTACAAGAATGGCCACAGCAAGTGAAGCTTTGAGAATTCAGTCAGATCGGTAAGACTGTCTATCGTTGGTTGCGTCCTCAGTTGGAGAGGCAGGGTCTGCTAAGGAATTGGCCTTAGAAGTCTAGGCCCCCCTCGTGTGGTAGATTTTCAGCTGTGCTTATATTGGGTGACTAAAGTGCACGTGTAAAGCCGAGATATAGAATGAGTGCCGATATGAATTGAGACTTGGTCTGAGTAGCATGAATGGAGGTGTGCAAATTGTTCCAGAAGTTGGAGTAGTCAAGACGGAGAAAATGTGACCGTACGGCCGATTTAGCTATATTAGAGGGGATAATAAAAGGCATTTGCAGAGGACAGTATAGATTTCACTTGAGAGTTCACTTGGTTGGGGGGAAGAGGCCCGTTATGGGGCGGGTTACACAAGGAGACTAAGTTTGGTTTCAAGCGACAGGATCAGGGTGGGTCAAGGTTCAGATTTGGGCGTCGTTCTCTTTTGTTTAAAGATGTGAACCAACCAAGTAATGGTTTGGTTGAACGCTTCTGTGTGCTTTCTAATGAAACTTTGTCAAACTTCGTCACGTTATAAAAAATAACTGAGCAGTTTTCAACCCAAGGCTCAAAGATACCCTCCCGAAGACGAAAGGAGCGGGAGCGAGGGGCCGACCGCTTCTAGGCTTGGCCGCTTGAATGCTGAGTGCTCACAGAACCTGAGGTAACTAGAAAATTTGAGGCCCAAATCACGGATGGTAGGTCGACTGGCTATTGGGGACCCACCAAGAGGTAAGAACCCATGGGGCAATTGGAATTTGTAGCCTTGAAGCCTTGCAATAATACACGGGTTTTAGGCCGGGGCCAAATGTCCCCTGTTCCTGAAGTATCTTCTTGTCTGTAGTAGTCGTTCCGCTGAAATAATGAGAACTATATAACAGGGGACAATTAATTGGGACATATACTGCAGGTGGTAGTAGAGGTAGAGCTCAGGAGTGTTGGGTAGGGCGACATGGATATTGCCCTCTGAAGCAAGAATGACCGCTCAAGATAAAGTAGCACAACGAATGCGCAACACATAAACATCAAAGCAGATGGAAGTATAAAGGCAGGTTATTCGTGTTTCGTCATTTTTTTGTGTAAACCTTTATATGAGCACATATTTTTGAGGGAAGCAGAGCGCAAAAGGACAGGTCGGTTGAGGGAAACTCGAAGGGGGCAGAAACCGGTTGAAATGTTAAAGAGGTTCGAGGGGGAAACATTAGCTCAAAGAACTTGTCTAGTTACTTTTTGAAAGTTTCTCTGCTCGGAGCTCCAATAACCTCCCGTGGCAAGTTATTTCAAAGCGAGGTTATTCTGTTAGTAAAAAAGAGCTTAAGGCGGTTGGACGAGAAAGAGTGCGCCCAGGCTCGACAGCGAGGAAAAGTGATCTGCAAGCCCCGTAGTGGAAGGGTCGTACATTGGGAAAAGAGCCCCTCTAACTCTGCGAGTTTCCAAAGGGTACAGCTTGAGGCCGGTCAGCCGTTGAGGATAAGGGGTTCGAAAAACTTGCGAACTAGTTTCGTAGCTTTCCTTTGCGCGTGTTCTGAGATGTCTCTGTCCTTGACCAGGCAACAGTGTATGTTCGGACTGCCGTATTCTAGATGTTGGACGTAAGTCGCATAATTGATATGAAGTCTTCTTCCATAATCCACGGAAAGTTTTGACTTACCATGTTGAGAGCGAGAAAACCGGAGCCGTTCTTTAGTTGATGGTAGCAGGAAAAAGAAAGTAACTTTTTTAGCCGGAAGCCCAAGACTCTATACTATTCTACTTCCACACCTGGTGTGGCTTTATTCGTCCAGAAGGGTTGAGCCTGAGAATTACCAAATCACGTGCCCACACATTTGTCGTCCTTTATTGGTAGACTCCGGTCGGTAGACCATTGTCTGAAGTGGTCCATGGCCGACAGCATTTTTGTGGCGTTGTTGCCCCCGATCGTACCATTGTCAGCATACATTGCAGTTTTCCCTTCTATGTTATTTTGAGGGTCACTTATGTAAATGAGGAACAGTAAGGAACCTAGCAATGATATTTGGGGGACTCCAGAGTGTGTTGAGGATGGTTCCGAGAAGCAAGGACCTGCTCTGGACTTGAAAGACCGATTAGTGAGAAAGCTACGAACAAGAGAGTGCGTGTTGCCGGAGTTTCCGTAAGGTTCCAGCTTCTGTACAAGAGGAATAAGCGGTACCCGGTCAAAAGCTTTTGTGAAGTCGATAAAGATTACGGGCGGAACCGTGCCTTCCTTGTAGGCCCCAGTAAGGCTGTACATGACGGAAAGCCTATTGGTAGAGCATGAGCTTCCCGGCAGGAAGCCATGTCGAGCAGCGGAGATCGAGCCATTCTTGCGCGTGGGTGCGTCAATATAACACGCTTCGACATACGTTCGAAGATCTTGCTAAGAATTCTCGCTAGACTAATAAACTGATAGCTCCCTGGTTGGTGGAGGTCGCCCTTTTTGAAGAAAGGGCTAACTGTTGCTCTCTTCCAGGAGGTCGGGGGAGTACCAGAGTCAAAGTGTCTGTAGAAGAGCTCCGCGTAGACTTCTGCCGGTATAACGAACGCTCCCCTAAGAATTTTAGGGTGGATCTCGTCCGGGCTCATTGGACTAAATGCATTAAGTTGGCAGAGGTGGCTCTCTACTTTCTATCTTGTAAAGAGTGTCGTGCATAAATTTTGCTCCTCTGGAAGGCCTGGGATTCGGAGGGGGACCGAAATAGGTAGAGTGGCATAGACGGTCCGGAAATGCTACCTAAAAATTTCTGCCACTCGGGAAAATGTTGTGGCTGGAGTGCCATCTCTAAGGCAGAGTGCAAGTGGGGTGGCACTTAGCTGCCTTGTTATGGGCATAAACCTGAAAAGAGCAGATCTGTTTGAGTTCGCTGGCGGGGAATAACCCTTCGATGTTTAATAAGGAACTCCCTTATTTTAGCCTTACAAACTTTGCGAATGCGTTTAAATTCTGCCGCCTCCGCTTCTGACCCCGTGGAATTGAGCCTGGTAGACCTTCTAGAGCTCTAACCCAAAAGGCCTTTGATGGAGCGCTGCAGTGAGGGCTTACTTTTGGCCGTGACTTGCTTCCTAGGAGCATATGGGAGTCCGGCCTGGCGGATACAGACTTCAGCGCAACGGTTGAGAGTTTCTGCTTTGGTTAGCCGGTCTAAAGTGCCAATTTTTTGGGGCAGGG
Source organism: Fasciola hepatica (assembly GCA_948099385.1). Taxonomy (NCBI): domain Eukaryota; kingdom Metazoa; phylum Platyhelminthes; class Trematoda; order Plagiorchiida; family Fasciolidae; genus Fasciola; species Fasciola hepatica. The sequence goes on from CANUEZ040000019.1 coordinate 6,081,662, forward strand.
AAAACTTAGACCATCAAAGTTGGCTGTTCTGAATGCACTGATGAGTTTGCACTGGGAAGAGCTGGCTGACCAGCGAATTATTTAGTCAGATCGGAGGAAGGCGTGGTAGCTCTTGTCTAAAGGAGGAGGTAGATTGACCATATCTACTTGATGATTCTCTTTGGAGGTCACCAGATCGAGTGGAGAGAGAGCCTTCCCTGTACGGAATCTAGTTGGTCCACCGAAGTGCCTTGACCTGGAGAGTTCAACTAATCGGTCTGTCAGTGCCTGTCCCAAAGGACCACCAGCAAAGTTTCTCTCCTAACTGACACTCGGAGTTAAAATCCCCTATTAGCAAGAGATGAGTAAAGTGACAGAAGGCTTTTGGGCCTTGCAGCTGTTCTATGAGATGAAGCCATTCCTCCGGCCTAGTGTGTGGGGCGGTAGATCACACCCACTAGGAGAAATTCCCACTAGGGAGTTATAATCCTCCCCCATAAAGAGTCTGTAGGGGGAGTTTGGGGAAGAGAGTAAATGGAATAGAAAGAAAGACTATTGCTGAGATAAAGGACGGCCCCACCGGCTTTTCCTCTTGAGGAATCCTCATAGACTGGGATATATCCAGTGGTAGAAATTTCAGTTTCTAGATTATCTGGGCTGAGCCAAGTTTCTGTGACCGTCGTAATGTAAGGTTTTGTGTCAGCCAAGGCTGCCTCAGTTCTATTAGCTTGTTGGAGGCGCTAAGGCAGTTTTTAGGGAGACATCTCAAAGCATGCCCAGCAGAGATTTTAGGAGGTGGAGGGCTACTGTTGGGGTTGGAACATCAGAGTGAGGTTTTTTAGGCGCTGTTTCTTGTCGGTGCCTGACCGCGGAGCCCTTTACGAAGGCACCGCCTCTTTTGAGGCTACCCCTTTCGAGATTGTTTCCGGGGTGCGGGTTTGCTTTGAGAATGAGCGAAAAGGACGTTGAGATGAGAATGACTTTGGGGAGGTCGTAAGGTATAAGGGAGGGAGGCCAGCTCCCGTGGTTCCGGCTGAGGACGTTTTGGTCTAGGGAACAGTGAGGCCAAGGAATTACTGACACTAGAAGGTGCGGATGGATTAACTAAAAGCTCTACCTTGTTCTGCTTGAGTCTCAGCAGCCTAAGTATCATGATAGCGGGGCCGGGAATGCCGAGCTAGAGGTGTAGCTTTCTTTCCCACCTTCCTGTTTTCCAGGGCCTGCTTCAGTAGCCGCCGTCGTGTCGACGACCGTTACTTGCAGCTCGCTGGCGGATTTCTCCTTGTTTGGTGCGATGAAAGCCAGAGGCTCGGATGGTACCGGAGCCTCAGGGAAGGGGGAAAATTAACCTCTGAGGGGGGGCCGGGGGACACGAGTCCAGCGGATTTAACTGTTGGCATGGGCTCCGGTTTGTCCCCCAGTCTGGATAGGACAACAAAGGAAGCGAGAGAGCCTTGAGTCACCTCTCCCCCCCCTGGTATTTCTCGTTTCCAGAGCGGCTTCCTTAGTCCTGTTCTATTTCCGAACGGACGTGGACAGATTTTTCTTGTGAGACCCCTCTGACTCGCTCGAATATCCTTCTTGGCATGCTTGTCTGTGCCAGCGGGTCCAAGACGGCATTCTCAGAGATGAATTATGCAATTAGCCCTAAAGTCTTTTTCTCAGACTTTGATAGCAGTCAAGATATTCCAGCTGGGCTGGGAATTCCAATGTTTGGGCTTCGAATCAGGGCTTGAGCCTGATCAACTGGGCTTGGTGTTTTCGAAAAACGATCCATACTTATAGCCCTTCTTGCTGCAGTGGACTTCTTGCCCAATAGCAAAGCTATACCTAGAACCACCTGCAGGGATACTTTGATTGTTAAGTAGTTGCAGTAGCTTTCGGAAACGAATTACTGATTAGGTGCTTTAGGTGGGCAATCTCTGATTCCAGAATGGACCCCCGAGCCTCCGGTTCACTTACCTCGGTGGCTGGTTGGCCTGAACTGGGAAGACTCAAGACCCCAGCGTCGGAACCACTTGGCTCTGAGTCCAGGCGCGTGGGAAGGATAGACTAGGAGAGGTTCGGGGGGAAGTTAGTAAAAACCACTGGGGCAGAAATGAGGTTAAAACGTAGAGCACCATACCGAGTGAGAGAAACGAGAAAAAATAGGTACCAACTCACGGATAAGCAGAGATATCACAAACATCAGGAAAGCTCAGGAAGGGCGGTTCGTATGCAAAAGTACTCCCAAGGTCAGGTTAAGACCTGGCAATTTTCTTTGAAAAAATTCATCATCCCAAGGTGACTCCAGCAGTCAAATGCAGAGAGGTCCGTGGAAGTGTTTCAAAGAGCAGCGTTAGCATCATTAGAATTGAAAGAATAGACTACCTCCATATCATCTGCAAACAAGGATGGCGTGCCGTGGTATACTAGATCCAGTGCGTCATTATTGTACATTAGAAATAAAAGAGAACCCAGCACACTGCCCCGTATTACGCTACTTGTAACAGGTTTCTGGTTAGAAGTATGTCCGTTGATGAGGACCACTCGAGAAAATGAGCGAGATGAGATTGCAGCTAAGAAACCAGTGGCTCAGTAATGCCAAATGAACGCAATTTAGTGATGAGATGCGGGTGTGGAACATGGTCGAAAGCCTTCGACAGATTTTGGTAGAGAATGACCAATGCCTGCCCGCTATCAACATAATTAGTTAGTAGGTTGAGGACGTCAAAATGACACTGATCGATCGCGGTTTGAGAAACTCTTGCTGCCTATTTCTAAGAAGGTTTGAAACGAAGAGGTGGGTGGAAAGGCCGTCTCTGAGAACCGTTTCTACCATTCTGGAAATGATAAGGGTGCAAATAATGTGACTGTAATTAGCGAGTTTGTGGGCTGGCCTATTTTGTGTCGAGAAATGACGACTGAAAGCCTCCAGTTTGACGGTATCAAACTGAATTTGAGTGACAAACTAAATAAGTTCGGCGGTAGAGGTGGAAGATCCGATCCACTGGTAATTATTTAATCTGGAGATAACCCATCTGTTCCTGGATGTGCAGATGCTTTATAGAGTGAAATGAGCGTGGAATTAATGTTTACTTCAAATTTTAGAGCAGATGGGGAAGGGCTGGTGACAGCAAGAGTATTCGGGGGGCTACTTCTGGGGTAGGAGCACACAGAATCGGTCAAGTAAAGGTTAAAGGTCTCAAAGACATCAGAAGGGGAGTTGAAGGAGATCTATTCCGCAGCTCAAACTACTGGACTGTAGTATCTGTTGTCGAGTTTCTACATGTTTTATGAGTGAGAGCTTCACTAACTTATTGGGCTGCCTCAGAGCTTTAGCTACTTAACGTGAAGCACAGCAGTCGTCACTCACCTTACTTGCAGCAAATTGTTCCCGGCAACCGGCGAGTTTGACGGTAAGCTAATTTAGCATTTGACTCGTTGATATCAGGTTTGTCACCGGACCTAAAATCCTGGAGAACGACGGGAATGCCTGCACCCAATGAGAGCTCTCAGCATCGGTGAGTGGAGCTCTTAGCCGTCGACGAAAAAGCATACCCATGCCGTTGTCTACTGGGTTATAAGCTGCCTTGCGGGGACAGTGAAAGCTTAACGTAAGCAACGTTTCTCTAAACAGGCCTGACTCACACCGTGCAGCGCGATCTATATGTACCATTACAGGGCATCCATATAATGAAACCCAACTTTCCACTAAGGCAGCTGTTACGGCTTCCGCTTCTACTTTGGCGGTGGGAGCAGCCCCGGCCAACGGGCAAAACCGTCGACCATAGAAAAATGGTAACGAAAATCCCTACGGGGGCTAAGAGGGCCAATGGTATCTATGAGCATATGAGAAAACCGTGAGGACACAACCGGAAGGTGGCCTGATGGAGCCATTATATGTTTCTATACCTTAGATGGTTGGCACTGAAAGCATGGAAGAACCCAATTACGGATATTCTTTTGCATTCCATGACAGAATTGCCTATCTGCAAATACCTTGGGGGTGTTTCGGATGCCAGGATGGGTTAAGTTATGTAGAAAAGTCGAAAATTGTCAGACTTCAAGACGTGGATATGATGGGGTACTGGTGTGACAAAATTTTTTCACACGTTATCGAGCCCGAGAAAGAGGCTGAAGGAAACTCGAAGGTTTAAGTGACGCAGTTTGGCTTGGGTCTGTGAGGTCCAATTCAGAGCATTGGGTTGCCGCCAGAAAGCCGAGATCTATGACCCGTGGCCGACTAGAAATAGCCTCAAGAAAGAGCATCAGCCAAGACGTCGTCGGTGCGAGAAACGTGACAAACATTATCTGAAAACTGTACCACAAAGTCTAAATGACGCAACTCACATGGTGGCTCTTTATTGGTTCCACTGTGAAACGAATACGTCAATGATTTATGGTCTGTAAGGATGACCAACTGTCCGCCTCTCAGAATATGTCGGAAACGTCTGACGGCGCAGTAAACAGCAAGTAGTTCCCGACTAAACTTGGAATACTTAGTTTCAGCTGAGAGGAAAAGACGAGAGGAAGGGGCTAGTGGCTTCCATTTTGATATAGACCACTGCTTTAGCACTTCGTCTGTGCTTTTTGTCGGAGGCATCGGTGACTATACTGAAGTGAGCTTCGGCTTCGGAATGAACCGGCACAATAGCAGAAGCCAAGGCCTCCTTAACTGCATTGAACACAGTTTTTGTATCCTCGGATAATTCTATGAAACCTTATTCAGCACCTCGAAATGAATCTGTTAACGGCTGCATCGAGTGAGCACGGTTTAAGGTGGAACGCCGAAAACAACATACCACCCCACTGAAACGACGAGCAGCAGCTGGCAAAGTAGGTGGCTGAAAGTCACGAATGAATTGTGCCTTTTCTTTTGAGGGCCGAATATCACGTTCATCTATCACGTGGACTAAGATCTCAACTGAATTTTGGCCAAAGGTGCTTTTTTCGCACGGAAGGTTATACCATGTGCTGCCAAACGAGCAAAAATAGGAAGTGGATGTTGCCTATGGGAGTCTTCAGATTCGCTAATTACTAAAAGATCGTCTATGTAGGCGAAAACAAAATCTAAACTTCTGGTAACCTGGTCAATAAAAAGCTGAAAGGTTATTGCAATACTGAGTGGACCAAATGGAATTCGTAAGAATTCAAAGAGACCAGAGGGTGTTGTTAACGTTGTCTGCGATAGGAATCTGGGGATAAACACGCACCAGATCTTCTTTATGAGAACTTACAAGAGCCGTTGTGGTTGACAGTAATATACTGAATATGTGGGATGGGATACCTATCTGGAAAAGTAGCATTATTGCGGGCTCTATAGTCTCTACATGGTCGCTAATCGCCCGACTCTTTAGGAACCACACGAAGTGACGAAGCCCAGGGACTATTTGATGCAAGAATAATGCCCGATTGAAGCATGTGCTCGAACTCAGCTAGTGCGATTTTTGCTTGTTGGACGCCAGAAGACGCGCCCTAGCAAAACCTGGGGGGCCCAATGTGCTGATGTGATGACCTACAGAGCTGGGTATGGCAGGTAATACCGAGGGTGGTTGCAACATTTTGGGTATGCACTTAGTGATTCCCCGAACAAGTGCAAACCGGACGTTTTAAGTAGAACGGGAATGATTGGGCTGGAATCAACGGAAATCCCGTCCGCAGATGGATTAATGACACGATCCACAAGACCTTTTCTGCAAGATTCAACCAAGAGGTAAAGTGAAGCAGGAAGTCTATGCCCAAGATGGCGTTTTGAACGTCTGCAATCAGAAAAACCCAACGGAAAGTGAGACAAAAACCAAAATCTAATGTCTTCGGAATATGTCCTTAGGTCCGCATGGAAGTACCACTAGCGACACGTAGTTTGAAGAAGGGGCACCTATCCCAAATTTGGCCTGAATTTGGGAGTGCACTAACTTCAGCAGTTCCGTCTACCAGGTAGCGTATATCTGAGTTATGACCGATCATGTAGAGCAGTCGACTACCCCGGCCAGTAATGTCTGTCGCAGCTACGCACCGGCCTCCTCATCTTCCTGGCTGGCTGGGGCCATGGCACAGGGTGAGATACAAGGCAGCTCTTAGAGCGACACCTCTGATGATACTAAGAGGAGACTCAGTTGGCGATGTCTGAACCGGAATTTCATTACGGTTGCTGCTGGGAGATCTCTTCGGGTGAAACTCTCTGCCGGGTGATGCTTGAGTTGGGTATCTAACTGAAGGCGCGCCGAGTGCCTCGACCTTATTGACAAGGTCGTGCATAGTTGCTGTCAAATTGGCGGTAACAGACTCACTTTGATAGGAGGGCACCTGAGTGATCTCGGGCCCCTAGGTTTCCGCAGCTTCGTCAGCCTTCTCGGCAAGCCTTTCGGGACACTCATTAGTGGACGCGCGAGGGACCTTTCGCACATTGCTGGGAAGACTTTGGAGGCAAATCTTTTTAAGGAGGCTATTATCGATCTTAGTAGTTTCTGGAAGAGCCCGAGTTTGCCGAAGCAACTGTGAAGGTTGCTGATCTCCGAGCTTGGTGTCTGCAAACAAACGGAAAATTCACTGTTTGTCAGACATACCGATCCGGCTAATGACAGCTGCTCCTATGCTTTCGTAGGGGTTGAGTTCTTCTGATTTTAGTGCATCTTGTACTTCTTCGACGATGTACAGAAGATGAACTGCGATCACGTAGTGAGATCTACTGCTTTCCACTGTATGCTGCTCAGAGGAAAATTTGATTCTAAATGCGCGAACTAAGCCTAAGGATTACTCCCCCTGAACGATTTGAACCAAACAACAGGTGCATTTGCCTCAGAGCCGAAAGATTCAGGGCCGCCCATACAGCTAATAGCATAATAAACTAAAATTATTAGAAAAGTGATTAAAGAACCGAAGCAATGAGAAAAAAATGGTGAAAAACATTGGGTTATCACCGGCTTAAGTGGACGAAACTACATACGACACTCGAGGATACACAAAAAGTTAAAATAGATAAGGGGCCCACCAATTTAGTACCCCACGTACCGGGCACTTACTGGATCCCGAGAATGACCTATGGAAGGGGTCACAAGCCGAAAGTTCCGAAGGTTGCCAAAGGACGGTGAAGTTCGTCGGAATAGGTGAAGGACCATTTATAGTGAAACGGTGTCAGTCACTTTTACGTTTTGGGAGCGGCACGGGACGAGGTAATAGCTAACGGGGCTGGACGTTCGACCTTCCGCAAGCACGGCAGTCAAAAATGTCTTTCAGTTGGCGGAAACCAATTGTCCTTGCAGCGAGCAGATAAGCAACCCACAGCCCTGTGGCACCGAACAACGTACAAACTTTTAGGTACTCTGTGCTATTCACATGCATTCCGAGAATAGCAATTCCGGCCAATCAGTGTTCATTCGCTCCATATACATTCCAACCGGCTTCCATTGATTTACGCACACAAACAAAAGCGTTGTGCGCGTATGACTCATCCCGGTTCAACCTCGTGTATTGACTATCACAGTGCTCATATCTAGCTTGCACGGATCAATTTCACATAACGTGACAGTGTCTGGCAAGATAGTGCCCACCAAGTATATCACCAATGGATCAATAATTGTGTGTGAATGCGTTCCCTTCCTTATTTGATGCCCACATAACCTCCTCATTTATGCGTTAAAAGACGGTACATTTCAAAATCAGCTGGCGTGACTCCTCAGCTCCTTTTGGGCTATCCGGTGATCCCAAAACTGCTAAGAGCCAAAAGCCAACTGGTTATGCTTGTCTAAAGTAATTTTTGGTCATAATTTTGCACGTTAAAACTCAGTAATCTCCAGGCTGCTACACGTATACATCGACGGGATTATGCATAAGTACAGATAACAATTTATCGGAGGTAAAATAAGCTGTTAAAATGAGCCGTAGTTATTTCTATCAAGAATGGGTCACTTTCCTTCATAGAAAAATCGGACGGCGCATTCTACAAACAGAGAATGAGGAAAACCAGCGTGACACCACCCGGCCGTAGAAGCATTCCGCGAAATAAAATCATCTGTTTTTGCAATGTAGGGATATATTAATAAGTTGTGTGATGCTCTGATTATTATATTCTTTATGAAATTTCACGAACTTCTGCGTGTGCTCTCCAGGCGTATATCGGGAGTCGACATTAGCCCAACATTCGCCCGACCGCTTTGGGAATTATGTCCACCCCTGTTGAAGTCACTAGCAAACATTTTGGCCAAACCTCTCTCTCAGCGACTCAACCAGTCTCTGAGGGACAGTCAACTGCCAAGAGACTGTAAGCTGGGGCATGTGGTGCCTATCTGCAAAGGTGAGAGCAGAGAAGAGGCTTCCATCTACAGACGGGTATGCCTGACATCCGTGATAGTGAAGTTCCTAGAAAGGGTTCTACGAAACCAAGTGGTAGCCTCCATATCCAGAAGTGAGGTGACAAGTATACACTAGCACTGTTCCATGAAGAAGATGTCGTTCACGACGAATCTCGTGTACATCCCGGAATAAGATACAAGGAGACTTGACTATGGCGAAAGGGCGGAGGTCTATTACTTGGACCCCAAGAAGGCTTTCGACTCAGTGAATCACATACAGCTAGTGCACAAGCTTCGCGCCCGTAGAATCGACCCATCGCTGGTTGATTTCACAGCTGAGTTTATCAGAAAAAGGAGATTCTACGTAGAGGTAGAGGGTCACAGGTCCAGTATGGGTAGGGTTGCCAGTGGAGTCCCACAGGGGTCGGTGCTTGGGCCACTGCTGTTTATGGTGTATATAACAGACTTAACACATGAGCTAGATTGCCCAAACCTCGTGTTTGCGGACGACAGTAAGATAGTGGGAGATCCTAGGGAAAGTGCCCTGCGAGGCTTCTTCGATAAGGTGCACCCCTGGTCCACAGGATGGGAGCCCCCACTCAACACCGCTCAGTGCAGGCAACCCACCGGGGATAGCCCCCAGGTCAATCGGAGGGAACTTGGGGACGGATAGACCATGGCGGCTTCGGAAGTGACTAATAATGCCAAGGATCTGGGGGTGTTTATGACGGCTGATTTCAAAACCCAAAGGCAATTTTTGGAAACCGCAAGGAGAGGCAATAATACCCTCTCATAGTTAATGAGAACCGTTGCCTCGCGGAGGCCATGGGTACTGTTACCGTTCTACGCAACTAACCTAAGGCCGCTTCTGAAGTATGCCGTTCAAGCTTCGTATCCAGATGTTTTTCGGGACGGGCAACTGCTTGAAAGTGTGCAAAGGGGGTTCACACAAACGTTCAATAAACTCTTAAACAGGCCCTATGAAGAGAGGCTTAGAGAAATGAATCTGTTCTCTCTGGAAAAAAGGATGGTAAGGGGGGACCTCACTGAAGCGTTCAGGATTAGGAAAGGTTTCTTGGACCTTGAAGAACCGCAGCTGCTCCCAAGAAACATAGACGATAGGCTCAGAAGACACGAGCTGAAGCCTGTAAAACGCCGTTGAAATACGGTAGTTAGGGCAGGTTTCTTCTCCCTATGAGTGGTAAGTCGATGGAATAAACTTCCATCCTCGGAGGTGGAGGCCGTGGCGGTCGCTGGTTCCAAGAGAAAGTTAGATGCCAACTGGGGCTGTTTGATAGGAGACCTAGTGTAGATTTACAGACTACCTCAAGACCCCATGAGTAACAGGACACGCAGTGCTTGAAGCTACAAAACGTTTCCATCAGGAAACAAAAGATCTAGACCGTGCAGTGACGCTGGCCTGTGGATGATGGTGAAATCCAGCTTCTTTCGCTAACCTGAAACGGTAAATTGAAACCGGGTTTCACACACTGACCATGCGAAATTGGGTACGCCTCTCGGCAAGCCTGTTTCCCAAACTTTTTCACTATAGCGCTGCGGACTGAATCTCCTACGGCCGAGCAAGCAGCCCAATAGCTGCTGCCTGTGGGGCACGATCATATGGGAAGAGGCTGGTAATAATTGAAACAAAGGTCAGCCAAACGCTACTTCTATCGCTCTCCCCAAAAGGTCACTATAATGCAGCAGTGATCCTCGACCTGGAGGAAGGTTATTCTCCGGTTGGTCCCTATCTTAATTAATTGCGATCGGAATGCGATACGATAAAAGGAGGCACCGAGCCATGACGGCGGAAGCCGACACAAAAGTGAGGTTTGATACTAGACAGCAAAAATCTTACGGTTTCATAAGAGTCCCGGAGAACATCGAGGAAGCCGAAACGCCTAAAAATCAAGGGTCGGAAAGAAGGAAACAAGTGAGGTTAGCTCCTGAGCAAGATGCGCGGGGTTCTACCCTCTTGCCATCACAAGTCAGGACGCAACACATCACCCGTCACCCAAAGCACAAATGGTTATCATACTGTTTTCGAATCAAGCCGAATATGTCGTAGAGATTGGTTTGCGCTTCCTTGCAGGTGGGGTCCTGGTAAGGCGAAGTTTCCTGTGTATGACATCTTAAGCTAGCACACTTTCACTCTCACTGAAGCCAGCACTGCTGCCACTTCTAACCAATTCCCAAATCGTTGAGCTTCTCCTCCTCGTATTCCTCTGTTTCCATGTGCTATAATTTTATTCTTCATTATCTTTATTAATTTTCCGTTTTTCTTTCTGTCCTTCTTTTTTCTGGTCTTGCGCATTCACTGCCACATCCATAGTCATGCATGTAGACACAGTAGAAAGATAGAAAACCTTCAGTGTCATCCAAGCAAGCACCACTACGGCAATTTAGGGAGAAAACTTAAGAGTATGCGTATCAAGGTTTCACCTTCGACGAAGACTGCTTGCAGTGCTACCACGTCTCATAGCTCAGTGGGGTCGGAGGTGGCTTGTTCTTCTACAGGGATACCCCTGTTTTTGCGAAGAGAACGGGGATGGTCAGACAACTAGCAACCCGCAGCGTTGTCGGTTCACTTCAGTTCAGTTCAGTCTGCACAGGACAGGTAATGGCCACGGCCAATCGAGCTTCCGGAATTCTTTCGACGGTACGCAAACCAGGTAGGCGCCCAACAGTGCACAGTGTATTTCGTCGTCCCCGCTAAAAATGAGAGGAAAACGTAAGACCTCATCGCGCATCAACCACGAGGGACTATATATATCGTGAGCTTCCAATGAGACTGTATTCAACAAACGAAAAGGTCGAATAAAGCATGACGCAGGCAGACCACGGTGCCACCCGTCATCCATCTAAATAATATGATCAAAGCTAACTGCAATGAAGTATTTCGTAAAGCTTGCCATCTAGGGCACCTTTGAAGGACTAGACGGTCTGAAGGTCTATCATTCAACGAGGCAGACCGTTCCACTGTTCTCTACCCCGCAGCTGAAGGAGCGCGATCTAGCCATCAATCTAGCTCGAGCTTCCGTCAGCTTCTTTTCGTGTCGCGACTTCCTAGAATCTAAAGCCACTTGAAATAGACTATCCGCTCCAAGGCCAGAAAAGCCCGCCATTATTTTGGAAATTACTACAAGATACCCTCGACGTCTCTCCCTTTCCAGCGAGAAAAGATTCAGTTCTCAGAGTCTCCGTATACGTCTTGCTCCTCTGCCCTTCAACCTTTCGAGTAGCGGGACTTCTAAGTTTCTCCAAGCGGGCGGCGCCTTTTGGTAGAGTGACCAAGCCTGCACGCTGTCTTCTACGGGCTGTCTAGCCATCGCCATGTAAATAGCTGCTAATATGTCCAGTCGCCGGCAAGGCTATGCTGATCGCTGTCTTAAGAACTCACCACTAGCATTATGTGCAGCAGCGTTGCACTGGCCCAACCATTTAAAGCCGCTGCCCATATTGACCCGGAGGTCTTCAACCCTGCTGACTGCTTTTGTAGTGAACAGCCCTCGACAATGATCTACAGTTAGGCCTTCTGTCGTCCTTGACAAAAGATAGCTTTTTCCGGCGTTCGGCAATAGGTCCCATTTGTAAGCCCAGTTCAGGACGGTACCCATATCCTTGCCTAAGTCCACTCAACCCTCAGATCAAACAATCTTTACGTTATCCTCAAAAATAAAACTAGGCGACTGAAGGGCAGATTCCAGGTTGCTAATAAACAACAAGAATAGCACCGGGCCTAGGGCGGATCCCTGAGGTACTCCACTGGTGACATTCACCAAACTGGAGCACCTGTCCCCAACTTTGACGTAAAGGGTCCTGTGGGAGAGGCAAGTCCGCCAGCCACCTACATAATGGTCCACCTACACCGAAAGTCTCCATCTTGCATAGTGAAAGACGATGATTGACGGAGTCGAACGCCTTGCTAAAGTCCAGGTAGCATACCTCAACTTGCTTACTTTCATCCAGCCGCCAAGTTGCTTCATCTAAGAAGCACAGGAGATTGGCCTGACAAGATCTATTTTTCAGAAATCCATGCTGGGCCGGGCTCAGCATGGAGTGCTCCAGTGAGTGCTGACAGATGTGAGCAAGGATGATCTTCTTCAGGATTTTACATGGGATGCTAGTCTGGCTTACCGGCCTGTAGATATGCATAGCCGACTTTAGTCTACTTTATTTTGTTGCCAATAAGGCCGCGAACTTCCAGACCTGAGGCAGCTTACTCTGGTCTAAAGTGGACTTATAAAGCCTGCATATCGATGGAGCTATGATATCCGTCAAAGGCTTCATGATAGTTGGACGGTTGCTGTCTGGACCCGCTGAATTGTGGCTGTTTAATGCCTGTAGGTACTTATGCACGATTCCCTCAGAGAGATTCAGCTCGTTTAACTGCGGAGGAGGAAGCACCAGCACCAGATCGATTCGTACCCCACTACCTATCCTATGTAAGCTATCAGATTTCCCCCCCCCCAAGAAGTCTGCTTTGCCCCGGTCATCAGTGACAGTACCGTGGTCCCGAGTGGATAATGGACCTACGGCATTCCTTGCTGAGCTTTTCGACTGCCCATAGCCACAGAATGTTTTGGGTGCTATCTTATGCAATGGGCTAGTCTGAGCTCAAATTCTGGCTTAGAAGTTCGCAAAAGGCTCACAACCTCGTTTCTCGGCTTAGTATAAAGGTTACGGGCCAGCCGACTGCGGTTTCTAGGCTGGGTGGCCTTGGCTATTGCAGCCTTCCACCACATAGGTTCGCCCTCTCCACTCCTTCATTTCGAAGATGCGAACTCTTCCTGGGGGGCAATCAGGGATCCCTTTGTGACCTGCCGGCGCTCCTCAACAGTAGCCCCTCTACAGTGTCCCGCGTCAGCCCTATTTCCCTGTAGCGAAGCTTATCTATGCCCATACCACCGAAATGTCTAACCAGCCTTGAGGATGCCTTGGAGTAACGACCACTTGTGTAGAATCCCCCAGAAACACTACAACTTCACGTTTCCTTGACATTACTCGCCCATGTACACTATTTGCGTGTTTTTATGCATTTTATGTGTTCATGAACCAATCTTTGTTTGTTCGCTTCCAATGCTCTACACCGTCACATCCCATTTCTCACCTGCGTAACGCGCGTGTAAATCGAATCTCGCAAATCGAGCAACGCGTAGCCAATTCAAACGAATCCCAAAACCAGAACAAGATTGATTCGTGGTTTCTACGGTACTAAATTGAAATGCACAAAGGATACAAATATATACGAACCTCAAGTATGCGGCCAAATAGACTTCACAGTAAAACCCAAAGGTCCAAAGCCCCGTGGCTCAAGCACGACAGTCAGAAACGGTTCAAGGCCAAATTCAAATGTCTCACATGGATAAACAAACGTGAAAATGTGTGGTGTATGAGCGAGCTTTCCAAGATAATGGTAAATATAGTCAAATTCACAAAGCACGTTGAACATTTAGAAGGATTTTCAGTATTCGTTCTTTACACCGCCGGCCAAAATCCTTCCGCGAAAATGGTTGTCTAAGGTTCAGGAAGGGGTCATGATTCTCACCCTATCTACCTTTAACTTATTGTCAGTGCCTGTGGATACTAACTTCCTGTGTCATCTGAACGTGAAACAGGTTTTTGCCGTAGTCATCATCGCACAATCCATAAGGAATCAATTCCAAATCCCGCTGCACAACTTGAGATTGACATATTCATCAGGAGACCGGCGCATATAGTCAGACGCACAATGAAGATGAAGGCTTCGCAGAGTGAAGTGTTTCGCCGCACGAAATAAGTCTAAGCATCACAAGCAGTAACCCATTGCAGCAACTGGTTAGACTAATTTTGTTTACAAGCATGAGCGCAGAAGTTGAACGCAAGTGCAGCGCCTAATGAGATATCGCGTAAAATTGACAGGTCACGAACCAGTGGAATTACATAAAATTAACGCACCAAATCTTCCGAAAGAAATGAAAACCGGTTTCTGATTATGAATAAATTTCGAAAACAAGTGTACGGCGGACAGTATCGAAATACACATGAACACGGAGATTGATCGAATACTGGCATCTATCAGAGTATTTCAAAGTTTTTCTGTGCACAAAATATGTGACAATCAATATTGTATAAAATGTAAATAAATGTTCTTCTTTAAAGTTAATAATAGTTTCACAATGTGCTCGCAGCTAGTATGCCTCACCCGAACTGTTCAAGTGAAATACTGGTGAATTTCTCCTCTTCGTCTATGTGCACGCCAGATAGAAACTGGAACTAAGTACATTTGCAACCTTTCAGAAAAAATGGGTCCAGTTGATTAGTTGTAGGGCATGAAATGCAATAAAGTGCTGAGTAACTCGGAGCGAGGCGATCTGCGAGCTACTTTGTCTTTTGTATGTGGTTTCGAGCTAGAATAATCAACATTTTCCTCGCTGTTTCCTGCTACGAGTGGATTAACTCTCTGATGTCTCGAACACGTTCTTCGTTTCTTCCGTTTCCTGTAATGTAATACAACTGTAGGATCTGTCCAATAGGCAAGGCTCAGTTCGGCGGTGGTGCAGTTCTCTTTTAGCATTCGTGCTACCCTAAAACCCAATACCAGTGCAGTCGTTTTGAGCTCGTTTAGGGGTACTGACTTCAGCTCAGCAATTTTTGTTTTGGCAAAGGGTACTTTGTTTCGCCGCCGGCCATGCAGTTCCACCCAGGTACCGTACACTGTCACTGGGTCGGCAAATTTCAAGCTGCTTTGGGTGACCTGCTGGTGTCCTTTTTTGAGATATTTCAAAAGCCTCCGGGCAACTTCTCCTTTTCTCAATAAGTGACTTGACGGTGGTCTCTCGGGTATGGCAACTTCATGTTGCCCACTGTGAAGTCCCGTCTTTGAATTCGCCATCGAAAGCACCGACTGATCCTTCCAGTGAACTTCGCTTTCCTGAGATGGACCGTTGGATTCAATATCGAAAGGCTGATCGTGTTCTACAGAGGCACTTCTCTCAACAACATTTGAGCAATTTATTGATGCCGATTGTTGAAGTTCGCTCGTCAGGGGTCCGAGAAGTGTCCAGCCTAGTATCGTTCGCGTAGCGAATGGTTCTTTTCGATTGCTTATGCTCTGTTCAAGCACCCAGTGAGCCTCTGGTACATTGCATCCAATTAGTATGTCGACGTGGGGGCTAGAAACTTCTTCGAACTCTATGTCCCTGAGATGAGACCATCTCTTGGCGATCGATCTAACAGAGTCGACTGGTCTCATTGGCAAGCTGTCTATTGCAAAAGCTTCCGGAATTTCTACGGTCCCCTCATCAGATAAAGACGTTAACTGCAGGGTCAGCCTCTTAGAATTGCTAACATGACCCCCTGCAATCGTGCTGATAGTGAGCGAGGTAGGCTCGCCTACTAGTTCACAGCTTTCTACAAGCTCGCGAGTAATCAGCGAGGTATCCGACCCCGTGTCCAAAAATGCATTGACCCTCCTCAGTCCTTTAGGTGTCACGATACCGACAGGTACGATGCCTAATCTTGCCGGTTTGAAATCATCATGTCCCGTTGAACAGACAATTTTGGGTTCATCTGGATGAATAGGTCTATTGTTGAGAAGGCCATGCAGTAACGAGTGATGATTACCCAAGCATCCGTCTTGGTTGCATTTCACTCTTAAGCTGCATTCAGAGGCTCGATGAGAGTTGTTCAAACACATAAAGCATGAGCCAATCCTTTTTACTGCGCACCACCGATCGGGTACACTCATCCCATGGAAGGTCGGACAATCTAGTAACCGATGCAGGGAGTTGCATAGCTTGCATTCAGCTGACCTCTCGGGTTCTTGACTTATCATGTGCATGTTAGCCAAAGACTGGGTTTGGTTACAGTCCTTCTCCACAATTTGAGATGTTGGTTCCCTTCGCGCCAGTCTGCAACTTTCGCGTACGATTTGTCCAAATCGGCTGTTGGCGATACGGGATTGACGACCTATGAACTCCGTCAAATCGTTGAACGTAGATTCCCGCCCAAGCAATATTTATTTTTTCAGCTTCCTCTGCCCATCGGCTCTGTAAATCAATAGATAGACATCGGACAATGCATTCCTGTGTGTGCAATGCATTCAGATCAGACTGGTATCCTAAGTGCTCCAGTGCTATACTGCAATTCTGCACTTATATCACCAAACTCGACAGTGATTCAGCCTTGCCCTCAGTCCTTTTTGCCTCCAATAAAACACTATCAATTAGGCTTCTAGCCACCTTGAATGGTTGTCCAAACAAATCTTTCAGGATTCTGCGCGCCCTGATGTACCCCATCGGTCGATCAAGCATCGCGCAGCCTTCGATAGCACTTTTGGCTCTCCCATGACAGTAATGTAATAAATACAAAAACCTTTGACCAGGATCTGCAACTTTGCACTCAACAAAATTTTCGAATTGTTTCATGAATATACAGTATTGCTCGGGGTGCCCGTCGAAGTGGGACAGCTCCACTCTCGGCAGGTCAAGAGCCAAAACCTCGGTAGTTTCAGGCTGTCTCAAGGGTTTATATTCGTCGATCACAGTGCCTTTTCGATGTTGACATTGTGAACTACATGGACTCTTTGTTGGCTCTCTGAGACCAATTCCTTGTGTAAGGGGCTCTGCTTCCTTTCTGGCTAACCGAAGCTCGTTTGCTAATTCTATTACTCTCATTCTATAAGTACTAATATCGTCAAACGCATCGCGGTTAGAGATATATGACCTGGCACTGACAGAACTAGTAAACTTAGCATTATCTAGAGAATCAAAAACACCCGAACCATCCCCAGAGACTTGCCGAGTTATTTCCTGTTGTCTCAAAAGGTCCTTGCTTCCTCGTCTGGGCATTTCCAATGGGTTTTCTTGTCCAGGTTCCACTTGAGTACTGTAAATCGAATCTCGCAAATCGAGCAACGCGTAGCCAATTCAAACGGATCCCAAAACCAGAACAAGATTGATTCGTGGTTTCTACGGTACTAAATTGAAATGCACAAAGGATACAAATATATACGAACCTCAAGTATGCGGCCAAATAGACTTCACAGTAAAACCCAAAGGTCCAAAGCCCCGTGGCTCAAGCACGACAGTCAGAAACGGTTCAAGGCCAAATTCAAATGTCTCACATGGATAAACAAACGTGAAAATGTGTGGTGTATGAGCGAGCTTTCCAAGATAATGGTAAATATAGTCAAATTCACAAAGCACGTTGAACATTTAGAAGGATTTTCAGTATTCGTTCTTTACACCGCCGGCCAAAATCCTTCCGCGAAAATGGTTGTCTAAGGTTCAGGAAGGGGTCATGATTCTCACCCTATCTACCTTTAACTTATTGTCAGTGCCTGTGGATACTAACTTCCTGTGTCATCTGAACGTGAAACAGGTTTTTGCCGTAGTCATCATCGCACAATCCATAAGGAATCAATTCCAAATCCCGCTGCACAACTTGAGATTGACATATTCATCAGGAGACCGGCGCATATAGTCAGACGCACAATGAAGATGAAGGCTTCGCAGAGTGAAGTGTTTCGCCGCACGAAATAAGTCTAAGCATCACAAGCAGTAACCCATTGCAGCAACTGGTTAGACTAATTTTGTTTACAAGCATGAGCGCAGAAGTTGAACGCAAGTGCAGCGCCTAATGAGATATCGCGTAAAATTGACAGGTCACGAACCAGTGGAATCACATAAAATTAACGCACCAAATCTTCCGAAAGAAATGAAAACCGGTTTCTAATTATGAATAAATTTCGAAAACAAGTGTACGGCGGACAGTATCGAAATACACATGAACACGGAGATTGATCGAATACTGGCATCTATCAGAGTATTTCAAAGTTTTTCTGTGCACAAAATATGTGACAATCAATATTGTATAAAATGTAAATAAATGTTCTTCTTTAAAGTTAATAATAGTTTCACAATGTGCTCGCAGCTAGTATGCCTCACCCGAACTGTTCAAGTGAAATACTGGTGAATTTCTCCTCTTCGTCTATGTGCACGCCAGATAGAAACTGGAACTAAGTACATTTGCAACCTTTCAGAAAAAATGGGTCCAGTTGATTAGTTGTAGGGCATGAAATGCAATAAAGTGCTGAGTAACTCGGAGCGAGGCGATCTGCGAGCTACTTTGTCTTTTGTATGTGGTTTCGAGCTAGAATAATCAACATTTTCCTCGCTGTTTCCTGCTACGAGTGGATTAACTCTCTGATGTCTCGAACACGTTCTTCGTTTCTTCCGTTTCCTGTAATGTAATACAACTGTAGGATCTGTCCAATAGGCAAGGCTCAGTTCGGCGGTGGTGCAGTTCTCTTTTAGCATTCGTGCTACCCTAAAACCCAATACCAGTGCAGTCGTTTTGAGCTCGTTTAGGGGTACTGACTTCAGCTCAGCAATTTTTGTTTTGGCAAAGGGTACTTTGTTTCGCCGCCGGCCATGCAGTTCCACCCAGGTACCGTACACTGTCACTGGGTCGGCAAATTTCAAGCTGCTTTGGGTGACCTGCTGGTGTCCTTTTTTGAGATATTTCAAAAGCCTCCGGGCAACTTCTCCTTTTCTCAATAAGTGACTTGACGGTGGTCTCTCGGGTATGGCAACTTCATGTTGCCC
The DNA here is from genome assembly GCA_948099385.1 of Fasciola hepatica. NCBI lineage: Eukaryota > Metazoa > Platyhelminthes > Trematoda > Plagiorchiida > Fasciolidae > Fasciola > Fasciola hepatica. The sequence goes on from CANUEZ040000019.1 coordinate 6,100,503, forward strand.
ACTGTGAAGTCCCGTCTTTGAATTCGCCATCGAAAGCACCGACTGATCCTTCCAGTGAACTTCGCTTTCCTGAGATGGACCGTTGGATTCAATATCGAAAGGCTGATCGTGTTCTACAGAGGCACTTCTCTCAACAACATTTGAGCAATTTATTGATGCCGATTGTTGAAGTTCGCTCGTCAGGGGTCCGAGAAGTGTCCAGCCTAGTATCGTTCGCGTAGCGAATGGTTCTTTTCGATTGCTTATGCTCTGTTCAAGCACCCAGTGAGCCTCTGGTACATTGCATCCAATTAGTATGTCGACGTGGGGGCTAGAAACTTCTTCGAACTCTATGTCCCTGAGATGAGACCATCTCTTGGCGATCGATCTAACAGAGTCGACTGGTCTCATTGGCAAGCTGTCTATTGCAAAAGCTTCCGGAATTTCTACGGTCCCCTCATCAGATAAAGACGTTAACTGCAGGGTCAGCCTCTTAGAATTGCTAACATGACCCCCTGCAATCGTGCTGATAGTGAGCGAGGTAGGCTCGCCTACTAGTTCACAGCTTTCTACAAGCTCGCGAGTAATCAGCGAGGTATCCGACCCCGTGTCCAAAAATGCATTGACCCTCCTCAGTCCTTTAGGTGTCACGATACCGACAGGTACGATGCCTAATCTTGCCGGTTTGAAATCATCATGTCCCGTTGAACAGACAATTTTGGGTTCATCTGGATGAATAGGTCTATTGTTGAGAAGGCCATGCAGTAACGAGTGATGATTACCCAAGCATCCGTCTTGGTTGCATTTCACTCTTAAGCTGCATTCAGAGGCTCGATGAGAGTTGTTCAAACACATAAAGCATGAGCCAATCCTTTTTACTGCGCACCACCGATCGGGTACACTCATCCCATGGAAGGTCGGACAATCTAGTAACCGATGCAGGGAGTTGCATAGCTTGCATTCAGCTGACCTCTCGGGTTCTTGACTTATCATGTGCATGTTAGCCAAAGACTGGGTTTGGTTACAGTCCTTCTCCACAATTTGAGATGTTGGTTCCCTTCGCGCCAGTCTGCAACTTTCGCGTACGATTTGTCCAAATCGGCTGTTGGCGATACGGGATTGACGACCTATGAACTCCGTCAAATCGTTGAACGTAGATTCCCGCCCAAGCAATATTTATTTTTTCAGCTTCCTCTGCCCATCGGCTCTGTAAATCAATAGATAGACATCGGACAATGCATTCCTGTGTGTGCAATGCATTCAGATCAGACTGGTATCCTAAGTGCTCCAGTGCTATACTGCAATTCTGCACTTATATCACCAAACTCGACAGTGATTCAGCCTTGCCCTCAGTCCTTTTCGCCTCCAATAAAACACTATCAATTAGGCTTCTAGCCACCTTGAATGGTTGTCCAAACAAATCTTTCAGGATTCTGCGCGCCCTGATGTACCCCATCGGTCGATCAAGCATCGCGCAGCCTTCGATAGCACTTTTGGCTCTCCCATGACAGTAATGTAATAAATACAAAAACCTTTGACCAGGATCTGCAACTTTGCACTCAACAAAATTTTCGAATTGTTTCATGAATATACAGTATTGCTCGGGGTGCCCGTCGAAGTGGGACAGCTCCACTCTCGGCAGGTCAAGAGCCAAAACCTCGGTAGTTTCAGGCTGTCTCAAGGGTTTATATTCGTCGATCACAGTGCCTTTTCGATGTTGACATTGTGAACTACGTGGACTCTTTGCTGGCTCTCTGAGACCAGTTCCTTGTGTAAGGGGCTCTGCTTCCTTTCTGGCTAACCGCAGCTCGTTTGCTAATTCTATTACTCTCATTCTATAAATACTAATATCGTCAAACGCATCGCGGTTAGAAATATATGACCTGGCACTGACAGAACTAGTAAACTTAGCATTATCTAGAGAATCAAAAACACCCGAACCATCCCCAGAGACTTGCCGAGTTATTTCCTGTTGTCTCAAAAGGTCCTTGCTTCCTCGTCTGGGCATTTCCAATGGGTTTTCTTGTCCAGGTTCCACTTGAGTACTGTAAATCGAATCTCGCAAATCGAGCAACGCGTAGCCAATTCAAACGAATCCCAAAACCAGAACAAGATTGATTCGTGGTTTCTACGGTACTAAATTGAAATGCACAAAGGATACAAATATATACGAACCTCAAGTATGCGGCCAAATAGACTTCACAGTAAAACCCAAAGGTCCAAAGCCCCGTGGCTCAAGCACGACAGTCAGAAACGGTTCAAGGCCAAATTCAAATGTCTCACATGGATAAACAAACGTGAAAATGTGTGGTGTATGAGCGAGCTTTCCAAGATAATGGTAAATATAGTCAAATTCACAAAGCACGTTGAACATTTAGAAGGATTTTCAGTATTCGTTCGTTACAGCGCGTGCTCCTTTCTCACACTCCGCAATTTGGTTCTCGTTTTCTGAGTCTTTGTGGTTGCGTAATTGGGGTTCGTATCTGTGTTGTGTCTCTGTTCATTTGATTATCTAGTATCGTAGAATTAACGGATAATCAAGTTCTGATCTCGGGATCCGTTTCGAATTTGGTTATGTATTGCTGCCCTCCACTGCATTCTATCTAGGGCGGCCTCATCAGCGAAGTCTACTGATACTGGTCTGGCATAACGTTCGTCTTTGTTCCCAAGCGGTGACTTCCATGGCTCCACACTGTGCACCTTCCTTATAACAGTAGGGTATGAAAAACCTGCAATTGGCAGATTGTCATAGACCCTCCTCCAGTCTATTTCCCGCCTAGCTTTCGATTCCTCTATGAAAGGTTCTTCCAGGCTTAGGATAAGGAGCCTGCGGCTGGAAACCCTGCCCATCGACAAGATCCGCCACCGCAGGTCCTCCATTTAGTTTTCTAACACCAGCAGCGCAAAATAGTTTTGTCTTAACTGGCCCATTCTTCCCTATATTACACACAATTTTCCTTTTGGGCTGCCTTGACCTCCTAGGCTTCTGCTCAGCCCACCGACCCTCGTCGGTCTGCCTCAAGGGAGTTGAGGCAACGACCGCACTGGCCCACTAGCTCTAATGACTGTCCTCTCAGGTGTACCTATCACTTCCACAGACGGTGTCGTGCTACCTGATCGCGGCGTTTTGGAGCTCATGCATCTGGTGCTAAATGGTTGGCTTTTGTTCTGCACGTGGGCCTGCTGTCCAAAGGCCAGACCGGCTGCTCCCTTGCAAGGATCATGGACCCACTCAGCCCGCTGGTTCTGCTTGTGAAGGATATAGATGTCCTTTGCTACTCCTGAACACGTTGGGTGAGCCCACCTCTTGCACATCCCACACTCTAAACCGTTTACCACTTGTTTTCCTCACTGAGATGTGAGACTCGGGTCAGAAACGCGTAGCATATCGAAAACCAAAAAAGGAAGAGGAAGGCAGCTCAAATGCTCTTTGACCAAATGCAAAAGAGGGAGAAACGTTGGCGCTTGCAAATACAGCGCTTTAACACAAAAGCACAAAAAGCTCCAGGCGAGAAAAGGTCGATTCACAGAGACACATAATACTGCTGGGCAATACTACCACAAAACGAACGAAAAATGTTCTTCGAATAAAACACACCTTAAATGCAACTCTGATACGCCCAGTAATATGAATTAAACTGGGTTAATTCACAAAACTATTTAAAAACTCGATTAAAAGGCGAGAGCACCAGGAATTCAAACTGTGCGGCACTCACCAGAGACCATTGGAACGAACTTCTTGAAGTCTTGAATTCCTGAAGTGCCACGTGGCTTAGAGGTTTTCAGCCCAAGTTTCCGGTTCTCTGTCAGATCCACCGAACTGAAACGAGAGTAAAAAGAAGCGAGGAGGGGCGAGACGAGGGCGGCAGCAAAAACAAAACACAACACCATGCAGTGTCTCACTATAGACAGTGCCTTAAGCGGAATGGGGGTGCGCCATTCATGAACACATGGCGGAATGGACTTGCAATAGAAGACATCTATTCCGCTTTTTTGGACACGGAATTGCTGGGAGAGACCCAGGTAGAGGTCTTACCTTGTCTGGATGATAGTTTTTTCTTCGAGGGAGCAATATCTTCCAGAAGTGCTTTCTACAGAGTAGTAACCCTGCAGCTGAAAAAGTTAATTCATCGTGAAGTGCGTGGACTCGGTTTAAAAACATTTCTGCTGTGACCAAGGAGAGAAGAGGCTAGACAGACGGAGAGAAAGCAATCGCTTCGACCTGATCCAAAAAGGTGAAACATTAAAAACAGATCGTATCTTACACGTCTTAAGTCAAGGGGATAGAGACTGAGCAGTGGGAGGCGGACGGGATAAGGTAGGTGGGACAGACCCCATGCGGCCTTGGAGGAATCCCCTGAACTCCTCCTAGGGTCTCACGATCTCGGACAAAGTCGGAGTGCACCATCTGGCCACAGTACTCCAGCAGAGGGTGGATAAACGTGCCGAAAACCATAGGGAAATCATCCTTAGAGATGCGCGGGAAAGGCCTTCGAATCATATTTGGGACTCGAAAGGCAGACTTGCTCGCAAGATAGGGATGGTGAGAGAAGGACAAGTAACCATCTGACCAAAGGCCGAGCACCTTGTGTCGGTCAATACTGGGCGGTGTGGTTACTCCGTTCTTGGAAAATGTGTGACCAGTCTCTCTGGCGAAGGATATGCTCACGCATTTGTCATAATTACTCGGGAGATTCCAATCCTCGGACCAGCATTTTGTTTCATCAATTTGCAGGTCTTCGACGCTTGAACTCCGGAGGGTTACATCATCTGCGTACGTGGCAATGTTCGCAGGAAGGGCTGTCGGAAGATTGTTTGTGTAGATCAAGAAGAGAAGAGGACCTAAGACCGACCCCTGTGGGACCCCAGTTGTTACTGTGGAGGGTGGAGACAAAACCTTCCCCACCTTAGCCACAAGGGGTTTGGCCGGCAAGGAAGCTGCGTAAGATGGAGTCTGCTTTCCCGTATGTTTGCATCTTATAAAGAAGCGGGGCATGGGGAACCTTGTCGTGGGCCTTAGCACAGTCGATGAATGCAGCTTGTGAGAGCTGGCCATCATCGTAGGCTTTCGTCGGACCACCCATGACAGTAAGCATATTGGTGATGCATGATCTGCCAGGAAGAAACCCACGTTGGCGAGGGGGGGAGGATTCTGTTTGTATGCAGATGGGAAAAAACCGCACTCCTAGGAATTTGCTCGAACATTTTGCTGGTGATGTTAGTCAAACTTATGGGTCCGTAACTAGAAGCAAGATGTCTGCTACCCTTCTTGTAGATGGGTGCAATGACTGCCTTTTTTCAACTGCTGGGGAAAACTCCATTGTCAACACGTCGCTGAAAAAGAGAGGCATAAGAAGCAGCTAATGTGGCCGAGGTTTTCTTGAGAGCGCTGCGATGGATTAAAACAGGACCCATGGAGCAGTATTGGTTGAGCTATCGGAAACCTTGTGCTACCGCACAGATGGGAATAGTGATATGGTTAAGAGTATTGACCAGAGATATCGGGTGCATGGCAGAGTGGGATGATATGGGTAAGGAGCTTAAAACTGTACGAAAGTAATAGCTGATGGCCTCGGCTACTTTGCTGGGGGTGTGATTGAGGATCCGGCACTATCTTTGAGGGCTGTGCCCCTTAGACTGCGCATGTACTGAAAGAAAAATGCCTAGTTGGTCCGTGCACGAGCAAGTACAGATCGTTGGACTGCATTCTGCTAGGATCTAATCTTGTTTTTGCACATGTTGCGGATAATTCTGAAATCTTCTGCATAGCGGGAAAGACCTGTGGCTATAAGTCTAGCAAAGAGACTTGAGCGTTCGTCTAGTATGCTCCTAATTGGGCGAGAGAGGGGTCGCTTACCGGTCTGTGGAAAGCGGATTCTGGGGGCAAAATGTCTATCAGCTAAGGAGGTCATCTCTCTGAGATTCTATGACATTTCACCAGCAGAGTTACCTAGGTTAGCTGAACTTAGCTGGGAGAGAATAGATGCACCGGCTCAGTCAAAATTGGTCCTTTCGAAGGATCTCAAAATTTTGATTTCTGAGGGAAGGAGAGGCCATTTCACAAAATAATCGAACCCAGTGAGAATGTGATCACTTTTGCCGAGAGGTGGCAAGTAGTGTACCACATCTATTTGGTGTCATTGGTTGGCGGTGGCCGGGTCTAGTAGGGACGGGGCATGTCCAGTGCGATATCTGGTTGGATCTTAAACGTTCTGCACCCATGGGTTCTAGAGTACGAGATCTAGGAGGGGTTTACCAAAGGCGATATCAGGAGCAGCAGCTCTTTGCCAGTCGATACTGGGTGAGCTGAAGTCACCAGCGACTATCGGGTGAATTGCATGCGGGAGGGTGATAGGCCACACCAGGCAGTAGGGTGTCTGTCCTAGAAAGGGTAAACACAACCCACAAACAATCAATACATGCGAAGGTAGGTGTTGTTGGTATTGTGGGAGGAGGGATAGAACTATCGTAGTATACGATAACCCCGCCGGCACGACCTCTGCTGGAGTCCTGTCTTACTGTGAAGTATCTGGAAATAGATATTTCGGCATTAAGTTTATCAGGGGTGAGTCAGGTTTTTGTGGGGGCCATGATCTGAGGCGCCTTACCCACTGCAAGCTGCCGAAGCTCCGGGATCGTACTCAGCACACTCAAGCGATTGCTGTAAAAACACTTGAGCACACGCCCAGGAGGTTTTGCAGAATCACCAGAGACAAGTGATTTTGGGTTTGAGGAGGGGGAAAGAGGGAGAGTGGGGGTTGAAAGGAGGACCTGGGAGAGTCGGGTGCCGAAGATATTGGGGGTCTGGAGAGTAAACAGACTTTTAGGTAGACCGGTAAGTTTTGGCGTCTAGTAACCCGGGAGTTATCACACCAGGCGGAAGGTCCCCCTCCTACAGCCTCCGAAAAGAGCGGACTGCTTTTTGTGGTTTACCTTTGTGAGTACTGCGTGACTCATCCCTCTGAGCCTTATTGTCAGTGATCCTTCTATGCATGACCGCATCAGAGACCTCTCATGGTGCGTTAACCTCCTCACTGCAGCAGGAACAGGTTGCAGGTTTGTGTCTGGGTCCAAGGATGGGCGATTCTCTTCCGGTTATACAGTCTTATTAGCTATGTTGGGGCCTGGGATACTTTTTGTAGGCATCAGATGTTTGTTAGCACTAGGTATACTAATGGGGTTACTTTCCGTGACGGGAGATGGAGTAAGTATGGAAGCAACGGATGGTGGACATGGAGCCCGATCCTGAAGGCAAGTTACCTGCAAGACAGGTAGCACTCTGAGCTTGGGATCGGCTTACTGTAGGGTTGCTGGCTTAGCCTTCTCACAGCGGTGCCTTAGATGAGGTGGCTTTTCAATGGATACTCACCTGAGCCCTTTCATTTCCTCCTCGAGCTTTGCGGCTAAGGAAGCAACTAGTTTGGCCACCTCTGTGGAGCCCACTTCAACCAGAATGCCGTGTACCCGGTTGGAGCTTTTGGTTACCAGCCAACTGGACCGACTTTTAGGTGGGAAAGGGAGCTTAAGGCGGCTAAACACCAGGGCATAGGTGCCATGAGGGTGGTCCGAGTTTAGAAAGCGACCGCAAACGACGACTAGCTTGGAGCATTTCTCGGTGTCTTGCAAAGTTTTGGCGACGTCAGGAATTTGCTGCTCGGATACTCTGCACACCTGATCGGCTGCCTGGGACACCGGGAGGGATTTGGTAACCAAACTCCTCAGGCTGGTCAACTCATCCTTAAGTTTACGGACAGTGGCCTCTAGCTCAATTATCTCGGCAGCCTGACTTTGGACTGCACATTTTAGTGCATCCGTTGCCAGCGCATTACGAAGGACCGTCTCGTCCGGATTGAGGAATGAGACATAGACCACAGAGGGTGAATCACCTTGCCTCATGGGGAGAGTGGCATCGTCTGAGAAAGTGGTACCATCAGTGGTGGGGGAAAGTAACGCTAAAGAGAGTCAAATCAGTACAGGAGGACGAGCTGTGTGCTCGGAAAATTTCAAAAACGGCTACACTCATTGAGGGAGACAACAGCACTGCTGGTGTACCGCAGTTCAGTTTCCGTTTTCCTTTTTCTGTAGCAAGGCTTGAGTACCTCTGGAGCCTCTGGTGCGAGAACCTGGATGCAGGTCCGGCTGAAGCCTCCATATCTTGTGATCTGATCTCAGCTGATCTGATCTGATCTACGTCGGTGCATTCCACCGAAAGATAACTTGACACTCAGTTAGGCTCGGACGCTTCCGATCCTGTGAAAACCGTTTTTCAATGAACCACAGAGGAGAAGCTATATAAAAGAGCCGAGGAAATCTGGGCTCGAAGCCAGCACCCATGAACTGCTTCAAGAGACCAAGACAACTGAAAAAACGGATTCTCTTTGACGCGCCCTTGGAACAATACGGTACGCGCGTTTGGCATGGCTGGTTTCGGTTCTTCTGGTCCTCAAAGTCTGCGGTCACAGCATGATGGTGGATATTCTACGGGGCATGGGGTGCAAAGTAGTTTATTTATTAGCAATTGATATTTCCTGCTTCTAGTGTTCAATCCTGGCACTACCTCATATTACATGCCGCAAACTACTGAGAACTTTCCTGTTCAGTCTCCAGTAGGCTATGGAAATGGGGGCCAGTCTGGAGCACAAAATGTCCCAAACTACAACTTTGTACCTGAATCTGCAGTTACAGGCATGGCGATGCAGTATGGTAGTGCGTTCGTCGGACAAGGGGCTGATTATGTACAAAAGAGTGTAACTTCTTTTGTTCACTTTATAAGGTCTAGGTGAACAACTATATCTCATCCTCCCGTTTGAAGTACTACTTCGCTGTGAATAACTCTTATGTTGCGAAGAAATTGGGCCTTGTTCTGTTTCCTTTTGCGCATACAGTAAGTCATTATGTATATGCACATTATATATATATATATATATATATATATATATATATATATATATATATATATGCTTGTTTCTGAAAACAACCATAATTTCGGCCTGAGAATTATTTCCATGAACTGTTCCACGGTTTAGCTGTGATCATATGATTTCCATCATGGTAAATGATTGACGTTTGGGACCGTCTTGTAAGGTTGTAGGATGTTAGTCGACCTTCGTTACATTATGACGGAAGCACGGTATATGACAAATTCGTTTTTGTCATCAATGTTCGTGGGGCTTACTTCTCTAAACTTTACCCATCCACCTTAATTCACTTGAAGAAAGACACCCCAAGTAGCCCCATAATTAAGCTAATATAACGGTGGCTCTCACCGCTCTCACCAACAAACCAAGACAACGATTGGTTGAATAACGACCGAAGAATTGATGCCAAAATACTCAGTCAGAATTTGCTAGCTCCGAGGAACCGTCTTAACATTCACATTATCCTACGTCACCTAACTAGATAGCGCAGTCACACGTGTTTTTCATCCTTGTTGGATACTGAGCATTGGGCGGTGTCATTGGCAAAGAAATGGGTTAAAATTAGTACATAGACGATCAGTAATGACTGAAAGAGAGTGGGCGCAGGTACTGAACCTTGGAGAACGGCAGCATTCACAGAAAATGGCTAGAACGGAATCCCATAAACTCGGAAGTAAGTATTTTACTGAGGAAACTTGATGTCCACAATACCAGAGCAGGGGAAACTCGCAAATGGGAAGCTTCGCTGGACTAACTTCGTGCCAGACTCGGTCAATGGCTTGTAGCGTACTACTCTGTCTATATAGTACACTAAATTAATGTCAACAATATCTAAGAGGACACTAGCAAACTAAGATGGGCGGAGGAGCGTGCGGTGATAAAAAGGCCAAAAGGGTATGTACATTAAGAATTAAAATGAAACAAAAGGTGTGACTCAAACTCACAGTTGTTCAGTGTTCTTGTGATCAAGAAATGAGCGTCGAAGAGCCAATATCCGCCAATGTCTTCAGTTCAGTTCGGTCTGACAGCCATCCGTTGAACAGAACAGGATGGTATTGAGCGAAGTGCCAAGAGACGCCGTTGAAGCTCCTAAAATGTTTTGTTTCACTCAGTTAGTTCCGACCGATATAATTCCAAGACACTCCAAACCAGAAGATGAGACCGTGCCAGAATGAAAGATTTATTTACAGCCTTTTTTGTATTGCGCGGTGATGACGACCAAAAGGTGTGTGTGTTTTACATTAAAACGTCGGTACAACAAAGGAGTGTCGCACCAAGAGACGTTGAAAATCATGGAAAAAGTCGGAAATGTACAGGTACCTACACAACTCCCCCGCCAGAGCGTTTGTTGTACAAAATGAACGCTCGATAGAAAAATAGAAAGAGGAAACGGTTAGCGAAAGAAAACGTCAACTAACAAAGTCTTGAAATCTGACAGGATGTCGAACGTTTCTGCCGGAACGGCGGGTTACCAGGGAAGGTTTTTGCTGTGGTGGTGCTGGCGGGTGTGGTGTAGTGTCTGGTGTGATGATAGAGGGTGGATCATCAACAGGAATTATTGGTGGTGTGTCTGTGGATGGTGATGGTGTCGGTGTTGCTGGTGATGGAGGTGTGTCAAAATACGCGGGTTTTAATCTGTCAATGGAAACTTTGTCTTGCTTATCGGCTTTCTGAACCACGAAATATTTGTGTGCGACTAAGCACCTTAAATGGACCGTCACATGTTGGTGTGAGTGGTTTACGAACAGCATCGTTACGAATAAAAACGAAAGGTGACGTATATAGATCATTGTACAAAAACGTGTGTGGATGACGAGCGAGTGGGTATTGGACGTAGATGTGACATACGGTCTTTGAGTTGTTGGACAAATTGGGATGGGTTAGGACTGGCATCAGTGCTGGGTTGAACATACTCACCTGGAAGGCATATGGTGGTACCGAAAGCAAGTTCAGCCGACGTGCTGTGAAGGTCGTCTTTGACTGATGACCGCAGACCCAAGAGAATTAGTGGCAGGTTGTCGCTCCAGTTATTGGGGTTTGGCTGTGATATCAGTGCTGCTTTGAGTTGACGGTGTAGGTGCTCTACCATGCCATTGGACGAAGGATGGTATGCAGCTGTTGTGATGTGTTTACAGCCAGGCAGTTTAGTGAACTCACGAAACAAAGTCGACTGGAATTGGCTGCCACGGTCTGTGGTGACGGTAGACGGTACACCAAATGTAGCAATCCAGTGTTGGAGTAGTACTTTCGCAATATTTTCTGCCGAGGTGTCGGAAATGGGTACTTCCACCGGCCAGCGTGTGAAACGATCAACAACGGTTAGTATGTGGGTATGTCCATTTGATGGTGGTAGTGGACCAACAAGATCGACGTGAATGTGTGAAACGGACGTCGGGAACGGTGAATGCACTGGGAGGAGAAAAAGTGTGGCGGTGGACTTTGTTTCTCTGACATTGTAAACACTGTTTAGTCCATAATGCAGTGTCAGAATTCATACTGGGCCAAACAAATCTGGCAGAAATGAGTTTGCGAGATACACGGATACCAGGATGGGAACGAGAATGAAAATGATCGAAAAAGTCGGAAATGTACAGGTACCTACAGGCTTTAGAGCAGTCATCGTCGTTGCACAGCGTTGAACAGCAGGGCGAGCCCTACTGACCACTGCCGTTCTCACCATGTTGCATGTGGAAATAGAAAGAATGAGTCTACAAGGTAAACAGGGAGCGGACCTACAAGGGTGGAAAAAAGAAAAGAACGCCCGAGTAGACAAAACACGGGATACACAGTCTAATTGTACAAACGCACATTGGTCAGTCATTCTGATTCGAAAGAAAGTGACAGCACTATCGCCGCTGTTCACGGTTCACTGCCATGTCCTTCAGTGTCTCCAGCCAACTGGTTGAGGGATCTTTCGGACGCCAACGAAGAAAATGGGAAGCATCTACTTTTCCTAAGTTCGCTGTACATTTTCTCATTCCCCGCTGCTGCGTCATCTGTTGACCTTTAATTGGTTTCTTCCACACCCTAGAAGGAACGGAAAACGGCGCGGTACAGTAGACCTGTTTACCATACGCAGCACGTACATCAACCGACGAAGTCTACTAAGCTGGTTACTCTGTGATAAGACATTCTCTAGACTGGTACCCAATATCCTATGTCCGACCGCAGCATCGCTCACTCGGTCGTTAGCAATGCCACGCAAACATCGGTGGTCGAAAACCTCCAGGCGACTGACATCTTCCGCACTCAGATTTCATGTCTAGCAACCATACAACAGAACTGAGCTATCGCGGCACAGTACACGCGACCTTTTAACCTCAACGAAATATCAGGTCAGCGCCACAAGTGCTTCAGTCCAGCGTACGCCACTCGAGTACCCAAACAGTTAGAGCGCTATGTCGCCGTGCGACGCGGGCTGTGTCGGGAATTTGTGCCAGCCGGGAATAATCGATTGTCTGCACAGATCTGGAGAAGCCTGTCCCCGTTATCTGTGCGCTGAGCGGCTAAGGCCTAACGCTCACCTAAACAAGCTCCTGACACAAAGTTTGTCAACTTGTGCAATAAAATCACCAGCTAGCACCACAATGTCAGAGCCTTTGATCCTGTGAACTCAAGTGGTAAGTTCATCATAGAACTCATCCTTCTGCATGTCAGAGCTGCAGTCTGTTGGAGCGCATACCGAGATCACAAACAAACTGCGCTTAACACAACTATCCTTTCAAACGCCAACTGACCCGTCGAGTTTTACAGCACATAAACGACTTCTAACCTGGATCCAGTCTAAAAAGGCAGCCTCAGGGTTATCAATCGAGACTATTCCTACACGTTGACCGACATCTCTAGCTGCTTCGTCTCCTGAAGTATTCAGGAAATACCTTGGTAAGATACCAGCAGCAGTTAGTTGAATCACACTGCTCGAATCCTGGATACGCGTCTCACTTACGCAGCAGACATCAGTCTTCAGAGTCTCTTGTGAGCACTAGGCAAGCCTGCTAACCGGCGTGCCGAGATTCAGAGGCTGACGAGACTTGAGAAAATTTGAGTTACAAGGTAGGTGATTACCCACGACACCTTGACAATAAACGGTTGGGAGCATCGGACGTGTTTTCAGTGTGAGCATTATAAGTGGATCGAGAGGACAAAGAGAGATGGTTGGGGACAGAAGACAAAGGTTGAACTCTTAGGAGTGGCCGACTTATCACTACCCACTACGTTCATGATTATCCTGCGTGACGACCGATGCAGTATGGAATTATTTGTATTCGTGCAGTTCATGGGAGATGTTGGACGGGTACTGCTAGGGTGTCCAGCCACAAAGCAGGAGAACGATTAAGGTTCTTAACCAAGGCCTTTTATTCTGACAAGAACCTATCCGCAAGGCAACGGGGTGGCTGGGTGGAAGTTCATTTGCTCAGGTGAACTATTCTTCCACTGATTTTACCAACTGAGTTGCCAGTTCAAATCGACCTCCAACTTGGAGGAACAGGAGACTGCTTCGTCAGTCCTCTACCCATTGACCTTCCAAGTGTACTTGAATCTTCAGCTTGAGGGAAGCCATCCCGTATAGCTCGTTGGGTCGCTGAGGCGCGCAAGCTCGCACACCATGTGAAGGGGCAGTCTCGTTGCGACAGCCGATCGCAACGGAATTCTACACATATATATATATATATATATATATATATATATATATATATCTTACGGAATATTGTAGAAAAAAACGTTGAATCACCAACCCACGGCACCGCACCGTACAGTCGTTCTTCGTGAGTTACAGATTTAAAATTACCGTCTTCTCCCACGAGTTTGTCTTCTCTGGAAATGGACTGCTTTCCCCAGTCTCTTGCTTACAAGTGGCCAACAGTCGACGAGTACTTATTTCATTCTTTGGTTGTACGCATTTAAGCTGAAGTATAGGTACCTCTATATCTTTATCAGAGCAGTCTAATGAATTTGCACGCTGATGGGGAGACAGTTGGTCAGGGTTTTAAATTTATCTGGATTGTTTTAAGAAATGGAATCAGCGAAATCAATGAATGTGCGTACCCAATGTGTCCAAGCATCGGTCGCGTTCAGAAAATCTGTCAGTCCGAAGAAACGGCCCACCTCATTTTCGGATGAATAAATTGTAATGCTAGTCAGAGGATGTCCACGGATTCAGCAGACACGATTACGACTGAGAAAGCATTGCCATATAAGCTAGTCTTTATCCATCTAAAAACGTAGTACATGCTGAAACGTAAAAAAAATACATATTGGATGACGATCAAACGCAGAAAACTTGGTAGTAACGTTTGGAAGCCGGAAATGCTCGTAGCGGACACTTGGCTATGCCACAATGTCTGCAGCCGTCTGGTAATCGAGTCCCGTGTACTCCAACCCAGGTCTTTCATACCTTCTTGCCTTGTTGTAGAATGACCACCTCGACATACCTTTTAACTACCACCTACCTCGGTGGTCTTGCGTAGCACATTTTCTAGCCACTAATCTGTTTAATTTCAGTACTTGCTCCAGTGTCTGACCACTGGTACCCATATCAGTCTGACTGAACTATTATTTACAGCACTACTCATCTAAGGTTGCGTTCTTTTTACGTGTATTTTTAGTGACCTACAATTGAAACTGAGACGTGACTTAAAACCAGCCTTGTCGATGGCTTTTATGTCAGCTTCATTTTATCTGTATGGTTTTACATGAAATCTGAGGATAATGAGTCAGTTATAGTTTCCGAATGCATTCTTTCGAAACCTAAGTTGATCTATATATCTTTGATTCCACCACCGTTTACTTCAGAAATGGTCAGTCCAGTTTGATACTTCTGGACCTGTGCCTCCCGGGGACGATATCAATGCTCCTGATCTCTACATACCGCTTATGGCTTTTGTTACGTTCGTTTTGGTCAGTGGTGCAGTCTTAGGTATTCAAGGTCGATTTTCTCCTGAACAGTTGGGAATTGTGTCCAGCGAAGCTTTGGGATGGCTTTTGTTGGAGGTTTTAATATTTCTACTTTTCGTGTATGTGCTCAACGTTCAATCCAACATTTCGTATCTGGATGCGATTGCCTTCTCTGGCTACAAATTTGTGAGGTAAGCTGCTGTTATTCCATTTAGACTTGCTTAGTGAAAATCCTGGACGTAGGGACCTTTTCGTTATTGTTTAAATATTATATATATATATATATATATATATATATATATATATATATATATATATATATATATATAGTAGGATACACTTTCACTTTCCTCTTCATCTCGCACAAAGTGTTCGCAGTTCTGTCATCTGTGAAGGGGGTACATGAATTCATCTAAGGACCTGTAGTTTGATAATCATTTTCAAACTGAACTTGGTCTTTCCGATGTCTGAAGATTTTTATCTTGATCTCAAATCACCTTTTCCGGCCTGGTCTTCAGTATCAATCACCTTGGCCTTATGGGACAGTTCTATGATAATCGTTTCGTTTTATTCACCATAGCACCTGAGAACTTCAATGCGTTCGTTCGGTCGAAAACTGCAGAAATAGTCAGTACTTTTTATTTATGAAGCGGACAATTGCTGACACGTACGGTTCAATTCAACCATTAACGTCGTCTTTTTGTATCCTGGTTTTGGTTGCTGCCTCGCAGTATCATCCAGGTGAGTACAGGATGGATAGAAACATGAAGTAAAAAAGGCCGAAAACAGTTATGAGAGGAAATGACGAATACAAAGAAATATCCTGGGTGCAACTACTCCACTGAATGCGACACCATGATTCCACCCATCTGGTAGGCCGGTCTCGTGGACCCTAGTCTGCAAGGCTAAAACACCTTACTTAGCCATGTCCAGTAGTCAAAAACTTCATACCTTTCGGCCATGTCATGAACTGACCACCTCCACCTACTTCTCAACTACTACTTTCCTCGGGGAACGGTGTTCGCCGAGAAAGTCTGTTGGTGGGCATGCGTAACACGTCCCAGCTACCTTAACTTGTTTAAGTTCAGTACTTGCTCCAGTGACTGATCACTGGTTCCGAACACCGCACGCGCAACCTCATCATTGCTGACAAGATGGTCTTATCGTATTCGTGCAATACCGTGAACATGTCAGCGGTTAAACACCAACAGTCTTCGCCTATTTTCTATTCTTAGCGGCCATGTTTCTGAGTCGTAAAAAAACGGATCTAACGATACTCAACCCTTGGTAGGAGTCCGGATGTCACCGGCGCCACAAGTGACTGACGTCGGTAAAAGTCAAACGCGTCTTCTGTCTGAACGGAGATCGATGCCTCTATTCTCATTCAAGGATAAGACGGTCTCAAAAGTCAATTCAATCACAAAATTAAACAGGAAGGGCGATAAATGGCAACCCTGGCAACCATCGCTTCTCGTGGTGAACTCGAGTGAAAGATCGCCGTAAGCACGAACTCAGCTTCAGCTGTTCGGATACTAGCATTGGAAGAGAAATGAATTTTTCTGGCACGTCCTTCAATAATATGCAGCGCCAGAGCACCCAACGGCCGACTGAGTCGAATGCTGATTTCGAATCAAGAAAGACAGAAATTGTAAACCTGCGTATGGTGTGTCTGTGTTCTAAAGCTTTTCGGAGGGTAAAGATGTAATCGGTACAGTTTCAACCGGGTCTGAAATCGGCTTGATTCTCACGCGTACACCTTTCGTGGGCACAAGATAATCGATGAGGAATAATCCCGGCGAGCAGTTTAGATGCGATACTTACCAAGCTAATTCCTCTGTGGTTTTCACAAGCGGACTTATCACCTTTTTTGTAAATCGACACAATGACAGACTTACACCATTCCCTGGGAATCTGATCACTATCCCAAATAACCCAGAGGAGTTTTTGAAACTCAGAAACCGAGGCTTTGCCTCCACCCTTGGAAAAAGATGGAGACAACCCATGGGGTCCAACGGCTTTGTACGTTTCCAAGTAACCTATCTCTCGCATAACCTCCATTTCTGATGGAGCAGTGACATCTACCTACGTTGTTTCTGTTGCAGGTGTATTCGGAAGGTCCACTGTCAAAATAGACCAACGGAATTATTCCTTAAACTGCTCCGCCCCACAGCCCAAACGACGTTTTCAGGAGTGAATCAGTGAGCCTTCGGTTTATGGGGTATCTGATTGGAGTAGCTCCTTTGGGTTGGTAGACTGTCATGCTGTTGGTGTATTTTTCATCTCTTTGATCTTCATCAGGTATCCGGCTCTCACCTGTGGCTCCACAAAGTTTAAGCATGCATCAGCGGCCACACCCCAGCAAATTTCTCGACGGGCGGGCTAAACCAGGTTGGGGGTAACTGAAGTCCAGGAGGAAAACTCGATGGGGGACGGTGTTCAGCATGCGAAGACAGTTACCCCCTGAATGGGCGGACGAGATTTAATGTTTAATCTAACGGCTGTGAAGTAAATCTGTCGAACCAACAGGGCTGTATGAACCCTTGGGTTGGATTCAGTTCAATCAAATGGCGAACGAGCTTTTAGCGAACCACCGGCAACCATGCCTCAACACTTTGTCTTGCAGTCCGCACTTGGTTATGGAAAGGTTAAGGATGCGCTCTCGAAAAAAGCCGAGTGACGCTAGGGATGTCTGTTCTATCAAACACCCATGAAACTTCATGATTTCATCATGAAACCGGCTTATCCACTGCAAGGAGCCAGCCACAGTCAGGTGAAGTAAGTCACACCGGGCTTCCGTTGGTCGGTACTTCTGGTAGAACAAAAAAATTGCTACTATTGCCAATGTACGCAGCCTTCATTTCTCTACGTTTCGCAACCCAGCACTGCTCACAGTCGTTCCTCAGGCTTCCAATCAGTTGGCGTCTCAAGGATTTACGGACATTATTGAGTGTGGAACCCAGAGGGACGAATGTGCGAACATCAAACAAAGCAATTGATGCGAAGATATTTATCGTTCGTATGGATAACATGGATCGGAGTCTTGTGTGACTAACAGTAATCCATAGTCGCCCTGCTCATTGCCACTTTACCTATTGAAACCTAATGCGGTTTTCCACTCCAAGCCTCAGGGTCCGGTTGCCGGTTATCTCCAGTAGTGCGGTGGGTCTTTGTAGCTATGGGGCATATCCCTTCAATTGCACTCATGTGCAGGCATGTAATAAGCAAATCCAAGGCTTCCTTGATCTGTCACCAGCATTAATCTGGGTCCTGGACATCCGGTTGCATCAGTAACCGTGTAGACAGATCTGCCTGGAAAACAGATCGTCGGTCATCGCTTAGAAGCAACTGTGCGGGACAGGTGGCTTTATCTTCAGTGGAACCACGGACGAAATGTGAACAGAATCGAGCACGTACCAAGACGTGGTCTGATTCCACGGGCGTAGACCCAAATGAACGACAGTCAGTCAATCCACACCAGCGGTGACCAATGACAATATGACCAATCTGAATCAAACGCTGTGAAAACGTAGGTGGACGCCATGTGAGTTTATATTGCTTCTTGTAGAAGAAGTTCGTACTCGCCAGAAACAATCTGTGGTTAGGGCACAGCTGGATAAGACGACCACCTTTGTCACGGCTCACACGTACACGTACAATGAGCTGGGCGATTGTAATTGTGTAGCTTTGTGTGATTTATATGTGCCTGATAGTCGGCGTTGCCAAATGTTAGACAGTTGCCATTTAGTGATCGTCATAGCCAGATAAACAACAGAAAAATCCGCGAGATCTTTCTTTTCATCAGTAAATGGGAAGGATGCAAATTTGTCTGTTTTCCGTTTTTTCAAAAAAAGGAAAAAAAACAGCAGACGAGATATGCTAAAGATGTGTCAGTAAATCGTTGTTCGGTCGACGGAATTGGAACGTGTATTTATGTCCTTTGGGTTCGAGGAACTGCCACGATTCCTCAAAATTGATATATTTTCAATAAATCCTAACATCAAAATAATGAAGAGAATCGGGTTGCAGTTATTGGGACCAATGGAATCACTGCGCATAGTGATAAGATAACTGAAAGTCAAGTATATAGATGGATAGGCAGTTAGTTCATTTCGAACAACCATTAATCACACATTGGTTGCTGTCTCTCAGCGAGAAACTCCATCGAAATTGTAAAAACAGGAGTATGATAGAAGTAAAAAGAGAACATCGGTGCATGTAGAGGGGAATGGAAACCACAAGTACTCGTTGATGCAAGTAAATAGGTATCGGTTGAGGGAAACGGCCAGCAGTGGCCCTTCGAAATTAATGCTCAATCGTCCGAAATGTTGTGTCCCTTTGCTGGGAGTAGCATCGCAGTCGTCAACAAACACGAATAATAACAGAATTCTTGATAAATAGATATCCCGATGTTAGGTTTCAATCAACTTCTAACAACCATATTTAAAGCAAGTAAACGGGAGCTACAAAAGGTCGATATGTACGAGAACAACCAACGAGCAAGGGCAAATGTACAAATCGATTTCATTCTCACGAGAAGCATGCTATGCTTTGAAAAATCGACACTTGACTTCTTCACAAGCTGATCATTGAATCACTGTAGATTTTACATCCTGCAGGGAATAAGGTAAGTTACACGCCCTCACAAAGGGCATCAGGCGTGTAACGCCCGGTCGGCACAATGAATTGCGGAGCTCTTTGAGACTCAAACGACAAATCATTGTAGAGCAGTGGACTCGTAACAGGGTGTCAGCCGCAAGGCTTTCTTTGCCGGCATGGCAGCAGCGTCGTATTCGAGACAGAAGTTTCATTCTCCAGCGGAAGATTTCTTCGTTCTTAATCTTGCTGGAGTGCTCTTTGCTTTACACGGAGGCACCTGATTTTTGAACGTGTTAGACTTCTAGGTTGAGGTCCATGTGACTAACCTGCCAAATGGTTGGAGACATTAAGTGATATGACTAGATGTCGCGACCAGGGGCGTATTTGCATTTGGACTCTTTCTTTGTTTTCTTCAATTCCGCCTATAACTTTGATTTTTTGGGGTCTTTATCACTATGCTTATATTCATTTGACCTTTTATTGGACTGTGCTGGAAGATAGCTACGGAAACCAGAGCACAGAAGTGCAAGGTTAATCGTTGATTAAACTAAAACTGATATTTGTTCGAAAACCATTTTGAAATGACTTCGAAGTAGGTAGTGACGCCATATTTTGAGTATTCATCTATTGCCCTTGCCTCCGTTTGACCACTGACTGATGTTCAGATGGAGAAAGAGTTCTTGAGAAGAATGCTACTGGCTTCCCATCGTGACCGAGCGTGACCGCGATTGATACATCGGAAGTATCTGTCTCCACGATCAGTGGTATGTACTCTACTTCTGTGCGACCAGTTCACGCTACGATGAGCCGGCTTCGTGGATGTTCCGAATGGCACCTGCCCATGAACGGTGTGTGAAGAAAATGTTCTTAAAGGATCTTAGGAATTAAATACGAAGTGGCGTCCTCGGCGTCACTTGGCTTTTTTTCACGACAGCAACTCTAGCCTGTGCACAACTGAGTGCTACCTGTCAGGCAACAGGAAGTTAGGAACGTGTGACCGGACAGGCCATTCACACGCCTTTTGAATGGCGGTCTGCCAGTGAAGAATTCCCGATACATCTTGGTGAATTCCACCCCACTCACGATAGTTGAGTGAAAGGTAAGAGGCTACGACCTTATTCAGTGGCGGACCACATTCACGTGCTTGACGTTGGTGTCGATGGGTTTCTGTGTTTTTTGTGTAGAAAGTTCTTCCCCAGGCAAAAATCCACCACGCCTTCTAACAACACCGCGTTGTCTTTGTCTGACTATTCGCCCTCAGCCTGTCCGATTTGGGTAACCTTGAACGAGC
This sequence comes from Fasciola hepatica, assembly GCA_948099385.1. Taxonomy (NCBI): domain Eukaryota; kingdom Metazoa; phylum Platyhelminthes; class Trematoda; order Plagiorchiida; family Fasciolidae; genus Fasciola; species Fasciola hepatica. Next base: position 6,121,182 of record CANUEZ040000019.1, read on the forward strand.
GCTTTGTGCTTTAATCGGCACGGCTCTCAGAATCATCGTAGCACGGAAACCCGATCACCACGGTAAGGCAGCAACATCGATCACTTGTATGTGGCGTTTTTCTGGGTTTTCGCTGGATTGATGTCGTATTCAGCAATATCTTTACCGCATACGACATTGTCAACATAAACAAGGGTGTTTTCTAGGTGTTCATGTGTAATAAGGTTATCCATGGTGTTGAAAACAAGCGACTTCGTTGGTAACTCAATAAACGTGCATGAATTGTTAAAGCTTTCCTCCGCTTCTGAAGCGATGTACTTCTCATCTTTATCCCTTATATTGTTTTGACGATGCACTTTTTCCACTTCTGGTTTACTGAAAATGTTGCATTGGGCTGTGGTCTGGATCACGTCGTTAATTCAGGGAAGTAGATACACGTCCAAATTTGTGAATTGGTTGATCTTTTGACCACAGCCAATCGCCATTCTACTTTTCTTAGTTACATTAGTGGTGACGAACAGTTGGCTCCTCTAAGATGATTCTGATGGTTTTACACTGTCATGTGCTAATAATTTATGGATTCCGGCGTTGGTAAAACATTGGTTATCAGGTGATAATTTGCGGGACGTCGTGGAAACGAGTCTGCAGTGCGGAAAGAGGTGTTCAGAAAGGAGTATTGAATTGATGCGTATCGCTCTCACTGGACCTACCGTAAAGGGCGAGTTTCGTCCATTGATTGGTTTTTCTACACGTTTATGGAGTGTGTGGAGGTCATGGTTCAGTAGAATATCGGAACAGAGATTTTTTTATTATGTGCTTGCGCATGAGTGTAATTGAAGGGATATGCCCCATAGCCACAAAGACTTAGCGCACTATTGGAGATGAGCGGCAACCGGACCCTGAGGCTTGGAGTGGAAAACCGCATAAGATTTCAATAGGTAAGGTGTCTTAACGAGCCGAAACAGATTATCTAGGATGGATAGTTTTATTCGATCATACACACGTTGTTTGTATGGGAGTGTTGTATAACAACATCCGCTAATAGTTCTAGAGGACTGAATTCACCCCACAGCTATCTTACTGGAACGTAGTTGAACATCCCAGTAGTATCTGCCAGCAGTGTCTGAGGATACGAAACTTCCTGAACCCCCAGTATCTACTGGAGCCCGCAAGGACACATCGTTCATAATGACATCTGTAGTAACTCGCGCCAAACAGCCAGAGGCTGTAGCAATGGCAGAAATATTCGATCTCCAGAATCGTTGATCAGAGCGTCACACTTTCCAAGATTCCTTTGTCTTTCCGGGATTGTTGCACGTTACCTCGGGCAGGACATTTCGTCTTTTGTGATGACCATAGTCGCAGGAGAACAGACGGAAGTGTTGACCGCCGAAGTGGTGGCTTCAGTTTTGGTCATGTTGGCAGGTGATTTAGCTGTCAGGAGACAGGGGTTTTGTCGTTTTTGTATATTTTGGGTTGGTTTGTGCTCTTTCCAATAACTTTGCTTCTTATCTGACTGTTCATAGATCCAGCGTTCTTTGCTCAAGTAGCCGTCGATGTCTGTAACCCAAACGCATACCAGAGATAAATGGATCGCGATGTTGATCTGCAATGACTCGTCAGAGGCTACCCTTCTTAGCTAGTGAACCAGGTTTCTCAAAAAAGACAAGTTTGTCCTTTCTGGTGTTTGCACCTAGAAGCAGATAGCTGGAGAATATTTCGTCTTTCGGCTGGACGTAAATCCCTTGTAAAGTGGAGATGGCATATTCAAACGTCTGACAGTCATAAACTCGTACACATATTTAATCAGTGTGTTAAGTTTGTCTGGTTACTGGGACTCCACGGAAAGCAGGAAGTTTGAATGTTCGACACCGATGGGTCCGCTGTTTCACAGCATCGGGGTTCAGCTTCAGAGTGGTCCATTATCAAAGAACGATCTTGATAAATTTTCGTAATCACAGTTGTATCAGTAAGCATAAAATCAGAAGATAAAGCTGTTGAATTGGCGTTATCAGACGTGTTGATCAGATGTAGTCGGAAATGATGTGAGAAGTATTATAGGACTATTTACAGTGAAAGTGAGGTCAAACAATGCTCAAACACCGTGTCTACTCGATAAAAAGACCTACCGCAATAGTAAGCCCTAGCTAGATTTCTCAGGATTCTTTTAATATAAACCCTAGTTGAAACCGTCAACCGCCGAGTGATTCTATAGGATGGAAGCACCAACGAGTAATATGTGGTCACAACAGTCAAAATAATTCTGCTATGAGGTATTTACAGTTTGAATCTTCGAAACCTGATCAAACGGCAAAGCATAGTAGCAAGACCCAATCCTTTTTGCATACCGATTCGTCCGTGTCTAGAATACGTTCGAGGACGGCTAGTGAACGTGTTTTTTATCCGGTCTGGCAACGAAATTCCATCGTTATCCCCTCTATCGGACGAATAGAGAAAACGCAAGTCAGTTTACAGGTGCAAAGGTGTATTCTATATATCGTGGTACCGAAACAGTACCGATAGGAGAGATGCACCGAACGGATATGAACGCAACGGCTGAGCAGAAAGCGAACCGCGAGCGTGTACAATCGGCGAAGGACCGAAAGTGAAAGTGATTCAAAACGAGATCGACGAAAACCTCGGAAAAGTCAGTCCAGTAAAACGTACGCAACCGAACAAAACAGTGAGGTTGATGTCAAACGTCAGAAAAGATCGTAGATAAAATAGATCCAAAATGATGTCCAGAAAACCATCATTTTCTCAGAACAATCGAGGTCACTACACGTGCATCAACTGTAATTGGGCTGAATTGACTTGTTCTGACCGTTTGGTTATTCAAGTACGCCAAGATTACATGTTCGTTCGGCGTAAATGATTTGCAGGTCTCAGTTATTGCCCTAACTCAACAGAAGGTGATCTGGAGCGTTCAGCCAGACCAAATGCTCTTTTTCATCATCTCTGGACCCATCTTGCAACAACGGAGACCCGCAGATTGTTTACGCATAGTGAACAGTGGGGCCTAGCGTCCTTGGTTGTCCATTAGTCTGTCGGAGCGCAGACTCCACTGATATGCAGTTGATAATGAGCAAATACGGATCATAATGCAGTGTATCACTGAGGTGAAATAAAGAAGTAAAATTTTAGCACCGGCTGCTCTTCGCTTTCATGTTTGCTACCAGATCAAGATGAGTGCAAAAAGAAGGAACTGTTCCGTCGATTACAAGAAGGAATTGCTGAGGACTTCCGGGTAGGAATCTTACGGCTCTCTGCAAGGAGAGAAAAGGATCCCCGAACGGTCCGAAGATGGAAGACAGAGTATTATGACCTCAGCTCACGAATAGAATAAGGAAACGCGAAGAAGTTCAAGCGTAAATCAGGTCGGCGACCATGATCTTCTGAACCAGAAGATATCAAATGTGAATGCATTGGTGACAAGAGAGCGAATACTTTGGTTGTACGCAGAGCCGATGTTTAAGCGTTTGTTCTTGCAGTGGCACCACATTTTGAAACAACCCAAAGAGAATTCAAAATATCACAACACTCGCGGAATGGCTTTCTTCAGCGATACAAACTGTCTCCAAGCTGATCGACAACATCGTTCAAGGCGGAAGATGCTGAAGTTATTAGACGTGCACTTGCATTCGAGTACTTTATTGATGAAACAGGCATTTCCAAACAGAATGTCCAATACGATTTCCGCGGATGAAATTGCAGTGTTTATGGGCTTTCAATCTCAAACGGCAATTGATCAGACGAGTGCCCCATTAATCTACGTTTCCCTCACTGGTTACAAAAGTATACGTGTTACCCGTATTTTGGCAGTGTATCTGAACGGAAGGAAAGCCCCGCCTCTAGTCACAGCTGAGGTCATGAAGGGTAAGATTATGCCTGTTTCAGGTCATGTTCTTGCAACCAAAGAATCCTGGTTATGAGAAAGTGGGTCGATTTAGTGTCGTCTCTTGTTTTGCGAGTTGATGAACGGGATCTACTAGTCTAGGACTCAGCAGCACCCGTTGCACAGAAGACATGAAAAACTCCGTCGCAGAAAGAGAAATGGATCAAATAATGATTCCCACTGGAGTGACTTCATATCTTTAGACTTGATATTGCGATAAGTAAACCCTATAAGAACCATTTGTGTGTATAAACCAACGACTACATTGAAAGTAGAAAGGAGAAAAATCGTGACTTGAGTGAAAAATTCATGGGACAAAACCATCTGACAGCTGTGTTATCAATGCACTACGAGCAGGCTGCATGAACGATGGATGCTCATCTGAGGAAGGCTTTGTTGCTGGACATGAGAGGCTAGGACCAGTGATTCTACAAGAAATGGCGTCACAAGAAATTCAGGATTTGGAAACTTATGACGATGTCCCAGATGACATGAATTTATTTGAATCAAGGTAATATTTTGTATGTGCATGTGTTGATTTTGATATCTGCCAAATACGACATCTGAAAATAAACCCTAGTGCAATTTTTGAAGCAGAAATGAATGAGACCGGGTCTTATTTTCAAGGAAACAAGGTACGGCAGTTTTGTGGCCAGTGGAGCAGTTGCATTCGGGTTCTTCGCTTCTGTGCTTTTCGCTTGTTCCTTTCATTTTGTACTTAATTATATTTTACCCTCTATCCGACGATGCTGCGAGGTGGCAGCTAAAACCAGAGCACAGAAGTGCAAGGTCGACGGTTAAAAAATGAACTAAAATGATCGTTCTCCTAGATGTCTTTCCCGAAAGCGGTATTTCGCATCGCTGGAGAAACAAGAGCGTGGAAAAATAATCTAATTATATCGAACTCCTAGACATGCAACTTTTCCTGTGATCACAGAAAAGATTGGTGGATTTCTTCAGGACGATATTTGGTTGTTGAACATAGTCGATGCCATACCGAAACTAAACTAACTTCGATTGAGCTATGTTGTCGTTATCTTTAAATAGCTGCTTTGATGCAGAAAACCTTAAACAAGTGTGGCAGTAAAGTTTCGTGGTGTATGACTGGTAATCATTTTGAAGAATATTTGTTTCCAGGTTATGCTAACGGTTCTTTCGCCGATTTTGCTTTTTGACAGTATGATCGTTACTCTCTTGAGCTACCTGCTTTTGGATCTTCCTGGATATTATTTTTCACTGGTTTACTTGAGTTTTGCAATCGCTTTCTTTCTGGTAAGTTGCTTTTTGATAGCCTGACTGTATGTGTTGAATTTCCCAAACTCTTGTTCGTGTCTACTTTTCCGGCAATAAGACGCATTCAGTTTCGTGGCAGACATCCACTGTCGTTCGGCTCGTTATCATACCTGGCCTATTGGGACTTCATGTGGTCCTCTGTTACTCAAAGACTTGGTCTGGTTGCTGGCTGCTCTAATGTTGCAGTGAACCCTTATGGTTGTTGGGCATACCCCTTCCACTGCACTCATGCGCATGCATGTAATAAAAAACAAAGAATGTGAGCTGTATTCAAGGGGTCGGCGTTGTGCCCAGGCTAGAAATTAACCCGCACATTGTCATTGCGTATGGTGATATTTTCCGGACCTGCATCTAATGTGACCAGCGTTTCTCTGTCACGATTCACCATCCAGTGAGCAACAATCACACTTAAGTAGGGTAAAAATCTTATGACTAAAAGAGTGTAATTATTCAAATAGTTGACATTTGTGGTAACTATCAATTGTTATCCAGCTAATGCTGATTAACGAAAACCAGATGGAAAGCATTCATGCGCTTCCACAAGGTTTTCAAGAATACAACAGTGTTTTGGCATTTTATGTTCGAGAGTGTGCAGCGAAGACATGTTTAGTGGTGATAATCGTAGATATTGAAATAGTGTTATACTGTAAGGGTTGATTTGGTGACGATAAGACTAGCATAATTTAGCTTCTCCATTCCGCAGTTTGTAGGAATCAACTGTTTGTAGTCTTTTTCCATAATGTGCTCACCGTATCCGACACCTTACATTGCGTTTTGGACGGATCGATATTCTGCATGCTGTTGAAATGTATCGGGGCGACCATATAGTGCACGGATTCCTTTCAAACCTTACCACTTACAATGATTTAATGTCGCTTGCTGATGTCATATATATATATATATATATATATATATATATATATATATATATATATATATATATATATATATATATATATATATATATATATATATTCACTAGAATCTAATTTGAATCGTCTGGAGTGTGAATGGATACTCCTCATTGAAGAGCCCACAAATGAATCACAACTGTGATTTCTCATAGTTATTCGTGTCGGGGTCATTGCTAACCCAACGAACAACGAGGCTGCATGTGCAAGCGCTCATATTCATAGTAAGTAGTATGTTAACGTGTTGACAAAATTTCCCCGGAAGCACACGACCGGTTTCGCGGTTGTTGCCGCTCATCAGGTATGCGTACCCGGTACTCCTCTGCCCACTCTTACTATGAATATGAGCGCTTGCACATGCAGCCTCGTTGTTCGTTGGGTTAGCAATGACCCAGACACGGATAACTATGAGAAATCAAAGTTGTGATTCATTTGTGGGCTCTTCAATGAGGAGTATCCATTCACACTCCAGACGATTCAAATTAGATTCTAGTGAACATATAAGATCGGAGTGTACAAGTATGAAGACGAGTGGGCAGAGAAGTACCGGGTACGCATACCTGATGAGCGGCAACAACCGCGAAACCGGTCGTGTGCTCCCGGGGAAATTTTGTCCACGTTAACATACTACTTACTATGAATATATATATATATATATATATATATATATATATATATATATATATATATATATATATATATATGGTATGGTATGATATGGTGGTTAGATAAATTCTCTCCAATTCTGTATGATTTACATTGATTTTGTAAATTTGTTTTCCTTCAGATACGAACACTGAAATTGAAAGTACTGCCTCATGCTGAAGCATATTCGTCCGAGGGCAATAAGCGTCGTGTCTACCTGCTACTCATGATCGCTTTAGTCCAGCCATTTCTCATATGGTGGATGTCTCGACGGATGTTGCTAACACCGCCGACAAAACCGATTCTGTAATGGATGTTGGATATCGGAGCAATATGGCGACTCACAATTGCATCTGTTTTTCTGCCGAGGCATGCCTCTCAGTTCTGCCTTACTTTCTCTTGATAAATTATAAATAACTCCACTGATCACTGTTTTGCTTAATTTTATCACCTGCTTGAAATTAAGCTTGGTGGGAACGCAGCAAAGTTATCAGGAACAATAAAAAATGGAGAGGATGAGGTACAACAACATTGGAGAGAACGACCAATAGATGAAAGAACCCCGAAAGTTATTGTTTCACCGTGCACGTTTTGAGGTCTTTTTGCTCTGTGTATTTACGGGGGACGAAAGTGCAACAAATAGGCCGCACAGCATTCACGCTACTGATTTTTATTATGGGCAAGTCTCAACATTTCTAACCAACGGCAGTCTTCATACCTTCGGTCTCAACCGAAGCCAGCGCTGATACTGCCTTCTTCATGCCCCTACGTCGAGTCATGGCCAGATCGCCGCATCGTTTCTTTGAGCCTTGTTCAGCTTGTTTTTTTTCAAATGCATGTTTGTACATGATTGCGACGGAAGGGGTATATCCCATAACCAAAAAGCCTAGTGCACTATCAGAAATATCCGGCAACAAGATGCTAAGACTTGCAGTGGAGAACCACATACTGTCCCAATAGGTCAGGCGTGGTAATAAACCGAACGAAATGGATTACTGTCCACGACGTGCGAATAGAGCAGAAAAAGGTAAAAGATGGACAGGTGTTCCCAGAACCATCGCGCCTAAGATAGCACGAAGAACCTTGTGCTGATCGCTGTCAGTTTTCATGGCTATCAGTCGTTGGTGTTCTTGTTCGTCGTGTCTATGTGTGCGCCGACTGACTACAGTTCCTCTGAGGCCAAGGAGGAATTCTATCAGGATTTGTCTCAGCTGCTTCGATGCACACGTTCAACGGACGTGGTGGTCATTGCTGGGGATTTGAACGCCCAAGTTGGCCGTTTGGGAGGCCCACTTGCTATCCTAGCCTATCGTACCGGTAACGGCGATCGTCTCACTTAGCTGTGTTCTGAACACAAATGGTTTCTGGCAAGTACGAACTTCTGTCATAAGAAGCGGCATAGAATGACATGGCGTTGTTCTTCGTCTTCGCAACATTGGACCCAGATTGGCCGTTTGTCATTGGTCACCGCCGGCGTGGATCGACTGAGGATTGTCGTTGATTTTGGTCTACACCCATGGACTCAGATCACGTCTTGGTACGTGCTCGCTTCTGTTTACGTCTCGTCCTTGGTCGCACCAGCGTAAATGCCACGCGTCTCGCGCAGTTGCTTTTAGACGATAATCAGCGACACAATTTCCAGACGGAGCTGTCTACGCAGTTATCGATGCAGCCAGATGTTCAGGACCCAAATGAACGCTGACAACAGATCAAGGAATCTTCGTATGCCGCTTAGAATGCCACCCGGGACTCTGTTTCAAATCGGTCTCACAAACGATGAATATCCTTCACATCCGTTGTTCTGTTGGGTGGTCGCAAATCCGTACCGCCGGATGCCACATTCAGTGACATTCAATGAAGTGCGCAAATCCCTGAGACACAACTGACTAGGAGCCTGAGAAATGACCGTGAGTAGTGGTGGACTGCGAAATGTAGGGAAATGAAAAGGCTGCGTCCATTTACAATGCTTGCAACCTTTTCCGTTTGATAAGAAGTACCGGTCCACAGAAACCTGATGCAAGTGAGTTAATCAAGGAATCCGACGGCCCACTATTCACTCTCAGGGACGTCGTCTGGAACATTGGGCGGAGCACTTTCGAGAACAATTCAGTTGGCCCACTTCAACGGTGGACCTTCTAAATATACCTGCCAGCGAATGATGCAGGTGGATATTAGTCCTCCATCAGGAGACGGATTACTTGAGAAGGTACACAGATAGGTTGTCTCCATCTTTTTTCAAGGATGGAGGCCGTGCGCAGCGTTTACCGCGGCCAATTGGCCGCGGCCGCCCGACAATGAACCACGTATATATGTGGAACATAGGCGCACGGAGGGGGCAGTGACCATGCTTGGACAAGGTGTACCCCCTATATATCATGCAAAACTAGATGAGCTTCTCAGATCAAGCAAATAATTCAGGAGGCGAGTCTAGTTACTACCGCCGTTGACCCACCACGTATTTTACGCGTAAATTTGAGAAGCTCATCTAGTTTTGCATGATATATAGGGAGTACTCTCACTCCTCGGGCGAGTCAATGCTACCACCGCCGTTGACCCGTCCATACGAGTCCGTACGGGCCGTATATAGGCGTGCATAGGCGCCTATAGTGTAGCATAGGAGCCTATATACCAGCATAGGCCGTGCGTACGGGCCGTATATAGGCGTGCATATGCGCCTATAGTGTAGCATAGGAGCCTATATGCCAGCATAGGCCGTGCGTACGGGCCGTATATAGGCGTGCATAGGCGCCTATAGTGTAGCATAGGAGCCTATATACCAGCATAGGCCGTGCGTACGGGCCGTATATAGGCGTGCATATGCGCCTATAGTGTAGCATAGGAGCCTATATACCAGCATAGGCCGTGCGTACGGGCCGTATATAGGCGTGCATAGGCGCCTATAGTGTAGCATGCTCGTAACTGGGTGTGGGGTGAATTTCGTCGCATATGTAGTGGGATGGCTGCTCGCTCCTTAGCGGAGGGCTGGTTCTTCGGGGCTGGTCATTCGTTCTCGAGTGTGGCGTGTCTCTCTTGAGCTGATTAATCCGGTTGGCTTGTCCTGTAAGCCGGGCGACCAGGTGCAGGTTGCTTTGGTGGTGCTTGATCGATATTCGCTAGCAGGAAACTGCTGTATGAATGGGAATGTGACGCCCGGGGCAACGTCTCTTCCTGTGAAAACATGTGGTGGTGCGCATGTGAAGCTAACGCTCCGTGAAACCGCGACACGGTCCAGCGGCTAGCTCGTTGATTTTGATCCTGTGCCCCGACGGCTTCGGCTGAACGGGTTGAGGACTGTGAATAATCTGGTTGATCCTGCCAGTAGTTATATGCTTGTCTCAGAGATTAAGCCATGCATGTCTAAGTACATACCTTTAAACGGTGAAACCGCGAATGGCTCATTAAATCAGCCATGGTTCCTTGGATCGTACATACTACATGGATAACTGTAGTAATTCTAGAGCTAATACATGCCACTATGCCCTGACCCGCGAGGGAACGGGTGGATTTATTAGAACAGAATCAACCGGGGGCGGCTTCGGTCGTCCCTGTTGCATTCTGTGATGACTCTGGATAACTTCACTGATCGCAGTCGGCCTTGTGTCGGCGACGGATCTTTCAAATGTCTGCCCTATCAATTTTCGATGGTAGGTGACCTGCCTACCATGGTGCTAACGGGTAACGGGGAATCAGGGTTCGATTCTGGAGAGGGAGCCTGAGAAACGGCTACCACTTCCAAGGAAGGCAGCAGGCACGCAAATTACCCAATCCCGGCACGGGGAGGTAGTGACGAAAAATACGGATACGGGACTCACTAGAGGCTCCGTAATTCGAATGAGTACAATTTAAATCCTTTAACGAGGATCAACTGGAGGGCAAGTCTGGTGCCAGCAGCCGCGGTAACTCCAGCTCCAGAAGCGTATATTAAAGTTGTTGCAGTTAAAAAGCTCGTAGTTTTATCTGGGTCGCATGGCTACATGCCGTCGCTCGTGGGTCTGGCCTGGTTACTGCCGGGTTGAGCTCGCGAGTCGGTCTCGTGGTTGTGCTTCCTTTCTGCTGTGTCTGTTTACAGGTGTCAGCGTGACTGGTGGGCTTGCCTGCTAGTCTGTTGGCATGCTTCTTGGTGCCTTTAATCGGGTGTCGGAGGCGGACAGCACGTTTACTTTGAACAAATTTGAGTGCTCAAAGCAGGCCTTTGTGCCTGAAAATTCTTGCATGGAATAATGGAATAGGACTTCGGTTCTATTTTGTTGGTTTTCGCATCCGAAGTAATGGTTAAGAGGGACAGACGGGGGCATTTGTATGGCGGTGTTAGGGGTGAAATTCTTGGATCGCCGCCAGACAAACTACAGCGAAAGCATTTGCCAAGGATGTTTTCATTGATCTTGAGCGAAAGTCAGAGGTTCGAAGACGATCAGATACCGTCCTAGTTCTGACCATAAACGATGCCAACTGACGATCCGTGGTGGTTCTTTATGTGTCCCCACGGGCAGTCCCCGGGAAACCCTTAAGTCTTTGGGCTCCGGGGGAAGTATGGTTGCAAAGCTGAAACTTAAAGGAATTGACGGAAGGGCACCACCAGGAGTGGAGCCTGCGGCTTAATTCGACTCAACACGGGAAAACTCACCCGGCCCGGACACTGTGAGGATTGACAGATTGATAGCTCTTTCTTGATTCGGTGGTTGGTGGTGCATGGCCGTTCTTAGTTGGTGGAGCGATTTGTCTGGTTAATTCCGATAACGAACGAGACTCTGGCCTGCTAAATAGTATGCCTGTCCTCTGTGCTCGTGCAGGTTGCGTTGTCCATTGCCTCCTCGTGGGGTAGTGGTTACGTTGACCGGCGGGTGCGGCGCAGGTACTTACTTCTTAGAGGGACAAGCGGTATTCAGTCGCACGAAATTGAGCAATAACAGGTCTGTGATGCCCTTAGATGTCCGGGGCCGCACGTGCGCTACAATGACGGTTTCAGCGAGTTTGGAATCCTGGCCTGAGCAGGTTGGGTAAACTGTATCATAACCGTCGTGACTGGGATCGGGGCTTGCAATTGTTCCCCGTGAACGAGGAATTCATGGTAAGTGCAAGTCATAAGTTTGCGCTGATTACGTCCCTGCCTCGTGGCATAGATCTTTTCTCGGGCAATAAACTGTCTGACTTGGAATACTTGGAGGATATTTTTCTTCTGAGTGGAGATCCAGGTAAGTTGCAAGATCTCTTAGATAGCCTTAACAACAGTGTAGCAATGTTTGGGATGCGTTTTGCACCTTTGTTGTGTGAAATGCTGCTGCAAGACTAGGTTGGCTCAACACTGTACCCTGTGTTGGCAGGGGAAACTAGCTGGAGTGGACGAATTTTGTCACCTCGGTAGCTACATTTTACTAGGTGGACGGATATCGGATGAAGTGTCATCATGTATATAGAGGGCGCGTTTGACTTTTGCCTACCTTCGTCATCTGCGGCTTTGGATAAAGGCCCTAATGGTTCTGCTTTGTGGCTGGACATCCTAACAGTGCCCGTCCAACATCTCCCATGAACTGCACGAATAGAAAGAATTCCATACTGCATCGATCGTCACGCAGGATAATCAAGACCGCGCTGCCCATTGCATCGAGCGGGGTGAGTAGTGATAAGTGGGCTACTGCTAAGAGTTCCCTCTTTTATTCAACCTTTGTCTTCTGTCCCTAACCACCCCTCTTTGCCCCATCTATCCACCCGGAATGCTCCCACTGGTAACACGGTCGACACTCGCAACGATTCACTGTGAAATAGTGTCGGGAATAATCCTGTCTGGTAACTCACATCTTCTCAAGCCTCGTCAGCCTCTGAATCTCGGCTCCTTCAACGTGCGTACACTGATGCAGGCCGGTCATCAGGCGTTCCTAGCTTTCACATTAGATTCTCTAAATATTGATGTTTGCTGCTTAAGTAAAACGCGTATCCAGGATTCGAGCAGTGTGATTCTAATAACTACTCTTAGTATCTCATCGAGGTATTTTCTACGTACTTCAGGAGACGAAATAGCTCGAGCTACGGGTCAATGTGGTGTAGGAGTAGTCTTGAGTGACAAGGCCAAGGCTGTTTTTTGGACTGGAACCCTGGTAACAGTCGTTTATGTGCAGTTAGACTCCAGGTTTCAGTTGACGTTCGAAAGGATAGTTGTGTTGAACGCAATTTGTTTGTGATCTCGGCATACGCCCCAACGGACTGCAGCTCAGACGCGCAGAAAGATGAGTTCTATGATGAACTCACCACCCTCGTTCGAAGCAGTAAAGGTTCTGACATTGTAGTGCTGGCTGATGACTTCAATGCACAAGTTGGCAAACTCAGTGTGTCAGAAGCCTGTTTAGGTGTGCGTTGTGCTTTACCCGCTGAGCGTACAGCTAACGGGGATAGACTTCTCCAGTTTTATGCAGACAATCGATTGTTCTTGTCTAGCACTAATTTCCGACACAGCTCGCATCGCACAGCAACATGGCGCTCTAACTCTACAGGTAGTTTGAGTCAGATTGATCATATCGCTGTAGGCTACCGGTGGTGCAGTTCTCTTCAAAACTGTAGATCCTACTGGTCCACGTACACAGAGTCGGACCATGCATTAGTTTTAATGTGATTATCTCTCCAGCTCCATGGTAATCGTCGCAAACCGCAAACCCGACTAGCCGTGCAACGTATGTGTGATCCAAAAGTACGCACCCTTGATGAGCAGAAGTTAGCACATGAGCTAGGATCTACGACGAACAGTGATGTAGATGAGCATTGTGCTCATATCAAACAGGCGATGCACTTTGCAGCAGGTTTTGCCTGTGGTCCTAGATCCGTTGTCCATCAAAGACACTGGATCTCGCAAGAGTCGCTGAGTATAATGGAGCAAAAGCGTCTGCCCTTGAACCATAGGGAGATGGATAAGATGCGGAGAAATCTACGAAGACAAGTTACGAAAAGTCTTAAGAGTGATCGCGAAAATTGGTGGGTCAAGGTAGCCGAAGAAATGGAAATAGCAGCTGCTTCAGGTAACAGTCAAAGACTGTTCAAACTTATTCGTGACACCGGTGGACGGTGCACTCAGGTCAGTGAAACGATTTGCGATAGAAATGGAGAGCCCATTCATGGCAAACAGCAAAGACTCAACCGTTGGGCCGAATACTTCAAGGAGCAGTTTAGATGGCCTCGCACTACTGTAGTTACTCCTGTGTCAACAACTGCTACTCCTTGGGTGGTATCACTTGCGCCCCCATCGGAAGTAGAAGTAGAGTCGTGCGTTCGATCACAAAAGCGAGGGAAAGCTGCAGGTCCCGACGAACTTCCCCCAGTTCTTTTCAAACTGGGTAGTGGGGCGTTGATAAAATCATTTGCTGTCTTGCTCCGTGACATTTGGAAGGAGGAGCGTATTCCGTTAACATGGGGTGCGTCATTGATTGTTCCCATCTTGAAGAAGGGAATACGCAATGACTGCAGTAATCATCGTGGGATTAGCTTAATTCCGATAGTCACCAAAGTATAAGCCGCAATTCTACTGCACCGTCTTACACCAGCTCGCGAGAGGAATGTCCGCCAACAGCAGGCTGGATTCCGCCCAGATCGAAGATGCATCGGCCAGATTTCTACTCTTCGCCGACTACTTGAAACGCGTCACACGCATCGCCGACCGACAATAGTGGTTTTCTTAGACCTGAAAGCCGCTTTCGATTAGTTGATCGAACACCACTTTTCAGTGTTCATCGAAAAGGTATGCCCCAGAAGGTCGTGGAGCCACTGAGATCATTGTATTCTCATACTTCTGGCCGCGTTAGAGTCTACGGTGAGCTATCCGATCGGTTCGAAACGACTAGCGGTGTTCGACAGGGATGTCCTATGTCTCCATTCCTTTTTAACTTCGTCATGGACCAAATAATGGAGAGTGCGCTGCAAAATCTTCAGGATGTAGGCGTCGAACTAGGAAATAATGGAAAGCTGTGTGACCTAGATTACGCGGACGACGTTGTCTGCTTGTTGGAATCCACAGAACATGCTAGACATGCACTGGTTAGACTCTCAAGAGCTGTAGCTCCATTCGGCATGTGCTTTGCACCTTCAAAGTGTAAAGTGATGTTACAAGACTGGACGTCAACGATGCCGAGCAGCGTGACGACAGTTGGGAGCACAGTAGTAGAGGTGAGCTCGCGTATATCCAATTCTCGAGTGGCGTATGCTGGACTGAAGCACCTGTGGCGTCGATCTGATATTTCACTGAAGTTGAAAGGTCGTGTATACTGTGCCCGGGTACGGTCAGTTTTGTTATATGTTTGCAAGACTTGGAGTCTGCGTGCTGAAGATATTCGTCGTCTTGAGGTTCTCGACCACCGATGTTTGCGTAGCATCGCTAAGACTGGGTGGAATAGCCGAGTGAGCAATGCTGAGGTCAGAAAGCGAGTATTGGGTATTAATTCGGAGATCGTTCTGTCACAGCATATCCAGGTTGATAGACTTCGTTGGTGGGGGCACGTGTTACGTATGTCAAACACGTCTACCATACCGTGCCCTGTTTTCCGTTCCTCCTCAGGAGTGGAAAAAACCACGTGGAGGCCAACAAATGACGTGGCAGCGAGGAATGAGAAAATGTACAGCGAACTTAGGAAAAGTAGGTGCTTCACGTCTTCATGGTTGGGGTCCAAGAAATCCATCAGCCAGTTGACTGGAGACACTGAAGGATATGGCGGCGAACCGCGAGCAGTGGGGATCATGTAGTCATTCTCTATCGAATCAGAATGACCGATCGATGTTTGTTTGTACAGTTAGACTGTATTTCGTGTGTTGTCTACTAGGGCATTCCTTCATTTTCCCACCTGTGTAGGTCCACTCCCTGTCCATCTTGTGTATTCATACTTTCTAATTCAACGTGCAACAAAGTGAGAAAGGCAGTGGTCGGTGGGGCTTGCCCTACTGTTTAACGCTGTACGATGGTGATGATGACGATGTCATCTGGGGTGCCGACGTAACATCCGATTGTCTGTTAAGGGTAGAGTGTACACTGCAGTGATTAGGTCCGTTATACGGTTCAGATACATGGCCATTAAGAGTAGGAGATAGGCGAAGACTGTTAGTGTTCGAGCACCAATGTCTCTAGCTTTGCCCGAGTATGGTGGGAACACCGTATCAGGAATGCTGAGGTTCGGTGTAAGGTGTTGGGAACCAGAGGGCAGTTTCTGGATCAAGTACCGAACCTAAGCAGGTTAAGATGGTTGGGACATGTGTTACGCATGCCCACGGACAGACTTCCTCAGTGTACGCTGTTCTCTGAGGCAAGTGGTGATTGGAAGGTAAGTTGGGGTGGTCAGTCCATGACATGGAAAAAAGGTATGAAAACCTTAACCAGTGGACTTGGCCGAGTAGGGCGTGTTAGACTTCTGGGTTGGGGTCCACGTGATCCACCTACCAAATGATTGGAGACAATCAGTGATATGGCTGGGTCTCGCGATCAGTGGCGTAGTTGCATTCGGACTCTCTCCTTGCCCCTTGATACTCTGACTTTTTTGAATCTTTAGCACTATGCCCCTATTCTTTTTGCCCTTTACTAGATGATGCTGGAAGGTAGCAACGGAAACCGGAGGACAGAAAGGTGTTAATGGTTAAATAAACCGGAACTGGTGTTCTTGTCACTTGCTCACACTTTAAGTCCCTTCTGAAAGAAGAGATCGAGCTTTTTGATCCCTGTTCAAGCCGATGTTTTCTTGACCCATCCTATTGGATTTTTAATTCCAGTCTCGAAATGCAGTGCAAAGGTCCCATATTCCATGGTTCCAAAGGCACACTGCGCTCTTAGTGATTAAGGGCAACGGCGTCCCTGGAACTTGGAATCGATCACGAAATAAGTTTCGAAAAGCCGTCTTGATAATGATCGAGGGTCAGCGGATGGGGTCCATCAGTATTGTGACCTACGCAGATGAGGTTCGAACTATGTAACTCAGAGATAGTGGGGCTTATTCCACTCGATCACTACTGATTTACAAGTGCTTCAACTTAGCACTTGTGCATGTCTCACAAGTGGTTATTTACTATCGAACTATCCAGGTTGACCTAAGCATTCAAGTATCAGGTGCAACTAGTTTATTCTTATTACTGACTAGAAAAGAAATATGCATACAATGTGCGCTTTCTCCAAACATGAACGACAAATCATCTTTTTCAAGGGGTACAAACAGGAAATAGGGGTAATTTCAGGTTTAACATGAAAGCCTTTGGCGGTCCGGACAGGTATCATGATCGGTTGATGCCTTCTGACACTGAGAGCACAGTTAGATGGTGTGACAACAATTGCTTCCCCTTTGTTAGTCACTGTTCTGGGATTGAGTCTAAAGACCGCTTGACAGGATTCATCTCTCATTCTGTCGATCCACACCATGGATTGGCTATCGTGTCGCTCGTAGCTCCATTGACTCAAGCCATGGGCTCGGTACTGACTGCTAGCGAGACTTGACTACCTACCAACGATCAGTTTGCCCATACCTTCGCATCCTCCCTTCTTTGATAAAGATGAACACTTGGTTCCTCCGAATTCATGTGAACTTTTAGCGTTCTCTAACACTGGCGCCTTCTGCTTTAATTAGTAATCTTGTTCAGCTGGACAGCATGCGGCCGGTTTCCCGAAAGCTGTGGAGCACTTCGTTCTCCATCGATGGAATCTTTCTGGAACGCACTAAAACCATATTTCTTCCGCTTCTTTCATTTACAATAGGTTCCATGCTCCATTCGTGTTCAGTATCACGGCGGGTTTTGCGGAAGATCTGATCGCTTTGTTTTTGTATGTGGTGTGACTGTTCGGTTTTTCTTCACCAGGCCCAGTATTCTCTGCATCCATGTTGGTAAACTCATTTTCTACGAAGGCATATGCCATATCAAACCTTCGGTGTTCAACATCACTATTCTCACTGATCGCGTTGTTCGTCTCATTCGGTTGACTAAAACAGTATTTGTTCATTATCTGCAGCACTCAGGGTCATCTCGGTCGTCACACGTGTCAAAAGCGAAAGTAGAAAAAAGTTTGGCTTCTTCCCTCAGACAGTACTGGAATATGGCTGTCTTTCGATTCCGAAAATAACCGCGTGCAGAAGGCAAAATCTTGAGATTTGTGTTTCCACAATATCAATTCGTTCGCCAGACGATTTTCTCTGCATCACCTGGGATGCGAAGATTTTTTTGGTTGCCCCATCTTTTTGATATTGAAGATAGCTGGGACAGAATGTTCGTTCTCTCGATGGGCAGTTGCGTATATTTAGCATATCCAGTCTAATCGTCGAAAGGTTTCCCTGCAGATAAATGATTCAAGATCTAAACTAAAATAAGCTTTCCAAGTTACGTCCGTCCAAGAGCCATTTATTCAGTAACGGGCGCGCGTTCATTTCCGCGTAACTGTTCGTAGAAGTTTCCGGTAGGACTTTCATTTATCGGTATGCAGCGCTTCAATTATTTTGTGGCCAGTTGGGCTACGCGGTTGATTCGAAGGGTTTGTGGTTGGAGTGTAATGTATGCATGTAATCGCTCTACACCTCCTCCGGTGGCTCGGACATGTTTTACGAATGCCTGCCCATCGTATATCTTTCTGTGCTCTATTCGCACTTGCTGGACAAGGCTGGAAGAAGCGACGCGGTGGTCAGGCCATGGCTCGGCGTGGAGGTTTGGAAAATCTAATATCAGCATTGTCTTCGGTTGGAGCTTCTCACCTCCGTGGTTGAGGCCCAAGGGATGAGGATTTTCGTTGGTTAGAAACATTGACGGATATGGCTCATAATAGAAGTCAGTAGCACGAATGCTGTGCGGTCTGTCTGTCAAACTCTCGTGTCCCGTTATGACAAAAGGTCATTCCGACAGACAAATTGACAAAAAAATAACTTCAAAAAAGTGTACGGTGAAAGCTTCCGAAAAATCGGCATCTTTTTTCTATCACTCACGGTCTGTTTACTGTATTGTACGCCCCTTCTCCTATTTTGTAATTGTTGTTGCGTCGGCACCTTACTTGATCTCAAGCATGTGAGTCAAGATCAGAAATACCAGTATCCGCAGAGCGGAGTCCGCAATGATGGCGTATTTTCCAGCACCCAATAGTGGAGCAGAGCGTTTGATTATCTCGGAGGTCTAATCCCCGCCATCACCGGTTACTTTGGTGGTAGACAGTAATCCATTGTCGTCTGGCTCGTGACCTCACCTTACCTTTTGTGGAACCTTTTGTGGCCCTCCTCTCCAAGTCTCAGGATCTGGTTTCCGTTTGTCTCTAATAATGCAGTGGGTCTTTGTGGCTATGGGGCACATACCCCTTCCACTGCACTCATGCGCAATCGTCTATTAAATGAAGGAAATTTCAGCGAAATCGCAGCTGTCTGCGTTTTGCTGGCGTGTTTCAACAGTTTACATATTTTAGTTCTTGCGTAATTGTTCTGGTTTTTGATTACTACCTCGCAGTTCCGTGCAACCACAAGTAAATTTCAATGAGCAAATAAGCAGCTTAAGTTCGAGTAGAAAAGCGCATGCAGGCATGCTATTGACGGTTACACTTGACTATGTAACCGTGTTTCTAGCCGTTTGGTTGGTGAATCTCGTGGACAAAAGCCTGATACGGACAATTCCACCTGTTGGAATTTTCGAACCTTTCCTCCGCATCATGGGCCGACCTACCCCCAAACTGCTGCCCTTCTCAAAATGATGCGCGTGTTTCGTTCATCACTGGACTTCCGAATTTCTATTTTGGCTGCTAGAAATATCGGTGGTATCCAATTGTTGGATATGAGTGGTGTCAGCCAAAAAGCCGGCTGAATCGTTACCCTGCGATCATCCGTGACGCCAGTAATCTCTGAATATAGTTTCAGAAATTCAATACTCAATCACGAGAAGAACATACCATTACCAGAATATTCAGATGGTTCTTCCGGTCCTTCGTCAACGATTGATTCGGCTTCCTTTGAATGGACTGGTAGTATTGGGTATATGGACAGTCACGTATACGGAGCGCCCGATTCAGGTCGCATTTCATCGCGCACTCTTACATTATTAATCTCTTTCAGATTTCGGCATGTATCTTCGCAGTGTTATCATTTAATAGCAAAATCGTTATCGTTTATTTGCTCACGGTGTAGTCTAGCATATTACCTCTGGTCTCCTGATTGTCAGAATCCCCAGTAAATACATTTCTGAGTAGCAGGAGATTGATGTTATTGTTAGCATTGTATAAAGATAACGGGACGAAGGTCCTCCAGAAACATACGACCAATTTCGCAGTTATTGCCCTTCATCGGGTATACGTACCTGGTGCTCTCCTGACCAGTCATGCTTAAACTGGTGTATTCCATCAGTGGTTTTATCTATGCAATCGTATTTGCATCATTAGAAGTTTGCGTGGACGAAGATTCCATTTGGGGGTGATTCGTCGAAAAAAATTTTTTCGGCTAGTCCAAGGTAACCTTCAGAGCGAGGATACATGGCCCCAAGTCTGGGTTTTGTCAACGGTAGTATTGTATGTGGACGACAGGACGACATTTTCACGGAGAAACACCTTGTTTAGCGGTTGATACCGCTTGTTAGGTACGCTACTCTTGTGATTCATAAAGTGGACTCTTCGTCCACTATATATATATATATATATATATATATATATATATATATATATATATATATATATATATATATATATATATATATATATATATATATATATATATATATATATATATATATATATATGTCAGTATCAGCTCTGAACTCAACGTTGTTGATGGTAGGCAAACCGTCGGTAGCCAGTTCGGTTGGCCTGGTCGTCATATGTTCCACTCAGTCGTTCACCCTCGGTTTAAAACTTGTGGGCCTTGTAGGCGTGCTGCTGATGGTACCTAACAAGGTTGGAACACATGTACTGAGCTTCCATAGGTTTCATTGGTGAGTTAAGCATTAGTACTTCATCATTATTCGCATGATGTACAATATATATTTGTAAGCATTTTGTTGGCTTTCCGCCCATTTTTCAATAAAAACGTTGTCAAGCAGTCACAAGGCGAAAAGCGATGATCAAAACTTTCGCGATTTCTTGTAGACAAATAAATTTCAAAAAACTCAGTTGGTTCCGGTGGACTCCTTATCTATTGAGATTATCATTTGACTGGATGATGACGTTTGTTTTTGAAAGTCATATATCAGGGGTCCTATTTGGACGTACGAAATAAAGATATGCCCTGAATGTCTTCTCAGTAGGAATGGACGTCACTGCTATCTCAGTCTCTTCCACCGGAGCAATCATTTCCTCATGGCAGTCCGAAGCGGTAATTCTGGAATTGGATTGAGATAGCAGTGACGTCCATTCCTACTGATAGGTGCACTTTGTGTTGACCGTTTGTGTAGCTCCAAGTTTGTGAATAGGTGCTGATGAAATAGCCGCCGGTCTTTTTCCCCATTTAGCAGCCTATAATTGGCCGCGAACCCCTTCCTGAAATATTCGACCATTTTTACGAAATAAAAGGAATTAAATAAAATAAGACAAAAAGATGAAGCTTATACCGTAGATGATCAAAACCCATAACAAACAGTGGACCCATTGTCTCACACCTGATCTGTGGCCGTGCTTTCCAATCACTTCACTGTTAAGGCAGCTTTTTCTCTGGCTAATCTGGGCGTGTATAGACAGGAATGCCAATATATTGACATAAATGCTTGTCGGTAGTAGCTTGTTCGACATTGTCTTTGAACTCCTGATAAGTGTCCTTATACCAAACGTATTCTGTGTTTCTACATCTCGTACTGTCATTTATATGGTCAAATTAAAGAAACAAAACAACCTCGTCATTCATAAATGTAGGCGGCTACGCGGTTCACTAGAACTGTCTGCTTCTAGCAGCATCAGACTACCACTTTTCAATTTCCTCAAATAACGTCCAACTGCGGTGTTATTCCAAGATTGGTTGCGTAAAGCGAAGTGCTCCTCTGTTAGGAAACTAATTAATTTAGGGCGGGTGATACCACTGGATCGTGATATAGCTTTATTAAACGTTTGCAAAATGAAAAAAACATTTTTACTAGAAAGTCAGCGGAATAGTGGAGGAACAGTGAAGCCAAATAGGATTTGCCGACTTGTCCATGATTTTCCAAAGTTACCCGATACGCTTTACCGAAATGATGGGAGAACTGATCAATTATGAAGTCACACGAACTATGTCCAAAGTTACACTGTACAGGCAAATGATCATACACACAATAATTTCAGTTAACATGTATTCCGCCAGAACAAACTGAAGTGCCTTCCACCCGTCTCTACCGGACAGGTCAATAAAGTATTCTGAATGAAATTATTGCAATCACGAAATCAAACATTATAGGGATTTAACCCGTAGTCTGGTTGGTGGTTGGTTTGGCAAATTAATAGTATGCCACTTGTCAGAGACTATTAAACGCCAATAATTGATCAGACCGTAGCATGGAAGGAAGGTGTTAAAAGCCGAACCAGCGCATTTGGCCATTTAGAGCGTATCGGGTTTCCACGGTGGGTTACACAACCACGAGATCCATCCAATGAGTGATCATATACAGGAAGATATGACCATGCGACATGAGAAATGACATTTGTAGTTGCACGACTTAACAGCCGAAATGATAGCATTATTCCCTTATTTCCCCCTGATTCTCAGTCCCGATGATCGTTATGAGAGACGCCGATACGGACGGACGGGAGAAAGTGATGGTTGGTTGTTAGAAGGGAATAAGATTCGCTAAATAGCCGCAAACTCACCAGACCAATGTGAATATACACGATTGAACTAAGAACAGGTTAACGATAAATACTGTGACAATGGATGATATCCTGTCGAGGGAATATTACTTACGTTGCTATTTTACCCGGATTTCCCATACTAGCGCTTCAAAATTGAACAACACGGCCAGTTTATTAACAATAGGCGCGTCCATATTGGTTGATAATATCATCAACAGCGCAATAGGGGAACGTTGGTAGATTTGTACGATCACTCCACGCTAAAATGAACCATTTTTGGCATTTTACTTAGCAAATCTCAGTATTGGTCATCATCTCAAGCGGGCAATTCAGAGCGTTTTTTCACCGGATGGTAAAATCTAGCTACTTCTGCCGTTTTCAGTAGCATATATAGAAATTCGACCCTCCAGAGGTGGATCCACTTCCACTGAACACACTGTGCATACCGATCTTTTTAGCTCCGCTATTCATATGTGTTTGCCACATGCGACCTTCCGAAGTACGCTCTTAATCCATAGTCTACCACGACGGTATGGGCATCTTGGCGCACTTTGTCATTTTCGTAAGACATTGGAGCAGTGAAATTAGTAAGCATTGGTGTCATTGATCCTGCGATCACGGGTACACTACACTTATTTTTTCTTCGATAGTCGTCACACGGATTTTGGCTACTGACGGCTGCTTCAGTAGTAAGCACTGGAATTCGACCCCATTGAGGTGATTCCGCAAACATTGGTCAGATTGTGCAGTCTTTGCCCTATTTGACACCCTAAAGGTCATCGATTACGGGCGGTAGACCTGTCAGATAAAGTGCATGGGGTCGTGGGCAACTAATAAAAACCATGGACTACCTGTTCAGCTGCCATCGACATCGAATGTCAGTCCACCTGTTGCCTGGAATTCTGAGGGTAGCAGGCATCACGGAACACAGGTTTTGGTTGAAAACTCAGTGGCCGAGGGCCCTAATTAATGAAAAATGTTAAAGGATATCGTCATCCTCAGCTGGATGTGACCTAATCATGTGTATAGCTTCAAGTTTGTCGCTAGGTGCTAATGAACTAGCTATTTATTTAAGTTAGGATTGTGATACCATGGATGATCAAAACTGATAACAAACTGTGGCCCCATTGTCTCACACCTAATCTGAGGTCGAGCTTCCCAGTCCTTTCACTGTTGAAGCAGCTCTGTCTCTGGCTGACTTAGCTGTGTATGGATGGGAATACTAATCTTTACCAGCTATATATTGAGAAGAATGGGTGTGGACAGTAGCTGGTTCGACAATATCTTTTGACTCCTGCACGGTGTCCTTGTTACCAAACTTATTCTATGTATTTCTATATCTCGTACCGTTACCGATGTGTTCAAACTGAAAAAAACGAGATGACGTCGTCATTCACAAATCCAGGCGACTACATGGTTCAGTAGAACTAGTTTGCTTTTAACACCAAAAGATTACCGCTTTTCAATTCCGTCAAGTTAAATCAAATTGTGGTTTCACTGCAAGGTTTGCCACGCGAACCAAAGTGCTCTTCTCTTGGGTAACTGATTGGTTCAAGGCGGGAGATACCACTGGATCATGATAACTTCAATGAACCTTTGAAAAATGACAAAATCTTATTCTAGAAGACCGGCAAAATGATGGGGGGGGGGGGGGAGACTGAATTTAAACGGAACTTGCCAACCTGTCCAAGATTCTTCTAAGTCACCTGATATAATTTACCATCTTGATCGGAGAACTGCTCAATTATCAGGTCACACGAACTATGTCCAAAGTTACACTATACGCGCAAATGATCAAGCACACAATAATATCAGTTATTATGTATTCTGCCAGAAAAAAACTAGTGTTTTCCTACAGGTAAGTGTTTATTATTCGGTAACAGTGTTATCGAAAAAGATGGTAGTCAGTGAGATAACGTTGTGTTGCCGAACAATAAACAATTACCTGTAACATGTCACATGGCGCATCAATTTCTCTTTACACTCCGAACGGATCTGGGATCTAATACATTGGTGTTTCCCACCCACCCCTGTTTGACAGCTCGATAAAGCCTTTCGGATGAAATTATTGAAATCAAGGGACCAAACATTATGAAGATTTAACTCATAGTGTAGTGAGCAGGCTATAGGCAGCTATATTAGTGTTCGTCTAGTGTAAGTGTAGGATCCTGTTGATGCACTTATCTAGCCTTGGGCTCATGGAGTTTTCTACGTTTTTGTATTTTGCAGACCGAACACGAGCAATCCTCACGGAAGACACTGATCCTTGTATACGGATTGGCGCACCAACCATGATTGGTTTGACTAATTATTAGTATACCACTTATCGAAGACTATATTAAACTTGATAGGATAAGCGACATCAAGTGATCAGTCCGTAACATGGAAGGAAGGTATTAAAAGGTGAACCAGTGCACTTGGTCATTTAGGGCCTGCCGGGCTTCTGTGTGGGGTCCACAAGAATCATCCAGCCAGTGGCTATGGGTAGTAAGATACGGCCATGCGTCATAACAAGTGAAGTTCTTGTATAAAAACAACTTACTCATCAAAGTGATACTGTTGCTTGTAGCTCACTTTGTGCTTAGTCATACAAGTAGTTGTTTTGATTTCCTAGTGATGTTACTGCTGAGCAGTAGCAATCAGAGGCACCATAAACAGTGGACCCTTAGAGGTTGGCATTCGTACTTTCTCGTATGTTGTCTAACTGACCGCGTGTTCCCAACATCATTTCGCTTACTTCAACATCATTATCATGTCTGGAAACATAAATTAGTATTATTAAGTTGCGCGGTGCATTCCCCAAGATTTCAGTGTATCTTTACTAGTGCATGCTGCAGCCAAGGTGACCGTTTATGAATGGTAAACCAAACGTTATTATAAGACTAAAGCCAAACACGAATGACTATCCATTCAACAACGGCTACCAGACGATGGGCCAGTCAACAATTAGAACTAGCTACTAACGTCATTAAACGTAGACACTGTTTGCCCGATTGTGGGAGTTGATGGCTTACTGCCAGTGCTGAACCAAAGCACTTGGCCATTTGGAGCATATCGGGTTACCGCAGCGGGTCCAAGACTCCTCACGCATGTTTCCTGCTCCAGTACACAATGATCATGCTACGGCGTCCTCGGGAGACGATTCTGAGTTCCTCTTGGACGAAGAGATTTTGCTATTTACCCCCTTCATCAGATTTGCTCTCACCGGAGTTTTCAGTCCCGTGCAAATTTTCTTCTCCAGCTCTTGTGGATTATCGGAAACTGTATCAAGTATGAACCTGGTTGTCTCCCAAAATTGTCAAAATGTTTTTCTTTAAATTGTGATTTGTCCATCAAAACTACTCCCGAACGTTTTTCTGGACGGAGAACAACGATATTTGGGCTCAATTTAGCTGTCTGAGTGCTACCACATGACTCGGTTAATGGACTGGTCGTTCTGCATTGGTAGTCTATGTCCACTGACTTGGCCTTGAACCACTTAAGAGGTCCTTTGTTCGTAGGCCGCAGTTGAGATAACTGTTTAAAGAACAACTCAAACCTGGCTTGTGAGTCGATGCGATTGTAGTTTTTCGTTGGAATGCAGTAATTCAATCCGCACGACTGAGCTGATGTGACGATAAATTGTACACGTACCTCGAGATTTTCTAGGAATGGCGTCAGTGCGAGCTTAGGATTGGCTTACTCGCACAAAAGCTTTCTTCCGCATGTTCTGGTTTGATGAACCTTTGTCTGAACAGAATTTAGTAAATTTGATGAGACATATGAAGTTGAGGCCATCTAAAGCCTTCGACACTTTGGGGTCAACTAGTAGTGACCCCGAAAGTTTCGATTTCTATTATCCAGTGTGACATTTTGTTCATCTGTTCAGATTATTCGAGTTTGGGAGCAATTTCTTGAGGCGTAAGTGTTTACATTAAGTGATTGGATGGCGAGTTCGTTCAATATATACCGCCAAATACTCCGCCCTCGTACGTTGAAGAGCAATTTTGTACTTGGATCTTAGGAGTTCGCTTAATTGATGAGCCGCCGATGGAGGAAGACGACGTTTGAGAAGTTGGAAACACTTGTTTCCGGACACAAATTTATATAATGAAGCCAAAAAGGTCGGTTTCTAAAATGTATCCGGGATCATTTCGCTGCATTTTCACAAAATACATACTGCAATCACGGCAACTGTTTATAAAGTCGAGAAAGGCGAACATTAAGAGGCTAAATTGCGACCAATGAACGAATGTTTGTTACTAAGACAGAGCTAAAAAGATGGACCATTCATGCTGCATACTTAAATCGGGGTTTAGATTAGAATGACCAGAGCTTCTAGGTAACTAGGAACCGGCGACTATTTACGATGAATGTGAATACTCTCTTCACCAACGTTCCATTGCGTGAAACTATCGATTTAATAGATCAACACAACCTCCGAGTCAGACTGCCTTGCAGTGAACTGACGAGATTGCTACTGCTATGTACAGGAAATGGAAAATTTACATTCCTCGGTCAAAGTTACCGACAAAAAGACGGCGTCGCAATGGGAAGACCAATTGGATACATTCTAACATATACAGTTGCTTCCGATCTCAAACAAAAGTTGGAAAGGGAAATCAAAATCCTGAACCTCTACTGTCACTACATCGATGATATTTGTGATCGGTACCACCAATGGGACGTAAAGCGAATCTTCAGCAAGCTCACTCTTATTCATTGGAATTTGCCATTGACATGTCGTGTAGAAGAAAAAAGTTACTTTTTGGGTATTAGAATCACTCATCAAAAAAAAAGGATTAATCGGCAGGTCTGTTCCCCGCAAAAGTACACGATTTGAACAGAATTTGAATTTCGCCAGTTTCGTTCCTATGAGATACAAAGTTGGCCTCATCCAGACTTCATTCCACAGAGCACGTGAAATTTGCACGGACGATGAGGATGCAGTCATAAAGTTATTCATTGAGGTCTAAAAGTAGACTTTAAAAAGAGTAGTATACGTGCGAGAGAAACAGAATGATAGGATGATACCCTGAATAACTTTTGCCGTTGAAAGTAGTTAAGACGTAGTGACCGCGACCACGTGATTTGTGATGGAGTTAGATGAATGGCCTCCGGTAGACGACGGACTACCATCTACACCTAATGTATTTGGCAATTTGCTTCTCAATACACATTTGAATGCATCGTTACACTCCCGACTAAAAATACTAGCGGCTTTGCGTATCCTATAGAATGAAAGACAGAATAGTGTGTTACATATTGATATCGAATGGGACACTCAGGTGACGATAGTCAAGCTGACCGGACTAGTTTTTCTTACCTCAGAGGACGTTTGATGCAATAGAAGTCTTTGAACACACAAGTCCAGGGTATTAGATTGCATGATTTATCTTCCAGACAGTGAACATAAACTCGGATCATGGACGCCGCTCTGGCATAATCTGGGGTATTTTCAAGAAACAAAAGTCTGTTGCATAAACATATTACATTTGAGGATGAAATGAGAGCAATTTCAGTTTGCACCCTTGGCGACAACCCGTCTGGACTGCTAACCCCATAACACTTCATCTTGATTACACTTCATATACCCAGAAGTAATATTTCACCATGAACTCTTCATTTAGGGGTAGTATGGAGCCTCGAGGCATTATCCGACACCAAATGGCGATGTAGTTCTTTAGTTTGCTTATTTCTCATGCAATTTTCAAATGCACGTTTCCAAATGACTTTATTATTTACGTTGTAGTATTTTCTTCCTTTTTGAAAACGCAACGCGGCCTACTAACAAGGTTCTGAGTAGCAAGTTGAGAGATTCGACCTCCCTAGGGTGTATACACATTTTTGTCCACACAATACTTTGTGAAAATGCAGCGAAGTGATCCCGGATACACTATGCTAACCAATCATTTTGGCTTTCCTATTCAAATTTGTGTCGGGAAACAAGTGTTTCCAAACACAGATCTACTTTTTCGGTTCTTCACATTTAGCCAATACAGTACACGTACAGGGTTTTGAAAAATTAGTACAGTTAGTTAATGGTCCAGAACATTCACAGGAATTCACAGTAGCAACTGCCAGAATGCCGATAGTGCATTCGTGTGGACAGACCCGTTACTGGTTTCGCCGACTGCGTGGGTTTGTTTCATTGTCTTGCCGACCTTTAGCCAAGGAAGAAGCAGTGCCTTGATAAACTGTTTTCGCAAACAGGAGATTGGTTCATACAGCCTGATTGCAATCGCCTCGACTGTGGATAGAATTCACTGTCTGAACCCTTTGGAGCAACCTTTTAACACTCAACAGATGACTTTAATAAGCTTTGCTTCGTGTTAGCTGGTGCTCCGTGTCGATCGCGCGTATCAAGATCGCACTGGTTACGGCTTTGTGGGTTCTTTTCGCTAGCTAGTTGGGGCAACGCTCTTGAACTCGCTCATACAGACGTCTAGTTGTTCTTCCCACTTATCCAGCTCCACAGGAACATGAATGAGAGTATATACAAAATGACGTCGAATAGCTCGGTAGTCTATCTTTGAGTCTCAATCACAAGTACGGACTAGTGTTGAACGAGATCCTAAATTTCGCGGAGCTGAATGTATTTGCTACCGCATGCGATAGTCTACGGCTCAGCGTTTCATCTGCCACGTCTCTCCTTAACTCCATGCTTATACAAGCGGGCTCCTTCGGGACATTTAGGTATTTAGGCTGGGAGAAAATATCCATATGTTGTCGGAGGAAATTCTCTGGATACTCGTTTTCTCGCAATGCATTGCAGATCTTTTCCATCGCTTATGGCTTTTTTTACGGATCATACCTGATGTGCTGTGTAGATAAGAAATCGCACTAAATTTTATTTCTGCTCAATGGGTACGAAACTTTGAAAGTGAGTATACTGCTCCTGCCAGGTTGGTTTGTAGTAGATATTCCGCTCGATCGATCCATTGGAGCATCTTCTCAGAAGAATATCTAGGAAAGATAGCGACTCATTTGCTTCTAACTCTATTGTGAATTTTAGATTCGTATGCGACTCAATGAACGCCTGTAGTAGCTCATGCACACTATGTTCGCACGGCACTAGGCAGAAAATGTCATCGACAAAAAAGTCCACACGAATACACTATCGGTAGTTTGGCAGTTGCTATTGTGAATTCCTGTGAATGCTCTGGACTACTTACTGACTTTTCTAATTTTTCAAAAACCCCTACGTGTACTGTATTGGCCCGATGTAAAGTTCCAGAAAGACAGATGTGTTTGCTACCTACCGTCTTCTAAACGAAAATTGACCTTGGAAACATCGCACGATTTTGCGCACTTGTTTGCTACTTTAATTCAAGTGTTCGTGAACGACATTGGACTCGGGAGCCAGCTGAGGCATCTGATGGCAAATTCGCATCACACCTGTGGTTAAATGAGTTTCACTTTCACCAATTCCTATACCAAACATTGCGTACAGATAATACATTTGTTTCTTTCCTTTGGGCTTCGATTTGTCACATCAGATGACTTTGTTTTGGTGTTTGTTGGCGTCTTTAGGATTGATAAATAGTCCCGCGCTTGTTGATCATGGTGTTGAGCGTATCTTGATAGTCCGCCTACTTTTGGAATCCTACATGTGAATGACAGTTCCCTACCCTCCTCCTCTTTACAACAGGACAGGCACGGAGTACAACCTCGAAAGATTAAGATCACACTTCGTATGTTATTCACTATTCAGTTGGCACTCATCCAGATTGAATTGCCCCCGGGTTTTTTGTTCTTCCTCTGCTGGTGCTGTGCTTCAGTAAACTGTACATAGATATGTGCATTCAGTACGTTTTCCAGTGTTTGTTTTTACCGCACATCTCATGTTTGATTTGCTCTGTTACTTAGTATTTGCTCACGTATGGATTTCTGGGAGCAGCCTCCAGGTATACGTAATATTAAAATCTGTTCCGTTGGTAGTGCCCGCATCATGTTCAGGCTCGATTCTGTAAAGTATTCTCATAGCATTTTGTACTAAATAAACATATCGGCAAGGTTAGTTTATACATTCATCCAAACACAGCGCTGAACGGTTACCATGAATCAGAATCAAATTAATTTTTTCATCGATTAGCAACGAACAATAATCACCGACTAGTTTCAGATACATATACAAATATTCTACTTGTATGTGTGCACGTGTGTGTGTGTGTATGTGTGCGCGCGTGTACGTGGTATCATATGTTGATTGTGAGGCATGAACAGAATAAGTGAGGAATCGATTTTTTCGGGTTGGATGGATGGGGGATGGGTGCGAGGTTGAAGTGGAGAGCTTACGATATTTCTGTGAATTTAACTGGGTATGGGGTATATTAGATAACCAGACAAATTGCTATACATATAGCCATGTAGTTTGTACGCTTCATCGCGACACTGAAGCCAGACTTTGTCGCCTTTTTGCAGCTGTAAAATCGCCTGGTTTGTTACTGTGGCCCAAAATGTACTTTCACACCAGGATAAAAGAGCCACTTTGCCGTTGTGAAGAAGTTGCGCACCAGCCTGTTTAGGGTTTCGGGTGAATAGAAAAAGAACGGATAGCAAGGTTAGTTCAACTTTGTCTTACACTTTGTTACCTGGTCCGTATTCTTTGGGTTCTCTCTTCAATGCCATATCGAGTCGCTTTGGAAATGCGTTCCCATGGTGTACATGGTAATGTTTACATTTGGGTCAAACATTTGGAGGAATTATCTTCAGAAAATCAGTAAGCTTACAGTTCAACCCATTCAGTA
Organism: Fasciola hepatica; assembly: GCA_948099385.1. NCBI lineage: Eukaryota > Metazoa > Platyhelminthes > Trematoda > Plagiorchiida > Fasciolidae > Fasciola > Fasciola hepatica. Next base: position 6,152,349 of record CANUEZ040000019.1, read on the forward strand.
AGCATGACAGAAATAAGAATTAACGAGTCAGATCAGTAAAGAGAACAAGATTCATATAACCCATACAATGACATTGGATTTTTAAGTTCATAGGTTTTGCTTGTTCTTCCACATCTGTCAGCACTATTTCGGCACTGACAAGGAACATCATCTAGGAAATGTAACTGGAACGCACACGTTGTGCTTCAGTTCATTTGTGCTGAACTCGACCTGCGTGATGGGTTGTTCAGAAGTCAGTAACAAGTGATTGTACGGCACTTCAGAACAGCTTGATCATCATTCCTACGCGAAACTACTCCCGAATTATTTTCAAGGTTGTGGTGCATTTGTCGGGCAACTCATCGAGTAAAGACGACGTACTACTGCAGCGTGATTTAAACTATCGACGTTCTACTATAGCGTGATTCCTGCCCTGATAGGTACTGGTTAAAAATCGGAGTCATATTTAAAAGGTATTATTCATGTTGCTAAAATTAAATCCGAATTGAATAACAGCAATTAGGTAGCAAATACTTCTTTAATGTTGCGTAGATTGCTACGAAGTGGGCTTTACCTCCTTTCAAAACACGCCACAAGTGTTTATCTAGATGCTCGTGGAGCAAATGGCATCGCGCTTCTCCCAGTAGCATTCTTTTATCCTGCGGATAAACGAGCTCTAAAATTTCACGGAGCTTCAAATGGCAGTGGAGTGCTCCGCTCAAATCCCAGTAATAGAAGACTTCTTACTGGTTGAACAGACTGGCAACCTTCCTTCTGAACATCAATACCGGCTTATTCCCCCCACGGATCTTCATGTTCGTGAGCATTACCGGCCCATCGCAATTGCGGCAACATTTTTTCCTCTACTAGGAGACCATGTCTGAGGAGGTATCATGACGCCGCCTCTCCACTATGAACCACTTCAGTTTGAAACTCGTGTAAAAATTTTGGAAGAGTATACCGATGTAGGAACAACAAATCAAGGCAAGAATCGCGCTACGGTATCACCGAAACATCATTATTAGGATAAGTTCGCAGAGCGATTCGTTTTTGGATCTTCTTTGTTCCCTCTACTTTACTAATCTCATTCCTACTATGTTCCATGCCCGGCACATCTAATCGCAGTTAGTTATTCTTGTCTGGCAATCTTTCACATGCAGTAGCTTGGTAACTATCTTGCGAAATGCATTGGACAGAAACAGATTTTATAAATTGTTGTCTCTCTAGAACAGTGAATCTCGGATTTCCCTGTCATTTCTCAGCCTTGTTGCACCGTTACTCATTCGTCTATGACAATTTTCAGTCAATGATAAATTGAGCTTCAAATCTCTGGAGTTAAACTCTAAAAAATGACCACATAAGAGGCATGTATTAGAAGTGGTGTTTGTTGTTTAAACAAACAATCAGACGAAAGTGTGTGATTATTCAATGTCATGCCGATTGCAGGTGATGAACTCATGACAAAGAAATACTTTATAGTAAGCGTAGTCTTCACACGAAAGATCAAGCATTATAAGAGACCAACGAGATTTTCTACATTCAGATGAGCTTCGATCAATGTTCTCAATTGTCTCCAAGGCTACCAAGTCTCTCGGAACACGATTTAATCGTTACGCCTCGAGGGGCGATTTCTTCAGTTCACAAGATAACTGACTCGTCTCGATTATCCATCCTAGTGGTGAGAAGAACAGACTTTGTCTGCGTGCATGCTGTAATCAATAAAGGTCAGAAACAGTACCGAAAGATTCATATACCAGTGAGTTAGCCGTCCTTGGTTTCACATAAATAAATTTGGAGTCCGTAACCACTATCGATTTGAACAAACCCAAAAGGCATCGCAACAAAGCCAGCAATAAGCTAGGAGATGTGAAGACCGAGGATTGCTACACCACCACTCTTGAATCGGTTCCAAAAGATACAGAAGCACAGCTGTAGCAGATAAAGAAAATACGGTGAAAAGAGGTCGTTCTGGGAGGAAACTTTTCAGTGAGTATTTAAAAAGTCTTTGTGAATTGTTCGACGAAAAACGGCAATACTCACTGCGTCAGGTGAAAATACGTCTGCTTAGTACATAACCCTACTGTTCTATAAACTTATCATCGACTGACCGATTTTTAGGCAGTCATCAACTGACATTAAAGAAAAGGACAGTTATGCATTCGGAGAGTGAAATGAATGGAATACGCGAACTGGATGCAGGGTAGCAGGTCTTGCGTGCTCAGTCCACATACTGATGAAACAAGTTACAAAACAGTGGGCAGTTGAAAATATTCGATAGCATTTACAGTGACATATTTAGGTGATTTAAAGCTCAATGTAGTTATCGGTTGGGATCTATCACATACGGCTGACCAACGGTGCCACAAGCCTGATGATTATCATAGAATAAGTAACAGTGCTACAAGGGTGAGCTACGACGGAAAAACTTGTAAACGACTTCTCCGTCCTGAACACCACTCAAAAAGAGGTTCTGTTTTTTACCAAGATCCTTTCAGTCTGTACTCAAGGGAGTTTCACGAAATTTGACTGGTTGGTAAGTAATTTTATCCAAATTCAGGGGATTCCTGGAACGTACCTGAAATAGAGAATTATTGAAATTTCACTTATTCTGATATGATTATTATGTAAGATCATTATCGACATCCAGATGGTGAAGTTACCCAGATATGAGGAACTGTAAAAAATATAATAAAGGTCGAATATTTTTGATATGATCCTATGGTGAAGGATATTTCGCCCTAATGGGACTCGAATAAATATATGAACGTCGCCTGTTCCGTTGAAACCTACTTTGCTAGACAAGTTTCACTCCCGTGTCCAGCTGATAAAATGCGATTGTTCCATAGGTTAATCCCACCGGGGGTGGGCGAAAGAAGTATATCGATGGCTGGGCTGATAATCTCGGACGCACACGACCATTTTCGCTGCTTTTGCCGCCCATCAGGTATGCGCACCCGGTACTACTCTGTCCACATATCCTCACACTTATAAAACCCGTAGATGTTTTGTTTACAGTTATCTCATTTGTGTCCCAGGAATGTCAGTGGATGCTCTTCGTTCGAGAGTTCACTACGGAATCATAACGGTGATTTGCTGATAGATGTTCTTGGGTTATTCGCAACTATCCTCAAGAAAGACGGCTCTGCAGTCGACAGTTATATAATTGGAGGTAAGTCGCATATAAATTGGTCGGAAAAATTGTGTTCTTCTGAAAAACTTTTTCCACCCATCTATATACTAGTTACATCCGATATTCCCACTGTATACTGCAGCATTATCGTTTTTTCGGATAGCTTTGACTATTTTGCAAGGAACTACTAGTTAATCACAGTTGTTATTCTCTGGTAAACTTTTCGAAGGAGAGCATCCACTCTCACTCCTGGTTGGCTTCAGGAATCTTTTGCAACAAGATTTTACACCCCCTCGAGGTGTTTTAAATGCACCATACGGTTCATTTTTCATGTTGTCACTGGCAGGACAGATCCAAGTTCTCAATTTCCCGATTAATTCAGACGGAATTGGTGTTGATAACGTTAACTTGTTCCCGCTGCAATGAGGCTGTCTGAGAACAGTCTGTACCACTGGCTTCATAACTCTAAAATTGGACTGATTCCTTGAAGAATTATGAGGAATAGACAACATTTTGCTATTTATCCACCCATAATTTTACTTTCACGACAACTTTTACTAGCGAGAATTGTGCCACAAAGAGAAAAACGAGGTTCGGGGATTTAGACCGAAAGCTCTTAGCCTGGGTGGATTTGCCTACTGATAGACATAAAAGTAGCCCAATACGGAATACAGTTTTAATAGGCCCAGACAAGTGCCGGAAATTTTTCTCTACTTCAAAACTGTACAAATGAGATATTTGTGACTAAAACTCTCATGGGTTACCTAATTCCAACCTCGGTGGTAATTGTTGTGAGCTATTGTACATCAAGTGGGGGATGAATGTAATCCATCTACTAAGGTAGCATCGTTGTTCTGCGAGTAGAGCTGATACGACAGCGATATAGTATTTAGTATCCGTTCATGCGGTCGGATCCGAATGAGACTGATATCTAAACGATTGAATCCCCTCAATGAAAGTCAAAATCGGAGTCCAAAAGTTGAAATGCAGATGTTTTATTAAATAGGCTTCCATCAGATATCGGGGATTCCATTAGACCAGCAAAAGCCTACAATACCTGAATACCTAAACTGAACCTCAGTCAGAACACATTTAAAACATTGGGTCCTCTTTACCCAGTTCATTAGGACAGAAAGAAGACATAATTTGCCAAATGGAAGCTTCTCGTCTACTCTAGCCCACCACGTACGTGAAATATTTCGGTTTGTACAGCATGCAGCGAGAAAAAATATCACAGTGGAATGGGCTGGATTGACAGCTTTTACAGTGCGATCCGGAGGGGGCGGAGGGAGAAGGCTGTTCGATCAGGGCCAAGGCAAACTAACATTTGGTGTAAGTCGTCGTTGTGCACAAAATGATGGCTGACGAATCATGATTAGCATCGCTTCGCAGAAAACCAACAAATTCGGTTTGGGATTGAACAACATCACTGAGTCGAAGCTGTTGGCGTTCGGTGAGGCCATGCTCATCATGGTGCATCAGCCAGCGATTTGTTCACATAAACGGTTGGTACAAAAATGTTTGTTTGCTTTAGCGCTAACCTTCTTCATCTTGCTCCCCCCCCCCCCCCGACCGCACCTTAAGTGATTTCAATCCAACCCCTTTCTACTGTATTATTTTTTTCTCTGTAGATTATGCATTATTGACAATCAACTGCTTTTGCGCAAATAATGGCACAAAGTTATCTATCGGATGCCAGAAAAATGTGATCCATTTGGTATATCTCTTGGTATACCCGCATGATACATTGTTTAAAAATCGCCCTGTTGAGACGATCTCTCATTGAACGCACACATTATGTCCCCCATACATCGTTTCCAGAGCAGCACGAAATTGTTCACCAATGAAAGAGAGAAAAAACAATTTAGTTTGCCGCAGCCAAGCTTGCATTCATTTAAATGGACTTTTATTTTATTACAGACTTCCAATCTGAAAGCCACGACATTCGTTTGGTACAAGTTATTTCCTTTGAATGCTGATTTCGAATTCAGGTAATGCTATCCGACGTGCGAAGCGTTTGGTTGACCCACAATTTATTTGTCTCTCTATTGCATCAACCCACCGATGAAACCGTCCACGAGTTTGTTCCCAGAACTCCCTTCCAAAGTGAATTCCGACTACTTTAGTGCAGCGGAAAGTCGTCGTATTTCCTGTCTTAGAACCACGTATTTGTTGGCCTGCGAAATTCCAAGCTCGAAATCACCACTATCTGCATCATCAGATTTCCTCGGGTGTGATAAATGACTTTTCTTATTTACAAAGAATGTAGGTTTTCTTGTGATGACCACAGAGGGTTGTCGATGTTTGCGTATCGATGTGTTTGCAGCATAAATCATATATGGTCGAAACACTGTATCAGCAATGTTAGGTAGGGTATAAGGTGACGGGACTCAGAGCTCAATCTCTACACCAAGCGTCCAATCCGAATCGGATACGGTATTTGGAGCATGCGTTTATCATGACCGCAGGTAGACAAAGGGGGTACAGTTGAGGAAATTGGATCTACCGGGTCAACCACAATAATGAAGTGAATCGTACCCGGACTACGCGCGTAACGAACTGAGGAAACGAGGACTATCTTCGTTACTTCTACATAAAAGAAGACCCAATTTTGTTGGTAGACAATGTATTGGCCAATTATAAAGCAATTTTGAAGTATCTAGGTCTTCTGAATATCAAGGTCTGGCTTTATTTTGTTGTTTGAACCCTAAAAGAGCCATAGTGCACAGGGTTACGAGTGAAGGCTTTTGAATTACCACAGAACTGTTTTATGACTAATTGGATCAGTCTCTGACAAGACAGAAATCATGGGCTCCCTAAAAAATGGGCTTGGCTGTGCAGAATGTTCTAGTGTTTCCGGCCGGGCTCTCTTAATCCGCCATAAAAATGGCTTTGGAAACTAAGCAACGTGCTGGAGTACTGCGGTCAGTAGTAAATTTGAATTCAAACTCTTTCTTCACCTACTTGGTTCTCAATTTCGTATTTCCCGGTTGTTTGTCTTAAGTTCAGCTCGTTTAATTCCATTCTGTCTGAGTTCTAATGAAAAGTAACAACCGCAACCAGAGCAATGCAATGTGAGATTATTGGTTCTCGGCTTCTTTACCGAGGAATCCGCTGCGGATAGTACAGTTGAATGCTAACGGAAGCGTCTTCAGGTCTCGGATCTGAGAGTAGCCACCTCGGTGGCTAGCCGTGAACAAGGAAGCACCAGCTGTACAAATAAACGGCAAAAGACTATCAGCGGCTATTTCCCAAGGCGGGTTTTTGTTTGGCTACGAACTCCCTCATCATCGAACAACCACAAAGGTTTGTAGATAGTATGGTTGCGTCTGCGAATGTGGCTCGCCACCATATAGGACCACTGCCTCTTGCTTCTGCTTGAGCAGCCAGAGGAAGATTCACAAAGGCTCGAACGAACGGAGGACCGGCCACCAGTACATCCAAATACCCACTCCCTTAATGATGCGTTGAACTTCCTGAATCGTCACGTGATCCGGAAGGCGTATAAACCGCTAGTTGCCACCGACTCCCAGAAAGATGATGTGCCTACTCTGTGAAGTAACAAGTTGAATGATACCGTGGGTGCCCGTTTGCACCTCATTTCATTTTATCTTCACATACTTTGTCTCCACAATGCACTCTGATCATGCTTCTGTGTCCTGTGTAAGCGACGCGCCCTGCATTCTCCGAGTAGCCGGCGTGTCCCAAACACTAGTTGGGAATTTTAACAACAGATCACGTTTACACTGCTTACTGGAACGCTAGAACCCTTTTAGACCCGGATAGTCGGAGCATCACCGTACGCACTTTTCACCGCTACAAAATCGATTTAGTCCATCTGTTCGACGTACGAATAACCAACTTTGGCACTCGACGAATACAAGTACTTCATGTGAACACATCGCACTTGATGTATCATAGCGGGCTGATGGACAATTTTGAGCTTCACGGGGTTGAGACCGAAGTGAACAGCCGAGTATACCAAGCTCTTAACTCCTGGGAACCAATATAATCACGAATCGCTACAGTACGATTTAGGGGTACTCCATTTACCGTAACCCAAATTGCAGTCTACTCCCCGAACCTACAAACTGAGCCGATATCCAAATATGACCTTACAATGATCCCTAGAACTCAATCCATCGACTTCAAGGCGCGACATCCTAATGATTGCATGCCATTGGAAGGCCGTCACAGGCCCCGTCGACGAGCATACAGAACATACTTTAGTAAAATCTGGCCTCGATGAGCGATGTAAAAATGGTGTTCGTTTGGTTACATTTGGAGATTTCGGGTGATTGGTCTTCACCAATACTCGCTCCCAACTTCCAGAAGAGGCACCTGCTGACCTGGTACTTCAAAGATGGGAGGACAGCGCATCATATCCTGGTGAGACCTAGCAAGGATACATTGGTCGACAACTGTCTGGCGTACTTCAGGAAAAAACTGAAAACGCCAGGAACACTGACTACGCACTCGTATATGTCCGTTTTAGGGCCCATCTCGCAGTTCGAAGGAAGCCTTACTCCTAAAGGAATAATTAGTGTCTCTTCATTAGTAATTACCGACAAAGCTCAAGTTCTGTCACATCTGTCGTCGCCGGTCTGGACGTGATCTCTGTCAACAAAAGTATAGATGCCCGATGGACAACGCTAAAAGTATCCCTAACAGTTACTGCCCTTGAATGAACAGATAAGATATACCGGCATGAAAAAGAATGGATCTCTGAATGGGCAGCCGCTGCTTACAGTCTAGGGAGGCGACACTCCGTAATTCACCCGGATTTCGCAGCCTTCGCAGGGAATCTTTTCCCTTAGCGAAGAACGACGGTAACTGGTACTAGTCCGAAACAGTAGATAAGATGGAGACCGCACCCACCATTGCAGATTTCAGGAAATCTTCCAACTCATACGTTCTGTTCCGGGAAAAAGGGACACTTTCACTTCCCTTGCTGCGAGTTCTTCAAGATCTGTTTGGTAAACCTGCTGCATCCTCTGGCTTTCCCATTCCACCAGATTTAGGCGATAGAAGTTTTCCCTAAATGTCGGGCTACCTCCATCCTACTCCCTATATTAAGAAGCTAACAAAACAATGTGCACGAACTACAAGGGAAACAACTTCAGTGAAATAGCGACTAATATTTTCTTCACTATTCTCCTAACCCACTTTGTTGCCATGAGGAACGCCCGAACGCATCGCAGTCAACGAGGTATCCGTCGAGACGGAGATTTTGTTGGCAAATCTCCACACTGTGACAAATTGTCAGTCACAGTTACATATTTCAACAGCGATCACCGGTTATTTCATTGATCTTCGAGTCGCCTTCGATTTCGTAAACCAAAATTCAATCTGATACACATTAGGAGCTGACGAAGTGCCCGAAAAGTACGCACGACTATTTAGATCGTATTACTCGGCTACGAAAGTACGTGTCCGCACACATGTTGAACAGTCTCCACGGTTCCCACTGGACTCTGGCGTCCCTCAGGGTTATCCCTTGTAACCAGTGCTGTTCAACTACATCATAATGTGTTGCGTCTTCACCGGCTACCAAGGAAATCGACTAAAGCAGGAGAATTGTACCGTGGATCATGAATTTTCTGATGACTGTAGTTTTGGGGATGAGCCCAACGGTCTGTGGACGGTTCTCAACCCTATCGGGCAATCGATCTGGAAATAAACACCACGAAAAGCAAGGTCTTCACGACCTACCCAGACCCAATACTCTCCGTCCATTTTAGCGATGAAATCTTGGAGCCACACCACAACTTCAGTTGTCTTGGGTCTGCCATACAATGAAACAACTGGCAACGTAATGTTGTGATTTCACGGGACGGGACATGATACAAGTTCGCGGCCACCTATAGTGAGAAGCCTCAACCAGTCAGAATTACTAACAACAGGCACCTGAAAAACCGGCCGTGATTGGTCGTCTAGTGATGTACCAATTAGTGCCTTTGATATTACGTATTTATAAATGTCAGCTCTGCAGTAAAATTAACGCACTGTTCTGCAGCCTTGGCGTTGTAGAAATTTCGGCGCACGTAGTTCCTGGTTGAAACGATGTTGCTGTATCCTGCCATTTCCTGTATCTCGACCTTCGCAAACCACTGCAATCCCGCAGTGAAATCAGACTGTCGGCTGCTTCCGTTTCAGTCACCTTTTTCAAAGCTCTCCTGAGCGCAAGGTCACAAATGATTGACACTATGGAATTGACCGATAAGTACAATTAGGTTGACCTTACTCTCGTTGCGCATTATTTTCCTTTGGATCTAGTTTGGAATAGTTTATAGATTATGTCAGACAGAGAAATGCTCTCAATGTACGGTCTCAGGAGTCCTCTTTTTTGGTATTACTGTTTACATTATTGAGCTGTTTTTAACTTGAATTTGAATGTATGAATTCCTGATCCAGTACCAATCGTAGCAGTTTATGCAGCACTTTCAGGTGTTGAGTTTTCCGGACCACATCAATGCAGTTGTCGCATTGTGTTTTCATCCATGCACCTAGTAGATTGTGTGGAGAATATATGGCGATAAACTGTCTCGCTTGCTAGTGAGTCATTTTTTGAGCGAGTCAAAGATTCGTATCTGACACAAATAGTCGAGATCTTTTTTACAGACAGCGTGCCTTCTCCGGATTGCGTGGGAAGTATCCATTCGAAATTTTGCCCAAGACACGCTTCTGTCAACGATTCTCGACCTACTGTTTGCCAAGATTCATTATTTCAAAGCTGTCAGGGGGAAATAGAAATCCAAACGGTCGCAGTTTCTTGACTGAAAAAAACCAGTAGTTTTCTCACTGACCCCGAAATATCCTACCAGAAACTCAAAGTTCGAAGATCCCATCCGACGGTTCTCTATCATTTATCCCATCAACTCACGCGACCTAGGCCGCGACCGTTCACAAGGCAATAACATAGTTTTGTTCCTCCCCGTTCTGCAATACGTACGCGAACCGCGTGTAACTGACACGTAATCGATAAATTCATCATTCTGTCTGTTCATCGTAAGACACTGTTGTACGTGTGTGCGTGTCCATGTGTACTTGAGCTAAGCTAACGGCAGTGTGTGAATGGATTCGTACGGAGTCGAAAAACGACAAAGGTGGCTGTGTAAAGTGGTATTAACATTCCCCTGCACTATCGCGTGTTCTTCTTTCGTATGATTTTATTTCATCGAATTCTGATTGTGAATTTTCGGTATCATCCTTGTGCTTTTATTGTGATAGTACACGATCCCCCTCTCCCGGTGAGTATTCAAAACAGTCGACAGTCGGTCTGGTAAGCATTGTACCAAGTGGCGACAAACTAACCCAGGACGTGTCAGTTGTGTTTGTCGCTGTTCTCCATATTGCTTTGTCCGCATCCAAACGATGGTCCTTTAAGAGGTTGACGAATAGCAGAAAGTTTGTTTAGACTGAGATGGGTGAAAAACCAGATTCACAGCGGAGTGGAAAAGATCACTGGTGGGTGCATTTCGCTCATACTACGAAGAACAAATTTATAACTGCGTGATAAAAATCGTCATCAGATTGCCGAAGTTGGACAAAAAATTCGGAGAACAAATCGGTGGAGAAATGAGCAAACGTGCACTCACATCATCCAAGGCCGATGGGTCTAAGACACGCAAACCCCATCCATCTTAGGAGGCCAGAATCGGGACACTAGGTTGAAAGTATAATCCCAAGTGAGCCGCACACCCAACAAACCTCAATCGGGATAATCGAATCTCAGACGGGGTCACATATATGCTTAGCTAAAGACTATGAAACCCCCTTGGGTTTTGTCTTCCTCCTATCATCATGCCACCCTGTCACACCCAGAAGATGCGTACAAATTGCTTCCTTTGTCATGACAGTGGTCCAGTCAAGATTTTCGGTGATAAACGGATGCTCCACGGCTAGATTGAGCCCATTGTCTAAGTGACAATCTGGTACCCTTTTTCTCCCCAAGCACTCGTACGAGGACAGTATATTCTTCCTTTGTGAAATTAGATTTTATTTCACGCTGTATGTGATTTTTAAATTCAAGTAAGTTTTTCACGAGTACAACTTGTGAAAACAAACTGGACTGATGATGAATTGTAAACACTGGAATACTGGATCCTTTTCTGAAACAGATGTCTGTGGTCTTCTTTATTTTCTCTTTCTCATTCCTGGCCAACCAGTTCGAGTATAATGTTAGATTCTTCCGTTTTATTCACTTTCCAGTTTTCCGTTTATCAATATTATTTTTCTCAACGCCGATTCCCCAACAGAACAGCGCCTCTCTTGTAGCCATTGGAAACATCCAACAAACAATGCTTCGTTTTGATTTACTAAATGAACCGCAGTGCAGTCCTTTTCCCATATTTTTCCTTCTACAGATCTAAGAGTTATTAATAACCAGGTATAACTCTTTTTCTACATTGAATTTACTCCAGGCTGTCGAAATTTACTGAATAACTGATTTCACTCCAAGAATATTTTATGGTGCTGTACCGATGAACTACCGTCATGCACGTCAATTTTTCAATTTTTCTTAAGTTCTTAGTGTTACAAGCTTTCTGCTAACGTCTGCGAAAGAAATGAGCCCAGATGTAGCACAAAAATCGGCTATCTCTCAAATACTCCCAGCCACATAACCTAACCGTTTACGGCTGATGATGACAGGTTGGTCAGTCGGTAATACTACATCCCTTACATCTTACCACGCCTTGGTTCCCACAGTTGCCAAAGAAATGGCACTCCGTTGCTACAGAGCTTATTTGTATCTTATCCAACGTGTACTTTCTCTGACGTAGTGTTTATTTTATCTTAAGCTGATCTTCGTGTTTGTTCCTCTGGATCTATAAAATAGACTGCCTCCGTCGCTCTAATGAAACAAGTAGCCCATTCACTGTGTACTTTCAACAGAGCTAAAGTTCTGTTCGACCATCAAACCATAAGAATTTCTGAATGTTCTGTTCAATACCATGGTGTCACAAGTTTTTACCTGTACCTTTTCTGGTACCGAGAAATTGACTACGTCTACGACGCATGCGTCAAAAAATGCGCCTTAAACATAAGAAGGTGAATTCTCGCTGCATCACTTAGATTCACTATATAAGCTTAACCGCAGCTTGACCTGAAATATTGCAGTAACTTTCGGTTTTTTGTCGGATGATTTTGGGATAGATTTTTATTCTTTATTATTTAAATTCTCACTTTGAAATACATATACGTGTATGGTTCTTAGTCAACTCTATCCGGGATTTTGTCTTTCAAAGTAATAATAATAATAATAATAATAATAATAATAATAATAGCAGTGTTGTGAAATGTGCATATTACTTAATGAATAAGCAAGTATTTGATTGCTCAAAAAAGTATGGAGAGTAATAGAGCAATAATGGACGGGATTATATCACACGGACTGAATGGAACAAAATAAAGGAGGGCAGACAATTCATATGATTGCATCCTCCCGTCGGATTACGACTATCGTCACGTGGAATGAACCGCTTTTATGCAACTAAGCGTTGTTGTTTCATTTGGTTGATCTTGGTTACGTCTGAATGAGTGATTATGAATTAATAGTTTATTTACCAGGCACGTCTTCTGGGCTATAACAGTTGTAATAGCAACAGTAATAGTGATGGTAATAGTAGTAGAAGTAGTGGTAGTAGTAGTAATAGTAATGGCAGTAGTAGTTGTAGTGATAGTAATAGTAATAGTAGTAGTAGTAGTGATAGATGGATTTTTATTCTTTATTATGCACATCCTGACTTTAAAATACATCCATGTGTGTACTTCTAGGTGAATTCTACCCAGGGTATTGTCTTTTAAAGTATCACTTAATCTGTTCTACTTTTGAGTCCTCAGTGGCTCGTATAGAGCTTATCAATCGGTCTCATTTGAATGCTCCGTCCTTCCGAAGTGTGGTAATCACCGTGATAATAATAATTTGGTGTAATGCTTAATTTTATAGAAGGTGTCATTTGTTGATGTGAAATACCTGACAACATCCATCACCGATCTTTCAGTTAAAACTGATTTGCTTTCAGACTCGGGGTTTCTCGGTGATTAAGAGGCCATTTTACGAGAACGACGTGCCCCGCCTTCGTGTTGCCTTCGCCTTTGGAATATTCTTCTCAGTTCTGTTTTCTATTTGTCATAAAAGAACTCACTGTGGACCCATTATAATAGAGTGTGCGAAAGTTAAAAAGGCTTTCAAATGGACAAGTTGATCTTCAGCAATGACCTTTTTGCTCGTGATATCATAGAAGTAATTACACGACACTAATCGTTTGTAAGCTCCTTCCTCCCTTTCAAAGAGGATCTGCTATATCGTATTAGTAGTAATGGTAGTAACGGTAGTAGTATTAATAATAGTAGTAGTAGCAGTGATGACAATAATAGTAGTAGTAGCAGTGTGGTGGAGTGTGCCTACCTCGTACTGAATAAGTAAGAAGTTGATCGCTCAGAATACGATAATGGAACATTGTGGATTGAAAATGAACACGGCTGTGTCGGACGGATCGACCACAGTAGGGTAAATGAAGGTACTAAACCAAGTAATGTCATCCTCCGACTGATTAGCGACAATCTTCAAGTGGACTGGACAACCATATGCAAATGAACATAACTGCTATAGTGGATTGATTTTACCGATATCGGAACGAGCGACTTTCAACAGGTGGTCTTTCTACCTGGTGCGTCTTGTTGTCATAGTTTCTTTTATTGTTGTGATTTATTGTTAGTGTTATTCACTATTTCGCGTGATACAGAGAAGAGTTTTACTTCCGACTGTTAAATATTTAGTGTTCCTAACCGGTCACCAGTTTAGTGAAGAATTACGTTCTTATTTGTGATCTACAAACGAAAATTCTAAGAAAATAAATTAACACCAGCTTGCTTCGTCTTCAAAACCAATTTATGCTTTTTATTTATCAGATCTTGAATATTGATCTTCGTAGCACTGAGTTCTTGGATGCTCAAGTGAGAGATTCCTCAGCATTAGTTGTTACACATAGCTTTTCCAGCTTCACGGTAAATTTTGTGCATATTTCACATATAGAATTGAACAAAAATCGAAAACTTGCCTTCTCATAACTTTGTGCCGAAACAACCAGTACAAAGACGTATACACCTGATGCAGGAGCGATGAACTGACCGGTGGAACTGTTATACCCGGAACCGAGATTCAATAGCACTGTGTCGAAGATGAGCGGACATTCCTTCTGGGTGGGTCGGGTTTCGATACTCCGAGATAGACCGGCATAAAATGCGACCTGATATTCTCTCGGCTGAGGAACCCAGATAGCGTCAACTTTGGCTAACAGAACAATTAGATGGAATATGCCACACCAAAGTTGAATGAGAAAACTGAATCGGATGAAATAAAACCTAATTGCCTACACATTCCAACGGTGACCGTTAATCAAGTTAAGAGCCATTTACCAATGTATAGTACCGAGAAAAACCATCAACGCTTCTCTCTGACTACAAACTAATGATCTCTTCACAGACTACACTGAGAAAATTGCCCTCTGGAAGAAAATACGCCGTTGAAATGCGCAGGTCCCAATAATTCATCGACAACAAAAATTCGAAAGAAGATATTAAATATTGTAGAGGGTTTTATTTGTGTATTCCGGTTCGTCCTAATCAAAAATGCTACTTTTGGTACAACTCGTAGAGATCAGCATTCTCCCCTTCATACGAGTACACTATCACATTGCACGCTCACCAAAGGGCAGCTTATATGATTTCACCATTGTAAGTGTTCTTTGGAATGATAACCGACGTTTTATTTCTTATTCAGTAGATAAACTGTTTCCAGTGTGAAAAGCATATCATGTTGATACTCGTAAGTATCCCTTATCCTGAACAGAATGCGATTGTCGGTAGAAAAATACGGAAATTCTTTTTAAGGTTCAATTTTTGAGATGCTATCCATCATGGTAAGTTAGAAACTGATGGACATGCGTTGCACATGATTTCGAAATTTTTGTACATTGCTGTGAAAAAAGAATCTACCAGGTAATCCTTATGTACTGGAATAACTTGTACCAAGCACTAATAAGACGAGGATAGCAAACTTGTATTTTGTCAGCTTCTTTCGAAAACTTTCGTTTATACTTGGAGTAAGGCAGAACACTAAAGGCAGATTATGGCCTGATCAATCATGGAGTGATGTGGCTGTATTTGAACAATCTAACTACCAAGGTCGGGCTACATGTGATTGGTTGAATCCTGGACAAGTGGCGACAACGCACCGCACCGCACCGTACCATAAATGCTTTCGTGTTCTTGTTGACTTATCATTGAGTTGCTGATGTTGTCTGATAAATCATTCTACAGTAAATATCCCACAGTGTCTTCAAAAAATAAAGTACACACTGTTTGTTAAACTTAATAATTCTACCGTCATCTTTTTCATCATCAAAGTAACGATTTTGTGAATGCTTGGTCCTAAGTATATCAGTTAGCTGCCATACCTGGATTCGATGTAACCTGGCAATTCATCTTTCTGTGCTTGGGAATCTTGTTAAGCGTGAACATATTAGGACTTCTTGAACGCATATCTTCAGTGTAAAGCCAAATAACACAAAAAAGCTTTCACGGCTAAACCACCGCCGTCCTCCGGTGACAAACAATAAGGCTCACTGAAGGAGAATAAGTATTGCTGTGTAAAAAATGAGTCTTGAGGGTGGAAATTGCCCGTACAGGTCTAGTTATTTTGACGGATTTTGGACCATTCAACAAGCACATCACACAGTGGATTTTTTGAACGGCAATTCACCAAACGTGACGAACATCCTAGTTGAAAACCCAACCCCCAGGCTGTCGGTGAAGGCCCTCATCGGTTTGGTGAACAGCAACACGACATGATATAGCACCCTTCCATCCCTGGCTTTTGTAAGGGTAAAACCGGACAGCCTTTCAGGGAGGTTTTCGACTCACAACGGCTCACTATCGGTTCAAGTTCCAATTGGGGCTCGAAGCCTACGTAATTCTGGCAGTTACTAACAGGGAAGAAACATCTATACAGTGTATCCATGGTTTTTAATGGTGATCTGAGCATTGTTGCAACATGATACGTCGTATAATACATAAATTCAGTCTCTGGTTACCTATATTCGAATACCAAAGGGTCGCCAAAATTGGTGCGAACTTCATGGAGATATTTTGCCATTGACCAATTCTTTTGAATACACCGCCATGTCATAGGTCAAAATCTGCGAGTCCCAGGGTCTAGTCTTGCAGATACGAATAATTATTATACTTAACAGGTTATAGTCGATAAAATCTACCCTATCCAAGATATCAGACCATAGTGGACTGGTAAATGTTGGTATACAAAGAATAAAAGACGCAACTACATTAGACGTTCAGTGTTATTTTGCAACACCTCACACTCAAAAGAAGATAAGAGTTTTTATCTGACTTGACGTCAAGCACCGACCGCGGTTGTGATTCGGACCGTTGCTCTCGCACGCCCTCACCAGAATAGGAAATCGAAACTTTTCTGTTCTCGGTCTTATTGGTTGTGGGAAGTTCCTGTTCGCTTTATTTTCTATCTCACAACCGAGCATTAGAGAAACGGGCAAGTGGTCCTCTCCACTAGGAGAGACAGGGATACGCGGACGAAAACTAAATTGAGAACTAAGGCGGTAGGCTGCCCAATCGGTTCATTTCTAGCCAAATGTTAAAACCATGTAAAATCTTCATCCACGTTCGCAAACTATTGTATGAATCGATAAAAATCGTTTGTGAATACTTGTTATCATGATATTACACAGAAAGTTATTAGGAGTAATAATATCTATAATTTCTTTTCAAAACCAATCGATTTTGTTTGATCATATTCTTCGGGATAATTCACCACGGGTTGAGTGCTTTTTGGTGCAGAGAGACTCGTATCCAATGGCGTGCACAAAAAATCCTGTATGACAAATGCTGACAAAACAGTTCACTTACACAAACTTTATGGTTCGAAATCTCTGAGGTCACTACGGTAAGAAAGCAAAATACATGATAACGGGATAAACCAGTAAATTTCGCTGCTATTGAAACAAAACCTGGTGTTTTTCTTTGCTAGTAGTTTTGCCTTACACAACAGAAGAATGATTGTCAGTCGGATTTGGCGTTAAATTCTCCAAACGCATTGAATTATCGCCAGATTGTTTTAAATAAGCACAGGCGACTTGCGACAGGTTGAAAAGTTACTTGATTATGTTGTGAGGAGTTATTCAAATTACACCATTTTAATTGGTTTTTCTTCGAAAGTAAACTGCTTAACACTGGAACATTTCCCCCTGACAAATTATGCCGTCAGTCTTAATCGCATAGAGATCGAACTAGAATCTAAATGTGACTTGAGTCTTCTAGAATGAGTTTTAAGGCTTTCTCGCTCATCTAGTCGTCAACTAATCAGTTAGTCAAGCGGCTGCATTCGATGGAAGCAACGTTTTCCACTTCATATTCGACGGTGTCCTAACCCACGTATAGCAATCGGGTTAAAAGTTGGGATTTATGTGGTAGCATAAAGTGTCATGGGAGAATACGACTTTCAAAATGATCGCTCTGAGATTTTGCGAATTGTGCACCTAATTTCAGTTTTTTGTCTTAAACTTCTGTAGGTCCGCAGTTTCACCTTGATTCTGCATAAAAAAACACTAAATTTCAGCGGTTTTCTCTAATGGAATTGGGGCTTTCTTTGATATGAAAAACGTTTTTGCGTTGTGAAGAGTCGTCATCCACACTTCGCGGGAAGCAAAATCTTCTGAACACCAGTTCAATGTAATTGGATGTAATAACAGATAACAATACATATGTTCTCTACATTTACACCCTGGGATATTGTTGACTGCACTGAATTTAGTCCCTAACCGGAATCCGATCGGTTGAATGACAAACATTTGGGACGACATTCTCTTATGGTTAGATTTAGATAAAGGTAAAATCATTGTGTAGACAAAATGTTTGCACAGATCACCACTGTTTATCACCCGTATTTCTTATCTCGTCTCACAATAGTCGTGCATGACTATGAACCAGCTTGTTCGTCAATTCGGGTCTTTCTCTATTTCTACCGCTGGACTTTTCGGAAGATTGAGGGACCTTTCAAAAACAGGAATTAGAAAAACAAAATGTTTTTGGCGAAACAAACATTCACGGAATTAAAAACCAGTGTTCTTCGTCGTGCTGATCCATATGTCGGTTCATAGATATACTAATGAAGTTGGTAATAATACGAAGTTGAAAACAGCAATTCCATGACGACAAAGGAGGTAGAATTATCTGGTCACTAGAGGTCTCCCCGTCTAATCTGAGCAGGGGATGTAACCACTTGCGGCACAGGTTTCAACTTCATGGAACTCTGAATGTCCATATTGTGTTGGTAACTTCTACAAACCACTGGTTTTTTGGACATCGATCAATACACAGTACGATGAAATTTGACTGGAACCCAAAACGCATAACACTGATCACAACCGATCATTGATAATCGGTTTCGCGCATTATGGATTGTCACCAGCTCCGAGTAAGTAATCTCATCCAATTCAACTTTATTTTTATTCGTTCCTAATATATAGATACAAGAAGCCAATAACTGGACACAAATCTTATGTACACGGATGTTAAGTGAAATCTTTTGGTAATGAAAGTTGGTGTGAGTCACAAAATGATGTGCCATTTTGTGTTTGGGAAACGCACTACAAATCATTTGACACTGTTCCTCTTAGGTTTCCCTCATGAAAATAATGCTGAGACAGTCGGCATGCAGATGAATCATGCAGAGTTTCGTGTAACTGGATAAGGGAGATAATCCATGAAACAATAAATGAAGTCGAGTCCTCCTTCATTGCTGCCAAATCCGTTGTGTACACCTCGTTATGACGCGTTTGACTAATAATTTATCAGTGTTCCAACTCAGACCAGGGAATAAAAGGCACAACGGCAGGATTCAACGGCCAGTTCGCCTACCGATAGTGGTCATTTAGTAAAGATTTCTATCACGTATGAGTTATGATGTTCAAACCCGGCTCTCGCCCGTCACGTTGGTGGGAGCATCAATCGGCTATCACCCCGGCTTGTTTCCATGTCTAATCCATATGCGTGTATTTTGTTTATCCACTCCGAGTGTCAGGGTCATCGTTGCTGGTTTCGTGTGTAACGGTCAGGCTGTTATCCACCATACTGGCGTTTGGTTAGTGTGAGCGTGGGAACCCGCTGAGAGGCTTGCTTAGATTTGAGCTCATGGAGTTCCTGTGGATTTGACTTTTTAGGTCAAACACGTACAACGTTATCAGAAAGTCACCGCTCCAATGTATGACACTTTTCGTAGGGCAGTGAGCATTTAAATACACGAGGTGTCTCTTCCAGTGTGATCATGTGCAAGCACGTGACAGTGAAAAAAACCAATTGAATATTTGTGCATGAACCATCCGAAAAAAATCTCAGAGATGCTTTTGAATGTAACCGTGTTCCGAGGCAAAGGATTTCTATCCACATTACAAATTTGATCATTGAAGTTCGACATAAAAGTCTACTTAGTGTCTTCAACTAGTGAAGTGCATGTTTTTCAGTCACTGAATAATACCTTTTTCGACAAGAAAGTGACTAGAAAATGCCTATTTAGAATCATTCAACATCATCATCCTAAGAGGTAGAAAGTTTTGACGCCAGCAATACAAGCGGCATCCTGAAGTATTGTGCGTTGGGAAGTATGAAGCAAAACATTATGGGGAAGTGATCCTGTAAAGTATCCAACTGCTATTTACCAACGACACAAATGTCAACATTTTAATATATTCGCTTTTATTTTTAATCTTTTGCCTGAGGTTATACATACGCGACCGTGGAGAATGGACGTGAGTAATTCCTCCGATCGTGTTTTATTTCTGACTCACTTGTTTAATTTAATCACCGGTTCTAAATGTTTCATTTTAATATATACTGAATTGTCAAGAATAGAAGATTAGTCATAGTTCAAGTGAGATGCAAAAGATCTAACTGAAAGTCAGCGATAAGGATAACGAATGGATCGTAACTAATTGTGTAGAGCTCTATCTGTCCAAAAGACTCACGCGTAATTCCTTGTGGACCAGGTGGTCCGGGTGGACCGGTCAAACCTTTTTCACCGGGCGGACCACCCGGTCCACGAGCCGATCGGACCGGGATTCGTACTCGTCCTTGACCAGTATGTTTCGGACCCAAACATTCCAATTGTAAATGACAGGCTGCTTCATTTTCACTCGGATTTACCGTATTTAACTGACACGAGCCGTTTCGAAGTTGCAAGAAAAAGATCGGCAAGAAACACACAAAAATACGATCGAATCCCATTCTTTGTATTTTACATTGCCCTTCTATTACTGTTGATTCCGTGGGTAAATAAGTGAAACTGTACTTCGTATTATTCTCTCCAGCATACTGACTGTTCGACCCAATCAAACAAGCAAACCGATTGGTATGCCAGCCAACCAGTCAGCCAATAGGATTAGGAAACTTTCACTGGTCTTGTCTCTCTCTGGGGCGGATTTCTCTATCCACTGCTGCGGCGTGATCCAATGGAATGAGGCACGGGAGGTGAGTAGATAGGAGTGAGAATCCCCTTTTCTGGATAGAAACCTTTCGCGCGTGTCTATCTGTGATTCCGTAAACTTGGGTTAGAGATGGTAGCTAGATAATAAGGGAACGGAACAGCCAATTAGAGTACGTCACAAGAAGAAATGTTAGAAGAGCAAACCCTGTGGGAAAAACCACGGTGACAAGAACATATCGGAGTCAAACAAACTGTGAAATCAAGGTTGTCATCTGGTAGTCGGAACTGCGTCTTATCAGAAACAATGACATCAGCATCGCGCCATTTTAATGCGTTGTGCAGGCTGACAAATGACGCAAACGTCCTGTTACGCCGTACTCCCTGTGAGGTATTGCCTAGTTCATGCGAGTTTCTTGCGCCACAAATATATGCTAGTTATCTCAGTTTTTTCTGCTATATCAAACGGACCCTATCGGAAACTCAGAGAGCAATGGGCCCCAAAAAGAAAGAGATCAAACATGATTGTAAGCGAAGCGGATAAACGTGAAAATGTACATACTGTTAGTGGCATGTTTTGAGACACATCTGAAGTCAAGACAAGCTTCAGAGAAGTTCCCAAGACTGCCTAGAAAGTTTTGTCCACTTTATA
Organism: Fasciola hepatica; assembly: GCA_948099385.1. Classification (NCBI taxonomy): domain Eukaryota; kingdom Metazoa; phylum Platyhelminthes; class Trematoda; order Plagiorchiida; family Fasciolidae; genus Fasciola; species Fasciola hepatica. The sequence continues at coordinate 6,173,622 of CANUEZ040000019.1, forward strand.
TATTTGACCATTTTTTGATTGTGTTTTCTAATCGTTTACAAGTTGTAATCTTTGGTATTTAAGCCAGTTATTATCCAGTCGCCATCGGATACTTGGCCCCATTTGATGTACACTTTGTCGCGAAACAAGCATTCTGTTTGGTGGTTTCGACAAACGGCCTTGTTACACTACTTCCATTTAGTAACTCCTATTACACCAGCTCTCCCCCTCCCCTCTAGTGCAAACGAAAACGAGTCAGTAAAACGTTCAGAGTTGCAGTAACGTTTAGATAACACGGTACTAAAAGAGTAGAAATATCCCGCAACACAAACCCACTTCCAATCGGCCCGCGTTCGTTCCGGTCTGATTTAAGTAGAAAGGCACCAGCTAACATTCTTGGTTTTGTTGATTTTAGCCCAATTTCGTGGGCTGCCCACGCGCAAGCTCCATCGTGCTGTCGAGTCTGAGAGCCAAAATATGTGGTGCACGGTCGTAGGTCGATTGGGGCTGGGGTGGCCCGGCGTGTTACATTCATGTAGATCTGTACCGTTCTAAGATTGAGTTGAGGAACTATCAGACAGAGCTGAGAGACCATCACGTACATTGGGAAAGCTGTCAGTCTAATTTAGAAATTTGTTTAGCGCACCTCACTGACCAATTGGCCATTTTTCATCATTGGCTAGCGAGACATACAACCACTTGAACAATGAGGTGCACACTGAAGAGGTGGAAATCAACCGTTGCATTTGGTTCTCAAATTAAACTGACAGCTTTCCAAATAATGTGATAGCTTCTCAACTCTACCTGATAGTTTCTCAAATCATTGGTTTATTGTCCTTGGTTCAGGGAGGCTTTGTCAATATCTTGAAGCATTCTATGACGTCAATTTGTTTGCCAACCATCATTCTAAAACGGTGCTATTTTTTAGTATATGTTGGACTTGAGTTGTAGTTAAAGGTATAAGTTTAACAATCCGAGAACCCAATGAAAAATAGGAGAGAAAGTTGAGGGACAGTGTTAATACCAGCTTGTTGATTGTATACCTGAAAGTACAAGGATCTAGGGAAGGAGGAAATACATAGACAGGGTGGTGTGCTTCACAATTCTGCGGTTCTTGGAATGAGTGAAGCGAATAAACCTGCCTGCGTGCCTGCATACGCCAATGACCACTGAAAACAATGGGAAGTTAAACCACAGAGTCCATTTTAATTGCGATAGAAGAGAGAAGCTAAAGCCGCTGCCCCGTAATTGGGTATTGACAGCAAGATGGTGAGTGCTCTAAAATAGTAGAAGAGAGATAACGAAGAAGACGAAGCTCCAACCCAAAAATGACGGCAACATTCAAGAGTAGAACTAATCTTGTCTTGAAAAAGAGGTTGGCTGATGTGAAAACGTCTGACTGGAAAAATAAAACCAATCGCTTTTGATGATCTCCAGGCAGAAGCAGTTACTAGTAGGGTTAAACAAAGGGAATTAGAGAATAAAAGGCTAAGAAGAACCAACGATGTTAAGGTAGGAGTATTGGAGTCGAAGGTTAGGGCTGACCAGTAAAATTCTCGCTGTAAGGATCTAGACAGAATGGCAGTGTTCGAATCTCTGAAGGAGACACATTTACCTGAGCCCCAGGCGAAGATCTGATTAAGCTCTGAATTCAGCGACACAAGCATTGAAGCAATCACGAGATATGTTAGCTGATGATCGGTTTATTAAACTGGTTTTCCAATCTTATATCGGATCACAATAATTATTCTGGTATGAATGTCAAGTGATTGACCAGAGTTTTAGTAACGTCTGTATGTTATATTCATCTTCTGCACACTAGATTGCTTCCACATTATGCCCCAGTAGCAGCCCAGATACGGTTTCAGTGGATGTTCGATGATTTGGCGGTAACTTTCCGCTGATATTCTAGTAATGACCCAGAAACGCTTCCGGTATTCCGTCGGTCGTGGGCAAACGAAAATCAATATATCCCTGTGTATTCTTTTTCTTTCATACCCCGAACTACCAATTCCCACCCTTAGGTTCAATTGACAACGGTTTTACACTCATCTCAGAGTGCTTACACTGGCTAGTAGGTGAAATACTATACGTAGTTGCTTAGATTGGTGATTACATTTCTAGTGGACTTTCCAACCCTTCTTATACATGATTAAAATCCTACTTTGCGTTCATACCCTAAAGGTTACGCGCAATCCCAAACAGATTTATGCCAAATTACACAGGCGTAAAATAGTAGAAGTAGTATTTTTATGAAATACACAGTTCATAAGTATATACACCGAAAGCGGTAATTATTTACCGATGGATCATCAAGCTATATCTCTTCGAGATCGACAGCAAAATTCGGAAATAAAATCAATCTAAGCAAAACAATATGAAAATTATGATCTGTATATTACTGAGATATTGTGGTGTTCATGATTGGCCATTTACGTTGTATTCACATACCACGGTGTTGTACATACGTGTGAGCACTACGTAATAAAATATGGCATATCGTTTGCTCCATCCATGTTTGGATTCCGTGATACACTGTGTGGAGTAATGCTTCAGTAATCCGCGCAGTATGACAGAAATATGAGCTTCGAAAATAAACCATCGAAGACAAAAATGAAAATGGTCATTTTGTCCGAAGGAAATCTGTCATGAGTTTCAAAATACAAGTGACATTCTACCCCAGAATAACATATCAGAGAGTAGTGTGAACCTGCTTTGAAGTTAGCTGCAAGTGCATAGTGTTCATTTTGTCCATGACAGTGATCTTCTTGGTCAGGTGCCTGGGGGTTCTTTGATCAGCTCCTTATGAATCCATATATGAATGTATTGACGAAGAATATGTCACATAAGCGTGTATTCATGCAGTCTTCGTTTGAAGTCATTGCTAAGAGCTGGACCCCTAATCTAGGCGACATATCGGTTGAGTTCGCTAGTTCACTTTGCCAGCTTCCAACTTACCCGACCGATTTTACTAGCGAGTAGTGTGCATGCATGCGCCTAACTTCTTCTCCAATTTTATGGATTCTACACTGTTTCACCTAATAATAAGAACTCAAGTAGTAAGTTGTGAATTTCCACCATAAAAAATGAACCCAGCATTTTCGAGTACACCGTTTTCAGATTCTGTGATAGGACGATCTCCTGGTGTACTCACCAAAGTCCTTGGATCTCGCAGTATACTTGGCATATGATCACCGACAGCTCTGAGGTTTACTCTTTGTTGAACCAATGCTAATGGTAAATGATCGAAAAACCTTCAATTGTATGTTTTACCACGAACTCCAGTTGTTGCCAGATGGCTAATGACGTAATTGTAATGGACATTAACCCATGAGGCCACAACATTTACCTGTCTCTCTCTCTCGGCCGTTTCTCAGAGGTTGCACATATTCCTTTAACTGCCTCAACTTTGGAAAGATAACTGGACCACATCAGATCCTCTTCATTCCAGTTGAAAGTAAAAGTAATCCGGTGGTTTGAATTGTCCGAGTTACTATGTTGAGAAAACTTTGCCTTCGAACCGTCTAGGTTTATTAGCTCAGAACACATTCTTTATAGAGAAAGAAACAGTCACTGTCACCACTGGTTGCAATGCAATCTAATTGGTTCAAACGTGAATCGGGCAACCTCTGTTCTGATTTTTTTTTTTTTTGATACGACCAGCTACCAACTGAAGGGAATTCTTTCTCGTCTTATTGATCCGCTGCCTTGTCATTCGAGAATCTGTTGACTCAAGCAATTACCTGCATTCTGTGCAGACACTGAGGCGTTGACTGTCAACGAGTCTTGGCCGCCTATCGACAATGAGTCAGCCCCTACTCTCATACCGGTAAACAACAACTATCGTGTTACCCCGTTGATCAGCGTATCGCCGTCACTGATTGATTGTTTGTGTGACATTCATATGGAACTTTTCAAAGAACGCGAGCTAATCGAAAGTGACGCTTTCGGTACAGTGAACTTACCGTTATCAGTTGAGGTACTCTGGTCATCATGCTTCAAGGGAAGAAGTGAGTTCTGGGTGCCAATGATGAGACCGTGATCAAAAAAGGTTTATGTTAATCCTTCGTAGCTCATTATATGCTGCGTCAGTTCTTGGTGAGGAGTCAATTCGGCTGTCTTCAATTTCGCCTCGGAGTGCTGGCCTTTTTGTGGTTATATCAGCAGTGATCAGTAACCCCTTGACTTAAATTCGGTTATTCTTATGACCGACGAGCACAACCCTTCACAGTTTGATTTAGGTGCACATTGATTCACTGCCCCGTCGGGATTATTTTGTGTTTCTTTGGTGACTTCATAGTGCACGATTTCGCTCCCTTGGCCCGATTTGTCTGTGTGGTGCCCTTTACATCCTCAGGCCCCAGCGACTACCCTAACCGCATCAGTCAGTAACATTTGATTGGCCCTGGTCGTACATTGTCCACTGAGTTCCATCTCATTGGTTTAAGAGATGGCGCGTTAGCTAGTTAAAACTATCGACCGCACTGAAAGCCAGCTGACGCAAGATTCTGTTCCCGTGCTCATCGGAAAGCCTCCAAAAACATGTTAGACGGAAGTACCGACCGGTTGACCGCAATCGACTAGGTGTCCCAAACGAACTTACCGCGCCGTAAACGCACACAAACAAATCTGGACAGCTAACTGTGTGTGGACTTTGAGGCTAACTGAATGCACTTATGCGAACAAAGGTCATTCTTTTGACCCATATCGAAGCTAGGACATCTATAGGCCTAGTTCGGTCAAAATACGGACCGAAAAGTAAAATGCCCATCCGTTCACCTGGGTCGAACACCTAAGTTTTGAACTACTGGCTCGTCGAGTATTTTGAACCGTTTTTTGGTGTCTAGAGTACCAAAACCGATATTGTTGAATAGTGTCACAATGGCCGGATGTAAAGGATGCTTACGTGAAAGAGAAACAGTTAGAGAATGATGCCTTCGGGAATATCTGTCCTCGAAAGCCATTATAATTACTATCATAAATGCAGATGCGCACGGTTTCCACCTTGAGAACCTGTTAACTGCTCGTAATGGATCAAAGGTCAGAAAAAAGAACTCCTGTGTACGACCGGTTATCACCTGCATCTAAAATATGTAGAAACTTCCCTTGACCACAAAATTAAATGCAGCAATATTACTTTATGACAACTATTATCTGTTTCATATTATTCATGAAAGTAAAAGCAAAATACACCTTCCTAGAGGTAATATGGTGCCCAGTGGGCTGCTCCATTGAAGGCGTTTGAGATGACCGGAATGATGAATAATCAACCCTGGGTAAGTGTAGTCTGATAAGAACCTTCGAATACAGATGTGAAGCGCATTAGGTTGCAAAATATATTCTGGAGCATTTCGCTGCACCTTTACTGGTAACTATCGTGGTCATAGAGATTGATTTTAGTATCGCTGAAATACTTTCAAGGTGGTTAATGTGCATCATATACTCTGTGGTTCGAATGTTTGTTTTTGCGCTAATATGATGGATGCTACTCTGCCATAGTACGGGGAATAATAAAAGAATAAACTCTGAATAGATAGACTAGTTACTGCTGAGGATGAAACGCCAGGCAGCATCATCCGTGACAACCCGTCTTGATCACTGGCTCCATCACATTTCACATCGATTAGCCCCACATATACCTCAGTGGGATAAATCACTCATAGGTATTTGTCCATTTGCAGTTTTCGTGTATCCTTAACAAGGAGCCTAGAACCCTCAATATCGGTCATATATCAGTCGAGTACATTAATTACTCTCAATGCTGATTTTATAATTTACTTGGCGATTTCCACAATATTTTGCCTACTAGCCAGCAATTCATTTATGAGCTGCGACTTTCAAGTTCCCAGGGTGTCTACAGTATCTTTGTTCACTCCGTGCGTAGTGTATATAAGTATGATTGCATCTATCAATATTTGTATGTGTTTATGTGTTCGAGTATGTATACATGTGGTAGAGTACATTGCGCCGTCGATGGCTACGTTTGATGGGAAAAACGGCTTGCCGGTAACCATCCATGGTGTAATGTACGCCATTACACAGCCAATTGAGTGGCCTCAAGAGCCTTTCAAAATAACGCCTCTGATGATAACGGAAGAAACTATAACGACAGTAAAAAAACAGCCATCTTCTACATGTTGCTCTTCATTTATACTTAAAATGGCCCTTTATGTGTCCAGAATGGAAAGAAGCACAAATACTCAGGGAATAGTGTGCTCTACAACAAGTACCAGCCAACTGGATCAACGACTACCTTGAAGGAGCTGATACCTTGGACGATACCTGCCTCAGTGTTATCGCGAATTGATGGTAACTCCTCGAAAGACTCTCGTACATGAAATTCAACCAGGCGGTTGCTTTCACATTAGACAGCAATAAGCCATAAAAAATGTCAGAAGTCAGTTCTTCAAGGAACAGCAATCCGTTTGTTGTTTCAGCGTAGCAACACAGGAATCTCAATCATTGCCACTTCCTCGGTGGTTTATTACGTCTTTCGTAGTGTTGTTTTCATTTTCATGCAGGACTTTAACACCACCAGTTTGAGCACGGATTTGGGCTGGCAGTGCCGAGTAATAATTCGGTGATTCACAATCAACTCACCAATATTAAATTAAATGTCAGTCAGCCATTTGTCAATGGGTTTTTGACCACCGTTGAATGGGGACAATTGGGGTGAAAGTGACGCGCACTTCAGTAGATTCAAAGCTTTCCCTACCACGTGGAGGAAATCCTCTAGGACGCCAATAAAGTGGATCGCGAATTTCCAACTCAATAGTCTGTATTGACCTCGATCGTTCTGAGAAAATGAACATTTTCCAGACATAATTTTTGATTTATTTTCTCCCTGGTATGTTCTGATGTTAGACTTTGGCTTTGCTGGCTATTCGGCTGTTAACGTTTTACTGAACTAACCTTCAAAAGTTTACTTCCACTGTGCCTTTGACACAATATCGACTTTCCCCGTTGTATGTGCATGGTTTTCTTCCACTTCGCATTAGCGTTTGTTTTGTCTCCTCTGTGTTGCTCTTATCGATACTAGTTCGGTACCACAGTATATACAAAACACGTACGCATTTGTCTACCGACTCGAATTTTCTCCGTTCATTCAGCCGAGATGATTCCTATAATATGATTCATCATGCAGCTTCAATGCCCAACTCACCATTTGAAAACCATGGAAGCACTGTACAGCTGTTTCATCCTTGTTGGGAATCATCAGCAGTGCACATCCACTGAGCCCACACGGGGACTCGAACCCGGGGTGAACGATTGTGTTGAAGCGTTGAAGCTGCATGATGAATCATATTATACAAATCTATTCTCCTACTACTCGAATGCGAGGTGATTTCGTTGATAATTGGCTTCCAGACTTAATAGAAGCCCCTTTCGGTGATCACATGCTGTTCATTTTCTACATGAGTGATCCCATTTTTTCCCTAAAAATCCCGTGAGTCTGCGATTTCGCTGTTTTCTTACCCTCATTTCGTAGCTTGACGAATATTTCTTAAGATGTATTATTGCAACTTCAAAATGTCTTGGGATAAACACAGCTCGACGCAGATCTCACTTTATCTGCTAGATTAAAGCTCGAACAGATTCACACGGAATCAGAGTTTAAATTTATCAAATACCCCATTTTAACTAAACCACTCAAAGAGATAGATGCAGTGACAGATCGTGTGACACATCCCATTGTCAATATCTCACCACCATTCACGACAAGACCTCGCCGATTGGCACCGGACAAACTGGTTTCCATCAAACGTTAGTTTGACGCTTCACTTTCCGAGGGTATTGTTCGTCCTGCTCACAGTCCATTGACCTCAGCTCTACACATGTTTCTCAAAAAGACGGCACTAGCTGACGACCATGTAGTAACTATAGGGCATTAAACACCGTTACCCGTAACAATGGCTATCCAATAGCCCACATACACGACATCACAACATCTCTTCAGGGCACGACTGTTATATCTAAGATCGATTTAATATGAGCTTATCACCAAATTCCAGCCGCCGCTGATGTCGAGAAAACTATTGTCACTACTGCTCTTGGTTCGTTTGAGTTCCTACGTATACCGTTTGAAGTGTGAATTACTACTTAGAGCGTACAGAGGTTATTCGATAACATTGCTTGGGATATGAAATTTTTTCAGGTCTACACTGATAATTGTCTGGTCTCGTGGTCGAACGTAGGTGGACATTCCCGATATAGGAAGATACTACTTGGACTTTCGTTTGAACATCAAACAGAAATCAATCCTGACAAATATGATGTTTGCAAGACGTAACTTCTGTCCCTCCGCCACAAGATCACTTAGGAGGGTATTAATCTTCCCAAGGATAAAGTGCCCGAAGTTCTAGATTATGCCGTGCCTTTTTCGATCAGAACTCTTCCAAGAGTCTACTGGCCTACCTCGGCCAGTCGCATTCTCTTCAGATCGATATCTCGTATTCGGTACTCTACTTATACTTTCATATCCAGGTATCGCAGCCAGTCTCTAGTTAGCTGCTGCATGATGCGTCTGGATATCCATGGATAAAAGTGTTTGTAAATGAGTGAAACTGCGGGTATCTTCGAAATTCGAATAGAGGTGTGGTTTTTGGGATTAATATTTCCTCGAATTAAAACGCTACAACCTGATACAAACATTTTATGTCATTTACGAGAAAGTGTGTCAGCTTATTTTGCCAACATTTAAAAACTCGCCGCCATTATCAGATTAGGGCTGTTATGGGTCCTAATGTTGTAAATGAACCCGAGGAAATTCCACAGTATAGCTATTGTGAAAGTATGTTACAAATGAATAGATATGTTTGCAGCAATAACAATAATATTCCCGTGGGAAGCATAACGGGATGTATTATTTGGCAACATTGTAGTCCTCCTAGAAGAACAGAATTATTGACAGGCTGGAAAAAGGTGTTTTTGAGTTGGGTAAATTCCCCATTTCCCACTGTCGTATATAATTCTCCACCAACTTCTATGGTCATGACCTATTGCACGTCACATCAACCGAAGTCATGCGTTTTACGATCAAGGGTCGTGCCAACAATAAATTCCGGAGAATGAACTTACTTTTGAACTTATTGTCATGAATGCCATTCTTTTGAACTCTCAACTAAGGGGAAGCTTGGGTCTCACTGTAAAACGTGGAAAGTAAATTGAAAGTCAAAACGAGCCCTGATGAAATTTGAATTTATTCGAAACTGCAACAAGTGAATACGCTCGTTGGGAGTATAATGCTGAATTTTGATGGGCCAAAGGTTAGGTCATCTCACTTGGCTTCATCCTTCTTCTTCGTAATAGGGTGCATCCGAGCGGCACTCTTCGGATGTGTTTACTGCTCTTTGATCATTTTTTTATCAACACCCATAATGCACCATTATCTGAGTTCTCTGTGTTCATTTTTTGATCGCCGCATCCTGTTGTAACACAGTAATGAGAAAAAAGTCTGTTCTTTTACGAAATGGTTCTGAACAAAGTCTTTCACAGAAATACCCACAAAAAGCGCAGTCGTAATGTTATTACTTTCTTATTTGTTAGCTTGGTAAACACTTCCTGTCATGAATGAGCATTTCTCTATCATCGCGAAAACAAACGAGACGCTTAAAAAGTGTAGTATGCAAGGACCAGTGTTCCTCAGCAGAGGATTTTTGTGTTCAACCTGGCAAATGATGTTTTCGGTGACGTTTGCAACGGAAGGTTTCATCTATTCTCAGATTTTCAGTCACTAAAAATAGGGTCGCCTTACCTTCCATGGAGGTTTCGCGTTGCATACATGTATCACAGCCAAAAATATGAGTTGTGCCCTCATTTGACGTAGAAAAGCACACGCTGGAGTATCGCATGCAACAGAGGATGGGATAAATGGAATCTTCCTCACTTTATCTGACAAACTGCATTCTAAGACTCGTTTCAGTTCACCAATACGTTGCTGCATGAACAATGACACCGGTGTGAGTTTACTTCTTCCGAAGTAGAAGCCGATTACGAAAAACTTCCATACTACTTGTGAGACTGTTCGTGCTAACAGGGGCCACAAATGAACGGTAGATGATCCATATATGTACGTGCGGTCCAAGTGAAGTTGGATGTCAGTGCTATCAGGAGGAGGCTGTATCTCACTTATGGTTTCAGTTAGTCCCTTTACTAAACCAAGATGGAAATACTCGTTTTGTGCCAACTGTAAGCCCTCACGTTGTCTCGGGGCTTTATACGAAGTTCAGGAATCCTTTGAAATTTTCGGCAAATGATTCGCCAATACCTGCAACAATCCTGAACTTTAAGTTATGGTGAGGCGATAATTCACGCTACGGTCATGTACGTCATCCAGTAAAGTCAGCTTATCTGTTGTCATTGCACCTGTATAACTGAAAATCGTGTTATTGCATGAGGTAACGTATTTCTCCGATCCTAAAGGCCAGCTACTGCTCCAAGTATTTTTCCTGCTGAGTAGAAAAATGTAGCTAATCCCGTGGTAAACTTGGTTGCGTGACTGGTAACATTCCCTGCTCCTCAACTCTGTTTTTACCGTTCACTGGTGCTCAAAACCGACGGAAAATATAACATACGACCATACAAGAAAGAAACTTACAAACTGATGCTGAACATTCGTAACGATGTTCCCATAAAGTTGCAATAGAACAAACAGAATACTGTACAAAGCTGAGTATACTATTATTGTGACCACATTTTTGCCATTTCGACAGCCGATACATCTTCAGGAATATGAACATTTCGTTCATTGTCAAGCGCCTTTTGCCACTCTGTACTTACAGCAAAGCGTTCTTAACAACACAAAACCAACGTGTGATACTGTGATTAACATAACGATGACAGTGGTAAATTTTTGTAAGAATTTAATCATAGATGATCGCCCGGTTGACCATATTCAATCAGTTATGACTCTTACGGGTAATTTAGGCACTGGTTAAACATCACAGAGATGCCAGTGTGTCAGTGTGCCAAGAAGTGTTACTTTAATGCAGAAGATCCTTACCGAATATTTCTCCTATATGCCCATTTCCTAATAACGTGAATTCGTCGTTCGATGTTGCTTATTTAACAGCACACACTATTCAGCACATCTTGAACGTACTTGTTTACATCGTACCTTTTCCTCGACTGTGACAGTTTCACCTGACCTCGAAATCTGTTAGTGTTGATCTCTCTTGGTTTTGAACATTGCTGAACTTCGGTTCTGATTTGGTAATCGTTTTGGCCGTATGGTTGAGGTTTGTATATACTTTATACATCTATTCTTTGCTGATTTGGTATCGTAGAATACTCGGATCACTCCTGTTTTGCCTTTGTGTTCTTTTATTTGGCTACGTGCTATTCTAGTTCATAATAACAACTCACAGACAGAAAGATACTGAAATATCAAACACGTGTTTGATAATCCATTTAATTTTTGAGGTGGTTCTCACAGTTTTCCATGAAGATAGTACTGTCTTCATGTGGAACTATAAGGGTCATCTAAAAAAAATCATTGTGCCACTAAAAGTGTAACGCAACGAGCCTGCAGCGGTGACCAAAACACTACCAACACGGGTCCATTTTAATAAGTTTTCCACCAAAATGTGACACAGTTATAATCACACTTCCCAAATACTTGACATTTTCCTGATGGTTTCACTGTTCCCTTTTTGGAAGTGTATATGTATACATAAATGTATATATAATATTTCCAACAAACGGCCACCAAGCAAACAGACCGGAAACCAATCTGGAACCGATGTTACGATCAGGATGCGTGCTGCATGGGCTCGAGCCCAAGGCTGTGTAGGTGCATCAATAAGACCCTACACTTATTTTTACCGAACAACAATAATGCTGCCTACAGCATGCTACACGTGCAGCTCCCCCAAACGAAAGAACACTGTCTGCAGTTTTATACACTCCTTCATCACAGAAAAACTCTGAGTATTCGGCTCACCGGGGCATCTCTCTAGGCAGATCGTTGTCGGTCATAAATTGTATCAAAATCACTCAATTACCAAAGCCTTCCATTTTACTTAGTCCTGTTGGCTGGGTCACCAATACGTAGTACGTAAGAAGGGAAGAACTCTTAGAGTCTTCAGTGGAACCTGTATCAAGAAACACGCAACAACAATGAAGGATGGAGTGTCCGGATTCTTGCATTCAGTATCTTGTGATTTCAGGTTTGTTATGACACAAGTTATGTGACTTCACGGTGGTCACTTTCGGTTTTACCCTCCAAAAAACAGGACCAAGCTCATCTGACCTAGTCTTCAAGGTCATGCGACAGGTTTTAAGCCTCGATAAATCAGTCCAGATTCTTGCATCAGTGAGCGTCGAGATGAATACCACTTGGCTACAACTCCAGTGTTTTACGTTGCACTTTTTTGACTGGTCCTTTGATGAAACAGGCTTAGGATTCAGTTCGCCATTGGGAGAGTATTGCAGCCCCGCGGCTACAAACTGGGTTCTTGTATAAGTTCAGCTCCACCCAAGAATGGCGCACATACAAGCAGTGCTTAGATAAGGTGCTGATAGTTATAAGCAGGACAGAAGGGCAATAAGATAATAGATGGACGAGGAAGAGCTAGGATGAAAATCGGAGAATACTGACGAAGAGCGAGGACTAAAGGAAAAGAAAGGGTGCTGCATCCAATGTTGCTGTTTAGTAAACCGGATCTAGATTAACTCAGGGAATAAATCAGACCAGCAAAGATCCACCTTTGCCTTAAACCCCACCACCGAGGTGGCGGGCATCACCTCAGCTGATAATGAATTCCGTGGGTTGGCTACACGGCACAAAAGAACTGCCCGTGCATTCTATAATCCTCCTGGTTTATTGAGTCTGAATTGGTGTCCTTTGAGTCTGGAATCCAGGGCCAATGCTTCCAGCGGCTCCGTTAGGGTTGATAGTTCTCTAATTTGCCTGAAGGCTTTCATCAGGTCCTCCCTGAGTCTTCTTCCCTTTATTGAAATGGTCAGTGTCATTACCCTCTCTGGGTACATTTTGTATGTGAGTCCCACTACCATCCTAGTGAAGTGTTGATGACATTTAACAAGGCCAACACTGTTCTGCACGAAAGCCGGGACCCAAGCGTGAACGGTATATTCTTATTATGGCTTGGCAAATACTATATAGAGGCAACGGTACAAAAACTCTTCATGTGCAATAGTTGATGGAGTGTCCGTTTCGCCTTAGCGCGGCAGCCAAACACTGCTCTGATTTCTCGTTGCAATCGTTCATGCAGATTCCAACGTCAGTGATATCCGTGATCCGTATTGCTTATGGGTTGTGTAGTTCTATCTATTGTGTTTCATCAGTAATAACAGTTTATTTCGGAGAAGCTCCATGCATGTTAAATAGACGATCAAATGATACAAGAGATAATGACATCAGAGAAGACGTAGAAAAATGCGTTCACACTAGCTTAAGAAAAGGTTTAAAAGTACAGCTATGGGAGTGGTATTTTTACCCGGCAAATTTAAAATTCTCGGTCCGATGGCCGAATCTGACAGAAGGTAACAGGTGCTTCGGGACCATAAAGAAAAATTACGGTGGAATGGGCTGGACTGAAAGCTGTTGCACTGCTTTTGGTGGGGGGGGGGAGGGGGCGGAAGCGGAGGGGGAGTCTGTTCGGTTAGCGCCAAGGCAAACAGATTTTTTATGTCAACCGTTTTATGCACCATGCGCTGGCTGATGCATCACGATAAGCATCGCCCCACTGAACACCAAAAGTCCCGACCTGGGATCGCGCAACATCACCCTGAACGATTGGGTCATGTCAACTTTTTGACTTGATGCAATCAGTTGTTTCGCAGATGAAGAATCTGGAGATTTGACTTCATTAGGTTGCGTCACTGATTTTGACAACCGTTTGGGTATGCCATGCGACGCGCATAGAGCCAAGAAGAGATCCGTTCTGCCAACGTATTCATCACTGCAGCTGACAGACAACGTGTATGAAATGAGAATCAGCATGACTGTTTGAGTGATTATTGTATCTAAACCTTTTGGTTGCCAGTAACAGAGGCAATGGCACAGCTGTGTGTGAGTGCCTTATGGCTGACTTAAGATTTCTGTTTATTTGATTGATTAAGTAATAACCTTAAGGTGGTAAAACAATAAAGCCTGTTGCCTATCAACCGTAATCATTTTTTACCTGCTTCTGTCAGATTCCGGTGTAGTTCCAGGAACTTTTCGGGAAAGCCAATGGCCATTAACATTCGTTTTACGAACTCCACGTCACTTTGTACTTGGTCATTGGTACAGATTTTATACACCCTGTTGGAGAGAGTTCGGACTGAAACACGTATGAAGCCATTGGTGCAAAGCTGAAGAATTGTAAATAGCGACTTCCTCAAGTTGGTTTGCGGAGAAAACAGTGCCGCAGGGTTCCCTCCGGACGTCTGTTTATTAGAATATCTAAAAAGGTAGACTTCTACCACATCCGTTTTGAGTACCAGAGAGTTCAGGACGAAAAGAGTTTAGGGTGTTAATAAAAAGAATAAATCGTTGAAGCTTTGAAGCTGCATGATGAATCATATTACACAAATCGTTCCTTATTAGAAAAAATAAAATCACCATCAACCTATTATCTGCAGAGAAAAAATAGAGTAATATTATCAGAGATTCCTCTTTTGATTATTCCTAAGAAAATGTCCGCCAAACTCGGGCCCAGAGGACTTCCCAAGACAACCCCATCAATAAGATTACAGGTTTTTCCCTTAAAATAAGAGCAATCACTCTCCGTGCACAAAATAGTGAGGTCCTTGATGTCTTCATTAGGGATGGGTAAAGAGAAGTTACGCGAATAAATATAATCACAGATAATCTTTTGTCTAACGAAGTAGTACTTTGATCAAAAGGGACTTAACGATTTTGTATTGCGATATCTATCAGAAATCCAGCTATGGGTCAGCAGTTTTCTTACCATGGGTCTAACACCGACCGAAAAATTGCCAGCTGACCACCAAATGACATCTTTTTTACAAGAAACATCTGTGTTGGTCTGAATAGTCCCGTGGTCATGATCACACTGAGAGCAAGAAGCTGGGGAAAAAACGATTGTTTTCAATGATTCTCATTCGTGCTCTCATGATTAATATGGGTGAGGTGACATTGGAATGCGTTAGTCATTGGCCGTGGTAAAAGTCTTTGTCGTGGCGTTAGAAAAAAGGGGGTTGGTGGGCGAAGGGCACAGAGATTTCTCTACTATGTACGTCTTGTGGTGAGAGTTTTGCTTCCGCGGTCACCAATGGTGATTTGTAGTGGATTTTTGAGTTCACTTGGCGATCCGTGGTTTCTGGCTTTGGCCAGGATAGCTGGAAAGCCTGGACTAGTCGCTTTTAGGGCCATGCTTCAGAGCTTAGTAAGAGAATGGTGATTACCCCTGCCATGGCAAAGGATCGAAGTCGGATTGGTTTTGATCGGTTTGGAGGAACCCAGTTTAGGCCTTTCAATGCATTTTCTGGGTAGATCATTTGACCACTGTCCACCAAATGGCCTAGAATCGAATAGGTGATCACACCGGTTTTCTATGACCCGAACATCTTACACGATGTTCCTTATTGCGTTCAAACAAAAGGCTAGCCGTGCGAAGTATGCAGGATGCGCCAAGTTCACACCTGAGGGAGCAAATGATGATGGAGGATTTCAGCTGGGGCAGTTTGTCTTTTATTTACATGCGGACCACCGGAGAGACAGAGAATAAACATTTCAGTCTTGCTGCTGGGAAAGTTGAATTTACAGCTGCCCTAAGGGTTTTCGTTAACCGTTCTGTGTGCGCATCCTTCTTGAACGACACTTTTAGGAAGAGTTCCTTCGTTGGTACGCTATGAGACCGTCCCAAAGGCAACCTCGATTCCGTTCTTTTAGATACACTTTTCAAGGTAGCCTTTCCCGCTCAAAACTTGTTGAATAAAACTAGGTTCATCTTGCTAAGTCCTTGCTGAGCATATATTTTTCGCTTTCTGAATGCCGGAGACCATGGAACGAATCTGTAGAAATTCATGTATTGGGCTTTCCTCGTCTTCTTCTTGTAGATCCGGCATTGAACTGACCAAGCTCGTCTGGTTATAGGTACATTGAGAAAAGCCAATTTGTTCTCGATCTTCATTTCCATCATGGAGACTAACAAGTCATGGGAAATGTTAAATTCTTTTGGAACGTTATATACGTTAGATTGTATGTCCGATATAAAAAATGTCATCCATGTGCCGGCTGTAACGAGTAAAACGTTCTATGGTTTGCCTGCTTTCACCGTTTTCAAGTTTGGTCATGAAAACGTCCGCTAGCAATGGGCCCAGTGGGGAACCCATGACGGTAGAAACACCCGGTAAACAGGAACTGAATGCCCATCGTTCAGGGTAGCAATAGATCCTTTGGTTTTTTTTGCCGGGAAGCTCTTTTTGTTGGAATTAGTTACATACTCACGTAGGAAATCCACGGTTTCCAAACACGGAAAGTTCGTGAACAGGGATGTGATATCTGACGACAGCGTAGTTTTCTTTTAGATGGTTGAATATTGTATTGTAAGGTTGATTAGACCTTACTTCGCGGTTTCCTTAGTAAACGCGTGCTTCGGTCCTTTGTACTGCGTGGACCACCTGCACCTTACTCTAATGTGCGGCACTGCACAAATATGTTAACCAGAACAGTATTCTCCACGACCCGTGAGAACGAGAAGGCGATTGGGAGAGATAGTGGTTAGCGTGTATTTGGGAGCGTGCGTGAGAGCGTGCGCAAGAGCAACGGTCAAATGACAACCGCGCTTGGCAGTCAGCGTTCAGTTAAACAATAAACGTGGTAAAAGTATGAACGAAGATGGCAACCACTACAGGGGCCTCCTCCTAGAAGTCCGACGGAGTTGGGCTTCGATCGTGATGGTAAGCCGGAATTATTGGTTGTCCAGGAACTCCTCATAGCTTCTCCGTTATATTGTTGTTGACGTCGAACGACTGCTGATGAGTTTACCGGTGCCTGCACTTTCGAGGTCCGATGTGCGTAGGTCCAACTGTGTTTTGGCGCCCGCGGGTCTCATACGAATGCAAGCCGGAAAATGCCTCGTCAGGTCCATCCTAAAAGGCGTCCAGTTGCTGTCTCCAGTGCCAGGCTGACCAATCGTCCCGTTGTCCAGTGAGCGGTTGGCTCCTTGAACGTGCACGGGAGTCAGCCAGGCTACGGATGAAGCCAATGTGACGGTGTAGATCCGTCTGAGAGAGGGAAAGGTAAACTGGAACAAAATAGCGCCTGAGGGCGCCGGCGGATGTTGGACCGTAATAACAACACACAAACGATGTTCGGTGTTGTTGTAGTCGCTAGGAGACCAGAAGAAAATGAAACCATAACTACAGATTGTAATTTCACGGGTCTGTTTTTTGGTAAATCCATGGCGAACTTCCCAACTTATTGCTAACAGTCGGTTGTAAAAATCGTCACGAAATCGGCGAAGCGGACGGGATTTCGTAGTTGGCGACCGCGACGGCTACTTCGCGTTGCGGGTACGGTTGGAGAATCTGATGGACTAGCTGCCGAGTTTTCACTAGGCGTAATTGGGGGTGGTTCGAGTAGTAACTCGCTCGATGCAGGTGACCGAGCGACTTGAGCGGGTGTAAATTGGCCGAGCGGCTTGCACTCAATGACGGCAGGCTTGAGACGGTCGATAGATACGGTGTCGTGTCGTCCGTTGATGTCTATGGCAAATGTTTTTGCCCTACGTTGTATCACCCGAAACGGGCCAGTGTATGGCGCTTGTAGTGGTGATCGAACGCCATCGACGCGAAGGAATACATGAGTAGCGGTTCCTAACGCAGTTGGGACATAACTTGTAGATTGTTGTTCACGCGGCGGACTGGCCTTGAGCACTCGCATGTGCTGCGTAAGGCGCTGAGCATAGTCACCGTAGTCGAAAGTCACGGTTGGTGAGGGGGCTACCAACTCCCCAGGCAGACGAAGTGTACAGCCATATACTAGTACGGCCGGTGTTGTGTGTAACTCCTCCTTAACGGTACCACTCAGGCTTAAGAGTGCTAATGGTAGTGTTTCACTCCAAAGGGGGTTACCGTTTGCTCGAAGGGCGGCTTTTAATTGCCGGTGGAAACGCTCAACCATACCATTGGCCTGAGGGTGGTAAGCTGTCGTCTTAACGTGTTGGCAACCGAGCGTAGCGAGTAGGCTGCCGAAAGCGCCGTCAAAATGTGGACCGCGATCGGTGGTCACTATTGCCGGGCAACCGAAATGACTAACCCAACCGGTCAGAAAAGCTTTCGCGGCCTCTTCCGATGTGGGACGAGGGATAGGGATGGCCTGCGGCCAGCGAGTAAAACGATCCACGCATGTGAGTATGTAAACGTACCCAAGCGAAGGTGGGAGTGGTCCTACGAGGTCGACGTGCACATGATGAAAACGTGTTTCAGGTTCTGGGAACCTGGCTAACGCCGCCTTAGTGTGCCTATGGGTCTTAATACGTTGACACTGCAGACAAGCACGAGCCCATTGACGGACATCTCGTTTGACATTGTGCCAAACAAAACGCTCAGTTATCAGTTTCACCGAGGCAGTCACACCCGGATGAGCCAGATTATGGAGTGTCAGGAACGTAGGATAACGGTGGGCAGCAGGAACTACTGGCCTAGGGCGACCTTGCGACACATCCCACACGATGGTATTCTGGGAAGCTGGGATAGGCACTGTGGTTAAACTCAAAGAACCGTTTTGTCGAAGTTGTTCGATGTCAGGGTCCATAGTTTGAGCCTGTGCCATTGCGTCCAAATTGATGTTAGGCGTTTGTGACAGACTTAGTTGATATACGCGCAATAAGGCGTCTGCGACGGGATTAAGTACCCCAGAGACGTGTCGTATGTCCACAGTAAACTGTGAGACAAAGTCTAAGTGGCGAATCTCGCGTGGTGAGTATCGATCCGAAGCTGACTTCAGTGCGTAAACCAAAGGCTTGTGGTCTGTAAACACCGTGAACGAACGGCCTTCGAGTGCATGTCGAAAATGACGGATTCCCAAGTAGATGGCTAATAACTCTCTACCGAACGTGCTGTACCTTGATTCCGCGGGTTGTAGGCGCTTGGAGAAGAATGCTAAAGGTTGCCAAGAGTCATCTACGAACTGTTGCAGTACTGCTCTAACCGCTGTGTCCGAGGCATCCGTCACTACCGAAATAGGAGCCAAAGGGTCGGGGTGTGTCAGGAGTGCTGTGTTGGCGACAGCATCTTTGACCAAGGCGAATGCGGCTTGTGCCGTGTCGGGAAACACGAACTTCCGCTTACCTCCGCGCAACAGGTCGGTGAGGGGTTGCATCATTTCCGCACAGTGAGGAATAAATCGGCGGTAGAAATTCACCAGGCCGGCAAACTGACGCAACTGGCGAAAAGATTGGGGTTCAGGGTAGTCGCGAATAGCGGAAACTTTATCTGACAGAGGGCGGATACCCGAGGATGAAATAGAATGTCTTATGAACGTGATATCAGACCGGCCTAATTCGCATTTCGCGATATTGATCGTAACGCCGTGCTGGCTAAGGCGTTCGAAAAGTGCTCGTAAGTGTGCGACGTGCTCTTGCTCTGAAGAACTCGCCACCAAAATATCATCCAGGTATACGTGGACATTTTCCAAACCACGAGTTGCTTCGTGCATGAACCGTTGAAAGGTCTGGGCCGCATTGCTGAGTCCAAACGGCATTCGCAGAAACTCGAACAGCCCGAAAGGTGTAGTGACGGCAGTTTTAGGTATATCGGCCTCTGCTACCGGGATCTGGTTGTACGCCCGAACCAAATCGATACGGCTGAAGACGGAGCAACCTGATAAAGACGAAGTAAGATCCTGTATATGGGGAATCGGGTATCGGTCCGGGACGGTGACTTTGTTAAGCGCTCTGTAATCACCACAGGGTCGCCAGTCGCCACTAGACTTAGGAACCATATGAAGGGGAGAAGCCCAAGGGCTACTAGAAGGGCGTATTATACCTAGTTCTAGCATATGTTCGAATTCGGCCTGTGCAACACGAAGCTTGTCTGGTGCTAACCGACGCGGCCTACTGAACACTGGGGCTCCTTTAGTATCGATATGGTGAGTGACACTGGTCGTCACTGCTGGGAGAGGCCCGGCCTGCCGAAACATGGCTGGGTAGGCGGCGATGAGTTCGCCATAAGGTTGGTGTGCCGGTGGTTGAACGTAAAAGGGCGTGACGTGATTCACTCGCGAATTATGACCCGCAACGGCGAGAGTGGTCTGACGATCCACCACTCTGCGGCGCCGTGCATCAACTAACAAGTCAAAGTGCTGCAGGAAGTCAATGCCCAGAATTGGGTACGGGACGTCGGCGATGATGAATACCCAACGAAAATTACGCTTTAAACCCAAGTTTAAGGTGAGCGACCGCTGGCCAAACGTTGGGATGGCCGTGCCATTGGCAGCGCGTAGTGTTTGGGCCTGCGGTGTGCTATTGTCGTCTTTCGCTCGGGGGAGGACGCTCACTTCGGCACCGGTATCTACAAGGAATAGGTTATTTGAAATAATGTCCCTTACGTTCAAAAGACGACTATTGGTGTGATACCCGGCTTCGTGGGTCGCCACCACGGGCCGGGGGTTTAGTTTCCCTGATGAGCACCGGGAAACGTACACCCTCGTTCGCATCGTTCGGCTCCCTCACCGAAGCGACTGTGGTATTTACAATACCCTTCTTTTGAAGAACCGACGAAACGTCGTCGCAATGACGGACTATGGAGCCTAGGTGAGCGTGCGCGGTGCCGCTCCTTTGACCCACTTCTAACTGCTAGGCGTTGCAGGCTCGCGTCAATTCTAGACAAAACTGACGCGAGTTCGTTAGATGTGGGCAAGGCAGGCACCGTTGCGACGGAGGGCCTGGTTACTCCAGCTACAGCGGGGTTGTATCGTGACATAATGTCATCAGCTATCGCTGCAGTTTCCTCCAGCGAGCATTTGCGCGTGGCACTTAGTAAAACTGGAATGTTATGCGGCAAACGCTGCAGCCAAAGTTCCCTCAAGAGCGGGTCCTCACCTATTGTCGGTCCTCTCAAGCGCTGCATCTCACGCAGCAGTTCGGAGGGCTTCCTACTTCCAAGCTCAACGTTTTGAAGTTGTTGCATACGTTGGTCTTGCGTTGGGGTCGTGCGGGCAATGACGGCTTCCTTTAAAGCCTCATAGCTTCGGGAAGAGATTATTACGTCCCTTACTTGCATTGTGACCTCCGGCGGGAGGCGGCCTGCTACCCACCTGAAACGGCTGGCGTCGCTGGTTATACGGCAGTTTTCGAATTCTAACTCAACCAGCGTGAACCAGAGTTCTGGGTCAGCAGGCGTGAATGCCGGTATGTGCAGCGTGATCGCCCCAACGGTGGGGTCTGAGCAGGATTTCCGTTCGGCAGACATAGCGATTACTTTATGGAATACAGACGGGAAAAGAAATCAACGACCAATGGGGCACTATAGTCTTCGCGAAAAAAAAATCACGACGAATTAGACACACAAAATATGTATGGACGAAAAGAAAATTATTTGGTAAACCAACCAAAAACAATCAAGATAGGGAAACAATAAAACACACAAAAACGTACGCAGACGGGACCTTGAACGGTAGAAAACAAGGAAACTCACGTGACCTGGGGATCACGTCGGGCTCACCAATTGTAAGGTTGGTTAGACCTTACTTCGCGGTTTCCTTAGTAAACGCGTGCTTCGGTCCTTTGTACTGCGTGGACCACCTGCACCTTACTCTAATGTGCGGCACTGCACAAATATGTTAACCAGAACAGTATTCTCTACGACCCGTGAGAACGAGAAGGCGATTGGGAGAGATAGTGGTTAGCGTGTATTTGGGAGCGTGCGTGAGAGCGTGCGCAAGAGCAACGGTCAAATGGCAACCGCGCTTGGCAGTCAGCGTTCAGTTAAACAATAAACGTGGTAAAAGTATGAACGAAGATGGCAACCGCTACAGTATGACGGCTATGAATCTAAAACTGTCTCGCAAGCCGGATTTTTCATGTTCTGTCTTTGAGTTGTTGCCTGATATGATGAATTAGTCATGATCACAAACGGTCGAATTGGATACACTTCCTCATGGATTTTACGCGGGCCTCAAAGACGTGGAGTGATCGGTTTTATCTTTTCCTGTGTGACTTGTGGAGAATCGAAACAATTGCTGAAGTTTCCCAAAATAATCTTGCATGTCCATAAGAACAACACTAAGTCCCTTATCTGACTAGAGAAACAAAGTATCTTTCGTTTTCATAGTTCCTTCGATGCAATAAAGTGTTCACGGGTTAGCAGACCACATTTTTGGAAATAGACTTGGCGGTATCTGTCACCAGTGAGCTTTTAGATCGGCATTACATTTTCTTTTTTCTGATAAGTCAAAATGTGCTTGATACTTGCCAAAATAGGATTACTCCTGTCAGGAGCAGTATTTTTGCCTCCATGATGAAAACCATCTGCGAAGGATTCTATTTTCACGACTCTAAAAACTAATCATATCAGTTCGTTCAGTGGATTTCGTCTGTTGAGCATCCGTCAAACTAATCATATTGACCAAAGTCGCATAGTTCCTCCGTTGCACGGAATATTAGAGAACTAATTTGAATAATATTCAGTGACAGAAAATTTTGTTTCCAACCTTTCCCAAGCACCACAATACCTAACGCTGTTGGGCGAAAATAAATCCTTGCATGTGCCTTGAAAGATTGCACAGAAGTTCGTGAAATCTTGCAAGAAATATAATAGTAAAAATATCACAATATTTATGAATATATATTTGCATTACAAAAACAGCATATTATTTTACTGGATGCCCTTGTGACCAGGCAGTGCCATACTGGTTTTCATTATTCTTTGTTCAGAGAAGGCACTGTTGAGTTATTCTATGGTGGAAAATGACTCCTCTCTCATGGAGATAACCAATGCGTGTTTTAACCATTTGTTTTAATTCTAGTATATTGTCACCTCTGCATATATATAATTCCATCTATATACATGCACGTACATATATACATGCAAATACATCCTTGGAAATTTCGGTAGTCGTTTTGTGTGAAATTCATGCTATATTGAGTAATAATCTCCATGTAACGCTGGTCACTCATCTTCGAATTGTGGGAGTCAGAATACATTGTTATGTCTTAAGAGACCAAGTGGAAAAGGTACTGGAAGGCCCTCTTTGCCTCATGTGACCAGGCTACATTATGGGAGCACCAGCAGTCGTGTCCTAAATTACAGCCAATAGATATGCTAAGAAAAACCGAATGTTGTCAAGTGTTCCGTTACTCTTAACTCATAACACACACGGTTACTCGTTGCGTTCATGCTTCTGAAGCAGAGCAACAAGAGTTGTGGTGAGCAGCAGATTTGGGGTCTGTGGAATTAAGGCAGCTATCTACTCACTTTCAGAACATCAAAGTCGATCATCTATGCAGATCGGTATATTTGTGTATTGTTTTATTTTTTTCTAAGCCGGTTGGAAGAACCGAGTGTGATGAAGTCAACGTCAGTGCTCTTTTGCAGTCC
Organism: Fasciola hepatica; assembly: GCA_948099385.1. Taxonomy (NCBI): domain Eukaryota; kingdom Metazoa; phylum Platyhelminthes; class Trematoda; order Plagiorchiida; family Fasciolidae; genus Fasciola; species Fasciola hepatica. The sequence goes on from CANUEZ040000019.1 coordinate 6,197,112, forward strand.
TTATCCGACGATTTTATAACCACCGTGCTAACCCCGAGACAACGTCGTGAGGTGCGGCAAGCTCTGAGCTCCCACTTGTCAGGTATCACCCGTGGACAATATCTCGTACACCACGGTTGAGAGATGCAGCTATCGGTTTCTCCTATGAATCGCATTAGGAATACTCAGGCTGTTCATCAAGAGACCCGCAAGACCAGCGGAATAACTATACCGAAGAATTTACGAAATCGGCAACATGTGTTCCGAAAAGGAAGGTAATGTTGCTCCTGATGGTATTTTGAATCCCGTTTGTGCCATACGCATTCATCCTGTGTTCCGTGCGTTTTTTATTCCACCATGCAACCAAATAAAATTATCAGCATCAACAAATGCTCGGCTAAAGTTGCAAATTGATCGACAATGTGCCTTTCATTGTTTTAACGTTTTGGGCGGTTTTTTACATGGTTTCCCATCAAATCGTCTGCCCGTGGATGGCGTACTACTGGACACACTCACTGCACCCATCCACATAACCACTGGTGTATGTTTATCGCTTCCCAATAATTCCTATGATGCCTTTGTTCAAATTTTGCCTGGGCTCACCTTAATTTATATCTTACAACTTTAATTTTCTAGATTACAAATATGTCTTTGAGTGTGACTATAGACGGCGCCCGTTGGGACCAGAGAGGTATCACCCGGCTGCTGGTTTGGAAGAGCGCAACGAAAAGCGGTTAAAAACCACAGGCTCGTTGTGACCGTCAAGACTAGTTCAGTAACAGCTGTTGTCTCTGACTAAATGCCAGACGCTGTTCGTTCCATTCCAAGGTTCGCAGAAGCACCAGTGTCTGCCGTTGAAAAGCATAAAACGTTGGTTGATTAACGCTAGAAATCAAAGAGATGCAAAACGAGAACGCAGGTGGCCTTACCCAACACATCTAAGATACAGACCAGCGTTGGCCCATTTTTAGCCCAAAGTGGACCAACGCGCTCCTAAGACGGGCGCGTCAGGCTCGCTACTTGGGTGCCAAATGTAAAGCTTATAAAGAAGGAAAGTTTTTTTAGTCGAAATTCGACAGCACGTGTTTGGTTATCACATCAATGATTTAAATTGTATAGGCGCGTAGCTTCGCCTACCAGTAATTTAGCTACACCTGATGTTTGGTATATATATACATATATATATATATATATATATATATATATATATATATATATATATATGTAATTAACCCCTCGGATGATATAGGTCTTAGCAAGTTACTAATAATAGTGTAGTGAGCAGGCTTTTGGTAGCCACATTAGAGTTTGATTAATGTAAGTGTGGGGCCATGTTGATGGATTTGCTGCACTTGCTGACTTATGGAATTATCTTTCTTGTGTTTCGCAGATCGTACACAAGCGACCGCCGCGGAAGTATGCTGACCACTGCACAGTGAAATAGAATCTTTGCCTATTGACCCTGGTAGTACGTGTGAACCATATCGATACTCTTGAAGACGAAGCAACATGATAAAGACGACGTAAGGTCCTGTATCTGTGGGATCGGGTTACTGTCAGGGACGGCGAACTTGTTAAGTGCTCTGTAATCACCACACGGTTGCCATCGCTTCTAGATTTTGGAACCATAGGAAGAGGGAGGCCCAAAGGCTACTAGAAAGGCGTATTATGCCGAGCTCCAGCTTGTGTCGGACTAGGCCTGTGTAAAAAGGAGCTTAGTTGGTTCTAACCAACTAGGCCTAGTGAACACTGGGGGTCCCTCATTGTCGATATGGTGAATTACATTGATGGTCACTGCCGAAAGGGGCCCGGACTACCAAAACATGGTCCAGCGGGGGCAAGGAGTTCTTCATAAGATTGATGGGCCTGTGGATGAACGTAAGAGGGAATGATATGTTCCTCTCGTGAACTGCAACCCGCAATATCGAGGGAGGTCTGGCGATCCACCGCTCTACGATGCCATGCATCAACCAATAAGTCAAAGTGTTGTAGGAAGTGAATGCTCAGAATGGGGTACGGGACGTCGGCGAAGGAGAATACCCAACAAAATTTGCGTTTTACATCTGAGTTTAAAGTGGGTGACTGCTGACCAAACTTTGGGATGACTGTGCCACTGGCTACTCGTGATGTTTGGGCCTACAGTGTACTATTATCGCCTTTCGGTCGGGAGATGACTCTCACTTCGGCGTCGGCGTTTACAGGGAATAGAATATTTCGAATGAATTCCTCGACGTTCAAAAGGCAGCAGTTGGGCTGATACTCAGCTTCGCGGTGCATCACCACGGGGTCTGGGGTTTAGTTTCCCTAATGAGCACCGGGAAAGCACACCTTGGTGCGCGTCAGTTGGCTCTCTAGCCAAAGCGATCGTGGTATTTACAAAGCCCTTCCTTTGAAAAGCCGAAATGTTGTCGTAGTGAAGGACTATGGCACCCAGCTGAGCGTGCGCGGTACCACTCCCGTGACCCACTTCAACTCACTGCTAAGAGTTGAACGCTCGAATATATTCCGGACAAAACTGAAGTGAGATCATCAGACGTTGGCGAGGAAGGCAAAATAGTGTTGGAAAACCTGGATACTCTAGCGACGGCGGATTTCTTTCGTGACACATTGTCATCAGCTATGACTGTAGTTTCCCCTAGCGAGCACTTACTCGCGACACTTGGTAAAGCTGGAATGTTGAACGATGGAGCACCAGCCAAAGTTCCATTGATAGCTATTCCTCGCCTGCTGTCAGTCCTCTCAAGCATTGCATCTCACGTAGTAGTTCAGTGGGCTTCCCAAGCAGTACGCCCAACTTTCGAAAAAACTGCTGGAAATGAGTACCTCTTCTTTTCCTAATCCACTTCAAACACAATCATCCTATATGCTAACCTTCGACTCTTCCCAGCATCTTCAACTTGCATAGGATGTGGACCGTCTGTACTCGAGTCGATAATATAAACCACCCCACCGCCGAATCTAGTTGCTGACCACCGGAGCAAAACAAAACATTTATTTAGCACCAACTCACTAAAGAAGGCAGGTCCTCAGGTAGCAAGGGTATCCAACACTCCACAAAAAGCTCTGCGTGATTTCATATCTTAATCTCGCAATCGTACCAATCAACAACAGCTCATCTACTCCTTTTCATTTGTGTGTACCTGAATTGCCTTCGCTCTATTAAAATCTTGGTCAGTCTCTGATCAAGTTGACATGGTGTTTGTTGTGTAGCTGTGTTTTATTCGAATCTATATAAACTCGCCAAATCCAATATCTATCGTCGTATTCAATCTGCATAACCCACAGCCTGAGCTACTTCCGGACTGCAGCCATCTCCGTCTATTGCAGGTCCGCCATAGTCTGACGTAGCCCATCGGACGGCTTTCATAAATACTCCAAAAGGGGCTCAGCATAGGCAAGTGGACACATATTCATTACACCGTGTTGGCTTCTGACATGTAAAAAATATGGCGAATCTCCACCAAGCTTTACTCCTCGGGATGCACTATAGTCCAGTATCACACTGATCACCAGGCACGGTGACACCTCGCTTTATGAAACACTTGAATCTCCTACATTCCTCGGTTCACACCGCTTTGAATCCCGCCCACGTCATCAGTCCATCATTCAGTACCACTGTTATATAGCCATCAACTTAAAAGTTGCCCTCCGAGGGTTCTCATATCACGCGTGGGTTATCAACCCTTCCCATTTTCAGTTACTCATAGCGTATGTGGGCCTCTTCAAGCTAGGTGTGAAATGCCCACGTCAGGTGAAATAACGACACCAAACTAGTTGGACAAGTGACGTAAATTTGTTTGTTCTTCCTGTTTTACTTTTTGTATGGCAACTGATAACTTCCGTTCCACAGCTGGCCGTCAGTCAACTTTCCTCTGCATACAGCCAGTGTACTATATCTTCTGTTTCTCACAGTGTCACTCATTCGTATTTCTCCAAAGTGCAATTCCAGTCTGCCTTAAATCTCCCCGACATATGAGATTGGATTTCGCGCTGTTTTGGTTCGCTAGTACCGAGAGTCTTCGCTAGATGTTCTGTCCTACGAACGCAAGTAAGCATCTAATAATTTGTCTTTGCATCACTTTTGCAAATGTAACATCGTCGGAATTCATTTTTGACGTCTTTGGGTCTTGAAGCTGTCTTAACGCAGTACGCGGGCAACCCGACCAACGAGCTCTTAATTGGGCGCCAGTTGGGCCATGTTGGGCTACTCTGGTAGAAACGTCGGAATTCATTTTTGACTTCTTTGGGTAATGGGCAAGTAAATAAAAAGCGGACAGTCGAGGTGGATTAGGAAAAGAAGAGGCACTCATTTCCAGCAATTTTTTCGAAAGTTGGGCGTGACCCAACCCAAGCAGCACGACCATCACCTGAGTATCCCATTTGAAACAAAACAGGGACACTCAGGTGACGATCAGGAGACACTCAGGTGACGGCCACGGAAGCTTATCGAAACGGACTCCCCTGACACCATTAAATTTGTAACACTAACTACAACACCGAAATACGTACATACCAAATAATGTACTGGTAATCTACGGAACGGCCGAAGGTCAGCGCAAGCGCATAAGCACGACCATCCTACAATAAGCTTAACCATAATTCCGCATACAATATTTAGCGGAATCAATCCCCGGAGTTCAAATAAAATACAGGTTTCACGGGGGATAATTATATATTTCGCTATTTGTAAATCTTTGTATACTAGGCTTGTCAGCGAACAATCATCATCCATCCATGGGTCATTTTGATGTACTTTGCAGTACCTGGAACAAAGAAAATGAGATACTTGTTGAATCGGTGCAGTACGAAATGTTGTTATAATTGTCAACGTTAGAAATCGGCTTATGAGAGGGTTCAGCAATACATAATACATAAACGATGACCAAGCCAAAACTGACCTCAACACTGTTGGTTTGGACGGCCACGTCCTGAAATGGCGAATCGGTGCTAGTAACCTGTCGGTCTGCACCTTTGAATCCAACGTTGGATCTTTTCGTTTATAAAAAGTGTTGTAACTCCGGGAAAATTGTGCCTCGTTACTGCGTCTACGAATACAGGATAGGATAACACGGAACGGCATACTCACCGACAGTTATTCTACAGACTCTTGTATTGGCAAATGATTGACGCCCGTGGACACCGCGCCAGTTCAATTTGTGCAAAAAGCAATCGGAGATCAGTGTACGCATTATCTGACGTACGCAATCCCCAACTGTTCGCGTTCCCGTTACAACAAGGAAATGCAACTGCTAGTCAGAAAGTTATGAACAATATAAGTTACCACGTGTTCGTAGAAAGTTTCATCTTCCAATTTTTCATTCAACATCTTGAACTCTCATGCGTTTCGCATGGGAATAGCGCGCAATGCATGAACTGTACGGATGCACCGGCAACATGTTCAAATCTGCACAGTTTGGACTTGACGTCCTCCATTGTTTTCTGAAGTTCCGCAACCCGAGTGGTAAGATCATTCATCATAGCTGCAATCAATGAACGTAACATCCAAAGTTCGACATACCAATCTGTAGCGGTTGCCATCTTCGTTCATACTTTTACCACGTTTATTGTTTAACTGAACGCTGACTGCCAAGCGCGGTTGCCATTTGACCGTTGCTCTTGCGCACGCTCTCACGCACGCTCCCAAATACACGCTAACCACTATCTCTCCCAATCGCCTTCTCGTTTTCACGGGTCGTGGAGAATACTGTTCTGGTTAACATATTTGTGCAGTGCCGCACATTAGAGTAACGTGCAGGTGGTCCACGCAGTACAAAGGACCGAAGCACGCGTTTACTAAGGAAACCGCGAAGTAAGGTCTAATCAACCTTACAATTGGTGAGCCCGACGTGATCCTCAGGTCACGTGAGTTTCCTTGTTTTCTACCGTTCAAGGTCCCGTCTGCGTACGTTTTTGTGTGTTTTATTGTTTCCCTATCTTGATTTTTTTTTCGGTTGGTTTACCAAATAATTTTTTTTTCGTCCAAACATATTTTGTGTGTCTAGTTCGTCGTGATTTTTTTTTCGCGAAGACTATAGTGCCCCATTGGTCGTTGATTTCTTTTCCCGTCGGTATTCCATAAAGTAATCGCTATGTCTGCCGAACGGAAATCCTGCTCAGACCCCACCGTTGGGGCGATCACGCTGCACATACCGGCATTCACACCTGCTGATCCAGAACTCTGGTTCACGCTGGTCGAGTTAGAATTCGAAAACTGCCGTATAACCAGCGACGCCAGCCGTTTCAGGTGGGTAGCAGGCCGCCTCCCGCCGGAGGTCACAATGCAAGTAAGGGACGTAATAATCTCTTCCCGAATCTATGAGGCTTTAAAGGAGGCTGTCATTGCCCGCACGACCCCAACGCAAGACCAACGTATGCAACAACTTCAAAACGTTGAGCTTGGAAGTAGGAAGCCCTCCGAACTGCTGCGTGAGATGCAGCGCTTGAGAGGACCGACAATAGGTGAGGACCCGCTCTTGAGGGAACTTTGGCTGCAGCGTTTGCCGCATAACATTCCAGTTTTACTAAGTGCCACACGCAAATGCTCGCTAGAGGAAACTGCAGCGATAGCTGATGACATTATGTCACGATACAACCCCGCTGTAGCTGGAGTAACCAAGCCGTCCGTCGCAACGGTGCCTGCCTTGCCCACATCTAACGATCTCGCGTCAGTTTTGTCTAGAATTGACGCGAGCCTGCAACGCCTAGCAGTTAGAAGTGGGTCACAGGAGCGGCACCGCGCACGCTCACCTAGGCTCCATAGTCCGTCATTGCGACGACGTTTCGTCGGTTCTTCAAAAGAAGGGTATTGTAAATACCACAGTCGCTTCGGTGAGGGAGCCGAACGATGCGAACGAGGGTGTACGTTTCCCGGTGCTCATCAGGGAAACTAAACCCCGCGGCCCGTGGTGGCGACCCACGAAGCCGGGTATCACACCAATAGTCGTCTTTTGAACGTAAGGGACATTATTTCAAATAACCTATTCCTTGTAGATACCGGTGCCGAAGTGAGCGTCCTCCCCCGAGCGAAAGACGACAATAGCACACCGCAGGCCCAAACACTACGCGCTGCCAATGGCACGGCCATCCCAACGTTTGGCCAGCGGTCGCTCACCTTAAACTTGGGTTTAAAGCGTAATTTTCGTTGGGTATTCATCATCGCCGACGTCCCGTACCCAATTCTAGGCATTGACTTCCTGCAGCACTTTGACTTGTTAGTTGATGCACGGCGCCGCAGAGTGGTGGATCGTCAGACCACTTTCGCTGTTGCGGGTCATAATTCGCGAGTGAATCACGTCACGCCCTTTTACGTTCAACCACCGGCACACCAACCTTATAGCGAACTCATCGCCGCCTACCCAGCCATGTTTCGGCAGGCCGGGCCTCTCCCAGCAGTGACGACCAGTGTCACTCACCATATCGATACTAAAGGACCCCCAGTGTTCAGTAGGCCGCGTCGGTTAGCACCAGACAAGCTTCGTGTTGCACAGGCCGAATTCGAACATATGCTAGAACTAGGTATAATACGCCCTTCTAGTAGCCCTTGGGCTTCCCCCCTTCATATGGTTCCTAAGGCTAGTGGCGACTGGCGACCTTGTGGTGATTACAGAGCACTTAACAAAGTCACCGTCCCGGACCGATACCCGATTCCCCATATACAGGATCTTACTTCGTCTTTATCAGGTTGCTCCGTCTTCAGCCGTATCGATTTAGTTCGTGCGTACAACCAGATCCCGGTAGCAGAGGCCGATATCCCTAAAACTGCCGTCACTACACCTTTCGGGCTGTTCGAGTTTCTGCGAATGCCGTTTGGACTCAGCAATGCAGCCCAGACCTTTCAACGGTTCATGCACGAGGCAACCCGTGGTTTGGAAAATGTCCACGTATACCTGGATGATATTTGGGTGGCGAGTTCTTCAGAGCAAGAGCACGCTACGCACTTACGAGCACTTTTCGAACGCCTTAGCCAGCACGGCGTTACGATCAATATCGCGAAATGCGAATTAGGCCGGTCTGATATCACGTTCATAAGACATTCTATTTCATCCTCGGGTATCCGCCCTCTGTCAGATAAAGTTTCCGCTATTCGCGACTACCCTGAACCCCAATCTTTTCGCCAGTTGCGTCAGTTTGCCGGCCTGGTGAATTTCTACCGCCGATTTATTCCTCACTGTGCGGAAATGATGCAACCCCTCACCGACCTGTTGCGCGGAGGTAAGCGGAAGTTCGTGTTTCCCGACACGGCACAAGCCGCATTCGCCTTGGTCAAAGATGCTGTCGCCAACACAGCACTCCTGACACACCCCGACCCTTTGGCTCCTATTTCGGTAGTGACGGATGCCTCGGACACAGCGGTTAGAGCAGTACTGCAACAGTTCGTAGATGACTCTTGGCAACCTTTAGCATTCTTCTCCAAGCGCCTACAACCCGCGGAATCAAGGTACAGCACGTTCGGTAGAGAGTTATTAGCCATCTACTTGGGAATCCGTCATTTTCGACATGCACTCGAAGGCCGTTCGTTCACGGTGTTTACAGACCACAAGCCTTTGGTTTACGCACTGAAGTCAGCTTCGGATCGATACTCACCACGCGAGATTCGCCACTTAGACTTTGTCTCACAGTTTACTGTGGACATACGACACGTCTCTGGGGTACTTAATCCCGTCGCAGAGGCCTTATCGCGCGTATATCAACTAAGTCTGTCACAAACGCCTAACATCAATTTGGACGCAATGGCACAGGCTCAAACTATGGACCCTGACATCGAACGACTTCGGCAAAACGGTTCTTTGAGTTTAACCACAGTGCCTATCCCAGCTTCCCAGAATACCATCGTGTGCGATGTATCGCAAGGTCGCCCTAGGCCAGTAGTTCCTGCTGCCCACCGTTATCCTACGTTCCTGACACTCCATAATCTGGCTCATCCGGGTGTGACTGCCTCGGTGAAACTGATAACTGAGCGTTTTGTTTGGCACAATGTCAAACGAGATGTCCGTCAATGGGCTCGTGCTTGTCTGCAGTGTCAACGTATTAAGACCCATAGGCACACTAAGGCGGCGTTAGCCAGGTTCCCAGAACCTGAAACACGTTTTCATCATGTGCACGTCGACCTCGTAGGACCACTCCCACCTTCGCTTGGGTACGTTTACATACTCACATGCGTGGATCGTTTTACTCGCTGGCCGCAGGCCATCCCTATCCCTTGTCCCACATCGGAAGGGGCCGCGAAAGCTTTTCTGACCGGTTGGGTTAGTCATTTCGGTTGCCCGGCAATAGTGACCACCGATCGCGGTCCACATTTTGACGGCGCTTTCGGCAGCCTACTCGCTACGCTCGGTTGCCAACACGTTAAGACGACAGCTTACCACCCTCAGGCCAATGGTATGGTTGAGCGTTTCCACCGGCAATTAAAAGCCGCCCTTCGAGCAAACGGTAACCCCCTTTGGAGTGAAACACTACCATTAGCACTCTTAAGCCTGCGTAGTACCGTTAAGGAGGAGTTACACACAACACCGGCCGTACTAGTATATGGCTGTACACTTCGTCTGCCTGGGGAGTTGGTAGCCCCCTCACCAACCGTGACTTTCGACTACGGTGACTATGCTCAGCGCCTTACTCAGCACATGCGAGTGCTCAAGGCCAGTCCGCCGCGTGAACAACTGTCTACAAGTTATGTCCCAACTGCGTTAGGAACCGCTACCCATGTATTCCTTCGCGTCGATGGCGTTCGATCACCACTACAAGCGCCATACACTGGCCCGTTTCGGGTGATACAACGTAGGGCAAAAACATTTGTCATAGACATCAACGGACGACACGACACCGTATCTATCGACCGTCTCAAGCCTGCCGTCATTGAGTGCAAGCCGCTCGGCCAATTTACACCCGCTCAAGTCGCTCGGTCACCTGCATCGAGCGAGTTACTACTCGAACCACCCCCAATTACGCCTAGTGAAAACTCGGCAGCTAGTCCATCAGATTCTCCAACCGTACCCGCAACGCGAAGTAGCCGTCGCGGTCGCCAACTACGAAATCCCGTCCGCTTCGCCGATTTCGTGACGATTTTTACAACCGACTGTTAGCAATAAGTTGGGAAGTTCGCCATGGATTTACCAAAAAACAGACCCGTGAAATTACAATCTGTAGTTATGGTTTCATTTTCTTCTGGTCTCCTAGAGACTCCAACAACACCGAACATCGTTTGTGTGTTGTTATTACGGTCCAACATCCGCCGGCGCCCTCAGGCGCTTTTTGTTCCAGTTTACCTTGCCCTCTCTCAGACGGATCTAACAAGTCACATTGGCTTCATCCGTAGCCTGGCTGACTCCCGTGCACGTTCAAGGAGCCAACCGCTCACTGGACAACGGGACGATTGTTCAGCCTGGCACTGGAGACGGCAACTGGACGCCTTTTAGGATGGACCTGACGAGGCATTTTCCGGCTTGCATTCGTATGAGACCCGCGGGCGCCAAGACACAGTTGGACCCACGCACATCGGACCTCGAGAGTGCAGGCACCGGTAAACTCATCAGCAGTCGTTCGACGTCAACAACAATATAACGGAGAAGCTATGAGGAGTTCCTGGACAACCAATAATTCCGGCTTACCATCACGATCGAAGCCCAACTCCGTCGGACTTCTAGGAGGAGGCCCCCGTAGCGGTTGCCATCTTCGTTCATACTTTTACCACGTTTATTGTTTAACTGAACGCTGACTGCCAAGCGCGGTTGTCATTTGACCGTTGCTCTTGCGCACGCTCTCACGCACGCTCCCAAATACACGCTAACCACTATCTCTCCCAATCGCCTTCTCGTTCTCACGGGTCGTGGAGAATACTGTTCTGGTTAACATATTTGTGCAGTGCCGCACATTAGAGTAACGTGCAGGTGGTCCACGCAGTACAAAGGACCGAAGCACGCGTTTACTAAGGAAACCGCGAAGTAAGGTCTAATCAACCTTACAAATCAAAGTTTTTCCATAGGTATCGTGTTCCGAAACTCGGTCTGTTGCATTTTTTGCCTTCGTTACTGTTTCCGTTTTCCTAAATGTAGGAAAGGTGACAATCTATTCTAAACATGCACGTACTGTACAAAGTGCCTCCGAGTGTCTCGAATAGGGGTTGATGTTGCCGGTATAATGGAATGAGTTGTTACTTGGGATCTGAACACGTCATCAAAATAGATAAATACGTACGTGGTGACTACTGGACACCAAAGATAGCTGACATTAGCAGTTGCCTCCAGTTGACTCCGTTTCGGAGATGTAGCGGTGGACATGTCTTCCAGAACCGGCGGTGGCGACAGATCAATGTCAGCTGGTAGTGTTTTCCGTCGCTTGCTTTCCTCATCGGAACTGGTATCTGAAAAGTGCTTCAGTTTCCTGAAAAACGTATTCTGTCAACGTAAGTTCGCATACCTTTTCCTTTTAGCAAAGAAATCCATCGCCGCTGTTGCGTCGGAAGATGGTAGTTCCGACAATTCTTCCAGAAGTCTTTGACAACGGACAGCATCGTCGAGTGCATCTCCAAGTGACGAACACTGATCAGGAACTTACCGAACTTTTTATGCACCTTGACATCGTAAACAGCAGTGATAGGTAGTGGTGGCTGGTCCTCACGAACGAGCTTCTGGATTCGGACGGTAGGGCAACGAGGCCACCTAACCTTGCTGTGGCCAATCATCCACTTTTCATTAACAATGGCAACGGAGTTATCAACTAAGAACTCGACAACGACAAACATCTGAAATGGAATACAGTTGGGCATATTCCTGTCACAGTTTGTCCGAGAGCACGGTCTGCTACGGTCTAAGTGAGGTCATGTGCAAACGTTTATTGCTACCTTACGGTGAAAAGTGGGTGTTTTATCCCATATTGCACACATGGGCGAATTAATGGTAGATCTCCGAAGGTATTCCGTTTATATTCCATTTCAGATGTTTGTCGTTGTCGAGTTCTTAGTTGATAACTCCGTTGCCATTGTTAATGAAAAGTGGATGATTGGCCACAGCAAGGTTAGGTGGCCTCGTTGCCCTACCGTCCGAATCCAGAAGCTCGTTCGTGAGGACCAGCCACCACTACCTATCACTGCTGTTTACGATGTCAAGGTGCATAAAAAGTTCGGTAAGTTCCTGATCAGTGTTCGTCACTTGGAGATGCACTCGACGATGCTGTCCGTTGTCAAAGACTTCTGGAAGAATTGTCGGAACTACCATCTTCCGACGCAACAGCGGCGATGGATTTCTTTGCTAAAAGGAAAAGGTATGCGAACTTACGTTGACAGAATACGTTTTTCAGGAAACTGAAGCACTTTTCAGATACCAGTTCCGATGAGGAAAGCAAGCGACGGAAAACACTACCAGCTGACATTGATCTGTCGCCACCGCCGGTTCTGGAAGACATGTCCACCGCTACATCTCCGAAACGGAGTCAACTGGAGGCAACTGCTAATGTCAGCTATCTTTGGTGTCCAGTAGTCACCACGTACGTATTTATCTATTTTGATGACGTGTTCAGATCCCAAGTAACAACTCATTCCATTATACCGGCAACATCAACCCCTATTCGAGACACTCGGAGGCACTTTGTACAGTACGTGCATGTTTAGAATAGATTGTCACCTTTCCTACATTTAGGAAGACGGAAACAGTAACGAAGGCAAAAAATGCAACAGACCGAGTTTCGGAACACGTTACCTATGGAAAAACTCTGATTGGTATGTCGAACTTTGGATGTTACGTTCATTGATTGCAGCTATGATGAATGATCTTACCACTTGGGTTGCGGAACTTCAGAAAACAATGGAGGACGTCAAGTCCAAACTGTGCAGATTTGAACATGTTGCCGGTGCATGATAGTGTCTTGTGGTCCAACCCTAATGATGGCCAAATTGGCGTTATTCGGGGATACTGAAGAAAATGGTTCGAACTGATGAAGTCATTTTTAGGGAAAATAAAAATGGTGTTCCTACTTTTGCGGCGACTTTTGTTTAAGTTAGCCACTTTGTAGTATATAAGGGTTGCGCAAGGCTGTTCCCGCCCAGACCTGTTGACTGTCGTGGCCGTTGCACGTGCTTTCGTTGAAGTGCTGAGAACTGGCTTCGTACGCATCCGGCTGCACTGCCGAAAAATTTCCCTTACTATCGGGTTAAATTTTGCTGCGTGCACAATCGACGCCGAAATAGGACAGCCACTACGTTTGCGTCCACTGTCTGGCTGATGAAAAATAAGTGAGTTACAATTACGATTCTCATTTCGCCTTGTACAAAGTAAAAACAGATAATAATTGTTTCCATTTCTACTTTACAGACAGAACACGGCAAAACATTACAACGTCGAGGGTGCTGGACGCTGTTCGATCCACCGTTATGACCGTAGAACTTCGTCACGGAAGTGTGCATGAAAGGATCATTTTGTACCATTGAACAACCATCTTTTAATACAACTCTTATCCTTCATTCTGTCCTCCATTTTGCATTCGTTACGGAATGGGTCTGTCCGTTAGGTGCAACGTATTACGATGTGGGTAGTTTATGTGTAGGTAGGCGCGCCTAATGGGCGTCGTGCTTCAGCTCGCGTAATTGGAGGTTGGCTTAGTAGCGGTCACGGAAGCAAGATCGTTCAGGCAGGAGTTGATCGGCTAGATCCAGAAAAGTAATCCCCATACTTATCGGACTTTCATTTTGGTTACATATATTTGTATAGGTATATATACATGTATATGTGCACACGTGAACACATATTTGTATATATATATATATATGTTTATAAGCATATATGCACACGTAAGAATATATTTGTGTATTTATCTATTTACTTGTACATATATTTATTTAGAAATATATGTGTGTATACGGATCTATACATGTACTTACGTGTGCATAGATCCGCATACACACATATATATATATATATTCCTAACTAAATATATATACAAGTAAATAGATAAATACACAGATATGTTCTTACGTGTGCATATATGCTTATAAACATATATATATATATATATATATATATATATATATATATACAAATATGCGCTTACGTGTGCACATATACATATATATATACATTTGTATACATACTTATTCGGGGAATACACCAGACCTGTCTACGTTATTTAGGTATACAGATACAACTGGAGCTTATTCCTTCTTATGATCAATTTAGCTGTATAGTTCCCCGATTTACTGTACAATTCACACATTTGGGTATCGGTTACCGTGAGCTGTACCTTAGCCCAAATTGCTGTACCTTGCTCAAAAAAGCAACTGAGTTATCGCGCACCCAATCAAATCGACGCCAAATTTTCAAATAACGCGCTGTTGGACCACAGAACGCTACCGGTGCATCCGTACAGTTCATGCATTGCGCGCTATTCCCATGCGAAACGCATGAGAGTTCAAGATGTTGGATGAAAAATTGGAAGATGAAACTTTCTACGAACACGTGGTAACTTATATTGTTCATAACTTTCTGACTAGCAGTTGCATTTCCTTGTTGTAACGGGAACGCGAACAGTTGGGGATTGCGTACGTCAGATAATGCGTAGTCTTGAAGTCTTGAAGTACTACACGGGTTCGAGGCTTTAAGCCCAATTGTCCCGGTTCTTTAGGAAATCTTTGATCTTCTGTCGGATTCACCGAGCTGAAACGAGAGTAAAAAGAAGCGGGGGGGGGGCGGGGGTGGCAGCGAAAACAAGATACATATAACCTCATTCAGTGTCACACTGTGGACAGTGCCTTAAGCTGAGTGGGGGTGCGGCATTCATGAACATATATGCGATAAAAGACAACTATTTTGTTTGTTTTTTTTGACAAAGGGAATTATTGGGAGAGACCCAGGTAGATGTCTAGCTTTTTCTTGAAGATAGTTTTGTCCTGCGACAGAACAATATCTTCCGGAAGTGAATTCCACATGGTAATAACCCTATAGCTAAAAAAGTTAATCCTTAGTGAAGTGCGTGGCCTCGGTTTGAAAACTTTCCTGCTGTGACCACGGAGAGAGGAGGCTGGACAGACGGAGAAGAAGTAATCGCTTTGACCTGTTTCGAAAAGGTGAAACATCAAAAACAGATCACCTCTTACGCGTCTTACGTCAAGGGGATAGAGGTTGAGGAGTGAGAGGCGGACGGGATAAGGTAGATGGGATAGACCACTTACTGCCTTGGTGGAGGCCCGCTGAACCCTTTCTAGGATCTCACGGTCTCGGACAAGACCAGAGTGCACTATCTGACTACCGTACTCCAGCAGAGGTCGGATATAAGTGCCGAAAATTATGGGGAAATCATCCTTAAATATGCGCGGGAAGGACCTTCGAATCATGTTTAGAACTCGAAAGGCAGACTTGCTCGCAAGTTCGTGATGATGAGAGAAGGATAAGTTACAATCTAACCAGAAACCGAGCACCTTGTGTCGGTCAACCCTTGGCAGAGTGGCTGCTCCATTAATGGAAAACGTGTGACCAGTCTCTCTGCCGAAAGACATGCTCACGCATTTGTCATCATTAACTGGGAGGTTCCAATCCTCGGACCAGCGTTTTGTTTCATAAACTGCAATTTGCAGGTCTTCAACGCTTGAACTCCAGAGGGTTACATCATCTGCGTACATGGCAATGTTCGCAGGAAGGGCTGTCGGTAGATCGTTTATATAGATCAGGAAAAGAAGAGGACCTAAGACCGACCCTTGGGGGACCCCGGTTGTTACTGGGGAGGGTTGAGACAAAACATTCCCGACTTTAACCACAAAGGTGCGGTCGGTAAGGAAGCTACGTAGGATGGCCAACATGGAGCCTGTGATCCCGTACGTCTGCAGCTTATAAAGAAGAGGGGCATGTGGGACCTTATCGAAGGCCTTAGCAAAATCGATGAATACAGCGTGTGAGAGCTGGCCATCATCATAGGCTTTCGTTAGACTATCCATGACAGTAAGCATATTGGTGATGCATGACCTGCCAGGAAGAAACCCATGTTGGGACGGGGAGAGGATCTTATTTCTATGAAGATGGGAAAGAATCTCACTCTTAAGAATTCCCTCAAAAATTTTGCTAGGGATGCTAGTGAGGCTTATGGGTCTGTAACTAGAAGCAAGGTGTCTACTACCCTTCTTATAGATGGGTGCGATCACTGCTTTTTTCCAGTTACGGGGGAAAACTCCATCGTCAACACATCGCTGAAAAAGCGAGGCATAAGGAGCATCTAATGTATCCGCGGCTTCCTTGAGAATACGGGGGTGGATTAGGTCAGGACCCATGG
The DNA here is from genome assembly GCA_948099385.1 of Fasciola hepatica. NCBI lineage: Eukaryota > Metazoa > Platyhelminthes > Trematoda > Plagiorchiida > Fasciolidae > Fasciola > Fasciola hepatica. The sequence goes on from CANUEZ040000019.1 coordinate 6,213,336, forward strand.
AGCAATATTGGTTGAGCCGTCGGAAACCTTGGGCGACTGCACCAATGGGAATAGTTACGCGGTTAAGGGTAGTGGTCAGAGATAACGGGTGCATAGTAGGGTGGGATGATATGGGAAAGGAGCTAAAAATTGTACGGAAGTAGGAGCTGAATGCCTCGGCTACTTGGCTAGGGGAAGTGATTGGAGATCCGGCACTATCTTTGAGAGCTAATGGCGTCGGAGCTGTGCCCCTTAGACGGCGCATGTACTGAAAGAAAAATGCCTTATTGGTCCGTGCTCGATCAAGTACAGATCGCTGGACTGCATTCTGATAGGACCTAATCTTGTCTTTGCATATGTTCCTTGTGATCCTGAAGTCTTCTGCATCACGGGCAAGGCCTGTGGCTTTATATCTAGCAAAGAGGCGTGCGCGTTCGTCTAGAATGCGCCTAATGGGGCGAGGGAGTGGTCGCTTAGCGGTCTGTGGGCGACGAATTCTGGGGACAAAAAGCCTATCAGCTAAGGAGATTAACTCTCTGAGATTCTCTGCCATTTCATCCGCAGAGTTACCTGGGTTAGTTAAATTTAGCTGGGAGCGAAGAAATGCACAGACTTGGTCAAAGTTGGTCCTTTTGAAGGATCTCAAAATCTTAGTTTCTGACGGAAGAGGAGGCCATTTCACGATATAATCGAATCCAATGAGAATGTGATCACTTTTGCCGAGGGGCGGCAAGTAATGCACCACATCTATTAGGAACCGATCATTGGTGATGACCAGGTCTAGTAGGGACGGGGCGTGGCCTGTGCGATATCTAGTCGGATCTCTTACGTTCTGCACCCATGAGTTTTTCAGTACCAGATCAAGGAGGGGTTTACCGAAAGTGATATCCGGGGCATCAGCTCTTTGCCAGTTTGTACTGGGAGAGTTGAAGTCACCAGTGACTAACAGATGGGTGAAGTCTGTATAGCTTTTCAGGGAGCCTAATAAGTCTATGAGACCTATGCTGTCAGTTGAATTGCATGCGGGAGGACGGTAGACAACACCGAGCAATAGGGTATCTGTCCTAGAGAGGTTAAACACGGCCCACAGACAATCAATACATGAAAAGGTTGGTGTTGTCAGTAAGGTGGGAGGAGGGATCGAATTATCGTAGTATATGATTACCCCGCCGGCACGACCTCTACTGGAGTCCCGCCTTACTGTGAAGTATCCCGGAATGGATATTTCGGCATCAAGTATGTCAGGGGTGAGCCAGGTTTCTGTGAGGGCTATGATCTGAGGCTCCTTATCCACTGCAAGCTGCCGAAGCTCCGGGATCTTATTCAACACACTCAGGCAATTGCTGTAAAAACACTTGAGCACATGCTCAGGAGTTGTTGCAGAATCGCCAGAGGCAGCTGGTTTTGGGTTTGAGGAGGGGGAAAGAGGGGGATTTGAGGATGGAAAGGTCCTGGGAGAGTCGGGGGCTGAAGATATTGGGGGGCTAGAGGGTAAGCAGACTGCCGGGGGGACCGGTAGGTTTTGATGTCTAGTAACCTGGGGGGTATCAATCCAGGTGGACGGCCTACATCCTTCGGTCTCCGAAAAGGGTGGGCTGCCTTTCGTGGTTTGCCCTTCTGCGCACTGCTTGATGCCCTATTCTGAGTTCTCTTGTTGAAGAGCTTATTTTTCATGACAGCACCAGATATATTATCTGGTGCTTTAACCTCCTCACTGCTTCTTTCAGTAGAAACAGATTGCAGGTTCATGTCTAGGCTCAAGGATGAGTGAGTCTCGTCCACTGATCTCCCATTGCTTTTGTAAGGTTGATTAGACCTTACTTCGCGGTTTCCTTAGTAAACGCGTGCTTCGGTCCTTCGTACTGCGTGGACCACCCGCACGTTACTCTAATGTGCGGCACTGCACAAATATGTTAACCAGAACAGTATTCTCCACGACCCGTGAGAATGAGAAGGTGATTGGGAGAGATAGTGGTTAGCGTGTATTTGGGAGCGTTCGTGAGAGCGTGCGCAAGAGCAACGGTCAAATGGCAACCGCGCTTGGCAGTCGGCGTTCAGTTAAACAATAAACGTGGTAAAAGTACGAATGAAGATGGCAACCGCTACAGGGGCCTCCTCCTAGAAGTCCGACGGAGTTGGGCTTCGATCGTGATGGTAAGCCGGAATTATTGGTTGTCCCGGAACTCCTCATAGCTTCTCCGTTATATTGTTGTTGACGTCGAACGACTGCTGATGAGTTTACCGGTGCCTGCACTCTCGAGGTCCGATGTGCGTAGGTCCAACTGTATTTTGGCGCCCGCGGGTCTCATACGAATGCAAGCCGGAAAATGCCTCGTCAGGTCCATCCAAAAAGGCGTCCAGTTGCTGTCTCCAGTACCAGGCTGACCAATCGTCCCGTTGTCCAGTGAGCGGTTGGCTCCTTGAACGTGCACGGGAGTCAGCCAGGCTACGGATGAAGCCAATGTGACTTGTTAGATCCGTCTGAGAGAGGGCAAGGTAAACTGGAACAAAAAGCGCCTGAGGGCGCCGGCGGATGTTGGACCGTAATAACAACACACAAACGATGTTCGGTGTTGTTGGAGTCTCTAGGAGACCAGAAGAAAATGAAACCATAACTACAGATTGTAATTTCACGGGTCTGTTTTTTGGTAAATCCATGGCGAACTTCCCAACTTATTGCTAACAGTCGGTTGTAAAAATCGTCACGAAATCGGCGAAGCGGACGGGATTTCGTAGTTGGCGACCGCGACGGCTACTTCGCGTTGCGGGTACGGTTGGAGAATCTGATGGACTAGCTGCCGAGTTTTCACTAGGCGTAATTGGGGGTGGTTCGAGTAGTAACTCGCTCGATGCAGGTGACTGAGCGACTTGAGCGGGTGTAAATTGGCCGTGCGGCTTGCACTCAATGACGGCAGGCTTGAGACGGTCGATAGATACGGTGTCGTGTCGTCCGTTGATGTCTATGACAAATGTTTTTGCCCTTCGTTTTATCACCCGAAACGGGCCAGTGTATGGCGCTTGTAGTGGTGATCGAACGCCATCGACGCGAAGGAATACATGAGTAGCGGTTCCTAACGCAGTTGGGACATAACTTGTAGACAGTTGTTCACGCGGCGGACTGGCCTTGAGCACTCGCATGTGCTGCGTAAGGCGGTGAGCATAGTCACCGTAGTCGAAAGTCACGGTTGGTGAGGGGGCTACCAACTCCCCAGGCAGACGAAATGTACAGCCACTCACTAGTACGGCCGATGTTGTGTGTAACTCCTCCTTAACGGTACCACTCAGGCTTAAGAGTGCTAATGGTAGTGTTTCACTCCAAAGGGGGTTACCGTTTGCTCGAAGGGCGGCTTTTAATTGCCGGTGGAAACGCTCAACCATACCATTGGCCTGAGGGTGGTAGGCTGTCGTCCTAACGTGTTGGCAACCGATCGTAGCGAGTAGGCTGCCGAAAGCGCCGTCAAAATGTGGACCGCGATCGGTGGTCACTATTGCCGGGCAACCGAAATGACTAACCCAACCGGTCAGAAAAGCTTTCGCGGCCTCTTCCGATGTGGGACAAGGGATAGGGATGGCCTGCGGCCAGCGAGTAAAACGATCCACGCATGTGAGTATGTAAACGTACCCAAGCGAAGGTGGGAGTGGTCCTACGAGGTCGACGTGCACATGATGAAAACGTGTTTCAGGTTCTGGGAACCTGGCTAACGCCGCCTTAGTGTGCCTATGGGTCTTAACACGTTGACACTGCAGACAAGCACGGGCCCATTGACGAACATCTCGTTTGACATTGTGCCAAACAAACGCTCAGTTATCAGTTTCACCGAGGCAGTCACACCCGGATGAGCCAGATTATGGAGTGTCAAGAACGTAGGATAACGGTGGGCAGCAGGAACTACTGGCCTAGGGCGACCTTGCGACACATCCCACACGATGGTATTCTGGGAAGCTGGGATAGGCACTGTGGTTAAACTCAAAGAACCGTTTAGTCCAAGTTGTTCGATGTCAGGGTCCATAGTTTGAGCCTGTGCCATTGCGTCCAAGTTGATGTTAGGCGTCTGTGACAGACTTAGTTGATATACGCGCAATAAGGCGTCTGCGACGGGATTAAGTACCCCAGAGACGTATCGTATGTCCACGGTAAACGGTGAGACAAAGTCTAAGTGGCGAATCTCGCGTGGTGAGTATCGATCGGAAGCTGACTTCAGTGCGTAAACCAAAGGCTTGTGGTCTGTAAACACCGTGAACGAACGGCCTTCGAGTGCATGTTGAAAATGACGGATCCCCAAGTAGATGGCTAATAACTCTCTACCGAACGTGCTGTACCTTGATTCCGCGGGTTGTAGGCGCTTGGAGAAGAATGCTAAAGGTTGCCAAGAGTCATCTACGAACTGTTGCAGTACTGCTCCAACCGCTGTGTCCGAGGCATCCGTCACTACCGAAATAGGAGCCAAAGGGTCGGGGTGTGTAAGGAGTGCTGTGTTGGCGACAGCATCTTTGACCAAGGCAAATGCGGCTTGTGCCGTGTCGGGAAACACGAACTTCCGCTTACCTCCGCGCAACAGGTCGGTGAGGGGTTGCATCATTTCCGCACAGTGAGGAATAAATCGGCGGTAGAAATTCACCAGGCCGGCAAACTGACGCAACTGGCGAAAAGATTGGGGTTCAGGGTAGTCGCGAATAGCGGAAACTTTATCTGACAGAGGGCGGATACCCGAGGATGAAATAGAATGTCTTATGAACGTGATATCAGACCGGCCTAATTCGCATTTCGCGATATTGATCGTAACGCCGTGCTGGCTAAGGCGTTCGAAAAGTGCTCGTAAGTGTGTAGCGTGCTCTTGCTCTGAAGAACTCGCCACCCAAATATCATCCAGGTATACGTGGACATTTTCCAAACCACGGGTTGCCTCGTGCATGAACCGTTGAAAGGTCTGGGCTGCATTGCTGAGTCCAAACGGCATTCGCAGAAACTCGAACAGCCCGAAAGGTGTAGTGACGGCAGTTTTAGGTATATCGGCCTCTGCTACCGGGATCTGGTTGCACGCCCGAACCAAATCGATACGGCTGAAGACGGAGCAACCTGATAAAGACGAAGTAAGATCCTGTATATGGGGAATCGGGTATCAGTCAGGGACGGTGACTTTGTTAAGCGCTCTGTAATCACCACAGGGTCGCCAGTCGCCACTAGACTTAGGAACCATGTGAATAGGGGAAGCCCAAGGGCTACTAGAAGGGCGCATTATACCCAGTTCTAGCATATGTTCGAATTCGGCCTGTGCAACACGAAGCTTGTCTGGTGCTAACCGACGCGGCCTACTGAACACTGGGGCTCCTTTAGTATCGATATGGTGAGTGACACTGGTGGTCACTGCTGGGAGAGGCCCGGCCTGCCGAAACATGGCCGGGTAGGCGGCGATGAGTTCGCCATAAGGTTGGTGTGCCGGTGGTTGAACGTAAAAGGGCGTGACGTGATTCACTCGCGAATTATGACCCGCAACAGCGAGAGTGGTCTGACGATCCACCACTCTGCGGCGCCGTGCATCAACTAACAAGTCAAAGTGCTGCAGGAAGTTAATGCCTAGAATTGGGTACGGGACGTCGGCGATGATGAATACCCAACAAAAATTACGCCTCAAACCTAAGTTTAAGGTGAGCACGGCTGGCCATACTTTGGGATGGCCGTGCCATTGGCAGCGCGTAGTGTTTGGGCCTGCGGTGTGCTATTGTCGTCTTTCGCTCGGGGGAGGACGCTCACTTCGGCACCGGTATCTACAAGGAATAGGTTATTTGAAATAATGTCCCTTACGTTCAAAAGACGACTATTGGTGTGATGCCCGGCTTCGTGGGTCGCCACCACGGGCCGCGGGGTTTAGTTTCCCTGATGAGCACCGGGAAACGTACACCCTCGTTCGCATCGTTCGGCTCCCTCACCGAAGCGACTGTGGTATTTACAATACCCTTATTTCGAAGAACCGACGAAACGTCGTCGCAATGACGGACTATGGAGCCTAGGTGAGCGTGCGCGGTGCCGCTCCTGTGACCCACTTCTAACTGCTAGGCGTTGCAGGCTCGCGTCAATTCTAGACAAAACTGACGCGAGTTCGTTAGATGTTGGCAAGGCAGGCACCGTTGCGACGGAGGGCCTGGTTACTCCAGCTACAGCGGGGTTGTATCGTGACATAATGTCATCAGCTATCGCTGCAGTTTCCTCTAGCGAGCATTTGCGCGTGACACTTAGTAAAACTGGAATGTTATGCGGCAAACGCTGCAGCCAAAGTTCCCTCAAGAGCGGGTCCTCACCTATTGTCGGTCCTCTCAAGCGCTGCATCTCACGCAGCAGTTCGGAGGGCTTCCTACTTCCAAGCTCAACGTTTTGAAGTTGTTGCATACGTTGGTCTTGCGTTGGGGTCGTGCGGGCAATGACAGCCTCCTTTAAAGCCTCATAGATTCGGGAAGAGATTATTACGTCCCTTACTTGCATTGTGACCTCCGGCGGGAGGCGGCCTGATACCCACCTGAAACGGCTGGCGTCACTGGTTATACGGCAGTTTTCGAATTCTGACTCAACCAGCGTAAACCAGAGTTCTGGATCAGCGGGCGTGAATGCCGGTATGTGCAGCGTGATCGCCTCAACGGTGGGGTCTGAGCAGGATTTCCGTTCGGCAGACATAGCGATTACTTTGTGGAATACAGACGGGAAAAGAAATCAACGACCAATGGGGCACTATAGTCTTCGCAAAAAAATCACGACGAATTAGACACACAAAATATGTATGGACGAAAGAAAAAAATTATTTGGTGAACCAACCGAAAATAAATCAAGATAGGGAAACAATGAAACACACAAAAACGTACGCAGACGGGACCTTGAACGGTAGAAAACAAGGAAACTCACGTGAACTGGGGATCACATCGGGCTCACCAATTGTAAGGTTGATTAGACCTTACTTCGCGGTTTCCTTAGTAAACGCGTGCTTCGGTCCTTTGTACTGCGTGGACCACCTGCACGTTACTCTAATGTGCGGCACTGCACAAATATGTTAACCAGAACAGTATTCTCCACGACCCGTGAAAACGAGAAGGCGATTGGGAGAGATAGTGGTTAGCGTGTATTTGGGAGCGTTCGTGAGAGCGTGCGCAAGAGCAACGGTCAAATGGCAACCGCGCTTGGCAGTCGGCGTTCAGTTAAACAATAAACGTGGTAAAAGTATGAACGAAGATGGCAACCGCTACACTTTTTGCACAAATTGAACTGGCGCGGTGTATACGGGCGTCAATCATTTGCCAATACAAGAGTCTGTAGAATAACTGTCGGTGAGTATGCCGTTCCGTGTTATCCTATCCTGTATTCGTAGACGCAGTAACGAGGCACAATTTTCCCGGAGTTACAACACTTTTTATAAACGAAAAGATCCAACGTTGGATTCAAAGGTGCAGACCGACAGGTTACTAGCACCGATTCGCCATTTCAGGACGTGGCCGTCCAAACCAACAGTGTTGAGGTCAGTTTTGGCTTGGTCATCGTTTATGTATTATGTATTGCTGAACCCTCTCATAAGCCGATTTCTAACGTTGACAATTATAACAACATTTCGTACTGCACCGATTCAACAAGTATCTCATTTTCTTTGTTCCAGGTACTGCAAAGTACATCAAAATGACCCATGGATGGATGATGATTGTTCGCTGACAAGCCTAGTATACAAAGATTTACAAATAGCGGGATATATAATTACCCCCCCCCAGTCAGCACAAGGGGTCGAAAAAACGCCCCCAAAATGTACCTTCCCGAGACTGTTCTTCAAAATCCCATTTTTATGATAAATAAAAACGGCAATTGTACTAATGAGGCCTAGAATTGCCAACTGCGAAGTTTTATCCCTTTAAACATCATGGTTTTGGGGATATTTGCACTTTATTGTTTCGCTGCTTTTTATCATTTCCCGGTGGTTGTCTTGATTTTTCAAGCATATAAGCACCCAAATGTACCGCTACAAATGAGTACGTTTCTTTTTTTCCGACAACTCGAGCATGCTTCTTCATGAAACACCGTCACTGACGTTTTTTCGCTTTTTTGTTTTACTGAGGTGCGCCATTCTGTCGCGTGATCCGTCGAGGGTTACACGCTAGCCGTAAGTCGTCCTGTACCGAGTCTTCACTTTCGTCAATAACGACGTTTTATGTCACGTTTATGCTGTTATTTCAGTCAATAAATATCGCCTACATGTTTAATGTCTACTGCAGTGTCCGTCTATTCCTTATTAGCCCAGTATTGACTAATTAACGGAACGGCTGTATTCGTCGTCATGTTTGATGGAAGGTACTAATTTTTTTCACGTGACTATTAGATTTTTGCAATTATCCACGAGATACGCTTTATGTACTGCTATATGCCCTTTAAATTCGAACCATATCTAGTAGCTATCATTGCACAAAATGAGACGACACCGCCGCAAGCAAGTGTCACTTGCTGGGTGCTCGAGAACTACCACCTGGCGACGTCAAAAGGCTTCAGTCAGAGCCGCTTATGCCACAATGGAATCTTTGAATGCCTCGGATATTGACAATTGGTTAAACGCTGTAAATGGTAATGAGTTCCACGCTTTGTGAACCTTAATGGCCATATAAACCAGATGATTTGGTGAGGATGTCGTCATCCGGGGCAATAAATACGGACTGCGAGGTTGAGCCTGATGCCCTCCATCAGCCGACTGATGTTGGTGCACCGGACATTTCTACAAGCTTTTATGGGTATTCTATTCAAATTATTCTTCTAGTAAGATATTAAGAAACGCTGGAGATGATGCACAAGACTTACAAGCCAGTGAAGACGAGGAGAACTGGTGGTTTGCACATACTTTTCACGCCTCAGGTAACTTGACCGCTTAAAGCATGGACCTTTATTAAGAACGGTATCCCAGAAATTCCTGCGGAGAGCACAACTGTGAAGGAAGACGGTTCGTTGTTGTGTATACTTACTCCACCCATTAATTCAGACTTAATTCCAGGGCCTTCGGCACGTTCTGTTGCACGACAGGCAGCCATACAAATGCGTCTCTCAATGGCGAATGTGAGAACCATGCTTCGTGTATTCAGGCAGGTTCTCCCGGATTTGCCGACAGATCCACAAACGTTGTTGGGATCACCACGTCAAACCCCAAAAAAGTCCATAGGTAACGGTAAATACGTGCACTTTGGGCTCGACAAATGTTTGCAGCGTGCAATGGATTCCAGTACAATGCACACAACCGATGAGATTGCTATTCAGTTGCATGTAGACGGTCTGACTTTGTTTCGTGGGTCATCTCAGCAGCTGTGGCCTATTCTAGGCGGTGTGCTCAAATCGTTATCACGGGTGTTTATGGTGGGTCTCTACTGTGGGATGACGAAACCCGCAAATGTGATGGAATACTTGAATGACTGCGTTCGAGAACTGAAATCTCTGCTCACTCAGGGCTTTTATGTTCGAAGTGCATGCAGACGTTTCCGTGTAGTTTTGTCTAGCGTTAAAGCTGATGCCCCAGCTAAAGCCTTGATAAAACGAACAAAGTACCATAGTGGCTATTTCAGTTGCTCACGGTGTACCCAGCGAGGCAGTAGCATTGGTAGACGACCGGTGTTCTCAGGCAACCCAGGAAAAGCAAGGACTGCCGTTGACTACTGTTGCCGAAGACAACCGGGCCACCACACCGGGGATTCGCCCTTCGAGAGTTTGTCAACTGATATGATAAACAAGTTCACAACGGACTACATGCACATGTTATGTCTTGGGATAATGAAGCGAACCATTCTTGTATGGCGTCAGTTTGGCAAACCAAGGAGAGCTCTGCTATCGGCTCAGTCATTGGCACGCCTGAACGAACATCTTCGGATAGTTCAAAAATGTATCCCTTGTGAGTTTCCACGAGTTTGCCGAACGCTGGATGAGCTAGAGTACTGGAAGGCATCCGAGTACAGGCAGTTCTTGTTGTACATCGGACCGGTTGTTATGAAAGATGTGCTGCCTGTTGAGAACTACTCCAACTTTCTCAGCTTCTCGATTTGTGCCTACATACTGTGCAGCGATAAGTGGCGTTCTCACTACGTAGACTTTATCCACAATCACTGCTGCTTGATGGTGCAGGACTTCGTGAAGTTGTACGGTGAGACTGAGGCGGTTTTCAATGTTCACCCTTGGGTGCGTACATGTGGAGATGTGAGGACTCACGGCTCTTTGGATTCATTCTCGGCGTTTCCCTTCGAGACATATATGCAAACTATAAGGCAGTGTGTCACTAGTCGAAACATGGTCGCGGAACAATTTTTTCGTAGGACAATGGAACGTTCTACGGAAGCGATAATGCATGCCAACATTCAATTTTGGGATGACACTATATCTTCTTCTGTCACCAAACTTGGGCTGCATGGGAAGACGTTCCGTCTGCAGAACACGGTTTATGCCTCGGAACCGCCGAACAACTGTGTTCTGATTGAAAACCAACCGGCGATAATCGTTGACATCAGTGACAACACTGTGAAGTACCGTTATTTCAGAAGGAATGGAAATTTTTTCACTAATCCCATTTCGTCTGTGAATCTCAACATATACCTTTGTGAACAGCCATCTGAAGAAATTCGCCCCTGTAACTGTAACGACATATGGTGTAAAGGGCTATTGATTCCATACCGCGAACACCTGGTATTTTATCCTATTGTGCATAGCTGGCGTTCATAAAGGCGGTAAGTAAAATAGACTGTGACAAACCTTTACATTTTAGATGTTCACAGTAGTGGAGTTTGTGGGAGAAAACACGGCTGCTGTTGTTAATGACCTCTGAATGGTGGGGTCAGAGCGCGCTATGTGGCCTTCTGTTGGCGCTTCTCAAGCGGAGCGCTTAGTACGCGATGGTCGTCCGCCACCAGTCAACTCAAAGGCATATAAAGTGAAGGTCCATAAAGCCGTCGGTAAGAGAACGTGACTATCATTCAGTTTCCTTTTGTAGATGACTATCAACAGGCTGTGAAGTTGCAGCGAATACTAAGGGATATGTCCGATTTACCATCCACGGATGCGACGCTGCCCATAAAACGTTGTGGGAAACGACCACAGTATGTGTTTATTTGCTAATGGGGATATACTTGCAGTAAACCCGTATTTTTTCGGAATGTGACAGTGATGATATGGAGACGTCAGCACGGGCCAGTAGGAAACTATGGTCTCCCGAGCCACCTTGCTTAGAAGACCAGTCAATTTGCCTTCCGCGTACCCCGTTGAAGCCACTGGACCCGAACCCTAATGTGCCAGCAACCATAGCGTAAGTAGCATCGCTGTATTCTCACAAATCATGTAGTTGTCCATCCTTCGGGAGACCTTGGACTTCCACCCCAACGGTGAGTCCCATGGCATCAACAAGCCGTACGGTGGAGGAAAAGCCATCCGCTCCGAAATCTCGTGAGAAGCCCATTCCTCTTAGCAAAGAAGCCAGTTACGGCGAGAGTATTATGTGTAATAGCAGCTTCACTAAATCCTTATTAACCCACGCCAGCTTTCTTAGCTTCAATGAAGAAAGATATTTCGGAGTTGAACCGCAAAGTCGACGAATTGCAGAGGCAAAATGCGAATTCAACTTCAAAGATCGTGTCCCAATGGGGGATCCCCGTAGACAGTGTTGATGACCTCGCGTCTCTGAATGAACGCTTGAAAAATGACAGCTACTACGAGCAAGTGGTGAGAGATAGTCCTTTTTTCTATTATTCAGGTCATATTTTTGCAGAAAGTTTCCGGTACCAACTTTGGAGATTGCACAGGGGATATGATGCGTCAGCTAATGACGATAAAAGTTCTTGCGCAGGTAAACATGGGGGGGGGGTGCACACGGAAGACCTGCCTTGGCGGGAACAAAAGTTTGTTCTCTTGTGATAGGTGAGTATGAGATTTTGAATTCATATTGCTATAGAGGCTGTGTGCCGGAAGAACTACCCTCGCGCCACAACGCAGCTCATCCGAGAGAAAATGCGTCGTTGCTTACAAAGGAGTAGAGCTAGTCATCAAGAGAGTCGGTATGAACTGTATCGCGACGTCGGCGTTCAGTGCAATACGTACGACGTGAGTGACTTCTATTTACGATATATTTCCTAAGGCTTTATCTAACATCAAGCTATGCATCTATTGCGATATTTTCTATTTCCATACAGCAAGAGATTCCAGTTTCTGCCTCAAGGATTTTCATATTCCCAGTAAACGTATTTAGATTCCTAGTTCATAAAGATGTTAAAGTTTTGCCCACTGCACTTTGTTTTACAAAAAGAGAATAATTGAAAATGTCTCTCTTCCTATTTCAGGCATTGGAAAACAGCAATTCCAGCGAACAGTTCTCATGCGACTAACGAGTACGAACGAAAAAATTCGGTATATATTGTAAATCCCTTCTACCACTGTACAGTTTACCCATCAATACATGTTTATTGCGTCAAAAGTATTGTCCTTTTTCTTCCGAAGTCAGTAATGGAAATGAAGCTCGTAGTTACTGGCAAGGAAGTGATTTCGAAAGTGGTAAAAGTACCTTGGGAAGTGAGAAATGAAAGCGATGAAATGGGACGTTTCAGTTTAGTTATTTCACGCACCGGACTAGTATCGTTCGTTCTGGGATCGTTTGTGTAGTGCTATAAAAATAGGTACGGGAAATTGAGTTTATAATGTAATGCAGAAGGTACACAAATATCGGAGGGTTTTTTGCGCGGTCGGCCGAAAAGCGCCCCCAAACCGACCCTTTTTGTTTCAGTGGGGTCACTTTGGGGTCGTTTTGGGGATCAAATGGGGTCGGCCTAGGGACTATTTCGTGACTATTTGGGGACCATTGTGCTGACTGGGCCGTGAAACCTGTATTTTATTTGAACTCCGGGGATTGATTCCGCTAAATATTGTATGCGGAATTATGGTTAAGCTTATTGTAGGATGGTCGTGCTTATGCGCTTGCGCTGACCTTCGGCCGTTCCGTAGATTACCAGTACATTATTTAGTATGTACGTATTTCGGTGTTGTAGTTAGTGTTACAAATTTAATGGTGTCAGGGGAGTCCGTTTCGATAAGCTTCCGTGGCCGTCACCTGAGTGTCTCCTGATCGTCACCTGAGTGTCCCTGTTTTGTTTCAAATGGGATACTCAGGTGATGGTCGTGCTGCTTGGGTTGGGTCACGCCCAACTTTCGAAAAAATTGCTGGAAATGAGTGCCTCTTCTTTTCCTAATCCACCTCGACTGTCCGCTTTTTATTTACTTGCCCATTACCCAAAGAAGTCAAAAATGAATTCCGACGTTTCTACCAGAGTAGCCCAACATGGCCTAACTGGCGCCCAATTAAGAGCTCGTTGGTCGGGTTGCCCGCGTACTGCGTTAAGACAGCTTCAAGACCCAAAGACGTCAAAAATGAATTCCGACGATGTTACATTTGCAAAAGTGATGCAAAGACAAATTATTAGATGCTTACTTGCGTTCGTAGGACAGAACATCTAGCGAAGACTCTCGGTACTAGCGAACCAAAACAGCGCGAAATCCAATCTCATATGTCGGGGAGATTTAAGGCAGAGTGGAATTGCACTTTGGAGAAATACGAATGAGTGACACTGTGAGAAACAGAAGATATAGTACACCGGCTGCATATAGCAGTGCCCAAAATTTCAGAAATCCTGCCTTCTACTTTTATGATGGTCGCCCTCAAAATTTGCGACCATGCGGGAAGGAGTTGTTTCCCTCGCGTTTCATGTACTCCCGAAGGGAACGGTTCTGCTCTGTCACTTCCAGGTAAAGAGTCCTCCCTACTTTGGCAGAAAATATTACCGGGCTTAAAATTTTCGCATGTGTCTCTTTCGCTTTTGATAGCGACTGCACGTTCTAGAAGAGAAATAGTCGGAATCTGCGGGAAATTATGGATTGGTAACTCACTGGACACGAATATACTGTGGGATGGGGTATTCTGTTTGCTTTCGCTCGAGTCTGGAACAAATGAGCTGCCTGAACGTGGCTGTCTATCTCGGTGTTGAGACAATGCCTCTCCTCCATCGTGGCGTTTTAGAAGTACTGCTGAAGCCGAGAAATAGCCCTTCTGAAGTTTGTGCGCTTGATTGAAGGCGCTAACCTACTGTCTCATCCTGTGGTCACCCACTGGGTGATGAAGCCGAAAGATAAGGCCATAAAATCGCCCTTACCAAGCGGTGGCGAAGGGGAAGTCACTTCGGTGCAGAGTCAGTGGTTCGTGATTACAAGATCCAAGTGAGATGGATTGTGACTCTTGTTCTGCGACTGCGACCCACCTAGAACGAACTTCCCTCTCTCTTTTTGTTTCCGCTTCTCCCTCCGTGTCTTTCATTGACGTCTTATTCCTCCGGACGCTAAGCAGGCCACGGTCGTGGCCCGCTATTCTGGCAGACGAATCTTTATCGGCCCGTCGCCCAACTGCCGGTCTGTTGGAATTCTCTCCCAGATCCTTCGTGATAAGGCATCTGAGCCTGTGTCACATGACCTCATCGGTTACATCGTTACCGTCATAAAAATAACACCGTCCACCAGTGTTATTTCAAAAGGCAAGGGGGGCTGTCGTCCCACCACCCTGGGCGCTACACGTCAGGCTTTCAAGAAATCCGCTGGATGTTCAGGAGCTGTTCGCCTCTTGGGCTGTACCTCCTGTATTTAGTTTAGTAAGTGATCTTTAGCTTCGGTGTCCAGCGCACGGTCGGCCCATCGACTAGTTGCAGATCACACAAACCTAATTCACTCGAACTCCTAAGCATGCACGTCTCTATTACCATGACATTCTTACAGTCTTCCATTGTGCTCGATTCCACCGAATGATGTCACTATCACCCTGTTCAGTTACACCCGCTATTCCCGGAAAGATACATTTTCCCATCGGCTTTATCTACTCGCTGCGTAGATCTCACCACTAGTGACACGCATGTTGACCTACGCTAAAGTAAATGCAGCAAAGCTAAAGCTTTTCTCATTGTCCAATGATCTATCTTCCAGATCAACTAGCACGCAGGCTGCAAGACATAGTCAAGACTAGCCTTCTGATTCCCCTCCACCCGATCAGTGAGATCTAGCTCTCCGGCTATTTGCGGATCAGTGAAAAGCTCATACTTCGAGAAAAGTAGAGCTCAGACCTCGCAGCTGTGAACCATCTCAAGAATGTGACTCTTCAGGACGTAAGTCTACTCTCATAATGTATAATGGTCACATTCACGCTCACCCACCTTTCATTCCGCCTGACGCGTCCAACACTGGTTTGCTTTCTGGTCCTCCATGCCCCACTGTCCAACAATCCCGAGAGAAGGCATATCCATTCTTGATTTCGGCACCCCTCGTTCCAATCCTCATTTTATCCTCCACTGGTATACCCTTTGGCGATATTCATCGCGTTCACTTTCTGTACGTGAAGCCAATGACGCAGTGTTCACCATCGTCTCCTATGCCCTGAGGCATACAATTTTAAGCTAAATATTGGTTCATTTCGAAAAATCCTCGGGGCATGATACAATGCATCAGCAAATGGTACAAGTGATAACTGAATCCAATTTTTTAGGATGATAATACAGTTGCTTGCTTGCCGTAAATTGTTGGAAAAGTGTCAGGGTAGAAGCATTTTGGTGGAGCCCGTCAAAGGTAAGGTCAAGGTTCAGTTCAGTTCGGTTCAGCATGTACAGGACAGGTAATGGCCGTGGCCAATCGAGCTTCCAGAATTCCTTCGATGGTATGCACACTAGTTATGCATCCACCGCTGCCCAGTGTATTTCGTCGAATCCCCGCTGAAAATGAGAGGGAAACGGAAAACCCCATCGCACATCAACTGCGAGAGGCATTAGGCCTCGTGAGAGTTCAGTGGTCTAGCTGACCAACTTTTGGCGGGGCTGGTTGGAAATGGTGAAAATAAACACAAATCTCACGGAAAGAATACTACAACTGCAGCAGAATCAAGCAGAATTAAAGGATATTTCATTTGTATTTGGAAATAGAGGTTTCCGAATGAGATGCATATAAAAAATGGCAACTTACGAGGTATAAGAAGGATCTATATTTAAAGTCAGGCCGTGAACAATAGTGTAATGCCGGATGAGAACAAAATGAATCAGTAGAAGGACGGGCGTGGCCTGGTTCAATTATATGCAAATGAATAACATAACTGGAGGGAGAATACCAGAGTGGTGATGAAAGGAATCGACCGAGGAGGAATTGGTAAACATTGAGCTTATTGTTTACCTAACGATAGGCGGATTTTGACTCATCAACATGATGGTAAAACAGGATGATAGATTGGTGTGGGATGCGTAGCTACGCTAAGAATAGCTTACGAAAGACGATCAAGTAAGTGGCCGATAGGTACCTAGATACTAATGTTCCATTTAAAAGTCGGATCAGGTGACAACAACAAATTTGACGAAGCTGCTAACCGGACACAACTGGGAAGAATCAATGGAGTGGGACACAGGGTGTTGAGCAAAATAAATCAGTTGAATAATGCGGTTTTACGACTTCGCTGCTGAATGCGGATGTGATATATCAAACAAACGACCCCTCTGAAGAGTAGGTGCCAGATCACTGGTTAGAAAATTGGCCGGAGGGTCCTAAGCAAACACTGAATGAATTAGCTCCTTTGTGCTTGGTGGATCGTGATGCATCAAACTGAAAATGGGGACCGGTGTGAGTTGCATATGTGGGATGCATATCTACGGCAAAGGCGAGTAATAAGTATTCACTAAATATCTCTTATCTGATGCCTTCAATGTAATATTTTTTTGCTCCGAGATGGCATACACTTTCGCCCAGCTCTTCTTTCACCCGAAGCATCGCCCATTGATAGTTGTTTTGACATTTTATGCCTAACTGTTCACCTGCGCCATTTGGAGGCTTGCCCATCCTCAGTTTCAGAATTCGTCGTTTCTAACACTTTGTAATCCAGGGCAACAACTTTGGATTATATTTTTCTCCTTTTCAGTGGCCGGCTATCTCTAAGGTAATCATTCCGGAGCCTTCTAGCCCCCCGGCCGCTCCCTGGCATAGAACAATTCAGCTGCAATTTCCATCCATTGAGAATCGCCGTTTTGCTCCAATACACGCATTAGATGAGTCCACCCCGCCTCCTTCTCTTCGTCGATCGCCATCACGCAAACCACCCAATAATCTCTGACAAGCCGATCTGTCCTTGGCTGTTCTTACCAGCTACTTCTGCTATAAGCCCATTCATGCATTATTCGCCTCCTTTGTGGCTATATTTACGCGTCATTCTTCGTTGATACACTATGATCCACTGGTCAAGGTTAAGGTCAACTTGACGTATATATCAGGTCGTCTCGTTTTTTCCTTTTTCCATCGTATAGGCCTGTTTTTACTTAGCACCTAGTAGTAATAGTTATCTACTCTGAAGCGTCAAATTGTCCGTGTCAATAATTGCGACACTCCACTGTGGGTCCGTAACTTATTACCGCGAAAAATCAACACAACCCCTTACCAGGAAATCTAAATCTATACCTGCCGCAAATCACCCCTTCTAAGCCCATATATAAAATACTTCGAGATTGTTTGCCAAATCAACCCTTTTAGTTATCGTTTCCTGCTTGGCTAAAACTCTAACCCTTGTTCGCTCAAACAGTGAAACCACCTGGTCAACCCTATTTGCAAACGTCCTAGGTGACTTCCTATAGAATTTCAGCTCCGTTCCGTATCTAGGCTTTTTGAAGTTGCTAAATTATCATTAAGACTAGTTGGTTATCCGAGGCCTGCAGTCACAATGCGCAATTCCAAAAGAAGCAGACCGGCCAGTAAGATTTTGCCACTCGTAGACGTACGTCTCCCAATCACTACGCCATGCTCCGTCTCATAAACGAACATCCATGGTGATGCAATAGCAATTGACAGCCTCCCACAACAGGTTATCTCACTCGAATCGCGAAATAAAGCTCTCGACAGAACCACTAGAATTCTGGCACCACTGGCTCAACTCCTCGAGCCCTCTATGGTAACTACGGGCTGTACCTTGGTTGCCACGTGTAACTTCATTGACAGCATATATGCAGAGGTTTAAAACGAATACGAAACTCGAATCAAGCCGTGGTATTCAGCATTCCCGATAGGGGCCCGCTCATTATAATCAGCAGCACCTTGCTAAAGGCCGCTAATATGGAACGTGCGATATGCCTTAGCGGCAGACTACGGAAACAAACACAACGACATAAGTGCCCCCTGCTCTTCTAATTTCCAGACTCACTGACAGCCAGTGAGTTTATTCATAAACAGACAGTTATTTCTATTAACTCGCCATACAAAACACATTCGAATAGCACCCGACAAAAAGCCACTACAACGAGAAGTTCTGAGAAAGTTGAACTCTCGCAAACATCCAAGGCAGGAATCAGCTCAAAAGACACCTAACCCCGTCATTTCCCTAACCTACTCTATGCAACCACCGTCAATCAGCAAGCAACTGTCTGATGTAGACCTTGACGCAACGCCTGGGTATGCTCCAAATCTACCAGTCTTCAAGCGCCCTAGGCTCGTCAATAGCGTCGCAGATGCCTGGGACTCGAATCCACCGAGTCCTGCCAGACAGATTAGCTCTGTGCATCAGAAGCAGCTACATAAATCGCGCAGCCTCCCTAACCTAACAACTTTGCATCACTCTCCCAAGGCGACTCACAAATCAGAGTATGTTCGTTCTTGTCCACACCACATAAGCACGACTAAAACCCATCCGCCGGACCGCACCATACCATTGCCAGGTCATTCTCGCTCGGATCAAACCCGTCAGCCTTCAGGGTATACTTTTCGGTTTCCTTTCCGGGTAGCGACCATAAGATAGTGGCCGGTAATCTTTCATTACATCCTTGTTCATCACACTATCTGATCCCAGTCAACAATTCCGTCCTTTTAAATTGGAACCCTGTGCCCAATTTCATCCGTAACCAAGATTGGGGCAGTTTTTTTCTAACGGCTGACCCCCAACAGGCGGCTGATGACTTTTACCTTAATTTGGGAAAACGCCTCCTGAAACTCAGCCCAATATCCCAAAACTCCCCCCTCAGGAAGTCCATACTTGCCTCCCTCCAACGAAAGTACCTTAAGATGCAAAGACTTTACCTCCAAAACCACGACTTCTCTCTTCTCATGAGACTAACGCGTCATACTGATATTATCCGGGACCTAAAGGAAAAACAGCTCCACTACGATGAAGCCAAAGCCCTAAGGCGTCCCAATAAAACATCGAAACTCTCACTCCTACATAAATCTAGGAATTTGGCAACATATACTATCATCCAATACGTTGTGTTACCGAACAAAATTTCGGCCACCTCCCCTTCTGATATCGCTGAGGCCTTCAACCATTACTTCGCCAATTCCATGGCCCCCGCCTTAGATACAGCTCATCCTAATCCTTTGGCCATTACCAGCTCTTCTCTATCTACCCTAACCTTCGAAGTAAACGTTATTTCCAGGCTCATTTCAAGCTATGAAGCATCTGCCCATCCTGGACCAGACGGATTGCCCCCAGCTGCAATCGTTAACGGTGGATCGGACCTTCCACTTCTATTACTGAACCTGTTCACCTTGTCATTGAAATTTAGTTTGGTACCGTCGAACTGGAAGCGTTCAGTCATCATTCTACGACACTAAAAAGGACCTGTCCACGAGCTTGCTAATTACCGTCCCATCAACCATATCCCTATCATTTCCAGAATAATGGAAACGATTATCGAAGATGGAATTACCACCCATCTTCTCGCTTCAAACCATCTCAGCGATAGGCAGCACGGGTTTCTCAAATCGCGATCATGTACCACATGTCAGTTTGACTTCCTCAACCTAGTCACTAAGGCTGTTGATAGCGGGCAGGCATTGGTAATTGTCTACCTAGGTCTGTCGAAGGCTTTCGACCGTGTTCCATGCCCACATATCATCTCCAAATTGCGTTCATTCGGAATTGGTGACCCGCTGCTTTCTTGGCTGAAATCTTATCTTGCTCATCGTCCGCAAGTTGTCCTCGCCAACGGACATACTTCTAAACCAAAACCTGTTACAAATGGCGTTATACAGGGAAGCGTACTGGGTCCTCTCCTATTTATGATGTACACAAATGACGCATTGGATCTAGTACACCACGGCACGCCATTGTTGTTTGCAGACGATATAAAAATAGTTTGCTCTTTCAATTTTTATGATGCTATCCCTACTCTTTGCAACATTTCCGCTGACCTCGCTGCACTTGACCGCTTGTGCCACACCTGGAGGATGAGCTTTTCTGCTGATAAGTGCGAGGTCCTAACCTACAAGTTCCAATCGCCCCCTGGAACCTTAACTTTTGGTGGATCCCCAATAGCAAGTCGACCTACCATCCACGATTTGGGCCTCAACTATTCCTGCTCCCTCAACTTTTCTGAGCACGCCGCCATCCAAGCGGCCAAGACTAGAAGTGTGGCCCTGCTCTTCCGCTCCTTTCGTCTCCGGGACACTATCATCGACTTCTACAAATCCACGTCAGGCCTTTGCTTGAATACTGCTCAATAATATTTTCTAACATGAC
Organism: Fasciola hepatica; assembly: GCA_948099385.1. Taxonomy (NCBI): domain Eukaryota; kingdom Metazoa; phylum Platyhelminthes; class Trematoda; order Plagiorchiida; family Fasciolidae; genus Fasciola; species Fasciola hepatica. Next base: position 6,233,855 of record CANUEZ040000019.1, read on the forward strand.
GAAATTCGACAGAGTTGCGACTGAAAGCATACAAAGGCGATTCACCAAAAAACTACTCGGTTGGTCCACGTCTTTAAACTATAGAGAACGATGCCAGAATCTGAATCTTGACCCACTCTGGCTCCGCCGCTTAAGACTGAACTTAGTCTTCTTGTATAACCTGCTCCATAACCGGTCTTTTCCTTTGACCCAGTAAGCTTCTCCCATGAAACCCCCTACTCACTTCGGCACAGGACTTTCACTGTCTCTTCCAGTATAGCTAAGTTGGCCATACGGTCACGTTCTTTCCTTCTTGTCTGCTCCAAGGTCTGGAACAAGTTGTCCATCACCCTTCGAGCTTCACAAACCAAATCCCAGTTTCTGTCGGCACTCATCCCATATCTCATCGCCACTCGTGCCCTCCATTTAGCTAATATGAGCATGGCAGAAGATATAGCCTATGAGAGGGGTCTCGACTACTGAGACCAACACCTTCGCCGACCCTGCTCCTTTCAATTAAGGACCCAATCAACGATAGACAGTTTCATCTATCTGACTGAGTTCTTATCGTTAGACTACCTATGTCCATTTCCTCAATGAATCAAACAAGTTGAAATGCCACTAATTTCAACCATTTTGCTTCCACCTACCCCAGCAGTTTCTGTCACTCTAACGCCTCGTGCTTTACTGGTTTTTATATGCCTCCGTTAACCGTTGATCCACAGCAGAGGCACATCCTGACCGCTCTTTTTATCAGCTCTCTTTTTCCAGTTCTCTCCTTACGTGAATTTCACTCTCTACGTTGGTATACGCGTCTGGATAAAGCCGCTGTTTGGCCGATTATTAGCCGCTGGCTCCGTCCTCTGGGACCCCTTGAAACCTGACGATCCGATCGCCGAACTTATATCTCACACTATCACAGTTGAACTACGCCCCACATGCATAACCACCAATAAACATTGGTGCCATTCCCAACGGCGCGGGTCGCCGTCAGATCCGCCTTGGGCCGGCGCACATCGGGCGTGCAGGTCGTCTGCAACGATGTGCGAGCGCAATTTGGTTGGTGGATCACACCCCCTGTGTTCACCTTGAAGTGTTTTTCAGGTTGGGTGTCCAGCGCACGGCCAGTTCCACCCACTAGCACCGGTTGCGGATCGCACGCTCTAATGCTGTCAGCTGCAGACCGCATGCTCCAGCCATCCTTGTTTGCCACTGTATGCCCACCTACCGCTCCTATCGCATCCATTTTTTTCGTTCTCCTATGGTATGCACTCCTACCTATCCTGTCCTTGCTCCTTTCGACTACCACTGTGTTACCTCTCATTGCACATCACTATCGTCCTAACCACTTTACTCTGCGGACGACCGCCAATATTTTATTACTTCACCAATGTCGGCGTTGCCGGCTTGTAGTACCTATTCATTTGGTATCACCCTAGGCCTATAAATCTCATTGATCGCACGCTTACGCCTCGCTGCCGACCGTTCTGTCAAACCCTCCCTCGTTCTCTCTTCTTATGCCTGATACCATTACACACCAGCCCCACCCGCACCCATGAACAATTCTCATATTAGAACTGCCGCTCCAAGCTATGCATCTCTCACAGCCACATTTATTATCCAGTCACTAACAGTCTATTTTCCTTGCCTGGCTCCGCAATTCCTCTGTGGATCCTTCCACTTGGCAGTGCTTCGATTAGTATCGTCCATTTACATCCACTTGTAAAATTGCCGGCATGCACGCAGCTCCCAATTTCCATGTCCCCGACTCCGACGCACATCCATTGTTCATGCGATATGTTCGTCCACCGGTTTGCCTGTCCCGGTGCTTCTTTCCTCTCTGCCCTTTTCGTGTTCCACCTGCAATGAAATGATCTTACTGGTTATGTCTCACCTGTCTTTTTCGGCCCGTGCTCCCATCCCCTGTTTCGTCTACTGTTTGCCACAGGCATTTTATGCGTGCCTTTTTGACCGTTCTGCTTTCTCACTTGCCACTAATGTAAACTCACTGTTTCGTCATGGTTCTTATTCACGGCTTCAGTCCGTTTGATCCGCCATTACCCTCTGGTATCCCTTTTGCTCATTCCTCTCCCATGCTGTTTGCCGTCACAGCTGCTGCATCTTGCACCACGGGCAGTTTCACCTCCCAGGTAACTTTCTCCACTTTGTATGCACAATCGCTCTGTGTTGCTTAGCCATCTCCATCGCCACCATCTTCCTGATGAATAATGTAGGCCCATTTATTATTGCTCCTCCCATTCTTGACAGACACCACATGTCTCACCTACATAAATCAGGTTATTTGATCCATTCTTAACTGTTCTCTCCGATACTTTCCTTCATCTCCCCTTTTTTGAACTGTTCCTCAGTCGTTGTCTTTTCTGTGCTTCCGCATTCTCTACTTTCTCTATTGATCCACCAAGTTCATCTGTCATGTAGATAATTCACCACCATATTCCAAAGTTAATTCTACAAACACTAGACTGAACCTAACCTGCCCCTCCTAATAACTGATAATTTATTCCTAGGACCCCGTTGCTATTGCTCCAGCTTCTCTTATGTGTAAATTTATATATATACATGCGCACTTGTGTATATATGCATTCGCTTCGTATCCTGTAGTTCTTCACAGGCCATCTCTCTTGCTATCAGCCCGCTGACCGCCATGATACGCATCCATTCCTTCTTCATCTATAACCCACATCTACTGTGTCCAATTCCTATGAACTATTTTTTTAACCTGATTCACTTTTTTCGCCTTACTGTGCTCGCTCCCTGTTTTACAATGAGTTTTGTGCCCTGCTCGCCGACCATCTATTGCAGAGTACCTAATCCCTGCAGTGAATCTCACTTTTTCCTCATCGTCTCCCGCTATTACAGTTTCTTATGCTGGTTTCCAGCCTTTCTCGTGCATATCAGTCAGCCTTCAGATGTCCCTATACTGACCAGCCGAATGGTACCGTCCAATCACTGAAGAGGTGCTGGTGTGAAGCATCACTCAGCTGTTGTGACGTGAATAGGGAAAAGACGAATGTCACGGTATAATGCCATTTCCATAGGAAATGATAAATCTCTTTCATTGCAAAATGCTGACCGGTTTTACTTCTTTCCTATGTTTTTGTTTAGTCCTGCTATTTAATTTGTTTTGGTGAGTTTTGATTGGCCCATCGGTCGTATATAAAAGTTTGTCAGCTGCAGTTCCGCCAGTCGGCTGCCGGGTGCTGTGCGGCGCGCCGGGTGGTCGGTCGTGGCGTTTTATGAAAAGAAGTCGTCGAGGGTCTAGGATGAGGATGTTTAGTGGGTCCAGTGTGCGACATGTTGACAAAGGATATGTTTCCATTGCGCAGCTAATTGATGAGACTCATTTGGTAGTAATTTATCGGCTAAAGTCGAAAGGATCGTCAATACTGTACCGGCGTTTTAAGCGACTGAGCGAAATTGGAGTTATTGGCTTGTTACGGATTTTTCTCGATGAATATCTTCACATAAGGACTATGAGTAGAATATTTTACCCATTCTAAACACATAAATTAGAGCTGTCTGTAACTTCCCCTTCTTAATGAACGAAAAGACTATCTTCTACATGCTTTCCCCGGTTTCTCAAATTACAATCCAGAGCAATATAGAAATGTGTGAACCCGACCTCCCCAGCATTAAAAAAGGAACGGCTATTGAAAAAGGGAAAAACCATAAACCTAAACCAATATTCCTTTACCAAAACACCCAGTAGTTCAATTCCATCTTACTAATTTAACTAATAAACCGACCGCCCATGGCATACACAGCAACAACCTTAGAAACCGCGGTTGCTCCAATTATTTTGGACTACTTGGACGCTACCCCACCCGAAACCCCCACCTGACCTTGACTTTTCACACTTACCGGGAGTATATATGAATCCGTCTGTGGGTCCATTTGAACCCAGTAAATTTCCTTTGGCGTGCATACACTTGCGTACTTTCATCCCAAGTTACTCCCCATTCATAGCCCGTTTCTTCAACTCCTGTCACGTAAATTTCTGCTTTTTCAAGGGTTTTGTCTGTTTATTCTATTAGGTTTTGTAGGCTGCTGCGCTACATCAGGTCGTTTTGCGTGCTGTTATCGATATAGTTTTCATTCATCTGTCTTAGGAAATACTAAAAATTATATTTTCTTAGAGTATTCCGTTAACCCAAAGAAATTCAGGTATTTTTTTCCTCAGTGGTAAATTCTAACCCAGCTCTAGTTTCCGTTTCTTTTCCACCTCATTCACAGCATCTTTTTGATATTTCAAAATGCCACGTGTAGCAAAGAAGACTTCCAATACTACCCCGTCCACTCATACCCCGGTTACCAGGAAAAATAGACATCTTCAAACTCCCGTGGCCTTAAAACAATGTTCGGTTGACCTCTGTGACTTTGTAGGCTTGGCGACGGAAAGAACAGCTGTTCTAGACCGAAGTATTTCAGATATGATGTCTCAGCTTCTGAATTTGGAAAATACGACATCTAAAATCGCCCCCTTACTGTGCATCACTGAACGCATCGAAAATTCCACCTTACAAAACCTGACAGCTGCGGGCCGCTTTATCGACTCTGTTGCATCCGAAGTTCTCATAAGAGTGAAGAACTCTCGTAGTGCAGTCGTGTTTAATGTCCCGGACAGAATACCTCTGGAACATGTCAAGCACACACTGTTGAATGCATGTGGTATGGCCCACCTTCCTTGTCAAATAACAAGGCTGCGTAAGCGCGTTCAGCGCTTCAACTGTCCAATTCTTATGCGATTTGCAGATGATCTGTCTGCCAAAGAATTCATAAAAATGCGTTCCATTATAGCTTCTAATTCTCCTTATAAAAACACAAAAATAGCCGAAGATAAAACCCCACTTCAAAGGGAAATTACCAGATCTCCTTCGACTTTCCCCACTAGGACGACGCCTGATAGTTCTGAGCCTTTGACACAGACGGCTGGTCGCTCCACAGCTCCTCAAGTCCCCACTGCTTTATCTTTACACGCGTCTCCAGCCTCTTCACAACCGCCCACTGCCTCCTCATCTGCTCCCGTACTGTACTCTTTAAAATCTAATCTCATTACTTTTGATCTAGACATTTCCGCTTCTCCCCTTCAACTGCCACCCAGTAAGAGAAGCCAATTGTTGCCTCGCTCTCCCACCTCATCGCCTGTTGGATACACCCCGAACTCTTACTCGCCCTCTGTTCCCTCCGGTGATAAACTACTCGCCGTCCAGAGGAATAGGTCTAACAGTCTTCTCATTCTTCTCACAAGCCCCTCCCTCATTCAACTGTCTCCTCTTAAATCAACTCGCCTTAACTCACCGAATAAGGTTTCGACCTTAGAAAATACCCCTTGCTCCAATGCATCGGTGATCCCTACAAATTCACCGTGCTCACTGCCTGTCAATACAAAAATACGGCATCCACACGCCGTCCAACCTGCCACCCGTCGTACTTCTCACCTTAAAACTGTCTCCACTGCTCCCGCTTCTAACTGCTCCATATTTGGTGTTCCACCCAACTTGAGTTACCCCTCCCACAATGTGCAGCTTAATCTACCACCCTACACCCCCATTCCTCACACATTTTCAACCCTGCCCCCTGCACCTCACTTCAGCCAATACTCAATTCCGAATGGCCGGTACTTCTCATTTGCTCCTAAACAGCCCTGTCTGATATTGACCCGCCAAACCCCACAGGTTTTTCCCTTTGCTCCGACATTTCCCCCTCCGTTGATGCCCAGTCTCTCTACCCCTCAGCAGTCCCTCTCACTGCAACATTTAATCCAGCTTGGCTGGAAGCCACCCCATCTGAACCTCCACTAGCCCTAACATCAACATATTCCCCTTTGACCCTAACCTCCGCTCCTTCCAATCGCGATAGCCCGCCTCCTTCCAAACTGCACCACCCCCCTGATGTGCCTATACCACCTCCCACAAATGGTATATCTCTAGCCTTATTCAACTCGCGTTCTATTCTTGACAAACTCCCGCACCTTAAAAAACTTGTCCTTACAAATAATTACGACATTATCTTAATAACGGAATCCCGGCTTTCTGAGGGCACTTCCAAAGATCAAGTATCTTTGGTAGGGTACAGTCTTCTAAGGACCGATAGACCGAACCGGCATGGTGGTGGGTGCCTAGCCTACGTCAAGAAAGTCTACACCACGACTCCTCTTTTACATACGGCACTCGATTCTACTCCCGATTCTCCCTGGTTCACCATGAACCTCCAAACCACTGTTCTTCACATTGGCTGCGTGTATCGATCACCCAATTCCCCCAGTTCATTGTTTCCACTTCTCATTAGGTCTTTCGAATACCTCTCTTTGCTTCCTTCTGGAACCAAGCTTATTGCGGGTGACTTTAATCTCCCTCACATCTGTTGGCCCACCCTCTCGGCTCCTCCCAATCTTATGGACCTGATCACTAGCATTCATCTTGGCGGCTGGACACAACATGTTGTCGAACCTACCAGAAATGGGAACATACTAGATCTGGTATTTACTCATAACATGCCTCTCATCGACGTGACCGTAACACGAAATTTCCCCGGTAGTGACCATAAAATGGTTATCTGCCATCTGCCCCTTAGTGGCCCACCTAGTCCCGCACACCCCTCCAACAATACATTCCTATGCAGAAATTGGGCCTTGCTAGTCACGCTTATTCGGTAGAAAGACTGGGATGATGATTTCCTCACCCAGGACCCTAAGCATGCTGCGGATATTCTCTACTCCTCCTTTTCCGATTGTCTGGAAAAATTGTCCAATACTGTCCAGGCTGTACCTAAAAAGAGGTCGTCTGTCTCACCACTCCATAAGAAGTACCATAAACTTCTCAAACAACTACATAATTCCAACGACTTTTCACTTTTTATTCGTCTAAACCGCCTCTCCACACTTATTCAACGACAAGGTAATACGCGACTTCGTGAACAAGAAGCTAAGGCTTTGAGTCATCCTAACAAGTCGCAAGTTCTTTCTATGTTGCATAAGTTTAGAAACGCTGATGTTGAGGCCGACTTCCAACTTCTGATTCTGGATAATAACTCATCTATCACCTCCCCACCTTGTATAGCCGAAGCCTGCAATGCATTCTTTGCTTCAGCCATGGTTCCAGCTACTGTCATTGCCCCACCCCCATCTTCACCACTTACCGACTCTGTCCTTTCTACGATACCCTTTGATGCCAGTAGTATTTCCAAGCTACTATCCAATAGCAAACCCTCCCCTCGATTAGGCCCCGATGGCTTACCACCAATTGCACTCGTCAATGGTGGACCGGATCTCCCCCTGTTGTTGCTTAACCTTTTCACTCTTTCACTTAATGGTAGCACCGTACCTGCTAATTGGAAGCGCTCGGTAATCGTTCCCATTCATAAAAAAGGACGTTTACATGAGGTATCCAATTATTGCCCTATAAACCATACCCCCATCTTATCCAGAATAATGGGAAAAAATAGTTAAAGATATTATTAGCTGTTTATTAAGCCTCAGTCTTATTAATCGCAACCAACATGGATTCCTCCGTTCACGGTCCTGCATGACTTGTCAGTATGATTTTCTGAATCTCGTCACCGACTCTGCTGAAAGTGGGAAATCTCTTGTTGTTCTTTATCTTGATTTATCCAAGGCATTTGATCGTGTCCCTCACCCCCACCTTTTAACAAAGCTGCGGTCATTTGGGATTGTCGATCCGTTTCTTTCTTGGTTCTCGTCTTACTTGTCTCATCGTTCACAGGTTGTCTTAGGTAACGGGCACACCTCTAATCCTAAGCCTGTTACTAGCGGTGTTATTCAGGGCAGTGTTTTGGGCCCCCTGCTTTTCCTCCTATATATAAATGATATGTTTCCGACAATACTTAATGGCACGCCGTTTTTGTTCGCGGACGACATTAAGATAGTCTACACTTTCTCGCCTGGCAACCTCAGTACTACTATCCCTAAAATCTCTGCTGATTTAGCCGCTCTTGATTAATGGTGCTCAACCTGGGCGATGAAATTCTCCGCCGACAGGTGTATTTTCCTTACTTACAAATGCCAGGTTCCTCCTGGTTTTTCATGCATTGGCGGTTCACCCATCGACAGCCAGCCTTTAGTAAGAGACCTTGGTTTAAGTTATTCTTGCTCTTTCAACTTTTCGGAACATGCTGTCCTCCAAACGGTGAAGGCTAAAAAGTGTCTTGGTCTTCTGTTCAGATCCTTTCAGCTTAGGCAGAGCATTCTCTACATGTACAAAGTACAAGCCAAGCCCCTTCTCGAATATTGTCCCCTTATCTTCATTAGCATGAGGAAATCCGACAGGATTATTATCGAATGTATTCAAAGAAGATTCACAAAACAGCTTATCGGTTGGTCGTCCAACTTAAATTACAGGGAACGATGCTTATCTCTCAAAATCGAACCACTATGGCTTCGTCGCATCAAGCTAAATTTGATATTTCTGTATAAGCTATTGACTAAGCAGTCCTATTCCTCCAACCAGTTGTGCTTCTCCCCGGATACTGGATATTCACTCCGGAATAGACAGTATACTATTACCACACCCTCCGCGAGGACTGTTCTACGCTCTAAGTTCTTTCTCTTCGCGTACTCCAGAATCTGGAATAAACTTCCCTTGCACATCAGATCTTCTCGGTCAAAGTATGCATTCGTGCATGGTATTGATAGATTCTTTACTGTCCCAACTGTTTTGCGATTATTCAACGTTCATGTAATCGAACGTCAAGCTTACGAGATAGGCCTTGACTTTTAAGCCATTGCTCTGCTTTCTCTCTTTATCTTACCTTCCAAAAAAACCTCACCGCTTTTAAAATTCTGATTGCTTTGTTTGACCGCTTCTCCTAGCCTTCGCCATCGACATATGTAAGCATGTCTGCGTCCACTAGCCGTTTTTCCATACCAACTTATAGGATCCTGCCAATTCAACTTTGAAATAAATCCTTCCAGATTAGCTCGCATTTATAGAAACCACCGTATTACTTCCCACAGATTGTCAATATATCTCACCCGCTCCACGATTTATTAACTTTATTTAGTTATATTGCGTTTGTGGCCCTGAAACCAACCTCAACATTGCCATAAAAACTGCTTCAGTATCCAACCCCTGGTTGGATTTATATATATATATATACATATATATATAATATTTGTATATACAAATATATATATGTACATATATATATATATATATATATATATATATATATATATATATATACTCACTACTGTCCTATAATTAAAATCACAAGCATGGTGAGTAACTCAACGCTCCTCGATATCTCTTAGCTTACAATGCCTCTCTCCCGCACCAGGTCCCACCACATATACTTCCCTCACCACCTCTGCGATGTCGAACTGGAAAATCCAGTCTGATTCATCCCACTTAACGTGACTCACTAACTGAACTCAACACCCAGTTATGACGTTACCATTTCTGCTCCCACCCTATCCCCCAGCTAAGGTTCTTCTGCAATTTCATGCAGAACTTGGTCTTTACTCCTGCTAAATGACCACCGTAGGCGAAAAACAACCTTCCCTATTGAAAGTTTTAGCCACACTTAGGCGTTCCCCTTTTAGTCTCACGTTTCATGGCCTCAATGTGCCTTTGGGATCCGCCGCACCGATGAGCCCGTGCTTGACTTTTGTTCTTCTTTCCGTTAACCGTTGATCCTCAGCTGCGTCACTCTATCTCACTTTCCTTGCCAGTCTTTTGCGTCCGACCGCTTTCGCATGACCCGTCCGATGATCGCACCCACGTATACATCAATATATATATATATATATATACCTTGGGTATGCTCCACTCACTTGTCCCCTTCCTAACTAGATCGTGCCATTTTACTACACACAATTTGCGTAGATATAAATAAAACCGTTCCGTTCTTTAGCGATGGGTGCTCGCTCTCAGTTAATTCCTGGCTCAGGCTAGAACTCAGCCGTCCCATCCTGCTTTTTTAGTGCCTTTCTCGTACACTGAAGCCTTGCCACACGGATTACCATTCCTTAGTAACTAGGCTCCACCTCTTCTGCGCATATGCTCATGGTAAGTTAAGACCCCATTCCAACCGGAATCCGTATGCCCCTGCCGAATACCAGCACGTTTGCCCCCACATGAAAAATCCTCATTTTAACGCTCAGTGTTTTTCTCCTTTTTTACTGTTTGCCGTCCTCGACCACAGCTGGTGAAATGACCAGACTGTTATCTTCCTATTTTCTCATTCTTCTTCCAGACCATACCATCTACTATTGTTTTATTCCTGGTTCCCAAACGGACACCCTTTTCACATCCACCGCCTACCTGATATCGCCCCAAATCTCTACTATCACCCAACTACCCTAGAAAGCTACCAGTCTCCATCTAGGGATCCCTAATAGACCGGTCCACTAGCCAAACGATAACTAATTGTTCGGATAACAAAATGTTCATTTTCTTGCTTCCATATAAACGCTAATCATAACCCACAGCTGGAACACTCTCCAGACTGCCGCACTCCTGATCTCTTCCAGATTGCAATGGTTACTTGGGTAGCCATCGGCCGAATCGACGTTTGTTCCGGATTACCGTAAAGACTAAACGATTTGATCAATGGTTTAAACCTATGCTCTCGCCTGCTGACGTTACGTGGGGCACCGTACACGGATTAACAAAACCTCATGAAAGTCTCACCGGATGGCAGAGGTGATTCCTGACATCAACTATCAACACATCCGCTCAACGTCTATTCCCAAATAATCCAACCCAACAGTTCAATTCTTCCCGCGTTGCAGTACGAAACCAATGGCCGGAACCCAGCATTCGCAGCTGTCAACTTCGTCAAACCAGCCCTTTTTTACCTGCTTCCCTCTTCATTCTGCCTGCCACCACCTGCAACCAAGGTCTTTACGGAACAGAATACCAGCCATCTGCAGCCAACCATAATTTGGTTAACAATTTTCTATCACATACAAAAAACATTTTACACTCTTCCAACTCCTGCCTAGCCGAACCATTGACGTTTGTCTCCACTAATCCGTTTCATTGACGGCTTTTCTTTTCTTTAAAAGTCCGCTATATGTCCATAAAACATTCATGCTCTTCAAAAGTTCACTGAAGTCCCTGCAAAGCTTTTCGCCTTCATTTGAATTTCCATATGACACTGTAATCACCTGCACAAAAGGTCCGTTTTATTATCACCTTTGACTCACTTGCCTTTATTTCACATGCTTTCTCCACAATTAGTTACCCAATGCTGGATCAGTGTCCAATATTCCGCTGGTATCTCTGACTGCACTTTGAAAGCCCCACGCTTGCTTTACTTATAACAATGTTCTTTGGCATCTCTTCCGCCCGGTTACTCGTTAGTGACCGTCCATTTGTCGCTTATATCAGCAATCCCACGACTGTCCAGCTATCCACACCGCCCCCAGCGATTTCGAAACCGATCCGGAATTCCCGGCTCAACCATTACCACTTTAGTTCACTCAAACACTACATGACGTTACTGGTGTATTAAGGTTGCTGTGTGATTTATAAATTTAGAATTTGTGAATACCTCACATTGACATGTACTGCTGTATACCCTGATCTTGCCTTGTGCATGTGTATTGACCACGGTCAAGAAATATACTATACTATGCTATACTTGTTAACAGTTTATCATGCACCTGGCGTGCCTCGGGCGTCTCCAAAATAAACCAATATTATTATTATTATTATTATTATTATTTCAAAGTAGAACCAGTGGTACAGACTTAAATTGCCTTCTCCTTCCATCTCCACAATCACTCACTATACCATTTGCCCCGCATTCGCCCTACCTTCACAATCTAGGTTAATTCATCATCTATTTTCCACTTGCCTTGGATATATAATGGCTCACTCAGTGCGCGATAAAACTTCGCTCCTTGTTCCCCTTGGTTTTTCCATCCACTGCCTTCATTACTCTAGCGGTCTCTTTTTTGAGGTTCTTACTTCAATAAGACTGTCCTCTTCGGTATCCGTCTAGAAATTCCCCTACATTTACAGGCGATCAACTCACTTTAATCCGCTAATGGTGTCACTTTCCCCGTTCTCTGGTTTCCTGTTCCTGTCTCACATACCTATCTCAAAGTTCTAGAAAGTGGCCATTGCTGGTGCTTTCTATAACTCCCCTGACTTAAGCTCTCACTTAAACAAAAACTGATCTTTGAACTTTCTTAGTACCTCAGTTTAGTCAGCACGTTTTGGTTTAGTTTACGTGGCATTACGCTGCTGTGGCCATACCCAATGATTTCCGGCTGATTAGACCACCTCACTTTAAGTTTTATATTTTCCGGGTTACTCTACCCATTTCGCTACCAAATACACTTCAAATTTAGTCCCAAAAATTTAACGTGCGCACAATTTTCTGCTTTCCCCGGTTATATCGTGACCTATATCATACGATTGTGCATCTGAGCAAGCTTCGGCCTTTCCGAAACGGACCTATATTAATAATACTATTATTATCGTTAGTATTTCACAGGTCCCTCGCCTGCGTTTCCACTTGGATCCGGAAATTCGGCCATCCGGACTGGAATTTTGAATTTGCCAGGCAACATTATTGCTTCCATTGCTGAATTCACTTGAAATTTCCCGACTGTGGTGTGGAAGCTTGTCTACGTCTCGTCTAGCTTCATGATATGGACATCACATGTTCCATCTTATTATGCACCTGGGAGGACTTGGGCTTAGCTGAATAAAAGTGCTACTGGGATACCTATCTGCGCTTCCTATTACTGGTCCTCACATTTTAGTGCACATTTAGACTGTGCTTGATGAAGGACCCTCTCATCTACGGACTAAGGCGGAAGGTTGCAGAACCATCTCGCCTGTATGTTATCACGCAATACCCCTTGCTTCCAGCCTGATATGTGCTAGAGGAACTGAGCTGAACTGGGGTTGTAGCTCAATGCTAATTATCCCGAGGCTCACTGGTTTAACAATCCGGACTAATCTATTGGACCAGTCTTCGAATCCCGAGGCCTGGATTTCGCCCTCGATTCTATTATCCTTCTGGAGAAGACCAAGGAGTAGTAGACACATTCATTCAATAAAGCACCTTTAGGGCCCGCTGAGACCTCGTAAACCATCTACCACTTACACTCAGGCCCACGCACTCCGGGGTTTGAAAAACCCCGCGTACATGAAAACATCAGAGACCACTGCCCTGTGGGCTGAGTGGTAAAAGCATGGTACCTTTCTAGGGGACTTAGTGGGCAGCAGCCACCGTAAATATTTCTAAGCAGGCCTTGATGCGAAGTGTGGGGTCTTGATCCCGGAAAGTTCTCACTTTTCCTGGCAGCTGTCTTCACTTCTCCTTGCTCCCATATGTTGAAGAACCAGTACTTTGTGGACTGCATGTCGGTAAGTCTGTCACTCTCTTCCGAAAGCAAACCTGATCAGCACTCATAGTTCGCCGTATGCGGCTGCCTTATTTACTCCGCACCACAGACCGGATTACCTGACGTGGTGCCACAGAAAAGTATATATCGGAGCCTCGTGACTCAAGTTAAGTTCGGTATCTGAAAGTTGGTGCACGGCTGGAACATCCGGGACCCGCGATGCAAGAAACTGGATGCTGTTTAGCCCAGGGTCTGATAGTGGATATAAGTTGAGCAAAACCAAATAGGTTACAAGATCCTTTTGCGAAAACCGGTCGGTGACCTTGGATTTGATCCCCAAAAGGCCAAGGGCTCTCCTTGATGAGCCAGGAGCGAGGTAAGATGGGGCCATGCTACTGGTAGTTTGCGTGAACACACCAAGCGTAAAGGAGGTGGCAGGATCTGTCAACTTAGAAGCAGAGCACGAAAGCCGTGACTAATGCCAAAGCATGACTGCTGCGAACGGAAGACATTAGTGGGTTGTGTCCCGAAGGATGCACATATCACCACGTCGACAGGCATAACGGCCTCACAAGAGGTATTCTCCAACTCGTAGCAGACATCATTTATCAATCACTTATCAAATACCATAGTGCCTACTACAAAGAGCTGCAGGCCCCATCGAATGCATAAGCCATGGAGTTTGCTTTTACGACAGCTAGGCCAGAAATCTGAGCAGCATGCAAGCAACGAAGTCCCGGGTCTCGCCAAGAGGAAGAGGACGAAATGTTTTTACATCTGAATGAGATGGTAAGAGCGAGACGCAAGCTGCACACAAAAATGACTTCAGCCCACGGCAAATAGACGGGGAAACCGAAAAGACCTCCGGGAGAACTTTCGAGGAGAGATCGGGAGATTGTATAGAAATGAAGACTACTTCAGCAGGTTGGGCGGATAACCAGGTAGGGGCATGTGCAGACGCGAAGACCGCTCAAGTTCTCAATCACAAACAGTTTACAAAAGCTAGTGGTAGATGAACAAGTTGGCAAGAGCAGCCGTGGAGTTCTGAGAGTGGTGGCAAACCTCTAAGGAGTAGTGGCTCTGAATAGGGGAGAAATTTCTCCGGGCTGAAAGTAGAAGGACTGCCGAAACTAACACTTCAAGTCGAGTGGCTAGTGCACATCGGAGATAAGCATGCGGGGACAAATTAGCGGCTCCTCGGGGATAAACCTAGAAGTCACCGACGAGGTGGTTCTCTTAAGGGAAGTAAAAGTGCAAGGTACCAGATTTGATGGAGTAGCCGTGCGAAAGACTGTCAAGCGAGAACAGTTGGAGTGCTAAGGGCATGCCATCACGAGTGTATACCTTGACCCTCTACAGTACCAGGTGGCCAGAATTACGGCCTCAAGAATACAGTGAGAATGCAGGCTTAGCTAGGAAAACAGGATTTCTGCGAACGAAAAAGAGAACCTTGAAGGGTAGAATAATTACGTGTGGTTGAAACTTTCCCTCGAGCAGCAGTGAGGTGAGTCTAGGATGAAAGTGGGACAAGGGCTTGCGCGGCCCAGTGAGGCCGATAATCCACTGCGACTGTTTCAGAGCGCATACTGGCCTGGTCAAGCAGCTTCCGGAGATTCGGTCAGATTTGTCACATCTCTAAGATGGGAGGTACCTAGGCCTATGAGGGTTTACGAGGATCTCAGGCTTCTGTCGTCGTTCATGGCAGAGGGGCCTGAATAATTTCATCCGGCTATAGTGAAAAGGCTGACAGCTCTATTGGCCAAACCCCCAAAGCTCTCATTCGAAACATCACCAGAAGAAGGGGAGGTATCATGTGTCAGGGGTATACCCAACGTGGCCCCATTTAAAAGGGCGTCCACAAAGCGGCATGCTCTGGACATCGGCCGATAAGCTTGGCGTCAGTATAATTGAAAGTATTGGGAATGTTACACCGGGGCCGCATTATAAAGCTTCTGGAAGGCCACTGGTTGATATCACCTCGAAAGCAGGGGAGCAATTGCCAAAAGTCGGGCTAGGCCAAATTGACGCACTATTTAGGTGGAATAACCAGGAGACTATGCAAGGAGAAGTTATGCTTGCTATTAAGTTTGTCAGGAAGAATTTGACTTTTTTGATGGCAGGATGCTGGCAGATGAGCAGAAAAAATTGAGGGCGAGCCCATTAGCCGAGAGGCTGGTCACCAGAAAACTTAATGGAAAGCAGTTTCAGGTAAAAGCCAAGGGGCCTTCGTCCAGAATGAGAAGATTGCTCGGCGAAGCACCACAGGGATCGGTCCAGTGCACCAAGCTGGCAGTCCTGCTCAATAATTACCCAAAGAAGGAACTGAAGAGCGGCTGCTACATGTTTTCCGATGGCTTCGAACTGCTTGGAATGGTTGCAAATGGCGTCGTACAGAGATCTGGGTAGCAGCTGTAAATGGTCGGTGGAGCTGGATCTCCCTCTTGAAGTGATCAGACGCAGATATCTTTTTCACTGAGAGAGAACTGTGGCCCACTCTGTTTATGAGCTCGCTAGAGAACCAGATTGACCTCGCTCAAACAGTAGGCATTATGGATCTGGGCTTGGTATTTCAAGTGGACTTCAACCCAGGTAGCATCTGTGAGAAAGCCGAAAAGTATGTATCACACGAACTTAGTCAGCCGGGGCGCGCGGCCGGCCTTAGATGCCCGGATGTCTCATTTCAATGTACAAGGCCATGGTGGAACCCTTATCGGCCCCAAAGTCGTACTGTCGTATGGAGTAAATATTATCGCGCTGGTAAAGTAGTAACTCATCAGGTGGTTTGCGCACATCTGGGGCCTGGGCTGCGACAAAAAGCTACAGGAATTCCTCGCAAATTGAGTTGAACTTTGAATCCCCGGCTTATCGTCTAAACGTCGTGTCGGCGGTCGCTAAGTGAAGGTGCCGCTATTAGACCTCTCTGGCACCTATCTGTTTCTCTCCTTTGGTCCATCTTCAACCTTTGCTCCATGAGGTAACCGACAAGGCAGAGCTGGCTACCAACGGCTCGATCCTACCATCAGATCGCAGCGACGCACCCAGACCAATGTTGCCCCAAAACTCCGGTCTCGAAGCCGTCAGGCGCGCTTTTAAAGAAGAACCGAGTCTTCATGACTTCCATGCACCTTTAGATCGATCTGACCAGCTGCCAACAAGTCTTGGAAGCTGAACAGAACTGAACTGGATTAGAGGCCCTCCAAGGCGCATGCGGTTCAAGATTTAATTCCCGTTTTTGTAAGACGGAAAGTCGCAAAGCTGGAGCATCTCCTATTGTTCAGTGATCCATCTTCTGGACCATTGGCAGCTTAAAGATACCAAGGTTCAAACAAGATCCGGGAATTTTCAGGCCTGAGTCTTTTATTCACTCATTACTTCAAGATACTCGTCAAGTAGAACGGAGGAGGATCTCGCAATGAAGCCAAAAGCCAGCAAAAGGTCGGACTTATTTCAAAAAAAGGAGCTAATGAGGCAGCTTGCCCCAAAAACCTGGAAGAAAATCTCCCAATCAGGGTAGAGCCTCTCCAGCTGCATATTTACCAGGTTTACGCAACAGAAGCGACGCTGAAGTCGTCGAAAACGGCAGTAAGAGATTTGTACTTTGTGAGACTGGAAAGAACATGGTAAAAGACGGCTGGGTCAAACGGGGTTAAAACCGTTGGCAGGAACTGAGGCTCTTAGGATGGCTGGAAAAACGTGCGTGACGCTGGTAGTAAAGAGCTACAAACAGGACCATGGTGTGGAATGCATTCAAGCCACCATGATCTTCTTAATTAGTTTTCCACGGCGTCGACCGCAGGAGTGTATCGGTATCAGGGGAGTGTGCAGCTTGTAGCGGTTGTCATCTTCATTCGTACTTTTACCACGTTTATTGTTTAACTGAACGCCGACTGCCAAGCGCGGTTGCCATTTGACCGTTGCTCTTGTGCACGCTCTCACGCACACTCCTAAATATACGCTAACCACTATCTCTCCCAATCGCCTTCTCGTTCTCACGGGGCGTGGAGAGTACCGTTCTGGTTAACATATTCGTACAGTGCCGAGCGTTAGAGTAAAGTGCAGGTGGTCCACGCAGTACGAAGGACCGAGGCACGCGTTCACTAATGAAACCGCGAAGTAAGGTCTAACCAACCTTACAAGTGGTGAGCCCGACGTGATCCCCAGTTCACGTGAGTTTCCTTGTTTTCTACCGTTCATGGTCCCGTCTGCGTACGTTTTTTGTATGTTTTATTATTTCCTCATCTGTTGATCCTTTTTTATGGTCGGTTTACCAAATAATTTTTTTGTTGTCCATATATATTTTCGGTGTCTAGTTCGTTGCGATTTTTTTTCTTTCGAAGATTATATTGCCACATTGGTCGTCGATTATGTTTCCCTTCTGTATTCGATAAAGTAATCACTATGTCTGCTGAACGGAAACCCTGCTCAGACCCCACCGTTGAGGCGATCACGCTGCATATACCGGCATTCACGCCTGCTGATCCGGAACTCTGGTTCACGCTGGTCGAGTGGGAATTCGAAAACTGCCGTATAACCAGTGACACAAGCCGTTTCAGGTGGGTAGCAGGCCGCCTCCCGCCGGAGGTCACAATGCAAGTAAGGGACTTGATAATTTCTTCCCGAAGCTATGAGGTTTTAAAGGAGGCCGTCATTGCCCGCACAACCTCAAAGCAGGACCAAGGTGTGCAACAACTTCAGAACGTTGAGCTTGAAAGTAGGAAGCCCTTCCCAACTGCAGCGTGAAAAGCAAGGCATGAGAGGACCGACGGTAGGCGAGGACCCGCTCTTAAGGGAACTTTGGCTGCAGCGTTTGCCACATAACATCCCAGTTTTATTAAGTGCCACGCGTGAATGCTCGCTAGAGGAAACTGCAGCGGTAGCTGATGATATTATGTCACGATACAACCCCGCTGTAGCTGGAGTAACCAGGCCCTCCATCGCAACGGTGCCTGCCTTGCTAACATCTAACGAACTCGCGTCAGTTTTGTCTAGAATTGACGCGAGCCTGCAACGCCTATCAGTAAGAAGAAATGGGCCACAGGAGCGGCACCGCGCACGCTCACCCAGGCTCCATAGTCCGACACTGAGACGACGCTTTGGCTCTTCGAAGGAAAGGTATTGTAAATACCATAGCACATTCGGTGAGGGAGCCAAACGATACGAACCAGGGTGTACGTCTCCCAGTGCTCATCGGGGAAACCAACCCCCCGGCCCGTGGTGGCGACCCACGAAGCCGGGCATCAGACCAACAGTCGCCTTTTGAACGTAAGGGACATCATTTCAAATAACCTATTCCTTGTAGATACCGGGGCCGAAGTGAGCATCCTACCCCGAGAGAAAGGCGACAATAGCACGCCGCAGGCTCAAACACTGCGCGCTGCCAATGGCACGGCCATCCCAAAGTATGGCCAGCCGTGCTCACCTTAAACTTAGGTTTGAGGCGTAATTTTTGTTGGGTATTCATCATCGCCGACTTCCCGTACCCAATTTTAGGCACTGACTTCCTGCAACACTTTGACTTGTTAGTTGATACACGGCGCCGCAGAGTGGTGGGTCGTCAGACCACTCCCACTGTTGCGGATAATAATTCGCGAGTTGGTCACGTCACGCCCTTTTACATTCAACCACCGGCACTCCATCCTTATGGCGAACCCGTCGCCGTCTACCCGGCCATGTTTCGGCAGGCCGGGCCTCTCCCAGCAGTGACGACCAGTGTCACTCACCATATCGATACTAAGGGACCCCTAGTGTTCAGTAGGCCGCGCCGGTTGGGACCAGACAAGCTTCGTGTTGCACAGGCTGATTTCGAACATATGCTAGAACTGGGTATAATACGCCCTTCTAGTAGCCCTCGGGCTTCCCCTATTCACATGGTTCCTAAGTCTAGTGGCGACTGGCGACCCTGTGGTGATTACAGAGCGCTTAACAAAGTCACCGTCCCTGACTGATACCCGATTCCCCATATACAGGATCTTACTTCGTCTTTATCAGGTTGCTCCGTCTTCAGCCGTATCGATTTAGTTCGGGCGTACAACCAGATCCCGGTAGCAGAGGCCGATATACCTAAAACTGCCGTCACTACACCTTTCGGGCTGTTCGAGTTTCTGCGAATGCCGTTTGGACTCAGCAATGCAGCCCGGACCTTCCAACGGTTCATGCACGAAGCAACTCGTGGTTTGGAAAATGTCCACGTATACCTGGATGATATTTGGGTGGCGAGTTCTTCAGAGCAAGAGCACGTCGCACACTTACGAGCACTTTTCGAACGCCTTAGCCAGCACGGCGTTACGATCAATATCGCGAAATGCGAATTAGGCCGGTCTGATATCACTTTCATAGGACATTCTATTTCATCCTCGGGTATCCGCCCTCTGTCAGATAAAGTTTCCGCTATTCCCGACCACCCTGAACCCCAATCTTTTCGCCAGTTGTGTCAGTTTGCCGGCCTGGTGAATTTCTACCGCCAATTTTTTCCGCAATGTGCGAAAATGATGCAACTTCTAACCGACCTGTTGCGCGGAGGTAAGCGGAAGTTCTAGTTTCCCGACACGGCACGAGCCGCATTTGCCTTGGTCAAAGATGCTGTCGCCAACACAGCACTCCTTACACACCCCGACCCTTTGGCCCCGATTTCTGTAGTGACGGATGCCTCGGACACAGCGGTTAGAGCAGTACTGCAACAGTTCGTAGATGACTCTTGGCAACCTTTAGCATTCTTCTCCAAGCGCCTACAACCCGCGGAATCAAGGTACAGCACGTTCGGTAGAGAGTTATTAGCCATCTACTTGGGAATCCGTCATTTTCAACATGCACTCGGAGGCCGTTCGTTCACGGTGTTTACAGACCACAAGCCTTTGGTTTACGCACTGAAGTCAGCTTCCGATCGATACTCACCACGCGAGATTCGCCACTTAGACTTTGTCTCACAGTTTACCGTGGACATACGACACGTCTCTGGGGTACTTAATCCCGTCGCAGACGCCTTATTGCGCGTATATCAACTAAGTCTGTCACAGACGCCTAACATCAACTTGGACGCAATGGCACAGGCTCAAACTATGGACCCTGACATCGAACAACTTTGGCAAAATGGTTCTTTGAGTTTAACCACAGTACCTATCCCAGCTTCCCAGAATACCATCGCGTGCGATGTGTCGTGAGGTGGCCTAGGCCGGTAGTTTCTGCTGCCCACCGTTATCCCACTTTCCTGAAACTCCATAATCTGGCTCATCCGGGTGTGACTGCCTCGGTGAAACTGATAACTGAGCGTTTTGTTTGGCACAATGTCAAACGAGATGTCCGTCAATGGGCTCGTGCTTGTCTGCAGTGTCAACGTGTTGAGACCCATAAGCACACTAAGGCGGCGTTAGCCAGGTTCCCAGAACCTGAAACACGTTTTCATCATGTGCACGTCGACCTCGTAGGACCACTCCCACCTTCACTTGGGTACGTTTACATACTCACATGCGTGGATCGTTTTACTCGCTGGTTGCAGGCCATTCCCATCCCTTGTCCCACATCGGAAGAGGCCGCGAAAGCTTTTCTGACCGGTTGGGTCAGTCATTTCGGTTGCCCGGCAATAGTGACCACCGATCGCCGACCACACTTTGATGGCGCTTCCGGCAGCCTTTTCGCTACGCTCGGTTGCCAACACGTTAAGACGACAGTTTACCACCTTCAGGCCAATGGTATGGTGGAGTGTTTCCGCCGGCAATTAAAAGCCGCCCTTCGAGCAAACGGTAACCCACTTTGGAGTGAAACCGTACCATTAGCACTCTTAAGCCTGAGTAGTACCGTTAAGGAGGAATTACGCACAACATCGGCCGTACTAGTAAGTGGCTGTACATTTCGTCTGCCTGGGGAGTTGGTAGCCCCCTTACAAATTGTGACTTTCGACTACGGTGAATATGCTCAGCGCCTTACTCAGCACATGCGAGTGCTCAAGGCCAGTCCGCCGCGTGAACAACAGTCTACAATTTGTGTCCTAACTGCCTTAGGAACCGCTACCCATGTATTCCTTCGCGTCGATGGCTTTCGATCACCACTACAAACGCCATACACTGGCCCGTTTCGGGTGATAAAACGTAGGGCGAAAACATTTGTCATAGACATCAACGGACGACACGACACCGTATCTATCGACCGTCTCAAGCCTGCCGTCATGGAGTGCAAGCCACTCGGCCGATTTACACCTACTCAAGCCGCTCAGTCACCCGCATCGAGCGAGTTACCACTCGAACCACCCCCAATTACGCCTAGTGAAAACTCGGCAGCTAGTCCATCAGATTCTCCAACCGTACCCGCAACGCGAAGTAGCCGTCGCGGTCGCCAACTACGAAATCCCGTCCGCTTCGCCGATTTCGTGACGATTTTTACAACCGACTGTTAGCAATAGGTTGGGAAGTTCACCATGGATTTACCAACTAACAGGCCCGTGAAGTTACAATCGGTAGTTTTGGTTTCATCTTCTTCTGGTCTCCTAGCGACTGCAACAACAACGAACATCGTTTGTGTGTTGTTATTACGGTCCAACATCCACCGGCGCCTTCAGGCGCTATTTTGTTCTAGTTTACCTTGCCCTCTCTCGGACGGATCTACACCGTCACATTGGCTTCATCCGTAGCCTGGCTGACTCCCGTGCACGTTCAAGGAGCAAACCACTCATTAGATAACTGGACGACTGGTCAGCCTGGTACTGGAGACGACAACTGGACACCCTTTTGGATGGACCTGACGCGGGATCTTCCGGCTCGCATGCGTATGAGACCCGTTGGCGCTAAAACACAGTTGGACCTACGCACATCGGACCTCGAGAGTGCAGGCACCGTTAAACTCATCAGCAGTCGTTCGACGTCACCAAAAATATAAATGGCAAGCTACGAGGAGTTCCGGGACAACCAGTAATTTCGGCCTACCATCACGATCGAAGCCCAACTCCGTCGAACTTCCAGGAGGAGGCCCCTGTAGCGGTTGCCATCTTCATTCGTACTTTTACCACGTTTATTGTTTAACTGAACGCCGACTGCCAAGCGCGGTTGCCATTTGACCGTTGCTCTTGTGCACGCTCTCACGCACACTCCTAAATATACGCTAACCACTATCTCTCCCAATCGCCTTCTCGTTCTCACGGGGCGTGGAGAGTACCGTTCTGGTTAACATATTCGTACAGTGCCGAGCGTTAGAGTAAAGTGCAGGTGGTCCACGCAGTACGAAGGACCGAGGCACGCGTTCACTAATGAAACCGCGAAGTAAGGTCTAACCAACCTTACAAGCTGAGGTGAACAGTTGGTTGATAGAGTGTGGCATAGCTCAAGTCCCATATTAGTTACACAAAGTTATATCTTTGTTCTATCTAGTAAATGGTATCTGATTTGAAGCCGATAAAACTTCGCGACGGTCGGTTGTAGAAAATTCCCCCAAGATACTACAACTTCATGTTCCGTGAAACTACTTTCTCACATGCACTATTTGCATGTTTCCGCACACTTTATGTTTCTACAGACCAACCTTCTTTTGTTCACGTCCGATGCGCCACTTTGTCATATCCCATTACGGACCTGTGTGACTTACGTGTTTGTCTTTCGCAGGCCGTTAACTTGGTTCTCGTATTCTGAGCCTGTGACCGTGCAATTGGGGTTTTTATGTGTTTTGTATCAATGCTCACTTGATGATCCATTATGGTAACATTTACGGATCAACCGTGTTTTGATCTTGGCATTCTTTTGAATTGGGTTACATATTGCGCAAAAGCATGTTTCAGTACTCATTATGGTCAATTTGAGATAGGAAAACAGTCAAGGTGCTCGGAAAAGGATCGGAGCAATCGGAACCTGGACAGGAGGCAATGAGGCTAGTCACCGGGGAGGTTTCTGGTACCATTTGGTTCGTAGGTGATGTTAGGTCAACTAGCCCTGTCAGTGCCAGTCCATGTACTGCCGAGCGCACGGATGATTGTAACAATGTTGATTCTTTTAAGCTGAAGACATTAGACATGGATTAGCAGTTGGTATCCGCTAGGTAACTGGCCCAAGAGGAAAAGGAAATGCGTAGATGGAGCAAATGTGATCATACAACTAGTGATAGCGATCCCTTCGTCAGACCAGGGCAAACAGAAAGGTGAGGCTCTAAGCCGCCGTCAAACATTCAACACAGGTACAACCAAAGATCGGTTTACTAAGAACGGAACAGACGGCCTTCGACGATGGACTGAACAGTATCTTGAGTTTATCAAACAATTCGAAACCTTCGTCGGAAGAAAGGTAACCTACCCGGACGAAGGCTGCTCTATTTATCCCACCATTGTCAGAGAAAAGCCAGAGAATCTACTGATGGGTGTGCTATGCTTGACTTGGGCCAAGGCTCTGCAGGGGCGGGGCAGGTTTTGAATGAAATTTTTGGCCAGCCACTCAAGGTTGCTCTCTATCTAATAGAGAGCGTGATGTCAGAGACTAAAAGAACCAAGGGCGACATCTACGCAATGGCCGATCTTGTAGTTAAGATGCAGAACTGCTCGATAGCCCTCGACTATTCAGAGTAAGAAGAGGATCTCGAAGAAATGCACACACCGGGGGGGGGAGGTAGCTTGCTGCCTCTTTTCCGAGCTACAAGGCAGTTGGTCGAAAAAAGCGGAAAACTTAGGCAGGAGTGACCTCAAGGCCGACTTCAGGGACCTGACCGAAGTTTTAGACGGGCAAACCAGAATAGCCGACAGCAGATTTGGTCAACTCATCGATGATAGCATCAGGTCTAATAGACCTAGCACCGGCCAAGCTAAAAAAACCGCACCGGAAGACTGGAAACAGGAGCTTTAGACAAATACGCATGTCTTCTCAAACGTGGTTATAGCCCACCCGAGCTGCAGGACCTGTGGCGTCAGTCACGGGCTACCAGAATGTCCCAAGCTCACCAAAAACACGGTAAACGACATTTGGGGAACCGCGAAGAAGTCAGAAGAGTGTTTCACCCGCCTTAACATGGGGCGGCAGCTTGCCTAACAAGAACCAAATGTGGTAGCAAAGATCGTACACGCAGACACCGCGGATTACTTCACCAGGTAAAAGAAGCCACTCCAGACGCGATTGCCTCGCTCATTGTGGTTTGCTCAAAGTCGCGGTCTTGAAAAACCAACTCTGCTAGGGGTAGTCGCTATAAGAGTGATGACCCCGAGGCGCTGGTTTTCGTCGACGGCGGGTCAAACACCGCCCTGGTGAAGTAGCGGTTTGCTGATAAACACCGTTTCGTTAAAAGCTTGATCTCGTTAGTGGTGAACGCCGTGGGCAAAAAGCAGGTAATAACAGCAGGCCGGCCGAGATTGCACCTCATCTCCCCTGGAACAAACAAGCAAACAGGATCAACGGAGGCTTTTGCATTAGTCGATCTCCCCATGCCAGCACCTAGGTTGGTGAGTGCGATTCAAACTAGGCCGCTCCAATTGCAAGATGTAACCTTCTTGGACTGGGAGGGTGACACATTAGACCTTCCCATCAGCGGCTACTTGCCAGAAGAATATTGGGTGCTGGGCCGGATAGTAGGCGGCGGCGAGACATCCTGTGCCGTACGCACGACACAAGCATGGATACTATGCAGCTCAGCCTGGGGGAGGTGGCTCCATAAATTAATTGTCAGTGGAAACGGACCGCATAAAGTACCAGTTGCAGGGCTCTAACGAAAAAGGGTTTGATGACATCGGAGACTATTGATTATTGTTGTCTTTAGAGGACCTACTCGCACTGCAGACAGTGCGATAAGGACCAAAGGCTTTGCAAACCAGTTCGAGGTTCCTCTTTAGGGACGTACACAAGCCACCTCTTTGACTGACAGCAGAACTTACACCCTCCGAAATCTATTGAGCTTTAAGGAACCTTTCGGCCGGGATCAGGACCTCTGGAAACGGTAAGCAGAATTGATGATGCGAAAGGAGAATCTAAGCTAGGTGGCAGAGGGGCTTGCGTACACCGACGGCCAAAAAAAGATATGGCACCTGCCTCGTCACTCGGTTCCTCATCCCAAGATACCTGGAGGACTGCTGGTGGTCTTTAACTGCACAGCGAAGTTTCGAGATAAGTTGTTGAATGACCGTCTGCTACATGAGCTCGATAGACCGCTCTGTCTGCTGAAGTCTCGTACCGCTTCGGGGTAGGCTGTGTGGCCCTGCCAACCCAAACCAGATAAATGTTTCGACAGGTAAAAAACCCTGTAAAGGAACTAGTTGTGTCGCGATTATTATGGAGGGAAGAGAGCGACCTGTACAAGTCAGTGATAAGTTATAGAATGACAGTTCACCCCTTCGGAGCGATACCATCGCCATTTCGTTTGAACTGTATCCTACGAGAAACCTGGAACTAGCATGGAGCTCTGGACCACTGGTTGGTAACAGACAGCGTCAGCAGAAATTTCTACTTCGACGACTACCTTTGGTCTTTCGATTACTTTGACTCAACCCTGGGGCAATTCAAGTGCCCAACGAGATTGCTAGAGAAGGGCGGTTTCCATCTCACGAAATGGATATGGAAAGCCTCAGAATTGCTCGAAGTCGTTCCGCAACACGAGAGGGTCAAAAGGGTTCAAGATCTAGCTTGTTTTCCACCACCCACTAGATGCGGGCTAGGAGTACAATAGAATGCGTAGACGGAGGGCCTTGTTTTCGGACTGGACTTCCCCGACCAACCTGTCGCTGGTCGTAGTTTACTGCCAGCTGTCCTTAGCCTGTTTGATCCGCTCATTTCTATCTCTCCTTGGCAGCTACCGGGAAAGGCCCCGTTGCAACGGCTCCGTCATAAGAAAGTCCATTGGGACCAGCCACTTGATCGAGAATATGGGCCGGAGTAGGAAAAACTCCCGACCACTTTCAAAAAACTAGGCGACTCACGGACTCCCGGTGCTTGCTTTCTGGTCATGCCACACAGACGGGAGGGCTACACGCATCTTCTGACGCTCCCGAAGTTGGGTCCTGAGCCGCGATATATGGCTGATGGTGCATTGGAGATGAAAAATACGCTACGGGATTTTTTCGCCAAAGCTCGCGTTATCCCCAATGAAATTGGCCTCGATCCCGTGGATCGAGCTCAGTGCAGCCCTGTTGGCTGCAAAGGCGGTGAAAGCGGCAAAAAGATGTCTAGATCTCTAAGGTTGGCCAGCTAGTTTTTGGACGGACTCGACAATAGTGCTGTACAATATTACCAACGTCAGGAGCCTTCTTGGTTCCTTCGTTGCTAACCGGCCCACGATCATCCAGGACGAAACCGCTATGAACATGGAAACACGTTACGCCGGTCGAAAACCCAGCCGATTTATGTTCCCGGGGTGCAACCAACTTCTTGCACCTAGACTCGTAGACGGGAGGACCGGAGCTCCTTCTAGTGCCTCCACAGGACTGGCTCATTTACGAACAAAAGCCACCTGGCAAGTGTCATCCCAAAGCTTCGTTGGATACTGAGAGGAAGGGTTGCTGTGAAACTCGTAAGCTGACTTTGCGTACACAGCAGGAGAAGCCCTGCTATCGCGAGCGCACAACTCTTGGCTCCGCTGCCAGAATGTAGAATGACCCCGGGGGGCGGCCTTTCAGTAATACCTGGCCTGGCTATTTTGGGCTTTTGCGGGTCCCTTGCAAAAAAAGGCTGTGAAAGCTGTATGATGACATCATGAAGTGCACGCATTCCCGTGCACTGCACTTGTAAGTTACGCATTCGACGTCACCGACTCCTTCCACCGAGCTCTGCAGAGCTTTACTAACCAAAGAAAAATACCGAAAGATATTCACCCCGACAGAGGGTCAAACTTGGTGGAAGCTCAACGAGAATCGCAGAGTTGGCGCTAAAACATGAACTGAAACGAGCTGCAGAACCAAACCATGGCTTATAGTATACGGTGGCACGTCAACCCCCGGCGAGTGAGTCACCGCCATGGCGTGTGGGAACGCCTGGTCAGGTCCACCAGGGGAATATTGATGTCGATAATCAAACACAAACCGCCTGACAATGAAAAGTTGAGTGCTTTCATGACCGAGGTCTAAAAGACCTTGAAAAACCACCCCCTAGTTTCAGTGTTTGCTGGTGACTCTGCCAATCCTGAGCTTACTCAGAAAGACCTAGTGACTTTAAGGTCGAAATTTGGTTTTCAAGACCCGACAAACCTCCGTGGCAGTTACCTACAGGGACGGAAGCAGGCGAGGTTTCTGGCAGGGGCTTTTTGGAAGCCATGTCTGCGAGACTAACTACCGGTACTGCAAGCGTGGCCCTTGGGTGTCGCCATGAAAATTGACGGCAGCCCCGACTAAATGATGAGAACGGTCAAGGTGGGGACCGCCAGGGGAGAGCTGACTCGCAACATGCACAGTGTCAATCTCCTGGAGCCTGAAGACGGACCAGCCCACCGCCCCGAAGCAGTCCCTCAATAACATCAAACTGCAAGTTTCGATCCAAATAACAAGCATGAGGAACTGTGCCATGGCATCCGTTTTCATACCAACGATTACCTGACCAGGCGCTTGAACGTACACACTGGTTGGCGAACACAATATGAATGAATAAAACGTTTATCACAGAATTCCGGTAGATCATTCAGTTCTCCGAATGCCCGACCATTGTGTGTCAACCATGGTACAGTTCTTTGAACCTTGATTGTTGTTTCCCACATACACGCCTCATGCCTGCAACAGGATGTGTCATAGCGTTCACCACTTCTCTTTTGTCAATGAACTAGTAGAAGACTTTTCCCCATATATGTAAGTAGTTATGACTCACTCAAACACCCAAATACACCCACACTCACAATCGAACACGCGAGCATGAAACAGTTCTGCTCCACAACCACCAACATAACATTTTATGGTATTCACCGTTTTCCGTTTACAAATGACAATGTAGAAGACCCTCCTGGTATGTGGTAGTGGTTGTGACTTACTCATTTACCGAAATATATTTCCAATCACATCGTCCGCACGCACATGAAGCAAGTTTGCACTCCACACCCGCCTAAAGCCAATGCATAGACTCACATACCGCGGCGGTTGGGAATAGCGTAGGATCATTGCAAGTAGCCTGTCAGATAAGAGGTTTCAGCACAGTGTTTTTAAAGCACAAGAATCGCAGTTATGTACAACTCGTGGCTTATTCATGCGAATCTGGAACCGGAACTAGTTTGCTTCTCAGAGTTCTTCGACAATGAACTGGAGTTCGCGAAATAAACCGTCATATTCGAAACTGAATAATAATAATAATAATAATAATAATAATAATAATAATAATTGTATATTTCGAAAGCGCCCGAAGCATGCTAGAATGCGTTATCAGATGATTATAGTGATGCTGGAATGACAATTCACAAAAGGGTACGACACGTGCATGCAGAGTATCAAAGAGAGTGTTACAGTGAACTAAAACTGCAGTAACGCCCCGCAAATTCGAAGGTCAGGGTCAGATGATGGTAAGGATGAAAGAAACTACCACATCAACGTTTGAACTGTTTTCGCGCCAAGAATTTCAGCTGAAAAAAGGCGTGACTTTGATAACAAATAGCTAATAAAATACTGAGAAAGACCCTTACTTGGGCGATATACGCTTCTGAGAGTAGTTTGGTGGCAAATCTGTAACCTAAAATTTCGATTGAAGTTCGAAAACATTAGATCCCCTCAAGAATTTCCAAGAACTAGCTAATTTTCTTTTTCCCCTCAGATTGTGGATGGTAGTTCAATCCTTGACTTTCTCGGATGATGTCGGTTGAAGGTCTGGAGTACATGCATAAGTGGTATATGAAATAATTACCACTAGTGGAAATTCGAGCATATTCGAAGGATATGTTTTTGGTGCGCTACAGAATATGAGAGGCATATGGATAGAAATCTCGTCGAAGCGTTCGGTGAATTATTCACTTTACGACAGGTATGCCAAGGAGTATTAACATGGAAATATATCAATGTGTCAGAACCGAAATCGGTTCGGAGTGTATCGAAAAATCGATGCGCCATGTGAAATGTTATGGTAGAATTTTATTGCTCAATAACACAGAGTAGTCGAGATCGTTGGTAGGTTGTCGACGTTTCGGTCACCACGGGTAACCTTTTTCAAGACTGGTTTTGCAACCGAATGAAACTGGAATAATAGCTTAGAGCAATTGGGTGTTAGTCACAGTGTCATAGCAACTTGTTGACCTCAAATGACCCCACTAACACGGACACATAGTATGGACGAAGATTCAACCCACCCATCCACCCCTTACACTAAAAAAACATCACAAACACACAGACCAACACACGAACACACTGTGACTAACACCCAATTGCTCTTAGCTACTATTCCAGTTTCATTCGGTTGCAAAACCAGTCTTGAAAAAGGTTACCCGTGGTGACCGAAACGTCGACAACCTACCAACGATCTCGACTACGCTGTGTTATTGAGCAATAAAATTCTACCGTGGAAATATATCAGTCTGCAAAGATGGTAGTATATAAAGTGGTGGCTGTATAATGGAGGAATCATATATGGGGCAAACAACTGCGTATTTCTTGGGAGGGAGACTACCAGAGTGATGGCGGCAGGGAACGGCTGGAGGAAAACAGGTAAGCGTGTGGCAAATTGTTAACTTTATGTAGGGTTGGTATGAAATGTCAAGGCGGAAGTGGAAGACTAATCAATATTGACCGTGTGGTTACATCCATCATACAGGTGTTCAGTTCTGCGGGAGGGAAGGTAGAGTAATTCACAGGTAAGTGTACGTCAATGGATGAAAGCCGTGTGGAGTGTACCATGCAAAAATGACAGGTCAACAAAACTGCCCAGGTATATCGCGGAAAGCGGCAGTGGATCAACGAATATAGAAATAAAATGTATCAGCCGGTGCAGATAGTGGTGTGATTTAGAGGCTCGATACGGGGTCATTTTCGGTAATATAACACGAATGCAACACCTGGAAGATCAAAGGTGTCGATAACGGTGATAGTATAGTAAGTAGACGGTGAGTGTCACATTTCTAATGACCAGTTTGACAGATGTAGCAAATGATGGGAACGGAGTGGCGATGCAGCATGGGAAGTGTATCGGAGACGTTCAATCGTGGAGGGAACGCGGTGATCTGCAGAGCCCGAACACTCGATGCAGCAGCATGGTGGATGCGATCGGATGAACCGATGAAGAGTGCAAATAGTTACTAATTACTTCGCTGCCCACGGGAGGACTACTGAAAAGTATTTCAGCGCCGGACGTTTTTTTGGTGACCAATGAAGCAATGAACAGTGACAATAAAGGTGCTAGTTTTTGAACAGTATTAGCGGGTTCTAACACGGAACGGGCATAATGACATATGGGATTAAAATGAGTTGTATGAATGCAGAGAGATCGAGTAGTCCAGGTTCAAGAAGTCTGATGGTGGGAGTCTTGGGGAAAGCGATCCTGAGACGGGCGAAGATGGAGTCGCGTATAAATCTTGTTTGTTCTGTCCAGCGAGAAAAGTTCCAAGTTATTCCTGGGATGAAGAAGGCGACAATCGTCCTTAGGGTGCAGGTTCTGAAAACAAAACGGAGAAGGCTGCAATCTGGCAATTCTACCAGCTGTGGGTTAGGAGAGAAAGGCAGAACATCAAAACCATGCCAGTAACAGAAATGGGTGGTCGTGACGTTGAGGTCTGGTTTTTTGGATTAAAAAACATACGGAAAGCGAAGACGACCGGTACTAGTGACTCATTATTGTGAGGCTTAGTGAGAATTACCAAAAAAGCAAAAAGGCGAGAATAGGCGACACTGGGGGCAAATACTTATGTGTAGTTCGACGAATGGTTTATGGAAGACCACATCGATTGTGGCGGTTCGTTCATCAGAACGAGGCCTGGAATCTCGTGTGTTGAAATAGGGTCTCAATGAGTAAGTTGTTGAAGCGTGGATGAGACTGGCACCTTGAGGACAATGTTATATATGATGCTATGTATTTTCCAGCATTATAAATGCTCTTATACGTGGCGGCAGCTGATTAAAAAAAGAACCTAACCGACTATGGTAAAATCTGACAGCATGAAAAAAGAATCACCGGAGTAACGGTGGCCAGTAGGGGGTCGTGGTCAGAAGCGTTGAAAACAGGAAGTGGCTAAACAAACATGTGGAGTGTGTTGTTGGCAACCATGGAGTATAGGCTGAACTGCTTTTATTTGCTAACTATAATGCAGAATGCTCCTTACCATCCGTCGGTAATAACTGTCTAGTGAACAAAGTTATTAAGCTTTTGGTTAGTATCCCCGGCCCAGTTCGTAGGCCGGGGTAATAGACATGTAGGGATCATGCATTCGGATGAGTTTTTGGACAGTTAGATGTTTATTTATTTCTTTTTTGAATAATAAAGAGGCCGAAGACATTGACCTAAGTTGATGTGGGAGTTTGTCCCAGAGGGAAGAATATTTAACAATAAAGAAGTTTGACCGCATCGCAGTCCTGGATGCTGGAATAAAGACCACAGAGTCCCCATGTCGTAAAAAATAGTTGGAGGAAGTTTTGACCTGGGGGGCCGAATTGAAAGATGTAAGTTTTACAATATTGCAAAAGAAAGACAGGTTCATTCGTAGACGGCGCAGCCATAGGGGCTATAGGTGCAATATTTCACACCTTTCCATATAATTTAAAGGCGAGGAATATCCTAGCAGTTGTTTGGTAAATCTACGTTGTACATTCTCAATTGCAAACCTGCCATTCTGCCGCATGTTAGAAAAGACGACAGTGTAATATTCCAGAAGTGGTCTGACATGAGTTTTAAAAATGCTTAGCTTGCTCTCTGGAGGACCGAAGGTTCTTTTAATCAGACCAATTAGCAGTCTAGCTTTAGCAACCTGCACGGCCGAATGTTCGGAGAAATTAAATGTACAAGAATATTGTAATCCCAAGTCCCTTACCTCCGGACTGTTGGGGATGAACTGATCATTAATTTTAAACCTTCCTGCGGGAACCTGACACTTATACATAAGGATACGACTTTTGACAGCGGAGAATTTCATCAACCATTGGTTGCTCCATGAGTCCAGCGATAACAAATCGCTTGTTATGCTAGCAATGGTAGAAGCTAAGGCGTCAGGTTCAAAGGAGTGCATAATTTTCATGTCGTCTGCAAAAAGGAAAGCAGACCCGTATGTGATGACGTTAAAAATGTCATTACCATATATAAGAAAAAGTAAGGGACCTAGTACGCTACCCTGAATAACTCCACTAGTAACTGGTCGAGGTGATGATAAACTGCTATCAACGTCCACCACCTGCTTTCGGGATGTTAGATATGATGAAAACCAACTCAGGATCGGGTCAACAATTCCGTAGGTTTTCATCTTCGCCATGAGCCTATTGTGGGATACTCGATCGAAAGCTTTAGTCATGTCAAGGAGGATTACGATCACTGATTTACCACTGTTAGTGGCCGTAGTTATTAGGTTGAGGAAGTCACTCATACAGGTGGCACACGATCTTTTTTGAAGAAAACCGTGCTGTCCAGTGGTAATGAGGTTATTGCTAAGTAGATGAGTTGTCAGCTTATTTTTTATCAGTCTTTCTATAATTCGGGAAACTACAGAGGTGTGGTTCACTGGTCGATAGTTGGTTAGGTCCTGGCGTGAACCTTTCATAGGAATTGGGATAATGACTGATGTTTTCCAATGGAAGGGGAAAACGCTACTGCACATAGATAAATTAAAAACCTTTGACAGCAAGAATGGGATATCAGTGCCACCTAGACTAAAAGTAGCCGGTGGTACGGCATCTGGCCCGGGGTGGTATGACCGCCTAATTTTAGTTAGCTGTGCTGTTAAGTCGTTTGGGTGAAATGTAACCGCTGAGAACTGTGCAGATGTCAGCGGCCCACCGTGATATAGGCATGGAAAGTCATCGGTCGTTAAAGACGAAGCAAAATAGGTACTGAATGCCTCGGAGATCTCTTGGGAGTTCGTTATATAATTGTTGTTATATATAATGGATGAGATAGGAGAACTGCACTGACTGTTTCTCAACTTCATCAGCTTAGATAAAGCTTCGGACCGCTTGGGGTGACTGAGCGCCCTTTATTCCTGTTTTTTTACTGAGGGACATTTCAATCAATTTCATAGAATGAGATAAACGGTTCATTTGCAAGAACAACGAAAAGTCTCTCGACCTAAGGAATTTGCGTTGTAGCATAGAAAGCTTCTGCTTTAATCGACAAAACTGTTTGGTTTATCTCGCCCAGGTAGACCTTGGGTTGGGGTGATTACGTCAAGACATGCATTTAGTGTGGAGTGAAGATGATCCACCATAATATGCAAGTCATCAGATAAAAAGAAAGTATCCCAGTGCTGCGAGCGAATGAGTGAGGGTAATTGATTCCAGCTAGCTTGACGGAAGGGTCCTTTAACGGTTGGTCTGTGGACGGTTCGTGTTGGCACTGAGAACTCACATTTTATCGGCAAGTGGTCACAACCTGAGATGCTGTTCACGATAGACATGTGTACTGGAGATAATCCTGCCGTAAAAATGAGATCAAGAATGCTACTGCCTCTAGTTGGGCACATCACATGTTGAGTCCATTCTCCTAAAAGAATGCTGGTCAAGAAGTGTAGTAAGTGATGTGGGGCTTTCAAAGTGGACCAACGTATGCCTGGTGCGTTAAAGTCGCCGGCCACAAGTTTTGGGCCGAGTATGTCCGCAACGACGTTTAACACCTCTATGATAGGCAGGAAGTCGTTTTGACTAGTATTCGGGGGGCGGTAGGTGCAACTAACGATGGAGTCAGAACATCTTGTAGTGACCTGTAGCCAAACTGAATCCGGCAGGTTATCCAGTATGGGGTACTGAAATATTTTCGCTCGCATGTTTTGCCTTAAGTATATAAGACAGCCTCCCCTTCGCTGAGTGAGTCTGTTTTTCCTGAAAGCTTGGTATCCGGTGATAGCGATATCT
Organism: Fasciola hepatica; assembly: GCA_948099385.1. Lineage (NCBI taxonomy): Eukaryota > Metazoa > Platyhelminthes > Trematoda > Plagiorchiida > Fasciolidae > Fasciola > Fasciola hepatica. The sequence goes on from CANUEZ040000019.1 coordinate 6,268,069, forward strand.
TCGTTTGGAGTGTTGTCTGTCAACCAGGTTTCGGTAATTAAAATAAGGTCGTAATCAGACGTGAGCAGTAATATACGCAGCATTCGCATCTTATTCACTATTGAGCGTGCATTCAGCATAAACAATGAGAACATTTTAGTGGAGTCAAGGTCAACGTTAAGATCTTTATAGGATTCCGACATTGCTTTTGCTGAAGGCGGATCGGCTGAGGCAATCAGTATTCCTTGAGATGGAGCAGTCGGTAATGTGGATGGTGAAATAAGCTGGGTAGAAACACCTGGCGTGGCAGTCAGCTTGGTTGTTAAGCTAGGCTGGGTTTGGCTAGTACTGATGAGATTCTTTAGATTGGAAGGATGTCGGCGGTTGGTAAGCCTACTTAGTGCGGAACAACACCGCGAAAGATCACTACCGAGTGCTTTACTACTGGTAGATACTGGTGGCTGAGACGTAGAAATATGAGGAGGGAGGGTTAAGTAGCTGTTAAGTGGGAAAGAAAAAAGAAGTGTAGCAGCCTCAGGTATCTTGGCACCTGCCCTAATACGCGCGGTAACACAGGTGCCCTCTTGACGTCAGTAATTTAATGGGCTGTAACCTGGGGGGGGATGTGAAATGGAAGTGATATATATAGATGTTGGTTGGCGTAGAAACTGGGAGTTCGTGGGTACTTTTGTAAGTGGCCTGCGGTAGAAAAGGGATTCAGGGTGGGTGAGATATGTGAATGATAAAAGGAAAGAGATTCGTGTGAGAAAATATTACTAAGGCTAAGATAGAGGTTACGTGGAACACTGAAGTAATCGTTTGGTATGAATGGTGGCGTTGCTGAAGAGGCCCGGAGGTTAATTGTATCAGCCTGATGAGGATGACAACCAGCTGTAGAAAACGCGACACTGGGTGGAATGTACGGTGCAACTAGTGGTTGGTGGTTTAGATTGTGGAGATAGGTCTCGAATGACGTTTTCTCGTCCATTGTTGCACTCAGTTTTGCCTGGCTTGGAGTCCTTAGCCGTTAGAAGTGTGGCTTGGTGAGTGAGTTAGAAATGACCGTAGTGTCAACAATGTGCAGTCCACCTAGTAATGATGTTTTTGCTGGTTTGTGGGATGGCCTAGGCACCGTAGATTGTAGAGTGGCTATTGGAGCCGGGTGGAGAGATGACAAAGAAGAATTTAGGGTGACTCCTTTGATGGGTTGAGGATTTCTGGGTGTGGCTGTTAAGCCAGTTAGGCGGTTCGCATCGTCATCGATCGCGGCCGATATTTTGGTGATAGGTAATGGTGGAATCGAGTTAGTCAGCCCAAGAGGGGACAGCTTGTCAGAGGTAAACTCTATGCTTCTTGGTTTCTCAGGCGCTGGCTGGTGAGGTGACGTTGAAATGGATATATCTAAATCGACGTCAAGCATATGGGATCGATGTTCTGGTGAACATGAGGCCGAAGTGATATTGTTTGCATTTTGCGCATCTTCAGACTGAGAAGAAGCGGATAGTTGAGGACGGACAATTTTTGACGAAGCTGAATGCCTGCTAGTGGACCTGGCGAATTCCCTTTGTAATGGGGTTTTGTCGGCAGCAATCTCAATGTTCTTGAACGAGGATCTCAAAGCGACGGTGGATTGGCTCTTAATGAATTGTTTAGCGGGTTCCTAGTCAAGAAATTTGAACACCACTGGACAGGGTTTGCGTTGAATATTCTTTCGTAGCCGAAAGCACTGGCAGGGGTGGTGTGCCATGTTAATAGAACTTAGAAGGTTATGTTTTACTTTCTCAACAGGGATTCTGTCGAGAATAATAAATACAACAGCATTTTTTGAGTTGCTGATTCTTCGAACTATTTCCGCAGCAATGGTGTCTGTGAAGCGCCCAGCGGTGGCTAGGTCTAGGGTTGACGGATTTATTGGAGGGTCAGAGAAGTACGTGAGCGGAATTAGCTTGGATAGGGTCGCATAAATCAAAGAAATGTGGCTGCTAAGATTAAGGAGATTGTGTTCTATGGTCTCCGCCCTTTTGTTTGCCCCGCAAAAAACATCGGCCAGGCTAACGGAACAAGGATTCAGTGGGAGTTTTGGGACTTTCGACTTGGCGAGTACTTTTGGTCGGATGTTGGTACGACCAACCAGTGAGTATGCGGTTTGTTTAGCTGGTAGTTTAGGCATTACAAAACTGACAGCGATTGCACTAGAGAGCTAAATACACAGAGTAGTCTTGCTTTCCCCAATGTACAAGCTTAGTGAAATATAAACGTGTACCCCTGTGGCTCAGGATCAAAGAAACTTAAAACTATAGAACTGTTGATAATGAGTCTCTGAAATCAAAAGAGGACTTCTTTCAGGGAATATGTTGAATTGGGTAGTAGACTGCCACATAATCGCGCACGATGATGCCAACGTTTTCTTATTTTAGACACAAGTTTCCCTCAGTTCATATCCTGAGAAGCGGTTCAAAAACTTCTTTTGCAAGAATTAATAAATTAGCTGTTTAGGTCAAGATTTCGCGTCCGGAGGAAATCCCTGGAAAGATTTGAAGTTATGGGACCACACTAAATAGCCGTAATTTTTTGGTATTACTCTAGATAGATAAGCAAAAACTTATAGTACCACATCGATCTAAATCGATAAACGAATTGATGGGATGGTTCAGTTATTCCCGTGAATTGTTCGAGAATCGACAATGGTTTCATAGATGGAGTCGCCAGAAATATTTTTAGTTAGGCTTCATACCTAATTTCCTAGAAAGGTCTTGTGCTGATATTTTACGATCTCACTGTGGGGCGGCGTCAAGGAACAGACGATCACTAAAAGAATTGAGCTAGCTAAAGAACGCTGGGTATTTTAGGGGTGGGCTCGCAAAGGGCTATTTGTAGTAGTAATAGATCTAGATTTCCAGGTAGAGGGTTTTGTAGATTTCACGCGGTAATAAACTATGGACGCACAGTGGTGTGTCGCAGTTATTGTCACGGGCAATATGACGCTTTGGTGTGGATAAATGCTGCTACTAGATGTGACCCAAAATCAAGCCTTACCGGCGGAAAAAGGAAAAATTTGGGACAACCTGATTCATGCGCCAAGTTTACCTTGACCGGCGGGTAAAAGTGGTTGAACAAAAGGGACTGGCCACAGTACCCGCACGTTTTACTACCCAGCGGTCCAAGAGCGATGACCTAAACAGTTCAAAACCAAATTCAAGTCTCACAAAAACAAATAAAAAAACAAAAGCTTTTTGCTTGGAAGTCCTCATCAGAATAATTTTGAATATATTCAAATTCACTAAGCATGTAAAAAAGTGTAAGGATCTGTGATACGCTGCTCACCGAAATCCTCCAGCAAAAATCGCTATCTGAGGCCTAAGGATGTAGCCACGATTTCTTTTCACTCCCATATAAACTACTGTCGACCCCTGCGATCACTACCTTTCTGCGTTCGCTGCATCCTCAGGGAGGTACGCTTCCACCGTGTCCATCGGCTCCGCAATTCACAGTATTAAACCCCGTATTCCGTCGCAACATTTGTGGTTGCCTTTTCTGTCAAAAGGTAGACGCAATCACTTAGATGCTCCATCAAAAAGTAAAACGTTTTCAGGAAAGTCAGTATTTCACTAAACGAAATAGGAAACTAACTATTTCAGCAGTTCATGGGGCCAATTTTGTTTGATCTTTGAGAGGAGAAAACAAATGTAAATGTAACCTCAAAACAAAGATGAAAATTGGTGCAGATTAAAAAGAACACAAAACGGTGGAATTATAAAAAATTAACATTATTTCCTGATAGAAATGGAAATTGGCTTCGTTATTATAATCAGATTTGAAAATGAGTAGCAGGAGACACGGATGGCAAGCTTGGTTTAAAATCTTGCCGCTCTTTTACTAGGATTTATGTTGCAAAGCGATGCCTTCAAAATGTCCGATGACCCTTTTGCCAAATCACCGGAAATATTCAAATACGAAGAGGAATAAAAAAACTGGGAATGTTTGGGCTTCATTCTTGCATTCGTGTATTTTTCCAGGACTTCGCCGGTGGGGCCCGCTCTTTTTGATGTGGAAAAATCAAAGAAAGGGAAAGCCCACGAGCTTCAAGCTCAGTACCAGGCAAGTACAAAATGTCACTTTAAATATGGTAGACTCACCACTGAGAACTGCACTTCTGCTCCCTCGAAGATTAATGCACGTTTTTGTTAGGGACGGCCAAATTGCTGGTATGAATTGCGTAGGAATTCACCATAGAGCAAAGAATTTCCGATAAAGAGAGCGTTGTTTGGACTGGCTCAAGTTGATTTGCTATTGTGTGCCACGAATTTCTGGCGCGTATCTGCCATCCCAGACTGTTGATCTTCCAAGTGCTGTTCGCAATAAGTGTCGGTTCTTGATTTCTTCTTTCGATGGTGATACTTTTGGCCAAACCTAAGGTGATTGATTTCAATTTATTTATTGAAATGTATCGCATCTATTTCCGACAGCTTTTTTAAAGCAATGCTTGGAGTCTTTGGGTTTTATCCTAGGGAAGCTATCTAACTAATCAGTTCTGTAATGAGTTAACACCGTGGAACCAAATGATAGTTCGTAGATGGTCTTAAACTTTCAGCCTTACGGTAAATTATACATATCTGGCTATTTGAACGATGCCTGGAAATCACTTTTCCTTTCAGGCCCATCGAAAAAGCGAAGACTGCGCCAACTGCTTCTAGCAGCATACAGGCCAGTGCTCGCATCTGAATTCCAAGAAACTATTCTTTGCTTTAGGTTTGGTCGGATATGTAAAGTCCACTTATATTTTTGGGTATCAGGGAATACGTGGATAATTCTGCGTTTGGTAGTCGTGTTGCTGCTTCTGAATCCAGGGCGGTTAGTGTTGCGAACAGGCTGATAAGGACTGAAAATACACTGGATAACATTATTTTTTGTGCAGCAAACGAGACATGTTGGTAACGGATTCACGAAGGTGGTTGCGAATGCTAAATTTTCATTCTAACCAAATGCCTCGGCATCCATGAAGGATTATTGATATGCCCTGTATACTCGGATCACATGCCATTCCCTGTGGTTACCTCGTGCTTTTAGGCTTACACGCAGCAATATTCCGCGAGGCTTTTCAAATTGATCCGATCCCTACCCGCAGCTTTATTCAACTTCTTTTTGATGGCATGTGTAGCCTTGGGGACTCTACGGAGACGGCAAACAGCCGGATGTGTTGGAATATCTGACGAACTTTACTTCGATTTTAAAGCCTGTTACGCTCATGGAATTTCTGTTTGCAAAAGGTCTTCTAGAATTAAAGTAAATCTGCTAGCTGCACTATGTGAAGCTCCCGCCAGGGTTTTAACAAAGCAGATCAAGGGACCCGCTGGCCACGACGGATCTGACAGATGTATTTGCAGAGGGATTTGCCTTGCGGGTCGCATGACGTTTCCAAATTTGTGCATCGCTCCTCGCAAAGATTCTTAGTGTCTCTTGTGTGTGCATCAGGAGCACCTCCAACTGGCTTGCTCATCTTTTGATGAATTATTTGTAACTATGTCAGCTGCATTTTCTTGTGAACCTTTGCTTCCATTATTCTAAGAAACATGCAAGACCATGTTGCTGCGGAAGGTTTACGTGAAACACTAGTTAAGAAGTCGTGATGCCGGCCGCCTATTTGATCTAATCATGAAATGCCATGAGTGCACAACATGTGACTGCGAGAAAATGTGGATCGTTGTGTCATTTGGAACGATAAACAGCTAACAAACCACTGTTATTTGCACTTTATATGGGACCAGCTTATTTGCAGTTTTCTATGCACTTCACTATATTTTACATTTTCAACCTTGCCCATTATTTCGTATATGTTTTCTAGCGATTATTTCTCTGCACACTTTCTATCAGCAGATAAAGTGTTTAGGAAATTGTTTTGTTGACTTAATATCCGTAAACACAATTACAGTTTCCACGTAATGTTCACGCATTGACTTACTTACGGTTAGATGTCAAAGAACCCTGAAATTAAGAACTTTTTCCGCCTACACTAATAAACAGTTTACGTCAAGATTGAGGCAAATTATCAGAGGCCATGTTAGGTTTGAACGAATTTTTGAGGGTCATAACAAAAGCCTATAAATTCAGCTGTCAGATGGGTCCGGCAATAAGGGTTGTCATCGGTTCCACCAGACCCTATGGACCAACCAGGGAAAATGGCTAGGTACCATTCTCACTATAAGGAATAGTAGACAGTTTTGCAACCGTGCAAACAGATCCTGGAAAAAGTAGATACTTTGGTTGACACCATTGTTTACTTGTGGTTCAAGTAACCAGAAAAATTTCCCACTCACTCATTCAGTTGTACGTAAGTGAACTATAGCTGGATGGACTCGGTACAAATCTCGCAGGTTTACCGTGCAAATATTTTCACGCGTCAGCTGACATCCCGGGAACTGCCGTTCCTATTTTAAGTTTACTATGGAGATTAAATTATTTTGCGCAGTTTTAGTCTTCTTACTTGGTGCTGACTGCAATAAATCTCCGGTCATCCACTTACGCAACGGAAAAATTTACAGAAACTACAGATCTGTTTCTTCAGTGTGAGACTTGTACAGTAATGAAGTAAGAAGCCCGAGACCAAAGACAGTAGTGCAGAAAAACAAGCCCTAAACAGCAAATAATTGCGCTGGCCTCAGGCTCCAGAAGACGGGGTGAGCTGCTCTTACCAAAACAATGAAGACCCTACGGAAAAATTCAATTTGCACAGAGTCACTATCCCTCAGATTTGCGGTGGGCTTTACATCTTGAAGTTTTCACTTCCCAAAGGACGCACAAGAAGCGAGAAAGTAGTTTTCTAAGAGGGCTGATGGAACCCAGGATTTTTACTAAAACCACATGCACGCGCGGTTTAACGTACTGAGAATATGTTTTGATTAGTAAACGTCGTAGTAAATGACTAAATTGGATCACACCTAGGGAGTCAAACTTAATGAGTCGGATAGCTTTTCTGGAGTGAGGACCGTGGAAAATATTTTGAGAAGATAAACGCCTCATCATCACTTCATTATGTCCGACTCCATCCACCACATTAGAACTAAGATATCTGAGCACATTCCCGCGTGCACTGTTATCAGAGAAGGAATTTCACCAGAGTGGGCCGCTCCAAGAGGGTGGCTCATGAGGAGGGTATCCAACTGGAAAAACTAAACCCCTGCTGAGCCGCTTCGTCCCTATTGTAGCGGCGGCCATCTTCTTTCATACCTTTACCGCGTTTATTGTTTAACCGAACGCTGAATGCCAAGCAAGGTTGCTATTTGACCGTTGCTCTTGCGCGCGCCGTCACGCATGCTCCGAAATACACGCTGACCACTATCTCTCCCGATCGTCTCCTCTTTCTACGGGTCGTAGAGAATACCGTTCTGGTTAACATATTCGTACAGTGCCGAGCACTGGAGTAACGTGCAAGTAGTCCCCGCATCACAACGAACCGAAGCACGCGTTTAAAAAGGAAACCGCGAAGTAAAGTCTAACCAACCCTTCACTATTTTCAGGGCTCACCGATGTCTACAACTGACACAACGGAGCAACGTCCTCAAAAAATGCTGCACCACATTGAATGTCCGAGGGGTATGACTTCAATTGTCACGTGATTGCAAGCTGTAGATCTTGTTCAAGTATGCCAAATATGTTGTGAGTCTTTGGCCAGATACGAACAAAACAAGCTCCAGACTTTGACAGTGGACACAGCCAGATTCACGGCCAACAATGATTTCAATTGCCACCAGAATGTGTTGACGGACTACCAAAGATCGGGGAGCGGTTGGCCACTGAATAGCTGAATAAGCTTGGTAGGTGCACGCATTTGAAATTCTCCACATTTTGGTTAACGTCATTGTCCTTCTAAAGTAAGCGAACATTAGATGAGACCGTCCGGGCCGTACTGCTAAAAGCGCTGCATATCATTCTCAAGGAAGACTGCAATCTCCCAGGAAAGAGCAGAAGTTTGCGCTTGATAACAAACTGTTATTTTGGTGCGGTGCATGATATTTTCTCCCAATTTCTAATGGATATGTGTTCCTCATCATCTTGACAAAACTTTTCACTGAAAGCTTGTGCCTATTTCATCTTCGTTTATCAGAAGCTGCAAAATCACCCACTGCTTTCGCGAATCCTTTACGTTAACACTTTCTATTTCACCTTCGCATGCGGCTGCATGACACGAGGTCCCGGAAATGCTTTAGTTCATACCAAAATTCCCAAGTGGACTCCATAGGTTTTATACTGCACCAAGCCTGGAATTAGGGCAGCCGGGGAATGTAGAATAATTATGTAACAGTTGTAACATATTGTTTAATTTATCACCTTTTCTTCTGATTAGCGACATTTCCTGTTCGAGTAGTAAAAAGGAACCTGAGATATTTTCGGAGAATCCGGTTCAAGAATTACTGTCAGGCATTTTAATTGGGTATTATCCTTTTGTTGATGAAATAATGTGGATACGACAGCCCGAAGGATCACCTTAACCAATGGTCTAAGTTTACTATTATTAGTAAGATAGCAAGAAGAAAACGGAGGCCGAGGTTTCTAAGTGAAAACGGCCCTGCTACATTCGACGCACAAGGGTTTCTCACGCGGTAATAACGTGGTATTACTTGGTAGTATTCATATGGTATTTAAATGGTACTATTTAAGCGGTATTATCGAGATGGCTGAACACCTACAAATACCTGTTTTGAAGTAAACAACACGTTGAGTGCATGCTTTCACCACTTTTTTGCCGGCTGGGTGAATGTATCAACAGGATCCCTCACCCTAATTGACCATACTTCGACAAAGCTGGTGACTGTCTGCTCACTACAATAGGAGTGGGAACGTTTTGGAAACTTCTGTGAAATAGGACACTTTGTAAACCCCAAGTAAATATTTTTTTCCAAAAGTCAGAGTAACTCTACAGTACAATCTCAAATTGTATGCTTTTTTTTAGGCATTTCAAATAAAACCTTGACAAATTTCTCATTATTGCCTTTGCGTAAGTTGGGCTGCAAATTAAAACTTGGTAATTTATGAAAAATTCAAAAAAATAAGTCACGTTGAAGACAGGCAAGTGGTAAAATGGGATTGTAAGCACAATCACTCGGAGCTCCAGAGTCTGCAAAGTATTTTTACTTTGAACAGTTCTTAGTGGGACTCATCGGCGATGCCGGTATCGTTTTGCCCTATGACTAAACAAAGCCTCCTGAGGTTTCCAACGTGCTCCTTGTTTCTCATAATGAAACTCGGTTGCAGGATCTGTTTAATTTGCAGAGCGCCGTCTGACGTTGAAGAGCTCTTTTAAATTTCTACCTGAAGAACGATCATCAGTATAATAACTTTGAGCATACGGAAGGGAACTTATATCAACGCAGAGAATTTCGCCTTGGGGGAAGATGATTGTCCGCGCCTCCGTCTTCACTATTCTATCCGGGTACCTCAAGCCAGAACTCGGTAGGCCACTTCCGAATTGTCTTGCCTGGCCTGTTCACGAACAGGTCTTATTCGGGTTCTTCAAAGAAACCTCCTTTTGGGATACCAGACGACTTTGTATCATTCCCCGGTTGCCTGATAGATGATTTGGCTTTGGACGCCCACGAACAGGATCTGAGAGCACTTTGATGCTCAACTGCCGTTGAGTGTCTTCTGAGTAAGCATCATGTAAACCCGGTTGGATTCCTCATAGACACTTTCCTTAGCAATAGCTGAGTTATTTGCTAGTCCCCACTGTTGAACTTCTTTCGTCGGTGCTTCTAAAAATGACCAGCCAGATATCTTTCGTACAGCCGATGCTCTGTTCAAGCAAGCAGTTGGCCCCGCGTACGCCGGTTCATTCCAGCACCTATGCAGCGACTTGCGCAGTTTACATTGAAATAACCTCGTGGGCTCAACTTACTTCATGCGCGTCGCTCAAGATTGGTTTCGTTCATAGCCTCCCCTTCCAACCCCCATGTACGTTGAAGCTATTTGAGCCGGCCTGATTCTATCGGGTACCCAAGCTCACCTTGTCCCGTCCCCTGAACTCAAATCTAAATTGCCCGGTTTTTCCTTTTTGTCAAAATGTCCTGCACCTTTTAATACTCTTTTTTCCCCCAAACTGCTAAAAGTCTAGAAGTTGCTGCAGCAGCTGGAAAACATGAGTCATGGCGGCCAGTGATAGTTATGCAGTAGGACTGTGCAGAGCTTTCTCCGCGATCAGTGCACCTATATCTGTCCGCAGTTCGCGCTATAATCTAATCTAGATACGATACCCATAACCCAAATGTGGCTAATTGAAAAATTCCCCTGCTACACAGTTCCATACGAGGCCGTAGCATATCTGCTACGAAGAGATCTGAAAGACGTGGTGGAGCAACCTTTTCTCGTAGTGAGGACGATCTTGGGGAGCAAATACTCCAGCCCCCTGTCAATGATAAGATGGAAGAGTATTTGAATCTCCGTAACCCACCAACGGAACCGACTTTCATTGGTTTCGTCTGTGGCCAGCCGGGCTGCCTTGTGTGTGTTAAAAGCAATTACAGATGTTTTCCCCAAACAGCTCATCTCTCGCTCGTTACTAAAATCTTGGATGGGAACAATGAACTTCTCGGAGTTCGGCTGACAACCCTCAAGCACTGCCCTATATTTTGCGATCTCATCCTCTGTGACCGGGAGGATAGATGAAGGCAACAAACAATTTTTTCCCAAGGGAACAATATTTAGACCTAGTCTTTACCTTGGGCCCCCAGGATATTGAAAAAGCGATCCTAGCCAACTTATCATCCGTTAACATGAGGTCATAGCACGTAGACCAAGAGCAATTCAACGCTCGCAAATCGAGCAAAGTGCAGCCAAGTCAAACGAGTCCCAAAACCAGAAAAAGATTGATTCGTAGTTTTTACGGCACTAAATTGACACTCACAAAAGGTACAAATACATACAAACCTCAAGTACGCGGCAAAATAGGCTTCACAGTAAAACCCAAAGTTTCATAGCCCCGTGGCTCAAGCGCGACGGTCAGAAACGGTTTAAATCTAAATTTAAAGGTCTCGTATGGATAGACAAATGTGAAAAAGTATGGCATATGAGCGAGTTTTTTAAGGTAATGTTAAATATAGTCAAATTCACAAAGCACGTAGAACATTTGGAAGGATTTTCAGTATTTGTACTTTACGCCGCTGGCCAAAATCCTTTCGCAAAACAGGCTGTCTAAGGTTCAGGATGGGATCATGATTCTCACCATACCAACCTATAACTTATTGTCAGTGCCTGTGGTTACTAACTTCCTGTGTTAGCTGCGCACAAAACAGGTTTCCGCCGTAGTCATCATTAGCACAATCCACGAGGAAGCAATTCCCAATCCCGCTGCACGACTTGAGGTTTGCGTGTTCATCAGAAGACCTACGCGCACAGTAAGACGCACGATCAAAATATAGGCAGTCCGGAGTGAAACATTTCACTGCACGAGCTTAGTCTACGTTTCTCAAATAGTAAACTATTGCAACAACTGATTAAACTAAGTTTGTTTACAGAAGTGAGCGCAGAAGATGAACGTAGATGCAACGCTGAAGTGACAATGAGATATCGCGTAAATTTGAAAGGTCGAGTAACATTGGAATTACATAACAGTTACGCACCAAATTTTCCGAAAGAAATGATAACCGGGTTCTGACTATGAATGTTTCGAAAACAAGTGTACGACGGACAGTATCGAAACCCACATGAACACGGAAATCGACGGAATCCTGGCATCTATCAGAGTATTTCAAAGTTTTTCTGTGTGCAAAATACATGACAAACAATATTGTATAAAATGTAAACAAATGTTCTTCCCCGAAGGCAATAATAGTTTCACAATGTGCTCACAGCTAATAAGCCTCACGTGAACTGTTCAAGTGAAATATTTGCTGAATTTATCCCTCTCGCCTATGTGCACGCTGGATAGCAACTGGAACTAAGTACAATTTGCAACTGTTAAGGAAAAATGGGTCCAGTTAAATAGTTATAGAGCATGAAATAGAATAAAGCGCTGAGTGACTCGGAGCTAGGCGATCTGCAAGCTACTTTGTCCTTTGTATGTGGTTTCGAGCTCAAATCATCAACATTTTCCTCGCTGTTTCCTGCTACAAAAGGATTAACTCTCTGATGTTTAGAACACGCTCTTCGTTTCTTCCGTTCCCTGTAATGTACCACAACTGTAGGATCTGTCCAGTGTGCAAAGCTCAGTTCGATGGTGGTACAGTCCTCTTTTAGTATTGGTGCTACCTTAAAGCCCAATACTAGTGCAGTCATTTTGAGTTCGTTTAGGGATACTGACTTCAGCTCAGCATATTTTGTTTTGGCAGGGGGTACTTTGTTTCACCGCCGGCCACGTAGTTCCACCCAGGTACCGTACACTGTCACTAGGTCGGCAAATTCCAAGCCGCTTTGCGTGACCTGCTGGTGTTCAACTTTCAACAAGGCTTCTAGGAAATGTACTTTTTTGAGATATTTCAAACGCCTCCGGGCAAATTCCTCATTTCCTGATAGGTGACTGGACGGTGGTCTCTTGGGTAAAGCAACTTTGTGTTGCCCATCGCGAGGTCCTGTCTTTGAATTAACCATCGAAAGCACCGACTGATCTTCTTTTGAGTGATCTTTGCTTTCCTGAGGTGGACCATTGGATTCGAAGTCGAAAAGTTGATTGTGTTCTATAGGGCACTTATCTCAGCAACAGTTGAGCAATTTATTGTTGCCAATTGTTGAAGTTCGTTCGTCAGGGGTCCGAGAAGTGTCCAGCCAAGTATTGTTCGCGTAGCAAATTGTTCTTTTCGACTTCTTATGCTCTGTTCAAGCACTCAATGAGCCTCTGGTACATTGCATCCAATTAGTATGTCGACGTGGGGGCTAGACACTTCTTCAAACGCTGTCTCTGAGAAGAGGCCCTTTTTTGGCGATCGATCTAATAGAATCGACCGGCCTCATTGGCAAGCTGTTTGTTGCGAAGGCTTCCAGAATGTCTACGGTTTCTTCATCGGATGAAACTGAATTGCATTTAATTGTATATTTCTTGACCGTGGGCTATACACATGCCCAAAGAGGGATCAGAGAACACAGCATACATGTCAGTATGAGGTATTCACAGTTCATAAATTTGTGAACCAATTAGAAACCGAAATACACCGGTAAAGTCATGTAGTGTTTGAGTGAACTAAAGTGGCAATGGTTGAAGCGGAAATTGCAAATCGGTTTCAGATTCGATGAGGGCAGTGTGGATAGCTGGACAAACGTGGGATTGCTGGCATAAGCGATAATTGGACGGTCACTAACGAGTAGCCGGGCGGAAGAGATGCCAGAGAACAAGACTAAAATTAGAGTACGCATGGGGCTACCAACGTGCAGACAGAGATACCAGCAAAATACAGAACACTGATCCAGCATTGGGTAACCAATTGTGGAGGAAGCATGTGAAATAAATGAATGCAAGTGAGTCAAAGATGATAATAAAACGGACCTTTTGTGCAGATAATTTCAGTGTCATATGGAAATTCACATGAAGGAGAAAAGCTTCACAAGGATTTCAGTGAACATCTGAAGAGCACGAATGGTGTATGGACGCGTAACGGACCTTCAAAGAAGAGCCATCAAAGCAACGGATGAGTGGAGACAAACGCCACCGGTGCGGCTAGGCAGAAGTTGGAAGAGTGTAAAGAAAAAGGAAAAAAAACATTTCTTTTGAATGTGACAAAATATTATCAGCCAAATTCTGGTTGGCTGCAGATGTCATGTATTCTGTTTCATAAAGACCTTGGCTACAGGTGATGACAGGTAGACTGTTGATAGTAGCAGGCAAGAAGGGGCCGGTTTGACGAAGTGGACAGCGGAGAGGGCTGGGTTTCGTACTGCAACGCGAAAAGAATTGAACTGTTGGAACGGATTATTGGGAATAGACGTTGAGCGGATGTGGGTTGATGGTTGGTGTCAGGAATCAGCTCTGCGATCCGGTGGGACTTTTATGAGGGTTTGTTACTCCGTGTACGGTGATCCATATAACGTCAGAAGGCGAGAGTATAGGTTTAGACCATTGATCAAATCGTCTAGTCTTTACGATAATCCGGGATATATATATATATATATATATATATATATATATATATATATAGCTGTATACTTGGGTGCGATCATCAGACGGGTCATGAGAAAGCGGTCGAACACATATTGTGGTCTAATAATCAAGGCAATCTTCATATGCTTGGTCTATGTTAATGTTATCACGGGTCATGCTAATTACAGAAGATGCGTCTAGGATTTTGCATAGTGTCCCTTTAAATTGTATTAGCGTGCGACACGATCGCAGTGAGTCAGGGAGCTTATTCCAGAGGCTGTAGTAGATAACCGAAAAATATCCAGATCTAATTGAGAGTCTAGATTGGGGGTTGTAATGGTGAATTGCCTATGACGGAGGGAGTAGGGAGTCTCGCTAGAGAAACCGAGTGGGTTATCAAATGAGTGGACTTTTGAATGCAGAAGGTTGAAGAGAAATGAGAGATTGAGCTTGATACGACATAACCATAGTGGCTCAAGCCGGAGTAGTTCGCACCTGGCTCTGTAGTTAAGGTTGGGAGATGTGGCAAGTAACTTTTTGGTGAAGGAGCTTTGCACTTTCTCTATATTGACCCGGTTGGCCTTTCGCATCAGAGTAAAGACTAAAGGGCAGTATTCCAGCAGCGACCTGGCGTGTGTCTTGAATATCAGGAGCTTACTCTTCTGAGCATGGTATGTCCTGAGGATAAGTGCAGTCATCCTTCTTGCCTTGCCAATTTGGGTCAATGCTTGTTCATGAAAGTTGAAGGAACATGAATAATGCAGGCCCAGATCTCTTACCGCATGAGTATTGGGTATCGGCAAATCATTTATTTTGGGAGAGCCAGGTGGAACGTGGCATTTGTAAGAAAGAAGGGAGCTCTTAGCTGCGGAAAACTTCATCAGCCATCGAGTACACCATTCGTCAAGGGACTTCAAGTCTGACAGAATATCATTGACTGCTGAGTGCACGGCGTTCGCCTCAAAAGCATAGGCTAGTTTCATGTCATCAGCAAAGAGGAATGTCGTGCCATGACGCACTACTTAGAAGACGTCATAAGAAATAAGAGAGGACCTGGAACGCTACCCCGTACAACCCAGCTAGTAATTCGTTTGGGCCGAGAGGTTGCTCCATTGACGATGACGGTTTGGGAACGTTCAGAGAGAGGTAAGATGATAGCCAAGACAAAAGGAGGTCAGCGACTCCGCAGGATTTAACTTTTGGCAGTAAGCGAGCGTGAGATACACGGTCGAAAGCTTTAGTCATGTCGAGAAAGATGACGATGATGGACTTGTTACTGTCAGCTTAGAAGTGATTAAATTGAGAACGTCCATCTGACACGTGAGGCACGAACGGGACTTTAGGAACCCATGCTGAGCTGGGTTGATAAGATTTCGAGAGGTCAGGAAATTTGCAAGCTGGTCCTTTACTATTCTCTCCATGAGCCTGGAAACAATCAAAGTTTGTTTTATGGGGCGATAGTTCCCCGGATGATGCAAAGGCCCATTTCTGTGTTGTGGAATTATATAGGACGCTTTTCATTGAGCTGGATAGATTCCAGACGACATAGATAGTGTAAAGAGGTTCAGCACTAGGTCAGGTCCCCAAATCGAAGTAGGACAGGTGGAAGGTCATCAGGCCGTGGGTGATAGGAGGGTTTCGTGTTGGCCAGGAATTTCCTGATGTTGGCGGCGGTAAATGTTATGGTTGATATCGCGTCCTGTGTGAGCATCGGATAGCAGAATGGTGGAGAGTTAGTGTCCGTAATAAGAGCTGAGGCGAAATAGCAGTTGAAAGCCTCAGCCATATCATCTGGCGAGACAAGGTGGGTGCCATTTTGGATAAGGAATGGGATATTGTTTTCATTGCTGCGAGAGTTGCGAGATTTTAGCAGTCTTGAGAGAAGCTTCACACTGTGAGGCTGCTGTAGGGCAGTCCATTCTTGCTTTTTGAGTTTATTCTCGGTTGCTGCATAGAGATCACGGCAGAGTCGGCTCATTCTGAGTGTCAGAGAGAAGCCCCGGTTCCTGGGGAATGAGTTCTGGAGCTTACAAATCTTTTGTCGAAGTCTGTCAGTTTTGATAGTCTTGGCTGTAATATGTCTAA
Source organism: Fasciola hepatica (assembly GCA_948099385.1). Classification (NCBI taxonomy): domain Eukaryota; kingdom Metazoa; phylum Platyhelminthes; class Trematoda; order Plagiorchiida; family Fasciolidae; genus Fasciola; species Fasciola hepatica. The sequence goes on from CANUEZ040000019.1 coordinate 6,284,189, forward strand.
CGGTTGAGGTGAGGCAATTTATGGAGGAAAGCAACTTGACATAGAGCACATCAACTGCTTTTTGCAGATCAGATGTGAGGAAGAAGTTAGACCAGTCGATGCCCCGGAGGGAGGTAAGCAACTGGCCCAGTTAGTCGGTCTGTAGGTGTTTTGGTTTTTGATTTCGACAACTTCAGGTAGGCATGATTCTTGCGTAACAGTGAAGTGACATGCGACCATTTTGTGGTCACTACCGGGAAGGTTTTGCGTGACGGAGACGCCCACGTCACGGAGGCCATGAGTGAACACCAAATCGAGGATATTGTTATGCCTTGTTGGAGTGGAGACATGCTGTGTCCATTCTGAAGCGTACAAGTCCAGAAGGAAATCGGATAAATGGGAGGGGTAGTCATTGCATTCCAATAAACACCCGGGGTGTTAAAGTCTCCCGCTATGATCTTCGGACCTAAGGATAGAGTAGACATGTACTCGAAGGCCCTAAGGATATGCGGGAAATCAGAGTTGCTAGAGGTGGGTGCTCAGTAGACGCACCCGATACTCAACACGTTTCCAGGAATTAGGACAGAGAGCCAAAGAAAGTCGGGGATACAGGCAAGCATTGGGTGGTGGAGGAGGGTGGTAGCAAATTTATGTTTAATGTATGCAAGTTAACCACCGCCTCGGGGGTTCGCTCTGCTTACTCGAAAGGAGTTATAGCCTACCAACGAGACAACGTCAATTGGGATGTGATCGGCTAACCATGTTTCTGTAACCAGAACAATGTCAAATCTAGAAGCAGGTACATGTTCCTTCAAGTGGTTAATTTTGTTCAACAGCGAACGGGAATTCAACAGTAGGAGGGAAACTGTGCCTGTATCTTTAAGATTACAAGGCGCTAGGGCTCCACGTGAGGGTAGCAGAAGATTATTGGGGCCGAGTAAGCTTCCGGCAGCCGGGTTGTCAGCCAGGAGGGTGTCACCAGAGGGAGTAGTAACTGGGCTGGAGAGATTAGCAGGTGGGTTACAAGGTAGTGGTTTGTAGGGTACGGTGTGGTCGCCTATATAGGATGCCTGATCGAAGGGTGTCAGGTCTATGGAGACATCAGGAGGATGACTGCCGCAGGATGCAAGTTGGGTGAGACATTCAGGAAGACTGATTGGGATCAGCATTGGGTGCGGTGGCGGGTGAGTCGAGAACCAATAGAGGGACGTTTAGTCAGTATCAGAATGACCAGTAAAGGTTAAAGGGTGCTGGTAGGACAGGTAGTATGGTCGAATTTGGTGATTTCCGAGTTCGATTGGGAGCTTATTGAGTGGCCGGCCGCCGCAGGATCAACCAAGAAGGCAAGAGGAGCTTTGTTAAGGATGAGTGAGGGAGTCTGAAGCGAAGAGCTGGTGAGGAGTGGATAGACGTTGGAAGTATCGTCTGCAGTTATAGAGGCGGGGCCTCGGTTTGTGGATGAAGTAAGAGTTGGTCGGCTGATGGTTATACCACCATTGGAGAGCTGGTGAGGACGAATGTTCTGGGATAGAGCTATGGTATAGGGCCATGTTTCGCCCAGGGTATATAATGAAAAAAGTTGGTATTTTGCGTCGGTACTGAGTAGCCGTGGGATAAACCACCGGTTGTTTGGGTGAGGTGAGAGCCCGGTTCGAACGGGTGGTCGATGGTACACTGCCGCGGTTGGATTGAGGTAGGTAAGTTGCTGGGGTACAGGTAGGGGCTGCAGTTGGGTGAGAGGCCTAAAGAAAGGTCTGGTAACTGAATTCGACCGGGTGAAACATTGAGCGGGCACAACGAACGCTGCGTGTGGTGTACTGGAAAACGAGAAGGTTCGAATTGTGGTGACAAAGGTGGTGGTGGCATGAACAGGGACACATTTGCAATATGGTGGAGCATCGGTAGACAGGATGAAGGTGACATACGAGTAGTTGGTCGCACCACTTTAAGGTTGGCTACATGGGTCTTTAGATGCTTACTTAGGTGTACGGGTGGAATAATAACGGAGAGACCGTGGAGTTTCGGTGGGCGTACCGGTGATGGAAATGGTTGGGTTAAAATTTGTTTGGCGCTTACGCGAGAGGCCCCAGGCTGGTTCATGAGGCAAATTAGGGGCGTGGTGATGTCTAGGCTGAGATGATCTAGACCACGGGAAGCAACAGGGACGAGGGAAGAAGTTGTGCTCGACTTCGTTGGGGACGATGTTGTTGTTGATTGTTTGGTACGGAGTGGTGAGTTGAAAGCAATTGCTTTTTCGGCTTTCTTGGAAGACTAGCCAGTAGCTGAGCGATAGCTGTCTTTAAGAGATGATTGTATCGTACTTTCGGTAAGTCCTATAGGTAATGGTGGAGATTGGGTTGTAATGCAGAGCCGTTTGGATGGGCCCCGTGGAGTTGGCAACGAGCGGGATATATCGAGGTCTACTTGCACTGGAGGTGCACCGGTCGATGGTGCGTGTGTGAATGTGTCAACCGTGATGGGTTGTTGAGGGGGGTTGGGCTGCCCTTGATCGGGAGATTGTGACGAGGAGGGATTGCCTATTACTGACTTGCGGACGTCCCTCTGCAATTGGGTCTTGTCGGTGACAATTTTTATGATTTTAAATGGGGAGGCTTTGGCAACAGCCTCTCTCTTGCTGATGAATTCCGTGGCAATGTTTTCCTCAAGGAACTGAAACAGAAGTGGACACCTGTACCGCTGTGGCTTTCTTCTTAGTCGTACGCGGCCGCACTCGTGGCGTGACATACCGCAGGCTAGAAGCAACGATTGTTTAATCGAGGAAAGCGGAAGACGGTCCGGAATATTAGAGACCACGGCATTCTTGGATCTTTTAATACTTTGATGGACTTCAGAAGCTATTGAGTCCAGAAAGCGATCGGCTGTTAGAAATCTTTGGGTGTTCGGGTATTTTGAATGATCCACGATACACGCTAGCGGTGATAGCGCGTTCAGAGCATTAACTATGATACGTAACTGTCCTTCCAAGGATTCTAGGTTTCGTTCTAGTGCCCTAGATTTAATACCGGCATCACAGTGGATATCAACTATTGGTACCGAGCAAGGTAGCTAAGCTGTGGGGAGTCGGGGGCGTTTTGTGGTCGTGCACTGAAGAAAGCTTGTCACTCGATGGTGAAGGCGGACTGAAGTCGCTTTAGGTATTCTTTGGAAAAGTAGTTTTATAGGATTGGAGTGAGGCGTGTTGATAATGGGGAACACTCAACTATTCTACGCTAGCATTTGGGAAGCTATTCTAACAACTTCTTGTAGATTAGCTGGTTGCCTATGAGTTTGTTGTTCAGGAAAAAACCCGAATTATTTTGAGTTGTGAGGATAGTCCTAGGAGCTATTATTCCTAATATCACCCTAGACACCTTAGTGGAAACTAAACAGCTAACAGCACGCAATCCGACGCGGTGTAGCGCAGTTTCTGGAACACACTCCAACACGTCGTTGATAAAGTCCAAGACTCTGTTTGGACCTCCACAACACTGCTTCCGGAGCAGATTGTCATTGGTTGTGTTTACTGCCCAACGGGCTATAACACGGGAGAGACGTAAATGCCATCACTGGTGCGTTCTATCGCGTTGCTGAAATCCCGCATGCTGCTAAAATCATAGGGAAGACTTCAACCTCCCTGGCATTCGATTGACAACCCTGAATTCTTCTCCGAAGTTATGCAGTTTTATCTCACGTACCCGTGCAGGCGAATGGAAGCAGCATGTAATATTACCAACCAGAAAGAACAGTATTCTCGACCTTATCTTTACTTTGGGCCTCTCAAATCCAAGGGCAAATCTCCTAAGCTACTTTCCTGGTTGTGATTTTACGGTTACTACCTACGAATTCTTCCTTCAACCGCATCACCACGAAAGTCCTCAAAGTCCGAAATCTTCCCCAAATGCAAACTGGGACATTCTACCCGCCATCCTGCATAATTAGACCTGGGATGGATCCTTTCTAACATCTGATCCTTAGATGGCGTCGGACGTGATGTACACTAACTTATCCTGCTCTCTAAACATCGCCTCTCCAGAGATAATGATAATGATAATGGTTTGTTTCAGATAACCCCGAGGCAAGCTACAACTCAAGATCAAACGGTACAGTTGGATGTAGAGCCCGAATTCCAAGAAGATGATTCAGGTATGTGAACTCGATATTGTACAGGAGAAAGTATTAAAGTTACTCTTTAAGATGGCGCCGGTAAAACTTGAACTCAAGGCCGGGTGGCCAACCCTGTCAAGCCAGGATCAAGCTGGTCGGAGGTAGTTGAGTCCTACTGAAATATTACAGAGCAAGGGACTGTGCAACGAGAGGATCAAACAGAAAGGACGGAAGTTTTGTTCATCTTGAGGAAAAAGAATTTTCCAATGGATATATGAACCAGCCATAGCACTCCGAGGAGTATGGCACGGCTTTCGATTGGAAATCAGACGATAAAAGGGATGAATTTGCAGATAAAGAACAAGCAAAATCTTTTGAATAATACACTTGTAAGGTTCAGCGACCAAATATCGGCTGAGTCGGTTAAATACTTAGTGAAGGACTCATTTGTAGAGAGAGAATGCCTGGGTGATGGTGAGAAAAGTGGCCGGATGTAAAAATGTAATCGTTGGGCACACTGTTTAATTTCAGAAAGGTGGAACGTGATACACCAAAATGGAAATAGGAACTTGGTGACAAATCAATTTGTGATGCTTAGCCATGATAGTCGCAGATACACGGTTTGCAAAGACGAGCATTTAAATTACAGGTAAGTAATTACGTTTGATAATCGTTATCTAAGGGCTAAACAAGGTGACCAGAGAGATGCAAGAATCAAAATTGTCTGAGAGGATTTACCAAGATAGAATATCGGATAAGAAAAACACCAAACAACCCATGAATACCTTCGCGAAATTGGGCGGTGAAGTAGTTGACAGGTAAAATGCTGTCCGTTGGTATTCTTTGTAAAAGGTGGATCATGTGATGGCGAAAGATCAAAACGCTGCGATACAGATGTCTCTCAGATGTGAATATATGGGGAGGGCATGAATCTTTGCAAGGTGAGGATATCGCAACGCTACAGCCGTTTGGGCGAACGGAAGGACTGATAGAGAGAGCGAACTATCACAATATCGTCGATTGTTGAGATGCTCTGGAGACAAATATTCCTCAATGAAATATCCCGTTTAAACTTTGTGGGATTGAAGTGTATGGCAACATTACAAGTGACTTTTTGCAAATATATTGGTAACGATGATAAAAAGGGCAAGTTTTATCTTGGGGATTGGTTATGTTTGCGAATGAGACAAGCGGGTGGTTTGGCGTGAATCCTCGGGAAAAAGGATAATGAACGATAATTTGGGTACGGAAACGGTCTTTTAACCCCGCTATAATTATGTGCTAGGGGAAGTAGATTTTGCCGGGCGTAAGGAGCGGCAAGCTAAGATGGCGAAGGTGGAGACGAGTACGATGAAAAATAGGCGATAACTGGGGGAGATAGTTACATATTTGCAGCCTTTCGAGTGTATAAATGTCTTTTTTTGCCGCAACCGGTGCTGGTGAGTGGGGCTGACCTCGCGCTGGACACCCAACCTAAAAACCATTTTTGGTGACAGGAGGTGCAATCTGCCATTTTAGCTGCGCCCGCACTTCTTTGCAGACTTTCTGCAAGCCCGATGAGCGCCGGCCAAAGCGGTGGATCTGAGCGCGCCCCGCACCGGCAGGCTTCGCTTGAGTGATATTGGCGTTGTCACATAGAGATCAAATAGTCCAGAAGCTTCCGACCGGGTTGCCAGGGGTCCTGAAGATCAGGGCCAATGTGACAGTGAAGAAATGACGGTCAGGTATCGAATTTTCAGCGGGAAATATGGGTCAGGTATTATGCCGAGCCATCGAAGGGAAGGCACACATCCGTGGTTGTCTGGAAAATTAAAAATAGAAAAACGCAGCCTGGGGTAGTCCCAGCTGGGAATCAACGGTCAGCGGTAAAGAGAAACCTCTAAGACCTAGAAACTGAAACTACTTAGTGGAAGGTTCGACTTTGCAAAACACAAGGTTGTGCACGAAAAATTATTAAAACTTGAGTGATATATACGGCGACTTGTGCGATACGTAGGTCTTATGGTCCCGGACTCAGACCCGCGTGTCAGTAACCCAAGCCAAATTCGTACCCTCGCTCCTCAAAAGTGTATGGATCATTGTTTGATACGAGTGTCAAGACATCAAGCTGTTTGTTTAATTCTCCTTTGAATCTCGGCAAATATCCTATTGCACGGACATTTGGTGGAAGCTTGTTCCATATTTGTGAATATTTAACAATAAAGAAATCGGACCGTAAGCTGATTCTCGAAGACGGCACAATGACCGAATGACTGCTGTGTCGTAACGAATACCTTAAGTTTAATGGTCTCGTACCACAGGGGAAGCTTTGCAGGATCTATATTTTAATAGTGAGTGGAAAAAGGACAAGTTGTTCTTTATCCGTCGGAGCCGAAGAAATTCAGGGTGTGGCAGGTCACAGCGCTGGTTATGGTTGAGACTGGACGAACAGCCAACTATTCGTTCAGTTAAGGAGCGCTGAACATTTCAGTGGTAATCCTGTCGATCTGGTGCATGCTAGAGCCAACTATTGGACTTTACTCTGGCAATGGCCTAAGGTGTGTTGTATAGGCACTGGGTTCACTTTCGCGCAAACGGAATTTTTTGCGAACCAGTTCTATTAACCTGCGGGACCTAGCAATGCGAGTGTCTGTTTGCTCCGAGAAGTTGAACGAACGGGAGTAGTACATGCCCAGTTCACGTACTGAGGATTTGTGGAGGACCAGATGATCACCTAAACTAAATGTTTTGGGAGGGACGTGACACTTGTACGCAAAAGTGCAGCTTTTGTCCGCCGAGAACTTCATTACTCATTCTGTGCACAACGAATTGAGCATCCGGTAGTCCGCCGGTAATGTCGCTATACCATTGCCCAATGAATTATGATCGAAGGTGTACAACAACTTTACATCGTCAGCAAGTAAAAACGGATATCCATGGCGAATCACGGTAAATACATCATTCATGTACATGAGGAGCAACTAGGGACCCAGTGCACTACCTTGGATCTCACTGCCAGTTATAGGGCTAGGTGTGGATATTGTGCCATCAACGTTTATCACTTGACTGCGCGAGGACAAGTACGATTCCAGCCAGGCATATAGTGGGTCAGCAGTGCCGTATGTCTTAGCCTTTGAAAACAAACGAGTGAGACACCCGGCCAAAGGCCTTATACATGTCTAAAAAGACTGACATCAATTCCTTTCCATCATTACCAGCTATCATAATAAGGTTCAGAAAGTCAGCCATACGAGTTGCTCAGGATCGATGTTTTAGGAAATCTTGCTGACCTTTACTGAGAAGGTAATTTTTGAGGAGGTGATCTGTTAGGTTAACTTTTATTAATCTTTCCATAATCCTCGATACTACTGGGGTAAAATTCACAGGCCGGTAGTTGGCCGGGTCCTCCCGTTTTCCCTTCTTATGAATTGGAATAATAACCGAAAGTTTTCACTCTATAGGATACCAACTGAAGCCCATAGACAAGAAGGAAGAAATTCGATAAAAGAATTGGGATATCTGGGCCTCCAAATTCATAGATAGCCGGTGGTAACGAGTCCGATCCGGGGGAGGGAAGACATTTTGATATTTGAAATTAGGGCTCGATTTCCGAGGACATGAATGTTATAGAAGAAAGTGGCTCATATGATGGCACTGTTGGATTGTAGAAAAATGGTGCTGTGTTAAAGGTTAAGGAAGCAGCGAAAAACATATTAGGCGCTTCCTCTAAGTCCAGCGGTTTGTCGAGGCAAGTGTTGTTGAAAGAGATAGAAGAGATAGATTAAGTTGTTTTGGGGTTCTTCTACTTCATCAGTTTTGTCAGAATCTCGACTTTCTTGAAGTCACGTAAGGCCCTGTATTCTTCTTATGTTATTTCATTCTTGGAGTACAGTTTTATGGTTTCAGCCAAACAATTTAACTGTATAAACAGCGAAAAGTCCCTTGTTTTAAGATAAACGCGTTGGAGTCTACTTGACCTCAAGTTGAGACGAGAAATGTTATTGTCTTTAGGGCGGATTGACGATCCTTGTAACGAGGTTATTCGGTTGAGGCATAGTTCAAAGATAGAATACAGTTGATCTGCTACCAGCTGGGGATCTTCACTTAGAGTGTCCCAATTTTGGCTGCGAATCAGAGAAGGCAGTATATTCCAGTTAGCCTTATGTTGTGGTTTATGCGGGGGTGTCGGCTGTTTATCCTTTATGGGCACTGTGAAGCAACAGTGGACAGTTGAGTGGTCGTTCCCGGGTAGGTTATTTTGAGCTTTTATTATAACTTAGGTGAATCCTAGTGGCAAAATTAACTCAAGAGTGCTGTCGCATCTGGTCGGGCACGTGACGTGCTGCTTCCATCCCCCTAGGTGAATTGCATTCAAAAGCTGTAGTAAATAGCGTGGTGCTGTGAGTGAAGTCCAGCATACTTCTGGTGCAATGAAGTCACTGTGCATTAGTGTGCAATAAAGTCATTGTAAGAAAGACCTATCAGCAACAAAAATGCGGAGCAAATTCCAGAAAATGCAGCTTGCCTATTAAAGGACTAACGACCTCTCTATCTTTCTCAGCCTGAAGCACCCCTCACGCTAGGTACCTAGAAAAAAGGGGAACAAGCTTAAAAAAGCAAGAGCTGTACGTTTTGAACCAGCCGAATAAAAAGGTTTACCTCTCTGGCCTTAGTAAGAGTCAAAACCTCAGCTGTACGACCAAAATACCATATTTACTCTTATCAGAGAACATTCAAATTAGCTGGCCGCAGTTGATTGCTGAGGCATTCAATAATTCCTTCTCTTCTTCCTTCAGACCAGACTACAATAGTCCAACCCAGGATCTCACCTCCTTGGATGCCGATACCTCCTCAACCATAGTATTCCACGCCAATGAAGTCAGGGATCAGTTAAACACCACCGGGACCCTGGCTCGCAATGGACCCGATGGTATCCCTCCAGCTCTTTTGCGTCCTGGCGGCCAGGACATAGTGATGCTGTTGCTGAACTTATTTAACCTCTCCATGTCACAAAACATTTTCCCATCGCAGTGAAAACTTTCTTTACCATTCTCTTTTCACGTAAAGAGTGCCTTACATGACCCTTCTAATTACCGCCCCATAAACCACAATCCCATTATATTTAGGATAATGAAACAAGTAGTTGAAGACAAGAGTGCCCATTTTATTTTCACCCGTTGGTTAATAAATAACAACCAACACGGTTTTTTAAAGTCTAGGTCGCGTCGAACCTGCTAACTTGGTTTCTTTAATCCAATCACAATGTCCGCTAACTGTGGATAGGTATTTATTGTTATCTTCCCTGATGAGCCGACAGCATTTGATCGCGTGCCTCATCCTCAGCCGCCAACCAATGTTGAATCTTACAGCATAAAAGAACCACTCTTTTTTTGTTGTCGTCTTATCTCAGCGTGAGATTGCAAGCCGTAAACATTGAGGGTTGTCTCTCATCATCCCAACCAGTCACAAGTGGTGTTATACAGGGCATTGTGGTAGGCCCACTTTCATTTTTCTCTGCATTAACGACGTATTCAAAGTAATACGCCGTGGCACCGATTTTCTATTCGCCGATGGTATCGAAATTGTATATTACTTTGAACCCCATACCTCGACCTATATCTCAGCACTGCCGACATATGGTGGAAGGCTTAGAAAATGGGTTTCTCCGCCGCTAGGGATGCTTTTCGCACGTATAAAAGTCAAATTCTCCCTGAATCCTTTGCCTTGAACGGCTCGTACAGTCCTACTACTCCGCTGGTAGTAGATCTCGGCCTACAGTATACAGTCTTTTTTACCTGTCACAAACAAACAGCCTACCAGATGGATAAGACCAAGATAAATATAGCCCTTATCTACAAAAATTTTAGTGTGCGATAGCCAGCCTAAAATCCCAAACCAGACAGCAGCTCGAGTACTGCTTCCTGATATACACTTACATGCGCAAACCTAAGAGACTTGGGGTCGAAAGAGTTCAGCCATCCTTCGCCAAGCAATTACTCTGCTCGTAATCTACCTTGAATTACAAAGAGAGATGTGATCAGCTAGGATTTGAACCCCAGTGGCTACGACGTATGAGACTCAGTCTTTATCTCCTATTCAACCTCCTATTTTCAAAAGCGCATACGCACATCACCGATCTGTGTTTCGCACAACGCTCACCCTAACCTCTTTGTAACCGAAATCATACTACTAGGGTTCCATAATCCAGGACAAAACTAAGAGAAAGGTTTTTCATCACTGTCTATTCCCGTATTTTGAACGGACTCTCTGAATGCATTCGGGCTGCCATACAATAGACCTATTCAAAATTGTGCTCACGAAAAATTTGGATGTCGCCAAAGCAATACAATTGACCCATACATGCACTACGCTGGAACAAGCTTATGAGGGTAACCTAGGTTTTTGAATACTTAAAGAAGGCGTGATCCGGGTACGATCCTGTGCAACGTCGACATCACCTACACCACGCGCCTTCTCCATCGCCAGCATATAATTATCCCTTAGAATGGCTTGCAACAACGACACTGTTCTTGTTAGTTCCTCCCAAATTCTCGCGCTCCAACGCCTCCCATTTACCTCTATCATACTTAATTTGCTTTACTCTGCCCGACTTGACCGCATTCCTCTTCTTTATTTTGCCCTGGCATCCCAACAATAAATCCAATTCCAGTGACCGCCATTCACCTCCAAATCATCATCTTCATTCCCAGTTTTGCTCATAATTTTTGTATTCTCATTCACTCCGGATGGCTCATAGCCCTCATTCTACCCAAAGTAGTCTATGTCTACATTACTAGATTTCTTTTTCCACCACTAACCATTGGTCCCCAGTTGGGAGCTTCCCCAGACTGCTTTTCTCTGTTCCTACGTTTCCAGGCGCCCACCGGCGCCCATCTCCCTTTTGATGTCCTGGGATGATCCGGAGATAACACCGGCGAGCTATCTGGCTCAAACTTCCGGCTGAGAGTCTGATACCGCCCAACATTCCCCCGCTCACTCATTGGCTCTGTTCTCCAGGAGTCCTCGCAATCTCCTAGACTACTCAATCTCATCGGTTATGTGATCTCGGGCAACATCACTCGTGAGAATCCCGTCGGTGCGGCGGCATTCAGGTCCACCGCCTTGGCCGGTACGAATCGCGCGTGCAAAACATCTGAAACGATGTGCGGGAGCAACTATGTTGATGTATTGCACCTCTTGCCTCAATAAGTGGTTTTCAGGTTGGGTGTCAAGCTCACGGTCAGACCCACTCATTAGCACCAGTTGCGCACTGAAAAAAAGGAAAACAACTGAACACCTTTAGTAGACTTGGAATTCTGCAAATGTGCTGCTGTCTCCTCCTGTTGATATGGACTCTCCATCGTGCTTGCTTCAAAATTCGCCATCAAAACTCGCTGCTTTTTACGACGAGCAAAATTTGCCTTCTTAGTTGCACGATTATCGCACACTAGAAAAACCGTCAAGCTTCCTGGCTCGTTGTTCCGTGTCCACTTCCTCGCTATTTCGAGCTGAACTTTTCACCAGCCTCATTCGTAAACTATGCCGTTCCCCAGAACAAAGCTCCCCTCTTTTTGCTATTTTTACTGATACACTCGGAAACTGACGCGCCTTTTGTTGCCATTCACTTTCGTGCCACAATCATCAAACGGTATAAGTCGCTGCGAAATATATCTCTGGAGGTCCCCAATAATCGATGATTCTGTGATTGTTTGTCTCTTCTGCCAGTTCCGCTGTTAGCCCACTGAGGGCTTTTGCATTGACATATCTTCATCTTGCAAGGCATTCTTCCCCACTTATGCATACCTGATGAGCTCTTGTGCAGCAAATTTCTCTTCTGCCGCTATCAAGTGGTCCGCCTTCCGTAATGAACGTAAATTGGTAGTCTCCTATCTGTCACTCTATCAATTTTTCCGGTTGCGCCTCTCCTACCGTTATAGTTGAGCACCACTCCAATTTTTGCCAGTTCCCAGTTTCTTGTTGATGTATTATATTCCTTTCTTCTGGAACCAAACGATCCGCTCAAAGTCCACATGCTTCTATCCGGCCACTTCTTTCACCATCACTTTGGCAACCAGAGTCCAGTGTGTTGTACGTTTATTATACTAATCGCTCGACCAACACACTGTCACTGAACTTCACAACAGTAATCCTCAACTGATTTATTTTTTCTTATGCGTAACGCCACCTTCTTTCATCTTCTAATTTTACATCGTAACCACTGCCGTACATAACTGTTGTGTCTGGTTAGGGTCTCGCACACTACGCGGACAACCGGTCAATATTCCTCTTATGAATGGACGTACCCCCAATTCGCCTTGATCTTTAACCATGCTTTAGCGCCAGCAGTATTTACCTATCGATTTTGCTGTGTACTGATTGGTCTTCCTCTGCTGCGCGTGACGGCACAAGTAATTTAATTCTTTATACCTACTCACCTGCGTGTTTGCCGCTTAGTCGCCGGCTACGGCCGTGTTTTGTGTTTACAATCGCATAAATAAATGCAACGCCACCATTACGTGTTCTGCTACCGGTTGTGAACGCAACAATAACAAACTTCTATTGCTTGATTACGTCTATTTCGGGACCGTTTCTTTTTCACTGTAACCATCTATCCGCCAATGAAGTGCGTTTCTCAAGTAGGACAGTCCTCCTTCAGTAAGATTTGTGTGAACCGTTACTACTACCAACACAGTTCACACTTTGGCGGAATAATTACACCCTACATTCGGCTGGCTTGACTGCCTGACCTTGAGTTTAAATTTGCCGGGGGGTGCCACAAAAGTGGACCTGAATGCTTTCTCTGACGTCGAATCGCGTACACACAATTGTACAATCCTTCTGAACCGTGATTCAGCTTTCAAATTTACTGTTTGATCTGGCATTGCTGCATACTTCGGAGTTATCTGAAATGAACTATTATTTATTTATTCATTTATTTACTGTTCGCTTCGTCCATGTTAATGTTGGGGATTCGGAGTTTGATCAGGTTCGGTGGTGAATCCCATCGTTCTGCCTATCTCAGCATAGCATTTACATCCTGCACTAAATCGCTCCCCGCTTTCTTCGCATCAAATGCAAAGATGGAACACGGGTTGATCAATTCTTCCGCTAGGTCTCTTATGCACCGGAGGAAGAGCATAGGTCCCGGTACTGAGCCCTGCTGCACACCACTGGCAACTTTCCCCGACATCGATAGATAATAGCCCACCTTGACATAGAAACTACGATTCCCTAGAAAGAGTGCTGCCCAATCTCTTGCTTCACCTACTGCCCCGAAGTTTGTCAATTTATAGTTCAGTAGGTGATGACTCACAGAGTCAAAACCCTCATCGAAAATCAAAAAACAAACCTCCACCGTCGTACCTTCACCTACTTGTCTTGTGGTCTTGTTTAAAAACATCAGCAGGTTTTTCAAACGCTGCTTATTTTTAACAAACCCACTTTAAACGGGCTTTATTGTGTCTTCACTAACTACGTGCAGGCATAGTTGCCTCCCCATTGTACGTTCAAAGCACTAACACAACACTGGTGTTTGGGTAATTGGTCTAAAATTCTTGGCCTTCTGCCTGGATCCTGTTTTATGTATTGCGGATACAGCGGCCTGACGCCAATCATCTGGCACCTCGCCCTCCCTTAGAGACGCTTTGTACAGCTGGGTAATAGCCCCTGATAAGATATCAGAAAGAGGCTGAACAATCGCCGGATGGGTTGTATCCAGTCCGGCCGATCTGAGATTTGGGTTCGTGGAGCACCTCGTCCTCACTTGCAGTAAACTCCCGAAGCACTGGAGCACTCCCTGTACCTGATGCCGCCGCACTACTCACCTGGTCCTGAAGACGCGCGATCTCAAAGAAAGCAAGTAAGGCAATCTCCATGTTTTTATTATCCGGAGATATCGGATATCGGATATCTCCAAGGCACCTACGTTCTCAGGTGTCTTTTCCTTGGACTGCATATAAGCGAAGAATTTAGGGTCTGCCCGCGAACTGTAGCCCAGTTTCATCTCATATTTGTACTTTGCTTTTCATTACAGGGCTTGGGCCCCTTTTTTAGCCGCCTTGTAAGCGGCCCATGCGTAGTGCGTGATGCGAAGTTTGTACCGAGCTCATAGCCTTCTACGAACTGCTAAAGCCGTTACGGCCCTTGGCTTCCTTCTAGGCGGCCCGTACCTATTTCTTAGCTGTGTTAACAGAGCAGACTCGCCTGACGAGCTTATTAGCCCGTTTTGCACTGCCCTCCACCTAAACTCCATAGATGGCTTCGACACTTCCGGGTACTCGAGTATGTTCCGTGCCCTTACCCTCAGTTAATCCTCATCCACCCTAGAGTAGTTCCGAAACAATCTGGATCCTGATTTGTTGTGCTTTACAGTGAACACCGCACGCAATACTCCATGATTGCTCTTCCCCAATGGTTCTTCTGCCACCAAAGGGGTGAAGTCAGGTCGATCCTTGGTTACCAGCAGATCCGGTGTAGATGAACTTTTGCATCACAGGAGCGCGTTGCCTCTCGTACATGCTGTGTGAATACGTTGTAGTGAAGCCATTTCTCGAGACCATTGTCGGCGGTTCCCCTCGGGGACACATTCATCATCCCAACTGATTCCCGGGAGGTTCACTTCTCCAAACACTATGAGGCTCCGTGACCTATTCAAGGCCTCCTGTAGAGGCAAAAATAGCTCAAAGGCTTCTTCCCCATCTGCTTGCGGCGCTTTATAGACAAAGACTACCCATACCGGCCATCGGCCTAGGTGAATGCTACTTGCAATGGCTCGAATAGTGGGTGTTTTAAGTGCAAACGTCACCCTCAACCAATTATAATCACCTCTCATGAGAAGTACCCCTCCACTGAACCTACCGTCTATTCTGTCCTGTTAGCGGATGGAGCAGCCAAGGAGTTGCATGGCACTCTGGTCCCTTTTCAGCCATGAATCCGTGATAGTTTTAGTCATTGGTGCATACGTTCCAGACAGTTTTCCCCCGTTTACCTCCTCAGTTGCAGACTTTGTGTACCATATGGCGGTACCTTCCCCTAGGTAGCCTGCTTTGATCATGCCCTTTTGGGCCGCTGCATCCTCGGGCGCAATTCACTGGAGGAGGCCTTGTTTTTTTATACTAACAGCCACTTGGTCCATATTTTCTTGAACCTTCAAGGCCATACCGTGCATAGCAACTGTAATTCCGTTTCAATTTCCGTCACACACCTTCTCTTAGTGGTTCGCCGTCACTGAGCATTCACCCGCTTCATACCTTCTGTGCGTATGTTTTTACCTACCGCCCCATCTGCCTTGCGTTTTTCGGCTACCACGCCAACTATTCGCTGTCCTGCTTGGCTACTGCTAATGAATGGGGCTTCGAATGTAGGCTTGCTTAAGTGTGTTTTCAGCCCTAGCCATCGTGTGAACCGGTTGCTTGAGTTCTGGTTTCAAAGGACGCAGCAGATTTTCTAGCGGTGCCACCTTCGAACTGAAGGCAGTGTCCGATATGATCCATATGTACCCCCGGTGGCTTGCTCAACTCTGGATGCCCGGCCTATCACTGGATCCCGGCTGTATTTGCTAGCAAAGAAGATAAGCAGGGATCTCAGCCTTAGCGCGTCTTTCGCATTTCAAGGCCGGTGAAATAAATATAAGTGAGTCAGATATGATAATAAGGCAGATCATTTTGTGTAGGTGATTTTAGTGCCATATGGAAATTCACATGAAGGCAAAAAAGCTTCATGATGAATGCAGTGAACCCTTGAAGAGCGTGAATGGTGTATGGAGGTAGAACAGACTTTCAAAAAGGGTCCGTCGAAGAAGCAGGTTAATAGCGGCATAGGCTACTGATGTGGCCAAGCCGAAGTTGGAAGGGTATAAGGATAGAGTTTCTGCATACGTGATAAAAAGAATTAATAACTTAATTCTGTTTGGCTACAGATAGCTGGTATGCTGTTACATAAAGACCTTGGTCGCACGTGATAGCAGGTAGAATGGTGAGGGTAGCAGGCATAAAGGGGCCATGTTGACGGAGTGGGCAGATTAGGTTGGTTTCGTACTGCAACGCGGAATGAGTTGAACTGTTAGAATGGAGTACTGGAAATGGATTTTGAGCGGGTGTGGGGTGATGATTGGTGTAGGGAATCAGCTCTGCGATCCGGCAAGACTTTCTTGAGGGATTGTTACTCCGGTTATAGAGTTGTGATCACTGGTCAGCCATATAGGGTGTCCCATACAACGTAGGCAGGCACTAGTATAGGTATGAACCACTGTCAATCCGACTGATCTAATCGTTCAGTCCTTACGGTAATCCGGGAGTAAAGTCGAGTTGGCTGATGGCTGCCCAAGAAACCAGTGGGATCTGAAAAGATCAGGAGTGCGGTGGTCTGGAGAATGTTTCAGCTGTGGGTTATGGTTATCGTTTTAATAGAAACGGGACAATGAACATTTTGTTATCTGACGGCCAGTGGGCGAATCTATGAGGGATCAGCGGACGAAGACTGGTAGGTTTCTAGGGTAGTTGAGTGATAGTAGGGATTTAGGGAGATACCGAGCGAAGGCTTGGCCGAGGTGCAAAATAATTTAGTTGGTAAGTAGTGGTTTAGGAGAGGGGCCCTTATGGGAAACAGGAATAAAACAATAGAAGGGGGTGGGATCAGTGAGGGGAATGGGAAAATGGGAAAATTGCAGTCTGGTCGGTGCACCAGCTGTGGTTGAGGACGGCAAACAGCGAAAACGAAAGAAAGTAGTCGGCTTTAAGGTGAGGCTTTTTTATCTGAAAGCAAAAGTGCTGGTATTCCGCTGGGTCATGAGAAATCAGAATAATACGGATTCCGGTTAGAACAGGGTCTTAACTTACCATAAGCATATGCGCAGTTCAGTGAGTCTTGGTTACTGAAAAATCGCAATCTCCTTGGCCAGACTTAGATAGACGAAAAAAGTAACCGCTGAGTTCTAGCCTGGGACAGGAGAATTAAGTAAATGTGTGCACCTATCACTAAAGGACAAAACTGTTTTTTAAATGGAGCTAGAGTCAGTAGACACTTTGGGCGGGTAGGTGAGTCAACAACGTAGCGGACAAATCACCTCTGACTTTTGTCATCACTGTTAGTGCGTGCGCTTGAGGAGAACACAGAAAAGGTGAAGTTGTGGATGGTAAGCCATAAGAATGGGTGGCTACGTTTCTCATTCCGTCAATCAATTCAGGTGAGGTTTAGGCGATAGCTGCGAACCGTAGGCATATCAACATCGTGGTGTCGTCAGGGCAGAGGCCACAGTATAACAATTCCGACCGTGTTTTCACTACTGCATTAGAAGTCGGCAAGCTGGCAAACAGTTTTGCAGGGAACCCATAAAGTTTGGAGCTGAGAAGGGTGGGGCCGGCAAGCGTATGTGGAGAGCTCGGGCGGCCTGCTGTCACCTCGCACTTGTTCAGACAAAAAAAACCTGAAAGCTACCTCAGAAGCTTAGGGTTTTTTGTATGCAGGGTCTGGTCTGGGCTGTTATCAGGAGAGGGCGGACAGAATTATCCTAAGACCTTCCCAGCCGGAAGTTTTTTCTTTCCATTTTCTGCAGAGGTATAAAGGAGCTAGTTTACACCCTAGGGTGATCATCCCATCCCTCCTTGACCCGCCTTTTCTTACACGTGACCCATTGGATCCGAGACTGCTAGGGATGGCTGTTTCCTTTTAGTGCGAGATTGACACAGACTAGATGCCAAAACCTTCCGGGGTAATTTTGTGGGCATGACGACGTTGGTGAAAACGTATCACCGCCGGCAGCCAGCTACTGCTCAAGTATTGGGTGGTTGGCGCAGATAAGCCAATGAGCTTCGGCCAAAAGCAGCACACTGAAAATGAGAACTGAATAGTTGTGAAGATCTGGGATTCAGCAAACAGAGCACCAGGCATAACTGTGAGTCAAAGCCAGGTGACTTCTACCGGATTGGCATTGTTCTAACAGAGCTTTGATCTGGATTTTAATTGCGGGATAAGTATATATATGCGAATTATAGTGTAAAATGGCACCATCTTTTGAGGAGAGAGAAGAAAAGTGAGTGGAGCATAAACAAGAAAGTATTACATATATATTTCGCTATATATATCTGCTTACACGGGTGCAATTATCATACGGGTCATGAGAAAGAGGTCGGACGCAAAAGACTGTGACTCATTGTGGTCTGATGATCAAGACAGTCTTCGTATGCTCCATCTATGTTTATGATATTGCGGGCCATGCAGACTACAGAAGGTGCGTCCAGGACTCTGCTTGGTGCTCTTTTAAATTGTTTTAGCGTGCAACACAATTGCAGCAAGTCAGGTGGCTTATTCCAGAGACTAGGATAGATAACCGAGAATTATCTGGATCTGATTGAGAGCCTACATTTGGGGGGCTGTAATGGTGAGTTGTCTGTGACGGAGGGAGTATGGAGTCTCACTAGAGAAACCAAGTGAACTATTAGATGAATGGACTTTTGAGTGCTCAAGGTTGGAGAGAAATGAAAGGTTGAGCTTTATACGACGTATATTATTGGTTTAAGCCGGAGTAGTTCCCACCTAGCTCTGTAGTTAAGGCTGGAAGAGGTGTCGAGTAATTTTTTGGTGGAGGAGCGTTGCACTTTCTCTTTATTGACCCGGTCGGTCTTCCACATCAAGGCAAAGACCAGGGGCAGTATTCCAACAGTGACCCGGCGTGTGTCGTGAAATTCAGGAGGTTGCTCTTCTGAAAACGGTATGTTCTGAGGATAAGTGCAATCAGGCGGGAATAATACGCAATTTGCCTTATAGGTGCCGAAACCTGTCTGCAACTGGTCAGGGTTTCCAGGAAAGGTGCGAGGGTTTTCCATCTGAGCGGCAGAAAAAGCTTGCTGTCCCCCACGACCGCTTCGGTGATGATCACAGTTTTTCGAGCTTGTCACCAAGTCTCTCTAGTATCTTTGTAGGCTCCTCCAACTCTGTAACCTCCCTTGGCTTTTTCGGTGCCTTGCTACTGTCTGGTTTGCCCCTTTCTTGCCCCTGCTTGTTTTTTCCCGGTGAATGTGCGCGTCACTGTTACCGAGCTCTGTGGTAACTCCATTACTAGGCTTCCTGCAGTGGCCCCGCTTTTCCCATCCAGCTGCCTATTTAGTGCACATGGGCATTTCTATGACGTAGAAGCACAGCGAACTAATATCCGCCTCAATGGTTCGTGTTCTCTGAGCCCCTCATAGACTTTCTTGGTCATGACAGAGTAGCTCTGGTGGCACCAATCATCACATTTATCACACTGTACGCCTGTCTCAGCATACTCCCTGCAACTGCCAACTCCACATGAATTCATGTTGCAAATGGTCGTCATGCCATCAGAGGGACCAAAAACGTGTAAAACAGGGAAAAACGTAAAATTGTGAACCAAAACTCTAGGCTGTTGTGATAATTGTGTGATTAAACACAATTATTAAGTGCAAAACAAATAAAAAGCATTTTCACAAAGACAGTACTTTACTGAAGGTAAACCGGTCGGGGTGAAAACGTCCTCCGGATCAAAAGCGTACTTTAGTGAATACTGCAGTATGTAGTATTTGTAAAATAACTATTGCTAACACACTAACAGGGCAAGCAAACAAAGGCAGAACGGAGCACCTCAAAAATTCAAACCGCGCGGCAGCTCACAAGGTGGCTTGCCATTTATTAGGTGGCGGCAGGTTGCGGGTGGTGTGACACAAGGTTTGGCACTGGGGATTTACTTTTTGTCCTAAAAAAATTATTCTTGCGAAAGAACTGAGCAACTCATTTGTCTATCTTTTGTAGATGATACGAAGATAGCTTGAAGCCATCCGGCACAGGATCCGGATATCGCTCATAGGTGGGCGAATCAATATTAATTATCCCTAAACCTCGCCAAATGCTACGTACTGACTACTTGTGTGGAAGGACCATGCAGTATTTTGTGTCGAAGAGCTTCGGTGGTGAAGTATCGAGGTGTGATAGGCACACAAAACTGTAGGCCCTGAAGTCAATGCCGGAGAGCTGAAAATAAGGCCATAAATGTGATTACTAAGTGACGCCATGTTGACTCATGCAAAAATTAGAGTTCTTCCTCCAGTTCTGTTGTGTTCGGCTTGAACAATGGTGTGCTTGGGCGGACACTCGCACGCAAGCGCAAGTTGTCTTCACTTGATCCGTGAATCTTGCATTCATGGACACGCCCGAAGTCTCACACACGCGCACCCATGATTTTAGTCATGCCTCGTCTCAGACAGCACCAATCAGTCAGACAGAACCACGCTCTAGAAGACCCTACGTTGCCTAACTCGACTGTGCTCTTGACCTGTGCTTTCAGATGTCTGCTTTGTAGACTCGCACTTTCCTTCATGTTTTCGCTCGCACCTACCCTCCCGTACTTGCACTTGCAGTATCGTGCTACTGTGCTCGAGTTCACTCGTACAAGTGTTCCTTCCTCCTGCTCATTGAATATGAGACACAACACATTTTACTGGGATTTCGGGCAATTACGTTTGTGGCGTGGTTTGCACAAACAAGATACTTACTACCGTAAAAATACAATGCCTAGAAGAGGCTCGGCGACATGCGACTAGGAGAATCAATAATCAGAAGGAGGAATCTTGAGGCCGGCACCCAGAAGATATCATTCTCTTCTCTTGGGCACTTAGCAGAAACAAAGGTGACCTGATGAAGGCTTTTAAGATCATATTGGGTCTGCTCGAAATGTATATAAGTGACTTGTTTGCCTCTGCCCCTCAAAGTAGCATCGAAGAACAGTTTCAGGCCCCTAAGAACAATTCAATGCTGGACTTGATCTCAACTCATCACAACCAGGATTTTACCCCTGTGGAATAGACCGTAAAATGGTTTTGCTATTTGGGGCAATGCACCAGCCTTCAGAACCACCCTGGATTTAAACTGGAACAAAGCCTTCCTGGAGCTATCTCTATGAACGACAGGAAAGAGAAAATTACATTTCAGCTCTTCCAGTGTCAACTAGGTTAGGTACTTCGCTGAAGTCCCCTTGGCCGTACGCAAACAGAACTAGTGGCTGAACTCCATTGATCACCAAAAGTCAGTGAGCCATTTAGATACTGCACAGAGAGGACTCCCTCACTGCCTGATCAGTTGACCCCAAACTTGATCTACCAAGTAGATTTAACCAGCTTACTTCACAACCAAGCAGTGGTGAAAAGCGGCCTAAAATTTGGCCCGATAATTCGTCTGCCCTCTAGTGACCACTGGTGTTAGCTCACTCGCACGTTCGGCAAAACCAACTACACCGAAATGGGGTCATTTCTCACACAAGAAATTAGCACTTCAGACCGACCAGCTGGAGCCAGAACACCAGGCAACCATCTAAAGGACTGCGTCCGCCAGGTTCGTAACCTTTATATACCTAAGAAGCTGGCCGCCACCAATAGTGAGAATCTTCTGCGAAGCTCCATCGGAAGTCTGTTTAAAGTCAGCTGCGGGAATTTCAGGATTGAGTTTACAGGAAAGGCAAGGGATGGGGCAGAATTCAAACATATCCGTAAGGTCTGTCACGCTGAAATGAGAGTTCTTCATTAGACAGCAGAGAGAGGTCCCCGCACGAGCGAACTCAAACTGGCCCTTTCTCTCTTGACTTATGCGCAGAACCTGGCAGCTAGTTGCCCTCTCTCTGGGGCTCTGCCATGGAGTAGAACCTAAACTTAAACATTATCCCAGGAGGTAAACATTTTTGGGCCATAGTTTCTGGCCGATTCCACCTCCGTGCTAACTTCGATCCATCTACAGCTCCCAAATCTATCGGTAGATCGACAGTTGTGCTGTACGTTTTTTAGTAGTCAGACGGTAGAGAGCCATCTCTACTAACTTAACCCTTGAGTTCAATGAGCCCGAACGAGGCCCAACCTCGAATTCATTGAGGAATGCCTGCAACAATAACAGGTGCATACAAAGCCTCATTCAGCGACTTTGCGACCGTAGAAAGTTGCCAACCCCCTGAAAAAGAGTGATATTTATCCTCAACTTCAAGGAAATCGATCGCCATCAACCAGGGAGCTACGAATGCTAGCCAACTTGGCATTCCCAATAAAATCTTTAAAAGCACGCTAAAGCGTAGAATACTGGAACATTTGTGCATGGAAATGCTTACCAGATCTTGCCGGCAAGGTTTCTTGCCGGGGAGCTCACTCGACACTGTCATACCTTGCTTCGTGGACAGCCTTACTCGGGCTAGCTGTAGAGACAGCTGCCCAGTAGCCATCTTCATCGACTTCACAGGGGCTTTTTCTAGGGTATCTCACATCCACCTTACGCAAAAGCTGGAATCCCAAGGAGTTTCCAAAACCTGCTCACTCTTTTTCGTAGCTCTCTTGCGCACCCCCCACCCATGGTTACAGCGGGTTCTTGTCTCTCCATACCACCTCCTATTCACTCCGATGTCCCACAAGGATCAGCGATAAGTCCTTCATTGCCTACGATTTCCGTAAAGTATCTGCCCAACAACATCCATTGAACATCGCTATGAACTCATGCGATGTTGCGACCTGGGGCAGCAATGCCGCAAAAGCGCAGTAGGCTATGTACCACCCAAGCAGTGGCACGTCGAAGGCAGCCTACAAATGATCGCAACAGATAAGCAGGAGTATCATTTGGTAATGCCCCGCCCAACTTATCCAGTCGGGTTGTGCAGCACTAATTCAGGATGAGGAGCAGCAAAGACTCTGGTTAAGCTAGCCATTATATTTTTCTCACCACTTGCGACTGGGCCGTTTGTCCACCACCTGCGTTCTCAGCATGATGAGGGAAAACTCTCCGAAGATAATCAATGATTACCTCCCGATATGCTATAAATCTTGTATTTGACTTATTTCGTGCCGCAGGAGCCCAGAATAAACACAGTTGAGACTTGGCTATTGTAAGATGGCTTAGTTTATTGTAAATAGTGCCGTAGCTAACATGAGTAGACTTTGTTTTGAAGTGCCCAAAAAGGTCGCTACCTGTGGCTCGAACTTTCGTCCGGCTGGAAGTCACAGTGCTCGTTGCCCTTGGCAACCTCTAAGGAAGCAAGTTACGCAGTAGCTCGGCCAGTGGTTCCCAGTCAAAGTACAGTGCTGTGCAAGCAAACCGGACCCCTCTGCCGGTACATGCCAGTCGTGGTTCT
This sequence comes from Fasciola hepatica, assembly GCA_948099385.1. Taxonomy (NCBI): domain Eukaryota; kingdom Metazoa; phylum Platyhelminthes; class Trematoda; order Plagiorchiida; family Fasciolidae; genus Fasciola; species Fasciola hepatica. The sequence continues at coordinate 6,307,362 of CANUEZ040000019.1, forward strand.
TGCTCGGGCTTCAGCATATCACACTGTTCTACAGTAAGTTCAGTTTTTCATAGAGCTAGGGCTGATCGGTTGCCAGCTGAACTGAAGGAAACGCGGGTTCCTGGACATTAAGAGTTGTAAAGATAAAGTAAGCTGTTGGAGGTGAGAAATGATAAGTAAATGGCTGAATAAGAAATGGAGCTCGCCGAGGAAAGGGAAAAGCTAGTCACCAAACATGAAGTCGGGAGGGAGTAATGGGCTCTGAACATCAAGCTGTTTACCTGAGTGATTGCCATGCACGAAGCAGCATATCACGAACCACACCCGTTGTACCAATAGCAGAACCTGCAAAGTGTTACCTTTTAAATTTACCCAGAGTGGAGATGGAGCCATTTTCGGGCTATTCATCTACCTACCCGAGTTTTATGAAACATTTCCAGTAAAACTTCGAAAGGAGAGCTCCAGCTGATAGCCACAGTTTATTCTATCAGGTGCATTACTGCAAGAGACAAGCAAGGGATGCGATTCCAAAATGTTGTGTTACCCCAAAGACGGGCATGCTGTACCCCTGGAGAAATTTCAAAGCCCTTGTATGGAGGGGACCACAAAGTGGCATCTTCACTGAGTGACGGCTTGCAGCTAGGTTTGAAGCCTCCGGTGAGGGATTTGGATGCTCTGACCGAGTTATCACTAAAAAAGCTCACTTGTGAGATAAAGCTCCCGCAGATGAATTGCTAGCCAGACCTTTTCTCACTGCAAACCGCGGAACGGATTGCCCCGGTGCCATTCACGCGTCTCTATGACTTGCGGGCCAGGGCGGCTGATAACATTTTCAGGATGGAGGATAAACCCAGGTTCTAAGGTTTGCATTACTTGGTGTCCAATGAGGCGCAAATCGCTTGAAGTAGGTTCATTATACTGGTTGCCGACAGCAAGGTTCAAGCGCACCTGCTCTCGCCCAAAAGGAGGAAGAATACACAGATCTGTACCGAGAAGCGACACTGTTCACACAAAACAGGGTAGTTCATTACTGGCCGCAGCTGATGAGTGTCTAATATGTAATGGGATACTCGCACTTGAGGTATGTCAGATTTTTCTCTCTAGCCGTGTGCCCGGTCGATGGACACTTCTGAAAGAAATCAGGGATTGATTTCGTGTCTCAGATATGGGCGTCTGTCGAGCAGCTGTCCTGATTCCAATCCGTGCTCAATATGAGGTTGTCAAAGGCAGAATAACTATGCTACGTGGTAAACAGGAACGATATACCGGCTGGGTTATGCCTTTTTCAAAACAGGGGCTGCAGCCGGACAAGCTAAGTACAGATGGTGCCAAAATCCTGACCAATGGACCAATAACATTGCCGCTACTCTAGGGCCACAGAGTTTCGTAAGCTTAGGCGTACTGCCTGCACAATTCGAAAGGCCGATGGCTTCTGCGGAGACCTAAGCCATATTGAGCCTCAGGTCCGAACTGACTTTACCAAAAAAGACTTTCTGGACCCAGCTGGCCTAAAGGCATCCCCTGTCTCATTTTTGACTTCAATTTTAAGTGAGGCCACCAATTGGATTTCAAGGATAATGGAGCTGCTTTGGAGCTCGTTGTTCGGAAGCGATTCTGTGAGTGCAGAAAGATCCTTCAGTGTTGATAGGTCACCAGTTCAGATAGTTCTTTACTACTCAGATTGGATTGTTTTCTTCTGGCCTCGCAAACGCCGCTCCGAAAAGCGTAACGCGGAAGATTCGAGGGCTTAACTCCTAATGGGTGCCGATGTTACAGAAGCCCTCTAGGCGTTCGAGCAAATGTATGGCAGAAGCGGAAACTACTCTTTGCCTCTCGGACACCTTGGGGATGGATCATTATTCAGCCGATAAACCAGGAACCAGACTCTATGAGGAAGGTTAACCGCTGCGGAGTGGAGGTCGATCCCTTGACTGAACACATCAGCTGACTGTGAAGGCCGTGTTCCCCAGTGGAGATGCGTTAAAGAAGTCTCTTTCGGTAGAAACATTCAGGCCGTTGATATGGTTGACAAAGCCGTAATCAGGTTGTGCGGACACAGTGAAGCTGCACTTTCCCAAAGGGACCCCTTGGTTGGGCTTCCAAATAATCACTTAGAATCCAAAGAGAAAAAGAACTGGCTGAGAAGAGGTTTATCCTTGATGTCGAAGTTTTTTGTAAACACTCGGCAATAAAAAACAAGCTTGTGTATAGGGACCAAGCCGAAACAGTGCCCATGTGGAATTAGGAAAATATTTTGCACCTAACTGGCACTTGCGTTATTAGGCAGCAATAAACCCTTAAAACCGGACAGGTAAACGATGGCGTTTGTTTGCATTGCCACATTCCAGAAGTGCTCTTTGGAAGACGAATAGCTATTGGAACCAGACACGACAACCAATCTTACTGGAGCACTTTTTCGCCTTGAAAAGGAATCTGCTGCGTCAGCTGCGGACATTGAAGAAATGTTCACGCAGGCCCCAGTGCCGACAACAGACCGAGAAGCATTGGGGTTACTTTGGGATAAAATGGTCAGCTGAGTTGTGATCTGGCTGAAAGTCTAATGACTGCTAGCCGATTTGGCGCCACATTCACCGCATTTCGCCTCAATTTCGCACCACCTTCCACGGCAGACGATTAAGAGGGACTGCCTGAGGACTATACTTCAAGGACCGTGTATGAACCTTTTTAGACGACCCTCTTGTGTTCCTCCTATAAATAGAAAACGCAAGAGTTTTCACGGCTCAAATGAGTGAACTATTATCGGGCGGTGGCTTTCGGCTTCATAATTTGGTGTGTAACCACAAGGAGGTTTTGAGTGCTTTGCCGAAATCTCAGCTGGCACATCCCACTTTGAAAGTCATCGGTTGCTCACCAGTGCTGTAAAGGACTTTTGGATTTCAGTGAAACTCCATAGAAGACACTTACCGGTTTGCATTTGCGATATGCGGGGAATGTCAAACTAGGCCGGGCTTGGTGTCTATGATGTGGTCGAACTTCGGCCCACTGGGATTAGTTTCACCTTTCATCCTGCTAGACAAGGACTGTTGCAATCACCGTGTGGCTGAAGTTTGGTTGAGGCGACCCAGTTAGAGAAAAGCTGCTGCTCTGCCGGAATGAGTGGCTAGGGACCCTGGAACATCTTTGCGCACCGAAGGTTCAGCCTTGAATCCTTAGAAGTGACCCCCTTTAAGGAACACGGCTGTAATTGTTTTGTGAAGTCTCTGGAGTTCAATGTGCAGAGGAACCTCTTTCCAGAATGGTTTTAAAAGACATAGACTCGTAATATACCTTCAAGTCTTCTTCTGAAGACAGCATCTCTTCTAAGATTAAAGTTATCCGCGGCAAGACTAGCCGTCATAGACTCTCGTACTCTTACGGAAGAAGCTCGACACAAATCTGGTAAGACTTTTTACCGGACGGACTTTGGGATGGTTTTGCACTACTCAAACAATATTAAAACGACATTTTATACGTACCTTGCAAATCATTTGGCTGAAGTCCATCTCCGATCTGAACCTTGGCGGTGACTACGGATCAGATCGAAAGTTAATCCTGCGGACTTGGCTTTGAGGAGTACAACATCACCAAGTGGCTCCAGTTGCTAGTTTATGGATCCAGATTTCTTGATAAATGATGAAACCTCATTTCCGACCAATATCAAAGTTTTCACGATACCACCGACCATGGATTTGAAGCAGCTCTTGGGTGCAGTTTTCATAGTGCTGCGGGATACACAGATGGTCTAACAGTTGGCTAGATGCTCCAGTTAGTCTCACCCCCTCGCAATGGTAGGGCGGCAAAGTCGTTTTAAAACACGTAATGCGGTTATGAGAGGCTGTTACACAGACCCAGGACTGACAGTGGAGCCGTTGAAGTTATCCGATGTTGCCAAGTGGAGGAAAGTGTTATCCTCATTGTGCAGTCCAGGGATTATGACTTGGAAGCAACATGGTTACGGGACAGGAATGGGAACGTAAGCACAAACAGATCTACGACGGACGAAGCTCCAATGAAACTAAATCTAGTTTTACTAAATGGACCGGTCTGTGTAAGAAGAAGAGTGAACTACTCCAACCAGCTTCAGGGAGTGAAACATCCTGTGATACTACCTAGGGCTAACCCATTTATGGACTCAGTAATCCAATGATATCACTCAACGAAGGGACGCGCACGGCCACCTCGAAAACTCGCAACGATTGGCAAAGTTTATTGGACTGTGCAAGGCCGAGCTGCCGCCAAGAGTGCTCGAAAGATGTTGAAAACAGCGAAGGCACTTGGCAATTGTTACCAAACTGATGACGGCTCCACTGCCTGCCACCGGTGCCGAACAAGGTCGGTTTCGCTTCAGGCATATCGGAATAGATTATTTTCGTTTGTCTTCAGTGAAGGAAGGCCACGGCATTAAACTTTCACACGATTCCGAAAGCTTGCGGGGCATTCGTGAAACATTCCTTCATTATGATGCCGCTGAGCTTCATGTCAAGGGGGGTGAACCATGAAATATTTTCGGTGACAGTGGAACAGGCTTTGCTGGATTTCAAGGAAAATTAAAGAACAAAATGGGAAACTGGTCCAGCCATAATATTGAGGACAGCGTTGCAAAGGGGTGTGCGGTAGCACTTTAACCCCACTCATGCTATGGAAGTCGTGGAGCGCTTTTTGGGAAGGATAGGTCCCTCAATTTTCGACGAACAACCAACGACTGACGAAATATTATTGACATTTCCCACTGGGTATGAGCGGATGGTGAACGGATGGCAGCTGGTGCTTTTCGCTTCGGACTGCCGGGGTCCGTCAGGGCTCATCCCCAGTGATATTATCCTGGGGGTGAGCCCACGGGATATTCCGACTAATTCGTTACAGGATAGAACATTTAGTCATTGGAGGCAGGCAAGCTACCTCGCTTTCCATTTGGGGCAAAAGTCGCGCAGCTGCAGGTAAGTGCGGCCGGGACCCTCACAAAAAGTGACTTACGCACAACGGCGAAGCAAACCCACAAGAAGCGGGAAGTCGGCTCAGAACTTAGCTCCAATTACGCTGGATCCCCTGTCAAACTGTTAGTTCTTCAGGGCCAATGGGAACTGCTTGTTCTGTAAACCAAGGTAGCCAGCACAAAAAACTGTTGCTCGAAACTGAGGGCTTGTGCGGGTGAAGTCAACGTGATTGCAATCACGGACACATAGTTAGGATATCTGGAGCTTTCACCTGCCGTACTACTTTTTGAGCGGGACGGACTTGCAGGAAGCACAGGATAGATGAGTGTTACTGATTATGGAAGAGCAGTAAGCTCAGCTGGGGCCGGCCAGACTCAGCCCAAGCAAAGTGCACTTTATATCGTTCGCTGTTAGTCTAAACCCCTACTTATGGAGACGCTACCAGGGTTTGTTCTGTTGGACCGACTGACGACGTGCATTAGGGAATGTCTGCCTGGCAGGGCCTTCCATGCGGGAATAAGGGGCAAGCTCATCTCCGGCGGGATGCGTGCACAGTGGAGTGGCCCAAAGGTAAGTCCTTGAACAGCTGCTACTCTTCCTCTATGTAAACGACTAAGAACATGGTCTAGAAAAAATTGTGTTTCAAATTTGCCGGCGATATGAAAATAGCGGGAGTATTCAACCATGAATCTGCGCAGAGGGACCTAGGCAGAGTCCAAGAATGGGCTGCGAAGTGTGACATGCCACTGAACATGCGCACGTTCGTGCTTCCAGTTGACGAGGGGTTTCTTCACAAATTAAGTTTACTGGGAAAGGATTGCGAGACAGTGACAGCTGCGGTAAAAGATGTGGTACAAGAATTGGGAGCCACGGCTAAGGCTGATTTTCAACCCAAATCCCAGCCTGAAAAGGCGGCAAGAATTTATTTCAGAGCGCCTTTTCAGCTCCGTCGAACAATCAGCCCTAGGAGACCATCGGTGCTTGTTGCAACATATAAGGCTCTCATATTGCCCCGCTTAGAGAACTGTCCCCAGGCCTGGAGTCCATATTTGGTTTCGGAACACGCGAGCACTTGGAAGAATCCGGAGAGGGTTCACCAGATTCTTTCCTATATCAAGGGCGAAAAGGCATGAGGAACGCTTAAAGCACCTCAGCTTACTCTCTTCGGAACGGGGAAAGAAAAGAGGGAACTCCATAGCAGTGTACAGGATCCTCACAGGCGGGGTCGACTTTGGGACACCAACTTGTGCCTTACTGCGGCCGTGAGAAAACAACATCCTGAGAGGTCATGCCTTCAGGCTGAAGAACAGATCACGGGCAAGACTCAGGGCCCAGTTCTTTATGCCGATTGTGGGTAACGACTGGAATAAACAGCCACGGGCAGTGGTCGAGGAAATCACGGTGGCCGGATTCAAGCATAGGCTGGACAGGTCATGGGCCCGAGTGCCTCATAATGGACCACCATGGCCGACAACACAGCACTGAGTGGATCAGTTTTAGTTCGTTAGACCTTGTGTTTACTAGGTTCACATTCCGTCCACCTTTTAAGCTTCTGTACTTTTCTTCTACTAGTCCATTCTTTAGTCCCCATCTGTGGCCAATTCGCCCTATATACGTCGTTTTACTCTCTCCCACCCTGTCCACATGCACTACCTCCCACCATTACTTTCGACATTATCTTTTTGCTCCATCTCTTGGTCTACCATCCCCGGTTCACTCCTCCCAAACCTAACTGACGGGTCGGTCCAAGTAGCGGTCTACTGTCACCAGCTTTGAAAGGTGCATGAATGGATACAGGAACTAGAACTCGAGGAACATGTCGCTCCCGTTGTTGCAGCACCGGAGAATTGGTGGAGCCCATCTGTGCAAGAAACTGGACTTCTTGGCTATCCGCCTTTCAGTCCTGGAACCAACCCGAACCTGAAACCCCACAAACCTGGTAGTGTCTCGTACGTGCCTCAGCACCTCCTCCGGCGATGAAGAGGAGTGGAGCCCTCTCGCTACGAAGACAACCTGATAATGATAATGATAATGATAATGGTTTTTTTCGGGTAATCCAGAGGCACGCTGCAAAGTAAGATCAAACGGTAAAACTGGAAGCAGAATCCGAAGTCCAAGGGCTTGATTCAAGTACGCGCACTGGATAAAGTATGAGAGAAAGTATTTAAGCTGCTCTTTATGGTGGCGCCCGGCAAGTTCAAGTTCAGAGACGGGTGGCCAAGCCGGCCGAGCCTAGGTGAGACTGATTGGAAGTAGTAAAGTTTTACTCAATATTATAAAAGAAGAACTACACAACGACAGAGTCAAATAGAGTTGAAGCAAATTTCGTTTGCCTTGAGAAAAAAGAAGTTTTCAAGGGAGAAGTAAACCAGCCATAGTGCTCCGCGGTGTATGGAACGGCTCAGGATTGGAAATCCAACGATGAAAGGGGTGAAATAGCGGACGAAGAGCAAAAAAATCTTTTGGAGATTACATACGTTAAGTTTAGCGACAAAAATATCGGCTGAGTCGGTAAAATACCCAGTAAAGGACTCATCTGTAGGGAGAGACTGCCTAGGTTACGGTGAAAGAAGTGGCTAGATGCAAACAAGTAATCGTTGATCAGGTTTTTTTATTTTCAGAAGGGCGGAATACGTTGCACCAACATAAAAATGGAAACTGGACGGCAGATCAATTTGTGATGCGTAGCCGCAATAGTCGCAGAGGAAGTGTTTGCAAAGGAGATGCGTATTGAGGTGACAATTAATTATCTACGTAATGATTACCGTTATCTAAAGGCTGACCAAAAAAGTTGCAAGGATCAAAATTGCCTGAGTGGATTTACCAAGATAGAACACAGGATATGAAAAACACCAAACAACCGATGAATACGCATGCGCAGTTGGGCGGCAAAGTAATTGACAGGTAAAACACTACCTGTTGATGCTCATTGTAAAAGGTAGATCACGTGACGGCGACAAATCAAAATCTGCGATACAGATGTCTCTCAGATGTGAATATATGGGGAAGGCATGAATGTTTGCTAGGTAAGGATATTGCTACGCTGCAGCTCTGGGTTGGCAAGAAGTAGGACCGAAAGAGAGAGGACTATCTCGATATCGTCGACTGTTGGGATGCTCTGAAGACAAACATTCCTCAATGAAGTATACTGTCTGGACATTGTGGAACGGAAGTGCACGGCAGCGTTGGGTGTGACTTCTGTCGAACATATCAACAAATGTGAAAAAAGGAGCTAGTTTTGTCTTGGGGATTGGCTACGTTTCCTTGTGGGACAGGTGAGTAATTTGGCATAAATCCTCAGGAAAAAGGATCATGAACGGCAAGCTGAGTATGGTAACGGTTGAAAAATTCAGCCACCGGAACGTTCGAGTGACGCGTAACAACCAATCTCGACACAGTTTAAAACAAGGTCGATTCCAAATGACTACGGTACTGTATACAGCGAAACAAACAAACAAACCTCAATAGTGTTCCTTCTGGGACCTTACGCTCCGAATTGAACAACAAATCAACAAGTGCAGCTGAATTACAGTAGAAGGTTAGACACAGAAGATGAGACTACCGAATACAGTCACAACGAAGATCAAGCTGAGCGACTCTTGCTCAAGGCAACGGTGAGAGTCCGGTTTGTGACAAAGATTTAGAGTAATATAACAAACAATCGAGATTCTGGTAGAGATAGTTCATACGAATGAAAAATATCGTTTGTAACATGGATGCTACTGCATGGAACGGGGTTTTCTGAACTCCTTTACAGCGGCCTTTCAACCACGTGATAACTATTTGCCAAGGAAAGTAATTTCTGCCTGAGGTAAGAAGCGGTAAGTTAAGGTGGCAAAGATGGAGACCAATACGACGGAAAATCTGTGATAATTGGAAAAGATAGCGGCAGATTTGCAGCATTTCGGGTGCATCAGTAGTGTTTTTTCGCAACCGATACTGGTGGGTGGGGTTGACAGTTAGCTAAATACCCAACATGAAAACCATTTTTGGTGACAGCGAGTGCAGTTCGCCATCCTGGCTGACCCCGCACATCGTAGCACAAGTCTTTCACGCCCGAAGTGCACCGGCCACAGGCGAACTTGACCGCGCCCTGCACCGGCGGGGTTTGAACGAGTGATATTGGCATTGTCACACAGCCGTGGATATCGAATAGTCCAGGGGCTTGCTATCAGGTTTTGAAGGATCCTGGAGAGCAAGGCCAAGGGGTAGCGACGGAATGACGGGCAGGTATCGAATTTTTAGCCGTAAATGAGTGCATGGTATTATGCCGAACCATCGAAGGGAAGATACTCGTCGGCGGTTGTCCGGAAAAGTAAAAATAGAAAGGAGCAGTCTGTGATGCTCCCAGCCGGGGATTCACGGTCACTGATTAACAGAAACCTCCAGTATCTGGAAACAGGAACTACTTCCAAAGAATGCAGGCTATGAGCTGAAGAGATAGGGCAGGAATGTTAAAAATGGCGATGAAAATGAGGAAGGATGAAGATGAATCGGTAATTGCTGATGGTGGCCGGAACGGGATTCTGGGTTGAAGTGCCAGGGCGAACTAAGAGAAGGGGAATGAGCCCAGTTTGGACCGAGTAAAGTGAATTTGGTATGATGTAGATAAGAAACAAGAGTTTGGGCTGAGTTAACTCCAACGGAGAACCTAGTGGATCAGGCGGGCAAGAGGGAAGCTTCAGGCCCAGGGGTATAGCTGCCATAGTAAGTGAATGTTATCTAGGCGGAAGATTACTACAGAAAATTATGGAAAAAATGAACCTAAACTTGAGTCGATAAGTAAGCTGATTACTATTGTGCTGGAGCTAAGGAAAAGAAGACAGATAAATTGAACGGTAAAACTTTGAAGAGGTGATTGCTAAGAGATTCAAAGTTGAGGTTGAAACTAGACTTGGAGTAAACACTTTGCAGAATAAAAACAAAATTCTGCGTGAAAACGTAGAACAACATTAGCTGTAGGAAATTGTACTGGGTACAGAATGAGTAGCAACGTAGCTTCGGGCTGAACTCAGTTAATGAGCCACCTCCCGTAAGAGAACCGGGACTGGATTTCCCGTCCATGTTTGTGGAGGAAGTGTTGAAGGTCATAAGTTGGGATTAACCTGGAATTGAGGCCGGGTTTGTGGGACATAAGGGGGGCATGGATTTAATGGCCCCGCTAGTGCCACGACACGACAGTCAGAGAATTTGATGGTACTCTGAAGGAGTGAAACATGAAAGCATTAGTAGTTGGGTGAGGATTTAACCAGGAAACTCTATTGAGAAATCAAATTACTAAGGGGAACGATGGAACAAAAGCGTCTAAATAATAGACGACAAGTAAGCTAATTACGATTGTGCTGGGGCTAAGACACATATGACGGATGAATTGAACGGTGGAACTTTGAAGAGGTAAGAGTTGCGAGATTTGGGGACGAAGTTGAGACTGCATTTGAAGTAACCACTCTGCAGAATAAGAAACGAAAGTCTGCCTGAAGGTGGGGTTTCATATTAGATGGAGGACAGTATGTGGGTAGTTGGTGGGATCAGCGTCCGTGACGTCATAACTAGAGGTTGAATTACCTCGACAAGCCTATTCAAGTAGAAGAATTGCGACTTGGCTTCCTCCAAAGGAGAACCCAGAAAGTGCGACGGGTAAGAAAGAAACTGCAAATCTAGAGCTATAGTTGCTATTTTGAGTGGGTTTCATCTTGGTAGATGATCTGACTTTGCAAAGCACAACGTTGTACACGGAAGAATAATAAGACTTGAGTGATATGCGGTAACTCGTGTGGTACGTAGGTTTCCTGGCCCCTGAATCAGACCCGCGTGTCAGTAACCCAAACCAACTTCGTACGCTTGCTCCTCCGAAGTGTACGAAATATTTTTGGATAGGGGTGTCAGTAAATCAGGCAGTTCATTTAATTCCTTTTTAAATCCCGGTGGGCGGCCTACTGCACGGATATTTGGTGGAAGCTTGTTCCATATTTGTGAATATTTAACAATAAAGAAATCGGACCGTAAGCTGATTCTCGAAGACGGCACAATGACCGAATGACTGCTGTGTCGTAACGAATACCTTAAGTTTAATGGTCTCGTACCACAGGGGAAGCTTTGCAGGATCTATATTTTAATAGTGAGTGGAAAAAGGACAAGTTGTTCTTTATCCGTCGGAGCCGAAGAAATTCAGGGTGTGGCAGGTCACAGCGCTGGTTATGGTTGAGACTGGACGAACAGCCAACTATTCGTTCAGTTAAGGAGCGCTTAACATTTCAGTGGTAATCCTGTCGATCTGGTGCATGCTAGAGCCAACTATTGGACTTTACTCTGGCAATGGCCTAAGGTGTGTTGTATAGGCACTGGGTTCACTTTCGCGCAAACGGAATTTTTTGCGAACCAGTTCTATTAACCTGCGGGACCTAGCAATGCGAGTGTCTGTTTGCTCCGAGAAGTTGAACGAACGGGAGTAGTACATGCCCAGTTCACGTACTGAGGATTTGTTGAGGACCAGATGATCACCTAAACTAAATGTTTTGGGAGGGACGTGACACTTGTACGCAAAAGTGCAGCTTTTGTCCGCCGAGAACTTCATTACTCATTCTGTGCACAACGAATTGAGCATCCGGTAGTCCGCCGGTAATGTCGCTATACCATTGCCCAATGAATTATGATCGAAGGTGTACAACAACTTTACATCGTCAGCAAGTAAAAACGGATATCCATGGCGAATCACGGTAAATACATCATTCATGTACATGAGGAGCAACTAGGGACCCAGTGCACTACCTTGGATCTCACTGCCAGTTATAGGGCTAGGTGTGGATATTGTGCCATCAACGTTTATCACTTGACTGCGCGAGGACAAGTACGATTCCAGCCAGGCATATAGTGGGTCAGCAGTGCCGTATGTCTTAGCCTTTGAAAACAAACAAGTGAGACACCCGGCCAAAGGCCTTATACATGTCTAAGAAGACTGAGATCACTGCCTTGCCATAGTAGGCAGCTATCGCAATAAGATCCAGAAAGTCAGTCGTACAAGTTGCGCAGGATTGATCTTTTAGGGAAATTACTGACCTTCACCTCAAAGGTGATTTTTAGGTGGTTTCTCTGTTCAACTTTTGTTATTTTTTCCATAATCCTCGATACTACTGGGGTAAAATTCACAGGCCGGTAGTTGGCCGGGTCCTCCCGTGTCCCTTTCCTATGAATTGAAATTACAACCGAAATTTTCCTCTTGGGCACCAAGGTCCTATGATAGTGAGACTTCAAAGCGCCAGGGGCGCACCAGATCAAAGAATAAGCACCCCAAAAGAAATTCGGATCATTATCCATGAGCACACTGTACGAGAGAGGTTCGATGTTACGCTCTAAATAAGAAAAGGGTGAAAACATGGAAAGAAGGTCTACATTCCAGATCCGGTAATCACCGGATACCCAAGGGATATGGCAAACCTAACAGCGAGTGATCCACTGGGAAAGAGCAAGCACAGAGTGCTAAAAATAGTGGTCTACTCGTGGTCCTGAGCTGCGGCCTAATTTAAGCGTTGCTTCTACCATACTGACAAGGGGTTTCCTTGAGAAGTCGGAGAAGCCGTTGACCAGCGGGTAGATAGAGAGAAGAACTACGTAGAAAGAAAGCGGTAGCTCATTCGGAATGGTACAGAACGTCTGACGGACCAGGTAGTCGCACTCAGAAGGGTGCGAAGTCAAGAAAGCTGTCCGTGAAGGATCACTCTAGTCTACCACGTGCTGAGGGCGAAAACTTAGCGCAGGCAAAATATAGAGTTGGTGGTAGCCATCGGCACTTTATACAGCGCAAGTCTGCGAAGGCTGGGCTTTTGGCAAAGCAGATGGCTGGTCGAAAAAATATGACGAAAAACTAGCTGAGAATGCCAAAAACAATTTCAAGTCCTACTTTAACCACGCACTGTTCAAATAGGCCCTGAGGGTATCAGTAGTCCACGTGAAGGACGACCAGGTAAAACACGTTGAAACCAGCATTATGGAGCTGATGAGCCCATTCTTTTCTTCCAGAGGATTTACAGAGTGGACAATGGTACACGGGGCCGACTCTTGGGCAATTGTACTGCCCTGCTGATCATGGAGGATGCCGTAATAGACATCTCACAATGAGCCTTCATTCTGAACGGATTAGGGACACCCAAAATGGCAGGATCCAACGATATTCGCCCGGTAGTCTGGAAGCAGCCATTTGACGTACTTGCAGAACCTCTGACCACGCTATTACCAGTGTTGATGGAAGGTGTAGTCCCGAAGGATTGAATGAGGTCTACATTTAACCCTGTCTATAATGGCGGGAGAGCTACCCGAAGCGCCTTTTAGTGGGCCTCACCTAAGTGGGGTTTAAGTGGTTGACAGAATTTCGGGGGACAGCAAAGCAACACAAAGGCAAATCCTCTAGTATTTCCCAGTGAGCATGGTCTAGCAACACGCCGTGCGTGCCCGACAAACCCGTTCAACCTCCTTAACAAGGTAACCGGTAGACCAAACAAGGGACAAGGTGGGAATATATTACCTCAGCCACAAAATAGCTTTTGACTCAGTAATCCATCGCTTACTAGTTAACAAGCTAGCGGTCTTCGGTTTACCTCCCAACTTACAGCTTGGATCGGGAACTCTATAGCTGGTAAAAGTCTCCAGATTAGAATGGGAGACAGTCCTTTGCCGGTGGTCCACTTTCGCAGCGGCATACCTCGTGGTTCAGCATCGGAGCTCATACTCTTTCTTGTTCTTAAACAACCTCGCTATGGGTTTGGAGAACCCCGTCTTCGCTGTCGTAAAAAACTCCAAAGTAGCAGCATATATCGGGCAGTTCCACGCGGCGAGACCGGACCAGGTCATACCGGTGGTCCGTAGAAGATCTGGCGCTGAAAGCTAGCAGTAGCGCACATTTGGCAAAAGACAGATGGACACGCACCTGGAGGCAGTTGGGGCCAACTGGGCAGGAGGTGAAAATTCTACAGGTAATTAGAGTAAAAGGCCTAGGGTTTTTATGCACCGGGGGTTTCAAACCAAGTGGACGATGTCGTATGGGTGCCTGGTAAGCCTCCAGAACTCTCTGGTAGCCCGAAAAAGCAGTAGTAATGAGAAGTCTACGGATTCCACGGCCAAGTTACAAAACGATTTTGCTCATCAACCTGGTAAGTGGTGCCCAGGCTCGGTTGCTGTGCATAGAAAAGGACATTAGGACCATGGAGACGGTGCGGAGTTGATTCGCGAGATGGTCTATCTACCTGCGAGGGTTCACTTACGAGCAGCTTCTCGGGAGGCTGAACCGGAACCCAGTTGAATGTGGAAAGCGTCGGAGTGACCTGATTGGAAGCTCCAAACCAATGGAAGGACTAGCTGTCGTTAGTGAGGGCGTGAGGCTGTCAAAGGTGACCAGTCGCCACACCGTAGTCCAAGGACGTGCACTTAATTTTCGGAAGGAGAGAGTAAGGACTCATCTGAGAGCAAGCCTTTTCCCTGTTTGAGCAGTTAACGGTTGGAATAGACTGCCAGACAGAGTGGTTGAGGCATTTACAGTAAAGGATTTCATAAAACGGCCCCATAAAAAACGGAAAGGGTTGTTTAAGGAAAATTTTGTGCTGAGTGGCACTACATCTCTCTCACACCCTTCTCCTTGCCTTACTTCCCTCTTCAACTCCACTAATCTACTGCCGTCTAACTGATCACTCCATCTACCCCATCAATTTTGGGACCTTTAGCCTTGCGTAAGTTCCTATAACGCACGGCCCTATGGATGATCGGCTACATGCCGCTGCTGGCTGAAAACTATGAGTCCGAACACCGTTCTGATTGGTGCACGTTTGCTGAAGGTCCTCTCTTTTTTGATTTTTTCTGCTATTAGATCGGAAGAAACAGCCCTTTAGTTTGCTACACCACCGGGTGATCAAAAAGCTCACGGTACAAGAAGCAGGATAATGTTGTGCAGCGTGGTACACGTTCAGTGAACCAAAGTGAACTCTGAAGAGCTTCCTAATAATAGTAAAATATTTCAGATGCGCCCTAAGAGTGCTAAAATGCATGATCGGATGATTCAATTTATGTCAGAGTGGGAATTCCCAAAAGGTTACAACATGTGTGCACAGAGCATTACCAAGAGTGTGAAAGTGGATTGAAATCGTAACAATGCCAGGTAAATTAAAAAGTCAAGGTCAAATAGGCGACTTTGCTAAAGGGGGTTGGGGTCAGTTATAAAGAGCGAGTGTAAGCACAAATAGAACTGGAAATAACCACAACATTAGAAGTTCCAGCTAAATCAAAGGGATTTCGTTAAACAAAGGAGAAGAAAGAAAAAAGAAAGGGGAGTTCATTAGGGGGAATTCAAAGAGTCGTTTGCACGCTGTAAGGTGTGAAATGCATATGGATAGAAAACTCGACGATGTACAAGAGTGGATCTTTAGATATAAAATGCCGCAAATCAACGGCCAGCGAGGTGGTAAAATTTGACGGTGAGATGCTGACGGAGTCAATCACAAGGGAGGATGCCAAAAAATCCGACGGGTAGAGGGAAGGAGTTCAGGAGCAGTGATGAGAGAAATGGCCAGAGGTAAGCCGGTAAGTGTTCAGTGGTTTATTTTCATCATTAAATGTATGTCACGAAGTAAAAGCAAGGGTATGGAAGTATGGCGGTAAGTCAACTTGAAGCGCGTTGTGTGGAGATGGCAGAGGTGAACAGCGTGCGGAAGCAGTAATGGAGTAGAGGGTAGATAAGTGACCTGATGACCGTTTTGACAGGCAGATCACACGACTACGATTAAGCGACAGCCGCGGTACCAGTGTGCCTGGGGCCAGAAAAGAGAGTGGGGCGTCGGATTCAGAACAAAATGAAACAGTCGGCTAGGAGGGTTGTAGAAACCAAATATGAAGGTCCTGTGATTGCATAGGACACGGATGAGGGAAGTCGGCTTCATGGTCGAGATGTGTGATCAAGTACAGCAGGAGTGGAAGCAAAACGCCTAGGAATTCGTTTATGATCGACAAGGTCTCAAACGCAAGGATGAAAAAGGTGGAAAAAATTTTGGTGACTACTGGCAGGCACTTGAACCAGTGGCTCTAATGACTCTTGAAAAGACAGAAATCTTATTTATAAGGAGTGGCAAGGTGTTCTCCGTGAAGCGGAAGTTAGCAAACGAAACAGAAAGTCCGATTCATCACAACTTCAGTAACCGGTATCCAGCGGGAGAATTCGGGGACAACACACTGTAGGATGTGGGGTAGGTGCCCAGTCATGAGCTTTTGCGGAGCAGAGTGATAAAAGTAGACAACTGAGTTAAACAGGATTATACTAGATGGGTTGTTTAGGTAAATAATAATAATAGTGTACTTTCGATGGCCCAAACACATGATGAATTGCATAGACAAATGATGCAACTGACGACAGAATCAGAGTTTACAGTAGGATAAAATAAGTGCGTGAGGAGGACTATAACAGAACATTGCAACAAACCAAAATGATAGTAACGCCCGGCAAATAGGAGACTCATTGTCAAGTAATCGGTTCGGCTACTTTTGATTGATCTCGGCTGAATGCCAGGAGTACATGCACAAATAGAATAGGAAAGAATTTTCACTGGTGGAAATTCGAACATATTCAAGGCATATGTTTTCGGTCTTTTTAAAAAGAGGAATTTATGGAGCGGAGTATAAATAGTTACTTACAGGCCACAGAATATAAGAGGCATATCGATAGACATCTCGTCGGTAGGTTCGGTGAATTATTCACTTTATGGGGGGTACGCCAAGGGGCATTAACGTGTAAATATATCAACCTGCAGGGATGGCTTTATGAATCTTTGGCTGGATGCTGGAAGAATCGAATATATAGCATGTAACTGACATATTTCGAGGGAAAAAGACTACCAGAGAGGTGGCGGGGGGAAGCGACCGGAGGAAAAAGGGGAAGCTTGCAGCGACTTGTTAACTTTATATAGGGTTAGCAAGAAGCGTCAAAGCGGCAGTGAAAGATAAATCAATATGGCCAGCGTATTTATAGCCATTACACAGGTGATTAGTTTCGCGAGAGAGGTGGTAGAGTAATTTACAGGTAAGTGTAATCCAATAGTTGAAAGCTTCATAAAGTGCACCATGCAAAATATGGCAAATCGATAGAGCTGCCCATGTATATCGCGGAAGGCGGCAGTGGATCAAAGGTTACAGAATAAAATACATCATTCGGTATAGATGGTGGTGGAATTTAGAGGCTGGATGCTGGGCCAGTTCTGGTAATATGACTTATGAATGTCACATTTGTAGGGAGAGAGGAAATGCCAGCACGAAGGTGTAAGAAAGGTGATGGAATAGTAGGTGTACCGTAAGTGCACCATTTCTAACGATCAGTTCGACAGGAGTGGCAAATTATGGTGGCGAAGCGGTGAGGCTGCATGAGAAGTATATCGGAGACGTTCAAACATGAAGGAAATCCGGTGGTCTGCAAAATTTGAATAACTCAATGAAATAGCACTGTGTAGGCCATCGGATGAACTGATGATGAGTGCAGGTAATCACGGAGGACTACGTTAAGACATATCAGCGCAGGATGTCTTTTCGTGACAGGTGAGGGAATGAAAAGTGGCAAGAAATAAGTCAACGATTGAACATTATTGGCGAGTTCTAATATGAGGAACGGGCATTAGTACGTATGGGGCAGAAGAGTGGACAGAAGTGTGACTCCTGGCAGGAAGTAACTGCCAAGATCCGTGAGTGTTTTCATAGGCAGTCACTGTGTGCAGAGAAAAAGGATGATAGCAGTCAGAGGTGAAAGCTGTTCACCGATGCGTAATTAGATAGTAATTAATTGTGCCGGGCATGAAAATGGCAGGATTTACCGGTAATATGGAGAGCATGTTCGGAGAGAAGCCGGTGTTAATTAGAGAGAGAAAAAAGGGACTTTCTACTGCAGCGGTGTGAGCAAAGATGATATTGGATAGGACTGACCGTGCCCTGGACACCCAACCTGAAAACCGTCTCTGGAGATAGGAGGTGTGATATGACAGCCTGGAAGCACCCGCACATCGTCGCAGAAGTCCTGCACGCCCGATGTACACCGGCCAAGGCGGCGGATCTGACCGCGTCCCGCACCGTTGGGATTAAAATGAGTTGTATGAATGCAGTAATATCAAGTAGTTTATGCTCTAGTGGCCGGATTGTGGGAATCATAGGGAAATCTACCGCATGACAAACAAAAATGAAATCGTGTGTGAATCTCAGTGGTCTTATCCAGCTAGAGGAATTCCAAGTTATTCACGGGGTAAAGCAGGCGATAATCGTCCTTAAGGGGTTGATTCTAGAAGCAAAACAGGAAAAGCTGAAGCCTGGCATTTTTACCAGCTGTGGGTTAAGGGAGAGACATGCAAGAACAACATCGTGCCGAAAAAATTGGCAGCATTAGAAATGGGCGGTCGCGACGTTGAGGTCGAGCTTTTTGGATTAAACGAGATAAGGAAGGCGAAATAAAACAGTACCAACGACAAATTTTCCTGAGGCTTAGTGAGAATCACCAGTAAGACAAGGGGGAAAGAATGAGCAACACATGGGGTAAATAATCATGTGCAGTTCGATGGACGGTGGATGGAAGTCCGCATGAATTGTAGTGTTTTGTTCATCAGAGCGAGGCCTGAAATCTCGTGTGGTGAAGTGGGGAGTCAGCGAGTGAATAATTGACGCGTGAATAAAACTGGCATCTAGAGGACACAACACTGTGTGTGCTACCACGTACTTTCTGGCATGAACGATGTTCTTATACGTAGTAGCGGCTGATAAAAAAGGACCTTACCTTCTATGGTAAAAACCGACAGCATAAAACTATGAATCAGCGAAGTAACAGTGGCCAAAAAGGGGGTCTCGGCCAGGAGATTTGAAAGTAGGAAGTGGAAAAACAGACACGTGGAAAGTGCTGTGGAGGTCAAGGAATATGGGCTGGACTGCCTTTATCTGCTCGCTACAATACAGAATGAATCAGCGTGCTCCTTAGCATCCTTCGGTAATAACTGTCTACTGGACAGACGTTGGTGAACCCCTCATTAGTATCCCATGCCGCGTCTGTGGGCTGGAGAATTAGGCATGCAGGGTTCATGCAATAGGAAGGAGTTATGTGCAGCCAGATGCCTAATTATTTTTTTCCGAATAAAAGAGTCTGAAATGTCGATCTAATTTGAGGTGGGAGCCTGTTCCAAAGAGAAGAGTATTTATCAATAAAGAATTCAGACCGCATCTCAGTCCTAGGTACTGGAATCATGAATGTAGAGTCTCTGTGTCGTAAATAATAGTTGGAGAGAGTTCTGACCTCGGAGGAAGGAGGGCTGAACTGCAAGGTGTACTTTTTACAATATTGCAAAAGAAACACAGGTTCATTCGTAGACGGCGTGATCGTAGGTGCTTTAGGTGCAATATTTCACACATTTCCGTATGTCCCGGTAACTGTTTGGTAAATCTACGTGGTACATTCCTAATTGCTGGTTTATAAATCCGCAGCATGTTAGAAAAAATGACAGGTGCAATATTCCAAGAGTGGTTTGACAAGAGTTCTAAAAATGCTTAGCTTACTCTCCAGAAGACCGAAGGTTCTATTAATCAGACCAGTTAGCTGTCTAGCTCTAGCAACCTGCACAGCCAAATTTTCGGAGAAAAATAAACTCACAAGTATAATGTAATACCAAGTCCCTTACTTTCGGACTTATGGGGCTGAAATGATCAATAATTTTGAACTTTCCTGCGGGAACCTGACACTTGTTCATAGGCATAAAACGTTTGACAGAGGGCAACCTCATCAACAGCTGGTTGCCTCATGAATCCAGCTATGGTGAACCGCTAGTTGTGTCGGCAATGGTGGAAGCTAAGGCGTCAGGTTCAAAGGAATAAATAACTTGAATGTAGTCTGCGAAAACAAATGCAGCTCCGTATGTGTGGACGTTAAGAATATCAATAACATACATGAGAAAAAGCAAGGGATCTAGTAGACCACTCTGAATAACTCTATCAGGTACTGGTCGAGGTGATGATAAACTGCCGTCAACGTCCACCACCTGTTAACAGGGATACTAGATATGACGAAAACCAACTCAGGATCGGGTGAACAATCCCGTAGGTTTTTACCTTAGCCAGTAACCTACCAAAAAATACTTGATCAAAAGCCATAGTCCTGTAAAGGAGGACTACGATCACTGAGTTACCACTGCTGGTGGCCCTAGTTATCAAGTTAGTACCGCATTTCATCACAGGGATTTCCTCGCCACGCTTTCTTTTGCCATGGCCTTCGTATCACCTTACTCATCATCGTTTCACGCTTACACCTTCACACCACTTAGAGACTTGGAGTATATCTCACATGGGAAAAGCAGCGAGTTGTAACTCAGAGACCACTTCATTCTATCACGGTATACCGAAATACGTTGGATACATGAAAGTTGCAGCCAGATGATAACTCCTCGAGCTGGCAGCGCAAGAAGCTGAACTTTTATTCCCCGAAGATGCAAGTCTCGTTGTAACCGCCAGCTCACAGCTTTGGTGCCCCTTGTTTATAAATAGGTATCCGTACTTAGGTCCTCTTGGGAACTTTAGCCGCTCCCCTGGAGCATCCGATTCCGGTACCAGGTCCTTCACTGGCTACGGCAATTCCTTCTTCTCGAATCCTTCCCCGCTGTCACATAAAGTGGCTTATAGTTAAGACAATCATACTTTAAAGTACTTCTCACATCCCCGACACATGGGCCCATTCAAGAAGTCCTGTTGAACATTTGGGCGATTGCCACCGGTCATCCACTAAGGTACGTGACCGGTCAACCAAAAGTTGGCCAGGCCCCTTGATGGGTCAGGATTTCAGTCCCTCCAATCGAATGGTTGTTTGAAGTTCTTCTGTTTAGGTCCACCTGCTGTTAGCACACTCAACTTCATTTCCACCTTATTCGACGTGGCTCTAGAGGCAGGACAGACTCCAGCTCGTTAGCTCCGGCCAGTAGCTTGTTCAGCCCCCAACCCCCCGTCAGTTCCACAGGACAACCAATATAAATATCAAAATCCACCAACCTCCACCGTTTTGTTCCTTTCATTCATTGGACGAGAATCGGGCTGGCAAATATTGTTCGTGAGACCGAACTGTGACCTGACCCGAAATGATATGAAACTGACCTTCTTCAGCCTGCTTTAGTACCTCCTTGAATAGTTCTTGATCCCCTTGGGTTTAGTTTTACTAACTCAAGGGTGCTGATGACTAGAGTTCTTGACTATTGCATAGAGGGTGAACCAGCTGGGCCTACCCTATCGGACCGTTCCTCTTTGCTTCCTCCTCGGATGTCGACCCTGATAACTGCCGAAAGCCCAGCTTATGAAAGCCACAATTCCAAAACGTCAAAGCACACCGACACCCAAACGCTCGCAGGTGAAAGACAATGGACTAACATTGGCCTTGGTCGCCGGTCCTGCTCACTGACCTGATTTGATCTGACCCCAGAAATGGACTGCGGATTTTGATGATGCACCATTGAGGCCTTTCGCAGGTGCACTTTCGCAAGTCCTGCGAGGAAAAGCTCTGCTCAATGACGCGCAGCGGGAAACGCGTTGCCGAATCAGCCAGAACTCTGAGGTACTTGATATTGTAATGACGAGGCATGAAGGGGACTCAGGTTCATCTCTCATCAGAGCACCACAAGAAAACGGCGTTCACGGGGTTAATGAACATTGAACTGGTGGCTTGTGGGAGCTCCCTACTGAACAAATAGCGCGGTAAGCTCGGTGGACTAAAGACACCGATATTAGTGGACTCGCCGACGGAACTCAATTGGGATATCATTCACAGCAACGAGGAAAAAAGTGTAACAATATCACGGGAAACCTTAAGGCACTCTTGGTCGCTTAATACCTCCAGCGAAGATTAAACAAAATTGTTTGCTGCCCTGGTGAAAGTTTAGTAAGCGGAGAGCACAGGCTTTAAATAACAAGGCCCGTTGCTCGTTGAGGAATAGAGGGAGCCAAAGGAAACTACAGAAATATGACGGCTCGTGGGAATGCTTTGAGGGCCCAAGTGGAGTGCCGACATTATTACTGAGAGGAGCTGGAGAGTGAAATAAAACGCAACTCGGGACCATATTCCAACAGTCCAGTCAGGATCGACACCATGGGTTGTTGCTGACAAAGTTAAAGACTCGAGGGGCGTAACAGCAAACAGGTGAAGACAAGATTGCTTCAGGATTTTCGTCCCCTAAGTGAACGAATCGCAGACAAACAAACCCCAAGTCCCATGACGTAGAACACATGCTTGCCTTACTGCATGTACTGGAGGACAAACTGTCAGACAATAACAATAACGTACCTCAACTTACGGACAAGCCGACCACAAAATCAAAGCAGTCAAGAAAGTCTTCAAGAAGTCTAAGCAACAATAGATAGGAAAAGTTCGAGGCTGCCATGCGGGGACAGGCCAAGCAGCTTAGATAAAAGGTTCTTATTTATAAGGGCCTCTTGTCCAGTCGAAGAACAGAAGAGAGACAAAGATTGCAAGGAACAAGCACAAGCGCCGGCGGAGAACAGGCGGATTAACGTGGTCATCAAAAGGAGCGAGATCGGCGCGAGAAGGCTAAGTCCGGTCAGGTTGCAGGCATAAGAAAGAGAGGGGAGACGTTAGGCAGACGATACACTCAAACAGATAAGAACAACAGTTAAACTGATGAGAATTAAGGTCCATCGACACATGTCTTAGGGATGAGACTGAAAAAAGTGCTTGATGCAGCGTGAGTGAACAACAATTGTTACGCGGTGCAGGCGGCCAAGGGTATGGTCGTCACGGAATTTCATAGTAACAGTACGCAAAACTGAAGTAAATAGTTTCGTCAGTACCAAATAAACTCAAAATAAGGAGCATGGGGCCTGGACTGAACCAATTTAAGGCAGATCCTAGATATGTCGAGCTGAATTTCTCTGTCCACTTTCAATAGACCTTTACAAGGCCAGCATAGTTCTCCGCTATTTAAGGGGGCGCGCGGCAGCGATGGTGGTAGAAGCACGCGCGGTCTCGTTCTACCCGGCGAGACAGTAATGACACCCACCCAAGCCGGCGAAGAGAACGTTGAACTGGAGGTAGGACGGCTAGAAATAGGTAAGGCAGCATTCCCAGATGGATTGCTCCAGCCCTGTCGCAGCAGTCGGTCAACCTGCTGGTAGAACCTTTTCACAACCACTCGACCAGTCCAAAGTGGCTAGGAGATTGAAAGAGTGGCGCCAATCACTAAGAATAGGAATAGAGAGAAGCTTTCGACCATGGACAGCTAAGCTTGATATCTCTGGTGTTAAAGGCCTTGGAAAAGATTCTACCGAACGAAAGGGTTGCTTTTTTATCCAGTGGTGGAATGATTAGTGTAGACCAACACGGCCTCAGGAGGAAGAGGCCAAACGTAATGAACCCCGCGCGCCTCCTGGATGAAGTTACGGAGAGACTTGGCGTCAGCAAGACGGTAGAGGCCTGTCACTTGGACTTCAGGAAAGCTTTTGATCCGGTATATCACGGGCTGATAGAGCACAAGTTTCGAGCCCAAGGAATTGATCCGTCGCCGATTGACTGGATAGCGGGGCTTCTCAATGAAAGAGAAGTCTATAAAGAGACGAAGGACATAGGCCCAGTACGGGTAGGGTTGCCAGTGGGGTCCCACAAAATTCGGCACCTGGACTACTCCAGTTTCTGTTATTTATAAACGACTTAGCTCTTGAACTGAATTGCCCACACATCACGTTTGCCGATAAAGTTAAGGTGGTGGGTGCTTATGGGGAAAATGCTCTGCAGGGTTACCTCGATATTGTGCCAGTGGAGCACAGAATGGGAGCTCCCACTCAACACCAAAAAACGCGGGCAACACAACGGGAACGTCTCCTAGGTCAACCCAAGGGAACTGAGGGATGGAGATAGAAGGTTGCTTTCTAACTGCTCTAAACCGTGAGACCCTAGGTCTTTCATTAGTATCCGAGCAATGCCGTGCCAACGTGCAAAATCATAAATGCATTGAGATGCATACACCGTTACCAAACTAGTGTACGCAACTCCGTTAGCCTGAGGCAGTATAGCACAAATCTACCGCGAGCCTATTTTTACTTAGAATGTGGAGTAGGTGCCATTGACTGCTCAAATGAAACTTCATCCATGCTTCACTCACACAGACCTAACCAGTCCATTATCTATTGTCTTCATATATCATCATAACCCACAGCTGGAACCACGTCCAGACTGCAACCCCCCTTTATTTCAGGTCTGTTGTCTCCCACTATCGCAGTCACCAAACCGGATAACCAAGGATGCCACTTTGACTCGTACGGACAGAGACTCAAATAGAACCTACCATAGCAACTGGGACCGAAATCAAGCCACCCGACAGGAAATACTCCCAAATGCTTATCAGATCATTCAGCTTTTTCTAAAGCAACCAACACACATTCCAGTTCATGCAAATCTTGCTAATATACCACCACACTCATCCGATTGACCGACACATACTTTGCCCTGCTAGACGAAACACACCTGTAAGGTTGATTACACCTTACTTCGCGGTTTCCTTAGTAAACGCGTGCTTCGGTCCTTTGTACTGCGTGGACCACCTGCACGTTACTCTAATGTGCGGCACTGCACAAATATGTTAACCAGAACAGTATTCTCCACGACCCGTGAGAATGAGAAGGCGATTGGGAGAGATAGTGGTTAGCGTGTATTTGGGAGCGTTCGTGAGAGCGTGCGCAAGAGCAACGGTCAAATGGCAACCGCGCTTGGCAGTCAGCGTTCAGTTAAACAATAAACGTGGTAAAAGTATGAACGAAGATGGCAACCACTACAGGGGCCTCCTCCTAGAAGTCCGACGGAGTTGGGCTTCGATCGTGATGGTAAGCCGGAATTATTGGTTGTCCAGGAACTCCTCATAGCTTCTCCGTTATATTGTTGTTGACGTCGAACGACTGCTGATGAGTTTACCGGTGCCTGCACTTTCGAGGTCCGATGTGCGTAGGTCCAACTGTGTTTTGGCGCCCGCGGGTCTCATACGAATGCAAGCCGGAAAATGCCTCGTCAGGTCCATCCTAAAAGGCGTCCAGTTGCTGTCTCCAGTGCCAGGCTGACCAATCGTCCCGTTGTCCAGTGAGCGGTTGGCTCCTTGAACGTGCACGGGAGTCAGCCAGGCTACGGATGAAGCCAATGTGACGGTGTAGATCCGTCTGAGAGAGGGAAAGGTAAACTGGAACAAAATAGCGCCTGAGGGCGCCGGCGGATGTTGGACCGTAATAACAACACACAAACGATGTTCGGTGTTGTTGTAGTCGCTAGGAGACCAGAAGAAAATGAAACCATAACTACAGATTGTAATTTCACGGGTCTGTTTTTTGGTAAATCCATGGCGAACTTCCCAACTTATTGCTAACAGTCGGTTGTAAAAATCGTCACGAAATCGGCGAAGCGGACGGGATTTCGTAGTTGGCGACCGCGACGGCTACTTCGCGTTGCGGGTACAGTTGGAGACTCTTATGGACTAACTGCCGAGTTTTCACTAGGCGTAATTGGGGGTGGTTCGAGTAGTAACTCGCTCGATGCAGGTGACCGAGCGACTTGAGCGGGTGTAAATTGGCCGAGCGGCTTGCACTCCATGACGGCAGGCTTGAGACGGTCGATAGATACGGTGTCGTGTCGTCCGTTGATGTCTATGACAAATGTTTTTGCCCTAAGTCTTATCACCCGAAACGGGCCAGTGTACGGCGCTTGTAGTGGTGATCGAACGCCATCGACGCGAAGGAATACATGGGTAGCGGTTCCTAAGGCAGTTAGGACATAACTTGTAGACTGTTGTTCACGCGGCGGACTGGCCTTGAGCACTCGCATGTGCTGCGTAAGGCGCTGAGCATAGTCACCGTAGTCGAAAGTCACGGTTGGTGAGGGGGCTACCAACTCCCCAGGCAGACGAAGTGTACAGCCATATACTAGTACGGCCGATGTTGTGTGTAACTCCTCCTTAACGGTACTACGCAGGCTTGAGAGTGCTAATGGTAGTGTTTCACTCCAAAGGGGGTTACCGTTTGCTCGAAGGGCGGCTTTTAATTGCCGGTGGAAACGCTCAACCATACCATTGGCCTGAGGGTGGTAAGCTGTCGTCTTAACGTGTTGGCAACCGAGCGTAGCGAGTAGGCTGCCGAAAGCGCCGTCAAAGTGTGGACCGCGATCGGTGGTCACTATTGCCGGGCAACCGAAATGACTAACCCAACCAGTCAGAAAAGCTTTCGCGGCCTCTTCCGAGGTGGGACGAGGGATAGGGATGGCCTGCGGCCAGCGAGTAAAACGATCCACGCATGTGAGTATGTAAACGTACCCAAGCGAAGGTGGGAGTGGTCCTACGAGGTCGACGTGCACATGATGAAAACGTGTTTCAGGTTCTGGGAACCTGGCTAACGCCGCCTTAGTGTGCCTATGGGTCTTACGTTGACACTGCAGACAAGCAGGAGCCCATCGACGGACATCCCGTTTGACATTGTGCCAAACAAAACGCTCAGTTATCAGTTTCACCGAGGCAGTCACACCCGGATGAGCCAGATTATGGAGTGTCATGAACGTAGGATAACGGTGGGCAGCAGGAACTACTGGCCTAGGGCGACCTTGCGACACATCGCACACGATGGTATTCTGGGAAGCTGGGATAGGCAATGTGGTTAAACTCAAAGAACCGTTTAGTCGAAGTTGTTCGATGTCAGGGTCCATAGTTTGAGCCTGTGCCATTGCGTCCAAATTGATGTTAGGCGTTTGTGACAGACTTAGTTGATATACGCGCGATAAGGCGTCTGCGACGGGATTAAGTACCCCAGAGACGTGTCGTATGTCCACGGTAAACTGTGAGACAAAGTCTAAGTGGCGAATCTCGCGTGGTGAGTATCGATCGGAAGCTGACTTCAGTGCGTAAACCAAAGGCTTGTGGTCTGTAAACACCGTGAACGAACGGCCTTCGAGTGCATGTTGAAAATGACGGATTCCCAAGTAGATGGCTAATAACTCTCTACCGAACGTGCTGTACCTTGATTCCGCGGGTTGTAGGCGCTTGGAGAAGAATGCTAAAGGTTGCCAAGAGTCATCTACGAACTGTTGCAGTACTGCTCCAACCGCTGTGTCCGAGGCATCCGTCACTACCGAAATCGGAGCCAAAGAGTCGGGGTGTGTAAGGAGTGCTGTGTTGGCGACAGCATCTTTGACCAAGGCAAATGCGGCTCGTGCCGTGTCGGGAAACTAGAACTTCCGCTTACCTCCGCGCAACAGGTCGGTGAGGGGTTGCATCATTTCCGCACAGTGAGGAATAAATCGGCGGTAGAAATTCACCAGACTGGCAAACTGACGCAACTGGCGAAAAGATTGGGGTTCAGGGTGGTCGCGAATAGCGGAAACTTTATCTGACAGAGGGCGGATACCCGAGGATGAAATAGAATGTCCTATGAAAGTGATATCAGACCGGCCTAATTCGCATTTCGCGATATTGATCGTAACGCCGTGCTGGCTAAGGCGTTCGAAAAGTGCTCGTAAGTGTGTAGCGTGCTCTTGCTCTGAAGAACTCGCCACCCAAATATCATCCAGGTATACGTGGACATTTTCCAAACCACGAGTTGCTTCGTGCATGAACCGTTGAAAGGTCTGGGCTGCATTGCTGAGTCCAAACGGCATTCGCAGAAACTCGAACAGCCCGAAAGGTGTAGTGACGGCAGTTTTAGGTATATCGGCCTCTGCTACCGGGATCTGGTTGTACGCCCGAACCAAATCGATACGGCTGAAGACGGAGCAACCTGATAAAGATGAAGTAAGATCCTGTATATGGGGAATCGGGTATCGGTCCGGGACGGTGACTTTGTTAAGCGCTCTGTAATCACCACAGGGTCGCCAGTCGAGACTAGACTTAGGAACCATATGAAGGGGAGAATCCCAAGGGCTACTAGAAGGGCGTATTATACCCAGTTCTAGCATATGTTCGAATTCGGCCTGTGCAACACGAAGCTTGTCTGGTGCTAACCGACGCGGCCTACTGAACACTGGGGGTCCCTTAGTATCGATATGGTGAGTGACACTGGTCGTCACTGCTGGGAGAGGCCCGGCCTGCCGAAACATGGCCGGGTAGGCGGCGATGAGTTCGCCATTTCTGTTGATCTTGACATTTCCGCTTCTCCCCTTTTACTGCCACCCAGTAAGAGACGCCAATTATTGCCTCGCTCTCCCACCTCATCGCCTGTTGGATACACCCCGAACTCTAACTCGCCATCTGTTCCCTCCGGTGATAAACTACTCGCCGTCCAGAGGAATAGGTCTAACAGTCTTCCCATTCTTCTCACAAGCCCCTCCCTCATTCAACTGTCTCCTCTTAAATCAACTCGCTTTAACTCACGGAATAAGGTTTCGACCTTGAAAAATACCCCTTGCTCCAATGCATCGGTGATCCCTACAAATTCACCGTGCTCACTGCCTGTCAATACCAAAATACGGCCTCCACATGCCGTCCAATCTGCCACACGTCGTACTTCTCACCCAAAAACTATCTCCACTGCTCCCGCTTCTAACTGCTCCATATTTGGTGTTCCACCCAACTTGAGTTACCCCCACCACAATGTGCAGCTTAACCTACCACCCTACACCCCTATTCCTCACACATTTTCAACCCTGCCCTCTGCACCCCCCCTCAGCCATTACTCGATTCCGACTGGCCGGTATTTCTCGACAGCTCTTGATCACCCCTGTCTGATATCGACCCGCCAAACCCCACAGGTTTTTCCCTTTGCTCCGATGTTTCCCCCTCCGTTGATGCCCAATCTCTCTACCCCTCAGCAGTCCCTCTCACTGCAACATTTAATCCAGCTTGGTTGGAAGCCACCCCATCTGAACCTCCACTAGCCCCAACATCAACATATTCCCCGTTGACCCTAACCTCCGCTCCTTCCAATCGCGATAGCCTGCCTCCTTCCAAATTACACCACCCCTCTGATGTGCCTATACCACCTCCCACAAATGGTATATCTCTAGCCTTATTCAACTCGCGTTCTATTCTTGACAAACTCCCGCACCTTAAAAAACTTGTCCTTACAAATAATTACGACATTATCTTAATAACGGAATCCTGGCTTTCTGAGAGCACTTCCAATGATCAAGTATCTTTGGTAGGGTACTGTCTTCTAAGGACCGATAGACCGAACCGGCGTGGTGGTGGGTGCCTAGCCTACGTCAAGGAAGCCTACACCACGACCCCTCTTTTACATACGGCACTCGATTCTATTCCCGATTCTCTCTGGTTCACTATGAACCTCCGAACCACTGTTCTTCACATTGGCTGCGTGTATCGATCACCAAATTCCCCCAGTTCATTGTTTCCACTTCTCATTAGGTCTTTCGAATACCTCTCTTTGCCTCCTTCTGGAACCAAGCTTATTGCGGGTGACTTTAATCTCCCTCACATCTGTTGGCCCACCCTCTCGGCTCCTCCCAATCTTATGGACCTGATCACTAGCATTCATCTTGGCGGCTGGACACAACATGTTGTCGAACCTACCAGAAATGGGAACATACTAGACCTGGTATTTACTCATAACATGCCTCTCATCGATGTGACCGTAATACGAAATTTCCCCGGTAGTGACCATAAAATGGTTATCTGCCATCTGCCCCTTAGTGGCCCACCTAGTCCCGCACACCCCCCCAACAATACATTCCTAAGCAGAAATTGGGCCTTGCTAGTCACGCTTCTTCGGCAGAAAGACTGGGGTGATTATTTCCTCACCCAGGACCCTCAGCATGCTGCGGATATTTTCTACTCCTTCTTTTCCGATTGTCTGGATAAATTGTCCAATACTGCCCAGGCTGTACCTAAAAAGAGGTCGTCTGTCTC
Source organism: Fasciola hepatica (assembly GCA_948099385.1). NCBI lineage: Eukaryota > Metazoa > Platyhelminthes > Trematoda > Plagiorchiida > Fasciolidae > Fasciola > Fasciola hepatica. Next base: position 6,337,141 of record CANUEZ040000019.1, read on the forward strand.
GCCACTCCATAAGAAGTACCATAAACTTCTCAAACAACTAAATAATTCCAACGACTTTTCACTTTTTATTCGTCTAAACCGCCTCTCCACACTTATTCAACGACAAGATAATACGCGACTTCGTGACCAAGAAGCTAAGGCTTTGAGTCATTCTAACAAGTCGCAAGTTCTTTCTATGTTGCATAAGTCTAGAAACGCTGATGTTAAGGCCGACTTCCAACTTCTAATTCTGGATAATAACTCATCTATCACCTCCCCACCTTGTATAGCCGAAGCCTTCAATGCATTCTTTGCTTCAGCCATGGCTCCAGCTACTGTCATTGCCCCGCCCCCATCTTCACCACTTACCGACTCTGTCCTTTCTACGATACCCTTCGATGCCAGGAGTATTTCCAAGCTACTATCCAATAGCAAACCCTCTCCTCGATTAGGCCCCGATGGCTTACCACCAATTGCACTCGTCAATGGTGGGCCGGATCTCCCCCTGTTGTTGCTTAACCTTTTCACTCTTTCACTTAATGGTAGCACCGTACCTGCTAATTGGAAGCGCTCGGTAATCGTTCCCATTCATAAAAAAGGACCTTTACATGAGGTATCCAATTATCGCCCTATAAACCATACCCCCATCTTATCCAGAATAATGGAAAAAATAGTTAAAGATAATATTATTAACTATTTATTAAGCCTCAGTCTTATTAATCACAACCAACATGGATTCCTCCGTTCACGTTCCTGCATGACTTGTCAGTATGATTTTCTGAATCTCGTCACCGGCTCTGCTGAAAGTGGGAAATCTCTTGTTGTTCTTTATCTTGATTTATCCAAGGCATTTGATCGTGTCCCTCACCCCCACCTTTTAACAAAGCTACGGTCATTTGGGATTGTCGATCCACTTCTTTCTTGGTTCTCGTCTTACTTATCTCATCGTTCACAGGTTGTCTTAATTAACGGGCACACCTCTAATCCTAAGCCTGTTACTAGCGGTGTTATTCAGGGCAGTGTTTTGGGACCCCTGCTTTTCCTCCTATATATAAATGATATGTTTCCGACAATACTTAATGGCACGCCGTTTTTGTTCGCGGACGACATTAAGATAGTCTACACTTTCTCGCCTGGCAACCTCAGTACTACTATCCCTAAAATCTCTGCTGACTTAGCCGCTCTTGATGAATGGTGCTCAACCTGGGCGATGAAATTCTCCGCCGACAAGTGTATTTTCCTCACTTACAAATGCCAGGTTCCTCCTGGTTCTTTATGCATTGGCGGTTCACCCATCGACAGCCAGCCTTTAGTAAAAGATCTTGGCTTAAGTTATTCTTGCTCTTTCAACTTCTCGGAACATGCTGTCCTCCAAACGGCGAAGGCTAGAAAGTGTCTTGGTCTTCTATTCAGATCCTTTCAGCTTAGGCAGAGCATTCTCTACATGTACAAAGTACGTGCCAGGCCACTTCTCGAATATTGTCCCCTAATCTTCACTAGCATGAGAAAATCCGACAGGATTATTATCGAATGTGTTCAAAGAAGATTCACAAAACAGCTTATCGGTTGGTCGTCCAACTTAAATTACAGGGAACGATGCTTATCTCTCAAAATCGAACCACTATGGCTTCGTCGCATCAAGCTAAATTTGATATTTCTGTATAAGCTATTGACTAAGCAGTCCTATTCCTCCAACCAGTTGTGCTTCTCCCCGGATACTGGATATTCACTCCGGAATAGACAGTATACTATTACCACACCCTCCGCGAGGACTGTTCTACGCTCTAAGTTCTTTCTCTTCGCGTACTCCAGAATCTGGAATAAACTTCCCTTGCACATCAGATCTTCTCGGTCAAAGTATGCGTTCGTGCATGCTATTGATAAATTCCTTACTGTCCCAACTGTTTTGCGCTTATTCAACGTTCACGTAACCGAACGTCAAGCTTACGAGATAGGCCTTGACTTTTAAGCCATTGCTCTGCTTTCTCTCTTTACCTTACCTTCCAAAATAACCTCACCGCTTTAAAAATTCTGATTGCTTTGTTTGACCGCTTCTCCTAGCCTTCGCCATCGACATATGTAAGCATGTCTGCGTCCACTAACTGTTTATCCATACCAACTTATAGGATCCTGCTAATTCAACTTTGAAACAAATCCTTTCAGATGCGCTCGCATTTGTAGAGACCACCGTATTACTCCCCACAGGTTGCCAATATCTCTCACTCGCTCCACGATTTATTAACTTTATTTAGTTATATTGCGTATGCGGCCCTGAAACCAACCTCAACATTGCCATAAAAACTGCTTCAGTATCCAACCCCTGGTTGGATTTATATATATATATATGTATATATATATATATATATACTCATTACTGTCTTATAATTATTAACAAAATCATGGTGAGTAACTCAACGGTCCTCGATATCTCTTAGCTTATAATGCCTCTCTTCCGCACCAGGTCCCACCACTCATACTTCGCTCACCACCTCTGCGATTTCGAACTGGAAAATCCAGTCTGATTCATCGCACTTAGCGTGACTCACTAACTGAACTCAACACCCAGTTATGACGTTACCATTTCTGCTCCCACCCTATCCCCCAGCTAAGGTTCTTCTGTAATTTCATGCAGAACTTGGTCTTTTACTCCTGCTCAATGACCACTCTAGGCGAAATACTAACTTTCCCATTGAAAGTTCTAGCCACACTTAGGCGTTTCCCCTTTAGTCTCACGTTTTATGGCCTAAATGTGCCTTTGGGATCCGCCGCACCGATGAGCCCGTGCTTATCTTTTGTTCTTCTTTCCGTTAACCGTTGATCCTCGGCTGCGTCACTCTATCTCACTTTCCTTGCCATAGTCTTTTGCGTCCGACCGCTCTCGCATGACCCGTCTGATGATAGCACCCACGTATACAGCAATATATATACTTTATATACACATATATATATATATATACATATATATGCATATATATATATATATATATATATATATATATATATATACCTATTCATACATATACATATATATGTGTAAATATATAACATTTTTATATACAATATATATGTATATACATATATATATATATACTCACTACTGTCTTATAATTATTAACAAAATCATGGTGAGTAACTCAACGGTCCTCGATATCTCTTAGCTTATAATGCCTCTCTTCCGCACCAGGTCCCACCACTCATACTTCGCTCACCACCTCTGCGATTTCGAACTGGAAAATCCAGTCTGATTCATCGCACTTAGCGTGACTCACTAACTGAACTCAACACCCAGTTATGACGTTACCATTTCTGCTCCCACCCTATCCCCCAGCTAAGGTTCTTCTGTAATTTCATGCAGAACTTGGTCTTTTACTCCTGCTCAATGACCACCCTAGGCGAAATACCAACTTTCCCATTAAACGTTCTAGCCACACTTAGGCGTTTCCCCTTTAGTCTCACGTTTCATGGCCTAAATGTGCCTTTGGGATCCGCCGCACCGATGAACCCGTGCTTAACTTTTGTTCTTCTTTCCGTTAACCGTTGATCCTCGGCTGCGTCACTCTATCTCACTTTTCTTGCCGTAGTCTTTTGCGTCCGATGATCGCACCCACGTATACATCTATATATATATATATATATATATATATATATATATATACCTTGGGTATGCTCCACTCGTCCCCCTTCCTAACTAGATTGTGCCATTTTACTACACACAGTTTGCGTATATATAAATTAAACCGTTCCGTCCTTTAGCGATGAGTGCTCGCTCTCAGTTAATTCCCGGCTCAGGCTAGAACTCAGCCGTCCCACCCTGTTTTTTTTTGTGCCTTTCGCGTACTTGCCACACGGATTACCATTCCTTAGTAACTAGGCTCCACTTCTCTACGCACATGCTCATGGTAAGTTAAGACCCCATTCCAACCGGAATCCGTATGCCCCTGCCGAATACCAGCACGTTTGCCCCCACATGAAAAATCCTCATTTTAACACTGTGTTTTCCCCCCTTTTTACTGTTTGCCGTCCTTTACCACAGCTGGTGAACTGACCAGACTATTATCTTCTTATTTTCTCATTCTTCGTCCAGACCATACCATCTACTATTGTTTTATTCCTGGTTCCCAAACGGACACCCTCTCCTCATCCACTGCCTACCTGATATCGCCCCAAATATCCTAGAAAGCTACCAGTCTCCATCTAGGGATCCCTAATAGACCTGTCCACTAGCCGAACGATAAATAACTGTTCGGATATCAAAATGTTCATTTTCTTGCTTCCATATAAACGATAATCATAACCCACAGCTGGAACACTCTCCAGACTGCCGCATTCCTGATCTCTTCCAGATTGCATTGGTTACTTGGGTATCCATCGGCTAAATCGACGTTTATCCCGGATTACCGTAAGGACTGGACGATTTGATCAATGGTTTAAACCTATACTCTCGCCTGCTGACGTTACATGGGGCACCGTACATGGATTAACAAAACCTCATGAAAGTCTCACCGCATCGCAGAGTACGAAATCAATGGCCGGAACCCAGCCTTCGCAGCTGTCAACTTCGTCAAACCAGCCCTTTTTTACCTGCTTCCCACAACATTCTGCCTGCAACCAAGGTCTCAACGGAACAGTATACCAGCCATCTGCAGCCAACCATAATTTGATTACCAATTTTCTATCAAATACAAAAAAAACATTTTACACTCTTCCAACTCCTGCCTAGCCGAACCATTGACGTTTGTCTCCACTAATCCGTTTCATTGACGGCTTTTCTTTTCTTTAATAGTCCGTTATATGTCCATACACCATTCATGCTCTTCAAAAGTTCACTGAAGTCCCTGCGAAGCTTTTCGCCTTCATTCGAATTTCCAGATGACACGGTAATCACCTGCACAAAAGGTCCGTTTTATTATCACCTTTGAATCACTTGCCTTTGTTTCACATGCTTCCTCCACAATTAGTTACCCAATGCTGGATCAGTGTCCAATATCCCGCTGGTATCTCTGACTGCACTTTGAAAGCCCCACGCTTGCTTTACTTCTAACAATGTTCTTTTGCATCTCTTACGCCCGGTTACTTGTTAGTGACCGTCCATTTGTTGCTTATATCAGCAATTCCACGACTGTCCAGCTATCCACACCGCCCCCCAGCGATTTCGAAACCGATTCGAAATTCCCGTCTCAACCATTACCACTTTTGTTTACTCAAACACTACATGACTTTACTGTTGTATTTCGGTTGCTGTGATTTATAAATTTAGAATTTGTGAATACCTCACATTGACATGTATTGCTGTATACTCTGATCTTGCCTTGTGCATGTGTATTGACCACGGTCAAGAAATATACTATAACTATAACTATAAGGTTGGTGTGCCGGTGGTTGAACGTAAAAGGGCGTGACGTGATTCACTCGCGAATTATGACCCGCAACAGCGAGAGTAATCTGACGATCCACCACTCTGCGGCGCCGTGCATTAACTAACAAGTCAAAGTGCTGCAGGAAGTTAATGCCTAGAATTGGGTACGGGACGTCGGCGATGATGAATACTCAACAAAAATTACGCCTCAAACCTAAGTTTAAGGTGAGCACGGCTGGCCATACTTTGGGATGGCCGTGCCATTGGCAGCGCGTAGTGTTTTGGCCTGCGGTGTGCTATTGTCGTCTTTCGCTCGGGGGAGAACGCTCACTTCGGCACCGGTATCTACAAGGAATAGGTTATTTGAAATAATGTCCCTTACGTTCAAAAGACGACTATTGGTGTGATGCTCGTCTTCGTGGGTCGCCACCACGGGCCGGGGGTTTAGTTTCCCTGATGAGCACCGGGAAACGTACACCCTCGTTCGCATCGTTCGGCTCCCTCACCGAAGCGACTGTGGTATTTACAATACCCTTCTTTTGAAGAACCGACGAAACGTCGTCGCAATGACGGACTATGGAGCCTAGGTGAGCGTGTGCGGTGCCGCTCCTGTGACCCACTTCTAACTGCTAGGCGTTGCAGGCTCGCGTCAATTCTAGACAAAACTGACGCGAGTTCGTTAGATGTTGGCAAGGCAGGCACCGTTGCGACGGAGGGCCTGGTTACTCCAGCTACAGCGGGGTTGTATCGTGACATGATGTCATCAGCTATCGCTGCAGTTTCCTCTAGCGAGCATTTGCGCGTGGCACTTAGTAAAACTGGAATGTTATGCGGCAAACGCTGCAGCCAAAGTTCCCTTAAGAGCGGGTCCTCGCCTACAGTCGGTCCCCTCAAGCGCTGCATCTCACGCAGCAGTTCGGAGGGCTTCCTACTTCCAAGCTCAACGTTTCGAAGTTGTTGCATACATTGGTCTTGCGTTGGGGTCGTGCGGGCAATGACGGCCCCCTTTAAAGCCTCATAGCTTCGGGAAGAGATTATTACGTCCCTTACTTGCATTGTGACCTCCGGCGGGAGGCGGCCTGCTACCCACCTGAAACGGCTGGCGTCACTGGTTATACGGCAGTTTTCGAATTCTAACTCAACCAGCGTGAACCAGAGTTCTGGATCAGCAGGCGTGAGTGCCGGTATGTGCAGCGTGATCGCCCCAACGGTGGGGTCTGAGCAGGATTTCCGTTCGGCAGACATGGTGATTACTTTATGGAATACAGACGGGAAAAGAAATCAACGACCAATGGGGCACTATAGTCTTCGCGAAAAAAAATCACGCCGAATTAGACACACAAAATATGTATGGACGAAAAAAAAATTATTTGGTAAACCAACCAAAAAATTAAGATAGGGAAACAATAAAACACACAAAAACGTACGCAGACGGGACCTTGGACGGTAGAAAACAAGGAAACTCACGTGACCTGGGGATCACGTCGGGCTCACCAATTGTAAGGTTGATTAGACCTTACTTCGCGGTTTTCTTAGTAAACGTGTGCTTCGGTCCTTTGTACTGCGTGGACCACCTGCACGTTACTCTAATGTGCGGCACTGCACAAATATGTTAACCAGAACAGTATTCTCCACGACCCGTGAGAATGAGAAGGCGATTGGGAGAGATAGTGGTTAGCGTGTATTTGGGAGCGTTCGTGAGAGCGTGCGCAAGAGCAACGGTCAAATGGCAACCGCGCTTGGCAGTCAGCGTTCAGTTAAACAATAAACGTGGTAAAAGTATGAACGAAGATGGCAACCGCTACGCACCCATATGATGTCGTACGTTGCCACAAACGACGCTGAATATCACTGAAGGCAAATGCGTCAAATGCAAGTGAAACAGCATATTAACTCCCAAGTCCATGCGGAGATTTCACACCTCATTATCCGTTACCACAGTCCACCTTTCCTCCGAACCGTAGCCGGTTAGAAATTGACTCTTCACTTCTCGAGGACCTTCCAGTTGAGCTTTTTCATTTCTGAATGGTACATGTTACTGATCCTGAATCTAAACTCACCTTTTTAGGGACTGCTGTTTCTCCCACATCCACCAGTGTTCACCTTCACGAAATTGGTCTCGGCACCGTTTCGACACTCATTCCATTTATTGAACTCCGGTAAATCCGACATTCAGGGTCTGCATCGTCTTCATGGATCGCTATCCTCTCCGCATGCACCGACTTTCCCGAGAACACTTCTTTACAATTTTTTTCCTTTTTTCCTTCCTTTTCTTCTTGTTCAAAAATTTACTCTATCTGCAGAAAATCAGCAGGCCTCCGTTTCCCCAGCTTGCATCACTCTCGTTCATAATGCGTCCTTGACACTGCGCTAACGGTTTTTCGATATCTCCACCGCCCAGCCCGGATTCGAAACCGGTTTGAAACTGCTGCGCAAACCATTAGTAAAATGATCCATTCAAACTGTTGTTGGCTATGTCTATCTATCGCTGATACTCTCGACTTTCATACTTTGAATTTGTGAATATTCCACCTTATTGAGTAAAATGTCACACCATGATCATGCGCTAGCGCATGCGTCTCGACCATGGCCGAGAAATATACCATTACCATTACCACTACCATTACCAACACTGTCGCAGATCTGAGTACTTTTGTAACTGTGGGCTTCGTACCCCGGAGGCCGGAAAGAAAGACGATAACACCTTCACACAGTTATTGAGCCTTTTCCTCGCGGAATCCGTTGGTACAGTTGCAGTTCTATACGACCGTCGTGAGACAGCTTCTGGAGTGTGCCATTCAAGCTTATCTTTCCAATCTTAGTAGGGACAGGCGACTGCTTAAATGTGTGCAAAGGGGGTTCACATGAATGTTTACTGAACCCCAAAGCCGGGCCTACAAACAAGAGCTTAGAGAACTGAAGCTGTTCTCCCTGGAACGAAGGACGGTAAGGGCAATATCATCGAGGCATTCAAGGTCACGAGGGGCTTCTCGGACTTGGGGAGAAATAGATTGCTCCGAAGGAGCAGAAGAGAAGCCCAAGTGGCGCTAATCGAAACTTGTGAAGAGCCGTTGCAGTACGGCAGTTATGGCTTGTTTCTTCACCCAACGAGTAGTAAATCGATCAAACAAACTTCCGTCCTCGACGGCTGGGGCCCAGACAACGCAAAGTCGGGTACCCCTCGGGGCAACTTGTTTTAAAGACAGCGTAGAATGGCAGAAGTCCTCTTGACCCCTTGAGGAACCGGGCCCGCAGTGCTCGAAGCTACAACCAGAAGGGTTTCGCCAGTAAAGAACGAAGCTGGTCCATGCAGTGGCTCTCGCGTGCGGATGATGCTGAATTCCAACTGCTCTCTCCGCCCTCCAAAAGTAGACCGAAGCCCAATCTGATAAGCTATCAGAGCAGGCCGAGTCTATTCACCTTCACCGCCGTTTTCCACCCTCTAAAATTGCGACTCTGCGGACTAAAATGCTTAAGGCCAAGCAAGTAGCCTAGAAGCCGTGAAGTAAGACGCGTGACCATAAGGGAAGGGACCGGTATAGATTGAAACACAAGGCAGCTAAACACCATTGGTATGGCCGTCTTCCAAAAACCGTCGCTATACTGCAGCAACGACCCTTGGCTCGGGGAAAGTTCCTGCAAAACCTACTAACACGGGCTGCTGTATTTTACGCCCACATTGGCCCCCACTTCAGCTAACTGCTGTCAGAACCTGATGTAATGGAGATGGCTATCAAACCCCGCGGATTGAAGCCGGTAAAAAAGTGAGGTACGGTACTGAACTGCCAAAAATTATATGGTTTGAAAGAGTCTCGGAGGACTTTGAGGATGCATAAAGCCTGGAAATCCAAGGCCAGAAAAAATGGTTAGTTCCTGGGCAAAAGTGTGCAGGTACCTCCCTCCCTGGCACCATTAAACACGACACAACACGTTGCCCATGACCACCCAAAATACAACTGGCTCCCAACCTGTTTTAGGACCAAACTGAAAGTACATCAGACATTTGATTGTGCCACTTTGCGGGTGAATTCTTAGTACGATGGAGTGTCGTTGAACCGACAGATTAAATTAGCACAGTTATACTTTCACCGAAGCCATTTCTAACAAATTTCCAAATGGTTAATTTTCTTTCCTTCGTTTTTCCTCTTCTCCACCCGTTCTTTTTCTCTTCTCTCGAATTCTCTGCTAACCCCCATTCGTGTCTGTATTTGCAGTGGAAAGATAGCAAGCCTCCGGTGTCATCCACACAAGCACCACCACGGCAGCCTAGAAAGGGAACCAAAGAAAGTGAGCATCAAGGTCTAACCTTTGACGCAGACCGCTTGTCTTGCTTCCAAGTCTCATTGCTCGGTGGGGCCTGAGACTGGCCATGCCTCTTCCGGGGGTCTCTTGTTTTGGAGAGGAGAAAAAAGGTTTCCAGACAACTAGAAGCCTATGGCACTGTCGTTAACAGCGGGACGAATGCGACTTTTCGTTCTCTATTGCGGCACTTAGGGATCTGTGGAGCCTGGGGAGCAAGAAACCGGATGCAACATCGGCTCATACCTCTATACCCTGTGATCACACCGCAAGGCCGCGAGTGACTCGCTTGGTCTAAGAATCTCACTGTTTGACTTTCGATTGATTTTACAAGACAGAACCGTTTGCTGTACTCAAGCTAGACGGACTGCTCCCTCCCCCAGTCCAGTGACATATCTTCCGTTTCCCCGGAAACACCAGAGGCAAGATATTGCCAACATTTGTATTTTGAACCCTCTTTTCCCTTTACCCCATTATCCGATGAGCTTCCTTTAAGTGCACCGGTGGCATCCAGATAAAAAGATAATCACACGGTTCGGGACCATCTGGGCTTTAGCTTCGCACCCGTATGCTGCTTCAAGACTTGTTGTTACATTTCCGTCCGCTTTGATGTTAAAATGTTGCGTTTCTGTTGTGCCTTTTTATAGTACTCGCTCATGTTTGCTTCTGGGCGCAATATCCTTGCCGACTAACCGGTCACTCTAGATCACTATTTGCGCCACAACCCGCAGCCTCCGCCCCTGGTAGTCGTCCCCCGTAGTCCAGCTCTCTTGGTTCCAGCGGAACGACTGCTACAGACAAGAAGATACTTCAAGAACCGGGAACATATGGACTTCAGTCTTGGACCCGAGTACAACTTCAAACTGGTCAAGGATGGGCCGCTCAAAATATTCTGTTGTTCGACGTCCGGCTGATTTCCCGAGGCGGAATCTTTCGCGCTACTCGAGCTGAAGGGGATTCTGCAAAAATCAACCCTCTCTCTCGCTGTCCAGTGACCTATCTTTCGGATCATCGGCAATGCAAGAGGCAGGACGCGATCAAGATTGATGTCATGAGCCACTTCAAATTGTCCAGTGGCCTAGTTTCCAGCCCACTGGCTATCTCAGATGCATGATACTAACAAGATTTGCGTTTTAAACCTTCTCTGTTTTCCCGTCTTCCCATTATCCGGTGAGCTACGAGTAGTAAGCAGGCTTTTAGCGGCCACTTTGGTGCTCCAATAATGTTAGTGTAGGATCTTGCTGATGTACTTATTGCGCCTTTGTGCTCATGGAGTTTTCTTAGTTTTGTACTTCACAGATGAAACCAAAACAGCCCCCCAGGGAAGAAACTGATCCATGCATACTACAATTTGGCGACCCTGCCAGGGGGACCGAGCGAACTGCTACGAAAGGTTCCACTTGGGTTCTTATCGGTACGAGTCAACGTAGCATCTCTGGTTGTCCAGTTTGGCTAGTGAGATAGTGGGAGGCGACGAACCTGAAATAAATAGGGATTGCAGTCTGGAAGTGGTTCCAGCTGTGGGTTATGGTAATATATGACGAAAATAAAAGTAAACTGGTTAGGTTTACGTGAAAGGGGCAAGAATAAAGTTTCATTTAAGTGGTCATTGGCACCTACTCCACCTTCTGGGTAAAGTAGGCTCGCAGGGGACTGAGCTGTAATGCTACAGGCTAGCAAAGTTGTGTACGTCGGTCAGGCAACTGTGTGTGCATTCTAAAGGATTAATGGCCCGCACTTTGGTGTAGCAGTGTTGGGATACTAAGAAAAACCTAAGGTCTTACGGTTAAGAGGATCTAGAAGTAGCAACTCCCGAAACAGTTTGATAGTGCAGACTGCGGTTCAGCACCGAGGCGGTAAGGTGGTGTTGAAAGAACGGAATGTGAGTTAATGGGACTGGCGCCCTGCTGGCATAGCACTATATTTGTTGCGGTCTCTTCCGGTACAATGGTTACTCTATATTGAATGATTTCTGGGGGGTTTTAACGTAGAAGAAACTATTATGGTGCCTCTGATGACGAATTAGAGAAAATTGGTCTCGTGCCGAGAAACGTAGCCGTAAGTTCGTCTATGCTCCTACTCGATGGTGCTAGTGTGCTGAGATTATACTTGATTAGGAACAAGAATATCCGATATAGTGGTGCTTGCCTGGTCACCGTGATATCTTTCTCGTCGTCTGCATATTGCAAAGCAGGAAAACACCTATGTGAGAACTGGTTTGGAGAGCCGTGAGAGGTGGGAACGGGATGGGGCCAAATTTTCGTCAAGGAAGCGAACTCTAGCGGTCTACATTCAGTGCCCACGGTAGGCAGCACTAGGGCCTGCTTCAGTTAGGGAGGCAGCACGATACACATCCATAAGCATCCAGCTCATGCTGCTCCAAGAATAAACCACACATTTCAGACGTTTCCATTATTATTTTTCGGTTTTATCACAGTCAGATATCTGGCTGTCAGAGAAGGCGGAGCTGCTTTTGGTGGGTGACCACGGTTCCTACGCCCCGGCCGAAACATGGACCGCATGTAACAAGCTGCGTTGAGAATAGGTCAACCACACCAGTCAATCCGTAGCAACACGGCAGCCTGGGACATGGCTCTCATGTGACAAGGCTGGTATGCCTGGAAGACAAAACAGTGGGGTATTTTGTTCTCGCCTTTCCATGCCAATCTCTTACTTTTTAAGGTTTCTGTCGTCTCATCGGTGGTCAGCTGTGTGAGGGGAGACAATCACAGCCAGGAATGCTCACAGATGTGCCGCGGTAACACTCGCCATATCCGTGAAATTAAATCCCCAAGGCGGTTTACATGGGACAGAAAATGCAGGGGAAGGTAGAGTCAATCACAGCCTGCGATTATTAGATGAGGTTCATGCTCACCGAAACACTAGTTTTCACACGGGTGGAGCACTACTTGCAGCCCTGACAACGTGACGCCCTTATACCTGAGTATGCCATAGGCGGCAATGTTGGCTTGCCGCAAGAAAGGTACGTGATGGTAAAAATTGAGATTGTTTTGCCGTCCCAGATCAGGGGAATGAACAGCTGAGTTCCCTAACTGCAGTGGAGAGGAGGCCAACCCTACGCGAGTCTATTTGGGACTAGGTTGTTTAAAGCGGTTATTCTATTTATTAGTACCCTATTCCTGCCTCAAAGGCCCCAGCCCTTGAAATACAAGGATTGTACATCCTGGTCAGCGTGTCCACCGTTGGGACTGTGTATATTCCCTGTTTGAAAACCATCGATGTCTGCGATAAAGCCCGAATCCGTTGCAGTACCTCGTTCCACAACGAAGCGTACTCAATGGTGAAGTTTGACTTAAGTGAAGGCTTGGGCGAGGGGACAGAAACCGATAACTCATCATTACGTATTGAATAATTAGAAAGGGTTTCCACCTGCGGTGCTGAACTACATGATCTATTCTTTAAGATATTTTAAAAGAATAGAAGGTGATTTCTTATGTGGCGTAGCCATAAGGGATCGATTTTCAGTAGATCACAACTTTCCACGTAATTTAAGGGTGGAGAAAAACCTAGTGGTTGTTCCGTGAATGCCCGTTGTGCATTCTCAAACGCCATTCGGTCTCTCTGTGGCATGTTGGAGCAAATGATTGAGCCGTATTCCAGAAGAGTTCTGACATGGGACTTAAAAATGTTTAGTTTACTTTCCGACAAAATAAGTGTTTGATGTATGAGCCCGATCGTACGGCCCGCTTTGGCCACCTGGATGGCTGCGTGTTCTGAAAAGTCAAACGTACATGAATAGTGTAGACCCAAGTCGCGTACCTGAGAGTTATTGGGTATGAATTTGCCGTTTATACTAAATCTTCCGATGGGGACTGGACATTTATACGTAATGAAATCATTTTTTTCGGCGGAGAAACTCATTTTCCAATCATCACTCCAGGAGCTGAGAGCGAGCAGTTCCCTTGTAATGTCATCTACGGTAGAGGGTAACGCCGCGGGCTCAAAAGCGTACACAATTTTGATATCATCTGCTAACAGGAAGGGAAGTTCCTGTTGGAAAATGTTAGATATATCGCTTACGTACATAAAAAACCGTAGTGGACCGAGGACATTATTTTTTATCACCCCACCAGTTACGGGACGGGGACTGGACGTATTTCCGCCCATACTTACAATCAGGTCACGGGCTGATAAATAGGATGCAAACCGAGCGAGCTTCGGGTCCACGATTCCATACGTTTTGATATTATGTAGTAACCGGATGTGGGATACTCGGCCAAACGCTTTGGTCATATCCAAAAAGGTCACAATTGCCGATTTTCCAATGTTGACAGCCTCTGTGACCAGGTTGAGAAAATCTGTGGTGCACACGGCACATGATCCGCTTTTCAGAAAACCATGCTGACCAGCGTTGATTAGATTGTGGTTAAGAAGGTGGCTTGTCAGCCTTTCCTTGATCCCCCTCTCCATGATTCTGGACAAGACCGGGGTGTGGTTCATCGGCCGATAGTTAACTGGATCTAGACGAGATCCTCCTTTGTGCACAGGTATGATAGTGGACGTTTTCCATTGAGGAGGGAAAACGCTGCACCTGATTGACAAATTGAATATGTTTGTCAGCAACATTGGAACTTCTGTGCCACCTGGACCAAAAATAGCCGGTGGTAATGCCTCCGGACCTGGTCTGTAGGACGGTCTTGTTCTTGCTACATGGGCTGAAACCTCGTCGGAATTGAACACTACCGTCGAGAAAGTTGCTGTTGTCACCGGATTTGGAAAGAGGATGGATGTGGTTGGATCTATCGTTAAAGGGGAGGCAAAGAAGGTGCTGATGTCTCCGCAATCAAAAGAGGGTCATCCAAGTAATTATTGTTATAGTTCAAATATGGGATATCTTGATCAGGTTGCCTGTTTCTGACCTTCATAAGCCCGGCCAGTGCTTCCACCTTGTTTGGGTGGCTTAAGGCATCTGGTTCCTGTTTCTTCCTGGGAAAATCCAAAGGCGATTTATTCATATGAGATATACTTATTGCTTGGAGATACAACGAGAAGTCCCTCGTTTTAGTGAAACTTCTTTGTAGTTTGGCTAGTTTACCGGTAAGATGATCTAGAGAGTTCCGCTGTTTGCGTGTGGTGGGCCCTGAGGCTGGGTTCATTTTGTCGAGGCAGTAATGAATCTTAGAATACAGTTGGGCAGCCGCTATCTCTAGGTCATTAGATAAAAACGATTCGTCCCAGTTTAGGGAACGGATAAAAGAGGGTAGACTATTCCAGCAAGCTCTATGGTATTGCTTATTGGTGAACGGAAGGTGTGTTTCGGCTGACTTATCGGTGTGAGGCAAGGGTGCAGTGAAAACACGGGATACCCTCTTATGGTCGCTACCGGGGAGGAGACTTAAGATTCGGGTATCTAAATTCTTGATACCTATAGTGAAGATGATGTCTAACGTACTTCTCCCTCGAGTGGGGGATAAAACATTCTGTACCCAGTTACCAACATGGATACACGAAGGGAAATCATGGAGTTTTGAGAGCGATGTCAAGGAATGCCAGCATATTTCAAACTCGTTGAAATCACTAGCCAGGATTTTAGCGGTTACGGGGAGGTTAGAGGCACAGTTGAATGCGTCTATTATTGACGTCAACTCGTGCATGTCCTGGTTCGGAAGGCGGTGAAGACATTCTACGACAGAAAGTTGTCGATCTCCTTTGAGAGTGAGCCAGACCGGGTCCCGAATGTTGTCAAGAATAGGATGATGGAACCTACTCGACGTGAATATTTCTGGTATAAATGATGCATCCACCTCCTCGTTGGTCAGATCTGCTGTTGACGGTGGCTTGATAGCTGGGTATGGATGCGTGGTTTAATGGGATGTGATCCGTCAGCCATGTCTCGGTAACTAGTAAGATATCAGGGTGTAGGTCTGATGCCAGCGCTCTAAGTAAGGGCAATTATGGAAAGAGAGAGCGGGCGTTAAGCAGTAGGAGTGACAAGGTGCTTTTGGTTGGGTTCTCAGTATATAAAGCCGTAGTTTCATTCCGCCTAGGTGATGAAGGATCGTCAAGTAAGGCGTGGCTTACGACGGGCAGTCGAAGTTCGGCTCACCTTGCCGGCCTTTCTGATGAAGAGTTTGTGCCCGTGACTAAATGCGCTGCTGGGCTTTCCGGATGGGCGTAACCTGGGGAACGGTTAGGGGTTCTACTTGAAATGGCCGAATCCTGAAGGATGTAGGTGAGGCGCGGAAGGAGCTGGGGGGGAGATAGTGGTGGTAAGGACTTAAGGACATTTGGTGCATTTGCCAGTAGCCTGCTGCTACATGGGGATTATGGTTGAGTGAGAGATAAGGACGATAAAATGAAGGAGAGATCCGGGGGTGGAGTGGAAGTTGAAGCTTGTGCCAAGGTTGCGGACTGCACTGAGGTATTCCACTGAAGGAGGAAATGGAGGACCAGGAATATTAGACAGGACGGGTTGAACCTGGCGGTGATATGGGTCTTAGAGGACCCCTGGAGAGGTGAAATCGAATACCCCGTTTCGAGAGGTATAGAGCACGGAAGCGAAGGCATGTTAGGCCAGAGATGGAAAGAAAAGTCTGCCCGGCACCACATTCGGTATCGCGGCAACCTGTAATATCCGTGGAGGCATACATGGTGGTGCTGAGTACGAGTCGGAAGCCAGCCACCGGGTCTCTGGAGAGGCTTGATATTGAGTGGGGGTGGGCGTGGTCGGAACCTATTATGAGTTTTCGGACAATTTGAAAGCAGCTCGAGTAGGCTGAGTGCTTGTATCTTGCCTTCTGTAGGCCCAGAATCTGCACGGATGGGTTCAGGTTTGTGGTTGGATTGGTGCGGTTGCCGCCGGGAGCCCACGGGTGTTCGACTGTTGCTTTTCGGTTTGATTTCGGATTGCATGGTAGGGGGGCCCTGGTAGTGAAGCCCCAATCTATCTGTTTGTGCTTGATGACGGACAGGGGTGGTTCCGGCATTTGCACTTTTTGTTGGTCTGGAAAGGTTCGTGGAAGAATTGGCAGATATAGTAAGAGCAGGAGTGACCGGCGGATGGGCCCAACTGGATGAGGTAAAGGGAGTGGAGGTAGCCTGAATCCTACAAAGAGCTTACTTGGTGGAGGTATGGTTGGTGATGGAGAGGTCCTTAATGACCTATCTACGGTGCCTTTGTTAGGGGCAGATAGGGTAGATACGCTGCGGGTGGGGGTCGAGGTTGCACCTAGAGGTACCCGTCGTCCACTCGATGTTGCTTGAGGGTCTGAAAAGGGTGAACTGTCAAGGTCGATAGACACCTGAATTGGTGCGAAGAGGACCGAGTTGGGGGACGACAATTGCACCGCTAAGGCTGGCTTCTGCAAAGGGCCGGTTCGTTGGGTACTGGTGGGAGGTACTGTTGTGATAGCTGCCCTTGACGCCTCCCTTTGAAGAGAAGTCTTGTCGGCCGTAATCCTGACCGATTTATATGCTGTGCTGAGGGCAAGCGATGATTGCTTTTTGATAAATTCCCTTGCTATTTGATCGGAAGGGAATTGGAAAAGGATAGGACATGTGTGGAGTGGTGGAAGCTTGTGTGACCTTGTGCACGTGCATGAATGGTGCTCCATGCCAGTTGCTTTGAGCAAGGTGGATTTCAGTTGTGATACTGGGGCCTTGTTCAGGAGATTGAAGGCTGTAGAATGGTTGCTATTTGAGATGTGCTTGAAGATCCCGGTAGAAGCAGATTCAAGAAAGTCAGTAGCAGATTTAAGCTGCCGTTGCGTATAGCTTGCCGCGGGGTCCATCAGGCACATTAGCGGAGCAAGCTTGGAGATATTGTCATCCAAGATCGTGAGTCATGTTGACATGTCCCCGACGTCTTGATGAATACGAGCATTGAACACAGCATCCCTCGCGGGGTCCACCAATGTTATAGAGCATTGTTTCAGTTGTGTTGGCGGTCTCTTAACTCTAATTTTGGGTCAACGTTTATCAGTAACAGGCATGATAAAATTATAGGGGGCAAACCTTTGGAATTGTTGTAACTTTTTGGGATGATTTCCCACAAAATAGCTAGCTGAGTTCCTAGAAACCTATATAAATAGCCAGTGACAACGAAGAACGTTCCGTGGCTGTGTAGCTGATTAGTATTTTGTGGGATGGCCTGTCCGATGAATAGCCCCGATGAACCGAATACTCCTGGTTTGTGTGTGATGATGGAGCACATGACATTGCGGATAATGTCCTTCCTTTGGGGGAGCAGTGCAGAGGGCAGGCAGTTCGAAGACATATAGGTGTTGGATTACAGTGTGCACGATCCTGTTGACGCACTTACTGAGTCCTTCAGCTCATGGAGTTTTATCCGGTTTCGCATTTCGCAGATCGAACACAAACAACCCCCAAGGAGGACACTGATGCCTGCTACATACCTTTTAGCTCTACAGTGACATTCAGGTAAAAAGATCAGCAAAAGATCCGGGACCATTTGGGTTTCAGTCTGGTACCCGTGTAAGACTTCAGGACACCAAGACTTCGGGAATCCAAGACAAGACTTCATGACATCTGACCTGGTCTGACCTAGAAAGGTCAGCCCCTAGGCGGAAAAGTTCATGGAACATGCCTCCGTCATCATACAACACATCATCGCCGCATAAAACCCGCAAGCGCCCAAGGCAACACCGGCTCCCAACCTGAATGGATTCACGCCAAATATGAGAGGATGGTTGGTTTTTGTCTCGCTAGGCAGGTGGTGCCATAGCGCGTGGAAATGCCCTTCCAACTAGCGTTCTCATTCCAACCAAATGGGCCAGTTTCATTGTAGTTCCCCCAACTATTTCACGTTCCATTAAGCTGCCGATTGATTTTTGTACTTCCTTACTCTCGTTCCTCTTACCCTCTTGTTTTCCCGTACACCTTCACCACCCCAACGATCCTCCTCTCAAAAATCTTTCACGCGAACACCATCACAGCAGCTTTCAAGGGAAACGAATGAAAGAGCAGCAATAAATAGATGCTCTATAAACCAGCGGCTTCGATATCCCTCGTAAAGTTATACCAGTATAACACCCACAAACAACCATTCATTGTTTGTGCACATAACTAGCAAAACGTGTGGTAATTTTCCATCTATTTATTCTTTTTCCCTGTTGAAGGCAAGAAAAGATTTTTCAGCAAAGCAAGCTGAAATCAAACTACACCATACTCGAAGTTGCAGCTCCGAGGGAGTTTCCCAAGCCCCACAAGTGCAAATATCTCCGCTCACGTTAGACTCACGCCTGCTCTCGTCCTAGAACACTGTTTTGTCCTGTTCTGTCCTTCAAGGCTTGTGAGTTGCCGCGTGGATTGAATTTTCGAATGGCTCTCAGTGATGATCGGCTTTGCATTGATTGGTGAAATAACACAAGCTTTTTCGCCCTAGCTAACGTATCGTAATTAGTAGTACGGTGTGCATACTTTTTGAAGAGCTCATTTTCTTCAGAAGAGTTTATTCTCTTCAAAAACTGGTCATACTTTTTGGTGTTTTTGTTGGTGTCAGTGCAACTGAAACCGGGTAACATCTTTTTTTGGCACTTTTCGTAATGCATCGTTTTTGTGGTACTCTTGAAGTGTGCATTTTCAGTACTTGCTGTAGCGTACCATTTCTGTCGGTTTGACAAACTTTTGTTATCGTACTGGTGTTTGATACGGTGTTTTCAAACAAACTCGGTCACCACAACGGATATGAATGGAACCGAGGTTGATCCTATTGATCAGGCAGCAAGCTGTAGGAAAAAAGAATGCACAAACCTGGTGCAATATGAGGGAGTTCAGTGCGACCAATGTTGCATATGGTACCAACACAAGTGCTCCAAGCTGGAAGAGAAAGACTTCGAGCTGCACATCAAGTACGCATCGCTCAAATGGATATGATCCCACTGCTTCGCATTCGTAAGCGAGTGCTCGCGCACAATTCGAGGCCAACTAGGAAAAGGGGACAGGAACATGCAGCTGGAACCAAGACCAGAAGGAGCGAATTCGATCCATGGCTTAGCGGAAAGGGAAAACCGTGTGCCAGGTCAGAAAACTAATAAGGACAACTCGAGCCAAAAGTCAAAGAAGTCAAAGGGGCAGCAAATTTCACCAATGGGGGAAAAGCCCCTTGAAGGAAGTAGAACCCCCTAAGGCCTTGACGCTGAAGTGCCGTGCATGAAGTGGGTCACGGAGACCACGCCAGACAGAAGTAGAAGACTGCTACTTCATAACCCCTAGGAGGACGTCGTAAAAGACGGTAGAATCAGGAGGAACAAAGATCTCCGGCATGTGGCCGAGGTTCTTAGGATAGCTGGCCTACCTCCTACGACACCAATAGTCAAATGCCATCGAATGGGACTATGTAGTGGAAAACAACCGGGGCCGCCACGACCCCTGGTAGTTGTGTTCCACAGTGTCTACTGAATAGGTATGCTGCTGTCCATGGCTGAAGCAGTTGAGGGCAGCAGGCAGGGAATAGTCAGGGTTACGCCTGACAGCCCAGCACTCGTCAGACCCGGTAATGCCATAGTCTCGCTGGGAACGGGCACACCTGATCTGAATGCAGCCCACTCTCCATGTAGCGAAACTGGAGGTGACCCCTCTTGGGAAGTCAACACCTGAAGCCCAAGGAATAATTCAGGTCCCGAGTATGACTTTAGACGCCGGTAAACAAAAAGCCAAAGTTCAGGTAGTTCAAAAGACCAGAAACTAGGGGACTCGCAGGGCATTTGGTCCGGTTGGTATTGAGAAAGTGCAGCCAGCCAGCCTGATTCTGAAGGAGATTCCCAAAAAATCCTCTCTGGTGTAACCAGCAAATTTGGAGGTACCGGAGAGGAAAGCCGAGGAAACCAGTTGGACCGAGGTGGTCGCAAAACCATTCTGAGTCATCGGCTTGGTGACTCAAAAGGAAGAAGCGTCCGCTGTGCAC
This sequence comes from Fasciola hepatica, assembly GCA_948099385.1. Taxonomy (NCBI): domain Eukaryota; kingdom Metazoa; phylum Platyhelminthes; class Trematoda; order Plagiorchiida; family Fasciolidae; genus Fasciola; species Fasciola hepatica. The sequence goes on from CANUEZ040000019.1 coordinate 6,357,660, forward strand.
GTTGAACCCGACACCGGGTTGACGGGTGGGAAAGAAAAAGCCACAGAAATAAGAGCGTCCCCTAATATTCAAGATGCAGCACGGCAGACACCCATAGAGGCGAAAAACGGGCATCATCTCTGACACTGCGTCCCAGGGTACCCCAGCCGTAAAATTAGCGATACAGTCGATAGCAAGGACCTGGGAACCGTCAATAAGGTACAAAAACACCTGCAGTCTCCGGGGAAAAAAGGGAAGGATCGCAGAGTCTGACGTCATTACACTAATGGGAACTTGGATAAAGCCAGATACTAACAGGCTCCTCCAGTGATACACTGCCTACAGACGGGATAGAACTGATGGAAGGCAGGGGGCGGAGTAGCACTAATAATGCGGATCGACACGGGCCATTGGGAGGCTCCACTCAACTTGGTCCCCGGCAAGTTACAGGTCAGATTCTGCTTTATCACGATCGAGGTGCGAACAGTACGCATTATCTGTATGTACAGGGCATCGCTATCGACAGATGAGAAAGATGTTGAGCTTTTGCAAATGCTGGAAGCAGTACTGGCACAGACAAAGTAGTTCCTCACATAAGGGGATCTCAGACTACCGGAAATTAACCGGAGAAGCGGGATCACACCCAAGGGATCAACAGGCGACAAGTTTCTGTAGCGGGCCCAGTTGCATGCGCTTGTGCTGCATGTGACGCAGGCTACTAGACACAGAGATGGACAGCACCAGTCGTTCCTTGATTTAATCATAACGCGGCACTATCAGGACGGTAAAGAAATTAAGTGGAAATAGCCGCTAGGCAAAAGTGATCATGTAGTCCTAAGGGCCACGCTAAGACTTAGCAAGGCGCCGAAGGAAATCGTGTCACTTCGGCGCCATGGAAGAATCAATATAGGTGAACTAAGGAGGGCAGCCGGGGAAGTTCAGTGGACGCCGAGCCACAAAAGCCTCCGTGGAGGAACGTTTGGAGGACATCAAGATGGGACTTGTCGAATTTACAGGGGAGTTTGCACCTTTGAGGGTGGTTAGTAGTAGAAATCAACCCCAGTGGTGGAAGTTAAGAGTCCGCAGGGCTGTAGTCATTCGCAGGCAACGACGGGCGGCGTACAAGCTGTAAAAATTCAGGTGGCGTGAAACAGCTATGGGATGGCTAGGAACAGAGCTAAAGTGATCCAATGAGTAGGGGAATATCCCTTCGAGAGTCGGTTAGCTGCGGCGGTCCGCAAAAACACAAAGCGGTCCTACGCCCACATACAAGCCCACAAAATTATGGGAGAAAGCGTAGCAACTTTGGAAGGAGCACAGGGACCACAAGCTCCAAGCGACGAAGACAAGACTGATGTGCCCTTGGCACTCTCCAATAGCATATATCGACCGGCGACCAATTTAGGGGGAAGAATGGAGGTCCCACAGGCTCTTCCAGGGCCAGAACTTACTGAAGGAGTAAAAGGAGTGTACGCAGAGTTGCAGACCTTGAATAGAAATAAAGCACAGGACTAGATGGGATTCATCCAGCAATCGTTCAGCCTCTGGCCGAGGTCCTGAAGGCTCCGGTGATGAAGGTGTATGAAACCTCACTTAGAGAGGGAACTGGGCCGGAGACTGGGGGAGGGCAACAGTGGTAAGAAGTCACAAGAGCGGGCCCCGGCAAGAGGCCGAAAATTACCGGCCGGTTAGCTTAACTTCAGTACTGCGTATGTGCATGGAGCGAATAGTCAAGTAACAGACCTCTGGACATTTGGTTCAACATAACCTCATATCAAGTGCTCAGCATGGGTTTGTGGCAGGATGATCCTGTCTGACTAATCTCTAGCTGTTCCTCGATGAGGTAACCAGGAGCCTGGACGAAGGGCAGTTGATTGATGTCTGCCACTTGGACTTCGGCAAGGCGCTTGATTATGCGAACCACAGGTTTCTGGACGTCAAACTGCAGTCTATGGGAATTGTTGGAAAGGCAAGACAACGGATAGATAGTTTCTCAGCGGGGCGAACCTTTAGTGTTAAGGTGGGCAGTCATGTCTCAAAAACGGGAGGTGTAACTAATGGGTGCCACAGGGCTCGGTGCTCTGCCCTCTGCTCTTCCTCATCTTCATCAACGACCTAGCACGTGAGCTCACAAACCCCATCTTTATGTTTGCCAGTGACGTCAAGATAGCTGGAGTAGATGTAGAAATTGACATGCCAGCAGCACAAAACTGGTCACGCAAGTGGGACCCTCCACTGGACCTCACTAAGTGTCAATGCTAGTGGGAATGGTGTGGGATCGTTGCAAATGGTCTCTCAGGTCGAAGACTTGAGAGGTATAATGGGCAACAGCTTCAGGCCGTCAAAGCAGTGCACCGCAGCAGCCAATATGGCCAGGAGAGAACTCTTTCGAGTTAGATCCATTATGTCGTGTAGAGCTGGAGATTTTCGTTCCAATGTACCAATCCATAGTTAGACCGCACACGGAGTACCGCGTGCAAGCCTGGGCACCGTACTACCAGAAAGATATAGACTGTCTGGAGAAAGTGCAAGGGCTAGCCACTAGAATGGTGACTGTACAGGGGGGTGGCTACACAGAGCGTCTCCGTGCCCTAGATCTTTTCTCGATGAAAAGGCGGCGCTTTCGCGGGGACTTGATAGGGACCTTCGAGGTAATGAAGGGATTGTCAGGTATAAATCGAGAAGAACTGTGCTGTCCGATCCCAGAGAGAGGCACAAGGTTCATAGCCTCAAATTACAAAGAATGCATTCGAAGCTACAAATTGGGGCGAATTACTTCTCGAATAGAGTGGTACTTTATTGCATTAAGCTTCCGGAGGAGGTCATAAATACTGCAGCAGTGAAGCTTTATAAGAAAGCAGTAGGTATATGTTGGGTGGCAGTGTACCCCGAGTACTGTTAAGCAGTTTTTAGGGCCACACGCAATTTACCATTTGTTTCAACCTTTCTCCGCCAGGGTTGATACTGCGCGAAATTTCTGCACTTCAAAAAAAGAAAATCACGTAGTGTTGGGAGCTACGGAATCGCGCCAACAATCGACTGTATGGTCACACGATTGGCTCTAGCTACACCAAGTCGTCTGCAAACCTTGGGGTCATTATGAACAGTGACTTCAAATGGTCGGAGCAGTGCAAAGCTGCTGCGCATAAGACTCGTGGGGAGCTCTTTAGGCTGCTTTCAGCTTTGTCTTGCCGGAAGCCGGAGGTATTTGTGCCTATATACATGGCTATAGTACGACCTCACTTGGCTTGGTCACCCTTCTGCAAAAAGGACGCTGCCTGCCTAGAGAAAGTCCAACGTCTCGCCACACGAATGGTTGAAGGGCAAAGGGGTAGGACTTACGAGCAGAGTCTCTGTGACCTGAATCCTCTCTCGTTGGAAAGGAGGAGGAGTCGAGGAGATCTCATAGAAACGTTCAAGGTGATGAAGGGCTTTTCTGGCCTTTGACCAGATAGTCTATTCCAATTGGCCGTAGATTCCAGAACAAGGGGACATGAAAAGAAGTTGATAAAAGCCCGATCTAGGTTGATTGCTAGATCGCGCTTCTTCAGCAACAGGGTTCTGAACAGTTGGAACGGTCTGCCTGGTGGAATGGTAGATCTACAGACCGTCCAATCCTTCAAATGTGCCCTAGATCGCAAGTGGGACGAGGTATTTCCTCGTAGTTAGCCTTGAGTATATCAACTAGATGGATGACGGGAAGCACTGTGGTTCCTCTGGAGTATGTTTTAATAGACTTTTTCGCTCATTGCATACAGTCTCAGTGAAAGCTCACGATGCATAATATCTCTCACAGTTGATGTGCGAAGAGGTTTTTCGTTTCCCTCTCATTTTTAGCAGGGATTCGACGAAATACACTCGGCAGTGGTGGGCGCATAGCTGGTGTGCATACTATCGAAGGAATTCTGGAGGCTCGATTGGTCGTGGCCATTACCTGTCCTGTGCAAACTGAATCGAACTGAACTGAACTGTCCTGTCCTGGCCTGAATGACCTTGGCGGATTTCTGAACGTTTTGGCGTCCCGTTTTTCTGTTTAGTTTTGACTGCCTTGCGGACCGTTCTTTGATTTTTTATGGACTATATTGGGTTCAGGATTTTCATGACACTTTATTGTCAGGCGTTTTTAGCTCAGTGCGATGAAAAGCGGGTGGTTAGTGCGCCGTTCACGTTTATCGCTACACCGGCAAGTCTTTCGACGTGATACTCGGAATAGTATTTTCTGTGATTGTGTCATTATGTGGACTATAATTTCCCCATAGTGCCTCCAGAAACAGTCAAAAATGTTGCATCCAAGTGTCTAGTTTGTTCAAAAGTTGTTCGCTCACGCGACAGATCTTGTAGCGGCTTCGCAGACACCAAACTCATTAAAATGCAATTGCGAGCTTAGAGCTTAGGCGCGCCTTGTTTACTTATAGGTATTTTCACTTAGATTTACTTGGGATTGACAACCGCTCCCCAAAAGCGGCCAACTCCAGTGTCAGGCCCTCCTCTAGCTATAGGCAATCTTCGTTTTTGAATCTTCCTTCTCAGTTACATAAAGTGGCTTATGGTCAGGACAAAAGTACTTCAAAGTACTTTCACTTATCCAGACCCGATTTAACCAGTGCGGTTTTATGATCTCCTTAGGTCGGACACATCAGCCTATCTTAGAAACCCTTTAGGACATTTGGGTGATCCTCACCAGTCATCCATTGAGGTACGCAGCTGGTTTAACAAACGTTGACCAGGCTTTTCCATAGGTCAGGAATCGGTCTAGCATCGGTTCCTTCAATCGACTGTTTGTTTGAAATCTGATTTGTTTTAGTACACCTGGTACCGGAAAAGACTAGCAATAAAAACCCACGTCACTCTACGTAACGAAAAACGGCAAGGCGCGCTCCAGCTCATCAGCTCTGGTCATTAGCTCGTTCAGCCTCCCTTCTCCTGTCACTTACACAGGGCAATCAATATAATTACTAGAACCCAGCAATCGCTATCGTTCTGCGTCTCCATTCGCTGGACGGGAATCGAGTCCGCAAATCGTGCGTGCGTCTAAAATCTCTTCAGTGTGATGGTTGTGATGGTTGGGTCCATCTTGAGTGTTCCGAAATAAGTATTGATCTTTACGAAGCCCTAAACAAATGCCATGCAAAGTTGCTCAAGGTGCTGTGCATCAAATGCACCGAGCTTTCAACACCTGTGTGGCCGGCAAAGCAGTCGGCGGAAATGGCTCTTCCTGTCACAAATACTGCAGCGTCATCACCTTCGTCGTCATAATCATTATCAGCACCATCAATCAGTTCATCACCATCAATAGCAGCAGAATCAGCGGCATCATCATTGTCTTTTTCTTCGCCAATATCATCACTCTCGCCGACAACATCACCGTTAGAAGGGGAAAATTCCGCCGAGGTATCTATTCCTGACTGTTCTATGTATACAGAGGTGACATCAACATCAGTCACTGAGCCAACCGGAACAAAACACCGCCAACGCCAGAGTTTAGCCAAGTCTGCCTGCTACAATACGGACCCAGCTGGCACTGATGTAGCTACTCAAGTACAGGACGGTATCATAGGAACAAAACCCAGCCAACAGAGCACCACCGCGGATGAAAGTAAACCGGCCTGGATAACAACAGCGGGTCGTCCAAAAAGAACGCCACCGTCGAGGAAACAGTGTTTCCTAATAGTGAACTTGCCTGATACAAAGGAGACCACGGCACAGGCACGTCTGGACCACGATATTGCGAGTCTCCGGAGTACACTAACAAAACTTTTTGTCCCCGGGGAGGAGGAGACTGCGGAGAAGTTGCGGATAAAATCAGCCTTCCGAATTGGCAAAGCCAGTGACGCTGAACGCCCCCGTCCACTGAAAGTAGTGCTGGACTCTGAGGAAGCCGTGACTTCTGTGTTAGGAAGATCCTACCGGCTAAAAGGCGAGCAAGTGCGGCTGCACCGAGATCTGGACCCTGCGGATCGAGAGAACTACAGAAATGCGTTGATTGAACGACGTGAACGAATGGAACAAGGAGAAACGGACTTGATCATTCGGGATTTTCGGGTGCAAAAACGGCGCCCTCACTTCCGGTGGAGGCCGCTGACGCTAGTGTCCCTGTCCTTCCCCCCAAGCTAAGACGCCCTGAGCACACGGAGGTGGTAGCAGGCCGAGGCAGCGTCGTCATCTTGTTATCTAACGTCCGTGGTCTGCTGAACAAGAGAGATGACCTGGGACACTTTCTGCAGTCCAGCTCACCTACTATGATAGCACTGACGGAGACGTGGCTGAGTAACAATGTTCTAAACTCTGAGGTGTCCCTCCCTGGCTACACCCTATTCCGAGTCGATAGGAACTCCCTCAGAGCTGGTGGAGGCGTAGCATTGTTCATACGATCAGACATCCCAACCGCGCGGTTAGAGGCGTTCGCAGATCCGCAAGGCTTCGGTGAAGCTACCTGGTGCCGCGTCAAACTTACCGCCGAAGGCTTTAGGACAGTTGGAGTCATCTATCGGACACCTGCGGTCACTCCTCCAGATATGATGAATTTATTGAGGAGATGGGCGTGCGACGGCCACTGCCTCGTCCTGGGCGACTTCAATGCTCCGCATATTGATTGAACATCAGACAGGACAGCGGCCGGGGCAGATCCTTTCTCTCGGGAATTACTGACAACGGTCCAAGAACTGGCACTACACCAACATGTTCAGGAGTCAACCCGGAGGCAATCCGGTCACGGTTCCACTCTAGATCTGGTGATTTCTCCCAGGAGCTCGGACGTCGATAAGGTTGAACATCTCCCTCCACTTGGAAGCAGTGACCATATGGTGCCAGAAATTCACTGGCGCAGTGGTTCTTGTCCATCCCTTAGACCACACATTGGACGTAATGTTTGGCGCACTCCATTCGAAGATGTCCGGAGAGCGGCGTTAGACGTCAACTGGTTTCCCACGGATTCAGATGTCCACCACGATGTGAGCGAAGCTTGGGCGTTTATTCGTGACGATATCTTGTACCTTATGAATACCTACTGCCCCCTCAACCGGCGTAGACCCCGAGTGAAGGGACCGCTGTGGTTTGATCTGGAGCTCAGACGCCTGCTCAAACGACGAAATCGGGCCTGGCAGCGGTTCCGATCCACAGGTGAGGGTTATGATCTCTATCGCAGGATTCGTAACCAATGTACCGAACAAAAACGGATAAAGCGGATGGAGTTCGAGGAGGCCCTTGCGGTTGATGCAGTGCGAACACCCAATCGCCTGTTTGCATACTTAAAGCGCCGCACCAGAGCGAAGGTAGGTATCCCGGCGCTGATGAACAACGACGAAATGGTTGCAACAGATGACAGAAAGGCTGAGACATTAGCCAAGCATTATCTGTCAGTTTATTCTGTGGAGGAAGGTGCGCCAATCCCTATGGTGGATAGCTCGCCGTTGTTCATTATGTATGATTTCGGGGAGCCGGAAGTGAATAAGATGCTCAAATCCATCAAAACCCATAAGTCACCGGGACCGGACGACGTGCATCCGTTGATGTTGAAGGAGTTGGCGGACCAGCTAACTACACCACTGACGCGGTTGTTCAATTTATCGTTGGCCGCTGGCAGTCTACCTCGTGAGTGGAAAGAAACAGTCGTTGTTCCGCTGTACAAGGGTGAGGCAAAATCCACCTCGGCCAACAACCGCCCAGTTAGCCTCACTTTCGTAGCAGGAAAGGTCATGGAAAGGCTGGTGGCTGCTCGCATACGTGAACATCTGGAGAGCTGTCAACTGCTATGCGCAGAGCAGCACGGTTTTCGGCGGAACAGATCATGTCTGTCAAACCTGTTGACTGCCCGTGAAAGTTGGTCGAACTCCAAGGCCGAGGGATATGTCACGGACGTCATCTTCGTGGAATTTAGTAAGGCGTTTGAGAAATTTCCTCACAATGGGCTGTTGCCGAAACTCCGGGCCATCGGCATCTCAGGGCCCATGCTTTACTGGATTGAGGATTTCTTGGTCGAGAGAACCTTTTCCGGGAGAGTTGCACAGTCCCAGTCCGCGTGGTATCCAGTTGGCAGTGGCGTGCCGCAAGGCTTCGTGCTAGGACCCCTATTGTTTCTAGTGTTTGTGAACGGCCTACCACAGACCATTCGATCCCAATGCCTTATCTACGCCGATGACCTAAAGATCTGGCGCACCATTCGATCGGCAGAGGATCGCGAGATACTACAGGAGGATCTGCAGGCTCTCGTCAATTGGTCGGCCACCTGGGGTCTGCCGATAAACGTGGACAAATGCGCGAGCATGAGGATTGGTGGCCCCAACGATACTTCCGGCTACCGCCTTGGGAGTATCGTACTCTGTCACACGCAGGAAGAAAAGGACCTCGGAGTTGTTGTCACCAATACTCTGAAGACAAGAGCACACACTGAGAGAGCGTGCGCCTCAGCGTGGAAGATACTTGGTCCCATTCACCGTTCATTTGGGCCCCTACCCCTGGACACTTTCCGACTGCTTTATGTCTCACATGTACGTCCTCGTCTGGAATATGGCGGTCCGGATGTCTACCCGTGCACGGCGGCGGAAGTAGCCAAACTGGGACGAGTGCAACGTGCTGCCACACGCCTCGTGGCCGGACTGCGTGGGTTCAGCTATGAGGAACTCCTAGAAGTCACCGAGTTGTTTCCCATCGCCTATCGACGTCTTCGAGGCGACCTCATCTATGCCAGGCGAATAATCCGTGGTGAGTTGGGCCGGGGACTACAGTCGGAATTCCCGCTCAGGAATAATGATCGTACCAGAGAACACACCCTGACGGTTCGTAAGGTGCATTCCACCGGCTTACCGGCCATCTATCGATTGTCAAGGAGAGTGACCAATCTCTGGAACGCTCTACCTACCGAAGTGGTGGAAGAGGAAACCGAGACACTATTCAAGAGGAAATTGAACCAGATCCTGAAGGTTTATTGGCGGAGCACCGACATCCAGCCGAGTCCATAGAGTACGGTGTGATGGGGCTCATACGGGATGACTTCCCACTGCCCTTTACCTGAAGACTGAAGACTGATCGGTCACTTCCGGAGATTTTTCGGACGTTACCGTAAACTTTTGAACATATTCAGTCGATCTAATAAGTCACTCGTCCGGGACACCGCAGTTAATCTTCTGGTTTCTACAGAGTTGCCAGGAAGAACTTCTGTTGGCCGATATATATAGTCAAAGCAACACTGTTGAGCAGGGCCCCTTTGTGACCAGTATAGGAAGACTGGACAAGCTGTGAGCCCTGTCATAACAGTTTTAAGGCAACACTATAGGAAAAATTAGTGGCTTGGTGCATGCCGGTTTTTCAGAAAAGTGCTTGAAAGACTAGTACACTACCCATACCCGGTCAGCACGAAAGGGGTCAGGGCCCCAATTTTGAAATCCTCTTAAACATTGTTAGGAAGCAAAAAGATTAGGGTCAATGTCCAACGTGAAACCCTAATCTTGTTCTCCTTTTCGGGAATCAATCACCGTGAAGGGGGTGCGTAACGCTCGTTCAGCGGATAGAAAATATTTTCCACCCTCTTAACCAATCGGACTAATCCATTCCAACCAATGAAATAAGATTACATTTTATTTCCGAGTGCGACATTCCACCTGTTCAGGCGCCTGACGGACTGACCCATCCCCGGCCCCATCCGCGACCAATTGCTTAATTGGTATCCTAATAGATTAATAGTGAGCTTTCGACCTGCTGTTGTTTAGGATGACCTTCCCCCCTTCAGTCTAGTCCATTTTCGTTCAAACCACTTCAGCGATAAACAAATTAAAAACCGCAAAAGGCGTTTTAGTCACTTTTACAATTATACATAACGGGAATGTATATCAAATTAATCGTCCAAGTCCGTTTGTTCGACTCGTTTGTCTCTGTGTTCGTCTTCAGGTTTCTAATTTGGCAGAGAACGAGTCTAGAAGTGTAGACTTACCGTAAAACCTGGCTTGCTTTTGTGATTCTTGGCCGTGTCGTTTAGCCACTGTCGCACAGCCGTGTTCACAACTTCTGGGCCTGTATAACCGATGTCCCTCTCACGTATAACGTTGAAGGCAGTTGTATGAAGATCTGTGACTAAACAACCATGAGGTCATGGATTACAGTGCGCTTGAAAGCGGACTTGCCGTGAGCACCGGAACAATTCATGTCAGTTGTCAAACTGTTACACGATATTCGGGGCATAAGGCTGTGTACAAGTGCTCCCACAGAATCCACATTGATGGGTCTGTAAATGGATTCCTGGGGAAATGATTTAGAAATAAGTGGCAGACATACCAACTGACTGCGATTACCGGCAATAGACATACTCGTGTCCACTTCGCGCAGCCTTCCCAGTGTGGATACAGAAAACAGTCGAGCAACACCGTCGTTATCGTTTGTCAGAAGCTGTGGCATGAACGCAAGCAATTCGGCAGTATCTTGTGCAACACCTGAAATCACTGCCGTCATATGAGTGAGCGGACGTCTGATCTCTTCCAATAATGGCCTGTCTGTGTAACAGGATGCGTTGACGAAACGTGCTTAAAAATTGTAGGCTGCGAAAGTCAAAAATGGCAAAATACGCACTTGACAGTCTTTTCGGTGACCGGAAAAGCAAACATGGCGGGGAAATCACAAGAACATCCACTGCAAGAATAGGTTGAAAAAAACTGAATTATACCCCTTGGTTACCCGTAATATGGCATTTGTGTTTTTGGCGGACAGTTTGTCAGTTGTTCCGTCGTTGGTCGACTAACTGCTACGATGCGAAGTATTATAAAGAAAAGAATGAACGTGACTTACCTTGCGCTTTTTACAGGACCACCATTGGTCCTTGTGCATTCGGTTCCTCGTCTGAGATGGACCACTGCGCCGGTCGTTTCTTTCGAATTTTGTTTACTTATGAAATGCTGTGACAACTTACGAAACCCGTTTCGGTAGACCCATTCCAATAGCCGCATCTCTGAATGGCGACCGATGATTCAGTTCCATCCTCTGTGATTCCCATACGCATTCAGATTTCCCTTCAGAGCAGTAATTTGGAATATATTGGTACTGCTATCTATCCATGCACAGGGTGGGAATGGTTAATGGTACTACTGTCCCCAAACCCGTGTGTGTTCTAACCACATATCGATCCATGGGCACGGAAAATTTCGGCCTGTTGATCAAATAATTGATTGAGAAAAATCCCTCCCATACACGCACAGGTCACTTCATCCTTAGAAAGAGTCACGAAAATGACCTAACCATTGTGCTTGAATGTCGCTCAGGTTGGTTCGACTCTGGGGTGGAGCACAGCCATCTAACTCCGAGTTATTTCTTAATTAATTTGGTTGCATAACGTGTCGGTCGTGTTAGTGAGGCCCGATATTGTGTGCAAAAGAATCTAACGTCGAACGTGATTGACCCTCGAGCTCCGTTACGAAATACTTAGTTGAATTCAATCGGCTCAAATAATTAAATGAAAGTAGTCCAATTTGGTTCACTCATCATAATTGGATTGCATGATCGATAGACTTCCACTGGTTTGAATTCTTATCCGTCTCTTCCATGTACAATATACTTAAAAATAGGTAATTTCGTTTTTCTAAGCTATTCCCGCTATGCAGCCCAAAGGCATCCTAAATTAGCCAAAATGTGTAAATATAAGCGGACGTTGGATATGGAAATTTTATCTATGTATGAGTATAAAAATAAGCAGAGAAAAAATAAGTAATGATAAGGTGATCTTAGTAACTGCTTCTAATGTGGTGCTCAAAGTGACCTCCAGCGGTTTGCTAGCATAATAACACCCCTTTCAAGCAATTTGCTTGAACTCTTGTGTTGCCTCCGGTAAATTTCGTATTTCCTATGTAATGTGCGGTTTTAATTCATCGATTGTTTTTGGCTTCCGCAAGTAGACTAGTTTTGAGATGTCCCCAGAGAAAGAAGTCCATCGGCGATAAATCAGGGGACCATGGAGGGAGGCATTCTTTGATGCCAACTTTGCCGATCCCTTTTCCAGGGAAAGCTCCACCCAGATATTTACAGACACCTTTGGTATTGTGTGGAGGTTTGCCATCGTATCCCGTAAAATGTAACGATATTGTCTGCTCTTTACCCCAATTATGATGAGTGAACCAAATTGAACTACTTTTATTTAATTATTTAAGCCGATTGAATTCAACTAAGTATTTCGTAACGGAGCTCGAGGGTCAATCACGTTCGACGTTAGATTCTTTTGCACACAATATCGGGCCTCACTAACACGACCGACACGTTATGCAACCAAATTAATTAAGAAATAACTCGGAGTTAGATGGCTGTGCTCCACCCCAGAGTCGAACCAACCTGAGCGACATTCAAGCACAATGGTTAGGTCATTTTCGTGACTCTTTCTAAGGATGAAGTGACCTGTGCGTGTATGGGAGGGATTTTTCTCAATCAATTATTTGATCAACAGGCCGAAATTTTCCGTGCCCATGGATCGATATGTGGTTAGAACACACACGGGTTTGGGGACAGTAGTACCATTAACCATTCCCACCCTGTGCATGGATAGATAGCAGTACAATCATATTCCATCTGAGGACGTACCATATTTCTCTCCTTTTACGATGGGCCAACACTAAGATATATCTTAGAAGCGTTTACTAATAAGTGTGAGTTGAGTCACTTCGATCTGCTAAGAATAACTTGCTGCTCACATTTCACGTAGTTGTTTTTCGTCTACTGTTTTGCAAACTTAATAAGCGAAAATTTGTTGACGTATAATCGTAGGCTTTTCCAGTACAATAGATTTTATGTATATTTGACGGTCTTTTGTTTTTGAGAGGATTCTGATTAGTGATTGTAGGGTTAGCTTATGGTATTTCGAGAGAGTTGCTCCCTAAGTAGCACAGTTCTCAACGCTGTTAGATGGTTCCCAGCGGAACGTGAGTTAACCTCCTCGTTCCTTTCAGGAATGTCATCTTGTTGTCATGTCTTCAAGGAATACAGTTTGTGGGTCTGCCAATTGTGCAGGTGAGTGAAGGTATGACGAACTCAACCTTGATGGCATCTTAACCTGGATTAGTTCCCTCGCCATTGCCTTTTACAAGTGTGGGGAACCAGCAGAGAATGATTCAGTCGGGTAGTTTAAACACAGTCCTAACCAAAATAACTGTGTTTTACGAAATTACTTGCCAATTTCATTATGGGTCCCTTTCATTACCGTTTAACAGCAGTCCCTTTAAGTGTATCCTTTTATCCCTGAGCAAACCGAAGAGCTTCTAAACAGTGATGCCAGAGCTGGTTCTCAGGGTTTGATAAAAAACGGTTACAACCAATCTGGCCCATCAGCGGAATTTCACCTAAGATAGCCTATTTCATGGAGAAACTTCACATGGAGTGGAGAATTAGTATCCACGTATGGAACTGTGTCCATTCCGTGCACTTGTTTTAGGTGGTTATTAACTAAGTCAGCCTGTGAAATGCTTCGACCAACTTTCTAGACAGCGTTCCCGGACCTGAATTTAGAGTTGAAGTATCGTAGCCCACTCTGAAGCAGTTGTAACTTTGTCCTGTCATTTTGCTAAAACTGAAAACTTGCCTGTTGCGCTGCAGTTTGGTCAGTTCTGATTCACGGTTGGGGGACTTGGGTTTCTGAACCACCACTGTCGGGAAAATCTAGCAATAATTGAATTAAAGGACAGCGTTCATAACGGCGAGGCGATAAGCTCAGTGTTAGATACTCATTCAGACAGTTTGTTATTGGATCGGATTGAATTGGTTAGGTTCTGATTACTGTGACAAATGTGGTGTATGGCGGGGAACCGTCAGCGGTGCGTTAGAATAGAAAAAACCACGTGTAGATCAACAGATGAAGTGCACCGAAAAACTAGGAATAGAAAATGGTTCTCTTCCTCCTGATTGAAGTTCAAAACTTATCGTCAGGTGCTTGTAATCACTTGGAAATGTCCCTTTGAACCGTAAATAATCACTAGTCGTTTTCTGTAAAGTCGGGCCGTTTACGAGTGCAATCATACAAGCAGTGTAATTGTACATTACACATGGTGAACAAAGCGTCATTTCTTCGTTTTCTTTTCCCATTTTATAGGTACACACCCTCTCCGTCCAAAAAGTTATATACATATATGCATATAGTATATAGTGTATATGTATATAATATTCCAAATGCGCCTGACTTCAGACCGTGTGCCAAACAAAACATGGTACAGTCGGGTAGGAAGTGGTAGATAGTCCGAGTCAATGATTCGTTTGTGGGTGCATTACTGCCAGGTTGCCCAAGCCAAAGCAGGTGGTTTTCTTTGGGGTCCACAACTAGAGCCTTTAGTTATTCAAAGATCAACCCGAAAGGCAGTGGGACAAAGTATGGGGTCCGTAGCCCACTGGGAGCCGCTGACTGAATGCTCAGTTCACACACCCTTCGGGTGAAGCCAAACATCCTGGCTGCCCAGTGCACCTCTACACCACAGATGCCGGTGAGCAAACCGTTGTACGCCTCATGTGCCATCCGTAATTGGTTTGGAATCAAGGTTTCATTGCCTCTAAAATGCTTCACTATGGTCGGAGGTGGGTGTCTTAGGCTCCGAGTGTGAGGTGTTAGTGAGGCAATCCGCGAAACAGATGGGACATCAATCACGAAGCTGTTGCGCAGACTAGATCTCTGAGCAAAACGCTTTCGCTCCCAGTTTAGCTGGCCACCGGCTGCTTCTACTGCATCTAGAACTCCTACACTTTCTGTGTGGCCTATTCCAGACAGTCCCCCGACAGAAGCAGAAATTCGAAAAGAACTACAAACCCTCAAACGCCACAAGGCACATGGATCAGAATATATTCTTCCTGCGCTTTTCAAAGAAGGCGAGATGGTTCTAGTGAGAGAGTTGACAACCCTGTTCTCATAGGTTTGGACGGAAGAAAGGGTTCCCGCATCCTGGAGTGAATCGACGATATGCCCATCTTTAAAAAGGGTAGCCGTGCATTGTTTTCTGATCGGGAAATTAAGCTGATCTCTGTCGCCTCAAAACTCCTAATGGCCTCTCATCATCGTCATCATCGTACAATGTCAAACAGCAGGGCAAGCCCCACTAACCACTCACCACGTTGGACATTAAAATAGAAAGAATAAATATACAAGATAGGCAGGGAGTGAACCTGCAGGGGAGGGAAAAGGAAAAAATGCCCTAGCAGCCAACACACGGGATACACAATCTAACTGTGAGAACGCACATCATGACGAGACTGCACCTTGGCGCGTTGTGATAGCTAGCGTGCCTCCGTGACCCAAAGAGCTATGCAGGATGGCTTCCCTAAGCCGGAGGTGCAATCTTGCCTGACAGATCAATGGGTAGAGGCCAGACGAAGTCCAATCTCAGAATCAGTTCATTGGCAACATCTGCTTCTATTCACTATGCCCTCGGAGAGGACACCCCAGCGAATAAACACAGAGAAACAGTTTACCGGTCTAAAAGCCTCCACTAAATGGACGTAGGAGTGGAGTACCTGGAGTTTCTCTCGACGGTGAGGGAAGTCATGCCACTTCATTGGGCAGCTATCGCCCACCTAAGCTGGACAGCTCCCAGCCAAAAGGATGCTACCCCGTCCACGTTCCGCTTGCTCCATTGAGTGCATGGGGCTGAAGACTAAATCCGAAAAGCGGATCGATAGCAGAGCTTCGGCGACGACAAGACAGAACTTATGCAACAATAAGGTCTCACGTGACAGACTAGAAAAAGTTCCTTCACAGGTTCTTCGGTCACGTTCTCGTGCTGGGTTAACGCCCCACTGCCTTGTGGGTTTGACCTTTGAGTGAAAGTCTCCGGTTAGGTTTCCCGAAAAAAAACCCTTCTGCGTTGTAGGCAGTCACGCAGTATGATTCGCTCAGAAGCTTCCAGTATCTTTCATGTATAGGACCTTACCAATTTTTTTTCTTTTTAATTTAAGATCGATGCAAAACGCTACGGGTAATTGCGGCTCTGATGAAAGCAGTAGTTCAGCAGTTGGGTATAAATCGAGTGCACGTTTTAGGCCTAAATGTTCACTTCACTTGGCTGACTTTAACTTCCGCACACTGTCAGATAGGGCAACAGGCTGCCCTCGCTAAAAACTTGACATCTTTAAAATAGATGTATGCTGTGTCTCCGAAACACGCATACAAAACCCCACTTCTGTGATAACGCTCCGCACCCTGGATACCACCTTAGTCTCTGGCTTCACTCTTCGCGTGTCGGGTGATTCGGTGTCTAGAGCTCGTGGTCAGGCTGGCGTTGGGATTGCTTTGAGCATGAAAACTGAGCGTGCACTGCTAGACTGGATTCCAGTCAGCAATTGTCTGTGTGAAGTTCGGTTGGGCGATTCTGTTCGTACCAATAACAAAAAACTGAAGCGCCGATATTTGTTCGTCGTGTCTGTGTATGCGCCGACTGACTTCAGTTCCTCTGAGACCAGGATTTGCCTCTGCAGCGTCGAAGCGCACGTTCGACGGACGTGGTGGTGATTGCTGGGGGTTTCAACTCCCAAGTAAGCCGTTTGGGAGATTCCAAAAGGCACATCAGAGACCCACTTGCTATCCCAGCCGATCGTACCAATAACGGCGATCGTTTCACTCAGCTGTGTTCTGACCACAGATTGTTTCTGGCAAGTACGAACTTCTGTCATAAGAAGCGGCAAAGACTCACATGGCGTCCTCCTTGGTCTTCATAACGTTGGACTGAGATTGACCATATTATGGTTGGCCACCGCTGGCGTGACTCAATTGAAAATTGTCGTTAATTTTGGTCTACGCCTGTGAACTCAAACCACGTCTTGGTACGTGCTCGCTTCTGTTCATGTCTCGTCCGTGGTCGCACCAACGTAAATGCCACGCGTCCCGCGCAGTTGCTATTAGACGATAATCAAACACACAATTTCCAGACGGAGCTGTCTACGCAGTTATCGATGCAGCCAGATGTTCAGGATCCAAATGAACGCTGACAACAGATCAAGGAAGCTTTGTATGCCTTTGAAAATGCCACCCAGGATTTTGGTTCAAGTCGATCTCACAAACGATGGATATCTTTTACATCCGTTGCTCTGTTGGGTGGTCGCAAATCCGTACCCCCGAATGCCACATTCAATGATATTCAATGAAGTGCGCAAACCCCCTGAGACGCCAACTGACTAGGAGCCTGAGAAATGACCGTGAACAATCATGGGTTGCGAAATAAAGGGAAATGGAAAAGCCTTCGTCCACTGACAATGCTCGCAACCTTTTCCGTTTGATTAGAGATACAGGTCCACAGAAACCTGGTGTAAGTGAGTTGATCAAGGAATCCGATAGCCCACTGATTCACCCTCAGGGACGTCGTCTGGAGCATCGGGTGGAGCACTTTCGAGAACAATTCAGTTGGCCCACTTCAACGGTAGACCTTCCAAATATACCTGCCAGCGAAACGATGCAGGTAGATGTCATTCCTCCATCAGAAATGGAGGTTATACTGGAGATAGGTTATTTGAAAAGGTACAAAGCCGATGGGCTGGGTGGGTTGTCCAGGTCGTACTTCAAGAATGGAGGCGAGGCTTTGGATTTGTAGTTAACAAAACTCCTCCGGGTTATTTGGGATAGTGAGAAGATTCCCGGGAAATGGTGTGAATCGGTGATTGTGCCGATTTACAAAAAAGGTGACAGGTCCTCTTGTGGAAACCACAGAGGAATTAGCTTGGTAAGTATCGCATCTAAACTGCTCACCGGTTGTATTCTTCACCGATTATCCAGTGCCCGCGAAATGTGTAGGCGTGAGAATCAAACCGGTTTCATGCCTGGTAGGAGCTGTATGGACCACATCTTTACTCCTCGGCAAAACGTAGAGCACAGACACATCTTCCATAGGCCCACAGTCTATGTCTTTCTTGATCTGGAAGCAGCGTTCGACTCACTTGACCGCACAGTTATCTGGCGCTGCCTCTCACTGAAGGGTCTGTTAGAGTTTGTTTCTCTTTTCCAATGCTGGTATACGAACAGCCGAAGCTGGATTCGTGCTTACGGCGATCTTTCCCCCGAGTTCACCGCGGAAAGTGGTTTTCGTAAGGGTTGCCCTCTTTCATCCTTCCCCTTTACTTATGTAGTTGAATTGATTCTTGAGATAGCCCTGTCCTCGTGTGAGAATAGCAGCGTCGATCTTTGCTCGGGCAGTAAACTGTCTGACTTGGAATGCTTGGAGGATATTTTTCTTTTGAGTGAAGATCCGGGTAAGTTGCAAGCTCTCTTAGATAGCCCTAACAACAGTGTAGCAATGTTTGGGATGCGTTTTGCACCTTTGTTGTGTAAAATGCTGTTGGGTTGGCTCAACACCAAATCTTGTGTTGGCAGGGGAAACTCTAGCTGCAGTGGATAAATTTTGTCACCTCGGTAGTTACATTTTACCAGGTGGACGGATATCGGATAAAGTGTCATCATGTATATAGAGGGCGCGTTTGACTTTTGCCAACCCCCGTCATCTTTGGCGTCGGTGTGACATCCGATTGTCTGTTAAGGGTAGGGTGTACAATGCGGTGGTTAGGCCCATTCTTTTATACGGTTCAGATGCATGGCCATTAAGAGTACAAGATAGGCGATGACTGTCGGTGTCCGAGCACCGATGTCTCCGTAGCATTGCCCGAGTATAGTGGGAACACCGTATCAGCAAGGCTGAGGTTCGGCGTAAGGTGTTGGGAACCAGAGGTCAGTCTCTGCATCAAGTACCGAATCGAAACAGGTTAGGGTGGCTGGGACATGTGTTACGCATGCCCACGGACAGACTTCCTCAGTGTACGCTGTTCTCTGAGGCAAGTGGTGGTTGAAAGGTAAGTTGAGGTGATCAGTCCATGACATGACAAAAAGGTATGAAAACCTTAACCAGTAGACTTGGCCGGGTAGGGCGTGTTAGACTTCTGGGTCGGGGTCCACGTGATCCGCCTACCAAATGGTTGGAGACAATAAGTGACATGGCTAGGTGTTGCGTCCAGTGACGTAGTTGCATTCCGACTCTTTCCTTGTCCTCTTGACTTCCCTTTGATACTCTGACCTTTTGGATCTTTATCGCCATGCTTCTATTCTTTCTGTCCTTAGCTCGACGGTGCTGGAAGGTAGCAATGAAAACCAGAGCACAGGCGTGCGAGTTTGTTGTTTAAATAAACTGAAACTGAACATTGATCAATCTTTCTGATTCGACAGAAAGTGACATCACGATCGCCATTGTTTACGGTTCGCTGCCATATCCTTCAGTATCTCCAGCCAACTGGCTGACGGATCTTTTAGACCCCAACCACGATGACAATGAGACACCCACTTTTTCCAAGTTCGCTTTACATTTCTCATTCCCCGTTGCCAAGTCGTCTGTTGTCCTCCACATGGTTTCTTCCATTCCTGAGGAGGAACGGAGAATAGGACACGGTACGGCAGACGTGTGTTTGCCATACGTAACACCTGCCCCAACCAACGAGATCTACTAAGCTGGATACACTATGATAGAACATTCTCTGAATTAATACGCAATACTCGATTTTTGACCTCAGTATTGCTTACTCAGTCACTCTATCCAATCTTAGCAATACTACACAAACATCGGTGGTCGAAAACCTGGAGACGGTGAATATCTTCTGCATACAGATCCCAAATCTCGCAACCATACAACAAAACTGAACGCACTGAGGCACAGCACACACGACCTTTCAACTTCAGCAAAATGTCAGGTCAGCGCCACAAGTGCTTCGGACATACTCGTGCTCACTTCTACTACCGTGTTTCTATCCGTCGTCACGCTTCTTTCGAGGTAACTGGAGCGATCAACAGTTGTTAGTTACTCCTCATCGAGCATCAAGCTCAGAATCGTTGACATCCAGTCTTACAAGATCATTTTATACTTTGAAGGTGCAAAGCACATGCCGAATGGAGCTGCAGCTCTTGAGAGTCTATATAGTGCACGTTGTGCATGTTCCGTGGATTCCAACAAGCAGACAACGTCGTCCGCGTAATCTAGGTCACATGGCTTCTCACTATTTCCTAGTTCGACGCCTACATCCTGAAGATTTTGCAGCGCACTCTCCATTATTTTGTCCATTACGAGGTTGACATGTGGTGGTCGAGTGGTTTGGAGCGTTTGCCTACTACCTCGGGGTCCGAGATTCGAATCCCCGCCGTCACCGGTTACTTTGGTGGTAGACAATAGTCCACTGTCGTCCGGATCGTTACCACACCTGACCTGTTAGAACCTTATGTGGTTCTTCGCCAAGCCAGGTCTCAGGGTCTGGTTGCCGGTAATCCCCAATAGTGCAGCGGGCCTTCGTGGCTATGGAGTAAATGCTCCTTCTGTTGCACTCATGCACAAGCGTGTAATAAAAAAACAAGACTGGAGAAATTGGACATCCCTGTCGAACACCGCTAGTCGTTGCGAATGTACTAGATAGTTCACCACAAACCCTTACGTGGCTAGAAGTATGAGAGTGCAACAACTTCATTAGGTTCTCGAGCTTTTGGGGCTTACCTTTCCGGTGAAGAGCATTGAATAGCGCTGTCCAGTCAACTGAATCGAAGGCACCTTTCAAGTCGAGAAAAACCATTATTTTCGGTTGACGGTGTGCGTGACGCGCCTCAAATATTTAACGAAGAGAGTAATGTCTACTATCCTCCGCCGACTTTCTCTCATGCGCAGGCTCTGTTGTCGTAAAGACCAAGCTGGGTTCCATCCCGGCTGTGGCTGCACGAATCAAATCTCAACCCTTCGCCTTTTGCTTGAACACCACCACGTGTATCAAAGACCAACCATCGTTGTGTTTCTGAACATTAAGGCCGCCTTTGACTCTGTCGGTAGGACTACCTTATGGACTTGCCTGTTGAGGACTGGCGTACCCGAGAGGTACGCTTCCATTCTGAAAGCTCTCCATCGGCAGGCGTCGAACAGAGTAGGGGCCTATGGACAACTATCCGCATCCTTTGTTTTCTCAAGTGGTGTTCGGCAAGGATGCCCCATTTCCCCGTTTTTCTCCACCTTCGTAATGGATGATCTGCTCCAAAGAGCCTTTACTTATGTTGCAAACAGTGATGTGTAACTTTTTTCGGGCGCTTGAGTTGTTCACTTAGATTATGCTGACGACGTCACCTTGTTGGGAGACGACCCCCAAGTCGTCCAAGATGCCTTTTTTATTACATACTTCCGCATGAGTACAGCCATCACGACAAGACTGCACCTTGGCGTGGTGTAATGACTTGCGCGCCTCTATGACCCAAAGAGCTATACAGGATGGCTTCTTTAAGCCGGAGATGCAATCATACCTCCTTTGTGGCTGGACACCCTAGCAGTACCCGTCCAAAATCTCTCATGAACTGCACGAATAGAAAGAATTCCATACTGCATCGGTCGTCGCGCAGGCTAATCAGGACCGCGCTGCCCATTGCATCGAGCGGGGTGGTTAGTGATAAGTGGGCTACTGCTCAGACTTCCCTTTCCTCTTTTATTCAACCTTTGTCTTCTGTCTCCAACCATCCCTCTTTGCCCCATCTATCCACCCATAATGCTCCCACTGATAACACGGTCGATACTCGCAACGATTCACTGTCAAATAGTGTCGGGAATAATCCTGTCTGGAAACTCACATTTTCTCAAGCCTCGTCAGCCTCTGAATCTGGGCTTCTTTAACGGGCGTACATTCGTGCAGGCCGGTCAGCAGGCGTGCCGAGCCCTCACAATAAATTATCTGAAGATTGATGTCTGCTGTGTAAGTGATACGCGTATCCAGGATTCGAGCAGTGTAATTAAACTAACTGCTCCTGGTACCTCATCGAGGTATATTCTGCGCACCTCAGGAGACGAAGCAGCTAGAGCTGTGGGTCAACGTGATGTAGGAATAGTCTTGACTGACAAGGCTGAAGCTGTCCTTTTAGACTGGATTCCTGTTAACAGTCGTTTATGTGCTGTGACACTCCAGGGGTCAGTCGGCGTTCGAAAGGATGGTTGTGTTAAACGCAATTTGTTTGTGATCTCGGCGTACACCCCAACGGACTGCAGCTCAGACGCGCAGAAAGATGAGTTCTATGATGAACTCTCCACCCTCGTTCGCAGCAGTAAAGGTTCTGACATTGTAGTGCTAGCTGGTGACTTCAATGCACAAGTTGGCAAACTTAGTGTGTCAGAAGCGTATTTAGATGGACGTGGTGCTTTACCTGCTGAGCGTACAGATAACGGGGATAGACTTCTCCAGTTTTGTGCAGACTATCGATTGTTCTTGTCTAGCATCAATTTCCGACACAGCTTGCGTCGCACAGCGACATGGCGCTCTAACTCTACAGGTAGTTTGAGTCAGATTGATCATATCGCTGTAGGCTACCGGTGGGGCAGTTCTGTTCAGAACTGTAGATCTTACTGGTCCACATACGTAGAGTCGGACCATGTATTAGTTTTAATGCGATTATCTCTCCAGCTCCATGGTCATCGTCGCAAACTGCAAACCCGATTTGCTGTGCAACGTTTGTGTGATCCAGAAGTACGCACCCGGTATGAGCAGAAGTTAGCAGATGAGCTAGGATCTACGACGAACAGTAATGCAGATGAGCATTGGGCTCATATCAAACAGGCAATGCACTTTGCAGCAGGTTTTGCCTGTGGTCCTAGATCCGTTGTCCATCAAAGACACTGGATCTCGCAAGAGTCGCTGAGTATAATAGAGCAAAAGCGTCTGCTCTCGAACTGCAAGGAGATGAATAAGATGCGGAGAAAGCTGCAAAGACAAGTTACGAAAAGCCTTAAGAATGATCGCGAAAATTGGTGGGTCAAGGTAGCCGAAGAAATGGAAATAACAGCTGCTTCAGGTAACAGTCAAAGATTGTTCAAACTTATTTGTGACACCGGTGGACGGCGCACCCAGGTCAGTGAAACGATTTGCGAAAGAAATGGAGAACTCATCCATAGCAAACAGCAAAGGCTTGACCGATGGGCCGAGTACTTCAAGGAACAGTGTGGCTGGCCGCACGCTAGTGTAGTTACTCCTGTGTCAACAACTGCTACTCCTTGGGTGGTATCACTTGAGCCCCCATCGGAAGTAGAAGTAGAGTCATGCGTTCGATCACTAAAGCGAGGGAAAGCGGCGGGTCTCGACGAACTTCCCCCAGTTCTTTTCAAACTGGGTGATGAGGCGTTGATAAAATCACTCACCGTCTTGCTCCGTGACCTTTGGAAGGAGGAGCACATTCCGTTAATATGGAGTGAGTCATTGATTGTTCCCATCTTCAAGAAGGGAATACGCAATGACTGCAGTAACCATCGCGGGATTAGCTTAATTCCGATAGTCACCAAAGTATTAGCCTCAATTCTACTGCACCGTCTTACACCGGCTCGCTAGAGGAATGCCCACGAACAGCAGGCTGGATTCCGCCCAGGTCGAGGATGCATCGGCCAGATTTCTACTCTTCGCCGACTACTTGAAACGCGTCACACGCACCGCCGACCGACAATAATGGTTTTCTTAGACTTGAAAGGCGCCTTCGATTCAGTTGATCGAGCAGCGCTTTTCAGTACTCTTCATCGAAAAGGTATGCCCCAGAAGTTCGTGAACCTACTGAGATCATTGTATTCTCATACTTCTGGCCGCGTTATGGTTTACGGTGAACTATCCGGTCGGTTCGAAACGACCAGTGGTGTTTGACAGGGATGCCCTTTGTCTGCATTCCTGCTCAACTTCGTCATGGGCGAAATGATGGAGAGTGCGCTGCAAAATCTTCAGGATGTAGGCGTCGAACTAGGAAATAGTGAGAAGCCATGTGACCTAGATTACGCGGACGACGTTGTCTGCTTGTTAGAATCCACGGAACATGCACAACGTGCACTATATAGACTCTCAAGAGCTGCAGCTCCATTCGGCATGTGCTTTGCACCTTCAAAGTATAAAATGATCTTGTAAGACTGGATGTCAACGATTCTGAGCTTGATGCTCGATGAGGAGTAACTAACAACTGTTGATCGCTCCAGTTACCTCGAAAGAAGCGTGACGACGGATAGAAGCACGGTAGTAGAAGTGAGCACGAGTATGTCCGAAGCACTTGTGGCGCTGACCTGACATTTTGCTGAAGTTGAAAGGTCGTGTGTGCTGTGCCTCAGTGCGTTCAGTTTTGTTGTATGGTTGCGAGATTTGGGATCTGTATGCAGAAGATATTCACCGTCTCCAGGTTTTCGACCACCGATGTTTGTGTAGTATTGCTAAGATTGGATAGAGTGACTGAGTAAGCAATACTGAGGTCAAAAATCGAGTATTGCGTATTAATTCAGAGAATGTTCTATCATAGTGTATCCAGCTTAGTAGATCTCGTTGGTTGGGGCAGGTGTTACGTATGGCAAACACACGTCTGCCGTACCGTGTCCTATTCTCCGTTCCTCCTCAGGAATGGAAGAAACCATGTGGAGGACAACAGACGACTTGGCAACGGGGAGTGAGAAATGTAAAGCGAACTTGGAAAAAGTGGGTGTCTCATTGTCATCGTGGTTGGGGTCTAAAAGACCCGGTGTCCTCTTCCTTTCCTTGCATTGTTTTCCTACTCTACCGCGGTCTCTTTAGCACGTTGTCTGTACCAGATCCGTGTTATATATATATATATATATATATATATATATATATATATATATATATATGTGTGTGTGTGTGTGTGTGTGTCTGTGTGTGTAAGTTTCAGCTATCTACCCTAGGTTGACTATTAGACAGCCAACCCGGTGGAGAGCGCCGGGCATTCACTTTCGTCCTGTCACTTCAGAGTAAACACCTCCGCCACGAGAAGACAGTGAGTAGGACTTCCTCAGCAGAGGCTATGATAGACGCACAGTCAGTTGGGAGCATTTTGAGAGACGTTCAGGACGAGTAGTCATCTCGGAGCCTGAGGCATTCACCCCCGACGGATCACTGATAAGAAATGTAAAGTTCAGCTTAATACCTTTCACAGTTAGTTGGAAATCACTGGGCCGTTGTCCTTCCGAATTTCGCCAACACCTGACTTACGTTCTTTACTGGTAAAGATGGACTACGGCTGTTGTCCATCACACCATCGTGTCTGGCATCTGAAGGATCTGCGCGCAGGTGACATTGAGACCAGGGATGCAAATATACAGTTTTGTTTGTTGTCTGATTTACACAATGTATATGTATGTATAAAAATATATTCACCGATTATCTAGTACAGAGCATAGATAAGTGATGCCGTACAGAACATGAACCAGAGGACAAACTAAAGATAGGGAGAAGTATGTCAGGAGTTGGAGCGCAAACTTACGACGTAAACGCCACCCGATACGACTCTGAGCTATATCCAACCATACGTGCTTGAAATCCCGAGGTTTTTCATCGACAAATGCAAGGCCGTAACATAGTTTTGACGTCTTGTATACCATTGACAGCTTTGAGTAAGGTCTGTCTCATCTACATCCAACGTTCCTCGGAATCCTAATCAGCGAAGATTGGTGGTGTCCTGCGTACGTGTTTCGGAGGTAGTATAAATACTTTATAGAAGACGTTCGATGGCGGCTAGTGAACGTGTTTTCTATGCAGTCTGTCAGCGAGATACCAGCGTTATCCACTCTGTCGGACGAATAGAGAAGACGCAAGTCGGTTTACAGATGCAAGGTGTATTCTATATATTTTGGCACCGAAACAGTACCGATACGAGAAATACACCGAACGGAAATGAACGCAACGGCTATGCAGAAAGCGAACCGCGAGCGCGTACTATCGGCGAAGTACCGAAAGCGAAAGTGATTCAAAACGAGGTCGACGGAAACCTCGGAAAAGTCAGTTCAGTAAAACGTACGCGACCGAACAACACAATGAGGTCGATGTCAAAGGTCAGAAAAGATCGTAGAAAAAATAGATCCAAAATGATGTTCAGAAAACGGTCATTTTCTCAGAACGATCGAGGTCACTACAACTTGTGTCCGCCTGGACAAAAAGCGAGAATGAAAACATTATTGGTTGGGCAGCAGGGGTTTCTAGGTGAATAATTCTCCGTGGCTGTCGAACTGCAGATTAAGTTTTTACCTTGGCATCCCAAACTGCCTTTGACTCAAAAGTTTGAATGACCAGGAAGCGGAGACCAAATTTTGTTTTCTTTGGAACTGTGAATAAAGTTCTCTGCTTTAATAGCAGCTGCAAGTCAGTGGGGCGGTAACACAAAGAAAAAGGACAATTACCCCTGTAAAAGCTCCTGCTGTACCAGGTGGAACTGCTGTCCATACTCAGTTTTTGTTCACTGGTGAACCAATTGTCGATACGTTTATCGTATCCAATGGAACGGATTGAAAGTGGACGGAGCAGAATTTTTCAAATTTACAACTCGAATTTGGCGGGGATAACCTCCCAGCCATCCAGAAAAATCGCAGGTACTTTACATCCAAGTCTACCTGTTGGAGGGTTTTTGATGGGCAAGCTGATTCTGTCTGTGTTAATTCATCGGGATATTCTCTATACAGAAACATGATGATTTAGCTTACAAAATCAGTCTTTGTTCATGACATGGTTTTATGAAACAGGATCTTGTCTGATCTGTACCCATTTAACACTTCATAGATAATTCGTGCACCGGCCCAAGAAATCTGTGTTGTGTAACTCTGGATTTTTGAGGTACACAAGCCATCACGGTAAGCATAGGTGCGGTTTGTTTTTGGCAGCAATTGATCATTGAAATAATCCAGTAGCCGAGCCACCGGGTTAGCTCTGATTCATAATGGGTTGGCGATTTCATCGCTTTGGTGGATCCGCACGCTTTTATATGGGTGGTGGCAAGGCTCAACCGGGAAGAAACGCTTTTTTGCCGTCGAAGACTTAGATTTGAGAAGTCACAATACTGCTCCGTTTTAACCACGCGCAGTCTTGAACGTCCCTATCAAGGTTTCGTGAAGATTTTTCATTTTGCTTCTAGAAAGCTGCCTCTGTTTTTTTGGTTGATTTCCCTTAGTTGTTCGTCATCTGGACCATCTGTATTCCAAAGCTGCTTTAATCTCTGTAATTAGGCGAAGTACGTCCTTTAGTCCTACCAATATAGGGGTCTTTACTTGAGTTCTTTTTGGTTCCAAGCCTTATTTGACCACTCAAAGTTACACTGGATGTGAGTGTGAGTTTACTGGTCTCTTTTTCACTTCATTCGTCACAGGGTCGTACTTTTTCCGTGCACCAATTCATTTCTGTGTACACTTGGAAGTAACGTACTTGTTTTCTTGGTCCATGCGCTTAGTTTCGCGTACGCGTGCAACTATTTCATCATTTTAAAATTTCGATTTATAAATTAAGAATACATAACGCATTCTTTAACAAATTGAAATATTTAACTGCTCACCGATTAAACTCATGTTGGGGGTCACGATGGATGTATTTGAAAACTCCAAAAATATTGCATTACACGCTATCCATATTATGATTTATGTGGTGGGAAAATGTGTAAGTGTTGCCTATTTTTCAATTTGCGACGAGCCAGTGAATGGGTAACTGTTGTCCTTCGGACTGTCCTTTTTGTAACTTGCTTTTTTTTTATCGAAGCCCAATATTTTATTGCAGAATTGTTATCTTACGGAATAAGTACTACAGAGTATTATTTTCCTGAGTGGAAAAGTGTTAGACCTTGAATGTGCGGACGACATTTTTCTTCTAATTGAAGATCTAGGTAAGTTGCATGCTTTTCTAGAAAGCTTGAATAACTGCGCAGCAATATTCGGTATGTGATTTGCACCTTCAGAGTGCAAGATGTTGTTGCGGATTTGGGTTGGTCCAACACCAAATCTTTCAGTATCTGGGGAAACTATAGACGTGGTAGATAAGTTCTGTTATCTGGGCAGCTGTAGTCCTCCCGTATTTCAGATATCGGATGAGGTGTCTTTGCGCATACAGAAGGCTCGTTTGGCATTTGCCAACCTGAATCATCTGTGGCGTCGACATGAGATCCGTCTATCTACCAAAGGTCTAGTGTACGTTGCAGCAGTGAGACCCGTGCTTCTGTGTAGTTCAGAAGCATGACCACTGCGGGTGGAGAGTATACGAAGATTGTCGGTATTTGAACACTGATGTCTTCGCAGTATTGCTTGAATCTGGTGGGAACATCGTGTGAGCAATGCTGAGTTTATGCAGAGAGCCTTGGGTTCACGAACCAAGTCATTAGATGGAACACAAAGTCACCAGGTCGGGACCTGTGTTGCGCATGTCCCCTGACTGAATCCCTTGGCGCGCCATGTTTGCTGAGGCAGGTACCGAATGGAAGATGAGTAAGAGTGGACAGTGCATGACATGGAAGAAGGGTATGGGAAACTTAACCTATGGACTTGGCCATGTAGGGCATGTTAGACTCCCTGGGTAGGGTCCAAGAGACCCTCCAACTCAGTGGTTATATACGTTAGAGGAAATGACTAGGTGTTGTGATCATTGGTGCTCTTGTATCCCAAAACTTTCTTTATCGACTTGATACCAACATTTGTAGTTCTTTTACTGCTACTTTAATATTCCTGTCCTTTATCATTCTTTTCGATTGAGGCTATCGCCACGAGATAGCAACCGAAGCCAAAACACGCAGTGCATTGTTAATGGTTGACTGAACTAAACTGATAAAAATCAATTGATACAGCAGTCACCCAAAAGGCTGGTGGGAAATTGGTGATTAGGGTTTGCACTGGGATTGGCCACAGTCGTACGAATCTGCAATTATTTTAACCACGAAGTAGTTTGAGTTTTCTGTCGTCATTATCAATTATTATTCGAGTGTCCTTTGAAAAACTCATTTTAAGTTTTCTTATTGTTCTTTCGGTGTCCAGTGATTAACTCGAATAAGACACCCGCTCAACACATAACAACGACGTGCACGCCTTGCTTGTGCTTCCAAAGTCCAAGAAGTCAACGCTCTCTTGCTGTGTCATAGTTGTGTCTCAGCATTTGATAATTGTGATACCTTATGGGACTAGCGTCTTGTCGAGATTGACTCACAGCACGGACGTGCCAGATTTGTGCAACAGATGTTGTTTTTTGCAACACTTTTATTGCAAAGCTTTTTGTTTATAAGTTAGAATCGAACATTAATACTGATACGCAAACAGTGTTTTAGTTGTCTAGTGTGAGGGGGTGAATTGGATCTCGTTTAGGTCTCAGTAGGTATACAGTCGCTCCAAAATACAAGGTACAGTCGATAGTAATTTATGGAATCACTGGTGACGTAATATATATGTTTTGTACTATCAGTGACAGTAATCCACTACCGCCCGGCTCGTTACCGCATTTGACCTATTAAGACCTTATGGGGTTTTGTACTCCTAATATTAAGGTCGGGTTGCCGGTCATCCTTGATGGTGCCAGTGAACCTTCAAGGCTATGGGATATACTCTTTTCACTGGATTCCTGCGGGAGCGTGGAGAACAGATTCAAATGTATTGCTGTAAAACAAGATATGTCAAAATACACCTAAGCACTATTGAAATGTTGAAGACTATCTAGCAGTGGGAAGCAGAGGGGGTTCCCGTAGCCCATAGGCAATGAGCCCTTTAGACTATATGCGAAGAAAAACAAAACCGTTTGGTGGCTTTAATCATGACGATGCTTGGTAACAGTTAAATAAACGTTTGACTTCATCACGATTTGGGCACTTCGAAGTTACTGCTCGTCATGAGCGGCGATGAATGAAGTAAAACTCTGTACAAGATGAACTAATCATGAGTGATTTCAGTGTGCCTCAGAGTTGTCAATACTACGCAGATGTGTGCGGACCATCAAACCACGAAGGGTTGTGTTCATAGTGTATTTTTCTCCAGGCCATGTTGGCATACGAAGTGGAAAGCTTTTAAGCTTGTTCCAGCTCTGTTGTTAAATAAAATGAGTTTTTAGGATTCAAGGGTTATTTGTTTAACAGTATGTTGGATTCGATTTGATACTGAGTCAACGAGTTCTCGGGTGAATTAAACAGAACGGAGGTATCACCGGTCACTTTTCCCAACTGACCGTGACTCTCTTCTTGATTTGTTATACTATGGTTTTATAATGGCAAGAAGTGAATACAATTTGATAAAACGGAAGTGTTTATTTTCGGCGCTGAAACTGTTCTCTTATCACAGTTGGTCCGATTAGCTCTCCAGTTGATATTAATGTTACATTCAGTTTGCCTGTCGCGAGTTAAAATGCTTAGTTGTCTGTTTCCTAGCCAGTTGGATGAAGTTATGCTGAGGAATATTGAAAGGCTTTTACTCTCTAGTTCTCTAAAGTAAATGTTATTTTATTTATTAAGTACTACTATTTATTGCTGTCTTAAGGGCGTACCCCATAACCTCGAAGGTTCAGTGGACAATTGAGGCTAATCGGGGACCTGACACTTGGACTTGGAATCAAAAACCGCATAAAGTCTCAATAGGTCAGGCGTGGTGACGAGCAGGGCGACAGTGGTTTACTATGTGCCAGAAAAAATGAGTTTGTCACTTGCTTCGAATTATTTTCATTGTTGTTTACTTTAATGTGATAGATAAAGCAAAAATAGCAGCCACGGAGGCCCATTATACTATACACGAGTGCCACTAACCATAAACCTGAGATTTACGATACAAACCATTCAAAGATCCCATAAATCTGAGATTGTAATGAGCCTGAATGCGGTACGTAAGCTTATTACTCGTTATTCGATGCAACCACCAGTCACTAAATCCAGGTACGAAATTTTTCCGCATGTGAAATAATCTATTTAATAAGTGAATGGGTGATTTTTCCCGGTAGTTTTTGAAAGTTGGAGGTTTTACGCGACCAGTGAAATCTGTTACAGCCGGTTTAAACCACTCGTTTGTGGTCGATTGTCAGATCCGATGAACAACCTGAAACTCCGCCCGATATGTTTGACCAAGTTCAAGGATTTTCGCATTTTTCACGTAAAATTCCGTTACAGTGTAGTGTAATACTTGTTGTATTCGAGTTATTGTTTTCCCCCGCTCCTATTACCTCTTCTTATCATCATGATCATCATCATACAGCGTTAAACAGTAGGGCAAGCCCCACTGACCACTGCCTTTCTCACCATGTTGCACGTTGAATTAGAAAGTAAGAATATACAAGATGGACAGGAAGTGGACCTACACGGGTGGGAAAAGAAAAGAATGCCCTAGTAGCCAACACAAGGAATACACAGTCTAACTGTACAAACGCACATCGATCAGTCATTCTGATTCGATAGAAAGTGACAACACGATCGCCATTGTTTACGGTTCGCTGCCATATCCTTCAGTTTCTCCAGCCAACTGGTAGACGGATCTTTTGGACCCCAACCACGAAGACGTGAAGCACCTACTTTTCCTAAGTTCGTTGTACATTTTCTCATTCTCCTTCACTGTCACGTCATCTGTTGACCTCCCCGTGGTTTCTTCCATTCCTGAGGAGTAACGGAGAATAGGACACGGTATGGTAGACGTGTGTTTGCCATACGTAACACGTGTCCCAACCAACGAAGTATACTAAATTGGATACGCTGTGACAGAACATTCTCTGAATTAATACGCAATACTTGATTTCTGACCTCATCGTTGCTTACTCGGCTATTCCACCCAATCCTAGCGATACTATGTAAACATCGATGGTCGAAAACCTCAAGACGGTAAATATCTTCAGCACACAGACTCCGAGTTTCGCAACCATACAACAAAACTGAACGCACTGCAGCACAGTATACACGGCCTTTCAACTTCAGTGAAATATCAGGTCGGCGCAGCAAGTGCTTCAGTCCAGCGTACGCCGCTCGAGCCTTGGATATCCGCGTACTCACCTCTACTACTGTGCTCCCATCCGTCGTCACGCAGCTACCGGGGCAGGTGAAGTGGTCGACAACTGACAGCACCTCCCCATCGAGCATCAAGCTCGGAATTGTTGATGTCCAGTCTTGTAACATCACCTTACACTTTGAAGGTGCAAAGCACATGCAGAATAGAGTTACAGCTCTCCCAAATCCATCTAATGCACGCTGAGCATGTTCCGTGGATTCTAACAAGCAGACAACGTCGTCCGCGTAATCTAGGTCACATGGCTTCTCACTATTTCCTAGTTCGACGCCTACATCCTGAAGATTTTGCAGCGCACTCTCCATCATTTCGCCCATGACGAAGTTGAGCAGGAATGCAGACAAAGGGCATCCCTGTCAAACACCACTGGTCGTTTCGAACCGACCGGATAGTTCACCGTAAACCATAACGCGGCCAGAAGTATGAGAATACAATGATCTCAGTAGGTTCACGAACTTCTGGGGCATACCTTTTCGATGAAGAGTACTGAAAAGCGCTGCTCGATCAACTGAATCGAAGGCGCCTTTCAAGTCTAAGAAAACCATTATTGTCGGTCGGCGGTGCGTGTGACGCGTTTCAAGTAGTCGGCGAAGAGTAGAAATCTGGCCGATGCATCCTCGACCTGGGCGGAATCCAGCCTGCTGTTCGTGGGCATTCCTCTAGCGAGCCGGTGTAAGACGGTGCAGTAGAATTGAGGCTAATACTTTGGTGACTATCGGAATTAAGCTAATCCCGCGATGGTTACTGCAGTCATTGCGTATTCCCTTCTTGAAGATGGGAACAATCAATGACTCACTCCATATTAACGGAATGTGCTCCTCCTTCCAAAGGTCACGGAGCAAGACGGTGAGTGATTTTATCAACGCCTCATCACCCAGTTTGAAAAGAACTGGGGGAAGTTCGTCGAGACCCGCCGCTTTCCCTCGCTTTAGTGATCGAACGCATGACTCTACTTCTACTTCCGATGGGGGCTCAAGTGATACCACCCAAGGAGTAGCAGTTGTTGACACAGGAGTAACTACACTAGCGTGCGGCCAGCCACACTGTTCCTTGAAGTACTCGGCCCATCGGTCAAGCCTTTGCTGTTTGCTATGGATGAGTTCTCCATTTCTTTCGCAAATCGTTTCACTGACCTGGGTGCGCCGTCCACCGGTGTCACAAATAAGTTTGAACAATCTTTGACTGTTACCTGAAGCAGCTGTTATTTCCATTTCTTCGGCTACCTTGACCCACCAATTTTCGCGATCATTCTTAAGGCTTTTCGTAACTTGTCTTTGCAGCTTTCTCCGCATCTTATTCATCTCCTTGCAGTTCGAGAGCAGACGCTTTTGCTCTATTATACTCAGCGACTCTTGCGAGATCCAGTGTCTTTGATGGACAACGGATCTAGGACCACAGGCAAAACCTGCTGCAAAGTGCATTGCCTGTTTGATATGAGCCCAATGCTCATCTGCATTACTGTTCGTCGTAGATCCTAGCTCATCTGCTAACTTCTGCTCATACCGGGTGCGTACTTCTGGATCACACAAACGTTGCACAGCAAATCGGGTTTGCAGTTTGCGACGATGACCATGGAGCTGGAGAGATAATCGCATTAAAACTAATACATGGTCCGACTCTACGTATGTGGACCAGTAAGATCTACAGTTCTGAACAGAACTGCCCCACCGGTAGCCTACAGCGATATGATCAATCTGACTCAAACTACCTGTAGAGTTAGAGCGCCATGTCGCTGTGCGACGCAAGCTGTGTCGGAAATTGATGCTAGACAAGAACAATCGATAGTCTGCACAAAACTGGAGAAGTCTATCCCCGTTATCTGTACGCTCAGCAGGTAAAGCACCACGTCCATCTAAATACGCTTCTGACACACTAAGTTTGCCAACTTGTGCATTGAAGTCACCAGCTAGCACTACAATGTCAGAACCTTTACTGCTGCGAACGAGGGTGGAGAGTTCATCATAGAACTCATCTTTCTGCGCGTCTGAGCTGCAGTCCGTTGGGGTGTACGCCGAGATCACAAACAAATTGCGTTTAACACAACCATCCTTTCGAACGCCGACTGACCCCTGGAGTGTCACAGCACATAAACGACTGTTAACAGGAATCCAGTCTAAAAGGACAGCTTCAGCCTTGTCAGTCAAGACTATTCCTACATCACGTTGACCCACAGCTCTAGCTGCTTCGTCTCCTGAGGTGCGCAGAATATACCTCGATGAGGTACCAGGAGCAGTTAGTTTAATTACACTGCTCGAATCCTGGATACGCGTATCACTTACACAGCAGACATCAATCTTCAGATAATTTATTGTGAGGGCTCGGCACGCCTGCTGACCGGCCTGCACGAATGTACGCCCGTTAAAGAAGCCCAGATTCAGAGGCTGACGAGGCTTGAGAAAATGTGAGTTTCCAGACAGGATTATTCCCGACACTATTTGACAGTGAATCGTTGCGAGTATCGACCGTGTTATCAGTGGGAGCATTATGGGTGGATAGATGGGGCAAAGAGGGATGGTTGGAGACAGAAGACAAAGGTTGAATAAAAGAGGAAAGGGAAGTCTGAGCAGTAGCCCACTTATCACTAACCACCCCGCTCGATGCAATGGGCAGCGCGGTCCTGATTAGCCTGCGCGACGACCGATGCAGTATGGAATTCTTTCTATTCGTGCAGTTCATGAGAGATTTTGGACGGGTACTGCTAGGGTGTCCGTCCACAAAGCAGGAGAACGATTAGGTTCCTCATCCAAAGCCTTTAGTTCTCACAAGAACCTATCCGCACGGCAGCAAGATGGCTTAGTGGAATCCCATTTGCTTGGATCAGTTAGTCTTCCACTGATTTTGCCGATTGAGTTGCCAGCTCAAATCAACTCCCAACCTGGAGGACCAGGAGACTGGACTTTGTCTGACCTCTACCCATTGACGTGTCAGGTATGATTGTATCTCCACCTTAGGGAAGCCATCCTGTATAGCTCTTTGGGTCATAGAGGCGCGCAAGCCATCACACCACGTCAAGGTGCAGTCTCGTCCTGTGGTCCTCTTTTAGTAGTGCTTAGACTGTAAGAAGAGAGGATAAGTTTTGAATTAATTTTTGGTGTGCGGACACTTCGTATTTGACTGATGGAATTCTGTAATGAGTAACCAACTTTTACCATTCCAGTAAATCACAAATTGTTTATATGGCTTATGTTCAAATACTGCAAGTAAATGATAATATTTTACTTGCGAGAAAAGTACGTTTGCTTCTCGTTTTTTCACCTAAA
Source organism: Fasciola hepatica (assembly GCA_948099385.1). NCBI lineage: Eukaryota > Metazoa > Platyhelminthes > Trematoda > Plagiorchiida > Fasciolidae > Fasciola > Fasciola hepatica. Next base: position 6,392,620 of record CANUEZ040000019.1, read on the forward strand.
ATTCGAAATATTTTCCTAATGTTCCATTGTTATCTTTTAAATATTTGTGTTGGTTGTAGCTCAGGTTGTTGGTTGCTATGATGTTCTGATCGCTGAGCTTGGCGTTTAGATCGCAAACGTTTCATCACCAGTCGAGGTGACATCGTCAGTGCACTGACGATGTCACCTCGACTGGTGATGAAACGTTTGCGATTGTTATCTTTTATTTTCACCGCATTCTTTCAATAGTAATAACTAATGTTTCAACTTTGATCTTTGTTTCTCTCTCAAGTTTCAAGTCGTTGAACTCGTCGAGCACTGTTCGGGTCCAGTTTTGTTCGCTCTTTTTCCAACTGTTATCTATCACACTGGATGGACAAAAGGAAACGCTCTAAAAAGTGTAGCGTTTGTGGTGACTCTGCTGTGGGATTCAATTTTGGAGCTATCGCTTGCGAATCGTGTAAGGCCTTCTTCAGACGAAGTGCGCACAAAGCTCAGGTAAGAATAATTTTTTTGGAACTCCGTCTAATTGAATTGATGAAAACCCCATCGCATCATTCGAGATACACAAAATAAGGACAGTGATATGGACAGCGGCATTTTCATCTAGCTTCCAGGGTTGTATTTCTATCAGGATCACTGTCTGTGTCACCTTGGTTTCAGATACAGACATTTTCAGTGCTTCCATACGCGTAGTAACTGTGCGTTTCGATCTACTAGGCCGGTGTTTCAACGTTGATCACTCACAAGGTCACTAGCTTTGGTGTTGTTGATCAGGACCGTGTACGGGTTTTTAAACATTCGATGAACAGACGGAAAAGAGTTTTTGATTTATATGTCTGTATGATATTAGAGAACAAATGGGCAGCGTTCGATTGTGGAGTACGTCAACTGGACTCTGACCAGATCGATCGATTAGACAACTAGTTTTCTGACTGATTTGACCACAACCGGTATTGAGTCTCGAGAAAGTATTCTATCAATCATATATGTGGATTGTAATGAATGTTTTTTGACAGCTCGTCATTTCGATCGCATAGAAGTTGATTGTTGGTGTTTTCAGTCGACTCGCTTGCAAAAATAATTTTGACTGACTAATCAAAGAAGATAAAGATCACAAATAAACATACTACTCATTGCGAAAATCGTTACTTGTGACCATGTGTCTTTGTTCTGAAGGTCAGCCGTGTTGATTGAGGAAGAATCATCGTGTGGTTCTGCAAGTGGACTCTTCGTCCGTGAATGAGATTACGGCTGTAAACATACATCAACTTCCAGTCACATCAACCGTTTACGTCCCAGTTCATTTTTCTGGTTTTGGTTACCTCTTTGCAGTTTCACTCCGTCGGATATGAAATGTTAAAACATAAAGAGCTAATAGATAGCGAAAACAAGTACCAGCCTAAAATGATGTGGACGGAAAGAGAGCTCCAGTGAAAATACGTAAATCATCGCGCACTTGGCCATGCCGTCTACGATTTCCAGCCGTTTGAAAAGCGATTCTCGTGAACTCCAAACTGAAGACCTAACGTCTTACACCGTTAAGATCAGTGGCTTGATCGGTCTCTATCTGCCTCGGAGAACAATGCACACCGAGCTAGTCTATCCGAGGACATGGGCTACATAAACACTGAAACCTGTTTATTTTGAGTGGTTGATCTGGATTTTGATCACTGTTCCGTTACACTAGACCTAGCCTCAGCAGTGTGAGTTTTCCGCTATATTCAATCAATGGTACGAAGATGTTGATAAATGTACACCTTCAGTCTGTGTGTATGTCTTCTACCAAAGAGTAAACATTGTGAAATATTGAGGGTCTGTTTGGAGTTTTAACTTATGATGCTTGGGATTTGTGTTCATGAAAGCATGCTCAGTGATCAGTTTCTGCGGAAAAATGGTTTACCTAAAAATATACCGACATTATACGACACTAGAACGGATTACATTCGATCGCAACGTTGGGGCATAAACAATAATCCATATAAGACATAGAATTGTTGGTTCTGCTAAATTAGACCATATGGTGATTCATTCTAGACAACGGACCCACAGGAACTTAGTTTGTTGAAATTATAGTCACTCCTCATTTTGTGGTGTACACTTATTGACATTTTGTCCCCCCCCCCTACCGTACCATTTATTATTGGAGAAAACTATCCGGCCCCCCACACACAGCTGAGTTGATATCTTCTTTGGAGGCAGCGTTTTCGACCTAGAATTCGCCGATCACATTGCTCCGTTAGATGATAATGCTCAAGCTACACAATACGCTGTAGATCGGCTGGTGGTTGAGGTTTTGATGTATGGGATGAGTTTTGCTTCATCCGCATATAAAGTGCTCCTACAAGAATAAAATAAGTCTGAGCCTGAAATCACCTAGTGATAATCAGCTAGAAATAATTTCTAGCTTCAGGTTTGGTGGTAAACAGTAATCCACTATCGTCCGGCTCGTTACCACACCTGACCTTTTGGGAAGTCAGAGTTGCTAGTGATATAGGGCATATTTAGGAAGTTTCCGCCCCTCTTATTAAAAAAAACATTTGAACAGTAAAACACATCAAAGTTTGTGGTAAAGATAAGGAAACATATTTTCTATATCTCTTCATCCTGTCATACGTATTTTCCATTTTTAGTGCTCTTACCATACTTGTCCTCAGTACACCGAAAAATCTTACCGCAAATTCCCCATGCTACTGATTTCATATTCGCTATATGATCCGTCACTGCGAGAAGAGAGAGAGTCTTAGCCTTAGTCGGTCTGCTTTGAGTGCTAGAACGCATAAAAATCTTGCAAACTGGAAATTTAACTTTCTTCATTTGTTTACACTGTTCATGCAGTGTTTCAGTATTCCAGCACTCTTCAGTTTGTGCCTTACTGCGGAATGTCTTGCGTAGACCGCATGAAGCTCGTACCGTGATTTGCTACCCAGCAATCGGAAACAAGTGCCAAGTCGGGCCGGTACTGGATTGTAGATGGTATTCTTTTCGAACATCTCATTTACACGAATTGCGTAGTTCAAAGGTATATGATGAGACCCGAAGAGCGGGTAGAAGGAACAGGTAGTCGAAATTTGAATGCGTATACTGCTTCACGGTCCTCGCAAAACCCCGTCACAGCTCGTATTCTCAGGGTCGACAAACAATAACGCATCACACTTACTTCTTACTCCATTGTACTCTGTAGATGACATCATGTTTGTTCAACGAACGCTGTACAGTTGACGTCCCCACGAGACGGTTCTGTTCCCATTGTCGCCTGAAAAAATGTTTCAGTGTGGGTATGAAACCAAGCCTTATTCTAGGTAAGTGATTGGTGACACTGCTTACCCACAGCCCTATCTCGCTTTTCAATTCGATGATTTGAATGAACACGAGACGAGATATCAATTGTCATTGATATCCTGCCGAATCGAGAGATCCGTGATTTTGGCATACTATGTTTGTTTTAATTTCCTTTGAAATTGAAATCGAGTTTTCATGCATGCCGCTTCTTCTCTGTTTACTCTCCTCTGTACGAGTAGCCTTCGTAAGTTGATAAACTCTGTCCTTTTGTATAATAGATATTTGTTCTTAGTATTAAATGCCCCAGGTTTTGAATTAAGATCGCGCTAATGCGTGCCAATGTGCTCAAACCCTTTAAACTCCGTATCAGACGATTTTACCCCTGGAATGTGGCTTTTCAACTTGCCGATCAAGATCACAGTGACACACTGTTTACTGATTGTGACTTCTGCACATTCATTTTGGGCTACAATTTGCAGCCTTGTTTATTCAATATGTCAATTTTTTATATGGTATTTTTTGACTCAGTTTGATCGTGAGTTGGGAGCTCAGCAAAAGTTAGTACGAAAGGAAACATTTTCACGTTAGATTTTTCATTTTTATGACTGACTTACCACGTTTTACTGAAAGCAGTGGTACAGGAAATGAAATTAGTAACATTTTTTACAGGAGTGAACTGGAGGCCTCTGGGCGAGTCATACTTTGCTGACTGCCCACTCAGAAGAATTGGTTTTTCTTCGAGGACGCTAATCAGAGTCTGTAGGGCACTAGTCTGACTCATGAGGTAGTGGGGCGTTAACCCAGTACGGGAACATCATCGAAGCATTCGTGAAAGAACTTCTTTTGGTCTGTCATGTGAGATCCGATTGTGATTTACTTCCTGCTTTTTTTTCTGGTGCTTCAATTACCGATCCGCTTTTCGGATTCAGTCATGAGCCTGCTACACCAAATGGAGCAAACGGAGCGTGGACGAGGCAGCATCCTTCGTGCTGGAGACTTCCCAGTTTGGGGAGGCGATAGCTGCCCGAAGAAATGTGAAAATTTCTCTCGCCGTCGAAAGGAACCTCAGGTACTCTAGTCCTAAGTCCATATATTGGAAGTTTTTGACCGGTAAGCCTTCTCTCCGTGTTTATTTACTGGAGTACCCCCTCGAGAGACATAGTGACTGGTCGTCGAGAGCCAGATGTTGTCCGCCAATTGGTTCAGCGAGACTGAACTTGGTCTGGACTATACCCGTTAACACGTCGGGCCTGGTTACATCTCCAGCTTTAGGACCCGTCGTGTGTAGCTTTTTGGGACACGGAGGCGCGCAGCCCATCATGCCACATCGAAATGCAGTCTCGTCGTGATGGAAAGTTATGGTGGCCGCCTTCCACAATGATTCTACAGAACCTCACGGATTTCAGGCTAGATGCTTGAACCTGTCATTCTTTTGTGATTCAGTGCCTGCGTATGCGCGTCGCAGACAAGTCATGACAATAACCACCAGAGTCCCATGAGTTATCAGCGAGAACCGGCTACCACGACCCTGCAACTTGAAGCGGCAGGTCATATCAAGTTTCAATGGGTCAGGCGCAGTAACGAGCTGTGCTACAACAAGGTGCTGCCTCCATCGAGGTCGACTGGCAGTGGCGCGATTCGAATCTTTTCGCTCAGCTACAATCAGTGCAACCTGTTGGACCTTTCTTGTTCTCAGAAAGAGAGAGGTATTTTCAGTTGACTTTTTGCGATGGCATTCCTCTGGTATCAAGAAACATTTGCTGTAGTAGAATGTCCCATATTTTTAAAACATGCTTGCGCATAAGTGTAGTGGAAGGGACATTTTCTCCATAGCATCAAAGGCTCGCTGCACTACGGGGGACAACCGGCAACCAGACCCTGAGATTTGGAGTGGAGAACCGCACAAGGTCACAAGGGGTCAGTTGTGGTAACGAGCCGGACGATAGTGGAATACTGTGTGCCACCAAAGTAACCGGTGATGGCGGGAATTTAGACCTTCGATCTCTGAGGTGGTAAGAAAATGCTCTAAACAACTCGACCATCACCAGTCTGATCAACCGCTCAGTCAAAAATGTGCCCTAATCCCTAGGAGCTAACGGAGAATGTTCATCAGCAATGCCAAATCCTAGGTCTCCACTAATGCCTAATTCTTTCTTGTTTCGTTCAGTTTCTATTGACTAACATGATTTTCTCTACTTTGAATAAATTTGTTCAGACTTTCTGTATGGAATGCGCATGGATTTGTACCCGGTGGTTGTAATATGCATGACCGAGAATATATGTCCTTTTCTCGTACTCCCCCGAATCACACTATGTGCAGATGAGAAAGCCAAACGTGAACGGCGGGAAAAAATCGCGCACAATAGACTCACGCGTTCTGGCGCACGAATCAATCCGCCTGCTGACCTAATAGCTACGAAGGCACCCCAACTGCCACCGCCTCCACCTCTATCTGTTCAACTACAGCCACCCAACGTGAACTCAAAATCAGACCCTGCCGAGATTTTGAACCCATTTCTTCCTTTAGCTCCAGATGCCCCAGTAATGGACACTGGAACCGAATCATCCCATAGTATCGGCGAAACCTTTGATCAAATGTTGTCACCTGCCGCGTCTTGTACAGGCTTACCCTTGAGCGGAACCAATACCACTGATCATTGGCGTGCACTCTTTGACAGCTCGGTAGGTTTGAAGTCTGTAATCAGACTGCGGTCATTCATGAGCAAACAAACTCATCGTTTCTCGTTGTCATGTTCAAAATGGACATACTTTCCATTTCACCACGCCAGAATACAAAGCCCGTTTTGGTTACCCCACTCTCTTGCGTTCTACTATTAGTAATCTGAACGAATAAAAATGAAAACAGTGTAACCAGCGGGGCACAAGACTATTTCTAGGGAAGCAGATTAATTTGACCACAAATTCTTGAAAAAGTTAAAAGTTATGCTACCGTTGTTAGGAATCAACCCACTTTGCAAATCCCACGAACCGTGTTCGCGGAGACCGAGACCCAAGCTACTGCCCAAGCAGATTCAGATTAATCTTACTGTCTTTCTGTTAACGATTTAGAAAACGCTGTGAAACCCTTACTATTGTTAGCTAAACGCAGTGAATGCTTCTGTGCACCAAATGATGGGGGAGTTTTCGACTTGTACACGAAATACAAAGAAATCTGTAGAAAAAGTATATATAAAGTTAACTGAAATTTGGTAGAATGATGAGGAGAGAAAAAAAGTAGGTTATCAACAGAGGTGTTTATTAAGATCATTTATCATTCTGTTGTGAATTACTAGTTGGTGAGCGAGGTAATGAATAACTTTATTCTGAATCCTGAATTTTCAGCGGACGAAGGAGTGAGAACTAGTCTTGAAGGGAATTAGGTGAAGGCAATGATCGGCATCAGTTAGTGGTGACTGCCGGTGGTTTTCCTAGGTGAAAGCCACAAACGACCATCGGATTCTTGATGAACATATTATTTGTTGTGGATAGCCCACTGAGTGTTTCATCTAACTCACGTTTAAATGACGATGGTGATCTTACGCGTTAATAAGTTATGATGTCTTGATTCATAGCGTAGACTCACTCATCTCACAAAAAACGGCAATTAAGTATGACCTTACAGTCGGTTGTCACTGGTGCGACTAAAAATCGTTGTTGCACGTCCGCGTAAAGGTCAGTCGGATGATCACAAATGCATCTGTTCATCATTTTTTGTTTATTTTCTAGCAGTCTGATGGCCTACCCCAGATGGCTGACACAAATGAACAAATGTGTAAGTGTGTCTTGTTCGTCCGACGGTTCTGATCGAGTGGAGCACGCTCCTGTCATGCTTTTCTTCAAATGCCTTTACGATCAACCGCAAATCGGTTGGCTTTTTTGGTGATTCTGTGGTGCTGATTTTTCTAATTTGATAGTATTTTATCCGTCGGATATAACATATATTAGTACAGACCACTCCCTTTTGAAATACCGTGTTTGGTGTGGCCATTTGCATTCGGTCTGTCTTATTCGCTGTTCTATAGAACAAATTGCACTAACTACCAAGTAATTTGTTTGTCGTCAGCTTCTCCTCATCTCTCGCTTGTGTTTATGATGTTCTGTACTGGAACACGGCTTACTAATCACGTTCAATCATTTTTAAGCGTCCATCGGATGACCTAATTAGTTCGCTTGATTCAACTGTCACAATCACACAAATCGAACATTCCATTATGTGTGTGTAGATAACTGTGTGGTTTTTTCGTATGTGGTATTCACCATCGATCTAGAGCCCGGTTCACCCCGGTTACCTTGGTATCCGAGACTGACTGAATGACTGACCGACTGACTGGTTATCTCCCCCCCCCCCGCTGTTACCTGGTGTAGTTGAGCCACTTGCCTTTTTTCAGTATGCATTGGTACCCAGTACAAGTTTACTAGATTTTTTGTGGTATCACTCACAGTGTCTGTACTCTATCTACCAAGCGTGCTCATTTTCGCGCATTCTGACCAGTCGTGCCATGTGCTCTCAATATGCCTACTCATTCGTGTGCGTTTAGTCGAGTTTGAAAACTAGCGTGTTTAGTGAGGAATTCCTCCTTTCTTTGCCGCTACTTTAATGTGACTTTCAAATTGTACGAAAATCAAGCAGCCCGCCCGTTACAGTGTGTAGTTTATCAAGTGAATTCCGCTACTATCTTCGCTCTATTACGTTAACCTGAGGCTTCATTTTGAAGGAACCTTCTGTACACATGCGCATCTAGTTTATGGTTCACTTGACAGTCGAACTAGTTAGTGGGTTGCCGTTTTCCACTTCTCACATTACTGATTAACTCTCTTGGTTTCACTTGTGGCAAAAATCGCGTTCAACATGATCCGCTCCTCAATCTGACCATTCACGCTGCAGGTGGTTTGTTTGTTTGCTTGGTTACACCCTCATTGTCTGTTTTAAACGCTCTTAAAACTACGTCTTGCCACCCGTTGCTATTCGAATTTGCGCCTGTATAATCGTTCTCCACGGTTTGATGACAATTTTTCAATCTGACACCTTAAAATGAGGCATATTTTTCACACGAGATGCTTTTTCAGTGAGCTGTTATCACGGTAGTCGATACGATTTTCTAATTTAGACAAATCCTATACACTATAACTTCACGGCGCCAAACCCTTTACCTTACCTTCTCTCGCTCCGTGTTTGTGTGTTGTTCCATTTATCCACGTCGTGATCGCCACGTGATCTGGCACTGAATTAGATCGACTGGTTGTTGCGTCTTAGTTTATGGTGTAACGCAGACTCCGGAGGTATTTCTCACCAGTCTGAACGTTTTTATTATTTCCTCGTTCTCGTTGATCACTTAATCTGATTGACAATTTTTTCAGAAACTTCAACTCATTTCCGTTTTGACGTGGAGACTACCATTCGGTGACTAAGTAGTTGCTCCAATCCTTGTACCAAACACCGGACAAAACTGATGTTGTTTGATTCCGCGTGAAGTATACTCGCTCTGCCTCCAACTAAAAGACATTGTTGTTTTATTGCTTGGAACCGTCAGCAGTACTTATTTAATAAGCCGCCCGTGATTGTACTCGAACTTGGGATTTTGTGAACCTGTGATTCTTATTTGATAGTGAAATTACGTCATCGGCCTAGTCTGCGGCGCCCCTTTCTGCAATAACACTGCGTGATATGTCACCACATCTTTCTCTCTCAGTTCAAACACAACTGTTTATTATCAACATCAGTCAGTTAAGTTAGGTTCATTCGACCAAATAACCTCACACTTCTGTACACTGGTTTTGCTTGTTACCTTGCAGCATCGTTGAGTTGAAAGTAGAATCAATAGAAACACATGATGAAAAAGAGCCCAAAACAAATTAATAAGCAGAAATCACGAATACAAAGAAAGAGACCGAATGCAACTACGCCACTGACCGCAACATCTATCCATGCCAATTAATGTCTCCAACCAAATCCACTGAAAATAAATGGCTTTACTTGTTGATGTGAATCTCCTCGAGATAATATCGGAACCATTGCCTAAAGCAATGTAGCCAGAAATGCAAAGTTCGCTGTTGTATAGTGACCCAACATACAGCATCAGCTCTCCAGCCACGAGTGTGTCCAGCTGGCCGTGTTTCATTTGACTTGTTGCGAATCTGTATCAAGGCATATTCAGTGAGCTTCAGTTGAGAATCGAACCAGGCATATTGGGTTGTCAGTTTTACTGACTAACCGTCGGAATATACTGGCTAGCCCTCAACGATTCACTTCATGTGGGCACGTAATAGTGAAGCGTCCATGCGTTACTGAAGCTGGGTCTGTACACTTCAACTACGCAGCGATCGATGGACGTCTCTGTAGGAGCCTTAAAGGAACGAAAGCATTGTCACCATCTGTGGCTTAGTTACTTTACAATCAACTCAGACAGTATAATAGTAGATTTACAGGACTCTCAATGGTGCCTGCCGAATATTGAGCCTTATTTAAGAGTATGTACTGTTGGTTATTCCCAATACGGGTGGTACAGTTGTACAGTTATTTTATGACCTATTGGACTATGCATACAATACAGACATTGCCCAAAGAGCTCACCATAAGTAACCAAATGGTTGGCGTGTATCCCAAAGTTACAGTCGAGACACGGTGTTTACTTTCAATTAACACTGCAAGATTCCCGGAACCAAACGAACATTCAAGTCATCATTAGCTTACAGGTTTCGTGCTCCGCATTGTAAGGTTTATAAAAGTTCAACAAATGTTCGCGTAACTTTTGTAACACCCAAATATACGCGAATATCTAACGAGGGATGTACTGTTGTCGTTAAAGAGGCTGGGACATGTTATGCATGTCCACCGATAGACTTCCTCGGCATACACTGTTCTCCGAGGCAGAAAGTTGCTGGAGGGTAGGTCGAGGTGGTCAGCTCATGGCAATGACAGAAGGGTATAAAAATCTTGACCAGTGGACTTGGCTACGTAGGACGTGTCAGACTTCCGGGTTGGGGCTCACGAGAGCTTCCTACCAGACGCTTGGAGACATTAATTGGCATGGATAGATGTTGCGGTCAGTGGCGTAGTTGCATTCGGTCTCTTTCTTTGTATTCGTGGATTCTGCTTATTAATTTGTTTTGGGCTCTTTTTCATCATGTGTTTCTATTGATTCTACTTTCAACTCAACGATGCTGCAAGGTAACAAGCAAAACCAGTGTACAGAAGTGTGAGGTTATTTGGTTGAATGAACCGAACTTTCTGTGAATTGAACAGTAATGGTTTCGTGCAATGAATCCAGAAAATACAAGCAAAGCGAAGAAATGTGCAAATTTATCATCCTCAGATCACATAGAAATCGAGCATCACCACACAGAGATGCTGCCCTCAAAACTGACACTTTCTGGTCTCAGGACCTCTCTAGAGTGTGAAAATTGACGAAATCTCTGGAGGTAATCCTAAGTAATTTCAGCGCCTTTTTTGTTCTGCCTAAGATGACCATTTTTAGTCTGAACATCCGTCAACTGGGCGTTGGATGCGGCGGTTCTGGTCGCGCAAGTCACTTGCACACACAACTTCGAACAGTGCCTACGATATAGCCATAACCTGATGTAGGATCTACTGCAAGATTTGGAGTGTTCACAAGTAAATATTATTGACACTTACAACCTTGTATTGTCCTCATGCCTCGTTGTGCTCCAATGGGGACTTAGTCCTCTCTGCTGTAAGATCAACTGATGGTTTAGCGGTGACGTCAACTTCGTTTACATGTTTCATCACTTACATATCTTTGTCACTCACGTCTGATCGTGAATCCGTTTTAGCCTGATGAAAGTGATATCGCTCATTTTGGGTTCTGGACTGCTTGAAGACTAATATATATATATATATATATATATATATATATATATATATATATATATATATATATATATATATATATATATATAAAGAACTTTTAGATTAGCCATGGCTGCGAATTTGGGAACAGAACCCAATGGGGATTCATGATTGATTCGTCGTCAGACATGTAATGCTTGCGAGGCAGCTGGCGTATTTTGCCTCCTGGATTGGCCAAGACGCACTACTCGGTCAATTTTGTTCGTCTTACTTACGGGTCTTATTGCACCGTATGATCTGGCCAGGAAAGTTAAGACGAAATTCGGATCGATTTCGGCTAGGATCCTCTGACCAAATCAATATGACATCGTTATCCGGATCACAAACGTTAGCCTTATTTTATTTGGAACTGTGTTACTCTATTTTTGTGGGTTACTGTGAATGCTGATGTCATCTCGTTTCTTCGTGAACGTGTAGTAGGTCCCTTCTGTACAAAGTCCCCTGAAATAGCGGGGAGTTTTCACTGACTGGGAAGAAGCGTTCAAAGAAATCAGCCATCCGTATATCAATTTCAGACGTTTCTCATACGAGAGTCATATCTTTTTACGTGACGATCGCACTATCGAGTTTTAGCGCATCACACTATGTATCAGTTATTGGTTTCCCCGTTTTTTTCGCTGCTCTAATAATGGGTGACTCATCTACGACGACATTTTTATCGGTAATCGCTGACTTGCAGACACTATTAACTTTTTCATCTTTTGATTATTGAAAGTACCAAATGTTTGACCATATTTAGCTCCCCAGCTTTATCTTATTGCTAGTAATAACAAGGGCGCGTAGCGAAGAGCTTTTCAGAGATTTTTAAGTACCAGTTCTTCATAGTGGAATATATTGATCCTAGATCCCAAGAAACTCTTGGTGCAACGGGATTTTTGTTTGATTTCTTCTTTCAGATATCGGTGCATGTAATACTGTTTAATTCATGAATAACTGTGCACATACAGAGCATTGGAAAAGTATGGGTGCAATTATACCGCGGTGTTGACAGCGAGTTGAATGTTCGTGGTCCAAGGAGTACGTGCGGGTGAATGTACCACAGTTGTGCAGTTCTTTTTCAGCGGTTTTTGATCGCTGAGTTTTGGGTTTAGATCGCAAACGTGTCATCACCAGTTGAGGTGGCGTCGTCAGTGTGCAAGTGGCGATCTGACAATGTCACTTAGACTGGTGATGAAAAGTTTGCGACCAGAAGCCGTCGAAAAACACCAAGTTGAATTACAACCAACACCAATTTCCAGAAGTATCGGGAATATCCAGTTCTTTACTATGACGTCGGATCACTTACACCCACATTTCCCCCTCTGTATATCCGGTGTGGTGTAGGTATTTCCACCTCTTATAACTAGTGTGGTCTGTTCTCTCCTACCACTGACCCCCCTACCCCGTGTTTTGGTTGATTCCGTTTCCGACTGAGTTCCTTTGAACTTAAACAGTAAAAGAAAGAGAGTGCAATTGAGACTAAATCACACACATACGAAGTCAATGGCTGACGTAAATTGTTTACCAATAGCGCTCCAGTTGTTGACTATCTAACTGGCTTTTGCAATTGTAAGTTTCATTTTTAGATTGGAGAACAGCGGTGTGTAGCTGACGCCAGTCGATTGGTTCTTTCCATCTTGTTCTCCATTTTTTAACCATTTGTCATACTTGTGTCCAGTGTTCGTGAAGATGAACTCATCGATGTATGGTTTCTCCACTTGTTTGGTGATGTGATTTTTGTAATTTTTGTTACAGAATGAAGTTACTGGGCAGCAAAGTTGTGAGAAGCGTTCACACCTGTGTAATGGGTTTTATTCTGAATCCAAACTGCTTTATCACACCAGTGCTGTTTTATAATTGGTTGAGGAAAGATTTATTCGACAGATCAATACTCGACTGGCGTCATTCATGCAAGGGACTTGATCAGTCGGTGTATTCTCTGTGCTAAAAGTGTCCTCGGTGTTACTCCCCACGATATTATACTGTTTGGTTCTTCATACAGAACCGAATGTTGACGAAATCTGTAACAGTTGAGTGATTTCTTTGTCGAAGAAAAAGAGTGAGAGTCTATAAGAAAGAAGGGGGGGGGACAGTTTCGGGATTTGTTGTTCCAGAAATTTGCGTCCTAGGAAAGAATAGTGCTGTGAAAAACCACTTTTGATAACTTTTCGACGATGCCCCATATAGATGGTTAGCTGAATTTGAACCGTATTTTTCTAAGGATAGAAATTGGAAAGGGAATTAAAAATGACAACTGAGAACAAAGAAAGTCCGTCTCGGAGACAGTGAAAGAGAGTTAATGAAGCACCTGTGTGGTTCTGACAATTTTGGATGGTAATTCGTCACCTAAGTTGCCTAGAAAAGAGTAGGAGGGTAGACGAACTTTCTTCAAGGCTGTAGCCGGTCAGCTTTGAACTGTGTAAAGTATAAGAAGGTCGGGTGGTATAGAGAATAGTCCTTCGCGTAATAAACAGAGGGATTTCCTTAAAGCCACTTACGATTGTTCAAAAAAGAGGATCAAGATAAGGAGCATGAACTTTGGAAGCCGCATTGGATTTTTTTCCTAATCAATATTGGGAAGGGCTGTTTATCTTCCCTTTGCTTACGTACTATTTTTCTGTTGAATACTGACTCGGGCTATCACCCGAGTCTCCTTGTTTCCCCGCATTTGTCAATTTATTCCTCCGCGCCCGCTAGAAGTAAATCACCGAGCTGTTGACACCACTATCTACTCTATGGCGGCTAGTCCCCGTCGCCAATAATGCTGACTTCACATGTTTGCTCTCTTTTTGGGACGTTCAACGCTCACGCGCTACGTGACTCATCGTCAGTGCTCTGGTGTGCTGTTAGCCAGTGCAGGATGTGCGTCAGTACTCCACAATTATAAAACTCGAAGATCATTTGATTGTCTTCTGTGCTATCTGTTCTTATCATAATCGAGGAAATGAAATCGGCAATATAAATGGGCTTAACCCGAGCAGCCAGACAAAAACAACGCGGCATTGTTGGAGGGCATGGCGGGTTTTTCGCCTGATAGCTAACTCTACATAAAAACCACAGACAGCAACGTGACGTGTGCGAATGTGGCCCGCCGCCAAATAAGGCCATTGTCTCTTTCTCAACTACTCGGAGTGAGGTTAGATTCACTAAGACGCATTGGGCATCCGCGACTGGTGGACCGCCATCCAAAAGGTGTATGAACCGCACGTTCGGTCAATGGCTTCCAATACACAAACTTCCTGTTGCCCGACAGGCAACACTTAGTTATGCACGGGCTGGAGTTGCTGCCTCTAACAAAAAGCCGGGTGACGCCACTTCCTACTTAATTACCAAGACTCTTCACGAACAGCTCCTTCGCACACACGGTTCATTGGCAGGTGTCATTCCGGACATCCACGAGGCCGGCTTATCCTCTCACAGGGGCCAGCTGCATAAAAAGGAAGCCTGACCCATACTACTTTAACACTAGAACGACGAGGGTGTCCAAGGGGACATTGGCTCGCAGTGGAAACCAAATAACTTTTCGTTCTTCATAGCAGTTGGCAGGAATTTCTTGACTTTTCCTTTCGATAAGTTTCGCACGTTTCCTCCAAATTTCGCTGAAATCTATCAATCGGTTCACACTCTGGGAACACCCAAATCGCTTTCGAGGACACAACGACGAGATGTCCGCATAGACATCCGTGGCAGTTTGTTTTATCTGATCCGTTCTCAGACAGGCTGATAACCAAATCTCGATCCATGTCAGGTCACCCGATTCAACCGATCCAAACTGTCGCCCACTCACGCGTCTGACATGACAGCTGGGCTCGTCAACAGTACACTGTTGGAAGATCTTGCTAATCATGGTAACGTACCGGTAGCCTGTCCCTCTGAATGATAGAATTGCGTAATATTTAAGCCATGCCAGTTAGGGTTTTTAGCTGATGACTCATTCGAGATTGTATTCAGCTGGATTCATTCTGTTCATGATGTAGACGTGGGTTGTGACCCTAGAGGAACCTACGTGGTTAACGCTTCTGAGGACGGAAAAGGGAGGATGTGAACGGGAATCTTCTAGGAATCCGGAAGTCGTATGCCAAGAAGATACACACTGTACTGGACGCCTTCTATCTGTTTTTTGACGACTCACTGCTACACACCGTGCTGCAATACATAAATAACTCAAAACTGTCGTTATCGCTGAACGAATTAAAGGCTTTTATTGGTTTACAATTTGCGCATGCTATATGCGGTAAAAACCATCAGTTTTCTTTTCTTGTGAAGTGGAAACTGGACCGCAACTTTTTCCGAGGTTCATGACCTGTCACAGGTTTCGTCTACAGAAGCGTCGTTTTCACTAAAATGACCAAGAGCAAAATAATTACACACATACCGAATAAGCCAGGTAAATTTAGCACAAATTTGTGGATGCTTGTTACCACAAAATCCAAGTGTGTTTACACTATGCAGCCCTATCTGGGAGCATTTGAAAAGGAGTTGAGATGTGGTCAATCTCTGACTGAAGACATCGTTTTTCAGGTTGATGGATTGTGTGTGAAACAACGGATAACTTTTTTGCAACTCCGCAGTTGTCCTGTAAATGCACACGACACCTTATATACACGGTGTTTTGACACTTTGCGAAGCCTATTCATTATATGTAGATTATAGTTTCCGAGTTAATTTATTGGCAGGGTGTTGTTGGTAAGGAAGTATTCACGAAAAGTGCCAAATTATCATTTCATGCAGAGGGCGACCAATTCACAGAGGCACGCCACAGCTACACTCTACTTCCTCAGGTTAAATTTAGTATTATTGAAAAGATCTTATCGTTGGCTTTCGAATGCAATCAGGTTCGTTTCTCTAGGATATTTCTTTGCTGGAGTTATGAGGGAAGATGCCCACACGGATACCTTGTCACTCTGTCTATGATTTTTCCTGTCGTTCTAGTGGTAAAATGATTGAAATATGAAGCGAAGATATAACAATGTTTATGGTTAAATATTAACCCGTGTATCGTTAGAATGCAATTAATGGGAAGCCCAAGTTTTTCCGGTTTTTTCAAAGCCTGGTTTACTGCGGGGTATTTGCCGAATTACTAGAATAAATAGCACTAGATGAGTCATCCCTTATTATCATGCCTGGCTCTGAACGGCATATTTTGCGTCCACACTGCATGATATGGTGCACTTTCGTCACTGGCCTTGAACTTTAGCAACCAGTCACCGGCGCAGCAATCGAAACCTATGATTGACATCTTCTCCGTAAGTGGCGTAAGTGATACGAAAACATTAAGTACAACCATTCGTTATCTAAATAATTGGCACACAGTTCCTGATCTCGATCCTGTCACACCTTACTGCATAGAGCCTCTGGTCTAAGCTTTTTTGTACACAAGTCAGAGCAATAGCCTCTCGCTTGAAATACGCGTGCCTTTAACAAATTCTTCAGTAGGCGAGATTCGCGCCATGAAGTTCCATACACCTCATACTTACTGTGGTCCCCTGACTTACTCTCTGTCATTTTATCAGTACGTTTCATTGTACAGTCAATCTCCCGCTATATCGCACCCATCGGGTTTCCGAAAAAATGGGTACATTCCGGGAACTGCGACATGTGTTTGTCAGTAATAATCAGGACAAAATAAACAGAAACGAGTAAGCTACCCAACGTTTGCTATTTGTTTTAGTCTTTCGAGTATTATGGGCAATTACTTATTGTTTGTTTTAGGCCAAATTTCCGATTTGTTCGTGCAACGGGTAATATTCACACAAACCGGCACACAACAAGAAATCCGTCGGGTTGAACCACACACTTCTTGAAAACTGCTTTCAGAGCACCTGAAATCACATTGCTGTTCGAAGTAATTCTTATGTTCGAATAATTCTGTATTGACTCCTCAAAATATGCAGTCTCACGTAGTCTTGGTTAGCTAGGTAGAATGACGGAAAATCCCCAACATCTCACGCGCGACGTAAATATGCACAGACATTGACTTGGCATGCTTGTCGCACACAGATCCACGGCTCAGTCATGGTTATGTCACCCTAAAAAACCGGAGTGAATTGAAGTTCGGTCGATCAGGCGAATTAGGCTGAGCTGTGTTTGTCGACCGTGAAGTTCACTTGAATCATCGTTCTTGTTACGTGACCAAAGATCGATTGCGTTCATCGTCTACCCGCTTGCACGGGCTGGTCACTGTGGCCGAACTAATTGATCGATTGAATTTCGCTCCCATCAGCGTGTCATTGCTGGTCGCCGCCGTTAACTTGACCCGATATCGTTACGGTGTTAAATAGTCCACGGTTTTACAGAATCGTAAATCGTCATTAAAATAAACAAGCACACTGTTTGGATCACTCGTACACTCCAGCAGTTGGCCAGAAACCCGAGCATCCCCTAAAGCAAACACCTTAAACTGATCCAGTGACTTCTTTGCTTCTCGGATTGAGATGACCTTCGGTTCATCCATAGCCTCACACTTATCTTCTTTACGACGCTTAGATTACTTCGTAACAAATTCACCCGAAAATGGAATTAGACTTCGTCATCATTAAAAGCTAAACAGGCGATTTATTATGAGCAGTATGCCATTGTATCTGAAGGTTAACCGTGTTAATCAACGGAATAACTTTAGAAAAATCACTGTAGTTTAAAAAATGGACTCTCCGTCCATGCAAGCTCAATACGGTTCAAATGAGATTACAGCTGTAAGACGATATCTTCAAAAAGACGGTCATCATTAAAACCATAGTAGGCGGAATCTCTAATCAAGTCGCAGTTATCTTCAGGTTGCTGAATTATCGGCTCATTCAATGTAAGCACATTCTCCTTCTCTTCGATGGGCAGTCGCTTGGTCATTGTCGCGTTAAATGCCACCGAATCGCACTTCCGCCATCCGTGTTTTCATCTTAAACGTTATCCAGTCAGTGGATAGCTCCATGTGTGTCACACTAGCTGAGACGTCATTGGATGGATGTGACATAGTGTGTCTGTTGGTCAGTGGACAAGCCATGCGTCGGTAGACAGCAGAGTGAGAGAGTCATAGGAGGTGCGAAATACTGCCGGAAGGAATGCGACATGTTTAGCTCTTGCGTTATTGCACGTATGGTTGGTATGGGTTTGCCGAACGGTGGGAAGATATGAGGAAAATGCGGCGTTCCAAAGGTGCGACATAAAAGATTGACTGATTTCACATGATGTAGCTTCTCTCTCAGTCACTCGCTCGCTCATCGTAGTGAAAATTCAAAGTTGAAACGATTTTACCGTTGTTCATTTCCAATACCCTTGGTCTCATGCAACTAATTGGATCATATTTCTGCACGTCTGTCGATTGAGGTAACTCATAAATACTGCACCAAAACTCCGTAGGTGTAAACCATCTTGACTTTGTTCTGTGTTGTTCTCTTAATTCGTCTCAGCATTTACATATACCTCACCCTCTATGTATGTCTGTCACGGTATCCATTCCATCTTCAGAAACGAGATTAGAGAATTGCCCATGAAAGGCCTTCTCGAGCTGGTTGAATGTGATGTTCTTTGATTTTAATGAAATCTGCATTATGTTTCGGACCACAAATTCCGTCAGAGGAAGACTGGTACGAAGAGTTTGTTCTCTTGATGCTTACGTTCATATTCACAACTAAGTTGCACAATGATACTTGTGGATAGTTCTGTAGTACCAATTATCGTGACGTTTTCACAGGCGTTCTGGTTGCGGACGTTCTAAAAACGGGGAACGTTAAATAGTTCAGCATTCCACTTTTATATCTTGACGAAACAAACTAAGATAGTTGGTGCAATAAAAGGTTAAAACTGAGAGCATTGTTGTCTGTGGACTGTTCCATCTAACGAAGTAGCCAATTTGAATGTTCTTGTTTACCTATCGAGTCCCGGTCTACGGAAGTATAATTATTTTCCAAAAATAACCTGGGTGGCACGAATTATTCCTTGATGCTTTTTCACAGAGGTTAATCATGAAATTGTAAAGTGCCACCACACATGTGCACAAGATGGTCGCCTAAGTTCCGTTGCGTGCATTTCGTGAAATAAAGTTTTAGCTGCCATACAGTCCTTTCTTCAGTTTAGATGTGAAACCATTCATTGAAGTTAAGCTCCTGAGAACCACTGACATTCCACGCCTACATGACAGCGCACAAAATCCCGATTTTCGTCCAGTGTAACTATCTTTGCACAAGTTCTGAAGGGTATTTCATAAATTTACCGACAACAACTTCTGTTCGCTTTAGTGCTAATTAGCCTTCAACGAAGTTACAACCATGTGTTGTGCCTCCATGGTCGAAATGCATTCACATAAACCACGGCAGTGTTATGATATGAAAATATGTGACTGAATTCTGCTTATAAAGTTCGGACTTGTTTATCGTCAATATTTCTTTGAAGTCCTGGGCGATGGAATCGGCTTGACAGCGTGTATAGCAGTCTCTCCGGTCAGCGCACTATCTTAGAATCTGCGCGATACTTGAATACACCGGTGAGAAAATTTGCAGTCATTGATTCCACTACCTATGAGATTACATAAGTTTCACTTTCAGGACACATACCCAGCGCAAAATCTCCCAACCTTCTAAATAACGAAACAGTTGTGTCTACAAATAGAATAAGTCAAAGGCGACCGTCCCAAAAAGTCTCTCGATCTACCTCATTAGCATTGCAGCATCAGCAATTTTCATGAGCGCGAGGGTACACGGATTATTGAATTTGATGTAAATTGCCAGTCAAGAAATTTTTTACAATGAATCCATCCTTTATTGTTAGTATAACATGGTTACTACGCGTCAGCGGTGTCACACAGATCTATTTTTCTTTCGATTTATCCATTGAGCCAGACAGCGTCGTCACGTTTTCTCATCACTATCCAACGTTATATCAACAGGCACTGGTAGTCAGTTTTGGCTACGAAAGTCTGTACTCTTAATTCTCACCTGTCGGAAATTTCAGTTGTGCAACGTTACTGTTCTGAAGCAGCACAGAACATGATACCCATACCATGCAACATTAAATCAGGGTTTATTTTTAGCGTGTGTTTTATTTCCTAACGACACTCACAAAGCTTTGAATGCCTCTATCTGAGTCTGAATGACCATACGGAAGAACTAAAGTGTACATTTTTGTCCCTATTTCAAACTGTGAGAGACGGGTGCAAGCACCTACTCCATTACAACTCATCGTGAGTTGTTTAAAGTAGCTGGGATCAAACGAATCACCTCGTATTTCAAAATGAATAGAAGCCTATCGGTTATCCTTGCTTTTTCAAACGCCCTCTTGAAATACCTTAACTTTGCCGATACCTTCACCTACAAGGTGTCATGCGGATTAAGAGCTCGCTCAAATGAAATTTCACAACCAAGTACTGTTTTCCTGCATAACATTTCTGTGATCAATACGGTCTGGGTTGGGGTATGTTTCCCAATATCTCCGTTTTTAAATCCTTAACGCTCGATTCGTGTTTCTAACTTATCCGCAGAAAAAATATCGTGAATATACGTCCAAAATCTAGGTGATACTTCCCGGTCATTGTCGGTCACAAAAACGTGGCCACCGTCTCATCGTTCCCCAGCTCATCGTTCTCACTACCATAACACTGCCCTGTGTGCTGCTGCTGATGCAACATGCATCAGCTGCTTAAGTTGTTCGATTGTACGGCTTTATCACCAAACCGATTTTTCAGTCATTGTTTGCCTTTAACATTTGTCCTGTATACAGTTACACAATTTGAAACAGTGCCATTTGTTTGAACTCATTCCGTTTCGCTTTTTCGTCCTATGTAGATTGTCGCGGCAGTCTGTCGACCTCGTCGTCCTACTCGCAGAACTCTACGGAATTCCCCACGGAGCCCTCCACGATCACACCACCAAATTGTATGCCTTATACTTCGTCCATACTGAAAACGTGTTGTGCACCCTACGTGAGTTAGATGCCTGTTTCATCGCACACTCACACGAACAATGTACCCTAGTCTGTGGACCGTAGCTATCGTGCTTGTCCCGTTTCTTATGGATATGTTGTCTCTTCAATGCTGCATTGCACGCTGCTGATTTGATCAAAGCACATTGTGGTAGTACCTGTAATTTTACGAAATCGGGTTTTGACACATTTTGACAAATTCTAGGGTGATCCAATATTTAAGTGTTTGGCATCAATGCTACTCGAACCTGTGTATGAGTATTTTACAACGGGCCTGGAGTCAGGCACGGTGCCAAGACAAGAAAGGAATTACAAAGGGTAGAATACGAATATAGACAAGTTATGTTTTTCATTGTTTCACCGCATGCATGTATTAATCTTTAAAATTTTTATTTAATATTTGTGGGATCCGATAATTTCCTAATCACGCCGCACAGCGTTCGCACCACTTACTGCGGTTTTGAACCGTATCCTTCACTTTATCTAATCAACAAAAATCCTTATCGCTGGAGCCCCAAACCGAGGAGTCGGGATATCCCAACCGAGACCAATACTAACGTCAAATTCTTCATACTCCTATGGCCATGGTCTGACCACTACGTCACTTCCTCCAGTCATATTCAAAAAGCACGAGTATCGTATGGAATGGTAGACTATGAGCAGGTATGAGTAAACTTGTCCAAGCCACCGGAGGTGACGCAGTGATTACTTCAGTCATAGGGCAGCTATCACGATTATGAACCTTTAATGATCGAAGTGCCCGAAATGGAATCAGAAGGCACACTAACTGGCACTGAAATTTATTGACGGGGACAAACTTGTCAAACAGTGTCACTTCATATGGAGACACGCGTACTGCGGTAATCAATATCCATGATTGCACTGCGATGACTCATACACTCATTGTGCATTGTTCGTGTGCGGAAATGCATGGATGCTGATTGGAGTGTACATTGAACAAATGAACACTGATTGGTCCAAATGGATTTTCTCGAATTGCATATGAGTACGAAAGAATCACCACAAAACCTCATCCTTATTCATGCGGTGTTTCCACCAAACGTGAGCAAGGCTTCGGAAACGTCAGTTGTCAAGTACGAAAAGTTATCGAACGTCCTCAGCGCGGAGCGGGCAATATTTGCAATCGTGGAGAAAAACACTGCGCATTGTGGCATTGTAGACCAGTCACTTCAATGGGAGACGGATGTTGTGACGGCGCCATAGTTGATGTAGGTCCACGAAAGCTAGTCTGATCTTTGCTATTCACTATTTGATCTCCTCTTCAACACCACCTTCTGCTGCAATGTAATTCGACTCGATTTAGCAGATCACCCAGGCTCAGACACCATATGCTTTTTAGTACTCCGTGTGCCATACCGGCCGCCAGTGACCCCATTTGGTAGCCTTTAATTGTCCAGCGACTCCCTTACTGAAATTTTGTACCACTATTACAAATTAAAGGGAAGTAAATTGAAAGACAAAAGATAAGAAAGAGATTATCCGACACCCGTGACATTTGTACGCGTGAGAGTTGAGCAAGTTCAGACCCGATTGGGGCTGTATCGGCCATATCTTTACTCAAAGAAACATTTTATAGCACAGGAACACCTTCCGCAGACACAGTCTCCGTCTTCTTTCATTTGAGGGCGGCGTTTGACTTAGTAGACCGTACAGTTCTCCAGCGCTGCCTCTCGTTCACGGTGTGTCCGATAAATTTACATCTCTTCTCCCATGCTTGCATGCAAACGGCCGAGGCTAAGTTCGTGCTTCGCTGATCTTTCACCCGAGTTCACCACGGAGAGTGGTGTTCGTCGTAATTGTCCTCTCTCGCCCTTACTCTTTCACTTTGTAATTGAAATGGATCTTGAGATAGCCCTATTCTCGTGTGAGAATAGTGACATTGATCCGTGCTCAAAGAGTAATCTGTCTGACTTGGAATTCGCGGACTATATTGTTCTTCTGAATGAAGATCCAGATAAGGTGCAGGTTTTTCTAGATAGCCTAAACAACGGTGCAGCAATGTTAGGGATGTGTTTTGCACCTTCAAAGTGTAAAATGCTGCTGCAGGATTAGGTTGTTTCTACACGACACCTTGTTTTTGCAGGGGAAGCTGTAGCTGAAGTAGTCGGTAGGTTTCGTTACCTGAACAGTTGCATCTCACCAGGTAGTCGGATATCGGATGAGGTGTCATTGTATGTACAGTACATGTACTTGAATTTTGCCTTCGCCAATAATCTGTGGCGTCGGTGAGACATCCGACTGTCTGTTAGTGATCGAGTGTACACTGTAGTGGTTTGATCGGTTCTTTTATGCGGCTTAGAAATATGGCCGTTAAGAATAGAAGGTAGGGGAAGACTTTCAGTGTTTGAGCATCTGTCTCCGTAATATTTCTCGAATATGGTGAGAGCGCCGCATCAGCAGTGCTGAGGTTAGGTGTAGGATGTTTGTAACCAGTGATCAGTTGTTGGAGCAAGTTCTGAATGTAAAGAGGTTAAGGTGGCTGGACATGTATTGTGCATGCCCACGGATAGACATCCTCGAAGTATGTTTTTTCCGAGGCAGGTAGTGGTTGGGAGGTTGGTCGTGGTGGTTAGTCCATTACATGACAGAAATGTATGCCAACCTTGACCAGTGAAGTTTGCCAATTAAAATGTGTTAGACTTTCGAGTTGGGATCCAGGAGACCCGTCTACCAAATGGTTAGAGGCAATAAGTGATATGGCTTGGTTTCACAACCAGTGGCTTTGTTGCATTCGGTTTCTTTTTCTTCTTATTCACGGTTCGCGCTTGTTACTTTGTTTTTGGCGTTTTTTCACAATGCGCTTCCATCCATTCTACGCTCATCGCAAAGTTACTGCGAGGTAGCAACCAAACCGAGAACTCAAGTGCGAGGTCAATGGTTGAACTGGACTAGACTGATCTACGCTGTCTCCTTCGGTCTATCCGACCTTGCCCTCTATCCGGGACTGGCTGTGGCGGACTGTTCACTAGTGAACCAGGTCGTCTGTTTGCAGTATGTCAACGGATACCGTCACAATCCGGAGCTTACTATCAGAGCTTTTTGATTGACATAGAAAAGCTGCGGTTACGTGTTTTATATTGGAATCTGTCAAAGCTATATTGGACAATTTGTTAAGACCCGATGAGTCATGGTTGGGGCAGTCAAAGTTTCGCGATAGAGATGTCGGGACCGACCGGATCGAATTGACCGGTAGTGGTCGAGTGGTTCATCATCATCATCGTACAGCGTTAAACAGTAGCGCAAGCCCCACTGACCACTGCCTTTCTCACCATGTTGCATGTTGAATTAGGAAGTATGAATATACAAGATGGATGGGGAGTGGACCTACACGGGTGGGAATATAAAAGAATGCCCTAATAGCCAACACACGGAATACACAGTCTAACTGTACAAACGCACATCGATCAGTCATTCTGATTCGATAGAAAGTGACAACACGATCGCCACCGCTCGCTGTTCGCAGCCATATGCTTCAGTATCTCCAGCCAGCTGGTAGACGGATCTTTTGGATCCCAACCACGAAGACGTGAAGCACCTACTTTTCCTAAGTCTGCTGTATATTTTCTCATTCCTCTCTGCCACGTCATCTGTTGATCTCCACGTGGTTTCTTCCACTTCGTAGGAGGAACGGAGAATAGGACACGGTACGATAGACGTGTGTTTGCCATACGTAACACGTGCCTCAACCAACGAAGTATACTAAATTGGATACGCTGTGACAGAACGTTCTCTGAATTAGTACCCAATACTCGCTTTCTGACCTTATCGTTGCTTACTCGGCTATTCCACCCAATCCTAGCGACACTACGTAAACATCGATGGCCGAAAACCTCAAGACGACGAATATCTTCACCACGCACACTCCAATTCTCGCAACCAAACAACGCACTGAGGCACAGCACACACGACCTTTCACCTTCAGTGAAATATCAGATCGACGCCACAAGTGCCTCAGTCCAGCGTACGCCGCTCGAGCCTTGGATATACGCGTATTCACCTCTACTACAATGCTCGTATCCGTCGTCACGCTGCTGCCGAGGTAGGTGAAGTGGTCGACAACTGACAGCACCTCCCCATCGAGCATCAAGCTCGAAATCGTTGACGTCCAGTTTTATAACATCACCTTACACTTTGAAGGTGCAAAGCACATGCCGAATGGAGTTACAGCTCTCCCAAGTCTATCCAGTGCACGTTGAGCATGTTCCGTGGATTCCAACAAGCAGACAAGGTCGTCCGCGTAATCTAGGTCACACAGCTTTTCACTATTTCCTAGTTCGACGCCTACATCCTGAGGATTTTGCAGCGCACTCCATTATTTCGTCCAGGACGAAATTGAACAGGAATGGAGACACGGGACATCCCTGTCGAACACCACTGGTCGTTTCGAACCGACCGGATAGTTCACCGTAAACCTTAACGCGGCCAGAAGTATGAAAATACAATGATCTCATTAGGTTCACGAACTTCTGGGGCATACCTTTTCAATGAAGAACACTGAAGAGCAATGTTCGATCAACTGAATCGAAGGCGCCTTTCTAGTCTAAGGAAACCATTATTGTCGGTCGGCGGTGCTTGTGACGCGTTTCAAGTGGTCGGCGAAGAGTAGAAATCTTGTCGATGCATTCTTGACCTGGGCGGAATCCAGCCTGCTGTTCGCGGGCATTCCTCTAGCGAGCCGGTGTAAGACGGTGCAGTAGAATTGAGGCTAATACTTTGGTGACTATCGGAATTAAGCTAATCCCGCGATGGTTACTGCAGTCATTGCGTATTTCCTTCTTGAAGATGGGAACAATCAATGACTCACTCCATATTAACGGAATGCGCTCCTCCTTCCAAAGGTCACGGAGCAAGACGGTAAGTGATTTTATCAACGCCTCATCACCCAGTTTGAAAAGAACTGGGGGAAGTTCGTCGGGACCTGCCGCTTTCCCTCGCTTTAATGATCGAACGCATGACTCTACTTCTACTTCCGATGGGGGCTCAAGTGATACCACCCAAGGAGTAGCAGTTGTTGACACAGGAGTAACTACACTAGCGTGCGGCCAGCTAAACTGTTCCTTGAAGTATTCGGTCCAACGGTCAAGCCTTTGTTCTTTGCCATGGATGAGTTCTCCATTTCTTTCGCAAATCGTTTCACTGACCTGGGTGCGCCGTCCACCGGTGTCACAAATAAGCTTGAACAGTCTTTGACTGTGACCTGAAGCAGCTGTTATTTCCATTTCTTCGGCTACCCTAACCCACCAGCTTTCGCGATCCATCTTAAGGCTTTTCGTAACTTGTCTTTGCAGCTTTCTCCGCATCTTATTCATCTCCTTACAGTTCGAGAGGTGACTCTTTTGCTCCATTATACTCAGCGACTCTTGCGAGATCCAGTGTTTTTGATGGACAACGGATCTAGGACCACAGGCAAAATCTGCTGTAAAGTGCATCGCCTTTCGAGTGGTTCAGAGTGTTTGATTACCACTCCGGAGGTCGGAGGTTCAAATCCCCACCATCACCGGTTACTTTGGCGACGGACAGTATTCCACTGATGTCCGGCTCGTTGTCACACCTGGCTTATTGGGACCTTATGTGGTTCTCCATTCCAAATCTCGGAGTCTGGTTGCCGGTTATCTCTAATAGTGCAGTGAGAAGTGTGTCTATAGGGTGTATACCCATTCCACTGCACTTGTGCGTAAGCACGTAATAGAAAAAGAGAAGTCCCAAGGATATAAAATGATGCATACAGACTTGTCATTTCTTCGGACAGATCAACGAGGATATCGAACGCAGTAATTCGTTCTGCGTTCAGTCTCGGTAGGAAGTCGTGCTGGACGTCGACACGTAATTACGTTCGACTGGCAATAGTCAGTCTTTTCAGTCAAATTCAGAGTAACGTGTTCTGACGCGATGACTTGTTGATTCCGTGAGGTGACTGTATACGACGTTCGCATAAAGTGGACGGGAAATTCCGCTCGTCGTTGTTAATTATTAAAGCAATGTTTATATCGTGACCCTTATATGGGATTGACATTTTGATCCGTCTTAAACTCTACTCACAACCCCCACTTGGTGTTGCTCACTGAGCCCAAACGTTTTAACTTCAGGATCACTGATTTTGTTCTGATAGTGGATGCCTCTGGTTTCATTCAACTAACGCATTTGTTGTATCGTATCTACGGTTCATGACTCCAAATCCAAGAGTTGTTTACCGGCCAGCTACAGCGGCACAGCAGGCCCTCTCTGTCATTGGGATTGCTTCATCTGCTGCACCCGTGCTAAGACCAAAGAAGTGAACTTCCTACCTTTCTGCATATTTTTACAAAGCGACTTATTTTTGTGAGTTCGTTTTGAAAGGTTAACAGCTACATACTGAATGCACTGGCTCTGGTCACAAATTTTGGTCGGAAACTAAATGATTTTCTATGGCAACTAAAAAAATTGCAAATAACACCACCATGTATATGTTATAATGATGTGTATATGAGAACGTTACTGATTGGGGTTTTTATACCGTCCTTCCTTGTCTTGAAAGTCCATTTCCGATCAATAAAAACGCAATTAATGCTCTTTTTGTTACTGACTCGCAGTACCACCCTAATAGAAACGACATACACGGATAGGGGTTTACACAACAAATGAATGTCTACGAAACGTACGTGTCAAAACCATGTAGATAGAGAAATAAATAGAATTCAAAGACTCCTTTTTGTAATGAACATCTTCGTTCACTTCCTAACATTCATTTTTCTCTACGGGTATCGCAAGCCGACGATATCTACCTGTTGTTAGGCGCAACATACGTCCCAAACGCTAAAGTCTAATTCGATTCAGTGTTCGTCCTCACCACTTACGTACTTCGTACTGTACGCCTAAACTCAGCATTACTTATTTGGTGTTCCTACCAAGTTCGAACAGCGTTTCGAAGAAGTTAATGTTCATAAGTAGACCATCTTTGTGGCTATCTTCACCCACGGTGTCCAGGCTTCTAAGCCTATATACTGCGGCATATACTTGACTCTGTTAGATAAACAGATGTCAGTTCGAGGAACAGAAAACACACGGTGGATAGAACAATCTTAGCCGGGTCTAGATCCTACAGTCCCCTCGAGCGTTTCACCACTGACACAGAATAATGCCAGCGAATAGTTTGGATACGATGCCAACCAAACTACTTCCTTGATTATTTTCACGCGAGAAGTTGAGACACTTGTAAATTAGTACAATCACCGGTTTTAAGCCGAGTGCAGTACATTTCTTGGACTTTAGTACACACCCAGTAAAACGTTATCTATACATGCGTTGCTCCAGTAGCTAGGATCTCTCACACACGAATTTAATAGTGTAAAAATCGACATATACTCGTAGACATGCCGTCTTTAAAACCGGCATCCTTGATTCGAATCAGTGTTGTATTGTGTTCATTTTATTGACGATAGTTTGTCTGATTAATTTTAGTGTTTGTTGTTATTGTTTATCCGACGATTTCGTTTGAACAACTCGAGCCAATTATTCATCTCCCGTTTCCGGAGAACTTGAAATCTCACGATACGCCGATACTAATTCAAGGAACGAGGCAACGCTGAAAGAAAGCTGATCGCAGTTATGTTCTGCTCGGAGAAAAAAGATGTCCGTAGAACTTTTCTAAAATGTAGAATAAATGGAAAATAATGTAACTTTTGTGAATACAAAACTGTCCTTTGCCAGAAACACTTATTAGGATTGATCAACCTGTTTCTTACTGGTAGGTATCGCATCCAGAGAGGAGAATGATCCAACGCCATCAGTCACATGCATAGAATCCTTTTACCGTGTTGTTTTCTAAAAATGCGCATTTTGCGTCTTTTTAACGTTCTACAACGTAAACGTAACCGAAAAGATCGTTTATTTGCATTCTAACCCTTTTATTCTCGAAACGTTTTATGCAGTCAAAGTAACGATATCCTAGAGCCTTAATTTTGTTGTCGTTGTTGCAAAGATGTGAAACTAGTATCCTTTGAGAAGGTTCATGACCTCTTAAATCGCGCCACATCATGTTCACATGCTTCAGGCTTTGTCGTGATTTCCTACCTTGTTGCTACTGTTGTTTGATTAGGTCTTTCTTCTGTAGAGCGCCCCATGCCTGAAAATGGCCGACACCGGTTACTTCTTCAAGTCAACGGTTGCATTCTCCGGGTTCACTCAGTCGGAATACATTCATGCTTTGACACAGGGAAAACGAGTTCCTTCTTGATGGACCTATCATTCAAATGTGCCTATTTAAATCCAACTGAATCATCATTACTGACTAACTGATTACATTTGTTAAACGAAATGCATATAGCTGCTCCAGGTTGTGATCTTAAAGTTCATCAAGAATTGACACAAAAACGGCCCAGCATGAGACAGAAACCTCCCCATCCCCTATTGGCTGGTGTCTGTATCATTATTTGCTGTCTGGCCCAGATAAAGCTCGATCTACATGATTAGAACTCACCAAACCCAGTGACCTAGTGATTGTAACTGATATCATATTCCTAGCCAAGAGTGCGATGATCATTTTCACTCGGAATGATCCTCATCTAAGCATGACCAGGTAACGTTTCTTGCTGGACGGTAAAATTCCAAAGAAAGTGTTTATTCCATGGTGGGTGGTTTTCTGTAGTGAAAATGTTCTTGTAAAGAGGTTATTGCGATCAGAGAGGTTGCAATTTGAGGAGGACTACTGTACCGGCAAACAGCTCATCTTGAGCTTAGTTCGGGCTTTTTGTGGTTTTTCCCTGTTGGACAAAATCCAGAAATGGTGATGTTGACTTATCAAACCAACGAGTATTCCCCGTTTCGAACTCCCTCAATATTGTCTGTCAGGCCTAAACAGAACGCCAGCCCGGATCCCGGGTGTTTTTAGTCGAACACTTGGACACTACAACTGATAACGTATTCATACCTCTTTCTCTGTGCACGAACTTTATTCGTAGATAGTAAGATTGGTCGTGCAGTGTCGTTGAAATTATGTCTGTAAGTCAATCATAGGAGCCGATTACTGTGCCAGTGATCGGTTGTTACCATTCAAAGTCAGTGGCGGAATGTGACGTCCGTGCTAAAGAAAACCATTGAAATGCACCCCGGATTGCCAAGTAATTAGGCGTTTGACTCAAAATCGTTCACATATGTTCTAGTCCCGGTGAAGGCTGGGTGGATGTGTACTGCTGATGATTCCCAACAAGGATGAAACACCCGTACAGGGCTTCCATCTTTCTAATGGTGAGCTAAGCGTTTGCACTGCATGACGAATCACATTATATGTGAATCGAGCCTTTTGCTGCTTATATCGATGAGCTCTTTTGTCTTTATTTTAATGATCCTAAGCCCTTGACTCCAGTGAGAAGTTAGTTATCATGCGATATCGACAACACTTAACACACCAGGTATTTTTGGTGGTAAAAACTTCGGATAGCCCGAAATTTTTACCAATAATACTAGCAAGTCTAGTTCATCAAAGTAATTCGTCCAGTCAGGGTAATCGCATCTATTTCGTGTGGTTTATTGCCTAAGTTGTGTTTATTCTCTCGCACGATCACAAAAAGTGATCATTTATGGTCTTCAGATGTCTCGCCCTTTGGAATAACATATGCACTACACGTAATTTCTATCAAGTCAAATTAAACGGCAGTTAGACGGTGCTTCGACGATTTTCGTCAACGAGTTGAGCTTTGATACTGCATGATAACGGCGTGTTCCATGAATAACCTGTATATCCTACTAATCAGATTTTGAATCCTTTCCTTGTCTTTTCTTGGTCTAACCTATGCATACGGGCACCTGTGTTGTGCTCTAATCTTTGTTTCAGTAGTTTCTGTCCCAAAAGCTTTTTTAGTGTTTTACATAAGCGCTTGATCGCTGAACACGTCGCCTAACCCTCAAACGTGTGATCGCCAACCGAGGTAGCATCCATCATCGTCTGTTAATGAGATGTTTGCGACCCAAAGCGCGCCAAGTCTAGCCCGATCAGGAGCTGATGAAACCACCTGCAGTTGAGGGTTTTTCTTATGTATCCAGTACAGCTTGACCATACCGCATTGGGAGAGTACCATGGGGATCGGTGCCGTGACACATTGAATCCCCGTATAGCCATAAGAGTAAATTTATCCTAAAAGCAGACTGATTAAGTGTGTGCTCATCATGTATAAAATATTCACTGAATGACCCCATTGCATTACAGAGAAAAGGGTTTGATGGCAAGCAAGCTCGTTCTCGACAACTTAATCCTCGGACTGATACAGTTACATATGTATGATAAGAATAACGATTTTCGGAGTAATGTCTACAGTATCAAATTAAGATGGGTTAATCATTGCTGTAGCTACTTCCTGTCATGAGTGAAAGGTTACCGTCGAGGTCACCTTGATTTTCTCCACCATTTTCCGATCGCGGCTAGGGTAATTGAAATAATTTCGCAAATCATTTGTATACGCAAGGCGATAACCTGAACAGCCTAATCGCCACTGCTTCCGCTGTTCCCAAATAGATTTGACGAACGGCCTTCGACGAATTCACGGATATCTTTTAGATTATTTCGATGCCTTCGTTGTTCTCTTGGTGTCCTGTGTCGGTTTGTGTTCCTCGATTCTTTGACACATCTGTCGTGTCGTTTTGCCTATATAGGAAATACTTTGAACTGATATGGTAAAATTATCCATGGTAAGTAAGTCCTGTCCCAAATGAATTCATCACCTAAGCCAAATTAAATCATCGGCCCTTCAGTTTTATCTCGATTTTGCTAGTTTATCTGTTCTACCGGTCTATATCAATATCCTGGAATGGTTACTGAGTACCTTTTCTATCTGATAACATTGTTTAAAAAAAGAAATTTATGTATTTTATATCCCGACTTTCTCCAGGAGCCATGTGTTTTTTAGGAATATACTGGATATATTATGTTCTAAGACACTTTTCCACCCTCGTCTTGTTGTCAGAATGATGCGTCGGCACACACTCCATCCAGATAGGCTCATTGTGAGTCTGGGATTTTTTATTCGACTTGAATTTGCGAATTCAATCGGTTCCACCCTTTGTCTGTTCGCATCATACCCAATCTGCTACCCGTCAGCCACGTGAGCAGTAATGATAAAGGCCATGTGATTCTAAAACCATTAGCAGATTTCATTGCACTGAACCAGGTCTTTTTCTCATAGTGTTAGAAGACAAAAAAATGTCAGTTAGAGACGGCACAACGCTGCCACACCTTATTGAAGCCTTGTGTGATTACCTGCTCCAGGCCACCGTTCCCATCGGTTAACCTGTTATTCTTCATATGCCTCGTTCATTGCGCTTACACGCAAGCACGAAATAAAACAACGAAACGAGAAGACAAAACAGTAAAGCTGTGACATAACCGTGCGGACAAATAAGCGAGTGCCATGTGGTGCTGCTACTCGGGCAGCAAATCCAAAGTAGGAGGCGGATTATTAGGACTTCATTCTGACCTGTTTTACGCGCGTGCGACTCTACCCATTGTACAGTAAGGTGCGGCCTTCAATGCAGCACGGGTTCAAAACGTTTACAGACGCCGACAGTTTCTGGTAGTCCATGTATTCCGATGCTTGATGGTCCTCCTCCCGTTCTGTCAAAGAATCGGGATGATTGCTTCACTCATACTTAAAAACCTCGGCTACCCTCCACTTGGCTTGGCAAACCCATTGACCAGCTAACTGGAAGAAGCAGCTTCCAAGAGCCATAGATGAGCATTGGTTGTCAACTGACGACTAGGCGTTCGTGGATATCTCACAAGGACGGTACAAGACCCCAATAAAATTTGCTACCGCAACCGAACAGCTCACACTTTTCCCTAACGCTACGGAATATACTATTTATATATATATATATATATATATATATATATATATATATATATATATATATATATATATATATATAAATTGTCAAATAATTCAATCTGATGGTATTAAAAAGTTTGGTCAGTAAATAGAGCGGTAGTTCGATTGTTGTATAAAGTAGTCATGTACACGAACATTTTGTTTCATTTTTGAGCACGAGTGAAGAAAAAGGAGCATAACTATAACTGTGAGGGCTCAGTGAACTTTCGAAGGGAACCGGAAACCACGACTATGAAACTGTTAGGCTCCAGCCGATCTGGTGTGGTAGTGATCTGGCCTAAAGGACGGCGATGCCTATCGTCAAAGTTAGCCGGTCGTTGCAGGATGTTGTACTCCCAGGTTGAATGATTAGGTCGGAGTGTACCGCAAACCTCAATTACTAGAGGCTACATACAGAATCACAAAACCGAGAACACAAACACAAAACTAGCATGAAAATGCCAAGAGTCCAGTCCAGTTATATATATACTAGACCGAGAGTAGTGATCGTCACCTGCGCACCGATGACGTCACCTTTACTGGTGATGAATTGTTTGCGCTCAGCGATCTAGAGCTTTTGGTAATTATCCCGCGATACTTGTTAGATCAAATGCGATGCGATCTTTTTGAGCTGATAATCGGTTGCTCCATTCACATTTTTGTTCGGAAAAAAATCAGTCACGCCTATTATCCACAGTATGTACGAGTGAGCCTTAGTTGCTTTTTGCAGCTTCCTTCTGACTCAGCACTTTTGGATGTGCATGGATTATCACCCGGTCCCATGCGTTGAGCCTCTGGCTCACAGTCAGCTTTGTTTGTCGAACGTTCAGCAGTAATCTTGCTTTGAGCAACTAAATTTACGTAGTCAAGTTAGAATATTTACGCAAATAGTCAATCTAGGTTTATGACTTGGACACATCATATGCACTAGAATGGATTCATGTACAAATATGCTTTTCTAAATTAAGTTTATTGATAGTAGGCTGACGATCCAGTTCCCGACCAAGTCCCTCCATACTCTACGTGCAATTACCTCGTTTTTCCAGGCTCTTCGTAAATTGAACTGTTACCGTACATACCCGGGAGGGGACGCTATTTTTCGCCAGTTTGTCTTATTTTAATGAAAACACATCCACCACGTCCGACTGACTACAAACAGTTATTCGTCTGCACCGTCGCGCATTGTTTTGATCCGTCTCCTTAGCTTTAGCAAAAGCTCTTCTACCGTCGAACCATCTCAGAGTATTAACTTAGAACACATTCTTCATAGAAAAGGAAACAGTCACTGCCGCCAGTCATCGCAACACAAACTAACTGGTTCAAACTTGCATCGGTTAGCCTTTCTCCTGATTGGTTGATTCGTGATAGGCCCAGCTGCCGCTTGACGGGAATCTGTCCGCGTGGAAGATGAGATATCACAGATGAGGACAGCAATCACTCGTAAAAGCTGACCAGAATTGATTGGCTTTGAGAAGTCGTCACTTAGTTTTGCATGCTTTTGATTTAGTTGTACGAGCGCCACAATTGAATTCCTATGCAATGAACCCGATGCACGATGTGTTAAGATAGAATAAAAACTAATAATAAGTGTATTATTTTATTGGTCTGCATTTTTCAAGCTTATGTGCTTACGCGTCGGTCAAAAACATTTGCTCAAAAAACCATCACATTCGGATTTCATGGGATATGCGAAACAGAATAAAAGGTTTATGCACCAAGATTAGTGCACAACTCAGTTGGTACTTTCCATCTGTTCATCATTATGTGAACAAAGTAAGGAATAGGTGAATCCATATTTATTTTAATGCTAGTGAGAAGAAATCAAAAAGTATGATGTGTTTTCTGATGGGAGTTAAAGGAAGACAAATCAGCGTGCGATGCGCGCATATTGTGTCAAATTGGTCTTGCGTAGAACGCATTTAGCTGGTCTCGGAACCTGGTACTCCTGAAACAGGAATCAACCAAGTCGGACCGGTACTGGGTTGTAGATCGTAGCTTTTAAATATCTCCCATGTACGAACTGTGTAGTTCAAATGTACAAAGTTATGGGATAGGACTTGAAGGGAGATTGGGGGGAGCACATGATCGGGATTTGAATGCGCGTATTGCGCGAAACCTAGTCACAGATCGCACTTTCAAATTAATCCAAGGTCGGCAATCAATGACTTTTATTTGCACAGTTCATGCATGATTCAATGTGTTCAGTAATATGTTTAAAGATAAGTTCCTTAGCAGGTTCTAAGGAAATATGACCGTACAATAGAAGTCTCATTTCAGAAGGTATGGTAATATTACAGGAGAACAATACAGTATGATCGAGAGTATACACTGGTTTGTATATGTAGACAGGATTAGCTGTGAGTATGACACTTCATCAACTTGCGAATGCGGAATGGCAGATGTAGCAGTTTTTCGACACAGCTGAATACAGGGAGACCACCGGAGGTTGCTATTTATTCCAATTCCTAGGTACATGACAAAATCCACTCTAGAGATGTAACCGTTACTAATAGTCACATTATCTGTGAGGAAATTTGAGTATGACAGAGTAAAAACGTTTTGCTGGATCCAGTATAGGACCAGACTAGATAGACGTGTTCTACGCATGACAAAATTTCCCTGAATGTATTTAAATCAGAAGAATTATAGATGGTTTCACACAGAACAACGTCGTTTTCGTACTTTACAACAGCAGGATAGTTGACAGATAAATCACTTATGTAAGTAGGGCGTAAGTATGGAGAAAGAACGGCGCCTTTGAGCAGTTCGAAATTGTTGGTCAGGGGTTTGGAAGAACTTTTGCATCGCATCCTTTCAGTGAAGTAATAAGGTAGTTAGGAAATAAATTTGAGTGTAGCCTAAAAGTGTTCGTCCAAATAGACATCTGTTATGTGGCGCATCTTCTGGATTAGAACAAACTTATAAAACAACAGTTTTGTGATATCTGTTAAATAGCGCAATATTCTTGGATGAGGACAAACGAGGAGAAACTTAATCTGCTTTGATTGTTTTATGGGCAAATTTTGAGTAGGTCTTTCGTTTAACTAAGAGCAGGCAGTGGGCATCAATGGCATCTGGGGCTTCATGTGAGAAGGAAGAAGGTCAGGGTAGTTGTTGATCATTCTGTTAGGAGCAGATTTACTTCTGGTCGGAGGAATGGCAACGATCAGTTTAACCAAAGGCGTTATTGAAAATATGCTAACTTGATTAAAATCA
The DNA here is from genome assembly GCA_948099385.1 of Fasciola hepatica. Lineage (NCBI taxonomy): Eukaryota > Metazoa > Platyhelminthes > Trematoda > Plagiorchiida > Fasciolidae > Fasciola > Fasciola hepatica. The sequence goes on from CANUEZ040000019.1 coordinate 6,428,707, forward strand.
CTGACAATCAAGTGATGGTTTTATCTAGTCGGAAGACAGGAAATGGTGCGTAGGATTTATAAAAGGCATTCAGGCCAGATTGCAGGGATAGTGAGCTATGCACATGTTAGTAGTAGTTATGCTCCTGTCGCGAGAAATCTTGTGGGAAATGTTGATCCCTTGAACAACCAACTCCATTTGAGAGATAGTTGAGAATAACGTCAGATCGGGGGCACCAGTCGTGACTTTTTTGTCTAATTTGCTATCTTGTCAGTGGTATTCAAAACTCTCTAGCCACATGAGAGTGTCTTCCACATCTTGGTTTAACCGGGATTCCTGCAGAAAAATTACACAAGTGCTCATGTGAATGCGTGAGCTGAAGATATGCAATAAATCTGCCAGTTTTGTGAAAATCGATCGGATGTTGTGCCAATCAACGAGGAAGGAGCGCTGCTCAGGTCCGTCTGTCAACCGGCCTGCTTACGTTTCATGATGCGACCGATCGTGTGATTCAAAAGAGACGGCTTGCTGGTTGCACAGGTAGCATTCTGGGCTTCAGTCATGCGGATAGTAAACTCCAGTTATGATGAGTGGCGTATGGGCATGGTATTTTAATGAGACACTGACACAATCTAGTGTCATGGTGAGCGAGAGAAAAATGTAGCGCAGCCAATAAAGAAGCCCGCCGTATGTTGAATGTCGGGAACTAAAAATCTATCGTTTTCTTCTTGCTTCTTTCAATCTTCGTGTGGTATACATCAGTACGAGTAGTGTTAGATTCGGCTTGTTTATAATACCAACGCTCCACTCACCATTAAATTCATGGGAGCACTGTGATGCTGTTCCGTCTTTCTGCATAATAACTCATCATGAAGTGTAGACTTCTAACTCACCGTTTAAAGCCATGGAAGTTCTGTACAACTGTGTCATCCTTGTTAAGAATCATCAGCAGTGCTCATCCATCGAGCCCGCACGGGGACTCGAACCCGGGCGAATGGTTGTGAGTAGAACACCTAACCACCATGCTATCCGGCCTTGTTCTCGACGGTTTATTGATCTCATATTTTAAGTGATAAAGCCCGTTTTCGCCACTCTCTTTTAATGTTAGAGGAGCGTTTCCCGCACAGCGCGCGACTCCTGTGATTTTTGTTAGGAATCAGCAGTGGTGAAGTTAGTGTTTATACCGTATGATAAGTCATTTCATAGATGAATCAGCTTTCAAGAGGCACGAACTGCGCTAATTCAGTTTTATTTCTCATTTCATTTATTGAAAGTGACGCACATTTTGTTAGTACAGTCATCCAAAAACCAAATACATTTGATTCATAAATGGCTTCACTGAATCGCACTTGGGTTGCAGCGTAGATACCACCCAACGAGCTATAATTGGAACAAAAGTCACACTGGTTATGAGTAGGCCTTGGAATATATCATTTTCTGTGGGTCAAATGGTGGTTTGCATTTGTTTTACGAATGCCTGCCCATCGTCTATCTTTCCGTGCTCCATTCGCACCCGTTAGACAAGACTGGGAAAAGTGACGCGGCGGTCAGACCATGACTTGGTGTAGAGGTATGACGAAGCTAGCATCAACATTGACGTCGGTTGGCGCTTCCCGCCTCTCTGAGGGGCCGAGCATAGACTGAGGGTCCCAGTGTGACGATGTGGTGGGCCACGTCGGTGGTGACTGGAGGCAGACTGTTGTTCGGGTAAACGAGTTTCGGATACTTACTAAGAACGTTGTCGAACTCCAGTTCTGACGTAGGAATGGGCAGGAGGAGGGAGTTGGGAACGAGCGCAAATCGGAGGATCGACAAGAAAATTCGTCGTAGCCCGGTCCACGATTTTCCTTTGACCGACTACTAATACGCAGCTTTCCAAGGGACATAAACCTGGAACAGCCCGGTGTACCTGGGTAACGACGAAAGTACACGGGAAAGAGTGACGCAGATCAAGGTCTAATGTGAGAAAATGACTGCCGTATGTTGGGATGGGAGTACCGTTGGTGGCTTACAGTCTCAACACTGTTGGTAAGACGGTGTGCTGTTTTGAAACGGGTATTTTACTGACCTGCGCTCTCGTGTCCACTTAGAAACGCACACCAGTAGCCGTCCGTCACGGTTACGAAGCGACTAGGAAGCCGGGTGGCGATGGAGATCGTCGCCATCACCAGCCGATCTAGGAGTTTCCGTGGTTCGGGAGGAAAGTACAGGGCTCCCCGCATTTGCGAACCTGGGATTCGATATGGCGGTCTTAGTAACACTCGCCCGATCAACAGTTTAATGTAGGGGCACGCGATGTAAAATGACGGCGGCTTGGGCTCCGTTGGGGTAGGCTTTTGATGGCGTTCTCCTACTGTTCGACCACCTGCAATAAACGGTGAACTCCCGAGCATAATGTCTGAAGATCGGAGTTGCCATTGGGCGCTTTGTGGTGGCGGGCATCTGATGCAGGGTTTACGACGGCCTCTGGTGGAGCAACGATGGCTTTAGCGAAACCGTGGGCTTCAAGGGCAAATGCACGTGTCTGATTGACGACCTTATCTGCAGCCTCTGTCCAATTATCGAAGCACTGATCTTGTATTAAAACGGCCGAAATGCGTTGAGCGTGTGACGGGAGTCGTTTCATCCATATTTAGCGCAAGGTCGCGTCGTCCATGGACGTCTTACCAACTAATAAACGCATCTTTCTGAACAACTGTAAGGGTGTCGTATCCCCCAGTTAGATTTACGAGAGAACGTGCCGGATACGATTCTGTTGCTACGCGCTCAACGGGGGCTTGTCAGAGTGTGTCGTAGGGGTTGCGTTCCCAGGGTGTTCATAACAATATTCCTAATTTCTGGAATCATGTATATATATATATATATATATATATATATATATATATATATATATAATGATCCAACTAATGGTAGACTCGTTATTTGACCGATAAAATAACGAAATCACTGGTGACGTGGCCTGGCTAGGTCACGTAGGTGAAAGTAAAACAACCATGAATGGAACGGGCTCATCAGTTATTGGATGGCACATTCCCTCAGCTTCTACGATTAACGTTCGCCAAGGAAGTCAACATGAAGAACCCTTGGAGTGCCAACCACGTGTATTCTCACAAGGCTTGTGTCACCGGCTTACGCCGAGGAAGTGTTTCGGAATTAGTGCTTGCAGTTGCCGCGTGCGGGAAAATGTACAGTCGAACAACTAATAAACGGGAGGTGATTGGTTGATTACTGCGATACTCACAGTTTGGCATGCTTGATTTCAGTGTCGGTTAGCACTTGGTGAACATGCACTGTTTATTATGATGCGGCTGGAAGACCATCAAGGTTAGCGGGATCCATGATGTGGAAGAAATGTTTAAAAGGCCTAACGAGAAAATATAATATCACCAACACTCCGAACCTCGTTTAGGCCTGACATACCTAACCGGTGAATCTGGTCATATAGAGCGTGTTAGGCTTCCCGGGGTTCAAGAGATCCTCCAATCAGTGGTTAGATACATAGAAGGATATGGCTAGCTGTTGCGAACAGTAGCGTTCATGTACTCATACACCATCTTTATCGATTTGATATTGCTATCGGTAGTTCCTTTCTCACTCCCCTATTCCGATTGAGGATCCTTCCAAAAAATTGTAACCAAAACTTCCGCACGATTAATGGTTATTAGAACTGCTTGGATAATTTTTAGGTTAAATGGAACCAGTCTCTTCAGTGTTTGTATCGTCCAGTTTGTTTGATGATATTCCGTTTAGAATATTAGGTAAATCTTGGTGTACTCGTGTGCCAAATTGGCACCTAATGCCTTATGATTTTCCGGGCTAGGTTTTGACGCAACAAAATTTGTCACAATGAGACCTTGACGTGGTTTGATGGCTTGCGTGCCTGTGCAACCCAAAGAGCTATGCAGGATAGCTTTCTTAAGCCGAAGATGCAATCATGTCTAACAAGTCAATGGATAGAGGCTAGACGAAGTCCAGTCTCTAAACCAGGTCTTGGGCAACACCTGGTTCTAAGTGTCATGCCCCTGAAGAGGATACTCTAGCAAATAAATAAAGGGAGGAGCGGTTTGCCTGTCAAAAATCTCCACTAGATGGACGTAGGAGTGAATTACCTGGGGTTTTTCTCGACCGTGGGAAAAGTCATCGCATTTCATTGGGCGGCTATCGCCCGCCTAAACTGGGTAGCCCCCAGCCCAATGGATGCTGTCCCGCTCACTGAGTGCATGGGGCTAAGAACTGAATCCGAGAAGCGGGTCAATGACAAAACGCTAGCGAAAATAAGACCGAATGCGACAACAGTCAGGTCTCGCGTGACAGACCAGAAGAAGCTTCTTCACGAGTGCTTCGGTGACGTTTACGTGCTGGGTTAACTCTCCACTGCCTTGTGGGTCAAACTTTTGATACAAAGTCTTCGGTTAGGGTTTCCAAAAAAATCTCCTGCTTTGTGGGCAGCCGCGAAATATGATTTGCTCCGAAACCCCCAGCATCTTTCCCTTAAAGTCCTTACTAAATTTTCCTTTCTTTTAATTTAAGATTGATACAACATGCCATAGGTTGTTGCAGCTCTGAAGAAAGTGGTAGTTCAGGAGGAGGACATAAATCAAACGCATTTCTTATGCCTACGTATTCACTTTACCTGGCTGCCTTCAACGTCCACTCGTTATGTCAGATAAGGCGACAAGCTGCCCTCGCTAGAACTCTTGAAACTTTCAAAATAAATATGTTGTGTCTCCGAAATGTTCATACAAGACCCTATTTCTATGATCACTCTTCGCATCCCAGATACAAACTCAGTCAACCGCTGTGCTCTTCGCGTGTCGGGTGATCCGGTATCTAGTGCTCGTGGTCAGGCCGGTGTTGAGATTACTTTGAGCATGAGAGCTGAGCATGCACTGCTGAACGGGATTCCAGTCAGCAGTCGTCTGAGTGCATTTCGATTGAACGGCTCTGTGCGTGTCAGCAGCAACAGACTGAAGCGCCGATGATTGTTCGTCTTGTCTGTGTATGCGCCGACTGACTGCAGTTCATCTGATACTATGGATAAATTCTATCGGGGTTTATTTCGTCTGCTTCAAAGCGCGCGTTCAACGGATGTGTTGGTCATTACTGGGGATTTCAACGTCCGGTTTGGCTGTTTGCGGGTTTCTGAAATACACGTTGAAGGCCTGTTTGCTATTCCATCTGATCTCACTCACAACGGTGACCATCTCAATCGGCTGTGCCTTGGCCACAGATTGCTTTTTGGAAAGTACTATTTTCTGCGACGATAAGTGGCTCGGACTCACATGGCGTTCTTCAACGTCTTCACAACACTGGACTCAGATTGACCATATTGTTGCTAGGCAACGCTGGCATGGATCAATCGGATATTGTCGTTTCTGTCTACGCCTGTGGACTCGCACCACGCCTTGGTCCGTGCTCTCATCTGTTTACGTCTCGCCAGTAGTCGCGCCAAAGCCACCTGTCAAAGACCACTTTGCCGTCCCGCACAGTTGCCCTTAGACGATAACCGACAGTCTGCTTTCCAGACAGATCTGTCTACATGGTTATCGATGCAGCCGGATGTCCAGGACCCAAATGACCGCTGGAAGTAGCTCAAGGAAGCCTTGCAGGCCGCCTCCAATACCACACAAAACTTATGTTCAAGTAGGCTTCACAACCGATGAATATCTTCAACATCGGTTGCTCTGTTAGATGCCACCCAAATCCGTCCCTCCGGATGCCATATTCGTTGAGGTACGCAAATCCCTTGAGCGCCATCTGACCAGAAGTTTAAGAACTGACGGTGAACAGTGGTGGATTGCAAAATGCAGCAAAACGGAGAATGCCGTGTCTATTGACAACAGATGCAGCGTTTACCGTTTGATTAGGAGTACCGGCACGTTGAAGCCTGGTGTAAGTGATCTACTCAAGGAATCCGACGGCTCACTGATTTACTCTCAGGGACGTCGTCTGGACCGTTGGGCGGAGAACTTTAAAGAACAGTTCAGTTGGCCCATTTCTGTAGTGTACCTTCTGAATATACCTGCCTGAGAAACAATGCAAATAGATATTACTCCTCCATCAAAAATAGAGGTTAGGCGGGAGATAGGTTGTTTGAAAATATACAAAGCCAATGGGCTGGGTGAGTTGTCCAGGTTGTACTTCAATAATGGAGGCGAAGCCTTAGTTTCGTTGTTAACAAAACTCCTTCGGGTGATTTGGCATAGCGATCAGGTTCCCAGAGAATTGTGTGAATCGGTGATTGCGCCGATTTACAAGAAAGGTGACAGATTCTCTTGTAAAAACCATGAAGTAATTAGCTTGGTAAGTATGACCTCTAAATTACTCATCGGGATCATTCTATACCAATTATCCAACGCCAGTGAAAGTTGTACGCGTGAAAATTGATCCGGTTTCAGACCCGGATGGGGCTGTGTTGGCTGCATCTTTACTCAACGAAACATTTTGTAGCACAGGAACACCTTCCGCAGACACAGTCTCCGTCTTCTTTCATTTGAGGGCGGCGTTTGACTTAGTAGACCGTACAGTTCTCCAGCGCTGCCTCTCGTTCACGGTGTGTCCGATAAATTTACATCTCTTCTCCCATGCTTGCATGCAAACGGCCGAGGCTAAGTTCGTGCTTCGCTGATCTTTCACCCGAGTTCACCACGGAGAGTGGTGTTCGTCGTAGTTGTCCTCTCTCGCCCTTACTCTTTCACTTTGTAATTGAAATGGATCTTGAGATAGCCCTATTCTCGTGTGAGAATAGTGACATTGATCCGTGCTCAAAGAGTAATCTGTCTGACTTGGAATTCGCGGACTATATTGTTCTTCTGAATGAAGATCCAGATAAGGTGCAGGTTTTTCTAGATAGCCTAAACAACGGTGCAGCAATGTTAGGGATGTGTTTTGCATCTTCAAAGTGTAAAATGCTGCTGCAGGACTAGGTTGTTTCTACACGACACCTTGTTTCTGCAGGGGAAGCTGTAGCTGAAGTAGTCGGTAGGTTTCGTTACCTGAATAGTTGCATCTCACCAGGAAGTCGGATATCGGATGAGATGTCATTGTATGTACAGTACATGTACTTGACTTTTGCCTACGCCAATAATCTGTGGCGTCGGTGAGACATCCGACTGTCTGTTAGTGATCGAGTGTACACTGTAGTGGTTTGGTCGGTTCTTTTATGCGGCTTAGAAATATGGCCATCAAGAATAGAAGGTAGGGGAAGACTTTCGGTGTTTGAGCATCTGTCTCCGTAATATTTCTCGAATATGGTGAGAGCGCTGCATCAGGAGTGCTGAGGTTAGGTGTAGGATGTTTGTAACCAGTGATCAGTTGTTGGAGCAAGTTCTGAATGTAAAGAAGTTAAGGTGGCTGTGACATGTATTGTGCATGCCCACGGATAGACTTCCTCGAAGTATGTTTTTTCCGAGGCAGGTAGTGGTTGGGAGGTTGGTCGTGGTGGTTAGTCCATCACATGGCAGAAATGTATGCCAACCTTGCCCAGTGAAGTTTGCCAATTAGAATGTGTTAGACTTTCGAGTTGGGATCCAGGAGACCCGTCTACCAAATGATTGGAAGCACTAAGTGGCATGGCTAAGTGTCGCAAACAGTGGCGTAGCTACATTCGGGCACTTGCATTCTCCTCGCGATTTCCGCTTATTAGTTTGTTTTCGGCTCTGTTTAACTTTATGCTCTTATTAATTTTGACTTCAGCTTGTCGATACTGCGAGGTAGCAGCCAAACCGGGAGCCCATAACTGAGAGGTTAATGGCTGAACTGAACTGGTGTGATTGATTGCACGGCTCCATGATCCAGAAATTCACGCTGTTTGGGCGGCCCCCAGCGCCCTTTCAGTGAAAAGTCTGCTCTGTGCAAACAAGGGCATTCGTAGCTGTTGTATCGTGTGGACCTTATCACCATCGCTCTACCCAAGCCCCTCCAATTATGTACACACAAAACGTTTGCACGTTGAGACAATTCTATTTGAAACCCAAACAGTTCCTTTGTGTTGCGGTCGTATAGGTTGGAGGTTGTTATATTGACAGATCTCTTGGACGAACGGTGGGTCAGCCACTGAGACACTGAGGGAAGCGATTCAGGGTTTAGGTCAGCGTATTAACGAACCTTGGCGGGCTAGCTAGACAGTTTTGACTGCTCGTCTGTTGGCCGTGGGAACCCTTGAGGCACATCCGTTTTCAAATCGTTGATTCTAGGGTGGTCCTCGGGATATCCTGACAGAAACCATATAACGAGATGTGTACTTTTTTTCAGAAACTAGCCATTCTCTCGCTGCCCGACTTTCAACTGAACCAATAGAATAAAATAAGTAAAACAAACACTGGCAACAAATGAAGTAGCTGTTCTCGCTGTCGATAGCGTCACACAACAATTTGCCTTGAGCAGATCTCAGAAAAGATGTATTCCATTAACATCGTTAGGTATTTTGGATTTTTTACACGCTGACAGATCCGTCATTCTGGATGCCACGAGCAACGAGATTTTCAACTCCCTAAAGCGCTCACTAAATAGGAGCTTGATATGTAGTATATATTGGAGGGTAGACAGAAAGAGCAGGCTGTTATTTTGCACTAAACACCACCTTCCTCTTCAATAAAAGTACCGACCCATAGATATCAAGTTGAATTAGGATCTCCTAGTAATGCAGTTGCTCAATCTCAGGAACACCAGGCGGAGTACATTAAAGAGCGTTTCAGTTCCTCCAGCACCAGAGTGAATCAATCGATTAGATACAATTGAGGCGATACAAGTGGACAATACCATTCCGTCAGACACAGAGGCTATCCGTGGATCGCGTTGTCTAAGAACACACAAGCTGTTAGGTCCGATGGGTTTTCTCAAAACATTGTCATGGATGGAAGCCAACTTTGATATCGGGAATAACAGAACTTCTCGGGTCAATGCAGTACTGAACAGATTTCCATGGACCGGTAAGAATCGGTGATTGTATCCATTTATAAGATAGTTGGCAAGGCATCTTGAGAAAAAAATAGAAGAATCATTTCGCTCAGTATCGCACTCGAGTCTCTTTCTGGCGTCAGTTCATTGGTTATCCCGCGTATACGTCAGAATCAAGTGGATTTCAGACCTTGTTCAAGTTGTATCGATCACATGTCTACCGAACAGTATATTTGAGAAAGCATACCCATCTTTCATTGTTCTTATTGATTTTTCTTGATGCTAAGGCAACTTTCGACTCAGTCCAACTCACAGTTCTGTGTTGGTGCCGCTCATCGAAGGCTGTGTTCGTTGTATCGGACGAATCTGGTGGAAAAACCGCATCAGAAATGCTGAATTTTTGTCTTATGGTGGAGATCGGAGTTTAAACTCTAGGGTGAACATTTAATGTAAACAGATTGCGAAGTTTGTGCAGGTTTTTTGCGTGCCCATAGATGAATCCTCTCGGAGTTCTCCCCAATACGCAGTGGTTGAAAAATAGATTGAGCCGATCAGTGCATGCCTCGCTTTTACTGCTATGCGGTTAGCTCCTGCAAGAGGATGAGCCAGTTTCGTAGAGTTCCCGAATGACACCAGTCCATGGGCAACGATCGGAGGTGAGACTTAATCACAGGGAAATCCAGTTCTGCCTCCATTTGCGTGCACCGCAGACAGACTGGATTCCTAATCGGACAACGTCGGACGTGCATGACGTGATATGGTCAAGTGTCGCAGTCATCCGAACTCTTCTTGTCCTTCCACTTGATTTCCGGGCATGGTCTTCTCAACTGTGCATTCGCTTTCTGTGTTTTATTCGCCTATTTCGCTCCTCATTGGATTATGGTGCGAGGCAACAAGCGAAACGGGATCACTGAAATAAGAGGTTGATGGTTGAACGAGTCGGACGGGGTAAAAGTACTCGTAGTCTTCATGAGTTATCTTTGAAAATTACAACGTAATTTAGGTCAAGTAAATGAGAATTCTAAGGTATTACGTGATGTAATGCTTTAGTTTCACTTGGGCCTCCTACAGAGAAGTCATTCGCCGCAGGAATTGGTCGCTATGCGGGTTACCGTTCAAAACCAGGGACGTAAGGTTACACTATATCATGTACTGTTGGTGTGGAACAAACCGTGCAAAGGCAGTCCGGATAGCTTTGTGGTTAGGTGTTCGAGCTCCAGTGGTGACTCGGTGGATTGCGCACTGCCGCTGATAACTCCTAACGATCTTAGTCAAACAGTTGTACAGTATGCTTCCATAGTTTTCAATTTTGGGCTGAGCGTTAACATCTCATGATGGTTTTCTTCATAAACAAATCTGAATCCTCACCTCTTATGCAACTACTAATGTGTTTCAAATATAGGCACGAGGAGCCTGAATCTCATGTAGTGAAAAATCCAATTGCACTCTTCGCATCCAAAATTTCAACGCAGGCTTGCGGCGTTGGACTCTCGGATTTCCATCATATCAAATTCAGCCGATCTGGTTATTGTTCAAACAGTAGTTTTGGCAATGGGCTATCACTCGAATAATATTTTCCATCTATGCACATTAACTTAATAACTATGCTGTGACCCACAATTTTACCAATCCGCTGTTTTATTTGTCCTACGTAAAGGCTCAGAATCGCAGTACTTTCGGTTCAAGTTTCCCGAAAGATGACATGTCCCGACTCTTATCGCACTATCAGTGGACAGCCATACACGATTTACGGCACGCTTACGAGACCAATTTTGTGGAAGAAGAATCCTGCTCGAATTTGAAGCGTTCAGATCTCACCCTGAGTGGTCTAGTCAACACATCGCGTTTCCTTGTCCGACGTCTGATAAACTTTGCCAAAACTCTAGCCGACTTCTCCCAGCTGAAACAAGTATGTGTTGGTTTCTGAAAATAAGTGGGCGTTTTTAATTCATTTTGATCCATTTTTTATTTTGTTCATAGTAGTTTTACGGTAGGTAATTGTGCCTAGAACATGTTAGAATGGGCCCAGTTTATGATTCTCGTTTTTATCCATCACCCAAAGTATTTTTCGGAATTTCATAAGATCTCACCGGTTAAAACAGTTCTACATTCATAAATTGGCTGACTCCTTGATCTCGGTCATGATATAATCACGTAGGGCAACATGAATGTGCAACGTGTGCGGTATTCAAAGTGGATATTTCCCCACTTCACCTCTCTAGGTTAAATCAGAAAAGAAGTGCGTTTTTGTGCTCACAACTTAGTGCTCAATATTCCATTTATCATTCTACAAACGCATCCCTACGGATCGTCATCCATTGCTAGGGAATGTTCAAAATCTGTTGATTTGTCTATCTCCTCGAAAGTGTAAAACACTCCTTTTCCGCAACGAACTTGCACGGGGAGTACAGCGGTGCGAGATTGGATGATTTGTTTCAAGGAATTGTTTCGCCACATCGCTACTAGCACATGTGTATATATGTACTGCAAGCGGAACGAAGTGCATAGTTCCAAACCCACGGAATAGACGGAAAACAATATACAGGTCAGTCGTAGTTGACCAGGCCAGGACTAAATTATTACAGTGTGATTGAGCGTGAACCGTGTGCTATGGCCTATGCATTATGCACAAATATAGAAACCCGTGCACCTTTTCGCGCATGATTTGGCATAAACAAAAAAGCAGCAGGACAAAAGCACAAGTAAAAATAAACCGTACAACATCGTGCCTTAATGTCTGCCTTTCAGAAATCGCCCGCAAAAAAAGAAATTTACTTCTATCTTAGATAATGGAAAAACCACGTGCATTTTTCCCCATCCAAAAGTCCAACACCACGAGCCGGAATCAAACTGGTGACCTTCGGCTTACTTTTATCTGTTGGTGGAAAAGGAATTTATACACTTTTATGCTCTGTATCAATTATCAACTACCAATTAGCAGATTCAAGTCAACTAGTTCATTGCCAAATTTCATCTCAGGTCTTTCGATGAAGTCCAGCCACATTTTTCGTTTACCAACACACGGTCAGCATACACATTAGCCTAATCGGTGATATGGTCATTGCATAAAGTAACTTTTTAGGGGTTAAGAATGCTAATCCAAGCTTTGTCCTCATCGTTCTATCTGTTGGATGAAGGCTTGTTGATATTTCTTCAACAGATAGAAACCTATCTGTGGGGTGTTACCGTATCATACTCGCACGTGATTTTGACTTATTCAGGACATTTCCCACTTTGTTCCATTACACGTCTTGATTTTACTGGTATAACATGTTCATGCCAGAATCGAACATATCAGCACGGCGTGGTTACATTGTTTCGCCCTGATTTGTTTATTTTGTCGCGGACTTTGTCATGTATGTGTTTCTTTGAATAAAGTGTAGATAATAATTTTAGGGCTGGTGAGTCTTTCAGCGTTTATTTTTAGTGAAAGTTTTCTGTTACGTACGGTTTAATTGACGTTTTTATTCCGTTTTGTGGTTTAGTTCAGTTTGACCATGAGCCTCGCACTTCTTTGCTCTGGTTTTGGTTGACGCCTCGCAGCATCATCCAGCTGAGGGCAGAATGAACATAAGCATAAAGAAGTACACAGATCCCCGGGAGTTAACCAGTAACAAAGTGACTTTCTTGAGTCCCATCCTCAGAAGAATACTGAACACAGACCATTGGAATGAACAGTTTTCTTGACTCTATTGGCTTCAGGACGAATAAAAATGCTTTAATTTATGCGAGTCATAAATAGAGGGTTTTCCAGGTTGATAGATTCATGCGCCACACTCAGACCAACCAAAACTGACATCCATCATTCTCCCTGCTGTTTCTATCCTACCAACATTTCATTTTTACCCCTTTCTTTGTTTTTTATATTGAATCAACACAGGAGTGGTTCAGATGATACCCTGACTAGCCACTTATCTAACCCTTAAACAGTCGTGCAGGAGCACACGAGGCTCGATGCCACTCATCATAACCTGCTGGGTGTGCGCCACGTCTTTTACACACCCACCGAGCCGAGATTGGTAACAGACACCACACACCGGGTGCAGTTGACATCGTGAACTGTACGTCCACCTACCTGGCTGATTCAAACACACCGTTACCGTTAGTCATGGAGCATCCACACGAAGGTGTGACCGACTGATCAGGTTCCAGCTTCATTGCCGTATCCTATGGCTGTGTTTACTTCCCAGAATTAGCTTACCCACGGCACTGACTCCGCGAATAATTCAGTGTAGCTCTAGTCAACTAGTCAGAGAACAGTTCCAGGTGGCTTGGACATACCTTCGTGTACCTCCGTCGTAATTCCGTGTAGTTTCCACAGTTCTGACTGGTTTTGACGAAGTTTCGAAATGAAACATGAATTACATGTTGATAAATGTAATCATGTCAACTGATTCTGTTCTCAAGATCGTGTTGGTTATTGAACAATGCAACCTCACCTCATTTGACTGAAATTATAGTAGTGGACAAATTAATGAACCAGTTAATAATTGTCTCCACCAGCCAGCATGATACCGGACTGTCTTTTTTATCTTTTTTTGTAACCTTGGATAAACGACTGAACGTGGAACTAATTTTTTAATTACATGCTTGCGCATGAGTATAGTGGAAGGGGTATTTACCCCGTAGCCACAAGGGCCTACTGGACTTTAAGGGATAACTGGCAACCAGGCCCTGGGACTTGGAATGGAGAGCCACATAAGGCCCCAGTAGGTCAGGTGTGCTACCGAACCGGACGACAGTGGAATACTGTCCACCACCTAAGTAACCAATGTTGATGGGGATTCGAATTTCCGACCTCTGAGGTGGTAAGCAAACGCTGTAAACCACTCGACCACCACTGTTCGTGTTATCTGTATGGTTGCAGTCACAGCTCATGTTCTACACGTGAATAATTGTTTACTGTTTAATTACGATTACCCTGGTCAACCCAAAGGTTTGAAAAGTTTTCTGTAGGTCATTTCCATGTTACTTCGTCGGTAAGAATTTGAAGACATTTTCATGATTAGCATTTACTCTAAGGATAGGGAATTAATAACTATTAGGTTATAAATTATATAATTGATAATGATGATGCTTTATCAACAACTCAGGCAATTTTTAAAATATATGGAAGTACTTACTGTACGATGGTTTCATTTGAATTGTCAACCAGTCCGCAACAGTGCATATCTCCTGAGCCTGTAATGGGACTTCGACCCAATATGGATGATTGTGGATTCTTTATTCAACCTTTGTACTATCCGGGTATCAATGTCAAAAGAAGAACCATTTCATGACAGATATTCACTTTTTTCCGTTGACACTGGTTACTGCTCGTTTGTCCATCCAAGTATTTAGCTTTCGATGACGATCGTCCTTTGACCGAGGGGATGGGTGTCTCCCTTTCTGGCTTTATTCTGTTGTGACTACCTAATAACTCCCTACAAATGTCGAACATCTTTCGATCAAGTTGGTTGCATTATCAGCTTTAAATATAAGATGCAATTTACAAATTCTTCCGCCTAAGCAGCTGTTGATTTTTGTTTTCCGTTTTCATCAGCTGATGTGTTGAACGTTTGAGATAACAGTATAGAGTGCTCCGACAGTACTACAGTCAATGCAAAGCTTTCTTGATTGATGGGATAATATACCGACAAGACCATACTCATGAGTGTCCAAATTCGGTTTTCCAGGTAAACGAGACTGTGTTGATGCAGGGAACAACACCAAAATATATTTTGACTCAGCACACACGCCAGCTTATATTCCTTCGCACCAGTCTGAGAATTACATTCAGTCTGCACAAGAAAAGCCTTTCATCGATCAGTCCCAAAACAGCATCGATACAGTTAGCACCGATGCATTGGAAAACCGTATCCGACACATGTTGGTAATTGTGAAAAGCATTTTTCAACTCAGCAATCAAAATACGTGGCAAGATGTTCCCCCGTTAATGAGACACATCTCGCAGCACTTTCTTTTATTCATTCCGCTTACTATCAAGATTTCAGTAGTTTCGAAAAACGCAATTTTATTTACTTGCGTCGCACGAGTAAGTAATAACTTCCCACTGCGTCGAAAAACCCATCCACTTGATTAGCGACAAATGTAGCGAAACGAGCAAACGTACTCCTGATATATTACAGCACTGTAGTCGAATCTTTCCGTAAGAACACGCGATCTATTTTGATTCGCAGCCCAATCGTGACATGCGTCATGAGTTTACAGGCAAGAACAGTCGCTATAGGTTCAAACCTTGAGATTGTCATCACCTTTCGAGGCACCACATGCGATTTACCCAACAAGAAGCAACTACGACGTTTACTGCCGCTCTCAAATTTCAGATACTCAACCGCACCGTGACCCTTCTCGGGTGCATCGTGAAATACGTGCACTTCCACAATTCCACGGAATGAGAAATCTGGTAACAAACAATAACTCATACGCATAGTTTTTTATAGAGCGGATATTGTCTAGCCACCTTGACCACCTTTATTGATCCGTCTTAGTTACTTCAGTATCCCATCCTAGGTTCTGATGATAAACATCTTGGAGTAATCTATGAGCAGGCAATAACATGGGCACTACAAACCCTAATGGGTCATAAAGTGAAGCTGCACATCTCAGTATAACTTTAATCGGTGATGGAACCTCAAGCGAATGAAGTGAAAACAGAAAACTCATCATGGATTTTCCATTGAATGTTTAATACTCTTTGATCCATGACGTTTTACAGATCGAATTTAACGCACGTGTCCAACTTTCCACCATTTTGCAATTCTGCTACTAGTCTAGGACTGTTAAATACTCATTTTGTTAAGTGAAACCCATCTCTTCGACTTATTCCAATTAAGTCATTTGTTACGTGTAAAGCTTTTTCATTCGGCAGTGACAACAAGCAATCATCCACATAAAAGTTATTCTTCACCGCGGATAGTGCTTATGAAGAGAAGCCTAGGTTGTTGTCCTCGGCAGCTCTTCGTAACGCCAGATTGGCGTAAAACGGCGATGAAGTAGCGCCAAACGGATGAACGTTCATCTCGTGCACTGTCGGACTCCGTTTCAAATCGTTATCTGGCCAGTAGAGAAAGCTCAAAGCCCACCTGTTGTACTTTGCAATTCTAACTCACAAGAACATCGCAATATCTACTGAAAAAGCTACAGCATATCTGCGGAACCTGAGGAGTACTCTTAAAATTATTAGATCAGGTCCTTGTGATAGGACTTTATTGAGCAGAGTACTCTCATGAAAAGCCGCACAGTCGAATACCAATCGGACTTTCCCGGGCCTGTTCGGATTTTGAACCTAGGGGTGTGGCGGAATGAACGTTTTCTGTTAGTATCCTTTTGTGGAATTATGGCTCTCATATATCATTTGCACGCATGACCGCAAATGACCTGATTGTACTTTGAGAGTAGCTTCGAACCCTTGAGCAGTGACAAACATGCTCTGCCACTTGGCGAATACAAGTCAGCTCACTTCTATCATTGCGCCATGAGTAACCCAATCTTGTAATGTCCATCGATATAATTAATACTTCTGTTAGCTTGATCAGGCGCATGTCTGTCCTTTTTTCATTAAGCTCCATCCCGTAGAGCCTTTTTATCTCTTGCAGCAACTCCACGCTTTGCACACATTTGATCATCGTGTAGCAAGGACGACAAGACGGGGTAGGATGCAAGTCCAGTCATGAAACACATACAGTCGTTTATATAGGCCGTTTTCCAGACTGCGCGGCGCCAACATTGCTCTTGCGGCTGCTTGAGTGCTCCGGCTGCATTCTGGCCAGTTGCCCGTGGTCGATAGCTAGCTTCTGTTGGGCATCATTTCTCTTCGGTTGGTCCGATTGTCTCAGTTGACGGCTTGATCGGCAGCCCCTCACCTGGGCTATCTTATTGGTTGTCAGAGATCTCGCTGCTTCCCCTCTGGTAGTCCTTAATCCTCCTTTTTTCTGCTTCGGGACGCCTCCGACATATTCGCCGTCTATTCTTTTGTCTGTAGCTCTCGTTTAGTTTGTCCGTTCGCCTTGATATGCACGTCGTTCCCTTGCCCCAACATTCCCCGTCACAATCTCAACGGTATCGTGCGAATCACCATCTAGCGGACCTCACAAGACCTAAACAGCAGGCGATTCAACCACGAACGGTTGATCCGTTGCACCGGTTCTTTGATCAAGAACCCAATGGATTTCCGTTACTTCACTATCAAACAAAACCTCAGATTTGTTACAACTGAGTTTCCTGAACTCCAAACCAGGTAGATGGGTCCATCTTTTAGGCTGGTTGTCATTGGGTGGCTCTACGTCACCTATTGGATACTGGTCAACTGTGAAGGCTTTATTTGCATCCATAAACGAGTCGTCGTGAACAGAGCACACCCTGAAGCTTACTGATTTGGAAACAGTTCGCTTCGTGCCCTTCAAAGTTCGAACCATAATTGTACACTATTGGAGGGCACACTCCCTCAGCTTCTACGGTCGCGTTCATCGAGGAAGTCAACAAGAAAAGATCGTGGAGTGCCAACCGCGTGTATTCTCACAGGGCCTGAGTACAGAGACCGCACGCTGGCGTGTGCCGAAGAATTGTGTCAGAAGTAGCGCTTGTGGTTTCCGCGTGCGCGGAACGTACAGTTAAACAAGTGGTAGACGGTGTAATCGGCTGATCACTATAAAGGCCCCCTCCTAGAAGACCGCCCGCCAGAAGGGCTTCGATTTATGAGTCTGGCAAGCGAACGAGTATGTCGCCTGTGATAACGCCAATGGAATAAACAAATGTTGTCGCTCTTCTTGACTTTGAAACCTTTCGTGGGTTTGGACCGCAGCTCCAAAGTCCTCGAATCCGGTGGTATTGCCTGTGGATGACATCCGGTCACCTGACGAGCAGATCAAACATGACAACGAAAGAAACGTGTAAGATTACTCCGAAATGAATGAATTATTTTGAGCGGTAAAAATAATTAACTGATTTAAACTATTTTATTTGGGTTAAAAATGAAAGGACAACATAGGTCCCCCAAGGAGGAAAATAGAAGAAACAAAACAAAAGAGGGAGAACAGAAAGCTACATGCGGTAGAACGTGGAGGTTGGCACTGGAAGCAAGACACTGAGGAGAGCCGCCGTAGCTGGCTTTCCAACCCGAAAAACCTCGTAGGTTCAACGCGGGAGGTAGGATTGTCCGGTGTTTACGGTGAGGGTGTCTGTGGAGTTTTCTCTCCGCTCACCCCAGTGAATGACCTAGTGCAGGTTCGGCTTGGTAAAGAGGCGTTGTGGTCGGTGTTTTCGGTAATGCCGTGTATCCTGCGTATGGGTCTCTAGTGCGAGCGCAGTGGATGATGGACTCGAAAACTTACCGGATGGCAGTCGGTATCCTGTCGTTAGCCAACGGGTATTTTTGAAAAATGATGCGAGTCCCTCTAAAACTGCAGGCTTCTAGTGATGGTGTCCGGAGGTGATGGATGAGCAGAACATCAAAGAAGTTGTTTAGCGGCAAAAAAAGAAATGGTAAATGGCCTCAGTGTGGGAAACAAACCTCGAATGGGCAGCCACAACAGTGGGTAAGAAAAATCATTTATTATTATTAATATTATTATTTGTTTTTTTTTCATGGGATCCGACATACCGTATCTGCGAAACGAACGGGCTTCTTGATCACCCGTCCGCAATTGGAAGTCAATGGAGGCGGCTGTGTCAGGACGGCCGGGCAACTAGGTCATCGACGTATGGGACGCCGGGGATATGGGTGCTGGTCCTGAAGAATTCGATGGGGTGACATTGGATGGAATGGATTCAGCCAGAAAAGCTGGTTTAAGTCTGACCATGGTAACCGTATCCTTTCTGCCGTTGTGGTCGATAACGGATTTTCTCTCCATGCGGCGTAGGACTCTGTGGGGGCCGGAGTAGGCAGGTTGTAGGGGGCGCGTGCCTGTCCCAAGGAAAACGTGCGTACCGTCTTAGAGGTATGGGTGTTCGTAAACCGTCGTGTTTTGTTCGTGAGCCGCGAGAAGGTGTAACCTACGCATCTGGTGCGTTAGCCTGGCAGCGTAACCAGCGTAGTCAAAAGTGACGATGGACTTTGGGCTACCATGTCGCCAGGAAGTCGAAGCGCGCAACCGAATGTGAGTTCGGCCAATGTGGTTTGTAGATCGGCCCGAAGAGCGTTTCGGCAACCTAAAAGTACTAGAAGTAGTGATTGCCACCAGCCTGGATTTTTGTGAGCTGCTTAGGCTGCCTTGAGTTGCCGATAAAAACGTTCCACCATTCCGTTTGCTGACGGGTGGCAGGCGGTGATATGAATGCGACAGCTGCCTAAACGTTGTAGAAGACTACCGAAGACTCCCTCGAAATGCGAGCCGCGGTCTGTGGTAACCACGACTGGTCAATTAAATGCTGCCACTCAGTGTTCTAAGAAAGCTTGGGCGACTGTTTCGTTAGCTGCATTGTACAAAGGTACAGCTGACGGTCATCTGGTGAAACGATCTATCCAAGTAAGCAGATATATGCTACCATTTGACGGAGGTAACGGCCCAACTAGGTCGACATGCACGTGTTAGAAACGTGATTTGACAGCTGGAAATTTTGATGATAGGCTTTTTGTGTGCCTATGCACTTTCGACTGTTGACATTAAGTGCAAGTACGGGCCCATGCAGTGACATCACGGTTCATGTTGTGCCAAACATAACGGTCACCGACGAGCTTAGTAGAGGCCTTTATACCCGGGTAAGGTTTTGAAAAGCTGTCGCCTAAAAGCTGACAGTACTACTGGCCTTGGGTAGCCTTTGGACATGTCACACAGTATGTAACCTTCGGCTAAAGGAATGGGAACCGACTATAGTCGCAGCGATGAGGTGCTACGGAGCTGTTCTACCTCAGGACCGTCTGCTTGAGCGGCTGCGATATCCTCGAGGTTGATCGGGCCGGGGGTGCTGAGGTCCAGGTTGTGAATGCGAGATAGCGCGTCTGCGACATCACTCGTGTACTGAGTGATGTAATCCAGATGTCTAGACTCTCTGGGATAGTATCTGTCCGTGGTGGCACGCAGTGCATGGATGATCGATTTATGGTCGGTGTGGACCGTGAACTCGCGTCCCTCTAAGATGTGTCTAAAGTGACGGATGCCTAGGTAAATAGCGAGAGTTTCGCGGCCAAAGATGCTATGCTTGGGTTCAGCCGGTTGTAGTTTTTGGAGAAGAATGCAACGGGTTGGCAAGTGTCAGTTTAGTATTGTTGCAACACCGCACCCACGGCTTTGTCTGATGCGTCGGTGACTAACGCAATTGGGGAAGTTGGTTTCAGGTGTGAAAGCGAGGCTATATTGCCGATAGCCTGCTTCAGCATAGCAAACGCATCTCGTGCGGTTTCTGTGAGAACCAGCTGTTTCGCTTTGCCTTTTAATAGGTCTGTGAGCGGCTGCATTAGCTGAGCACATTGTGGGATGAAACGACGATAGAAGTTGACCAACCCGTCGAAACGCCGCAGTTGACTGAATGACGTAGGTTCTGGGTAGTCCAGGATCGCCTGTACCTTGTCCTGCAATGGTATGATCCCTGTATAAGTAACCTTGTGGCCTAGGAATTCGATGGCGTTGACGCCTATTACACATTTATTCGCGTTGACCGTAACCCCGTGTTCAGATAGGCGGTCGCAAAGCGTGCGCAGATGTGCTAGGTGTTTTGTCTTAGACGAGCTGGCAATCAGGATATCGTCCAGATAAGCGAACGCGAAATCCAAACCACTGGATACCATATCGATGAAACGCTGGAAAGTTTGCGCGACGTTCTTAAATCCAAACTGCATTAGTAGAAACTCGAAAAGACCGAAGGGAGTCGTTACGGCTGTTGTGGGGATATCAGCCTCAGCTACTGGTATTCGGTCATATGCCCGCACTAAATCTAATCGAATCAAAGTTATCTTACCCGCCAAACCAGCTATGAGTTCCGTGATGTGCGGAGTAGGATATCGGTCTGGCATAGTCACTCGGTTGAGTGAGCGATAGCCCCCGCACGGTCTCCAGTCATCAGGTGACTTCTTCGGGACCATGTGTAGGGGTGATGCCTGCGGACTGTTGGAAGGCCGGATAATTCCCAAGTTGAGCATATGTTGGAACTCGGAGCGGGCTACACGGAGCTTGTCTGGAGCCAACCTGCGAGGTCGAGCGTAGACCGGGGCCCTTGTGACGATGTAATGGGCCACATCAGTGGTGATTGGAGGCAGCTTGTTGTTTAGGCGGACAAGATTAGGGTACTCGCTGAATAAACTACTGAATTCTGGTTCGGAATTGGGAATTGGCGTGAGGATCGCTGGTGGCTGAGCTTCAGTTAAGGAACCAACAGCCGAATTTGATGTGACTCGATCTACTAGCTGTCTCTTACCGAGATCAACTTCTAGACCGTGACTTTCTAAAACAATCCAAGTGTAGAATAGCCTGGCGCACTTCGGTGACGACGAAAACCCAAGGGAAAGGACGACGCAAGCCAAGGTCTAGGGTGGGAAATTGACTGCCGTATGTTGGAGTTGGAGTGCCGTTGGCGGCTTGCAGTGTTAGAGCTGTAGGGGAGACAGTGGACCGTTTTGAAACCGGTATTATGCTAACCTGCGCTCCCGTGTCGATCAAGAAACGCTTACCAGTAGTCCTGTCTTTCATGTAAATGAGGTGACTGGGAACAGGGGCGCCCGAGGCGGTCGTCGCCATCACCTCTCGGCCTAGCAGTTTCCCTGGCGGGCGCGGTAAGTACAAGGCTGCTCCCATTTACGCGCCTGGGATCCGAACCGGCGATAACAATAACACTCGCCGGAAGGTGGGTTTTTTTCGGGGCATTCGGGGTAGAACGGCGACGGCTTTGGCTTCGTGAACGCAGATCATTGATGGTGGTCTCGTGCTGTTCGACCACTTGCATTAAACGGCGGACCTCTTGGCATAAAATCTGAATGTCAGAGTTGCTACCGGGTGTGTTTTGCTGGGCGGTTGTCGACGCAGGGTTAACAACGGGATCTGGTGGAGTAACAGTGGTGTTTGCTAATGTGTGGGACTGTGGGGCAAAAGCACGTGCCTGCTCGAGGACTTTGTCTGCAGCCTCTGCACACTTATCCAGGGTCTGGCGTTGTATTAGAACGGCAACTATCCTCTGAGCATATGGTGGAAGCCGCTGCATCCATAGTTGACGCAAGACCGCATCGTCCATGAACGTCGTACCTACCAATAAACGCATTTTCCGTAGCAACTGCGATGGGGTCATATTTCCCAGCTGGATTTCGGAGAGAACGTGTTGGATACGTTTCTCTTCCGACGCTGCCACGCGCTTAATCAGAGCTTCCCGGAGCGTGTCGTACGGGTTGTGACCCGGTGAGTTCATAACGATATCCGGGATTGGTAAAATCATACTAGCTGGGGTTGCTGAGAGCAGTTTACTATATTTGGACTGCTGACTAGATATGCGAGCCTCCTGGAAACGAGACTCGAGGATGGCGATGAACGCCTTCGGATCTTCCGGTATTAAATTCAGTATTTTCATGTGCGCTGCATGGTACTCCGGTTCGTACTCGGGCTTAGACTCTCTATTCACTGTGAAATGGGTATGCTGTAGAAATGAACTTGCCTGGAGTTCCAAAAATTTGTTGGCAACGCCTGATATACAAAATCTCGGAATCAATGGGAGTGAAAACTGGCCCTTACAGTAATGACGATCAAAGAAAACAAGGGATGAAACGGTTGTGCCAACCGAAAAAATGTACGTAGTTGGCAATGCCCAATCGGGATATGTAAACGCGATAAAAAAAAATCTAACTAATGTTAGACCGAATATATCGCCGACGAAAGGAAGGAAAAACTACCACAGACGTGACCTGGCTGGGTCACTTCGGTAGGACTAATCAAAAACTATAAATGGAACGGGCTCACCGATTATTGAAGGGCACACTCCCTCAGCTTCTACGGTCGCGTTCATCGAGGAAGTCAACAAGAAAAGATCGTGGAGTGCCAACCGCGTGTATTCTCACAGGGCCTGAGTACAGAGACCGCACGCTGGCGTGTGCCGAGGAATTGTGTCGGAAGTAGCGCTTGTGGTTTCCGCGTGCGCGGAACGTACAGTTAAACAAGTGGTAGACGGTGTAATCGGCTGATCACTATAACACACCTTGCCGCCAAGGCCGAGTTGTTCAACTACTTCTCTGTTTACAAGGTTTGTATCGGAACCATTGCCGATGAAAGCATAAGATTCCACTACTCCTAACGGCCCCTGTATACACAGTGGTACGTATTTCAGACGTACGTGCTCACTACCTAATGAGTTCGAACCACAGTCTAGAGATCCCGTAGTATGTGACGACGGTGGGTTGGCGTGAAGTAAAGCATTATGCCTTCCCCCACACCCAGATGCGTTACATATGTTGGAGCGGCAAAACCCAATGACATGATTAGGCTTCAAACATCGGAAACAACATTTGTTAGCAATAGCTAGGTCCCGTCTTTCTGCAACAAGCACATCCAAAAACCTCCGGTAGTCAGCCACTCAGTGGTTATTTCCACGCAGCACACAACAAAACCTAGTATCGCGTCCCCTTTCTGTATTATTAGTGTTCGACTTGAAGAACCTAGGACCGTTCGCTGTTGTATCAAAACCCCTTGTATCATCCGCAACCAACTGTCCGTAAGCATTACTCGACTTTTCCACTTGTCTGTCAGTGAACGCTAGCAAGTCAATAAATGAGGGTTTGGAACCCTTATCTATGATTTCTCACGCAACGTCCACCCATCTTCATTGAAGCCCATTAAGTGGTCGCTCCACTAAGCAAATCAAGTTCGTTGAACAGTTCAGTTTAGCTGTACGCTGCATCTGCGCTAGTTGTTGCATAACCCTTCATTTGAATAGCCAAACGGAGCAAGCCGTCCCCCGTTCTGCATCACTCTTAGGCTTTCAAATAATTTATTGGTAATAGCCTGAACTACCACGTGGTCACGCGATCAGCGATGAAGACCTCCATCGCCTGCACATATCTTTGTTCCCTTAGGAGGAAGACGCGACGTTTCATGACCTGTTTAGCGCGTCCTTTGCAATAATACAAGAGGTAGAACAATCTTTGTCCACTGTCAACCAACTCATCTAGTACAGCGGCTCCAAAAATTCCAATATTGTCCAGAAGAACCATCGAAGGACTCCAGTCCTATCCTTGGTAATCCTGTGCCTAGTGATAACGACCTAAAATTTATCTGTAGATCAACTAGCATATCGTTCGTCAAAGAATAATGCCCTTCCCTTAAGTCGGATATATATCCTTTGGGCTCGATTCAATAGCACTTACCGTTTCAGTGATCCTAACTTTACCACCTTCGGTGGGTCTGGAAACAATACCAGTCTCCAATGCTTCGAAGTGGATCCGAAGTTTCTCCTCCGCTACGGAAGGTTCCTCCTTCAGTTCCCTCTCAGATTTGTAACGTGCTATCGGGGGCACATTAAAGCCGAAATCGTCTGATTTACTTTATCTTACTTAATGCCAAGAGAGGTTGAGTCAAGAGCCGACCTAGCCTTCGGGACCCACACGCACCACGAATACACTGAACATCACGTTGATTACCAATCGCTACGCGCTGACGACTAAATTTACAATGTTTAAAGACAGATGGATGAAAATAAAGAACCGAATGAACCCCGCAAGGGGAAACACTTCACTAGGTCCAGCGAGATGCGAGTCCGTACACAGCTTCTTGTTTTCACTTTGAGCCTTGACACCACTTCGAACGAGTTTTCTTAGCATCGCACAGTGACTTCCCGGTAATGGACGACTTCAGTGATGTAGTCATTTATCACTAGCTTTTCGGGTACTATTTATTCCAGACAGTCTGGACACAAGCTACGCGCATTCCGGATTTCCAACGCTAAGTTCGTGGTTAGACCAAACAGCGTACGAACACGCAGCACCCACAACTAATTTCCTTGTTCCTGTTTCATTTTATCCTCTGTGCATAGGATTGTCAAATTAATCTGCTCAAAGGGGTCGTGCTCAGTACATTGTTTCTGCTCTCTGCGCGCCACTATGATGTGGAGAAGGATGTTTGGCTCACGCCTAAAGGTGAAGTTTCCACTCAGATTCTCAAAGTTGCCACTGGGACAACCGACTTTTATGAGGAACATACCAAGTATTGTAGGTGAGTTACTTCCAACACTCAGATGTCAGTTTCTCATTGTATTATTACTATATTACTGTCACAATATCACACCGAGCCTGAAGTCAGACATCGTGCAAACACTACAAATATAGGGAAGGGTAACGAACAGATGGGAGCGAAAACTGGTTTATTTCATGGCATCCACTTTGTCTGCACGACTGAATCAGACACCTATTCAACGAACCCACGGACCACCACACCGAATAATAACGATACTAAGTCACGCTCGAGTAGCCGACGATGATCTAAACTAAGTTCCACAGGTCCGTATAACCATTAAACAAGTCGATGCACACAGAGACAGGAAAACTGATAGGATGTAAAGATTGTCGGGTTTTTCTGAAGCGTCCTTGATTGCAATACAATCGTGTGAAGTTTTCGTAGGATGCCGCTCGAGCAAGTCGTTGACGAGAAATAATTTCTGGCACCCCAACTTTCTAAGGTCCTAACTGGTCTGTGGGATAGACAAGTCGGTTGTCCCAGCGGTTGCCAGAATACACTAAAGTCGGTAGTTTCCGCGGCTGGTAATGTTTACTGGAGGAACGTATTTCATCGACTAAGTCAAGAGCGACTCTGGACACTAGATCTAAGGACCCACGGTTTGACCGCCAAAAATTGACTGAAAATATAGGCAAGCACGGCACCGAACGCACAAACCGCCTAGAGACAAATCAGGATTACTCTGGATTCACCTGGCAGTGGAAAAATTTGATGGTATCTAGATTGTTTCGCACATATCATTCTTCGTCTAATGCCCGAATTGGTTGGCCCGGTGTAATCGTTCGGCGCTCCTCATAGTTCACTGACGTTAAGGCATAAATCGAACTCATGTGCAACGAACCACTGCTCCTCGTCATATTTGGCTATAATTAATATGCCAGTGAGAAAACACCACTCTAATGAACCTCGCTTGCATTTTAGGGAGTTTAACGCGCTCGTTGCTCAAGACTCCAACTTGGTGGCTTTGATGCAGGCACTCTGCTTGTTCACTCCAGACCGTCCAGCCCTGGATGCTCGACAAGCGGTGAGTCACTAACCCAAATAATTTTTCGGTGAGTTATTGCGCGCTCATGCCTTCGGTGATTTCCGACTATCTAGATCTTTATTCCATTTTTGAGAGCACGGTGGGGTTTCATACACCATCACTGGAAACAACAACCACCACCGGATAGTCAGTCCCCAATCAAGATGCCACTCGGATGGTCTTACCAATAATTCCTAGACACTACGCAAACGTAAGCCACCCCCTCAACACCAAAATTCATACCCAGGGAAGGACAAGGGTACTTGTTATCAGTGAAGCCTAAACCCTCGCATATCCGGCCACTTGTGCAGTAGAATTTGTACACCAGAGCACAGTCACCGTGGAAGTGGCAAACCTTATAACCGTCGAATGAGTGTCAAACGTCGGTACCTATGCCATCGTGCCCGAGAGCATAAGCCATTCAGTTACTACTAGCCACCAAAGATTATTACAAAGCAGTAACTTGTACCCAGTCGGCATTTTGCGAACAATATAGTACACTAAAAAATCCATACCGCAGCCAAGCAATGTCGTTTAGTGGCAGTGCTCATATTGAAGACAGTACATTATTGTGCGGCAGTGAAATGCACTGGATGAGCCATTTTACAATAACCATGTGTCGATTAGGCACCACCAAGTAGGACAGCAACATGAGCCTTTTGAATTTCAAAGAGCGTGACCGCTTCCATTTTTTTTCCAGGTTGCAAATGTGCACGATCGCTACTACTTACTTCTCAAGCATTACTTAGAAGCAAAGGTTGGCTTCACTCAGGGCCGCGCTCTCCTTGCTGCCGTGTTAAACAATCTTGGCCAACTCGAAACCCTCACAATGAACTACGGACACATGCTGATGCAACTTGATCCAACAAAAGTCGATCCTCTTCTGATGGAAATATTCAACCTAACACCTAATGACCCTTCCAATGCCCATTCTAGACCCATTCCCTGATCTTTGGAGAAAAGCCCGAATGGGTTGAAAAGTGATTTGTTCTGTACACGAAAGAAGTCATACGTACTTTGTTAAAGAATGTACATAACCACAGACTTTGATTTGATGCGTTTTTCAGTCCAAACGTCTTTCAGCTAGTTTGCAAACGTCATCCAATGACACGTGTTTGATTAATCGGCCCATACACAAACCCTACAAAGAAACAACAATGGTGGATTATTTGGGGCAGTAGCAAGAGAATGATCACTCGTTATGCTCAATCCTCCTCAGATATGGGACCTGGAAAAAATTCCATACCTTTACTTGCTTGAAATTGAGTACGAAGCCAACGCAACAATAATAATTAAGAAAATGAGGGAAAGTACAGCACATAAGAAACAGCAGTCGTGACGTTTCCGATCTGTACGGAACAGACCTGACAAAGTCGAACTCCTATAGACAAAGTTAGACTCCAGGGGTCAGTTGGTGTTTGAAAGGGTTACTGTGTTAAGCGCAGTTTGTTTGTGATCTCGACATACGTCTCAACAGACTGCAGCTCTGACATGCAGAAGGATGAGTCCTATGATGAACTCACTACTCTCGTTTGCATGAGCAACGGCTCTGACATTGTAGTGCCAGTAGGTGATTTTAACGCACAAGTTAGCAAACTTAGTGCGTCGCACGGCGACATGGCGCTCTAATTCTACAGGCATTCTGAGCCAGATTGACCATATCGCCGTAAGCTACTGGTGGCATGGTTCTGTTCAGAACCGTAGATCCTACTGGTGCACGTAGAAAGAGTCGAACCATGCACTTGTTTCAGTGCGAATATCACTCCGGCTCCATGGTCGTCCACCCAAACCGTCAACCCGGGTAGCCGTGCAACGTTTGTCTGAATCAGAAGTTTGCATCTATTATGAACAGAAATTAGCCCATGTGCTAGGATCTACGGCGAACAAATATATAGATGGACAACGCTTAGGTCAGAAATCGAGTATTAGGCACCACTTCAGGGAGTTCTGTCACAGTGTATCCAGCTTAGTAGATTTCGTTGGTTTGGGCACGTGTTACGTATGACAAACACGTCTGCCGTACCGTACTGTTTTCCATTCCTCCTTGGGAGTGGAAGCTACGTGGGGGTCAACGGATGACGTGGCAACGGGGAATTAGAAAATAAACAGCGAACTTGGAGAGAGTAGGTGCCTCACGCCTTCGTAACTGGGGTCCAAAAGATCCGTCAACCAGTTAGCTGGAGACACTGAAGAACCGTGTGTTGGCTATTAGGGCATTCTTTCCCTTTCCCACCTGTGTAGGTCCAGTCCATCTTATATATTCATACTTTCTAATTCTACGTGCAACATCTTGAGAAAGGCAGTGGTCAATGGGGCTTGCCCTACTGTTTAACGCTGTAGGATGATAATGATGATGATGATGATGATGAACAGTGGCAATCTTGTTGTCACTTTCTATCGAATCAGAATGATTGATCGATGTGCGTTTGCACACTTAGGCTGTGTATTCTGTGTGTTGGCCTGTAGGACGTTCTTTTTTTCTTCCACCCCTTCAGGTCCGTTCCTTGTCTATTTCGTATATTCATACTTTCTAATTCAACGTGCAAGATGGTGATAAAGGCAGTGATCGGTGGGACTTGCCCTGCTATTTCACGCTGTACGATGACGTTAGTATCGTAAAATATTTTACCGAATGGAGACGTCGTTCACTCTCACCAAAACACCGGATATTTACTCGCGTCCGCGAGCAGCAGGCTGGATTCCGTCCAGGTCGAGGATGCATCGACAAGATTTTTACTCTTCGCCAGCTACTTGAAACGCGTCACACGCACCGCCGACCGACAATAATGCTTTTCTTAGACTTGAAAGGCGCCTTCGATTCAGCTGATCGAGCAGCGCTTTTCAGTACTATTCATCGAAAAGGTATGCCCCAGAATTTCGTGAACCTAATGAGATCATTGTATTTTCATACTTCTGGCCGCGTTAGAGTTTACGGTGAACTATCCGGTCGGTTCAAAACGACCAGTGGTGTTCGACAGGGATGCCCTTTGCCTCCATTCCTGTTCCACTTCGCCATGGACGAAATAATGGAAAGTGCGCTGCAAAATTTTCAGGATGTAGGCGTCGAACTAGGAAATAGTGAAAAGCTGTGACCTAGATTACGCAGACAACGTCGTCTGCTTGTTAGAATCCACGGAACATGCTCAGCGTACACTAGATAATCTCGCAAGAGCTGTAGCTCCATTCGGCATGTGCTTTGCACCTTCAAAGTGTAAGGTGATATTATAAAACTGGACGTCAACGATTCCGAGCTTGATGCTTGATGGGGAGGTGCTGTCAGTTGTCGACCACTTCACCTACCTCGGTAGCTGCGTGACGACGGATGGGAGCACAGTAGTAGAGGTGAGTACGCGGATATCCAAGGCTCGAGCGGCGTACGCTGGACTGAAGCACTTGTGGCGTCGACCTGATTTTTCACTGAAATTGAAAGGCCGTGTATACTATGCAGCAGTGCGTTCAGTTTTGTTGTATGGTTGCGAAACTTGGAGTCTGCGTGCTGAAGATATTTGTCGTCTTGAGGTTTACGACCATCGATGTTCACGTAGTATCGCTAGGATTGGGTGGAATAGCCGAGTAAGCAACGATAAGGTCAGAAAGCGAGTATTGGGTACTAATTCAGAGAATGTTCTGTCACAGCGTATCCAATTTAGTATACTTCGTTGGTTGGGACACGTGTTACGTATGGCAAACACACGTCTATCGTACCGTGTCCTATTCTCCGTTCCTCCTAGGGAGTGGAAGAGACGACATGGAGGTCAACAGATGACGTGACAGAGAAGAATGAGAAAATGTACAATGAACTTGGAAAAAGTGGGTGTCTCTTTGTCTTCGTGGTTGGGGTCCAAAAGATTTGTCAGCCAGTTGGCTGGAGACACTGAAGGATATGGCAGCGAACAGCGAGCGGTGGCGATCGTGTTGTCACTTTCTATCGAATCAGAATGACTGATCGATGTGCGTTTGTACAGTTAGACTGTGTATTCCATGTGTTGGCTACTAGGACATTCTTTCCTTTTCCCACCTGTGTAGGTCCAGTCCCTGTCCATCTTGTATATTCATACTTTCTACTTCAACGTGCAACATGGTGAGAAAGGCAGTGGTCAGTGGGACTTGCGCTACTGTTTACCGCTGTACGATGATCATGATGATGATGTTATTTGCACTCGATTGGCCGTACGGAGATAGCTGAGCTGGTGGAGCAAACTGCCCGCTAGATGTAAGGTCGCCGGTTAAGTTTTTGATGCGAAAAATAGAGCGAATTCTCCATTACCTATAATTTATATATATATATATATATATATATATATATATATATATATATATATATATATATATATATATATATTCACAGAGCCCAGAGCTGGGTTTGGTGTCAACACCGAAGAATGGAGACGGGAATCGAGAAATAATTAAACAAAAAGCAAACTTTGTTAGGCTGTTCCGTCGAAGGCATCTTCGAGATTTTCCAGATTTTGCACAATGCTTGAGGCTCAAGAGTTTTCTAAGCACACCAGGCAGCATTCGCACCAGGTTTCTATTCCGAGACACATCCCTCAACAACGATCCCGATCCCCTGAGTCGCAACGAGGGAGTCGGGACGCACCAACCGAGGCCAGTGCTGACGTGAAGTTCTTTGCATCTCTACTTTAACTCACGGTCTGACTGCCACGTCAATTCTTCCAGTTACACCCAGGAAGCGCAAATAGCGTACAGGATGGTAGACGATGGGTAGGCATACGTGAAACATATCCGAGTCGTCGGGGGTGGTGGGGTAATTATCTTTCTCAGAGATTGACTATGCGCACCCAACACATGACAACGAACCTCGTCATTGATCACCCGATGTTCCCATCAGACGCGGGTAGTGCTTTGGAGACAGCAATTGAGTACAAAGATATTCTGATTGTCCTCAGCTTTTGAACACAAAGAGTCGAGCACATACAACAGATTGGCCAGGTCTCGCAGCCGTAAAGAAACCCACTACGATCCTCGGCGTTGTATACCTGTCCCTTGAGGGAGCGTCGGGTGTCACGGCGGTGCCACCGTTGCGCGGGCAGGCGAAAGCTGTTTAGACTCTCGCTGCTCAGAATGTGGCCCGATCGCCAAACATCAACTGCAGTAACTAATTTTTTGAGATTAAGTTATCCATTACTTTTAGCTGATCACTACAAACTGTGAATGCAGGCACAGGTTCCCGAGTCCTGAAAAAGCATTTCGGCGGGGCAAAGCGTACATCACTCTTTTCCCATTACATGCTTGCGTATGAGTGCGGTGGATGGAATATACCCCATGACCGCAAACGCTTACTGCACTATCCATGAAAACCAGTAACCTAACTATGAGACCTAGAGTGGAAAAACACATAAGGTCCCCCACACGTCAAGCGCAGTAATGGGCCGGACGACAGTGGATCACCGGCGGTGGCGGGATTCAAACCACTGAGGTGGTAATCTCCGTTACCACCGGTCACACTGGTGGTAGACAGTAATCCCCGCTGTTGTCAGGATTGTTACCACACCTGATCTATTGAGGCCTTATGGTTCTCCGCTTCAAGTTTCAGGGTTTGGTGACTGATAATCCCTGTTAGTGTAGTGAACTTTCGTAGCTATGAGGTGTACCCCTTTAACCGCACTCATACGCAAGCACGTACAAAAAAATTAGACGCTCTAAAACTAACGACCACCCCCGGTGGGATCGTACGTTATGGAAAATCATTTCCCTGGCTCTGAAAACAAGAAACCTACCAATTTCGCTGTGAATAGGTTCTCCTAGGATGATCTCACTCGATTCGTTCACTACTCTGCATTGCCACAAACATCACTTCACATGAGCGGTTGTTCTGCTTTTTCAACGCTCGACTAATGGGACCTTGATGCCTACGTGGTTGACAATTCCTCATCATCATCATCATCATCGTACAGCGTTAAACAGTAGGGCAAGTCCCACCGATCACTGCCTTTATCACCATCTTGCACGTTGAATTAGAAAGTATGAATATACGAAATAGACAAGGAACGGACCTGAAGGGGTGGAAGAAAAAAAGAACGTCCTACAGGCCAACACACAGAATACACAGCCTAAGTGTGCAAACGCACATCGATCAATCATTCTGATTCGATAGAAAGTGACAACAAGATTGCCACTGTTCATCATCATCATCATCATCATTATCATCCTACAGCGTTAAACAGTAGGGCAAGCCCCATTGACCACTGCCTTTCTCAAGATGTTGCACGTAGAATTAGAAAGTATGAATATATAAGATGGACTGGACCTACACAGGTGGGAAAGGGAAAGAATGCCCTAATAGCCAACACACGGTTCTTCAGTGTCTCCAGCTAACTGGTTGACGGATCTTTTGGACCCCAGTTACGAAGGCGTGAGGCACCTACTCTCTCCAAGTTCGCTGTTTATTTTCTAATTCCCCGTTGCCACGTCATCCGTTGACCCCCACGTAGCTTCCACTCCCAAGGAGGAATGGAAAACAGTACGGTACGGCAGACGTGTTTGTCATACGTAACACGTGCCCAAACCAACGAAATCTACTAAGCTGGATACACTGTGACAGAACTCCCTGAAGTGGTGCCTAATACTCAATTTCTGACCTTAGTACTGCTTACTCGGTCATTCCATGTAATCTCAGCGATACTACGTAAGCATCGGTGGTCGAAAACCTGGAGGCGACGAATATGTTCCACACGCAGACCCCAAGTCTCGGAACGATAAAACAAAACTGAACGCACCGCGACACAGTACACACGACTTTTCATTTTCAGTGAAATATCAGGTCGCCGCCACAATTGCTTCAGTCCACCGTCCCCGCTTGAGCCTTGGGTATACGTGTGCTCACCTCTACTTCCGTGCTCCCATACGTCGTCACGATGCTGCCGAGGTTGGTTGTTCCTCGCCATCGGGAATTAAGCTCGGGATCGTTGACGTCCAGTCTTGCAACATCACTTTACACTTTGAAGGTGCAAAGCGCATGCCGAATGGAGCTACAGCTCTCGCAAGTCTATCGAGTGCACGTTGAGCATGTTCCGTGCACTCGAACAAGCAGACAACATCGTCCGCGTAATGTAGGTCACGCAGCTTTTCACCAGATCCTGGTTCGACGCCCACATCCTGAATATTTCTCAAGGCATTATCTGTTATTTTGTCGATGACGAAGTTAAACAAGAATGGAGAAATTGGACATCCCTGCCGAACACCGCTGGTTGTTTCAAAGCTGGCCCCGTGTAACTGGGGAGCATGGATAGATTCTCAAAGAACGAGCCCGAGGTGGAGGATATTCAGTTTAAACATCAACCTCGTACTTTTGTGTTCTGGTTTTGATTGCTACCCCCCCCCCCCCCAGCACCGTCAATTTGAGGGCAGAATGATCAGAAGCATCAACTAGGTAGTCGAAAACAAAGTAATAAGGCGAAACCATGGGGACAAAGAAAGGGACCAAATGCAACTACGCCACTGACTGCGATACCTAGCCGTGTCACTGAATGTCTCTAACCATCTGATAGGCGGGTCTCGTGGATCCCAACCCGGGAACCTCTCACGTCCTACTGGGCCAAGTCAATTGGCCAAGGTTTCCGTACGTTTCTGCCATGTCATGGGCTGGCCGTCTTGACTTACTCTTCAACCACTACCTGCCCCGGAGAACAGAGCAAGCCAATGAAGTCTATCCGTGGACATACGTAACATATGCCCCAGACACCTCAATCTTTGGATTAACTATCTTTTCCAATGACTGCCCTTTACATCTCTTCTCAGTCAAGTTTGTCGCATCGTGGTGTCATGTTCGTCAGTAAAATGCTCCGGCAGCAGGTCTCAATCGATGCAAATAATTTGGGTGCCTGAATTTACCACACAAATTCAAGCTTTTGAGCCGATCCGACACAACCTCTTAAGTTGCGTCACACACGCAGCAATGTTACGCGTACTTTTATCAGTGAGGCAGTCATGTGGTGTCCCCAAACAGTCTTATCGTGGTCAAACTGATGGTACCAGGGAGGTGTCTGACCCACGATGCGGATGTACAACGATAGCTAACCAGTACTGCGACCAATCTACCTCACGGTCTATGTCTGGGCCACTTAAATAACTTGCCCATGGTCCCAGCTAGGTCTCCGGAAGGTGCTCTGCTCTAGCACTTGTCGGGGGATGAATACTTGATCAATACATCCACGACGAATAAACATACAAGAAAACTCGTGATTCAAAAAATCTAGAAATGCAAGACATACCGTTGCGATTGTAACTTCACAAAGACACAGCTCCTTATCCACGCTTTCTAGGGTTGCATACTCGCCGCGGTACGCTCCATTGACCAACAAGACCGTGGACGACACTGGAGGTATTACTGTCTGCACATGTTCTTGATCGACCTTGATTTTTGTCCCATCATTCAGTACTCTCACGATGGCCTGATCATTTTGAGATAAAAACTCAGCAGTTACGGAAGAACAAATTTTCTCGGTACGGAAAATAATTGTACAAAGTGACGCAGTCAATGATCATTACACCATACCTAACAACACACATGGTAAGTACCAAACTAATAACGAAGTTTCAACTTCTGCTCTGTTCTGTTCAGACAACAACTAACCATGTACTGGGTGCAGCGGCTTCGGTTGCTATTTCCTAGCGGCAATCTCAAAAGGAAATAATGAGGGAGAAAAGAGTACGAAAGGAGTAGGAGAATTACATTAATTGAATTGAGTCGATGAAGAAAGTCTGTGGACCCAAGAGCACCACTGATCACGGCACCTAGCCATATCTCTCAACGTATCTAACCATTGAGTGGGAGGGTCTCTTGGACCCCACCCAGGGAGTCTAACACGCCGCATATGGCCAAGTCCACCAGTTAGGCTTTTCATACCTTTCTTCCATGTCATGAACCGATACCCGCCTCAGTAAACATGGCACGTCAGGGGACACGCGGAACACATGTCCCAACCATCTCAGCCCGGTGAGCTTAAGCGTTTTATCTAGTGATTTGACCCTTGAACCTAAGGCTTTCCACCGAATCTCAGCATTGCTCACACGGTGTTCATAGCAGATTCGAGCAATACTAAGAAGACATCAATGTTCAAATACCGACAATCTTTGTATGCCCTCTACCAGCAGTGGCCATGTTTCCGAACCATACAGAAGCACGGGCCTGGCTGCTGCAGCGTACACTCGACCCTTGATAGGTAGACGGAAGTCATTTCGACGCTACAGACGACTCTGGTTGGCAAATGCCAAACGAGTCTTCTGTATACGCAGAGACACCTCATCCGATATCCGACCTCCGGGTGAAATGCAGCTTCTCGGACAACAGAACTTGTCTACCACGTTTATAGTCTCCCCAGACACTGAAAGGTTTGGTGTTGGACCAATTCAGTCCTGCAACAGCATGTTGCACTTTGAAGGTGCAAAACGCATACCGAACATTGCCACGCAATCCGTCAAACTGTCTAGAAAAGCTTGCAACTTACCTGGATCTTCACTTAGAAAAACTACGCCGTCAGCATACTGAAGGTCTGATACCTTTCCACTCGGGAAAAGTTCAATGCCGCTCTCCTCACCTAACAAAAGTGCGGTCTCTAGGGTCAAATCAATCGCTAAGTTAGAGAGAAAAGGAGAGAAGGAGCAACCCTGACGCACACCATTTTTGTGATTAACTCGGGTGAAAGATCACCGGCTTCGGCTATTATTGTAAAGGGATTTTACGATGGAAATGAACTTCTCTAATACACTCTTCAACAAGAAGCAGCGCCAGAGAACTGTGCGGTCAACTGAGTCGAAGGCCGCTTTAAGATCAAAGAAATCGGAGATAGTGGGCCTACGGAAGGTGTTTTCATGTTCTCAAATTTGTCGAAGAGAAGTTCCAACCTCAGAGACCGTTTACTTAGGTTACACATGCCATTACGGATAGTTTTGGCCATCACATCATTGGTCCGATCAGAACATCAAGTTACAACGCGGCAAGGCAGCGAACACGTCGTGTTCATACTATTTTTTGCCTGCCCAACGGAATCAATTTAACTACGTTTTGCTCATAACATCGGATGAGGCACTTTCAATTGATGCCATGCTGTGGCTTCATACGTGGACTGGATTATAATCCACTAAGACGGACCAGTGTTCCAACTGTCTCAGTGCTTTTATGGAAATACAACCACGGTGTCTCCCACAGCTTGCACGAGTCTTCGAGTAAAATCAGCGGCGGCGCCAGCGTTGGTTGAAAACCACCTACTAGGACGCAAGCAGAGCAAATAAATCGCTTGATTCAAAAATGTACGTGGTCACAAGTCAGATCAATGACATCACTGTAGACTTTCATGACAATAAAGACCACAGTTCACAGGCACACATCAGCACGCAACAGAGCCCAAACACGGAATCAAGTAGCCCTCGGAAATAGCTCTAGATAGATTGAATTCCTTGGCGTTATGTGGCTATGAACATGAGTGACTATACTTATTACTACAGGCTATATAGGATCGCACAATGATTAGTGCGTAGAATTCACTCTAGCGCGGGATTGGGCCTTGGTGGAGCAGAACTGCTGATTAATTACAAAAAAAGATGAAAAAGTCCGAAGAAATATTCCACAGTAGCTCGAATCTATCCAGCCAGTATTGTGGTCGATTTGTGGTTAGAGCATATCGTCCACATGTAGACTTCGAAATTCGGACAGCAGGCAAACCATACAAACGCATCAAACTAAACGTAACGATGCTTTGGATAAACGTATAATTCGCTCTGATAGGAATACTCCAGTACGTGTAATTCCGATGGAACTATTCACCACATCAGGGAGTTTGTACCCGCAGCTGATTGGTGTTCCAATTCTGGGGTATTCAGGACAGTTGTGTAGCACTGGCATAATATCGTCGCAAACCTTGCCTGTTTAAGTGACGAATGACCGATCTTGGTGTTCTTCCTTTTTTTATTACATGCTTACGGATGAATGCAGTAGAAGGGGCATTTACCGCATAGCCACGAAGGCCCGCGGCACTGTTGGAGATAGTCGGCAGCCAGACCCTGAGACCTGGAGTGACGAAGAACCACATAAGGTCCCAGTAGGTCAGGTGTGGTAACGATCCGGACGACAGTGGATTACTGTCTACCACCACTGTGCCACTTATCCTGCACTTTTACAGTCCACGGACATCTCCGCTTCTCCAATGCATATGTGATCTTGCTCGAGCTTCAAGTTCTTACTCGCCGGATGTCGTTTCTATTACATACTTGCGCATGACTGCGGTGGATGGAGTATACCGCATAACCGCAACCGCTCACTGCACTATTCACGAAAACCAGTAACCTGACTGAGAATTAGAGTGAAAAAACATAAGGTCCCCCGCACGTCAGGTGCAGTAATGAGCCGGACGACAGTGGATTACAGGCGGCTGCGGGATTCGAACCTCTGACCCTGGAGGTGCTAATCAAACGCTCTTCACTACTCGATCACTGTCAGTCTCGCAGAACAACAAACCAAGAACCAGAGGTATTAGACACTATCAGAAGTAGGTCAAATTAAACAAACGAAGACGAAATGTGCGGCATACAACCGTTCGACGACCCGGTCTAACCATAAAGTCAACTTTAACCGGATTATAATCCTGGTATCCCTGAAAATCGGTTACGATAGGATGTTCAAGCTCACGCATTGTTTCGATTCTACGATCGTCACGTCACCCTAGAGATATCTGCAAATTAACATCTGAGCAATCAGTTTCTATTATATGTGAGGCAAACAGATATCGGTGTATTTTGTCAGACCAAGAGATGCTCTGTGATAAGTTGGAACGATGATGAATAAAGCGACTGAAGACAAAAAGGCGTGTGTTGCGGCGATAGGAATCGTAACCAGCTTCTTGACAGTTCTAATTCTGAATCAGTTCGGAATTGAAAAAGTTTCGATGAAAACGATTTGTGGAAATCACACTTATGAAGAAGTTGGATAACAGACCTCACGATCCGTATGGAGTCGAAATTATAAAATAAAGAACAAGAAAAATACGTAACCGAATAAACGTGAATAGAAAATAGCTTATCTGATCTGGATCACAAACTGTGATGTTCCTAGGAACGGGCAACCGCGAGTTCGCTGATCATGAACGACTGTCGTACCAACTTCTGGTCAGAACTATGCATCATCGATGCCCCCAACCGGTGAAAAATCTCGTTCTGACCATTAAATCAAGACCCGCTAATCGAGATTGGTACTGACTATTACTGATTCATACTTTTCAGCACAATCTAGTTAGAATAACCATTATCATGTACTGAATTAGATGGTTTCGGTTGTCACCTCTCAGCAAGGACTCTTTGAAAACCGAAACAACCTAGGGCACGGAGAAAAATAAGAGGACTTGGTATGATAGTATTAAGTAGATAAAAAAACTGAGTACAAGAGCACAACTAATCGTGACACCCAGCCATATCTGACGTACAGTGAGACGCTGGTTAATGCACTGGGACGAAAACCTGACTGTTCCTCGCGTTTTGGGGTCAGTCTACGGAGCACCGTAGGGGCCAACAACTTTGACGCAACTGATATCAGACATTCCTTGATGGTTGGAGCAAACGTAGCCCGTGGCAGCAGTTTGTTGCACCTCTGTTGTTTCGTCCGTACCTGCGTACGGGCTGTGATCAGAAGGGATATAAAGGTGACTATATTGCAATTCCAGAGGTCGCGGTGAGGTCCGCTGAATAACAGTTTGACGTACGACTAATCCGCCGTGGATATGTTGTTAGTGGTATGACACCTCAGCGTGTGTGCGGTTGCTCAGCTGAGAAGTTAGCTCATTCTGATCTTCCTCGGACCAGAGTCCGCCAGAGTTGATCTACATCTATCCGTTGACAACAGCCTTTCGCTTGAGTGCAAAAACGTACCATGAGGTCAACATACACGACGCAAGATCCGAGTCTGAGCATGGGCCTCAATACAAACTACAAAACTTGATTGAGCCAAGCCAGTGGTAACTAATGGCTGTGGTCTATGCCCAAGCCCGAGTGACAAAAGGCGGAAGACAAGACTCTGTGCGTACACGGCTACGCCGGAAATTTGTACTTGAAATGGGCAACTGATGGCCTGCACAGAGATGTAGCAGACGACTACGTTATCCGTATACCGAGCCAGTGTTGCTTTGGACTCCGGGCATCTGCTCGCCAGGATCTAGGCGACCTACCTGTGTACTGACACTCCAGTTGATACGCCTCTATTTGTGTAGTGCTTTTCGTGTAAGGTCATGCAGTTTTGGACAAAATACACCTTTGACAGTATCCTAACTACAGTCAGCGGGAGCACAGACTGCGACAAGGAACAGATAACGGTCTGTCACGGTTTGTTGGAATCCAGTTACGTAAAACGCTGCTTTGGCGCTCATAGCGATTCCGATACCTGCGTGGCCGATTGCAGAAGCCATGATAACTCCGGATAAGCGCAGACTGTACGGCTCAAAGGTGAGTCGAGTCAAATTATGCTGGTCGGATCCTGGATGCGAATTTCGGACAAGCAGCACACATCTATGGCTACTCTCGAGCGTTTGCTGCCCTACTTGCATTAAAGTTGAAGGCCGTAAGCATTAGTGATCCTCAGCCGTAGTATTTGGTTTGCCGAAACATACTAGGAGGTACTCCACTTCCGAAATTATGATCCTCGTCAATGGCGAACTGTGAAGCACGTAAAATGTTAGCACTTTTGCAAAAAACGGTCTGTGGGAAGAAGCGATCCAATTCAGTGAGGAGAGGAAATCTATCTGACCTTGGACTTGATATCATTTGTAGTCCAGTTATTGCTTTGATAGTCCTGTTCTTTCTCATTATTTCCGATTAGGGTTGTCGCTGGGAGATCGTAACCAAAGCAATCGCAGTCCTTGGTTAATGATTGCCAAACAGACTATATAGGGTATGATTGAATGACGAAGGTGCAAGTGCAATATTTATGTAGAGCATCGATATACTATACTCTGTGCACACTGTTCTCCGCGGCGAGTAGCGGTTAAGGAACGAATTGACCAGTTCAAGACACGGTGAACGGGTACGAAGACCTAAACCAATGAGTTTGGTCGAATAGGACTTGTCAGGTTTCCACTTTGGAGTCCACGAGATCTGAGCACCGAATGGTTCAAGAAATTGAGCGGCATGGCTAGGTGCTACGATCAATGACACTATTGCATTCAAATAAGTCCTACATTATTTCCACTCACATATTAGCTCTGATCTGACTGTGTATCAATGTAGTAACCAAAACAGTAGCACAGAAATGCGGAGTTGACGAACGAAGAGAACGAAATGAAGCCCATTCTGGCGTATGTGAGACATTTCCAAACCTCCGTAACCTGGTGAACCGTAGTTTTTGTCCAGTATACCTAATACTGTGAGCCCAACGTTAGTATCGCCGATTTCGTGATCTCACCAGATTTGAGGAATACTTCAAAGAAAATGGCGTTTAAATAGTCTTCATAAATTCTCTAACCGAAGTCGGTACCTTTATAGCAAAACCACTCGGAAACCGATCGGTTTTTGAGCGATTTGAGCCGCTGCATTGATCGGTCTTCGAACGATTTAAGAACGGCTTCGGAGTGGTATATGCAAATCGTGTGAAGTACGTAATAAGCTCCGTTAATTTCTGTCACTTTTCTCCAGTTACGTTTTCCCCAGCTCGCTATTCTCTCTTAAATCATGAAGTCCTGATAACCGTCCTTACTTCACCCAGTTTAAGCGCATGAAACAGAACGATCTGCAACTTATTATATAAAAGTATTTTAGTTCACTCAACTCAATATATCGAAATAAAATGTCCATTAAACAGTGTACTTTACTCTGGTCGGCTATTTCATTGGCATTCACTTTTGATCTGTGGAAAATGGCTATTGACCAAACAGGTCGGAAACCGTTCGAAAACCGATGCTACGAACGGGCTGTGTGACGCACGGGTACATTTTGTGATGCGGACTGAAGAAATGGACTAGTCATTGCAGGGTACATTCAAATTCTAATTGACAGATCACGTTAACGGCATAGCTGAGTTGAAAGAAAAACGAAGATTCGAAGCAGTTTTGTCGTGAACTGTGGAAGACATCAAACGGCGGTGAAATTTGATCCCGGGTTGGAAAACCAGAACATTTTGCAGGCCTAATTTTCCAACAAAGCCCCACTGACAAGATCGAGGGGTGAGTGGATTTAGAGACACGACCCCTATCAAGTGCTCCACTTTCAACCTGGGGAACTATAAACATCCTTCTAGTGATGCCATCACAGTAACTTACGGTTAGATAACGGCACCGATTACCGGTGGGTATAAGACCAGAGCGATCGAGTTTACTGGCAGCGCCGAGGTTTTGCAAGAAAAACCGGTAGACAGAACTCACCGTGTAGTTGTCCAGCATTTTCACAACAGCACCATGCCGGAGACGAATGTTATCCGGTAGTTTTTTGTTTACTAATTTTACCTCGAGACCTTCGGTCATCCAGTAGTCACGCCTGTTGCGTTTATCCTTCGAAGCTTCTTCCTTTTGCATCAGCTCATCCAGCGCGCGCCGCCGAGAGCCAGCCACACCAGATCGATCGTCCGTGCGTGGCTTTTCGCTCGCACACTTGCCTTTTTCTTCACGAGCTTTCTTTTCTGCCTCCAAGAGAGGATTCTAACAGAAAGGTTCGAGATAAACCGCACACATCAGAAGAGGTTCAACGACTCATGAATGCGGGTTGTTCAGTGACTGAAAGCGAAATCAGCATAAATTAGCAACAAAATATACTTGTTCTATCTGTTGTATTTCCGGTATTTATGACTATGATGTTCTCGCACAAGCTTGAACGACAAAATATTAGCAAATTAGTGGCACTTACCACAGGCTTGGGTTTCTTAGTAGCTAAAGTCAGCAGCTTCATAGGTTGTTTATCAGTCGAATCTGCTACTGCTGTAGTTGTTGTTTGGGTTTCTGTTAGCAGTGAACTCCCCTCGGGGTCAACCTTCTTTGGAACGAGAGACATATTCAGGCGGATTGGTTGAGATTCGTCTGGCCTGACTAGGGGAGCGTAATTCGGGCCCTCTTCTGTTTCCGTGCGAGATAAATTGAATTCTATCTGACGTTCTACGAGAGTTAGAGACTGACTGAAGAACTTACGAAGGAATTGTCGGTTATATTCATCCTCAGTTTTCTCCAGACGTTCGTTCACTTCTTGCTTCTTGATCTTCTCTGGGTCGCGATCTATATACTCGACATACCAGCCTTTTTCGGTTTCGTCGACCTTACAGATCCCCTGCTTTCCGAGCCACATACAGAGACCCGTCAATGTGTGCCAACGAGTAGCATTCATATGGATATGTTCCTTGTCTTTGATATACTCTTGATAAACGACATTGGAATGGACGCGTTTTCCACCAAATTGACGTCGCAAAATGTCTAGGTAACCTTTTAAGAACTCAGAAGAGAATCCGCTAACAAATTTCCCTCCGTTTTCAGCGAACAGTTTCATCTGACGATGATGAGCTTCTGACATTGTGTGACACTTGTAACCATTCTGAACGTATATACTCGAAAAACTAGTTCATACCTCGTCTCGACACTGCTTCTGGCACATTTGACAGTACCATCGCAATTTCTGCAAGCCTTTCGACTTGATTCTGTTAGCGATAGCTTTCGGAGTGAGGAAACCGCCCTTCTCCTTGGTCATCCTTCAGGAATCAGCAATGGGTTGGCCCACTTAAACAAAATGCATTGGTTCGGGTCCATGTTGATCTCAGGACTGCACCGCAGTTAGCCAAGACGTCCAGTTTCTTGCAAAAGTGGGCTCCACTGATTCCCCGGTGCTGCAGCAATAGGATCAACAGGTTCTTCGAGCTTCCGTCCCCGTATCCACTCCCGTTCGGTTCACAGTAGGTGACAGTGAACCACCTCGTGGACAGACCGGTCGGTTAGGTTTAGGAGAAAGGAGGTGGAGGTTGTAGAACAAAGCAAGAAAAAATAAAGTCAGAAGTAATGATCGAAAGTAGGGCATGGAGGTGTGGAAGGGGAAAGGAAAACCACCTATGTAGAGGGAAGTGGCTACATATGGGAAATAACAAATGGACAGTTAGAAGGAAAGCAAACGGAAAGGTATGGGCAGACTCTAAAAAGGTGGACAGAATGGAAACCTGACAAACACGAGGGCCTCGCGGGGTCACAGGGCCGCGCGTGGGGAGCGGTCGAAAAATCTCCTTGTTTGACGTCCGATGGACTTTCCAAGTCAGAATCTTTTGCTCTATTCTAGCTAAACTGAATGCCCTCTTCCATCGTCAGTGAACTATATCTCAGCTCACCGACCATACAAGGGACAAGATGCAGTTAAGACCAGTACCCTGAACTCTTTCGCGATGTCCAGTTGTCTGTCTTCCAGCTCGCCGGCAATACCAG
Source organism: Fasciola hepatica (assembly GCA_948099385.1). Taxonomy (NCBI): domain Eukaryota; kingdom Metazoa; phylum Platyhelminthes; class Trematoda; order Plagiorchiida; family Fasciolidae; genus Fasciola; species Fasciola hepatica. Next base: position 6,472,134 of record CANUEZ040000019.1, read on the forward strand.
ATACAAGATGCTCTCAAGAGTAGTATTATGAGCCCTCTCTCTTTTTCCCGTTGCCCTTGATCCGGTGAACTATCTTCCGGCTCACCGATGACATTACAGTAACTAGATATTCAAAGATGCGGGACCATTTGGGCTTCGGCCTCGTATCTGTGTGCTACTTCAAGACTTCAAGAATTCAAGGCGTCACCAATCCACCCATTGCAATGTGATCGGTCATTGTAGGCCAACTTGGGACACGGGTTCATGCCCTATCCAACAGATGCTTGAACTTATCCACAGTGGTTGCCTCGACCACTTCCTCCGGCAGTTTATTCCAATCGTTAACCGCACGTCGCATGAAGAACTGGGCCCGGAGTCTTGCCCGTGACTTGCTCTTCTTCGGCCCGAAGGCAGTGCCTCTCAGGTCAGGGTTTTCTCCCGGCGGCAGGAAAATACACGTGCAAGTCCCCAAGTCGACCCCTCCTGTGAGGACCTTGTACGTAATTATGGGGTCCCTTCGTTACCTCCTCCTTTCCATGGAGAATAAGTTGAGGTGTTACAAGCTTTCCCCAGGAGTTTTTCCTCTTAACACGAGAAGGAATCCGGTAAATCGGCCCTGGATTTCCCCTAGTGCCTGCCGGTCCCAAACCAAATATGGGCTCCAGGCTTGAACACGATTCTCCAAATGTGGTCGTACAAGAGTCTTATGCAGTGGAAAAAGCACCGATGGTCTCCCAGGGCAGACTGTCCGACGGAACTGGTAGGGCGCCCTGGAACTGGTTTTGCTGCCTTTTCACACTGGGTTTTTGGGTTGAAAATCATCTCTAACTGTGGTTTCCGAGTCCTGTACCACATATTTTACCGGTATCGCTGCTGTCAGGCCCTCCAGTTCCAATACGGTTAACGTGCGAGGTAATCCCTTGTCAAATAGATGCGCACACTTGCGCATGTTCAGTGGCGTGTCCCTGTAAAGACCGGTCGGGTAAAAAACCCAAAACCACTGCAGTTTCCATGTTTCCTTAACATCACTCACTTAGTTACACTACTGACTTGTTTTATGCACTATTTGCTTTTACGGACCGACGCTTGTTTGTTCGCGTCCAACGCGTTGCTCTGTCATACCCTTGTTCTGGACCTGTATGACGCACGTGCTCCTTTCTCGCACGCCGCAATTCGGTTCTCGTTTTTTGAGTCCTTGTGATTGCATAGTTGAGGTTTGTATGTGCTTCGTGTCACTGTTCATCGGATAATCTAGTATAGTAGAATTTAACGGATAACCGCCTTTTGATTTCGGGATTGGTTGCGAAGTTGGCTACGCTCTGCTCAAACATGCCTTACATTACTCGATTGATCAAGATGGAACGGGAAAATACGCAAGTCACTGGGGAGACTTCGGGCACTCTTGATTCTTTAGGTAATGCCAGGTCACCTAGTCCTGCCAGTGCTAGCTCATGTCTAACTGAGGGTAATATGGACTGTAAGAATGTCGATCTATTTAAGACAAGGATATTGGACCTAGAGCAACAACTGTTATCAGCTAGCCGACAGGCCCAGGAAGCAGAAGGGAAGTATAGACAGGACGAGCGTGGGCAGAAGGTCAGCGACTACCGCCTATCCGACTGATCAGGACAGATTAAAATAGGAAACTCTGCGCCGGTCGTCGAATATAAAACATCAAAGCCACCAACGATCGGTCTGCCAACAGTAGAACCGACAGTTTTACGGACGATCTCAGCTCTACTGCAAGTCCATCAGGCATTTCGAAACTTTCGCCGAAAACAAGATAATCGACCCTGGGTAAAAGCTTCTCTACCCGACTCATTACTGTCGAGGTCGAGCAAGAGAAGCCATCGATGAGTGTACCATGCTCGACCCAGAACAGGACTACACGCGAGCAAGGAAGATCTTGAGGGACCTGTCCGGCCAGCCTTTCAAAGCAGCCAGTAATCTAGTAGAGGGCGTGATGGTAGAGGCAAGAAAACCGAGGGTGACGTCTACACAAAGACCGACCTGGTGATCAAGATGCGGAACTGCTCAATAGCCCTCGACCATTTAGGTTACAGGGCTGGCCTAGATGCCATGCACACGTTGGAAAACATAGTCCGCCACCTTCCTCCCGAACTACAGGGTCGGTGGGCGGAAGAAGCAGAACGGATAAGCCGAAGCGACAGGGAAGCTAACTTTGAACACCTGACCGAAAACTTGGACAGGCAAACCAAGATAGCTGACAGCAGGTTCGGCCGACTCATCCGGGACGGCAATCGAGCAAGCAAGCCCAGTACTAGCCAAGCTCAAACCCCTGCACGGGAACATCCAAAATGCCAGCCTTGGACCAATACACATGCCATTTCACGCGATGCTACGGCGCAACCCAATTGCAGATCCTGTGGTGCTAGCCACGGACCACCAGAATGCCTCAAGTTTGGCAACGCCACAAAAGACGAACGGTGGGGAATGGCGAGGATTGCAGAGGCGTGTTTTATTTGTCTCAACACCAAGCACCGGGCGGCAGCTTGTAGGACAAGAAACCGATGTGGTTACGAGGGCTGCGCGGGCAGACACCATCGATTATTACACCAGGCAAGAGAAGCTACACCAGAGACGAACACCAAGCCTAGCGCGTTTAGTAGTAGTTGCCGTGGGGGTGATGACCCCAACCGGGGTGGTCAAAGCGTTGGCGTTCGTTGACAGTGGATCGGACACTACCCTGGTGAAGGAAAGGCTGGACGACCGACCATGGTTCGCTAAAAGAACGACGTCGTTAGCAATGAGCACGATGAGCGGAACGCAAGTAATGACTGTAGCCCGGTTGAGGTTACAGCTCATCTCCCTAGACACCAACGAGAAAATCGAGTCAACGGAGGAGTGTGCGCTGGCTAATCTCCCCATGCGAGCACCACAGTCGGTGAACGCAATTTTGACTAGATGGCTCCTCCTGCAGGAGGTAACAGTTGTAGACCGGGAAGATGGCGAAGTGAACCTCCTCATCGGCCGCGACGTACAAGAGGCACGCCGGGTACCTGACCAGAGTGGGCAACCGCCGGGCACCTTATGCTGTACGCGCAGCTCTGGGATGGATATTATATGGTCCGGTAGCCGGACGTGGTTCCGTGAATTACGTATCAGCCGAAATGAACTGCATAGAGTATCAATTGCAACGGCTGTATGAAAAGGAGTTTCATGACATCGGAGACGAAGGACCATCGTTGTCTCAAGAGGATCATTTCGCTCTACAAACAGAATGGCAAGACACTAGAGGCCTCAAAATCAGTTCAAGGTTACCCTTCCATGGCGTAAGTCTGCTGGCCCTTGGTTTGAAAACAGAAACTATGCTCTGCAACGACTATTACGACTGAAAGAACGCTTCGTTCAAGACCAGGGTCTGTGGGAACGATACGCAGAATTGATGAAGCGAAACGAAGCTCTCGGCTACGTTGAAAGAGTGCCTGCTCACACCAGCGGCCTGAAAGGGATCGGGTATGTACCTCACACCCGGTTATCAACCCCAAGAAACCCGAAAAACTGGGAGTGGTTCTCGACTGTGCAGCCAAGTTCCAGGGCAAGTCGTTAAACGACAGCCCACTACAAGGACCTGGCTGGACTACACCACTAATCGAAGTTTTGTGCCGTTTCAGAGTGGGTAGAGTGGCCTTGTCCGCCGGAATCAGAGAAGGGTTTCACCAGGTGAAAGTACAGGTAGGAGAACGAGATGCATTGCGTTTCCTGTGGTGGGAAGAGAACAACTGGGACAGCGCAGTGATAAACTACAGGATGTCCGTCCACCCCTTCGGAGCCATATCGTCGCCGTTTTGTGAGAACTACTCCCTGAGAGAATCAGCCAACAGACGTGGAGATTCGGTCCACCGGTCGGTGTAAGATATCGTCAGCAGAAACTTCCACGTGGATGACTATCTTGGGTCATTCGATGATGTAGACTAGGCCCTAGCGCAGTTTAGGGGCCTGGCAAGGTTGCTGGAAGAGGGCGGCTTCCATCTGACGAAATGGATGTCGAAAGCTTCAGAAGTTCTCGAAGCCATTCCGTACCACGAGAGGGCCGAAAGAGTTAGAGATCTGGACGGCTCTGCAGTCCCAGCCGAAGGCACTCTAGGGGTGCAATGAAGCGTCGAAGCGGACGACTTCGTTTTCGAGCTAAAGGTTCCCAAGCTACCAGTAACCCGTCCCGGCATACTTTCTGCCTTCCCTAGCTTGTTCGATCCGCTCGGTTTCGTCTCTCCCTGGCTGTTACTCGGAAAGATCCCGCTGCAGCGGCTCTGCCTTAAGGAATTCGATTGGGACCAGCCACTGGGCCGAGAAGACCAGTTGGACTGGGAAGAATTTATGAACAACTCAAAGAAACCAAGGGACATACATATTCCACGATGTTAGTCCCCTGGTCATGCAACACGGACAGGAGAACTACACGCCTTTTCTGATGCATCCGAAGTCGGTTACCGAGCCGTGGTATACAGACGGTGGTGCACAGGAGATAGATGGTATGCTACGAAGATCCTGCTCGCCAAAGCCCTCGTTGCCCAACTGAAGACAGTTTCGATCCCGCACCTTGAACTCGGCGTAGCCTTGCTAGCAGACAGGGCAGTACAAGCTGTTAAGAGATGCTTCAACTTCCTCATTTGGTCAGCTAGTTTCTGGACGGACTCGACGATAGTACAGTACTACATTAACAACGTCAGGGGCCGTTTTAGTACTTTCGTGGCTAACCAGCTCACGGTCATCCACGACGAATCGGCCATGAACCAGTGGAAGCATGTTAGGTCTGACGATTACCCAGCAGATCTCTGCTTTTAGGGGGCGACCAACTTCCGGCAACTGGACACGTGGACGGGAGGACCGAAGTTCCTACAAACGCCTAGACAGAACTTGCTATGTAGGAACTACAGCCCTCTCTGGAATTGGAACTGGAGGTCAAAGGTGTGGTGATGACAGCCACAGTCGTCGAAGCGTCATTCAGTTTGTCACGATCGGTCAGGTTTTCTTCCTGGATGAAGACACTTCGTCCATTAGTTTGGTTGGCTAAGTTGAAGGGACATTTGCTAGTCATGAGAGGGGTTCGCACCTCCGGCCGGCTAGGAGTGGGTCCGGTAAGTCCCGATGAACTACGAGCCGCAGAACACGATATATTGAAAATGGTACAACCGGAGGCTTTCACCCGAGAACTCGAGAGGGCGGAAGTGGGACCAATCAACAAAGGAATGTCATCTTTGAGAGGCGACTTGAAGCATTTAAACCCCGAACTCAATAATTGACTGCTGCAGGTAGATGGTAGGCTGACCAACTCCCACCTGAGCTTTGACACGAAATACCCCATATTGCTGCCGGATCGACAACCTGTGATGGAGCTAATGATCCAACGCGTCCATGCCGCTGAGGGATACGCCGGGGAAAATCACGTGACGAGCGACATCCGAAAGCGCCTTTGGTTGCTGAGAGGAAGAGCGACTGTAAAGCGCGTAGTTCTACGTAGTGTACGTTGTGGGAGACGCAGTGCCGCAGCGGGCAAACATTACGTGGCCCGGCTGCCAAAATGCAGAGTGACTTCGGACTGGTCGCCGTTCAGCTACACCGGGTTGGACTATTTCGGGCCCTTGTGGATCAAGTGTGAGGAAAGGTTGGAAAAACGATACGGGTGTATCATGACGTGCATGAAGACACGCGCGGTTCACTTGGAAGTTGCAAATTCGATGTCAGCCGACTCTTTCCTACGGGTCTTGCAGTGCTTTTCCAACCGAAGAGGTGCACCGGCAGATATATACTCCGACAAGGGGTCGAACTTCGTGGGCGCTGAACGGGAACAGCAGAGCTGGCACAAAACATGAACACGGACGAACTGCAGAGCCAAACCGTGGCCAATGGTATACAATGGTACTTCAATCCCCCGCAGGCCAGTCATCCCGGAGGCGTATGGGAACGCTTGATCAGGTCCACCAGGCGAATATCGCCGTCGATCATTGAGCAACAGCCGTCCTACGAGGAGGCGCCTAGTGACTTCATGACAGAGGTCGGGAGAATTCTGAACAACCGCTCACTGGTTCCAGTAACCGACGGCGACCCCACCGATCAGGCGCTCACCCCGAACGACTTATTGATGTTAGGATCTAACGAGGGTTTCCAAGGACCTTCGTGGGAGCCACTTCCACGGATGGAAGCAGGCCACCTATCTTGCCAAGGTTTTTGGGGGCTATAGTTGGGGGAGTACCTACCGGCTCCGCAAGCTCGGAGGAAGTGGCTGGTCAAAACAAGACCATTCAAGGTTGGGAATGTAGTGATGATCACAGACGAACAAGCGCATTTCTGCACCTGGCCTTGGGGCGTGGTTATGGAAACCATCGAAAGCTCCGACTAAATTATAAGGACTGCGAAGATGAGGACCGCCCGCGGAAAGCTAATTCGCGACGTACTCAGTTTCAGCCTCCTAAAGAGTGAAGACGGAGAAGCCGATAGCACGGAAACCCAGTAGACTATTCCTCATGCGTCTTCGAGGTATTTAAAGGAGCCCCATGTGTGGGGGCATTCACTACGTACTGATGTAATAAAATACCATACACCGTGACACATACACACTTACATGATACACGCTTACACTTCATGACCTCCGTCAAACACGTTGCAGTGCTCGCCGTTTTTTGTTGACGTAACAGAGGGCCTTTGGCATATTTAGTAGTAGCTGCGACTCTATCATATACCCAGAAACACGCCAATCACACTTACATAATATACGTTTATGCATGACCTCCATCAAAACACGCTGCAGAGCTGATGGTTCCTCGTTTCTCCATGGTATTACGGAAGATCTCCCCCGTAAGTGATGGTCGCTACTATTCGCCCATGCACCAGAGGGTGACCTCGCCCATGACATTCACACCTATCCACACACGCACCCACAAACACACTCGGTCGAGGGAAGTGGTTTACCCGAGGACGGCACCTATGACTCGCCTTCACACCCGCCATCGATCAGCCGTTTTCATGGACGACGTAGGGTAACCTCGAGTCGGTGCATCCGCCAGATAGATTGCGAAGGTGAATAGAATGTTCACGACAAGGTATTAGGTACGCGCACTGAGAGCAGGGTCTAGGTGGGTAGGAAAAATCAGTACCCCTATTCCAAAATCTTCGACTCTGTTAAGATTCGGGAGGATTTTGGTGGGTGGTGTACCTACCGGTAGTGTAAAAACCCCAAAACCACTGCAGTTTCCATGTTTCCTTAACATCACTCACTTAGTTACACTACTGACTTGTTTTATGCACTATTTGCTTTTACGGACCGACGCTTGTTTGTTCGCGTCCAACGCGTTGCTCTGTCATACCCTTGTTCTGGACCTGTATGACGCACGTGCTCCTTTCTCGCACGCCGCAATTCGGTTCTCGTTTTTTGAGTCCTTGTGATTGCATAGTTGAGGTTTGTATGTGCTTCGTGTCACTGTTCATCGGATAATCTAGTATAGTAGAATTTAACGGATAACCGCCTTTTGATTTCGGGATTGGTTGCGAAGTTGGCTACTGGTTGCTAAAACGAGTCTTACACTCCCCTTCGCAGCCCATGGAAAGAAAGAATATTGAAAATCCTTCCAAATGTTCTACGTGCTTCGTGAATGTGACCATATTTGACATTACTCCGAAAGGCTCATCCGTACATCACACTTTTGGACGTCTGTTTGTTCGTGTGAGACATTTGAATTTGGCCTTGGACCGTTTCTGACTATCGCGCTTGAGTCACGAGGCTTTGGATCTTTGGGTTTTACCGTTGAGTCTATTTGGCCGCATACTTACAGTTCGTATATATTGGTGCCTTTTGTGAATTTCAATCTAGAACCGTGGAAACTACGAATAAGTCTTGTTCTGCTTTTGGGATTCGTTTGAATTGGCTATGCATTGCTCGATTTGCGAGAATTGACTTACAGTACTCAAGTTGAATCTGGATAAGAAAACTCATTCGAAATGCCGAAACGAGGAAGCAAGGGCCTTATGAGGCAACAGGAACTAACTCAGCAAGTCTCTGGTGATGGTTTCGGTGTTATTGGTTCTCTGGATAATGCCAAGTCTTCTAGTTCTGTCAGAGCCAGGTCACATTTCTAGTCGCGATGAGTTTGGTGATAATACTATTTATACAATGAGAGCGATGGAATTAGAGAATCGGCTGCGGTTGGCCAGAAAGGAAACATATCCTCTTAAACAAGGGACTGGTCTCGGCCTTCCAGCAAGAAATCCATGTAGTTCACGGCATCTACATCGAAATTGCGACATAACCGACGAACATGAACCCTTGAGACCGCCTGAAACTACCGAAGTTTTGGCCTTCGACCTGCCGGGAGTGGGGCTAGCTCCTTTCCACGGGAACCTTGAGCAATACTGTACATTCATGAAGAAATTCGAAAATGTCGCTGAGTTGAAAGTTGCAGATCCTGCGCAGAGGTTTTTGTATTTGACGCAATACTGTCTTGGGGGGGGAGCAAAAGTGCCATCGAGGGCTGCACGATGCTTGATCCACCAATGGGGTACATCAGGGCACGCAGAAACCCCAAAGACTTGTTTGGACAACCATTCAAGGGGGCTAGAAATCTGTCTGATGATGTTTTATTGGAGGCAAAAAGGACTGAGAGCAAGGCTGAATTACTGTCAAATTTGGTGATGAAAATGCAGGATTGCAGCATAGCACTGGGGCACTTAGGATACCAGTCTGATCTGAATGTGTTGCACAAACAGGAATTCATTGTCCGACGTTTACTTGTTGATTTACAGACCCGATGGGTAGAGGAAGCTGAGAAAGTAGGTATGCTTGAGCGGGAATCTTCTTTCGACGATTTGACGAATTTCCTGGGTCGTCATTCCCGTATGGCCAACAGCCGATTTGGACAAATCGTGCTCGAGAGTTGCAGGCTGGCGCGAACGGAACCAACATCTGCTCAAATTGTAGGGAGGGACTGTACCGAATCCAGTCTTCGGCTAACATGCACACGATAAGTCGAGAGCCTGAGAGGTCAAATGGATGCAAGCTATGCAGCTCTCTGCATCGGTTACCAGATTATCCGTCCTTTCACGGCCTGAGTGTATCCGATCGGTGGTCCGCAGTAAAAGAGAATGGTTTATGCTTTGTGTTTAAAAACTCTCATCGAGCCTCCGGATGCAGCTTCAGAGTGAAACGTGACCAGGACGGATGTTTGGGTAATCATCACCCGTCACTACATGGCCCTCTAAAGAATAGGCCTACTCTGCCGGATGAACCCGGGATTGGCTGTTCAATGGGACATGATGCTTTAAAACCGGCGAGATTAGGCGTTGTACCTGTCGGCATCGTGACACCTAAAGGATTAGGGAGGATCAGCGCATTTTTGGACACGGGGTCGGATACCTCGCTGATTACTCGCGAGCCTGTGGAAAGCTGTGAACTGGTCGGCAAGCCCGTCTCTCTCCCTATCAGCAAGACTGCAGGGGGTCATGTTAAAAATTTGATGAGGCTGACCCCGCAGTTAACGTCTTTATAGGAGGGGAGTTTGTACAAATTAGGGAAGCCTCTGCAACAGACAGCTTGTCAATGAGACCAGTCGACTCTATTAGATCAATCGCCAAGAGGTGGTCTCATCTCAAGGACATAGTATTCTAAGAAGTGTCTGGGCCCTACTTTGATATACCAATTGGGTGCAATGTACCAGAGGCTTATTGGGTGTTTAAACAGAGCACAGGAGATCGAAAAGAACCGCTCGCTACGCAAACGGTACTTGGCTGGACACTTCGCGGACCCCTGACGATCGAAGTTCAAGAATAGGCATCAGTAGATTGCTTGGCGACTGCCGAGGGAAGCTCGTTTGAAGTACAAAGCCAACTTTTCGATACTAAATTCAACGAGCTGTCTTAGGAAAGTGGGGTTCCCTCAGAAGAAGATCAGTCGGGGCTTTCAAGGGTGAATTCAAAGGGAGAACTTCGCGATGGGCAACACAAAGTTGTTCTACCCAAGCGACCACCGCCAAACCACCTATTGTTTCCAAAGCAGCAATTACTGGGCTGAAGTCAGTATCCACAAATGAACTCAAAACGACTGCACTGCTATTGGGTTTCAAGGTAGTGACAACGCCAAAAGAGAACTGTACCACCGTTGAACTGGGCTTTGCATAATGGACAGATCCCACAGTTTTACTACAACACGGGAAACGGAGAAAACGAAAAGCGTGTTCGAAAAATCGGAGAGTTAATTCACTCGCAACAGGAAGCAGCCATGAAAATGTTGATGATTCGAACTCAAAACCACGTATACAAAGGATAAAACAGTTCGCAGATCGCCTCGCACCGAGTTGTTCAGCGTTCTATTTCACTCCATGCTCAACGACTATTCAACTGGACCCATTTTTCCTTAAAATTTGCAAAATGTACCGATTTCTGGTTTTTATCCAAAGTGCACATAAATGAAAAGGAAAAATTCACCAAGATTTCACTTGGACAGTTCGGGTGAGGCCTATTAGCTGGAATCACATTGTGAAACTATTCCTGACTTTGAAGAAGAACATTTATTCACTTTTTATTTAATTTTGTTTGTCACATATTTTGCGCATAGAAAACTCTGAAATACTCTGGTGGGTGTCAGTATTCGACCAATTTCCGTGTTCATGTGTGTGTGTGTGTTATTACTGTCCGTCTTACAACAGTTTTCTGGGCTGGTGTATGATCAGAAACTGGTTTTCGGTTCTTTCACAAAATTTTGTTGTGGCAACTTTGTGTTATTCCACTGCTTCTTGACCTTTTAATTTTACGCCATACCTCATTGCAGCTTGAAATTTGTGTTCACCCTCGACTTCTGCACGCAAGCTTGCGAACAAACTTATTTTAGCCAGTTGCTGCAATAGTTTACCAATTGAGAGGCGTAGACTAAGCTCGTGCAGCAAGGTGTTTTACTCTTGAATGCATCCATTTTGATCACACGCCTAACTGCGTGCGTCAGTCTTCTGATGAATACTCCAATCAAAAGTTGTGCGGTGTGAATTGGAATTGACTCCTTATGGATTGTGCAAATGATGACTGTGACGGAAACCCGTTTTACGCGCAGCTTACATAGAAAATTAGTAACCACAGGGACTGACCATAAGTTGTAGGTAGGTAGGGTGAGAATTATGGCCCCATCCTGAATCTCAGACAACCATTTTTGCGGGAGGACGTTGGCCGGTGATGTAAAGGACAAACTGAAAATCCTCCCAAATGTTCTACGTGCTTCGTGAATGTGACCATATTTGACATTACTCCGAAAGGCTCATCCGTACATCACACTTTTGGACGTCTGTTTGTTCGTGTGAGACATTTGAATTTGGCCTTGGACCGTTTCTGACTATCGCGCTTGAGCCACGAGGCTTTGGATCTTTGGGTTTTACCGTTGAGTCTATTTGGCCGCATACTTACAGTTCGTATATATTGGTGCCTTTTGTGAATTTCAATCTAGAACCGTCTTGTTCTGCTTTTGGGATTCGTTTGAATTGGCTATGCATTGCTCGATTTGCGGGAATCGACTTGCTGCCCATCCTTGGATTCTGCCCCAGGCTCCCATGGACTGGTTTGAAAACACGAGTTTCCTAGACCATCAACCACCCGTTCGAATCGTGCTCTCACCTTACCCAAACAATCGGTGGTACATCCCATGGCTACTCAGCACCGACGCAAAATACCAATATTTTCATTATATGCCCTGGGCGAAACATGGCCACACACCATAGCTCTATCCCAGAATATTCGTCCTCAGCTGTTCCCCAATGTTGGTGTAATCATCAGCCGACCAACTCGCTTTCCATCCACAAACAGAGGCCCCGCCTCTATGATTGCAAACGATACCTCTAACTTTCATCCACTCCACATTGGTTCTTTGCTTCAGACTCCCCAACTCATCCTTGATGAAGCTCCCCTTGCCTTTTTGGTTGATCCTGCGGCGGCAGGCCACTCCAAGCGCTCCCAACCGAACTCAAAAATTACCGAATTCGACCGTACTACCTGTCATACCAGCACTCCCCCAATCTTTGCCGGTCATTCTGACACTGACCAAAGGTCCTCTATTGGTCCTCGACTTACACTCACAGTAATCTACCCATGACAGTCTCATCCACCTCATCTGCAGCAGGACTAGCAACTCCAATACCTCCATCTCCTCCAGCCCCAACGCTCGCACAACTGCCTGTTGCGATAATACAAGGAAGCACAAAGAGTATGTCTGTTTTCGTCATCAATATTCGCTCACTACCAGCAAAAATTCAACTTCTGCGTGCCCGGGTCCTTGTGTCTAGCTACGATTTCATCCTCATCACGGAAACGTGGCTTGACGCAAACACTCCCAACTTAGACTTCACAATATCTGGTTACAAGGCTTCCAGCAAATCTAGAATACATTGTAGAGCAGGGGTTTCCTAATATACTGCAGAGAGTCTTTTCTTGTTTCATTAATGCGACACCCAGTCCTAGACGCTGTTGACGACTCAGTCTGGGTAACAGTTAAATTGCAGGCACGAGAACTCTTGCTTGGATGCATTTATCGATCATCTGAATCAACCGGGGACAATACTCTACCTATTATTGACGTCTTCCACTTAGCCTCCACTTACCCCATCGATCACAAGTTGATTGCAAGTGATTTCAACTCTCCAGGAGTGCGTTGGCCATCGCACTCTGGCCCACGACGTTATCAGGATTTCGTTACCTGTACTCACCTCGGTGGTTGGACTCAACCCGTTCAATCACCTACTAGAGGAAACAACACTCTAGATCTTCTGTTTTCTCAAGGGCTTAATAAGGCAACCACCTATGAAGGAGGTAGCTTCCCCAGGTGTGACCGCAGGGCAGTCTCGGGCGCGTTCTCCGTACCAAAAATTGTCATTTCCTCCGTACCGTCTGCCAGAACATATCACTTAGCTCACTGGAGCATCCTTCCAAACATAATCAGATCTCAAAATTGGGAGACATGGTTTCTTTGGCCCGATCCTCAGGTGGTGGCAGATCAGCTTTATTCTATTCTCAATCAGTCTTAAACACCATCACCCGAACTATGCCACCACTGACGAATTCTAGAACAAACAGACTCTCACGGATGAAATCTAAACTCTCTAAACTTCAACGACTTGCACTCGAAAGTCGGGAATTTTCGGTATATATCCAAATGGACCGACTGTCAGCGAAAACCAAATCACAAACTGAACCAATGCTTACTCAGCAAGAATCAAAAGCTTCGTGCCACCCCCAAGAAGACGGAAATCCTGAGTAGGTTGATGAGAACAAGAAACCCGCAACCTCGCAAGATTAAACCTTTCACCACTGTTAACAACTCCCACTTGGTTAACCCGAAGAAATAGCTGAAGCTTTCAGCACATTTTTCACTTCAGCCTTAGCGGCCAGTGTTCCCACTCCTGGAATACACTCTTCATATTTACCCAGTGAGACTCTGTCTGAGTTTCATTTCACCCCAACGATATTTCTACACTTCTAGTCTCTATGAAAACATTTTACCGCTCAGGTCCGGACGGCACTCTGCCGGCTGCTCTTAGTCTGGGGGGTCCAGACATTCCTATCCTTCTATCTAATTTATTTAACCTGTCTATGTAATTTGGCTCGTTCCCCAATCAATGGAAAACCTCTACAATTATCCCCTTGCACAAAAAAGGCTCTGTTCATGTTCTCGAGAATTATCGTCCTAATAATCATACACCGATTATCTCCAGAATCATGGAGAAGCTCATTAAGAATAAGATAATGGCCCAACTCTTAACAAACAACTTGCTCAATGTGGGCCAACACGGTTTCCTGAAAAACCGTTCGTGCTATAATTGTCAATTTAAGTTCTTGAACTCTGTCACGGAGGCTGCTGACAAAGGCGTGTCCGTGAATATTATCCTGCTTGATATGAAGAAGGCTTCCGACCGAGTCGCACACACTCGGCTCCTATCACAGGCCAAATCTTATGGCATCACTGACCCGTTACTCGGTTGGTTGGATTCCTATTTCTCCGACCGTCATCAGTTGGTTCAGATTATTGGTTCCGTCTCCAAACCCAAACCTATCACCAGTGGTGTCATACAAGGCGGCGTTTTGGGTCCACTACTCTTCCTTATTTACATAAATGATGTTTCCAGTGTCGTTCGCCATGGCAGTCTCCACCTCTCCGCGGACGACATCAAAATCTTGTATAGTTTTGATTCTAGTCAACTTAGTACAGTTATCAGTGATATACGGCAAGATTTAACAGCTCTTAGTTCTTGGTGCACCACTTCATTATTGAAATTTTCTGCGGAGAAAAGCAACATTCTTACCCTCAAGTGCAATGTCCCCCAAGGTGTGTTCAGTATTGGCGGTCACCCGATTTCCATCAGCCCGTTAGTACAAGTTTTAGGCTTGTAATATTCAGCTACCTTCACTTTCTCTGAACATACTACCACTCGAATTGCTAAGGCTAGAAGACTTATAGGCCTGCTTTATAGGACATTCCGCCTCCCAGAAAGCAAATTCAGCACATATAAGACCCACGTTAGGCCCCTTCTGGAATACTGTTACATAATCTACTCTAACATGCGTCAGTGGGACAGAGTGGCCATTGAAAAGGTTCAACGGCTAGTGACAGATGAGTTAATTGGCCTTACCACTCAACTCAATTACAGCCAACGCTGTGAACATTTGAAACTAGGTCCGCTATGGCTTAGACACATGAAGCTGAACCTCGTATTCTTTCATGGTGTTGTTTTTAAGCGAATCATCGAATCAGCACCGCAGTTCGGAAGCCTAACAGACTCACAGTATTCTTTAAGACTGAGAGACAACACAGTTACTGTTCCCATTTGTAGTACTGCCCTTAGATCTAACTTCTTCCTGGTTAAGTATGCAGCTTTATGGAACAAATTACCCCATGATATAAGTTCTGTGAGGCTATCTAAGGCATTTAAGGCCCACATAGGCAAATACCCCACAGTACAAACTGTAATCCAACTTATAGATCCGTACAGAAGTGAAGAAAGGGCTTTTGAAGTTGGATTAGGTTTCTAATAGTTTTCGAACCCCCTTTTTGTGGACCCCATTGTCTTTTGGGCCATAGCCGCGCTTGATTCCTCCACTCATGTTACTCACCCATTCGTTTTGCTTCTGTTTCACATCTGATCCTGCCATTTGCGTTTTTAATTCTCCCCCGACAAAGTCCGCCAGGCATAGTCGTTGAACTTTCTGTGGAGTGCCGCACTAACTGGACTCAAGCCCCAGTTATGGCAGCATTTTCTTTTTCTTCTCCTCTCTCTCCATCCTGTAACCTTCACTTTCTTTTGTTCTACGATTTCCTACTGAATAATTCTATCTTCAGTCTGGTGATTCTGTTCAACCTTCATCTGTTTTAATAATAATAATAATAATATATAATAATAATAATAATAATAATAATAATATTCTCGTTCCTCCCACCCTCTCATCTTTTTCCCCATAGCCACGGCATGGTTATTAATAACCGGCTTCTTGACATTAATCTACTCACTCTTTTTCTCCCTCTTATCAGACCTTGCCACTTTACACTTTAATTTGCGTACGGATACCTAGCCCACAATTATAAATCCAGTTCTAAGCTCCATCAAGACAATACCTACCCGCCAGAGGTCACCTGACTTTGACTCACTATTACGCCTGGGGCTCAGGGTTTTGGGATAGCTCTCCACCATCAATCTGCTTCTCATACAATGCCTTATTCTTCCAAGCTACACTCACCCGCGACTAATCGGAAAGTTATTTCATGCGGACCTTCAACCAATTTTCTACCGAAACCATTCTCTCCCTTATTTACCAGTTTTTGGTATACTGAATCGTATGATCTTTACAGTTCATCAGTTCTCACCTCCAGCGTGCGCCTTTCGACCGAAAATCGTTGGCTTATCTGTCCTAATCACCCGTTGCCACTGCACTAACTAGCGGTCTACCTCTGCAAAGCCAGTGGTGATACCTTTCCACCAACTTCGTCGTGCCAGTGAAGTTGCCCTGCATATCAAAATCGGCGGTGCGTTCACCAGATGGCTCGCATACATACTGGAACCCGTCCGACCCTGTTATTGGCAAGAGCAAGCTGTTAAGTGATAGCCCCAGGAATGCGGCCATCATCCGAGTGGTTGTTCCGTCCTATCTTTCTTCTTTCACTGCTTGTGGCAGCAACACCCCTGAAGGTTATGAAATCTGGTCTGTAGCGGTCTCACAATAGGGGGAAACTGCCATCCCTATCAGTCTCGGACCCAGTGGGCCACGGGTAAAGAAAGGCGGGTCAAGAAGGAAAGGGAAGTTTACACTACGGCTTAAATTCGCTCTCCTTCTCCTCAATAAAAAAAGACGAAAAAATTCACTTCCAGCTGGGAAGGTCTTGGGCTAATGCTCTCTGCCCCCTTCATTACGGATGGATCTCTGATAACAGCCTAGACCTGACCCTGCACATGGGAAACCCCACGCCTTCGAGTTAACCTGCAGTTCCTTTTGTCTAGACCAGTGCGGGGTGACAGCTCGCCGTTCGAGCTCTCCACATACATCTGCCGACCCCGCCTTATTCAGCTTCAACCCTTCTGGGTTCCCTGCAAAATACTTGACCAGCTTGCTGATGTTTAAAGCAGTAGTCGATACACGGTCTGAATAGTTACATCATGCGACCTCTGCTCTGACGACACCCCGGCATTGATACGCCTACGCCTAACAGCTACGAGGAAAGCCTTGCTTGTGTTGGTGGTCGGAAAGGAGAACGTAATCATTGCACGTTTATAATTTATTATCCACAAGTTTACTTTTTCCATCCCCCCCGAGCCCAAGCACTAATAGTGTTGTCCAAAGTCAGCGATGATTTGTCTGCTACCATGTAGACTCAGTTGCAAAAACCAAAATTCTTACTGACACCAATTCCCTTAGTAAACTGCTGTTCCTTCAATGATAGATACTCACCTTCACCTAGTTCTCTTGTCCCAGGCTATAACTCAGTGGTCTCATCGTCCTTTTTCTTGCACTTCTCCGTTACTCGAGTCCTACCATGCTGATTACCATCCTTTAATAACCAATACTCACTGATCAGCTTATTTGCTCACGGTATGTTAGCACCCCATTCTACTTAGCAAGCGTACCTATATGATTACGCATGACCCCACGGAAAACCAGCACATTCGCATCCACATAAAAAGGCCTCACCTTAGATCTGAGCGTTTTCTTTTTTATAATTTCTCCGCCCTCACCTGCAGCCGGGTCAACAACCTGACTGCTGTCCTACCTTTTCCCAGTCCCATTTCTGACCCCACTCTTTTCCACTGTTTTATTTTTGACCCCCAACCGGGCCCCTTTACTATTCTACCACCCATCAGCCTAACCATTTTGCACTCTGGCTAAGCGTGCGCCTAATATCTCCGTCATTAACTAAATGCCATAAAAAAATACCAGTCTCCGCCGGTTAGTCCTTAGTAGATCGGCCCACTGGACATCAAGTAGCGTTATCACTCTAATTTTTGTTAAGCAGTTAATCATAACCCCCAGCTGGAGCACTCTTCAGACTGCCACATTTCTCCTCTATTCCAGAACACACTGGTTACCTGGGTAGCCCGTCAACCAAATCGACGTTATCCCTGGATTACATGTCGGATTAAACGACTTGATCGATCGGATTGACCGTGGTTCAGCCTAAACTCACACCTGATGACGCTTTATATGGGGCACCTTACATGGCTAACCAGTGATCACAATCCCACAACCAGTATAACAATCATTCATGATAGTCTCACCTGACCGCCGGACGGATTCCTGACATCACCCATCGGCCTCCATTTCCCGTACTTCACACGAACAGCTCAATTCACTCTACGTGCAGGACCGGAGTCTGGCCCTCACCGTTGTGCTCCGTACCTACTCTCCTCAGTTCGTCAGCCTAGCCCTTTTAGACTGCGGCCCTCATCATGCACTTCCTGCCATCAATAGCTAGCAATGTCTTTATGAAACAAAACACCAACCGCTTGGTTATTCATTCTTCTATCAAGTCTGCAGAAAATCTCACTTTTACACTCAACTTCCTCTGTTCCTTCGGGTCTGGCCTCTCCCATTCACCGCAGTCTTCCTTCCTCTTCGCCACCTGTGCATATTTGCTTGGTTGCATCGACAGCGTTTGTCTCCAACAGTGTTTCCCCGACGGCTTGTTGAAATTCCCAGTTGTGTCCATTCACCATTCACGCTCCTTAAAAGCACGCTGTATTCCTGGTGGGGGTTTCTGCCTCCAAGTGGTTTTCTATGCAATATTGGAATTACCTACACAGAAAGGCCAATCTGGTTATCCCATTCGACTCACTTGCACTTGTATCACAGGCACCCCTCACAATGAGTTACCCAATGGAGGGTCAATCTTCTCTTTATCCTGTAGGCACCTCCGACTGCACTTTGGTAGCACCATGTTAACTCTATTTTGAATCTTCTTTTGGTAACACTCTCAACCAGTTTCTCAATATTGATTCCTCAAATATCCAGTTGGTGCCACACCGCGACTCCTTCTACACTTCCCGACTCCTCTTTGAATCTCTTTCACTCCGCCGCTCTCTCTCTCTATCTCCATCGACTGCGCACAAAATTCCCCAGGTCGCCGTGATCCATTCTGGACTACCGGATCCGTCGCAGACAGTTATCAGCATGCATAAGGCAAGTTGTGTATTATTCTTGCCCCAACTCTATGTTCATGTTGTGATGTCCGACACCAGTTGCTTTATAGGTTCTTGCAAACACTGCACTTTTACCCTTCCTCAGTATCGCTTTATCAGCATCCCTAAGTCCATCCCGCTGACCGCATCTTCCCCTTTCCGAATTCTAAACGGATTCGCAATGACCACACTGACCCTCCTCTCTTTAGCTCACTTAAACACCGTCCAAGCCGATCGTTCTATTACTGCAATTGTGTGAACCATGAACTTCAAAACTGTGATTACCCTACATTACTGTGAATTGCTGTGTTCTCTGATCATGCCTTGTGCATGTGTCTTGACCACGATCAAGAAATATACCATTATTATTATTATTATCATTATTAAGTGATCTACGTACAGAAGGAATAGCAGGGGTCCAAGGCACGACCGTTGGGGTACTCCACCCTGAGCACGTCCCGCTGGAGACGGGTTTTCTGCTATTCTTACTTGGAAGATCCTGCCATAAGAACATCCCTTAGTCCATATTGGCAGCCGGTCCGGCCGTCTAAACCCTCGTAGTTTCTCTGTAACTAGTCGGTGTTTGGCTGCAGATGCAACAGGTTTCGGGCTCAGTTCGCGGTCGGGAGGGTGTAGCTGCCCTGCCTTCGCAAAGTGAGTCATTTTTCTAGTCTCACACCTCCTGCTGGTGTCGTTAGTTCTGGAAGTGCTTAGATAGAGTGCTGGTAGTGGTAAGTTGGAAGAAAGATGACTAAGATGTGGGGCGGTGGGGGAAGGGGGGAGAAAATCAGCTAGGCACGTATGTAGCCAAAGAACAGTGGTGACCAAAGGGGGAAAGACACTGCATTCGTTGTTGCCGTTTACCGACCTGGGTTAGATGCACCCGGAGAACATAAGGTCAACATAGATCCAACCTTGCAGCAAACATGCTACTGGGGTGTTAGACACCACCTCAACCGGCAGTGCCCCTCATGGGTTGAAAAAGCCGTGAGTAAAAATGTCTCTCACGTTATTTGATACTCTCCATTTTGCGGGCTCAAGCTCATGTCCCCTGCTTCTGGAGTTTCTTGCCAGTACTCCCGACGGAGCCCTTTGACTCAAGACTCCCATTAGACCCCCTGAGTATTCTGCTCTTCATTGAGAAAAGATTCAACACCATCAGCCCCCGCCTGGTATGCTTTTCGCCTCAACCCCGCCACTATTCTAGCGGAATGTTGCTGAGATTTATGAGTCAAGACATTCTCCCTCAAAAACTGGGGCCCGAGTTTGGGCACTATACTATAGGTGCTGCCTAAAGGGGGTTTTATAGAGAAGCAATGGTACAAAAGCTTCTCTTGATTCTGCTACGCGCAGTAGTTGGCGGAGTGTCCTTTTGGCCTTGGCTGCGACGGTCAAACGCCACTGAGCTGGCCGGTAACAGTCGTTCGTTCGAACCACAGGGTCTCTGTTGTTTGCAAAGCTATTGACCCTCCCCACACAGGAACACTTGAAGGCCACTGTGGCGCCAAATCAGGTTGTCTCAGTTATTTCGCCCTTCTACCATCGAGGCCAAATACTTGATTAGTAATGATCTTCAGGGACTTTTTATCTCGTTTACCGATATGATAGTGAAAATAACTGGGCCAAACCCATTTTACTGGGTCAGTCATTGTCACGAATTGGTACAACAGATCCCTCCAGAGGTTCTTGATCTCTAGCAAACTAAATCCGCCCCGAGAGAAATGCCAACTAGATGCCCTTCTTTCAGGCTGTCTTCCCACGCTCAATGGGCCTTACTTCTCCCACCATCTTCTGACACCATGCAGTTTACCATATTCCGGAAATTCTTCCTTTATCCTTCGGTCATCCCCCTACTGGCTTACCTTTACCTTCTGCTGCGTGGCGTCTGATTACCCTTCTATCACTCCAACAGCATGGTCGTACGAACCACTTCTACCCGTCGGTCTAAAATCACAGTCAGCACTGGCCGCCGCGCGACCCTTCAGCCCCCAAATAGGCCGAGTACTCGTTCAGTATGTTTCGTAGAAGCACCGGGAGGAGCCACCAGAGCAGCTTTCGAAATAACAATACTACTACTACTACTACTGCTAATAATAATAATAATGGTTTATTTTGGGGACACCCGAAGCATGCTTGATAACATGATCATATGGTACAAGCGAGGGGGCAAGAAGGTTCCTTGGATATTCATTTGGGTAAATGCAGCACAAAAGAGTATAGGTTTTAGTGGTCGCACGAATAAATTCCAGGCAAATTTGAGTTTGAAGGTCGAGTGGACGCACGGCTCAGTGGTGTGTGAGATGGGCTCCGCGGACGAGATACGTGATTTAGTAAAGCGGGGATGAAGTAAGAACGCGCAGTATTTCGGATAGCATCGACGTACAGTCGCAGGGGCGAATAAACTGATAAAGAAAACCTTCGAAAAAGCACCAACGAAAAATTGAAGAATACTTGATGGTGTCAGACATGAATTTAAACCAATAGCTCAAATGACCTGGAAAATAGCAGAGATATAATACGGAAGGATTTGTGGTGTCCTCTGAGGGGGGGGAATTGCTTGAGTGAAACAGTCCGGTTTACCACTGAATTAGTACTCATTATTCATTAAGAGCTTGTGGAGGATGCCCTCATAAAGAGGTGTATGCAGATACCGGGGCCTGGAAATTTTGGTGGAGCAGAGTGACGAAAGTTGACAGGTGAATGAAACACGTTTCAAGTGAAGGGTCCGTTTTAGGTTAATTAGTGAACACAAGTTGCCGACATGGTGGATAGGGGAGTGGATATGCGATGATCTAATGAGGTTGTATGGAGGTGGTGCATAAATGATACTGTCAAAACATCTGGACGATAGCTTAACGGGATATGCTGGCAATAGTCCGACATGGGGCATTTGAGAAACAACCGGAAGGTCAGTAACTGAGCCCAAGTGTAGTTCATTTCCAGCAAAGGTTTAGAGAAAATACTCTCGCAGTGGTCTTTGGCATAAACGCCCAATCGTGGAGGACTGATGGAAAAATGACACTGAATAATAGGTAGGTGGGATGGTGTTCAACAACTGGTTTATGGGGGGTGACTCCAAGAACGACAGATGAGGAATACAAATTAACAAAGAAGTGGGTATAACAGTGGTATATATGTTTGATATGTGAGGGAATCAACTGGAAGCAGTACACCACTGGAACCTTCAAAAGGCGCAGATAGTTGTTTGACTGGGTACGTTGAGGAAAGTTCAACTTGAGACTTGGGAGAGTCAAACAGATTAACGGCAGCCTAAGTTATAGGTAGTTGATTTTCGGCTGAAGATATAGACAAAGCACTCCTTGGATTGTGGTGCAGGTGGCCAACCGTGATGTCTTCGTGGAACGGCAACAGTGGTTAGTAAATGAGAGAAAATCGATACAATTGTGGATTTGTCCGGGTTCGTTGGTGAGAAGCATGAGAGTGTCTTAAGTTGTCAACAAAGGGGATGCAGGAGGTGGACATATAGTAGGCTGATACAGTTGCATACAAGTAGTCCACATGAACAACCCCCAGGAAGTGCAGGTGATTGCACAGCTGGATATGCTGAAGTCTGACTTGGAAAGCTGGGGAGGCGGTCGAACTAGTTATGTCCTGGATTGTGGATACTTCATTGCCAATGCAACTGTCATGAAAGGCAAACGGTTGAGTGAGAGGAGATGCAACGGAAAGATACAATGGAAAGTAGAGCTAGTGTCATGCAGATAAAGCACCTTAAGGAGGACCATTTCGTGTTTTGTGGAATTGTTGGCGGTTGAGAAACGACTCTTTAAATGATAGTTTTGTTTAGGTAAATGTTGTGGTGACATATAAATTACCAAGTGAATGAATGGTCTCTTCAGAAGTTTATCAGGAATTGTGACGTTCATAGTAAAGATCTGAACAGTAAAACCCTTTCATGTTTCGGGGTACAGAATCCGGTGGCTGGACATCATAAGATGAGGGTAAACATGGGATCTTTTCGGACAGATAAAAGACAAGTCAATGGATATAAGTGTCAGTAGTCACAAATACGAGGGTACGTTTCTGAGCCGATCCAGCATACGTGCATAAATTGGTTCGGAACTTGTCCGAGTGTGGGGTAAACCTTGTTCAGGAACGTTGGAGGAGGCAATGGGTGGCAGCAATAAGATGCAGGGGACGTTGTTTTTCGATCCGCAACTGGTGCTAGTGGGTGAGGCTGACTGTGCGCTGGACATCTAACCTGAAAACCATTTCCGGTGACAAGAGGAGCGATCCGCCAGCCTAGTTGCGCCGCACATCGTTGCAGACGGCCTTCACGCCTGATACGCGCCGGCCAAAGCGGTGGATTTGGCCGAGCCCCGCACCGTTGGGGTTGACGAGTTTTCTTGATGGGGCCAAACGGCCGTAGGTATCAGGTAGTCCGCGATCAGGCGACCAGACACCAGGAGATCCCGGAAAGTAACCAAGGGGGCATCGGTCAAGTAGCGTAAGGATAGCCGACGGTCAGGTAGATGCATAGGCCAGGTTAGTGACCGGTGTGGTCTCCAGAGTACTAGGAGTCATAGAGAGAAACGTTCGCACGAATGAAGGTCTGAGAATAGAGAAAAAGTAGAGGAGCGCAGTCTGGGGTGCTTCCAGCTGAGGATAAACTGGAATCGATACAAAAAGGCAACATTAATAGACAGTGATTCTCCGGGACTAATTTTTCAATTGCAGAAGGCAGAAAAACCAAGAATTTTTACCGAATCTCGTTTGTCATGGACCGCCGAGGTTTGCACGGTTCAAAAGTCTAGGCCCCTCTCGTAGGCTTGGTCATCGGGTATGACTACATTTGGGAGCTTTAAGGTTTGGGTCACCGTGAGGAATTTATCCAACTCACTCATGAACCGATGGCTGGAATTAGAACTGCGTACTTCTAACGGCAATTTACTCCATGAGTTAGAGTACACTGTAGTGAAGAAGTTTGATCGCAGGCTAGTGTTGGTAATAAAAGTTGAAAGGGTGAGAATTGTGGAACGTAGTGGGTAGCTAGAAACAGGCGCATAGTGCAACGGATTAGAAGTATGTGTCCGGCTGTGAAGGATGCTATACAGAGAGAGAAGGTTCACTTTCATACGGCGAGGCCGTAAAGGGCCTAGTTTAAAAAATAAGCAGCGTTCTTTATAAGTGAAGGGCGAGCTCCATCCAGTCAGTCGCTGAGTAAAACTTCGTTGAACTGATTCGATACCAATTCTGTCTGACTTCTGCATACTAGAAAAGATCAGTGGGCAGTATTCTAATAAAGGCCTGGCATGAGATCTATAAAGGAGGAAAATGCGGCCTCGAAGTCGGAAGAAGCGAAATATTAGCCCTAGGCACTTTCTGGTCTTAGCGATTTGGAGGGCCGAATATTCCGAGAAATTAAACATGTAGGAATAATCAGGAATAAACAAAACCATGCACTGTTTTCCCTCCTAACTCGATGCTTTGGATCAAACCATTGGTCATTTGGGTCCACTGGCATTCCTACTGGGCCCATCTGCAAACCACATTCAAACCAACTTAAACCTGGCCACGAAATCCATCGTTACCTTTGCCTCTGGAATCTTCAGAAACAGCAGAAAGTCAAAAATGCAATAGTGTTCAACATTCAAGGTAGACTGCCTCCTTGAACTGCTTAGTGCTTATTCCTGGAGGCTTGCAGCCCGGACTCGCAACCACTCTGCTCTGTCAGGCTTCGCGAAACTTTCCAGCGAACCCGATGTCCTCTGCATTTTAGCTCAGTGCCGAAGTTGCTGGCAAGGGATTTATCGACTGACAGTCCTTTGTCGTTGCTGATACAGGAGTCAAGCACACAAATATACTTACCGACGGGACCCCACTACAAATAGAGGTCTACAAGGGCAACTCCAAAGAGGATAACCCTAGTACACTTTTAACCAGAAGACCCTCCAACGTGGTTAATTTATCAAAGGCCGGCCATCGTACGAAGACATTGTACATAGTTGGTCTCAAAATTACGGGTGACCCAGACATTTCATCAATCTGCTCTAGATCTGAGCCACTTGGCAAACCTCAAAACCTACAGAACAGCCCCAACAAAACAGTTCACAGTAATACGCTTATCGACATCCAGAAAACTAATAAAAGCCCAATGACCCCCAGACCCGCAACAACATTGCCAAACCAAAACCCGGATCACATAATCCCCTCTACCAGTTCAGAGAATGTCCGGTCAGATTTAAAAACAACACCTGCGGCGTTTAAATCGAAACAACGAACACCGACACACGCAGGAGTCCGAAAGCCGATACCGGTTCGGGAAAACAACATATCCAACCTGAATTCAGTGAACCCCGTACCCTCAATGAGGGAGCCATCCATCCCTTGCAAGCCTTAGAGAAGCATAGAATTAAATATATTCACGCCGGTACTTGTAACAAATTCCAGAAAAACGGTTACCTCTATCGGCAGATCCCACTGTCTCACCTCGAGGACTCGGATCTCGCCCTCCAACCCTAAACAGTCCCTTGCAGCCAGGGAGAGGAAAACATGGCGACACTTCAGCCATCAAAGGAAAATGAAATCTGGGAGGAACAACTTAGATCATCAAACCAATACCTCATCCGGATGCTGCTTTAACGGAATACTTATGAAACACTCAAGCATTCGGTGCATCCTGCTCTCTATATCCAAATGATCTTGAGCCTTCCGACTCAATATTGCCCCACCCAAATTTTCCAGTTCTTCCGCTTTCTTTGAATGTTCCACCGTCTCCTATATGGCATCTCTCCCCACGTCACCTTGTAGTCCACTATTTGCCACGTTATATCTAAACCTGGCAGCCAACCCAAGGGGTCATGCTTTGAGTATGTTTCACGGCGGTCAAAATGTTAGTCTTGAAATCGGAATGTTCAATACCTAACCCCTTACGGGAAAACTTACATCCACTCACTCCTTTGCACCAGCATCTCAACTAGGTATGATCCTCAAAACCGAGACTTGGTTTCCCGATAAATCTGCCCCCAACTCATTTCCGAACCAGGTTACAGTAAAGGCAATGGTAATGGCTTATTTCCTGCAAAAGGACGAGATGCATGCAATAAGCGCGGTCAAAGTTTACGGATCATGCACACATACAGAGCTGGACGAAATTGTATCAGTAGAGTACAAAGCAGAGTAAAATGAAAAGTGAAGTTAGACTTGCTACCGGCTGAGGTAAAATTCAGTCCGATTTACCCGGAAAAATTCGGAGTCAAGGCCATCGTAAGAAAATGCACCGGTATCCTGAGAAGTTCCTACGTGATACGTTTTTTTAGAAGCTGTGCCCTTCCTTAGTGGCGCATCAGCTATGAAAACCGATTAACTGATCCACCAGTTTTACATTGGAATTTTGTCGTAGAAATGGTATATTGTACATTGTGCATTCATATTCGTTAATTATTATGTAGTATTGCATCGAAGGAATAGGTGCCGTTGTTGAGTTCTACGTAACAACAAAGTTTGTGTTGTACCTGTAAAAGAATCGAAATGTGAACATGGATTGAGCATTCAGTTATCAATTTTAGTTCTAGATTTATGTCCATGAAGTTGAGGCTGCAACTTCGATTAGCTTTCATTTACTAATGGTATTTTTGTGAGCAAAATTTTATAACCTGCATAGTTGTCTAATGCATATGATGGCTGCTCCTATTATTACATTTTGCCGAACGGACTTGAAATGACCTGCTAGTGGGATCGAAAGTTTTTCCTTTCTACTGTAGGTGCAATCAAGGTCCTTTGAACATTTGCCAATTTTTATTGTAGGACGTTGATCTCGGTCGAAGATGGTATACATCCTTCGAGGGCACTGTGGATGCCAGTGAAACACGCAATCAAATTTACGCAAGCTGTGCACGAAAAATTACTTACGTAACAGTATCGTCGCCATGGTTTACGTAAACCGTGATACGTACGTACGCATCATGATGTTCACAAATAAGTGACGCTGAACGTATACTGTATAAGGCAGAATTATTAATAGGCGACATCCTTTAACAGACCTTACAGGGAATGGAATATATGCATATCAAAATACAGATACAAGTATACAGATCTGCAAACACTGGAATGTATATATATATGTATAATTGTGTGTAACATATCTGCAGGGATGATTCTAATGAAAATCTTTCCCTATTACCAGGCTCATTCTCAGTACCGTCACTATTCTTTTTGCTAATGCTTAACTCTCGAACCTACTTAGGACGCGATTGGAAGCCGACGTTTTAGGTGTGCTCTGTTTCTAAATGAAGGCTTGTAGTTAGGAGTGCAGCCGCAATGACATACACACCTAGGGAAGTCATACAGCCCCGGCGTCAGCCTTTGCACTACTTGTCGGCAGCTTGACATTTGATTCAGAAAAACCACACATTTCCCGGCACATGTATCCTATAAAATTACTCGTGAGACAATCATTACGCGTACAGGAGCCATGGGTTAGCGATATAGAACAGACCTCTCCATGTATATGTATATATGTATGTGGTAGTTCCTTTTTTATCTACGATTCTGTTTCTAAGCTGTGGCTCTTGGACCATATGCAGAAAGCTCCAGACGCTGTTCGTGTTTCCCGTTACATCTAAAGGACTACATATACCGGCTGAAACAGCTTACGGAATAGAATGGAAAAGTGAATCACCCTTCCCAGTACCGCCCCACCATCCCGACACGGCGATCCTCTCTCGCACTGTGGTTTTGCTCTTATACGGTGGTTGATTAGTCAGCGACGTGTGCGTAAACTGAACATGAAACAATTGGGTCTGCGTCTTACGCATCTCGAGCCCGCTGCCAATGTTACTCACTTTTAGTCCGTTGTGTTCACTTGAATCGTGGCTAACGCACGGAGGTATTTTTGCACTGCGAGGTTTCACGACTTATTTATGCGCACGCGTGCTTGCCCTGTTCATAAATAGACATCTATAGTTAGGTTTATTACCGGAGCGGAACGCGCATCCTACTGGCCCATGCAGCTCCGGCATCGGCCTTCACACTATCTGTCAGCAGAGAGTATGGCCCACCTCCACCGGGAGCTCAAATTTCTGATGTCCGTTACAGCTCATCGACATCCACGGGCAGGTTTCTGAAACATACCATATATATATCGACTTTGGTTACGCGCACAAAAGCCACCTATTACCAAATGAAGCTGAACAAAATATGACTTTCTATGCATACATTTATATATGCACGTATACTGGCCCCTTGTGTATTCCATAACTGTTTCTATTCTCTGGGGCTTAACCCAGTCCTTAATAAGCTTGCTAGCATTTTAAACGTAGACATAACTGCCTCATTGGGTGCTGCTAGTCTCCCATCCCTACTCATTACGCGCTTGGGTTAACTGATATACCACGGTATCCAGTGGGGTACGAGGACGATTAACTTCACCCGCGATCAGGTAACTCTACCACCGACTGCCCGTGGTGTATGGTTAATTGCTCCGTTCGAGCTCAGACCCTGAAACACTTGAAAACCAGCCTTTAGCTGACGGAACAACTCACAGCCAATTCCACCGGACACATGGCTCAAACACTGAGACTTCAAGGCACTCATTAGCTCGACAAACCCAACGGCCTCCACCCATCAAACGACCCACCTTACTACCTGTTAAGAAAGTAAAAGTGCCTATCCGGCTACTTCCATCAACAGCCACACCACAACCGTCCGTTGTTGCGCACGCGAAAGGAGACTCACATCAAGTTTCCTGGTGACCGATGATGAGTGCGCCCGAAGGAAGACAACACCTCTGGGTATTAGTCACAAATTAGTGACTCACCGGGGCCGTTTTCGCATTTCCTCATCTTTGGTCCTCCTTTATCCGGCCAGGGACTGCAAGCAAACGTAGTTGTTCTCAAGTTGCATTGCGTGTAGAATATTAATAATAGCTTATTTCGGATAACCCCGAAGCATGCTGCAATGCAAGATCAAACGGTACAGTTGAAAGCTGAATGAAAGTTACAGTGGGACTGTACAATTATGCGAACGCGATTGAATATAAGAGAAGGCATTCAAGTCAATTGCTGCGATACCGCCCGGTGAATTTAAACTCAAGGTCAGGTGGTCGATCCGGCTGGAGGTAGGCGTAGTTATTCTGCCAAAATGTGGGGTGGGTGGAGAATGGTACAAAATCACACAAATCCTACAGAAAGAAGACTGTCCTGTCGGAGAACTAAACTAGATTGACGGATACGCGGATATCGTGAAGAAGAAACATACCTGAAGGAGACGTATTCAAGCAACGGAGCTTTAAAATGTATGAGAGGAGTTGCGGTGAAAAATTAGATGATAAAAAATTGTGGCATAATACATAAAGACCAAGAAAATCGGTCGAGGATAGCAATTTTGGGGTAGAGTGACCGTATATCGGTTGAGCCAGTTGTAAAACGAAACGGACAACACACTGGACTGTGGGTGTCAAATTGATGGTGAAAGAAGTGACCGGATAGAGCATATAGACTTTGAGTGGATTGTTTTGCTTTCCGAAAAAAGGAATGTAATGCTTCAGCAAGAAACTGGTAACTGACAAAAAAAATCGACGTAAGGTGCGTAGCTACGATAGTGGCAGAAACGTGGCTTGCAAGAAGGATGACCGGTTGAATGACAGGTAAGTATTTACATACTGATAATTCTCAGCAAAAACTTCACGTGGTGAAAAAAATGTATTAAGTATCGGAAGTGTCTGAGACGATCTATCGGAATGGAGCATGAGAAAGGAAATACACAGAACAACCGATGAATAGGTTTGCAAAGTTCGGCAGCCAGATATGGGCGGAGTGTGTGTGATAAACCAAATGGACTACACATCTGGACCGTGGTTGCCAGAGTGATGGTGAAGGAAGTGACCGGATAAAACATATGGACTTTGAGTGGATTGTTTTGCTTTCAGAAAAAAGGAGTGTAATGCATCAGCATGAACTAGGAATTATCGAGAAAATCGTTGCGTGGTGCTCAACTACAACAATAGGATGGACACAGCTGGAAAAAACGATGAAGTGATGGGCAGAAGACTATCAGTTTATGTTTGATACAAAAAGTGGACCACTTTGTGGCGACAGAACAGAACTCTGTGGCACAAGAGCTTGTCAGGTGTGCAAAAGTGGGACACGATGCCTTGCAAGATAAGGACATTGCAATGCAACAGCCTTAAGTGGGCAAACAGCGGAGCTGGCGGAGAAAGCAAGCAAACACAGAGTCGTCGATTATTGGGAATCTCAAGAGATAAATTTCGCAGTGTCATATACTGTCTGGAGATTGTGGTACGGAAGTTAGTGACAGCAATAAATGCGTTATTTCTGGAGTATATCGGTAAAAGTAGCAAAGAGGGGTGGGCTTTATCTTAGAGAGTGGTTAAGTTTGCAAATAAGACTGGTGAGTAGTTTGGCATGAAACCGCGGGAAGTGGACTAGGAATAATGAGCCAGAAGTGTTGATGGGTTTTTAAATATACGATAATTGTGCACCAAAAAAGCAACTTTTGCCGGACGAAACAAGCGTTTGGTTATGCAGGCAAATTTGAAGCGAGCACGATGGAGAGTCAATGTTGGCTGGAGGAGACAGCAACATTTTGAGTATATGAACGGTATTCCTTTTGTTCTATTTTCTTGTTTTTTTTCAATCCGCAACCGGTGCTAGTAGGTGGGGCTGACCGTGCGCTGGACACTCAACCTGAAAACATCGTTGCAGACGTCCTGCACGCCCGATGTGCACCGGCCAAAGCGGGGGATCTGTCCGCGCCCCGCACCGGCGGGATTTGCACAGGTGATTTTGGCCTAGATCATACAGACGTAGAGATGGCGTAGTCTAGGAGATTGTGGGGGATCCAGATTTAAAGCCTGACGTTTGGGCCAGATATTTCACTGGTGTTATCTCCGGATCATTCCAAGACATCAGATGGGAGATGCGCGCCGGTTGGTGTCTGGAAGCATAAGAGTGGAGAGACGCAGTCTGGGACGCTCCCAGCTGAGGATCAACGGTCAATGGTGAAAAGAGAAATCTAGTAATGTGGACACAGACTACTTTGGGAAGAATGAGGACTGTGAGCCATTGGGAGTGAATGGAAATACAAAAATAATGATCAAAACTAGAAATAAAAATGATGATTTAGAAGGTAAGTGGTGGTCACTGGAAATGGATTTAGTGTTGGGACGCTAGGGCAAAATAAAGGAAGGGAATGGAGTCAGTTCGGACCGAGCAAAGCAAATTAAGCATGATAAAGATAATAGGCAGGAGACGTTGGAGCGCGTGAATTGGGGAGAATCTAACAAGAGCAGTGTAAGTGATGTAAGTCATTCTAAGGGGTACTAATGTGTTGGCGATGGAGAAGGCATATGGGGTAGGTGATGTCGACGTTGCAAAGGATGTTAACCGGGTAGTGCTTTCTTTCCCTATTCAAAAATCTGGGTTACCCTCATAAGCTCGTTCCAACGTGGTGCACATATGGGTTAATTGTAGTACCTTGGCGACATCTAAGTATTTTGTAAGGACAATTTTGAAACGGTCTAGTGTCTGGCAGGCCCGAATGTCTTCGGGCAGTCTGTTCCAAATGCGGGAATAAACGGTGATGAAGAACCTTTCTCTTAGTTTTGTCCTGGTGTATGGGACTTTAGTAGTATGATTTCGGTTACGAAGAGGGTAGGGTGCGTCTTGAGCGCAACATAGATCAGTGATGGACGTATGCGCTCTAGAATGTAGGAGGTTGAATAGAAGATAAAGATTGAGTTCCATACGTCGTGGCCATAGGGGTTCAAGCCTTAGTAGCTCACATCTCTCTTTATAACTCAAGGGGGATGATGAGCCGAGTAAGTGCTTGGTGAAGGATCGCTGAACTCTTTCGATCGCAAGTCTGTCAGATTTTCGCATGTGAGTGTATACCAGAGGGCAGTACTCAAGCTGTGGTCTGGCGTGGGATTTAAAGATCAGAAGCTGGCTGTCGCGCATTCTAAAGGTTCTGCAGATGAGAGCTATCGTTCTCTTAGTCTTAGCCACCTGGTAGGTGGCTTGTTCTTGGAAGGTGAACGTGCAAGAATATTGTAGACCGAGATCTCGTACTAGCGGAGTAGTAGGAATGAACGAGCCGTTTAAGGCGAGGGACTCAGGGGGAATTTGACTTTTATATGTGAGAATGGCACTCTTAGCAGCGGAGAAACCCATTTTCCAAGTGTTGCCCCATATGTCAAGAGCGTTCAGGTCATCAGCTATTTTGGTGAGGGTATAGGTCGAGGTATGAGGTTCAAATCAATATACGATTTTAATATCATCGGCTAATAGGAACGCGGTGCCATGGCGTATTACTTTGAATACGTCGTTTATGTAGAGAAGAAATAAAAGTGGACCTAACACACTGCCCTGTACAACACCACTTGTGACTGGCCGGGGTGATGAGAGGTAACCCTCAATGCTTACTGCTTGCGATCTCATGCTAAGATAGGATGACAACCAAGAAAAGAGCGGGTCTATTATGCCGTAAGATTTAACCTTGGTTAGCAGCTGGGCGTGAGGCACGCGGTCAAATGCTTTCGTCATATCAAGGAAGATAACGATAAATGCCATTCCAGAGTCAGCTGACGTTGTGATCAGATTAAGGAAATCAAGTTGGCAGGTCAGACACGACCTAGACTTTAGGAAGCCGTGTTGTTTTTTATTTAGTAACCTACGGGAGAGAATAAAATTGGCAATCCCATCTTTAACTACTCGTTCCATCATCCTGGATATATTGGGAGTGTGGTTTATGGGGCAGTAGTTAGCAGGGTCATGTAAAGCACCCTTCTTATGGAGGGGATTGATAACGGAAGTTTTCCACTGGGATGGGAAAAAGCTTTGTGACATGGAGAGATTAAATAAGTTCATCAAAAGCATCACAATGTCCGGGCCGCCAAGACTGAACAGATCTGGTGGGATACCATCGGGACCAGAGCGAGCCAGAGGCCGGGTGGAATTTAACAGCTTTCTGACTTCGTTGGCTGAGAATACTACGGTTGACAAGGTGTCAGCAGTCAAGGGGGTGAGATCCTGGGTTGGACTATTGTGGTCTGTTATGAAGGTAGAAGCGAAGAAATTAATGAATGCTTCAGCGATTAACTGAGGCGAGCTAATATAAATGTTCTCTGATAGGAGCAAATACGGTATTTTGGTTGTACAGCGGGGGTTTCGAGTTTTGATAAGGCCAGATAGGTGGGCTATTTCATTCGGCTTGTTGAGAGCGTACAGTTCTTGGTTCTCCAGCTTGTTCTCATTTTTGCTTAGTAGCTGGCGTGAGAGGTGGCTAAGGCAGAGGAAGATAGAAAGGTCGTTGGTCCTTTCGTAGGCAAGCTGCAACTTTTCGAACTTACGTTGCAACTTTTGTTGTCGATCGGTTTTTCTCCCACTGAATTCAGTTATCTCGGAAGATATGATGTTAAGAGAACAGAATAGGTTAGAGTCAATCACATTCGACGCCAGTTGAGGATCAGATGTTTGAAAAAATTCATCCCGTGTCTGGTTACGCAGGATGGTGAGTAAAGTATCCCAATTTGCATTTCGGAAAGATTTTCGATTTTGAGGACTTTCCTGGTGATGCGGCTGAACGGAGAATTCACACGTTATGACCCTATGATCACAACCAGGAAGGTGGCTAAATACATTTTTCTTTATATTTCGAAGGCCTAAAGTAAAGATAAGGTCAAGAATATTGTTCCCTCTGGTTGGTGATTTTACGTGTTGTGTCCATCCGCCAGCACGGATACATGAGATAAAATTGCATAACTTCGGAGAGGAATTCAGGGTTGCCCAACAAATGCCAGGGAGGTTGAAGTCCCCCGCTATGATTTTAGAAGCATGCGGGATTTCAGCTACGTGACAGAAAGCATCGGTGATTGCATTTACGTTACCCATGTTGTAGCCCGGCGGACAGTAAACACAACCAATGACGAGCTGCCCCTGAGGCTGGGGTTTATGCGAAAAGCATACAGGAAAGTGTTCGATGAACTCGTTCCCCGGCTAACTCATTGGCTCGTGAATTGCAAACGGGGAAAACCGAGCCTTTTGTGAAAACTGTGGCCGAATGCTCCCAAACATGGGCACCATTGGCCGAATGCCAGCTGAATCGCCAGCAAGGTGACGAGCATCACACAAGCCAAGCTGCACTAGGCGCTCCGGAAAAGTGCGCTGCCGCGCCTTCACATCAGTCAATGTATAGCCGTTGCACCAATCAGCTGTAACGAGCCGGTCCGCCAGTGACCTGAAAGAAACTTGACAAAATTTGATCAGCACACACAACATTCACCTAGTATTTATCAACCCTGAAGTCGCCGATGTTAAAGAAATCCTTATGTGGTGAGGGTCCTTATCATCTGCAGGGGGATTGGCGAAAAATTCATCTGTGCGCGGGGTCCGTTTTACCCAGACTCAGGTAGAAACCGCCCGTACCACGAAGGGCATTTGGTGGGGGTCAGCTGACCGGAACGTCGAAGCATGGGAAAAATTGACGTGGAAAATATCAGAAACGAACGAGTAATGAGATGGGGCCAAAAATATCATGATAGCAGAGCGATTCCGAGATAAAAGCGGTCAAAAGCGTATCGGTTCCAGAACCGGCAAGAGAAATAATATATGATAAAAAGAATATAATGTTTTCCATTGGCAGGATTACTGATTCCTGTTCTGCGGGAAATCCAGTAGGATGACCATTGCTAAAAGGCACGAGTGGCTTTGTAGAAAGATTCGAGAAAAATCCAGCTGGATTCCGTGAGGGTGAACTGCCGCCTAAGAGCTTCAACGCGTGTATGTAATGGACAGTCTGAAAGGTGCCAATAAAGAAGAGCTTTTTAAACAAGTCAAAAAAATGTGTCTTGATGTGCTAGCAGAACGACCATGAAAGAAGCAGAGTTCAAATGCCCGGTTTCTTCACTGTATTTTCGCTGTCGAACTGCACACAGTGTTAAATGTCAATTGGCAAAAGTTAGTTGGAGTTGTAGAGGTGATAACGAGGTTATCAAAGGTGTACCCGAAGGGGATTTCGGACGTTGATTAGGGGGATAATGCAAGTGATCTAGAAGAAAGTGGTTCCAAGTGCTAGTAGTTTGGTAAATAACAATCATGGGAAATAGGAATACCTTTGCAGCGTATTGAGTGGCCGTATAATTCGAAAATTCCTTTGTTGGTCAATATTTATGAAAATACGACCGACAAAACTAACCTGGAAGAAAATCGAAAGGAAAGCTGCAGTCTGGAAAGGTTTTAAATATGGTTAGTTGGTCAAAGGTGTGAAGTTCGTCAAAAACCCTGACCATTTTCATAAGCCCTATCCTTCGTGATGTAAGAGTTGGTAACATAAATTACATTAAGCACTACAAAGAATTTATCCACCTTCTCAAACTTCGATGGGTGGTCGAGTGAACGAACCCCTGGTGGCACTTTATTTTAAAATGAAGAGAACCTTACTATGAAGCAGTTGGACCACGGACTCGACTTAGAAATTGGGGCGGCCACGAAGAAACTGCCTTGCCGTAATATGTGCCGAAACTCAGTGGGTATTCCGAGTTGAAGCTTTGAGCCATGTATCTGACGTTTAATGAGTTTATGGAAGAAAGATAGATTAATTTTTGGTCTCCGCAGCCAAAGGAGATCTAGACGTAAAAAATTGCAGAGTCGATTTTAGTTCATTGTTGTAGAATGAACTATTAGTTGCATTGTGAACTTCCTTTAAATATTCTCAATGGATATTTGGTCACACCGCCGCTTGCTGGAACAAACCACTAATCCCTACTTCGAAAGTGGTCTAACATGGGTCTTATAGGTATTAAGTTTGCTTTCTTGTAGTAGAAATGCTCCACAAAGCAAGCCAATTAACCTTCGAGCCCTCGAAACCTGACTAGCCGTGCGTTCCGAGAAGTTGAACGAGCAAGAGTATTGAAGATCCAAATCTCGCAATGGTTAATTGTCTGTAATTATTTGACCGTCTGTGCAAAGCGGCCTTGGTTGTGCAAAACGTTTATAAGTTACTGTATTACTTTTTTCAGCAGGAGTCTTCAGTGTTCAAGTAACCCCCAAATACCTAATGAAGTGAGATCATGCAGTATGTTGCTAACGGTTGTGTTCAAAGAACGGGAGCCAAAGTTATGCAAAATTCATCCGTCGTCAGCAAACAGAAAAAGAGTTCCGTGACCTGTTACATCAAATACATAGTTTACGTACATCAGGAAGGGTTGTAGCGGTTGCCATCTTCGTTCATACTTTTACCACGTTTATTGTTTAACTGAACGCTGACTGCCAAGCGCGGTGGCCATTTGACCGTTGCTCTTGCGCACGCTCTCACGCACGCTCCCAAATACACGCTAACCACTATCTCTCCCAATCGCCTTCTCGTTCTCACGGGTCGTGGAGAATACTGTTCTGGTTAACATATTTGTGCAGTGCCGCACATTAGAGTAACGTGCAGGTGGTCCACGCAGTACAAAGGACCGAAGCACGCGTTTACTAAGGAAACCGCGAAGTAAGGTCTAATCAACCTTACAATTGGTGAGCCCGACGTGATCCTCAGGTCACGTGAGTTTCCTTGTTTTCTACCGTTCAAGGTCCCGTCTGCGTACGTTTTTGTGTGTTTTATTGTTTCCCTATCTTGATTTTTTTTTTGGTTGGTTTACCAAATAATTTTTTTTTCTCGTCCATACATATTTTGTGTCTAATTCGTCGTAATTTTTTTTTTTCGCGAAGACTGTAGTGCCCCATTGGTCGTCGATTTCTTTTCCCGTCTGTATTCCATAAAGTAATCGCTATGTCTGCCGAACGGAAATCCTGCTCAGACCCCACCGTTGGGGCCATCACGCTGCACATACCGGCATTCACACCTGCTGATCCAGAACTCTGGTTCACGCTGGTTGAGTTAAAATTCGAAAACTGCCGTATAACCAGTGACGCCAGCCGTTTCAGGTGGGTAGCAGGCCGCCTCCCGCCAGAGGTCACAATGCAAGTAAGGGACGTAATAATCTCTTCCCGAAGCTATGAGACTTTAAAGGAGGCTATCATTGCCCGCACGACCCCAACGCAAGACCAACGTATGCAACAACTTCAAAACGTTGAGCTTGGAAGTAGGAAGCCCTCCGAACTGCTGCGTGAGATGCAGCGCTTGAGAGGACCGACAATAGGTGAGGACCCGCTCTTGAGGGAACTTTGGCTGCAGCGTTTGCCGCATAACATTCCAGTTTTACTAAGTGCCGCGCGCAAATGCTCGCTAGAGGAAACTGCAGCGGTAGCTGATGACATTATGTCACGATACAACCCCGCTGTAGCTGGAGTAACCAGGCCGTCCGTCGCAACGGTGCCTGCCTTGCCAACATCTAACGAACTCGCATCAGTTTTGTCTAGAATTGACGCGAGCCTGCAACGCCTAGCAGTTAGAAGTGGGTCACAGGAGCGGCACCGCGCACGCTCACCTAGGCTCCATAGTCCGTCATTGCGACGCCGTTTCGTCGGTTCTTCAAAAGAAGGATATTGTAAGTACCACAGTCGCTTCGGTGAGGGAGCCAAACGATGCGAACCAGGGTGTACGTTTCCCGGTGCTCATCAGGGAAACTAAACCCCCGGCCCGTGGTGGCGACCCACGAAGCCGGGTATCACACCAATAGTCGTCTTTTGAACGTAAGGGACATCATTTCAAATAACCTATTCCTTGTAGATACCGGTGCCGAAGTGAGCGTCGTCCCCCGAGCGAAAGACGACAATAGCACACCGCAGGCCCAAACACTACGCGCTGCCAATGGCACGGCCATCCCAACGTTTGGCCAGCGGTCGCTCACCTTAAACTTGGGTTTAAAGCGTAATTTTCGTTGGGTATTCATCATCGCCGACGTCCCGTACCCAATTCTGGGCATTGACTTCCTGCAGCACTTTGACTTGTTAGTTGATGCACGGCGCCGAGGAGTGGTGGATCGTCAGACCACTCTCGCCGTTGCGGGTCATAATTCGCGAGTGAATCACGTCACGCCATTTTACGTTCAACCACCGGCACACCAACCTTATGGCGAACTCATCGCCGCCTACCCGGCCATGTTTCGGCAGGCCGGGCCTCTCCCAGCAGTGACGACCAGTGTCACTCACCATATCGATACTAAGGGACCCCCAGTGTTCAGTAGGCCGCGTCGGTTAGCACCAGACAAGCTTCGTGTTGCACAGGCCGAATTCGAACATATGCTAGAACTGGGTATAATACGCCCTTCTAGTAGCCCTTGGGCTTCCCCCCTTCATATGGTTCCTAAGGCTAGTGGCGACTGGCGACCCTGTGGTGATTACAGAGCGCTTAACAAAGTCACCGTCCCGGACCGATACCCGATTCCCCATATACAGGATCTTACTTCGTCTTTATCAGGTTGCTCCATCTTCAGCCGTATCGATTTGGTTCGGGCGTACAACCAGATCCCGGTAGCAGAGGCCGATATCCCTAAAACTGCCGTCACTACACCTTTCGGGCTGTTCGAGTTTCTGCGAATGCCGTTTGGACTCAGCAATGCAGCCCAGACCTTTCAACGGTTCATGCACGAGGCAACTCGTGGTTTGGAAAATGTCCACGTATACTTGGATGATATTTTGGTGGCGAGTTCTTCAGAGCAAGAGCACGCTACGCACTTACGAGCACTTTTCGAACGCCTTAGCCAGCACGGCGTTACGATCAATATCGCGAAATGCGAATTAGGCCGGTCTGATATCACTTTCATAGGACATTCTATTTCATCCTCGGGTATCCGCCCTCTGTCAGATAAAGTTTCCGCTATTCGCGACTACCCTGAACCCCAATCTTTTCGCCAGTTGCGTCAGTTTGCCGGTCTGGTGAATTTCTACCGCCGATTTATTCCTCACTGTGCGGAAATGATGCAACCCCTCACCGACCTGTTGCGCGGAGGTAAGCGGAAGTTCGTGTTTCCCGACACAGCACAAGCTGCATTCGCCTTGGTCAAGGATGCTGTCGCCAACACAGCACTCCTTACCCA
This sequence comes from Fasciola hepatica, assembly GCA_948099385.1. Lineage (NCBI taxonomy): Eukaryota > Metazoa > Platyhelminthes > Trematoda > Plagiorchiida > Fasciolidae > Fasciola > Fasciola hepatica. Next base: position 6,510,717 of record CANUEZ040000019.1, read on the forward strand.
CTACGACCCTTTGGCTCCTATTTCGGTAGTGACGGGTGCCTCGGACACAGCGGTTGGAGCAGTACTGCAACAGTTCGTAGATGACTCTTGGCAACCTTTAGCATTCTTCTCCAAGCGCCTACAACCCGCGGAATCAAGGTACAGCACGTTCGGTAGAGAGTTATTAGCCATCTACTTGGGAATTCGTCATTTTCGACATGCACTCGAAGGCCGTTCGTTCACGGTGTTTACAGACCACAAGCCTTTGGTTTACGCACTGAAGTCAGCTTCCGATCGATACTCACCACGCGAGATTCGCCACTTAGACTTTGTCTCACAGTTTACTGTGGACATACGACACGTCTCTGGGGTACTTAATCCCGTCGCAGACGCCTTATCGCGCGTATATCAACTAAGTCTGGCACAAACGCCTAACATCAACTTAGACGCAATGGCACAGGCTCAAACTATGGACCCTGACATCGAACAACTTAGACAAAACGGTTCTTTGAGTTTAACCACAGTGCCTATCCCAGCTTCCCAGAATACCATCGTGTGCGATGTGTCGCAAGGTCGCCCTAGGCCAGTAGTTCCTGCTGCCCACCGGTATCCTACGTTCATGACACTCCATAATCTGGCTCATCCGGGTGTGACTGCCTCGGTGAAACTGATAACTGAGCGTTTTGTTTGGCACAATGTCAAACGCGATGTCCGTCAATGGGCTCGTGCTTGTCTGCAGTGTCAACGTGTTAAGACCCATAGGCACACTAAGGCAGCGTTAGCCAGGTTCCCAGAACCTGAAACACGTTTTCATCATGTGCACGTCGACCTCGTAGGACCACTCCCACCTTCGCTTGGGTACGTTTACATACTCACATGCGTGGATCGTTTTACTCGCTGGCCGCAGGCCATCCCTATCCCTCGTCCCACCTCGGAAGAGGCCGCGAAAGCTTTTCTGACCGGTTGGGTTAGTCATTTCGGTTGCCCGGCAGTAGTAACCACCGATCGCGGTCCACATTTTGACGGCGCTTTCGGCAGCCTACTCGCTACGCTCGGTTGCCAACACGTTAAGACGACAGCTTACCACCCTCAGGCCAATGGTATGGTTGAGCGTTTCCACCGGCAATTAAAAGCCGCCCTTCGAGCAAACGGTAACCCCCTTTGGAGTGAAACACTACCATTAGCACTCTTAAGCCTGCGTAGTACCGTTAAGGAGGAGTTACACACAACACCGGCCGTACTAGTATATGGCTGTCCACTTCGTCTGCCTGGGGAGTTGGTAGCCCCCTCATCAACCGTGACTTTCGACTACGGTGACTATGCTCAGCGCCTTACGCAGCACATGCGAGTGCTCAAGGCCAGTCCGCCGCGTGAACAACAGTCTACAAGTTATGTCCCAACTGCATTAGGAACCGCTACTCATGTATTCCTTCGCGTCGATGGCGTTCGATAACCACTACAAGCGCCATACACTGGCCCGTTTCGGGTGATAAAACGTAGGGCTAAAACACTTGTCATAGATATCAACGGACGACACGACACCGTATCTATCGACCGTCTCAAGCCTGCCGTCATTGAGTGCAAGCCGCTCGGCCAATTTACACCCACTCAAGTCGCTCAGTCACCTGCATCGAGCGAGTTACCACTCGAACCACCCCCAATTACGCCTAGTGAGGACTCGGCAGCTAGTCCATCAGATTCTCCAACCGTACCCGCAACGCGAAGTAGCCGTCGCGGTCGCCAACTACGAAATCCCGTCCGCTTCGCCGATTTCGTGACGATTTTTACAACCGACTGTTAGCAATAAGTTGGGAAGTTCGCCATGGAGTTACCAAACAACAGACCCGGGAAATTACAATCGGTAGTTATGATTTCATTTTCTTCTGGTCTCCTAGCGACTACAACAACACCGAACATCGTTTGTGTGTTGTTATTACGGTCCAACATCCGCCGGCGCCCTCAGGCGCTATTTTGTTCCAGTTTACCTTGCCCTCTCTCAGACGGATCTAACAAGTCACATTGGCTTCATCCGTAGCCTGGCTGACTCCCGTGCACGTTCAAGGAGCCAACCGCTCACTGGACAACGGGACGATTGGTCAGCCTGGCACTGGAGACGGCAACTGGACGCCTTTTTGGATGGACCTGACGAGGCATTTTCCGGCTTGCATTCGTATGAGACCCGCGGGCGCCAAAACACAGTTGGACCCACGCACATCGGACCTCGAGAGTGCAGGCACCGGTAAACTCATCAGCAGTCGTTCGACGTCAACAACAATATAACGGAGAAGCTATGAGGAGTTCCTGGACAACCAATAATTCCGGCTTACCATCACGATCGAAGCCCAACTCCGTCGGACTTCTAGGAGGAGGCCCCTGTAGCGGTTGCCATCTTCGTTCATACTTTTACCACGTTTATTGTTTAACTGAACGCTGACTGCCAAGCGCGGTGGCCATTTGACCGTTGCTCTTGCGCACGCTCTCACGCACGCTCCCAAATACACGCTAACCACTATCTCTCCCAATCGCCTTCTCGTTCTCACGGGTCGTGGAGAATACTGTTCTGGTTAACATATTTGTGCAGTGCCGCACATTAGAGTAACGTGCAGGTGGTCCACGCAGTACAAAGGACCGAAGCACGCGTTTACTAAGGAAACCGCGAAGTAAGGTCTAATCAACCTTACAGGGTATTGGCCCGAAAGTGCTACCTTGAACAACTCTGCTACAGATTTCGGTACTGGCACTGTGCCATTTACGTTTACAGCCTTACAGCGTGAAGGCAAGTGAGCTGACAACCTCGAATATGAGGGGTTCTTAAAGCCATAGGATTTTACTTTTGCTATAGGTGGAGAGTTAGAAACTCGGTCAAGAGCTTCATTCGTATGGAGAAAAACTATGATCATCTACTTGCCTTTGTTGGCAGCCATCTTTATGAGATTTGAAAAATAAGGCACGCAAGTAGAACATGAGCAATGTTTTTAAGAAAACCATGCTGGGCCGTATTTATGAGATTATTTCTGAGAGGGTAATCCATAAGTTCAGCTTTAGTCAGCCTTTCTATGAGCCCTAAGGCCACTGGGGTGTGGCTAAGAAGTCTATAGCTAGCTGGATCTTGTTCTGATCCCATTTTATGAATTGGAACAATAACTGAGGTTTTCAATTAGCTACGACACAAACCACATTGCGTAGCTAAGTTAAATCTGCTTGGAAATAAAACCGGAATATCGGGTCTACCTATCCCATAAATGGCTGTAGGTAAAGCATATAGCCCCAGGTGGTAGGAAAGTCTAATACTTGACAACAGAGGTGATATATTGTCCGGGTGAAAAGAAACCGTAGACAGACTTTCCGAGAAACTAGAATTCAGAATCGGAGTAACAGCAGAAGAGTCATTTGTCAAGGTAGATGCAAAGGCACACCGAAAGCCTCCGATGTTTCTTGTGCTTTTTTCACGTAACTATCGTTGTAAAAAGGAGGAGAAGCAGCTGAAGTGGACTGAGTTTTTCTACGTTCCGTTACCTTTACTAAAATTTCCACTCCCTTGTGGTTTTGCAAAGCATTTTGTTCTATTTTGCTTTATCCACTCCGAACAAGAGAAGATACCTCGAAATAGGTGGACGGATTGTACGTGTAACGGGAAATCTCTTGTTGTGAGAGAGGTACGTAGTAGTTTCGAGAGCCGCAGTTTCATCCGGAATATTTCGTTTAGTTTTGCGCGTTTAAAGGAGTCATTATTGGGCACGATCATATGCAAACAAAAATTTAATATAGAACAAGGCTTGGCTGTTACCGTTTGTGGGTCGCAATATAGAAGAAATTTGCCCCAGTTCTGGGTGCGTATAAGCAAAGGTAATTAATTCTATTTTGCATGATGGGACAAGCTAGCGATGGAGAGATTTTGGTGGACTTTTAAGAGGCCAGAGAAGCTGCAGGAAACCGCGGAGTGATCAATTCCCGGAACTTTCACTTGGATCAGAGTGTACACCTGGTTAACTCCCTGTGTAAAGATCAGGTCTAGTGTTATTTAACCTTGTTGTTGAAGACAGATGTTAAACCCATCTACCGTGGCGGATAGTAGTTACAAAGTTCAGCTAGGTTTGTGGAGAATAGAAGGTTGACAAACAAAAACCCGGTGCAGCAAAGTCACCCTCTATGAGCCTGGGTCCACTAGGGCTGTCTGCCGCATAATTCAGAGCATCATTGATGGTTAAGAGGTTAACACTACGTGGGCTGGACGGACGGTATAAAACGAATCATAGTCTCGTGATGCCCACCTTCGACGTTGAGTCGCGCTGGACCTTCCGTGCTGACCAGAATGGGACGCTAAAAAATAGATGAGAAAAGATTTTCCCCTGCAAGGATTAGACAGCCTCCTCCACGCTAGTCTGATCTCTTTACCGAAGGCCGTGTAGCCTACCACAGCAGTGTCCTCAGTGAGAATAGTATCAGACATCCATGTTGCAGTTAAAAGAGGGAAGCCGTACTCACCAGTGAGAGCAGTGGAAAGCCTTGAGTGCGCCTTGTCTAACGCCCATCGAGCATTTATGGATTTCAAAGACTGAAGCCCAGGTTGGAGGTCGTCACTGTGAGGACTACTTGAGACCTCATTAAAAATATGATCATTCTGTTCTGCTGTTGGTAGAAGGAGGTCAGTTAGGTGGTATAGATGGGTTTGTATCAGATAGGGATGAAAGTGATGGAATGCCAAATTGGGGAGTATCCAACGAAATGCCGGGGACTTTCTTACTCATACAGTTCAAGGATGTGGGTGGTTGCAAAGCAGGCGCTTCCGAAGGTAAGAGCAACTGAGTTATGAAAAAAGTTACAGTTGTTCTTGTAATACTTGACATAATCGCTTTTCAGAGCAGGCATACGGCCGTGCTTTTAGTTGGCACGTGCAAAATACTTATAAGCTGCATTAGTACTGACGAAACGGAGATGAACCTGGGAGCGTCAACAAGTTTGCTGATAAAAGGGGAAAATAGGATTGCTACTCTAGTCTGCGGAAGACTTTGTCCGCATAGTGAAAGTAATTTTGAGGGGGAACTGGATAAAAAGGTGAAGAAAAGCTTGGAAGTGAGTATATGTGAAAGGTAAATGGGAAAGGATAAGTTCGTGGTTCCCTAGGCATTTGAAGAGGGGTACCTAGAGAGTTGTGCTTCTGTACGACAGTAGAACGTACAGGTGAAAGGGGTTGGATAAATTGCTAATAGCGCGCTGAATATTGATTGCTGTCAAAAGCGCCTAAAGAGGTAGTCTCTGGGTAGTACTTTCCTTCTTTCAACGAAAGATTCTCTTCACTCGGGCACCTTGGGAACCTGTGGTGAATAACTGCATTGCTGTTTTCAGTGGCTATTTTAATGCCGATATTATCCTGGAGAGACGAAAGTGTGTTTTGTTGACGGCACTCTAGTGGGCGGATGCGAATTAGTAGGAGCGGTAGAAGTAACCACAAGGCAGTTCGCTGGCCTGATGCTTGAGCTCTGAGATAGGGACTTTTTGAGAAAAGGGAATGTCTCTACGCTAAAGCCGGGGACAAGGTAGTGGCGGTGCGATCTATTTGAAAGTGCCAAAAAGTGGCTTGCCAGCGACGGTGCCACAGATTCATTTAAGTCCACCGATACCAGGTGAGATTTACGAGGTGAGGCTGGTGGGGGAACAGAAACTTCAATGAGCGTCTGCAGCTCTGGCAATGAGAGTTGAGGGCCGGAAACGGTAGTGGACATTTTTGTGTTACTTGACGATCCAGAAACCTCTCTTCGCGAAGAAGCCCTGTCAGCCATTATTGATTGTTCCTTAACGAAGGATTACTAGCTTCAGCCCGTAGCTTACTGATAAATTCCGTTGTCACATATTCATTTGCAAACTGGAAAGTAGGGGGCAGTTGTTGCGTTGTGTCCACCTGAGTAGCCTGGTGCAATGACCCCAGTGATATGCCATATTGCAAGCACTGAGGACAGTATTATTTGCTGATGGGAGAGGTAAAATGTACGAAATATTAAAAACAACGGTATATTTAGAATGTTATGCGCAGACGTATTTCCGCAGCAAGTGTTTAAATAAATTTTCCATCAGCCATTAGACTCCTGGAGTCTGGATTAGTAGCCGGATCAGTAGTATGTGCGAAAGGTACCAGCTTAGCTTAGAAGTCCTCAGGTGATGACGCCCGTTTATCTATTGGAGTTAATTTTAGTTCTAATATACTGGCTTTTTGCCGGCTTCGTCAAATAAGTCAGTCACAGCTAACAAAGAAGGATCTCGTCCGAGCGGTACACCGAGAGGTACTTGTATCGCTCACGGTTCCTGGAAATACCAAACTGCGCGATCAGGGGTTTGTAAAGCCTAGTCTTTGGTCTTGACGTTGTGCTCATCCGATTAATTTTCCAAAGGATAAGGAAGAAGCAAGCAGGTGTGCAGCAATTTAAGCGGTCTTTCACTTGGGTCTTATATGTTATATGCCAATAGTTCGGGGAAACTTTTCATGCTTGTGAAGTCTGTTTGCAGAATAATGTAGGCCCGACAAAAACACTGATGTTTCCCAGGAATTTTGATGATGAGCAAAAAGCTTCGACATCGAAAACAGCTATTCGATTAAAGAACCACCTCGAGGGATTCACGTAGAATGGTACCTTAGGGTTGAAGGTTCCAGGATATTCCCTTGTAGCACCCAGCCCGTTCTTAACATCGGTTTTCGGTCGGCCTGCTTAGAGGCCACTTTACGCTGATCAATAATTAATTGATGTGAAGCGAATCAACGGCTGGAGTAAAGTGCAATGTTTAGTTGGCTTTTTACCTAAATATATTGGTTCATTTCATCGAAATACCCTGAAATATTCCGGTATAAATCGCTCCATTTCATTCCCCCGAAAAAAGTAAAAAGGGACAAATAATCGGGAAGTCACAAAATGAGAGATAGAAGCAAGCACCGAAAATCGTAGTTTCGGAATAGTGGCGGAAATTGCCAAAGCATATGTATTTCAAACAGTAGGTACAATCGATCAGATCAGCTGACTCCAGCAAGGTTTTGATCATTATATTCCTTGGCATGAAGATGGACTTTGGTTGCGTACCTCAAGCTCAGCTGCTAACTAATGTCGAATTGTATGGTATAAACGACCCGCTCTCTACTTGGTATTCATCCTATCTTAGCACGGAATCGCGGGTAGCAAACATGGAAGGTCACCTCTCACTAACCCAGTGGTGCTTGAGGCCCGCTTTTTCCACCTTACATCAACGATGTATTGAAAGTAGTGCACCAAGTCACCGCGTTTCTATCCACCGATGACATTAAAATTATCTATTCCCCTCAATCCCATGCCCTGACCTACATCTTCACCAAGATTGCCGACGGCCCGAACGCCGTTAAAATATGGTGATTTACTTGGAAAATAAGTTCCTTCCTTTGCTATGGTGCCATACTGACGTAGTAAAGCTACTTTTCCCCCGAATACCTCGCCTTAAACGAACAGCTCACCCCCACGTATCCTCTGGTGGGGGACTGGGGCATTCGGTATTCCTGCTCCTTCATCTTTCAAGGGTAAGCCACCTACCAAGTAGCAAGGACCAAGAGGACGACAGACTTTATCTGCAGATCGTTCAGGCTGGGCCACAGCCAGTTCCTGATCTTTAAATCCCAAGCCAGACCGAAGCCCGAGCACTGTCCACTGGTATACACTCACGTGCGTAAATATGACAGACCAGCCTTCACGAGTCCGGCGGTCTTTCTGTAAGCAATCATTCAGCCCATCATCTCCCTGAGTCACCAAGAAGGTGGTCAGCGACCTAAACTTAACCCTTGTTGCTACGACTTGTGAAGCTTAATCCTTACCCTCTGTTTGGCCCGTTAAATTTTAGATTGCATACCTCTAAAGCACATTTAAGCGTCGCCCAAGACACCATCTACTACCCACGAAACAGAAATGACGTCAGCAAAGTTCCGTACTTCCGAACAAACTGAGAGCAAGGTTCTTTATGGTCGTCTACTCCCGAGCATGAAGCTGGCTGCCAGAATTCATGGAAGCCCATCGGACACCAAGCCAAATCAAAACCATGCTCACAAAATTCCTTGAAGTCACAGAAGTACCGCAACTCGCTCGCTTGTGCTCCAAATTGGAATAAGCTTATGAGGGTGGCCTAGATTTTTGATTGAGTGAGAAAAGCGTGGCCCGGGTAACCTTCTCTTCACCGAGGACAGCAACTACCCCATACTTTCTCTCCATCGTCAGCATATCATTATCCCACACGTAGGTTTTCACTACAGACATTGCCCTTGATAGATTCTCATTAATTCTTGAGGTCTGACGCCATTTCTTATGTTGTTGCCATATTAAATTTATTTTATCCACGCCTAATCGGCTTGGTCCCACTTTCATTACTTCACCCTAGCATTCTGACTGATCATCCCATTATAGCGACCAACATTCATTTCAAGTTCACCATAACCCGTACTCACAGTTTTAGTCAATATTTTTGTGTCCCTGCTCACTCTCATTGGCTTGTGGCCCTTATTCTTTCCAAAGAATTTACAACGTTCAAAGAACTAGATGTTTCTTCTCGCCATTGACCGTTAGCCCTCAGCTGGGAGAGTCCGAGGCGGCTTTTCTCTGCTTTCATTTCTGAGGACCTCCGCTGACGAGTATCTTACCTTCGATGACTTGTAACTCTCTAGAGGCAACACCAGCAAACTGTTTGACCTACACCTCAGGCTGAAAGCTCACCATCTACCCGTCATTCCTTCGCTTTAACACTGACCCCGCTCCTCAGGACCCCTCGTAATCTGGCCGCTCGCCCTTGGACTACTTGGTCTCTACTGTCTTACGGTTTCGTCAATACCACTGGTGCGAATCCTACCAAGGCAGGATGCGGCCAGATCCACCACTTTGGCTGGCGCGCTTTGGGCTTGCAGGAAGCTCACAGTGAAGTGAGGGGGCAACTAGATTTGTGAATGGCACCTCTTGTCACCAGAGGTGGTTTTCGGTTTAGGTGTCTAGCAAGCGGTCAGCCGCGCCAAGTAGTGCCGGTTGTGACTTACAGGGTTCCATTCATATGCTTCTACTGCCGTGAATGCGCCGCCGCCTCCTCGTGTTGTATTGTTTAGAGGTAATAGAAATGTGGAAAGTCTTTGGCTCCGGCGGGATTCGAACACACGCACGGTCACCACCCTCGCTTCAGTACTGCGAGTTCTCTACCAGCTGAGCTACTAGGCCACTCCGAAGGACCTTCGACTTTCTGCACATGGATCACACGGATACCCGACCAAATTACAGTGGCACATGGCATCCACCACAGTGAACTAGCTTGTAATTTGACTGCCTGCAGCAGGATTTCCCTTTGTATCAACAGGACTTCACCAGTTAAGTGCGTTGGGCATGTTTTCAATGCATTGATTTTTCACATTTGGATCATCTCTGGACATTGTCAAAATCTGCCTAACATCAATACGTCCTCTTGTGATCGCTTTCAAAACGCTACTACAACTTACATGATTTTACGTCTAGCAAAATATGGTCTCCTCAGTAAAAAATTACCTTATAGTGAAGAACCTGTCTACGTTCCTGGCTCATCGTTCTTGGTCTAACTTCCTGAGGTTTCATACCGAAATAGTCACCAGTCCCATCCAAAAGCACAACCGTTCTACGAATAAAATTTTTATCAGTTTGTTCAAATAATGGCGCTTTTCCTACTACCATTCACCCCAGCTCTGCCATCTCCAAAGATTATATCTCGCCAAGAAAACCTGCTTCCAGAGCATCCTAGGAATTATTGTTCTGGCAAACGTTTGCTCGCTTCATCTGTTCCATAGGCAGCCCACATAGAGCTGTCGCATCGTAAAATCCTCATTGTGCACATCACTGTGTCCTCTCCAGGTATGCATATCTGGGAGGCGCTTGTAACGCATAGTTTTGGTTTGTCGTCGTCACATACTTTACCCTTTGAAAGGAACATCAGTAGGAAGTCGTTTACCAGTCACTTACTTTACCGTCTTTTTTGTGATCTATTTGTCTCTGGCATTGCCATAGCTACGCTTCCTATAAAGTTGTGCCATCCAGTTTCTATTTTCATGTTAATGCGCTACATCTATTTTCTCTGAGAGCAAACAATTCGCTCAAAGCCTGCTAGTTCCCTCCAGACCACTTCTTTCATCATCACTCAGGCAGTCTGTCCCCAGGTGTGTTGTTCATTAGCTACGTAACTGGCAACCGGTATCCGGTCACTGAGAGTTACAGCTATGTTATTCGACTGATTTCCGTTCTGTATCTATAACTACGTTCCTGTTCATCGTCCAGTTTTCGATTCAAACCCCTGTCATGCACCGCAGTTTGCCATCGGTAGTTTACGTCTCCTCTGGAAATTCTTCTTTTCCAACGTAAACAAAACACCCATCAATCCAGTTTGATTCCCCTGTTGTACCGCTATAACTTTGCGAGATTTGTGCATACATTTGCTACTTCTAGCCGGCTCCATCCGGACTCGGCCAACTCGACCACCTTGAGTCGAGCTTAAATTCACCGGGAGCTGCCATAACGAGTAATTTGAATGCTTTCCACTGCACCTTATTGTGTACACGTACACGCGTAATTTTTCTGAAATTAGGATTCCGCTTTCATTTGCACGGCTTGACCATGCATTACAGCATGCTTCGAGGCTATCCAAAATAGGCCGTTAGTATTATTGTTGCTGCGATCCAGTATAGTGGAAGCCACGAAGCAATCGTATTTTGGTTTTGGGATTCATGTGGATTAGTTGCTCGTTGCTCGAAAGTGCCGTGCAGGCACCAAAACTTGCGCTGTTTGAACAGTAATATTGCGACTTACAGTCTGGTTATTGCTCTGATCCTCCCGATGAAAGAACACTGTCCATGGTGTTACGTGATCCTCCACCGCACCGCGAAGGCATTCAATTCCCTGGAACTGCAAACCGGACAGGTCTTTTTACGGTACCACCGCAGAAGCACGCAGTGCCTCAAAACCGCACACTTCGCGTGGTCTCCCATTCCATCACTACTCGCCGGTCGGCTAACGGGATATCTACCGAGCTGCATCAACACCGCATCACAAGTCAAAGAACGAGGTTAGCTCCACGGCTTATACCAGGCCGACCATGAAGGCCTCCCAAATTTTGGGTCCCGGGTAGAGGTGCCAAAATTGTAAAAGGTCAGGATCGGTGATCTTTCGTCGTGAGTGTGTGTGCGTTCAATCTGAAAAGCACACAAGGGGGAGGAACAGCATGAACCGGGGCGCAATAAGTACAGCAGCAGGCTGCAGCACTTACATTAGATGTACAACTATGTGGCGGCCTACAACCTGGCCATCGCAGATGCCTTTACTTTCCTATGTTGAGCTCCAGTTGCCACTTCGTGGTTCAAGCTTAAAACTCGTTCAAATCCTCTTGACCGGATGCCTTTCCGGTTTTACCCACCAGCTGTAGGTCTCCTCGAACAGGGGGCCTGGGTTTTCCATACTCTCCAAGAGACGGATGACATTGATCGAAAGCAAAGGGGATCAGAGACTAACCCCCTTAGGCACCGGTATCCCCTGTCCGGCCTGTGTGATATGCTGGGGCCCATTTCACGACCTCAGTCGTTATATCCAGAGCCTCCACTGTGCCTCAGTGTAGGCAGTGAAGTACTGAGTCAAGGGCCTTTTAGAGGCTCAAATAACAGACCTCGGAGCTTTCAGCTCTATCCAGCTTGGCCGCTATCTCTTCTGGGAAATGGGTCAGGCTGGACTGGCACGATCCTCTCCCAGCACACCCATGAAGTCTACCGGTATGCATCCATTTTCAGGTGGGTAACCGGCCATGAGGAGCCAAGTCAGTACCTTAAACATTCTCAGAGGCACAGGTAGGAGACGGACCGGTCGGTGATTGTGTACTTCTTCTTTTAGCTCGCCCTTATGCTTTGGGGCAACTTCGACAGTTAGTTCTCAGGTTGTCACCCACAGTACAGAAGCCTGACTTATAAGCCAGCAAGGAAGGCTGCTGTCATTTGACGAGGATGCTTAGGACGGCAACATGCGCCATATGGACCGTTCCCTGTGTGCATTTTAAGTCCCCTCAGGTTTTTCCCTCCTCGACAGAAGAAATGGGGATTGACGGCTTCACTCGCCGTTTAATGAGGAAATGGCAGCTACGCTGGGCTTAGTCCGTTGTTCCACTGGCGCTCACTCCCGAATTGCTCCGATGGTGTTTTTCACGAAGGTTGCACGTACACGACCTGCGAGAACACAGAGTGCTCAGCTTGTCGGGGCTCTCCAAGAGCACAGGTTAGTAAAAACATGTTGGTGTTGGCCGAAATCTTGTGCCCATGGATTACTTCAAAGCTCCAGGAAAGATAAGGGTGGAAATCCATGCCCAATCACCATTCTTCCCGAGGTGGAGCCACTAGGATGGTCCGTAGGTCATGCACGGTTTACCAGTCTGCAATACTGCCGGCGAAATCTTTTCAACTGTGAAAGGTAAAGAGAATCTTGACAAGGTAGGCATTCGCGAAGCCCTTCCAAAGCCTATATCTGGATAGTCGTGTATCGGCTTTTGTCTCGAAAAAGTGGCTTTAGGAAAAGCTCCGACAACACCACTATCCGGGAGCACGATTGACCTTGGCCACTGGAAGACCTGTGCAAATGGAACTGAACTGACAATAAATCTGCAGTAAATACCATAGGACGGCTGTATGTAGGGAAGGACTAGCGACCGTTCCCCGCGTTATTTTATTGCAGATTGACAAAAGCACGAATGGGACGTGAAGACGTCAGTCTGGTCTAACACTCTATAAAACAGAACCCGTTGTATGCTTGATCGAAAGCACCAGCAAGCAGCAAGCAGAATAACCGCGTCGTAAGCTGTGATCGGCATTCTGAGATCATGTGACCAAGGCAGGTACGGACGGGCGACAACCAGTGGAGAACCAGGTCAGAGGTGACGTGATCTAAATTGGGCTTAAGAACTGATGTGCTTTGAGACATGCGGGCGCCCGTCAGTGCGAGGGAGAAATAACAACCAGTGCTTCGATAGTAAACCGATGAGGCTCCCGACGTCGCCTTTCCTCTCAGCGAGATTATGCTGTGAGTCCTCACCTGTCGGGGAAGGCCAGTTATCCTCGTGTCAAGCGGCGCGGCGGCTTATATGATGTTATGTTGCAACAAAAAGGGGAAGTCCCATGTCATTTTTGCCGATCGCTTGTGAGCAGCCTTCGGGCAGCTGTCCTACGTTCATCTACCAGTTCATAGGAGTCTGGACCATAAACACGAAAAGTTTTATTGGCCCCGTTAGTTTTGTCTGACTGTTTTTACCCACGGCCTTTTGAGAAGGGCAAAGGTCCTCGGCGGGAGGGCGCGACTGAATTTGCATAAGTAACCTGATATCGATCTGATCGATCACGATGGTCTGGTGAGTTGGTCTGCGCGAAAGAATAAACAATAAGCTTTGTCCGAATGGGGTAAATGAGCCTGAGATCTGCCAGAGTCCTTTCTGTGGCTGGATAGCACATCTTTTTGTGCGTAAGAAGGGCCTCTAGGACAGCAAAGTCCCGGGTCTTAACCGAGAAAGCGCATCACTAAAACGGACTCGTCCAGCTTCCTGCTGACGCAATCAATCGCAGGATTCTCCCCCGGATCGTTCTGCATCGCTCGGGAATGAGGATGCGTACCATCTTCTGGGTGAAGTTCAAACTCTCGGCTCATGGACTGAGGGTTGTCATCAGTAATTATTTCCTCCAGTAGTGGAAACCTAGAAAACGCAGGCCATAACAGCCGAATGATACCTGCCTTTGCTCAGTCTCCATACGAGGGTATATTGAGCCACTTTCTATAGAAAAGAGTAGCAGTTGGACAGTTTTCCGGACGGAGTCCACAGTGTCAGTAACAACTTATGACTAAGGCCTCGTGAGACAAACTGGGAGCCGAATCACTGAATAAACTGGCTCTGAGCTCTCATCCGCTGGTTGGATTCTGTTACAGTTTCAGATTATCTTCTAATGAGAGTTTCATCCCAGGCCTGGGAACAGTAGTTCCACCCTATCTCACATAAGGTGCCGGAGCGACCGTCGCGGAGGCAGAATAAAAACTCTCTGGTAAGCTAATAAGGGTGCCACTAATTACAAAAAAAGCACAATATTTTACTTGCCATAGGCACAGAAAAACTAATTGGCCAATGTTAACACGTGTATGCCTATTTTCCAAGAACGTCAACCCTTGCATATTTTACGACAAAAGCTGGTCGAGAAAAATTAGCATCTCTGTATATGTCTCTATTTATCTGTTGTGACACCTTTTGGATTTGGCCCCTGACCCCGCCGTTGTGCTTGCATATATATATCATTCTTCGTTGCATGCCATTCAGGTTTTGCAATCTTGAAATTCCGCAGCGTAAGGGCGTGCTGTCTCCTGTGGACGATCTACGTGAATCAGTGAAACTAGGTGTCGTACCAATAACAGCCATTACACAGAAAAATGTGGTCATGTCCGCGGCGTTTTGGATGCTGGGTTTGATGGGGCACTTGTCACGCCAGAATCTGTAGAGCAACATGGTTTGGGGTGGGACACCACGTCGTTGACGGTCATGACTGCCAAAGACGCACGTACCACCGATCCAGGGAATATAAAACTACAGTTGATATCTCTGGCGGATTCAGAAACGGTTGACGCGCCACATGTGTTCGCCGCAAACAGTCTGCCAATGAGATCAGCAATCCCCAGTAAAACTACCTTTTATACTTTATACGTTTTTTGTTCACTTTCCTTTTGTTATGTAATAGTAGTATACCACCGCAGGAAGGGGGCTGCGGCCAATCTTGGCTGCCATTTTGGGGGTGACCGGCGGCGAAGCAGGACTGGAACCCGGGACGGAAGGGTTGGAAGCCTGCCATGACTACTGTTTGACCAAGCTGGTGGCCACATTTAAGAAGGATTCCGTTTGGAGGACTGACAAAAGTACAAAATGACATACCGGTCGGCTGTGACGCGCTTCAAGCCCACTGGGTATTCAGCCAAAAATCGGAAGCCATAAAGAACCATAGACCACTTTTGGATGGGAACTGTGGGTCTCACCGCGCATTGAGGTTCAAGGATTGAGCCCTGCAGGTTTTCTGGGCCAAATCACTGTTGGCACCGAATCCCAGCCAAAACGTATGGTGTTGTACAGATTCATCTGAGTTTGGATTGGCAACACAACGGCTATAATCTGATTGCCTATTACCAGGTTTAAATTCTACTTTCAGTGGCTCCCATGAAGTTGGCTAATTCTTGGTCTAACATACAACGCTGCTGTTTTGCTAATCAGTTTAGTTCGGAATACAGCCTTTGCCGTCACCATTTCCTACGTGAGTCGCGCCAGGTTCGCTACATCTCAGAACTTTGAGCCAATGCTAAAGAGTTCGCACACTCCTTCGGCTCAAGGCAATTTGCGGAATGGCCCCGTTGCATTGCATATTCTTACACTTCGAGCGGTTATTGTATGCTTACCAGAGTGCTTCAAAGTGCCTCCGAAAACAGAAGCTCTATTTAGCCACCCCAATACTTCCTGCCCATATGCCGTTTCGCGAGGATTCAACAAAAATTACCTTCGGAAACTTGCACGATTAATTTAAAGCGTTGTCTCAAATTTTGTCTGCAAGCACATTCACATTTTTACTGAACCTGACGAGTACAACAAAAACTCGATTCATTTGGAGCTTTGTTGACATTTTGGATGCACGGGTGCTTCGGACCCGTGTGTCTCTGCACTTCTGTCTCCAGCGCATCGTTCTCTGATGGCTGGCTTTCAGGACTCATCGTTGATTCTTCGATTCATGTTCTCCCCGATTCTGACGCGCGTGCTCCACTTGCGTTCTCGATTAAATTGGCGCTGGACGATTACCCGTGGCTCTTGTTTTTTATATGCGTTCATTGTTGTTGTTACTGCTGCTACCAGTACTACTTTTACTGTGAAGGATATGTATACAAATTTTTGGATGTTTCCACTTGCTTTGTAAATTTGATTATGTTTTATATTGCCTTGCCTAGCATTTCTATACACAACACTTTTGCACATCCTTTTGTTTGTCTGAGACATCTGAGTTTGGTCTCGAACCGCATCTGACTGTCGTGTTCTTATCACTGGGTTTTGAACTTTTAGGCATTACTGTTAAGTCTATTCGGCCGAAAAGCTGGGGTTTCTATATACGTGTGCCCTTTGCAGTCATGAATTTGGTGCGGTAGAAAATACGAATCATCCTTTTTCTGGTTTTGGGACTCTTGTGAATTAGGTACGCGGTGCTCAAATTGCGATCCTTTGGCTCAGATTTCTCGAGTGGAACCTTGACAAGAAAGCTCATGCAAAATGCCAAAAGGAGGGAACAAGAGCTTCATGAAACCGCAGGAGATAACTGAAAAAAGTCCCCGGGTATGGTTAAGACACTACTGATCCTGTAAATAATTCAAGATCCTCGTGTTCTGTCATTGCCGAGTCTTGCATTTCTAGTCACGTTAACCTCATAGGCGTCAATATTTAGAGAGTGGAGGTGGTAGAACTAGAGAATCAGTGGCGGTTGGTCGGACGGGAAACTGAACTAAACTGCGAACTAAGGTCGACCAGCCCGCGAGAAAGCCATGTGGTTCGCGAAGTCAAAGCCGAAATGACGACGAAACCGGGGGAGTGTAAACCCTTGAGAGTGCCTAAAACCACTAGTATTTCAGCATCCAACCTGCCAAAATTTGATCAGATCCACTTGGATGAGCACCCCGAGCAATAAGCGAAACGATTTGAGAAGTTCACTGAATGCAAATTAGCCGATTATGGCAAAGGTTTTCGTGGTCAGTGCATCACCATCGTAGGGAGCGCAAACCGGCGGGTATTGTGACACATAAAGGAGTGAAGAGGATCATGGAGTTTTGGACACGGGGTCGGATAACTTACCTGTTATGCGCGAGCTTATAGGACGACGTGAACTAGCCGGTGAGCCTGCCTCTCTCACGATCAGCACCGTTACGAGGAGTAATACCAAGGATTCGATAAAGCTTACCCAAAAGCTATTTTCCTTAACTACTGGGGGGACCGCGGACGTTCCAGAAGCCTTTGCTGTAGACAGGTTACCAATGGGGCCATTCGACTTTATTAGATCAATCGCCAAGAGTCCGTCGCATTTCAGAGACAATGCTCAAGGAGAAGTCTGGCCCCATGATGCTATACTTACTGAATATAATGCACCGGAAGCTCATCGGGTGTCCGAACAGAGTGTTGGTGATCAAAATGAACCACTGACTGCGTGAACGATACTTGGCCGGGCACCGTTCGAACCACCGACGAACGGAGTGTAACAATCAGCATCAGTAAATGGCTCCAAGGTTCATCTTAGGGGAACACAACCAGTTTACCAATATTCAGTGCAAGGGCCTATCTTAGGAGAGTGAAGAGCAGTAGTGAATTCAAAAACATCACGATGGGCAACATGAAGTCGCCCTACTGGAGCGAATCGAATCGCCTGCCAAGAACCAGGGAAACACCACAGAAACGGTCGACATGGCCAAAAAGAAGACTCTCCACAAAGCCCCACCGTAACTTGAACATCAGCAGGTCATGCAACGCAAATTGAGCCGGTCTGTCGAGTGACAGCGTATGGTACCTGAATAGAATCGCATGGCCGGCGGCGCAGCAGATTACCTGTTTATCAGAGCAACAGTTACTGCATCATTTTTAATGTCTGTGAATGAAATCAAAGTTACTGCATTATTATTGGTTCCTCAGTTGGTGACGAGTTTGAAAGGGTTATTTGCCATAATCGGATGGAGCTTTGCATACTGGGAAGATCCTGTCGTGTTATAATAAGGGAACAAAGGAAACTGGCGGTGTACTCGTCAGTACAGGAGGGTATGCTTGGCTGAGGGGGCGGCGGTGAGGTCGATGCCGACGCAGGCATAGGTTGAGGGAAGATGTCCTCTATTCATCGATACCACCTGAGGCCCCCATTTTCGGTGACGGCAAAGGCTGTATTCCGAACTAAACTGATTAGCAAAACAGCAGCGTTGTATGTTAGACCAAGAATTAGCCAACTTCATGGGAGCCACTGAAAGTAGAATTTAAACCTACTACCATCACATAACAAAAGGAAAGTGAACAAAAAACGTATAAAGTATAAAAGGTAGTTTTACTGGGGATTGCTGATCTCATTGGCAGACTGTTTGCGGCGAACACATGTGGCGCGTCAACCGTTTCTGAATCCGCCAGAGATATCAACTGTAGTTTTATATTCCCTGGATCGGTGGTACGTGCGTCTTTGGCAGTCATGACCGTCAACGACGTGGTGTCCCACCCCAAACCATGTTGCTCTACAGATTCTGGCGTGACAAGTGCCCCATCAAACCCAGCATCCAAAACGCCGCGGACATGACCACATTTTTCTGTGTAATGGCTGTTATTGGTACGACACCTAGTTTCACTGATTCACGTAGATCGTCCACAGGAGACAGCACGCCCTTACGCTGCGGAATTTCAAGATTGCAAAACCTGAATGGCATGCAACGAAGAATGATATATGACTTTGCCATCATCATGGCAACAATTAGTCATAATACGGCAGGCGACGGAGCGATGTAGCACTTCGAACATGTAAAGCAGGGGCTGCTCCTCTTGGCAATAGCCTTTGGACCAGCGGTGCTCGAATCCAAGAAATTCGAACACTTGGACAAATGGTGAGTTGCTCCACAAATCTAACAATTTATTGGTTTTGTACTTTCGTGGTTGAAATCACCCGTGGTTTCCCAAGCTTTCGTTCCAGAACATTCCCTCGACTCGGTCGGCGGGTTACTCACTCTCGATGTGACCATGATGTGGCTTTCACCCTCAATCCGCTCAAATCTGTTGTTTACACTTTGTGATTGCCAGTTGATGCACTATTTGAGATGCCCAAATGTGGCTGTAAGTCCATTACGGTTGTTATTTTGTGCTTCCTTGGCCAAACAGCTCTGCAACTCCACGGGTGGGCAGAGAACGAATGATTCTGGCATAAGCAGCGCATTCAGGTAGTTCAGAAGATTCAGGGCGATGACGTAGTTCTGCATCTTTGTCACTACGACAACTAACGAGCGGAGATCACCCCTCCAGCGACTTGCCTAAGGATGCACGCCTTTAACACATCACGATCCACTCTGAACGGCCGCAGGAGTCCTTTGGTGTACTTCGAATTCCAGCAAAGCACAGCGCTCTATCGCGTCTCTGATACGCCCGCGACGGCGATGTATGAGACAGCTGAATTTTATTTCAGGACCTGACGTATTATGCCCGACGAACTTTGCCCACTGCCTTTCAAATGTACAACATTGATCCGGATGCCCATCGAGCATCGTTATCTCAACTCTGGGTAGATCCACTACTGATGCATTCCTTGCCAATGGTTTCGTAACCCGTGTGTGGCTTCCCACCTTGTGAAGTGTTTCTGGACCTGTTGTTATTCAGCTAAAACCTTTGCTAACGTGTATGTCGCCAAACCCCTTAAGTCCCACGCTTTCTGGCAAGGCACATGTAGAGGCGCCGACAGGAATAATGGATCTAGCAATACCCAGAGAATCAAAAAGCCCATCCCAGGGATTTGTCGGGTCTCTTCCTGTCTGGATTCAGTTTGCTTCATTTCATTTCCAGAAAAATCTGACGGGTTTCCTCCCCAGATTTCAAACTAGGCACTGTAGGTCATTATTTCAAATTGCAACACGGCCCTGTCAAACGAATGGACTCCAAATCAAAACAAGATTGATCCGAATATGTTACACTACCGGTCTGACAAAGTATAGATGCAAAATGCATCCAAACCTCGGTTAAGCGGCGATAACGATTGACGTGCAGAAACCAAAGTCCAAGGGTGCCAAAGACCAAGTGCAAGCACAACGGCGGGGTCAGGGGCCAAATCCAAAAGGTGTCACAACAGATAAATAGAGAAGTACTGCCGTTCGTGTGTGGGCCTGTCATTGCTCACTTTTATAGGGCTTGGGTTATCTTTTATCTTTTTTTACGACTCCCCCACTTCCTATATATGACAAGGATTTCGCTTCCCCGGTGCTTAGTTGGGGGCCCTCGGAAGCTACGAGAGGTAAATTTGAATCCCCACCCCGAGGAAACCCACTTTGGGCTACTAGCCCTTTGTCGGACCAGCGGACTTTCCTCGGTGGTCAGAGTTTTCCAACCTTCCCCGCTGGAGCAAACTATTCAGTGATTCTCAGGGAGATGCCCCTTAAGAGACCACTCGTCAATCATAGTGAGGTTCATGTCCGTCTATCGTGTACTTTACTCTGCCGTCCTTGGTGCCAGGCCGTCAACTTTTCTGAAGTTCCTCCCTGGCTTCTGAGGAACCACTGGAAATTTCCCTTCGAAAAGGAACCTCAGAAAACCAAGCTCACTCCAGCCCATAAATGCGGTAACCTCGAGGTAGTCAAATTCCCCCAGTGGTCTGATGAGAACGAGTTTCAGGACGCTGAGTATCTGGTCTACTCTCCACCGAGTTGGTTGTTTTGTATCGTACCCGTGTCAATCTGCACTCGGGACCTACCAGCTTAAGGCTGAATCTACCTCATGGTGCCCGCGAACAGTCCCACTCAACTCCCAGTGAGTTGAATTCACCTTCAGTCACCAGTCTATCAGATGAGTTGGCTGCCCTGGTCAAAAGCCCTGGTGGCAGTACGTCTTTATTGGGAGACAAGGATGGAAGCCTATAGACGCATGTTAGAGCCACCCTCATACACGGAGAAATCAGACGGCACGAGGCCAACCCCGTGTTTGATGTAGGCGTCAACTCTCCTGTTACCTGTTCGTACACTTCCGCAACGCTCAAGAACGCACCTCCTGCCTCCTTCTTGTCTGTCCGTCCCGTGGGCACAGTGAAGCGCTAAGGGAAAGCCTGTCGCTTAGTCATTGCTTGTCCTAGTTTTGGCCGATTGCGGTGCAATCAGCTTCCTCGGCTTCAGCCATCAACTCTCCTTAATTTCTCCCAACATTGAACTCCTTGGCGTGTAGTGCAGTTATTCCCCTTTTCTGTTTCGGCTGTTTCACTGACAGAATTTTTTTCTCCGGCAATGGGACAAGTTGCGCGCGTGCCCTCGAAGATTTTCTCCAGGTCTGTGCCAAATGCACCCTTTTCGCTTGAGTCTTGCATTTATGAACTAACCCCAGCTAGTGCTTTTGCTGCGCCCCAGCTGGGTTTGAAAGGTAGAACTCTGAAGTACTTGAACAGTACCATCTTAAATCAGTCTTTCTCGGCGAGTTACTGGTGTGCCCGACTGCTGCCACTGGGCGATGCTCACCCGCGATGATGGACCCAGAGCAGGTTTGGACTCCGTGGATGAATCTTTGGGTTACCTTTGCCACCTTTTACCCTTAGCACAGTGATTCGGTTCCACACAGGTCCTCCATGCCGTGGCTTTCATTTTGCTGCCAGTTGCAGCGAGCAATGCCTCCCTGTATCCTGGGTTCCCAAATTCGACCAATACTGGCCGAGAGATGTTTAACGAGGTTTTCTATCTCACGCCTCACTTACCCAGCCTAGAAAACCTTTTATTAAGGGCATGGCATGACAAACTCACAGCTCCTTACACGTTCAGCACATAGTGTTACAGGTCCCCCTCCCAGCCGGGCTCTGCGACACAACTGTCCGGGGACGCCCTTAATCACTACCTTGCTGAGCCTCCAAAAGGCCACCTAGGTACTGCTGACAAAGCTGCCTTAAGGCTTTGCCAAGCTATCGGCTTCCTTGTTTATTGACGGTAGTTCTCTGTTTCAGGCATTTGCAAGGTTTCGGAGTTGGGAAACGTCCTTATTCATGACTTTTTGAAACCTCAAATCCAGCTTTCGCTATCTCTGGCTTTGGGCCGGTTCTTGATGCTTTGGAGTTCGTGCAGATAACTGTTTCGATACACGAGTAAGCGATTTCCTGAGAACGCCGAGGATCCGTCCACTGAACTCTGATTGACTAAACGCAATGAAAGCTTCAGCCCAACGTATTCTGGATAAATCCGAGAGCTTTACCGGTGAGCCTACCGAATTTCTGATAAAACCAAAGGCCACGGGAGTCGTAGTTGTTTTCTTTCCCTATCTTATCCGAGCAACTAATATAGCCGCGAGGGAACGTTGGAGATTTTGCGGATTCTCGACCTTGCCTCCGGCTCATTTTCGATGTTTTTTGTTTGGTGGGAAGATCTCACTGGCCGGAAACAGAGAAACGATAAGACAAAGTCCCGGGCTTTGTGCCCTTAGCTAATACGTAACCACCGGTAAGTTCGATGACTTAAGTAATTCCTATCGGCATACCTAGGGCAGCAAGCGAGAAATGGCAATTTCACTGGCACGACGTCGTCGTAGGCAGCCAAGAATCTCACTGATATTGCCGTCTTTCCATTTCGAAACTGAAACTCTTCCGTGTATATCTCCACT
This sequence comes from Fasciola hepatica, assembly GCA_948099385.1. NCBI lineage: Eukaryota > Metazoa > Platyhelminthes > Trematoda > Plagiorchiida > Fasciolidae > Fasciola > Fasciola hepatica. The sequence continues at coordinate 6,533,079 of CANUEZ040000019.1, forward strand.
TGCCACTCGGCGGTTTCGCTTTGTCCTCTTCTATTTATCAATAACGACAATAATGGAACATTTCTCGACCTTGGTCGAGAGGAAAGCATGAAAACATGGTCCGAGTTTACAGTATCACTCAAGAAGATGAAACATTCACAAATTTTAAAGAGGAGTTGCACATTATTTCGACAGTGAAATAAGGCTGGGGAGAGTTTAAATGAGGCACAGTGACTGCAGATTATTTTGAAGAAACCTGAAGTATGCCTTGAGCATGATCAAAACTTTTGCAGGCGACAAAATTGACGGACAAGATTCATAAAAAATTTGGAATTATGCAGAACACAGGAGGGGTAGGAAAAACTAGAGGAGAGAATAGGGGGAAATAAAGCTATTCACACCAAGGAGTAATGGAGAGAGTTTCAGTGAACCCAGGGATGTATTCAAATATGTGCCCGGCAAATATGAGAGTCGAGGGCAAGTGGATGAGCTGGCTCAGCCAAGTGAAGGAGATCCAAACCTGCTAGGTTTACATAAGGGGGACTGAAAATCGGTATGAGAAACCTTTCTTACGAGCAACAATGAAAAAGTAAAAAAGGCGAAAAGAAAGGAGGAACAAAAAATTGAATTGTATGACTAGGGATTAGATAGAAATGAGCTATGCCTCATTGCAATAAATGGACGGTGTCAATTCGGAAATAGGGGCTCCTAGTGCAAGACGCAAATTGTGGGTCAGATGGCAGCATTGGCGCGGAAGGATCGAGATACGGTAAGTAGAAGGTACTGGTACGAACAAAACGGAAGCATGTCACGAGAGGCGGCGGCATGGTGGCGGCAGAACTGGCCGGCAAAGAACTGGGGGATGACAGGCAGATCATGCCCCTCCAGAAGAGCATCAATGCCTGTCGGAGATTCACCTGTAATTACAGTGGTAAGGTTGTTTGAGGAAAAAGGGGTGAGAAATCACATTCAACTTCAAAGGTGCATGAAGAGTTTGCAGCATTGTCTCCATGACCTAAAGACCACCGAAAGCAAGGAAGAAAAAATGGTAAACCAACGACGAGTCCTAAGAGGAAAAAATGGAATAAATAGGAGACACTGCTAAATTGCACCCGAAAGGGAAAGAAGTGTGTGAATGTTGGCAAGCGAAGGTTCACAAATTATAGGCGATAGTCGTTTCGGAGTGGGAAAGAGCCTATCAGATTTTGCAGCATAACCCAGGCACGGGGTATGTGAAACACAAAAATCACCCTCGACCGAATGAATTGCCACTTTGAAGTGGAAAAGTCTTCCTGATATATGACAAAGACAGGAACTTTGGGAGACCTTGGATGAACAGTAGACAAGAATATCTTCGTGGTATGATTAAACCCCACCAAGACCGGCAACGGCAAAACTGGGATAACATGGCAGGTGAAAGCTGCAAACCAGAGGGTAGAAAGTTATACTTGTCAAGTTCAAATGGAGTGCTGATGACTGTTGGCAAACTGGGTTTCCCAAAAAATGGCTTTTGCAGATAGGCATCTTTCAGATCATTCCTGGGAAAGACTGTGGAAAGTGAAAGATGATGGCGCACATCCACCTTCTCTTTTATAGTACACCTAATCTAGGGTACCCGTCCGTTGAGGAAGATGAAAAATCTACGGAAGGCCGCGTGCCATCCTCGTCTTCACTTCCAGAATGTATAATTAATAAGCTCCAAATCCCGCTACACAGTGTGAGGTTGACTTATCCACCAAAAGGTCAGCGCCCACAAAGGATCAGTAGGTGAAGGTTTCAAGACAGAAAGCCTTACCACAAGGGACTGAGATAAGTGTCACCAGCGGAAAACAAATTATTTTTCACCGAGGCTGTCCGTGCGGCCCGAAGGTCATACGAGCGGTCCAAATTTACCGCACGATTTTCAATAAAGATCGCTTTACCTGCCTAAGCTCAACGAAATTTTGCAGTAACAAACCCAAAATCCCTACCAATATCTAAATCTGGATAGGAAGGCACCTGAAACCAACCCAAAAGAGCAGCATCCAGAGCTGAAAGATGGCACAAGCAGCACAACCATTTGGGTATGTAGTTGAATGTGTCTAAACAAGGTCCTCAGCGAATCGAATTGGATCGTTCGCCATTTGTGTGCAGAAATTGAAAGTAAATGCCTTGGAAGCAATTGGCGCCTCTCGACCAACCATAGCGTAAGTTTTACCTCACTGCCTACTCGGTGTGTTTCCTCTCTCCCAGTACGCCAAGCTCACGAGCCGTGAGCCCTGGCTGGCAAAGGATTTGGCCCTTCCGACAGCATCCTCGGGCCTTTTGTTGACTGGTTCTGCTAGGCAGGATGAAAATCGTGCCCAAAAGGTCTATGAGTCAGCGTACATTGAGTAAAACTCGGAACTAAGTGAAATACCACTGCAAAGGGGTCGCCAGCAGCCCCGTTTAATCGGGTGAGCAGGTCTATTTGCTCACCACAGTACTCCAGGCCGGAATGCCGGCAGAGCTCCAAAAGACCTGAAGCTAGCCGCTCACGGTGTTGGAGGTGCTCGCAGACTCTAACCGTTACTTTGTCCATCGAACGCAGCTAAGGCGAGGCACAAGACAGTTCGCCCTCCCCGACCAAAACCAGAAAACGGAATGCAACATAAGATCAAGTGCCTGACACAGCAGTTGAGGTGTAGGTGACTGCTGAGCACGGTACTGTCTGGAGGACGGGGGCTGTACCATAAATAAGGGGATGACGTTGTGGAAATAGGCATCCTCTAGCAAATTAAATGGCAGATTCCACCTAGCTGTGAACTCAAAATACTTTCTCTTCAACATTGGAAGATGTAAGTGAAACACAACGGAACAGCCCGGAGCATTCGACTGAGTACCAATCAGAGAAGCCACAAGCATTATCCACCATTCTAAACTGTCAGAAACAGTGATTGTGGTCGCATGAGACTTACGGCTGACACACCGTCTTCTGATCTCAGTTCAGACAGGCGTCCCGTTTTATGTCCAATATACTATGTACTACAAGAGAAAGTAAACTGATCGAGAATAAAAGATTGGGACTGATGAGGCAACCTGTCCTTGGATTGTTAAAGAATGAAAGGCTTGGTATTTGTTAAGACCCGAAAGTGTGCAGTGAAAAAGGGCTTTCCGAGGGCCTTAGTGTTGTGTTTGGCCTGAACAGGCATGTGCTTAGACGGACAATCTCGCACGCACACACACGCACGTACACAGCTGACGTTTGCCGTGCTTCGTCTCGGACAGCATTGACCAATCAGATCGTATCACGTGTTGTACAAACTTGCGCGACTTAATCCGATTGTACCCTTGTCTGACACTTCCGAATACACATGACTGACTAACACACTTGCATGCACGTTTGCCTCTCACTCGCTTGCTTGTACTGGCGCTTACCTGACGTCGCTGCAGACTACACGCTTATCCATGAGTGTGGGCCTTCCTTCTGTCATTGAATTGTGGACACGGCACTCAGGTAGGCGTAGCTCCAGTATTCCCAAGGTCTTGTCACCCTTGAAAACGGCATTAAGGAAGACGTCTTTTTTCTTGGCTATTTGCGCTCTCGTTTTGCGTCTCTCCCCCATATGTTGACGAATAAACGGTTCTGGATGGCCGATCTATTTAGTATGTCATATGGGTTCAGGTTCTTGGGCAATCGCATCAGGACCACAGATGTTTCTTGTTGTGTAGGTCCCACAGCCCACTAGGTTTCTTTCGTGTCGTAGGGGGACAGGACTTGGGAAATGTGCACGTTGCCCCAACCACGTGCATTGGCGATAGGCCCTCCCTTCCACACGTCCACCCTCCGTTCTACGTGATCCCACATCAAAGGAAGCGAGAAAATTGTCTTCCTTTGTCTCCACTGTAAATGTGGTCATTGCGTGGGTATTATTGGATGTCCCCAGTAGTTCGGTGACACCTGCTGCTAAGTCGCAAATTATGAAAGTTTCGTCCATGTCTGGTATACGTATACAGACTGTCGACGATGCTGCGTAGTGGTCCACTTTTGGGTTTGGCCGAGAATATATCCACCCCAAGGGGTCCAAGCGGTGATCCTTTTGCTACCACCTCCCTCTGCTGCAATATTTTCCATGGCACACAAAATGGCACATTCCATGTACATCTAAGGATCAGCTCTTTTACCTTGGCCCCGGGAGCGTCAAGTTTTATATCATCGACAATCAAGTACCGACGGATGAAATCTGCCATTTCGATCAACGGAACGGTTGTGAATGGGGATTCCACATACAGGGAAGGCATAGTGCTTTCAGACTGATCCTGACGTTTTGTCATCTCCACAGAAGATAATGAATCATGTCAGTCGCCAGTCCTAAGGGTATATTTGATTAGTGCTTTTCCGATAATCCGTAGAGTCTTAGTGATTGCAGACAGCATGTACAAGCTTGTTGTATAGCGCTTTAGACTTAGCATAGTCCGGATCAGGCTGTTTCGGCTTTTGTGTTTCGTCTTACCCACCTTTCCAACTTAATAGTTCAGTTCAGTTCAGTTCATTTTGCACAAGACAGGTAATGGCCACGGCCAATCAAGCGTCCAGAATTCCTTCGATGGTATGCACGCCAGTTATGCATCCACAACTGCCGAGTGTACTTCGTCGAATCCACGCTGAAAATGAGAGGGAAACGGAAAACCTCATCGCACATCAACCGCGAGAGACATTATGCATCGCGAGCGTTCACTGAGGCAGTATGCAATGAGGGAAAAAGTCTATTAAAACATGTTCTATAAGGACCACAGTGCTTCCCGTCATCCATCTAGCTGATATACTCAAGGCTCACTACAAGGAAAGATATCGTACCACTTGCGATCTAGGGCACCTTTGAAGGATTGGACTGTCCGCAGATCTACCATTCCACCAGGCAGACCGTTCCAAATGTTCACAACCCTGTTGCTGAAGAAGTGCGATCGAGCCATCAACCAAGATCGGGCCTTCATCGGCTTCTTTTCATGTCCTCTTGTTCTGTAGTCTATGGCCACTTGGAATAGACTATCTGGTCAAAGGCCAGAAAAGCCCTTCATCACCTTGAACGTTTCTATGAGATCTCCTCGACGTCTCCTCCTTTCCAACGAGAAAATATTCAGGTCACGGAGTCTCTGCTCGTAAGCCTTACCCCTCTGCCCTTCAACCATTCGTGTGGCGAGCCGTTGGACTTTCTCGAGGCAGGCGGCGTCCTTTTTGTAGAAGGGTGACCAAGCCTGCACGCCACCTTCTAAGTGAGGTCGTACCATCGCCATGTAAATAGGTACGAATACCTCCGGCTTCCGGCAAGACAAAGCTGATCGCAGCCTAAAGAGCTCCTCACGAGCCTTATGCGCAGCAGCGTTTCACTGCTCCGACCATTTGAAGCCACTGTTCATGATGACCCCAAGGTCTTTAACCCTACTGGCTGCCTCTATGGTGAACAGCCCTTGATCATGAGCGACAGTTAGGCTCTCTGATGCTCTTGACAACAAATGGCTTTTTTGAGCCTTCAGAGGTAAGTTCCATTTGTATGCCCAGTTCAGGACGGTACCTTTTCCATGCCCAAGTCTGCCCTACCCTTAGATCCAACAATCTTCACATCCTCCGCAAAAATAAAGCTGGGCAATTGAAGAGTGGATGCTAGGTCATTAATAAATAACAAGAATAGGACCGGGCCTAGGACGGACCCCTGGGGTACACCACTGGATCACCTGTCCCCCACTTTGACGTAAAAAGTCCTGCGGGAGAGGAAGTCCTCCAGCCACCTACATACTGGCCCAACTATACCGAAAGTCTCCATCTTGCGTAACAAAGGACGATGATTAAAGGAGGCGAACGCCTTGCTAAAGTTGAGGTAGCATACCTCAACTTGCTTACCTTCGTCCAGTCGTCGAGTTACTTCATCTAAGAAGCACAGGAAATTGGTCGGGCAAGATCTATTTTTCAGGAATCCATGCTGCGCTGGACTTAGCATGGAGTGCTGCAGTAAGTGCAGAGCAACTTCAATAGTTGCGTGATACTTTGGGCACTCATTAGCAAGCTATGATTTCAGACCATCAGATGAGTCAGATTGTGCTCGTACCACGTCGTATAATTAGCTCGATCAACTTCCGAAGTGCACAAACCAAATATACCCTTAGGACTGGCGACTGACATGATTCATTATCTTCTGTGGAGATGACAAAACGTCAGGATCAGTCTGAAAGCACTATGCCTTCCCTGTATGTGGAATCCCCATTCACAAACGTTCCGTTGATCGAAATGGCAGATTTCATCCGTCGGTACTTGATTGTCGATGATATAAAACTTGACGCTCCCGGGGCCAAGGTAAAAGAGCTGATCCTTAGATGTACATGGAATGTGCCATTTTGTGTGCCATGGAAAATATTGCAGCAGAGGGAGGTGGTAGCAAAAGGATCACCGCTTGGACCCCTTGGGGTGGATATATTCTCGGCCAAACCCAAAAGTGGACCACTACGCAGCATCGTCGACAGTCTGTATACGTATACCAGACATGGACGAAACTTTCATAATTTGCGACTTAGCAGCAGGTGTCACCGAACTACTGGGGACATCCAATAATACCCACGCAATGACCACATTTACAGTGGAGACAAAGGAAGACAATTTTCTCGCTTCCTTTGATGTGGGATCACGTAGAACGGAGGGTGGACGTGTGGAAGGGAGGGCCTATCGCCAATGCACGTGGTTGGGGCAACGTGCACATTTCCCAAGTCCTGTCCCCCTACGACACGAAAGAAACCTAGTGGGCTGTGGGACCTACACAACAAGAAACATCTGTGGTCCTGATGCGATTGCCCAAGAACCTGAACCCATATGACATACTAAATAGATCGGCCATCCAGAACCGTTTATTCGTCAACATATGGGGGAGAGACGCAAAACGAGAGCGCAAATAGCCAAGAAAAAAGACGTCTTCCTTAATGCCGTTTTCAAGGGTGACAAGACCTTGGGAATACTGGAGCTACGCCTACCTGAGTGCCGTGTCCACAATTCAATGACAGAAGGAAGGCCCACACTCATGGATAAGCGTGTAGTCTGCAGCGACGTCAGGTAAGCGCCAGTACAAGCAAGCGAGTGAGAGGCAAACGTGCATGCAAGTGTGTTAGTCAGTCATGTGTATTCGGAAGTGTCAGACAAGGGTACAATCGGATTAAGTCGCGCAAGTTTGTACAACACGTGATACGATCTGATTGGTCAATGCTGTCCGAGACGAAGCACGGCAAACGTCAGCTGTGTACGTGCGTGTGTGTGCGTGCGAGATTGTCCGTCTAAGCACATGCCTGTTCAGGCCAAACACAACACTAAGGCCCTCGGAAAGCCCTTTTTCACTGCACACTTTCGGGTCTTAACAAATACCAAGCCTTTCATTCTTTAACAATCCAAGGACAGGTTGCCTCATCAGTCCCAATCTTTTATTCTCGATCAGTTTACTTTCTCTTGTAGTACATAGTATATTGGACATAAAACGGGACGCCTGTCTTAATGGATATCAGAACCATCAATGGCTTCTTTACACCAAGAGGAAATGTTTCCAGTCAATTCTGCAAGGCCACATCATCTAGGGGATAACGGGCATCAAGCCGACACAAGACAGGTTCAATCGCAGTCCTGACCACTCCCATATTGCATGGTCAATGATTACGGGGAAGGTTTCTGATGACGTCAGAAACCATATCCATTCGACTGCTGAAACCCGGTAGGTGCATACACTGTAACCTAGTGCAATATTTATTGCCTCTGCCTTAAAAATTGGCTCTCTTATTTTTAAATGTGCAAATTTTACTCACCCCCATTCCTCGTTTTTCAGCTCTTGGTTTTCCGCATCTGTCTTTTCACGCCACGTGGTTACACATTCCACAGCTCCTCTCGTTTATAAAACGGGCACGGTTCATCAGTTTGGAGAATGTTGTCAAGTTACCGGGTTAGTCGTAAACTTGTCCACCCACTACTGCCCATAGCTGAATGTATACTTCCCATTACCCAGCACTATATATGTAAATGCCTGAAGTGATATATCAAAAACATACTTCCTAATAAAGGGAAGCTAGCGAAAGGAGTTTTTTGGATAGTTAGGGCGCCATCCATGAAACTGGGGTCCATTTTATGGCATTTCGCCCGGCCCTTCAGGTTCGCGGAGTAGAAATCGCGGTTTCAGACGATTTTTGCAATTGGGTTGATGGGCACCTAAAAGTTCACCTTATTGTTGGAATAGTGGCGTATTTTTAGAAGAACTGTCTGGTCGTCCTAGTGCATCAGGTGGTCCCCACAGCATCAGGAGTGTTTCTACCATGGAGTTTATTAGCTCTAGTATGTCACACTCATCCCGTATCTGCACTCCTGCCGTTGTCGTGCCCTCAGCCCACCAAAATGGTCTTCCGGATATTTTCCCAACCTATTCTCCGTTATCTCCTATGCAAGCTATCTGCCTCCACAACCGCTATGTATTGCATCTCATGTCCATTTTTCATCACAATTCCTTGTCCTCGCAGATACTTTGTAACATGCCTACATGAATATAAGTAAATGCCGGAAGCTTACCTTTTTCCTCTTACTACTTCTTCTATAGCCACTCTTGTAATACCTTTCCCTTTCCGTCGGATGTATCGTTCTTTATTTCCGTCAGCATCTCACCTTCAACTTCCACCACTAAAGCGGCCGATTAATTAGCTATATTTTATCTCTGAAGGTCCGTTATCGTCCGTCGTCGAGTTTTTCATCCATATAAAATTATTACTCTGCTGAGTGCAAACGACTCTGCATCTCCCTTGATGAACTCTTTTTCCCACAAAGAGCTGGAGAAATGTCATTTGAGCATGCATGGGTTCCCGTTTATTGTGATCACTTCGGGTACTGTCTATGTATATGTTTCCCCCCTACAACCAAGTTCAACCTCCACTGGCCGAACCCACCATTTAACCTTGACCTTCGAGACTGCCTGGCGTTATTATCCTTTTGGTCAGCCAAAGCACTCCACCCCAACCCTCCGTATGCACTTGTCCTATCCTCCAGAAAACTTCGATTCTGTTACCACTTGAACCACTAATCACGCACTCTAGCACGCTTTGGGCTCATCCATAAAGTATCGTCGTTATTATTATATTAAAAGTAATATCGGCAAAAGGTTGTCAGCATGACTAGGTCCCCAGCGGTACGGATCAACTGTGAGGGTAAGGCAGAATGGGTTATGTGAGTTCAGTCGGAAGCAGATGGCTTGTGGGAGGAAAAGTGAGATGGGGGTTGATATTTTTGATATTGGGCAAGAATCAGTAAATTTTTAAGTGGTGCTTTCCGTTCCTGCCAGTGCTGAGCCACGATGGTCAAAAATCCTTGGCCGTAGGGGCATGTTGTTAGTTGCAGGCAGCCTCAGCCTGCAGACCAAAGAGTGCATGTAATGGGCGTGTAACTTGATAGAACTGGGTTCACAATTAAGGGCACTCGGTGCACCATCATCTCCCATGGACGCAGGTGTAAGAACAAATGACGTGTTTTCCGAAGAGAAGGAATGCTTTGTTGTGGGTTTCCTCATTTGTAGGGTCGGGTCCATGCTAAATGTTAGAGGCGCCACCTCCACCATAGCCCGCTTGGAGGAAAATATGTTCTTGGAACTAACTGCTCACTTATTATGACTTTGATCGTGAAGGAGTAGTTCAGCCCATCCAGGGACCTTCCGTAGTTCCTCCGCTTTCCGTATTTTTACGAGTACGCATACGGTAGTCGAAATTGCTGGGGGAAAATGTCTTTTCAGGCTCGGAAGTGGTCGTTGTAATAGAATTATCCGGCCGTTTTCCTCAAGTCCTTTCCGGTTTCTCCCTCCCTTTTAGTTTCCTGATTCCTTGCCACATTGAGGCCTTTCTAGAATACTTTCGTTTGGGTCGGTTTACTGTGCGTCCCAACCACCTGGTAGACCCACAGTCAATGGACGTTGGCTGTAGGAAGCATGGTTCTGTCATTCATAAACATCTGCGAACGAAGGAAAATGGACATACGACTAAACATCTGCAACAGTACGATGGAAACTGTCGGTGAGACTCTTGCCAAGCTGTGCTACAGACTTCCGAATAACCCAGATTGAGGGAATCGACCTGTAACACGTTAGGAGCTGATTGGATGTGTCAGGTTTGTGCTTGTGGTGTAGTGATCAAGGGGCAGAAAGTTCAGAAGTGTGTGTGCCTGCTTGTACCTGCGCCTGTTCCAGTGGCCTCAGCTGAACGGTGATCACTAGTGCGAGTTCCAGTATGTGTATGGTACACTGGGCCAACGTGGCACGAAAGAAACCGCGATGAATGATCGTCTATTCGTGTACCTGATACAGAGAGAAGTCATGAATATGCATGCATATCACCACATGACCCCATACAGAAAGAACAACCATGTGGTCACACGAGTGTACTTGTGTCAACGATCACGGAGCATAAATCGATAATCATGAGTGTGAGCGTGATGGAGTTTGAGGACAACGTATGATGGGAGCAATGCCACGTGTGAATTTGCATGAGCGTATAAAAGGTTGAAAATGGTCCAGCGATATCTGTGCATGTGATGCTTTTGTGTCCGACATGGATTATGACCAAGACAGGTGAAGGAGCTAGGCCGGGGAAGTTCTTCTACTCGCATTGACGACAGATGGTTACTACAAAGGGTATAGTCATTACCAAATTTCCTTTGCCTTCGGTGGTGTTGATGATTTAAGCGTATGGGAGTGGAAAGTGGGAATAAGCAAACAATCAGAAGAGATGCACGCGTGACCGCTTTGGTTTGTTAACTGCAGCTTTCAATGCTTCCTGGCACTCACACAGGTCAATATCTGTCTACGTGGTGCTTTTTGTGAACGAAGTGCCAGTTGAGTTGGTGGAGGAGGAAGAAAGAAAGATATATACTGAAGCGTCAAGCGTTCGCACGTAACATGGAGTAGAGTCTGATGCCACCTGCCCAGATTTTAATTGCTTCGTGGTAGGCATGAATCGGTGCAAATGTCCCCCCTGCTATGTTTTGGGTATGGTTACTGGTTATCAATGAGGCGAAGGGGGCCAAAACTACCATGCTCATCTGCTCTCATACCGCCGTGCATTACACAGCATATAGGACAATTTAGTGCTTTGGTACTGGTGAAGCAATCCACGGAACTTTTACAGGACTCCATACTAAAGAGTAAAATGGAAATACGCCTCGCCTTATAAATAAGGAGTGGCAGCAGCTAAGTGTGAGAAGTCAGAAGTTAAGGAAAGAAAATAATTGGGCTAAGGCCTTCTAGAATGTATTACTGAAAAATCAGTCAGCTTGACAGCCACACTCTGATGGTTTTATGAAAAGTCTTTGGTTGAGCATATCCACTGCTTCAAATTTCGAAGCTTTATTCAGAGGCTCGATTTTCAAGGGTGCTGAAGGAATTCAATACCAGTAGTTTGCTCAAAGTGAGGTGTGATTCCAGGACTGTGACAAACTGAAATATGGACCGTGGGTAGAGTACGTCAAGCAGAAGTTTATGCCATGGTTTGGAGTAATTTATGACGAAGAAATTGGCTCCCATTGCCAATCTAAATTGTGGGATAACAAATTTGAGGCCTCCATGAGGCAGAAGATAGTGCTTTGGTAGGAAGAACCTTATTGCGTCAGTAGATGGGTATCGTTCATAGTGGATGAGTCTCTGCAGGGAACCTAACCTGAGCCTCAATTCTTAGCCATATGGGATCGAGGAGTAAACAGAGGCAACGTCCTTTGTACGACAAGTGTGGTGAATAACTTAAAAGTCTTTTGGTACAGGAATATTGTACGTTCGTGATAGGAACGCGGTCGGTTTGAAACAGGATGGAATATATGGTGCGAATGTATTTCAATTGAGGCTACACACGGGGCAAACGTGTGAGAAATTCACCCACCTGTAACACCAGTGAAGGGTAGGGAGGCCTGTCATCTGCTTAGCCCCGCGGTTTGATGGCATACACATTCGAGGAATTGCAAAGAGCAGAAATGATGAATCCCAAGATCTCGCACTAAGGCGTTCGGGGCAATGAGCAATCGATTCCGCGATGGGGATGAGGGAACCACTTTGCGTCTGAAGGTCGAGTGAAGGCTCTTTGGGTTTGAGAATTTCATACGCCAGTAGTTGCACCAGTCTCCAAGTCACCTCAGGTCAGCAGATACTTCGGACAAGATGGTGATGAGGTTATGATGAGGAATCTCACAGGCAACCTTACTAACGTCGGCGAAAAAGAATGGAGCACCATGGCACAGTGATCCTCCGACCACGTTCTATCTATCACTTCTTTGACTGTGCCTTTCGCTCAAGCGGCGACAGCTAGCGCCACCTTCGACACACTTCCTCGGCACAAGCCGGCTTGCAATCTCTGTAGTCAGGCCCAGTGGGTTCACGCGGTTTGGATTCCACTGTTCTTTTTTGTTGGCTTCCTCGTTGAACGCGATCGTAGCAGCTGAGGTAGGCAAGACCGTTCCATTTGTCGTTTTTAACTAATTCCACCAAGCTGACTTGGGAAGGTAACGTCAACGGTAGCCCTTTCCTTTTGGTCGGTTGCATTTTCTGTATAAATGGTCAGACTCTTGTATATATACGTATTCCTGTAGGACGCATTCAACCGCGTGATGTTTTTAGGACACAACCATTTTCCCTTTACTATTCGTTATATCACCTCTCAGTTTTCGTTCGCGTTTGTTTAGAAATTTCGCATATTAGACGTAGCCAAAACATTTTGGAGTCCTAAAATAGTTTACTTTTACAGCGCACCTTCTTCATAAGGGGCAAGGGCCCTTAGCTCGGTGGCGAACCAGAGTGCCATAAGCTGCATATGGAAAGACCAAGCTTCCTGCCTGACCATCCCGGTGTTCCCATCGCTGTCCTCGAGTCTCTTTTCCAGGAAGCTCACATATTTAGTCAACAATCCGAATATGATAAGTTGCACTCGGTAACCCCGGCCAGTGTATTACACAAGTCGGAGATACTGTCGCGAACCCCAAAGTAACCGCCCATATGGTATATTCCTGGGGCCCTCATTATGCTTGTGGCAGCATCAGACGAGAGGCCTACGGTATCCAGGTAAGAGATATGATACCACTGCCGCTGTTTCGGAAACGCTTTCATCAAGCACGACGTTCATTGACGGTGTGGCCTTGCGTCAACTACGGGAGCAGTGGCATCCACAATATGCTCAGAGTATAATTGCCGTTCTAGCACAAGGCCAGACTTTGGGTAAGCCCATCAACGCGGTAGACGAGATCCTCGAGAAAGCATATACTTTTGCCCCACAGATCCACTCGTTTGCCAACACCACTGTTGCTCCACCTGATTCCTCCTTTAACGCCGCTTGGGCAACCACTCAAAGCAAAGCACCCGGTAGGAGCTCTGATACTCAGAAGTTATGTCAGGACTTCCGCCGTTTAATGCGGGTGGTCGAACAGCACGAGACCACTATCAATGACCTGCGCTCACGAAGCCAAAGCAGCCGCAGTCCTTCACCGAATGCCCCGAAAACAAACCCACAATTCGGATAGTGGTACTCTCACCACCGTTTCGGATCCCAGGGGCGTAAATGCGAACAGCCCTATGTTTACCGCGCCTAACAAGGAAACCGCTAGACCAAGAGGTGGTGACGAAGATCTCCTCGGGCGCCCCTGCTCTTAGTGGCCTCATTAACGTGAAGGAAAAGGCTGTCGGACCACTCCTCTCAATGGACAAGGGGGATCGGGTCAGTATGATACCGGTTTCAAAAAGGTCCACTATCTCCCTTACAGCTCTAACACTGCAAGCCGCTGAAGGCACTCCAACCCGAACATACCGCAGTCAATTTCTCACCCTGGACCTTGGCCTGCGTCGTCGTTTTCCGTGGGTTGACGTCGACTCCCAAGAGCACCAGGTTATTCTGGGCTTTAATATTTCAGAAAGTCCTGGTTAAGTAGTCGATTACGGTGGGCAACGGACGGTAGATCGAGCCGTATCCAATTTTGCTGCCGGTTCTCCTACTCGAACCCAGTCTTCAACTGTTATCATGCTAACTCCTAGGTCGGAACCAGAATGTAACAACCTGTTCGGCGAACTCTGCATTCTTGTCCGCCCAAACATCAACCTACCTACAACCAACGGTAGTGTGGCCGATACATCGTCACACTGGGATCCCCGGCTTAAGCTCGGCCTTGCAGGTTGGCTGCAGACAAGCTCCGCGTAACCTGCTCCGAGTTCCAACACACCTTCAACCTGGAAATCATCCGGTCTTCCAAACGTCTGTGGGCATCACCCCACAGACGGCGGCTTGAAAACAGGAGAAGGTGCTGGGAATATCGCTCAAACAATCGAGTGTCCAAGCCCGACCAAACTCCTATTGCACATGCAACGGACCTTACAGCGGTTTTAGTCGGTAAGAAAGTTTTTGGCTGGACAGATTTGGTGCGGGCATATAACCAGATACCAGTAGAGGAGACAGGCATCTCCAAGACGGCCGTAACAACTCTTTTTGGTCCTTTTCAGCTCATGCGAATGCTGCTTGGACTTGGCAAAGCCGCGCAAACCTTCCAGCCTTTCATCGATATTGTATGCCGTGGTCTGGATTTTGCTTTCGCGTATCCTAACGACAGTCAAATCGTGAGCTCGTTTAAGGCGGAACGTCGGGCTCCAGTAGGCTCCCGTTGCGACCGCTCGTCTCAACAGGGGGTTGAGGTCCATGCAAAGATGTGCGTAATAGGCTTCGGCTCCATTGGACTCCTAAGCTGCGAGATTACTTCCACAAAAATCATGCTATTTCATGGTACACTCCAGGCTCCTCTGGGCTAGCACAACCCATGTCATTCAAAGGACTTCTGCTTTTTGAATGGTTGGCTGACCTTCATCGGAATTCCATCCCTCCATGCTCTCAGCCAATACAACGGCTCTCAGGTTCGTTAAAAGACAAAGAGAAGCAGATGGTTTTCACAGAAGACGCACGAAAAGCCTTCGATTTGCTGAAACGGCCGTCAGCAACATAGCCTGGTTATCACATCTTAAACCAAAAGCTCTTAACTCAGTAGTCTCCAAAGAATCAGACGAAGCCTCAGGCGCGGTAATGGAAAGATGCCTGTCCGACTCTTGGCAACCCGTTGCCCTTTTTCCAAAATCTACACCTGGCTGAATCCAATTCTGGCTGCCAAATCTTTGCTATCTACCTTGGCACCTTTCAATTTGGGCGCACCTCAGAGGAACGCACATCTACAGTCTGCACCGATCACTCTTTAACTATGCGCCATCATGGAAAGATGCTATTCCGGAGGGTCTAGAAGTCCGGCTTACCTTACTCAGTTTACGAGCAATGTACGCCGTATCTCAGGTGCTGATAATCCTGTCACGGGAGAGCTCTCACGCATTTACAGCTCAGACCTCAGCGCCCTTGGCCCGATCAACCTTGAAGCCATTGCACCCGCACAAGCAGACGATCCCAAGGTTGAGCAACTGAGTAGAACTTCATCGTTGCGGCTTCAGGCGGTTCCCGTCCATTCAGCCGAATGTCTTGCTCTAAGGGGCACTCCGGAAGGCTGCCCGAGGCCAGTCATGCAGTCAGCTTTTGATACCTTACCCTGTTTTTCTCGCCCAGATAAAAAAGCTTCCCTCAAGCTCGTCGGTGACCGTCATGTTTGGCACAACATTGACCATGAAGCCATTACATGAGCCCGCACCCGAGTCCACTGTCAACGGTCAAAAGTGCATAGGCACATAGGAGGCCACTGTCCGAGCTTAAGGCTGTCGACTTGCGTTTCAAACACGTGCATGTTGAACTGGTAAGGCTGTTGCCCCCATCAAAAGGCAGGGTATATTTTCTTACCTGGATAGACCTTCTCACCAGATGGCCGTTAGCCGTACGTTTGCACAGTGCAGCTAGCTAAATGTCGCTCAAGATTTCCTGGGACGCAGCGTTGCAGCATTTGGCGGCCCAGTCATGATTACCACAGGCTTCGGCTTGCGTTCCTGGGATGCCTTCAGCAGACTACTAAGTTTGGATGCTAGCCGCATTGACACCACAACCTGCCACCAGTCAGAAAACGAAAAAGTTGAACGTTTTTATTGGCAGCTCAAGGCAGCCTTTGCAGCTCACAAAAACCTGGATAGACGGGCGTTGCCGCCGCCAGTAATTTAAGGTTGCAGCAAAGCCTTTAAGGTCGATCTGTAAACAGCGTCAGCTGAGCTGGCACAGGGTTTTGCGCTTCGACTTTCCGATGACGTAGTTGTTCCAGAGTCCATCATCACTTTTGAATACGCCCATTGTACCACCAGGCCAAAGCACCAAATGCGCACGTTGCACCTGCCCACGGCTCACGAACATTACGCGACGGTCGCCGTGCACTCACACCTCAAAGACTGTTCACACTTCTCCCTTACGGCAGAAGCAGGCACTCCTCTGCAGCCTGCCCATTTCGGCCCCCGCGGGGTCATATGCCTTCCAGGGAAAGCAATCGTCATCAATCAAAAAAACAGAAAGGATGCGGTTACCATGGGCCAGCCTAAACCAACTTTCCTGGCTAGGCTTATTTTGTCCAATTTCACCTTATCGGATTCTCCAGGACCGGAACCCACGTCCCCGGCTTTCCACGCGCCGGCTACACGTACTCCGGAAACCCAGTTGGCTAGCCGTCCTGAAGCAGCCCTCAACACAGAGCCACCTCCCTTGACTTTAACCGCGGAAAGGGGAGCAAGAGATCAGTTCGTTTAGCAGATACAGTATTTTTCATTTAATAAGTAAATAAAAGCCTCGCACTTGTAAAAACACTTTTTATGTTAGTGTTGTTGCTCTCAACCCGGAGTTTTTTCACACTGCGGCCATTGCCACTTCCTTTTAGGCTATACATCTTTGTTGACATTCCACTCATCAGCTCTCTTCCGAGGCCCTACTGTAAGCCTCTAGTTTTGGAGGAAGCTTGTACAGCTTCCAAAATACTCGTTCGTTATCTACGCTAACCCGGCTGCCTTCCAGACAGTCTTCGCGTTCATCAACCACTTCGTTAACACCGGGTGCCCATGAGCAGGATTCACAAATTAGCTGGAAGACCGACCACCACACCCCCTCACCAAGCCGAACGTGCACTGGATCATTGACTGGGGTGAGCAAAGAGAAAACTCCAGTGACACTGTGGCAGCAAGCATCGAAAAATCCCGCCCCCAAGTTGAACCTACGAGGATTTTCCAGTCGAATAGACAGCCACGGGGCTCTCCCCAGTGTCCCGCTTCGGGTATCAACAGCCACATTCTGCTTTGCGTACCAATGCGTCTCCTCCTTCAGGTTTTTCTATCTTCCCCCTCCAGTCGTTTATTTTTATTCCTGTCGTAAGTCATCCTTTTCTGAGCAACTCCACACGTTTTCCTTTTTGTCGTGTTTCTTCTATCCTCCAGGTGACCGGATGTCATCTACGGACGATACTACTGGAGATCCGAAAACTTGGGAGCTGCGATCGGAGCCCACAAACGGCTTCTAAGCTGCAAGGAACTGGAGAATACATTTATTTCGTCGACGTTTTCGCTTGTGACACCCACTCTCCCGGCAGATTATAAAATCGAAGCCCTCCTTGCAGGAGATCTAGGAGCGGGCCTCTACTGCGACCAAAAGATGAAGCCCCATCTACCCCTCGCTTGACTTTGCGCTTCGCTCAAGCGGCGACAGCTAGCGCCACCTTCGACACACTTCCCCGGCACAAGCCGGCTTGCAATCTCTGTAGTCAGGCCCAGTGGGTACACGAGTTGCACTCCACTGTCTTTTCTTGTTGGCTTCCTCGTCGAACGCGGTCGTAGAAGCTGAGGTGGTGTGCCCTCCCGTTTTGGTGTGCAGTGGAAAACATTTCACGGATTCAATTGAGAAAAAGCAGGGAATCATATACACTCCCTTGTGCTACCCAACTGGTGACGGCAGCAGATTGTGAGAAACCTCTATCAGTGTGAATACTTGTGAGCGGTTCGACCGTTACGACGTCAGCCGCGATAAGAAGGAACTATGGAAGCTGTGAGCTCCGGGTTTCGTTAGTGAAAAGATCCAGGCCACAATCAAAACTTTGGTCATATCAGGGTATATAAGAATGATAGATTCAGTGTTACTGGCGGCTGTTGCTGTGAGATTAAAAATGACATACTGGCTAGTGGTGCGCGAAGGCGATTTCAAAAAATCATGCTGGTCAATATAGATAATATTGAGACAACAAGTGGTGAGGCATCCGCTGCTTGACGGGGCTCTCTTTTAATCCAGGAACAACTGGAGTGTGGTTGATGGGGCGGTAGTTTGAGAGGTGTTGCTCTGGTTTATTCTCATGGATTGGGGTGATGACCACTGTCCTTTACGGTGAAGAAAATATACTGTGCTCGAGGGATGGATAGTGTGCACATAGTAACAGGTCTGCAAAGCCGATTCCTTCAAGAAGTTGAAGGCATTCTAGGATAGCTGTGAAAGGCGTCAGAGTATATGGATCGGCCGCTGAGCGAGCGTAACTTGAGACAGTTTAACTGGGCATGTTGCTTCGGGTAGTTTGACTGAGATGTTCAAACCGGGAGCTGACCGTCTCCTAAGTGATGAAGAAGGCCTTGCCTGCATTTTGTGTTGGAATGGCTTTTCCTAGATGGGAGCAGGGCAAGGAGAGCCTAGGACCTTTTGAGGCTGGTTGCATGGGGGAGGTGTCAGGAGTACGATCACGATCTACACCATGGGGGGGGGGCGTTCGCACCGGAAGACTGGCCGATTGGACACCGTTCTCGTCGGCGCTGCTATAGGATAACATTTCGGGCGTTATCGAGGCGAGGCTTGGGCCGTGTCCACTGCCGACGCTGGGCTGTGTGATTTTTAGGCATGGCTGAGGGGTGCGAAGTGTATCTCTCGTTGTGTGGGGGGTCTGAGCAGCCGAAATTCTGATCCTCCTAAACAAGGAGGCTGCGGCTATTTAGCTTTGACTGCTCTTAAATGGCGTCACAACGAGGTCAGTAGGGATTTGTATTGGGGTTGGTCAATCATTTTGTGAAGATTTCTCGCGCCGTTTCTTATTTGGAAATAAAAGATGAGCCATGCCACAAGCACCGATGTATGTCTTCTTGATGGAATCTACTGGGACCATATCCGGGCGGCTGAAGACCATAAAGTTGTGGGAGTTATGTAATCTCCCCTTTATCTTAGAAGCAATAAGGTCAATGAACCTCCTAGTGACCATTACAATATAGAGGCCTGTTGATTCATTGGGCTCGGCGACGCATGGGGATGAAGAAGCCTCGAGATAGATTAGGGCCTTAAAACAGGGTTGAGGTTTAAAGAAATTAAAGCAGTGACTGCTTATTTGGGGCAAAAGAAAGTTAACAGAAACTGGGTCCCTGGCATGCACAATCCAAAGGGAGTGAAAACTGAAGGTAAAAACACGAGTTCTAGGATGGCAGAAGGGAACTGGACGGAAAAAAGGTACAGTGGGCAGATAAGGTTAGGGTGAGACTTGTAAAGATTGAGCAAAAATTGGAAAATGTGAGAAATTAGGAAACTATCAGAAAATCCGACAACGAATAGACCAACAAA
The DNA here is from genome assembly GCA_948099385.1 of Fasciola hepatica. Lineage (NCBI taxonomy): Eukaryota > Metazoa > Platyhelminthes > Trematoda > Plagiorchiida > Fasciolidae > Fasciola > Fasciola hepatica. The sequence goes on from CANUEZ040000019.1 coordinate 6,552,567, forward strand.
AACATACCTAAGTCAGGTTATACAGTGGAGAAAATGCCCAGAATGGCGAAAGTTATCTAAATGAAATACTGATAGAATGGTTGGGCGGGACTGGTGAGGTCAGCAGGATATACAGAAAGAGGCAGAAAGAGGAGTCGGATAGTCATCAGCTGGGGAATTAAACAATCAGCCGAGGCTTCTACCAAAGGGAAGCGAACGAAGCAGAAACCCGAGCATGACTAGAAGGATCCAAAATGAGTCAGGGTAGAATGGTTAGATAGGGTTGCGATGCGTCCTGTAGAAAATGGGGATAACAGCTTGACGATGTTCCCAGATGCGAAGGCCAGCACGGACTCGGGAGAAGAAGCTCTCGTCTTTGTCGAAGAGGAAGGCATAGAAAGGCATGTGTTAAGTCGTCATCGGCAGAGAGCCACGTTACGTAGGCAGCTAGCACCCGAAGGTTACGAAGCACAAGGCCTGGGACAACGGAATGTTGAGTGGCAAGACAGCCGATTGGCGGAATGAGTCGATAGAATTATTGATGAACCCAGTGAGAGGTGTTGAAGGCTCGAGGCCTGGCTCTTCACATCAGCCGGACAAATAAGCCAAATGCAACCGTTGGGTGCACATAACAGCATCACATATACCCGTTGTGTTTTGCTCCAGTAGAAGCGGGGACCCTTAGGCAGACGAGTTTTCTCACTAGAGTTATTGAGATGCAGAAAAACAGCTCCAATCACCTCTCACAGACCTGAGAAGTGGCTCACAGTCAGGTGCAGTTAGACTTAGAAGTAGTTACCCGCATTCAGGAGGGCTAGGCCCGCTTCAGAAGTCCCAAATGACACATGGACGACTCTCATTTGCCACCCATTATTGCACGTAGCTGGTCAACCAAACGTTGCTCAGTCTCTTCGATAGGTTTGAAATTCAAGTTGGCTTCATTTCCTCCAATCAATTGGTCTCCCAAAGCCTGCTTGTTTAAGTCAACCCAATGTCGGCCTTCAATGGCTGATCGGCTCTTCTTTGCTAACGGATATAGAAACACGGCTCACTTTGGCTCGTCAGATTCGGTCGTTATCTCGTCTAACTTCCCATCTCTTGTCAACTCAACGGGACGACTGATATAACCACAAAATCCATCAATGCCTGTATTTTCCACATTTCAATCGTTGGACGGTAAATGCATCCGAAGAGACCGCTCAGGCGACTAGATTGGCGACCTCCTTCCAAATTATTTTCGCCTGCCTGGTATAGTGTTTGTTTTTCTCATTAGGCATGTAGTTATTGATATTTTGTAGCTCCGGCGGTCTCCTTTTGTTGGTCAACGTTTCTTTCGTCGCGGTAGCTTCGTTCCAAATGAGTCCAAGTCAATCAAACCCAATCTTGTAGTGCCTGAAACATTTCCATCACACACTCGACGGAAGCATCGCCGTTTTCGGATGAACCCCTCGCTTTGGATCACCCATCTGAAGGTGCAGTTCGCTGATACGCAGTAGCTCCCAGAAGCAGAAGTATGTGCATCCAGCCACTAAAATTCCTTCGCGCATCTTCGAACTCGTGCAGACAAGCCGCATGCTACTTTTCTTCAGGGAATCCCGGGGGAAAGCTGCACTTCCGACCCGAACCGTCGTTTTAGCCTCTAAGGAGCATTTTCCTGGGCAACTGGAAGCCCTCACATCTTCTGCTTCGAGTACGGCAACTGGTTCAGGGTATCCCATTTGGCGACACAATGTCATGATAACTGTGGAGGCCGCAGCTACGGGATCAAGAGCAGTGCCCTCTGACGCTACTTGCAGATGAATTATCGTTCGGCGAGCTGGATTCGGTGGTTGAAAACAGTCTCATGGAAACCACCTCCATCGAAATTAGTGGGTGCACTTGCCCGTCCACAGCCACCGCGGAAGCCACTTTGGCTGGTGTAGATACGCAACCCGGTGCCCTTTGCGCAGATGTGGACGCTAGCTGGTCATCACTTTCGGCGCCTTATGGCCGCCCCCTAACTCGCATTCGCTGTCACATTTCTGCTAAAGGTCCTCTCAGTTTAGTGTCTTCCGATGCATCCGCCGGGGTATAGCTCTGGTATCGCCGCCGGTATCGTGATAGCTCCCGGAAGTGCATGTTACCGTTCACTTTCTACGACTATCGTGGAAACTTCCCCGCTAGTGAGCAGGTAAGACAGAGCTGTTTGTCGTCCTGTCACCCTACAGCCTTCTATTTATCAAGGGCCACATATCAAGGCGCCAGTTCTTTGGTTGACTGTAACACGCAGATAAGGGTCATTGCTCCATATCCTCCAAGTATGAGCGTCGTAACACTTTGAAGCTTCAGGTCGTTTACTGGTCTCTTACATCTACCTTTGGAGCTGACTATCTCAAATAATATTAAGGCCTAAGTCGAATTTTTAGCGGGCTTTAGTTACTGCCAATATGTCCCAGCCTACAATGAGTGTCTATTTATTGCATCGTTTCAATCCTTTCTACGTCCAGGTTTTTGTGAGCTAAACGGCTATGCGACTCAATTTAATTCGGTCCTGTTCCAGTACCTGACCACAAAGTTCATGAATGTCCAGATCCTTTCCCTGGTGGGCTTCTTGGATCCTCCGGTGCCTTGAAAGTTGGAAGAGACGACTCTTCCTCAATACTTAGCTATAATCAGTGAGGGTTCAAGGTGGACCCACAATCCCCATTCTCTTCATCACCCTTTTGGATCACAGCCGTTAGTCACACACACCTCGCGGTCCTCCACCCCGGTAATGAGGACGCTATGGTAAGGAAGGTTAGGTACTTGACAAGGGTTCCACAAGGGTTGACGTGAAAGAAACCGGGCAGCTGTCTACTAAAGCCGTGGTAGACTCCTGGTCATATTTCGCCAAATACAGCCATCCACACCCTGTCGAATCTCCCTTTGAGCTTGGCCACTGTGCTCGTACTTGGCACATCCCCCAACAGCCTATTCCAGTCATTGGCGACCCTAACTGCAAAAGACTGACCTCTCATTCGAATCAAATGCCTCTCTTCCTTGATTATCAATGCATGCCCTCTTAGGTAGTCATCCCCTCGCTTCTCAGATAGGGCCCCTCCGTGACCCCGGGCTCCTTTGAATCCTATTGTTATTTTGAAAGCTATTTTGGCTCACCTGTTCTTCTTTCTAGAGAAAACAGCCCTAGTTGCTCCATCCCCTGTTCACAGCGCAGATTTCTGTTTTCTGCGAACCTTTGCGTGAGTTGCCGTTGCAGCTTCTCGAGAGAGTTTATGTCCCTCACCAAGTACGAGTTCCAGGCCTGGACAAAGTTTCCCAAATGAGATCGCACAAAAGCCTTGTACAGCAGCAATGAGTCCCTCGTTTTCCCAGGTCTGGCTGCCCCCCCCTAGCTGGTGCAGGGCTCTACATGCTTTCTGCATCACTTTCTGGCACTGACAACGTGGCTCAGGTCAGAGCTTACCATCACTTCTAGATCCCGGGCTTCTATGGTCTGAGCTAGCGACTCCCGATTGTCTGGTGGCCCCATATATCGGATTGGCTGTGGTCCTTCACCTATGACGACACGTTGGCTTTTTGCCCAGGTTGAGGGAAAAATCCCACGTCACTGACCACTGCTATGCTTTGTCTAGATCACGCTGAACCGCCGCATCATCTGGTGCTCCTACTGCTCTAAAGCGATTCATGAAAGGAAAGCACGGGTTTTCCAGCCCGTTTGCCAGATCTTTGATGTAAATCAGGAACCACCGAGGTCACAGGACTGACCCTTGTGGAACGCTGCTACGCTCTCTCCCATTATCTGACAAGCAGCCTCCTATTCTCACTCGGAAATCTCTCCCCTTCAGGCTTTGTAGAATCCACTTCTGAAGTTGAAACGATTCTACCTTTGCTTCGAGCAGTCTGTGGTTAACCGAATCAAATGCCCTTTGTAAATTTAGATAGCAGACTTCCACCCGTCTTTCTCGATCCATCCAGCTGGGTAACTCAACCAAAACATCAGCTTGAAGAGACAAGAGCACCTGTGCTAGAACCCCATGCTGGTTGGCAGTCATCAGCTTTTTCCTCTGTAAATGTCCCATTACACTATCTCGTAGTATTCCCTCGAGAGTTTTAAGCACCTCTGACGTCAATTTAATCGGCCGTAACTGGTACATGTGTCTCTGTCCCCACCCTTATGAATGGGCGTGATGATCGATTCAAGGCAGTCATTAGATGGCAAAAACTGGTCTATCGATGCGTTGAACAGTTTAGCTAGTGGCACAGCCAGGATAGACGCTAGTGGCTTCAGTATTGCCGGACAGATGTCATCAGGCCCCGCAGCCATTGGTACGTCTAGCTGTTTCAGGCTGTTCAACACCCCGTCTTTGTTTATTTCTTCGTCCTCCGTTTCTGAGACGTTACTGCCCTCAGTCGCAGGTAGCCTCTGAGCACCCTGGTCATGTCTATATGCCTGTTGAAAGAACCCCAACGAAATCTCTACTTTTTAATGTCTGCTTATTTCCAGCACCCCCTGTGAGTTCCCAACTCCGCCTGCGGCTGTCCTCAGTGATGCTTTAGAATGAGGGTAGTTGTAGTATGCTTTTGGATTGCTTCGAGCGTTCCGCGCAATACACTGCTCGTAGTTATTTCTGCACTGTTTCTGCATGTAATGTAGTCTGTTTCTCTCTGCTTTAAACTGAAGAACGGCCCGGTTGCCGCTGGTAGTTCTGTACTTTTTAAATTCTCCTTGCTTTCGTTATAGAGGCTTTCTCAATCGGCTCATCTAGCACGGTGGCAATCCGTTCCGTTTGACCCTTTCAAGTGCTGCAACGGCCCCTGTTATTTCCAACAGTCTGCTCTTGATCCAACTCCGTCGGTGTTGGGTCTGTATGCTCCGGCAAGGTTGCTCGAACTTTGTCGTAGTTTCTGACGCCAGCATTGTCACCAAAATCTAGAGTGAGTTACTTTCTTTCCCTGGGCCTGCAACCCACCCACTCTCGGTGCGCTCATGGGTCGTGAATCACATCAGTACTATAAGGGCTCCCGTTTTTGCCCGTCCTCATAACCTGGCCAAAGAAAAACTCCCTAGTGCTTGCTGTGAATTACAGCAGATGGTGAACTCCGGTTCTGTCCGTCTCTCAGACTGCCTATGAGCTTCTCAACCGCGTATGATACCCCAGAAGACTTCAAGTGACTGGGGTCCGCGTGACGGTTATCATCGCCTCAATAAAGTTACAGCCCAGGATCGTTGTCTCCTCCAAACATTCGTGACATTGGGTCTGCCATGGCTGATCCAGCCGTCGTCAGGATCCTAGACCCCACGTAGGCCCACAGTCGAATTCCGGTCCCTGAACGGGATATTCCAGAAAATGCTGTCACGTTCCCGCTCAGTTTCTTCGAGTTTGCTCGCACACTATTTGGCCTGCGCAACGAGTGTCATGGGCGAATAATAACGTGGGTATTTTTCAATTGTGGTCGAGATGCACGCGTGAAGGAAAGAGCAGATTGTACGAGGGTGGAGAAAAAGTAAGTTTCCACAAAAGCCCAAAGGAGGAGTCGAAGGTACCAAAGTTCTTATAGCAAAACTAAACGGAGTTTAAATTAAGTGAAATGATACAAGTTTCTGCGGTAATTAAAAAACAACTGCCAATTCGGGCGAGAACTACCTTGAGGGTAGGGCCCCTCAAGGACAAGCTGGAAAGGCGTTACTGTGGAAGGTGGAAGAGTCACTGAATACGAGGGTGTTGCAAACAAAGTCCGGAGGATGATTACCAGCGTCGATTATACGATGCTGTAAGTGCAACCAGAAAATCGATGAGGAAACTGTGGCAGATTCTAACATATCCTGAAGGGAAAAGCCTGGAATATCGGAACGCTCACTACGAAGGAACAAAAATAGGTGTGAGTGAAGTTCAGAATCACAGGATTTGCAACTGAATACTTACGTACTGATGAAGGTTATATGATGGAGTACATTCATGTGGATCTCAGCCGTAGCTGCGGCCCCGGGGCTAATGGTTTTTATATTTACTCAAGGGAGAAAAGCAAAGGAAGAAGAGGAAGTTGCACAAAGAAGTGCCACGAAGTGGTCAGATAGTTTGCCTTTTTATTTTTACTTACTAGGGTATGTACAGCTTGGTGAGGTGGGACGGTCGTGCTTGTTAGTTGGTGCCGTCGTGGAGGGTTTGAGGATCCGAGCAGCATGGGAGCCCCATTAGGAGAGAATTTAGGTAGGTGGCTTTCTCAGAAAGGTATTACATCATGGATCGCTGAGTTGGTCGGGTTTAGAGTCCGTGCATGGGGACTTTCAGTCTGCTGGGCGGGCGGTTAGACATGCCATTGTTCGGCATGAAAATGGAACTAGGAGCATTGTGAAAGGCAACTCTGACTAGGGTCCGCCATGGTTGATTTCATAAAACAGGAGCTAACACGGTAGAATGCTTCCGAGACTTTGCCCGATAAGGGTCAGTCCGAGGTTTTAATTTAAGGATTCGATTAAGCGGTCCGGTGAGCAATGAAGAAGCATCAAGGACCTGAGACAAATTTGGAAGTTTTGCAGTCTGGCGGTGGTTCCAGCCGTGAGTTATGATAATAAAAAAGTTAATATAAAATCAGTTGGATGAATTCACTTAAAAGCGGTAAGGGCAAAGCTTCTTTTCGCTTTTGACGGCGCACTTTTTATAAGATACACAGGGCTTTGAGTTGCAAGATTTACCAACCCAAGCCTGGAGACGGATTCACTGGCGGGGATTGAACCTCACTGCCTTAAGCTGGCTAATTAGAGGACACCAGTTAAACATTGTGTGCGCATTCAAGGAGATTTATGATCCGTAAGTGGCCAATACGAGAGATCAAAACTTGTTGCTCGGTGGAGCCTCTGGCACTCGACAAGGTTAGCTGGGGTGGGAGAAAATTTGTAGGTTTATATAACGAGTCACTGGGGTAAAATCTAAGAGCGGTTGTGACATAACACAGCTTCCCCTGGATCATATTGAGAGATGGGCCATATTTATACGGCCGTCTAAAAGTACCTGTTATATAGCAACCCCAACATTATAAGATAAGTTCGAGTTGCGCAGTCCATGCACAGAAAGGTTCCAGAGCAGGGCGTTACTCTGGCAACAACGATGGGAACTCCGGAGAAGGATCCGTGGTTACCAGTAGCAAGAGCATATGGCGGGGCGGATCAGACGAAGCGGCATCTGTCTGAGAGCTGTTCTAACCTACGGCTGTCTTGGCTTGATAAGGCTCAGATCACGAAATAATTCAAAACGTTGAAGCTATGGGGAATTACAAATGATAAAACCTAACATAACTTAACGGATATGTCCGGAGGCGAAAGTACGGGCTTGAAAGAATATTTTATGTGTGAATGGGGTTCGTACTCTAGTGTCGACACTGATTTTTCTACAACCTCCCCCCCATTTAAGGCAATTTTTCAACGCATTTTTCAGGCCAAGACTCACTATTTACACGATCATAATGATGTCAGATGATCCACACGCAGACAGCCAATCGATCGCACGTGACCACGCAGTCATTACTACCTTTGCTCCACGGTGTTCGGTTAAAACGTTCACATGTCCAGTGAGACGGTCTCACTCACCTACAAGCACATTACTGCTGACTGGTTCATATCTTGCCCAGGCCTAGACACGCGCACACAAGGTTGATGCTCGTCAGTGCCAGACGCTGTTGATCGATGAAACACAGGTCCTTGGTAACCTGTTCCGGCTGTTCCCTTGCCCTAATTTTCCATTACCACGTGACTGACAAGCGTACCCGCTTACATGCCGGCATCTCTGCCAATACCTGTTCACGTCCGCCATACACTTATGCTGTAAGCTTGTGACTGGTGACACCAAGCCGATTCGGCGCAGTGTTGGTCTCTCGGCTTAAACGATTGGGCAGCCACGGCATACAAATTGCCATAGTAATACGCTGACATGACACTATGTTTGCTACTGTTTGGCCTCAAGCTTTAGCGATTTCCTAATACTCGATAAAGTTTGATGAGTTTTGGAGTAAAAGCGTATAGGAATCGTTAGGAATAAAAAGACTTACCGAAGGTGTCTTAGAAAGAAAGTTACCGACTACAAGCTGCAATAATTGATGAATAAACAGAGCAACGGTGCCCAGTAGATTGGTGATGGTAGCAGTAGCATATTCGTCGTAGAAAGCTGTTGGATCGCATGTCAGGGAGCGCGAGGAGATACCAGGAGGGTTGTGATGGGCAGAAAGGTGAGCTTCATAAATTATGTAGAGTGCATGATGCGCTATAATTTCTGGTAGGTTCGGTGGAAGAACCAAGGGCGGCACTAGTGAACTGTTATGGGGCTATTATGTGGCGGACTCTGATGCAACCACCCAATGACATCCTGTTGGGCAGACAAGTGTCAAAGCAAAATATTTTCTCTTGGCTCGAATGGGCTTGACTTCGACGGTCTTCCTCCGTCATCGGGACCCAAATGCTCCCTCCAGCATCACTGTCAAATCACCGACGGTTCTATTAGTTGCGTCCTCCGACAAAAACCTTGGATGGCATTTAGCAGCAGCCTGCCTCTAACCCACGGAGCCTATCTTCTACAGAATCAAAGTATAGTCCATCTGGTCGTGAACTGCTTCCATCTTCGCCGCCCCTTTATTTCTGCCAAGCTCTGGAAGGAAGGGAAGTTGTCTTTTCAAAGAGGCTTCAGGATGCTGCGCTGTGCTTTTCGTAATGCCTTGGGTCGTCATTCTTCTCGGGATATTCAGAAGCCGGATCTCATTTCGCGATTCTCCGATGACAATAGTCACATCTGCAGTTTTGCTGAAGCAGCTGCAGATAATCTCCCCGGATTGACCATTTCCTATAGCACACCCTTCCGAGTATCCGTCTTGGGGACCTGGCGAGCACAAAACAGAATACCGAGTTTGACCTGGCCGCCTGCGCCACCAGTTTCCGAGTGCTGGCTTTGCGCCTTGTCATTCGCTGGCACCTTCCTCTGTGACACAGCCTTGGATCACCGAAGGCCAGTCGCATCCTTTTCACATCGGCTCTTCGCTTTTGATGCGTTGCATGGTCAATCCCATTCTGGCAACAAAGCCCCGGGCAAACTGGCCAGCTCCCGAATCGTTTGGCCCAAAGTGGACAGCGACGTATGTCGGCGGGCAAGTAACTGCAATAACCGTCAACGAGCACAACCGATCGGGTCATTCAAGGCTCCAGAAGCTCATCCACACATCGACCTTGTGAGATTCTTGCCAACACCACGAATCGTGATCTATGTTCTCACTTGTATCGACCTTTTCACCCGTTGCTCCGAGGCCATCCCGGATGAACCGGTAAAGCTAGCCCCCGTGCCTTGATGAAATACAGGACTTCCCTCTCTGGTTGCACAAAGAAGGCCACCACCGATCGAGGAGCTCAGTTCTATTACCCACGAGCCAATGGCACAGACGAAAGCTTGCACTAGTATCTCGAAGCAATAGTCGGCTCAGCAAACACCCTTTGTGGAAGAATGTCTTACTGCTGGTGTTATCTGGCATTCGCAATGCACTGAGCTGCGACACGCCGTACACACCATTACCGGAATTCTGCAATTCCGCCTGCCCCCCTGAAGTCCTGGGACCCAGTGTGAACGAATTAGTTTCGAGCCTTGGAGATGGCGTACCACATCTGACGGCCTATGTAAGTCAAAAGGCTAGTATTCTCCCCTTTCTGCAGCCCGGACTTATTCAGTTTCCAGCCACATACACACGCGCACCCATATTCTTCTGCGCAGCCAAACCGCCGCCCTCTGATTCCATCACATTCCGACCCGCACTAAGCCATCTGGCATTTGGGGACAACATCTGTCGTCGACCTCCATAGCCGTCACGAAATCGCCAGCACTGACCGATTCCAACCGGCATTCGTCGAACCGGAACCGCAGTCCACGGCGGTCTTCGCCCGTGGGCACACCGCGGATGCCGACCGAACTCAATCTGCACCTAGGTCTAACGAGCTAGAGTCACCGGCTGACCCCCTGCAAGCTCCGCTAGGTCTGATGGGAGGGTGCGCTTCCCCGATCGCTTTACTAATTTTATTGTTCTCTTCTGCATGCTTCGTGTTTCTCGTTTCGTATATCCTCTGGGTTTTCCCAACTCTCCCAGGCTCGGCTAATTTATCTGGGAAGGATTTGTATATCACTACCAAAGGACTTGTGCCGCAAGAGGCATATTATCATTATTTTGTTTTTTATTGTTCACGTGCACTAAACACAATTTTCCGCGTATCCTTGATACTGATTAGGGTTTTGTAGATGGGGAAATCGAGGAGGGGATATTCGGTAAGATTATTGGTGAAAGCAGCCACTGTGGCCATACACCTTCCAGCAGCTCTGAGATACACCTTTGGGCACAAACATTTTACGACTGAAAATATCCATCTACAATTTGGCCGAATTCACAGTGAAAACCAAGGTCAGGAAAAGCAGAAATAATCATCCTTCTGGAGGAAGAATAACTCGTCCGATCTCCGAAGATGACAAACTCGATGGAAATTAAGATGCCAGCTCGGAGTTAAGGTGCACCTTGTTCATAAATAGACCTATATAGTAAAGTCTGCCATCGGAGCAATAGCCGCCACTCAGAGGCCCATCCAATCCCGGCATCAGGTCTTCCGCTAGCTATTGCTAGTTCTACATCTGAACCCGAATCATTCCTAATAGTCACATGAAGTGGCTTGCAGTCAGTTGAAGTTGTACTTAAAAGTACTTATCCACAACCAGGAGAGCCGGGCCCGTTTCAGAAGTCCTATATGACTGTGATGTTCAAGATTGACTCTTTCTGTTTTGCGGTACTGTATTTTCTTTGTTCTAATGCATACTTGTACCGCACGTGATTCTGCGCATGAAAAGCATCGTGCTACGTTCCATGCGTTCTCGGAGTTCGTAATTCTCAGAAGTTCTCTGCGGGTTTCAGCCTGTTCTATCCGTTAGATATCGCAATGACATGTGGGTGGCTCGCATTTGCCACCCGTTAATATACGTAGCTGGCCAATCAAACGTTGCCCAGTCTCTTCGATAGGTTTGAAATTCAAGTTGGCTTCAATTCCTTCAATCAATTGACCTCCCGAAGCCTGCTTGTTTAAGTCAACCCAATGTCGTCCCACAATGGCTGATCAGCTCTTCTCTGCTAACGGATATAGAAACACGGCGCACTTTGGCTCGTCAGATTCGGTCGTTAGCTCATCTTACTTCTCATCTCCTGTCAAGTCAACGAGACAACTGATATAACCACAAAATCCATCAACGCCTGTCATTTCCACATTTCAATCGTTGGACGGTAAATGTATTCGCAGAGACCGCTCACGCATCCGAAAGATGTTAGTCGTATCATCGTGACTTCTTGCAACGTGGGACGTAGGCTTGCTTAGTTTGTTAGATCAATAACTTGGCAGTGCCGTTACAAATGATCGAATCGAACTAGCCTGTTTCAGCTGCAACAAACTCAGTGCACTTGAACTGCTGCAAAAGAAACACCTTCAGTTAGTCTAAGGTAGAAATCTTCAGAGAATTCGGAAGCACAAGATTCTTCACCAAAGCGTACACTTCTGTGCCGATGAAAGGCGAGGAAAATACCCTATTCTTTTCACCATTCGAGCTGTTGTATTCAGACACTGAAATTTCAAAACGTTCAAAATAATCCTCGCATTCTCCAAAAGTATAAGTCACACCCAGTGCTTCCAAATCAGCTGAATGTCTGATGAACTGTCCGCGCTCGACGTAAAGTATGATATTGTCAGAATCACTGAAGTATTATCCACCACAGGATATTTCAGATGCCTGAGTGATCACTGCGGATACATTTACCGTCCAACGATTGAAATGTGGAAATGACAGGCGTTGATGGATTTTGTGGTTATATCAGTTATCTCGTTGACTTGACAGGAGATGAGAAGTAAGATGAGCTAACGACCGAATCTGACGAGCCAAAGTGCGCCGTGTTTCTATATCCGTTAGCAGAGAAGAGCTGATCAGCCATTGTGGGACGACATTGGGTTGACTTAAACAAGCAGGCTTCGGGAGGTCAATTGATTGAAGGAATTGAAGCCAACTTGAATTTCAAACCTATCGAAGAGACTGGGCAACGTTTGATTGGCCAGCTACGTATATTAACGGGTGGCAAATGCGAGCCACCCACATGTCATTGCGATATCTAACGGATAGAACAGGCTGAAACCCGCAGAGAACTTCTGAGAATTACGAACTCCGAGAACGCATGGAACGTAGCACGATGCTTTGCATGCGCAGAATCACGTGCGGTACAAGTATGCATTAGAACAAAGAAAATACAGTACCGCAAAACAGAAAGAGTCAATCTTGAACATCACAGTCATATAGGACTTCTGAAACGGGCCCGGCTCTCCTGGTTGTGGATAAGTACTTTTAAGTACAACTTCAACTGACTGCAAGCCACTTCATGTGACTATTAGGAATGATTCGGGTTCAGATGTAGAACTAGCAATAGCTAGCGGAAGACCTGATGCCGGGATTGGATGGGCCTCTGAGTGGCGGCTATTGCTCCGATGGCAGACTTTACTATATAGGTCTATTTATGAACAAGGCGCACCTTATCTCTGAGCTAGCAATTACATTTTTATCGAGTTTGGTATTGCCGAAGAGCCGCTGGAATATCACGAATTTGGAAAGCGATTTTGACACGTGGCTTATCGTTGAATTTCGTTTATTGACACTACTATATACAATTTATCGGTTTATGAATATGACAGCAGTACCTAGGTTCACGTGTAGGGCTAATCATGAACACCACATTTTCCAGTGCTTACAAATCTTTGTATCTTCAGCATTATCTTCTGCCACCTTTAGGAGAATACTGGGCGTAAATATGCGGACTTTTGCTAGTACTCAGGGTACCCCGTATCTCTCGGGAACATTGCACAAACCGTGACTCAGTGCTAAGCAAGGTACATTTATAAGTACGGTGCGTTCACCGGGATTGTATTCACTCCTGGTGGTTCGGATTTCTATTCTTGATACTTTTACTACTGAAACCGGTAACGGCCGTTAGAATTTTACTTTTCAAAATATCAGGGGCGTAGAATTATGTCTTGTTTTCTACTTGAGAAAATGACGAACGGAACCTGGATTAGAAGGTTATACCTTCAAAAATCCCGTATCTGGTCAGCAAGTGAGGATGTAAATCCACTGACGTAAATCGATGGTACCGTTAGTGTTATAGTAATCAATTTAGGCTCGCTTGTTGTGGATAAACTGATCATGCTGATCAGGTGAGCAGTGGCTTGCATGGAATGCCCGAATTAAAGCGGAATTTTTTGTGGTGCTGTCGCAGTGGTACGCCATACATAAACACTGTGTTCATCGCTGACACTTATGTAGCTTATTCTAGTATATCCCTTGTCGTATCCCGATCATGAGAAATATTGGAAAAGTTCGAAGAGTAACTGTTGCTACTTTCTCAGTAGCGAGCATATAGATTCTAATATCCAGTGGTGTGCATACACCTGGTGAGCACACTGTGCAGTTGCATTTCCCATATGTGTGATGTCAGCCAATAGTAGTTAAACATCAAGTTTCGTAGTAAACTAACAGTTACAGCTTTTTCTATGTTATTTTTTCAGAGGCCACAAAACCACTTACTGCTTTAGTCGATTATTTAATAGATGAGTTCCGATTTCACGTTCGCATTTGGTCGCTCAGTGGTAGGTCTGACAAATGCATTAGATCCGGCCTTCAGAGTTCTTTTCGTCTTCGAGCTGACAAACACCGTAGTTATCATTTTATTGACCGACTACCGAGAGCACCAAAAAATATGCGTGAACAGGTCAGAGGAAACTAAGAACAGTTCTACACCAAGGCCGGCGGAGGTGACAGTTATGAACGATTTTTGAATAACGAGGATAACTACTAGTGAGTATAAAGTAACTCTAATTGTAAATAATATTGCCGGTAGTAATAATGATGATAATAGTACCGATAGCATTGCTTAAACAAAATCATTATTAGCAATTTTGATGATTCCCAACAAGGATGAATCAGTTGTACAGAGCTTCCGTGGTTTTCAATGGTGAGTTGAGCCTTGAAGCTGAATGATGAATCATGTTATACAAATCATTATTAGTAGAGAAACTGATCATTATTACTCAAAAAGACGATAGACAAATGTGCAATAAGTGAAACAAACAATGAATAAAATTAGGAAGTGAGCTTTTGATGTGTGAGAAATGGTTCAATATGGCCTGGAACATTACTTAGGGCAATACGTGTCACATTCGTCACTAGACTTCTTACATTCCTAATACACCGACGATGTACGCCGTCACCTCCCCAAGAAAGCTCTTTAGGGTGCATTTCAACCTCTTTTAACCCCCCGAAGTTTTTCAGAACCTTAGAACACTAGGCTTGGTAGTACTAGAGAAAAGTGAAGCGATCCGATGCCACGAGGCTATCTTCCTACTTTGCACCCAGTCAAAAACCAACATAAATAACTAGGATTATCGTTCAAAGTTGACTATACCCGTATAGTTATACTTCATAGGAATCGATGGCTTGGTGGATTTAGCTGAATAAAATGGGCGCAGAACTTCCAGTATTGAGAACTCCGAAAGTAGTATGCGCTTGTTCGACCGGCAAGGACAGAAATAGTAGGAAAACACGATGACCCGAAGCTCAGTAAGTGCATTTCTAGGTACCAACACTTACACCGAAGAAGATGAGTAAGGTTGTCCAAGTCCAGGTGTTACTCAAACCGGTAATGGTGTATCTTATCACGTCATACATACGGGAACTTGCAATGTACAAACGTTTACGGTAACACTAAGAATACGATAGCGTAGTGCAGAATCGGACACTCTCGACTATCACATTCACCGCACGTTGAATTAAAGTGTTAGTGCTTATAATTTCTTGGTGGCACTGAACTAATTCCTTCAATTGTTCCGATATTTGATTCTTACAGATTATTTTCGGATTCAAAATGTGTCTAAATCAGAAATGTTAGTTGGTGCAAGAACTGAGGAACAGGACTAACCGTCCGGGCGCAAATTAGTGACAGTTTAATGCCCTTTGGGCGAAATGACAATCCCGTTCGCCGGTCTCGAGTCATGGCCTGTGAAATAACAAACATTAGCGTTCAAAACGCACTCAGGACTTGCTCTCCATCTAAGATATTTAAAGAAGCAAATGGGTCTTTTACTCGTAGCGGCATGTGCAGCACTACGATATTGCATAAGAAACTTGTCAATAGCACTACCAAGGTCAAATAATGAATAGGGATGAACAAAAAGCGTACGAAATTCTGCGCATAACCATTAGACTGTGAGGGACGAGCAGAGATGTGCACATGTGCATAACTATGGCCTTTCAACCTTTCACTCAATAATTTGACAATGAAATGTGTGACGTTGTCGGTAACGAATACAAACGGGACTCCTTCCGTGCTGAATGATTTTCTGAGAGCTGTCCTGGTAAATTCTGCTACAGGCAGAGCTCCGAAGTACTTTTCTGGCCAGTGGGAAAAAGAATCAATGCCAACAGAGGCACAGTATTTATCCTAGAAAGGATCAAAATAGTCCGCATGTACAAGTTGCTATGCTCCACGTAGCATTGGTTACGGAGGCCATTTTGACGGTTTTGAATGGATCTAAAGATCCACTACTATAGCTATCTACATAATAACTGCGCTGTTGTTAGTCCAAAGGTTCTTATAATGAAAGCAAGTCTAATGTATATTGAGGTACATGTTGTGTTACTCATCGTGAAACAACAAAAATAATGAAACAGATGTATTCAATTGGTATTTGAAAGCTTTGAAAGCATTGAAAGCATCTTTGAAATATCATATCTTATATGCCTGTCTTTACGATGTCGTGTTATTTGTGACGGACATCTTTATTCGTAAGTGTTTCGACCCTTTAGGTTTTATTATTCGTACTGCATAAAACAGTCACTATTGTTTTACGAAAGAATAGAGTAAGTAACCCAGTGCTTTTAAGTGAACATTTTATTGACATTGCAAGTTTTTTAATGAGAACCAGCAGCTACTGAAAAGTGATTATTAATTGCAGCAGAAAACGTACCCTTTTCTAACTGAAGAATTGTAATAGATTGCTCTCGATTGAATAAGTCATTAAATTAAAACTTCATTCTTCACAATAAAGGCAGAAGGTTTCTCTTCCGTGTAAGCCTCCTCCCCACAGCTAGGTGACGTAGACTCAGGCTTGAGTCCCAAATCATCACCTCTTAAGAAATATGTCCAGTCATTAGGCTGTTCCACCAGTTCGGCTGCCAGCGCGTTCCACGGACAGGTCACCCTCCGAGATAGGGGTACACGAGTGGTAGGCTCACTGGCTGCAGCATATGTATAGTTGGAAAGTGTCCCCTTCTGCGGATATGTTCGAGAAGAGGGAGCTCAGTGCGTAGTTCTGGGCCAAAGTCGCCTCATGATACGCCTGGTGAATATTAAGTCTCTTCGGACTCTCCAATACTCCACTGGAAACTAATTGGTAATCTTCAGGCGACCTTCGTAGCAGATCCCGCGTAGTCCTCCAACAAAGCGGGTTGGGCCCCTTTGCACTCTTTCCAGCTTGCCACTTCTGCCGCCATACAAATGAGAACAGATGGTCCCCGTATTCCAACCTAGGTCGCACACGGGATGCATACAGTACCTTGAAAGCGTTGGGCGAGAGATGGCCGAATAATCGAGTGATCTGCTCAAAGATACCCCACGCAAACACACAGACTTTGTCGGTGTCATTCTTCGTTTTTATTGGTGAGGCCACAATCGCAGTCAGACCATTTTCACAAACAGAACGTTGATGAGCTGCTTCGTTTACATAGTATATCCCATTACTGGAAGATACCCCTACTCGTATACGTGTACACTTGTCGGTTTTCACTGGCAGGGACCATAGACCGAATCATTTTTCAAGGGCCTTGATATCCTGCTTAAGAATAAGCTCATTTGCATTCGAAGTAACGGTAAGCCAGGTCTTAAGGTCGTCCGCATAGATGAGATACAAGGATTGGAAAATGGCTGTTAGGTCATTGATATAGGCGGGGAATAGTAGCGGGCCTAGAACGGATCCTTGTGTGACACCACTGGTAGCCACCTTCCATGTCCACAATAACTGTGCTACTCGTACTGCGAAGATCCTCCTTTTAGGAAAGTCCTCGATCCACAGAACCAAGGGATCTACAACACCGATAGCCTTGATCTTACCTAATAGACTGTCATGCAGAACTTTGTCAAAGCCTCTCTGAAATCCAAGAAGATGACACCGGTAGGGTATCCCTCGGCCTTTGCATTCGTCCAGCTTTCTCGTGAAAGTAGCAAGTGTGTCAGGCAGGACCCCCTTTTCCAAAACCTATGTTGTTGTCAGCACAGTAGGTCTTTTACACCGATATGCTCTCGGAGTCCGGTGACCAGCAGGCGCTCAATAACCTTTCCCTCCACCGATGTTAGACTGACTGGTCGGTAGTTGACCTTCTCGATCTTGGCCCCACCTTTGTGTTGTGGCTCAACGACATCTTTCTTCCATTCCTGGGGGAGCTTTCTCGCTGATACAGACGCATTGTAAAATTGTGTGACTGGCTGAGTTAACACATCTTCCATCTCCTTTAACACTACGGGATGCACACCATTAGGTCTCGGGGGTTGGTTAACTTTGATGGTACGCATGGCTGCCACCAATTCTTCCTCAGTGATTTCCAGGCACTACATACAAGGAAAGTCCACAACTCTTGAATGAATAAATCATTAAAGTAAGACTATTATTTTTAAATCATGCAAACTGTACACATATTTTAAACATTAGCATTTAACGGACTGAAACACCTTAACCCAAAATAAGAAAAGTTTAGCCGTTGTTAGGGTTATTGTATTAGAACTCAGGTCTGTTCTATAACCTCGATAATAATGTCCTAAATGTATACGGAGCCTTTTTAACCATATAAAGCGAAGAAAAAACGTATTACGTTACGAACCACCTTCATCACTTATTTCCCTGTGTTCCAAATGTAACAATCCCCTACTTCAAACAGTACCAGTCCCAATCACTTCTACTTCTATTGGTTATACGTGATCGATCTAAAAGCTGTGTAGTTCACCTTTTAAGGAAACATAGAGAACAAAACTTGTTTGTCACACCAACTGCTAATACAATCTCCAGATGAACTACAACTAAACGGTAATATTCACATAGTCAGTGCCATTGCTGTACTAAAACAACGATTATCTCCCACTGGGTGGATGGTGTGTCCGTATCCTTACCGTCGAATGTTTATAAGGCTGTACTGTGATTGGTGCACGAATTTAAGACGAATTTCCTATTTCCTAGAGACAGTCTATCTGAAATTTATCCGAATTTTGAAATTGGAATGACACGATAAATTCACTACGTGATGAATAAAAATGCATTGTCCCTTCGTACAATGCCCTCGTGTAAGCTTTAATTCCACAGTTTCGTCACGAAAACCTCCAAGTTTCATGGGCCAAGGCTGCTTCTAAGGGAGTAGACAATAAAGCGTCAATTGTCGAGACACCCGTGTAATTTGTGATCACTGAAAGGAGATAATGTTAGTCATACGTGATAATCCATTCACTCTGCAGTCTACTTACAGATTACTGCAACCAAAATTCCACATATATCATTTAGCGAACCAGTTACCGCTTGCTCACAAAAGCCCAACTTTATAGAAAGGCTATTATATTAGAAATAATAAGCACTAATATATACAATAAATTGTGACCATTAATTTTCATCCTTCGTCATCTTACTACTGTGCACCTGACATTTCCTGAAATACTATAGAAACAATAGAAGAAACTGTGGATATAGAATTGTCCAAATAAAATGAATTACCTCACTTGCTCCAGTTGCACGACTGTTTATTCCGCCGCATAATCAGCTATTCATGTTGATACTAATAATTTATCTGCTACTACGCACCAAACGTGAACTACGGTTAGTTGAAGTGAACGTTTTATGAAACTCCTATGTGCCGGATACGCTTATTTAGCTGGCCACCATTATAAATCGTTTTTCCGAATGCATTGTCCCGAGGGACCGAACGAGGCACAACGGCACGTGTTACTCTAGAAAACGTGCTCAAGAAACCTCGGTGGTAAACTTTCTTCGCACCCATGGGTCTGTCACTATAGCATAGGCAAGGGGTACGTCGCGCATGAGCGGTCGCCACCCACAAAGAAATTTCTTCACACTAGAATCTGAAGTGTGATAGCCAGTCACTATGGCTCAACAACAGCAAATCAGAACGTATGGAGTCAAAAACCGATGACACGAGTGCATTGGACGGATTCCGCTCACCAAAATGCCCAGATGGTGCCAGCAGGACTATGTCAGCAAAGATTACACTTCTTGGCTATGAGCACTATATTAGCCACAAACAAGTGAGTCACTCTAGTAACTTCATTTTGTCAACTTCCATATTCTCTGAATGGAAGTCTGCCAGTGTGACCGAAAGAAATGTTGGAGGAATAACTACTAGATAACTAAAGCACAGCAAACCGTCTGGAATAATCAGTACTTCTTCACGACTAAAGTGGAAAGCCAGGAATCCTCGCCTTTTTTTCGAAGTTCAAACACGACGGAAAGATTGAAGCATGGGAGAAAAATACGTTCTTGTAGCCGACACAAAATTTTCACTGCGTACTCCGTGGCCGTACTAACAGATAATCATTGATGATTAGTGATGGATCTGATTGTAACAGTCACAGAAGATTAACATGTTTTGTGTTTTGAACTACGATTCACAATATCCTAGTCTTACGAGCTTAATGCAATATTCAATAAATAAGCCATCGCTGCTGACAATTTTATGACCAATTTTATGGACAACAAGGAAATGAGAAATTTCCGTAGCCCTGGTGAATTTTTGACAGGAAAAATATTCATGAAGACGAAAGAGGTTTCAGTAAACTGCCAAGGATTACCTTCATGTTTATAGAAACCGTCGTTCAGTTTTTGTGGATTTCCTTGAAGTACAAACAACTGGCTTTTTATCCTGTTCATGAATGGTATCTACATCAGTAGGTGATGCATCATTAACTACAGTTGAAAGGTCTTTAGAAGAAAAAAGATTTGTGAATAACACCGGATTTCAGGTGAGATAGAAGTTTACAAAATATCCTTACATGATTGTGGTTTCAGAAGAAGTCAGCTGACAAAAAATCCAGCATGCAATTGGTTCGTTTAGAAGCTTTCTGAATCAAACCAGCCAGATAATGAAGGTCGCCAAAAGTAGAATGTCACTCATGAATGCCTGGAAATTCAGGTGCGGATATTTTCGGGGCTAAACACCCGGAATGTGGGAAGAAACACTTAGCACCGGTAATGTGGCTAAGACAGGAAACTCAGAAACACGGCAAATACACTTAACTGGATTGATGGAAACACTGAACTTGATAAACTGCTTCATAGAAACAGTAATCGTTTATAAATCGATTAAACTTAACACCTTCTGGATTTGTGCAATGAGACTAAAAGATTTTTGAAAAAAGAAGGCAACATATTTGGACGAAAAGATAAATACAGTATGGAAGTAAAGCGGAAGTAGTACTTGTTTTTCAACGCGCCTGATTCCTTGTCCAGAGTCTTTTGCACGTATACATTCTTTAGGTCAATTCTTGAGAATGTGGCAAAGCCTGTGGACCGATAAATAGCATCTTCAGGTTGCTCTGTTTTGCAAAATACACCGAAGTAAGAACTTACGCCGTTTCAGTCGATAGCCGACGAAAATCCCTGATGCCTTCTCATCAGCTGTAAAGATGTTAACCCTCGGTGTGATCCAGTTAGATGACTCTACGTATGTAATTATTCCTCCTTCATACATCGACCATAGGATTTGACGAACGGGTTCTCTCAAGCTGATTGAAATTATTCAGTATATTGGGAAAATGGAATCGCCAGACATCTCCAACTTCACTCGAGGAAATTACTTTCCACCAAAAGCATAGGAACATTTCAAAAAGAGCAGTTGTAGATAGGAAGAATCTTGTGAAGACTTCAAAACAAAGTCTCGTCAGTGTGTTATTTACAAAGAACTTGCAAACCAAGAGGTGATGGTTGTAAACCAGAAACCAGAAACTTACAATCAACTAGATTTTAATGGTTCGGCGGAAATGGGACAATTCAAGAACCAACAAACGGGAGTGTGTTTTTAGTAGTACCTCAAGCAGCCGATTTGTTAGGGTCAGTCTTGGCAAGAGGGAAAAGGCAAGTATGATCTGTTCATAAAGTGAGTGAATAAACATCTCGGTGTCAGCAATAAAAGCCTACATTTTACGCTCAAGAGTAAACAAAGCCTATCTGATAGGTGAGATTTTCTATGGTATAACAACTAACGGAGGTGCGGAGAAATTGTTTTGAAGCTGAGGAGTATCGGATGACGAATGGGTTGACAATCTACTTGCGTGACCAGTTCTGCAAAATATTTTCATGAGATCAATCTTACCTCAGGCAAAACATCTAACCGGCTTGTGTAAACATGAGACACGTAAATTAAACTGACCGCATGAAATGCGCTGACTCAAAGTCGGACGTTCATAAACTGAAGTAACAAAGCTCAACTCGCCGCTGAAAATCATGAAAGCACGGTACAGCTGTTTCATTCTTGTTAGGAACCATCAGCAATGCACAATAAATGAGCCCCTCCCCCACTGCTACTTGAACCTACTGAAGAAGTCGACTACAGTGCTGCTATTAGGTTGTCACCCATGAAAAGCCAGTGGGAAAAAGGCGTTATATCACTTAGAGGTGAAATTGAAGAAACCGTTGGGGTCCAGCCAGGATAGCTTGATGGTCAGGTGTTCGGCTCACAATCATTCGCCCCGGGCCTAGAGGATGTGCACGGCTGATGGTTTTTAACAAAGACGAAGCAACTGTGCAGTGCTTTGATGTTTTTTAATGGTTAATCAAGCCTTGGTTTGGAATGATGAATCATTTGTTAATCAAATCAAATCTCCTCCTTCTACTGCTGAAATTGTTTGTAAAATGGTTGCGAACAATTTAATCGTTGGATTAGCACATGATTTCCACGATAACCAGTTGACGTTTTCGAATTTGAACAAGTTCTATTGGGGCGATCGTTTTGGTAGCTGGTAGAATTGAACGTCGCTGATTCCGATGCGGCAATTACAACTTGCACATCTTGGCACTGTTTGAAAAAAGGTTTGATCAATTCGAAGTAATGGATTCTGTTGTAAATCTGTTAGATTAATCCCAGCAACCAAGCAACTGCATAGTTGGTTCTCCTATTGAACATCGAATTCACACTCCACCGCTTGTGTCTGCAACTCAGCAATGAAACCACATACAGACTAGTTTTGGGAGCGAGCAAAATTGCTGAGTGTGGATCTTTCAGCGACTGCCTTGACATGCAAAACAAGGGCTTCCGTTTGAATGAAGTAAACTAATGGGATCGGGTGGAAATGACAAATTTCCTACAGAGCTGTATGCATCATTATCAGTATATTGTAGGAAGCACAACGTATTCTTTGCGTCATCCAGGTGGCTTTCGTCATATGTCAAATTTCGAAAGGTTTCGTTTAGTCCTCTACCTCTCTGGATGGAGAACTCATATTAGAGGTTTTATTTCATAAACAGTCATGAGTCTTTTCCTTTTTGAGACGCCAAATAGAGTAGTGAATGAATGGGATTGACTGAATCCTTCGCAGAACCCCTGAGAAATAAGATCATCAAACTAGTACGGAATACAGATTACCACTTCATGCATGAGGAGTTTTGTAGCGTACAATTTTATAGCACAACACTAAGAATACAACAAAGTAACTCAGAATTAGTTACTCTGGAATATCACAAGAGCATAAAACAAACAGTATATATGGAGGGTGATTATTAATCACCGCCCTACAATCTACCTTCCAGCTAGTAAGTTGATCGAGCACTTTCGCCGACAGCATAAGACAGCTTTTAGGGCTTACGCGAACCCGATGTGGCTTTCGTATTTCGATGAAATGCGATCTGTATTTAATGATGTCAGTTATTGCTTGGGTGCACTCTTCGTTTGTCAGAGGAGCTACTGTTCCCTGTTCAGCTTTGACAACCTTTTAATTATTCAGACTAAACTCCTAACTTAACTCAGTATATGCGTAACATATTGTAACGGGGAATGCTGGGGCGAGGGGAAGACGTGAATATCAATGTGAACGGACGACCCAAACGACGGCCGCAAACAGAAGAACAGATGGCGAATACGTCGGAGGCTTCCCGAAACAGGCAAAAGGAGACATTAGGACTACCAGATAGGAAGCAGCGGGATCTCCGGCAATCAGCAAGACGGCCTAGGTGAGGGGCTGCCGATCGAGCAGTCAATTGAGACAATCGGACCAACCGAAGGGAAATGACGCTCAAGAGAAGCTAGCTATCGACCACGGGCAACTGGCCAAAACGCAGCCGAAGGGCTCAAGCAGCGGCAATAGCAATGTTGATGCTGCACAGTCTGGCAAAGGATCTAAATAAACGATTGTATTTGTTTCTTGACTTGACTTGTTTGGCCGGTGGAGTACAAGTATCCTGCCGTGTGTTGTCGTCCTTATTACAATATGACGTCCACTAAGGAACCAACCATACAAACTGACATATCTAAGGAACTGTCTACGCATGCACACATTTTCCTGCATACAAACAATTCTCTGTACCCAGCATCCGCTTCGGGCTCTTTATTCAGGCCCACATGGAGTTTTGGAACGATTATATTGGTACGATATTATAAAACTTACGGATAAACGAGAAGCGGTTCCAGCATGTGTAGGCTGAAACCATCTTTCGTGGAGCTGATAGAGGCGCTATTCGTTTCGCCCTGACTGCCTTCAACACTTAACACCGTAGCCCTATCCATTTCAACGGCATCGACGGGAACGGATTCCACAGAACCGGAGCCCCCAGTACACCATAACCGTAGAGGTCGGGTAGTGCGCAAGTCTATGCGTTTTTATGACACTGTTCTCGTTAAGCCTATTCATGGATAGAACCTTTTTTTAGAAATAAACTTTTTCAGGATTTTTCTTAGTTTTCCGTGCCCATCTCACCGCTCACGGTGGTTACTGATAGGCTACTTTTAGTACAGCGCAGGATTATCTTAGCTGCCGCGCTTTAGATCATTCACATTAACAATTTTTTTCTAAATCTCTGGGAGTAAGCATATGAAGAAGAAAAAGCAATCAAGGTAATCAATGAAACTAGCCATCCGTGTTTAGTTGTTCCTTGCTTTCTCCAGCTCCTTGAGTTACTCCTTCTTCTAGATAATGATTCTTCTATTGACAGTTACTCTTTCCAAAACAGTGATACGACTCGGAACTTTTAGGAACGGTGTGTGGAGAGAAGTCACCTAATACTACGGTCTACGTGTACCATGAAGGCCTTGGCAGGCTTTGCCCAAACGATGTACATACCAAAATTGGATCTTGTCAGCAGCAGTCACTTTCTACCCGATTGTCAGTCACGGTTAGAGAGGAAATTTTTATTGACTGGTGTGGTTAAATGAACGAAACAATTTCGCAAGCGCTTCAAAAATGACTGTGTGTGCAATAATTTAAAATTAGTGGCTTTTTACGGCTCCGTATTCTACCACTCTTACTGGAATCAAAACGGTTATCATAGACTAGTGGTGTTTCACCAACCGGTCATGTTGTGGTAAGTTTATAACTGAACCGAAAATTCAGCATACGAACATTCAGCGACCATTAAAATTATCAAAACTCGCAAGAAGGAAAGGGGTTTCAAGGGCCGTGGGCCTACTGCCATCAAGTCAGGCTACACGGGCTCAAAACCATACGGATGTGTTCATTAACAGCCAACAGGATCTAGCCTGATACCTCGAGAACTATTTCACTGTTAGGTGGCGTAAAAACAGTAAGAAGTCATTTTGGTATACGTTGAAAAGCCTAAAGAGTGGATAGTGACCGAATTGTGCGAAATACTATCAAAAGACAAGACAATTAGCACTGGAGGGCCTTCGTCCGTTGACATACAAAATAGGGCATTTTCAAAGGCATAAAATATGTAACGGGAAACACGCAAGTGCATGGCACATGGAAATGTGACTGACAAGCACGAACTTACCAACTGATGTCACGTGATGTGGAGGCTGTTCATACGCGTGAAACGCGTGAAACGCGAGCACAGCGATAATCAATATCCGTGGTTCCACTAGGATGAGTCGTACGCGCACAAATTATTTGGTCGTGTATAAAAAAGCATGAATGATGATTGGAGTGTACCCTGGACAAATGAAAAGTGATCGGTCTCGTATTGCATGCCAGTGGTACACAAAATCACCATAGAATACTTCCCTGCTGCGGGGCACCCAGATAAACTCTTAACTCACCTATGGATTCCCCAAAACCGCAGATTCATGTTTGTTTACTCAACAGTATGCGCACAATGGTATAACACAGATTTCGACACACGAGATTAGAGATCCAGAAGTCCTACAAGCAGTAACCCTAAAGAAATGTGCAAGAACACTACCTCTGTCAGTATCGCAGATCTTCAACAGGAGCTTGAAGCAAAAGAACCTTTCGGACTGTCAGATAGTGGACTCTATCACCCCGGTATCGAAAATCTGTCAATAAAATTACGTTCTCTCACTTAAATGACAATAGCCCTCAAGGTGTTTGGATAGCCTGTGTTACGTGAACTCTCTCTTCGATCATTTACCTGAGCCAGAATCAATTTGTATTAGGAGGCTCTGGCTCGATTCTGGCTGCTTCAGCACTGTAAAATCACAGAGGTCAGCGATTACAGTGTGCTTTTTGACCGCGGTGGCGCATTCAACTGTGTCTATAGACTCAACCTACTCCAGATTATCGCGGACCGTGGAGATGGCTAACGTCAAACGAAAATTTTCGTTCAACTAGTTTACCAATAGCAAACCATTCACCAGATTTTGTGGACAAACTTTTGCATGGCTCCTTTTCAAAACAGGCATTTTTCAAAATGCCATTCCGTCACCCATCCTATTTCCTACTAGCAGGGCTCCGTACAAAGGTAGTTGTCTTATTGAATATACTGATGGCGTTATTCTCGGTATGTTCTATTCTACTAATTCTGTTCAGGCACTCTTGTAATGAAGAGTCAGCGAACTCGTCAACCGATCTTCCAGTGTTAATCTAAAAATAAACTTCCTCAAATTCCCAGGTATTTTATTTTGTCTTCATAATAACAATAATTATTGCGTACTTTGTACATGCAACTCAGTTCTACTGGTTTAGGAATTACTACCGGCCTTGCTCTTTCCTGGTCCAGCCAGGTCACTTCTGCTCCCTTAAAAGTTGGACCTTCTACCTTTCATTAGCTTCAGCTGAATTGCCTTCATATATTACTCTACCTAATTCAACGTTTTATATTCTCCTGTTATTTTTTCCGCTTTCGCTTGTTTCGAACTGATTGCCATGTCTGCCAATTACTTTGAAGAAGTGCGATCTCCTACGACCACCCAAACTAACATTATATCTGAACACCATCCCCAACCTCATCAAAAGTTTTCTTCAAAGGTTGTGCTTGGCCTTTTAAGTCCACTCTAGCTAGATCAAATAGGTCAAACTGAAAATACTTGTTTTTCCATACTAACACTTTAAAGCCATCCACAGTTTCCTACATGACCAGATCCCTTACATTTTTTCAAACACCGTTACCAACAGACTGAAAGTCGGCTAACCTGAACAACTCTTTTATTCTTACCTGCAACTTCCTTTTGTTATGCACCTACTTGAGTTTTTATATAGTGGCCGAATATCCCCCACGTGTGCGACGAGATTACTGGACTTGACTACAAAGTGGTTTCCCTTACTGTCTGGTGATTATTGTCACGATCATTATATTCATTGTCATTGCCCTCCAGGTGTACTTCACAGCAGTCTACCATGATAAAGGTAGAAAAACAAATAGAAGTGCAAATTTTCACCGCTGCCTGATCAACCAGAAAGAGTCCGAACTAGTTATGGCACAGAACAACGAATGGTACTACTGGATAACACAACTTGACCGCTGAAGCAAGTTATCTGACAAACTGACGTAGTATAGAATGTAAACCAATGTTGACAAATTTCTCACCTGCACATAACAATTTGCACGCTTGTTTTCATTTCTAGCTGACTCGTTCATTGCACCCAGGAATCCTTCCCTGAATTATGACTGAGAATGCTCCGGGTCACTTCAGGTTCCCAATCCTGATCCATTTTCCCAATTTTCTGAAGACTTCAGAAACCCTGACTATAAAAGCCCTTCAGCTGAAGCATTCACCTCACATGTTGATGTGAATTCCATCTAACCAGATTGCGACTACACAAAAGTAACTTTTAAATGTTGAGGAAGTTCGATGTCAGATTTTGGTGTGCTTTAGTAAGCATGGAAATACGCACAGTTACCCGCAGTATGGTGCTCAAGTCTTTGTTCGGGGGAGGGGGGAGGGTGGGGGGGGGGGAAGATGGCAACCGCCGTCCCTGGAAATAATCAACAACGGGTGATGTATCAATGGAGACGATAAAGTTAGGGTTTCATTCCTGTTGGCATCCAGAGGACCCGGAGCACATGCTAAACGAGACGTGAATATCAGCCTAAACGGTGTTGGCTCTGCTCGCATCCACAATCTACGTTCCAAACACGCACACATATACGAACACAAGCGTTTTCAAAGTACGCACTGGAAAGAAAAATCTCAGAACCCTCGAAGCAAAACAAAAAAGCCAGATGGGACACTTAGTGAAAAGCACCATTAGTTTCAACCTGCTGTTTATCGGATGTACGCAGGCCGTCCAATCTTGAAATCATTGACATCTTGAACAAGCTAATGTGAAAATCGGTACACCGTAAACAGAAATTACTTATAGGGTTCTGATAATCAGTGAAGTCAAGGTCATATTTGTATTCAGAGACAAGGACGTGCCGAAGAATGAATAAGTGAAATGTATGGGCGACGCGACCACATCCCGGTTGAAATTCCGTAAACTATTTTACGAACATACTTGTTTTGGTATGGAGTAAAACACACATAATCAACATGATTACTGGACATGTTCGTGTAGCATCATGCCTTGCTGTGAGCACTAGAGACAACAAACTAGAATTTAGAACTTAAACTTCACATTATCCAATACAGCATTTCAGAAGAAGTTACAACTACCGGGACTATTGCTGCTAAGAACTGATGAGCTTAAAGTAAACCTTCGAAGAGATGAGGAATAATAGATGGTATGTAAAAAATCATATTTTTATGAGTTCATCATGTATATGAAAGTATTGGAATTTTAGAAATGTTCCACCAAATAATTTCCTTTTTAATCATCAGTGGTTTAATTGCCGTTCATCCTGTAGGGTTCTCAGAGGACCTCGTGGTGATCTGATCGTCATTTGTTTGACCAGGTAAGATTACATACTGATCGATCCTAACGCACATGTGAGCATTTTCACAAATGAAGAGAGATTGAGGAAATCGATTGCAGATTTGCGCAAGGATAAAAAAGGATGTTGTTTATTCCGTCCTCGTTCTCATGACGACAAAGGAAGATCCATAAAGATTGATCTATCTAGATGTGAATCTGGGTGTCTAACGGAAGATCTGGCCTGCTCGGTCTCAGTGTGGTTTGTTGGAAACGCCCTGGCATCGATGTAGTATACATATTTAGTCCACCTTGATATGAAATGAAAAGCTAATGAGCGTTGGGATTCAGTTTTTTGCAAATTTTCGACCTCAGAAAATGAGGTCAGTTACTCAGTGTTAAAGAACTAGGAAAATGAGGAGGGGGAAAAGTAAGACTTTTCTAAGAGCCAAGTCTCCCTCGTGAATTACTGAAATAAATGCTAGGGAAACCGATTTCTTCGAATCATCGTTGACATTCCAGCTGTTTCGTTTCAGCCCATTTTAGCCAACCAAATTCACGGATGAAACAAGAATGGTTGTAACAGAATGAAGCTGTGAATATACTGCCAAATAGTTCCGCATGCCAAGCAGGCACATTTTGACGCAGGTTAGGACCAGTGATTATTTTGTTATACGCCTTACCTAGCCATATTCAACTTTGCCAGTGAACTGAAAGAACCATATCAACATCGAAGAGAACTAAAATAAGTAAATGAAATAAACCATATGTAGTAGGTTTAGAAAGGTGGTTTCGTCTTCTAGTTGTAGACTAATAGAGACAATGATGCGTAGCTGACGAGTTCGGATGAGGGAATAAGTACAAAAATCATCAAGGATTTTGTTAATGCCCTATGTATGCGTTGGCACTTATTGAAGTTCCGATTTGTGGAAAAATCTGTGTGAATAGCCTGAAAAAAAGATATCACACAGAAGTAGAAGACTGCAACGGAAATGGTTGCCAAAAGCGTGGAACACCCGATTGGTGTGTGTCAATGCGAAAATTCGTGATTTCAAGCTCGAAGCAAAACTTAGCTTTTTGTTCATGAAAAAAAACTGCAAAACGATATTCCAATGATGAAATGAGGTAAACATTTTCAGACTGTACACTGGACAAAGGTAAAGAGCGGATAGCCCTAACCATGTTCGGCGATCTAACGAGTTCTTAGGTAAAACGTTCACAGCTTGAAAGAAGTCATCGTACCACGTGATTCTATCTACCAAACAAACTACCTGAAAAGTACTTGATCTATTCGATAATAAAATTCCTCTCTAATTCTTTACCCAAATCAGATGATGAACCAATGTGAACATGGTTGTCTTGATCCTACTTACTCTTGTTTGATGCAATTAAACTGTTTGCCTCTTGCATCAATCAAGGAAAACTGTCAGTGTTTCTTGACACTACAAAAAACTGAAAACTGGTATAATTGGTACTGTTCTCTTCCAAAACATTCCTAAAGGCTTATACGATCAAGTTAAATCACAGAAGTTGACAACATTATCAGTTTGGTGCAAATTTGTCTTGCGGTATTATCACTTCGTTTAAAATGAAAAAGTAATCGTTTCGTAGCTGCAACTGTTTTGGTTTAAAATGAAGGGAAGGGACTTTGAGGTGTTTGCACAAACAGCGGGGAATGTGACGGAAGTCAGGGCACTCAAAGGCATCGTGATAACAAAATAATAAAGCTAGGAAGACATTTTAACTAAACTAAAGAGAATTAGGTTGATAACACTCCAATGACTACGATATATATCAAGAAATCATTTTACCTTAGCAAAATCATGATCAATTCTGAGTTTTATGTTGTGCTCATCCTTTTTTCTCAAACCGTCCACTAATCCACATTATACACCTCTCAGTGTTGTCACTACACTCCAGTTATTTGAAACTCCGTAAACATTCATGCTGTCAATCATTTGCCATTCGCACAAAAGAACAAATAACTGGGGCTTGGAATGTACTTTTCAATGTTCGTAAATTCCTCACTGTCCAACTAAGCTATTCAAATCATTATCCTACCATGATTACATTAGTGATTTCACAAAACACTTGATCTCTGTAATGAAAATAATTTCAATTCAGACCTGCCACGGATAAACTGCTAATTACGAAAAACCCAGCAGTCGCGTGATTTTTGAAAAATTAGGTCGATAATGTAAAAACTTCTACCAACACTTGGTGTTCCGGTAAGTAGAATGCACCATTTTTAGGGCAGTTTCCGATGAACTGATGAAGAAACAGCCGTAATCTCCTGATCTTGGCTGTGGATATACAAGTTTGCTAACGTATGGTGGCATGTGGTTAGCGGAAACACGATAAGCATCCATTCACATGTACAATACGCATCAGTGGTTAGTCTTAGCCCGATCGGTTTTCCTAATCCCTATTATCATTCAAACATAGTGAATGACTCTCTTTTTTGGTTCCTTCACAAACCAGAATGTAAGGAGTTTGATCCGCGGCCTCTTGTTCGTGCGTTCGAGTCTCCCAGATGGGTTTACGTTGAGGTAAACTACCAATCTACTAGTGAAGTGCGTAGTATGTTAATCGAATAAACTGGAGTTTTAAGTCAAGCAGCGCTGTATCCGATAAGTTTGCTGAGCTATGCGTATTCGAAATTCGCCCCGTGAATTTCTGACGATTCGCTCTGTGGATTAGCAAAGCTTTTGGGCATCTGTGACTTGGGTAAATACCCAGCTTTATCGGTACATCTTAAAAGGGGCATAGAACGAGTTTGAAGTGGTCTTTAAACCATCAGTTGCGTGCTGAATCCGAATTCAAGAATTTGCTGGGTTTTGTTCTATTTGCATTGATCATGTAGGTTGTTGAAATCAGTCAGACCTTATCCTGCAGGATGTTATTTGCATACCATCAGCAAATCCGGCATTTATCGGAGAACTTCCCTTAGTTTATCATGATTACTAGCACTCTGAATGTGCCAAAACGCTAAAACTATTATTAAGATTTTCACTTCCCGAGTCAGTCTGATCGCTGTCCAATATGGTCCCCAAAACTCAAAGATCAGCTAGTTTAGCAAAACTGCAGAGTGTTTGGACTGACCAGAAAAGTAATCTGTGTACCTTTGTGGTACGTGTCTGAGCTGTATAACGAAGCTTTGAATCGAGGTTGTCAGTTTCAACAACTACAACTTCCAGCAACCAATAAATCATTGGCTAAAACAGAAACGCATGAAGACGAGGTATATAAAGTATTTTTTTGTTCTTCGCCTGACTGAGTCCTTGGAATTCTAAAACAAGTGCCATTAGTCTGATGATCCCGACCTTATATCTACTTTGTTACCAAAAGTCCGCCATTTTGAAGTCGTATCCCCTTTGACTAGTTCATCTGATTGTTGCGCTGATTCTGGGATGATTTTTAGTTTGTGGGACTACGTACACGTGAAATCTTTTCACAAGGAAGAGTCCAAAAAACGACCTCCGATAACCTTCACATTGGCCTTACTGAAAGTGCTTGAGAATGTACTCGTTTACCGCGCAATTCTCCAAGTGCACTCTTCTCATCCGGCAAAATAAGCCCACAAGCCATATCAGTGCCGGCCCTTGATGCCGCTGGCTACACTGTTAACTATTTCTTCTGCTCTTGTTCACGGTGGTCATAATGTCAGTCTAATGTTTGTTGAGTAAGCAAACCTGTTTGCCCATCTTCATTGTGGTATTCTTCTGCATATTCTACATAATAATGAAGTTGATTGTCACAACCCAGCCGCCCTTCCAAATTGTTTTCCTAATCGTACGCAGTTTCCTTCTTGTGGTAAAAGAAGCTCGTTTCCACTCCTAGTTAACTGTGGTATTTTTTACTGTACTATTCTATTCCTGTTTCTATTCTTCCTTTACGTTAGTGAGCTCCTCATCTCATCTGTGAATACACCGATAAAGTGGGATAAAGCGAACAAAAGTTTTGATATTGTTCAAAACATAGGGAATGGACTTTGTTACTGTACACTTTCTGCTCTCTTTCCCTTTAGGTCCTGAAACGCTCAGTGAAGTCTTTCAGTCTTCAATGTGAATCAAGCTACCCCATGTTTTTTCACCTATAACCAACATCTTCCCAAAGCTTTTTCCATTCATTATCAAGGATTTATTCCATTTCACAACTTTTTGCTCTAATGATATTAAAAGTGTTTGCTAAAGGCATGAAGCTTCTTTTTTCTTCATCCAGGCTAAAAGAATCTAAATTACTGTACAATCTTTTACTCCAATTTGTAACTTCTTATATTCCCCCTTACTGGTTTAAATGTCCACTGTCATTTTTCCATTTTTTAAAGAAATAGTTTTTGATGTTATAACCAATTCTCCTATTAGTTTTGCAGAAAATTTGATAGAGATATTATCACTGACTTCAACATTAGAAAGTAGTTTGATGCCTGTGGCAAATTCACTAGTAGGCTAATAAGTGACACTAGTCACACCTTCACCACACACTCTCCGAAGTTGTCCCTTACTGTTCCCCTCACTGGAAATTAAAAAATATCCCCTTCACCCATATCTATACATAAACGTGGACTCACTCCTTACCTAGTTCACCTACTTTTAGACCGAAATCAGGTGACCAATAATCTGACTGTTCGCGATCTTTATTATTCTAAACTTGTTTGCTGCCTCATTTCGCTTCCATGATTTCTACTGCAGACTCCAATTAGCTCTCGCATTCCCTTCTTCGGTACTCCACTGCGAATCATATAAGCCTTGAAAATTCATTCTTAATGGGGAGCATAAATGCTTTTTCGACTTGACTTGACTTTATCTTGACCATCAGAAACAGTTCTTATCCTTTCATTAGGAATATTTCAGCAGAATCTGGTGAATGAATTTTCTTGTTTTAACTATCTGTATCCCATTTTTATCTCATCGGTTATATATATATATATATATATATATATATATATATATATATATATATATATATATATATAATTCAACGGTGAACGCTAAGTTATTTAGGCAGTATGATTGGGACTTTGTAACAATAATTATTATTACATTTACATTGTTGTAATACATACTGCGAGAACACAACATAGTATTGTACCTTCCGTACTGAAAACAGAATTGGTGCTTTTCATCAGATGTATAGCAGGGGGAAAATATAATTAGAGAATGATAATACAACTACCATTGTCTAGCTGATCGTGCTGAAAATGCCTGTCTCTCAATGGAGGCAATTCACGTCTCCACTGCTTATTGGGGATGATTTCCGCAAACTGAGGAAGTTGAGTGCTTTGTAAGAAGAAAGCATTTGAACGCTACTTGCACTTACTTTTGACGTCCAGTTCCAAATGAGTGACGATGAATTGATAAGTAATGTCTATGACGTTGACGTGACTATCACGTTCATGTCAGGCAAAGGCTGGTTCGAAATAAAATAGGTTTTGGCATATCAGCATTTCATTAGAAATTTCATTGCTTTAAAACTTTGGATTTGTCAGAAGCTGCGTCCACAACCGTCTCCTACTGATCCAGTCTCAACGTATTACCAAGTCACAAGCCACGTAGTTTTGTTATAGCACTTACTGCTTGAAAATCCACATATATATAGGTTAGGTCTCATTTGTTCCCTTTGATAAGCTCATGAGAACACGTCCTCGATAGAATGAAAGAATTCGCTTTGAAACAGCTAACAACTTGGAATTGTGCTGTCCATTTAGACCAGCTACAAGCAACTTCTACGGTGCGTTTGAATCAGTCATACCACATTATTTTTGCAAGCCATTTTCTTGCTGCGTATAAAATATCAAGCAGCATGCGCTGGTCACTCAGACAAACGCATGCAAACTCGCAAACACAGTTTCCGTGCCCACCAGCGAAAATAGACGAAGTGAGTAAGATAAGTTTGCAAAGTGTTCACAATGTTTCAAAAAACCTCTGTGTCACTGAAAAACTAGTCACAAGATGGAATCCTCATTTATTCTATTTCTGCACGATTTTACTGTTACCAAATTAGTTTATAAGTCTAGAAAAAAACATCAACTGTCCGTATGCTGTGACGTTATTTGAACCGTTTTGTGCTTCCAAAATAAAGCATCCGTGAAGTAACTCAGTTCGAACAGGTCATTGCTATAGAACTTCCAAGCAACCAGTTGATTGATTTTTACTTAGTCCCGTCTGACCCTTAGGAAAGAATGGTTTCAAGAAAACTAGTCACGCCTCCGAGTACAGCTTCTTTGTTTGTCGTATTCTTCCACAGCAAGGTTCCCATTAGCTTCAAGTAGTTAATCTTTCAATGACCTGGAAAACCAATACTAGGTGTCAAGCAAATAGAACTTCTTTCTTCCCCAGCGCGAAAGTGACGTGACCTGATGAACCACCAAAACCTGAAAGAAAATGACAGGAAAAAACGGTCAGCCATATGAATCAGTTAGGGCGATCGAAGTCCATTCGTCTGTGCACGTCGGAAATGGCTAATTTTTTCCAGAAAGAGATCCGAAAATTTCCTCTTCGCTTCGAGAAAAATCCAGATTATTTTGGTCCTAGGTTTAATAAAGGGTTTTATAGAAACGCGTCAAAAGCAGTAATTTCCCCCAAAGTTTTACATTTAGAACTAACCAACATTAACTTAGACGATGGTTTGAGATCATACGTTTTGATTGGAATTCCAGTGCTGTAGTGATATCTAAAATGCCATAAGTAAACGCCAAAAGGAGTCAGTATGAGATTGTTTTCCCATAATCTAACGAAAATGTTTAATTTTCCTGGTTTTCTAAAACACAATGATGTCTAGTTTCACCTTCACTAATGGTGAAATAATCTTTGTACGCCTTTTTTAAACTAACATACCATCTGAAGCCAAATTCCTAATACTCCGAATAGGTAAGCATTGAATTGATCAGTGTTTACAAAGGTACTTTCACCAAAAATCGTTCTAGCCACACAGGTGCTAGCAGAAATAAAATGTAGATGAAAATAAAGTACACAGTGACATTGGACGGTTAAGTAGTTCAACATGTAGCTGCGATTAGCCTAACCAAATCATCCAATAATCAGAAGAATACCCACAAACTGTATGATCAGTCGAGTGTAAATATACGTCAGGTATTTTGGGTTAGGCTTTAAGACTGACATTGACAGCTTTCCTGCAGTGAATCAAGTGCCGATAACAAAGGACACAAACAGTGGTGGACAGATAGTAACTGAGCTACACCAAAACGAATTTCTTCAAATTGGTTTCAACATCGATTGTGGATAAGAGATGAAACAGAAATCTTACCAGTTAAATGAGTGAAGGATTCGTCAGTTAAATCGTTTGTTAGGCAGCATTATCTATCAGGAAAGCTTCTGTGAAACAACGGTATTCCTCTCCGTGAACTCATTACGTTAAAGCAAGCTGTTTCGGTTTGCCAAGGGGTAAACGTTACTGACATTTTTCAGATACTTAAGTTGTATCTTTAGAGTGAAGATTCATAATAAATGTTTGCAAACCGGGGTTACTATTCAAATCCCTGAGTTCCGGAGATTTTAAAATGGCTCATCTGTTTGCCTATGAGATTTTCTGAAGTTAAACTGATGAGTTTACTCACCCAAGCAGGAAAGACGAGCTTTACCTTCAGAAAATCAACATTCACAGTAACTCCATGGCCCGACCGGAAGTAGATTTCTACCTATGTGTGACTGTAAGTACTCGTACACTAATTGGCCTTCATAGGCGTAACGAAACTGCTGAAATGAGGTCTAAACTTCATGCGCTTATCAACCGTGAATCAGATG
This sequence comes from Fasciola hepatica, assembly GCA_948099385.1. Classification (NCBI taxonomy): domain Eukaryota; kingdom Metazoa; phylum Platyhelminthes; class Trematoda; order Plagiorchiida; family Fasciolidae; genus Fasciola; species Fasciola hepatica. Next base: position 6,588,629 of record CANUEZ040000019.1, read on the forward strand.
ACACTGTCTTTAGACTTACCACAAATGTGATTGTCAATATTTCTTGCCATAGTCATAGGAAAAGTCGATTATAGGTGATGAACCTTCTCATTTCTTGGTAATTATTTCCATATATAAGGATGATAATCCTCACAAATATAGCTCCTTTTTATCATCTCCATTTTTAACTTTTCTGGCTAGAAAATCTTTAAAATACGTAAAATTGATATGTTTTGAGGAATAACAAGTATATATATATATATATATATATATATGGTCGATAACCGGTATCGTAGTGAGTAACGATGAGATACATACTTAGTTATCTACGAACTGATCGAAATGTGCACAGTTGATCCATGGGAATAAAAGAAACCAGAGCCCGTAAACCACCAGTTGCTACATGGGCACATGAAATCCGAACCTTGTGACTGCAGCTGTCTGGTCACTTGCTGATTACAACTACGCCCTTGCCCTCTGCCGTATGCTCATAATCTCTGACTCATTTCGTTACGCATGCTTCTCATTCGATCTAAACAGGCTACGAAAGAGTAATAAAGTACCTTGTTCGCCTTCAAAACTTATTATTTAGTTCCTTTTACCATGCAAAGCAATTCCAAATTCTGATTGTACCAAAGTTTGAAGGTAAGAAACAAAATAAAATAACTTTCAAAATTCAATTGCTTTACTTAAATTCATTCTCAAGCCATTCATAGGGTACATAGGAGAAATTAAGTAGAGGGCCATGCTGGTGGACAAGGAATAAACACCAATCACTGGAAGGGCTTTTGTCACACACACACACAGGAACATCTCTTCTAGAAAAATGAAAGAGGTGAAAAGTAGGTTACAGAGGAGGGGCAACCAATGGTAATGGGAAGCTGTAGTTGTTTGCTTTTTTATCTCTAAACCAAATGTATTGAAAGGCCAAAGAAGAACCGGATGTCTACGAGTTTGAAATATCACATCAGTTAGTGCTGAACCAGATATACCACCATGCAGGTTAGAGAGTGTGATTTGTATCGTCCTAAACGAGCCTTGTTATTCCGAAAACCGTAACACAATGCGCAAGTGTGAGATGGAACCTGATAATCATGATCGGTTAGAGAATAAACAAGTGCAAATACGGACTGATCATGGAACTACACTCGCAGCTGAGTTTTCGGATCTTGTTATGGGACATTCATGTACAGAGGCTGTTCCTCTAGTTGTGTAGGTAAAAGCTGCCAGGTTTTCAGTAATAAGTATTAAAAAAACAGTAGTTTTTTGAAGTAAATGTGTTGATGAGTAAGAAAATTGTGCGACTAAACCTGGGTTTGAGTAAAATAAAAAGCCAATGGATAATAATGTGATGAAAGTAAAACTGATGCCTACCCAAAATAGTAGAATAGCACTTGAAAACCAAACTAGGTGTTATGGTAAAACTCTTAGGCTTTTCAATCCCCCAGTATCGTCAAAAGGTGATCCCGCTACTTAAAAGAATTGCGACCAAAGAGTGCCCCACTGCGTTTTGTCTGTTCAAGGTACGCAAGATCAAGCATTTCAGAAAACTACGCAGCTTACAACGTGCTTTCATTGTGTGTCAATCTCTGGCTTCAAAATGAAGTTTGCATTGAATGGTTGGCATTGCTTTCTATTGTTTTCTTCAAGAAGAAACAAACGTTCTTCTGGTTTTGGTGTGAACTGCAGTCAGTATATTTTTGGATATCTAAGCCGAAAATCTCGGGCATGGAAGGCGTAACGGAGAAAACCGAAAAGCTGAATGGGAACTATTGTTCCTATTGTGAAAATGTAGGATAATTTTGGCGCGAACACCCTGAACTTCTGCAGGACAACGCGAGAAACGAATGCGTGTCAAAGGATGCCGTCGTCATTGGAGAGTTAGACTGCGGCTCACTCCAAGCAGAGATTGAAACTAATGACCAAGAAGACCCTTGCCTGGTTGCGGCAGAAGCAAATAATTTACTTTGTGAGCTATTACCGGATGATAAAGCCCAAACATGTCCGGTTCAGGTAGCGACTATCGGAGGTTTTGTTTTGGGTGATAGCGAAACAGCGCAAAGCATGGTTCTCCGGGACACCGAAGTGATCGTGCACGATTTGTGGTGCCCTGCGGCAAATATTGAGTGGTCCTGGGCGCACTGTGCACAGCAATCAGTCTCCACGACTGTCTCGAAACAAGGCTTCATTCGAGCCTCATCATGAATAGGACGAGGCTCACCACCGGCAGAATTGTGGAATTGACGACAACACCACCGCGAACCGATATTCGAGGATAAAAACCCAGAGGAAAAGAGGATTTGAAGGAAGTCCACTGAACACGGATGGTATTTTTGTCAGGGGAGGAGTACAGTGGAGCACGCGTATTACCCACTGAGTATGTTAGTAATTAGTTGCTCAAATACAAGTCACCGTGGTTGCATCACATGGACGGTCCATGCGGAGTTCAGTTGAAGCATACAAACCCCTTGATAGCATCGTTCGATCGAACGAGGACTACTTTCAAACTGACTGAATATCTGGGATGTAAATGGGTAGGGTTATTAGGGTTGATTTATTTGTTGTTGTCCGGATGAATGATATCCAATGCAAGACCTGTTTATTCTGCGGGTCTTCTAGACGGCTACACTACCAGGGAAGTTTCTGGGGAAATCTTTTATGTCACGATGAAACAATTTGATTCGGGTTGCCAGTATTATTATTGTAATCTGTTTGTCACCCTTACTGGAAACATTACGAAGCGGTCACTACGGAGGCTAGACGAGCAACATTTACTCCCGACGAACAAAATGCTTTGATTGCTTAGGTACTCTAGTAAGTTGATCTTTCCCGATGAATTCTTGCCACGCAGGTATGAAATCACCTTAAACACTATAAAAGGGTTAATTAAAATGTTTAGTGGGCATGATTGTTTGTTGGTAAGTCAGGTAGTGGCCATCAGTACGGCTTGAATTCCAATAAGAAAAAGGTTTTGAAGAATGATTTCATCTAGGGGACGGTATTGTGAGCAGTAGAACAAAACGGATGACAGAAACTCCACCCTCCTAGGAAAATGTTAAAGTGATTATCTGGCTCTCTAATAAACGAATCCAGTGATTTTACCCAAGGAAACCAGTCGGAATTATTTTGAGGCATAAAATACTACTAGAATAAATTGGCTTCGTAAATATCAACAAATTATAGTGGGATAAAAAACGATACTATTCCACGGTATCCGTTTTGTAAAATCGTAAACAGATTACAGGGGTAAACTGTAGTCAGTGTTGCTCAAACTGTCATCACGGTGGACTTTCAACTCCTCTATTCCGGGTTCGGATCCTGCTTCCGTCAGGGCCGATCTCTTTTTGTGATCAGCCACGATTCCGCTCCATGCATGTGGTACCACAGCTACATAATGAAAGGAAGTAAATCAAAACGAAGTAGGGAAGTTAAAGGTGCAAAAGCTACAAACTTTTTGGTACTTTTCGTACCAACACTGAATGGTGTAGTTTTTGGTTAACAGTTCTCCAGTGAACGAATTATTTACATGAATTTTTCAACTGTAGTATGCTCACAACTGGAAGGTGAAGACTTAACTGGACTGCGATAAAAATGGATAGTTCAGACCTTAGTTCCCGCACTTGGTAGCACCGAAATTCAAGTCACCTGTTGGAAAGGTATTTATAATCTGCGGATATGACTGGAAAACGTGACACATTATCGGCCACTTGATCTATTTAGAAGTTTCGTTCCTAGATCAAATAGAAATTTTCCACATCAGGATTATTAGAAACTACTCTAATAAATGAACCAGTAGTTCAATAGTGTTTGGAAAGATAGGATAAAAACCAGTGAAACTCGTGATTTTCATAATCCCACCAACCGCTGGCCGATCGACAGTTGGAAACTGTTGTGAAATGAGAAACTTGAAGAGGTGCCGAAAAGGGAGAACAACGTACTACAATGAAGTCACCGAATAGACGAAAATAGATCAGATAGTAAACCATGTACCATCACTTAGAAAAAAGGCGCTGTATTACTCCAAGCTAAGCATTTGAGTTCGTATACCCCGCTGAATATAAAAGGATTCTCATTTTCTTAGGGTCGTTAGCTATTTGTCAACAAAATGCCGATCATTGGAGTCAGTGTGACTGCCTTATCCGTTTAGCTGCATCTTGTGAACAAGCATTCTAATAGATCCTCTCTATCCTGCCCAAATGTTGAAATTTGTTCACAGTTTATCCTCTTGATAATCCGCCTTTCTGACTATTTAATTGATTACGTCTACTTCGGTATGCGGTTTGGGAAGATACAATGACAAGAAGTTAGACATATTGTGCAAACTAATGATTGTGGATTCTGCCTTTTGCTCTGGAAAAGAAATACTTTTGACTCGGAAACTGTGCTTTCTTTTTTCTCCTGCTAAACGTAGGAGAAGAGTGAAAGTGCACAGGAAAATGTGAATCTTTTTTTAAAGCCTCTGCAACACAGCAATTTTCGATTGGTATACCTGTGATTAAAAAGAGCTGGACCTTTCATTTCTATTTAGAAGAGGGTTGCGATCACAATAACAAACCTGGACCAGAGGCCGAGAGAACCGCGCAACGTTTTTATCCGAATTGCTTTGACTCGCGCTTGGACTTATTGGCCAACCAATGCAAAGAGAGTGCTCAATGTTCTTAATCATCCGAAGTCACGCTGTCAGTACTAGAATGGGGTGAATAGTGATGAAGTGTTTGTAATCACGTTTCTGGCCCAGTGAATGAACGAGGGCCAACTTGATAAAATCTAGCTAAGGGGAATAACATCATCCTCGACATTCCTATCTCCTTGGCAATTTTAGAAGCATAACTTTCCTGGGAAAATTAAACTTTGAATACTGGTGATAGATACTCTGATTATGGGTATTTTATGGTCAATTAGGTTTGCAGAAAATTCATTTGACGAAACAGTAATCTGACAAAAGCATACTGATGGACACTACAGAACTTCAGTTAGGGGTAACTCATCTGCGTCGTGCAAAAAACAATTACTTTCTCGGGAATCACTTACTGTTGAACAGCAACAACTGCTCAGTATAGGTGGTTAACAGGTAGGAAAATTTCTCTGGAATAAATCAACACCGTCGGTTCTGTTTAGTTCTACTGATGATGAAAATGATCCACAGATATCACAAAGAAAAACAAATTTTCTAAAGGTTATTACATTCTGAACCTCCCACGTTTATTTTCCACATAAGTATTTCTCCATTTCTGTAAATCTAGATCTAGTGAAAATAATTTTGACCCAGAAACTGCCTCGCTAGTTATGCTCACGTCAGTTCTAATTGAACAGTCCAGTAGCAAGAGTACTTTTATTCACGATACAAGGATTGCAGTTTACCACCACCCCGGTTTACGTCAACTTTTGCGGTTGTACAGATCAAAATATTCAACTCGCCTACACATTTGCTCAGAAATCAACAATACTGGTGAACTTCAATGGGCCGCCTAAGAAGATTGGCAGTTTTCAGCAGTGTTTATTTCACAAATCGAGTTTTCAAGGGATTCGCATGACTTCAAGGCTGTGTTCGCCATCGGATAATGCAGAATATCGGAAATGATGGAAATAAACGCATTAACTGTTTTGATTTTCACACGACTAAATCGTAAGTAGTGCAAAAGTACAAATCGTATGAGGCGTAAACAAGCACTACAGGGCATCACGAATTGCAATTAATTAGTTTATGAGGTAATGAATGCAAACCACAGTACAAGATACGGTCAAGGATTATTCTGCTTATTTTATAGTGAAAAACATGGTGTGTTCTAGAACTGTTTGAGATTCTAGTGAAAATATGGCTAGCCTATGGCATGGCCTATGAAGACTATAAGTGCTATGTATCACCTCAAATCTCAAAGACAAACTGTCCAATTTCCGCCCATAGTATGATGGCCCCATGCAGTTGTACGTTTTGCCTTTTCTCTCACGTTATGACGCTGAAAAATTTATATACCTCGAATAAGCTGTTGGTGTGGTTTCAAGTGGGAAAAGCTTTCACTAACATCCGAAACGTTTTTGTCGGCTAAACCGTACAAGCGAATGACAAAACCGGAACAAAAAAAGCAAACGATGAAGGTCAGCATCTTCAGTGTACGATAGTAGATAATTAGATAGAAAGTAATCGTTTAAAACTCTAATGATTTCTTGTACTACTAAAATACTACAGACCCGAATTATAAAGCACCCTCCAAGCTATGGCTTTTGTGTGACAGCTTTCTATGAGTTCATCAAAAAGCTTACTAAGAGCAGTCCCAATAACGAATGCCAGGGCTTGCTGCTTGCCACTGTCCTTCAGCTGTGTAGACGTACGAATTTGTTTAAAAAATATTTAAAGTCTCCTACTCTGCCATGTAGTCTATTTCTGGAACTCATTGTAACATGAAGCTACCAGAGATCATGTGCGTTTTCAAGGCTTACGTTGTCCAAAGATGTTTGTTATCTGCATACCACAGAAAAAAATTGCTCCTTTTGAAAGAAGAAGTCTTATCACAATGAATATTAGCCCCGTTTACCTCAGCTCTGAGTGGGTCACTTAAAATCTGAGCTTGGAAGTTCAACAACATATTTCGGCGGGGAAAGCTGGAACAATTGAATGATGCAAGTAACAGATCAATCGGGAAAAACAAATGAGAGCCATAGACCAAAAAACAGATTGTAAATATTTCAGAAGGGCTCCGTAGCAGACAAAAAGAGGCAAAAATGTCTAGTAGATGACAGAGCACGACTCAGCCAGATCTCAGACAATCAGCAAGATTATCCATGTGAGGGGCTACCGATCAGGCCGTCAATCGGAACAGTCAGATCAATCAAACGGAAGGAGTGAACAAACAAATCAAGCTAATGACCATAAGCACCTAACAAGAACAAAGCCGACATACCAATTTTGCTACAGAACGGTCTGGAGAAAGGACCATATAAACGGTTGTACATGTTTAATTGGCTTGACTTTTCTGGCTGTTCAAATACAAATGTTTCTGACTGATCTTGCCTTCTCCGTCCTAATAGGACGGTTTTGCTTCCCGGCCGTGGTAGAAGGGTCATCACCGGTGGTTCATTGACACCTTTGTTTCGGGTTTAAACCCTGCTTCCGCCTCCGGTCACTCCGCAGTTGAAAGCCTCCCAGGTACCTTCTTGATAACTTGTACTATCATTTCCTAATAAAAGAGTGTATGAAAGTGTTGAAAATATTAAATATCAAAGTATGATAATACATTTATGATATTATGCATCTACGATTATTGGTGTCCTTCTGGTCTTACTGCCCCAGGTACTAAATTCTATCCCCTTCGTGTTATCGAAGTGTTTGTAATTTATTGACCACAAAGTCGATCCTGTTCTTTACATTTTTTTTTACTGGAAAAGACGCAAAACGAACTAATCTCTTTGGGCCACGGTAATGAAACGGAAGAGTGGAAGGAGAAAGTTCAGGGAACATCCCAGGCAAACCCACCACTGATGCATTTACCAGCAAGCTCTCTTAGTCAACAAGGACAGGCATCGCATTTCTGTGTTTATATGACCCCAACAAAACAAAGTACTTGAGGTTGGCAGTAACACTGGTTGTCACTGGTCCTTTTCTCCCCCATTTGACAGTGAAAAAGACAACAAAACAGTCTCCAACGAATTCTACAAAACCGTTTTGTGAAACATGAAAAGGAAGCAAAATAAATTAGGTGCTATTGATCCCATTTGAGTTTTAAGCGCCTTTCTGAAACCACGTCAAAGAATGCAAACTTCATCGTTCACTAAACCGTAGACGTTTTGTTCCCCAATCCACCAGAATGATTTGTTTCCGTTACTTCGGTTTGTTTTTTGCCCTCAAATTTCGGTAATGTCAGTTTCTTCGCGCTGCTCATTTATGAGAGTGGTTTACCACGAGTGTGAGTTTTGCGAATCAGGAATAGGGTAAATCTTTGTAGGTTTTATTTGTAAGTATTCACTAAGCTTGATTCACTTTAATAGGGGGCAAACAGTGATCAGAAAAGGTCTGTGCGTGATCTAAAGAGCTGTAAAAACACGTCTTGAAGTTAGTTTGGAAAGCTTAAGGAAATTATATCCTGATGACCAAGGGTACTAAGAATTGGTAACCAGAGTCTGAAGAAAAATGCTTGATAACTATTTCAGTTCTTAAGCATAATATATCGTACAATATCCAAGCTGAGTTAACCAGTAATGATCCGCAGAAGCATTCCGTAAGTGAAATATTATTCTTTGGGTAATTTTAGCAGTGAGAGCCTACTGAGTTCCACGTGGGATGAAAATCCCTGAGTGCATGATTGTAGGTTTCCCACTATTGTAGAGACGTAAAATCTGGATTGATGATAGGTAAACTTGAAAGTCGTCAAATATCACAGCCACGGAACAAGCATCTCTTAGAAAAAAATTTCACGTTCAATCCAAAGAACGATAGTAGCTCTCATCCGCCTGTTAAGTTCGACCCGGATTATCTCATTAACGTACTGCTTATGTGAGCAATGTTTTGTTCCCTATCTTTCTCCCACCAAACTTGAATATATATATATATATATATATCATCATTTCAGTAAAATTAGCATATGCAAGAGTTGCTGAACTTTGGATGGAAATTTATTATCTTCGCTGTGGGCTTTATACCCTTAATTTCCCCAAATAATGCTCAACGAAGATCGGAAAGATGAAATTCTCAATACATGAATATTGTTCATCCCAGTTTTGTAATATTCTACCAGAGGAGAAAGTCGGGTGTCTGTGGTTGACAAGATTAATTTTCCTGAAGCTTGACAGACGAAATTCAATGAACAGTCGAATATGGATAATTTAAATTCCACGAAAGAAGAATTCATCGTGTGTTGTTTGCACCTCGGAGGAGTAAATACTGATCTTGCCTGAAGCAATCCTATTTGTGCAAGTATCGTTTATACTTTTGCTTAGAAGGGTCAGAAGCGACAGAAACCGTTTTATCTGGTTGTTAATTAGCAATTTTGCTGTCAGTGGTAGGTTCAAGTGAAGAAAGCAGTTGACTTTTGTAATACATGACCTTGAAGTCATAGTCTTATCAGCATGGTCCATTAGGCGTCTGGTTTGTTTGCTTGATGATGGGAAAATGCTTATTCGTGACTAAGAATTCCGCCATATCATTGAATAGGAGAGTGATAAAGTCATGATAACACTTTCTGTAGGTTTATCTCTGATAGACAAACTAATATGAGTTCTGTCGCGTCATAGATGTAAAGAATAATGTAATAACAAGATGTAGAGGGCAAAAAACCAACACAGACAGCTTGTACTATAGTCCTTCATAGGTTATGATAAAAAGTGGTCACAAAGCACTAAATATTTCCAGAGCGAATGCTCCCGTGCAAAGTCTCACGTGTCACTACAAAAGAGAAAGAGGCCGTGCAAGCTGCTTAGTGTTTCGACCGATCAACATCCAGCTTTATTTGCCTAATGAGGGTGGTCATTTTTTGTAATTGCTGGGAAATTCAAATTTCATCGTGATTTGTTTTCGCTTTTGACCTACTATACGTGCCTCATAGTGAAACCTGAGAGCTCGCAAAAAAGTTGTTCTTGATACGAAATTAAAAAAGAAACTCTTTCCAATGACATTTATTCCGTGAAACTCATTTCTCCAGTTGATTTGAAGAGAAGAAGAGAGACGGGGGGTGAATTATGACCTTCCAAGTTAGGGTAGTATTACCAACGACTCCATGGGGAATAGAGAATTCAACGAGCTGAAGCGATATATTTCCCTAGTCTGTCAAACAGGAAGTTCTTCCAGGGGGACTGCTTTGTTTCCAGGTACTGCGGCAGGTTACGTCTCCCATGGAAATGTTAGACGCATTGTTGTGCAGATATACACCCATTTGTTAAGACCTTTTAACGTAGCGAAACCATGAACATAATTTAAGATTCCGTTAAGAAATTTGATCCATAAAAAGCCTTGTTTTAAACATGACTGAAGATATTCGAAATTTTCTAGAATTTAGTTGATACTTTTTCCTCAGACTGAATAGAACGTTTACCAGGTTTTACTGTCGTATGTGGGGGACATTATTTAAAAACATAGCTTCCATTCCAATACGGACAACACCTGCAAGTAGGCAAACAGGATGATTTCAGAATGACATAAGTGAATTATGTTTTGGGAGGTACCCACCGAATGGTGGTGTGTATGCCTCTGTGATCTAAATACTAAGACAGACGGTATTACATTGAATGGTAAGACTATGAATCTATGGCCTTAATGATTTTGATATCTACTGTAAGCTGGATTTGGCAATAAATAAACCTATGCCACTTCAAATAAGCAACACAATATCTAGGTATTATTTGAGTGCTGCTATGAGAAACAGTCAAAAAAATGTTTTAAATCGTGTTAAAACATTTTCGGTGGTGAGTATAGAGGACCCTTGCGAAACCTCGGACCGTCATTTTTATTATTTTTATAGGAACTCGCAGCTGTTCATGTCCTGAGGGAAACCTTCACCGGCCAATTTTCAGACTTTCGGACACAACAATAATATTAAACTAATGGATGTTTCGTAACGGTTACCTAAATGTAGTTGAAATTATTCATCAAATAGTATGAGTTTTCGTTAATAGGCAATTAGAAAAAAGTACTTCGTATAGGAAAGTAGAAGGCAAATACAAAGGTTGCCCAAATGAAAGAAACCCTTGGGAAATTCTCTGAATTCCCAGTAAACCTGATTGTATTATTTGTCCCTCTATTTTTATCTGCGACGTTTTCGACGTCAATTTTGGGCAGCTTATCTTAATACATATGTTTTCTGATCAAGACAAACAGTTCACCTCTGTAAGAAGAATATCAATCGAGATCACACCTATGAGCAAGTTGTTAAAATTCACTGTCCAAATAGAAGTGCTAGTCATGTTCTGAGTTGAGTATGCATTCTCAAATAAGCGAGAAAAGAATGACAAAGGGAAACATTTATATCAAAGTTTCCTAGATGAGATTATAGTAAAGCGCTGTGTGCTAACGAGATGGTCGAATCCCTGTGATAGAGTAACGGGTGAGAAAATTTACCAAGTATTTGTCGATCAATTTCTCACTAGCTGTATCATCCAAATCAGTCTGTTTATCTTTGATCTGATACAAACATATGGACTATGACCAAGCAACTAATAATTGGATATATGTACTTGATAATTAACCTCAGATAGATGTCATAAAACAGTGTAAAACTGAAAATAAGATAGGTGGGACTAACGTTAGTGTTATATTTTGAAGGAATGTCTAAATCGGTTAGTTATCGTAAACAGCTGAAAAGTATCAATGAATAAGCATATTTTGTGTTATGAAGTGTAGAACATGGGCACACTTAATCTTCAAGTAGCGGCGCGTTCGGTGTAGCCTGCGTCGTCTGTGTCAAATTGCATCGTTTTTCGATCTTGTCACTATCATATGGATAACCAATTGACTGTCCTACTCACTCCGCTTATTTTTTTTCCTAAATGAGATACCTCGGCAAACCCAGTTCTAATTTAATCATTAATTCAAAAAAGCAGTGCAAGCGCACGACAAGTATATCACGACGAAAACGGATTGCCTGTTTTGAAGTTCACTGAAAAGTTGAAATTTTCACTAAATGGCTTGATTTTTTTACTCCAAAATGTGTTTCATTCGCACACGAGGTTTGTCATTCAGTCAAGTGAAACTTGACCGCCTAGAGAAACGATTTAACCGATTCTTTATGTATTTGCTCTATGAACAGTTTCATCCAGTTTTTGTGAACGTTACGACGAAACTGACTACATCATATTTGCAAACCAAGGAATGGCTGAACCCAAAGCTATTTCGTTAGACTAAACTGGTCACAAACATACTTCAATTCCATCCTCGTATCCTTATTGAACGTTCACACGTTTATACTAGTTCATGCTTGCTCTGGCCATAATTTTAATTTTCAGCTTATCAGTTCCAATTTTCTCATTACTAGCCTGCATCTGAGTGCAGTGCAAGCATTATACTCTATGATCTCAAAAGCCCACTGTACCACTAGGTATAACTTGCAAACTAACCCTGAGAACTGCAGTGATGGCTCCTATAAGGTCCCTATAAATAATAAGCTGGACTACAGTGGATCACTTTCTTCCACCGAAGTGACTGTTGCTGACGGATGGTGGAAATAATACTCTCTAAACTACTAGCCCACCAACGGTCAACAAAAAGCTTGCTTTCAAAATGTTTGCGAACCGAGCAGAGCTCTTTGTGCAGGTCGCGCACTAGTAACAAACACAAGGGAAGTCTCAGACATTGCAGGTTTCCAAAATCCGTGCAAACACCATCTACTTTGCATGAAGTTGTTGTTTGCTATGATGTCGTGATAACGTGTCCGGTATTTGGAATGAATATTGATGGCGAGATTTGTCACCTTCGAAAATGGATCCATCATCTGTTGGAAATTGCGAGAACCCATTTGATCAAATACAGCAGAACTAAAAACTGGCAAATTTCCTTACTTGTTGTAATGCCTCGTTTGGCCTAGCCGGTATACCAATTTATGATAAAGTTATTTTGTAAGTTTGATTGTCTACCAAACTGAAATAAAATCAGTATCACTGTCCCGTTGGATTCCTGTGTGTTGTAAGTGAAAAAAACTACAGAATACAAAACGGAAGCTTTGAAACGTGTGCGGTTGCAAAACAAGACAGAAAGACCTTCGTCGTTTTCTACCAGCTGGTTGCAACCTCCAGTACCCAATTTTCCCCAACCCCCACCCCATTTTTGGCTTTGGCATGATGGTTGATTACAGTTGAGTTTCCAGTTAACCAGGAACATTTCAGGATGCTAAATAAGGGGAAACCAAAAGGAATTGTGGAACCTGTACTGTATCATCTCAATGAATGGCTCAGTGCTCCCGTTGGATACTTAAACCAACAAAGGTAAAACAGTATAAAATGCAAACCCAGAAATGTCTGCTGATAGCACATTGCAACGAAGAACCCAAGATTGATGGGGAAAAACTTGGAGTTGGGCAGCCAGAAAAGTCAAGCCGATTAAACATGTACAACCGTTTATATGGTCCTTTCTCCAGACCGCTCTGTAGCAAAATTGATCTTCCAACTACCTGAGTATGTCGGCTTTGTTCTTGTTAGGTGCTTATGGTCATTAGCTTGATTTGTTTGTTCACTCTTTCCGTTTGATTGATCTGACTGTTCCGATTGATGGCTTAATCGGTAGCCCCTCACGTGGGTAATCTTGCTGATTGTCTGAGATCTGGCTGAGTCGTGCTCTGTCATCTACTAGACATTTTTGCCTCTTTTTGTCTGCTACGGAGCCCTTCCGAAATATTTACAATCTGTTTTTTGGTCTATGGCTCTCATTCGGTTTGCCTAGTCTCTACCATCTATCGCCTATGATAATAACGTACCGGAAGCAAGATAATTACTATATGTGTGGTTAACTTGGTTCATGTTTCAACTGTTTGGAAGGTTCTACTGCAAAGTGTGATGATGATCAGTTTTAACAAGAACCTTAAGTAACAGAACAAATGTGAATAGAAATTGTTGTTTAAAAGAGAAGAGGACACATTTTCGGAGGGAGACCATGGGAAAATGGCTGGCAAATGTGAAGTCACCATTAGCAAGGAGGTATTTTAATTGTGGCCCGGGCAATACGGTGTTCACAGTAAATATTGGGGTTTCACTACGGATACAATCAGTACATTTGTTTTCATCCCGGGGGTGGTTTATCAGGTGATAAGGTATATGATTACAAAGAAAATTGATGAACCAATTCAGAAGACAGGCATTACCACTAGTGGTCTTTTCGCTTACTGTCGTCAGTCCCTTAAGCATAAGGTCACAAAAGAACAATTTGATTGAAAACTCTAAAATCCTTATCACTTGTGCACGTAAAAAAGACCGACGTTAAGCACACGCGACCGACGAGGGCATATTCAAGAAGTTTGCTTCGCAGTGTTTGTCTTCCGCACTTAGTGTATGTTCAAATTAATGACCTTTAGATAATTCATTGCAAAGTGAATACCACACACCAGCTTTGTGAATCGGTTCGAATCCTTAAACACATTCAACCCCTGGCTTTGCTTACTAGTAGCGCAAGAAAAAGTAAAAAAGCTATTCATACAAGTCCTCCGTGTGGCATAGCTTACTCATCTCCACTACAACCGAATCATTTAATTCTTTTCCCATCGTATGATTCATCATTAGTGATGCCTGAGTTAGCAAACTTTGATTATCACAAGTGGATTAAACAACTTAGTTGCCGTGTTCGGGGATAGTAATAACCGAAGCAGAATTTGTCACTGTGACCTGCATATGGAAAGGGTTACATTGGGCTGGACTGTTACCAACTGTGCTTCGTGCACGTGCATACAGATAACAGTTGCCTGCCAATCATATACTTCGTGGTCCTCGAATGAATATGATACAGATAGGATTGACCTAGTCGTGACGTTGAAGAGTTTTACTGGCTTAGTTTATCAGGTCATTGTTTCTAAACAAACCTTGCAAGCCGTTTCGGCACATCAGATGTTTTAAAGCCCTAGGTGAGATGGTGAATTTGTTTCTTGCTAGTTTATATGGTGCTTGTTTCGGCCGGGTTTCTTTATCTAATTCTGTTGTTCCACCACTGTACTGCAACAGCGAGTATGATGAAAAATGGCACTGTGAAATACTAGCAAAGTGAATATCACAAAGGCTATAGTTTTGCATGTTGACTTGACAAGCAGATTTGCGTCTGACAGGGAAAGCATGGTGACCAAGGTGTACGACTGACATTTTTGTAAAGACTCCATGAGCCTTTTTCTTTAAAACTCGATAAAAAATCATATCAGGCATTCATTCCACAATTCGTTGTCCGCAATAGCAGGGCTCAATAAAATTTAACGGAATTTGTGAAAATGTTTCAAACTGTGCATGGTCAGTCTTCGACTTTGTAAAGACCGTGAATGATGCGGTAACCTCGCATATTCAGTATCCTCTGAGAGTTTTAAATTCGGATTTGGGGTTGTCTTCTACATGCTGAGCATCCCCCCCCCCCTTACTGGCACAACAACAGTCATCAACCATAAACTGGTTCATTAAAGCTCCTTTGCAATACACACCGATTATATCTATGATAATGTTGAGTCACTAGCACTCAAAGTTCACCGTAGAATATTTTTTCACCAGAAAACTCTTATGTGACTTTCAGGAAAATGTTCTAGAATAAAGGCATAACAAACATTTTCAAGCCAGGCCAAATCAGGTGGAATTCCATCAGTTATTGAATTTTGTTTAGGCCCCAGATAGAATTTAAATGCTTAGCTTGTGTATACTTTACTGGACGGTTTATGTATGGGTATCATATCTGTGAGTGTTTACCATCCAGTAGCACAGGGTTGTTCGAAATATTTATAACCAGCCTGCATATCGGATAGCACTTCGGAACTCCGATTTGGAATCCACAGTGAAGTGGCCTTCAGAAAGGTTACCTACGGTGTTCGAAAGGTTAGTCGATTACAAATATTTCAGACTGGGTTATTTTACTGATGGCGAAACATATCACACAGCTCATCGCTTTCCGTCACACTTCGAATGGATCTTGAAAGTCGCAAAGTGTGACTAGAATGCAGAAAAAATTTTGTCCCTAAAGCATTTCCGGATTAGAGAAGGATGTGAGCGATAAGATCATTCATTGGTAATTAAATAATCAGGATAAACGTTAGTGTAGTTTCTTTAGGAAAAAATTCCTGGATGCGGAAACCTAAACAAGTGGAAGAGTTAGGAAAAGCTTTGAAGGATATTGAATGAAGACATCGAATGAAATATTACCTCATCAGTACCTACGAGTGATATAGTAAACAAGGGTCTTTTTTGGTGATGTTTCTACGAGAAAACAGCCTCGGAGTGTGAGGGTATGGAAAGATTTTTCTTCAATATAATTTTCAGTGCCACTAGCGGTCAACACGCTAGCGCTAGCCCAAAACCCAGTTCAAATTTCGAGCGGACGCCTTCATGAAAGACAGCGTAACTGATCGATAAGACGAGAAAGGGCTCGAGTCAATTGGTGGGCGGTCTTATCACCAATTAACCAATCACAGGAGACGTCACCCGACGGCATCTTGGACCAGTAAGTTTGTAGTGTGACTCAGAGAAAATGTCCCTTGTATTTGAAATAAATTGTTCTTTTTTTGTTAATAGCGCGAGATGATTCGAAGGCAGAAACATCTTCTAAATAGAGTTGAAGGGACGGATCAGAACACAGGTTCATCGGTTGGAATTAAATTTGATTACTTCGTATTAGAGAAGTTTACGCCAAAACAATAGGATCAGTTACTGAGAATGTAGCTGATGCTGAGAAGCAACATAATGCCAGAGAAAAGCCGAGGTTTTCCAGGATTAAACAATCGGAAAAAGAACTTTCAGATGTTTTTAAAACAAGTTTCGACATAATACTTTCGGGAAAGGTTGTAAAAAGGTGAATTTAATGTGCTGAAAGAAAGAAATCTCGAGAAGATACTAAGGATAAGTAAAGAAGGTATTTCGTCCCGGATATTACTTAGAAGAAGCTGTAAATTCGTTAAGGAGCACTTCTCGTTCATAAACATAGAATCGTAAACCAAATGTACTGTGATTCGCCGGGTCAGACTTGAAAATTGAAAACGTATCAGGGATTGTAAGATATTCCATGAATTCGTCTATCATCCCCAAAAACTTTGAATTCCCGAACCTCAAATGTTGATAAAAATTGAGAATTTCGGTTTCAAAGCGATGATGTGTCTGACTGCGATCAAGTGAGGTGCTAAATCATTTGCATGCTCGTTGCTGAGATCAACTATTCTGAGTGTATGATTAGCATACAGACTATGGTAAGTGCAGTCTTATGCAAATCTATGGATAGAACATGTACCAATATGAAACCAGAGTAATTCGGCGTTACAGGGAATATTTGTCAAAAGGTTTACAACAAAAGGCAACTTTCTTTTTTTATCAAAAACGATATGCAGGAAAAGTGCAAGCTCATGTATTGATTCAAAGATGGTTCAGTTACGACCATTTCCTCTCGTTTATTAACTAACGGTAACACCTCGTGCATAGTAGGGTGTAATCAAACGTACATAATTATATCACCAGTGGTTTCTCACTTCAAATAGGGTACTCTTATTAGATACGACATCCAGTGGTTTGTAGTTCTACCAATTAAAGGATAGATTGAAGCTCAAGCAGAGACAATTTTTTTTTAACCTTTGGGAATCAGCTTCGCCCTCTGAAGTCGAAGTTTAATCCGTTCATACATCATCCTCATTTTGAAGTACTCCATCGGAGACAATAAAAATAGAAATTCCTCAAAAGTGAAGTTTTGCTAAATAGTTTATCATACAGTACAAATTTTTCTTTTATCTACGAGGTCATTACAGACTGTTGTACTATGTTGCCTCAAAATGTCCGGATTATTCAGAAAACCATGAAGGTTGCAAAACTGAATCCAAGTAGAGAATTTCACGCCTATCAAGACAGCTTTTAACAATTGGAGTTGTGATCTCCAATAGAGTAAAACAAGTTTAGTCAGCCACTTTACATACCCTTTTCAATGTGCAATTATTTCATTCGAAATGGTTTTCAAAGCACAGTGAGGTAATTGGAATTCCACATAACGGGTTTGTGATAACAATGTTAATCACGGGGAAAAACAGACTGAACCAGTTAGTCGATGAGCTATTTGACGGCCCCAGTGTCTAGGTGCAGTCGAACTGGCAACCAAGGGGAACAAGAGCATTGTCAGTTAAAATATGAAAGCCACATTCTAAGTTTCAGAGACGTCAAATCATCCTTCCCCCCAGGAATATTTTGTGATAAAACAGTCCCAAATTTTGAGCATAATCGAGTGTTTTTTCTGAACTCATTAAAGCTCCTGGATATGAAAACAATTAAAAAAAAGAATCTGTGAGAAGATACAATTTTTAAAACCATAAGAATTATTTCTTGAGGGTGAAAACGTAGCTTTTTAGTTGCCGGTGATCCAACAACCCCAACTGAAACTAGAAACAAATTTCCCCTCTTCAAGATACACATTCATGGAGGGATCCGCAGCTACCAGTCAAACGCGCCGATCAATTGAAACCTGATTGGTAGGAAAATCAGTTTTTCTTCTGGGCGTTACCCGAAGACATTCAAAGACAACCTTGTTGTCTACTTCATTCTGTCTGTTTTCAATAGTATTTGTTTCATCATTGTAAATATGATGACCTACTCGTTGAGCAGCTTGCCGGTATGCGAAACGCCACGATTTCGATTCGGTTATCAGGCGTAGCTGTGGGCGTGCGAAGAACGCGGGCAAATTTTACATAATTTATATATGACTCCGGCCGTTCATGCCATAGTTAATTTCCAAATATATATATTCCAATATCCTTTGGGTTACTTTCAGCCGTGAGCTATACGTCCCATTGGTAAATAACCGACGAGGTTAGTCGAGTGATTAAAACTGAGACAGACTCTGTTTATCAGTTATTTTCTCAACTTTGTGTGTTCACTTACCACTTGCCGTACCATGATAGCTCAATACGTAGAGTATTGCCCGTTAAGAAAAGCTCGCCGGCTCAGTTCTGACGGTAAGATATAAAAAAACGAAATCGGATTATCCATCATCATGATTTAGATTATATTTGTTTACCCGGGGCTTAGGGATTGTTGCTCACCCGTTTATTTCGTCGTGTTTTCGGCAAAACCGACCCAGCTCTCATACTATTTTCCGTAGCTGACCGTTACGCGTGCGGTTCGTGTCATTCTTGTCGGTAAGGTCATCCAGATCGTCCTTGTGTTCGTACGTGTGCTTGTGTGTGAGCGAGCATTGATCATGTTATCTCATTTGATCTGTACCGACTTGACAGGACTGAATGTCAAAGGCGGGGTCGGAAATCAACAGTTGCATGCAACCACACACTTGATAATTTTATTTTGGTTTTTGGTTTAGAAACAGTAGAACGTCATAGGGGATCCCCGAAAACAAAAACAAACAGCGTAATCCTAATGATTATGATGTTACAATTTTTATTTTTGTAAATAAGAAAAATGCATCAGATACGACAGATCGTTTATGTGCGCAAAAAGATTTGTTCTTTAGATTAGACAACTATTATCAGCTCAAGTGATGTAAAACTCCGCCCTGGCCTAGAACTGAGTATTAGAAGCCCCTTGGATCACCTATTGTTCCCCGGGTGGATAATCCACGTCTTTGTTCTTGTATTTTAAGGTCTAGCTGTTGTGTTGTTTATTTGCTGATTGCAGCCTAACTACCTGGGAAGAAAAATATTCAGTCGGCAGCATTTGCCCCTAATTCTCATGCAGCAAATGTCGTCGTATTCTCTTCTTATCAAATTGAAATTTTTGGAGATATATCTAATACCTTGATGCGATTAAGGAGTGTGAAAATACAAGTGTTTCTATGTAGTCCCCTTTAAATTAAGCATTGCCACCAAAAAAATATGGATGACCAAAATATTGAGTTTCGATCTAGCCGTGTACTGCTAGGATTAAAGTAGTTACATGCCTGAATTTAAAACCCTAATCTGTGTAATAAGCTCCGTGACAGTGAAACAGTACTGCTGAAAAAGGCAGCCGTAAGCCACATAATAAAAGAGGATAGATTGTTTGATTGACCTGAGCATCTGGATCAGCTATATCGATTCCCCCAATTTGACCTTTGGCGTTTATTGCACTGTTCCTCCAGCCGTGCTCACTATCTGAGGTAGATTGCAAATAACCGCACTTTTTCTGAAAAATATTTTATTTTGTTTTTAACTTGGTAGTTAGCGTTTTTGTTTCCAGCTCTTTTTTCGCACTCGAAATAGTCGCATTCATACACAGGACAGCATCGTTTATCACCGACCAATTCACGAGTATTTTGGAACGTGCCTTTTGAATATTTCCTAATTTACAACGGAACGGTCTACGATTTGCACCGGTGTTTCACTGTGTTTAAGAAAAACAAACTGTAGACGTGCAAGTCAAAATCATCGCATTGGCATCCATTCTTGTGATGAGCTTCTCTCCATGGAAGTGCCAGATACGACACATAGACGTAAAACTTCTCAGTTCGGAAGCGGATACAACTGCCTCGAATACGAGGTCAGAGTTCAAAAGAAACGAGTCCGTTTCAGAAAAATCTAGAAGCAACCGTTTGATGACACACAGTGAATACTTCGTACTGCTTGCAAATTTCAATAGCTTCGAGCATCGAGCAGATAATCACCCGGTTACTTAAAATTGACAGTATCATCAGAAGTTTAATATCCGAATCGGAGCAGTTACCAAGTTGATTATATGGAAGTCATACAGTTTTGCTTTATCATTCTCAAACTCACTCAAAAAGTAAATGAGATTTCCGAAGAGATCATACTTTCAAAATATTAAACCTTCTAGCTGTAGTGGATTTGTAGATGGATAGTTAGAAGAAAATTCACCAGTTGGATTATTTTGTACAAGACAGATGAACACACGCAATTTGTGTTTTATGTCACGTAGTATACGTAAAAATAATTTTACTACACCTAGAAGCCAATTTACTAAGTTATATAATTCTTTTTCAGTAATTAATTGGATAAACCTTTACTTTTTGATCTAATAATTTGTGGAAAGTAGATCTCCAACAAAAACGAAAAGCTTAAACGGGGAGAAAACCAAAAGTTTCAAGTGTAGAGAAATGCAACTGGGCATTATCCTAATCTTTGTTTCACCCCTGAACATAGTGAAAACAACTTATCTAAACAAAACAAACTTACCGGGTTTGTCTAACGCTAAAATACGAAAGTCCCCTTGGGAAAAAATGTACATCTTGCGGTCATAAGCTTCTTGTTCCAAGCCTGGACGTCTTACATCGTTTTCAAAGAAAACGTGAGATTTAGTAAGTTCTTCAAATACGTTTGCGCTACTTAATAGTGCAGGAGAACAGAAGTTTTTGCAGCCTTGTTTGTACGCTCTCCCTTCAGGGGAACTCAAGCACACACACACACTACTCATTTGGCAATTACTTTTATTTAATATATGAAACAGTGTTACGTTATCTCTGCTCTGTAGGTGAATTTTCTTCTTCTGCTTATTCACTATTTGTTATTCGTCAATTCTTTTTAGTCGAAAAAATGTTATAAGTACGGTTTTTGAAAGAAAAAAGAAAAATAATACAAACCAACGTCAACTGTGACAAAACCGTTGCAAGTTATAGTTCGATCGAACGTCCGTGATAATAAAGTACCAAAATATTTTTGAATAAATGAATGCCGGAGAAAATATTTTCCACTTACAGTAATATTACCATCACTTGAAGGTATCGCTTTTCAGTTCATAAGATACCTTGTTTCACTTTCATAAATATTTAATACTTAAGCTAGAGGAAAGTACTATGCATTAGTCAAGTTTTAAGGGTTGATTTATTAGTTAAACTATTCATTCTGTTGCAATTTTTGTGGAAACAGTTTAGATTCAAAGTGTCTGCTGATCAGCAAAAGTGGCTGAAAAAATAAGGGAACGGTAATGACCTTTCCGCACCTCACTTTTATTTCTGGTCGCCAAAGATGCGAAACCCTCGTGTTCCTAACCCCAGTCTGAATGACGTCCGGAGTACAGATTTGGTAATGAAATTTGAAGCTAATCATAAATCCACATAAGTCTAACACTGAGAAACAAAATTATCACAATACACTACCCTGAACACTCAGTGGTTTTGAGAAAAGAGTTTTGAAAATTGTGCTCCGGTAAGAGGAAAACCTCGTGACGAGATACGGCATTAGTTAGGATGATCACTGCGGCAAAATTCATTAAAGTTCAAATGAATGCTTATTGCTTGTCGATATAAAAAATGCAGTACTACCAGTATCAATTTAGGAATATGAATTAAAACTAACGGTCACAAAATTGTTCATAGTTTTCAAACTTGGATGATTCGTTTTCGAACGCCTATTCGAAATTTTGCAATTTTAGTTACCAGACGAACCATATGAACATTTAAAAAGTCGATTGTTGCCCGAGTAAAGTTTGTAGATAATTTGGAAACCGTAAAACAGCTTAATCGAAATCCGCATTTTATTATTGATAATCCTACTTCGTCAAAGAGCCTTTCCTCGTAGAACAATAAGTCCAGGTTTCCCACCCAAATTCCTTTTGGTTCAAAAGCTTGGCATGTAGAATTCCTGATCAAATGCCTTATTCCGGTTGCACTTAACCATGGGGACTGGAAAGCAATTCTTCTACCTGCAATTCTTCCACTAATGCTCAAAAACAAAGCCCATACGCACCTGTTTGAACTCCATAAAACCCTTTTTTGTCAAAACAGCAATATCCCCTCCTTCGAAATTTGAAGAAACTACAAAATTCGCATTTCAATCAATTTGGAGCAAATAACCTAGGGACCACACTGAATTTCAAATTTCCTTCCAAGCAAGTTAAAGCTCTAGTCAATTGCAAACCAGTTTTGTGTTGAAACTCCGCAGATCGTAGTGAAAGCTAACCCAAATCGCAATGCAGAAATACACTTTGCATACTGAAAGGCACACTGCGGTTCCTAAACAATATGTGTAATGAATTATATTCTACAACCTTTTGACTGTAGTTGGAAACAAGATACAAGTCACAAATGAAGATCAACACAGATTTGTGACAACCGAAAATAAGATGGTGAAATTGCAAAGATATTTTTGAACAGTGGTAAGAGAGATTCGGAACAGGGACCGGAAAGACCAAGTAGGCTTGGATTATTTCAATTCTGGCAACGTGCCATGAATGATAATAAATCTACGGTTGATCTCGTTTCCAAGAAATCATCATTTGGTACTCTCCATCTTAGCAAGTTCACATTTCTGACTGCTTCAGATATTTCCCCTTAAGTAATAATTGAAATTAGAAACGCACTTACTATCGTGGTTTCAATATTAGATAATTATACACAGGTATTTCCCAAAAGCTGTGCAAAATCAAACTGATTTTCTCAATGTCTTTTAGACGCCAATTTAGGCGTAGATTATTAGAGATGACGGTGCGCATGAACAAGTCTAAGAAAAACTATTCAGTTGTCTCCATTTTTATCACTGCAGTAATAAGCTTCAGAAAAGGAAGGACAAACAATTTGAAAGATGAAAGCATTTCGTTGAACCTTTTCAATCGGTGTGCTCTTGACTTAAGTATTATTCACAGGTGGATGGGAAAAGTTTTTCAGAAGTACACGCAGGTTTCGCTGTTGTTCCCGCTCATCATATGTGCGTGTCCGGTTCTCTTGTGCTGATACATTTGCTCTGATAATTGAACACACCATAAGTGTTTCTTCACAACAGCTTGTATGTGCATCACGTGTGTGAGTAGGTGTTCCTTTCAGAAAAGTCCACTGAGGAATCATAAAGGTGATTTGCTGGTAGTTCTACGTAGGCTAGTCACTGCTAACCGAGAGAACAATGGCGCTGTGGCCGCATACTGGAAGTTTCGATATAAATAGTGCCAACAGATGTAATACTGTAGTTCGCGACCACAGTGTTGTCGTTCTTAAGATTATTTGTTTCAGACCCGCGTGATATTATCAGAGAATCTCCGTCGTATTTCCTCAATGGACTCTTCCAACAAGAGTGTCCACTCACACTCCTGATTCCCAAGTTAGATAATGTCAGTGTATATGCTGTGAGATAGAGCAGTAGAGCAGGCTGAAGTGTAGGTTATTACTGCGTGTACGACGCCGGAGAGGGAGAAGTGGTGTCAAACCCTTTCGTGCTGTGCACGCTGACTGAGAGTTCATTACAAGCATCGCCTCGCTGAAAGTAAGTAGCTTCGGGACTGAATTGCTCAACCTCACTCTGAAAATCGGGATCAGGTCCGCTTCTTGACCTGATGCAATTAACAGTCTCGCGGTCGAATAGGCCGGCAAATCGATGTCGTAATCTGGGTTTAGCTTTATCCCTTTTGGTAACCATTTGTGTATGTTTTCCGACAGTTCTTTAGCCACAAAATTTTCCGTTCTACCAGTACAAGTCACCGCAACTGAAAGCATCTTTATAGATTGCATGTAAGAGACACTGGGATCGACAAAACTGTTGGAGTGTTTTTGAAAGCCTAAGCTTTCGGTTTCCTGCAAAGAACACAACGGCCCTGTGGTGTATTTCTAATGACTGATTTAGGATTTCTATTCCTTAGGTTAAATAAATGGTCATCTTTAGAGTGTAAAGCAATGAAAAGTGTCTTCGTTTCACTTCTGATTTTTTTTCATATACATGACTAGTCTTCCGGTGTTTTTAGTAAAAAGTCCCGGATAACCTTTTGCCATCAAGAATATTTTAACAAACTCTTCTTCATTTTGCACCTGTCTCTTTTGCAGTGCTACGGTCATCCTGACCGACAGGATTAAACGGATTTCTAGCGTCCCGTGACCACTGTCTTTGTTTTGTTCAGATGAAGTGGGCAAAGTAGACTTTGTGATTGAAGGGAGTGCTCTCGAGGTTCACGATATGCGTCAAAACAGTTTCCGTAAATCATATCTAATACTGCACTATATGTATTAAGGAAAGCCTGCAGGAGGTTCTTCCAAAACAACGTCGAAAGGACTTTCAAAACATGAGGTGTGCAGCGTTCGAGAAGCTGTGTTCGTATCTACGATCGGCATTGAATACTTCACTGCACGAATAAGCCTTTTCGAATAGTTATCTCCTCCGGGACTTCTGTAAAATTGTTCAACAAACTAACAAAATAAGACTACTTCCAGATTTCGCCTGCCTTCTGCTATTTATTGCGCTCAGTCACAAGTAGAAAGCATAGTTTAAAAAGTAAAGTTATCTGAGCTTAGAGACGATAGTTTGGAAAGATGACCAACCAAAAAGTTTGACTGAGAAAAAGCTGTATTTGTTCCTAAACAGTATTCATGGGAAACGACCACACACTCGTTCTAAATCATTAAAACTGTTGCCTTCTGTCACACATTGAGGTGGAAAGTGCATTTTGACAGAGAGGAAACTTAGCTGATATAAAACAGAAAATACAGATGTCTAACTATTCAGTGACTATGCTCGACACTTTAATTATCGTAGCAAACTATCAACTCGGAAGGTATTTATTCACATAAACATTGTGCACGAAGGATACCTAATGTGTTTGTTTTGTTTTGGTCAGTGTGAAACTGAAGTTATTCAAACCGAGCGAATCGTTTTCCATATTGATCAGCGAAAACTACTCTGAGTATTGAAAACGTGGTCATATGGATATCCTTCTAAAAATGTGTCCGCTGTTTAAGCTGACAAACGGGGGTCAAGTCTTCCAGGCAATTTGCAGAATATCGTCCGACGGGGCGAAACCCAAGCTGACAGTTAAGCACTACGTATTTACTCGCGATAACTCAAAGAACCGACCCATGTATGTCTGTCGTAAGTAGAAATTCGGAGATCAGAAATACTGTCTCATTTCTGTTTAGCTATTCAGATGAATCCGAATGTACTAAAACAGTGTTATGAACTATCAGTTGCACTGACTGATTCAGGTGAGACTACTTTTCGCTTGACCACTGCTGCACCTTGTACAGTATTTAAAAGAGCACCGAAAGCAATTACGAGACACAAACTTTTATTTGGCCCGGTTGTCAAAGCAATAATGACTCCAAACAAACGATGCAGATTGAGATTACACAAGAGCTGGTAAACTTTGAGTGCACGTAAGATTGCCAAAGCTTTTTAACAATTTTTTGTGTGGATTGTAATGAATTTCGAGGAAAAAATATGTGTGAGATGAGAGAAAAACTGTGATCTGTTTTCTATTCGAGGAAGGGACGAAAATGTTCACGGTAATCCAGGTTTACCTACCAATGAAAGTAAAGAAAGAGTGTAAGAATACTGTTAAAAATAATATAAGTTTTACGAGTATGATTCAATGGGAATGTGATATAGAAGTAAATAACCACTATGGAACTGGAAACCCATTCTGAAACAAAACTGATTGAATGTGGAAGGGCTATCTGCTGCAATCAGCCGTGTAAAGAACGATTGCTTTTTACCATTGGTGATTGAGTACTGGAGTGAGAACTTTCGAACTAAGAAAACTTCACAGTATCAAACAAATTCTTTCAGGCAATATTTTCTCCTTGTTGTCCAAATACAACACAATACTACTCATTTGAGAAATGTATACTGGCCACCACGTGTCCTCTTTCTGAAGGTCAGCCATGTTCAGCGACGAACGAAACGGACTTCTCGTTCATACACTTTCCTTTAGATTCAAACGAGATTACAACGGTAAGCAGATCATTTTTTCCAGACAGATTTGTGTGGTACCTAGTAAAGCAATAAAGCAGCGCTTAAATATTTACCACTAAATCGGGTCAAACAAAACAGCTTCTTCAAAAATGGCCTTTAGTTTGACGGTACTGAAAGTATTTGCTTCTATTGATTGAGAACACAGTGTCAAAAAGTTTCTCTTAGACTGTATTCTTCTGTGGAACATATATGGTGATTTTAGTCTGCTCACTAACCGCGACTCCAAAACCTTCTGGGTTAAAGTAAAATTGCCCATATTCCCTGTTCGCAATTCAGATAGTGTCTATAGACACAAATTTGGCGGGAAAACTTATATATTATTTCAAAGCCAAATCTAATAATGAACAAATACATATGAGCTGGAGTATTGTATTACATCAATGGACAACTCCTTCTAACAAATAACAATCTTTCAACGAATTTCCTAACCAAAAATTTACGACTACGGATGCTGAGGTGGTGTTTTCATCGTCTCTTAAATAACTTGCCAGATTTCTCTCCGGAAGTGAGGTGTAGGAAATCGTGAGTCATTAACTTAATCAAGATTAACTCATTGTACTGGTGCTTAGTTTACACCAAGTTCCAGTTATAAGGTGTCCAAGCAGTAAGTATGTTCATGTAACCAATCTTATCTACCGCGGATCGCTCACTTTTAGAACTTCTGACCTGTCGCTGATATTCTTCTGCTCACGGAGTTTTAACTCAGCTTAACAGGACTATATATAGCTCTCTTCTATTGTTACAGACCTAGCAACATCTTTGAACGCATCCAAAAAGACATCAGATTGATTCCATTATATGCCCCACATGTCCACCCCCAATTACCAGAATTCAGTTGAAAGAGGAAAGAACTCGATGACTTGACTAAACACATTCTTACCGCATTTTACATATCCTCCTCTTCGTCATCGTGTCTATTCAAGCAGTAATTCTTGCTCCGATCAAAATTGGACTCGGTAGCCAGAGCTTTCAAGCGTGCCAACGAAGCACCATCACTGAGCAGTAACTCGTAGCCCAAAGTTACAATCACGGAACCGATAAGTGGACCCACAATATAAATCTGTATGGCAGATGAAATGTAAATTTGGCAACTGTGAGTAAATGGACAAGTAATCTGGTACAAATACAAGTAGCTCCAATTCCCGTAATTTAACCGGTGAGATGATTTCCGTCAGTCCCAAACTGTGATATTGCTTCTGTGACAGTGAACAATGATTTGTAAACATTAGCTTGACCTAATTTCAACAGATTCTTCTCAGTCAGTAGCTGAAAAGAGCAATGCAGATTGTTATTTTCACCAACACAATTCATCATTTCGGTTCCAAGTGGATTCATGGACAGCTTCATTCCATTTCATTCACGAATGAACGATGTTCACATCGTAAAACACTACTGCAATTGTGAGTCGAACACCTCACCATCCAACGATTCTGGCTAACTCTCACACCCAAAGTCGTCCACCTTCGGTTTCGAGTACACATGGGGGCTCGGTGGATGTGCTCCACTGGTGAATCCTAATAAAGATGAAGCAACTGTGCCGTGATCTCATGGCGTTCAATGGTGACATGAGCGTTGATGCTGCATGAAGTACCATTGTTTGTTTGCGTAGGTATTCTCATTCCAAGAAACAGGAATCAATGAAGATGCTGTTTGAGCCAATCAACATCCTTACAACTACTCTCTTGTCGCGGCTTGGCCGATTTGGCTAGACAGTTACTCCGCTCATCTAATGTTATTGGAACACAGGTTTTCCACAGTTAGATAATAATCATGTTACTCACCCAGATCTCACGGAAGTTTGCATTTGCAAAAGCCCCACCAAGACTGAGTGCAGGATTCATGCTTCCTCCGGTATACGGTCCCTATCAAAACGAAATAATGTGATGCAGTGCATGAGTGTCAAACAGAAAGAAAGGGACTGTGTTTCACGAGAAGTCACTTATTACATTTTGTTACTGAATATAGAATGCATGCCATTTTATGTGATGAGATATATGAGATAATCAGCGAATAAGATGAGAAATCGTACATTGTAGACAAACCGGCCATTTGTGTGGTATTGCGTAACTAGTGTCAGGGAAGGCAGAGAGTTTTTGCAATAATCGGAGCTCCCTATCTGTGTACAATAACAATTATTATAGACTACCCACTTCATCTGGCCTCAGTTGCAATAGTCCAAAATTTTGTTTGATTTACCTGGGATCAAAATTCCTTCAAGTTTTTTACTATTTTTCCAATGCATCAGATAAAACGTCATTAAAACCAGAGATTGAAGGCAATCTGTGTGGAAGCCGTCATTGGATTTCAGTGACTGGCTTGCCAAATCTACCTGAATTCTCACGTGGAATTGATTTTAATGAAAATGCCACGACATTAAATTTCGATAAGCTTTACCAAAGCTTTGCCGCTTTTCGCAGATCGTTTTTATACACATACAAAGTCCTCTTACCTGGAGCTAGTGTATGAAATAAGTTGATACCTTGAACCGATCGCTACAACTTGCAAATTCCAGACCCAATTTGATCAGTATTACAAACCAGAGTTTCATCAATCAAGTGAATTCCAACAAAGGAATAGCGGCACAAATCCGGTTTGAACTTTGGGTTAAATAAATGGATCACAAACAGCGTTACCAAAGGGAGAGTTCAGAATGACTTCAAAGAAACTCATGCAAATTGCACAGATGAGTATAGTCTGCTGATCGATCGAAGTCAATTAATAGCGCAAAAAACTGGAGTGAAATCACAACACGCACAATAATAAAACCGTGTGGTTCTGTGAAACGGAACTGTCAAGTTGTTTGACGTGCAACCGTTATACGTAGGTAAACATCATAGCCCGCCTTTGAGTATTTTGTGCTAGGAAATTTGTGGGGGGATTATAAGTGGCTTTCCAACAGCCCCTCAAAACCGACGAATTATTACGCCGCTCAACGTGTCGATAGGTAATTGAGAAAACATATCCGTTGTTCGCTACCCCCGGTGCGCAAACTAGACCACACTTAGTTCAAAATTTCGGGTCACCGGAATAAATCCTAATATGGTCATTTATAATTTCAATTGGTGTATCCAGTCGTCAGTCTTCTAGCAAAAGGGTATGGAGCACGCAACAGCCCCACTCAGTTATCCCGAATGTATGAGCCAGCTACCGAATAAAATCTGAAAATGCCTTCACAAACAAAAATAACAATTTTATTGATTGTGCGGAGGTGATTTTCTACTTTATTTGATCAATCATTTTAAACTTTTTCGATAATGCAAAGAAAGCCAAAATTCCCACCAGATGATGCAATCAGAACCAGCTCTCTTGCATTTGGTTTCTCCAACACGGAAGTCTACTTCTAATGTTGTTTTTCTCATGATAGATGAGGTGATGATACCTAATCGGCCCTGAATAAAATGGGATTCGGTTGGTTGAGTGAATGAACGAGTATCGTATCCGTGATTTCACCTGAAAATGCCACGTGTGTCTTGGTTTGAGCAAGCATGTGTTACACAGAATTTGAATTTCGTTATTTCCAACCTTTTACTGCGGTCTTTTCAGTCAAGCTGCTATTCCATCAAGTTGCAGAAATATAAGTCTGGTCTAAGAAACTGCTACAGTTATCCCGATTTTCGTGATTTTCTGATCGATTTTGATTTGTAATGCAACTTTCTTTGTGAAATTTGTTCGAATGTACCACGTACGAATCAAACGGAATTAAAATCTTTTGTACTAAGCACTTCTAGCATGATCAATCGTAAAACGTAAAATCAAATAATTTCTCGAAGATTGTAAGGAAATGCTTACTACAACTGTGGCTAGAAGGAAGAGGGTGACACCGAACATCAATGGGAATACACTTAGATTGCCAACAGTCCACGGCTTGCCACGAAATTCATCAGACACAGCGAGCACAATTCCAACAAGGACCATTGTGGCGAACACTTCCAAACCAACCGCCTGAGATACACTGATTGCTGGATTACGAATAGTCATGCCCACATTTGGCACATCCGTCACATTTGCCGGCCCGGCAACACGACCCAGGAGTACACCACCGGTGGCACCGACAATTTGGGCAACGACACATACCAAACCGTGCACCACGGACAAACGACGAGTGAGAATGAGGGCCAACGAGACTGCAGGATTGACTTGCGCTCCACTGATTGGTCCGAAGACACAAACCACCCAAGCAAATACTGCACCGACCACAAGAGAAACAGGGACCGCTGGTTTGTCACCCGGCTGATAAATGACAATGACGAAGAGAATTAATCCCAGGCCGAGCATCTCGGCTAGGAACATACGTGCCATATATGCCATGTGTTGAAGATTGCAACTGGGGAACTTGTTCATACTCGGCTTTGGCGGGTACTCACGAACCAGATTTGATGCCATTATGTAAACTGTATTCTCTGGTTGACTTATTGCCGGTCTGCAATTATTCCTGTCGTCTATAAAGGAGAAGGGGTACCAGTGAATAAAGTCTCAAAAATGAATGACAAACGGCATCCTCTCCCATTCGCTTCCCTGAAAAACAGAGATGGACTACAGATGGTCACAATTTGATGTTATCTTTACCCTACCTATATGAGTTCCATCATGTCTCATAGGGACCCTGACCAGTGGACAGAGTTCAATTTTTCCTTCCCTTGTGACTTGTGGCTTAGTACTGGTTTTTGGAGTTAACCCAGATTGAAATGTTTAGGTTTAAAAAGCATGGTACAAATCACAGATTTGTATATCTTCCAGCCAAATCTCCAAGCTTTCTTAGTATTCCTAAGTACAGTTTATTAGTCACCTGAGGAACGATAGAGGTATACGGGGCACAAAATTTGCCGGCATTCATTCAGGCAAACCTTTGATGTCAATTGGTGGTTACCAAATGTTGTAATTTCGGTTTCACAACGGCTTGATCCGTACTATGTTCAGAAAGAAGGAATATTGAACACAAGGAGCTCCCGTGTTACTTCTGACAAATACACATATGCGTAAGAATTCGAGTGAGTCATTAAAGTGCGTTTATTTCGTTCGGATCTGTGTGACATAAGACCGGTTTATTGCTGGTCTGTAATCAGTTAAACTTGTTTGAAGGAACAGAATTAGTGGACATATTTGTACCCCAATTAACCCTTGTCTATCTATAGGCTGATGATTATCAAAATAGGTTCCATTAACAAGGCGACCAATTTGGAATGCATGTAGTTAGCTAATCATCATGGCATCAACCAAAATTTGTAATCCGTACTCATGGTAATTAATTAGTGACGTTTTATTTGCATGCGTTTTTCTCCCAGCACTTCATAATTCGTGGTATTTGGGAATAAATTATTGTAAATATCTGCTGTATCCTAATGCGGGATGCATATATTCATGGACTAAACAGCAGTATACATTCATCTGGAAAAGGTGTCTAACGAGTGATGGAAACTTTTTTGCATTCAATTATCTGTAGAATGAACAATATCTGTCTTTTTGTTAGAAATCCTGTCATAGTCCTTATGTTGATAGTTTGATGATAAAGCTCACATGACAATGTAACCTGTGTGGTATAGGCAGATAACAATCAACTTTTAGAATTTGTGAGTGTGAAAAAATGTCCAACGGAAATATTAGCCACCTTCAGAAGTGGCAGTTGGCCGTCCGGGTAATTTACTAATTTACAGTGAGTCGTAAAGTGTGAATATGGGGAGGAAATGTGGTATGGAATCCCCGATTATGTCACTCACCTTTTTAAATTTCACAGTGGTTTGGCGATGCGGGCAGTTCACGAATTTCACCGCCTCGAAGCCAGATGAGGTGCATTTGATAGATGGTGCTGGTTAATTTATGTTTGCTTGTGATCTGGCCTCGGCGAGAGCGTTCGCAACACAACGAACACATACACACACACACAAACCGATTACCAATCCAATTGCCCTCCCCCATACATCCTCGGCTTTGTGGACGAAAAAATCATGGTAAATCTATCCGTGAATTGATCAATTGCAGACACAGATTAAGAACACAGGCCACAGACCACTCAGGCAAATCATATTCGTCCAGCCGATTGGGGACTGCACCATCACTTATCCGTTTACCACACGGAAAGTGAATGCGCACATGTACTTCCACATGTCAGTGAAGAACACACAAGGGCAAGTGATGTGAGCAGTCCTGAACCAACAAGTGTGCTGCGGGATCAAATTAATTCACTCACCCACACTCGCACGCACACGAAACGTACTGTACAACGTAAAGGGGAACAACTATTAGATTGGGGAATTGGAAACTCAAAAATGAAAGTTTCGTCAACAGTTTGGGGTTCAACATGTACATTTCCTAGTGAACAATACTGAGAACGTACATAGCTCGCAGTTGGGTTGTGCATTTTACATGTACTCACCAGAGTTCAACAAACTGATTTCATAATTACCGACAAAATTACTGAGAGTTTTGCTAGCAAAATACGTGGTTGACCCTGCCCTCATAGTTTCATGAGGTTGTAACAAATGCAA
The DNA here is from genome assembly GCA_948099385.1 of Fasciola hepatica. NCBI lineage: Eukaryota > Metazoa > Platyhelminthes > Trematoda > Plagiorchiida > Fasciolidae > Fasciola > Fasciola hepatica. The sequence continues at coordinate 6,621,324 of CANUEZ040000019.1, forward strand.
CGAATCGCGTGATATATACGCACACTCTTCAGCTTCCGCTCTGTACCGAGAATACAAGGTGCGCATGTGACGGTAAACTCTGATACTGGCGTTGAATAACAAAATTTAACTAACTGGTCGCGGTCCTCGGCACTGTTGAACAAATTATTGGCATCAGTTGACCGTTTAGTAGTGCAATTTAAGCTAGTGCGATCGGAAACTATACTAAACGACTTTCATCCGTGTTGATTACACGATGGTATATGATTGCAGTAGAAAGGATATACTGAATCACAACATTGGGAAGGCCAGCTGCACTTCCAGGGCGAATCAGCTGAGATTCAAACGGGCTCAGCCTCATATACAGCTGGATCATAGAAGAATGGTCTGGCTAGTCCCGATGATTCTGGTAGCTTTCTCGGGCAGTGTTGAACAAACTAGTCTGCAGTGGCTTTGATCCAAAATAAACAGTGACGTCATACAAATGTGGATTTGTTCAACAAAATAAGGTCGCCTGATGTAATTTGTGCTACGTTCAGTTGGTGGGTGAATACTTATCCGTGTATGGAAAACTACAATTTATCTGGAATCGATTGAAACTTGAGAAGATTTCCAGTGATGGAGAGACCATGGGAAGCAATGAGATTGACTACCAATCTTCCTCTGCTTGATAACACCATGAGTGTGGTATTACATTGTGTAAAAGAAGGTTATGTTTAGTGGAATGGTTCTGGGAGAACAGCGTGACCCGGACTAATTGTTGGCTCTAAAGTTGTATAATATGGGATAGAACAATGGATAATATCTTGAATCCCATATATTGGAACCCCGGCTTCTCGGTACAGTCTCGGAAACTTTTATCCTGCTCGGCGGGAACAACTTTTGAACATGTTACGGAAACGAAATTTGGAAAGTAAAAAATATGCAATCATATAATAAGTTCATCCTTAAATATATTGGAACTTCAGTTATTATTTTCCGCATCAGATATCTTTAACTTGAGCTGGGATACACCTGGCAACCTCTAGCATATCAGTTATCTAACCTACCGACGTGCTCTATAGCCGCCCACTAGTTCTGTGTTGTCAAATCACCTCATTGTATTACCACAAGATGAACAGTACATTTAGGATATCAAGTGACCGGTGTCAAAATTACCGCGCGAAGCTCATTGATCAAAAGCATTTTCCACAGCCGGGTCTTCTGACTCACTGTGTTAGTTACAAACCCCAGTCTGATTTTTCCCGTGCGTTTAGAAAAACTGTTGACCAATCATTGGATGATTTCGTTTCGACTGCCGCGAACTGATTGAATCATAGATCCGCTTCGCTGGCTGCCTTGCCATCCATTTTTGACTGGTGATAACTGAGAGTCCCCGAACGAAACTGCGGCGTTTACTGACGACGTGTCCTTCAGTGTCCTCACATAAAGGAAGGTCACTGAACCGATTCCGGGGTGTGACGTGGACTTTGGATGAGAGAAATAAAATTGATTTTCCATTGCCTACGTGATCTGGCTCTTTGTTCTTCCTATTCATTTTACGTATGCTGAAATATTCCAACTAAATTAGGCTGGCCTGACCTGAAAAAGGAAATCTGAAGTGGTGAGGCCCTTCCACTTTCTCCCACCATTCGACATTCAATACGATTTTTAATATTTGTAAATCTGCTAACGGTATTGTGACTTGACGGGTGTGGCCCGCCACTAAACAAGACCATAGTTCCTTGGGATGTTTCAGTTACCCGACAAGGTTTTCAAAAGAGTTGAATTACCGATACGAATGACCACCGGCCGGTCTGGGCTGATGCTGGATGTGCTTTGCTGCTCAAAGACCGGAGGTACTATTTCGACCAAAAAGGCATACTCTAGACCGGGTGGCCAAGTAGTATCACAGCCCACAACGATAACAGAAATAAGGCGACCATGACTGACTGCTCCTCTTCGCAGACTGCTTATTCTCAAACAAACACACGTTATTTTTCCCGGTACACATCAAAATTTACCCTCTACCCTCTCACTTTTCCCAACACTTTATAATTTTCAGCGGAACTTCGGTCGGCCGTTCTATCTGTGGTGTGTCAGGTGACGATCCGGGCTGTGTACTCTATCTTTTTCCCCCAACTGGCTTTCAAGTCCTACCGAATACTCTAACACCGGATGACGCCCGCCTTCGTCCTTGATACCCTTACAAAGTAACCAACCTCAGCTAGCGAACTTTGATGCGTACAGGACAGACACGCTAGTTTGCTTCAAATATTTGAAACCCTTGTCATCAATGTGTCTCTTCCAAGATACTTGTTTTCTAGGCTCCTGTTGCAACGTTTGATTAACGCCCTTATCTGATCCCTCCATGGATTTTAACTAATGCTTTTATGGAGACACTCAGTCTGCCGTTCTTAGTCTTGCTGGTACTTTTTTGGTCCTTAACGAGTGTGCTGAATCTGTGCCGCTAGAAGAGATCCCTGAAGCAGTCGATTATGCGCAGGGAGACTAAAATGCTCGCGCAAAGTGAGAAGTCGCCGTCCCGATAGATGCAACTTGTATTTCGTCCCAGGGTTCACACCCACTAATTGCAGCCGAGATGCAATCAGAGATAATTTCTGCTCTAAGCTACAAGATCTCTCGCTAAAAATGGGTCGGGATGATATTGTAATTTTAGCAGGAGATAATAATGCTAGGGTAGACCAGCCGTCATTGAACGAAGCTCACTTAGAAGGCCCTTTCTGGCTAGATTTATGTTGCTCGGAAAAGGTAAAATGGTTTTTTGCACTGAGCTTTGACAACTACCTGTTCTTTGCTAGTATGACTTTGAAGAACCCCAGTCGCTGATGTGCCCTATGGCATCCAACATCTTCAAGTCAACAGTGGACCCGAGTGACCACATCGCAATCAGTCACAAATGTCGGGATTGCATACGAGATTGTCAGTTGCACTAGATCACCCCTGCTGACTTCAGTCACGTACAAGTTTACACCAAGATGTCCATATCCTTGTTTTCCAAAAGCGCGCTACAACGACGGTTAGACTACAATCAGGTGTATCAACCAGCTCGTCTGTCTGTCTTCAAAAACAAGCTAGCCGAAAAGCAAGAATTTATCCCCACCAGATAACATCAATTATCACTGGCCGCTTACTGAGGACGTTTTGCTTTCCGCTGGACTATTGGTTTATGGTCCGTCACGTCACTTTGTAACACCTTGGATTTTGACTGAATCTTTCCACCTTCTTGACGTAGGCCAGTGAATCCCTGTTGGAAGCAAGTATAACGAAAAGCAGCTCGAAGCGAGTCGTGGGCCTAATGCACGTCTACGCCGAAGTGGCGAGATCTGATGGTCACAAAGTGCATCAGAGATAGAGCTCGCTGTCGCTACGGGAAATTCTCGCATGCTTTTCTATCTCATTTGAATAACTGGTAAGAAACCATTAGGTTTGAATGAAATAACCTGTGAAGTCAGCGGTTTGCCCCCTCTCAGTCAGCATTGGCCTGTCCAAAGCTGGCTGGAGCACTTTCCGAAATACTTCGGCTGGCCTCCTGTATCAGCCTCTCCGATAGCTACTCCGTAACTCGTCCTGTGGTATTTTTTTGCAGATCCACTTACTGAGGAAGACATTCACAGGAAAAACCAAGTCTTGGGAGGTTACAAAGCGCTGGGCCCCGATGGCTTTCCCAGCGTACTTTAAAGACGGCGGAGTGCACCTCGTGTTCTGTATGTGGATGACAGGACAAAATTTCCCCGGTAGCAAAAGACCGGTTTTGCAGTTGGTGCCGCTCATCAGGTAGGCATACCCGATAACCCTCCGCCCATTTATTCCCATACTTGAGCACTCTACAGTCGGTTCACAACTGTAATCACATTTGAATAGAATGAAAAGTGCATTGACGAAGGGTCCAATTCATAGAATTACAAGGTGCGTATTTCAAAGTTAACTTCCATAGTGAACTCGCTTTGTGTGAAGAGTAGACTCTCGAAGAGCAGGTCGAGTTTTGTGCAGATCATGGATGTATGGATCAAATATTCATCCTCTGGAAGCTGCTATAGAACGGTCATACTTTCAAAGGGCCAGAGATCATTTTGTTGGTAGGCATTCGAGCAGCCTTCAATTCAGTCGACGGAACTGCTATGAGGATTTGTTTGCGGCAAAGAGTGCCTGTGAAGTATGAGTCTGTTCTCAAAGAGTTTTACAGCCATACATCAGGTCAGGTTAGGACCTAAGGCCAGCTTTTGCCAACCTTTACCGCCTTCAGCGCAATACGTCAAGGCTTCTGAACTTTAGCCTTCCTCGATATGAGGAGTATGGCATTGTATATGGATGGCAGGACAAAATTTCCACGGTAGCAAGCGACCGGTTTCGCGGTTATTGCCGCCCATCAGGTATGCGTACCCGGTACTCTTCCGCCCAATCATCCTTATACTTGAGCACTCTACAGTCGGTTTACAACTGTAATCACATTTGAATCGAATAGAGCGTGCATGGAAGGGGAGTCCATTTTTAGAATCCCACTTTGGAAGAATCACCGTGTGATTCTAAAAATGGACTCCTCGCTCATGCACCCTCCATTTGATTCAAATGAGATTACAGCTTTAGCCTTGCTCCTCGACATTTCCTTGTCTGGCCTACTATTCGATGGAGTTGAACTCCTTCCAGGAAACAGAGATTTTGACTTAGGATAGACCGGTGATAGCGCTTTTCTCAAGGAAAATGTATAAGCAATGAAACACCTTTAGAACCGTTTGGTCTTTGGGGTGTCCAGGCAGGGCATGCAGTTTGCGTCTTCCAAGTGTAAAGTGTTTTTGTAAGACTGGCAGGAGCCTGTACCTGCGCTCGCCATTTGTGGTGATCAGCTGGAGGTTATCGATAGCTCGAAGTACCTCGGAAGCTTCATTGCAGCTAGGAGTGATGTTGGAGAGCTGATCGCATTGCGAATAGCAAGAACTAGAGCAGCTTTTGCCGACCTTCTGCACTTATGGCTTCGCCGTGACATCGGGCTCTCTCTTAAGTGACGGGTGTATAACTCCAAGGTCCTTCATGTTTACTTAAGGGTTGCAAGATTTGGCCACTTCGGAACCAGGACACTTGGTGGCCTTACTTGTTTGACCACTGATATCTTTGAAGCATTGCTCGCGTCTTGTGGGGACATAGTATAATCAGTGATGACGTTCGTCATCGAGTTCTAAGCACGGATATCTGTCGTCTGATTCAAGTGAGCTCTCTACACCTTATCCGATGGCTCAAACCGGTTTTGAGTGCCTTCCCTCTGCCTTCCTTTCCGTGCTCTATTTGCATTTTCTGGGAAAGCCTGGAAGAAGAGACACCGAGGTGAGGCCGTGATATGGTGTGGAAGTATGAACAGGCTAGCGTCAACATTCGGTTCTTGTGGTGCTTCCCACCTCCCTGGTTGAGGTGCTAGGGATGAGGATTGTCGTTGATTAAAGACGCTGATGAAAATGGATCAGAATAGGAATCAGCAGCGTGGATGCTGTATAGCTGGACTGCTGCTCTTTTATTCCTTTTAAATACACCGAATGGAAAACAAACAACAACAAAAACACTAAAACGCGTTCGGTGCAAACACAAAAACATTATTGTTACTTTTATTCACTAACCGTTATCCCCTCTCCGCCGTATCCTTTCCTTCCTGTTGTTATATTTCTGTTTAAGTTATTGCACTGGCAACATGCTTGGTTTCTAGCCTGGGATATACATACATATATATACGCCGGACTGAATCGATCCTTTCAGCGGTCGCAGAAGCCCCTATTTGTGTCTTCTGAACTGACAAATGAATAAGCTATTTTGGTCGAGTAAAGTGACTTCAGTTTAGCGGATTCTGTCTAGGCTCTTACACGATCTCCGTCTACGATGGAAAACACTCTTTTACAATGTAGCAAAATATATGGTAATTTTCCTTGAACTTATGTACAGCTGCTCTGTGGTTAATCTTCCCCTTTTCCATAGCTTTCGTTCATAATGCCCATCTGAAGTTTATGCCAAGGCTTCCACAAATTCGTCTAAGGCCAATCAGTTTGGTGAAATGTTTTCTTATACGTGCATGCACTAACAAGCACGCCGTTTTCGTTCTCACCAGCCTTTCACTTCAAGTCTAAATTTTTCTGTGCCTGAACCTTACTGCCATGATTTCGGAAAGACTAACGCCCAAGCTCATCACCCATTTTCTGAAGGAGTTATAAAGAGGATTCATTACCAAGTCAGATTTGCAACCATTCAGCCACTCATAAAGAGCTTGGGATACAGTATTTATTGTTAAACTTCTCGGTATCACTGCTTACCTATTGGATCCTCATTCGGGAGCACAGGCTGAAATCGGATGTTACAACTCTTTTATGACCATAATGACCTTTGCTCCTATGGTCACAGTTAACTTATTTATATGCAGTCATCTCAAGAACTTCAAAATTGCTTTTCTACAATTTCCTTCACACTCCCTAGGACTTCTGTAATTGGCCCGGGCATTTGTATGTGATAAGATGCATTCGGTGCATGCACATTGATCTTTTTTAGATTACTTTCCTACCGCTTTAAAGTTGAACATTTGAAGTCACATGATTTTGGGACACAATAATAGCCCTTTCTCTTCCAGCGAAATAAACAATTTCACGTGTGAACTAATACAGCTCAGATCTTTCAAATCGGACTTGACAAAATCGATGCGTCCCATCTCCCGATGTAACAGTCTGTTTCGCTCATTTTATTTTTTATCTAGGTTTCATTGTTCAAGCATGATCATTTACCTTAGAGTGGTGTTCGGAAAGCATTTTTAGCAATTCTTACTTTGTTTTCCCCTGCATTTTCTCTTGGGTTAAATTAATTTTTATTTAAGAATTGCTCCTAGGAATGAAATTTGATCTCACTACATTGGACAACGTCTGGCCTATTCCTTGTTTACTTAAGTGTCCCATGTACCTCAACAAACAGACAGAGAGTAGAAAGTGGATGAACAGAGAGACAGACATGTGAGCAAGCGTATTTGTGATTCGACACCATAATCTTGGTCGAAGATGGCATTCCATTCATCTTGCAAATTTTGATGATTATTACAGTTCACTGAAGCGGCACTTTTGAATCCCGCCTGTCATATTGATTTCGACTACTTTGCACGATCAACTGGATTTAATTTATGCAGTCACTAATTTGGGAGTCGATACCCATAAAGAACGACCTGTTTTGGAAAGTGGTAAATTTTACATACACCAGTTTTTTCAAGCTGTACATGAGCTTGTCTAAATATATTCTTTACTTGAAAATCATTATGACATGTTGGGAATGGGTCGTAAAATTATTTTTCCTTCGATATCAATCCAATTCAAATAATCATTCATTAGAGCCTTGTAGAGATTTGATTTCTCGGAATCATTTTATTTAAAAAGACAAACAAATCTACTTCTCACCTAAGTGGCATCAAACTGTTGGTTAGACTAGAGGAATTTCTGCTTTTATCGGTTAGAATAACACCTAGTCGTTGTGATCAGCACATAACTGCTTTTACTATGAGGAGGGCTCTGAATGGATAATACATCTGACAAAACTTGTTTTTACAATCTCTCGAATCATGAGCTTTTCAGCTAAGCCACCCATTTATTGTGTTTATTCCTTGGACACCCATGCTTTCGTCTAGAGCTTAGAGGAAACTAACAAGGTCTTTCAATATGAGATGACCGTATTTTATCTCTCTGCTCGAAGATAGTGTCCATATAGAACAAATGAAAGTTTTGATCGAAATCAATGGAATTTCGAGGAGCATTTACTAACTAAACCGATGCATCATTAGCTCCACTCAAGTGGTTATCTGTATTCAACCGTGCACCACATTTCCTTGGGCTGATAACAGGCTACGGCAATCGTAAAATACAGATCGTGATCACTGAACAGTAGAAAAAATTGGAACAGAAAGAATCATTATCATGCCCCTCTTTATAAATCAGCTTAAAACCGATAAAATATGAGACAAACACAAATTATATATAGAAAACATGAATAGCGAACAAGCTCGTTTCCGGTAACATCATCCTCGTGGCTAATACAGTTACATTTATAGATTAGAAATGCGTAAATTATGAACAACGTCTGTGTGCTAAAGTGTGATTGGATGGTCATCAAAGTTGGTGTTGCGTAGTTAGGAAAGATAGGAGGGGAAATGCTGTTGTTTCGTGGTAGGGAAAGGGACCATTGAAACAATGAACATGGGTTTCGGAGGCTATCCATTTCCGGTTTCAACTAAAGGGTTAACGTATGGGTCACATTGAACTCCAGGGTCGGTCTCAGATCGCGGCCAGGGTAGTTTGAGTGCCCTACCGAAACGTTTCTGAGAACAAAGCAATGGACTGAATAATCTGATCGCCGCAGCCTCTGCCGTTGCTGTTATTTTTAAAACCATTAGGAGTAACGTACTGTGAAATGAATAATTCCTGTCATTTTACCTTGCATGACTATTGGAGGTGCTTATCGACTTTTACTGTAGCCGATCTCAATGAAATAGTTTAATGATGATGTCAGTAGACGAGCAGGAATGCAATGGAAGCGGTGTACCCCATAGCCTTGAAGACTCACTGGACTATTGGGGACAGCAGGCAGCCAGACTCAAAGCATTGGGGTGGAGAACCACGTAAGGTCCCAATAGGTCAGGTCTGTGACCAGCCGAGCGGCCGTGGATTACTTCCCCCCCCCCACCAAAGTGACCGCGGTTCGTGGGGTTCAGATCTCTGACCGCCGATGTGGTAACCAAACCTTTTAAATCACTCGACCACCACGGCCACATGCGTAGTGAAGTAACGCCTTCATTCTTTCATTTTCAAATGGGGAATATTATCGATTATAAAAGAGATGATATGGAGTCGATGGAAGCTCTCATAATTGCGGTAACCGTTTCCCATCTAACTTTCCACTGATTGGCAGAGAGCATAATTTCCCCAACCTCCTTGGTTATTCATCAAAACAGTTTGTAACTATCTCCATAGATGGATGTATTTTGCCGCAGAACGATTCGTCACTCAACATCAAAATTCTTGTCATTATTGAAAAATTGTGGAACTCGGTACATGAGAATTTCCTCCTTAGTCAGCCCGTTGGCTACTAAATCTCTCTACTAATGAATTCACAGTCAGGCCTATTTCAATTTCGCTTTAGGTAAGACTAGACAAACAAGAATGCTTTTGGACAGTGTTCAGACAAAAGAGCTAGCAGACAATAAAAGGAAGCCTTGAAACATTTCTATTTGAAATGTTTATGAAAGTAAAATACGATACGATGCGTAGATATCCTCATAGGGCGGCTGCTTTTTTACAGCAGTATTCTAGCTTGAGTCGTATGAAGCGTCTATGCACGAGAAATCCATTTTTAGATTTGCACGGTGATCCTCCCAAAGTTAATGCGTCGGCTAACACGGCTTACCTCCAGAACGAGGACGCATGGCCCCAAGTATAGGTTTTCGATATGAGTAGTGTTGCATTGTATCCGGATGACAAGAAAACATTTTCCCGGAGGCAAACGACCGGTTTCGCGGTTTTTGCCACTCATCAAGTATGCGTACCAGGTACCCCTCCACCAAGTCATCCCTATACTTGAACACTTCACAGTTGGTTTACAACTAGACTCTCATTTGGATCGAATGGAGCGTGCATGGCCGGGGAGTCCATTTTTTGCAATCACATTGTGGTTTTCATTCCAGCAACCACGATAACATTCATGCCTGACTTAGTAAGATATCCTCTTCCCTGACGTAAATAAGTTGCATTTGGTTCACGAATTCTGATCTAGATGACGATTGATCAACGTTAGCGTTAGGAAAAGTGTGCTGTGTAGTCACCATAATGAACGTCATCAAATCTACTTACACAGAATGGTAATGGATGGGCTTCATGATCAACATAATAATAATTAAAGCAAATTCTTTAACACGATACCTGCACGCTCTAATACCAACCTGAAAGGAACGTGTAAACCTTCAGGAACCACTGTTTACCGAAACCCAAAAATAGCAGATTGTGATATACTTTTTCATATTGGCTCAAGAAGTTATTCTGTCTTCTGTACTAGGCGGTCTCAACTCTAAATAGGGCTCCCGTCATGAAGCCTTCCTTATGACAGACATGAAAATCGAATCAAAGTGCGCATTGCAATTCATGATCAGTGCGTCAACATATATAGATGGACGTGCACGATCGAGTATGGTTCTGGGGTTGCTTCTTAGTCAATTAGGATTCATCACTGTGTTCGATATATACTTCATCACTATCAAATTATTTCCTCGGAGTCTATTCTCATTTCCAGAATTTTTATATTTTATAAAGAAAGATTTTGGGGATAGAACTAACAGAATCCACAATGAATGGAATATCATTGGTAACCGGTCGAAATGTGTCACGGACGAACCTTACATGATGGTCGTAGCGAGTCAAGCTCGTTCATTTTGCTGGTATTCCCGAACTGATACAAATATACTGTACTCATGGTGGAGGAGAATAAATTACAAGTCCTTCACGGAAAGTGAGAGAAGATTTAACCTATTGTCTAGTGGCCAATAATAATGGCATACCTTAGTAACGTGGTCCCTGTAAGTTTCGATATTTCACTCAACTGATGGATGAGTTTTGGAGAAAGGACTTCCAAAAACTATTGCCAGGAGTGTTTTTTATTGACCTATGACACTCATTTAATACAAGACATATTGAAGAGAAGGAACGACATTTTGAACCAGTTCGTTTTCAGTAGTTTCATCTACTGGCTTGTGTAACTAATAATATATGTTCCGAATAAATATTTGCGAATACTGAATAATATATAAGAAAGGAATAGATAATTTTGAGGGTATCGACTGACTTATTCTCCATAGAAAGCCAAGTCTCGTTAGCGGTCAGTACGTGAACTCCTGTCCAGAATCTAGGCCAACAAACTGCGAACGTCAGAACAGTGAATCGATGGCACGAACCGATGAGACGAGAAAGAATTCTCCTCTAGCCGTGGCTGGCCTTACCACCAATCACAGAATCCAAATAGATGCTACGCGGTTCCGGTTTGAACCTATGAATTTGTAATGCAACGATTAGTGATAGTGAATCCTTCATTTATCATAAAATTGGGAGTTTTGTTATTGTAAAGCGAGATGATTCGAAGGCAGAAGAGCCTTCTCACCAGAAACGGTGGATGACTACGTGATAGTAATCAGCACGGGTCGAGAAAATAAGAATGTCTCTCGTGAGTGGTTGGAAAAAGTGCATAGAACAAAGTACATACAATGAGACTGATTGATTCCTATCAAAGTTGTTATTTCTTAATAGGCATCCGCTGGGTCTGATCGTCGGTTTCAGATGACCACCAGGATGGTTGGAGTGGTGCACGAAATCATTCATTCAATCGTCCTTGTCAGTTGGAGTTTTACAAACCGCTCTTGATGATTTCACGGACACGAACAGTAACCATTAGCACACTGTAAAAGCCATAGAAGGTACACAACATTATCAAAAGAATAATCATCAAGAGCCCTGAAAGCACTCACGGGACATTTGTTTCTACCTGGGTGTCCGGGAGGATTCACCTTGCTGGTTTACTGTCGCCACTAAGCGACATAACGCCCTTTAGTCACTGGCTTCTCTACAGTTACATCCCATCAAATTCACTACAACAGACTCATGATGGCTGACTTTAAGTTTTGCATAGCATAGACTTACGACTTTGTTTAATCAATTATATTTTATATATTTCTTACAATAATCCCGAGTATACCTTCGTCACCCTTCATAAAGCTGCATTATCCAGAGTATGAAATAAAAAGAAAACGAGCTGATTCGTTAGTGTGTTACTTCTCTCTGTGAGAACCGGAACCAAAAACCATTGTTTCGTTGCAGAAAGGTTTTCGTTGAGAAGATAGGAGGTTTCACTAAATTAACCAGCAACACATACTACCGGAGTGTCAAGCATTTGCTTGCTTTAACTTGGGAACACTCTCTGCCGAACCAAGGAAAACCTGGCGGACAAAGTTGAGATCACCTGAGATTTTAGTATTTGAAAAACGAAACCAGAATAATCGCGAAATGGCAGGTGAATGTTTTTTCTCAGTGTATTCTCCACCCAATAATTCCGTACCCATTGCATTTTACCTTAATCACAGTTTTCACTACTTAAACAACTTCCAGTAGCCAAAATTCTGAAAGCCTTAATGTATACAAGGAGAAATCCAACCGTTTGTACTCGTGATCACAGTATCAAGATACAGAAAGTATATTCAGAATGAACAAACAAGTACGCTGAAACTTCTATGCCGTCATGGTGGTATATGCTGTTTGTACAGTTGTCCGTTGCTTTAATTTCCTTAGTTGAGAACTGCACTGGACACAGAAGCTAACTGACTTGGAGTATGACAACTCCAAACGTCATCCGCAAAAACTGATTTGAGCTTTCGATGATCGCTATACTAGACACTGCTACTGCTCTTCTTTGTCCAGCGACCTCTACGTGTTTTTAGCATTGACTCTTCCGTTCCATGATTCCAATCTACAAAAGGCACGACTGTCTAGCCATTTATTCAAAAATATGAGGATGGTTTATATGGAACGATGGAAGTGCCTTGAGTCGTGTCATTTTGCATTACTTAAGAAACATTATCCAGAACTGTATTATTTTACTTGCAACGAAGAATTGCCATATTACCTCGTTCGTCATTTCCATCTGGCTTTTTTATCACTTCCGCGTTTTGTGATGTCAAGTCAATTCTACCATACTGTCCTTCATAATTAAGTGATTTCGTACCCAACACCCGATCCAGGTATTTCAACATCGAAGTGCCGGAGCATCGACTGAGTAAGTGAATTCGGGATACTCAAATAACCAGAAAAACTACATAGACTAATAATACGCATCACATCTAATTCATTCTGACAGTAGTTTAGCTAAAACAAAATCTGTTTTGTCTGTTTGATGCAAATTTCATGACTACTCCTTCGTCCCTGACTTTATTCCAAGACCATTGTCACCACAAATACCTCAGTACCTTAGTTAACAATTAATTTATTGGCATGGCATAGCGACGGCATTTTGGGGCATGTTATACAAACCATACTTGTTGTTAATTTGTCCAGATTCCTAATGAAAAACTTTCGTAGACTCGGAGTTTCCCGCATTCACCCTTTCTTTTCCCCGCCTAATTTCGCCACGTTCAGTTCCCCCGGGACTGTAGTTCGTGACTATTTTTCATGTCACATCAATCACAGAGGACCTCACCGATCTATCTGCTTATCTTCAAAATATGATTCTTTCGGAATGGTCTCTACTTTAATTCTTCTAGGTGCTCTGAAATCATGATGTGATCCGCTGTGGAGTATCCACTCCCGGAGGTTTCCATTTTCATATAGGCTACTGAGAACTGATAAAAGTAGTTAGAATTTTCTATGACATCCGCCCGCGGATGACCATGAACGAAACGAAGATTTCCTAAACATATTTCCAAAAAGATATTTCAGAGAAAACTGATCAAATGTAGCTACACATGTAATTCTATGAAGATAACAGTGATATATTAGGCAATATGGACTCGCTAGTTGTGGATAACGACCCCATGACGGTCAATTTTAGGCCGTCTAACATGGAAAGCCCGAGTCAAATCGTAGTTTATATAGCACTCGTTCGACGTTATTTCAACCATCAGCACAGTGTTTATCCGTAACCTATTCGTAGTTCAACTGTGCTTACTCCGATCGGTCTCATGTATTGGAAGGACTTAGACGAATCTGATTCCGTTGTAACAACCGTAGAAGATTCATTGATTGATGCGCTTCTGAATGCTACTTCTCATCGGCAACGTTACTCAGAAATCAAGATAATCAGTCAAGTTTGCCTCCATAGCACCGCGCTCAATTCAGCTGACCAGAACTGAATCTATTTCATACCTCCAATTGACCACGATCGCTGATATTCTCTGGTCTTCTCATTTTGTCAATTGGATTCCCGAATTGCTTTATCGTAAATTTCGAATTTAAAAGATCGGGCAGTTCTGTGATCAACTTGCATTTATATATTTTCCTTGTTTCTCACCGTGTTTCGCAAAACATACTTCTTTCTCTCAAGCTCCGGATTTTAGTTTCAACTTGATGTATTCATACAATCAGTTGTATGTCTTCCAATCAGTTTCTGAACTGATCAGAGAGATATGTGATTTGCTCGGTAAAGCTTGCAGAATCATGAAACCGAAGAAGTCTACCGGTGTGCATTTACGACACATGTTTTCACCTAATATTCAAGTCGCAAATATAATAGATAACATTTCACCTAATGATAAAATACTAATATTTACAGGGGACCGAAACGCATGCCTATGTATTTCCATGAAAATCTTGCTGTTCACTCAACTGTGAGCAAACATTCATAATTCAGATAAACTCAGGCAGTTCATATCAAATTCAAAACAGTTTTCAAAATATCATTCCCCAACTGTGTTTAGTACGCATACCACATTGGGGAGTATTCCCATGACGATGACCAGTTGACCACAGCCAGCCAACCACAATGGGTCACCAGGACCGAATTCGCATCGTTTGGTCGTGCAGCTAAGCTGCTTAAACTGCCAAGCCCAGTAGAATTTGTGTGGCATACTGAAGCACCACTTGAGCCACGCCAGCCGACTGATGCCATTTAACATGTCACCGTCCGTGTAAAACCTCCAAGCACCACAGCGCGAGCGAGTATCGCAAGCGAAAAAGTTACGGTTAGCCTGAATGTGTGTAACTGTCCAGTATTAACTGACTCGACTGCATCGGCAATGTGGACGGGGCCGTGGAGTGAACGGACTGTACGGGTGACCGAAACTAGGTGAGAAAATTGGGGGACGGGACTCAATAGGTTTTGATGGGACCTAGAGTACATACTATGACTGAACGATGCGTGAATATATTGAGTGGGAAACACATTCGTATAACCTATTACTTGCTGACAACATCTACAATTGAATGAACTTTCTACAGGTGAATAAGGTTTTAATCTATGAGAAAAACAACGTTTACGATCTCCAATTTGCAGAGCACACAAGGCAACATAGTGCTTGTGGTGTTGAATTCGTGTTCTTATCAATCTCTCGTAATGGTTCCGTAAGTTTTAAGAAGTTGAATTGTATGGTAAAGGTGTTCAAAACTAACACTTCTATTTGGCTAATTTTACATTTGTGGGATTACCGGAGGTTTATTCACTAACAAGTTAACTTCTGTAAAAGTCCTATGAAAAGCCATTTGGAATAGAATAGAGGCTAGCTTGTGAGAGTTTGGTTTATGAAAGTTTGCCGGGAATCCTGAGTTTCATTTTCCAAAGAATTTTGCTATGAATCTCTTTACGGTAACACAGAAGATGTGTTTTCTACGATAAGTACAATTTCACATTCACGCAGGCATGCAAAGACCTTTTTCATCTGCAGTTATGTTGCTCTGCAAAATAAACATATATTTTCACATAGAATTCATTCATTGGTGACGTATGGCTCCTGGACTATAGCACGAGGATCTGCAGCTTTGGAAGTTGACTCGGGAACTATGGGTAATACTCTAAAGAAGGTCTCCAAGTAGCTCGGCTGTGACCAAAAATGTTTTCACTATTAAACTACCGAGTTACTGGGCCGGTGAATTCTTATACAAGCTTATTCTAGTGGCAGTAGGATGGTATAAAGAGCGAGTTCTGGAGCAGGAGCGGTATTTCGAGAGATCATCCTACAGAGAGGGTGGGTTGGACCAAAGATAATTTGTACATGCATTCATGTGTCACTCACATACCTAGTTAACTAGTTCATCAGATAAGATGGAAGACACATGACGGAACGCTTCCAGGAATGTCACTTCAAAATCTTTCCTTAACAATTGTGGAGTGGTCATAGAGTGCCAAGGCACTTGAGGAACAAAGGAAGATCTAATGGTAAGAAAGTATACGGGAAAGGTCCCCTCACCGTATTTATGGTCGTAATCTTCCTCGAATTTTCATTTGACGGAATTTGCAAATAGGCCTCAGCCGAATCCAACCTGGGAAACATCATGCATCTTCTCAAATTTCTCTAAGAGTCATCTGGTTCCTTGTGGTCAAGGCATGTCTATGAAGTCGAGGACTTAGACTAGTCCTGAAATTATTACTAGTTTGGAGTGTTCCTTGGTCACTTTTTACAATTAGATCAAAGGGAGTTGATCACACGAAAGATTCGTCAGGGAAATTATTCCTTTTCAACACATGGAATTCAAAAGTGAGTCTACTTTGAACCGTGAGGAAGGTATACGAGTTACGGAAGCTAAGAGGGTAAATAAAGAAATCAAACGTAAGTGTTCCGAACACTATGCCGCTTTATCCTGTCACCTAGAAAGCACAACCCGTTATTCCATGCCCAAAGACTATGCAAATCTTGCAAGCTCAGGTTCACCGGTTATGGTTTTCACATCTACGGACAAACTAGTTACCCCAACTGACCTTTCAAATTGTAACAGTAGTGTCGGAAAGATGTACATTAGGATATCTAACCGTAGCCATTTTAGCACATTTCCCGATCAGCTCAACCTGGAGCTACACATCACCTTATCTAAAATTTGGAACAAACCTGTTAATATGACTCGTAATCTCGAACTTTCCGGTGTATACCATTGACGAAATATGAGCACTGTTGCGAGTAAATCCATGACCGTAAACTTTTGGTTTCAAATCATTACTTATCTTTTGTCTTTCACTCGCATCTATCAGGTTTTCGAGTCATCACCATACAAGTTCTTCTTTGATGGAAACTGGGAGTGTAGAATCTACAGTTTACACTCTCAGAAATGTGTAATGCACCTCAAACATTGACTTACCATTACGTTGTCTGGTAAAGATAGAGATTCAGTTGAACTGTCAATCAAACTTTCAAGTTGTCCTAGTCTTTTGGACTAATATACTACCAGAAAAAAGGGATAAAGGCCAACAATCGAACACAGGGAAAGCCCTGTCTATGGAGAAGATTAGGTCAGAAAACGTGGAAAAAGCGAACTATACCAGTAATACCTTGCTATTATATACGAAAGAAAAACCGCAATAGCATTACATTTATATACATAGAAACAGAACAGAGTTTGAGAATACTTATCTGATCATAACAAGAACCAGTGCCTTCTGGACCAATATACTGCAAGAATAAAGGATGAAAGCCATTATTTCCGCTCCAGGATGTTAGTAGCTAATTTAGAAACCGTAAAACAGCTTAATTGCAATTCAGTTTTTATCGGGAATGACCGTGGTTCATCGAAGCTCTTGTCCTCGTGGATCAATAATTCTGGGCTTCTAACCAGAAGTCCTTTAGGTTCAAAATCTTGGCATGTAAAACTCCTAATCAGACTGTTTGAATCAGATACCTCATGAGGGTTGCACTTAACCATGGGGACTGGAAAGCAATTCTTCTACCTGCAATTCTTCCACTAATGCTCAAAAACAAAGCCCATATGCACCTGTTTGAACTCCATAAAACCCCTTTTTGTCAAAACAGCAATATCCCCTCCTTCGAAATTTGAAGAAACTACAAAATTCGCATTTCAATCAATTTGGAGCAAATAACCTAGGGACCACACTGAATTTCAGCTTTCCTTCCAAGCAAGTTAAAGCTCTAGTCAATTGCAAACCAGTTTTGTGTTGAAAGTCCGCAGATCGTAGTGGAAGTTAACCCAAATCGCAATGCAGAAATACACTTTGCATACTGAAAGGCACACTGCGGTTCCTAAACAATATGTGTAATGAATTATATTCTACAACCTTTGGACTGTAGTTGGAAACAAGATACAAGTCACAAATGAAGATCAACACAGATTTGTGACAACCGAAAATAACATGGTGAAATTGCAAAGATATTTTTGAACAGTGGTAAGAGAGATTCGGAACAGGGACCGGAAAGACCAAGTAGGCTTGGAATATTTCAATCCTGGCAACGTGCCATGAATGATAATAAATCTACGGTTGATCTCGTTTCCAAGAAATCATCACTTGGTACTCTCCATCTTAGCAAGTTCACATTTCTGACTGCTTCAGATATTTCCCCTTAAGTAATAATTGAAATTAGAAACGCACTTACTATCGTGGTTTCAATATTAGATAATTATACACAGATATTGTCCCAAAGCTGTGCAAAATCAAACTGATTTTCTCAATGTCTTTTAGACGCCAATTTAGGCGTAGATCATCAGAGATGACCGTGCGCGTGAACAGGTTTAACAAAGACTGTTTAATTGTTTCCTATTTTATCGGTAAAGGAACATGCAGCATAACAGGTGCAATACATGATCTGCATGCTGCCAGCTTTTCCGAGATGGTCTTCTGTTGCAGAACGAAAAAATGTCAGTGTGTACGTGATATGGGGAAGGAGGGAATATTACTTTTAAGTGAGGTGGGTTGAAAATACAATGGAGGAGAAAGAACAATGTTGGCTTAATAACAAATGTAAGGGAATATTTCGTGTCAAATGTTTTTATGCGCGAAACACCAGCTGATAATGCATCACGATAAGAATCTCTTCATTGGAAGCAAGTATTCTCAGTACTGGATTGCGCTACGATACTTGGAAAACTAACCCATGTCCACTTTGTGACCTGATGTAATCATAACGTTTGCAAATCAAAGAGACCGCTGAATTGATGCCTCTGTATGTGTGTGGCCCCAAGGGGTTGCTGCATCGATTTCGAGGATCATTTGGGTATGCGCTGTGACACTGATTGAACCAAGAAGAGATTCGTTCTACCAGTTGAAATGGCACTGCTGCTGGAAGTGAACTGAGAGATAACATGTGATACATTGGGATCAGGAAGACTGTTTGATTGATTCCGAAAAGCAAACCTTGTGGCCGTCTGCAGCAAACGCATCTTCGGAGTCACTTTTGTGTGTCTGATGGCTGATTTAGGATTTCTGTTTACCTGATTATTGGCCACTTTCGAAAAGCAAAGTAATGAGCAAGTATTTTTAGTCGTGATTGTTTTCTTGCATTGATATAGAGGATTTCGGTGTTCTTTAGTAAAATGTTCCGGAAAACCTTTGGCCGTCAACAATATTTTAATGAACTCTTCTTTATTTTGCACCTGCATCTCAAGTGTTGCCTCCGTGGTCGTAATCAGTATGATGAAACAAAGTGCACGCGTTTCACAAAGTCTGCTTTCTATTTGTTCTGTCAAATTGGATAAAGGAGACTTGGTGCTTTAGAGGTGTTTGCACCGGTTTTACGACGCGAAACTTTCGCACATACCATTTCGAATATAGCACGGATTTTATCGAGGAAACCCTGAAGGCGATCATCCAAAACAAATTTGATTGAATATTAAGAGTCATGCATGCATCTGTACTCGGTCACTACTGTTTTGTTGCATCGATTTGTCTAGTTGAATGGTTATCTCTAGTTTTTATTGTCATTTTCTTTTAGTGGTTAATGGGATAAAATTATTTTCAGACTCCACTTATTTACCTTGGTTCTACTTTGTACTGTGATCAATGAGTAATATGAAACGTTAGTCACAAAGTAAGGGTATCTACTCTTATGGACAATAGTTTTGAAAGATGATCAATCACAAAAGTCTGACGGTGAGAAGGCTGTATCTGCTCCTAAACCTTAATCGTAAGAAATGACCACACCCGTTCTAGATCAGGTAGTCATTAAAACTGTTGCCTTTTGTCACACGTGGAGGGGAGAGGAGCAATTTCTCAGGGAGAAAACTTTGATGATATATCAGAGAAGATACTGATGTCCAACTATTCAATAACGATGCTCGACACGCACCGTCATTGCTAACAATCACTTCAGAAACCATTTGTTCTCACAAAAATTGCACGCAAAAGATCCCTAAAGTGTCTGTTATGTTTTGATCAGTATGAAGCCGAATTTATTCGGAGCGAACGAGTCGATTTTCATCTTGACTAGTGGAAAGGAAGTAGAGTATTCACAAGGTGATCATATGAATATATTTAAAAATCTCTGTCCCGAAATAACTACTTGTAATTTGTACTTAATTTGATAACCTACTAGTGAGTAGTGTAAAAATATCGAAATATGTGAAGTATTTCTCCCGTTTCTGTCTCATTGATACGGCTTAAAATTTCACAAGATCGCGGTACAATGTGTCTATTCCACGCTCGAACTCAGAATCTTGAAGTCTTTAAGTTGTGTTTTCCCACTGATTGGAAACTTTCCTGAACCAGTAAGTTGGCTGTACGAACCGTCGAACCCGCGGATCGAACTCCCAGCGTCAGTCTCGGCGACACCACACCAGACCACCATAACACGACGAGCGAAGGCAGGTCCACAGCTGTGTAATCTGATTCATCCACTCAAGTCGACGCGTGTTTATTCCGTTGTATTCCAAATACAAACTACTTGTTCTCTTTATTGGTAGTCTTATATATTCCAAGTACAACTATTTATTGTTCTGAGACTAAAGTTTTAACTATTTGATAGTCAGAAAGTTTCTTGATTTAAAACACTGGGTCAACTTTATCCAGTTCATTAGAACAGAGAGAAGACATAGGTCGCGAGATGCAAGCACTTCCTTTACCCTTGTCAACAGCGAAGGCAAAACATGTCAGTATATATACGTGGTACATTAGGGGAGTAAATGCAACAGTGAAGTAGGCACCATCGAAAATTCTTACAGTACGTACGTTGGAAAGAGTGAGGTCTGTCGTGTTAACGCCTAGGTAAGCAAAACATTTTGGGTCAATCGTTTTTGTGCACAGAGTGCTGGCAATGCATCATGGTTAGAATCTCTTCACTGAGTACTAATAGTTTCGGTGCTGGATTGCGCAACAATGCTGTGAAACACTGGGTCAGGTCAACTTTGTAACCTGATGCAATCAAGTGTCTTGCAATCGAAGAAGTTGGCAGTTTCATGTCGTTATGTATTGCCCCACCAGGTCACACCATCAAGTTTAATATTCATTTGGGAAATTTTTCTGACACTCGGTAAGTCTAGCAGCGATCCGTCTTGCCAATATATACGTCACCGCAACTGCAAGTGAACTGGTAGACAATATGTGAGACATTGGGGTCAGCTAGACCTTTTGAGTGATTTCGGAAACACAACCTTTTGGTCGTCCACAGCAAACGAAACTGCGCCGCTGTGTATCTGTACCTTAGAGCTAGTTTAAGATTACAGTTTACTTGAATAAATAAATGATCTCCTCTAAGAAGTAAAGCAATAGAAGCTTGCTTCTTCTCCACGTTCATTGTTCTCTCGCGCACAAGTCTCGGCTTCTGAAGTTACTTTATAAAGTTCTCCGGATTAGCGTTGGCCAGCAGCGTTCTTCTTATGAACTCTTCTTCATTTTGTACCTGATCTACTGTACAGATTTTTGTGGGTTTGTTGAAGAGAACTCTGGCCAATCCACGTCTGTAAGTCACCGGAGCGAAGCTATAGAATTGAAAGCAACGTCCGTCCCACGTTGCTTTTCGGTGAGTTCTGCACCGTAAAGTTCCATCCCGATGCCTGATTAGTAAAATATCTAGGAAAGTCAAACTCTTATCACATCATTCTTCGTGAGAAACAGTGAGGTCTGGATGGATAGAATTCAGAATTTTACCGAAAGGGGAAAGGTGTTCTTCAGTCGTAAAAATTAAAATCTCATCTACCCATCGTCTGCAAAATGGAAATTGGGAAATATTATCACACGGCTGTTTTTCGACCATCCCCAAAAGTACATCTGTCAAGGTTGGGCCTAGGGAGCTTCCCATAGCCACATCTTCAGTTTGTTTGCTACCTTTATCCTTACTTTCACGGTTGACAAGAGTAAAGGAAATGCTTGCTTCTCGCGACCTATATCTTCTTTCAGTTTCTTGATTGCCGACTGTACCACAACCACCACCACTTCTGCGCTGCGTAGTTTCTTTGACTCACTCCCAGGTGGACCGTCTTATAATTGTTATCTCGGTCTCACCCGTTGTTCTGTACTGCTATTTTTGATTGCTCACTTAGCTTTAAATCACTTCGATTTATGTTTTATGATTACTGTATCGCGCAAAACCACAAATTTCCATGAACACGATAAATACGGCTTACCGGAGTCGTACACGGCCCCTATCGTGCGTAAAAGCCGTTGAAACCTAGTTTATGCCTGGTAAATGTTCAAGTTATTGGGATGGCATTTCCAGTTGGCCAAATTAGCCAGATTAACGATCATCCACCTGAAATGGAGTCGTTTCCGTTAGAAGTCCTGTTATCCAATGATGATTTGTCCATTTTTTAAGCAAAACCCAGCCAGAATTTGTCAGCGAGTGGCTTAACCTTGAAAACTGGAGTAGAAGACTAACTGTGACTGGCTAAGCTGAAAACCAAGCAGTTAGAACTGGAGGCTGGAGATGACCCGAATGCTTGCCGGATCCTGAGTGCTATTGTACAACGTTACAGATCCCGTCCTCAGTCCCGGTGGTTAGACGCATCATGTTTCACGTCGGGAAGTCAGCCCACTTTCAATGAACCGCTCAGTTTTTGGGTGATCAGGCTGACGCTGCTCTTACCAGTCCCGTCTACACGTCACACCAAGACAACCGTCAAGACGACCGATCAAAAGCCCAAATATTTATGAATAACCTACTTTCCACAGACCGAATGTTCATCATAATGTTGCCTGAGAATAGGTCAACCTCCAGCAGGCCGAAACCAGCTCTCACCGAGGATTGGTCCATTTGCAAAGGATTGCGCTGTGTTGACCAGTGTAGCCAACTCCAAAACTTAAGGGTTACAGACAAAATGGGAAACCGTGAAGAGGTTGAAACTAAGCATTTTGTGCCTAATGTCCAATTACGGAATCAGAGGCTGCCATTCACGCAAGGCGTATAGCCTGTGTGACTCAGAAAGCGAACACCACCCTATGCCACATCGGCCAAAAACATCACGACACAAAACCGAAACCACTCAAACCACAGAACATACCGCGTGAGTTGGTCATGTTTCAGCCGATGTGAAATCCCACCACCCAACAAATGTCCTTTGCCATATTGCCAGTCCACCTCCGAAATCCATTGGGAGAAGACACTCACAATCATAATTACGTGGTGGCAGAACCACTCGGGTGGGTGGTACTGGGGCCAATTTCACAGCAGCATCAAAACAAACCAAGAGCCCGTGTACATCACGTCACAACCCCCGAATTGGGTAAAAGTCTGGGACGTACGTTTAATTCTGAATTCGAAGAAGCGGCCTGTACCAAACGGACCATGTCCGAGAATGACAAGTCGGCTCCGTTCTACTGCGTCTCACTATCTCCAGTGAGAACTCAGATATACCTCAAAATCATATCCGTTTACTTGCACAAAACACATCGTTTATATAGGAACAAACAATCACTGGCACCAATCGTTCCAACGCAAACCAACTTGTTCATACTGGCATCAGGTAGCCTGTCTTCTGATTGGTTGATTGGTCACACGACCTGCTGCCATATGGCAGGAATCCGTTCGCGTCTCATCGAATCGCTGCCCTGTCATTTGCGCATCCGCTGGAACAAGCACTGACCTAGATTCCGGGCAGGTGCTGACATGCCGATTGCTGACGCAACATGGTCGGCTATCGACCATGAGTCAGCACATATCCTCACAGGCTCTACTTCACATGATAAACCCTATGCATAGGATAGATGGCCACTATGAAATTGTCCTGCCAAGGTAACCCGGTGGACCATGCCTACCGGATAACAAAGATCTAGCCTTGAAAAAATTTCTGGTCCCCAGGTAGCAATTCGAAAACGACCAGTCATTCAAGAAACTTTATTGTCCAGCGATCAACGGATGTATTACGAAAGGTTACGCTGAGATGGCACCTGGGACTGACCAAATCCTAACTGACCCCCACTTATGGTACCTTTCGTATCACGGAGTATATGATCAAGGAGACCGAAACCACGTCGCCACTAAGCTACTAGTTCGATACCACCATGAAACAAATGGATATGCACGTCCTTTACACATACTCTCAGGACAGCAACAGCGGTAATGGATCATTCACGGTCACTACAGCAAAGAGCATGCTACGGACGTGCTTCCACAGCGAGCGTTGGCATGCCGAACCGAATCGCCAAATTATGGCATTGCTTCTCGAAGATAGAATGTTGCCCAGATGAAACCCGTTTACACCTGCTGGAGTAGATTGTTTTGGCCCTCTTTTAGTCAAGAGTGGGAGAGGGGTCGAAAAACACTGTGGTTGTATATTCACATGTCTATCCATAGGAGCCTTCCATATGGAAGTAGCTTACACTTTAGGTACCGACTCATTCTTGTCGGCGTTCTCTCGGTTCACTAAGAGGCGTGGGTCCCCTCGAATCCCCTACAGCGATAACGGTACGAATCTAAGAAGCGCGGGGGCAAATGTGAAACACTGTTTGAAGTTGTGGATTCAAGGTATAACAATAAGGACATTGACAAGCAAGAACTGCGAGTGACACTTCAGTCTCCCGAAAGCAAGTCATCATGATGATATATGGAAGAGGTTCATACGACCGGTTCGTCGGATTTCGATCTCGTTGCTCGGTAATCAGCGAGTGAGTAATGAAGTGCTACTGACTGTGTGTAATAATCGTAATGAACTGAACTGATAGTCCGTATTAAAATTGCCCCCACCCAGAACTACGCGAACGGAAGTAGCAAAAAGACCAAGGTCGCGAAATAGCACTTTAATTGTATTGCAGAGTGGGTTTGTATGAATATGTTTAATTAGAGAATATAATTGGTAGACTCAAAGATGACGAATCACAGGGAGCTTTCATCGGAATTGTCCGTGGTGATCCTGATTGGTTGAGGCTCATCCGTGTACGTGGTTACGAAGCTGTACCTGGCCGTATCACGTGTGACAGTTGCTGAATCACCACACTGTACTCAGTTAGGTTAAAAAGATACTCAACGACGGACCTTTACCAAGAATATCAGATTTATAGGACGACTTGCAAATGTTTACTCCTAGTCATCTACTCCTCTTGAGGGGAGTTCCTATCTCGTTGTCATTAGAAGTGTAAAATGCAAAACTGAACAAATATTGAATTCAACCGCAGTGTAAAGAGGATGCGTTTTGAGTCCAGTGGCTGAAAGATTACCTACCAACGTTGCAAGTAAGACAGAAATGGAATAAAAATGTTAGGACCTACGAGTTGGCGACTTAGTTCTCTCAGTTGAAACGCACGCAAGAAGGGGCAGTTGGCCCAAGAGCGTCGTGTAGACTACCACCGTTGGAAGCGACGGACGAACAAGGGAAGTCGCGGTACGAACAGCAAATTGAATACATCTACCAGATCTAAGACATTAATGTCTTTTGGAAAGTGATTCTCAATCGTTTAAACGGTTGCTGACACTTCCCGGCTCTGGGGGCAGTGTAAATTAAAATTTGTAATTTAAGATTATTCTAGTTCTTTGATAGCTTACCCGTGAGTACCATAGAAACGTTCAAACTTTGTGAACTACTGAAGTTTCTGTTGCATTGAAACCCAGGTAGGTCCACAATTGGCCGTCGGGCTATGACCAGGGTTATTCACACTTTGCACAGATCGTGATGGAGAAAAACGAATACGTTCCCCACGAAACCACTAAATGGACAAACCTTAATCGATCCGACGGAGTGGGCTTGTCTCTTTAGTCGCGCTTGTACTGGAACGGATTGTCAAAAACGAATGTCCTTAACCCAGCGGGGTAATCATACATTTTCCACCTTGTATCTGAATAAGTTAAACCTTAGGCGGAATTAGGTCGAAATTAGTCAGAAGTGCCACCCAATTGGTTGCTTCAGATTTCCTCCTGTTTGGTCTGAAGACCGGCGCATCAATCATCTCGACACATTTCGCGTGTGTGACCACACCATGTACTCGTCGTCCGTGCATTGCACCAAAATGTGCGTCCACAATTACGTGCGTTGAATCGACCTTGTCTTGACCAGAGCTAAGAGGCTCAGTAACTATCATGTGACCGAACCAGGTGATCGAGAAGTGATCATTGACAAGACCAAAAGACAGAGGCGAGCCTCTCAGAATCTTGGTCACAGTGAATGTAGTGTAAACTGATTTATTTACACTACATTATTCCCCTTTTTTCTTCCGAATCAACTGACCATCCAAAGATCTTACTCAAGAATGGGCCATTTTATATTTGACTCCACAACATCTAGCAATGTTTTGCCAGTCCTCGTCCTCATTATACGCATCAACGACTTGCGCACATTTCAGGTGCATATCGTGCGTACGAACCTCACTGTTTCGAATTCACAGCTTCACAGTTCATCTAAAGTAAAATGAACAACAAACATTATTTCCAGCTATCTGCTGACCTTTTCAGTCGGAAGCAAGTTGCCCATTAAACAGATTATTCACTGATGCTGACCTTTCTGGATGAACTGCTGTTTGGGATAGGGCTATCAGACACGGACTACTGCTATTGCGAAAGGAAAACGGTTCGGACCTGACTCCAAATGATTATATATGCCGATTTTTCGGCTTCACACATGGATTTCGTTTGTGACCACTGATACGAAGCAGACAAACCCACTACCCATAACCACCCTGCTGAGCATCCAACGCAAGGAAAGCTACTAGTTACACGTCCGAATCAGTTCGTCAGGCCCTAGTTCACACACCGATCTGAATCAATCACAGAATGTTGCTGTTATGAGGCCATCATCTAAGGTTTTTTGGATGTTGGTAACACTAATTACAGAAAAACACGTTCATATATTTAGTACCTGAGAATTAGTAAATTTTTACGCCTGATGTGTCACCTAGCTGCCATTACAAGACGGGGTCTAGCTACAGTCTATCATTCGTATACCCCAAGAATTTTTATCGCTACGAGGCAAGGGTGATGGCGGATTGAAATTTCGATACATTATGCACCGCTGTACCGCTCTGCAACTGTCGTTTCCCATAGTTAGCCTCGGAGTCAGTCTGTGACCGCATTATGATTTAATCTGCTTTATTCACTTCGCCCATTCGGGACGCGTGAAGCTGAGAGGCTTTCCTCTGTCATTTGGTCTTGCCAATGATCACTTCTCGATCACATGGTTCGGTTACATGATATTTACTGACTCTCACTCTTTATTATTATACCTTGAATCCACAACTTCAAACAGTGTTTCACATTTGCCCCCGCGCTTCTTAGATTCGTACCGTTATCGCTGTAGGGGATTCGAGGGGACCCACGCCTCTTAGTGAACCGAGAGAACGCCGACAAGAATGAGTCGGTACCTAAAGTGTAAGCTACTTCCATATGGAAGGCTCCTATGGATAGACATGTGAATATACAACCACAGTGTTTTTCGACCCCTCTCCCACTCTTGACTAAAAGAGGGCCAAAACAATCTACTCCAGCAGGTGTAAACGGGTTTCATCTGGGCAACATTCTATCTTCGAGAAGCAATGCCATAATTTGGCGATTCGGTTCGGCATGCCAACGCTCGCTGTGGAAGCACGTCCGTAGCATGCTCTTTGCTGTAGTGACCGTGAATGATCCATTACCGCTGTTGCTGTCCTGAGAGTATGTGTAAAGGACGTGCATATCCATTTGTTTCATGGTGGTATCGAACTAGTAGCTTAGTGGCGACGTGGTTTCGGTCTCCTTGATCATATACTCCGTGATACGAAAGGTACCATAAGTGGGGGTCAGTTAGGATTTGGTCAGTCCCAGGTGCCATCTCAGCGTAACCTTTCGTAATACATCCGTTGATCGCTGGACAATAAAGTTTCTTGAATGACTGGTCGTTTTCGAATTGCTACCTGGGGACCAGAAATTTTTTCAAGGCTAGATCTTTGTTATCCGGTAGGCATGGTCCACCGGGTTACCTTGGCAGGACAATTTCATAGTGGCCATCTATCCTATGCATAGGGTTTATCATGTGAAGTAGAGCCTGTGAGGATATGTGCTGACTCATGGTCGATAGCCGACCATGTTGCGTCAGCAATCGGCATGTCAGCACCTGCCCGGAATCTAGGTCAGTGCTTGTTCCAGCGGATGCGCAAATGACAGGGCAGCGATTCGATGAGACGCGAACGGATTCCTGCCATATGGCAGCAGGTCGTGTGACCAATCAACCAATCAGAAGACAGGCTACCTGATGCCAGTATGAACAAGTTGGTTTGCGTTGGAACGATTGGTGCCAGTGATTGTTTGTTCCTATATAAACGATGTGTTTTGTGCAAGTAAACGGATATGATTTTGAGGTATATCTGAGTTCTCACTGGAGATAGTGAGACGCAGTAGAACGGAGCCGACTTGTCATTCTCGGACATGGTCCGTTTGGTACAGGCCGCTTCTTCGAATTCAGAATTAAACGTACGTCCCAGACTTTTACCCAATTCGGGGGTTGTGACGTGATGTACACGGGCTCTTGGTTTGTTTTGATGCTGCTGTGAAATTGGCCCCAGTACCACCCACCCGAGTGGTTCTGCCACCACGTAATTGTCGTTTGAACTGACGGATGGTTTTTTCATGAGCAAGTAAGGCTTCGGTACGTTGGCCCTAATTAATATGCGTATGTAAGAAGCCCTTGTAACTGACAGCGGTTCTTTTTTCAAATGTTTTCACCTGCTTAATTCTTGCATTTGAATAAATCGCTTTAACTTCGGCAGAGTTTCGACTGCCCAGACTCAGTGGACCTGGGTAACCTCTTTTCGATCTAGTGACGTTATCGCTAAGGATACTATCGCTCCTTCTTTTACGCAATCATCAGTAACATTTTTTTAAGTCAGATACGGCTTCCGGCGTCACTGGAATTGACAGATCAAAATGGTTTACCTGAAGAATGGAAGTTATGGAGACAGAAAAATCGTGGTTTTGCTGTGCTCATGGAATTATGTTCTTAATGCAAAGAGTTCCAGATAGCAGCGCCCAGATGCTGTCTTGGGGATGAAGCCAGGCGTGTTTTATTCACTCCTACTTTTGATGAGAATGAGGACGAAGATGACCCTGTAACATTCCTGGAGAAACCGGAGAGCTGTTGTTCGGGTCTGTCATTTGCTCCATTGTAGTCACACTGCAACTCTCGTTTCCCGTAGTTAGCCTCGGAGTCAGTCTGTGACCGCAATATGATTTGATCTGCTTTATTCACTTCGCCCAATTGGGACGCGTGAAGCCGACCGAGAGGCTTGCCTGTGCCTTTTGGTCTTGTCGATGATCACTTCTCGATCACCTGGTTCGGTCACATGATAGTTACTGAGCCTCTTAGCTCTGGTCAAGACAAGGTCGATTCAACGCACGTAATTGTGGACGCACATTTTGGTGCAATGCACGGACGACGAGTACATGGTGTGGTCACACACGCGAAATGTGTCGAGATGATTGATGCGCCGGTCTTCAGACCAAACAGGAGGAAATCTGAAGCAACCAATTGGGTGGCACTTCTGAATAATTTTGATCTATTTCCGAATAATTTTATCTGTTCCCCGAAAGTGTCGATCCCGTCTCGAATAATTTTGACCTTTTTGCGCATTAATACGGGAAACCATGTCGTACATAGTTGTTGAAATGATGTGGGAGCCCATCGGTACCCACGTTTATGTCGTGAAATTATTTTTGTAATGCTTCCCGGTCCATCCGAACTGCATTCTGCACAGGACTACTTTTGTGCTTCTCAGTAGGCACATTGTCGGAAAATCTTCTTGGGCTCAGAGAAGCCAGCCCGATTGCTTAGGCCGTCTATCTTGGACACTGAAAAGAATTCTAGCCTGTAAGGGCTGCCTTGGAGCCGAGATTATGGACGGGTCAATGTTAGCATGTACTTGATTCGCCTGTGCTCTGCAAGGAGTTAGTTAATTTTAAAAGTTATGAAGTTAGTGGTTCATATTGCTTTCCCACAATCGCATTGTATGCGATAACAGGTTAACATCATCAATGGCAGTTCCGTCTGAATATCTCAAACATTTGAAAAATTGAACCTAGAGAGCTCTTAAAAAATGGAAAATACGATCCATATGGTACATATGAAATACATTGGAGGCATCTAAATGTTATTTTGAAATATCCCTGATGTGAGCCACTAGGAGTATTACCACTCAAACAGTCAATCAGGTGTTGTAGCCTCTCTAAGGCCATAAATTTTTTCCCTATCACTCATGGGCAACCGCAGTATGTAAAGACGTGTTAAATAATAAACCGATGAATTCAGTTATGTCAGCAAGAAAACTTGCTACATACTTCAGTGACAAGCGGTATCCCACTCCCAATCAGAAATCAACTGACCAACGACAATGCAACACGTCGTTGTGGTCCAAATTGCCGCTTATCGTACGGCATATTTGAATACACGTTCCTTCTTCTTTTGTTTGACCACTGAATACTGGACACAACTGGTGTTCCGCTTAGATCGGTCTTTTATTAATTAGCCAAATCAACACCACCAATCCGACTGCGGGTTAAATGTGTATATTGTGTTTGACTGCAATAATTCAATTCAAAAAGCCTCATCAGGTTGTCAACTACGGACGGATGATGATCACTACACAATCGGTGGTTCTCCCTTCCAACTTTCCTAGAGTGACTACTTTGGAAAACAGTAAAGTTTGTTCTGGTAGGATGCACAAGAACTGCATTTACTGTGTGCATGATCGTTTGGGCGTACGGTGTAACCTTTGACATACTTCGTGTTGCTTCTTAATTAGCACTAGAACTTCGAAAGAGTCCAAGGGGACACTAGCTGGTTGTGAAAATTGAACAACTTGGTTTTTGTAGCAGTTCGTTGAAATTTCGTGACTTTTCCTGATGATAAGTTCTGCGTCATTCCTCGAAATTTCGCTGAACTCTGGTAATCCGTTCATACTGCAGGGAGACCCTTGATCGCTTTTCAGGAAACAAAAGTAAGGTGCTCAGGGCAACCCCATTACATAAGCGACCATTTATATAGCTTCTCAGAAGCTGGAAAGTAGCATGCGAACGTCGCAGGTATTTGCCGTGCTGTACCAACCAAAGAGGAATAAACAACCTATCTGGTAATCTTCAAAACATTGTGGGTTATTATGAAAGAAGTGATTTTTCACTTAACCCTTCGTGGTGTTCTGAGTGTATCTCCACCCCATCTCACCCAGCCCTCCCGAATGATGAGTATACTTCACGCACCAAAAGTATCCCATGTATTTTTACACACTACAGTTACCGATATGGTCGAATAAGAGAACGAATTGATGTTATTCAGAAATCTAGGTGACTACGTGGTTCACTAGAATCGCTTGCTTTTAACTCAAGTTGATTGCAACTTTTTCCTGTTTTGTCGAGTTAAGTCAAACTGTGGTATTGCTGCACGGTAGCGACACAGATTGGAAGTTAGAAGGCATTGTCGAACAATCTACCGCCCACACTCGTTCATTTCAATAAAGACTGGTATTCCTGTCAATGCACCACTAAATCAGTCAGAAAGCTGCTTCAAAAGTGAAGTGACTTGGTAGCGAGACGGTAGATCAGGTGCGAGACAAGTGCTCCACATTCTGTTTTTAATTTTTGATCATCCACTGTATTACAGTCCAAAATGAAATGACTAGCTAGTTCAGCATTACGTATTCACAAACACGGAGCTGCAAAAAGGTGAATCTATATGTTCGCCATACCACCCACCCACCCCCCCCCCCCAGTTAGTCGTCCGAAACATAGAAAGAAAGATGGACGTAAATGAAATAAGTTTTAGCTTTCATGATACGCACTCGTTTATATCATTCCGTAATCGCAGCCACCCCAATTATATAAAGATGTATTGGGTATACCATCACCCTCACCAAGATATGATCTAATCACATGATCGGCGTGAATGCATATCACTGCTATTTGAATCAATCCATCCAGGACTAACACTTTCGCATGCCAATTGGTATCGATAGTTCTCGAAAGCCAAGAGTATTCAACAGACTAACGTTATTTTCGCGCTTCTCAGCCCTCAGTTTGTCCTGGCAATATACCATATATTCATTCGGCTGCCCTAATGGGACCAGTATATTGTTCTGTAACTGTCACTCAAACCATTAATGGTAGATGTTCTAAGACCCCTCAAATACTGGCGATTCGCACACCACCAACACACGTATCCTGTCAACGACCCACTTCAGTCAATTTTGAGTCACTACACCCCTTCATACTTCAGTGGCGACTGGTTTTTCTGGTCATGCACATTCGCGCATTAAAGCCCTCCAATAACTGGTTTCATCCTACCCTCCATAAGATTATCTCTCCACTGTCTGTGTTGTGGTTGGTGAACACATGCACACGGGTACCGGTTGTTTGCAAAAGCAATGAGTCCCCGACTGACCTATTAGTTTTATTTTTCTCAACCTTCACTCAAGGGGTTCATTGAATGTTAGTCATAACGAACAGCGGTTATCTTAGCGCATCCAAGTAACCTTTTCACCCTAGTGATCGCTCTGATCCGGCCTGAGTTTTCCGTGCCTCGGCCACAGTTAATTCAGTTCACATGTTTTGCTTTAGAGATGCAAACGAATAAACGCTTAGTCTGTCCGCCATAGCAGCTGTACTTAGCTCAGCCGTGATACAGGTCCACGTGAGCTATGTACGATCGGGACCGCTGCACCTGTAGGTCAAAATGTTTTGGCAGTGGCCACTACCACTGTGCGTTGATGCACGTGACCAAGAAATAAAATCGACTTCGTGCAACAGGTAATGAAGCCGGTGTTTATCAATGCCAATTCCGTCTGAACGGCGTAATCGTTGTTTAGATAAATAGTTACATCTGGCACCACTTAGTCGGCCTTTTACTTATCACTCAGTCTAGATTGGACTGATCACACATTACGCATAAGCAAACTACATACGCGGTGGTTCCCGTTCTCAAATGCCGTAGAATGACTATGTTGAAAAATAATAAGTGGCAACCAATGGTAAGGGCAATCAGGTTGAGTTGGTCTTCAGAAGGACTGTCCAATCGTTCTCCGGCTCTCAAAGGAACCAACAGGTCGTTCTCCGTTCCAAATGGGCACGATATTCACCACTGCAGTAGGTGCACAAAAACTCCACCATCTTGCTCCAGACAAATCCACAGCCGTCGAACCATATTGTTGAACTGCATCCAGCACTGATGTTGGAATCACTCCACATACAGATTGGATTCGAGCTTTCAACTCATCCAGGGTCTCCGGCTTGGGATCGTAAGCTTTCCTCTTAACATAACCCCGTAGAAAAAAAACAGTGCAGTTAAATCCTCAGATCGCGGAGACCATGGTATAGGTCCCTTTTGTCCGACCCATTGTAAAGGAATATTAAAATCTAGCTACTTTTGTCTGTTTTTAGCAGCCTGTATGGAAATAGGAACTCCCGGGGGTGAATACGCCAAAGGGTATATATTTTGCTTTTAGAGCACGTAGGAGAGTTAAACGAGAGACCACCTCGAAAAAATCATGTTTCTAAAATAAGCAGGGGATTTGGTAAGGTCCTCTTTGGTTGATGCAGCATGACCAACAGTACCGCATCAATTTTCCGGAGTAACTATACGGGAGGACCATAAATTAGGTGAGGAAAAGAAACGGCGGATGCAGGGAATCTTGGAGTCTGTGAGAGTTCTTATCAGGAATTTCGACGAATTACCGACAAATCTCGTTTTAAGGATATTGTTCGAAATGTCGTGGCTATATCATGCTAATACAATGGTTGGAAGCTAAATTATTTAGGCTTTGGTGGTAACAGTTGTCTTGGAATAAAGACAGGGGCGGAGTAGTGGTCGAGAAATACGCACTACACAGACTGAACCGATTTTGTTATAGCGAAATTACTGTCAGAAAGAACTAGATGGGATGCATAATATTAGTCCATGTTGCTGTTTCAATTGTTTGCGTTCCCCGAATTCATTTACTCGATCGACGCTCCGGCACTGTTGGAATACCTCAAGGAGGAGTTGGTTGCATGTTGGTATCTGTCCGTCTAAAATATTTGTTTCATAGCAGCAGTTATTGTCGCCAATCAGTCTGCAAATACACGGCCTATGCAATCAGGCCGATGCTCTCATTCCGAGCGGATTATTCTGTCTTTTGCCTACTGACAAGTATGGAAGTAGCCCGACGCAGAATGGGGTTTAAAAGGAATTGGACAAGAATAGCGTACTAGGCAAACGAGACAAAATGGCGTGCGGACGCGGTGGATAACTACGGTCATGAATTGAATGATGCTTCGCTAGTAGTCAGAAAGCTAAAGTAAAGCCACAGAGGTGTTTATGCGAACCTGCAGAGCAAAGAGTAAAAAACGAAAAACGATCAGAGAGGACTCACAAGAAAGTGTGTGTGTTTGACGGTCGAACCAGGAACAGCTTGGTTCACAGTGATAAAAACAAATTTTATACATGGGGTGGTAATAAAGATGATGATTGCCAGAACTGAATGCAATGTCACTACATATACTCCCCCTAGAAGACTGAGGAAGACGTCTTTGAAGTGTTAAGC
This sequence comes from Fasciola hepatica, assembly GCA_948099385.1. NCBI lineage: Eukaryota > Metazoa > Platyhelminthes > Trematoda > Plagiorchiida > Fasciolidae > Fasciola > Fasciola hepatica. Next base: position 6,655,662 of record CANUEZ040000019.1, read on the forward strand.
TGTGACAGTGTTCGTTTTCCCTGAAGAAAGTATCACGACCAAAAAAAACCAAAAAAGATACAATATCAAACAGGACGCGGTCGATCAGTAGACTGTATTCTTGGGGATAGAGGGAAAAGACTTGGAATGGTACATTTGTTCGTCTTCAGGATTTCTTGTTGGCTTGATAATTGCCCCGATATTTATAGTAGGTAAGTATGTTCATCCTTGAGTTGGGTGTGCAGAGCTGTCGCAGCGGTTTGTCTTCCAGTGAAAAAATTGGTCAGGTTTGCCAGGAAAAAGATTAGGCGTGCCAGAACCTTCGCAAGCATACCGACGGTGGGATAAGAGTGGTCTCTCTTCTCCATAAATCCATCCTTTTCGCAGATAGATGGCTTGTTTCCAGAAGAATCGTTATCTGCAAAAGAAACTCAAGGGGCGAGAGGAATAGAAGACGAAAACAAGTGCAGAAATGATCGTCCAAGGCGGCTTGACAGGCACATCAAGATAAAAGAATCTCTAAAAATGGTTGCTTTTTGTTTGTTTTTTTCAGAGGAGAAAAAATAACGATAACAATAAAATCTTACTAACTAATAGGTATTGCAGAAACAGTGTCTAAGAAACGTAGGGGTCCTTGCACGATCCGATCGCGATGGTCGCGTTGAACCCGCGTTTCGCAGTTTGTGGGATCCGTGCTTGCTGATGATGTGGACCCTGATGTGGGTATCACGGCAGGTGCTCGACATGAGTGGGATTAGTCCAGAATTATCCAACTGTTGCGTGTACTATAGGAGTAAAGTCAAACAAGATACTTCTACATACCTCGATTGTGAATGGTCCGGCAACGGTAACCGGCAGTAAACCAACGAACGTCTTGACAAGGTAGGTTTAACCAGGAATGCGAACAATGAATGTGCGGGAAGATATACCGTCGAAACGAGCCAATCGGAGATAAGTGGTCGATTAAGCGCTCGAGAGAAAGCAGTTAGCCATCGAGTGATGGAGACTGTTGCACAGTGAAGGGGTCGCTATCCTAAGGGAGACTGGCAAGTGGCAGACATTTACAGAACCAACAGAAGGGGATGCAAAGTGGCAGGTGTCCGGGTCACAATGACCACGCACAGGTGTGAATCTAGTTGGCATGGTAGGGGGGAACAGTAGGAATTCAGACAGACAAGCACAACATGAGCAGAGACGGAAGTGTCTCTGACGGATGTTCAGACAGTGATAGCGGTGAAACCGGCGGGCGCACAGAGTAGGGGAGCGGTCTGATCAAGTGAATTTCTGCACAAAATCGAATCAGGAAAGGGGAGTGTGGCCCAATGTAGTATGCTTACTAAACACAGTTGGGGAAAAGGATCGACCGCGAAGGATCATACGAGCAGCTATCAAGCTCACCAGATATCATCCCACTAGATTATTTTTGGGGGCATTCAAAACACAAGGTTCACTCCAAGCTAATCCATTTTGGCCGACCGAACTTTTCTCTGCTGTTATCGCTGCTGATATTCTGTCTTAGTGAAATGACTGCAGATCGATGTTCACTTAATGCGGCAGTTTTCTAGCACATATACAATGTTTTATAAGTTGTGAGAAAATATTTAGAGACCTTTGTGTTGACATTGCATTCATTTCTGGCAATCATCATCTTTATTACCACCCCATGTATAAAATTTGTTTTATCACTGTGGACCAAGCTGTTCCTGGTTCGACCGTCAAACACACGCACTTTCTTGTGAGTCCTCCCTGATAGTTTTTCGTTTTTTACTCTTTGCTCTGCAGGTTCGCATAAACACCTCTGTGGCTTTACTTCAGCTTTCTGACTACTAGCGAAGCATCATTCAATTCATGACCGTAGTTATCCACCGCGTCCGTACGCCATTTTGTCTCGTTAGCCCTGCGCACTGTATTGGTGAGTCCGACATGATCTCAGCACGTAGGCTCCGTTTTTGAATTTCCTGCAGACATTTTCATCGTTAACATCAGTTCGTCCCATTATCCTCTTTCAGTCTGTCTTTCAAACGTTATTTGATAAGGGTATATCAGAACCCCATCGATCGACCTGATCACAAAAAATCTCTTACCGACTCAAGATCATTTCATTGCTGAAATGGCTGATTCGCAGGAGACTTCAGTGTTGAACGTTAAAGGTGTAGTAGAAGGAGGACAGTCCGGCATATCCTCAATACACATGAGGATTTCCGAGTTCTTACCTGTGGATCCAGAGTTTTAGATGGTTCAAGTAGAAGCTCACATTTGAATGACCCGCATAACCAGCCAATCTACCAAGTTTACGTATCTGGTGGGGCATTTGCCATTGGCCCTGGCTCCAGTAGTCAGGGATACCGTATGCAACCCACCCGAAGAGAGTCCATACGATAGACTAGGGGACACTATACTGAGGAGACTTGGCATGTCAGTAGAAGATCGGGTAAAACAACTGGTTTCTGGCATCAAGCTCGGTGACCATGGCACCCAAACACCTACGCAACTTCTCCGTTTCATGTGGGGACAGGTTTCTACTTTGAAAGTGGATGATACTATGCTTCGTGTACTTTGGATGCAAGCGCTTCCCAATAGGATTCAAGCTACATTAGCTGTTTTTGGGAATAAATCAACGTTAGACGAATTAGCGGAAGTCGCTGATCGAGTACGCGCAAGCCTTGCCCTCCGTACAGCACATAACTAAGGACCCTGAAGTAGACCACGTTACCACCAGGGAGCTTTTAACTAAGCAGATGAAGTCACTATCCTCCCAGGTTAACGCGCTAAAAGCATCTCGATCAACTTTCTTATCAGGCTCGGCAAGCAGCCCCAACAGTCCACGGAAGCATAGTCCTACAAACCCCGGCCTACGGTGGTACCACCGCAACGAAGGTGATAAAGCAAAAGAATACACCAAGCCTTGGGCGTGTCAGCCTGAGCACCAGGGAAACGCGTAGGCCGATCGGTGTAGGTGACAACCGTGTCGGGCCTTCCCATTCACAGTCACCTATTTTTTATCACCGACAGAATGTCCGGACCATACTTCTTAGTAGACACCGGCACACAGATAAGCACTATTCAACCTTGCTCCACAGACCATCTCAGTCAGTCCAAAATCGAGTTGGTCACAGCTAATAAAACGCCCGTAAAGACTTACGGTAAGCTCTCATTAACCCTGAACCTCGGTTTACTCCATAATCTACAGTGAGTATTTACCATTGCTGACCTTCCTCATTCGATCATTGGCATCGAATTTCTTCGACATTTAAACCTCATGGTTGAGCCGTCCGGTTTTCGTCTTGTGAATAAGACCACCAACCTCTCAACTAGCGGCACGCCGTCAATGGAGCCATCACTCTATCCAGTCCTCATCACTCCTGTCGCTACAGACCGCTACCAGAAACTCCTGCACGAGTTTCGCGGGCTGTTCCAACCTACCAACGTGCTACCACAGCTTTCGACAAATGTACTATACCATATGGTCACAGTTGGCCCACCGGTTCTTTGCAGCGCCAGGCGCTTAGCTCCCGACAAACTAAAATAACCAAGGCCGAATTTCAGCACATGCTGGATCTTCGTATTATCAGGCCATCTTCAGGCCCATGGGCTTCTCCACTATATATGGTACCAAAAAGTCCATTGAAGATTGGCGACCTAGTGGCGATTATCGGGCACCAAACAATAGCACCACGCCCGATTGCTACCCATTTCCACATACCCAAGACCTCACAACAAGTTTAAGTGGTTGCAAGATTTTCAGTCGCATAGATTTAGTTCGCACATACAATCAAATTTGCGTTTATCCTAGTGACGTACTACAGACAGCCGTAATTACACAGTTTAGCCTAGTCGAATTTCTCCGAATGCCGTTCGGTGTTCGCAATGTGGCACAAACATTCCAGAAATTTATAGATCAGATCTGCCAGGGTTTGTAAGGGGTTTGCACCTACACAGATGACATTTTAGTCGCTAGCACAACCGCTGACGATCACACTGTGCATTTACGATAACTTTTCCAAAGTTCGCCTTAACATGGGTAAAATATCAACGCTGCAAAGTGTCCATTTGGTCAAGAAGTTATTACTTTCCTTGGTCACGAGATATCAGCCACAGGCGTTTCGCCCATGAAAGGTAAGGTGCCAGTGATTCTCGAATACCCGGGAACTTCATCCTTCAAAACTCTTCGGGGATTCGATGATTTAGTTAACTTCTATCGCCGTTTTATTCCCAAGTTTGCTCAGTTGATGCAACCGCACACAGATTTACTGCGTGGTAAGACCAAAACACAGGAATTTCCCGAGAATACCCGTTCTAATTTTGTACTCTCTGCTGTAAATCACCGCCACAACCAAGTCTAAAAGGTCGGTCGATAGGATCATGGAAGAGTTAGGTAGATGTGCAACCGCTGCCATGTTGAAGATAGCCTGTTTCAGTTCGAAAAAGCAGAACGAGATTTGAGAAAATTAGAACTTGGTTCGACTAATGAGGCTCAGTTCGTCAAGAATTATTGATCTTTCGATGCACTTTGTCTGAAGTGTCGTTAGTTCTCCTTTATAATGATCAATCTGACATCGCACCAAACATCTCAAATTCCTGGTATAGGCACAGATCTCATTCCTCCGTAAGAGTTTGCAAAATGTAACCGGGTATCTGTTGCAACGGATACGAATATACAACTTACGATGGAAGCAGGAATAGACAATACATTGCACTTCCTCGACATTAACATGACTAGGAGGAATGATGGAACAATGGCCGGATCTGTTTACCGAAAAGAAACTTGGACAAGCCAATACTTGAACTTTGACAGCTTTGTGCCTGTGGAATATAAACGTGGCCTGGTCCGAACACTATTTCAGGGAGCACAACGTATTCGCATAGAAAACATGACTAACAACGAACTGCGACAGCTGAAAGAAGCCTTGACCGAAAACGCTTATACCGATGCGTTTATCGAAAGACACAGCAAACCTAAGTTCATCAGACAAACGAATTGTTCGGCAGAAAAGTTACTACTCACTCATTGTCTTCCATTGAAATGGGATGACTTCGATTGCTTGCTCAAACGACGACTTGGATCAGCGATTGCCCGAACATATTATGCAGCTGACCTCAGAATTGTTCACCGAAAGATTAAGATTCCCACACCCTCGGTGAAACAACGTCCACCTCTGTACACCAAATCGAATCTGACTTACCAATTTCAGTGTAGTTGCTGAGTAACCTACGTGGGTCGAACAGAGTGGCCGTTGCTCAGTCGAGTGGTTGAGCATGTTCCAAATTGGGTACCACGTTTTGTGATGCAATCAGGGTCAGATCAAACGAATAATGACAACGTTCGAAACCATAAGATCCCGCCGTCGGCCGTTGGTCATCATCTTCTGATGACACAACATCCAGCTGACCGAAGCACTGCGTTTCGGGTCATTTACGTGGCAAAGAGTACCAAGCTGTTGAGGTTTGCTGAAACCATTACCATACATCAATAGAAACCTATATTGTGTCAGCAGAAACAGCTCTTTGTTAGTGTGTCTTAACCATGGTGACATGACTTGACGATTGTATTTTCCCTCATATTTGTCGAACAATATGGTTAAGCATGAACTTATATAAACAGTATCGTTCTGCAGTATGCACCGTGTTGAGATGCAGCTAAATATTCCCGGATATAAATCGTGCTATGTTGCAACTCTGGCTTTTATATTCAAGATCATTTCGGGGAAAGCATGTTCTAATTTCCTCAAATCTCGTTCTGCTTTTTCGAGCTGAAACAGGCTATCTTCAACATGGCCGCGGTTGCACATCTACCAAACTCTTCCATGGTCCTATCGACCGACCTTTCAGACTTGGCTGTGGCGGTGTTTTACAACAGCGAGTGCAAGTCACGTGACAACCTACGGCGTTCTTCTCCAAACGTCTGCATCGGTTCGAATCCAGGTATAGTATATTTGACAGGGAACTTCCCGCAGTTCACTTGGCTATCTGTCATTTCCGGCGCGTACTGGAAGGCAGACTATTCACCGTCCTCACGGACCACAAGCCAATCATCTTAGCTGCTGGGTCGATTACAGACCCGTACTCGCCCAGGTAATCCCGTCACCTAGATTATATTATAGCAAGGAATGCTGGGGCAAGCGAACGACGTGAATATCTAGGCTATCAGACGAACCAACCGAGGGCCACAAACAAAAGAACAGACAGCGAATATGTCGGAGACTTTCCGAAGCCGACAAAAGGAGGCATGCGGACTAGCAGACGGGAAGCAGCGGGATTCCCGACAGCCAGCGAGACAGCCCATGTGAGTGGCTGCCGCTCAAGCCGTCAACTGGGACAATCGGACCAACCGAATAGAAATGATGCCCAAGAGAAGCAAGCTATCGGTCAGGGGGAACCGGCCAGAACGCAGCCGAAGTACTGAAACACCCTCAAAAGCCATGTTGGTACCGCGCAGTCTGGAAAAGGGCCTATATAAACGATTGTATGTGTTTCATGAGCTTGACTTTTTTGGCCTTTGGGATACAAGTATCTTGCCCCGTGTTGTCGTCCTTGTTACAATATCACTCAGTTCACAGGGAATATACAACACATCTCGGGTGGGCTTTACCCCGTGGCAGATGGTCTTTCGCGCATACATCTCATCACACCAACCAGTGGTATTGACTTAGCAGCCATTGTATTAGCACAAGTACATGATCCAGAAGTAGAGTACCTACTTCACGGCAGCTTTCTCCAACTCGAACCCGTGACACTCACTTCATCGAAGGGCACGATCTTGTGGGACGTGGCACAAAGTACACCCCGTCCACTGGTACCATTTGCTTTTAGGTAGGGCTTCTTTGGGATACTGCACGGTTTGTTACACCCCGGCTTACGAGCCTCGGTTAACCTCGTGACTGAGCGTTTTGTGTGGCCAAAAATAAAAAAGAATATGAGCGAATGGGCGCGCATTTGTCTAGAGTGTCAGCGATCAAAAGTACACAGGCATACCAAAAGTCCTCTCGTCACGTTCACTATGCCCAATGCATGGTTTTATCGTGTGCATGTCGATCTTCTGCCTCCATCTAGGGGATTCACAAACCTGTTGACGTAAATCGACCGTTCTTCGAGGTGGGCTGAGCCGATACATTTAAGCGACTGCTCATCCGAAACAGCAGCACGTGCTTTCCAAAAGCGATGAGCAACCCCGTTCAGATGACCCGCCATAGCGACCACCGATCGAGGAACCCATTTCCAAGGTTCGTTTGTTTCCCTGATGAATGTATTAGGATGTAAGCAAGTGAGAACTACGGCGTACCATCCAGCAGCTAACGGTTTGATTGAACGTTTTCATGGACAGCTCCAAGCAGCTTAAAGAGTTCATGCTAACCCGGCTTGGCATGAGACTCTTCCTTTTGTCTTGCGAGGCATTCACAGTTCAGTGAAAGTCGACCTGCATTCAACGCCGAGAGTATTATTATTTGGGTGTCCGCTTCGGTTGCGGGAAAGGGAGGGCTGGTCGCACCACAAACTCCGCAGCCTTTTAATTATTCCGACTACACCCAACGCCTAACTCAGTGTTACGACCTTTCGATGTGTTTGAAATTTGCTTCAACGGACCCGTCGGGAACATCTCTCCTACTTGTTCAAAACAGTTTTCAAAATATCATTCCATTCCCCAACTGATTCGATTTTGTGCAGAAATTCATCCGTGTCGTTCTTGGGTCATGTGAAGGTGGCCAAATATATGGTCACTACCGAAATGGGTAGAAAATCCCCCTAGCTCAAATCGAACTTTCCACGCATCGTCCTTGTGTCGTAATTAGTTTGATACTTTATTATAGAATTGCTTCCATGTGAACCTAAAGCCTGCATAGGATTCACAGTGAAATAAAATGACTACAGATGGATATTCACTGATTGAGACAGTTTTCTAGCCGATGCACACGCAAGCACCAAAGGGCTTACAGATCTGTTCAACACTCACATGCTAGTCATGCCGCTCGGCTAACCGGACATGTTCACGATGTATACACCGTCCCCTCTGTGGTCCGTTGCTCTCGATCTGCTGACCTGTTCTAAAAGGCTCTCGCCTCTTTCTGTTAATACAGGATTCCTCGCTACAGTATGAATATTCAATAACCTGGTGGATAATTCTGTTTGGAATAAAAATCGTTGATTATCGTCCAGTAAAATCTGTGGGAGGCCGTTGGTATTGGCAATGGTTCGGCCACCTGCTCGATGTGGGCCGAAAAATGTCTGGCCAAGAGCGTAGTCAGTGTCTAATGGCATGGACCAAAAGGTCGACTATCTTAAATTGACTGGCTTACGCGGTAACCGATTGCAATGTGATCAGTCTGACTTCAACTCCGTGACGGCGCGGGAGGACACCAGAGTGGTCGACGCCGCTTTTGTGCGGGAAATTCGTACTCGCTAGGAATAGTCCATGGTTAGAATATAGTTGGAGGAGTCGATCACTGTCATCGATTCTATTGGTTGGATTGTCAAATCGGCCTTATATGTACCGGTTCGTTTCGTTTCGTCGTCCAACTGGAGCAAAATCCATCACGTCTGTAGTGCGCATACTAGGGAGGAGTTCAGACAAATCATTGCAGAAATCATCTATGACCTCAGGTGAGCTAGAGAAGCAACGAGCAATCACCGGCTCTTCATTGCTTTGCTACTGGGAAGCCTAGAACCAGCCAAACTACACATAGGCAACAGCTAACTGGGACTTGACGGAGCAGGGCGAGTTCAATCTTCATGTTCAGGGTAGTGCCACCACCAGCCTGACAACGAGGACTAGACATTGAAATGCCTGGCAAGCGAAGGGTGAAAGGAGAAGCCGAGCTAGTACCTGGGAAGAAAAGTGAGATCACCAAAATTTGGTCTGTATGCATGTCCCAGGAACACAACACCCCTATTTTAATTTTGCTTGTCTGACTGGCCTTCGGACTCCATCTTTCAGTGCAAACCTCAGGTCATCCGATCAACTTTGTACTCGCAATAGCCAGACCGGATTTTCGGCTTTGTTAGACCTCCTCATTATTGCATATCCACCGCCATGCCCTGGGTTTGAACCCCTGGTGTTTTCATCTCCAAGGCTTGTGTGTTGCCACTGCGCCTATTTTAAACGTTTCAACAGTCCTACTCAGGGCAGCTTGCTGCCCCGTTTGGAAAAGCGTGCGAAAGTTGAATGCAGCTAAGTGAAGAGAATGCATAGGTCTGTGAATCAATTCTCTATTTTCCCATCTCTAATCTGTCATCATACCCAAAAATAAAAGTTGCTTTCCCACTTCTCATGGTGGTGTCTCGTATCCATTTTGAATTTGGATGAGAAGGATGAAGAGCAGTTAGATAAAAAAAATATCTCCCTTGGGAACACTGGAGATTTCTGGGAGAATCATAATTCGATATTGCCCACAACGCAAAAGAAGTTTTACTTTTGGCACCCTAACCGGAGCCTTTGGCTCAAAAGTCTGACCTACAAACCCAACACGGGTAGGTGATTGGAGCACTCCCGAAGGAAATTGTTCTGGTCTATCACGGAGACCCGATTAGTGTTCGTGTCTTGCCTGGTATTCGCTAGAGCTTCTCTATTCACCCGATTTTCGGATTCAATCCCTCGCCCTATGCATCCAGTGCAGCAGGCGGAATGTGGACGGGGGCAGTATCATTTTGGGCCAGGGACTGCTTAGCTTAGGTGGCCAATAGCTTCCCAATGAAATGCGATGACTTTTTTCGCCATCTGAAGAATCCCCACATACTCCACTTCCACGTTCATCCATTACTGGTTTTTGACCGACAAACTGCCTCTCCGTGTTTATTCCCTGAAATATCCTCTCCAAGAGCACAGTGGTTAGAAACAGATATTGTCCCACTGATCTGTTGGGCATGACTGCATCTCCTGATTGAGGAACCTATCCTACAGAGCCCACTGGTTCATGTAGGCACGAAAATCATCAAACTACGCCAAGGTGCGGTCTCGTCGTCGTGCACGGTGACACGTCAATCGCATATCAATGATCGGTAAGAAAAGGGCCCGGAACCACACAATAAGTGAGAGACCTAATAGTACAAATCACTGAGTCAAGTTATTCGATAAACTAAGGGAATTTTTGATGACTAGTAAAATCCGATCCGTTCAATCTTTTTCAATTTCACCAAAAGACCCCAGATATGACCTAGTAGATTAGAAAAAATACTATTCGTCGCTGTCCATGGGAGGTTCACTTGATTAGTTTGTTTTTGGAAGACTTCTTCGGGACGATTCACTCAACTGATTAAGGAAAACCTGTTCATTTGTGAGAAAATGTGATGGTATTAATTTTATGGACCATGCCTCACGCTCCTTGAAGATAAACTGCAGTGAACTTGACTTATGATACATGTTGTACACTATCTAATCAATCTCCTCTGTTGAACAGACATACTTTGTTTTTACTGAAAATTAACGAGGTGTGATCGTTAGTTCAAGCAGAACAGAGTGTAGAAAGTTTCACGTACTATTTCACAACTTTATGCACCACCTATCCACTCCTAACCATATCGGTAACAGCACAACTTGAGCGAAACAGCGAAAAGGGAAAAGTCATAATTTTTTTACCCCGTTGGCAATGCAATGATGGCATCATACGAACGACACAGATTGAGACCGAACAGGAGCATATAAGACTTCAAAAGTCTTGTATCATTTTCATGTAAAATGTCATAGATTTCAAAAACATATGTGTGTGAAATGAGAAGAGACACAAAACTGTGAGCTGTTTTTGAACCAATGAAAGGGCAAAAATGTTTCTGGTAATCCGTGCTTATCTACAAATTGAAATAAAGAAAAAATGTGAAAATGACACTAAAATGAGTACAACATGTGTGAGTCTGAATAAATGAGAAAATGTTCCGAAGGTAAATAGCCCCTGCTGAATTTTGAGTCTATTCGGAAACAAAACTAAGTGATGAAGACTTTTGCGATCAAAACCTCAAAATGTCGCAAATAACCGATTAACGTACGTGCTTTAGATCACATTTTATGGGTGCTGGTACACCAAATACCAATACTATACACTGTATTTATGGAATAATTTGAGGGGTGATCGTCATGCACCGGGCCCTTTTTATCCAATTCACAATAACAGGTAGAAGACAAAGGATTCTATCCCATAAGGTTCCATCCGTCGAAAAGCAACTTGGGGTGCAATTAATTTACAATTATCGAATAACACCGGAAACAGAGGCTTGCACGCGAGAACCTAATGACAGTTGAGGAAAACAATAAGCCATAACTTAACCAATTAAAAGTGACCCTTTACCTAACCAAGTAGATCGATAACTGGAATCAGTCCTAAGACATACACGACCGCACAGTTTGAGTTCACTCAAACAGTCTTCCTGATCCCAAAGTATCATATGTTATCTCTCAGTTCACTTCCAGCAGCAGCGCCATTTCAACTGGTAGAACGAATCGCTTCTTGGTTCAACCAGTGTCACAGCGCATACCCAAATGATCCTCGAAATCGATGCAGCAACCCCTTGGGGCCACACACATACAGAGGCATCAATTCACCGGTCTCTCTGATAGCAAAAGTTATACTTACATCAGGTCACAAAATTGACATGGGTTACTTTTCACAGTATTGTTGGGCAGTCGAACACCGAGATTATTTGCTTTCAGTGGAGCGATTCTTATCACGACGCGTCTGTAAGTGCTCTGTTCACTAAAAGGTTTGAAAAGAAATTTTTCCTCAAGTTTATCATGAACCCAACAGGCCTCATTTTATCCACCTTTCTCCCAGTAAGAATTTTTCATCCACTCTAATTCGTTGTTCGTGGTGGAAACGAATAACTGAAATCAAATGACCTTTATGTTTATTCTGCTCTGATAAGTTTAATGTTTGTCATTTCGAGTTTGTTTTTGCACTGTAATTAGGCTGACCATGAATCAGATCAGAATATAGAAATGAGTCATATGATGTTTGTATCATGCAATTACTTGCGAATAGTGTAAGATTGATAAGACTTTGTTTAGCCGACTGTCCTTTGGCCTCCACGTTTCACGCACAAACCTGAGGTCATCCGACCAACCTTCACTCGGAAGCACCAGACCCGAGTTTCGCTCGTGTTAGAGCAGATCAGTGGTGCATAACCTCTGCCACACCCAGGGTTGGGACCCGGGTGCTTTCGCCTCGAAGTCATGTGTTACCACTTCGTCACCCCGCTGCCGACCGCGCTGATCCGAATCGTCGGGGTAAGGTTGATCAGATGTCGACTTCTATGACAGCCGACGGCTTCGAATGGAGACACGGCGCCTCTCCTGTTAACTCCAAGCGAAAGCCCCTGGATGATAGGATAAACTCTTTCCGTAAGCTCACGATCGATTTCGCGACTGTTACCGTCCAACGAAGTTCCTAACTAATAAACCAAGTTCATGAGTACCGAGGCTAAGGTGGTATATTTTCACCGTCTCTTGAATAACCTGCCAGGTATTTCACTGGAATTGAGGCGTAGGAAGTCGTGAGTCATTAACTTAATCAAGATTAACTCATTGTACTGGTGCTTAGTTTACACCTAGTTCCAGTTATAAGGTATCCAAGCGGTAAGTATGTTCATGTAACCAATCTTTTCTACCGCGGATCGCTCACTTTTAGGACTTCTGACCTGTCGCTGATATTCTTCTGCTCACGGAGTTTTAACTCAGCTTAACAGGACTATATATAGCTCTCTTCTATTGTCACAGACCTAGCAACATCTTTGAACGCATCCAAAAAGACATCAGATCGATTCCATTATATGCCCCACATGTCCACCCCCAAGTACCAGAATTCAGTTGAAAGAGGAAAGAACTCGATGACTTGACTAAACACATTCTTACCGCATTTTACATATCCTCCTCTTCGTCATCGTGTCTATTCAAGCAGTAATTCTTGCTCCGATCAAAATTGGACTCGGTAGCCAGAGCTTTCAAGCGTGCCAACGAAGCACCATCACTGAGCAGTAACTCGTAGCCAAAAGTTACAATCACGGAACCGATAAGTGGACCCACAATATAAATCTGTATGGCAGATGAAATGTAAATTTGGCAACTGTGATAAAGTGGACACGTAATCTGGTACAAATACAAGTAGCTCCAATTCCCGTAATTTAATCAGTGAGATGATTTCCGTCAGTCCAAAACTGTGATATTGCTTCTGTGACAGTGAACAATGATTTATAAATATTGGCTTGACATAATTTCAACAGACTCTTCTCGGTCAGTAGCTGAAAATAGCAATACAGATTGTTATTTTCACCAATACAATTCATCATTTCGGTTCCAAGTGGATTCATGGACAGCGTCATTTCATTTCATTCACGAATGACCGATGTTCACATCTTAGAACACTACTGTAATTGTGAGTCGAACACCTCACCATCCAACGATTCTGGCTAACTCTCACACCCAAAGTCGTCCACCTTCGGTTTAGGGTACACATGGGGGCTCGGTGGATGTGCTCCACTGGTGAATCCTAATAAAGATGAAGCAACTGTGCCGTGATCTCATGGCTTTCAGTGGTGACGTGAGCGTTGATGCTGCATGAAGTGCCATTGTTTGTTTGCGTAGGTATTCTCATTCCAAGAAACAAAAATCAATGAAGATGCTGTTTGATCCAATCAACATCCTTACAACTACCCTCTTGTCGCGGCTTGGCCGATTTGGCTAGACAGTTACTCCGCTCATCTAATGTTATTGGAACACAGGTTTTCCACAGTTAGATGATAATCATGTTACTCACCCAAATCTCACGGAAGTTTGCATTTGCAAAAGCCCCACCAAGACTAAGTGCAGGATTCATGCTTCCTCCGGTATACGGTCCCTATCAAAACGAAATAATGTGATGCAGTGCATGAGTATCAAACAGAAAGAAAGGGACTGTGTTTCACGAGATGTCACCTATTACATTTTGTTACTGAATATAGAATGCATGCCATTTTATGTGATGAGATATATGAGATAATCAGCGAATAAGATGAGAAATCGTACATTGTAGACAAACCGGCCATTTGTGTGGTATTGCGTAACTAGTGTCAGGGAAGGCAGAGAGTTTTTGCAATAATCGGAGCTCCCTATCTGTGTACAATAACAATTATTATAGACCACCCACTTCATCTGGCCTCAGTTGCAATAGTCCAAAATTTTGTTTGACTTACCTAGAATCAAAATTCCTTCAAGTTTTTTACTATTTTTCCAATGCATCAGATAAAACGTCATTAAAACCAGAGATTGAAGGCAATCCGTGTGGAAGCCGTCATTGGATTTCAGTGACTGCCTCGGCAAATCCAACTAATCTGTTACATGAATTAAGTTTAAATAAAAGCGCTACACCTATTCCTTTCCTTTCGCGGAATTGATTTGCTTCACATAAACGTTCCAAATAAGAGGACACTTTATGGGTAAAAAAATCAACGCTGCACTTCATATTTAATTAATTTCGACTTACTCCATTGTGAGCTATCCATCCACTTTATCAAATTCAGGGCATATGGCTTTGCGTTAAACTGTTTTGCTTTAGTCATACTTATTGACAATTAAATCTCGAAGTAAACCCAGTTGCATAATCAGAACACAGGATGTAGACGAACTTATATTGTCTGCGATTTCTTTCTCAAAAGATTACCATTCAATTTTGTAAGGAAGCTAATCGGGAGAGTTAGAAATATTTCACCCTCTGCGTTTGGAAGCGAAAGGGTAAAGATTAGACCGATGGGTCCACCTTGACTTAATAATGTTTGCATGAATGGCTGGGTCGCGCAACGAGTGATACTTAACTTACATATCCATCAAGCTCATATATCTATATATAATCGAATTCTGGAGAGCCAGTTTAAGTGACTGAACCCAATTTCGTTACAAGCATAGATCTGGCCTCAAAAGGCTGACGCGAATTGCTTCGAAAATTTGTGGCGCCTGAAGTGTGGCTGCTGTTCGCGTATGCTGTTACACGGTAAGCCATCGTGGATAGTGTACTTTGATGCGATTTGGTAGATCTCTAGTCATTCGACCCAGGTGAATGGACTTGCGACAAGTTGGACCAAAACAACACAGGTTACCACTGTGTCAGGTGCCTAACTGTGATAAGGTGGATTTATAGCTCAAATAGAAATAACTCGAAATGTCGAAATCAGGAAACATGGTAATAATTCCCAAAGCTATAGAAAACTTTGATTTGGAAAGCTTGTGAAAAAAAGTTAAATCAAATCAAACACTGCTCTTCGTGAAATGAAGACCATCTTTACTAGTGCTAAATTCAAAAAGGTAACTGCGGCACGGTAACTTTCCGAACATGGGACTGAAAAACTGCGCTACAAAGAACCTTCGTAAAGAAGAATTCCAGAATGATACGTAAGAAGAATTCTAACGTAAATTAAATCAGTACATTTAATCGACTGATGGAGTGAAGCCATTTTATAAAGTTCAATGTATGTTTTGAATCAGAATACTGATAATAATACAACACTGCGTTTCTGTGAATCGGAACTGTCAAATAGTTCGACGGTTAGTCACAGTAGATTGTTGAACTCCGTACACAGCATTTAAGCGTACAGCATGAAAGACATTTTCCGGAAAAATCACGAACGGTTTTCTGAATACGGATTAGAACAGACGAATGGTCACGCTGCTCAACGTGTCGATAGGTAATTGAGAAAACATATCCGTTGTTCGCTACCCCCGGTGCGCAAACTAGACCACACTTAGTTCAAAATTTCGGGTCACCGGAATGAATCCTAATATGGTCATTTATAATTTCAATTGGTGTATCCAATCGTCAGTCTTCTAGCAAAAGGGTATGGAGCACGCAACAGCCCCACTCAGTTATCCTGAATGTATGAGCCAGCTACCGAATAAAATCTGAAAATGCCTTCACAAACAAAAACAACTATTTTATTGGTTATGCGGAGGTGATTTCCTACTTTACTTGATCAATCATTTTAAACTTTTTCGATAATGCAAAGAAAGCCAAAATTCCCACCAGATAATGCAATCAGAACTAGCTCTCTTGCATTTGCTTTCTCCAACACGGAAGTCTACTTCCAATGTTGTTTTTCTCATGATAGATGAGGTGATGCTAACTAACCGGCCCTGAATAAAATGGGCTTCGGTTGGTTGAGTGAATGAACGAGTATCGTATCCGTGATTTCACCTGAAAATGCCACGTGTGTCTTGGTTTGAGCAAGCATGTGTTACACAGAATTTAAATTTCGTTATTTCCAACCTTTTACTGCGGTCTTTTCAGTCAAGCTGCCATTCCATCAAGTTGCAGAAATATAAGTCTGGTCTAAGAAACTACTACAGTAATCCCGATTTTCCTGATTTTCTGATCGATTTTGATTTGTAATACAATTTTCTTTGTGAAATTTGTTCGAAAGTACTACGTACTAATCAAACAGAATTAAAATCTTTTGTACTAAATACTTCTAGCATGATCAATCGTAAAAAGTGAAATCGGATAACTTCCTGAAGATTGTAAGAAAGTGCTTACTATAATTGTGACCAACAGAAACCGAGTGACACCGAACATCAGTGGGAATACACTTAGATTGCCAACAGTCCACGGTTTGTCACGAAATTCATCAGACACAGCGAGCACAATTCCAACAAGGACCATTGTGGCGAACACTTCCAAACCAACCGCCTGAGATACACTGATTGCTGGATTACGAATAGTCATGCCCACATTTGGCACATCCGTCACATTTGCCGGCCCGGCAACACGACCCAGGAGTACACCACCGGTGGCACCGACAATTTGGGCAACGACACATACCAAACCGTGCACCACGGACAAACGACGAGTGAGAATGAAGGCCAGCGAGACTGCAGGATTGACTTGCGCCCCACTGATTGGTCCGAAGACACAAACCACCCAAGCAAATACTGCACCGACCACAGCAGAAACAGGGACCGCTGGTTTATCACCCGGCTGATAAATGACAATGACGAAGAGAACTAATCCCAGGCCGAGCATCTCGGCTAGGAACATACGTGCCATATATGCCATGTGTTGAAGATTGCAACTGGGGAACTTGTTCATACTCGGCTTTGGCAAATTTTCACAAACCAGATTTGAGGCCATTATGTAAACTGTATTTCTTGGTTGCTTTCTCAACCGTATGAAAACGTTCTTGACCAGACAAGTAAAAGGGTACCAAAGACGATATATTTTTGAATTCGCTGAATAAAATTCAACAAATATTGGGGGAAAACTGCATCATCTTCAACTTACATCCTGACAAATAAAGAAGGACTACAGCTGGTCGCAAGTTGATGTCTACTACACCCTGTCCATGTGAGTTTCGTCATACTGAACTTAGGACGTTTCACATGCACCATAACTAGTGGAAGAGTTTCACTTTTTCCTTCCCTTTTGACTTATCTTTTAGTACCGGTATTTGGAGGGTCTAGAAACGACCCTACAAATCACGGATTTATATATATCTCCCAGAAAAATCTTTACACCTTCTGAGTATTCTTATGCACATTTTACTAAGCAAAGCAGCAGTGTGCACAAATTTGCTGGCTTTTATTCAGGCAAACCTTTGGTGTCAATTGGTGGTTACCAAATGTTGTAATTTCGGTTTCACAACGGCTTAATCCGTACTATGTTCAGAAAGAAGGAATATTGAACACAAGGAGCGCCCGTGTTACTTCTGACAAATACACATATGCGTAAGAATTCGAGCGAGTCATTAAAGTGCGTTTATTTCGTTCGGATCTGTGTGACATAAGACCGGTTTATTGCTAGTTTGTAATTAGTTAAACTTATTCGAAGGAGCAGAATTAGTGGATATATTTGTACCCCAATTAACCTTTGTCTATCTAAAGGCTGATGATTATCAAAATCGGTTCGATTAACAAAGTGACCAATTTGGAATGCATGTAGTTAGCTAATCATCATGGCATTAGCCAAAATTTGTAATCCGTACTCATGGTAATTAATTAGTGACGTTTTATTTTGCATGCGTATTTCTCCCAGCACTTCATAATTCGTGGTATTTGGGATTAAATTATTGTAAATATCTGCTGCATCCTAATACGGGATACGTATATTCAGGGACTAAACAGCAGTATATTTTCATCTGGAAAAGGTGTCTAACGAGCGATTGAATCTTTGGCTACAAATATCTGTAGAATGAACAATATCTGTCTGTTTTTTAGAAATCTTGTCATAGTCCTTATGTTGATAGTTTGATGATAAAGCTCACATGACAATGTAACCTGTGTGGTATAGGCAGATAACAATCAACTTTTAGAATTTGTGAGTGTGAAAAATGTCCAACGGAAATATTAGCCATCTTCAGAAGTGGCAGTTGGCCGTCCGGGTAATTTGCTTATTTACAGTGAATCGTAAAGTGTGAATATGGGGAGGAAATGTGGTATGGAATCCCTGATTATGTTACTCACCTTTTTAAATTTCACAGTGGTTTGGCGAAGCGGGCAGTTCACGAATTTCACCGCCTCGAAGCCAGATGAGGTGCATTTGATAGATGGTGCTGGTTAATTTATGTTTGCTTGTGATCTGGCCTCGGCGAGAGCGTTCGCAACACAACGAACACATACATACACACACACACACACACACACACACACACACACACACACAAGCCGAAAACCAATCCAATTACCCTCCCCCATACATCCTCGGCTTTGTGGACGAAAAAATCATGGTAAATCTATCGGTTAAATGACCTTTTACAGACTATTGGGTGTTTGATCTCTTCGCGATCAATGAATTATCTACTGTTTTTTCTCTGCACTATCGGACGTCCGTTCTCTGTACATTGTGACCTGGACGCTCCTTGGTTGTTACGTTCCATTTAGACTAAGTCAACTTTAACCCTGTTTTTTATTGGTTGCCAGTCTTGTCTACCTATGTTGGTCACGTGTACTGAGAACACAGTTGAGCACTTACGATGCGGTCGTCCTGTTTGTTGCTTGCTTGTTCATTCTGTCACGAATACAGCATTTGGCGTCTCATGACTATCAAAACTGTACAGTGGATTTAAAAACACACCTTCCAATGGCTTACTGGTGCAACTTAGCAGCACTCCTACAGAAGGTGCGTGGATGCAGTGAAAAATTGCATTAACTGATTACATGGGTTTACTGCAATTGGCAACGAACTACACGGAGAGCCAGAATTTAAAAAATTGCCTCACCTGGGCCGTGAGAGCCAACGACAATTCGATGCCACTGTGTGTAAGTCACTGGACGCCTTAGAAACAATACGCTTTGGAAAAGCTAGAAGACTTCATACGCTGACTTCTCCAGTTGGCACTTTCTTGTGAATATGCTAATGTGCCGAAGAGCAAAATTGAAAGTGTTATATTTATCCAACGGTTGATTTCCTGGGTGACTGATGACCGTAATAATGAGTGCCTGTTGACCGAGAAACCCACCAGAATTACGTGGGACTATGGTGTAGAGATTACCCGATGCAGAACATCTGGCGCAAACACAACCTAAACACATTCACGCTCGATGCGATTTCGTGTGCATTTTCTTAGCTACTGCAATCTTTCGTTGCACAGGAACACGGCTGAGCTGATTTTGTGGTGGGAATCTGCTACACTGGGTCAATTCTCTGAAGGGTCCAGACCGAAATGTAAACTGTTAGACCTGTGATAAAGCGAGGACTAAACGCCCGTTGTTTTCGTTCTCATTCTCGTACCGACTCAACAAGGAAAATTATCTGATCCTGACTTTGATTCATCCGTGCCATGATTTGAAGCTGTCTGTTCATTCATGTGCTTTCACTGTGGTCTCTCTTGCCCCATTTTTGCAACCCAAAACGGTCTTTATTTGATATCTGTTGTTCCCAATGGCCGAATTTGAGCTATGAAATTGGATTCAAGTTGCCCTATCACCTTAGTCCTTTCACGTTTTTTATGATAAAGACCTGAATGAACTGTCCGTATCCATCCTGATACACGTTCAATAGTCATACTCATTCCATGGTGGAAACTGATGGTTACATTATTGTTACCTTCCCGGTTGCAAACAGTTCCCCTTTCTCTGGCAGGTTGTGAGTCTGCCAGTTACAATCGTCCCGTATTGAGCCGGATTTCTGTAGTTGCTTTGGACGTTTCTTCTTTCTTATTCCGTATGCTCATTTTGTCAGTCAACACTGAGACCTTACATCCACGTTATCCTAAATTGTTTGGTCTGTCCACTGAGTGAACTCGCTCCGCTTCCTATCGAATTCGTTTGAAGGGGAATGTGGTGCCAGTCTCTACCAGTCAACTTCAACACGTACCAGTGGAGCGGAGCTGAGTCGTATCCTCTGCCTTGCAGTTAATGGTAGAGGGTCATTTAATCTAGCCTACGAATTTTGGATTAGGCTCCTCCTATGGTCACTATCCTGAAGAATGATGGTTCTGTCAGATGATGACTTGCATCCCTTAAGAGTCGCATAAAGGTTAACAAGTTCTCTTGCCCGTTCCTGACGAGTTATTCGTTCAGCTGACTGGTGCCAGCGTTTTCAAGTTACTCTCACAAAAAGCTTTCTTCTGCATATCTGACTCCAGACTCTCGATCTCTAACCACCTTCGCCACAATGGAAAGATTGTCAACACAAAGTTCTACCACTGGGTCTAAGTTTGTCCCCGGCAGTGTGCACAAGGATAACGTGTTTGGACATACGGCTTCGTGCGGTCCTAAAGCCTCTGAGTGATCTGGACTTTCGCTTACATGCTGCGAAGTGCCAGTTCCATTTAGACCTCACGGAATTCTTAGGTCATGTTATCACTAGTGTCAGTACCAAACCGAACACCGAGAACACACCGGCGCCGACAGGAAAGTGCCACAGAGATGAAGCATCTTCTCAGGAAGTAATCCTATTATCTGCCATATTTGCCAGATTTTGTGACCCTCACGTATCCGCTTAGGCAGTTAATAAAGGAAAATTTTCAGTTCTACTGGTGTCCATCGCAAGAAGGGACATTTGGTGAAGTAAAAAGCCGCATAGTTTAGACGCCAGTGATGACTATTTTCGACGACTATTTCCTACCGTTGTTACCAATGGCTATTCAAACGTTGGTTTAAGTGCCATATTATTGCAAAATTAACAAGGACAAGAAAGCGTCATTGTCTGTGCTTGCACAAAATATACGAAAACTGAAGCTAGATATTCCGTCAGAGAGAAAGAATCCTTAATATGTATTTAGGCTAGTGAAAAATGGAACTAAATCCCAATCGGTCAGCCTTTATCCTAATCACGGAGCCCCACGAACTCTACTTATTCGGGGGATTGTAGGTCTTAGACCATTGTGCGTTTACCGATGCTATTCCAAGTTACTGAACTACAGTTTGCAAATAGTCATCAGACTCGGGCGTGAAAATCAAGTCGCGGGGTATATCTATCGTCTCATTCTTGAAGAAGCCGAGGGACTGAGGACACTGACGAGTGGCCCTTAGTGTCCGCTCTAGAAAGTGGGGAAATTTCCGCCTTTACAATAAAAGAACTTCAAAAAGTTACTGCTGGAGAGGAAACATTCAATTAAATTAGAGTTACTTTTATATGAAGGGCATCACCATAATAGAATGAATTGTCCGATTTATAATTTTGATGTCCAGTGCCACCAGCGATCAGTAGTGGATGAATACTTCAGGCTTGGAACGAAATTTTCGGTTATCTGAAAAACTGTTCCGGAAGTTCTGTCCTTTGTCCACGAGGGTCATTCTGGTATCGCTCGCATCGAAAGGAAAGCTGAATCATGGTTCTAATGAGATGTTAAATTCCCTAGAAAACTTTTTCGATAGCTGTGAACCATGTCAACCGTTGGATAACATTTTAAGACCAGTCGATTCACTGACACAGCCCCTAGTTTATCCCATGAACCTTTGGTCAAACATTAATAGTGATATCATAGATCCCATCAGAAGAACCATCCATTTTCTACTTTGTTCTACAGTAACTGGCCTGAGGTATATTTGTGTGGGGACTCAACTTCGGCAAGTATCTTTCAGTGACTAGGGTATTTTTTCTCATTTTGGACTGCCGGAGGAAATAGTTACCGACGGCTACCCCCAATCCATAGGTCAACAGTTGAAATCCTATTTAGGAATTATCGCTGAAGTGAGCCAGAACTCTACTGGACGGTTTTCTTTAGCGTTAATTTCACTACTGTGTATGATTGCAATAGAAGGGGTATGTTGCATCCCAATATTGGAAAGAATCAGCTGAGAATCAAATAGATTCAGATTTGCATCCAGCTGAACCACACAAACAAGGCTCTGTCTACCCCCAAAGGTTCCAGTATTTTCTCCGGGCAATGTGTAAAACAGGCTAGATTATTTCGATTCACAGTGGAAGATGACGTTGTACAAACTTGGACTTGTTAAAAAAAATACGGCTGACTAAAGTACAGTGAGTTGCTTTCAATAAAGGGAAGAATAATTCGAAGTGTTAGAAAATTTCAACTAGATAGAGTCTTTTGAACGTTGAAAAGAATCCAAACAACGTAAAGACTATGGAAAAGTCCAAATAACTAGCATTTTTTCGTTGCCGGATAGCCCAAAGTAGGCAGTATGGCAGTGCAGAAAAGAGGGGTGTGAATGATGAAATGGATTTGGGAAAACAGTTTGAAGAGAATTAAATATTAGTTATAAAGTGTGGTATGGAATAACGGTTAAAACTTTGACTATCAGATGTTGAGACCCCCTGTTCTTCACTGGGTACAGTCGAGAATGTTTACACTGACAGCCTGAAACAATTTTTGAAATTGTGACAGAAACTTTGACAAGTGGAAAAATATAAATCCATATGGTAATTACGTCCTAAAATTACGGAAAGTTCACTTCTATTTTTGCATCTACACCTTTTCCCATCATGCTTTAGCCAAAACCAAATGTTGCACCGCAAATTGATTGGAGAGGGTTCAAACAATGTGCCCGTATCGTCGAACCATGTGACACAGCCCTTATCACTGTTGCAATTTCGGAGATAGTAAAGATGTTAAAAGTTGCATCATAAATAGATTGGTGACATTATTGGGGGTGTACTTACGATAACTGTGTGCATTGCTCTCGGAATTTTAATGTATCCACTTATCTAAAGGCTTAGTGAACCAAACCTTCTGTTTTGTTTCATTGAATCCAGTTCTGATATCTGTCTATGACTTGGAATGCAAAACAGAGTACCGGTAGTTTCATTACAGATTTTGCTTACAGGACTGCTTGTAGGTAACATTTAACCCTTGTGTGGGAAGACTCGTTTTCGATTGGTTGATATTTCGTTCGGAGGAGGTCAGGCAATACAGTCACACCGTGGCCTTTTGTTATAGTATTCGCCATACTTTTCGTGGTACCGTACGCATCACCTCTTGACAATATGGAAAGCGTTATTATAGATGGGAAGAAGAGACCGCATCATTTCACCAGTGCTGAAGATCGACTGAGGATAATACAATATGTACGAAGGGGAGATGATTTAAAGGACACCGCCAAAAACCTCAACATCAAGATCAAAACCTGCCGTGCTACTGCAGTTAAAGACATGGAAACGGCATTCACACCGGGGTCCTACAAGACGAATTTCAACGACGAGTTTGTCAAGCATTTGTGTGAAGTGGTGGACGAAAACCCAACAAACACATTGAGGCTGTTGAAGAAAAGGATGGAGAAGAATTTCCCAAGCACAACATTCAGTAAGTCATCTATTGATCGATTACTGGATGAGCATCACTATTCAATTAAGAAGCTCACTATTTAACCAGTGGAACGAAACTCAGATACAGTCACATCTAAGCCAGCAGAATATGCTGATTGGCTGCAGCTATCAGGTACTGCAACTTTGAGGTTGTATATTGATGAGACCGACTACAACATATGGTGTTGTCGTAGCTATGGGGGCCCTAAAGTGGACGGTAAAGCAGTCCGGATTCTACCGTCAAGTAAAGGGCCTAACTTGAACATATTAACTTGTTCATCTATCGCCGGCATCTTGAGGTATGAACGTAATACAAAGATTACATGGCACATTTTTAATGAGTTTCTCTCATGCTGCTCAGCGTCTATTGCTACTGAGCAACCTGATATTCTAGTAGTATTTATCCTTGACAACATGCTTGTTCATCGGAGGGCTTTGGAGGCACAATTACACGCCAATCATCAAATACATTTTTTCCCACCGTACAGTACATCATTCAGTCAGCATGAGGAGGCCTTCAGTGAATTCAAACAGGTAAAGTGTTTGCCACTTTAATTTGTTCATATTTGTAGTACATTAAAAACTGGTTCACTGAAAATACAACGGTAAAAAAGGCTGCGCCACATGGTTCGACGATACGGGCACATCGTTTAAGCCTTCTCCAACCAATTTGCGGTGAAACATTTGATACCATTACCACGGTCAACTGCACAGCAAATGATCGCCACACTTTCTCATTTGTTCCGTTAGCACAGCAACACCAATCTTTGTAAAAATAATAATAAATTGTTCCAATATCTCTTGGTGTAATTGCATTCCGATACTTTTGACCTGACTGGCTTGCAGCTGCTTGGCTAAAGGTTGTGTGTCAAGGCTGTGTCAAGAATGGTGGGTCGTGGCTAATGAAACCTTCTGCTTACCGGACAGTTGGTATATCAACGGAAAGTCACTGGGTCGATTCCGGATCTTGGCGTAGGCTACGGAAGCAAAAACAGAAATGGATTTTACCTTTCTGTATTATTTTGCCCTCTGCACTTATTCTGCATTTTACGTGGTACGAAGTTCAACCAAAATCATGGTATTCTGATTTTTGCAGAAGAAAATGTGAAATTGTTGAACACTTTTCCGTTCTTCAAACTTACAGCGTTTGCTTTTTTATGTTAGCTTCCCTTATGACCGTGGAAAATATAAAAATTTGGTACTTGATGTCAATGATATTAGACCACAAGAGTAATAAGATAACATTTCTTAACAACCAAATGCATAACGTTTCCACCGATTTCCATACGTATGCCACCACTCCTGAGTACCTACCCGGCACTGCCTAACCAATGGCCGATATCCTCAGCTGAATTTAGTCTTCAAGCGCACACAACTTAAGTCTTTGAACTAAGCCTCCAGACAAGACAACTTTTACCCAAAGTCCAGTAGTGGTCTGGATTGCATATCACAATGAAAATGACATCCGATTGGAGATACTATCAGCCTTGTTGCTAGTAGTGTCTCATATCAAAGACTCAATTAATTCGGAAGTCCTGCAGAGTTCTATTTTCAAAGGCAACGGAAGCACAAATGATCAGCCAGGACAAACTCATTCCAGAGCTTTACCATTTTTAATCGTAAGTCTTCCCCGTTCTAATGAGGAAGGTCATCTTTTAGCTTATCGACGGGCATACACGAGCCTTTCAGTTCGGCTTTTCCGAGATTTGATATGCAATCTTTCTAGATGACTGTCAAATCTGCATATCGAGGTCATTTTTGTCTCCCATGCGTGGACCAGTTTGACGCACAGTCTCCGTATCTCGAGACATAAATGTGTTTTCAACTTTGAAAGACAGAAGTAAATAAAAATGAACCGCAGTACAGCATTTCAGTGATTAACCATGCCCATTTTGAAATCGTTCGTTCGTGACAACCTTCTGATACTCCCGATAGTGGTACTAAAAGCTGGCCAAAGGCTAAATAACCTGGTAGAATGGTTTCTTATATAAGCCTACAGTGATAAATTATCGGGATTTCATTACTTCCATAGCGAAATAAATGAACGAAATGTTCATAAACAAAGGCAAAATCACGCACACGTTCATACATGTCTATCGGATAACCACACAACAGTTATCACACTTGGTTACCACGGCGATTATAAACTGATTACAAGTTCGCGTTGTTTGTACAGTTCAGGTTTGTGCGCACGGATAGACAGGGCCTACATATTTCTTAATAGTTTGGTACTGGTGGTCGAGTAGATCACTTTGAACGCTTGACTTGCGTTGACGCAATGCTTAATCTCGTAAATATGTCGAGCAATTGATGATCTGATTGACCTTTGCTCGGTTGATGATGCAATTGTGGTGAAACTGCTACTCATTGTCTTCTGGAGCCACACTGGAATATACTCAGCCATTCGATGACGTAACCGCCTTTCCGTTCTGCCTATGTAGGTGGCTGAGCACTCACGTTTGAATTGGTATAGGCAGTTTGATTTGGCGTGGATAGGCAAGGGTTCTTTCATCGATGGCCTAGTTAACCGATTAGTTGTGAATATAATCACCGGATCGGCTGCATAGTAGGTGCGGCTGACAGCTGATTGCAAACATTTTTTGATCAAATCACATACATTACCACCTTTGTAGGGGAGTGAAGTTCCGCTTTCTCAATGAAGGTATCCATTTTGGAGAGAGTTAAATATTGTTCTAGTAAGGATCAACCGATGAGGCTGGAAACTCTTCGCTCGTTATCAATCAGTTGAAATTTGATAATGATCACGTTACCTCTTCACACATTAGCGAAATAGATATTTACTGTCTGTCTGCCTCCACTAAATGGATATTTCAGTGTGAATACCAGTAGTACAAGTCTCTAGAGAACTACTGGAATCCTGTATGGGTGTCAGACCTGTGAAAGTTGAATTTACAAGCGCACTTATTTTCAGTTATGTTTCTCCAGTGGTTTTCGAATAAAATGGAACTGGGTTGCTGTTGGCTTTCGCTGATAGTCGTGAGTGACCAATGTTGAGGTTTGTTTTGTGTTTTATCTGATTTTGCCCGGAAAACAATGAGTGGCATGGTGATTATATGGTATGTTCTATTTTCCTTCCTTCCAACGATTGTAACTGATGTATAACATCTACTCAGTGGAGCTTAGGTTTGCTTAGAAGTATTTACATGAATTAACAAGTGATGCGTCAGTTTATCTAGTGAACACTTCTCAACATCCCCTTGATTTTAGTCAAATCTGTCACCAGTTCCACCTAAGAAACGCATCTTTCAGCGACGACTTATCATAGGCACATACCTTGCTGAAAGACCGCGTTGGTTCCCCTCAAGATCTTGGTAAAGGCTTGGGCGCTCCAAGATCAGACTTAAAGAATGGGTAGCGCAGCCGAAAGGCTCATGATTTGAGTGATTGTGAAAGCAAATTTTGTTAGATATATTGTCTATTCAAAGCCCCAAGTTGAACTCAGTATTTGTTGTGTACATTTACAAGGTGCCAGTCAAACTGGTCATTTTATACACGCATCTGATCTAGTGAATAATCGCTTTCTTTTGTCCTTGTCTGCGCACAAGGATTCGGAGAAATTAAATTTCCACCAGTCGAAAATGAATGACTATTTGGGCTGGGAAGATATGCAGTGACAAATAATTGTACAATATATTCCCATTAACTCAACTATTTTCCATCGATGAACATGCATGAGTTCACACAGAGCTTGAAAAGAAGACGGTGTATGTAAAATACTCTGCGAAGTCCAAGATGGGCTTTGTAAATTTTACATGTCACCAAAGTTATCTTCAAACATGAAGTATATACTTTACGAGTATCTATGCAGGGATTACCAAAATCCGCTCGACAATATTTAAATTTACTATTTTCTAACGTAAATTGCCTTTCATAATACGATTCATCTGGCTGCGTGAACGTCCAAACCGTTTAAAGCCGTGGAATCACAGTACAGTGTTCTTCCGGATTGGGTACACCCCAGGGCCTTCCAGTTTCCAATATTGCTACTGATAACGATAACAGTAGTTAAATACGTTTTTCTGAATTCCTGCGAGATAAAAATTGTCCACTTGGGTAAACAAAGAATTAAGCCGGAATTTGTAAATTTACACATCATCTTTGTTTGAAGTGATTAGTAGTTCACATCCACCTTTGGGTACTAATTTTCGGGTTTATTAAGCAAGCTGCTCGTGTAAAATTGAAAATGTGTCTGCTTGCTTGTCCGCACGAATTACCAGACCGACAGACAAGCATGAACTGTGAAGCTGTGAATTCGAAACAGTGGGGTTCGTACGCACGATATGCACCTGAAATATGTGCGCAAGTCGTTGATGCGTATAATGAGGAAGAGGACTGGCAAAACATTGCTAGATGTTGTGGAGTCAAATATAAAATGGCCCATTCTTGAGTAAGATCTTTGGATGGTCAGTTGATTCGGAAGGAAAAAGGGGACGAAGCAGAGTGCTTTCAGAATTCAAAGTAGATGAGATTTTGGAGCGGATATCTGTAGACTCACAGATCATCCTGGATCAAATAAGAATCCGGATGTACTCGACATATTTCGACCATCCATTTTGTTGGAAATTCTCTTCACCGGACCAGTCGTGATGTTGTTTATAAAACCTCGCAGTTGGAAAATAACATGAACATTTTTTATTCCCACGCCCTACCTCTTCTTGTATGACTGGTTTCCTGTCAACCCTCTCTCTCTCTCCCTCTGTCTCTCTCTCGTAACATTGACACCTGCAACCAGCCCTGCCTTCCCCCCTTTGCTAGCGCTTGCTTCACCGCTCCCCTACTTTGTGCACCGAACACCCTCGCCGGTTTGACAGCTATCACGCTCTGAACATGCGTCAGAGACACTTATGTCTCCGCTCATATGGTGTTTGTTTGTCTGAATTCCCACTGTTCTCCATGTCATGCCAACTGGGTTCACACTTGGGGATGGTCACTGTGACCCGGACATCTGCCTCTTTGCCTCTCTTTTGTTTGATTTTTAAATGTCTGCCACCTGCCAGTCTCCCCAGAGTAACCACCCCTTCAGTGTACAAGAGTCCCATAACTCCATCACTAATTACTTTCACTTGAGCGCCTAATCCGTCGCTCACCTGGGATTGGTTCGCTTCGACGGTATATGTTCTCGCATTCCCATTGCTGCTGAGACTTGCTTCGGAACTCTGAAATTTCGCTTCCCTTGTTGAACTTGTCTTGTCAAGACGTTCGTTGGTCTACTGCCGGTTACTGTTGCCGGACCACTCACAATTGTGTTACATAAACGTATCCTGTCTAACTTTGCTCCCATAGTACACAGGTTTTGGATTATTCGTCTTATGGGCTAAACGAGTTATCTGCTCCTGCGAGCCACTCGAAGAGTGAACATGGTTCCATAACACGACATATGAAAAATCAGACGGTGTTTCAACCAACTGTTGTCGAAAATTCGTGACGAAATGGTTACATCAACGAAATAACTAACAACGTATTCAAATGGTGCGTGTGTGTGATGTGAAATGAAGTGGTAGATTGGTTAAGACCAGGGGTATTTTGATTTGCATGGAATTACCGAATATCTAAATGTGACTTGTTTTTGCGTGTGTCATTGTGAACGTATGCCGCAGGAAGTCGAGGGCAAATCAGTCAATCCCTGCTGGAAGGAAGCATAAGGAAGCACTGAACGCAAGTCTACTCAGAGATCTTGAAATCTGATGGTCGCAACGTGCATCAGAGATAGAGCGTGTTGCTGCTATGGGGAATCCCTGTAAGCTATTCTATCTTGTGCGAATTGCGGTAGGGAACCACTAGGTGTGAGTGAAACTATCTGTGTAGCTGACGTCCCGTCAGTTTACAATCAGCAGCGTCGTTTCAAAGACCGGGAATTTAGCTGACCTGTCGTGTCAGCTCCACTCGGCCACTCCGGCACTCGTTTCATGGTCTGCTTCGATCGATCCACCTATTGAGGCGGAGATGCACAATGAAAACCAAGTGTTAGGACGTCACAAACAGTCGGGCTTCGATATGTTTCCCCAGCCCTGTTCAAAGGTAGCCGAGTGAAGCTTGTTAGATCGCGATTCCTAAATTACCTCTATGCTGAGACAGCAAGATCACAACTCCCTTATATTGTGTTAACTTTATTAAGTTGCTTTTAATGAGCGTTGTCAACCGATTGAGAGAATGCGAAATCAATCGGGCATTCTGTCCACAATGTTCCTCCTGCTTTATTAGAAGATTAACAGTTCTAGTTCGTGAAAATATCCCTATCCACATTACAACTCTGAAAAAAACGGTCTCAAAGATGAAAAACAGAAGAGCGAGAGTTGAAAGTGTAACAGTTTCACTTGTGAGTGCCTGTGGTCGTTAAGCATTCAAACCAACAATACTATTCCTGAGTTTATCTAGAGGTATACAGTCGTTGTATGAGACTACAATAAATTCAACTGATTGGCAAATGAATAACTGTGACGCCATTATCAAATTCATTATCAGAACTGAGTTGCAAGCCAATGGATGTTTCTTATTGAACCTGGGCATGGGGATAGCACGGATGCATACACGACAACAGTATTAAGAATTCAGCTGGAGATCTCTCGGAGGAAATTTCATTCCTAAAAGTCAGCAAACAGTATGAAGAACCCTGGTTCTCAAAGGCTCAAACCAAACCAAACCAAACCGGTGAAATTAGGGTTTATTTTCACTGCGTTGACTGTAATGAAGTTTCCGTTACCAAGCCCCGGTTCGCATACCGATCTGAATCAATCACAGAAAGTTGCTGTTATGAGGCCAGTAGCTAAGGCTTTTGTGGATGGGATTTTGGTAACACAAAATGCAGAAAAACACGCTCATAAGTTGTGCACTTTCTAGTTTATGCATTTTAACATCTGAAGTGTTACCTAGCTGTCACTATAAGACGGAGCCTAACAACAGTCTACCATTCGTATGCTCCAATGATTTTTATCGCTGCGCGGGAACGGTGAAGGCGGATTGAAATTCGGATACATTTGCTCCTTTGTAACTGCACTGTAGTTCTCGTTTCTCATTGTTAGCCTCGGAGTTAGTCTGTGACTGCAGTGTGATTTCACTTGCTTTGTTCACTTCGCCCACTTGGTACGCGTAAAACCGAGTGAAAGGTTTGCCTCTGTCTATTGGTCTTGCTAACGATCACCTCTCGATCACATGATAGTTACTGAGCTTCTAAGCTTTGGTCACGACAAGGTCGAGTTCACGTGCGTAATTGTGGACGCACAGACGACGCGTACACGTGTGGTCAAAAACGCGAAATGTGTAGAGATGATTGATGGGCCGGTCTTCGGACCAAACAGGAGGAAGTCTCAAACAGCCAATTGGGGGCGGCATTTCCGAATAATTTCGATCTATTTCCGAATAATTTTGACCTAATTCAGAAGCAATGCGGGAGTGATTTGGTCATTTTTGAGAAGTTATTGAAATTTTTACATGGAGATTTTCGCCTTAGTTAGTGCTTTGGCAACTAAATCTCTGATAATGAATTCACAATCAGGCCTATTCCAGTTTCACTTAGGGTCAGACTAGACAAAAAGGATGCTTCGGGAAAGTGTTCGGACAAAAAGATAACAGACAACAAACGAGAGCCTCAAAACATTTCCATTCGAATTATTTTTGAGAAGTAAAATAAGGTACGATGTGTAGATATCCACATGGAACAAACAGTGAGGTAGTAGTACAAGTGTACCCGGAATACATGTGCAATTAGAATAACTGTTTATCGGTCAACACAGTGCTTTCTCTCACACACTTTCAACAACGGAAGCCTATATAGAGTGGCCGTTCGTGCGAGGTGAGAGATGCAATGAAGGGGCGTGGCACTGAAGGTGAATAAGTGCACTTGGCAGTATAAATGATTCGAAGCAACGTGCTACGTCGATGCAATGAATATTGAGTGAATTCACTGATTCATTTGGGAAAATTAGTTCACCGAGATCTCGTTTCTTTATAAAACAGTTCTGTGATTCATCTGCGTAAGTAACGTGTAGTCAGTGTTTTTGAAAACTCATTGCAGTTAACGGAAAATCGAAGTGGTGAATGTGATTGATTCAATCTTTCGTACATAAACACTTCGACCATATTGTCTCTCTGGGGACCAACCAAAGAGTTTACCACGCGCTTTCAACCACATCGAGGGCGAGACTAAAATGATCCGTCTAGAGATAAATACAACAAAATCCACGATCTTCACGTCTTCCCCAGATCCAATGGGCTTCACCCAAGTTATCGGCAAAATTTTGGAACTATTGTGCGACTTCAAGTATGTTGGGTTTACCATAAAACCAAACGGCCAGGCCAAAGCCGAAATCAAATTACGAGTAGCTTCAGCAAGGAGAGTAATCCTGCCACTTCCTAAATCTCTCTGGTCCATTAGTAAACTATTCATCAGCAAGATACTACTCGTTTATCGTGCCGCCATCCTCGCTGTTCTCCTTCATGCTAGTGAAACCTGGCCGCTGAAGATAGAGGGCACGAAAAAGCTGGAAGGTTTGGATCACCAGTACCTTCGACATATAGTCAAAATCAAATGGCGTGGTCGAGTTTCATACTCCGCTGTACGAATACGCTGTCCGAATATAGAATGGTTGCCCTCTTTTCCTCAACGACGTCCTCTTTCATGGTTTTGCCTTATCCTCCAAAGCAGAAGTTATAAGCAGAAGCCTTCTGCGGACCTTTGTCCTAACATGGAAACGTCGCCTTGGCAGGTCAGCTAAAGACATGGGTCAACACAGTCAAAGCGGAAGTTAAAGTCCTAGGCCTACAGTTAGTCTTCGAACTTTGTGTGGTTCAGCAGCAGCATTTCTCTTTGTATCGAACCTTTCACCTATCTCAACGTACAAAAGCCGTTGTCAGAGACATCAACGAAGCCAACTTATCCTGAACAAGGAGTTAATCGAATAAAAGGTAAACTAAAATATATAAACACATCCATGTCGAATGTAAACCAGCAGAAACTAGTGTGTTTATTTTTAGTACGGATATTCTGCTTCTTGCTTTTCCTGATTTTATTTCACTGATCAAAATGAATCTCGTGCCTGCTGTGATAAGATGTCATCTCCCTTACGTAAACACGTCGCGCTTGGTTTATTAATTCTGATCTGGATGAAGGTTGGTCAACTTTGGCGGTGGCAAGAGTGTGTAATGGAGTCGGCATAATGAACGCTATCAAATCTACTTACACAGAAAGTTAACGGGCGGACACTATGATCAGCACAATAGCAAATTCTTTAACATTATAATTGCATATTATAATACCTACCAAAACATAACATGTCAGTCTTCAAGAAACCGGAAAATAGTAGATTGTTATTTGAATATTAACACTGGCTGAAATAAGTTGTTCTATCTTCTGTACTAGGAGGGTTCAAGTCTAAATAAAGCTCCCATCATGGAGCCTTTCCTATGACAAACATGAAAATCGATCTAAAGTGAGCATTACAATTCATGAGCAGTGCATCAACATAATTAGATGGAAGTGCACGATCGATTTTGGCTCTGAAGTTGCTTCTTAGTCAATTAGGATTCATCAGTGTTCGATATATACTTCATCAATGTCACGTTATTTCTTTGCGGATGATCTGAGGCCTGTAGTTATTTACTGATATGCCGTAGGAGTTTACTGTTGTGTCCAATTTTTGCATTTTGTAAAGAACGATTTGGAGGACAGAGCGAACGGAATCCAAAATGAATAGAATATCACTGGTAACCGGTCAAAATGTGTCACGGATGAACCTTGCATAGTGGTCGTAGCGAATCAAGCGCGTTCATTGTGTGGGTATTCCCGAACTGATGCAAACATACTGCACTGTTGTGGGACACCAGAAGTCCGTCACCGAGACTGGGTATTAAATAAAGATATCATCAATTGGTCTATACTTATGTTATACTCTCCCTTCTTCGTCCACTAACTAATACAGTTACTTATAAGAGGTAAGAATGAATATTGATTATTATATCAAAAAAGAATCCGACAATCACGTTGTAGTAGTTGCACACAGCCAAACTGCAGGAATGTATACCGTTAGTGATTGGGAAAAGTTCACCGAGTTAAGTACAAGCAAGTGGGATCAGCTGATTCCCTGTTAGGACTGAGATTCCGTGACTGTGAGCCATCGGGTCTGGCTATCGGTTTCAAATCGCAACCAGGATTGTGGAAGTGGGTTGCCGAATCAGGTATGCGACGGCTTTTGTCTACTGAAGTTGACAAACATTCAGCACTCCCACTGTTTGTCTACCAGTAAAGCATCAACAAATTATCACATAATTCATCACAAAGTTACAACACTCAACTCAACACCGAAAACTACGGATGCACTTACGGTACTTCCAGGCCTTTTGAGCCTTCGTCGGTTCGTTTACCTTTCGTTCATTTGCTTTAGGAAGGTCACAACTGGTCGGCAGCACTGCAACCGACTTGTACGATCGCCAATTACGAATCTCTTATTACAGAAACGTACAATATTGTTTCACCAGTCTTATTTTGATATTTCATACAACATTCCTGAGTATACCTTCTGTCATAAGGCACAAATATTTAGTAACCAGGATATGAAGTTACGGATAAAGAGCCGGTTTGCTATGGTGTCACATCACTCCATAACGATATAAAACGAAAAACTGTTTGTTTTCTCACAACGCTTCTCTCACTCTCTGATATTCAAGTTATTAATCGGTACAACCTGGCATTCTCTGCTCTATCAAAGTGAACATACGGGAGGGCCCTGGGATTGCGTGTATTCTTCGCATTTTGTGAAATGAAATTACAGTGCTCAAAATCTGGCAACGGAATATATTCGTGCTCATTGAACAGTTAGTTCCATAATTCCGTATCAATTTCTCACTGCTAAAACAAATCTCACCAGCCATTGGAACATACTCGTGATCGGAGGATAAATGACAGTCTTTTTACGGAGTTTGGCTGCCACTAATTTCTCATTAAATGACAACCAAGTTTGGCGGGATGCCCATACGGTCGTGGTGGTTTATGCTGTTTGTACGTATACCTGATTGGTGAAAACAACCGCAAAACCGGTCGTGTGCTTCCCTGGAAATCTTGTCCTGTCACCCAGATACCATGCTATACTACTTGTTTTGAAAATCCATACTTTAAGACCATGTTTGTTCTTTTACCTTGCCAATTAGCTGTCGACTCGCTTGCTTTCGCTCCTTTTGATGGTGCATCGATTTCCTACCCATCTGGCCGGATTGCCCAAAGTTTGAGATAAGTCATCAGCTGTGCATACCTGGTGCTCCTGCAGTACATGGGGATTACTGATTTCACTTTCTGATATGAGTTCCGGGTTTCTTTTTCTTCACGTCATTCCATCACCGACTCAACCCCCGAGAAATTCTCGAATAAGAATCACATCCTGAACGCTACCTTGTTGTCAACTGATGAAAAAGGGGACATCTTCAGGTAGAAGAAATGTAGGTCTCAGACTAGCAGAGGGAAGTTAAGACGTATTGTTTTGGTGACACATTCAACTATACGGGCCTTTCACTAATCTGTTTGCCGGTAGACGTCAAAATGCTCTTGTTAACTGATGAAATAAAGTGAAATGGATTAGACTTTCGACCATAATTGTTTGTGTCTTACTGGTATAGGGGGTAAACGAAAAACCCAAAAAATAAGAGGCCGACAGTAAACTGAGCCCGTAATAAACACCAACAGAATCCACAAGAAATCGAACCTACAGCAGCACCTCTCCCATTAGTGAAAGTCGTGAAGAGAACACGTTTTAACTTTTCACAGTACAGGTAATCAGAACACATACTACTTTCGATAGTTTATTTCCCGATTTCCACTTCGGAATCGCTCACTTTAGAATCACAGTAAAGTGGCTCAACAACGAAACTTTTTCTTTACAAATGGGAACAAAAAGCAATCAAAAGAGATTGTTTGGAATATTATGCTGTCCAAAGTAATGCTGATAATATCCACATTCACTGGACTGACACAGTTCAAATGGAACTTTGGTCCACCAAGGGATTACTGTAAGCCAAACAGCGGCACAACTTGAGCTCAAGCCTATCAAAAGCCTTGGAAAAAGTTTCAGATCACTTCACACAGTAGCCTAAAAAATCCGTCCTTAGAGAGGGCACCAATAAAAGTCATCAGAAGTTACAACCTGGTCTCGACCGAACTGTGCCATTGACATCCTCGCGACATGAATTCGTCGGTGTCGCTTCACGTGCTTCCGTTATTTTTAATCTGTTAACCCTTTGAAGAATCATTTCTTCATAGGCTCTTTCCGCCTCACCTGCAACCTTATGTTCTGCTTCAGTACTTCGTCGAGCCTCTAGCTTCTTCTCGTGCTTAGTCATAATTTGAGATTCCAGTTTTTTCCTTTGACGGTTCCTTGGTATAACCTATTCATATGTGGTAGCCGACGAATTAACTTTGGAAAAATCACCGCGTGATTCTAAAAGTCGACTCTCCATCTACACACGCTTCATATAATTCAAATGAGGTTATAGCTGCAAATCAACTGTGGAGTGCCGAAGCATCGGGATGATTGGGAGGAAGAGTACCGGGTACGCTAAACTGATGAGCGGCAACAACCGCAAAGCCAGTCGCGTGCCTCCGAGAGAATTTTGTCCTGTCATCCAGATACAATGTCATACTCCCCACTTCGAAATTCTGCTCGTAACTTTAAAAACGAGGTCCCTCAAAGTAGTCTAATACTAAATGGTCCACCGCCAATTGTTATAATTTTGTAACCCAAAAAGTGGTTGAACAAATATCACACAAATGGGAATTTGATTAAAGAGGTCAGCAAAGTAGGGTTGTAAAATACAATCTTCGTCATTTCACTGCCTCAGTGGTAGCATTAGAAGTTCGTAGCTCCAGTGATATATCCACTCTCGAAGAACACACTGTACTTGAACATACTGCAATAATGTGATATATACATATATATTCAGTAAAATAACCATTGTAACTGATATCAGATTGAAGTGAATGATAAGTGATAGGAATAAACAGTAGTGACAGGGGGACTAAGTGCATGGTCACAAGATTAGGGCCAAACTGAAACACCATTCACGCTGAAGGCAGTTCGGGTTTATAAATGAGAATGGCTAAGTTCGCGGCTTTTCTGAGCAAGGTCGTATTTGTAACTTCGCTTATGGCCTTAAATGAGTCGCCTGGTAGACACTGTTCGATTTGGCGCTTGGAGGCAGCGGCTGTTTCACTGACGGTGTTTGTATCTGTGTGGCTATGATAATGATGATGGGATTAGCTGCGTAGTAAGTGCGTTTGATTCCACCATCCAAGAGCTAACTAATTAGTTGACTGAATCATCACCTTTGAATGATGGATGAGGGAAGAAGTTCCAATTCTGAACATTTTGTGGCTTCGGAATAGTAGACATTTCTGTGGAGCGCTACAGATTAAACTGTATTAGTAAAACCCTTGGACTGTAACGTTGAGGTTAGCTGTTCATAGCCAAAAGATATTTTGAGTGCCCTGTGGAACAGCGCTTGAAAGGGACCGCTCTTTTATATCGTAGACCATGTGTTTTTTGGTGGAATGATCCCCTAGTCAATCTTTGCGGATTAATCTGTATTACGGACTTGTACTTGCTGTCAGTCGTATAGCTTCTGATGAGTTAACATTTACCGGAGATCCAACCGAATTATGGTCTGGTCCTCTGCACGAACGATCTGTCCCTCTGCTAACAAGTGCGTCTTAGGAAACAGTGCCTCACTATGCACCTTGCTGACTGAAATAACGTAACACAGTTTTCGTCCATGGCGTCGAGCGGTGACAAACCGCTTCCCGCACTGCGATCGACTGTTGCGATGGACGACTTTTCTGTGGGGACTAAGCATAACGAAGGTATTGTTATAAACAACCTGCAGTGCTTGGCTAGTACCAAGTGCAACTGAGTATTAGGAGATTAGATTTATACTACATGATTTATCATGCTGTTTCAAAGCTCATCTCATCATTGGAAACCAAGGAAGCTCTGTACGTCAAGGATGCAACAGCTATGCAGTGCTTCCATGGTTTTGGATGGTGAGTTCAGCGTTGAAACAGCTTGATGAATCATATTTTACAAATCTAACTTTCTGCTACCCATTTGGACATAACACAATACATCCGAAGTTCTGGTGCCCTATTCAGATGTGAGTGATTTCAACCGATTTGCTGAATTTAGGTTACCAAAGGTTCACAAATCAGGAATACCATTGAGACCGGTACTCGACATGAGTGCATCCCCGTATCACTCAGTTGCCCGATGGCTTGTAGATGCACTTGAACCGGTTCGCCGAAAGATTGCCCGCTACAGCCTAAAATACACCTTTCAATTCATAGAACTGATCAGCAAGCGACATGCTGAAGAACTAACGATGGCCTCTTTGGATGTGACATCTTTGTTTACCAACGTGCCGCCTCTGGAAACGATCAATTATTTGTGCGATTTTATCGTAGAAAACGATTTCAATATCGGTATTCCAGTAATCAATCTGAAGGAACTACTGTTACGATGCACTTTCAATATACAGTTTACCTTCAACGGAGAATTATACCGCCAGACCGATGGAATAGCTATGGGGTCACCTCTAGGCCCCCTTACGTGCTGATATATTCATGGCTAAGCTAGAAAACGGGAAACTTAGCGATACGATAGAAAGTCTACCTATCTACTGTCGATACGTAGATGATATTTTTCTCCTAACTGACAGTCATACACGGCTGGAGTCATTGGTGGAGGAGTTCAACCAGGCACATAATTCAGTTGGTTTTACGTCGGAAGTAGAAGAAAGAAACACTTTCCACTTTCTAGATGTGCTTCTTTTAAGAGGTGGTGATGGCAAACTGCTCCGTCGCGTATAACGCAAACCAACGTGGACAGGCCAGTACACCAATTTCTCCAGCTTTGTACCTATCGGATGTAAGCGTAACCTTATTCGCTCACTCGCAGCCCGGGTGCGAATGATTTGCTCCGATGAGACGGTGAGTGAAGAATTAGACATTTTGAAGCAAACGCTATTGGATAACGGATATCCCGAGCGCTTCATTCAGAAGAATATAGCAGAAAGGGCAACGAGACAAGCGTTAGTGACCGTAAAGAAGAAAGATTTATACATTCATCTCCCTTTCAAAGGAGATGACAAAAGCGAGTTACTAACAAGACGCTTGGAAAAGGCAATCGATCACACCTTTCTTGCTACCACACTGCGTGCCCACTTCACCAGTAGACCAGTGATCTCGACGAACCTAAAAGACAAGTTACCTGTTCTCACCTCATCAATGCTAACCTATTCATTTGTTTGCTCATGTTCGGCAAGCTCTATAGGTAGAACGACACAGAAACTATCACAACGGATCAAAGAGCACAAACCAACTTGGCTTTCGACGGGAAACAGAAAATCCATCACCAGCGCGATTGTGGCTCACAATGCGGACATTGGACATCACGTAAACGACGACGCGTTCAAAATAGTCTACAGAGTCCCTACGAACGCGCCGAAAGCCACTCGAAAACAATATCTAGCAACGGCAGAGGCTGTGGCGATCAGATTATTCAATCCATCGCTTTGTGCTCAGAAACTTTTCGTTAAGGCACTCAAACTACCCTGGCCGCGATCTGAGACCGACCCTAGAGCTCAATGTGACCCATACGTTGACCCTTTGGTTTAAACCGGAAATGGATAATCCCCGAAACCCTTGTTCATTGTTTCACTGGCCCCTTTCCCAACCACGAAACAACAACATTTCCCCTCCTATCCTTCCTAACTACGCAACACCAACTTTGATGACCATCCAATCAAACTTTAGCACACAGACGTTGTTCATAATTTATGCATTTCTAACCTATAAATTGAACTGTATTGGCCACTAGGATGATGTTACCGAAAACGAGCTTGTTCGCTATTCGTGTTTCCTATGTATAATGAAATGGGATTATTCAGTGAATTTAGGTTTCTGCTTTATATTCCATCATTCTCGTTCGCATCCTCCATTACGCTGGGGCTGGTTTACTCACTGCTTTTTGTGTCATGTTGCTTGCGCACTACCTATAGTACTATTTCCGCTGATACCACAACTACGATTTCTACGGCAGTTACTGCTCCTGCTACTACTACCACTACTGTCGATACTGGTGATTCCGCTACCAGTACTAATACTACTACTACTACTACTACTATTACTGCTACGAATATCATGTTGTGTTCTATAAACTTCCATGCTTAGCAACTAAAATGGAGATGTGAGTGGGTGTTATGTGGTTCTACTATTGATCTCTCCTCTAAATGCTTTGCGTTCGGGCCGATATACTTATTGTAAAAGTTTCCTATATGAGTAACAATATTCCCCCTCGGAACCAAGTTAGCAGTGTCTTTTGCTCATGCTGTCCATGTGTACTATCCGCGAACTCCAGGAGAAGGCCTTCAGTGTTACCATCATCGACCTATATTTACTTAGACGCAGTTAACTGGATCAAGGATTGAACATAAATCCGACCCACCTCACTCCCTTGTCTTAACTTGTTCTTCTACTCTCTGTATAGCACGATTACTAGTTCATGTAACGGTGCTCGGGCCCGTTGCTGATCTTATCTTCCCGCATCGCTTCCTAATAACTTGTGGTTTCCAACCCGTCATTGTTCGTGCTTTCTTTGGCCCAGCTGGACCGTCCTGTTTACTGATCAACAGGTTTCCCGTGTTCATCCCTGTCTAACCAAACCAACCTATTCACCTGTTGCCATGACAGTCTGACCAGATCTATGCCCCTTTACTCGTATCCGTGTTCGACCAGTTCGCGAGCTTTGGCGTGTTCATTACCACCCATACTATTTTCCATGCGGTGTTCTTTGTCGTTTAATGCCCACACTTTCGTAACCATGATTCATACCTACTGCATTGTCTGTCCAATGAACACTTGTTCGTTTACCAGGTTTATCCTTGCTCTCCGCCTCTCCCCTCCCTGTATCCCTGGACTTGGACTGACCTCCCACACTGTCGTTGTCCCCTGACTTTGACTAGTCATAGTTTCATCTGCCGCCTTCTCACTTGTCCAACGTGTGACTTGGTCTAGACTACAACTACGTGCGCTTGCCATGCCCTTGACGGGTTATTCGATGTGTCTTGAGTGATTTGCACATTGTGGCTTGTGGTTTTGATTGGTTCTCTATTTGCATACGCAGATTACCCACTCGCCTTTTTTGATTTGGGTTTCGGTTTCGTATTTTGTGTAGCTCAACCAATAGACGGTGGTCCTTTACACTTATTGATCCGCTAGTCGGTAAAGACTACAGTATCACACGCGTACACGCAAGCAAATCGCATTGAATTCGCTCAGAACAAAAGCGTTTCTTTCCAACCAATCAAACTTCTGAATCGAGTCACAACTGCTTTTGGATTTGTTGCGCGCTGAGCTGCTCAGCTTGACAGCATGCGATTGCATTCACTGCTTACGGTTGTGATAGACGATTCACTCGTTAATTTGCTTGCTTACTTGCTTAACTGAGTACAAAGATTTGTGAGGAGAAATTATTATTATTTTTTTTTTTGAAAATGAACAATAAGCCTAGAGTACCAATGATATTCCATGATCAACTTTTTGTTTTGCCCTGGTTGTCGGTGATTGAGCATTTAACGGAGGTTTGAATCATTTTGGGTTCGGTATGAAACCTTCTTTGGAAACTGTAAAACCAGAATAATCATAGAAGTACTTTGGAATACATATTTCAATGGTATCGCTACTGCGATCTAATCTCAGAATTTTACCATTAGCGGCATTAACCAATGGTTATGTTCCCCTTTGTTCCTTCCGATCTCAGTTATACGGTCTTGATGCGCCTTTGCTCCACTTAAACCAATAACGATTTCGCCAATGCTCTTGCGAAACTCGCCTGAGAACACACAACTCAAATGGCGAGAAATTATTCTGTAAACATCCCTACTCTGTATTTATAGTCATCAACCTGTTCGACTTCTCATCTAACGCAATTTGCAAGTAGGCCTCACCTGGATCGTACTTTAAAAATATCACGCTTCATCTTAAGTCTCTAAATAAGTCATCATGGTCCTCTGTGGTTAAAGCACACCTACGAAGTTGAGGTCTTCTTGAGATCACCACTAATTCTTGGTGTTACACCTTTGCTTACGTGGTCCGAACAATGAGCCTTGGCCACTTAGAAGAATCTGTTTAGGAATCATTTTATTTTGGCACACAGTGTTAAAAATTGATTGAAACCTATCTTTAATTCCATGCGGCAGCACCTGTCACCAACCCATTATCGTCCCTTAGCTTACTGCAGAGCTGAAGTAGCTACTACCTAGTAATATTATTCCGATAGATCAATATATTTTAACCACCGAATATTGTGCCCTTGGGGCTAAAGCCCGCAACCAGGGGTATATGCAACGGCATGGTCGTAAATCACCGAAAACGGACTCGTTGGGCCCTAGTGGTGTTCTTCATGCTATCAATGAGATTATGCGCATAACTACTAATTTACCTTTTTTGCCTGGTAATAGATC
The DNA here is from genome assembly GCA_948099385.1 of Fasciola hepatica. Classification (NCBI taxonomy): domain Eukaryota; kingdom Metazoa; phylum Platyhelminthes; class Trematoda; order Plagiorchiida; family Fasciolidae; genus Fasciola; species Fasciola hepatica. The sequence goes on from CANUEZ040000019.1 coordinate 6,697,796, forward strand.
TTTGAGGTCAAAGAATTCGCTTTTGAAAGGACAAGAAAAGCTCACAATTTGGCCTGTAGTGCCCATAGACAAATAAAGCTGACAGCTGGGCCCTAGTTTCCAGAATAAAAGTAAAGAACAAATTTGTGTTTCTAGTTTGTGAAGGGAATAAATAATCGACTCCAGAGATTATACTCTTTCACTTTTTTTTATCTAACTGATATCTGACTGATGCGCTTAAAGCAAGCTACAGAAGTGGCGAGACTAACGGACATCGGATAACTTCTGTGTCGCTTAAACCTTTTGGTTGCCACATACCCTCCAGATTTTGTGCCCCAGCTTTTCTTCTGAGATAATGCGTTCCTCAACGCGAATCATATAACTATCCATAAGTTATAGAATATGTCGGTAGACTCATGAAAAAGCTTGTAGCAAGAAGAAATTTCTTCTCGATATATCACTTCAGGCATTTACATATATGGTACTGGGTAAAGGAGAGTATATGTGCAGTTATAGATAACAGAGAGTGAGTAAGTGCGCAGCAAATCCGGTAACTTGGCAACACGCCATTTGGTTACACATTTCAAACTTGTTGTCGCTCACACAACGGACAAGGTTCATCAAGTTGAAGCATGTTGTGAAGTTATCGGATTTACTGCACACCTACTCACTCTCTGCTATCTATAGCTGCACACATACCCTCCTCTACCCAGTACTATATATGTAAATGCCTGAAGTGATAAATCGAGAAGAAATTTCTTTGTGCTACAAGCTTTATCCGTAAGTTTTTTAAGTGACAACTCAAGTGCAACCTTGTAGGCCTGGGTACTTTCCTGGAGTGATCAGTGATAAAGATGATTAAAAGGAAAACCATTTTTTTGCCCATTACGCTGACCTTACTAGGAGGACATTTTTTGAAATCTAAGTACAGTGTGTTCTTCGGGTACATCTCTGGAGCTTAGGATTTCTAATATTACTACCGGAAAAGGTAGCAGTAGTTAGATCTTGACTTTTTCTGAATTGCCGCGAGAAAAATTGAGTGGTCATAGGTAGGCGGGCAGATCCGACCACAAATGAGGCATTTGTATCCACACAACTTAATCATCATATTGCTACAATTATCCTTACCTCTCCTCCTACTGTGCCGTACCATTGATAAACTTTATTTCTTGGTTCCTTTGTTGCTGAGAGGTAGCAACCAGAACAGCCGCAATACAATAACTGTTAGTGGCTATTCCAACTGAACTAGATTCATTAAAGTCTTTCACACCCAGAAGGCCAAGGTGAATATACGAGAATAAAACTCAGACGGGTTATTGATAAAACTGTGCTAACGGGTGACATACCGCTAATCAGGTACTAAATAGGTTGATATTCCATTCGGGTTTTCTATGCAAGGACTTACGAAATTAACCACCATGGTTCAATTATTCACAACGAACGAGTTCACGTTGGTTTATATACCACTAACAGTCCAATCGATTTGCGTAGACAGCTTTATCCGATAACTTTGTGGTTAAAAGTAGCACCTTTGAAAGTATAATTTGCTAATTCCGGAGTCAGTCACCGTTTTCTCAAGCGGACAATGCCATGCATTTTTTCTCGTGAGAATTCAGAAAAAGTCGAAATGCTACTACTGTTATTATTCTCAGTAGTGTTATTATAAATTCGACGCTCCTGGGCTGTACACAATCCCGAAGAACACTCGGCACATAAATTGACTAATGTGGTAAGAACGTTCATTGGGCTCAAATAAATTACGGTCATGGGGGGGAGAGTTTGAAAGTAGTATGAGCACTGCGAATCCACAGACGAATGGACTAAAGAGGTGAGGAAGTACACTTACGAGTTGAAACATGGATACTCATAATTCACTGTTCGCATCAGTTGTGTGACAACCGATTTATTGTTTTCGACTCATTTACGCGGGCCAGACAATATCATTCCACGAGGTAACTGATTAGGAAAATAAGCAGCCTATTGCAATGTGAACAGAGCCACAAATGGCACGCTCTGTGGTAGTAGCGTAGACAGAACCTTATTACCTTCTGGTCGGCTCTGTCCAGAGTTTATGTACTCAGTGATACTTCGTAGGGGATGGTCCCAGAAAACCTATCTCTACGTTCCTTTGACGATGGTCCCATCAAGTGTCAATGTCAGACAAAATTTGTCGAGTACCACTAAAATGAGGTAAATCGTTGGAAAGCATCTTTGACGGTACTGGGAGTGTTGTTGGAATCTTCGACAATACTAGCCTAGTATGGGCCTCAGTAATGGTTTGCTAAACATGGTTTTCAATGAGAAACGGTTACTCGTGTACCTGCAGTGATGATGAAGATGCGCTCAGATTAAACGACAAATTATTTGGTATAACATCAGGAGTTTGGAAAGAAAACGAAGAGTTTCAAAATTTTAAGCTTATAAGTTACTAGTTTTCCACTGCTTGGTGCAATCCTCTGAAAAAATCTCAACGAATTGATGAAGTTTTCATAGAAAGTCAGTGTCATGTGCAGTTATCTTTGGGAAGAATCTCAGAGCAAAGCAGTACTTTCATTGAACAAATCGAAGGACATTTTGTGTCCCAAGGATGAAAGAAGTTCGATTTCCAATTTTTTTTAATCTTTAGTTAGTAGCTCTGTCAAACCACGTTAGTTATTCCTTGTGGCTCGATGATGTCAGTGATCTTCGCACAGTGCTGAGACAGGCGTTTTATTTATCGTCAGCCGCCAATGGAATTAAGTATGTCCTTCTAGAGGGTACAAGATCCGGATACCAGGTTGGACGTCTGCTGTTGGCTGTTTTCGGCTCATTGAGTTCTACTTTACTTACTGATATATCATGAATTATATTTTAGTGAACTTATTGAACGTATCACACAGATTCACAGTTTCAAGCCTAACATGAAGTTCATTCGTAGTGAAATTAAGTGATGTTGGCGAAAATTAACATCGTCGCCCATACAAAAGGTGCCCTTGGTTCAGGGCAAATTAAATCCGTTGTGGAGTCTGCGTGAAATATGAATATCTGCCAAGGGTTGGGGTTATACTAATGTAGTTTGGTCCATCGATGTATTCGGCTATGAAAAGTTACCCGTAATGGACAAAAGATAAATGAATATTGCCTTTGTTTGAGCATTCATTTCTCCGCCATACTGGTCGAGTATGGTGTTCCGTTCTGTCCCGATAGCTGTGGTATGAAGACTCTTCTGCATTCGGACCTTCTCGAATTATTATTGTAAAACAATGAGTATGTAGTTCCTTTCCTCGGCTAACTGTCCCGCATATCCTCCTCCCAACCCGGACCTTTTCACCCCGAAGACGTGCGTCCACGTGAAGTTAAGAAGGCGTTGACCGTGTCTCCACTCGAAACTATCGGGCATTGCTGGCTGTCATAGAGAACGACATCTGAACAAACTTAACTCGGTGATTCCAATCAGCTCGGACGCAGTGGGGTGGTGCAGTAGTGGTACACACGTCTTCGAGGTGAAAGGGTCTGGGTTCTATCTCTGGATGTGGCTGAGGATATGCGCTACTGATGAGCTCTAACAAGGGCGAAAGTGGAGTGTAGTGCTTCCGAGTGCTGCTTTGGTAGGATGATGTGTGGCTTGTGCGTGAATGATGGACTCCAATGGACAATTAGCCAAATAAGGCATCACCAATCCCACACGCTTCTCGCAAGTAATTGCGAGATATATATGAATATATAGTTTGTTTGTCCATACACTAGTGCGTTGCACACAACGTATTGATCCGACTGGTGTGGGCGACCAGCCCTTGTGACTTAAATACCGTTGACAAGATTCATCTCTAACTCTGTCGATCCATGTCACGGATCGGCTATCCTGTCGTTCGTAATTCCGTAGTCTCAAGCCTTGGGCTTCGTACCTTTCGGGTGCTGACTACTAACGTGACTTGGCTGTCTACCATCGGTGAGTCACCACATACCCACACATGTTCTGTGACTACATTTTCCATGACAGTGTGGTTAGACATAGGGTGTTGGGTACCAGATGTCAGTCGCTGGATCAGGCCCTCAATTTAGAGTTGAGGTGGTTGGCACGGGCTTTACAACGCCCACAGATAGTCAACATCAGTGCACTTTAATTTCCGAGGTACTTGGCGGTTGGAGGATGGGGACGCTGTGGTCAATCGACGACATAGCAAAATGTATGAAAACGTTAACAGATGAACTTAACCGGGTGGAACGTTTTATTCTTTTGGGTTAGGGTCCACGAGATCTGCCTACTAGATGGTTCGCTATACTAAGCGATATGGCTAGATGCCGCGGTCAGTGGCGTAGTTGCATTCGAGTTATTTCTTCGTCTTCATGATTTCCCCTCCTAAATTCAATTGGACTTTTGTTCGTTTTTTGCTCTTCTTGACGACACTACAAGGTAACGGTTAAAATCAGCACAGAAGTGCAAGTCTAATGGTTAATATGAGGCTGCCGGAAAAACACGGGGACCGAGTGATGTCGACGTATCACGAGCTTCATACACATGAAATACAAAATCGGTCTCATTCGATCATTGTTTCACGGGGTACATGAAACGCGCACAGAAGACACATTAGTTGGTTATCCAATATTGTTTATTCTGAAGCATTGTAGAAAAACCACATGCTACTAGGCCAATAATTGCTCAGAAATTGGAAATATTTTTTCAATTGCCTTTCAGATGTGACAAAGTCAACCAACTAATTAGTAAGTACTTGAAATCAGTCGTCAAACGCAATTACTACACAGACAAACCAATTATTTTTTACAACCTTGCGGATACCAACACCGTCAGCGAAAGAGCTGCCTTCTCTCTGCACCAAACCAATCTGCGTCTGTCTGTTCACATACGAATGCGCAGCAGTATACAGCCGTATATATGCTTTACCCAGTAAAGGAGCGTATTCCAGTGTGAGTTCGAAAATCTGTGATCATTCATTTCACAATGATGACCTTATCAAAGAAACCGAAACAATCGGATTGCCAAATACGCAACATCTGATTAAACAAACAGACTGTGTGATTCCGGGGAACTCGTTTAAGGTCAAATACAGCACTACGAATATCAGATGGCTTAGATAGACTGGAAATGTGCAGGTTACCGAGCATTGAGAATGATATCCCGTCTACATACCTGAATTATCCGCTGTGCAAGCTTAAGAGATAGCATCAGCCGAAAAGATGACCGTTGTGACCTGAGTGCGATCTATTTTGGCAAAACTGCATATTGATTCCTGCGAACATTTACGCGGCAAGTGGCACACCTTTAGGCTGAATGACGTACACTCACACTGGCCCGAATTTCACCTGACTATTCATGCCACCTTATCCGCACTTAGCAAAAGTTTCTGTTGAGAATGTATTTTTCTGGTGTTGGTGAAGGACGGTAGGCCACAATCTTATTCATTGGATTCAAACCACGGGCTATATGGGATCAGATGTCACCATGTGCATACACCATCTCAGTATCCACGCTCAATTCGAGCCTGCCATAGAAAGTGTTGTGAGTTCAACAAGGCCTTGCACGTTTGATGCTCGCGAAAGTTTTGCTGATAACTCCCTGTTGGAGTACCGTAATGAGCAACACTGAACGAGTAAGTGACATCTAGTGTACAACAATAGCATGTATCCTTCGGAGACAATGTTCACTAAGTGAAGAACCTTTGTTCTATTGAATAAACACACCTTGAGTATTGATGGTTGGCAGATTTTGATAATGTTTTGAGGTGATCCAAATGTGGAAAATCTTTGGCCCCGGCGGGATTCGAACCCACGCATGGTCACCGCCCTCGCCTTAGTACCGCGAGTGCTCTACCAGCTGAGCTACGAGGCCACGCCGGAGAACCTTCGACTTTCTGCATATGGATCACAGTATACCCGCCCAAATTACAGTAGCACATGGCATCCACCACAGTGAACTAGCTTGTAATTGTATTTGGATCACCTCAAAACACCTTGAGTAGTTTAATTCTATCCAACTAGTAGATACAAGAATAATATAAAACCAATGCTAGCCCCAATGTCTCCCTGGAAATCTTTAACAATCACATTTTTTCCATCTAAAAAATGTTATTGTGTTGTTTATTTTGTTGGAGTCTTTTAATTCCAATGAAAAAACATTTACCCCATAAAATCAGAATACCACTTTTGGACAGTTTATTCCATGGATTATCCTTGTTATCCATTTTTGTAAACCATAGTTTTTAATTCGATGCCATTGTATCGATCACATATGCTTCCCCAGTAAATCTTTATCTCGGCTAAAAATTGCAAGTTAGACCTAAAAACAAACGGTTCCAAATGAATCAGAGAAAGAGTCAGTCCTATTCACTCAGGCTTTCGTTATTGATTAATAGGGTCTAATACTTAAAACGTGTCGCTTTGGGTGTGGCAAATGGCAAGGGCTGATGGTTCTGTCGTCGCTTTGCGAGATTTCTTTTGATGAGCACTGGATATGAAAGGCTTCATCCATCGTTAAGCGAGTTTACGGGAGAGAACTGAGCTAGCTTAATTCTGCAATCAAGCAAACCACCCATTTCAAACGATTCAGATACAAAGCACTTGAGTGACGTGTTTCATGATCGGAAATAAGTCATTTTGCAGTAAAGAGCAATTTTTTGTTTTATTCCAACAGATCTTACTCACTGGAGGTAGTAAAATGCCAATACTTTCTAGCCAACAAGGTTCGATGGCATTTGAAGCGTGCGGGCTAAAACATGATTTTCTTGCTAGTTGACTTGGATAGAACGATTCGAGAAGACTCACAACCGGATCACGAATGAATCTCGTGCAATTCCCAAATGCCAAGACAATTTATGGCAGATTGGGTGTGCCTGAATTCCTGTTTTTGATCACACCACGGTATTTTTGTAAAGCGAAACACACTCTGCTTGCTTGTATGCTTGTTTATTTGTTTGACTTATCTTTGTGTTTGTTTTTGTGTGCATGGTGCACCGAAGAACGACAGTGCTTCTGTCAAGATAATAATGAGTAGTGAGATAAGAGGCTTATCTGATTTAAATGGCATTTGTAAATGCATGAGCAAAAGTTCTGAGAAACTTCCGATCAATTTTACGGTTGCTGCTGTTCATCAGTTATTACGTATCCGGTGCTCCTGTATCTATTCATCTTCATACTCAAACATTCCGTGGGTGTATTCTGCCAGTTATCCCATTTGTGCAACAGACGTTTGATTGAATGCCCCACTTGGAAGACTGCGATGAAGAATCACAGCGATCATTCGCCGATAATACATAATATAGTGCCATGTCTTTCCTTGAAATGATTTTTGATAGCAAACCCGAGGAGCCGGGTGAGAGTTTCATCGGGGGTCCGGAAAATTTACACTATTGGTGACCGTTGACAAAGATGAAACAGCAGTACGGTAAATCAACGGTTTTCAGTAGTGATTTGGGCTTTGTTACCGTAAGATGAACCACTTGACATTATAGCTCTGTGGTGGAAATGGAATAAGCTATGCAAAAAAGAGTAACTTGAACCAACGCTACATAGATCATTACTACTGGTTACAACTGAAAGAAAGAGTTACGTTTACTCGTTGTTCTGGAAACATTACCGTCCCCTTTTTTGCCACTTTCTCTTACACAAAATGTATAAAATCAAAACTGTGAAGAGCGAATAAACAGGATGAAGCCTTTCAAAGTAAGCAACCTAAGCAGGTAAAGGAAAAAGTCAAACGTAGGTGCTACGTAGCTGCTTTATTCTGTCGTGTCACCTAGAGTGTGCAGCCCGTTACCCCATACTCGAAAACCATGGAAATCTTACACGATCAGGTTCATAGGTTATGATTTTCACATCTTCGGACAAATTAGTTATTCCGACTAGTCGTTCAAATAGTAACTGTAGTGTTGGAAAGATGTAAATCAGGACATCTAACCGTAGCCATTTTAGCGCATTTCTCGATCAGCCTAACCTGGAGCTGCTCATCACTTCATCCAAAATTTGGAACAAACCTGTCGATATAATTAGTAATCTTGAAATTTCCCGTGTGTACTATCGATGAAACTTGAGCATTGTTGAGAGTAAATCTAAGACTGTCAGAACTATTGGTTTTAAATCATTACTCATCTTTTGTCTTTTACCCATATCTATCAGGATTTCGAGTCATAGCCATATAAGCTCTTTGTTGATAGAAATTGGGAGAGTAGATTTCACAGTTTACACCTCAACAAATTTGGAATGCACCTCACACGTTGACTTACCACTGCTTTTTCTGGTAGAGCTGGAGAATCAGTTGAACTGTCAATCTAACTTCTAAGCTGTTCTGGTTTTCTGGTTCAATATACTGGAAAAAGAAAGGATAAATGTTAATATTTGGACACAGGGAAAGCTTTGTTTACGGAACAAATCAAATCAGAAGAAATGGAAGGAAGCGGTAGCACCACCATCTTGATATTAGATTTGAATGAAAAGCCAAAACTGTATCCCGTTTACTAGAATAAAAACAGAATAGAGTATGAGAGTATTTATCTGGTCATAGCAAGAACCAGTGTTCATCCGCGGGTGGTCGAGTGCGTTCGATCTGCAAAACACGCAAACACCGAAATACTTCATGAGCTTAAAGCCCAACCAGTGTATCGTCGGGAAGCCACACTTACTTTAATTGAACAATAATACGGCTGCCAACAGCCAGCTAGCACCACTGCTACACTCAAGAAAAGAATGTCTACAGTATTAATTACTTCTTCATTACCTTGAAGCTAAGAGTATTCGGTTCACCGGGACATTGGGCAGATCATTTCAAAAGAGCACAAGCTTCCACGTAGTGCTTCAGAATTACTCCGTTGGAAAGACCTCCCACTCTACTGGGTTCCGTTGGTAGGTTCAACAAAAAGTAGTGTGCTGAATGCAGTGTTCTTCCCTGGAAGAGTGGTACGAACACAATCCACACCGGCACAGAAGGGAAACTCTTTGCTCCGAAGCCAAGTTAGTGCTTAAGCAAGCATCAACACTTACACCGATAAAGATGGGCGCTATATATCTAAGGCTGTGCCATAACAATGCACGATTTACTGTATAGAAAAACACCCATAAAGTGAATACTAATATCAAAAGCGGAGGCGGTATTTATGTTCCAAGGTAAGAATGTATGAAAAAGTTTTGTATCGGATGCTGATCTGGTTAGGCGTCCTGAGGTTTTCAGAGGAGGTTTAACCTACATTTTCCGAGTCAGATTTTGTTTTTCCAAGGTAGAAACGGAGGACCAAAGTGATCGGAGTTCAGCCATTTTTGGTTCTATCAAGAGCATACATACATTTGGTCAGTGGTCGAAGTCAGACAAGAGCTGATTTAATAAACGAGAATTTGTAGCATACTCGTGCGAGAAAACATGGTTATGCCTAAATGAACAAAAGTACGACCTGGCGGTAATTCATTTTCGGGAACTTTTGAACTGCAAAACAATTTATAACATCAGCTAATCAAAGTATCAGAGACTCCCGGGAAAACGGCGAAGTGAAGGTCATTGTAGTAGTTTTTCATCTACCGAAAAATCCTTTTGTTGGGTAAAAATAAACGGTATCCATACTCGCCGTTTCCACTTGAAAATGGAAAACAAGTACAAGTTCTCATAAATATGTCTGAATCTCATTGCTATTTATTAAAAAACAGAAGCTTATATACTATCTAACCTCCATATCGAATATTGTTTCGATTCCGGGCCGCCAAGACAAAGTGAATGTGAAAAGAGTGCACACTGTCTGTAGCATCGGCGTCATCGGTCGACTGCTGATTGTTAAGAAGGAACAAATGAACTGGACCTCTTTTACCGGCTTTCTATCCTGGAGTGAGCGCTCAAAAGGGGTATTGTTTATTTCAAGAATAACAAGTTATCTACTTCAGTAAACCAATTAAAATGGAAAACGGCCGGATTAGAAGTTAGAAACGGATATACTTATTTTACTTGGAGCCACAGTGTCCTCGGCTTCGCTTAAGAAAGGCTTTAGATACATTTTCATTTAGCCTAGTGAAGGATTACCCTTTTCTTCATTTATTCACCTTTAATGCCATGAAAAAAATGATCTTATGATAGTGAACTGCTTTGGACCAGGGAGTGGACTTCTCGATGAATTTTGTGATACAGAATACCCCCAACAGTTGACTAGTTTTTTGCTGCATCACAGGCCTTAAATAGGCACGCCGTGTCTGATGTACTTAGTAGTACCCATATATGGATGAGAAAAAGGTCCTGTGGAATCATAACCAATCTGGTGATTAGTGCCGTTCTTCAGCTGTACCTATTTCGCCCCCCTCTTTCCATTCATCCTGATAGTTGTTCACTTCGTAAGTGCCTTTTTACGGTGATCTGATTTGTGTAAAAGTAGTGTGAGTGGATTCATTGCTCGGAAGAGTTCACTGGGGAATCATTATCTTAATTCCCCTGTGGTTTATTGTGGGTTGATCCCAGCTACCCTCGAGAATGATGATACGGTAGTCACGAGCTGAAAATCTGTCCATCTAACTATTGATAATACTTATATCCAATATCTCAAATCTCGATCACACTGCTGTCGTTGTCGAGGTTAGCTACGGGTAATCCACGTAGAACTACCACTGAACCTTAGTTGCATTCCTCAGTGGGCTCTCCTAAGAGCAGAATATTTTCATGGTTCTGCTGGACAGAATAAATTATTGCTAATAAATCACGTGGTGCATATTATTTTATTACTACTCCGTACTTATCATGGGTTTCATGCAGAGGAAAGTAAATAAGTTTATTTCACGACCACTATAGTACCACGTGAATCCAAAAGAAGTTATATCAATTTTTTGCCAATTACGACGATCATACACGGACGCTAAAGGAAAAGGCACATTATTCTTTGTTTTTTGTGTAAATCAGTGTCAGAAACTGTCATGCATGAGTGGTTCTGCATTTTTCAGCCGTATCGGTAAATGTTACTTTCACTGTCTCAGTAGTAAAACACAGAATATATAAAATGCCACTCCGAAGCATCTCAGGCTCCCGAGAAGTTTACAGAAGCTCTGCTAACCTTTCAGTCATGTCCGGTAAGTCTTATTAGGAGTGCACAAATGTGATATTCCAAACGAGGTGAGAAAAAATGTATACGAGGGTGTTAATGCCGCACATATCTACCAAGCTGACGAACCGAATATCAACGATTAGCTTTGGGTTACCATAAACTGAGCAATTTTTAGCTTCGCCTGTGTCACTTAGATGTCATTCGTGACTTATCCATTATTACGTATGCGTTGGTATATCCAAAACAAGCTTGACTGGGACCATTAACGAACAGCTTACAAAGTAATTTGGGCAAAGGTCACTACAGACCCTGCAGGTAGGTGACAATCAAATGTCGGCACTATTATGAACACAGTTTTACATTGTTAGCTGTGTTCGTGATTGGTCTCGGAGCCTCATCCATATGTACAAGTGAACCTAATTGCAAATGATCCTGTACTTTCGTGATTTTACCCACTCTTTTCGGGTTTCTTGTCATTTGGTAAATGATTTTCTAATCTAATGCCATGTTTGCTTTTCACTGTACTTAATTAGTTTTGATGCATAACGAAATCTAACATCAACATTTGTTATCTCCTCTCCGAACTGTTTCTATTTAAATATATCAGCATTTGAGGAAAACATTGTAACCCCTGGCATGAAGGGGAGTTTTAATGATTCAGATCCCACCGCAATATAAAAAGCTGACATCATGAAGACGCATTCAACGAGTCCGTTCAAACTGTATCCCAAAAGATCATGCCTTCCCTATGCTTACGCTTCGGAAAAACATATTTCGGCTTCTTGATTCGAGTTCATAGTCTGGCACTCCTAAGCTGAACTGATTTGGCCTGACCTGGGGCGTGCAATTGCCATCAACAAAGTGCTCGGCCAAAAGCCCTTTAGCTTCCAATCCGACTACGTCTGGCAGCTCATTGACGAGCACGATTGTCTACTGAACTGCAACAATCCTACATGTTACCGGTTTGACTAAAGCCAAGTAAAAAAAGGATTTTTCCTCATTCAAAATAGAGTGACATAAACCCAAATTTTCCGTGTGGTCCATTTGACTAATACTTCTCAAATGGGTAGTTATGAGAAAGAGAGGCAATGATCTGATCTTCATCTTTCTGCAAGCAAGTGGAACTAATAAAATCAGCAATCGGTAGAATAACCGGCACATGTTCTATCGAATTCAAGAATGCTATCCCTCATGGTTGGTCAGCGGGATGCATAAAACAGCAACTGGCGCGACACTAGCTCAAGCAATCATTCTAGTTCAAAAGCGAAAGCACGATGGATCAACAAATTTTCTCTACAGTCATAGCAATCGTGATTCGGCTACGCACTTTGCATATGATCCATTTTGTCTGACCCAAAATGCCGACATTGGGGTGACGTCAGTATACACAGGAATCATAATATTGAAAATAACTCTGCGGCTTATGGATACGATTTTCGTGATGCAAAACGTGATCACAAATCAGTCACAATGTAAAACTCCAAAGGGTTTTATAAGTGAATCAAGTTGGTTCAAAAAATTCATTGCAGAGCCACAAAAATGCACAAATTCCAAAGTAGATTTCAGTATGTTAACAGTACTAGAGGCGAAAACTGCTACTTTTTCAGTGGTTGTTATTATTAGGACAAGGTGATGGATTCATGGGAACCTTATAGCTGAGGTTGGCATTCGGGTCGCAAGAATTTCATCACCTACTGAGAGGAATTCTTCACTGCGCACCCATGATATCACTGTGACTGACGATTAAATGCTTCCAACCTAAAGGCCCAGATCAGAAATCAAGAACATATGAAAAGGATCAAATTCTATGCCGTTATAAAATAAGATACTCCACTTATCATATATAGTAAAAGCCAAATGACAGTAGCTATACGAAAATCCCAAACAATACGTAAAGTGGTTTTAGCATCATCACTGGATCTGCCACTAGTTATCTCAAAGAGAAATTCTTTTCTTCCCCGTAGGATTTATCAGTTATATCCAGTACAGTGCTGAAGGGTTTAAGAGGTTTAAGGGCTTAGGTTCTCTTATCCTTTGATTTATGTGGTACTTTCTGTCCCCTTAAAATTTCATGCCATTGGAGAAACACGAAATTCTGTCGTAGATTAGCATTCCACGGTTTGCGGTGTATTACTTAGGCGAGTTTCTGCCACGAGTCGTACAAACTGGAATGTATTCCTGAAGCATTATAATACTGTTTAGCCATCTAATCCTTGATAGGAATCATAAGTAGATCACATCCACCGAGCCTGGTGGTCAGGTGTATAACTAACAAAATAGTTCATTCCGGGTTCGAGTCCTAGTTGGAGCTCGATGACGGTGCACCGTGTATAAATTCTATTAGGAACGAAACAGCTGTACAGTGCTTCTGTCGTTTTCAGCCTTAAGTTTAACGTTCAAACTGCATGATGAATCATATAACGTAAAATCCAATCTCCTGTTTATAACTCTCACCATTGGGAACAGTTCACACTATGGTAGACTAGAACAGAAAATAGTCGTAAGTAGTTAGACGTAAACATAAGGTTTACTGTTGTCTACCCAGTACGGAAAACATGAAAGTTTATATTTGATACTCGTCCATATCTAGATAGACATGGACATATATGATTCAGTCTTTTCCGATGAGCCGTCTACCGGTTACATGAGAGATACCATCAAAAAGATCATGGGTAGGGGTTTCTCACAGTCAGATGGTCCTTGTCATGTGATCGATTTATCTAGTTTACCTTCTGTAGATGAATAAGCGATGGATTCATTCGACTTTGGTTAATCTTCAGTCGTGGAATTCGGAGTGCTTGGACCAAATGTTTTTGGGCGTAAAGCTCAAAGGTCAACTTCCTTATTATAACTGCTTTGACTTTCACTAGAATACGCGGTCTAATACCAATGCATGTGTGTCCTCCTACGACAAATAATTTTGGACTCCCCTGATTTCCGGTGTCAACCAGGTGCCCTAGGATTGCCGTCTCAATCGTTTCGGTCGGTGCTTGGCATAGTCAGCGTGGATCGGAGTGGATAGCTCATCGATGATCATCGAAATACATAAGATACGTCACAAACACACATGAAAAAGTATGTATGTAAGTGGCAACAGATTGATAAGAAATTACTGAAAGCCAAATGTTTGACCGAATTAGAACGCTAGAGTAACTTGCTTCCGGATGGTGATTTCCATCTGGATAAATAACTACGAACCAAACAATAACTTAAGTAGTTAGCCTGAAACTGTGTAATTTTATCTACTATATGAAGGTTTCCATAAAACTGTTACCTTCAGAAAGTTTTGGGGCAGTCTGATCACATGGGACACAACAGGGAATAATCAAGAGCCCTCAACCTATGGTTGTTTGAGTTTATGGCAACTGGTTCCTTTTGGACACGAAACAGTCATAAATACAGTGGTTTTCAAAGATTCAGTATTATTTTGTTCACAATATTTCTAAATTGATTCATGAATCTCGTACGAGAGTTGAATCGACAGTGCGAATGTGAGAACACAGAACAGCTGTTTCATCTGTCATCGCAGGAAATATGTCGTCCGTAAGGCATATCGGCTGAGTTTTACTCGGGGACTCAGATATTCTCATTTCTCTTTCATTATTTAATTTCTGGTACATCATTTCAGGGCTAGGATCTGGCCAGTTAGAAGGTGCTAATTGAGAAAAGTGACCTTCGATGACAGTATGCTTCGAACCCGGGGCGAAATGGTCTAAATTTCACCATGGCAACCTTTTTAACTACCACTTCAAAAGATACTAGACTCTAGAACACGCTGTACTCCAAGAGATAGTATTCAGACTAAAATCTTCGATTATATTAACAGCACATGAACTGATGTCAGTATGTTACTGTTGTTTGCCTTCAGTAGACAATAGTGCTCATTTCGTATATCTGGTTGTTTGAAGCAGACACATCACAGAGAAACCATGGAGCTTGACTACTTGACAGACTTTAGCAAAAGAAATGACGTATGCAATTTGGGCTCTGTTCATATTGCCATACTGTCTCTCGTTTGACATGTAACCGATGTCACTATATGTTATTACACTGTTAGATTATGGGAAATTGATCAGATAACAATAGCTGTTAGAAAGTACACATCGTAGTGTAACTAATCAATTTTTATTGACACTGTGTAAAGCGTGATGTGATTGCAACCTATAGCAGATACGTTTCATTCTATCTAACTTATTCAAGTGACCTTAAAGGCATTTTCATTTCGAGACTCACAGAATTCAAATAAAACTGTTCACTTCTTTCAAAGCTCATTTTTTAAATTCCAGTTGGTAGAAACTATTGATTCAGTCACTGTTTATGAAGCAGCAGTTTGTAATCGAGAATATTTTCTTCTACACAGGTGATACTAATCTACGCAATGGTCTGCTGAGAGAAAGCTATCAATCACTAATATGAGTGTTCTTACCGGATTCATAGAACAGCATACACACCAAATCACACACGCAAAAGTTCTTCGCTATTTTGCCTTAGGCCAGATATCCAAGAACCACTAAGATTTATGCTCTTTACAGTCTTGCACCACTCTTCTACACTGTGGAACCTCTGATCCTGGTCCTGAGATAAATCAGTCAGCTGTGGAGCTACTGGGCGCGCATAACAAAATATTATGCACTTTTGTGCGTGCACAGCGCAAACTGCAATCGAAGGACACGAATAAAAGTGTTTTGATTTTGGTCCTTGGGCGGAACTGCAATTTGTACGATTCAGAACTGTTTGTATCCGGAAATTTGATCAGATTCGTGGTTGAATGTTAAATACCGATGTTCCTAAAGCAAAAGGTATTTTTTGACATCTAAATTCATTGATTCACATGCACAAATTGCTAAGTACGGAGCTATTTCTTCTGTTTAGCTGATGGCTTGGGAGTGAATTATGTGTTGCCTGAAATGGGATGCTTGAAGGAAATGATTTATTCTTATCAACCCTTTATAAATATGTACAATGACATTTCACTATTCGAAAGACATATGCCACGTAAAGTGCAACATGTACCACACAGAATATAAAGGGGTGAATAATTAGATTAGGTTATTAAAGAAGCCCTCTGGATCTTCCATATCGCTCCCTGAAAGTTATCTTAGTTTCGTTGTAACCGATTGTTGTGTCTGGTTAAAGTCCCGCACACCACGCGGACAACCGATCAATATTCCTCTCATGAATGGACATTTGCCTGTTTTGCCTTGATCTTTGATCGTGTTTTAGCGCCAGCAGTATCGACTAATCGATTTTGCCATGTACTGATTAGTCTTACTCTTCTGCGCGTGACAGCACATGTAGTTTAGCTCTTTATGCCAACTCACTTGTTTGCTTGCAGCTTACTCGCCGGCTACGGCCGAGTTTTGTGTTTACCCTCGTGCAAATAAAAGCAGAGCCAACATTGCGTATTCTGCTACTAGCTACACAACACCAATATACTTTCTTTCGTGACTTTAGCGTTTAGTGATAACTGCACAGGTGGTACTTTCGGGTTTTTCCATCCAACCACACTTCCTTGTTCAGCTTATGCTTTTTCTTGCCTATGCACAAGGACTGTCCGCTTATATAAGGTATGCAAATCATGCAAATGTCGGCTTGTTTATTCTGACAGTTATGTTTGGTCACTCCTGGAACGGCAATTAGCCGAACACACTAACTAATCTTCTATCCTTACCTTCAAAATGGGCATCTTTATTCGCTCCCACATTTATATTCCCTTCGCAAAAGCAACATTTAATTCAGCGCACTTATTTCCAATATGTACGGTAAGCACGTGGAAAGAAAATCATCTGCTTAAATCCTCGAAGTTACCTTCAGCCACGATCTCACCTGGTTCGACCACGTTGATCTGGTTTTCCTGAAAAGACAGACTCTTAACCTTATCCGAACTACGACCAGAAGCGTTTTTCCAGTACATTTCACTTAGTTCGACTTTTGTGCTTGCATGAAACTACACAATGGTTTTTTACCTTCCCTATCATGATCCCTAAATTGCTGGACAATGACGTGATATTCTCCTTCAGTTCTCTCAAAGTATCTCTCCGTGTATTGGACTACCTTCCGTTGGTCCATTCAGAGCACAATATCAGACCACAGCGATTCTCGCCTGGGGTTATACTGAAAGGCTTTGCACGAGTGGTCGCATGCTGTTTATCCGGAGCTCAGCAAAATTTCCCAACTTCCTCTACAAAGTTCCCCTACAAGAATTGGTACCAAAGCATGCAAATACCCTACAGTTTCCTTTGTTGTCAGATTTCTCATAAACTCAAACATTTTCACCAAACAGCTGAACAGCAGGCTTTTCTGATCATCTTTTATTGACGACGGTAGTTTAATTTCGATTTGTCTGTGTTCGAGTAATCGCGTGACAGCTAAGTATTCGCCAGATGGTATAAAAAGCATCTACTAAATTCCAACGGATCATTTTTAAGAATCACGAGGAAGCTTCATCGTGACCTGTAGCTTTTTTTTACGATGCACCGAAGTGAAACTAGAATCGTTTCAACCACTCCTAAGAACAACCACGAAAAGAGTATAACGTATATTATCGCGCTTAGGATCAGCTTCATACAGTAGGGACTGAAATATATAATTTCACTGCAATGTCATTGATTCACACTGTTCAGAACAGATTAATTTTCAACCACAGACAAGAAAATCTCACTGGTTGTGTCAGTAAAAGGCTTGACGAATTTTGATCCTCTTCCAGTAGTAGCACGAATACCGCATTAGCTTATTCTATCAATTATGTCACTTGCGCGCCCTGTGAAAATCACCGGGCCAAATTCACCATTAGCAGATGGTCCTTTTACTCAGTTGAGTTAATTACTGTGAAGACAGTGGTATGCAAAAATGGAGTTTCCTATACTTGCCTTTGCTACAGCCCGGTACCTTGATGGTAAAAAGGAACAGAATTACAACCAGAAGCATAAAATCTTTCAGTAAGAACCAACAAAACCAGAGATAATTCAAGCTATCTGCTCTACTTCATTTCCCAGGGAATTCTATCACCAGATAAATAAGTAGTTTCCTGAGTCACTAAAATTAGCTACTTGAGAGTCGAATGTTCCTGTTTCGGTTAATTTCTGTCTAGCAGAAGCGTTTCAGATCGAGTATTTGGGGAAGGTCATCACAAGTGAAAACATGTGAACGTTATAATCATCCCCTATGTGTACTGAAAGACCACTCTCACGGGAAATGTCTCAGTCTGGAAAACTAAATACAGTGTATTGTATGGCAACAGAACCAGAAACCCAAAGCTTGCCGGTTAGCAGACTGCCCTTGGTCGCACATTCCACCAAAAAGATGACAGTTGCCGCATTGGTTAGTACTTAATCTCCGTCACCACTTAGAAATATGTCGTTTCTAATCAACGTTCTGAACTCCCGGATTAACAAGAACACTGACGTGTCTTGTATCCAAGAGTTTCGGTTAAATGGAAACAGTGAAGACAAACTTGTTCTCCTTGAGGAATTTGAGTGTTTTCGTCGAGACAGAAAACAGTGCAAGAACAGGACAGGCGGTGGTCTGGTCACTTACATCAATCTCGAGTGGTCTGGCATGTCTGAAGTTGTTTTTACTTTACTTTGTGACTGTACTGACTGCCTGGTTGTTAAATGTCATCCTAAATTCTCGACTTTTCAGGGCACTGTGATCAGCAATCTGCAGAAGGACCTCGACATATTCCTTGACGCTTTGGTATCCGTCCTGATTCCATCACTATCTGACTGTTTATATATTGCCGTCCTCTATTTCAACCACTTGTACAAGTATTATTTACTTACTTTTGGTTTCAGTGACCTCCATCTTATATTAACTAGGGGAAAAGCTGTTTTAGGCAGAATTATCATCAACCATCTAGAATATTTCACTTACAATTGAAAGTTCCTGTTTCAGCGGGTGATCACATTCTCATTATCATCAGACCCTAAGTATATTCACGTTCAGTATATTGCTTGCTCGTCAGGACAGAGCAAATAAACGTCACTTTTAGAAACTTGTCAGCCCTCAACATGACCCTTTTTTAGAGGTCCCTTTCTGTTTTTTCTTCGTGGTTTTCTTTCTTTTGCTCTCTCTCTCTCTCTCTGCCCACTAGACCTGGTTACAAAGATACTGAGTGAGGTATTTGATTTGTGTTGTCCTATGTGGACTGTATTTTTTAAATACGGTAGAATAGCTTCTCTGTTGCTTGATTATCTGAGAAAGTAAAAATAACATGCCTATAAACTTCACGAATAGGCTTCCGTGAAAGGATGCTCTGTTCTGAGTAGACAAGAGAAACAACAACTGAATACTGCATTCGTCCACCAAAGCTTCAGTACCAATAATGGGAAACATCTCTGGCCCGGAATACGGCTTCTATCTTGACTATGAGTCCAGTTAAAAGCTACAATCTAGATGTCCACAGTCTGGAAGTCGGGTATATTCATCTTTCATCGGGAATTTTGCCATCTTATATTCCTTCTGTTCCCTCAGGTATAGAACCGTTTTCCTCAGAAGAATTCTTCAAGTTTCTTCAAACCTCAAAATCAACTTCTGCTTTTGGTCCAGACTGCTTATCCTTCATAGTTCTCAAATTTGAAACACTTCCACTGGACGGAATAAGGGCCTCTTTATCCGTAAATCTGGTGATGTTAGTGTTATTTCTGCCCCCTGAAGACCGGTATCAACGGTACCTACTCCCAAAATTTCTGTTTCCAAAACTTTATCAAAATTTTTTAGTCCCATCGCCACCACTTCTGTGCTCAGGTTGATCGGGCGTGCTTTTCTCAGCCGATTGTGTTCCTCTTTTGTTGTTCTCAATGACCCCCATCAGTCTGCGTAAAAACCCATCAGATGCACTATTGATGCAGTTGTTTCAGCTTACCATTTCATTTCAATGAGCCTAAATAGTCCCATAAAAGCCCTTCTTTGTGTTTCCTTCGACTATTCCTCCACATTTGATTCGGTTCCCGTTTACTACTTCTTCAAAAGCTGGAGTCTTTCGACCGTTCCATTTCAATACTTTTACGGCTGATAGACTACTTTTCCAGTGGAACTCAGCGTACTAGATATAGTGTAGGATTAAAGAGTCCTTCAACGAACAATTCTGGTGTTCTTCAGGGTCC
Source organism: Fasciola hepatica (assembly GCA_948099385.1). Lineage (NCBI taxonomy): Eukaryota > Metazoa > Platyhelminthes > Trematoda > Plagiorchiida > Fasciolidae > Fasciola > Fasciola hepatica. Next base: position 6,717,876 of record CANUEZ040000019.1, read on the forward strand.
CGTCCTCTCCATCTAACTTTACACAACATGAATCAGTGACTTGACCACGGCACCACCTGCACGACCTTTTTAGCACGTCGATGACATGATGCTGTGTCAATCTACCTCCCAATCAATCAGAATTCACTTCTTTTTCTGAGAACTTATGCCATATTCAGAAGTCTTCCCCCCATTCTGACCTACTTTTCAACACTTCCAGCTATTTTTTATTGCACTTCCTTTCTTCCCCGTTCCTTTTACCTCAATGAGCAAACGGTGGTCAACACTATTCCCCTTTCCAGAGCATACTAGGTCAAATACGTAGGTGTTACAGTCGACACCAATTTACAGTGGTCTTCTCACATTCTTAATTGTGTTAAAACTGCGTAGAACGTTTTTTTCCCAAACTTTCAGGCTAAGGCAGTTTGGTGACACCCAAGCTGTTATTTTATTGCCCATCAGTGTATTCTTCCAGTCTTACTCTATCGCTCTCCCGTAATCCTTCCTGGTCTACTTAAGAAAGATTTCACCAATTTACACCGCGGCCTGGCCAGTATCAGTCGTATCTCATTGATTTCCGTAGGCTTTCATCTCCAAAGTTTGCGATTCGCACATTATAGCCTGTGAAAAACCTCGCCGAGAAGATTCTTGTTGACTTCACTCATCCCATGTACCATAATTTATCTGCGTGATATTTGCATCCTCCGGCTCGTTCCGCATTTAGAATCATCCCATCTCAAATAAAATATCTTTCACTATCTCATACTGACTTGTGTGACACCTGTTCTGGTCAGCAGGATGAAAGTCACAGAAGAAATTCTCAGGAATCTTGGTGACCGATCCAGCTTTTTTCTACCGTGCTTATCCTATATAATTAGTGACCGTGATCAGTTTCCTCCCTTTTTGACTGAAATGTGGATTTTGTCGACTTGCTGAATTTCTCAATACAGTACAGTGCAATTCAACATCAGCCGGCAAGAAAGTTACGGAATTTGTAATGGAATTATTTGCATACTATTGAGTCGACACAAATTCCGCAAGCTACTGAATTTAAGAACTATGGACAGCCTTCTTTTCTTGAACGAAGGCGAGCTCGATCGGACAAAGACATGGTGATTTGCAGGAAACTCTGAATACTGAGATCGTTTTACATTCACATCCTAATACGTATTTTATGACTTTTTAAACGGGATTTCCCCCAGAAGTCAATAATTGCCCGTCTCTTCAGAGCTAGTCCTACTTGACGCATTTACAGGAGAGTCCTTCTAGTCACTAAGACGAAAAGTGACCCCATCTGAATTTGTTGATAAGCACAGTAGCTAGCTTGGTTTGAGAACACGAATTCTGAGGCAAGCGATTGATTCAGTGGTCTATCCTCTAGCCTTTGAGCAGCATATGGTTTTCAAGCTTGGTGACCAGTTCGTATGTGAAATATAGGGATTCTAAAGTAGACTGAACGCCACTCACCTGGATGGTTTATTAGCTTGAGGGAATTCAACTTCGAGCAGAGCCAACGGGAGTTAGATCAGTTCGCACTCGACAAGAAGCATCAGAGAATTCGTTGACCTGCAGAGATTAGTACTACTGCTGCAAAGCCTTTGCTAAATCACGATAACCAGGAGGGACATATGAAAACGCCTCTGTAAGATGTGAAAGCCATTGGGACCGGCTCTTGACCGAAGTTATAAACACAACAGTGCTCGTCCATTTCAATCCGCCACTGGACCAGGGTTGGAGAAGTGTATTCTCGAAAAGCAGCGGCCAATTGATCCTTCATTTCCATCTCTCTTTCTTTTATAATTTTACTTTTTTCACCTGTCGTGCACTTTCATCCTTCATTATTCATTTACTCTAACTATTTTCTCTTAGTCTTTGTCTCTCGTTTTCATAATTCACTGCTAACACCACTCTAGTTGTACATATTCATGTGTTTATGACATTACAATACCGAAGTCATGGACACTTCAAATGTATAATTTGAAAGGCTGCGCCGTTTAAATCCGTATTTGAATGTGGTACACATAACTGATCTTCGGTGACGGAGACTGAAGCGCTGGAGAATTTCCTTGCACTGGACTTTGGAGGCCACTGTTCAACACTTTATGAGCAAGGTAGACCAATTTCGAAAAATAGCTACGCGACTCAGGTTTCGACAACACATTAAACACATTCGAGAAAGCATATCAGCAAGAAGATAAGTTATCCAAGTTATTTATTAAATTTTTCACTTGGCAACTGCAAACTCCGTACCATTCAGAACACGAAGCAAAGCACTTAATATTGACAACTGATGTCATGAGTGTAAAATTCGGTCGAGTTGTGCTGTCTTATGGAGAATCCTCAAACAGAAGTACTGCCAGTTATCTTACACAGCCTGTTTTCCCATACCATTCGTCATTCATCAATGATCGTAACTGATCGGAGGTGTACTGAACGCTTCACTCATTTTGTCTACCTCTCAGATTGGCATTCGAGTAGTACAGCCACCTTTAAACCTTCTTAGAATCCCAACCAAAAATACACACGCCTGAAACATGGTAGCAAATAGGTCTAGATGGTTATTGATCTTGGTTATTCTATTTTGTCTTTTGGAGCCGAGAACACTCGCGCATAATCTCTGGAATGACACTACATGCATGAAATGATTATACTCTTGTGTAAATACTAGTTTCCATCCAATATGATCATAAGAATTTCTTTAGATCATTGCTGTATTTCTACCAAAATCGTCGTTCGCTCGCTTCAAACTCGCCTACTCATGTGCAAAACGTATTCAAGGCGGCTATATTTAGGGTCAGGTTGTGAAGTACAAAAAGCGGCATACTAAAGAGGCAGTCATAATTACGATGATGCCACCTGTTTCACGTGATACCGATCATAATATGTTACAAATTATTGAAACAAAGATTGTTTTGATTGGGGTTGAACTTTCACGCTGTATTCCAGAGAAAAACACAGCGCAACTTTGTGGGTGCGAAATTTTCTATTCCGCCATTGACCATTGAGAAAACAAGTAAAGTTTGGAAAATGACTGAAATAAGCAGAAATATTTAGAGTAGGGTACGCAATGTTTGCTTGATCAGTGCAAGATTGTAGACTCTAATAAAACACCTGTGTCCAGACGTACACGCTGGCAAGTAATGGCGAGAATAGATGAAAAATAAAGGGCGTTGGTAGAAAATGGTGGCATGAGATGTGATATGAAGCAATGCGCAATTATGTGACGAGAATCTGGACTGAGGAACTGGCCTCTAAACATTGTTCAGCGACCAGTGGGAAACAGATTTTCATCCAAGCAATATGTTGTTCCACACGAACATCTCAGAGTGACTCGGAACGGCTTCGTTTTGACGAGAAGGCTCTGCAGTGGGCGGAAAATCAATAGTGACTGCGTGATAGATGTGAGTTCATGAAAGGCAAAAATCCAGTACTACTCTAAATTTACGATAAGTTATAGGGGAAACCTCCACGTAGTGGCACGAAATAAAATCTTTGACACAAAGGATAACGGATCATGTTTGAGGTAGTAGATTTAGTAAAACGTGAAACGGTACAATCGATCAATGAAGATAAATGGAGCGATACTTAACGAAGCATCTTCCGCATCAAAGACTCTGCTCTTTTTCCGTTCGAGACGTTTGTAGTCTTTGTTGCGATCAAAATGAGGATCAGTCCACCAGTGTCTGATGCGCTCTGCAGATGCACCGTCACTGAGCATCATCTCCCAGAAAAGAACAGCGATTATCGAGCCAACCACGGGAGCCACGATGTAGATCTTGGGAACGGAATCAATATCAAAGAAGGATGATAGAAATCTTGCCCCTACGACCAGTTGTACTATGGTAAGGAGCGATTGGTGTTGATATGTAAATTATTATACGAAAAGTGAACGGAATGCTTAAAACAATCCTTTCGTAAGTAAACTGGTTGAACAGTATGCTACGGCATATTGTCGAGTTTTGGTGCTGCACAATAACTTTATAGACTTATCAAAAGAAACACTGACTTACTAGAAATAATGAGCTCGAAAGAAGTATCTCCTAACTTGGTCAGGTTGGCAATGACGGGAACTTCTGTTCCACAACTCGCATACTGTGTTTGTTATTTACGTCGGGTTCCTGCGTTGTTCCCGACTATCTGCTTCTTGATGAACATCATTGCAATCCTGAGGCAAATACTTCGTACTAGGAGTGGATTCTTAGTGCGATTAGCGTTGGAAGTGACTAATGTGGATCATTGTTCTGACACGAGAAGAGCTGTAAGCCAAGGAGTCTCACTGATTGTTATTATTTTCGTCTACGGCGTGAATTTTTCTATTTTGTTGGTGGTCTCCACATTCGTGTCCGATCTTTGTGGCTCCCTGACTTTCAAAGGTGATGTACTGATATACTTTGGTTACACTGGGCCTTCCTTTTCAGGAAAAGCTGAATAAAACTTATTTACGAATAAGACAGCACACAGTTTAACTTTATTTTGCAATTTTATTCCAGTGCAGTATACAGGATTTGTCGGAAGTACCTAGAGATCGTGGTTTTCGAATTATTCTATCTTCAGAATACGAGGTTGCACCATGATAAAATGATCTGTTACCTAGGAAAATTGTGATAGATTCTGTTCTAAACAATAAGAACAAATTCTCGACCTTATTCTATTTGAGGCTGTTAGCGAGAAGTTTTAAAATGAGTCATGAAAATAGACACTGGTTTCACTACTAGATGCTCCTATTGTAACAAGGACGACAACGCACGGCAGGATACTTGTATTCCCACGGTCACACAAGTCAAGTCATGGCACACATACAGTCGCTTATATAGGCTTTTTTCCAGACTGCGCGGCACCAAGATTGCTATTGTCGCTGCTTGAGCGCTTCGGCTGCATTCTGTCCATTTGCCTGTGGCCGAAGTCTTGCTTCTCTTGCCCGTCATTTCCCTTCGGTTTGACCGACTGTCTCAGTTGACGGCTCGATCGGCAGCCCTTCACGTGAGCTATCTTGCTGGTTGCCGGAAATCCCGCTGCTTCCTCTCTGGTCATCTGTATGCTTCTTTTTGCCTGCTTCGAGACGCCTCTGACATATTGGCCACCTGTTCTTTTGTCTGTGGCCCTCGTTTGGTTCGTTCGTTTGCCTTGATGTTCACGCCGTTCCCTCGCCCCAGCATTCCCTGTTACACTATGGCCATAAAATGGACGGCCTCCTGTGAAACATGGGTTAGCGCATAACCCTATAGCATAGATGAACCTGTGGTTTGGCAGACAGGGAACACTCATTTTTTAAGCTCGATGAATTTTGCGTTGTTCAGATTATCTTTGATAATGCTCCGCCAACAAGTTTGATCGTGAGTTTTGCAATCGATATCAACCGTCGCGTTTAACTTTGCAACTGCACAGTCAAAAATTTCTCTTAATGCTCAAAATTCAGTCAAACTATATTCTTCCTACTAACAGTGGGCCACAACTACGACGGATTAAGAACCTCTGAGGGAAAACAGAATAACATTATTTTGCATTGAATTAACCCACACGCTGTTCATAACACGAAGTTCATAACCGCTAATGAACATGTGGTCTGCCTGAGTTCTTGAAGATTTTTCACAACCTTGTCGGTATAAAGTCCACAATGTAAGTGATGGACATGTTCTTTATCTTATGCATCATAACATGTTGCGTTTTTGACTCCAATGGCCAGTGTGTCGGCAGCTCTTTGACTACTGTCTTTACCATAGAGAAATTTTTGACGACCACATTTAAATGTGCTGTTAGAGAGTAATTGTATGAACTGAACCTTGAATTTGCTCATAAATTTACAAGACTCACAGTCAATAATTAACAGACAAATCCTCCTGCGTGACTTTATTTACAAATCTCTAGTGAAAGAGAGCAAAAAGACATCATCCTGAGAAACTACTACCTTCACAGATGACTTGGTTTCTTTGAATTCGGGGACTTTTTCAATCATAACGCTGAAGGTTTCCCCAACATTCAAGATGTCTCTGATTGAAGTTCACTAACAAAGCTAAACTTGTCTTATTCCGATCTAAATCAATGAAGTTGGTTGGTGGGATGTACCAACATTCGGCTGAGTAGTTTTCTGGGGGGAAATCCTAAGTCGAATGACATTTTTCTGAGCCTTCAACGGCTCATCATATGCCAGACACACACGGTAAACAAACCCATAGCCAAAATGACAGGCCTCGTGATTTGAATCCCTTGACAAAAGAAACAGGTGCCCGCATCTGTTGGGCTTGCAGTGCAGTCTTCGTATTACGTGATACTGGCACCATTGAAAAAAGGCGCTACCTTATGTCCAACAGAGAGTGAGAGATCCTGGGAATATTCCCGGACTGGTCTGAGGACTGGGGTTTCTGTCACATATGATCGTCCCATTCATTCAATTTGCTAGATCTTCTCCTCTGAAGTTTGTGCTTGTGGTAGTTTTTCTGTGAGCTATCAAATAACTGGTGCTCGTATTCGCGTTAAAACTCTGAACGAGATACTTCAAAAAAGATTCTAGATTCTACGCTTCGGAAGATTTACTTTAATTCTCTTTAGGGGGTACCGAGAAAATGCAGTCTCAGTGGATCATTTCGTCGCTACCGCGATAACAGTGTGGACGATTACCGAAGCGCGCTAAAATGACCTTGGAATCAACGCTCATTTTGACGCGCACTGGAATTTCCTTTTTTCGGTAGGCTTGACAGTACATGTTTAAAAGGTTTTTAAGCCACAAACATCGTGAAGTCTCCAAATAGTGAAATAACTTTTCCTAACCTTATAATATAGGCACAATCATGAAAAATATATTGGCCAACAAATTGCTTGTACCAAATTATTCGGATAGTAAACCGGTCAAAATGTAATCAAGGAAATTAATGTGGTCCTGTTGGTCAGTTTAATTATATATCCGTATCTTGTTAACTTTTGGCTTGCTCTGTTCAGAGCGTATTATTCTGGCAGCCTAGGTCACACAAATTCAACTACCCTTTGGCGCAATAAAGAATCAGCGTAAACAAGAAGAAACCATGAATGAAATAATATCATTACCGGAAGGTCCTAATTAAGCCACAAAACACGAACTGTTTACTGCGTAAATTTCCCCATGCATCGCAATCAACACTACTCGCAGTCTCATTGTAGCTCGGTCAGTAAACTCTATGCCAGAAAGCTGAAATAACACACCAAGTATAGAGACAAGCGGACATATGATAAAGCGGATCACAACGTGCACATTACAAATTATGATAGAAGTCTGTATATAATTCATTATCCCTTCTTATTCCATTTATGGCTCACATTTTCACGTGCTTGTAGATCGAAGAAGCACATAAAATGGAAGAATCGTTGAATCTACCGTGCTGTTCCTCACGGAATGCCTTTGCATCTATTGGACACTAAATGGTAAATGTACGTGATACGAAAATTTGTGTAACAGTGAAACGTGTAATTTAATGGAAAGAAGAGTTCAATGAAATACAATTTCACCTTAACTTCGACAGTAACTGAGAGCATCTTTCCGTTCACTTTCATGTCTTTCTTCACACCAATGGTTTACCAAGTTATACTTCCGTTACTGCCATATCCCCGATATCATGAAATTTTACGGGGAAATTCGTTCAACATAGGGAACGGTAGTCACAGTAAGCGCTGCTTTAGGATTAAAAGAAAAACAGTAACTGTCTGGGGGAAAAACCCATGGCTTCTACTGTTGACAAAGTGATATTGAATATATTCCCGTGAAAATATCGGTGCACCTTCAGTTTGCATTCAGAATTCAATGTGCCGCTGAATTGCATCCCTCGCGTACAAAGCAGTCTTTCTCTGCGGCTTTGAATACCGATAAAGTTCAGCTTAACTTAATAGCATTAATAAGACCCCGATCACCCATCATGCGTTAAGGTTGTAAGTGAACCACCATTTCAACTGGTGACGAAATCGTTTTTGACCTGAAAGACAGGATCAGTGATCAGGGTCTTAAAAACGTTTTCCGTACTCAAAGACCCAAACATTACCCACCCACATTTTGCCAAAATTGTTATTGTATACAGATGTTGAAGGGCTGACCGCTGGGTTCATTCCACAACCGGTTACTTTTGCCTGGAAACGAAAGTACCGGTAAGTAACACTACTAGTGATACAGTTCTAATAAAAGTGCTACGTAGGGTTAATAAGTTCTTGAACATTTATTTTCGAAAACTATATGGTCAAACAGTCTATCCTGAGAAGGTGTAGAATGAAAAGGATCATTTCTTTTGGGAAGGATTGTTTCTTAGTTGTCTGTGTTATTATCTAGTGATAATAAGACCTTTAGGGTTAGCGAGAAAATTTTGATCACTGATTGGAATACAGTCTCCTAAGCTAGTTGTACTGAAATGCACTGTAGCCCTCTACTCACAGCCTTTCATTTATAGTGGTTTATGACTGGAATAAATTTCGTTGTGACCATTTTTGTCCCTCATACGAATTCCATAATGAACTGAGTAATCCCAGTCCAAAATATGACCGAACGCTAAGATCAGTGATGCGTTTACAAATGTTACTAAGAGGGCTTTGTATTCTACCATACATCCTGTAAAAAATAAATTCTAGGGATAAGTTATAACCGTTAACCTAAATTTAAAACACAATGCAACATATTTATTCGAAATAAACTCACCAGAATAGCAGCAAGCATCAGAATCGAGAAGAAAATGATAACCGAAAATACAGTCACGTGACCTTGTGCCCAGTGTGGGTTTCGAAATTCATTCACAGTGCTCAAGCAACACACTATCAGAAGAAAACTGCATAAACATTCCATTCCAAATGCTTGACCGTCCGTCACACCCTGTCCGGGGATGTGTAAATTTAAATTGGCCTTATCCAGTAAACCAGGAACAAGTCGCGAGGTCAGTGAAATTCTTACGAGTGCACCACAAAACTGACCAGCTATGCCCAGAATAAAGTAGACGAAATTGATTCGCCTCGTCATTAGTAAGGCCACGGAAAGAGCTGCAGTAATTTGTGGTCCACTAATCGATCCAACAGTCCACACAGCGACTGCGAATGCTGCGGAGGCCGTGACCGGCCCACTAACGTTACTTTCCAAATTTCCTTCAGCACCGTGACATGCAACAATGAATATGATCATTCCCAATCCGAGAGCTTCGGCGGCAAAGACGCGACACATGAACTTGATGTGGTACCAATCACATCTTGGTAAGGTGGCTGTGGTGGCCTTCTAGTTCATGTCATCGTAACATTTCCCCGTTATTTTTCTTTCTGTAATAATTTAAGAGAAACACTACTATGTTTTGCTCACCCACTTGTTCAAATTGTGTAACAGCTGAAAGGGGTTGGGAGATTAATGTCCATTGTTAAAGGCTACGTACAAATTAACTGGAAATTATACTCTAATTGCTCACAAATAAAGATATTTACCATTTGAAATAACTGACGTGAACGACCTATTCGGACGGGAATAGAGCGTATATCTCTCAGTTCAAGGGTTGATTAAATCTGCCACACTACAAAAGTAAAACAACTAGGAAGTATGCTGGAGTTCCGTTCATCAGCGTGACGCTTGTGTGCCAACGAGTGCTCTCGAATTTTCGTAAGACTACATAGGACTACTGCCACCATTGCTCACCAAGTACCCGGTATGCAATGAGATTTAGCGCATTTCCATGGTAAGTGTACCGCTGATGGGAAATGAGCAGTACTGGGTACTTTGTAATTCATCCCATTATGTTGCCAGAATATATACACACACACACACACACACACACACACAAGTGCAACCACGTTCGCCTATGCTAACACGCACTCGTCTCCGGGCATTAGTTTTAGAAACTCGGACTCGCCCTGGGAAAGGTGTTATTCTTTTTCAAGTTAATTCTGGTCATTACTCAAAAGGTTTTATTCTCTTAAGCGGTGCTGATAGAGTGGTAACAGTTGGAGACATCGGTCAAACAAAAAAAACAGATGATCACATGCTTACTTTCTTGCTTTATACATTACACAATCTTATTGTTGAGTGTTATTATTTTGAATAGTGCGTAAGTTACAGCTGAAGTCAAGTAGTGATAGATTTTCATCTTGTCTTGCACACAATATCGGACACTTCTAAGGGCAGGCGTTGAACATCATACTACACATACATTCGATAAGAAATTCACAACTGTTCTCAGTATTCATATATTTCTTCATACCTTCCATAGTAAAATGACAGATTTTCAGGAGGTGTAAAAGAACAAAGAGGATAAGAATACATGAAAACGTTTGCAAAGTTTCTTCAGAATAAAAATAATGTCATTCTTCTAGACGAATACTTTAGAAGACATAATATAGTAAGAGTCAGTCAGGTAGAAAATTGCGAGTGAAATTAAAGTAACTGGTTGACAAATCTAATGAAACATAAGCAATGCTAAATATTCCCTTACATGAAAAAGCCGTCGTCGTCATCATGATCATGATCATCATCATCACGGTCATCACCATCATCATCATCATCATCATCATCATCATCATCATCATCATCAACAACAACAACAACAACAACAACAACAACATCAAAACTGACAGGTTACCTCGATCTCTTGGTCAAATTTTTGATCTGTATATCGCTTTCCTTCAACTGTATGCTTGTTGAGCAATTACACTTGCACGATTCGACCGCTTCCATTATCATATTTGTTCCTGTGACTCACGAGTGATTGATTTTCCACCAGGAATGATGTACATGTCGATTTTACTACCATAGAGAGAGCATAAATTTCACTACGCAAAACGAACAGTTCTTAGATTTTCGCCACGTCGTGTTGGGAAACTGAAAGTAACAGTTTACATTAAAATTCCGGCTCTTCTTTAACAATAAAACCAAAACCAATGGGGAAAATTGCGAATCAAGGTTCAATTGTCTCCTGTAACTTGCTGTTTTACTCTAAAACTCAACGAATGGCGAAAATTTGGTTGGAGTCAACTCCACCACTGATGAAGCCCTTGGTTCTGACTGGTATCACTGCAACTTGCATTGGGTAGATGATTAATTAGTAACGTAAAGAGAACACTTGCAGCCACGCAGACCAACGTTGTCTCGGGCATTTGCGTGCACCGAGCCGTAAACTGATCACTATATGGCATATAGTTCGGATAGTAGGTCTTTTAATTGAGCACTTGCTTTCGAACCATACCCAAATGAATAGGATATAGCTAAACTTAAATGCAGAAAAAACCAATCGAAAAGTAAACATTCGTTCGTTCGGAGTTATCCATTGTTTCAGCTCACCTTGTTCTATTCATCCGACATCAAGACGTTCTGTGTAACGCCATTGTCCTTGAATGTTGTCTATCATGGCTACTGATTTCAAGCCATGATTGATAAGATCCATCCCCCACTTGAAAAATACCGGACAGCGCTGATTCAAGTTCATCATTTTAGCTTGGTGATTCGAGAGGTGACTGAAAACCTGAACAAAATATTCAACCCATTTTACTACCTACCTTTTTCGCAGTTCAATATTAGGCTGTCCTACTCTCACAAGCAAAATGACTTTGGGAAAGCAACACCTACTGGATGATTTGCAACTGAGTTGAAACAACTTCCCTAAGTTACCGGTCCTTGACATCGTCTCCATTGTTGTAGCTATTTTTGACTCAGTACTTGTTTCCACCAGCCTTCGCGGAAAACAAAGCATTTCGTTGCAACCGTCGACAAACACTAATTATGAACACACAACCTGCTTGTGAACTGACTAATTTTTGTATACATTTTATGAATCAGTCATCTACGAAACAAATTTTTAATTTTCGACAGATTAACTTTTATAACAGACAACTGGATGGCTTTCTACGGCTCCTTTACAGTTGTCTCTTCCTTTCTCAGTTTACCACCGAGATTTCCTCGGGATGGGAAGGGAAACTTACGTATCTTGGGTGGGGTTGGGCGGGGGGGGGGAGTATTGATCTTCGTTGTTTTCGTTGACCACCACTGCGGCGCGATGTACTCAGCAGCACTCAGCGGGCGATATCCAACGGTATCGTGGGGTAAAATGATCCGTTTAATGGGCTGTTCAACCCTTGTTGGAAAAATAAGTCTGTGAGTAACTCTCTTCAAGTTAAAACCAAGTATAGCAGAGCAGTATACCGTGCCGATAAGGATATACTACGTCGAGGCGGTAGCCGTTCACAAAGTTTTGAAGAACTTCTCTTGAACGTTTTCAGTAGATGAACCTGAGGGTTCTGACGGCTAGTTTTAGGGTCCGTAGACGGAATTTAGAGTCAAGCAATATAGACGGCTCAGTCGTTATGCTTAGCAAAACGCGCATTCAGTGCTATCCACACATTACGACGGGCTTCTGTTTCTTAAATATATGACCTCTGGTTAATTCTCGCGCCAGCCCGAGTGCTGTAAGTGCACAAGGCGCGTTACATAATGTTCCGCTCGAAATTAGTCCTAGAGCAAGCACTGTTGCTCATCTGTTTTTTGGTCAGCACGGAGACACAAAACCAGAGCTTCGCCCGTGAATAGGCAAGAAAGTAGGTCAGTAATGGAAGCAAACAAGTCGGCGGTTGCGTGGCCTGCCAAAGCGCACATTCGCAAGTTCAATCGTTATGTAGCGAGACCCATTGGCCAACACTGTCCGGACTGAATTATGGACACCATCAACACCCATCCACACACAGTGTTTTTATGGATATGATGCTGCATGTGTGTTTGTGTATTTTAGAAAGATCGAATAGCCGTACTGTGACGTGTACCTGTCTGGCAGTGTCGGCGTGCTGTGATCGGTTAAATGGAACACATACCTACCTCCACAGGAAGAAAGAAATCCACTGTGCACTGCAGGGTGACGTAACCGACTTGATCGGTGAATACCGTGGTCCACGTAGGAATGTAATGCTGAAGAGTGGGTAGCAGGGACTGGAGAACACGATAAAATGTGGAATAAAATAGAGTGCAATACACCGGTATCAACTTTTGTCCCATGCTGTATTCCATACTTCCCGGGGCTATAGTAGTTTTCAAAAACACCGTGGATGCGAGAATGTCTTCTGTCCTATATGCATGGGGCTTTTAACTCGAACCAAGCTTCCTCCTGATACACTCGGGTCAAACCCTCGATAATTGACCTGATATCTAACCATTCGTTTAGGTTCTCCTGAGTTTGGAGATGTCCTGATTATGTATGCCGCATTTAAACGAGTCCGGATGTGTTAACCCAACACTACTTCTGTTGTATTCCCGAATAATGAAGATACAGCATGCATGGAATCTGCTTGTTAACTCATAAGTAAACAAGTCCGTGAAACTGAGCAAGAACTGGCTGTACATGCAGTCGGCACAACTAAACAAGGTCGTTCAGTGCGGGCCGAAATGTGGTTGGGCATTGCAGTTCTGTCAGATGTATGGTGCGTTCGTGTGTGTAAATATGGCTGCCAGTAATCAAAAATCAGTAAGATATCAGCAAGTTCGAAGAGGGTAATCCTGTTATCGATCCGGAAGCTGATAAGGTCACAACAAATACGGTCTGCGTCTTGCCGTTTACCATATTCAAAGTAGTAGGGACGTCAAACGAGCATCCTCTTTCGACCGATTTTCGTTCGACGGTCATCGTAGCGGATGTCACGGCCTCTTTAGTGAGACCGTCCTTATACGTGTAGATCAATCAAACAAATTCACGACCGAAAATTCTACGACTTCTAAATATCGTTCAATCAGCGTATTAAGCAATATTTGACCGTGGTCTTTCTTAGACAGACCGCTAGCATAAACAACCGGGTGTTCAGTTAAAGCATGATCGACAGTAATCAGATGAGATATGTAAATATTTTCGAAGATGTAATGGTGAATCAGTACATATGAACAAAGATGTAACAAGAAGTTTAGGGAGAACAAGATTATCACTCATGGAAGCCAGTTTGCAGAAATAATCGCACTTATGACCGACGAACACCTGCTGTGATTCAGCTGCCGAAACAGTGAACTTTAGACCCTTCTGTCTCGCGTTCGAATCCTGCCACTCCCGTCGGTCATTTCCCTCAATTGGCAACCTTTAAATGCCCGCTACCCCTTTTCTGAAATATTGTACCATTTTTATATAATAAAAGGGATGCAAATAATAACAGGTGAAAAAAAGAATTTTTCATCGGCTTCTAAGCGTTTGCCTAAGCTTGTCAACCTTCCCATCAGTGGGGCCACTATGTGGCAAGGACATTAAACGATATATTTCATTTTAGGGCAAGAATCAGTGAAATTCATCACTCTGGAATTGAGGTTCAATATCGGAAACAATATACTCCAGAACTCCATTTTGAGAAGAAGCGAATATACTTCAGTCACTTTACAATAAGTGCAATGGTTACTTCACCACGAAGGTGCTCCTCAAGCCACTCAATGTAAAAGCAGATGTGAACGATGAGATTCTTTCGACCTGGTGGTGCCTTGAAACGAAATCCTCTTACGCCCACAGCATATTTTACCAACGGTTCCGATTGGCAGCACCGGAACACAAATGGTTTTAGGACCTCGGTCGGAATGTTGACACGCGTAACAGTTACTAACGACAACGTCCGTGTAAGTGTTTAAGCGAGGCCCCTAAAATACTTTTCAAGGCGAGTTTTTGTCTTGACAAAAACAGGGTGATTCTCGTGGTAGCAAGCAATTATCGTCAATATCAAGTTTTTGGCTACAAAATATCACTCAACTTGCAAAATACAACTCAATCTGGAATCTTCATCATGCACAAGATACGGCGTTTTAATCGGGCCATACTTCCGAAATAAACGTTCGTACGTGAGCAAGCTTTGAATCCTTTTCAGTATTTTCTTACGATAATTGCCCATTTCTCACTTGCTGAGTTCTGTTCGATAACGCTGCTACCACGGTTGACTTTTCTAAATCCTCGATTGCAAAGCCGATCGGAAGGGGGAGGCGAAAAAAGAGCGTCCGACAACTGGCTGTTTTTGTCTGCAATATATCTAACTTCGAAGTCAGGGTTGACCAGCCTGGCGAACTATCGACTGATATGCAAAGCAGTTTGTCCCCCATGGCCACTGGAAGGTAAGGCTATGAAGGACGAGTGATCGGAAAGGAGAACGAATATTTGACCAAACAAATGGCGGTACCACTTCTCACCTTCCTGGACATAGTCAAGTACGTCTCCACCCACAGAACAATTCCGTTGTGTGTGAGAGAGAGAGAGATGATAAAGCGTAATTGACTACTCGTTTTTCATCTTTTCCTAATTATGGTAAGACTGAACCGAAGGTAATGCCCGATGGGTGTGAGGGTAAGTGCTAACCCATCGTTGGCGGATAGCCAATTCACGTTGGCAGGCCGCACTGATGCGGTACCAAGCCCAGGGCTTGAGACAACGGAATTTCGAGTGACAAGATAGCCGATCGTTGGAGTTGATCGATAAATGAGAGATGAGTCTTGTCAGCGTTGTTTAAGCCTCAAGGCGTGGTCACCTACATCAGTCGGCCCAATGCATTGTACACAACGGCTGGGTGCATGTGAGATCAACCTAATATATTCTTTGTCTTGTGCTAATAAACTGACAATTCTGAGGTAGAACTGAGTTGTCGCTAGAATTAGTGGGACGGTATAAAACGGTGCGGCCATGGAAACAAACGAAGGGCAATTCTCAAGTAAATAATGCTGCTGTTAGTATCACAGCTATGATGAAACAACTGATTTTATTTGACTCATCCTGTTCGGGCGTTCACTCAGATTTATCGCTGTTTATTTTTGGTCGGCGCCACCGCAATGTGATCGTAGGGCAACTCCGCGGGTGACGGGGGGGGGGGTGATAGGATCAAAGACCTGGGAAATATTGTATATCAGGTGAATACAAAGCTTGGGGACAGCTGAAAACCACTTCTTGTTGATCCCGGTTGACCTGGCATCTGTCTTAGAAATTATCTGTCGCAGAAGGATATCTCAGGCACAGCGAGGGGGGATTTTTTGAGGTTCAGGCAAAGTCTCAGTTCGTCTGACCAACATAATGCACCAATCAGGTTGGCATTAATTTCGACAACCGATTTGCCAAAAGCTGGTGTTATCCAGACAGGCCAAACAAACTTTCAGGCCAAAAAATGATTGCGGGATGAACTTCTGCCAGGCGGCCAGAGTACTGTACAGTACCATAAGACAGACATTATACTGAAATAACCCGTTAAAGACCTAGAATTGAGATTCAAAGATAGATGAAAGTAGGCGCTTTGAAAAAACTAACAGCTCCAGATAGCTGACGAAAGTTCATCAGCAATGGGTAAACGTAACTTTTCGACTATCACGTTTATTTGTTCAGCAAACGTAAAACATTGACGATACCAGTGGATCCATCATTGTTCTCTTAACCATGACAATTAGGTGAACCCAATTCGGAGCTTTGAGATGGTTCAATCAAATCATCGGGTATAATTTGCTGCATAAACTCTGACAAAACAGTGCGTTTTTTGAACAATGTAAGCCGTGGTTGAGATAGCCTGAAAGGAACAGCACTTCCTCGAAGATAGATCCTGTGGGCTGTGTAAGGTACTTAACTGATAGTTGAAATAAGGTGGTTTAGACAATGTACTTTAAGAGGTTGCGTATTCACCTGATTAACATAAATACTCTTTTGAATTATTCCACTAATTCTAATGAGAAGACTTTTCTACCTTCGAAACATCTCCGTTCATTAGCACATGCCGCACCGTTTACATAGGAAGAAGGAATGGCTAGCACCAATCTTAGCAAAACTGATTAATTAGTTCAAACTTTTATTGCATAAACTCTCTTCTGATTGTCTGATTGGCGATACTACCAGCCACCACTTGGTGAGCATCTCTCGTGTTATTGATCCACCGTCCTATCAGTCATGAATCCGTTGGTTCAAAACTTGAAAAGGATTCAGGACAGGTGCTGTTGTGCGGTCTGCTTGCATGACCAAGCCGTGGGTGGGTTGAGCGACCTGTGAAGCTAAGGGTTCGCCAGTTCACAATGAACAGTAGCGTCTCAAAGGCTGGGTGGATCACTTTCAGACAGTTTAGCTGGGCGTCAATGTGAGCCTCTCTTAAAGCTTTTCCGGCACACGTCCAGTGGTCCGTCTCCACAGATGCAACGACCGGGGAGGACATCAGAAGGAAAATTCAAGCCTTGTGACCCTAAAAATGGCCAGGATTCCGATGGCCTTCCTTTAGCCCCTTTTAAAAATGATGTGGTGTAGCTCGTCACAGAACTTCATGTTTTGTTCACAAAAGTTTGGAGTTCTGAGCAAGTTCCCTCCTTATGGGGAAATACTTTGTTGTCCCCATCTTTAAGAATATTTAACACAGTGTCTGCGCTTACTGTGAGGATGTAAGTCCTATTTCAACAGCATCGGAGCTGCGTGCCCCTATCATTCTTCTCAGGTTGTCCAAACGCGTGAAGAACAGACTCGCGAGAGGCAGGCTCGGTTTCGTGCCGGTTTTGGATGAATAGATCAAATCTTTACTCTCCGATGACTGTTAGAGCACCACCACACTTTTCGAAGACTAACGATCATCGAGTTCCCTGCCATTCGCAAAATCTTGGACTCTGTCGATAGGACTACACAATGGAATATTTTGTTGAGAAGTGGAGTATCTCAGAATTGTGTCAATCCTCAGATAATTGTAACGTGACATCTCAGGTCACGTAAGCGCCTACGACGAGCTTTCGCCACCTTTTGTCGTCTCCAGTGGAGTTCGAAAAAGTTACTCTGTATCCTCATTCATCTTCAACTTCTCTATACAGGGCTTTCCACTGAATGTCTCCTTTGTTCTTCCAACAGATGGAGTTGAAATCCTCCTAGGGAATAGAGTTTTCGACTTGGAATATACTATTGATATCGCTTTGCTGAGTGATAATGCACAGGCAGCTCACGACACTCAGATCCGCTAGGCGGTTGAGGTATCCAGATACTGTATGCCCTTTGGGCCTTCCAAGTTTCGAAGTACTTTTGCAAGACTGGTAAGAGCCTGTGCCTGCACTTACCCTTTGCTGTATTCAGCTTGACTTATTTGACAGCTTCAAATGTAACCATGACATTCTTCGCTTTCTTAAGGAACGAACCCAAATCACCTTGGTTCTTAGTGTTTTGCTCGGCTGTTGCGCGAACTAGCGTGAGAACCAGATCTACCCGGCTAATCGTACGTAGTGAAATAACTTGCACCTGTACTACACGTACTGGGAGAACTAGAAGACCAGACAAGGGCAGCAGCAATGTATTCCGTCACTTTTGGTTGGTACTAACTCGTTTACAAACAGAAGAGGCATGAACTTATTGGGAGGTAATGTGCAGGCCAGTCACAAAGAGATTTCAATGTTTCTACATGTTTAACGGCTATAGTCCGGCCTCAGCTGATTGGTTGGTAACTGGAAATGAAGTTGTAGCGCACTGGATCGCGTGTGGCGACATTTGAATCAATACAACTAGTTATTTCACTTCGACGATGCTCAGCCTCTTCTCGTATCCGGCAATCGATGTGTCTGAAGCATTGCTCGCGTCTGGTGGGAAGATCAGATGAGTAGTGACGAGGTGCGTCTTCATGCTTTAGGCACGGATAGCCACCCTATTAATGCAGTGATCGCTCTACACGGTCTCCAATGGCTCCATTAGGTTTGCGAATACCTTCTGATCGTCTACTCTTGCGTGTTCTGTCAGCACCTGCTGGACAAGATTGAAGAAAGCAATGCGACCACCAGGCCGTAACTTGAAGTAACTTGAAGAAGCTGGCGTCAGCATTGGCTTCGGTTGACGCTTCCCGCCTCCCTGAATGAGGTCTAAGGAACGGGGATTATTGCTGGTTCGAAACGTTGAGAGACATGACTCAGAATAAAAGCCAGTGATATGAAAGTTGCACGGTCTCTCTGTTGAACTCACATGCCCAATAATCACAAAAAAGTCAATCAGAGAATCACAACGGCAAAAACAACAAAATGTGTACTGCGAAAAAAAAATCACCGCATGTGGTATCTTTTCACTATCTTTTTATTCTATTGTGCTCTACTCCCCCACTTCTATTTTGTTAACTGATGAAGCTGCGGCGGCACCATGTTCGATTTCAAGCAGGTGTAAAATGTATAATATAATATACGATCAGACGATGGTGAGATTCCAAAAACGACCGTGAAGATTTGCCGTCGATAACAGAAACATAAACAGCATTACCCTGTTTAGCAGTGTCATTAAGGTGCATGCAGAGTATCAAAACCTGAGCGATACGTGGTATGCAGTGCGCTTGAAGATCTTTCTGGTCAAATTCGTATGGTATGATTGCAAATGGTGACCTAGTGTCTACTTCCACAGAGATCGAAAAAACTGTCCCATTAACAGCAAGATACACAGCACGACGGCCGATGTAAGTGGTTGGGGATCACTGAGGACGCTAGATACATCAAAATCTGAGTATATTATAGCACAAACTGAAACAGTATTTACGACAGGTACGTCTGGACGTGTCAGCTGGTGGTTTTCAATAGAAGATCTACAAGGACTAACTTTGACGAAGAGGTTAGACTTGCCACACCACCTTCACTGTACAATAACTGTTGGACAGTTCTTATAAATTGTACTTTGGATAACGCTACAGTATCAGTCACATTAAACAAAAAGGTAGTTTGTTTTTGGGGGCATAACGAAAGTCGAACTCGGGATACATCAGAAGTGCCATCTACAAAAGCACACGTTGCTTCCCATAACAACCACTTTCGCAAAGGCACAACTACAAGCAGCTTACCAGGCGAACTAACTAACATCCTGAGTCAGCAAGAACCTATGAATACTGTTACCTGAGATCAGTTATAGTGCACAAAACCTATTCTAAATTCGTCTAGCAGATACTATGCCTTAATCACACATACGGGAAGCAAAAATTGATAGTGAAAGAAATTTGTCGATTTTCTCACTCGATTGTTGTTTCATCCCAGATAATCTCGAACGGTCAAAGAGTGTGTTCATTCGAGTTCCTCAGGTCTTGTTCGGAACTGTGAAGACTTTCACAACGGTCGTGTTGTTTACGAATTCCACGCCATGGAAGTTACTGGTTTCTTACTATCCTCCACCTTTTCGAACCATTATTAATTTACCACATTTTGCAAAAAAACACACATAGGAACGGAGCTCAACTTACAGGTCGACGTAATCGGTGAGGAATATCCTCCAGTTATACCACTCTTCTGTGCTGGGTTATACATCAGGGTAGTTCAAAAGAAATAAAACATGCCCTGGTTTCATGGCTAGAGTTTGTTCACGCCAGTCCAACTGTTGCTTTTGAATTCAGTCAGTGAGCACGCACTGTTGATAATCCGTTTGTAGGTAAGCCCGTGGACACAAAACCAGACAGTAGCCCGTGAACAGGCAAGCAAGCTGGGGAGCAATCGAAACGAGCAAGTGAGCAGAGTTGTTTGCATTCGCAAGCGTATGTTCGCCTCGGATCATGCTATTTTGATCGATACTTAGCGTGATCGACTAGTCAATATAGTCCGGACTGAAACGCACTTAACATCAACAACAACACTCTCTGTAAATATATATATATATATATATATATATATATATATATATATATATGCATGTGTGTGCAGTAAAGGGGTGTTCCTGTTTACTTGAGGAAGTTCGAGTAGTCCTCCCGTGCAGTGCGTTTGTGCGATCGTGTGTGTGAGTACCGTAACAGTTTAAACCGAACACAGCGTATAACAGGGACATCCTAGTCTACATGAACTAATCAGTAGCATTATTGATAGGGTACTTGATATATGGTACGCAATAACGTCTCCATTGATTTTCACCCTTTGTATTCAGCTAGGCACTTCTACATTTTCTGCAACAAACCGCACCCCGAAGAGCAGTAGAATTCATAGCACTAGCGTGGTTCGAGGATACAGTGAGAACTTGTTTTTAAATCTAGGTTCTGTTTATCTATGCTGGTTCTAAATGATCTTAGTTCAGGTAGTAAGGGAGCACAATCTCATTTAATCCTGTCAACCTCAGCTGCATTCTGGCCAGTTTAATTCAACTGTTCATGAATTTCTCGTAGTATTCAAACAAATACCCTTCTTGGGGGTAATAAAGAGAACGGGTTTGAAGATGAGAACCGAGGACGGAGAACATTTCACAGAAGGAGGCGACATACGTTCAATCCAGGGGTACTGTTTCTGTCTGTGAAAACAGTTAACACAATAGCACCAGCAACAAATAATGCTATATTTTGTAATACATGACCACGCGGCTTCTTTCTTCTGGTAAGCATTCCTCAGGAAAAGTTATCTGGGGATTTCCAAAGAGTTATAAGTCGCATAACATAAATCACCATACAGTCAGTATTCAGTTAAACATTGGAAACCATGGAAACACTGCCCAGCTGTTTTATTACAGTTAGGATTCTTAGGATGATAATGATGAAGAGATGAATCATAAAGAGGATAATGATTTGGAAGATGAAGATACGGATGACGATGATGATGATGATGATGATGACGTCAAGGAAAATGATTCGCTTTTTGGCGGTGAGGAATCAGAGGATGCTACGGATGTTGATAATTATGACAATGATGACAATAACGGTGACCATGATAACGATGATAATGTGAAACATCTCTTGACAAATTCTAGTAGAGCAAGAAGAACAACTTTGTCAGAATTGATCTTGGTCATCGATTTCACATGCTCTCAATCAGCTGCTAACGCATATTAGATACGATTACAAAAAATAGGCAATTCCGTATACACACAATAATGAACTGAAGCGGGCATTCGCACTAAAACATGCGACGCAGTTAGGATCGAACAGAGGGAGGGCAGGAGACAAAGCTAAATAAGGTCACAGCTCATTACCAAGGCAACTCAAGCTGCGCAACAAATGTTTTTTGTTGGACGCTGAGTCCAGTCTTCGTCCGGTGAATGATTACTGCTTCTGCGAACTTCAACAAGTTTTGATTTTTTTGGTATCGTGATGATTCGGGAAGAACCAGTTAGGTCCACACGGTGACCTGAATCCGAAAAATGACGTGCCGCTGCTCTAGATGGTGCATTCGATCATGAGAAACCAAGTTGTTCGGAAGGTGCTCACACATTCTGGTAGATAGACGGCGGTTTCTCCTTTCGACCTACCTCATTCCACAAGTACATCGGAGTCATACATAGAAAACACGAATAGTGAACAAGCTCGTTTTCGGTAATACCATCCTCGTGGCTAACACAGTAACATGAATTATGAACAGTCTACATGGTAAAATGTGACTGGGTAGGCATCACAATTAGTATTGTGAAAGTAGAAAAGATGAGAGGGAAAATGTTGTTGTCCCGTGATTGAGAAAGGGATCAGTGAAAACCAAAGGTCTGCTTTTGGTCACTCTGAGTTCTAGGATCGGTCTCTGATCGCGACCAGTGTAGTTTGAGTACTTTAACGGGACTTTTTTGAGAACAAAACGATGGGTTAAGTAATCTGATCACTACAGCCTCTGCCGTTGCTAGATGTTGTTTTCGAGCGACTTTCTGCTCGTTCGTATGGACTCTGTAGAGACCTTTTGAAAGCTTCGTCGTTTACCCACTGTCCAGTGTCCACAACGTGCGCTACAATTGCAATGGTAATGGTTTTTCTGTTTCCCGTCTTCAGACAAGCTGGTTCATCCGTTCCACACTAGGTCCATCACCCTGATCGGTGAAGTGCTCAAGTATGGGGATGATTGAGCAGGAGAGTATTTGGTACTCATACCTGAGGAGCTACAACAACCGCGAAACCAGTCGTGTGCTTCCGGTGCAATTTCGTCCTGTCATCTAGATGCGATAACATGCTACTTACATTTAAAGTACAAGTTTGTTAGTGAAGAAGACTGAAGATGTTCAACGAGTAGTTATCCATTGACGATCAACACTCCAAAGGAAACGGTTTCACTTGGCAACATGGCGTAGTAACGCACGGAAGCATTTATAGACGTTCCATTTTTGAAACAGGCGGGTAAAGCTTTATGTCTCACATGAAACCAAAGAACATTCACAGAACTCTCAGCGGCGAATTTAACAGAGATACAGGCACTTTCAATTTCACTAATAAAGCACCTGAAGGGTTTACCACAAGTAGATGGATATTGCCATATATTGATTTACTGTACGGTAAAGATGATAGATGACGATCGGAAGGATGATGATGATGATGCTGATGAAGGTGGTGATATTGATAATGGTAATTAGGATGGTGATGTTTTTGATGACGAAATTTTGTATTATAGTTTTTTGATCACAAATATGAAACTCCCGCTCGATTTTTGAATATTTTTATTGTCGAGAAGCAATTATTTTTGTAGTCTTTATTGAGTGGGGTTACTGATCAAAAATGAAAACTGATGATGTGATATTTTTGCGTTTGGACTTTTCTTAGTTGTGAAGTGTGTTGTGTATCTCAACGGATTGCATGATCAAGCTTTTCACATGGAACTCCGTTTAGTTCGTATAATTCAGTGGGTAGTTCATTTTACAGTCTGACTGATAGTTTTCTAATAACTGACTTCTATCGGGAATTATTTTGAAATGTTTCTTCAAAAGACCCCTCGAAATTACGGAGAGACGTTTGAAGAAAACAAGAAAAAACACTGATATACGAGAAAAGAAACATAACTCTGTTTAGTGCTGAAATATCTCGGCAATCTTGTTTAATAAGATAGCCTTTAAAATATCCACTTAATTTGGAAAGTGAGGTTATCAAGTCCAATTTGCTTCCACGGTATTTAATAATATTTGACAGAGCCTAACATGTCTAGTGGTTCTGTAGAAGTAATAGATGATTCACACGAAGATGCCGACCTAGAGACGGTAAATGTGCATCCAATGCATTTGGATAAATTTTGAGTTGCACTGGATCAAACAGAGAAATATAAGATACAGAGTAGATTACAGCTGTAATCTCAATCGAATCGTATGAAGCGTGCAACGCAGGAGACCCCATACTACTCATTTCGAAAATCCATACTTCGGACCATGTGTCATCGCTCTGAAGGTTAGCCGTGTTAACCGACAAAATAACTTTGAGAGAATCACCGCGAGATTCTGGAAATTGACTCTCCGTACATGCAAGCTCCATTCGATTTAAATGTGACCATAGCTGTTAACCAACCGTGCAGTGGTCATGTATGGGGCTGAAGAGTACCGGGTAAGCATATCTGATGAGCGGCAACAACCGCGAAGCCAGTCATGCGCTTCCGAGGGAATTTTGTCCTCTCATCCAGAAGAAACACTATGCTACTCATGTGCGTAGTAGCTTGCTGGGAAAATAATGGAGCCCAGGATTTCAGAAATAGCTTGGCTCAGAGCCATATCATCGGTATATTAAGATAAATGTACCCGTGGATTAATTGAAGGGGCCACTTATGTAGGTTGAAAACAAATACACTGAACAGCCTACTCTCTGAAGTACTCCAGTTATTCTCCAAGGACTTGAATATCCTAAAGCCCGATCGTGGGTACTGAGTTCTGTTTGTAAAACAATCAAACAAATATGGGTGAGAAGTAACACCACACTTACAGTTTGTGAAGAAAGAGGGACCACGGAGGAGAATCAAATGTGTAAGAGAAGTCTAGGAAAGCACATCTTGCAGACTTCCCGAATGCTTCCAAAGATATGGAGTGATAGCATCCACAGTAGACCTGTTTGGTTAGTAGGCAAACTGAAGAGGGTCTTCGGAAGCATTTATGCAGAAAGTCAAGCTCTGTCATTTTAAGACCCGATGATGTTAGAAAGATGAGATAGATGCTTTCAGACGAAACACTCCAGTTACTGGATTTGGGTCTCCAGCTGTCGGAAATAAAATGCAAGCACAATGATTCACCTAGAACATAAGGTTTTGCATCGACCAGAGCAACAGTCCCCTGTCTAAAACGTGATGACTAGGGGGTATCCGGAAGAATACTTGAAAATACTTTAGACGTACGCAATGTGAGGCTATGGGCTGGCACATTGTTAATGAATGACATGATTCGGTGGCAGAAAGTACGCGATCGCCCGTCCAGAATCGAGGGTAGGGTTGGAGTCCACGAAGCAGACAACCCATCATCGGCTGTCCAGACGCAGAAACAAGGCTGGAGGCAGCCAAGCGGATCACTCGACCAATCATTGGCCAACAGTTGTTTGAACCGACCGGAGCCGTATCAACCAATCTGGATGCAACCAGACAAACAAGTCAGCAGAAAGCTATCGGAATATTGTACAGGATTGTCATCACCTTTTTAAGTGACTCGCACGTAAAAGAACCCCGAGTTCTCAAACTGAGGACAAATAGACCACAGAAGCAAGACTGTCAAAAAGGATTTAAAACGCCCAGGTAACAGAGAAGCGAAGGAAACAGCGACATCGGAACAACTCAAATGATTCTCGAAAGCAGTCCTTATTTATGGGAAGCGCTTGACCAATCAACGGTCAGAAGAGAAGGAAACATACGCACAATTGTGGTTAGGACAAACGCGTTATCATGGCTACGATCAAAACGGGAACACCAAAGTTCATTCACACAGGTAAAGCAAAGAAGGGGAGAGAGGGGGCCCAGTCAACTAACCCAGAAAATCATGAGTAGATAACAGTGGCTCGTTAAGAACCAACACGTGAAAGGGGAGGAGGATGCGGAAACAACGGTGATGACGGAGTCGTCGTGGCAACCAGTAAGTCAGTGCACAGTGGGGAACAATGGAGAAGAAATTTTACGTAAGCGATAATAACTTTTAGGAACGGCCGTTCACTGATGAGCGACACGATTAGATAAGGCCAATAAATTAACCGTGCACACGTACGGGTTAGAGACAGAATGATAACACCAATCATCACCTGTCGTAGAAACAAGACTAAAATTGTGCGACCGACTTTATTCAAGAGTTATAGAAACAGAGTATCTTAATACTGCGTTGAATGACTTGTTCAGCTCGTCTATCTCAACAACAGCACAGTTACGTGAGGACTTCCACGCGTCACCATGGGGTTCATTTGCAAGAAGGTTGAACATGTAGATCAAGTTGAACCGGTATAACTCAATTCTTATAGACTACTTGGTATCTTGATTGCCTTGAGATTATTATGTTCGAAGGCGTATTCGTTTTTTGAAACGAAGCTGTCGAACTTGAGGAGAAGATAAATGATCAAGGCGAGAAAAGATAGTCTCGACAGGGCAACATAGAATAAAGTGAAGAAATAAATGGACGGTAACGTGTTCCCAGGTGACCGAGAGATTCGCGTGGAAAAATGAAGTGAATTCTGTCCGGGCAAATATTTCACAAAACTCAAGGTTGTTTTAGGAAAAATTTGCCTCTTTCAAACTTGGTTATCACGACCCCATGTGTAGTGTGTGTGTGGCTGGTATAACTGCGGATCCAAGGGGAGGTTTTGATTATTGCGTGGTCAGCGGACCCCAGTGGGGATCGATGTAAAACTGTAAAAGGACGAGGGCAGTTAACTAAAAGAAAGTTCAGTAGGGTGTCCAGTCCGGTTGGAAAAGTAACAGTGTTCATCAGACCGGAGGGATAAAGGAAGCTCGGGACAAAGCAACTATACTCCGTGAAATGTGAAAATCGTGAGTCAATAAATTATTACCTGTTATGGAATATATCGAGTAAACATACGGATTTACTTGCGGAAGTGAGCGAAAATTATGAAAATACTTCGGTTTACGTTCGTTTATGAAACAGTTGACGAAAATCATAGGGTCAATAAAAACGATTCTAGCTTGTTTGCACCAGCGATTAATGATATACATGATAACTCCGCCCTGTATGCGGTATAATGTAGGGCAGTACACAGGATACCCAGCGAAACCATCAAGTGCAACACATTTCATAGTCAATATCACAGTAAATTCAAGTTTATTACAGAACGAGTTCACCTCGCTGTAAGCATTCCGTGATCCGAACACTATCCGACACTACCGAAACATTGCTCGATAGAGGGCGAACGTTTTTGCTGATCACAATAGGTCTGCACACGGTATGAGTATATTTTTCACGAAGTGCTACTTTTCAACCGACGAGGTGTTTGCTAGTGTGAATATCTTGTCCATAAATCCAGACAACGAACTAAATTTGACATATAAGAAAATGGTACTGAGCTATGGAAGCCCGTGTATCAGCCGTTCTATGTCGTTTCCCTATAGACGTGTCTTGGAATTGATGTATTTTCCGTCAAGCTATTAGTACATACAAGAAAGTCAATTTGTTCACAATTCCCAACTCCATAGTGAGTCCTAATGGGTCACGGGCAACATTAAATTCTTGTAAAAAGTTAGCCACGTTACAGTCTTGCTCCAGTAACTGAAAAATGTCCTTCATGTGCCGGTTTTATTCGCAGAAGCAGATAAGATCAACAGTTATACTCATGACTATTAAGGTCAATCAACACCTGTCATAGAAATAAGGCCTAAATTGTGTTACGCAATGGGGTTGGAGAAATAAATTATCCCGCGTGTGTGAAGCCGACAGGGTAGTAACTAGCATGGAAACTAGTGGCCTAATCTCATGAGCAACAAAAGAACTTCGTTTGGTTGACTGTCCATTGGACTCCAACATTTATGCACAAATCTCAGGTCTTCCGATCAACCTCACTCTCGAAAGCAGTGGACTCGAGTTACTCTCTTGTTAGAGCTCATCAGTGGTGCATATCCTCCACCACACCCAGAGTCAGAACCCGGTCCTTCTAACCCCGACGATGTATGTTACCACTAAGCGGGAGAGGAACTTCGCAGTAGTAACACACACGCCTTTGAAGAGAGAAGATCCGGGTTTAAACCCTAGATGCGGCGGAGGACGTGCACCACTGATGAGCTCTAACAAGAGAGTAACTCGAGTCTATTGCTTTCGATAGTAGGGTTGATCGGAAGACCTGAGATTTGTGCGTGAATGTTGGAGTCCAAGGGACATTTAGCCAAACAAGTTATCATCAGTCTCGCACACCACTCACAAGTAAATGTGAGGCGTAAACAAAAGAACTGTTTGGTAAATACAAAACGAAATTCGTGGTGGATAGAGCGTGATCTGGACTAAACCAGTGGAACGGCGTTTCCTGATACGGTGAGGTGAATTGTCATATCCCATTTCAATAAGTGTTTACAAATATTAAAGGACCAACAAGCTTTCATGTAGGGATTTGGTTACGAGCGACAAACCCTGTATAAACAATCATTTTTACCAATAAACGGAGAAGGTTCCGAAGCAGAGATATCTTCTTTTTAAAATTGATGAACCGGCACGGAACCTGAAGAACCCGGTGGCTATTTAACAATGAATATGTCAATGACAGGCACTTCCTAATGACCTTACCGTAGAAGTAACAAGACCGATGCAGAGGAAGAGGGTTTCTAGGGGTGGTTCATGTCGGAATTTAAAATGATCGTATCTACGAAAAGTTTGACGTTGTTACTTAGTGACAGTGTAAATTACTTTTTGTAATTTGTATTTTCAACGACATCGCTTGTCTTACTCGTGAGTAGCGTGTATATGCCTCATGAACCTCGAATACTTGTGATCCAATTCTTCGTTTCTACTGTACTGACACAGTTCAGATTTACTTTTTTATGACGTATAGTGTGTGAACATTTTACGTTATGTTCCCGACTCGATTGTTCTATGATTGTACATTCCCCTTGTAAGGAAATTTTGCAGAACGTTCCACTCACGCTTCTTGATCCACTATCTGTACCGCAACCGTGCTGCGCTACAGTTTCGCATGACTCCTTGATGAGTGGACCGTTTATGACCGCACTGTCCCGATATATCGGATAGCTTTCTGTACTGTTGTTCTTGGTTGCTCACCTGGCTGTAGGTCATTTGCATTTATGTATTTTTATGTATTGCATTGTTTATAATCACGAAATTACGATAAACACGGTTATACATTTGGAATTTGTTCTGCTGTCCGTAGCCGTGTACATCCCATATCGTGCGTGAAGCTAGTGAAACTAAGTTTTCTGCTATGTGAAAGTTCGAGTAATCGGGATAGTTTCTACAGACAGTTCGAAGGGAAACAGAGGTAGTGTTCTGATCCGTTCCACTAACTCGAGTAAGAAGACATTTTTCTTCGAATTATCTAAGTTTATTGGTACAAAATGTACTGTTTCTATAAGATACATACCGGTCATAACGAAAATCTTCCATAAGAGCTTACTGGTCCACAGATAGACCTAAACGGCCCCTTCTGGATAGTTTGTATGATTGCTTCCGGATTAATTGTTTCAGCTCTGCTCGGCTGATTGGTCCACGGAACCCTTGGCTGGCTTCACTCTTGTTGGTGATTCTGGCTAGACCGTCACGTACGGTCTGCTTCACTGCCTCCGATCTTATGCTCGATTCTGGATGGGCGATGGCATGCTGTTCGACCATCTATTGGCAATGTGCTGGGACTATTCTATCACACGTCGGAAGGAGACTTTTACAGGAGAAAGATCTTATCAGGCAGAAATTTTGGGGAACGGATTCCAATTTGGCTGGCTGAAAGAGTGAAAAGTAGACCGGTGGAATATCCCTGGGCCCTAAAAGAAGCTAACAGTGTCCAGCGGTTTAGACAGGTACAAGTAACTTAAGGGAAAACAGTCCAGCGCGACTGGTAATATTCCCAACTAAAACAGAATTTCCTCGGGTCGGAGGAAAACAAAGATCTTTTATATCAAATGTGGTAAAGGGATAGGTTGAAGTATGTTTGAAATCGGCTACTACAGTACGAAAATTTTCATCTAACAGCTAAATAGGAAAGGGCAAAATGTCTTCATAGAAAGAAGAAGTAGTGTTCTTTCTGCGAAAGGGAGCTACTTATAGATTTATTATGATGGTATTTCTGTAAGAAGACAATTTAGGATGGCACCAAATAAGCAAATAGTCAACACCTTTCCCTGAGTGCGCATAAATGATTTCAGACTAGCATCACCGGGAAGAGTTGACGTATGTGACCACCCCGTTTCAAGTTTTCTCATGACTGGAATTCCTGTACTTGGTACATGTTTTGCAAATAGTAATGTGATAGTTTAAGCTTTTAGCAGAATATTCACTATTAGACTGTCCATGGTTTACTTCACATTTAATGCCGATATGAGATGAGTGGTCTCCTGCTATGCGGAATTCTTGTGAGGTGATCGCCTTCATAATTGCAGCCCCACAGACCTAAAATAAGTGATTCGCTACACACCTTATGCAACCGAAATTCCCACATTCTGATTATTTCCGCAGCTTTGTTTTTATGCTGTTTTCTGTTGAAAGAAGAAATACCTTTTATCTAACGGAACGGTAAGAATTTGAGTAACTCTAGTGATACGTCATCTCTTTCCGATCTTTACGGTCTGTTTTCCTCTTTACGTTGAGTTTTTCATGACACAGATGAATTTATTTCAAACATTTTGACATGTTCTAGGAAAGCAAAATGTATGTGATAACATCAGTACAAGTTGAAAATGTTTACGTGTACGACAGAAAAATACTCAAGTAAAAGCACGTTTGAATTGAGAAACCTTGTCTAAAGAGATAGAATTAATGTTGTTTCACTTTCTTTAGTCTTCATACAACAATGTACAACTTTTCAGCAAGATGGTTGCATCAAACGGGAGACAGTTTACCGGGAGAAGTGACCAGCAATGGTGGAAATCGAACCTGGGTCGTAAACTTTCGAAGTCCATGATGACGATAGTTTGACCACCTCTGGTCTAGTTATACCGAACAGGTGTGGGTGGTTATGGAGACAAGAGTAAGGGTGTGCATGTGACGATCAGGCATATAGCGGGAGGGAATGGAGAACGAATATCACAATTTTCATGAATTTATTATCTGTCTGTATTAATTAGTTGTTAATTCTTTGGAAGGAGTCTGGAACTCCTGTCCCGACACTGATGAATGACAAAAGGCCCGGGGGTTGCTTCATTTTTACGAGTAATGCTTGCGCTCAATTGAGAATAATCTCAAATAGCTTCTGGCTCCACTGGACCTTGGGTGGTTAAGCCTGAGTACGTGGTTCACTCGGTGACACACGTGCACACAAACACATCCTCACAGAAGAAGAGTATTTAGGGCGGGCTTCTAATCATACCGCTCGACTGGTTGGCTCTCCGGCACCATTCAAGTCAATTCATTTAAAAAGCTTTGTGCACTCTAAGAGGTGTATAGTCAACTGACATATAGTCATAAAACATTTCATGAACGAAGAAACCATAAAACAAGAAAGCTTGGTTTTCCGATCAGAAACAGTTTGATCAGACCTGTTGAGGAATCTCACGAGGTAGTGGAGGACCATACATTGGTGGACTTCTTTACCGGCATAGACTAGTTTGTAACTTGTTTGAGTAGAAGAATTAGAAACGCGTCTGACAAGAACAAAGTGAAGGGGATGCGCGGAGTGGGCTAACTATTTTCCGTAGAGTCTACGGCGAACATTAAAATGTTGCCTAACCATATACTGAGAAAGGCGTACGATCGGTGTGCCATTTATTCGAGGAACATGCTTGAATGAACTAGAGAAAAGTTTGAAGTATTTTGTAGACAATCCGAGACGGATAACAGAGGATTCATAATTCCATTGTGGCAGGATACGGGAAAACAAAAAGTGTTGAAGTAAAAAGTGTAGCATATAAAAAGTTCGCTTCCTAACTTCCACAACAACTGACGATTTCGTATACACAGGGTGACACTAATGATATAAAGATGGAGGCCTACTGTGCTCAATCTTCACACATTACATTTTGAACTCATCCCCTTCAAAGTTGCAAAACACCGTATTGTGGTTTTAGGTGCCCTTCTTGAAAAAACCTAGCAAATCCTGGTCTTCTTGATGTTTCAGCCTTCTTGTTTTGTGGTAACAATCCTCATTTGTAATTTTCAAATATGTCTGAAAAATACCCATTGTATCTCATAGAAGTCCATTTTGGCGAAACAATTGTTTTTCAGTAATTCATTCTCAAGCCGTTCACAAATTACATGGGAGACACTAAGCAAGAATCATGCGGATAGACATGGAGTAAACACCAATCATGGGTAGGGGTTTGTCAACAGTCAATTTGTCCTTGTCATTTGATTGGCTAATCTAACTTACGCCTTGTGAGTGACAGAACGACAGATTTACTGGGCCTCGATCGATCCTAGACCATGGAAGTTGAAGGGCCTGGACCAAACGCTTTTGGGCGCAAACGTCGGGGGTCAGCTTCCTGATTCCAACTGCCTTGGCTATCGCTAGAGTGCGCAACTGCACACCCTTGCATTTGCTTGGGGGGACTCGATACACAACTTTGAAAGCCGTGTTTGGATTCACCTGATGTCCGGTGTCAACTAGGTGTGCTAAGATTGCGCTGTTTATCGATCCAATCTGTCCTTGGCTTAGCCAGCGTGGGTGATGCTCTTTGATCCGAGTGGATAGCTGTCGTGCCGCTCGACCTACATACGATGCGTCACAAACACATCTGAGAGAGTACACAACCATTGATGAGGTCAGCATCGACAGTTTATCCTTGTTCTGAACGTGGATCAGAGGAGCACCTCGAAACACACAAGGTACGGTTGCAGCATTGAACGTGTTTTGAATTTCTCTCCTCAGTCGTCGGTTTAAGATTTCACTCACCGTATCACCTTTAAATGGTAAACTAATAAATAGGTCTTTCTTCTTCACGGTTTCTTCGGTGATTTTAGGCACTCTTTGTTTGATATTTCTTTCAATAAACCGATCCGGATAACTATTCTCACGTAGAATGTTTCTTACGTGCATCAGCTCGTTCTCTGGGTTTTCCTCAGAACAAATATTTTCTCGCTCTGAAGGCCAAACATTTCACCAAGTTTTGCTTCTGTTGGATACTAACGAAACTGTTAAAATTGATATACTGACCGTTCCACGTATGTTTTCGGTATACCTTTCACTGGATCTGACCATCTTCCGCTCTCGTAAGGTTCACATCGAGGAATGGTAGTTGATTATTAACTTCGCATTCAATTGTAAAGCGTAATGCTTTGTGTGCGTTGTTAAATTATGTTTGCACGGAATCTAGGTTACAGGCAGCGTCAGATACACAGAATATGTCATCCACATATCGATAATGATGTTTGAGACTGGTAATCGTGGACTTCAGCTTAGTTCACTCTAATTTTGCTAGGAATGCGTCGGCAAGAAGTGGACCTAATGGTGATCCCATAGCCACATCATCTCGTTCTCTGTACAAAGTTCCATGAAATAGGAACTGAATGTTAAATGTGCAACGAAACAAGAGCTCCCGCAGACCTTCCAGTGGTAGACCGATGTTCATGTTGTTTTCTTTTATGTAATTCACGACGAAATCGATGGTTTCTTATAATGGTAGATTTGTGAACAGGGACTCGACGTCTAAGGAGAACATTATTTTGTCCTCTATATTGGCATCCTTTATTGGTTCGATGAAATCAAATGTATCCTTAAGGCTATGCATAGCCATGTGTTTTCTCATCGGTTCAAGTAGCTCAGATAGCCAACGAGCCACAGTGTGATAAGGTGAATTTGTCATTGATAGTATGGGACGAATCGGTGTTTCAAGTAGTGTGGCGCTATTTTTTTCATTGTGATTTTCAATGTGGTCATCCTTGATGACTGGCAGGCTCGAAGGAGGAAGTGAAGTCAGTAGTTCCCCGATACCAGGTACGAAAAATGAACTTTGATTCCTCCGTCTACGAGCATCTGAAGCATCGATTGCTTTCTTGCGTTTTTACTGCCACTTTTATTTACTCTGGCCATAGCGTATTTAATTTACAATCATTTCATATGTGACGGTAAATTTGAATCGCACGTGAAATGTGACGTCGGGAAATTCCAAATCCTTGTCGTTGTATTCAATACATTTTCTCTTTGCTGAAGACTTCTTATGGGTTTTTTTACTCGCAAACAGAAATCTCCTAGATTTTTTTTACAGTGATAACTCGTAACTCGTTCAGTCTGCTGATACCACGTTTGACTCTCCCTAATTACCGCTCGTTGTGGCTATTGGTAGATTATTCTTGAGTTTGAAATTTTCTGTTATGTAACCGCGCAACAAATATGTAACTTTTCTTTGTCATGAAGTATATTTGCGAGTCTCATTGAATTCGGATAAGTTTATCACGTCTGTTCAACAATTTAAAGGTTACCAAAACGTCGCATGATAATCTATTTCCATATACAAAAGATGAGGACTGAATGTTCAGGAATCACGTTGCTATGAGTGGCACTGATGCGAACCGCTTTCTATTTGGATTAGATCATCAAATATCTGGGAAAAAGGTACAACAGGCAAGAATCGTTTATTTGTCAAACCCTAAGTTGGAACGGTGATTTGTTTAAGTCATGCTGAATGTAGCAGGTTGGTCAAGAACATTTTGTAAATATGTACGTTTATCCCCGACAGACCACAAAAAAGTGAAATGTGGCAAGTGATTGACGTACTCGATATGTGTTAGGCTAGCGTATACAAAATTAGATCAATGAGGTCATTAAAACAGACAGTTTCACGGTAATTGATAATAAGAGGCGCGGAATGGTTGATTTTAAAGTATGTGTACTGATAACTGATGTCCAGAAGAAAATCAAGAAGTGAAAACCAGCTTTGAAGAACTGTGAAATGAAATTCGGTGTGACGTTCTGAGCATCAGAAAGGGGAAACCGGATGATAAATAACGTTCAAAGCCCCTTCAGAAACAGATTTTCGTCCGGGAGGTTGTATGCGAGTTTGTCCCAGGCTGACATCCCTCATCGCAAATTTTCTTTGCTTCGTATCGACGAGAAAGCTCTGCAATAAGTCAATGGTGAGATGATGAAAATATTTTCATGATTCAACCTGTATTCAGTTAGGAAATCAAATTTTCTATGAAATGGATAACGACTATGATTTCCGGTCACAAATTTGAATAGAGAAGTCGGGAACATGGGTTTGCACAAAGTATCCTGGATCATTTAGTTGCATCGGTACATTTGCATAGCGCGGGCAATGGGATTTTTATATAGTCAGATTCACTAGTTATTATACCGACTGTTTAAAATCCCATTGATTGTTGTATGCCCGTGCACAGATGCAACGAAATGGCCCAGGCAACACTTTGTAGACCTATCTTTCCGACTTCTCTTTTCCGACTGACTACTAGTCAAGTAACATATAATGCATCTGATGAAAGCAGGCTTTAAAACTGATTAGCGTAATGAACTGAACGATACTTAACATAGCTTCTTCCGTGTCATATACTTCTTTCGATTCCCGTTCCATACGTTTGTAATCTTTGGTACGATCAAAGTGAGGATCAGTCCACCAGTGCTTGATACGTTCTGCAGATGCACCGTCACTGAGCATCATCTCCCAGAAAAGAACAGCGATTATCGAGCCAACCACGGGAGCCACGATGTAGATCTTGATAAGGGAGGGGGTGGGAATAGAACGGTAGACTAAACTACATCTCAACGATCACTTGCACAACAGGGCTAAGAGATTCGAGTTAGAGTATAACTGGTTCGTATGAGAATTAAACTGAGTGCCCTAAATAGAACTGCTTCTTATGTGAGTCGCCTGACGAATGTTCCATAGCCAATTATTTGGTGCAAGTCTTGTACACACCAATTCCCATAACCTAGCCAACTGAAGAATGAGCCATTTAGAATACCAACCAGGTGAGAAGTATCAATAAACTGAAAAGTTATGTACTCCATCTCACTTCGCACACCTGTTGATAGTGATGAGGTTCTTGCTTTGATTTTGCCGTGGAAAATATCATTTCAGTAATGTGGTGAATGTTTTTATTTAGGAAATAGCTTGAGATCAACTTCTATCTAGATCTCCTGATTCCACCGGTTACTTTGGTGATAAACAGTATTCTTCACTGACATCCGGCTCGTCACTACACCCGACCTGTTGGGACCCTACGTGGTTCAGCGTCACTCCAAGTCTCAGGGTCTAGTTTCCGATTATCCCTACCCGTGCATTGGGTCTTTTTGGTAACAGCTATACCTCTTCCATAGCAATCATACCCAAGAATATGGTAAAAAATTTGATTGACATGAGATTCGGAGTACACTGATGTGTATTATTCTTAGGTATCGTGTTCTTGTGTAGAACCCATTTCCTAAATGTCTTTATGTGCTCCACGTTGATTGCCATGACTAACCGATTATATTTGCTCTATGTTATATGCAGCGAAACAGTGTGAAATTTGATCTTTATTTAGTTCCACTTCCGAAAGAATGTGCAGTGATATGCTCTAAGATTTCCTACGAAACAGACCCACTCCTGATTTTGCCAAGTTGATGTTTATCTTACCAGTCACAAGACTGAATAAGAGCTGATCTCGTTGAATAGATCCCACTTTTTTATTGAATGTGAGTCGACAGGACTTGCTGTCACACTCATCTGAGCTGATATTTGTTGAATAACCAGCTAAGTAGACCCTAAGTAGCCGACGACTTGATGAGTGTTGAGAAATACGCCCACCAAGACGGCTGTTCCCATAGTTCAGTTGTACATGGGCGACTAATTTGTGTGAGTTCTGTTACTTAGCTGAAGTTCAATCTGTACATAATTTTCAAATTACTGTACTGTAGAATAGTTGGCTAATTATCATCAAAAAGATGGACCGTGAAGCTCTGATCACTTGATGTCTTATATTAACGATTATTCCACTAATGGGTTTAAATATGTGTGTTGGTTGTAGCCCAAGTTGTTGGTTGCCATGAGGTTCTGATCGCTGGGCTTAGCATTTAGATTGCAAACGTCTCATTACCAATCGAGCTGACATCATCAGAGCATATGCGCTGTTGGTGATGATCTGTGTTTATAAGTCTGCCATTAGTTCTGACTTAGAGCCTTTGAGACGACCTTGTGCCCCAAGGTCAACATTTGTTTTCCCCCTTGGACTTGACCTTTGACCTTGGACAGCTGACATTCCTCTAGAGGATCCCGTCCCCCTGTGCTTTGGGCAGTTGTCTCCATTTTCATTATTTGAAGCTCAGAGATCAGAACATTATGACGAATATTCCACCGACATCATGAAACCTTATCCATCATCTTTCCATCGGTAGTTATTGAAACTTACCTAATGTGGTTAAACCATGATGTACAGCCTTATATTTTCCATAGACACGCAATTACCATCTTAATGACCAGTTAAAATAAACTGATGATTGAGAAAATAAAAGTATATACCTTGAAAATATACGTCCATTCAACATTCAGTTCACTGTTAAGTTACTTTATTCATAGACAACGCAATCGATAATTATGTTTGCGAAGTACTTACCCATATTTTTGCATAGTTATTGTTGAATATAGCAGCTGACAAACTTGCGGCCGGGTTCATTCCACATCCGGTGACTTTTACCTGAAAATAAACGGTCGTGTAGGCATCACTCGCTTGAGCGGAATTTTGCATGCCTCACTGTCATTTTTCTAATCAGCTTTTGCAATAGATGAGCTAATCACCACTTAATTTGCCTTCCTCGTCTCACTAGAATTCTCGTCTAGCATTACTATGCAAAGAAACACGAATTCGAGAGAAAGAAGCTGAGAGATCTCATCCGTGAGTCCAAATCGGGATTAATACTTAGTACATTGAATTAAATAATTGCGACATATACGGCGATGTCTCCGAGATAAGCACGTGGATGGAATGGTTGGCTGCTTGTGTTCACTCTGTGCAAATCCGCTGTTTCTCGCTAAATGGAAATGATATCTATCACAATATGCAACAGGTAGTACTTAATCTGAAGATGGATAGAAGTGCAGAGGATGCCCGGTAAAAAATGCGTTTCTATGAGGTAAAAGTTGGTAAATCTCTGAAAGTTGCGCGAAGAACATTTGTGAACTTAAGCCCCATGAATCTTGGTCTAGTTATCATGACAAATTTTCCAGGATAACACAACGAGATGGACTCACCAGAATAGCAGCAAGCATCAGAATCAAAAAGTAGACGATAACTGAAAATACAGTCACGTGACCTTGTGCCCAGTGTGGGTTTCGAAATTCATCCACAGTGCTCAAGCAACACACTATAAGAAGAAAACTGCATATACATTCCATTCCAAATGCTTGACCGTCCGTCACGCCCGGTCCGGGGATGTGTAAATTTAAATTGGCCTTATCCAGTAAACCAGGAACAAGTCGCGAGGCCAGTGAAATTCCTACGAGTGCACCACATAACTGACCAGCTATGCCCAGAATAAAGTAGACGAAATTGATTCGCCTCGTCATTAGTAAGGCCACGGAAAGAGCTGCAGTAATTTGTGGTCCACTAATCGGTCCAACAGTCCACACAGCGACTGCGAATGCTGCGGAGGCCGTGACCGGCCCACTAACGTTACTTGCCAAATTTCCTTCAGCACCGTGACATGCAACAATGAACACGATCATTCCCAATCCGAGAGCTTCGGCGGCAAAGACGCGACACATGAACTTGATGTGGTACCAATCACATCTTGGTAAGGTGGCTGTGGTGGCCTTGTAGTTCACGTCGTCGTAATATTGACTCATTGACGATTTTCCTGTACTAGCGTAGAAAAATTCGTTATCAAATATATATTGTCACGTATTTCAAAACTGGGTTATGTTCGAAAAATGTGCAACTGTTTTAGAAAGCAATATACAAATTAACTAGAAATGATACTACAACGGAAAGCACTAGGATAGTCATTTAACTTTCCTGTTTTTGGATATAGCACAGTGCTCGATGCCAATAATAATGGATTAGGTTATATTAGGTTCACAAGTTACTTGGGTTTTGTCATACTATGAAGCATAATATTTCAGTTAAGCATAATCTGGAAGCATGATAGACGCACTCATCAATTTGATGCACATACACTAATGAGTACCGCCGTATTTCATCCTGGGGTGCATTGTTATGTTTCCCATGAACTATTCATAAGAATGTTGCCATGCAAAGACACTCACCACAATTGTTTGGTCGGTTTACTGTTCTTCGTAGGTATGCTTATTGGTTTTGGGCATTTTATACTTGCGTCTTAGGTGTTCTCATAGTGCACGCAAGCATACACGCATGCATGCACGTGGATACACATATGGATGCATTCACGTGATCTAATCAAAGTTCATTCCGTCTTGATCACGTAGAAATGTGCTTGTGACGTAGCTGGTTTTGTTCTTCTCGGAGGTGGTGTTGTTGATCAGTACGGGCCAATGGGAATCGACGACGGGTGTCACAGAACAATCGACTGCCAGTCGCAGAGCTCGCACACGGTCTGTGTGGTCCTCGCGTGTATCGCTTCCTGTTCTCTCGGAGAGCCATTTAGTTCATGGCCGATTTTATTCGACGAAGTTAACACTGGAATTGTGCGCAGGGTTTATCCAGTTTTCATCCAACAACGAAAGAGGTACTATTGAGTTGGCGAGCCAGCACAATTTCGTAGTATCAGTGTATACCTTCAGGGAGTCTGGAGCTTTTGGAATGAATACGAGTAGCAAACGCAAAAGAACGGAAAGTACGAATTTTACTGGAATACTCTGCAAGCGCAGTGGATAATATACGCGTCTACAAAGACAAAACCAAACTGTTGATCACTTCTGATATTCGGACTGTCTGGGTTCCAATTAGTAGAAAAGCAGCTTGTCTAAATTTGGTCAGGCTCATTCGTAGATCTCCTACTTCATAAACCAGATTCTTCTGTAAGTAAAGTGAACAGGTACCATATCTCCTCAGATGTAGTAGGTAGAAAACCCGAATGGAACTTTTAATTGCTTTAAAAAGTCTTTTTCATTTTAACAGCGCAGTATAACGTCAATGTGACTGTAAGTTGCACATTAGTACTCACGATCATTGGAGCAGATGATCGATTCATATTCAAGTATGAAATTCCGAACAGGAAGTAATTAGAATTGATTCTCCAGTGCAAACGTTCTCTGCTATGGCACGGAATGAGCAGGCAGATTTTTGTCTTGTGTTCACTGTTCATGGACGTTAATTCTCTACGGGACAAGTGACTACCCGGCCAATCATTCTAAAGCGATCAAACACTGAGGCGAATAGCTGGGTGGTTCAAGAGTTTTGTCAGTTACGAATCCCGTATTAAATTGTTAGATAGGTTGTCAGTAGTAGGGCGCATGAAACTGTATTCACAAACGGTGTACGGGGCTGGCGCTTCTATGGATGTATTCCCATGAACCTACAGTCCTGGTAGATCAGCCACTTTATGCAAATTGCTTTTATTGATACGTTACACGGATTAAAAGGAGGAAAAATGAGGGAAATTGTTTTAATAAATGAGTAGGTAATTCCTACGGGATTGAGTGACTAAGTGCAAGCTGTCTGCCTTCAGTGGCATCAATTACACAATAACACATGAATTGTCTACTTATTTACGACAAAACTTTCCCGATTTTTCCAGCTTTTGACACATGTGCCGTATCTTATTTGACCTAACAGGTTTGACGTCCGCGATCGAGAAGAGTAAATGAAATGCTTGTGTCTCGTAATATATTTGTCCTTTCTGTCCCTATTGCCTTGGAATGTTCCGACGACTTCTGCTTGTTGAGTGACAACGCACAGGCAAATCAACACGTCTTGAACCACTCGATAACTGAGGTATTCACACACGGTGGACACTAGCACCTTTCACACGCAAAGCATTGTTGCAAGAATGATAGGAGTCTGTACCAGCGGTCATCTAGCGTGGTGATTAGATCAAAGTGGTAGATAGCCTTAGTTACTGCTGGAGTTTAATTACAACTGGAGGTAGGGTTGTGATTAAATGAAAGAAAGCCTCAAGAATGAAGATAGCTATAGCAACTATCTCCAGCATACCACACGAGTGGCGCTGCCATGGGATTAGACTTTCCTTCAAGAGGCCGGTGTAAGAAACCTCGGTTCTTAGCACTTTGGTTTAAAGCTGTGGGAGCTGGCCACTCCACAGTGAGGAGATTCGTAGACTTTCGTTTTCACCAACAGATATCCCCGAAGCATTGCTCGTGTCTTATGGTAACACTGATTGAGATATAACGAGGTTCGTAATCGTGTCACGTAGGGTAGGCCCTGACTGCCAAGGCTTTGACACACAGGTGAGCTGTGTACTTTCGAAATCCGAGTTGGCGAACCTTAGTATTGTCATAATCGATTTTGTGTCCTTTAGCCATAGCATGAAGTGCGATAGCTGAGTCTGGCTCAAGTTTTTCCAAAGTCGCTTCGTTGTCTGGCCAGGATTTTTCTCTCCTCATGTGTTCTATGATTCCGGTTTTCAGCTGTCTGCTAGTTTGCCCGATATATTCAGAGGGGTGTTCTTTGCAGCTGATCTTGTAAATACGATTGGTTTGGTTTTGTAAGTGAATTGGATCCTTGGCTTTCGTGAGGTGACATTTCAAGGTGTTATCAATTAGGAAGAAAGTGTGGATATGATAATCTGCGAGAAGTTTTCTGATCACCTTCGAAGTCCCAGACCGATACGGGATTCCGATGGGGGTCAACCAGTCTTTTTCTTCCATCTTTTGTCGTGTTGATTTATTTTTCCACATTTCACGTCTGATTAGATGTTGTGGATAATGGTTATCTTAGAGAACACTGTTTAAGTGTTTCACTTCTTCCTTATGAGTGGTGTGGTCATTGCGAAGGCTTCGAACTCTATTTACTGAGGACGAATCAAGTGTCCACTTTACACGTTGAGGATGAGTTCAGTCAAGGCATAAATATCTGTCTTTGTGTGTAGGTTTTCAATAAACGCTGGTAGTGAATTTTTGTCCATCTTTCACTCTCAGAAGACAGTCTAGAAATTTGATGACTCTATTACTGTTTTCCTTTTCGACCGTGAATTTAATAGAGTCTCATTGATTGCTGAGACAAAGGGGGAAATGGTCTTTGCACTTGGATTTGATAATAACAAAGGTGTTATCAACGTATCTTAGATATACATGTGGGGGATTGTGGAAGGAGGTTAGTGCTTTGGATTCAAGTGAATGTAGAAAGAGGTTGGGAATAATTGAAGACTCGAGGGATCCTATGGAGACGCCACTGGTTTGTCTTTATAGAATGTGTTCAAATGTGAAATTCGTAGAAGTAGGACAAAGTTCGATACCAGTAACTATCTCGGTGACGGAGTGTTTGCGAATGATTACAAGTAACACATTTCCAAGTTAGTAAAACGATTAGTTTTTCAGAAGAGTTTTATACTCGTTGGTTGCGAAATGGAATAAATCATGTTGTAGTTTTAAAACTTCAACACAGAAAGAGGTTAGTGTGTAGTGGCGGTTAGATCCCTTATGCTTGGATTCAACTATTTCCGTTTATGCCTTCGAAGCAAACGATGGCTCACATTTCTCTTGTGGACCTATGTTAGTTCTAGGTAAGGGCAGTTAGAGTGACTCGATAAATGTTTACTGTGAACAAAGCAATGAAATGGGAAGTAGAATAATAACTGCTTCGGTTGTCCTCAAGTAATGGTACCGAATCCATTTCGATACATTTTGAGGTACCCTGCCTATCCACTAAGAGTGTTTCCGTTGTTCATCAGATGATGCGAATGAACGAGATACTCCATGATTACACTGGATATAGTGGTTTTGGTCCCAGTGCTCGTTCATATATGTTTGTGTGCATTGACTGTTTGATAAAACCGCCTTGTCAGGCATGAGTACACACATGAGTACGGAATTATAGTCGGGATCAGGACGCGTTTTAATTTTGGAATTCTTCAAATTCATAAAATGGCTAGAAGGGTCTGCGTAAGCAGATCAAAGGGAACTGCAAAAGGTGATCTTTTCGAGGCGGCATATCAGAAGTCCGTAGGCTGAGTCCTTTATGAAAAGCAGCCTTATCGTTTTGGGTACCGGAGGTATTCTATTGTTATCCAATCTATTCTTCTATACAAACTGTTCTTGGCAACCTTTTTCTATGACCATTAATTTGACTATTTCTAGCTCCTGAGTCATTTTGTCTACCGAACGCAATACATTTACACGATCCGCAAGGAGTCGGTCATCCGTAAAACCTTTTGCATCTATCTGCATTAGCTCGAAGATGAAGTAAACTAAAATAAACTTTTTCGCCAACTGCTTGTTGTAGGTTTTGGTTATGTAAACTATAAGGATTTACTTTTTTCAAACTTGAAAATATGCTTCCAAAAAGGAATCTTCGTAATGATCCCAGTAGATGATCTACGAATTGACAAATCGGAAGTAGTCAACTGGTGATGGAGATGTTTTAGTATCCAAACTACATGATTATAGAGAAGCATCAACAGTTGTGAGATCCCGGATAGAAATTTTCAACAACTGTATGGTTCTGCTGATTCTCGTTTTGTGCCATATTTACATATTTCCGAGTTTCATGTTTATCAAACGCCGAACATAATCATAATGTGTTGTAATGTAATCAATGGTCGTGTCAGCGCAACTGAAAGCAACCTATAACCGTAGAAAATTAAAATTCAATACTCTCAACAATCACATAGACGATGAGCAAACGTCAGCACCTACCTTGATTACATACATTAACTAGTCAGTAAGTTTAACGGCAGATTTTTGATAGACCTGACATTTCCTTTAAAACCATGCTTGGTTTACTAGATCTTGTGAACCTCACAACACTCAGAGGTTCTCCTTTAATCGCAGCTTTAGTTTAGAGTTCAATTCAACTCAGTTTATTTGGAGCAACCATTATCTAGGCAATGATCGCGACAGTTCTGGTTGCTTTCTGTCCTCAGATATCCCAGTTGGAAATCAAAGCACTCAAGAGTATGGGAAAAAGTAGGCGGAGATCTTCAGTCATTGGTTTCATATTTACTTAGAAAAAGTCAATACAAGAACACCACTGGTTGCTACAGTTGGCCATTTTTGTCGAATATATCCAAGCACTGAGTGGGTGATTCTCTTGAACTCCAGCGACGAAGCCTAGCACGCCCTGATTTGTCAAGCTCACTGGCTAGGGATTTCACACTTTTTTCCACGTCATGAACTAGGAACCTTCCAACCAAAACCTGTCAAGGCGAATATTTTGAGCCGAGGAATTCTATACGAAAATAAGCTTAAGATGTGCCCCAAATATTTAGAGTGGTGAGCATCCGAATTTTATCTAGCCATTTACTTCGTGTTCTTAACGGTGAACAAAAACCTATCTCTTTCGAGCAATGGTACGAAGTATTTTCAGTTTTCGAATAAAGTTAATCTTGTGTAATGTTATCAGTGGCCATGTTTCCGGATCGCAAAGAAGAACTAGTAT
This sequence comes from Fasciola hepatica, assembly GCA_948099385.1. Classification (NCBI taxonomy): domain Eukaryota; kingdom Metazoa; phylum Platyhelminthes; class Trematoda; order Plagiorchiida; family Fasciolidae; genus Fasciola; species Fasciola hepatica. The sequence goes on from CANUEZ040000019.1 coordinate 6,761,963, forward strand.
AACTGCTGAAATGCATATTCCACCCTTTATAGAGAAATAGATGTCACTTTGTGATGTGATGACATAAGTACGTATCACTGAAAGCTAGCTTGCTCGTTAATCTGTGCCCTTCCCATGTTACTTTTCAAACCAAAATACCATTTTTGAAGTAGACTGCATTCTATGATTTACCTTGCAGTGTGAACGCCCAGTTCATCACGGAAAGCCTTGGAATCACTGTACAACTGTTTCATCCTTCTTAGGAATCACCAGCAGTGCACATCCATCAAGCCCCCACGGGGGCTAATATAGTAACCAAACTGTGTCGGCTGTTTAACAGAATGACTTTGCTGTACTTAAGCCCCTATAGAGAAGCTGTCCATCATAGGAGCCGCTCGCTGGATGCGAAATGCTTTGCCAACATTCAAAGCCTTTGTCGGAAGGGCGATATATCATGTCGTGTATAAGTTCAATAAACCGGTGAGAGTCAGCCAGGATAGCCTGGTGGTTAGTTGTTCTACTCACAATCAACCACCCCGGGTTCGAGTTTCCAATGAGGCTCGGTGGATGTGTACTGCTGACGATTCCTAGTGGGGATGAAACAGCTGTAGAGTGCTTCCACGGTATTCTATGGTGAGGTGAGCGTTCACAATGCATAATGAGTCGTGTTATGCCAACTCAAATATACTCACTGTGAACAAGCGCGCTCCCGTCGACACACGCGGTCACCTATTTTACCGTCTTCCTTCTACAGTATCTGTCTGAGGCTTTGAGAATATGGATTGGCTCAAAGCATTCACTGGTTCTTGAGATTTTTCTACACTTCCTTTTTTAGCTTGAGTATACTGTGATCACTTATAAAATCATTACCCTTTATACTTAGAATGTTGTTGATCTATTAAAGTTTACCATATTCCTCAGGATAGGTTCTTTTCCCTTCTTCTGGACAAGATCCGTCAAGTCACTTAGAAGATACATACATGAAACTGGCGCAGTACTTCAGAAGAACCTTTCTGATTCTACCTGAACCGATGTATGAGAACGGAATAGTTCGAAATCGACTTTCAGGTAGCAAGAACAACCGTGGGGGTATGCAAAAACACTTACATGGGAATTCTTACCCGAGTGCTCTTATGTTAAAGATCCAGCCACAATTAACCGTACTATCGAAGGTAGAAGACCAAGAGCGAACGATCGCGTTTACGGATATGTGCGATATAACTACAAAGGAGAAGAGGAAAAAATAAAAGGAACGAAACAAAAAGCGTCCGCCTTATCGTTGTGTATGTATCTATTTGTACCTAAACTATATACAAGCCCAGCTTGGTTAAACATATTTTCCCAGTAATTCTTTCTCAGGCCGTTTGAAAATTACTTGGGAAAAATACTAGACGCAAAATCATGCGGATAGATATGGAATAAATATCAGTCACGTGCAGTGATTTGTCACAATTAAGCTGTCCTTGTCACGTGATTGATTAACCTTACTTGCCCCCTCTGGTGACAAGACGACAGATTCATTTGGCCTTGATCGATCCTAGGCCATGGAAGTTGAAAGGCCTGGACCAAACGCTTTTTGGCGCAAAGGTCGGGGATCAGCTTCTCGATTCCATAGGCTTCGGCTATCGCTAGAGTGCTGAACTGAACACCTTTGCATTGTTCGACTATGTCTACTGAGCACATTTTGAGGACACAGATAGGCGAAAAAGTTCGTTGAACGAATCTAACAGTTGACTTATTTGGTCTGAGGAATTAACCACACACAAAATGTCATCTACATGGCGCTTGTATAAATAACAGCTATGGATCGTTGATTCCAGTGAACCATTTTCCAGCTTCGCAGTGTGGACGTCTGCAAACAGTGGTCCGAGTGAAGACCACTTTTGCCACCGCGCCCATGACATCTTGCAGTACACAATGGGAACAGAATCCAACAACATCATAGGCTTCCTAGACGTTAAGATGAATCGTCCTGAAGATAGATCAATCTGTCGGTCAGTACACAGGAAAGCTGCGTGGAATGGACAATACGTCCAATTCCACATTTTCATGTCTCTTAAGTTAAAAAGGAACCCAATTAGGTGCCCCAAAAGCAGAGCAACACGAATATGTTCGGAGGAGGAACTCCGAACGGTGCAAAGGATTTTTCTCCAGAAAAGCTTCCCGGACAGCCTAGTTGATAAGATGATGCAGATAGAGGGGGAAACTCCAACGGTTTCTTCGGCAGTTTTGGGCACACTTTGAATGATACTTCTTCCAACAAACCGATCCGGATAACTATTTTCACGTAGCCTGTCTTTTGTGAGCTTCATTTCGCCCTCTAAGGTATCCCCGGAACAAATTTTTCTCTCTCTGACGATCAAATACTTCACCATATTTAATCTTCTATTGAATACTAACGAAACTGTTGAAACTGAGATACTGACCGCTCCATGTTTGTTTTCGGTATACATTTCTGTAGTAATCACAATAAATTGAACTGATAAAACGTATTGAAATTGCCCCACCCAGAACTACGAGCACGAAAGTAGCAAGAAGACCAAAGCCGCGAAGTAGCACTTTAATTGTTATGCAGAACTGGTTTGTATAAAAAAGGTAAGTCAGAGAAAATAATTGTTAGCTTTTATCATACCTGTCCACGACGACCCTGATTGGTTGGTGTTCATCCGTGTGCGTGGCTAGGAAGCTGTACATGGCCGCATCACGTGTGACAACTGTGAATCATCGCACTTTCACTGGATCCCACCTTCTTCCGTTCTCGCAAGGGTCATATGGAGGACTGGCAATTGGCTGTTGACTTCGCGTTCAACAGTAAAGCGTAATGCTTCGTGCGCCTGGCTGTCAACCCACAGCAGTCCATAATTGCCTTTTCAGCATTGCATGTTTGAATTTGCATCGAGGTCCTCATGAGCCCAGTACTCTGGAGCATGTGTCCACTTATTTGAACAATCTAAACGGTGTATTTTACTGCTCACATTTGTCAAGCCCCAGCCAGTCTTGCTGCTATGACTGACTCACTGTTCTTTGTAGTCACGGACAATATGGCAAACACGCATTATATATACATATATATATATATATATATATATATATATATATATATATATATTGTAGAAACTATCCCGATTACTTGAACTTTCAATATAGCAGAAAACGTGGTCTCACTAGCTTTACGCACGATATGGGCTGTACACGGCTACGGGCAGCAGAACAAATTCCAAATGTATAACCGTGTTTATCGTAATTTCGTGGTTCTAAACAATGCAATACATAAAAATACATAAATGCAATGACTTACAGCCAGGTGAGCAACCAAGGGCAACAGTACAGAAAGTTATCCGAAAAATCGGGACAGCGCGGTCATAAACGGTCCACTCAGCAAGGAGTCATGCAAAACTGTAGCGCAGCACGGTTGCGGTACAGACAGTGGGTCAAGAAGCGTAAGTGAAACGTTCTGCAAATTTTTCTTACAAGGGGAATGTACAATCATAGAACAATCGAGTCGGGAACATAACGTAAAATGTTCACGCACCATACGTCGGAAAGGGGTAAATCTGAACTGTGTCAGTACAGTAAAAACAGGGAATTGGATCACAAGTATTCGAGGTTCATGAGGGATATACACGCTACTCACGAGTAAGACAAGCGAAGATGTCGTCGAAAATACAAATTACAAAAAGTAATTTACACTGCCCCCGGGGTCAGGGAACCTCACCAGCCATATTCGTAATTGAAGCGTCACCTTCCAGCAAGCACAGTTGTCGTAGATCTCGTCGGTGAATGCCGTTAGCAGTGCGTACAATGACTTCTCTTGTTCGGCCGTCGCTTCCAATGGTGGCGCTTTCCACGATACCCTTACTTGGTGAAACATGGCTTCAGTATCTGCAACCAGGGTGTACCGATACTCCCGGAACCTCGGAAGAACTCCATATAGACTGTTGACGAGGTCTGGAGCCGTCAGCAGTTGCTTATTCAGGGACGTTTTGTTGCATTCTGAAGCACAATCGAATACAGCTCTAACCTTTGTTTGATCTCCGTGCTTGTACACTCCATGATGCGGAAGGTACCATATATGCGGGCCAGTCAAGTTCTGTTCTGAGCCGGGTACAATCTCGGCGTAGCCTTTCGTAATGTACTCGTTGACCATGGCTGCGCATTTTTCTTTAAGGTCATGGTCCCTTTCGAATCGCTTCTTGAGAAACAGCAGTCTCTTCGGTGCAACATCCTTATTATCCGGCAAGCATGGTCCACCGGGCTTCCATGGCAGGGCTATTTCATAGTGGCCGTTGACCCAAATCATTGAGGCGGTCATATGACGTAAAGCTGTTTTATCATCTTCTGGAATACTCCGTTTGATGAAAGACTCTTCCACGAACTCAGAGTTGAACATACGCTCCGAGCTCATATCCAATTCAGTGGCCGTGACATGACTAACATTGGCCGTCGCGTTACAAGGACGTTGGCACGAAGTCAGTCCTAATATCACCCATCCTAGAGGTCCTCTCACGTCATAAGGATCATCTGGACTGCCCGTTCGTTGTTCTAGCACCCAATGTGCCTTTGGAACGTCGGCACCAATGAGAATACGGATGTCGGAGTCATCAATGGCTGGCATCAGGACTTCTTGCAGATGACTCCAAACTTCTAAATCTTGCTTTAGGTTGAGTGGTCTCAGTTTAGGCAAGTTTTCTACTGCCCACGCTCGGCGGACTTGGATGACTTCCTGACCGTCTAGCGAAGTTAATGTAAAGGATACAGTGCGCGCTTTGGTTACACAATTACTATCGATGGTCTTAACCGTCAGAAGCTCGGGCTTCCCATTGAGACCCAATTTTGTCAGGAGCGACTGGTCTACGAAAGTTGTGTCCGATCCATTGTCCAGCAATCCATTCACTGTGACCTCCCCTAAAGGACCTCGGAGGCGGACTGGCAATATAGCAAGGGAAATTCGACGGCCGGCGGTACTTTCGTCTGCTAATACGTGATCAACCGAAGCAGTGTTGTCTGTTGGCAGGTTTTGGTCACGATTAGATTCTGGGGTTTTTGGTCGATGTAGCATCGGGTGGTGTTGGCCTACACAGCCCTTCAGGCCACACGTCTTTCGCGAACGGCAGGCTTTAGTTACATGATTAGGCTTTAAGCATGAAAAACATAATTTCAGCTTCTTCACGGCATTATACCTGTCTATTACCTTTAAGTCTCGAAATTCGCTACACTGGTCCACGTAGTGGGGATTTTCACGTATAGGGCAAACTTTGTTGGGGGTCGGCTTAGGACTGGTGCTAGATGGCTTAGTCTCGGTTGACATGATTGTGGCTACTCGCTCGGTGGAGTATAGACTGCTAGCGAGCTTTCGAGAATCTGGTTGTCTAGACGCAGAAATGGCCGGTCGCGATACGTAAACGAGGCTAACCAAGGCAGCATCACCCTGATCGCTGACAAAACTCGTTAGTTCATCGAAAGTGGGCTCCCGTCCCGATCTGAGAATGAAGGATGCCCGGTCGAACCATCTAGACTGAACACTGGTAGGCAGTCGTTGCACAATAGCGCTCAGCGTCCGGCAGGCGTTCAGATCAGCCTGGTAGCCGAGGCTCTTCATCGTGGCCGAACACAACTTCATCTGATCCGCCAATTTTACCAGCGCCTTGGTATCAGTTTGCTTCAGCACAGAGCCGTCACTTAGCTCATCGATACATTTTCTGGCAATCACGTGAGGCCTGCCGAACCGGCATTCTAGTATGCGTATGGCTTCGTCGTAGCCCTCCTGCGGCTCAAGGACCGTGCACCACCGAATGGCTTCAGCTGGCTCCCCCTCACAGGCCGAAATCAAGTAATCGAGGAGGTAGGCGGGGTCGTTATTGTACCTAGCGACTGTGGACTGGAAATTTCTCATGAAACCAATGAAATCCATGGGATTTCCATCGAATTTGACTGATCGGCGAGCAGGCAGGCTCATACAAGCTTGCAACAGTCTGGCGGTCTCGCTGACGTAGTCGAATTCCCTGGATTTAGCGGGCAGAACACGTATTCCCGGTCCGTTCAGTGTAATTTGGTCTTCCTGCCTTGTTTTTGACCCTGGTAAGGACATGACATAATCGTGAACAATTTTCAGTCTTTCACTGCGAGGTGGCGTGGTTGGCAGTATAGGCTCCGATCCAAAACTGCAGTTATCATCGGACAATTCTATGACCATTTCATCCTTGACTTCGTTTATGCGTTTGGCAGCCTCGGCCTCCACCTCCAATTGCCTAATCTTCAACCTGGCCAGTCGCAGTTCACGTTAAAGCTCTACTCTGGAGGATGAACCATTTGCTGACTGAGCCTCTCTGCGGTTTGCTGGATGAGCCTCCCAGCGGTTTGCTGAATGAGCCTCCATGCGGTTTGCTGAATAAGCCTCCACGCGATATACTGAATAGGACTCCATGCGGTTTTCTGAATGAGCCTCCATGCGGTTTGCTGAATGAGCCTCCCAGCGGTTTACTGAATGAGCCTCCCAGCGGTTTGCTGAATGAGCCTCCATGCGGTTTGCTGGATGAGCCTCCTTGCCGTTTACTGAATAGGCCTCCATGCGGTTTGCTGAATGAGCCTCCCAGCGGTTTGCTGAATGAGCCTCCAAGCGTTTTACTGAATGAGCCTCCCAGCGATTTGCTGACTGAGCCTCCCAGTAGTGTTTCGGCAAACCAGGCAATTCATCATTAGAAGACTGTATACTGGACGTAATTGACTCCATTTCAGACAATATTGGTTACTGGCTAACTGTAGAAACTATCCCGATTACTTGAACTTTCAATATAGCAGAAAACGTGGTCTCACTAGCATTACGCACGATATGGGCTGTACACGGCTACGGGCAGCAGAACAAATTCCAAATGTATAACCGTGTTTATCGTAATTTCGTGGTTCTAAACAATGCAATACATAAAAATACATAAATGCAATGACTTACAGCCAGGTGAGCAACCAAGGGCAACAGTACAGAAAGTTATCCGAAAAATCGGGACAGCGCGGTCATAAACGGTCCACTCAGCAAGGAGTCATGCAAAACTGTAGCGCAGCACGGTTGCGGTACAGACAGTGGGTCAAGAAGCGTAAGTGAAACGTTCTGCAAATGTTTCTTACAAGGGGAATGTACAATCATAGAACAATCGAGTCGGGAACATAACGTAAAATGTTCACGCACCATACGTCGGAAAGGGGTAAATCTGAACTGTGTCAGTACAGTAAAAACAGGGAATTGGATCACAAGTATTCGAGGTTCATGAGGGATATACACGCTACTCACGAGTAAGACAAGCGAAGATGTCGTCGAAAATACAAATTACAAAAAGTAATTTACACTGCCCCCGGGGTCAGGGAACCTCACCAGCCATATTCGTAATTGAAGCGTCACCTTCTAGCAAGCACAGTTGTCGTAGATCTCGTCGGTGAATGCCGTTAGCAGTGCGTACAATGACTTCTCTTGTTCGGCCGTCGCTTCCAATGGTGGCGCTTTCCACGATACCCTTACTTGGTGAAACATGGCTTCAGTATCTGCAACCAGGGTGTACCGATACTCCCGGAACCTCGGAAGAACTCCATATAGACTGTTGACGAGGTCTGGAGCCGTCAGCAGTTGCTTATTCAGGGACGTTTTGTTGCATTCTGAAGCACAATCGAATACAGCTCTAACCTTTGTTTGATCTCCGTGCTTGTACACTCCATGATGCGGAAGGTACCATATATGCGGGCCAGTCAAGTTCTGTTCTGAGCCGGGTACAATCTCGGCGTAGCCTTTCGTAATGTACTCGTTGACCATGGCTGCGCATTTTTCTTTAAGGTCATGGTCCCTTTCGAATCGCTTCTTGAGAAACAGCAGTCTCTTCGGTGCAACATCCTTATTATCCGGCAAGCATGGTCCACCGGGCTTCCATGGCAGGGCTATTTCATAGTGGCCGTTGACCCAAATCATCGAGGCGGTCATATGACGTAAAGCTGTTTTATCATCTTCTGGAATACTCCGTTTGATGAAAGACTCTTCCACGAACTCAGAGTTGAACATACGCTCCGAGCTCATATCCAATTCAGTGGCCGTGACATGACTAACATTGGCCGTCGCGTTACAAGGACGTTGGCACGAAGTCGGTCCTAATATCACCCATCCTAGAGGTCCTCTCACGTCATAAGGATCATCTGGACTGCCCGTTCGTTGTTCTAGCACCCAATGTGCCTTTGGAACGTCGGCACCAATGAGAATACGGATGTCGGAGTCATCAATGGCTGGCATCAGGACTTCTTGCAGATGACTCCAAACTTCTAAATCTTGCTTTAGGTTGAGTGGTCTCAGTTTAGGCAAGTTTTCTACTGCCCACGCTCGGCGGACTTGGATGACTTCCTGACCGTCTAGCGAAGTTAATGTAAAGGATACAGTGCGCGCTTTGGTTACACAATTACTATCGATGGTCTTAACCGTCAGAAGCTCGGGCTTCCCATTGAGACCCAATTTTGTCAGGAGCGACTGGTCTACGAAAGTTGTGTCCGATCCATTGTCCAGCAATCCATTCACTGTGACCTCCCCTAAAGGACCTCGGAGGCGGACTGGCAATATAGCAAGGGAAATTCGACGGCCGGCGGTACTTTCGTCTGCTAATACGTGATCAACCGAAGCAGTGTTGTCTGTTGGCAGGTTTTGGTCACGATTAGATTCTGGGGTTTTTGGTCGATGTAGCATCGGGTGGTGTTGGCCTACACAGCCCTTCAGGCCACACGTCTTTCGCGAACGGCAGGCTTTAGTTACATGATTAGGCTTTAAGCATGAAAAACATAATTTCAGCTTCTTCACGGCATTATACCTGTCTATTACCTTTAAGTCTCGAAATTCGCTACACTGGTCCACGTAGTGGGGATTTTCACGTATAGGGCAAACTTTGTTGGGGGTCGGCTTAGGACTGGTGCTAGATGGCTTAGTCTCGGTTGACATGATTGTGGCTACTCGCTCGGTGGAGTATAGACTGCTAGCGAGCTTTCGAGAATCTGGTTGTCTAGACGCAGAAATGGCCGGTCGCGATACGTAAACGAGGCTAACCAAGGCAGCATCACCCTGATCGCTGACAAAACTCGTTAGTTCATCGAAAGTGGGCTCCCGTCCCGATCTGAGAATGAAGGATGCCCGGTCGAACCATCTAGACTGAACACTGGTAGGCAGTCGTTGCACAATAGCGCTCAGCGTCCGGCAGGCGTTCAGATCAGCCTGGTAGCCGAGGCTCTTCATCGTGGCCGAACACAACTTCATCTGATCCGCCAATTTTACCAGCGCCTTGGTATCAGTTTGCTTCAGCACAGAGCCGTCACTTAGCTCATCGATACATTTTCTGGCAATCACGTGAGGCCTGCCGAACCGGCATTCTAGTATGCGTATGGCTTCGTCGTAGCCCTCCTGCGGCTCAAGGACCGTGCACCACCGAATGGCTTCAGCTGGCTCCCCCTCACAGGCCGAAATCAAGTAATCGAGGAGGTAGGCGGGGTCGTTATTGTACCTAGCGACTGTGGACTGGAAATTTCTCATGAAACCAATGAAATCCATGGGATTTCCATCGAATTTGACTGATCGGCGAGCAGGCAGGCTCATACAAGCTTGCAACAGTCTGGCGGTCTCGCTGACGTAGTCGAATTCCCTGGATTTAGCGGGCAGAACACGTATTCCCGGTCCGTTCAGTGTAATTTGGTCTTCCTGCCTTGTTTTTGACCCTGGTAAGGACATGACATAATCGTGAACAATTTTCAGTCTTTCACTGCGAGGTGGCGTGGTTGGCAGTATAGGCTCCGATCCAAAACTGCAGTTATCATCGGACAATTCTATGACCATTTCATCCTTGACTTCGTTTATGCGTTTGGCAGCCTCGGCCTCCACCTCCAATTGCCTAATCTTCAACCTGGCCAGTCGCAGTTCACGTTAAAGCTCTACTCTGGAGGATGAACCATTTGCTGACTGAGCCTCTCTGCGGTTTGCTGGATGAGCCTCCCAGCGGTTTGCTGAATGAGCCTCCATGCGGTTTGCTGAATAAGCCTCCACGCGATATACTGAATAGGACTCCATGCGGTTTTCTGAATGAGCCTCCATGCGGTTTGCTGAATGAGCCTCCCAGCGGTTTACTGAATGAGCCTCCCAGCGGTTTGCTGAATGAGCCTCCATGCGGTTTGCTGGATGAGCCTCCTTGCGGTTTGCTGAATGAGCCTCCTTGCGGTTTGCTGAATGAGCCTCCTTGCCGTTTACTGAATAGGCCTCCATGCGGTTTGCTGAATGAGCCTCCCAGCGGTTTGCTGAATGAGCCTCCAAGCGTTTTACTGAATGAGCCTCCCAGCGATTTGCTGACTGAGCCTCCCAGTAGTGTTTCGGCAAACCAGGCAATTCATCATTAGAAGACTGTATACTGGACGTAATTGACTCCATTTCAGACAATATTGGTTACTGGCTCACTGTAGAAACTATCCCGATTACTTGAACTTTCAATATAGCAGAAAACGTGGTCTCACTAGCATTACGCACGATATGGGCTGTACACGGCTACGGGCAGCAGAACAAATTCCAAATGTATAACCGTGTTTATCGTAATTTCGTGGTTCTAAACAATGCAATACATAAAAATACATAAATGCAATGACTTACAGCCAGGTGAGCAACCAAGGGCAACAGTACAGAAAGTTATCCGAAAAATCGGGACAGCGCGGTCATAAACGGTCCACTCAGCAAGGAGTCATGCAAAACTGTAGCGCAGCACGGTTGCGGTACAGACAGTGGGTCAAGAAGCGTAAGTGAAACGTTCTGCAAATTTTTCTTACAAGGGAATGTACAATCATAGAACAATCGAGTCGGGAACATAACGTAAAATGTTCACGCACCATACGTCGGAAAGGGGTAAATCTGAACTGTGTCAGTACAGTAAAAACAGGGAATTGGATCACAAGTATTCGAGGTTCATGAGGGATATACACGCTACTCACGAGTAAGACAAGCGAAGATGTCGTCGAAAATACAAATTACAAAAAGTAATTTACACTGCCCCCGGGGTCAGGGAACCTCACCAGCCATATTCGTAATTGAAGCGTCACCTTCCAGCAAGCACAGTTGTCGTAGATCTCGTCGGTGAATGCCGTTAGCAGTGCGTACAATGACTTCTCTTGTTCGGCCGTCGCTTCCAATGGTGGCGCTTTCCACGATACCCTTACTTGGTGAAACATGGCTTCAGTATCTGCAACCAGGGTGTACCGATACTCCCGGAACCTCGGAAGAACTCCATATAGACTGTTGACGAGGTCTGGAGCCGTCAGCAGTTGCTTATTCAGGGACGTTTTGTTGCATTCTGAAGCACAATCGAATACAGCTCTAACCTTTGTTTGATCTCCGTGCTTGTACACTCCATGATGCGGAAGGTACCATATATGCGGGCCAGTCAAGTTCTGTTCTGAGCCGGGTACAATCTCGGCGTAGCCTTTCGTAATGTACTCGTTGACCATGGCTGCGCATTTTTCTTTAAGGTCATGGTCCCTTTCGAATCGCTTCTTGAGAAACAGCAGTCTCTTCGGTGCAACATCCTTATTATCCGGCAAGCATGGTCCACCGGGCTTCCATGGCAGGGCTATTTCATAGTGGCCGTTGACCCAAATCATTGAGGCGGTCATATGACGTAAAGCTGTTTTATCATCTTCTGGAATACTCCGTTTGATGAAAGACTCTTCCACGAACTCAGAGTTGAACATACGCTCCGAGCTCATATCCAATTCAGTGGCCGTGACATGACTAACATTGGCCGTCGCGTTACAAGGACGTTGGCACGAAGTCAGTCCTAATATCACCCATCCTAGAGGTCCTCTCACGTCATAAGGATCATCTGGACTGCCCGTTCGTTGTTCTAGCACCCAATGTGCCTTTGGAACGTCGGCACCAATGAGAATACGGATGTCGGAGTCATCAATGGCTGGCATCAGGACTTCTTGCAGATGACTCCAAACTTCTAAATCTTGCTTTAGGTTGAGTGGTCTCAGTTTAGGCAAGTTTTCTACTGCCCACGCTCGGCGGACTTGGATGACTTCCTGACCGTCTAGCGAAGTTAATGTAAAGGATACAGTGCGCGCTTTGGTTACACAATTACTATCGATGGTCTTAACCGTCAGAAGCTCGGGCTTCCCATTGAGACCCAATTTTGTCAGGAGCGACTGGTCTACGAAAGTTGTGTCCGATCCATTGTCCAGCAATCCATTCACTGTGACCTCCCCTAAAGGACCTCGGAGGCGGACTGGCAATATAGCAAGGGAAATTCGACGGCCGGCGGTACTTTCGTCTGCTAGTACGTGATCAACCGAATCAGTGTTGTCTGTTGGCAGGTTTTGGTCACGATTAGATTCTGGGGTTTTTGGTCAATGTAGCATCGGGTGGTGTTGGCCTACACAGCCCTTCAGGCCACACGTCTTTCGCGAACGGCAGGCTTTAGTTACATGATTAGGCTTTAAGCATGAAAAACATAATTTCAGCTTCTTCACGGCATTATACCTGTCTATTACCTTTAAGTCTCGAAATTCGCTACACTGGTCCACGTAGTGGGGATTTTCACGTATAGGGCAAACTTTGTTGGGGGTCGGCTTAGGACTGGTGCTAGATGGCTTAGTCTCGGTTGACATGATTGTGGCTACTCGCTCGGTGGAGTATAGACTGCTAGCGAGCTTTCGAGAATCTGGTTGTCTAGACGCAGAAATGGCCGGTCGCGATACGTAAACGAGGCTAACCAAGGCAGCATCACCCTGATCGCTGACAAAACTCGTTAGTTCATCGAAAGTGGGCTCCCGTCCCGATCTGAGAATGAAGGATGCCCGGTCGAACCATCTAGACTGAACACTGGTAGGCAGTCGTTGCACAATAGCGCTCAGCGTCCGGCAGGCGTTCAGATCAGCCTGGTAGCCGAGGCTCTTCATCGTGGCCGAACACAACTTCATCTGATCCGCCAATTTTACCAGCGCCTTGGTATCAGTTTGCTTCAGCACAGAGCCGTCACTTAGCTCATCGATACATTTTCTGGCAATCACGTGAGGCCTGCCGAACCGGCATTCTAGTATGCGTATGGCTTCGTCGTAGCCCTCCTGCGGCTCAAGGACCGTGCACCACCGAATGGCTTCAGCTGGCTCCCCCTCACAGGCCGAAATCAAGTAATCGAGGAGGTAGGCGGGGTCGTTATTGTACCTAGCGACTGTGGACTGGAAATTTCTCATGAAACCAATGAAATCCATGGGATTTCCATCGAATTTGACTGATCGGCGAGCAGGCAGGCTCATACAAGCTTGCAACAGTCTGGCGGTCTCGCTGACGTAGTCGAATTCCCTGGATTTAGCGGGCAGAACACGTATTCCCGGTCCGTTCAGTGTAATTTGGTCTTCCTGCCTTGTTTTTGACCCTGGTAAGGACATGACATAATCGTGAACAATTTTCAGTCTTTCACTGCGAGGTGGCGTGGTTGGCAGTATAGGCTCCGATCCAAAACTGCAGTTATCATCGGACAATTCTATGACCATTTCATCCTTGACTTCGTTTATGCGTTTGGCAGCCTCGGCCTCCACCTCCAATTGCCTAATCTTCAACCTGGCCAGTCGCAGTTCACGTTAAAGCTCTACTCTGGAGGATGAACCATTTGCTGACTGAGCCTCTCTGCGGTTTGCTGGATGAGCCTCCCAGCGGTTTGCTGAATGAGCCTCCATGCGGTTTGCTGAATAAGCCTCCACGCGATATACTGAATAGGACTCCATGCGGTTTTCTGAATGAGCCTCCATGCGGTTTGCTGAATGAGCCTCCCAGCGGTTTACTGAATGAGCCTCCCAGCGGTTTGCTGAATGAGCCTCCATGCGGTTTGCTGGATGAGCCTCCTTGCGGTTTGCTGAATGAGCCTCCTTGCGGTTTGCTGAATGAGCCTCCTTGCCGTTTACTGAATAGGCCTCCATGCGGTTTGCTGAATGAGCCTCCCAGCGGTTTGCTGAATGAGCCTCCAAGCGTTTTACTGACTGAGCCTCCCAGTAGTGTTTCGGCAAACCAGGCAATTCATCATTAGAAGACTGTATACTGGACGTAATTGACTCCATTTCAGACAATATTGGTTACTGGCTAACTGTAGAAACTATCCCGATTACTTGAACTTTCAATATAGCAGAAAACGTGGTCTCACTAGCATTACGCACGATATGGGCTGTACACGGCTACGGGCAGCAGAACAAATTCCAAATGTATAACCGTGTTTATCGTAATTTCGTGGTTCTAAACAATGCAATACATAAAAATACATAAATGCAATGACTTACAGCCAGGTGAGCAACCAAGGGCAACAGTACAGAAAATTATCCGAAAAATCGGGACAGCGCGGTCATAAACGGTCCACTCAGCAAGGAGTCATGCAAAACTGTAGCGCAGCACGGTTGCGGTACAGACAGTGGGTCAAGAAGCGTAAGTGAAACGTTCTGCAAATTTTTCTTACAAGGGAATGTACAATCATAGAACAATCGAGTCGGGAACATAACGTAAAATGTTCACGCACCATACGTCGGAAAGGGGTAAATCTGAACTGTGTCAGTACAGTAAAAACAGGGAATTGGATCACAAGTATTCGAGGTTCATGAGGGATATACACGCTACTCACGAGTAAGACAAGCGAAGATGTCGTCGAAAATACAAATTACAAAAAGTAATTTACACTGCCCCCGGGGTCAGGGAACCTCACCAGCCATATTCGTAATTGAAGCGTCACCTTCCAGCAAGCACAGTTGTCGTAGATCTCGTCGGTGAATGCCGTTAGCAGTGCGTACAATGACTTCTCTTGTTCGGCCGTCGCTTCCAATGGTGGCGCTTTCCACGATACCCTTACTTGGTGAAACATGGCTTCAGTATCTGCAACCAGGGTGTACCGATACTCCCGGAACCTCGGAAGAACTCCATATAGACTGTTGACGAGGTCTGGAGCCGTCAGCAGTTGCTTATTCAGGGACGTTTTGTTGCATTCTGAAGCACAATCGAATACAGCTCTAACCTTTGTTTGATCTCCGTGCTTGTACACTCCATGATGCGGAAGGTACCATATATGCGGGCCAGTCAAGTTCTGTTCTGAGCCGGGTACAATCTCGGCGTAGCCTTTCGTAATGTACTCGTTGACCATGGCTGCGCATTTTTCTTTAAGGTCATGGTCCCTTTCGAATCGCTTCTTGAGAAACAGCAGTCTCTTCGGTGCAACATCCTTATTATCCGGCAAGCATGGTCCACCGGGCTTCCATGGCAGGGCTATTTCATAGTGGCCGTTGACCCAAATCATTGAGGCGGTCATATGACGTAAAGCTGTTTTATCATCTTCTGGAATACTCCGTTTGATGAAAGACTCTTCCACGAACTCAGAGTTGAACATACGCTCCGAGCTCATATCCAATTCAGTGGCCGTGACATGACTAACATTGGCCGTCGCGTTACAAGGACGTTGGCACGAAGTCGGTCCTAATATCACCCATCCTAGAGGTCCTCTCACGTCATAAGGATCATCTGGACTGCCCGTTCGTTGTTCTAGCACCCAATGTGCCTTTGGAACGTCGGCACCAATGAGAATACGGATGTCGGAGTCATCAATGGCTGGCATCAGGACTTCTTGCAGATGACTCCAAACTTCTAAATCTTGCTTTAGGTTGAGTGGTCTCAGTTTAGGCAAGTTTTCTACTGCCCACGCTCGGCGGACTTGGATGACTTCCTGACCGTCTAGCGAAGTTAATGTAAAGGATACAGTGCGCGCTTTGGTTACACAATTACTATCGATGGTCTTAACCGTCAGAAGCTCGGGCTTCCCATTGAGACCCAATTTTGTCAGGAGCGACTGGTCTACGAAAGTTGTGTCCGATCCATTGTCCAGCAATCCATTCACTGTGACCTCCCCTAAAGGACCTCGGAGGCGGACTGGCAATATAGCAAGGGAAATTCGACGGCCGGCGGTACTTTCGTCTGCTAATACGTGATCAACCGAAGCAGTGTTGTCTGTTGGCAGGTTTTGGTCACGATTAGATTCTGGGGTTTTTGGTCGATGTAGCATCGGGTGGTGTTGGCCTACACAGCCCTTCAGGCCACACGTCTTTCGCGAACGGCAGGCTTTAGTTACATGATTAGGCTTTAAGCATGAAAAACATAATTTCAGCTTCTTCACGGCATTATACCTGTCTATTACCTTTAAGTCTCGAAATTCGCTACACTGGTCCACGTAGTGGGGATTTTCACGTATAGGGCAAACTTTGTTGGGGGTCGGCTTAGGACTGGTGCTAGATGGCTTAGTCTCGGTTGACATGATTGTGGCTACTCGCTCGGTGGAGTATAGACTGCTAGCGAGCTTTCGAGAATCTGGTTGTCTAGACGCAGAAATGGCCGGTCGCGATACGTAAACGAGGCTAACCAAGGCAGCATCACCCTGATCGCTGACAAAACTCGTTAGTTCATCGAAAGTGGGCTCCCGTCCCGATCTGAGAATGAAGGATGCCCGGTCGAACCATCTAGACTGAACACTGGTAGGCAGTCGTTGCACAATAGCGCTCAGCGTCCGGCAGGCGTTCAGATCAGCCTGGTAGCCGAGGCTCTTCATCGTGGCCGAACACAACTTCATCTGATCCGCCAATTTTACCAGCGCCTTGGTATCAGTTTGCTTCAGCACAGAGCCGTCACTTAGCTCATCGATACATTTTCTGGCAATCACGTGAGGCCTGCCGAACCGGCATTCTAGTATGCGTATGGCTTCGTCGTAGCCCTCCTGCGGCTCAAGGACCGTGCACCACCGAATGGCTTCAGCTGGCTCCCCCTCACAGGCCGAAATCAAGTAATCGAGGAGGTAGGCGGGGTCGTTATTGTACCTAGCGACTGTGGACTGGAAATTTCTCATGAAACCAATGAAATCCATGGGATTTCCATCGAATTTGACTGATCGGCGAGCAGGCAGGCTCATACAAGCTTGCAACAGTCTGGCGGTCTCGCTGACGTAGTCGAATTCCCTGGATTTAGCGGGCAGAACACGTATTCCCGGTCCGTTCAGTGTAATTTGGTCTTCCTGCCTTGTTTTTGACCCTGGTAAGGACATGACATAATCGTGAACAATTTTCAGTCTTTCACTGCGAGGTGGCGTGGTTGGCAGTATAGGCTCCGATCCAAAACTGCAGTTATCATCGGACAATTCTATGACCATTTCATCCTTGACTTCGTTTATGCGTTTGGCAGCCTCGGCCTCCACCTCCAATTGCCTAATCTTCAACCTGGCCAGTCGCAGTTCACGTTAAAGCTCTACTCTGGAGGATGAACCATTTGCTGACTGAGCCTCTCTGCGGTTTGCTGGATGAGCCTCCCAGCGGTTTGCTGAATGAGCCTCCATGCGGTTTGCTGAATAAGCCTCCACGCGATATACTGAATAGGACTCCATGCGGTTTTCTGAATGAGCCTCCATGCGGTTTGCTGAATGAGCCTCCCAGCGGTTTACTGAATGAGCCTCCCAGCGGTTTGCTGAATGAGCCTCCATGCGGTTTGCTGGATGAGCCTCCTTGCGGTTTGCTGAATGAGCCTCCTTGCGGTTTGCTGAATGAGCCTCCTTGCCGTTTACTGAATAGGCCTCCATGCGGTTTGCTGAATGAGCCTCCCAGCGGTTTGCTGAATGAGCCTCCAAGCGTTTTACTGAATGAGCCTCCCAGCGATTTGCTGACTGAGCCTCCCAGTAGTGTTTCGGCAAACCAGGCAATTCATCATTAGAAGACTGTATACTGGACGTAATTGACTCCATTTCAGACAATATTGGTTACTGGCTAACTGTAGAAACTATCCCGATTACTTGAACTTTCAATATAGCAGAAAACGTGGTCTCACTAGCATTACGCACGATATGGGCTGTACACGGCTACGGGCAGCAGAACAAATTCCAAATGTATAACCGTGTTTATCGTAATTTCGTGGTTCTAAACAATGCAATACATAAAAATACATAAATGCAATGACTTACAGCCAGGTGAGCAACCAAGGGCAACAGTACAGAAAGTTATCCGAAAAATCGGGACAGCGCGGTCATAAACGGTCCACTCAGCAAGGAGTCATGCAAAACTGTAGCGCAGCACGGTTGCGGTACAGACAGTGGGTCAAGAAGCGTAAGTGAAACGTTCTGCAAATTTATATATATATAATATATATATATATATATATATATATATATATATATATATATATATATATATATATGAAAACACAACCCATCCCACTGCATTATTTTCCTCTTAGTTCAACCTGTCGTGCTTACCCAGTATATACGTGCATACTGAAGCCATTCATACAATTCGCTGAAAACCAACTGACTTCTGCGTCTTCTTGATTGCCTTCCTTGGTTTGAGCGAAGAAGTGTCGATTGCTAGATTTCATGATTCGCAGCACTACTCGTTCGTATTCCTAGTGCAAATAATCCACAATACACATTTATTCAGCAAGACACTCCTACATCTTGGTTGCATATGGACTTTGCCGGGTTGATTTGTAGCACTGTGTGCTACTAAGCACGTCCTTCATTGTACTAGCTAATCATGACGGCTGATAATCGCAACCGATTAGGATTGTAGAATTCGTTGCAACTAATTGAGAAATCCACTGGCCTCCGGACGGGGAGAAGTAATTGATGTTAGCAAAATGATCTCCTCCTTCCCACCCCCTTCCTTTACACCACTCCATTCCATTTATTGTCTTGTTGTATTTGTTTGTTCCTATTTATGCAAGCAGTGCATCGTGCCACAGTTGGCGTCTGCGTTGAGACAGAGAAATTGCCCCTATGTTAAATTTTGCAATGTTGCAATATTAGCCCGGTCAAGGCTGACCGGATAACTTATTGTGGATGATAAGATGGGATGCCCTCTTATCTGATACTGTCTCTCTCAAAATGACATATCAGTTGGATAGCAGCATTGTCGCACGGGGAGTGTGGCTCTCTTCTACTAATGTTTCTATTATTTTATTTATTCACTTTTATTGTACAAATAGCGGTAAAATATTTCAAGAAGGCAGTCGCGGCCAATTAGGCACTGCCAACAGAGGAAAGTGAATGGCAGCTGTTTGAGGATTGGTACCCGGAACACACTACCACATGGAGAAATATTCTTTCTGAATCCCTAATAAACTATACTTCTCGCTCGATAAACCGGGACAAATAAACTGTTAACACTTGAATCAGTATTGAAGAGGTGTGTGTGTGTGTGTGTGACAAAGAGAGTGGAAGAGTGAAAGAAAGAGAGGGATAATGAACAAGGCTATGCCAATACCGTAAAACTATTGGCCACAGTCATTATTCAAATAAAACAGTGATATAAAATTTACAGGCTGCTTCATGAAAGGGAACAAATCATGCCTGAGTGTGAGATAAAAAGTCGCCGAACTACCAGGCGTTTGCCGACAATGGTAAGGATTCATTGTTTAGAGGAAGTTGAGGATGTATGTCCTGTACTTTTTGTTGAAGACGAATGATTACGCAACTTCCTGAGATTGAGAAACTTTCGGTGTGAGCTTTGAAGATAACGAATATATTTTGCAATTTCATTCTGTTTGCTTCGGTTCAATGAATCGATTTCAGGTTTCGTGTGTCACATCCTAGATCTAGGTCGTCCAGAATAATGTAAACTGACGGGCGGGTATTTAAAGAGAAAACAACGTAAACCCAGGGTAGAACCAGTGGTAACAGGTATAATGGAGATTCTCCGAAAATGGATCCAGTCGGTGGAATAATCATGAATCGAGCTGCAGTTATTTTGACCAGCACATCTCTCAGGTTGTGAAAATTCAACAACAACGTTCTGTCGAGACTATCGAACTTTATTGATGTCCGTGGAGAACTATGTATGAATAGCCAAAAGAGCTGGAACCTTCAGCTCAGATTGAGGTCATCACTTAACAGAATGACACTTGTCTGCTCCTGTCTTCTCAACAACTACGTATGAGTTTTCCCTTTTTAATTGGGCAGTTCACACAGGCAACAATAATCCGGTAACCGATTGTCCTATTCTATGATATATTCGCACTCTTGTAAAAATTTTGCCCTTGTCTGAAAAACAGTATGCTGAGTGACTACTTTTACTTGATCGCATGCTTATACATGAGTGAAGTGGAAAGGGGATAGCGTGATGATTGATAATGACAGCATTTCATGTTGTTTTACGGTATCTGCATGTTCATGTACAATACGACTGCGTAAGGGACAAGTCCGATTTTGTGCTCTTTCAGCTGGTGTTATCGATCCTCAATTATGCATAGCTCAGGCGAGAACCCTATTGAGTTCATTAGGGATAGCACAAGTACACAAGTCCAATTTCTAACTACTACAGATAGCTATAGCCACAGGGGTCCACTGCATATATAAGGATAGCTAGCAACTAGACCCTGAGATTCTAATTGGAGAATTACATAAGGTCTCAAAAGGTCAGACGTGTTAACGAGCCAGACGACAGTAGAGTGCTGCCTAACATCTAAGTAACCGGTGATGGCGGGGATTCGAACCATGGACTTCCGAGGTGGTAAGCAAACCCCCTAAACTATCGAACCACCACCGTCTGTTTGGGTCGTGAAAGTTTATCGCTTGCTAAAAGTACTCGCAAAACACGGAAGTTTTGGTGTACTCCATTAAATAATCGGAATGCATAATGACACCCCTCCCATCATTCGAAAATATCACGAATGGTTTATTCTATTGCATCCAAGACGAAAGCACAATTCCAGTACCTTGATGATTCTAGCAGCTTCCTAATTCTTTCAGCTTCTGCCGTTAACTCTGTCTAGGCATCTCACAGCACAATTTCGACTTCTCTCCCAAGTTCTTTACACCTGTCTGAGGTGTGTGGACCACGTGTCACGGTGTGTTGACGATCCTTTTCACGTCAAGTGAAGTGAAGTCAAACCAATACACTGTTTAACGCACCAGCCGTAGGCTGGATTTTCAGTGGATGCATGATTCACAGAGGAATCCAAAAGAAAGGAGTATAACAACTTATTGAAAGGTAGACACGTGAATGCAAAATGAATCAGCAAATACAGTTTGATTAATAACGAAGGTGAATAATGAGGTCTTTGATTACTTGGTCGCGGTCTGCGAGTAGGCGGACAATGTAAGGAGTGGACTATTACTATAAGTAGACGTGAGTGAGTGAAATATTTTGAATTTCGAGTGAGTAGATGAGAAGGAGATGGTTTTGGAGTGTGGAATGAAGGTAACGATCGGTCTCTTAAAGTGACCTATTTAGGAATATTTCACTAGCATCAAAATGTTTGCTAATGATAGATTCTTTTGGAATATCTTCATTAATGATGATACCACGGGAGAGCAATTTCAAACAGTTGGCGATGAGATCGAAATTTCTTCCTGTTAGACCGGAAAAATAATTGGATAGGAGTAAAGAGAAACACTTTCAACTTGACTAGTTCAGCAAAGTTCAGTTGAAGCGACTCGCAGATAACGGACGCAAGGGAGATGTAGCTTATCATTTGAAAGATACATGAGGTTATTGAAAGCAAATCGGTAGCTCCATTCACATTGAGGACCGAAAGGCACTGCTGCGTCCAAAATTCGGTAAACATAACGAAAGTACATATGCTTGGCAGAACATTTATTCAGGATTATTGTTCAACAAGCCTAACCGTGAGAGTCTGTCAATCGGATGAGTTCAGTTAGTCGATCTCAGTCATACAGGGAGCTAACTGTAACTGATTGATAGAGTGACAAGGCAGAGCGTGATACAACCAGGTATGCCCGTGCGGGCGCAAGGCCAACGGAATTGGAATGAATCATGAGCGAAAGTCAAAGGTATGAACTGACGTCACAACAAGCACGTCAGCGCATCTTAGAAAGTTTAGAGGAAAAGACTAGGAAGTAGACCATTCAGACCGTTTTGAAGAAAATTCAAACTTTCATCTCCGTTATAGAGACGTCTAGGTACAACATCATGGACAAATTTGCAGCCAGTGATATCAGGTAAAAAGGGGAGCTTACTAATATAAAGGGAGAAAATGAATAGGGACGGAATGACACTACTGAGAAACACCAGGGTTTACTTGAAGGGAAGACAAGTGTTGGTTGCTATAATAAGTAAAGTGTGTAGGATTACAAAAACGATCACTAGTAGTATTCAAAATGCGACCATCATCCCCTTTTTAATGTAGACCATTCAGAGAAGTACCACGGTGAACAGAATCAAATGCTTTCTCACGGCGGCCGTGATCAAGGTTAGAAGCAATGGAATTACCAAAGTAGCTAGGCGCACCAAGGGTTGACTGGATGGATTTGTAGGCAACTGTGCCTGATCAAGAGAGTGAACTTGGAGAATGATGTGGTGACGGAGTACATTCTCAGGTACTTTCAGCAAAGGAAACGAACAGGCTATCAGGCGGTATTAATAGGGTTCTTTCTTGGATATAGGTGTGATGCGTACAGATCGCCAACAATCGGGAAACCCTCGGAATCAAAGCAACGATCAAATAGATCAGTCAAAGGGGTTAGGAGTCCAAAAGAGCAGACGTTTGATAATATTACTGATAGTAAGTCGGGGCCACCAAACTTATGATACTTGACTTCTTGTAGAGCTTTAAGGACAAGGCTAGGTGTAACGGGGTTGGGTTTATAGACTTTAATATATGGAGAGGGAAGTGTGTCAGAGTTAACGGCGAACTGGTGGATCGAATCTTCGAAGTTTAGCTTCAGCTCGGACTTGGCACAGCACAACTGTTTCAAGGCCTTCCATATCTGATGTCAGTTCTTGTTACTCAGCAAAGTGTTTGCGTACACATGATTTAGGTTTCGTACTTCAATCCTGATGAGTGTAGACAGATTTTTCACGCAATGATGCCAGCCCAATGTGTAGACAATTTCCTTGGTTCTACGGAGTTTCTTCAAGTGAGAGGAGCAGAACCCATCGGGTTGAACATAACACGTTTCTATGAGACAACACAAGTCATAATAGAAGTCAAGGAAGTCGGTTAAGTGTTGATGGTATGGAGGCGCATCGTGCAAGGGAAAAATAGAAAAATCAAAGGAACCGAAAAGTGCTCTAAGGTTATCGAGCTTTTCAGGTGTGCAAGCTCGTTTGCAGACAGTGCGCGATGAGTGTCGTGAGTTGGTCATATATTTGGTTTTTTCAATAAATTTTAGGGCGAAGAAGTAAAGTACACAGATAAGAAATGCTTATAGGGGCACGTTAAAATACTGCGAAAATACTTCGATAATTAACTGATAGTGAATCCAAAAGGGTATTGAAGCTCTTTGGGAATTCCACAAGATTTAAAAAACCCAAGGTGGTTGAAAAGGACAAGCAATGATCAAGAATCGTGATGAAATAGCTGTAAATACTGTCAATTAACTGATTGATATCATCATCAGCGGGAGTATCTGGAGTATCATAATGATTAACCAGGACAAGAAGGGAAAGGGAGCTTTCTGACACAGCGCTCTCTGTCTGGCCGGCAAAGCCGACATCACATATCTAATATATAAATTAGTGTTATAATAATATTAATAGAAATATGATAATACGATATAATACATATGTAATCGACAGAAAAATCAAACTCGAGGCTCCAACTAAGGATCGATCTGAGGCCTCTATCCTCACTTCAAATTTATGTTTTCTATTATCGTTTTGCGCCACACTTGCTCATTCGCTGAACCACATACCGGACATGGACGTTAAGTGGCCGCTGACTGGTGCGTGCGTTGATTTGTTCTGTGACCTTTGACCCACATTCCCCACAAAAATTTCGTTGATTAGACTGCTAGAACTTCAAGCAGTCCTGAATTTGCTCGCATTTGGCTGACTCTGATTCACAGAGCGGTTACCTTTGAGGTTTGTACAGTTTTTATGTCATATTCATGATTGTTTTATAAAGAACCGTATTGAAAACCACAATTGGACTCTGCGTTTTTTTGGGTTGTGGTACGCGTATCTCAACGACCCCTAGGAGTCCGTTAAATATATATATATATATATATATATATATATATATATATATATATATATATATATATATATATATAATATCCGGACAGTCTCGGTGTTTATTGCGTCTGACGTCGGTCTTCACTCGCAGCCCTACCGTTCGGTCATCAACGGAAAGGCAGTTTCAATGTAATTTCGTTAACAGTTGTGTTTGCAAGGTTTTTCATACGTCACAGCAACATAACTCCGATGATACAGGAGATTGCAAGAATTCATGAAAGCCTATAAACTTTCTCATCAACTGACAGTTTGTACGGCCTCTATTTATGATGGCATTGCATGTTGTGATGATCCACTACAACGTATATCATATATAAGCATCGCGCTATTTCCTTACTGAGACACTTGAACTGGCCAGGCAGGAGCATGATAACCAAATGATAAATGCTATGAATGTGATCGCAATCACGGTATAAATTACCGACAAGGTGTCAACGATTTTCTAAGATGTGAATTACTGAACGCCGAACAGTTCCAATCAAACTGGATGTCACGAATTTGGCTATGGGGGAACTTTATGAGATTTCTGTTTCCCGGTTCCTTTCGTGACAAAGGAGATAAAAGGTGAAACTTGACAAATGATGAAATCACCTGCTGCATAGGGTATTAGATCTGATTATCAAACGACCTATCTTGCACTGCTAAAATTAACTCGCCATTTAAAATCGTGCAAGCACGGTACAGCTGTTTCATCTTTGCTAGGAATTATCAGTCCACCAGTACTGTGTACGTTCCGCACATGTACATTTACTGTGTAACACTTTTCAAGGTAAAAAGGCGACTGTCGAGTCAATTATTGGGGCCAGGATGTCGATATTGGAGAGAGACCAAGAGATAATGGGAATCTAATCTGAAGCGTTAGCTGCATTGCAGGATTGAATATATGACGTGTGATTTGGATGATTTAAACAAAGGCGTTCACAAGTGAGTTAATTTAGGAATGTTTTATGACACAGTATCAAGCAACTAGCACTATGTGTTCGTGTACAGCACTCACTTAAACAAATAATCAGTCACTAAGAACAAGGAGCACCTGGAATCCCTTCATTAATTCCTAATCATCAGGTGCAGAAAGTAGTGAGAATATCGCCAGCCACATCTTTAGATTTTGATCAGACATAGGCACTGTTCCTGTTCAGTTTTTTTCTTGGATAGCATCATTCGAGCATTGTGACGAGTGTTTCGTGCAGCGGAAAAATTCTTATTATGACCAGTATGGCAGGTGTGCAATAAATAATGTGGATTATTATGCTGACATGAGTTGGGAAGCGCACCGTTGTGTCCAAAATTCAGTAATCAGAAGGAAGGCACGCTTGTACCGTCGGACGTGTATTCGGTAATATCGTACAGCAAGCCCCAGTACAAGCGGGCAAAGTGAAAATGAAAACACGGGTACAAATTCGTCTGTCAACGATGTGTGCAATCGAAAGCGTAGGACAACTGCGCAATCGGATTAGGCTGTGCAAGATAGTGCAACACTTAACCCAATCTGATTGGTCAGTGCTGTCCAAGACGAAGCACGACAAACGTCAAATGTGAACGTGTGGGTACGATTGCAGGCGTGTCCGTGATTGCACGGGGTTCACATCAAGCTTGCGTGTGTGTGGGCACATGACTGTTCAAACTGGTTATTGTTGCTTTTACCGTGTGGCGTTCACTCCCATGTCTTCTACTACTTCACATTTCTTTCGTAGTACACTATTTGTTTACCCATGTCATGTCTAATCCTAGTTCCAAAAGTTTGAAAACGAGTTCTTCTCTTCATTTGTAAACTGTACTGATCTCGGTTCATATCAGTATTTTCGGCACAAGACCATTTACGAACTAATACCGTTGAATGAGTCCAAACTGATTGGGACGATATGATTGATAAGAACTTGCTGCTCCAGTCTTCTGACCTGAGGTCCTTTGAAGAGTCCGTCTAATGGGCCGGAAGAAGACAAAAATCTGATAAGGTTTTATAGGTCATACTCTTCAGAGTAAGCTCTTCAGTTGTAAGTTTAGGTGCAATTAGCTCTGTGCAATAAAAGACCTGTTACTCGTGGGCACACCAAGTCGCAGTTGAAGATGAGATTGCTTCTCTCCTCACAATTTGACAGCACTTTTTGAGACCTTCCCGTCACATTGGCAATCGTCATTTCACGAATCAAGCAGTGAAAGCGGTCAAATAATATTTTCACTGTGGCTCAAATCGGCCAACACTGTCGCCTTCTGTTTATCCGTGTCGGTATTTCTCATAGTAAATGATTTACAAACAGTGAAATTATTTTGCTTCTGTCGTTATCATTTACACGGCGCTGTCAATAGTCTTCCCAGGGATAGGCCGAGTTTCGTTACACCACGCCAACGCAAACGGTGATCACCATGGTACTTTGGCACACAAGGTCAACTAAAGCTGTCATCGGTCTTATCATGTCCATCTGTCCTATTCCCCTGATTTTTGACGAAGCAGTCCACTTGGCGGCAATGTTGTACTTGGGAAAAGTTAACTGTCAGTCTATTAGTTCATGGGTCATACATTTTGGACGTTTCACAGCTGCAATGACCAGTCGACATGACTTCGCCTATCCACACAGACACGCCGCCTTGCATTTGCACCAATCGGATTACGATTCAGCTCATCCGTTATGGATCATAAAGGTGCTGAGAGACTCATAGGCGAGGATTAGACGACAGCTGAAAAGCCAGTCATGAGTCTTCGTTTGAACTGAGGTGCAATTTGTGACTCCATTTAAAGTTACGAGAGCTTCCTTCGAAGTATCAAAGGCTTCGCTTGATGTTTTACTCGCCGGCCATCTCATGTGGACCAAGTGCAATGAATGTCTGTGTGATTGCATCACGCCTCTCTATAAGCAAGGAATAAAACACTTCGGCTTTCATTCTGATGTCGAAAACTCAAAGCCACATTGATTCATTTATCATTCCATACTTAGTCTCCTCATTTGTCCTGGTAAAATGTTATAGTTAGTCCAAATCTCAATGAGATCCAGATGGAAATCTAAGAAGTTTGTCATTCGGCGTTCATAATATCAGACGATTCCCGAATTCAAGAACAACTAACTGTTGCTCAACCCATCTGTGCGCTGCCATGTACAAATCGGTGAGAATGGAATAGCCAATATGAACACCTGGAGAGAAGTACAATTCACCGGTTAGTAGAACAACGATTTCTGAAGCCCATTTCACCTCGTTTTCCGCGTGTGCTTACTGAGTCCTCATCAGCTGGCATTGGTGTCCTACAGTTGGTGTGTTTCTCGACTGTTCACCAAGGGAGCCGAAGGAAAATTCACAACCCCAGAGAGGCTTTGGCCACCTTTTAGGCTTCCAATCGTCTTTATACCGGTTTTATAGATGTGTCTGAACACCAAGCACTGAGTTACATGTGGAATCCTAACTTACCGACTTTAAAAGCCATGGCATTCATAGTGAGCACTCAATCTCAGGTAATATGATTATGATATCGTGTATCACCCAAGTGTACATATTCTATAGACCGACTTCCTATCCTGATCTTGCTCTTTGGAAGCAGAACCGAATGAGTGTTTAATATGTGCGTCGATTCCAATCGCTAGAATGGACATTGGCCGTGAAGCCAAAATGTCCTACCGCAAGATATTTTCTACTTCTAAATGAGGATGGGTTAGAGTGACAGGAAAACGGTTTCCGGTATTATTTAAGAGCAGAGAAGAATTGCCTCTCAGTTTAACTGGTAATTTAGAACAACGTTATGCGTTTCAACTTTGAGACATGCACACTAAAGTTATTTATCACAGAAAACATACAATCACTTGAACGGAACAAGTGTTGATAGCCCCTAACCGTTGATCAATGACGGTAATATATCACATTTGTGTTCTTAAATTATGTTATCAGCCGAAAAATTGGGCAGCATGGTTGGAGAGTTACGCATTTTCCAAGGATTTTATGCTGATTTTTTGATCACTTGTTGGTAAATACTGTTTCCTCACATTGAATAATACTTACGAAGTTCTGATTTCTCCCTTGAAAATAATACTGAGACAAGATTAGTCAAAATAGCCGTATGAAATTTTTCAGTTGGGGATAATAAGCTACATTTTCGTAACTGATGACGGACTTCAAAGATTGGCTAAGTGGAGTTGGATGTCGTCATTGAAGGACAGTACACCCAAGTTCAGTAACCCGTGGCATAAATTTCTGTAGTTCTAATTCAAGTCACGAAGTCTGACGGGGAACCATGGTATACAAAAATATCCGGTGGTCCGTCGGGTTAGTGCTCATTCGTTTCATACATCTCAATGTCTCATCTGTGTGTGTGTGGTGACCATAATTAGTTTGTCGAACAGTTACTCAGTGTGTGATAAATAAGATCGCCATAATCTTATTTACTGAGTTGTTCTTCAACCGAAATAGACTCGACTGATTTTTGACCGTTTTCGCCCAACAAAGTGAAGCTGATTTGTTTGTGACGGAGTTCAGATTGTCGCCGTTCTCACGTACTCACGGCATTCTAAAATGACTGTGCTCATTATTATTATTATTATTATTATTATTATTATTATTATTATTATTATTATATTATATTATTATTATTATTAGACTGTTGGAGGCCTAAATCTTGCATTCAAGTCATATTGTTTGGTCGCTGGTAGCAATTCCGTACTCCAAATTACTGCTTATGCTCTGAAATAAAATGCTCATAGTCTCCATGCAAAGCCAAAGAAGTGGAACGGGTAGATGCAGTCAAGGGGGCCTTTCCACCAGTTTCGTTCAGATGTTGACACTCACCAGCCGTTCGTCAACAGTTCCCATATATATATATATATATATATATATATATATATATATATATATATATATATGCATACTTCCTAGTTTTTGCTGTCAGGCCAATGCACATGACACTGGGTGGAAAGGGAAAATTTAATGACTGAACTGACTTAGTGTAGCCGTCGGGGCTCGGTGGATGTGCACTGCTGATGATTCCCAACAAGGATGAAACAGCTGTACAGTGCTTCCATGGTTTTCAATGGTGAGTTGAGCGTTCAAGCTGCATGATGAATCATATTATATACAAATCTAATCTCCTACTACTCATTTGCAAATAGTAACCAAGCTCTGTAGGTTGTTCATAACGGAATGCCTTCGTTGTACTTAGGCCCCTACAGAGAAGTCATCCATCATAGGAGTCGATCGCTGTGTGGGAAGCGGGTTGTTACCGTTCAAAAGCCAGTGACGGAAGGGTGCTATATCATGTAGTGTAGATGTTCAACAAACCGTTGAGAGCCAGCCCGGATAGCCTTGTGGTTAAGGTGTTCGATTCACAATCGTTCAACCCGGGTTCGAGTCCCCGTGGGGGCTCGGTGAATGTGCACTGCTGATGATTCCCAACAAGGATGAAACAGCTGTACAGTGCTTCCATGGTTTTCAATGGTGAGTTGAGCGTTCAAGCTGCATGATGATTCATATTATATACAAAATAAATACAGTTTACTGATTAAGTATTTGATGAGAAAAAGGTTACAAGAAGATGAAAGAACCAAAGAGTACTAAAGTTCTGCCTTTATTTGGTTCCGAGAAGGAAAGACAACTTGAAGTACTTCATCCGACAGATTGCCAAAGACACCAAGTACGTATGGGTTGTTTCTTGTTTGTAAGCGGGATTGGAGAAGATGAAGCATTGGAGAAGAGATAAGAGAGGTCATTTCAGAAGAAAAGCCGACACAGAGAATGAAGAGTTGCAACCTACATACAACGGGGAAGGAAGTAGCAGGTCTGAAGTATTTTATTGATCGGTAATACGGTTAATACAAATTTCCAGTACCATTTCTAGGAAAGAAATGGAAGGAGGGACAGCCCTACTATTGCTTTGGGCAAATTCATTCATGAAATTTAAAAATGAGCACTTGAGAGCGAGCATTTACAGGGCTCAGTATTCCGCACTTTGTGTACTGTTCTGCTGATGGTGGGTCAGAAAACTGGTAACGGTAACCCATGCAGTTGGAACGCATACAGTCTCACTGACTTAAGCTTGGCGCGAAAAAGTGATGCGGTATAGGAGTCTAACATACAACTTCGTTCAAAGAAATATTTCGACAAACAGAATGCATCTGATTCTAAAACTCTGATGGATTTCCACTCTAATTTTTGCAAATTATTAAAGAATAACACCCAACCAGGTCATTTTAAAAATACCAGGCTGTTGTCTCGGTCATGGTTGAACATAACAAAAAAGTGAAACGATAATGCTGTCAAAGTTGATACCTTGCTTTCTGCCCCCATATAGAGTAAAGTATTCCAGAAATCTGTATTTCATTGTATATCGGTCGCACAAACATATTAACATGCATCCACACACCCCCACATATATATATATATATATATATATATATATATATATATATATATATATATATATATATATATATATATATATCAAGCGATTTCCGGTAAACGACCGTATTGTTGCTCTTGCCATCTTAACATTGATTCTGATTCGATCAAGGGTAGGCTAATACAAAAGTACATATTTACCTATCGTCGTTTGTTAAAAAACACTTTAAAAGCTGTTTTCACATTTTTCGACTTCACACGACGAGTCAATCAATGAATAAATCTCATATTGCTGATGGGGACTTTGAATTTAGCTGTACTATTCTGTGCACTATTATACTTTGGTATGTTTGCATCATAATATTTTACAGTTTTTCCTTTTTCCTTCAACGGTATATCTCCGATACTCAAGTCCAACGAGCATGTTTTGATTTTTGTATGAGATACAACCGAACTCAATAGAAAATCGAAATTACGCCATTTTTCTCTTTCTGTGAAGCATGAGGTAAAAGGAATCAAACAGTATGCAGCCGAAAAAACCGTTAATACCGAGCTGGATAGGAGGTTCCCTTCTCGGAAAGGAATATTAAATTAATTTGCCTGTGTTTGATACTGTCGTCTCTTATCCCTACAGTCCTGTCAAAAATGTCTGATGTTAACTACTTGCTGAAGTCTTTGGAATATGCTAGCTGTGGTATGGTTTTATTTCAAGAATCGTGACTTCATTCGGCTATAGATTGTTATTGTAGCTTGACGGATTCACCGGCCACTGGCTGTCCGTCCAGATGGCAAAGTATGTTTTTCATGGACAAGAATTGTGAAGGGTGCAGACCGCTTTCATTAGGAGAAGCTAGATAAATTGCGGCGAATAAATGAAAGAGCATACTTCTCGCAAAATAACTCTGCAGTAAAACCATTAAACCTGTATACCAAAGAAACAAATTATTTGTCTTGTAGGACCGTACACACAGACAACTCTTCCCGCCAGTTATGGAATGAACTGAAAATGTTATGTGGTCGAGAGCTTCAATCAAGTAACGTAAAGCATGATGTCGAAAATCCTAACAGATCTTTTGTACCTGAAGATAATCCAGAAGATTTATCACATAAATTACCTGAAACCCTGGGAGAATCGGAAAATCTTCAGTTTCTTCATCCTGAAAGTGTTTACTGGGAGTCTAGACCGATCAATTTCAATAAAGCCCGCGAACGTCGTGGCATCAGTTCTGTCCATCTGCAAACTTGTGCTACTCACCCGGCTCTTTTGTACTCCTCCATATTCATTCGGTGTCTCTCAGAAAGCAAGCTCTCTGACTCCTGACGACAATTCCGCGTCACTCCGATTCCAGAGAAAGAAAAAAAACAAATTTCGTCCTATCGCATTCACATCAACCTTGCTCAACACTTTCGAGTAGATAATAATCGACGAAATTAAGTTCGCCATTACCATTTTGGACGTATACCAATTTGCCTACCGAAAACAATGTTCTTGGATGCCGTCAGCTGTCTTGTCCATTCAGTAGCGTCACTCATTGACCAGAAAATCAAACTTGCTCACTTCTATTTCCTGAACTATACAGATGCTTCCGTCTCGCTCGGTTGAGAAGGCCTACTAGCTCCTTTAGATCAGCAAGGGATATCTCCAATGCTTTCCAATTGGTTGGGAGGTTACTTCACGAGGCGGTCTCAGTTCACATATCTTATTGTTCATAGATCCTCCACAATCCCTACAGACGTTGGATTATTGCAGTGTGCTATCCTACGACCATTTTTGTTCGCTTGTTTCACACGTATGACTTCCCCTCTAATTTGTCATCCTTTACTTTCAAAGACACCGACGATGGTGTAGTAGGTTCCGATTCCCGGAACAGTGTTAGTATCAATCCACTTCAGCAGTCTATTCACACGATGATGGAATGATCCAGCTCCATCAAATCAACACGTAATTGAAGAATGTGCACAGAAGTACTCATTTTCAGTTGATAGTAAATCCTCATCGCAGTCATATTATCCAACCCTTATGATATAAGATTCAAACGAGGAAAGAGCCCAGAGCTATAAATATCTTGTTATACTTATCTCACCAGATCTTAGGTGGACCCGTCATGTATAAGATCACTTTTGCAATGTTAGAAGGCTGACATATTACAACTCTTGTCTGAGGTCTCCACGCGAACCTACCCATATCCAAGTTCATCCATTCTTGTGTATTATGTCACTGAGTATATAGTTCTCCTGTCATTTACCTTGGTTTGCTTGTCAGCTGCTGTGTGTTGATCAAGCGCTCCCTTAAACGCATTCCTAAATGCAGTAATATATTCAACTCTGAGACATTGAAATTCGTGAAAAAAATCCATTTTTTTGTTTGTAAACGGCTGTACGGCACTATACTTTATGATGGCACACCCACTGCATTCATTGCTAACCAACAGTAATTTTCACTCTGATACATGTAGTAAATATAAATTGATATAATCCCGGAATAAAAAAGTTTTATAACTTGGCTATTCCATATCTAGCAAAGTTTCTTGTTTCGAAAAAAAACAATTTATGAACGAGTTCTGAGAAAAACGTAATCACGCTTATCCTTTTCCCATTATGTTCTCCACTGACGAACGTGGCGTGCTGATCAGCACGATTCGATCAACATCGTTCTCTCTTTCATGTATTTATTACTGTTGTCAAAACATGGAGTTGATAACTTTTCACTGAAAATTTGCCCCTTTTGGACAAATAAAGGGTATACTTGACTTGAATTGACTTGAATATACGAGAACAAAAAGTGCGTGTAAGCACCTTTCTGCATGAATTTCGAGTAGACCTGTACTCTACTGAGTACGTCCTCATGCATGGAGTTAATCTCCAAGGCTGATAAACAGCCATTTCCGAGGAGTGCGAAAGTGATTACTGTCGACCGGTGGAAGTCACTAATGAACTAACTGGAAAATAGATGTCAAGAGTCTATTTCCATGATAATTCATTTCCATATTGAGCTTCATTCCAGGTAAAGTTTGAGCATATACCCCTGTTTGCAACCTTACGTACAGACTAAGTACCACTGTGCAGAAGATAGCAATAAAAGTGCAGCGGTATAATCCTGGACCTCAATCGGACGGTGTTGCATTTTTGACCGTCCTTTTCATTCTCGAATAACACTGATTTAGGTTCTCCGGATGAACGGTCCCAGACGGCTTCGGCAGAGCACGTGAATGGTGTAAGTTCAAGTACAGGCCACGAGGCCCTACCTTTCTTAAAAACCCCACAGACGTCTGGAACAATACCGGCATACGGTGAATTTGGTTTGCCACCCAATAAGATTGTGGGCCCCTTGGAACTATGAGATTTTCTAAGATAAGTAAAGGCATTTCGGACTGCCTTCAGCTTTTCGGGACAATCGTATTGGATAGGGTTAGGAAAACACTAAAGATGCATCCTCGAGCGAAGAAGTTGAACGAGACCCCAACTATCATCCTACGACTTTGTACTTGAACCACGATGAAAAAGTGTGTTGATACCATGATTGTCTGGAAGAACAGAAAAAATAAACTTTTCTCTATTCTGCTAACTTGTGAAAATGCGCAACCTTTTTCCGTGGTGAGATGCTCGAACTGGTCAGACGGGAACATGTTACCTACTTGTAGACTGCCCTGAAAACAATCACAGCCCATATCTTACTCTGACTAAGACATACCAGTGCTTCGGTTGAGATGAAAATTTCAGATACATTGGTTTGGTTCAACCGGGCGCGAACTTCGAAAGGGGTTCAGGCTGGAATTTCCTAAATGCATCCTTCTTCCATTTGGTCCTTGACAAAAGAGATCAAAAGTCAAAATAAAGTTTAATTATTGACATACCTGATATATTCTAGAATGGAGTGTACGAATGTGGGTCAATGAGTTGACCATCAAAACAGAATGAGTTTCTGGTGAAAATGCGCCTAGTTGTTGAATCGAGTGGAAATAATCTTTACAGTTGATGGTGAGAAGCAATGAAACATTGGTTTTAAAGTATGCGTAATAAGAATTACTGTCCGAGAGACAATGTGAATTGAGGAGTCGTGGTAAGGTTGTATGATTTAGGATGGGATGTGATGTGTTGCGCATCGAGATTGAAGAGTCAGAGGGTATACACTGTTCGGATCCCCACTGGAAATAGTTTTCATTCGGGGAGATGTATAGGAAGTTGTTCCAAACCGACGTCACTAGTTGCAACTACGTCAGGCTTCTTTTTTTCGAGAAGGTCCTGCAATGAGCAAAATTGGATTGTGAGTTGAAAATTAAAATGTGTCTAAGCAGAGGCTGTGCTATTATGAAATGTTGTTGGTGGGTGACCTACAAATATGTGAACTTGGTCCTGATACTCAATGCAAACAAATTTTTTAAACCTTTGTGAGATAACTGATGGGGAATATTACTGTGACAATATGATTGAAAAAATATGACAAACAATAGAAGGATTATTGTGACTGAAAGGAAGCGATACTTAACATAGCTTCTTCTGGGCTAAATATCCTACTGTCTTCCTGTGAGAGACGTTTGTAGTCTTTGGTACGATCGAAATTGGGATCGGTCCACCAATGCTTGATGCGTTCCACAGATGCGCCATCACTGATCATCATTTCCCAGAATAGAACAGCTATTATCGAACCGACCATGGGGGCCAAGATGTAGATCTTGCAAAGAAAGTGAACAGAATAGAGGCTTATATGAATCTAGCCATATCGACTAGTCGCACTGTACAATGATGAAATTAGAGTTGCTATGGCAGCGAATATACGCTTGGACAAGTGAATGATTTAGACAGTTGAGTTTCATAAGTCAATCAAATAAGGAATGATTTGCCCAGCATTACTACCGTGC
This sequence comes from Fasciola hepatica, assembly GCA_948099385.1. NCBI lineage: Eukaryota > Metazoa > Platyhelminthes > Trematoda > Plagiorchiida > Fasciolidae > Fasciola > Fasciola hepatica. The sequence continues at coordinate 6,797,131 of CANUEZ040000019.1, forward strand.
ACTGGTATCCAGAACTCGGTTATAAGAGTATTAAATTATTGGGAACAACGAGCTCCTGAGAAATATCCATTGATTCAGAAACTTTGGGTGATTATGACTAGCTGTGGCGTGAAACTCTGTTTGCTTATTCATTGTTTATCAAAGTCTCGATAGTATGCACGTATCATTCACTAATAGTAGGGTCATACTGGTTTTCCTATTTTTTGACCGTTTTGTATAGAGTTTTTCATCCCCGATTTATTTCACTGAATTAGAATCGGTTCAAATCCACCAAATATTCTCCCAGCTAATTTCATAACTAAGTATGAACTGTTATCTTTGAATGAGCCTTAACTATTTGGGATGATATGACTGGTAATAACCCAATATCATTTGTATTAACCTTGCCTTCTGTTCAATAATCAGCTAAATCGAATTCTAGTTTAGGATTATTTCATTAGTTTTGATGGTCGGTCCCAGTGAGGATACTCTATTATATCTATCAATTATAGGCGTGTTTACTTTATGAAGCGATATTGAAGATCTGTTCGTCTATAAAATTTCTTCGGATTACCTCCCAATATCGAACGAGTTTTGGAACCCAGTATTACATCTATTTCCATTTGGCTTACAGATGAAAACTTCGAATCGACAGTTCGTTTTATCACATCAAACTGACACACTCGGTCACGGTCTGCAAGAATCTCTTTCGACCGCGGACCTCGTGAACTCGAATCTCTGTCGAACGGCTGACTCTTTGCTGCGTATGATCCTACGGTCAGCTACATCCGACTTGATTTGCTTAAATTTGTCGTGACATTTTTCCTCGTAATCTATACCAGCAATGTATAGGTATTACGCATTGTCTACTTGTTCTATTGTATCTATACAACTTGTCCCTGTGAGTAGTCAGAGATTATATATGTATGATATAATTGGTCACGAAATATAATTTTGGCATTACGAATCAGATTATACAAACCGTCCGGTTTCAAAAACCTAGTGTTTGAGGTTGCTCAACCATTTGTGCGATGTCATACGGAAAAATTCATCTCCTTTGACTATTCAGTCTATAATTGGAAGAAAACAATGTGCAACCTGTCGGGACAAAAGAAGTTGAAATTCCGTGGTTTATTGAACTAGTTAATTTCTTCACTCTTGTATTTCTGTATTTGAGCTTGTATGATTGTATCAAACTCACTCATTCTCTCTCGGCATCTAGATCACACTTGTTCATGATGACACCCTGGTTACTTTACAGGTTTTTCTCGTATCACCCACCGTGTAGAATAGGTGCACAAATCCGAGCCTTTTCGTTTTCGGCCCTTGTTATCCTTTTCGGACTAGGAGAGTTTCATATTCGAACCTGACACACATAGGAAGTTTCAGTTAACCATCATAGCTTTTTTTCATTTCTCACATTATTTCGCAACTGTACTTCAGTAGAAGCCAATCAATATCTATGTGCAGGATCACTGATGAAATAAGACTGTGTGCGTTTGTCTATGAAACTGTCTATAGGTCTGTTTTTCACTCAATATTTAACTCTTCGACAGGCTCCTTCGCCCATACAAAACTTACCCATACTTTATTATAATCGTTGCTGTAAATTGCTCCTGCCAAACTCGAAGCTGGATTTAACCCACAGCCGGTTACTTTCGCCTGAAAAAGGAAATATATTTAAACAGGGCTGGCGGTGATTTCTCCCCATAAGACTGAAATTTGTTTCTATATAAGTGGTATTATTCAAGTCCGGTGAGAACACAAACATTTAACGCTTTCTGTAAAATTTGAACCACCGAAGGACATACATCATGATTACCACGTTATGCAGAAATGCTGGGGAACCATTTCGAAAACAAACTACTATCTGACCATTTAGTGAGAGGACTATGTTCACAAAGTATTTCTCATTTTTTTCACACTTTATGTTGAGCAATTGGCAGAGTAAATCGCACATTGTTACAAGCTACAAATAGTGGTTTTTAAATTATTAGTCTGATCAATGCAAAAACATGTACAGAAAATACAACTTAAGAAAAAAACGTTTCACTATGTGGTGGCGCCGTCTTACCAGAATAGCAGCAAGCATCAGAATCAAGAAGAAAATGATAACCGAAAATACAGTCACGTGACCTTCTGCCCAGTGTGGGTTTCGAAATTCATCCACAGTGCTCAAGCAACACACTATCAGAAGAAAAGTGCCTAGTATTTCCATTCCAAATGCTTGGCCGTCCGTTACGTTCTCTCCAGGTGTGTGTAAATTTAATTTCTTATTCGATAAACCAGGAACAAGTTGTGAAGCCAGGGCAATTCCCACGAGTGCACCACAAAACTGACCAGCTATGCCCAGAATAAAGTAGACGAAATTGATTCGCCTCGTCATTAGTAAGGCCAAGGAAAGGGCTGCAGTAATTTGCGGTCCGCTCACAGGTCCAATCGTCCAAACAGAAATTACAAATGCTGCGGAGGCCGTGATCGGGCCATTGACGTCACTTGCCAACTTTCCCTCAGCAGCGTGACAGACAAGGATGAACACGATCATTCCCAGTCCTAGAGCCTCAGTGGCGAAGATGCGACACATGAACTTGATGTGGTACCAATCACATCTTGGTAAGGTGGCTGTGGTAGCTTTGTAATTTACGTCGTCGTAGTATTCACCCATTGATGTTGTTTCTGCAATGAATAAACCACTCTCCATTATTCTAATGCACAATGATACTTACTAGAGGTGGGTCGAATGAGTACTACTTGAGAAAAATATTCAGTGATCTTCGGTATTTTATACATTATTTCCCGCGCGTCGTTGTGTATGAACCAGTTCACGTGATATCACCCACGTGCAAGCCCCCTTTGACGCTTAGAACCATACCGCTTTCGATGCTGTTTTTTGTCATTGTGGTTGAATGGTGTGGTTTTCGTAGTCGTGCTGGTGCTTTTGATCGATACGGAGCAAAACAGTCGACTTGCGCGGTTTGCGTTACGGTAAGATCTACAGTAATCCAGGGGCTTAGTGAGTTATCGTATGGTATGTTATCCTATATTTACATGTAACCAGTTATAACTATTTAGAATGTGACCAAGATAGGATTTTGACGTAAGCGCTGATCAGCTCATCAAATCTGATCATCAAGTGGCTTAGTTGATTCAGTTTTGATCTTCCTCAGACACTGCTCGGCATTTTTTAAATCAAATTCTGTTCGTCCGGGGCGCCGGACGTATCTGTACTGGAGTAAACATCGGTAGCAAACACAATTTAGTGTTACATATAACTTTCAGCCGCACCACACTGCAAATGCAGTTGAAGGTATGTAATCACGGGTATGACTGGGATATTCTGACTATGATTTGGGATCTAGCTATTTACCTAATCAAGGTGATATTTACGTACGCAGGCTCCGCGTTTAATCGAGTGAATGTACACGAGGACAAGATTATTGTCATTCTCATGCGTGTAGGTGTTCCGACGTGTCAGTTTGTGTCTAAGCCCACGATGTGCAAGCTAGATACAGTTCATTGGTGTTGTGCGTCCAAAAGCATAATTCATGTTAATTTGGCTTGATTACACTTTCGTAGTAATCTCCGACATCTCAATGTCTAATGCTAGTAGCCGATCGGTACCGGGATGCACGGGAGTAATTGAAACAGTTCACTGTTTTAAAATTATTGCTTCTTTTAATTTATCAGCCACGCGCTTATCGTCTTTTCTGAAACCAGTCACACAAGCTTCCGGTTGATATTTCGAGTCAGCCGAATGCAAAATTGAAAAATTCGTAACTTTTCTGAGTGGATCGTACCCCGATGTTGATAGTCTATCATCTACCTTATTATCCAGTACTCACACTGAGATCAAGCAGTTTTTAATGAAGGCTCGAAAAGTGAACAATAAAGAGCAATAAACTCGGTCACTGAATCAGTTTTGAATTAATTATATTAGCTCTAAACAGTAGAAATAAAAAATGTTTGATTTTATTAAAAACGGGTTACTTTCCACCATCCCACTCAATAACAAGACTTTATTTGTGAGTCTCACAAAAAACTTCAGCAGTTTTTGCAAAATTACCGGAACAATATTGCTTGAAGATTAGCTTGTCATGCATGACAGAAGTATTAGCGGGTGAACATAATTTGTGACACTGTTACCTTAGACTACACAAAGACATATTTTTACTTTAACTATTATACGACAAAGTGTAACATTTTTTGGAAGGGGACAGTGGCTAGCGAAAGCTGCCAGACGAGGTAGCAACTGCTGGTGGCAGGAAACGAACTCGAGTCGGTACTGGTAAAATTCCACTATGATTACCTTTTTATCAAGGCCGGCCACTGTATCGATGAGTACAATGTGGAGAGCAGAACAGTTTTAGCTTATCAGTGAAGAGGGCAGTTGAGACGTATTTCTACCTTTTTGTGTTCCTTTTTGGACCGAATATGTGCTACAGATTGCAAACCTACTCAAGTAGATTTTATCTATGAGATAGATCATACTATCTTATTAGTGATCAACTTACAAAAGAAGATGATGGAGTTGCCGCACAACCGGTTCTGATACTCATGTTCAGTGCGCTCGTATAGTATATAAGGCAGGACTGGGACACGAGGATTTATGAATCCAAGTTTCTTGAGCTAACCATTTTCGTTACTCATGCCATCAAATAAACAGTTTCCAGTGTAATAAGAGGATATATCATAGTGATTATTTGGTATTACAGATGTTGTCAAAATTCAAATCAGAATTGATTTTGATTGCAATAAATTATTCGTTTTTCTATTTCTTTTATTATATTCAACCAAGGATGGATAGATAAAGCTCTACATAAAAACCTTTCAACCCTAATACTGTGATATTTTGTAAGCAGACGTGTTTGAATGACCTTAATCATCAGGATAAATTGGCCTGATGTGTAGCAGTGAATAATCTGTAACATGCCCAATACGAAACAGTATAGAAACTATGAAGGTTACTTTCACCGTAGCTAATGCAGCTTTCAGTAGTTATTTCAGGTATATTCTGGATTGATGATGGCTGTTCATCTAAACTCTCTTCTTCGTTTTTTCAGCCCATTTGGCTCAATTTTATGCTATATAAACCCTAAACCGTAGACCCCAGTTCTATTTCAGTATGAACAGCACGAATCCCACACATACAGGCAAACTCCAAATTGAACACTGTCCACAAACTGAAAAATTCTAACCAGACACCCAGGGCACTAATTCGTGGAAAATTTGACGACACTGATTCTACACTTTCTATAGGTTTCTTTCCAAAAATGAGTGCAGTTGATGCCGAAAAGTAAAACCACTGTATCTGATAGACAATACACGATTATGTGACTGAAAGCACGCGGTACGTCTTTGGTATTCAACTTTCCGAAAATGGTTATCAAATATCTTTGTGTGGATTTCATTTGCTCCATACACACAACATACAAACAAGCAACGGCTCAGTATTTCAGTAAATTCTTCAACTGGCTGAAATCCCTCGTCTAATATTATAAGTTTCAGGTGATGACAACTGAGCAAATGAAAATGACCCCAATAGGGACGCTTGTATGAGCGAAATTTTATCGAACATCTTGTGACAGTGACTTCCTTCAAATAAATTCTCCGGGTCACCAGCTGCCTTTGAATTAGATCGATCACCCGAAGTGGTACAACATTAATCCAATACTTTCTAGACACCGTCGATATCACTTACGAGTTCAGCTTCAGTGATATTTAAAATAACCCTTTAGATGTCGAGCAAAAGATGAAGTTTGTGGAAACTGCTGAAAAACAAACACTTAAAATGTGTCCACGGACTGTTCCTACGGAAATGTTTAATCTCGGTTACTACACTTCCATTCTCATCCACAGTTACCATCTTCTCCGAAGAGTACCCCTTAAATCCACTAACAATGACTACTGTGGATAAAAATCCTACGGAAGTTCCGGGAGTTCTGACAGCCATGGCTCTAAATCCACGGTACAGCTTCACCTTCCTGGGGTTATGCAGTCAGCCCGCATTATCTCCACAGCTTTTGCAAAGCTACAATAGCTGCTGAAATTAGCTAGACGGACATTTTCTCGCCATTACTATTTCTTTTCTGACTTCTTCGTAACTTAATATAACATAAGTCTGAGATACAAACTCAGTAGAACTTGATACCAATCAGATTAAATCTGCGACGAAATCTTGGCCATAGTAATTGGGCGACCTTGGCCATCATAATACAGTAGTCTAAAGCTTGGAATTTGGAGATTAGTTGAATATTTAGTATGGCTCATTTCTAAACCGATGAAGGCGAAATTCACGGAAGGTAGTTTTCGTCCTTGACAAATAAAAGCTGACACTACTAAGAAAGTTTCTTTTTCCTGAAATGCCTACCATATGTCTGCCTAACGAAAACGAGAAAAACAAAAGCAAACAGATATGAAGAATACTATATTACATAACAGTTCAGCAACCAACTCAAGATGAGTGGTAAGCTCGCAGGGGAAGTTCTTTTGGCTCACTTCGGATGCACGACCTGAACTTTAAGGTCACACAAGCATGATTGGTTAAACATGCATTTCGTTTTTGAAGAAACATTTACTAGAAACGGGGAAACTCTTACTGCTTTATCAGAGAGGAGAGGAGTAACACTGCGCGTGCCCCCTAGGCCCATAGTTTTCTTGTGAATGACAGTATACATTTTCCATTATTCTTGCTAAAATGGTTTCATAGCCGGATGTGGTATGCGAAACGAACTTATCTGTCTCTGATAATGATGGTAGCAGCACGGGTAAAAGAAAAGGACTTGCATATGGGAGTAATTTTTTACCGAGGGAGGAAACTGGATAAAAATTCTCCTGCACCATAGCAAACAAAGGTTGCTTTAACTTTCGATAGATCAAAAGTAAGCCTTATATTGAAAAGCAGAGGTGGTTGCTTGTTGAAAGGACTACACTATACGAATCGCATTGTAAATTTGTTGGCCATCGGCTTACTTTGTGTGATCCGTAATGAGACCTAGGGGCTCAGTAATGCATCAGTCCTAAAAAGAAATTTCACCAGAACTCATTTTACTGACTTAGAGATCGCAAAACTTACCCTACCGGTTGATATGGGATACGAGCAACCACAATCACCCATGTTGATGGAGCGGGCAGCTCCGGCGAGAGGATGGGCTGGACTCATTTGCATTCCCAATGGTACCTGCCTATGAGCGACAATCGAGGGCAAGACCTGAGCACAGCTAAATCCAGGTCTGCCTTCAGTTGTGAACGCCGTAGACAGGCTGGAGTCCTAATTGCTCAGCTTCCGACTTGACAGTACTGGCTCATGTTTTTAGCTCTTCTCTAAGGCCACAACCCCGATCTGGATGTGGAACAGGAGACAGGCATCGTTTTGAAATCTTCGAGTCTAAAGGCAGTAGCAAATGTCCGAACTACTGAAGAACTACTGAGAACTTTTCACTATCGACGCACATACTTATTTAGTCTCTTGAAAGCACGTCGTGCCGAGCCACTTTCAGGATCCGTCGCAGATACCAGTGGTCAAACATTTCCAGCTTCAAAATACCGTCGACGCGCAGTGCCTATTTTCACTGCTGTACTTCAGCTTTGAGTGGATAGTAGCCCGAAAGTTACGGATTTTGGTTCGGAGACTGATTTTTTGCTTGCCCAGAGTGTATTGCAAAGCCGGAAAAAAGCAATGCTGACGTTGTCAATGATCAAATCGACTTAAATCTTCGTTGGCCTTTTTGGGAGGATCATGGAGCCCAAATTATTGGACTTTGGATCACGCTAGATTTGCCCACAATTGAGGGATGTTGATTATATGGACTGTGAAGCTCAGATTGAACATTTCATAGTCTTCGACCCATTGCTCTCTAGTTCCAGGGCTTTTGTGAGGTACTCTACGATATTCAAACAGGTTATAAGGTGGCCAGGCCATCTCCAAGAACGAAGATGCCGTCTGAAAATTCCATATCTGTGAGAAAAGCATCTTTGCACAGCAGAACACCAGGCTAATATGTGAGCCCCTTAAGCATTATCCAATCGGTGGTCTAGTTGAAAAAGACTGGCCACAGGAGACCGCCCTGCCTAACAACCGAGTTAAGGGTGGCCGAGAAATCAATAAAATAAACTACAGTCCGTTGCTGAAACTTGTATCGACGTTCTAATGCTCTGCGGAGGGTGATTAGTTGACCAAGGCACCCTTTATCTCTGTGGGAGCTTCCCTAATCAGGATGTGCGTGCGGTATTTCACTTCGGAGAAGCGATTTACCGAAAACATGGAGAGTATTTTGGCAGCCTAGTTGATCAGACTGACGCTACGCTAATTCGCATCCACAATCCTGTAGCCTTTCTATGAACGAAGGAGTAATACTGAAGATCCTTCGTCCGCCTGGAACTGTTCTTTCCCTCCAAAATTGAATAAAACGGTGTATGTCGTGGCTTGAGCAGTGTTGAAAGACATGATATATATCTCTTCTGTGCTAGGCTTTCTTCTCCAGAGGGCTTTCCGGTTCTTCAGTCCGCGTATTACATAGGTCATATCATCCCGGTTTGGTAGGATGCTATTAAAATCCTAGCGTTTACTCTGCTTTGCCAAAATTTAGTTCGCACTACTTGTAGCGGGACGGTTCAGTGAAATTCGAAGTGTTTGGTCCATCGATATATCTTTTTAGTCTGCCCGGGAAAGAATAATCCGACAGCTTCGCAAAGGAGCGGTTCTGCCAACTGATGCTTATCAGATGCAGTGCGGAGTAGACAGAAGAGCTCTGAGAACTATCAGATGTTAGCCGCAGTCTCCACAGTTTCTGTGGACTCGGTTCAGTAGTTATTGTGGTCACTTCTGACCGAACGAGTGGTCTTTCGTCGGATATCGTGGACGTTTGGGTAACCATTTAGACTAGAATCCTTAGCCTCTTCGGGTAACTGGGGAGTAGCCTATGAGTTCCAGTATTTCTGTCGTCGGTTCATAAACTCCAGTTAGTCTAAAGTGGATTGTTGAATTGATGCCTTCGGTAAACTCCGTTGATGTTCCTTTTGTACTTTATCTCCACCTAAGAACGTAGTGTCTAGATAAGAGTCAACAGCACCAAAGACCACTTGGCGCTTTCTCGATGATCCCAACGCTGCTGTGTTGATTTGCTTCGAAGCTCAGTTCTTGTGGAAGCCGAAATTCGGAGACGCATGGGTAGTCCCGTAGCTTTCGTGTGGTGGCCGTTTGGCTTCCGATGTCCAAGAGTGTTCTCACATTCCAGCAGGCGCTTTGGATGTAATTACGTGTGTGAATGCCCCCAGCTAGCCTATTTGTCACCGCGGCTGCGGGGAGAACATGAAGTGCATTGCTTTTTCGGGACGCAGTAGCATAAACTGTCCATGTTGAGGATACATTCACGAAGAATATTGGGAATTCGGTACGAAGTGGAGTCCCCAGCGTCACTCGATCTTTTAAGGTGGAAACTCTAGTCCGTGAATTACTAAGTGCTACCTGTAAGGGAACGGAAAGTATGTGTTAAAAGCTAGTGATCGAACGAGCGGTTCAAACATCTTTTGAATGGAGGTCTGTCAGTCGATGATATTGAACTCGTCCTGGTGAATGTTACCCCACTCAGGATAGCTGAGTTAGAGACAAGACGCAAATGTCTACATCAATGGCGGACCACACTCGAGCACGTCATATTGCTGTCTATGGGCTTTTGTGACTCTTGCGCAGAGTTGTTCATCGGGCAAAACCCGTTACATCCAATGAAGACTCTGATCGTCCGCGAGGGCTAATTTTGTGCTGTTTCTCGTTTATTTGCACTTAATCGTGGGAGTGACTGCCCTCCTATCTGTGACTCGAAGACGCGCCGGATATCACTCAGCTATGATAGGAATTCAATTACGGCCACTGCTGTCAAAGTAGGCGATTCAGAATACAACAATTTATGATCAACACGCAACTGCAAACCAAGGAGGTAGTCTACAGCCGTTTATTCCCTTTTTAGGAATCACTGGCACTGCGTATGCGTCACAAATAGTTTAGCGGTAGCATCCCTGAATCACTGTAATGATTAATTCACCAGCTAAGGTTTATTACGGTCAAAAAGGTCTTGAAGAGCCTAGATATACGGTTGATCTACGGTTGCCGCCCAGCTGAAAGTTGTCTTGGGTTGTGGTTTGCATTCAGTCACCTCACATGAGTGGCGAAGATCCACGATGTCGGTGGAACCAATCTATCCTCGAGTAGCAGATGATCGTATAAAAAGTTTTGGTTTCGAGTTTCAGCTCAAGTTACATGACTTTGAAATGAGTTGTACAATAAAACTGCATGATGAATGACATTACTAGCAAATTAAGTCCTCTTGCCTAAACTAACCTTCGATTAAGCACATTCCTGAAAGTCTTTCAACATCCATTTTTTTCGCAATGGATATCTTCGGTTCTGAATAGTCTAATTATTCAGCTCACTCGATCCTTTGTTTGAGATTCTCTCAGTACGTCGTATTGCTCGGTTAGGGTACCACGTGAATGACAATGCCAATGAATACGCAGGCGTCTCATCTCGCGTCATTCACATGGGGTCACAAATGGTTAATAAATGTTTTACTATTTCAACAAAATTTGCGAAACGGGGACCAAATTTACGTGTTGACTGGACGGAGAATAAATTCGATACAAAAGCACAAAGGTGTGACCAGTTGCAAAAGATAATTCATGTGAAATAGAAGGTTCTGTGCAGGAGACTACATAGAGGACAAAAAAGCCATTGCAGTAAGTCATAGTGCGCCCATGATCCGAGTTTACTAGTGCAAATCGGCATAGTTCATGTTGAAGTAGGACTTGTTCTGTGTGCACACTAACTGAGAACCATGATTATGTTCATCAGCAACAGTTTGAGTGCATCATGTGTTCACTGCGAGCAACGTGAGGCGTCTGAAAGTGTGCTTAAAAAGGAAGACCACACAAAACTTTGTGATCGGTTATATCAAATAAATCACCGTTTGTCCGACAGACTAGTAATCCGTTCAAAATTAGGCGGTTTATGGAACTGGAGCCAAAATCGGTTCGGGTTGCTAAATGAACGTGTTTACTGTTCGATAAACAGGTTTACCGGGAATGATGTTAGTCGGTCGACTTTTCGGTTTTCGCGGATTTTTCGATTGTAAAACTTTCTCCAGAACCGTTACTCGCGGTAACCGAAACTACGACTGGCTACCGTCATTTCCAACACACTTGCGTGCAAACAGTTTACTCTCTAACAACACCTTGATGCTCGGTTTCAGGCGATATCTGGTGATTGCGAATTGTTTTTGTTTTATCCGTTATATGACCTATTATTTTGCTGGAGATGGACGATTCTCGTGATTATATTTAGTTTGATATAAATTCACCGTGACAGAGAGCGAGGCATTTCAAGATAAAAACGCTTAATCCACAGTATCGATTGTGAAATTGAGACCTGTGTACATTACCTAGAATAATGGTGAACTTTTCAATCATTGGTTTCTTGGTAACGCGGTTAGGTCAAGCCAAAACTGTAACACACAAAAGGGTTCAACCCAAAAATATCTTCTTTTACGTATTTTGTTGACAGTTCATCTTGTCAGTGACCTTATCTATAAAACTGGACACCAGTCCACCCTGTTCTAAGGCTACACCCCAATCATCACATATTTTGTAGGCCTATATCTTTCAACTTCAAAATCGGGGTAATTATGTGGAATATTTTTGTCATTTTCTATGCCTTCTGGACGAAATGAAAGGAAATCAGAGTTTCAAGCCCGAGAATTTGAGCCATTCACAGACAATTGATCATTGGAGGTGAAATATGGTGAAAAGGTTAGATTAAGTTACATAAAGAAAGATCCCAGTAGAATGAAAAAAGATTCTGTGGTTGGGGGTAAGTGTGGCTGGTTGCGAGTTTCCAATGAGTACCGCGAAGCATCGACTTTCAGTTATACTTACTAAGAAGAAAAATCCAAGGGCAACGGAAATTCAAGAGATGAAAGGAGAAAAGCTTGAGATGTGATGCAATCAGCCTCAAGACTGAATTACCCAAAGGTAAACACTGTTCAGAGCTCCAGATATTCGTCTCGGGGGATTCATTTGACTTCATCCCAAAGTAATATTCCTCAAAGTAACGTTGGTTCGCTTCTTAACTTCGAGAAGGTCCTGCAATCAATAAAAATCAAAGGTGAGGACGGGATAAATTTGTTCTTCGGACACTATGGAATTATTCATCTTGTCTCTGCTTCAGTTTGCTTATCGGTTGGATGTAATCAACGCTGATTATCATTTGTCAACCATCTTACCTGTGAATTGGTTTGACTGGGACGATCCGTGTCCCACGCAGTTCAGATCTGGTATGAAATACGTTGTGAGAAGTACCAGATAGGTGTATGGTAAAACTTATCCCAATTGAGGGAGGTCTGCATTGATTAACAGGTGGTATCACAGATTCATTTGTATCAGTTTATCTTATGGATTGCTTTCCGTACGTCACTATGAACCGACGAAATAAAAATAACAAGTGAATGAAAAATTGTTGTTTAAGCTCGTTGCTTTGCCTCTTCTACATTACTTCTCACCTAAAATGTTACCACTGGAAGTTATCGGTGTGTGAGATGACTATATCACAAAGTTACCCAAAATGAACCTGGAATTTCTCCATCCAAAAGTCCCTTTTTCACTAGATAGTTGCTATACCAACTAAGTCATGAGACTGAATGAAGAAGTCAGTCAAGCAACAGTTTTTTCTAGTATCAGTCGCAGTAGGTCTTGTTCGGTTGCTTTTCCATGGGTCTAACAGCTGGACAAAGGAAGTTTCTTCTTGCGACGTCACAATTAGGAAACATTTGAGTCTGGTCAGAGATCACAGCTGCCATTTGAGTTTGAACCATGAACAGTTGGGTTCCCAAATCTAGGTGGATTTCGGGTAGATGTGATATTGCACCCTTTCAAAACATTTCTGTGTAACCTTGAAAACCAGTTCCCAGTTATTTGTAGGTTAGCTCTATAGTGTAAGTTTTACAAACTGAGACTGATTTTCCGGAAATAAAAAGTAGAGGATGTCTAATGATACGACGTTGCAATAAATACAAGAAAATAGTTTTAGTAGAACAGATGCAAACTGAGTGCGGTTGGACTAAAAACATGAATCGATGCTTAATACAGCATTTTCCGAAACAAAAGCTGCCCACTTCATGTTCCGGTCGTTTGTAGTCTTTGGTACAATCAGTTGAACGGACTCAACCGAAGCGCCATCATTGAGCTTCATCTCTTGGAGTAGTATAGCAATCATTGTACCAACCAAGGGGTCTCATAATGTAGATCCGCGAAATAGATTGAACATGGATGTGAAATAATATTACGAGGTATTTTTACTGATACGTTCTCGTGTGTACAAATTTGAATAAGATGGAATTTATAGAGGCCATATTCATTAAGGTACCTGTTATTTTGTACGTATTCTTCTTTGGTTTGCGAGACTTGTTTTTACCGTTCTGCCGAATTCCATTAACCGCCTTTTCGGTCTGGGTGATGCTAGAACCTCAGCTGGAAAGAACCGTTGGGTTTTGCGGCATCGCGTTAAACTAGTTGCACGAGGACAACCAAGTAATTTTCATTGTTCTCGTAGCTGAATTTGGTGTTCTTGCGGCTTGAGTTGCCTCTGTTATTCTACTCTTTGGGGTTTCCATTTTCCATGAAAGTACTCACAATGAAACACAGAACCTTTGTACACAAGACGTTTGTGAGTACACTTCCGTTCGTCAGTTATTCCAATGATAAAACCAATAAAAGAGACAATTTACCAGAGGACGGGGTAAAGAAAAGAATATTCCCAGTTAAAATTGATTACTATTTTGTTTGTATTCAAAATAATGGTATTCTTGAACAACTCACTTAAGTTCATTATTTTTGATTTTACTGTCTCTCATAGTTTGTTAAACTCATCGTTTGATATGGCTGGGAAATCAGGCTGTCAGATTCTTTTACTCAACCAGTTATTTTATTTCTCCTGAAAGTGAAACCAAATTTTTGCAACAGATCATACTTTCCAATGTAACTGCAAGCAGGAATTTAGTTGAAAAAAACCCAAAACTTAAAAGCAAGACTGGAAGTACATGACAACCATTTAAGTAGGACAACAGCTGAAAGATTAACACCCAATACCCCAAGGTCTTTATCTAGTCTTCTACCCTGAAATTATAGTATAATTTTCAATTCCCTTCACACCTACTAGAGCAGGGTAACTGTCTGAGATGATAGGAAAACGTGTAATTCTTGATCCTGGCACTCAAGTTGGTATTCATTCACATGGGATACTTGTGAATTAGAAGCGGTGCTAAGTCTGATAGTTTTATTGTTCTAATGCAACAAATATGTTGGGAACCAAAGTATTTCGAAATTTTTATCATCGAACTCATCAACCAGTGGCAGGTACTACTCGAAAGCTGATATAGTAGGCAAAGATCTTTACAATAAGGAGTACAAAGTGATTTTAAACTAGACAAGCCATAGTTATCATAAGTAAAAAAATACTGCCCTTGAAGGAGTGGATAGCAGAAATATTTGTTTAAGTCACATCACACAATTAACCAAACCAAATCTCATCAGAATAGTAACAAGTATGGAAATGGGTAAAAAAATGATTACCTATAATTGCGTCAAGTGAATTGGTGCCGAGTCCATCAGAACCAACCAATTTACACACTATCCGAATAAAACTACGGATAAATTTCATTCCAAATTTTTGACCATTCGTCACATCCGATCTAGGTGCGTGTAAATTTAAGTTGATCCTATTCAATAAACCAGGAACAAGTTGTGAAGCTAGTGTCATTCCCACGAGTGCACCACAAAACTGACCAGCCATGCCCAGTATAAAGTGGACGACATTTGATTCGCCTCACGTTGGTGGGATCAGGGAGATGATTGGAATGATTCGTGGTCCGAAAAACGTTCCCGTATTTCCCACGGAAATAGTGAATACTTCGGCGTGCGTAAGCGGTCCACTGGCGTCATCTTTCAAATTTCCTTTAGTACAATGACAATGATGACGAAATTAACCATTCCTAAATATAGATCTTCGGTGGCAAATAAGTGACGCATGGATTTGATGTGATACAGATTACATTTGGCTAAGTAATTCCACTGTGGTGGCTTTTTAATACATGTTGTATTATTCACTCATAGCTGAAACCAGTTATCAAGGTCGAGAATTTAAGGTAATTCAATGAAATAACCATTTCAGTAGCTGGTGCCTTAAATTCTCAAGGCAATTCAGTTTTCTTCACAAATGATTACATTTATGTTAAATTTACTGAAGTGACGCACGTGCACAATGAAATGACCATTTCAGCAGCTGGTGAATGTAAATACCAAAAATTTGGGTAGATTGATAAAGCAGTCGTGAATTTCGACTTCGTTATAAAATAGTCATGAATTTGCTCATTACAATGTCAGTTGTGATTAAACAGCTCAGTTTCGAAATGTAGAAATTCTTTAAAAAGTAACTCTTCTCCTCTTTCCCGAGGGCTGCAAAATTTCACAGACGTGAGGGTATAGTAACTTTGTTCATCAAACCATCGGGAGCTGTAAATAAGATTTGTAGTTTGTATTTTCACCAACACCTTCGTTTGTCCTACTCGTGAGTAGCGTGTACATGCGTCACGAACCTCGAATACTTGTTATCCAATTCTTTGTTTCAACTGCATTGACACAGTTCAGATTTACTTTTTTATGACGTGTAGTGCGTGAACATTTTACGTTATGTTCCCGACTCGATTGTTCTATGATTGTACATTCCCTTTGTAAGGAAATTTTGCAGAACGTTCCACTCACGCTTCTTGATCCACTGTCTGTACCGCAACCGTGCTGCGCTACAGTTTCGCATGACTCCTTGATGAGTGGACCGTTTATGACCGCACTGTCCCGATATATCGGATAACTTTCTGTACTGTTGTTCTTGGTTGCTCACCTGGCTGTAAGTCATTTGCATTTATGTACTTTTATGTATTGCATTGTTTAGAATCAGGAAATTACGATAAACACGGTTATACATTTGGAATTTGTTCTGCTGTTCGTAGCCGTGTACATCCCATATCGTGCGTAAAGCTAGTGAAACTAAGTTTTCTGCTATATTGAAAGTTCAAGTAATCGGGATAGTTCCTACAGGAGAAGATGGTGTGCACACAACCCCGTTCTCCACGGAAGAAGTATTTAACCCTCTTCGTGCTTCCAAAATCACCTCAGCTGTTCGTCCTGATAGCCTTTTGTCATCACTTTCGAGACATGGTGCTGCTGCCCAGACCGATATATTTACTTCCTTCTGGAACAAATCGTTTTGGTCATTTTCTGTTCCCGACTGCTAGAGATCAGTCGCTATTGTTTCTATACCCAGGCCTTGTACTTATGTTGTCGTAGCTAAACACTTTCGCCCCACTGTTCTAACTTCATCTGGTCCTACACTTACAGAGCGTGCCATTCTTAACCGGTTGAATTGCTCTATAAACTCTCCCAATGACCCCTCACAGTTTGCCTATAAATCGAGCAGGTTCACTGTGGATGCTATCGCTTCCTTAGTTTGCCATGTAACCAAATCCTTGGATGGATCAGCGAAGTCTGTGAGATGCGCTTTTCTATACTACTCATCCACTTTTGATTCTATTCCGCGGTCTCTCCTCCTCCGTAAAGTGCAAGCTTTTGGCTGTCCCACATATTTACTAGCATGGTTGGCTGATTATTTCAACAACAGAACTCAATGCGCGTGACTAGGAAGAAATTGTGGTGACTTTGTGTCCCAGCGCGTTTTACACTCCAATCATCATTCATGCGTTTTCATAGACAACCGAATGCTTCATGCGCGTGATTCCTCTATGTACCTTCCCGGGCGTGGGTTAGCGTGATGCACCCATCGGGCGTATGGAATTCGTCTCCTGATCAAGTGATAACTTTTGAGAATTTTACGCCAACCAATCAGATCGGTCTTGGATCAATAACTGAGTGCACAGTTTTCCCATTATGTAATTTTATCTGTAAAATGCCACATTTTTTATACTAAAATTTGAGGACATTCCAGACTTTTTCCCCCGGTTTCTGATTTCATTCCGCGCAAATCGGTTACATGAGAAATTTTACGTTTCTTTTTTTGGTATTGAAGTTGAGCAAACCCTGCAGCGGAATCCGGTCGGTTTGCTTTCTAACAGACTTCGATTGAATACTGAGGAGGACGCAGATGCCAAGTCGCCAGCATGTGTTTATTAACAATGGAGCAGATACGATCGAACTCGAAGACTTTGATGGTATTTATGATTTTAAAAGCCTTAAATACTCAATTTAGTCGGAAATATTGAGGAATTTCCCCTTCACCCAGTGCACCTGGTAATTTATACAACAGTTGGCCTTTTAACCACACGCATACACTCATCAATCCGACAGATCATGTAAATATCATGCTTTAGATTTACCTCATCTTAGGGCTGCTTCCACCGTCCAGTTTCGCTGACTTTTCGACATCTTCGCAATCAGTATTGAGCACGTCAATGAAAATGTGAGTTGGGTTAATCTATCCGGAGATGTATAACAGACGTCTCCGCCAGCACAACTTGTTTGTTTTGGGCGCTTAGTTCACTTATGTGATCGGTTAAATAAATCAGCACCTACCTTTCCTACCGGGTCAGAGAGACCCTGGGGAATCATTGACTATTTGAAGTGCTAATGGCGTTGGCGAGCATTTCACACGTGACCGACGCGTTTCTACATTTTCTCTCCTCAATTTGCTTGACTCAGTGATAGGTTACACCAAGTGAGTGACTGCGTGAATAAATAAAGTAGAGAGGGTTTCGTTTTGCTCGCCGTGATGGTTCCTGTAACACCGAATCACTAGATTAGATACTGAGATTTTATGATCTGGCATCAAACTGCTAAGTCCTGTGAGGAGAAACTGTCAACCGTAAGAACAGCTCCGTGAAACAACCGAAATTCTTAGGATTTAATAGAACTCAACTGGATAAAAGGGAAAAGCCATTACCGGCAACAAGAACTGAAAAACAGAGTAATTTTCCTAAGACTTACTTTTATAGGTGTGATCACACATACAAGATCCAACCAAGCCTCAAGTGCAGTAGATTGAATTGTAATCGAGACCGCCGTGATCAAATGCGCGTTTTTATTTACGAATCCTGCAATTTCATGCCAAAAAGGTCTTTCTGGTCTCGCCTATCTTGATGTACCAACTTGAAAGCATTTATGAAGCTATTTATATATGCCGAATCAGAAGGCAGCTATCAGTGAGCATCACAGAACAGTATACATGTGCCGGTATAAGCACGGAAGAAATAGAGTCGTATCAAGTTCTACCGTCCTTCAATTAAAGCCAAATGAACCCTTGTTCAGCATCTGGTCAGAATTTATAATTTCGTGTCATGTCTCCGTACAGGCCCGATGAGCAATTCAGCTTTGGGCAATAACAACTATGAAAACAGTTAACAACCTTTTGCTAAAGCTGAAGGTGTACACGCAATAGTAAACAGAACAAGCATTCGAGCTCGGTTGACTGAAAACTGAGTATGCATAAGCGTAGCGGTGATGAGACGCGAGCCAAGAATCACATTTTGCGCAGTGAAATCACCTACGCTATTGCTGTTCGTCTGAAACTAGTTCATCTGCCTATCCCATCCCTTTCTGTTAACGGAGTGTGGAGCTTCGATTTTACTCATTTCTCCTAATTCATTTTTATGTAAACATGTTTGCAATGTTTTGCGGATAGGACCTATAAGAACATTTGTTGGTCTAAAATCTTGTGTTTATGTGGAACTATTTCATTCACCTTTGCCAGGTATAACTGCCTCGTTTTTTTCATACTGAAGAAAGGCTTGTATCAAGAACCCACTTTAGAATAATGAAAGTTCAAGCAAACCAATGATGACGATCATCTCAACAAATGATCGGATTCTCATGTTCTGTGGATTTTTAAGCAATAAATCCAAATTCAGGCAGAGCATTGTGCTTGGTGACAGTGGATGTAGTTTTCCAGTAGGCAGTTCGTAATAAACCGGTAAATTCGCTCCCCAGTTCTAATAACTGTCATATTGAGGACAGAATTTCTCGCACTTTGTAAAGATATCCATTTAACAACGGAGGCTTTTGATGGGGTAATAATAAAATATCAGTTGAAAGAGTTCCGTCCAGAAGATTTCAAGCTAAATGTGCCTGTTGTTTGATATTTGCCATACGTGACTGAGGTATTGAACGACAAGTATGACTAATACTGCAACAAAGGTAATTAACGACGAGAATACCTGCATTGTTAGAGAATTTACTGTTTGCAGATAGTCAAAGGTATAAAACTCACATAAACGAATTAGGGAAACAAGTCAGCGTGCAAATCATAATTCAAAGAACCGTTTTAATCTTTTAAACCTTTTTTATTTCCTTATATTGTTTCATAGTTAAACAACTTTCCAGGGAGCGGGTCGAGCCCAGTTGAAGGCAACCAGTTGGGGAAGTGGACGGCGATGGAAGCATGATTCGAACCCCTGACAGAACGGTTTCAAGCTCATTACGACGGACATTCGTCCATGGAAAAACCCTGCACGGGAATGGAAATAATCTAGCAAAACAATGAGTAGATTTTTGAAGAACTTTTATATTTATGGAGCATTGCGTCACGTATATTGCCCCGACTACGGCTGATCAATCTTCGCTGAATGTAATGAATAAAATCTCCAATGGAAATGAATTCCATTTTGTGATAGCATTTCCCTATGAACCAACCAATATCTATTAGGTGGATGCACGGTCATTTATGATTACTGAGTATGGTTTGGTTCAATAAAACTTGTTGTTAAAATAACTGAGGGAAGTTTTTGCCGAATTTTTTGTTTGTTTATTGAAAAACTCTCCTTACAGCTACTCAGAAATACTCACAAAATAGTTGATTTCCTGCTTGTTAGGATGGTTTGGTTGGAAGCCATATAATAATTTTTAAAGATAAATTGAACCGAAGTTCACTTTTATCATTGCATTCAACTCGTATCATCAGTGGGACTAGGACAAGGGAACTAACAATTCAAATAATGACTATTTTTATTCTGATTATCTCCCTCCGTCCGAAGTTTTCTCAAAAGAACATGGATCTCTGGACGTATGGATTAGAAGAGGAAGAATTTATCCTTAGAATTCAAATTAAATTGTCATTTTGAGGGGGTTAATCTATCCTGAAATAAAACGCTACTTCATGACAGAATTGTTTTGTCACCACAAGGTTATCTTTCCTCTCCCTAAATAAGAACACAATAGATACAATGAAGTAGCTGTTTAGTTTACGGTATCGATCCACGAAAGTGCGAGAATGTGAACTTCAAATGAAAATACAGGGGATATTCGTTTACACGCACGATTCTCTCATATTAGTTGATGCTTACGTGCATTTCTTCCCGGTTACTGATATGCTGACTTCTCTCTATCCTCAGTGAATTATTTCGGCTTTATAGGAACAGCGTTTACCAACAGAGCAGCTATATTGCTAGTTAGCCTGTGCTCCTCTACTTGTGTTACTTTGTCCTCCGCAATCTAAATATAAAGAAAGTGAAATCACTGATTTATCTGATATTACGACTAAATTCTTCATCATATTCAAGTTTGGGGCTATTTTGGGTTGATTCTTGTAACTTGATTTCCAGTGTCCATTGTTTACCACTGCAAAGTTATGTGATAAATGATATGATTGACCATGCTGTGTGAACGTTCCTCTCATCACTGATGAATCACCTTATGTAAAAGCAAATATCCTACTCCACATGTACGAAAAACCTGACGAAACACAATAAGAAGAAAACAGCTTGGCGGACAAGCTTGTTTACATTTATTCGTACTCAAACCAGCACACAACACCAAATATGACTCAGAACAACAAAAGGAGAGCGATATGTTCACAGTAATTAAATGAACATTTTCTTATTAGTTATAAGCTGACGTACTACCCAGGAGCAGAGTAATCTTCCCAGGAGAACTCATCTGACGGACTGGAAACATTTGCTTTTTGATCCCGATGAGTCTTTTGTTGTCTGGAGTATCGTGGAAAACGCTCCTTCCAAGGTTAAGCGTTAATCAGTGCAGCTCATACTAACAAGCATAAATAGTTCTACAAATACAAGGTCATTAGATTGGTATTCTGTGTGAATTTGTTATAACGAGTCACTTTTCTGTGAATCCTCAAACCATGCTGCACAACACGGAACGTGAATCGATCGCCGAAAATCTAATCACTATGAAATTCTGAATCTCGTCAGCACGGAAATCAGTGACCAGCTATGTTGGGCCTGCGATGCTGACTTTGCGTCTGACGAAGGATGGAGTCACGAAGTTGGCTTTATCTCTTTTTGATGTGGCATTATTAAATCTGCTGAGATCACTATTCTCCGGATAAATTTACCGCTCTCAGGGTATCCTTCATAAAAGAGCCGAAAATATCACCATCCAAGTCAAGTGCTTGTTTTTCGTCCACTGCTTCTTGTTGTGACACCGTCTTTCGCATAAATAAAGTGAAAATGCTGTCACTGGTATACAGATGGATTCGAAGCAACACCTACACCAAAACACGTGGAAAACGCGTTATCCTTATTTGATCTCCCTTTTTTAAATGGTGAAATTTTTCGGTTACCCTTATGCATTTTTTCGTCATTGTGAAAACGAAATGAACGTTTAACGAAAGACTGTCGTATGACTGACTTAAAGGTCATGCATTTCAAATAAACCAATAAATCTTTTGTCCGCGTGAGCTTACCGTCAACACTGAAGTTGCCATTTAGCAACGAGATAATACAATCTTCTCCAGAGGTTGTACTTGGTAATAACAGCCCAAACAGAATCGACTTTCCAGTAAAAAAAGAATTGCTTCTGACATAATCAGCAATTATTCTTCGGTGACGAATGATATCTGCGAAAAATTTTACAGAATTCCAAAACTTCAGCCTTTTCGGCATGGCAAAACAGAAATAAGGACGATAACTCGTAAAGAAGAAGACTTTTTCATTCATTTCCCCACAATGCCTGCATATATATATATATATATATATATATATATATATATATATATATATATTGTATGTAAAATATGCTGAACCAGTTAGTCAAATGGCTTCAGTGATCAAATAGTGGCATTTATTTAAAATAACATATTTTCTCAAAAGTCTATTGACGAAAATTTCTCTCCGCAATTTTGGTCTTTTTCTTAAATCACTTACGTTAATCATCTACACTGGGTTTTAACATCGCGTCACGTGCACTGGATTAGTGTACACCTAGAATCTTACAATAGTGATTTAGGGCAGCGAACTCAACTGTCATGATAAAATTCCTTTGTTTGGTTATGATGAAGAAATGAGAATGCCTTCGTTTTTCTGGGACCATTCTACATACCCTCAACCGGGGACAGAGAAAGCACGGTTTATAACAGGCTTGTTGGAGAAAAATTTTCCGATGTTCCTTCTGTATGACATTCACATCATATTCATATGAGCTCGTCCGTTATAGAGTAGCATGCTCATTTCATGTTATTTATTCATAATTTTTCTGAACCATTCAGGTTTTTACCCACAAAAGAACAAACAGACCTGCCTCAGCGAAAGCGAGAGAAGGAGAGATCACATTCTTCAAACTTACCAAATCGGTATTTCTTTCACAGATATTACTCCAATTCTTTCCATGAACAGACGCATGGCAATTTGTGTCATTCACTGAAATCATCTCATTCAAACGACATGCGATGGGTAGGAATTCAGTGTGGGACATTTTTCCGGATGATTCTGATCTGGCCAGGGCACACTGCACAATATTCTTGTTTTGCTGTTGAGAAGAAGAACCAGTGGGTTTGAGCATCGTATGGACGAACGAATTCAGATCGTGCTGTGAGTAGCTCCGTGATCGGATTCACCACGTAGGCAAATGTTTCGCATACGATGATACATAGAGAGCTTGACACAAGGCTCGGTGTGGTGGAATACTTCCCGAGAAACATATCCTATCTGCCACAAGCAAACACCACATATATTGTCTGATAATCTAGGGTGAAAGAAAATACAATCAACCATGTAGGTAAAGTGTTGGTAAAAGTGAAATAAAATGCGAGGTTTTGCCGGTGACACGTAGGAATTTTATCAGTGGATTCAGACAAAAAGGCAATTTGAGATAGACTATTGCACTACAGGATGGTGCGTCATACTGTGTCTCGTGGGACTTTCGATTTTGGCCATGGGAATGTGACTTCTCAGTTAATCGTCATTTCAAATATGCAGCCTTTATGGTGAATCCAAAGCACCTCACATTCCATTGAGATACATAATTTATTCTCAATGTTAAGCAAAGAATTCAAAGTAATTCATTCGGAATGAACTTCGAGCATCAAAATGTTAAGTAATGCTGCGCGAAATAGCTATTGATCTGATCAGTGACTTGTTGAACCCCAAACCAGCAGATTTCAATAGAAACTAGGGACAGCTGTTCTGAGTATTACCGTAGTGTAAAATATACTTTGAGCATTGTAGCACCAAAATCTAAGTGAATAACTCGTATGGCTCAATCAACATTCAACATACCCTCATGGATGTGGACTACATTTTGTGGAGTCATAAAGAATTTAGTAAAGCTGCACAGTGAAAGTATTGGATCATGGGAGCCAGGACAATCTGTACTGACTTTGTGCACACCATTGAGAGAGTTTTGATCATAAATGTTTTCTCCACAGCACAATTTGTCATGTGGATGATACGGAAATTCCAAAGAATCACTTCTTTGTTGTACAAGACCTGTACTGTCTTACGTAAATTGTTCCAAGACAATGTTCTTTGAATTACATTTCTATTTATCGGATGGATCTATTTTATACATCTTCAGGACGAGACCTCATCTTGGCATAGTGTGATGGCTTGCGTGCCTTCGTGATCCAAAGAGCAACTGAAGATGGTTCCCTAAACCGGAGATGTAATCATCCCTGACAGGTCAATGGATAGAGGTCGAACGAAGTCCAATATTTGGACCAGGTAATGAGCAACTTCTGGTTCTAACCACTATGCTCCTAGAGAGGACACTCTAGTGAATAAACATATAGAGAAACAGTTCACCGGCCTTAACACGTCCACTAGATAAACGTAGAAGTGGATTTCTCTCGACGGTGGAGAAGTCATCGCACTTCTCTGGGCGGCTGTCACCCACCTAAGCTGAGCAGCCCTCTGCCCGAAGAATACTGCCCCGTCCACATTCCGCTTGCTCCATTGGGCGCATGGGACCAAGGACTGAATTCGAAAAGGGGATCGATAACAAAGCACCAGCGAAGAAAAGACAAAACGCATGCAGTCATCAGGTCTCACGTGACAGACCAGAAGACGTTCCTTCATGGGCTTTACGGTCATATTACCATGCTGGGTTAAGGCTCCACTGCCCTGTGGGTGAGAATTTCGAGTCCAAGGATCTGGTCAGGGTTTTTAAGAAAAAACCCTTCTACGACGTGAGCATTTGGAAAGTATGATATGCACAGAAGTCCTAATCAATCCCTCTGGAAACACTTCCCATCTCTCTACTCTTCTTCCTTCGCATCCCAATTCTGAATGGATAAGAGGCTCCAGAATTAGTCGTGACCGCGAACTTCTAACTCTCAGAAAGGGTAACAAATTAGAGACAGGGGAAGAAAGAGAATCCATTCTCCAACCTAAGCCTTCTCTTTACTTAGCTGATTTCAACGTTCGCACACTTTGCCAAATGGGGCAACAGTTTGCTCTAGCTAGGACTCCTAAAACCTTTACCATAGACGTGTGTTGTCTTCAAAACACGCATACAAGACCCATCTTCAGCGGTAACACTTCGCTCCCCTGATAAAAACTCAGCTTCCCTTTTCACTCTTCGAATGACGGGTGATCCGGTGTCTAGTGCTCGTGGTCAGGCTGGCGTTGGCATCGCTCTGAGCAGGAAAGCTGACTATGCACTGCTTGACTGAATTCCAGTCTGCAGTCGTCTGTGTGCAGTTCGGTGGAATGGCTCTGTGCTTGTCAACAGCAATAGACTGAAGCTCCGATGCCTTTTTTTCGTTTCTGTATACGCTTCAACTTACTCTAGCTCACCTGGGGCTAATGAGGAATTCTACTACATATTCTAGAAATACTGCTCCGCAGCGTGTGCTCTACGAACATCATGGTAGTTGCTGATGATTTCGGTGCTCCAGTTGAAAGCCTAAACGAGACGGAGAGGAACACAGGAAGCGGATGTTGTATTTCAGCCGATCGAACTAATAACTGTGACTGACTCATTGAACTATGTTCCGACCACGGACTATTCCTACACAGTCTCTCGCACAAAATGCTGCACCGAATAACCTGGTGTCCGTTTGCGACGTCACAATGTTGAAACCAGATCGACCACATTGCTATCGATTAGCTTTGGCGTGGTTCAGTTCAAGATTGTCGATCGTTTTAGTCCAGGTTTGCAGACTGATCACTCATTTATTCCAGTTTCAGATTACGTTTCGTAGGTGGCCGAAACAACGCCAAAGCAAACCGTCCTCCGCAGCTGCTACAGCACAATAACCATTGATCTGCCATCTGAACAGAATTATCCACCAGATTATCGATGCAGTCAAATCCCATGATCCAGAAGAGCGATAGACAGAGATCAAACAGGCTCTACATGTGGCAGCTGATGCTACCCAAGGTCCACACCTAGAGACACAGAAAAGATTGATATCTGCACCCTGAGTTGCATTATTTGATGCTCGTAAATTGATTACCCCGGACTCTAGATAAAATGAGGCATAGAGATGCCTTAAACTCCAACTGATTCTTAGCCTGAGAAAAGACCGAGCCGTGGTGGATTGCAAAGTATAGGGAGATGGAAAAAGCCGTGGCGGCTGGCAACAGCCGCTACCTTTCCCGTCCAGTCAGAAATGCCAGTCTCCGAAAGTCAGGCTATAGTAAACTGATCAAAAAGGTGAACTGTTCGCTGATTCAAACTCAGCTTCTTCTAGTTCGTTGGACGAAGCTTTTCGAGAAGCAGTTTATTTGGCCTTCGTCCTCGACAAGTTTACTCATTAGTGCGATGGTTACAGCTCTGGTTGTGGATATTATTGCTCTGCCGGAAGCGGAGGTTCTTCGTGAGATAAGCTACTTTTGTCGACTTAAGGCTGCTGAGCCAAATGAGTTGCCTCTATCTATTTTCAAAGGCTGTGGCTCAACATTGTTATCGAAATTGACGAACTCCTCCATTCCGTATGGGATAGGGAAGACCTTTCAAAGATTTAATGTGAATCCGTGATCACTCCGATTTACAAGAAAGGTGACAAATCCTCGTATAAGAACTACAGGGGAAGAAGTCTGGTTAGCATCGCATCCAAACTGCTTGTTGGTATCATCCTCCACCGCTTATCAAACGCACCCGAACAGTGCTCGCTCGAGAATCAAGTTGTTTTTAGACCTGATCGAGATTGTGTTGATCACGTCTTCACTCTTCGACAAGATTTTGAACAGAAGCACACCTGAAGGCCCACCATGTCGATTTTTCTTGATCCTCAAGCTACCGTCGACTCAACTGACCGCACGGTTCTCTGGAGCTGCCTCCTGTTCAAGGGTGTACCGGAGAAATTCATTTCCATCACAAAGTCCCTATACATGAACAGCTGAAGCTGAGTTCGGGTTAAAGGTGCTCTTTCACCCGAGTTCACCACGAGAGGTGGTGTACGCCATGGTTTCCACTTTCTCCTTTTCTCCTTAGCTTTGTGATTGATAGGATCCTAGAGACCGCAGTTTTGTCAGGTGATGATAATGGTATTGAACTTTTTCCGGGTGAAAACGTATTAGACCTTGAATATGCGGACGGCATTGTTCTTCTAAGGGAAGATCCAGGTAAGTTGCAAGCTTTTCTAGACAGCTTGACGGACTGCGTGGCAGTGTTCGGTATGCGTTCTGCATCTTCAAAGTGCAAGATGCTGTTGCAGGATTAGGTTGGTCCAACATTAAACCTTTCAGTGTCCGGGGAGACTATAAAAGTGATAGACAAGTTCTGTTATCTGGGCAGCTGCATTTCACCCGAAGGTCGGATATCGGATGAGGTGTCTCTGCATAAACAGAAGGCTCGTTTCGCATTTTCCAACCAGAGTCATCGGTGGCGTCGAAATGAGTTCCGTTTACCTATCAAGGGTCGAATGTACGCTGCAGCAGTGAGGCCCGTCATCATAACATGTTGCATTTTTGACTCCAATGGCCAGTGTGTCGGCAGCTCTTTGACTACTGTCTTTACCATAGAGAAATTTTTGACGACCACATTTAAATGCGCTGTTAGAGAGTAATTGTATGAACTGAACCTTGAATGTGCTCATAAAATTACAAGGCTCACAATCAATAATTAACAGACAAATCCTCCTGCTTGACTTTATTTACAAATCTCTAGTGAAAGAGAGCAAAAAACATTATCCTGAGAAACTACTACCCACACAGATGACTTGGTTTCTTTGAATTCGGGGACGTTTTCAATCATAACGCTGAAGGTTTCCCCAACATTCAAGATGTCTCTGATTGAAGTTTACCAACAAAGCTAAACTTGTCTTATTCCGATCTAAATCAATGAAGTTGGTTGGTGGGATGTACCAACATTCGGCTGAATAGTTTTTTGGGGGGAAATCCTAAGCCGAATGACATTTTTCTGAGCCTTCAACGGCTCATCATATACCAGACACACATGGTGAACAAACCCATCGCCAAAATGACAGGCCTCGTGATTTGAATCCCTTGACAAAAGAAACACGTGCCCGCATCTGTTGGGCTTGCAGCGCAGTCTTCGTATTACGTGATACTGGCACCATTGAAAAAAGGCGCTACCTTATGTCCAACAGAGAGTGAGAGATCCTGGGAATAATCCCGGAATGGTCTGAGGACTGTGGTTTCTGTCACATATGATCGTCCCATTCATTCAATTTGCTAGATCTTCTACCTCTGAAGTTTGTGCTTGTGGTAGTTTTTCTGTGAGTTATCAAATAGCTGGTGCTCGTATTCGCGTTAAAACTCTGAACGAGATACTTCAAAAAAGACTCGAGATTCTACGCTTCGGCAGATTTACTTTAATTCTCTTTAGGGGGTACCGAGAAAATTCAGTCTCAGTGGATCATTTCGTCGCTACCGCGATAACAGTGTGGACGACTACGGAAGCGCGCTAAAATGACCTTGGAATCAACGCTCATTTTGACGCGCACTGGAATTTCCTTTTTTCGGTAGGCTTGACAGTACATGTTTAAAAGGTTTTTAAGCCACAAACATCGTGAAGTCTCCAAATAGTGAAATAACTTTTCCTAACCTTATAATATAGGCACAATCATGAAAAATATATTGGCCAACAAATTGCTTGTACCAAATTATTCGGATAGTAAACCGGTCAAAATGTAATCAAGGAAATTAATGTGGTCCTGTTGGTCAATTTAATTATACATCCGTATCTCGTTAACTTTTGGCTTGCTCTGTTCAGAGCATATTATTCTGGCAGCCTAGGTCACACAAATTCAACTACCCTTTGGCGCAATAAAGAATCAGCGTAAACAAGAAGAAACCATGACTGAATTAATATCATTACCGGAAGGTCTTAATTAAGCCACGAAACACGAACTGTTTACTGCGTAAATTTCCCCATGCATCACAATCAACACTACTCGCAGTCTCATTGTAGCTCGGTCAGTAAACTCTATGCCAGAAAGCTGAAATAACACACCAAGTATAGAGACAAGCGGACATATGATTATGCGGATCACAACATGCACATTAAAAATTATGATAGAAGTCTGTATATAATTCATTATCCCTTCTTATTCCATTTATGGCTCACATGTTCACGTGCTTGTAGATCGAAGAAGCACATAAAATGGAAGAATCGTTGAATCTACCGTGCTGTTCCTCACGGAATGCCTTTGCATCTATTGGACACTATATGGTAAATGTACGTGATACGAAAATTTGTGTAACAGTGAAACGTGTAATTTAGTGGAAAGAAGAGTTCCATGAAATACAATTTCACCTTTACTTCGACAGTAACTGAGAGCATCGTTCCGTTCACTTTCATGTCTTTCTTCACACCAATGGTTTATCAAGTTATACTTCCGTTACTGCCATATCCCCGATATCATGAAATTTTACGGGGAAATTCGTTCAACATAGGGAACGGTAGCCACAGTAAGCGCTGCTCTAGGATTAAAAGAAAAACATTAACTGTCTGGGGGAAAAACCCATGGCTTCTACTGTTGACAAAGTGATATTGAATATATTCCCGTGAAAATATCGGTGCACCTTTAGTTTGCATTCAGAATTCAATGTGCCGCTGAATTGCATCCCTCGCGTACAAAGCAGTCTTTCTCTGTGGCTTTGAATACTGATAAAGTTCAGCTTAACTTAATAGCATTTATAAGACCCGGATCACCTATCATGCGTTTAGGTTGCAAGTGAACCACCATTTCAACTGGTGACGAAATCATTTTTGACCTGAAAGACAGGATCAGTGATCAGGGTCTTAAAAACGTTTTCCGTACTCAAAGACCCAAACATTACTCACCCACATTTTGCCAAAATTGTTATTGTATACAGATGTTGAAGGGCTGACCGCTGGGTTCATTCCACAACCAGTAACTTTCGCCTGGAAACGAAAGTACCGGTAAGTAACACTACTAGTGATACAGTTCTAATAAAAGTGCTACGTAGGGTTAATAAGTTCTTGAACATTTATTTTCGAAAACTATATGGTCAAATAGTCTATCCTGAGAAGGTGTAGAATGAAAAGGATCATTTCTTTTGGGAAGGATTGTTTCTTAATTGTCTGTGTTATTATCTAGTGATAATAAGACCTTTAGGGTTAGCGAGAAAATTTTGATCACTGATTGGAATACAGTCTCCTAAGCTAGTTGTACTGAAATGCACTGTAGCCCTCTACTCACAGCCTTTCATTTATAGTGGTTTATGACTGGAATAAATTTCGTTGTGACCATTTTTGTCCCTCATACGAATTCCATAATGAACTGAGTAATCCCAGTCCAAAATATGACCGAACGCTAAGATCAGTGATGCGTTTACAAATGTTACTAAGAGGGCTTTGTATTCTAGCATACATCCTGTAAAAAATAAATTCGAGGGATAAGTTATAACCGATAACCTAAATTTAAAACACAATGCAACATATTTATTCGAAATAAACTCACCAGAATAGCAGCAAGCATCAGAATCGAGAAGAAAATGATAACCGAAAATACAGTCACGTGACCTTGTGCCCAGTGTGGGTTTCGAAATTCATCCACAGTGCTCAAGCAACACACTATCAGAAGAAAACTGCATATACATTCCATTCCAAATGCTTGACCGTCCGTCACACCCTGTCCGGGGATGTGTAAATTTAAATTGGCCTTATCCAGTAAACCAGGAACAAGTCGCGAGGCCAGTGAAATTCCTACGAGTGCACCACAAAACTGACCAGCTATACCCAGAATAAAGTAGACGAAATTGATTCGCCTCGTCATTAGTAAGGCCACGGAAAGAGCTGCAGTAATTTGTGGTCCACTAATCGGTCCAACAGTCCACACGGTGACTGCGAATGCTGCGGAGGCAGTGACTGGCCCACTAAAGTTACTTGCAAAATTTCCTTCAGCACCGTGACATGCAACAATGAACACGATCATTCCCAATCCGAGAGCTTCGGCGGCAAAGACGCGACACATGAACTTGATGGGGTACCAATCACATCTTGGTAAGGTGGCTATGGTAGCTTTGTAGTTCATGTCATCGTAACATTTTCCCATTATTTTTCTTTCTGCGATAATTTAAGAGAAACACTACTATGTTTTGCTCACCCACTTGTTCAAATTGTGTAACAGCTGAAGGGGTTGGGAGATTAAAGTCCATTGTTAAAGGCTACGTACAAATTAACTGGAAATTATACTCTAATTGCTCACAAATAAAGATATTTACCATTTGAAATAACTGACGTGAACGACCTATTCGGACGGGAATAGAGCGTATATCTCTCAGTTCAAGGGTTGAATAAATCTGCCACACTACAAACGTAAAACAACTAGGAAGTATGCTGGAGTTCTGTTCATCAGCGTGACGCTTGTGTGCTAACGAGTGCTCTCGAATTTTCGTAAGACTACATAGGACTACTGCCACCATTGCTCACCAAGTACCCGGTATGCAATGAGATTTAGCGCATTTCCATGGTAAGTGTACCGCTGATGGGAAATGAGCAGTACTGGGTACTTTGTAATTCATCCCATTATGTTGCCAGAATACACACACACACACACACACACACACACACACACACACAAGTGCAACCACGTTCACCTATGCTAACACGCACTCGTCTCCGGGCATTAGTTTTAGAAACTCGGACTCGCCCTGGGAAAGGTGTTATTTTTTTTAAGTTAATTTTGGTCATTACTCAAAAGGTTTTATTCTCTTAAGCGGTGCTGATGGAGTGGTAACAGTTGGAGACATCGGTCAAACAAAAAAAAACAGATGATCACATGCTCACTTTCTTGCTTTATACATTACACAATCTTATTGTTGAGTGTTATTATTTTGAATAGTGCGTAAGTTACAGCTGAAGTCAAGTAGTGATAGATTTTCATCTTGTCTCGCACACCATATCGGACACTTCTAAGGGCAGGCGTTGAACATCATACTACACATACATTCGATAAGAACTTCACAACTGTTCTCAGTATTTATATATTTCTTGATACCTTCCATAGTAAAATGACAGATTTTCAGGAGGTGTAAAAGAACAAAGAGGATAAGAATACATGAAAACGTTTGCAAAGTTTCTTCAGAATGAAAATAATGTCATTGTTCTAGACGAATACTTTAAAAGACATCATATAGTAAGAGTCAGTCAGGTGGAAAATTGCGAGTGAAATTAAAGTAACTGGTTGACAAATCCAATGAAATATAAGCAATGCTAAATATTCCCTTACATCAAAAAGCCGTCGTCGTCATCATGATCATGATCATCATCATCACGGTCATCATCATCATCAGCATCATCAGCATCAACATCATCATCATCATCATCATCATCATCATCATCATCATCATCATCATCATCATCATCATCATCATCATCATCATCATCATCATCATCATCAACAACAACAACAACAACAACAACAACATCGAAACTGATAGGTTACCTCGATCTCTTGGTCAAATTTTTGATCTGTATATCACTTTCCTTCAACTGTATGCTTGTTGAGCAATTACACTTGCACGATTCGACCGCTTCCATTATCATATTTGTTCCTGTGACTCACGAGTGATTGATTTTCCACCAGGAATGATGTACATGTCGATTTTACTACCATAGAGAGCATAAATTTCACTACGCAAAACGAACAGTTCTTAGATTTTCGCCACGTCGTGTTTGGAAACTGAAAGTAACAGTTTACATTACATGGTAAGTGTACCGCTGATGGGAAATGAGCAGTACTGGGTACATTGTAATTCATCCCATTATGTTGCCAGAATACACACACACACACACACACACACACACACACACACACACACACACACACACGCAACCACGTTCACCTATGCTAACACGCACTCGTCTCCGGGCATTAGTTTTAGAAACTCGGAATACATGAAAACGTTGGCAAAGTTTCTTCAGAATGAAAATAATGTCATTGTTCTAGACGAATACTTTAAAAGACATCATATAGTAAGAGTCAGTCAGGTGGAAAATTGCGAGTGAAATTAAAGTAACTGGTTGACAAATCCAATGAAATATAAGCAATGCTAAATATTCCCTTACATCAAAAAGCCGTCGTCGTCATCATGATCATGATCATCATCATCACGGTCATCATCATCATCAGCATCATCATCATCATCATCATCATCATCATCATCATCATCATCATCATCATCATCATCATCATCATCATCATCATCATCATCATCATCATCATCAACAACAACAACAACAACAACAACAACAACAACAACAACATCGAAACTGATAGGTTACCTCGATCTCTTGGTCAAATTTTTGATCTGTATATCGCTTCCCTTCAACTGTATGCTTGTTGAGCAATTACACTTGCACGATTCGACCGCTTCCATCATCATATTTGTGATTGATTTTCCACCAGGAATGATGTACATGTCGATTTTACTACTAGAGAGAGAGTATAAATTTCACTACTCAAAACGAACAGTTCTTAGATTTTCGCCACGTCGTGTTTGGAAACTGAAAGTAACAGTTTACATTAAAATTCCGGCTCTTCTTTAACAATAAAACCAAAACCAATGGGGAAAATTGCGAATCAAGGTTCAATTGTCTCCTGTAACTTTCTGTTTTACTCTAAAACTCAACGAATGGTGAGAATTTGGTTGAAGTCAACTCCACCACTGATGAGGCCCTTGGTTCTGACTGGTATCACTGCAACTTGCATTGGGTAGATGATTAATTAGTAACGTAAAGAGAACACTAGCAGCCACACAGACCAACGTTGTCACGGGCATTTGCGTGCACCGAGCCGTAACCTGATCACTATATGTCATACAGTTTGGATAGTAGGTCATTTAATTGAGCACTTGCTTTCGAACTATACCCAAATGATTAGGATATAGCTAAACTTAAATGCAGAAAAAATCAATCGGAAAGTGAACATTCGTTCGTTCGGAGTGCATCCATTGTTTCAGCTCACCTTGTTCTATTCATCCGACATCAAGACGTTCTGTGTAACGCCATTGTCCTTGAATGTTGTCTATCATGGCTACTAATTTCAAGCCATGATTGATAAGATCCATCCACCACTTGAAAAATACCGGACAGCGCTGATTCAATTTCATCATTTTAGCTTGATGATTCGAGAGGTGACTGAAAACCTGAACAAAATATTCAACCCATTTTACTACCTTCCTCTTTTGCATTTCAATATTAGGATGTCCTACTCTCACAAGCAAAATGACTTTGGGAAAGCAACACCTACTGGATGATTTGCAACTGAGTTGAAACAACTTCCCTAAGTTACCAGTCCTTGACATCGTCTCCATTGTTGTAGCTATTTTTGACCCAGTACTTGTTTCCACCAGCCTTCGCGGAAAACAAAGCATTTCGTTGCAACCGTCGACAAACACTAATTATGAACACACAACCTGCTTGTGAACTGACTAATTTTTGTATACATTCTATGAATCAGTCATCTACGAAACAAATTTTTAATTTTCGACGGATTAACTTTTATAACAGACAACTGGATGGCTTTCTACGGATCCTTTACAGTTGTCTCTTCCATTCTCATTTTGATCATTTTAACCAACTGGATTGTAAAAGCACCTAGCAGTGTTTCACCACCGAGATTTCCTTGGGATGCGAAGGGAAACTTACGGCGTAGAAACATACGTATCTTGGGTTTGAGGGTGGGGCGGAGAGTATTGATCTTCGTTGTTTTCGTTGACCGTCACTGCGGCGCGATGTACTCGGCAGCACTCAGCGGGCGATATCCAACGGTATCGTGAGGTAAAATGATCCGTTTAATGGGCTGTTCAACCCTTGTTGGAAAAATTAGTCTGTGAGTAACTCTCTTCAAGTTAAAACCAAGTATAGCAGAGCAGTATACCGTGCCGATAAGGAAATACTACGTCGAGGCGGTAGCCGTTCACAAAATGTTGAAGAACGTCTCTTGAACGTTTTCAGTAGATGAATCTGAGGGTTCTGACGGCTAGTTTTAGGGTCCGTAGACGGAATTTAGAGTCAAGCAATATAGACGGCTCAGTCGTTATGCTTAGCAAAACGCGCATTCACTGCTATCCACTTATTACGACGGGCTTCTGTTTCTTAAATATATGACCTCTGGTTAATTCTCGTGCCAGCCCGAGTGCTGTAAGTGCACAAGGCGCGTTACATAATGTTCCGCACGAAATTAGTCCTAGAGCAAGCACTGTTGCTCATCTGTTTTTTGGTAAGCACGGAGACACAAAACCAGAGCTTAGCCCGTGAATAGGCAAGAAAGTAGGTCAGTAATGGAAGCAAACAAGTCAGCGGTTGCGTGGCATGCTCAAGCGCACATTCGAAAGTTCAATCGTTATGTAGCGAGACCCATTGGCCAACGCTGTCCGGACTGAATTATGGACACCATCAACACCCACCCACACACAGTGTTTTTATGGATATGATACTGCATGTGTGTTTGTGTATTTGAGAAAGATCGAATAGCCGTCCTGTGACGTGTACCTGTCTGGCAGTGTCGGCGTGCTGTGATCGGTTAAATGGAACACATACCTACCTCCACAGGAAGAGGGAAATCCACTGTGCACTGCAGGGTGACGTAACCGACTTGATCGGTGAATACCGTGGTCCACGTAGGAATGTAATGCTGAAGAGTGGGTAGCAGGGACTGGAGAACACGATAAAATGTGGAACAAATTAGAGTGCAATACACTGGTATCAACTTTTGTCCCATGCTGTATTCCATACTTCCCGGGGCTATATTAGTTTTCAAAAACACCGTGGATGCGAGAATGTCTTCTGTCCTATATGAATGGGGCTTTTAACTCGAACCAAGCTTCCTCTTGATACACTCTGGTCAAACCCTCGATAATTGACCTGATATCTAACCATTCGTTTCGGTTCTCCTGAGTTTGGAGATGTCCTAATTATGTATGCCGCATTTACACGAGTCCGGATATGCTAACCCAACATTATTTCTGTTGTATTCCCGAATAATGAAGATACAGCATGCATGGAATCTGCTTGTTAACTCATAAGTAAACAAGTCCGTGAAACGGAGCAAGAGCTGGCTGTACATGCAATCGGCACAACTAAACAAGGTCGTTCAGTGCGGGCCGAAATGTGGTTGGGCATTGCAGTTCTGTCAGATGTATGGTGCGTTCGTGTGTGTAAATATGGCTGCCAGTAATCACAGATCAGTGAGATATCAGCAAGTTCGAAGAGGGGCAATCCTGTTATCGATCCGGAAGCTGAAAAGGTCACAACAAATACGGTCTGCGTCTTGCCGTTTACCATATTCAAAGTGGTAGGGACGTTAAACGATGATCCTCTTTCGACCGATTTTCGTTCGACGGTCATCGTAGCGGATGTCACGGCCGCCTTAGTGAGACTGTCCTTATACGTGTAGATCAACCAAGCAAATTCACGACCGAAAATTCTACGACTTCTAAATATCGTTCAATCGGCGTATTGGAAGGCCGCAACGATGCGGTACCAAGCCCAGGGCTTGAGACAACGGAATTTCGAGTGACAAGATAGCCGATCGTTGGAGTTGATCGATAAATGAGAGATGAGTCTTGTCAGCGTTGTTTAAGCCTCAAGGCGTGGTCACCTACATCAGTCGGCCCAATGCATTGAACACAACGGCTGGGTGCATGTGAGATCAACCTAATATACTCTTTGTCTTGTGCTAATAAACTGACAATTCTGAGGTAGAACTGAGTTGTCGCTAGAATTAGTGGGACGGTGTAAAACGGTAGGGCCGTGGAAATAAACGCAGGACAATTCTCAAGTAAATAATGCTGCTGTTAGTATCACAGCTATGATGAAACAACTGATTTTATTTAACTCATCCTGTTCGGGCGTTCACTCAGATTTATCGCTGTTTATTTTTGGTCGGCGCCACCGCAATGTGATCGTAGGGCAACCCCGCGGGTGACGGGGGGGGGGTGATAGGATCAAAGACCTGGGAAATATTGTATATCAGGTGAATACAAAGCTTGGGGACAACTGAAAACCACTTCTTGTTGATCCCGGTTGGCCTGGCATCTGTCTTAGAAATTATCTTTCCCAAAAGGATATCTCAGACACCGCGGGGGGGGGGGGATTTTTTGAGGTTCAGGCAAAGTCTCAGTTCGTCTGACCAACATAATGCGCCATTCAGGTTGGCATTAATTTCGACAACCGATTTGCCAAAAGCTGGTGTTATCCAGACAGGCCAAACAAACTTTCAGTCTAAAAAATGATTGCGGGATGAACTTCTGCCAGGCGGCCGGAGTACAGTACAGTACCATAAGATAGACAATATACTGAAATAACCCGTTAAAGACCTAGAATTGAGATTCAAAGATAGATGAAAGTAGGCGCTTTGAAAAAACTAACAGCTCCAGACAGCTGACGAAAGTTCATCAACAATGGGTAAACGTAACTTTTCGACTATCACGTTTATTTGTTCAGCAAACGTAAAACATTGACGATACCAGTGGATCCATCATTGTTCTCTTAACCATGACAACTAGGTGAACCCATTTCGGAGCTTTGAGATGGTTCAATCAAATCATCGCGTATCATTTGCTGCATAAACTCTGACAAAACAGTGCGTTTTGCGAAAAATGTAAGCCGTGGTTGAGATAGCCTGAAAGGAACAGCACTTCCTCGAAGATAGATCCTGTGGACTGTGTAAGGTACTTAACTGATAATTGAAATAAGGTGGTTTAGACAATGTACTTTAAGAGGTTGCGTATTCACCTGATTAACATAAATACTCTTTTGAATTATTCCACTAATTCTAATGAGAAGACTTTTCTACCTTCGAAACATCTCCGTTCATTAGCACATACCGCACCGTTTACATAGGAAGAAGGAATAGCTAGCACCAATCTTAGCAAAACTGATTGATTAGTTCAAACTTGTATTGCATAAACTCTCTTCTGATTGTCTGATTGGCGATACTACCAGCCACCACTTGGTGAGCATCTTCTCTCGTGTTATCGATCCACCGTCCTATCAGTCATGAATCCGTTGATTCAAGACTTGAAAAGGATTCAGGACAGGTGCTGTTGTGCGGTCTGCTTACATGACTAAGTCGTCTGTCGAACAGTGCATCAGACCATACCCTCACACATACGATCGTGGGTAATTTCCTCAAGCTGTTCCATCTCAACCGAGTCACCGGTCGAAAGCAACCAGGGATGGGTTGAGCGACCTGTGAAGGTAAGGATTTGCCAGTTCACAATGAACAGTAGCGTCTCGAAGGCTGGGTGGATCACTTTCAGACAGTTTAGCTGGGCGTCAATGTGAGCCTGTCTTAAAGCCTTTCCGGCACACGTCCAGTGGTCCGTCTCCACAGATCCAACGACCGGGGAGGATATCAGAAGGAAAATTCAAGCCCCTTTTAAAAATGACGGGGTGTAGCTCGTCACAGAACTACATGATTTGTTCACAAAAGTTTGGAGTTCTGAGCATGTTCCCTCTTTATGGGGAAGTACTTTGTTGTCCCCATCTTTAGGAATATTTAACATAGTGTCTGCGCTTACTGTAAGGATGTAAGTCCTATTTCAACAGCATCGAAGCTGCGTGCCCCTATCATCCTTCTCAGGTTGTCCAAACGCGTGAAGAACAGACTCGCGAGACTCAGGCTCAGTTTCGTGGCGGTTTTGGACGAATAGATCAAATCTTTACTCTCCGATGACTGTTAGAGCACCACCACAATTTTCGGAGACTAACGATCATTGAGTTCCCTGGCATCGGCAAAGCCTTGGACCCTGTCGATAGGACTACACAATGGAATATTTTGTTGAGAAACGGAGTACCTCAGAATTGTGTCAATCCTCAGATAATTGTAACGTGACACCTCAGGTCACATAAGCGCCTACGACGAGCTTTCGCCACCTTTTGTAGTCTCCAGTGGAGTTCGAAAAAGTTACTCTGTATTTTCATTCATCTTTAACTTCTCTATACAGGGCTTTCCACTGAATGTCTCCTTTGTTCTTCCAACAGATGGAGTCGAAATCCTCCTAGGGAATAGAGTTTTCGACTTTGAATATACTATTGATATCGCTTTGCTGAGTGATAATGCACAGGCAGCTCACGACACTCAGATCCGCTAGGCGGTTGAGGTATCCAGATACTGTATGCCCTTTGGGCCTTCCAAGTTTCGAAGTACTTTTGCAAGACTGGTAAGAGCCTGTGCCTGCACTTACCCTTTGCTATATTCGGCTTGACTTATTTGACAGCTTCAAATGCCTAGAGAGCTTGATAACAAATGGAAGTGGTGTTGGGGTAGAGATCAGTTCACGAATAACGAGAGCTGGAGCTGTTTTCTCAAATCGGCAACACTTGTAACCATGACATTCTTCGCTTTCTTAAGGAACGAATCCAAATCACCTTGGTTCTTAGTGTTTTGCTCGGCGGTTGAGCGAACTAGCGTGAGAACCAGATCTACCCGGCTAATCGTACGTAGTGAAATAACTTGCACCTGGACTACGCGTACTGGGAGAGCTACAAGACCAGACAAGGGCAGCAGCAATGTATTCCGTCACTTTTGGTTGGTACTAACTCGTTTACAAACAGAAGAGGCATGAACGTATTGGGAAGTAAAGTGCGTACCAGTCACAAAGAGATTTCACTGTTTCTACATATTTAACGACTATAGTCCGGCCTCAGCTGATTGGTTGGTAACTGGAAATGAAGTTGTAGCGCACTGGATCGCGTGTGGCGACATTTGAATCAATACAACTGGTTATTTCGCTTTGAGGACGCTCAGCCTCTTCTTGTATTCGGCAATAGATGTGTCTGAAGCACTGCTCGCGTCTGGTGGGAACATCAGGTGAGTAGTGACGAGGTGCGTCTTCATGCTTGAGGCACGGATAGCCACCCTATTAATGCAGTGATCGCTCTACACGGCCTCCAATGGCTCCATTAGGATTTGCAAATACCTTCTGATCGTCTACTCTTGCGTGTTCTGTCAGCACGTGCTGGACAAGATTGAAGAAAGCAATGCGACCACCAGGCCGTAACTTGAAGTAGAGGTGTGAAGAAGCTGGCGTCAGCATTGGCTTCGGTTGACGCTTCCCGCCTCCCTGAATGAGGCCTAAGGGACGGGGATTATTGCTGGTTCGAAACGTTGAGAAACATGACTCAGAATAAAAGTCAGTGATATGAAAGCTGCACGGTCTGTCTATTGAACTCACATGCCCAATAATCACAAAAAAGTCAATCAGAGAATCACAACGGCAAAAAACAACAAAAGTGTACTGCGAAAAAGCAAAAAAAAAAATCACCGCATGTGGTGTCTTTTTACTATCTTTTTATTCTATTGTGTTCTATTCCCCCACTTCTATTTTGCTAACTGATGAAGCTGCGGCGGCACCATGTTCGATTTCAACCAGGTGTAAAATATATAATATAATATACGATCAGACGATGGTGAGATTCCTAAAACGACCGTGAAGATTTGCAGTCTATAACAGAAACATAAACAGCATTACCCTGTTTAGCAGTGTCATTAAGGTGCATGCAGAGTATCAAAACCTGAGCAATACGTGGTATGCAGTGCGCTTGAAGATCTTTCTGGTCAAATTCGTATGGTATGATAGCAAATGGTGACCTAGTGTCCACTTCCACAGAGATCGAAAAACTGTCCCATTAACAGCAAGATACACAGCACGACAGCCAATGTAAGTGGTTGGGGATCACTGAGGACGCTAGATACATCAAAATCTGAGTATATTATAGCACAAACTGAAACAGTATTTACGACAGGCACGTCTGGATGTGTCAGCTGGTGGTTTTCAATAGAAGAAGATCTACAAGGACTAACTTTGACGAAGAGGTTAGACTTGCCACACCACCTTCACTGCACAGTAACTGCTGGACAGTTCTTATAGATTGTACTTTGGATAACGCTACAGTATCAGTCACATTAAACAAAAAGGTAGTTTGTTTTTGGGGGCATAACAAAAGGTGAACTGGGGATACATCAGAAGTGCCACCTACAAAAGCACACGCTGCTTCCCATAAACACCACTTTCGCAATGGCACAACTACAAGCAGCTTTCCAGGCGAACTTACTAGCATCCTGAATCAGCAAGAACCTATGAATACTGTTACCTGAGATCAGTTATAGTGCTCAAAACCTATTCTAAATTCGTCTAGCAGATACTTTGCCTTTATCACACATACGGGAAGCAAAAATTGATAGTGAAAGAAGTTTGTCGATTTTCTCACTCGATTGTTGTTTCATCCCAGATAATCTCGAACGGTCAAAGAGTGTGTTCATTCGAGTTCCTCGGGTCTTGTTCGGAACTGTGAAGACTTTCATAACAGTCGTGTTGTTTACGAGTTCCACGCCATGGAATATGCAGGTTTTTTACTATCCTCCACCTTTTCGAACCATTATTAATTTACCACATTTTGCAAAACACACATAGGAACGGAGCTCAACTTACAGGTCGACGTAATCGGTGAGGAATATCCTCCAGTTATACCACTCTTCTGTGCTGGGTTATACATCAGGGTAGTTCAAAAGAAATAAAACATGCCCTGGTTTCATGGCTAGAGTTTGTTCACGCCAGTCCAACTGTTGCTTTTGAATTCAGTCAGTGAGCACGCACTGTTGATAATCCGTTTGTAGGTAAGCCCGTGGACACAAAACCAGACAATAGCCCGTGAACAGGCAAGCAAGCTGGGGAGCAATCGAAACAAGCAAGTGAGCAGAGTTGTTTGCATTCGCAAGCGTATGTTCGCCTCGGATCATGCTATTTTGATCGATACTTAGCGTGATCGACTAGTCAATATAGTCCGGACTGAAACGCACTTACCATCAACAACAACACTCTCTGTAAATATATATATATATATATATATATATATATATATATATATATATATATATATGCATGTGTGTGCAGTAAAGGGGTGTTCCTGTTTACTTGAGGAAGTTCGAGTAGTCCTCCCGTGCAGTGCGTTTGTGCGATCGTGTGTGTGAGTACCGTAACAGTTTAAACCGAACACAGCGTATAACAGGGACATCCAAGTCTACATGAACTGATCAGTAGCATTATTGATAGGGTACTTGATATATGGTACGCAATAACGTCTCCATTGATCTTCAGTCTTTGTATTCAGCTAGGCACTTCTACATTTTCTGCAACAAACCGCACCCCGAAGAGCAGTAGAATTCATAGCGTTAGCGTGGTTCGGGGATACAGTGAGAACTTGTTTTTAAATCTAGGTTCTGTTTATCTATGCTGGTTCTAAATGATCTTAGTTCAGGTAGTAAGGGAGCACAATCTCATTTAATCCTGTCAACCTCAGCTGCATTCTGGCCAGTTTAATTCAACTGTTCATGAATTTCTCGTAGTATTCAAACAAATACCCTTCTTGGGGGTAATAAAAAGAACGGGTTTGAAGGTGAGGGCCGAGGACGGAGAACATTTCACAGAAGCAGGCGACATACGTTCAATCCAGGGGTACTGTTTCTGCCTGTGAAAACAGTTAACACAATAGCACCAGCAACAAATAATGCTATATTTTGTAATACATGACCACGCGGCTTCTTTCTTCTGGCAAGCATTCCTCAGGAAAAGTTATCTGGGGATTTCCAAAGAGTTATAAGTCGCATAACATAAATCACCATACAGTCAGTATTCAGTTAAACATTGAAAACCATGGAAACACTGCCCAGCTGTTTTATTACAGTTAGGATTCTTAAGATGATAATGATGAAGAGGTGAATCATAAAGAGAATAATGATTTGGAAGATGATGATACGGATGACAATGATGATGATGATGACGTCGAGGAAAATGATTCGCTTTATGGCGGTGAGGAATCAGAGGATGCTGGGGATGTTGATAATGATGACGATGATGACAATAACGGTGACGATGATAAAGATGATAATGTGAAACATCTGTTGACAAATTCTAGTAGAGCAAGAAGAACAACTTTCTCAGAATTGATCTTGGTCATCGATTTCACATGCCCTCAATCAGCTGCTAACGCACATTAGATACGATTACAAAAAATAGGCAGTTCCGTGTGCACACAATAATGAACTGAAGCGGTCATTCGCACTAAAACATGCGACGCAGTTAGGATCGAACAGAGGGAGGGCAGGAGACAAAGCTAAATAAGGTCACAGCTCATTACCAAGGCAACTCAAGCTGCGCAACAAAATGTTTTTTGTTGGACGCTGAGTCCAGTCTTTGTCCGGTAAATGATTACTGCATCTGCGAACTTCAGCAAGTTTTGATTTTTTGGTATCGTGATGATTCGGGAAGAACTAGTTAGGTCCACACGGTGACCTGAATCCGGAAAATGACGTGCCGCTGCTCTAGATGGTGCATTCGATCATGAGGAACCAAGTTGCTCGGGAGGTGCTCACACATTCTGGTAGATAGACGGCGTTTTCTCCTTTCGACCTACCTCATTCCACAAGTACATCGGAGTCATACATAGAAAACACGAATAGTGAACAAGCTCGTTTTCGGTAATATCATCCTCGTGGCTAACACAGTAACATGAATTATGAACAGTCTACATGGTAAAATGTGACTGGGTAGTCATCACAATTAGTATTGTGAAAGTAGAAAACATGAGAGGGAAAATGTTGTTGTCCCGTGATTGGGAAAGGAATCAGTGAAAACCAAAGGTCTGCTTTTGGTCACTCTGAGTTCTAGGATCGGTCTCTGATCGCGACCAGTGTAGTTTGAGGACTTTAACGGGACTTTTTTGAGAACAAAACGATGGGTTAAGTAATCTGATCACTACAGCCTCTGCCGTTGCTAGATGTTGTTTTCGAGCGACTTTCTGCTCGTTTGTATGGACTCTGTAGAGACCT
The DNA here is from genome assembly GCA_948099385.1 of Fasciola hepatica. Classification (NCBI taxonomy): domain Eukaryota; kingdom Metazoa; phylum Platyhelminthes; class Trematoda; order Plagiorchiida; family Fasciolidae; genus Fasciola; species Fasciola hepatica. The sequence continues at coordinate 6,840,659 of CANUEZ040000019.1, forward strand.
TTTGAAAGCTTCGTCGTTTACCCACTGTCCAGTGTCCACAACGTGCGCTACAATTGCAATGGTAATGGTTTTTCTGTTTCCCGTCTTCAGACAAGCTGGTTTATGCGTTCCACATTAGGTCCATCACCCTGATCAGTGAAGTGCTCAAGTATGGGGATGATTGAGCAGGAGAGTATTTGGTACTCATACCTGAGAAGCTACAACAACCGCAAAACCAGTCGTGTGCTTCCGGTGAAATTTCGTCCTGTCATCTAGATGCGATGACATGCTACTTACATTTAAAGTACAAGTTTGTTAGTAAAAAGTCGACTGAAGATGTTCAACGAGTAGTTAGCCATTGACGATCAACACTCCAAAGGAAACGGTTTCACTTGGCAACATGGTGTAGTAACGCACGGAAGCACTTATAGGCGTTCCACGTTTGAAACAGGCGGGTAAAGTTTTATCTCTCACATGAAACCAAAGAACATTCACAGAACTCTCAGCGGCGAATTGAACAGAGATACAGGCACTTTCAATTTCACTAATAAAGCACCTGAAGGGTTTACCACAAGTAGATGGATATTGCCATATATCGATTTACTGTATGGTGAAGATGATCGATGACGATCGGAAGGATGATGATGATGATGCTGATGAAGGTGGGGATATTGATAATGGTAATTAGGATGGTGATGTTTTTGATGACGAAATTTTGTGTTATAGTTTTTTGATCACAAATATGAAACTCCCGCTCGATTTTTGAATATTTTTCTTGTCGAGAAGCAATTATTTTTGTAGTCTTTATTGAGTGGGGTTACTGATCAAAAATGAAAACTGATGATGTGATATTTTTGCGTTTGGACTTTTCTTAGTTATGAAGTGTGTTGTGTATCTCAAAGGATTGCATGATCAAGCTTTTCACATGGAACTCCGTTTAGTTCGTATAACTCAGTGGGTAGTTCATTTTACAGTCTGACTGATAGTTGTCTAATAAGTGACTTCTATCGGGAATTAGTTTGAAAGTTTTCTTCAAAAGACCCCTCGAAATTACGGAGAGACGTTTGAAGAAAACAAGAAAAAACACTGATATACGAGAAAAGAAACATAACTCTGTTTAGTGCTGAAATATCTCGGCAATCTTGTTTAATAAGATAGCCTTTAAAATATCCACTTAATTTGGAAAGTGAGGTTATCAAGTCCAATTTGCTTACACGGTATTTAATAAAATTTGACAGAACCTAACATGTCTAGTGGTTCTATAGAAGTAATAGATGATTCACACGAAGATGCCGACCTAGAGACGGTAAATGTGCATCCAATGCATTTGGATAAATTTTGAGTTGCACTGGATCGAACAGAGAAATATAAGGTACAGAGTAGATTACAGCTGTATTCTCAATCGAATAGTATGAAGCGTGCAAGTAAGGAGACCCCATACTACTCATTTCGAAAATCCATACTTCGGACCATGTGTCATCGCTCTGAAGGTTAGCCGTGTTAACCGACAAAATAACTTTGAGAGAATCACCGCGAGATTCTGGAAATGGACTCACCATACATGCAGGCTCCATTCGATTCAAATGTGATCATAGCTGTTAACCAACCGTTCAGTGGACATGTATGGGGCTGAAGAGTACCGGGTAAGCATATCTGATGAGCGGCAACAACCGCGAAGCCAGTCATGCGCTTCCGAGGGAATTTTGTCCTCTCATCCAGAAGAAACACTATGCTACTCATGTGCGTAGTAGCTTGCTGGGAAAATAATGGAGCCCAGGATTTCAGAAATAGCTTGGCTCAGAGCCATATCATCGGTATATTAAGATAAATGTACCCGTGGATTAATTGAAGGAGCCACTTATGTAGGTTGAAAACAAATACACTGAACAGCTTACTCTCTGAAGTACTCCAGTTATTCTCCAAGGACTTGAATATCCCAAAGCCCGATCGTGGGTACTGAGTTCTGTTTGTAAAACAATCAAACAAATATGGGTGAGGAGTAACACCACACTTACAGTTTGTGAAGAAAGAGGGACCACGAAGGAGAATCAAATGTGTAAGAGAAGTCTAGGAATGCATATCGTGCAGACTTCCCGAATGCTTCCAAAGATGCGGAGTGATAGCATCCACAGTAGACCTGTTTGGTTAGTAGGCAAACTGAAGAGGGTCTTCGGAAGCATTTATGCAGAAAGTCAAGCTCTGTCATTTTAAGACCCGATGATGTTAGAAAGATGAGATAGATGCTTTCAGACGAAACACTCCAGTTACTGGATTTGGGTCTCCAGCTGTCGGAAATAAAATGCAAGACTGTCAAATAGGATTTAAAACGCCCAGGTAACAGAGAAACGAACGAAACAGCGACATCGGAACAACTCAAATGATTCTCGAAGGCAGTCCTTATTTATGGGAAGCTCTTGACCAATCAACGGTCAGAAGAGAAGGAAACATACGCACAATTGTGGTTAGGATAAACGCGTTATCATGGCTACGATCAAAACGGGAACACCAAAGTTCATTCACACAGGTAAAGCAAAGAAGGGGAGAGAGGGGGCCCAGTCAACTAACCCAGAAAATCATGAGTAGATAACAGTGACTCGTTAAGAACCAACACGTGAAAGGGGAGGAGGATGCGGAAACAACGATGACACCGGGTCCTTCTAACCCCGACGATGTATGTTACCACTGAGCGGGAGAGGAACTTTGCAGTAGTAACACACACGCCTTTGAAGAGAGAAGGTTCGGGTTCAAACCCTAGATGCGGCGGAGGACGTGCACCACTGATGAGCTCTAACAAGAGAGTAACTCGAGTCTATTGCTTTCGAGAGTGAGGTTGATCGGAAGACCTGAGGTTTGTGCGTGAATGTTGGAGTCCAAGGGACATTTAGCCAAACAAATTATCATCAGTCTCGCACACCACTCACAAGTAAATGTGAGGCGTAAACAAAAGAACTGTTTGGTAAATACAAAACAAAATTCGTGGTGGATAGAGCGGGATCTGGACTAAACCAGTGGAACGGCGTTTCCTGATACGGTGAGGTGAATTGTCATATCCCATTTCAATAAGTGTTTACAAATATTAAAGGACCAACAAGCTTTCACGTAGGGATTTGGTTACGAGCGACAAACCCTGTATAAACAATCATTTTTTACCAATAAACGGAGAAGGATCCGAAGCAGAGATATCTTCTTTCTAAAATTGATGAACCGGCACGGAACCTGAAGAACCCGGCGGCTGTTTAACAATGAATATGTCAATGACAGGCACTTCCTAATGACCTTACCCTAGAAGTAATAAAACCGATGCAGAGCAAGAGGGTTTCTAGGGGTGGTTCATGTCGGAATTTAAAATGATCGTATCTACGAAAAGTTTGACGTTGTTACTTAGTGACAGTGTAAATTACTTTTTGTAATTTGTATTTTCGACGACATCTTCGCTTGTCTTACTCGTGAGTAGCGTGTATATGCCTCATGAACCTCGAATACTTGTGATCCAATTCTTCGTTTCTACTGTACTGACACAGTTCAGATTTACTTTTTTATGACGTATAGTGTGTGAACATTTTACGTTATGTTCCCGACTCGATTGTTCTATGATTGTACATTCCCCTTGTAAGGAAATTTTGCAGAACGTTTCACTCACGCTTCTTGATCCACTATCTGTACCGCAACCGTGCTGCGCTACAGTTTCGCATGACTCCTTGATGAGTGGACCGTTTATGACCGCACTGTCCCGATATATCGGATAACTTTCTGTACTGTTGTTCTTGGTTGCTCACCTGGCTGTAAGTCATTTGCATTTATGTATTTTTATGTATTGCATTGTTTAGAATCAGGAAATAACGATAAAATTGGTTATACGTTTGGAATTTGTTCTGCTTTCCGTAGCCGTGTACATCCCATATCGTGCGTGAAGCTAGTGAGACTACGTTTTCTGCTATATTGAAAGTTCAAGTAATCGGGATACTTTCTACAGTCAGTTCGAAGGGAAACAGAGGCAGTGTTCTGATCCGTTCCACTAACTCCAGTAGGAAGACATTTTTCTTTGAATTATCTAAGTTTATTGGTACAAAATGTACTGTTTCTATAAGATACATACCGGTCATAACGAAAATCTTCCATAAGAGCTTACTGGTCCACAGATAGACCTAAACGGCCCCTTCTGGATAGTATGCATGATTGCTTCCGGATTGGTTGTTTCAGCTCTGCTCGGCTGATTGGTCCACGGAACCCTTGGCTGGCTTCACTCTTGGTGATTCTGGCTAGACCGTCACGTACGGTCTGCTTCACTGCCACCGATCTTATGCTCGATTCTGGATGGGCAATGGCATGCTGTTCGACCATCTATTGGAAATGTGCTGGGACCATTCCATCACACGTCGGAAAGAGACTTTTACAGGAGAAAGATCTTATCAGGCAGAAATTTTGGGGAATGGATTCCAATTTGGCTGGCTGAAAGAGTGAAAAGTAGACCAGTGGAATATCCATGGGCCCTAAAAGAAGCTAACAGTGTCCAGTGGTTGAGACAGGTACAAGTAACTTAAGGGAAAACAGTCCAGCACGACTGGTAATAACCCCAACTAAAACAGAATTTCCTCGGGTCGGAGGAAAACAAAGATCTTTTATATCAAATGTGGTAAAGGGATAGGTTGAAGTATGTTTGAAATCGGCTACTACAGTACGAAAATTTTCATCTAACAGCTAAATAGGAAAGGGCAAAATGTCTTCATAGAAAGAAGAAGTAGTGTTCTTTCTGCGAAAGGGAGCTACTTATAGATTTATTATGATGGTATTCCTGTAAGGAGACAATTAAGGATGGCACCAAATAAGCAAGTAGTCAACACCTTTCCCTGAGTGTGTATAAATGATTTCAGACTAGCATCACCGGGAAGAGTTGACGTATGTGACCACCCCGTTTCAAGTTTTCTCATGACTGGAATTCCTGTACTAGGTACATGTTTTGCAATCAATAATGTGATAGTTTAGGCTTTTAGTATTCACTATTAGACTGCCCATGGTCTACTTCACATTTAATGCCGATATGAGATGAGTGGTCTCCTGCTATGCGGAATTCTTGTGAGGTGATCGCCTTCATAATTGCAGCCCCACAGACCTAAAATAGGTGATTCGCTACACACCTTATGCAACCGAAACTCCCACATTCTGATTATTTCCGCAGCTTTGTTTTTATGCTGTTTTCTGTTGAAAGAAGAAATACCTTTTATCTAACGGAACGGTAAGAATTTGAGAAACTCTAGTGATACGTCATCGCTTTCCGATCTTTACGGACTGTTTTCCTCTTTACGTTGAGTTTTTCATGACACAGATGAATTTATTTCAAACATTTTGACATGTTCTAGGAAAGCAAAATGTATGTGATAACATCAGTACAAGTTGAAAATGTTTACGTGTACGACAGAAAAATACTCAGGTAAAAGCACGTTTAAATTGAGAAACCTTGTCTAAAGAGATAGAATTAATGTTGTTTCACTTTCTTTAGTCTTCATACAACAATGTACAACTTTTCAGGAAGATGGTTGCATCAAACGGGAGACAGTTTAACGGGAGAAGTGACCAGCAATGGTGGAAATCGAACCTGGGTCGTAAACTTTCGAAGTCCATGATGACGATAGTTTGACCACCTCTGGTCTAATTATACCGAACAGGTGTGGGTGGTTATGGAGACAAGAGTAAGGGTGTGCATGTGACGATCAGGCATATAGCGGGAGGGAATGGAGAACGAATATCGCAATTTTCATGAATTTATTATCTGTCTGTATCAATTAGTTGTTAATTCTTTGGAAAGAGTCCGAAACTCCTGTCCCGACACTGATGAATGACAAAAGGCCCGGGGATTGCTTCATTTTTACGAGTAATGCTTGCGCTCAATCGAGAATAATCTCAAATAGCTTCTGGCTCCACTGGACCCTGGGTGGTTAAGCCTAAGTACGTGGTTCACTCGGTGACACACGTGCACACAAACACACCCTCACAGAGGAAGTGTATTTAGGGCGGGCTTCTAGTAATACCGCTCGACTGGTTGGTCCGCCGGCACCATTCAAGTCAATTCATTTAAAAGCTGTGTGCACTCTAAGAGGTGAATAGTCAACTGACATATAGTCATAAAACATTTCATGAATGAAGAAACCATAAAACAAGAAAGCCTGGTTTTCCGATCAGAAACAGTTTGATCAGACCTATTGAGGAATCTCACGAGGTAGTGGAGGACCATACATTGGTGGACTTCTTTACCGGCATAGACTAGTTTGTAACTTGTTTGAGTAGAAGAATTAGAAACGCGTCTGACAAGAACAAAGTGAAGGGGATGTGCGGAGTGGGCTAACTTTTTTCCGTAGAGTCTACGGCGAACATTAGAATGTTGCCTAACCATATACTGAGAAAGGCGTACGACCGGTGTGCCATTTATTCGAGGAACATGCTTGAATGAACTAGAGAAAAGTTTGAAGTATTCTGTAGACAATCCGAGACGGATAACAGAGGATTCATAATTCCATTGTGGCAGGATACGGGAAAACAAAAAGTGTTGAAGTAAAAAGTGTAGCATATAAAAAGTTCGCTTCCTAACTTCCACAACAACTGACGATTTCGTATACACAGGGTGACACTAATGATATAAAGATGGAGGCCTACTGTGCTCAATCTTCACACATTGCATTTTGAACTCATCCCCTTCAAAGTTGCAAAACACCGTATTGTGGTTTTAGGTGCCCTTCTTGAAAAAACCTAGCAAATCCTGGTCTTCTTGATGTTTCAGCCTTCTTGTTTTATAGTAACAATCCTCATTTGTAATTTACAAATGTCTGAAAAATACCCATTGTATCTCATAGAAGTCCATTTTGGCGAAACAATTGTTTTTCAGTAATTCATTCTCAAGCCGTTCACAAATTACATGGGAGACACTAAGCAAGAATCATGCGGATAGACATGGAGTAAACACCAATCATGGGTAGGGGTTTGTCAACAGTCGAATTGTCCTTGTCATTTGATTGGCTTATCTAACTTACTCCCTGTGAGTGACAGGACGACAGATTTACTGGGCCTCGATCGATCCTAGACCATGGAAGTTGAAGGGCCTGGACCAAACGCTTTTGGGCGCAAAGGTCGGGGGTCAGCTTCCTGATTCCGATTGCCTTGGCTATCGCTAGAGTGCGCAACTGCACACCCTTGCATTTGCTTGAGGGGACTCGATACACAACTTTGAAAGCCGTGTTTGGATTCACCTGATGTCCGGTGTCAACTAGGTGTGCTAAGATTGCGCTGTTTATCGATCCAATCTGTCCTTGGCTTAGCCAGCGTGGGTGATGCTCTTTGATCCGAGTGGATAGCTGTCGTGCCGTTCGACCTACATACGATGCGTCACAAACACATCTGAAAGAGTACACAACCATTGATGAGGTCAGCATCGACAGTTTATCCTTGTTCTGAACGTGGATCAGAGGAGCACCTCGAAACACACAAGGTACGGTTGCAGCATTGAACGTGTTTTGAATTTCTCTCCTCAGTCGTCGGTTTAAGATTTCACTCACCGTATCACCTTTAAATGGTGAACTAATAAATAGGTCTTTCTTCGTCACGGTTTCTTCGGTGATTTTAGGCACTCTTTGAATGATATTTCTTTCAATGAATCGATCCGGATAACTATTCTCACGTAGAATGTTTCTTACGTGCATCAGCTCGTTCTCTAGGTTTTCCTCAGAACAAATATCTTCTCGCTCTGAAGGTCAAACATTTCAACAAGTTTCGCTTCTGTTGGATACTAACGAAACTGTTAAAATTGATATACTGACCGTTCCACGTATGTTTTCGGTATACCTTTCACTGGATCTGACCATCTTCCGCTCTCGTAAGGTTCACATCGAGGAATGGTAGTTGATTATTAACTTCGCATTCAATTGTAAAGCGTAATGCTTTGTGTGCGTTGTTAAATTCTGTTTGCACGGAATCTAGGTTACAGGCAGCGTCAGCTACACAGAATATGTCATCCACATATCGATAATGATGTTTGAGACTGGTAATCGTGGACTTCAGCTTAGTTCGCTCTAATTTTGCTAGGAATGCGTCGGCAAGAAGTGGACCTAATGGTGATCCCATAGCCACACCATCTGGTTGTCTGTACAAAGTTCCATGAAATAGGAACTGAATGTTAAATGTGCAACGAAACAAGAGCTCCCGCAGACCTTCCAGTGGTGGACCGATGTTCATGTTGTTTTCTTTTATGTAATTCACGACGAAATCGATGGTTTCTTATAATGGTAGATTTGTGAACAGGGACTCGACGTCTAAGGAGAACATTATTTTGTCCTCTATATTGGCATCCTTTATTCGTTCTATGAAATCAAATGTATCCTTAAGGCTACGCATAGCCATGTGTTTTCTCATTGGTTCAAGTAGCTCAGATAGCCAACGAGCCACAGTGTGATAAGGTGAATTTGTCATTGATAGTATGGGACGAATCGGTGTTTCAAGTAGCGTGGCGCTATTTTTTTCATTGTGATTTTCAATGTGGTCAGCCTTGATGACTGGCAGGCTCGAAGGAGGAAGTGAAATCAGTAGTTCCCCGATACCAGGTACGAAAAATGAACTTTGATTCCTCCGTCTACGAGCATCTGAAGCATCGATTGCTTTCTTGCGTTTTTACTGCCACTTTTATTTACTCTGGCCATAGCGTATTTCATTTAGAATCATTTCATATGTGACGGTAAATTTGAATCGCACGTGAAATGTGACGTCGGGAAATTCCAAATCCTTGTCATTGTATTCAATACATTTTCTCTTTGCTGAAGACTTCTTATGGGTTTTACACTCGCAAACAGAAATCTCCTAGATTTTTTTACAGTGATAACTCGTAACTCGTTCAATCTGCTGATACCACGTTTGACTCTCCCTAATTACCGCTCGTTGTGGCCATTGGGAGATTATTCTTGAGTTTGAAATTTTCTGTTATGTAACCGCGCAACAAATATGTAACTTTCCTTTGTCATGAAGTATATTTGCGAGTCTCATTGAATTCGGATAAGTTTATCACGTCTGTTCAACAATTTAAAGGTTACCAAAACGTCGCATGATAATCTATTTCTATATACAAAAGATGAGGACTGAATGTTCAGGAATCACGTTGCTATGGGTGGCACTGATGCGAACCGCTTTCTATTTGGATTAGATCATCAAATATCTGGGAAAAAGGTACAACAGGCAAGAATCGTTTATTTGTCAAACCCTAAGTTGGAACGGTGATTTGTTTAAGTCATGCTGAATGTAGCAGGTTGGTTAAGAACATTTTGTAAATATGTATGTTTGTCCCCGACAGACCACAAAAAAGTGAAATGTGGCAAGTGATTGACGTACTCGATGTGTGTTAGGCTAGAGTACACACAATTAGATCAATGAGGTCATTAAAACAGACAGTTTCACGGTAATTGATAATAAGAGGCGCGGAATGGTTGATTTTAAAGTATGTGTACTGATAACTGATGTCCAGAACTGTGAAATGAAATTCGGTGTGACGTTCTGAGCATCAGAAAGGGGAAACCGGATGATAAATAATGTTCAAAGCCCCTTCAGAAACAGATTTTCGTCCGGGAGGTTGTATGCGAGTTTGTCCCAGGCTGACATCCCTCATCGCAAATTTTCTTTGCTTCGTATCGACGAGAAAGCTCTGCAATAAGTCAATGGTGAGATGATGAAAATATTTTCATGATTCAACTTGTATTCAGTTAGGAAATCAAATTTTCTATGACATGGATAAGGACTATGATTTCCGGTCACAAATTTGAATAGAGAAGTCGGGAACATGGGTTTGCACAAAGTATCCTGGATCATTTAGTTGCATCGGTACACTTGCATAGCGCGGGAAATGGGATTTTTATATAGTCAGATTCACTAGTTATTATACTGACTGTTTAAAATCCCATTGATTGTTGTATACCCGTGCACGGATGCAACGAAATGGCCCAGGCAACACTTTGTAGACCAATCTTTCCGACTTCTCTTCCCCGACTGACTGCTAGTCAACTGGCATCTAATGCATCTGATGAAAGCAGGCTTTAAAACTGATTAGCGTAATGAACTGAACGATACTTAACATAGCTTCTTCCGTGTCATAAACTCCTTTTGATTCCCGTTCCATACGTTTGTAATCTTTGGTACGATCAAAGTGAGGATCAGTCCACCAGTGCTTGATACGTTCTGCAGATGCACCGTCACTGAGCATCATCTCCCAGAAAAGAACAGCGATTATCGAGCCAACCACGGGGGCCACGATGTAGATCTTGATAAGGGAGGGGGTGGGAATAGAACGGTAGACTAAACTACATCTCAACGATTACTTGCACAACAGGGCTAAGAGATTCGAGTTAGAGTATAACTGGTTCGTATGAGAATTAAACTGAGTACCCTAAATAGAACTGCTTCTTATGTGAGTCGCCTGACGAATGTTCCATAGCCAATTATTTGGTGCAAGTCTTGTACACATCAATTCCCATAACTCAGCCAACTGAAGAATGAGCCGTTTGGAATACCAACCAGGTGAGAAGTATCAATAAACTGAAAAGTTATGTACTCCATCTCACTTCGCAAACCTGTTGATAGTGATGAGGTTCTTGCTTTGCTTTTGCCGTGGAAAATATCATTTCAGTAATGTGGTGAATGTTTTTATTTAGGAAATAGCTTGAGATCAACTTCTATCTAGATCTCCTGATTCCACCGGTTACTTTGGTGATAAACAGTATTCTTCACTGACATCCGGCTCGTCACTACACCCGACCTGTTGGGACCCTACGTGGTTCAGCATCACTCCAAGTCTCAGGGTCTAGTTTCCGATTATCCCTACCCGTGCATTGGGTCTTTTTGGCAACAGCTATACCTTTTCCATAGCAATCATACCCAAGAATATAGTAAAAAATTTGATTGACATGAGATTCGGAGTACACTGATGTGTATTATTCTTAGGTATCGTGTTCTTGTGTAGAACCCCTTTCCTAAATGTCTTTATGTGCTCCACGTTGATTGCCATGACTAACCGATTATATTTGCTCTATGTTATATGCAGCGAAACAGTGTGAAATTTGATCTTTATTTAGTTCCACTTCCCAAAGAATGTGCAGTGATATGCTCTCAGATTTCCTACGAAACAGCAACACTCCTGATTTTGCCAAGTTGATGCTTATCTTACCAGTCACAAGACTGAATAAGAGCTGATCTCGTTGAATAGATCCCACTTTTTTATTGAATGTGAGTCGACAGGACTTGCTGTCACACTCATCTGAGCTGATATTTGTTGAATAACCAGCTAAGTAGACCCTAAGTAGCCGACGACTTGATGAGTGTTGAGAAATACGCCCACCAAGACGGCTGTTCCCATAGTTCAGTTGTAGACGGGCGACTAATTTGTGTGAGTTCAGTTACTTAGCTGAAGTTCAATCTGTACATAATTTTCAAATTACTGTACTGTAGAATAGTTGGCTGATTATCATCAAAAAGATGGATCGTGAAGCTCTGATCACTTGATGTCTTATATTAACGATTATTCCACTAGTGGGTTTAAATATGTGTGTTGGTTGTAGCCCAAGTTGTTGGTTGCCATGAGGTTCTGATTGCTGGGCTTAGCATTTAGATTGCAAACGTCTCATTACCAATCGAGCTGACATCATCAGAGCATATGCGCTGTTGGTGATGATCTGTGTTTATAAGTCTGCCATTAGTTCTGACTTAGAGCCTTTGAGACGACCTTGTGCCTCAAGGTCAACATTTGTTTTCCCCCTTGGACTTGACCTTTGACCTTGGACAGCTGACATTCCTCTAGAGGGTCCCGTTCCCCTGTGCTTTGGGCTGTTGTCTCCATTTTCATTATTTGAAGCTCCGAGATCAGAACATTATGACGAATATTCCACCGACATCATGAAATCTTATCCATCATCTTTCCCTCGGTAGTTATTGAAACTTACCTAATGTGGTTAAACCAGGATGTACAGCCTTATATTCTCCATAGACACGCAATTACCATCTTAATGACCAGTTAAATTAAACTGATGATTGAGAAAACAAAAGTATATACCTTGAAAATATACGTCCATTCAACATTCAGTTCACTGTTAAGTTACTTCATTCATAGACAACGCAATCGATAATTATGTTTGCGAAGTACTTACCCATATTTTTGCATAGTTATTGTTGAATATAGCAGCTGACAAACTTGCGGCCGGGTTCATTCCACATCCGGTGACTTTTACCTGAAAATAAACGGTCGTGTAGGCATCACTCGCTTGAGCGGAATTTTACATGCCTCACTGTCATTTTTCTAATCAGCTTTTGCAAGAGATGAGCTAATCACCACTTAATTTGCCTTCCTCGTCTCACTAGAATTCTCGTCTAGCATTACTATACGAAGGAACAGAAATTCTGGAGAAAGAAGCTGAGAGATCTCATCCGTGAGTCCAAATCGGGATTAATACTTAGTACATTGAATTAAATAATTGCGACCTATACGGCGATGTCTCCGAGATAAGCACGTGGATGGAATGGTTGGCTGCTTGTGTTCACTATATGCAAATCCGCTGTTTCTCGCTAAATGGAAATGATATCTATCACAATATGCAACAGGTAGTACTTAATCTGAAGATGGATAGAAGTGCAGAGGATGCCCGGTAAAAAATGCGTTTCTATGAAGTAAAAGTTGGTAAATCTCTGAAAGTTGCGCGAAGAACATTTGTCAACCTAAGCCCCATGAATCTTGGTCTAGTTATCATGACAAAATGTCCAGGATAATACAACGAGATGGACTCACCAGAATAGCAGCAAGCATCAGAATCAAAAAGTAGACGATAACTGAAAATACAGTCACGTGACCTTGTGCCCAGTGTGGGTTTCGAAATTCATCCACAGTGCTCAAGCAACACACTATCAGAAGAAAACTGCATATACATTCCATTCCAAATGCTTGACCGTCCGTCACACCCTGTCCGGGGATGTGTAAATTTAAATTGGCCTTATCCAGTAAACCAGGAACAAGTCGCGAGGCCAGTGAAATTCCTACGAGTGCACCACAAAACTGACCAGCTATACCCAGAATAAAGTAGACGAAATTGATTCGCCTCGTCATTAGTAAGGCCACGGAAAGAGCTGCAGTAATTTGTGGTCCACTAATCGGTCCAATAGTCCACACAGCGACCGCGAATGCTGCGGAGGCCGTGACCGGCCCACTAACGTTACTTGCCAAATTTCCTTCAGCACCGTGACATGCAACAATGAATATGATCATTCCCAATCCGAGAGCTTCGGCGGCAAAGACGCGACACATGAACTTGATGTGGTACCAATCACATCTTGGTAAGGTGGCTGTGGTGGCCTTGTAGTTCACGTCGTCGTAATATTGACTCATTGACGATTTTCCTGTACTAGCGTAGAAAAATTCGTTATTAAATATATATTGTCACGTATTTCAAAACTGGGTTATGTTCGAAAAATGTGCAACTGTTTTAGAAAGCAATATACAAATTAACTAGAAATGATACTACAACGGAAAGCACTAGGATAGTCATTTAACTTTCCTGTTTTTGGATACAGCACAGTGCTCGATGCCAACAATAATGGATTAGGTTATAATTAAGTTCACGAGTTACTTGGGTTTTGTCATACTATAAAGCATAATATTTCAGTTAAGCATAATCTGGAAGCATGATAGACGCACTGATCAATTTGATGCGCATACACTAATGAGTACCGCCGTATTTCATCCTGGGGTGCATTGTTATGTTTCTCATGAACTATTCATAAGAATGTTGCCATGCAAAGACACTCACCACAATTTTTTGGTCGGTTTACTGTTCTTCGTAGGTATGCTTATTGGTTTTGGACATTTTATACTTGCGTCTTAGGTGTTCTCATAGTGCACGCAAGCATACACGCATGCATGCACGTGGATACACATATGGATGCATTCACGTGATCTAATCAAAGTTCATTCCGCCTTGATCACGTATAAATGTGCTTGTGACGTAGCTGGTTTTGTTCTTCTCGGAGGTGGTGCTGTTGATCAGTACGGGCCAATGGGAATCGACGACGGGTGTCACAGAACAATCGACTGCCAGTCGCAGAGCTCGCACATGGTCTGTGTGATCCTCGCGTGTATCGCTTCCTGTTCTCTCGGAGAGCCATTTAGTTCATGGCCGATTTTATTCGACGAAGTTAACACTGGAATTGTGCGCAGGGTTTATCCAGTTTTCATCCAACAACGAACGTGGTACTATTGAGTTGGCGAGCCAGCACAATTTCGTAGTATCAGTGTATACCTTCAGGGAGTCTGGAGCTTTTGGAATGAATACGAGTAGCAAACGCAAAAGAACGGAACGTACGAATTTCACTGGAATACTCTGCAAGCGCAGTGGATAATATACGCGTCTACAAAGACAAAACCAAACTGTTGATCACTTCTGATATTCAGACTGTCTGGGTTCCAATTAGTAGAAAAGCAGCTTGTCTAAATTTGGTCAGGCTCATTCGTAGATGTCCTACTTCATAAACCAGATTCTTCTGTAAGTAAAGTGAACAGGTACCATATCTCCTCAGATGTAGTAGGTAGAAAACCCGAATGGAACTTTTAATTGCTTTAAAAAGTCTTTTTCATTTTAACAGCGCAGTATAACGTCAATGTGACTGTAAGTTGCACATTAGTACTCACGATCATTGGAGCAGATGATCGATTCATATTCAAGTATGAAATTCCGAACAGGAAGTAATTAGAATTGATTCTCCAGTGCAAACGTTCTCTGCTATGGCACGGAATGAGCAGGCAGATTTTTGTCTTGTGTTCACTGTTCATGGACGTTAATTCTCTACGGGACAAGTGACTACCCGGCCAACCATTCTAAAGCGATCAAACACTGAGGCGAATAGCTGGGTGGTTCAAGAGTTTTGTCAGTTACGAATCCCGTATTAAATTGTTAGATAGGTTGTCAGTAGTAGGGCGCATGAAACTGTATTCACAAACGGTGTACGGGGCTGGCGCTTCTATGGATGTATTCCCATGAACCTACAGTCCTGGTAGATCAGCCACTTTATGCAAATTGCTTTTATTGATCGGGAACGCAATACCTGCAAGTTTATGTATATGATACGTTACACGGATTAAAAGGAGGAAAAATGAGGGAAATTGTTTTAATAAATGAGTAGGTAATTCCTACGGGATTGAGTGACTAAGTGCAAGCTGTCTGCCTTCAGTGGCATCAATTACACAATAACACATGAATTGTCTACTTATTTACGACAAAACTTTCCCGATTTTTCCAGCTTTTGACACATGTGCCGTATCTTATTTGACCTAACAGGTTTGACGTCCGCGATCGAGAAGAGTAAATGAAATGCTTGTGTCTCGTAATATATTTGTCCTTTCTGTCCCTATTGCCTTGGAATGTTCCGACGACTTCCGCTTGTTGAGTGACAACGCACAGGCAAATCAACACGTCTTGAACCACTCGATAACTGAGGTATTCACACACGGTGGACACTAGCACCTTTCACACGCAAAGCATTGTTGCAAGAATGATAGGAGTCTGTACCAGCGGTCATCTAGCGTGGTGATTAGATCAAAGTAGTAGATAGCCTTAGTTACTGCTGGAGTTTAATTACTACTGGAGGTAGGGTTGTGATTAAATGGAAGAAAGCCTCAAGAATGAAGATAGCTATAGCAACTATCTCCAGCATACCACACGAGTGGCGCTGCCATGAGATTAGACTTTCCTTCAAGAGGCCGGTGTAAGAAACCTCGGTTCTTAGCACTTTGGTTTAAAGCTGTGGGAGCTGGCCACTCCACAGTGAGGAGATTCGTAGACTTTCGTTTTCACCAACAGATATCCCTGAAGCATTGCTCGTGTCTTATGGTAACACTGATTGAGAAATAACGAGGTTCGTAATCGTGTCTTCGGAGTGTATAACCACCCCTTAAAAAGGTAATAGGTCTTTCCTACCTCCGATAGCTTGGATGTATTTTGTGTGTGCTTGATCATCGTCTAACTTTCCGTGCTCTGCTTTGGCAAGGCTGGAAGAAACGATGCAGCCGTCAGTTAAAGACTTGGTTGCGTAGTACAAATATCGAGTCAGCACTGGTTTCAGCTGATGCTTCCCGCTTTCCTCGGTTGGTTGGTGTGAAAAGAAAGTACTGGTTTATTTGACATCCCCGGCATGACTCATTCGTTGTGTATATTAACCAGTGTCTCGATGCACCTTACCAACGAATTTACAAACTTCTGCAAAATCCATATTACGGACACTGTCGTATTAGCTCAGGTTCGTCGCCTAGGTAGTGACTATCGAATGGTCGGAGAGCACAGCGGAGCTGGTTCTTGCCGCGTGCATGAATGCAACCGTCCACTACATTTCTGGGCAGATCAGATACAAATTTCCGGTGCTTCTATCGACGGAGGGTTAGGGGGCCATTGCCGGCAGCTAACCAGTCTTGGACAAAGGTAGATCACATTATCTCAGTTTTTCCCATCAACACCAAAATCCTTTTTTAAAGGATAGGCCTCGGTTCGAGAGAGATCAGAATGAGCTGGATTTCCACCTAGACAGCCATATACGCGTTGATTCGTTAAGAACATATCCGCTACACGTGGCATGAATTAAACTTAAGCCAAGCTGCCTTCCATTGGACACAACTACGTTCTCTCTAGTTTTTCGATAGTGTTCAGTATATCTATTCCTACAACGGGAATCATAGTATCCATACTCAGCAAAGGGCAGCTGTAACAAGAAGCTTACTCGAAGATGAACACATCACGAAGAGCTTCATTAGTTCCCTATGTTACCCATTAGACACCGCTCACTGTTAACGCCATTCTATCAGTAAGTCGACTAATGGTGATGAAGGCACTTGAAGCAGTCACTTCAGATCTCTCCATTCTGTTTCTTATAGATAGGTATTGTTCCTTCTGTTGACGCAATACTTTCTTGTTATTTCCGAGTTCATCAACGATTCCCATTGTAACATGAAGAACAAGGAAGCATTGAACTTGATTATTTTCGATAACTTCGTATTCTGACTAATAAAGGAGCATTGATGGGGTTTTTCTAATATTTTATTGTCAAAAACACCGCGTTGTAGATAGGAATTCTAACTAGCCGACTTTTCGGTTACCATGGCTAATCTTTTGCAAGGCAAGTTTTCAATCAAATGGTTCTAGGGTGATCGTCACAAGCCAACGGATGTTCCAATCTGCGTGTGTGAAAGTGTGTACCTGTGTGTGTTTGCGTGTGTTACTATGAGCATGTGCATTGTTTAGGTGTGCAGTGGTTGGAGGGATTGTGCTTCAATTTCACTAATTCTCATTATCAGCGTCACTTATCGTGGGGTCATTTGAGGTCAAAGCGATCTTCTGTGTTTGTTTTTCAATGAGCACAGAGCTTTCCAGATGGTTTATATCCTCGTCCCGTCGTTACGGTTAATGCACGTAGGGTAGGCCCTACTGCCAAGGCTTTGACACACAGGAGAGCTGTGTACTTTCGAAATCCGAGTTGGCGAACCTTAGTATTGTCATAATCGATTTTGTGTCCTTTAGCCATAGCATGAAGTGCGATAGCTGAGTCTGGCTCAAGTTTTTCTAAAGTCGCTTCGTTGGTTGGCTAGGACTTTTCTTTCCTCATGTGTTCTATGATTCTGGTTTTCAGCTGTCTGCTAGTTTGCCCGATATATTCAGAGGGGTGTTCTTTGCAGCTGATCTTGTAAATACGATTGGTTTGGTTTTGTAAGTGAATTGGATCCTTGGCTTTCGTGAGGTGACATTTCAAGGTGTTATCAATTAGGAAGAAAGTGTGGATATGATAATCTGCGAGAAGTTTTCTGATCACCTTCGAAGTCCCAGACCGATACGGGATTCCGATGGGGGTCAACCAGTCTTTTTCTTCCATCTTTTGTCGTGTTGATTTATTTTTCCACATTTCACGTCTGATTAGATGTGGTGGATAATGGTTATCTTAGAGAACACTGTTTAAGTGTTTCACTTCTTCCTTATGAGTGGTGTGGTCATTGCGAAGGCTTCGGACTCTATTTACTGAGGACGAATCAAGTGTCCACTTTACACGTTGAGGATGAGTTCAGTCAAGGCATAAATATCTGTCTTTGTGTGTAGGTTTTCAATAAACGCTGGTAGTGAATTTTTGTCAATCTTTCACTCTCAGAAGACAGTCTAGAAATTTGATGACTCTATTACTGTTTTCCTTTTCGACCGTGAATTTAATAGAGTCTCATTGATTGTTAAGACGAAGGGGGAAATGATCTTTGCACTTGGATTTGATAATAACAAAGGTGTTATCAACGTATCTTAGATATACATGTGGGGGATTGTGGAAGGAGGTTAGTGCTTTGGATTCAAGTGAATGTAGAAAGAGGTTGGGAATAATTGAAGACTCGAGGGATCCTATGGAGACGCCACTGGTTTGTCTTTATAGAATGTGTTCAAATGTGAAATTCGTAGAAGTAGGACAAAGTTCGATACCAGTAACTATCTCGGTGATGGAGTGTTTGTGAATGATTACAAGTAACACATTTCCAAGTTAGTAAAACGATTAGTTTTTCGGAAGAGTTTTATACTCGTTGGTTGCGAAATGGAATGAATCATATTGTGTCTTTAAAACTTCAACACAGAAAGAGGTTAGTGTGTAGTGGCGGTTAGATCCCTTATGCTTGGATTCAACTATTTCCGTTTATGCCTTCGAAGCAAACGATGGCTCACATTTCTCTTGTGGACCTATGTTAGTTCTAGGTAAGGGCAGTTAGAGTGACTGGATAAATCTTTACTGTGAACAAAGCATGAAATGGGAAGTAGAATAATAACTGCTTCGGTTGTCCTCAAGTAATGGTACCGAATCCATTTCGATACATTTTGAGGTACCCTGCCTATCGACTAAAAGTATTTCCGTCGTTCATCAGATGATGCGAATGAACGAGATACTCCATGATTACACTGGATATAGTGGTTTTGGTCCCAGTGCTCGTTCATATATGTTTGTGTGCATTGACTGTTTGATAAAACCGCCTTGTCAGGCATGAGTACACACATGAGTACGGAATTAAAGTCGGGATTAGGACGCGTTTTAATTTTGGAATTCTTCAAATTCATAAAATGGCTAGAAGGGTCTGCGTAAGCAGATCGAAGGGAACTGCAAAAGGTGATCTTTTCGAGGCGGCATATCAGAAGTCCGTAGGCTGAGTCCTTTATGAAAAGCAGCCTTATCGTTTTGGGTACCGGAGGTATTCTATTGTTATCTAATCTATTCTTCTATACAAACTGTTCTTGGCAACCTTTTTCTATGACCATTAATTTGACTATTTCTAGCTCCTGAGTCATTTTGTCTTCCGAACGCAATACATTTACACGATCCGCAAGGAGTCGGTCATCCGTAAAACCTTTTGCATCTATCTGCATTAGATAGAAGATGAAGTAAACTAAAATAAACTCTTTCGCCAAGGATTTACTTTTTTCAAACTTGAAAATATGCTTCCAAAATGGAATCTTCATAATGATCCCAGTAGATGATCTACGAATTAACAAATCGGAACTAGTCAACTAGTGATGGAGATGTTTTAGTATCCAAAATACATCATTATAGAGAAGTATCAAAGGTTGTGAGATCCCGGATAGAAATTTTCAACAATTGTATGGTTCTGCTGATTCTCGTTATGTGCCATACTTACATATTTCCGAGTTTCATGTTTATCAAACGCCGAATATAATCATAATGTATTGTAATGTAATCAATGGTCGTGTCAGCGCAACTGAAAGCAACCTATAACCGTAACAAATTAAAATTCAAAACTCTCAACAATCACATAGACGATGAGCAAACGTCAGCACCTGCCTTGATTACAAACATTAACTAATCAGTAAGTTTAACGGCAGATTTTTGATAGACCTGACATTTCCTTTAAAACCATGCTTGGTTTACTAGATCTTGTGAACCTCACAACACTCCGAGGTGCTCCTTTAGGCGCAGCTTTAGTTTAGAGTTCAATTCAACTCAGTTTATTTGGAGCAACCATTATCTAGGCAATGATCGCGACAGTTCTGGTTGCTTTCTATCCTCAGATATCCCAGTTGGAAATCAAAGCACTCAAGAGTATGGGAAAAAGTAGGCGGAGATCTTCAGTCATTGGTATCATATTTACTTAGAAAAAGTCAATACAAGAACACCACTGGTTGCTACAGTTGGCCATTTTTGTCGAACATATCCAAGAACTGAGTGGGTGATTCTCTTGAACTCCAGCGACGAAGCCTAGCACGCCCTGATTAGTCAAGCTCACTGGCTAGGGATTTCACACTTTTTTCCACGTCATGAACTAGGAACCTTCCAACGAAAACCTGTCAAGGCGAATATTTTGAGCCGAGGAATTCTATACGAAAATAAGCTTAAGATGTGCCCCAAATATTTAGAGTGGTGAGCATCCGAATTTTATCTAGCCATTTACTTCGTGAACCCAACCTATCTCTTTCGAGCAATGGTACGAAGTATTTTCAGTTTTCGAATAAAGTTAATCTTGTGTAATGTTATCAGTGGCCATGTTTCCGGATCGCAAAGAAGAACTAGTATAACTGCTGAAATGCATATTCCACCCTTTATAGAGAAATAGATGTCACTTTGTGATGTGATGACATGAGTACGTATCACTGAAAGCTAGCTTGCTCGTTAATCTGTGCCCTTCCCATGTTACTTTTCAAACCAAAATACCATTTTTGAAGTAGACTGCATCCTATGATTTACCTTGCAGTGTGAACGCCCAGTTCATCATGGAAAACCTTGGAATCCCTGTACAACTGTTTCATCCTTCTTAGGATTCATCTAATATAGTAACCAAACTGTGTCGGCTGTTTAACAGAATGACTTTGCTGTACTTAAGCCCCTATAGAGAAGCTGTCCATCATAGGAGCCGCTCGCTGGGTGCGAAATGCTTTGCCAACATTCAAAGCCTTTGTCGAAAAGGCGGTATATCATGTCGTGTATAAGTTCAATAAACCGGTGAGAGTCAGCCAGGATAGCCTGGTGGTTAGTTGTTCTACTCACAATCAACCACCCCGGGTTCGAGTTTCCAATGAGGCTCGGTGGATGTGTACTGCTGACGATTCCTAGTGGGGATGAAACAGCTGTAGAGTGCTTCCACGGTATTCTATGGTGAGGTGATTGTTCACAATGCATAATGAGTCGTGTTATGCCAACTCAAATATACTCACTGTGAACAAGCGCGCTCCGGTCGACACTTGCGGTCACCTATTTTACCGTCTTCCTTCTACAGTATCTGTCTGAGGCTTTGAGAATATGGATTGGCTCAAAGCATTCACTGGTTCTTGAGATTTTTCTACACTTCCTTTTTTAGCTTGAGTATACTGTGATCACTTATAAAATCATTACCCTTTATACTTAGAATGTTGCTGATCTATTAAAGTTTACCATATTCCTCAGGATAGGTTCTTTTCCCTTCTTCTGGACAAGATCCGTCAAGTCACTTAGAAGGTACATACATGAAACTGGCGCAGTACTTCAGAAGAACCTTTCTGATTCTACCTGAACCGATGTATGAGGACGGAATAGTTCGAAATCGACTGTCAGGTAGCAAGAACAACCGTGGGGGTAGGCAAAAACACTTACAGGGGAATTCTTACCCGAGTGCTCTTATGTTAAAGATCCAGCCACAATTACCCGTACTATCGAAGGTAGAAGACCAAGAGCGAACGATCGCGTTTACGCATATGTGCGATATAACTACAAAGGCGAAGAGGAAAAAATAAAAGGAACGAAACAGAAAGCGTCCGCCTTATCGTTGTGTATGTATCTATTTGTACCTAAACTATATAGAAGCCCAGATTGGTTAAACATATTTTTCCAGTAATTCTTTCTCAAGCCGTTTGAAAATTACTTGGGAAAAATACTAGACGGAAGATCATGCGGATAGACATGGAATAAATATCAGTCACGTGCAGTGATTTGTCACAATTAAGCTGTCCTTGTCACATGATTGATTAACTTTACTTGCCCCCTCTGGTGACAAGACGACAGATTCATTTGGCCTTGATCGATCCTAGGCCATGGAAGTTGAAAGGCCTCGACCAAACGCTTTTTGGCGCAAAGGTCGGGGATCAGCTTCTCGATTCCATAGGCTTCGGCTATCGCTAGAGTGCTGAACTGAACACCTTTGCATTGTTCCACTATGTCTACTGAGCACATTTTGAGGACACAGATAGGCGAAAAAGCTCGTTATACGAATTTAACAGTTGACTTATTTGGTCTGAGGAATTAACCACACACAAAATGTCATCTACATGGCGCTTGTATAAATAACAACTATGGATCGTTGATTCTAGTGAACCATTTTCCAAATTCGCAATGTGGACGTCTGCAAACAGTGGTCCGAGTGAGGACCACTTTTGCCACCGCGCCCATGACATCTTGCAGTTCACAATGGGAACAGAATCCAACAACATCATAGGCTTCCTAGACGTTAAGATGAATCGTCGTGAAGATATATCAATCTGTCGGTCAGTACACAGGAAAGCTGCGTGGAATGGACAATACGTCCAATTCCACATTTTCATGTCTCTTAAGTTAAAAAGGAATCCAGTTAGGTGCCCCAAAAGCAGAGCAACACGAATATGTTCGGAGGAGGAACTCCGAACGGTGCAAAGGATTTTTCTCCAGAAAAGCTTCCCGGACAGCCTAGTTGATAAGATGATGCAGATAGAGGGGGAAACTCCAACGGTTTCTTCGGCAGTTTTGGGCACACTTTGAATGATACTTCTTCCATTAAACCGAGCCGGATAAATATTTTCACGTAGCCTGTCTTTTGTGAGCTTCATTTCGCCCTCTAAGGTATCCCCGGAACAAATGTTTCTCTCTCTGACGATCAAATACTTCACCATATTTAATCTTCTATTGAATACTAACGAAACTGTTGAAACTGAGATACTGACCGCGCCATGTTTGCTTTCGGTATACATTTCTGTAGTAATCACAATAAATTGAACTGATAAAACGTACTGAAATTGCCCCACCCAGAACTACGAGCACGAAAGTAGCAAGAAGACCAAAGCCGCGAAGTAGCACTTTTATTGTATTGCAGAACTGGTTTGTATAAAAAAGGTAAATCAGAGAAAATAATTGTTAGCTTTTATCATACCTGTCCACGACGACCCTGATTGGTTGGTGTTCATCCGTGTGCGTGGTTAGGAAGCTGTACATGGCCGCATCACGTGTGACAACTGTGAATCATCGCACTTTCACTGGATCACACCCTCTTCCGTTCTCGCAAGGGTCATATGGAGGATTGGCAGTTGGCTGTTGACTTCGCGTTCAACAGTAAAGCGTAATGCTTCGTGCGCCTTGCTAAATGCTGTTTGCACAGGATCTAGGGTACAAGTAGTGTCAGCTATACAGAATATGTCGTCCACATACTGATAGCAATTTTCGAAACTGGTACTTGTAGACTTCAGCTTAGTTAGTCATAATTTTTCTAGGAATGCTTTCGCGAGGATTGAACCTAGTGGTGACCCCATGGTTACATCATCACGAGGTTTGTACAAACAGCATTTAACAAGGCATGGTTGACAACCCCCTGCCCGTGATTGGCGTTCTTTCCATGTCTGTCCGTATGGTCTTTTGCCTAATGTCTCTCATGCGATCTGTAAGCTGCTTGGGACCGAACTACTGAAAATTAACTGTTTGGTCAAATTTGACTTATGGATATTTTCTAGCCATTATAACTATACTAGGTGAATGATTCCGAGTAAATGGAGATGGAATGAATGTGTACCGCTTGAGACCATTGGAAATACGTGATTTAGTTAGTTGGAATATGAACGGACAAGCTCTATCCCCTAACAGCTGCCTGGATTTTATAGACGACTTGGGCCGGATTTGCACTGTTCAAGTTGGCTCAATTCAGACACAAGATTCGTCTAAGGTGAAGCCACAAACACATTTGACCTAGAAAAGCAAATGCTTCATTGGCTTTATGTCACCTCGCAATAAAATGCTCAACGTACTGAGACTTGATGTCGCTCTTCACAGCAACTGCGTTGGTCCTTTTTCTGGTTTCGACACTTGATTACTTCATGAAAGCACAGAAACTGCGGGGCATTTAGCCCTAGACTTCTTATTTCTCTCAAGTTTACTTCCAGTTTTTGTTCACTGACACTTGCAGATTAAACCCTATCATTGATTCTGTGAACGGCTGTTTCGAGTACTTCCTTCAGGGTAGTGTGATTACCTCTCTCCCACCAGTGTCATAGTATATTTTCGCCTTTCCGATCTGACTCCACTCATCCATTTTCCAATAATTGATAGTCGTGAATCCCGTCCACAATCAAGAAATCATTCATTTTTGGCATCCCAGCAATCAGTGTTGCAAATCAAAAAGACGTGCCTGCTAAGCAAATTGTTCATTTCGACTGTTGCTTAGGTGTCATCGAAATCAATGAAATGAAGCAATCATGCTTATTTGCATTCTAGCCGTCCAGTCCACTTGACGGTAGTCAGTATCTGGTCAAAAGATGCATTAATGTGGTTCACGTGCCTTCCTTTAGCTTATTGCGTTCAGTTTCTCAGACGTACTGACGATTGTTGTCAACCCACAACAGTCCATAATTGCCTTTTCAGCATTGCATGTTTGAATTTACATCAAGATCCTCATGAGCCCAGTACTCAAGAGCATGTATTCACTTATTTGAATAATCTAAGCCGTGTATTTCACTGATCACATTTGTCAAGCCCCAGCCAGTCTTGTTGCTGTGACTGACTCACTGTTCTTTGTAGTCACAGACAATTTGGCATACACACACATTATATATATATATATATATATATATATATATATATATATATATATATATATATATATATAAACCAACTGACTTCTGCGTCTTCTTGATTGCCTTCCATGGTTTGAGGGAAGAAGTGTCGATTCCTAGATTTCATGATTCGCAGCACTACTCGTTCGTATTCCCAGTGCAAATAATCCACAGTACACATTTATTCAGCAAGACACTCCTACATCTTGGTTGCATATGGACTTTGCCGGGTTGATTCGTAGCACTGTGTGCTACTAAGCACGTCCTCCATTGTGCTAGCTAATCATGACGGCTGATAATCGCAACCGATTAGGATTGTAGAATTCGTTGCAACTAATTGAGAAATCCACTGGCCTCCGGACGGGGAGAAATAATTGATGTTAGCAAAATGATCTCCTCCTTCCCACCCCCTTCCTTTACACCACTCCATTCCATTTATTGTCTTGTTGTATTTGTTTGTTCCTATTTATGCAAGCAGTGCATAGTGTTACAGTTGGCGTCTGCGTTGAGACAGAGAAACTGCCCTTTTGTTAAACTTTGCAATGTTGCAATATTAGCCCGGTCAAGGCTGACCGGATAACTTATTGTGGATGATAAGATGGGATGCCCGCTTATCGGATACTGTCTCTCCTAAAATGACATATCACTTGGATAGCAGCACTGTCGCGCGGGGAGTGTGGCTCTCTTCTACTAATGTTTCTATTATTTTATTTACTCACTTTTATTGTACAAATAGCAGTAAAATATTTCAAGAAGGCAGTCGCGGCCAATTAGGCACTGCCAACAGAGGAAAGTGAATGACAGCTGTTTGAGGATTGGTACCCGGAACACACTACCACATGGAGAAATATTCTTTCTGAATCCCTAATAAACTATACTTCTCGCTCGATAAACCGGGACAAATAAACTGTTAACACTTGAATCAGTATTGAAGAGGTGTGTGTGTGTGTGTGTGACAGAGAGAATGGAAGAGTGAAAGAAAGAGAGGGATAATGAACAAGGCTATGCCAATACCGTAAAACTATTGGCCACATTCATTATTCAAATAAAACAGTGATATAAAATTTACAGGCTGCTTCATGAAAGGGAACAAATCATGCTTGAGTGTGAGATAAAAAGTCGCTGAACTGCCAGGCGTTTGCCGACAATGGTAAGGATTCGTTGTTTGGAGGAATTTGAGGATGAATGTCCTGTACTTTTTGTTGAAGACGAATGGTTACGCAACTTCCCGAGACTGAGAAACTTTCGGTGTGAGCTTTGAAGATAACGAATATATTTTGCAATTTCATTCTGTTTGCTTCGGTTCAATGAAACGATTTCAGGTTTCGTGTGTCACATCCTAGATCTAGGTCGTCCAGAATAATGTAAACTGACGGGCGGGTATTTAAAGAGAAAACAACGTAAACCCAGGGTAGAACCAGTGGTAACAGGTATAATGGAGATTCTCCGAAAATGGATCCAGTCAGTGGAATAATCATGAATCGAGCTGCAGTTATTTTGACCAGCACATCTCTCAGGTTGAGAAAATTCAACAACAACGTTCTGTCGAGACTATCGAACTTTATTGATGTCCGTGGAGAACTATGTATGAATAGCCAAATGAGCTAGAACCTTCAGCTCAGATTGAGGTCATCACTAAACAGAATGACACTTGTCTGCTCCTGCCTTCTCAACAACTACGTATGAGTTTTCCCTTTTTAATTGGGCAGTTCACACAGGCAACAATAATCCGGTCACCAATGGACCTATTCTATGAGATATTCGCACTCTTGTAAAAATTTTGCCCTTGTCTGAAAAACAGTATGCTGAGTGACTACTTTTACTTGATCGCATGCTTATACATGAGTGCAGTGGAAAGGGGATAGCGTGATGATTGGTAATGACAGCATTTCATGTTGTTTTATAGTATCTGCATGTTCATGTACAATACGACTGCGTATGGGACAAGTCCGATTTTGTGCTCTTTCAGCTGGTGTTATCGATCCTCAATTATGCATAGCTCAGGCGAGAACCCTATTGAGTTCATTAGGGATAGCACAAGTACACAAGTCCAATTTCTAACTACTACAGATAGCTATAGCCACAGGGGTCCACTGCATATATAAGGATAGCTAGCAACTAGACCCTGAGATTCTAATTGGAGAATTACATAAGGTCTCAAAAGGTCAGACGTGTTAACGAGCCAGACGACAGTAGAGTGCTGCCTAACATCATCCCCTTTTTAATGTAGACCATTCAGAGAAGTACCACGGTGAACAGAATCAAATGCTTTCGCAAGGCCGCCGTGATCAAGATTAGAAGTAATGGAATTACCAAAGTAGCTAGGCGCACCAAGGGTAGACTGGATGGATTTGTAGGCAACTGTGCCTGATCAAGAGAGTGAACTTGGAGAATGATGTGGTGACGGAGTACATTCTCGGGTACTTTCAGCAAAGGAAACGCCCAGGCTATCAGGCGGTATTAATAGGGTTCTTTCTTGGATATAGGTGTGATGCGTACAGATCACCAACAATCAGGAATCCCCTGGGAATCAAAGCAACGATCAAATAGATCAGTCAAAGGGGTTATGAGTCCAAAAGAGCAGACTTTTGAAAATATTACTGATAGTAAGTCGGGACCACCAAACTTATGATACTTGACTTCTTGTAGAGCTTTAAGGACAAGGCTAGGTGTAACGGGGTTGGGTTTATAGACTTTAATATATGGAGAGGGAAGTGTGTCGGAGTTAACGGCGAACTGGTGGATCGAATCTTCGAAGTTTAGCTTCAGCTCGGATTTGGCACAGCACAACTGTTTCAAGGCCTTCCATATCTAATGTCAGTTCTTGTTACCCAGCAAAGTGTTTGCGTACACATGATTTAGGTTTCGTACTTCAATCCTGATGAGTGTAGACAGATTTTTCACGCAATGATGCCAGCCAAATTTGTAGACAATTTCCTTGGTTCTACGGAGTTTCTTCAAGTGAGAGGAGCAGAACCCATCGGGTTGAACATAACACGTTTCTATGAGACAACACAAGTCATAATAGAAGTCAAGGAAGTCGGTTAAGTGTTGATGGTATGGGGGCGCATCGTGCAAGGGAAAAATAGAAAAATCAAAGGAACCGAAAAGTGCTCTAAGGTTATCGAGCTTTTCAGGTGTGCAAGCTCATTTGCAGACAGTGCGCGATGAGTGTCGGGAGTTGGTCGTATATTAGGTTTTTTCAATAAATAAGTAAAGTACACTGATAAGAAGTGCTTATAGGGGCACGTTTAAATACTGGGAAAATACTTCGATAATTAACTGATAGTGAATCCAAAAGGGTATTGAAGCTCTTTGGGAAATTCACAAGATTTAAAAAACTCAAGCGGGTTGAAAAGGACAAGGAATGATCAAGAATCGTGATGAAATAGCTGTAAATACTGTCAATTAACTGATTGATATCATCATCAGCGGTAGTATCTGGAGTATCATAATGATTAACCAGGACAAGAAGGGAAAGGGAGCTTTCTGACACAGCGCTTTCTGTCTGGCCGGCAAAGCCGACATCACATATATCTAATATATAAAGTAGTGTTATAATACTATTAATAGAAATATGATAATACGATATAATATATATGTAATCGACAGAAAAATCAAACTCGAGGCTCCAACTAAGGATCGATCTGAGGCCTCTATCCTCACTTCAAATTTATGTTTTCTATTAACGTTTTGCGCCACACTTGCTCATTCGCTGAACCACATACCGGACATGGACCTTAAGTGGCCGCTGACTTGTGCGTGCATTGATTTGTTCTGTGACCCTTGACCCACATTTCCCACAGACATTTCGTTCATTAGACTGCTAGAACTTCAAGCAGTCCTGAATTTGCTCGCATTCGGCTGACTCTGATTCACAGAGCGGTTACCTTTGAGGTTTGTACAGTTTTTATGTCATATTCACGATTGTTTTATAAAGAACCGTATTGAAAACCACAGTTGGACTCTTTGCGTTTTTTTGGATTGTGGTACGCGTATCTCAACGACCCCTAGGAGTCCGTTAAATATATATATATATATATATATATATATATATATATATATATATATATATATATTATCCGGACAGTCTCGGTGTTTATTGCGTCTGACGTTGGTCTTTACTCGCAGCCCTACCGTTCGGTCATCAACGGAAAGGCAGTTTCAATGTAATTCCGTTAACAGTTGTGTTTGCAAGGTTTTTCATACGTCACAGCAACATAACTCCGATGATACAGGAGATTGCAAGAATTCATGAAAGCCTATAAACTTTCTCATCAACTGACAGCTTGTACGGCCTCTATTTATGATGGCATTGCATGTTGTGATGATCCACCACAACGTATATCACATATAAGCATCGCGCTATTTCCTTACTGAGATAATTGAACTGGCCAGGCAGGAGCATGATAACCAAATGATAAATGCTATGAATGTGATCGCAATCACGGTATAAATTACCGACAAGGTGTCAACGATTTTCTAAGATGTGAATTACTGAACGCCGAACAGTTCCAATCAAACTGGATGTCACGAATTTGGCTATGGGGGAACTTTATGAGATTTCTGTTTCCCGGTTCCTTTTGTGACAAAGGAGATAAAAGGTGAAACTTGACAAATGATGAAATCACCTGCTACATAGGGTATTTGATCTGATTATCAAACGACCTATCTTGCACTGCTAAAATTAACTCGCCATTTAAAATCGTGCAAGCACGGTACAGCTGTTTAATCTTTGCTAGGAATTATCAGTCCACCAGTACTGTGTACGTTCCGCACATGTACATTTACTGTGTAACACTTTTCAAGGTAAAAAGGCGACTGTCGAGTCAGTTATTGGGGCCAGGATGTAGATATTGGAGAGAGACCAAGAGATAATGGGAATCTAATCTGAAGCGTTAGCTGCATTGCAGGATTGAATATATGACGTGTGATTTGGATGATTTAAACAAAGGCGTTCATAAGTGAGTTAATTTAGGAATGTTTTATGACACAGTATCAAGCAACTAGCACTATGTGTTCGCGTACAGCACTCACTTAAACAAATAATAAGTCACTAAGAACAAGGAGCACCTGGAACCCCTCCATTAATTCCTAATCATCAGGTGCAGAAAGTAGTGAGAATATCGCCAGCCACATCTTTAGATTTTGATCAGACATAGGCACTGTTCCTGTTCAGTTTTTTTCTTGGATAGCATCATTCGAGCATTGTGACGAGTGTTTCGTGCAGCGGAAAAATTCTAATTATGACCAGTATGGCAGGTGTGCAGTAAATAATGTGGATTATTATGCTGACATGAGTTGGGAAGCGCACCGTTGTGTCCAAAATTCAGTAATCAGAAGGAAGGCACACTTGTACCGTCGAACGTGTATTCGGTAATATCGTACGGCAAGCCCCAGTACAAGCGGGCAAAGTGAAAATGAAAACACGGGTACAAATTCGTCTGTCAACGATGTGTGCAATCGAAAGCGTAGGACAACTGTGCAATCGGATTAGGCTGTGCAAGATAGTGCAACACTTAACCCAATCTGATTGGTTAGTGCTGTCCAAGACGAAGCACGACAAACGTCAAATGTAAACGTGTGGGTACGATTGCAGGCGTGTCCGTGATTGCACGGGATTCAGATCCAGCTTGCGTGTGTGTGGACACATGACTGTTCAAACTGGTTATTGTTGATTTTACCGTGTGGCGTTCACTCCCATGTCTTCTACTACTTCACATTTCTTTCGTAGTACACTATTTGTTTACCCATGTCATGTCTAATCCTAGTTCCAAAAGTTTGAAAACGAGTTCTTCTTTTCACTTGTAAACTGTACTGATCTCGGTTCATATCAGTATTTTCGGCACAAGACCATTTACGAACTAATACCGCTGAATGAGTCCAAACTGATTGGGACGATATGATTGATAAGAACTTGCTGCTCCAGTCTTCTGACGTGAGGTCCTTTGAAGAGTCCGTCTAATGGGCCGGAAGAAGACAAAAATCTGATAAGGTTTTATGGGTCATACTCTTCAGAGTAAGCTCTGCAGTTGTAAGTTTAGGTGCAATTAGCTCTGTGCAATAAAAGACCTGTTACTCGTGGGCACACCAAGTCGCAGTTGAAGATGAGATTGCTTCTCTCCTCACAATTTGACAGCACTTTTTGAGACCTTCCCGTCACATTGGCAATCGTCATTTCACGAATCAAGCAGTGAAAGCGGTCAAATAATATTTTCACTGTGGCTCAAATCGGCCAACACTATCGCCTTCTGTTTATCCGTGTCGGTATTTCTTATAGTAAATGATTTACAAACAGAGTGAAATTATTTTGCTTCTGTCGTTATCATTTACACGGCGCTGTCAATAGTCTTCCCAGGGATAGGCCGAGTTTCGTTACACCACGCCAACGCAAACGTTGATCATCATAGGTCAACTAAAGCTGCCATCGGTCTGATCATGTCCATCTGTCCTATTCCCCTGATTTTTGACGAAGCAGTCCACTTGGCGGCAATGTTGTACTTGGGAAAAGTTAACTGTCAGTCTATTAGTTCATGGGTCACACATTTTGGACGTTTCACAGCTGCAATGACCAGTCGACATGACTTCGCCTATCCACACAGACACGCCGCCTTGCATTTGCACCAATCGGATTACGATTCAGCTCATCCGTTATGGATCATAAAGGTGCTGAGAGACTCATAGGTGAGGATTAGGCGACAGCTGAGAAGCCAGTCATGAGTCTTTGTTTGAACAGGGGTGCAATTTGTGACTCCATTCAAAGTTACGAGAGCTTCCTGCGAAGTATCAAAGGCTTCACTTGATGTTTTACTCGCCGGCCATCTCATGTGGACCAAGTGCAATAAATGTCTGTGTGATTGCATCACGCCTCTCTATAAGCAAGGAATAAAACACTTCGGCTTTCTTTCTGATGTCGAAAACTCAAAGCCGCATTGATTCATTTATCAACCTGTACCTAGCCTCCTCATTTGTCCTGGTAAAATTTTATAGTTAGTCCACATCCCAATGAGATCCAGATGGAAATGTGAGAAGTTTGTCATTCGGCGTTCATAATATCAGACGATTCCCGAATTCAAGAACAACTAACTGTTGCTCAACTCATCTGTGCCCTGCCATGTACAAATCGGTGAGAATGGAACAGCCAATATGAACACCTGGAGAGAAGTACAATTTACCGGTTAGTAGAACAACGATTTCTGAAGCCAATTTCACCTCGTTTTCCGCGTGTGCTTACTGAGTCCTCATCAGCTGGCATTGGTGTCCTACAGTTGGTGTGTTTCTCGACTGTTCACCAAGGGAGCCGAAGGAAAATTCACAACCCCAGAGAGGCTTTGGCCACCTTTTAGGCTTCCAATCGTCTTTATACCGGTTTTATAGATGTGTCTGAACACCAAGCATTGAGTTACATGTGGAATCCTAACTTACCGACTTTGAAATCCATGGCATTCATAGTGAGCACTCAATCTCAGGAAATATGATTATGATATCATGTATCACCCAAGTGTACATATTCTATAGACCGACTTCCTATCCTGCTCTTGCTCTTTGGAAGCAGAACCGAATGAGTGTTTAATATGTGCGTCGATTCCAATCGCTAGAATGGACATTGGCCGTGAAGCCAAAATGTCCAACCGCAAGATATTTCCTACTTCTAAATGAGGATGGGTTAGAATGACAAGAAAACTGTTCCCGGTATTATTTAAGAGCAGAGAAGAGTTGCCTCTCAGTTTAACTGGTAATTTAGAACAAAGTTATGCGTTTCAACTTTGAGACATGCATACTAAAGTTATTTATCACAGAAAACATAAAATCACTTGAACAGAACAAGTGTTGATAGCCCCGAACCGTTGATCAATGGCGGTAATATATCACATTTGTGTTCTTAAATTATGTTATCAGCCGAAAAATTGGGCAGCATGGTTGGAGAGTTACGCATTTTCCAAGGATTTTATGCTGATTTTTTGATCACTTGTTGGTAAATACTGTTTCCTCACATTGAATAATACTTACGAAGTTCTGATTTCTCCCTTGAAAATAATACTGAGACAAGATTAGTCAAAATAGCCGTACGAAATTTTTCAGTTGGGGATAATAAGCTACATTTTCGTAACTGATGACGGACTTCAAAGATTGGCTGAGTGGAGGTTGATGTCGTCATTGAAGGACTGTACACCCAAGTTCAGTAACCCGTGGCATAAATTTCTGTAGTTCTCATTCAAGTCACGAAGTCTGACGGGGAACCATGGTATACGAAAATATCCGGTGGTCCCTCGGGTTAGTGCTCATTCGTTTCATGCATCTCAATGTCTCATCTGTGTGTGTGTGATGACCATAATTAGTTTGTCGAACAGTTACTCAGAGTGTGATAAATAAGATCACCATAATCTTATTTACTGAGTTGTTCTTCAACCGAAATAGACTCGACTGACTTTTGACCGTTTTCCCCCAACAAAGTGAAGCTGATTTGTTTGTGACGGAGTTCAGGTTGTCGCCGTACTGACGTACTCACGGCATTCTAAAATGACTGTGCTCATTATTATTATTATTATTATTATTATTATTATTATTATTATTATTATTATATTATATTATTATTATTATTAGACTGTTGGAGGCCTAAATCTTGCATTCAAGTCATATTGTTTGGTCGCTGGTAGCAATTCCGTACTCCAAATTACTGCTTATGCTCTGAAATAAAATGCTCATAGTCTCCATGCAAAGCCAAAGATGTGGAACGGGTAGATGCAGTCATGGGGGCCTTTCCATCAGTTTCGTTCAGATGTTGACACTCACTAGCCGTTCGTCAACAATTCCCATATATATATATATATATATATATATATATATATATATATATATGCATACTTCCTAGTTTTTGCTGTCAGGCCAATGCACATGACACTGGGTGGAAAGGGGAAATCTAATGACTGAACTGACTTAGTGTAGTCGTGGGGGCTCGGTGGATGTTCACTGCTGATGATTCCCAACAAGGATGAAACAGCTGTACAGTGCTTCCATGGTTTTCAATGGTGAGTTGAGCGTTCAAGCTGCATGATGAATCATATTATATACAAAATAAATACTGTTTACTGATTAAGTATTTGATGAGAAAAAGGTTACAAGAAGATGAAAGAACCAAAGAGTACTAAAGTTCTGCCTTTATTTGGTTCCGAGACAGGAAGACAATTCGAAATACTTCATCCGACAGATTGCCAAAGACACGAAGTACGTATGGGTTGTTTCTTGTTTGTAGGCTGGATTGGAGAAGATGAAACATTGGAGAAGAGATAAGAGAGGTCATTTCAGAAGAAGAACCGACACAGAGAATGAAGAGTTGCAACCTACATACAACGGGGAAGGAAGGAGCAGGTCTGAAGTATTTTATTGATCGGTAATACGGTTAATACAAATTTCCAGTACCATTTCTAGGCTAGAAGTGGAAGGAGGGACAGCCCTACTATTGCTTTGGGCAAATTCATTGTAGCAAAAGGAAAATTCCAGTGAGCGGTACGTAATATTTTTTTAAATTACGATATAAGCGATGAATTCAGGTGAATGAAATTTAAAAATGAGCACTTGAGAGCGAGCATTTACAGGGCTCAGTATTCCGCACTTTGTGCACTCTTCTGATGATGGTGGGTTAGAAAGCTGGTAACGGTAACCCATGCAGTTGTAAAGCATACAGTCTCACTGACTTAAACTTGGCGCGGAAAAGTGATGCGGTATAGACGTCTAACATACAACTTCGTTAAAAGAAATATTTCGACAAAGAGAATGCATCTGATTCTAAAACTCTGATGGATTTCCACTCTAATTTTTGCAAAATATTATAGAATAACACCCAACCAGGTCATTTTAAAAATACCAGGCTGTTGTCTCGGTCATGGTTGAACATAACAAAAAAGTGAAACGATAATGCTGTCAAAGTTGATACCTTGCTTTCTGCCCCCATATAGAGTAAAGTATTCCAGAAATCTGTATTTCATTGTATATCGGTCGCACAAACACATTAAGATGCACCCAAACACACACACACACACACACACACACACACACACACATATATATATATATATATATATATATATATATATATATATATATATATATATATATATATCAAGCGATTTCCGGTAAACGACCGTATTGTTGCTCTTGCCATCTTAAAATTGATTCTGATTCGATCAAGGATTGGCTAATACAAAAGTACATATTTTTCTATCGTCGTTTGTTAGAAAACTTTAAAAGTTAGTTTCACATTTTTCGACTTCACCCGACGAGTCAATCAATGAATAAATCCCATATTGCTGATGGGGACTTTGAATTTAGCTGTACTACTCTGTGCACTATTATACTTTGGTATGTTTGCATCATAATATTTTACAGTTTTTCTTTTTTGCTTCAACGGTATGTCCCCGATACTCAAGTCCAACGAGCATGTTTTGATTTTTGTGTGAGGTACAACCGAACTCAATAGAAAATCGAAATTACGCCATTTTTCTTATTCTGTGAAGCATGAGGTAAAAGGAATCAAACCGTAAATACCGAGCTGGATAGGAGGTTCCCTTCTCGGAAAGGAATATTAAATTAATTTGCCTGTGGTTGATACTGTCGTCCCTTATCCCTACAGTCCTGTCGAAAATGTCTGATGTCAACTACTTGCTGAAGTCTTTAGAATATGCTAGCCGTGGTATGGTTTTATTTCAAGAATCGTGACTTCATTCGGCTATAGATTATGTGTTATTGTAGCTTGAGGGATTCACCGGCCACTGGCTGTCCGTCCAGCTGGCAAGGCATGTTTTCCATGGACAAGAATTGCAAAGGGTGCAGACCGCTTTTACCAGGAGAAGCTAGATAAATTGCGGTGAATAAAAGAAAGAGCATACTTCTCGCACAGTAACTCTGCAGTAAAACCATTAAACCTGTATACCAAAGAAACAAATTATTTGTCTTGTAGGACCGTACACACAGACGACTCTTCCCGCCAGTTATGGAATGAACTGAAAATGTTATGTGGTCGAGAGCTTCAATCAAATAACGTAAAGCATGATGTCGAAAATCCTACCTGATCTCAATAGTTTTAAATATTTGTGTTGGTTGTAGCTCAGGCTGTTGGTTGCCATGATGTTCTGATCGCTGAGCTTGTCGTTTAGATCGCAAACGTTTCATCACGAGTCCAGGTGACATCGTCAGTGCATGTGCCTATACGATTGTGAGCATCTGTAATCAGCATGCGTACCATACGTTTACCATTTTGTTTTGCTATCATCCATGCCTGTGGATGATTAATTGGCGGTCTGTGGTTTACGCTCCTAGGTAGTACATTCCTTCTCAGACACTCGTGGAGGAAGAATAACTGTTCGCTGGTCGAGGCGTGTCGGCAGCCAAACATCTCCCAGCAGCGAACAGATTTGACCGTTTCACGCCCAAAGTTGATCTCAATAGTTTTAGATATTTTTGTTGGTTGTAGCTCAGATTGTTGGTTG
This sequence comes from Fasciola hepatica, assembly GCA_948099385.1. NCBI lineage: Eukaryota > Metazoa > Platyhelminthes > Trematoda > Plagiorchiida > Fasciolidae > Fasciola > Fasciola hepatica. The sequence continues at coordinate 6,876,966 of CANUEZ040000019.1, forward strand.
CCATGATGTTCTGATCGCTGAGCTTGGCGTTTAGATCGCAAACGTTTCATCACCAGTCGAGGTGACATCGTCAGTGCACATGCGATCAGAACATCATGGCACCTAACTGATCCTTTGTACCCGAAGATAATCTAACAGATTTATCACACAAATTACCTGAAACCCTGGGAGAATCGGAAAATCCTCAGTACCTTCATCCTGAAAGTGTTTACTGGGAGTCTAGACCGATCAATTTCAATAAAGCCCGCGAACGTCGTGGCATCAGTTCTGTCCATCTGCAAACTTGTGCTACTCACCCGGCTCTTTTGTACTCCTCCATATTCATTCGGTGTCTCTCAGAAAGCAAACTCTCTGACTCCTGACGACAAGTTCGCGTCACTCCGATTCCAGAGAAAGAAAAAAACAAATTTCGTCCTATCGCATTCACATCAACCTTGCTCAACACTTTCGAGTAGATAATAATCGACGAAATTAAGTTCGCCATTACCATTTTGGATGTATACCAATTTGCCTACCGAAAACAGCGTTCTTGGATCCCTTCAGCTGTCTTGTCCACTCAGTAGCGTCACTCATTGACCAGAAAATCAAACTTGCTCACTTCTATTTCCTGAACTATACAGATGCTTCCGTCTCGCTCGGTTGAGAAGGCCTACTATCTCCTTTAGATCAGCAAGGGATATCTCCAATGCTTTCCAATTGGTTGGGAGGTTATTTCACGAGGCAGTCTCAGTTCACATATCCTAATGTTTATAGATCCTCCACAATCCCTACAGACGTTGGATTATTGCAGTGTGCTATCCTACGACCATTTTTGTTCGCTTGTTACACGTATGACCTCCCCTCTAATTTGTCATCCTTTACTTTCAAACACCGACGATGGTGTAGTAGGTTCCGATTCCCGGAACAGTGTTAGTATCAATCCACTTCAGCAGTCTATTCACACGATGATGGAATGATCCAGCTCCATCAAATCAACACGTAATCGAAGCATGTGCACAGAAGTACTCATTTTCAGTTGATCGTAAATCATCATCGTAGTCATATTATCCAACCCTTATGATATAAGATTCAAACGAGGAAAGAGCCCAGAGCTATAAATATCTTGTTATACTTATCTCACCAGATCTTAGGTGGACCCGTCATGTATAAGATCACTTTTGCAATGTTAGAAGGCTGACATATTACAACTCTTGTCTGAGGTCTCCACGCGAACCTACCCATATCCAAGTTCATCCATTCTTGTGTATTATGTCACTGAGTATATAGTTCTCCTGTCATTTCCCTTGGTTTGCTTGTCAGCTGCTGTGTGTTGATCAAGCGCTCCCTTAAACGCATTCCTAAATGCAGTAATATATTCTACTCTGAGACATTGAAATTCGTGAAAAAAATCCATTTTTTTGTTTGTAAACGGCTGTACGGCACTATACTTTCTGATGGCACACCCACTGCATTCATTTCTAACCAACAGTAGTTTTCACTCTGATACATGTAGTAAATTTGAATTGATATAATCCCGGAATACAAAGTTTCATAACTTGGCTATTCCATATCTAGAAAAGTTTCTTGTTTCGAAAAACAACAATTTCTTAACGAGTTCTGAGAAAAACGTAATCACGATTATCCTTTTCTCATTATGTTCTCCACTGACGAACGTGGCGTGCTGATCAGCACGATTCGATCAACATCGTTCTCTCTTTCATGTATTTATTACTGTTGTCAAAACATGGAGTTGATAAATTTTCACTGAAAATTTGCCTCTTTTGGACAAATAAAGAGTATACTTGACTTGAATTGATTTGAATATACGAGAACAAAAAGTGCATGTAAGCACCTTTCTGCATGAATTTCGAGTAGACTTGTACTCTACTGAGTACGTCCTCATGCATGGATTTAACCTCCAAGGCTGATAAACAGCCATTTCCGAGGAGTGCGAAAGTGATTACTGTCGACCGGTGGAAGTCACTAATGAACTAACTGGAAAATAGATGTCAAGAGTCTATTTCCATGATAATTCCTATCCATATTGAGCTTCATTCCAGGCAAAGTTTGAGCATATACCCCTGTTTGCAACCTTACGTACAGACTAAGTACCACTGTGCAGAAGATAGCAATAAAAGTGCAGTGGTATAATCCTGGACCTCAATCGGACGGTGTTGCATTTTTGGCCGTCCTTTTCATTCTCGAATAACGCTGATTTAGGTTCGCCGGATGAACGGTCCCAGACGGCTTCGGCAGAGCACGTGAATGGTGTAAGTTCAGGTACAGGCCACGAGGCCCTACCTTTCTTAAAAACCCCACAGACGTCTGGAACAATACCGGAATACGGTGAATTTGGTTTGCCACCCAATAAGATTGTGGGCCCCTTGGAACTATGAGATTTTCTAAGATAAGTAAAGGCATTTCGGACTGCCTGCAGCTTTTCGGAACAATCGTATTGGATAGGGTTAGGAAAACACTAAAGATGCATCCTCGAGCGAAGAAGTTGAACGAGACCCCAACTATCATCCTACGACTTTGTACTTGAACCACGATAAAAAAGTGTGTTGATACCATGATTGTCTGAAAGAACAGAAAAAATAAACTTTTCTCTATTCTGCTAACTTGTGAAAATGCGCAACCTTTTTCCGTGGTGAGATGCTCGAACTGGTCAGACGGGAACATGTTACCTACTTGTAGACTGCCCTGAAAACAATCACAGCCCACATCTTACGTTGACTAAGACATAGCAGCGCTTTGGTTAAGATGAAAAATTCAGATACATTGGTTTGGTTCAACCGGGCTCAAACTTCGAAAGGGGTTCAGGCTGGAATTTCCTAAATGCATCCTTCTTCCATTTGGTCCTTGACAAAAGAGATCAAAAGTCAAAATAAATTTAATTATTGACATACCTGATATATTCTAGAATGGAGTGTACGAATGTGGATCAATGAGTTGACCATCAAAACAGAATGAGTTTCCGGTGAAAATGCGCCTAGTTGTTGAATCGAGTGGAAATAATCTTTACAGTTGATGGTGAGAAGCAATGAAACATTGGCTTTAAAGTATGCGTAATAAGAATTACTGTCCGAGAGACAATGTGAATTGAGGAGTCGTGGTAAGGTTGTATGATTTAGGATGGGATGTGATGTGTTGCGCATCGAGATTGAAGAGTCAGAGGGTATACACTGTTCGGATCCCCACTGGAAATAGTTTTCATTCGGGGAGATGTATAGGAAGTTGTTCCAAACCGATGTCACTAGTTGCAACTACGTCAGGCTTCTTTTTTTCGAGAAGGTCCTGCAATGAGCAAAATTGGATTGTGAGTTGAAAATTAAAATGTGTCTAAGCAGAGGCTGTGCTATTATGAAATGTTGTTGGTGGGTGACCTACAAATATGTGAACTTGGTCCTGATACTCAATGCAAACAAATTCCTTAATCCTTTGTGAGACTACTGATGCGGAATATTACTGTGACAATATGATTGAAAAAATATGACAAACAGTAGAAGGATTATTGTGACTGAAAGGAAGCGATACTTAACATAGCTTCTTCTGGGCTAAATACCCTACTGTCTTCCTGTGAGAGACGTTTGTAGTCTTTGGTACGATCGAAATTGGGATCGGTCCACCAGTGCTTGATGCGTTCCACAGATGCGCCATCACTGATCATCATTTCCCAGAATAGAACAGCTATTATCGAACCGACCATGGGGGCCAAGATGTAGATCTTGCAAAGAAAGTGAACAGAATAGAGGCTTATATGAATCTAGCCATATCGACTAGTCGCACTGTACAATGATGAAATAAGAGTTGCTATGGCGGCGAATATACGCTTGGACAAGTGAATGATTTAGACAGGTGAGTTTCATAAGTCAATCAAATAAGGAATGATTTGCCCAGCATTACTACCGTGCACTGGTATCCAGAACTCGGTTATAAGAGTATTAAATTATTGAGAACAACGAGCTCCTGAGAAATATCCATTGATTCAGAAACTTTTGGGTGATTATGACTAGCTGTGGCGTGAAACGCTGTTTGCTTATTCATTGTTTATCAAAGTCTCGATAGTATGCACGTATCATTCACTAATAGTAGGGTCATACTGGTTTTCCAATTTTTTGACTGTTTTGTATAGAGTTTTTCATCCCCGATTTATTTCACTGAATTAGAATCGGTTCAAATCCACCAAATATTCTCCCAGCTAATTTCATAACTAAGTATGAACTGTTATCTTTGAATGAGCCTTAACTATTTGGGATGATATGACTGGTAATAACCTAATATCATTTGTATTAACCTTGCTTTCTGTTCAATAATCAGCTAAATCGAATTCTAGTTTAGGATTATTTCATTAGTTTTGATGGTCGGTCCCAGTGAGGATACTCTATTATATCTATCAATTACAGGCGTGTCTACTTTATGAAACGATATTGAAGATCTGTTTGTCTATAAAGTCTCTTCCGATTACCTCCCAATATCGAACGAGTTTTGGAACCCAGTATTACATCTATTTCCATTTGGCTTACAGATGAAAACTTCGAATCGACAGTTCGTTTTATCACATCAAACTGACACACTCGGTCACGGTCTGCAAGAATCTTTTTCGACCGCGGGCCTCGTGAACTCGAATCTCTGTCGAACGGCTGACTCTTTGCTGCGTATGATCCTACGATCAGCTACATCCGACTTGATTTGCTTAAATTTGTCGTGACATTCTTCCTCGTAATCTCTACCAGCAATGTATGAGTATTACGCATTGTCTACTTGTTCTATTGTATCTATACAACTTGTCCCTATGAGTAGTCAGAGATTTTATTTGTATGATATAATTGGTCACGAAATATAATTTTGGCATTACGAATCAGATTATACAAATCGTCCCGTTTCAAAAATCTGGTGTTTGAGGTTGCTCAACCATTTGTGCGATGTCACACGGAAAAATTCATCTCCTTTGACTATTCAGTCTATAATTGGAAGAAAACAATGTGCAGCCTGTTGGGACAAAAGAAGTTGAAATTCCGTGGTTTATTGAACTAGTCAATTTCTTCACTCTTGAATTTCTGTAATTGAACTTGTATGATTGTATCAAACTCACTCATTCTCTCTCGGCATCTAGATCACACTTATTCATGATGACACCCTGGTTACTTTACAGGTTTTTCTCGTACTACCCACCGTGTAGAATGAGTGCACAAATCCGAGCCTTTTCGTTTTCGGCCCTTGTTATCCTTTTCGGACTAGGAGAGTTTCATATTCGAACCTGATACACATAGGAAGTTTCAGTTAACCATCATAGCTTTTTTCATTTTTCACATTATTTCGAAACTGTACTTCAGTAGAAGCCAATCAATATCTATGTGCAGGATCACTGATGAAATAAGACTGTGTGCGTTTGTCTATGGAACTGTCTATAGGTCTGTTTTTCACTCAACATTTAACTCGTCGACAGGCTCCTTCGCCCATACAAGACGGAATCCTTAATATCAGACGAAAAACTTACCCATACTTTATTATAGTCGTTGCTGTAAATTGCTCCTGCCAAACTCGAAGCTGGATTTAACCCACAGCCGGTTACTTTCGCCTGAAAAAGGAAATATATTTAGACAGGGCTGGCGGTGATTTCTCCCCATAAGACTGAAATTTGTTTCTATATAAGTGGTATTATTCAAGTCCGGTGAGAACACAAACATTTAACGCTCTCTGTAAAATTTGAACCACCGAAGGACATACATCATGATTACCACGTTATGCAGAAATGCTGGGGAACCATTTCGAAAACAAATTACTATCTGACCACTTATTGAGAGGACTATGTTCACAAAGCATTTCTCATTTTTTTCACACTTTATGTTGAGCAATTGGCAGAGTAAATCGCACATTGTTACAAGCTACAAATAGTGGTTTTTAAATTATTAGTCTGATCAATGCAAAAACATGTACAGAAAATACAACTTAAGAAAAAAACGTTTCACTATATGGTGGCGCCGTCTTACCAGGACAGCAGCAAGCATCAGAATCAAGAAGAAAATGATAACCGAAAATACAGTCACGTGACCTTGTGCCCAGTGTGGGTTTCGAAATTCATCCACAGTGCTCAAGCAACACACTATCAGAAGAAAAGTGCCTAGTATTTCCATTCCAAATGCTTGGCCGTCCGTTACGTTCTCTCCTGGTGTGTGTAAATTTAATTTCTTATTCGATAAACCAGGAACAAGTTGTGAAGCCAGGGCAATTCCCACGAGTGCACCACAAAACTGACCAGCTATGCCCAGAATAAAGTAGACGAAATTGATTCGCCTCGTCATTAGTAAGGCCAAGGAAAGGGCTGCAGTAATTTGCGGTCCGCTCACAGGTCCAATCGTCCAAACAGAAATTACAAATGCTGCGGAGGCCGTGATCGGGCCACTGACGTCACTTGCCAACTTTCCTTCAGCACCGTGACAGACAAGGATGAACACGATCATTCCCAGTCCTAGAGCCTCAGTGGCGAAGATGCGACACATGAACTTGATGTGGTACCAATCACATCTTGGTAAGGTGGCTGTGGTAGCTTTGTAATTCACGTCGTCGTAGTATTCACCCATTGATGTTGTTTCTGCAATGAATAAACTACTCTCCATTATTCTAATGCACAATGATACTTACTAGAGGTGGGTCGAATTAGTACTACTTGAGAAAACTATTCAGTGATCTTCGGTATTTTATACATTCTTTCCCGCGCGTCATTGTGCATGAACCTAGTCACGTGATATCACCCACGTTCAAGCCCCCTTTGACGCTTAGAACCATACCGCTTTCGGTGCTGTTTTTTGTCATTGTGGTTGAATGGTGTGGTTTTCGTAGTCGTGCTGGTGCTTTTGATCGATACGGAGCAAAACAGTCGACTTGCGCGGCTTGCGTTACGGTAAGATCTACAGTAATCAAGGGACTTAGTGCGTTATCGTATGGTTTGTTATCCTATATTTAAATGTAACCAGTTATAACTATTTAGTATGTGACCAAGATAGGATTTTGACGTAAGCGCTGATCAGCTCATCAAATCTGATCATCATGTGGCTTAGTTGATTCAGTTTTGATCTTCCTCAGACACTGCTCGGCATTTTTTAAATCAAATTCTGTTCGTCCGGGGCGCCGGACGTATCTGTACTGAAGTGAACATCGGTAGCAAACACAATTTAGTGTTACATATAACTTTCAGCCGCACCACACTGCAAATGCAGTTGAAGGTATGTAATCACGGGTATGACTGGGATATTCTGACTATGGTTTGGGATCCAGCTATTTACCTAATCAAGGTGATATTTACGTACGCAGGCTCCGCGTTCAATCGAGTGAATGTACACGAGGACAAGATTAATGTCATTCGCATGCGTGTAGGTGTTCCGATGTGTAAGTTTGTGTCTAAGCCCACGATGTGCAAGCTAGATACAGTTCATTGGTGTTGTGCGTCCAAAAGCATAATTCATGTTAATTTGGCTTGATTACACTTTCGTAGTAATCTCCCACATCTCAATGTCTAATGCTAGTAGCCGATCGGTACCGGGATGCACGGGAGTAATTGAAACAGTTCACTGTTTTAAAATGATTGCTTCTTTTAATTTATCAGCCACGCGCTTATCGTCTTTTCTGAAACCAGTCACACAAGCTTCCGGTTGACATTTCGAGTTAGCCGAATGCAAAATTGAAAAATTCGTAACTTTTCTGAGTGGATCGTACCCCGATGTTGATAGTCTATCATCTACCTTATTATCCAGTACTCACACTGAGATCAAGCAGTTTTTAATGAAGGCTCAAAAAGTGAACAATAAAGAGCAATAAACTTGGTCACTGAATCAGTTTTGAATTAATTATATTAGCTCTAAACAGTAGAAATAAAAAAATGTTTGATTTTATTAAAAACGGGTTACTTTCCACCATCCCACTCAATAACAAGACTTTATTTGTGAGTCTCACAAAAAACTTCAGCAGTTTTTGCAAAATTACCGGAACAATATTGCTTGAAGATTAGCTTGTCATACATGACAGAAGTATTAGCGGGTGAACATAATTTGTGACACTGTTACCTTAGACTACACAAAGAAATATTTTTACTTTAACTATTATACGACAAAGTGTAACATTTTTTGGAAGGGGACAGTGGCCAGCGAAAGCTGCCAGACGAGGTAGCATTTGCTGGTGGCCGGAATCGAACTCGAGTCGGTACTGGTAAAATTCCACTATGATAACCTTTTCACCAAAGCCGGCCACTGTATCAATGAGAACAATGTGGAGAGCAAAACAGTTTTAGCCTATCAGTGAAGAGGGCAGTTGAGACGTATTTCTACCTTTTTGTGTTCCTTTTTGGACCGAATATGTGCTACAGATTGCAAACCTACTCAAGTAGATTTTATCTATGAGATAGATCATACTATCTTATCAGTGATCAACTTACAAAAGAAGATGATGGAGTTGCCGCACAACCGGTTCTGATACTCATGTTCAGTGCGTTTGTATAGTATATAAGGCAGGACTGGGACACGAGGATTTATGAATCCAAGTTTCTTGAGCTAACCATTTTCGTTACTCATGCCATCAAATAAACAGTTTCCAGTGTAATAAGAGGATATATCATAGTGCTTATTTGGTATTACAGATGTTGTCAAAATTCAAATCAGAATTGATTTTGATTGCAATAAATTATTCGTTTTTCTATTTCTTTTATTATATTCAACCAAGGATGGACAGATAAAGCTCTACATAAAAACCTTTCAACCCTAATACTGTGATATTTTGTAAGCAGACGTGTTTGAATGACCTTAATCATCAGGATAAATTGGCCTGATGTGTAGCAGTGAATAATCTGTAACATGTCCAATACGAAACAGTATAGAAATTATGAAGGTTACTTTCACCGTAGCTAATGCACCTTTCAGTAGTTATTTCAGGTATATTCTGGATTTATGATGGCTGTTCATCTAAACTCTCTTCTTCGTTTTTTTCAGCCCATTTGGCTCAATTTTATGCTATATAAACCCTAAACCGTAGACCCCAGTTCTATTTCAGTATGAACAGCACGAATCCCACTTGTGTACACATACAGGCAAACTCCAAATTGAACACTGTCCACAAACTGAAAAATTCTAAACGGACACCCAGGGCACTAATTCGTGGAAAATTTGACGACACTGATTCTACACTTTCTATAGGTTTCTTTCCAAAAATGAGTGCAGTTGATGCCGAAAAGTAAAACCACTGTATCTGATAGACAATGCACGATTATGTGACTGAAAGCAAGCCGTACGTCTTTGGTATTCAATTTTCCGAAAATGGTTATCAAATATCTTTGTGTGGATTTCATTTGCTCCATACACACAACATACAAACAAGCAACGGCTCAGTATTTCAGTAAATTCTGCAACTGGCTGAAATCCCTCGTCTAATATTATAAGTTTCAGGTTGATGACAACTGAGCAAATGAAAATGACCCCAATAGGGACGCTTGTATGAGCGAAATTTTATCGAACATCTTGTGACAGTGACTTCCTTCAAATAAATTATCCGGGTCACCAGCTGCCTTTGAATTAGATCGATCACCCGAAGTGGTACAACAGTAATCCAATACTTTCTAGACACCGTCGATATCACTTACGAGTTCAGCTTCAGTGATATTTAAAATAACCCTTTAGGTGTCGAGCAAAAGATGAAGTTTGTGGAAACTGCTGAAAAACAAACACTTAAAATGTGTCCACGGACTGTTCCTACGGAAATGTTTAATCTCGGTTACTACACTTCCATTCTCATCCACAGTTACCATCTTCTCCGAAGAGTACCCCTTAAATCCACTAACAATGACTACTGTGGATAAGAATCCTACGGAAGTTCCGGGCGTTCTGACAGCCATGGCTCTAAATCCACGGTACAGCTTCACCTTCCTGGGGTTATGCAGTCAGCCCGCATTATCTCCACAGCTTTTGCAAAGCTACAATAGCTGCTGAAATTAGCTAGACGGACATTTTCTCGCCATTACTATTTCTTTTCTGACTTATTCGTAACTTAATATAACACAAGTCTGAGATACAAACTCAGTAGAACTTGATACCAATCAGATTAAATCTGCGATGAAATCTTGGCCATAGAAATTGGGCGACCTTGGTCATCATAATAAAGTAGTCTAAAGCTTGGAATTTGGAGATTAGTTGAATATTTAGTATGGCTCATTTCAAAACCGATGAAGGCGAAATTCACGGAAGGTAGTTTTCGTCCTTGACAAATAAAAGCTGACACTACTAAGAAAGTTTCTTTTTCCTGAAATGCCTACCATATGTCTGCCTCACGAAAACGAGAAAAACAAAAGCAAACAGATATGAAGAATACTATATTACATAACAGTTCAGCAACCAACTCAAGATGAGTGGTAAGCTCGCAGGGGAAGTTCTTTTGGCGCACTTCGGATGCACGACCTGCACTTTAAGGTCACACAAGCGTGATTGGTTAAACATGCATTTCGTTTTTGAAGAAACATTTACTAGAAACGGGGAAACTCTTACTGCTTTATCAGAGAGGAGAGGAGTAACACTGCGCGTGCCCCCCTAGACCCATAGTTTTCTTGTGAATGACAGTATACATTTTCCATTATTCTTGCTAAAATGGTTTCATAGCCGGATGTGGTATGCGAAACGAACTTATCTGTCTCTGATAATGATGGTAGTTGCACGGCTATAAGAAAAGGACATGCATATGGGAGTAATTTTTTACCGAGGGAGGAAACTGGATAAAAATTCTCCTGCACCATAGCAAACAAAGGTTGCTTTAACTTTCGATAGATCAAAAGTAAGCCTTATATTGAAAAGCAGAGGTGGTTGCGTGTTGAAAGGACTACACTATACGAATTGCATTGTAAATTTGTTGGCCATCGGCTTACTTTGTGTGATCCGTAATGAGACCTAGGGGGCTCAGTAATGCATCAGTCCTAAAGAGAAATTTCACCAGAACTCATTTTACTGACTTAGAGATCGCAAAACGTACCCTACCGGTTGATATGGGATACGAGCATTCACAATCACCCATGTTGATGGAGCGGGCAGCTCCGGCGAGAGGATGGGCTGGACTCATTTGCATTCCCAATGGTACCTGCCCATGAGCGACAATCGAGGGCAAGACCTGAGCACAGCTAAATCCAGTTCTGCCTTCAGTTTCGAACGCCGTAGACAGGCTGGAGTCCTAATTGCTCAGCTTCCGACTTGACAGTACTGGCTCATGTTTTTAGCTCTTCTCTAAGGCCACAACCCCGATCTGGATGTGAAACAGGAGATAGGCATCGTTTGAAATCTTCGAGTCTAAAGGCAGTAGCAAATGTCCGAAACTTCTGAAGAACTACTGAGAACTTTTCACTATCGACGCACATACTTATTTAGTCTCTTGAAAGCACGTCGTGCCAAGCCACTTTCAGGATCCGTCGCAGATACCAGTGGTCAAACATTTCCAGCTTCAAAATACCGTCGACGCGCAGTGCCTATTTTCACTGCTGTACTTCAGCTTTGAGTGGATAGTAGCCCAAAAGTTACGGATTTTGGTTCGGAGACTGATTTTTTGCTTGCCCAGAGTGTATTGCAAACCTGAAAAAAAGCAATACTGACGTTGTCAATGATCAAATCGACTTAAATCTTCGTTGGCCTTTTTGGGAGGATCATGGAGCCCAGATTATTGGACTTTGGATCACGCTAGATTTGCCCACAATTGAGGGATGTTGATTGTATGGACTGTGAAGCTCAGATTGAACATATCATAGTCTTCGACCCATTGCTCTCTAGTTCCAGGGCTTTTGTGAGGTACTCTACGATATTCAAACAGGTTATAAGGTGGCCAGGCCATCTCCAAGAACGAAGATGCCGTCTGAAAATTCCATATCTGTGAAAAAAGCATCTTTGCACAGCAGAACACCAGGCTTATATGTGAGCTCCTTAAGCATTATCCAATCGGTGGTCTAGTTGAAAAAGACTGGCCACAGGAGACCGCCCTGCCTAACACGGGATTTGAGAGAAAGATCAGTGGATTCTTCTCCTTCGATTTGTATTCTCGCACGCGCATTTGACTAGTACAATCTGATGAGACTGGCAAGATTCTAGAGCGTTCCATCCGCTTGTAGTGTAGTCCATATTAGTTCTCTGTTAACTGAGTCAAGGGTGGCCGAGAAATCAATAAAATAAACTACAGTCCGTTGCTGAAACTTGTATCGACGTTCTGATGCTCTGCGGAGGGTGATTAGTTGACCAAGGCACCCTTTATCTCTGTGGGAGCTTCCCTAATCAGGATGTGCGTGCGGTATTTCACTTTGGAGAAGCGATTTACCGAAAACATGGAGAGTATTTTGGCAGCCTAGTTGATCAGACTGACGCAACGCTAATTCGCATCCACAATCCTGTAGCCTTTCTATGAACGAAGGAGTAATACTGAAGATCCTTCGTCCGCCTGGAACTGTTCTTTCCCTCCAAAATTGAATAAAACATGGTATGTCGTGGCTTGAGCAGTGTTGAAAGACATGATATGTATCTCTTCTGTGCTAGGCTTTCTTCTCCAGAGGGCTTTCCGGTTCTTCAGTCCGTGTATTACATAGGTCATATCATCCCGGTTTGGTAGGATGCTATTAACATCCTAGCGTTTACTCTGCTTTGCCAAAATTTAGTTCGCACTACTTGTAGCGGGACGGTTCAGTGAAATTCGAAGTGTTTGGTCCATCGATATATCTTTTAGTCTGCCCGGGAAAGAATAATCCGACAGCTTCGCAAAGGAGCGGTTCTGCCAACTGATGCTTATCAGATGCAGTGCGGAGTAGACAGAAGAGCTTTGAGAACTATCAGATGTTAGCCGCAGTCTCCACAGTTTCCGTGGACTCGGTTCAGTAGTTATTCTGGTCACTTCTGACCGAACGAGTGGTCTTTCGTCGGATATCGTGGACGTTTGAGTAACCATTTAGACTAGAATCCCTAGCCTCTCCGGGTAACTGGGGAGTAGCCTATGAGTTCCAGTATTTCTGTCGTCGGTTCATAAACTCCAGTTAGTCTAAAGTGGATTGTTGAATTGATGCCTTCGGTAAACTCCGTTGATGTTCCTTTTGTACTTTATCTGCACCTAAGAACGTAGTGTCTAGATAAGAGTCAACAGCACCAAAGACCACTTGGCGCTTTCTCGATGATCCCAACGCTGCTGTGTTGATTTGCTTCGAAGCTCAGTTCTTGCGGAAGCCGAAATTCGGAGACGCATGGGTAGTCCCGTAGCTTTCGTGCGGTGGCCGTTTGGCTTCCGATGTCCAAGAGTGTTCTCACATTCCAGCAGGCGCTTTGGATGTAATTACGTGTGTGAATGCCCCCAGCTAGCCTATTTGTCACCGCGGCTGCGGGGGGAACATGAAGTGCATTGCTTTTTCGGGACGCAGTAGCATAAGCTGTCCGTGTAGAGGAAAAATTCACGAAGAATATTGGGAATTCGGTACGAAGTGGAGTCCCCAGCGTCACTCGATCTTTTCAGGTGGCAACTCTAGTCCGTGAACAACTAAGTGCTACCTGTAAGGGAACGGAAAGTATGTGTTAAAAGCTAGTGATCGAACGAGCGGTTCAAACACCTTTTGAATGGAGGTCTGTCAGTCGATGATATCGAACTCGTCCTGGTGAATGTTACCCCACTCAGGATAGCTGAGTTAGAGACAAGACGCAATTGTCTAAATCAATGGCGGACCACACTCGAGCACGTCATATTGCTGTCTATGGGCTTTTGTGACTCTTGCGCAGAGTTCTTCATCGGGCAAAACCCGTTACATCCAATGAAGACTCCGATCGTCCGCGAGGGCTAATTTTGTGCTGTTTCTCGTTTATTTGCACTTATTCGTGGGAGTGAGTGCCCTCCTATCTTTGACTCGAAGACGCGCCGGATATCACTCAGCTATGATAGGAATTCAATTACGGCCACTGCTGTTAAAGTAGACGATTCAGAATACAAAGTTGACGATCAACACGCAACTGCAAACCAAGAAGGTAGTCTACAGCCGTTTATTCCCTTTTTAGGAATCACTGGCACTGCGTATGCGTCACAAATAGTTTAGCGGTAACATCCCTGAATCACTGTAATGATTAATTCGCCAGCTAAGGTTTATTACGGTCGAGAAAGTCTTGAAGAGCCTGGATATACGGTTGATCTACGGTTGCCATCCCGCTGAAAGTTGTCTTGGGTTGTGGTTTGCATTCAGTCACCTCACATGAGTGGCGAAGATCCACGATGTCGGTGGAACCAATCTATCCTCGAGTAGCAGATGATCGTATAAAACATTTTGGTTTCGAGTTTCAGCTCAAAATACATGACTTTGAAATGAGTTGTACAATAAAACTGCATGATGAATGACATTACTAGCAAATTAAGTCCTCTTGCCTAAACTAACCTTCGATTAGGCACATTCCTGAAAGTCTTTCAGCATCCATTTTTTTCGCAATGGATATCTTCGGTTCTGAATAGTCTAATTCTTCAGCTCACTCGATCCTTTGTTTGAGATTCTCTCAGTACGTCGTATTGCTCGGTTAGGGTACCACGTGAATGACAATGCCAATGAATACGCAGGCGTCTCATCTCGCGTCATTCACATGGGGTCACAAAGGGTTAATAAATGTTTTACTATTTCAACAAAATTTGCGAAACGGGGACCAAATTTACGTGTTGACGGGACGGAGAATAAATTCGATACAAAAGCACAAAGGTGTGACCAGTTGCAAAAGATAATTCATGTGAAATAGAAGGTTCTGTGCAGGAGACTACATAGAGGACAAAATGCCATTGCAGTAAGTTATATTGCGCCCATGATTCGAGTTTACTAGTGCAAATCGGCATAGTTCATGTTGTAGTAGGACTTGTTCTGTGTGCACACTAACTGAGAACCATGATTGTGTTTATCAGCACAAGTTTGAGTGCATCATGTGTTCACGGCGAGCAACGTGAGGCGTCTGAAAGTGTGCTTAAGAAGGAAGACCACACAAAACTTTGTAATCGGTTATATCAAATAAATCACCGTTTGTCTGACAGACTAGTAATCTGTTCAAAATTAGGCGGTTTATGGAACTGGAGCCAAAATTGGTTCGGATTGCTAAATGAAAGTGTTTACTGTTCGGTAAACAGGTTTATCGGGAATGATGTTAGTCGGTCTACTTTTCGGTTTTCGCGGATTTTTCGATTGTAAAACTTTCTCCAGAACCGTTACTCGCGGTAACAGAAACTACGACTGGCTACCGTCATTTCCAACACACTTGCGTGTAAACAGTTTACTCTCTAACAACACCTTGATGCTCGGTTTCAGGCGATATCTGGTGATTGCGAACTGTTTTTGTTTTATCCGTTATATGACCTATTATTTTGCTGGAGATGGACGATTCTCGTGATTATATTTAGTTTGAAATAAATTCGCCGTGACAGAGAGCGAGGCATTTCAAGATAAAACGCTTTATCCACAGTCTTCGATTGGGAAATTGAGACCTGTGTACATTACCTAGAATAATGGTGAACTTTTCAATCATTGGTTTCTTGGTAACGCGGTTAGGTCAAGCCAAAACTGTAACACACAAAAGGGTTCAATCCAAAAATATCTTCTTTTTCGTATTTTGTTGACAGTTCATCTTGTCAGTGACCTTATCTATAAAATTGGACACCAGTCCACCCTGTTCTAAGGCTACACCCCAATCATCACATATTTTGTAGGCCTATATCATTCAACTTCAAAATCGGGGTGATTATGTGGAATATTTTTGTCATTTTCTATGCCTTCTGGACGAAATGAAAGGAAATCAGAGTTTCAAGCCCAAGAATTTGAGCCATTCACAGACAATTGATCATTGAAGGTGAAATATGGTGATAAGGTTAGATTAAGTTACATAAAGAAAGATCGCAGTAGAATGAAAAAAGATTCTGTGGTTGGGGGTAAGTGTGGCTGGTTGCGAGTTTCCAATGAGTACCGCGAAGCATCGACTTTCAGTTATACTTACTAAGAAGAAAAATCCAAGGGCAACGGAAGTTCAAGAGATGAAAGGAGAAAAGCTTGAGATGTGATGCAATCAGCCTCAAGACTGAATTACCCAAAGGTAAACACTGTTCAGAGCTCCAGATATTCATCTCGGGGGAGTCATTTGACTTCATCCCAAAGTAATATTCCTCAAAGTAACGTTGGTTCGTTTCTTCACTTCGAGAAGGTCCTGCAATCAATAAAAATCAAAGATGAGGACGGGATAAATTTGTTCTTCGGACACTATGGAATTATTCATCTTGTCTCTGCATCCGGTTGCTTATCGGTTGGATGTAATCAACGCTGATTATCATTTGTCAACCATCTTACCTGTAAATTGGTTTGACTGGGACGATCCGTGTCCCACGCAGCTCAGATCTGGTATGAAATACGTTGTGAGAAGTTCCAGCTAGGTGTATGGTAAAACTTATCCCAATTGAGGGAGGTCTGCATTGATTAACAAGTAATATCACAGATTCATTTGTGTCAGTTTATCTTATGGATTGCTTTCCGTACGTCACTATGAACCGACGAAATAAAAAATAGCAAGTGAATGAAAAATTGTTTTTTAAGCTCGTTGCTTTGCCTCTTCTACATTACTTCTCACCTAAAATGTTACCACTGGAAGTTATCGGTGTATGAGATGACTATATCACAAGGTTACCCAAAATGAAACTGGAATTTCTCCATCAAAAAGTCCCTTTTTCACTAGATAGTTGCTATACCAACTAAGTCATGAGACTGAATGAAGAAGTCAGTCAAGCAACAGTTTTTTCTAGTATCAGTCGCAGTAGGTCTTGTTCGATTGCTTTTCCATGGGTCTAACAGCTGGACAAAGGAAGTTTCTTCTTGCGACGTCACAATTAGGAAACATTTGAGTCTGGTCAGAGATCACAGCTGCCATTTGAGTTTGAACTATGGACAGTTGGGTTCCCAAATCTAGGTGGATTTCGGGTAGATGTGATATTGCACCCTTTCAAAAATTTCCTGTGTAACCTTGAAAACCAGTTCTCAGTTATTTGTAGGTTAGCTCTATAGTGTAAGTTTTACAAACTGAGACTGATTTTCCGGAAATAAAAAGTAGAGGATGTCTAATGATACGACGTTGCAATAAATACAAGAAAATAGTTTCAGTAGAACAGATGCAAACTGAGTGGGGTTGGACTAAAAACATGAATCGATGCTTAATACAGCATTTCCCGAAACAAAAGCTGCCCACTTGATGTTCCGGTCGTTTGTAGTCTTTGATACAATCAGTTGAACGGACTCAACCGAAGCGCCATCATTGAGCTTCATCTCTTGGAGTAGTGTAGCAATCATTGTACCAATCAAGGGGTCTCATAATGTAGATCCGCGAAGTAGATTGAACACGGATGTGAAATAATAATACGAGGTATTTTTACTGATACGTTCTCGTGTGTACAAATTTGAATAAGATGGAATTTATGGAGGCCATATTCATTAGTGTACCTGTTATTTTGTACGTATTCTTCTTTGGTTTGCGAGACTAGTTTTTACCGTTCTGCCGAATTCCATTAACCGCCTTTTCGGTCTGGGTGATGCCAGAACCTCAGCTGGAAAGAACCGTTGGGTTTGGAGGCATCGCGTTAAACTAGGTGCACGAGGACAACCAAGTAATTTTCATTGTTCTCGTAACTGAATTTGGTGTTCGTGAGGCTTAGATTGCCTCTGTTTTTCTACTCTTTGGGGTTTCCATTTTCCATGAAAGTACTCACAATGAAACAGAGAACCTTTGTGCACAAGACGTTTGTGAGTACACTTCCGTTCGTCAGTTATTCCAATGATAAAATCAATAAAAGAGACAATTTACCAAAGGACGGGGTAAAGAAAAGAATATTCCTAGTTAATATTGATTACTATTTTGTTTGTATTCAAAATAATGGTATTCTTGAACAACTCACTTAAGTTCATTATTTTTGATTTTACTGTGTCTCAGTTTGTAAAACTCATCGTTTAATATGGCTGGGAAATTAGGCTATCAGATTCTTTTACTCAACCAGTTATTTTATTTCTCCTGAAAGTGAAACCAAATTTTTGCAACAGATCATACTTTCCAATGTAACTGCAAGCAGGAATTTAGTTAAAAAAAACCCAAAACTTAAAAGCAAGACTGGAAGTACATGACAATCATTTAAGTAGGACAACAGCTGAAAGATTAACACCCAATACCCCAAGGTCTTTATCTAGTCTTCTACCCTGAAATTATAGTATAATTTTTAACTCCCTTCACACCTACTAGAGCAGGGTAACCGTCTGAGATGATAGGAAAACGTGTAATTCTTGATCCAGACACTCAAGTTGGCATTCATTCACATGGGATACTTGTGAATTAGAAGCGGTGCTAAGTCTGATAGTTTTATTGTTCTAATGCAACAAATATGTTGGGAACCAAAGTATTTCGAAATTTTCATCATCGAACTCATCAACCAGTGGCAGGTACTACTCGAAAGCTGATATAGTAGGCAAAGATCTTTACAATAAGGAGTACCAAATGGTTTTAAACTAGACGAGTCATAGTTATCATAAATGAAAACATACTGCCCTTGAAGGAGTGGATAGCAGAAAGATTTGTTTAAGTCACATCATACAATTAACCAAACTAAATCTCATCAGAATAGTAACAAGCATGGAAATGGGTAGAAAAATGATTACCTATAATTGCGTCAAGTGAATTGGTGCCGAGTCCATCAGAACCAACCAATTTACACACTATCCGAAGAAAACTACGGATAAATTTCATTCAAATGTTTGACCATTCGTCACATGCGATCTAGGTGCGTGTAAATTTAAGTTGATCCTATTCGATAAACCAGGAACAACTTGTGAAGCCAGTGTCATTCCCACGAGTGCACCACAAAACTGACCAGCCATGCCCAGTATAAAGTAGACGACATTTGATTCGCCTCACGTTGGTGGGATCAGGGAGATGATTGGAGTGATTCGTGGTCCGCAAAAGGTTCCCGTATTTCCCACGGAAATAGTGAATATTCCGGACCGGCGTAAGCGGTCCACTGACGTCATCTTTCAAATTTCCTTTAGTACAGTGACAAAGATGACGAAATTAACCATTCCCAAATATAGATCTTTGGTGGCAAATACGTGACGCATGGATTTGATGTGATACAGATTACATTTGGCTAAGTAATTCCACTGTGGTGGCTTTTTATTACATGTTGTATTATTCGCTCATAGCTGCAACCAGTTATCGAGGTCGAGAATTTAAGGTAATTCAATGAAATAACCATTTCAGTAGCTGGTGCCTTAAATTCTCAAGGCAATTCAGTTTTCTTCATGAATGATTTCATTTATGTTAAATTTACTGAAGTGACGCACGTGCACAGTGAAATGACCATTTCAGTAGCTGGTGAATGTAAATACCAAAAATTTGGGTAGATTGATAAAGCAGTCGTGAATTTTGACTTCGTTATAAAATAGTCATGAATTTGCTCATTACAATGTCAGTTGTGATTAAACAGCTCAGTTTCGAAATGTAGAAATTCTTTAAAAACTAACTCTTTTCCCCTTTCCCGAGGGCTGCAAAATTTCACAGACGTGAGGGTATAGTAATTTTGTTCATCAAACCATCGGGAGCTGTAAATTAGATTTGTAGTTTGTATTTTCGACAACACCTTCGCTTGTCCTACTCGTGAGTAGCGTGTACATGCGTCATGAACCTCGAATACTTGTGATCCAATTCTTTGTTTCTACTGTACTGACACAGTTCAGATTTACTTTTTTATGACGTATAGTGTGTGAACATTTTACGTTATGTTCCCGACTCGATTGTTCTATGATTGTACATTCCCCTTGTAAGAAAAATTTGCAGAACGTTTCACTTACGCTTCTTGACCCACTATCTGTACCGCAACCGTGCTGCGCTACAGTTTCGCATGACTCCTTGATGAGTGGACCGTTTATGACCGCGCTGTCCCGATATATCGGATAACTTTCTGTACTGTTGCCCTTGGTTGCTCACCTGGCTGTAAGTCATTTGCATTTATGTATTTTTATGTATTGCATTGTTTATAATCACGAAATTACGATAAACACGGTTATACGTTTGGAATTTGTTCTGCTGTCCGTAGCCGTGTACATCCCATATCGTGCGTGAAGTTAGTGAGACTAAGTTTTCTGCTATATTGAAAGTCCAAGTAATCGGGATAGTTTCTACGTGAGCTAAACTGGATAGACAGGGGTATAGGTGAACAACTCGCAATCGTCCCCTCCCGGCACCCCCACCCCCCCACCCCCGCCCCCGAATGTTCAAATCTCAGTGAAGGCTCAGTGAATGAGCACTGCCGGTGATTCCTATGAATGAGACGACCCCTGTACTGTGATTTCTTGGTTTAAAACGGTGAAGCCAGTATTGATGTTATACAATCAAGTTCTTGATGGGATGTTTAGACATGAAAAAGTCCTAGTACTTAAGATATTTTGGGCTGATCAGGCTCATCCTTTTAAAAATGAACTTTTCTGCACTTGTACAGGAGGAAACGTATTTGATTATCGACCAATAATTCACTCACTCTAGACCACTGCAAACCCGTGACCCGTCTTGTCTTGTCATTTATCACTTTGAAACACTGGGCCCATTCACCCAATTAATGAGGATAGAAAAAAAAGACAGGACGTCAGACGCAAGCTTTTCTTCACTCTTGTCAACCGCGAACGCAAAACATGTCAAACAAGAGTGAACGAAATGTTTGCATTCCTCGACTTTTTTCTTGTTTCTGTTCCAATGAATTTATCAGTTCAGCTGCAGCTGCTTTGACTCCGACATAGACAGAACGTGTCAATGCCTTAGTCATGGAATAGGAGAATATGTGCCGAGATGGTCGTAGCAGTGGACGAATCGTCCCTTATCCCAAAAATCAAACGACCACTTCTTAAAGACTAAACTTAGAAACTTTTCACCGCTTGAATGGCAGCCAATAGGCTGTGGCTGTGTGGCTGACTGACTCGGAAAACAGTTCTTTGTACAGCAAGAATTTTGTGAGTTCAAGTGATTACCCTCCTGTCAAAAACATTCCTTTAGAAAGCCATCCCATTCATATGTCACACATAAAACAGAATGAAAAGAATTGAAATTCTCTCAAAGAAATTGGTGCATCACTCAGTTATAACTCTGTGTTTATCAGTCTATTGTTATCCCTAGGCACTTTATAAGGTCGATTCTAGCAATGAAACCGTTATTAATTGGTAATTTATTCGTCAACTTGCGGGCAAAATAACATCTCGCATTATTGGTACTGTACTCACCGGCTGGATAAACGATACTCAGTGTCTAAAATATTCAAGGTGAATATAGGTAGCTCCATCAATTGTCCACAGGCTAACATTTGAGCAGATGGCAATTTTATGTGCCCTCTGTTACTGGAGTAACCACGGATGTTTAGTCTCTAAAATGGACAAGCTAATCGACAAAAGATGGGAACAATCGATGCAAACGTCACAGATACAAACAGAATTTTTCATAGAATGTATTGTTGGTACGAGGAGCCTGAATCTTGTGCAATAGAAAATCGCTTGCATTTTTCACACCGAAAAGTCGAACGTCGCGAGCCGGAATAGCACTGGCGACCCTCTGCATACCCGGCAGGTGCTCTACCAGCTGAGCTATCGCGATCTGGACAGTCGGGTGTGAATAACCCAGGTAGACCGCGGTAGCTCAGCTGATAGAGCATCTGCACGGTATGCGGAGGGTCGCCGGTTCGATCCCGGCTCTCGGCGTTCGACTTTTCGATGTGAAAAAAGCGATTAGACTTTCCATTACACAAACAGAATTGTTGCACTTTGATTGACTTCAATATTTTCTAGCTCCTATTATGGAGGCAATGACACCAATCGCACCGTCGTTTCTATGGTGCCAATACGAAGGAGCACCCACTCGTTACGCACTAGTCTCGGGACATGAAATTCTGTTCTTTTCATGGATGCCATGAAATCTGACTAGGGTAGATTTTGAGCCAATTTTTTTGACTAATGTGTATGCAGATGAGCCTACGAAAGCCTTGCAGTACAATACTGCGCAATGTTGAACCTTCTCATTTTGTATGTCTCACAATCACTTGCGAATAGCATGTGGGATTGTTGAAACTTCGTTTGGCTGACCGTCCTTTGGACTCCGCCTTTCACGCACACACCTCAGGTCCTTCAACCAACCCTACACTCGGAAACACCAGACTCGATTTTTGCTTGTGTTAGAGTTCATCCGTTGTGCATATCGTCCGCCACACCCAGGGTTTGAACCCGTCCCTTTTCATCTCGAAGACGTGTGTGTTACTACCGCGTCACCTCGCTCCCGTCAGGGCTGATTCGAATCACCAAGTTAAGTTTGTTCAGATGTTGGTTGATGGGAGACATTCGCTTGGAGTTAACAGGACAGATACCGTGTCTCAATTTGAAGCTGCCGGGCATTTCTGGCTATCATAGAGGACAATATCTGAACAACCTTAACTTGTTGATTCAGACCAGCCCGACCGGGAGCGGGGCGACCCAGTGGTAACGCACACATCTCATTTCTATAAAGTTAGTACTTTATGACCGTCGATTGTAATCCCACACATCAGGTCGTTTTACCTAGGCGATTGTGAAGAGCAAACGAAATTTAACGTGCTGCCGGTTAAAAATCTTCCCATCTATTCTCGATAAAGAGACGAATCGGCTGAATTCTCTCAAGCTTGCATAGCGTGGCTTCGATCAAGAATGACTCACTTTCGTAATCCTACTGACGTGCTTGCAATCAGCAACCCCATCATGAACTTGTATTTGCATTTGTATTTGATCAAACTTTTGCGTAGACAGATGTCCAGATTTCAGTCAAAAAATATTTACACTTGGCATCTCATCGAATCATTGGGATGACAAAAACTATTACGTATCAAAATTGCCAAGAAATTCTGCCAGTACTCGTACCCGATTTGTGATTATTTGGGCCAGATACGGAAAGGACCGAGTTTTTGTAGATGTCAATCTGAAAGGACATGGGTCGAAAAAAGGAACCAGTAAAGAAGCGAGAGAGAGAGTTACATTTAGATAGATCACTGTGTATTGGGTCAAGGCTGTCTGAAAGGATTTTGTGAACGAACTTTTCACGTGCGGTCATGTGTAGTTCGCACGGCTTAGCAGATAATTCAGTTAAGGGTAATACTAGATAGATCTCGAAGAAGAATTTTAAAATCTTTTTTTAGTAGAGCAGCCAAAAAAGGGGAACAGCAAAGTTGAACACGAAAAACTCATTGATAAACAAAAAGGGAAATAACATTCTGATTAACGTTAAAACGCCTAAGCTTTCGGATTTGGTAACATAGCCTGCGTAGTTTCTTCACACAGTGTGAAATGTGTGATGACCACCTCAAATTTGCGTTGATGGTGATTCGCACGTATTTGACAGAACCCACAGTAGCTAGAGGTTCGGTGGAAATGACAAATGGATTAGAAAAATAAGCCGATCGGGAAAGGATTAAAGTGCATTCAGTGCGTTTCGACAAAGTTACAATTAAAACAGATCGAGCAGATAAATCATAAACATGAGACAGATTACTGGAAAATTCATTTAAGTCCTGGGTTACGGAAACAGCTTGACAAACAGCCAAATCAACGGCATAGTTAAACAGGAGTGTAGGAGAACTAGATAAAAGGATACTAATGGAGACGGAAAAGATATGAGAGGAAAGGACGGCTCCCGAAGTACTCCTGAATTGTTCACCAAGGGCTTGGATGTTTTAAACCTAGTCAAGTGCACTGAATTTTGTTGTTGAAATAATCAGATAACCATGCTAGTAAATATGTAGGACAGCCAAAAGCTTGCACTTTACGGAGGAGGAGAGACCGCGGAATAGAATCAAAAGTGGATGAGTAGTATAGAAAAGCGCATCTCACAGACTTCGCTGATCCACCCAAGGATTTGGTCACATGGCAAACTAAGGAAGCGATAGCATCCACAGTGAACGTGCTCGATTATTAGGCAAACTGTGAGGGGTCATTGGGAGAGTTTATAGAGCAATTCAACCGGTTAAGAATGGCACGCGCTGTAAGTGTAGGACCAGATGAAGTTAGAACAGTGGAACGAAAGTGTTTAGCTACGACAACATAAGTACAAGGCCTGGGTATAGGAACAATAGCGACTGATATCCAGTAGTCGGGAACAGAAAATGACCAAAACGATTTGTTCCAGAAGGAAGTAAATATATCGGTCTGGGCAGCAGCACCATGTTTCGAAAGTGATGACAAAAGGCTATCAGGACGAACAGCTGAAGTTATTTTGGAAGCACGAAGAAGGTTAAATACTTCTTCCGTGGAGAACAGGGTTATGTGCACACCATCTTCTCGAATGAATGAAATCGAAGGGTCATTTGATGGGTGGATGTAATGCACTGTTGATACTGTCAACGTCCTCAGCAAATTTCCCTCGTTTTTTTCTTTCCACACAGCAACTGAATGCTTTGCCATAGTCGGTTACTGTTCTAATTACACACGAGTTAACTAGCACACAGCAAGTCAGTGCGTTTAGTTTCTTTCTTTACTAAAAAAGGACATTTATCTTACTTTTAAATTATCCCGGGCTTTATAGAAATATTCCTTCCGTCTGTTTGATGATTTCAACATCCGAGAAGTGGCAAGGCTCCAACAAAGGAAGTGGGTTTCTTAGGAGCATAACAAGTCGAAAATTAAATGGTCCGTCTCTACGAAAAGTTAAACATTGCTACTGAGCGACGAATCGAAAGAAAACCAGGATGATGCATGAGAAAGACATTTCTGTAGGAGAAGAATGTTGCCCGTGAAAAATTCCGGAGAAGAAGTTTGAGTTAGCTGGTCTGTCTGAATGAGTGGAAAGCAGACCGGGAGTATATCTTAGGCCTCAACAGAATCAGACAATGGTCACTGTTTGAGACAGGTGTACAGAGCCTTAGGGAGAATAATTCAGGGTGACGATCGATAACTAACCCCGCTGTACTTCACTACTGATCCTAGCATGCGCACACGTGCGCACGCACACAGACGCATTCACTCAGTCAACCAGCATTCAATCAAGGCCTGTTTACTGCGTGCACCTTATGACTTTCGGACCATTAGGCGACAGTTTAACTGAACTTCGAAACCGATTGCTACCGAAAACGTAACAAGTGATTTGTCTCAGTTGCCTACGACCCCATACACCCAGTCATCCTTATACTTCGGCACTCCACAGTTGGTTTACAGCTGTAATCTCATTTGAATCGAATGGCAATAACCGCGAAACCGGTCGTGAGCGTCCGGGGAAATTTTGTCCTGTCATCCAGATGCAATCCCATATTTATTTGTTTTCTGAATTTCAAGACTGTTTTCGATTACCTCAACAGAAGATGTTTATTAAGGCAACTAGATAAAAAAGAATCACCCCCAATTGGTCCCAATTGAATGCAAGAATATTTCGCCAACCGATCTCAAATCATATCTTTAAGTGGTTGTAGGCCATCATTTATCTCTGGTAACATCAAGGGCGTTGCGAGGTGTCATCGTATTGCCGTATTTGTTCACAAGCTAAACATTTGAGCTTTCTTCTATTATCTAATACTTCACCCTTGACTATGCCGACAATTCTACGGTTGTTTTATAATATCAGGATAGTACATATATCATTCCACTCTAATAATCTCTGTGACTAGGTGGAATGTTTCAACACTTTTAATTTGGCGAAATCAAAATATGTCAGTAAGTACTGTTTTCAGTTGGTCGCAATTGCACTAGGAAGGGTGATACCTAATATATTCAAGTCTGTCACATGTCGTGTCCTCGGAAAGTAACAGTTTTCCGAATGTTCACAAGACATTTCTGTAGGAGAAGAATGTTGCCCTTGAAAAATTCCGGAGAATAAGTTTGAGTTGGCTGGTTTGTCTGAATGAGTGGAAAGCAGACCGGGAGTATATCTTAGGCCTCAACAGAAGCAGATAATGGTCACTATACTACTCATCCACTTTTGATTCTATTCCGCGGTCTCTCCTCCTCCGTAAAGTGCAAGCTTTTGGCTGTCCCACATATTTACCAGCATGGTTGTTTGATTATTTCAACAACAGAACTCAATGCGCGTGACTAGGAATAAATTGTGGTGACTTTGTGTCCCAGCGCGTTTTACACTCCAATCATCATTCATGCGTTTTCATAGACAACCGAATGCTTCATGCGCGTGATTCCTCCATGTACCTTCCCGGGCGTGGGTTAGCGTGGTGCGCCCATCGGGCGTATGGAATTCGTCTCCCGATCAAGTGATAACTTTTGAGAATTTTACGCCAACCAATCAGATCGGTCTTGGATCAATAACTGAGTGCACAGTTTTCCCATTATGTAATTTTATCTGTAAAGTGCCACATTTTTTATACCAAAGGATGAGGACATTCTAGAGTTTTCACCTCGGCTTCTGATTTCATTCCGCGCAAATCGGTTACATGAGACATTTTACGCTTCTTTTTTGGTATTGGAGTTGAGCAAACTCTGCAGCGGAATCCGGTCGGTTTGCTTTCTAACAGACTTCGATTGAATACTGAGGAGAACGCAGATGCCAAGTCGCCAGCATGTGTTTATTAACAATGGAGCAGATACGATCGAATTCGAAGACTTTGATGGTATTTATGATTTTAAAAGCCTTAAATACTCAATTTAGTCGGAAATATTGAGGAATTCCCCCTTCACTCAATGCACCTGGTAATTTGTACAACAGTTGGCCTTTTAACCACGCGCATACACTCATCAATCCGACAGATCATGTAAATATCATGCTTAAGATATACCTCATCTTAGGGCTGCTTCCACCGCCCAGTTTCGCTGACTTTTCGACATCTTCGCAATCAATATTTAGCACGTCAATGAAAATGTGAGTTGGGTTAATCTATCCGCAGATGTATAATAGACATCTCCGCCAGCACAACTTGTTTGTTTTGGGCGCTTAGTTCACTTATGTGATCGGTTAAATAAATCAGCACCTACCTTTCCTACCGGGTCAGAGAGACCCTGGGGAATCATTGACTATTTGAAGTGCTAATGGCGTTGGCGAGCATTTCACACGTGACGGACGCGTTTCTACATTTTCTCTCCTCAATTTGCTTGACTCGGTGATAGGTTACACCAAGTGAGTGACTGCGTGAATAAATAAAGTAGAGAGGGTTTCGTTTTGCTTGCCGTGATGGTTCCTGTAACACCGAATCACTAGATTAGATACTGAGATTTTACGATCTGGCATCAAACTGCAAAGTCCTCTGAGGAGAAACTGTCAACCGTAAGAACAGCTCCGTGAAACAACCGAAATTCTTAGAATTTAATAGAACTCAACTGGATACAAGGGAAAAAGCCATTACCGGCAACAAGAACTGAAAACAGAGTCATTTTCCTAAGACTTACTTTTATAGATGTGATCGCACATACAAGATCCAACCAAGCCTCAAGTGCAGTAGATTGAATTGTAATCGAGACCGCCGTGATCAAATGCGCGTTTTTATTTATGAATCCTGCAATTTCATGCCAAAAAGGTCTTTCTGCTCTCGCCTATCTTGATGTACCAACTTGAAAGCATTTATGAAGCTATTTATATATGCCGAACCAGAAGGCAGCTATCAGTGAGCATCACAGAACAGTATACATGTGCCGGTATAAGCACGGAAGAAATAGAGTCGTATCAAGTTCTACCGTCCTTCAATTGAAGCCAAATGAACCCTTGTTCAGCATCTAGTCAGAATTTATAATTTCGTGTCATGTCTCCGTACAGGCCCGATGAGCAATTCAGCTTTGGGCAATAACAACTATGAAAACAGTTAACAACCGTCTGCTAAAGCTGAAGGTGTACACGCAATAGTAAACAGAACAAGCATGTGAGCTCGGTTGACTGAAAACTGAGTATGCATAAGCGTAGCGGTGATGAGACGCGAGCCAAGAATCACATTTTGCGCAGTGAAATCACCTGCGCAATTAGTGTTCGTCTGAAACTAGTTCATCTGCCTATCCCATCCCTTTCTGGTAACGGAGTGTGGAGCTTCGATTTTACTCATTTCTCCTAATTCATTTTTATGTAAACATGTTTGCAATGTTTTGCGGATAGGACCTCTAAAAACATTTGTTGGTCTAAAATCTTGTGTTTAAGTGGGACTATTTCATTCACCTTTGCCAGGTATAACTGCCTCGTTTTTCCATGCTGAAGAAAGGCTTGTATCAAGAGCCCACTTTAGAATAATGAAAGTTCAAGCAAACCAATGATGACGATCATCTCAACAAATGATCGAATTCTCATATTCTGTGGATTTTTAAGCAATAAATCCAAATTCAGGCAGAGCGTTGTGCTTGGTGACAGTGGATGTAGTTTTCCAGTAGGCAGTTCGTAATAAACCGGTAAATTCGCTCCCCAGTTCTAAGAACTGTCATATTGAGGACAGAATTTCTCGCACTTTGTAAAAATGTCCATTTAACAACGGAGGCTTTTGATAGGGTATTATTAAACTATCAGTTGAAAGAGTTCCGTCCAGAAGATTTCAAGCTAAATGTGCCTGTTGTTTGACACTTGCAATACGTGACTGAGGTATTAAACGACAAGTATGACTAATACTGCAACAATAGTAATTAACGACTAGAATACCTGCATTGTTAGAGAATTTACTGTTTGCAGATAGTCAAAGGTATAAAACTCACATAAATGAATTAGGGAAACAAGTCAGTGTGCAAATCATAATTCAAAGAACCATTTTATTCTTTTAAACCTTTTTTATTTTCTTTTATTGTTTCATAGTTAAACAACTTTCCAGGAAGCGGGTCGAGCCCAGTTGAAGGCAACCAGTTGGGGAAGTGGACGGCGATGGAAGCAGGATTCGAACCCCTGACAGAACGGTTTCAAGCTTATTACGATGGACATTCGTCCATGGAAAAACCCTGCACGGGAATGGAAATAATCTGGCAAAACAATGAGTAGATTTTTGAAGAACTTTTATATTTATGGAGCATTGCGTCACGTATATTGCCCCGACTACGGCTGATCAATCTTCGCTGAATGTGATAAATAAAATCTCCAATGGAAATGAATTCCATTTTGTGATAGCATTTCCCTATGAACCAACCAATATCTATTAGGTGGATGCACGGTCATTTATGATTACTGAGTATGGTTTGGTTCATTAAAGCTTGTTGTTAAAATAACTGAAGGAAGTTTTTGCCGAATTTTTTGTTTGTTTATTGAAAAACTCTCCTTACAGCTACTCAGAAATACTCACAAAATAGTTGATTTCCTGCTTGTTAAGATGGTTTGGTTGGAAGCCATATAATAATTTTTAAAGATAAATTGAACCGAAGTTCACTTGTATCATTGCATTCAACTCGTATCATCAGTGGGACTAGAACAAGGGAACTAACAATTCAAATAATGACTATTTTTATTCTGATTATCTCTCTCCGTCCGAAGTTTTTCTCAAAAGAACATGGATCTCTGGACCTATGGATTAGCAGAGGAAGAATTTATCCTTAGAATTCAAATTAAATTGTCATTTTGAGGGGGTTAATCTATCCTGAAATAAAACGCTACTTCATGACAGAATTGTTTTGTCACCACAAGGTTATCTTTCCTCTCTCTCTGAATAAAAACACAATAGAAACAATGAAGCAGCTGTTTAGTTTACGATATCGATCCACAAACATGCGAGAATAAGAAACTTCAAATGGAAATACAGGGGATATTCGGTTACACGCACGATTCTCTCATATTAGTTGATGCTTACGTGCATTTCTTCCCGGTTACTGATACGCTGACTTCTCTCTATCCTCAGTGAATTATTTCGGCTTTATAGGAACAGCGTTTACCAACAGAGCAGCTATATTGCTAGTTAGCCTGTGCTCCTCTACTTGTGTTACTTTGTCCTCCGCAATCCAATATAAAGAAAGTGAAATCACTGATTTATCTGATACTACGACTAAATTCTTCATCATATTCAAGTTTGGGGTTATTGTGGGTTGATTCTTGTAACTTAATTTCCAGTGTCCATTGTTTACCACTGCAAAAGTATGTGATAAATGATATGATTGACCATGCTGTGTGAACGTTCCTCTCATCACTGATGAATCGCCTTATGCAAAAGCAAATATCTTACTCCACATGTACGAAAAACCTGACGAAACACAATAAGAAGAAAACAGCTTGGCGGACAAGCTTGTTTACATTTATTCGTATTCAAACCAGCACACAACACCAAATATGACTCAGAACAACAAAAGGGGAGCGATATGTTCACAGTAATTAAATGAACATTTTCTTATTAGTTATAGGCTGACGTACTACCCAGGAGCAGAGTAATCTTCCCAGGAGAACTCATCTGACGGACTGGAAACATTTGCTTTTTGATCCCGATGAGTCTTTCGTTGTCTGGAGTATCGTGGAAAACGCTCCTTCCCAGGTTAAGCGTTAACCAGTGCAGCTCATACTAACCAGCATAACTAGTTCTACAAATACAAGGTCATTAGATTGGTATTCTGTGTGAATTTGTTATAACGAGTCACTTTTCTGTGAATCCTCAAGCCATGCTGCACAACACGGAACGTGAATCGATCGCCGAAAATCTAATCACTATGAAATTCTGAATCTCGTCAGCACGGAAATCAGTGACCAGCTGTGTTGGGCCTGCGATGCTGACTTTGCGTCTGACGAAGGATGGAGTCACGAAGTTGGCTTTATCCCTTTTTGATGTGACATTAATAGATCTGCTGAGATCACTATTCTCCGGATAAATTTTTCGCTCTCGGGGTGTCCTTCATGAAAAAAGCCGAAAATATCACCATTCAAGTCAAGTGCTTGTTTTTCGTCCACTGCTTCTTGTTGTGACACCGTGTTTTGCATAAATAATGTGAAAAAGCTGTCACTGGTATACAGATGGATTCGAAGCAACACCTACACCAAAACACGTGGAAAACGCGTTATCCTTATTTGATCTCCCTTTTTTAAATGGTGAAATTTTTCGGTTACCGTTATGCATTTTTTCGTCATTGTGCAAACGAAATGAACGTTTAACGAAAGACTGTCGTATGACTTCGACCTAAAGGTCATGCATTTCAAATAAACCAATAAATCTTTTGTCCGCGTGAGCTTACCGTCAACACTGAAGTAGCCATTTAGCAACGAGATAATACAATCTTCTCCAGAGGTTGTACTTGGTAATAACAGCCCAAACAGAATCGACTTTCCAGTAAAAAAGAATTGCTTCTGACATAATCAGCAATTATTCTTCAGTGACGAATGACATCTGCGGTAAATTTTACAGAATTCCAAAACTTCAGCCTTTTTGGCATGGCAAAACAGAAATAAGGACGATAACTCGTAAAGAAGAAGACTTTTTCATTCATTTCCCCACAATGCTTGCATATATATATATATATATATATATATATATATATATATATATATTAATATATATATATACATATATTATATGTAAAATATGCTGAACCAGTTAATCAAATGGCTTCAGTGATCAAATAGTGGCATTTATTTAAAATAACATATTTTCTCAAAAGTCTATTGACGAAAATTTCTCTCCGCAATTTTGGTCTTTTTCTTAAATCACTTACGTTAATCATCTACACTGGGTTTTAACATCGCGTCACGTGCACTGGATTAGTGTACACCTAGAATCTTACAATAGTGATTTAGCGCAGCGAACTCAACTGTCATGATAAAATTCCTTGGTTTGGTTATGATGAAGAAATGAGAATGCCTTCGATTTTCTGGGACCATTCTACATACCCTCAACCGGGGACAGAGAAAGCACGGTTTATACCAGGCTTGTTGGAGGAAAATTTCCTTCTGTATGACATTCACATCATATTCATATGAGCTTGTCCGTTATAGAGTGGCATGCTCATTTCATGTTATTTAATCATAATTTTTCTGAACCATTCAGTTTTTTACCCACAAAAGAACAAACAGACCTGCCTCAACGAAAGCGAGAGAAGGAGAGATCACATTCTTCAAACTTACCAAATCGGTATTTCTTTGACAGATATTACTCCAATTCTTACCATGAACAGACGCATGGCAATTTGTGTCACTCACTGAAATCATCTCATTCAAACGACATGCGATGGGTAGAAATTCAGTGTGGGACATTTTTCCGGATGATTCTGATCTGGCCAGGGCACACTGCACAATATTCTTGTTTTGCTGTTGAGAAGAAGAATCAGTGAGTTTGAGCATCGTATGGGCGAACGAGTTCAGATCGTGCTGTGAGTAGCTCCGTGATCGGATTCACCACGTAGGCAAATGTTTCGCATACGATGATACATAGAGAGCTTCCCACAAGGCTCAGTGTGGTGGAATACTTCCCGAGAAACATATCCTATCTGCCACAAGGAAACACCACATATAATGTCTAATGATCTAGGGTGAAAGAAAATACAATCAACCATGTAGGTAAAGCGTTGGTAAAAGTGAAATAAAATGCGAGGTTTTGCCGGTGACACGTAGAAATTTTATCAGTGGATTCAGACAAAAAGGCAATTTTAGATAGACTATTGCACTACAGGATGGTGCGTCATACTGTGTCTCGTGGGACTTTCACTTTTGGCCATGGGAATATGACTTCTCAGTTAATCGTCATTTCAAATATGCAGCCTTTATGGTGAATCCAAAGCACCTCACATTCCATTGAGATACGTAATTTATTCTCCATGCTAAGCAAAGAATTCAAAGTAATTCATTCGGAATGAACTTCGAGCATCAAAATGTTAAGTAATGCTGCGCGAAATAGCTATTGATCTCATCAGTGACTTGTTGAACCCCAAACCAGCAGATTTTAATAAAAATAGGGACAGCTGTTCTGAGTATTACCGTAGTGTAAAATATACTTTGAGCATTGTAGCACCGAGGTCTAAGTGAATAACTCGTATGGCTCAATCAACATTCAATATACCCTCATGGATATGAACTACATTTTGTGGAGTCGTAAAGAATTTAGTAAAGCTGCACAGTGAAAGTATTGGATCATGGGAGCCAGGACAATCTGTACTGACTTTGTGCACACCATTGAGAGAGTTTTGATCATAAATGTTTTCTCCACAGTACAATTTGTCATGTGGATGATACGGAAATTCCAAAGAATCACTTCTGTGTTGTACAAGACCTGTACTGTCTTACGTAAATTGTTCCAAGACAATGTTCTTTAAATTACATTTCTATTTATCGGATGGATCTATTTTATACATCTTCAGGACGAGACATCATCTTGGCATAGTGTGATGGCTTGCGTGCCTTCGCGATCCAAAGAGCAACTGAAGATGGTTCCCTAAACCGGAGATGTAATCATCCCTGACAGGTCAATGGATAGAGGTCAGACGAAGTCCAATATTTGGACCAGGTAATGGGCAACTTCTGGTTCTAACCACTATGCTCCTAGAGAGGACACTCTAGTAAATAAACATATAGTGAAGCAGTTCACCGGCCTTAACACGTCCACTAGATAAACGTAGAAGTGGATCTCTCTCGACGGTGGAGAAGTCATCGCACTTCTCTGAGCGGCTGTCACCCACCTAAGGTGAGCAGCCCTCTGCCCGAAGAATACTGCCCCGTCCATATTCCGCTTGCTCCATTGGGCGCATGGGACCAACGACTGAATTCTAAAAGCGGATCGATAACAAAGCACCAGCGAAGAAAAGACAAGACGCATGCAGTCATCAGGTCTCACGTGAAAGACCAGAAGACGTTCCTTCATGGGCTTTTCGGTCATATTAGCATGCTGGGTTAAAGCCCCACTGCCCTGTGGGTGAGAATTTCGAGTCCAAGGATCTGGTCAGGGTTTTTAAGAAAAAACCCTTCTACGACGTGAGCATTTGCAAAGTATGATATGCACAGAAGTCCTAATCAATCCCTCTGGAAACACTTCCCATCTCTCTGCTCTTCTTCCTTCGCATCCCAATTCTGAATGGATAAGAGGCTCCAAAATTAGTCGTGACCGCGAACTTCTAACTCTCAGAAAGGGTAACAAATTAGAGACAGGGGAAGAAAGAGAATCCATTCTCCAACCTAAGCCTTCTCTTTACTTAGCCGATTTCAACGTTCGCACACTTTGCCAAATGGGGCAACAGTTTGCTCTAGCTAGGACTCCTAAAACCTTTACCATAGACGTGTGTTGTCTTCAAAACACGCATACAAGACCCATCTTCAGCGGTAACACTTCGCTCCCCTGATAAAAAATCGGCTTCCCTTTTCACTTTTCGAATGACGGATGATCCGGTGTCTAGTGCTCGTGTTCAGACTGGCGTTGGCATCGCTCTGAGCAGGAAAGCTGACTGTGCACTGCTTGACTGAATTCCAGTCTGCAGTCGTCTGTGTGCAGTTCGGTGGAATGGCTCTGTGCTTGTCAACAGCAATAGACTGAAGCTCCGATGCCTTTTTCTCGTTTCTGAGTACGCTTCAACTTACTCTAGCTCACCTGGGGCTAATGACGAATTCTACTACATATTCTAGAAATACTGCTCCGCAGCGTGTGCTCTGCGAACATCATGGTAGTTGCTGATGATTTCGGTGCTCCAGTTGAAAGCCTAAACGAGACGGAGAGGAATACAGGAAGCGGATGTTGTATTTCAGTCGATCGAACTAATAACTGTGACTGACTCATTGAACTATGTTCCGACCACGGACTATTCCTACACAGTCTCTCGCACAAAATGCTGCACCGAATAACCTGGTGTCCGTTTGCGACGTCACAATGTTGAAACCAGATCGACCACATTGCTATCGATTAGCTTTGGCGTGGTTCAGTTCAAGATTGTCGATTGTTTTAGTCCAGGTTTGCAGACTGATCACTCATTTATTCCTTTTTCAGATTACGTTTCGTAGGTGGCCGAAACAACGCCAAAGCAAACCGTCCTCCGCAGCTGTTACAGCACAATAACCATTGATCTGCCATCTGAACAGAATTATCCACCAGATTATCGATGCAGTCAAATCCCATGATCCAGAAGAGCGATAGACAGAGATCAAACAGGCTCTACATGTGGCAGCTGATGCTACCCAAGGTCCACACCTAGAGACACAGAAAAGATTGATATCTGCACCCTGAGTTGCATTATTTGATGCTCGTAAATTGATTACCCCGGACTCTAGATAAAATGAGGCATAGAGATACCTTAAACTCCAACTGATTCTTAGCCTGAGAAAAGACTGAGCCGTGGTGGATTGCAAAGTATAGGGAGATGGAAAAAGCCGTGGCGGCTGGCAACAGCCGCTACCTTTCCCGTCCAGTCAGAAATGCCAGTCTCCGAAAGTCAGGCTATAGTAAACTGATCAAAAAAGTGAACTGTTCGCTGATTCAAACTCAGCTTCTTCTAGTTCGTTGGACGAAGCTTTTCGAGAAGCAGTTTATTTGGCCTTCGTCCTCGACAAGTTTACTCATTAGTGCGATGGTTACAGCTCTGGTTGTGGATATTATTGCTCTGCCGGAAGCGGAGGTTCTTCGTATGATAAGCTACTTTTGTCGACTTAAGGCTGCTGGGCCAAATGAGTTGCCTCTATCTATTTTCAAAGGCTGTGGCTCAACATTGTTATCGAAAATGACGAACTCCTCCATTCCGTATGGGATAGGGAAGACCTTTCAAAGATTTAATGTGAATCCGTGATCACTCCGATTTACAAGAAAGGTGACAAATCCTCGTATAAGAACTACAGGGGAAGAAGTCTGGTTAGCATCGCATCCAAACTGCTTGTTGGTATCATTCTCTACCGCTTATCAAACGCACCCGAACAGTGCTCGCTCGAGAATCAAGTTGTTTTTGGGCCTGATCGAGATTGTGTTGATCACGTCTTCACTCTTCGAAAAGATTTTGAACAGAAGCACACCTGAAGGCCCACCATGTCGATTTTTCTTGATCCTCAGGCTGCCGTCGACTCAACTGACCGCACGGTTCTCTGGAGCTGCCTCCTGTTCAAGGGTGTACCGGAGAAATTCATTTCCTTCACAAAGTCCCTATACATGAACAGCTGAAGCTGAGTTCGGGTTAAAGGTGCTCTTTCACCCGAGTTCACCACGAGAGGTGGTGTACGCCATGGTTGCCACTTTCTCCTTTTCTCCTTAGCTTTGTGATTGATAGGATCCTAGAGACCGCAGTTTTGTCAGGTGATGATAATGGTATTGAACTTTTTCCGGGTGAAAACGTATTAGACCTTGAATATGCGGACGGCATTGTTCTTCTAAGGGAAGATCCAGGTAAGTTGCAAGCTTTTCTAGACAGCTTGTCGGACTGCGTGGCAGTGTTCGGTATGCGTTCTGCATCTTCAAAGTGCAAGATGCTGTTGCAGGATTAGGCTGGTCCAACATTAAACCTTTCAGTGTCCGGGGAGACCATAAAAGTGATAGACAAGTTCTGTTATCTGGGCAGCTGCATTTCACCCGAAGGTCGGATATCGGATGAGGTGTCTCTGCATAAACAGAAGGCTCGTTTCGCATTTTCCAACCAGAGTCATCGGTGGCGTCGAAATGACTTCCGTTTACCTATCAAGGGTCGAGTGTACGCTGCAGCAGTGAGGCCCGTCATCATAACATGTTGCATTTTTGACTCCAATGGCCAGTGTGTCGGCAGCTCTTTGACTACTGTCTTTACCATAGAGAAATTTTTGACGACCACATTTAAATGTGCTGTTAGAGAGTAATTGTATGAACTGAACCTTGAATTTGCTCATAAATTTACAAGACTCACAGTCAATAATTAACAGACAAATCCTCCTGCGTGATTTTATTTACAAATCTCTAGTGAAACAGAGCAAAAAAACATCATCCTGAGAAACTACTACCTTCACAGATGACTTGGTTTCTTTGAATTCGGGGACGTTTTCAATCATAACGCTGAAGGTTTCCCCAACATTCAAGATGTCTCTGATTGAAGTTCACTAACAAAGCTAAACTTGTCTTATTCCGATCTAAATCAATGAAGTTGGTTGGTGGGATGTACCGACATTCGGCTGAATAGTTTTTTGGGGGGAAATCCTAAGCCGAATGACATTTTTCTGAGCCTTCAACGGCTCATCATATGCCAGACACACACGGTAAACAAACCCATAGCCAAAATGACAGGCCTCGTGATTTGAATCCCTTGACAAAAAAAACAGGTGCCCGCATCTGTTGGGCTTGCAGTGCAGTCTTCGTATTACGTGATACTGGCACTATTGAAAAAAGGCGCTACCTTATGTCCAACAGAGAGTGAGAGATCCTGGGAATATTCCCGGACTGGTCTGAGGACTGGGGTTTCTGTCACATATGATCGTCCCATTCATTCAATTTGCTAGATCTTCTCCTCTGAAGTTTGTGCTTGTGGTAGTTTTTCTGTGAGTTATCAAATAGCTGGTGCTCGTATTCGCGTTAAAACTCTGAACGAGATACTTCAAAAAAGATTCGAGATTCTACGCTTCGGCAGATTTACTTTAATTCTCTTTAGGGGGTACCGAGAAAATTCAGTCTCAGTGGATCACTTCGTTGCTGCCGCGATAACAGTGTGGACGACTACCGAAGCGCGCTAAAATGACCTTGGAATCAACGCTCATTTTGACGCGCACTGGAATTTCCTTTTTTCGGTAGGCTTGACAGTACATGTTTAAAAGGTTTTTAAGCCACAAACATCGTGAAGTCTCCAAATAGTGAAATAACTTTTCCTAACCTTATAATATAGGCACAATCATGAAAAATATATTGGCCAACAAATTGCTTGTACCAAATTATTCGGATAGTAGACCGGTCAAAATGTAATCAAGGAAATTAATGTGGTCCTGTTGGTCAGTTTAATTATATATCCGTATTTTGTTAACTTTTGGCTTGCTCTGTTCAGAGCGTATTATTCTGGCAGCCTAGGTCACACAAATTCAACTACCCTTTGGCGCAATAAAGAATCAGCGTAAACAAGAAGAAACCACGAATGAATTAATATCATTACCGGAAGGTCTTAATTAAGCCACAAAACACGAACTGTTTACTGCGTAAATTTCCCCATGCATCACAATCAACACTACTCGCAGTCTCATTGTAGCTCGGTCAGTAAACTCTATGCCAGAAAGCTGAAAAAACACCAAGTATAGAGACAAGCGGACATATGATTAAGCGGATCACAACGTGCACATTAAAAATTATGATAGAAGTCTGTATATAATTCATTATCCCTTCTTATTCCATTTATGGCTGACATTTTCACATGCTTGTAGATCGAAGGAGCACATAAAATGGAAGAATCGTTGAATCTACCGTGCTGTTCCTCACGGAATGCCTTTGCATCTATTGGACACTAAATGGTAAATGTACGTGATACGAAAATTTGTGTAACAGTGAAACGTGTAATTTAGGGGAAAGAAGAGTTCCATGAAATACAATTTCACCTTAACTTCGACAGTAACTGAGAGCATCTTTCCGTTCACTTACATGTCTTTCTTCACACCAATGGTTTATCAAGTTATACTTTCGATACTGCCATATCCCCGATATCATGAAATTTTACGGGGAAATTCGTTCAACATAGGGAACGGTAGCCACAGTAAGCGCTGCTCTAGGATTAAAAGAAAAACAGTAACTGTCTGGGGGAAAAACCCATGGCTTCTACTGTTGACAAAGTGATATTGAATATATTCCCGTGAAAATATCGGTGCACCTTTAGTTTGCATTCAGAATTCAATGTGCCGCTGAATTGCATCCCTCGCGTACAAAGCAGTCTTTCTCTGCGGCTTTGAATACCGATAATGTTCAGCTTAACTTAATAGCACTTATAAGACCCCGATCACCTATCATGCGTTTAGGTTGCAAGTGAACCATCATTTCAACTGGTGACGAAATCATTTTTGACCTGAAAGACAGGATCAGTGATCAGGGTCTTAAAAACGTTTTCCGTACTCAAAGACCCAAACATTACTCACCCACATTTTGTCAAAATTGTTATTGTATACAGATGCTGAAAGGCTGGCCGCTGGGTTCATTCCACAACCAGTTACTTTTGCCTGGAAACGAAAGTACCGGTAAGTAACACTAATAGTGATACAGTTCTAATAAAAGTGCTACGTAAGGCTAATAAGTTCTTGAACATTTATTTTCGAAAACTATATGGTCAAATATTCTATCCTGAGAAGGTGTAGAATGAAAAGGATCATTTCTTTTGGGAAGGATTGTTTCTTAATTGTCTGTGTTATTATCTAGTGATAATAAGACCTTTAGGGTTAGCGAGAAAATTTTGATCACTGATTGGAATACAGTCTCCTAAGCTAGTTATAGTGAAATGCACTGTAGCCCTCTACTCACAGCCTTTCATTTATAGTGGTTTATGACTGGAATAAATTTCGTTGTGACCATTTTTGTCCTTCATATGGATTCCATAATGAACTGAGTAATCCCAGTCCAAAATATGACCGAACGCTAAGATCAGTGATGCGTTTACTAATGTTACTAAGAGGGCTTTGTATTCTAGCATACATCCTGTAAAAAATAAATTCTAGGGATAAGTTATAACCGATAACCTAAATTTAAAACACAATGCATCATATTTATTCGAAATAAACTCACCAGAATAGCAGCAAGCATCAGAATCAAAAAGTAGACGATAACTGAAAATACAGTCACGTGACCTTGTGCCCAGTGTGGGTTTCGAAATTCATCCACAGTGCTCAAACAACACACTATCAGAAGAAAAGTGCCTATTATTTCCATTCCAAATGTTTGGCCGTCCGTCACATTCTCTCCTGGTGTGTGTAAATTTAATTTCTTATTCGACAAACCAGGAACAAGTTGTGAAGCCAGGGCAATTCCCACGAGTGCACCACAAAACTGACCAGCTGTGCCCAGAATAATGTAGACGAAATTGATTCGCCTCGTCATTAGTAAGGCCAAGGAAAGGGCTGCAGTAATTTGCGGTCCGCTCACAGGTCCAATCGTCCAAACGGAAATTACAAATGCTGCGGAAGCCGTGATCGGGCCATTGACGTCACTTGCCAACTTTCCCTCAGCACCGTGACAGACAAGGATGAACACGATCATTCCCAATCCGAGAGCTTCGGCGGCATAGACGCGACACATGAACTTGATGTGGTACCAATCACATTTTGGTAAGGTGGCTGTGGTGGCCTTGTAGTTCATGGCATCGTAACATTTCCCCATTATTTTTCTTTCTGTAATACATTAAGAGAAACACTACTATTTTATGCTCACCCACTTGTTCAAATTGTGTAACAACTGAATGGGTTGGGAGATTAAAGTCCATTGTTAAAGGCTACGTACAAATTAACTGGAAATTATACTCTGATTGCTCACAAATAAAGATATTCACCATTTGAAATAACTGACGTGAACGACCTATTCGGACGGGAATAGAGCGTATATCTCTCAGTTCAAGGGTTGATTAAATCTGCCACACTACAAACGTAAAACAACTAGGAAGTATGCTGGAGTTCTGTTCATCAGCGTGACGCTTGTGTGCTAACAAGTGCTCTCGAATTTTCGTAAGACTACGTAGGACTACTGCCACCATTGCTCACCAAGTACCCGGTATACAATGAGATTTAGCGCATTTCCATGGTAAGTGTACCGCTGATGGGAAATGAGCAGTACTGGGTACTTTGTAATTCATCCCATTATGTTGCCAGAACACATACACACACACACACACTCAAGTGCAACCACGTTCACCTATGCTAACACGCACTCGTCTCCGGACATTAGTTTTAGAAACTCGGACTCGCCCTGGGAAAGGTGTTATTCTTTTTCAAGTTAATTTTGGTCATTACTCAAAAGGTTTTATTCTCTTAAGCGGTGCTGATAGAGTGGTAACAGTTGGAGACATCGGTCAAACAAACAACAACAAAAAACAGATGATCACATGCTCACTTTCTTGCTTTATACATTACACAATTTTATTGTTGAGTCTTATCATTTTGAATAGTGCGTAAGTTATAGCTGAAGTCAAGTATTGATAGATTTTCATCTTGTCTCGCACACCATATCGGACACTTCTAAGGGCAGGCGTTGAACATCATACTACACATACATTCGATAAGAACTTCACAACTGTTCTCAGTATTTATATATTTCTTGATACCTTCCATAGTAAAATGACAGATTTTCAGGAGGTGTAAAAGAACAAAGAGGATAAGAATACATGAAAACGTTTGCAAAGTTTCTTCAGAATGAAAATAATGTCATTCTTCTAGACGAATACTTTAGAAGACATAATATAATAAGAGTCAGTCAGGTAGAAAATTGCGAGTGAAATTAAAGTAACTGGTTGACAAATCTAATGAAACATAAGCAATGCAAAATATTCCCTTACATCAAAAAGCCGTCGTCGTCATCATGATCATGATCATGATCATGATCATGATCATGATCATGATCATCATCATCATCATCATCATCAACAACAACAACAACAACAACAACATCAAAACTGATAGGTTACCTCGATCTCTTGGTCAAATTTTTGATCTGTATATCGCTTTCCTTCAACTGTATGCTTGTTGAGCAATTACACTTGCACGATTCGACCGCTTCCATCATCATATTTGTTCCTGTGACTCACGAGTGATTGATTTTCCACCAGGAATGATGTACATGTCGATTTTACTACCATAGAGAGAGCATAAATTTCACTACGCAAAGCGAACAGTTCTTAAATTTTCGCCACGTCGTGTTCGGAAACTGAAAGTAACAGTTTACATTAAAATTCCGGCTCTTCTTCAACAATAAAACCAAAACCAATGGGGAAAATTGCGAATCAAGGTTCAATTTTCTCCTGTAACTTGCTGTTTTACTCTAAAACTCAACGAATGGTGAAAATTTGGTTGGAGTCAACTCCACCACTGATGAAGCCCTTGGTTCTGACTGGTATCACTGCAACTTGCATTGTGTAGATGATTAATTAGTAACGTAAAGAGAACACTTGCAGCCACGCAGACCAACGTTGTCTCGGGCATTTGCGTGCACCGAGCCGTAACCTGATCACTATATGTCATACAGTTCGGATGGTAGGTCTTTTAATTGAGCACTTGCTTTCGAACTATACCCAAGTGATTAGGATATAGCTAAACTTAAATGCAGAAAAAATCAGTCGAAAGGTGAACATTCGTTCGTTCGGAGTGTATCCATTGTTTCAGCTCACCTTGTTCTATTCATCCGACATCAAGACGTTCTGTGTAACGCCATTGTCCTTGAATGTTGTCTATCATGGCTACTAATTTCAAGCCATGATTGATATGATCCATCCCCCACTTGAAAAATACCGGACAGCGCTGATTCAATTTCATCATTTTAGCTTGATGATTCGAGAGGTGACTGAAAACCTGAACAAAATATTCAACCCATTTTACTACCTTCCTCTTTTGCATTTCAATATTAGGATGTCCTACTCTCACAAGCAAAATGACTTTGGGAAAGCAACACCTACTGGATGCTTTGCAACTGAGTTGAAACAACTTCCCTAAGTTACCGGTCCTTGACATCGTCTCCATTGTTGTAGCTATTTTTGACCCAGTACTTGTTTCCACCAGCCTTCGCGGAAAACAAAGCATTTCGTTGCAACCGTCGACAAACACTAATTATGAACACACAACCCGCTTGTGAACTGACTAATTTTTGTATACATTCTATGAATCAGTCATCTACGGAACAAATTTTTAACTTTCGACAGATTAACTTTTATAACAGACAACTGGGTGGCTTTCTACGGCTCCTTTACAGTTGTCTCTTCCTTTCTCATTTTACCACCGAGATTTCCTCGGGATGGGAAGGGAAATTTACGGCATAGAAACATACGTATCTTGGGTGGGGGTGGGCGGGGGGGAGAGTATTGATCTTCGTTGTTTTCGTTGACCATCACTGCGGCGCGATGTACTCGGCAGCACTCAGCGGGCGATATCCAACGGTATCGTGGGCTGTTCAACCCTTGTTGGAAAAATAAGTCTGTGAGTAACTCTCTTCAAGTTAAAACCAAGTATAGCTGAGCAGTATACCGTGCCAATAGGGAAATACTACGTCAAGGCGGTAGGCGTTCACAAAGTGTTGAAGAACTTCTCTTGAACGTTTTCACTAGATGAATCTGAGGGTTCTGACGGCTAGTTTTAGGGTCTGTAGACGGAATTTAGTGGCAAGTAATATGGACGGCTCAGTCGTTATGCTTAGCAAAACGCGCATTCAGTTCTATCCACACATTACGACGGGCTTCTGTTTCTTAAATATATGACCTCTGGTTAATTCTCGCGCCAGCCCGAGTGCTGTAAGTGCACAAGGCGCGTACCATAATGTTCCGCACGAAATTAGTCCTAGAGCAAGCACTGTTGCTCATCTGTTTTTTGGTAAGCACGGAGACACAAAACCAGAGCTTCGCCCGTGAACAGGCAAGAAAGTAGGTCAGTAATGGAAACAAACAAGTGAGCAATACACTGGTATCAACTTTTGTCTCATGCTGTATTCCATACTTCCCGGGGCTATGGTAGTTTACGAAAACACCGTGGATGCGAGAATGTCTTCTGTCCTATATGAATGGGGCTTTTAACTCGAACCAAGCTTCCTCCTGATACACTCGGGCCAAACCCCCGATAATTGACCTGATATCTAACCATTCGTTTCGGTTCTCCTGAGTTTGGAGGTGTCCTAATTATGTATGCCGCATTTAAACGAGTACGGATATGTTAATCCAACACTATTTCTGTTGTATTCCCGAACAATGAAGATACAGCATGCATGGAATCTGCTTGTTAACTCATAAGTAAACAAGTCCGTGAAACTGAGCAAGAACTGGCTGTACATGCAATCGGTACAACTAAACAAGGTCGTTCAGTGCGGGCCGAAATGTGGTTGGGCATTGCAGTTCTGTCAGATGTATGGTGCGTTCGTGTGTGTAAATATGGCTGCCAGTAATCACAGATCAGTAAGATATCAGCAAGTTCGAAGAGGGTAATCCTGTTATCGATCCGGAAGCTGAAAAGGTCACAACAAATACGGTCTGCGTCTTGCCGTTTACCATATTCAAAGTAGTAGGGACGTCAAACGAGCATCCTCTTTCGACCGATTTTCGTTCGACGGTCATCGTAGTGGATGTCAGAGCCTCCTTAGT
Source organism: Fasciola hepatica (assembly GCA_948099385.1). NCBI lineage: Eukaryota > Metazoa > Platyhelminthes > Trematoda > Plagiorchiida > Fasciolidae > Fasciola > Fasciola hepatica. The sequence goes on from CANUEZ040000019.1 coordinate 6,921,040, forward strand.
GAGACTGTCCTTATACGTGTAGATCAATCAAACAAATTCACGACCGAAAATTCCACGATTTCTAAATATCGTTCAGTCAGCGTATTAAGCAATATTTGACCGTGGTCTTTCTTAGACAGACCGCTAGCACAAACAACCGGGTGTTCAGTTAAGGCATGATCGACAGTAATCAGATGAGATATGAAAATATTTTCGAAGATGTAATGGTGAGTCAGAACATATGAACAAAGATGTAACAAGAAGTTTAGGGAGAACAAGATTATCACTCCTGGAAGCCAGTTTGCAGAAATAATCGCACTTATGACCGACGAACACCTGCTGTGATTCAGCTGCCGAAACAGTGAACTTTAGACCCTTCTGTCTCGCGTTCGAATCCTGCCACTCCCGTCGGTCATTTCTCTCAATTGGCAGCCTTTAAATGCCCGCTACCACTTTTCTGAAATACTGTACCATTTTTATATAATGAAAGGGATGCAAATAATAACAGATGAAAAAAAGAATTTTCCATCGACTTCTAGGCTTTCGCCTTAGCTTGTCAACCTTCCCATTAGTGGGGCCACTATGTGGCAAGGACATTAAACGATATATTTCATTTTAGGGCAAGAATCAGTGAAATTCATCACTCTGGAATTGAGGTTCAATATCGGAAACAATATTCTCCAGAACTCCATTTTGAGAAGAAGAGAATATACTTCAGTCACTTTACAATAAGTGCAATGGTTACTTCACCACGAAGGTGCTCCTCAAGCCACTCACTATAAAAACAGATGTAAACAATGAAATTCTTTCGACCTGGTGGTGCTTTGAAAAGAGATCCCCTCACGTCCACAGCATATTTTACCAACGGTTCCGATTGGAAGCACCGGAACACGAATGGTTTTGGGACCTCGGTCGGAATGTTGACACGCGTAACAGTTACTAACGACAACGTCCGCGTAAGTGTTTAAGCGAGGCCCCTAAAATACTTTTCAAGGCGAGTTTTTGTCTTGAGAAAAACAGGGTGATTCTCGTGGTAGCAAGCAATTATCGTCAATATCAAGTTTTTGGCTACAAAATATGACACAACTTGAAAAATACAACTCAATCTGGAATGTTCATCACGCACAAGGTATGGCGTGTTAATCGGGCCATTCTTCCGAAATAAACGTTCGTACGTGAGCAAGCTTTGAATCCTTTTCAGTATTTTCTTACGATAATTGCCCATCTCTCACTTGCTGAGTTCTGTTCGATAACGCTGCTACCACGGTTGACTTTTCTAAATCCTCGATTGCAAAGCCGATCGGAAGTGGGAGGCGAAAAAAGAGCGTCCGATAACTGGCTGTTTTTGCCTTAAACATATCTAACTTCGAAGTCAGGGTTGACCAGCCTGGCGTACTATCGACTGATATGCAGAGCAGTTTGTCCCCCATGGCCACTGGAAGGTAAGGCTATGAAGGACGAGTGATCGGAAAGGAGAACGAATATTCGACCAAACAAATGACGGTACCACTTCTCACCTTCCTGGACATAGTCAAGTACGTCTCCACCCACAGAACAATTCCGTTGTGTGTGTGTGAGAGAGAGAGAGAGAAAGATGATAAAGCGTAATTGACTACTCGTTTTTCATCTTTTCCTAATTATGATAAGACTGAACCGAAGGTAATGCCCAATGGGTGTGAGGGTATGCGCTAACCCATCGTTGGCGGAAAGCCAATTCACGTTGGCAGGCCGCACTGATGCGGTACCAAGCCCAGGGCTTGAGACAACGGAATTTCGAGTGACAAGATGGCCGATCGTTGGGATGGATCGATAAATGATAGATGAGTCTTGTCAGCGTTGTTTAAGCCTCAAGGCGTGGTCGCCTACATCAGTCGGCCCAATGCATTGAACACAACGGCTGGGTGCATGTGAGATCAACCTAATATACTCTTTGTCTTGTGCTAATAAACTGACAATTCTGAGGTAGAACTGAGTTGTCGCTAGAATTAGTGGGACGGTATAAAACGGTGGGACCATGGAAACAAACGAAGGACAATTCTCAAGTAAATAATGCTGCTGTTAGTATCACAGCTATGATGAAACAACTGATTTTATTTGACTCATCCTGTTCGGGCGCTCACTCAGATTTATCGCTGTTTATTTTTGGTCGGCGCCACCGCAATGTGATCGTAGGGCAATCCCGCGGGTGACGGGGTGGGGGGGGGGGTGATAGGATCAAAGACCTGGGAAATGTATATCAGGTGAATACAAAGCTTGGGGACAACTGAAAACCACTTCTTGTTGATCCCGGTTTGTCTGGCATCTTTCTTAGAAATTATCTGTCCCAGAAGGATATCTCAGACACCGCGGGGGGATTTTTTGAGGTTCAGGCAAAGTCTCAGTTCGTCTGACCAACATAATGCGCCATTCAGGTTGGCATTAATTTCGGCAACCGATTTTCCAAAACTGGTGTTATCCAGACGGGCCAAACAAACTTTCAGTCTAAAAAATGATTGCGGGATGAACTTCTGCCAGGCGGCCGGAGTACTGTACAGTACCATAAGATAGACATTATACTGAAATAACCCGTTAAAGACCTGGAATTGAGATTCAAAGATAGATGAAAGTAGGCGCTTTGAAAAAACTAACAGCTCCAGATAGCTGACGAAAGTTCATCAGCAATGGGTAAACGTAACTTTTCGACTATCACGTTTATTTGTTCAGCAAACGTAAAACATTGACGATACCAGTGGATCAATCATTGTTCTCTTAACCGTGACAAGTACGTGAACCCAATTCCGAGCTTTGAGATGGTTCAATCAAATCATCGCGTATCATTTGCTGCATAAACTCTGACAAAACAGTGCGTTTTGTGAACAATGTAAGCCGTGGTTGAGATAGCCTGAAAGGAACAGAACTTCCTCGAAGATAGATCCTGGGGGCTGTGTAAGGTACTTAACTGATAGTTGAAATAAGGTGGTTTAGACAACGTACTTTAAGAGGTTGCGTATTCACCTGATTAACGAAAATACTCTTTTGAATTATTCCACTAATTCTATGAGAAGACTTTTCTACCTTCGAAACATCTCCGTTCATTAACACATACCGCACCGTTTACATAGGAAGAAGGAATAGCTAGCACCAATCTTAGAAAAACTGATTGATTAGTTCAAACTTGTATTGCATAAACTCTCTTCTGATTGTCTGATTGGCGATACTACCAGCCACCACTTGGTGAGCATCTTCTCTCGTGTTATTGATCCACCGTCCTATCAGTCATGAATCCGTTGATTCAAGACTTGAAAAAGATTCAGGACAGGTGCTGTTGTGCGGTCTGCTTACATGACTAAGCCGTCTGTCGAACAGTGCGTCAGACCATACCCTCACACATACGATCGTGGGTAATTTCCTTAAGCTGTTCTGTCTCAATCGAGTCACCGGTCGAAAGCAACCAGGGGTGGGTTGAGCGACCTGTGAAGCTAAGGATTCGCCAGTTCACAATGAACAGTAGCGTCTCGAAGGCTGGGTGGATCACTTTCAGACAGTTTAGCTGGGCGTCAATGTGAGCCTCTTTTAAAGCCTTTCCGGCACACGTCCAGTGGTCCGTCTCCACAGATCCAACGACCGGGGAGGACATCAGAAGGAAAATTCAAACCTTGTGACCCTACGAATGGCCAGGATTCTGATGGCCTTCTCTCAGTCCCTTTTAAAAATGATGGGGTGTAGCTCGTCACAGAACTTCATGTTTTGTTCACAAAAGTTTGGAGTTTTGAGCATGTTCCCTCCTTATGGGGAAATACGTTGTTGTCCCCATCTTTAAGAATATTTAACACAGTGTCTGCGCTTACTGTAAGGATGTAAGTCCTATTTCAACAGCATCGGAGCTGCGTGCCCCTACCATTCTTCTCAGGTTGTCCAAACGCGTGAAGAACAGACTCGCGAGAAGCAGGCTCGGTGTCGTGCCGGTTTTGGACTAATAGATCAAATCTTTACTCTCCGACGACTGTTAGAGCACCACCACACTTTTCGAAGACTAACGATCATCGAGTTCCCTGCCATTCGCAAAGCCTTGGACCCTGTCGATAGGACTACACAATGGAATATTTTGTTGAGAAATGGAGTATCTCAGAATTGTGTCAATCCTAAGATAGTTGTAACGTGACATCTCAGGTCACGTAAGCGCCCACGACGAGCTTTCGCCACCTTTTGTTGTCTCCAGTGGAGTTCGAAAAAGTTACTCTGTGTCCTCATTCATCTTCAACTTCGCCATACAAGGCTTTCCACTGAATGTCTCCTTTGTTCTTCCAACAGATGGAGTTGAAATCCTCCTAGGGAATAGAGTTTTTGACTTGAAATATACTATTGATATCGCTTTGCTGAGTGATAATGCACAGGCAGCTCACCACACTCAGAATCGCTAGGCGGTTGAGGTATCCAGATACTGTATGCCCTTTGGGCCTTCCAAGTTTCGAAGTACTTTTGCAAGACTGACAAGAGCCTGTGCCTGCACCTACCCTTTGCTGTATTCAGCTTGACTTATATGACAGCTTCAAATGTAACCATGACATTCTTCGCTTTCTTAAGGAACAAATCCAAATCACCTTGGTTCTTAGTGTTTTGCTCGGCTGTTGCGCGAACTAGCGTGAGAACCAGATCTACCCGGCTAATCGTACGTAGTGAAATAACTTGCACCTCGACTACGAGTACTGGGAAAACTAGAAGACCAGACAAGGGCAGCAGCAATGTATTCCATCACTTTTGGTTGGTACTAACTCGTTTACACACAAAAGAGGCATGAACTTATTGGGAGGTAAAGTGCGGACCAGTCACAAAGAGATTTCAATGTTTCTACATGTTTAACGGCTATAGTCCGGCCTCAGCTGATTGGTTGGTAACTGGAAATGAAGTTGTAGCGCACTGGATCGCGTGTGGCGACATTTGAATCAATACAACTAGTTATTTCGCTTTGAGGACGCTCAGCCTCTTCTTGTATTCGGCAAGCGATGTCTCTGAAGCACTGCTCGCGTCTGGTGCGAACATCAGATGAGTAGTGACGAGGTGCGTCTTCATGCTTGAGGCAAGGATAGCCACCCTATTTATGCAGTGATCGCTCTACACGGCCTCCAATGGCTCCATTAGGATTTGCGAATACCTTCTGATCGTCTACTCTTGCGTGTTCTGTCAGCACGTGCTGGACAAGATTGAAGAAAGCAATGCGACCACCAGGCCGTAACTTGAAGTAGAGGTGTGAAGAAGCTGGCGTCAGCATTGGCTTCGGTTGACGCTTTCCGCCTCCCTGAATGAGGTCTAAGGAACGGGGATTATTGCTGGTTTGAAACGTTGAGAGACATGACTCAGAATAAAAGCCAGTGATATGAAGGCTGCACGGTCTGTCTGTTGAACTCACATGCCCAATAATCACAAAAAAGTCAATCAGAGAATCACAACGGCAAAAACAACAAAATGTGTACCGCGAAAAAGCAAAAAAAAATCACCGCATGTGGTATCTTTTCACTATCTTTTTATTCTATTGTGTTCTTCTCCCCCACTTCTATTTTGTTAATTGATGAAGCTGCGGCGGCACCATGTTCGATTTCAACCAGGTGTAAAATGTATAATATAATGTACGATCAGACGATGGTGAGATTCCAAAAACGACCGTGAAGATTTGCCGTCGATAACAGAAACATAAACAGCATTACCCTGTTTAGCAGTGTCATTAAGGTGCATGCAGAGTATCAAAACCTGAGCGATACGTGGTATGCAGTGCGCTTGAAGATCTTTCTGGTCAAATTCGTAGGGTATGATAGCAAATGGTGACCTAGCGTCCACTTCCACAGAGATCGAAAAAACTGTCCCATTAACAGCAAGATACGCAGCACGACAGCCAATGTAAGTGGTTGGGGATCACTGAGGACGCTAGATACATCAAAATCTGAGTATATTGTAGCACAAACTGAAACAGTATTTACGACAGGTACGTCTGGACGTGTCAGCTGGTGGTTTTCAATAGAAGATCTACAAGGACTAACTTTGACGAAGAGGTTAGACTTGCCACACCACCGTCACTGCACAGTAACTGCTGGACAGTTCTTATAGATTGTACTTTGGATAATGCTACAGTATCAGTCACATTAAACAAAAAGGTAGTTTGTTTTTGGGGGCATAACAAAAGTCGAACTGGGGATACATCAGAAGTGCCACCTACAAAAGCACACGCTGCTTCCCATAACAACCACTTTCGCAATGACACAACTACAAGCAGCTTACCAGGCGAACTTACTAGCATCCTGAGTCAGCAAGAACCTATGAATACTGTTACCTGAGATCAGTTATAGTGCACAAAACTTATCCTAAATTCGTCTAGCAGATACTATGCCTTAATCACACATACGGGAAGCAAAAATTGGTAGTGAAAGAAATCTGTCGATTTTTTCACTCGATTGTTGTTTCATCCCAGATAATCTCGAACGGTCAAAGAGTGTGTTCATTCGAGTTCCTCAGGTCTTGTTCGGAACTGTGAAGACTTTCATAACGGTCGTGTTGTTTACGAGTTCCACGCCATGGAAGTTACTGGTTTCTTACTATCCTCCACCTTTTCGAACCATTATTAATTTACCACATTTTGCAAAACACACATAGGAACGGAGCTCAACTTACAGGTCGACGTAATCGGTGAAGAATATCCTCTAGTTATACCACTCTTCTGTGCTGGGTTATACATTAGGGTAGTTCAAAAGAAATAAAACATGCCCTGGTTTCATGGCTAGAGTTTGTTCACGCCAGTCCAACTGTTGCTTTTGAATTCAGTCAGTGAGCACGCACTGTTGGTAATCCGTTTGTAGGTAAGCCGGTGGACACAAAGCCAGACAGTAGCCCGTGAACAGGCAAGCAAGCTGGGGAGCAATCGAAACAAGCAAGTGAGCAGAGTTATTTGCATTCGCAAGCGTATGTTCGCCTCGGATCATGCTATTTTGATCGATACTTAGCGTGATCGACTAGTCAATATAGTCCGGACTGAAACGCACTTAACATCAACAACAACACTCTCTGTAAATATATATATATATATATATATATATATATATATATATGCATGTGTGTGCAGTAAAGGGGTGTTCCTGTTTACTTGAGGAAGTTCGAGTAGTCCTCCCGTGCAGTGCGTTTGTGCGAACGTGTGTGTGAGTACCGTAACAGTTTAAACCGAACACAGCGTATAACAGGGACATCCTAGTCTACATGAACTAATCAGTAGCATTATTGATAGGGTACTTGATATATGGTACGCAATAACGTCTCCATTGATTTTCACCCTTTGTATTCAGCTAAGGACTTCTACATTTTCTGCAACAAACCGCACCCCTAAGAGCAGTAGAATTCATAGTGCTAGCGTGGTTCGGGGATACAGTGAGAACTTGTTTTTAAATCTAGGTTCTGTTTATCTACGCTGTTTCTAAATGATCTTAGTTCAGGTAGTAAGGGAGCCCAATCTCATTGAGTCCTGTCAACCTCAGCTGCATTCTGGCCAGTTTAATTCAACTGTTCGTGAATTTCTCGTAGTATTCAAACAAATACCCTTCTTGGGGGTAATAAAGAGAACGGGTTTGAAGGTGAGGGCCGAGGACGGAGAACATTTCACAGAAGGAGGCGACATACGTTCAATCCAGGGGTACTGTTTCTGCCTGTGAAAACAGTTAACACAATAGCACCAGCAACAAATAATACTATATTTTGTAATACATGACTACGCGGCTTCTTTCTTCTGGCAAGCATTCCTCAGGAAAAGTTATCTGGGGATTTTCAAAGAGTTATAAGTCGCATAACATAAATTACCATACGGTCAGTATTCAGTTAAACATTGAAAACCATGGAAACACTGCCCAGCTGTTTTAATACAGTTAGGATTCTTAAGATGATAATGATGAAGAGGTGAATCATAAAGAGGATAATGATTTGGAAGATGATGATACGGATGACGATGATGATGATGATGACGTCGAGGAAAATGATTCGCTTTATGGCGGTGAGGAATCAGAGGATGCTGGGGATGTTGATAATGATGACGATGATGACAATAACGGTGACGATGATAAAGATGATAATGTGAAACATCTGTTGACAAATTCTAGTAGAGCAAGAAGAACAACTTTGTCAGAATTGATCTTGGTCATCGATTTCACATGCTCTCAATCAGCTGCTAACGCATATCTGATACGATTACAAAAAATAGGCAGTTCCGTATACACACAATAATGAACTGAAGCGGTCATTCGCACTAAAATATGCGACGCAGTTAGGATCGAACAGAGGGAGGGCAGGAGACAAAGCTAAATAAGGTCACAGCTCATTACCAAGGCAACTCAAGCTGCGCAACAAAATGTTTTTTGTTGGACGCTGAGTCCAGTCTTTGTCCGGTAAATGATTACTGCTTCTGCGAACTTTAGGAAGTTTTGATTTTTTTGGTATCGTGATGATTCGGGAAGAACTAGTGAGGTCCACACGGTGACCTGAATCCGAAAAATGACGTGCCGCTGCTCTAGATGGTGCATTCGATCATGAGGAACCAAGTTGCTCGGGTGCTCACACATTCTGGTAGACCGACGGTGTTTTCTCCTTTCGACCTACCTCATTCCACAAGTACATCGGAGTCATAAATAGAAAACACGAATAGTGAACAAGCTCGTTTTCGGTAACATCATCCTCGTGGCTAACACAGTAACATGAATTATGAACAGTCTACATGGTAAAATGTGACTGGGTAGTCATCACAATTAGTATTGTGAAAGTAGAAAAGATGAGAGGGGAAATGTTGTTGTCCCGTGATTGGGAAAGGGATCAGTGAAAACCAAAGGTCTGCTTTTGGTCACTCTGAGTTCTAGGATCGGTCTCTGATCGCGACCAGCGTAGTTTGAGTACTTTAACGGGACGTTTTTGAGAACAAAGCGATGGGTTGAGTAATCTGATCACTACAGCCTCTGCCGTTGCTAGATGTTGTTTTCGAGCGACTTTCTGCTCGTTCGTATGGACTCTGTAGAGACCTTTTGAAAGCTTCGTCGTTTACCCACTGTCCAGTGTCCACAACGTGCGCTACAATTGCAATGGTAGTGGTTTTTCTGTTTCCCGTCTTCAGACAATCTGGTTTATCCGTTCCACATTAGGTCCATCACCCTGATCAGTGAAGTGCTCAAGTATGGGGATGATTGAGCAGGAGAGTATTTGGTACTCATACCTGAGGAGCTGCAACAACCGCGAAACCAGTCGTGTGCTTCCGGTGAAAACTTGAGGACTTCCACGCGTCACCACGGGGTTCATTTGCAAGAAGGTTGAACATGTAGATCAAGTTCAACCAGTATAACTCAATTCTTATAGACTACTTGGTATCTTGATTGCCTTGAAATTATTATGTTCGAAGGCGTATTCGTTTTTTGAAACGAAGCTGTCGAACTTGAGGCGAAGATAAATGATCAAGGTGAGAAAAGATAGTCTCTACAGGGCAACATAGAATAAAGTGAAGAAATAAATGGACGTTAACGTGTCCCCAGGTGACCGAGAGATTCGCGTGGAAAAATGAAGTGAATTCTGTCCGGGCAAATATTTCACAAAACTCAAGGTTGTTTTAGGAAAAATTTGCCTCTTTCAAACTTTGTTATCACGACCCCATGTGTAGTGTGTGTGGCTGGTATAACTGCGGATCCAAGGGGAGGTTTTGATTATTGCGTGGTCAGCGGACCCCAGTGGGGATCGATGTAAAACTGTAAAAGGACGAGGGCAGTTAACTAAAAGAAAGTTCAGTAGGGTGTCCAGTCCGGTTGGAAAAGTAACAGTGTTCATCAGACCGGAGAGATAAAGGAAGCTCGGGACAAAGCAACTATACTCCGTGAAATGTGAAAATCGTGAGTCAATAAATTATTGCCTGTTATGAAATATTTCAAGTAAACATAAGGATTTACTTGCTGAAGTGAGCGAAAATTATTAAAGTACTTGGGTTTACGTTCGTTTAGGAAACAGTTGACGAAAATTATAGAGTAAATAAAAATCATTCTTGCTTGTTTGCACCAGCGATTATTGATGTACATGATAACTCTGCCTTGCATGCGGTATAATGTAGGGCAGTACACAGGATACCCAGCGAAACCATCAAGTGCAACACATTTCATAGTCAATATCACAGTAAATTCAAGTTTATTACAGAACGAGTTCACCTCGCTGTAAGCATTCCGTGATCCGAACACTATCCGACACTACCGAAACATTGCTCGATAGAGGGCGAACGTTTTTGCTGATCACAATGGGTCTGCACACGGTATGAGTATATTTTTTTTACGAAGTGCTACTTTTCAACCGACGAGGTGTTTTCTTGTGTGAATATCTTGTTTATAAATCCAGACAACGAGCTAAATTTGACATATAAGAAAATGGTACTAAGCTATGGAAGCCCGTGTATCAGCCGTTCTATGTCGTTTCCCTATAGACGTGTCTTGGAATCGATGTATTTTCCGTCCAGCTATTAGTACATACAAGAAAGTCAATTTGTTCACAATTCCCAACTCCATAGTGAGTCCTAATGGGTCACGGGCGACATTAAATTCTTGGTGAAAGTTAGCCACGGCACAGTCTTGGTCCAGTATCTGAAAAATGTCCTCCGTGTGCCGGCTAAAACAGGCAAAAGTCCGTTGGCTTGCCTTAGTTTTCCGTCTTCAAGTATAGAGATAAATGTGTCCACTCGTAACAAATCTTGTGGGAACTCATAGCAATGCTCTCTCTTCCTCGATGGAGGCACCCCTCAAATGAAAACCGAACAATTGGCCTGTAGAGCAGAAGGAATTCCTTAATAATTTCAGTTTCATTGCCTATTTGTATGTTGAGTGTATTTACTTAATCACATAGGAAATCCGCCTTTTCGACCGGCGGTGATCGAACGGTTATCATCGTCGACTTTGGACAATGATGACCCGGGTTCAATTGCCGTCACCACTGGTTACTTTCCCATTTGGCATTCTTTCACTGGTCTCGGCCCCCTTGCTGAATTGTTGTTCTTGGTTGTATAACAAATAAAGAAGGGAGTAAAAGAGCGAAACGATTAAAATAAGGCAACGGTTATAAATAGTGACGCGACTTTTAGCAAGAGTATGGTCTTTTTGTATTCTGAATAGTGTTGTTCTTTGTAGCTCAGTTTGACTGTTTGTATCAGTTAGTGATCGTTGAGCTTGGCATTAGGATTGCAAATGTTCCGCCATCGATCGGGGTAACATCGCGGAAACAATGTCGAAACTATCTCGCAAGCTGTCCTTAACAACTCCCATGCGAATGGGTTCAAATAGTTCTCTTTGTGACTAGGCTGTTGCTTGATATGGCGAATTGGCCATGTCCCCACTTGGTCGAATAAGACAAACTCGTTCATGGATTTTGGGCAGACCGTAAAGACGTGGACGATTGAACCACTTGGTTCCAGTCCTTCGTATATAGCTTTGTTCATGTAGCTATAATCTCTCAGACTCCTTGAACATCTAGCTAGTTTGTTCACAACTTTCTCAATTTTGTCTTTCCCTCCGTGACATTTAGAGAATTTTGGTAGGGTTTCAGTTAGTTTTAAAACATTTCAAGAGTAGCCGTGCAGATGAAGTACTTTCAGGAAGATTTCCGACTCCCTCGCAACTTTTATCAAAAACGCTGAGAAGAGAAGTAATAGCCTGAAGGAACACAAACAAGTATGGTGGAAACCAAACGGATGATCAACGTTCAGTTACTCACACAAATCAGGCAGATGCAGAGAGATAGACAATTACGTCCAAATTTGTGATCCCTGCCAAGTAACCCGGGCAGTCGTGAGGTAATAACAGAACAGGTCATAAAGATCTCTGTGTCAACGCACAAATTCTGAAACCTGGGAGAAATGTTACGTGAGTGTTAGGATTTTCAGAATCAGAGTTCAACTGGAGCAGATAAGATCAACAGTTAGACTCATGACTATTAAGGTCAATCAACACCTGTCATAGAAATAATGCTAAAATTGTGTTACGCAATGGGATTGGAGAAATAAATTATCCCGCGTGTGTGAAGCCGACAGGGTAGTAACTAGCATGGAAACTAGTGGCCTAATCTCATGAGCAACAAAAGAACTTCGTTTGGTTGACTGTCCATTGGACTCCAACATTTATGCACAAATCTCAGGTCTTCCGATCAACCTCACTCTCGAAAGCAGTGGACTCTAGTTACTCTCTTGTTAGAGCTCATCAGTGGTGCATATCCTCCACCACACCCAGGGTCAGAACCGGGTCCTTCTAACCCCGACGATGTATGTTACCACTGAGCGGGAGAGGAACTTCGCAGTAGTAACACACACGCCTTTGAAGAGAGAAGATCCGGGTTTAAACCCTAGATGCGGCGGAGGACGTGCACCACTGATGAACTCTAACAAGAGAGTAACTCGAGTCTATTGCTTTCGATAGTAGGGTTGATCGGAAGACCTGAGATTTGTGCGTGAATGTTGGAGTCCAAGGGACATTTAGCCAAACAAGTTATCATCAGTCTCGCACACCACTCACAAGTAAATGTGAGGCGTAAACAAAAGAACTGTTTGGTAAATACAAAACGAAATTCGTGGTGGATAGAGCGTGATCTGGACTAAACCAGTGGAACGGCGTTTCCTGATACGGTGAGGTGAATTGTCATATCCCATTTCAATAAGTGTTTACAAATATTAAAGGACCAACAAGCTTTCATGTAGGGATTTGGTTACGAGCGACAAACCCTGTATAAACAATCATTTTTACCAATAAACGGAGAAGGTTCCGAAGCAGAGATATCTTCTTTTTAAAATTGATGAACCGGCACGGAACCTGAAGAACCCGGTGGCTATTTAACAATGAATATGTCAATGACAGGCACTTCCTAATGACCTTACCGTAGAAGTAACAAGACCGATGCAGAGGAAGAGGGTTTCTAGGGGTGGTTCATGTCGGAAGTTAAAATGATCGTATCTACGAAAAGTTTGACGTTGTTACTTAGTGACAGTGTAAATTACTTTTTGTAATTTGTATTTTCAACGACATCGCTTGTCTTACTCGTGAGTAGCGTGTATATGCCTCATGAACCTCGAATACTTGTGATCCAATTCTTCGTTTCTACTGTACTGACACAGTTCAGATTTACTTTTTTATGACGTATAGTGTGTGAACATTTTACGTTATGTTCCCGACTCGATTGTTCTATGATTGTACATTCCCCTTGTGAGGAAATTTTGCGGAACGTTTCACTCACGCTTCTTGATCCACTATCTGTACCGCAACCGTGCTGCGCTACAGTTTCGCATGACTCCTTGATGAGTGGACCGTTTATGGCCGCACTGTCCCGATATATCGGATAACTTTCTGTACTGTTGTTCTTGGTTGCTCACCTGGCTGTAAGTCATTTGCATTTATGTATTTTTATGTATTGCATTGTTTATAATCACGAAATTACGATAAACACGGTTATACATTTGGAATTTGTTCTGCTGTCCGTAGCCGTGTACATCCCATATCGTGCGTGAAGCTAGTGAGACTACGTTTTCTGCTATATTGAAAGTTCAAGTAATCGGGATAGTTTCTATAGACAGTTCGAAGGGAAACAGAGGTAGTGTTCTGATCCGTTCCACTAACTCGAGTAAGAAGACGTTTTTCTTCTAATTATCTAAGTTTATTGGTACAAAATGTACTGTTTCTATAAGATACATACCGGTCATAACGAAAATCTTCCATAAGAGCTTACTGGTCTACAGATAGACCTAAACGGCCACTTCTGGATAGTTTGTATGATTGCTTCCGGATTGGTTGTTTCAGCTCTGCTAGGCTGATTGGTCCGCGGAACCCTTGGCTGGCTTCACTCTTGTTGGTGATTCTGGCTAGACCGTCACGTACGGTCTGCTTCACTGCCACCGATCTTATGCTCGATTCTGGATGGGCGATGGCATGCTGTTCGACCATCTATTGGCAATGTGCTGGGACTATTCCATCACACGTCGGAAAGAGACTTTTACAGGAGAAAGATCTTATCAGGCAGAAATTTTGGGGAACGGATTCCAATTTGACTGGCTGAAAGAGTGAAAAGTAGACCGGTGGAATATCCCTGGGCCCTAAAAAAAGCTAACAGTGTCCAGTGGTTGAGACAGGTGCAAGTAACTTAAGGGAAAACAGCCCAGCACGACTGGTAATAACCCCAACTAAAACAGAATTTCCTCGGGTCGGAGGAAAACAAAGATCTTTTAAATCGAATGTTTTAAAGGGATAGGTTGAAGTATGTTTGAAATCGGCTACTACAGTACGAAAATTTTCATCTAACAGCTAAATAGGAAAGGGCAAAATGTCTTCATAGAAAGAAGAAGTAGTGTTCTTTCTGCGAAAGGGAGCTACTTATAGATTTATTATGATGGTATTTCTGTAAGAAGACAATTTAGGATGGCACCAAATAAGCAAATAGTCAACACCTTTCCCTGAGTGCGCATAAATGATTTCAGACTAGCATCACCGGGAAGAGTTGACGTATGTGACCACCCCGTTTCAAGTTTTCTCATGACTGGAATTCCTGTACTAGGTACATGTTTTGCAAACAGTAATGTGATAGTTTAAGCTTTTAGCAGAATATTCACTATTAGACTGTCCATGGCTTACTTCACATTTAATGCCGATATGAGATGAGTGGTCTCCTGCTATGCGGAATTCTTGTGAGGTGATCGCCTTCATAATTGCAGCCCCACAGACCTAAAATAAGTGATTCGCTACACATTTTATGCAACCGAAACTCCCACATTCTGATTATTTCCGCAGCTTTGTTTTTATGCTGTTTTCTGTTGAAAGAAGAAATACCTTTTATCTAACGGAACGGTAAGAATTTGAGTCACTCTAGTGATACGTCATCTCTTTCCGATCTTTACGGTCTGTTTTCCTCTTTACGTTGAGTTTTTCATGACACAGATGAATTTATTTCAAACATTTTGATATGTTCTAGGAAAGCAAAATGTATGTGATAACATCAGTACAAGTTGAAAATGTTTACGTGTACGACAGAAAAATACTCAGGTAAAAGCACGTTTGAATTGAGAAACCTTGTCTAAAGAGATAGAATTAATGTTGTTTCACTTTCTTTAGTCTTCATACAACAATGTACAACTTTTCAGGAAGATGGTTGCATCAAACGGGAGACAGTTTAACGGGAGAAGTGACCAGCAATGGTGGAAATCGAACCTGGGTCGTAAACTTTCGAAGTCCATGATGACGATAGTTTGACCACCTGTGGTCTAGTTATACCGAACAGGTGTGGACGGTTATGGAGACAAGAGTAAGGGTGTGCATGTGACGATCAGGCATATAGCGGGAGGGAATGGAGAACGAATATCGCAATTTTCATGAATTTATTATCTGTCTGTATCAATTAGTTGTTAATTCTTTGGAAAGAGTCCGAAACTCCTGTCCCGACACTGATGAATGACAAAAGGCCCGGGGATTGCTTCATTTTTACGAGTAATGCTTGCGCTCAATCGAGAATAATCTCAAATAGATTCTGGCTCCACTGGACCCTGGGTGGTTAAGCCTAAGTATGTGGTTCACTCGGTGACACACGTGCACACGTGCACACACCCTCACAGAGGAAGTGTATTTAGGGCGGGCTTCTAATAATACCGCTCGACTGGTTGGTCCTCCGGCACCATTCAAGTCAATTCATTTAAAAAGCTGTGTGCACTCTAAGAGGTGAATAGTCAACTGACATATAGTCATAAAACATTTCATGAACGAAGAAACCATAAAACAAGAAAGCTTGGTTTTCCGATCAGAAACAGTTTGATCAGACCTGTTGAGGAATCTCAGGAGGTAGTGGAGGACCATACATTGGTGGACTTCTTTACCGGCATAGACTAGTTTGTAACTTGTTTGAGTAGAAGAATTAGAAACGCGTCTGACAAGAAAAAAGTGAAGGGGATGTGCGGCGTGGGCTAACTTTTTTCCGTAGAGTCTACGGCAAACATTAGAATGTTGCCTAACCATATACTGAGAAAGGCGTACGATCGGTGTGCCATTTATTCGAGGAACATGCTTGAATGAACTAGAGAAAAGTTTGAAGTATTCTGTAGACAATCCGAGACGGATAACAGAGGATTCATAATTCCATTGTGGCAGGATACGGGAAAACAAAAAGTGTTGAAGTAAAAAGTGTAGCATATAAAAAGTTCGCTTCCTAACTTCCACAACAACTGACGATTTCGTATACACAGGGTGACACTAATGATATAAAGATGGAGGCCTACTTTGCTCAATCTTCACACATTACATTTTGAACTCATCCCCTTCAAAGTTGCAAAACACCGTATTGTGGTTTTAGGTGCCCTTCTTGAAAAAACCTAGCAAATCCTGGTCTTCTTGATGTTTCAGCCTTCTTGTTTTATGGTAACAATCCTCATTTGTAATTTACAAATGTCTGGAAAATACCCATTGTATCTCATAGAAGTCCAATTTGGCGAAACAATTGTTTTTCAATAATTCATTCTCAAGCTGTTTACAAATTACATGGGAGACACTAAGCAAGAATCATGCGGATAGACATGGAGTAAACACCAATCATGGGTAGGGGTTTGTCAACAGTCAATTTGTCCTTGTCATTTGATTGGCTTATCTAACTTACTCCCTGTGAGTGACAGGACGACAGATTTACTGGGCCTCGATCGGTCCTAGGCCATGGAAGTTGAAGGGCCTGGACCAAACGCTTTTGGGCGCAAACGTCGGGGGTCAGCTTCCTGATTCCAATTGCCTTGGCTATCGCTAGAGTGCGCAACTGCACACCCTTGCATTTGCTTGGGGGGACTCGATACACAACTTTGAAAGCCGTGTTTGGATTCACCTGATGTCCGGTGTCAACTAGGTGTGCTAAGATTGCGCTGTTTATCGATCCAATCTGTCCTTGGCTTAGCCAGCGTGGGTGATGCTCTTTGATCCGAGTGAATAGCTGTCGTGCCGTTCGACCTACATACGATGCGTCACAAACACATCTGAAAGAGTACACGACCATTGATGAGGTCAGCATCGGCAGTTTATCCTTGTTCTGAACGTGGATCAGAGGAGCACCTCGAAACACACAAGGTACGGTTGCAGCATTGAACGTGTTTTGAATTTCTCTCCTCAGTCGTCGGTTTAAGATTTCACTCACCGTATCACCTTTAAATGGTAAACTAATAAATAGGTCTTTCTTCTTCACGGTTTTTTCGGTGATTTTAGGCACTCTTTGAATGATATTTCTTTCAATAAACCGATCCGGATAACTATTCTCACGTAGAATGTTTCTTACGTGCATCAGCTCGTTCTCTGGGTTTTCCTCAGAACAAATATCTCCTCGCTCTGAAGGTCAAACATTTCACCAAGTTTCGCTTCTGTTGGATACTAACGAAACTGTTAAAATTGATATACTGACCGTTCCACGTATGTTTTCGGTATACCTTTCACTGGATCTGACCATCTTCCGCTCTCGTAAGGTTCACATCGAGGAATGGTAGTTGATTATTAACTTCGCATTCAATTGTAAAGCGTAATGCTTTGTGTGCGTTGTTAAATTCTGTTTGCACGGAATCTAGGTTACAGGCAGCGTCAGCTACACAGAATATGTCATCCACATATCGATAATAATGTCTGAGACTGGTAATCGTGGACTTCAGCTTAGTTCGCTCTAATTTTGCTAGGGATGCGTCGGCAAGAATTAGAACTAATGGTGATCCCATAGCCACACCATCTGGTTGTCTGTACAAAGTTCCATGAAATAGGAACTGAATGTTAAATGTGCAACGAAACAAGAGCTCCCGCAGACCTTCCACTGGTAGACCGATGTTCATGTTGTTTTCTTTTATGTAATTCACGACGAAATCGATGGTTTCCAATAGTAGTACATTTGTGAACAGGGACTCGACGTCTAAGGAGAACATTATTTTGTCCTCTATGTTGGCATCCTTTATTGGTTCGATGAAATCAAATGTATCCTTAAGGCTATGCATAGCCATGTGTTTTCTCATTGGTTCAAGTAGCTCGGATAGCCAACGAGCCACAGTGTGATAAGGTTAATTTGTCATTGATAGTATGGGACGAATCGGTGTTTCAAGTAGCGTGGCGCTATTTATCATTGTGATTTTCAATGTGGTCAGCCTTAATGACTGGCAGGCTCGAAGGAAGAAGTGAAACCAGTAGTTCCCCGATACCAGGTACGAAAAATGAACTTTGATTCCTCCGTCTACGAGCATCTGAAGCATCGATTGCTTTCTTGCGTTTTTACTGCCACTTTTATTTACTCTGGCCATAGCGTATTTAATTTAGAATCATTTCATATGTGACGGTAAATTTGAATCGCACGTGAAATGTGACGTCGGGAAAATCCAAATCCTTGACGTTGTATTCAATACATTTTCTCTTTGCTGAAGACTTCTTATGGGTTTTTTACTCGCAAACAGAAATCTCCTAGATTTGGACAGTGATAACTCGTAACTCGTTCAATCTGCTGATACCACGTTTGACTCTCCCTAATTACCGCTCGTTGTGGCCATTGGGAGATTATTCTTGAGTTTGAAATTTTCTGTTATGTAACCGCGCAACAAATATGTAACTTTCCTTTGTCATGAAGTATATTTGCGAGGCTCATTGAATTCAGATAAGTTTATCACGTCTGTTCAACAATTTAAAGGTTACCAAAACGTCGCATGATAATCTATTTCCATATACAAAAGATGAGGACTGGATGTTCAGGAATCACGTTGCTATGAGTGGCACTGATGCGAACCGCTTTCTATTTGGATTAGATCATCAAATATTTGGGAAAAAGGTACAAAAGGCAAGAATCGTTTATTTGTCAAACCCTAAGTTGGAACGGTGATTTGTGTAAGTCATGCTGAATGTAGCAGGTTGGTCAAGAACATTTTGTAAATATGTACGTTTATACCCGACAGACCACAAAAAAGTGAAATGTGGCAAGTGATTGACGTACTCGATGTGTGTTAGGCTAGAGTATACACAATTAGATCAATGAGGTCATTAAAACAGACAGTTTCACGGTAATTGATAATAAGAGGCGCGGAATGGTTGATTTTAAAGTATGTGTACTGATAACTGATGTCCAGAAGAAAAGCAAGAAGTGAAAACCAGCTTTGAAGAACTGTGGAATGAAATTCGGTGTGACGTTCTGAGCATCAGAAAGGGGAAACCGGATGATAAATAATGTTCAAAGCCCCTTCAGAAACAGATTTTCGTCCTGGAGGTTGTATGTGAGTTTGTCCCAGGCTGACATCCCTCATCGCAAATTTTCTTTGCTTCGTATCGACGAGAAAGCTCTACAATAAGTCAATGGTGAGATGATGAAAATATTTTCATGATTCAACCTGTATTCAGTTAGGAAATCAAATTTTCTATGACATGGATAAGGACTATGATTTCCGGTCACAAATTTGAATAGAGAAGTCGGGAACATGGGTTTGCACAAAGTATCCTGGATCATTTAGTTGCATCGGTATACTTGCATAGCGCGGTCAATGTGATTTTTATATAGTCAGCTTCATTAGTTATTATACTGACTGTTTAAAATCCCATTGATTGCTGTATGCCCGTGCACAGATGCAACGAAATGGCCCAGGCAACACTTTGTAGACCTATATTTCCGACTTCTCTTCCCCAACTGACTGCTAGTCAACTGGCATCTAATTCAGCTGATGAAAGCAGGCTTTAAAACTGATTAGCGTAATGAACTGAACGATACTTAACATAGCTTCTTCCGTGTCATATACTCCTTTCGATTCCCGTTCCATACGTTTGTAATCTTTGGTACGATCAAAGTGAGGATCAGTCCACCAGTGCTTGATACGTTCTGCAGATGCACCGTCACTGAGCATCAACTCCCAGAAAATAACAGCGATTATCGAGCCAACCACGGGAGCCACGATGTAGATCTTGATAAGGGAGTGGGTGGGAATAGAACGGTAGACTAAACTACATCTCAACGATCACTTGCACAACAGGGCTAAGAGATTCGAGTTAGAGTATAACTGGTTCGTATGAGAATTAAACTGAGTACCCTAAATAGAACTGCTTCTTATGTGAGTCGCCTGACGAATGTTCCATAGCCAATTATTTGGTGCAAGTCTTGTACACACTAATTCCCATAACCCAGCCAACTGAAGAATGAGCCATTTGGAATACCAACCAGGTGAGAAGTATCAATAAACTGAAAAGTAATGTACTCCATCTCACTTCGCACACCTGTTGATAGTGATGAGGTTCTTGCTTTGCTTTTGCCGTGGAAAATATCATTTCAGTAATGTGGTGAATGTTTCTATTTAGGAAATAGCTTGAGATCAACTTCTATCTAGATCTCCTGATTCCACTGGTTACTTTGGTGATAAACAGTATTCTTCACTGACGTCCGGCTCGTCACTACACCCGACTTGTTGGGACCCTACGTGGTTCAGCGTCACTCCAAGTCTCAGGGTCTAGTTTCCGATTATCCCTACCCGTGCAGTGGGTCTTTTTGGCAACAGCTATACCTCTTCAATAGCACTCATACCCAAGAATATAGTAAAAAATTTGATTGACATGAGATTCGGAGTACACTGATGTGTATTATTCTTAAATATCGTGTTCTTGTGTAGAACCCTGTTCCTAAATGTCTTTATGTGCTCCACGTTAATTGCCGTGACTAACCGATTATATTTGCTCTGTAACGGACTCCTAGCAGTCGTTGAGATACGCGTAACACAATCCAAAAAACGCCAAGCGTCTAATTGTGGTTTTCAATACGGTTCTTTATAAAACAATCATGAATACGACATAAAACTGTACAAACCTCAACGGTAACCGCTCCGTGAATCAGAGTCAGCCAAATGCAAGCAAATTCAGGTTCGCTTGAGGTTCAAGCAGTCAAGTCAACGAAATGTCTACGGGGACTGTGGGTCAAGGGTCATAAACGAATCAACGCACGCACCGGCCAGCAGTCAATAAAGGTCAATGTCCGGTGTGTGGTTCAGCGGATGAGCAAGTGTGGCGCAAAACGTTAATGGAAAACATAAACTGGAGTGAGGGTAGGGGGGTCAGATCGATCCTGAGTTAGTGACTCGAGTTTGATTGTTCTGTCGGTTACACCGCCCGCCAAATCCGCCACGGATTTCCCTAGTCGACATGCTCAAATCAGAATCGAGTCCTGGCTCCCCCTTCTTACCTACGATTCAACACCCTCCAACTTCCCTTGGGATGTCAGGATTTACAGCAGTACACCTGCGCACCCCCTAGCCTAAGGTACCGTCGCTTCTGCTGCACCCCAGCACAAATGGTACAATTTACTCTTGCCACAAGCGCTGAAATGCCAACAGAGCGGCAGCACCCGATCAATCCACTCCTTCCAGCAAATACACCTTTCTTATATCCCGGTTGATGAGCCCATCTTTGGTTCGAACTGACACGAGACGCACGAGGCCATCAACCGAAGGCTTACATTCTACGACGACCCCCAGGGGCCATTGCTTCCTTGGTCCAATATCGGAAGCAATCATTTCCAAATCACCGACCTTTAAGTTTCGATCCTTCGATATCCACTTTTGTCTTTTTTGCAGAAGGGGAACATACTCCTTAGTCCATCGGCGCCAAAACACGGCCGCTAAGTGTATGACTTGTCGCCATCTTTTGGTGTATAGGCATCCCTGGTTGCCATCAGCGTCCACACCGGAGTTCCCGCGGAGCAGTAGTAAATGATTCGGCGTCAAAGCATAATCGTCCTTGGCGTCAGACGTCACCGGAACAAGTGGGCGATTGTTCAGTATTCTTTCGGCTTCGGCTATTAACGTAATAAATGTTTCGTCCGAAAGTACCTGCTCGTGACAAATGGAATAAAGAATTTTTCTCACAGACCGGATCAATCTTTCCCACACACCTCCCCTGTGACTAGCGGCTGGCGGCTGGAAGTGCCACTGAGCGCCCCTTGAAAGCCAAAGGTCATTAATTTTTGTAACATTCCAGCTGTTCATGCATAATCGAAGCTCTTCAGCGGCACCTATGAAGTTCGTTCCGTTATCGCTATAGACATCTCTTGGACAACCCCGTCTAGCCATAAAACGTGTGAGAGCTAAGATAAATGAATCACTGGTGAGACTATGAGCAATTTCTATATGTATTGCTCTCGTTTGTAGGCAGGAGAAGAGGCATCCATAGCGTTTCTCTGTAGACCGTCCTCGTCGAACAGGGAATGGGCCGAAATAGTCAACACCGACCTCGTGGAACGGATACCATCCAGCCTCAACTCGCATCGGCGGCAAGGGCGTCATTTGTTGGGCACTGCAACTTGAGCTCCTTCTACGACAGATAATACAGGAACCAATTACTCTTTTGACTGTTGTACGGCCTTGAACAATCCAGTATCTTTGCCGTGTTGCGGCCAAATTTTGAGAGGTACCGCAATGCCCTTCCATTGTATGGTAATGACGAATGATTAAATCCGTTACCGGATGTCCCTTCGGCAGGATTGCAGGATGTTTAAAGCTCGGCTCGTGACTGGAGTAGTCCAGCCGCCCGCCGACACACATAATGTCATCAATTATCACAGGGCATAAGGTCTTCAATTGCCCGGATTCTGAACGTCGGGATTTCCAAGGTTTGGAAGCATTAGACTTAAGTCGACTTAGGTCATCGGCAAATTCACTACTCTGCACTTCGCGCACGATATCGTGTTCGGCCTTACGAATTTCACCTAGTGTTATTTGCCCTACTGACACTTCAATGCGAGTCTTCTTACCCAAGCGGTACAGAAAATAATCTTTAAACCGAACTGTCCAGGCCGCAACCTTCAACAGTTTCGTCCAACTGGAGAACTTGACAAATAACGGGTTCGGCTTTCGACTTATTAAATTAACGTATGCCGTCGGTTTTTTGAACTCAATCTCTGTTGTTATGTCTGCATGTGGCCAACTAGTCGGCCATCGTGCACGTGGAAGCCTCAAAAATTCCGGGCCAGAGATCCACTGTTTTAATTCTACTAGTGTATATGACCCTCTCGAAGCTGCGTTCGCTGGGTTGTTCTGCGATGGCACATGCCGCCACTGGTCAGGCGATGACAACGCATGAATAACACTTAGCCTGTTTGCCACGAAAATACTGAAGCGAGTAGTGGTGTTGTTGATGTAATAGAGGACAATCGATGAATCTGTCCAGAAGAACGTCTCAGCAGATTGCCATCGTACTAACGATTTTACTTCCTGTACCAGGCAAACGGCTAGCTTGGCGGCGACCAACTCCAGCCGGGGTATGGTAACGATCTTTAGTGGCGCTACTATAGATTTGGCCAACAAAATAGAGCAACTAACCGAGGCAACTTCAGCGCAAAAACGAGCATATACTACGGCCCCAAAGCCCGTCTCGGAAGCGTCACAAAAAACATGCAGCTGGGGATGATCGTCCTTCTCTCCTTCAGCCCTAACGCATCTTGGAATCTTGAAGTTGGGTAACTCAGTCATGAAGTTTAACCAAGAATTCCACGACTTCATATGATTGTCTCCAATCCTATCATCCCAAGCCAAGCCTTCTCGGCACAGATTTTGAAGCAAAACCTTGGCTGGCAGAATGGCAGGACTTACTAGGCCTAGCGGATCGTAAAGAGCAGAAATAATGGATAATATCCCCCTTCTCGAAGGCGCATGATCAATTATGTTCAAGCGAAAACAGAACGTATCCTGTTGGGTGTCCCATTCCAGACCAAGAGTCCTTTGTGCAGGAGTTGGTTTCACACTGATATCGGCCGTCGATGCAGCAGCGTCATGCTCAGGTATGGCCTGCAACACCTCCTCTACACTTGATACCCATTTTTTTAAATAAAATCCTCCTCTCCCTAGCATCTCTCTAACTTGACTTACGAAGGTCTTCGCCAACTCAATGGATGCGAGTGATATTAAGCAGTCGTCCACATAAAAGTTCTCCGACACCGAGTTGATAACGAAGAGTCCATAGGCTAGATTCCCCTTGGCTGTTTGTTTTAATGCGAAGCTCGCACAAAAAGGAGAAGATGTTGCTCCGAAGGGATGAGCTGTCATTTGGTACTCACACAGCTGCTGTTTTGGGTCGTCATTGTCCCACCACAGGATTCTTAGGGCGCCACGGTCCCGTGGGTCCATTCGAACTTGCATAAACATTTCTTCGATATCTGCTACGATGGCTACCCTCTCCTCTCGAAACCGCATCAAAACTCTAACCAGGTCATTGGTCCAGTCGGGGCCTTGTAGTAACCGGTCATTTAAGGATACTCCCCTGAACCTTGCGGCGCAGTCTAGAACTACCCTTAGTTTTTCTGGTTTCTTAGGGTTGACGACAGCGTGGTGTGGCAAATACCATCTTGGTGAAAACTCAGGTGCCAGCTGTTCGGCGGGAACGGGGGTCATATATCCCTTGTCTCTGTTCCCTTGCATGACCATTTTATACCTTTCATAGAAAGCTCTATCGCGCTGAAACCTTCGACCAAGTAGGTGAAGCCTCCGGGCAGCTACTTCAAAGTTGTTGGGCATAGTTTCAGCGATTGTTTTCCATGGGAGAGCCAATTGATAATGCCCATCAACTAGTTTCAGGGATCGTTCTGCAATCGATAGCGCCTTCTGGTCCTCTAATGATGGTGCTTGCTTCGTAGATTCATTGTCAGAGAAGTCTGCCTCATACAGCCTTCGAAGCTGTTCTGAAATGGTGCTTTGTTCCTTTATTAGGTTGTTCACAGTGGACTCCCGGTCGTTGGATGGCCCTAGAGGTCCCAGGATCATCCACCCCAACTGAGTCTTGACTGCGTAAGGTTCGCTCCTGTTTCCAATTCTCTGCTCTAAAACCCAGTGAGCCTCTGGTACGTCAGAACCTATCAGTACTCCTATCTTAACCTCTCCAGTGCGTTCCACGGGAACATCGCTAAGGTGTGGCCAACGACCCTTGACCGACCGCAAGTCCATACGCGGGGATCTAGAGAACAGCCGGTTGACACAAAGGGCACGCTCCACTGAAACGTTGGCTGAATCATCCGGGGATACCACACAAAGATTCACGACCCCCGATTCTATCTTAGAGCGTCCACTCACTGTTCTGATAGTCATACAGGAAGGCACCTGAGACAGGCCAACCTGTTCCACCAGACCTTTTTCTATCAGACTTACGTCGGAACCATTATCTATGAGTGCGTATGTTAGCGCGGTTCCTTTAGGTCCACTGATTTTCACTGGGATAATGCCGAGTGCTACGTCGTAACCAGTGGTGCGATTGGCTGCACACTGATACGTTTCTGGGCAAGCTACACTCAGTTTGTCGCGATGTAGTAATTCGTGGTGCCTGGCACTACACTCGAACTTCCCACATACCGTGGCCAGGGTACATTCCGCTGCACGATGTCCTTCCTGCAGGCATACGAAACAGCCACCGTTTCTTCGAAGCGAATTCCATCTGTCGCTAACTTCCATCGCTGCGAATTTTGAGCAGCTATCTGCGTTGTGTCCCTCCTTGCATCCAATACATGTTTGTTCTTTTCTACTCATAAATTTCGAACAAGTAAAGTTTACTTGTCGATCACTCCTGTACGCTGAGTTACGAGGCGGGACTAATGGTTTCGCCGTAGCTGACAGAGCTATCTGCCCAAATCGACTTCGGGCTATTCGAGCTTCGGCTGCTACGAAACTCATCAGTTGTTTGAAGTTCGGTACACCTGAAGTCTCAGATGTTTCGTCTACCAGTCGTGCCCATCGATGTTGCAGCGGCCGAGATAGAATACGAACGACCCTTTCTAATGTGACTACTGAGTTAAGATCCGCATCGTATTCAAGCTGAGATAGGGCAATTTCGCAGCTCTGCATTTTTATCGCCAATTTTGTCAGTGACTCGGCATCGTCGGCATTAAGCATCACGGCTGACAACAGACCGTTCAACAGCCATCGTGCAACGACATGCGTCTGACCGAACAGATCCTTGAGGATTTCCCGAGCCTTTCGATAGCCCTGGTTCGGGGGCAACATGACGCATTCTTCTATTGCCTCTTTAGCTTTCCCCTTGCAGTAGTACAGAAGATATAGCAATCTTTGGCCTTCATCACTGATTCTGCCTTCGATATAGTACTCGAACTGTTTCACAAACCTACAGTATCGTGTTGCGTCACCATCGAAATCAGCTAGTTCTACCTTAGGTAGCTGCATTTTGCATAAGACATCTCGCGTTTCCTCTGGTAATGGAAAGTGGGGTTCACGGAGTCGATTGTGATCCTGTTTCTCACGGTCGTTGAGGAACCTTTCGATCCTCTCTGACTGATTAACTGCATCCACCCTAACAGGATCACAAACTTCATCTTGTTCTGAGAGTTCGAAATTCAGTCGTGCCATCTGAACCTCATTTCTCGCCTTCAAGAGACGGTGCTCATTCTCTAATCGAATTTCTTCCATTAGCTGTTTTTCCTTCAGCTGGGCTAGTAGGAGCACATTCTTCGCAGAATTTAAACTAGATGACGCTTTTGACTTATAACTAACCCGTGAGCCAGGACAAGAAACCTCATCAAAGGCATGGGACAAAGGGGGTTGGACTTGCCTCGGATCCTCCGGTTCAATTATATGCGATCGGTTAGAAACGGGCATTCTTTTGGTCGGCATCTTGATTCCAAGCACGTTGAGAACTGTAACGGACTCCTAGCAGTCGTTGAGATACGCGTAACACAATCCAAAAAACGCCAAGCGTCTAATTGTGGTTTTCAATACGGTTCTTTATAAAACAATCATGAATACGACATAAAACTGTACAAACCTCAACGGTAACCGCTCCGTGAATCAGAGTCAGCCAAATGCAAGCAAATTCAGGTTCGCTTGAGGTTCAAGCAGTCAAGTCAACGAAATGTCTACGGGGACTGTGGGTCAAGGGTCATAAACGAATCAACGCACGCACCGGCCAGCAGTCAATAAAGGTCAATGTCCGGTGTGTGGTTCAGCGGATGAGCAAGTGTGGCGCAAAACGTTAATGGAAAACATAAACTGGAGTGAGGGTAGGGGGGTCAGATCGATCCTGAGTTAGTGACTCGAGTTTGATTGTTCTGTCGATTACATGCTCTATGTTACATGCAGCGAAACAGTGTGAAATTTGATCTTTATTTAGTTCCACTTCCCAAAGAATGTGCAAAGATATGCTCTAAGATTTCCTACGAAACAGTAACACTCCTGAGTTTGCCAAGTTGGTGCTTATCTTACCAGTTACAAGACTGAATAAGAGCTGATCTCGTTGAATAGATCCCACTTTTTTATTGAATGTGAGTTGACAGGACTTGCTTTCACACTCATCTGAGCTGATATTTGTTGAATAACCAGCTAAGTAGACCCTAAGTAGAAGACGACTTGATGAGTGTTGAGAAATACGCCCACCAA
Organism: Fasciola hepatica; assembly: GCA_948099385.1. Lineage (NCBI taxonomy): Eukaryota > Metazoa > Platyhelminthes > Trematoda > Plagiorchiida > Fasciolidae > Fasciola > Fasciola hepatica. Next base: position 6,948,395 of record CANUEZ040000019.1, read on the forward strand.
GACGGCTCTTCCCATAGTTCAGTTGTAGACGGGCGACTAATTTGTGTGAGTTCAATTACTTAGCTGAAGTTCAATCTGTACATAATTTTCAAATTACTGTACTGTAGAATAGTTGGCTAATTATCATCAAAAAGATGGACCGTGAAGCACTGATCACTTGATGTCTTATATTAACGATTATTCCACTAATGGGTTTAAATATGTGTGTTGGTTGTAGCTCAAGTTGTCGGTTGCCATGACGTTGTGATCGCTGAGCTTAGCATTTAGATTGCAAACGTCTCATTACCAATCGAGCTGACATCATCAGAGCATATGCGCTGTTGGTGATGATCTGTGTTTATAAGTCTGCCATTAGTTCTGACTTAGAGCCTTTGAGACGACCATGTGCCTCAAGGTCAACATTTGTTTTCCCCCTTGGACTTGACCTTTGACCTTAGACAGCTGACATTCCTCTAGAGGGTCCCGTCCCCCTGTGCTTTGGGCTGTTGTCTCCATTTTCATTATTTGAAGCTCAGAGATCAGAACATTATGACGAATATTCCACCGACATCATGAAACCTTATCCACCATCTTTCCCTCGGTAGTTATTAAAACTTACCTAATGTGGGTAAACCATGATGTACAGCCTTATATTTTCCATAGACACGTAATTAACAATTTACTGACCAGTTAAATTAAACTGGTGATTGGGAAAATAAAAGTATATACCGTTAAAATATACGTCCATTCAACATTCAGTTCACTGTTAAGTTACTCTATTCATAGACAACGCAATCGATAATTATGTTTGCGAAGTACTTACCCATATTTTTGCATAGTTATTGTTGAATATAGCAGCTGACAAACTTGCGGCCGGGTTCATTCCACATCCGGTGACTTTTACCTGAAAATAAACGGTCGTGTAGGCATCACTCGCTTGAGCGGAATTTTACATGCCTCACTGTCATTTTTCTAATCAGCTTTTGCAATAGATGAGCTAATCACCACTTAATTTGCCTTCCTCGTCTCACTAGAATTCTCGTCTAGCATTACTATACGAAGGAACAGAAATTCTGAAGAAAGAAGCTGAGAGATCTCATCCGTGAGTCCAAATTGGGATTAATACTTAGTACATTGAATTAAATAATTGCGACCTATACGGCGATGCCTCCGCGATAAGCACGTGGATGGAATGGTTGGCTGCTTGTGTTCACTCTGTGCAAATCCGCTGTTTCTCGCTAAATGGAAATGATATCTATCACAATATGCAACAGGTAGTACTTAATCTGAAGATGGATAGAAGTGCAGAGGATGCCCGGTAAAAAATGCGTTTCTATGAAGTAAAAGTTGGTAAATCTCTGAAAGTTGCGCGAAGAACATTTGTCAACCTAAGCCCCATGAATCTTGGTCTAGTTATCATGACAAATTTTCCAGGATAATACAACGAGATGGACTCACCAGAATAGCAGCAAGCATCAGAATCAAAAAGTAGACGATAACTGAAAATACAGTCACGTGACCTTGTGCCCAGTGTGGGTTTCGAAATTCATCCACAGTGCTCAAGCAACACACTATCAGAAGAAAACTGCATATACATTCCATTCCAAATGCTTGACCGTCCGTCACACCCTGTCCGGGGATGTGTAAATTTAAATTGGCCTTATCCAGTAAACCAGGAACAAGTCGCGAGGCCAGTGAAATTCCTACGAGTGCACCACAAAACTGACCAGCTATGCCCAGAATAAAGTAGACGAAATTGATTCGCCTCGTCATTAGTAAGGCCACGGAAAGAGCTGCAGTAATTTGTGGTCCACTAATCGGTCCAATAGTCCACACAGCGACTGCGAATGCTGCGGAGGCCGTGACCGGCCCACTAACGTTACTTTCCAAATTTCCTTCAGCACCGTGACATGCAACAATGAATATGATCATTCCCAATCCGAGAGCTTCGGCGGCAAAGATGCGACACATGAACTTGATGTGGTACCAATCACATCTTGGTAAGGTGGCTGTGGTGGCCTTGTAGTTCACGTCGTCGTAATATTGACTCATTGACGATTTTCCTGTACTAGCGTAGAAAAATTCGTTATCAAATATATATTGTCACGTATTTCAAAACTGGGTTATGTTCGAAAAATGTGCAACTGTTTTAGAAAGCAATATACAAATTAACTAGAAATGATACTACAACGGAAAGCACTAGGATGGTCATTTAACTTTCCTGTTTTTGGATACAGCACAGTGCTCGATGCCAATAATAATGGATTAGGTTATAATTAGATTCACGAGTTACTTGGGTCTTGTCATACTATAAAGCATAATATTTCAGTTAAGCATAATCTGGAAGCATGATAGACGCACTGATCAATTTGATGCGCATACACTAATGAGTACCGCCGCATTTCATCCTGGGGTGCATTGTTATGTTTCCCATGAACTATTCATAAGAATGTTGTCGTGCAAAGACACTCACCACAATTGTTTGGTCGGTTTACTGTTCTTCGTAGGTATGCTTATTGGTTTTGGGCATTTTATACTTGCGTCTTAGGTGTTCTCATAGTGCACGCAAGCATACACGCATGCATGCACGTGGATACACATATGGATGCATTCACGTGATCTAATCAAAGTTCATTCCGTCTTGATCACGTAGAAATGTGCTTGTGACGTAGCTGGTTTTGTTCTTCTCGGAGGTGTTGTTGTTGATCAGTACGGGCCAATGGGAATCGACGACGGGTGTCACAGAACAATCGACTGCCAGTCGCAGAGCTCGCACATGGTCTGTGTGATCCTCGCGTGCACGCTTCCTGTTCTCTCGGAGAGCCATTTAGTTCATGGCCGATTTTATTCGACGAAGTTAACACTGGAATTGTGCGCAGGGTTTATCCAATTTTCATCCAACAACGAAAGTGGTAATATTGAGTTGGCGAGCCAGCACAATTTCGTAGTATCAGTGTATACCTTCAGGGAGTCGGGAGCTTTTGGAATGAATACGAGTAGCAAACGCAAAAGAACGGAAAGTACGAATTTTACTGGAATACTCTGCAAGCGCAGTGGATAATATACGCGTCTACAAAGACAAAACCAAACTGTTGATCACTTCTGATATTCAGACTGTCTGGGTTCCAATTAGTAGAAAAGCAGCTTGTCTAACTTTGGTCAGGCTCATTCGTAGATGTCCTACTTCATAAATCAGATTCTTCTGTAAGTAAAGTGAACAGGTACCATATCTCCTCAGATGTAGTAGGTAGAAAACCTGAATGGAACTTTTAATTGCTTTAAAAAGTCTTTTTCATTTTAACAGCGCAGTATAACGTCAATGTGACTGTAAGTTGCACATTAGTACTCACGATCATTGGAGCAGATGATCGATTCATATTCAAGTATGAAATTCCGAACAGTAAGTAATTAGAATTGATTCTCCAGTGCAAACCTTCTCTGCTATGGCACTGAATGAGCAGGCAGATTTTTGTCTTGTGTTCACTGTTCATGGACGTTAATTCTCTACGGGACAAGTGACTACCCGGCCAATCATTCTAAAGCGATCAAAGACTGAGGTGAATAGCTGGGTGGTTCAAGAGTTTTGTCAGTTACGAATCCCGTATTAAATTGTTATATAGGTTGTCAGTAGTAGGGCGCATGAAACTGTATTCACAAACGGTGTACGTGGCTGGTGCTTCTATGGATGTATTCCCATGAACCTACAGTCCTGGTAGATCAGCCACTTTATGCAAATTGCTTTTATTGATCGGGAACGCAATACCTGCCAGTTTATGTATATGATACGTTACACGGATTAAAAGGAGGAAAAATGAGGGAAATTATTTTAATAAATGAGTAGGTAATTCCTACGTGATTGAGTGACTAATTGCAAGCTGTCTGCCTTCAGTGGCATCAATTACACAATACCACATGAATTGTCTACTTATTTACGACAAAACTTTCCCGATTTTTCCAGCTTTTGACACAAGTGCCGTATCTTATTTGACCTAACAGGTTTGACGTCCGCGATCGAGAAGAGTAAATAAAATGCTTGCGTCTCGTAATACATTTGTCCTTTCTGTCCCTATTGCCTTGGAATATTCCGACGACTTCTGCTTGTTGAGTGACAACGCACAGGCAAATCAACACGTCTTGAACCGCTCGATAACTGAGGTATTCACACACGGTGGACACTAGCACCTTTCACACGCAATGCATTGTTGCAAGAATGATGGGAGTCTGTACCAGCGGTCATCTAGCGTGGTGATTAGATCAAAGTAGTAGATAGCTTTGGTTACTGCTGGAGTTTAATTACAACTGGAGGTAGGGTTGTGATTAAATGAAAGAAAGCCTCAAGATTGAAGATAGCTATAGCAACTATCTCCAGCATACCACACGAGTGGCGCTGCCATGAGATTAGACTTTCCTTCAAGAGACCGGTGTAAGAAACCTCGGTTCTCAGCACTGGTTTAAGGCTGTGGGAGCTGGCCACTCCGCAGTGAGGAGCTTCGTAGACTTTCGTTTTCACCAACAGATATCCCTGAAGCATTGCTCGTGTCTGATGGTAACACTGATTGAGAAATAACGAGGTTCGTAATCGTGTCTTCGGAGTGTATAACCACCCCTTAAAAAGGTAATAGGTCTTCCCTACCTCCGATAGCTTGGATGTATTTTGTGTGTGCTTGATCATCATCTAACTTTCCGTGCTCTGCTTTGGCAAGGCTGGGAGAGACGATGCAGCCGTCAGTTAAAGACTTGGTTGCGTAGTACAAATGTCGAGTCAGCACTGGTTTCAGCTGATGCTTCCCGCTTTACTCGGTTGGTTGGTGTGAAAAGGAAGTACTGGTTTATTTGACATCCCCGGCATGACTCATTCGTTGTGTATATTAACCAGTGTCTCGATGCATCTTACCAACGAATTTACAAACTTCTGCAAAATCCATATTACGGACACTGTCGTATTAGCTCAGGTTCGTTGCCTAGGTACTGACTATCGAATGGTCGGAGAGCACAGCGGAGCTGGTTCTTGCCGCGTGCATGAATGCAACCGTCCACTACATTTCTGGGCAGATCAGATACAAATTTCCGGCGCTTCTATCGACGGAGGGTTAGGGGGCCATTGCCGGCAGCTAACCAGTCTTGGACAAAGGTAGATCACATTATTTCAGTTTTTCCTATCAACACCAAAATCCATTTATAAAGGATAGGCCTCGGTTCGAGAGAGATCAGAATGAGCTGGATTTCCACCTAGACAGCCATATACGCGTTGATTCGTAAGAACATATCCGCTACACGTCGCATGAATTAAACTTAAGCCAAGCTGCCTTCCATTGGACACAACTACGTTCTCTCTAGTTTTTCGATAGTGTTCAGCATATCTATTCCTACAACGGGAATCATAGTATCCATACTCAGCAAAGGGCAGCTGTAGCAAGGAGCTTACTCGAAGATGAACACATCACGAAGAGCTTCATTAGTTCCCTATGTTACCCATTAGACACCGCTCACTGTCAACGCCATTCTATCAGTAAGTCGACTAATGGTGATGAAGGTACTTGAAGCAGTCACTTCAGATCTTTCCATTCTGTTTCTTATAGATAGGTATTGTTCCTTATGTTGACGCAATACTTTCTTGTTATTTCCGAGTTCATCAACGATTCCCGTTGTAACATGAAGAACAAGGAAGCATTGAACTTGATTATTTTCGATAACTTCGTATTCTGACTAAAAAGGAGCATTGATGGGGTTTTTCTAATATTTTGTTGTCAAAAACACCGTGTTGTAGATAGAAATTCTAACTAGCCGACTTTTCGGTTACCATGGCTAATCTTTTGCAAGGCAAGTTTTCAATCAAATGGTTCTAGGGTGATCGTCACAAGCCAACGGATGTTCCAATCTGCGTGTGTGAAAGTGTGTGCCTGTGTGTGTTTGTGTGTGTTACTATGAGCATGTGCATTGTTTAGGTGTGCAGTGGTTGGAGGGATTGTGCTTCAATTTCACTAATTCTCATTATCAACGTTACTTATCGTGGGGTCATTTGAGGTCAAAGCGATCTTCTGTGTTTGTTTTTCAATGAGCACAGAGCTATCCAGATGGCTTATATCCTCGTCCCGTCGTTACGGTTAATGCGCGTAGGGTAGGCCCTGACTGCCAAGGCTTTGACACACAGGTGAGCTGTGTACTTTCGAAATCCGAGTTGGCGAACCTTAGTATTGTCATAATCGATTTTGTGTCCTTTAGCCATAGCATGAAGTGCGATAGCTGAGTCTGGCTCAAGTTTTTCTAAAGTCGCTCCGTTGGTTGGCCAGGATTTTTCTTTCCTCATGTGTTCTATGATTCCGGTTTTCAGCTGTCTGCTAGTTTGCCCGATATATTCAGAGGGGTGTTCTTTGCAGCTGATCTTGTAAATACGATTGGTTTGGTTTTGTAAGTGAATTGGATCCTTGGCTTTCGTGAGGTGACATTTCAAGGTGTTATCAATTAGGAAGAAAGTGTGGATATGATAATCTGCGAGAAGTTTTCTGATCACCTTCGAAGTCCCAGACCGATACGGGATTTCGATGGGGGTCAACCAGTCTTTTTCTTCCAACTTTTGTCGTGTTGATTTATTTTTCCACATTTCACGTCTGATTAGATGTTGTGGATAATGGTTATCTTAGAGAACACTGTTTAAGTGTTTCACTTCTTCCTTATGAGTGGTGTGGTCAATACGAAGGCTTCGAACTCTATTTACTGAGGACGAATCAAGTGTCCACTTTACACGTTGAGGATAAGTTCAGTCAAGGCGTAAATATCTGTCTTTGTGTGTAGGTTTTCAATAAACGCTGGTAGTGAATTTTTGTCAATCTTTCACTCTCAGAAGACAGTCTAGAAATTTGATGACTCTATTACTGTTTTCCTTTTCGACCGTGAATTTAATAGAGTCTCATTGATTGTTGAGACAAAGGGGGAAATGGTCTTTGCACTTGGATTTGATAATAACAAAGGTGTTATCAACGTATCTTAGATATACACGTGGGGGATTGTGGAAGGAGGTTAGTGCTTTGGATTCAAGTGAATGTAGAAAGAGGTTGGTAATAATTGAAGACTCGAGGGATCCTACGGAGACGCCACTGGTTTGTCTTTATGGAATGTATTCAGATGTGAAGTTCGTAGAAGTAGGACAGAGTTCGATACCAGTAACTATCTCGGTGATGGAGTGTTTATGAATGATTACAAGTAACACATTTTGAAGTTAGTAAAACGATTAGTTTTTCGGAAGAGTTTTATACTCGTTGGTTTCGAAATGGAATGAATCATGTTGTGGCTTTAAAACTTCAACACAGAAAGAGGTTAGTGTGTAGTGGCGGTTAGATCCCTTATGCTTGGATTCAACTATTTTCGTTTATGCCTTCGAAGCAAACGATGGCTCACGTTTCTCTTGTGGACCTATGTTAGTTCTAGGTAAGGGCAGTTAGAGTGACTGGATAAATCTTTACTGTGAACAAAGCAATGAAATGGGAAGTAGAATAATAACTGCTTCGGTTGTCCTCAAGTAATGGTACCGAATCCATTTCGATACATTTTGAGGTACCCTGCCTATCGACTAAAAGTATTTCCGTTGTTCATCAGATGATGCGAATGAACGAGATACTCCATGATTACACTGGATATAGTGGTTTTGGTCCCAGTGCTCAACCATATATGTTTGTGTGCATTGACTGTTTGATAAAACCGCCTTGCCAGGCATGAGTAAACACATGAGTACGGAATTGAAGTCGGGATTAGGACGGGTTTTAATTTTGGAATTCTTCAAATTCATAAAATGGCTAGAAGGGTCTGCGTAAACAGATCGAAGGGAACTGCAAAAGGTGGTCTTTTCGAGGCGGCATATCAGAAGTCCGTAGGCTGAGTCCTTTATGAAAAGCAGCCTTATCGTTTTGGGTACCGGAGGTATTCTATTGTTATCTAATCTATTCTTCTATACAAACTACCAGGCGTTTGCCGACAATGGTAAGGATTCGTTGTTTGGGGGAATTTGAGGATGTATGTCCTGTACTTTTTTGTTGAAGACGAATGGTTACACAACTTCCCGAGACTGAGAAACTTTCGGTGTGAGCTTTGAAGATAACGAATATAGTTTGGAAGTTCATTCAGTTTGCTTAGGTTCACTGAATCGATTTCAGGTTTCGTGTGTCACATACTAGATCTTGGTCGTCCAGATTGATGTAAACTGACGGGCGGGTATTTAAAGAGAAAACAATGTAAACCCAGGGTAGAACCAGAGGTAACAGGTATAATGGAGATTCTCCGAAAATGGATCCAGTAAGTGGAATAATCGTGAATCGAGCTGCAGTTATTTTGACCAGCACATCTCTCAGGTTGAAAAAATTCATTAACAACGTTCTGTCGAGACTATCGAACTTTTTTGATGTCCGTGGAGAACTATGTATGAATAGCCAAAAGAGCTGGAACCTTCAGCTCAGATTGAGGTCATCACTAAACAGAATGACACTTGTCTGCTCCTGCCTTCTCAACAACTAAGTATGAGTTTTCCCTTTTTAATTGGGCAGTTCACACAGGCAACAATAATCCGGTCACCAATGGACCTATTCTATGAGATATTCGCACTATTGTAAAAATTTTGCCCTTGTCTGAAAAACAGTATGCTGAGTGACTACTTTTACTTGATCGCATGCATATACATGAGTGCAGTGGAAAGGGGATAGCGTGATGATTGGTAATGACAGCATTTCATGTTGTTTTACAGTATCTGCATGTTCATGTACAATACGACTGCGTAAGGGACAAGTTCGATTTTGTGCTCTTTTAGCTGGTGTTCTCGATCCTCAATTATGCATAGCTCAGGCGAGAACCCTATTGAGTTCATTACGGATAGCACAAGTACACAAGTCCAATTTCTAACTACTACAGATGGCTATAGCCACAGGGGTCCACTGCATATATAAGGATAACCGGCAACTAGACCCTGAGATTCTAATTGGAGAATTACATAAGGTCTCAAAAGGTCAGACGTGTTAACGAGCCAGACAACAGTAGAGTGCTGCCTAACATCTAAGTAACCGGTGATGGCGGGGGTTCGAACCACGGACTTCCGAGGTGGTAAGCAAACCCCCTAAACTATCGAACCACCACCGTCTGTTTGGGTCGTGAAAGTTTATCGCTTGCTAAAAGTACTCGCAAAACACGGAAGTTTTGGTGTACTCCATCAAATAATCGGAATGCATAATGACACCCCTCCCATCATTCGAAAATATCACGAATGGTTTATTCTATTGCATCCACGACGAAAGCACAATTCCACCACCTCGATGATTCTAGCAGCTTCCTAATTCTTTCAGCTTCTGCCGTTAACTCTGTGTAGGCATCTCACAGCACAATTTCGACTTCTCTCCCAAGTTCTTTACACCTGCCTGAGGTGTGTGGACCACGTGTCACGGTGTGTTGACGATCCTTTTCACGTCAAGTGAAGTGAAGTCAAACCAATACACTGTTTAACGCACCAACCGTATGCTGGATTTTCAGTGGATGCATGATTCACAGAGGAATCCAAAAGAAAGGAGTATAACAACTTATTGAAAGGTAGACACGTGAATGCAAAATGAATCAGCAAATACAGTTTGATTAATAACGAAGGTGAATAATGAGGTCTTTGATTACTTGGTCGCGGTCTGCGAGTAGGCGGACAATGTAAGGAGTGGACTATTACTATAAGTAGACGTGAGTGAGCGAAATATTTTGAATTTCGAGTGAGTAGATGAGAAGGAGATGGTTTTGGAGTGTGGAATGAAGGTAACGATCGGTCTCTTAAAGTGACCTATTTAGGAATATTTCACGAGCATCAAAATGTTTGCTAATGATAGATTCTTTTGGAATATCTCCATTAATGATGATACCACGGGAGAGTAATTTCAAACAGTTGGCGATGAGATCGAAATTTCTTCCTGTTAGACCGGAAAAATAATTGGATAGGAGTAATGGGAAACACTTTCAACTTGACTAGTTCAGCAAAGTTCAGTTGAAGCGACTCGCAGATAACGGACACAAGGGAGATGTAGCTTATCAATTGAAAGATACATGAGGTTATTAAAAGCAATTCGGTAGCTCCATTCACATTGAGGACCGAAAGGCACTGCTGCGTCCAAAATTCAGTAAACGTAACGAAAGTACATAAGCTTGGCAGAACATTTATTCAGGATTAATGTTCAGCAAGCCTAACCGTGAGAGTCTGTCAATCGGACGAGTTCAGTTAGTCGATCTCAGTCATTCAGGGAGCTAACTGTAACTGATTGATAGAGTGACAAGGCAGAGCGTGATACAACCAGGTATGCCCGTGCGGGCGCAAGGCCAACGGAATTGGAATGAATCAGGAGCGTAAGTCAAAGGTATGAACTGACGTCACAACAAGCACGTCAGCGCATCTTAGAAAGTTTAGAGGAAAAGACTAGGAAGTAGACCATTCAGACCGTTTTGAAGAAAATTCAAACTTTCATCTCCGTTATAGAGACATCCGGGTACAACATCATGGACAAATTTGCAGCCAGTGATATCAGGTAAAAAGGGAAGCTTACTAATATAAAGAGAGAAAATGAATAGGGACAGAATGACACTACTGAGAAACACCAGAGTTTACTTGAAGGGAAGACAAGTGTTGGTTGCTATAATAAGTAAAGTGTGTAGGATTACAAAAACGATCACTAGTAGTATTCAAAATACGACCATCATCCCCTTTTTATTGTAGACCATTCACAGAAGTACCACGGTGAACAGAATCAAATGCTTTCGCAAGGCCGCCGTGATCAAGATTAGAAGCAATGGAATTACCAAAGTAGCTAGGCGCACCAAGGGTTGACTGGATGGATTTGTAGGCAGCTGTGCCTGATCAAGAGAGTGAACTTGGAGAATGATGTGGTGACGGAGTACATTCTCAGGTACTTTCAGCAAAGGAAACGCACAGGCTATCAGGCGGTATTAACAGGGTTCTTTCTTGAATATAGGTGTGATGCGTACAGATCGCCAACAATCGGGAATCCCCTGGGAATCAAAGCAACGATCAAATAGATCAGTCAAGGATGATATGAGTCCAAAAAAGCAGACTTTTGATAATATTACTGATAGTAAGTCGGGGCCAGCGAACTTATGATACTTGACCTCTTGTAGAGCTTTAAGGACAAGGCTAGGTGTAACGGGGTTGGGTTTATAGGCTTTAATATATGGAGGGGAAATGAGGATGCGTCAGAGTTAACGGCGAACTGGTGGATCGAATCTTCGAAGTTTAGCTTCAGCTCGGATTTGCCACAGCACAACTGTTTCAAGGCCTTCCATATCTAATGTCAGTTCTTGTTACTCAGCAAAGTGTTTGCGTACACATGATTTAGGTTTCGTACTTCAATCCTGATGAGTGTAGACAGATTTTTCACGTAATGATGCCAGCCCAATTTGTAGGCACTTTCCTTGGTTCTACGGAGTTTCTTCAAGTGAGGGGAGTAGAACCTATCGGGTTGAACATAACACGTTTCTATGAGACAACAGAAGTCATAACAGAAGTCAAGGAAGTCCGTTAAGTGTTGATGGTATGGAGGCGCATCGTGCAAGGGAAACATAGAAAAATCAAAAGAACCGAAAAGTGCTCTACGGTTATCGAGCTTTTCAGGTGTGCAAGCTCATTTGCAGACAGTGCGCGATGAGTGTCGGGAGTTGGTCATATATTTGGTTTTTTCAATAAAATTTAGGGCAAAGAAGTAAAGTACACTGATAAGAAATGCTTATAGGGGCACGTTAAAATACTGGGAAAATACTTCGATAATTAACTGATAGTGAATCCAAAAGGGCATTGAAGCTTTTTGGGAAATACTGTCAATTAACTGATTGATATCATCATCAGCGGGAGTATCTGGAGTATCATAATGATTAACCAGGACAAGAAGGGAAAGGGAGCTTTCTGACACAGCGCTTTCTGTCTGGCCGGCAAAGCCGACATCACATATATGTAATATATAAAGTAGTGTTATAATACTATTAATAGAAATATGATAATACGATATAATATATATGTAATCGACAGAAAAATCAAACTCGAGGCTCCAACTAAGGATCGATCTGAGGCCTCTATCCTCACTTCAAATTTATGTTTTCTATTAACGTTTTGCGCCACACTTGCTCATTTGCTGAACCACATACCGGACATGGACGTTAAGTGGCCGCTGACTGGTGCGTGCATTGATTTGTTCTGTGACCCTTGACCCACATTTTCCACAGACATTTCGTTCATTAGACTGCTAGAATTTCAAGCAGTCCTGAATTTGCTCGCATTTGGGTGACTCTGATTCACGGAGCGGTTACCTTTGAGGTTTGTACAGTTTTTATGTCATATTCATGATTGTTTTATAAAGAACCGCATTGAAAACCACAATTGGACTCTTGGCGTATTTTTGGATTGTGGTACGCGTATCTCAACGACCCCTAGGAGTCCGTTAAATATATATATATATATATATATATATATATATATATATATATATATATATATATATATATAATATCCGGACAGTCTCGGTGTTTATTGCGTCTGACGTCGGTCTTTACTCGCAGCCCTACCGTTCGGTCATCAACGGAAAGGCAGTTTCAATGTAATTCCGTTAACAGTTGTGTTTGCAAGGTTTTTCATACGTCACAGCAACATAACTCCGATGATACAGGAGATTGCAAGAATTCATGAAAGCCTATAAGCTTTCTCATCAACTGACAGCTTGTACGGCCTCTATTTATGATGGCATTGCATGTTGTGATGATCCACCACAACGTATATCATATATAAGCATCGCGCTATTTCCATACTGAGATAATTGAACTGGCCAGGCAGGAGCATGATAACCAAATGATAAATGCTATGAATGTGATCGCAATCACGGTATAAATTAACTACAAGGTGTCAACGATTTCCTAAGATGTGAATTACTGAACGCCGAACAGTTCCAATCGAACTGGATGTCACGAATTTGGCTATGGGGGAACTTTATGAGATTTCTGTTTCCCGATTCCTTTCGTGACAAACGAGATAAAAAGTGAAACTTGACAAATGATGAAATCACCTGCTACATAGGGTATTTGATCTGATTATCAAACGACCTATCTTGCACTACTAAAATTAACTCGCCATTTAAAATCGTGCAAGCACGGTACAGCTGTTTCATCTTTGCTAGGAATTATCAGTCCACCAGTACTGTGTACGTTCCGCACATGTACATTTACTGTGTAACACTTTTCAAGGTAAAAAGGCGACTATCGAGTCAGTTATTGGGGCCAGGATGTAGATATTGGAGAGAGACCAAGAGATAATAGAAATCTAATCTGAAGCGTTAGCTGCATTGCAGGATTGAATATATGACGTGTGATTTGGATGATTTAAACAAAGGCGTTCATAAGTGAGTTAATTTAGGAATGTTTTATGACACAGTATCAAGCAACTAGCACTATGTGTTCGCGTACAGCACTCACTTAAACAAATAATAAGTCACTAAGAACAAGGAGCACCTGGAACCCCTCCATTAATTTCTAATCATCAGGTGCGGAAAGTAGTGAGAATATCGCCAGCCACATCTTTAGATTTTGATTAGGCATAGGCACTATTCCTGTTCAGTTTTTTTCTTGGATAGCATCATTCGAGCATTGTGACGAGTATTTCGTGCAGCGGAAAAATTCTAATTATGACCAGTATGTCAGGTGTGCAGTAAATAATGTGGATTATTATGCTGACATGAGTTGGGAAGCGCACCGTTGTGTCCAAAATTCAGTAATCAGAAGGAAGGCACACTTGTACCGTCGAACGTGTATTCGGTAACATCGTACGGCAAGCGCCAGTACAAGCGGGCAAAGTGAAAATGAAAGCACGGGTACAAGTTCGTCTGTCAACGATGTGTGCAATCGAAAGCGTAGGACAACTGTGCAATCGGATTAGGCTGTGCAAGGCGGTGCAACACTTAGCCTAATCTGATTGGTCAGTGCTGTCCGAGACGAAGCACGACAAACGTCAACTGTGAACGTGTGAGTACGACTGCAGGCGTGTCCGTGATTGCACGGGGTTCAGATCAAGCTTGCGTGTGTGTGGGCACATGACTGTCCAAACTGGTTATTGTTGCTTTTACCGTGTGGCGTTCACTCCCATGTCTTCTACTACTTCACATTTCTTACGTAGTACACTATTTGTTTACCCATGTAATGTCCAATCCTAGTTCCAAAAGTTTTTTAAACGAGTTCTTCTTTTCATTTGTAAACTGTACTGATCTCGGTTCATATCAGTATTTTCGGCACAAGACCATTTACGAACTAATACCGCTGAATGAGTCCAAACTGATTGGGACGATATGATTGATAAGAACTTGCTGCTCCAGTCGTCTGACCTGAGGTCCGTTGAAGAGTCCGTCTAATGGGCCGGAAGAGGACAAAAATCTGATAAGGTTTTATGGGTCATACTCTTCAGAGTAAGCTCTTCAGTTGTAAGTTTAGATGCAGTTAGCTCTGTCCAATAAAAGACCTGTTACTCGTGGGCACACCAAGTCGCAGTTGACGATGAGATTGCTTCTCTCCTCACAATTTGACAGCACTTTTTGAGACCTTCCCGTCACATTGGCAATCGTCATTTCACGAATCAAGCAGTGAAAGCGGTCAAATAATATTTTCACTGTGGCTCAAATCGGCCAACACTATCGCCTTCTGTTTATCCGTGTCGGCATTTCTCATAGTAAATGATTTACAAACAGAGTGAAATTATTTTGCTTCTGTCGTTATCATTTACACGGCGCTGTCAATAGTCTTCCCAGGGATAGGTCGAGTTTCGTTACATCACGCCAACGCAAACGGTGATCACCATGGTATTTTTGCACACAAGGTCAACTCAAGCTGCCATCGGTCTGATCACGTCCATCTGTCCTATTCCCCTGATTTTTGACGAAGCAGTCCACTTGGCGGCAATGTTGTACTTGGGAAAAGTTAACTGTCAGTCTATTAGTTCGTGGGTCACACATTTTGGACGTTTCACAGCTGCAATGACCAGTCGACATGACTTCGCCTATCCACACAGACACGCCGCCTTGCATTTTTCACCAATCGGATTACGATTCAGCTCATCCGTAATGGATCATAAAGGAGCTGAGAGACTCATAGGCGAGGATTAGGCGACAGCTGAAAAGCCAGTCACGAGTCTTTGTTTGAACAGGGGTGCGATTTGTGACTCCATTCAAAGTTACGAGAGCTTCCTGCGAAGTCTCAAAGGCTTCACTTGATGTTTTACTCGCCGGCCATCTCATGCGGACCAAGTAAAATGAATGTTTGTGTGATTGCATCACGCCTCTCTATAAGCAAGGAATAGAACACTTCGGCTTTCTTTCTGATGTCGAAAACTCAAAGCCACATTGATTCATTTATCAACCTGTACCTAGCCTCCTCATTTGTCCTGGTAAAATTTTATAGTTAGTCCACATCCCAACGAGATCCAGATGGAAATCTGAGAAGTTTGTCATTCGGCGTTCATAATATCAGACGATTCCCGAATTCAAGAACAACTAACTGTTGCTCAACCCATCTGTGCGCTGCCATGTACAAATCGGTGAGAATGGAACAGCCAATATGAACACCTGGTGAGAAGTACAATTTACCGGTTAGTAGAACAACGATTTTCGAAGCCCATTTCACCTCGTTTTCCGCGTGTGCTTACTGAGTCCTCATCAGCTGGCATTGGTGTCCTACAGTTGGTGTGTTTCTCGACTGTTCACCAAGGGTGCCGAAGGAAAATTCACAACCCCAGAGAGGCTTTGGCCACCTTTTAGGCTTCCAAGCCTCTTTATACCGGTTTTATAGATGTGTCTGAACACCAAGCACTGAGTTACATGTGGAATCCTAACTTACCGACTTTGAAAGCCATGGCATTCATAGTGAGCACTCAATCTCAGGGAATATGATTATGATATCATGTATCACCCAAGTGTACATATTCTATAGACCGACTTCCTATCCTGATCTTGCTCTTTGGAAGCAGAACCGAATGAGTGTTTAATATGTGCGTCGATTCCAATCGCTAGAATGGACATTGGCCGTGAAGCCAAAATGTCCTACCGCAAGATATTTTCTACTTCTAAATGAGGATGGGTTAGAGTGACAGGAAAACGGTTCCCGGTATTATTTAAGAGCAGAGAAGAGTTGCCTCTCAGTTTACCTGGTAGTTTAGAACAACGTTATGCATTTCAACTTTGAGACATGCATACTAAAGTTATTTATCACAGAAAACATAAAATCACTTGAACGGAACAAGTGTTGATAGCCCCTAACCGTTGATCAATGGCGGTAATATATCACATTTGTGTGCTTAAATTATGTTATCAGCCGAAAAATTGGGCAGCATGGTTGGAGAGTTACGCATTTTCCAAGGATTTTATGCGGATTTTTTGATCACTTGTTGGTAAATACTGTTTCCTCACATTGAATAATACTTACGAAGTTCTGATTTCTCCCTTGAAAATAATACTGAGACAAGATTAGTCAAAATAGCCGTATGAAATTTTTCAGTTGGAGGGAATAAGCTACATTTTCGTAACTGATGACGGACTTCAAAGAATGGCTAAGTGGAGTTGGATGTCGTCATTGAAGGACAGTACACCCAAGTTCAGTAACCCGTGGCATAAATTTCTGTAGTTCTAATTCAAGTCACGAAGTCTGACGGGGAACCATGGTATACGAAAATATCCGGTGGTCCCTCGGGTTAGTGCTCATTCGTTTCATACATCTCAATGTCTCATCTGTGTGTGTGTGTGTGTGGTGACCATATTTAGTTTGTCGAACAGTTACTCAGTGTGTGATAAATAAGATCGCCATAATCTTATTTACTGAATTGTTCTTCAACCGAAATAGACTCGACTGATTTTTGACCGTTTTCCCCCAACTAAGTGAAGCTGATTTGTTTGTGACGGAGTTCAGATTGTCGCCGTACTCGCAGAGTCTGTCAACGGCATTCTAAAATGACTGTGCTCATTATTATTATTATTATTATTATTATTATTATTATTATTATTATTATTATTTAGTGTTGGAGGCCGAAATCTTGCATTCAAGTCATATTGTTTGGTCGCTGGTAGCGATTCCGTACTCCAAATTACTGCCTGTGCTCTGAAATAAAATGCTCATAGTCTCCATGCAAAGCCAAAGATGTGGAACGGGTAGATGCAGTCACGGGGGCCTTTCCATCAGTTTTGTTCATATGTTGACACTCACTAGCCGTTCGTCAACAGTTCCCATATATATATATATATATATATATATATATATATATATATATATATGCATACTTCCTAGTTTTTGCTGTCAGGCCAATGCACATGACACTGGGTGGAAAGGGGAAATCTAATGACTGAACTGACTTAGTGTAGTCGTACAAAATAAATACTGCTTACTGATTAAGTATTTGATAAGAAAAAGGTTACAAGAAGATGAAAGAACCAAAGAGTACTAAAGTTCTGCCTTTATTTGGTTCCGAGAAGGAAAGACAATTTGAAATATCAGTATGCAGCCGAAAAAACCGTTAATACCGAGCTGGATAGGAGGTTCCCTTCTCGGAAAGGAATATTAAATTAATTTGCCTGTGGTTGATACTGTCGTCCCTTATCCCTACAGTCCTGTCAAAAATGTCTGATGTCAACTACTTGCTGAAGTCTTTAGAATATGCTAGCTGTGGTATGGTTTTATTTCCAGAATCGTGACTTCATTCGGCTATAGATTATGTGTTATTGTAGCTTGGGGGATTCACCGGCCACTGGCTGTCCGTCCAGCTGGCAAAGCATGTTTTCCATGGATAAGAATTGTAAAGGGTGCAGACCACTTTTATTAGGAGAAGCTAGATAAATTGCGGCGAATAAAAGAAAGAGCATACTTCTCGCACAGTAACTCTGCAGTAAAACCATTAAACCTGTATACCAAAGAAACAAATTATTTGTCTTGTAGGACCGTACACACAGACGACTCTTCCCACCAGTTATGGAATGAACTGAAAATGTTATGTGGTCGAGAGCTTCAATCAAATAACGTAAAGCATGATGTCGAAAATCCTAACAGATCTTTTGTACCTGAAGATAATCCAGCAGATTTATTACATAAATTACCTGAAACCCTGGGAGAATCGGAAAATCCTCAGTACCTTCATCCTGAAAGTGTTTACTGGGAGTCTAGACCGATCTATTTCAATAAAGCCCGCGAACGTCGTGGCATCAGTTCTGTCCTTCTGCAAACTTGTGCTACTCACCCGGCTCTTTTGTACTCCTCCATATTCATTCGGTGTCTCTCAGAAAGCAAACTCTCTGATTCCTGACGACAATTCCGCGTCACTCCGATTCCAGAGAAAGAAAAAAAACAAATTTCGTCCTATCGCATTCACATCAACCTCGCTCAACACTTTCGAGTAGATAATAATCGACGAAATTAAGTTCGCCATTGCCATTTTGGATGTATACCAATTTGCCTACCGAAAACAACGTCCTTGAATGCCGTCAGCTGTCTTGTCCATTCAGTAGCGTCACTCATTGACCAGAAAATCAAACTTGCTCACTTCTATTTCCTGAACTATACAGATGCTTCCGTCTCGCTCGGTGGAGAAGGCCTACTATCTCCTTTAGATCAGCAAGGGATATCTCCAATGCTTTCCAATTGGTTGGGAGGTTATTTCACGAGGCGGTCTCAGTTCACATATCTTAATGTTTTTATAGATCCTCCACAATCCCTACAGACGTTGGATTATTGCAGTGTGTTATCCTACCACCATTTTTGTTCGCTTGTTACATGAATGACCTCCCCTTTAATTTGTCATCCTTTACTTTCAAAGACACCGACGATGGTGTAGTAGGTTCCGATTCCCGGAACAGTGTTAGTATCAATCCACTTCAGCAATCTATTCACACTATGATGAAATGATCCAGCTCCATCAAATCAACACGTAATCGAAGCATGTGCACAGAAGTACTCATTTTCAGTTGATCGTAAATCCTCATCACAGTCATAATATCCAACCCTTATGATATAAGATTCAAACGAGGAAAGAGCCCAGAGCTATAAATATCTTGTTATACTTATCTCACCAGATCTTAGGTGGACCCGTCATGTATAAGATCACTTTTGCAATGTTAGAAGGCTGACATATTACAACTCTTGTCTGAGGTCTCCACGCGTACCTACCCATATCCAAGTTCATCCATTCTTGTGTATTATGTCACTGAGTATATAGTTCTCCTGTCATTTCCCTTGGTTTGCTTGTCAGCTGCTGTGTGTTGATCAAGCGCTCCCTTAAACGCATTCCTAAATGCAGTAATATATTCAACTCTGAGACATTGAAATTCGTGAAACAAATCCATTTTTTTGTTTGTAAACGGCTGTACGGCACTATACTTTCTGATGGCACACCCACTGCATTCATTGCTAACCAGCAGTAATTTTCACTCTGATACATGTAGTAAATTTAAATTGATATAATCCCGGAATACAAAGTTTCATAACTTGGCTATTCCATATCTAGAAAAGTTTCTTGTTTCGAAAAAAACAATTTATGAACGAGTTCTGAGAAAAACGTAATCACGCTTACCCTTTTCTCATTATGTTCTCCACTGACGAACGTGGCGTGCTGATCAGCACGATTCGATCAACATCGTTCTCTTTTTCATGTATGTATTACTGTTGTCAAAACATGGAGTTGATAAATTTTCACTGAAAATTTGCCCCTTTTGGACAAATAAAGAGTATACTTGACTTGAATTGACTTGAATATACGAGAACAAAAAGTGCATGTAAGCACCTTTCTGCATGAATTTCGAGTAGACTTGTACTCTACTGAGTACGTCCGCATGCATGGAGTTAATCTCCAAGGCTGATAAACAGCCATTTCCGAGGAGTGCGAAAGTGATTACTGTCGACCGGTGGAAGTCACTAATGAACTAACTGGAAAATAGATGTCAAGAGTCTATTTCCATGATAATTCCTTTCCATATTGAGCTTCATTCCAGGTAAAGTTTGACCATATACCCCTGTTTGCAACATTACGTATGGATTAAATACCACTGTGCAGAAGATAGCAATAAAAGTGCAGCGGTATAATCCTGGACCTCAATCGGACGGTGTTGCATTTTTGACCGTCCTTTTCATTCTCGAATAACACTGATTTAGGTTCGCCGGATGAACGGTCCCAGACGGCTTCGGCAGAGCACGTGAATGGTGTAAGTTCAAGTACAGGCCACGAGGCCCTACCTTTCTTAAAAACCCCACAGACGTCTGGAACAATACCGGCATACGGTGAATTTGGTTTGCCACCCAATAAGATTGTGGGCCCCTTGGAACTATGAGATTTTCTAAGATAAGTAAAGGCATTTCGGACTGCCTTCAGCTTTTCGGGACAATCGTATTGGATAGGGTTAGGAAAACACTAAAGATGCATCCTCGAGCGAAGAAGTTGAACGAGACCCCAACTATCATCCTACGACTTTGTACTTGAACCACGATGAAAAAGTGTGTTGATACCATGATTCTCTGAAAGAGCAGAAAAAATAAACTCTTCTCTATTCTGTTAACTTGTGAAAATGCGCAACCTTTTTCCGTGGTGAGATGCTCGAACTGGTCAGACGGGAACATGTTACTTACTTGTAGACTGCCCTGAAAGCAATCACAGCCCACATCTTACTTTGACTAAGACATAACAGTGCTTTGGTTGAGATGAAAAATTCAGATACATTGGTTTTGTTCAACCGGGCGCGAACTTCGAAAGGGGTTCAGGCTGGAATTTCCTAAATGCATCCTTCCTCCATTTTGTCCTTGACAAAAGAGATCACAAGTCAAAATAAAGTTTAATTATTGACATACTTGATATATTCTAGAATGGAGTGTACGAATGTGGATTAATGAGTTGACCATCAAAACAGAATGAGTTTTTGGTGAAAATGAGCCTAGTTGTTGAATCGAGTGGAAATAATCTTTTCAGTTGATGATGAGAAGCAATGAAACATTGGCTTTAAAGTATGCGTAATAAGAATTACTGTCCGAGAGACAATGTGAATTGAGGAGTCGTGGTAAAGTTGTATGATTTAGGACGGGATGTGATGTGTTGCGCATCGAGATTGAAGAGTCAAAGGGTATGCACTGTTCGGATCCCCACTGGAAATAGTTTTCATTCGGGAAGATGTATAGGAAGTTGTTCCAAACCGACGTCACTAGTTGCAACTACGTCAGGCTTCTTTTTCTCGAGGTCCTGCAATGAGCAAAACTGGATTGTGAGTTGAAAATTAAAATGTGTCTAAGCAGAGGCTGTACTATTATGAAATGTTGTTGATGGGTGACCTACAAATAAGTGAACTTGGTCCTGATACTCAATGCAAACAAATTCCTTAATCCTTTGTGAGATAACTGATGGGGAATATTACTGTGACAATATGATTGAAAAAATATGACAAACAGTAGAAGGATTATTGTGACTGAAAGGAAGCGATACTTAACATAGCTTCTTCTGGGTCAAATACCCTACTGTCTTCCTGTGAGAGACGTTCGTAGTCTTTGGTACGATCGAAATTGGGATCGGTCCACCAGTGCTTGATGCGTTCCACAGATGCGCCATCACTGAGCATCATTTCCCAGAATAGAACAGCTATTATCGAACCGACCATGGGGGCCAAGATGTAGATCTTGCAAAGAAAGTGAACAGAATAGAGGCTTATATGAATCTAGCCATATCGACTAGTCGCACTGTACAATGATGAAATTAGAGTTGCTATGGCGGTGAATATACACTTGGACAAGTGAATGATTTAGACAGGTGAGTTTCATAAGTCAATCAGTTAAGGAATGTTTTGCCCAGCATTACTACCGTGCACTGATATTCAGAACTTCGTTATAGGAGTGATAAATTATTGGGAACAACGAGCTCCTGAGAAATATCCATTGATTCAGAAACTTTGGGTGATTATGACTAGCTGTGGCGTGAAACTCTGTTTACTTATTCATTTTTTATCAAAGTCTCGATAGTATGCACGTATCATTCACTAATAGTAGGGTCATACTGGTTTTCCAATTTTTTGACTGTTTTGTATAGAGTTTTTCATCCCCGATTTATTTCACTGAATTAGAATCGGTTCAAATCCACCAAATATTCTCCCAGCTAATTTCATAACTAAGTATGAACTGTTATCTTTGAATGAGCCTTAACTATTTGGGATGATATGACTGGTAATAACCTAATATCATTTGTATTAACCTTGCTTTCTGTTCAATAATCAGCTAAATCGAATTCTAGTTTAGGATTATTTCATTAGTTTTGATGGTCGGTCCCAGTGAGGATACTCTATTATATCTATCAATTACAGGCATGTCTACTTTATGAAGCGATATTGAAGATCTGTTTGTCTATGAAATCTCTTCGGATTACCTCCCAATATCGAACGAATTTTGGAACCCAGTATTACATCTATTTCCTTTTGGCTTACAGATGAAAACTTCGAATCGACAGTTCGTTTTATCACATCAAACTGACACACTCGGTCACGGTCTGCAAAAATCTCTTTCGACCGCGGGCCTCGTGAACTCGAATCTCTGTCGAACGGCTGACTCTTTGCTGCGTATGATCCTACGATCAGCTACATCCGACTTGATTTGCTTAAATTTGTCGTGACATTTTTCCTCGTAATCTCTACCAGCAATGTATGAGTATTACGCATTGTCTACTTGTTCTATTGTATCTATACAACTTGTCCCTATGAGTAGTCAGAGATTATATTTGTATGATATAATTGGTCACGAAATATAATTTTGGCATTACGAATCAGATTATACAAATCGTCCCGTTTCAAAAATCTAGTGTTTGAGGTTGCTCAACCATTTGTGCGATGTCACACGGAAAAAATCATCTCCTTTGACTATTCAGTCTTTAATTGGAAGAAAACAATGTGCAGCCTGTTGGGACAAAAGAAGTTGAAATTCCGTGGTTTATTGAACTAGTCAATTTCTTCACTCTTGAATTTCTGTAATTGAACTTGTATGATTGTATCAAACTCACTCATTCTCTCTCGGCATCTAGATCACACTTATTCATGATGACACCCTGGTTACTTTACAGGTTTTTCTCGTACTACCCACCGTGTAGAATGAGTGCACAAATCCGAGCCTTTTCGTTTTCGGCCCTTGTTATCCTTTTCGGACTAGGAGAGTTTCATATTCGAACCTGACACACATACGAAGTTTCAGTTAACCATCATAGCTTTTTTCATTTTTCACATTATTTCGCAACTGTACTTCAGTAGAAGCCAATCAATATCTCTGTGCAGGATCGCTGATGAAATAAGACTGTGTGCGTTTGTCTATGGAACTGTCTATAGGTCTGTTTTTCACTTAATATTTAACTCTTCGACAGGCTCCTTCGCCCATACAAGACGGAATCCTTAATATCAGACGAAAAACTTACCCATACTTTATTATAGTCGTTGCTGTAAATTGCTCCTGCCAAACTCGAAGCTGGATTTAACCCACAGCCGGTTACTTTCGCCTGAAAAAGGAAATATATTTAGACAGGGCTGGTGGTGATTTCTTCCCATAAGACTGACATTTGCTTCTATATGAGTGTTATTATTCAAGTCCGGTGAGAACACAAACGTTTAACGATCTCTGTAAAATTTGAACCACCGAAGGACAAACATCATGATTACCATGTTATGCAGAAATGCTGGGGAACCATTTCGAAAACAAACTACTATCTGACCACTTATTGAGAGGACTATGTTCACAAAGTATTACTCATTTTTTTCACACTTTATGTTGAGCAATTGGCAGAGTAAATCGCACATTGTTACAAGCTACAAATAGTGGTCTTCAAATTATTAGTCTGATCAATGCAAAAACATGTACAGAAAATACAACTTAGGAAAAAAACGTTTCACTATATGGTGGCGCCGTCTTACCAGGACAGCAACAAGCATCAGAATCACGAAGAAAATGATAAAAGAGGATAAAGTCACGTGACTCTGTGTCCAGTGTGGGTGTCGAAATTCATCCACAGTGCTCAAGCACCATACTATCAGAAGAAAAGTGCCTATTACTTCCATTCCAAATGCTTGGCCGTCCGTCACATTCTCTCCTGGTGTGTGTAAATTTAATTTCTTATTCGATAAACCAGGAACAAGTTGTGAAGCCAGCGCAATTCCCACGAGTGCACCACAAAACTGACCAGCTATACCCAGAATAAAGTAGACGAAATTGATTCGCCTTGTCATCAGTAAGGCCAAGGAAACAGCTGCAGTAAGTTGTGGTCCACTAATCGGTCCAACAGTCCACACAGCAACCGCGAATGCTGCGGAAGCCGTGATCGGGCCACTGACGTCACTTGCCAACTTTCCCCCAGCACCGTGACATGCAACAAGGAATAAGATCATTCCCAAACCTAGAGCCTCAGCGGTGAAGAAGCGACACATGAACTTGATGTGGCACCAATCACATCTTGGTAAGGTGGCTGCGGTAGCTTTGTAGTTCACGTCGTCGTAGTTTTCACCCATTGATGTTGTTTCTGCAATGAATAAACCACTCTCCATTATTTTAATGCACAATGATACTTACTAGAGGTGGGTCGAATGAGTACTACTTGAGAAAAATATTCAGTGATCTTCGGTATTTTATACATTATTTCCCGCGCGTCGTTGTGTATGAACCAGTTCACGTGATATCACCCACTTTCAAGCCCCCTTTGACGCTTAGAACCATACCGCTTTCGATGCTGTTTTTTTGTCGTTGTGGTTGAATGGTGTGGTTTTCGTAGTCGTGCTGGTGCTTTTGATCGATATGGAGCAAAACAGTCGACTTGCACGGTTTGCGTCACGGTAAGATCTACAGTAATCAAGGAGCTAAGTGAGTTATCGTATGGTATGTTATCCTATATTTACATGTAACCAGTTATAACTATTTAGTATGTGACCAAGATGGGATCTTGACGTAAGCGCTGACCAGCTGATCAGATCTGATCATCAAGTGGCTTAGTTGATTCAGTTTTGATCTTCCTCAGACACTGCTCGGCATTTTTTAAATCAAATTCTGTTCGTCCGGGGCGCCGGACGTATCTGTACTGGAGTAAACATCGGTAGCAAACACAATTTAGTGTTACACATAACTTTCAGCCGCACCACACTGCAAATGCAGTTGAAGATATGTGATCACAGGTATGACTGGGATATTCTGACTATGGTTTGGGATCTAGCTATTTACCTAATCAAGGTGATATTTACGTACGCAGGCTCCGCGTTCAATCGAGCGAATGTACACGAGGACAAGATTAATGTCATTCTCATGCGTGTAGGTGTTCCGATGTGTCAGTTTGTGTCTAAGCCCACGATGTGCAAGCTAGATACAGTTCATTGGTGTTGTGCGTCCAAAAGCATAATTCATGTTAATTTAGCTTGATTACACTTTCGTAGTAATCTCCCACATCTCAATGTCTAATGCTAGTAGCCGATCGGTACCGGGATGCACGGGAGTAATTGAAACAGTTCACTGTTTTAAAATTATTGCTTCTTTTAATTTATCAGCCACGCGCTTATCGTCTTTTCTGAAACCAGTCACACAAGCTTCCGGTTGACATTTCGAGTCAGCCGAATGCAAAATTGAAAAATTCGTAACTTTTCTGAGTGGATCGTACCCCGATGTTGATAGTCTATCATCTACCTTATTATCCAGTACTCACACTGAGATCAAGCAGTTTTAAATGAAGGCTCAAAAAGTGAACAATAAAGAGCAATAAACTCGGTTACTGAATCAGTTTCGAATTAATTATATTAGCTCTAAACAGTAGAAATAAAAAAAATATTTGATTTTATTAAAAACGGATTACTTTCCACCATCCCACTCGATAACAAGACTTTATTTATGAGTCTCTCAAAAAATTTCAGCAGTTTTTGCACAAAACCGGAACAATATTGCTTGAAGATTAGCTTGTCATACATGACAGCAGTATTAGCGGGTGAACATAATTTGTGACACTGTTACCGTAGACTACACAAAGAAATATTTTTACTTTAACTATTATACGACAAAGTGTAACATTTTTTGGAAGGGGACAGTGGCTAGCGAAAGCTGCCAGACGAGGTAGCAACTGCTGGTGGCCGGAATCGAACTCGAGTCGGTACTGGTAAAATTCCACTATGATAACCTTTTTATCAAGGCCGGCCACTGTATCGATGAGTACAATGTGGAGAGCAGAACAGTTTTAGCCTATCAGTGAAGAGGGCAGTTGAGACGTATTTCTACTTTTTTGTGTTCCTTTTTGGACCGAATATGTGCTACAGATTGCAAACCTACTCAAGTAGATTTTATCTATGAGATAGATCATACTATCTTATCAGTGATCAACTTACAAAAGAAGATGATGGAGTTGCCGCACAACCGGTTCTGATACTCATGTTCAGTGCGCTTGTATAGTATATAAGGCAGGACTGGGACACGAGGATTTATGAATCCAAGTTTCTTGAGCTAACCATTTTCGTTACTCATGCCATCAAATAAACAGTTTCCAGTGTAATAAGAGGATATATCATAGTGCTTCTCTGGTATTATAGATGTTGTCAAAATTCAAATCAGAATTGATTTTTATTGCAATAAATTATTCGTTTTTCCATTTCTTTTATTATATTCAACCAAGGATGGACAGATAAAGCTCTACATAAAAACCTTTCAACCCTAATACTGTGATATTTTGTAAGCAGACGTGTTTGAATGACCTTCATCATCAGGATAAATTGGCCTGATGTGTAGCCGTGAATAATCTGTAACATGCCCAATACGAAACGGTATAGAAATTATGAAGGTTACTTTCACCGTAGCTAATGCACCTTTCAGTAGTTATTTCAGGTATATTCTGGATTTATGATGGCTGTTCATCTAAACTCTCTTCTTCGTTGTTTTCAGCCCATTTGGCTCAATTTTATGCTATATAAACCCTAAACCGTAGACCCCAGTTATATTTCAGTATGAACAGCACGAATCCCACTTGTGTACACATACAGGCAAACTCCAAATTGAACACTGTCCACAAACTGAAAAATTCTAACCAGACACCCAGGGCACTAATTCGTGGAAAATTTGACGACACTGATTCTACACTTTCTATAGGTTTCTTTCCAAAAATGAGTGCAGTTGATGCCGAAAAGTAAAACCACTGTATCTGATAGACAATGCACGATTATGTGACTGAAAGCAAGCCGTACGTCTTTGGTATTCAACTTTCCGAAAATGGTTATCAAATATCTTTGTGTGGATTTCATGTGCTCCATACACACAACATACAAACAAGCAACGGCTCAGTATTTCAGTAAATTCTTCAACTGGCTGAAATCCCTCGTCTAATATGATAAGTTTCAGGTGATGACAACTGAGCACATGAAAATGACCCCAATAGGGAAGCTTGTATGAGCGAAATTTTATCGAACATCGTCGGATATCGTGGACGTTTGAGTAACCATTTAGACTAGAATCCCTAGCCTCTCCGGGTAATTGGGGAGTAGCCTATGAGTTCCAGTATTTCTGTCGTCAGTTCATAAACTCCAGTTAGTCTAGAGTGGATTGTTGAATTGATGCCTTCGGTAAACTCCGTTGATGTTCCTTTTGTACTTTATCTGCACCTAAGAACGTAGTGTCTAGATAAGATTCAACAGCACCAAAGACCACTTGGCGCTTTCTCAATAATCCCAACGCTGCTGTGTTGATTTGCTTCGAAGCTCAGTTATTGCGGAAGCCGAAATTCGGAGACGCATGGGTAATCCCGTAGCATTCGTGCGGTGGCCGTTTGGCTTCCGATATCCAAGAGTGTTCTCACATTCCAGCAGGCGCTTTGGATGTAATTACGTGTGTGAATGCCCCCAGCTAGCCTATTTGTCACCGCGGCTGCGGGGAGAACATGAAGTGCATTGCTTTTTCGGGACGCAGTAGCATAAGCTGTCCGTGTAGAGGAAACATTCACGAAGAATATTGGGAATTCGGTACGAAGTGGAGTCCCCAGCGTCACTCGATCTTTTCAGGTGGCAACTCTAGTCCGTGAACAACTAAGTGCTACCTGTAAGGGAACGGAAAGTATGTGTTAAAAGCTAGTGATCGAACGAGCGGTTCAAACACCTTTTGAATGGAGGTCTGTCAGTCGATGATATCGAACTCGTCCTGGTGAATGTTACCCCACTCAGGATAGCTGAGTTAGAGACAAGACGCAATTGTCTAAATCAATGGCGGACCACACTAGAGCACGTCATATTGCTGTCTATGGGCTTTTGTGACTCTTGCGCAGAGTTCTCCATCAGGCAAAACCCGTTACATCCAATGAAGACTCTGATCGTCCGCAAGGACTAATTTTGTGCTGTTTCTCGTTTATTTGCACTTAATCGCCGGGGTGACTGCCCCCCTATCTGTTACTGGAAAACGCGCCGGATATCACTCAGCTATGATAGGAATTCAGTTACGACCATTGCTGTTAAAGTAGGCGATTCAGAATACAACAATTTATGATCAACACGCAGCTGCAAACCAAGGAGGTAGTCTACAGCCGTTTATTCCCTTTTTAGGAATCACTGGCACTGCGTATGCGTCACAAATAGCTTAGCGGTAGCATCCCTGAATCTCTGTAATGATTAATTCGCCAGCTAAGGTTTATTACGGTCGAGAAGGTCTTGAAGAGCCTGGATATACGGTTGTTCTACGGTTGCCATCCCGCTGAAAGTTGTCTTGGGTTGTGGTTTGCATTCAGTCACCTCACATGAGTGGCGAAGATCCACGATGTCGGTGGAACCAATCTATCCTCGAGTAGCAGATGATCGTATAAAAAATTTTGGTTTCGAGTTTCAGCTAAAGTTACATGACTTTGAAATATGAGCAAATTAAGTTCTCTTGCCAAAACTAACCTTGGATTAAGCATATTCCTGAAAGTCTTTCTGCATCCATTTTTTTCGCAATGGATATCTTCGGTTCTGAATAGCCTAATTCTTCAGCTCACTCGATCCTTTGTTTGAGATTCTCTCAGTACGTCGTATTGCTCGGTTAGGGTACCACGTGAATGACAATGCCAATGAATACGCAGGCGTCTCATCTCGCGTCATTCACATGGGGTCACAAATGGTTAATAAATGTTTTACTATTTCAACAAAATTTGCGAAACGGGGACCAAATTTACGTGTTGACGGGACGGAGAATAAATTCGATACAAAAGCACAAAGGTGTGACCAGTTGCAAAAGATAATTCATGTGAAATAGAAGGTTCTGTGCAGGAGACTACATAGAGGACAAAAAAGCCATTGCAGTAAGTTATATTGCGCCCATGATTCGAGTTTACTAGTGCAAATCGGCATAGTTCATGTTGTAGTAGGACTTGTTCTGTGTGCACACTAACTGAGAACCATGATTGTGTTTATCAGCACAAGTTTGAGTGCATCATGTGTTCACTGCGAGCAACGTGAGGCGTCTGAAAGTGTGCTTAAGAAGGAAGACCACACAAAACTTTGTAATCGGTTATATCAAATAAATCACCGTTTGTCTGACAGACTAGTAATCTGTTCAAAATTAGGCGGTTTATGGAACTGGAGCCAAAATTGGTTCGGATTGCTAAATGAAAGTGTTTACTGTTCGATAAACAGGTTTACGGGGAATGATGTTAGTCGGTCGACTTTTCGGTTTTCGCGGATTTTTCGATTGTAAAACTTTCTCCAGAACCGTTACTCGCGGTAACCGAAACTACGACTGGCTACCGTCATTTCCAACACACTTGCGTGTAAACAGTTTACTCTCTAACAACACCTTGATGCTCGGTTTCAGGCGATATCTGGTGATTGCGAACTGTTTTTGTTTTATCCGTTATTTGACCTGTTATTTTGTTGGAGATGGACGATTCTCATGATTATATTTAGTTTGATATAAATTCGCCGTGACAAAGAGTGAGGCATTTCAAGATAAAAACGCTTAATCCACAGTCTTCGATTGTGAAATTGAGACCTGTGTACATTACCTAGAATAATGGTGAACTTTTCAATCATTGGTTTCTTGGTAACGCGGTTAGGTCAAGCCAAAACTGTAACACACAAAAGGGTTCAATCCAAAAATATCTTCTTTTTCGTATTTTGTTGACAGTTCATCTTGTCAGTGACCTTATCTATAAAATTGGACACCAGTCCACCCTGTTCTAAGGCTACACCCCAATCATCACATATTTTGTAGGCCTATATCTTTCAACTTCAAAATCGGGGTGATTATGTGGAATATTTTCGTCATTTTCTATGCCTTCTAAACGAAATGAAAGGAAATCAGAGTTTCAAGCCCAAGAATTTGAGCCATTCACAGACAATTGATCATTGAAGGTGAAATATAGTGATAAGGTTAGATTAAGTTACATAAAGAAAGATCCCAGTAGAATGAAAAAAGATTCTGTGGTTGGGGGTAAGTGTGGCTGGTTGCGAGTTTCCAATGAGTACCGCGAAGCATCGACTTTCAGTTATACTTACTAAGAAGAAAAATCCAAGGGCAACGGAAGTTCAAGAGATGAAAGGAGAAAAGCTTGAGATGTGATGCAATCAGCCTCAAGACTGAATTACCAAAGGTAAACACTGTTCAGAGCTCCAGATATTCGTCTCGGGGGAGTCATTTGACTTCATCCCAAAGTAATATTCCTCAAAGTAACGT
Source organism: Fasciola hepatica (assembly GCA_948099385.1). NCBI lineage: Eukaryota > Metazoa > Platyhelminthes > Trematoda > Plagiorchiida > Fasciolidae > Fasciola > Fasciola hepatica. Next base: position 6,979,055 of record CANUEZ040000019.1, read on the forward strand.
TGGTTCGTTTTTTAACTTCGAGAAGGTCCTGCAATCAATAAAAATCAAAGATGAGGACGGGATAAATTTGTTCTTCGGACACTATGGAATTATTCATCTTGTCTTTGCCTCACGTTGCTTATCGGTTGGATGTAATCAACGCTGATTATCATTTGTCAACCATCTTACCTGTAAATTGGTTTGACTGGGACGATCCGTGTCCCACGCAGCTCAGATCTGGTATGAAATACGTTGTGAGAAGTTCCAGCTAGGTGTATGGTAAAACTTATCCCAATTGAGGGAGGTCTGCATTGATTAACAAGTAATATCACAGATTCATTTGTGTCAGTTTATCTTATGGATTGCTTTCCGTACGTCACTATGAACCGACGAAATAAAAAATAGCAAGTGAATGAAAAATTGTTTTTTAAGCTCGTTGCTTTGCCTCTTCTACATTACTTCTCACCTAAAATGTTACCACTGGAAGTTATCGGTGTACGAGGTGACTATATCACAAGGTTACCCAAAATGAAACTGGAATTTCTCCATCAAAAAGTCCCTTTTTCACTAGATAGTTGCTATACCAACTAAGTCATGAGACTGAATGAAGAAGTCAGTCAAGCAACAGTTTTTTCTGGTATCAGTCTCAGTAGGTCTTGTTCGATTGCTTTTCCATGGGTCTAACAGCTGGACAAAGGAAGTTTCTTTTTGCGACGTCACAATTAGGAAACATCTGAGTCTGGTCAGAGATCAAAGCTGCCATTTGAGTTTGAACCATGAACAGTTGGGTTCCCAAATCTAGGTGGATTTCGGGTAGATGTGATATTGCACCCTTTCAAAAACTTCCTGTGTAACCTTGAAAACCAGTTCCCAGTTATTCGTAGGTTAGCTCTATAGTGTAAGTTTTACAAACTGAGACTGATTTTCCGGAAATAAAAAGTAGAGGATGTCTAATGATACGACGTTGAAATAAATACAAGAAAATAGTTTCAGTAGAACAGATGCAAACTGAGTGGGGTTGGACTAAAAACATGAATCGATGCTTAATACAGAATTTCCCGAAACAAAAGCTGCCCACTTCATGTTCCGGTCGTTTGTAGTATTTGATACAATCAGTTGAACGGACTCAACCGAAGCGCCATCATTGAGCTTCATCTCTTGGAGTAGTGTAGCAATCATTGTACCAATCAAGGGGTCTCATAATGTAGATCCGCGAAATAGATTGAACACGAATGTGAAATAATATTACGAGGTATTTTTACTGATACGTTCTCGTGTGTACAAGTTTGAATAAGATGGAATTTATGGAGGCCATATTCATTAGTGTACCTGTTATTTTGTACGTATTCTTCTTTGGTTTGCGAGACTAGTTTTTACCGTTCTGCCGAATTCCATTAACCGCCTTTTCGGTCTGGGTGATGCCAGAACCTCAGCTGGAAAGAACCGTTGGGTTTGGAGGCATCGCGTTAAACTAGGTGCACGAGGACAACCAAGTAATTTTCATTGTTCTCGGAGCTGAATTTGGTGTTCGTGCGGCTTAGATTGCCTCTGTTTTTCTACTCTTTGGGGTTTCCATTTTCCATGAAAGTACTCACAATGAAACACAGAACCTTTGTACACAAGACGTTTGTGAGTACACTTCCGTTCGTCAGTTATTCCAATGATAAAATCAATAAAAGAGACAATTTACCAGAGGACGGGGTAAAGAAAAGAATATTCCTAGTTAATATTGATTACTATTTTGTTTGTATTCAAAATAATGGTATTCTTGAGCAACTCACTTAAGTTCATTATTTTTGATTTTACTGTGTCTCAGTTTGTAAAACTCATCGTTTAATATGGCTGTGAAATCAGGCTGTCAGATTCTTTTACTCAACCAGTTATTTTATTTCTCCTGAAAGTGAAACCAAATTTTTGCAACAGATCATACTTTCCAATGTAACTGCAAGCAGGAATTTAGTTGAAAAAAACCCAAAACTTAAAAGCAAGACTGGAAGTACATGATGATAATTCAAGTAGGACAACAGCTGGAAGAATAACACCCAATACCCCAAGGTCTTTATCTAGTCTTCTACCCTGAAATTATAGTATAATTTCTAACTCCCATCACACCTACTAGAGCAGGGTAACTGTCTGAGATGATAGTAAAACGTGTAATTCTTGATCCTGGCACTCAAGTTGGTATTCATTCACATGGGATACTTGTGAATTAGAAGCGGTGCTAAGTCTGATGGTTTTATTGTTCTAATGCAACAAATATGTTGGGAACCAAAGTATTTCGAAATTTTCATCATCGAACTCATCAACCAGTGGCAGGTACTATTCGAAAGCTGATATAGTAGGCAAAGATCTTCACAATAAGGAGTACCAAATGATTTTAAACTAGACAAGTCATAGTTATCATAAATCAAAACATACTGCCCTTGAAGGAGTGGATAGCAGAAAGATTTGTTTAAGTCACATCATACAATTAACCAAACCAAATCCCATCAGAATGGTAACAAGTATGGAAATGGGTAAAAAAATGATTACCTATTGCGTCAAGTGAATTGGTGCCGAGTCCATCAGAACCAACCAATTTACACACTATCCGAAGAAAACAACGGATAAATTTCATTCCAAATGTTTGACCATTCGTCACATGCGATCTAGGTGCGTGTAAATTTAAGTTGGTCCTATTCGATAAACCAGGAACAAGTTGTGAAGCCAGTGCAATTCCTACGAGTGCACCACAAAACTGACCAGCTATACCCAGTATAAAGTGGACGACATTTGATTTGCCTCACGTTGGTGGGATCAGGGAGATGATTTGAGTGATTCGTGGTCCGAAAAACGTTCCCGTGTTTCCCACGGAAGTAGTGAATACTTCGGCGGGCGTAAGCGGTCCACTGACGTCATCTTTCAAATTTCCTTTAGTACAGTGACAAAGATGACGAAATTAACCATTCCCAAATATAGATCTTCGGTGGCAAATAAGTGAAGCATGGATTTGATGTGATACAGATTACATTTGGCTAAGTAATTCCACTGTGGTGGCTTTTAAATACATGTTGTATTATTCGCTCATAGCTGCAACTAGTTATCAAGGTCGAGAATTAAAGGCAATTCAGTTTTCTTCCTGAATGATTACATTTACGTTAAATTCACTGTAGTGACGCACGTGCACAAAGAAATGACCATTTCAGTACCTGGTGAATGTATATACCAAAAAATTAGGTATATGGATAAAGCAGTCGTGAATTTTGACTTCGTTATAGAACAGTCATGAATTTGTACATTACAATGTCAGTTGTGACTAAACAGTTCAGTTTCGAAATGTAGAAATTCTTTAAAAAAAACTCTTTTCCCCTTTCCCGAGGGCTGCAAAATCTCACAGACGCGGGGGTATAGTAATTTTGTTCACCAAACCATCGGGAGCTGTAAATTAGATTTGTAGTTTGTATTTTCGACAACACCTTAGCTTGTCCTACTCGTGAGTAGTGTGTACATGCGTCATGAACCTCGAATACTTGTGATCCAATTCTTCGTTTCTACTGTACTGACACAGTTCACATTTACTTTTTTATGACGTATAGTGTGTGAACATTTTACGTTATGTTCCCGACTCGATTGTTCTATGATTGTACATTCCCCTTGTAAGGAAATTTTGCAGAACGTTTCACTCACGCTTCTTGATCCACTATCTGTACCGTAACCGTGCTGCGCTACAGTTTCGCATGACTCCTTGATGAGTGGACCGTTTATGGCCGCACTGTCCCGATATATCGGATAACTTTCTGTATTGTTGTTCTTGGTTGCTCACCTGGCTGTAAGTCATTTGCATTTATGTATTTTTATGTATTGCATTGTTTAGAATCAGGAAATTACGATAAGCACGGTTAAACGTTTGGAATTTGTTCTGCTGTCCGTAGCCGTGTACATCCCATATCGTGCGTGAATCTAGTGAGACTAAGTTTTCTGCTATATTGAAAGTCCAAGTAATCGGGATAGTTTCTACAGTTAGTCAGCAACGAATATTTGTCTGAAATGGAGTCACTTGCATCCAGTATACAGTCTTCTAATGATGAATTGCCTGGTTTGCCGAAAAACTGCTGGGAGGCTCAGTCAGCAAATCGCAAAGAGGCTCATTCAGCAAATCGCAGGGAGGCTCAGTCAGCAAACCGCTGGGAGGCTCAGTCAGCAAATGGCTAGGAGGCTCATTCAGCAAATCGCAGGGAGGCTCATTCAGCAAATCGCAGGGAGGCTCAGTCAGCAAATCGCTGGGAGGCTCAGTCAGCAAACCGCTGGGAGGCTCAGTCAGCAAACCGCTGGGAGGCTCATTCAGCAAACCGCTGGGAGGCTCAGTCAGCAAATGGCTCAACCTCCAGAGCAAAGCTACAACATGAACTGCGACTGGCTAGAGCTGGAGGCCGAGGCTGCCAAACGCATAAATGAAGTCAAGGTTGAAATCGCAAATAATTGTCCGACGATAATTGCTGTTTTGGATCGGAGCCTTTACTGCCACCTCCCGGTGAAAGGCTGAAAAAATTGTTCACGATTATGTCATGTCCCTACCAGGGTCGAAAACGAGGCAGGAAGACCAAATTACACTGAATGGACCGGGAGTACGTGTTCTGCCCGCTAAATCCAGGGAATTCGACCACGTCCGCGAGACCGCCAGGCTGTTGCAAGCTTGTATGAGCCTGCCTGCTCGCCGATCAGTCAAATTCGATGGAAATCCCATGGATTTCATTGGTTTCATGATGAATTTCCAGTCCACGGCGGTCAGGTACAATAACGACCCCGCCTACCTCCTCGATTACTTGATTTCGGCCAGTGAGGGGGAACCAGCTGAAGCCATACGGTGGTGCACGGTCCTCGAGCCACAGGAAGGTTACGGTGAGGCCATACGCATACTAGAACGCCGGTTCGGCAGGCCTCATGTGAGTGCCAGAAAATGTATCGATGACCTGAGTGACGGCTCCGTGCTGGAGCAAACTGTAACCAAGGCGCGCACTGTATCCTTTGCATTAACTTTGCTAGAAGGTCAGGAAGTCATCCAAGCCCGCCGAGCACGGGCAGTAGAAAACTTGCCTAAAATGAGACCACTCAACCTAAAGCAAGACTTAGAAGATTTGGGTCATCTGCAAGAAGTCCCGATGCCAGCCATTGATGGCTCCGACATCCGTATTCTCATTGGTGCTGACGTTCCAAAGGCACATTGGGTGCTAGAACAACGAACGGGCAGTCCAGATGATCCTTATGACGTGAGAGGACCTCTAGGATTGGTGATATTAGGACCAACGTCATGCCAACGTCCTAGTAACGCGAGGGCCAATGTTACTCATGTTACGGCCGCTGAATTGGATATGAGCTTGGAACGTATGTTCAACTTTGAGTTCGTGGAAGCGGCTTGCATCAAACGGAGTATGTCAGAAGAAGATAAAACAGCATTACGTCATATGACCGCCTCAATGCGTTGGGTCAACGGCCACTATGAAATAGCCCTGCCATGGGAGCCTGGTGGGCCATGCTTGCCGGATAATAAGGATGCTGCACCAAAGAGACTGCTGTTTCTCAAGAAGTGATTCGAAAGGGACCATGACCTTAAAGAAAAATGCGCAGCCACGGCCAACGAGTATATTACGAAGGGCTACGCCGAGATTGTACCCGGCTCAGAACAGAACTTGACTGGCCCGCATATATGGTACCTTCCGCATCATGGAGTGTACAAGCACGGAGATCAAACGAAGGTTAGAGTTGTATTCGATTGCGCTGCAGAATGCAACAAAACGTCCCTGAATAAGCAACTGCTGACGAGACCAGACCTCGTCAAACGTCTATGTGGAGTTCTTTCGAGGTTCCGGGAGTATCGGTACACCCTGGTTGCAAATATTGAAGCCATGTTTCACCAAGTAAAGGCATCGTGGAAAACACAACCATCGCACGCGACAGCCGAACAAGAGAAGTCATTGTACGCACTGCTAACGGCATTCACCGACGAGATCTACGACAACTGTGCTTGCTGGAGGGTGACGCTTCAATTACGAATATGGCTGGTGAGGTTCCCCGACCCCGGGGGCAGTGTAAATTAGATTTGTAATTTGTATTTTCGACAACACCTTAGCTTGTCCTACCCGTGAGTAGTGTGTACATGCGTCATGAACCTCGAATACTTGTGATCCAATTCTTCGTTTCTACTGTACTGACACAGTTCACATTTACTTTTTTATGACGTATAGTGTGTGAACATTTTACGTTATGTTCCCGACTCGATTGTTCTATGATTGTACATTCCCCTTGTAAGGAAATTTTGCAGAACGTTTCACTCACGCTTCTTGATCCACTATCTGTACCGTAACCGTGCTGCGCTACAGTTTCGCATGACTCCTTGATGAGTGGACCGTTTATGGCCGCACTGTCCCGATATATCGGATAACTTTCTGTATTGTTGTTCTTGGTTGCTCACCTGGCTGTAAGTCATTTGCATTTATGTATTTTTATGTATTGCATTGTTTAGAATCAGGAAATAACGATAAACACGGTTATACGTTTGGAATTTGTTCTGCTGTCCGTAGCCGTGTACATCCCATATCGTGCGTGAATCTAGTGAGACTAAGTTTTCTGCTATATTGAAAGTCCAAGTAATCGGGATAGTTCCTACAGGAGCTAAACTGGATAGACAGGGGTATAGGTGAACAACTCACAATCGCCCCTCCACCCCGCCCCCGAATGTTCGAATCTCAGTGAAGGCTCAGTGAATGAGCTCTGCCATTGATTCCTATGACGGAGACGACCCCTGTACTGTGATTTCTTGGTTTAAAACGGTGAAGTCAGTATTGATGTTATACAATCAAGTTCTTGATGGGATGTTTAGCCATGAAAAAGTCCTAGTACTTAAGATATTTTGGGCTGATCAGGCTCATCCTTTTAAAAATGAACTTTTCTGCACTTGTACAGGAGGAAACGTATTTGATTATCGACCAATAATTCACTCACTCTAGACCACTGCAAACCCGTGACCCGTCTTGTCTTGTCATTTATCACTTTGAAACACTGGGTCCCTTCATCCAATTAATGAGGTTAGAAAAAAAAGACAGGACGTCAGACGCAAGCTTTTCTTCACTCTTGTCAACCGCGAACGCAAAACATGTCAAACAAGAGTGAACGAAATGTTTGCATTCCTCGACTTTTTTCTTGTTTCTGTTCCAATGAATTTATCAGTTCAGCTGCAGCTGCTTTGACTCCGACATAGACAGAACGTGTCAATGCCTTAGTCATGGAATAGGAGAATATGTGCCGAGATGGTCGTAGCAGTGGACGAATCGTCCCTTATCCCAAAAATCAAACGACCACTTCTTAAAGACTAAACTTAGAAACTTTTCACCACTTGAATGGCAGCCAATAGGCTGTGGCTGTGTGGCTGACTGACTCGGAACACAGTTCGTTGTACAGCACGAATTTTGTGAGTTCAAGTGATTACCCTCCTGTCAAAAACATTCCTTTAGAAAGCCATCCCATTCATATGTCACACATAAAACAGAATGAAAAGAATTGAAATTCTCTCAAAGAAATTGGTGCATCACTCAGTTATAACTCTGTGTTTATCAGTCCATTGTTATCCCTAGGCACTTTATAAGGTCGATTCTAGCAATGAAACCGTTATTAATTGGTAATTTATTCGTCAACATGCGGGCAAAATAACATCTCGCATTATTGGTACTGTACTGACCAGCTGGATAAACGATACTCAGTGTCTAAAATGTTCAAGGTGAATATAGGTAGCTCCATCAATTGTCCACAGGCTAACATTTGAGCGGATGGCAATTTTATGTGCCCTCTGTTACTGGAGTAACCACGGATGTTTAGTCTCTAAAATGGACAAGCTAATCGACAAAAGATGGGAACAATCGATGCAAACGTCACAGATACAAACATCATTTTTCATAGAATGTATTGTTGGTACGAGGAGCCTGAATCTTGTGCAATAGAAAATCGCTTGCATTTTTCACACCGAAAAGTCGAGCGTCGTGAGCCGGAATAGCACTGGCGACCCTATGCATACCCGGCAGGTGCTCTACCAGCTGAGCTATCGCGATCTGGACAGTCGGGTGTGAATAACCCAGGTAGACCGCGGTAGCTCAGCTGATAGAGCATCTGCACGGTATGCGGAGGGTCGCCGGTTCGATCCCGGCTCTCGGCGTTTGACTTTTCGATGTGAAAAAAGCGACTAGACTTTCCATTACACAAACAGAATTGTTGCACTTTGATTGACTTCAATATTTTCTAGCTCCTATTATGGAGGCAATGACACCAATCGCACCGTCGTTTCTATGGTGCAAATACGAAAGAGCACCCACTCGTTACGCACTAGTCTCGGGACATGAAATTCTGTTCTTTTCATGGATGCCATGAAATCTGATTAGGGTAGATTTTGAGTCAATTTTTTTGGACTAATATGTATGCAGATGAGCCTACGAAAGTCTTGCAGTACAATACTGCGCAATGTTTCCAATAAATTAGCGAGTTCCAACAAGCTTCACGGATTGAACCTTCTCATTTTGTATGTCTCACAATCACTTGCAAATAGCATGTGGGATTGTTGAAACTTCGTTTGGCTGACCGTCCTTTGGACTCCGCCTTTCACGCACACACCTCAGGTCCTTCAACCAACCCTACACTCGGAAACACCAGACTCGATTTTTGCTTGTGTTAGAGTTCATCCGTTGTGCATATCGTCCGCCACACCCAGGGTTTGAACCCGTCCCTTTTCATCTCGAAGACGTGTGTGTTACTACCGCGTCACCTCGCTCCCGTCAGGGCTGATTCGAATCACCAAGTTAAGTTTGTTCAGATGTTGGTTGATGGGAGACATTCGCTTGGAGTTAACAGGACAGATACCGTGTCTCAATTTGAAGCTGCCGGGCATTTCTGGCTATCATAGAGGACAATATCTGAACAACCTTAACTTGTTGATTCAGACCAGCCCGACCGGGAGCGGGGCGGCCCAGTGGTAACGCACACATCTCATTTCTATAAAGTTAGTACTTTAGGACCGTCGATTGTAATCCCACACATCAGGTCGTTTTACCTAGGCGATTGTGAAGAGCAAACGAAATTTAACGTGCTGCCGGTTAAAAATCTTCCCATCCATTCTCGATAAAGAGACGAATCGGCTGAATTCTCTCAAGCTTGCATAGCGTGGCTTCGATCAAGAATGACTCACTTTCGTAATCCTACTGACGTGCTTGCAATCAGCAACCCCATCATGAACTTGTATTTGCATTTGTATTTGATCAAACTTTTGCGTAGACAGATGTCCAGATTTCAGTCAAAAAATATTTACACTTTGCATCTCATCGAATCATTGGGATGAAAAAACTACTACGTATCAAAATTGCCAGGAAATTCTGCCAGTACTCGTACCCGATTTGTGATTATTTGGGCCAGATACGGAAAGGACCGAGTTTTTGTAGATGTCAATCTGAAAGGACATGGGTCGAAAAAAGGAACCAGTAAAGAAGCGAGAGAGAGAGTTACATTTAGATAGATCACTGTGTATTGGGTCAAGGCTGTCTGAAAGGATTTTGTGAACGAACTTTTCACGTGCGGTCATGTGTAGTTCGCACGGCTTAGCAGATAATTCAGTTAAGGGTAATACTAGATAGATCTCGAAGAAGAATTTTAAAATCTTTTTTTAGTAGAGCAGCCAAAAAAGGAGAACAGCAAAGTTGAACACGAAAAACTCATTGATAAACAAAAAGGGGAATAACATTCTGATTAACGTTAAAACGCCTAAGCTTTCGGATTTGGTAACATAGCCTGCGTAGTTTCTTCACACAGTCTGAAATGTGTGATGACCACCTCAAATTTGCGTTCATGATGATTCGTACGTATATGACAGAACCCACAGTAGCTAGAGGTTCGGTGGAAATGACAAATGGATTAGAAAAATAAGCCGATCGGAAAAGGATTAAAGTGCATTCAAAGCGTTTCGACAAAGTTACAATTAAAACAGATCGAGCAGATAAATCATAAACATGTGACAGATTACTGGAAAATTCATTTAAGACCTGGGTTACGGAAACAGCTTGACAAACAGCCAAATCATCGGCATAGTTAAACAGGAGTGTAGGAGAACTAGATGAAAGGATACTAATGGAGACGGGAAAGATATGAGAGGAAAGGACGGCTCCCGAAGTACTCCTGAGTTGTTCACCAAGGGCTTGGGTGTTTTAAACCTAGTCAAGTGTACTGAATTCTGTTGTTGAAATAATCAGCCAACCATGCTAGTAAATATGTGGGACAGCCAAAAGCTTGCACTTTACGGAGGAGGAGAGACCGCGGAATAGAATCAAAAGTGGATGAGTAGTATAGAAAAGCGCATCTCACAGACTTCGCTGATCCATCCAAGGATTTGGTCACATGGCGAACTAAGGAATCGATAGCATCCACAGTGAACGTGCTCGATTTATAAGCAAAGTGTGAGGGGTCATTGGGAGAGTTTATAGAGCAATTCAAACGGTTAAGAATGGCACGCTCTGTAAGTGTAGGACCAGATGAAGTTAGAACAGTGGAACGAAAGTGTTTATCTACGACAACATAAGTACAAGGCCTGGGTATAGGAACAACAGCGACTGATCTCCAGTAGTCGGGAACAGAAAATGAGCAAAATGATTTGTTCCAGAAGGAAGTAAATATATCGGTCTGGGCAGCAGCACCATGTTTCGAAAGTGATGACAAAAGGCTATCAGGACGAACAGCTGAGGTGATTTTGGAAGCACGAAGAAGGTTAAATACTTCTTCCGTGGAGAACGGGGTTATGTGCACACCATCTTCTCGAATGAATGAAATCGAAGGGTCATTTGATGGGTGGATGTAATGCACTGTTGATACTGTCAACGTCCTCAGCAAATTTCCCTCGTTTTTTTCTTTCCACACAGCAACTGAATGCTTTACAATAGTCGGTTACTGTTCTAATTACACACGAGTTGACTAGCACACAGCGAGTCAGTGCGTTTAGTTTCTTTCTTTACTAAGAAAGGACATTTATCTTACTTTTAAATTATCCCGGGCTTTATAGAAATATTCCTTCCGTCTGTTTGAGGATTTCAACATCCGAGAAGTGGCAAGGCTCCAACAAAGGAAGTGGGTTTCTTAGGAGCATAACAAGTCGAAAATTAAATGGTCCGTCTCTACGAAAAGTTAAACATTGCTGCTGAGCGACGAATCGAAAGAAAACCAGGATGATGCATGAGAAAGACATTTCTGTAGGAGAAGAATGTTGCCCGTGAAAAATTCCGGAGAAGAAGTTTGAGTTAGCTGGTCTGTCTGAATGAGTGGAAAGCAGACCGGGAGTATATCTTAGGCCTCAACAGAAGCAGACAATGGTCACTGTTTGAGACAGGTGTACAGAGCCTTAGGGAGAATAATTCAGGGTGACGATCGATAACTAACCCCGCTGTACTTCACTACTGATCCTAGCATGCGCACACGTGCGCACGCACACAGACGCACTCACTCAGTCAACCAGCATTCAATCAAGGCCTGTTTACTGCGTGCACCTTATGACTTTCGGACCATTAGGCGACAGTTTAACTGAACTTCGAAACCGATTGCTACCGAAAACGTAACAAGTGATTTGTCTCAGTTGCCTACGACCCCATACACCCAGTCATCCTTATACTTCGGCACTCCACAGTTGGTTTACAGCTGTAATCTCATTTGAGTCGAATGGCAATAACCGCAAAACCGGTCGTGAGCGTCCGGGGAAATTTTGTCCTGTCATCCAGATGCAATCCCATATTTATTTGTTTTCTGAATTTCAAGACTGTTTTCGATTACCTCAACAGAAGATGTTTATTAAGGCAACTAGATAAAAAAGAATCACCCCCAATTGGTCCCAATTGAATGCAAGAATATTTCGCCAACCGATCTCAAATCATATCTTTAAGTGGTTGTAGGCCATCATTTATCTCTGGTAACATCAAGGGCGTTGCGAGGTGTCATCGTATTGCCGTATTTGTTCACAAGCTAAACATTTGAGCTTCCTTCTATTATCTAATACTTCACCCTTGACTATGCCGACAATTCTACGGTTGTTTTATAATATCAGGATAGTACATATATCATTCCACTCTAATAATCTCTGTGACTAGGTGGAATGTTTCAACACTTTTAATTTGGCGAAATCAAAATATGTCAGTAAGTACTGTTTTCAGTTGGTCGCAATTGCACTAGGAAGGGTGGTACCTAATATATTCAAGTCTGTCACATGTCGTGTCCTCGGAAAGTAACAGTTTTCCGAATGTTCACAAGACATTTCTGTAGGAGAAGAATGTTGCCCTTGAAAAATTCCGGAGAAGAAGTTTGAGTTGGCTGGTTTGTCTGAATGAGTGGAAAGCAGACCGGGAGTATATCTTAGGCCTCAACAGAAGCAGATAATGGTCACTATACTACTCATCCACTTTTGATTCTATTCCGCGGTCTCTCCTCCTCCGTAAAGTGCAAGCTTTTGGCTGTCCCACATATTTACCAGCATGGTTGTTTGATTATTTCAACAACAGAACTCAATGCGCGTGACTAGGAATAAATTGTGGTGACTTTGTGTCCCAGCGCGTTTTACACTCCAATCATCATTCATGCGTTTTCATAGACAACCGAATGCTTCATGCGCGTGATTCCTCCATGTACCTTCCCGGGCGTGGGTTAGCGTGGTGCGCCCATCGGGCGTATGGAATTCGTCTCCTGATCAAGTGATAACTTTTGAGAATTTTACGCCAACCAATCAGATCGGTCTTGGATCTATGACTGAGTGCACAGTTTTCCCATTATGTAATTTTATCTGTAAAGTGCCACATTTTTTATACCAAAGGATGAGGACATTCCAGAGTTTTCACCTCGGCTTCTGATTTCATTCCGCGCAAATCGGTTACATGAGACATTTTACGCTTCTTTTTTGGTATTGGAGTTGAGCAAACTCTGCAGCGGAATCCGGTCGGTTTGCTTTCTAACAGACTTCGATTGAATACTGAGGAGAACGCAGATGCCAAGTCGCCAGCATGTGTTTATTAACAATGGAGCAGATACGATCGAATTCGAAGACTTTGATGGTATTTATGATTTTAAAAGCCTTAAATACTCAATTTAGTCGGAAATATTGATGAATTCCCCCTTCACTCAATGCACCTGGTAATTTATACAACAGTTGGCCTTTTAACCACGCGCATACACTCATCAATCCGACAGATCATGTAAATATCATGCTTAAGATATACCTCATCTTAGGGCTGCTTCCACCGCCCAGTTTCGCTGACTTTTCGACATCTTCGCAATCAATATTTAGCACGTCAATGAAAATGTGAGTTGGGTTAATCTATCCGCAGATGTATAATAGACATCTCCGCCAGCACAACTTGTTTGTTTTGGGCGCTTAGTTCACTTATGTGATCGGTTAAATAAATCAGCACCTACCTTTCCTACCGGGTCAGAGAGACCCTGGGGAATCATTGACTATTTGAAGTGCTAATGGCGTTGGCGAGCATTTCACACGTGACGGACGCGTTTCTACATTTTCTCTCCTCAATTTGCTTGACTCGGTGATAGGTTACACCAAGTGAGTGGCTGCGTGAATAAATAAAGAAGAGAGGGTTTCGTTTTGCTCGCCGTGATGGTTCCTGTAACACCGAATCACTAGATTAGATACTGAGATTTTACGATCTGGCATCAAACTGCAAATTTATCTGAGGAGAAACTGTCAACCGTAAGAACAGCTCCGTGAGACAACCGGAATTCTTAGGATTTAATAGAACTCAACTGGATAAAAGGGAAAAAGCCCTTACCGGCAACAAGAACTGAAAACAGAGTCATTTTCCTAAGACTTACTTTTATGGATGTGATCGCACATACAAGATCCAACCAAGCCTCAAGTGCAGTAGATTGAACTGTAATCGAGACCACCGTGATCAAATGCGCGTTTTTATTTATGAATCCTGCAGTTTCATGCCAAAGAGGTTTTTCTGGTCTCGCCTATCTTGATGTACCAACTTGAAAGCATTTATGAAGCTATTTATATATGCCGAATCAGAAGGCAGCTATCAGTGAGCATCACAGAACAGTATACATGTGCCGGTATAAGCACGGAAGAAATAGAGTCGTATCAAGTTCTACCGTCCTTCAATTAGAGCCAAATGAACCCTTGTTCAGCATCTAGTCAGAATTTATAATTTCGTGTCATGTCTCCGTACAGGCCTGATGAGCAATTCAGCTTTGGGCAATAACAACTATGAAAACAGTTAACAACCGTCTGCTAAAGCCGAAGGTGTACACGCAATAGTAAACAGAACAAGCATGTGAGCTCGGTTGACTGAAAACTGAGTATGCATAAGCGTAGCGGTGATGAGACGCGAGCCAAGAATCACATTTTGCGCAGTGAAATCACCTACGCTATTGCTGTTCGTCTGAAACTAGTTCATCTGCCTATCCCATCCCTTTCTGGTAACGGAGTGTGGAGCTTCGATTTTACTCATTTCTCCTTATTCATTTTTATGTAAACATGTTTGCAATGTTTTGCGGATAGGACCTCTAAAAACATTTGTTGGTCTAAAATCTTGTGTTTAAGTGGGACTATTTCATTCACCTTTGCCAGGTATAACTGCCTCGTTTTTCCATGCTGAAGAAAGGCTTGTATCAAGAACCCACTTTAGAATAATGAAAGTTCAAGCAAACCAATGATGACTATCATCTCAACAAATGATCGAATTCTCATGTTCTGTGGTTTTTTAAGCAATAAATCCAAATTCAGGCAGAGCATTGTGCTTGGTGACAGTGGATGTAGTTTTCCAGTAGGCAGTTCGTAATAAACCGGTAAATTCGCTCCCCAGTTCTAAGAACTGTCATATTGAGGACAGAATTTCTCGCACTTTGTAAAAATGTCCATTTAACAACGGAGGCTTTTGATAGGGTATTATTAAACTATCAGTTGAAAGAGTTCCGTCCAGAAGATTTCAAGCTAAATGTGCCTGTTGTTTGACACTTGCAATACGTGACTGAGGTATTAAACGACAAGTATGACTAATACTGCAACAATAGTAATTAACGACTAGAATACCTGCATTGTTAGAGAATTTACTGTTTGCAGATAGTCAAAGGTATAAAACTCACATAAATGAATTAGGGAAACAAGTCAGTGTGCAAATCATAATTTAAAGAACCATTTTATTCTTTTAAACCTTTTTTATTTTCTTTTATTGTTTCATAGTTAAACAACTTTCCAGGAAGCGGGTCGAGCCCAGTTGAAGGCAACCAGTTGGGGAAGTGGACGGCGATGGAAGCAGGATTCGAACCCCTGACAGAACGGTTTCAAGCTCATTACGATGGACATTCGTCCATGGAAAAACCCTGCACGGGAATGGAAATAATCTGGCAAAACAATGAGTAGATTTTTGAAGAACTTTTATATTTATGGAGCATTGCGTCACGTATATTGCCCCGACTACGGCTGATCAATCTTCGCTGAATGTGATAAATAAAATCTCCAATGGAAATGAATTCCATTTTGTGATAGCATTTCCCTATGAACCAACCAATATCTATTAGGTGGATGCACGGTCATTTATGATTACTGAGTATGGTTTGGTTCATTAAAGCTTGTTGTTGAAATAACAGAGGGAAGTTTTTGCCGAATTTTTTGTTTGTTTATTGAAAAACTCTCCTTACAGCTACTCAGAAATACTCACAAAATAGTTGATTTCCTGCTTGTTAAGATGGTTTGGTTGGAAGCCATATAATAATTTTTAAAGATAAATTGAACCGAAGTTCACTTTTATCATTGCATTCAACTCGTATCATCAGTGGAACTAGGACAAGGGAACTAACAATTCAAATAATGACTATTTTTATTCTGATTATCTCCCTCCGTCCGAAGGTTTTCTCAAAAGAACATGGATCTCTGGACCTATGGATTAGCAGAGGAAGAATTTATCCTTAGAATTCAAATTAAATTGTCATTTTGAGGGGGCTATTCTATCCTGAAATAAAACGCTACTTCATGACAGAATTGTTTTGTCACCACAAGGTTATCTTTCCTCTCCCTAAATAAGAACACAATAGATACAATAGAGTAGCTGTTTAGTTTACGGTATCGATCCACAAACGTTCGAGAATAAGAAACTTCAAATGGAAATACAGGGGATATTCGTTTACACGCACGATTCTCTCATATTAGTTGATGCTTACGTGCGTTTCTTCCCGGTTACTGATACGCTGACTTCTCTCTATCCTCAGTGAATTATTTCGGCTTTATAGGAACAGCGTTTACCAACAGAGCAGCTATATTGCTAGTTAGCCTGTGCTCCTCTACTTGTGTTACTTTGTCCTCCGCAATCCAATATAAAGAAAGTGAAATCACTGATTTATCTGATACTACGACTAAATTCTTCATCATATTCAAGTTTGGGGCTATTTTGGGTTGATTCTTGTAACTTGATTTCCAGTGTCCATTGTTTACCACTGCAAAGTTATGTGATAAATGATATGATTGACCATGCTGTGTGAACGTTCCTCTCATCATTGATGAATCACCTTATGTAAAAGCAAATATCCTACTCCACATGTACGAAAAACCTGACGAAACACAATAAAAAGAAAACAGCTTGGCAGACAAGCTTGTTTACATTTATTCGTACTCAAACCAGCACGCAACACTAAATATGACTCAGAACAACAAAAGGGGAGCGATATGTTCACAGTAATTAAATGAACATTTTCTTATTAGTTATAAGCTGACGTACTACCCAGGAGCAGAGTAATCTTCCCAGGAGAACTCATCTGACGGACTGGAAACATTTGCTTTTTGATCCCGATGAGTCTTTTGTTGTCTGGAGTATCGTGGAAAACGCTCCTTCCCAGGTTAAGCGTTAACCAGTGCAGCTCATACTAACCAGCATAACTAGTTCTACAAATACAAGGTCATTAGATTGGTATTCTGTGTGAATTTGTTATAACGAGTCACTTTTCTGTGAATCCTCAAACCATGCTGCACAACACGGAACGTGAATCGATCGCCGAAAATCTAATCACTATGAAATTCTGAATCTCGTCAGAACGGAAATCAGTGACCAGCTGTGTTGGGCCTGCGATGCTGACTTTGCGTCTGACGAAGGATGGAGTCACGAAGTTGGCTTTATCCCTTTTTGATGTGACATTAATAGATCTGCTGAGATCACTATTCTCCGGATAAATTTTTCGCTCTCGGGGTGTCCTTCATGAAAAAAGCCGAAAATATCACCATTCAAGTCAAGTGCTTGTTTTTCGTCCACTGCTTCTTGTTGTGACACCGTGTTTTGCATAAATAATGTGAAAAAGCTGTCACTGGTATACAGATGGATTCGAAGCAACACCTACACCAAAACACGTGGAAAACGCGTTATCCTTATTTGATCTCCCTTTTTTAAATGGTGAAATTTTTCGGTTGCCGTTATGCATTTTTTCGTCATTGTGAAAACGAAATGAACGTTTAACGAAAGACTGTAGTATGACTTCGACCTAAAGGTCATGCATTTCAAATAAACCAATAAATCTTTTGTCCGCGTGAGCTTACCGTCAACACTGAAGTAGCCATTTAGCAACGAGATAATACAATCTTCTCCAGAGGTTGTACTTGGTAATAACAGCCCAAACAGAATCGACTTTCCAGTAAAAAAAGAATTGCTTCTGACATATTCAGCAATTATTCTTCAGTGACGAATGATATCTGCGGTAAATTTTACAGAATTCCAAAACTTCAGCCTTTTTGGCATGGCAAAACAGAAATTAGGACGATAACTCGTAAAGAAGAAGACTTTTTCATTCATTTCCCCACAATGCTTGCATATATATATACACATATATTATATGTAAAATATGCTGAACCAGTTAATCAAATGGCTTCAGTGATCAAATAGTGGCATTCATTTAAAATAACATATTTTCTCAAAAGTCTATTGACGAAAATGTCTCTCCGCAATTTTGTTCTTTTTCTTAAATCACTTACGTTAATCAGCCACACTGGGTTTTAACATCGTGTCACGTGCACTGGATTAGTGTACACCTAGAATCTTACAATAGTGATTTAGCGCAGCGAACTCAACTGTCATGATAAAATTCCTTGGTTTGGTTATGATGAAGAAATGAGAATGCCTTCGTTTTTCTGGGACCATTCTGCATACCCTCAACCAGGGACAGAGAAAGCACGGTTTATAACAGGCTTGTTGGAGAAACCTTTTCTGGTGGTTCCTTCTGTATGACATTCACATCATATTCATATGAGCGTGTCCGTTATAGAGTGTCATGCTCATTTCATTTTATTTAATCATAATTTTTCTGAACCATTCAGTTTTTTACCCACAAAAGAACAAACAGACCTGCCTCAGCGAAAGCGAGAGAAGGAGAGGTCACATTCTTCAAACTTACCAAATCGGTATTTCTTTGACAGATATTACTCCAATTCTTTCCATGAACAGAAGCATGGCAATTTGTGTCACTCACTGAAATCATCTCATTCAAACGACATGCGATGGGTAGAAGTTCAGTGTGGGACATTTTTCCGGATGATTCTGATCTGGCCAGGGCACACTGCACAATATTCTTGTTTTGCTGTTGAGAAGAAGAACCAGTGGGTTTGAGCATCGTATGGGCGAACGAGTTCAGATCGTGCTGTGAGTAGCTCCGTGATCGGATTCACCACGTAGGCAAATGTTTCGCATACGATGATACATAGAGAGCTTGCCACAAGGCTCAGTGTGGTGGAATACTTCCCGAGAAACATATCCTATCTGCCACAAGGAAACACCACATATATTGTCTGATAATCTAGGGTGAAAGAAAATACAATCAACCATGTAGGTAAAGCGTTGGTAAAAGTGAAATAAAATGCGAGGTTTTGCCGGTGACATGTAGAAATGTTATCAGTGGATTCAGACAAAAAGGCAATTTGAGATAGACTATTGCACTACAGAATGGTGCGTCATACTGTGTCTCGTGGGACTTTCGCTTTTGACCATGGGAATGTGACTTCTCAGTTAATCGTCATTTCAAATATGCAGCCTTTATGATGAATCCAAAGCACCTCACATTCCATTGAGATACATAATTTATTCTCCATGCTAAGCAAAGAATTCAAAGTAATTCATTCGGAATGAACTTCGAGCATCAAAATGTTAAGTAATGCTGCGCGAAATAGCTATTGATCTCATCAGTGACTTGTTGAACCCCAAACCAGCAGATTTTACTAAAAATAGGGACAGCTGTTCTGAGTATTACCGTAGTGTAAAATATACTTTGAGCATTGTAGCACCAAGGTCTAAGTGAATAACTCGTATGGCTCAATCAACATTCAATATACCCTCATGGATATGAACGACATTTTGTGGAGTCATAAAGAATTTAGTAAAACTGCACAGTGAAAGTATTGGATCATGGGAGTCAGGACAATCTGTACTGACTTTGTGCACACCATTGAGAGAGTTTTGATCATAATCGTTTTCTCCACAGTACAATTTGTCATGTGGATGATACGGAAATTCCAAAGAATCACTTCTGTGTTGTACAAGACCTGTACTGTCTTACGTAAATTGTTCCAAGACAATGTTCTTTGAATTACATTTCTATTTATCGGATGGATCTATTTTATACATCTTCAGGACGAGACTTCATCTTGGCATAGTGTGATGGCTTGCGTGCCTTCGTGATCCAAAGAGCAACTGAAGATGGTTCCCTAAACCGGAGATGTAATCATCCCTGACAGGTCAATGGATAGAGGTCAGACGAAGTCCAATATTTGGACCAGGTAATGGGCAACTTCTGGTTCTAACCACCATGCCCCTAGAGAGGACACTAGTGAATAAACATATAGAGAAACAGTTCACCGGCCTTAACACGTCCACTAAATAAACGTAGAAGTGGAGCACCTAGGATTTCTCTCGACGGTGGAGAAGTCATCGCACTTCTCTGGGCAGCTGTCACCCGCCTAAGCTGAGCAGCCCTCTACCCAAAGAATACTGCCCCGTCCATATTCCGCTTGCTCCATTGGGCGCATGGGGCCAAGGACTGAATTCGAAAAGCGGATCGATAACAAAGCACCAGTGAAGACAAGACAAAACGCATGCAGTCATCAGGTCTCACGTGACAGACCAGAAGACGTTCCTTCATGGGCTTTTCGGTCATATTACCATGCTGGGTTAAAGCCCCACTGCCCTGTGGGTGAGAATTTCGAGTCCAAGAATCTGGTTAGGGTTTTTAAGAAAAAACCCTTCTACGACGTGAGCATTTGCAAAGTATGATATGCACGGAAGTTCTAATCAATCCCTCTGGAAACACTTCCCATCTCTCTGCTCTTCTTCCTTCGCATCCCAATTCTGAATGGATAAGAGGCTCCAAAATTAGTCGTGACCGCGAACTTCTAACTCTCAGAAATGGGCTGGGGGGTTATCAGGAAACATTCTGCTGCTATCCTCAGTAATGGAAAAAGAATTTTCTACCAATAGTACTCCAAGTTTTTTTATTACATCTGACAAGTGCGCTATAAACTTTCTGATGGAATACAGTTTGGACTTAAAGACAGTCTAGGCAAAACGCGCTATTTGCAGAGCAACTTGGCATTTGTTTCTTTTGAAAAATCTTATAGGTGTTTGTTTGCGAAAGATAATGTGGCTTTGGATACAACCACCTTCTGTTCAGTTATTCGTGCTGGACAGAATACATCAGCCGCACGTAGATCGGATGAGATTTCTCCAGGCTACCTTCTCAAACAAGAATCATTATGGGCGGACATGAGCACTTCTGTGATTCATTCAGTAAGATGAACCAATAAATAGCGTGCAAGGAGCTTTTCCGTCGATCTATTTGATCGAAACGGTTTGATCCAAAGAAGTTTAGCCTGGTCTGCCTTCTAGAGAGAAGATCACAATCAGATCACCTAACTGTCTCCGTTTCGTGCTCGTGAAACTGTTCATGAGAGAGAATAATTCACCTCGACCATCCATGTGAACCACTCTAACTTTATCGCCCATTATGAATTAGACTCCTTATCGATAGGTGCAATTAGATACATTCATACTTAATAAATATTTGAACGAAAATACATTATTTTGCGCACATGTACAATGCTTGTGTTTGCAAGGACTTCAGAACGAGGCCCTCCTAGAAATAAGAAGCTCTCATCTGTTTTTTCACTGTTCTCCGGAGATGTATTAATAAGGTGCTGAAAAGTTGAGTGTCCAGTAACAAAAGTGGGAAAAAATTTCACTTGCCTTCGTGCTATCTAATTCGACCGCAAAAAACTAATTATATGAAACAACGAAAAAAGGCGAAAACAGTCGTTTTTTGGAATTCATACCCATACACCGTGTGACGTGGCCAAATTGTTCCTCATAATGTTCGACGTGGGCTATCAAGAAGCTTGATTCTGCACTTCAAGCCGCAACATAAATGGCTGGTTATTGTGTCTACTTCCCCTATAGGAGCTGCACTTGTTCTTCCCACCCTTTCGGTACAGACCATTCTCTAATTGCACCCATAATTGGTCCAGTTGTATGCGTTTGTCACTCATATTAACCTTTCCCGTTATCAATCCACTTCATCTTTTGTGCAAATCCAATTTAGCCCCTGTCAAGTAGAAAGTGTTTTATTGGCATGAACCAACAAGTCACAGAATACTATCCAATCCACCATTTTCTTTTGTTCATTGTTGGTTCTCACCGACTGTGATCATTTACCAGTCGAATATGCGGCACTAGAATCAAGGCTAGAAAACACTGGAATTTAGAATGACTTACGTTTTCTGAGCACGCGTTGAGTTGGGTAGAGATTTCTGAGATCGAGCGGTTTGTCAGCTCTTTGGTGTATCTACAGAATTGTTATTCTACGTGGCACTGTTGTGTAAAATATCCCATACACTTTTCTGAGGGTTCTTTCAGAATGATACGAAAATTTTCTGTTCTTATCGTGATACGACAGTCATAAATAAATGCTTAAGTTTAGTGTGTTGCTCCTATCTAGGTGATGTTTTGCAAGAACTCAGAAGGAAAGATAAAAAATAGAAGCAAGTTCTTTGTTTTTCCAGAGTTCCACCTTTTCTGATCACTTCATAATAGCAATAAGCAAAACTCTTCACTCACTAGCGACGTTTAAAGTTACTTACTCATACTCAAAGTGGCCAGTCAATAAGACGAACTATTCAAAGCTGTTTTAGTGCATCCGGTGGAAAAGCAAACCTGTTAGTCATCGAAATAAGTGTCAAAGGGGATTTCAAAAATCAGCCACAAGATGGAGCTGATAATGAGAATAACCGTAATGGTTGGATGTTGAGGATTACATTTGAAGGGCAACTGAGACGCTGGAACAATGCACTGGATCTAATTACTGAACAGTTGCAATGCGCGTTTAGAACAATATTTGAGTCAACTTACCATCATTCTTCGTGTGATGCCTAAGCAGTACGTGTACACGATGTAGCCCGATTTAGAAGTCTTATCTTATCAAAGGCTGCGTTTTTCACAATACTGCGAGAAAAACCTATAAGGTCTTAGGATGTTTTCAACCATCGAACGGATCTATTACGGAGTATATTTTGCTACTTTGATTCCATGGGACCGTTTCGTCAATAAAGCATAAGAATACCACATATTAAATGAATTTTCTGATTATGCTTACTTTGTAGACTGAGTGAAAGACGAAAAATACGTATTTGTAGCAAACATCACTTTTAATCATCACCCACCCCAGATGCACTAGTTTTCGGCAAGAAATATTTTAGGCGGTCAGGACTAGTGTTTCCTAATGGGGAGAACTGTTGCTCGTCAAACTTTCATCATAGTGACAGATTTTGTTGCTGGCTCAGAAGGATAATTTATGTTGCATAGGTAATGAAAAAAACAGTTGTGCTTTTCGCATACTAAGATCCGCACCGTGAGCCGAAATCGAACTAGTGACCCTCTACGTATGAGGAAGTTGCTCTAGTAGCTGACCTCATTCACTCGTGCACAGTTCATCCCATTAGAAAGTGACCTACGAGAATGATCCAATCATAAATCAGAACAGTTGCCGCGTATCATTGGAATAGTGGTATGAGCATCATCGGATGTCCACTAGCGTTATTCTCGTTCGACTGGTCCTACCGCAATTCCTCAGCTGATTTAGAGCGGAAGGCGGCCGGCTCGATTACCACTCGTGGCGTTGTACGTTTGATTGCAAAAACGCAAGTGGATTTTCCATCACCTAAATCCCTCTGGTTCAAAGTGTCCTCAAAACATTCTGCGAATTTATATTTGTCTTAAAAACAGGACCATATACTTTGGATACAGCTAACTGAGGTCAAGCGTATGTTTACAAGTGACCTCTTTAGAGGGATCCTGATCACACGCCAAAGAATGAATGAATAACAAAGAACATAGGCGGATGGAGATATCACATTCCAAGACTTGACGATTTGTTTTCCCATGAAAAGATTGTTTTGTTTGTCCGTCCCACTAGCTCTAGTGAAAGCTCTGTTCTGCCTAAGTATCATCTGTTTATTCGCACAAAACAAAGGGCCTGTAGGTTACTCTCTCATTCGCTCACTCGTTGCGCACAATGCATTGATCCGACTGGTGTGGGTAACCACGCCTTGAGGCTTAAACAACGCTGATAAGATTCATCTCCCATTTATCGAACCGTTCCAACGATCGGTTGCTTGGCCATTCGAGATCTAGTTGTCTAAAGCCTTGGGCTTGGTACCGCAACAGTGCTGACTGCCGAAGCAACTTGGCTGTCCGCCAAAGATGGGTTGACACATTCCCTCACAAGGATCATGTTAACTTATTTTCTGCGGTCCACAGTCTGTGTTTGAGTTTGCCCATAGGCAAAGACACGGTGGTTTTCCTAATGGAAACATGCTGAGTTTATCATCTTCGATATTGAACAATAGCGACCTGGGTTCGATTCCCACCACCGCCGGTCACTTCCCTCTTTGGCAGCCTTTTATCGGCCGCTGCCCCCTTCCTGGCTTGTCGTACTTTGTTGCAAAATAAATAAAAAGAATATTTATTTATAAGAGGTAGAATACATTTATTCAGTTTTTCCAAGGCCTATTCATAAATTACAAATCCAACCAGACAAGATTTGATTTATGGCTGTGCAACACCGAAACTTAACCAAGGGTGAATTTTACCACTAACCGCATAATATGTTGGGAGAGAGTTAAACAGAATTCCGCGACAAACAGAAGTGTTTTGACATGAATTACATTATAAGTGGAGGAGCAGACCTCAGTTAACGTTTTGTTTTTAAATAACACCTCGAAGAACCCAAACAACCATCACTGATGGAAGCAGTAACCTAGCTATCGTGATTTAGCTCTAGATATCAGACAAGATGTCTGTCTTTGTCCTTATCAGTGCCGTTGTTTTGCGAGATGATTCGCGCTGCCTCGTTTTATTCAGTACCACTCATCCGTCCCGTATGACTTTATTCTACACGTTCATGCTTGTTCGCAACATGTCTGTTCCTCTGTAATCGATCACTTCTGGTAATTCAGCCAAGATACAAGAAGTTGGTGTGTTTCGCTTAAGGAGGTCTAATGGACTTCCGTTGTTGTATGCAGTGAGATGATTTATCTTGCCAATTAGAATTTCATTTTGAAACCCAGTTATCAATGTGACAGTGCCATCATTCTCAAACATTCTAGGTTGAAGGAAAACTCATGAACTCAAAATTACGTCCAGCCCACAGCTCGTACAAATATTACGCACTATAACAAATCCCAAATAGCACACTTAACTAGTGCATTGAAAGCAAGTCCTTCTTTAACCCACCAAAAGCAACACAACTTTGATGAAGGAAGCTTACGAGGTCTCGGACAATGAACCCAAAGAACGAGCATGAAAATGACGAGTTGAACATTTTCAAACTCACTACGATGAAGGGTTTTTTTCTGACGGAAAGCTATACATCGGCATATATTTTGTGCAACATATTCGTACGAGTGCTGAACCGTTACCAATACGTAGCTCAAAATTATTCCCTAAATTCACATACGTCTATTAAAGCAGCACACAGGTGCTTGTAAGTGGAACTATTGGTGCATTTAAAAGAGCCGAAACTCGGGATTTTTTCCTGATCAGCTCAGAGGAAATTCCTTTTATTTGTCAAGAATTGAACTCGCAAAAATTCGCCAGACATGCTTCATGTTATCTTTGCGTTGGTCAGCATTGAATCGCGGATCAAAACAGGTTACCCTCAATGAAAAACTGCCACTTCGGTAAGTCAGGTCTATTTTCCGAATTGTCCTGTCACATATTATCCTATTTATTTCTCCTCATGCATTTTTTACCAGCTTATATCAACACTGATATGGTTCTTACTTGCCATATTTCACCATGTTTTGATCACTGCATGAAATACAACTCTTCCTCGGTGATTGTCGTTGTAAGCTGTTGCAACTCACGACGGTTTTTTTACATTTCAAATAGACTTTTCATTATCATCTTTCACAGCAGTTATTTTCGTAGAGCTCACAACATATAAACATGCTCGTAGCAGAGAGTGATGGTTACCGTTAGCCAATGATAACTGAATATGGATTGATGTGCGAGTGGCATGTCGACTGGAAGCGTGGCATGACCGGTCGAGGTGATAACATCAACTAGACCGCTATGAGGTATAACCGTTCCAGATGTGACAGTTGCCAATATCTGAAGCTCGAGAAAATCATTATCTTCTTCTACACCACCCGCAACTTGGCCACAGTTTGCTAATTTAGAAGTTTTGGGTTAATTTTGGTGGTTACTCAAAATAAAACTGATTACTGGCACTTCCATCGACACCGTTGTCATCAACATTCCCTCTGCACAGAAATTCTACAGTAAATCTAAGGCAAGGAAAACAAAGAACTATGTGTTGGGGGAAAATTTAGGCTAACCGGTTTCCCTCTTCGGGCTGGTCATTAATTTCTTTACCTTTGAGAGTTAGAGCTACAATCACAAAATTTTTTCCCAAAGGCATTATTGGTGCAGTATGTGAACAGGGCAAAAATTGGTAATAACTGCGAGAAAGCTGTATAATAGCTTCATAGAATCAGTTACATTTTTATAAATGAGAGATTCTGGTGTTTATATTTAGACACGTATAACATCAATCAAACAGGCGGTAGTTTCTGAATATTCATCACTCAGGCCAATCTCTGAAAGTCCTTTCTTTGGAATACTGACCAACTGACTTTCCTAACTTTATTGAGGAATTATTCAAAAAACCTAACCTAGATTAAAACCACATTCAAAAAATAAGAGAAGTTTTCGAGTCGCTTTCTTTCTTTTTGTAAGTTATATTGACAATCATTATGATCCACGTGCTCTAATAATTAAACCAGTTGCGGGTCATAGTTGGAAAACAATTTCCTTCGTCTCCATGGTACCACACAGTCGAATAACGTGTAAATTTCGTTTGACTGAGAATATATCTTACTTTGTGGTGTTTATAGTACTTTTTTCAGACATCATAACATTAGAAATGTGAACAACAGCAATCCGCTCATCATACAATGATCCTCTTATTCACGCGCGCTGATAGAGTAGGTATCGCTGCGTGATTTTCAGAGTCGAAGCCCGTTCGAAATGGGACGGATATTACGCAGTATCATTGCACTGCCTCCGTGTTCAGAAACAGTTAGTAAGAACTCTTTAACCACCGCAGCTGTTGCGGAACTTCTATTGCTTTTTGCGCGGGTCAGGACAGTACGATGTTTGATATGTGCACAAAAAGCTTTTCTACTTTTACAGCCCAATTCATATTTGGGTGCTGGCAATAATTCTATTATTAGGACCGTCGATACATTCGACAATTTTACGAGCTGACACTTGGTTATTCAGAGCTTTGCAAAATAGATGAAACCACTTCCATAATATTTCTACAGATGTAACCATTATTTTCCAGAACAGAAATATGCATGCTCTTACAAAATGAATATGTCACTAGCTTCATACCACAAAAGGGCTGGTTTGGTCTGCAGATTCACACCTGATGTGCTTGCTTAGTAATTGTTACAGCTATTTCAGCCAGGACACTGGGGATGTTGTAAGGGACCGAATCATACCAACTGCTATCAAAGTGACGGAATAACATGAACAAGAATTAATTCATTCGGAATCGACTCAACCGCATAAATTCCACATAAGGTCAGATCAGAAACCCAAACTGAAGCATCAAGTCAGTTTCGTCACAAAATGTGGAATCAGGTTTCAGTGGCTCCACTACTCCTTGTCTTTGACTGATTCGACCTTTAAAAGTAGTTTAATACGAAAAGTTTGACAAATTACTCTGAACAGCAAACGGTGATTATGCTCCAGATATTCAAGTGAAGGATTTGCATTGGTTCTGTCGGTGGCGATTTCATCTGCGGTTCTGTGGATCTGGAAAGAGAAAAGGATGAAACAAATGCAATTCTTTCCAAATATTTGAGACTGAACAGATTCCTTAGTTTCGTGAGAAAATCGTATTAGCTTCTGCTTCTGTGAGCTTTGGATCCAGTTTACGTGCTGTCTAACGATTTGACTAGGGAGGCCTTCCGCAGACGGTCTGCTGAAATTCAAGAAGGGCACTATCGATGATTTGGGCCTATCGCTTCTTTTAAAGCAGTGGTCAGGATCTAAGCAATATGCCAACAAAAGAATGGTACTAAGAAATTATTCCAGTTGTAAACTCAGACTATGTATTACAATGTGTGCACTCGAGGAACTAGTCGTGAATACGGTAGATTCCTACCTTGAAGAGTGCATCATTAACATTTCAACCCAAAAGAGTCATAGTCTGCCACGGGGACTTCAGCTGAGAGTATCAGGTCAATGAAATAACAGTTTCCAAGGTTTTTTCGCCGTATAAAATAATCAGGGACAGAGGAATACTGTTGAAAACTAAGCTTCAAGATCGTACAACGCCAATATGAATTTCCCTGACTGTCCTCTACCCGCGTATACGGAGGCTGTCCGTAAGTTAGCTGGTATAAAAGTTAACGATGATAATGAGTTGCACTGGATCTGACTTTCTAGAGAGCAACTATGGAGACAGCTTTGTTCAACATATTTTTTTTTAATGATTTTAAAAGATTGACTCGGGACATGGTTACTTCTGTGATCTTATTATTGCAATATGTGACACACTAGAGGGGGAAATCCCATAATTAGTCACGAAAGAGCTGTCGTCCTGGTATATAGCGTTCCAGTGCTTTATTCGTAGAATTTCCTCAACAGAAAGTGTATGGTTCGTCAGAGTCATCAATATACTGCAATGAAGGCTGTTATTTCTCACTGGATTTGATAATTGATGTTTGGAGACGTTCTTTCACAGGTAGTCCTCAGGTCAGTCTTTCAAAAAGTTCATCATCTGTTCTGAGTTTTCCCCACCCAGAGGTTTTGCTTTTGTCGTTTCTTGGTACATAATCGCACATGTTGCTCATTCGACTATTCGAAACCACTGCACTGGTCAAGGTTACTCAGCTCGTTGTCAATATACCTAATCTGCTACAACCATCCTCGCCGAATGCTCGTTGTGTTCTAGAGGTTACGGTTGTGACCCACTGCTATGAATCCCCCCGCGTTCGAGTCTCAGTTGTCACTCGGTCGATTGGCACTACTACGATGATTCGAAATACGAATGAAATAGTTGTATAAAGTTTTTAATGAGTTTTATTGGTGTCATACTTGTGGATAATAAGGGACGGATCATTCCTTGAACACTATAAAGTTCCTAATAATCACACTGTTTTTTGTAAATAATTGAACACAGATATCAAAAATAAATTTAGGCGCTTTTATCGTTTAATAATTGTTGAGTATATAAAATGATTAGTTATCTGTTTATCCTACAATTCATATTTGTTAATCGAAAACCCTTTCTGGTTCTTACCACGCACCATGGCCAACAAGGTCGCGTATATTACACGGACAACAGTTCACACAGGTATTCTCATAAACCGAATTGACTTGGTGGGCATTCCATTTTATCTAATGGACCTGGGAACGTTCAGAACGGACAAATGACTAGTTGAGCAACTTTCGGTGACGTCCATTGCTTTAGCACCTGTGGAGGTTGTCCAATAAGCCATAATTTATCAGCTATATCACTAGAGTGACTCTAGAACTAATGGAAGGTTAAATCAAAGCAGAACAGATGTACATCGACTGTATTTGTCTCTTATGAAAAACCTTACCATTGGGGAACCCGTTGGCACCAGTACCCAGATGAGAACTCCTCGCAAACTTCTTCCCCCTCATGGATTATCTGCATGAATGGTCACCCTGGATGTAAGTTTCTATACTTGTCTATACGTGTTTGTTACAAGCACTTCCTAGCGAACGTGCTTTAATCTGTTCTTTTTTGATGAGCGGTCGATTTTTATTATCCTAGTCACTCCGTTTACGCCTAATCGGTTTTGTTAGACCGGGTTTATGATATCATTCGCGTCACGTTCTTGATCCAATAACTTGTAGACGTGGCATGGTACAATGCCAGTTAGGCCGGCTTTTTCAAGGAAACAACATTACCTGACTTGCGGAATCTGTAACCAATCGAATGATGCCGTATTATCCAGTTAGGCAATAAACTGGAAACTTTAGTACGGTTCAGTTCTATGCCTCATTGGTGCTTGGTTCTGAACCGATTGCGTGCCCGTTCCACTAGCTTTAGCCAGCAGTTTTCTTTTTGCAGTCTCCATGGTTTTCGCTGATTGATATTTCAACCCCGGTTGTTTGTTTGGTTGTCAGACGATTTCCCATTGCTTAATTTATTGGTCCGTATTATCTATGTATTATGACTAAACCTATATTTGAAAAGTTGTTCAGTCAATCCCACATCCGTGCTGCCCACAGACGTGCACACACGTGGACAAAATAAAGTTTTATTATCATTCGTTTGTTCGGGTGAGGATCATTTCACGGATTTTCACACCGTTTCACATGTGCTTAGTTATTCACAACATAATAGAGAAATCCCGTTTCACCGTTTTTCCTAATTAGAGAACCACACAACAAACAGCTCAGCCTGTACATTTTTAACAGCGAAAACCATAAAAGCGATCAACATATCCAGTCAAAAATCTGTCATGCTGTGTGTTAGGCCGAACATTCTGGAACCGGATGTTGCCAGCATTCAGTTGCTACCGCCATTTTCTGGTATCGATTGATTTGATTTAACCTGGAAACGAACTGAGTGTTCTGCGGTGGACCAATAAGCTACGCCGAAGCGTTGGTTATTCAAAATTCCGACCATGATTATTGCAATCAACGTGAAATATCATCTTAGTCCTGCCTTAGTTGAAACGGTCTCATTTCCTTGTTTCCTCCTCCAACAGCGTGCACCGGAGACTTCGAACTTTACGTTTGTCAGTGCGTGTTGTCTCTACCGTAGGTTCCAACCACTAGTGGTGAGACCCATCAACAAGAGACATCAGGAAGAGCTATGTGAAATCACTAGCAATAAAAAAGTAATGATGAGTCGGCCTGATATGGGTGTGGATATATTACTGATGAACAGAAAAGACCACATAAATAAGATATTAACCCTTCTGCCAGACGCGAGCAAATTCCCCCTCGCTCCATCGGGAAAGATGAGACTCATTTGCGCTGGCAGCAACTCACGAATATCTTAAAGCAGCTTAACCAAGACAGATGGATTGACGGCAAACTTCATGAGCAAATTAAACGAAAGTGCTCATATATCCCGAGAATATGTGGGCTCCTAAAACTTCATAAACCTGGAATCCCATCCTATTGATGAATAATCCACCGTGCCACTCAGTAGAGAGGTGGCTGACAGAAATTGAAGAACCCACATGGAAACGAGTTTGCGTAACAGTCTAAGAGGCAAGTTCCACTCCGTGGGCATCGAATAAAATGATGCTCTCATCAGATGTCACATCAGTTTTCTCAAATCTGCATCTTGTGGAAACCACTAACTTCGTCAAGAAACAGATGCCGGATAACAACAACAGCTTGGGAATGCTGACCGAAGCATGAAGGCAACTTTTGATGAAGTGCACGCAGAATGTATAGTTTCTAATTCTCAGAAACCCTTATCGACATCGATATGGCACAGCTACGGGGTCCCTTTTAATCTCCTTCTAGCTAACTTCCTGACATTGTTAAAGTCCAGTAAGCTAAAAGATTATCAAACGTCCAGATCTTGTCACCTTTTTGTCGATGATATATTCTGCATAGTGGACTCAAACTGTGGTATTGGAAATTTATTGCTCACTTTCAGAGAAGCTTATGAGTCAATCAAAGTTTACAGCTGAAATAGAAAAGCGGGATCAGATGCTCTTTTTCGATAAACACCTCCGTCGAAACGAGGATGGCTTCACTCAACGTAGAATACATAGGAAGAAAACGTGGGCTAGTCAGTACACAAATTTCCAAAGTTTTGTATAGATTAGACAGAAAATAAACTTAGTCAAGTTTTCAGTATCCAGAGTATAATATATCTGTTCATTGGAAGTATTTCGAGGAGAACTTAGTTTCGTCACCAAGATCTTCTAAATTAACGGATATCGTGGGAAGTTCATCCAACGGAATAGGGTAGAACGGGACCGGTCTCCATCAGTATTCGCGACTGAAAAAGAAGGTTTATTTATCAGCCTTCCTTTAAAAGGCGGCATCCAGTCATAAATCCTCCAAAGGCACCTAAATGGTGCGGTAAATGCTACCTTCAGTACCGCACGATTAAGGCTTTATTATAGAAGTTCCCAGTGAAAACACTGCGGAACAAGGAGAAATTACCGATCATGATCGCCTCCGTGACTATCTATGCACTCAGATAGAACTGGACGCTGGAGTGCGAGCAATTGTTTTCAATGTATCTTATGCGTGCTCTTACAACGTCACTATTGCGTTCCTTACCCTTAGCCAACGGCTAAGACACTCCAATGTCACTACTCTCATATGAATTGTAAGAGATTGAAAGCAATTGTTTGCTCTCGAGCGTCGTGTCCTTAATGTGACCACTGCCATGGGCTATTCAGATTATTGTTTCAGTTAGACCTGTGACGTGCTTTACGTCGATCGAGCAGCAAGGCTGCTATTTCTTGGCGTGAAAGGGTCCCACTCGCGTTGGCTAGGTCAAGGTGATTCTCAGTCATTGGGTCAAACTGGTTGTCGAGTAGATCCCAGTTGGTCGTTTAAGATACTTGACTAAGTGCCCCAAAATGGATCGAAACAGGTTCGAATGCACAAACTAGCTGTCGCCGAGACTATCGGAATAAGGGAATCAACACCATACTCTTGTGCGTAAAAGTGATTAGTGTACGAGCTCTACTTCCCATGACCTCCGATCGACCGACTCACACCGATGCATAGACATCAAACAAACTTTTTTTCATTTCAGTGTGGATCAACTGACGCTTGGGTCACTGTTACTTGATCACTTTTCTCCGTGGGATAGCATCATGGTCGTGTCCACTTCTCTTCCCATCACAGCGCTCTGGTAACATTCGACACCAATGTCTAAAAGGCGCTATATCATGCAGGGGATAAGTTCAGCAAACCGTAGAGAGCCGGCCCGGATAGTTTTGTCGTTAAAGTGTTCCACTCATAATCGTCCATCCGCGGTTTGAGTACCAGGTGAGGCTCAGTGGATAATTACTGATGATTACTAACAAGAATGAAACAGCTGTACAGTGCTTCCATGATTCTCAGCGACGACTTGAATGTTCACACTGCTTGACAGGTCTTACAGGGTCATATCACAAGCACACACTGATTGAATATCCTGTTAGCCAATTCTCTATCCAAAGGGTTTTCTCGTTATGTAAATTGTACCTGTGTGGTAATAAACCTTCGAAAAATAATTATTCACTTGAACTTATACGATTATGAGTATTTCCCACCGAACGTGATGTTTGTTTGTCCGCTATTGGGCTTCTTGTCAGATTCCCCTTTTTATTCTGCTTGCGTAAACAATTACCTTTACTGAATTATGAATTATGAATTATGCACATGTAAAAAACAATGAATAGATCCTAAATATATCGTACCAGATTACGTTTTTGGCTTCTTTGTTAAAACGTATTAGGCAGATTGATACCGTTATCGCCGCAGTCTCACTAGAGAAATGTACTCATTTTTCTGGGCCTCAGAGTGCTTATCCGGAGAACTAACCTCCCCAGAGAAGGAATGCACTAGATATAGCTGAATTTGTCACTTTTCACTGCAGTGTGCCTTCTGCTCGCGGAAAATGGCGGTTTGCAGGTGGCTACCAGTGGTGTCCACGAAAAATTCATCATACCATAAACTGGTGAAATAATTGGTTAGAATTCTCGGATCAGTAAAACCATAGTAGTTCTGCTGAAAACAGGTTTTGAACGCTTACTTCTTCTGTGTACGATCAGCGCATCATTCTCTTTTCAAGGTCAACAATGATAGTGTCACACTGTGATTTCCACTGAGTCCCATCTTAGCAGGCGTGTTTATGACCTGTCACGAGCAAGAGACGGGTGCTGTTCTTGAACCATGGGATTTTTATAAAAGATGTGTACGGGCATTGTGGAAATTCCCTAAATATCGGGGTTTTCGAAATAATTAATTTCTAACATACAAGACGGCACCCTCGTAGCGGACTGATATATTCACTTGTTATGAAAGTTTGCACCAGTACAACCTTTGGAAAATGCAAAGATTTATTGTTGGCTAAAAGCCATGGTTTGAATGAGATTAGGAAATTATCCTCTGTGAGCAACAGAGAATTTATCGCCAGTTTTCCATCGATTTTACATGATTTTGTGAGGCTGCAACTTTGTATGTTGCAGATTGATCCGTTTGAGGAATATTGATATCTAGCGAATTTCTACTATGCCTATAAATAGACAAAGCGGAGTTTGTTCCCGAAGGAGTTAGTCTGTTTGAACATAACAGTTGCCTCAAGATGGAAAAGAAAGCTGACGACTCAATAAACTTTCTAGGAATGGGTACGGTCTGTAGAGAAGATGGAACAGTCGTGCAATCCCTCTATCGAGTAGACACGTCGACAGAAAAATATCTTTATATCTGTCAAAATTGTCTCCAACCTTTTTAATATTCACTCATTTATCCGTAGTTTTCCGTTCAGATGTTAACCCCAAAAGCTGGATAGAAAACCGACTTTTCCATGTACCAGTTGTTGTTGTTTCGGTGGAACACGGATCACAGTTGGGGCACCTTTGGACGCAAATCACAGGTGAATTTCTAAAACATCCCAAATTCTGGCATTTTATCCGAAAATGTACGAGATTATTTGATCACTGTGACTTTCTACTGCAGCTTCTCTATAGTTTATTCAATACCTTTTTATTCGGTTTCAGGACACGGTAACAAAAGAAACAAAAAGTGCCGAATGTTCAATGAAATATTCAGGTGAGAGTACTTCAGCCGACACATGATCAAAACATTGCGGATATAGGAATTATCCAGCCACTGAAATTATCTTACAAGAAAAATCATAGACCCCAGCACAATAGTTAATAATCTCAATAACTGTGTTTTATGTGAATGTGTTGTCTGTCTGCCTATCTGTTTGTCTGTCTATACATCTCAGCGTGAGTATGTATGTGCGCACGTATGCTTTGATGAATATGTATGCGTGTATCTGTGTATGTAGGTATACGTTACCTTGTGCTGCTGATACGGCATCGTTGTGTTGATTAACACCACGCACGACAGTTTGTCTAATTGAATACTTTTTAAACAGGCTTCCTGGAAAAACGGTACAGTGGGTTATTTGGGAAAGTGAAATTTTCCTCATAAAAATGACCGTGATGTAAACAGATCTGGTACATATTCACAAATTTGAGAACAAGGTTAAATTGAAATTATTCGGTTGAATTTAAGTCATCTTCCAAGACAGATAATAAATGGTACTTTTCAACCAAATATTTGGTATTTGACAGATAAAGTTGCAGCCTATCATAGTCCGGATGTTAAGTACTGCAAACGGAAATCCCCTCAGCAATAGCAAGTTGATTCCAGTCGGTCTTTTAGAACCACTTCCACCAAGCGTCTTATGTTCATGAGCGGATAAATGTCGAAAAGTATCCATTGCTTTTATGATCATTTTCAGCTAAAATGATAATAACAAACCATTGCACAGTGCTATGAAAAGGAAATTTAAGTATAATTATATTGGCAAAAATCGACCGCGGAATTTGAACCAAGTGAAACAACTAATTTATTGAGCTGAACACAGAGTCCTGTTCATGTGACGAATATTACTGACTACTGACAAAATACTCACCGCAATGTGAACGTGCTTGGAATTTGGAATCATGAAATCTGTCATTCATAGTTACCTTAAAAGATTCATATTCACGAAGTACCAGGCACCGACGAAAGTCTTTCATCATCCGACTTCATAGTATTTCAACAAATAAGAGCCTGGTTAGTAATTAAAATAAAATATGCTTCTTGGAGAAAGAAGATCACAAATCCGAGGAATTATAAACATCTCATTATTGATTTTTTATTCGAAGAACCCAAAAATGACAGAGCTGCTTGTTGGGAGGTCCATATTCTGAATACGACAAGAAACATGAATTAACTTGTTTTCTTTTTTTTACGTGTACTGAGTTTGTCTAGTAAGTATACGTAGATTTTCTCAGTAGCAAATCAATCTAAGAACAAGCCCCTTGGTGCATACTATTATAAGAATCCCGCAACCTAGTTCAAAATAAACTGATAGTTCTCAAACTCTGGGTCATGGTTTTCAAACTAGAAAGTAAGACCCTCTGATCACCGAATTGGGATCTTTAATTTCTGAAGATATTGCAGAACACAACTTTGCGATCAGAAATGGAATAAAAACAGGAATACTTTGTGTGCTACTCGTCATATTCCAGAAACACTCCCTTCTCAACCAATGTATCATTAACATATTAACCCCTGTCAAACTTTAAATAAAACAAAAGGATACAACGTAAAGGCGCTGAATTAGAGCTATACAATCTCCAGCGGTTTTGGGATAATCATTAGATCCACTATTATTTCCCTGGATCATTCACAGTTCATGCTGATTTGCTACAGACGCCCTAGTAGATGCAATTCTTTTGTGGCTAGAGGCACTTAAATACAGTAATAATCCAAAACAGAACTTACAGAAAGATAGATTTGGCCTTGGTTTAAGTAATTTGCTGAAAATGTCTCGTGAAAAGGTCTTCTCATAATCGTCCGTCAGCCATTTAGGTCGTCTTAATTCCAAGTAAGGTCTAGTGTAAGTTTCCTGGTTAGAGGTTGCCATTTCGTTGTACCGGCTTGATCTAAGACATATTCATTATTGTGTTAAACGCCGTTTTCTTCGTGTCTATCGTAAAATCTAATACTCCAATCGACTAAATCAACTGAAGCGTATTTTAAGGTCCGTAAAATTGTATATAAGACGCTGAAATCTGGTCAAATCACACATATCTGCTGTAATAACACTGTTATTGATTACTTTCCAAGGGGCTAACACTACAGTCCGAAGAAAAACTTGGAGATTGTGCCGTGTCATTACATGACATTATCAATATAAAAAAAACAAATGTGCATGTACGGGTTCTCTATTCGGCCTTGATCAGCTGTCTGTCTAATATTAGGGTTCATTCCACTTTTACCTGTGTTTATATATGAAGTCGTTGATCCTAACACGTAGAGTGGTCCAGTGTATTTTTTGCAACGACTTATTTCGAAATAGGTAAAGACATATTTATCCCAGTTGGGAGATGGAGAATACGAAAAACAATGTGTAAACTATTCAGCTGGTTTGTTGCCGATCGGTTAGTCAATGAACAAACGAATCAAACGGAGGATTGGGACGACAAACCGGCTGAGTATCGTAGTGTACCAGTGAAATAGTTCTTCAGCGCGCTCGTGAATTCAGCCCTAGGCCTGGGAAACTTGAAGGTGAGGAATACGGCAATTAGGCTAGATTTATGATTTTACTTCACCGGTTCCATTTGGTTTGCGGATTTCTAAGGCATATAAAATGATTGCGGAATAAGCCTATCATAGTAACCAGATTACGAGTTGTAGGGGAACATATGTTTTCCGTGATTTCATTCTCAAGCCATTCCAATCACAGTTATATGAAAGCGGATTATTAAAATGAGTTGAAAAAAGTCTCACTAAATCTGTACGGAAAAATAAGGTTGAGAGTGGATGGAAACCCTAGTAGATGACCGGAATATGTAACCGATGATAATTAGCTTACGTCATCACTACCCCCGGCTGTGAATCACAGTTGACTGTTGGCCATGGGAGTTGGAGTGCTTTGATCAATTTTGGCTACGCTCAAAGCCCAGGCTTCCCCTCATTCACACGGATTTCCGTCTCTCCTTACCCATATGTCCCCGTGCTGACTTGGTGAGACTTTTTCGAACTCTTCTCATTATTCCGCTTTCGTGTAAATGTGATTGTATTGACCTGAGAATGAAATCACGGTAAACAGGTTCGCCTACAAGGCATATAAAATGCTTATTTTACAAAAGGTATGTATGAAAGTATTTCGGGCCCGATCCGATTCAAGAGCTACACAATTATTTGCCAGAGGTTTTGACTGAAAGAAAGTGTTGTTCACAATTCCGAGCATATATTTTTGATTGCATTCGCCACTTATCCTGAAGGTAGAAGAGTTTATAATATCATCCAATCTGTCTGTCTGTCTGTCACGTTGATTCCTCAAAAAGCACAAAAAAGAGCCTGGATTTAAAATGAAAATCTCTTTTGAATCTCAGGCTTCCTCAGCTTACAGCAACAAAGTTACATCAACCAGTATATGGCAGCCATTAAGTAACCAAGATCAAAGGTTTATATGCTTCCAGATCGGCTTGGACGCGATTCAGCCTTTAATCAGGCAGTCGGGAAGTGAAACTTGTGCTTTCCGAACTAGATTCTGGACTACAGCAAAAAGGAGAGAACCAAGAAAGCCTCAGAGTTTCCAACACTTGGTCTATTTGTTTGCGCATTTGTGGAAGATTCTTCAAATTGCATTTGCTCTTGATATTTCTAATCAAAATGCAAAGAATACAATGTGCCATTTCCTTCTTTTTTTTAAGGTTTCTCCTGTTCTACTTTATTGTTCCCGGACTATTTTTGCTGGCCAGCTGAAGAAAAATTTTAAAATTCCTCGTCAAAGTCTATCTATTATCAGTCCAGTATCTTTTATACCGTTAAGTGAACTATTTTCTAAGTAGTGTGAACTACACCTGGCCGCATTTGAAATGTTTACTCACAGAATTCTTGCTGACTGCACTTACCCTTTATATAGCGACTTATCCAAGTGTAACACTCTTGCTTCTACTCGAAAATGACCGCGATAGATTCACTTCACCAAAAACGACAGCCACAACTGGTAAATTAAGCAGATCCCTATCACTAGTAAAACGGCTATTTCGTGGTTGTCAACGGCGAGTGCGAAGCAAAAAATAGACACTTTGATGAAAGTTATTACAATCATCTGTAAACAAGTTGTCCTCTTTTAAATCAATTCCATTCATCACTGATGACTACCTACCAATATCAGGAACCGAAAATGAGTGTCTTCCTGGTAAATTCACGTTCAGCGTCACGTGACACTGTCTGGTAATACTACTAATCCTAATCTTCATGCCCTGGGTGTTATTTGAAGCGATAGCCAATGAAAACTCAAATACTGCCTTGGATTTTCAACATAAAGGGAAATCTGTCCTGCAGCCCCAAGATCAGTTATCGAGGAATGTTGCTCCGACACTTCATGTGGAAGTACTTACTTATCTACGAATCACCCAGTAGGCGTTAAAGTGTTCCCGTAAATAAAGCAGAATATTTTATTTGGGTTTCTTCCTGAAGAAGATGTTCATTGGATTCAAAACCTGTCCGTTTTGTTCAGTGGTGTTCTTAACGTAATTTTTTCCATACTCTAGATAAATCCACCATGTCATATAAAACCTGATAACAGAAGATATTAGCTGAGGGACTGCAGACTGTATCTTCGTTTCCAGTTATACCTAAGTTATTATTGATTAACATGAAAAAGCTTTTAAGCGGCTGCAGTGAAACTGGCCGAAAAGCTTCCCATTGTCCCATGTCTTTTCACTCATACTCACCGAATGCGGATTTACGGGTTGTTCGAACTATTCTAAATGATATCCAACACTCCAGCTCTGCCTTTCGATTGACACTCGTCCGAGAACCCTGACGCTGCGGCCTCTGCTCATGCTGGCGCAGGCGTAGCTCTCAGTGAGATAGCCGAGACTGTGCTAATTGATTGGATCCCGGATGACAGTCGGTAGTGTGCGATGAGACCGAGACGTTCGTGCAAAGTAAGCGAGCACCGTCTTGAGGGACTCCATTTGTTTGTCGTTTCGGATTATCCCCGTACAGACTGCAGCTCAGAAGCAACCAGATATATCTTTTACCAAAAGTTACACGACCTCCTACTGAAAGCAAAGCCGGGTGAGGCTTTGATTTTAGTTGGAGACATGAATATTAGAGTAGGTCGGCTGTCCTCGGAAGAGGCACATTAGAGACACCCCTTTGATCACGGTTCCTGTATTTCAGATAAAAAAGAACTGTTGTTGTCTCCGTGTTGAGGTTCGCGTCTGTTTCTCTCTAGTACGAACTTCAGGCATTCTAATCACCTGTACGGAATTTGAGGTCCACCCTCTTTGAGCCAGCGACGGGCTTAGACAAATCACGTTTAAATTAGCTACAAATGGCTAGGGTGCATACAAGACTGCTGGCTGCATTGGAGCACCCCTTTGACACTCACCTCGCATCAGTCTGCACTAAGCTGTCCATGTGGTTCCGTGGGCTAGGTAAACGTACGATACAGTAGTAGTAAGACTGCGATAGGCTACCTGATCCTCTCTCCCAACTTTCCGAAACGTTCTATCTGGAACGCTAGGATCAATGCCACCAGGTAACATAGACCACCACTGGTTACGTATTGAGAATGCTCTGTATTTCGCTGGCACAAATAGTTATAGCTTGATCCGTGGTGTCCTAAAACCCTAAATTTCTGCTGAGTCTCTACTTCTTCTCGAAGCACACCAGTCCATCCCGGCTGGTAACGAGGATAAAGAAGCATGGCTCTCAATGAGAGTTGAACTCAACGAGAGTCTGACTAGGGCTTGGGAAATCCATTGGCCTCAGAAAGCATCAGAGATGGAAAGCGTCGTCGCTGTGAGAAATCGCCGCGAGCTGTTTCAGCTCATTTGAGCCACTGGTAGAAAGAGATTTGGCGTGAGCCGAACGATCTGGAAAGCTGACGGTCCGCCTATCCGCAGTTTTCAGGGACTCTGGGCGGAACATATTAAAGCACAGTTCAACTATCCCTTAGCATCAGCCCCCTCCATAGCCTTCCTGGCATATCTCTCGTGGTCCTTTCAACGGACCTTCCTTCTGAGGCGGAGATCCTCAAGGAAATCCTAACTTCAGGATGACACAGAGTGCCTGCCTCGGATTGCCTTCCCTAAGCCTTATTACAATAGGTTAGAAAGCAGCTTTCTAGAGAGCTTCAGGTTTTGTTTCCTAAGATCTGGCCTTCTGACAATGTCTCCTCGATGTAGGGGGAATTGATCACTCATCCCAACTTTAAAAATGGCTCGCACGGTGACTGCGCCAACCATAGGGGTATATGCTTAATTCCAATAACGCCTAACCTGCTAACGTCTATCATTCTTCACAGGTTGTTCAACACGCCTGATGAGCAAAGTCATAAGGAAAAGGTTGGGTTTCGTACCGGTTTTGGATGTATCAACCGAATTATCACCCTCCGACCCCAGTCAGAGCATCGTACCATTTTCCAAAGACCAACTATTGTTGTGTTCCTGGACACTGTCCTAGCCTTGGACTCTGTTGATAGCGCTGCACTATGGGATTATTTGTTGGAAAATGGAGTACCTGAGAATTATGTGTCGCTCCATAAAGGGTTGCACCGTGACACCTCAGGTCGGGTTAAAGCCCACGGTCGTCGTCTCTAAGGGAGAGCGATAAGCCTGCCCTATATCCTAGTTTTTTTCAACTTTGCTATAGAGGATATTTTGTAGAAAGCTTAGTCTGATCATCCGAACTTTGGAGTTGAACTTTTCCCAGTTTGTCGACGATATCGCCTTGGTCAGCGACAGTACATAAGCAGCTCGACGTGCATTAAACTGCTTGGCGACTGAGATATCCAGATACAAAATGCAAAACGCCTTCGAAATGCGAGTTACTTCTTCAAGACCGGCGAAAGCCTGCGCCTGAACTGACCCTTTGTAGTGATCCGATAGAGGTAGTCGATAGTTTTAAGTGCCTCAGGAGCTTGCTCACAGCTAGTGGTGGTGTTGGGGAGGAGATCGCATAAGGAACTAGGAGAACCAGAGCAGATTTTGCGAGCTTGCGCCACTCGTGGTGCTACCATTACATCCAATTTTCTCTTAAGGGACTGATTTAAATCACCGCAGTTCGTGCTGTTTTACTTCATAGTCGGAAGATCTAGCCATTTCACACCGAGGATGCTCGATGGCTTTCTGTATTCGAGTACCGATATCTCCGAAGTATTGCTCGCGAATGGTGGGTACATCGGGTGAGCATTGACGGAGTTTGTCTTCGTGTGTTCGGTGCTGATAGTCGTCCTCTGACCAGGTTAATGGCTGAACACTACCCCCGATGGCCTGGGCATGGTTTGCGTTTGCATGTCCACCTCTTACATTTTCGTTCTCTTTCTGCATGTACTGGGCAAGGCTGAAAGAAAAGGTGTGCCTGTCACCCTATGACTTGGCGTAAGGGCTTGGAGAAGGTAACTTCGGCTTTGACCTTAGTTGATGTTTCCCGCCTTCTTGTCTGCGGCTCAAGAGATGAAGAATGTCTCTAGTTAGGGACGCTGAGAGATATGCCTCGAAACCGAACTCAGTAGCGCGACGGCTGTATGACCTGTCTGCTGATCTCTCGTTCCCCATGAAAAACTGGAAAACAAAAGAATAATTTACAATACGTGTATAGGATAGCAAGAGAAAAATTCCTTTTCATTATTTTGATTATAATGTTGACCTCTTTTTTCCCCTAGTTTGTAGTCCTTTCCGGTGTTGTTGCTTTGGCACCATCCTCATTTTCGAGCCGATGTTCCGCGTATATATATATATATATATATATATATATATATATATATATATATATATATATATATATATATATATATATATATATATATAAAAGCTGGTCTTCTTTTATTGTCAAAGGTTTTGATCCCTTTCCAATGTCCTGATCGATACTATTTCATTCGATCCTAAGCATGATAGCTTTGAAGAGGTAAAACTGGGGATTTTAGTAATAAATTTAAAGGAGGTCTCATTGGATCAGGTATTATGCGGAACTGGGAGACAGAAAATTGCTGTCTACCGCCAGTCTTTCAGTTTATTCTGGTATCTGCAAACCATGTGTTAGTTACGAAAAAAGCAATGATTGAAATGCCCGTTTAATTTCCCGGGAAGGTGCATCTTACTTTTTTAAGCAATTCAGACGAATGAAACCGGCCCAGAATATGAGAATCCAATTTCGTGACAACTCCATTGATTACTGTTTACTGACAAAATTCATGATGGCATTGCCCAAACTTTTGCGCAAACAGTTTTTTGTCTATTTTAATGCTTCCATAGAAGAAATGGAAGAATACGTATACTCGAAGTGAACTTCTGAGTCTTCGTAATGGTAATTGTCTCTTTTTAAATCGTTAGTTGGTTGTTTTCTTCATTTTTTGCTCAACCTTATAGCCGAAAGAGACTGTACACAATG
This sequence comes from Fasciola hepatica, assembly GCA_948099385.1. Taxonomy (NCBI): domain Eukaryota; kingdom Metazoa; phylum Platyhelminthes; class Trematoda; order Plagiorchiida; family Fasciolidae; genus Fasciola; species Fasciola hepatica. The sequence goes on from CANUEZ040000019.1 coordinate 7,021,765, forward strand.
TAACTGATATTCTCCTTGGAAACTTCTCGTTGGAAGTTATGAGAAGCACTTTACATCGTTCTGCATGCCTTCCTTAAGAACAACTTCGGCACATTATACAATGAATCCCTATCGTTGAACAACGCCCAGGTATAATTGTTCACTTGTTTTTTTAGCTGTATGTAACCAATGATTGCTCCTTGTGCAGCAAAGGCTACAATAGCAAGTCGGTGTAACCATCTGCAGAGTAAGTTAATCTGTTCCACACTGTCGAACCAGTTAAGAATTAATGATGTATCTGCAGTGCTCATCGATTTATCCTCAGAACATCACAGACAAACACGGTTAAAACTCGTTGTAGATGAAAGGTAGAACGACATTTCAGATGAAGCATAAGTGTTCATATAGGCGTGGATACACAGTTAAACTGATAGGCCGTGAGTCGTCGGGTTGCTTAGTTTAGTAGCTATACATTCCTAATTTTCAGCTCCCTTTACTTCAAACACTTCCATTTGGTAGAGAAGTAGCGAGCTTTACCCTTCACTGTCCTAAGCTCCGTTTTTGATGTCTTTGGACATATACCGTGGTATATTTCTTGACCATAAATTGAAATTACTGACCCTGGTTCTTGACTTCTTGAAGCAGCTTTTATTTTTTTCGATTTCAAAATCTGGTTACTGAGGGAGATTTCAGTAAACTACGAAGCTCTCAACAATAGTGTGTGCAGATCACCATGTCATGTTGGGTCTTCGATAGAAGAACTCGCGCGTACCGATTTCATGAGTTGTTCTCACCTTATCCCTACCATTCATAAAATCAAGTTCAGTTCATCCATTCGGCTGTTATTTTCCCCGTCTCAAGAGATCATCGCACTTTACATTATAAGTCAGTGTTCACATCCACCTGTTATGTACCACGAGGTCACGACTCAAATGCAATTCCATCAAGAAGAAGCTTCTAACAATCGTAAGTTTACTTTATATATATATATATATATATATATATATATATATATATATATATATATATATATATATATATGGGATCTTATTCAAATCGTCTGGATTGTGAATGGATATTCTTCATTGAAGAGTCCATAAATGAATCACAACTGTGATCTCTGTTAGTTATTTGTGTTTCAGTCACTTCTAACCCAACGAACATCGAGGCTGCTTGTACAGGAGCTCATACTGATAGTAAGTAGTATGTTAATGTGCAGCCTCATTGTTCGATGGATTAGCAGTGACCCAGACGCGAACAACTAACGAAGATCGCAGTTGTGATTCTTCAATGAAGAATATCCATTCACACTCCAGAGGATTCAAATTAGATCCTGGTGAAGATACAACATCGAAGTGTACAAGTATGAAGATAAATGGTCAAGGTAGCACCGGGTCCGCATACCCTATGAGAGGCGACGACCGCGAAACCTGTTGTGATTTCCAGGGGAAGTTTTGTCCACAGATTTACAAACTATATGTATATATGATAAATTATTTGAAGATGTGGCTTCAAATCAAACATAGTCAGGGTTTTTTTCCTTCAATTTGTTTGTGTGAATAAATTCACTTATGATCGCGAATAATGGTACTTTTACCCTATCAGCTGTTGAACTAACCAATTTCCTATATCTGTCAGTAGATTTCTGGTTGATGAACTCATTCGAAAGACACGAGCATCTTTGGCGAGAGTAGTCAGTGACTAACTGCGTTGAGGGACACACTTTTCAATCACTATGTGTTAGTCTGAGTTGCTACTCAATATATCATGTGCAAGGGAGAGGGGTTAATCCGTTCATTTTAATTCAAACTTCCTTAAAGTTACTGGGTAGAGTTGCACTGAGGGTCTTTTTCACGCTAGGGAATAAACGAAACTGCACTGCTCTTACGGATCTGCTTGAGGACTGAAGGATACATCCGACAAAAATTCTACCCAGAAAACCAACATATCCTCTGAGGATTAAAATGGACGGCCACTGTTTTCGTCCCCAATTTACGTGTTTGAATGCGCCGCGTACAGTCATTTTCAGTCTCACTTCATTTGCTCCACACAGGTGACTTACTGCTGACATAGGAGACCACATTCGATTTGCGAATACCACTAGTCTAATCTCTGCCGGTGGCCCAGTCGCCCGGGACAGGTGTTTCGAAAGTACATCCGTCCCGTCTGTATTTCGGTGCTGATATTCTATTTTGCACTTTCACTACCACTTTGTCACTTATTTGTTGACCCGTTTCCATGCCAGTTCGGCTGATGTCATTATCCACGTGTCTTTAAGTCCATTCTACGTTTTGGTCTGCATGTTGGCTATATTCCCATCTTGTCTTCCGCTGCCGACCTTCCTCGGTATCCGTTTGCATGTTACGGTATTGGTCTCTCCCCCATACCCTCCGTGATATGACCGTAAATGTCCGTTTTACTATGGCACAACACCAACATAACCGCCGACTGTAACTGGCCTCGCACTCATGTGTGTCTCACGTGATTGTCAATCCCCTCGCTTCGGTTGTAAATATCGACCCGCCGTTTTGCGCTTGCCACTCCGCCCGATGGAAGATAATTCTGAAACCTTGTTGAATGCTTGTACTGTTAGTTACACGCTGAGATATGTTATCATCTATGCTTGGGCATTTAACCGATAGTATCCGAAGATTGTCCCATTCTCGTTCGACGACTAGAGATTCAGCGTCCGGGTACTATGAGTAACTGAACCGGCGGAACACGGTTCCGTGTATTGATGAAATAAGAGAAAAGAGAGAGAGAGAGAGAGAGAGAGAGAGAGAGAGAGATAGTTCTGTTTCTAAAAAAGCGGATCAAACTGATATAAACAGTCAAACTGCAAGTTCTCCGTGGTAGATGTAATGTACTAGGAAAATTTTGACTGGTAAAAGTTATATTTATTTGAAAAATCTGAAAACAGAAGCCAAAACACATCGCACGGAGCCCATTTCGGATCATTTCACAGCATCTTTAGCAAATGCTTACTGCAGTCAAAGTGATTATTCTTATGGGAAAACGGATGCACGAAGTGTTGATAATCAAAGGCAAGATCACATGACGCACACATACATACGTGTCCATTGGGTAAATGTGCAACAATTATTCCACTTCGTTGCCACGGCAGAAATTAGTTCGACCAAATAATACTTTTGCATACCGTTATATATGACAGAAGAACTATGGGTGACTGTCCTCTTTTAGCAGAGAAAAAACCGAACAATTGGAGTTGGTTTCGGTTAAGAAGCAGATTAACCTACCGATCACCGTTTTAAGTGAATTCATGTTACTCATCCGGCTCCTGGACCATGTAATCGGGGGCCAGAACTGAACAATCTGTTCAAAGGCGAATAAAACTGATGTGAATTCATTTAGTTCTAAATTTTGTGAACTTAGTTAGCGATCCTTTGACTACAACTCGATAATATTCACTTTCAATACAAGTATCTATTTCAGCAGGATTGTTTTTCTTTCACCGACTGAAGCAGTCGGTGAAGACGACTAGTCTGACGTGACAAATGTGAATCATTTTGCGAATATGGCCCCGCAGAAATTGAAATACCTCCATGCTTAAGCAAAACAAACCTGTCAACGTGTAGTCGCCAGTGTCGCCGGCGAGTTTGTTCGTTTAGTTTATTTTGGTAATCTTGTGATTGGCCTTGCTTGCGCAATGTTGAGTGAGCACAAAATTAGAGAAAATATACTTTTGAAAGTAAATCCTGTCAAACGGCTCCAGTACACACGTATTAGGTGGAGCAGCTTTCTGCGAAAACTTCCGTTGTTGTAGTCAGTTGAAACTTCCTAGAAATTCCCTCCTTCCGATCAGTCTTTAACACTTCACCTATTGAAACCAAGCATGAGCTTATGGTAGAATTTTATTGCTCAATAACACAGCGTAGTCGAAATCGTTGGTAGATTGTCGACGTTTCGGTCACCACGGGTAACCTTTTTCAAGACTGGTTTTATAACCGAAACGTCGACAACCTACCAGCGATTTCGACTACGCTGTGTTATTGAGCAATAAAATTCTACCATAACATTTCACATGGCGCATCGATTTTTCGATACACTCCGAACCGATCTCGGTTCTGACACATCAAGCATGAGCTTCGTTTTTCTCTTAGATTACCTACTGTACTTTTAACCTGACCTCAGTGGTCTGGCCTATCTGGTCTCACCTCAGCACACCATACATTGTGTTGTCGTTACTTCACATGATTAGATCCATCGGCCCGTCACGCACTTCCCACCTGACCCAAACACTTGACCCATGCCAGTTTCGCCGTTTTCGCGTGTCTGCCCAAGTATCTTTGTTTGTCGACTGAACATGCTTCACAGGTGTATGACCAACATGTGAATTCACATGATTTCCCCCTCTCACATCTGTGCTAGTTGGCCTGTTTCCACCAACCATTGTCTGTTCACGGATTTGCTGTAATCTTTGTGGCTATCATTCCTTTATAACCCAACCCCTGGCCTTTGTGGCATTACCTGGACGATCGAGGCGATTGACGGATGGGATTGGCTGTCATTTGTCGTTGTCATGTCTTGGTGCGGAATTGCCCAGGTTTGATGTTTGCATATTTGTTCCCATTGTATCCGTTGCTGATTTGTACAAGTAGGCTTTGGCTAGCGTCTTTGGACTAATGGGGTTATCGGTTCCCTACGAGTCACTCGATAATGGAAGACGGTTCGGTGCATCCGTCGATTAGTTTTTCAGCTCACGCAGTTACTCATGAAGACGGAACTTCATTCATAAAGTAGATCAGTGTCAGAATGATGGCCTGAAAAGTGGACGAACTGAGATTCATTGACTAACAGCAACACAGATTCACTGTTTTGATTTAAAAATAGGACTGGGAGAAAGTTGTTGGCTGGGAATTCCTTCTCATGATGGATACATTTTCTTCACATTTTACACATACGTTAACAGTGCGTATCAGTGATCTTAACGGGATCGATTTTTTGGGTCAACTTCATCCCAATTCAGACCTAATCACGCAAAGGTGCCAATCAAAACAAAGATGGTCAAGCAAAATGTATCCCAAGTGAATCCAGAAAAAGCGATGTATACAATTCCGTAAGTAAAACAAAAAAATCAGTTCACTATATTCATATGGTTGAGGCTTGATTCAGGATTCGTGTCGTAACTGAAGCCTGTTCAAATATTTGGAACTAACATGCTTTGCGTCGACCTACTTGTTAAGTGGAAGAAAAATCCACAGTCTGTTGTACTATCACACTAGTTTTCTGACTGACTGAACAACACAAACATTCAAAGAAAGTTTAGGGCTTGGGAGCTGTCTTCTAGATAAGAAAATAATTAGTGTTCAGCATAAGCTGTCTTGCATAGGGATGGTAGGGAAAAATCTCCTCAGAAGAGCGCGACTGACGCGGCTATCGTTGCCGCCCATGTTCGCGTGCGTACATGATGATCTATAATAATCGCGAAACCAGTAGTTTTCTTCGCGGGGGAATTCTGTACTGTCATCCGCATGCAGTACTACTGATATCGAAAATCTAAACTTGGGACTATTTGTCCTTTTTCTGAAAACTCCCAGGGAATCAATTTTCTTTCGTTCTGACCATGGACTCTCCGTCCACGCATGCTCCCAACGATTCAAAAGAGATTACAGTGAGAGAAGAATCGATAGTTTATTGATGACCTCATTGAACGTAGACTGTAACAGATTCTGTATGTGAATAGGAATACATTAGTGTGAGTAATAAGAGAAGCCAATGGCAGAAGGGGGCTGTATAATATGGTGTATAAGTTTAACAAACCATTGAGAACCAGCCCGAATAACCTTATGATAAGGTGTTTTACTCACAATCGTTTCCCCCGCGGTTCGTGTCCCAGTTGGAGGGTTTGTTGGATGTGCACTGCTGATGATTCCTAACAAGGTTGAAACAGCTATACTTTTGTTTGAACATCTACACAACATGGTGAATCATATTATGTAAGGATATGTTAATTTGTAGGTTTATGAAAAGTAGACCCCGTGCTGTAAGTGAACTGACTTTTTAGTGACTTCACTCTGAAATTACTATTGCCACTTTTAAACGGATACAAAATAGTGGGAACGGCCGAGAAATGTCTGTTAGATCATACGAAGAGACGAGGGGGAGACTAATTAGATGAATCGACTTTGGTAAGGAAGTATAATCACGGACGACCGGATAGTGTGTAGGAGGATACTAAGTTTATGCCCCCACTAGATTAATGAGTGACACAATCAGCTGTGATCCAGGGCAGTTGGAATTTATAAATGAGTGGTAGGAGATTAGATTCGTACATTGTAATTCTGTGTTGATTCAGCAGTTGTTACACGTGATGCAGTCATGCACAGCGTCCTAGCCACGCACCCGGATGAGCCTCAAACAACCAGGATCGCTATATATGTAATATAGATATAGGCGACCAAACCGTCTACGGGCTGGTGTTGAAAGTGAACTCCGTTTAACCGGATTCATCACTCATTCTATCGATCCACACCATCAATCCCCAATCTTATCGCTCGAGTTTGCGTTGCCCACATCTTTGACCTCAATACTGGACAGGCTCTGCTTACGCATTCTATGCTTCACTTTGATGGCGCTGGTCGGCTAGGAAACACAGTATGCGTGTTGACTACGAACCAACCGCTGCTGCCTGACTACATCGATGCGTCTTCTCGGCACACTTCTTGCAAGATCTGCGGTTGTACCTTCATCAGTACTCCCACATTTTCGCATAAGTGAGGTTACCATTTCACTCTTTAAATGGCAAACCATGGGATCCTTGTACACCTGGAGATCAAGTACTTCCTAAACGTTCTTAGTCTCGTTTCGATCTGGGCTACAGGCCAGTCAGCTTATGATCTTGACCCCACGGGAGAACAGCTAACGCGACGTAGTGTATCTTCAGTGGATAAAAGCATTACCACGTTGAAATATAGCTTCATCATCTAATCTACTGATCACAGAAGTAATATCACGTTGGAATATGGCGTCGTCTTGTAATCTGCTGGTCCGTGGCGGGAAAAGAAATCTGTTCCAAAGTACTAATATACGCAACACGATCTTGTATGCCCACCTTAGGTATAACTAGCTGACTTGGCGGTAGGCTGAGAAGCTCTCCAAGCCACCCCTGAACTATTGTCGTCTTTTCTTTGATTGAAATTCGTTTCCTTCCTTGGTGATTACATGCTGGTAATAATTCCAAGCATCCGGTCCATCTAAATTATATTTTTCATCACTTAATTAGAGATTTTCCCGCTAGTCTGTCCACGTTACGTGTTTCAGTACATCATAGGGGTTCTTTATGCAGTGGTGTGAGAGTGATATATCTTATCGTTCTTTTCTGTATTACCTCCATGGCACAGATTTGAGCGCTCTTTTTTACGCTCGTTTGGAAACACCGACCCCATTCAAATCTTTCAACGTCGACATTAAGCATGTGTTATACGTTGGTAGTCAAATTGGTGATCGTCCAGGTGATTTCATTACTTTTCCCTGACTACCCCTTTGCTACTTCAGCGCCCATTGTGCGCCTCTTGCCAGACATATTCGAATGAAGTTTCTGGACCTGTTGCATCCTCCCACTGGGAAGCAAGCCGATATTTCACGATCCTCAAAATTCGCTAGCTTCTTTCGATGCGGCTATTCGCAGACAACATTAGGTGTTATTTATGTCAGGTGAAAAAGTGCAACCGAATTCAGTGAAGGTCAAAAAAAGGAACCGAACTGGGATTGGTTTGAGAAAATATCACACTGATTTGTGAAATTATCACATAGATGTGCAAAATTATCACACACATTTGGAAAACTATAAGTTCAATTTGAGAACCGAAAGTAATGGTTGGTTTTCGTATCGGTAAAGTGCATTTAATTGGTCAAATGGTCAACTGACCACAAGCCTCTCCGGCCGATCATTGTCCGTTGTGACCATTGCCTTACCACGTTCTTCTCGTGCAAAAATGGCATAGACCTCAGTCGTGCGACTTGTCGCGCTCGCGGACGGACGTCGACTTGGTGGATCAGTGGGGTCATATGATATGAGCCAGAGAACCAAAAAGCCCTCTACCTACCAATGGGAAGGACGGTGCATTGCGTTAGCCGCCTTTAGACTAACGAAAACATTTCGATTATTCGGTAGATGGAGTTGTGATACTCGTGCCCGAATAATATCAGCATTCGGTTCACAGACGTGATGCAGATTTGAAAATATCGAAATAGCTTAGCACTGCGCTGTGTTGCGTAACAGCCGGTTGGATTTTAATCTCCTACGGGGAAAGTAATTTCTCGCGAGACGTGTTCAATATGTGTATCTGTAAACAACGTGCATAATGTGCTTGAGTTCATGTTATAATTAATATATAGCGTCTGTGCTCCCCACATAGAGGAAAGAACCTATCCAACTAAACGTAACACATGGAATCTCAGGTTGAAATCTGAAAATCCTTCGTTAATTTCACGTGAAGAGGTTTGCTTTTGACTCCTAGTCAGTACATTCTTTTAGGTTAGATAGAAGCTTCCTACATTCACTTTTCCGGAAAGGAACTTCAGAAACGGAGGACGCAGTAAGTCAACAGCGGTGGAATATTCTGGGGAAAGTGTAGATGCATTTGATCATCCTTGACGGTGGCACTGTCGTCCGGCTCGTTAACATACCTGAACTAATGAGATCTTATGTCCTTCGCCACTCCAAGTCTTAGGGTGTGAATGCTGACTATCCTTATTAGTCTCTGAGGGTATGAAGCGTACACCTCACACTGAGCCCATGTGCAAGCGTCCATTAAAAAAAAAATTGAACAGGATCCTAACTCATTTGCAACTGACTACAATCATAAATGTTGGGAATGTGAACGTTCAAGTCAGTTAATGGAGCTGAAATCATTAAGAAACATGCAACTGTTACGATTTTTAGTGCATTAACTCTGAGTTCAGAAAAGTTGTGACTAAATGCTTGCGGCAGATGGTTTTCATGTTCCAAGCACAGAGTATCTTTCATTCAATTGGTCAGCAATAAAAGAAGCTAAATGCTGTAGAGTGCTAACATTTCCAAAATAAGACCAAGTCTTCTATTGTTTTTTATCCAAAAATAGCACTAGAGGCTCATTTTTGGGGTAGTCTTTCATTTTTGCGAACAAAAATAAAAAAAGACAACAGAATATTCTGTTCTCACGTAAAAGTAAGTAATTTCAAAGAGAAAACCGTTTTTAGTAGTGAAAGTTCTTTTTATTTCCTAATAGTATTCAGTTAAATACAATCATTTTGTTCTCTCGTGTGATATCACCTTGAATTACGAAACCCCGAACTACACACTGTATTATTATTATTAGAAACCCACTGAGTGATTTGACGTGAAAGATGAATTTTCACTGGTTTGGAATCTACGGCAAATCGAGTTCTCATCACTAAGACGTCGAGGGAAGTGGGTCACAATGGGATATGAGGATATGGGCAAATTCCGAGGATTCAACTTTGACTAGGTATATTTTGCAGCATGGCTTGCATCAAAAATTCCCTGAAAAATCATGCTAGGGTTTATTTTCTGAGTAGGTGATATTTTCGAAGAAGCATCTTTTTTCACATAAGTACTACAGTTATTCCCATAGTAACTGAGCTGAGCAGATTTTCTGACGATGATGGTCGTAATCATAGGTACAGCATCTAAGAATGTACCCATTATTCAACGAATCGGTCCACACGGCCTGTTTGCTATCAACCCGAGGACATTGAGAATTTAATTACGAGCTCATATATGTTGCAAGAACAGTGTTACTAGGACATGATTCCTACCCTAGTAGGTACTGGTGAAAATCAGAATTGGAGTTAGTGTGTCGTAGATCTTGCGTACAATAATCCGAATCGAATGTCAGCAGTGAAGCAATCAATCCATATTTATTGTCTCATAGTATTGTCATTGGTTTTTTTCAAAACAGGCCGGCAGTGTCCATTCAATTACTGCAGCCTCGCGTGCTTCATTCTCCCGAATTAATTTTGGAGTCATCCAATTGGAAGTATTGGAACCTGGTCCAGACATGCTATGTACTTTTCTTTTTTATCAACTTCTGCTTTTATGGTAATAATCACGAATCATCACCAAACTTTTCAAGCATGGGAGCAGCATGTGAACCTAATTGAATGTATTATCGCGAAAAACGACAGGCTCTTACACAAAGGTGACACGGCCAACGATGTTTGCGTTACGTATACAGTCAGGCTGCATTAAGGTCAACTCTATTTTGTGCTTTCACCAATGCCGCACGAAAAACCTAGGTATGAATGCTACCTCCGGATGAAGAAAGCCTACACGTTACGATGACCCGGATACGTAGGGTGGGACCACTTGGCCTGATTTGACCCCTGGTCTAATCAGGGGGTTTGAATATGGAATTGTGATAGCAAAGTGACGTGTGTCATTTTAAGACTGATTTGAGAAACCATCACATTGATTTGCAAAATTATCACATAGATTTATGCAACCATCACGGATTTGGAAAACCATAAGTTTAATTGGAGAACCGAACACAGTGGTTGATTTTAACATCGGCAAAATGCATTTCATTGGTCAAATGGTCAACTGGCCACAAGCCTTTCTTACCGACCGCCGTCCTTTGTGAAGACAGTCTGGTTTTTTGGCTCATATCATATGACCCCACTGATCCACCAAGTCGACGTCCGTCCGCGAGCGCGACAAGCCGCATGACTGGGGTCTGTGCCATTTTTGCACGAGAAGAACGTAGTAAGGCAGGTGGTCACAACGGACAATGATCGGCCGGAGAGGCTTGTGGTCAGTTGACCATTTGACCAATTAAATGCACTTTACCGATACGAAAACCAACCATTACTTTCGGTTCTCAAATTGAACTTATAGTTTTCCAAATGTGTGTGATAATTTTGCACATCTATGTGATGATTTCACAAATCAGTGTGATATTTTCTCAAATCAATCCTATTTAGGACAGTTAGGCTGCATCACGTCCTCCACTGCAAATGGCTCACGTGATTCCGGTTCTCGTGGTTTTGTCACTCATCAAATCCGCAGGCCCATCTAATCAGTTGTTTTGTGAGGCTCAGTGTTCCATCTGGTTCTGTGACAATTAGCTTGGAGTGACCCACCCGATCAAGGGTCTTTTGTCACTCCGGCTTTTCACCTTTCACCACGGTACATAGTACCATTCTAAAACCTGCTATGCATCCGGTCATTCTGAACAAACATGGTTTCGATGGAGAATGCAAAAGCAGAAATCTGCAGGAAACTGATGGAATCCTATACTTTTTTCGTGTACTGTAGATGGTCCGAATGAAGGCAGTCCTTCATGGCGTATAAATCAATACTTGCTCCAGATGATCTATCAAATGGGTGTCGGTGATCGAAAAAATACTACGAGGGTTGAGAACAAAGAGGCTGAAAAATATTACTACCAGAACTGGTTGTTAGAGAAGGTAGAGGGTTAGCCATTTGCTACGGACATCAGATATGCTGCACCTTTTGTAAGCTAACTCTTTCCTGCGTAATCGCTTAAGGACAAGGGAGTCCACTCTTCCCTGATTTGTATTTTATGACGGACTTTTGCAATCAGCATGGTTTATTTTCAGGTTAAGGGGTCTGACAAAACTGTGGTTAGTGAACAATGCATAAAGCAAAGGACGCTAAGATTATGTAAGAGCAAAAAAAGAAAACCGACCGAATTTGGAAAGTTGTTCCGTTTAAGTCTTGTCTTCATTGCTCAGTACCCGTGTCTGATGGGACACAGGTGAACTTTATTTAAGTCAATTACGGAAGTTCAGATTTGGTTGATGGGTGAGAACGACAAAGATGTAAGTTAGTATGTAATGGATGCATCAATGGGAGGGATGAAGAGCGGCTAATAACTACCATTCCATCGCAAAGAAATTCGAAGTTTTGTTTTAAAAGGCCAAGGAAAATTACAGGCGATCTATACAATAAGACAGGAAGAACAGGCTGAAGTGGTGTTCGAAACTGTCTGTTTTCTTATTTGAAGAGATAGAGGGTGCAGATTTCCGGCACATTGTTTCATTTGAGATGTCCATCTTGGATTTTTGTCTAGGCCAGCAACTACATGCTTGACAGAGCTCACTCTGGATAAGGATTTAGAATTGAGGAAACCGGAATCTGTAGGGAAAAGAGAAAGGCAATAGCTGAAAACACGTTCAAGGCTCTTGGGAGGATTCAACTTTGAGTCAGACCGGGTCGGAAAATGTTATATTTGTGAAAGATTTTCCCTGAAGATTCTAAAGACCTGACAAAGAACTACTTCGTCAGCGTATTTAAATACTTCAAATGGAGAAGAAACCGATAAATTGCTGATATACGTGGAAAATAAGAAGAGATAAAACACGATACTCTGGAGTGCTCCAAAATCGTTGATAAGGGATTTGGAAAATTTATAACCTACTTTAGTTTTCTGCATTCGGCTGTGAAAATATTTGGAGAGCCAAGCAAGAGTTCGTGAGGGACAGTTGAAAGCTTCGCGCTTCTAAAGAAGAAGAAAACGAGGTGCTGAATCAAAATCTGAGGAATAGTTGAGAACGCGCGCTACTGGCAAACCAGGCGAATTAAGAATTGAAGTAGACTAAGGAAACAACAGCATCAAGAGTGGCTCTTTTGAGTTTGTAGGCGGACTGACAAAGGTCCGGAGGTAACTTCAGCAAGTTCTAGTGCTGCCAGTGTCACTGCTATCGAACTAAAAGACTTTTCTGTGCAGTTTATGTTAGGGCCCTTGGGAATTGGGATAATGGAGACTGGTTGCTCGAAATCAGGGATTGAACAGTTTGATAGGGATTCATTCAAAAGGAGGAGGGCAGCGCCATACATGAAAATTACAAGGGAAAATCCGTCAGGACCTGCAGAAAACAAAGTTTAGACTTGAGAATAATTTCAAATATGTCGGAAATCGCGAATACAAAAGAGGGGCGTCACCAGAAGTATGTATAAAAGTAGCATTGAGGTGACCTATATCAACGTCGTTGTTACAAGGTTTGGTTTTCTGTCTCCAAATTAGCTTTATACGGTGGGATAGAAACTTGGGATTCTTGGTTCTCAAGAAATGTGCAACAAACGATGCGTCCAGTCTTTTCATCTCTACCTTGATAGGTGCAAGTATTGTTCGACTTCCATACCTCGGTGAGACTTGTAGGCGCATTTCTTTTGCCTTCTGAGAAACGTTAGTAGTGAAGAGACCACCCTACCATTGGACGCAAACTGAATTAAGTTGGGTTCAGAATAGTACAAAGATTATCAGTGTGGAGCTTATCAACTCAGAAAAGTGAATAGGAGGCTAACCATGGTAAGGAAGAGCCGATGGCTGCATTCAGCAGAGGAATGTTAAGTGTCGAAGGTAAAATTTTACCTGATTCGTTTCTATGAAGAATTTAGAGGCAGTGAGTGAATAAACTCGCAAGAAGTAAGCTATGATCGCTTAAAGAAATAGTAACTTTCAGTCTAATGGAGTACAACTGATTGACTTACCCAACACAGATTTTACTCTCATGAGGATGTTACTGATGTACATTAAACGGAAGAAAGTAACGGATATGTACTGTTATGATTAAAGTTACCGACGATAACATGTAAACTGTTATCAAAAAAAGGAACTAGTTATTGTATAAGTACATCAGAGGAATAATAAATGTCTCACTGTGGGCAAAAAGAGCCAACATACGCGTCGGTTAAAACCGTGCTTCGAAAGAAGGCTAATTTTGGAAAACACTAAATAGCCAAACGGTCTACACAGTTCCAAGAGTATTTGAATATAACCGTGGGCTTGACGTTCCAGGATGAGTTTACCTCGATTGCTAATCCGCCTCCAGATTTTTTCTTCCCCAAGGACTTATTTTGACGGTAGCACTGAAATCCATCTGTGCGTACCAAAAGTCGTCGAAATTCACGTTCAGTCAGAGTTCTTGCACACGAGCTACACATGGGTGAATATGAATTCGTACATTCAGAGTATTCTTTGATCCGACATCTTGGCGAACAGTTCACACTGACCACGGAGGGCACAGTCATCTTATCCCGGGTGGACACGAGTTAAAACAGCTTGTCTTCCGGCTCGTTTACGTTTTTTGTCCGAATTCGTCTTGTATCAGCTACAAGAAGTTGGGAATCATACGGCACAAGTGAAACAAGATTTTTTAGATGTAACATTTATAGTCGGGAATATAAACTACGAGTGAGCATGATTTCTTCAAGGAGGATAAAGACAAGACGTAAGGAAAAAAAACGTAGCGCAGCCAATCGAAGAGCGGGCCATCCTTTTCAGAAGGGAACTACACAGGCATTCCAAACCAAAAGCCTGTCCAGTGGTGACATTTACAGCAGTCATACGTGAAAACAGTTCACTATTCTTCTATAATTCTAGTAAGAGACGTGATCCAAGCCGGATTGAAAACCACGTACCACAGGAATGATCTGCTGCTTTCCAAATGGAGTAGGCAAAGTTGATGCTTATTTTCATAAACTGGGCCAGCCACAGGATTGGGGTTATTTTGTGGTCCACTGAAGAGCCCAGTGGTCCACACAGCCACAGCAAATGCTGCAAGAGCTGTAACTGGTCCATTGGCGTCACTCTACAGGTTCCCTTCTGCAGCTAGGGTGACTAGAATGAAAGTAATAATGAACCGTCCAGGAACTTGGGCGATGAATAATCGGAACATGAACTTGGTCTGATATTAATCGAATCATGGAAATGTGACCATGGTGGTCTTAGGATCAATGAGCTCCCTGCATTCTCTTGTCATGCGCATTAGTTTTGATAAGTTTGAACGGTGGCTGAAATTTTCCTATGACCAGGGTGAACAAGGGACATCAACAGAATTAGAAGGTCAACAGCAGAAATTAGGATCGACTTGGATAGTGATACTGTAGACTGCTTTATTTATATGTCTGTCCGTAAGTTGGTTTTATTACTGCATAATTGAGACGTGAAATTTTGCAAGCAAGATCATCTCCAGAATAGATCCTCCACATCAGCAGTTTTGTAGTACTTTCTCCTACTTCATGGAAGCACCGTAATTAGTAAACAATGGACGATCACAATTAAGTGTGATTATTGCGATGGCTGGTGTTCTCGTTGCATGTTTTTAATTCCACCACTGGACTACTTCAGCGTTCTTTTTCTTGTACACAAAAGAAACATATGCATGCGTTTTTAAAGCTAGACAGAATGGATTAGCTAAACTAAATGAGGAACAGTGATCCAAATGCGACAAGCTCCATGGTTCAGCTCAAAGCATGGCTGATCTGGCGAATTCATTCAGCTCACTAACAAAGAACTTAGAAGGTGGATTTTAATCGGTTGAAGTGTGAAAACAAGACACAGCACAATGAAACATTGCATCAGCCACAAGTGTGCTTTGATATAATGATCAGACTGAATACCGCCAGCCTTTTATCTTGTTTTTGAACAGACTTTGTTGGATGAAGTCATTCATCTGTGAGATAGGATCGGCTTTCTGGTAAGGAGAGATACAATTCATTTACCTCGGTTCTTCTGTTTCCTGAAACTGAATTTGATTCGATCATTTGAGAAATTTACAAAGTAGGTAGACAGACTCAAATGAACTTGGGAGGAACAACCGTCATTCGTGTATTCACAACGGTTTATCGACACTTTCAACGGGGATTTTATCCGTATGTTAGGAACTCAGTTCAACTCTGCAAGGAAATCTATTTTGGACTTAACACTTCGCACAGAAACACCCACGTGGTGTGCAGTATTGTGCATCATATCTTCTCTTGAGAATCGGTCAGTGACTAGAAATTAACAGAACAAATTCAGTATGCGCTTTTGCTTTCAGAAAAGAATCTGGAGAAATGCGATGAAAAAAAGTAGTCTGTTTTCCTGCTTGTGATAGTGCACAAGCGGATGGTCAGTCAAGCACAATAATACCAATGAAATCAGTTCACTGTTCAACAAGCAGTCGTTTCGCCTTTGTAGTTCACCCAGTGGAGGGGTTTTGTTGGTTGAGTTTACGGAATCACGACCGCGCAATCTACCCGAAGAGCAGGAGAAAAGTGTGGTCACACAATCTACGTTCCGGGTGTTACATCGCCTTGCTCGCTTTCCCCTGAGTAACCAAAGGAGTGGACCTTTTGAATAAGATGGAAAAACTTTAAGTCTTAAGTAAAATGAGCAACATCAATGCGCGAGTGCTTGCGAATTTGTTCAGATAATTGTTGCGAGTTGCTATTCAAATTTGGTCCTTTCCCTGCAGTCGTTGTCGTAAAGAGTATAGCCAAACGAATTTCAGTGAAAAACAATTTCTCAGCTGACTAAAAAGAAGTGAGGATGAAACATCACGTTAGGACTCAAAATAGATGGGATGTTTACCTAAATATTGAAAAACTGCCAATGAAAATACGAAGTAAATAAGAATAGGCAAATGAAGCTACAAATAACGTAGTTTCGACGGCTTGTGAGTAGATAAGTTTTGTGTCGGCGTACAAATCTCTGGATTATCCCAGGTCAGTGATTCCCCGATCGTCCAATCCCAAAGAAAAACTAACCACGAACAAGTGCGGAAAATGTATTCAATTGCAACCAGAAATCAACGCTTTATAAAGCACCAGGCCAGGAATGCATGGACAAATATGACGTTCTGATTGATTGTCCAGCATGGTGCGCAGATGTGATTGGTTAGGTCTGGTTACAGCATGTCAAAAGTCTGGTTGATTGGCTGATAGGTGTGAAGAGTAGGTATTAGGTTGTCTGTCAGTGGTCTATGTGAACAGTGACGTGTGATCAACTGATTGATTCATGGGCACCCGCGCCACTACAGCTCTGCTATGTGGGATATGCTGGCGTTGTGGTTGGCTCATGTTCATCAGGCACCCTGTCCGTGGCTTTAAAGAATGCGGAATACCGCCTTGTAGATGACGTACTTTCAGGGAGGTTTCCTACCCACTGACATCTGTTCAATGAGGTCTTATTTTGAAATGAAAGAAGATACACTGCTTGTGGTCTGCTTTTATATGCGTGTTCAGCACATTTGTGGCTACTCTTTTTATATGTCTAGGTTCACTTTCTTCCAGGTACTTGTATTGTCAGCCTACAAAGATCAAGCTAGTTTTGCTCATACCTCCCAACTTGTTTTATTAAGATCGGCGCATCCTGTTGACAAGCATGAATACGGCGACCGGAAGTTTTTGTGTTCTAAATATAGAAACAACGTCGTACATATATACAAAACCAAATCCAGATGTTATCCACAATGTTTGGGTTTCGTTCATTAGCCGAGAAATATCAAATAGCTAGATTATTGTACTGTCGCTTAAGAAAGTAGGCAGAATAGCTAATTAATCCCACGTCAAAAACTAAACTATGTGAGTAAAAACTTGAAATGCTCAGGCATGCTCATCTAATCACGGTCTAATGGTGCAGGGATCGTGAGCGGATCGCGTCCAGATATGCTGCATCCGTGTTTAAATAGGGGCCGTCAAACTACTCACTGTTGAGGTACAATAAACGAACAAACTTTGAAAGAGTTAGCCATCTTATTACCATATTTGCACTTCAATCCGCTGACCATCTAAGTAGAGCTGGAAAAAGTGAAACCAAAGTAGATATTAGTGTACAAATTTTGACCAAAGCCAAAGTTCATTTACTGATTTCCAGCAGCTGTTGCAAACTACCTTCCAGGTAATTCATTTGGCCATTAAATCAAATATCCTGCTTCCCAAACTGATTACAGTATGAATTTATAAGTTCAGCCCTCTGTAAATCTGCGTGTCTATGTTATCAAAGACCGCAGCCCAGTTTGAGATCACAGGTGAGCGCGTCTTTGAGATAATTCAGTTTTATTTATATTGAGGTTTTCCGGCAGTCGAATACTAATGCCTATCTATGTCACCATAACCGTATCTGATATCTTGCCAGTGTGCTTTACCTCCTAACACTTTATATTAGTATGTGGAATTGATGATAACTTGTTGACCTACTGTCCTTCTGAACTCCACCTTTGAAGCGCAAACCTCAAGTCACTGTAGTTTCAGGCTGAAATGATGGATTCCGCATTTGGCTACTGAAATTACAGCCAGTAGCCAACTGTTTTATCATGAAAATGGAAGCAGGAAGATTTCGACAGTTTGGACAGCTTTTCGAGTGTCCTGTCGTAATCATTCTGTGACCAACGAACCAGTAAACTGTCATTATGAAACAATACCATTCCGATTGGAAATCATTATCCTTGACGGAACAACCACTGGCCATATGAGAAAAAAGTGTCCCCGTTATTAGACTGCAGATGAAGATCAGTTCATGAGGTCCTATATTAACTCATATTGGTCTCATCGAAACCAACACTTTCAATCAAGCATGAAAAAACCTTTGTCTCCACATTTTTGCCACTCATCTTTAGTAAATAGCTTCACTTAAATCTTTTTTAATCTTAAATTTTAATGAAGTTTGAATCAAAGAAAACGTGGAATATTAATTTGTTCACGTAATAGAGCTTGGTTTCTCTTTTCCTTGGTCTGGATTCAAACGGTGAGCACCGTACTGCATCAAATACAGTGGTTTCATGCAACAAGATATTGTTCTTATTCTTCTATTTTTCTGTCATAAAATCTGACTTTAAAGTTGCATGATTTTCATGATATCTTGAATCTGCGCTGGTGTCGTCTGTATACCATGGTAATTTTTTAGAATGATGGGCTGTCTGGAATCTTACTACATGCTCGTAAGTCCTCCATACTTTGAAAAAAGCCTTCAAAGGTTAAGGATTATCTCGAGAAATTTTTCTGTCCAGATTGATTTCTGTGGTTTTGTTAACTACCTTGGTAGACTGCTCTGCTCCTCTAGATACTTAAGAAGTTCAAGCTGCTCCAAGAGCAATAGAGGGTGTTTTCAAGATGACCTCACTAGCTTCGATCATTTACGAAATTTTGCACCTATATTCTTGATAGATCCTTCAAATAAGCTTTTAGTTTTTCTTATTTTGCGGGGTACATCCAAAGGGTTTTCATTAGCAAGAAACCGCCAGTACTAAATCTTAGATTTTCTAGGAGAACCCCATCTTTGTTCTTTGTTTGTTCAACCACCTGGCCTGGTGATGACCATGATGTTCCAAAGCTGGTTATTCCCGAAACTGACGAATTGTTTGTAGATGTTGCTGTTCGGTATTTAGAGCTCTCCATTTACTGTTGGGTGTTCTGAAGCCTCGCAGAATCATATCTCAAGTGAGATATCAGTTTGTGCCAAGAAGGTTCAAACAAATGGGCTACTTATTTGTTAGATGTAGGAGAGTACTTGCTTGACACTCCCTCACATTCTTTTTCATTAAAAAAGCCACGAGTGTTCACCCATTGAACCATCACGATTGTCCATCCTGAAAGAACGATCCTGATCGAAGACAAATTATGTAGTTGATTGAATGTGCTGGTCAC
This sequence comes from Fasciola hepatica, assembly GCA_948099385.1. NCBI lineage: Eukaryota > Metazoa > Platyhelminthes > Trematoda > Plagiorchiida > Fasciolidae > Fasciola > Fasciola hepatica. The sequence continues at coordinate 7,041,137 of CANUEZ040000019.1, forward strand.
TTTTGGTTCTTTTGACAGCAGAGCAGCTAGTTTGGAGTCTGGAGTTTATCACGACAAAACGGTAAGTTAGTACAGCTGAACGCAACCTTTTGGGAATGTCGTTCACCTTGGACTTCGTAGGAGCACGCCATTTAGGAAAAATTCTATTGCCCATTGCTATACACTTCTTCCGGAAAAGACTGTTACTCGTTTTAAAGCACGGATTGAAGTAAGTCTGATGTTTACGTCTGTCACTAATTACAGTAGTGCACATCTATAATTACGAGAACGTACCAAACATTCTCGACTGTAAAATGTTCAGATAGTCAAGCTACAATTCCGAGCTAATTACTATATACAGCCAGGGTTTTTGGAGGATTTTACTTTTTCAAACAGCTGAATGAATTATTTTAGGATAGATAATTTACTGATAGTTGAACGGTCAGTTCGATAAATCTGGTGGTATTTCATACCGGCCAAATTCAGGTTTCTACTACTGATACAATTAACAGTAGCCAAAATTTAAGTGGCTGCAATAGAATCGAGGAAAAATTCAACGGAGCGGACTCGCAACCACAGGATCAAAGGAACTCATGTTTGAAACTAGCTTTTCTCAGAATAACTTGAGAAAAATTCAGGATTCTAAAATCGCACCATAAATGTCCAGAACCACTTCACCGCTTTTCAGAATGGTGCACACAGCAAAACAAGAAACGGGACTCAGTCATCTGTTTCTTGGGTGCCCAAAATGATATCTGCATATCCCTCCCGTACAAAATTGATTTAATAACAAAACTTATCACACAACCCAATAACTTGCTTTACATAGGACGCACTATTTCGCTGTATTATGCTTTCACTCACTTACACGGAGGCTCTCCACACCCATGTTCAAAGTTTACCATGCAGTCGAGTCTACCTCCCACTGCATCAACATCTTCTCTTGCAGTTGCAAGGAAGCGTACATCGGTAGGACGGACCGATCACTGCGAACTAAAATGGCCGAACACATTCCATAGTGCATATGTGTTTGGAAGACGTTCGAGCACGGCTAGTGAACGTGTCTTCTATTCAGTCTCACAGCGAAATACCAACGAAATCCCCTCCGTCGGACGAATAGAGAAGAATCAAGTCGGTTGACAGATGCGAAGGTGTATTCTATATATCGTGGCACCGAAACAGTACCGGTGCGAGAAATACACCGAATAAAAATAAGCTTAACAGCTGAGCAGAATGTGAACCCTGCTAAAGATTGGCGGAGAACCCAAAGTGAAAGTGAATCAAAACGAGGTCGACGGAAACCTCGGAAAAGTCAGTCCAGTTAGACAACTCAACCGAAAAAACAGAGAGGTCGACATCAGACGTCAGAAAAGATCGTATAGAAAATAGATCCAAAATGGTTTCCAGAAAGCTGTCATTTTCTCAGAACGATCGAGATCACTACACGTGACGCGATGACTCAATCTAGCCTTCAAATTTCACCTGCATCAAGCAGGCTAACCTAGGCCATCGCTCACCACCTGATTGAAAGTGATCACACTGTAGATTCGGCGAACGAGTTCGCAGTCTTGTCACGATTACGTGACAAACACCGACGAAGGATACGAGAGGTATTATCGATCGATTACTCCAAACTGGACCTGTGTCCAGAAGTGTATGACCTTCACACTTAACCTACCATGGGTTTGGTAGACCACATGCAGTCACACAGAAACACAAACATATAATGACGCAAGCCCATAGACATAAATGAGATCGAGACCCATAAAACTGCTTCAGTTATTCATTTCAGTTCACAAGAAAGTTAACTACCTTGCTGGATTTTATACGTACGCGACCGATGAGAGTACTCGAAAGGAAATCATCGCGCAGTGTTTGTCTTCTGAATTGCTTAATCGAAACAATAGTGTTTATGGAGGTTCATGTAAAGCAATAAAGCCCGAAAATTACAGGGCAAATTATAAGGGTCAAGTTACATCACCACGGCATAGATAAGTTAGAAACAGCTCTTTCTGCTGACAAAACACAGTTTTTCGTCAGTATTCGGCAATAGCTTCGACAAACCTTAATAATCCGGTAATATTTGTCGCGAATATGATCCGAAACGAAATGTTTCGGTCGATTTGACGCTACTCCAACAGGAGATGACGAATGACGGGTTGACGACGGGATCTCATAGTTGTAAAGGTTGTTATCATACATTTGACCTGACTCTGGTTGCGTCATGGAAAGCTAGACCCACTATGGGTTATATGTACGATTGTTTGGTTACGTAACTGTTGCTCTGTTTGATCCACGTAAGTTGCTCAACTCCTCCAAAGACGTTCGCAAGTCAGACTGGTCAGCTTTTATAGTTGTAGACATTATTTCACCGAGGGTGTTGGTGAAGAATTCTGATGGCAACTGCACAATGTTTCCGAGCAACCCTTGATCCACTTGGTCTTTTGAGCAAGCAATTAACATCATCATCTTTCATTGAAGGCCAAAATGTGATTAGCAATTTTGCTGCTCACGCAGTCATTCATCTGATGACCACGTTTGCCGTGCCTTTCAGTGAACACCTGTGGAAAAACGTTTTTGGCCGAAGCCTGTTTTGAGGTGTTGTAATCCGTTGTCAATCCCCTCTTCCGTGCAAATCCGTCATATTCTGTGAATAAGCGTTCGGATTAGTTCACTTTTATATTCAAAAAGCTCAGAGCTGTGAAAATGTAAGTATTAGTCTGTCGAAGTGTCCTTCCAGTAAACAGATTTTGGGACTGGTCGGCCATCCCTCCTGTTCATCTTATTATCAGTGAAGTGCGGAGTATATTCCGTGTCTGCTTCTGTTGGAAAGAGTACATTCGGACGCAGTTTCAATGCAGGTGTGGAGCAACTTACGGGGATCAAACAGAGCAACAGTTACGTAACCAAACAGTCGTACATATAACCCATAGTGGGTCTAGCTTTCCATGACGCAACCAGAGTCAGGTCAAATGTATGATAACAACCTTTACAACTATGAGATCCCGTCGTCAACCCGTCATTCGTCATCTCCTGTTGGAGTAGCGTCAAATCGACCGAAACATTTCGTTTCGGATCATATTCGCGACAAATATTACCGGATTATTAAGGTTTGTCGAAGCTATTGCCGAATACTGACGAAAAACTGTGTTTTGTCAGCAGAAAGAGCTGTTTCTAACTTATCTATGCCGTGGTGATGTAACTTGACCCTTATAATTTGCCCTGTAATTTTCGGGCTTTATTGCTTTACATGAACCTCCATAAACCCTATTGCTTTTCTGTATGCACCATGTTGAGGTGCAGTGAAATGGTCCCGGACATAAATTGTGCCTTTTTGGAAACCTGGTTATTTTCAAAACCACTGCTGATTTATTTGTACTGTCACAGTTATCTTTGAACTAGTCAAACAAGTGTAGCGAGAGGTTGATATTGGCAGGGCAGCTCAAGGTGTTTGTACATATATTTTTTACTGCAAGTCAGTTAGCTGCGAACTTTATCGGGTATGGTTGTCAAACGATGGGTCGCACGGCTACTTCACACTCCGTCAGCAGTCAACGAAATTCCACTTTCACCGACTACTGCAACAGATGTTGTTATTTTGGTTCACATTCACGAACCTCTCATTTTACTTTGTACTTCCGTAATAATCCCAGTATTTTACCCTACGGAATGTATAACTTTCCAGTCGTTTATCTAACAATGTAAATATGGGAGCTGATGGATGAGAGTAACAAATCACGTCATTTAGTTTTGCAATGCATGAGAAAATTTTACCATAATTATAGGTTTTTTACCGGAAATATCCAATTACTGTTCTGTGTAGACCATTTTTTGCCAACCGACAATATCGTTACATCCGTAATTTGCGACTTTAAACCGATTCGCCCGGGGTATACTTCAATAGTAGATGATATTTCTGCCTCACTATCAGTGCTCGAGCACCAATGTTTTCCCTAAAGTGAGTAAATTTCACATACCCATGTAACTAAAACATCAGCCAAGTAGAATAATCCGGATACAAATTCTACAACGTCACTTCGATGTGTTTTTGTTTCAAGTTCATATCGAGAAAACCTTTTCACAAGAAGAATAATTCATGAAAGCAGAAAGAAGGCACAAGTCACCAGATGCAAGCATTTCGTTTACAGTTCTATAATTGTAATCGTACTTACTTCAAATCAGAACGTTGGCTTGACCAAATCCTTCAGAGTGATGTTGCGCAATATCGAATCGAAGCTGTTGGCATTCAGCGAGGGGATGCTAATCGTGATACGCCAGACAGCGATTTGTGCACGGAAACGGTTGACACGAAATATTTGTTTGCCTTGGTATCAACCGAACGGACCTCTCCCTTCTCCTACCGAATGCCCCGCAAGAGCTCTCAGTCCAGCTCATTCCACTGTAATGCATTTTCTCGCCTTATGATTTATAAACTGAATTGTTTTACGTACGCCTTTGACAAGAGTAAACGGTAAGCTTGTATCTCGTGACTTACGTCTTCTTTCGGTTCTCATAAACAGAATAAAGGGGACCCCCCGCTTTACAAAAACAGTCATGCTATGTATCTTACATATTTCACTCTGACCGTAATTTTCTTAACAACTCTGTTGAGTCTTTTGGTGCATTTTTGTGAAATTCTTCTACATCTGACTTCACTTCTAGACCATTATTGCTATTCATTCCCTTGGATGTCCACTTGGTTTATTAGAATGATATGGGTAGTGTGTTTCGAAATGTTTCCCAAACATTATATCTCTTCAAGTCGTTTAGATATCCAATCAATAATTGTGGTTTTATCTAAGCTGCTGTGCTTTCGTCCATCCTTTTCTCAACTGAAGTTGACAACCTCCCTTCTAGCTATTCCGGAGCTGCAGCTAAGTATGCCAATGCTGTAATTATTTGGTATGCTGTATCAACGAGAAAGGACTTCTATTATCTATCTGCTAACCTTCAAAGAAGTATATCTCCTTCTGATAGGAGTGGTCCCTCTCTTATCTTCTCTCACAATCTCGTTGCACTTTGCCATGTGTGCCTTCTACTCTATGAGCCACTCGATAAGCTAGAGTTGAAGCTTGAGAGAGGTCAAACGGTGATCTCTACTACTCTTCTTGTTATGTCCACTGTTTGCTCGAATTGTGTTGCCTTACCTTTCAAGATGATAAGACCAAGGCAATTTTGTGTTAAATCTGCGTTGACATTTTCGTTTGTTTCTCAGTGAGTTTTACCAAAGATATTCCTTTTCTTCCCCATAATTTTCTAACTCATTAAACAGGGATTTTAGTTTCAATTCGAGGTTTTTTGAACAGATCAGCTATACGTGTGATTTGTATGTTATTACCTGTAAAATACTTGGCAGCTTCGCTTGGAGTTCCGTCTGATGACCAGAAGTTGTAATGACAACTTCTAGTTAAAATGTCAAGGTTAAGTTTATCCAGACGTGATGCTATTTTCTCTCTTTGCTTTAAGCGGAACAGTAATCCGTTCCCCAACCGCTATCCCATCCAGCACTGGCAAATGTCCAGAGACTTCCCCAATATTAGCTAGCTAGCTAATACTATGCCCCCTTTTTTCGCTGTTCCTGTCTTCATCGAACAGCGTTCACCCGATCATGCCGCTCGCATTAACGATGCCGTCGAGTGAATCAATACTGGGCCACTCCACACATCCATATTTAATCGTAACTGGTCTCTTACTGAGACTCATTTACTCTGTGGTGTTCTTGGATCTCTCATGTACGATGACATCTGCTCGGTTCAGAAGGCTATCCCTAGAATATCTCATCTGATTCTATGCTGTAGTCAGCGCACATGTGCGTGCTCGCAATACTCCTCTGCACCTATACACACGTCACATTATTGCCATCTTCGCCATCACACACCGAGGTCTGGTAAAGCGGAATAGCGTGTTGGACAGACTGCATAGTTTTTCATCTGGCTTGTTAGGAATCATCAGCAGTGCCCATCCACCTAGCCGCACACTGGGAGTCAAGTTCACAGTGAACAATTGTGAGTCGAACACCTTTTCCTCAGACTGTACAAGCTGGCTCTTAGGGGTTTGCCTAACCCCACTACAGCATGACAGCGTCCTTCCGTCACTGCTTTTTCAAGAGACGCAAAGCTTTGCCCTCATAGCGACCAACTCATGTGATAGGACACATATGTAGGGTGTACGTCCAAAGAAGACAATCCGTTACTGAGAATAACTCGCAGAGCTTTAATGCTGTAGAAATATAGGTAGTGTTAGACTGTACTTATACGCAGCACGATTCATCAAGCAGTTTCTCTTCGGCTGAAAACCCAACAGCCGAATTCTCTATTTTTTTCTACTTTTTACAATCAAAAAATCACTCAGAGCCACCATCCTTATTGTTATGCATTAACTCGTTGTCCGCTCTCCCTTTAGAGATTACAGCTCTATTTCTCAGTCTGATATAAGTCAGGAAATTTCCTAATCCTGATTGAGGAATGCAGCACAAGAAAATGATCAGTTTTTCGAAAAATCGTTTAAGACACACGAAAATGACATGCAATTTCAATAGTTTTCATCTTGATTCCCTCAGGGCTTTCTTTGTTGTTTTGTTTTTATTACGTGCTTGCGCCTGCTTGCCTGCTGCACTTTCATGGGAATCCGACAAACAGACCCTGTCGAGACTTGAAGTGGAAGGGATCCACAGTGGGTGGTAACGAGCCGGATAACAGCAAATTACTGTTAACCAACACAATGACCGGTAGTGGTGCTTTTCGAGATTTTGACGTCCTAGGTTGTGAGAAAGCGCTCTAAAAGACTCAACCATCATCGGCCCAAACAAAGTTAGGTATTTTACATTTTCCGGTCGCTTTTCATCATGAATATCGTCTCACTTCACACGGTGAGTGAATCATTCACTAGAGAAAGGCTGTATTGGTTTTTGCGCGATAAAACCTTTGTTAACCTAGTAACCTCATCACCTCTTGAATGTCCTCATGCACGAATGGTAAAGATGTGATCTCGGTAAAGATCACCGTCGTCGATTTGAACCTATCCTAATTTACATATCTTCTGGTTCATGGGCAATATCGTAGTTTGTATAATCAATAATGTCGGCTGACCAGATAACTCCAATTCGGTTATGACCTCAACACTTCAAAGCTTCTCAAAGGCAGAGTGTGTTAGAGAGCACAAATTCATTTAGTCGTTGAAAAGAGTGAATTTTACCAGTTATCACCAATAAATAAATTCGGAGCCCTATTGTGTTCACTTAAGATAAGGTCCATCGAAAGACCTATGTGTATTCAGGTTGTTCATGTAACCGATATAGAACCAGTACGGTTTTAAATGTGAGTAACAACGCAATATATTTTCAAAATTGACTTCGAAATACATATTTTTCAGGCCTACGGTCATTATTAAAGTACAAATTAGGTGTGGTTATGTTACCAAGGTCAAAGTTCTGCATATAAAAGATTGTTTTCTTAATTGAAAAGGTTTTATAGACCGAAAGTCAGCATCTTTTTACTGACTTCCCGACAGAGAGGGATTTTCTACCACACAGACAGTTTGCATATTGTGAAGTGGCACTGTGGCTGATGAATGAGGCTGATTGCATTAGTCGTTATCTTGCTCTGCGTTACCAGTATTCGACAGCAATGATAAATATATTCAAAAATCCGTTCAAGTTTTGGGTGTTCCACTTATCCAGAGTGAACTGTTCAGTGTCCTCACTGATATCTGTGGTTCAGACGGGATTCAGCGTTCAGTGAGGGAGCTCCTTTGGTCTGAGCTACGAGAAGCTTTCCGATTAGCGGAGCAATGTTGATGTTGGTTTTCTCATTGATTAGACGCCTTACTAGCCTAAAAAATATTTGGTACAAATTTCTCAGAACTGATGTGGGAAACACTCATACCCATAGTTGTCGGTTACTTAATTGAAACTTGATAACGAAAATTCGACAATTGAGACTGCGAAGTCAGTGTTCTCAAGGCCATTTCGCCAGAACCCGGAATACAGCAGGTAGAGGATTTTCATTTTGGACTCAGCTTGTCAAAATGAGCATTGAACAGGAATACATGCATACTCATTGAAAAAGCCATCATAGGTTTATTTCTTTGCTGTAAGCTGCGCTCAAAAATCATCAGAGAACCATCGATTTTTCGGTTGTTCAAATTCGCCTACCTTCAGGTTGCACTAGTTTTGTTTTCATTATGAACTTCTGGGCAAAGTAATATTCCTTAGTTCACAACGGGAGTGATTTAAACTTTAGACAGTGTTTCAAATATTGTTTTTCTTGATAGAGACGGAACTAGTAGCAGTTGACACGGGGATTTTGTAGTCTTAGGCTTTCCCTTGTTGCATGAGTATAGCATTATCTCAGGCGGCATGAAGTATCATGTCTACTGTGCTAGCACTTCTTTAACGTCGCACTTCGATACCCAATGAACTACTTGATTATCACGTGATATAATTCATGATGCAGCATGGACACCCAAATTACTGTTGAAAGCTGTTTGATCTGGCCTTTTAGTAATCATCAGCAGTATATATCCAACGGCCATCTACGGGGACTCGAATTCAGAGTGAATAATTGCCGGTTGAACATCTAACCACCTGACATTTGATTATCGTCGGATTGTAAGACTTACTAGTAGTGGTTTTCACGCTATAGCCGATCAGAAGCGCTTCCATTCCATTTTCCAGATTCAGTTGATAAAGGCTACCATCAAGTCTATCCATGATACTCATGTGTCAGTTCACGACAGCCCAATACAATATGTGTAGTATCCCCCAAATGAATGCAAGGGTTTTCAGTTACGCACTCTAACGGTAGCCAAGGCAGTCGGAATCAGAAAGATGACCACCGACCTTTGCGCCCAAAAGCTTTTGGTTCAGGCACTCAGAATTCCATGGTTCAGGGTCGATCGAGGTCGAGTGGATATATCGTCCTGTCAACAAGAGGGCGTAAGTTAGGTAAACCAACCACACAACAAGGACAATCTGATTGCTACAAAATCCTTGCCCACGATTAGTGTTTATTAATACGTCTTTCCGTACGATCTTTTGTCTCGTGTCTCCCATCTAAGTTGTAAACGGCTTGAGAATGAGTTACTGGAAAACAATTATTTCGTTAAACTGGACATCCATGGCTTATTAAGCTTTGCGTAGAAAGTACCAATAGTTCCACTTAACTGATTTATTGCTAGAACCACCTCATGTCCCAGGCACAAATCAGCGGACTGAGGAATTAAGGCTTGCTATTTCGGAAGAAATATTATATTGTTAGGTGAAAGATTGTAATGCATGATAAGTAATTCAGGTTCGCATATTCACTACAGTGACAATCTTCGGAGTTAGAAGTCGCAGTTTACTGTCAAAATGGGGCTCGGTTTAGATTCACTGAACGCTTCTTAAAACTGAAAGCAACACGACACATTTGAAGTGTAGAAAACTCATGCCGGTCTCAACCAAGATATTTAGGACACAAGTTATTCGGTTCTCTTCAAACAGTGTATTCACCGTTCTTCAAATGTGGATTACAGAATTTCAGTCAGTTACATTTCCCATCGTCCAGATGCTTTCACAAACAGTAAAAGAATACAAGTAAATGTAAGTAGACATATTTGACCAAAATGTAACCAAACTACACCTATGAAAATTGACTGAACTCTAACATGCGAATAAGACGACTCACACATTTACCGGAAAAATTTGTACTGTGCTTCCCCAGAGTGAATGGAAACGGACCCATTCATCAGAACATGATGTAATTAGCTAATTAAAATAGACTAATGACAATTTTATCACGCACTCCAATACAGTGAGTTGTAACAAATGTGTGGTTTTCGAAAAAGAAACAGCGATGGTACAGCGATAAGTTACAGAAGTGTAATGATTATCATTGGAGAGCAGATTAATTCGAGGAATTCGTAAAGTATGGTGGTAAAACGGAAATAAACACGGCGACGTGAGTCTGAATGATCTGAAACACTGGACCAAAAATTGTGCAAGGCCATCATTCGGAAAAGGGAATGTTTGCGCGAGGTGGACAAGAGAGTTTTTTTGCATTTGGATCCTCTAGGTGGCCATGGGTGAACTTCGTGGTTTCGAGTAACCCCTAGAATAAGAGAATCGGAAATAAAATGTCCCGGTTCACAATTGGATCACATGCGTCTTTCTTACGCAGTCGAGTACATACTGCCTTCAATACTGAGCCCATTTATAATGGAACAACATGAAACAAATTAAAAAAAACGAAATACCTATGTTTTGTATTAAAAAGCAATAAACATATTGTCATCAAATGTGTATAAGTTCAGTACATCGCTCAGAGCGAGCTCGGACAGCTTAGTGGTCGGGTTTTCGACTCACAATCGTTTGCTCCGGGGTTCAAGTCCCCGTGGAGGCTTGGTGGATGTGCGCGGCTGATGATTCCTAGCAAGAACAAAACAGTTGCACAGTGCTTCTCTGGTTTAAACTGGTGAGCTGAACGTTCATAATGCATGATTATTCATATTGTGCGGAAGATAAATGCTGGCAATACTAATGATACAAGCACCTCTACGCGGATTTTAGAGGGATTCTTCTAGCTTTGTCATTCAAACAACAGACACTGAAAATCCACGAAAGCACGGTATTGCCATTTCGCTGAGTTCGTTTGAAAGCATTAGCTTTGCTGCACATGTACATTTACTGATTTCGAACTGGTTCCGAAGCCTTTTGGCACAGAATTCTAAGTACTGAAAGTGAGCCGTCTTCGTTGAAGCGAAAGTTCATATGTATGCTCCACGTCACTGCCGCATTACCGGATTTTCATGGAGGCTTCGGCTCAATACAACACGCAGCAACTTGTGTCGAAAATGAACTTTTCACTGGTAAACTGCAACGACGGCACCAATAACACATTGCGTTTCTTTTTTGTTTGAGGTCTTTGGTGACATGTAATTAATGGATAATCCTAGAGACGGTTCTTAGACGGGAAATGGGGTGTTTATGCTCTATTTCAGCTGATAATGTTAGTACTTACAAAGCTTTTTGATAACAAACGAACCTATTACTGAAATGGAATAGTACTTATGGATGTACGAATCCTTTTTCAAACACAACTGTTCGCTCTAAGCCACGTCTGATGGCATGCAAATAATAACATTGAAGAGGGTAAGCACCACAAAGTTTCAAAGTTATCACAAAACAAAACGAATTAGAAAGTTGTTCAGAACGATGCGTAACATAGCTTCCTCGTGAAATCGTTGTCTTGCCGCTTCGCGTTTGAGCTTCACGTAGTCCTTGTGTCGATCGAAATTCGGATCGGTCCACCAGTGTTTCGTGCGCTCAAGTGATGCACCGTCACTGATTACCATCTCCCACAGGAACACCGCAATAATGGACCCGCATATGGGAGCCACGATGTATATCTGTGTGGATATGAAGAATGATAACCAACGTGTCATGTCTTTAAACAACGGTTTTGACATGATCCCTAACAGACGACGCTAAGCTTATTAGACAGAATACTTTGGGATAAAATGTATCAATAAGATTAAATATTCACTGGTGGGTTTTAAGGAAGGTGAATCAAGATAAATAACGATTTTTGCTCTATTTTCAAACGTGAGTGGTGTAATAGTGACGTTGTACCTGTGTACTAACTAATTAAATATCTCATGACTTTGACAATGCACAAAATAAGTTCAGCTTTTAGGTCACAACCAAAAATTCATGCTTTGACTGAACCTTTTACCTTAATATTCCCTCGGGGGTTCAATATGGTTGAAAGTCATTTCACATGTTTCTAAGCAAAGTGCGACGCAAATGGATTGTTGCAGGTGACTTACCCATATTTTCTGGAAGTTGTTGTTATATATTGCTCCTGCCAAAGTTGCCGAAGGGTTCATACCGCACCCGTCTACCTTTGCCTGAAAGATTTTGTTACCGATAAAAGAGTTATTTCGACGAATCATTCTTGAAAGGTATGTATTTATATCCATGAAAACAGGCGTGTACAGCTACATCATGTCCAATGGTAAATTATATTTAAAATGATTATGCATTTACAAGATGTCATCAAAAGAAGTTATAGCGTGAAATAGTTAAATAAAGAGCATTTCAAGATATGTTCAGCGAAGAATTTAAAATCCTTTCAGTCAGTAATTTTGTGTGGAATATCTGAAACAGTGCTTTTTATCAGAATATTGCTATGTTTAATCACGAATCATACCGAGAGCATCAAAAGTGAACGAAGCCATTGGTAAAAAGCCGCCAAAACATGATTGCCTGACGGATCAATGAGACTTACCAGAACAGCAGCCAACATCAAGATCAGTAGAAAGACAATGAGTGAAAATACAGTGATGTGGCCATCAGCCCAGTGTCCCTTTCTGAATTCATCCATTGTGCTCAAACAACAAATGATCAGAAGGAAACTGCATATACATTCCATACCAAACACTTGACCATCCGTCACGCCGGGTCCAGGGGTTTGCAAGAATACATCATCTCTCTCCGACAAACCGGGCACAAGCCTCGATCCAAGTGCAACGCCAAGTACTCCACCACAGATTTGGCCTGCTATACCCAGTATACAATAGACAAAATTGATACGTCTTGTCATCAGTAGAGCTATCGAGAGAATCGGAGTGATTTGTGGCCCACTGACAGGCCCCACAATCCACACGGCTAGTGCAAAAGCGGCAGATGCTGTGACCGGCCCGCTAACATCACTTTTCAAACTGCCTCTGCCACCGTGAACCGTGACAAGAAAACAGATCAGACCCAATCCGAGAGCTTCCGCGGCAAATACACGACACATGAACTTGACATGATACCAATCCCGTTTCGGTAATGTGGCCGTGGTGGCCTTGTAATCAAGGTCTTCCTCGTAATCCAGTGACATGAGTCGCTTTCTGTGAGGTGAAAAAAATACAAAGCAGACCCTGTTGACCGGGACAAAGATATTTATGAGTGATGATCAAATCTTTTTGACCTGCTAAAATAATAAACTGTTTCACAGAATAATTCGTCGATCATACAGTACCAACACTAAAATGACCAATAAAAGCCATGACTGTTTCATCATTGTTAGAAATTATCTGTGGCGCATATCCGACGTGTACGAATGGGGAGTGGAATATGGATTGCCAGGATGTGATTCGCACACACAGCGACAAGCTATCCGAGCTGGGTCTCAAAGGTTTTTTTCAGGTAACTAGTAAGGCACTAATCCCTCATTGGTTTTGACCGATAACAACCTGTCACGCAAGCTGAGCGGTGGACTTCTGTGATGAAAGTCTTCCCAGTAGAGTCCTGACTAGAATAACAGTATTACAAACAACTAAAAGAGCTTTGGCACTGAAAAAACTTCATTAATGGGAGATGTGAATTGCCCCTATTGTATCACTTCATGAAAACCCCAAATTTTCTAACAATTCAAACCGAACGGTGGACTTGTTCATAAAATTACTCATGGTATGTAGTAGTCATGTGAGACATGTAGAACAAACGGTTTTTTATTCTAAGTTACGAATAAACTGAGTCGATAAGAGATGTGTAGTGGTGCTTTTACAAATATCCCATTTTTGACTAATGAAGGAAGAAATAAAATGAGCATATTCAAAATTTCGACTCCGAATGCAATACCTCTAAAAATAGAGTATGGATTGATTTCTTCTGTTTGTAGTGAGCAAACCTATTTTTCGTCTAATTCAAGCTATTCCTATGTTGCAAATTTGAATAGGAACAAACAATAATTAGGCAATAACGAAATAAGTGTTTGGCCCATTACATGAGCAGTACATTGCACAACGTTTCAAACAACAAGATTTACAAACATCCTTGATTCGGTTCTTGGCTACTTGGCGTATTCATTTCTTACTCAGTCATGAACATGTTGATTAGAGTTTAACCTGAAACGAAAAATCCAAAACTCACCTCAATTAGTTAAAGTGTTGACGTAATGCTGCTTTTGAAAGTGATTCCAGAAGCAAACGGTGTTTATATATTCCTGGAATTACCAAGAGACAGAGCACAAGCACGTTCACTTTAGGTAACCTCAGATGTCAAATGAGGTCTGGTGCACACCGTGAGTTGAACAAACCAATCGGATTAGCTCACGAGGATTGTGCGTGACACAATCAGGTCATTATTAAAACCAGCAATACATTTGTTGCGATTGTGTGCTTGCGTATATTCGTATACTTCAATAACCCAAGATGGATCCATGTTAGGGATGGTCACGCCCGACTTTTGATAGAGTACCGGTGCGTAGACGGAGGGAGAGATTATGACTAAGCGAAAAGTCAAAAAGTCTGAATCAGCCGTATCCACAGTTAGTGGAAGATTTTCATTCAAATTGCTTATACCCGTTAGGATCCTTGTGAACGGACTCAATCATTTGTTTTGGTATTGCCTAATGCTGATACATCTGAAGTAAGCTAAGTGCAGATGACAGTTTTCATTGAATGTTGCAAAGACAAAAGTTTCTTTCCATCTGTGCACTTTGCTACTGATTTTCCAAAATTATATTTCAACTTTAGTTTCTAAGACAAAATAAGTTCTATTCTCAATAAATTTTTATGAACTTTAACACGATCTGAGTATATCAGGTCTGAACGAGGTTCCGAATGTTTCGAAGAGTCGATGCGCCATGTGCTAAAGTTTTGGAGGCCGGGTGTCAACTTTCTGGACAGCTCCAAGCTCAGACACCCAGACGATCGCTACTTTGCTTTGACCTTAGATGAACCTGCAATAAGTGACCCTGATCGTATGAATAGATGAACTGAAGCCCAATCCCTCCAATCACCTCACACGTGCATACATAAACATACACACAGATTGAAAGGACTTCCTTAAATTATTTGATTGAAAAAAGTGCGTTGAAAATGTTACTTGCGGCAACCGAAATGTCAGCTTATTAAAATTTCTACCAACAATGCTGTTTTGGACGTTAGAACATTTATAAAAATTAAACTCGATCTGTATTTTGGTCATTCTGATATTCCCATTACGTTTTTCTCAACGTAAAACGTGATATTTTGGTATGCTTTTCATTGGTATATTTTCAATAAAGTCTACGTCCTCACACATGACAGACCAATGTGAGTTTTTAATATAAACTCATCAAGAACTACCAGCCTTGAGCGAATTAACGAATGGACAGGATTTCTGCATAAGTAAACTTGACGCATTTCAAGGGCGTACATAGATAAAAAACATTATTCAAGCTCGGCTGCAAACAAACTTATTTGCAGGGTCTCAAAAACAATCTACATTCTGCACTTTTGATAGACATTCGGGCAAAGATCATGGTAGAAAAGCCCTCTTCTATTCTCTAGAAGTAACGAGCTAGGTCTCTGAATATACCCTGGCCATCGGCGCAAGAGACCGTTAAGTAATCATTAACTCTATGAAAAGGACAGGGCGGTGATGGACTACACGTTCTCTTTGTTTCTTTTTTTTCTCTCTCTTTTTTGTGAAAGAGATTACATACAATTATACGGACACGCGACTAACATTTGTTCTCCGCGTGATTGTCGATTTTCATCTTGCCACTGTATTAACCAAAATGCTGTGTCTATCAAATGTGCTGTATTAAGCCAACTGTGATTCACCGAAAACACACGTTCTCACTGCCAGCTATTCTAATGTCTTAATCGGGGTATTTTCATATGTTCCGTAAATTTTTGTTTCGCTTCCCAATTTCGGAATGATGCACCGTTCAACAATGCACGGCATATAGTTGTCCCCTTATAACCCGAACCTTTGTGACTGAAGAGCTACCGGCTTACCCGAGATGCAAGTTCACACCTTCTTTCTTAAAAGTGAATCATAGAAATAAGCGCAATATGGGTGACGGATTGCACAACTACGAATACGTACGTCACAGATACAACAGATTTCATGTCATTAATGAAGTATGAGGCCTCAAAAAAGAGAGGCTCAGAAGATGCTCATCAATTATGTTCATGTTGTATTTTCTATGGCTCTTGATTTCCACCCTTTAAAACAAATTTCGTTAGTTAACTCGCGTACATCATATTTTCGGCCACGAACGAGTATACCGGCAGGTTCTATTACGAATAATTTTTGAGGTGGACAGTTTCCGCCTATTGATGAGAAGGTGTGGCCAAGTGAGCTTGATGCATACAAAGGGGAACGGTTCACGAAATGTGTTCTCCAGACCTCACCAAATAGCACACGAAGGCGTGGCAAGTGATTTCTGCTTTTGATCGCCTCTTGGTCATCTGGTTGGATCCAGGAAGAGCGGCTTTGTCATCCGTGAAATAAACGAGGCAGATCGAGGGAAACTGCCAAGAAGGTGCGAGAAGAGATATAAACAAAGCATTTGAACCGGGGGTAGTGGAATTCACATACGTAGTAGCAAATCTGTAATCATTGATGGTATTCACACCTATCGACTCGTTCTCACTGTGCTTTTTATGGGACATTCAACTTTAATAAAAATTTCTGTAGAATTTTATGGAAAGATGAAAGAGACAGGCAGACTTGAAGCCATAAGGCAGTCTGATTTGTCACATATTATTCTCTGATTATTCGCCAAAAATCCGTTAATGGTGGAGCTGCAGCTGCCTTTGATTCCTGTACTACGTCCAATATGCACTCGCACAACCTATGAAAGACTTTTTAATTTCTTCTGTTCTTACTTGGCTACGATAAATTATGTAGCTTCTATTTAAGATTTGAAATAACCCACTGTAAATAGATGACTGTTGAAGTACGGAAAGTGATACGAGTAACAGAATTCAAATGAAATTTATAAATAGTGCCCGAAAATTTGGAAAGGTGTGCCAAACGTTTCACGTTTTTTATGCATTTCCTGCACGTACTGAAACAAACAAATTCTGTGGCCACATTGAGCACGGTAACATATCTGCGCATTTCATGATAAAAGTTTACTAGAGGATGAATTCAGTTACCTCCTGCTGGTACAGACTGACGTTCCGCTATTCATTTCAGTATAATGAAAAATAACAGCTACAGAAGAATGTGCGTAACTTATTCAAAGCATTTGAAGTAGGTCGAAATGTTTGGGTTGCCTTGGTTCGTCTCTTATTTCAGAACGCTTTAATTACTTGATGAAATATCACTCGTCAGTTACTGAACCTCCTAAAAGTTTTAACTTGGTTTTTCAAGATAAGGAACCCAAAACCGTCTTTATGTCTTTAATCTGACATTTTGCTCAGTGGATTTGTGTAGTAATCATAACTGACTACACATGTGACTCTTACCATTCCTATGGTAGTCAAATACCACGACGGTGTACATACTTGTGCACACTATATGAAATAATACTGTGCGTCGTGTGCCATATCTGTTTTTGGTTTTGAGATACTCCGTGCGGTATTATACTCCTCAAATTTCTGAATATCACGTTTGGTTTCAACTACGAAAATGTCTTCATGCATTCGGTAAACATGGAGCCGTGGGATGTGAACTGTACCTATAAAAATACTAGAACTATTTTTGAAGTTCTGAAATTTATTATCTCCCTAAAAGTGTATTGAGTGCTGAAAAGAAGACTCATCTTATTACTCTTCCCCGGCAAGGATGAATTTACCTTGGTGAAATATCTTGCTTCTGCCGGTACTCCGGTAAATCCGTCCTAGGTGGAATTGAAGGTGCCGCTTTTGCATTATTCCTAGCGCATTATTTGCATTGCAGCTGATTTAGCCCAATTCAGTTCACTCATTCATACAGAAAACCATTTCATTAGTGATTTCGTTCCTGAGCCTCGGACATAGGCTTCGAGGTGCTATTACGGTGAGTAATTGGATGGTCAACCACGAGACTGTTTTGTTGCTGGGATCAACTTAAAGGGACTTACTGCAGAGACTTTATTCTCTCAGATTGATCAGACATTTCAGGCATCAGAAGTATTTGCAAGCCAAAAAAGATGTCATTGCTATTAGTGCTCCAATTTGTGTTCCCGTTTTGTTCCGTTCTACAAGATCCCATTCCCCACCACGGCCGGTTATTTTGTTGGTGGACAGTAATCCACTGTCGTCCAGCTCGTTACCACAGCTGACCTACTGGGACTTTATGTGGATCTTAGCTCCAAGTTTCATGGTCTGATGGCCGATTAACCCTAGTAGGGCAGTGGGCCTTTATGGCTGTGGGATGTATAGCCCTTCCACTGCACTCATGCCCAGATATGTAATGAAAAAAGGAATCGTGGGTTACTAATCTGCAAAAATAAAACTAATGGCGGTTAACGCGGAAATGTCGTTCCTTTCAGAGGCCTGGGTGGTTCTGATATTCATGGACGAAACTCACAGGGAAACAATTTTCTTGGTTTTCATGGTTTTCATGTCAATATCAAACTTGATGCTTGTCCTAAGGGAATACAGAACACAAGATGTTCGCCGAGAGCGTTAAATTTGTTCATTGACGATTGACGACTGACACATTTTTCAACCCAACTTCTATTAAAGATGATCTTTTCTCTTGCTCCAGTATTGTCCTGCTGCCCATCAACTCAAGTTATCGACACTTTTTTGTCCTGAGAGGTAATTTATATTGCTTTATTTCCGATACGGGCAATACAAGATCTATCGTTCCGAAGTCTGATCTGGAGTGCTTTTTCCCTGATGCTCAGATTTGACCTACCGATATCACAACTTGACTTATTACTGGCCACTTGTCATCTATTTTCAGTCGGGATACCATTCTGATTCAGGCTTCTCATTCTCCCCCGCCTCCCCAATAAATGTGAATTCCTAATTTCTTATCCTGGCACGTCTATCCTGGGGATAAATGTTATTTACTAGTTACATACGAATACTTCGATGTTTACCGATCAGTGTAAATTTTCCCGTCACTGATACCTTCTTCTTCAAAGCTCTACAATCACTGTTGAGACGTGCGTAACTTATATCAGACGCGTGGTGTATGGAGACCCGATACTGCTCAAACAATGAATCATACCATTTGGTTTCTCTATACAATCCATGCTTTTGAAAAAGGAATTTTTACAGTAGCTGAATCATCTCTGTAGACCACTTCCATTTAAACACCAACAATAAAATCAGACTGCAAATTTCCACAGATAGATGGTGAATATCGGTTGAACCTCAACAAAAGATTATGTAGTATGCAAGGACCAGTGTTCGTCAGTGGAAGTTCGTTGCGTTCTACCTACAAAATACAAATGGAGGAAAACCCGTGAGCCCAAGTCTCAGTAATTGCATGGTCAAGACGGCACATTTACCGTATTCGAGCACTAGTATGGCTGATAATAGCCTGCTCACCTGAACTTCTCCAAAGTGCATGTACTATTGAGGAACGTGAGGCGTGCTCTGTCCCCTCTCAGGTTCTACAGTCCTTACCAAGATTAACTTCAAAAAAACACATTTATGAAGACAGCATGACAATGGATGCATTTCTTTGATGGCCATCAGCACCCCCTTAGGATTTTGCAAGTATAATGTTGCACCTTTAGGCTTCCTCTTTTCATCTCCTATATTTCAGCAGTCACTTAGTTTCACGACCGTCATTCTTGAGACATTTAAGTCATACCAAGACGATATTGTTGGGCACGGTCCAAAGTTATGCATGGTTTCCGTCCGTTTTTCTAGCGACCTCTTTACTTTGACATTGCATTCAACCAAAACAAATGTCTTTTGGCGTCTCACAGTCCGCGTACCTGAGGTAGACCCTTAATTCAGCTAACATTTATCCTGACCCCAAGCGATTATCACTTTCAGCTGATACGTCTATACCCAGTATTATTCACGAACTCCACTCATTTTTGGGTACAATACAGTACTATTCTAGGTTCACTCAAAGTTTTCCTCAAAAACCAGCTGTTTGTCTGGCATTCTTTCCTTTTGACGGCTCACAGTTCACGAGCTCTTCTGAACTTGGTTGATGTTCGTGAACTCTTTTAGCTGAGAATCATAAAACCGTAAAAACTGATGCATCTCCGACAGTCGTAGGTACTGTTCTAGAGCAATTCACCCGACAGGTCACGAAACTGGAACGGGTTATTCTCATACCAAAAAGGAAGCCTTGACTACATGTTGGACAGTCAAACAAATATCCGTTTGGTATTAAGTTCATCATCGTCACTTACCGTAGAGCCTTAAATTTTCCTAATCATCCCTCACAGTCACTATCCTATTCAACAGCCGCAATGGTTCAATGCTGGAGTGTTGCATTAGATTCTTGTGACTACAGTATTATTCATCGACGTGCAAAACAAACTCAACGTGCAGAATTCTCATCCCGTTACGCTACTGCGTCCAAGCCATCCAGATTGAGATTGCTTATGGACACACCTGCTTCCTGTTCGTAGTGAAGACCTGATTCAAGATACACGAAAAAACTTTGTGTTTGTCATCTTTATTGAACCGTGGATGGACAAACGACGAAAATCAGCGATTTCCTGCCGACTTCACTCGCGAAAAGAACCTTTCGGTCACTCCAGATGGGTTGTGGTGCTTTATTAACCGTATTGTTGTACCTTCGACGCTTCAGTCAGCCAAACCCCAAGATTTACACCCCGGGCACTTGAGAATTGTAAAATGAAGTCCCTAAACAGATTCGTATGCAGGTCGCCTGAGTTAAACACCATTACTATCTGGACTCGTTTAGGAAACGGCGAGTACCATACAGCAGTGACTTTTCGGCTTTTCACATGAGGCCAGTACAGTACACGTACGGACTTTTATAAAAAACAGTCAGGTTAATAAATAATCCGAAGTGTTCACAGGGATTTACAATAAATTTACTGCACTTAGAATCCAAAAAACCGTAACCAGAGCAATCTAGGCTCATGTGGTCGATAAGGGACACAAACTAACACGAGACAGAGTATTCAGGTTTATCTATAGAGTGTCACGATGCCACTCCAAAGAGGTCAGCCAATGAATCCTGTACTTAGCCGAGGTGACTGCGACTAGGTCGTTTCGACCAACTTTGAATTTGCAAAAACAGAGTTAAGGAATTGCTTATTTTCTCGTCGAAGGTGACCAAATGGGTTAGACAGACAAAACGGAATCGACGAAACCATTGGCGGAATTGTCCGCGCGAACGCACCACTGTCAGCATGACAGTTGCCGCGGTGAGTTCCTGTGAACACTGTGAACTATTTATCAACCTAACTAAGTTTACGAGTACTTTATCAACCTGATGTGGAGTACGGAAAAGAGAGATCTGTATTTGCGACGTACCGTTCTGCATAATGCAAGATTCCTCATACAGTGTGACTGTTCAAATCACTGAAAACCATGAATGCACTATACAACTATACCGTCCCTGTTAAGAATCACCATCAGTACACTTCTAACAAGTCCTACCGGGACTTCAACTCAGTATGAAAGACTGCGAATCGAGAAACTTAACCACGAGGCCATCCGTTTTCTGAAACATTCGACCATGGGGATATTTCACGATCATCGGAAATGACGGCAACTGCCAAAGGGGCATATACAGGCAGCATTGTCAACCAAACAAATGGCTTCCGTGGACATTTTCATGTCAGCCGTGATAACGTGTTTATGCAGCTTACTGTGGTCTTTTTTCGGGAAAAAATTAATTGTAGTTATTCGTTGGCGTTTTTTCACGCTGGCAAACTTCATCTACAGCCAAGTTCATACAGACTGTCCTCCGCAAGACGTTTCGTAGAGAGAAGTAGCCTCCCTAGAAACTGTTACTGACAGCAAAACCTTTCTTACTGCCAAATGCATTGATAGTTGGTTAGAAGGACTTAGGTGTTGTCATTCTTGCCATCCTCAGTGTAAATGACCGGTTGAGAGCTTTGTTTATTCTCTCAGGAATGTCATACATTCTGTTATTCCCCAATCATTTTTTGAAGGAAATTGAGCTATCGATTAGTTCATTCAGAGTGCCCCCCGTAAGAGCCATGCGGGAATTTTAAAATCTCGTCATTTGAGAACCAATTTAGAATGCGGTTCCTCTGCTAATATAAACGTTTTCAGAGGGAACTAGTGGAGGCCATCCAATGGCAAAACTCTGGAATGGGATGGTAACCGAATGGTGAAGATACTTGGTTGTCGTGGCTTGTCAATTCATCGAAGACATTTTTATCGGGTACAATTCAAAACACTATATAAAATACTGCGGAGTGGTACGTGCTGATTTCGCAGTTTTCTATGCTAGGTCACACACCGTAAATTTGCAGAGCATCACAGTATGTATCTTATTTTTGTGAGAGGACTGAGTTACCAAACCACCGTAACAGATAACATCCATTTGACATGGACCTAGTCCAAGTCACAGTATACTTTTTTCAAGTTTTTTAGGTGCTATTATAAGAAAATTTGTGCAGTTGGTTCACTCTTGATAGTCAGTGAGAAAAAACTTACCGGAAATCTAAAAATTAATCGACTGATTTCTTGAAACTTGAAACAAACTGGTTCGAGCTGTATGGAAGGCAAACAGGTCACCAGTGAGAGTGCATCTACGAGTTTCTATTCACAGTCAACCTGCAGATCAAGTCAGGCTGAACACCTGAGTTTGTTGTAAGGTGAGATAATACGAGCTACAGTAACTGACACGAATCTGATCGAAGAGAATCTTTTGGTAGACATGCACATCTCGTCCAAAACTGTATATGCTGCGAGAACTTGGTCCAGAGGTCATTGTAATTTCACAAAAAGCACCAGTCCTTCCCACCATGAATGACCACTTTTCTTGAAATATTTATTGTTTTCCCTGGGTCCCCATAAAACAAACAGGAATCCCCCCCCCCGGAAATTTCCTATTATCAACCTAACCCATGTAATGCGCGGTATGAAGTTAGCAAATGAACCGCCGGAATTGAAACTGTCCTTTCCATACAATAGTTTCCACTAATGAATAAACCCGTCAAGGGCAGCCAGTACCGGACTCTCTCTACGGCTTAAGTGATCGCCACTCGTCAACCGATCACTGATCTCCGTACAAAACATGACTATTCCAGTCACCTCAGATACCCCAGCCGAAGACAGGAGCCGACGGATAAACCTCGTCAAACCATTTTTAAGAACTGATGCGTAAGCGAGCTGGATGCTCCTAATGTTGCAGAGATATACTTCCATCCAGTGAACGACCAACCAACGGCGTTATTTCTATTTATGTGGCACGTATGATTAGAAATATTTGAAAACGACTGTTTGCTTTCCGACGTTGTTATTCCTAAGTGAATGAGTCGTTCTGTGTATTAGGGCTCTACTTTTAGCCCTAAACTCCAAAAATACCAGATCTAAAATGATCAACAGCTTCAGGGTGTGCGATGGAGTTCCATGGTAGTTACGAACTAGGGTACGGTGAGAAATTGTGCTATTGATTAAGGCTGTGCCGGAAGTGGGATCGATTTCTGAAGTCAACTTTCTTTACCGATATTGGGGACGCAATTACAGAGCATAATCCGTGAAACAAGCACATCTTAACCAATACACAATTGGAAGCACTAGTACTCTGAACGACACGAAAATATATTTTCAATTGAGAGTGCAAATGTATGAATTAAACCGTGCTTGGTTTGTGGCTGCACAACAATAGATTCGATGAAAACGGAGGAGGTTCATTGACTACCAACTAGGATGCTGTGTGCTGTTGTCATCAACTGGTCGACCTGAAAGATAAGAAAATAGAGTTCAACAGTCAACCGTGAAGTTGTTCAATAAAACGTATAAATGAGTAAATGCGAATGAGCTGAAATTCCGATTCGGTACAAGTGACGAGGTATTTCAGGATCATCCTAGCTTACTGATAGGTAAATTCTTGGGAGGCATGTGAGGAACCTGATAAAGCACAATTATTTAGTGTACACAATATAATGTTATTCAAAAGCTCTTTTTAGTCTAGTTACAGTTTCAAGATGAACAGACGGAATCCAAACAATAGGTCAGTTTTAAGTTTATTATTGAACAAACAAATCTGTAAATTGTTATATATTACCTGAAAATTATTACTACTTGAACTGAGCTTCAATTTTGTAGTTCCGTAGTCGATCAAAATCGCGACTTGTAAACCAAGCTCTTAGACGAGGGATTGAAGCCCCGTTTGTAAGGACCATCTCGAATAATAGGGTTCCCAGAAGTGCGCCTGTAAGAGGGCCCACAAAATATATCTGTAAAGCCAACAGCAAAAAGGGAAAGTGTGAAAAGTGGTTTAGAATTAGATTCTCCAAGGCAGATTCTACATCAAAATTCTCATCTTCACGTTTTATACTCCCGGGAAACTTCACAATAAAGTGCCATCGGTGATCACATTGCACGGCAGTCTTCTCCGCTTGCATTCGACTTAACATCAATGCTAACATACGCATAACGTGTGCACAGAATCAATCAGAATTCCACGTTTTTGATATCAAATCTGCAATAACCCTAAACTGATTACACTTGCAGTAAACAATAAAACGTGTGAGGACAACGAAAGAAACAATTGTCCCACCCGATTTTATAGAAAAAAGCTTTACTCCATTCGTCAGGGTAATGAAGCATACGAAACTTGAATTACTTCACAAAAAGAACTACACATGAGGCTTAATGCCTACGTGTCAAAGACCACGGCTGTATTATGGCTACTTTTTGAGCGTTGAAACTAATAGAGAATCTTTTATGATCATCCCCAATGCTCAGTGACTCGGAGTCCACCGTCGAATAGCCCTTGAGGAAAATCCCAGAGGTAGCAACTCGATGCTTCTAAAACGACTTTTCCGATATATTTTTGGTCGTGTATGCAATAGAAGGAGATCATACATGTGCATGAGACATTCGAGGATAGTGAATAATCGATATTTGCATAAACGTTCTACTTATGCCACAAAGACTGCTATCGCTATCCCCGCCCTATAGGTAGCCATTAAGCCAACTAATGGACACAGCACGCCATAATAAGGACAGTGAAAATAAAAGAATGTTTACCTCTTTAGGGGCAGCTTGACATTATACGATAGAATAAAAGCTGATTTTATTATCCTGTATTGCAATTTCGTACTCGTTTCTATTTACTGTCAAGCAGGTGGACCACGATGGAGTATCGTAGATTCATCAGCAGTCAACAAAACAGAAAGGTATTAACGGAATAGCAGACGAGTAAAACACTCAGAATTTTCTTGGCCTAATCTTGAATTTGGCAGTAATTCAGACTATAGAAATCGATTCTATCAGGAGTCACTAAATGAACACGAAACAAAACAAGCAAAATGGTGCTCAGTTGAGGTTACCAAATCAAACAAAAGATGTCTGGTCAGTTGATTGACACACTGAACACAAAATTCAAATCGATTAGTGAGTTGCTTTAAACAGAAAACCACCCTCTCTTTAGTTCGGAATGGATGATTTGTCATTCGATTAAGATTAAGGGTTGCAATCAGAGTTCATTGTCATGGATTTGACAAATGATAAACAGCATCGTTTCGACTTTGTTCAATGCCGATATCTTCACTGAGGTTCATCTTGAAATTATGACTGTCTCAGTCCAGTGACCTGAAATATCACCGTTGCAATTGGGACATGAGCATTCTAATGGTTCGAAATTCTCCATGACTTTAAAACTGGTGACAGCTAATCAATTCATCGATCAGGTAGACCGATGTGGTTACACCAGAATGATTGCTTATAAGACGGCTACGTGTCACTCTGAACTCAAGTGTCTTAACACAGATTCGCACCTATTTCATTCTTGAGTGAACAGTTAATTTTGAGATGTTTCTCCACAGAAACCATATTTGACCAATATGGTACCAAAGGCCTTGAATTTTACTATAGTTAACCCCCGTGGTAAGCCTTCGTGTTCTACGTTTCAGTGTTCAATACACGTAGAAACAAAGGCGACTGGAAAAGTTCACAAAACTCTTCAGTGATGGGTGAAACATCGAAACCACACAGTCATTCATTCTGTAGTTGTACTTGGTTATCTGCAGTTTAATTTTTGAATCTGTTTTGAGAAATCTTGTTCACTTATGATTGTGTCACTTATTAAATATTTTTTATTTTGAAAAGTCACTAAAACTGGGGGATCATCATTTTAGCTATTCGAAGATCCAGTCTCGATGTACCAGTTTCGCGTCATCAGGGTGACTAAGACTGATTGGATGGATAGCAAATGAACACAGCTTCCTTAGTATACGCAATAAAGTTGGGAAGGTGTGTAAAATAGTCCTCTGCTGTCCTCCCCGGTAAATGTTATTGTGAGCTTGAATATGTCGTTAGGACCGCATTTAAATTTGTCAGTCAACCACGATTTACTTGAAGACAAGGATATAGATAAAAATAAGTCAATGAATACCAATCAAAATATTGTCAGCTGATTCGGGAACCCAGGTGTGCTGAGTTTTGTGATGGTATTTCTCAAAAGATGTACAATTTTCAGCAAGATTCGCTTTCTACTTTTTATTAAAAGCTGACTTAATCACTTGGGAGTTTGCTGACGATGCATGTGACTTCTAGACTGTTAAGCAACTATCGGCTTCGGAAGAACTACAGTTTCAGTAACTCGATTATGCATCCGTTATTATACCATCTAATCAAAACATTTCCACTTAAGGCCCAGGTTTGCATGAAACAGTTACTATAGGACAAATGTTAATAAGGTGTTTAATGAAAACGAACTGCGTAAAGGTTCAAGCTATACTGATCAAAGAGACCGAATTTTCATCACTAATCCTTTTACTTCACGCCTATGTCCTTATTGCAGCCCTCTGTCGGCCAAAATCACTAAATGGGGAAAAATTACTTGTGAATTACAGAATTTTGATCGTAAATAAAATGCGAGTGAGCCCTCCGAAGAAAGTTAATCAAATATTCGAGTAATTATGAACAGTTTTGAAAACGTAGCTTTTCTATGACATATTCTGGAAGAGGTGTGAAACAGTTCCCAACGTGGACTCATTTACCGAATCCGTGTGATGTTTAGACCAAAACACTCCCACACACATATACATAAGAAGCTTGTGGAGTTTGGTAACAATGATATTTTGCGAACCTATGGAGTTTAGAAGAAGTTGATTTGGTGCTTGTGAGAGAGCTGTGGAGTGAGTTGAAAAAAGAGTAAATCATAGGCATCAAGACCGCGAAGACAATTCGTTTAATGCCGTTATACCCATTTTGCTTTAGGAAAAAATTCCAGACACCATCCATACGCATGAAAACCCAAAAATGTTTATATAAGTATACAGAAATAGGACGGATTTCGACAGATTGGGTTTCCCAAATCGGTGGTCAAGATAATAAATTTAGAAGTTTGCCCTGAAGGATCAAAATGTCACGTTTCTATAATTATTAACCCGCTGAAGTCAAGGTCGAACCAAGGATCAAGCCACATGTAAAGGCAGACGCGTAGGGGGATCGCCGCTTGCGCACTGACGATATCACCTCGACGGATGGTGGAACGTTTGCATCTTAAACGCCATTCTCCGCTATCAGAACCAGTTGAGCAACAACAACCTGAGCTACAATGTAAATGCATAAATGTATTTGCGATGCTTTGAATTTCATCGGATTTGAACTTAGCCCTGAATAGATCAGGAACGAAAACAGATAGTTTCACCTTGTAAAGACGCACAAAACTCTACCTTTAGTTAATTAAGACCTGATAATGGTGTATAATGGTTACTAAAAGGTAAATGTTGATCACTGTTTTATATTGTGAACTCACTTCGATAATGAACGCAAAAACCAAGGAATAACACACAACGCCCTGTTTCCTAGAGTTTTCTGGCTAGTAGGATGCTGTTCCCAAATTAAACCAACAAAAGATGATTTCAGTTCGAAGTAAATGAGTTTCAGTTACCCAAGGATAGTTTGCTCATAAAACTGAGGTGCTTGTTAGCACACCTAACACCTTCAGACCGTGTTCTCTTGCGTAAACTGGCTGCATGTTGAAGACCATCCTTATCTGTTGTTCATGTTACTGAAGGCACTACGGTCGTGCTTATCCGTCGAAGGTAAATAAAATCATGCAGTGACAAATATATGTACATACTTTGACATGTGTATGGAACAATGAAAGGCTTCAAACAGACAGAACCTTTGTTTTTGAAGTGCATAACCAAAACCTACCCGAAATGTCACTCCGAGTTTTCATCCGTTTAAACAAGCTGTGCCTTACAGTAACCGGCAAAACGTGTTGGGTGCTCATTTTTAGCAATCATTTTCCAAACTATCACCTTTCGGGCTTCCAGGAGGTGGAAAACGTAGGGCTGTTGGACCTTTTCTAATTGCTCTTCCGTGGATTTTTATGTTTTACTAATTAATGCTATGCTAAAATTACCTTCCACAAGAGAAAATGTCCCAATAATGGACGTTTTTCATTTTACCGGATGAATGTGAGCCAGCCGATGGGAAATGTCCTTTCAGTCCTTCAAAAAACCTCTAATGTTCTGAGTGTACCAAAAAAACGATGCAACATGTCATACTTTATACGTCTGTGTTTAATGTTCGGTAAAGGCGGGTTATCGGAAACGACGGTAGTCATTCGACTTTTCGGTTACCTGGGGTAAATTTTGTCAAGACTGGTTTACAACCATTTGTGAACCGTTCAAAATTCTCCATGAAATTCGTGTAATTCCCTTCACGAAACAGAAAGACCAACGAATACACTGAAAGATAACTGTTATCCACCGGGGGTTATCCAAAAAAGCTGGTCTACTCCGAATCCCAAACGAAGGTATAAATTAGCGGGGAAAGAAGACGTGTCCGCCCATCTAGCCTCCTAAGGTGATGATATATTGGTCACTATGAGTGATCAATTCTCTACCAGGGTAGAAAGCTCTTTCTATCCAGGCAGTCTGAAAACAGTACACGAAACTCGCCATTGTCTTAGCTGCTCTATCCTAGGTAGACCGAACTTCCATGCCATCTCCAATTCTATTTACCGATTTCGGTGCATTTGTGATATTAGGGAAGTCGGAAGGACAAATTGCATCTCTCTAACGGAACGCGTAAGCACATCCTGAAAGACCTGAATCTTGGTAGCTGAAAGTTGCTTTCTTGTGCAATGATGCGTCACTTGTTGGATTCGTGTCACCGATGTGATCTGACTAGCGCATCCCGGATCATCACGAGACCGATGAATTGAATCTGGTTACAGTTTACGAAGGAAGTTCATCGGATGAAGCCTGAACATTGTATCCAGATCACATTCGTAACGTAACTTTTGTTGCCATGGTAGTGAACTGTGACCTTATCCTGCCTTGTCTCCCACTAGCCTCTATGATGTTATTCAAGTAACATGCATAGCTTGATTGATTCTTGCCATCTGTCTGTCTTTGTCCAGATGCCTGTTTTTCGCACTTTATATTATCATACGATGCGTTCGTTACCAGCTTTTGAGAATAAGGGAAAATTGATAGCCAATAGCGATTCTTTTCACACTGTTATTCTTAATCTACGGAACTGAGCCAAAGGAAAAATATGTTTCACATTGTGAGTGAGTTTGAATGCCACTAACAGGGGTGGTTTTAATGTACTCTAACAAGGAATGCCTTCGCATATCACAAGGATAGACTTATCTTGTTACGAATCGGTCAAATCGACTTATTGTCCGACCAACACATTGCCCAGAAAACAAGTCGAAATGGAGGAATCTGTGTGTGGAGTGGGGCCGAATATTTCACAAAATCGTAACATATTCCAATGAAGCGCTTGGTCTATTGGCTTAACTCTGACCACCAAAACCTCATGCCTAATCCCGGCGTTTCTGATTCGAATTGTCTGCTATACTGGATGCAAACCGCAAGGGTGCTGATACTGAAACGCCAACAGGTTTTTTCTTTTCCACCTAATAGTTAAGTCTTTGAGCTGTATACGATGACTGACCTAATTTTTACATTCGAGCCTTGATGGACACAGGGATGCTAAGTCAACATTACAGATGACAGCCACTTACAACAGTCAAAATCGCTTTCGACAGGCGCGCAGGCGCTGTATTTATTATGAGAAAACAACAGGTGAAATTCAACTCCTTCAGCGCATACTTCCCGTTACGGCGAGATATTTTGCCTTTGTCGAAAATGCTCTCCTTTCGCCACAGAACACTCTGGGTTTTGTTAAAGAGTCCCAGTAGGTTTACCTGACTAATTGGGGGACTTACCCAGATATCCGTGAAATCATTGTTCACCAGGGCCGGTCCAAAACTTCGTGCTGGATTCATGCTTGCTCCTGTAAGAGGCCCCTGAGGAAAGTAAAGAAGAACGTCCGTCACATGTGTATTTGATAATTTCATATTCTGGGGATCATGATAATGGTAAGGCTCGACTGCGTCAGTTTCTGTTACTATCACACGGGAAAATCAATAATCGTTGAGAAGTGAAAATAAGTAAGCATATTTATGCATTCATGAGACCATGAATTACAGCTCACTGATGGGGACGTGGCGGTGAAAGCATTTCGTAAGAATGCATCTTAAGGACCATATTTAGTGAAATTATTTTGGACGAATGCCACTCAAATTGATCGTGCACAGATTGGTTTGATAAACTTTTAAAGTGACTCACGTATGAATTAGTGTGATACGTCTTTTTGACTTTCATCATGTTGAACTTCCTCCGATGAATTATTCAATATTACTTTAAAGTGAACCGATGGATGTAAATTTCGGCAAGAATAGCGGGGAATCGGTTGAAGTTGAGGTTGTCCCGATCTTAGTTCGGTTTTCACACCATACCTATTAATAGTAGCGCAGCCTATGCTTGTTTCCAGAACACAGTAGTCGCATTGCACTACGTGTTCGCATTGTGGTCTGTGCGTGGTTCGGAGGTAGGTGACCAAGGGGTACGCTGCCTTTAGCGGAACGATGAATATCACGTAACTGTACGGTCGGTTCTGATAAGCTGAACTTCCCGGGTAAGAACAGCAGCACGTAGTCAGCGGAAAATGTTGTTTTCCGATGGAGGATGCACTTTCCGATTGGCCTTTTTAGTTTATCTTCTAGTTTACACGTGTGTTCGTTTTGAAACCGAGATTAACTGTAAAAGACGCAGATATTTGACGTGTATTTGACCTGGTTTTACTGGCTCAGTGCAACTTCCGAAACCGGCATGAAAACCAACTGCTCGCCGATAAAAGGTGATTACTGTGCATATGCACTAGAATTACCAGGACAGAGAGATTCGTAGTCAGCCTTTCAGATAATACGCGGTACATACTTTTTTGTGACATTTTAAAGAAAAATAAAAAAGAAAGACATTTCAATAAACTAAGGAAATTTAGCAGTCACATTCTACCACTACACTGTATATCTTCTAGAACGGCTAGGAATAATTTCTGGAAGAAAGGGGAAAATGAAATCTTTGGGACAAATAAATTCAAATCTATCTGAAAAAGTCTGAATGGTAACTATAATACATTGCAAATGAACTGTATTAGGAATATGAATTGGCAATGCTCCGAATCTTGAAATCCAGTAACCGTCAGTTCTACGCCGAAACCACGAAGATCAATCAGGAGACGCGGGGACCCCGTGGTACCCAGTGGAGTGTGCGCTTAGGGAATAACATTCACGTATTTATAAGGCAAGCATGGCAGACATAACCAGTGAGAAGCTAATAGAGTGCAGATTATGGCATTTACATCTGCTTGTGCGTGTGTGCGTATGTGCATTTATTTACGGTCAATCCGGTCACAGACGATCATGGCAACAATGTGTACGTTACACTCTATCACTAATCAATTAACTTTAGTCGACTGTCTTGAATAAGTATCTGGGCAATGTCAAATACTGAGAGGTGCGGTAGAGCGCACGAGGTACTAAAGCTTCGGTGACATCCGCGTGTGGGTTCAAAGCCCGACAGGTTTGACGGCGGTTACCATTTGGATACTTTCGAAATTAGTCCAAACTGCCAAACCGCTTTTCCTCGTGTTCACAGATCAACGTATGAAAAATCTGTTGTTCTAGCTAACGGTGATACCTTATGGGAGTTATTTAAATAATCATCAAAATAGTAGCCTTTATTAATGGTTTTCTTTATATTTTTCCATATGTCCCCTTGTCTGAGTGCTCTGAATTTGTATCCCGCACACAGAAAGCTGCGACGGGGAGATGTGTCTATGGGGGGGGAGGGTTCACTACATTTGAGACAGCTTTCGTAATGGAAGTTTCTCTCTCTCTCTCTCTCCTGCAAAAAATAAGCATTTTGACTAAAGTGATCCGGTTAGTTGAAGGAAAAAGCCTGGAAAACGGTAGATCCAAATTCTGTTCCTGAAAATAAGGACTGGTTGCTCAACTCCGTGCCTTTTGGCACGGCAGTTCAAACTTCTTATCCTCGAGACTGTTCAATGGCAGTGGCCTTTCAAGTCAGTTTCGAATGTTCAATTGAAGAAAAACGATTGAACTGAGGTGATAAAAACTGCTGTTCCTAAGTAGTTGTGGACAAGTTACAACATAAATACGCAGAGTGTTATAAGTTAGTTGCAAAGAATGTTCAATACACCGTGTGCAATATTTGATTCTCTTTCATTCTAGGTAAGCCTGAGTAGAATAAATCACGACTTTCACGCCTCTCATTTTCTTCCATTTACGTCTTCGTGTACTTCAGCATAACCCGAGCTAATGTAGCTCAATATGTTCATCATTTTGATACCTAAAATGAGGGGTTGATAGGTGGCTGATTGGTGAGTATTTCCTGTAAAACAAGGATCTAGTAGCTGGGATAAGATACAATCAAATTATCATAACACTGCAGCTTGGACTGCAGTCAATTCAACCGTCACTTCCAATGCATCAACTTTAAAAAGTAACCCTCCAGAAGTTGCACCTAAATCATGCAAGCCTTATTGGATGAATAAACCGATCGGGTCCGAAGAAGTGCAAAATAGTGAGGATTACGAAAGACAAGACATACGTGCTCATATGAGTGATCACGGAAGTCTCTCCCAGGTAAACATGAAGCTTTTGGCGAACAGCTATAAATCATTCACGATCATCAACCGATTTAGTACCGGTTCTCTGCTCTTTTTGTGAAGCTTCACTTCATGCACAACCGGAAAAGTGTTCCTAGAAATCCATCACCCGAGCCCACGCAAAATGGAAGACATTTTCTTCGTTACCCGAAGCTGCCTTGGCCACAAAGAATGTAATCAAAGGCATGATGGAGCGCGCAGTTATTAAAGATACATTTCCATTAAGCCAAGAGTCAGACTAAGTTTACCTTAGACTGAAGCTCGCTTGCTCCCCTCCATATTTTTACCTTGACATCTGGAACCGAGTCTCTTGGTAATGGATAATTGAAATTTCTTTTCTATGCCTGCCTCTTCAACGGCTGGAGCAAGTGTTCCATGAAACTGAGACTCCGCCTCCTAATAATCTTGTGTGATTTTGGATCAGAAAGAAGTGAAAAAATACTCAATTCTCCGAGTGTTTTCTTGGCACCTGCAGTCTGACAATGACTAGTAAACTATCTTAACATTGGCGCTCACTTTAGGCACTGATTATCAATAACATATTGGTTTCCCAATCTTTTACTGTGACAGTCAAACAAATAAACATTTCGAAGCCTGTTTGGCTTTTTATTCTATCTGACTGCTGTTCTTTGGAGGGATAATATGTAGGTGAAAACCTGAGTATCTTTCACCTACTTATTAGTGGACGTAAGTGCAACAGCTATTCAAAGATTCAGTTACTAACGAAAACATGTCAATAACTATTTTGCCTACTTGAAAGAAATGATCAAATAAGTTATCAAATTTGTGTAGCTTTCAGTTACTTTCCCCTATGATCAAATGGTACTAGAAGGGAACAACTGCTATCTATACGGTTCTGCTTCATGTTTTGGTCAGGTTGCTTATTATTTTGAATCTTTTAGTCGTGTTTTCATTCCCTGTATGGATTCAGACTAGATTGGTGTGTGATTTTTCTTATTTCAATCACCTTTTTGAGTTACGCTGACCTACTTTGCGGTGATACTGGTTAGATAATTCCCAAATAAAGACGGAAACACCAAACAACTTTGTCGATTTTAAGGAAAACGGGCAATACATCTACTCTGGGTCCTAGCTTGTTCTAATCACCTGGTATGCGTATGTGCACGAAACCCACTTCAGTCTGCAGACTGCTGTTTGCGTTGGCTCTGAACATCGTGTTTCACGTCAACACGAGGCTGTCGAGCACAATATCACAACAAAATATCAAGTGAGTTAGCCCAGATCGACGTTACTTAGGTAGAATATAATACAGTTTTTGAATCGAGTCACTGATGCGGATCATATGACACCTACATCCCACGAAGTGGACAAAGTACTTCAGTTCATGTTAGACACAGTTACCCTCCTGAATATTAAAACTAACATCATAGATAATGGGAAGAAGCCGTGAATTTAGAAGTGCGCCAGCTTCCACAGTTTTTTACTTATGAGAGGAAAATAAGGTTTGTTTAATTTCTTCTTTTGCTGACAGGAAAGTTATGCTAACAAGGGGCTCTGGAAGAACAACTACGTCCAGTTAAACCACTAAAGCGAAGTGGATATTCGTAGCTTTCTCAGGAAGGGGACTATGAGAGCAAAATATGGTTTCCTGCCACTTGAAACGTCCTGAACAGGAAACTGTTTATTCGCCTGTCATTCAAGAGAGATACTACTCAAAATATTCTCGGTATAATTTTATCACTTGTGGTAAGAAAATCTTAGTTCGCTCTCCTCGCGTGTTCCGAAGAGTGGTGCAGAATCTTGGTAACGATGTTTCATCAAGCCTAACGACCACCTTGGTAACCCGGTCTTTTTGAGTGCACATGGATAGCTAACCGCTTTGGCGAGACAGTAAGACAACTATCCCAGTGAATAAAATGCAGTATCGATGTGGGATCTAGAAAGATGCGATGGGAACCACAGGAATTACCATCTTCAGGCTCCTAGGCAGTCACAGACCACAAAAAGTACCTATAATCGGCATTTGTAATTGTGCACCGAGTACTCCTTAATCAACAAAATCACGTTCATCTATAAAAACTGACCTGTGCAGAGGTGACTGTTCTCAACCTACTGGCATATGCGTTTTGTAACTGGGAGAAATAATTCAAACCCTCCGATTGCCTTGGAAGCAAAATCGGTCGTTATTAACTCGAAGGCTGAGATTGGAACCATGAGAATAAAACTTCTTGTCTAACAGAGCAAAGCAAATCGAGCCCAATGAAAAAACTGGTTTACCTTTCAAACAAAAATGAATACACGTGTATTTCTTCTGGTGCCACGCTCTAGGTTATATGATTACTGAGCGCATTCAGTTTCACTACTGAGTGATCTGGAGGTTGTGCTATCAGCAGAAGTCAACGATGATTCAAGAAAAGCTGAGTGAGGAGATGAGAAAAGGGTTCAATTTTTAACTCACTCCGTTGACCTAAGCGATCGCCGAACGATTGTATTGCAAGTATCAACATTACACAATCCCTCTTTTATTCGTAACCAGAGGTACTCACGTAAAACAGTAGTACGCAGCTAGTTTAAAGTGACGTGTGTCTCTGCAACCAGTTATCTAACATCTGATCGATAAATCACAGGACAATTTGATATATCGATTTATCTGATGAATGTGTCTTGGTTGATTTTACAGCTTGTTATGTTTTAACTGCTTATGGCATTCACTAGACAATCAGTGAAAACAGAGTGCAGTTAACAGCACTATCTGAGGAAATAATCCCCACAGGCTGTTTGGAAGAACTTCAATACAGCGAATAAGCCTGCTTTCCGTGATTCATCCACCGGTCAACCATGCCACACTGCACAATTCAGGGAACGATTTTGGAAAGTAGAAAAATTAGCTGTTCATGCTAAGGAGACAATGTGTTTAAAAGAGGGTAAACTTGGGTGGGCACTGAGGCTGTTCATGTTCTGAGACTGACCATAAGCTTAGTAATAATTATCTGCAGGTTGTGAGTTCTAGTCGGCGCTCTAAGCTGGAGCATTTCAGAGCTGCGGCCACTGAAAGACAGGATTTACCGAATGGTTTTGTGCACATGGTCGGGGTTGAATAATCAGATTGCTATCGCCTTCACCCTGACACCTCTGGATCGGGCCGCAGTGATCGAACAGATCGAACGAAACGACCCGTGTACATCCGCCGTGTGATTCGTTTTAGCCAGGTTAACAGTAATCGCTCTTGCACTTGCCCTTATCGGTCCGCATGCGGGCCAAGTATTGGGCGATTTTCTCTCATTCGGTCGGTCAGGCCCCCAGTGGAACAACCAACGTAGCTTGTCATACAGGAACACGTGAACTGGTGAATACACTGGTTTGGAAGAGTAGAACATGCGCAATCCCACTAAGAAATGTGTTTTACATGGTGTATCTGAGATGTTTGATCAGTATCCTCGAGGACGTATCGCCTTTTAAAGGTAAAGTGATGTAAACTGATTTCTACAATGGTGGGTTCTTTTTTCTCGGTTACTCGTATGGAATCATCAGTGAGGCCTTCAGGTTATCAGTTTCTCAAGACAATAATCTGACCTTCTCCAGGATATCAAATGAGTAGAGCATTCTTACTCGATTAATAATGCTTTGAATTCGGCTTTCTGTACGTAGCTTCGGGGGGAAACTACGATAGCTGACACACTGTTTTGTCCAGATTTTCTTTCTGTGAAGGCTACTTTTCATAGACTCAGCGTCGTGGTGTGACTTTAAAATATCAAGAAAAGCCAACTCTTGCCCAGACACTAATTCTAAAGTGAAATAATTTCCTTATGGTTTGATTTAAGTAGCATCCACAGATGAGTGGACAAAGTAGCTCGGAGGCACACGACCGGTTTCTTGGTTATTACGGCTTATCAAGTATTAGCATCCGGTACTTCTCTATCCATCTGCTTGCTCTGATACTTAAACTCTCTGTGGGTGTTTATTCACAACAGTCTAATTTGTGTATCAAGAGAGTGAGTGGAAGCTCCCGTTTTATGTGCCCGAACAAATCGGTCCAGTAATGTTGAAGGACTTTGCTAGATGTCATTGACATAAAAGATATCATCAACCTAACGTTCGAATAGGACAAATTTTTCAATATAAGCAGGCGAAACTCCATTTTACCAGTTTTATCACGAAGACATCAGTCAGTAAAGGAACTAATGGTGAGCCCATAGGTATTCCATTCTTTTGACGATACAATTGACCGTTGAACTGAATTTGGACTTTGAAAGTACTTTGGAGAAGGAGTCTCCGCTGGAATTTCAATACTTTTTTCTTAAAAGTGTTCACAAAAGTCATAAGTTGCTTCTGTCAACGGAATATTCTTAAGAAGAGACGTGCCATCTAGTGAGAAGTTATTTTTACTGTTATTAACTGGTGGTTCGACCAAGTACAAGAATTTAAATGATTCCTTTAGAGGGTATTTTGCCACTCCTCTCTTTAGAGATTCGAGTAGCTCGACAAAGAGAGTTGCTGATGTTCAAAATAGGTCTTAACAAACAGTCTTGTTTTAGCATTATTTTGCCAATACATTCAGTCTGGGGATGATCGTTCTTACTGGTCGTATTTTATCGAGTGTGAGCAAACAATCACTCCATCCTGGTTTAGTTCTCCTAATGTATTTGAAATAGATTCCTCAATGGCAAAGACTTCATCTTTTTATTCTGCCTTGCACTTGACTTTGTTTTTGTTGAGCTGGTGGACGTTAATGTTCTCTACGTAAACATTTGGATTTACAGTAACAACACCGGTACCTTCGTCACTTTCGAATAGGATAATTTCTCGATTCTTAAGTTTCTTTAAGTACATCAAATTGCCGCATTGATAAGACTCTATTCTCATCATTTGTTTTAGTCAAATATTGATAGAGTGATTGTATGAAGGTGGAGTGTATCATCTCTTCATGAACAGTAAATGATAACTTCAGACTCGAACATATACTAGATTAGTTTTTAAACTGAACTTCTACGTAAAGCTGCCTTACGTTACCCTGTGGACAGCAAAAATTAAGTCTCATCGATGGTTATTCTAATGTGGTTTTGTCCAAATTCAGTATGGAAAATATTTCGCACGTCCGGCTCAGGATCCAGGGCTGATGTCCTCTCGAAGCCTTCGACTAGAGGTTGACTGCGAGAATTAGCCTGGCGCTGGTGAGATCTTTTTATTCTCGTTTACTCGCACATCCAATTTAAGATGACCAGTCTTATCATACGACAAGTTTTGTGCAGCATATGTACATGCAACCAGCCTTCAACCAATTTTCCTGTCTGCACATGTTGACCCCTAAGTTGTATAATGCAATGCAGTTAGCCAGTAGATGAAGCAGTGAAACCAAGCTAGTTTGCCAAATTGTTTCTGCTTCAGTTAATTGGGGGGTTGACCTTTTTCCCCACTATTGTTATCAACCCGATGTTCAAGAGTAGAAGTAAAAATCCACATTGTTTCTTGGCTCTTCTGATTTAGGTGTCAGCTAATCGTGGTAGCATATTAGACCCATGGAAACGACAATTCTGCGGAGCTCAGTCAAAGGCCCAACAAAGAAATCCTATCCGTGTAATTCTCCACAATAACGTCATTATTTTAGTTCTAATTCGACAGGCTGCAGGAAATTCAACAACGACAACTATCAGCAGCCTTCGCCAGGGGCCACCCAGTATCATACATCAACGTTGCACGTAGGGCGAAAACTTTCGTTGATCAACTTACAAAGGATAAATTGCCTTGTCCATCCCATCTTGTGATATAATAATTTACATGCACCTGTAGTGCTCAGTATATCAGACACTACGAGGTGACTGTCTAGAAAGAGTACAAAATAATGTGGCTTCCCCTGGCAGCGGTAAAGACTTGAACCTTCTTAGCTCTATCCCCCTATAACTGAATGATTGTGCATATATATATATATATATATATATATATATATATATATATATATATATATATATATATAAGCCTCGTGGTTGTGTTTAAGACGCTTATAACAACGCCTAGGCTTTTAGCGAGGTATATTGCAAAAGATTTTGTACCAAATCCGGAACCCTAGAGATTAAAATCCGAGGCCAGAATTATGCGAGAAGTGCAGCTTGGTGCGATCGTTTGTGTTCCAATGAGAGTATAAGGTTAATGCACCCAACTCAAGCCCGTGTGTATAACACGCCCTTTAGTGTGTACTGTTCCACACCTGTCATCTTCATAAAATATCCTTGAATTTGAAAACGGCATAGGCGGTTGGTAAACGAGATGGAAAAAACTACTCAAGGATTTTCATTCCATTCAAATGGGTGTATTGCAAAATATAATGACGACGTAAGCCAAGTCGCTTTCCTTGCAAAAATCAAGGTGAACAGGAAGCATATCTTTGGTTTTATCGTCACTCAGGGTGTGAGGGTTAGGGAAGCCTAATAAACAAATCATGCAAATAGCCTTACAAGTTACGTGAGATAATTCTAAGGCTGGCTCAGTTTTATTCAGACGTTCCTTTACACAGTGTATGTGGCTTTACAATTACTGTCCCCTTTGTGAAAATGTTTTCTCGTCCTTCTATCGAGTTTCGCCGAATCCCCAATTCATAGATTATAAAATTTCATTTTTGTCTCCCTTAGTAACGGATTCATTGGTAAATATTTTGTAAGAAACGCAATTCAACCTTATTTTTCGGTGACTCCTTTTAAACCAATCCATTTCAGGTGAATAAATTCGGCATACTGTTATAGCAACCTCCTCCTTATGTTAAAAATGTACCCGCCATCCTCGGTGAATCTCAAAACACGGAACTTTAAAATATCCGAAATATCACCGCATGCATGCTGTAATGTTGCTTTTTACTCATTAACAGTAGGGACTATTGTGCATTTGAGTAGTAGGTTGGATTTGCATGCAGCTTTACCGCTCAACTTACCATTGGAAACCATGAAAGCATTGCGCAACTGTTTCTTCCTTGTTAGGAATCATTAGCAGTGCATATCCCCCCGGAGCCCCCACTAGGCTCAAACCAGGAGTGAATGGATGTGAATCGAACATTTTAACCACACAGCTATCTTGGATGGTTCTCAACGGTTTGTTGAACATCTACGCCACATGATAGAGCACCTTTCCATCACTGGCCTCGAGTGGGAACAACCCGCTTCCAGCACAACGACCAACTTCTATGATGAACGACTTATCTGTAGGGGCCTAAGTACAACGAAGGCATTCATTTATAAACAACCTGCGGAGCTTGGTTACTATGCGCTTTTGAGTAAAAGAAGATTAGATTTGTATTATATCATTTATCATGCAGCTCCAATGCTCAACTCATCACCGAAAACCATGGAAGCACAGAACAGCTGTTTCATCCTTGTTCGGAATCAGGGTTCGATTCCTCGTGGGGGCTTATCGGATGCGCACTGCTGATGATTCCTGACAAGGATGAAACAGCTGTACAGTGATGCCGTAGTTTTCAAAGACAACCGAGTTTCATACCAAGCTGGTGGATTTTGTCATTCGTCCATTGGTAGGTTTATCAGTATTTCACATCCTCTCAGACACAGTATTTCCTGATAAATTGGTATGTGTATCATGTTTAACATCTATGTGCAAACTTGACATATTAGTGGGTTGATACATGAGTGTGCCATATTTGTTCACCGAAAGTAGTTTAGTTCGAATATAAGTGCAGCATGGGTTTACGAGCATTTCGTGCACCGTGCACACAAAACTAGTTCTTTGTGTGAGTAACAAGTTAACACTGATGATGATAAACAGGGATCAAACCACCCCGAGGTTGCTTCGTGAGTTGGTATGGCACAGCATTGTGCCGCCACTGACGAACGAATACTTCGGTAAAAAAACTCATGTGCTTTTAGCTGCGTATTCGTGGTTTGCTGCCATCAGCTCATGGTACCTTTATACGTGACCACCGGGTACTCATATATTCTGATTTGCTGTGGATATTTCATGTACGCCTTTTGCAAAAGTTGTGGAAATCATTGCCATCGGCCTTCATGAAGTTGGGCGGGACATTCCGTATGGATGTTTGGAGCTGACGCATTCTTTTTTAGAGTAGTGTACTATGAAACCCCAAATTCTGGCAAAATAAGTAGAACGGATCGTTACGCAATCGGGAGTCAGAGTGAGTTTCCTCTTCAAACCCAAGTACGCAATGATTATTCCATCATAAAAGAAATGGATAAATGGTTTCATAATATCGGTCTTAATCTTGGAAGTGGAATTCAGATGATAATTGATTCAATATCTCTCTGTGCAAAAATACATCAGCGGCAGTGCTCATCTTACCATGCCTTTATTGTACGTTTGTTGGGCAAAATGTTGAGGAAAACTTAGAAACGGATAAACAATACCTTAATACTTTTGGGGTATTGATTAGACAAATGTCTTAAGCCCCACTCACCAGAACAGTAGCAAATAGCCCCATTATTGGACCAAAATTGATGGGAAATAGCGTGACATTTCCCCGAGTCCACTGTTCATCTCGAAACTCATCACAAAGTGACATTACGGTCATGACAAGCATTCCAGTTGCAATAGTTTCCAGACCAATTGCCTGTCCGACTGTTATACCCAAGCCACGTTTGGTCATGCTCATTGTGACTCCGGTTTTGGTGTTTTCTGGGGTTAATAAAATAGCAGTCAAAGTGCCCAGTGGTGCCCCGAGGAACTGTGCCACCAGGTAGATAATCATATGGATGGCTGATAAACGTCGAGTGAAAAAGAGCATGATTGTCACAGACGGGTTGATTTGGGCACCACTGATGGGACCAAATACCCACGTGATCCACACAAATGTCATTGCGACTACAATAGGTGGAGGGACAGTTGAATTGACCGACAACGGATAGAGGGTGCTGACGAAACACAGGGCCCCTGTTCCGAGCAGTTCGGCAACGAAGATACGTCCCAGTGTGGTGAAGTGGTTGGTTTTGCACTGTGGTATTTCGTTGGGTGACAGCTGGTCCACATCAAAGTTCAAACTTCCCACCGACATGGTTCAGGATGCGAGAAACGCCACTATCGTAAAATCACAGGAATTATAAATTGCGGATGGTTGTTGAAAATCACTGTATTCATTCTAAAACCACGGAGTATGAGAATTCGACAACTTTGTTTGTCCCAAAACTTTTAGTTCGTAGCCAACACAAAATAAAGTCGAACAGGGATAATTTATTGCACAATTATCTTGATGCACTAGTTAAATTTCTTTTGATGGCGAGTATATGCGAAGAAAATGAGTCCGTGCAAAAGACTGAATAACTTGCCTGTATTTAAAAAAGATTTGAGAATATTTCAAGTGATGATAGAAATGGGATTTATTAAAATTATCAAATGTGAAGAGAGATCTTTGACTTATTCCAGAATAATAACAGTGCATCTTATGTCAAACCACGATACAAGAGAATGTTGGCAACTGGACAGTAGGGCTGAGTTATGGATAGAAGATCCAGTGGGTACGTATCTCCTAGCCTCTTTGAGAAAATGAAGCCTGTAGGTCCAACCGTACCACGACTTTATGAGCTGCCCAAGATCAACAAAATCGGCTTGTCTTTACGTCCTACTCTTTCCATGACTA
The DNA here is from genome assembly GCA_948099385.1 of Fasciola hepatica. NCBI lineage: Eukaryota > Metazoa > Platyhelminthes > Trematoda > Plagiorchiida > Fasciolidae > Fasciola > Fasciola hepatica. Next base: position 7,083,495 of record CANUEZ040000019.1, read on the forward strand.
AAACAGCTTATCATACCACTGCGCGATTGCTCATAGAGGTTCTGGAACCGGTGCATAAACAGATTGATACGCACACCCCGTGACAGTTTCCAGTTTGTCGAGACCATCAAAGAAGCAAACTTCAACAGAAAAACAAGGTTCTCACAAGAAGTTGCCTCTCTGTTCACAAAAATACCCTTGGTAGAAACGGTGAATTTTATTTGTTCATTTATCGAAGAAAGACAATTTCCGATAGGAATTCCAACAATACACCTCAAAGAACCGATATTGAGATGCGCATTAAAGGTACAGTTTCGATTTGACGGAACATATTACGGACAAAAAAACCCAGTTGCAATGAGATCCCCTCTTGGCCCACTGTTAGCTGATGTTTTCGTGACTAAGTTGGAAAACAGCGAATAAAAAAATAATAATATCGGGTCTTTGCCATTGTTATCTTTATGTGAACATCATTTTCTGCACGACCGAACGACACACAGACGTAGGTGAAATCATGGGAATTTTCAAAGCAGCACATCCAGCGATATGGTCTTCAGCTTAGCTAGAAGGGGATAATCAACTGCCGTTTTTTGGATGTTGATCGGATGAGGTGCCCGGAAGGCTCAGTACAACGAAAAGTATGTTGGAAAGCAACGTGGGATAAGCATTACACAAATTTCCAGTTTTTGCCCTTAAGCCAAAAAGGAATCCGGATGAGATGTTTGACATCAAGGGCCTAATGAGTATGCTGTCATGATACGCTGGGCTCCGAGCTTCAGAAAATCCGTATGTTTCTATCAGCGAAAGGCTATCCAAAGAAATTCATCAACTACAATATGGAGTATGAACGAACAACAGAAAGATTACGAAGGGTAGCTAAGAAAATTCTGCTCATTGGTCTCTCCTCAAAGACGACTCTGAAGCCGAGAGGCCTAGTAAGGTTCCACGTGCAGACATCAAAGCCATATTTAAAGCGGCTTCGCCAGGATGTCAGTTTTTAACTAATCCTGCCATCAGAAATGAGAACGAAGATAAACTGCCTATGTTGACCTCATTAATTATTATCTAACTGTGGTGCCACCTATGTTGGTCAAATAACGAGGCATTTGTTGAAACGCATCGAAGAACATCAGCCACGTTGGCTTTAACACGGGGAGAATGGCTTGGTTTTCAGTTCAATTACGGCCAAGTTACTAGGATCAGGGTGACCGATCGAAGCGGAAAAACGCGTTTCGTTTTGTGTACAGAGTGCCACGCAACGAATCTAAAGCGATCTGATCCCGAACGCTGGCTACGGCTGAAGTCATTAGTATACAATTCCTTAAGCCTGAACTATGTTCGCAAAAGAAGTTGGTCCATACCCTTGAGCTTCCTTGGTCAAAGACTGATGATGTCGTCTGCGAACGCATTGCCATTCCGGATCAATAAATGTTCACATGATGACATTCACCACATTCCCCTACGTCACTTCCTTATCAATCAATCGACGGGCCACTAACGGATGGGACGACAAGCTGACTGATAGGTCAGTCGACTTTTCTCTTACCCTCCCTCTTTTTCTCATGACAAAATTATGTGATTGAGATGGCTTGAAATGGAATCATCGAAAACATGTTCGTCCACTCTACGTGTTTTGGATAGTAGATAGATGCCTTCGTTATATGGGGTGCACAGAAGTTGGCGACAGATCACTTCATCGATTCCCCCCCCCTATATGTGTGGACGGGGGGGGGGGGGTTGTGCAACAGGTGAGGTGATCCAAACAGTAGGGCGTGCAGTGGTGAGGTGATTTATGTGGCGAAGGCCAGTGGTGTACAGCGAGTCGACCAACTAACTCACGAACACAGGAAAGTGAACACACGAAGTTCAAGTCCAGATCAGTGCCGACAGTGCGCAAAAATAATTCGAAGTGATGAGGGCTCGGGAAATCAGGTACACCATAGATATTTCAACAAAATGGCAAAGGTGGGAAGAGATGGAGTAAAGTTTCGCTTGGTATGCACTGAAGATCCTGGACAGGATGAGAACTTTCTGGTTGAGAAAACTAATTGGCTGGTTCGTGGAAAAGTTCGTTAGAAAAATCCAGTTCACAACAATTTTCGAGTAGTCCTCCTACTCAGAAACAGTGACCGGGATGCACTGTGAAGGCTGATTGATAGAAACTAAAAATAAGAATCGTGTATTGTCGTTTGTTTTAATTCTGTGCCCCTTAATGAACGGCTATCTACATTATTCAGAAGCAGTCAAACCATTTGGGGATGTTGAATACCTTATTTGTTAAACGAGTGAAATAGGGAAAATTAGACAATAATCTTGTGAGTATAACACGCGCCTCTGCCTTAGAGATAATAGGGTCACTATGATGCACACAATGGAATAAGCGCTACGCAGCAGTACCGGTGGATAAACACTCCCCGTCACTATTGAGGGAATATGACCGGATTTATTCTATGCTAGGCAGATATCCCGGAGTTTGATGAGAAGTGATCGAATCTGGTTAGATGAGCCACATCCGAATTGGGTGATAAATTGACTGAGATCCTGCTGAAGGCGCATTAGCGTAGCATAACAAAAACTTCCACATCCGAACAATGCACCGACAATAGCACAACAAACCCACTCAAATAGAAAGGAAACATGAAATGCAATTGTTATCACGTACTGGCACTACAAGCAAAAAAAGTGTTTGGCTTTCATTAAAGAAACGAGACAATACTGTTGATATAGTGAACCAGAGAAAGAGATTTTCTCACTTTTCGGTTCCGATTAAACTGCAACTTAAGGGTAGTTCAGAGAACCTGTTCGTTGTTCAAAACCCCTTTCCTTAAATTTGGATAAAAGCTCCGCTTATACTCGAGTGGCTATCTGATACCAACCTGTGAGACAATTGAATAAAAAGAGGAATGATGACCATTGGCAACGGTACTAATAGTTGCCCCATAGTCCCAATTTCAGGAGCACTGTGCAGAATCGACGGAAACGTTTTTATTCGGTCAAGATATCTAATACTGCTACTCGACCAGCAACAGTGGGACCTTATAGACTAAATCAGTACCAGCAAGCGGTTAAAAATATTGTTCTTAGGCAGCACAACATACGTGCAAAATTCTAGATTACAGACACTCATCTATCATTCATTTATGTGGTGGTTAACTGCATTTCACGAGGGAGGTTAGGCATGTCATGATTTATCATGAAAACCACGGCGAATTCAAAGCTCTTAAACAGATTTCAGATGAAATTATTAGTGTTTAACAGAGTACGGGTCACCTAGTAAATAATATGCCACAAACACACAAATCCCAGTTGTCAGATAAACCGGAGTGATCTATTATTGTCTACAAATGGGGCAAGTCAGCTGTTGAAGTGGAAGCCGTTGACATTTCATTTACTTGCCGGTGAAAATTTATATCGTGTTAATATGACCAACTGAATGATTTTTTAAATTTTGGGAGTGGTGCAGCCGGGGCCGTAGCAGATCCAATGTAGTCGGATGTTAATACCGGTAGGCTAATAGAAGAAACTCGGCACAAAAGATGGCAGCAATTTAGTAGTAGCATAGAACTCAATCGGAAAAGTTGTTTTTACACTACTCTCTCCATCCTGATGAACTGAATCACTTGGCTGTTGAAAGAAGCATTACAAGTCCGTATGATGCATCAGCGGGAAATAACCGAGGTAGACTATTGTCTAAAATCCGGTAATTTTAGAAATTTCAGTTGTCAGTACGAATAGCGAACAGATACTCCTGCACAATTGCATACCACAGTGATAATAACTAAGGTTGCCTACCTTCGAAAACCGTCAATAAAAGATGACACAGAACATATTATCACTGAATTTACTGCAAATTTCCCCAAGGCATAGGCATCTGCTGTGACCCGCAAAATAACTTTGTAAGATCAGGATGAAAACAAAGTGAGAATGTAACATTTCTAACCTTGGAGCTGAAATCAGATAGCCATTAGTTGTCAACATTTGCAAATACCTATTGTTTGTGCTCTCTCAGCTGGTTTGTAACTTCTGTTTTACCAGTTGTAAATGCCATTTTTTCTCAGATTCTTTCGGATAATAAAATACGCTAAGCGAAATCACGAGAAACTTTTCAGTCAAAAGCCCGCAGATATGCATTGTTTCTTCATTGACCAAATATTTTAAGTTCGCAAAATGGCATCATACCATCTACAAGTCCTACTATATTGATACATAGCTTCCTAATTTTCCATCAACCCCACAACAATACAATATGAACCACAGTGGGAAGCAGTCTGCAGTTTTCTGCAAGTCTTGAACTCAGCATATAGTGCTTTCCAATTCGACCGGTTTGGACCGATCGATCAACCATATCACAATCGGTCAGATGCATAATACGAATCATCGATAACTCTTTCATTCAGAACAACTGACTTTGTTTGACATTGGTTGGATTTCCTGAGTAATAATACTTTGACCTGAGGGTCTGATTGTGTTATTTGTGGTTGGATTTGGCAGGTTATTACCAGCAGACACGTAAATCTTTAACCAAGTGTCTTCGAGGCGCTGAAACCATCAGGTCCAAAAATTATCAGTCAGGAAATTCAAACAGGCAGGTGTAAGGTCTTTTAGGCTTTCACAACCATATTTGAGAGGTATTCCACAAACTGACTTAACAATGATACCAGTGTGGTTGTTTGCTACGTAAGCGACGGAGAGGAAGCTACATAGGAGAAACATGATCCATTGAACCCGTCAAATTGGTTTGGCATATCATCTGCGCAATAGTGCGAGAAGTGACGGTTGATTGCTCTGTACAAAAAAGGGATCACGCTTTTCTTTGAAACTTAATATCACGAGCACTGTAGAACATTTTGTGAATTTAGGTCCTGATTCATATAATGAACTGATTCTTCATTATAGTTGTCCGGGTTAGCAAATACATTTATCATATTCCCACTCAATCCTTCTGAATGCATCATAAGCCTCTTATCTTTGGATGAAAAGACTGATTACATCTGCTCTCATTAGCGAGGCTAAGAAACGTGAGAACAAATGGATAGGTCTTCTTCACAGTTGTTATCTACTCAGTCTGAATTACCTAATTTAGCTCAGTTGGTACTAGAGGCCAAAAGCAAGACAGCTTGTAAAGCAGAAGCAGTATCTTTTGAAAGAAAATAAACGTATTTAAAGACCGTTATTAACTTACCTGAAATCGGTTCCACTGAAGACGTGTTATCTGCCTTGGAATTTTGGGAGGGATACGACGCGATACTCTTTCACTGCCTCAAAGTGAAGATGTGCTATGACCTTGTATTGAGAGCAGTCCTCTTTTAGTTTTTATTTGCCAGTCTTTCTTCAGTTCCTTAGGAGGAAATTACAGTGCGCACATCGTGAGTTATTGTATGTTTGCGGCTCCCCAATATTTTTCAAATCCTATGTCCCATTTGTTTCTCTTTCGCGTTACTAGGCAATAAACGAGGTCCTCCCAAAAATCGTATACATGTGAAGTCCAGTAAAGATAATGATATGTTACAGATTTATTTAGATGCACGTTTTCCCCAGTGCACTTCTTAAGAAACACGATTCACTTTACATAAAGGAAAACTATATTGTACTACCGTCTAAAAATTTAAATAATCCTTTGTTATTCAATATAACTGTGCTATTATTGCCTTTCTATGTCATTGATTCTCGATGATGGGAAGTATTTTAATAAGATTTCGCTACCTTTCACAGAAAACAGTAAATAACCATAATAACTGTGAAAGTTACTATGTTAGTAACACAGCATTGTCGGTAGATGTAATACGCCAACTTTTCGGTTACCGTGGGCAACCATTCTCAATTTTGATTGTAAAAACTATAATAACTACCGTTTGTGCCGTTTTTGTGTATTTATTTTATTCGGATCCTTCAGAGGTGCTAAATTTATAGAACGTAGTGAATCACTACAAAAAACTTATAATTGGAAGATTGTTATTTTTCACTGCACCATTGAAACGCTTGAAAACATTGTGCAACTAATTCGAATTAGCCAGTTGTCTTTCTTACCCTGGTGGTTTGTAAGAATCATCCAGGGCGCATCTCGAACAGTCCAAGTTAGCAAAATTGGCACCCTGAGTATTGAGACAGAAAGCATCTGTATGCACTTTTACTGGACATACCAAGAATGATTTCAGGTGTTTACAATTGTTTCCAGTTATAACGAACTGTCTGGAATTCATAGAAGAGCTTCAAACAGCAGGATATTTGGCATTGCATGATGAATCGTTTTTCAGCCTAGTTTATAAAGAACACTTTGTTGGGGAAAATAAATTAATGAGTTTCAGAAATTTACCGAAATCGTTTATCCTTATGACAGCTTTCTATTGGCCGTGGACCTCGTCCTGAAATGTTGTACTATGGCGTATTACCTATAAAGGAAGCGAAGTGAATATTTCATTTCTTTTAAAAATAAAACCAGATAGTTTCCCTATATGAGTTAAAAATATTCAGTAAATTTTTGTTAGACAGGTTTATCAGTGCTGAGTGAAAGTTGCTTGTGCTAGGTTAAGTAATTCTTCAATTGCTAACACCCCGATACCACCCTTCCTTTATTAAAGTTCTCTTGGAGTCATTCACACTCGGGAAAGTCTCACCTGGTTGTGCGTCGATTGAATTCCCTAGTACTTTACGTACCAACTGCCTAATAAAGATGCAGTAAGGGTGATCTTTTTTGTTTTGGTATCTTCCTGTTTTGACTGATGCATTCAAATGTACTAGGTGTGAACGTGTACTCAGCGTTGAAGATCTTGATATCAATAGGAGTGCTATTGCAAATGAATGTTGATTATCAAGTGATGAGAAAGTTGTCATCGCAAAATGATATTTCCTCTGATTTGATACGATTGTCTCATTATTTTGGGCAGTGGGTCAAACCCTGTTTGTTCTGGAGCCTTTTCGCTAGATCAAGGAAATCAAGTTGTTATGATAACCTGCTTTCGGAATAAAGCAATTGTACTACTTAAACTGCATCCAGTAGGAAATACCATATAGATTTTACCGCACTTGATCAATCGGTCACAAATTATGTTTGTGTAGTCAGCTTTTATACCGGAGTTGATATTCTTGCTTTCACTATCCCAGTCGATTTAGGTTTATTGATTCGTTGGAAAGCCGTTTGAGATTGTGAGCTAATGGGCTGACCCGTTACCTAAAGAATGCTTGGTTCGTTTACTAGACAGCTTGATGGCTCCGCGAGCGGCGAACACGTCTTTGGTTGTTTCAAATTGAGAGCAAGATTGAAACAAACAAGGTTAATTAAATCAACCAATTGGGATTGCTACCAGACTAACCACTCAGAAGACCTAGCTGTGATTAACAGGTGGACGATTGGATCTGTTGGTTAGGATTTGACTACGACCGCCATGCGTCATATATAAACTGGCACAATGTACTGGTGAATTGAGATAGTTCGAAGCCAGCTGAGTCTTCTTATTAGAGTTAGCGGGGCGGCTGCAGAACACGGATGTTCAGCAGTTTTACGTGATCATACCTGGAAAGATCTGTGACATAATTTGAGATCATAAAGAAAAATTGATCTCCGGGTTCCGGGAAATAGTTCTTCGGCTGATAAAACGTTCACAACAAGACCGCTGCCATTGTAAACTTGTACTTTTGCCTGTGTTTTCAAGAAGGTAGGCAGAGGTTCACATGGACTGTCTTTTCATATCCCATTATACATTTACGAAATTTGTGAGAATATTCAACTCATGCGATCACATGAATTTCTTGAAAGTCTACCGTCAATTTTGTTGATTCCATACAGCACCAGGGTTAGTTGAATGTATGTGACCTTGGCGGCTAAGATCAACTATTGTGAGCTATGAAAATTAAGGATAACCAAGACATAGAAAAGTAATTTCTTTGGTAAATAGTAATGAAGTTATTATCCCTAGTTATAACTAGGAAGGTTTCACGTCTTAAGATTTCAATAAAAGTAGGTTTTAGAGCCAGCAATGTTTTCCTTATTGTTCCTATAGGAGAATTTCGAGGGAAATTCTTCCGTAAATGGGAGATTTCCCGTTAGACGTGGTCTAAAAATGCGTCCTAACGAATACGGTCAAACACACCGAAAAAAATACCTGTTCGCATTAGAGTGAACCTTAGATTCAGGGTCGTATTGCTGAGACTAGCTGGTTGTTTATGTTGCTATCACGGTAGCGATGAAAAGATTTGCTAAACCCGCGGTATTTCGGGACCTTACACAGAACCAAACTGAACTTACGGAAGCTTGCATTTTGAAGTGTTTAAAACGGATCTTGCCTAAAGTTCTAAAGTGGCAATTTCAGGCACAGAAAATGAAACTGCCAGAGTGGAGGTTGCCTTCTTTTTTGATTAACGTAAGGGTTGGTGCTCATAGATACACTCAATTAACCTTGGCTCACGGAGTTTTTCCTTTTGTACCTTTCCAGACTGAACACGTGCAACCCCGTTCGAAAGAATATTTCGCTTGTCTGTTACTCCAGTATCGTGTAAATTGAGTGTTTCTTTAAGGGCTCAAGAGGAGAGAGCGCGCCGCGATTTTATCAGAGGTTCATTTCATGAGGACTGCCATTCTGGTGATTGGTTCCTTTTGTAGACAAGTGCTCAGTGGGTGGTGAGTGGTGGATGCCTCAGGAAAGTCATTTGTAGTGAGAAATTCACTAAACAGAGTAGTCCACCGAATACCAAGATGTCCACCCATCAAAACTATTGATCTGATTTGAGATAAATCAGGGTTAAACTTGTTTGTGAACTTCACTAAGAAGCATCTCAAGTAGTGGGAAAATCTTAACGGTAGTGAGTGGGGAATTCCTCAAATTCAACAGAAATGAACCAAAGAGGTACATAAGAATTCTTTGAGATAGCAAAGCATCCCATCTTTCATTTGAGGTTTGGGAATACTTTCATACGAAACAATATATTTCGAGTCAAGTCAATCCAATAACCAATTTTATACACGGTTTACACAAGAATCTAAAAGAAGTGTAGGGACTTATTGGAAGTTGCAGATGAATATTTGAATGCGAAATACATCAGTACATACAGTTTGATCATTGACGAAGGTGAATAAAGTGATCATTGGTTGGTTGATCTTGGTCCAGGAGTGAACAGATAAGGTGAGGTACGTGGCTATTTCTATGTGTAGACGTGCATGAGTGAATTATTGTGAAGTTCGAGCGGGTGGATGGGAAACAGGAGGCTTTATAGAGTATGAAATGAAGGTACTAATCAGTCTCTGGGAGTAACCTACTTGTGAATTTGTCACCAGCGTCATAATGCTTGCCGATGGTCGAGTCTGTTGAAATACCTCCACTTATTTTGCTGCAGCTGGACAGCAATTTCAGATTGTTTGTGATAAGACCAAAATCTCTTCATTTTAAACAGGGGAAAATAATGTGAGAGCCGTAAAGTCAAAGAGAGGGAGTGCACTGGGTTACAAAATAAAGTACAAGATGATAAGATGCTTCAGTTTTCCTTGATACCAATGATAGAAAGGAAAGCTTTCAGACTTTAGTGAAGACTGTTTTAACACAACTAGTCTTTCAAGGGTTGCAAGTTAGAGTGACTCCTAGGAAACAGACTGAAGAAGTTTTAGGGAGATGTTAGTTATCCACCGAAAGACATGGGAAGTTATTAAAAACAGTTTGGTAGCGTGATTCATACTAAAGATTGAGGAGTGTACCAATACATTTTAGGACGTTATAGAAAATAATATAGGAAGCCGGCCAGTGGCCCATTTTATCCAGATTGTTTTGAAGAAAATTCCATGGTGGGAACATCCAAGTACAACGTGATCTGCATATTTCCATCCAGTGTGCTCGGGTGAAAGGGAAAGTTTACTAATATAAATGCAGTTAAAATAGCACCGTGGAAACAACCGAGTTAACAAGAAGTAAACTGTATGTGATTAGAAATGTAACCATGAGGGGCGTTCAAAGTATAAACTTTAACCCCGTTTTCATGAAGAACTTTCAGGAGAATGCCTCGACAGAGAGAATCAGATGCATTCGCTTAGGCGGGAAAAAATTGCAATTGAATTGATGAAGTGTATAAAGGCACCGAGCATTGACAGAGAGGGTTTACAGGCAGTTGTATCTGGTCACGTCAGTGAATTTGGGGTGTTATGCGGTGCAGGAGTACATTCTCTAATGCATTCGGCAAAGCAGATTTGCAAGTTATCGGGCAATAAAAATTGGGTCCAATTGGGTGTCACCCTAGTAATAGTACAACGAATAAATAGATCAGTCAAGGATGATATGAGTCCATAAGAGCAGACTTTTGATAACACTAGTGATAGCAAGTCGGGACCACCAGACTTATGATCTCGCCTCCCTGAAGAAATTTGAGGACAAAGCTAGGTGTAACGGGATTGGGTTTATGAGCTTTAATATATGGAGGGGAAATGAGGATGCGTCAGAGTTAACGGCGAACTGGTGGATCGAATCTTCGAAGTTTAGCTTCAGCTCGGATTTGGCACAGCACAACTGTTTCAAGGCCTTCCACATCTAACGTCAGTTCTTGTTACCCAGCGAAGTGTTTGCGTACACATGATTCAGGTTTCGTACTTCAGTCTTGATGAGTGTGGACAGATTTTTCACGTCATAATGCCAGCCCAATTTGTAGGCACTTTCCTTGGTTTTAGGGAGTTTCTTCAAGTGAGGGGAGTAGAACCCATCGGGTTGAACATAACACGTTTCTATGAGACAACACAATTCATAACAGAAGTCAAGGAAGTCGGTTAAGTGTTGGTGGTATAAGGGCTCATCGTGTAAGGGAAAATAGAAAAATCGCGAAAACCGAAAAACGCTCTAAGGCCATCGGGATTCTCAGGTGTGCAAGCTCGTTTGCAGACAGTGCGCAATGAGTGCCCGGAGTTGGTCAAGTATTTGGTTTTTGAATAAATTTTAGGGTGAAAAAGTAAAGTACACTGACCAGAAGTCGTAATCGGGGCTCGTTTAATTACTGCGAAAATACTTGGTTAATTAACTAATACTGATCTCAAAAGGGCATTGAAGCTCGCTGGGTAGTGAACACGATTTGAAAAGTATCCAGGGTGGTCAAAAAGGCCGAGTTAATTTCATTCTCATCTCCTGATAGTATGCTCAAAGTCTAGGCCTTGTAATGAGGTAGTCGGGAACACTGTGAACTAACTGACGGATATCATCAGCCATAGTGTGATGCAAAATAAGACTTAACGAAGACAATATGATGGAAGAAAAGTGGCTCAAAACCAACTGCCTTGTAGTTGATCTTCATCGTGCTGAACTGAACTGAAATATGAACTGACTTGCACCACTTGAGACGGAAAAAAGTGATTACCCCCACTTCCTTGGTTCCATGGGTTCTCAGGCCGATAGCCCCTTCAAAAAGCCAACCCATCAGTATGGAGGAAATCATCATGGATTTATTTGCACAACAAACTTTGCTGGGGGCTTACAGTACCTAGGTTTTTCGATTCATTCTGGAAGGTGATATGGGATAGTTCTTCGAGTTTCCGCAAAAAGGAACGAACGTATGAAGATAAAGCCGAAGGTGTCGGCTTTTTGGAAATAGTACGGTGTAGTGGAACAGCTCTCCAACCAGCTCGACACTTTTTTTGAGTGTCCACATACTTTCCAAAAAGGACATTTTACGCAGTTTCTGAACACATTAGAAATTACTCAAAACTCTTCACCAAATGCGAAGATCCGTAGGGAATACAAAAGGAGAGCAGCTGTACAATGACACTCGGCATTAAAAACTACTTCAACTTAGAGATAAAAAATGACTCCTAGGTAAACCAAGAAAGATGGAAAAATACGTAAAACTCGATCGATATTCAAAGACCTTTTAGGCAGAAAAATCTGTTCACTATTTACCGTTCAACTCATGAGGGTATGCACAAATTCAAGATTTAGTTCACACGATAGTACCCGAAAAAGCACAGAGTTAGGCATGACCAAAAGCCTCGGCCGCTTCTCTGGAATGAACGGCCAGTGGTTTACTGGCGCTGTTAAAAATGGAATACGATGGAGCACGATCTCAGATATCGTTCCGTAAACAACTTGGCGAACTTTAAGCGGAAGTGACTGTTTGGTGTCTTGCTATCTCGTGCCAAGGATAGCTGAACGTATGTGACCTTGGGTGCTAAATTAAAATGCACTGGGCTAGGAAAACTGATAATTGAAAGGTTATGAATATATGGTGAATTTTTTAAATAGTGTCAATGAAATTATCTCCAGCTATATTCAGAAAGGCCTTAATAGAAGAAGGTTTTTGAGTCACTATATTTTTTTCAATCCTGCCTGCAGAAGAACTCCAAAAAACGTCTTCCATAGTCAGGAGATTTTCTGTTAAATTTGGTTACATGACTTAGTGATTCATCGGGGAGCTTGCTTAACTATATTTTGCACCTTCCCAGGCATACGTTTCACGATGAAGAGTTATGATTGGTAACGTTTCTGAGCTTCCCCATCAGATTAGATTAGTCTGCTAAATTTGCGAAGATGACCGTGAATGACATTTCGATTCCAGCCGACAGTCCTGTATTGACAAGAAGTTTCAGTGCTGAGCTCCTGGTAGTCTTTGTTACTCGCTTCAAATCTGGAATCCTCTCGATCAACTGTCACTCGGAACCACCACATGACCAGCTCTACAGGATCACATCAAGTGGTAAATATACACAATGTGATCAAAGATAATGTAGACACCCTGGAAAGGGGGGGGGGGGGAAGAAACTCCCAACTTACTACTTCAATGCTTGTTAGTAGGCAGAATAATGTAAGTGTCAAAAAGTAACACTCGAAAGCTTCACACTGCGCACACGTCGCGAGCATGCCACATGAGGCGCATGAGAGGTTTGACGATGGAAATAAACCACGGACAATGTATTCCACCCCGTTCTATATCAAAATTTATTGCACCTGTTTTCGAAAGCCTGACGGTCAATTGGACCACGGAACAGGTAGGCCTTGTGTGAAAGCTGGATGACTGAGTGAGTGCAGCTGTCTCTATGCGCAAGTGCGCAGAAACTAGGAAAAATGGCGAAATGCACGGCGTTTGATTATCAGCCTTAATGGGATTATTGAACAAGGGCTTTTGTGATGGACAAGGAAATGCAGCATTTCTCGTTCTCAGCGATTCTCAGCTTCGGTTTTTTTCTTTATGGGGAATAAGCGTAATGCAGTGGAAACTGGAAAGCTTTTTAACCGACAATATCCGGAGAGAAATTCAACAGCTATAACAGCTGTAGGTAGACAGATGAAAAGTCCGAAGAAATGGGAGCGGCTGGAGAAAGAATGAAATGCTGTCTACTGAACTCGTTTATTCATTTCAATGACCGAGGGACATGTACCTACTCACTGGTTAAATGTTGGTCTGTGCCTAGTGGACGACCCTACCTACTTTCTGACCCAAAATGTGAGGCATCTAACAACCCTTATCAAATTTTTCAGTACAGAAAGAAAACGAATAATGCGAAACATTTGTATTCCCTATAGTCTTCTCAATAGTTTTATTTTTATATCATAAATGACTAACAATGTGTCCGTGGTAAACGGACTGATGGTGCAGTATTCATAGTTGGCTGAGAACAGGGTTACGCAGTTGGATTACTTTAGATTCGCCTGAGGCAAACGGCTCGGATTGCGGATATATAGCAAGAGTTTAAAAGAAGAAATTGGGTGATATTTTCTTTTTGGTTGTTATCAGATGCTGTACTATTGATGTACCTGGATTTCAGTTAAGATAAACTCTGGAGGTGCTATGTCACCGATTTTGCCAGACTTTCGGGCATATGTTCCGGAATCCGTCTTGATAGTTGCTGGTTTGTACTGCCGATGTAAGTCAAGCCGCATTCGTATTTGAACAATATGTGGAGAAAGATTCTACAGTGGACTGTGTCTACCGTTGTCTAGCCGAATCTCAACAACATTGGTAACGAACCACCTTCGTCCAATAGCTCTAACATCTAGAGCATAAGCCTAATGACAAGGCAGTACTCACCCGCCCGCAGTTACCTGTGAACTTCTGCAAGACCCTTTCTACGTTGCATATAAACCAAAGAGATACATTGTAGACAATAGAGCCAGTCTGGTTCTTGTTATCAGTATATCTTTGAATGAAAACATGTCAAACATTTTCATCCACTCTGCTCTCTCACTGTATCTGTTCACTCAGATACCTCTAAGACTACCTGAGCACTGTATGTGGATTGAAGTCATCGCACACATGCACTCGTGCACCTACAAACACACGCGTATTTATATACATACACAAAGCAACTATCATTCTTTCATTTCGTTTCGTATCGGTGCGTACTATGCACATCTGACCTATGTCCCCCTTACACTTGTGTCGCACAGGACAAGCATGGGGCCCAAAACAGTCACGTACAGACCGATGCTTACTTTCACTTTGTGGAACGAAACACAGGAGCGACAGTCGTGAACCGTGGAGGGCACGCCATACATTTACCTTCACATCGGCCTGTTTGTTACTCTGGTATTAGTCAAAGGGGGTTAGTCTAGTGCCACATCCGCGCTCGGTTATTCGCATTAACTTCATGTACATGATATAAGAATTTATCAGAAAAAAATATGTAACTGCATAATATTAGTTGGATGATGAATCTGTGCAAGAACCGATCACAGAACCCTTTCCTTTGAGCGTGGTCCGGCTGAAGCAAGATAAGGTCTGTTTAAGGACTGCACCGCTTGCAGCCTTTTTTCTCTCCGATATTTACAACTGAACCAGAGAAGATCCGTAGTTGTTTAGTGGCTGTTCGAACTGAATGGCCTGGTTCCGCATCCAACAATTCCCCCAAGTTGACAATTTGAGTTTTGGTAATGGTTGTCTTTGGGCACCCCGAAGATTTGCAAGAGTGAACTCTGCCTAAAATAGTCTCTGGAAAGCAAGTGCGCAGAACTGCACTGACGGTTTTGGCTGATAGGGATGTCTGCAATGAAATTATTTACACGATTTCCATAGGTTGACGCATCCTATTCTCAAAGTAGTTACCTCGAGACAGACCAAGCCATGTGGTCACAAAGGCGCATGGATAGGAATTGACAACGACTTAAGCCCCACAGTAGTATGCGTCAAACGTCGGTTGAGCCTAATTCACGTTTATGAAAGCACCACTGCTGAACTATCAATGGGCGCCATGCACATTCAGATGCAAAAAATTCGTGCTGCTCTAAACTTCGCTGCACACTTGCGCGTGGAGACAGATGCACTCACTCAGTCATCCAGCTTTCACACAAGGCCTACCTGTTCCGTGGTCCAATTGACCGTCAGGCTTTCGAAAACAGGTGCAATAAATTTTGATATAGAACGGGGTGGAATACATTGTCCGTGGTTTATTTCCATCGTCAAACCTCTCATGCGCCTCATGTGGCATGCTCGCGACGTGTGCGCAGTGTGAAGCTTTCGAGTGTTACTTTTTGACACTTACATTATTCTGCCTACTAACAAGCATTGAAGTAGTAAGTTGGGAGTTTCTTCCCCCCCCCCCCCCTTTCCAGGGTGTCTACATTATCTTTGATCACATTGTGTATATTTACCACTTGATGTGATCCTGTAGAGCTGGTCATGTGGTGGTTCCGAGTGACAGTTGATCGAGAGGATTCCAGATTTGAAGCGAGTAACAAAGACTACCAGGAGCTCAGCACTGAAACTTCTTGTCAATACAGGACTGTCGGCTGGAATCGAAATGTCATTCACGGTCATCTTCGCAAATTTAGCAGACTAATCTAATCTGATGGGGAAGCTCAGAAACGTTACCAATCATAACTCGTCATCACGAAAATCATGCGACATCTACATCTGCGTAGTCCGAATTGCATTATAAATTCATGCACAATCAGTTTTGATTTACTTGACTAGCTCGGATTGCATCGTACCGATTATTTAAAATTCGGAATGATGACATTGGTTTTTTGATTCCTACGTTGTATGTAGTGGACGAAGTGCAAATAATATGATCCCATTTTTCTCGGTTTTTGTGCGATCAATTTTGGACCACAACACTTACGGTAGGCCGAATTTGTCGTGCTGAACTGCCAACCCATTACCATACCAAATAATCACACATATTTTAGGCTTGAAAAGGAATAGTTGATTTATCCCGTAAAATATGCCTGGTTTGTTTCCATCGTCAAACCTCTCATGCGCTTCATGTGGCATGCTCGCGACGTGTGCGCAGTGTGAAGCTTTCGAGTGTTACTTTTTGACACTTACATTATTCTGCCTACTAACAAGCATTGAAGTAGTAAGTTGGGAGTTTCTATTCCCCTCCCCCCACTTTTCAGGGTGTCTACATTATCTTTGAACTCATTGTACTCATAAATATGGTGTCTAGTGTTGGTCGATTTCTGAAGAAATTCGGACTGACCGAGTTGAGTATTTTCAGCTTTACAGCATTCCATCTCTTGCTGACAAACCCCGTGAGACACTCTGAGAATATTTATCTGACTCTCTTGCGTGACAATGGACGAGTAATGAATATTTTCTTCATGTGAACTGCACGAAGTTTGTTTTTCCTCACAGCTCGTTTGTTTTATCGTTCGATCAGACGGTTGGGATAGTTGTTTTAACGAATGCACTCGTCAGTTGGTTCACTTCTTTTTTCCTGTTGTCATCTTTTTTGCGTGTAGTGAGAAAATGCTTATTAGATACAAATCTTACAACGGACGCAATCACGCTTTGAAGGTCATCGCACTGTTCTAACCAGGTGGGTTTTCTATGTGCCTTTCTAGCAATCGGCTAGTCTTCGAGAATTGAGATGAAAAATTTACTTTCTATTTTTATGGTCATTGTAATCGAAGAATGGGTACCTCTGGAGGTTTCTAGATCCTCACTGGAGTGTGTTATTGTTCTACTTACTGCAAACCTGTTATTCAAGTAGCGACAATAGATGTCCATCTCTTCTATCCCACTGTCTAACTCTCGTCAGTCAGTTTCTTCCATAAAGTTTTTTCAGTCAACGGGTTCTTTTATGAGCCAGTCGAATTACCAATAGAATCATTCATTACACAAAACTGAACTTTCAGCGTGTAACGTAGGTAATGATTTTTCAGGAGTTACTGGAATTTCGAGGTACAGTTGACTCTTTTCCATGTATTCACAGAAAATTTTAGTGTTTCTAATAATAAAACATTGGCTAAGTAAATATGACATCTAGCGACCGTGACAACAACAAATGAAGTAATCAAAGACCTGATAAACACCACAGTCACTGGAAAAATAGTCCGGTTATATCCAAAAACAGGTTGATGCTGACCCTAAATTGTTGAGCTCTTTTCCTACCCAGTTTCCGACCTCTCTCAATTAGTTCTTATTAATATGGAGGCTTGTGTGTGTATGACAGAAAGGAGCTTTTCGATTACTACGTCTTCTCAACAACTGCCTATCTCAATAAATCTTCGCCGCATGATAATCACAGCCCTTACCTTCCAGTATCACTTCGAGTGCAGATCTACGGTAGCTCCCTTTTTTGGCCTCTCCTATTGTTGTTCAGGTGTGGCCGACTTGGAACGGAACAAGTGAGTCTGATGTCGATTATCAGTCGAATGTCATCAATACGTTGTACAAATGCACAACTCCAGTACACATATTTTCATGTGTTTTATTGTCGGCGAAGATAATTGTTTATGGTGAGTACCATTCGCATCTTGCTTGCGTACACCGTAATGGAGATTGGACTTTTTCCGGTAGTCAGATAACATCCATTCTATATTCAGCACTACTTAAAAGGGTCGGCATATACTTTTATGTAAGGAGGAGTCAGTAGTTGAACCAGGTGCACATAGTTCTGTACTAAGCTCAAAAACAGAGGCTGATTCTCTGACAACCACGGAAAACTGAACACTAATGAGATTAATGTAACACTTTACGAAACGAATAAGTATTTAGGTAACGGTAAACTCACTTACTTTCTTCTCAACCAAAAGTCCACTCCATGAGCTGGAATCGAATCAACAACCTTCCGCTTACCGGATGGTTACTCTACCAGCTGAGCCGTCACCCTCGTGATATCGGACGTGAATAATGCAAATGAATATCGAGTTCGAGACGCACTTGTTATGGAGATATTGTTGAGCGATAGTTCATTTCATCAGCAGCGTGCGATTCATTTGCTGAACTCACAGTTCACAGCATACGTGAACGGATTCCATAATGGCAGAGTCTTCAATTTAACAAACAAGACTCTACCTCCGGCAGAATTTCCCATTCCCTTGTGCCACATTATTGTAGTCAGTTTAACGATGTGGTTCACCAAATGAACGTCGATAAGGTACTCGTAGCTTCATATTGTAGGTGACGTCAATGCGTTGACTCAAACTCAACCGAGATCGTCGAATTATGAAATCTGCCGATCTCACCAATATCTTCGAATAACTACCGAAATCCTGTACTCCTTAAGTGAGCACTTACCGACCTTGTGAAATTAGATAGAACATTGTTGAGGGATGAAAGAAACGGATAAAGCTGAAGAGGTTCAAACTTGCGCTTGCTTCCGGTTGATGAATTAATACAGAGCAACAGGAGATAAATGAGGACTATAGGAAAAAGCTCTCCATCAAAGATGATGTAGGATAATACGTGCAATTAATTCACCACTGACATACAGTACTCGAAAGAGTGTTCAGAATAAACTGGAACGAGAAAAATACATGAATTTGGATTATTTTTATGAAATGTGCACGAAAAGATAATTTTTGACCAAGATCTCGACTACTAGTATGAGTTAACACATTTCCTACAGCCCCTAAGTTATAAAAATGCACTGGATATGGCAGGTGCTTGCAGTACGTGATCGTGATAACATTTGGTCGGACATCTTAATGTTCAAGTCTCAACCTTCCAATCAACCTCCCGAAATGGCGATGAAGCGCTTGCAACCCAATCATCAAGTCCAGCCGTCCGATGCTTATTAAAATCATCAGAATAGTATACAATCACCACTATGATTGAAAATTATTGTGGAAATCTTTGATTTCTTGGATTGGGCAACGCAGAACAGTAGGCATTTGAAGAAACAAAGGTACTCGCTGTCATCGTTGTGGATGGGAAGAAGAAATAGGCCACAGGACGGTGGCTTGCCTTTTGAATTTAACTGCCAAGGATTGTGTTTATACTCACGTATGTGAGCACTTTATTCTACGGCACTGATCATTTGACTGACGCCAAAAAGTACGGTTACTGGGTCAAATGTTTCTTTTCGGAACTGTACCAGATTCTTTTTTGCATGAACCAGTACATATTCAAAATAGATTAGAAAATAAGGAATGTGACAGCTCCCAAGCAGCAGGTATATAGGTCCACGTTAGCACTGAAAAATCACTCGTTTCGACTTTAAGATACTTACAGTTGCCAGACAAGGTGGACGTAACCATATCGGCTTTCTGTTTGACTAAGAACATTTACAACACAAAAGCTGGCAAAAAATATACAGAGGTTTCATGGACAACACAGTATAGCCGTATCATGAACTGTCATCTGTCAGGCAGTCGTAAATCTCCCTGAAAACACGTTTTCTGCAAGGTTGCAGTCGGCATTCTTCCAACCCACGGGTAGGATACTTGGTGAACACTAACCAACTACGAGGCCCTCATATCCTACACAACAGTGCAGTCGTGACGCGTGTGCCCATGAACTAATCAGTCCATCATACGTCACTGTTCACATTGACCACTGACAGACAACCTGCTGCCTACCCTTCACACCAGTCCGCCAACACAATACTGCGATCCGACTTAACCAATCACACCTGCGCACGACGCTGGGCAATCAATAACTACGTCATATGTGTCCATGCTTCCCCTGCGTTATGCTATATAAAGTGTTGATTTTTGGTTACGATTAAATGCATTTTTCCGCACTTGTTCGTGGTTGCTTATTCTTTAGGTTTGGACGATCGAGGAATCACTGACCGGGGATGGCCCAGAGGTTTTGCGCGATAACACAAGAGAATTTGTCTGGTGACACTGTTTCTCTATGGGCTCAGCAGATAAATTAATCCGCATGTGGCTATAGTTTTTCTTTAATTTGGTGTAAAAACAACAGTAAGGTCAGCACGCTTGAGGGGAACGACAACCTTTCAAAACGTGCTAGCAACAAACCACAAAAGGGATTTAGAAAAGACCATTCCATATCAAGCGAAACACAAACATCGACTACAGTGTGCGAAAGTTGTTCAAGGTTATGATCAAATACAGAGAAAGTCCTTAGATCAATAAAGCTTCGAGCAAACGAATACTCATTTAGAGAACACAGGTTGGCAAACAAGCTTTTTTTCAGTGATTCACACTCATGCTATTAGGTCGAAATATATTAAAACGAGTTAAGAGATTGAACCAATCAAACAACTGGGAAGTGATAGAGATTAACAGAGACAGAAAAGGTAAGAAAACACTTGTAACCCAGGTCTAAATCAAGATAGGATATGGGTTGTTTCTCTTGTGTTGTCAGTTTACATCTTGTCTGTGAGCTGTTCTGAGGTGGGGAGCAGCCCGGAGCAGCTCAAGGACACAAATTGTTTTTGAGCACAGTGAGATGTTGTGGAGGCCGACGCCGATAGCCTTAGTTGGGGTCACGATGTGGTATTTCATTGGTCTTGATTGTCGATCACTGACCATGTACATATGAAAACCTTAGACACAATAACAGTGTGATTGGAATGAGCTAGGCGTGGAAAGGTCGCGCTAGTGATCAACTTAATTACCCCATTGTTCAACCATGCAGGGTGGTGGTCTCGGATAGTGTCAGACAAACTCCTGGTCGAGCAGCCGACGCACTTTGTTCCATAAGAACAAGTGGGTAAGTACACGCAAAATGAAGCCAGAGAGTCGGGTATTTTGTCTTTCAACCGCAAAACCACGACTGACATGGACTCAAAAAACATCCGGGGACTAGCCATATGGAATGTTCTACTAATGATACCTGATGGTCTCTATTGCAATCTCTGCCACAGTACCGTCGTTGAATAGTGAAGCTATGTATATTGGTCTTCTTTACACCACAGATTCTCTTGGAGATTTCTCCTCCGTCTGAGTCATCTTATCAACTGGGCGGTCCGGGTAAGTATTCGAAGTTCTTTCTCAGTGGTGTCCTCGGAACATATTCGTCTTACTCTGTTTGGGGCATCTAATTACGTTCCTCTTCAATTTAAGTTGTACGAAATTGTGGAACTGGAGGTACCGCTCATTCCACGTCGCCTTCTTAGGCACTGACCGACCGAAGGAACCATCCTCACGACGATTCTCCGGGGCGGTTTTAACGTTATTTAACTATCAACTTTGCAGCTGGAGGCGATGCTGTAAAAAATTACATGAATGTTGTCTTTCTATAAAGGATCTAGATAGACTATTCTTTTCCCCATGGCATTACAAAATGATAATAACATAAACTCCTGCAGTTAGTACGTATAACTATCCCAGTTTTTGAGTAACAATAAACGAGAACGGATAATTAAGTTGATCAGTCAGTATCAAATATGGGACAAAGTAGCCTCAAGAACAATTTTTGCTGGTTTTCGATGTTAATTTGTCACTTTAGCCGGAGATTTATCTCAAAATCATTAACTAAAAGTTATTTTGTTGTACTTGATACGCTTATCCATACATAAAACTTTTATTACTCAGATAGAGTTTGATAAGCGAATTTCACTTCCAATTCCGGGTGTATAACAAATACCCTTTTAAAGCATAATTCCAGCTTGAATGATTCCGATATCAGAAAGAAAGCCACGTGAGAAAGCGTAATTTCATCTTGTTGAGTGGATTCATGACTATTTTAGTAATGCGGAGTCTGACTCACCGTAACTTTTCACCGATTTCAGTTGTGATTATTTTCTAAAATAGGTGTCCAAGGGTGCTGTTCTTGTTCTTTTTTACCTTCTTGTCCAATGTTTGTTTATCCTCACCAATTCAGCATTGCCTCTTTGAAACGATTTCCCCCTTAGTATGAGAGTGCTCAGTCGAGCGTTGACGTTTCTTCTGGTTATTCACTCTTACGGTTTTCCTAAGAAAAGCTAAGGCCAAGTAACGGGATGCGATCAGATCCATTATTGCAAAGCCCTTTGGACACCGTGAAACACGTGATTTCAAAGTCAACTGGTATTCATTTTGTTCTTGCTGTTCGTTGATATCCGTGAATTTTCGTTTGAAAGATAATCGGAAATCGTGAAATCTGGAATCTCGGAATATTTTGGTCGAAATGTGCGCAAGGACCGTCTCTTTTCGGTGACCATGACACTTTTTTTTCAGGCAGTGGAAGACAGAATTTGAGGAACACATCAGAATAACGCACAATTGTTACGATAGCATGATGTAAAGCGGAAATAGTTAGGAAACTCAAGGCTATGTTGAATTTGGTCTTCTTTATCGAAGCCTTCAAGAAAAATGTAGACGAAGTTTTCGGGAATTTTCTCGGGCCATTTTAAATCAGAGTACCCCAACGTCTGTCGTCAAGCTCACTCATGTACATGTTCTCCACGGGGTGTTTTGCTTTAAACTCTAGAGTATTTCCTGTATTTTTTGAATTCACAATCATTGAGCCTGACGAAGATTTTAAGTCCTGTGTGGATTAAATGTTTTATAGAGGAATTTTGTCATTTGAATTAGCCCTGTATGAGAAAAATTGAAACTTTCGAGGGATGACTTCCTTGAATCACAATATAGAAATATGCGGGATGTTGACGTGGCTTATTCTGTTTGATTTGATCTTAGGGAAATCAACGGAGCTTTTTGCAAAAAAACTGTAAGTGATTTGACGTCAAGTGTTCTTCACATTTATACACGATACTTTATTGAAGGTACTCATCATGGCTGGTTGACGCCATGTCGCTGGTGTTTCGACAAGGGATTTCCAAAAAGCCAAATGAGGAACCTTGTATTTCTCAAAGCTCATCCGCGTACTGTGTGCTACACAGTCTACTAAATACACTAGAATAGTAGTTTGCACATCTTTGGATGTTCACTTGCTTTATTCACACCCTACTGGCCGTACCGCGTGAGCTCATCTGGTAGAGCATCTGTTCGAAAAGCGGAGTGTTGCCGGTTCGATTCCAGCTCGCGGTGCTGGACTTTTGGATGTGAAAATTTCGAATGGATTTTCTATTACATAATTTGTCTGTTCCATAATCCTTGAACCCTGTAATAGGCAATCAGAGAAACCGTCATCTCGTGATCTTCTATTCACTCTCCAGATAAAAATGTCATGAAACGTGGGTCCATTCTACTTTTACCAAATCCACTCAGATTTTTCTCAATCTGCTCACATGATGTTTATGAGGTCGAGGAAAAGCTACAGTGCTAGTTCACGCGATGAATTTACTAGATATTTATTGGCAGAATTGAGTAATATGTTTGAACTTTGTCTATGTCGAAAAGGGTACTTCCAATAAACTTTGTGACACAATGAGTCACCAAAACTATAGGGCGTAAATTGTGTCTGAAATGATTAAAGCACATGGAGAACAGTGGAGAGGGGGAAAACATAAAATATAGAATAAAGCCACCGAGCTACTGACCGGTTAGTGTACATTGTAGGTGAATGCATTGACTTTATTCAGTTGCTTCAATAGTTCCCTCGGCTGTGTATAAAGGACAAAAAAGAATGTTTCAAGTAGTCCCTTATTTTTCCACCTGAAAGTGATGAGCTATGCTAACAACGAGAATTTATAACTTTGGCCGTGATCCCTATGTCACTGTTCTGACTCAGATTTTCTCAGTAAAGATTAAACAGCCCGTGATATATTTATACACCCGCTTACGTAACTGTCATTTGTTGCAGCTTTCACAGGTGGCCTGGCATCCATATTCACAGATTGAATCAGTGCTTGAGTACAAACATTCATATCTTCAGCTGGCGGTTTGAGTATTTTCTCAGCTTGGTGAAGAATGTTGAATTCGGTCGAAATTTACCAATGCCAAACTCAAAAGAATACATCCGAACCTTGACGTGAAAATGGGGACGTGTAAAAGCGATAGCAGCACGTCTAATAAAGCTCGTTACTCCGAAAACCGCAAATCTTTTTTGTAGTTCATTTCCATCTTGATTCTTAGCATTTTATCGATATTACCGACTCTGTTTGTGTTCTCTTTTGTGCTGAAATTTCTAAATCTTAGTTTAGAACTTTATATACAACAATCTCTGCAGTCAAAGTCACTATTTGGCAGTAAGTAGTTTGTGGCTGGGTGGACAAACTTTCTTAGAATCACACAACCGGTTTTGCGGTTATAGCAGTTGAGTAGTTATGTGAACTCCGTACTCTTTTTTCCACTGAGTCTCACATTTGCACATTCCGTAAATGATTTACTCGCAGTTGTCTCATTCCTGTGTCGAGGGTGCGAGCGAAAGCCCCCGTTAGACAGTTCGCTAGAGAATCAACATTTTGACTCGCTGATTGTGTTCTACGGGGATTGGTCGCTGTTCACCATAAAAGCAACAACGCTGCCGTCGCTAGTTAAATTGTCGTTGTTCTTACTGCTATTTGGCGGCACTATAGTCGGGGTTTTCGAGGTTAAATGCAACAAACCTACCACCGTGTTACAGTTGAGACTCCTCAGTTTACCCTTCTGAAAGGAGAATCCATTCACGTATCTGGAGTACTGTTGAGGTTACTATAAAGTAAATTAAAATGATGCCAATGAAAAGCCTAAGACGAATCTTCATGATGAATAGTGTTGCTACTGAGATTCAAACTATTCCCTGTAGAAGAATTATGACTACGCTGCAACAGCCTTTCGTGAACCAGGTTATTTTGCTTATGCTACTGAATAGCTCGTAATTAGTCAGTTTGTTCCAGCATTATCCATAGTGACTTGAAGCCAGATAATGTGGTTTATTCTTACATTTGTCAATTTCGTATCGCTTTAAAAACGGTAAAACATTGTCGGAGAATACTCTTGCGCCGTTTCGGCGTCTGATATTTGTAGTATGCAATAGAAATAAAGAAAATTTGACTTTACGGCAAACCGAAATACAGCTAAGAGTCGCTTTACTGCCTCTGTGTCAACAAATAGTTTTATCTAATTTTGTCGTTTGAGGAGGAGCATTTTGTTTCACCGGTTCATATTCGTATTTTATGTAAAAACACTACCAAAGATTATCGTCGTCTGAGTTATGAACTGTCTTTCTCAAAAGCTCCGATGAGATTTGTAACCGGTAATAGACACGGACTATTAGCAGTAGCTCCGCTTCTCTTACGAGTGCGGAATATAGTTGTAAACACTGTGAAAAATACTCAAATAGGGATTGAATGTTTTGTGGGACTAACTTTTCCATACAGGTTTTGGGACTGAATTTATTATCCCGGACCAAACTCAGAGGATTTTCGTTCTCTTATGACGCGGAACTAACGCGCATAAGTTAACGCTTACAACCGTACTGACAAATCAGTTGTACTGATAACGCAGTTTCCCAATCGGCACACTCTTCTCATGCTCTGATTGATTCGGACGGACAGTCTGTACAATCTACGCTTCGATCAGAGCGTTTGCTCAAAAGCAAATAAAAACAGTTGGGACAAAATTTCGCTTATAGCGGATAAAACTCGAGCAAATATTGCTGTTTGTTTTCCCATCGTTGGTTCCCGAGCTTAGGTGATAACAGCTTCAACAAAAAAATCTACAGTTCACAAAATGGATGTCCGAATACCTGTCAGCAAAGACAAGCTAGCTGAACGAGGCAACAATGATAACAAATACACATGTGTCACTTATCGTAAGTAATACTAGGGAGCACATGCAATGATTGCTTTCATTACTACTGTCCATAAAATGTTTAAGATTATCAACTGCTGTTACCAGGATTTAACCAGACTGATTTATTCAGTAATTTACATATTCCGTAGTTGTACACTTATTGGAATCACCACAAAGTCTCCCAGTAAAATATTTTGAGGTTCAAAATTTTGACTGATAGATCTTTGGATATTTTCGTTTGGAATGTAAAAACCTAAATTATAAAGATTTATTATTTCAGAGTTTGTAAATATATTTAGATTATCCTATTTGATATGTTGAAGCGCGTATACTGGAAGGAAGGGTGAATTAAATAACGAGATTCCATCACGCCACTGCACAGAACTGATCACATTGACGACGTAGAATAGTAACAAATCACAACTTCAACCGTGGTAAGAATCGAAAGCCCTCGTCCGATAGCGGACATTCAGGACGATGAACAAGAGATCACTGACTTTGCATGAGTTTGAATGATCTTTGTTGGACCAATGACGGTGAGTTATCCACCTGTGGAATGCAAAACCAAGCACGAAAAGCAGAAAAGCTTCGAATAAATGACTGGGATATCCAATTTGTTGTCGAACCGATAATTAACTTCAATAGGAGCAAAATAAATTCCATCCACTGTCAACAGTCAACTGCAGAAAATGCGATATCAGAGATGGTTTTTAAAAAGTATATTACTCTAAAAAAGCCTCGAAGCTGTCTGGTCACATATACTAGCTGTAAATAGCAGGTAGTGGAAACGTTCACGAAATAAGGCGATTTAACACAGAAACTGACAGGCGGAGACGATATTCACATTTCGTTGAGTATTTCAATAATCGGCCATCGCCTAAAAATGTATATATGATGTAGGACCCATTGTCGTTCACCTCGGGTTCAGGCCCCAGCAAGAGCTTGGTAAATGTGTACTGCTGAAGATTCCTAACGAGGATGAAACAGTTGTTCCGTGCTTCCATGGTTTTTAGTGGTGAGCGGAGCGTTGACGCTGCATGTTTAATCATATTATACGTATCATGCAAATGGTAAACGGTTGTGGAGAATGTACTAAGTATCATTCGGTAAACGAATGCATCGTTTCACATTCTGATTTTAGCGCTGAATACTCGTCATCAATAGCTACCACAGGGTAACGTTATCATACGATTGGGGAATGTGTTACACCTGCTTAAGAAAATACTAAATTAAAAACTGATTTCTAGTGATGATAAACCAATGATAAATTTTGGTAATCCGATTTGAGAAACTTTGTTCAAAAGCCCACAGCTAGTTTGGTTACATGTTGAACTAGCAGTTTGTTTTTTTCCCGGCAATCAAATCGGAAGTATCGGTAAAATGACCACCCAATTTTGCTTTATTTCTCCTTGTACCTATTAATTATTTAAGCTTTAAAACTCCTCATTTACCACCAGATTTTCCTATGTGATAACTCCGTAACTAAAGTTTACGCTCGAAAACAGTCGAAGACTAATCTTGCTCAGTAAATTGCACACCACTGTTTATTCACAGACAGAAACACCATTACTCTTTTATGGAACAAGATTGAAATAACTGGATCTTGATGCCAACTTCTTAGACGTCTACCTTTTGTGTTCCACTGAATGTTTGCGAACACTTTTATGCTACCTTCTAAATCCACACGAGTCTCTGGAGGCAAAAATAACTGCTCTTTCCGACAGTACGGTTTCCCCCACTGTTGTTTATTTTGAACCTCGTGGATCTTGCAAGAAGGCTACGTTACGAGATTACTGATTACTACAACTAATATTCATCTACACGATGTCTCTCTAGAGTTTGGATCAACAGAAAAGCTGCCCCTGAGATCAGCTGTTCACAAATCAAACAATATGGATTACATGTTTCGATGCAAGTATTGTGAACACGAAGGCAGAGTTCCAGCTGAAACTGTATCAAAAAGGACACTGATTTCACCCCACACACTGCATCTGTAGTACTGCATAGGGTACCCAGGCAGCATGTGTACCGTGCCATTGCCGTCACGGCGGAAATAAAGAATAACCGATTCATCAGAAACCGTTACCGTTTTCAAAGCTAGGTGCACGAATTCTGCTAGCACTGTGTACTCTTTAGGTCTTGAACAAAATTCGTACAATCTTGGACTGCTTAGAACCTTAAAAAACAACAATGTGAAGTTGAAAATGTGAGAAATAGGTATAACTGGCTTGTTCAGAGGAATCATAAGAAGTGTTGTATCTTTATATCAATATATAAGTCGGTGATAAATAAGGTCATGAAAGTGTGGGTAAGGACCATAATTTTGATAATACCAAATGCGGTGACTTTTTTGTTCATAGTCATATATTACCTAATTAGGATATCAGCCCACACCATCGGACACTCATGGAGGAACTCGCACTGGATATAAGGTTGAAGATGAAGCTCTTCAGGTTTCGTAGAAGCAGCTATGCCTAAAAGACAACAAATGGGCGGAATAAGTCACGCTCATAAAACTATCTTTGTTATGCACCTCAAGAAAGCCATATCGTGTAGATCGTGTGATCAGGTGAATTACATAAGAATGTACAATCATACCGGGAAAACGAACCACTCAGAACAAAGGACAAGTATATTTTTTTATCACAATTGCAAACCGTCGAACCGTGAGAAATGTATTCGTTCTGTGCCATATCGTGACTTATTTTGCGCGATGATAAATTTATTTAGTAGCTGTGGCAAACTAGCTTCGATTTTTTATTAATTTGCCAAGAGATCAACTCAGCTTCAAGCAAGGAAACAAAACAAATTTTCCAGTAGTCCACAAGAATTCATTTTTCGTTATTTTGAGCATTGTGAGGTCAAAATAGCCAGTGAAACGAAGTGTTGAGCTTCGGTAGGGCATGGACTTAAACAGCTGAATAATTCGGCGTCTTCATTCAGAAGAAAGCATCACTTTGTTCGTTATGTAAAACGAAAGGAAAAGTCCGTTTTGAGGCAATATTTAGGTAGCACTTGATATGGTGAACAGTCAGCACGAAATAACAGGCCTTACTGACCAGTGATTCGATGGTTGTACGTAATGTTTCTCTACGGAGACAGATCGTAATTCTGTAACAGAAGGGAAAGAACGATTGACAGAGACACCTACACACACGTAGGTGTACTGACAAAATCAATATTCCAGTTCGTTCTGTCACTATCGCAGATGCACCAACCTTCGCGCCACTACCAGGACAAACATACATTCACGAAGAATAGATCATGTTTGCTATGTTGTAATTAGTTATTGCTTACCCTTGCGCAATGAAGACTGGATTATTTGGCAAACAATGGAATATACCTGGGTTTGAAACCAAATCCATCAGTCATTTTTGGAATCATTTCGGAATACCCTGAACAGTACTAGCTGCAAAATGATGAGCAAACAATTGTTGGTTCGGACTGATTACATATAACGTTACAAACTTGAATCAAGCTCAATCATCAAGACCCAAACAGACTGACATGAAGATACTTCTGTAGGTAAATAGCCAGCTGCGGGTCGGTATCCGCTGCGTACTTTTCACCAAGCGGAAACTCGCATCTTCTTGGTGTAGCACCAACGGCTTTTGTTCAGATAGCTTCTTTTGACTTTATATTTCACTCGATGGATCACACTTTATTCGGATGGGTTAAAAAGATTAGTTCCCGCTGTTGTAATGTTATCTGGATCAAAAATCTGTGACTGAATTAGGAGTGACCTGGAAAGCGACACAAAATGCCGAGACCCGTCGGTTAAGTTATATTCATCTCAGGTTTTCACCGCGAGTTCTACTGGTTTCTCAATTCAGTTCAGGCGGATAGTAGCATGAGTTTCAGTAGCAACAGGTTTAATTTTACATGATAACCTTCATCATGCAGTGTTAACGGTAAACTCACCACTGAAAGCCATGAATAAGCTGTACAGTTGTTTTATCCTTGTTAGAAACCACCAGTGGATTGGCTTCCACGTACTTAGGCCCCTGTGTGGTAGTCCTCCGTCGTAGGAATCGATCACTGTGTCGAAGATGGTCTACTAACATTGAATGCCAATGGCAGAAGGGAGTTGTATCAAGTGATGTATAAGTTCAATGGATCATTGAGAACCAGTCGGGATGGCCTTGTGGCTGAAGTGTTCGATTCACTTGGTGTACCAGTCCTAATTTGGGGCTCGTTGGATGTGCACTTCTGATTATTCCCAACAAGGATGAACCGACTGCACAGTGCTTCCAGGGATTCCGTTGGTGAGTTGGGCCTTCGTACTGCAAGATGAACCTTACTATGAATAGCTATATATGATCTGAAAATTCTGCTATTCGCCTCAATCAGGTCTCTTATAGTTGTATGGTTCATGCTTTTGTATAGAACAATGAAAAAGCTTATTTTCTAACCTGCGAGTTACATTGCTAGTTACGGCGTTTGTGTTTGATCTTTACTTCGGAATTTCTACCACACCAGCCCTTCATAGTCTGCCTAAATCTCGTATGACATGTAGGATTTTGCCCTTCTTGTGCACTAACAGCGCATGGCCGGGGTCAGGTTATTTTTCATCAACTATATCAGATGGTTATGCTGAAGTCCAATAAGCACCACAAGTGCATAAGACTTCTCGTAATTTAGCACCTTCTGTTAGCGAATTCGTTGTTGATGACTTGGATTCAGTTGATTTTAGCACTCTGGTTGTGGCTTGATCAACAGAATCACATTTTACAGAAGAGTATTTAACATTTTTAAATACATTTGACTAACACATTTGGAACGCAGGAAATGCTCTAGTTTTTCTGCATGAAATGTTAAACTGAGTGAAATCCAACTTCGTTATTAGAAACAAAAACAAGCGTTTTTCCTTACAAATTAGCAAACAAGTCAAAAACAGAATGGCTGATAGGCATCACCATGGATTACTTCGCTGCACCTTTACAAATTACGCACTGCAGTCTAAGTGTTTACTTATGTAGTAACTGGGATCGGCGGAAAGTTCAGGAACAAAGGCAAAGTCGCATGAGGCACACATACATAAGGGTCTTATGGACAAATGTACAACAATTATCAAGCTTAGTTACCAAAACATTGATAAATTGATCACAAACTCGTATAGCTTGTATAATTCAGGGTGGATTGCACGGATCGATAGGGCCTCTGTATAACCTAATATCTTGGTATTTGCGGTTTTCTTGAACTTGCGTCATCGTAAATCATGCTTTCACGCTGACCACGGATACTAGAGTAGTATACATCGTGCATTTTCTGGAATCGCAAAGTAGCACTCTCACATGGGCAATAATTTAGTAAACCACCAATAAACCTTGAAGCGTTTGACTTGAACACCGAGTATGTTATTTAGGTGATATTTGTAGGTTGTCGTCAGGCCACGTATTGAAATATTTTGCAGACGACGAGTAAGTCAACGAGACAATCTCTCAATCCCCAAAGTAGTTCATGTGGTTAAGTAATGAATTTACTTTTAGGAATTCCTGTGTCGTCGAAATTCGAAGAACATCATGATTTTTCCAGATTTAATAACGGCCGGAATAAAACGTTGCATGTTTGCACGAAAGCTTAGTGCCATTTTTACCCATAATTTCATGACCAACAAAAACAGGGGCGTCTATTGCTGTCTTCTGTGCTCTGAGCAACAAAATATCACGATGGACCTTACAAATATCATCATTTCGTGAAAGCTTTCGCCCACCAACCTGAGATATTGTGAACTGTACTTCTCTGCACATGAATAAATGAACTAAACTTTAAATCACCTAGTATTTTCCAGTTAAAAATACATTATTTTGTCTTATTCTCTGCGATAATTTTCAGAACTGCAGACATAGAGCGCATCAAACTGTTCACAGAGTCGCTAGTTAACATGTTTTTGGCGAATTATTTTGATCTCCAAATTAAATCAACAACCTTTTTTCATTATGAGAATAAGTTATCTTTCACAAACAGATCCGGGCTGTTGAAGGGAAGCAGCAAGCACTTAACTTACACCTTTTCAGTGTAGAAGCTTATCACGAAAATGATAGATATGGTTATGTTTACAAGGTAGAGACTTTCTTTCACACAGAACAAGGTGTGTGTGTGTGTATGTGACTCAATTGCAGGAGAGTTTTCCAATTAAAAACGTACACGCTGGCAAGTTGATGACATTTTGCTATGAGCCTAATAACTTTTGAGTTTTTCAAAGTCAGTGGTAATACTCCGACAACCATACAAACCAGAGTGATGAGGTTTTAAAAACCAAGTCCATTGGCATGAGTTTTTGAGGTAATTCATAAGAATGATTCAAGTTTTTGTGAACCTTTTACTTCTCAACATGGAGCATACAAAATAGATCTATGACCGAAGCAAATTGCGAATCAACCTGAATTCTTTCACGATTGCAACATGGTGCCCAATGCGGACAGCTGACGCATTCTAAACTGTTTTATTCCTATTTGCAAATGGTCATGGAAATGTACCTGGAAAATCTTCCCGTTAGGCAGAATTTACGCTGTTTCTCACCAGAACGCATATTACATCATTAGCCGGGTCGACATGTTGTCTATTGTGTCTTTTTCTGGCATCGTGATTAAAATAAATTCCACGAAAATCGGTTTTCCACAGGATTCCGAACAATACCTGTCTTTGGTGCAGTTACTCAATGGGCTTCTACAATGCTATTATTTTGCCCATTTAACAAAGCAGTGAATTTATCACTCTCGCAGTTTACCTTTTTCCAATAAAATTAACTTTTAACAGACTAAGCCAAGAGTTAGAAATAAATCTTTTTTTTCTGTTAGACTAGCCATTCATTCGCTTTAGTTTTGCGGTTGAGTGGCCCAGTAATACACGGCGTATCCTCTGAATGTATTTTCAGTGCTTTTGATCTTTCGGTCTGGAAAGAACCTGGTTGGTGTTTAAGCACAAATAACAGTTCCTGATAGAATCACATTTCGCATATCAGAAGATGAGAAACCTATTTGCAATCCTGGCACGCCAAATGCTAACGCCTCTAGCTGGAATCAAAAAGGCCACTACGGGAAAAATGAAAGTGGATCTTCCATTATCTAGGATTCCATCCCATACTAATCTGTACTTTAAGTAAGTTATTCACGAGTGACATTTTGTTACTGAATAACTTTGAATTTTGACAAACAGGACTTGGTTACCAGGGTCACAAAATTTCAACTGCACGCGGGTCTTCATTTAACTAACGTGAACAGTGATAATTTGCATACAACCTCGTATAATCAATTTTTTCCAATAAACCAAGAGAGATTAATAGACGAGAACTTAATCACTAAGAAAATAATCCATAGTTTGTTTTTGACTACACTTGGGGTAACAGAATAGGAGAATGTATCATTATTTTGTCTGAATTGTTTCTAATCGAATTGTCTCAACTAGCTGAAGTCCATTCTACTTTCATATATAGGAACGCAAACTTTATCAGTAACTCAAAACACACCACCAAAGAACTGAATAGCTCAGATTCTTGGCGCAATAATTAACATAAAAATAAAATAATGAGTGGGAAAAGAAAATACTGTTCGAAACTCAATAGAAATTGTTATGACTAAAATAGATATTTGGTGGCATTTTCTTTATCCTTGTTCGGGGATAACTACAGAGTGCCCCGCATAAACCACGGAAGTAATTAGATGGAAGCTAATATGAACTCTTTGGTGGAACACTGTTGAGTCAAACGTAGCAACGGAGATTTTTACAATACCTAAAGAATCCGGAGGAAGAAAGTGATTGCTTTTCTATTCTGCAATCAGTTTTAGAAATTTTCCGCTAATTAACTCATCTCAGTGAGTGATCAAGAGATCAGCAACAAGCTGTCTGTATGATTGGTTGACATATATTTAGTGGCACTATCTCGTTGAAGTTGCAAATTAATTCTGCTCACTGAATCCGCAGCTACTCGGGCATACACGTCACCCAAATGATTCGGGCCCAGATCGGTTCTTAAATTTGCTTTCCACAAAAATGTTTTGGTCAAATCTTCTATCCTCTACCACAAATATCATCTTGTGTCCGCGGTAGACGGGGCGAAAGCTGAATTGATACCTCACTTGCGTTGTTTACTGGTTAACCACGCGGGCCTAATAAGTAAATGCTCCAGGAATAAAGTCAAATAATGTGCCTATGAGCGTATCGGCATGCGCGCATGATCGGAATTAAAACCATGAAAAATGAAGAAGCAATCCCTGCATCATCTGTGTGTCTGCTTTACAAAACATGGAAATGCCATCAATTGTGTTTTCGAGGTTCAGGCGTGTCACTTCGCTCCACTGGGCGAATCGACAATCCGAACCAAGATAGAATGTTTCGATCATGATAAACGAGCGGATATACCTGGAAAAAATAGAAAAGAATGAGGAGTTTCTAATTTGGGCGAATAGAAACATGCCCTCAGCAGTCCTTCCCATTACATTATCAACCGAAAGTTCGTAAACGTCTGAAAATGGAATTTGGAATAAAAGAAATGAAATGTTTTACCAAGAGTTTGAGCTAATCACGGTATTTTTCGAACAATCGGGTGTATGGAAGAGGTACAGAATATCGGTAAACTGGGTAAAACGAACGGTAGTTTGGGATAGAATCCGCGGGCCCAGTGAGATGCAGTGCAAATGAATTTAAATTTTACCAGACAATGCTTTGGAATGGGAGATTTTGATCACAGCAAATACGTTCAAGTGGGCTTTCGACATTATCACAAGGAATACAACTATGATTAGAACTGCGTACAGTAAAGCGCACCATTAATAACCGGGTGAGCCCTTAACTACTCACAGCCGGCCTGAGAACCGTAAAGCCCCGATTAAATGGTCTGCGAGTTTTCCTCGGGGTTTCTAGAAGTACTAACTGATAAACGGTGAAATCAAATATCAACCCTGACATGAGGTTAATGTCTCTCTAAATGCATAGTGTTATACAGAAAAATAAATTAGAGGCTTTTTGATTGACAAGGCTGTAACATCCGAGAGACGAAAACACGAAAAACGGCAGTCGTAGCTAACAGCTCCCATAATATCGATCACGCGCCAACCAGTGACAAATCCACACTCTCGAATTACACTGTTCTAAACAATAAAAATCTATTTGAATCATAAGAAAAATATAATTATCCTCTGATAAGACTGTGTGGTACGAATCAAAATATGACGTGCTAAAAGTTACGAATAAAGGAAACTACTGCTAGACATTATAATGCAATTCCCATGAATGTTTTACAAAGATGGTTCATTGAACTGTTCTGTCGTTTGTGGGAACACGAATGGACTGTTGGTTTCCGATGGGGAAAAGTATATCACAGGATACGACTGACTTATATTCTGCAATTTTTGTTTATTGCTACTTGTCATAGACAACTGGAATTCCGATGAGTTGTTTTAATCAAAGAGTTCAAAGTGTTAATATTGTGAAACTCTGGTTGTTAGCTCAGGAGACTAATAAGTCAATTTTATCGAGAAAAAACGCGTGCAGAACCGTCTATAGTCTACGGATAATGAAGGTCAAGTGACCTATTCTGATTCCTTCAGATGTCAGGTGAAGAGATTTTACCTGTTTTAATTTTTCCTTAAATTGCCTTTTCCCTTAAAGGATTGAGATATCTTGCATCAAAGGAAATACTTGGTTTGTGGTTCACTCCAGAAGGGAAGTGCTCACCTTATGTTCACCAAGGAACCATGTTTCACATCACACACATCTAGTTGAAGTTAGATACCTTGTCTGATTCACAGCATTGTATGAAAGGCGATATGATTGACGAGGTATTTCTGTCACAACAATACAAACTCACTACAAGATGGATGTTTCCGACCTTCCTTTTTCTGAGCTCATTAGAAATGCTATATTACATACTGATGAACAAGTAGTGCAGAAAATTCAATTTATTAGGTTTCATGAGAACGTAGTACAGCTGTGAGGCAGTATATTATTATCATGCTTACAAAACCAAATTCCTTTCGCAACTCTATCTCCTAGTTAATAAACTGTAAATTGATAAACGAGATTGATTTTGCGCCATACGGGACAGCAGCAGGATTGGGAGCGGAGAGCGGCATAACCAGCGTTAAGTCCTTGGGGATTTTGTGCTTCAGAGGAAAGTTGCCTTGCAAATAGAAATTGCAATCCACTTTTCGATTGAACATTATCTTCTGTCACTTTCAAAGAAGAGACACTGTGCCACCGCGAAACGGTTTCTCAGAATGATCTTTCTGCGCGTTGAAAAAAAGTAAAACAGTCAAGCAGTCACACTGAATCTTCTTCATAACAAAGACGCTGAACTAGGCACAGTCACTATTTCCGTCTTGGTGGTGGTAGTGAGTACCTTCGGGATTTTTCACCGACGAAATACAAGAAGTTCCTTGAGTCATTTTTAGCCTAACTCTGGTGTATTTGTTAGTTCGGAAAAGGAACAAAGTTTTTTAGTAAAACAAACATGGTAGACGCTGCTGACCAGGTCACATCCAAACTCGTTTAGTCAACGGGAGGTTAGCTGCTTTCAGTCATTTTCCCAGGTTTTTGGAAAACATGTGCAAGCCTGACCTCTCAAAGGTTAAAATGATCCCACTCTCTCTCTCTCTCAACTCTCAATCGAACCGCTTTTCATGTGAAACACAGCAATAACAAGAAAGATTGGACAGTCGGCAGAAAAGGAGCAGATAACATAGACCAGAGTTAGTCAAACGGTGATTGTGGAGAGGTTTGGGGTCTGCTGTCCTAGGTTCGACTCTTGCTACCACCTATCAGTTCTCCAATGAAAAGTCTCTATTGTACTGCAGCTCACGTCTTGAAATATTGTGCCTCTAGTGTGACGCATGAACATTCGTCATAGCAACTAGCCTTCATAGATGTTGAATTTCTTGTCAAGTCTGAGTGGCACATTCAGTTAGGCTCTTGAATTTATACTATTACTTTTGGCTAGGCCTACAGCTGTTATTCTCCATGACAACATAATTCAGTGCTTGTTGTCGTTGTCTTTCATTCCTCACCTATAGCAAAGAAAACTTTAGGAAATTGCTACAAGTAGTTCGTACTGATAAAGTCTGTAAACTATATTCTTATGAATTGTGTTCTGACAGCATTCCTAATCGACCTACTCATTAATAGCTTGTGCATGCATCATAGATCTTTAGCATGAATACCTATTTTGTCTGTTTCTAATGCACTGACACAGTTCATATTTACGCTAGACGATATATATTGCACTTTTCCATTTATATATATGTCCATAGTAAGAAATATTTGCCGAAAGTTGCACCTTTGCATAAAAAATGCCCACCGGAAACCCGAATTCCCAACTGTAGCCCCTCCCCCCGATCACTGCACCGCACCGCTAAGCCATTACACAAATCTGAGGCACTAAAGGACCTACTCTCAAGTTCATTCGTTCACGTTGACACTTGTCTATTCTGTTGTTTTCCAGATACAAACTATCTATACTTAGACACTGGTAATTCTTTGTATAATTTAACTTTGAATTTGTTTCTTATTCCGTGAATAATGCAGTCTTTTCATGTTACCTAGAAAACTTTATTTATTGTTTGTGCTGTGAGCGTGCTGCCCCACAATTTCGTTTAACTCCTTGCTAAGTGGACCGTTTATGACTGCACTGTCCCGGATAGCTTTCCATGCTGTTGTTATTGGTTGCTCACCTGGCTGTAAGTCATTCGCATTTATATATTTACATACGCTGTATTAACAATAACAATGAAATCAAGATAAACGTGATTATTCAAATGGAACATGTTCTGCTGCCCGTAGCCGTGTACAGCCCGTATGGTGGGTGAAGTTGGTGAGGCTATGTTTTTGTCAGATCTACTGCCCAGGAAATCGGGGTAGTTTCTACGGGGTCCAATAAAATATGAAATAAACAAAGGAAATTAAACTTCTTTGACGCTTGTTTTTTATCTTTACATTGCAAACAACGAAGTGCTACTAATCGTTATGCACTTGCATATGAAATGCATTCCTGAACACCACACCCTCTCTGGTGCCAACGGTAAATGAACTGTTTAAACGTTTTCGAAAACCACACGTGATTATTACGTTATCACCCACTTAAGGTGACGATGGTCAAGCTTCTACTGAATGGGGTAAATGGAACAGAGAACCGTATCTACAGGATTCTTGTACTTTAGTATATCAGATAAGCCTACCACTTTCTGCTCACGCTATGGCTACACTACGCAACTGAAATTCTAAACAAAGCAAATATACGCCCTTACCTTGAAGGTCTATAAAAATCCGTACAATGTAGCTTTGATGTGTAAAAGTAATTTATTTAAGATAGTTTTGAATGAAAATGTAAAAGTATATAATTTATACAACAAAAGAACTTCAGAATCAGTCATAGCTCAAATGAAAAGTAACGTTATTCAGAGTAATTTGTTAACTCTATAGGAGTGAAAAACAAACGACGCTTATTTGGTGGCCAGAAAGACGAAAACGTTTCAGTACGAAATATACCACAATTTTGTTCAATAAAAATATAGCCAGCAAATAAGACATTTAAAGCTTACCAAAAAACAGTTGCTCAAAGCACCACCCTTTGTCGACGCGAAAGCGAGATAATTCAGCTAATAATCGAGTGAGAATTAGATGTTCTTCTGTAATCCATTTCCCATCCACTGAACTACACGTTATTTAGACGATAAAACAACCAGTAATCACAACCGAAGTTGATATATTTTGGCGATTGAGAATTTCGTCGCCCAAAATGTGAGACACTTCACACTTTAAAAAAATTATCTCGAAATATGATTTCAGTTCATGATTGTCAGATACACGCAAACCAAATATAAATAATATTGAAACCATTTCTCTATCTGAATGGGCACACTGCTTTTTGGACTACGGAACACCAAAATGAAGCATTCCAGGGGAGCTATATTTTTGAAAACGGAATCTTTCAAGCACACTTTTCTTTTGTCAAACACTAGTCAGTTAGCACAAACATTTTCCGGGCTCGTGACAACACTACTGGACTAATCTCTGGGAATATTCGCTGAATTTGAATGTAAATATTAGAACTTCTTTAAATCCTTTTTATGTGGAGAACATTTTTGGGTGAAAACCAACGCATTACCAACTGTTTCCGCTAGACACACACATTTTTTCGTAGCACAGGGGTTCCATCTAAGTAGTCAGACATGTTCAGCTGGTGCGTGCCACTTTGTTGCCGGTTAATTTTTTCGGGTATATTTTCAATATAAATACAAGGTAAACTGTTCGACGACAATTTTTATTTTTTGTGAAAATCAAATGCAAATCTTTTTGTATGTATATGCACTAATAACATGAAGTGCAAGGCGACTATCGATCACACTAGAAGTCATTCTAGCCAATCATTTCTTACCATTCTCTTTCATACAGTTATAAAGTGTTTTCGTTCTGTCCATAAGAAAAATGCAAATGGCACCTTACCCCCGTCGTCCTAATAACATTTGACATGAAAAATGGTATGCATACTGTTTCAACTATTCCTTGAAATGCCACATTTAGTAGCTTCAAGAAGAATAGCCCGTTTTATCGTCTATTTTGGAAATCTTTGTTTATCAGGTTAGAAAAAAACCACCACTCACAGCACGCTTATTTGATGATGATGATAAAGGGGCTTAAATTTGCTGAATATGAAGTTGGGGCGTAGTGTTAAGCATGCTTTTATATGCGTATTTGAAATCATTAGTTGTTCCTTGAATTTCATCGCATAACCAATCAACTTTTTGTTGCGCTCGTTTAAATGCTTCCGCCAGAGATGCACCACGCAATCCAAGAATATTCGCTTGTTGATTTATTTCCACAATTTGATGAACTGGTTTCTTAAGGGAGCACCCTAAACCTAGTATTCCGGCTTGTCTGGAATATTTACTGATAAAATATATGCGGTCAAATATGCTATTTCACCAATTAGAAGATTTTTCTCAAAGTGGAGATTACTGATCAAGAAATACAGTTTGGGACCAATGTTTTAATCGACTCTGTTCTCTTCAAAACGGTGTTACTAACAGCATGAAAAGTATTTCCAAATTTAAATTTACCGATTCATCTCATTGGATCATATGGAATAGGGCGTGATGACGAACAGGCTTTTCTCGATAACTTCATCCGGCGGCTAATACAGCTACATATACAGTATATATATATATATATATATATATATATATATATATATATATATATATATATATATATATATATATATATATATATAATGCACTGTGTAACTTTATTAGGCGGAGGATGAAGCTACCAGGAACCAGCTTGTTTTCTATCGAGCTCTTTTACCTACAGTTTGATAATTATAGTTTTTACAATGAAAGCGACTCACCTGAAAGGGCTGCCGGTCTAATCTGATACCACAACCAAACTGGATGCGAACGACAGCCAGGACCGGGAAAAATCAAAAGGGCATTATCATTCACGGAATTCGAAGCACAGCACAAGCTGCAGACGATAGCGAGGTGCAGAGGATTCCGGAGTGCAAACGACCATAAACTATATTTTAAACTGTCGAAACTAAAGAAATTGGATGACCTTTTGTCTCAGAAGACTCATCTTTCATCATGAAAGTTGACTCCGCGGCATAGTTTTTACTCCTCACAGGGGGATCTCATAAAATCACTGCAAACCAACACGTTTCTCTTGAATTATCTGAAAGGAACACGATCAAATGAGTATATAAGTTCATTAGCGATATTTCACCATCTCTGCATACAATCATTTGAGGAAGTTAGAAGATCAGAAGTAAAAGATGATGCACACAAACAGTCGTGTTTTGAATTACCTTTCCGTAATACAATAATGGTCACCGTACGTGTTATAGCCTCATGAGATAAATCGACAAGTATTCAAAGCACCTAAGCGTAACTTGTATTTTTTACGGTAATAAATGAGCAATTGCTCAGCACATTCACCTTTGTTTTTCGCTACTTATACACTCGCCTCTGAATGCACTCTTTGTTTCTGTGATCAACAACGTAAGAGATATTGTAAGCCCAATGCAGTTTATGACGGGTGATATTTTTATGAGACCAGATCGTGAGTGGACGTAGCGCAATAAATGCCATACCTCCATTATTTGGAGTAATATGTCATGGAATGGCTTTTTGCAATAATGTACAGCTTTCAATCCCATGAAGATACTTTTACCGCGAATGGTAAAATAATGGTTTGAAATAGTATCAACCTACATGACCAAAAAATGCCCAAAGTGGTCAAAATTTATATAATTATTCAAATAACTGAATGTCATACTGACGACGGTCAAAGTGGTCGTTTTTCGAACTTAGTTTCACGAAACACTTTTTGGCGACAAAAAATCGGTAGATTAAACTCTAGTCAAAATCAGCGTAATTCGGAATTCCCTTGGTCACTGTTTTGGATGTATTGGCAGTTACAGTAATAATGATCTATGTGGTCTTTATATTTGCACTGTTACTCCCAAAAAAATATATATTCCTCTATTTGTTTCGTTGGTATTAGATATTCTGCACACGGAGAACGCACTGTAAGATGATGTGATGTAATACTACAGTGCGTGAATGAGAAATCATTCGACACTTTGAGTACATGCCTAGAGACGGACTCTTTTCCTGAAAACTTAACTGTCATTTCTTTTCCAATAATTCAGTCACGGCATGAAAAGGACGTTACTAGTAGATGAACGTTGGTCTGGAATTAGTCCATTTACAAGACAGTGATGCATCACAAAATGTTCGGCCGTCTTTTTAACCAGGTCGATAAGTGAAAAGTAAAATATGTAATATGAAATCCGGATATTGAGACTCAGCCCTCTATCTGCCCTATCATTTCACTTAATTATCCTAAATTATTTTAAAAATTTTGTGTGCCTTCATGTGTTAGCAGACTACGCATATCAAAAAATGTTTCCAAGGTCATGAATCGAATTGATTTATGATCTTTTTGCCGCAGCTGTGCAAACTTTTTTCTATGAACAAGGCAACACACTGAATAACATCAGATCAATGAGGGATCATTTTCACATATAAGAACAAACTGTCTGCAAAAATACCGTTCTGTGTTACTAGTGATGACACTCAATCTCTGTTTGGTCATATGGCGGTGCATCGTTAGTATACTAAGCTATGCGAGATAAAGTTTGTGTCGCTAAAGTTTATACCTATTCTCAGCGGAGGAGAAACACGTTGTGGTCTTATGGTCTGACACATCGTTCGATAAAAGGTTTCGTCCCACTGGCAGGCAGCGCGTCAGCACCGGCTCCTACCGAGCCCATGAAACCGCGATCGAAAAGACAGCCAATCGATGGCACTGATCGACAGATGAGCGATGAATCCTTCCAACGGCATTTAAGCCTCAAGAAACGGTCGTCCATACCAGTCGGACCAGTGAGTTGTGTGCAGAGGGTGGGTACATAGACCAACGACCTACGTATTCTTTGCCATTCACTGATAAGATGAGGTAGTTTGCAGGCAGAAGAAGAATTCTCACTAGAGTTAGGGAAACGGTAACAAAACACTTCTTATTTTAATTCCCGAATGTTTGATTGCTTCATTCAGACTCATTTATACCTCAGTATAGGGTAAGATTGACTGGAGTGTCTGGACATTACCTGTTTCATATCACGTATTGTTCTCACATTTTGTTTACTGAATAGAATATTTTTAAAGTATAAAACAGAAAACACGGAAATTTGGATTGAAACCATCCATTACAGTGATCTTCCCTACAGCGTACTCCCGTAGAGCGATCGAATCCTTCGTGCTCACTGATACTACCGCTGAAGCCCCTCAAGAGCGAATACCCCCTTAGAGAAAACATGGTCATTGGGTCGCATACTTACACACAGAGGAAACGCCAATCGACTATGTGCTAAAGAAAGCGCACAGGCCCTTCTGCTGTTACACATGGCAAATGCTGCACTTGGGTGGATATCGTGGACCCTTTGAGTAGTTCACGGAAGATCGCTGGCACCATTTGACAGTGTCAGTGGATATTCAGGAGTTTCATGTGTGCTATGTGTTTCTGTGCACGCTCGACAGGTTACGTCAAATATTAACAGCTGCTCTGGTGTCTATATCGGCGTACTGTTAGCGTTTGGTCCCATAACTGGCAAGCCTGCTGAGTTTAGCCAATATCTCATACTATGGTAAAAGAATACAGAAGCGCTCTTAAATCCTGACAGGATGGTCAACGGAAAAGATAGTATTGGCTCTTTCTAATAAAACAAGTGGTAATAGTTTGCACTTGAATAAAGTTTCCACAACGAGTATTGCAACCCGGTTTGATGTTCGAAGAAGGAAAGTTCACAAGATTGCGAGAGACAGGCCCAGCATCTAAACTAGTTGGGACCAAGGTACGTCAAGTAAGCGGAACATCTTGCATTCACGTCTCATTCGCTTCAATGAAGTCAATAACATGTGTGCGAATGAATTCTCCTCACTTGACGGAATCATCTGCCGGCCAAAGGAGTGTTGCTTCAAGAGAAAGAAGTAAACATGGCTCGTATTATGGACCATATTGAATGAGGCACAAGCGAAACTGGTTGTACAAATTCCAACAGCGCCATAGTATTAGCTCAAAACTAATGAACGACGAGACCTCGGAATTTTCAAGAAAAGACCTATCAGACTGACTGGAACGCGTTTCTACGTTGTACCCAAGTAACCAGGTTGTCAAGGGTGT
The DNA here is from genome assembly GCA_948099385.1 of Fasciola hepatica. Classification (NCBI taxonomy): domain Eukaryota; kingdom Metazoa; phylum Platyhelminthes; class Trematoda; order Plagiorchiida; family Fasciolidae; genus Fasciola; species Fasciola hepatica. The sequence goes on from CANUEZ040000019.1 coordinate 7,126,838, forward strand.
AGTGGCATTCGAAAATACGAGCAGAAGGTGACCGTTTTGATAGGGCAAAGCTCAAACAAATAGTCATATGCAGACACAAGTTCACGACGATTCACACGGGCAAACTTGGTGTTGTTGGAAGTTCATTATCACGCTGACGGATGAGTGTTGACGACAAGAGACAAACTTCAGAAATGAATTCGAAAATTAGGCATTCAAATGTTCTTGGCTTGACGATGGATACATTTTCAGCCTCCTCTGCTTGCAAACGAGCAACGTAATGCTGACGTTTTTACCATCAAACCCGACGGCAACTCTTCAGCCTTTGGATGTGAAAATAACAAAAAAAGGAACTGAATTGCAGAAAAAGGCTTCTGACACAAGTGGACAATATAGTGGATGACGGGGCTGGCGGAAAAGCCTTTTTTCAGCAGGTAAGAAACGTAATAACTCTGATTCTTTTTTAGCTTATTATCCTTGATAAAATACACTTGCCATCCATCAGTAGTTCAAATCTGGGAGATTTTTGAAGAATCGGTTTCACCTTCGACGTGTGTATACATCTCACATAGTCTAACCCACGAGAATGCACTGTAGATCTTGCTTTCTGAGGGAGTGACATTAGAATCTTACACCGTCATAGGTATGTCGTTTTCCATTCATGTATGACTTCTTTGTCAGCCGAAAGCGTTCCATGTGTGGAAGATGCGAAGACCTTTGTAAGGGTAGTGGTTGATACGTGGCCGACACTAAGCCTTTCCATTTTGGGCAGACCAACACCGTTAGAGTGAGTCACAGGGATGTGAAAGCAGAGCCTCTTCATTACCAAGCCCAAGGCTTGAAATAACAGGAGCAAGAGCGACAAGATAGACGATCGATGGCCTGAGTCGACCGAGTGAGTGGTGAGTCCTGATGAGCTGTCTGTCTTTAACACAAGCCCATTATAAAATTTTATTGTCCTCACCAGTAGGACTAATGTGTAAATGCTGGGCCCGAGAATCAACGTTCTATACCGCGCGAGGCAAAACTATGGTACCCTCACATTTTTCCGCGCATTCCCAATTCTGTATTTTCAGAGCGATAGAATGAACGGTACAGTACGGAATACCGAATTTTAGAACAAAACTATGTACCACTCCCTAATTAGACTAGAAAATGGGAAGTGTGAGGGAGACAAAAGTATAAGACCCCTTATTCCGTTGCGCTGTCCCATGGGAAATTTGTCAGAACCAATCAGACCATTGAAATTGGTTAGAAAATGATTAGTTCGGTCTGTGCATTTGGCGACTGACTAGACCATGAGAACCGAAAACACATGAGCCCTGTGCACCGGAGCACGTGGTACATTCTGGCAGTCTAGCCACTCATTAGCGTTGATTCCACATGCACACCTGACAAAACTCACACCAAATTTCGTCTGCATAATGCTACACGGAATTAAACTAACAGATTTCGAAAAGAACGGATTATCTGTATTTTACCAAATGGCACTTAGTTTGCATGAGACCTGCAAACAATCCAAGTGATCGAGAAATGCAATAATGGTTGGCGGATTTTGATAATGTTTTGAGGTGATCCAATTGCGAAAAGTCTTTGGCCTCGGCGGGATTCGAACCCACGCATGGTCACCACCCTCACTTTAGTACCGCGAGTGCTCCACCAGCCGAGCTACGAGGCCACGCCGGAGAACCTTCGACTTTCTGCATATGGATCACAGTATACTCGCCCAAATTACAGTAGCACATGGCATCCACCACAGTGAACTAGCTTGTAATTTGACTGCCTACAGCAGGATTTCCCTTTGTACTAACCGGACTCCACCAGTTAAGTGCACTGGGCATGTTTACAATGCATTAATGGTGACCATGCGTGGGTTCGAATCCCGCCGAGGTCAAAGACTTTTCACATTTGGCTCACCTCAAAACATGATCGAGAAATGTCGCATGACGGCATCCGGAAAGTAACGAGCATCGTGCGCCTAAAAAGCGAACGGGTCATCCAAAAATAATTGACAAAGTCGGATGAACGCTGATTAATTTGTTTAGCCTCCAATAACACATGCTCAATGTCGAAGCTTTCATCGGAGTCAGTGTTTCAAAATGTATGTGACACAAGTAATGATGGAAGCTATGCCGTGGATGAAACACAAGAAACAAAAACGAGAATATTTATTGCTCTCACGTACCTGCGCAAAACACTACGTTCGCCAAGGATTGAAACACATTTAAAATGGATAAACAAGTGGGAAACTGTCTATTTTAGTGACGAAAACTAATTCAATTTGGACGGACCAGTTGCTTCGAGTTATTGCTGGCATGATATCAACGAAGGGGAATGAAGTTTCAGTCAAAAAAACAACGACAAGAGCCCAGTGGTGGTCTGGTGAACCTTCCCAGTCAACGACGAGAGTGAACTAGTCATACTTGAGGGCATACAAAGTTCCAGATTTTGCTCCTGCTACTGATCAACAGATTACAGAGTGACGCCACATTCCTACATGATAATTCTTTTGTCCACTGGTCATAGGCTACAAAATTTTAACTGTTGTTCCTTGGAGCTACGGTCATAAGGTGACCAGCCTGCAGCCCAGATCCTAACTCCTATGGGGCATACTTGATGCCCAGGTGCATGTGGTTTCTATAGTTGACCACTCAACGAGTGAACTGATAACCATCTTTAAGCGAGAATGGTGAATACTGACCAAGGGGTAATCAAAACTCATGTAAGAAGTATGCCGAGACCTATCGCGTTCATCATTCAGAATGGCGATTGCACACCATTTTAAGTAGTGTCTATAGAAGCTGAAGGAGAAGTCCTATGCATTTGACGCCTCCTTTTTTTGCATAATCGGGTTTAATCAGCTCAAAATAAATTATTTTGTTGTGAAATTTTAATTTTTTTCATCACAATAGGCGATTGGGTCTTTCTGACCGAACATGATTTCCCTGAAGAATACGGAAGTGAAAATATCCGCAAAATTGGGCGGAGGGGGTGGGGGGTGGGGGTCCCATAATTTTTCATGCAGTGCATCATCATTATTTTACGGTAATAGAACCAGATTATTTGCTAGCAAAGATGCTTGCTTTTTCCCCTGAGTGCGACCGTTCAGAACCACTTTGGTCTCATAAATTGGTGATGACAAAGAAGAGACAGCTGAATGAGAAAAGGTTTCAATGAGGAGTACCTTTGTCGCTGTACAATTACTGCGAAAAATTGCACTGGAATGATGTATGAAGTTTATGCCTGAAATAGAAAACGTAGTAAGCAAGTTATACGTATACATGGGACAATAAAACAAGGAATAACTAGCAATGGCACCTTTCTGAAGAAATAAATTGCTACTAAAATTTTCCTTTGTGTCTTATTTCAAATGCGACGACCACCAATAATCTCGCTTAAGCCTATCGCAAGTTCGACTACGTGTTTCAAACATGTTTTGTTCTATTTTCTGAACGACACTTCAAATAGCAAACACCTCCTACGATTTTCGCTCTGAGGGCGGTGGGGGGGGGCTTCATTTGTATTTTGCTGGCTACGGAAGGATTTCATATCCTATGTAACCATGGTGCTCCCGTTGCCTTGTGTACCTTAGAGACGGGTGAAACGACGGTAAAATTGGACACTGTGTTGGAGTAAACATAATGGTGACTTTTGATGAGTAGTGAACGGGAAATGAGATGCCAATACCCAAAAAGTTCACTTTATATTCATCCGGGAAGAATTTGGAATAAGACTCTGGATAGCAAAAAGAGGCCTTCAGTGGGTCTTATACGTACTCCTGCAGTTCATACGGGTGAGATGTCTGGAATGCATTAGCCATCGGCCGGGGTGAAGGTCATTGTCGTGAAGTTTTAAAGTGGGCGGAGGGTATAGAGATGAAGGGTCTCTGGTACGAGTGTTGTGGTGGTAGTATTTTAACTCTAACTGTCACGAGTGATAATGATAGTGGGTTCCCGGGGTCCGTCCGGCAATCCGTGGCTTCTAGTCTTGGCTAGGTCAACTGAAGAGCCTGGGCTAGTCTCGTTTGTGCACATAATTCAGGTCTAACTAAGCGAATGCGAATGCTTCTGCCGTAACTAGGGCCCGAACTCAGTCTGGTTCCGATTGATCAGGCGAGACCCGGCATAGGATTTTGAATGCATTTTCTGGGTTAACCTTGCGACCATTATCCACCATCTGGCCTGGAATGGTGGTGCTAATGACTCTGGTTTTCGCTAAACCTACCATCGAGGGTGATGTTCCGTAACGCGTTGAGCCGAATGCCGTGCCCTAAATCTTCATGTCAGCTGTTCAGCATGTGTATTTTCCCTGAAAGGCCCCTTTCGAGAAAAGTACCATCTTGGGTACTCAGGAAGACGCCAAAGGTGTTCCAATAAAACCACAAACTACGTTTCCAGCAAATCAGGAGAAACACATACTTGACCTCCTGAGTATGACACTTAATCCAGTTCAGATGGTAGCTCTTTATCTTGGATGTAGGTTTTGCTGTCGCGCAAATTGAGACAACAGGCTCGAATTTGAGGCCATGTTCGATGTGTCAAATTAAAGACGCATTACCATCGTCCAAAACGTATCGTTAAATGTTCGAAAGTGCGCTGGTGACTAGCTGTTACAGATACTGCAAAGTGGTCCGCTAAACTGACATAATTTGATCGCCCTGAAAGAACTGAGAACAAGAAATGATATATTGATACCAAAACCAAATAAGAGATCTGGCGTCGTCCTTGTGAACAAGCTAGGGTACTCCTTAAGTGTTTCAGGAATAATTCCAGACCCTACTAAATTCTGAAAATGTCACGAAGGGAAAGACAAAACTGAGAAAGTTGAGAGCAAACTAGCTAGATGTTCAAGGAGTCTGAGAGATTATATCTTTATGAACAAAGTTATATACGAAAGACTGGAACCAAGTGGTTCGATCTTCCACGTCTTTACGGCCTGCCCAAAATCCATGAACGAGTTTGTCTTATTCGACCAAGTGGGGACATGGCCAATTCGCCATATCAAGCAACAGCCTGGTCACAAATAGAACTATTTGAACCCATTCGCATGGGAGTTGTTAAGGACAGCTTGCGAGATAACTTCCACGTTGTTTCCTCGGTGTTATCTCTACTGATAGTGAAACGTTTATCATTCTAAAGCCAAGCTCAGAGATCACCAACTGATACAAACAGTCAAACTGAGCTACAAAGAACAACACTATTCAGAATACAAAAAGACCATACTCTTGCTAAAAGTCGCGTCACTATTCATAACCGTTGCCCTTTTTTAATCGTCTCGCTCTTTTACTCCCTTCTTTATTTGTTATAAAACCGAGTAAAACAATTCAGCAACGGGGCCGCGACCAGTGAAAGAATGCCAAATGGGAAAGTAACCAGTGGTGACGGCAATTGAACCCGGGTCATCATTGTCCAAAGTCGACGATGATAAACGTTCGGTCACCGCCGGTCGAAAAGGCGGATTTCCTATGTGATTTAGTAAGTACGTTCAACATACAAATAGGCAATGAAACTAAAGTTATTAGGAAATTACTTCTGCTCTACAGGCCAATTGTTCGGTTTTCATTCGAGGGATGCCTCTATCGAGGAAGAGAGAGCATTGCTATGAGTTCCCACAAGGTTTATTACAAGTGGTCACATTCATCTCTATACATGAAGACGGAAAACTATGGCAAGCCGACGAACGTTTGCCGAATAAAACCTGCACGTGAAGGATATTTTTCAGTTACTGGATCAAGACTGTAACGCAGCTAACTTTTTTTACAAGAATTTAATGTCTCTCGTGACCTACTATGGAATTGAAAACTGTGAACAAATTGACTTTCTTGTATGTACTAATAGCTGGACGGAAAATACATCAATTCCAAGACACGTCTATAGGGAAACGACATGAAACGGCTGATACACGGGCTTCCATAGCTTTGTACCATATCCTCGTATGCTGTATTCAGTTTGTTGTCTGGCTTTAAAGGTCAGGAAAATTACGTAAGAAAACACCTCGTGGGCTGAATGGTAGCACTTCCTGAAAAATATACTAATACCATGTGTCTACCCATTGTGATCAACAAAAACATCTCCTCCTTGTGGACCAATTTTTCGATGGTTCCGGATCTTGCTCGGACCACGGAATGCTCAGAATTTGAGGCAATCGTTCTGCAATAAACCTGACTTTACTGTGATTTTTTTTGTCGTGAAATGTTTGCACCTGATGGTTCCACTGGGTATCTTGTGTATTGCACACATGGAAGGTGGAGAAGTTATCAGGTATGTTATCAATTATTGGTGGGAAAAAGCCAGACTAGCTTTTGTTTACTCTCGAAATTTCGGTATCTGTTCCGTAAAGGGAAGTGAATCCAGGTGTCTTAGCGGTTCTCCCTCGCCTCCACAAGTAAAACTATATATTTATTCGAAATTCCCCGAGGAAGGCTAACAATAATTTTGTTGACTCAGTTTCTCACATTTCACTGTGTACAGTTTCCGGAAGTTTTATTCTCATTGTCTTGAACTCTCTTTCATCCTTCCGATCTGATGAACACCGTTACATTTCTAAACGGACTGAACGCCTTATTGGACTTTCATTTAGCTAACGGCTCTCTTCCTTTTGCTGCTTTATGTCGTTCTTCACCGGGGCCCTCTGACCACGCAGTAATCAAAATTTCATCTTGGATCTACGGTCATACCAACGACACACACTACACACGAGACAGTGATCGTAAACTTTGAAAGAGACAGATTTTCCCTAAAAATAATCCTAGGCCCTTTCGAATATTTGCCCGGACCGAGTTCTCTTCATTTTCCCATGCGAATCTCTCGGTCAACTGCGACCATCTTACCGGATATTTTTCTGCTTTATTCTTTCCTGCCCATTCAAAACTGTATACTCCAGCTTTGACCGTTTATAGTCTCTCCAATTAAGACAGCTCATTTAAAAAAAATGAATATGCCTTCAAACATAACAATCTCACAGCGGTCAAGATAAGAAAAAGTTCAGCAAGATTGAGTTATACTGGTTCAACTTTATATACATGTTCAATCTTCTTGCAAATGAAACTCATGGTGACGCGTGGAAGTCCGCACACAACTATGCTGTTGTTGAGATAGACGAGCTGAGCAAGTCGTTCAAAGCAGAAGTGGGATGTTTTGTTTCTATAATTCTTCAATAAAAAACCATCGCAAAAACCTCTATTTTTCATCCTCACTATAAATACTTATTGAGACTGGACACGAAGTTTAAGCTCGCTGTATTACGAAAAGCCTTTGCATTGATTCAGTCCGGTTCCCATTCTGTTTACAAGGATTTCCGGCCTTACATTTATCAAAGAGTTCCTTTGTTCCGCAGACACTTAGCTCCTCAGTTCCCGCACAAACTACCACAGCCTTGCGTCCGCTCTCACGTGGTAATTTGTTTGACCACCTCCATTGCGTGGCACACTTTTAGCCCTGTTTCCATGGCAAGTTTTGATTAGTGTTACCTTTGTGTCTTTAACCCGAGCGTGTGAAAGAATATAATTTTCAGACCACAGGAATAAGTTGGACTTCTTCCCGTTTCTTTCTGGTACGGATCCTTACCTTGTTTCTTTGTTGACATGTCAATTTCACAACAGTCAGCAATTCACCCGTTATAATGGAAACATCTCTTTTCTTGTTTCCCCTACCCGTGGCATTCCCCAAGGAGCCCTAGAATCTCATTTTTATTTTCTGCATACATCTCTATCTCTCCTGTAAGTGAAAATGCTCTAGTTATCAGATATGTAGACTGTTCCTTCAATTTGTTACAGGATTTGCTTGCTTTTCCAGTTAGCCCACTTTTCAAAGTGGCATCACTTAAATCTCCGATCGGTTTTCTGCTCATAAATTAGGCCACAAACCAATTAAGTGTGATGACATTGGATTTTCCCTGTTGAATAGTGATAAGCAAGCCAATTTTTAAAACGACTACTATTTGCTTACAATAAGTGGGAAACACCTGAACCATCTTGATTCAGTGAAATACGTTGGAGTGTTACTCAACGGTAATCTTTCTTGGCCCAAACAAGTAGGTTTCATTTTTGTGGAAACTAAACGCTGATCTTCCTATGCTTCGTGTCTTAAATTCCGCTTCGTAACCTATCATCCTAATAAATGCTTCGTCTTCCCATGTGTTTTACTTCATGAGCACTATTCCTCACCTGTCATTTTTCCTGGCTTGTTGCTGAAGGTTTTCAAGTTTATTGCTAGGTTACTTGAGCACTCATCGTCCGCAAGTGATATACCCCGACGGTGTTTCATCAAATCCCATCATAGCGAAGCTTGCCAAAAGCTATTTAAAATTATTCTCATTTTTCACAGTGATCTTGTTAACTACGTGTCCAGTTCGTCCACACACTGTCAATACAAACATCTTTTTGCACGCACTCAGATGTAGAGTAGTCCCACTATTCCATTCCTGGCAGCTTTTTTACAACCCGGTTTCCGTAATATCACAACTAAAGCCACATCTGAAATAATAATGTTTTCAGCAATGCATCACTTTCTTTTTTGAAGATATGTATTTGTATGCTTGAAGGCTGAATATTCACCCTTGGGGTACATAAGGCATTTACGTGACTTTACCTAAATTATATAAGTATCTGTAAGACACCTATCTTTCAGCTGTTCATCCAATCCCATCTATATTATACAAATTTGCATTCAAATTCCCCATCACAGTCTATTTGCCTTCGTGGTTCGAACTTACAATATAAACAGACTTCCTTTCGAAACGGTCGCAACAAAATGTGGGGTTTGAAAGAAAGTTTTTGGAGGGATTATTCATTAGTGCACCTTTATGGAAGTATGAGAATTTATAACATCCTATGAATTTCATGCAGTATCAGTGTAGAGTAGAAAAAAGCAGGGTGAATTATGCGACCACAATTTTTTGCCCAGCGCAAGGAGAATAAATTAACCCGAAAACATTATCTTAATTGCTCTCTTGCGTCCGCATATAATTCTCTCGGATTACACCTGAAAGAGTGGCTTACATTGTTTACGAGATTCATAACCATACAAACGCGGTATGGTCTTCACGGTTGTACCAATCGGTTAGCCGATGATCCTGTGTCTGTTTCGGTGCAAAGATTTTCCCAAGAACTAATACGTCTAGCAATAAAGCAACCAAAGTTGAACTGATAGCTTTGGATTATGGGTGACGTGGATTTTCGCTTGTTCAATAGGCCTCATTAGGAGAGTTTCGCAGTAGGTTTATTTGGTCTCGAGTTTGATCAGTACCACTCAGTTAGTGACAGAAGTTTCCGAGATTGAGTTTTCACACCATCATGAATGTAATCACCATCAGACAGGTATAGACGAACATTTTCCCAAATAAAGCTTTCTTGAAGGATTATTTTTCAAAACTTGTCTCCAGAAAGTCAATTTTAAAACGTCACTGTATGAAGCAAAGTATGAGCTCTCCTTGGAATCAACAAAACAATTTCCCAGAAATGCACCATTGCAAAGATAAAAAGCAATTTATGGAACCACTAGCAGAACATTTTGGTGGAAGCGGATAAGTTTCCTGTGGTAATTTCAAAGCTTGTTGCACTTTTTCATGGAACATTCAAGTCTGATTTGCAATTTTAGTTTAATTGTATTCTCAAAACCTAGTTTTAGAGGATGGATAAACATCATTTGAGGTTTTGTAGTTATTAACTTGAATCAAAATTGTACACCTCTATATAACTTTACCATTATTTTGGCATCGTAGATATTTCTAGGCATCCCCTCGTGCACATTGATTTGCATCTAGATGGACAGACCGAATAGGGTCCAAGAAAAGTGCCGAGTTTCATCTCGTAATAGTGCAGACAAAAAAACATATGGATCATTTTTCCCCAAAAGCTGGTCAAGCACGGGCATTGTGCGATCCTAAGTCTGCGGTTAAGACCAAGATATTGACTTAAAGGGAACTAAATAATAACTTTTCACCATATCCAAAAATTATTCAGCCAAACACTGAATAACGCAAGCTGCCCAGATTAGGTCATCGGTTCTATTTTGCGGTGACCCATAAGAGGTTATAGCTCGCTCCTTTGAACTCATTACCACAATGTGTGAACAAACCACCGTTCATGAAAAATTCTTTGTTTTATGATAACTAAGCTCCCTCAATTCCTCTATGTCTATCTATCTATACGCGACTGCTTTAAGCTCGATTTAGAAAAGTGAATTATATGCATTACTGGTCCCTTATTCAGTCTGAGATGCACATAGCTTTATAAACAGATTGACCTGTATGTTGCTGAGCTACATGTCGAACTCTGTTTGACAAAAAGGAGACTAAAAAGCTAATAAAGGAAAAAGTTACGAGGAAATTTCACATTACAACCAATTTGATTGGCAAGGCATCACATTTAGCAAGTTTGTCATTTCGATTAATGTCCAAGTTTATCGTAGCTGAACTGAAGACTTTGTCGTCATATCCTTGATGTTGCTATCTTCAACTTCTTGTGTCCTGTGTCATGTTATCTTGTAAAGCCTCAGAAGAAATTTGTACTAGTGACTCATAATTAACGCTTATTGATGAAGTGATTGTAATGGGAAGCACAACGGTAGGAGCGTTAGTCCGTCTAAACACACATGCTGTCCAATCCAATGTGGTGTATTCGAAATGATAAAAAAATACTGGGTCTGCTAAGGCGACGAATTGGAGCAGGTTCATGGTGCTTAGTGGTTGTGTTTGTTTAAAGGGAATTTAACCCAAAAACTTTCTCTAAAGTTTGCTTAGCTAATGTGGTACGCAAGCGGAAGTGCCAGAGGATCCGAGAATGAAGTACATTACTAGGTAACAGTACTATAAAAATGACGGAGTGAGAACGTGTAAGGGCAATGCAATGCGTGAGCATTCACGGTCCTCTGTTCTTGTCTTCTGGGGTTATCTTATCCAGGTCCGAATTCAAAAGTCGATTCGATCAACCGCAACACAAAGAAAAGACAACCTGATTGAGTTTGTCATAGTTAACTGTCCCACTCAAGTTCAGCATACATCACTCCACACAACGGCCCTTGTAAGTTATCACCGTCCCCGGTGCTCTACCAGTGCCACCTTCTACAAGGACCTCTAGTTCTAGGCCTACCTCCGGGGATGTAACCTCGTCGTCTCTAGGTACGTTCACTTTGTTTGAGACATATGGTTTGAGACTAATAAAGTGCACCTCTATCAGTTTATTGTTCAAGTGGGTAGAATTCCTGGTCGGACATATGGCTTCAGAAAGGACCCGTTCGACGACGTACCAACCATGAAAGATTTTGTGCAACTTTGCATGTGCTCCGGGTCCCAGTGCAGTCAAGCGCAACCAGACCAGTTGTCCCACTTGAACCGGAGTCCAGGCCAGCGTGCTCACTACACTGTCAATCATGTGGCGTGTCCATCGATCAGTTAATTGTTGGAAACAGAGAAGAGCTAATGAGAACAAATTATTCAGTAAAAAAGCCCATTTAACTTAATGAATGAAATTATCTGATAGGTCTCAGTAAGCCAAATGTCAAAATATTTCTGCGTTTCTCGTACCTCACATTTAACACGGCAAAGTGTGACCTTATATTGAGGTTTTGTACGATCTATTAGGTGTCTAACGTCGTACATTTCCGAGTTTCCTCCTAAACCTAATTAGTAGACAATCAAATGTCATTCACATTAGGTGAATAGGTTGAAAAAGTCCTGTCTTTTTCCCCTTAAATATGTCATTTATATCATAATTCGCTTTCCTGAGAAACGAGGTCGTAACTAGCTCTAAAATTAGAGCGCCCTTTGAAAAAAGCTTGGTACGACAAATAAAAATGTCTCATTTGGAGAAAAAATTGTAGTTCTCTCGGGAAAACAAAAAAAGAATATGAAAGCGATAAATATGCACGGTAATCGTATGAACAAAGTACTGTGACTTAATGTTGAAACGGCTTTGAATGCACTGTTTTGTTAGAGATTTACAGTGTATTGGTTTAATATTTCTCAGAAATTTAGCTGATAGGGAAAGACATTTATACTTCCATAAATGAGTGTGAAAACGTTAACATTACCGATGTATATCAAATCTTATTTTCCGTAACAGTCACGCTATTAGTCCGTTACAAAAACGCGCTCGCTTCCCGAAATTTATACCTTTCGGTCCTGCTTAGTTACTGTGAGCGAAACAAGTATTCACTTCACCATGACTGATTCAGGCCTACTATTTGCTTCACGCATTCATATAATGCGTACTTTTACTTTCTCCAATTCAGTGGTAACATTAAACTTCGCTGCGCAGTCAGAATGCCCACAGTGATGACATTTAGGTTAAACATTACCAGAATAAGCAGCCAACTTTGTTAATAGATGTAGGTTCCCCAAAGTGTGCGAAAAACAATCTGAGAGCCACCTCAGAAAAATGGGGTTTTTCAATCTTAAAAACCGTTTCATCCCAGAGACTAAATTTATCAAACAGGTAAAACTGCACATCTGTTACGCATACCGACTGACCAAAATTAGAACAAGGTTTCCGCAAAGTTGGTATAGCCCTTCAGCGAAGTATGTGAATGATGATTATCCACTGTTCGAGACCGCAAGACCAGGTACATTATTACACTCTGGAAGGCACCACTGTCGGATAAAAGGCAACCTTTGTGATTGTGAAGGTCGGTGGAAGTTACCAAATTCATTGTAATACCTAAATAAATGAAATGTTGTTCTAGCTTTCGACTCCCTCTTTTCTCTTCAAATCTACGATAGTGGAGGAGATTCGATCCATGCTCAGAATAAGGAACCAGGTTAATGTTGCCTTTCGAAAATGGTCTCCGCACTTTAGAATTACAATCATTCCAAAGTCAGTAATGCCAGATGTGAAAGACCTTTGGAATTCGATCCATTTAAATGGAGAACCTACCTTTCATTTCTTTTTTATTCTTCAAAAAAGCAGTGTACCATATTTATGGAAGGAAACCACGATCAATCGAAGGCCTTTGTTAGAAGAAGATGATCTGCGGTGACAGAACAATTTGATCCACAAATATGACGAGTAATTTTGCATTGCTCCATATCCTACGAAGGTAGCTGAAAGTGAAACCTTGAAATGGGTGCTGATTTTGAAAAGCCGAGTGTAGGGGATAAATTCCATTCAGCCTGGACATAGAACTTTCAGATACGGCAAAAGATTAGGAAGAATGGGGTTGAAAGAAATAGCCGAATGCGGAATTCGATTCATTGTGATTTATTGATTGTCTATGATGGAACCTGTTCCGCTCCCAACTTTTGATGAACAATTCAAGTCTTTATCACAATAAAAAATAAAGTTCAAGAGCACCCATGATAAGGATGAACTTCCGCCTTGTTTGGTAAGCGTGATTTGTGTTTCAATAAAGATAGTCGTAAGGTGCGTTCCTGGTAATATAAAAAACAAAACCGGTTACACATATTTAAAGCAGATAGCCAGTTGTGTGAAACTACTCCGACGGAACAGGCAAAAATATTCGGTTCTAGTTCACGGTTTAACCCATTGATTACGAGAGTTCGTAAGTGGAGGTCAGAAACGTGATCCAAAAGCACTCGGTTTCTCGTCAGCAACGGTGAAAGTCAACGAAATAGCAAACCAAACAGGAATGTTACAGGTTCGAAAGCGTCATTTCACACTGAAATCCCTATCCAGGACATCAAAATAAACGGGACTTGCTCTGTTTGATCTGACAAGCTACCCTGAGTAATATACTTAGAATAGCGTAAGCAAACATGAATAAACCCCGCTCCATAAATGAAGGATTCATTTTCATGTGGAAAGTTCTAAGGCGGAATGGCAAAACCCACCCTCAAATGCAGAAACGACGGGAGCTGGCAACTACTGAAGACATGTTCACGCAGGCAGAAAACAAAAATGATTTCAAAAACGAAATACAGTAGATAAAAAGAATCAATCTGAATGGGCTATTCGGGCAAAAAACAATATGATGGTAATCACATTGAAATATCCATGTAATACACTACTGGTCATTGATGAGCAACCCGTCATTGGATTAGGCTGATGTAACTATATTGTTTTGGGTAAAATCGAATGTGTATTGAGCAAGATATTCGGAAATATTTCCGATAACAAAACACAAAGTCTGCCCTTCAACGTCAACCACTGTTTTCAAACTATCTTGCAATATCACATGGAATTACGAATTCCGGTAAATGTATTCTATTCTATGAACTAGTAATGTACTGTTGAAACACTTTCATTACCACGACCGAAATAAGTGATATACTTTCAATACTGGAACTGTCGAGTGAAATAAGAACGACCATCCCGAAATGACTTGTACCGGGAAAATTCTTTTGTAGAAAAACCACTATACTGAAGCCTTCGAATGACATGGGTTACAGTACGTCAAAACAGTTCAACAAAGCTACGTTAGTCAAAGATTTACAAGAACAACTGCTGTCGTACCTGGCTAGCGTAAACCGTGGTGTCAGAGGTATTTCAAAAGAGTTGTTTCAAAAACAGTGAACAATTTCATGAAAAATAAAGCCTTAGTGCTTATTGTATTTGTCAGTTATTACGCTATTACCTGAAAGCATTGGTTCTGCACCTCAAGTTATACTCGATACATTTTCGATGAAAATTTGGCAGCTTTTACCAACAAATATGAACTCTTTTTCATGAAAATAAGTTTATCTCTAGAACGAAACTTGACAGCGCCGTAGGACACAAGCCCAAATTCGTGTACGGAAAGGAACTTCATCATCTTCTTTGATGTCATTCCTAATTTGATGTATGGAGTCCTAACACAAACCTCAATAGGACTGGCATTGTTGATGATGGGTTTGAGTCTTGAGCATCTAATTGCACTGTGCTTTACTGGATTGGGTCGAGGAGGCTGGAATAGCACTGGCTTCACCGGATTTATCGGTGAGGGAAGTCATTATTCCGGACACTGAGAAGAGTGGCAGATAGTCTGTCTTGACCCATGGCAGAGGCTGTTTATGGTGTTCGAAGTAAACCAAGGACTTCTTCTGAGAATGATGGCTCTACCTGTGAAAGAAAAGAGGAGTTGTAAGATCCTAGAGAATTCGTGGAAAGATGAACAAGGGCGTCTACCAGTTATCGGCAACTGCAGTGTTGTTCATTCATGGTTGTCCGCGTAGAAGCCCGATCACACGCCAGAGATACTTCCTAATGATAGTGCAGAAAAACTTGGCAAATGTCGTGTGTCAGCCGTTGTTTTACTTGCCTGCTCAGGACAGAGTATTGTTCCACAAAATCCTGGTCAAGTAGTCTATAGACACGTTATTTTTGCCTCCTCAGCGATTCGAACAATGGATATGCTGTTCTGCCGTTATTAAAACTTACAACCTCCATGGAACAACGCGAATCCAGTGTGGCTGTCAGTGTTTTCGTAAACAGGTCTGGCGGGAAAACAGAAAAATGGTAGGAAATCCAATACAAATTAACAGAAAGGGATATTTTTGGAATAGAAACTTTGAATGGTGATAATTTTCTAGAGGTGACCCATACTTTTTTCGTCCTGATGAGTGAACACAGTGCCAAACGTGAATGAATTTAGGTCTGACTGTAAGAAAAGAGTCACCACTGGTTGAAACAAGAGCTTTCGGTTTTAGGTAAAAAGGTTCTGGATGGTTGGTAAAAGTTCGGTCTGAAACAGCGTTGTCCCTAGTTGGGATAAGATAGTTGTCACTTAGGCGGGAAGAGGGTAAGGGATACGTAGGTAAATGGTTAAAATAACCGGCAGCAACACATAAACAGTCAAATAGTAATGAAATCAGAACGGGTAAGAAAGCATCAATAAACAGGTTGGTGTCCCACTGAAAGAAGTGAATAAATAAATATTCTCTTATTTTCATTAACTATTATGCTACAAAGTACGACAGCTGTGGAAGAGGTTCGTTGCCGTCGGAAGGATACGAAGTGGGTGCGTGATCTTTGATGGCGGTAATTTAAATGGGTTGTTATTGTCCAGAGTCCACAATGATCACCATTTGACTACCGCCGAATCGGGAGCAAAAAGGGAGCTACGTGCACATTAATGACCATAGTATGTCGTAAAACCAAGAATTCAAAATAACATTTACCAGCATCACATTGTAAACCGTTACAAGAGAAACTGAAGACAGCCTCTAACTTTCCAGACCACTCCGAATTTATGTAAGTTACCATACCACCATCTCTCCTCTTTTAGCACTGTTTTCTGTCTTGACGAAATCACTCAGAGTTCTCAAGGAAAACAGTTTACCTCAATACTCTTATTTAACCTTTATTCTTTGGCACAGGCCATAGAGGTTTTCGTGTTAGTGCGCAAGTTGTGACCATTGGCTAGAAACGGCATTATTCCAGTCAGTGACCAAATGTTACTATTGGTTAGTGCGGGAAATGACATCTTTCGGGCTGCGCCACCTAGAATAGTCTGCCTGCCATAATGCTTTTGTTTTCTAGCTCAGCTCCATTCCGGCCAACTTGCGCAAAATTAAGTTATTGACTATGAAAAAGTATGTGTAGTGTCTTTTATTCTGAATAAAAGCCTCATTTGAGTGGCCAGTTCTGGGCGACAAGTAGTGGTAATGAACTGTAGGGCAACCGACAATAGGGTACACACCACTAAACCTATCCTGGTCGGTTTGAAATCATCGACAAAACAGAATAAATCAATTTCCTTTGTAACAAATTGGTGAATCAGCGATCAGAATGAATGGTAAGTAGCTTGTGGATGTTTTCCAGGAAATATTTATAATGTAAGCTACGCAATGATTTAGCGGATCTCAGCTGTTTATTTCTGATTCATTAGATAGGTTTGATTGATTTAACTGCCATGTGCATCTTCGGTTCTATTACATCGCAGTTACGTTGGAATAAAAACACTAAATAAGATCAAAATATTCTCACTACTTTAGTTTGTTGCCAGATAAAATATAGATATTCCATATAATCTTTCTGATTGTTTCGAGTAAAAATTCCAGAAAACCGAGAGGCAGTCAATTAGAAATGATCCCTCAACAATAACCTAACTAGCCTATTAAAATGAATCAAGCAGTATAAATGTTATCCCGGATCATTCTGCTGCATCGCCACTACTGCGTACTGCAGTCAAGGTAATCCTTTATAAATGGTAAATTTAATTTTTTCATGAGACCAGAGGTAATGCACACAACAGGTGTCGGCAAGTAGAAACACTTCAGGTCAAAGTGAATCGTCACTGTCCCAAAAATTGATGATCGTCCTACAGTTACCTTAAAAACCTTGACGACATTCTTTACGAAGCTCCTGCGGGAGACAACGCACTGTGTCAATCCGAGCATGAAGTTCACCAGCGTTTACATCACAATCTATCAAAGACTACTGAGATACCCTCAAGCTCCAAAAATTAACCATTATCACTCCAACTGTGCAAACAGTGAGAATGAATAACTACGTCAGCCTTGCCTTGATAACGTGTTTCTACTTGCCAACACTTGTTATATATGCATGCTCTTGTCCTTGGTCTACCGTGAACTTCTAATTTACCACTTATAAATGATAACCCTCAATTCAGTGTGCGTCAGTGCCAGTGCTGTGATATGCTCCGGAATACACCGTACAATCTATTGCTATTGACTTCCGTGCTTAAATTTGTGCCGGGAAAGTTGTTTTTATTGACGTATATTCCGTATTTTGACCTTCCAGCATTTTGAACATATTTACAGTGAGTCCGGTGCGGTATACTGAATCCTCAATGGTTTAAACTTTTTGTAGCACCCTTTTATTATTTTTCATCAGATTGGGTTTGCCAAGGTCCTAAAACGTTGATTTTTTTACGTAAATGGAAATGAATAACTTTTTAACGTTAGTTATTGAGGAAGCAGAAGCAAAACTGTGCAATACCCGCACAAGTACCAAAAGAAAAAAATGTTTTGCGGCTTTGGAGAAAAATGTGAGATACCGATTGTGGGATGTGGTGAAATCTTTTCCTTGAATCAGATCAGAATATTCCCGTTGGTGTTACCAGACGGCGCAGGTAAAACATCTTGCTTGAACGCAAATATTTAGGTAGGTCATGAAAGAGGAAAATACTGCCTATTTCTTTGATCTCTGTAGTTCATAATGAAAAAGTAACCCGTAGCATATCAGAAATGTCTAAAGTTCAGTAGATTCGCGAGTCAAATGTTGCTGTCTGCAAGCACACACGCTTAGGGAACTCTAAGCGCAAACTCTTTTTTCAGCCGCCCATTACCATGACTTTGAAAAGCGAACTCCAGAACAATTTATGTTGTTAAAATGTTCTCACGGTCTAGAAATCCAGGTCTTTCCCAATAACCTGTCTATTTAAATCTGAAGTTTAGAATTTCGAAGTCCGAAAAATTGTGTCATCCACCATTGTACGATGTAGAGAATATATTCAACATAGGGAAACATAGGACCTCAATTGCCACCAGTTCGTACTTGGGGACAAAACCCAAATACAGAATACTTTTTCATTAAGCCTCGTTTTGGTGATCTTATCCTCCATTTCTATGGAGCAGAAAACGCGGGAATAACAACTTAGAGTCCTCCCGAGTTTGTCGATCACTTCTCTAAATGGCTGGCCAACTGTCATATGGGCCTTTGTGTTCCAGGCAAAATATAAGTCACCATGAAACAGAATGGTAAAGGTCACTAACAAATGCCATAAAACCGGCTTCAAAGGAGCCGGACAATGAATCCTGTACGCAGCACTTGCGATTGTGAACCGGCTAAATCATCCCATGTTTATCAAGGAACTAACTCTCCCCTGACCAAAGTCAAACAAGACGATATGATAGACACATGGGATCGGTTGAATCATTGAGAGAGTCATCTACACGAACTCTGTAGACTATTTACTATAGCTTACGTAAACCTATCTACGTACTGTTTTGCCCGAAAGTTTAAAGATTCGGTATTCAATAGGCTATTCTAAAAGAAAGAACTTCGGCTTTTAGGTGCCGTCACATTTTTATTGACGGAAGGGATTTAAATACAGTGATCCAAGGCGTAAATAGGGTTTAGAATTTCTGAGCTTTGATATATTCCCATCTGAGTGACTCTCTAGTGTGCATACTGTGTTTTTGTTCGATGCTAAAATTTTGCATCAGATGTCTAATCGAGTAAAGGGTCTCAAGGATCCGGGGTTCCGTTTGCTTGGATAACTAATCCTGCGATTCCCATTTCAGTGAATCAATCGGTTCACTGGCAGTGGTTTCTTATACGTGAGCTTGGATCACCACATTGTAGAGCCCATCAGTTCCCGTGCTTGTTAGTATGTAACTGCTTGTCTTTCTCGTCATTATACCATAAATACATACAGAAAATTCCTATACCTGCTACCAAACTTGTCGTCTTTAGTAACTAAGCCGTATTTTATTGGCAAAAGTTCAGTAGATTGTGAGTCGTTGCCTTAAGTACAGTAGTCAAGAAAAAGGCTGTGTATAATTTATTCATATGATGCTGCGTTACATGTCCTATCACGGCGGCATGAGCATTAGAACTGTTTGAGTCAAAACGGTCACTTTTATCCGAATATTGCTTTGCATATATTATGTGGTGAAATGAAATGTTTCTTCTAGATGAGCAATATCTAGGTGTTGCCCGGTTCGTGAATAATTCTTTCTTTGTGAACTCATCAAAATTCATCATAACAGAAGACTGGAATATAAAATACTGCAGAATCTAATATCATTAAAGTTTGTTCTTCTGCCATCCTTTGGCGGTTGAAATTGTGTGACGTAAGTTTTCATGATTAATTCGTCTGAAGCTCAGAATTTCGAGATTATTTGAATGTTCAGTTTAGCTCAAGGTTAAACCGATGAAGGTAAAATTCATCGAAGACGGTTTTTATGATTGATAAACGAAAGCTGGCCCTACCGGAGACATCTGTCTTTCCTGAATTTTCTATGGTGCGTCTACCCAACAGAGAGAAGCATGCTCAAAGCGAGTACATTTGGAGATGATTATGTTGTCTAAGAGTTCAAAAGCAAATGCTCGATGGACGATAGCCTCAACGTGAGAAACCTTTTGGTTAATTTCGGATATGTGGTCTGAACTTCAAGGTCATATGACAGGTGAACTTCCCTTTTCATTTTCACCATTTTGAAGAACAATATACTGGAAACCGGAAAAATCTGCTGCTTTGTACATCAGGAGGTAGCTGATATTGTGCGAGCCCCTCGAGCACTTGTTACCGTAACATACATATTCCCTATTTTTCTTGTGAATGACGACTTATCTATTTTGCTTCATCAATGTAAAATGTGATATAAAAATAGTTGATGTGCAAAACTCGAACACACCTGATTTGGGTAATGGTGTTAGCTGAACTAGGATGAAAAATAGCTTCCAGAAGCAGTAAATATACCAATAAGGGGAAACGTTTATAGTAAACTACCACGAGCCGTTCTAAACAAAGGTAGAAAAATGTTAGTGCAGACCTTCGCCGATCAAAGTTTAGTGTTGTACGAAGAACAGGGGTGATTACTTGTTGGAACGGCTAAAGTATTCGAGAAGCTTCGTAAATCATTTCGACCATCTATTTGCTTCGCAGAACCCGTGACTAAGGGGGCTCACAAATGCATTTGTTGTAAAAAGACATTTCTAAGTAAATTATTTTCAATAAATTTAGGATGGAGACACTCACCCACGGGTTGAATTAGCCCGCAAAATCAAGATCATCCTTGTTGGCGGAGCGGTAAAAATGTATACTGAACAACATGGAATTCACCGAGATCAAATAATAAAATTCCGTCAGATGAAAAGTCCTTCTATGAAAAACTGTTTTATTGTGGCTTATGGCCTCAGGAAAGACATTATCACAATTTTCCCACGTAACGTATAAAATGTGAAAGATTAATTCTAAAGACCACGATTGCTGGATAGTTTCGACAACACCCGCATAGCACGATAACGTGGCTTTGTATCACATTTAGATTGACAGAAAATGTGTGGAGTCCGATTTTACCGTACAGATCTGTTGGTTTTAAAACGTTGGTTTTGTGGGTTTTTTTAAATGAATACTAAAAGACAAAACTACTTAAAATCCTCAACCATCCTAATGGACAAATGCAAAAACGCAAAAGGCTTGTTCTTATGAAACTGAATAAATTAGCTTCTGAAGGTTGACAGTACTTGATTTATTCTGCAATCAACTAAAGTACGAGGCATTTTAAATAGAGTGGTGGTATGCAATTGTTACTGAAGCATCATTAGGGAGTATAATCTCCCTATTTATGGTGATATATCTTGCAAAAGCAATGTGATAAACACTTGATTAGCTTTCTAGCCAAGCTATTTATGAACATTTCTCTTGAATACTAAAATACCGGACTTGAAAAAATACAAGTCATGTAATTCACCTTGACGACTAAAATATCTGGACATGACCACGTTCGTGTGCACTAGACACACACTAGACACCGGAACACACTTGGCTCACTCATTTTTGGCTGAGTAAGTTTTTCAAATCAAATCGATAAAATTTACACCTGGAAATGAATGAAAAATTGTGCCCTTGAGTTTATTATTCAGAAAATACAAAGTAGATTGCTACGTATCAAAAATTGTTTTTTATTTATAGGAGGAACACAAACAATGTCATGTTATTTTGCAAGTAAATGGTAAACTGGTGGTGAAAGTGAAATCGGTGTATGTATGAACTGTGTTGTTTGAACTGCAAACTATCAGGGGTCCTGTAGTGTAACATCTGTCCCACCTTTCTGTCCCCAGAGCTTTCAGTCCCATTTTCATGGTACACAATAATATTTTGATGCATTAGTCTCGGTTGAAAACAATTGTTATTTTAAAGGGCAAATAAACGTGAAGGTCGTCCACTTTTAAGCGTCAATTTTAGCGTCATCAACCTTCTACTTTAGCAGTTTTGTCATTAACTGCTCTCATAGTAATATATACCCCTGATGTTTAACTGGAGGGATAATGATCTTCAAAATTATTGTTTTGTACGGGTGGTTTAGATTTAAAATAATCTGTCTGTAACTTAGTAACTTTTTTTCATTACCATCAATCAGATGGGTTTATTCTGCATTATGATTGTTTTTATATATTTATTGAATTATAACTTATACAATCAAATCGAGAATCTACAAAAATCAAATCACTACTGATATATATTTATATTCCTATGCTTACTTACTTTGATATCCACTGAAATCATCCATAAGTATTTCACGTTAGTGTTTCATGTCACATTTAAAAAGCAATACAAAAATCCGCTTTGTAATATTCCTGAAAGTGCCAAGATTGTTTAAACCGCCGGTGCGCTGTTACTTATTCGCTAGTCATTTCAACTGCTTCTCCGCTCATATACACACAGAAACACTTACTTTGTCGCATCTGGATCTTCCCGAGAAAAAATGTCTTTCATCGGTAGATTCATCAGTGGTTTCCTCTCGGTTTTTCTGTTCCCTGCTTGACACCTTTTTGGTCTATGAAAATCCTTGAGGAGAACCATATCAGATGGGCAGTGGATAGCAAAATTGTTGTTCATACACGAATGGATTAGTTTTAACTGAGCCTTAAAGTGATGAAATAGACGTCTTAACATATTTTGTCAACTTATCAGTACTTCCATATGACGGCTGCATCATAGGTCTCTAGAGCTCGGCTTTCAATGGATCACTTATGATAACTACCAGAAATATGGTAATATTTGTGGTGGATCCTTCAACGGATTGAAGGATACCTTCTACTGAATCCTGAATTCATCAAGACTCTAATTACAATGTCTAAATGACTGAAGGATCAATGGCATCACAAAGTAATTTTTTCAGACGCTGATTTCAATGACTTATCTTTAGCTCTTTGAAAATATCAAACTAAAGAGATATTTCATTCATTATTATTCCTCTAGAATTGCTCACGCTGGTCAGACTAACTCAATAAAACCGGGTTTTATAGATGTTCAGAAAAGTGTCTTGCATAATTAGTGCAACATACGGCAAACAGAACGCATAAAGTTCAGTAGGTTCACCACCAAACAGGTAATTATTGGTGATAGTTCCGCTCAAAAGATACTACCTCTGAGAAATGTCTATCCTGCTTGTACTGACCAGTTATCCGAACCGTTTATCGAATGTGAAATGGTGTAAAATTCTATTCACAATTATTCCAGTTCTCACATATTTTTCTCCGACGTCCACAAATTGTGCTAACTAGAGTCCTTGAGCTACAACAGTGCGAGGTTCTTCATCAACAAGCACTTTGGGCCTGTAGTTTTTATAATCTACCCCTTTTTTGAATATGGATAGCAACAGTAATTTGAACAACTTCATTGGCATTTGGGAATTATAGTGGTGGAATATGACAATGTCAAACTGTCTCAAGAATTGGTCACTATTTTTGTCAGTGTAACAGACGGTTTAGAACGGTATAATCAGAGTATCGTACATTATGAACTAAATTATATAGTGAGCAAATTATCTACTGGTAACTTAATATTCGTTTTTTGACTTGGACCATAAGTATTTTATCAGTTGTATCAGTAGCATCTGTGTTCGCTGATTTTACATACTCTTCTTTTGAATCCGATAAATAAACATAGATTTGACACGTCTATTATTCAAGTCTCGCTACAAGCACCGTAAATCGTATAAATTGTTTCATCGGGAGTTTGACGGTTTATAATCTGTTGCAAGGCCTTTCAAATGTCCGTAGGAATCGTTTGATTACGTACCCTAAATTTATTAAAATAATGTGTTCGTTGACTAATATAAACAGAATTGTTCTTGGAGCCGTGCTTTTTTACTATTTTATAGTGCAAGCCACTCGTACAAATCTGGCTGCTCCCATATGCCCAGTGCTTTGCCTAACAACCACAAGCGTGACACATTTTTGCGGTATTCCTGGGAACTTCGGGTATAATTTCTAAGTCATTTCGGTTTCGCGATATGATACAAAAACCTATCGAAGACATCGTGACGAAATAAAAAAAATTCAAAGATGCAGTTCACTCGGAGCCAGGAAACACATTGGTGGTTAAATATAATCATATAAAATTCTCTCGTTCATATTATCATATAATCACGATGTCTTCAACACCAATAAACATGAGAACATCTCACAGACCTTTGTAGTTATGTGATATGCTATGGACCTAAAAACAAGCCACTGAACACGATACTAGGATAGCTGCAATTCAAATGAGAAAAAAACATTTAGAAGGGTGCAGAAAGAATATTAGCATTTTCGAGTTGTGACTACTCCCTACCGGCAAAGCTGGTTCAATTACAAATAAATCTTTTAGAAATTTCATGTAGCTCACTAAGACAAATCAGTAAAGTGCCAGTAACGTCTAGTACTGCTACTGTCGTTTCTGACTAGATTTATAAACTAAACTCAGCGACTGTTAGAGACGAACCCACTTTTATCTAAGCTCATTATATATTTATGTTTTCCTTCACTACTTTGATATAGCATGCAGAAATTCCCACTTTTGCCATTAGGTTTATTTTGAAGTACCCATTTTTGATGATGTTCTGATAAAATGGGTGAAATTTTCCTGTTTTGTTTAGCACCGAGAAATCTAGGTTCTTCTAATAGAACCGCTGGATTAAATCTTGTGTTTCCTGGATTGTGGTAGTTGAGTGAGGCGCGGAATCAAAAAAAGAATTGATCGGCCCTATGAACAGCCAAAAGGTACCAGGCAGTTCATCGAAATTTCAAAACCTATCTTTGGTATCTATAGCATGTGAAAACTGAGTCATTGAGCATACGAGACAATCGAGTGGCTTTAGTGTCCGTCCCAGTCCCGTTTTTTCGGAGGTACCTTGGTTATGTGCGACGATTTCGTTATTTTTTTTCATGGGTTCAAATTCCAGTTTCGCCACAGATTTTCTCGAAAACCAGTGAGTGGGGTTACCTCAGCATTTTCCTCCAGTATGCCAGTTTTAGATCGTCATCTTACCGTTTTTTCTCCCTTACGTCATCAGCCACGTTAAACCAATTAGACACTAAACTGGCTGCATCCACGGATAGTCTAGCGCTATCCAGTTCGTTCTTTGGCTCTAGTACTTGATACTTATGCCCCGGCTTGGTCTCCAAAGCCTCAAGCTCCAACTCTACTTTTGGCAATTTCATAATGAGGTCGGTAACCAATAATAGAAAACCAGGATGGAAAGTTTTATCACAAATTGGTGCCTATTTCCATGGCAGATCACGCCAGAATAAACAGGTGAAGCGACTTTACATGAATTTTTTCGTTTTCTTCCGACAAAGCCCCGACTGTTTTTCAGATCTTGAACCATACTGTCAGCCACTGACATTGGCGTGAAGCCAGGTTGATCGGTGTTTAATACTGCAAATTCTGAACTGAGAAAAATTAAATCCTGTCAAGAATGTGCTGCTACCGAAATAAATTTGAGTATGACAACTGAAGGTGCAAACCTCAACAGTTTTGGATAACTTATTGAAACAAAGGGACCGCGTCAATCGTTTGACGATTGTTCAATATCTGTGGGTTCGGCACCAACAGTGAATACATAGTGATACCATAGAACAAACGGTCTTGGAGACGTGTCTGATAGCGAACAAGAATGGAATACGCTGAGTTATGGGTGAAAGTTCTGTCTGTCGAATAAAAATGGAAGAACAATAACCATAAAAGACGGATCTTCACTGAGAATTTCATGATTAAATATTAAGAGAAGCAAAAATCCTATTTTACCAGCAGTTATGGTCAATGATAGTTTATGACTGGTGATCTCTACCTCAAAAACGAGTTTTTTTTGCGCAGACAAGGCCAATTAAAATCTAAGTTGATTCAGGACCGATTTCTTTTTACTATGCACTGCTTCTCATTCAATGTAATTGATGAGTACATCAGTTTGAAGAGTCCTACCGACCTACTCTCCGTTCTTGGTTTGTGGCTCCCTAAAGAAACACGCCAGCGGATAACCTGATGAATTCGCAAAGCAAATCTGGCGTGGTTGCAAGCATTCATGTAAAAGGATTTCGGAATGAAACGTTTCATGAAAAATCGAAACCATTTCATCCAGTAACAGGTGTGCAGTGGAACTGTGTTGCAGTTTTGTTTTTGCACAATCTTCTGTTCACTGTGCTGGCCGGAGGCGCTTCAACATCTGCCTGGGTGATATGAACACTGCGCACTTTGGATGATGATACGTTTGCGATCTTGGCAGAAAACTCAGCGATCAGAAGATGGTGAGAACTACCAACCAACGAGCAAGGAACAGCAACAGTTTCCAGAACTGGTAAGTACTGCTTTGCTTTATCACATTCACAGCCTAATCACGGTAAATACGGGTTTCAATATTCACCCTCTGGTTACCGATACGAAAATCTTCCATCAACCGATCACCTATCTTAGAAGATGGTATAAATAATAAGAAAAAAATAGAAAATAATGCCCTCTTTGATAGGTCAGCGGAACGACAAGCTAAGGCGTGAGAAAAACCGAGTACACATTGTATTATGGAGAGTTCTATCGTTTTATGTAAGAACAGTAGAACAAATACAAGAATAGCCAAACCTTTGCTTAAAATCGCCAAAACGTGATCTCACAAGGCTTTATTATTATTAACAACAGTCATCATCTGTCAAAAAAACGAAACAAGTGATCGATTACACAAGCTGGAGGTCTACGAAGTCTTGTTGAAGTTTGCTCTAAACGCCTCAAAAAACATCATCCCATCAGAGAATGCTACCAATAATTTGAAATCCTACACCCACTTGTGTAGTGTAGAATAGCTCGAGTACCCACTGACAGGATTTTGGATACCTGCGTGCATGTGGTGAAAAATCGAAACGCAACATGCACTTCTTCGTGGTATGGCAGAGATAGCGAAAGAGCAGCTGACGTTTATCTGAATTTGAACAACAACAATACTGTGCAACTCTAACCAATCAACCCGTGATTCTGTGCTTCAAAAAACCGCTGATGGAGGTCTGATCACAAATACTGTCAAAAAATCATAGAAAAGGGGCTAAATCAAATGCATTTCTACTTTGCCATTCTACTCGGAAATGTCAAAGCTCCAAATGATTTACGATAATTGTTATGGATGTTACTAAATGTGTCAGTCGAACGAAACGAGTTTTTGTCATCTATGGTTCAAGAATTACTCTAAAAAGGACTGAAAATTCACCAGAAAACAGCTGTGCAGGGAACAATTACCTAACTAACTAGCTAACTTGATAACTAGCTGCGAAGAAAAAATGTGCTACGGGAATAACTAATCACATGACCAGCCTGCAACCGACTGGGAAAAGTAAGCGAATAAACGAATATAACTAGATTCTCGTCGGCTGAATACAATTTCCTTAATGATAACCCCCTGTTAGTATTGTCACACTTCACTTATTTTATACATCACCGGAAGCACAGATCTTTTGACACACTCAGAATCTCGTTTATTCTTGACACATTGAACTAGATTTGCATTTTTCAAAACCCGTCAATTTGTGCTGAAATTGAGGGGTCATTTTATTCACTTTCAAACCGTCTGTCCTGTTCACATAAGCAGCGGGATGCAGTTGTCGTGAGCCGAGTACACTTGCATTATGAGTGTGTATAGTGAAGGAGATTATTTTTTTAATGATGTGATTCATAATGTAGTACGACTGTTCAGTTCACCACGGAAAACCATTACCTTCAGTTCTATGTTTTCATCTTGGTAACCGGAATTGTGGATAGATTGGCAGATTTTTTAGCAAAAGTGGAATGGAAACTCGTGCGTAAGAAAACGGCTGTTACTTCATCACACATAATAATTCACTTAGTCAAGGTTACCATGATGTATTCAGAATTCACATAACTGTCATTCGCATCCCTTTCTCCGCTTGTTCTATGTATGAATCAACCGCATATCAACACGTCACAACGGCGAGACTGCCAAACCAAATATGGAACCAACAACATTGTGTACGTGTGGGCATCATTTCACGGAACAGTGGAAACCAAAGCAAAGAATATTTTTTTAGCAGCGGTTAGATTTAACTCTTACCAGTCGAATAATCTCGCCTAATCTGCGCTATTCTCCAGTCTAAAAAAATGATGGTCATCTGACGTGTACACTATCTGGTTAGTTATTGTGGAGGGGAAAATCATTCACCGCACCGCTGAAAAATCTGTTAACTCAGTCAACGAGCCCTAATCATCTTGTTCCCAGGAAGGTAGTTCCGGTTGATGGCCGTTTTGTATACATTCCACAGAGGCGATCAAATAAATTTCCTCTTTTGATCTCCGAATCACGAAACACAGCGCAATGGGAACTTTTTGTAGTATGGTTAGTAATACGAGTTCCTTTATCAAATTTTGAATTCTTACGGTTCCCGTATCCCTGATTATTGAAACACTTGGTCCGTATGCAAAAGGTCCCACAGTGGACCTAAGAAGAACGATGCATTGATCGCTCTCTGTCAAAACCAAAATATATTTTGGTACCTACCAGTAAATGAAGTACAAGTATTTCATGCCACACTCTGATGACACCGCAACAGACATCCCCAAAAATACAAGGATTTCCCCACTGAGGAGAGGGGAGAAACTTTGGATCGTCAGCTGAATTAATACCAAAATACAACAAATCCTCGGTTTTACACACTTCTAGCTATTTTATTAAATATTAGTGGGGAAAATTGGTCATATTCCCCGTGAAAAGAATTCGTAGAAACCTAAGTAAAATGCTAGCGTTAGCTATCCCAACAGTGTTCTTGAGAAGTTACAAGCAATCTTACGGTGTTTTACCAGCGTAACTTACCGATTCATCCGACTGCTGCAACGGGGCATGTTGTGTGAGCAAGTGATGGTAAGAGTGATCCTGACATTTCGCTGGCAGATTAAATTCGTTTGAATCCTGGCACTGAGTAGAGCTTTTTTGTTCATTACCTTGAACGAAGATTCTACTTTAAGACGATTCAGAGTGGTAGGAGAAGATTGAAATTTTAGTCTTTAAGGGGAATTTTAACTTTTGTTACTAGTTGCCTAACGAGCTTGAATTTCAGTTTACCATGTAGCAAGCAGTTCGCCTTCATGGTAAGTCGGTACGTCGTAGGTGCTGCACATCCATATCACTTCAGAAGGCTATGTATTCGCATAACAAAAGTGTCTATACGATTCTTTGTGTTGTTTTTGTAAATCAGATCAATATCCAACTTCCTAATGCATTAGCCCACGTCCGCCATTGATTTCAACATGGGATCGATCGACCGTTTTTGTCAACACGTTCTTTCAGTGATCATGTGGTATGCCATCTTCTGTTTTCATTGGGAAATTATCATTTGTGATCAGTGATACAACATTATGAAATGAAAGACAATGCCAGTCTACTTAAGGTTGGCGTGTACAAACTTCTCTGTTTCATCGCTGGTTTGGGAACCATTAGGAATAGTAAATTAAGCCAAGAGTGCTTTAGTGCAAAACTGATGCACACAGCCAAATAAATGCTATCCTTCTAACTAAATTGATGTTCTAACAATACGCACACTAATTTTGTTAGGAAATGACTCTTAGTTATATTTTAGCTAAATGAATAAATCAGATGCCCGTCGTTTAGTCAATCAAGCGCTTAGTCTCATATTTTCATCATCATGTGAGCAATACCTCAATAAATGAATTCCCGGTGAGATGAAAAAATAGGCAAATAACTTTTCTGAAATGTTTTGTCTGTTGTATACAACTAATGTCTAAGTGGTGTCTAATGGATAACAAATAAAGGAATCTTGACTGTGAGTATTGGGCAGAGCTTCTCTTTTCTCGTACCTCAGACCTATTTAAAATTCACATATTTCAATATGTGTGTGACTACTGAGAAGGGAATCCAAAATTGGACACTATCACTGCGTTGTCATATCATTTCTGACTTTGAATCGATCGACAGAAAAAAATGTGCATTCAATATCCACCTCAATTCTTCACAGTAAACACGCGTTTGAGTCTTTTTATCATGTTTCAACCCACATCACAACTGTTTGTCAATTTGGATAAGTCAGTCGCTGCTACAGCACACCCCATGCCTCTTCAGAACCCGGATTCGAGCTTGAGTAACGGGCTTTCGCTTTGCAGAAACGAGTTGCCAATCACTAATAACAGCTTTTCCAGTAAATAATTATTTTATAAGCACTATTCTAAGAGAGATACGATAAGCAAATCAGTCATTTGTCGCATTGCATTCCTCGGATATCGGTTATGGACTGTCGTTGGACGGATGTGGTAATTCTGAAAATAAGAACATCAAACGGAGTTTGCTGTTCCGGGCTATTTTCTCACGTGATTACCCCCAGTATTAGTAAAAGCAGTGATCCTCCCGAGAGCAAAAGTCTTCGAAGCCGACCGAAATCGTTCGCTTCTCGAAAGAAACACGTGAGGTTATTGGTGCTTATAGCAACCAAACAAAATTTATTTTGTCAGAAAATAATCCATTAGTAACTATTTCCTGCTTTGCTTTCGTGTGTATACAGCTACCTCGAGTCCAACGATTTTTAATTCGGGCGGAAATTTCACGAGCCTTTCTAGCGCTAATATTTTTCCAGTATCTGTGCAGCCTATATCGTCCTCCTCACCGGAATTTTTTCGCACCCAGCCATCTCTTCCTCGTCGTCGCCACTTTCAAGGACCAATGTCTTGGCATCTTCCCTACAGTGACTATTTTGCTCACCTGCTGAAACAGGGCCTTCCCGCGAGCACCGTCATCCACTGTACTGGCTACGTCTGATAGAAGCCTCTTCCTGTAATTCAGCTCTCTTTTTTACGTTATGTTTCAATCCAGAGACTGAAGAGTTGCCTTTGGGTTCGGTGGTACAAAAGTCAACTTTACATTGCTCATTGAAAGCACGGGAGGCTGAAAATTTGTCCAAAGAAGAGGAATCGATCGTTACTCCACGAGCACTTAATTATACAGTGTTTGAGTTCACTTTTAAAATTTGTTTCCTCGTCAAGACTCATTCGTCAGCTTGATATTCAGCTGTCAACAGAACAAGGTTTACGTGTATGAAGCACAGCGGGCTTCCATGTTTGCTAATGACTAATGGTTTGGGCTTTTCCGCAGTAGCACGAAATGTGAGCAAAACGGTCACCCTTTCCTTGCATTTTAGAATGCCGCCACATAAATCATCTTCCATAACTAAACTGCTTGTTGTAGTGGCCCTAAACTAAAGACCAGTCTCATCACAGTTAAAAGTTTCCTTCGAATCATAATCGTTGTACAAAGTAGGAACGCTTTCCAAACACTGTGATAGCTCTTTATTAGGAACTTCCGGGGTCTCATCGTTCAACTGCGTTGAGCTTATATTGCGGTGTTCACCTTTATTGTTTATGTTGGTGTAACTCTCTTTTACCGGCAGATGATTCCGATGAACGAGCAGAAATCATTCGTACTCGGTGTTATTGACTTTAAAGAAGCAATCGAGAAGTAAAAGCAAGATTTTTTGCTGTCCTGAAGTATTTTTGGTCCCCAATGGTTTTATTGCCGACTTTACTTCTCACGGTCATGTTGACTTGCGGTCGCTCTATGCTGAATTGAGATGAAACAGCCCTCACAGGAGTTCCTTTCTTGGGCGATTTAATAACTTATGTTTTTTGCATAATGCGATTTATCATGCCGTGTGAACTCTCAGTCTATCACTGTACATCTACTTCATCCCTGTTAAGAACCATCAGTGTTACAAATCCATCGGGAATCCAGGGGACTCTAACCTTGGGTATGCGACTGTTAATCAAGCACCGAATCGTCAGGTTGCCTACCTGGTTCTCAACATCTTTTTATACTTACACACTACATAGTTTGGCGCCTTAAGGGTGAAGAATGTTCTTGATTACCGTCCCATCACGAGTAACGAGCGCTTTTTCGTACTTTTGACATGGTATTAGATGGGCAGTGGTTAAATTAACTGAACTCAGTAGGTTTGCCGTCTATAAAATAAAACCCTCAGAGCACACCGGTACAGACACTATGGCAAGCGTCAATGACTGGTGTAAACAAACGAGAGGGCATAGAAACACAGCACATGCGAAACTTCTGAATATCTACTGACACAGTCAACTTATTTCAGTGACCTTTCATGAATTACTTTAAGGGTCCACGGCGTTCATCTACTCTTACCGAAATGCAAGATTTGAAACTTGCAACAGCAAAAAAGCCGATGAACTTTCTTCAGAGCATGACCATGTGGCTTTTTATCGGTGTCACGTAGGGAGTGACTGCTCTTCGGGAGTACGATTTAGGAGGGATCACTCTAACATATCACGCAGGCCGAATCTCAGTCCTCCTTGTCCTTTGCCTTCTGCTACTTCTACTACTATTACTACTACTCATATTGCCGACATCCCTACTACTACATTAAACAGGTTTAGGAAGAGACATTTTTAAATTGATTGACAACAACAAGTTCACGAATAAATATCTGTTCAGTTATCTTCATTAAAGACTATATGGCAGTCAGCTTCATATCAGAGACATTTAATTAAATTGGATTTATCTTAGAAGTATGACAATGCGGACTGAGAAACGAGCAATCGAAGGGTATGAAGAATTTTAATGCAATATCCGTGTCATCTCAAATGTTGCAGTATACAGACACCCAAAATACTTCAATGGATTTGAATTTTGATAACGTTCACTGAGCCACCACTAGGGACCATAAACACCGGTGGCAAACATCTGATCTCAGAAAGCACATAGACCTTGGAGTTTAGCGGCCGAATCTGAATTCTGTCGGTAGTTTACAGCTAGCCAAGCCACCTTCCCCAAAATAGTAGGTCACTAGAGTACTGCAGAACTTTGAATTGAATCACAATTTTTTTGGCATCTTGCTCGTTCCTTATGAGCAAAGTTGCACAATTACACACACGTTTCATATTATTTCCACCTCCTAATTCTTCAGCAGCAGCAAATAAAAAAGCGAATTCTACTTGCCTTACACTAAGGAGACGAATATAGGGCGGAAATGCAATAGGAGATGTCGTTTACGGGGTGTCATTTAAACAAACATAAATGAATGTAGGCCAATACGGTAGCGGTAGAAGTCTTTGGTATCCGTGTTAGCCTATCTTCGAGGAAGCTGATAATTTCCGGCCATTTACGTGTTACGACCGTTATACTCAATATCACGCACCTGATTTCACGCATAGAGCCTACCAACCCAGCTAAGAGAACTATTTTTATCACACAGTCCACTGCCTCCATACATTTCACCCCCGACTTCCAGTCCAGAGAAAGTGTAATAACCTATATCGCCCAACGGTTAAAATGAATTTTTCCTTAAATCCAGAGCCGGGTTATTGGAGAAAATTGAGAAAATGGAATCTTTACTGTGTCCATGGTTTTGCTAAGGTGGAGAAGTACAGCAAACGAATAGTTGCATGGACGGCTGATATGTGTCAAACTGTTGAAGGAAATGGAATAGTGAATTGACCCAGGGCGAGATAGTTTTGCGTGTACAAATCTGGTCGGACAGACCAGAAACTACTATCCTGCGGGTTTTATTAGTAATCAATTAGTCAGGGTTCTCAACACTACTTCGTCCCGTTAAAATCAACCAACGTAAAGCTAGTTCCCAACTCGAAGTCTTTAAAATGAGTTACGTTGCAAACGTCTCATCATAAGTGACGTCTCTATGACCCTTCTACAGCTCATCATGAGGCGTACGAAGTTAGCTGATGACCGGAACAATTAGCGACACAAATTCAATTAATTCACGTTTGCGAAACGCGTATAATACTGGCGGAAGGTCGACCAAAACAGGAGGTGAATCAATGACGTATAAAAATGAATTTGAAGATTTCTTACTGGGTGAGTAAAATTTTGTTAGGACGCGACTTTTTTCATCTAAGCGCGGATAGCGTCATTGTATAAGATAAATGTGTTAG
This sequence comes from Fasciola hepatica, assembly GCA_948099385.1. Taxonomy (NCBI): domain Eukaryota; kingdom Metazoa; phylum Platyhelminthes; class Trematoda; order Plagiorchiida; family Fasciolidae; genus Fasciola; species Fasciola hepatica. Next base: position 7,160,614 of record CANUEZ040000019.1, read on the forward strand.
CCTTTTCGTTGCCACTTTGTTCCTCTACCGTGTTTTCTGCACTTGCGAACAAATTCCTAGTTGTGTTCCTCCCTGAGACATCGGTCCTACAAAATCTCAGATTATTTTCCCATTTCTGTTTATTTAGGCAGTGGAATATTCCGATTTCCTTGTGCCTATTTTCACTGTTGCGAAAAAAAGATGTATACTCAAAATAAACCACGAGATGGCTTTCGGGAAGCCAAGTAATCCAGTGTTTAAATTGTTTTGTATTGTCTTTGCTTCGGTCTATGAGGCTCACACGAGATCTGTATGTTGGAACAACTACCGCTTCTAGTGGGATATGCATTATTGTACGAGTGAAGAGCAGCACTTTTAGGGTCTTTACCTTCATGCTATTTGCATACTCCATTTTACAACATTTTGAACTTGATATCTTCAGGCTATTTTTCTCAATAATCAACATCACACAACTTGGACACTCCCCATATTACCACAGAACTAACGCGACCAAAATAATTCTGTGCCAAGCTATGGTATACTATTCAGGTCTAATGAAAACTGGTGTGCACGAGCATTCACCGAATCTCTAGTTTTCAGGTATGACGGCATTCTCGTGGAAATGCATATATTCGTTTTTAATCTGTTGGGGAAAAATTCATTGCGGTATAATTAAGTTCATTCAGTATGTAGAAGGAAACGAGATCTTCACTAGTAATGGGATAACATTTAATCGGCAATATATTGTCCTGTGTTATTTACCACTTTTTCTTAACAGGGAACAAGTTATTCGATGTTTCTTGTTTCTACACCACTACTACACTGTATTTTCTGGGGTATCATCGTCTCCGTACATAGCAAAAGTACCACAAGAAGTTCTGACGGCTACCGCACTCCTTCCATCACGACAGAATGCAAATAGCGACAAATTTCGTAAATGCACCTTTCCGATCTACCTTCGAATTATAACACCTTAACGTATAACGAACATGAAATCGGTTATGAAAAAAATGACTTATTCCCCAACTTAATACAATGACCAATAGGTTATGGCAACATTCCCGGGTAGTAACCACTGTGGTTCGCTTCCATCCAAAAGTGCGATGCTTTATAGCCGATGTTACCTAAAAAACTTTCCGGAAGATTCACGGACATAATATATTTTTTGTCCTCTTTTAAAAGCACGTTTTACTTAGCAAGTGGAATCACCATCGGTTCCTATTGACTTGTAAAACTTTACTGATCAATGTAAGGTAGTGGAGCAAAATCATAAGGTTTATAACGGTAGATTTAGTAAACTTGCGGCAAGTGTACGACTAACTATGTCTGGTTGTGGGATTGGTTTCATTCGAGTCAAATAAAAAGAATCCATTGAGCTGTTCTAGCAAGAGGGAGAAATCAGTTACAGTACAATCATCTCATCTTAAATCCAAATCTTCACATTTCAGTATAGTAAAAAGACTAACTGATTTTCCGTAAGTAGAAATTATTCCGTGCTTGTGCATGAGTACAGTCGAAGGAGTATATACCCCATAGCCACGAAGGCCCACTGCATTATCAGGTATAACCGGCAACCGGACTCTGAGGATTGGAGTGGAGAACCACATAAGGCCCCAATAGGTCAGGTGTGGTAACGATCCGGACGACAGTGAAATGCTGTCTACCACCAAATGTTTTCCGAACAATAAGGAAGTTTCAATGCTATTTTTGAACACTTTACTGTAGGATCCGTGCATCTGTGCTTTATAAAATAGTATTTGTTTTCTGTATTCAGTGCATAAATGGTAACAGTTGCACAAACGTTGCTAAGGGGCGGTTATTTGAGGCAACCGGTTTTTGAAGATTCTGCAATATTTTTTGAGTAAATGTAAAAGACAGTTATCCTAAACGTCAATGTGTGCTTCCTTGTCAGATATTTTCGTGATTTTTGTATGCATTCAGAAGAAGCTACTACGTTGCTATAGTATTCAAAAGAACAAATACAAAAGCCTACTGATAGACTTGACAAGATGGTCCAGCCGTCTATTTCCTGCTTTCATAATAATCAGATATTCACTTTAATAGTATCCTAAATCACTAGGTAATCGCAATGCCCTTAAACATTTTTTGTTTGTCGTTTCAAACAACTTTACTTAGTAATTGCATACAGCGTTCCTCTCTACCCACGAAAATGTGCATTTTTGATTGATGGTCGACCAGGCTAGCCATTGCAGTCAGCCTGGTCAGAAATGTTTTTTCGGTCCTGTTTTTCTACCTAATATACAAGAGCCCAATGTCTGGATTGCATTCATGAATTTATCTGTTCCTTTTGGTGTTATCCTTAACAATAAGTTATACCTAGTTAAGGCTTAAATAAACGCTACGAAAGATGTCTTGTTCAATTCAAGTTGACATTTACTGGTAAGCATTTTCAAACGAACAAATTGTTCGTACTGGAAAAACGACAAAAAATGTAAACAGATGACGACACAATAGAATACAGATTCAGTGACCCCCTGTGTTTCACTTGCATCAGGTTTGGACATTTCTTTTTCTTTCGAAATGCATATTCATTTCCATGAATTGCTTTCAGTGTACTGAAATACGACTGACAACTGACAGTGCCGTGTACTGGTTCGTCGTAATTCAATAAATGTTTAGCTCATATGAATTTCGTAAACCGGAAATGCACAATTATGTATCAGTTCATTGTAAAACTCCACGGGTCCACTTGGCCAACAGGATCATTGCAATTAACCAGAGATCATGCAGCTGGTTGGATACTGAATTATATCAGCAGTACCACCGCCTCGCACGACCCAACCAATCAGGACAGGACTTAGTTTAACATACACACACAGTCGAACAAAGATTTCAGCGCATTTTCCATAATCTTGATTATCTGACACTTAGTCCATTCAATTCGGCATCCCTGAACACGAAGGAGTAAGCGAAACCGTTGACTGTCGACTACTGTGTGCATTGCAAATGGATAATAAAACAATACAATCTCTATCAGAAGGTGTACGATTCACTATTATTTCCTACACGGTTAGTCTCATTGTGTTCGGAACAGTTGGTAATATTTTGCTATTACTAACCATATTTCACAAACGCTTCCCACGTACCTCAAAATTTGAGGCCACAGAAATGACTGCTATTGGGACACAACAGGGATCAGTGAAACATTCGAATATTGTTCGAACCCAAGTCGGACCGCAGAGATTATCCATAGCAGACCAGTTGCTCGCACTGCTAACTATCACGGACACGCTGTGTCTCTGGATTGTCGTCACACGTTACCTCATTCATATGTTGAGTGACTATGATATACGAACCTACAGTGTAGCCGCTTGTAAAATTCATACATTTTTGACCATGATCTTAAGCGACATGTCAACCGCAATTCTCTGCATTTTTTCCGCGCATCGTGCCCTGTGCATTCGATATCCGCTAGCCAGTCACCGTGGGTGTACTCGGGGCCGCATAAAAATCTGCATTTTGGTGGCATTTTTGTTCATCGTGTCTAAACATTTGGCCGCACTGTCACTATTTACTTTGTCACCCATTCCGAACGGGGTGCACTGTGATGTTCGAGAGGACACAGCCATTTATAACCAAATATACTACAACTTTGAATTCATCACGCACGCGGTCCTGGGATATTTGTGTTTAATAGTGTCGAACATTCTCTTATGCGTCTCATTGGCGTGCATAAATCGAGTGAAAACAGCCACACAAGCAAGCGGTGGGGATAATTCGGCCAATGGATTGCAAATCGCCAAGGTTATACTGCTGTTCAGTGTAATCCAATTGATTACCTCTGTGCCCTTCTTTATTTTGATCGAGTTGTGTGGTCTGTACCAAATTCAGTTACTACCCGAGAGTGTTCAATTGATAATGTACTATATACTTACTCTAGCCATATTCACCAATTGTGGAATAAACTACTACTTACTTTTGGGGATCAGTGAGCGTTTCCGAAAAGACACTCAGACCTTTTTTAGACTGATGCGAAAAAAATTTACCAGAAGAAAAAGGGCTTGGTAGTAAATGTCAGTTACAAAAGCCGTCGGATTTTCTTCTGGCTGTATGCGGACATATTCCCCGCTGAGGCAAGTTTACAAAACGACAAGACCAATCAAATGTCGAATCGTACGAACATGTGTTGTGCATTAGCTGTTTTACTTCTACTCTCCAAGTTATTCCAAGTGATTTTTCTCGAGGGAAAACGTGTCCTTGATCACCGAATATTTATGGATTTTCTGTATAGAAATGTGATTTTCCATTATTCTTCGTGTTAGTCACAAAACCTCGCATTCCGTCGACATTTCTTGTAACTTGTAAATGTCATTATTTTTCCACATACATAGCAAACAAAACTTACTCCTTCTGTGTTACAAATTTCAGATAAAATGAGTCATACCTTTACCGGTAGACATCCGTAGATTTACTCACATTACACAATGAAACACTACATAAAATATATGTTATTTACTTTGTGCAGAATATTGTTTTGAAAGGAAGCACAAAATTTGACTTTTCCGAGAAGTAAGGCCAATGAAGTAAAGTGTGACGATCTTCGTTTTTATACTGGCCATTGGTTGTTTGACTCAGTTTAAAATGTAGGTTCAAAAGAATTGGACATCAAAGTGATTCCACTGTGCTTCATAGGTAGTATTTTCTCCTAAATGCGAAAATTTTCCCGCTACTTCTTTTGCGTCGCTATTCATGACATCTTGTTCAACAACAGGTCTCAAGTTGTTTCACAATGTAGTTTTCATGTGATAAGCCATAGGACTCCTATAAACCTTAGTTCACAGTTTTAGACACGGGGGCCAAAAGACAGAGATCTTAAAACTGTTACAAAGGATTGTTTATCCTATCGCTTTGTTCCCTAATGTACGGCATTCTTACCTGAACCTCCTCTGATAAAGAAGCATCAGTCCATCGCTATGAGGTTTGCTGTTCCACGGTTCAAAAGTAGTAGAGATTAGGCTGCAAAATATCAGCTCTAGTTTTTCAACGACTTCAAAGTTGATGCCTTGTGAATGACTTTTCTTCTTCCGATTTTACGTCAGCAATTAACTTAAAAACCTTGTCACATGCAGTAATAAGATTTCATATTTAATAAATACACATTTTCATAAGCCAAATGAAGAACTTTGGGAAGGGAAATTCGATGCTACTCTGTTATTCTCACTTGCACCGCTGAATTACTCAGTCAACGTGAAAATAAACGGCAGGTGTCGTCAAATACACCGAAACAGAATTTAGTCTATTTGTATAGTGGCCTCAAAAAATATTTCAATTCACTCAGCTCGTTAACAAAATAAAAGCCAAAGGAACCACCATTCCCACATGCCAACCCCTGATTGGTCGCAGTTGTAATCCAGAAATATTACGTTTTACAACATTGAATTAAAGCAGACACACAATCATCCACTACCGTTTCTTGAACATAACAAATATATAGAAATAATGTATTTTTTTACTGATAAGTGTCTGTCAATAACCAACGGTTACTGCTTATCAAATTTTGCATGTTACGGAAAAATGACGCTAAACTTGTTTACTCTTTCGTGACCGCCGTCGAACCACCGTATGATAATCCAAATATCGAGCAGCATGTGGCAAAACAGATAAAACAGTTTTTTTGCTAAAAAACGACAACCTTTCCCTTCCAGAACTTGCTGCTTTCATTGTTTCAAAGCACCATATCATTTTTCCGGATTTTGTCATATCCAGCTTGTGCATTTATACCACAAATTGACAAAGCTTCTCCGCAAACTGAAGCTACTGCTCCGACTACACCGGAATTATCCAGTACTTTGCTAGATTAAGGTAAATGTACTGTGGACGGCATTTCAGTGAGTTCATTCAAGTTCATTTTCGAATCTTCCATAGGCGGATAAACAGTCGGGTCGATTTTGGAATGAATCAGTGTAGTTTTCCGATGTGAGGTGTATACCCAGTAGTTTACCAGGGTTATCTAATATGACGAAAATCAACGAGAAACCTATTTCTTTTTCGTAGCATATACCTTCGTGGCGCTCGATGACTGATGAACTGACATGTAGCTGTGGTTGCCAGTGGTTACGCGTAGGAGTACAAAAAACTTTAAATTTTAATGAGTATGAAGTGGCTGTATTTTGAAATTAAAAGTGCTGTTAACGTGGCCATTACTGTAAACCGCCCGAGCAGTCGCTTTTGATAAATCCTGCGGAACTCGCTTATCATCACATTTTTCATCAATTGTGTAGTCACTGATAACCGCAGTTTATAGCCCTGAGTTCGTTTTTTGCACAAAAACATCAAAGTGCTCGCTTTTACATATCCGTTGATTTGGCTCTGAATTTGTTTTCGAATCTTCTTAAACTGTTGAACTTGTGTCTAATCCAGGAAGCGTAAAGCTAAATTGGTACAAAATTTCCTTTTGAATCTGACAAGGAAAGTGCCGCATCACGAGTAAAAGTATCCTATATCTAGAGCAGCAAAAGTGACAGATTTTTCCGGCATGTGTAAGTAGCCGGAAATGTGCCGTGAGTTACCGTATTCACGAAAATAAAAGCGACAGTAATTGTGTTTTAGTTTTATATCATCGTGAAATGAAATGCAGTGGCAAAAAAAAAATAAACTGTTTCCAGAGTATTATCGCCAGATGGACAATTTATATAGTAAACGGGAAATTTCATTTTCATGAGAGTACCAGTCGAATGTCAACTTCAACCACTTGGTTTTTTCCCACTAATACGACAATGTGTGCTTGATTTACGTGCTTAGACTGGTGGCTTTATAACACGAACGAAATGTATGTACCGATTTTGAATCTAGAATTTCTAATGTCTAGAATTCGCCCATTGAAAAGGGAACTTTAGCCTGGCAGTTTGCAGGATTTTGCTGGTTTACCAGTGTGAAAAAATATTGCACTCAATTTCTTTGTGTTCGTCTGCTTAGAGCGAAAGATGGCTTTCGGTATCTATCCAGACACAAAGTAAGTTCATTATTTGCTGTGAAATTAACTGTCACGTGCCTAAAGTTATGGTTGGACGGACAGTTTCTGTTCCAAGTCGATCGCCTTTTATGCTAAAAGTCTAACGAGCTGTTTTTTGATACTTGATGAATGGAATAGAAAACGAAAAGAATAGGCCGAGGAAAGATATTCTGCGACTTGTAAGAAATCGATACTTCTAAAATAATTTCACAAAAAGAAAATCGAGTGCAATATCCTTTTACGGAACAGATTCTGCACTTATTATTTTCGAAGTATATTCTCGAGGACCGGTTAAACATTTCTACAATCAATGTTCCGAACGAAACCCCAAATTGCTGCAGTGTTTCCTGAATTTCACCGTAACAGTTTCAAATAGAACTTATAATATGGGGTCTTACATGTGTACCTTTATATGTTGTTCTTTTTCTAGGATAAAATAATATGAAGCACTTCATTTTCTTCAACCTACCAATCTGACCAAATGACAGTAGGTTGACCACTTACCTTGTCAAAGTAGGATACATTCTGCATGACGTAGGCCGTCTTCACTAAAACAGCGGTAAGCATTTATTTCAACCTTTTCCAAACCGGAACAAGTTACTTCAGATGAATACAATAGATTGATGTGTACAACAGGACGACCAGAAAAGTGCAGTAACAAAAAGAAAGCATTTTTGCAACGTTTTGTTCCACCTACCGGAGGATCTCGAATAAAAACCAACTCCAGAAATTTATATTTCTTCTTTGTTCTTTTTTAGTGAGGGATATCATGAACAAATTTTGTCTCGGAATGGTTCAAGCTATGTTCCTATTTGCTTTGGCTTATGATTCTGTTCACAACCACCCTTTCAGATACACCAATTGTCAAGGTGTGTTGTTCTTGCTTCACCGTGTGCTGTGGTGTTATTGGTCCTTGGTTGTGGCCAAATGGCCTCTAAGCACGTAAACCTCACAGACACGCATCATGCGAAATTCCTCAGAAGTCGCTTGTTTACCTCGTCAAAAACAATGGCCTGGAAGATTTGAAAAAGATCAAGTGGTTTTCTGAAAAAGAGATGAACTAGGTACTAACATATGCAGATCTTGAGGGTTACGAGATTTATTCATTCCCCTAAAAAGGCACACTCACATGAGGTGACCTTCCAAAGGCTGATACTAGCTTGAACTTTTAGAGTTGAATTAATGGTCACCAGATTAAGGTATCATCAGTCAGAGGAATTCACAATAGGCTGTTATTTCTGAAGCATTCAAGTAAAGAAACACACATACCAGCGATAATTAATGATGAATTAGACGCGATCAACAAAATGAACGTTATGGGAACCATATTTAGAGGTGAAAGTTCATTAGATACAACAGCTTTTTCATATAGGACGGAAAAAACAGAATACTAACAATTTTTAAAGTAAAAAAAAAACACTCGAATCGAACGGATTACCGCAGTCAAACGAAAACCGGTGGTTCTTCAAATTAGGAATTGAATAACAGTGAAAACTATGGAAGTTTATTTCAAAGTCCATCCTGAAAAGAAATAATTAGACGCCTATATGCGATCATATTAGATGAACTTTAAAGAGTCGAAGATGTTGGATAATAACTTGACACCCAAAGTAAGTCAAACAAAAGCGAACTGGAACCAAACTGACTACATTATGAAAGAGACTCGGAGATACATCTTGACCGATGCCTAATAGGTGGGCAAAAAATCTAACTCCACCAGTTTTGTCTAGCAGTTCGCACGCTTTTTCGTATTCTGATATTTGGGTTACAATATGTTGTCAAGACTTTCCTTCTCCTGGTTCAGATGTACTTGTAGAGCAATGTAGAAAAGTCGGTAGGCTTTCGGAACACAAGTTGAACTACGGCCGGCTTCGGAAACAAAAATTAAACGTGCGCCATAAGGGGGTCGACAATCTTTAATTACGGACAAATTACGCCAGAGAAACACGAATCTGATCACCGGTAATGCAAAACTTACTAGTAATCCCACAGTTTGCACTGGAAACGTCCCCAGCCAGATAGAAAACGCCCCTGGTATATAGGTAAACACTGACTTATTTGCAATTGCTCCGATTGCCTGCTCTTCAACAAAGGTTGCATTGATTCGTAAGCAATACGTATCAACAGGAACAGTAATAAAAACAACAAAATCACTTTATATAGGAAAAGGTAAAAATAGAGAACTTAATTACTAAGTATTGATATAACTGATTACTGGCGATTGAATATCACCCAGTTAACGCCAGGTAAGCCACCGTCAGTTTTGTTTAAGAAAATTGAAGGTGAAAACTCTAATTGCCACTGGTTCGTTTATTTCATATAATCGGAAATCCACTTTCATTTCTCAAACCCAAAAGTCCAACATGGCGGGCCCAAAATCGAATCGGAAGAACTCCGCTTACCGGACAGATGCTTTACTAGCTGAGCCATTGCGGTACTTCCGGTCGGGTTTGAATGAAGTAAGTGAATATGCAATGATGCAAGAACCACTATTCTAGTGTTACACGGAAGCTGTCCCTGTTTTACTACCTGGGTTAGCCTCATCGGTCACCTCCAGCGGGACGAAAAGTACACATCCGAACGTTATTCAGTGATCTTTGAAATATATAAAATATATGATTACCACAATGAGCCAGAATTTTATATAATAGAAAATCCACTGGTATTTTCACATCCAACAGTCCAAAGGCTCAAGGTGAAATTGGATAATGACATAGCACTCGCGCCCGACTGGTCGTAACTCGATAGCATAGCTGGTAGAGCATCGGCCCAATAGGTGGAATGTCACCGGTTCGATTCTGGCTTGCCGCGCACAACGTTCGGATGTGGAAAATGCAAGTGAATTTTCCATTATATTTAGATAATGAGCGCAAAAAACCTCAGTTAGCGGAACACATTTCGTAATTGTGTGACTCTTCTAAGCAGTTTTATACGATACGTCATTAGTACAGTATTTCACGAAGTGTGTCGCGGTCAATTTAAAGCTGCCAGGTAAATAAAGTGGACGACGGCTGTGGCAGGATTCTAATCCCTTACAGAAGTGTATAAATTCTACCATGATGACCGCTTGATGACCACCGTAGGGGTTAAACCCATGGCAAATTGTATCCGGATAACTAGTACATTCCTCTCTGGGTACCACCTACTTATTAAACTGAAGATTTTATGCTCCATTTACATTTCTGATTCTCCGTCCTCTGAGACAATATCTTGAAGTGCTTCATTTAGCTTGCCCCACTCATTTACAGTATTTTGAAGACTGTGAGCTTGAACTTTTGTTGAGCAAAGCAAACCGATAAAACGATGAAGAGTGATAATAGTATTCACTTTTTCCACCGAGAAATTGTGAGCGCAAACTCTTCAGATAATTACTGAACAAGAAATGCATAACCACGGAGATGTACCACCTAACCATGCCAACAACACGGTGATTTCTATGAAAAACGAATACACCAAGTCATACAACGTATCCCTTTTCAAGTTACTACAAACGTCTGTACTTTGGGTATGTGTTTCACTGCGCGGTTGATAATTTTAAACTATCACGCGAAATATTTCCGTCGGGAAAATTACTATGGTAATTCCAGTCTTATCAATTTGAGGTGTGTCGTGTAGTTTGGCATCATAGCGTGCGGCCACAAAAACATTAATCTTCGTAGTAACTTTCTAAGGACTGTTTAGGAAGTCGCCTAAATAATTAATCATTCTCTTACCCATCTCTGTCACGATTACTTTCCTTATGTTTTCGAGAGCTGAAATTAATAACCTGTCATGCAATTTCTTATAATAACTTTAATCACAAGCTGACTCAAAGCAAAAAGAGGTATTCAAGCCTTTATTATCCCAACGAGATCGGAGAAAAATCTAATACAATATGAAGCATAGTCCGAAAAACATTGCTCATCTATACAGTTTATCAGACTACAACTAACAGATGCTTCCTACGAACAGATTAGCTCAATTGCTTGATTTTTATATTATACAGTGTATGAATTAAATGTGGTACTAGTAAAACCTTCCCGGTTATGGAGACCGTTAAATATGTACACGAATCAATATCGTAAAACAAATCAGTCCTTTGTCAGAGGTTTCCACTCCCAGGGTCCACATTCGTCTGCAAACTTGATTCCAAAGAAGAAGTTGCTGTTATTCAAAGACAGTTTTGAAAATTGTCGAATTGCCACTTCAGTCATCGTGAGCGTTTTTCCACTGAAATAATATGACTCAGTTCTGGAATGGGAATGTAGGAAGAGATGAAAAGGTACTAAATGTAATACTTTTCATCCACTGGGTGGTAATTCTCATGATACTTTTCCGCAACGTCAAGTTGAGAGCTTCATTGAAAAGCATGGCCTATCGCATTTGTATCAACCTCTTATTCCTATTGATCGAACAAAACCGTGGATCACTTGAATTCGCAGATCTACCGAAGCCTGTTACTAGTCTAACAGCTTCAAAAAGTAAACACCCCGTTGTATTTTGGTGTTTTTATCGTCTTTCTATTTTCCAGTCCTCTTGGATTTACTTGTCTAGCTGCGATCATTGAGTTTTACATGATCATTCATACGCGAAAGCAAAGCCTATGGAATGTTTTGGATAGTATCTACGGATGGGTAGACGATGATTTTCGGAGTACACGACAAGTTTTGTGGTTATTGACACTCCTCAGTTATACGTATCCGGTACTCTTTCGTTCATTCATTCCTCCTGATACATGTAAACCCCGTCAGAGCACTGGATACGCAAACCTGACGAGTGGAAATAACCGCAAAACTGGTTAGGCTCCTGTAGATGCTACTTAAATGAAAACTACAGTTCTTGACCGCAGTGTCGTCATTCTCGAGGTAAGCAGTGAACAACCCATAGTTGCAGTTTGTCAGTGAACTCTTCCATCCACTCACAATCCTGGCGCTTAGATTAAATTTTCTTGCCCAAGGAAGGTGTCTTATCTGGGCATTTTAAACAATTTTTTGACTTGCACTGATATTAACGATGATATTCCTATTTTATGTTAGAGTAAATTTCCAGTACAAGCTTAAATGTTTTGAGAATGACGAACTGCTTTTCCAAACTTTGACAAGGTAATATTTTTACTGTTAGCAATAATCTTCTAACGTGTGCAAAATTCGTGGACAAAATTCGTTACGTATTGTGAAACGGATAACACCTAAATGGTCCATAAGTAATCAGTGGTATGGCAATCTGCATTCAGTAATGCTTCATCAAGCGCTAAGTAAAGTGTATATAGTTTTCAGGTTCGGGGAATATTTACTCTATGATATAGTTGTGTAAACATGTGATTGGGGTGAATGTGGGAATGTTTATTCATTGCCCACTGCTTTGAATTAACGATCAGTTGAATGCTATCGTCCAAAAAGAGAACCGAATAATGCCCAAACTCGCTCAGTCAAGAACCAATCTTTGTGGGTGCCAGATGCGAATTCGATTCCAAGCTGGATACAAATAAACCCAAGTGCTTCTGTTTTCCACAATGCAGACGGTCGCAATCAGACGATACAAACCTCCACTATGCTTCACAGCTTTCAGCTTATTAGAAAATTTTGCTTCTTCTGACTTGAGTCGAAAATACTTCGCATGAGGAGTAAGTTAACTTCTAGTAACTGGATCATGCTATTGAAAACTCACTCTTATGGCGGAAAGGTGTGATCAAAGCCCATGCCTTTTTTGGGCATCTGCAAACCAGTATTGGAGACACTAAGAATGCAAACCACAATAATATACATAGAAAAAATTACCTAAATGTAAACTCAGTGATTAGTTGCTCCCACAGCGTGCAAAGAATGACATTCGTTACTCTGTCGTATCAAGGTATGAGTAAATTCTTTTGATCGATGATCATTTTTTCACTAATATCCAACAGATCACTATGATGAAACGGTGATCTTAAAAGGGATTACAATTCTAATGTTGGTAGTTTGAATTGTAGGCAAACTATGTTGATTGTAAAAAAGAAGTATGGTCTACGAACTCGTCTTGATCAAAAGATTAGGACACAATTGCAGAACATCAAAACGAATTCACAAACAGAGTAGAGCTTAATAAAGTTGTACAGCCTCTGCAGAAAAAAATGAATGGGGGCCGTCATGTATATTGGGAGTGTATATGACTGGACAAAAGGTCTTACAAATACACTATGATTTTTTGGCTGTTGTCCATTACCAATTATGCGCATCCCCATGCTCGTATGTTCCGTAGTGTCTTCGTTCGTTAATATTCAACTGGGGAGTCATTAGTGTGACTAACTGCTTCTCATAGAAAAGATTACTAAGAATGCCCAGCTGTGATCCACTGATATTTTTGTCTGCATAAGTCCCAACCAACTTCGCTGAATAGGCATATACTACTACTCATCAATACTCTGGTGGATTCTAATCCCTCGAATCATGTATTTCCCTCGTTTTGTATATACATTTAACATGGGTCAGGTTTGGTTCCGTTGACTTTCACTTTTATTCTTCAGTTATGGGTTTCACTCATCCTACCAATCATGCAAACTGCACGATAGGCACAGGGATACTTCACATGTTATCTGGGATCACATCCTCTCACCCAGTTCATTTGTGTACACATTGACTATTCTTTAAAGATCCGTTCTCTCGTGGATGCATGTCCTCAGGCCCACGCGCTCCCTCATACACACACACGCTTCATTTGTAAGCGGAGTGCAGGTTCTCTACCCGCATACTCATCCATTTACTTGAACCACCTGCTTGTGTCCCAAAAGTTACCTTTTGATTGGTGCTTCATAGGAACCACAAGACCTTTCACACTCATACGCATGCTTCACTCCTTCTTTGACGGGAATAAGACCCAACTTATGCAATGCTTCCCCGCGTGTCTTAAACTCAGTTCTTTTTCTGTCGAATTGCTTCTTACAGAGTGTTACCTAGCCTCGTTTTTGCAAAGATGCAACCCACTTGTGTACAATCATTTCTTCGGTTAGTTCCCCACTAGGCACAGCAGAATGCTGTCTTCTTGACGCGGACGTAGCCCCAGATGTCAAGGTATCTTTCGATACGTTGTTCTATTTTAGAGAAAATCATGTAAAACGAAGAAATTTCGTTTCGATATATCACTTCAGGCATTGTCATATATAGTACTGGGTAAAAGAGAGAATGTGTGCAGCTATATATTGCAGAGAGTGATTAATTGTGCAACAAATCCGGTAACTCGACAACATGCTTCAACTTGATGAATCTTGTTTGTTGTGCGGAACGACAATAAGCGTGAAATGTGTAATCAAATGGCGCGAAAAGACAGGTGTGAAAAACGAAGGTCCAAAAAAATAGGTGTGGGGCTGAGGCGAATTTGAACATGGGATCCATAAAAAAATCACTTGTTGCGGCCACGCCAACAACAACTGTTGCACAAGGTTACGTTGCTTACACAACTCCGGCTTCAATGGTCGAATTGCTACGGCTTCTGACGCCACAGCTCAGTGGATGGCAGAAATTCTTGAACCTGTGCGCAATTCACTAGCAAAGTATAGTGTGAAAGATTCGTTCTCTTTTGTGGAGATGACAAAACATCCGGATCTGTCTGAACGGACTATGCTTTACCTAGATGTGGAATCCCTATTCACAAATTTTCCGTTGATGGAGACGGTAGAATTCATCTTTTAGTACTTGACCGATAATGACATCAAACTCGGCATTCCTGTGGCCAAGCTAAAAGAACTAATTCTTAGATGTACGTAGAATATACAGTTGCTGTACAGCGGACGGGGTAGCAATGGGATCATCACTTGGACCCCTTCGGGCGGATAAATTCTTAGCAAAACTCCGAAATGGACCACTGAGCAGCACCATTGACAGTCTTAATATGTATACCAGACATATGGATGACACTTTCATAATTTGTGACTCAGCAAAGGACATTACCGAACTACTGCGTACATTCAACATTACCCACGCAATGATCACATTTACAGTAAAGATAGAGACGGACAATTTCCTCACTTTTCTTGATGTGGAATTACGTAGAATGGAGGACGGACACATAGGAAGGAGGGTGTGTCGGAAATATACATAGTTGGGGCAACACACACATTTCCTAAGTTTGGTCCCCCTACGATACAAAAGAAACCTGGTGAGCAGTCTGACCTACAGATCAAGAAACATATGTAGTCCTGAAACGATTTCCCAAGAACTCGAACATATACGTGACACATAACTAAAAAACGGCTATCCAGAATCGTTCATTCATCAGCATATGGGAGAGAGAAGACACTAAAAGAGAGTGCAAAAGGCCAAGAAAAGGGATATTTTTCCAACTGTCCTGTTCAAGGGTGACAAAACCTTAGAAATACCAGAGCTACGCATATCTAAGACACTTGGGAAGTCCTTTCCGGTTGCACATGTCCGAATCTTAACAAATACGAAGCCTTTCATTGTTCAACAGCCCAAGGACAGGTTGCCTAATCAGTCTCAATCTTTTGTTCTATATCAGTTCACGTGCTCTTGTAGTGCACGGTATATTGGACATACGACGAGACGCCTGTCGAAGAGAATATCAGAACAAGTCCCGGCTTCTTTACGCAAAGGAACAGTTTGGACTATCAACAGCTCTATCCTACAACATCTGGTCGATAGTGGAAATCGAATCGACTCAGTGACAGCTATCAGACCAGTCCTGACAACTCCCAGAGTTCACGCGACAGGATTACGCAGGCTGTTGCTGACGGAGTCAGAAGCCGTAGCAATTCGACCATTGAAGCCGGAGTTGTGTAAGCAACGTAACCTTGTGCAACAGTTGTTGTTGGCGTGGCCGCAACAAGTGATTTTTTTATGGATCCCATGTTCAAATTCGCCTCAGCCCCACACCTATTTTTTTAGACCTTCGTTTTTCACACCTGTCTTTTCGCGCCATTTGATTACACATTTCACGCTTATTGTCGTTCCGCACAACAAACAAGATTCATCAAGTTGAAGCATGTTGTCGAGTTACCGGATTTGTTGCACAATTAATCACTCTCTGCAATATATAGCTGCACACATTCTCTCTTTTACCCAGTACTATATATGACAATGCCTGAAGTGATATATCGAAACGAAATTTCTTCGTGTTACAATGTTTTTTCGTGAATCGACGGGCATATTCTATGTTCAACTTTTGTTCCGGAATTAAGCACCAAAGTTCATAACCTTCGGATAACGTTGATAACTACACATCTCAAGAAACGAGGTCGTGCAATTTATTGAAGCGATCTCTTGTTTTATGAATAGGGCCGTACTACGAAACAGTTTCTGTTAATACCAAGCCGGAATGAGGATTTTACACGTAACTGCATTGTTCTACCAAGACCAAAAATGACAGTCGTTAGATGATCTGATTCCGCGCGCAATTCACGGCTTCAATTACCGGCCGTAATATCGTCTTTCTCGAAGTCGGCTGCCATGAATTCACAAAGGGCTCTCCGTAAGTCGCAGTTGTTTCTTTGGTGAACACTTCGGTGCGAAGCATCCACTCGCACTCTGATGAAAATATGAGATAAATGTGAATACCGAGGGGATCATTTGATGGAGGAGCTTAAAATATATGCCCATATACATTTTAATCACGGACAAACAGAGAGTATGCTATTTTCTGTGAATATGAACAAAGTCGTTTCGTTTCAAAAGAAACACAGTATAGTCACCCTCTCTTAGGGCTGGAAAGAAAGTGATCTAGACATGGGCGCATCATCCGGAGTAATAATCCATTATTATTAAATTATTATTGTTGAAACATGATTTTCCCGAAATAATCTTCAGAAGAAACGCCGGAGTTGCAACATAGCACGATTTATGTCCGGGACGATTTCGCTGCATCTCAACATGGTGTATACTGCAGAACGATACTGTTTATATTAGTTCATGTAAAACCCTTATGTTCGACAAATATAGGGAAAATTACAATAGTCAAGTTACGTCACCATGGTAAAGACACATTAACAAAGAGCTGTTTCTGCTGACACAATGTAGGTTTCCATCGATGTATGGCAATCGCTTCAGCAAACCGCAAAAGCCTAGTATTCTTTGCCACGTAAATGACCCGAAACGCAGTGCTTCGGTCAGCTGGATGTTGCGTCATCAGAAGATGACGAGCGACGGCCGACGACGGGATCTTATGGTTTCGAACGTTCTCATTATGCCTTCGATCTGACCCTGATTGCATCACAAAACGTTGTACCCAATTTGGAATGTGTTCAATCACTCGGTTACGTAACTGCCGCTGTGTTCGACTCACGTAGGTTGCTCCGCAACTACACTGAAATTAGTAAATCGGATTCGATTTAGTGTACAGAGATGGACGTTGTTTCACCGAGGGTGTGGGGATCTCAATCGTTCGATGAACAATTCTGAGGTCAGCTGCATAATATGTTCGGGCAAGCGCTGATCCAAGTCGTCGTTTGAGCAAGCATTTGACGTCATCACCTTTGAATGGAAGACAAAGAGTGACTAGTAATTTTTCTACTGAACAATTCATTTGTCTGATGACTTCAGGCTTGCTGTGCCTTTCGATAAACGCATCGGGATAAGCGTTTTCCGTCAAGGCTTCTTTCAGCTGTCGTAGTTCGTTGTCAATCATGTCTTCTGTGCAGATGCGTCGTGCTCTTTGAAATAGTGTTCGGACCAGGCCACGTTTATATTGCACAGGCACAAAGCTGCATACCACCGAGTGAAATGAACAGCATAGAGACACAGGCGCAATTCGAATATCTATTCGAACTAAACCAACTTCAAAAATTCGGAGACTTGGTTCAAAGCAAAGCTGGTTGACTTGGAACGACAGTACCGGATGACATCGTCCAGACATAAGTCCTTTCTCACACCTGAGCACATATCCGCCATTAAAGAGCTACAGCTGCGACCGGATTTGTTAATTTTACGCCCTGACAAGGGGTCCGGAGCAGTGCCGATGGATCGGAATGACTATGAGAAGAAGATGGAAATTGTTCTTGACGATCCCAGCAAGTTTGTACGCGAAGATAACTGTGATGACCCCAAAGAACTAGAACAACGGATATCGACAGAAGTGCAGTTTCTACTAGAAGAACACTTCATCAATGAAAGCACAGCTCACCATCTGAAGCCAAAAGGAACTCAAACTCCACAACTGTATGGTTTACCGAAACTACACAAACCCGGAGTGCCACTTCGACCAATACTGTCCATGACAAATTCACCACAACACGAGTTGGCGAAATGGCTGGTGAAACTGCTTGAGCCAGTTCATAAATCAATGGTCAGACACACTATCAAAGACAGCTTCGAAATAGTAAAGCTTTTGGACCAGATTAATGTGAAAGGGAAACACATGGCTTCATTTGATGTCCAGGATTTTGCTCGCCTTTTCCTCAAAATGAGCCATAAATATATCTGATAGAATGGGACTCAATGGACTTCCCAATGCGACACCGTCAATTTGTCTGTAAGCCCGACCAAGGAAGGAAAACGATACGTTTGTTGTGCACAGTAGTAAGTGTCGGTACTATTTCGGAACTGTCTTTGATAGTGTGTCTGACCATTGATTTATGAACTGGCTCAAGCAGTTTCACCAGCCATTTCGCCAACTCGTGTTGTGGTGAATTTGTCATGGACAGTATTGGTCGAAGTGGCACTCCGGGTTTGTGTAGTTTCGGTAAACCATACAGTTGTGGAGTTTGAGTTCCTTTTGGCTTCAGATGGTGAGCTGTGCTTTCATTGATGAAGTGTTCTTCTAGTAGAAACTGCACTTCTGTCGATATCCGTTGTTCTAGTTCTTTGGGGTCATCACAGTTATCTTCGCGTACAAACTTGCTGGGATCGTCAAGAACACTTTCCATCTTCTTCTCATAGTCATTCCGATCCATCGGCACTGCTCCGGACCCCTTGTCAGGGCGTAAAATTAACAAATCCGGTCGCAGCTGTAGCTCTTTAATGGCGGATATGTGCTCAGGTGTGAGAAAGGACTTATGTCTGGACGATGTCATCCGGTACTGTCGTTCCAAGTCAACCAGCTTTGCTTTGAACCAAGTCTCCGAATTTTTGAAGTTGGTTTAGTTCGAATAGATATTCGAATTGCGCCTGTGTCTCTATGCTGTTCATTTCACTCGGTGGTATGCAGCTTTGTGCCTGTGCAATATAAACGTGGCCTGGTCCGAACACTATTTCAAAGAGCACGACGCATCTGCACAGAAGACATGATTGACAACGAACTACGACAGCTGAAAGAAGCCTTGACGGAAAACGCTTATCCCGATGCGTTTATCGAAAGGCACAGCAAGCCTGAAGTCATCAGACAAATGAATTGTTCAGTAGAAAAATTACTAGTCACTCTTTGTCTTCCATTCAAAGGTGATGACGTCAAATGCTTGCTCAAACGACGACTTGGATCAGCGCTTGCCCGAACATATTATGCAGCTGACCTCAGAATTGTTCATCGAACGATTGAGATCCCCACACCCTCGGTGAAACAACGTCCATCTCTGTACACCAAATCGAATCCGATTTACTAATTTCAGTGTAGTTGCGGAGCAACCTACGTGAGTCGAACACAGCGGCAGTTACGTAACCGAGTGATTGAACACATTCCAAATTGGGTACAACGTTTTGTGATGCAATCAGGGTCAGATCGAAGGCATAATGAGAACGTTCGAAACCATAAGATCCCGTCGTCGGCCGTCGCTCGTCATCTTCTGATGACGCAACATCCAGCTGACCGAAGCACTGCGTTTCGGGTCATTTACGTGGCAAAGAATACTAGGCTTTTGCGGTTTGCTGAAGCGATTGCCATACATCGATGGAAACCTACATTGTGTCAGCAGAAACAGCTCTTTGTTAATGTGTCTTTACCATGGTGACGTAACTTGACTATTGTAATTTTCCCTATATTTGTCGAACATAAGGGTTTTACATGAACTAATATAAACAGTATCGTTCTGCAGTATACACCATGTTGAGATGCAGCGAAATCGTCCCGGACATAAATCGTGCTATGTTGCAACTCTGGCTTTTCTTTTCAAGACCTATTAATGTGTCCGAACCGAGATCGGTTCGGACTGTATCGAAAAATCGATGCGCCAATTGAAATGTTATGGTGGAATTTTATCGCTCAATAACAGCGTAGTCAAAATCGTTGGTAGGTTGTCGACATTTCGGTCACCACGGGTATCCAGTCTTGAAAGATTTTACCCGTGGTGACCAAAACGTCGACAACGTACCAACGATTTTGACTACGCTGTGTTATTGAGCCATACAATTTTACCACAATAGTCACCTTTTATTTCAAATACTCCACACACTGATTTTCGTTTTTGACAAGAACTAGTTTTTTATCAGTGGAAGGTCAACACCAAACCAGTTGGCCCAAATGCCAAGACCCATTCTAAAAACAAATTCAAGTATATAATGTTCACGTATATATTAAATACGGCAAGGTCACAGTACATACGAAAGTCAGTTATTGTTCGAAGTCCAGTCCATTTATTGCAAGCTGGCCATCAGCAGAAATTCCATACTTTCATTCCTCAATCATCTTTTTTCAGCATTGTATTTCGTGACCGAAAGTGAGGCACATTACTTTCCTAGTAACATACGTCAAGAACATAAAAAGCATGTATTACATTAGGCTCACAACCGAGTTGGATCAATATACCAAGGGGCATATTATTAGCCTTCTTCGCCAACTGCCCGATTGTTACCCTTTCAGTAACGGAACCTAGTATTAGGTAATTTGCGCTTAAGAATAGCGTCCAAGACGGATATTACACAGGCACATCCAACAATAAAGCGGAACTAATTAGACGATACGGGGAGTGAGTGCATGCGACCTAAAAGGCATGCTAAAATCTTGCTGCAACTCGAGAAAAGCGTGAATTTCTGAGGTGAAGCGGGAGTGAAAAAACAGCGTACTTGAAAATAGAAAAAAAATGTACAGGTACCCTAAAGGAAAGCTGTGTGGAAAGTGGTGGTGAAGAGTATACAAAAGAGTGCCGACCTTAAAAAAGGATCCGTTCTTTCGGGTTGAGGAGATTATCTCCTGCGATAAGAGACAAAGCATTCGGTCTAAATGATGCACTGCCACTCAACAAAATCTTCTGGCCCTCACTCAGTCGGTCCCAAATTCAAGGTACTATCACACTTCTGTGTTAAAGAAAAATACTTTTACATTTTCTTCTGCCTCACTCTCTTTAATAAATCAAATGATTGTATCAGGTAGCTGCATCTGTTGAACAATTCTTTCAAACAAAGTGATGGTTATATCACGCGGAAGTCAGTATTGTTCACAAGATTAGTAGCTAGATGTAGTCCCTAGGAACTACAGATAAAAAGAAACATGAAAATGATTATTTTTTAATTAGTACTTTGCGACAGAATCAGTTTCAATTGTTGGTGGAAATAAAGTCAAAATCCACTGTAATGTATCAATAAATATTCAAAAAACCTATGAAGAACATTTGAAGAAGCCTTGAAGTCATCTCGGGAACCGAAGAGGAACGGCTTGTGGTACGTTGAAGGCAACTGCGAAAAAGATGATGGTTTCCCTGACTTCATAGTTATCAATAGAAATATAATGTATAAACGGTACTTTTAATCGGGAAAACGCTTTGTGATTTTTAAAACCAGTTGCTTGTATGAATAACACTATGGTGATCTTCCTTTTCAGTTATTCGGTATCGGAACTTCGTGCTTTTCATTCCGTTGTACGGTGTCGTGTGTGTGATTTCAGTATATTCCTTCCGTATCCCAGTCACGGTAATCTACTCTCAGACCGTGGCCGCCCGCGATTTGCGGGTCTAGTTGGTATTACAATCAGCGCCTCCTCAGTAATTCCATTGAATTTTCATCATTGGCGTACTTTGCCGAAGCTTACCTCTTCATTCACCACGGGGGTTGAATCGTTAATAATCCCTGATGAGGCTTTCTTGCTAGTTTCAACTGGAAAATCCACCAATCAAGAATATTAAACTCAAGTCTAAAAATGATGAGATTACCTTCTAGCTGCTTTTATGCGTGATCCGAGTTGGGTGAAAGTTCGATTATAATATCTCAAATACTATATACCTCAACAAAATTCAGTTCGACGGAATGACTTCAACACAGCTGCGGGTACGGTTATTTCGAGCTAACCATTGTGTCGTTCTAATGATAAAATTTGTTTCGTGTAGGAGGAAAAACATCTCGTTCATGCACAAAATACAAATACCAGCTCCGGCTTATATTTGGTGTGACATTTTCCGTATGGAGAATGTCTGAAAGAATTATGATCTGAAATTGCTAACAGTTCAAGAAAATGTTTGCCTCTTATTTGCATAAATCGTTAGAATGCCCGTTAGATGTGAAATAACTCTGACATTTATCGATAATGTCAGTTTTTACGCTGGAAGCCCGCATACTTTAGTGGTACAGTGCTATCGGATTTATGCAAAAACTGTTTGGTATATACGGATTTTCAGTGCTGTAATAACATATTTGAAAAATCAATTGTCGTATATTTGCAGCTCGTGTGCTATTATTGTTATCAAAACTAATTCTGAAGAAAGAAATTATTACTGGATCAAATTTTCATACAAGATCATTATTTACTCAAGAAATGCATGTCTTCCGTCGTGACAAAAAAGTGCCTAATACAATAAGCTGTATTGCTTCCATCGACATGGTTTAGTGCTGGCTTAGTGAAAGAGCAGCAAGCAACAACCACAGTTGTAAATGCGTATTAATCAAAGATTAGAGAGCTGTGCCCTCAAGTAGATCCCACTGATTATTGGAGAATAAAAACTATATTTTATGGGGTCATATATTCCCTAAAGTTCAGGATTTTAGGCTTTCATTTAGCAAGCATACATGCACCTTTTCTTTATTAGATTCATTTTTTCGAATCCAGCCAGACACTACTCCTTGTCCGGTAGGTTTCATCTTGTGGGTATTTGGTAATAACAGAAACGTCAGTGTAAACAAACCGCGCCCTCGAAAGGATATGTAAAATTAGTGCACAGCTTAGCTAAAGGACAAATCTGAATTTGTGTCCGTTTAGCAGTAATAGGGGTTACCTGAATAAAAGTGAAACTGAGAACCTTGCCGATTATGAGATGTGATCGAAAATCCGAATAGGTGTTTAAAACCCACTGCTGATTCATTCATCTGATGATACATGCGGAGGAAATAACAACGGCATTTTGGTAAGAATCTGTCAGTGGAAAAAGTTATTGAAAACCTGTATCCGAAGGGATTTTGAGGAGTTCCAGCAGTAGATAGTTAGAAATATACCTCCATGGATTCATGCATCACTAGAAATTGGTGGGCTATATTTGGTAACCACTGAGTGAATTGAATTGCAAGGATGGGCACACGCCCGAGAAATACAAAGCAGCAGTTCTGAGGGCTGGATACACAACAGTTTGAGATTAAAATTCGAAAATAGTGTACTTAATCCTAAACAACGTTTTTTCCCGACAAGCCTTTCGATTGCACTATTCAGGTGTGATTAGTTTATTGGGATCAGATCTTGTAATGCATTTCTCAAGCTCTTTATGAAAATAAATAATATATTTTGTCTTCGTGGTGACGTTGTTTACACAGAAACCTAGTAAGTTTCAACCTTTCAGTGTTGTTGTCAGTGAGCTCATCAAATCCCATTTTTTCTGATCACCTAATTAATTTATACAGATGTCGGCAATGAACATTTCCAAATTGAACCGTAGGAGATTTTCGCGAGAAGAGGATGACTGATAGCTGTCCCAAACGCAACAGAATGTCCGAATTAGATCCTGTCAACGTCAGTGATTATGCTTCGGGACATGCACGGAACGAAATCGTTTTTGGACAAAAATGTTTTCACTCCAAGCATTACGGATATATGTAACATATCCTGTCACCAAGTGTAAAACATAACCAAGAGTTTTGCGCAAAACATGTTCCGTGCGCTCATCATAAAATTTATGCCAATGTGAAAATAAAATATATGTTTCACACATCAAAAAGGTTTCAAAAAGACTCTCACGGCAACGTACTATTTAACTGGGAGTATATTTTATGACCTGAGTTTAAATAAGAAAAAATAGCTTTGATGACAGCTGGACAAAACGTTATATAACGGACAGAGATTACCAAAATACATTCTAATTCGCCTCATAAATATGTGTGGGAGCTACTATTCTACAGATTCACTGTCTAGAGCGACCGTCGAATTTTGGCAAGCTCCTCATACCTTTTTAAAGCCTAAGATCTCTCTGAAGAGAACACAGCCGGAGGGATTTTATTTCAAAAATATAACTGTGATTTCAGAAATTGGTCTGCTTTATAGATGCTTTCCGAATTACAGACACAATTGAATTTCACATGAGCAGGTATCGAATTTATCGATCAGTCTTTAGGCGCAAGCTGCCGAATGCACCGTTCATTTTATTTTATATAAATTATGTCCAAAACTTATCCAAAAAACATTTTGCATTAGAATACATGAAATATACTGATGAAGTGGATGTATATTTCAGTTACAATAAAAAAAGGAACTTCATTTATGTGTTTTGTAGAAAAACGTTGCATAGTCATAGTGCATTTAGTAAAATCAGTAGCATTAGAGAATCCAGTACCTGATGGGATTCATGCACCTTACGATTTCCGCATCGATCACATTATCAGTAAGACAAGCACTGTTTTGATGATATGTCCTTTAGTTCCGGTTAGTGCAAATACCAAATTGGGATAAAAGTGACCTTTTACAATCATTTTTTGGAGGTTTTTGTGAAAAAATCAAGCAATCAGTATTATAGCAGCATTCTGATTTTTTAATTGAATTCGAATTATTAGTATTTACTAGCAACCTGGGATTGCTTGATTTTTGTGAACTATTGCCCATCACCTCAACTTTTCTCTTCAAATGAAAACAACAGTATAACTGAAACAATCAACTATATGCTTTTCTTATTAGTAAACATTGCAAGTAAAATTCCAACCGCAAAAAAGAGTTGTTTTGCTTACTGTTCAATTAATACTGAGTGAAATTTCAGGATAACGTTCAATGCGTGTAACTGGGTCTCAGTGGTTTTGAACAGTAGTGTAGTTCATGATCTACACTGATGTGATCTGCAGGTTCCCTGACCAGGGATAAAAGGCTTTGGCACTGGAAGTCATGTTCAGCAATCAGAAACCTAGAAAAACATTTTTTTGGACTGTCGTGGATTGAAATATATCTGTGTTTTCACTATGGCCTCTTCATAACTCGGTAAGTAGAATCATCCCGCATGGCAGAGGTGTGGAGCAGTGGTAACGCACACTTCTTCGTGGTGAATAGGCCCGGGTTCAGACCCTGGGTGCGGCGGAGGATATCAACTAATAAGGAGCTCCAGTAAGAGCAATATTCGAGTCTGTTGCACCCGAGCACCTGGCTTATTGGACAACCTGGGGTTTGTGCTTGAATGGTGTATTCCAAACGATAGCCGCCGAAGGAAAGTAAAATCTGCTTGAAGCAGAGCTGTGATCAGTTATTTTCTTTACATAGTGCTTTGGCCGTTCGTGGGTGAAATCCGAACCCAGAACACAGAAGTTTGGAATTCATAATGACACTTTTTGACCATATGGGTTTTTTATCATATAGCCATTGCTTCACTTTTCTTTTGGCCTCAGCTTTGCAAATGCTTCGAGGCTGCAGACGAATTTCGAAAGTAATGCACTCGACCCCTTTCATATCGGCGAATTCGTGAGTAGATTTTATTTTGTCTGTTTTTAGTTCTGATTGTATGTTGACTTCGAAATCTGTCCGTTAGTTGGTGGTACTTCTTGTTATCCATCATGAAGTGGCTCTGCTGGTCTTTTTGTCTTCTGTCCTTTTGTTTATCTTTGTTTCTTTGCAAAGTGTAGAACCTCAATCATCGATGAGTCATCACAGCAAGAGAGAAGAATCAATGCAATAAACTGACACGCACTCTGGGGACGCAGACCACATAACTGGCTTCACCTACATTCATATAAGTCAAAAATGTCAATTACGTGCAAAAAGTACAAGTTTGCCTTCTAAGATCTATATATATATATATATATATATATATATATATATATATATATATATATATATATATATATATATATATCGCCTTCACAACTCATTGACTGAGCTCAATAATTTGACTGATTCAAATAAGATTCAGAATCAGCTAGCTCAGAGAGTGGGAAAATCAAAATCAGTGGGGAAGCGCATAGAAACTGTGGATACAGTTTATTTTCTAAAAATAAGTAACGTCTGTCTCGCTTTTATCATGAAAAATGAACTAAAATTAAGGCTGAAGAAACCAAAGTACTACGCCCATTTGCTTTGATATGAGCCATGTGATTGCTGTCGCCTTGCTTATGTTAAGTAAACGCTGGGGACCGAAAGGTGATCTGCCTTATCCAGCGTATCAACAGTGCAGACATTCACACATGAGCTGTTAGGTTAACCCCAAAGCACAGGTTTTTTGCGAGAACCTTAAACAACTGGAAATACTGAGTAGATCTTGATAGTATATTTAATAAACAGAACAGAATAA
This sequence comes from Fasciola hepatica, assembly GCA_948099385.1. Classification (NCBI taxonomy): domain Eukaryota; kingdom Metazoa; phylum Platyhelminthes; class Trematoda; order Plagiorchiida; family Fasciolidae; genus Fasciola; species Fasciola hepatica. Next base: position 7,187,073 of record CANUEZ040000019.1, read on the forward strand.
TTATTGGATTACGAACCGGTACGGTTACAGTTAAAATCCACCAATAAGCACCTCGATGGAACTTTCAGAACAGCACAATTTGTTTCGGTGCTGTAAGAGGATTTGTTCAGTGAATTATGTTAACTAACAGCCAGCGTATTCATGTATGTTTCAGTCGGATACAAGAAGATTGTTTCCCAAACTTTCTGAAACATCCACAGGCAAAATACCACGTGTTCTGCTTCGTCAAATTACAAAATAGCAAGACCATCGTCAAGCTTCTAGTGCAGTTCGAACTCTTAGATAGGAGAGTGGACTCCGATGAATGAGGACAGAAGATAGTTCGGGATGGTAAACAATTTCAATTGTTGACTAATAAGGGCACTGTTATATACTGGAAAAGTGTAATTTATTGCATAGGCTATCTGAAAAAGTAACAAAAGTGAAAGAGTAGGTCAACCGTATACTATAAGATAAACATCTATGGGCCAGATCCAATAACTTGGTGCTAGGATGTTACGCTCACAATCATTTGACTTGGGTTCGAGTCCCAGTCGGGGCTTATTCGATAACCTCTACCGGTTATTCATAGGAGGTCAAATAAAACAGCTGCATAGTGATTCCATGGTTTTCGTTGCTAGATTCACGCTGGAACGGCGTGGTAAATCTAGTATTAAATGGACATGTCCGTTACTGATCGTAGTGATTAGTCACTATTGCTTAACACCTCACGGACCAATCACACTTGTTAAGAAAAAATGGGTAATTTTATACTTAATAAACTTTATTCCCATATTTCACTTTCCGGGATGACAAATCATAGCACACTCTATTAGTATACCTTTTCAGCTGTCTGAAAATACGGTAATAATCGTTGTATTAGCTATCTGCTGAAACATACCAGAATCCGAAACCTTATCCACTGCAGTGTCCTTAAGATGCGAACAATTTTTGCCAACTACTCTAAGCCCATCTAAATTTCACTCCGCCTTGGGCTACTTTTATACTTGTCAGTAGGCAAATTGTCGAAAAATCCACTTGGGCTGTGAGAGCTCGGTCCGATTGCCAGGGCGTGTAATTTGCATAGTGATAAAGTTCTCGCCAGTAAAACTGCTTTGAAATCAGGATTATCGATGAATGAACATTAATATGCAGTCGATTCCTCGGATGTTTACAAGATATATATTCTAAAGGTTTCGAAGTGGTCAAAGAACATTCGCATAAAGGTAAAAGATGTCCGTTGGTTTCAATTCCGTCGGGATAAACCATAGTCGGGCTACTCAAATTGGATGCCACGTCTCTTCGAACAGTAATAACGAATAAAAACAAATACTATAATTTAGAATTTCTCACACTGTTGGGTGGCAAAACTCGAAGAAACTCCCGCCAGCCTTTCACGCTGGAGAGCTCAGTCGAAAGTTCATCGGTGGCAGAGAGGGCATTAGCCCCCAGTTTCGATGCCGACAGCCGTTTGATGTCCATCAGCCACTTCTTTTATCTCCTCGATGTTTACAAATAAATTTACTATCTTCTACCTAACAAAGCATGCCATCCTGATGGGCTATCGCCAATTGAACTGATGTAATCTGCGGACCTATTGTCCCCTGTCATATCCGATCTCTTTATTCGCTGCCTAACCCATACAGAAATCCCTGACAGATGTAAAGTGGTCTCCATTACCCCGTACTCGAGAAAGGAACTAACACGTTTCGCCCGGTAGCAGGCATTTTCGTTACCCTCAAGGTGTTTAAACGATCATTACTCCAGCGAATATCTCCTCAATCTAATGAGTCTGGCCCTAACCACCGTCGTTCGCGTTCAAACTTGAACGTCCTCACTTCCTCACGCACTCTGTCTTGTCTTCAATGGGTAGGAAACTTATGGCAGTTAGGGTCTTTTTGTTGGACTGCAGTGGTTCATTTAACTGCATGGACAGATCTAAGCTGCTAGAGATCCTGATGGGAATGGGAATTCAGCCAAATGACACACTCTCGCTGTTCGAATACTTTTCTGGTTGACAACAGTTAACACAATTTTGTGATAAAACCTTCTCCTTTCTTCCATCCACGCAGGGTGTCTTATGGGGAGCAACCCTATCTCCGCTTTCATTTTTTACGTTTATTGCCTATATGCCTGTTCAAGACCACAGTATGTTGATGTATGATGATGTGATTCCTGATGTACCACACCCTAATCTCCTTACATAACCTCTTCTACAGTACAGCGTAACCGAGCTTGCTCATTGGTCCTTCCTACACAACCTGCGAAAGATTACATCAAAATCTTCCAGTAGACAGTTTTGTCCTAACAAACGGGTCAGATATTCTAATCTTTCGGAATTCATTCCCTCTTTGTTCATACCTGGTGAGTGTATCAGGAGCACCTCGTCAATAAAGTGCTTTATTGTTATCACCAGCCGTGACCTTTCTCGGTCTGAATATATCACCGCGGTTTTCTGAAGGTCAGACGACATTTGCTTTGTGTTTTAGGATTTAAATCCTTGGGAGCTCCACCTCATCTAGACGGAAAATTTGTTTACTCTTGCATTTCACCTCACTGGCTCTACGTTTCTCCTGTAATATTCTCTGGATCTCTTGTTAAAGACTTTAAAATAATTGCACGTCCCATGAATCACTTATCTAGAGATACAGGAATACTTCGAGATCAGTTAACCCATTTATAATGTACCAACGCATCAGTTCATGTTTTACTTTCTCCCGTAGAATATTAGCCGACGAATCGCCCCTCTCTTACCTCGATCTTAGCAAATGGATTCTTACATCATTTACACAATTCCTCTAGTAACACTTACGTACGCGTACCAAGGCCTAATAGTCCTCCATAGTACCATATCTCGCCCCTTTCCTTACTACTCCCAATGTTATCATTTCAGAACTCAAATGAAGTCTGAGTTGACTTTATACCTTACTCTTTGTACCATTCTTTGATTAGAAGTGATTACGTAGTTGCTAAATACCCACTTTTGAGTGAAGAAGGCATATACATGAAAAACCCAATGCTCCAAGTTGCACTCAAACAGCCTCATGGCATGCGGTAACAAGTTATTGTTACGAATACCCATTCCATTTGACTATATTGGGCTATTGAAGAGTTAAATCGATGGCACCAGTGAAGGAGTGAAAAATGCGATCCGTATGTTGCTAATAAAATATCTTAAAGATATGTAAAATCACTGTAAAAGATCCCTGATGTGAACTGTTTTGTGGTTCTACTGTTGTTCGAACTACTGACTGTGTCATTACAAAGCCGCAAAACCTATTGACCGGACAATTGATCCCCGCTTCTATCACACACGCATGCACGCACGTACGCACATCACTGTGACTTCACCCATTCCACGGATGGCTTGCTTTTGGCCAATCAGACTTCGACCCTGAGCCATACGTGCTTGTTGATCCGTTGCCTTGGTGCGGCTCTGCTTGACCGCACTCGATTGTTTGTACTGCTAGCGCTTGCCTATCGATGATTCACATACTCGCTTGCTCGCTTGCTGAGGAGTAAATAAACGGATTTCTTGTGTAGTGTGTTCTCCTTTAATCCCGAACATAACATGAACCACCATGAGTACAGTGTGTCTTATGTGACGCCCGAAATGTCACCGCTTGCAGGCTTTAAACAAGTAAAGTAAAGCGTGTGGAGCTACGTGTTCCGCTGCGATCGGTATCGGAGTTCAGTTCGTTGACGGTCACAAGGACCACGTTACGGACAGGACTTGGTTGAAAACTAAGTGACCGAATAATTACGTCTGTGTGCGCACACACGCGTGCATAAGCTAGCAATAGTAGCGAAATGCAGCGGCTTTGATTATCGATCGCGAGGGGGTTGTAATTGCAGACAAAAGAACAATTTCGAAGAAGCGGGACCGGTTGAAGACAAAATGAACTGCCTCGACAGAAAACGGCCACAAGCAAAGGCCATGCATAGCTTTAGAAAGCATTCTAGGCCAATCACGACAAAGCTTCCGAGCACTGGAAAGAGTAAGCCGAGTGATTTTTAATCGACAGCAAGTTGAAACTTTGTTTGCTCCTCACGTTACCCTGGGTAGAACAACCTGGAGTTTATGCAGCTGTTACTTATAATTCGAAAGAACGTAAGTTAGGCGGATTCATTTGGCAGTAACTATAACGTAATCCGGCATTTCCGTGTTTCGCACGACATTTTGAGGGAGTTATGAAAGGTGTAGATTCAGTTTGTGTTGACCATCTAGGTGTAGCCACAAGTCAGTCAGTAGGTACGAATGAACTAGCTTGTTATTCCAATTGGGACTGCAATACAGCGGATGATCAAAACCGAAAACCAACGGTGGACCATTTCTCTCATACTTGGTCTGCGGTCGCTCTTCCCAGTCATTTGACTTCTGTAGCTGCCTTGTCTCTGGCTGATCTAGCAGTGTGTAGACAGGAATACTAATCCTTACCATGTGTATATTGAGATGAACGGGTGTGGACAGGAGCTTGTTCGACATATTCCCCATCAAGATCCCAGTGTCTCCTGTGTTCCGTGATGTGGTCAGTTTACTGGAATTGTGACACAGTTACTCGCCCACAAATATGTAGGAGCGTATTAACTTGCATTTACTCAGTATTATTTATCACTATGCTTCAGTGGGCATGTGGCAAATAAGCTTATTCTCTCAACTAAGGTACTTCGGAAATGTTGTATGATATTGAATATGGTTGACTCTTCTCTTCTTCGCACAATAAGTCATTCAAAACCAACTTACTGTGTGCGTTATTTAGTAGATTGTAAAGTGTAATTGACTGTACGATATGAGTAGTACGGTATTGTATCTTGACTACAAGGAAAAACTCCCCCGTAATAATACGACCTGCTTCGCTGTTGTTGATGCTCATCAGGTATGAGTATTCAGTACTCATCTACGCAACCATCTTTATTCTTGAGCACTCCACAGACATACTGAGCGTGTATGGACTACGAGAACATTTTTAGAATCACAAGGTGAATCTTCCAAAGGAAATGAGATTACAGCTGTAAACCAACTGTCGAGTGCTTAAGCATAAAGACCACTGACCAAAAGAGTACAGGGTACGCATATCTACTGAGCGGCAACAGCCGTGAAGCCGTTCATGTGCTCCTGCGGGAAATTTTGTTCTGTCGTCCAGAAGCAGTGCCATGCCACTCGTAATCGGGACCACGTGTCCTTGTCTTGAAGATTGGCCTTGGTAACTGACGAAATAACTATGGTCGAATTACTGATTTATTTTAAAAATGGATTCCATACCATTCAGATGACGTTGTAACTCACTTAACTGTATCGTCAAAATCACTGGTCAACAGCTTTTCAGTCATCGCAATATCATATTTCAAGGGTGACTACCGGACCATAACGAGTAGTAAATAGAGGTTCGCTAAATGTTATGACGGCTAGCCAATCAATTGTATTCAACCGATTGAATAGAACGTTTCCATGTGTTTCAGTGGATTTAACTAACTAAGAAAAAAAATTGAAAAAGCCCCAGGAAATAATTTTTATTATTATTAAATAAAGTCATCATTATATCGGGGCGTGTATGCAAACTGTCCAACTAATTCATCGAAACTGTGCTGTGATTACTACGAATGACAAAATAATTGAGAACTATGCGGCGTCGAACACGTTCGTTTTCGGTTATTCGTGCGCACGGTCATGCATAACTCTACATAAGACTCCGAAAATAAGGAAGGGGAGTAATTACTCAGATCTGTTCCAGCGTGTGTGTGTATGTGAAGTTCGCCAGTGCTTTCGCGCGTGTTCCAGAACAAGACTTGAGCCAAGAAAGCTTAGTTGTTTGCGCAAATTGTTTCAGAGCACCAAGGGGATGATGATATATGTGAATACTCGGCTTCAGTTGCGGTTAGGATGCTACACTTGCCAGGTCTGGGTTACTTACTCCGAAATCTGCATATTGTGCGAAAAATATTCATCTCCTCTACTGAATTTACTGAGCCTACAGTGCACGTGTGCACACGTAATCCCGGGGGTGGGTTATGAACTAGTAGGGATAAGCGCCTAGTAAAGCCACCCAGGTACCTAGTTCAACAGTAGCAGGTGGGATAGTACATACAGAAAAAAGACCGTAGAATGTAGCTCGCTGTTATTTAACATACAGTCGGTCTGGAAGCAAACGGAATTTAGAGCTGCGCAGAGTAAAATGTTCTATTGATCGCACGGATATTCCTCGTTCAATAATTTCGGCTTCCGCATCAACTTTGAATGGCAAACAGAATTATCTTCGTATCTCTTTGCGGTCACTATTTCCCTTGGTTCATCTGCATTTCTTTTCACTTTCCTGTCAATAAACAGTTCAGGATAGCTTTTTGACAGAAAACACTCCACAAAAACGAAGTCTATTTTCTATCATGTGTTCCATGCTAATTTTTCTCGTTCTATTAGCCCAGCAAAGAATTCAATTTATTTTTACTGAGTCTTATAAAACTTTAAAATGGATGCACCGCCCATTTTATGCACTGATAACACTTACTCACACATACACTCACAAATGCAGAGACAGAACTGGATCATCATTCCTGATTCTTGTTTAGTGAGTCACATTTATTGTTATGTAATGATGAGACTGCGAATTATTGAGAACGAACTGAGTCATCGTTCTTTCCTGTTTCAAATGCGTTCTGTTGGATTTCTCAGACGAATAAAGTTAGCGTTAGTAACTATATCGTTATCAACATTATTTTTGTCTGTATCAGTCCACAGCGGTGCCTAAGCCAATGTGTGTGTGATCATCCTGTCAATTCACCAGCAACAGGAGCAACTCCTTCTGCACTATCAGGCGTCATTAGAACGAGAACAGAGACAAGCAAAGCTGTTTCAGATATTGCCTGAAGTGTTCACGACAGTTTCGCCGAGCGTTTCCCTGGATTAGGCAGTCCATGTCCGTGTTCTCATGAAGAAATCGGGCATACCAGAACAGTTTCGGTATTGCAAAAAAATTTCATGAAAACACTCAGAAGATTCACCTCTGAAAGAGACCCTTTCACATCTCGCGACTATCTTCGGCGAGTAAACATCTATATTCAACATTCATTACAACTGTTTAAAGATTATCAGACAAGCAGATGGAGACATCATTAAATATGCAGCCAGAGTAAATCATAAGTGCGAGAGATTTCAATTAAAACCACTGACTGATGATCAACCTATTTCACTGACATTTGTCTCCGGTCAAGAGTCCCTTAAGGCAAGTGGTATCAGAACTAGTTTACTTAATCGTTTGGAATCAGCAAACTTGTTTCCTAGTGAGATTTCACCACTGAATATCTCAGACGGTTAAATCTAAATAAAGACTCACAAATGTCTCAGGCATCAGTGGCGAACACTGACATTTTAAACATGGATGAAATTTCAAAATAAAAAGTTAAATAAGTTTAGACTTTCAACAACCACCTTCCGTTTGTTAATTAAGAAGCTAGTAGCATTATAGGCGTTTTTGATAGTTACAGTGCCATAAACGTGAATGTTGTACTGAGGTGAGACATGAAAAGGTTAATGTGCAAATTCACGCGGGTGAACAGGTCGATATCTAACGCAGTAATTTGGATCACGAAGGCAATCTAACCTTAAGTTTCCTAAGTTCAGCGAAAGAATGCGTCAGTGTAGAAAACACAAAACCTTTTGTAATAATAATTCCCCTATGTCCCTGCAACTCGACACCGCCTCAGGTACAACCATCTTTTCGAAGTTGGCGGCCCTAGGTCTAAACCCACGAGCTGTGTAGCTAGCAACGCTTCAGGACAACCTAATTAATTTCTCAATGATTTGCTGGTGCTTTGCATCTTTAAATGACCTGAACGTACTAAGAATCGACTGGATAGAACGGCTGCATCTTTGGGATTTCCTTATTAGTTCACTTTGTAATTCGTCCATCCCATCTTGACTACATTTTCCATCCATGGTTGATATTTCAACTGTTGATTTGAAATCATTTTGTTAGTATCATAAGCAAACTATTGAGGCATTTTCAAACCCAGTTAAGACCCATGCACAAAAGTAAAAGCAAGCTTGTACATGGTTCCAGGAAGCTCACCCATTTCTTGTCCCTAAGACCCGTTCTCAGTGCCACCACTCCACGAATCAAAACCCAGGTTAGATCGTTTGGAACAGTTAGGGGTAATAAGCAAAGTCACGTATTCTTCCTGCCCCCCCCCCCCCTAATAATAGTTGTTAGAAAGACCAATGATGATGTATGCATCTGCGAAAATTTCTCGATCTGTTTGAATGACGCACTTTAGACGCATCAGTACCCATTATCAGCCCCTGAGGACCTTTTGCTGAACCGAATGTAGGGTGTGTGTTATCTAAACTAGACTTCTTAGATGCTCACATGTAAATGGAAGTGGAAGACTCTTGCAACAAGACTTGGACGGGTCTCAATAGGCGAGGAAAACTTCATGTCTGGATGTACTACGCAGTAACTTACGCCTGGGCGCCAACAAGTTTGCAGCCCACAAAGAGTGTTTCCCCGAAATCGAGACTCGGTCCTATACTTTATTTTGCTTCAAAAATTGCACAGGGCTTGTTTTTGGGAGATGCTTAACTTTCCAGATATGGAAGTCAACATTTATTCTTTCATAAAATGCCACTTTGCTTCAAGTAAGTTCACCTTTTGGAAATCCCGAATTCGGGTCGGCCTTGAGTAACGAATAACTTCACACTCGGTTCAGTGCACTACAGCTTCATTTCCGTTATCCAACCAGTCAGGGGAAGACGATCTTGATCGGTATATCTTGTTGATGCAGAAAAATCCGCTGATGATTGGCCATCACGTTATCTGCCATTTAATTCATTCCTTATTTCGCATGCGGGAGCGGAGTGGTGCAGTGGAAACACACGTCTGCCAAGTGACTGGAACCTGGATCAAACCCTGAATGCGGCAATGAATAAGCGGAACTTGATTCTGTTGGTTTAGAGTGCAAGGTTGATCGGATGGCCTGAGGTTTGTGTTTGAATGGTAGATCGGCTGAAGTATCGTCACTCCCACACACACTCCTTGCAAGCATTTGTAAGGGATATGCTTTTATTTGACCTTTAACCATGACGTTGGGTTCCCCTTCATTTATTACAGTCCCTCAGCTAATCTCTTTTCGAAATCACAGGGTATTAGTTGAAACTATTTCCTTCCAAACAGCAACTCAAGATTGTGGATTTTGAGTTTCGGTACTATAGTCTGGCTTTCCTCTACCATTAGGTTGTTGTGTTAAATACGATTCCCAGCCGTTCCCATCCACTTTATAGTCGTGGTAGAGCGTGTATATAGTACCCAAACTAGTAGTGTCCTCAAACGAAACAACTATGAACCAAGGAACGATAAAGAACGTGACAGCCTCGTGCGGACAGTTCTCAGTGAGCTGACATAAGACAGGCGAACCATGTAATTGCATCTGCTGACTGACTGATTGTTGCATCACGGCTGACTGTTTGAGACTAACCCGAATGTGCAGTTCTGTTGAAACCCAATCGCCTAACTATTGTCCCAGTGCTTGTTCCCAGATAAGCGATCTTTTATCAGGAACTAGATGAACCCTTTGCACCGGAGCATAAACTCAAATAACTTAGAGGTTTGCACACCATTTACCAAAACGTTTCTCACTCCAAATTTATAACCGACTCGAATGAAACGGTTGGGTGAAATATAGCCTAATAGCGTATCCGGGAAAATTATCATTCGGAAAAAAATTACATTCCGAATTACTAATTCATTCCTGAGGCAAAATTTGACATTTCCTTCATTGACAATAAACTATAGAACTTGGGGCTCTTTTCTGTTCACAAAATGTTGCTGACGGGTAGCACTTGGTCACCTGCTCTAATTTTGTTTTCATTCCTGTAATTAAACCAGGCTCTTTGTTCAGAAATAGGAAAACACTCTGCGGTGCTACTTGGAGAACATTTGCGCCAATAGCGCGATAAGAATGCCTTGACATTTATACCGTTCCACTTTCAAGGTGAATTTTCAAACGTCAAGTTTAATTACTCTGTGGCTCATCAGTTGTAAAGTAATGTTAGAATGTTATGTTGAGCTTCCGGTGCTGTTGGTATTACTCACAATTGCACCTCTGCAAAATGAGAGAAACGAAACGTATGCGCGTGTTCAACGGAGGTTCCATTTTCGAATGAAAATTGAATTCATCCCCTTCCTGTGTTACTTTCACTTTTATCGGTGTCTGATCAGTTATAGTCTACAAAAGGTGCGATTTCGTCATTTTTGGGATAATCTTGGTTTCCTCTCAAGCCAGTATGAAAGTTTTCCAGACATTTAATAAGTCAAAAGAGAATTAGCTTGGTCATTCACTTTGATGCTCTATCAACCTTTTTCGAGAACTCCGAAGATATAATAAGAAAAATGATTTATTCTCTAGTAGACTTTCATTGTGATTCGTTCAGAGTTTGTTTTCAAAATGTAAGTCATTCTCTGCCTACGGAGTTCGGCACAAAGATTTTAACGCATTTCTACGGTTTGTATATCACTGCGCTTCTTTATACATTTTCTTCTGACGTTCTCCTAGATGTAGGCTTTCACCTGAGCTTGTTCAACGGTTTAAAGCAAAATAATACAGATATCTGAATTTTAGTTACAGTGAAAATTCAGTTCCAAATCAATGGAAGATTAGCTAATTCCACCGATTGGTAGTATGCTATGGTATCTAGGGCACAGGACAAAATTTCCCCGAAAGCACACGACTGATTTCGAGGTTTTAGTCATTCCATAATACTTATCATGAGAATCCAAACTTTAGAGTGTGTCCTCGTTTTGAAGGTTTACCATGTTAACAGACGAAATAAGTCTGGAAAAATTGCCTCATAATTCTAAAAATGCACTTTTTATCCATGCACGCTTCGTGCGATTTAAATGAGAATACAGTCTTGAGCTAGTCTAGTTTATTAGTAACATGGTACGTATTCTGGCTCTTGGACAACGGTAATGTTAATCAACTTTTATTGAGCACGTCAAGTCGCTTTAAGCCGTTTGAATTTTCTCACTTTTCACAATAGACCTATCGTGCATAGCAGGTATACAAGCTGGAAAATTATGTTATTTCTTTGAGAAATTTATCATTATTTTGAGAACTTACAAAGAATGTCGCACGGATGGTCTATTGTTTATATGAGTCCTATATATATTCGTACCACGAAAGTTTTGGGAACAGATAAACATGTATCTCCAGACGTACTGTTCATCTGGCAAGCCACTAAAATCACGAAGACACAGGTGAGGTCTCATTTTTTAATCAGAATCATGTCCAGATGCATCGCACTTTGAAATTTGAAGAGGTTTTATCAGCTATCATGATTATTTTAGTTACTAGTGTGCAGAAAAGTCACTATGACAGATGATATTTTGGGAAAATTCACCACAGCCTTTTTCGTTTTCAGACTTTATTCTGAGCTGAATATATTTTCCAAGGAGCCAGAGTGTATAAATGTATATTATAGTGTATAATAAAGTTGATATTAAATTTTATTACTTCTTCTGCAGCGCGTTTTTACTTGTGTATACTCGCAAGGCAGACAAAGGACTACGCCTTCCGTCACGTTTTTTGAAACAGTTATTTAAAAATACATATTAAATAGATGACATCCTTCATGTTCTTCATGAAGGAACATTGTTTTTTGAAGGTTTGCTCTGTCACAGCCTAATTTCAGTAAAGCAGCAAAGTTTAAAAATAGTCCACCAATAAACTCTGCCTCACGCACGCGTTTAACAGTTCAGTTTACAGAACGGATAGTGTTTTTTAACGAAAACATGCTCTCCGAATGTTTTAATGACACAAGTAAAGCAAAAATAAATACAAATTCATTTCCCAAACAAAAAAGTTAGTTCTTTCATCTCCCTATTCGGTTCATAGACGATTAAAAAACCACCTCTGACGACCAACAGATCCTCTGATATCATTTTTTTCACTTTGCAAGAAGTTCTTCTAATACAAAAAGACAGGGTTTGTATATATTCTGTCACACAATGTAAGGAGAATCACTTGCAGATGTGGGCACAGTTACCTGAAATGCATGAAAAACTATCTGTTTTAGTGAAAAATGAGGCATCAATGTAGTTTTATTTTAACAAAAAGTCGGCAAAATCTAACACCCAACACCCATTTGACGATATCGAATAAAATTACCACCAATTGGGACAGTTCGTCTAAACTGGATTACCAAAAGATGCTGCCCCGTTAATAACAGTTCGCCGAGGCAGTTACAACAACATGAAGCATCTCTCGATCAGCTATGAAATTCCAATCCCAGTTTTGTGAGGTAAACGCTAGTCAGATGTAATCTACATGACAGGCCTCAACACAAACTACCGTCTTTCACACCGAAAACACAGTACCTCGGGGTTCTTATCACTCGAAATTCTGTGACTCTGAAACGAATTGTAATCTACCCAATTTAGTGAGCGGAGAAGCACTAAACAGGCCAACTTGTTCGCTGACGTGTGTTCAAATTTACGTAACTCAAGGTTGAACTATCAAGTGATTGGGACAGTTCATAGAGATACAAACATCAATGTTAACTGACAATAAATAAGCTGAAACCAGTTTAAAGGTTTACGTCTAAATCAGACCGAGATCACGGCCACAAACGAATCAGTTAGCACTCAGTAAGCAAGAATTTTCCATGTGTAACTCAAGCAGGTAATGCGAGTTGCTCAAGTATTCTGGGAGTATTAAAATTAATTTTACACGTAATACAACTTGGGCAAGATAATCCTGAGGACAACAATAACATTGTCTAGACTCACTGAAAAAAACCGCTATGAATTTCCTCATTCATTATAGTGAGCATCGAAGTGAATTCTCGGTAAAATTGTTTGCTCACTCAAATTGCCTTGGGTGCCAAGTTTTATAAATAGCCTATTTTATTACTAAAAGGTCTTAGCGAATATGGCACATAAGACCTACTGACATAATTCGTTTTGTTGGTAATGAACTGTGAACAAGGTGAACGTTTATGTCCGTTTGTCTTCTATCTCCGGACAACTTACGGGTTTCCTGTTTGACGAGGTCATCTTTCACTCAATTATTCATACAAAGTACAAATTCATCCTGTATTATCCCCCATGTTGTTGCGTAGTAATAATCATTCAAAAACCCAATATGCATTACAGTTACGACTAGATCCAAAAATTCAAACTGCGTGCTTGCGGTAGCTAATTCAGTTCCATTTAAATAACAGTGGCTTAAACTTCGATCCAACTGCTCTCAAATCCGCGGGGATAATAGCGCCCACTCCCCTTGAACTGCTGCGCTACAATTCTGATACGTTTTCGTTGGAATTATTTTGTTGACACAGCCCGTTAGATTGATATTGTCTCCACCAAATTATTCAAAGCAATTTGTTATCAATAGAAGAAATAAGCTATCCAGTCCCGGGTAATCTACTGTCAGACAAAGATAACGTGAATCGGAGCCATCATGTGAAGAAACGCAAAAGAGCAGAATGGCAGACAGATAGATTATATGACAGTTCACAGTATTGTGTGCAGCAACGTTCTTTTTCTGTTCAGCTTGCTTTCGGACGTAAATTACCTGTTTATGGCTCCATGTCTTCCAATATTTTCGTGTGGTATGCCTTTAGGAAACCAGACTAGAAGCTGACCTGGATGATTCTAGGATCAAATGGAAAATTATTCATACTTTCTTCAGGATAAACAGAATTCCGCGTGGAAAAGCAACGGTGGCGTTATCACATATCAAATACAAATAGTCTAGCAAGTCCTGTGTCATTTGTTTCACTCCTCTAGTGGTATTGACTACGTGTCTGTCTCATGTCGTAGTAAAGTATCCCATTTTGATCATACCAAGAGTGTTTACACAGCACCATAAAGCCTATAAGGCCTGGTTAACTACTTCTATGACTCATTCCTATTTCTCCCCATACCACAGATAGAAGGAAACCTTCAAATCGTCGTAGGTGACTCTAAATATGCGTCTACTCACCCACTCTCCTCTTTTAATCTCAATCATATTCACCTTGTCCCGACCCGTTTTGACTCCCATTTGGATAGTATCCTGGTCTGCTGTTAAGGGACTGCACCAACCTTCGAACAGGTCTGCGAGAGGTGATGATGAGGAACATTTATACAATCCAGGAAACATTGTATTCTTACGTGACTAAATTTAAACAGGGGAATGATTTCACTGTAGTGATGAGACACAATGCGAAAACGATGGTTGCACATTCGAACCAGACGTCGAGCCTCAAAAAGAATCCACCCGTCTCGTATAGCTGTGAGCAGCAGGAGACCATACCTGCACATCATGGAAGCAATTACTATCATGGGACTAGTACATCGCAAAATTAAGAGAGGTATCTCTACCGGTGAATTTTGTAATCAGTAGTATGAAAGCTTGCTGGGTAAAATCGATGTAGAAAACCTTGAGGACAAGGTTTCCATAATGGGCATTGCCCTATGCCACATAAACCTAGAGTCAGCGACCAAATCAAAATATTAAAAAGGAATGAATATCCTACAACAGACATCTGATTCACCAGCTCATAATCCAGTCGAGGGAATAATGAGCATTTTTAAGTTAAAAACTAGAAGCGCAATGGCCGCTCAGTATTACATGATTCTAGCAAGTGATCCTCAAGGATCAACATCGAAACAATAGTAGTAAATGAAGTTCTCAAACGATAAAACTGAGCAGGCAAAAGGTTGAATAATTGCAACTCATTTTCAGAGTACGTGCGGAGATCGCAAATAAGTTCGCTTTACACCGTAGCTGATGTCCAGTCACGCTCATCGTGCCACACAAAGCTGATCAACTTTTCCGACTCCTTCACACGCACCTCCTAATCCAGTGTTTTATCGATTGAAAATGGCATCGTCTTTGCCTCGTTAAATCAATTCAAAATAAATTTCAGTAAATCTTTTTGGTTCAAATATAATTGGACCAAATTTTGTGAACTCTGATAAAGAGCCTCGAAATCAGATGGAAAGTAGTTACGAAATAAAATATGGTATCTTTGTTTTTGATAATTGACTCACGGCACTTTAACTCATCATTCACAAGCCACTTGGTGAAAAACTGAAAGGTTCCTTTAAATTCGTCATGTCAGCTGATTAAAAAATTACTTTCTTATGAAATGCTTAACGTATTTATACCTGAAACAGATGTTTTAATAAAAACTCTCTAGTTATGTACGGTAGCCATGACTCCAAAGTTAGTCACCCATAGACAACTAATTCGATACTGATTTTTGTAAACCAAGGTCTATATCTTTTCTCAGTCAAGTTTGTCCCACCATGATCGATATATATATATATATGTATATATATATATATATAATTTGAAGCCCGGCTCATTCAGCGTGAACAGCGCTCAAGTGCTATCTGCAACCATACTAAATTTCTACTATGGGGAAGTCAATGATATTATTTTTCTAGAGTTACACTACTCAGGAGAAGGAAGCTACTCGGAGAAAACTCACTAATGAGAAAGTTAGCATGCCAGCAAAAGGAAACTCTCAAAACGATGTCATACTTAAGTATACTGCCTAATATTTCCACGATTGTCCTATTGGCAATTTTTTGGTGCCCCACTTTCGACGTAAACGAAGCGACGGTTCGATGTTTTGAAGTGTCATCCTGAACGGATAGACGTTTCATGTCACTCCTAATAAAAAATCTCAAGTAGAGAATAAACAACCCAGTACGTCTATCAGGAGTGTGAGTGGAGGCTCTTTTTCGCAGAGTGCACTAAGGAACCACAACGGTAGTTAGCTAATAGTTTTATTTGGATTAAACGCAACTAACCTCAGAAACGACGACTCCGTAATTACGAGATGAAATTTTCGATGTAAGTGGGATCCACAGATGGGTGGACAGAGTTTCTTGAAAGTACGAGACAGGTTTCCCGGTTGTTCCTGCTAATCAGGTATCTGTAAATACTGATCAAGTCAGCAGTGTCAACTGGCGACCACAATGTCGTCGTTCTTCAGGTTAGGAGAGTCTAACCCACATAGAACTATGAGCGAACCACCGTTGTGTTTCTTCAGTGAACTCTACAAAAGGGAGCTTCCACTCACCTTTCTGATACCGTAATTAGATTGCTGTGCAAAAACACCTACAGAATATACGAGTATTAAGAAAGTGGATGGAGAGAGAAGTACCGGATACGCATATCTGAGGAAAGGCAATAACCGAAAAACCCAGAAACTTTTTCCTCCCATCTGCAGCTACTACTTGAGTCGGAGAAAAGCTAGCTGCGAATTTCCGGAGGAAGAATGTAGTAATATGACTAAACACACCGGAACATTTTCATACCGATACTTCTATTGGCAGCTGCCCAGGCAGTGGAGACTAAATGACTTTTATAGAGTTATATTTTTGCGCAAAATCCATTGATTTTAGGATAGACATTTTCTGAAATCATTTCTACGTGTATTCAGGGGAAAAGTTATTGACCTTTCTTTATCTAGGTCGTTGAAATTGCGGGTGGAGCATGTTTGATATTGTGGATAAACCTGCCCTGATTTTATCACCAGGACTACGATGGTAGATGGCAAGGAAGAACTACTTAGTCAGTAGAATTCCCCTAATTTATCAGTACTGTATTTTTTCATAGAAGCACAGTCAAACGATGGCAACCACCATATGAAAGATTTCTTTGTGATCGCCATTTTGCTCACATCCTACTTCAATGACTGAAGGTGGCCGTATCGCATAATGTTGATATCAACTAATTCTTTCAAATCTAGCCACGGTAGCCTCATGGTCCTTTTTTCCAACAGGTTTCAGCTTCCAGTTGAGACTCAGTGGGATGTTCATGACTTCTAACAAAAATATAACCATGAACCTCCAATATTTTGTGAACAGAAAGCTGTGTTGATATCGCCTGACGGATTACGTCACATTTCATTTACCGCCACGTAAGGAATGTTGTTATCTTCGATTAACCAGTGGATTTTCACTCGATAATTAGGAATGTCACAAAATATGTCATCAATCCAGTGCTATATTTGTTGAAGCGATTTTTTAAGTCATTCCAACTGCATGGTTTATAATTGACATCGGACCACTGACAGGAAGAGTTTCATAACATTAACGGAAATGTTCACGTCCCAGTTCATGTGACTTAACTCTGCATATAAATCATCTCTCCTTTGCTAAAGTTTCAACGCCGATTACGATTTCACAGTGAATGATAAAATATAACAACGATATGTCCAGTAATCATTTCTTGTGTTTACAATTGACTGAAGGCCACACATTTGTACCATTTGGTCCCTCACAATCACACATGTTTGATTTGATCATGAAGAAGCTTAGTATGCCTGTCTACGTGTTAGTAAGCAGTTGTTGCGGCTTTCGTGTTCTTCTAATCAAGAAAAAATCAGTTTATGGTGGCTATCTCAAGCTCTCATATCACGTCCGCTGATCCGTTACCCTTCGGAGCGAGTCAGTCAACACGACTTGTTAAATCACCCCTTCTGATACGACTCTCTTCCGAGCAGATTGGCTCGGGATCCTCGCTGACATCCCGATCAACAACTTTTGTGTAAATTTGAAAGAGAAAGTGATCACGGAAAATCGGCTAGTTCATCAAACAACTTGCTCCCGTTTTCCGAAAATTACCAAAGCCTGTGCACAGAGCTCTAAGCTACACTGCAGCTGAAAAAGAACAGCCAGGCGGTACTCATCTCCCGTCTTCTTTTGGCCAAGAAAATCGTGAACTGTGCTGAGGTGGACATTTTTGAGAATCTAAACACATGATCAGTTGTTCCCCTAGAAGCGCGATAGATAGTTTTTTTATCTAGCACTATGAGCAAATCTGAAATTTTATAATAGTCAGCCCAAGGTTTTATCAACAACAAAAGTCATTTTTGTCTACCAGTTGTTTTTTGTTTGCACCGATTTGCCCTCCCTGACAACAGTGTGTCCGTGGAAGGTCCCCTGAATAATAGTACCAAAGGCTAGCTTTTTTGAGAAATGTAGGTCCATTTACTTCCGGTTGACTGGTATCACATCAGAATAACAAATCTCGGCTGGAAAAAAACAAATGCATGCGTGAAAACAAATACATATTCCTTCGAGGGCCAAATTCATTTTCGGAAATCAAAGTATGAGGAAATCAACGAAAGTTGAAGGTTTCAGTTCATGCGCTAAACCAATTGAACAGTTCTTTACGTAAATATTCTGCTTTACATTGGATCCACACGGGTGCACATCACGCTAAGGTTTTTGTACGGTTATTCAAAGCGGAGGAAAATATTTTTTGCTCCTCGGCCAAAAAATCTGTTGGGGGAATCTAATAAAAATGGAGCCAAAGTAAAGCCCTATTCTAAACAAGTCACAGATGAGCACAAGGGACGGGAACACTGTGTTCTTCCGGTAGAAGTAACAAACACAAATCTCAAACTCTCTTAAGGAAAACCGGTTTTCCGGTTTTATTATCAAAGGCAATGAGCAGGACTCATTCCTTAGTAAATTCAACAGGTTCTGGATGACTTTTCAATTCATCAGTTCTAGCTTATATTTGAACTCTGGCGTTCAGAAACAGAGCATAAACCGATGCAGGTCAACCGCATTACCTGCGTATGGTACATGTTATTTTCTTTTGACAATCAAGCAGTCGAAAAATCACAATACCTATCAAACGATATCCGGTACGATATTCGTCAATAAAATGAAAACATGGCTTTCAGTGGAGAAGGATGGCATTATCAGTGGGAACCGAGCAGGTACTTTCTGAAACTTCCGACATAATTATATTTTCGCTGTTTTTTTAATTATCGATAGTATTTTGTAGGTCACTTTGGAAAATGTCGGAGTTTTTTCAACGGCTTCTGATCATTTAGGTTAGAGTTTATGTCTCCAAGCTCAAAAGATATCGAAAATCACCAACTTGAACAACAATCAAAATCACTTTTCAAAATTATTGAAGAGTTCAAAGCGATAACACTGCTTATTGACAGTTACTGATAGTTTTGTGTATGAACTGGGAAGATTAGTTTCTATGAATAATCATTTGTCGTCAATGAGCACGACTAATAAAATGTATTTTCAAGTGGAAGAAGTCCAAACCCATGCACACAGCAGTTTAGAGAAACAAACGGTATGCTTTTTGCGAAGACGATCGAAAGTTATATTGCAATCATAATAAAATTTGCAAGAAAGTAACCAGGAAAACCACTGTATCGCTAGTGTCGGTTGGTCATCTGAGAGCCTTTGATCTGTACCGATAAGTGATAATCCATAGAAAGCAAGGTCGAAGGTGGCATTTTTCAATAAAAAAGTAACAACCGATGCGGGTGAAAGTCATATAATGCGACATGTGCTTCGGGATAGAGAAGGAATAACGATCGGTGCGTCGATCGTGAACGAACCGGATGCCCATCATTGACCCTTTTCTCAAAGAGATGATGTGCTGTAGTCGTATCAGTCGGATGGTGCTTTTGTTTTGTTTTAGTTCTAGTGTGACACCACCGTTGATGAGTGAAGGCTCAAATTCCTCTTGTCAACTACTTGAAACCAAACTTCAGTCATTTATTTCACGTCCATCTGCAGGGTGGCAGTTCCGAAGCTTATAAGCACTGCCAGTTTCTAAAAGCCTAGATAGATTTGACCAACCATTTGCTATGTACTGTCTTTCGGGGCGGACGAAAGATCCTGGGCGGATGAGTAAAACTGACTTCGCATAATTAGCTTGATATTGATTTTGACATTCACGATGACCGAGGTTTTCGTCTGCTCGAATGAGTCTGTAGCTTTCATTTTGTCCGATTAGGACTTTCAAACATGAGCTTTATCGGCTTCTTTTCTGTGGCTTGATAATACCTTTTTCGGCATAAAAATATGGCTTCTGAAATTGCATTCTTACGACTTCAACTCGACGAAAATATTGCCCGAATAGCCCCTTGTAACGTGCTGCGAGATTCTTATTCGGTTCTGCTCTCGTCAAGAGGGAGCTGAGTGCCCAGCAGTGTGAACGAATTGAGTTTGCCTCTTTTGTGGAAAATGTGCAGGACTTCGCCTCTTTCATGTAAACTTTTGTGATCATATAGAATGATTGAAAAATATAATAACGTCGGCTGTTCTACGCCTTTGCTTGAACCATTATAAGCAGTGTGCTCTCGCACTACTGATCAGCCGTTTTGGAGCATTTACCACAGGAAAAAGTGAACTGATAGTCACAGAAATAAGTTGGTGAGCCCTTGGTCATCGCATAAAATATACTCTATTAGAAGAATAACAAAACGGAGTTCCGACACTTACAGTAAAATACCGCTTCATCATGCTGACGGTTATGTCTACAAAAAAGTGTTCTTCCATCTGACTAGATGAGTATGGGGGAATAAGCCAAATAATCCAACTGCGCAAGCGGGAGAATACTTTTTCTATATTTAGAAGCCGATCACACAATACTTTATCTTGCGGCATTTCCTAAGACAACTAGTACTACATGGCATTAAAACAACCTAAAAACTGTCGTCCACGTGCGAAATGGCTAATCTTCAAAAGGCTCAAACAGTGAAGTAGATCTCTAAATCCCTATGATTTACCCGATAAATCAAGATTTGTGCTCTAATGTGAACGCAGCAGAGGAAACTCTCCATATCCACACCATCTATGGAAATTTTAGAAAGAACACCACCCACAAAAACGAAATGGAAAGCCATGTACGATTCTATTGGGTCAGATACGTAAACCAGTTGAATAAAAACGGAGCTGTTTGGAGTGTCTGTAGTCTTACTTTTAGAATATATAGTGTTCAGTGTCTGTTAAGGCCTACATTTGGCAGCAGGCAATATTCAACAGTGGTTCTCTATCTACCTTTTTGCCATTACTTCTGTGTATGAACAGGAAAACTAGACGACTCATGTCATGTAAAGAAAAATATGTTTTGTCTGGTGTCAGCAGACTATATTGCTCGTGTTTTCGAAACTTGAGGCACCTGGTGGGTGACTAAGTCAAGCCTTAGATGTATCATGGATGTTGAACAGTTTTTGACTGGTTTTCTCGACCGAATATGGAATGATAAATACATAGGTGCTGTCTTCAAAAAGGACGCGTTTGGAACTTCCATTGTATGTGAAATATCTATCTGAAAACAGAAATTCCTTTCAGTGAGGCAATTCATAAAACCTAAAGCTAATAATCGGTCAGCCTCAGATAAATGGCGAGAAACCCTAATGTTTTTTCTTCTTCTTGAAATGTCACAGTGATTGTGTAACATTCACTCGCAACAGCCCTTTGGCGTTTTTGGCTGAAGGAGCAAGATGAGTGGATGGATCCTTTCCATAGTAATCAGTATTCACAACCGCCTTTGATATTCATAGTAGTCATAAGCATTTTTTCGCAAATGGTTTGCTGATGATTCTTGAAATACAATCGCGAAAGTACATGGGGAGTTACTCAGACCATGAGAATGTTATCGACCTGTATGTAATACATCTCCTGTAATGCACTGATCTCCTGTAAAATGAAAAAGGTCACATCTGAACTGTAAGTGTTCTCAGTAGACGCGAGTTACGTTAGGTGTGAGAGATAAAACCCAAGAGTCTATGATACATTCAAATCCTAGCAAGTCTTTATTAGAGAAAATTTGGTAACGTAATTTCCGATGAAGCACCACGAAATGTTTGACAAGAGATCAAGTTCGTGATCATGAAAAAGAAATGATTTAAGACCCAAAGGTTTGTATCTAGAGGAACTGTTATTAAACAACTATTCCAAGGATATTACAGTATATATGTATATCTGAAATAACTATTTTGTACAAAAGAAAACTAGTTCCTCTTTATGAACAAACTGAAAGATTACACTACCAGCTATCTGCGTCTGTCCCTTGTTATTGGGAGGTACGACCTAGAAGTTAATTGGCTGTGTCTTTCGTTTTCACAATGAAAAGCGACCAGTAGTCAGTGCATGAAATTTTAATCTTTCCAATAAATCACCAGACTTGAGTTTGCTCGTCTATTGATCAAACTCTTGTTATATGGAAGATAGTCTGCATTAGATAACCGTATGGAATAGGAACATTATAGAATCGTAACATGGTAATGAATCCTGATTTTGCAGTGAAAATCAATTACGTAAAGCTCTCAGTAGTGTAAGTGAAAGTGCATCATTTTTCGTCACTTCGGTTGCTAATGCGATTGTTTGAAGGTGTAGGATGACGGCAATCTCCGCTTCATTGCCCAAGCTGCGTGCCAATAATAGTCACCTAGCGCGGTGCATGGAAAGACTGATCAGTGAACTTTTCTATCCTATGTTTATATATATATATATATATTTATTATATATATATATTGATTATATTGTTTTTATTTGTTGTGGCGTATGGGAATATGATTAACGTACCGTAACTTATGCCCCCTAAAAGTTTGTGTCTTTACATTTTATCCCACTTCCATGGTTCGTGATATCTCATTTTCGAAACTCAAATATAGTTGAGGAAATTCAACCATGAGAACGGCAGTTGCATATGTAAAATCGAAATTGATTCATATGGACTTTAGATAAACACATTTGGTTATCAAAAGTGAAGGTGTTAATATCGAAGTATGTGCACTAACAGGCTCTGTCGACATTCCTTCCAAATCGCGGTTTATCAAGCTGAAGCAACGTTAACAACACATAGCTTTGCACCCTGAAAAAATGCTCACTTTTACATGAGAAAGGTGTAATAATTTATTTTAAGGAAATTGCAAGTAGTTTCTCCATTTTATTCGAATTCGGGGCTGATACCAGAAGTTTGTGACCATTTAGTCAGTGAAGTTTCCAGTGGTATTTCTTCGGTAAATGTGCATAAAAACTGGATAGATGTGGTGTGGAGCTTCATTTTAGGCATGAACTGACTCACTATTCTACCGTAAAATATTTTTTTCTAGTAGAAGTTCTTCTCCATTTGATTAGAAACCTTTATTTGTGAGCCCGAATAATTCTGCATTGTTTGAGATATGTCACACCTTTTCCCCAATAACCATAGTAGTGATTTTTTGCCAACCAGTTCAACCGACAAGGTGAGTTTCATGATTTCCAAATAAATAAAATGAGAATTCAAAAATTCCATCTCACGAGTGATGTGTCTTTAGTATTACGCGCCACCACTTGTTTCAATTTGGTATCATTGTCCACTGTGTAGGTAGCTCATTCACTAATCTATTACGAAAAGAGTACCAATTTTCCATGACGTTTGTGTCTAGGCTGTTGGATGGTAAACTGACGAGCTGAACCTCTGTGTTGCGTTTATCTCCAGACCTCTAAAATAAAATTATGATGAAACGGTTGATATCTAGATACACAAGTTTTGACGAGTATATTTCGGTCCATACTTGAGCGTATACTGAACTACAAACAATTTATAACAATGAGGGATACTAATTTCTTTTGACTAAGGAAGTGGACTATAAAAAGTACATTTCCGTGTTGAGTAAAGCTAAGCTGAAGTTTTGATGTGAACAGTAGTTATACAGTTATTAGTGATCAGGTACTTGTGTCTAGTAGTCAACTACTGTTGCTTGGTATGTCCAACAAAATCAAACTTTTCCGTCATAATCAAACTTTAGACCGTATAAAGGTAAATAAATTTGAAAGTGTGAGTATTTGCTTTATTTCTCAAACTCAGAGTCAACTCATCATTCGATCTTTATCCAAAAGCTTTATTATGATTAAGTGAGCTATAATCAGACATGTCTTCCGGATTATACCTATTGGTTCGGTGAATAAGATGTAGTTTAAATGGTCGGAAAGATTCAAGGACCGAAATATGCGGAGCTTCCCCGAGGATTTAAAGGACGTGACGGGACTCTCGGCAAAAAAGTCGAAGCATTCCTTCGAGTGCTTTTCAATACCAGGGAGCGAGTGGTGCTGGGTTCAACGCGAAGGGACCCTGAGGAGGTTAGTTGAGACACCAGCAAAAAATGCCCTTGTTGCTGGTTGCGACACTCCTGCCAACCATCAGTGGCCAACGTGATGGTTCAAGATGGTTAAGCTCAGAGGTCATTCTTATTGGAAAGGGCCTCATGGACTCATCTACTGGTTTACCAGTTCTTGGGGCAGCCTACGGGAACCTATGCAAGGAATCGTGCACATAGCCTCATCGGGCTATCAATGGATGTTCTCCAGCTGACAGAAGCAGCTAGTGAACTGGCCGGTGCTGAAGCGACAAGGATAAATATGTCCGGTTAAGATGATTAACAAATGGGCAATGAATTTGTGAGAGATATGTCGCCGCTGAAAGTTTCGAGCATGCTAGATAGGGCAGTAAAGGCCAAGAATCTGAAAGGAGCATTGTTGTTTTTTGTATTTCAAAAGTGGAGTGACATTTTGGTGGCAATATGCTACACTTAAACAGAACAATAAAATAAAAGGGATTTGTCTTCCGACGCTTTCGTTATTGGAGCGATAAACTGCGAGTCAGATCAGATACTGGTCAAAACTAACGGCCGGGATTACTTTTGCTTGTTCAATGCGGAAAATACTGTTTCCCTAGCCAAGCTATGGCTAAATGAGGAAGTGGAAATATCTACCTATCTGATTTAAGTAGTGTCTACAGATGGTTGGAAGAAGATTCTCAGCAATGCCAACTCGTGGCCGCATTAACGTCTTTCTTCAGGTTAGTTGCGTCTAACACACATAGAACTATGAGTGAACCACCGTTGTTGTTTTTCAGTGGACTCTGTGAAAAGAAGCTTCTACTCACACTCCTGATACACAAAATATATACACTTTTCAAGCTGAGATCTTTGTCAATCGTGTTTTGGATAATGGTGAATCACCAAGAAGTACTTTTCTCAATGGAGAAGAAGTAATCGTATGCTGTTTTGTGGTGTCCTGCAACACCAACCGAACAAGCTTGTGTGGTGGTCCTTTTCAGTGAAATTCTTCGTAATGTGGACCTCTGTTCTTTATCGACTGCTGCTAGGATGAACAGGGTCACTGAAGGAGTCATAGGTTCAATGATCACACTACCGCAAGATCAGCTTTGAGACGGAGAAGGAATAAAGGACACTGTCTATTACCAGCAAATATTCGTATCATGCAGCTGAACTGTGGTGCAGTATATACATTTTGTTTTGCGTATCTGCGTCATCAACAAGAAATATCACTATTAGGGCAAATCAGAACTTGATAAATTCACCGTGACAGGCGTGCGCACTGTGTGATACCGATTTCCTACTGACCTAGCGCTGAACGGTTGTTCATGGTGTATATTTGATCCAAATTAAAGGTTTAGTTGTAGCCTAATCATTTGAAAGTAGCCCCAAAAATTGACTTTAAGTAAATGAGCTATGAAAGGACTTTTTCTGGATTACAACTGGTAGACGTAGTAGCAACTTTGATGTTGTGGTGGAGTATGCGTACCACTCACCGAATAAGCAATTATGGACCACTGGCCGACAATGAATGTGATTACGTCATATGGTTTCGAAGCAATGAGATGAAGCGAAGCATAAGAGCTACGTCATTGAAAGCTACGAATAAATAAGGACTGGCATAAATTGGACTAAATTTCTTTGGTGCGAATAAGCAGCTGTGGGATGGGTAAATAAATTTAGTGTTGTTCAAAAGCACAGACCATTGCCCGGGATGTATTCGGAATCATGACAGCGGCCGCAGTGGTGTTCATAGCAGCAATCCTATGGTGATACGATACGGGCTAGTAAGTGTAAAAACCACAACGCCTGTGGGAATCAAGTAGGTTGGTATGGAATTAGTCTTAGCAAACCCAGAACAAACAAGGGTCCTGGTTTACCTAAAACTTGTGAGTTGTTTGATGTTTCCTGCTCAAATCTGATATTTTAACCACTTTATTTATTTCTTCCATTTCACAAGATTGAACGAAGGCAAAATTTCATTGGGAGCATCCCGCCGACCAGCGAATTCGGTGGCGAAATTCCCGGTACCCAAGCAGACGACTGTGAAACGCAACAGACCTAGATTGAAAACAACCGACGAGAAATGGTGAAAAATAATATTTCACGAAGTTGAGCCCATCCTGAAATTGTTCTGCTGCAATTTAAAGGGCCAACGTTCTGCAGATGTCTAAGCAATTATTTCAAATTGAAGACCGAAATCATTTTCCTCCTCCAAGTAACATTGTGATACATTTTCAAGTGAAATTTGACACAAGCATAGTCTCGGTAAATTTACAGCTTGAATTCAACGAATAGATGACGATACTATATGCTTTCAGTCGCTAAGCTCAGAATTCATATCGGAAAGTCTTCACCTCGCATCGACGGCTCTCGCACGGGAAACAGCTAAAGAGGATATTCAAGAAGAATTTATAAACTATGATTTGATAGACTGATTGATTTCAGTGGAAAAAGGCCAGAGAAGAATTTATAAAAAATCTACCCAAGTTCTGAGAAAAACGCATTTGAGAATGACCAAAATATTTTTCAGTGAGAATTTCCATACGAAATTAGTGTTTTAGGATGACGAAAAAATATCTGGTGGGTTGTGGAGAATGGCAGTGCCAACAAGCAAAATAGGCTTATTTGTTGGTACAGCACTAAAAAGAATTTCGTTATACAACGAAAAGCCAATGCTGCTTAACAGTAAAATCCTAGGGTAATACAATATTGCATTATTAACTCAATTTTTCAAAACAAGACGAAATGGGTGGAATCGGTTGACCAATTTGACAATAACTTTCTGCATGCCAGGAGAAAAACGTTCACACCGGCCACTTCGTAGTACTCCCTGGAGACTTACTGCATACCTTGGTGAATAATTCAACCAAGTATATAATATGATTCATCATGCAGCTTGAACGCTCAACTCACCATTGAAAACCATGGAAGCACTGTACAGCTGTTTCATCCTTGTTGGGATTCATCAGCAGTGCACATCCACCGAGCCCCCACGGGGACTCGAACCCGGGGTGAACGATTGTGAATCGAACACCTTAACCACAAGGCTATCCGGGCTGGCTCTCAACGGTTTGTTGAACATCTACACTACATGATATAGCACCCTTCCGTCACTGGCTTTTGAACGGTAACAACCCGCTTCTCACATAGCGATCGACTCCTATGATGGATGACTTCTCTGTGGGGGCCTAAGTACAACGAAGGCATTCCGTTATGAACAACCTACAGAGCTTGGTTACTATTTGCAAATGAGTAGTAGGAGATTAGATTTGTATATAATATGATTCCTCATGCCAGCCCGGATAGCCTTGTGGTTAAGGTGTTCGATTCACAATCGTTCACCCCGGGTTCGAGTCCCCGTGGGGGCTCGGTGGATGTGCACTGCTGATGAATCCCAACAAGGATGAAACAGCTGTACAGTGCTTCCATGGTTTTCAATGGTGAGTTGAGCGTTCAAGCTGCATGATGAATCATATTATATACAATCTAATCTCCTACTACTCATTTGCAAATTCAACCAAGTATCTGATGCAAATCATCCCCGATTGCTTAGTTAGCTAGCCGTAAGTCGATTTATTCCCAGTTAGCCTCAAAATTGATGGTCGTTCCCGTTAACCACAATCTGCAAACGCAAGTGGTAGTATACAGTTTTGCTAGTATGCAAGAAACGGATTAGACGTTTAGTATATGAAGTTTCAAAGAGGAATTTCGATTCTTTCTGCCTACTGGTTGTAAATAAAGTGCACGAATTAGCGGCTGTGACTTACCATTCAATCACTCTGCGTTCAGTGTCCATGGCCAACAAGCCAAGCCTGATGGCTAACTAACTTCTACGATTATCAGCTAACCCCTTGGAACGAACGCAACAGCAACTTATTGATTTTTTCCTTTCGTAAAACCAAATTTAGTACGAAAATATTTTGTGTATCGCAGAATGTTACACAATCGATTGACCTACAGTTCTAATCCCTGTGAGAGAACCAGCGCAGCTAACATGCTAAAAGTAGGGAAGCAAGGAAATGCCGACGTCCATTTTGTTATTCATAGATTTCGGCAGGAATGTCATGCGCATTTATGTAAACTATTCTTATCTCATCTGGAAGATCAAGACTTCGCGTACGATAAAATTCTTTGTTTTACAGATACTTGCCGTAAGTTATGTCAGAAACGGACCTAAGCCAAAAATATAAAGTGTCAATCAATGCAACTTTCTCCAGTGGTTTTGTGATTCATGAAAACTGACATGAAAGCTGATGTTATGCAGCCATTTATGTCAGCGACTGTTTTGCGAATGCAAAGACATGCCGCGTACATTTTCCCGATATTCCAATGAAGACTGTTCCTGGCGAATAGTCCGTCAAATGATTCCCATTTATGAGTGTTACCTGAACTCCCGTTCAGTCGCTATAGCCAATCACAGAATAAACTAATCGGGAAATTATGAGCTTAGCTAAGCAATTGACTTAAGTGGCAGATGCGTTATTGCTTCTGCGGATATCATTTGGTTTTCCTACTGTCTTTGGCCTTCTTTACTTGTTCCCCATTCATGTGGGTGGGATACCCGTTAGTTTTCGCGCTGCTGACTGTTTCACACAAATCTAGCATTGAACCTATGTTTAAATCTATTTGACAGAGTTTAACTTACTACCGCAAGTTAACACTACTTTTCCATGAAACATCTGACCTCAACAATGTTAACAAGTTTCAACTAAGTTATTCTTCAAAAGGAGCTCAATGAAGATTTTCCCTAAATTTCTGAGAGCAAACATTTATAATGCCGTGAACAAGCTCGTAAACTAGTATTTAGTTTGATTTTTCTTGCCTACTTTGGTGTAATTTTGGAATGTTCTTCGTATGAAAGAAAACAACAGTTATTTAATTTTCGGCTTCAGGTAAGTCCCACCAATCTACGCCATAATTTGGCGATATTTACCCTAAGTAAACAAAATACAACAAAATACACTGAAACTCAAAGGATTCATCTCGTGAATTATATATATATATATATATATATATATATATATATAATATATATATATATATATATATATATATATATCACATTCAATACATGTTACGGCCACACAGACTGTATGTCGAGGTATACAACGGTAGAGAATAATGGGAAAGAAATTCGTGACGACCTGTCCTTGCGTTTATTACACCTCCAAACGAATGGAATATTTCCTGTGAAACGTTGCCTCTGTTATTTCGATAATATTTTCTTCATCACAAACAACAAACAAGAACAAGAATAACTGCGTGTTTTGTAGAATTATTTATGTTGAAATAACATCTTGATTATACACAAAGAACATAATGACATTTGAGGCTTTCTGGACATGGAGATTGTACGAAGAAACAATGATTTCGTGAGATGATCCCTTTACGGAAATGACACCCTGCTGGTATAACATTAACACGAACATGGGCTTGTTAAGTAAAAAAACGAGTTGTATGCGGGACAGACACTGTTCATCAGGGCACGGAAGATTGCACGGTAGAGATGTTAGAGGAAGTGGGCAATCAGATAAATCACGAGGTGCTGATACTCAACCGGATATCTAACATCATTCCTGAAAAAGTACTATCATCTGTGAATACGAAACAGTTTTCCACCAAATGCGCCTAAAGTGCGAGTTTAGTTAACCTACCCTTATCGACGACTTCCCTGTCATCTGAGCCACCGATGAAAGTACCATCATCTATCCACGCCAAGTCTGATTGTATATTCTCTTTCACGTACGATTATTCAGTCACCAGAACAGGCAAAGAGGGACAAGCAATCACTCCATCGGAAGGCTAAAATTGATCGTGCTTAATTTCAAGGAGTGATAAACAACGGATTCACACTATTACTCTACCACTGGAGCAGAAGTCAATCAGAGTGGCCGTGGCCCGACCTTCAAAGTAATTTACTCGAAAAATTGAACGAATAGGGCAAGCAGAGGCTCATCTATTCCAAACGCAACACCGTGCGCTAACAAAAAAACTGGTGATCAGTTTATGGTTTCTGCTTTAACGAACCGGGATGATTATTGCATACTCACCTGATGGACCTTTGGTTGCATGTGTTATGTTTACTACTGAGCGATTATTCTCTTGATTCTCAACAAACCGTTCACTTTGACAGCAGTAAGAACTTTTTGTGGGTATAGCGAAAACATCCAGGATACGTTTTGCTATTTGTGAGGATGAAATTTGTTTCCAAACTGTTAACGGGAAAACCTCGTTTCATCTTCTGAATTCAGTTGGATCTATCCTCAGAGCCCAAAATGGCCCAAATTAAGCAATTATCTTTGATAGATTGTTTTACACCGTAAATCCATGTGATACTCCGTCGCTAATTTCAATCAACTTGTATTATCTGTTTTATCTGCCAAGCTATTATTCTATGGTTTGATTTTGATGAAATTCCAAAGGCTGAAAAATGAAAACCACGCACGCGGAAACATGCCATTTATCACAAATTCCAACTTAGCCAGGAAAAAAGCGAACGCCTCTTTCCCTGTGTACGGTGGGCGATGGTCTCAGTCTGAGTAGAACTTTCCTCTAGTTCCCCATTTTCCTGCTTTGTTCCGCATTCCCTTCCAATTAATTATTTGAATATATTTTTATTGGAAAAGTCCACAAAAGACGGGGAGATTAGTAGAGTTCTAGATAATTTCTAGTTGTTTACTTATGAATATGGTTAGACTGTGAAATCGATTTTTTCACCGAAATAATAGCAAAAAATAACCTGAGGTTCAATTTACGAAAATCCCACAGTGCAGCCATAGAGTGAAATAAAGAGATTTGTACTGTCTGATGCACCCAAATTATTTCAATAAAAGACGACTTAAAACTAGAATAACTTTTGCCAGCTAGGAGATGTGTTGAGGTCATCAGACAGAGAGCTCCACAGTTCTAACGGCCCCGTGTCAGATAACGACCAGTCATCTTAAAGCCGAAGCAATATTCAAATGCGGAAAAAAATATAATAATTTCAGCAATAAAACAGTGCAGCGATGTACGGTTGGTAATTGGTCTATTTTATCTACGAAGGTTATGAGTACACGCAATTATTCACTTGCACAAAGTTTATAAATCTTTAGGTTAGTTCCGGTAATCAAGCATAGGTTGGGTATTATACGTTCTCCACAAATCGAAATATATTTATCAGTGAGAATAAACGTAGTTAGTGGTAATATTAGGGTTAGATAATAAATTGTACGATGTAGCACGAAGATTCTATCAGCCGAATTCCCGTAGAAAAATTACAACACTACTCATGTTATTCACAAGTTACCTGATATCGTGTGGTTTATGATGCATGTGACAGACGATATCCCATAAATACCGACGTACGCCGTGTAATTGGTTGGATTCTGCTGTTTCAAAGGAAAATTCTCCGATTTTCCGTGTACCGATTGTTCTAATCAGAGTGCCGATTTATGCAAAAACGATACCCCACCCCCGAAATTCCTCTATCCTAGCAGCACGTTGTCGTATCAGCTTGGTAAGAGCTGCCATCTACCAGATTCCAGCCTTCTATGCCACTAATGTTCCCCCACAAAAGAACAAGTGCCAAGGCCGTATACTGCTGAGGACTGCACAGACCTAATGATCTCGCTGGTTTCTTCTAAGCTCTGCACAAACTCCGCACCTCCCTCGCTTCCCAACAGCGTAGTGTACCCTAATCAGCATCAAAGACGAACAGTAGTATAAGTTGAAACACGGCACATCAGTTTGCGGGAACCGCGTACAATACGTCAATGCCCAAATTGAAATAAGCAAGAAAATATCGATTTATTTTTATCATATAGACCAACGAATCTGGGACCGCGTCACGAACTCGTCCTTATCTGATATTTGAACGTCCGCCAAAATAATTTGATTACACACCGCTTTAGAGAAGGTGCCTTTCACTATGTTAGTAGCACAATTTCATCGTGGAGCCTTACATGAAACTGCAGGTTACCTAAATGGAAAAAGGTGAACCGAGCAGCACAAATCGGGACCAACGACGGTTTTTGATGGCGTAAATAATTTGCCAATCTATTATAAACAATATTTGGCTTCATTCTTCTGATGCTGTATTGCTTCTTTAAATTTAATCAATAAGCTCCCGTCATTCTTTACATAAAATCTCTCGTGAACAAGATTGTTTGAAGACTTATTGAGAAAATCTCTATCATTTTCAAGTACCTGTAATAATATAGTCCATACGAGTGACTCATTCGTTTTTCACTAGAGTAAAACAAACATCTGTTCTTATTGTCCGTGTGGAGGCTCGAAAAAGTATAAGCGAGAAGAATTTTCCGCTTTACCTGTCAACCCGAAATATAGGGGCTGTCAGTCAGTTAGTGCTCAAAATCTTTACAGCACTATACCTGCTCATCACCATTCACTGGGTCTATTCATTAACCTGTTGGTTCCTTTGATATCTTAGCTCGCTTATCATGCTATGCTCGAAGATGATTTTTAGTTTCACGCCTGACGCTTCTTTGCACCGGGTCAGCTTATTCTACTGTACAAAGCCTAAATCTACGCCGTACTTAAGTACTAAATTCACATATGAGTAGGGGCTTTTTCTGCCTCTCTTGCTCTTCTTGATCGGGTTTATTGAAAGGCCATCCGGCCTATCGATGACCCTTGTTTAACCTCGAGCTTGCAATCACTAGCACATCGTAGGGCTGTTGCTTCGTAGTCTCTCCTCCACCGATACTGTTCTTCATTTTGTCCCTCCGAGCTTGCTTCGGCAGTTCGTGTTCCCAAACCATCTCCTCGATCATTAAGTACCCGGACAGCTAGTCATCCTCAGCAAGTTGTTGCCACTAGATTTTGCACTTTTATCTCCCAATCTCCATTTTCTCCCCGGACTGTTAAACTGTGGAGCACTCTCCCCCTTTTCTGTGTTCCCAAGCACTTACAACCTTTTTCTCTTTGAAAGCAGGATCAATAAACTGGTTGCTTCGTGAGTGTTCCCCCACAACTCACTTTTCCTGCGTAGTGTGATGGTGGGGTTGAAACTTTATACTGCAATTCATTACACGTGTAGTGATTTGTACACTAGAACGATCAATGTTTACTTCTTTATCGATCGACTTGTAAGGATTTCTCTTAGATGATGTAATCATCTTCAGTATGGGACAGCTATCTTAGATTTTGAACAAATCCGTTTCCTACGTAGGATGTTGCTTCCCAGCGCAATCCCTCGGCGTTAGATACACTTATTAATTGGTGACCAGTGAAAAAATATTGATAAGCTTTTGAGCAAAAATGTAGAAAAATATTTGGTGTACGTATATTTTCCTGTCAGTATTACCGTATTGACTAGCCCCTATTGTCAAAGAATTTCATCAGTCATTTTATGTGAACCGCGCCGTCCTAGCTATGGGTCCGGTAGTAAAACCACTCTTGATTTCATGTTTACTTATTTGTATCTCTTTTCTCCCGAGGTAAAACTAACATTCAGTACGTCACTCGTTTCATATTTTCGCAATAAAGCTCATATGTTGTATTGTTTTGCAAATGATTTGTACATGTTTTGTCGCCGCTTGGGGACCGGCTTATCACTTACATCATCTACGACGTCAAATGGATTACTCTTCGAAAAAGCTCCATTCGGGACGAAAACCTAACAATGGGTGAAAAGAACCTATCATTGTTCGGGATCAAATATCAGACGACATTCGCAACATTTCCGGGGCATAATGTGGTGATGCTTCAATCAAAGAAAAGCACGAGCTCCCCGTGTCACACGACAACTAGCATCGCTCTCGACCTCCAACCCACCCTCTCACATATGATGGTAACTGTCCGGCACTCTGTTGTGCCATTAGACTACCGATTTCGAGGGGAAATTATCGGGGCGGGATCATTATTCTCTTTTTATTTCGTTAGCGAATAAAAACAGCCGTGAATTTGAGTAGCTTAGTGGTCGTTGGCATTTATTAAAACGTTTCATGAATCGAATAAGTAAAAATTTCACAGAAAAGAATTTGGGACTTTTTGATATCCACTATTAGTTGAAGATGTGTAGAGACAGGAAGAATACCACATTCTTTCATCCACTCCTTCTAGTCGTCACGGAAAACCTGATAGATGATCAAAATGTATGCAGGCAGATATTTCTATCATTATTTGGGAAGCTATTCTGTCATATGGTAATCTCCTTTACAGCGGATCTCAGTTCTGACGTCGGTTAGTTTCTAGATTTCTTGATGACACCAAAAAAGCTTCTGAGGTTAATGACCTTCAAAGATGTCAGAAGAACCAAATGGTTTTCGTTCCTGGGTCAAACACACAGGAAGCAGTTTGGTTATTTGTCTCGTTCATGCTGGATGAAGTCGACAATACTCGGTACTGAAAGTTTGGGTATCCCGAGCTCCACTGTGTTCATCGGCCTCATGTTCAAAATCAAATGAGGACAGCTTGTAACAAATAATCCCTCCGAAAGTTGAAATAGATAGTCATTCATATGCGAACGGCAGCTTATTGGGCTGCATATAAAATGCGAGGCCCCGAAATGTACGATGTCCACAATCTTCAGATAAAATACTCTAAGCATCCGTGGACGTTAGATATCTAACTTTTTGCTGTATAACTTAGCTTTCGGATAGTCCTTCAGGAACCTTGTCTGGTTTGGAAGACTGGAAACATTTATTACATGAGTTCGGTGAATTACGTGTCATTCACAGTACTGCGGCAGTAATGCAATCCATGAATATCTGATAAATCCCGGTAGCCAGTTGAGCGAAAATCTCAGCGCGGATACCTTTTAAATGGATCGATTCAGGCTAAATGTGTTTTAATCTAAGAAATGATAGTCAAATAGATTTTTTGCATCGATCTGAATTCGTTCTCCATAGCAACTGGAGGACATCTTATTGAGGTGCTTACTGACAATTTGCGATCGAAATTTTGAGCAGTTTACTTTGATTCATCACTAACCATTACGGTGTACAGAATATTTTTCTTTTAGAAGTACTCCCTCATCAGCACTTGAAAAAATACACCATTCTCGTTGTACATTATATATATATATATATAACCCAACACTGAGTTTGTGGGTATATTGTACGAAGACGTGTTTGTTCATAGATGGATCTTGATCAGTTCCTTTACCGTGAACACCAGCTCCTTGGATTTTAGAATGATATGTTCCTACTGACAGGGACATTTTTGGAAAATTTTTGGTTTGTATTAAACCGTTCTTTGTCAACACACAAAATAAATGGATTTAACTGATAACAGAAGAGGTGCAATGTCATTGCAGTCGCTTTCTTCTGTGAGGTCCCTTCGGCAGCAGAAAATGCACCTTTCTGGATCAAAAATCATTTCTTGATGTAGAATTATTTTCGGTCAACTTTTCAAAATCGAAGTTCTCACGGTTACGGGTTCTCATTTTTTTCCAAACCGATCACAATAAGTATGAATACACGACTTCCCCTGACTGCTAAAAATCGAAATGAACGAGGAGAAGAATATTGTTGGACGTTACTAAATAACTTGCGAAATTTTACTGACACTCAAAACAAAAAAATACGATAAATAATTTAAAGGCCTGAATGTCGTTTTTTGACTTAATAATGCGAAAGCGACAAATGTCAGTTGGTTTTTCACTCGTGTGCATTAATTTGAAGTAATAATTCAAAAGTGATTCAATCTGTAATCACCCAGTGGTACAAATTCATGTCTTTATTTATGAAATAGGATTAAAATATAAGTGCTCATCAGAACAAATGACGCGTCTCGGACGACAAATGTGACGAATAAAATGAGTGTGAAAAACATACATAAATTCGAATTTTATTGGCTGTTTCAAATACTTAGATAGCATAGGCGAAATAAAAATATGTATAAAATCAATACTTTGGATAGAAGCTCTGAGACTGAAGATTCCGTTCTAAAATTAGATCTGCCAGATGTAGATAAAACGTAAGGAGTCGTATCCAAAACTCAAACAAATCCTATTTTTTCAACTTAGCTATTCGGAAGTGAAAATAAAATTATATTGTATACAACCGAATTCAGGTGTTCTCTCTAATCAGGTCGTCTATCACATTAACACACTTTTGGAACGGTCTTCCATAATTTGTGCATCACATACCCAACCGATTAATCGCGATTAGAACCGCTAGGGATTTGCCGTACTTCTTTGAATTCCGCCATATCTCCAGGATTCTCATCGTTCCTGCTGCTCATCAGGTATCTTTTCTCGTTTGTAACGGGAAAGCGCAGGAGTGATGGTCTTCGAAACTCTATATGTTGGTTCATCATAAAACTTTCTCATAGGAGAAGAATTTTTTCTACTCTGATTAGAGTTTCCTTCTCAATGAGTCACTCAACCACTGGGCGACGGTACCTAAAATAAGATCATCGAACCAGTTTTTTCTAATCTTCCTTATGGTTTTTTCACTAATTACTGACTAGTTGTTGATCGCTTTGACAAAAGTACTCAGACTCAGCTTAATGTCAATTATGACAGGATCTGGGACAAGTGGTCATGTGATAACGCTTTTTTCCCGGTTCGGTCATCTAGTTATTATGTGATTCGCTGAGCAACAGACTGCAATAATTGTGTCATATTACAAAATGTTTTTTCATATACGTACAATGTCATAAAAGCATGGTTCCCGAAGCCTCGGAAATAAGTTTCGTTACCGGCAACCAAATTGTGAAGGCTACCACTCTTTTATTTGATAGTCTTCACCATTATCTTTTGTATCCTTCCACGTTTTTTATTTGGAAAACTAGCAGTACTTTTCTCAGGTAACGAATATATTGAAATCCTATGATTCTTCAAAGTGATAGATTAAAAATGCACTCAGTTCATCTGCTGTTCTACTGAATAAGTTACAGTCATTTCTGAACCCCAACTTTTGACCATTCAAGTACCGATGAGTGATCAAAAATGTCGTTTTGTCGATTCCGAATAGTTTTCAGGTAAATCTCAAATGTTTAGAAAATCACTCGTTTTCGCGATGTGTTTCAGCAATAAAAATTTTACGAACAGATCACGTGGTAACCTTTGATGTAGCTCAGTAAAATGTGGCATGTATCCCGACCGCGGCACGGCGAGGACTTTTAGAGTGATCTACAGAATCAGATGTGCGGAATGATTGAAAAAGTCTGTAAGAAATAATTTTTAGAACACAATATTTCTACTTTGTTCGACGGGAACAGTTTCACTTTGTAGACTTATTTCGTTATTAGAGGAAAAACCGAATAGATGGTTAGCAAACGTCTTTCAGTTTTTTTGTAACAGTCTTAGCTGATTTTAGGGTGGATTTGCAGTCATTATATTCTAACAGTGGGGTTGGGCACAGAAAATTATTGCCGTCCGTGGCATTTCAATAAGTTTATGAAGGGTCAGAAACTAGGACTCGTTCGGTCTTTAGTCTGACATATACATATTTATAAGTGAAGAGGAAGTTGTATAATAAAGTGAAGTGCTTTGTTCATCATAAGCAAGTAGGACCCTGGTTCGAGCATACGGCTATTGGATTGCTGCTGTCATGGCCATTGAGGAGAATAAACATCGTGTTAGAAACTCAGGGGTGATCGCAACCTCGGGGAAGGGGGGGGGAGGAAAGTAGAGTGGTGCATAACTCCCTCCTCTCTGAAGGGTGATCACTCCAATACTTCCACCCGTTTCGTGTATTATTTACGGTTTCCAATGATGTAGGGCAAAATGGACACTTCACAAACTCCGGTTATTCCAATCAATAATACTCAGAGGTCTGCAGCGGCATTTAATTCATGTGTATTACTTAAATATAAACTTCTCGTTTCTGTAAAGATTAGCAGTTCAAATCATGAAATTTGCGTAGTCTGGCAACTGTTGCAAGCACTGAAAACACAAGTCAGTTCATGGTGGCAAACTCACTGTGTTACGGTAGTTTGGGTTGGAAAACTTTATGATTTGTATGCAAAAAGCGCGAAGCCCTTCGGCCTGGCCTCGTACATCGGTCGGTAGTGCAAAATTAGTGTTACGACGAGAGTTCCAACCGTGCGGGGTTTCGAACACCACCGTGGTTAACGAATTGGTGCACTTCGATCCCCTTGAGAATAGAAATCCATTTTCAGGCCTAAGTGTCAGGACAGAGATCGGTTCAAACTGTTTAGGAAAATCGATGCTTCATGTAAAATGCCACGGTAAAATTTGTATTGTTCAATAACACAGCTTAGTTGAAATCCTTGGTAGGTTGTCGACTTTTCGGTCACCACGACTGACTTTTTCCAAGGTTGACTTTACAAGCAAAACCAGTCTCGAAAATGCTTACTCGTGCCATAATTTGACTCAGCCAAAAATGGAATGCCGCATTTGACACTGTTGATTCTCGTTCCACAGACAGGCGTTAACTAATATAGGACAACGATGAGGGGAGATTCATTTTAGGGCAGGAAACAAAAATGTCAAGCAGGTTACTTCTTTGTAAAGACTCAAGGTGTAGTGGAGTTTGCATGCTACTTACTGAATAAATAAGTGGGTGATTGCGCAAAACACAAGTATGGGCAGTAGTGGAGTAAAAACCGACGTGACTACGTCACTCTGACTAAGCGAAACAAGATTAAAAAATAACACAAACCGCATGATTATTATCTCCACTCGGATTACGACTGTCTTCGATTGCATTGGACTGCTGCTATGCAGATAAGCATCGTTGCTACACTTAGTTGATTGTGACTACTTCTGAAGGAGCGATTCCCAAGCAAGTCATCTGGATCATAACGAAGTTTTTCCCCGTACACTGTCGCATTATGTTTCTTTTCCGGATAATAAATTTACAGGAATTAGTCCTGTGAAGAAACATTCGGCGCTAACGAAACCGAGCTGTATGATGCCAGTGATTGTTTGACGCAATCCTTGTTGGTGAACAAGCGTAATTTCCTTCATCAGTCGCCAAAGCATACCTAGTCCAAATCCTTTTTATGCGCAGGTGAGTTAACTAGAACATAAATTAGAAATAAACCATTTTTGCACAACGGTTCTCGACTAAAAACCTCGGTCAGATGATTGAACATAATTGCTCCGGTCTCTGCTAGTGTTGGTGTAAAAGCGAAGAAGGCAAAATAATTTGATAATCTTGCTTTGGCAATATTTAAATCAGTGGGAATCTTAGCTAAAAATCCACCGGTTTGGATTAGGGTGCACAAAACTGAACGCCAAATGAACTTCAGTTGGTTTCTTTACCACAGGGTTTCTTTGTAGCTTCCGGAAACAATCAAGTAATATAATAAATGGAAGCATTTACCAGTCCGTTTGCTAACCGACAAATGTGCTTTGAAGCTCTGTAAGGAATAACATCAGGAGTGCACTTTTATATCAACTTCGTTTTGATATAAGGAAAGCTGTTTGTATTCAGCCAGGTTATGCTTTGGCGTTTCGCTGTCCTCCGTGATTAATCCTATTGTTCAGCGACTCCACGTAAGACGCAAAGCAATGCCAAAGTGCTGAAAAATGAGATATTTTGTCATTTCTGGTCAAACCGAAATTGTAGTTGTTTTTGAACCTTCAACGAACGATTTCAAGCATCAAAGACAGCAGGTAATGAGCATAAGTAAAAGGTGGTCTGAGGTAGCATAGATTGCAATTTGCATGGAAAAGTTTTTTATCTTACATTATCCAAGAGCTACCTTGTTTAAATGGCAGATTTCGCTAAGTTCTGTAAGTCTTGAACCGTCTCACCTCACAAAATGTTTGGAGCACAGCATACTTACAACAGTCCTTCTTAACTTTAGCAGATCTTCGAGTTTTATAGGTCCTGCAAATTATAAAGTAGGTTTGACAAACAAGCGTTGGCAAAAACATCTGTTTGACAAACAGATCGCTTTATGGGGTCTCTTCTCCGATACAATGAACAACACCGAATCGTCCATCTTGTTTCCACATGAGCTACAATTGTTTTATTCCTAAACTCTTATGCATGCTCAGCATTGTTCTACTAATTTGCTTCGACCACGTTTGAGCAAGTAAATTTAAAATACCAAAGGGTTGAAAATTGCGATGATTTCATCGAACAAGATCGTCTGCTAAGGATACTTATTACTGGTCATAATATTAGATCATAGGCTCTGTCTGTAACTAAAAGCACCATCTAAAAGCATTATGGACAG
This sequence comes from Fasciola hepatica, assembly GCA_948099385.1. NCBI lineage: Eukaryota > Metazoa > Platyhelminthes > Trematoda > Plagiorchiida > Fasciolidae > Fasciola > Fasciola hepatica. The sequence continues at coordinate 7,227,019 of CANUEZ040000019.1, forward strand.
AGATCACCAAAATGGGAGATTTCTTCGCTTATCAGTATTTTTTGAAACCTTCAACTTCTACTTCGTTACTTTTTAAAGTTTTCGACTGTTTCACTGTTACATGTGCCCTGCGTTCAAGTGGCTTTCAAAAAGCAAATGCCGTCTATTACCACGAACATATATATATATATATATATATATATATATATATATATATATATATATATATATATATATATATATCAGTAGATAACATTTTTCCAAACACATGGCAGTGACTTCGGAGGTTTTTCTCATTTGTGTCCTTTAGTGCGTACAAATGACTTAATCTGATGTAAAAATGATCCAACTCATCCGAAAAAACATAGTTTAGTGGATATTTGGGGTTGAAATATTTCTTTTTGTAAGTATAAATAATCTTCAGCTGCGCGTGACTTCAAATTGAAAGCAAAATGAGTCACTGACTCAGTTTTGATTAAAAAGTTTAAAAAACCATCTTTGGTGAATCAGTTCTTTTACATCTGTTTCGAAAAGCTTCGAACGAAAACGTCTCCGCATCGCATCTCACTAGGATTCCCATTTTATTTTCGTCGTATTAGAAAATTAAATTCACAGAAAGTCCAAATTGGAAAACAAATTAGTGCCCGTTGTTTTGGTCCTTGGTGGGATAAAATATGGCAAAATAATTTTGCTCCAGATCAAATAAATGGAAACTAATTGGTTAGCTTAATTTACCAAAGCCATACCCTGGTAAAAAAGCCCTAAACGATCAAATTTCCACGTGAACTCCAGCTATCAGATAGAACAAGTATTAGGCCCCATTTTTTACTTTTTGGTTTAATCCGAAATATTTCCGCCAAACGTTCTGGTTTACGACTGAAAAATATATAATAAACAATAATCTTTCTCATGGCTTGATATTAAGTTAGCAGACAATGCCCGTATCAACTTTGTGAACATGGGTTCCGGCGAACTACTGTTTTTAGAAAGTCATAATCAAGACCAGTACAACTGGCATGACGTTAAATTCAGGGGATGGAACAAAAGCTAGTGACATATCTAATCCTTGTATGTTTGTGATAGAATTTGTGTGTTTCTGAGTGTCAAATGACGTCATGTTAGGCAGAGACATTCCTGGTATCATCTCACCGATGACTGTGGTAGAGTAATCACTGATCGACAGTTCATTTCACCCTCAATACATTACGGATTATTTGCGTATAATATGTGCTTGTGCGTGCATACAGTTCGGTGTGGTCGAAGGTCAACAGAGAGAGAGAGCCGGCGCTCATGGATTTTTGCACAGCGGCCAAGTAATTAGTCCGACTACGATGATAATCTGTACGTGGATCCGCACTTGTTTCGATCGGTTTCGTGCTTCAATTAAAGTATCCTGGGTTCCCGAGGAAGAGGTCTACTTGATGATTATCAATTCAGTGCGAGTGAAAATGTGATCCAGCGGCCAACTGACCACGGCACTCGTAACATCATTTCGTTTTGTAAATTCTACTTATCCAATGAATGAAGTGATAGTAATTCCGCAGATCAAATAACATCTGCCATAAGATTTTTTCACTCAAATAAGGTTAACAGCCGTTTGTCCTTGTCACCAAGAAAGTAAGCAGTGACAGATGTTTCCAAACTTCACAGAACATCTGGGCTTTGGGAATTAATCTATCCTTAACACACATAGTTTCACCGTGGTGGGGACTTTTTATCTTATATGCACCGATCAGTTCGTTACCGGTAAGCCAAAAGTTATTTACAGTTATTGTTCCTCTTTGCTACAAACACGAAATGATTGGTCCAGTAATCCCGGCATTTTATAGGCACCACGAACACACAAGAAAGCGAGAAAGAAAAACACAAACGGAAAAATATGCATTTGTTTGCATACAGAGTTGTCATTTATTCTTCAGAGGATAAATTACCTTTGATGAGTGGTATGACATTGTATCTTCTTATAATGATACTTTGGGTTGCCTCTATTCTCAGTAAATCATTTCAACCTTTTAGGCTTGGCGACGACACCCCTACTTGTGAGAAAATTAGCCATTACCTGCTTCAAGGCATGCATAAATTTCACCTCCAAAGTCCCATGCATAGAACGTGTATAAAATATTTTCCCCGGAATGGAATACAAATTCCACAAAATTTGCCAAATCGGGGCTGCTACGGTGCTGTTATAGATGTGGAACCTTTGAAATGCACACGGCCCCTTCACTCCACCGTGATTTCCCGAAAATAAAACCCGGTGGTATATTTGTTTTCGTCTCAAAAATGGCACTAGGGCTTGTTTACGGAGATTTCCGAATTTCCGCATAAAAAGATCTACTTTAATTCTTCTAAAAAATGTTACGTTTTTTCTAACACCGACAATTTCATCTGGAATATTGTCACAAATCACTCAGTCGTTAATTCGGGCCTGAATTCTTGGCTACTTTATTTTCTGTAGAATCATTAGACCCCGTCTTTTCCGTCCAACAATAGGGCCTAGGTTGAGTAGGTGTTTATTATCCATTTTTCTCGCTTGGAGTGCATTGGTAGCACAGCTTTCGGTGATCTTATTCCCTGAATTCCTCACTCAAACTAGACGACACGAGGTTTTCAAGCGGACTACTCTCCATTCCATTTTCAATGGGTCATACATTTCAGTGCTTAAAATAACACTTGTAAGGTTTGGTCCTTGCTTTATCAAGAGTCTAGAGATGTGAAGTCATTATTTGATTCATTGTTCTATAATTGCTTATGTGCACCAGAATATTTTGGTGGCACGATCACAAAAGTACTAAGCATATTCAATCTTATCGTTTTTGTTCCTACTGAAGAGTAGAGGTGGGGCTTTACTTTCGTTCAGACATACTGTGAAAATACAGTTAACATGTACTTTCGTAACCAGTGAATGAAATATAGATTGACGAAGCACCCATTTGATCAGTTGTCATTGGATTTCTCAGTCCCATACGAACAGCAGTTTCATCCATGGAAGTTGTGTTGGAGAGCTGACCAGTAGAAAAACAGGCGCCACCATCAATGCACATGTATGCAAAAGCACGACTTAACTACTTAAGTATCTTCCAACTTGGACAACCTAGACGATCTTCTCTAAGACATTTCACGTAGCTGAAAGAAGGAAGAGTTGTGATGTTCTGCTCTTTCTGAGTGTCATTTTCCGAAAGATGACGTCATTGAAAAAAGATTGTTCGAACATCGACCCTGAGTAAAATTAATTTTTTTCCCCCTTTTGAGCTGTCCATTCACACATGATATCTCTCAGTTCGGAAAACAATCGTCACTTGCCTGGTCGAAACTTGCAATTCTTAGCATTTTCTCCTTCCATCAATAAATTGGGGTTATTGTAGTCCGCTCTCCGGTTTTAGACCATTCGGACGTCAATAATTTCCTCTTCAAAGAAAGCCGAAAAATTCTTGCTACGAGGGTCAGCAACAAGTCCTTTCTTATGATTGACGGGATAGCTCTTTCCTTTCAGACAACGGCAGAGGTGAAATGCAGCTGACAGAGCTTGAATTCTACTTCTTCAACTCACCGTATTGATCGCACAATGGCCGCTGTCATGCTTCCATCTCATCAGGTAGCTGACGGTATTAACAAGGGCTCGTTTTTGAGGCATATCTTGTATCTGAAGAATCTTGAAATATCTAGAGGCTAGATAGCTGTCGCTTGGTAAATAGGGAAAGGTTGTTGGCCTTGTGCTCAGACTATCATCCGTTCTTCTCCAGTGCGAACTTTAAGTGTTACTGTCTCCGGTAGGCCACGTGGCATCCTCCCTCTTCGAGTCAACAGTGGACCCGGATGGACGACATTGCTATAAGCCACAAATGGTGGGGTTGCATACAAGACTGTCGCTCGTACTGGAGCACCCCCGTTGATTCTGACTACGCATTAGTTTGCACCAGGCTGTCTATGTTTCGCTGGGCGCTCCAAATGCATGCAGGAACTACGATTAGATTACTGAAGCCCTCCAATCAATCTCACTTATCCATCTTAAAAAACGAGCTAGTCGAAACGCAAGCAGTAGTCCCAACTGATAAACACAAATTAGCACTGGTTGTTTATCAAGAATGCTCTGCATTCTGCTGGCCTAATAAGTTGCGGCCCATCTCGTTGTACCGCAAGACCTTGGGTTTCTGCTGAACCTCTGTGCCCTCTCGACGCACTCCAGTCGATTCCGGGTGGAAGCGAGTGTAACAAAACGAGACTTCTTATGAGAAGTGCACCTAAAGCAAAATTTTCTCAGGTACCGCGAAATCTGGTGATAGCAGCATGCGTCAGAGATGGAACGTGCTACCTCCGTGGGAAGTTTTCGTACGCTGTTCTATCTCATTTGAGTCACCAGTAGGAAGCCATTCGATGTGAGTGAAACAGTCTGTGAGGCTGACGGTTCGCAAATTAACAATTAGAAGCGGCGTCTGTAGTACTGGACGAAGAAATTCAAGCAACTTAGCTGGCCCTCGGTGTCGGCCTCTCCTATAGCTCTTCCAACATACTTTCGGTGATGCATTTCGACAGATCGACCTATCGAGGTGGAGATCCGAAAGGAGATCCGGGCCTCAGGATGTCACAAAGTTTTCCAGCTCAGCTGGCCTTCCCTTAAAGTTTTTTGAAGAAGACGAAGTGCAGCTTGTTAGAGGACTTTGCTTTTTGCTCTCGAAAGTTTGAAATTCTGACCAGGTCCAGCTCTTTTGTAGGAATCGATTGCTGCCCACATCTTACAGAAGGGCTCGAGTAGTGACTGCTCTAACTATAGGCCTTATCCCAATAGCATCGAAATTGCTCGTCTCTGTCATGCTTCAGAGGTTGTACCAAATGCGTGAAGAGCAGACTCGCGAGAAGCAAGCTAGGTTCCATGCCGGTCGTGAATGTAGCGATCAAACCTTCATCCTCCGACACCTATCAGAGCACCGTTACACTTTCCAAGGACCGACAACCATCGTGTTCCTGGACATTCAAGCGGCCTTCGTCTCTATCGATAAGACTGCACTGCGGAATAACTCATTGAGTAATGGAGTAACTGAAAAGTATGTACCAGGCCCCAAAGAGTTGTATCATTAGATCTGAGGTCAGCTATCGTCCCCTTTTGTCGTCTCCAGTGGAGTTCGACAAGGTTGCCCTGTATCCTCATTTCTGTGCAACTTTGCCACAGAGGATGTTCTACAGCATTCTCTGTCTGGTCCCCTAAACGGTTGAGCTAAATTCCTCCCTGGGAACAGAGTTTCCAACTTGGAATATGCCGATGATATTACTCTGCTGAGTGATGATGCATAGGCAATACAACACGCTTCGGACCACCTGGCGATTGAGGCATCCAGATATGGAGTGTGCTATGAGCCTTCTAAGTGCGAAGTGCCTTTGCAAGATTGACAGAAACCTATACCTGCACTCAACAATTGGGATGATCACCTAGAGCTATTCGATAACTTTGAGTACCTCAGGAGCTTAATAACAGCTGAAGGTGGTGTTAGGGCGTGGGGAGATCAATTCATGCATAGTGAGAGCTATAGCAACTTTCGCAAACCTGTGACACTTGTGACGTCGCCCTATCATCCGGCTTTCTCTTAAGGGACTGGTTTACGTCTCCGCTGTTCGTAGTGTTTTACTCTATGGTTGCGAGACCTCGCTGCTTGGATTTGAGAATGCTCGGCGTCTTTCCGAAGCATGCTCGAGTCTGGTGAGAACCTCGAGTGAGTAGCATCGAGGTGAGTCATCATGTAATAGGCACGGATAGCCGTCCTCTTAACGAAGTAAGTGCTCTACACCGGCTTCGGTGGCTAGGTCATGTTTTACGACTGCCTGTCCATCGTCTACCTTTCCGTGCTCTATTCGCACGTGCAGTACATTGGCTTCGGTTGGAGCTTCCTGCCTCCGTGGTTGGGGCCCAAGGGATGAGGATTGTCGTTGGTTAGAAACATTGAGGGACTTGGCTAAGAATGAAAGTCAGTGGTGCAATTGCTGTTCGGTCTGTCTGTTGAACTTTTGTACCCGGTAGTCATAAAATGTCATTCCGACGAACAAAATGACAAGGAAACATGAAAAGTGTAAGAGTGGGAGCAAAAGGAAATTATCATTTCTCGCTCTCTTTCACCAACGGTTCGTTTTATTGTATTGTACTTTCCTTCCTGTATTTTTTAATTGTTGTTGTGGTGTTGGAGTCCTTCTTGGTCTGAATCCGGTGTAAATATATATATATATATATATATATATATATATATATATATACAATGAAAATTCTACCTAGAGCTCGGGATTGGGATAGGTCTTATTATCGTGAAGAAGCGGTAAAAGTTTATAAAAAATGAATAGATATAACCCCCACTATTAAAGACAAATTGGTGTGCCCCGTGAAATGGCACGTTAAGCTGCATCAAAGAGGATTTCCCATGACAGCCTCTGGTTTGACAGACTGAAAGCATTTGTTGTAGGAAACCAAATATTTCTGCTTTGTGCAGTCTACTGTTGATATTACTCCCCGAACAAAGTTGACAATGGTAAAATGCAGCTCATATCAGCCTGCGTTATACATTTTGTGACCAAGAGTTAACTGAAACGAGATTTTCTGTTAGTTGCTTGCCAGGAATCACCTTTTCGTGAGCCCCCAACTCTCCCTGTAGACCATGTAACGTAAATCGACAGCCAAAATAATCGCCCGTGTGATACGGATGTCTTCGCGAAAACAGCACGTGACCTCTAGTGTTTGGTGATCAAGGCCGTTTTTCGTTCAGCAAGAAGCTGATGCAGCTTATTTCTCGTGACCCCTCTTCGCCTTGGTGTATGGGAATTTATCAGAAAATTTCTGTACTCAGCTCCCTTATTGCTCCTTGGAATAATTCATGTGTCCCAATGCTGATAAGAGTATTATTAAATTGGACTGCGTTGACTTTTGTACCACTTATCTTGTTGTGAAGTCTGTTTAAAATAATAATGCCAATAAGCTCGTTGTAATATAAAGAAAGACACCGGACAATGACTTTCACAAAAACATGGGCCCGGTAGATCATCAGAATTTCATCTCACGCTTATTTTTAGAAAATAGTCAGTTAATGCGGTTTCGAATAAAATCATCATTGTCAATGCAGAAATAGAATGGATGCGTATCGGGCCACTCTAGGTTGATCTTGTTATCCAGGAATTTTACCTGAGATAAACGGAAATTTTCCTCCAATAAACCTAACCATCAGGAGCGAAGTTGCCTTTAGGGCCAGAAATAGTATGATATTTTCCAAATGTTTTGCGTACTTTCTGCTTATTTATACGATATATGATAATAGTAGATACTCTAGAAAGCAAAAATTGACTCTGATACAAACATGGTTTATTCGGCAGCCGTGAAAACTGCTTGTGGTGAATTATACCCATGCAATTTTACACCTCATCCATATTCAACGGTTCACCAGTTTCAAAAAATTAACCTGTGTTTATTCATCAAGGGGACCGAGGTAGTAAAATAAGAACGGACAACACAGATCGACCAGGAACGAACATTTGGAATGATAACTTCGATAGAGTCTTATATTTCAATCTTTTGCTAAGGTAAAGTACGGAAAATTCCAGAAACAGTTTCAGTGCAGAGAGCATAATTTATTGAAAATATTTTGACAACACCTAAAATGAACCGGCTAAAACATATTTTAGTGCTGAGACAGTATTCGGTCAAAGCTCATACAGCTTTTTCATAGGTAGAAACCGGAAGGCCGTGCATCATTCCAATAAAACTTTAAATTCACATTACCTCGTTTGTATTCCAGCTAATCAGTATCAGTTACTTTCATTGTGCTCAGTGTAGCTATTCGGTTTGGAATCCAGTATTTACCTCTTGAATCCAAATGTTTTTCTCATTGTGCCGTGCAATTCTTTTGAACCAAACACACGGTTGGGTGAAAATGTTTGATTGTAAACAAAAAAATATATGTGTATCACATGAAGGTGGTGGAGAAACCGGATGCATTGCTCGCTAAATCCACTGTTCATATGTCATGTATTGGAATGCTGGCTCAGTTGTACCGTTTTTCCTCATTGCCAGTTGACATGCCAACAGAACAAGGACTGGATGCGTGCCACGTTGGTTTTTATGCTCAAAGATTAAACACGTATCAGTAGGGAACAGGATGAATTTCTGAAACTGAACAAGAAGAAAATAGTTTGCTTAAATCAAATAAAAGATCAAAAAGAAAGAAGAATCAAATTTTCTTTAGTCACAAAAAGGTTGATGCCAATGATTGATCCAGACAAATTAGGTGGATGACACAAATTCCGGTTCACCTGCATTCTGCTAATATTACCTTGCTGATGAGCAAATCTTTTCTGTCGATCCCCTTTGCAATACAGTAGGTGATCCTCTCATTGCTGTCGCTGAGTTTGCCCAATTTTTACTGGGAAACATCCTGTAATACAAACCACAACTTATCACGTTTACTATATGGCTCAGCAGTTCACAGGAAATTTGTCGAAATCGTTGACTTATACATATAATTATCCAATAATTCAATCCCCAATTTGTGTAAACAAGCATTTGCAGTGATATTTTGATGTTATTTTCAAATTTTGCAGGAAATATAGTCAGATTAATTGCTTGACTGAGTTGAACAATCACAAAATATGGAGTGGATAGTAAAACCTGCATGGCACTGATGCCCAGAATAATTCGCGACGCTAAGAGACCTTCTTTTTGTCTGTTCCATAAACTCCTAGTCGTGCCAGAGGACACTTGACGTGCATGCCATTCATCGGTTTCCGGTTTGATCACGGGTCTCTTGATCTTTCGTAACGTCACGTATAAAAGTGCATCACAGACCGCAAGTATGGTATATCCCAAAACAGAATGTGTTATCATTTCTGTGTAGTAGTAGAAAGCCACGATAGTTTTTTGTGTTTCGTCCGTGACCAGACCACATTGTTTTTCATCTTCCACTGCAATTAATTGCACTATCCAGAATGAGGGCATATTTTTTACTAAAACAAACAAGTGTGAGCATATAAGAGACATGCGTAATCGCTTTGAATCAATCCATTTCATGGCACTGAACGGCGACTTCATACTCCATGCACGATAGACAGAGAACACGCACATGACAGCCAGGGCTGAATTCAGACAAACCCGACTCACAAAACGGTGAATCACACAGACCGGTTGGCTTGTTGAAGTTGGATCAAAGTGTATCGCATACGTCAACACGTGAGGGAATACAAACAGCCATAAACAAGCTGTTTGGAAACAAGTTAATAATACAAGTAGTTGATCCGCGGGGACGAAATTCCGAGGATTGCCGAAGTCTGGCTTTAAGTTCAATGCAACAACAGTTGATACGGACAGCGTCATGGATGGCCTTTGGCGGAAACTGACTAATCTTCTATTCCGGTGTTTTTTGTAGACTAGCGTAATGAGAAAAATAACATTTCCAATTGTGCCAGCAGCAAGCAGAAATATAGAAATAGTTAAAAATATCCTTTTTGGTAATGAATTCATATCCTTCGTTATCATTTCATAATCATCATACATGATGAATTTGAAGATCACCGCTTGCAACTCTCATAACGACTGCTTGTGAAATTTGACGAACTGTCAATTGAATGGTTAAAGTGAAGCCATTTGTCTATTTTCTGTTTCACCGTATTATCCAATCAGCTGTCTCGAACAGTGAGACTAGGATATCAGTCACACTGGCGCCGTGAGGTGGGGTGGGGGGTGGGGGTGGGGGAGGGGGGATCGAGTGCAGTTGCGTTTGTCTTGCTCGAATTGTGATTTGCAAACAGCCGACAAATGTGCGTGAATCAGTAAAACATTTATAAGAAGAGCAGCCTTTCGGCAGGAATTTAATCTGTGGTGTATACTAAAAACAGACGACTCATCATAATATTTTCTAAAAGCTATGTTTTGGACTTACCTCCATCGAATACAGAAATAAAACAATCATCTAATGGAATTTAACGCAATATATTAAGTACATTTTCATCGTAAGTGTAAAACGGTGTCTGATATTGTGAAACCTTTCTCCATCAAGATGCAATTGTCTCACATATCGTTAGGTGAAGATATCCCTTAGTTTACATATAAAAATAAATCTTTCTCAATGGCTGATAGAACTGGGTTGGATGAAAATTTTAGAATCACATCTGCAATTCTTGGCCGCAATTATTAAGATATTTGATAAATGTATTTATAAGTGCCTTGATGCTTCCGGCAAAGAATTTCAGTTTTGCCATTTCAACACAAAATAAAACCCATCAACATGGTCTTAGCCGCCATTGTAGAGGGTTGTCTTCTCGTTACTGGGTTACGCCTAGATAAACAAACCCAGAGTCCAAAGGCATAGAGCACAAGCTTGCCCTACTAAGTGTACTATAAGACAAATTATGAAACTATAATTGTAACGTACCTCAAACTATAGAGAAACTGACTACAGAATCAAGACACTGAAAAATGCTTCGAAACCCCCAGGCAACAACGAACAGGAAACACACGAAACAGCGATACAAGAGCAAGTCAAGTGGTTCATGAAAGAGGGCGTTATTTATGGGAAACCTCCTAACCAGTCAACGGTCAGAAGAGAATTAATCGCCTGAGGGAAGGTACACACAAGTGTGGTGAAGGACAAACTCAATAGGTATGGCTATGAGTAAGTGACATGATCAAAAAGGAAGGCCAAAGTTCAGTCATTCACATAGAAGAAACAATGAAGGTGAATTACGCCCAAGAGTAGCTGCCCAGTCGATCGTGAGGCAATAACAGAATGGGTCGGGTGGGAACCAGCAGGTGAATGAGAGAAAAAGTGTGCGGAAACTACAAGGCCGACGGAGTCGTTAGGCCAGTACACGTAGGGATACAACGACGAATAACGTTTACGTAGGCGACAAAATCTTTCAAGGGCCAGGGCTCATTGATGAACGATACGACTGGATAAAGCCAACAAATGGATCCAAGATCGGTATGAGCTAACATCAATCAATAATTGCCATGCCAACAAAGCTAAAATTGTGTGATGCAATGGGAGTGAAAAAATTATCACGCAGGTGTGGAGGCGAGGTGATAGTGGTCATCTCCCTCCAGTGATCTAAGCTCGTGGATAAAAGGAACAGTTTGATAAATGCAAAAAAGTAAGCGTGGAGTCTGAAATAACCCAGTGTGAAGGTGCTTTTTGATATGGCGCGCTGAAATTTCATGTCCAATCCCAATAAATCTTTACACCCATCGTTTGATAAAATATTTGTTATTGTTTTGGTGTTTTTATTTAAAGTTCCACGAAGGTTCGTCTATTGCGTATTAGCTTTTAACTTGAGTTCGGTTGCTTAATCCCGGGAGAAATATTTTAACCTGATTTTCGAATTAGTCGACTAATAAACGATTTTCTGGTTAATAGAAATACGTCACGGAAATTTGAACAGGTGCACATTCTGCAAAGCATGTGTTGATAAAAAGAAACGGTCACATGGTTTGTGGGGAAAAATGCAACTTTACCAAACTAATAGCACCTTTAAAAAATATAGTAATGCAAAAAAGTAACAGTGAAATCTTTAGTCCAGCTGAACCTTTTTCGTGAAGGAGTTTTAGAGTTGCATGCGGTTTGTGCTAACCAACTGTCGATGATGAAGTTCGCCGCTTGGTTGTCTGGTAGTCTGTAAAGTGAGGTTGTGTGATATCCTTTTACTTCTCTATCTGTTCCACTGATTAAAACAATTTCTATTCATTCCTGATGTAAACTATGTTAGCTGATTAAAGTGTACCCGTCAACTGAATTTCACTGAGGATTGTATTGTTTCCAAATCTTACACGTTTTTCCCATCAACTCTGATTTTGCCGAAAACAATATCCAAAACTGGAAATCTCATTTGATCAAAGTTTTCAACTTGGTTCAACCTGTTGCATGATTAAAACTTCTTGAGCTTACAAAATAGCTGTTATTTCCTTGTTTCCAATAACCATATCTGTTTATCATTGGAGGCTGATAGAAGCCAATTTTATCTGCGTCGTTCTTATTGGAAAGGTCGATTTTATACGAACAACTAACTAAAACACAACAACTTAACTGCTCCACTGGGAGTGAGAACAGAGGCTTACAGCAGATGAATCATCACATGAATATTCATTCGAGGCGATTCGCTGAATGAAGAAACAGGTTTGGGAAACTGTCATATAGCTGTGCCGGCGAATCATAAATCAAGGAAGCTACAAAATGTACACCCACAAAGGGCCCACCTGCAAACTGAGTCAGGTTTCAGAGTAACGCATACGTAGTATAGCTAAAGAACGCATTCTCAAGCAGCATTCAATTTGCATCAATCCAAATATCACTCAGCAGTGCTATAAAATAGGAAAAAAATCCAGGTTCTAAACATCTTCTATCTACATCACGTTTTGCTGACATCGTCGATCGTTTTGCTTTGTGAATCGCTTTATTCTTTTGGAATTCGCATACATATTCCCACCATATGTATACTATTCAGTATAATATAATTTATTATAATAGTACACGTGCATATGTCACTGAAGTTGGAGATGGTAAATTCCTATGGTAATAGTTTTGAAAGTGAAATCATAATTTCAGAACTTTCTTTAATGACTTCTGAAGCACAAGGAATCTCTAATAAGATGTTTCCTGTATTTCAAAAAAATGTAAAAAATTCTTCAGCGGAAGATTCCTTCAAACGCACTGTTACGCATTGTCTGTAAATGACTTGCTGAATGAACAAACGGCGAAATAGACGCCTTTCAGCGGCCTTTCGCGATACGTCTACAATTAACCATCGCAATAGCTGAGTTCATTAAAGCCGTAAGTGCTTTTGACTAGTAGGATAATAGATGTTGCGGTATAGATGCTTAACTCCCCATTGTAAGCACTGTACAACTGTTTCATCCCTGTTGACTGGGAATACTGTCGTAATCGATGACCAAATAAAACACACTTTCATCCAGCCCAAAGACTCCAAAGTAAGCACGGAGACAAAACAGCTCCTAAAGGAAAGTTTGGTCAAAGTTTTGAACAATACGACCAACCTCACACTCGACCCAAAACCGAGTGATTTCCCTGACGATAGACGTCGATTTGTTGCCTAGCTGATGAGCGTTCTTGAAAGCACATCTAACTGAGGAATCAGTAATGTAATACATCCTTCCAAAGGGAACCCAGATACTACGTCTGAATGGCGCAATAACACCACAACAAAACTCAAAACAGGGAGAGAATTGATGTGTCTATTTGACATCAAAAGCAGCCTTGGGATAAGCGAACAAACAATTTCCTTATATACAGGTCAACTCAGTTTTTACCAATTTCTCACTTCATATAAATGTCCACTTGAGAAACAATATGAAAGCCCCATTTCTAGATGAGGAATCAGATAGCCGGTTGTAACAGGAAAATAGCGACTCGTTTTTTCACACTAAGGGGGACCGATATGGGTCTCTGAAGTGAACTCCACTTGGCATATTTATACACTGCTAACCTTGATAATATACAAGTGGAAAAAAATAGAAAGCCACAGTACCATCATACGCGGAATAGTAATTAATTGGTCAGTCCGAAATGAACTTTCTATCACTATTCCAGAAAGTCACAATCAAGATAATTAAGTCATTTTTCTACCTACAAGTTTCGCCGATAGACTGGGCAAATCAGCGTGGCCAAGAAGCACGTGATCTGAGCCCTATCTTCATAGTTTCGTTTTAGTGGCATATAAATTTTTTTGATACCCATATTTTAGCAGACCACGAGAACCGGTGGATTAAATGAACTAGTTGATGAAGTACTCAGGGTTAAGAAAACAAAATAAGCAAACAATTACACTTTTTTAATCCCAAGCATTCCCGGGCAAACCTAGGTAAGGGAAAACTGCTGATAAAATTGTGAGCGTAAGCCTACTGGAAGTTACGGAGACGACTTTGTGAGTGAGCCATTTATCAACAGTTAGAACGATTTCACCAACCCACTTGTAAGAAGACAGAAACGTCTGAGCCCAGAAAGTGAACTGGACACATGCGCCATTTTCAAACAACTAAGAACATGGTTTAAAAAGCAATTCACATTCGCTTATTTCCCGTTGGCTGTTCCTCCTTGCGCATCAGAAGAACAAAGAAATAATTGCACCACTGAATAGCTCAATATCATCTGAGTGGACAGAGAGGGATTACAAAGTAACGTCGTCAACAGCGAAGCGGAAAGCCTCTGGGCCTTGACAACATATGTTCTGAGTAGAAAAGCAATGTATTTCGAATCATTTACTCCAATACCAGTACTCGGCCCTACGACGGGATCGGTGACAGTCTTTCAAAATCAAACCACCTTTTGCGTAACTGAGATGACGAACCTTTCAATTCGACACTCGTATGGCACCCAACCGCCTGCTGAATCGCCTCCAAATATATGACGTTTGACGCTGTCCGCAAATTTGCCCTTTCTAACGGTCATTATTTATCGTGGCTATATAGACGATTTTCGTGGGGGCAGTGTACACATTGTCGTAGTGATAAAACCGTTTTGGAAATACATTGCAGACCAAAGCATTTGGCCTCATAATTTCTGTGAGTAAAGGTGTTTGATAAGCAGCTAAACAACCAGAATAGGTTCGAATTTTTTACACATAAAAATCGGTAGCATGTAATTGAAAGCGTTATGCACTACGTGTTTCACTAGGTTTACTGTACGACCAGGGTAGAGAAGACAGTCGCAATAAGTAGAAATATCGGAAAGGCTCCGAAGAGTCAACGTTGTAGGTACGCTGGTACAAAAAGATGAAAGAATGGCTCATTTATTCCGCGGTCTACCAGAGGAATTTTTATTTAGTTTTCTATAATCCGAATTATGATTGCAAAACATATCAAGTATTGGCTCATTTCTCTGAAATGAATTCCTGAAGAAACAAGATTCCCAAGAAATTAGATAAAGTGATAATGAAATACGTAAAGTATGGTCGCAATGGTGGGTATGGAGCCAACCCATTGGTCAACCAGTAAAAATGATGCTACGGAGCAATTGATTAGCAAATAAATTACACTGAACGTGGATCGAGTCAGTCCTGATGTAATTGACAATGACAAAGAATGGCAGGGTATCAAAGAAAACTGGCTTCAACAAGTAACTGAAAACAACTTCACCGACACGAATTACAACGTTCAAGTCAGTAGTATTAGGTTGCACGTTGTATTCCAGAAAATTCCATTGCAAGTTTCACCAGTATATACTGCAGTTAAGGTGATCAGTTATAAGTGATGAATTGAAAGTTCTCATACTGCCAAAGGCAAACACACACACACGCACACAACCTGAATCTTACAACACGTGACAGCAATTAGAAACACATTACCAAGGCAAGGTTGACGCAATTGTCCGTCCTCATTGTTTCCACAATGGTGAATAATTGATTGTTAATGTCTACTCGAATCTCAGTAGTCTTTAATGGTTTTTGACGTGAATGTTGATGCACGCCGTGCTCAGACAGACACGGTACTTTGTTTCCCCCGGATGTTGCCTAACGGATGATTTGAGTGTTCTGCTTTCGCACTATGACGACAACGATTTAGTGTCCGCTCATCGCTGTTCGTAGCCGAACGGGATTGTTAGATAAACAAGTTCAGGTGAACAACAGTTTTCAAATACTCATAATCATGCCGTGACGATTTATATGACTGGAATCTCAGGAAAATATAATTTGCCAAAAAAATACCCGATCGTTTTGTGTGACGCGAAATGAATGGACACTGTCATAGTGCGGCCGCACTGAGAAAAGTAGTAAAAGAAATTATGGCTCGGAAGTCAGTCTAACCGCACTGAAATTACGAATGTTTATGTGTAGTGCGTGAACTTTTGTGCGTAATTAGAGGGTTTGCACCAGTCACTTTTGTGGAGAGGTCCGTTTTTTATTGGGCTTATTGCGATGTCTTCGGTGATAGCTAGTGCGCTTGTTCGGACCTGTTTCTATCGGTTTTGTGGCACTCGGTTTAAAACACTTATTGACTGATTGGGATTTATTCGATTACCAGTGTCTACTTAATGACCGAGAATTACGCTAGAAGTTGTTACGAGTCCAAGTTGACATAGCCTACACGGGCTGTGCTCTTTCATGAGGAGAGACAAGTACCGTGCCGCTAGAGGGACGCAGAATGAGTTGCAGACGTACCCGAATGAATAAATAACAACGCAGGCTGTGAGTATCGGCAATTTGTCCTAATTCCGTATTGTTATCGGAGTAAACATTTTAAAAGAACACTTTAATCGTGCAGCTTTGAAGACGACTTTTATAGCGTCATTCAAGCTAATTTGGAGGGGTTTTGACAGGATAGCCCTTTTAAAAGAAAGGCTGAGGATAAAACCTTTTTTTCAGCCGCGATTACTGACGGTTACAGGTCATGTTTTACCATATTTCGTTGAATGGATTTGTCAGGACATCCATTACTCCGGAAGATGTTGGTGACGAAAACAATTTCGTTTTGAAGCACCTCCACTGAACAGCTATTCTTTGCTCTCGATACTAAACACTTGGTTATGTTTATTTTCTATCTAATCGGTACAAAACTTTAGAAATTTGTGTACTGGCCAGTCTACTTCATGTTCCTTTATGTTCTACGTTGTACGGAGCTATCCTGGTTTCGGTTGAGGTGCACATAGACAAAGGGCATCTTGTCTCGTTTCTCTGTTTCAGCTGTAGGTTTTACTGACGTATGTGCCTCCATGAATGTGAGCGATAAATTTTCTATATCATAGTTTGAGTCTACCATGCAGAATATATCATCGGTAAAACGGCCGTGTGCATCAAGACGTGAGATACAGGCTTTTAACTTACTGGACTCAGATAATGTCATGATGAAGTTTGCCAGAAAGAGATCAAGGGGGACCACAAATCTATCCCATATTTATGCCGAAAGGATTTCTAGTAGATAGAAGCTGTACTTTTTATCAGCACTTGATCAGAAATCCCCGTAATGCCTCAGTCGGTATTTCTACGTTGATACTGTTATTTGGCAAATGTTTCATGATGAACTCGATGGTTTCCCCAAGTGGTACATTTGCGAAAAGGGATGTGACGTCGCACGAGAACATCATTTTATTTGATGCCCACGAAGTGGAAAGTGTCCTTCGGGCTGC
Organism: Fasciola hepatica; assembly: GCA_948099385.1. NCBI lineage: Eukaryota > Metazoa > Platyhelminthes > Trematoda > Plagiorchiida > Fasciolidae > Fasciola > Fasciola hepatica. Next base: position 7,244,088 of record CANUEZ040000019.1, read on the forward strand.
ATACGTAAACTGGTTTCAGTGTTGGCTGTTCAGTTACTATCAGCTATCTTTCTACTGAGTGGTACGGTAGATTATTCATCAATAGAGTGAGACGGATAAGAACTCCGATCATGATTGTGAATTTTCGAAAATTGTTTTCTGCTTGAACCTGTTTTCCTAATGTGACGGTGGGAATAGACCTCCTGTGGAAACCGGAATAAGTTCAACCATTCGGTTGCGTCGTTAACTCACGGTTTTGCCAGTGTAGATGGCTGTCCTCCCACACCAGAGTTGGTAAATGCTGTTGAACTTGGCGTGGAGAAGCAAGGGTCCCTTCGTCAATGGTCTTTTCAGAAAAAAATGACGATCTTTGCGGAGTAATACGTAAGACTAGTGACACAATTGCGAAGCCTGCTGAGTGGGCTGTCATAATCATCACCTTTTAAGGTAAGTGTAAAATGGCCGTCAGTTTTGGAATTGTCACTACTGTGGCTTTGTTTGGAGGTGGCTTTGAGTGTTTAGATGTACATGATTTTTATATCCGTTGGCCTCTGTTTTGAGCAGCAAGTGGCACTGTTCTCCCAGCTTGTCGTTTGTACATCCCATTACCACTCAGGGCCGTGAAATGACTGTTGAGTTTCGCGCAGACATTCACAATCAATTATTCACCATTGTGGAAACAATGAGGACGGATAATTACGTTAACCTTGCCTTGGTAATGTGTTTCTAATTGCTGTCACGTGTTGTAAGATTCAGGTTGTATGCGTGTGTGTGTGTTTGCCTTTGGCAGTATGAGAACTTTCAATTCATCACTTATAACTGATCACCTTAACTGCAGTATATACTAGTGAAACGTGTAATGGAATTTTCTGGAATACAACTTGCAAAGCAAAGCTAATAACTTTTATGTTCAAAACTTAAGTTTACATGAAACAGACATCGCAGATAAACGGAGGTACTTCGATTTATAGCAGAATTTCGGAGTGTCTGCTAGAAAGCTGTGGTTTGATATTAACCTGCTCAATAATCACTTGCACATAAATTTGAGGATTTAAGCGAGAGTAAGAGAAAAACTTAGGTGCAGTTTCTTAGCTAATTCCAAATTCTCTGAAGCATGAATAAGTCACATCAGATCAGGTCGGTGCAGGTCAGGTCACAGGACTTGAGACTAAGACCAATGGGTCAGTCCCAATTCTCGCACCAAAGAGAGTCGGTTGATTCTCACCGGGCTATGACTTCTGTGTTTCATTTTGTTCTGTTTTCGTAAATTTTTTTCGGCTCTGTGGAGGAACAGGGTCAAAACTCAGCTGGCTGTCAGGAACGCAGCAACCCGACGGCTAAGGACTGGGTTCTGGCCCAGATATGACCCCCAGCCAGGAGGGCCATTCATAAAGCAACGTCTGCAGTGAGTGGTAAAATGAGAAAGTCGGGCATAAGGGGCTACAGCGAGGGGGGTGGAGTGTACACGTGGAAGCAAAGAGTGACCGGTAGAGGAACAACAGTGGACTAAGAGACGGGAAGGGAGCTGCACCCAGTTTTACCCTAAGTATTTCAGACTAGTTATCCTCAGGGAATACGTTATACCCGCAAAGGTCCGGATGGGCCTCAGGCTGTACCGTAGGGTCCACAGCAACCATCTCGACCGGCAGATCGTTCTATGAACTGATGACCTGGCAGGCAAAATATTGTGCCCTATTTGTCGTCAGTGAAGTTTGAAACTGCACCGTGCATTGCCCATGCTGGGTGAGGCATCACAGGCTGAACTGCTGGCTGACAAATTTGTGGATATTCTACTGCAACTTCTGTGATTTCTCCGGAGGTCAGCTTGGAAATGGGATAAGTAGTGATTTATCATTAGACACTACTATCACGAAGGTGTTAGAATATGAGGAAACCCGGGTCCACATGATATTCTTAATGCCAATCGAGTTTGCCCGGAGAATGAGTGAGCAACGGTTTCCTCGTCCAAGTGGTTGCTGAGTGAGACAGACCAGATTTGTCGTATTAGGTTAGAAAAACTGTCAGTGACCCTGTTTTGAAAGATGTTGAAGCGGCACAACACGTTGATCTTAGTAACAATGGGATGTTTACGAACGATTGTGAGATATCGCGGGGTGCTAGACGGCCAACCTTCGACGCAGCCAGTGTGATAACCTGTCATCGTCACTGAGCTGTCAACACGAGTTTTACATCGATGTCCGTTGCTTATCGAACTTGATGACCACACCATCAACCAGCACTGGAGGACTTAACCGACACCATTCTGAAAACCGCAGCACAGTGAGGATTGGTCGTCTTTTATTTTGTCAGGAGTAAACGCCAGATCGAACGGAGTTGGAGATTCTGGAGCGAATCAGAATGTGATAACGTCACCCGGATAGAGCAAAAGATACTTAAAGAAACAAGTATGCACAAAGTGGGAAAACACTTTTCGAGGTGATTACGATCTTTCAATGAATTTGAGGTTCCCCGTTATTTTTCGTTCGTTTTAGGATAGTCTTGACGTTCTATTTCTGATAAACGAATTCCCTCCTTGTAGGTCTTCAGGATTATAACAAAGCGCCGAGAAGAAAGTCGATACCGAGCGTACGTTGAGTACTTCCCCAATCTATCGCGTTTACTGTTGAAACTCGGCTCGAAGTTCTAGGATTACGATTGAACAGATGAAAAAATGAGATGTGTTAAGCATTATGAATTATGCCCTTTACTGGGATGTTCTTATCTTAGTACGTTTCTAGTTTCATAGGGCATAATAAATTGAGATACTTATCGCAAGTCATTTGGTTACTAGTCTGTGGTAAGAATGAAAAATATTCCAGATTGCTTTCATGGTTCTGGTTTACCTGTGGCTCTCAATTGGAGCCGCATGTGAATACCCGATAGGACACACAAATTAGGACAAAGATAAGATTTTTATTTCACGTGAAGTATGTAATTGCGACTGAACTTGAACAACCCTCAAAATTCACATTGTGACCCGTAACGATGAGTCTTGCTAATTCCACATAAGACAAGTGATCTACCACCTTTGTTCAGCTAACTCCACCGTTAAGTTGCCATGAGAATGCAGTGGTACCTTCTGAAATTTTACTTCCTGTAAATTTTATGTAAATGATGTGTGCAGCAATGGGGCAGTTATAAGTAGTGCTTACAAGTTACTTTTTATGTGTACCACAAACTTCCTACGACGTCCAGAAAACAGTCACAATGGACTTCTAGAATAATTGCCTTGCAGTCGTTTCCCAAAATTCATCAAAAAGTTAAAAGTTGGGCAATTGTTGTTAAGTGTTGCGTGACTAATGTTGGCAGCCTTGTGCATTGCAGCAGAGAAACATTTTGTGGGAAAAACTTTCATAAGTAGAAAGCTGCGTGTGGCTGTCACGTGAAAATCTGAATAACACGAGAGACATGTGCATTTTTCACAATCCCACTTTGGAAAAGATGGAGAATGGTTGTATTACAACCAAAAACGGTACACGCCACAAATAGCATGCTCGTTTTCAAGTAAACCACCAACCGCAATGATATTGATATGTTTCCGCTGTTTGTTCATTCCGTTTACGTTTTATTTCTTGTCGAAATAAATAATACCGGATCCGGTTCAATAAATATTGATAGGGAGAACGAGTATCTTCGATGTGGATTCACAAAGAACCTAGACAACTGGTTTCGGAAGTTGCTGTTCCCGTACAAGCTAACCGAAACCATGGAGAACTTCTTTGGGAACAAATCAGATTATTTGAATGTCTGTAAATTCGGAAAGGATCAGTGGGTTTGATTTCAAAGAAAACCTGTGGTCTTTGATGCACGTAGTATGCTATTGTATCTGAAAGCAGGACAAAATCCCCCCGGGAAGGGTATGACCGGTTTTGCGGTTGTTGAATTTTATCCGATACTCCCTTAGACTTTTCGAAACCATTTCGAACGACTTTACATTGTAGGACAAACGCCTTGGTCGAGACTGCTTTGTTGCACACTAACTACATGGGTCAAGCGGGACAAGCCAGTATCCGCCTCGAATCCACTCCCATGTGCGTATTCCAGATGGCTTGGCTAGTCCCACCGTTGCATATATACTGGTCCTTGTTCCTATGACCGTTGTAATTGGTATGCTCTATGTATCCGTGTTCCTTTAACTCGCACCCGTGATAGGCCCGTTTGTTGATCTTGATCCTAACGCGTCGCTTATTCATGACTGGAGCCATCAGCTGATGTTATTGCTTACGCAATCTTTATTCCCTTTGTCTCTCGCCGTTAACTGATGCACTGGTTTTCACACGGACTCCACTGGTGCACTGTCTACTCAAATGTCTGTCTGTTTGATGACCGTTTGTGTTGTTCGTTTGTCTGTGTCGTCTTTGACGTCTTTCTCTTCTTCCCTCACCCTGTGTCCCGTGAATTGAATGGCCCACTTCATGTCTCATGACCTAATGTTAAGCACTGACCATGACTGGTCACCTTTCGCCGCCTGTCTCATATAACTGATTGCCCCTCGTTTATGGTCTGTTTGAAGGATGATTCCACCTTTATTGACTGACTTGTAAATTGTGATCGGGTTACCTACAAGTTAAGATGTAGTGATCTACGATTGATTCTGATTCTTTTATGGTGCAAGCAGAATACCGACTTCGAGTCCCTTGATTAGGGAGTCGGTCATTCAACCACTGGACCACAATCGGGTACACCAATCGAGTTAAATTCCTAAAGGGCACAAACAAATTGCAGAAAAAAAATACTCAAGGTTACGGGAACTGCCGAATATCATATATCCAGTCCTTTAGTACAAGCATAATCAGAGGACGGGTCAAATTAATCTGGTTGGCACAATCTTCTCAACGTTGCACGTAAAATAACTTGAAAGATTGTTCAGAACAATAAAAAAACTGAAGAGAGGAAAAATGAAGAACAAGGCTGGGAAATTCAAACCGCTACCATTCAAAACATCGAATTTACCGCGGAGCACGAATCAGATTTGTCCTTGAAATTCTCGGATGTTAGAATCACTAGGAAAGATGGCGGATCTCTCCACGTATCTCCGTTCTGCTAAACAACCTGGAGAGGAAAGCACCGGAAATTTAGAATCATCTGTCGAATACAATATAAATGAGCCTTAGTAAAATTTCTGTTGACTAGAGCAAGGAAAGTCGTTCTTCGGATGCACTGAAAGACGATCTTCAGTTTGTATTCTCAACATTCCGGGACATTGGCTATCCACAAGAATTCATTTCCAAGTAAAGCATAATGACTGGGCCGAAACTGGAGAAAGACAACGTTCCGAGGAAGGCCGTGTCTATCAAGCCACAATTTAATGGAGACCGAAAAGATGGACTAATGAAGTGCGGCCTAAAGCAAACGCCTACAAGGACATATTATGTCGCTTCTTTAGTAATACTACATAAGGCAAGAAAATTGATTGCTAAATCCAACGTTTTCACAGAGTCGTGAAACCCTCATGAAGCCAAGTCACTAATCACTTTGAGTGTGTCCTGCCGGGTCGATCAATCAGTGTTCAATAAACCGTTAGGGTACTGTGGTGATTCTGTGATTAATGCAGCATTCGGATTTTAGTCCAAGACAAAGTTCATTCAGTCCAACGTGTGATCGATAACACAAAGTTAGTTTTCACACAACCAACATTATGTGAACACAGTTCATTCCTCTTCTGGCTGTAAATACATAATATGCTCGCTGATCGTGAAAGTCCACACTTTCGGTCAAACCCTGTCGCCTTATAACGTTCGAGTAACTGATGATGACTATTCATGAGCTTGCAATCCGAATGCTGCTTGCCCATGCATTTCGCTATATTTGCATTGCCTATAAAAATGCCCTAATTTTCGTGCTTATCGAAAAATAAATTTGTGTGCCAAATGGTGTAATTTTTAATTTCATTTCATGCTATTCGATCATCATAGTTACTTGAGGTTCCAATTATCAGCTGAAAGGAAGCTTGCAAGCAGTTCGACGGAACTGGACTGTAGATCAACCAATCATGCTAGTAGGAATGTAGCAGAACCAATCGACCCGGCAAGGCGAAATATTTCTGTTTGAACACCCTATTTTCGGGAATGTTCTATTTTTGCTTCAGTTATCTTTTCGTTCAATCGCGTAAACACGCAGACTTTCTTTTGTTGTCGTCTTCTGTTTTACGTAAGTGGGTTGGTTCAATAGCAGTTGCAGACAGAGATCGATTGCTCAGGTCTTTCTTAAGAAAGCCACAACAGAATGGCAAGGAAGCACAATAACCCTGACAAGCCGGACTTTAGTTACCTCTTCGTGCACTTACTATTTTCAATGCATTTGAGGGAACAAGTACTTCGGAAGAACTGAGAGATGATTGTCTACTAGAACCTTCAACACGTCTCGAAGAACTTAACGCCAAGTAGCCCAAATTTCCTTCCAGTTCGGTCGCCTGCTATTTACTTGACTGCGAGGTCTGAAGCAAATCAAAACAGGCTTTTCAGGTTGTATGCCACCAGAAAATTGGAAGATCATTACCCTTCACCGAGGACGTGGCTATTCGACATTATACGTCTAACCTGCGTAGACAAATAGAATTTGTCGCCAGTGTGACCTTACCATGTTAGGGTAGCTAATACGATTCCGATCAGTGACGGTTATCCCCGTCCCTCCCCGTATCCAATCCGAGTGTGACTGATGACCTTAGACTTTCGAACTGGTCTTGATTTTGGAGCTTTCTTCTATGGCTACAGGCTTCTTCTTGTTCTGAACAACCATCCACTTGATTGTTCATGTGGAAAAAATTCAAGTGGGTTTTCCATTACATAAGATACAGGCTCCTCGTGCCAACAATACATTCTATGAATGTATGTGCTCATATGCGAAGATTAACCGAAAAGATTGAATTCGACCCGTCCAGGGGTGAGGCTTGTTCTTGCTCTCTTGAAACTGACTAATAGCTTTTAATGTTAAGAACAGACTATGTCAATTTTCACGAATATGAGGAAAGTGGCACGTCATTTTCAGGCGCACTAATATGAGTAATTTTACTGTCTCAATTGTCCAGTTCCCAAGGCTTCAGTTCGACAGTTCCTAATTGACATTTTTGTCAATATTTTCAGAAACTCCTCAGAAATTTTGACATATCCGAAGCCAACTTGAAATGTTCCGCGTTGAAGTTTATTAGCAAAGGATTAATCGTCCGCCTCATTCAATTCCTCGCTCTGATTATCCCTCGTGAGCTGTTAAAAAACAAAAATCGACACAGACTGCTTACCAGAATTATTATTTTAGTAAACGTTGAACAATAGACTTATATGCCTAACCTTTTTTGATTTGCCAGAATTCGTGTGACAATTTTTCAAGCAAAACTACTGTGAAAACAAACTAATTTGTGCAACGTAGTAGATGAGTTCTTACCACCTAAGATGTTTGATTCGAAGGTAGTGTCACCGGTTCGTTTAAAGCTGGCGATAGCACACGACTTTCCAATTCCTTTCATTTTTTAATCTATCTTGGCTATCGCCAGCTTTAAATGAACCGGTGACACTACCTTCGAATCAAACATCTTAGGTGGTAAGAACTCATCTACTACGTTTCACAAATTAGTTTATTTTCACAGTAGTTTTGCTTGAAAAATTGTCACACGAATTCTGGCAAATCAAAAAAGGTTAGGCATATAAGTCTATTGTTCAACGTTTACTAAAATAACAATTCTGGTAAGCAGTCTGTGTCGATTTTTGTTTTTTAACAGCTCACGAGGGATAATCAGAGCGAGGAATTGAATGAGGCGGACGATTAATCCTTTGCTAATAAACTTCAACGCGGAACATTTCAAGTTGGCTTCGGATATGTCAAAATTTCTGAGGAGTTTCTGAAAATATTGACAAAAATGTCAATTAGGAACTGTCGAACTGAAGCCTTGGGAACTGGACAATTGAGACAGTAAAACTACTCATATTAGTGCGCCTGAAAATGACGTGCCACTTTCCTCATATTCGTGAAAATTGACATAGTCTGTTCTTAACATTAAAAGCTATTAGGTAGTTTCAAGAAAGCATTTATTAAAACGAGCTATTTTAACTTGTACTAGTGTATGGCCTATGTGACGAATTTTCCGAAACTATCCAAATGATAATTTTATTTGAACTAGGCTGGACTGGAACCCATGCACGGTTGTCATCCACTCTTTATTGCCGCGTGCGCTCTACGAGCGGAGTCCTGAGGCCCCGCCGAGCAGTTTCTAACCTCTCGTATATGAATCAAACTGTTCACTCGGCCAAATTACATCAGCACCAGGCTTCCGCTACAGTGAGCTAGTCGGTAATTTGACTGCTTACCGCAGGATTTCCCATTCTATACTAACCGACGTCCACCGGTTCAGAGCACTGAGCACGTCGGATTGTTGAATTTCTCATAACAAACTGAAATGAATTGGTCACGTGGTTAGGATTGTTGATGGACGAGCGAATTTGAGGAGAAATCTAAATTAGGCGTCGTCAAACAGTTTGTTATGGAGGATATGAATGATCATAAATATACGGATAACACTTATTTCGAGTAGCACAGAGATTCTTGGAAAACAAACAACTTCCGTTTTTTTCCGAAAAGAAGTTGCAGTTCCTTGCGCAGCTAATAAACCTTTTGTTATTCAGATCATAATGTAGAACAGACCACTTACGTGAGTGGTCGACGTCAACCAGCGTGGAATCTACTGACCTGAGATTTCGATGTTGTCAGGATTGCAAGATCTGGCTACCGAAGAACAGCTAGCAAAATCTAGCTGGATATTTATAATACAATAAAGATCTTTCATTTCCTATTGCCAATATGAGATCTGCTCCAGTCTTTATAAAAAGGTACGAGGCCGCTTGCACTATTTATCGAAGGGAGAGTTTGATTCACCGATTGAGTTTCTAAAACAACAGAACCAGTAATTTAGTTTGTGGTCCTGGCCAAGAATAACTCAGAATATTTTATTAGGACAGATTCTCTGAGAATAACGCGATTTTTTTTTGGTTTGAGGCACTTATCAAGCTGCATTTAACTGGAGGTAAGGGTGATGTGGTAGTTGGGGTTACTGGGTGAATAACTTTTTCTGATGGGAGCAACATACTCCAGAAGGCAGTAGTACTGGTATGAAGAAAATATTCAGCCAGAATGAGCAACTTTCCAATTCACAACATGAGACACTGAGAGACACACATCTGAAGTTCGATCTGCCCCTGGACTCGGACCACCGATTGCGACAAGAAAAGCACACTAGAGAAAACGACGCAAGCCAATTCGATTTTGATCACCCCTTTCGCCCGGTTGCTTTCAGTGAGTCGTCTTTGCATAAATTACCATTTGCTGAACTGCTCAAAATTCAGACATTCTATCCGAATCTGTCCCAACCTCTACTGCCCATTGCATTTGGTTTACCTAAAACATGGCTGCTTATCATTTTCATGCACTATTTTGTTGGTACAAATTTGCTCACTACTACCAGCCTTGAGTGACCGGACATCCATAATAACTCTGATGAGATTCAATACCTTTCTCAAGATTCCAGCACTTGAAATGCTCACTGATTAAAGCAAAAAATCCAACGTATTTCTCATTGCCAGATGAGTGAGACTATGTGAAATTGAAGGTCAATCCCTTTCACTTTATTGCTCTTTGATTATTCGAATTACTCAGATGAGTTCAGGTTTTCATAATTGCATGAGATTTTCAGAGAAGTTAGCCGTGTGTCCTAAGTAGACTGGGTTAAAAAGATAACATCGTATTGTGAAAAACTCTGCTTCACAAAGAACGCAGATTGCACAAGTGGCGCCGATCGGAGGTTTCTTTTATAATCTATTGGATACAAGCTTCTAACCGCCACAATGTTTTCACGGGATTCGCCCACATGGCTTCGGTAACTTTTTTTCACTAACATTTTCACAACAGTAAGCTTGAGCCTGAGATCCACGGAAGGACGGCTGAACCGAGTGATCGATTTTTCCAACTTCTCCTGATATGATGGTATTTTGACAAAATTTGTCTTCAGGCAATACGTTTTATCTATATGGAGAGCTTTTTAAGGGAAACAATGCGAAAGCAGAGTGCTGAAAGAAATCTAATGCCCCACGTAAATTTTCCTTTAGGTCAGTCATCTGAAAGCCTGGTAACAGCAGTATGCCACTTTGGGAATCGTCTACTGACGACTCTCTTTTATCAGTCTACCGTGGTTGTTCTTAATGTCCTGCTCTTTTTTTTGTTATCTTCCATTTGGTCAATCCCAGATATCAGTAACATCAATCATCTCTATTTCGCAAAACCCAAGAGGATACTCTCAGGGTCATCTGAAGCATTTTTCCTGCGCACGTGACTAGAATCATTAATTATTTAATAATGAAGATCGAAATTCATACAAATGGATCGTGAAATAGTCACTATTTTTCAGACTTCTAAGTTTCAAAACGGAAATTAATTCTGAAACAGTAAATTGTTCCTGTTAGACTCTTTTCTGTGTATGACATATTTGTGTCTGTTATTTTCGTGAAATTGTTTGCTTTTTAATTTCCTCTTTCAAAAACGTTTTGAAATCAATTACTGAACACGACTTAGAGATATTTGGAATCTCATCACCACTTCGCTGTGGGCAGTACCCTGATAGTCGAGTTATTCTTATTTCCAAATTGTGGAATATTGCCTATCAGTTAATCATAAGTCAAATGATCATCACATGGTTTTGTATTGGTCACCAGTGTACATACTACACGGAACTAAGTACTGTGAGAGGTAAGCCTTGAAGCTGTCCAGTGGATTTCTGCAAAATTTACCGCCTAATTGGAGAAATCCACATGTGTATCTTCCTACTTTTCGTGTGTCTAAAGCTAACTCATCTTTCTGATTTCTGTCACCCTGAAAAGGAGATTCAATTTCCCAGGCTTGCCTATTCTGATAGCCGATTGCGCCGGATGGTAGATTGTAGACTGCATAGGTTTCGTTTTCCACATCCCAAGCTCTTCGTGCACCTGATCGACTATATGTGATAATGTTGTATATTTGGTCAAAGTGGATGAACTACGTGACAGAATATTCTAAGCCACAACAGATAAAAGTCTGGTTGACTAAAAACGCGGAAACCACGAAAGATGTCAGCCCGGGGTACACGACTTGTGCGTTTTGAAGTTCCCAGGATGCTGTTACTGATGTAACTTACAACCTTCCAGTGGAAAAATTTCACATCCGATCGGAAGTGCGTTTGCTCGATTGAAGAACACAGATTGAAGCAGCTGATCGAGTGGTTTTTATTTCGCTAACTTTTTATTTTATTCGTCCTATTCGGATCAGAAGTGATCCATTTTCCCGAATATTGTTTATTGAGCTTGGATAACTTTACAGATGTGAACGGAATGGATATTCGAAATACTGTTGATTCGTTGACATCCACGTCTTGGTGACAAATTCGATGCTTACGTCTTAATTCAGCTCGACTGTCACCCCGGTCCCGTGGTCTCACCACATACACGAGTGCGTTCGAACCATGCAATACATGTACGTAATTCTTTAGAAATCTGCAATTCAGTACCGGTCTGAGTTAATTCCAATTTCCAACTGAAGGGTAGCAGAACTTCGAAACGAGCTTGGTATGATCTGCAAAAGACAAAGTTTACTCTTCTCTATCCAAATATAGTCAAAATTGTAAGATGCTCCTTTCAGCCGTTTTCAGAGTACTCAGAATAACGCTCTTGTGACAAAGGATTGTCTTGTTTCATGCTTTCATAACATCCATTTATGTATCTTTTATGGGACTCCTATATTAGATGTAAGCTTTTGGTCCCAACAAGTCCCATTTCATTCTCTTCGCGTGGCTCTTTACTGCATTTTCCTAGGAAGTTTGAGGCTTTGGGCTTCTAGTTTTTTTTAGTGTTGACGCAGTCTATATCTCTAGGGCTTAAATCGCACTGCCAGAAGGAACTGCAAATGACAATGAGCTACGAGCAATGAGTCTTAAAGGTAGGCATGAGTTGGTCAGAGTACATTCTTATCACCGCTGGTTACTCGCCTATGCCAAATTAAAACAGAGACATTTCGTATGATGTATCTATTTTTCGTGTAAACATTAAAGCTAAACAGACCCTATTGCAATAAGCGAAAGACGATGGAGTTACCTTTAAGCTTCTACGTAGTACTAGCGCCCTTGTCCGGATTCCTACTACGAGTCCTCCAGTGAAAACCACAGAGGAATTGGCTTGGTAAATACGCTCACCGGGATTATACTTCCCCCGCAAAATGTGGACGCGTGAGAATTAAGCTTTTGTAGACAAAGAAGGGCTTGTATCGACCGATTTTTTACCCTCATACAAGTGTTAGAACACAAGCATACCTTCATTAGGCCCATGATCTCTGTCTTCTTCGATAGGAAAACGGGATATAATTCAGTCGGCCTCATAGTACTCTGGCACTGCTTCCCAGTGGCAACGGTGCCGGGGGAATTTATTGCTCTTTCCCAATTCTAGCTTGAGAACAGGTGAAACCTAGTTCATGCTTAAGACAATCTTTCGTCGGAGTTCCCCACTAGAAGTGTGAAGTAGCGACATCCACCTTTGGTCGGGTAGTGAACTGTCGGAGTTAAAGTACGCGAATAACACTGTTTTTCCAAGTGGAGGTCCAGGTGAGTTTTGAATTTTTCGGGATAGTCTAAACAACATTTGGGATTACATCTTGTCACTCAGAAGTGTAAAATGCTGCTGCAAGACGGAACTGGTCTTACTCCAAACCTAGGTTTGGCAGAGAAAGACCCAAATGAATTTGATACGTTTTCCTACCTGGGCAGCTGCAGCGCACCAAGTGGTTGGATATCGGATGAAGTGTTCTAGCACATACAGAAGGCGCGTTTAGATTAGTCGACCACAGCCGCCTGCTACAGTGACCTGACATCCGGTTGTCCATCAAGAGTAGAGAGTACGTTTTGGAAGTTGGATACGTTTTTTATACGACTCAGAAACATGACCGCTGAGGGTAGTAGATAGACAAAGACTGTCGGCGCTTGAGGATCAATTTGAATGGTTTTAAATATTTGGATCAGTTTATCCGTAGTATTTTTCGAATATGCTTGTGCTTTCGTGGGCCGTAATAACACGCCTGGGCAACAGATAGGCTGTCAAGAGTGACAATAACCAGAAATTAGAATAAACCGACTGAAAGTGCAAAGACTGCAATATCAGACGATACCAAACGAGCCATGAAGGCGGTCTGGTAGAATGTTCCGCTCTGATACATTCCCTAGAGTAACCATAGTTTACTGCTAAATCTATCCAGGTTTCAGGCGCAGCTCACCCGTTCAGTGGACTTAAATTTAATATATCCTACATAAATTTTATGGAATGTGGTCATTACTATTTGTGGCGACGATAGAAAGTTCAGATACTGCGGGTAACTCTAGCGTGCTCTTTTCGTATCATTCGAAATAATATAGGAAATTTCTAACTGTAAATGAAACGATCAGTGGAACTGAAGTAACATCTACTCGTATTAAAAAGTAGCTTTCTAAAATGTGGATGAAGTTTCATCTTTTCCCATTTCTGGTGAAGCAAGCAAAGCTTTCCCACTTCCCGTTTTCCTTCAAGTTCGCCATGGTTGATATGATTCGTATGATTTTATCTATTTTACTAGAATCAGTTTGTTTAATTCCAGAATAATAAGTTTTTAATTAAAATCATTCGAACGATATCGATTTACCGAAAAATAACGCTCAGGGAACGTAACACCCTGGACGGCTTCGCTACTGCTACATCGAGCTTCGCCCTACTCAACTGGTAAGTGATTCTACAGAGTTCACAGTGATCATCTAATGCTACTCGATAAGTCTAAAAGCCTCGGGCACTACAGAACGGTTTACGCAGTTATTCGAGAACAGAACAACTTGTGCAGAGTATCTGACTGAATTACCGCGCTACCAGGTATGAAACTCTGTGGTATTGGTTTATTTCCCTAAGGTTCAGAGACCTGGTTCATCCTAGGACCCTAGACGAGTTTCTGCGTTCAACAACCGACGTCTCCAAATGACAGAGCAAAGCTGATGCTTGTCGTCAAATGGTGAAGAGAAATAGCTATCGTGCTTCGTTTGGATTTTTGAGCATGCATTTTAGCGTACCTTCCACAATATGTAACGTCCACATCGATGTGAAAATCAGAATTGGGTCTGAGGTTTAGTAATCATTATTGTTTCATGCTAACAAGGGATGGTAGCCATCGTTGGAAAGGTATAGTCTAGAATTAAACTACTTCGTTTTCAAAACATTATTTCCCTAGTACTCTCTTTTATCTTATTGTGGTTTTTGAACCGTATCTATATTCATACCGTGACAACAAGTGCTTACATACTGACACTGAAGAAATGAACGTAATGTGTATGACTAACTGCAACTGACTGGTGACGTCTTTTTTTATCTGTTTAGCCTATTTACTTCCTTGTGACTGCTCTTGTAATCAAGAAATGCCACCTTTACTGAGCGTAATTTATGTTCTAACCGAATTCCGTTTCTCCGTAATGAATGTGCTCACTGGATTATGTCAAGAAAGCATAGCTAAAGGTTAGCCAGCCTCATAAAACAATGTACCAGGAACAGAGATCATAACAAATAAAAGGAAGGTTTCAGCTCCTCGACAAACTACCTTAAATCGGAATAAATCAGGGCTGTAGATCACCTCTTCAAGCCTCTACGTCTTTCCTGTACTTCGGTATGAAAACCGTTTTTCGCCTTGACCTAACTGCTCTACTATCAAGATCAATTTCCAAAAATACCTGAAAGACTTTGCATTTTAGTGTTCTTAGACCTTTGATTTTATGTGACATTACAGGAGTATTCAAGTCATTTTCGCAGAACCAAGCCCGTTTGTTTCTCATTACGATTCGAGTTCCACGATTTGAATACATTCCACATATGAGCATAGCATGTCTAAATGCTTCCAAGAACTTTACTTATCCTTTTTGTGGTTGCAAAATTCCGTGTCCCAGCACAGTATAAGCATCAAACAGCATACACAGTAGTCTTTAAGAATATGGCAATTATTATCATGAACATAGCTGCTCATCGTTTTCTAGCTATTAAATTTGATTTCGAATTCACATATTTCAAATACGATTCAGAAGCGCAATCGAGTTAACTGTCACGTCGCTTTAGTTTCATTTCTGGCACGAGGTATTTTGCGTGCCTTTGTCGTTAGACATGTGCACGCAATTCCTTTTCACAAAATAAGGGATTCGCAGAAGAACCATTCCTGGCTTGTCCTTCGAACCTGTAGAAATGGCATGCATAATACTGGAAAAAATCAGTGTGTTGCATTCTGAATGCCTCGAATGAACAAAATGAAATGGTGAAAGGACTAAAAAAATTCATTCTACAAAAAAATGCTTTAGACTCGAAGTCAAATATTTCCTTTCCTGTGCATTCCCATGACAACGTTTGCGTCCCCGTCTACATTGTATTTCGCCTTTTTTGCTGAGATAAATTCCTCTGCTCATTCAAAAAGAGGGGATGATTTCCACTATGATAAAAACGACATCTCTTTCCAGGCGAGCCTTGACTGCATGCTTATCCTGTGTTTTTGGTAGTGGTTCACTTTTCTTCATACTATTCATTCCTTCCTATCTGGTACAACATCCAGTATAAATCACGTATTGGTTTTGTAACCACCTGCAGACTGATAAGAGTGCACGCTTACCATGGAAAGTAGTTTGGTAATTCTGTTTTGCATAGTTCATTGGTTCTATCAGAAGGAAGCAGGAGTTATTGGCAATTATTTTCCTCATTTCTTTTCACTTCCTATTCTGATCGCTACATTGCTATACTGACTCCGTGTATAAGTAGTGGGACTTTCGGAAGTTTGTCATGAATATGGTAACTGGTTATAGCTCAGTAGTAAGTATTACTTTGTTTTGAGAAACGAGCACCTTTTATTGGCCTTCCAATCTGTTTTTACCAAAATATATTTGTGAAACCTTAAGACAAATGTAATCACAACCAGTAACATCCCTTATGCACGTGTTTGTTTAATTTCTTCAAGAAATCCTCAAAGCCCCGTTCCTTACCGGGTGAGCAATAAAAGAATTGATATTGGCAAACTGGTAAACCTACTTTTGTGAATGTTTCACTTACGTTCTCCAATAACTACAGTAACTCAGGAGAAGAAAATGAAAACAATCACCGTCCTAGTTTATTAGCTACACAAACACGATTGGACCATTCATCCGCTTTGATACTTTCAGATATACCGGCCAGGACTTCTGGAAGCAATTTTTGTATCACATTTTGTTTTCCACTGATTTTTTTATTTTTTCCTTGCACACAGTGAACTATCACAAAATGGCATTATTTGTATGAAAAATCACCGTGTCTGCTCAGTCCACTTTACGACGATCTCACAGACACTTTAGATAACATAATTCACCATGCGATTTCAACCCTCAGCTCACCATTGAAGACCATGGACACATCGTACGACTATTTCATCCTTGTTAGGAAACATCATATTCGCACTTCCACCGAGTCCTCACGGGGACTCGAACCCGGGGTGGACTGTTGTGAATGGAACACCTTAACCACAAAGCTATCCGGGCCATTTGAACTTATACTCCGCACGACATAGAGCTCTTCCATCACTGGAACTGAATGGTAAAGATCCGCTTCCTGCACATCGAGGGACTCCTGTGATGGGTGAAATCCCTGTAAGAGCTTAAAAACAATGAAAACATTCTATTATAAACAACCGGCAGTGGTGCATATTGTTAGTAATCGTCGTACTACCTTTATTCAGGTAGCATCTACAACACATGAGAACTGTGAAGCTTCAGATTTTGATCATTTTCTGTAAGTATTCTGATAGGTATCTCTCCTACTGCAATAAATGTGACGATTCAGTCCATTTCTATACTGAAGAGATTGGAAAATACTCCGACGATTTCCAACATAACGTACATCTTTTAGTAGCACTGTGAGTGTATTTCATAGCTACTGTTGACAATTATTTTTTATAATGCCTACCAAAAACTGTACTTTCGCATGTTGTGGGAACTGATCATGGTGTAGACTCAGTGCATTGGCAATCCAGGTTCGGGAAACCATAATGATGTGGCACTTTCAAATCTACGTTTGTGGGGTTATAAAATGTATGATTGATATAAAGCTTTTATCGTTGCCACGGTGCATTCATATCGTTTTCTACTGGTCCTATCGGGTGTACATGAGAACAATCCAGAAACAACGTCAAGCCATTGCTGAGGAGTTCTAGTAACTCATTTAAAAAATCCGCCCCTTTTATATCGGACAGCTTTGCTTTGTAGGGTGTGCTATATCCGATAAGTGCTTTATCATGTTTTAGAATAAATATACGCTTCATCGAACCGTTGGTGAAACAGACACCTGTTTGTTTGCAATGACTCTTTACGATGCACCGCCTTATCTTGCCGTACCATGCGTGATAGCAACCCAGGAAACACTACGATGTCCAAGTTTTATGATAGCAATAAACGTTTATCTACTGATCTCCTTCACAAGTTTCGCAAATGATGCGGCCCAGCTGACAACCATAACTCACCTCTAAAGAATGGATAAGATACGCTTATTCAGTTTAATAAGTCGCATTCTGGTTTCAGACTGTTTTATGAAGGGTTGTGTGCGCTTGTGGAGAAGTTCTGTAACTGAGCCCTCGTAAATCGTCAAAAAGTGTTTCAAGTTCAGCTATACAGAAGGCAAGTTACTACACAGAAGTTCTGTGATCTCTTTATTACAAAATCTGCATGTCCGAAATTCAAATTCACTAAGGTTTACTCGTTGTTAAGACCAGTATACGAACGATCACGGAACAGTATTATCCACGTAGATTCCGCTACTTGGCTTATTGAATCGCTGTTTCTTTAATTGTTTGAAAACCGTAGACAGTATCTGCACTCGGTCTTATAACTTGCTTCAGATATCTCCTTTGTCCCACTGTACCTTGAAACACGTTAGGAAAATAGTAATCAGACTGATTCTTGAGCATATTCACATCTGATTCCTGTTCAAAGAAAGGTCCAGAGAGAGTTCTAATCTTGCCCATTCTCCACCCATCCTCTTCATTCAAGAATAATCTTTCGTGTGATATATTCAATCGACTGAGAACTGCTGAAAATGAGGTTGAATGCTACTTGGTTTTGTTACTTAAGCATGCATTAATCAACCTATCTTTATTCTTCTATTAACTTTCTTCCTTATATGACAATATTACTATATATCAAGAACGACGTGGCGTCCAGTTTAAGGCTGCCAGTTGGGGAAAGTGACTGGCAGCCAGACGAGAATATTAACACCCGGGACAGCAGGATCTGAAATCCATGGTGTTTACTGTTTGACTACGGCTATGTGTTTGTGTCAGTTCCAAAAACTTCCGTCGCCTACCCCTGATAATCACCGAGAAAAAAATAGCGGGTGAATGAAGCACTTCATGAAAGATTCAAACCTTCTAATACTCTGAAGGGTCAATTAGAAACACCCTACAACTTTCGTTTCCTCTTATTCCTTGTTCGAAAAATAATTCTATCCTATGAGTTGATTTCTGTATAAGTTATGAGTCACAATGCCCAAAACTTTGATGAAGGTGGGAGCTATATCCTGCGTTGTTAAAGCGAAAGCAACCGTTGTGTGAAAACCGTACAACCTAGTGGGAATGTGTGTGACCCGCGCAACTATATATCCAGTGTTCAATTTCTATTTGGATTACAGACGTTATGTGCCACTGGTGATTCGAGGCAAGAATTAAACCGCCATAGAGTTCCGTGGGTTTTATTCAGTTATTGTTTATTTTTGCTGCCTCGGGGGTGTACAATTATCAAGATTGTGATAGCTTTCGCAGCAGCTGAGATTCTACCGCTGTTCACTTTTTCAGTGTTAAGCTGGAGCGCTTTCTTCCAGTGAAATAACCGTGATTAGGTGATTTTTGATGGAATCTTGTCCCTTCTTCCCTGATTCTTGCCTCGGTCAGCTCGGATTTTGTTCGTCCAAGTGCTCGAAAAAGTGTATTCTCTGGTTACATATGCGCTGTATTCTTTAGATACATATCACCTGTGAGACACTGTGTGGGTTCGTATCTATGAGGAGTTACTGTGTTTAGATTTTGCGAATGCGGATATGTATATTACGATTGCCAATGGTAAAATACCGCGCACTCTGTAGAATCGGAATAATGTAATAAATCTGATCAGACTACAGTAGTGCATGCACTTCACCAGTTATCACGGCCATTGACCCAGCATCAGTCAGCTGCCGTGACGTGTCCACGGGTGGTTTTCTTCATCTGTCTTATCTTCTTTTTCCATCGTTGTTCTTATGTACTCTTAGAAAATAATTTCCTTTCTGCTTTAATTACGCTCGGTCGAGCTCTTACGTCCCCGTTGGATGTTTAAGCTCACAGCTGGCCGAAACACGACCACGGTCAAGTATTATTACATGTTTTGCTACATTAATAGTACATTTACAGATGCCATATAATACGTGATTTCAAAATCAACTGGCATTCTTTTTTTCGTGTTGAGGATGGACTTTCGCGAAATGTTGTTTGAACGACAGTGATAAATCGCGAAATTTGGGATCTTGAACTAGTTTCATTGAACTACTGCCGTGAAAAGTCTTATTTAGGCAGTCGTATCAGTGTTCAAACTCCAGTATCATTTGTTGTGGTTTCTTGGGGTAGCGCGTATTGCTGACCATTTGGATTATTGTCCATCAGTTGGATTTCATTTGTGAACGGATATATCTTTGAATCTCTACTGTTCTGTGGCGTTTTTCCCCTCCGTACTTCGATCTTTCAGACTCTTTCGCTAAAATTCTACACTATTTCTAACACATACACACACACACACACTTCCATTTCATCTCGCGTGATAAACAATCACGGTGTAGTGACACTTCATTCATTTCTGGCGATCATCATTCATATTGCCACCCCATGCACAAAACTGGTTTTCCACTTCGAATCAAGCTGTTCTTGGTTCGACCTCCAATATAACACGCTCTTAAAAGTCCTCCCTGATCGTTTCTTGCTCTGCACTCTTTGCGTTGGAGGTTCTCATAGACATCTCTATGGCTTGACTTTGGTTTTCTGAATACTAGCAAAAAATCATTCAGTTCATGACTATGGTTTTCAACCACGTCCGTAAGCCATTCATCTCGTTAATCCGGAGCTCTAAAAAAGGCTAGTGGCATAGCTGATGACGATGCTACTCATTTTCTTCCCTCCAAAATGTTCTGTCCGGGGGACTCTGCATTCACATATAATCTCTGATGGCCAATAAAATTATATTGCCTTAAAACCTTCCTGAATTATTCTCCCTTGCGTTTTGTGCACGTGCCTCAACAAATGAACAAAGTCTGCTTCTGTTAAAGCCTAAGATACACTTCGGGTCTGTTTTCCACTCTTTTAGACGAACCAGCGACGCGACAACATTCATCACCTACAAAGTTTCCTTCCCCATGCATCTTCCTGTTTTTTTTTCGAATCGTCGTGACCTAGCGTTGTCAAGATTTTCGCAGAGACGATCAATTTATTTTTGACCTGTTTTGCCATTTAAAAACCCTCTACTTCTCACAGTGTCCAGCGAATTCTTTGACGTTGAAATCCCTATGAAGACAGAAGAAGTATTTCTAAAAAACCAGAAATAATTCGGAAGTAAGATACATTTCTTAGATTCCAGGATGTGCACATTTTGACATCGGAGCATGTTTTCGGAGACAGTAATGTGTTTTCAATGATTCATTCTCTTGTCTTTACGAATCATATGGGAAATGATTGTGTTGAAATGGTCAAGGATCATTCAGACTGAACACGCAGGGGATTGAGGTTAGATAGACGTGTAGATCTGCACAACCAGATCATGACAGTCACATAGTTTGGATCTGAGTGCTTGAGGTGGATGTGGTCAACTTTTGGCCATCGAGAGTGGAAGGCTCGGACGACCGAAAACAGTTGTTTGTCTCTGAAAAGGTGTTCTCGTTACTCCTTCATTATAGAAAAAATCAAGCACACGGACTTACTGCATGCTAGTCATCTCCCATGTAATCACAACAGTAACCAAATATGACAAGATATTCAGCCTCTGCATCGTCAGAAAACAAGACCAGTGACATTTGCTGTGGATGATGACAGCATTAGCAGTGCACTCATCCACCCATAAAAAACTACTCAGTCGCATTCATTTCAGAATATGGCGCACGCATAACCCTGTTCTCTACAGAACAACTGTTCAAGCTCATTCATACTTCTAAAATAACCTCAAATTTGGTCATGACAGCCTATCGTCATCACTTCTGAGACACAATCGTATTGATCTAACCGATATATTTAATTCTCTCTTGAACAAATTCTTGTGCTCGTTTTCTATTCCCAACTGTTGAAGACCAGTCACCATCGTTCATATACCTGAACAACGGTGTCATAGCTAAACGCTTTCGTCTCCTTGCTCTGACTTCATCTGGTCTTAACCTCTCAGAATGTGCCATTCCTAAAAGTTTGAATTCTTCCATTAACTCTCTCGATCAACCCTAACAGTTTGCTTGTAAACCGAACAGGTCCACTGTGGATGCTACCGTTTCCTTAGTCCACCACATATATCGAAATCCTTGAATGGATCAGCAAAGTCAAGATGATGGAATTTTCCAAACCACTCATCCACTTTTGATTCTATTCTGGGATCTCTAATGCTTCGGAAACTGGAAGTTTTTGACTATCCTATACCTTCATTGGCATGATTGTCGGAATATTTTACCAGCAGAACTCAGTGTACACGACTAGGCTCTAAAATGACCGAACCTTCGGTAGATAATCCAGGAAATATGAACATAATTTTCCCGACACAAATCTGAACATGGAAGTCTAAAGCATTAGTTTACAAGAGGAATTCCAGATGATTTCGCTACATCTCCACCAGTGCATACTGCAGTCAGGGTCATCCTTTATAAGTGCTAGACTGAACTTTCTAATGAGACCTAATGCAAAAGCACCCACACGTACAAGTGTCAGCAGAGAAATGCACGTTGCCAAGGCAAGGCTAATGTTATTGTCCATTTTCATTGTTTGCTCAACTGGGGGTGATGATGATCGATTTTTATGCCTCCATGATTCATTAATCTTTGATTGCTTGTGACGGACAAAGCTACAAAGAACAATGGACAGTTAGACTTAATCGACGACGTCATCCAGCGCACGCCGCCACTCAAGTCATCCGTAGAGAAACACGTCTGGGGAGACAAAGCACCGCGTCGATCTGAGCACGGAGTTCACCGTCGGCGCCTGCCGTAGGAACTCGATAAGGGGTTTTAGTAATACTTGGACTGAACGTTTGTACACCGGTGTTTGGCATATGACCAACAGATGATATCCCACACAAGTTCCTAGAAATTTTCCAGCAGCTTCTTTGCATTGAGTCCGTTTAAGTGAATCCTCATTAGTTTTGAAGGTTTTCACGGATACGCTGTCCCTGAAATTATATGCACTTTCCGTCGCTTGGCGTAGTTGTTTGATGCCTCGGGGGAAAACTTGTTGCATCGAGTGTAAACAATCTCTCACGGACAACATCCGTCATAACATAAGTTCAAACAGCTATTCAGATAATCACAATATATTGACGGATCCCGGTAAAAGAGTATATTTAAATCGGAATGTGCAATCAGTTGTCGGAACCTGATGAGAGAATTTGAATCACGTATTCGTATTCCGTGTGTAGATTGCGGCTTTGTATGAACATTTTCGGTTGGTTTTTTCTGTACCTCGTGGAAGTCACTTCAACAGTGGCGTGAGCAAAAGTCCCGGCTGACGGTCCAAGCTTTGGGCGGATGAGAATTTTATAATTCACAAAAATAGGCCCAATTTTGTGTCCGTCCTGGTGGAAAGACTCATAATGTTTAGTGAAGCCACACTGATTAAAAAGCCGATGTTAAATATGCTAAAATCTCCACTCACTATTAGAATTGTAGAGAACTTTTCAAACAAGTGATCAAATTTATTAACCAAATATAGAGGAGACATGTATATATTTGCAAAAATGACGGACTCATAGTTATTCACCAGTTCAACTTGGATTTGACGCACTGACGTAGTTCAATGGGTGGTAGAGTACACAAACAGTTTTTTTTTAAATCAACTTGCACCATCGGTCGCTAAAGTATGTGATGACACCACTGTCGGCCATGTGACGGGAGATGGGACAACTGACGTGACCACCCGTGAACCCTTCTAGATCTGCAACATCCCTGTGTTATTGGTCGTGAGCTAGATTTCTCGGAAGAAAAGAACTCCTACTTGAGCGTGTTTTCGACGACGCACAAGTCCACTCGAATCTGTTTTATTTCCAGTTTGGTAGCTACTGATTAGATTTGCAGAACACATGCGTGACTTTGCCGCAAAGTCACTCTCCAATAATTTGTCCCGTAAATCCCTTTTAATTTGTTGTGTAGGGATCTGTAGCATGGAGGTCCTATCAGGTTATCCGTGTGACGTTTGGAACACTTAGGGATATCGACAAAGAATTTCACGAAATTGAGCTTGATGACATTATTCACTCAACGATTACTACAACTGCTGTAGAAGATAAAGTCCCGGTGAAGTAGATAAACAGATTTTTGGGTACAATTGATTATTTAACAAAACTCCACGAGTGAGACAAAGAGCACAATCGAATTTGAAGGCCTCGCCAAGAGAAGATTAAGGACGGTGTAAAAAACTGTTCATCGTATCCACACCCATGACATCAAAATCAGACCAGAAGGATATTAAAAGAGCCGTTCGGACAGAGATATCTTATTATGAGGAGCATGTTTTGAAGTGGTTATCAAATTTGGATTGACTCTGTCAAGAACAGATAGTTTGACCTCCTGCGCTGAAAACCTTGCCAGTTTGCTGTTGCATTGAATCAGTTGGGTAGTGTTGCTGACCTCAGTTCAGTCCACACTATTGGGTCTGTGTTGGAAAAGCTACCACGCTACGTCGCCTTTGATTGGGTTAAAAGGTCTGAGAAAATCTCATCAAAGTGGTCGACAACCGCGTTTTTGCGCTCTATGCGAGGTTTTACCTCACAGGCATATTTATACTGAAGTCGATATGGTCATTAGTTGGAGAATTACAGATGAAATACATGATTTTCAAGGATGGAACATGTGACACTCAAAAGAATTCGTGCTGTTGTTGTTGGCTGTATCATTTGTGAGAAATGTGGAGATAAGCATTACCTCGAGAGTTGTCCGGACCATCAAGTTCTCAAGATATAACCACGTTGGAGCTTAGTGTCTGATCACAAATTATATTTAATTTGTTTGCTTTCCGGGTAACTTGCCCATAAGTGCTACTCTGGAAAACCAAATGAGAAGAAGTACGGTAGAGGTCATCACCACCTGTTATTTCATCAAGAAGCTCTCTCACCAGTAATATGTGCTTCTTCCCGAACGTTTCCTGTGGACAGTGGCTCAGAAACACGAAGATTCAAACGATCGGTTGTAGGTAATTCCGTGCTGGATACCGGAAGTAATGCTTCATTGAAAAGAATAAACTTGACAGAACTTTCGGGGTCGGGTGTGAGGGAAAAAGAGCCTTTAAGCACGCCCACAGGTACTTTAGCTCGAAACGGTTTATTAGTTTTGTTCCGTATTTATTCAGTGGACGACAGAACGCCGACTGATGACAAATCAGCGTACGCAACACCTTTTGTTCTGTGTTTTTCGGCTCCTTCACTAAAGAAAGGCTTCTGTTTAGGTGAAATTACCCGAAGCGTATACCGTTTGATAGTCTTACTAAATCAAAGGGGAAAATATTTCTGGGTTAAGATACCCAGAATTACATTGGATATTGGAAAAAAGAAGAACCAGAAGTGATTCGTTTGCCGGTTGTGTGCAATTTGTTCGAGTTTTACATGGTCTCTTAGATAACGACGTCATAATTTTGCACTCTTTGCTACAGTACGAATTGCGGAGGAAGAAAGTAGGATGTTCTACGATCAAGAATTTGTTGACAAAGACTCATTCAAGACCGCATTGTCTATCGAGCAGAAGCTGGCTGCGTATACCATGAAGACATTGCTGGGAGCCAAAGGGAATCATTTGTGGACATATCGTGAAAAGATAGATCCTCCAACAAGAAGGACATTACTTTTGGTGTTCTCAGTCGACGTTTCTCAAGTCAGATCAGATCAATAAACGCTTTTATGCATTCCATATGGGATCACGTACGAAATTTGCCGTGTAATCCAAAAGCAACGAATGTAAGGGCTAATCAAAAGGTGCAGAGGAAAGCAAGAAAGCAGAACGAAGCAGCATATTTAGACAGATTAACGACAAAGGTGATTAACGAGATCGTTAATTGCTCGACCTTGGTCTGCGTGTCAGCCGACGGGGTGAGGGATGAGGCTGATTCTATACGTAGACGTGTGTGATTTGTGAATTTGTCACAAGCATCGTAATGCTAGCTAATGGTCGAGTCCGTTAGAATATCTCCAATAATTTTGCTACAAAGGTACAGCAATTTCAGAGATTTGGTGATAAGATACGGATCTCCTCTCGCTAGACCAGGAAAAATAATATGATAGCGGTAAAGCCAAAGAGGGGGAGTACAAGAGGTTGAGAATCGTAGTGCAAGATTGTAAGCGGCTTTAACTTTCCTCGGTACGAATGATAGACAGGAAAGCTTTCTGGCTCAAGTGAAGATTGTTTCAACATGACTAAACCAGCAAGGGTTGCAAGTTAGAGTGACTCCTAGGAAACGGACGGAAGAAGCTTCATGGAGATGATGGTTGTCAATGGAAAGCTGGGGGATGTTAATAAAAGCAGTTTGATGGCGTGATCCACATTAAATATTGAAGGATATATCAACGCATTTTAGGACGGTAAAGGAAAGAGAATGGGAAGCAAATCAGGAGAAAATTTCATTCAGACCGTTTTGAAAAAATTACACTCTCGTTTTTGCTGTAGGGACATCCAAGTACTACAAGATCTGCATATTTCCAGACAATGAGGTCAGGTGAAGTGACGGTTTTACTAATGTAAAAGGAGAAAATAAATGGGGATAGAATGGCATCCTGAAAGACAGCAGAGGTAAATTGTGGGTAGCTACAAGAAGTAAACTGTGTGCGGTTATAAAAGTGATCACGAAGGGTGGTCAGAGTACGACCGTCAACCCCATTATCATGAAGAATATTCGAGAGAGTACCGCGATAGAGAGAACCAAATTCATTCGCATGGTCAATACAAATGAGCCTGACAGCACGGCCGCTCTGATCAAAAGTAGAAGTAATAATAGTAACAATATAACCAACGACATCAAGGGTTGACTGAGAGGGTTTGTGAGCGCATTGTGTCGGGTCAAGACAGTGATCTTGGGAATTATGCGATGGAGAAGTACATTCTCAAACGATTTCAGTAAATCAGATGTGCGGGTTATCGGACACTATTCGTTGGGCTCTTTCTTGGGTACATGTGTAATGCGTTATGACCCCCAACGATCGATAATCATCCCAGAATCAGTAAAACGAGTAAATAAATCAGTCAAAGGGGATGTGATTTCGAAAGAGCAGACTTTAAGTAATACAGATGATAGCAAGTCGAGGTCACCAGACTTTTGACACTTGACGTGTCGTAGAACGCTGAGGATATAGCCAGGTGTAGCTGGGTTGGAATCATGGGATTCAAGATATGAAGGGGAAACAGCGGCTGCTTCAGGAGTTAACGATTAACTGCTGATTCAGATATTCCGCGGTTAGCTTCCACGTGGACCGGTAGGAACTTGCACTGGCAGATCAACTTCACTAAGAAATACCCCGCCTGTGTACGTAGATACTTAAAAACGATTATGCAGTTCTTGTACCGGGATGTTCAGAGTAAGTAAGCTTATGATGGTATCTTTCACGCTTTAAGCTGGTAAGTCAAAATAAACTGGAATAAGCCACTGTGGTTTTCGATTGCGCTGCCAAGTTCAATGTTTAATCACTAAATAATTACTTGTTACCGGGTCAGAATATGGCTGTCAGCTTGGTCGGTGTCCTGTTTTGTTTCGGGCAGGGATATGTGGCATTGTCTACCCATAGTAAGGAAATGTTTACACACGCTGGGGGATCTAAAATGAACAACCGGCGTGATTCATTTTTTGTGGTGTGCAATAAAGACCTTACAAGGAGACCCGAAGAATCTCAACTCCTCAGTAGGCCGTTCTGGAGCTATTTCGTCTCTTCTTTGTGCAAGTTTCGAGTTGGAATTAATAGCTAGATTATTCGGGAATGATTACCTGTTACGAATCTCAAAAGCAGTCACTACTTCCTTATCGGACGAAGTGGAGGCGGTCGCCTTGGTTGACGGAATCTGTAGTCTTCTGAATCGTTGTAGAATCAAGTTAACCAAATGGCCGAGTCAAAATATCCGTTAAAACATGGACGCCAGTCTGTCAACTTTTAAAAAAACCTTAGACCTACCGCTTTTCTCAGTCAATCTCGTCTTACCGTGTAGTCATGTTCGTCAGTTTATAATATCAAGTTCGCCAATAAAAGGCTCTAGTTACAAACCTCGGTTGGGCCTCAATAGGTCCGGACAATTGCGCGTGTCTGAATTTGCCTCTCATAAAGTCAAGCCTCTACGCCGACGTCACACAGCCCATTAATTTGCGTCCAACACTCAGCCGTCTTGTGTGTACATCCATTAGCAGAGTAGTCCTGTAATTTTCTCGTGTTTATCGTTCTGAGTGTAGCCAAACTGGTAGACAAACCGGAATGGAGATGTGTCTGGGCCGCGATACGGATGCACAAATATTGCTTTTACTTTTGTGTTGTTAGTGTCTGTGACAGGATGAACCGGCATCATGGATGCCCTGAATGACACTTTCCCACGGGCTGTGTATAGAGAAGCTGTTTATCAAGTCCGCAACATCACTCGGGTTTTGTTCGAGATAGCAACTCTAGCACGTGCACAACGAAGTACTACTTGTCGGGCGACTTGAAGTCTGTGTGTTTGGAGCCGCTGACCGAACGAGCGATTCACACACCTTTTGGATTGCGGTCTGCCAATCGAGGATGCAAAGCCTGTCCTAGTGAATCTTAAACTGATGAGGGTATATGAGTGGGATGCAAAAGGCAATAGCGTTGTTTGATTGCGGATTAAATTTGCGCACGTTACGGTACTGTCTATGGTCTTCAGTCGCATTTATGTAGAGATTTCTGGCAGGAGAAACAGCCACCACTCCCTCCGACAATGCCACGTTGCTTTTGTCTGGCTACTAGTCCTCGGTCTGGCAGGTATGCGTGATCCTTAAAAAAAGCTTTACGCTCCAATCGGCATGATCCTGAGAGTCATAGTAGCACCCAGACCCGATCACCATTATAAGGATAAGGAACCAGAAATGTGATCGATATTTTCCTCACGGTATATGTTTAGGTCGCTCATGTAGCTTTCCTATTTTCCCTGCTAGACTAAGGCTGCAGCACCGGATATCTTACCACAAAAACGTACCTGTTTGGACATGCTAATAAGCCCCACTTCATGTTCAGTATTTATTGGTTAGCGGCAGTTGAAGGTGCTACTGAGG
Organism: Fasciola hepatica; assembly: GCA_948099385.1. Classification (NCBI taxonomy): domain Eukaryota; kingdom Metazoa; phylum Platyhelminthes; class Trematoda; order Plagiorchiida; family Fasciolidae; genus Fasciola; species Fasciola hepatica. The sequence continues at coordinate 7,272,588 of CANUEZ040000019.1, forward strand.
TATGCTTAAAAATTACAAGAAACAACCTTTCCCCGTTACAAATTTGAAAACAGAAGTCAAAAACATAGATTGCACGATGTATACTGGATCATTTCGCTGCATCTTTACAAAGTGCATACTGCAGTCGTAGTGATCATTTTTATAGCAAAATAAATGAACGAAATGTTTATAAACAAAGGCAAAATCACATGACGCACACATTCACACATGTCTATTGCCGTGGTAATGAGGCGGGATAATTGTTGTGTGATCATCCGATAGACGTGTGTGAATGTGTGCGTCATGTGATTTTGCCTTTGTTTATAAACATTTCGTTCATTTATTTTGCTATAAAAATGATCACTTCGACTGCAGTAGGCACTTTGTAAAGATGCAGCGAAATGATCCAGGATACATCGTGCAATCTATGTTTTTGGCTTCTGTTTTAAAAATTACAGTCCGATCGAGTGCCCATGAAACTTTGAGTACGACTCACAGAAGCGCACCTTACTGGACGCATTGGGGTGTGATCCTGAAGCACATTGTTCTAGAGTTTCAATCCGGACTAGGTGGACAAAGTCTGTCTCGTACTGTGGGAACTGAAAGATGAACAGCCCGTAGCTGGATACAAGCGATTGATCAAGATTATGAAAAAGAGAATTTTGGCGGATTCCGTTGGCGAATGATTACACGGTGGGAGAATGACGGAATGTTACGGTGAATCCCTTCCAATCCAACAATCACGTTAACGTAAATGCAAAAAGGGCTGAAGTCCGAATTTAGGAAATATGTTTCTGTGCAGACCAAGGTGCCATATTTAGATAGAGTACTGGCGACGATAAAGAAAACTTGTTCAGTCCCGGAGACAATGTATTCTTATTGCAACACTGTAACGAACGCACCCACGACACAACAGGAACGTTGACGATGACAAAGACAACAATGGTGGTTCGACACGGATACGGAGACAAGCAGGGCTGCTGGAACGGCTGGACGCAGTGCTTTTCCGTGAGCGTTGCACGTGCACGATCTGCAAATTTAGTAGAAAGAAGGAAGGCCCGATGAGTCGAAGCCCAATGAGTGTATAAGCATGTATCAACACTTACATCAGAGAGTTGGGGAACGGTGGTCTATACCAATGCGCTACATTATATGAATAAACTTGAACGGAGCAATTATGTCACTGTAGAAATGGGACTCGATGTGAATGAGGAAACGATAATTTGAATTGACAAAACAAATGTCAGTCCACTGCGTATTCGAACCAGATGTCGAGCCTTCAAGTTAATCTATCCGTTTCGTATAGTTGTGAAGAGCAGACGACGAAACTTGCACATCACTAAAGCGATTGCTACCAAGGGGCTGATACACCACACCAATAAGATGGGCAGCTATACCGGTAAACTCTGTATTCAGAGGTTCAAAGGTATGCTGAATGAAATGTATGTTGAAGATCTTGAGGACTGCATTTTTAAAAAAAGACGATGCCAAGTGCTACTCAAACCCATTGTCAGTGAACAGGGAGAAAGGCTAGAAAAGAGTGAATATCCTGAAACTGACACCCCATTCAATGACTCGTATTTCAATCGAGGGAATACGGAGCGTTTTTAAGACAAGAATTAAGAGCTAAATGGCAGCTCAGTATCATATCTTCCTAGCAGACTATCCTCAAGAATCAATATCAAAACAAGAAAGGCGTACGAAATTCTTGGAAGAAATGTCTGGACGGGCAAAATGTTTGATAATCGCAACTCATTATCAAAGCACGGTCCCGCGCATGTCTAAAATCACAGGAGTGTTCCAGAATTGCGTAATATTCAAAAGTGCTGTTGTTTTTCGCCAAACAATAACTGATTGAATCTGCTTTCCAAAAGAGAGACGTTACGAGAATTGCCGATAATGGATGAAAGGAAGTTACCAAATTCTGCGTTACGGTGGCCCTCCCTAAGGAGAATGATCATATGAATGGCGTTTGAATCCATATGCTAACTGTATGTTTGGGACACTAATAGAAGTAGTGGTTTAGAGGGTTACAAGAGTACAAAATCCATATTGTGATTCAACCTGAGAATGTCGGCGATCAGATTAGAAGTGTGTGAGTAAGCCTGGCTGGGTAGGTTGCTAAATTTTCATGGGACAAATGAGTAGTAAACCAGAAGCCGTATCGCTGGGATTGTGAACAGCGAACCATTTGAGGCAGCGAACTACGTGGCGCTCTATTACGCCAAATAACGTGTTAAGAGCTTGATAAACCAGCTTCCATTCGGATGTTTTTCAAAGCATAACTTAAAAGTATGAGCGACTGCACTCGTTCGTCTTGCTACACGCAGGTGCAATTTGGTGCGTTGGGTTTTCCCTTCTACAGAGGGCGGCCAAGTAGAAATGTGAAGGCAGGAAAGTAGCTAAGATGCAAGAAGCAAGCAGGTTGTTTTTGTCACCGGTAACCTCACACTCCAGTTCTCCAGTTTTGGCTACATCTTAGCAATTTCACCTCCTTTATGGTGAAGTAAATCGAAATATATAAAGCGTTAGTATAGGGTGAAACATCCAGGTGACGCTCAGTAAGAGTCATTTTGGAGCACAGCAGTGGGCAAACCCAAGTCCAAACAACTACGTTTTTCGTGCTACGATGAGTGTCACTGCAGCCTAAATCTAGCCGGGACAATTAAAAAGCTTATTGGCCTGAGCATACACCGTGAGGAAAATATCGGTCGCAGTACTGGTTAGTTATCATTGTGCATCCGCAATCTGGGCGAGACACTTCACTGGCGCCAATCAGAACGTTAATCACGGAAAAATCATGGCTACTCTGCTAATGGATGTGCACACAAGACGGCTGAGTGTTGGACGCAAATTAATGGGCTGTGTGACGTCGGCGTAGAGGCTTGACTTTATGTGTGGTAAATTCAGACACGCGCAATTGTCCGGACCTATTGAGGCCCAACCGAGGTTTATAGCTGGAGCCTTTTAATGATGAACTTGACCTCACTATAGGACAACTGAACATTACGGAATGAGGAGCTTTGTGTTGTCCTACTTTCGCTAGGGTGAACGGTTCTTTGCTCTCGAACACCGTGGTCCTATTAGCGTAAAGCAAAGATTATATATGATGCAACTGAGTAGTAGGCGATTAGATTTGTATATAATTTATCATGCAGCTTCAACGCTCAACTCACCATTGAAGTCCATGGAATCACTGTACAGCTGTTTCATCCTTGTTGAGAATCATCAGCAGTGCACATCCAACGAGCCCTCACGAAGACTCGAACCCGAGGTGAACGATTGTGAGTCGAACACTTTACCCAAAATTCCATCCGGGCTGGTCCTCAGCGGTTTGTTGAACATCTATACTACATAATATGGCACCCTTCCGTCACTGGCTTTCAACGGTAACAACCAGCTTTCGCTTTCAGCGGTGAGCTGAGCGTTGAAGCTGCATGATGAATCATACTACGTATGATGTTGATTCTTGTACCCAGTCGTCGCATTAAACATTATTCCTGCTGCTGCGGACGGCCATGCTTTTTAATGCACTGGTGTTCAGGCTTAACACCGCTCAACAGGATCTATCTCTTATTCTATCAATCCACTCCATCGATCATCTATCCCGTCACTCGTGTCTCCCTTGTCTCAAACCTTGGACTCGATACTGGGTGAGCTTTGCCTGCGCATCCCATGACCCCGTGTAACGACGTTGGTCCGCCAGGAAGGACAAGATGTGTGCTGAATACAAATCAGTCTGCACCATCACAGAGAGTAGAATTCGATGCATACGTGTACCATTTTTAAAAGTTCAGACTCGTCGTCGACGTCAATGATGTTACTGTCGCTTTCGGTAAACATTTTTAACCCTTAAATTTGGGTAGGACTTTGTCCTCCCACGCAAGAGTTTCACATTTCATCCAAATAAGCCCAGTGTGGTACAGACCACTAGGACTGGTAGCTGTTGGTAGTCAACACCAGGTTCCTGATGAAGTGCGAGATATTCATGTCCCGAAATGGTATGCTCATCAAGGGACTGAAAAAAGATATGAGATTGAGTTGCACCTGTCTTATGATGCACTTGAAACCAGGGACGGAGCAACAACCTCTTAACGTCTCACATACAACGAGCTTTGCTCGTCTCGCAAGCTGACAGTCGGTGATTCTCGAGAAAGCTAACAAAATTCCACGTTTTCAATTGGTTGTTGCTCTGTTAGCCGTCCAATTAGTAATTACGGTAAAGAGTCGATGATGGTACTGGCAGTTACTGTGTTCTGGAATGATTCCGCAGTAGTTTTGTATTATCTCATTGGTGAGAAAGATCGACTTCCAACTTTTATACCCAATAGATTGTCAAAGCTTACGAAACGAACAAGTTCCAGCAATGGAGACATGACAGAAAAACTAAACTTGAATGTTCTGCTTCACAGGATATGAGAAAAGGCGATTAGAAAAAGCGAGTGTGACTTGACGGCCCCCAGTTGCTATGGCCATCCGGAAAGATTGTGTGGGAGGACGCTGATTGGCAGCTGGTTCCAGCAGCAGAAGTACAATAGGAAGTGAATATTAGTTCACTCAACCACACTTAGAACGCGTGATTATTGGAGTGGTTTTCTTATACCTCATTAATTAGGTGTGTGTCTGCAATCAAAAGAGACAAACGGTAATTAATGTCTTCTTGCGAAAGGATTCTCTCGGGGGTTTGAGCAGCACTGATTATTGATCGTTCGAGTGTAAAGGGTTGGTTGTAAAGAAGTGGTGGGTTAATTTCAAGCAGTGAATTGCAGCAAGAAATGATTGTTGACTGAGTATATAGCTTCCCTAAGAGAAACAGACACAAATATCAAGATGTCGATACAAATTCTAATTGCTGAAAGTTAGCAACTGAAATTATTGAAGGGTTTCACCAAAGTCAGTGGGCACTGAGAGTGCTATGTGAGGTTGTTCCTAGTCAAGATGGTTTGACTAGAAAAGTATTGATTCGTACGTCGCATGAAGTCTAAACTCCCAGTGTACGCAAGTTGCGTTTGTCAGAGAACTGCTGCGGCTGAGTTTCTGTGAATCCCCCCTCATTCTTTGTGCGGGTGTGCCAAAGAGCCGGTTGTGAATTACAAATATTTTTGTTCAAGGAACACAATTTGATTGCGTTTTATGCTGCTTACGAATTTGCGTATTGACTGAAAAGAGTCACATGTGCCCCAACTGATTTGTGCGGATAAGGATACATCCAGAGTGTCAAATCGTCTTCCATCATTCAATTTAGGGCAAGGTAACTTGGACCGTCATTTAATATGCAGCACCGTATGGGCCTCTTTAAATAAATATTTGCTTAATTTTCTGAGAATTGGATACCTGCGGATTATTACTGAGAGTCGACGTTCCTTCAGTGGGATCGTGTTGGTGGTGGTGTCGCTCGTCTTTAAGTCAGACCAAGCCAATCGATCGTTTGTTAGATCAAGCCCAGACATATTGGGTCCACAGTTATCATTGAACCGGCATCATACTTATGGTTGGGCGTTCCATAGTGTGGTGAGATGCGGTCCTGCTTCATCGAGATCTGTTACATGGATTCTCGACCTACTATGCCACTTCGTGCCACCATCTATTGGGAGATTTTCAATTCCACGAAGGCCTTTTGACGTTTGGTTGAATACTCGGGTCGGACGAATTCTTGATTACGAGTACGGCATTCTCGTGCCCATCACCTTTGGGACCTTTGGGACTTCGCAGTGCCTAACTCAAACTTGGTTTTGTAGTCCAGAATTAACCACTTCTGGAAGACTATGCAGAGTGGGTGTGTGTGCTGTTCGCCCGTTAAAGCTGTGGGTTCAACCCGCCTAGCCGCACCTCGATGCCATCATTAACAGGACCTACTGCTGCACATAACCTTGGTGTAAGATCGCACAAGAAAAGTACCTTTGATATACCAGCCAGTTGAAGTGAGTCGACCGGTTTACTGGACAGCCTTCATTGTTTCTGACTTCTTTTTGTGATTGTGGGTACATCATTGTGGTTCCATGGGCTAAATGGACAAGAGACATCTCGCTTGCTCGTAAACAGTATATTACCAAATATGGGTATGTGAGGGTAGGATTAGGAACTACGTTGCTGTTCAATGTGACTCTCACCAATTTCATTCATCTTCACGCAACAACTGGTTGTCCATGCATTTTATCCCATTGCTTGCGACTCATTGAACGCCTGCGCAGCTGATGTGGTGGAAACTTATGAAACTTCTATTTATTATTGCTGTGTCCGTCGACGTAGTCACGTACACAATCAGACAGTCTCACACGCACGCGCCGTTATTGACTACCTATTAATTGATGACTGTTCACTGCCACGACGACCAGTCACACATGCATGCACACACGTGCGCACATCACTGTGACTTTACCAATGCCACGGACAGCTTGCTCTAAATAATCACACATTGGCCCTGAGTCAAAAGCAGTTGTTGATTCGTTAGTGTTGAGCAGCCTTGTTTGACCACAATCGATTTCCTGCACTGCTTGCACTTGCCAGTAGGTGATTCATCTGGTTGCTTACTCGCCTGTACTGTCACTTACGATTTGTTTCTACAGAGTACACGTTCACCCTTACAAGTGCGCCCTCCTTCTGCCTACTGAATTCGGGATACAACAATTATGTTTCTATGTATTACGATAACCGGTAGACTAAAAGCCAGTGGGTTTCCGAGATAAACTGTTACTGGGGCTGACCCACAGGTAAAGCGTGTATCAGTAAGTTGTTCAGCTTTCTCCTAATTTAGATGTCATATATTGGTATTCTTGTCCTCTCATCATATTCCATATATATAGTTTTCGACACGTGCTGCTCTTGAGAAACCCTCTTTCTCTGCAGCCATCATTTCACTTCTCTGATGCCGAAATCCTTAAGAAGACGGAGGAATTATTTCTACAAATCCCGGGACAATTCTAAAGCAATATACATTTCTCTTCAGATAAAGGAAGAAATTAAACGCTCTGACTCACTGTATGCTAGTCTTCTCCTAAATAGCCTCAACAGGAACCCACTAAGGCAAGCCATTCAGCTTTTGCGTCGTCAGAAAACGAAACAAGTGAAATCTGCTGCGGACATCGACAGCATTAGCAGTGCACTCATCCATCCATAAAACAACTACTCAATCGCATTCATTTCAGAATATGGCGCACGCATAACCCTGTTCTCTACAGAACAACTGTTCAAGCTCATTCATACTTCTAAAATAACCTCAAATTTGGTCATGACAGCCTATCGTCATCACTTCTGAGACACAATCGTATTGATCTAACCGATATATTTAATTCTCTCTTGAACAAATTCTTGTGCTCGTTTTCTATTCCCAACTGTTGAAGACCAGTCACCATCGTTCATATACCTGAACAACGGTGTCATAGCTAAATGCTTTCGTCTCCTTGCTCTGACTTCATCTGGTCTTAAGCTTACAGAATGTGCCATTCCTAAAAGTTTGAATTCTCCCAATAACTCTTTCGATCAACCCTAATAGTTTGCTTGTAAACCGAACAGGTCCACTGTGGATGCTACCGTTTCCTTAGTCCACCATATATACCCCAATCCTTGAATGGATCAGCAAAGTCAAGATGATGGAATTTTCCAAACCACTCATCTACTTTTGATTCTTTTCTGGGATCCCTAATGCTTCGGAAACTGGAAGTTTTTGACTATCCTATACCTTCATTGGCATGGTTGTCTGATTATTTTACCAGCAGAACTCAGTGTATACGACTAGGTTCTGATGCATATAAACCATCGGTGAATGACTCTGGAGTGCTCCGGGGAGCTATCCTTTCTATCTATTTACTTCCCACCAAAATTAGGGACCTTTTATCCACTTCCTCGGCACATCTGATTAAACATGCCTATGATATGGCTTTCCATAAAGCTGTTTCTGCAACCCAGGTTTTCTTTAGCTTTTCCAATAACCCCCCCCCCCATACTTATGAGTTCTCTGTTCGATCCGGTTTAACTTTGAAGTTGTTCGAATGCTTCTAGTGTTTATTTACCCTTTCTCACTTGGCTTATCCTTATGATCCATCTGTCAGTTCCACAGAACCACTTGCTAGGATGGGTTATGTCAGTACTTAGGAATCACCATCGATGCAAATTTGAAGTGATCATCTCGCATTTCAAACAGTGTGGAGAAACTATATCAGCCGTCTTACCAAATCCGAAGGCTTAGGTATTTTATTGCTAAACAGAATGCCACTTCCTCTTTTGTTTATCCACATATTTTTTTCTGTTCTACTCTGCAGCATCCCTGTTATTTTTCTAATCTACTGAAAACTGATTTTAAAATTCCTCCTCAAGTTCTATTTATCATTAGTCGACTATCTTTCACACCCTCAAGTGAACTATCTGCTAAGCTGTGTGAATTACACCTGGCCGCACGTGGAAAGTTCACTTACGAAATCCTTGGGGACAGCTCTCATCCTTCATAAAATAATTTTTCCAAGTGTGACTCTCTCGATTCATTACTCGTTCCTTTTTTCGATCCAAGCCCTCTCGTATAGACATTCGCTAAAATCTACTGTTTGCTATCTGGCCCCAATCCTCACAAACTGGGCACGAGCATCGGCCGAATTTCTTAGCAATTTTTATACGTAATATTTCTTTCTCATCTTTTTGATTCGATGAGCTGCCAAGTGTAAATCTTTTTTGACTGAAATGTGGATGCCTGACTATGCTAAAGTCTGATCAAATATATATATATATATATATATATATATATATATATATATATATATATATATATATATATGGCGATAAAGAATAAGTTGTAGCTCGCATATAAGGACATTTTGAGACTCTTTGTTAGTAAGTTCATAAAAGGTAAGTACACCCACCGATTGTCCGAACAAGGGACAGTTTACAATATTTCTTGGACCAATCGAACTATCCATAATGAACATTGGGCCAATTTGTGGCGGAATTTTATAGCATAGTAACGAACACTACTCATTTTGTCTACCCGAAAATGCACTGAACCTGATTACAAGTAAATTCACAGTCTGTCTAAAATACGTTTGCAGACTACCACGTAATCCACTGGATCAAATTTCATTTGGCGAGTTCAGCAATCGACTGACATTGGTCACATGCACCCACGCAACTCACACTGCTCAAATTCTAGGACCTTCCATGGTTATTTGAACACTGATCGGACGACAAAAGATAGGACGACTGAGCTTGCATATGAAATGTGATTCTCTGATTATGCTGCTGGCCGAGGCTGGTTGCTAAAATTCATATCTGGATCCAGCTTTCGTGGTCGATTTCTATGCATCGAAACGAGTACAGAATCGTTATCGTCACTTCACTCCGTGATGTGTACATTGTGGATGAAATAGGTCTACTTTTTCAGTCGACGTTAATTCGAAGTCTGGTGCTGAAACTTGACACTTGTAATCGCGGAAAGTTATCCGGGAAAAGCTTAACTGTGTCGTTTTGTTGTCGTGCTACTGGTAGCGAATTAGTACTGTTAATCATCAACGGGGCAAACGCACGAGGTATCCGGAGGTAATGGCAGAAAATGAGACGCTACGTTTAACAGCTAATCGTGCAGTCCGGTTTGTCGATGGTATATACAATATAAGGTGGCATGAATTTGGTGCCGAACAATACGCAACTACAGCGCAGTTTGTACAGCAATCGTTCGAAAATTCACAAAAAACAAACTTCCTTCCGGAAATACTTCAAACAGTTAGTTGCCGCGTTTTCATTTAGTATCATGAGAGGTTGAGATAAGTTTGCAGAAAACCCTCGAAGAAGCCACACCTCGCAGTTAGTGACATGTTGGTCTTCCCCATGAGTGTCACTCGTTGATGGGTTTCACTATATCCTTTGTACTTCCTTCAGCCTTGTGCTGTTCGATCCATCAGAAAGTGACTGGCAAGGCTAGTTCAGTGAATAAAACCAGTGTAGTTTCTGCGTATCACTGGAATAACTGTTCTGCATCATCGGATATCCATTTACGTTATCCGCGACGGCTCATCCGGTAAAACTACTGCCCGGTAGACGAGCTGTCACCGGGTTTAGTCTGACCGGAGGCGTGATTTTTCGAATTTACTAAGCAGGATACAACCGACCTTACCTTCTTATTAACAGTGCCTCTGCGTTGAATTTACAGCTGAGCACGTTTTACTGCAGTAGAGACTGGTTCAAAAGATGATGATGACAAAGTAAGAATGACTATCCTTCTGGACAAGACCGACTATACTGAGAAAGCAAAACAACTACTCAACGACACCACATCCTACGGTTTACTGGACGCTAACCCCACCGAAAGACTTGGAAAGGAAATCAGTAAAACCTTGAAGAAGTTACAGAACACGCATAGAATTACTAAAGAGGAATGCTAGAGGATGAAAGCTGAATCCTCGAATGCAGCACACTGATCACCAAAGACACACGACAAAGGTATTCCACTCAGACCCATTGTCCCCGTACCTGTATCTCCGAAGTTAAAGAACAATGGAGAGGTTTGAAACCAGTGATATGCGGATCGAATGACACCGTAACCAACGCGCAGCAGTTTTTGGAACAACCAAAAGACCTAACCGTAGAAGAACACAAAGCGAAGATTTCATTTTATGTCATCGCACTTTTTACTTTGATTGACTTGGATCTAGAAAAGAACGCAACCAGAGTACTCCTGCAAGATCACAACCCGGCCAAACCATTTGCAGCGAAAACTTTCTTGGAACTGCTGGGAATGTACCTATACATCTATTTCAAATTTCATGCTGACGTGTATGAATAAATCAAGTGAACACCAATGGGCTCATCAATATCAAGATTTCTCGCTGAAGTTGTAATGCAGGCCCTGAAAAATATTGCACTACCAAGGATCCGGCCGAAACTGTGGGTCAGATATGTGGATGGTACTTTCGCCCTCGTAAAACGCTCGGATAGTGAAAATCCACAAAAAAAACAATCACTGACATCTCCAATGACATCAAATTCACCATGAATAGCAGAACGATGGAGAATTGGCATTCCTGGACGTGCTCGTGAAAAGAAACGCCAACGGCACACTGGAGAAATCCGTACATCAGAAACAAGCACACGCACCAAATATTAAGCTTTTACAGCAATCACCCAAATCACCTTAGAAGGACATGCATTTAGACCCTGTTGACGAGAGCTAAAACCTACTGCAGCACAACAGAAATGAGAACACAAGAAGAAAACTGCCTATTCAGAATGTTCCAGCGAAAAAGATATCGAAGAAACTTCATAAAAAACCCTGCATGAATAGGAAAATTCGTTAAAGAACGCAAACAAACAGAAGGATCGCTCTATCATGCACCAGAAACGTGTCCGAACAACTGCAAGATTGCTTCAATCTCAAGGCGTAACAGTTGCTCACAGACCAATCAAAACCATGAGAAGACTCATGTCAAAACCAAAAGAACAGCTCAAAACCGAAGAAAGAAGAAACTTTGTATACAAAGTCAAGTGCATGGATGGCGACAAAGGCTACGTCGGTCAAACCGGGAGAAAAGTGGCCACTCCGATACACTAGCATAAACTGGCTACCAAGAGACATGATCCGTTCTCTCTCATATCCGTCCACGAGGATCAAGAAGGACGCAAGTTCAATCTGGATAGTATTAAAATTCTGGATCAAGCAACCACGAGGCATGCGGAGGAGTTTTTGGAAACTCGGTACTCGTCAAATAACCCAATCAATAGACATATTGAATCGGATCACATGTACAGTCGGATGAGGAGCAGACAGTTCAACTAACTAATAAAGTCAGAAGTGGGATCAGTGGGCCAAAATCATTCAGCCCACAACAGTGAATCTAGATTTTGATTTATCTGGTTTTGACAAAGTTATTTCTCTATTAGCCTGCAATTCTTTGAGGCTCTTCAGGTGTTCCGACGTTAATATTCCTTTTGCCAACGGTATATTTTCGCGATATTGATAACATGAGTTCACGAACGTGAACTTCAGTTTCTCTTACTCCTGCGACGAGGACGGAACAAGACCTGATAGCTGGTCAAACAAACTCTCAAACTGAACAGAGCAAGAAAAATCTGCTCCGAAGACACAATAAGAAATGAACTCCTTTTTCTGCGGAGTATTTTCTTAAATAACGGTTATCCTGAACGGTTTATCGACAAGACGATGCAAGAAAATGAAGGGGATTCAAAGGAGATAGGAGCCGCTAAGAAGGTACTATATGTGCGTTTGCCGTTCAAAGGCGACAAGGAAGCCGAAATTATTCAACGAAGATTATCGGGAGTAATCAACAGAACATTCTACACCGCACAGTTACAAATCCTGTTCGTTTCCAAACCGATAGTGTGTTTTCGATTGAAGGACACAGTGCCGAATTCTGTAACCTCGTTTTGTGTGTATTCTTTCACCTGTTCCTGTGGGACTAGGTACATTGGTCGCACGACTCGGCGCTTATCCGAACGCGTTCGTAAACACCACCCGGCCTGGCTGAACACGGGAGCAATTAAGAAAATTACGAGTGCGGTGTGCTCACACCTTGTTGAGTCAAACCACTCAGTGGAGGTGATAAACGCTTTTCGTACCATTTACAAAGTCCGAGGAAAGCAATCAAGACTTGTCAAGTGTCGCATCTTAGCCACAGCCGAAGCCGTGAGCATTCGTCTCTACAATCCTCCCCTGTGCGCTCAGAAACAATTTGTGCAAGCACTTAAGCTTCCGTGGCCCACGTCATGGTCCTGAACACATGTGCAACCACTTGAACATTCCACACTGTGATCAATTTCACATGCACACATGCACGTGCACAGACAGATTTGGATTGTCATTCTCCGTTCTTATTTTGTGAGTCATATATATTGTTATGTATTGGTATGAGTACGAATAACTGAAAACGAGCTTGTTCGCCACGTTGTTTATCCTCAATGTGTTCTGTGGGATTTTTCAGACAATCGATTTTCCACACTCGTGCACCTTCGGGACTGAATCATAGCACAAAGCGAAAGTGGTGAAGCTCCCCAAACGGAAATTCAACCAGCAAGGATCAAAGGTCAAGTCAGTAGAGGCGACGCGAATAACAAACGTCGAGCTTTGGACAAATCGTTTTCTTCCAGGCTCAAGGTCAGGTCTAATGAAAAACCCATGAATAAAAGAGATCGCTACCACCAGCGCACATGCACTGACAAAGTTACCTCGACTGGTGATGAGACGTTTGCGATCTCAACGCCAAGCTGGGTGACCGGAACATCATGGCGATGATTTCTTTGCCAAATCGCCCCGTTGATGATGGATATTATCACCATAGTTAAAACGAATACCATCTGTGGGCATGGAAAATAGCAGTTTGTATTATAAACTCCAAGGCTTATATCGATTCCGCTACTTCCTCTGATAATCTCACCAATTAAGACAGGTAAGGTGAAGTACAATAAAAACATTTTCCTCCTTCGTATTTTAGGTATTCTATGCGGTTTTCCCATCCGGATATCTTCTAAATTCAGATCAGTTCAATTTTATCCAACGGTGTGTTCTGCTTTCGGTTGCTATCTTATAGCGTACTATAGTCGAAAGCCAAACGAATAGAAACATTACGGGGAAAAAATATCAAAGAAGGCTCTACGTAATATTACTACGATTAAAAAAGAGTTCGGATCAGACTACTTTCCGAAAGGCAGCCGTTAGCCAAGAAACCTAATGTTTTCAACCATGAGGTGGTGAATCGCAAACCGGAAACCCAGAACATCTGCCGATCAGTTTCACTGGTCAAGGTTTTCTTGTTTTTCGTCATCATGGTCTGACTATTTTGATCCACTCTGCAGCTCCCTACCAGTCTCGGAGAACAATGCACACCGAGGTAGTCAGTCTATCTAGGGACACTTTTGTTTAGCAAAATAGAGGAACTTGCTACTGAGCTGAATCTTCACTCAGAAGTAGAACGCCATTCCAAGTGAGACAGTTAACTGTCTAATTACAAAACCACACGGCTGGTATCATACGAACAGAGTACTATATGCAGAATCACCAACGTATTTGTCATCTTCAGTCGAACAGTTTTCAACATAGTCGGTAATATTATTGGCCCAGACGAGAAACTGGGAGTTGGGCTTTTCATGGTTAGGACCCTTAAAAATTCCAACAAAAAATTATTTTCTTCGTAATAGGACTTTGGATTCCAATTAACAATGTTCTGCAAGCTAAGCTTGGTCTGGTTACCTGACGAAATAACTTTGGGAGAATTGCCGCGCTATTCCAAAAATCACTCTTCGTCCATTTACGCCCCATACAATTCGAATGAGTTGAGTGTCGGAGTGTTTAAGTATAGGAATGGTTAGGCAAGAGAATACAGGGTAAGCATACCTGATGAACTTCAGAAACTGCGGAATCCGTAGTGTGCTTCCGGGGAAAGTCTGACCTGCCATCCAGGCAAAGTACAATATTACTTGCATCAAATGTTTACATTACTTACCGGTGTTTTAAAAATTCGCTGAACATACTCTTTTCTTTGTAATTGATTCCTCTTTCTGGAACTTCTTTTAGCGTATCACAACAAAAGGTTGAAATATAAAGTTCTACAGAACCTGATGTCATTCACATCGTATCTGTTGTAGTCCGTTGACGATTGGAATGGCGTGACCTTGGTTACCATGATAAATTAGCCGGAAATTCAGGAGTCCGAAATGAACGTAACGCCGAATATGACTTATTGTTGAACCGACGAAAATAAAGCTCACCTTGTGTTTGTGTATTTGAAAAATAGAGGCTGATCCTAATGGCGAAGTTTCTTTTCTCGGAATTGTCCCCCATTTTATGCCTAACAGGAAGAAGTAGAAACGAAGCGAACGTATGGGGAGAATACTATGTTGTCCAGCCTTTCAACAGTCAACTCACGGTGAATGGTGGCTCTACCGGAGGAAGACTTCTGGTTTATTTCGAACTCCTGATCCGGGTTCCAAGGTCGTACGAGCGCGCTGTACTGAATATCCATTTTGCTTTCGCTACTTTTGAGATGGTTTTGCTGAAAATCGGAAAATTCCCCTATTTTATTAAAGAGGAGAGTAATGACATTGTGCGAGCCTATAGAACATTTTTTCCTGTTATAAAAGTTCCCTGATCTTCGTGTGAATGAAAGTATGTTTTTCTCATTATTCATGTAAAAATTGGTGTCACAACAAGAAGAGACGGGCAAAATACAAACACATCCAACTTGGACGATGATATTAAGTGAATAGGGATAAAAATAATAACCAGAAATCAATAAGTAATCAATTTGGGGAAGACTTTTTAAAGCACGTCCCACGTGCCTTTTCATATAGGAGTCAAGAAAAGTTTGCTGCCTGAGCCTTTAGCTGATCAAAAGCCAGTATTATACAAACAACAAAAGGTGGCTAAATGTCGAAACCATGAAAATATACCAATCACACAGGAAATCGTTTTGATTTTCGATTCGCTTTAGGCTCACGAATGCGTCCGTCTTCAAAAGAAATATACCAGGAAGTCAATTTTAGTGACTTTCAGGTCACATTGTACATCAAGCCAGTTTACATGGGCTGCAAAAATCACGACCAACCTTGGTGATAAGGCATTATTAAAGATATCCTGAAAAACGTAGAATTCACTATGAGGGTTCATTGACATTGGACTTGAAAATTCAGCTCGCCATATCAAGACAGCCTTTACGTCCAAATTCCACGTTCTTCACCACAGTTTACCATCTTTTATTTATCAAACAGTTCTTCCGTTTCCCATGAGCTTAGACCACCGAATCTAAGTGATAACTTTGTAAATCAATGGGATAGTTTCTCAAATCAATCTTAAAATCGCATGGACCACCACCCCCTTGCCTCCGCACCCAAGTGATAATTTTTTGCCCTCTTACACTGCGTCACACAATTTTTAGCTTTGTTTGCATAACAGGGGTAGACTGACGTTAACACGAATCTGTGTGGTGTTCATTTGTTGGTCTTATCAGCCCTAATACCTAACAAATGTTATCGCTGGCGTAACCATTCTTCCCCGTTGCGTCCTTGTGTGCACCGATCCGCTGGTTGCCAAGACAACTGCATCTGCGTTGTTCTTTCCGCGCCCTCCTCCCCATTCACGTGTTGGTTCTTACCCAACCCATTCTGGTATTGCTTTATGATTACCTAGGTTACTTGACTGGGCCCCAGTGCTTGGGCATAGTTCTCTCTCACTCTCTCCCACTCTCCCTCATTGCTTCGCCTATGATTGAGTAGTCTGACTGTGGCCTTGCCATTTGATCATGTCACTTACTCATAGCCATACCTATTGAGTTTGTCCTTCACCACACTTGTGTGTGCCTTCCCTCAGGCGATTAATTCTCTTCTGACCGCTGACTGGTAGGAAGTTTCCCATAAATAACGCCCTCTTTCATGAACCACTTGACTTGCTCTTGTATCGCCGTTTCGTGTGTTTCCTGTTCGTTGTTGCCTGGGGGTTTCGAAGCTTTTTTCAATGTCTTGATTCTGTAGTCAGTTTCTCTATAGTTTGAGGTACGTTACAATTACAGTTTCATAATTTGTCTTATAGTACACTTAGTACGGCAAGCTTGTGTTTTCTGCCTTTGGACTTGGGTTTAATTTAAGTGCGAGTCATTCAACAACAGGACGACAATCCTGTACATTCGTCATACGCGAACTAGCATTTTCTGAGTAAATGAATTTGTGTGATATTGGTCAACATTTTAAATAAACTTGACACTTTCAGAGTGCTTATTTAGTGAAAAGTCGAATATGTCTAATTTCTAAGAATATAAAGGTAGTTATTAACATACATATTTGAAATATTCTTTTAATTTCCACTGTTCATTATACAACAAAGTACGATGTTGCTGGAAACGGGCCTCGACCAATGGAAAGGTACTAAACGATGAAGTTACCAGCTGTGGCATAAATTGAACGTGTCGTAAAGATGACGGTGGATTGATTACCACTGGTCAAGTGATTTCATTCAGTAGGTAACAAACAATGATTCCACCAGGGGCAGTTCTTTTACCTAGTATCCAACACGTGTCTAGCATAGTGTTCATTGGTCTTTTGCCTGCTATCAGAACCGTTACATCCTTTCCACCGTGATCCACTCAAATGTGTATCCAAATCTTCCCCTCGATCCACCTACCAGTATACACAGATGTTGTGGAAACTCGGTTGATGAAATAATTTCCTCAAATTCAGTTGCCGTTCTCTACTCCTTTTTAACAGTACATTCACTTCCACAGCTTCGTGCCTCTAAAGATTAAAAAGAACCTAATTCGATGCCTCACCAGCAGGGCAAAAAGAATATGTTCGGAGGGCACCGGTGAAGGAGAGCTGCAAACAGTGCGAACAACCTTCATCCAAAACGGCTACCCGGACCGGCTAGTTGAGAAGATAACGCGAGTTAAAGTGAAACCCCAGGGAAGTTTGAGGTGGAAAGAAAGTCGATATACATCTATTTGCCATTCAAGGGTGATACGTTGGCAGAGAGTGTGCAGAGATGATTTTCAGGGGTGATAAGCAAAAATTTCTACGCAGCTAAGTTCCGAGTTTTGTTCGAATCCCGAACGGTAGTGCTTTTGAGGTTGAAAGATAAAGTGCCTGATTCTGCAGCCTCATTTTGTGTTTATTCATTCACTTGTTCCTGTGGGACAACGTATATCGGCCGCACGACCAGGCTTTTGTCTGAACGCATCCGCGAACACCATCCTGCATGGTTGAACACTGGAGCAGTTAAGTCACTCAATAGCGCTGTCGTTTCACACTTTGCTCAGACTAATCACGCAGTAAACGTGGTTGAGGCCTTCCGTGCGCTGTATAAGGTTCGGGGTCGGCAATCCAGACCGGCAAAGTGTCGCATGCTAGCCACAGCTGAGCCCGTCAGCATCCGCCCCCACAACCCCCCGTCTATGTGCTCAAATACAATTTGTATGTGCCCTTAAGCTTCCCTGGCCCTCCCTCCACCCTACAACAGGCCATAGACCAGATGAAAACTGAAAACACACGAGAAAACAGTACACATCCGGTTTTGATTTAACCCCGGATTACAATTGTTTTCTTCCCCTCCCCCACCCCTTTCATTATTAATTTTTATCACTTCCCACTTATCTAATTGGTTCAAACCTTTGACTTGTCGTAATATATTTTGATGTGATGGCATGATTGTGAATCACTGAAAATGAGCTTGTTCGCCAAACTGTTTTCTCCACTGTGTTCATTAGGAATCTTCAGACGTTTACGAATTCTTCCATTGGAGCTCTCGGAGACAGCTCCCATGCCGACAAATGTTTCATTGGCATTGATCCGCATCCAAAAATCTTGAACATTTGCTGTCAAATGGATTTTGTTTTCGGTGGCATGAGCGAATTCTGCGGTTGGTGGTCTAACTCTATCAGGTTATCACTTCGGCTATATTGTGTCCTGTTTTACCTTGCTTATCTGTATTATTCGTTAATCCTGCCTATACTTGTTCTAATTTCTGAATGACAACAGAATACCATTCAAGTATATGTGTGGCTGTTGGTTGAAGGAACTGAAGTGCAACGACCGTCTGGGTTTGGAGCTTTGGCTGTAATAATAAGTGCAGATGTGGTGTTTCATACTCAGGTAAAGTGGTCCATTTGGTAATGCATATGGTCTCCAGCGAAACACATTAGATCAGGTTTACCAGCCACTTTATCTTTCCAGCGAATGGTCACGAGGTGAGGCAGTTCTTTGTACTTTGGGTAAACTTTTTACCTAGTCTCATTCGTGAATGCACACTAAACAGGATATCATGGAACAAGTATAGTGAGATGGAAGAAGGGGTCAAGTTAGTTCTAGCTGTTTATGTTACGCTTTCTGATTTCACCGTTATATATTCATGAGTATTTTCATTCAAAATGACAAGAGTTGCTGAGAATATCTACTTATGAGTTCAGTTCAATCCCTTCCAGAGTAAACCTTCATTATTTGCATGTTCAGTTGCTACTTCTTGGAATCTGTTGGGTGTCGTACGTGCAAGTCCGATCGATAGACTGCGCCTAATAATGTGCATGTTTTGAAACCCAATTTTCTCACGCTTACGAGTGTGGGAACAATGTACATGATAAATAGATGGAATTTCCCTAATTAGTCGGAAGTAAGGTGAATATTTCCCGATCTCAGCCCTGTCTTGAAAAAATTGTACACATCTCAACAGCAGCGGGTTATTTTATTTCATCCGAAGTTTACTTATTACACGCACAACATACATTTTTCTCGGGAGCCGCTTATTGTGCAGCCACCAAAAATTCGTGCAACGGCAGAAAAGTTACCATAAAAAACTGTTTCAAACTGTTTTACAAGGGTGTAAAATTCGATAAACATTTTCCATTACACTTTACGGAATTCTAGCTCCATTCAGTTGAGTAAACGACTTTATGACACCATCTTACAGTATACGGTGCTGACATGCAAGCACGGCTTGTTCACTTGCGCACTAATACTTTGCGAAATACGGATACTGCAGTGCCATATGGATGTTCGTTAATAAGCTTTCGCGAACAATCTTGTACGACTGCGTTATATACCAGCCAGATCAGTCTAGAATAACCGCTATCAAATGGGAACTCGACAGGAAGACCAAAACTCTGTAATTATCACCTGTGTCAAAGGGGATAATCCGCAAGCTGTATCGCCCAAAACTCCCCTTCCCCTACAAAACATTGAAACTCTCCCCCTGAAGAAGCACAAACGGACTACATTCCGTCCGGTATTCGGATCCAACTGACTTTTTTATTTTTCAGTTTTTTAGTGATTCATTCCAGTGAACAAACCTCCACACTGGTCTTTGCAGCGATGAATGAGTAGTAAGCAGTCATTGGATGAAATAAGGCATTAGAGGTTTGCATCTTAAATGGAATGTCTGGAAGGTCACAAAAAATACACTGAGGAACCAAACGACCTGGTGAACAAACTCGTTCTCAGTTATTCGTACTCATATCAATATATTACATTAAATATGACTCACGAAACAGAAAAGGGCAATGATACGAATAAGTCTCTGCATGTCCGTCTCTCTCTCTCTCTCTCTCTCTCTCTCGGTATGCATGTGTGTGTTTGCGTTTGTTTGTTTGTTTGCATGTGCGTGTGTGTGGCTTTGTGAGTGTGTGTGTGTGTGTGTTTGTGTGTGTGTGAGTGTGTTTGTGAAATGGATAGGCGCCTGGTCATGAGGCCGATGCATCTAGTACCACAGGAACGGGGCTTATCCGAAGGGATTCATGAGCACCACCCAGCCAAGTTGAACTCGGGAACAATGAGGACAATTACAATTGCTGTTTACTCGGAAGCAGTTTGTACTAATGTTATAAACCAGAAGACGTGCCGCGTAAATCGGCTGTTTATTGAAAACCACCCGTTCGAAGGCCATCAAAATCAGCAATGCTTGTTTTCATACCAGTGGTCTAGTCCTCTTGAAGTCTGTCGTTATCCAGACAGAGGATGCAATCACATGGTTTGCACGTCACCCTTGATCTTATTACGTTTGGTCCCTCTGAATTAATCGAGTTCATTTTAAATCCACAATTATCCATAATTACGCTTTGAGCTATCACCTACTTACCTATTGAATGAGTAGTATGTACACCCCACCAAACAAGCACGGTCTTCTTGGCCTACTTCTTGTTGCCGAACAAGTGTGCAACCATTTGAACATTCTAAACTGTGATCAATTGCAAAAGCACAGATTCATACGCATGCAAAGACAGATTCAGATAGTCATTCCTCTCTTTTGTTTCATGGGTGTGATTAACGAAAGTGAATATCCAGTGATGCATACATCACACACAGCAGCGGTTCTTATTTTAACCAACAAACTAGCCTCATCTGTCACCTCCAAATGGGACGAACAGCATCCCGCTGAAAGGGATCCAAAAGTCATCTTGATAAGTTGTAGAACTTGTCGGCTGCACAAAGAGCTGAACTGATTAAGGTAACGAAAAATCCACTTGCATTTATTCAAGTCTGACTGGTCGCACCGCGACTGCACAACTGGTAGAATATCTGCCCGGTAAGCGGAAGGCAGCCGATTCGATTCCGGCTTGTGGCATTAAAATCTTGATTGTGGAAAATGCTAGCGAATTTTCCATCACCTAGATCATCACGGCTGCTTGTGTCATCAATAAATTCTACTGAATATAACACTTTACTTATGTCGGCTTTGCACAATTTTACTCAACAACTTATCCGCAAGTTGCCTCTGCCATTCCTCGAGTTTTGATATGGAATCCCAGATTCGGTGAAGCACACTTCGATCTTTGCCACTACGGGAGCAGTGCAGGATCCCCAACTCAAAAAGTCGTTTTGAATTGTGTAACTGGACAAAAATTACGCATTCCAAGATCATTTTCTAAGAATTCAGTTTGGCGGACTGATTCCATTCATATTAAGGCCTTTCCATTTGACCCCTGTCGGATACGTGTGGGCAAAATATAATCACTGCTCAAGGACATGATGCACAGAATAAACAAACCATCGTGGTTACCAAAAGGTTGTGTTCCATGTGTTTAAAGTAATATGGTAGATATATACTTCCAATGAACGTCGTATTGATCCCTCACGATGTTTGTAACTTAGCTTTCTCTCATAGGTACGGCTAATGTCTTTCAAGTATATATTTATCCGTTTCTTCTCAATTGGTCAAAATTTGTCAATCGAATCTGATCAGTCTGTGCCTTGAGGCCACGTAATGTTTTAGCACGTAAATGTTCATTGTTTGGCGGCATGTGGGTATGGAGAAACGTTACCCACGTTAACCGAAATGTCTAGTGACTACCATCCTTTCTGGCAAAGCTCTGTTACCGTACAGGAAACACTGACATATGGGATCACATGGTACAAACTGATCGCGGCTCAGTCCGATACAGTCACGATGCTTCAATTTAGCTGCTGATGGGCTAACCTTATCCGTTTGCGTAAATACAAACTGTTCATATCAAGATTCATAAGCAGAGCACATAGCCGCTTCCGTGGGTCATGAGCGTGACATTAGGGTTAGACAGAAATACAGCGTTGCTTCATTTGCGACACCACCCGTATATCAGGATGATTTATGTCAAGAAGAGTAAGTGCTAAACATTTGTGAGTACCAAAAGCGATCCAAGGGCTCCTAGGTCGTAGTTTTCCACCCCAAGTTATTTTAGGCTAAGTGAATAGGGTCGCGTTTCTGACCGATTACTGATAGGACATAAAGAAACGCAACTTAAGAAAAAGGCAGGTAATGTAACCTCATCAAACGGTGCAGTAATACGATACAATAATTTCACTGGAAAGAATCTAATTTCAAAAATCAGTGTTTCAAAGCACTCGGTAACTGCTGTATTATGAAAGCTGTGATTGAGTCTGTGCAGCCTCGGCATCGAATTGCGGTCCAGTTGCGCGTGGGACCAAAGCGAATCCAGTCAAGAAGAAAGACTGAGTCGGTGTAAGAATGAGCGTCGCTACTGCGGTAATCATGAGTGAGATAAACATACTGATAGCAGCAGTTATCGATCACGGGATCGGGTCAACCGTCCGTCAATTGTCCAAGTTCAACGGGCGTGGCCCAGACAACGGATGAGGCAGATCATGGACAGTGAGGTCACTGATGCAATAAAATAAACAGGCACTGAGGTGCTGACGACAGTGAAAAATATGGGAACGCGCTGAGTCATGAGTGAGGAACTAATAAGGATGGAAAGTGGGTTACTTTCTGCTCTTTATGTCAGGTGCCTCGTGACTGTTGAGTCCATAGTTATCGGAATAGTGAAGCCTGAACAGGATAGTTAAAGCAGACTCATATAACCCTTGTTGGTGTTGTTCCCGTTGTTATTGTTGTTGTTATTTTAGAGATCCCTGATTCACAGTTAGAAATAAATTTGACATCTAATTTCATCGTTTACATTTATATGTCCCTCCAAGAAACCACATTTTTATTACGACAAATATCCGCCCTCACTGTACGGATAAGGTTATTCCGGTTGGCAGTGACCTGTTCCGGGTTTGTTGAGGCTCATACTTACCTAATGTTGGTACTACAGTACTACACATGTGAGTGTGTGAAACGTACATTAGAGAGATGTTTGTTTTCGTGATTCTTCGAAGTGTTACTGAAGGGGAAACTTAAAGCTTGTGTTGTACATAGAAACCACTGATGGTCTCATTGATCTTTTATATATTGATTTAGGTGAATCTGCTACAGATGCATCTGACAATGTCTTGAGGACTCACTGGTTTCAACCCGAATGCAGAAACTCCACACTTTATGGCTTACTCGACTCTGTTTGAAAGCAAACATTAGTCACGGTGATTCAGTCCGTTATGAGTCTCGTGGGACTTTCTGCATGCGTGCATAAGTACTTCGTGTTGGCTACAGTTGCACATATATTCATTATTTATTCAGTGAATATCTCAAATGATTTGCCGAAAATGAATGAATTCTATTTATCAGCTTCTTTTGTGAGTTGACGGTAATCGTAGATAGTGAGTTGATGATATCTACTCACCATAGAAGTGATATAGTTGCGCCGCGGGACACTTTTTTCCCCATCACTGATTTCAAGTAGATAAACTATGGTCTTCTGGCATCTGATTCTACTCCAATGTGCATCTGACTTTAAGTGTGACTGAAAAAGCACTAGTCTAAACAGGCAGCTCAAACAGTAACAATAAAGTAGTGTTTACGTAAATATGAGATCCCCATAGGTCGAGTGTGGTAACGAGCTAGAAAAGTGATATTTATCCCTAGACAAAAGTGCATAACCAATTCTGTTCCGGAAATAAAATTCTCAGACCTGTTTTATACGAACAGCATGAGATAAGATATTTTGTATAATTTAACTAATCTTGTGGTCTGAATCTTCAAACCATTGAAAACTATGAAAGCACTGTCCATCTGTTTCATTCTTGGTAGAAATCATTGGCTGTGCACGTCCACCTACCCCATCCAGAGCGTCGGACCCCTGAGTGGACGACTGGGAGTTCAACAACGTCACCATTAGGCTATCCGGGATGGCTCTTGACGGTTTATTAAACGTATACACGACATGATATAGCATCCTTCCGACACTGGCTTTGAAAGATAGCAGAGTGTTTTTCGCACAGCTAGCGACTCCTATGCTGGGCGGATTCAATGGTTTGAACGTTTACACTGCATAATGAACCATATAAGGTGAAAATCTAATCTATTACCCACACCCATAAAATGGTATTTACTAGAAAAGAGTATTTTACCCTGTATCGCAGCATGCCCGCAAAGGAATTCTCTTTCAATATCTCTGGGTAAGAGACTGTTCAGTATTCACTGCACACTTCCAAACAAATTGGATGACCGTCTTAGTGGGCCTCTTTTCCGATGAAACTTGACCAAATACACACACAGTACACATGCCCATGTCGTGTGCATCACTATGTCGCTGACCAAATGCTGATTAGCTTGTAGCTGTGTTCATGGTCCCAGAAAAACATCCCAATTTATCGACCACTGTAAGACTGGGTTTCAAAATAAAAGCAGTTGATTTTGTGTAGATTAGGGCGGCAATATCAGTGACATTTCAAAGATGATATGTGACTGTACTGATTCTTCGTGGGGTCACGCATGTGTTTAACCATCTTTTCGGACCACTTTTTATTTCACACTTTAATTTTGTTTCACGTGCACATTTATTTCCTTTAACTCTGAGATAAATCACAAAGTAGCGCGTAAAAATAATCCATCATTAGAAACAGACCATTGTTGTTTCTTTACTCTATCTGGTCGAATCTAGTCCACTCAAAGCCAATTAGCAAGCTGAAGCAATCCGATGGGTGAACTTCATCCCATGAATCGTAATAAAAATGCCAGTCGACCTCATATTTGGTTGGTCAATTTTCACAGTGAAACAAAATGGACCAATCTAAACGGTCAACAGTATCATGTCATCCGGTGGAAAAAACATAATCGCTATCGCTACCACTTCCACAGATCGAACGGCTGAGTGTACAAAAGTCCCGATGATCGGGTAACACCGATTCTTGTTTAAAAATATTACTTCTCAACCGGTTTCATGATCCTGAACAGTACTGGCTGGATGAACCAAACAGCATTAGTTGAATTGCACCACACTGTGAGAATAATCTTCTTGACGTATTCTGTGCTCCTCATACTGTTCGGATGTACAGGTAATCTGCTGCTTATCACCACTCTGGTGTACAAACAACGTAGACAGGTGATAACTAACCGGAATCATCGTTCCATTAGTTCACACAGCACCACAGCTACCACTGCACTTCCCTATCGAAAACCTCTTAAAAAATGTTTCAAATCAACGGCGGACTATCTACTATTTTTGGTCACTTTATGTGAGTTCTGTTCCATCTGGACAGTTGTACTACGTTACACAATTCAACTTGCACTGGGCAATGATTTACGAACCAGATACAAACATGGTTGTGTCATACAGAAATTTTTCACTTCCCTCGTCACTCACGTGTTTGTTGCTCTGTTGTGCGTGTTTTTGGCTCAAAGAGCTTTCAGTATGCGATGGCCCTTATTGGCCAGGAAGCTTATCACTCGATTTCGGCTAAATTGTTGCCTCGTCGGCATATTGGCCTTCATTTCACTTAAACACGTCCCTGTTCTATTCATTTATGCAGGTGTGGAAGATCCACACAGCACGAATTGCGCAACACAGCCGTACGCGATTGCAATCACGGCGGATAAAGTTTATCGACTCTTTGATTTCATCACACATTCCATTATTGGTTACAGCTTGATGGTTTTACTCAATGCGATTCTGTATAGTGCATTACGCCAGTATAGCGCTTTGCCTGAGGTCAACAGCACACGGATACTAACCAGCCCAAGGCATCCAGCACCATCCTCTGATCACAAAACCAGAGCCGGTGTGCATCGCAGGGGATTAGCGGCATCGCGTATCATTCTGTGCCTCAGTGTGTCACAAGTGATCTCGACCATACCGTACTTTATTCTGATCGAACTGTTTGGGATACTGAAAGTGAACTGGTTAACACCGAGAAACTATCTGACACTTTACTACGCATGTGTTTTCACTCTGTTCACAAACTACGTGATCAATTACTTTGTTGTTCTGCTCATCAGTTCACGAATTCGACAAATCTCGGTGGAAATGTTTGCCGGTGTTCGAGGTCGAGCTTTTGGCGCATGGAGAGGACTGACCCTTGTCACTCGTTCACAAAGGAGAATATCATGAGATTCAGTTTATGCGAATCATTCAAAACAGGTTTCTCGAAATACTGATGTTGTTTTTGTCATCGTCATCATTGTCGACTTCTCCGTTTTCGTTTCAGACCCATTATTGTTGTTCTTTTTCTCTCAAAGGGGAAAAAAGAAACATTTTTCGGGAAACTTACTATTTCTAGATGTTCTGTCCCCGTTTTGAACCCAATGACTATGTGTTGTACACCAGTCTAACACAAGAGCAATTGCTTTTCTTTTTTGGGTTCATTTTTGTTCTGTTATTCGCGATCATTTTCCCTAACAATCTTATGCTCGTCGTACAAATACGTAAGTACTTATCTTGGCGTTTATTTTTTACTATTTCTCTAAATCTCTTCGTTAATCTGTAAACGTTTTACACTTTCATGGAGAATGCAACCACGAGTTTGTGCCATCAGAGACTGAAACACTGGGTCTATTAGAGTTTTTTGTGACCTAAGGTATGGAATTTCGCTTACGGTTTTGCCATAAAGGCTTTCCATAATCACAAGGACGGAGTTCTTGGTCAAAATGTTATTTGCCTACACAAGGCTTCAAGGGTTATTGCTTTTGTTCATTTTAGCGTATTTCAAAACAGGCATATAAAGGGACTTCTACGCTTGATATGCCAAACAGTTGCGCAGATCATGATCCTAGGTCTTTTATTTCTTCCGGTGCTGCCTGGCAAGATAGTCATCCAAAATGTCACAATCGGAAAAAGAAGAAAAATATACTCTACAAGCAAAATGAATTTGAGGAGGGTAGTACTCAGAAAATCTTACCGAACAGTACAAATGCAGCAGATTTAAGGGAGAATTTTCCATAGTTTCATTATGGAAGACTGTTTTGTCGCATACTGTATTATCAGTATAGTATTAATGTTGGTGCTCCGACACGAAACACGAGTATTTTCCCTAGATTAATAAATCGTATCCCAATGCAAGGTACAAAACCCAGCCAGCACCACTGTCCATAAACTACTGAATATTTTTGACTAAATAAAGCATACATTTCCCATACTGGGGGGTCTTTATAAGTCTCAAGGATGAGCAAGAACTGACTGGGTGTTTGTGATATGAGATTTGTTTTGATATACTAATGTATCTGTGGGCTTTACAGTCTTCTGTACTCGTAATTTTAAGGTAAACCTATGCGGACATCAAGCCAACATTTCATCCGTTGCACACAAAACTAGAACACGAAAAATAAGAAAGATATTACGGATGGCAAAATATTTGGTTAAGTACTCATAGATGAGTTCCAGCTGGAGTGCCTCAATTAGCGGGATAGCGCAGGAAATCCAAGGTAATTATAAATCTGTGTAAGTCATTAGGCTTTTATCTTCTCCCCACTGGTCAGAATCTGAGCATGATAGAGTTTGAGTGGATTTCGTACAGATGTTTTCCAGAGGAATGGTCTCGGAATCCAGAACGAATGGATACATAGGAGCGGCAAAAGAACGAGTCTGCGTGTACCAGAAGATTGGAGTTTTGGAGTATTTTGTAGAATGTTCGAGACAGTTCAGGTCAGAAAGTCTGATCCACGTTTTACTAAGTTATGTTTCAGTATAGGCATCTGATTTCGAGAAAACTAGCGCAAAGTAATGCAGTACTCCATCCCTAGTCAAAAAGTGATTTCGTGGTGGATTCGTAGCTTTGCATTTCGGCTGGATTGTCTCTGAAATCTTCGAGCGGTACCTACGTTGGTTTTAAAACATCCAATCTAAATAAATGATTGAAAGAATATATGTATATAAATTTCATAACAATCTAATTTGTGCATCAGGAGTGAGAGTGAATGCTCTCCTTAAAACAGTAGACCAATGAACCATAATAACGATTCGCAGGCACTTTTGTTTGGGTTAGTCAGTGCTAAACTCTGTGCATACTACTCGACCGGCTGCGATCAAAAGAACATCGTCGTGGACGTCGGACAATAACGACCCGGGTTGGATTCCCACCAAGGCCGATCACTCTCCTCATTCGGCAGCATTTTACTGGTTGTGGTTCTTTTCCTGAATAGTTTTACACTGCTGCATAATGAACGTAAAATGCACTGAAAAGGGTACTATCAGCATTATTAATAAAAGAGTATTATTTACTAAGTCAAAATCTACAATTTACGGCGGCAGCGCTGTCCGAAGCAATCGACTGCGAGAAGAGAACTGGATGTGTGTATCCGCTAGGATAGTCGACAACTCAGTTTAATGTTTTGGCTGGGAGAACGTACATATATATATATATATATATATATATATATATATATATATATATATATATATATACATAACCTACCTCCATTGTTCTTCGTTCTGTCGTGTGCCCTTCTTCCCGTTGGGAAGTGAATGATGAGACCAATCCAACTACGGTGCATTAGTGGAATAGTAGTTCACGCATCACTGAATATTCGTTTGTGCTATTCATACGCAACTAGTCACAGCGCAATAGCTGAGCTCGTAGAGCCTCTGCCCAGTGAGCAAAGTGTTGCCAGTCCGATTCCGGTGCACAGAATCGTATTTCCGGATGATAAAATGGCTAGCAAATTTCCCATTATATAATGTAAATAACAAGCCCTGAGTCAGAATTTATGAGAAAATATATTCTTTCCACTTCAGTTACGTCATGATTCATCGGATGATACATATCTACATAGCAATCACGGAAAATAACAATAAAATTGCTCCAATCTATCACGTTATCATATCCAGAAAAAATGTGTTATCTACCAAATGTTGCGCACACATTTGGACTGAGTAAAGTTGTTTCTCTTTTCTCATCCTACTTGAAACAATTCAGTTTGCTACAAAGACTGTGGACTCATGCGATCAGTGACTTATCATATCCACTACGAAAAAGCGTTACAGTGATGAAAGGAAATGAACTTGAGAAACCTTACAATTTCCTATTTGTAACCGTCTGGGCAAAATAAAACTATCCGTGATCACTAGTTTCCTAATAGTTTCAATAGATGTAACATTCAAGCGGATAAAAGCAAATAACTTACACAGATTACGTGCTTGAACACAGACAGACCTTTCGCCCTGTAGAACCCGCACCTAATTATCCCTGGGGTTGGGACTAGCATCCTCTTGCAAACGAGTGGCTTCAAATGAACCAGTCTTTTCCAAGGGACCTAAATTCGCTCTTTTCGTTTTTGCAATGACTTTTTCATGCACTCGAATTTACATGCCGCCTGCATCTCATTAAATAATCGATTTCAACATTGGAAACCAACAACATGGTCTTTATAGTTCAGTTCGTTATCTGTTCGGATATCCACAAAAATCCCACAGCGGAATTACTAATTGGTGCGGGACACTTAGCAAGTTCTCCGTGAGCTAGTATTTGAGTGATGTCATTGATTTACCTTTGACACACTTGTCGATTTTAGTTGCAGCATTTGAGTGGAAGGATTGCTTTCGTTGTTCATTCTGGTGAGACTAATCCGAATCCGTAAAGCCAAAGTTCTTTTGTAATCACATAGGCTAATTCACCCAACTAATCGGTCGAATAAACCGTGAATTTTTCGATTTGTTATTGGTTCCGAGAAGCTAGGAAAGTAAACACCATGCTACACTAAAATTACTAATGTTTTCTGGAATCAGTCGAAACAGGGACGAGAGAACGAAGTTCGCTTGACGCCCACATAAAACGTGAAAAAGCAACATTTCTGAAAGGCCTTTAATAGAGTTAGTTACTCCAGTCAACAAAAGAAACTTCAATACAAGTAATCATAATTGAGCCTTGCTTTTTCTTAACTTTACTGTGATCAGACCGCTGTCCCCAGCATTTGCTTAAGGTTAAGTTTATTGTTGAATTATTACTTGCAGTGGAGACCATTGTCAAGAAACTAACACCGTGTTATGTCCTTTAAAATGAAGTTTTGAAACTTTTCTGTAGAGACTGGATTTCGTGAAATGAAATCAGAAGACACTTGAACTGACACTGGAATGTATTGGTACTTCAGCATGCAAGATGCGGCAGTCTTTTAGGCATGACATACGCAACGGAAAACATGCACACAGGTATTGATTCATAGGCAATATGATCGGTAGACAAAAACTTGCTAAATGCTGTCACGTGGTATGGAGGCGAATCATGCTGGAGGCATGCGCACTACCATCATCAGTACTCAAGGTAGCTCTAAAAACTGTCATTCGAGCACGGTGAATTTGGTCGTGCTTGGAAATACACAGATGCACAAACTGAAAAAATAAGAGTGATTGCTCCAGCTAAGATTTCTTGTATGGCATGAAAGTACAGCACTAAATCGCCACCTCCTTTCTCCCTTGATTCTGATATCATGACGCGGATGGGATGGATCTTCGACTCAGCATTGAGGTGAGGTAATCTACCCAATACAACTGACTCGCCAACTTGTAAATTTTCTTCCATTTCAGATTGCTTTTCTTTTACTGGAGTTCCAATGCTTATCAGGTAAACATGTCTTCTGTGAACAGTACCATCTCGTAAATCTGTAACCCCCACAATTCTTGATCCCAGCTGTCGCATAATGATACCTGTCAAAGGTTGAAGAGGGTTTCAATGGAAATAGGGGACGTCCGTGCAATCCAAGTACTGAACTGACTGTCTCAGTCTTCTGTCTTTAAGTAATACGGCCGGAGGTTGTATACACATGAAGTGCATCGCATCTCGATACTTCAATAGGAAGTTATCAATGAAAAATCCCAGGTTACGAAATGCACGTGGATAAGATGAACTCACAACAATTTTAGGGTTCGCACGAATGTGACTGACATAACATTCTCTTTATGAGGCCACATTCAGATATGACTCGTTCAGTTTTGTTGTTCAAATAAAAGCTTGACTAATACAGCCTGATAAGGTAAATTTCAAATTATCAGGGCTACCTGTGAATTGTCTGAAGAAGAGAGATTTACCAAATATTACCTAAGCTGATCGAATAAATAGGGCTCACAAAAAGGCAAATAGATTCACCGAGTACACAAATCTATCGAAAGAGTTGTGGTCTATTTTTGAAAGAGTTCAAAACTACCAGAAACCACCGTCACTGTGGACCTATGCTTCAGGACAGCGATTTAGGATTCCCTCTGAGATGGAGCAGTAATGACCGGGGAATTCTTCCGCGTTATTTTTTCATTGAATACGGACCACTATTTTAATGAGGACGTGAATAAAAGACTCATCTACAGCTTTAAGTTTATTAACCTAAGAAAAAATGTTCAATAATGAATGCTGCTTCATTCCGGGTAACGCTTTTTGTCTAATGGATTCCCACGAAACATTCTTATGGAATGGTTACTTTGTGGGATGATCTAACTATGCAAGATAAACAGGTGACTACTTTCCGGTTGTTTTGGAATATCAGCATAAATCAGTGCTTTCCCGAAGGTTGAAAATCCCCCATATCTAGAGAGTAATTTACCTTCTGATCTCTTCGGTGACAATCAGTAATTCCAAGCCCATATTGACAATATAAGAGCAGTTGTTGCACGCGTTCCGGGAACTTGTACAATCCCAACCCCAAAGAACAACTTGAGATTCGTAACAGGTGACCGGATAATAGTGAGTGTATGTGTAGTAGAGTGTGACCCATTAAAATGCAATTTCGTTTCAGTAAAATAGCAATAACAACTTATTACAATCCGCATAAACTAATCTTTCGTGGGAAATAACTTAATGACCATGGTTTCTTAGACACCCAAGAGTTTGCTCTACTCATGCTTATCTAAACCGGAATAGAAAAGGTATAAAATTTACTTGGGTCTGCTTAACTACTGAGATTGTAAAACCTATTGATGCAGTTCCTGGAAAGCTTTCAAAATACGCTAGGCATCTCCAAGGACCCACTGTCCCAGTTATTTATTCTGTGTGAAAACCCACTCATAACGGTTTCAAAATAGTCAGTCGGGGCACCGAATATTCCATGGCTATCTGTCATCCTACTGACAAAACAACACTTTTGACTAACAGGTGACGAGTTACCTCTCATCAGCTCTGTTACTCTTTTGGGACACTAAGGATAGTGTGTGTGTGTGTGTTTTCACATATGTTCCTCTTTCACAAACCTAGCTAGCTCAGCCTGACTTGTATTCGCCTTATTATTTTCTTTCACAAGCACAGAATGATGCTGCATTTAACTAACTAATAGAGATCAGAAAACGGGCCTACTTGCAAATTCGTCTAAAACAACTACCCCGTACACGCCAGTATCTAACTAACTACTTCAGTACATTTGCTTGATGGCCACAACAGCAAATGAAGCTATCTGGTTGAGATGCGCTGAAATAGTGCACAGTCACTGATTCACTTGGGCAATCGTTGCGCTGAACAATTCCTAATATACAATAGTAACACGTTCAAAAATAACTTTCCCGATAAGGTTGGCCAGTAAAGCAGGATATGTGGAGAATTCTGGATAAAAGATAGCTCGGATAATTTCACTATTGTATAGAGTCATAGTATCGCTTCTGAAGGATTCGTTAATTGGAAGTTTTATGTAATAAGAGCTGGTTCAGCAAGCCTGGAAAATTATCATTGTATTCATGTATTTGCTGTCGAAAACAGTTCTTCTGCACTAGGTTCCAGGTACAAAACTCGCTATGATGAATGCACCTGAAACTTTTTCGGTCAAATACAAAGTGGATACCGTGATTAGAAATTTTTTTCAAAAAATGGCACGACTACCAAGTTAATAACATAAACCATAATGACCTTCTGCGTAAAGACAGATCAGAGCGCTGAAGACTTTTCCTCATCTTTTTCAGTAAGGTGCCTTCAAAAACATCAAGGCGATTTCACCACAGATAATAAAGGGAGAGAAAATTTTTTCCAGACATCTGTTTTATGAGTAACCTTGTTCTTACTTCAGGTCCAGCTTCTATATAGCGGGACCCCGTTAACATTGCTGACTTGTCTGATTTCTCGAGAGCAATCCTAAGTAAACTGAGTACATTTCTGTCAAAAGGAATCCCGAGTGAATTTAAAGCCTATTTGTGGGACGGCGATATTTTTCCTGTCGATTTTTGCACTCTCCACAGTACAAAGCACAAGCGGGTTGCTTCCGAGGCAGACAGATGAAAAACAAGAGTGAAAGAAAAGGAGAGCGGTCTGTACAAATTGGTGCAACTATTTACTATTTTATATCATCAACTTGGTAGAATACTGGATTGGTGAATGTACTGCAGTGTGTTTGAGTATCAACACTGTCTGGTATCTTTAGTCCTTATAAGCTCAAAATCGGCTGCTTTCACCCATTCAAAAGTTGCGTCACTATGATTTTTTAATAAAAGTAAAATAAAATAAATCTTGTGCAAAATATATCTTGATAAAAATGAAACCACTTCGTTCCTAACTTCCTTTTTCACATTGTCATAGAACCGGTTTATAGGATAAATCCTAATGAATAATTTTCAACACCATAAGGGCTTTTAAAAGACACATTGGTTGTGGAATTTCGCTCTAAGAAGGTGTGAAATTTCCAAGCAATCTTGCGGACGATCAACTACTTTCGTAATTTTTAACTACAAAGCCAATTCATTTCATTCATGAATTACTTTTATCCGTGCAAATAAAAATTCAAAGAGTAATTCCGATTGACTGGTGGCAACTGGAAAACCGAGATCTGAAATCTCCCCATGAGTATCGATCCAAAAAAGCAATAATGCTGAGATTCAGGACTTAAAAATTTAATAGCAAAGTCATCTCTTTTCAGGTGACTAACTGTTGACTATGTTAGAAAAAAGGGAAAGATAAACTTTAGAGTTGATTTTTTATCCAGGATCTGTTAAAGGTTAGATGAAAGGTTTCATACTTTGACCATGTTAATCTAAAAACGAAAGTGTCGGTGTTATTTCAGCCTGAAACAACAATTTGATCCGTTTTTTCAGTTTTTCAAGGTCCCTTGTTCGATTAAGCTATGATGACGGTGTACCCCGTCACCATGTTTTAGACTCAGGTAAGACAACAACGGAGAATGTTCAAACACTCCCCGTGTCTTTTTTACCCCCAATCAAATAAGAAAAGTCAGAAAATTTGTGCCGGCTCTAAAGAAACATTTTGCCAAACTTTTCGTGAACTTTACCCACTGCCAGGGACTCAACTTTTGTACACTTTTGCCTATCAAAATATTTTTTCTTCCGAAAAACGACTATATTCACATCATTGTTTGCTTTGCTTTTACCCGCACAGAGGGCTCATGCCTGTGATTCCGATTTGCAGTCTGTTTTCGTATTCAAAGAAGCTGGAAACAGGAATTTTGTTTGATCAATGCAAAACACCACACCAGGTGGAAATTTGGTGCTTAAAAAACCATGAGCAATTATTATTTGTCTTTAATTTTTGCCCATTTCTCAAGTGGTTGCTTCATTAAACTAGGTTGAGGTAGATTATTTCATGAATCAACTTTAGTAGACTGGTGTTGCTTTCTTTTCCAAAGAGACCACTCACATGATCACCCAAGGTCAGAGCAAAGCTCTATTCATAACAATTTTTGATGAAATAAGGTTTACTCACCTAGTGATTTTCGGTAAAAGAGATTATGACCAGGTGCTATCAACACCAGGACTCCCGTTTACTCAAGGTTTGTACAAGAGGTTTCATAAAGCGAGTCGGCAACCGTAAAAGAGAAATTCGAAAACTCAGCACGGATAATAATCTGGAAAAACAAAAGTTGACAAACAAAGTCGTTCCCGCAGGTTAGTATTCATGTCTACATACAGCAGGACACCTAGGGGATCCGCTCTAGGAAGTGGATTCGGTGGTAGACAGTAATCCAATGTCGTCCGGCTTTTTACCACGCCTGACCTATTGGGGCGTAGTGTGGTTCTGCACTCCAAGTGTCCTGGCATGGTTACCGGTTATCTCTAATAGTGAAGTAGCCACAGAGTATACCACTTCCACTGCACTCATGCACAAGCGTGTAATTTAAAAATATAGGATTTCCATTCGGGTCACTATTTATTGACTGTTTTATGGCAAAGCCGAAAACGCCCCGTGGCTATCATCGATTTTAGGAACTTATGATATACAAGTGATTTGTGGATCATATTCTAAGTGCAATAGATAAATCCTTCAACAAAGATCAACAAATGCTCATCTTCCACTCAGTCCGCTCACTACATGTCAGTGTCCGAATAAGTCAATTCAATAGCATTCTTAGACATGGTAAAGTCATCGTGAATATGGGTCAACAAATCAGTTAGGGCAGGGGAAGCTGACAAGGAACTGACAGTTTATCCACTTCCGTGGATTTGTACCCGCCTAAACAGAGTTAAGACGATACAAACCGATGCGTCCCATCATGGAAGTACTGTATGCGATGGGAAATATCTCTATTCAAACTGAATATCCGAAACGGTTAGTCAACAGAATAATGCAGAAAATGGTGAAGAAGAGGAGTGCAATTTACAACCCCATCAATAAAAGGTGACACAGGGGCGGAGGTTGTGCACAGGCGATGGTCTAGCATCATCAAGAAGACATTCTGCTCCGCTTGACTAAGTGGACTGTTCATATTTTGCAAGTGGTATGTTTATGATCATTAGATAATGTGCCTGATTTGATAGCCTCATTTTCTTCGCTTGTTCCTGTGGAATGACGTATATTGATCGCACAATCGGAAGCCTCAATGAACGCGTCCGTGAACATCACAGTGTCGTTAGAGTTTGAGACAGTGAAGTCAGTTATCAGTGCAATCGTTCCGCGCCCCCGCGGTGACTAACAATACTGTAAACGTAGGTGAACTTTTTGGCTCCCCTTTTAGAGACCGGATCCAGTTGTTTGGACCGGAGAGAAGTCGCATTTTGACCACAATGGAAGCTATCGGGATTCATCCACCATAACCCCATTTTGCGCTCATAAACGATTTGTCCACCATTTCAGTCTGCATTGACCCACTCACTACCCAAGTGCATGTTGTAGACCTTCAAAAGTTAACATGGTGTGTTTGTGATAATCCGTTTACGTTGAGGGTCCGGATAAACTTGTGACACAAAAATTGTGAACTCTAATCTCTAACATTCTTCCTTGACAGTAAGGCTTACATCCCGTCATATACATGATAGTCCCGTCCCCATAGTGCAACCTCCTTGAATCCAGTAACATCTCAAAACAAATTTTTGGCTGCTGCAGAAACTCCCCTCTATGGGAAACTTCTCACTGTGAAATATAATCCCCAGACAGGAACACTACCCACTCTCATTGGGATTTTATCCAGCGGGGGAGAAACATTTTCGGGTAAAATGGTTCCTAACGAGGATGAAGCAGCTGTGTACTGCTTCCATGGTTTTCAAAGGTTTGAAAGTTTGCGCTGCATTACGCATTGTGTCAAGTGCAAATTTGTAAATATTTTTAAAATATATAATATCTATGAATATATAACCACATATGGCAGCTAAGCTCCTTAGATTGTTTGCCGGTATGCCATCTACGTACTCAGGCCCTCACAGAGAAGTCGACCGTCACAGGAGTCATTCATTGTGCGGGAAATTCTTTGCCACCAAAGTTGGAAGATTGAATACATTGTGCTGTAGAAATTCAATAAACCTTGCAGAGCCAGCCCGGATAGCGTGGTGGTTGGAGTGTTCGACTCACAATCGACCTTGTGTGGTTCGAGTCCCAGTTGAGACTCGGTAGATTTGCACAGCTGGTGATTCCTAACATGGAAGAAACATCAGTACAGTGCTTTTATGATTTTCAATGGTTTGGACGTTCACATAGCATGATATATCGTACTACGAAGAAGTCCTTGTATGCTTGTTTGCTATTCGACGGTGACAGGGGGAGCAGAAACTATTCAGTTACTAGAACAGTCTACGTGGCGCAGCAGAATAATTCCATTCACATTCAAACCGATCGTGTGTTCTCGATTGAATCGCAGAGTACCAGATTACATGTGTACTCATTCACCTGTTCCTTGAAAACTCGATACAACGACCGTACCATTGGGAGCTTATCCGAAATCATTTCTGAAAACCACGCGGCTCGGTTGAATTCGGAGAGTTACGCGTACTATTTCCCAAATCCTTGTTGAACAAAAACATTCAATGGCGATGAAAAAGGCTTTTCGCATCATTTACTATGTTTGGAGTAGGTAACAAAGACTTGTCAAATGTTGCATCCTGGGCAAAGTTGATGTCGTTAGTAATCGCCTTTGCAACCATACTCTGAGTTTTAACAAATAATTTTCGAAACACCTAAATTTCCTTGATTCAATTCTTGATACCAAAAATGCTGATGTGGCCTTCTATACTGTGATTAATTTCAGAAACACAAGTAAATACGGAATCATCAGGATCATTAGAACTGTGATCCGTAGTTAACTCTTCTGTTTTGTGAGCCAAAAAATGTTCTGTGTTAGTATAAGTAGGAACATTTTAAAACAAGCTTGTCCACTGTACAGCGCTAATCTCAGCCGTTTCCAGAATGGGAATAGTTCGGCGCAAAACATTATTATTGAATATTCTCCAAACTAACTGGCGAGTCTCAAGTTTTTTTCTAACAAGATCTATCACGAGTTATTTGAAGTCTGTATTAGAAACAACATGTCCTCACTGCCTGGTGTGTTTAATTATACTGAAAAAGCAAACATAATACAGATATGTTTCGAAAATACCATTATAATGGCAAGGCTGTAAGCCACTATATTGTTGTTCGACCAAAAAACAAGCGTAGGCTCCTGTTCATACACTTACTGAGTCTTGGCTTGTGGAGATTTTCGTTTTGTTATGCTTTTGCTGAGTGAGCAAGCGCAAGCACTGGCTCAAGATCACTGGTCCTTGTGTGTTAGACTATATTATTTTGTGATTCAATGGAAATTTAGCGGTTCATGGTAGATTTACTCGAGAAATACTCTTGGTTTATTGGACACGCTTGACTTTCAAATCAAGGTCATCTGAGTGTTGTCCGTTAAACGTCCATTTCGTTTTTCCGATGAAAGATAGACGTGTAGTGATTGCCAGAGAAATCTATCTATTTTTGTAAATTATATGTACAGATTCATAATCATGAGAACGCATCTGGCACGTGTTTTTTTTTATAAACATTGCTCGAAATCTTATGTGAGTGGGTTTCTTCGCTTTGTGCACGTAAAACATGATGTTTAAAACAAAACGCGGTGGGTAAAATACGAAGCATCTGACCCGGATATAGATCCGCTTGATGAGAAAAAGTCCGAAAGAGCAGTGAATGTGATCAGAGAGAAGATTCTCTGGTAAATAGTCACAACCGTTGCGAAGCATGAAGCGGATTAATCTGAGCAAGCTTCCAATGGATCTGAGGCTCACATCATTCGTCCAACAAAAGTGGTTATTTGCTGCAGTCGAGGAATATTCCACATCCCTTCACTGATCGTTTTGGCTATCGACCTACCTTGCGTGTTCTTTGGTGAGACCCAGAAAGTCAAAGGAAATGGTACTCAAGGCAAGAAATTATCCGAAAATCTCATTCCAACGGTTTCGAGATTACAAAACTCATCAAGCCTTTCGTAATCGTGTCCGTGTTTGTCTGTGAAGTGTTATGGACGACTGTCTGTACAACACCGCATTCCCTGTACTCCTTAGATAAACTCTCTCAACCCGTCAGATCCGGGGTGTTTTCTGGGCAGACTACTTTGCTTCGAGTACCACAATTCTGTGATATGATTTCTTCTATTGAAATCAGCTGCAGTGTGATGGTTATACACGACGAGTGGAAGTTCCGACAGAAAAGTCAATAAATCAACAGGACAGGGCTATATGTTTTCTGCTCCAACTAATGGCCCAAAAAATGTTCACCAACATGTTTCTCATGGTGTCCAGTTTCATAACTTGAATCGTGGAAGCGGACTTTTCTTTGAGATTTGTTAGATCCACGTTGAATTCTGCATCACGAGTCCTTATCCAGTAGCACGTTAAAACGGCTGAAAAATATCTGCAGTTCAACTTTCCTAAAGCAAGCAGTTAGGGCAGTATTTGTGACAAGAGGTTCCAAGTACTCATTTGATATCCTAGATATATTTGTGTCTTATTTAGTAACTTTTCCCTCTGATGATGATTATAACTATACTGAGTAATAGTATCGGCGTTATATACTTCAATTTGATGATGAGCCATAAAAATCTCACTAGTCCATTGATTACTTATGTAAACTGGGCATTTCGTCTTTAATCGTCATTCATTTCTTTTGCACAGCATAAACCAACTCCCAGCAGAATAATAAACCGGTCATTGTTAAGTGCATTCTTATAGCCTGTTTAGTCTTGATTAGCATGCGTGAAGGAGTACCATCCACTGCCAATAGTTGACTTTTTGTAAGGACTGAGTTTGAGTAAAATAGACTGCAGTGTTACTCACTGATCATGTCACGTGAAAGCTTCTGTTTCTTAGTCAGCACCGGGCAGAATGATGAAGTACCTTTCCTAGTATTTCTCCCGAATACCATGTGAATATCGTATGGGAAGACAGTGCTGAAAGCAGTTACTAGATAGGAAATATTAGCGGGGTTATTTTTTGTTGGAAATCAAATTACTTTGGCCGGAGTCGGTCTAACCTTGCTAATAACACACCCCCTTTTCTTGCAGACTCAATAAAGCTGAAAATATCTTTGTTTGTTGCCTTTTAGTCTATGATGTCAGTAAACTATATATTTTTTTTTGCAAGGTTCCTAGAAAACACCCTGGAAAGATCCACTGTTGCCCCTGGGTGATGCACACTTTCATTGGCGGGCTGGAAATCACACCGAATCGGGATAGCTTTCCAGATGGTTTTCATCACTACTGAAAAAATGGGGATCTTGGCAGATGTAATTCTATTTTCTGATGCGTCGAGCATTTGCACATCTAACTAAAGGAAGCAAGACCGGGGCAAGCATAGTTAGATAGTACCACGGTATATTCTCTAGCTGCTCGGCAGCAAATTGCAGTTGATGGTAGTTTCACAGAGAAACATTTCGGTTAACTTCGAAAGCATGACCTCAACCTCAAGGTTGTATTAGCAAGGTTCGTTCAACATCTGAATTCTTTTCGCTAATCTAGATCATATTTACCAAAAACTGGAAGAATTCGCTGCCTTAGTTAAGAGTAGAGGGCTAACATTCAGCAAGCTTATCGGGAAGGTGTTTTGTAGTTGATACTACTTAAATTCTCTCAACGAATAAGAGAGCGAGTTTCACCTGCAACATTCATGTAAAACAGTGTTAGAACATAAAGCCACGGGCTGAACACGAACACATCCAACTTGAACGTTGATACTACGTGCATGATTGTAAAACTACGTCCAGAGAGCATTAGATCGATCCACTGAGAGAACGTTTCACTGATATATTTTACTACATTCCAAGAGAGGATGATGCAGAGTAATTTAAGTCAGTTTTTGACCTGTCAAATGCAGACACGGAGCTCCCATCAAAGCGATTCTCATGTTGTAATCACGAAAGAATTCCAGGTGCATTTCAGTTCCTTTTGGCTGTAAGTTTACTTTGTTTGATCTATAGTTAGAGTTTGAGTCCTCACAAAAACGGGATCCGTAAAACGAAATTCCTTAGGAAATTATGCTTTGATTTTACCGTTCCGGTACTCTTTCTGCCAGTAAACATTGGTTATGACAAACTATGACCAATCTTTTCGGCAAGTGTCAACAATGATACCCTAAACAAAGCTGCAATAATCCGGCCCACATAATTAACTTCTCTTTCCGTTTATTCTTTTAGTGTAACGCAATGGGATATATCCCACGTGAAGTTCTATACCCCATTGCCATGGACATATTCACTGGGTGGGTAAAGGCTATTACATTTGGCAAGCCAGAGAAGCTTTAAAAATTCAACTTATACAGTTTCCCAAATGAACCTTGATTTGGTTGTGATGATGAATTTATCTTCAGTGTTGGAGAAAGATGGTATAGTTTTTTTTATCACACTGGAATCTGGAGTGGAAAATGATGTTCATCATAGACTATTGCTCATGAAAAATTTTCTCAACTAGGTTGGTTGTCTCCAATGTCTAAAAGACTGAAATCAATGAAGCGGGTAGACGCGAGACAACTTTTTAATAACCAAACACTAATGTGTATCTCAAGCACCATAGTATTTGTTTACATATAAGCGATTGTGTCTTATCTGTTTAGTTGGGATTTACATTCTCTCATGTTTATGGACCTTTGACGTACACGAAATGAGGCATCTAACGAATTTGTCCTCTTGTCATCGCCATTGTAAAGAGAAGCATTCCAGACTTCTTATGTATTTGCTGTCTAGAAAGTAGCTGATGTAGGGGTTGTGTTTTATAGTTAGTAGTAGAGCCCCTAAACACAAAACCTGCACGTAGCCCGTAGGCAGATTAGGAAGTGCGTAAGCAAAGTCTCTGAGCTGAGTTACATGCAAAAGCTAGCGTACACTCAACTTAGGTATGGTCAAGTCAATCTATATGCACCAGGACCGATCAGTCAACAGATAGTGCATGGACTGGAGCACGAACAAATAATAACAGGCTTTTGTCTATGCCGGAGAAGCTTAGTAATCAATTATCTGCGTAGTGGACGTGACTGTTTAAACCACATGCGGTGGATTTGAGGGAAATTGGAACCAATTTGATAAGTATGAAGGTTGCTTGAAAAGCAGTGCCCTTTTCCTCTGTGAAGGCATTGATGATGACGTCGACAATGATCAAAATCATTCCGCGACTGGTTCTGCTGAGTGACATTTTTCATAATAATGCATGCCGTGTTTGTTCGTGTGATATTATTACCAACTGGAATTGGGTACGGTACACTCCTAACCAAATAAATCGTCTTTCATCAGCGAATATTTGAGGTGAATTATTTGGAGTGTATGTTGTTGTATTCGCAGTAAGTGACGAATATGCACTAGTTCCACTCTAATTATTTCCACGAATGTAAACGCAAAACCCGGTCGTAGCCGGCAAGCCATCAGCTAGGTGCGTAGGTAATATCAGTGAGCCAAGTCACGTGCAGGCGCTAGGGTACGTTCGCCTTAGGTCAAACAAGGTCAGTCCATATGCAGCTGGATCGATCAGTCAGCAGAAAGTGCAGGAAATGAAGAGTGAATAAACATAAACAGACTTTTGTCCATGCACGAGAGGGATATTAATCGATTGTCCGTTCAGCAGGCATGGATACTTAAACCGTATACAACAGTAGGAAACGTAGGATTTTTGTTTCAGGAAGCGTCGTTACTTGTACGGATAGATGAAATTCAGAATCCGCTACGTCCAACAAATTTCCTCCATGCCCTTAGAATGGTCAGATCAAATAGTCTACTGTACTTGTTGTCATTAGTAAACAAACACCTACGAGGGACGGGCGGAAAACTTACAAAACCACCAGATGTATTCACTTATGTTCATCTCGCAAAATATGAAAGGACAACACATGCCTTAGTGGCAACAACAGTTAAATGTTATTCAAATTTGTCCTGTACACATGTGGCGAACCTTATCCTGATTTAATGCCTTTCATATAAAAAATATAAAATAGTACTGTTTTTGCTTCCTTTTTTTATTCATTATACAACAAGGTACAACAATTCAGGAAGAGAGACGAGGCCGATGAAAGGCAGTCAAATAGGAAAATGACTGGCAGTGGCGGGAATCGAGCTCGGGTCCCTATTGTCCAAAGTTCACGATGACAACAGTTTGACCACCACCGGTCAATCTTAGTCTGTCTGTTCATTTTTTCTGTTATATTTTTTTTAATTTACTCGATTTGTTAAATAATCCAAGAGTAATCTCGATGTCGATGCTAGTTTGCGAATAGGCAAGTTTTCTGGGCGCTTTTAATATAATAGAAGGAGGTAGAAATGTTTTTTGTTTGAGTTACGGGCACAGCTGTATCTACACACGAAGAGGCGTTTGTCTAAGGGTTTCAATTTATTGTCCACGAGTTCCTTACAATTAAAATCGGTGTGAGAATTTCTCGACAGGTTTTCCAGTGAGATTGTTCACTGGTTTGCACGTGGCAGGTTAGCGAAGTTTACGGGTTGTTTTTCGAACTACGAGAAGAATCTACTGAATCTAACTGTTATCACCCGCTTTGAAAGCTGTAGGCAAGGCTTGAACTCGTTGGACAGAACCCTGGCGATTAGCGTTCGTACCCACCTATTTCCTTTCTTAACTGAACCTGTTCGCTCATCCGACCAATCCTCTGCTAGGAATCCATAAGCCTTAGGACATCCGTTCCTCTGACTGAATTCATTTCATTTTTTTTATATAACCCACATGTAAATTATTATACACAGTTCCCTATTTTTTGGAATGGCTCTCACAATAATATAAGAAAAGCTAAACTGAATGGCTTCATAAATTCAACGCACCTGCCATCTTGTACACGATAATAACTGCTTCCCCATAAAACAAATTGTAGCATCTGAAATGTTATCGAAATAATCAAAGGAAGACCGAAAGAAATGCCCCTCGATGAACATCATCTCCATGTGAGATAGACACTTCATTAGCTAGAGCTATTTTCTTTCGGGCTATCTCGATCTGGCTTCTAAGACTGCTATGAGATAAGGATGAAGATGATTCTAGTATATTTGGTTCACTCAGCCATAAAGAATGTGTACATAATTACACTGTAAACATCGTGCTATCGTTTACAAAAATATTTAAGCTGGGCTTCCCGACAACTTTGTCAGTTTACTCTCTAGAAAGATAAAATTGTTTTTGTTTTGTTTTGAATACACAACAGTTTTTGACTCAACTGTAGACTGTACGCGAGACGAAATTCATTTTCTCCGAAAAAGCAAAATCGTGGAAAAGAGAAGACAAGTAGTGAAAAGCAAGCATTTTGTTTACTGTTTTCTACCGCCTACGTACCACATGTCAATTTACTCACGACAGAGCACAGTGAAATGGGCTAGATAAGAAGCACTTACAGAGCTCTCGATAGCGGAGAGGAAGAGACACTTCCTTTTGGTGAGTGCGAAGACAAACTAACGTTAGTTTCAAGAGATTTTTGTGCAAAGTCCCGGCTGGTGCACGTGTTAAGCATGGCTTCGCTGAATGCTAACTTCTTCTATCTGGTATTGTGCAATAATACCGTGATGGATTTGGTCAGGTCAAATTTGTGATCGTATGCAATCACTTGTTTCGTAATCCATGAGAACAGAGAAAAGACATAAGTCGCGAGATGCAAGCATTTCGTTTACTCTTGTCAACCGCGGACTTAAAACGTGGCAATATATATACATGGTACAGTAGGGGGGGGGGGGGGTAAGTGCAACAGTAAAGTAGACACGATCGAAAGCTCTTAGAGTACTTACGTTGTGGAGAGTGAAGTCTGTCGTGTTAACGCCAGGGTAAACAAACATTTTGGATCAATCGTTTTTGTGCACAGAGTGCTGGCTGATGCATCATAATTAGAATATCTTCACTGAACTCCAATAGTTTCGGTGTTGGATTGCGCAACAATGCTTTGAAACACTGGGTCAGGTCAACTTTGTGACCTGATGCAATCAAGTGTCTTCCAATCGAAGAAGCTGGCGGTTTGACCTCGTTGTGTATTGCCCCAGCCGTAATCGTAATCGACGAGGCCGGAAATTAGACGTCATTCTCTGTGGCCCCTTTCAGTTGAGTCATGGATTCTGACAATCATTTGGGTACGTGCACCTGCAGTGGCTGATGAGCAACCCTTAGCTCTTATGTAACAGATGATGACTGAGTAAAGATTACAGTTTACTTG
Source organism: Fasciola hepatica (assembly GCA_948099385.1). Taxonomy (NCBI): domain Eukaryota; kingdom Metazoa; phylum Platyhelminthes; class Trematoda; order Plagiorchiida; family Fasciolidae; genus Fasciola; species Fasciola hepatica. The sequence continues at coordinate 7,317,395 of CANUEZ040000019.1, forward strand.
GTTAAATAAGTGGTCGCCTTTAAATAATAAAACAATAAAAGTTGCTTCAAATTCTGATGATACTGAATGACATCACAAATTTCTTTCGAATGTGTTTAGTTTCTCATAGTACACTCATCAGTTCAATTCACGAATAAACTTCCAAGTTTTGGCTGAGTAGCTCTCTCAAAATGAAACTATATTGGTGCTCGCAAAAAATTGGCTATCACTACAGTATCCCGAACTTTTAAATGATACTGGAATTGTTCTTCAGTGCAAAGTACTTGAACATATATAGCTTATTCTTGTAGACCGAAAACTTCAACGTGACCAGATTTATGAAAACAACTTTTAGCCACACAAGGACATTGCGAAAGGCCAGAAAAACTGGCTTTCCAGAGAAATGCGGTAAGTTACTAAAAGGCTCCATTCCCGCTCGCCAAATATGCTAAATAATTACTGACTGTAGCAGAAATTATGTGGCTTGACCTTTAGTCGGTCACGTTCTAAATTATGTCACTGTGTCTCACAAACCTTGAAATGACAAAGTGGACAATACGTATCGGGTAGTACAAGCCTACCACGTGCAATGACAGGCGGCAGAATGAGGGCAGATTTCAGATGAACTAATTCATCTTGGTCAAAAGTGAACCAGCTTTCTTCGTTCTAGTCCAAAGACAGTCTTCCCTTCATTCGAGAATTCAACAATCCATTGGACTGTGTTGTTGGACTCCAGGATGTTTATGTCACACAAGAATTCACCATTAGCATTCTTTCTGATGTTCCGGTAAATTGCAGAAAGTCGTCCTTTTTTGATAACAGTTACATTGATTTACTAACCCATATTTGTGGTTTGTTCGTGAGAAAATCTCGACCGACTTAAAAGATGACTTCGATTTCGTCCGGAATTACTCCTTCGGGTTATTTACTATTGACACAATAGATGCTGTGTTTTGATGGTAATAAGTTGTGTCATTCTTTGGCATTTAGGATTAGGCAAACCATAGAACGTATGCTAGACACAGTTTCTTAGATCTCATTTCAGTGAGCATGATTAGAGACAGTTACTCAACATAACCCCTGGATCTCAGAGCAGTTGGTTTAAACCCGATAATTGAGAAAACAAGCCTGTCTCTCCCTGCTGATTTCTGATAAACTGACTCAACGAAGTCCTCGAATGACCTTCAATGTTTTTTGTGTAGTTCTTCAACCACAGTGCTAATCTTCACCCCGAGAAATAGTTAGGCTTTATCTAAGTGAACGAAGCAACAGTGGTTAGGTCAGATGATTTACATTCGACATTATCCTAAAGTAATCTTGGTGTATAATTCATTCGGTTTGTTTTCAGCGAAGGTACGGTTCGTTAGATTTTCACTTGAGAAACGGTCTTAGGAAACATTTGTTTTTCAGAAATTTCTGAATTTTTTCAATTTATGGCCTTCGAAAGGAATTCAAAATACTAGTATTTATTCGCAGTTTCGACGTCCAGATTTGTTCCTCTCAAGTTGCTTTCATCTTTGATTCTGCCTCATATATTCCGCTGCAAAATCTGATTGTTTATTTATGACATCCGTGCACTGTAAATTGGAACATGCTTTGCAACACAGCCCGAATGAAGTCCGAGATAGTTCCAGTGTAACTCGCTTTGTTTTGGCATGGTCTCCAAATGTGACCTTGCTGTCCATTACATCTCCGAATATTTTTGATACAACAAAGGTTGCCCCTCAAAAGTTATGCTCTCACAGTCATGCCAAATTTTGTGTCCTTTTCGAATGTGTTTGTAAAAAGATTGGAATTAATGACCCCTTGGCAAAACACATCTTTTTGAAGATCTGTTAGGAACAAAATGAAACACATTTTCGGGAATTTGAACAACCGTTATCGGAAAAATCGCGCTCGAAGGATATCTGCTTTGTGCAAACAAGCCCTGTCAGAAACGTGTTAACCCATGTTAACCAATTTTAAAATACGTTCCTTACTCTGAAATATATCAGAATTGATTGATTCTGTGAGCAGACGTGGGTTCCGTTCTTGTACAAGCAATCTATCCTCACGCTGACACTGATGACGAAGTCGTCCAAGTTGATGGACTCGAAAAATTTCTAGCTGATCATCCCTTCCCCTATAGAAAAACCTGCTGTGGTGTCCTGATATAAGTAAGTGACTGTTGGTTTAAATTCTTCCGCAAACTGTTCAAATTTCCAGGACTCTTATCAGTGCTTCCATTTTTAAGTGTGAACATCAACATTTCAGTTACCGTCGATCGAGTATATTGGTCATTTAAATTTCTTCGAGATGTCCTGCTGTTGAACTAGATAAATTCACTGATATTCTATCGTCCGAATGGCTACCTTATTTTTCATCTTAGTGATGTTTAGTACGTGGTGATTTCAACTGGCTTGCTGTGAGTTTCCTTGTCAAACGGGCCCTGGGCTTTATTGTTGCTTTTCATCCGGACTTGTCGTGCAAAAACCACAAAAATGTCACATATTGCTTGCCACCTTTCTTCCTTATAGGGAACCCTGATCGTGCCCCGGTAAAAGATTTTCCCGTGATTCATTGTAAAATTACCCGCGAGCACATCAACTAGATTCGCGATCGAAGGACTGTAAGGCCACGGTTTCACCCGGACAACCTTTCCAGACTCAGGTGTATAATAATCAATTACCATCTCAGTACATTTCCTCAGTTCAACCCGTCCTTATCCTGTGAACATCTACATCTACAATCTATGCTCTCCTTCAGCAAATTTATAAAACCCTTTCAGACAGATTTTCTTCCCCTTGTGTGAAACAACTGAGCCAAAAGACGGAACGAGCCTTAAAGGTTAGAGATCATGCTGCCGTCATTTTGGTGTTAGAATCTACCGAAGAGGAGCCACACGTGCCTAAAGATCCATATACTCGGCCCATAATTGCCAACAGGAACTGTCGTGATACCAGGGAGCCATTATGCAGATATGAGGTTGCAAAACCCAGTAAAAGTCCGTCGTCTCTGGACGCTGAAAGAGCTTAATCGACCCTTCACTGTTGAGATTCATTCAGCACCAACACTGAATTAAAATGTTGAGTCTCAACAAAACTATGTCTGGACTTCATTCAAACGAGCATGAAGAACTAACATTACTCTCGATAAGCAGGGCTAGCGGTTCCAATGATCTACCAGCGATAATCCTAAAGGAGTGCGCAGGAACTCTGTTTCTAATAATGTTAGAACTATTCAACAGACTTTTACCTCAATAGTTCATGCCTGATTGCTGGAGAGTGGCTTCCATTAATTCGCCGCCTGAAGATGGATCATCAAAATTATGTCCTGTAGCTCGTAAATCAGTTCACCTCAAAGAGTTGAAAAAGCTTGTTCTGCGTGAAATCTCCCCGAAGTTCTATGTACCGGATCCTAATTAATTTTGCATACAGACGCTTTCGCTAGCATCACTCACTCATTTGGTGTTATCCCCGTTAGACCACAAAAGCCAGGCAGTCGGAGTGTGCTACTTGACTATCGAGATGCATTTAACTGTTTCGACATATCTAAACTACTCCAGGTTCTCAAGGATTCCGGAGTCACCACATTCCATATACCTATTACACTTTTTTCCATAACAAATGTTTTACAAAGAGCCTTTCTGTCATCATCCCTTTCTTTTTAAATATCTCTCTCACTCCTGTATATGATGCCAATTTGCTCATTCAGTATATAGACGACACAATCCTTGGTATGCCCCATGCCATTAGCTCTCTTCAAACAGCCTAGCAACAAAGAATCACTGAACTCATAAACTGGCCTTCCGGTCTTAATCGAAAATGAACCGCTCTAAATGCTCCGATATCTCATTTTGTCTTCATAACAGCACCAAATATTCCGATCTTGTATGCCGTTCAGACCAATTCATAAGAGGTGTGCACACTGCAAGAACATCATCCACCAAGCATCTTGGAGTCACTATCAGCGTGGTATTTTGTTGGAATGTTTCAGACATTGGAAGTAGGTAGTTTCTAACTACCTGACTCCGATTTCTAGCATGCAATAGTGGAAGCCTTTATTATTGTCAAATAATGATGCACTCAATCTCATCGTGTGGTACGGGCTTCATAAAACATGAAACATTTTACTTCTTATTTACTTCTTTCATTTATCTGTCCATACTGTACTGGACAGATTTTGGCCTTTGCGGGATATAATGCCCTCGTAGATGGGACTCCAGATACGTCGGTCTTTATTCGTGATTCTCGAAATGTTCAACATCAAAGCTTGATATATCATTTGATTGGAAAATCAAAGGCTGTCCATAAGATCACATTTCATTATTTAAAAATAATCGGTACAACTCATCGGCACATGAGTACGGCCAAATGACAGCATAAATCATATTTACAGACTATGAAAGAATGAACAGAGAATCGGACAAAACACAACGGTAGAACTAATCAACCTTATGTGCGGAAGATCAGAACATATACGCGTATCAAAAACGTGTGAAACATTCGGTCATAAGATTCTTATCGCTGAAAAATGACATGACTCTGCCTTGTAATTGTTTCTTTCGAAAACTGACATTGTACGATACGGTGATCATCGCAGAAATCCACATGGTTATCCAAAGAGTGGACAGTTTTAAGCTGGACTTCTGGTACATCGGCTTTATCATCATCATCATCATTCTCGTCACCGTCAGCATCAATGACATCAACTTGACTGAATTTTGGAAATGAACACTAGTTTTGGACTATACATAATAATTGACTGATCATTCTACATTCGCATCATACGTATCTAGATATAATCTCTACTTCGGTTCAGTCAGAGATTTGTGCCTAAGAATAAAGAGCGATAAATGCTAAGGACTTTTTTCACTTATCAATGAGTGAATTGATTATCATAAATGCACTGCAATCAACTCATTAAAATGATCATAGCAGATGACCAACGTTACCGGAAAACCGATAGGCATCAACAGACGCTGACAATACCTCATCTTGACAGAGAAGATAAAATGGGAAATAACAAGCTTCAGCGGAAATAACATTGTACTGCCTTGTACAGTGTGAATGATTTAGTTTATTCCCAAAACCCACCAGCACGTGTTCCCTGATCTAGAACAGAAACGGGTTGGTATGTAGAAATTCATCACAAAACTTGGGTGTATTAACAGTTCTGTCACCCGCAGGCATCAATTCACCCTGGAGTAAAAGCTTCATGTTAAATGCACCAGCAAAGCGTTCCGGGTCGTTGTCACTCTAAGTGACGAATATGGGACGAAACGTTCAATGAATTCATCACATTTTTATTTGCATACGTATTCGCATTTGAGCAGACTTTTGCGTAGACAGACGTCCTCATTTCGGTCAAAAACGATTTATACCTTAAACCTCATCGAATCACTAGGATAAAAAAGATGACATATCAAAATTGCAAAGAAATTCTGCCAATACTCGTGCCCAGCTTGTTATAATACAAACATAAAGGAATTAGTTGTTTACATCACCACATTAACCACAACGTTCGAACTGCATATTCCTCTGGTCACTAATATTGTGGCTATCTGCCACCATCAATTACTTGTTTCAAAATGGTAGACGTAGCGACCACAGTCCCAGTCGTGAAACTCATCGATATCCCGCGAGCCTTTGCATCCATGATTTTTGTCAGGGAGTCTGGAATCTCCGTGAAAACACGTCATCCGCAAAGCTGCAGTCCGTATTCTTCCAATCCACGGACAAGGTGGTTTGTGAACACTAACCAATGACAAGGTCCGCATACTCGACATAGCAGTGCAGTCGTGAAGCGTGTGCCCATGAGCTAATCGGTCTGTCACTCGCAAGTGTTCACGTCGACCACTGACGGACAACCTACTGCCTACTTTTCACACCAACCCGCCAACCAATCAGACTTCCGACTTACTGTGATTCAAATTACCCAATCACATCTTCGCACGAATCTGGGTAATCAATAACGAAGCCACATGTGTCCATGCATTCCTTTCCTCATGCTATACGAATTGTTCATTTTTGGTTACAGTTGAATACAAATTGCGCACTTTGTTCATGATTACCTTTCCGTTGGGATTCATGCATCGAGGAAGTACTGACCGGGGATCGTCCGGAGGTTTGCTCATCGACACAACAATTTTCGTCCTTGAAGTTCAATGTGGATAAGCTGCAACAATTAAGTTCTCTAAACTATGAGGTTAAAATTCTCTGCCACATCCAAATCCTGGCAGCTATAGGAAAATTGAGAAAATGCAACCCCCAAAGTATCCACCAATTTAGTAAGTGGCTATGTCTACAACAAATGAGTAAATATATCCAAGTACAGTACATCAGGTATCCAACCTCTTCGACATACGACACAGCACATCATCATTCATAAAGATAGTTTTCCCTGAACAGTTTTTGCTCTGACAGAGTAGAAACTTTTATGTTACACGTCAGATGGTTTCTTCATTTCTCGTGGTGCATCTGATAATAATTCTCCTAAAAAGTTGATCACAGTATAAGGCAGCCCATGGCTGCGGTTGTACTGAGTTATACAACCTTAAATTTACTAAAGTGAGCTTGTTTTGGTATCTATAATCATGTGTCCCGTTTGCAAAGTTGTTTCTTGAATAATCGTCCAGAGTTAATGGATAACAAAAACAATTTCTTAGCTGGTTTGAATTCCTTCAGGAATGATTGGTGGGCTCTTTTCTTTGGGTACATATAGCTGGCTTCCTTGTCCCCAATGGACCCATCTCCAGCACTGCGAAAATGAAACCGATGTTTAACGAACCTCTCTCACATAAGCTAGACATGAATGCCATGCATTCGAAGTAAACCGGATGTTTTGCTCTGGTGATCATCCGGCATGATTCGAATTTATTAGGCAAAGATGAAATACACTCAGAATGAAAGTTGCCCTCACAGTTTTCCTGATTGCTCGCAGTCCACTACTGATTAACTTTGTACTTTTAAGCCACGGTTCAGTGAGACTTGGTAACAAGGGACAAGCAATTTCAACTTCTCACCTATCACCGCAGAAATAGGTTTATAAACATGGATTTGTAAGGCATTTTATATTTCATATCATTCTCAGAACTTTCTTAATTAAAAGAGAATTTCGATAGGAATAAAATAAAATATGATAATAACTGTAGGCACTCTTCTCTTTTTTTATTTACAATAGTGTTAAAAATCAGGCCGTGAATTTTGCGGAACAAAGTAAGAAGTTTATCACAGCTGGCATGAGATAACAAAATCCAGCCTATCAACAACAACAATAACAAGCACGTCAGTGAACAACATGAGTACAAAGTCATGTGCTTGCTTTCGTTCGTATGCTGTTGGCGATAAAAATATTTGTCGTTGTTGAAGTATCAGGTTGAATTAGACTTTTATTATGCTCGGTCAAAAGATTTATTACTCAATTTTAGCTTTTGGTTTTCCAACACGGTTACCTTGAGCAAGTTTTAATAACTTTTTAATCAAATTCTTTTACTTGAAGATTGTATCAAGTATCATTTTAGAATGTATTCGCTACTTTTCTTATGCAGTGCTCCTACTCGCAAGATGGAATTTAGTTGAGAGAACAGAAACGGAGCTGTGTGATTATTGACGGGTCACTTTGTCTACAATACTTGTAGTACATCGTACTTTCCACGACCAGGGGGGAAAAGAGGATAACTTAGTCCCCAGTCTCCATCTGTTTGATGGTCTCTTTTCGCCAACCGAAAGTTTTCGCATTCCTTTTCTTAGTTCTAATCTGTAGTCCTGAAGCTGTCATCCTCGGAGAATTTGGTGCAGAACGCTCTTGGGTTCGATTTCCGTGGTCTCTGGTCGTTTCCCTATTCGGTGGACCCAAATTGGCCGAGATCAGATTCCAAAAATATTGTTAGGTGTCGCGTAGTAAACTGTTTTTTTTTTCATATTCCGTGATAAAATACGTAATGGTTACACCTCAAACGTTTGTATGAAGATAGACACCGAAGCCAGCTGTAGCCGGTGTGCAAGGAGCAAGCAAGCAAGCAAATGAGTAAGTAAGTGATCAGAGGCCAAGCTAAGTCAGTCGATATGGTACAAGATCGATCAGTGAACACGTTGCGGGCCGAAGAGTGATTAAGGACTAACTGGAGTATGCCGATGCATGAGAGGGAAGCTGACCGATTTTACGTGTAGTACGCTTGACTTTTTGAACCACAAACAACAAACGGAAGTAAAAGCTTGCTCGTTGATATTATTTATTTATTTACTCTGTAACTGCATCTAACTTTTTCAGGTGCCAGTCCCGTTTGTTGTTTAGACTGTTGTGCACCCTGGTGCAAGCCAATGGTGGTTGTTGAATTTGTTAAATAACCCCGATTCCAGCAATCACTGGCTTAGGTTAATGGTTTATTGGTCTCCTGTAAACTTTGTGCATTCGTGTCATGTAAAACCTCAAGCAAGGGATGCTAGACACCGCAAGATATTAGTCACATTTACGGCCAGTTAAACTTGAATTAAGGTGTAAAACGGTGGCATTTATTGTTTTCAGGTCATATTCAACACGAAGTGTACTATTCCAGTCCGTATTACTATCAAAACAGAGTTTTGCTTGCACTTTTTGTTTGCTTCAAAAAATGGATTTAGAATAGTTACGAAAGAGCTGACGGTACCATTCAGAACAATTTACTGCATAATCTTGCTCACTCTCTAAATTCTGACTAACTCAAGCTTAGAGAGTAATCCCTTCTTTCATTGGATACCTGTAGGTCCCCGAGTGCTTCGCAATTATCATCGCACAGCGAAAAACCTATCTGACCACTATTCATACGATCAAAACAAGGTTTGGGATTAAAATTGTCTGGACTGATAAATATTCATGAAGCAATGCAAATTCGCACGGATTAGCACACTCTACGAACTGGCTAACTGAGTACGCGTGAATGCATTCTCAAAATTCAATGTGATGAAAAATGTCTCCAAGACTGATAACCAGACTGTGTTTACGCCAAGGCGTAACCTTAGTGATAACAAAAAAGCCCACCACTCTGCTGCATGTTGTCAAATACAACAAAAATATCAGTTTACTAGCACGAACAGCACCAATCGTTTTCCATTCAAGGGGGGTGGGGGGGGGTGGGAATCAGATGTTGTGTTCTCCATAAGCATAACCGAACGTTTTACACGCGTACATCTGGGGTCGTATGAAAACTTGCATCCGCTTTGATACAATCACATGACTCACAGAAGGCTGATGATTGTAACAAGCACATGGCAATCTGGTTACAATGGTCCAAACTGTTTACGCTTTTCCTAGCGTGAAAACAAGTTTCCCCAAACCCCCCATCTGTGTTCCTATTGCCAAAATTCTAAACTGATATAGTGCGTTAACATTCTGGTGTTTCAGGTTTCCATGACTAACGCACAAAACACGAAGACTGTTCACTGGCTATCACCTTTGAGTGATCAATTACCTGTGATAGGAATCCTAAAACCAGCGAGATGACGATTCACAATACCCAAAAAATATATATAATTTCGGTTGTCAAAATGATGAATTATTCGTGGTTGCCTCGGTTTGCACACACGCATACACACACATCTGTGTTTTCAGTTATCTTTTTTCGGTTTCATCACACATCAATCCCATTAATACAAATCCATGGTTTTAGCTGCTGCCTTGCAGCCTAGAAACTAAATGCTGAAGCTTCAAGACCAAAAAAGGGATTAAAGCCATCCGCGAGTGAAGAATGACGCGGATAAACCAAGAGTTCGAATGCAACCATAACACCGATTGAGAAGATGGAACGTGACGTATGGTACAACCCACTAATCAGTAAGCTAATCATGTATACTTTGATATATTCCGACAGTAATCACAGCGACCTTCTTACAGAAGATTTCTGTTGATATTTTTACTTTTATAGTGATGAAAAAGACATACTTCGATCGGTGAACCACTTAGTCGTATCATTGGTTTTGCCGTTACTCAATAGCATATTTTGGAGAAGCTGATATCTACAGTCAGTTGTCTCCTAACCTTGTCTAACAGCGTACTGCTCTGGTATGAAGTTACTAGAAGGGACATTCTTGGCAGACTGAGAATTCAACCGCACAGCCGAAGATAATCGGAAACCATGAATGATCCTGAGGTTTCGAGTGGCAAAGCACTCAAGGTTAGGCTTGGTCATGAATTGATAACTGTTACTTCGTAACCATTGGAGATACAAGTGCCTCGAGAAGAGCTTAAATGTATTCTGCACACGGAGTGATTTGGACCACCATCTGTTATTGATCTTTTTATGGAATATATCGAGCGCTCTATTATCAGAAAAAGCCCCTTTTTAATACGAATCCAATATTCTGAAATATTTACGCATCAACAAGAAAAAATCAACTCCATATAACTATGAAATTCGTACTAGACGGAAATTTTTTCTCGTTGCTACAACAGTTGGGTAAAAGGAACAGCCGTTCGCTAATAGACGTTGCTTCGTCATTATGGTTATCCGACGGTAAATTCCCCTTCAGATCAGTCTTTTGGGTTTGCAATTATTTCCAGTTACGAATGATCAATTAATTTATCAGCTGTTGCAAAATTAACTCATATCAACAGAAATTGTGTAGAACAGCTGTTGCACCGCATAAGTCGAGACGCCAAATCATTTGAACATAATCATGAAAAGTGATTCAGTCTTATCGGTTCAGACCGGACTACGTCATTCATCTACCTGAAAAAACCTGTTTCATATGACTTGGTACTCTAAGTCTCCATTTATTATTCAACTAAATTCTAATTTGTCCCCAAGTGGAGAACTGCATGTTTTCTTCGCGGTTAGCTGCAATTGTTCTCGTTTTTCGAGATGCAATGTGCAAAGTATTAGTTACTTGGAAAAAACATTCTGTTAATTTATAATTGAACCACAAATTCATACGAGTAACCTCATTTCCATCCGAGCAACTAGGAAGTGCACGCAGAAGTCTGTATTGTTCAAAATATTACTTTATTCTGTGTATGATTGAAAATTTTGTTTGGAAAGTCACTCAGTAGATACAATCAAAATCAAATAAACAATTTTCACCTTCGTAACTTTCATGCACGAACAGGGATCATTCAGACATTGGTTTTCGTGACATAAACTTCCAAAGCCCATTTCTTTCGGTTGTTTTTACGTGACCCGTATTCTCACGAGCGAATTTCACAGTCATCTTCCTGGAAACTGACAAGTAGAAGGATATAATGACATGTTCACTAGGCTTGACTATTTATCGTTGAAGCTTCGGTTTCATTCAACCTATTCCGCAATGCAGTCAGGTGAAAATTGCTTGAGGTAAAACGTGACTTTCTTTTGTAAACATTGCAAAAATGCAAATTTTATCACTTAAGGCTAATTTCTGCATATTTTATCCTCTTTTTTAATTCCCTTTTACTATGTTCACTTCCAAAAAAGGTCCCGGGTGTTCAACAATACATTGAATGAAAGTTAACGATTGGTCCAGTGTAGGAATATCGATGGTCTTCCTCTGCACAACACGCTGTCGTGAAAATAAAAAAAAGATGAGTATAGATCGGAACAGTAATTCAGACGGCTTTGTACAATTTTTATGGATAAAATCCTCAATGTTGTTGGGAATTCCGGTTGAAATGGAATTCCACAGACCATGGGCCGTTATTATGTACTCTAAGGCGCCTTTTATCTGCACAACACCATATCGAACAGCAATAACAATGCTAACGAAATCTATCCATAATATGGAGTTGACCTATAACGGAGGGATAATTTTAGGGACTTCAGAATGCAGTTAAAGACAAATGCTGCAAACCTTTTGCGTTTGCATTAAAAAAAGCAACTATGGTTTTAAAGAGAAATTCAAGAGTAATATTTTCCTTGTTTCGAATGAACTAAACCAATTTCGCTACACAGTGTCTAAAAAAAAAACCATAACTGCATGAGCCTCACGTGAGGTTCTACAACAAAGGCAGTCCCTTTTTATGCGCACTGCAGGAGAAACGAGGTAATCACATTCTCCAGTGTCAGTCTGAAACTTCACATCACAAAAATACGAGAGCAATAATAAACAGTGTCCCGAGTGGGAAAGTGTGGTGCAGTGTGGCTTACTACCCAACTGAAAAGAAGAACCGTTTGTGATGGACAACAGTTTTTAAAACTAGAGCGAAACAAAGTGATAAACATGTATTAGCAAAACACTGTGCACAAGGACCAGAAAGTGAGGAATGAGCGATAGCTATTCTCATCGGACATTTCTATAATGTGACACTGTTAATACAAATAAGGTTGTCGAAATTTTAATCTAGTTCAAAAACGCGCTACGAGCTTCTTGGATGTTCTAATGTGACGAAAACCGGATGGTTCCATGCAGAGATCAGTGTTCCGCAATGAAACACGATCCGAACAGTACCTCTTTCCTAATAGTTTCAAACCTATCGAACACAAACGCGCACCAGTCAGAACCTCGTTCTGCAGGACTAGAAAGTTGTGTACCCAGGATACCATCTGTCGATTGAGACGGAAAATCTGTTCCTTATATTGCTTAGTTATCGTTACCTGGACTACTTTATTTATTTCTGAAGAAAACAAATAAAGATAACATTTACATGAAATTAGTCTTGAAAAAATCGCAATAAGCTTGTCCCAAAGTGTGCTACGCCTCAGTCAGAAAGCAAAACCAAGTCGGGCTCGTACCCGATTGTAGTTATTCAATGTATCGCATGCATGAATTATATAGGTCAAATATGATGGAAACTTGAGTTTAGTCGGGAGGAATCACGCGATCGTTATCTAAATGTACGGATTGTTTCAAAGTCCTCTCGTAACTCAGCCTGTTTGTATTTTTGACTGAGTTCAAGGTAGATGAACTATGGTTGATGCTAGTGGGTCATTTCTGGTTCGAAATGAAAAGAATGGGCAACGAAACTAAGAAGGGTAACAAAACTGATGGAATAATTTCCTTTATCAATCAAAATGCAATTAGGTCGGACATGAACTTATTGCAATCTTACTGCAATCGTTCGACACGGCGAAGAAGTAAGATGTACATCTCTCCTCTTTGCAAACAGGCGGATTGCTGCAGTTCACTATGCAGCGGATTAAAGGCGTAATACGGAGAATCTGTTACACAGTGAGACTGTGGATACTGTCAGTCACTCGTCACCTACCCAAACCTCCATTCAGAAACCATATTACTGTTGATTCTTCGTATTTACTCTTTCTGTTCCATTGGCAAGATGGCATCCATAAAACAGACAAAATGCCAAGTTATCAAAAGACTGAACACATACCCAAGTACGAACAGGAAAAGATCAGTTATCCCAGTTCACGAGCATACTTAGCAACTCATAGAACTATCTCGGCTATTGTTCTCCTTTTGATCGACAAAGAGCACAAGGTCAATCCGATCAAGCCGTTTGAGAATACTAGGGGCATTACCAGTCAGTCAGCTGATCTCTGAACTTGACTTTCAGAAACGTTTGAACTTCTCCCCGAAACTACCACTGCTTTAACCAATTACGCACTATCAACTCCCCACACATCGGTACCAACTAATGCCATATATTCAAGCATCTCATTTTATGTTTACTGTATCACTTTATACGTTCACGATTTATAAGAGTATACGAAGGGAATTCCTCTAGCAGCTTTGGTCTTGTGTCTTGTTTGTTTAGGTTAATAACGGGATCTCACTGCCTCATTTTTATGAAAAATGTGAGTGGCAATAAATAAACTGTAATTCGGCTCGTCTTCTGAAATAACACCGTCGGAATATGGTCCGTTCTTTTAGGAGAATACGCGGTAGTATGCTCAGCCATAGATGAATTGCCTTACCGATAATCAAAAGATTCTTCACGGAAAAGGCACAGCTCAATTCCGCGTTGAAGAACCGCAAAAGCACCGTCCTGTGATTTCTCTTTTTCCAATCAGCAGCGTCAAAGGGCACGTCTACCACGTTCTGACTGGGAATCTAATCCAACTCTCCGGCCAATGCGTCCCACGTGATCTTCGCTGGATTGTTTTGTTTAGTTCTCAACAACTGCGTTGTTTGTCTGGATAGAGGTGTTAAAATTTTGAAAAAAAAAAACGTAAGATTCAGAATCGTTAATTATTATCGCCTGACCTCAAACAACCGCGCTCTTTTTCGGTTCAAGTCTATCCTTCCGTGATAATTAGATTAATAAATAGACTAAATTAATTTTTCTATGAAGAAATGCGCATGAAGTGACACGAACTACCACAAAGCTTTAATTAAACGGGATTTTTTAAATTTCCATAGAAGCATTTTTATCATTGTAATGCATATTTCTGCCAAAATAGTGTTGTAGCGTACTAAGCATAGGTTATGAGAACAAAATTTGACGTGAGCTACTATTCCTAAAATCGTATAAATGTCGATCCTCGGAAGGACGAAACTGTGCGACCATGGTTACCGTAATAAACAATCGTGAAATTTGAGGGTACAAAGTTAGTAAAGGTTTGAATAAATTGAAATTACGAAGATATCCTACACTAAAGAAGGTTTTGAGCACCAATGAAAAAGTGAAATTCCCTCCAGAACACGTACTTTTGCGGAAATATCAACCGTATATCCGTCTGGTAGAGGAAAGCCAAAGAAAACGCAAAGGCATTTAAAAAGTTCTACCTTGGCTCAACAGAAAACTTTCTGTTCATAGTAGGATCACCTCAGAAAAATATTCCGTTAACTTAGAATGCGTAAAGTTCAAAATCTTATGAGCGTGGCCAATTAAATATGACGGGAGAGGGTACTTTCGGAATCAGGAAATTTCACTCCTCTATGAAAAGGAAATATATACCGTGATGTGAGGCTGTCAGGCACGAATCTCTAAAAGATTTTGTCTGACAGGTATTCTGCGCACTTACGATGTCCCGTCCACTGGTGATGAAACTGTTGTACGTGTTTAGTCTACAAAAGCACAAGTCAAGCTCAAGTCGAGCCTCAGTAGGTAAATCAACAGGCAACAAAACTCACATTAGTCGAACAACAATATGTTGGCCTACAGCCTGAACATAACAAAATGCTTCTGCTCTGTCAGAACAGAAAATGTCATGGGAAAACTATCATGCTGGGGGGTAACGTGCCGTGTCATATGTCGAAGCGGTTGGATATCCGAAGTTCATGGACTTATCGATTCACATATTGTAAGCTTGACCACATAATAAATTAATGGATACTTTTGAGGTTTTGTCTTCACGGTTTTCACATAACAGCCCAAATTTGAATCTCGTTGAGAATTTTGATTTCATTGTTTGGGGAACTGAGTTTTTGCAACATCTCCACATTAAAGTTTGGAAATGAAAATCATGGAAGCAGTGGAGCACGGGATAACTAGTGGTTTTATAACAGGGAATGTGGACACTATGTCTACCGTTTAGAAGCAGATAATCAGGAGATAAAGCTAGCCTAAAAAATAATGACCGGAAAAAATATGTACTTTAACTTTTATGCTTCAGGCTTTCATTTACAATGAAATACTTCTTATTTCTCTAATGGAATTCACAGTTTCTCATGGTCGTTTCTCAATGGCTTCTAGACCTTTCGTTATGTTCCCCACCGTATGGTGAGCGTAACCAGCGCTGAGCTGCGGGTTGACCCACTTGTACCACGAAAGCGAAAAAGCCCCATTGTGTTCAGTACGTATCTTTCACAAAGATAACCATAGATATTATACCAGTACAAGCAAACCTCAAAGTTGACAGCTCCGCAGATTAGAGTCGACCAAGTGGAACAATATTTGAAATGAATGCAAAGCAAGCCAGTATAACCGCTACAAACGTCCTTGGTGTAGAGGCCAAGGATCACGAGAGACAAACGCGCCAATTCAACGTTCATCTTGATCAACATTCACCGGATGAAAAAAATGACACAAAACACACTCACAAAGCAGTGTAGAGGTAAACGGAAGAAGGGAGCTCGAACTTCGTTCGCCCAGTTCGCAACTGAATCGGCCGGGCGCCTACATTGAGACCACCCAAAACTCGTTCTTATTCGTGGTTGTAGTATTTGAAGACGATACGAACCACAGTGCTAGTGAACACTGTCGTTATGGTGTGCAGACTAATTACATATGATATCGTTTATATCTAAACAATATCCCTATGTTTTCAATAGTATTGATTAGCTGGTTAAAATTTGGCCATCTGATAACATTTGTTCTTACTCAGTCACCACGTGAAAAATTTCCACTCACCGCAGTTACATAAAGTAGGTGGTCAACTTATAAACAAGTAAACGAAGTTATCCTAGAAAAAATTGTCCGGGTAACGAGCTATTCATTACCTGTTATGGGGAAAGATCTGAGGGAATACACTGACCATTACTTAGTCATCCTTTGTCGACATTTTTCAAGTACCTTTTCTAGACTTGAATGACCATCTTTAGTTCGGCATATCATTGTCTTTCCGGGATAAACATGGTGATGATGTGTCGCATGGAAATTTCATGACCATATAAGCAATCAGTAAACCAAAGCTTTACAGTCAGAAGCATTCTTGCAAAAAATTCCTTTTCTAATTATATCAGTGAACACAAAAAGAATTGCATCAACAATTACAGAAAATCCTAATCAGACGTAGCAAAAAAGGCCAGTCGGATTTATAACCGATCATTGATTATGAACATTGCCTGATCGATTTTTCTTATAATTCAACTGTTCACACGAACACGAACCATTCTGTATCCGAGAGATTTCGTTCCTCATGTGATTTTCAGAAAGGCATGTTTTCACCGGGGCTACTGAACAACATTCTATGAAGCATTTTACCACATATCCTCTAGAAGTTAATGGGTCTTGCTACGTGAATCTAGATGTGTGAAATCCTGTGTCCCGATGATCCACTAGGGAAAATTAAAAACAAATGTCATAAAATTTTCACATAATTCCCCGAATAGGTATGTGAATTCCTTTGCCACGATGATATAAAGTGGGTTTGTATCACAGTAAGTAGTAGATGACATCACGGAAAATGCCTTCTGCTGCAACTTAGGCGCCGCGGACAGAACGTGCAGAGACGAGAACTTCACAAAGAGTAATCGAGGTGCTCCAAATGGGACTACTTTATTCAAACGAAAAAGTCGACACAAAGGAACAAAACAGCTTACCTGGCTAATCCCATTTGTTAGCGATAATCGAGTAAATTGATCGACCAACAGTTGTAAATTGTGCAAGCGTACTTGCAAGCTTTTACAATGACGTAAACACTCCCAGTTGGCTACTCAAAAATTATTCCCAGAAACAAAACAAACTACCAGACAAAAACTTGTCAAAAGCAATAAAAATATCAGTTACAACAGATGAAGAATATCTTTTCCCGATAAAGAACTTGAACAGCGAATACAACAATGTGATACTGCACGATTTATATCCGAGAAAATGTCACTGTATCTGACTGGGTGCAAACTGCAGTAGACAGTCCAGGAAAAATCTAATTACCTTTACCGTCGTTGAGCTGTAGGTGTTTAAATGGATTATATTTTCCCTCAGGGCATACCAAGAATGATAAATCACTCGTGCAATATTCATATTTTCAATTTCTTTGTCTAATTTCTGCATGCAGTCGCTCTTCCTATGAGGATTCTGAAACGACTGAGTATTTTATTCATATCGGACGATTTTATTTCGAACCAAAATGTTATCCTATACAAGCATCAAATTTTTTCACGCCCCCAGGACTTCATAAAGAGGTCAAAAATTCCAATACAGGATATTTTTCCCGTGATGTATTTTTCGTCGGTAATTTTTTTCCTGTTGTCCCGAACAAATTTTGGCAACAGAAAAATTCCGTACTGGTTGATTTCTGTTTTCGGCAACTCTATTAGGTTTGCCGGGTAGCCAAAACTGCGTGACCTTTGGTTCCGTGATAATTCTACCTGTAGCTTCGAAATTTAAATTTTGTAAACCCTCGTATTTGAATAGTTTATAAAATGGTAAAGGTAACATTCAGCACAACCTGTTTCCCTTAATGATGAACGCACACTGATCCCGTCCGGTTGCTGATCTTCCCATCATAAACTTTCAATACAGAAAGAAGCAAAAATAAGGAGAATTTTCTTCAGAGTATGTGGTATTATCTCGCGGTTTGGTAGTAATTTCGCGGTATACACACTTCCTACGGGGAAATAATGGTGGCTTCTGTAGTGAGTAGGCTGTAGGCAGCCATTTTGGTGTTCGAATAATGTATGTTTAGGTTTTCGATGATAGACTTACTAAGGTTCGAGCTCGCGAAATTTTCTCTGCTTTGGCTGTGTCAGATCAAACACGAGCATTCCCCCCCCCCATCTCCCTCTGCTGCAGAGAGCTGGCCCTCAAATATTACAGTTCTTCTGGAATGTGTGACCTTGAAATCAAAGTCGTATGAGGGCCCTCCGGTAAAATTTCTTTTTATTTTCGTGGTACTGGAGAAGTTTGCAATCAAAACCAGAACATTTTATTATCTTAGTAAATGAGAATATGAAGTTTTATTAAGGTATCGAGCACATTTTTTCTGAATGACATTTCTCGGTATCTTTTAGTGAATGGATAAATGTTTTGTACGTCATTCATTAAAAACAGGATGTCCAAACAAGCGGCCATGAGTAAAAGATGCCATCCTATATAACTTGTACAGTGATTTATTTTCATTTTTGTCAAGAAAGAACTACAAAAAGCAATAAACTTATTTTGAGAGATTTCTGAATGAATTCTGATGCGTCACTGCTAAAACGGATGAAACTAAGCAAGTTGTTCCACCTTTCGGTCTATCAAAATCTATCATTACATTCCCAGCAAAAGTGGTCACCTAGTACAATCGTGAAGATATTCAAGCTGAGTAGTTACTAGTTCTTGGCAGTCTGAATACTTTGTGTACTCTGTGATGAGACTCTGTAGGCTGATGGAAAGTTATTCAGTACAAGGAATTCACTGAAAAACCCATCCCAATGGTTTCCGTGTTGTAAAACTCATCACACAAATTTACATGGGCTAGATTTTATCTCGATCAGCCGAGTTGTGGATGAGTTATTCATGATAGTCTGCACAAAGCAGAATTCAGTGGGCTCGAAAAATAAACCTTTCCATTCCGTGGGACCAGAACTGCTTCTGGAACGAATAATTCTCTGCTATGCAATCCGTCAGGCCACTCTTCCCATGGTAACATGTATCTTGTAGTCGTGAGTTTGTTTATTTGTTTGTTATATGCATTTACGGTAGCGAAATAATGGACTCTTTAAAGGTTCGTTTGTCACCATTGCCACATACTGGCCCTAATCTGGTTAAGTTACAGGAATAGTCTTAGTGCTGGAGAACTGAATCAATTTGCTTTCTCCGCAATGAACTTATTAGACGGAAACAATGCTTATAATGAGCATGAGATATTGAATTGTATCTTTACTGTGGTTGGGGGACTGTGTGCCTGAAAGCTTCCATAAGTCCCCGATAAGGGAGGTAACAGAAAAATGGTCAGAAAGATAAAGTAATGGAACTTTATGGCAAAAAACTGTATATAAACGAATACCTCTTAATTATTCATATGTCGTTTATATTTTCAATTATTTATGAATCGATGCCATATACGACATTGTGAAACTGGTGAAAATGTCGTCCCATATTTTTCACGGAATGAGAAGATACTCGAGGATATCTTTGTATTTACTAGTTGTGAAATAGTAGGCAAGGTCAATATGAGATGTTTGTTTCAGGTTGTGAATTTTTATATTGAGATAGAATAATTCCAAAGACTACGATTTTATTCAGATTTTGGCAGCACCTGTTCACATTTGGGTTTCATCTGTGTTTCTCATTATCCGTTCTTGATCATGTTGGACACAAACCTTTATCCGGTCCCTCGAAAACCACATGTTAACTTCTTTCACCTGGCAGTCACTGACCCAAAGACGGACATTTGCCTTGCTTTCTTCGGTTATCGGCATGCATTCTATTCTCAGAAACTTGCTTATTCGGTCCTGATTAATCCCATTTCTAAAAGTGAGCTTCTTATCTGCAAGCCAGATGCAAATCATATGAAGGATTTATCCCAAATTGTCGCACTGGTGGTTCCGGTTATCCGCTCTTTTGGACAGATATTGGATCGTGGAACAACCCTTCACTGTGTGGTTTAGTTAGCCCACGATGATATACGTCTTATTGGTACCTAAACGGCTGCAATTTAAACAATAAGCCCATCGACCAGGTGTTTTGTGAACCTAATAATCACGCCCGAAATCTCCGTTAGTATTCAAGGCTACTGTAAGAGGATTTCCTATCAAACCAATGGAAGAACCGTGCTCAGTGTCAATAATATACTTGAATCTTTCACTTCGTTTTTAAAGCTTGTTATATACTAATTCAGCTACCAGTTTTAATTTTGTCTGGGCAATGAGGTAGAACACAATTATTGGTCCTTCAATCAATGTAAGAGTTAGGATAAGTTGCTTATTACTTTACACCAGTGAAATTAAATCTTATCTCCTTAAATGACAGTAGCATTGCTTAGAAGTCATTTACGGGAAAATGTATGAACAGATTCAGTGAACCCTTTCTTCAGAGACATTCAGTCAATTGAAGGTGCTGTTCGAGTATTTTTTCTATTTCTTGCTGTTCTCAAATCTCCTCTCTTGTTCACTTGGTACCAGTTTATTTCGAGTACAAGCATGATCCTGTCAAACTACCGGACATCGTCTGCCATTCTAAAAGTGAGAAGACCTTTTTTTTTACTGAGTAACCCTCACTCGGAAAACGGCTCAGGCATTGAGGTTTGTTCGTCTTCAACTGCTTCCTATTCCAAACCATCTGTTCTCCAGATCTCATCACTCACCGTCGAAATGGTTCCTCAAAAGGTCATCATAGGATTGGTTCACTCAGCTGTGGCTATACTCCAGGGTTCACACTGTAAAGTTCAACAAGATGCTTGTAAGAGTCAAACAGAATATGCCATTGGGAAGTATGTGTTTAAATGAAACTGCTCACTGGTTGACTGAGCTGTTGCTCTTGAAGAAGAAAATTTGAAGATGGATCATTTAAAACCAGCAATCAAATTCCAATTAGTTTGACCCACTTTTTCCAAATGTAGAGTCATTCAGAGGAGACATCAAGTAAAGTGGCTTTTTGTGCCTGTGCATCTGTGATTCCGACATCCGAACTGGCGGAAGTTAATGGAAAAGAATTCTGTTGGCCGTGAAGCAAAACAAATATAAGTTATTCCCTATTAAAGTTGGGGAGAAAATAAACGGCCTTTCCAAGCTATTTTCAGGTGAATTCTGGTCCAAAAGTGTTTCATTACTTCATTCAGAGGCCTTTAATTGGCCATGATTCCCTTTCAGAAAAGTTTTTTCAGTTATTTATTTGCTGCATGATCAACGGGTCGTCCAAAACTATCTCCTTTTCTGCAGGGTTTTCTTCTAATTGTGATGAAAAAAAGAATTGCATCTTTAGCCATCTGTTTACTGTGAAACAAAATTCCCATTGAAAGCAAGTTCTTTAAAACTTGAGAGTTGCGCATAACCAGTGATCTCGGAAAATATCAGTCTTGCCTCAAGATTACTATTGGTTCTATGCAATCCCTTCAATTTCCCTTGAAAACCTAGAAAGCTTAGACAGTTATTTATGGCCAAATCCTTTTTTGTCTAGCAATGTATCAAACGTTATTTTGTCAGCTATTACCCACTGATCCTCTTAGGCAATCCCCTGGGAATAATGTCAGTGGATTGGCCACGGTGCATTGCTCTGGTGACTTCTGTTTGTGAAACGTTCATAGAACCACCATATGGGGTGCACAACACAGTCAGCTGAAAAATTCTCGCCAAAACGATAATTTGAAAATAATTGATTGCCTTCCGGTACACTTTTATCCTTCATTCACTGACTTAATTTGCATTGCATCTAGAAGAAGTGAAGATAAAAAAAATGCTGAAATGCAACTAAAACTGTGGTCACGATTAACACTGGTGAAGAGTAAAAGGTACCTAAAAATCTTTTACGTCGTGAAAAAGCGTTTGCTACGTTAATTAGGTCTGAATCAATGATAGGCTACTCCTATGACAGATTTTGGCAACCTCAGCTTTAACAGTTTTGTTCGTATTTATTTGGTATTCGGTGCAGTTTGCACGTTGTCGCGGTGAAATCCCATTCCCGTTGTATGAGGAAAATCCTTTAAAATGCAATCCGTTTTGTGAGGACGGGGACAATCTTACACGTCAGATGATCACTAAAATACGAGGCTAACCCACCCGCAGATAGATTAAAATGAGTAGACATTCTGCGAGGAACTTATAGGCACGGCATAAGTTGAGTAAATTTACTACAGCTCCACAGTGAATGTAGTTAACTCGACCGGCAGAATTTATGCGTACTTTAAAATTATTGTGATTTGTTGAGTAGAGTTCCTACTAGTTCCTTTTCCTAATCAGATATACCTGCCGCGCCATTGATAATCTGTTGTATCGCACTCCTCTCATTCTCATAATTCCAATTTTGTCGGTCTCCCAGCATTCAAGACTAAAGTATAGGTATTCATCACAATCCAAACCAGTAGAAATTTACCTCTCCCGTTTCTGTAATACATGGAGATGAAATTTAAAAGACGTGAATTAACCCTCACTTGCATTTGCAAAAAATTGTGAAGAAATGTTTACCCACAACTATTTTATTTTACATCAGTAATGTGAGCGAATTCTTCTCGTAGAAGAACCCTCCAGGGAATCAGAGCTTTGATTCGCTAACTGATTCCAAAAATGAGGTTATACTGGACAATACATCTACGGGGTATGCATGTAGGAGGATGAATGGACAAAGGAGTACCCATTACTACTTACACTCAGTGCGAGAATGGGACATTCGAAACAGTCTTGTCTTTCCTGCTATTCCTGCATGGTAATAGACAATGGATGCTTATCAAGGAAGCAAAGTTTCATCTACGGTGCACGCTATCAGTGGTTGGTTTCCAAAATTCGCATCATTCCCTCCTGTTTGAAGTCGGAATGGTAAAGCACCGGTGGATTACTCTAATTTTCGCAAGGTTTCAGTTTTTTCGGACAGTTGGCCATAGGCATACAGAAAAGGTTTGTCGAAAACAAAAATAAAGTAACTGGTACGAAACAGTTCCAAGCAATCAAATTAAGTTCAATTTTTTCAGGATAATGGGGAGTCATATGAGAGCTTTAGCAGGAGACATACGTTTTGTATCACAAATATTGCAACGCCAAGCTCACCACGACATCTAAACATCAAAAGTGCTAAAGTCCGGAAGTAAAATCTCATACACTTCGAAATCTTAGTTATTTAGAGTTATTTGAGCAGAATTAGAAAAACTAACATTTCTTTATCCATGATGGATTTTGTGCATAAAAACACGCTCTTAACAGATATATACAAAAGTGAACAGACGGATAGATAGATAGAGAGATAGATAGATAGATAGATAAATAGACAGACAGACAGATAGATAGATGGATAGACAGACAGACAGACAGACAGACAGACAGACAGACAGACAGACAGAGAGATAGATAGATAGATAGAAAGATAGATAGATAGACAGATAGATAGATAGATAGATAGATAGATAGATAGATAGATAGATAGATAGATAGATAGATAGATAGATAGATAGATAGATAGATAGATAGATAGATAGATAGATAGATAGATAGATAGATAGATAGATAGATAGATAGATAGATAGATAGATAGATAGATAGATAGATAGATAGATAGATAGATAGATAGATAGATAGATAGATAGATAGATAGATAGATAGATAGATAGATAGATAGATAGATAGATAGATAGATAGATAGATAGATAGATAGATAGATAGATAGATAGATAGATAGATAGATAGATAGATAGATAGATAGATAGATAGATAGATAGATAGATAGATAGATAGATAGATAGATAGATAGATAGATAGATAGATAGATAGATAGATAAGCAATTAGATAGTTTATAATCCTGCGCATGGTGAATTCTGCATAAGGAATTCTTTACTTTTTTATGGCCCTCTGTTTGTGATCGTTTTATGAGCTCAATTTTTTTCATTGGATAAACATTTTTTTCCTCAGCTTAAGATTATGTCCATTTCGGGGCCAAATGAGTATTTCAATGTGGATTTCCCTCTACCCTCTTCAGTTCTCACGTCCATAGTATTCAACAAATGTACTTTAGAAGTAAATATAAAATAAATAGTCCATTCATTTCAAGATCGCTTATTTATTCGAGTAAAAAGCACGATCATCAATGAACCTCTCTGTGATGATTGGTTAATCAACCGGTGCATAGCTTACTTCATGTATTTGGTGCTTCTATTCCCTTTTTTAAATTGTCCTTTATTGTTTAGACAGTTTATTTATGATGCATATTTCGACACCAATGTGCAACTGTGCTAGGAATGACGAATATTTCTTTGTGTTTCATTCTTTTTTCGATCGTAACTGTAGTATACAAAGAGGAAAGCACAGCCGCGTGTATAAACCTACTTATGTTCAGTTATATAAAGTGCCAATGAGATACGATCAATCATGTCTATTCTTTCGAAAACCTCCAAAGAGACTCTAGGCATAAACGTGCAACCCTTTAGGCACCTCGAATTCATAGCTGGATGCGGATACTATGCCTAATGAGGGTAACTAACAAAGGAACAAAACGGTAAAGCTAGCTGCTAGGTCAAAACGTGGTAAACCACAAGTTGGTCTACACGACGTGATTGCGCGGAATACATGTTGCGGTCTGCTGACTGTTGAATAAAAAGGCCAAAATGAGTTGGTTGGTTTCGAATTGAAAAATTTCACCCCTTTTGGCCAATCCTAGACAAGATAAGCAAACTGAAAATCATGGTTAACATTGGAGAGTGAATCTGACATCATATCGAGCAGACACAAAGTAAACCTTTAAGACGCGTCGCCATTCGAGTGACTGTTCTCCATGAGCATCTATTCATCCAACATACAGGTTTTAGAGCATCATTTGGGGATGATTGCACCGGTGATGATTCTAAACGAATGTTTCTACTGCCCATTAGTCGAAGGTGTGTTGTGTGCAGAGTGTTAAGATATCATGAACTGCTATCATTCAGGTGCCGGATTTCGAATGACGTAACCACCTGGTGCCGATGTTCAGGTGTTGTTAAAACCTAATGTACAAGTCATTCCATTTACGAGCATTTTTTATGTTCTTTAAAACAAGGGGTGAAATCATGTAAATCCTGAGTTTACTTAACTAAACACAACCTTGCTTACTAGAAATTCATGACAGGAAAATTGTCAAGCCAGAAACATTGCCGAAATTCCTTTCAAGTGCTTCGCACCATTGATGAACATCTGCTAACCCTGCTATAACTCACTTGAATCCCTGGTGACTACAGTACATATATGTTTCTATGATGAATGGATTTTCAATGTATTGCCACAATTCTACTTTCTGTCAGTGAACTCGTGGGCTTCACCAGCAACACAGGAGTGAATATTCTAGCTAATACCACGTGTGTGACCTTCGGAGGGTAGTAAGTTATCACTGTTTTGGCAACGACGAAATGGAATGGTCTCGTCACTCGGAATTTCCGTTTTCTAGTGCACAAAATCGTAAGTTTGTGCCAGTCGTATTGTCGTAGTCACAGAGACACCCGATTGTTTCTGAAAAATTACGGTCAGAAGGTGATATTTTTAGGAGGGGGGGGGAGAAAGCCGGCATATCCGAAACAGGTGAGGATAAGGAATTATTTTTCCAAAAACTGTTAGGTAGAAGTAGGTTGAGAAGTTTCCTATCTCAAGTTCACTAACACCCAGACTGGGTGACTCTGCATTTATTTTCTACTCACTTCCGCACTTTTGAAGCTATACAAACTTTAGAAAACCTTTTCACCTGTTATCTGTTACCAGTCCGAACCTGAATAAGATTGAATTTATTCTCTGTGTTGAAACAAATAGATAACGAACTTCCTCTGCACTAAGACATGAGGACAAAATTGAGAAAAGTGATGTAGCAGAGGATAGCCACTTATGTTCCAACGACTTCGGTGAACTTCGTACGAATTGTCGAATTTCGAACGGAAATAAATTTTCGAGTTAGTTCGTCGCTTTCCTACAAATGTGAACCAAGAGTTCCAAGATGCTGTGCCGACAACGTGCATTAAATTCTTATTCAACTGTGATAACAAATTTTCATTCACATTCACGTTTGATCTGTTCGTAAAAAGACTGAACCCTAAATGTTTCCACATTTTCTCTATTTAAAAAGGTGAGATTATTGAATACATTTTTCCATGGTCACAATGTATTTTACCTCTTGTGGAACATGATATGTCGTGTGAACCTGCAAAAATATTCTTCTCCCAGAATTTTTGTTAAGACAAATTGAAACTGGTAATACTTGAGCCGGATAAATTCTGTTTTTTACTAGGTATCGCTGACGGTTCTGTCCAACATGGTTGACTGAGATTTAGTTCATCCCGTACAAACCACGGTAGCAGAATTTGATACTACTCAGTCGCTGAAATAAGTGCCCTCGGAGATTTCTTGTCCGAATTTACTTTATGATTAGCCCTCTGGACCTCAAAATGGATCATATCAAATACATTCATAATCTAAAAGAATGGCCATCCGATCTGAATTTCTTCGTGCTTACTATACGAAACCTGTTTTTTGGGACGTTTAGTGCCGGTTTTAGATGGCCCGAAAACCAGTGCAGCTTACTTGGATTCACTGTTCTTCGCGATTGCGCAATGAAACCTACTTGAAACTATTCTCGTTAGATACATTTAATGTTCTCCGAACTCACTTTTTCCCCTATACACAACATGGCACAATCAACCAAATGGGAAATGTAGGACCCCCAAAAACCACGACTTATTCTGATACCATGTTTTACAAAAATCACGTGGAAACATATATACCTGTTAAAGAGCATATTTCAAACAACGTTCGTCACAAAACAAGGGGCCTGAAGAGTTTACAAAATATTTTCTTATTTACTAGAATGGTGGCCCTGCCTTGTCTGCCGTTCACCTTCTTTCATCCCCGTGGAAATAAAATAAATATTTAACAAACCTTGCTCATGTGACTTTGGCGTCAAGGTCAGCCATTGGAAATAAACTGAAGTTGTATCTCCAGTGAGCCTACACTCAAATGCTTGTTTTCTGTGGAAAGATGATGTAATATACGTTATTCCTTAAATGAGCTAACATTGTTTTTCCTTCGTTGTGTTTGACATTCTTGATCGAACCTTCTGCAAAAGAACTTCTTCTGTAAGTGGCAGTGATTATCCATCAGCAATGCAAACCACATGCGATGAATTTTATCCTGAGAGTTTTATCAACTAACTGCGCCTGTACCTCAAAGGGCAGAAAATTGCTATCGGTTTTAGAAGCAAACTGACGGAATAACAATCGGTAATGTAGCCCTCTTTCACATGTGAATAAAGCCTGTTCACTATGCACTGTAAGGCTCCTATTCTCTCACCTTTGTAGTTGGGTTTTGCGCAACGCAAGATGGTAATGCTTAAAATCCCACCAAGTGGAACATTCGTTTATCAAGAGGAAGAAAATCCCGGCTTGCCTTTTTTCAAACTATTCATAAGATGCTAATTATGTGGTAAAAAGTGTAGTGTCGATAAAGTAACACCTAGTTAGCAAAAGAGACTGTATCCATTAACCTCTGCACAATGACTGACATGCTAGTGACCCTTTGTTGGTCCTATTTTAGCAGCAATTTATTATTTCAATGACCAATTCGCTTTTCACAGAAGCGACAACCTTGCGGTCACACCGAGTTGACCAATCAAGTTGTGTTGACCAGTCACACTCCGGGTTGCACAAAGATAGTGCTAGCCTCGAATAATCACCCAAAGCTGACCAAATGTCCAGTACAGTGCATACTAAGTGTTTTTCTTATTCTTACTTTTAAAGTGTTTCATTGTCCTTTTTCAGAAAAGTCGCTTGAACCACAGAAAATCATCTTAGTTCGGGAATTTTTAGGTAGCCCCGAAAAGGAATTTCCAGGTACAGTCGAGCGTCAAAGTGATGTCTACCGAAAATTAGGATACGGGGTGGATCACATCATAGAACCACACAAATAGAATGTAAAACTGATTAAAATCCGTACTCTGACTTGTTTAACTGCAGTAATTAAATGCAAGTTATTTTTTTAACCTATGGTAGACAAACAATCTTTTTTTCCTTAAAGCAAATGATTAATGTATTTTTTCACCTTACACGATATAGGACTAGTTTTGACTTAAAGGCGAACCTTTTAGATAACTTTACCATTCTAGAACTAATTCCCACTTATTTTAAGGTAGCAATTGCGAATTTTTCCGGAAGAGACAAGCGGCCGACTATAAGCAACCGAAAATAGAGCCGGTAAGGCGGACAGCCGAGTTTCAACCACTGAACCCAGAATCTTCAGTGCATGAAAGTGGGTTTGTAATCCAGGTTGCTATAGCGGAGATACAAAACCGAACCCGTTTCCACTAATCAGTTATTTACCCAAGGAAGCAGTTCCATTTTGTTGTTCGTATGTTGAACTTTCGACTCGGCATTTAAGTGGTAATCCCGCATGTTCATGGGAAAATATCATGTCCAGATTATCATTCGGAAATGTTTTTCTTGACTAAATAAGATGTTTAAAGGCAGTATTTTGTGTCACAGCTTCTCAACGGATAGGTTATTGGTTTTAACATTTTGTGTACTGGAAGACTTTAGCAACTATTTACTACGATGCTTTATGTTAGGTATAAGTTTCAGCGCACCGGAATTCCGGTATGACCTTTCTGTTTAAGGTAGGGTAAAATATGCGAACTGAGATTGCATTCAGTTTGGTGTTTATGACGTTATATGGTAGACGGATCAGTTCATTTGGGACCGACTAAAGACAATGGGCTACCTGAGGAAGATTGAACCTGTTGCTAAGTGAGCTGGAAGGATAACCCTCACCCCAGGAAATCGGTGCACCAGGCTAGAATAGAGAATGCTAATTTGCGAAACTAGATGTACGTAAAGCAGTGTGTTATTGAATTTTAGCTTGTCCGAACGTGATCGTCATATTCATGCGGCGGCTTTTTATCTGTTTGGTTAATGCCACGGAAGGCTTTACTCCAGGAAAGAGCAGATAATTCTGTCATATTTAGTAGTGAAAGATATACGGCCCGAAAAATTGGACCTGGTGGTGATAAGAAGAATATAGGTAGCGAAGTGTGTATAGTTAGAGTTTCAACTACATAAAGCCCTGCTCCAGGTGCGGTGGTTTTGGTTTGATATTCCAGCAACCATCTCTCGGAAAAACAAGAAAAATCCAAAGTTTGAAAACTTCTTGAAAGAATTACAGATAACGGAACCAAGCAAAGGAAGTCGATGTGCAACTGATCTCAACACAGCTGATACAGTATTCCCTCCAGATTCGAGAAGTTCCAAAGGGAAATCATTATTGAAATACCGATAATCTTTACGTGCCACCCACGGGCTGAGGCCAAGCTTCCGAAAAGTATAGAACAAGTAACTTCGCTGTTGCTACGTACACTGGACTTTTTCTCGGAAAACTGATGTCAGGTTGACGCCACAGATGACCGAGTTAGGCAGAAGCCAAAATGCCTTCAGTGAACTCGATTACACTCCATCCGATACCCGAACTCAGGGTGCAGTGTAACTGTCTAAATAACAAGACTTATCTACTTGGTTTATGTGCTTCCATATAACACGAGGTTTGGTGTTGGACAGATCCAGTCCTGCGGCAGCATCTTTTGTTTCGAAGGTGTAAAAAGCGTACCGAACACTGCTACGCAGTTACCTTAAATATTTTGAAAAACTTGCAACTTACTTCATTCATCACACAGAAGAACTTTTCTATCGGATAGCTAAGATGTGACTCCTTCCCACCGGGGAGAAGTTCCCTACCACTTACTCTATCGGGGACCTCCAGAATCATATCAGCTACGAAAAGGAGGGTGGAGTGGCAACCCTGGCGTGCACTACTTGTTGCAGTAAACTTGAATGAAGTATCCCTACAAGCAAGAACTCGGCTTCGGC
Source organism: Fasciola hepatica (assembly GCA_948099385.1). NCBI lineage: Eukaryota > Metazoa > Platyhelminthes > Trematoda > Plagiorchiida > Fasciolidae > Fasciola > Fasciola hepatica. The sequence continues at coordinate 7,347,349 of CANUEZ040000019.1, forward strand.
TACACATGTACAGACATTTCATTTTGGAAATTAATTTCGCTTTCATATCAAGATATAATGTGCCTACTCAGGTTGTCTGTGTTCTTCAGTTTTTCGAAGAGTGACATTATGGTCACCGCAATCTCAAATGTGTCTAAAACCGGCCTGATGTTTGAGTGTGCACAGTTTGCGAGTGTTATTTAATCGGTGAGCCGTTTGAAGGCAATTTTTTGTGGTGTCCACAAGAAGCCATGTTACCATTTTTCCGAATCAGCACGATCACCGATGGGCAACAATTCTCTTAACCTTGTTTACTTGTTTAAAGCAGACTAAATCGTGTCAACTCCAATACCAAAACTGAACAACCGTCTTCAGAAATACACGGAGACAGCCCGTTTGCTCGAACAGTTTGATTTCTTTCTAGATGACCAATTTCAGGGGGAAATCTCTTCTCTTAGTGCGTATGTCCAAATCCTTTTTCAGTACTTTTGTTGACCTTCCACACTTTTGTCATAGATGAACACCAATCAGACCCTTGAGCCACTCCGCTCCAATTTACAGGCGAGGCTGTCGAACCTGAACCGTCCTCATTCGTTATCAGTTCGCCCACAACAGGTTATTGTGGATCGGTATTTCTAGTTTACAATACATGGATCAGTGATCTTTCACGGGAGGCACAATCAGAGATCACAAGTACACAGAAATTTTCATGAACCCAAAGCTCAGTAGATGTCACTTCGGGGCATACACTCTTATCAGTCGAACACCACTATGATGGCTTACAGCCTGGCCATTGGACTAGTTAAATGAAAAAGATAGCTGTTGTTGACGATAACCGAAGACTGCTCCATCTCTTCTCACTTCGCAGTCTAACTCTGCTTACCTTTTTTTCTCAGGTTCCCTGTCAGATGGCCTGTGCTACCTCTTCGAACAGTTTGTCCGGCTTCTAGAGGAAGTAATCTGTGTGCACCCATCAGTGTAACTAATAATGTAAAAATTTACTATTTTCCTCTATGTTCACTTCTGAAAACATAGGGCGGAAGCAAACTAAAACAAGCCCCTTTGACATGAATCTAATAAACTTCTGTATTTTAAACATATAAAACACTTGACAATCAGGTGGGTAATACTCTTTCGAAAACAGATCGATGCTTCACGTCTAGTAGTAATTGCAGTGAATGTGTGGTTCTGACATTGTTTCGAGAACCGACAAGATCGTGGCTAGAGTTCACGGACATGGACAAGAATGAACGAACACAGACATATGACTTGCACCAGTTGTATTCCATGGTAGCATGGTTGATATAAGTTCCATTCAGTGAAGACACCGCGTTAGGCAAGGTGGAGCTGCTTTTCGAGACGGGAATAGTACTCACTAGACCTAGTCAGTTGTCAGAATACAGCTGAATGCCCCGATCGCCTGGAGCAGCAGACAGAAATGGTATCTAGCAGTCTGTGCTTTCAAATTGCCGTCATCAGTTGTCATGCTTGTAGCACATATTGAGAGGTGGTTGAGGAGAATCATGGTGAATTCGTCTATCGTCTTAGAATCGAGTTATTGATAGTCTGGGCGTATAGTGTTTCGAACCCTTCCACTAACTCTAGTGTGAATTCTATTCTTCCCAAGAATCTTTTCGGTTTCTTAGTACAAAATATTGTTTATGTGGGCTGAAACAGACACTGACACCAACTCAAATCAACTGCTTCACAACTGCATCAATTATGGCTGCCTTTTGATTGGTTGACTGGTCACACAACCGGCTACCACTTGAGAGTGAACAAAATACTTCTGAGTTCATCCCGCAGACAGCATCTGAGCATTGCTGTCTGGGACTCTTTATATTCCGAAATTAATGAACAAAGCGAACTCAAGATATTTCTGTTTTCATATTCGCATAATCTCCATTCTTCAAATAAGTGCTACTTCCAATGTTCTTAACATATCCACTTGCAGGCAGGTGCGGGGTTCATACGATTTCTCCGACACCATGTTTCATGCCGTACCATTAGCTCTTGTAGGAACTCCGTTCCGCTTGCGAGCTACCTCGTTTTATTTGTGAAGAACAAATATGTAGGCTGCCAGCCCATGTACCCTCTCGTCACACACAGCACATTGGTCCGACTGATGTGGGCGACCGTGTCTTGAGGCTTAAATGTCGCTGGCAGGATTCATCTCTCATCTACCGACTCACTTCATCGGTCGGCTCTTCTGTCGTTCTTGATTTCGGTAGGGCCCGGTACTGACGCACTGGCTGACAGTGAGACTAAGCCGTCTATCGAACGATGTGTTAGACCCTCACATGCAGAAACGAGGAGGGATTACGGACGCTGCAGTATATTGCATTCATACGTGCCAAACGAATCATCTTACCACGAGCACCGAACCTGCCGATGAGCAAAAACAGAAGTGCGAGTTTTAGCTACGCTCGAGAGTGAGGTAGTTTCGGCAAAGTGAGGACTTGTAAGCCAGTTTTGAGGACAGTAAACATCCGTCTGGGAAATTTCGGAGATATCGGTTGCGGTGGTTCGTTGTTTTGTTTGCCAATGTATACGAACTCTAAAGACGGGCGGGTTAAAAAGCGGCTGTTCGACTTACCCTAGTGGGCTGTGGCAGATCGGCGCCGAGGATTGCGTTTATGTGTGGGAAATTCAGTCACATGCAACTGTCTGCGCCGATTGTGGCCTGCTCGAGGCCTGAAGCTGGAGCATATCATTGACGAATTTGAAATCACGGTATGGTGAACTTGAAACACAGTATGACGAAACTGGCTAATAAACGCCCTGGTGCCATATCCATCCGGTGGAGTTCTTGTGACCAGTAGATTGCTTCTCTCCATGTACATTCACAGCTGCATCCGCTTTGAAAACATGAAAGTTGGTCATGTAGAACCAGATGTTGGCCGTCGGCTTATTCCGTGAAAAAGAAATTTGATTTTTACGCACTGATCCATGAAACATTATTGGAGGCACGACTTGGGGACCTACTCAGCATAGTTCTTTTGGTTGTAGAGACACTCACTTCACGTCGGAGTTCAGCTTTGGTAAATCACACATGATGACCGAATGGGATAAATGAATCTGTGCCGTGTCTCTTAAGATAAATCTGTTCCTTGAGGCATATTTTCGGTTTGGCAGAGATGATCATCAATGAAGACACCGACCCAATGTTATACATAGGAATAACGACAGGACAGTAAGTGATCTGCTGGAAGCACGCAATGAGTTCCAAACCAGAACTGGAATTCGTTTGAGAAATGTACCATGGAATGACGGAGCCGAATTCGATTTGCCCTCAGCGGAAATGTGAGAGCACATGGAATCGGTAATACCGTCATACAAATAAGGTCCGTCAGTTCATTCGCAATCATTATACTCAACCATCAGTAGTTATTCGGAATATGTAAGGATTTATCACGTTTACCATTTAAAACTCAATAAGCTAGTCTTCTTGCATTGAGCTGCATGCTTCTTGACCAAAAGTAAAAACTTCTTAAACTGTCTCTCAAGACCCGAAGCGAAATCGAAGTTCTATAATTAAAAGAAAACGATTTGAATAGAGATTGTTTAACAGTTCTGACTGAGGCAGAGCTGACAAAATGTTACCAAGAAGCACACTTTCAAAGGAAATAATATTAAATCGTACATTTCTGTAATGCGTGTTTTTCTTCACGCCCTGGTTGGGTATACGAACGAAATGGTTTTTTAATCATATTTTCACAGAAAGTCTCGTGCGAAACCATGAGTGATTTTCGGAATTATTCAAATGTCATGATATTTTGTTGGCAGCATCCATTCAGTGGCTGGTGCAAGTGACCACCTACAAACCGTACATGCTGCTTACGTCTTTCCTCTCTCTCCGACTTTCCAATAATATGCACTACTAACAGTGAACAACTGACTGTCATGGGGTACCATTTCGAAAGAAGAAATACTTTCAGACTGCTGGCTTTGCGAAGGGCTTGCAACCAGGATACTTTACTGGTCGATATACAGTGCTCGACAAAATTATGGGACCCCTCATTCTTTCCAATATTTCCGACTCTGTATTTTCTAACCAAATCATGCCTTGTCAGAACAATAGAATGAACAATACAATACGGCATACCACATTTCAAAACAAAATTACTTACTACTCCCTAATTAGAGCAGAAAATGGGAAAAAGAAGGTGACAAAGGTATGGGACCCCTATTCCGTTTCTCTGTTCCATTAAAAGTTTCGCACAAACGGAAAGATCATTGAGCCTGTTTAGATGCCGATTAGTTCTTTTTTGGATTTGGCGGCTGACTAAACCATGAGACCCGGAATCACGTGAGCCATGTGAACGAAAGCACGTGGTGCATCCCAGTAGTGTAGTCATTCATTAGCGTTGGTTCCACGTGCACACCTGACAAAACTCACACCAAATTTTGTCTACACAAGGCTACACGGAATTAAACCAACAGATTTCCAAAAGAAAGGATTATCTGTACTTAGTTTAAATGAGATCTCCAAACAGTCTAAGTGATCCAGAAACGTCATACTACGGTGTCTAGAAAGTAACGAGCAGTTTGCACCTGAAAATTGAACGGGTCGTCCAGAAAACCAGCGGAATCGGATGAACGCCGATTAATTTGTCTAGCCTCCAATAACACATGCTCGATGTCGACGCTGAAAGCTTTCATCGGAGTCAGTGTTTAAAAATGAATGTTACGCAAGTAATTATGGAAGCTGGGCCGTGGATGTAATGCTTAAACAAAAATTAGAAGATTTATTGTTCTCACAAGACTGCGAAGAGAACAACTTCCTCCAAAGATTGAAACACATTTAGAATGGGCAAGCAAGTGGGAAACTGCCTATTTTAGTGACGGAAACTAATTCACTTCGGGTAGACCCGTTACTTGGATTTATTGCTGGCATGATATCAACAAAGGGGAAAGAATTTTCAGTCAAAGAAACAACGACAAGAGCTCTGTGATGGTTTGGGGGAACTTTCTCAGTCAAAGGCCACAGTGAACTAGTTATACTTCAAGACACACAAGATTCTATTGGGTATATTCATAGGTTGAAACGGATTTAGCTCCCGCTACAGATAAACAGATTGCGAAACGACGCCATATTTCTACTTGATATTGCATCTGCCCAGTGACCATGCACTACGAAAAGTTGACTGTTGTCCCATGGGATCAAGGTCATAATGTGACCAGACTGCGGCCCAGATCTAAACCCGATCGAGAAACTGTGAGGCACGCTTGCTTGCCAGGTGTACAAGAATCCCGCGGTTTACTAGTCAAAGAATGAATTGATAACCACTTTTAGGCGAGAATGGGTGAATAATGACGAAGGGATAAGAAGTACGCCGAGATGTATCGAGGTCCTCAGCCAAAATGGCTATTGTGCACGATTTCAAATAATGTCTATTGAAGCCCAGCTGAAGGAGGTCCTATACTTGTGTCGCCTTCGTTTTTTGCATTTTCTGGTTTCGTTACCTCGTAATAAATTATTATGTTGCGGAACTTTATATTCTGCATCATAATTTGTATTCGTTAGTTCTGACCATGTATGGCTTCGTTAGGGAATATAGGAGAAGAAATATGCAGAAAAATGCGATGGATTCTATGCTGAGAAATAAAAGGCTTTCCAAAATTGCACAAGATTTCCCTCTGTTTTGCAGGTACGTGGATGACACCTTCATACTAACGTATGAATGATATGCCCATTGATACAATTTCGAGGGCGTTTCATACAGCTCATAATACAATCAGTCTTAGATAAAAACTTAACCGAATTCGCCCTCTAGGCCCAAGGTTTAGCAACCGGAACACTCACTCGTGGAATTTATCGGACTTCACAGTGAACAAAATAATACGCCGGGCAGCCGAGCTACACCCTACTGGAAGACAAATAAAATCTGGTTAGATTTGTTTAGGCCCGCAACAGATCTTACTAAACGCGTAATCATCAAAGGGGCTACCCAAAACTGTTGGTTCAGAATATGTGAGCGAAGTCTAATAAGCCTCCGGTGACATAAAACAATACAGGTCAAATGAGACCGACCTTACCAATTTAACCCATCCGAAATAACAATAAGTGCATTTCCAAACATTCCTCGTGGGTAATCCTACCCCCAACCGACTAATCATTGCTACTGGCAGTAGTAACATCGGCATAGATGTGCGTTGCTACCCTACAGACTTAAATATATTAGTGAACTGATGAAGCCTCCAAATCATATCGGTTACCACTGTCGTTTCTTAATGTAACTTTTATGAAGCTTTTTACTATCTACAATTTTATCAACGAAGTTCTCCCTCCGTTCATTCGAATGTAGCTTGTGCGAGGTACCTCTTGACTAGAACTAATCATAAGCCTGGATGGCTAATCTCTCGATGAGTTCTGTATCCGCCAACAGTTAGTGTTTAAATATCTGCCGGACAAACAGAAAGTACGATTAAGTTGGAAGCTCAGCGAAGGTTGCGACTCTTGCCACTTTGTGGTATTCCACCAGTCCACATACTCGGTTTGGTGAGATAAATTTCGACTACAAACCACACTCACTCAACAGTTTTGTTGTCAAAACTGTCTGTCTAAGTTGAGATTTGTGCAAAGATTATCAGTGTGTCAAGTACTAGCTCATTATCTAACATGAACCTGCGTGTATGCATCGAAACGTGAGTTATAGATGACAGTTAACAGAAAGTCATAAAGGGGGATTCCGTACAGTTCCCCTCCAGTAAAAACAGACAACTTTTGTGCAAGACAAAGTTTATTTGCCATTAACTCGACCAGAACCTCCCATTGTAACTAGTAGATAATTCAATTTTTCTCAACGCCAAAATTATCTAATGCACCAGATTCCGTAGCACTGGGTTCAAAAAGATTTGTTTAGCGGGTGATCCTGGATCAATAAAATTCGAAACAGTGAATGAGAACTCATTTGCCAATACCACAAAATTTATCGTTGACTGGTTAGGGGGGGGGGGGAGATAACTGGAAAGGTGCATCATTTTGATGGCTGTTCTGTCCGACTATAAGCATTAACATGAATAGAAAAGAAGGCTCTTGTTTGATTTCCCGGGGATTTGAGTGAAAATGATACGTCTCAAATCAGGGAGTACCGAACTGGTTGTAGGGATTAACAGCATACTCTTTCTGGCACAGAATTCTATGAAGTAATTGGGATTCCATTTCTAACGTTAATTTTCTCGAGAGAAAAAAAGCAATCAAACAATACCTCGAACTTTCTTCAGTTGGGCTTCCAGAAGCCGTCACGGATCAGGAAGAATACAGATTGTTTGGTACGAGTCACAAAAAAATCAGACATAAATACTTCCACGGGGTTTTTCGAGGATCTCGCTAAATTTCACAGACCGGATAAAAATCTCGAATGTAAATTATCTCATTAGTTTCGCGAATTCCGAAACGCAGATGCCGTATGGGTTATTTCTATATATTTCCCTGAGGTGATGCGAAAAAATCAAAGATGTTAACGGAAGATTGGTTATGATTTAAGGAGTATCTACAAATGGGTGAACAAAGTCTCTCGGAAGCCCACAAATTAGACTGTTGTGAAGAAAGAGCAGTTATTCGCTGTTTCCTTGGGGGCTGGAACCAAGGGCTTTCAGTTTCCCATAAAATTATCTACCGGTTCTTGGGAGGAGGAACTGAATACTGTACGGTGTACATATTTTCTTCCTCGCAGGAGTGTAAAGCCACGAAAGTGTTGTATGGAAATTGAGTGAGTCTATCTTCCGTGACAGCATAGCGAATAGCGGGCAAAACTCAGTCGTTTTCGGATGTGAATTGTCACGAGAGTTAATCCAAATTTGAAGTAGGAAACGATGGAGATTATCCGTGTACCGTCTCGATATATTTTTGACTCGGCAGTTGGCCGTCTGGTGGAATTATATCCCGTCTCGATTCGCCCACGGTTGCTCGTTTCCGTGTCCTATCTCAGGGGCTTACCCTAGTGCTGTGTTTCAGGTTCCTGTTAGTATTTGTTGTAAAGTTCGTTGCGAGTTCCTCTCCGTCCTGTTTTTTGCAGCATAAGCACTAGACGTCGATCTACGAGGAGGGTGTGTCTCTAGACCTGGAATATGATCCCAGTGTCACCTAGGCTCAACTCTGGTCCTGTTTGGCGCAGTCAGTCAACTTTCCATTCTCAGGTGAGATCGATCAACATAATCGGTCTGCACAAATGACTGATTGTGCGAAACCCACCTGTCCAGGGAAACAGTAAGATCCACCCACGAGAAAATGGACTTATTAGGATCTGTAAAAGAAAGAAAAACATTCCATGAGTAATTAGATCAGTAAATTTTCATCATCAGCGTTCACGCGGTATCTGCCAAAAAAGAAACCGTGTAAAAATTAAAATGAGTTTCACGGGACATAACACCAAGCTTTTTTAAGCGTTATTGAGCTTGACTGGAAGTCATATAGGCTAGGGGTACGCTTTGCACATTGTGTGCTTCGTGTGACCTATCGATGAAGTCTTAAAGGACGCTTGTCGAGTTGATATAGCAAAACTAAGAACGCGTTCTAGCACTTCACTTTGTAACCGCTTTTGATCAAGTGATAGTTGATGGGTAAGACTGGCCCAAAGGATCCAGTGGTACATATGAATACTAGGTAATCTATAAGACAGGGTTTTCGGTTAGACTGACTTATCAGCCTACGTACTTTGATATGGCACAGCATTCAAATAGTCCTCATAGTTGCAAGAAATATCGACATAATGGAAGTTGCAATGAACAAAACGCGGTTGGGGGGGGGACCCTGGAGAACGTATAAGGATGGAGCAGCGCTTTCGGTGAACCATTCTTTATTTTGGTATATTATGAGCTACTTCGTTCCGTCGACAGTGACGAATAAAAATGGGCGGAGATGTTACTTTTCATTGTAAAAAAAAATAGAAAAATAAGCTAGTTCGGACGTATGTTATCACCACATCGTCAGCCTTGGCCGCAGTTGAACTGATTATTCTCCATGCCATTCAATACCTGTAGGATTTGATCCTGGTAAAACTGCGGTCTTTAGGATCTGTTCCATATGATAGAGATTGCCCTCATTCCTTCGGGATGCTGCTACTGCCTACAATGTGTAGAGCCGAATAACGGAGCGGTAGCTTCCCACTAGTCCATCACAATCCTAGCCTCAGGCACGAAGCACTCAACGTTTTCGCCAGTTGACTGATTTTCGTTTTAGGCTATCAAGTTATGTAGATTAACCACCTTTCGTGATCTCGGCTTATAGTTATAAAATCATTGAGATCAATTCACGTTGATGATCACACATAAACTGCGATGTGTATTCAGATTTGTGGGTCTTGCAGACCATGGATCACGGTGCGCTCTCACCTGATTGTCTATCGAAGTGTGTTTCAGTTATGGTAAGCGAAAACGAGGGAAGGCTGTCCCTCCAATGAAAAAAATTGGTGTATCTCTGCTTCAGGGGTTTTTGGATAGTGCGCAGTTAGAAAAGATTATCTTTTCTGGAAATAAAATACCCGTGCTAGTAGCAAATGGAAGATCAGTCGACACCGATTCCTTTCTGCAAAGCCCGCATGACACTGGACCTAAAGTGCAGAGGATTTCGGGTCGATAACATTCTCGTCAAATCGTTGAATATCGAAAGAAAAAGTTTATAACCGAACAAGTTCAAGGTTTCAGGAAAAACGGTTTGTAAGCTATGACCCCATTCAGATCGGGCCAGGTAGCTATAAAATCGGGGGACAGCATTAAAAGGCATTTGATCGGTCTTGAAGCTCATCCAAGTGACTTTTTGGCTCGTATACGACTAATGCATTTAACTATACCCTTTTTCTCATCGTTTCGGAACCAGGTCGAAATCATTCTGCCATATGTCAAAAATAGTCGGAATTAGGTCACAATTATTCGGAAACGCCTCCCAATGGACTGTCTAAGATTTCCTCGTGATTAGTTTGAAGACCAGAGCACCAGTCACCCTTACACATTTCGCGTAGGTAGCCACACCGTGTGCCCGTAGTCTGTGCATCGCACCATAATTTACGTCCACTGTTACGCACATGGACTCGGCCTAATTCCGAATCATTTTGACTTTACTCAGAAACAATGCACAGAAAGGTATAGTTCAATTTCAGTAACAGAGAAAAGCTCTAAGTCAAGACGATTGTCCCTGTTTTTTGCAGCTGTTTCCCCAAGTGACTGACGCAGCTGAACTCAAAGCCAGAAGGCAAGTGTCTGCCAGAATACCCCAAAATATTCCCTGAACGTTTGTGGTCTGATTAAATGGACTTAAGCGAAGTTATGAACAAGGAGCACAAACCGCCGTTTTTTGTGAACTCTATCGAACAGTAGACGCGGAAGCCCACGGAAAGCATTGACTCAGCTAACGGTCACACCTGCTAGTCGATGCTCAACCAACGGCCAACACTCCTTGAAAGTATTTTTCAGTCCCGTTTTCCTTTCCTGGTAAAGAACATCTGAAAAAGTGGTTGCATCCTGCAATTTACTTTTTCATTCATGCAAATCACGAGCTTTGTAGATGCTGACAAACGATATTATCCTTTTCGCCAGAAGTAATCCCAGCAATTAGTCCCGTACAGAGCAAAAAACCCCAGAACACCTTATTTTTTGGAAATCAACCCGGAAGTGAATTGTGCAAGCAACAAGTGAACCATCCAGCGGGATAAATGCTTTATCTTTCCCAATGATTTCTCGGACGTAGCGGAAGGAGAAGTTCTCCAGCAGTACGTCTCATAGCAGCTCCCCCACCCTTTGCAAGTGCTGTTACTCTTCACAAAGCCTCTAATGACTCAGTCGGCCTACCAGATCGGCGCGTGGTGGGATTGCGATCAACCGATGAAGTCAGTCGACACTGTCATTTGTTGAAAGCTTTTGACGACTGCCTTTTAACATAAAGTTGACATAAACCAATCTACTTCTCTCGAATCCTGCGCAACTCAAATAATTCTAGATTTGCTAATGACTGGTGGGCTAAAGATATGTTCCAAAGGTGCGGTACATGATACCTTCGATATGGGCGTCTTCCTGTGTTGATGTTCTCACTTTCCTCCTTTGAAAGGAATTTTTATCATGATTTAGGTACCACTTTTTTCTGTAAAACAATGAACGTCTGCTACTCAAAACCTAAAATGTACTCTACTTTACTATACGGAAGTATGTATCTACCCCTGGCAAGCAGCACCTGGTCTTTTTATACGGCTTGTAACTCGCAGTTAGAAAGATAAAAATAAACGTTCAAAGAGATATGTGACTTTCACGTGCAGATGGCAAGTTGGGCTTTGAAAAACTGCATTTTCGGTAAAAAAAATCAAGGGTTCTCTTCTTGAACCAACTTCCTCTTTCTCTTCAGAAGAGCATAGCAGTTTGGTTGAGAGCAGGCATTTAGTTATTGTTTGGTAACTCTATCTGGGAGTACATTTATTGTCCTACCGAAAGTAGAACTTCCCAGTCGGTAATGCAACAGGTTCAGGAAAGTGTACATCAGTAAACAAAATTACACAAATTCAGATCATAAAGAGTCCATGCTTGAGTCAAAATAATTCTGGAAAGTTCGAGAGTAAAAGTTTGTCGCTTTAACCAGATCTAATACAACGGAAATACAGTGAGTAAAACAGTTGACGACAAAACTTCATTGCATCTCACCGTTGACAATACCAGTAGGTTAATATCAGTCCGTGAGATATTCAGTGGCTATTGTGTGCTATTTTTCACCCTAGATGTCAGTAGACTGAGGATGACAAGATATAGTTTATTACCACTAGTGATAGTTTTCCATGTCATAATCACTTAGTTGGAATTTTCTCAATGATCTATTGAAACCTACAATAATCGTGTGAGACATCAACCGTTATGCTCACCAGTTTACCTACAAGCAAATATTTGTTCCGATCGACCAGGTCTCATCCCATAGACCTTATCAATTCATATAGTATTGATGACCTGAGTGACGAGTGTAAAGAAACGTGCCTTTTATTCGAATACAGCGAGGGAGCAGATAATCGTTCACGATCGATTTTGAACTACTAAAGCGGAATCTTAGAAATGATAAGTTAGCTTTATTTTTGAGATATCACCAAACAGGCAAGGCTATTAATAAGGTCTGATAATTGAATTTTCTTTCGATTGCACATAAAGAGAGCCCTTGTGTTCTGTTCCAGACAGTAACATAGAAGTAGTCTAATCCAGCTGATCAAAATACCGACGACTGTACACATGTAGTGAAAAGACAGACGTGATGCGACCCCAAGCTCGCTTACAATAAAGGTGGTCCATCAAACGTGTACACGAATGAGCCGCACGTGGGTGTGTGGGTGGGCTAACTACGTACTGGTACGCGGACGAAGTAAACGAGCACGGATAGCACAGCAGGTGTAAGAAAAAATTCAAATTGGTTGGACGTCCGGACTGAGGCATCCATGCATGGTGTAAAAATAATGCAGGCTTTATAGTACTCCCCTCCTAGAGCAAGCACATGCCGATGAATCTTGCTCTTTTGACAGGATACGCATGTTCTGGACCAAAAGCGAATATCCTAATTCCTATTCTGCTAAAATTAGTGATCGGAAACAAGTCTGATGGAGGCGCATTTTCCGGGATGAGATGTGGGATGCAAATGCGTAAAAATCAAAAGACTAAGTGAACATGGAACAAATCGGCGAGGCTTGCCAGTGGAGATATCGCAAGCACGTGTACTTTTTTCATCAGGAAGCGGCAAGTCTTCCACCATCAAGGAGGACAATGAGTGGTAGCTCGGTAGTTCTTGATGATTCTTTTGAGCCTGTGTTGATTAGTCGATGTAAACTTTGGTGAGAGTGGGCGTCAGTCACAGGATTATCGGATCCTGTATATACCCTAGTTGGTGGTGTACTGGGAAATGTAATCGAGGTTTCTATTTCCCTTGATGAATAACCGTCGCTGCTTGAAACCAATACATAATTCTGTGCAGATGATAAAGCATCGACTTTCCAAAATGTCGAGTGCTTTATGGCAAGATATATCGGAAGCGATTCACGACAGAAGGTGCTGTAACGAGCCCAAGGCGATTGCTTTTTGGATGTAAGAATGAGAACGGCTATTTGATACCATGATCTACTTGAAACAAATCTGCGCCAAATGCTATTCAGAGGCTTCTGTCCGCAAACAGGTAAAAGCTTTGTGTAGTAATTCCATTGTCCGAACTAAAAGGACATATCGAAATCACTCCCACTAGGAACTACGCAAACTAAAGTAGCAAGAAAATTAAAGCTGTGGAAAAGCACCTTAAGTGTATTACAGGGCTAGCTGGTATATAGCTGTTAAATCAAAAAAATAATTCGTAGATTAAAAGTTGACCAGTCACAACGAGCTTCTGCTATACCTGTCCTCGGTGATCTTGATTAGATGGAGCTCCTAAGCGTACGCAGCCACGAAGCTACACTTGGTTGTATCACGTGTGATGCTCGCTAAATCACTATAACCTTCCTTCTTTGAGAGCTCCTCTTCAACTTAGCTTGCTGTCCTACTGATCTTCGAATCGGAGCTGGTGGCTGTGGCTGGGACACTTCGGTTGCCATCTCGGTTGGTGGAACAATAGGATCACAGATATCAGCAGTCACCCTCTGGATCCTCGGTTGCCTCAGCCGCTTGATCGTTCGCATTTGCCCTTGCCTTTTTGAAGTGAATTTGGCTGAGGTGGCTCCGATGCACCAGTGCACCATCCACGTCCGTAAACTTGACCGTAGATTTACCTATTTGTCTCTAGATGATTTCGCGAGTTGGTCGGAGTTGTTGACTGGGCTAACCATAGGAGTGTAGGCATTATCCCAATACTATCGAAGCTGCTAGCATCCGTCGTACTCCGCAGGTTATACCAGACCCGTGAAGATCAGACTCACGAGAAGCAATTTGGGTTCCGTGCCGGTCGTGGATGTAGCCATCAAACCTTCACCCTCCGACACCTATTAGAGCACCGTTACACTTTCCAAAGACCGACAACCATCGTGTTCCTGGACATTCAAGCGGCCTTCGTCTCTATCGATAAGACTGCACTGTGGAATAACTCATTGAGTAATAGAGTAACTGAAAAGTATGTACCAGGCCTCAGAGAGTTATATCGTCAGATCTGAGGTCGGGTGAGGGTCTACGGCCAGCTGTCGTCCCCTTTTGTCGTCTCCAGTGGAGTTCGACAAGGTTGCCCTGTATCCCCATTTCTGTGCAACTTTGCCACAGAGGATGTTCTACAGCATTCTCTGTCTGGTCCCCTAAACGGTTGAGCTAAATTCCTCCCTGGGAACAGAGTTTCCAACTTGGAATATGCCGATGATATTACTCTGCTGAGTGATGATGCATAGGCAATACAACACGCTTTGGATCACCTGGCGATTGAGGCATCCAGATATGGAGTGCGCTTTGAGCCTTCCAAGTGCGAAGTGCCTTTGCAAGAGTGACAGAAACCTATACCTGTACTCAACAGTTGGGATGATCACCTAGAGTAATTCGATAACTTTGAGTACCTCAGGAGCTTAATAACAGCTGAAGGTGGTGCTAGGGTGTGGGGAGATCAATTCATGCATAGTGAGAGCTATAGCAACTTTCGCAAACCTGCGACACTTGTGACGTCGCCCTATCATCCGGCTTTCTCTTAAGGGACTGGTTTACGTCTCCGCTGTTCGTAGTGTTTTACTCTATGGTTGCGAGACCTCGCTGCTTGGATTTGAGAATGCTCGGCGTCTTTCCGAAGCATTGCTCGAGTCTGGTGAGAACATCGAGTGAGTAACATCGAGGTGAGTCATCATGTAATAGGCATGAATAGCCGTCATCTTAACGAAGTAAGTGCTCTACACCGACTTCGGTGGCTAGGTCATGTTTTACGAATGTCTGTCCATCGTCAACCTTTCCGTGCCCCATCCGCACGTGCTAGACAAGGCTGAAAGAAGCAACGCCGTGGTCAGGCCATGTTTTTGGGTAGATGTATGACGAAGCTAACATTAACATTGGCTTCTGTTGGAGCTTCGTGGCTCTCTGGTTGGGGCCCAAGGGATGAGGGTTGTCGCTGGTTAGAAATGTTGAGGGACATGGCTGAGAACGGAAGTCCGTGACGGGATTGATGTGCGGTCTGTCTGTTGAACTCTCGTGCACAGTAATCACAACACATTTCATCCCGACAAACTAACTGACAAAGAAACATCAAAAACGTGCACTGTGAAAAGCTCAAAAGAATCAGCATATTTCTTCTCTCCCTCACTCAGGTTCTGTTTAACTGTTTTGTACGCCCTTTCTTCTATTTTTTAATTGTTGTTGTTGCTTTGGCACCTTTCTTGATCTGAACGTGGTGTAAATATGATATAAATATAGGGTCGGAGTTCGTGGTCACGGAAGCATATGGCATCCCTGGAATCAAGACATACCAGGAATAACCGCAGTCTTCTGGACTTAAACGGAACATCTGGACTCTCATTGGTGGTCGCATGCACTGCTTTTCGGAGTTGCAGCAGGAAATTGTCAATGAACGTTTCCAATTCAGGTAACTTTCTTGGTTTAGCCAATGCCAGCGCACTTTTCAAGGAGCTCACCAAGATCTCTGCTACACCTTTAGAGAACGGGTGGCGTGGAGCCGTAAGCATATGCAGACACTCGAATCTGTTAGACCATCTTTTCAGCTTCGCAGCACAGAATTGTGATTCCCTATCGGTGGCCGGCAACTGCGGAATTTCTTCTCAGCTGAAGCACTTCCGTAGCTCCCGGATTACGAACAAGGTGGTGGGTGAACCTCTCCGGCCACCTGGAGTATGAGTCATTCAGTACAAGGGTGTGGTATCGGCTTAAGAATGGGACTCAAGATTCGGCATGAACCCTCTGCCATGGAACATAAATTTCGAGCCATCGGCTTTAATTATTCGGATTCGATTGAACTTTGTGCCTACACGTATAGCAGTTCATTGTCGTAGTGCAAATACTGGCATTCAGTTCCAGCCAGCAACGCATCTGCCTAGCCAGTGACTTTATTTTATCCATACCCATGTGACTTTTGTGCAGTTCATCCAAAGTCGACTTGCGCAATGGAGGTGGAATTATAAGTCAGTTACCACGACAAAGCACTCCGTCTGGCTGGATACTGAATTCCTCTCGCAGCACGGAGAATTTCGGAAGCTTCCGCCTCGCCCCGGGTTAACATCTCTTTTTGATCACCGAAATCACGGAACAGTAGTAGTATTTTGTCTGCTCCCTCACGTTGTCATCTTTGTTTAAGAGTGCGAGTTTGGGAACTTCGGACAACGCTTGTTTCGTTGATTGGAATTCTGATTTGTTTAGGGAGTCAGGGAACTTGCACTGCCCTTTCTTTAAAAGCTCGGTAAATGGCTTCACGACCTCCGGACCGTTTGGTGTAAGTTGAAAATACCCAGAAATCGACATCGACTCTGGAACAATTCTAGTTCCTGATATTTATAGGGGACATTCACTTTCTTTTGGAGCAATCGGAAGCGTTCACTGTCAACACAGTGGTCAAGGGATTCATTACCAAAGCTACATTTAGTGATATTGGTTGGGATTCCGTAGTCTTGGAAGCTTTGGAACACCTGCAGTGAATGCTCTCGATTTTGATTTACCTTCAGACTAGCAACCAGGAAGGCAGCAATATACGCGAAACCAAAATCTAGACCGCGAAGAACTTGATCTATGAATCACTGGAATGTTTCAGCGACGTTGCGCAAGCCAAAAGGCATATGCGAGAATTCATTTAACTCAAATGGCGTACTTCGGAACATCTTCAGTAGCAACGGTAATACGCTACTACCAAATCAAGTTTGGAGAGAATACATCTACGACACAAGCTATTGAAGAAGTTATCAACGTATGGAGTTGGGTAGTGGTTGGGTGCTGTGGCTTTAATAAAGGAGCAGTAATCGCCACTCGGAGGCTAGTCGCCGTTGTGCTATAGAATGATATGGAGTGGGGAGGCCCAGGGACTGCTTGATAGTGAATTAGCCTCAAGCTTAACACATATTCGATTCGTGCTTTTGCCACCGGTAATAACTGGCTGAGGCCAACTGTATTGGCGGACCTTTGGTGACAATGTGATGTTTGACTCTGTGTGGTTTTTGTGAAGGGGTTTTGTGTGGTTGGGTGACTGCCGGAAAATCGTCCAAAATGGAGGAAAGCCGAGAGCCTACCGTCATGAGACGTGTTCTGAGAGTGGTAATGGAAGAACCTGTGTCGTGCTTTTTAATAGACGTAGTGCTGTCCAACGGAACTCAGTGTTTTACGTCAACCACAAAAGAAGGGAAGAAAGAAAATCGACTCTGAGATTGGGGTGATTATTGTCGGAAATCGTGAAAATCCAAAGGAACTCTAGGAGTAAACGGCATTGATCTGGGAGGCTGAGTTGGCAATTTTTTTTAGTCCCGGGACACAATTGGTAACTGGTGTTTGAGAAGTTGTACCGGCCGTCGTTTTTATGGGTTTCGTATCAAGTACTCTGTCAGCGGTGACTGCTAGTTCCTTGATTCAAACACCTAGGCTGAAGAACCGGAGAATTTACCTGATTGACGGAGGACAATCTTACCGGGTGGACAATTGCGTAGTAGGGATTCGTAAATAAAATCCCACACTTCCTCCTCAACTTCGGAAAGTAAGCCTTGTACAATGTACCGATACATGGACGGAGAACACATATCACTGATGTGAAAAATCGCTTATATTTATGTGATCCACAGGTGGGAACTTTAGACACAAAAGGCAGGTTCTGTCACAGCGACTGAAGCTTACAGGGTGTTGCTGTTGATTTCGGTACCATGAGAACCCATGTTGGATAACAACGGTGTGCAAAATGAAGTGGTATCATATTTGAATGATGAATGGAAAACACAATGCTTAGTAGCAAGAACGCGAGCTCACTGATTTGTAGTGAAAAGGCAAACCAGGTGAGGCTGCAAACGCCCCAGTAGGAAAGGTGAACTACACAACATTTACAGTGTCCACCGGCAGTTGATTCAGGCCTGGGAGGGTCGAATTTCTACGTGTGCTATTGGAAATAACGACAGTAGCTGGATTATTGAATCCGTCGAAAAAATGATCTGAGTTATCCACCTGAGATGATGGTGACCTATACCGACACATGCTACCTAAGTTTCAAAAAGGGTTCATTTTACAGCGGAGTGGTCGCGTAAAGCTACCGAAGTACTGCTACGGCACTGTTAGTAATATATCAACCAATACAGGGACGTCTATTGGTAATAAACTTGTCATGTTTGTCAATTTTACAGCGCTTTCATGGAAAATCCGTGTAAAATAATTTAAACAGAATTCGCTCGACGTCATGCACTGACACAGTATACATCGCAAACTTGTTCACGGCTCAATCTTGTATATTCACATTAGTCCCCTGAATTTGTGAGAGCTTAGCTGGTCTTATTTCGTTGTAACAACCGTTAACATTTCACTGATTATGTCGCTTCTGATTGATCCTGCTCGGGAGTAACATGGCTAGGAAATCAAAACAACTACCAGTATGATAAAGCGCAGAGTAAGCTAAAGATAATAACATCAGTTCGATGAGTAATTTTTCATACAAGAACTCCACTTTTTGCTATGCACAATCGTATCTTCTTGCATATAGTCACTGGTTGGATGAGTCTCGTGGACCTCACGCAGAAGCCCGGCACGCCCCAAATGGCCGAATGCTCTGGCTCGGCTTTTAATACCTTCCTTCCATTTTACGAAATGATCTCTCAATGCCGTTTATCCTATCAAGTATAATGTAGTCTCTGATAAGTGGTATATTAAAAACCAACCATCAATCCAACTACGGGTTAAACCTTTATAGTTTCTGGTCTCGTAATTGCAGTAATTTCACTCAAAAAGCCTTATTAAGCTTTGAATAGGGATGGATGGAAAACACTTTAGTCTGTCCTGGTAGGATACATAGTAACTGTAAGTATTAGGCACACGGTCGTTTGTACATGCAGTATAACTTTGTCAGTCCGTGTGACCTCATAATTGAGCAGCTCTTCGATCGCTATAGTAAGGCATATCAGGCTTTGGGGAATTTTGAACTAGTCGGCGAATTCTACTTGGCCTTACCGATTTCCTATCGTTTTTATCGATCTTCTGCTGAAAGATTTTGTAGATTCATTAGTTACGTCGCAATCCAGTGGATTCTCATGCGCCAAACTAAGCGATTTACTAACGAATGATCACTTTGCTTCGCGCGACACCACAATTTGATTTACCTTGAAGAAATTGAAAAAGCGGCACCCTGCATGTGGTAAAAGCAAGCAATTCTAGTGAACCATGTACTCTAGATTTCTTTTTTTTTAATTTGGCCATATCAGTGACAGCACAAAATATGGAGAAACATAGAATACGTTTGGTAATAAGGACACTGGTTGGGAGTTAGATATCGTCTGTGTGCATTCATCTCAATATATACGTGATAAAAATCGGTATTCCTACCTTTGCATCACTAAATCAGCCAGAGATAGAGGTTCTTCGACGATGAAATAACTGGGACGCGCGACCGCCGATCACTTGAGACAATTAGTCCACAGTTGGTTGTCGCTTTTGATCATCCACGGCATTACAATCCTAATTGGAATAACTAGCTAGTTCATCAGCTCTTATTCACAAACCTGCACCTATACAAACCGTCAACACAAGGTGCACCTATACGTTCACCATGCCCCCCCCCCCTCTTCAGACAGTCACTTGAAACACGGCCGAAACTTGTTGCATTTGCATTACGTGCACCCGTTTACCGGCCTGTAATCGTAGCCGCCCTAACTACTAGAAGATGTTGTAGGACACCGCTGTCCTTAGCTAGATATGCTCTAATCATAGATCAGCAGGAATGCACAGTCATCTTAATCTCTCCCACCAGAACTATCACTTCTTTCAACCCGTAGCGGAACTTCTGGAAACTGCTGAGCCCTCCACATACTACTTTTATATTTGCGTTTCTCAACCTTCAGTCATTGAGTTCCCTGAGTGTTTAGCACAGTGAACGATGATTATCGCGGTGTTTGTACATGGCACGACCTGCAAGCCGAAATTCTAGTTACGTTTATCCTGGCATGATACCACGCATTCATCCCGCTTCCCAAGAGGGCCGGTGTGTCATCCCCTGTCACCCTCCAAACCAGTGGTCGTAGACTTTCTAAAACTCCTCGTCTCCTGTATTCACCGTTCATTCAACGCCTTCGTCCACATTAGCGATGCAGTCGCGTTATTCAATTTTAGGCAACTGCACTCGCCCACATTTGGGCGCCAAATTGGTTTTGCGTGTGTGGGCCAGTAGTCAGCTAACTACCGATCGATACACGTACGAAACAAACGAACATTGACCAAACGGCAGGGATCGGAACAAATCCAAATTTGTAGAACGTCCCGACGGAAGCAGTCATTCATGGCGTAAAATCCAAACACGCCCTCCGAACGCGTTAGAATTAGGCAATACTAAATCTGGTTATAGTAAATCACTCCTACTTCACACTTAATATCAGAAGGCTGGCAATTGCAACTGTTTTTTTCGGACAGAAAATTACCCTAGCAGTGGATCATTTGAAAACAGGAGAGAACTAAATGAATAACGCCGAAAATCCCGATCCAACGTAGAGCAGATTATCGGAGACCCGCATTACCGAAGACGAGATTCGACATCATGGAGCCATTCGAATGGCTTTTACCAAAACCGATTGATGATATGCGTCCAGTAAGAACAGCAGAAAGGTGGTGCGTCGAATCTCCCGTAGGACTGTTTATTTGTTTCATCTAGACCCGATGAAAAATGACTCGCTCCAAAATGAACACCAAACTGCGGCCCGACTGAAAACCAGCCGTGAACATTGGCAATTTTGACGCAAAAATACATTTTGATGATGACAGTGGCACTTCCTATCTGTCTAGCTGAATAAATCATAATTCTTATCATCAAAATTGATGTTGAATGCCATCATCACACCATGCTAAAATCGGCCATCTGCATGCAAATTAGGAGGTATCTTATCGAGTAAACCCTACTCACCCAGACCGAATGTTAAACACAAAAGAGGGGAACCACGAAAAAGATAAATAAGCACACTGCCAGGTTTTCCAGACAGAATTTCGTCCCTTTTAATGCGATCATCAATCAAAGGTGTCCATGGACTAGAACATCTACCACTTTCAACGTTCAGTGACTAATTGTTCTCAGTAGAAAAATGCACTAACTGTTTGAAGCACTCACCTACAGTGAGTTTGCTCAATCCGATCGACAGACTGTTGTCCTAGTTTTAAAGGAAAAATAACTTAACTATCCCAGATAGACATGCTTTCAATCCTTACGTAGCACAAACAATAGTAGCCTAGGGAACTTCGTCATACAGTCCCGGTTAAGATGTGCACAAGCTGGTTCTAAACAGTAGCTGACGAAAATGAGGATATGCGTACACGTGAAGTCGTCCCATGCTAATACCCTGAAGAAATGTATACATGCATTCATGAGTGGTATGTGTGTATCAATATCCGGCCCTGGAACACCCGTTACCCGGTATGTTAGAAGAATAGCAAACAAGAGAGTAGTATTCAGCCACAACAGATTGATTTCCAGCTGACAGGACAATAACCTTAACAGAATGGACGAAAGTAGTGACAACGATACAGTTGATTACAGGGTACAACACTTATAAGAGGGGAACACGCGCAAAAGCTGACTGATAAAATGCACGGAGTAACATGACACCCTTGATTACAAACATTCAACTGAATTCAGACAATGCACGCGAATTTTTAAAGCATCTTCCAACAAATGATCACGCAAGCTCCACAATGCTTCTGTCACGTTAGCATGGTGTGTGTGGTTTTGTGGATTTGCAAGAAAATTCATGGTCAACTGGTTGGCATTGTTATTCGGTAGCGGAGGAGCCGCATCAGCTGTCACAGCCAACTGGCGACGCCAATCGCTCAAGCCACTTTGAACGCCTTTGCGCAACCGATTGATGTATCTGCAGTGGAAACGAAATGTGTAAAATGCACAATCTTCCCGAGTTCAGTGCGGAGTGAAAAACCATCAACTGCAGGCATAAAGCAAAATGGACGGCAGGGTTCCCGCGCACTTCCGGTAAAGAAACAAGTAATTTAATAAAATACGCATCCCGAAGTTTGTCTAATGATATCTTTTTATTGACCGCTGTTAGTGAACTAATGACACAGCTCATCGACGAATGAACTTGAGGCTCGAAACACACAACTTCGGATATAGACAGCACCACTCTCTTAGGTTCTGGCGCAATACCACATGCATGACCATTTGAGGTCTTGCATGGATCACTAGTTCAAGTCACAGAATTGTGATTGGTGGTTTTCCCTAATAGTCCTTGAGGCCGAAATTTTCTCCCATACGTTAAACATGAAACAAGACAAAAAATCAACATCCCTACAGGTGTGGACCATTCTTCTGAGAGACCGTGATGAGTACTGTAAGGTTATCATTTTCTGATCGAACAAATTTGGCGTTATTCGTTGTCAGCTCAACCGAGTAAAAGAATCTTGGAAATACCTCTTTGTGGTTCAAATGACAGTAACGGATTATGTATTAGTCTGTCTCTCGCTGAATTTCTTCGACAGAATCGTTAGTTATATTTTGCAAAAAAAATTCCTCGTCATTACATGTAGCAGTTAACTATAAAATGGCATTTATCAGCAAATCTGTTAAAAATCCGTTGGGGCGAGTGAGTAAACGGACAGTAGTAGGACTGACCTTTGATAGATTTCCGAATGAAGCACACGAGAGGTTCGAGGTGGAGTAGAAACAAAGATTGGCGATGATGCGTGAGTGTGTTGCTGATGCGATCCCCCGACTTGAGACGCGGGCACACCCAGGTGCATGGCCGGCTGTTGCTGCGGTGGTGCCATGGGGGCTATTTGACCAGCGGTGACCGGTGCAGCGGAACCTTGTAAATTTGGTTGCTGACTTGTATGAACTAAAATAAAACAGCAATCAATGGGCAAGACACGAATTAGAAACAATGACAAATCGACCATACTAAATGGGGAAAGAAACCAGGCATGAGACAGTACTGGGAAGAATCTGTTCAGTCAGTGGTTTTCGAAATCCACAAAAATGAGGCCAAACCCGTCGGATGTAACGAACTTCGGAACGACGACAGCAGGAAGACGACAAGAAATGCCAACATTCAATGTGGTGACAGACAATAATCCGCTGTGGACATGATTGTTATCACAATAGACTTAATGGGGCCTCATGTGCTTATCCGCTAGAAGTCTCCAGGTCATCAGTGTCGGTTATTATTGATAGTACAGTGAACAACTGCACCCATATGCGGGAAGTGTGAAGTAAAAAATCTTACGGGCTTGAGGGAGGAATCCGGATTGGGGGTTGAATTTCCTTTTTCGGAAAAATAAGTATTGTACGCCCCATACTTAATTTTAGTCTGATTAAATGTCAGACCTGCTCCATAGAACGGATTAACTAGTCAAACGATTAGCTGAATTGGAGAAAAAATGGCTCAAAAATTGTGACAGGTAAAAACTCACGCTGTTGGACAATCTGGAATTGCGGCTGAGTGTGTGCGCCCAATTCGTGTGCAGGCCCCGGTTGTAATGGTGCCGCAGACCCAGGAACAGGTACACCTGACGGTGGAACTGAGCCCACGGTCGATATCATATGGGCATGTGTGGCCGGTACGGGGTGCATAGCCGACGTACTCGTCACTATCGCCGTTGGTGTCGCTGCACCGTGTACTGGTCCTCCGGAGGCAACCAGTATTTGTGTTGTTTGTGCGCCTGGGCCCGCAGATGCTATTGCTGTGGTCGAGTGGGCAGTGGACCCGAGGACCGCAGCTACAGGACCAGGTGGTGCGGTAGTGTTTGAGGCCACTAAAATGCGTTGCTGTTGTTGTTGCTGTTGATAGTACGATGACTGTAAAGCTCCCGAGACTGTGGGCATCATGGATGTTGGTTGACTAGCCAGTTGATAAATAACCTATTAGAAAAAGGTTTGTAGACCATGGAAATCGACACAACTATAGATAATGACAGTGTTAGAAAAAGCGCATAAATATTCTTCGGGGCATGATATCATAATTCAATCAAGAGCAATTTACCGTAAGACGACATTACTGACCAGCGGTGATTGTGTGAAAGAAGGAAACGGAAAGACCTCTGGTCAAGCTGACCATATTTGGGAAAGGACAAAGAAAAACGACTTTTTATTACATACTTGCACGTGAATACAGCGGAAGAGGTGTATCTGACAACCCCAAAGGCCCACTCCACTATAAGGGATGGCCCGTAACCAGATTCTAATGATTGGAGTGGCAGAAAACCACATAAGGTCCCAATAGGTCAGGTGCGGTAACGAGCCGGACATCACTGTACTGTTTACCACTAAAGTGACTGGCATCGGTGATGGGATTCGAATCTCTAATTTTCGAAGTGCTAATCAAACAATCTGGACCACCCGACAAAGACCGGATCACGATGAACCGGAAGCATGAACATGCAGCAACCGAGAACATTGAGGCAAAAGTCATTCACATGGATGAACAGGTGACATCAGAATTCCGGATTGGGATTATTACAACTGGGTGATAAAACGAGCGAACGGATGGTCTCAAAGTGGATGCATATGAAACAAATTGCAAGACAATATAGTCTAAATCTATCTACTTTCACTAACTTGATGCGGCCCAGCTCCTACAGGTCCCGCAGCAGAAATTGATGCAACATTTGGATAGGTTGGTTGACTGAAAGTGACGGGTACCTGCTGCGATTGTGACTGATTGGGAACAGGAGTTGGAATCGAGCCTGAGGCAGCGGACTGTGTGTGCACAATTTGGATGACCTGGCCCGAGGGAGTCTGATAAAACTGCATTGTTGCAGGGGGTGCTGGTGCACTGCCAACGGGTACCCCTGCATGGGGCAGATGTGTAGCTGGTGTAGAAACCATCTGTGAAGGGAGTGGTAATGGCTGGCCAGGGGCAGTAGCACCAGATGCTTGTGGTCCCGCAACGGCAGAGACCATTCGGTCATCACCGGTCATAGAATTCGATGATGCCATCTGCTGGAGTTTGGCTTGCTCTTGGGCTTTTGCTAGCCGCTCCTCGGCTTTCATCCGATCTCGGATCACTTCGGCTTTACGTTCGTACAAATCCCGTTCGGATGACGGCATCTGTCGCCACTAAGTACAACAACAAAAATAAACAATGGCACGAGAGTTACGTACTGAAAGTAAGTGTATTGCTGGAATCCCCACTAACAGGTTCAGACGCCAGCTTGAAATAGGCTTGATGGTTGGAGAAGATGGAATAACGGCATTATACGAATCTTTCTACCAGCAGCAACAAGACTTTTATGAAATGATCATTGGCAGTAAAATGCGTTTGGTGGCATTGGCTAAAGTCCAAAACCGGTTACTTTAGTCAGGCACGTTATGAGGAACAACAGCCGCTTAGGTCAATTGAATAGCCATCAGGCTATGCTCCACAGATACCATTAAAGATGAGCTACTGAATGTGAATATTTTTATTTTTATTTGAGAACGGATATCCTGAATGGTTCATCAACAAGAACATGACAAGTATTCCTAGAAAATTTAGCCATCAAATAGTCAATAAGGTCGCCTACCTCTCTATCTCGACCAGAGGAGACAATATAGCAAAAAACAGACGGATTTAAACCGTAATCAGAAACAAGTATTTCACTACTGTTCTCTGTGTTTCATTCACTTATAAACCAGTTTTCTCTTTGCAAAAAAAAACGATTACTCGTGAAATCTAGTCATTGTGTGCATTAATTCACCGCCGATGCGATTTTAATCCGCCTGAATAACCCAGAAACAACGTGTAGGATGTCTGAGTCTGCCTTGACTACGAGGCGAGATCCCATGGCGCAATCGCCAACTCCATGTAAACATGACATTTGTCTACACACTATCACTCGTGAACTAGCCATACAGACACGTAATTCGTGATCGTCGTCATCACTCTATTGACTAGAATACGTGCAGTATTTAGCCAGCTGTGAAACACTAAAAAAGCTCGTTTTCCAAAGCGTATTCTGATATCTCGACCGGGTAGTTCCATGTATCATAATTCAGTCTGCTACATTACATTAGGGAGTGATGCTGGCTGGCGTCTCGCGACAGGTAGTCGGTAGGAATACAAAACCATATTTTAGCGGGGAATGTTGTAACAGCAAAACGAGGTGAATGTCAAACCGATCGGCCGAACCAATTGAGAGCCACAGCCTAAAAAACAGACAGTGAATATGTCAAAATCATCCCGCAACCGACAAAAAGAGGCATCCGGACTTGAAGACGGAACTCAGCGGGATCTCGGGCAGCCAGCAAGATAACCCATTTGAGGGGCTACTAACCAAGCCGTCAACTAGATCAATCGGACCAACCGAACGAAATAGTGCGCAAAAGAATCAAACTAATGGCGGCAGTCACCTGGCCAGAGAGAAGCCGAAATACTCAAGCAGCCGGAGGACCAATGTTGCTGCAGCGCGGTCTGGAAAAAGGACTACATAAACGGTTGTACATGTCTTAAAGGACTTCGCTTGCTCGACGGGTCAAATACAAGCGTCCCTCACTCATCCTGCTTTCTTTGTCACAATATACCAGCCCGAAAACAAAAGTGAAAATGGAGGCGTGAAGTAGACCGTGCTCAGAGCAAATGAATTTCGATGAAAGTGCGAAACAGCTGCAAAAAACCTTCTCAAAAAAAAAACAAGAAACACAATAAGCCCCGGCCGAGTCTAAGCACAACGAATGCACTATTCGTTGATTTTAGATAACCACCTGATAATAATCCCAGTCGAGGCGCAACACTAAACAAGGTAATTCCTGAGGTTTTTACAGGACCTATCGCTCTGCAAGTCAACATAATCACCGACTGGCAGTGGTATCACTGTAGGGAGAAAATTTAATTTTCGGCCGTAATAAGCGTGCGTTGGTACAGTTAGATAGCGAATGTCGAAGCGACTTGGTTTCTTGAACTCACTGTTATGTTCATATCCACTCAGACAGCAAAAATGATTTATTCGTGACGCACGATTTCGCTGTTGCCAGACTAATAACGATCAAGAAAGGACGCGTCTGGTCCACGATGAATATCTGCAATAAGTGTATCGGCACTGTGACCGACCGTTTTCTTACAGAGCATACTTCTCAGCCACAGAATTAGCCCGCAAGTTTCTGGTTTGGGCTATGCTGCTGCAACAGAAACGTTACCAACACGATGTAACGGAGATCATAAAAGGGCGTACCACGTGGGTCAATTTCAGATCACGGCAATCAGAATGGCTTCAGAGGACTGCTGGAACTAAACCACATTTGTCACTACTGGATGCCTTTTTCGAATCATCTTGACAACTCTCAGATGACGTTAAAAGTGTCACTCATAGTATGCTACGTGGTTTGTTGGAGGAGTGGCAAATCGTGCCCCAACCTGACCCTATTGAAAGTACAGTTTTAGCACTTTCTTTCGTGAAATATGATACAGATTGTTGACTCTTAAAAATGGGCAATACAAAATCATCAAAACAGTCAGTGGTTCATTCACGATGTATCTTAACAGACGGGCTTACCAGAAGGCCAACTTCACGGGAAATTTCCCCAAATGGTGCATCTTTACGCTCCTGGAGAAGACGTTTGCGAACTTCTCCGGCGTATAGTACATATCCTGATGGTGGCTTCCGCAATTTGCGCTGTACGGAGAGGAACACAAGGAATACTCAGGTGGAAGTCAATACAGTAGATGAAAGACAATGATCGAAAAAGAGTGGAATGTGGCGAAACCAGGCAGTAGCAAGGCTTCGTCTGATTCATCGTTTTGTCATTCGGTCCATGTCGGTTCATGATAACTACCGGCTGCATATTTAGCATCAGCTAGGTGCGTGAGATCAATTAATCATCCAATGGGTCTACTTACACGTCGACCGGATCTCTTTGACCGGTATCCAAGATTATCTAGATCGACCGTGTGCGTAGTTGGAACAAGCCCCGCAACCTCCGAAGAACTGGCAGCGGCAACACTGCCGGGATCCGCGTGCTCCGAGTGCGTCACAGTTGGAGCCGCTACACCCGTCACAGTCTCCACCGGCAACCTGTTTGCGTTCGGATCCGGTGTGACGACAGGTACGCTCCCCTGGTTAGGGGATATGGGGGCGGGTTGAGGGATTGAGGCAGTAGCTGCTGTCAAGGCACAGGCTAACGCAGACGAAGCTGGACGATTTAACTGTTCCTGACTCAGTGGTTCCGTAGAGACCCGCGACAGAAGCGGTGAGGCTTCCTGTGGTAGATGAGAAATATTGAGCAGGAGGAATCCGATAAGGGGGAAAGGGAAGTGTGACAAACTCGGTTACCACTCAATTTACACAGCTAAAATTCTATCAAAGCTGATTTAACGATTTTATTTTATCCACGGGTTTAATCTAGCGAAACAATCAATTTTTAGTAATTCATTCTCAAGTGGTTTACAGATCACGAGACACTAGATAAAAGATCACGCGGACAGACACGGAATAAAAACCAATCGTTAGCAGGGTTTATTATGGTCAAATTGTCCTTGACATGTGACTGGTTTGTCTAACATACGCCCTCTGGGTAACAGGGCCGTAGATTCACTCGGCCTCGATCAATCCTAGGCCACGTAAGTTGGAGTACCCGAACAAAGCTTTTTTGCACGCAAAAGTCAGGGGCCAGCTTCTTTATTTCAATTACCTTGGCTATCGATGGAGCGTATCCGAACACCTTGGCATTAGGTTGCTGTGAAACGATAATCAACTTTGAAAACCATGTTCGGATTCACTTGATGTCCAGTGCCAACTAGGTGCGTTTAGATTCCGCCTGAATGATAGCAGAGTGTTGTTTACGTCGATTCCACTATCCGTAATCGGGTCTGAAACTCGTATCTGAGACTTGATAGTCAGACTCATGCCACTTGCATGATATCAACCAGAACCAGTCATGCAGTGACAACAAACAAACAAACAAACCCACGGATTCGTTCACGAATTCTGTACACATACACAATAATGAAACGGATTAGTACGTGGTGTATGGTAGTATTCGATGCAGTATATCATGAAAAGATTCCATGGATGAGAATAGATTTTTAGACATGCCGGGAAGTTCATACAAAAATCACCTAACTAGGGTAATAGTTTGGGAAACTTGACCCCCCACAAATTATTTTGCGTAGAGTAGATGTTTTCTTTAAACGACTGCGGATTCGTTTGCCGGAGTAGTGAATCAGACACAAAGTTAGAGGAAAAGTCCCAGTAGAAACTCACGCACCTTTCTTGGACAAATTGTTTGTGGGAAGAAAAAGAATTCGTCTTCAAAACAACTCTGAGATAGTGAGAAACTCTGGAAGAGAAAAGAGACGACCAGTAAAGTGTAGACCGTATGAATTGTTAAATTTGAAACTCAATCGGAGTCAGTGATATAAACAAACAGTTTTGGTTTATGAGACAGAAGGAGACTCGAAAATTTCACCACGAAACGGTTTCTCAGCTGACCGAACCAAACGTCGGGTGAACAAAGAACGCACTTTGATAACATGATTCGCGTTTAAGGCACACTGATTGCAGACATCCCGGAAAAAACAAGCTGGGTGGCAAATTTTCTTTAAACGATCACAATGTACGAAATAGTAGCATGATAAGTATTTTATGACCATTTTCTGAAACACCCAGAGGCATGAAATGTAAGTGAACTACATTCAGTTTTCAGGTAGACAGATGCCATGAATAAAGGTGTCAAGGGTCATCAAAATTACCCCGGGGTGAACGATGAAGAGTCGATGCAACTAATTTTATTCTTTCAAAATGCTAGGAGTGAGCAGGTATGGATTGAGGTTTGTGTCGTCAGTCCTGACGAGTGGTCACATGTCCAGAGATGGTTCAATGACCTTCAGAGTAAGGCAGTACGATGAGATACAACCGTCAAGACCCAGTGTGCACGGGTATGTCCTAATTCACTGGCACTGACGTGGCTTGTGTACCCCATTTTTAGTCGTTGACTGGTACCGACTACTGTGACCGCTTCGGGTATACACACTGAAGTGCAAATTGTGTCGTTCCTATCAGCGCATTGTGACCACACACGGCGAGTTTGTGTAGTAGACGAACGTAATTCGTTTTAGCCAATCTATGCGTTTCCTCACTACATTTAGTTGAACCGCTGGCACCAAGCCATAACAACCAGTGTCCACGTTATGACAACAAGTTACAGTAACAGAAACATTTACACCAGATAGACCTTACGACAGATGATGTAAAATTTCGACATATTATAAGACAAAAACAAAATAGTCATCCGCACCAGCCTATCTCGCTTCAATCAAATATTAATTAAAAGTCTCAAGTAATCCGACAAACGACTGAATAAAGTCAACGATATACCGAATGTTATCTGCAAACATAAGTGAAAGCTTCACCGACGACAGAAAACCGGATTTGGCCACTTTCAAAACCCAGATTATATTTGCAACTTCATGGCACCAGATGACCAGCACGATTTTGCGTCTTGTTTGACCACAGAAAGTGAGAGAGAAAAGCTCACCTTTAAGCCCTTCTTCAATTTCCGAATGACTTTTTCGGTTTCAAAATATTTTGAATCACACATGTATACGTCATGTTCGTTGTACTCCGTTGGGCGAGCTGATCAAAATAGTGTGAAAATGAAAAGAAAAACGAACAGCCATGAAAAGGTTCGTAAATGCTCTGATCTCTAAACATTTATGATGGTCGTAGTTGATTACCCGGAGCAGAGAATGCATAGTTTAAGAGAGGGTGGTAAATCAACTGAATTTTCGTCACCAGCATTCGTCTTAATCATGAGACTGAATTGAGCTAACCTTGACAGTAGTCGGCGGGGCGCATTACGAAGCATTTCCCGGTGGCAGAAGCCAACGCATGAGTGGCGTGTTCCGCACTTGTCAAGAACACTTCCTTGGGGTAGAACATACGAGTAGGCAGATGATCAATGGCCGTCGGACCGACAAACCAAGGCCCCGAGAACAGAATTACGTTTTTCCTGTGGGACAGTTAATAAGCGGACATGAACCCGAAACGAAGTTAATGCTGAACAGGAGCAAACCGTCATTACTGGGATCATAGGAAATTTCCCACAAAGTAATTGCACAAAGCAGTGAGCGAAAAGTAGCCCGTTTTGAGAAATTTATGTTACGATAACATGGGAATATCATTGAAAATGGGATTAACGAAAGACAGGCTTACGAAACAGATTTCCACAGTTTATCGACTCGAACGATATGCCTTTCGGTGGAGTTAACAGCGACCGGTACGTAAAGGAAATCTCCTGAAGAGTGGAAAAATGCGTCGTATAAGTCCTACTAGCAACAACTCAAAAAACTGTCAGTGTATGAACATTACAGCTCGAGGCGAACAACGGGTAGAGGAGCAAACGAAACTATTCAATCCGATTGGTCCTAGTGTGGGGAAAATCCGATAAAAATTCTCAAATTAAGCGATAATGTCCACTGTCTGATATAGAAAGTCAATGGACAATATCTGATTGATGTCATCTACTTCGTCATTGAAAAAAGTGTAGTAGGCATGTTAGCGCTGGGCTAGGCTATGGAAATCGACCCTAAATGAAAGCTATTCCATGGATCCAGGAACCCTCTAACCATGTAACCAGCTTCAAAAGGCTAAAAAATTATATGATATTTTTTCCCGAAAAGTGCGGGTTGTTTTTTTATTCTGTGCATACATATGCATCAGTAAAATAAGTGGGGTATATCGCCAAATACAGGGGTCCATTATACTGTTGATATGAACACTGGGAAAGGAAACAACCCTTTAGCTACAAACAACGCGATGCGGCTGGGAAGCCAAAAATCTTGCCTGACACTGTAAAACAGTGAGCTAAATCGGTCCATAATAAATCAAATATAGTTAACAGCTTAAAACCGCAAAAGTCAACAGATACCTATAAGCTCGAATCCCTCACATTCATACAATCAAACCGCGTGACCGCCAGTTAACTGTGCCTCATTTGCGAAAAACCGAGTGACGACAACCGCAGCTGGTGTTACATGCCTTGTCAAAACACGCTGGGTTTCCATGCACTCATCGATTGACTTCCAAGAAGCGTTTGAAAATCAGAAGCTACGCTACCTATCTCTAAACAACCGAAGAGGGAAATCTCGCTCTGACATCTGAATACGATACACAGACGAACAATACAACCAGATCGCTGGTCAATATTGTAATATTTGCCAAAGGCAGTTCGTGTATTTGAAGTCACGATTCGAACGCATATCGATAGTGGTTAGTTGATAGCTGCTGTCATTTCAAAAAACGTTGAATGGCACTACTGCAGAGTGAGAATGAGACCGGCTATTTCGAACTGGAATCAATCCGTCTCCACAAATCTTCCACTGAAATTAGTATCCATCAACCTATTTTGTTTCTATACAATCTGATTACGTAACCGCCTACGCAAAGTAACCATGAATGATTTTCTGCAAAAACTGTGCCAACCCTATCAAGTACTGAGCTTTCAATCGGTCGCTATTTGATCACCAAAACATTAGAAATATGATTTCCCAAGTGGACGAACAATGCAATTTGGAAAGATAACTTCAAAGCAATTATTCAGAAAGAATATTCCATCCGCGAAAGCAATTTATGACATACCCAATTTGACCAGAAATCCGTTTTGGTGAACGTATTGCTCAAAAATGATAGAATCCCCGTTTTCCGACTCTTCATTAACTACAACCGTCTGTCCCAGGAAATGCGATGTTAGAAGACAAATTTAAAAAGCTCTGGTCAAAACGCTGTTTCAGAAGGCCATAGAGGTGAACATTATTGGACGACATACGGCAAGTGGTTTAGGTCATCAGATGCAGTTGTGGGTTGTATGTTTGTCCGTTTATAAACGCTAAAATGAGTAGTGTACTACAGTCAATGGAGTTCGAAAAAATTGTATGACCTGGATGACGAAGCCAACCTGCATAAAAATTTCTTCCGTGTGAGCACAAAAACGCATCGTGACCATACAAAAAACACTAGAACGTTCAGATAGCCACGTGAAATGGAAATTATAATGGTTCACCGACCCGTCATACGACAACCAAAATAAAGCTAAAACTTCTACAAAGCACAACAGCCCTGTTTACTACGGTGATATCAAAAACGCTGTTAGACTGACAAAAATCTACATTCGCCGCACCGATCACGCTGATTTATAGGCTAGATCAACGCACGATTTTTGTTTATTGTGTGGCATACAGGAAGCGCTCTCAGGGTATTCGTGTAATAATCATCCCAGAACGTCACTTCCCTAGTTCAGATCAAGACCTCGCATTGTCATTTTTGACATCCAAAACTCCGTCAGAAAGATTCTCTTACTGAGTTGAAACAAACCACACGACAAATGAATTTCAAGTCTACGCATAAGCGGAATTGATTTCAAAATGCGTATTGTGCTGTTTGCTGGAGCGGGTTAATGACCCCGTTGACCAGGCGTAGTGAATCACATAGGGCCCCGTTGGGTTGGGTGCGGCAGTTGATCAGGTCACATCTGAAGGCAAATTCGTGAATCAATGAGGCAAGCAGACAAACAACTCGACCTTAGTATCAGTCGGATATAATGCCATTTATTTAAAAACTGCGATGACTGAGTATTTTGACAGGCATAATAGTAATTGTAAAACAAGTCCAGCACTGACTTCATACAAAAACAAAACCATTGACCGGATCATTCTTTCTTCTGATGAACTTCCGCAAAGTTGTAGCAATCAGGATGCCCACAAAAGCTTCAAGGTACAGGAAGATGGAAACGTTTAGGGCACGATTACCTGATGGGGTCGAGGAATGGGGAAATTCATCCGCGTGTACAGACTAGTGTCCACCTGTTCCAGAGCATTTTCGAGCGGCTCGTTTGGTGGCAAACGAGTCGGCACAAAAGGTACTGGCCGTTGTTCAAGTTCGATACCGAATGGTGTGGGAGCACTCCAGTTCTGAAGTGATATAAAATTCGAGAAAAGGTTACGGACTCGTAAACAGCTGTTGGAAGTAGTTGATGTCACAAAATCAGCTAGAACTCACCCGAATCTTGACGAATGTTTGCGTCTTAATGGAAAACTGTGATTCGCATACATATATATCACGCTCTTCGATGTTCTGAAGCAAAGAGGAAATAACAAAAGACCAAATCAAACGGAGAAAATCAAAATGTTACACAATTAGTAAACTGATATAAACCAACACCGGCTTTATTGTACGTAACGGATTTGTCGGTGACTGATATCGGAACTGACATCAGCCGACTTCAGTGGGATGCGAAACAAACATTTTTTTTATTTATACGCGTGCGTAAGAATGCAATGAAAGAGGTATACCCCTTAGCCACAAAGGCTCACTCGACCATTAGAGATGACCGACAACCGGACCCTGAGACTTGGAATGCAGAATCACAAAACGTCCCAATAGATCAGAGGTGGTAACGAGCCGAACGACAGTGGATCACTATCTACCACCAAACTAACTGGTGATGACGGAAATTCGAACCTCTGACCTACAAAGTAGTAGCCAAACGCCCTAGACCACCGACGGTGATCGTCCGAAAGATTAGCTCCATACAAGTGAAAAATGGAGGGGTTTTCGGTCCAGTTATTTCGTCAAAACATTGTTGGTACTCAGAATCACAGAAGTGGTTTACAGAAAACTAGTTTGGGGAATAAACGTACAGAAAAAGGTCTACGTCCAAACCAAATGATACCCAAAAACAGCTACAGATGACGCATAAGCGGGTTCATAACGCTAGGCGTACTGACTACGCACCTTGACTTGGAAACGAATAAATTGGAAAACCGGCATGACCAAGCATCGACCCATCAGTTTGTGCACTGGGATCGCTTCGGTCAAGGCAGTACGAAACACTTCAGCTGTCAGTAGCCGTCGTCTACGGGATGGTCGCGCTTCAGCAGGGCGCCAATACCACGCCACATGGACCATTAAGATTGGTCGGTTTGCAATTTCAGTCTCCTTCTGCCTCTGATCATCATTACTATTTGCGGCTTCCGCTGTTGAAGGTTGCGGTAACGTGAGAGCGGCTCTGTGAACCAAACGTAACACTCGACCAATATGACACTGAGTCACAGTTGGTCGAAGAGGTTCAATGTAGACGAAATCACCAACACGATATACTTCATTGCGGATTTCCACGTGCTGTGAATTAGAATCAGCAGAAACACCAAATGAAAGTGATTCGGAAACACGATTATATCACTTCTTTCTTTCAAAACCCATCAAATCAGTGAAAATTTAGCTAACTTTTACTAAAAGGAAGGATTTAAAGTATAAATTCGAAAGTTTCACATGAAGAGTTTCTCATTAAATGTTTGGTAATCGGTAACAGCGCTATGCAAAATGTTTGTAAGTAGGCGATGTTTCGTTTAGTGCGGGTAACCTTTATCAATGCAGGGCTGAATTATGAGCAAACAGTTCCCGCACCGTCTACTACTCGATCTCAAGCATTTACCCATTACTTATCACGTGGCGGACCGCCTTTTTGACAGAATCCGAACAGTTAGACGGTTCTTCTTTGTGCACCTATAGAGAATGGAAAAAAGGCATATTCGGCCAGTCTTGATCAAGAGGCGTATACTAGAAAAAGGTACCCTCTTACCTACGGACCTGGTTCGTGTGCTCTAATGAATAACGAATCGCGCCACTTACCATTTGCTTATCTGTTCACTTCAATGTAAGCAATCAGTGATTCCTGCTATACCTCCACACTGAAAACATTATAAATATTGCAATGTGAATGAAACGAGCCGTGGTGGCTAACAATCTTCAAGTACCTATTTAGTACTAATATCCCTCCTGATATTCTGCATTGTGTCGCGCTATCGCCCCTAATCATACGAAAGACGTTTTTTTCTGAATGAAAATGATTCCAAGTGGAAGTATTGTTTGCTCCGCAAGATAACACAAACAGTAGACTGACCATGCAGGTTATTAAATGTCACCAGGTAACTGCATTAACCAGAAAACATGCAGAGAACGGGAAACGGGAGATTGCGTTTCATCACAGGCAGAATACGAAACTGGATTTTTCCCCAAAATACCTAGCTTTTTCAGCTCATTTTTCATTAATTACTTCCTCCTTATCGTATCATATCATATTGGTACAATATTTCAGAAAGAGGGTCGCGGCCAATGAGAGGCTGCCAATTGAGAAAAGTGACCAGCGGTGATGGGACATTATGAGAGAGAAAGAAGACTGACTATCAGCGGGAGACGGTTCTACTGTCACATGGAGAAGTACGACCACAGTTCTTAATGAAGCTTTGTAATTCGTCACCGCAAGGTCAAACTACCAATCGTTCC
Organism: Fasciola hepatica; assembly: GCA_948099385.1. Taxonomy (NCBI): domain Eukaryota; kingdom Metazoa; phylum Platyhelminthes; class Trematoda; order Plagiorchiida; family Fasciolidae; genus Fasciola; species Fasciola hepatica. The sequence continues at coordinate 7,383,661 of CANUEZ040000019.1, forward strand.
TCACAATCACATTTGCCGATCACACAGCACGATAGTAGAGCGGCGAAAATGGCCACACTGGGGTTTCCCCCGATCCCTGTTTTGTGGACACTGGGTTTTCTCGAGTCGATGGGATGCGATCTCAGTCTATCCCTGTGAATGCTGATTTTCCCGAGGTCTCAGTACTTTCACTTTGGTTCACTTTGTTCTTATCGACGACATTTTATCCGCTACTTTCTGTCTCGTTCACGTCCTCACCGATGATACCACTCTGCACCGTTTCCTTTCTAACTACATCTTCTGCAATGCTACCGCTAACAACATGACCACTATGCCTTCCTGCAACACCTAATTCTGACCCTGGATGAATCTCAACTTGCAGTGAGGCAAATGTCAATGCTTCCAAATTAACCTTCCTCCCTCAAGAACCGTTCTTTGTCTACCCATCTGAACTCTGATCCAATTTCCCTTTGTTAGTCAAGCTCGCTCCAGCAGCTGTATCTTCTAGTAATTCCGTCAATACGTTTGTCTTTAGTTAACCATACTATGCACATCGTTCGGTTCCTATTCGATGCTTTTCCAACCCCACCCACTTTCAACCCTATTTTAAAGTTTAAATCTGTCCCATAGTTCAACAGTGCAGTCGCTTGAGGGTTGGAGCTTCGTCTTTTTATTTGCCTTTTCTCCACCGGGCACAATGGAGACCTTCTGCGTGACCGACAAAACCATCGTTGACATTCAGTCTGCAGTCACCAGTCCATCGCCGGGTAGCCGCTTCACTGTCCTGATCCCGCCATTTTTATTTCGGTTTCAATTTTTCTCAGGCTGTCCCGGCAGTCGCCCTTACCGTGATCCCAATCCGCCGGTTCCGAGCACAGACAGACATTCGCCCGCATCAAGCCTGTGTAGGATCTCAACCATTCAACCTTCCTTTCGCCGGGCCGCCTTCCTGCTTTCATTTTTCACTCACTTACAACTTTTCCCCCTTTAGAGGCAGGATTAAGCTGCATGAGTACTTCCCCCAAACATCCCTTACAGTATGCCCTCGAAATATGTGCATTTTAAAATACCAGTAAAAAGAAATTAGCCAGATGGGGTTGGATAAATGGGTGGTGCAAAAAGCATACGGGAAGTTCAATATCCCCCTCCTCTAATTTCGGTGGTTGGCCTTCAAAATGTTCATCGCCGTGTAAGGTCAACTTGTGTTGTTCGTCCTCTTCCGTAAGCTCTTTGTCCAAAGATGCACCTGTATAGTTCATAGCAGGGCTTAGAAGAGCCAGGTGAGTGGACAAGGCCGGTCCTGAGTCACTGGAAGTACTTGACTGCAAAAATGGATTGTTTGGTTGAGGTGGTCGTGTTGGTCGGTGGCATAACTCATCTCTCAACCGAACCCATCTGCGGGCCAGTTCCGCAGCATCCAAGCGTTGCTGTATAGTGGGTAATGGGTTCTGAACACCAGCAGGTTGTGCATCACCTTCACCAATTCGCGCACGCTTTAAAATCCCCAACCAATCCGCTTGCAGACGATCTAGCCGACGATACGCTCCGGCAGCCACAGCACGATGAAGAGCAGCTAACCGAGCAGCGGTAACCGAAGTGAGCATTGCTTCAGTTCCGTCTCCTGCGATTAGTGAGTCCACAAGGCCGCGCCCATCTGGATCGCAAGCAGTCAGCATGGCATTGTGAAGATTGGTCAAAAGACGGCGTATACCCGTGTTGATATCCGACGGTATGCACGGTGGCAAGGCCAAATGCACGGCAAAAGAGTTTAAAAGCATGGCGCGTTTGGCAAGGCACACTCGGTGGAGAATGAGTGAATCCTTCAAATAGGAAAAAGGAATATAATGGTTATTGGTTGAATGGACTGAACTCATTAGCAGCTGAGGGTTTCCTCAAGCTTCCATGGCAAAAAACAGCAAGATGTATGATAGTGCCACATTTATTTCGGTTGCACAGCCTGCTATCGTATTCAGCCCAGTTTTGAGACGGAATATCTACCTATTTTACAGAACACTGGAAAGTTTTATAATCACAAAATCTGAGATGATTAGAGGCAACTGTGTGGACTGACTCTTCGGATAGTTTATGTCACAACATTGAAACTGAATAGAAATTTATAAGACAAAATACTACGTTTTGATAGTCTTTTCATGAGACAAAGCAAAGTTAATCACTTCATAATTTGTCTCCACAGTTCGCTGACATCGGTAAAAAGCATACTAGCCCTCCACGTGTCACATGTCACTGTTTATCATTAAATTTGCCTCGCGTGGAATTCTATTTCAGCTCACGTTATAAAGTATCGCTAAAATCGCACTATCTCTATGACTGTGTCAAACTTATTCAGAGAAGTTCTCCCACAGGCCATCTTTTAGTATACTTTCAAGGGTCTATCACACGTCATTCGTCGACAGACTAATCCAACCACAATAGCAAACATTTCGAAAAGGTGAGGTTTTAGTTGTCACGCCACTTTCGTGGATGAATAAAGCTGTCGTCAAAAGTTGTGTACTCAAAAAGTGTATAGGATTGTTAATAAAGTGGTACAAACAAAAGCGCGTGCAGTTTAGCACCGACTCTCGTAGGACCGGAAAACAGGCATCATAGATATGGGAAATGGAATTGCGGTGCGAAAAAGATAGGATTGAAATTAGCACAAGGGGAGATGATAGAAAGTGTCTGAGTTAGCAGGACGAAACTCGACTTCATGTGTCGAAATGTTCACTAACAATAACATTTACAATGGCGTATCCGGACAAGCCACTGCTTCGGAAATAAGATTTATGGATCAAGTTGAGCATCTTTTTTAAGAGTGAGAAAAATAACCGGGGAACAGTATAGCCAGAGATTGAAAATCAATGAAGTCACGGAGTTAAAAATTGGACGTTCATATTCCGAGAAAATAATGATGAGTTTTCAAGTTATTATTGTCTCTAGGCAGCGTGAAGATATATATATATATATATATATATATATATATATATATATATATATATATGAAATAACAAGACACCGAGGTGCTTTTGTCATTTCCTACATCGGTACCGTTCCATCGTTCCTGTCAGACGGCTCCGTACGGTACACCAACAACTGTTGAACATCCTACATCCAGACATTCCGAAGCGTTTACCAAGGGTAACCGACGTAACGACTAGTGCACAACTTTTAACTTATGCAGATCTGAAAAGTGCACACCCAAAAACTACTACGTCTATATATTTAAGCAGAATGAATATGGACAGAATAGAAAGTAGTGACAAAAAAAATGAGCATTAAAAGAGTGGCGGTCATTGAAGCTTCACACGAGGAACGTCTTTGTGGAAACCAAAGTTATTCACTTTATATCGCAATCTTCTATCAGAGAGTAGCATTTAAAGATAACTCATTTTTTCAATGTAAAAAAACTTCTCAACTTACTTTAGAGAGAATCGCATCAGGTGAAAGGCTAATTTGGCTAAACATGTAGTTCGTCATATGCGAAAAACGCTTGGGGTCAATTACCTGCCCTTTTTAAAGAAAGTAACCGAAACCTTCACAAGTCTTTGTTATTCACATGTAAGTAATTTAATTCTGGTATCCGAGGTCATGCATTTCCATCTGATCACAGATCAAATCGGAATCAAAGTGGTTAGAGAGGGACTGAAAGTGATTTAACTACCAACACGCAACAAAAAGCAATAAAGAGAAACCATTCTTGAAGAACATTTGGTCGAAAAGGACTATCGCATTAGCACACAGTAGACAGTAAGACATCTAATCATGCTTATAACCAGAAGCACAATCTTTTTCACGTAGCTAACGTCACACAAGGTCTCTTCAAAACAAACTAGCACTAGTGTTCGTGAAAAAACAGTTTCTATCCTGAAACGAGACGGGCGTAATTTAAGTGACATCCACAGCGCCCTCGTCATGGCATTTAGTAGAAAACAGAATAGAGGGAACCGATAACCGGTGCTGCATAAATTAATAACTCACCGAATATATTTGGGACTCCGGTTCATTAAAGCGACAAGCGTTGTCAAACATTAGAAACAAATCGGCACAAAAGTCTTCGAAATCACTGTAGCGTGACTGCACAATCTGCTTAGCCATAACTGCCAGCTCGATCGGCTTCTTGATGAATTCGTAGTAGGTGGGTAATTCGGCTCGCGTAGGCAGTCGCATGAAAGGGTTGGACAGTTGACGTCCACCAACTTGATATTCGCGCACCGTTTGAAACAGTTCTAAGATCACACGTTGTACCAGAGGCATGCCCGGTTGGGCCGACAAAGAGGGATGCTGCCCAGATGAGGAGCTCGACGGTGTGACAACCAAACCGGATGGTAGAGCTTGTCCATCCACGCCGATCTGCCGGCTACGAGAGAAAGGGGAGGGGGCATGCGAACGTTATCTACGATTTACGGGCACGACATGCCCAGACAAATCATGCGGTGAAAAAAGAGCAACTGAGACCCATTAGTGTAAATTCTCGCAATTCGGTGTTCGACCGTATTTATCAGCGTTAACCTTGTTAACGTAATCATCGTATGAGGTAGCGATACGGCAGCATCGCAATGTGATTCAATGCACGTAGTGTTCAAATGGCGAAAGTGAAGGAACGTCACAGCGGTTCGTACATGTCATACGGCTCAGAGTTAGTGGTGGTTAGACGTTCAAAAGGGGAACACAAATGATTAACACGGAAGTAGACTGATATATTATTAGAATATTTTCGTATAAACAAGTGCCTTCAGGAGCGCGAATCATTTGGTCCTTCCGTCACAACGAGGAATATGGGCGTACCGCTGACGAACACTGGTTTCTATTCAATCCAACTACCAAGTGAGAAAGCTGTTGCAGAAAGTGCACGGTTCCCCCAAATCCGTGGCACCGATTCTGTAGAAACCGATATTTTCATTGTATTCAGTTTACGGGATACTTTTGTGCTTTTGCTTCTATCCATTAGATTTTCTGTTTTGCGCGATTTTTATATTTAACTCCACATTTTCCCCATTAAAAATCCTGTTATTTCGGTTACAGAACACCATAAAACAGTGTAGCTGAATGTACAGTTCGCCTCTTCTCAAACCAAAATAAAAGATAGAGCTGAAGATCTTGTCTACCGACTACTTCCTTGTATTGAGTTGGTTCTCTGCACCGTAACTGACGGGGCCAATGATCGATACGAAGACTAATCTCTTGATATTCCATCGGACTTTATCGAATTTGCGGTCACAGTAGAAATAAGTTTCTTTCAGTCGGGGAAAAGGCAAGTTTATCGGTTTAGGAAGAAAAACAAGTCAACAGTTCGTGAGCAAACGCAGTGCTTCAGGTATGACAACGAACTTCTCACCCCGTCGGAAATGACATACTGCCGCATTAGGGGTAAAATCAGCGAAGGGTTCAAACCTAGACTTAAATGAGACCAAAATTTTTGAGAGCAAGTATCAGTCTGTAACAAAATGGGTATTGAGCAAAACCGGATTTGTATTGTTAGAAGAGCACATCGAAACACAGCACTGCAGTGCATTGCAACGATGTCGCACAGATAGCTATCGTGTTAACTGGCAAGTTGTTGCTGCCAGTATTGTTGAAAAGCTTGCTCCTGTGCATAATAACGAGACATTAGCAGGAGACTCACCGACGGAACTGGCAACGATTCGGAAGTCTGTTGAAAGCATAGCGCCTTCACGACAAATGGATAAACATTAAAGTAGGGGAATGAAACCAGACCGAAATAATGTAAGAAACAACAAAAATCATACAGATGGGATTATTCAGAGAGGACTCACTTTGGCACAAAAGACAACCGGTTTGTTTTTTGCGGTTTGTTTGGATTGCCTTGATAAGGACCCAGACTTTTCAGTCGCCGTTTGACCACGTTCTCCAGAATCATGGCATCGTTGTATACTCGAGAGCCCTCCTCATTGTAGTGGCGTGCGTTGTTGAACATGAGGCGCAAATCCGAAACCATCTCTTGGTGAGCAGAATACTAAGATGAGAAAAACGAGTATACAGTCACAAAATCCGCAAAACAGAATTAATGAGAAAGGGTAGGAAGCAAAAGATGAATGGAACTTACATGATTCTCATCCATTTTGCGTTTGATCATGGTGAGATCAATGGGTTCCGGAATAATTTGATAATAGTCAGGATATTCCTCTCTTGAAGGTAAATGAATGAATAAATCACGTGGGCGATGTCCATCCTCCTGAAATGCAATGGAACGACAGAACAACTGGTGGGGACTTTGATACCAAAGTTACAATTCGGGGAAGACAAATAATCAACGGTTCAAAATCCACGCAGTGAACAACAAGCAGAAAAACAGAACAGAAGAATAATGTTTCCTTAGGTAAAAACCACCGTCAAAAAAGAAAAAAACTGAACAAGATAATCGACTCACCGCCACATAGTTGTACACAGTATTGAAAAGATTACGCAGTCGTTTGGCTTTGGCCTCTTCAGCTGTTAAAGTTTTGCGTCCAAATTTCCGGAAAGGAGTACCGTCACCGGTGGAGCTCGAGATTAGGCTATCACCTTGTTCCAGAGATATAACCACTGAGCCCTCCATTGGCAGTCGCTTTGTCGGCTAAAAATAAGCACACACGCAACTTCACTAACCAGGAGGCTGACAAGTAAAAACAGAGGCGTGATGTCATGCAGAACATTTGCAACATACCACCGTTGGCCATTATGGTAGCATACTGATCAGAATAACGTGCAAAGAGGAGTATTGAAATAACCTTCGGCGGCTACTAACAATTTATATTCACCAATGAAGTAGGGTGGGCAAGATGAATTCATTAATGGCGAACGATATTCCTTATCCTGAAAACATCCCAGCTAACCAGTGACGGACAATCAAGTAAACGACAGTCGCTGTCTTATATTTCAGACGAGGGTTTATTTCTACACATGATAACAATGAGACTGGATGAGTTTCATGACGGACAGTAAACCTTCTGACTTCGCGACCCAGCTGAAATTCCAGTGGTTTTCGTTCAGTGGACACAATTTTACAAAACGAAAGCAATCGCCAAAATGGTCTGTCTGGTCGCAGTCTAAAGTAAATAACATACCAGTTGGTAGGGACTTAAGTGTTTCAGCACATTGTTTGATGTTCTGCCAACGCTCGAAAATATTTCGGACCTGACCATGGAAGTCGATTTACAGCTGAATTCCTATTATTCTTCATTTTCTGTGCCTCAGTAAAACCGGGAGACATCAACAGAAATTAGCCCCCATGCCAGCATTCTCAAACCCTTACCATAATTCAGTGTGGTCGCCGAATTTGGCCATTCCCGGAAACGTCTTTGTTGGTCGCGGTCTACTGTTGTAATATTTTATCTCTGCCCAAAATCCAACAAGCGCACAGAAATTTGTGGCCAATGCTACCTCGGTTCAATTCTAATGTTCATTCGATTTTAGCCGCCCGTTGAAACAGTCCGGGAGATGCGTCACTGTGTGAAAATCAAAGCCATCATTATCATTATCGTCATAACTGGACAGCAAAACCTGTGAATAGCATCTCACTGAACGCTGCACTGTGCACCACTCGTACGAGAGGATGACTTTTCAAGGAGGGAACCGAACAGCAAATTAAACAACTGAGTCGAACGCTCGTTGAGGTTAGGGAAGTCCATAGTCGTAGATGTGGCGTAAGTCCAACGCTTCATTCACGGTGAAAATGAGATTGATACAACAGCATTTTAGAGGGGACCCGAAACGTTGTTCTCGAGTATTCCTTTCGTGAAAGGACACAGAAACATTATGAAAGCCAACAATTTAAGAAAATTATGAGGTTTTTACCACGACTGTTAATACAATCTTCAAGATCCATTTTCACAACTGCGACCAATCCATGACCAATCCCATAACGACCGAACTCAGTTACGTTTCCAGACGCTGCGTGGAACATCCGTAATTGACTCAAGCAGGGAATCAACTCCCACGTGGAAAAGAACTAACGCAGAGCATCCAGAAGCCAGAGGCTTATCTTCACTTGAGAGCTTGAATATTTTATCATACTAATATTTTTGATGGAGGTGCACTGGCTACCCTCGCCCCCAAGTTGCTTTGGTCAGTAGATGTAGATAAAATCTAGCAGCACACAGACAGCTGAAATCTCCCGTAAAGTACTCCGCTCACCAGTCAAATCTTCTTTTTACTACAGATTGGCTGCCCACTGTTGTCGCAGACTGTTTAATTAACCGAGGTTTGTCGAACGCCAGTGCTAGGAATCAATATGGAATAACGTCGGCCATTTCCTGAGGCATCAGCCACTTCCATTTAATCGGCTCTTTTTTACGATGCCTCACGATCTGTCTTAAGAGTACCGGAAATTTGGTGTTGAAAACCTCATCAGCATGTGGCACTTCCACGAACTGTTAGAAGTTTGTAAATCACAGTAGAATCCAAGGTCTATGCAGAACTAAATAATTATGTCGACATTATCCATTCACTGGACGTAAACAACATTGTTGCTAACTAGTGTTCTAAGCTGTGTACGTACATCATCTTCGAATACTAATGTATCACAGTTACAGCTTGTGTGAGTAGGTTCGTCAATTTACAAGAACACTATTTCTCTATAAATAAATAAATAAACTGCAGTCGACTGACCGAAACAACGAACAACGAACGATAAAGCGTTGAAATCATGCTAAAGATAAGTAAATTCACCGGAAATCACTACATCAAAAGCGGATGTTGCTTTATCGAGGCACAGTTTGCGCCCTTTTGACAAGAAGGTCAAGCGACTTCTCCTTATGTCTACATTTCGCTCATAGTCAGTTCAGTTCATTCGATCATCAACAGCCAATTTCTTTGTACCGATTTTGGTTTTGGTCGCCACCTCGCAGCATCGTCCATTAGAAGACAGAATGAATGGAACCATAAAGTGAGAAAAGCCGGAATTAAAGTAAGAAGCGAAAATCACAAACAAAATTAAGGGACCTAGAACAACGACGCCACTCGCAGAGACACCTAGACACATCACTTGATGTTTCCAACCATTTGATAGGCGGATTACGTGGACCCCAACTCGGAAGTCTAACGTCCGTCCCATTTAGCCAAGTCCACTGGTCAAGCTTTGTATACCTTTTTGCAATGTCATGAACTGACCAAAATGACCCATCTTCCAACCACCAACTGCCTCGGAGAACAGCGTACGCCAAAAAAGTCCACTTGTGAGTATGTGTAACACATGCCCCAGCCACCCCAATCTGTTTTAATTCAGTACTTATTCCACTGAATGATCACCGGTTCTTAATTCCCCAAACCTAACCTCAGCATTGCTGATTCGGTGTTCTCACCATATTCGGGCATTTCTACGGGGGCATCGATGCTCGAACACCAACAGCCTTTGTCTATCTTCGACCATTAACGGCCATGTTTCTCAGCCGTAGAGAAGAACGGACCTAACTGTCGCATTGTGCACTCGACCCTTGATAGACAACCGGATGTCACACCGACTCCACAGATGACGAAGGTCTGAAACCGGTTTGATTCTCACGCATACATCTTTCACGGGTGCTGGATAATCGGTGAAGAATCGTGACGAAAAGTTTGCGGTCGATACTTACCAAACTAATTCCGCTGTAGTTTTCACAAGAGGACCTGCCACCTTTCTTGTAAATCGGCACAATCACCGATTCACATCAACCCCTGAGAATCTGTTCACTATCCCAAATGACCCGGAGGGGTTTTGTTAATTCCGAAAACAAAGCTTCGCCTCCATTCTTGAAAAAAGATGGAGAAGACCAATCCGGCCCAGCGGCTTCGTACTTTTCAAGTAACCCATCTCCCGCATAACCTCCATTTTTGATGGAGAGGTGATATCCACCTGCATCGTTTCTCTGACAGGTATATTCGGAAGGTCCACTGTTTAAGTGGACCAACTGAATTGTTCCTTAAAGGGCTCTGCCCAACGGTCTAGACGACGTCCCTGAGAATGAATCAGTGAGCCGTCGGATTCCTCGATTAACTCACTCACACCGGGCTTCCGTGGACCGGTACTTCTAATCAAACGGTAAAGGTTGAGAGTATTGCCAATAGACGCAGCCTTTTCCATTTCCCTACATTTCGCAATCCATCACTGTTCACGGTCATTTCTCAGGCTCCCAGTCAGTTGGCGTCTCAGGAATTCAAGCACTTCATTGAATGTGGCATCCGGAGGGACAGATTTGCGAGCATCCAACAGAGTAACTGATGTCGAAGATATCCATCGTTTGTGAGGCCTATTTAAACCAGAGTACTGTGTGCCATTAGACGCGGCATAAAACGCTTTCGCGATCTGTTGCCAGCGTTCATCTGGGTCTTGCACATCCCGTTGCATCGATAACCGTGTAGACAACTCTGCCTGAAAAGCAGATCATCGGTTATCGTCCAGAAGCAACTGTGCGGGACGGGTGGTTTTACGTTGCAATGACTTCTCCCATCGTCGAAACTCAACGTACTCCACTCCTTTGTCCATCTGGTGGAGGATTTTAGACCGGTACACTGTTTCTCTTTGTGTTTATACGGTGGAGAGTCCTCTCCAGGGGCATAGTGGTTAGAACAAGATGTTGCCCATCAACTGGTTCTGAGACTGGACTTCGTCTGGCCTCTACCCATCGACCTGCCAGGCATGATTGCATCTCCAGCTTAAGGAAGCCACCCTGCATAGTTCTTCGCGTCACAGAGGCACGCAGGCAATCATATCATGCAGAAGTGCAGTCTCGTGGATATTCCACGAACGGTTAGTAGTGTCTCGAAGTTCACATTTAGGATTTCCGATTAAACTGTACAATGAACATTAATCTCTCGAGTCCACGATTTACTAAAAGCAAACACACTGGCTGACCTGTACAAGGGCTCATAAAATGAACGTTTTTAAGTCCCTTGGTTGACTGGCTTTAAACGGTGAAGCCTTGACTTCCGAACGACTTACGACCCTACCTACCAGTGAACCACGGCAAGCACCGAGCTGCTAAGAGGAGCGGCTTCTAGTGAAATATGGGACAAATGCAGATGGGTGAATTGGAAGAAGAACAGAGAAAGGAAGGTTAGGAAATATGAGCACTTATCGCTGTCTACTCCGCCTGATTCAATGGGCAGCGCGATCCTGACTAACTTGTGCGACGATTGATGAAGTACGATTTTTGTCGTACTTATGGAAGCAACTGCACTGGTACTCCAAAGGTATTCGACCATCAGGTGGGGAACTGAACTTTTCGTTTAAACTACTGATCTTTCACACTTAGCTGAATCTCCGACTTAAAGTAAGCCATTCAGTAAAACCTGATGGGTCACGGAGACAAACAACCCATTGTGATGGTCAATGCGTCAATGGTAAATCAAGCAGTTTGATCTATGTTGAACACGACCAATGAACACCGATATTTCAAACGCACCGTGGTCTGGAATCCGAGCATTTCATGGTAGCGACGCCGGGCGATTTGTTGCAGAATTAGGGAGTCTCGATGAATCAGGCTTTCCTCCACGTTATACTGTTGCGCATTCTTGAAGACCAGATCCAAGTCAGCTAATATTGAATTCAGTGTAGGATATTCATTTTGCTTAAACAGAAAGGTAATTACTTAGGTTTCACCCAATTTCGATGCTTACTTTAAGTTTCTTCTTAATATCCGCCAAACTGATTGGATGCGTAATTTCTTCATAGTAATCCGGATATATTCTGAGAGAAAATGGGATAATGATGATTGTTTTCAAAAACGTTCTTTGTTCAGTAATAAAAGTTTCATGGTCAGACATCGAGCACAACTCCACATCGATAAAAACAAATCGGTACATATGCATTGGAATTTCGTCTTGTTACTCGTGAGTAGGCTAAGTCTATTAGCATCATTATGACGAACCGGAGGTCGGGCTCGGTTGCGCAAACTAAAAGAGACCAAATATCCGTGAACTCCTTTACTCGGCGTGTGTATCGTTCAACTGAGTGAAGACTCCATTTAAAGAGCCGAGCGAATAGCGTTGATCTATTCTGAGTAAAAAACAACAAATAACAGAATGAAACAGGTCAACAAGAAGGCGAGTTTCATTGGACAAGAATCAAACTTGGTCAAGCCCCGCTTCCACTGAAAAACTAAAACGAAGACCGTTAAATAGGAACGTATCTGTAAGGGTAGTGGTTAATTCGTGACCAATACGCAGCCCTTTTCTAGCGGACTAGCATCATCCGAGTGAGTCACGGGACGCGCAAGCAGAGCCTGTTCAGTGGCGAGCCTGAGGCTTGAGACAACAAAATCACAAGCGACAGGATAGACGACCGATGGCGTAGATCGGCAGAATAAGAAATAAGTCCCGTCAAGAGGCGTTTAGTTTTGTGCAGGGACTGGGTGCAAGGATCAACGTCCAATATAATCATCCTTTTACGCTAACGAAACGAGATTGTTTGCGAGCAAAAAAGCGTTTTTTCTCGCTTTAGTGGGACAATGCGAAACAATATACGGGGGAAATTAGCGTTTTCAATAAAAAAATTGACTTGCTTGCGTGAAGGGAGACGTAAAAAAGGAGCACACATCAGATGTCCTGCCTCATTGCGAGCCTCTAAGACAGCCTGAAGAACCTGAGCCTCCCGCCAACGAACTGTGCCAACACGATAACGCGACACACCAGCTGACTGGTTTGGAATGGGAGTTGAACCCATCGACGGAGGAGTGCTGTTTGTTGCTACGCTCATGGTACCAAGTGTTTGAGGAGACATTGGTAAAGACGAAGCTGGCTGTATCGAGTCACTGGCTGTTGCAGAGTCTTGGGGAATACCCGGGCTGTTTATATTGCTTGGTTGTGGATTCTTCGGTGGGCGCCCACGTTTTCGCTTCCCAGACGATGAGGCAACAGAAGAACAGCTTTGGGATGTTTCAGTTGTCCGCGTGTCATCTTCATCTTCTGTGCCTGACGCTGCAGCAATCAAACTTCTGTTCAACATTTGGTCCCTTTGACCAGAATCAGTTTGATTCGGGGGTTCTTCTGGGAGTGAAGCATATTCCTCGACTACCTCACGAGGGTTGTAACTCAGTCTAGAGCTTCGTCTGGAAGTATATGATGAACATGCACGACATTAGAAAGGAACTATCCAGTGTGACAATTCCAGCTTTCATACATTACCAAAATTGTAATGGAGCATAACAACCAACAAGTGGATTGAGCGATGAGAACTTGAACAAATAAATGCTAGCCTGAAACTCACTTTCCACGCTCTCGATTAGTTCGCACAGGAGGATGCTCAGCTTCACTGCGTTTTCCCTTCAGAATTCGAGCAAGTACGGATGCATCCTATCAGGAAAAAGAATGAGACGTTTTAAATAACAATAGGCTTAGTATCACATATATAGATCAAGAGGACTTAATTTACCAAACTTACGGTTAAATCGCCTCATAAGTAGATATCATTAAAAAATTGCAACGTGCGACTTTCCGAAGGCTTCTAAGTTCATGCATAGAGAATGAGCCGTTACCAAATCTCAACATTTTCAACCAGCACCAGAAATAACGCATCTCCTGAGTAATTTTCGATGATAGGACTATCATATCCAAGATACCTCACGAATTGAGAACTGTTGATTCCGTGCGCGAAATTAGAATGATGCTTCCCTTCTTTGAGCAACCGAACGATCGAGATATGCGTAAAGCCCCGGATCGAACGTTGTGAACAACGAGACTGTCTGGATATACGATCTTGCGGTTTTAGGCAAACCTGAAGGAAAAACTCCTTGATATCTACATCCAATCCTATTTCGTGAACTCTGAACCTTAACAAAACCCTCGCCAAGTCATTCACCAGGTCTGGCTCGGAATGAAGACAGCGACACTCCTTGCGATCGTGCTGCACAATCAAAAACGATGCGTACTTTCTCGAGTTTTCGTGGCTTCGTCACTGGATGATGTGGTATGTACCTGCGTCCAGCTAAAAACTCGCTTGGTACGCGACTGACGTATCCCTTTCTTTCGTATTACGGTATAATATCGCTGTTCTGCCGGAGAAATTCGTTGTCCTTCTGTAGGCGGCGCTCCACTAAACACCGGTTTTTTGTTGTCTCTCCAAGAATTTCTCCATGGAAGTGGAACTACGTATTGGCAATCCTCCAACGCGGTGGACCGATCGGTAACTTCCAGAACACCTTCACAAATGACCGATGTACATGTATCATCGTCTTCTCTCATTTCGTTGAACTCAGACTCCATCATACGTGAAACCTGGGTTTCCACATTTTCTCTAGATTCCAAACAATTGATGGAGGTACGCTTACCGTTCGGAGTGTTGGATGGAACGAAAAGTACCAACCTAGCACTGTCAGACATCTGTTTCAGTCTCAAGCAAGGTGATTCACACAGCACGAAGAATAACTTCTTTCAAACGTCACAAAATGATTAACACCAAACAACCGCGCCTGTAATGTTTTCAAGTGACCGTCAGTGAGCTTTGCTGAAACTGAAGAGTGAATGTCATGCAACCCACGTCTGGTCTTCATCAGCAAATTTACAATTGGTGTACCTAGACATACTGGTCCGATTTAGAGAGACAAGCTTAAGTGACGATTGTCGGATATAAACTCCCCAAGAATCGTCGCATAGTTCGACCTCGATGAATGCTCATGAGTTTCTTTTCAAACTGCTCCCATCGAAGTAAGATTTCCTGCACTTCTCTCCTCTCTTCAGTCTCCTATTTTTGAGATTAAAATCGACATTAGCCGTTCGGATGTGGGATTCAGTTCTCTAACTATACCTGATATACTGTCGAGTAATTAACAGGTCACTTGTTTTTTTCAGTAATAAACCATCATGACACTGTTTGTCTTTAGTATGCACTGTGTAGAGATGCAACGAAATAGACCTGAACATAAATCGTACAATGTTGTGATCCTGGCCTCAGTTCAAATATATCGCCGGAACAACAAGCACTTACTTGGTAGATTGCGGATCTTGGTTCATTGAATGTTTTCGCATTGCGAGCCATCACCATGAAATCTTTTTCCAGATCATCCAACGAAGAATAGAAGCCTGATTGTATTCTGCGAGCAATTATGCGCAAATCCAGTGGTTCTTTAATCACCGTGTAGTAGACGGGGTAGAACTGGATAACAAAAGAAACAGAGAGCCCTCAATCCCTCAGAAGGCTGAAATGATAGCGCTTGCATGAACTCTAAACGCATGAAACGGTGCGTAAGTTCAAGTCCCCTAGTCAGTTATGAATAACACGTTATATGCGTAAAACGTAAAGGCATTAGAGATCAGAAAGTTATTTTTAAGGAAATCCTTCTATGGTAAGTTGTTCTAACTGTTATATTTCACGACTGAAATACTCCAGGATACGAAAGAAGTCGGGTCACTTACCTCTTGCGAAGGAAGATAGGTGAATGTAGGTGCTATTACTTTACCATCCTCTGTTTTATACTTGGCAATCGCAGCAAACAGCAGTTCATATGGACTTTCCGATCCGACGGAACGCTGACTGAAAGCTGTCAGGTTAGTTGCACTTGTTTCTGAAGGAGCTAAGCGAGAATCGTCCGAGGCGGCGACCGAAGCCGACTCAGCCTAAAATGAAACATGAAAAAGGACTCGTCCGTGAATCGATGCAATATAAAGTGACCTACTGTTCACCCTCTGACTGTTGATGTTCAAACATTTCAAGGAAAAACTCATAAGTGTCCCTAAGTTATTAAAAGAAAGTTGCGCAAAACGAAACCGGTGTATTATTCCAGGTCGACATAGGACTAACGTCTAGGATTAAAACGAATAAAACCTCTATACACATGTAAACTTGTAAACGTGGGAGTAGACGTAACTGACCTCATCATCATCCATTTCTTCACGCTTCATGAGTCGCTTGCGATTCGCACGCCGACCAACAACTGAAAAATAAAACGTCTTCAGCATTACAAGTAATAAATTATCAAACAAACGGAATCATAAAACCTGGGGCACTAAAGCACTTTCCACTGATCAGCGACCTATTCCTGCAGCAAAACCTGCACTGCCATTTCTCGTTGAACGGCGACTGCCTCGTATCGAGATGCTAATTATCGGCTAAGGACGGCAAGTGTTAACAATAAAATTTAAACAAAGCTCAAAATTGGTAGCGTGTTATTACCAGAAGATCACATGGAACTATGAGTGTCTCCAGCCAACTGGTTGACGTATCTTTTGGACCCCAACCACGAAGAAGTGAAGCACCTACTTTTCCTAAGTTCGCCGTACATCTTCTCATTCCTCGTTGCCACGTCATCTGTTGACCTCCACGTGGTACTTCCCACACCTGGGAATAGGACAGTTTGGTAGACGTGTTTGCCATACGTAACACGTACCCGAACTAACGACGTCTACTGATTTGGATACGATGTGACAGAACGTTCTCCGAATCAATACCCAATACTCGCTTTCTGATTTCATCATTGCTCACTCGGCTACTCCACCCAATCCTAGCGACCCTACGTAAACATCGGTGGTCGAAAACCTCAAGACGACGAATATCTTCAGCACGCAGACTCCAAGTCTCGCAACCATACAACAAAAACTGAACGCACTGCGGCACAATATACACGACCTTTCGACTTCAGCGAAATATCAGGTAGGCGCCACAAGTGCTTCAGTCCAGCGTACGTCGCTCGAGCCTTGGATGTACGCGTGCTCGCCTCTACTACTGTGCCCCCATCCGTCGTCACGCTGTTGCCGAGGTAGGTGAAGTGGTCGACAACTGACAGCACCTCCCCATCGAGCATCAACCTCCGAATCGTTGATGTCCAATCTTGTAACATCGCCTTACACTCTGAAGGTGCAAAGCACATGCCGAATGGAGCTACAGCTTTTGCGAGTCTATCTAGTGCACGTTGAGCATGTTCCGTGGATTCGAACAAGCAGACAACGTCATCCGCGTAATCTAGGTCACATAGCTTTTCACTATTTCCTAGTTCGACATCCTGAAGATTTTGCAACGCACTCTCCATTATTTCGTCCATGGCGAGTATCGGATGTGTTATCAGTGGGAGTATTATGGGTAGGTAGAATGGGGACAGAAGACAAACAAAGAACCGGGGTTGTTACCCTGCAAAACGCTAATGGTGCAAAGGCGCTATTTTATATGCTATATAAGTTTAACAAGCCGGAAGGAGTCAGCTCGGAGAGCTTGGTGGTTGAGTGTTCCACTCACAAGCATACACCCTGGGTTCGAGACTGAGTAGGGGCTCGATGGATGTGCAACGCCGATGATTCTTAACAAGGATGAAAGAGCTACGCAGTGCTCCCATGCTTTTTAATGGATCTTACAAATAAATACACGAAACATTGCACTTGAATCTGGCTCGAGTTCGGACGTCTACCTACAAATATTAGGCAAACTATGAAAATGGCTTAGGGATAAACTTACCACTACTACCAAGGGAGCTCGTCGTAGATGCCGTGCTGGCATTAGCAACCGCCTGGAGCTTGTTGCGCTCAGTTTCAAACATCTCTTGAAGCTCCACCGCCTTCGCAAACTCAGTTGTCGATGCCGGGTAGAACGTTTTTGTATTTGCTACCATCAGATTGATATCAGCAGCCATATTGTCCACAGTTTCATATTCGCCGGACTTAATTTTAGCTTGTATTCTGGCCAAGTCGATGGGCTCCCGGACGGAATCATAGTACTCCGGGTTCGATCTGGGAAAATGGCAATGTGATTAAGCCAATCAGAGTGTGCATTAACATAAACAGTTCAGTTCAGATCAGATCCCTCGACCATCAACCCGGAACTTCTGAGCCCCTGTTTTGGTTTTGGTTCCTACCTCGCAGCACTGTCCATTAAAAGACAGAATGAATGGAACCATAAAGTGAGAAAAGCCGAAACCAAAGTAAGAAGCGAAAATCACAGAGGAAGGAGGGGACTGAATACAACTATGCCATTGGTCGCGCCCCCTAGCCATATCAATTAGTGTCTCCAACTATCTGGTAGACGGATCTCGTGCACCCCAACTCGGAATTCTTACACATTCTACTTGGCCAAGCCCATTAGTCAAGGTTTGCATACCTTTTTGCAATGTCATGAACTGACCAAAATGACCCATCTTCCAACCACCAACTGCCTCGGAGAACAGCGTACGCCAAAAAAGTCCACTTGTGAGTATGTGTAACACATGCCCCAGCCACCCCAATCTGTTTCAATTCAGTACTTATTCCACTGAATGATCACCGGTTCTTAATTCCCCAAACCTAACCTCAGCATTGCTGATTCGGTGTTCTCACCATATTCGGGCATTTCTACGGGGGCATCGATGCTCGAACACCAACAGCCTTTGTCTATCTTCGACCATTAACGGCCATGTTTCTCAGCCGTAGAGAAGAACGGACCTAACCGCCGCATTGTACACTTGATCCTTGATAGACAACCGGATGTCACGCCAACGCCACAGATGACGGAGGTTGGCAAAATCCAAACGCATTTCCAGTATACGCGACGACACTTCATCTGATATGTGACAACCTGGTGATATGTAACTGTCCAGATAACAAAACTTACCCACTTCAACCGGAGCTTCCCTTACTAAGACAAAGTTTGGTGTGGAGCCAACCCAGTCTTGCAGCAGCATTTTACACTTCACAGGTGCAAAACATCGCTACACTGTCGTTTAGGCCACCTAAGAAAGTTTGCAACTTACATGGATCTTCACTCAGAAGAATAATATTGTCCGTGTATTCCAAGTCAGATAGTTTACTATCCGAGCAGAGATCGATGCCAATATGATCACAAAAGAACGACTTCAATTGCAAAGTTGGAAAGAAACGGCGATAGAGGGCAACTCCGACGCACACCACTTCTTGTGATGAGCTCAGGTGAGAGATCCCCAAATCACAAACTCGACTTCGGCTGTTTCCACACAACCATTGATAAAGAGGAATAAATTTCTCTGCCAAACCCTTCAATTTGGCAGCGCCGGAAAATTGTGCGGTTCAATGAGTTGAACGTCACTTTCAGATCAAGAAAGACGAGACTGTCGGCCCATGGTAGACGTGCCTCCAAATGTCTCAGTATAGTCGGGGTGGGTATCTCAGGCTCTGGGATGGCTATTCGTCCTGAAAGCCTCTCGAAACGCTCCCAGGTGACCGTGCGCCTAACAGCCTCTGTTGAGGAAGTCCTACTCACTGCCTTCTTGCGACGGAGGCGTTCCCACTAAAGTGAGAAGATGAAAGCAAATGCCCAGCGTTCTCCACCGGGTTGGCTGACTAGTAGTTAGTCTAAGGGAGATGGCTAAACCCTGATTCCGAACCAACCATGGGTGGCGTATGAGGCGTACAACCGTATGCTCACCGGCATCTGTGGCGAACACGATGTTTGGCCTCATCCGAAGTGCGTATGAACTGAGCGTTCAGTCACCGGCTCCAAGTGGGTAACGGACTCCACGTTTCGTCCCGCTGCCTTGCGAGTTAAGCTTTGGATGGCTAATGGCTATGGTTGTGGATCCCTAAGAAAACCACCTGCTTTGACTGGGGCAACCTGACAGTATCGCGCCCGCAAACAAATCATGGACTCGGGCTATCCACCCCTTCCTCTCCGATTGTACCATGTTTTGTTTGACACAGTCTGGAGTCAGGCGAGTGTGGAATATATATATATATATATATATATATATATATATATATATATATATATATATGGTAGGTGTGCTTGTACTCTAAAATTTGCCGAAAGGTAAATGTATGGTCGACACAACCTCGACCGTGTTTGAGGCCGTTTCGGTTCTCACGCGTACAACCTTCATGGGTGTTGTATAACCGGTGAAGAATCCTGGTGAGAGGTTTCCGGTCGATTCTTACCAAGCTAATTCCTCTGTAGTTTTTACAAGAGAACTCGTTGCCTTTCTTGTAAATCAGCACAATCACCGACTCAAATCTGCTAACCATCTCAGATCACCCAGAAAAAGTTTAACTCCGAAAAGAAAGCTTCACCTCCAAGATCAAAACAGAATGGAGACAACGCATTCAATTCAGAAGCTTTGTGCCTATTCATGTAACCTACTTCTCGGATAACCTTCATTTCTGATGGAGGATTGTTATCCATCTGAAGGTATATTTGGAAGGTCCACTGTGGAAGCAGGCCGACTGAACTGCTCCTTTAAGAGATCTGTCCAACGGCCCAGACGACGCTCTTGAGTGAATCAGTGAGCCATGGGATCTCTCCTTTTTATTACACGATTGTGCACGTGTGCAGTGGAAGAGGTATACCTTTCAGCCCCAAAGGCCCACTCGACTATTAGGGGTAATCAGCGACCTGAATCTGAGACCTGGAGTGGCAGATAACTACGTAAGATCCTAACAGGTCGGGTGTGGCAACGAGCCGGACGACAGTGCGTTACTGCCTACCACCAAAGTGGCTGGTGGTGGCGGAGATTCAAATCTTTGACCTCAGAGATGGAAATCAAACGCTCTAAAACATTTGAACATCACTTACACTTAACTTACGCAATACAGATCTGTCACTTAATGACCACAAATTATCATGTGTAACATTTTCGCAATGAATATGGGGGTACGTGCCTACAAATTAAAAGAATAAAGCCTAACTAATTACTGAATTATACGTGATCAGAAAGAATCCATCAAATGCAACTGGAAGACAACAGCAAGTTAGTACTGAGATTCCGACTCTGGCACGTCTTTCAATCGAACCGATGTATAAGTGATGATAACCAGGAATATCACTCGTCACAACGCGGGTGGGTAACAAGTAATCCCCTGAAGTTCTGTTTTGTCATTCGTCACCGTCTAATCGATCTTTAACTTTAAAGGCCAATAAGGTGGTGGGGCGTATGGGGTGTCTGAGAGGAGTAGCACCTCAGAGTTGGTAGACTTGTGTCCTTTGGGGCATCCTCCATCTTCTTGGTCTTCATCATTCACCCAGCTCTAGCTCGCGGCTCCACGAAGCTGAACCATGCATCAGCGGCCACACCCCGGAAAACCGTTCGACAGGCTAGCTAAACCAGGTTGAAGGTAATCAAGGTCTAAAAACCACGGCGATATGGTGTTCGGCATGCGAAGACAGATACGGCGGACGAGATCTACTGATCCAACGGCTACAAAGGAGAACTGTTCAACCTACCCAACTCAATATTCCGGAAGAGGCGAA
Source organism: Fasciola hepatica (assembly GCA_948099385.1). Lineage (NCBI taxonomy): Eukaryota > Metazoa > Platyhelminthes > Trematoda > Plagiorchiida > Fasciolidae > Fasciola > Fasciola hepatica. Next base: position 7,404,722 of record CANUEZ040000019.1, read on the forward strand.
TGAGCCGCACAAAGGGTCATCGGCTCATCTAGAACAACCCTGCTGCCCTGTAGGTTGGACTTGAGTGTGCAAAGACTAGAGGTGCATCCTCGAACAAAAACGCCCGATGAGGGACGGTTAACTTACTTCCTACTCTGGAGTGGGTGACCGAGTAGTACAATAGTCCCGAACGGTGCTAAGAAAACCGCCTCGTACCGTATTCCCGTGAAACTATATGAATAATTTTGAAAACATGCACTCTGAACATGCTACGGCGTTCCCGGAAAGCGACGCGCCTCGTGCTCCAGCGGTCGAGGTGTCAAGACAACAAGCTAGAATAATAAACTGTAGGAAGCGTGCTTATATAACTTGTCGGAATGTACGGACGCTATTAGACATGAGGAGCCAAAGCCTTACAATGAGGACACTACACAACTATAACATCTACATAGCCTGTCTCTCAGAAAACCGCGTATCTAACTCCGGCACTCGGAGCATAACATTTTCAGGAGAACAGGCAACTTGCTGGGTTTATCATAGCGGATTGACAGACAATTTCGGGCACCAACCCGGCAGCCAACAGAGCAACGATCGCTTGGGAACCGATTCCAGCAAGACTTGTCTTGATACGTTTCAAAAGCTCCCTGCAGAACTTAACGGTGATTGCAGTTTACACTCCAACCAACGCAGCGCACCGCGAAACAAAAGATGAACTCTACGGCAGCCTCCAAGAGTTAATCAATCGGGTCCAGAGAAGTGACATTCTGTTTATCGCCGGAGACTGGAACGCTCGCACAGGCCCGTCGAATTCGTCAACGCAGCACGTCTTGGGGAAATTTGGTTTTCGTGAGAATGGTGACCGCCCGGTCAGTTTGGCCGACTCTAACAGAGTGGTCGTTTTTGGCACACGTTTCCAGCGCCCTAAAAGCGCTTACCGACGTTATACTTCAACGACGGTCGCACTTCGCATCAAATCGAAAGTATCTTAGCGAGGTCTCGTTGGGCTTCGTCTGCAGAAGACTGCCGAGCATACCGCGGCGCGGTGACGGGAAACGCAAACGATAAATACTACATTCTTGTTCGTGCACACTTCAGAATCCATTTATCCGCACGCTTTAAGGCCTCTCCACCGACCCGCATAAACGTCGCAACCCTGGAAATGACAGAGAATTCCAAGCATCGTTAAGTGCAATCGCCACCCGATTATCCGCAGCAACCAACATAATACCAGATTCAACTCCAGTAGAACAGTGGACGATAATAAAATCGACGGTTAGAGAAGCTGTCTTAAAAGAACTAGGGAAAACTGAGAGGCGTCTAAAAAACTGGATCTCGGAGGGCACACTTCAACTGCCGGCTAAAGCACACGAAACCCGGAAATCACGAAGTGGAAAACGCGGCAGATTGCAACGCGAGGCCACGCGCTCTGCTAAGGCTGATCGCAAGCGGTACTGGATAGAAGTAGCCGGAAAAATGGAGATTGCAGCAAGAATCGGTGACTCAGGCAAGCCATTCCGAATCATTCGCAACGCGTCGGGTAGGCGCTGCAAGCAAGAGTCACTCTTACGCGACACAGCCGGTCAGCTCATACCTGAGCAGAAAAGAGAAATAGAGTGGTGGGTAGAGCACTTCGATCGGTTGCTCAACCTACCATCAGTTTACACGACGGCCCTACAACCCCCAGTTCCTGTAGAGCCGAGCACAACTGCAATCGCCACAGTCACCAATCAGGTGAAGAGCAAAAAAATCGCTAGAGAAGATGGCATTCCACAACAACAACTGCTGCCTGTCGTCATTGATCGACACATTACACACCATATAGCAGGAAGAAGTCATTCCGAGTGATTGGGGCATGTTCGTTCTCCTGTCCATCCCAAATAAAGGGGACAGCCCCGTGTGCGAGAATTATGGCGAATCAGCTTGATCGACGTGGCTGCGAAGGTTTTCTGCATGCTGCCACTCAAATGCTCCTCAGTTGCGAGAGACCGCCGCACCCGACCGAACCAAGGGGGCTTCCGCCATGATGGAGACTGCATGGACCAAATTTTCACACTAAGTCAAATTTACTGTTAATTCCTACTTTTACGCGACTATCTCCTACGAGAGGATAATTCGGTTCCATGGATATCACGGACCATTGCTGGCTACGCACGGCAGTCGGAGGCGAGCTCCGTACGGATCCTGGTCCACTTCTTTTCCCATCGCCGAGCTCCATAGACCGACCGAGGGCCTAGAGGCTATATGTCCTTCTCTATTGTGCTGGTCCACGCTTTGAGCTGCCCACCAAGGCGACAACGCCAACCAGGGCAGGGAGTGGGGCACAGTGTTTGTTTGGTTATCTCTGGCTCGGGTCACCGAAGGGTATGGCCGAACAACTGCACTCGTCGACGTTGGAGGAGGACAAAGAGCGCATCGATATCAGAGCATCGTCTCCTTACCTCTTCGTTAGACGCCCTGTAGCGCCAATTGACTTTGAGGATTTGCCGCATGCACCAGTGATCGAAAACTTCCAGTCTCCTGGTATCCTCAGCTCGTAGTGGCCAGGTTTTGCAGCCACAGATGAGTACGGGCCGGATGGAGGCACGGTAAACACGAACTTTGGTCATTTAGCTGATTTCACTGCGACTCCACAGCGTTCGTCTTAGCTGAAGAAAGTCTCTTCTGGCGCTGTCGATCCGTAATACCACATCGTTTGCCTGGCCGTTCGGAAGCAGAGTTGAGCCTAGGTATTTGAATGAAGGGACGTATTCAACTGGTTGGTCATTGATCGACAGCTGTTGAACTGTCGGGCATAGATGGGTTGCGAAAGCTTTTGTTTTGGTCGAATTTACTTCAAGTCCGATGGTCCCCACAAAGAAATTGATTCGGCCGAAGATTGCTTGTAGCGTAGCGGGGGAGTTTCCTAGCACGAAAATATCATCCGCGAACTCCAGGCTCGAGATGCATATTTCCAGGCTAAGCTGAACGCCAGGGTAGTCGTGCAATGCCTGTCGCATTGTCCAATCAATGTCGTGGTTGAGCAGCACCGGTGAGAGAGGACAGCCGTCTAACTCCGGTAGTCAGTGCGAACTCGCAGGACTCTTCACTGTACATACGAACCCTAGCACCAGCTGTCGAGTAGTACCCCTTTAACAACCTTAAAAGCTTACCGGGTATCCCATCGGAGACTGGCGGTTAACCGATTCAAAGGCGGCCCGGAAGTCAATGAAACAAGCTACCGTCGGCTGCTGGAACCTATAGCGGTGCTCCAGTGTTCGGTGCAGTGTGAAGATTTGATCCACACAGCCTCTGCTACGGCGGAGACCCCCTTGGTTCGGGCGAGTGCACTGGTCTCCTGCTTCGGAGAAACGGGTTAGTAACAACGCACCAAAGATCTTTGAGACCACATCGATCAAGCAAATCCCTCGGTAGTTCTCACATGCCGATTTATCACCTTTCATTGCAAATGGCAACAGAGTGGACATTCCCCAGTAGGGTGGAAATGCTTCCTCTTGCCAAATGGAACCAAAGCGTACACGGCCTGTCAATCAATGACGATGAACATGCTTTATACACTTCTGGAGGGATGCAATCTCCCCAGCAGCCTTTCTGTCGTTCAGTTTGTTAATTATTTCCGTGATTTCTGCGGTGCTGGGTAGGTCACAGTTGCTTTCGTACTAGACTGGAGGGGTTGATATTGGTTGGTCGGTCGAGTCGTCTGTAGGCTGGTTCAGCAGCTGACCAAAGTATTTGACCCATCGGTCTATTTTCGTACTCTGTTCGGGTATAACGTTTCCTGCCGCGTCACGAAGGGGAACTTTGTTTACAGAACCTCTTAGAGGCGTAGCCAATAAGGCGGAACAGTTTACCAGTCACCAGTTACGGACGCAGTCTCCATTTTTCTGCTATTTCTATTCAGTATCTTTTGCGACCAGCCTTGGCAGAGCGTGTGGTTTCTCGTTGCAGTCTGCGGCATTCATCACTACCTGCCAGTCGGGCTTCATGTGCTTTGGTTGACAGCCGCAGCGTGCTCTTGGAGATCCAAACCTTTGTCCACCTTTTTGTTCTCCCGAGTACTGTCCAAGCTGCTTCTTTGATTTTCGTCCTTATTCGAGTCCACTGCCTTTCCACAGAAATTTCGTCTGCTTTTGAGTTGGTTGAGTTGGTATGTCGAGTTTTGATTGCTCCTGACAACGCTTCTCGCTTCTCTGGATTTTCTAGGGCAGCAACGTTTATCCGAGAGGTTACAGACACTCTAGCACGTGTAGAAATGAATTTTGAAACCCGCGGGTAGGACATGGTCGGTGCCGTTTGTATTGGCCGTTTTGGTACCTCGGTACGCTCAGCAATCCTCCACAGACGAAGCCCAACGGGCTCTTACCAGGATGTGGTCGAGTTGTGCGCAGTGTGATCGTCATTGGAGTACCATGTGAGTAGGTGCTTCTTGGGGTGTTGAAATCGAGTGCTGCAGACAGCCATTCTGTTGACCTCGGCTAAACCAATCAGTCGGCCATCGTTCTCGCAGTGTTGACCGAGACCGAATTTCCCGAGAATATGGTTAGTGGATTCATCGGCCGTACCTGTGCGAGCGTTCCAATCTCCTACGATGAAAAGTACATCGCGCTTTGAAACCCGGTTGATTACCTCTTGCAAGTTATTGTAGAATTCGTCCTTAGTTTCCCCATCAGCCGAATTGATTGGAGCATAAGTCGCAATCACCGTCAAGTCGTGCGGGGAGCCTTTAAAGCGTGCTAAGGCGAGTCTGGACAAGACTGGTTCCCAAGAGATCATTGTATCATTAGCTGCTTTGTTCAGAGCAAACGCGACACCGTATAGACCGGAGTTTTCTTTCGGGCCACTGTGATAGAGCCAATAAGACGTATCCACTCCCGGGACCTTTATTTTTTGGCTACCTGAGTTGGGCAGGCGGACTTCCGGGAGGCAAGCAATATCTACGTCATAGTCATGCAGAGTGCGAATTGTGCTGCACTGACTGCCGACGTCTAAAAACGTCCTTACATTCCAACAGGCTGTGTTCTTTTCCTGCAGTGAATAATCCCAGCTTGTTGTCTTATCACCTTGACCGCCGGGACACGAGGCGCGTCGCTTACCGGGGACGCCGTAGCATGATGAGCGCTTGAGGCTCTGTGAACAAAGCACCTCTACAAGTTCCAGCAGCAAACAGTAACCTGTGTCATCGACTTTCGGGTAGCTTTCGATTCGGTTAACCGAGAGTCTCTGGGCGATAATGGAATCCCACGAGATGCCTGATAAACTCGCAAGACTTCTGAGAGGATACTATTCGTTCACTAGGGCGCGGATCCGTATGTATAGTGAAGAGTCATCCGAGTTCACATTCACTACTGGCGTCTGACAGGGCTACCCTCTTTCACCGATGCTGTTCAACTACGGGATTGACTGGACAATGAGACAGGCACTGACCGACTATCCCGGTGTCCACCTGAGTCAGGAGATGTACTTCTTGCACCTAGAGTTCGCGGACGACAGTGCTGTGCAAGAGGACTCTCCCGCCACGCTTCAACTAGTCCCTGACCGAATCCGTTTCTTCTCAAAGTCTATCGGGCTAGAAGTAAACACTACGAAAACCAAAAGTATGCCAACTTGCCCAGGGCCATCGGCTCAACGGCTACCTTTCAATGACCAACTGATTGAGTGCGTTCCATCATTCGAATATCTAGGTTCGACATTGCTTCCGAATGGTTAGGCGAGGGATGAAGTAATACTCCAGATAGACAACGCCAGAAAAGCACTTCCCCAGCTACGACGGGCGGTGTGGATCTGCAGTGAAATCAGCCTTTGGACCAAAATGCGTATCTACCGTGCCGCTATACGCCTCGTACTCAGTTACGGCTGCGAAACCTGGCCATTGAGAGCCGAGAATACTAGAAGATTGGAAGTATTTGATCACTGGTGCATGTAACGTACTTTGTAAACAAATTGCCTCGACAGAGTATTCAACGCTGAAGTTAGGAAACGGTGCTGCGAAATTGACTAACTCTCAGACTTCCTACGGTTTCGTCGACTGCGGTGGCTGGGTCATATCCTACGGCGACCAGAGACGGAACTAACCAAACAAAAACTCCGTCCCGAACCCTGCCCTGGATGGCGCTGTCACTTTGGTGGCCAGCTCAAAAAATGGGTCAACACTGTCGAGAATGATGTAGAGCGCCTAGGCTTACGGTCGGTTTATGGTACCCGCCAATGGAAGAAAACCTGAATCGCGATTTGCACCAAGCTCGCTTGCAACCGCCGCGCATGGTCAGATATGATACGAGATATTCATGGATCCGGATCATCCTCTAGCAGGAGATAGTTGCGTAAAAGTAAAGTAAGTGGTTAAAAAAGACGGAATGTCAAAATAAGTGATAGACCTGCATCGAACGTGTTTCGTTCACTTGACAAACCGAATGTTGCAAGTCCTCACAATTAGCTGTTCTCTCACATTCACTCTTATGCAAGCAGAGTCAACCAATACAGGATAGTAATTTGTGGACTGATCCTAAAATCTATCCTGCACCTGGGCTGGCACGTATCGTCGTCGGCGTTTGTTTCTGTAGCGGGAGAAATAACCTGGCAGTGGTCTTCTACGATGCATTCCTGTGGTACGTCGAAATACTATTACGATAAGGCTGAGGCTGAATCCACATGTCTATCCGAAGCTAGATTATGGAGTTCATCTGGAAAACAATGGCAAACAAGCTCGTCTTCAGCGATTTTTCAATCAAGCCAATACATCAAACAACGGACTGTCACATGCTCGGCGTGCGCATATAATAGTCCGTTCTCGTCCGGTTTCCGGATGAAACCGTGTCGCAACAGGTGTGAGCACTGATCCCTAACACTCCCTTTGTTGACTGTATCCTTTATGTATCTTACCATAGTGTCACACTGGCGGGATTAAGAATCACTGAGAACGAGCTTGTTTGCCAACCTGCTTTCCAAATGTGTTCTGTGAGATTTTTTTTAAACAATTACAAAGTTCAATAATTGAAGAGTAAGTGTGAATATAATGAACGGTCATCGTAACGATCGTCGTTCAATGGTTGAGTGGCTCGCAAAATGAGGACCCAGTTAATATAGGTGAGCGGGTAAACTACGTATGCTCAAACTTAGGGCAGTCCCGTCCCAAAATACGCAAACCAATGTCCGTCAAACGCAAACAGGAAAACGCAGAGGGTGAAACAAGACCAAGTCCAGGGTCCGATATTTACTGCAAGCGGAGGGCCAATCACAAATCAGAATGGATTCATGCACACAAAGATGAGGCAGAACCGTGTCGGTGCAGTCGAGCGAGAATGACGAACGCTGTGGTGAGGGACTAAGACCAAAGGCTAGTGTTTAGGCAAACAAACCAAGCAAAGAACAAGCGGTAGAATGATGCAAATACCCACGAGGGTATACCGAGACAGAGTAAGGTCGGAGTTCAGCGTTTCAAATAGAACAAAGCAATCAATGAAGAGCAGACGACAGTACCGCGATGACGCAAGCAGGGTTTGTGGGAAGACACAAGGTAGCGAAAGCGAAAGTGGTTCACGAAACGAAATTTGAATCCAATAAGGATATGCGATTAAACAGTGACCGGTGGTGGTCGAGTGGTTTAGAGCGTTTGCTTACTACCTCAAAGGTCCGAGGTTCGAGTCCCGACCGTCACCGTTTAATTTGGTGGAAGACAGTAATCCACTGTCGTCCGGATCGTTACCACACCTGACCTATTGGGAGCTTATGTGGTTCTTAGTCGCTCCAAGTCCCTAGATCTGGCTGCCGGTTATCCCCGAGCCTTCGTGGCTATGGGGTGAAATGCTCCTTCCACTGCCCTCATGCGCAAGCAAGTAATAAAAAAGAGAGGGAAAAATCACGATAGTATGGTTAATGAAGACGTATCAGAACAATAAGACCATGAAGGGATCATGAAGCAGGAAAGCCGGGTAGGGCATTAACACTACATTCTCAGTGGGAATGGCAATTATCAAAAAAGACTTTTACAGTGAGACATACCTCTTGAGAGGAAGTTTCATGAAAGTTTCACAGAGAGAACCATCTTCACTGCGATAAGCCCTGATTGCATCGAATAGTTCTTGACAAAGATCAAGCTGGAATGGACAGGAAGTATCATTAACTATTAATGCTAGTAGCTGTAATTTACTAAATGGACAAACGATATTCCACCAACCGTTTTTAAAAACACTTGGACACGAAGAACCTTCTGGTCGACTTTGTTCTTACCTTTGGCTGTATTCTAGCTCCCCAGACGAACGCTGCAAACCACTTCCAATTTTCTGACCCCGATGGTTATCACCCTACTTACCCCAACTCGTCATTTCCAGCCATGGAAAGTTCATCAGGTGTCAACTATTTGACATTTCCCCGAACCTGAATTTTCTACTGACACTGTTTGCGAGAAGTATGTTGAGTAGCATATCGGTTTGCTTTAGCTGTATTGCTAACTTCTTGCGTCGTAGTAGATTTTTCTTAAGGTCATGATGTTTTGAACAGACTGTTTTAATGGCTATTAGAGCTACGGAAACCCGCCTATATATATATATATATATATATATATATATATATATATATATATATATATATATATATATATATATATATATATATATATATATATATATATATATTCCACACTCGCCTGACTCCAGACTGTGTCAAACGAAACATGGTACAATCGGAGAGGAAGGGGTGGATAGCCCGAGTCCATGATTTGTTTGCGGGCGCGATACTGTCAGGTTGCCTCAGTCAAAGCAGGTGGTTTTCTTAGGGATCCACAACCATAGCCAATAGCCATCCAAAGCTTAACTCGCAAGGCAGCGGGACGAAACATGGAGTCCGTTACCCACTTGGAGCCGGTGACCGAACGCTCAGTTCATACGCACTTCGGATGAGGCCAAACATCGTCTTCGCCACAGATGCCGGTGAGCATACGGTTGTACGCCTCATACGCCACCCATGGTTGGTTCGGAATCAGGGTTTAGCCATCTCCCTTAGACTAACTACTAGTCAGCCAACCCGGTGGAGAACGCTGGGCATTTGCTTTCATCTTCTCACTTTAGTGGGAACATCTGCTCCACAAACCCAGGCGAATCGTCGTCATATTCATGAACATGATTGTATCAGTTTGCCTATGTAGCTTAGAACAGACGATTTTTTTGGGTGCATTTTTTATGGTGATAGCGAAGGAGAGCTATGCGCTAAAGCGAATGGAAGGTCATCGAAAAATCATGAACGTGAACGCACGGAAAATGTACATGTGAACTCAGAAGACTTTAAATAGTGGATTCAGTTCATTTAATTTTATCGTCTCTATTTACATTACCAATCCTATATGCCTGTCTCGGCCCCTTCCCTCTCCTGAGTCTTCAAGCGAAGGTCTCAAACACAGGCGGTTTGACACTCAGACATGCAAGGTTCTACTCAGATCTTACTCTGTTTGGAACAACTCCCCCCACCCTTCACCCGGTCCTTCCAATGGTCTTATTATATCGGTGTAACAAAAACACATACTATGCTGACTAGAAAACTCACTTGGGACGCATTAGCGAGCCGACGTCTTTTTCGCAAAGTGACGTTGCTTGACAGTGAATCTTCGCCCGAAGCGTCTAAGACTGGTTCACCTGACATCTCCAAGGCTCCACGTTTTGACATCTAAAAAACGCACAAATTGGGGCCACTTCACTTAGACGGTTGCAAAACAGAAGGCAAAAGTGTGGGAGAATTTATTCATCTTTGTACAAAACGGAGATCTAAGCGGCGGGAGAATACTTCAAGGCGATGAGATCTGTCGCACGATTTCCTGGACAAAATGGTTGAAGGAATACTCATGGTCCCCGGGATAAAATAGCTAATGCTCATTGAGCGCGTAGTGTGCCCGAAGAATATCTCCACGTTACGAGAAGATTCAGTTGATAAACTGTAAATCCCCGCAAGGCCCGCATAGCGATATTCATCCCGAGCCAAGAATCTGGAGCCAAGAAACTTATCATTTATGACTGTCTGTAAAATGTTTGGCAGTGGATTACTACGATTGGAGAGGATTTCTTCTGCTGTACGTTGGGCCAATTGGGTACGAATCAACTGTTCTCCAGTACCCGAGGTAACCACGCCCACAGCTGCTCCGCTCTCATCTTGATCTGCCCAACAACCACAACCGTAAACACAAGCTTGCCCAATCCTCCCTTCATGTTTTAAGGCAACACCGCCACTAGAAACTGCGGCCGCAATGTTGCCCATATTATCCAAACATACCGCACCAACAGTATCCAGGTTTGACCGGTCGCCAATTTTCTGTGATTGCTTCTTCGGCGCCTTACGTTTGAGGGGTTCATTCTCCGACAGCTTATCTACTTCAGAGTCAGTCAACCACTGCCTGTATTTCGTCCAATCGGCAAGAGCTTTCTCTGAAACTAGGTTACTTTCAAGAAAACGAGACGGATCCCTTTCTATCGCCCAACGACGGGCACCGGAGCCAAAAAGGACACAAGGCTGTACACGACCCAAATTTGTGTGAGATCCTTGTAACTGCTCCTGTAACAGCAGCTCCGCCACATAAATGGGGTTCTGGATGTTACTAACAGCCCCAATCCCTGCGAACCTTAGGCTCGAGCCACACATAATACCGGCATCACATTCGACTAAACCATCATATGTCAGGTTGCTTCCAAATCCTGCGTTTGTCAGAGTACTGTTCTCTAAATAGGCCACCGCTGCGGATACAGCGTTTATGGCCCCTTTGCTGTGGTCAGACAGTACAGAGGCTGCAACTGTACATGCCTCCTGACATAGTGTACTGTATGCAGTTTCTTTAGACTTCGAGTGATATCCTGCACCCGCATGCACTATTATGCAAGAGTTTCCACACATGAAAAAACACCGAAAAGCCGCGATGAAACTTCGGACGCGACGCACCGGGTCAAAGGGCCCGCCGCCAAAAATAAAGGGCAGGGCGGGAATGGATTTTGGAACGAGGGTAGGCGCGAGCCTAATGGGCTTCCAGATACTTGCACCAGTAGGGCTTAGGGAAAAATTCCAGGGCTGTAACTCCCATTTTGGTATAGTTCAACTTCTGCTTCCGTAGCTGAAACTTTTCGTAACTTCAGTTGAAAAAACGAACAGATAAACATATGCTTCCCTATACGTGTGCGCAAATAACACGTAGTCTTGTTGAAATTGTTCACCTAGCATGGTGTGGTATCAGATGTCGGGGCCGGTAGTTTGGCGAGGGTCTATTTCTTTGGTTACTTCCTCTGTCGCTTCCGAGGCTTCTATGATGGCTTTCTCGAGAATCAGGCTAGGTCAGATCAGATCAGATCACGGCACAGCATAGAACTGGAAGTCAGTGCCAACGATGGTCCAGTTCCTTGCACCTGCGAGCCTCCGGATATCACCAAGCTTCGACTTTCTCGGATCCTCTGTCTTTCAGGAGCTGGGAGCACAACACACTTCGGGATCGCCGTCAGAAAGAGTAACGAAGAGCGACTTTTCATACCAGAAGGTTTGCTCTCCTGCAGCAGCCAAGACCTCCAGCTATCGGCTTTCGTGAAATAGTAGGGAAAATAAGGATTTATTGAAGTCGATAAGTATTTAGGGAAGGTACTTAGACAGACTGAAGGAGAGGAATGAGGAGAAATAGAAAAAGGGGGAGAAAGAAAACGAATGCTGAGGCGGACTGAAATACCCCAACTGGGCTCAAGTTGCTGACTCATGGGTACTCCGGAAAGGCATGTGTCCAAGCAGCTCCCAGCTTCCTCTTGAACACTGCCACGGTGTTCGCTCCCACCACCGCCCCGGGAAGTCTATTCCAGTTGTCAATCACCCTACAAGCAAACGACAGGACTCTGACGGTTCATTAGCAGTTTGCTTGATAAGTTTGTTCTGGTGTCCACAGGTCACAGGACTTGCGGCTTGAGCCAACAAAAGTCAGGCTTCTTGCACTGCAAGGTCAGGGAGTTCCCGCTGCGCTGCAAATTTCAGGTATCCAAAGTAATTTGGTATTTTTGGTAGCTTGAGCTAAAGGAAAGAAGCAGGCTAGCCCTCGGGAACAGCAGCCTCACAGTGATATGCGTTCATCTCCACAGCTCGCTGCCGTATCCATGTGAAGCATAACCCGAGTCCTCAAGTAAAGTAAAGATGCAAGTATGGGTTGATGGCGAGTAGTTTGAAATGGGGCTGTGACAGAGATAGGTATAATAAGGAAACACTGGAGTGATGAAATGCACTAAAAGGCGATGAATTGGAAAGAAAGAACAAGGAAGAGAAGATGAGAATAAAACGGCTGCAAAGGATGATCGGTCATAGTTTGGGAGTACCTCTGCCCAGCACGCATTCTGTTTGTGTTTTTAAGCATCAGCAAGGAAGAAATACGCCCCTCTGCCCTTGTTGGCCCTTCGTTCGTCCAGCTTGTGCCTGTGCTCCGTGCGCGCAAGGTTGTAACAGCGAGTCAGTGATGGTCCGTCAGTGGTAGTCACTCCCCCATACAACTATTAGCACTCTACCTGATCTCCTCTTAGCCTACGATGATCAGAAGAGAACACACTCAGGGCTTTTAGTCTTTCCCGGTACGATTTCCCTTTCATCCTGCTTATCATTCCAGCAGACCTCCTTTAAAGGTCTTTCAATACATCTTGCCGTTCCTTAGGCATCGTACCAACACTGGTAAGAAGGCCTTCAGGCGATGCCCTGCAGTCACCTTACGCACAAGCAAAATAGAGCCGCTCATGGCGATAGCGGACTCTATCCTTGCCTGGAAGGCCAGCTCTATATGCCTTTCTTCGCTGCTTCTCCTGCCCGGCAGCAAGTGTTTGCGTTTGTCTACATTCAGCGGCATATTCCACTTTTCTAACTATGCACCAATCCTGTTTAAGTTGGCCTGCGGTTAACTTGAGAACGGCTCCCCTGCCAGTTTGATATCAACTGCGAATAAGAACCTCGGGCAGTATACAGTGGTCACCAGATCATTACCATATACCAGAAACAACAGTGGTCCCAGCCCGGAAGCTTGAGGCACACCACGGCATGCTTTGACCGACGTGGACTTCGTGACCTCGGTCTGTACGAAGAAGGCTGTGTTGCTTGGGTAACCCTCGATCCGTATCACTACCTGTGGGGCCACTCCAAGTGCCCTCAGCTTGCCCGGCAAGAAACGGTGGTTTACCGAGTCAAACGCTTTTAAAAGCCAAGGTAGCATGTTTCCAATCGTTCCCCTTGGCCTAATATGCGAGCTACCTCGTCGCAAAATGACGGCAGAATAGTGAGGCAGGATCATTCTTTAACAAACTGAAGCTGCTGATCGGTAATCAGCTGGCGATTCGGCAAGTCTATCTTAGACCCACCGCCCCTGTACTTTGAGCGCTATTGGCAGTAAGCTTACGGGACATTAGTTGAAAGCCACCTCCAGTTTTCCTACTTTGTGAAAGCGGAAGCTTGCGCGAATTTCCCGTCGGCCCCTGGCTTCCCGGTGCCTAGAGGTGAAATGAATGGCTGTGTTAGCGATTTAGATGGTATCTTTGCGAGGTGAACACCGTCCAGCCTAGCAGCCTTGTTGCTGATCAGCCTGCTCAGCGCCCGTTCAGCTTCGCTGTTGCTAATGACGGCTCCACCAATGGCGGTCTTCCGCTGGATTACGGTAGTCCTGTGCAGTCTCCCAGTACCTCGTCCACGCACAATTTTGAGGGAGTTCTTCAGGGTCCTGGAAGCGCACGTTGACTACCCTCCGTTTTCTCTGACTGTGCACCCCGCGGCTGTAATAATTGGTGGTGGAAAATCCTCCTAAGACCTTTGCCATTCATTGTTTTTCTTAACAGCACTCACTTGCTTACACTATTGACGTGTCTTTACGAACTGTTTGTTTTTATGGACCAATTGTTGTTTGTTCGTGCCCAGGGCGCTATTCTTTCATATCCATGTTCTGGACCTGCGTGACGCACGTGCTCCTTGCTCGCACGCTGCAATTCGGTTTCTCGTTTGTTGAGTCCTCGTGATCTCATTATTGAGGTTTGTGTCTTTTTGGTGTCATTGTTCATTCAATAATCTAGTATCATAGAATTTCACGGATAATCGCCTTTTGATTTCGAGATCCGTCGTGAATTTGGCTACGCATTGCTCAAACGTGTGTTACAGCGGCGACTCATGCTGTAGCTTTAGAGTGAAGGCAGTTATAGTAGGTCCCAGGACATGTCCTTACTCCGCTCTCTGGGGCCGCTTCATATCTCGTCTGACATTAGCGCCGCACACTAATGGCACGCTCACGGGCCCCCATATGTTAGAATAAACTCCAGTGTCCACCTGTTGAACTTTAACGGTGTCAAGCGTTAAGATTTTCCAGTTGAGCCATGGCAGATCGGTCTGTCGATCATAGTGGTTTACCGGCTCTTCTGTTGTGTCCGTGACCGATACATGAGGTTTTCTAGTTCTCTGGTGCAATTACTGGATGAGTCGCCCAAATGGCGAATTTGAGGGAAAAGAAGAGCAACAGGGTAGAGTAGGAAAGAAGAAACTAAATAAACATAAGAGGAGTCAGCAGACGAGTAGAAAGTGAAATAGTCGTGGTAACCACAATGAAACCAAACGTTCTGACTAGACGAAGGGTTAGGTAAGAATGCACTTCACCGGGCTGTGGCAGTACCCACAAAGCAACACACAAAGCCGACGGCACAGACACATTCAAAGTGAATCCGGAAAAGTTGATAACAAGTGGCAAGTTGGTTACCTGTGTGATTTATATGGTGACATGTTGTGTGATGGAAGGGACGCAGTCCCCTTCACCATTTTGCCCAGGAGATGACTTGGGTTTTTTCCTTTTTGGCCCTCGACGTTTGAGTATTTAGTTAAACTAGTGTCCTCCGGAACTTTCCTACCCATATAAGTTTTGGCAGCCTAGTATCCCACCTGATCAGGCCAAGTCATATGACCTGCTGCGTGGGCCAATGGAGGTCCAGTTTCCTGTACCACTGTCTCCGGGAGAGTTCCGCTGCGTTAACACTTCCAGGTAGTCGTACAGTTAGGTGATTTTCCATCAGTTGTTGGGAAGATCAGAAAACAAGTTCACACTCGGGATCGGCAGTTCAATTCGGCTCAGTCCAACTTGCACGTGGAGGAATTGGTAGTGGCCAATCGTGCGTCCAATACTTTGTGTCGTATGCGAGCTTCCATGGTTGCCACCGCTGCACATTGAGTATTTCTTCCAGGAGGCAGAATATGCAATGAAATATCTCCTTCACATACCTGCACTTGACGACAAAGTCACTGCGGTCTCACTTCATACCCCGTCGTTCATAGAACTAGCTCTGGGAGTGCAGAGTTCCAGCGTGTATCTAACGTATTCTTGAAAGCTGGTACTTTGCTGGAAGTGGCTGCTTTCACTGACAGTCTATTCCACTGAGGTACAACCTTATTTGCGAAGAACCTATCCAGTATTTCCAGCCTTGAGTGTGCCCGTTGCAGCCTACGACTGTGTCTCTTGGTCCCGAACTCAGCGCAGAAACGGATAAATCACCTCTGTTTATACTTGACAGATTCCTTGAAAACTAAAACACTTCTAATAAGTTACCCCAGCCTCTAGGACGCATCAAAGAGGAGAGATCGCAATCCTATAGATTTTGGGATTATGGTCTCCTTCTTTGAACGGGGATCATTCCAGCTGGAAGTTGTTGCACCCTTTCCAGATATTCTGCTTCTTCACGGTCATAAGGAGCCCTTTCCTGCGCACAGCTTTCCAGAGGAGGTCACGCCGAATTCCTGCAAAATGGAATGAAGACTTCTCCTTTTTGCATGGGACAATAATACAGAACCTAGCCACCAACCTTCTTGCCTTATTTTGCAGCCCGCCAACATCTTCCAGAGGGCCTGAAGTCCGCCATGACTATTGCACCTGGGTCCCTAGCCTCCGACTCCCTTCGAAAGGGAATACCGATCGTTCCTTCTACGTCGGTAGTCGTGGCTCAGCATTTGGCGAAATTCATATGTGAACCCCATCTATCCGCCCGTTAGTAAACAGCATCCATATCTCGCACTAGATCCTTCCCCGTTATTTTCGCATCGGCAAAGATGAAACACAGATTTTTCGATTCCTTTGAAAGGTCAATTATATGGAGGAGGAAGGGCCTGGGTGACAGTACTGGACTCTGTGGCATAACTTTTATAACCTGCTCCTGCCCCGATTTCTACAGCCCACTGGCGTGGAAACCACAGTTCCAAAGCGAGGGTAATATGCAACCATTCGCCCTGCCGGTAATTCCAAAGGTCTGCAATTCACATCCCGGCAGGCGATAACTAGCGGCGCTTTCATTCATCGTAAGATTGCCTCGTCCAAGAACGTCAGTAGATTTGTTAAACAGTACCATTATAATCAACTCAAAATAACGTCATGATTTTCGGCATATCTCTTGAATGCGTCGAGAAGCTTGTGTAGATGCACGACCATTGAGCACGGCGGTATTCACGGAGTCAAGAACCTTACCCTACTCACGATGGGCACAGAACAATGGTAGCCACCCGGTGGCAGCTTCAAGAGGTGTTAGAATGCGCTCAAGCGGCTGAGATTTGCATGCTAAGTACAACTTGGGATCGGTGGCGCTAGTTGAAAACGGCCAACTCCAGGAAGAGGAACTTTAACATCAATAGTGTACATTTTGAAGAGCGGGACGCATTGAACCCTTCCCTCGATGACCCCACCAGCAACGGACTTTGGTCTGGAGATAGCCCTATTTACAGTGATCACTTGCGAGATGTTGGAGAGATATGAAGATAGCTGGCTTTTAAGTAGCTCAAGGATGCCATAAGATGCCACCTGAAAAGCATGTGGGCAGGCGAAACCCGATCAAAAGCCCTTTGCGTACCATGTAGCTCAAATAACCATTGTTCCTCCACCGCAAACAGCCCCAAGGACTGAGTTCAAGAAGACTGCTTGGCAGGTCAAGCGTGAAGGGTTCTTCAGGAAGCTAAGTTGGTTGGTATTCCGAAGTTTATTAGTTGCTATATGGGCCATTATCCCACTTTTGATGGCCTTACCCACGAACCTGAAAGTAGTCGGGGTGTGACTAGTAGGAGGATGGTTTTCAAGTTCATGCAGAAAACGTTTCTCGTGTAACGAATGGGCTGTGGAGGTTTCTGCTGGCACTGAAAACAGTCAAATTCCATAGATAGTTTGAAGACGTTTGGTCGGGTAAAGGGGATATCGGAGCAACCGGAAGTAAAAGCAGCCGGTGGAATGTCGTCCAGGAAGGGGTTAAAAGACGTGTTTACGGAATTTGGTAGACGGGAGAAGTGCTCTGGGTAAAACAAAACGGCGGACAAGCTGTCGCCTGACAAAAGCCCTAAGCTTGCGTCAGACGTCAGTGTGACAGAAGCTGGCGCAGGAGATTAACTGGCCTTAAAAACCTTCGCTATATCAGCAGGCATATCTAGACGTCGGTTGACGAAGTCGATGAAATATAATCAGTCGATGCTCCGGGACTTTTGGTCTTCATCAACTTAATCAAACATTCAGTCCCTTTGTGATGTCATAAGGCTTGTTGAGGACATATACTGAAAATCCTAACGAATGTTCTACGTGACTTACGAATATGATCATATTTGACGCTGCTCTGCTAAGCTCGTCCATACACAAAAATCTCGCACGTTGGTTTGTTTGTTTATGTGGAGGGTTTGAACTTGGCTTCGAACCGTTTCTGACCGTCGTGTTTAGATCACGGGAATTCGAATCCTTGGGTTCTACTGTTAAGTATATTCAGCCGCACAGTTGAGGTTTTGTATGTATTTTTTACTTTTTGTGATTTTACAATTTAGCACCGTAGAAGCCACGAATGAACCTTGTTCTGGTTTTGTGATTCGTGTGAATTGGCCAGACTTTGTTCGATCTGCAATTACTATGATCTACTTTATTCAAGCAAACTCTCTGAACACGTCTTTGACACACCACCTTCTTGACCATAACCCAATCGAGGTTGGTCATCACCTTCTTTTGAAAAACAGGTCATATGCAACACGGATAGCAGTTTTCCCCAACCTGGCCACTGAGGCTGTCAGTTATGGCAAGTCGGCGATTGTGATCTTTTAGGACATGACCAGAGCATTCGACCGAGTATCCCACGTCAGGTTACTGCAGAAGATCAAAACAAGTGCTCACTCGGGTTTCATCTTATTTATCAGCCCGATATTAGGTAGTGAATATAGGCCAAGCTTCGTCCAAGCCCTGCCCTTTAACTAATGGCTCGCTGCAGGGTAGCCTATTCGGCCCACCACCTTTTCCTGATGTACGTAGACGATATATTTAACGTCTTCCAACAGGGACTCCCTCCTTATTCGCATTCTGCATTAAATCCATTCACACTTTGGAGTTCGTGGCTTTGGATTGTGAGATGTCCCTCTGAATTGAATGAGCATACGAGCTGAGCCCTCGGTAACTCGGCCTGACCCTGGGTGGGATAATGGCGTGTCAAGCGAGCTCTCGGCACAAAAGACGACATCACCTCTCCCATTTTGAACCCCTCCGGGCTTGTTACTCCATTTCCGACCAGCCTGATGATGCCATGTTCCGTTATCCATAAGAGCTTTCCGAGGTTTAACCACGTGTATTCAGCTTTGCTCATAAACCTTGTTGTCGATACATAAACCGGCTACCACCAGAACTTGCTTACAGTCAAGAATAATGCTTAACCTAACCTCTCTAAAGTCAACCCTGGATACTCACTCGTCAGTGGCTTACGGGCCAAAATCATTTGCGACACACCTAGGTTTCCACGCGCCTACGTCGTTTTCCCAGAGCGCAAATGACATGCATTTGGCTCTCGTGCATGAGGCTGGCTGGGGTGATTGCTGAATTGACCCTCCACATATACCTATCCGCCCCTCTCTTTAAGCCGCAACCAGCCCATGCCCATCCATGCAAGCCTGGCATGGCTACATAACCACATTGGCTCTAATTCTCACCCCACTGCTTTGGACAACGGGACGATACATCCGACGACAGACTCATTTCATCGTAGCGCCAAATAAATAAATAAATGTATATATACATACAAATATGATTGTGTATATGAACGGATACATGTGAACGTACGGAAAACTGCCCGCATTTTTCTCTCGTACTTATCCGGTTTTCCTTCTTTTTCATAAGATATCGGCTACTTCCATGCCGCATTACCCAACCCACTCCCCAATTTACAGCCCAGTGTAACAGCAGCTTTTTGTACACGAAGACACAGTACCAACCTGCAGCACCAGACCTGTAAGAACCCCAAGATAAGGTGTGCTATACATCCGCTGGGCCTAATAAACAAACTTGCCATTTACGCTGTTAGTGCTTCCCCGCGTCCTACTCGCGTAGCCCTCAGACCCAATAGCCCCAGCTCACCTCCACTGATTTACTAACCCGGAGGAATACGATATCCCGGTACATTTACGAATTAGAAATCAATTAATAGGCCTAACAGCGCAAGCGCAGTTAGTCCTTACGAAAACAGTCATGCGAACCTATGACTTCTAATGCCATCAAGACCATTGTGCTTCATTTTCAACCTCCGTAACCCTACCTGTTACTCTGCTCTAGCTGGACCAAAGCTGGAATACCTTCGAGATAGCAACCCTCCCTTTTCATTCGCAGAATCACCCGGTCATCTTGGTACATGGGTGTAATGTATCGCGCAGACAGCTTATCTTCTCTGCCAGTGCACTACCGCGCCCATGGCTGGCTGCCGCGATTGCGATCTGGTTGCAGTTTTTACCTACACGAAGTCCTGATATTGCTACGTTTGCTTCGCTGAGGCTTACTGGGAACTTCATACTACAAGATTGTCCCAATCTTGAGGCTTTCAAAGCCACTGTTAGAGTTCTCTTCCCTGACGAAAATTCAGCCCTACCCTGTTCCGACCCCTCACGGTTTCCGAACCAGTCCTCAGGCCGGTGGTGTCATGCCTTGCTGCATGCTAACGACTACAAACATATCAAAATAACCATGCGATCATCACTTCTTGAGACAACCTTGCCCGCATTCATGTATTTTCTTAGTATGCCAGCACCTCCGAGCCGGAAAGCAGCCGGACACACGTCCACTTTTTTCTGCAGGTGACCAACTTTCCACAATACGTCTTTACCGATGCCTTTTGAAGTTTCTGCTTCAATCTTATTTTGACACTCATTGGATTTTAGCCAGAGTAGGACAAACACAAGACAAGAAAAGATAGTAACAAATTCAGTGTTACACTAGCAAGGCACCTGTCCTGCCGGCTCACAAACTATCCTTTCACACTCATCTTACGGCCTCCCTATTGGCCTGCGTTCTGCACAAGCAAACGGTATTATAGGCTGCCTTTTATAATTCCTCATAACTTTAAGGCCTCAAGTCCTTGGTATCCGAGCATCACCTCTCCAAATCACAAGCCGATAATACTTTTAAATACGCACAAAATTGCTTACCCGGTGTATTTGACTTTTCTAACATGCAGCAGCGTATCTCAATCCCCTCCAAGCCTGTTATTTAAAATTTTAAATTAAGAAACAATTCAGACTATGGAGTAGGTGCCACTGACTGTCTAAATGAACTTTATCCCAGACCCATTTATACTAACCCGACCGTTTTGTTACAAGTTGTGGTCCATCGTCACCGTAGCCCACAGCTGGAACCGTCCTCAGCCTAAAAACCCCATTCATTTCAGGAGCTTGGTAATTCGTCTTTGCGCGCAGCCTCAGCCTTCACACTGGATGACCAAGGATTACACTTTACCTGTTGCCGACAGAGACTTTACTGGAACCTATCATATCATCCGGGACTGCTATCAAGCCACACGACGTTGAATACCCCCGAATCGCTCCTCAGTAGATCGATAAGTGTCTGCTAACGCGATGCCTCGCCTACCGATATTACTACTGAAGCCTACACAAATAAAAGTTCACTCGCCGTCTGCCTCCTCATCAGCCACTAACGGCCGTCACTTTCATCTGTCGTACCTCGCCACACCCGGCTGGTTAAACGATGCATGCCCTTTACCCCTCCAGATGACCCATACCTATGGGATGATGTACAATACTAACGAAAGTTGCTCCCTGATTATTCCTGGATTCCATAAGGAACAGCCTAGTATCACGGCTGGAATACGTACGGCAGATATATGCCATTCCCAAAATTTCCATACGCTATCCGAGAACGAGGCCACTTATCCTCCTAATCCGTGGTTCCCAATAATGACACTGACCAACTTTGAGACTCAATAAGACAATATATATTTGTCAGCGCAACAGCATACTAAGGCGAGAGCCCACAAGATGATTTTCTACTAAGGTGTCTGCTGCAAAATTTCATTTTTACCTTGAGATGTATTAAGCTTGAAGAGGATTTTTCAATAATCCGGGACCCTTCAGTTGATCTCCTTTCTGCAAGGAACAAGTTACTGAACTTGAAATGAAAGGCATCTTTTTATGGACAGTTGATCCTTTCACATTCACCTGTGTTCCCGGGTGCACCTCCGTACAATTTATTTCACGTCTCCTTGTTGCATGACTTGCTTCGTTTATAGAATCCCGGGAAGCCCCCGGTATCCATGGCCCGCGTCACTTTGGTTTACAATGCACCTCTAGCATTACGTGTAAAAGCTGTTTCCAGTATTCTCACGAGGTCCTGTTGCCGACTCGAACTCGAAACCGGTTTGTATTTGCGGCCCAAACCATTGCCAGTTTGATCTATTAAAAACCTTGCTAGCTCTGTTGTTATGTAGCTGAAACTTCTGACTCTCATCATTAAAATTCTTGGATATTTCACCGTATTCAGTAAAGTTATGCACCGTGATCATGCGCCTGGGCGTGTGTCTATTATTGACAAGAATAAAATGCCCAGAGGAGGAATCAAAGAAATTATGAGGCAAAAAATTAACTCGGCAGGTCTCTGGGGACGGTTCCGGTTTTACGGATTCTCTCGACAGTGTTGAGTCTACTAGTTCTATCAGGGCCAAGTCATGTATTTCTGACAGCGGTGGGTCTGAAGATGTTGATATTAGTAGATTGAGAGTGAGAAAATCAGAGAATTGGTCGCGGTTGGCTAGAAAAGACACAGAGCCTTCAAAAAATAAACTGATTTTGGGGAAACAGCAGGGAAGACGTGTAGTTCACGATATCAACATCCAAAAGGTGACCTATTGGACGAGCACAATCCGCTGAGGCCGCTCGAAACTACCGGTATTCCAGCCTTTGACCTGCCGAGAGTGGAACTGGCCTCTTTCTTTGGGCATTCCGAACAATACCGTGTACTCTTGAAGCAGTTTGAAAATTTCGCCTGGCTCGAAGTTGCCCAACCCGGGAAAAGGTTTCGCATTTATTGCATTATTGTAGCGGAAGGTCCGTAGATGCTATCTAAGGCTGTGAGATGCCTGATCCAGCAAAGAGGCAAATCAGAGGAGCCTCAAAGATTTGTTTTGACAGCCTCTTTCGGCTGACTGCAGGATTGGTTGGCGAAATTTTATCGGAGGCAAAAAGGACCAAGGCATATCTGCATTCTTGCTAGGTTTGGTGGTTAAACTGCAGAACTGCAGTAGAGCTTTTGTGCCTTTGGAGTAACAGTCTGATCTGAGTGTCTTGCACACACTAGAATGCATTTTCCATTGTCTACCTTTTGAATAACAGGGCCGAGGGGCAAAGGAAGCTGAGTGATTAAATGTGTTCGGGCGAGAATCTGTTTTCACTGATTCGACGGAGTTCACAAGTCCTCAACCCCGCATCGCCAACAGCCAACTTGGACAGATTGTATGCGAGTTGCAGGTTCGCCGGAACAGCATCGTGATCGGCTGAAGTTGTAGGAAGTGGCTGTAACCGAGACCAGTCATGGGCTAACATGCAAAAGGTAATTCGAGAGCCCTGAAGGCCAATTCAGTGCAAGACATGCATCACCTTTTATCAGTCACGGGCGGTCAGACCTTTCATGGGATGGGTATACCCGATCGGTGGCTCTCAGTTGAGAGGATCCTTTTACGTCTTGTGTTTTACCGACTCTCACTGGGCCTAAGAAAGTCATTTCAGGGCGAGGTGTCACCATCCGTTGCTACACGTCCCTCAAAACGGTGGGCCTACTCACACGGACGAACCGACGACCATCATTTCAGTAGGACATAAAGACCGCAAACCGGGAAGATTGGCCGTTGTACCTGTCCGTAGCACTACACCTGAAGGAATTGGGAGGGTCACGGCAATGTCGGACACAGAGTCGGGTGGTTCACCGGTTACTCGCGAGCTCACAGAACTATGCGAGGCCGTTGGCCAGGCTACGTCTCTCACGGTCACCACGGTTGCAGGGACTCATGCCAGCAGTTCGACGAGGCTGAATCCACAGTTAACATTTTTGACTGACGGAGAGACAGAAGATATTCCGGAAGCCTTCGCATTATTAAGCTTATGAACGAGGCCGGTAGATGCCACTAGATCACTCGCCAAATGGTAGTCTTATCTCAGAGAAATAAAGTTCGAAGAGGTGTCTAGCCCCCATGCTGGTGCTCCGCTTAAAGCAAAGTACCTGGGGCTTTTTGGGTGGTCAAACAGAGTACAGGCAATCGAAAGGAACCGCTCACTTCGCCAGTGACATTTGGATGGACACTTCTCGGGCCGGGTTCGAACGAAGTTCACCTATCGCTATCAGTAAATTGCTCAGCGATTGCTGAGAGAAGAGCCTATGTAGAATGCCACCAGTTTTCCTATATCAAATTCAACGGCGCTTCTCAAAAAAGTGAAGCTCACTCATACAAAGGTCAGTTGGTGGCCTCAATGGTGAGTTCAAAGGAAAAAAGTTGCTACGAGCAACAAAAAGGTGCTCTTTTAAAGTGACCTCTGTCGAATCATCTATGAAGAAATCGAGAAGTGGCCTGAAAGCTTTTGAAATATCTCAGAAAGAGACCGTTCTGGGAAGCTCAGTTGAAGCTTGAATATTGGTAGGTCGCAGAAAGTAATTTGAAATTGGCCAACAGAGTGTAGCGTACTTTACCTGGAAGAAACTGCGAGGCCCGCCGCAGAACAAAGAACCCCATTGTCAGGACAGCAACTGCTGAGCTAAAGTCAACTTCCAACAATGGATTCAAAATGACTGTATTGTTATTGGGCCTCGAGGTAGAGACAACTTTAAAAAGCCACCTTACAGCCACCAGAAGAAGCTCAGCATATGGGACGGACCATGCTATTTTGTTACATCACAAGAAGCGGAGGAAACGGAGAACTTATTCGAAACGTCTGAGTTTTATCTACTCGCAGTAGAAAACAGCAATGGATATGCTGATTTTCAAGCTGAAAACCACGTACAAAGGACGAGGTAGACTACAGACCGCCCGAAGCTGGGTGGTTCGGCGTTTTATTCCATTTTACCCTCTACAAGTTTAAGTAGGCATATTTTTCTTGAACTATGGCAAAAATGTACTGGGTTTCATGTTTCTGCGCATAGTGTAAGAAAGTAAAAATGGAGTTTGTCAAAATTCCAATTGGACGGTTAAAAGGGGCTTATTATCTGAAATCATATTGCGAAGTTATTCCGGCCTTTGGAGAAGAATGTTCCTTTACAGTTATTGGAGTATCGTTGGTCACGCATTCCTTACATAAAAAACTCAAACATTCTAATACGTACTAGTGTTCGATCGATTTCCGTTTTCATGCGCGTTTTCATAATCTCCGCGCTACACTCGTCTTTGAAGCTAATTTATAATCAGAAACCAATATCCGTTTCCTTCAGGAAATTTCGTGTGTTGACTTTATGTAATTTCACTGCTTTCTGATCCTTCAATTTTACTCGATATCTCATATTCACTCGAGCATTGCATTTGATTTCGACCTCTCCGTGCAAATTTGTAAACAAATTAGTTTAACCATTTCCTGCAGAAGTTTCCTGCTAAGCTCGTGCAGCAAGGCGCTTTTTTCTGGATTGTGCACATTCTTCTCGTGCGTCTAACTGTGTGCGTCTGTCTCTCGACGAATGAACCAACCTCCGTTTGTGCAGCGGGATTAGGGGTTGGTCCCCTATGGACTTTGCAAATGACGACTACGATGGCACCCTGTTGTACTCGGGGCCAACGCAGAAAGTTGGCAACCGCAGGCACTGACAGTGAGCCGTAGCTTGGTCGGGTCAGAATCATGACCCCATCCTGAACATCAAACAGAGACCTTCCCGGAAAGGTTTTGGCCGGCGGTGTAAAGGACTAATATTAAAAACTTTAACGAATGTTCTACGTGACTTACGAATATGATCATATTTGACGCTGCTCTGCTAAGCTCGTCCATACACAAAAATCTCGCACGTTGGTTTGTTTGTTTATGTGGAGGGTTTGAACTTGGCTTCGAACCGTTTCTGACCGTCGTGTTTAGATCACGGGAATTCGAATCCTTGGGTTCTACTGTTAAGTATATTCAGCCGCACAGTTGAGGTTTTGTATGTATTTTTTACTTTTTGTGATTTTACAATTTAGCACCGTAGAAGCCACGAATGAACCTTGTTCTGGTTTTGTGATTCGTGTGAATTGGCCAGACTTTGTTCGATTTACGATAATTGCGGCTTAGAATGACCTAGTTTCCTGTTGAATGAGCACACGATACTTCCACTGCCTAAGTGACTGGAACATTCGACACAGCTGTGGAAGTGAAGTCAGGTCTGCTGTAATGTGGGCAGGTTGACCTAGCCTGGAAAACTTAGCTTTGAGAAGTAAGAGTCGTGCTGTTCTAGACTCTGTCCGACAAATCATCTTCGGAGTGATGACCGTCGTGCAAATATTGAAGTTATTACAGAGCTTTTTGGGTTTCAATTGAGAATCATTACATAGAAGCAATACATCCCAATTTTGGGACAGGGAAGGGGAGTTGCTGGGTTAATATGTGGGTGACCCTGAAAATTTAGGAGCACGAGTTCGATGAAGTTCTCTTTTGCTATCCATAATAGCAGAAGTAATAACAGGAGGGAAAGCTGAGTTTTGGCTTCCTCCTGGGAATAGATTCGATGACATATGCAGGGGTATGTCTAATTTCACGGCAGCAGACGGCACATGATGCACCGACCGTGACGAGAATGCAAGTTTTGCTGCAGATACACCGTTGTGGTTTATTGCCAAGACATGCCTGCTACCAACTGGTTTTACAGGACCACTTTGCAAGGGCTTCTCGGATGCGTCCGTAGAATGTGCAAAAACATCGGATGGATTGCAAGAATGTCGCGCGGTATCATCTGGGCTGGGCTGGCCGAAGTCTACTGATGCTAAAGGGAATGTGAAGGTCGCATGGTCCCTGGCTGAATTTCAGTCCATGTAATCGTGTGTGATATTCTGATCACGCCTCTGGCCGGCTTCGAGCCTCTCCGAAATAAACCATTATCATTATCATTTCCGATAAAGTCGAAGGATGATAGTCGTATCGAAATTCTAAAGAGCAGAGTGTAGGGGTGGCGTAGTGGCCTCTTCAGCTGCCCAACACAGCTGCACACGTGATGAGCCACTTTGCATGCATTCAGTAGGGTAGCTTCCGCAGACTGCTTGAGTAATCTGTCTGGAAAATTGGAGAATATAGCATTGTGGAAGCACCTAATTCGTCTGCGAGTTTCATAAGTGATTACATCCATATGGCTGCATGCTTAAGATGGGCTTTTGGGGTAAGTTTGACTTTTTGGTTCTGCAACCGCTGTCATTGAAGAAACCCCTGAGGAAGCACTTTCGTTCGATTGCCATTTAACATATAAGCCAGTAATGTTCTGTTTCAGATTGTTTTTTATTTTTAGCCTTGCTGTAAGTATCAGTCAGAAACGTAGAACATGCTCCGATGGTTGCCATCCCGTTCGTGTGCTCGTTTTTCGATACTCTGTAAGACAAAGTGGTTCTTTTTGGACAAGGCGGATAATAACTTGCACAAACTGATTCAGACATGGTTGTTGGGCCCGAAACAAGGCACCTGTGTTTTCAGAGGGAAAAGGGTCATGCACATGTCTTGTCAGATTGCTGCACTTCGGAAGAAGTATGTAGACGGATCAGAAGGCCCCTCTGTCAAGGTAAGTAGTTGCCTTAATAGACAAAGATTAATACAACTGATATTCTTCCATTTTTGAGATGAGTGATTAGGGGGTAAAGGGAATGTACTTCGAAGTCGGCTGTAATTTGAGTGATTGCTCAAGCAATAATCTCCTCCGATTTTGGGTGCACTCGCGGGCCCGTTCGAGGTCAAGTTCAACTTGAAGTACAAATCAAGTTGTCTCGTGTCTTCTTTTTCCATCGTTCAGGCTGGGTTTTTGTGTCATATCCAGCAGTAATATTCATTCACAACGATGGGTGTAACAGTCGGCTGTAGCAACTGCTACACGTCCCTTTTCGGCCATAATTTATTGCGGCAGAAAATCAATAAAAGCCTTTACTGTGAAATCCAGATTTATAACTACCAAAAATCAGCCTTCACCAGCCCATCTTTAAAATACATATTGGTTCTTGGCTAAATCATCTCAACTGGCTATCCGCTCTTTGACTAAAACAAGAATCCCTCTCCGTTCATACAGTGAAAGCACCTTGTCAACCCTGCTTTGAAATGATATCAGTTGACTTCCTATAGAATCTCGTTTCTGCTTCGCATCGAAGCTAAATGCAATTGTCAAATGTTCAGCAAAACTGGTTGATCATCCGACGCCAACCTTCACAATGAGCATCTTCCAAATAGAGAGATCGACCAGTAAGATGCCGCCGCGCGTAGCCGTACGTCTCCCAGCAATTACGACATATTCCCCCTCGATAACGTACATCCAGGATAACAGGCATAGTAAGACCAACAGCTTCTTACGGCGCGCGCGCTCATTTAAATCACGAATTGAAGCTCTTGACAGAGTCACTAGAATTCTGACGCCGCTAGCCCAACTTCTCGAGCCATCCAACATAACCATGGACTGCAATTTAGTTGCCACTTGCAAAATTATTGACAGTATATCTTCAGAGGTTTCGAAGCGAATATGAAATTCAAACCACGCCGTTGTATTTAACATCCCTGATAAGGCTACGCCTAACATAGTCAGCGTTATCTTGCTAAAGGCCGCTGGCATGGAACGGGGTATATGCCCTAGTACCAGACTACGAAAACTAACACAATTGAACCAATGCCCATTGCCTTTTTAATTTTAGGACTTGCTGACGGAGAGTGAGTTTATCCGTAAACAAAGCTTTATTTCCGTTAACTCACCATACAAAAGCATCAGAATATTATCCGACAAGGCGCTACTACAGAGAGAAACGCTGAAAAAGCTGACTTCTCTCAAGCATCCAGGACCCGAATCCGACAAAAAGACACTACCTAGCTTTTCCCCAACCCACTCTATGAAACTGACATCTGATGGCCAACGGATATCCAACGCAGACCCAAACACGAAGTCCGAACTTTCCCTAAGTCTATCAGTCTCCACGCATCCCAGGCTGAGATCTTCTCCGACGGATGCATCTACCGAGGCAAAGATCCGAAAGGAAATCCAGGCCCCATGACGACTGGGATTTAGGTGCAAAACGCAATTCGAACAAACAGTGACCGTGGTGCGAGTGATTTAATACGGGAAGCCGTTTGAAGTTGCCGCCAGTTCAGGCTGACTTCCAGGACCGGCTTTTGGCGGGCGGTGTGGATGGCTGGATTCACTCCAGTAGCTAGGGCTGAGTCCTCCGGGAGTTTGTGTTATTTTTCTGATTGGCTAATACTCGCTTGGCCACAGGGCGTCAATACAAATAATGGAGCGTTCGGCGAAGAGAACGAAGGCAGTAGTAATAAATGATAATTAGGAGTAATAAATATCAAATACCTCATGCTGTGATTTTATGGAAGGTTTGACGTGGTATGCTCTTATGTTAGAATAAAGTTAAAGAGAAGGAATGACAATATTTCTAGGCAAATAGACGGTAGGGTCATTGACCGATTCACTAAAAAGTTGCTTTTATCTTACCGGATTGAAACTTCACTACCACATACGGTAATGACCCAGAGGATCAAGGTTTGGTGTGTCTGTTAACCATTGAGTGTAACAGAATTACTTAGAACTTGATGGCTTGATTTTCATGATATGATCTCAGCACCTCAGTGAGGAGAATTTGCTTACAGCTGATGACTGTGATTCTAGTGAGATCGGTATCCCCCGAGCTTTAATTTCTCGTATAGATGGTGAACTTCTCACATTAAGCTAGCAAAAACACGAAAAATGCTACCCATATTTTTTGCTCAATTAAACTTCAATGAATAGCGATTTTGTCATGAATCACTTTCTTAGGTACTTTTGTGGATAACTTTCCCCAAGCTCACTGGTTCATGGTAAATCTGACGTACGACGGCCTGCCGACGGAATCATGAACATTGATCTGCTTCCGCTCTAGTGATTTCATAAACGGTCAGCTGAACTGCCCGATTACCTGTTAACAAAGGTCGAATAGTATGTCCATTTGCAAAAGCACTAAGCTGAGTTATCGCCTAAAATATTCAACGAACTAAAGCTCACCTGTAGCGGTTTGCACAGTGATATGCCTTGGGGTTGCCCACGGGGAGGAAGACTGATGCTTCAATGGCTGGTGTCTGTTTGCACAGAAGACATCGGCAAAGGTGGTTATCAAGATGGAGCGGCCCTGGAGAAGGTCTCAAGTTTGTTCACCTGTTCCAAAGCCGATGACATCGGGCCATATGATGTGAGCATCGTTAGATTTATCCTCTTGTTCACCAGTCAGTAGGATAAAAAGTCGTCCACTTATAAAGGCGTGCCAGTTTTCCTTTGAAGCATCACGAGTAGATTTCACGCGGATCAGAACCTTAATTGAACTTCCACAACGAATGGTAGAACAGCGGGGCCGACCACAGGCAACTACCCATCTTGACATCCGAGCCGAAAAATGAGCAGCGGTAGACTGGCGGAATTGCTGCGAGCACAAGTTTATGTACGGAGGGGAAATCAATCAAAACCCAGAAAGCAAACCAAAATAAAACTGCCAAACAAATGATCACGAAGCAAGCCAAGAACCGTAAGAAAGTAACCATGCGAACGGTTTATTGTTCGATAGTCTCCTGTGCTTGATCACGTTCACCATTGGGCTTCTATTTCCCTTCCTCTACGCAATGCCTCACACCAGGCCTTTTGGATTATTTCTCCAGTTCCCAGTGGTGATGGAGAAGAGGTCAACTATTCAGAAAGAACACTGTGGGGCGTCAATTAGGAAATTAAAGAGGCTGCAAAAATTCGAAATTGAAGAGCGCCTGGTACCAAATTCAGTTGGAGTTGCTGCACAGCACCAATATGAGTAAAAAATGCGCAGTGGGAAGATAAAAGGGTGCAACTTGTACGAAGACTGGAATAAGCGAAAATAGCTGAAGTATCGAAAGATGTTATAGAAGACGTTCGGAAGCGGCTAGAGAACGTGTCTCCTATCGGGTCTAGCAGCGAATTCCAACGATATCCCCTCTATCGGACGAATAGAGAAGACGTAAGTCGGTTTACAGATGCGAGGTGTATTCTATATATCGTGGCACCGAAACAGTACCGATACGAGAGATACACCGGGCGGAAAACGGAACGAAACGCGACGGCTGTGCAGAGAGCGAACCGCGAGCGAACGACCGGAAGTGAAAGTGAAAGTGATTTAGAAGGAGGTCGACGGAAACCTCGGAAAAGTCAGTCCAGTAAAGCGTGGGCAACCGGAGAACACTGAGATCAATGTCAAACGTCAGAAAAGATCGTGGAGAAAATAGATCCAAAATGGTGTCCAGAAAATAGTCATTCTCTCAAAACGATCGAGGTCACTACAGCAGCCCCCCGCTAGAAAGCACGGAAAGCTTTCGAAAAATGTCAAGGAGGAAAAGGCATACAAACGGTATCCGTGTGCGCGAATGCGTGCAAAATACGTGCATGTAGCTGTGCTGTAGGTTGCTGACGGGCAAAATCCGTGGTATGCAGGAACCGTAGGATGATGGTCGGGCGTAAACCAGATTCGTTGCCAATGACGTCGGCTGCGTAAATCGTCATCAAGGTATGCCATACCAATAACGTCCAGCGTCGGGTAACCGTTAACCAATATGATATCCGGAAGCCAAATCGATAGGTTCGTAAATGGCTAGGAACGAGAACGACAAGGCCGATCCAGAATGCAAACGTTGGTGCCAAAATTCTCCAGATTTCGTGGGACCAGCAAAGCGTACCATATGGCGAGGTTCCATGAAACGAAAAGAAACGGAAACTGGTGTAGCAACCGCAATGCACTTGACTAGAATACAGTAATAACTAATGAGGTATGTTAAATCGTGTCGAAACGATAAACACGAAAGTTATTACTGCGAAGTGCAATGGTTGAGATCGTGTTTGACCTAGTCGCGAAAACGTGCTGGCCAAACGATCTTCCGACCGGAACGTGAGACGGGAGCCTCATTCACGGACGGGTGCGTAGGCGTGCTCTGCTGACTTTAACGTGAGACAGTATTCTCATTCGAGGACGTAGCAGTACCAACTGGGTGCTGTCCTGAACGTGAGACGATAGCCTCATTCGAAGTCGTAGCAGGCAACGCTAACTGCAGACCTTGACGTGACACGGAAGTGTCGTCAACAGATAGTGCAGGGTTAACATCGAATCTCATGTCAGCGGGCGACACGATATCATCAAAGTACGCGGCTTTGAGACGATCGATGCTAACGGTATCGACGCGACCGTGTCGATCAACCTTAAAGGTTTTATCGTGACGAGAAATCACGCGAAATGGGCCTTCGTAAGGCTGTTGTAATGGTTTCCGTACCGAATCATTACGAATGAATACATGCGAACAAGTTTCGAGTTCTGTGGGAACAAAAACCTGTCGTCGCTGCATTCGAGTCTGCGCCGGAGCGAGATTTTACATGTACGTAGACAAACGGTGAACGTAAGTCTGTACGGCAAGTGAATCTGTGCTCCGTGGCGTACAGAATTCCCCAGGCAGTCGTAATGTCGTGCCGTAGACAAGCTCTGCGGCGGAACATTGGATATCTGCGTTTATGCAAGTCCTGATTCCAAGCAGAACTAGCGGTAACGTTTCGTACCAGTCGGGGCTCTCGTGTGCTATAAGAGCCGCTTTGAGTTGGCGATGAAAACTTTCGACTAAACCATTCGATGCCGGATGGTACGCGGTCGTGCGAATGCGTTCCGTACCCAGCATGTGAGTTAATGAAGAGAATAGATCGGACTCAAATTGTTGCCCTCGATCGGTAGTGATTGTGGAAGGACAACCATATGAAGCTATCCGTCGTTCTATCAGATGTCGAGCCATTGATTCGGCCGTGACGACAGAGATGGGAATAGCCTCGGGCCACCTCGTAAATCTATCGATGCACGTTAGTAAATAGGTATACCCGTGTGATGGGGTCAATGAACCCACAATGTCTACGTGGATATGATCGAAGCGAGCATCAGGCGTAGCAAAAGTACCGATAGGCGAAGCTACGTGCCTATGCACTTTAGATCGTTGACATTGTAGACACTGTTTTGCCCACATACGAACATCTTTATTCATGGACGGCCAAACGTATCGTGCAGCTACTAATCGGAGACTGGCTGCGATGCCTGGATGTGAGAGTCCATGAAGGGTATCGAACACGAGACGTCGATATGCAGAGGGTACGACTGGTCGAGGTATGCCAGTAGACATGTCGCAGAGTATAGTCCCAGCACTGGTGGCTAGAGGTACGGACTGACACTGTAGCGACGATGACTGAGCTGCTTCCATACATGAAGAATCCTGTGCCTGTGCGGCAGCCATGGCAGGGATGTCTAAAACTGGAGGTTTAAAGGCATTAGGCGGAATACGCGACAAAGCATCTGCAACGCAGTTCGACTCACCGTTCACGTGTCGTAGGTCAGTCGTGAACTGTGAAATATAGTCTAAATGTCTGACTTCTCGTGGAGAGTAACGATCAGACTTAGTATGCAATGCATACGTCAGAGGCTTGTGGTCTGTAAAGAGGATGAAATGCCGACCCTCGACTGCATGGCGGAAGTGCTTAACGGCATTATATGCAGCCAGCAGTTCGCGACCAAAAGCACTATATTTGGTTTCCATGGGATTGAGGCGTCGAGAGAAGAACTCTAATGGCTGCCATATCCCAGAAACAGACTGTTGCAGGACCGCTCCGATGGCAAAGTCGGATGCATCCACCGCTATGCTTAGCGTGGCGGATGGAACTGGGTGCATGAGGAGCGTGGTCTGAGCTAATGTCGCTTTAATCTCCGAAAACGCTACTCGTGCGGCATCCGTAAGCGACAACTTACGTGGATTGCCACGAAGTAGGTCAGTTAATGGGAGCAAACGTTCCGCAGCATGGGGTATGAAACGACCATAAAAGTTAACTAACCCCAAAAATGCCTTGAGCTCCTTGATTGAGGACGGTACGGCGTAATCTAAAATAGCGCGCACTTTATCCTCGCAAGGCTTAATACCCTCTCGAGTGATCTTGTGGCCGAGGAACACGAGTTCCGGTTTGCCAAGTTCACATTTATCAGGATTGACTACTATTCGATGTTCAGACAAACCTTGAAATAGTAGCGTCAAATGTTGGAAATGTTCATCTACGCTCGACGATGCGATTAGCAAGTCATCGATATAGACGTGAACAAATTCCAAGTCTCGTGTAATGCTATCGATAAACCTCTGGAATGTCTGAGCAGCATTTCGCAAATCAAAAGGCATACGTAGGAACTCAAACAAACCAAAAGGAGTCGTGACAGCGGTTTTCTCGACATCTTCAGCGGCGACTGGGATCTGGTGATAGGCTCGCACCAAATCGATCTTAGAAAATGCAGTCGTGCCGTGAAGTGATGCCGTGATGTCGTGTATGTGGGGTATCGGATAACTATTGTAACGGGTAACCGAATTTAGTGCGCGATAGTCGCCACATGGTCGCCAGCTAACGCCATCTTTCTTAAGAACCATATGCAGAGGTGAGGCCCATGGACTGTGAGAAGGACGAACAATACCTTTAAAAAGTAAAGTGTCAAACTCACGTTTGGCGAAAACCAATTTGTCCGGTGCCAGTCGGCGAGGTCGTGCCGTGACTGGTGGTCCGTTAGTGACAATGTGGTGTGCCACACGATCGGTCACTGCGTCTATCTCTTCAAATGGTTTAGTCAATATGGGGAATTTAGTGAACAAAGACTAAAAATCTTGCGGAATGTTAGAAAACAATCCTGTGATTCGGTGTGCATCTGTTCGAGCTGCAATACCCGTAAATTTAATGTCCGACGAAGGATCGATATGCTGCAGCCTACGTGAATCAACAAGTAATTCATAGTGCTGCAGAAAATCGATTCCCGGTATGCCTGTGGGAACATCCGCAAGAATGAACGTCCACAGATACCGTCGTCGTGGTCCCAGGTTGACCGCAAGCTGTCTCGCGCCGTAGGTAGGAATGGAGGGACCATTCGCCGCTGACAGCCGAAGCAAAGAAGCTCGTGGCTTGTCTTAACCAACCGGCAAGACAGAAACTTGGGCCCCAGTATCGACCAGGAACCTAGCGTAAGTGCACGAATCATAAACGTAAAATAAACGGCCAACCTGAGACTGATTGCCGGCGAGTACGGCTGCTTCTACTCGCCGGCAGTGGCGTTTCCCGCCGCGTATGAACACAGCTGTCTGCACCTACGGGCGGCTGGAACCAACAAAAGCCGCTGGTAGGATGATCAGGTTTGGATGAGGCAAGTGAGGCGGATTCACGGCGGACGTGGGCAGTGGAGGGCGCCCGTCCGTGCCGTTGTTTACGTGGGCTACTGCGAGGAGTAGGTATTTTAACTCTGTCCTTGAAGGACAGGCGGCGCTGGATGGATCGAGAGTGCTGAGGCCTCTCCGGCGATTCATCCAGGTCGACACCCTCAGGATTGTGCGATGTCGTGGCAATGAGGGGATTAGCCCCACTGCCGACACGTGCGACAATTTTGTCAGCCACGGCGGCTGCTCGTTCCAGGGACGAGTCCTCGAGGAGAGCAGTAACGGTGGTCTGAACGTGGAAGGGTAGAGAGTCCAACCACATTTCCTTAACTATCTCCGAATCCTTATCGGCGGGCCCTGCCAAAGACCGGAGATGAGCTAGGTGGCGGCTGGGTTTAGTATCCCTTATGGGGTGCCGTGCTAGTAGCTGACGTAACCGTTCCTCCCGAGAAGGAAGGAAATGTTGCAGTATAGCCTCCTTAAGCCGATGGTACGGCTGCTCCTGAGGGGGATTCAATACTAGATCCCTCACAGTGGCGATAACATCGCCCGGGATTGCCTCTAAGGCGTAGGAAAATCGTTGGCGTAGGCCAATAATCCTACCTGCCTCAAACTGCAGTTCTAAGGCTGCGAACCAAACCTCAGGATCATGTGGGATAAACGCCACAGGTTTAAAGGCAACCGCAGACAGAGTGAGATCTGTGTCGAGCTTCGCCTTATCCTCTGACATGGCTACGTTGCGATAATATATCGTAAAATATATATCGTGCAACGAAAGGAGGACGTGAAACAGCGATAAATCACAGACTCACCGGGCGGGCGAATAATCCAGGAGGTTCTGGAAGTTTTTGGGCTCACCAATATAGAAGACGTTCGGAAGCGGCTAGAGAACGTGTCTCCTATCGGGTCTAGCAGCGAATTCCAACGATATCCCCTCTATCGGACGAATAGAGAAGACGTAAGTCGGTTTACAGATGCGAGGTGTATTCTATATATCGTGGCACCGAAACAGTACCGATACGAGAGATACACCGGGCGGAAAACGGAACGAAACGCGACGGCTGTGCAGAGAGCGAACCGCGAGCGAACGACCGGAAGTGAAAGTGAAAGTGATTTAGAAGGAGGTCGACGGAAACCTCGGAAAAGTCAGTCCAGTAAAGCGTGGGCAACCGGAGAACACTGAGGTCAATGTCAAACGTCAGAAAAGATCGTGGAGAAAATAGAACCAAAATGGTGTCCAGAAAATAGTCATTTTCTCCAAAACGATCGAGATCACTACAATGTCAAGGCATTCACCAAAGTCTGTTGCAGACCGCATGCTGCCACCCCTCTTCCCGATATGATTCGCTCATCTGTCGTTCTTGTCAGCACTCCTAACACTTCCCTTCCATGTCGTTCTACCTCTGTATGCAAGCTTATCCGTTTTGTTTTTGTTCCTATCGCTTCTCACAGTGCCAAATCTCACTGCATGATGCCAATCTCCCCTATCAATTTTACAACGCCCAAGCCTGAAATACGTTCTTTTCTACCCATTTCGCTCCTGTCGGCTCCTAATCAGTATTCACTCGGTACCTCCATATACTCATAAAGCTAACTGATCGCAAACCTCACTAGCTACCGTTCTGAGATAACCTTTTTTGTCCATCTCATGCCTCTTACCATTACTCACCAGACACATCCGTAATCATGGCCAATCACCTTTTAAGAACTAGCCGCTCCAATCTTTGGGTTTCTTTACGAAAAAAATTATTATTTTTTTACCACCTCCGTATTTTCCATGTCTGAATCCGTAATTCTTCCGTGAATCTTCTTCTTAGGCAGTGTACCGATCAGCAACTTCCGGCTAAGTCCATTTGTGTAATGGCTTGCAAGCAAGCAGCTCTCCAGATCAATTCTCCCAACATCGACGCACAATTACTTCTTGTGCGCTTTTGTTCCATCACATGCCTTCCCGCCCGGGTCCTTTTCCTCTTCTTGGTCTTCCTCCTGTGCCATCTGCAGTGAAACGGTCTGATTGCTCATCTCTTACCAGGTTTTCTTTGGTCGGAGCTCTTGTCTGCTTCTTACATTGCTCGCCACAGGCATCTTCGTTGTGTTTCTCATGCTGCACTGCTTTTCCGCGTCCAGCGTAGTGTAAAGAAATCTTAAAGTTATCACTCTTACCTACAGTTTCAAATCATGTGATCTGCCTTTACCTGATCATTTTGATCCTCCACTTTCTTATTTTTCTCCCATGTTATTTGCTGTTACATCTGATGCATCTTCACAACACAGTTCTTCCAACCTCCAAGTTACCCTTCCCCAGTGACTTTTTACACCACTTAAACCACACCGTACTTCCATTTGCTCTGCTTTCTCCAGCAATCCTCACGGCCACCTTCTTCTTGCTTAATGCACGTTCATCTGTAAATGCTTCACCCATGTTCGACCTCCACCAAATGTCATACCTGCAATAATCAGATTGTTGGATTCACTGCTACCTGTGTTCGTCGATCCTTTCCTTCATATTCCCTCGTTTATCAACTTTTTCTCACAGCCATCATTTCCGTGCTTCCAAAGTTGGCTCTTATTTACTGCCGGTCTCCATGTTCACCTGTCATAAACAAGTTCATCGGGGTTAATCCAAGTTAATTCCGTACCATTTGACCCAACCCTACCTGTCTCTTCCAAGCATTGTTACTTCCGTGTTCCGCCCCTTAACTGCTATTCGCTGCTGCCCCGATATATATATATATGTATAAATATATATATCCACATATTTTCTCTGCCTCACCCACTTCTTGGCCGGCCAGTTTTCTTGCCACCATGCGGCCGCCCCTCATGAAATGCTTCCATGTTGTCTGTATCTGAGCCTCACATTCACCGTATCCCGATCCTTCCGCGGCATTGCTGCCATCCGACTCGCTCTTTATGTTTTGCATTGCCAGCTCCCTGTTTTCAAACTAGCACCGTCCCTTTTTTGCAATAACGCATAGCTCATGGCTACCTAGTCCCCAGCCATACAACTCAATATTTGTTCTTCCTTTCTTCCCTTCTTTTTTCCTTTTTTCTCCATCGTATCTCGTGGCTATAGATTCTTATGCCGACTTTCGATCCTCCTCATGTGAAACTCCTAGGTCCCGTTTTCCTCCACTTGGCTCGGCCAGCTGCTCCACCTGATACTTACCTCCGAATATGCCGGTTCATATTTGAATGCATCCCTGGGTTCACGTAAACTCCCCCCATTACTCCTTGGGGTGCATACATTTATTTCCCTCTCACCTCCCCTCTACTTTTTCTACCACTTCGTCTTGCGTATTTATAAATTTTTCGTGAATTTTGTGTCAGTTTTGTCGCTTGTAAAAACTTTGATCATGCGTAAGGTATGCTTCGGGCGTTTGCGTGGTAAACTATTACTATTACTGAAAAATTGGCATAACGGTATTGCAAGCTTGAGGCTGGAAGAAAAGCGGAACGAGATATTCAGGGGATATGGCGAATTATTGATGCAAGCGGTAAAGATGGAAACTGAGCTATCATTGGTAGAATGTACGATGAACATAATGGGCTATATGGTGTATGAATTTATTAACCAGACAAGCCAGGATACGTGTCATGGGACTGGTTGTAAAGTTTCCTGTCCCGGTCGGAAAGGTTATTATTCCTTGAGAAAATGACCCAGATATACCGTGACGGGATCTCAAAGGGGGAAATTAAAGGAAACAATCAGGTGAGAAAGGTTCAATCAGCTTTTGACCATTAGGGTGCTGACTTGTGATGAGTACTAAAGTATCCGTAAACAGTTTCATCGCTGGGTGCAAAACTAAAATTAGGAGCCTCGTTATGTGGAAGCAGGTCAAAAAATCGAGTTATGCCTGCAGTAGAGGCCCGGCGCTGGTGGATAATCATGGTGTCCTGCATCAACTAGTATGGTTTCGGTATCGGAAAGTCTTATTGTGAGAAGTTCCCAACAATCTCCTCCGACGAGCAAAACATATGGTGCCAAGTAACCAGGTTACATCTGCGGTCACGAGCGCCGTAATTAACTGGTGGAGGAGGAAATCAACGCTATATGCATCTTGTACGGAACATGGCGGCCAAGAGACACAATGATCTGCAATCAAAATTAAGAAGGGGTATTAGTCTGGAGAACGTTCCATCTGAGATTTAGCTTGAATAAAGTGGCAAGTAGAAGTGCGGAAGTTGAAAAGGAGGCACAGTAGGATTGGAAAAGTGGGAGAAAGGTGACTGTGATCTCCATTGGATGGGGTTAGAGTGCTGCAGAGGTTTATACCAGCGTAGGAGGTTGGATTTCAGTGAAAGGATACGAAGCATAGTTTGTTAGCGGTCTGCTATCATTCCGGTCCTGGGCAAGGTGAAGTGCTGTTGGCAAAGGCTAGCCGCGTTTGTACCACTAGACCTGGGTGCCGATTGTCGATTCGGCATAGTCGCGGCGAAACCTATCGTCGAGGAGTAGTGAAGCCTTGAGGGCACACGGGGATATTGGGGCTGAGGGGCAGGCGAGGCAAAAACTAGGATACCCTGAGGAGTCGAGTAGCAGGTTGTCATAATTAAGACAGGAGATATAATTAGTGTAGGTCTAGTCTTGATTCGTCCTTTTTCAAAGCTAAAGAGTGTTCGAACCCATGTAGAAAAACCCCATAGCCACAGGTTCCGACCAGGATTTTCCCTTTCTGATTGGTTTCACAACAGCTGGGAAAGGTCTTTTTACCCATGTTCTAACATAACAACTTCCAGGGTTTCAGCCAGGCTCTGGGGTAAGTATACACTTTTTCAAAGGGGTCTAAAGTGGGTCGTGATAGAGCTGCAGTCCGGATGATGTTTGGGCGAGGGATTACAGAAAAAGTATAACAAGGAATCTACTTGCGTGATTTTTTAGACGTTGTAACGTAGCACATGATACTGGAATCCGTCTTCAGCAAGACATCTAGCCCTTAAGGGTTAGCGATTGTTATTCATGACTTGTAGATAATCTTTCCTACTCGATTCATCTCTTTTAAAATCGATCTTCTTTATCAGTACGTAAGCTTCAGCGCAACCCTGGCAGTGAACTAACTAACCATGAAATTCGGCCCTTATACTTTAAAGACTCAGGATTTCGGAAGACGACTAGTGTTAGGGCAAAGTAAATTACTGATGCAAACGTCGTGTTCTCAGTAATGCTCTCGCGTGGTCTGCCTTTTTCACCAGCAATCGGGGCATTCTGCACACTGCTCGGGGACTCTGGTTCTACTCCCGCTATCCGAGACGGCAGCGCGGTCCAACTCCCTCACCAATAAATATTCTCCTTGTATTAAGCCAGCACGGAGCTCTATCTCATACTTAGTTCTGGGCCCTTAGATGCCAAAGACCGTCCCCCTCGGTTTCTGGTCCAGCCCCCATAAGTGTCTTGAAATGAACACATCAAATACGACAGGACTGCTGCCTATGCTATTTGCGCGCAGCGTGTGGTGCTTTTCACTTGTGTGAATGATGTTTTGGCTGGCATGAACCCC
Source organism: Fasciola hepatica (assembly GCA_948099385.1). Lineage (NCBI taxonomy): Eukaryota > Metazoa > Platyhelminthes > Trematoda > Plagiorchiida > Fasciolidae > Fasciola > Fasciola hepatica. Next base: position 7,444,852 of record CANUEZ040000019.1, read on the forward strand.
ACTGAAAAATGCCAAGCTGTGGTGGACCCTAATGGCCTCCGCATTTTCTTTCTGATGCAAATTACCTTGATGATGCTGAATTCACGAATATGGCGAGTGTTCTTGCGACACATCCGTGAGAATTCCTAGCTGCGGCGGTCTTCCTGCACACAGCTGACCATCAGTGAGAAGATTTCAACATCAAAATTTAAAAGCTCGGCATATAAAGCGAAAAAATATTCTGCTGTTTTATTCCTCCAAGCAAGTACGCCTTGTCAAGTGCAACCTATGACTCCTGGCGGCGGCACTGCTTCTGAACGACTGGTATGGTTCATCTATCCCCATTGCGGCTTGTCACACGCAGTCCATGTTTCGGCCGGGGCGTGGGAGCTGTTGTCCCTCACCAAAAACAGCTTCACCTTTTCTGACGGCCAGATATCCAAATGTGGTAAGGCTATAAAAGTAACAAAGCCTAACAGTTGTTGGTCATCCTTTGCGCACCAATTGCTGGATGCTAACATATATGTATCGCAGCACCCTCTATCTTAAACCGTAGTGCCGACTAGCGGGAGCACTGAATGAGGACCCTTTGATTTTGCCTCCCTGACGAAAGTTCAACCCTATCATTTTCCTATCTCTCACTGTTTCCGGACCTGCACTCAAAGTGATGTTGTCCCTCTTAGCTGTATGCTACTAATGATAAAAATATCATATTAACCACGAAATCAAAACATCATGATGGCACCTTGCTCCCATTCGGGTGCATTCTCAGTAAACTGGAGCCATCCAGCCGGAGCACACTTTGCTCAATATAATATAATATAATATTGGTTTATTTCTGAGGGGTCAAAAGCACACCAGATAGATGATTACATGTTACGAGCGATAATGTGGACGGGTACTTCATGACATCGTGGAAAATTGTAAGACAAACGTAGACCTGATGGGCTTCAGAATTGTAATTGTGAGGTAGACGTAAGATAAGTGCATAATCACCGAGGGACAATAAAGATAGTTCGAACGAATTTACAGATGGATTCAAATGGGTGTCCGGTGAATTTGAGAGTCGAATGGCGAATCTGACGGCTCCGAATACAGATAGCTGAACGCTGGGAGTTTCGCAAGAGAGAGACTAAAAATCAGTTAACACAACTGGGGTGACGGGAGACGATGAAGAGTAAATTGATTTGCATGAAAAAGGACTGGGTAGCTTAAAAGCGTTGCTACACTGCAATAGATGGCCGATGAAATGGTACAAACTCGGTGTAGAACAGAGAGCGTGCTATGCAGATCGTGGAAGGTGAGACAGATAGCAAAACTATTTTGGAAAGTCCGGTACATCGTGGCTGTGGGGTACAAATACTGGCAAGAGGAAAGCACACCAGGACGAGCAGCGGGGTATTGGAGCGGGGGGTGGTCGGCGAAGAACTGGAGAATGCATAGCGAATATATTTGAATGTACGTATACATATATAAGAGGAGCAGGATCGCAGGGCCGTGGAGTGTTTAAACACTGGAATAGAAGTGATCTGAAGAGGTAAATAGGTCCTGGTCAGACGGTCTACATTTACTTGGGAAAATCACGGTAAGGATTTTATTATGACCAGTGGGGCATTGTGGATCAACAGAGAGGAAGGAAACTATTTCGGAAGCATTGATACGATGACTGCTGTAAAGGACAGTCCACATAGTGAAGATAAGGAAAATGTTCAAAGAAAACCGGTAAGATTCGATCTATTAAACTGATCATAACGGGAGCACCATGTGACGGTGGTCAAAAATGAGAGGAATATTATTAAATAGACGCACATTAGGCAGCAGGAAGGTGACGAAGATGGAAGGGGCCACTGGCCGTAGAATGAATATAGTTGCAAAAAGGTTGCAACTTTGAGACACATCAGCGGAGGAAAGTACTGGGAGGCGAGGTGGAGCGTGTCGCATGGATGCAGCATTCACAATGGCCAACCACGTAAGAAAGAAGTGGATATACGGAGGTGTAAAGAGCAAATACTGAAAATCCTTCTCAATGTTCTGCGTTTTGTGAACTTATCTATACTTGACACCATTTTGGAAGGATTGTCCATAGGCCACGCTTTTGCACGTTTCTTTATCCATGTGAGAAGTTTGAATTTGGCCTTGAACCGTTTCTGACTGTCGTGATTGAGTCACGGGGCTGTAAGCCCCCGGGTTATACAATGAAGTCTATTTGGCGGCATACCTGTAGCTTGTATATATTTGCACCTTTTATGAATTTCAAGTAAGTACCGCACAAGCTACGAATCAATCTTGTTCTGGTTTTTGGATTCGTTTGAATAGGCTAAGCGTTGCTCAGTTTGCGAGGGGTGACTTTCAGGAGGGTCGGAGAAATCGTATAAAGGCAAATGGTATGGTTTGAAACTGAACGCGAAATTAAGGACCCAATGTTTTCCTTACATTGATTGAAACATGGGGGGGGGGCAGAGCAACGCTAAAAGCACACAACAGAAGCCTTTGTTGAGTAAAGTACAAAATAGGAAATGAGAGAAATGGCCAAAGGAAGTTGGGTAAGAACTGACCAATCAGATAGTTTTACCATCAGTGAATCAGGACGAGGGGCGAGAAAATGAAGAGGCGCCGGGGCGAGTCGACCTGTATTTGGACAACAGGCGCAAGAGGTAAATGCGAAGCAGAGTTGAGAAGACTTGGCCGGAAAGCTACACGCCTGCTGGCAGCTACTCAAGTGAACTGAACCAAAGAATGACGGTCGAGGTGCTGGCCAATGGAGAGATCCTAAGGGGTTTGCGAAGCCAAGCAAAGAATATGTGGTGATGATGAGTGGATAAGAAATGTGGCCGTAAAAGACGCAAAGTTTGGAACGGCGGGCTTTAATATGGGGATTGGTCATGGATACGGGTGGGTCTTGTGCATAATGGAGTGAGGCATGAGAAGGGAGGGCAAGGGAGGACCCTGCGGAACGGTGGGTTGCGAAATATGAGAATGCCGTCAATGAGCTCTATGGACTTGAGGTGTTAGAAACAGAACGGAGACTTAGAATGGAATGGGAGACGTTTCCCTAAATGAAAAAGTTGATGGGCGTAAGCAAAGTAAAATGAATAACGCGATAATGATATAACGCTGTAAGATCTATCATGATGATGGGCGATAGAAGCAAGGACTTAACGGGCAGATGCGTTTGCAGCTGCAAAGTGACGAAATGGGGAGTGCTAGGATTGACGATTGGAACGATAGGTGGGCACACCGCGGTAGGGTACGAGTCGGGAAAGCAAACGGCCTGAAAACTACAGTGTCTGATGCGGCCTAGCTAGAAGAGTTAACGCGTGCAACCCGCAGTTGGTGGAAGTGGGTTGGGTCGGACGTGCACTGGACACCAAACCTGAAAATCACTTCATAAAATGAACAGGAAAGGTGAAATCCATCAGCCCAACTGCAATGTCATATATTTATAAACCGCCTGCACGCCCGATGCGCGCCCGCCAAGCCGGCGGATTTGGCAGCTCCACGCACCGTCGGGATTGGCACGAGTGACCAGTGGTGAGTATACAGGGGGGTGAGTAACCACGACAAGGGTATAGTATCCAGGACCAATTACCAGGGTTGCAAGAGACCTTGGAGAGATAAGCCAACGGGAACAGGATTGGTAGACGGCCTTTTGGCATTGTAACCCGTCAGAGAAGTGAACAGAGCAAAGCCCAAAGTGGTTGACCGTCATTGAGGATCACTGGGAAGAAAAACCAGATAAAAGAGCGGCCTGGGTGTGCCCTCAGCTGGGAGTCAGCTGCCTACGGAGAGAAAATATAAAATGTAAGAGGCGAAACAATGGCAGCTCGATGTGGCTGGTCCCTAGGACAAGCTAGGAGATGCAAGAGGAGAAAATGGTCACAGCCCGTAGTGCCAGCAGACATATAGAAAATGGGGAAGTGCAACAGAGTCATTTTAACAGAGCAAGACAGAAAAAGACGGATAGAGTCGGAATGGATACATAGACGTGTGTGGGTTAGGAGTGCAGGTATCGCACTGAGAGCAGGAGGAAGATTTACTGACGATCAGGCTTGGCTTTGACCATAGCTCGTCGTGCTAGAAAGGATGAAAGTGTTGGACATGGGGTACAGGAAATTGCTTGTGAGGCAGGGGTAATAAGGTTGGTGGATGAGGCATCTTTTGAGGGTCAGATGGCGGAGATGCACCCACTGACTGTCAGTATAGCATGGAGGACAGTGAAGTAGACGAAAAGTGCAAAATAAAAGCGTACTGAGGAAGGGGGCGCGTACACTGAGAAGGGCCTTATTCCGGGTTTTGGAATTGGCCCACCGGAAGAATCGGGGCCTCAGACCGAGAGCATATTGAGCAACATGGAGAAAAGAGACAAGGTGACGAAGGAGATGGGAGCGGTGGGCATGGAACGAGAAATGGTAAGTGAGGGCTCGACTGCTGAGTAGCTTAAAGAGAGACCAAGTTGAGCCCTATGCGACGAATTCAGAGAGGCGTGAAGTGTAGTTGATCACAGATTTGGCGGCTGCTAGGTCTGCGGATACGCCCAGGAGCTTTTTGATGAATGCAAGCTCGGCATCCTCAGGAGGTACACTATAAGAACTAAGCCAGTGGATGGCGGTAATCGAAACATACTTTAGGAGCGACCTTACTTGTGGAAGATAAATGGAAAGGCAACTGGCCGGTGGTGGGAAACACCGATTTGTCGGGCCCGGGGTTCGATAAGCTCTGGCGACTTGAAACAACTCCTTTCTCGAGAGGGTAAAAGCAAAGGAGTAGCATTGATGAGACCAATAACAACCGGGTAGATAGGGATGAGGAGGTCTTCTAGGTCAATTTGACCTGGCTGTACCGTGCTTTTTAGGGTAAGAGTGAGCTTTTCTCCGTAGAGGATCACACGACCCATAGATGCAATAGGTTTAGGGAGGGGATAACTCACCCGACTTTCTGCATATGGTAGTGGGGAGGTGGTCATTGTAAATGGAGTATAATATTTTTAAATCACCAGCAAAAAGAAATAAGATGCTATAGCAAATAGACGAGAAAATATCGTCGATACAAATGAGGAATAATAATGGACCTAAGGTTCTGCCTCCAGTGACTCCATTGGTGGTGGGTTTGGCGGAAAAGTGGCCGCCAACCAACACAACTGGTGGTCTGTGAAATGCTATGAGGAGAGCCATGGGAGATGATCTTTTTACCAACAGGTCGAATTTTGACTATCAGGGGCTTACGAAGAACACGTTCAAAGGCCTTAGATATGTCAAAATGCATGACAGTTAGGAGTTTTAGGGGTCATCTGTAGAAGATAGGACATTAAGCAGTCCAGTTGGCAGGAGGAGCAAGAGCGGGAATTCGGAAAACTATGCTGACTAGGGTTGAGCAGGCAGTTAGAAGGTGACCCTAACAAGATGTTTTTCTTGATGGTTCTTCACACGATTCTGCAGACTACCGGGGTGTGGTTAATGAGGCCGGTAGTTATTCGGGTCATATCGTGCGCCTTTTTTCGAGGGCAGGGGTAACAGAGATATTTTGAAAAAGGGGAACGAAGCTGCCAAGAATGGAGGTGGTTTGTAAAACAATTGACAACAAAGATAAATCGGGACCTCCAAAACGGAGAAGGGCCGGGGAGAGACAACCCGGGCCGGGTTTCGAGAAGGGTTTGATGAAGGAGACTTATTTGTCTATCTCAAGAGGGGTGAGGGGAGTAGACAAAAGAGAGGCCAGTAGGCTGTAATGGACGGGAGGTAGAGAAACACCGAGAAAGTCTATATGTGGGGAGGCGAAGGGGCCATCCAAGGCCTAAAAAATAGACTCTGGGGAATTAGCGGTAGGTGAGCCATAGATGGGGAATTTTGAGGGAAGGCAAGAGCAGAGCGGTTGTCCTTTTACTGAGCAGGTTGGCCCGGTAGCCATTTTTGTTTGGGTGCGCTAAAGCATTTGCCTGCCATCTTCCTAGATGCGAATCGGCCTTGCAACGCAGCTCCAGTCGGAACCAGTCGATGCGCAGAAGAATTGTGAAGTCGCGTGATCTAGCAAAAGTAAAGCGCAGCTTAGCCAGTTTAAACTCTGAAAGGGACAAGGGGAACTACGGGACTTGGGGCGTGGATCAACACATGGGTTAGCGGCACTTATGTAGTGTAAGAAGTCGGAGTAAACAGAGTCGACCATAATGAGATCAGGGAAAAGAAAAGATGCCTCTTCATTGAGGGAGCGGATTATCGTTGTTGTTCAAGGCCAGTCGCATGAACGGTAGGAAGTCGGAATAGGAGGGGGGACGGTCTTGATTGAGAAAGCTAAAGTAAGTGAATTTACACTGACCATAAGGTGGCCACTAACCGGGAAACGGTCAGTGACCTGAGTACAGACTTCAGGGATGTCAATGGAGAATACTAGGTCCAAGGTGGTGTTTCCGCTTCTAGGACAGGAAGACTTGCTCAGTCAACCCACCAAGATGGACACGAGACAGGGAGATGAAAAGGGTGGGAGGCCTGGTATGGGAGGACCAGCAGATAAGAGGAGGTTAAAAGCCATCGGCAATAGCATTTTCACTGACAGGATAGTCAGGCGCAGTAATAAAGACAAACACGACAGAGCCCGTTTCGCAAAATCCAGACCCAGGAGGATGCAGAAGCAGCGGAGGAGGGGGTTCTGGTCTGACGAGCGAATTACAGCCGTATCAAATCGTCACTGGGTACAGGGGGCGGGTGATCAGTAACACCAGCATGGACGGTACGTTTTCTAAAGCCTAAGGAGCTACCACTGTAGTGCTTTGAATGGCTGAAAATTCCTCGTTTAGTACTTTGTATATTTTATTTACAGATTTTGGAATACTTTTCCCCCCTTACTCTTGCTGACACCTTTTTATGTTCATCATCCCTTCTACGATCCAGGCTTTTGCTTTTCTTCTCTTGGTTCTGCTTTCTTGCGGAGATAACTTTGCAAACTTCCAGCATGGTAATGAGTCACACTGACTGCGGGCACTAATTTTTGTTGCGGTTTGGTTTCACTTTCTCGCTCAATTCAAAGGAACTTGGAAGTTCAGCTTGTTCGCGTTGGCTTTTTGGCTTTCCTCACAGGAAGTTGTGTTTTGGGCCCAAATGAATGCTGAGAATGTATCCTATTTGCTTGGGCCAAAGGACAGATACCTCCTACGTATTCTCTTTGTCAACTGTTCTCTTCGCACAGGTTTTCATCCCCGATTTTGACTACACCTTTGGCTGGATAGTGGCTGAGGCCCACTGTCTAAGGAATGAATGTTATATACTTATTTAAGCCCGCTAGTAATATCGTAAAATTTGCGGGGCAGACTCGTTTTGGATTTGGGTTCCTCATCGATTTGGGCTGCGCGCTCCGAGGCGCTATCCAGAGGAAGTGTAGGTAAGTATTCGGTGTATGGAGCGGTTAACTGTTGCAGACTTCAACCTGGGCAGGACTTGCATGTTCTAGTAGATACAACCACCACGGCTGAAGTGACGATTGTTGGAGAAGCTTTTATACCCAGGCAAGCGGAAATGGCACATTGAGGTTTCTTCGGAGAACCAGGAATCAGTTACTGGTATTATTTCGGGGTTTGAGGTGGATGCCAGGGGTTGCTGGTGCAATATTTTCCTAATTGGCAATCGAGCGTCTATGACAACTAGTAGGAAAGGATTCAGTTTTGAGTCTCGCGAAGTACTGGTGCCAGGTGCGTGACTGTTGTTGTTGCTGTACCGATTGGGATTGGGTCTTGATGGAGATCAGGTGTCACCAGAGGTGGTAGGGTGGCAGTGTTGGAAGAGGGTAACGATCTTTGTGGGTGATCAACGAAGTGGGATCTTAAGAGACTATTGATGTGGTCCGAAGGCTGTTTAGCTATAGGGCCAGGGGTATGGTTGGCATTGGTCAAGGAAAAAATGGTTGTTTGGCAGTAAAAATGTACCTGTTGGTCAGGATCAGTGTAAGAAGAGGGATAGGGCGTGAGGATGAATGTATGTAGGCGAGTTAAGCCGGAATGGAGGGATTTGGGAGTAAGGGTATGAGTGGCCAGTTCTGAAAATTGCTGGAAGAGCGTGAGGGGTATAGGAACCTTTATGCGGGGTGGAGGAGTACGAGAAGCGAAAAATCAGGATACAGATACGAATTCGGGATTACGGATAGGATGCTCGTGAGGATTTCGCTAACGGGAAGGAATTAGCAAAGAGTTGGCAGAGGCGTCTGAGGCTTAAAGAGGCTGCTAAGTACAAGATTGTGGTCAGGTGGGAGGGAAGGAATATCGTTTGGCAATGCTAATGGGTGGTTACATTATTGCATAGTTTCATGTAGGGACGGAAAGTTGGGGAAAGAAGCGGGAAGTGGCGGGGTCGGTGGGACGAGAATATCTGGGATGGCCACTAGGGCAGTCAGGTTCGATGGCGTCAGACTGCTTTAGAGGATACGGCAACTGCTTATTCTCCCTAAGTGCGGAGGGTGGGATTTCGGGGTTTCTCAATGGGGCGCAAAGGTGAATAGGAGAAGTGAGTAGCTGATGCTGACCTGGGCGTGGCTCTTGATGTGCTCACGGGGTTTATTACCATTATTATTATTATTATAAGACGGCACTTCATCTCAGTATCGACTCCGATCTCCCCGAGTGTAGTTCTATAGCCAGAAACTGGTACCGACTCAACGTCCAGCCATGCTATATTAATCCTCACATGTCTACTTTGCTTCTGCTGAGTGTTTTTAACCTTTGCTCTCTCTTTGCCAATTCTGCCTACAACCCACTAGACGAGCACTCTGATATGCCGCGTCTCCGTGCCATATGCCAAGCCTGTTCGAAACCCCGTGAGCACATCAAGAGCCTCGCCTAGGTCAGCATCAGCTACTCACTTCTCCTATTCACCTTTGCGCCCCATTGAGAAACCCCGAAATCCCACCCTCCGCACTTAGGGAGAATAAGCAGTTGCCGTATCCTCTAAAGCAGTCTGACGCCATCGAACCTGACTGCCCCAGTGGCACGTTTCTTTATCCATGTGAGAAGTTTGAATTTGGCCTTGAACCGTTTCTGACTGTCGTGATTGAGTCACGGGGCTGTAAGCCCCTGGGTTATACAATGAAGTCTATTTGGCGGCATACCTGTAGCTTGTATATATTTGCACCTTTTATGAATTTCAAGTAAGTACCGCACAAGCTACGAATCAATCTTGTTCTGGTTTTTGGATTCGTTTGAATAGGCTAAGCGTTGCTCAGTTTGCGAGGGGTGACTTTCAGGAGGGTCGGAGAAATCGTATAAAGGCAAATGGTATGGTTTGAAACTGAACGCGAAATTAAGGACCCAATGTTTTCCTTACATTGATTGAAACATGGGGGGGGGCAGAGCAACGCTAAAAGCACACAACAGAAGCCTTTGTTGAGTAAAGTACAAAATAGGAAATGAGAGAAATGGCCAAAGGAAGTTGGGTAAGAACTGACCAATCAGATAGTTTTACCATCAGTGAATCAGGACGAGGGGCGAGAAAATGAAGAGGCGCCGGGGCGAGTCGACCTGTATTTGGACAACAGGCGCAAGAGGTAAATGCGAAGCAGAGTTGAGAAGACTTGGCCGGAAAGCTACACGCCTGCTGGCAGCTACTCAAGTGAACTGAACCAAAGAATGACGGTCGAGGTGCTGGCCAATGGAGAGATCCTAAGGGGTTTGCGAAGCCAAGCAAAGAATATGTGGTGATGATGAGTGGATAAGAAATGTGGCCGTAAAAGACGCAAAGTTTGGAACGGCGAGCTTTAATATGGGGATTGGTCATGGATACGGGTGGGTCTTGTGCATAATGGAGTGAGGCATGAGAAGGGAGGGCAAGGGAGGACCCTGCGGAACGGTGGGTTGCGAAATATGAGAATGCCGTCAATGAGCTCTATGGACTTGAGGTGTTAGAAACAGAACGGAGACTTAGAATGGAATGGGAGACGTTTCCCTAAATGAAAAAGTTGATGGGCGTAAGCAAAGTAAAATGAATAACGCGATAATGATATAACGCTGTAAGATCTATCATGATGATGGGCGATAGAAGCAAGGACTTAACGGGCAGATGCGTTTGCAGCTGCAAAGTGACGAAATGGGGAGTGCTAGGATTGACGATTGGAACGATAGGTGGGCACACCGCGGTAGGGTACGAGTCGGGAAAGCAAACGGCCTGAAAACTACAGTGTCTGATGCGGCCTAGCTAGAAGAGTTAACGCGTGCAACCCGCAGTTGGTGGAAGTGGGTTGGGTCGGACGTGCACTGGACACCAAACCTGAAAATCACTTCATAAAATGAACAGGAAAGGTGAAATCCATCAGCCCAACTGCAATGTCATATATTTATAAACCGCCTGCACGCCCGATGCGCGCCCGCCAAGCCGGCGGATTTGGCAGCTCCACGCACCGTCGGGATTGGCACGAGTGACCAGTGGTGAGTATACAGGGGGGTGAGTAACCACGACAAGGGTATAGTATCCAGGACCAATTACCAGGGTTGCAAGAGACCTTGGAGAGATAAGCCAACGGGAACAGGATTGGTAGACGGCCTTTTGGCATTGTAACCCGTCAGAGAAGTGAACAGAGCAAAGCCCAAAGTGGTTGACCGTCATTGAGGATCACTGGGAAGAAAAACCAGATAAAAGAGCGGCCTGGGTGTGCCCTCAGCTGGGAGTCAGCTGCCTACGGAGAGAAAATATAAAATGTAAGAGGCGAAACAATGGCAGCTCGATGTGGCTGGTCCCTAGGACAAGCTAGGAGATGCAAGAGGAGAAAATGGTCACAGCCCGTAGTGCCAGCAGACATATAGAAAATGGGGAAGTGCAACAGAGTCATTTTAACAGAGCAAGACAGAAAAAGACGGATAGAGTCGGAATGGATACATAGACGTGTGTGGGTTAGGAGTGCAGGTATCGCACTGAGAGCAGGAGGAAGATTTACTGACGATCAGGCTTGGCTTTGACCATAGCTCGTCGTGCTAGAAAGGATGAAAGTGTTGGACATGGGGTACAGGAAATTGCTTGTGAGGCAGGGGTAATAAGGTTGGTGGATGAGGCATCTTTTGAGGGTCAGATGGCGGAGATGCACCCACTGACTGTCAGTATAGCATGGAGGACAGTGAAGTAGACGAAAAGTGCAAAATAAAAGCGTACTGAGGAAGGGGGCGCGTACACTGAGAAGGGCCTTATTCCGGGTTTTGGAATTGGCCCACCGGAAGAATCGGGGCCTCAGACCGAGAGCATATTGAGCAACATGGAGAAAAGAGACAAGGTGACGAAGGAGATGGGAGCGGTGGGCATGGAACGAGAAATGGTAAGTGAGGGCTCGACTGCTCTGCCTCGTCCCGCTGCAACCCAGATGTGTTCGTCAAGTAAACAGGGCTGGAAAATGTTTTGAACTTTGCCAGGTCCTTCTCTTCTGGATAAGGATTGGAGTATCTGCCTGCGGTTCGGCAAGCCTTCCACCAGGTAAAAACCATCTCTATCCGGAGAAGTATTAAGCTCGACTACCTGTAGACTAACCTTTTTCGGGCCGTCAAATAATCCATGCAAATAATCGAAGTAATTGTCTCTGATCACACTGGCCCTTGCTACAGGCCATGATGAACGTCTTCATTGCCTGATTTTTACTCTGGGAGCAGTTTGCGCGGAACTGAAAAGAAACCGCTCCGAACAGATGTTCCATAGAACAACATTACTTGGGTTTTATGTCGTCGTCGAAAAAAATAGTGAGCGAAGTGTAATCCTGCTGAACGGGTATCCTGACATAAAGGAACATCTCCAGTGTACGAACAGGCTGCCGCGTTCTTCTTCCTAGGCCAACTCAGTACATCAACCAGAGCAGCAGCCTTCAAGAGGCCCTTCAGAGGCAGTCGCTCAGGCAACCTGCATTGTATTTTGCAGCTCAGTTGAAAACCTGTCCAAACTTCCGGGTTTCCAGGGGTCCCCCAAGGGAAGACGTGTCAGATCCAATGTTTGTTCGGTTAACTCCTCATGAACGATTTTTACCATATATTCCAGGTTGAAAGAGTGCTGCATAGCTTCTAAAAAACCCTTCTCGGTTGTGGACCTAGGTAAAGACACGTCTGAAGCTACATCAATCAATTCGGAGCCATGGATCTACCGTTTTCCAGGCTGCTCGTCCCAGAGGGCCACTGAGCCGGTACTTCAAATTGTGTACTGAGTCGCGGCATCAACAAATTAAATCACCTGGTTGTCTTCGTATGGTGTCCTCACGCCCATGGTGTGTCCGAAAATTTTTAATGGTTCAAACTGTGGAGTGCGAGCATCATATCATTTTTATCTAAAGCCATATGGGTCACGGAAACATTTTGAATTTCGGCAGTTAGTATCGCGCATAGTGTTCTCCCGAATGTAGTGCGGATGATGTAGGGCTTCCCAACCATTTTAGGCGTTTTATCTAGTAACCAGACAATCAAGGGTATTGAGCAGCTTGCCGGCGGGTCAACTCTTGATTCCGTCGCCTCTGTACAACAGCCCTGACAAAAAGCCTTTGGGTGCAATGGAAAACTAATTTTCCGCAATGTACAAACCCGGGAGTAATGAAGTTCATCAAGTCAAATCCAATGCGAAGCGGAACGCCAGATTGATTGGGACGATACCCATATATGGGAAAACGATAAACGGAGACTGCTATCCATCCTTGACCGGGCTTGTTTTCAGGCTGACCGCAAAAACGAGACGGGACAAATCTTACCGAACGACGAAAAACTAAAGTGTCCGGGCGGCTCGTTAAGACTCGGCAGAACCGGAGCGGGTAAGCTACGAGGGAAGTGAGGAAGAGATAGTCGCAGCCGATACAAATTTGGTGGGCTTTCCGTCAGATGCGATCTGCTATGAAGCTTCAGCTTACATAATGCTCCTCTCAGGAAACCCTACTGGATCTCACCCAGTAACTATTGAAGTAAAAGACTAGTTGATCACATAATGTAACGTCAAATAACAAAAGCGTGAAAATGTAGGGAAACTAATCCATTTATTGGCACGCAGATCATCAAATCGCCTGGGAGCCTGTACAGAGTTAATTAAGGTCATCAGGAAGCTCGGGTAATACAAAAAACGGAAAGTGAATTAGGTTTTCGTACACTGGTCAATAAATTAAAGTGAATAACAACGGCAAAACCAGCTAATGATCACACAATGTACCCGTGGTGTTTGCGCTTTCCTAGGCATTTCGCTTATTATAATACAGTCGTATATTTCTCCGTATATTGACACCTGCGTGAGGTTATTCAAGTTTCACACCTGAAGGAGGGCAGTAGGAGACAGTCACAAATAGAATAAACGGAGGAAAAAAGCTGAAATTTCGCGCTTTACCTTTCATGTTTTGCTACTTTTGCAATTTTATTTGTCGGAATGGCGATTTTAATCACATGGAGCAGCAGTTCCACAGACAAATGGCCCATAACCCTTGCCACTGGCTTACATTCTCCGCCATGTCTCTTAGCTTCTCCGAAGAACGACAATTCTCTCCCCTTTGGCCCTAACCAGGGAGGCGAAAGGCACCAAATGAAGCCAGTGTTGATGTTGACGACAGTTCTTGCCACCGTGGATAAAACTCTAGGACTCGCGGCTACTTCCTGTGAGAGATGGCCGGAAATGAGGGTGCCGCCAAATGTGTCGCGGGTCTGCAAAAGCGGCCCCTAGCCAAGCTATTCTTGCTCTGATCATTCAGCCATCACCTTCAGCCCTCACCAAGCTCCCAAGGGACTTGAAGACGTCAAATAACCCAAAGTGATCGCCTCAAAGGGTGAGTACCATCAAGACGCGTGCCTATTTTGCTCAAGTAGGTAGCGCTCGGAAACCGCAAAGGACATTCTATATCCGGATGCCCCAGTCTCCAAAGAATTCAAGGCGTGTTGCAACATGCAAGGCTGTGTCGTCAGCATAATCCAAGTGAAAAATTCTTCCCCCTGGGACGGGCTCAACTCCACCGGTTTGAAGACAAAATAGGGGATGCCGTCTAACATCCCCTACAGCATAGGTTGAAAATGGTGATGCAGGGGAGCCCTATCGAACTCCCATGAAGACGACAAAAAGGGTGAAACCTGACCGTGGGGCAAACGAGACCTAAGTTGTGACAACACAGCTCTTTAAGGACTGATATATCCATTCCAGGCACTCCATTTCCCAACAAGCAGTTCCATGGAGCCGTCCTTTTGACACAACCAAAGATTGCGCCGTTTTCCAGAAGCACTATAATTGCCTGTGTCTGAAAAGAGTACCAGTGCTCTAATAACTATCGGGGGAAAGGAACTGATCGATTCATCTATGAGCTGCACGGAATCCAGCTTGTCTCTCGACACTCTTATCTTCACGCATTTGGTGCGACCTGAGAAGTGTGGTGGACACAAGCAGCTTCGAAGCCACTGGGGCAGGGCTTAAGTCCTTCCCGCTGGTGCAGCTACTGCGCGGACTTTTCCCAAAGATGGAGATAAAATCAACCTTCAAAAGGGCCGAGACCTACCCACAGTTACAACCTTTTTAGAGCAAGACTTGAAGCCCCCTAACAAGCTGCACCAAGCCACCTTCCAAATGGGCTAGAGGAGGCTATCGGAAGCGGACGCTTTTTGAAGTCTCAATTACCAGAATCTTTCTCGGATGTTCGTCTCGTTGGGTGGATCCTTCGGAACGGATAGATGCTGGCTTGCCAGAAAATCTGCAGTAGAGGCCGACACTGGGGGCTAACCGAACTGTGCTTGAAGTTGCTCCCACCGGCATCCAGGAAGTAGCTCCCGATTGTAAAGCGGAAAACCATCCGCTTCACAGATGCTTTCACTCACACAGTGGCGTCCTACCGGTGACTCGAATGAGATAGAACTGCTTGCAGGAATTACCTACAGCGCAGCATGTTCCACATCTGGTGGACTGTGTGACCACCAGGTTTAACAGTCTCTACGAAGACTCTTGGAAATTTCACGTTCATTTGCGAGTAGTACTTTGGCATGCTCACTACCAGCCGGGACTGACCAACTTGCATTCAGAAGGCGCAGGGAGCGGACAGATACCTTGGGTCCAGGGGCAACGTGAGGCAGATCACAACTCACCAGTCCGGCAGGATGCAGAGTATTCTGGAGAGGTGACCCGTGTCGGTTTGTTATCAGGTAGAGCTACAGCTAGCTTCTCGGCTGGAGCAGTTTGGAAGACTGAAGGCGGGATGGATCGGAAAGTTAGTCAAAATCGGACATTTGTTGAAGGTTGATCTTGGACAGTTCGCCGAGGTACAAGGGCGGCCTGGTAGAAAGCGATGCGTGGTGTGAATGAATATGGTGCTTCAGTACGACCAACAGTCTAGTGAAGAACTTTGCTTTTTGAGGCTAATATCAATTTAATCGAGCTAGAGTCACTTCTGACTTGGAGGGTGTGAACTTCACGTGGAGTACCATCTGAAGTTCTTGCTGGAAATGAGCAGGTGTGGCTCCGAGCACAGGGCGAAAATTAGCTACTCACCCTCCGAATGACAAGAATCTAACCAATGAAGGCCCCTTAAATAAGCCTCACTGGATGGCAAATTACCAATCCGTTATTCAGATCTCCTGCCGAAATCATGAAATCCGTCCAATTTGTTTCATGTAACGGGTCGCCTGGGTTCTAGTGAATGGTATCTTTCATTTCATATTAGCTACAATTGTCTGGTGCACACGTCGGGAGGACTAACAGACCCCTCTAATCGGAAAGGTGATCGCCGAACTTGCACGAACCCCCGAGTCCATCCAGGTCCGAACTACTGTCAACTGGCTTCTAGTCCGGCAGCACCGCTTGAGCTCTTCTACAAAGAGCACCGCCATTGCCTGCGGGGCAAGAAACCGTAGTCCCACCTTACTAAGAAAGGTATAAATGAAGGTGTACAGGAAGTTTGGACAGCCGTGTCCATCGAACGGTTGAGCTGGAATCTTGAATACCAGTCTCTTGAATGTAACAAAAGTCGATGCCAATGGGTTCTGGCATGCAAGCAAAACCTACCTGTCATGCTACAGGAACCAAGGTTCGCGTATTGAAAGTGGCTGCTGTAGGTCGGCATTGGGGTGGGGCAGGATACTATCCAGGGTTGGCAGGTTTGGTGCGAGTCGGAAGCCAGTCAAATAAATGCAAATGCTAACATAGACAGGATTTCATCCAGTGGCACTATGACGGGAACGGAAAACGGAAGAACCTGTGGGGCTTGAAGATGGAAATAATAATAAGAGAACAGAGATAGAACAACCTGCTTAAGGCGTGGCAAAGTGATCTTTTTCACCCCTGAAATAACCGCCAATCATAGTAGTGAAGCCTGTATTGATTGACTGGGTTGCCGATTTCGTGCTGCTCGATCTTCTAATCCAGAGTGAACATTGTTGGCTGAGGAAGCAACTCCAGTCTTTCAGCTTCCTGGCAAATCCTGCACGGCGGCAGGGTTGGTCCAGGTGGATCGGTAGCCGGCTGTAGGTTACATCCCTTCTTCCGGAAACTTACGGCAGCTGGTGAGTGATTGCTCATTGCATCTGCCCCTGAATGGAGCTGAAAATCCCTGTTGCCTTTCGCACCCGTCCACCATGGGGGCCTGTGAGCACTCGCCAATCTTGCCTGGTTTGGAATCGGAGTTAAACCATCTCCCCCAGGCAGACCATCCGTGGGCCAACACGGTAGAGAGGCGGGACATTTGCTTTTGCCGGTCGCTTTTGTGGGGCACTATTCTAACGCGAGAAGTTAGTGGGCAGAACTTCCCCAGCAGAGGCTGAGACAAGGGCGCCATTATTTCGGGGCACGTCGGTAGGCATCAAGAAAGGTTGGTCGTTCAGGAGCTCAAGAAACCACCGCTGGCCATGCCGAGGTATTTGGAGACAATGAGCCTACGGCTAAAGAATGATTTATGAAGAAGCTTGCATATAGGAACCATCATTTATTGACAGTTCGTGGAGTCTTTTGTTTCTGCAGCCTTCCGTTTTGTACCAGCATCCGATCGGTGCCTGATTTGTTACGTATTTTAATATGCATCCATTCCTGAGGCTGTTCTATCACTGGAAACAGAAGTTGACACCGAAGCACTTTGCAATATCTTACGCTCCTCGTTGAAATATTTATTTTTACTTTGGCCGTTCAACTCCCATGAAAAAGTCTTCCATTTGCTTTATTTCTAAAACCTCGAGCAAGCTGTACTTCAGATTGATTCTGTTCGATTTTTGGATTAATTCACTTGGCTACTGATTACTGGTATTCAGGATATTGACTCACAGATTTGTCACCTTCCCTGGAGGACTGCTGCAGCCGAGTAAACTCTACGTAACCTCTTTCTCACCATGAAGTTGGACATACGGTTGAGCAATAGTTAAGGGATATTTTTTGTTCAAATGTTAAACTATGAGGCATCCGCTTCTGGTTGACAAAGTCCAATTAAAGACGGAGGAGCAAATGAAGTACTGACACCTTTCTGAGTAGAATTACTCGAAGCTCCACAGATAACAAGCTGTAGAAATCACCTAAACACGGAAGCCTTCCATGGACCAATTTCGGCGGAGTTCCGTGTTTGCAAGGAAAATCAATGAATTTGATTTTGTACAGGTACCGTCATTGATTTATCAATGGCTTGTTCACTAGTGTGCTTTATCAATAGACCATCCATTCGCCAAGTAGGTGGAAGACTCATCACAATCCTGAAACACTGCAATAAAATAATGGCCAAAAATGCTTTTGCCCTGTTGAAACCAAAAAATTCCTCGCTTCAACAAAACAGTAACTTTAGAAAGTATATTTTCTAGGTGAAGTGAGCATTACTTCTCTCATTTGCCGCAATATTTCAGGATTCTTCTAAGTTACCTCAGGATCTGCTCCCGTATACAGTCTATAGCCCCCGGTCCTCGGTTCGTGATACGTTAGCGAATATGCTCGGCAGCTCTCAAAGAAGCGGAACTCAAAACGCTGGAGCGGATCATGTGCATTGGAGGAACGCAAAGGCGTGTAGACGTTGCTTACAAGCGGAGCAACTGTGGCCACCAAACTCAGTAACTGTTCAAGTAAAAAATTCGTTGATTTTTGTAACAGTGTTTCTTATCCGTAGCACTGCAAAGGGTCTCCTCCCAGGAGGTCGAAGCATTTGAGCTTCGACCCGTGATGGGTACGTCTGCTTTGGTGGCGCGAGATGTGTTTCGTGCCTCCCGCAGCAACCCAGCACGACAACGAAGCCAGCATAAGCCGCTCTGTATGACTCATACTGGTTGTCATGTCCATTTTGATTGAAAAATTCCTCTTCTGCTCACATTCCTATACTCTATGACCAATTTTGGACCGTTTTCTCTAACCTAATTTATGCTGACACTGTTTTGTGGTCGAAAATTATTCTACGCTTGTTGCACTTACTTTTTCTTTTCATGGTTGTGCTTTCTTGTTGAGATTACTTTGAGGACAGTTGGTACGGTAGTGAGAGGCACTGGTTCAACACAGTTTGTTTTATTACTCCTCGGTTTCGCTTTCTCGCTCACGTCGACTGATCGTAGACGTTCAGCTCGTTTACGTTGATTTTTGGCTGCCACGCTCAAGAAATTGTTCTTTGGGCCTGATTAAGCGTGGAGAACTTGTTCTATTTGTTTGGACTTCAGGACAGGTACTTATTATTTACTCATTTTGGCCAACTGTTCCCCTTTTTACAGAATTTGTCCTATTTTCGATTACTTTTTTGGCTGGATAGTGACTGAGGCTCACTGTCAAAGGTATGATCACGTTTGTACCTATATTTTGACTCGCTAATAGTACCGTAGAATTTGCAGAGCAATCGCGTTCTTGATTTGGGTTCCGCATCAATTTGGGCTACGCGTTGCTTTGAGGCTCCAAGGTGCTATCCAGAACGAGTGAAGCTTATTAGTCTGCAAATCGATAATTGAATCGTTGGTCAGGCTTCACCCGGACCAGGACTTGAGCGTTTTGGTCGTTACACTGGTTGCTACCCTTCGATCTCGAAATTGCGTCCTAACTGGGTAGAACCTGCTTATGACTTAGCAGTGCTGATTGTGTTGTGGGGTTTATCGTCGTCGGCATATCACAAAGCTCTGTTTGCCCGTGGTTGATATTGCCTTTGTAAAATAGCCAGCCTGCGGCGTCAAATGAGTCCAGTCTCGATCCAATGAGAGTTGTGTTTGAGCTATGCCAGATCCTGAGATTTCAAATGGTTCTGTTTGACGGGACAAGCTGGGAAGCAAGAAAAACGAGGAAGCTGCGCCTTGGGGCGCTAAAGGATATTCGACTGGAGAGGACATACCGGCGCAATACAGGCTGCCGCTACCCTTGTCGTGACAACCACATAGTCAAGCATTCGTGCATCATAAAAATAATTACAAGCGGAATATGAAGAGTAAACCTAAATATACACAACTTTTACACATTCAGAAAACCCCGTTGGCTGCCGCAGCCCACGGCCGCTTCGATTTCTCCTGTTGGCGGGTGCAGCTCTTTTTTCCCTGGGGTTTCTTGTTGCAACGGGTGATGGGGGGTCGTCAGTGAGAGTTCCAAGGGCCAACTGAGGAAGACTGACCAAAGGTTGTGAGCAGGCGGGGCACTGGGGAGGGGGTTGTTCGGAGAGTGTTCTAATTCGACGAAAGCTGGCTTAAGGCGGTCTATGCCGAAGGTCTCTGTCCTGCTTTCAACGTCTACCACGTACCTCTTTTTCTTTCGCTTGACGACACTGAACTGGCCAGAGTAAGCCGCTCTTAGTGGCGATCGCTCTGCATCTACTCGAATAAGCATATGGCTGGTGGTTGCTAGAGTGGCAGGTATGCAGGTGCTGAGGGTTTGTTCCCGTGTTAGGGAGGGCTTCACCACCCGCATTTGGTGTGACAGCCATTTTGCGAAATCCTAGTAGTTAAAACCCACAGGTGGTAATGGAGAAACCAACTCACCTGGAAGTAGCAGCGTGCAAATGTAAACCAGTTCAGCCGCAGTAACATCCTTATCCGCTTTAACGGTGTCAGGCAGTCCTAGAAGAAAGATCGGTAAAACTTCACCACATTAATATAATAATAATTTTTTCTTATTTGGGAGAGGCCCGAGTCGTGCCGTGTGCATGATCTTGTTAATACAGGTGATGGAATGGACAGGTATACGTCATGAATAAGTAGGATAAAAAAGCTCAGAATGGGTATAACGACCGGTCGTGGAAAATCCCCCTAAAACGTTTGCCATTCAGTGTTTTTCTTAACATCACTCACTTGCCTACACTATTGACGTGTCTTTACGGACCGTTTGTTTTTATGGACCAACTGCTGTTTGTTCGCTCTCAGAGCGCTACTTTGTCATACCCTTGTTCTGGACCTGCGAGACGCGCGTGCCCCTTGCTCGCACGCTGCAATTCGGTTTCTCGTTTGTTGAGTCCTCGTGATCTCATTATTGAGGTTTGTATCTTTTTGGTGTCATTGTTCATTCAATAATCTAGTATCGTAGAATGTCACGGATAATCGCTTTTTGATTTCGGGATCCGTTGTGTATTTGGCTAGGCACTGCTCAAACCTGTTTTACAAGGGGGAATAAAGTAGGATGAAAATAGGATAAGTGTACGCACACCATAGAGATTGTATTGGTTTAAATGAACTCACGGGCTGACTTAAATGGACACCCGGTAAGTTCGAAGGTCAAGGTCAGATGAAGGGTATGGCTGGTCCGGGTGGAGACATCTGGAGTCAGACTGATATATATGAGAAAGGCCAGAAATAAGTATAAGAAACCGCAGTAGCAAAGGGCGATAGAGAAAATGTGAGGTGCTCCGCAGTGGATTAGATATAATAATACTGGTATATTTCTCGGCCATAGTCGAGATGCACGCTGTAGCGCATGATCACGGTGTAACACGTTACTCAATAAGATGGAATATTTTCAAATTCAGAATATGAAAGTCGAGAGTATCAAAGATGGAAAAACAGATCCAGCAGCAGTTTGAATGGATCATTCTGATAATTTTTTCGCGCGGCACTTTTGAACCGGTTTCGATTCCGGCCTGGGCACTGGTTCGCGGTGGAGATATCGAAAAGTCATTAACGCAGTGCTAAGGACGCATTACGAACGAGAATGCTGCAAGCCAAGGAAACCGGAGGCCCACCGAGGTTATGCAGATGGAGTAAATTTTTGAGCAAGAGGAAAAAGGGTGGAAAGTTGTGAAGAAGTATGTTCGGGAAAATCAACGCATGCAAAGAGGATAGCGATCATGAAGACAATGCAAACCCTGAATGACGGATTTACCGGAGTTCAATAAACGGAATGAGTTTTGAAGCAGGGGGGCATGAGACCAATTTTGTGAGAGTGAACACTGGTGGATATGGGAGAAACAGCAGACCATAAAAAGGTGGGTTTAGATTCAGGATCAGTAACATGTACCATTCTGAAATAAGAAAGCGCAACTGGAAGGTCTTCGGGAAGTGGAGAGTCAATTTCCAGCCGGCTACGGGTCGTAGGAAAGATAAACAGTGGTAACGGATGATAAAATGGGAAATCTCCGCATGGACTTCAGAGTTATTATGCTGTTTCACTGACAAATACATATGTATGTGTTGACACATTTGCCTCCAGTGTTATTCAGCGTCGTTTCTGGTAACGTATGGCATCGAGTGCGTAAGGTTCGTCTGGCAGGACAATGTATGTGTCGGTCGATCAGTCGTGTGGCTGTATAGTAGCGGCATGCGCGTGAACTGGGACTCGAGTTGGTTGCGTTTGAAAACGTTGAACGATCTGATAAGCAATTAGGAGTATTTCCTGTCGTATGGTTTGATTTCGGTCCCAATTGCTATGGTAGGTTCCACTTGAGTCTCTGTCCGTACGAGTCAAAGTGGCATCCTTGGTTAGCCAGTTTTGCGACTGAGATAGTGGGAGACAGCAAACCTGAAATAAAGGGGTACTGCAGTCTGGACGTGTTTCCAGCTGTGGGTTATGATAATGTAATAATGAATAATAATGGTTTATTTTGGAGACGTCCGAGGCATGCCAAGTGCATAATCAGCTGTTTACAAGTGATGGAACAAACAGACAAAACCCTTGAAAATGTGGAAATTAACATGACAGTAGTTGAAAACGGGCTAAGAATGAAGGGGGTTTACGTGGGAAAGGAGAGCAGATAGAAAGCAGCAGTCAGGGTGTGCCCCTGCTGCGGATCAACGGTTAATGGAGGCATATAAAAACCAGTGAAGGCCGAGGCATAAGAGTGACAGAAACTACGGGGTTGGATGGAAGCAAAGTGGTTAAAATTAGTGGCATTTCCATTTGTTCGGTTCATTGAGGAAGTGGCCATAGGTAGTCTAACGTTGAGAACTCAGCCAGATAGATGAAACTGTCTATCGTTGATTGTGTCCTTAATTGAAGGGAGCAGGGTCGGAGAAGGGTTTGGTCATAGAAGTCGAGGCCCCTCTCGTAAGCTATTTCTTCTGCCAAGCATATATTAGATAACTGTAGTGCACGGGTGACGCTTAGATATGGGATGAGTGCCGACAGAAATTGGGACTTGGTTTGTGAAGCTCGAAGGGTGATGGGCAACTTGTTCCAGACTTTAGAGTAGACAAGAAGGAAGAAACGTGACCGTATGGCCGACTTAGCTATACTAAAAGGGACAGTAAAAGGCCTGTGCCGAAGTGAGTAGGGTGGTTCACGGGAGGAGCTTACTGGGTCAAAGGAAAAAGACCGGTAATGGAGCAGGTTATACAAAAAGACTAAGTTTAGTCTTAAGCGGCGGAGCCAGAGTGGGTCAAGATCCAGATTTTGGCATCGTTCTCTATAGCTTAAAGACGTGGACCAACCAAGTAGTTGTTTGGTGAAACGCCTTTGTATGCTTTCAATCGCAACTCTGTCGAATTTCGTCATGTTAGAATATATTATTGGGCAGTATTCGAGCAAAGGCCTGATGTGTGATTTGTAGATGCTGATGATGCTGTCCCGGAGACGAAAGGACCGGAAGAGAAGGGCCACATTTCTAGCCTTGGCCGCTTGGATGGCAGCGTGCTCAGAAAAGTTGAGGGAGCAGGAATAGTTGAGGCCCAAATCGCGGACAGTAGGTCGAATGGCTATTGGGGACCCACCAAGAGTTAAGGAATCAGGGGGCAATTGGAACTTGTAGGTTAGGACCTCGCACTTATCAGTGGAAAAGCTCATCCTCCAGGTGTGGCACCAGCGGTCAAGTGCTGCGAGGTCAGCGGAAATGTTGCAAAGAGTATGGGTAGCATCATTGGAATTGAAAGAGTAAACTATTTTTATATCATCTGCAAACAAGAATGGCGTGCTATGGTGTACTAGATCCAATGCGTCGTTAATGTACATCAGAAATAGGAGAGGACCCAGTACGCTTCCCTGTATAACGCCACTTGTAACAGGTTTCGGTTTAGAAGTATGTCCGTTGGCGAGGACCACTTGCAAACGATGAGCAAGATAAGATTTCAGCCAAGAAAGCAGCGGGTCACCAATGCCGAATGAACGCAATTTGGATATAAGATGCAGGTGTGGAACACGGTCGAAAGCCTTCGACAGATCTAGGTAGACAACTACTAATGCCTGCCCGCTATCAACAGCCTTAGTGACTAGGTTGAGGAAGTCAAACTGACATGTGGTGCATGATCGCGATTTGAGGAACCCGTGCTGCCTATCGCTAAGAAGGTTAGAAGCGAGAAGATGGGTGGTAATGCCATCTTTGATAATCGTTTCCATTATTCTGGAAATGATAGGAGTATGGTTGATGGGGCGGTAATTAGCAAGTTCGTGGACAGGTCCTTTTTTATGTCGTGGGATGATGACTGAACGCTTCCAGTTCGACGGTACCAAACTAAATTTCAGTGACAAGGTGAATAGGTTCAGTAGTAAAAGTGGAAGGTCCGATCCACCGTTAATGATTGCAGCTGGGGGCAACCCGTCTGGTCCAGGACGCGCAGATGCTTTATAACGTGAGATGAGCCTGGAAATAACGTTTACTTCAAAGGTTAGGGTAGATAAGAAAGAGCTGGTAATAGCCAGAGGATTTGGAGGTGCTGTGTCTGAGGCCAGGGCCATGGAATTGGCGAAGTAATGGTTGAAGGCCTCAGCGATATCAGAAGGGGAGGTGGCCGAAGTTTTATTCGGTAACACGACATATTGGATCATAGTATCCGTTGCCGAATTCCTAGATTTGTGTAGGAGTGAGAGTTTCAGTGCTTTGTTGGGATGCCTTAGGGCTTTGGATTCTTCGTTGCGGATCTGCTTTTCCTTTAGGTCCCGGATAATATCAGTAAGACGCGTTAGCGTTATGAAAAGAGAGAAGTCGTGGTTTTGGAGGTAAAGTCTTTGCATCTTAAGGTACTTTTTTTGGAGGGATGCAAGCTTGGACTTCCTAAGGGAGGAGTTTTGGGATATTGGGCTAAGTTTCTGGAGGCAGTTTCCCATGTTAAAGTAAAAGCGATCAGCCGCTTGTTGGGGGTCAGCCGTTAGAAAAAAACTGCTCCAATCTTGATTATGGATGAGATTGGGCAGAGGGTTCCAATTTAATCGGACGGGATTGTTGACTGGGGTCAGATAGTCTGATGGATAAGGATTGAAGGAAAGGTTACCGGCCACTATCTTATGGTCGCTACCCGGAAATTTATTCAGAACGGAAACCGAAAAGTGGGAAACGCTGTGGGTGAATATAAGATCTAGTATGTTGGCGTTTCTAGTAGGGGTTTTAACGTGTTGCACCCAGCCCCCAATGTGAGTATGGGACACAAAGTCTATTAAGTTGGGAGGTGCCGTGAGGTTTCTCCAGGATATTTTAGGCCAGTTAAAATCACCGGCTATGATTTTCGCTGCCGAAGGTAGTAGTGAAAGGTAATCAAAGGCTTCAATTAAAGAAGTTAAGTCTGCAATAGTAGATGAGGGCGGGCGATAGATACAGCCTATGTGCATGACTACAGTTGAGAACCGAATTGTACACTGCAGTGAATGGTCGGCGGACAGGGCACAAAACTCATCCTAGAACAGATAGCGAACACTGGAATAATTAAATGGTGGTACCGACGGCAGGAATGGTCTGTAGAGATTTTGTATAGTAAATATGAGGTGCAGATGTAAAATGAGCGGACGCACATCATGAGGGTCAGCCGGGTGGTAGCATGAGAATTAGCCGGCAAAATGTGCAGGATGCAGTGCAAATGTATAAATATATATATGTACATATATATAAGTACGTAAATATATATGCGAGGAGCAGGAGCAAAGAGCAGTGGAGTACTAGGAGAAAAAAGTATCAGTGATTGGAAGAGGGAGAAAGGATAGGATCAAAGAGTGCAGGGTTGACTTAAGAGAATTCAGACGAAGTTTTCCATGACGGGATGACATAGTGGATCAACAGATAGAGAAGACTGAAGAGGCACAAAAGTGATGCGGTCTTGAAGAGCAGATCATAAAAGAGGGAAGATGAAGGATAGAATCGGAGAGCACAGGTGAGAATGGGTCTAGTTATTTGATCAATGCAGGTGCGACAAGTGGTGACGGACCAGAAGAACCTAGTAGTGACAGGTCAAACGATTTAGAACTGTAAAAGAGCATCATGACGTCACTTTGGCTTTACAATCGGTGGAACATGGAACACAGAAAGGCACACAGAAAACTTTCTATAGCGAGCAATAAACGAATCAAGGGATGAAAGCAATGACCAAGGAGACACAGGTAAGACATGAACAATCAGGTCGTTTTAATGCAGATGAAACACGAAAGAGGCGGAGAAGGAATAAAGAGGCCCCAAGATAAGTGAACCAGTAATCGAACAAAAGGCCCAAGAAGTGAATGCGTGACCGAGTTGAGGAGATGCAGCTGGAGGGCTGCGTGCCGTCAGACAATCGGAAAGGTGAATGAAGCAGATGGATGCTGATCGGGACTCTGCATAATGGAAAGAACCACGGAGGAATCGCGGAGCCAAGAAACGAAAATATGGTGGTGGTGATTAGATAATAAATGCGACCGTAAAAGGAGCAAAGTTTGGGGTGGCAAGTTATAATATGCGGATTGGTCATGGGTGCGGGTGGGATTGGTGCATAATGCCATTGGGCATGAGGAGGGAGAATACGGAGGGATTTAACAACAACAGGCAGTGGGGTACAAGAATACTATCAATGGACATTCTGAGCAGAGAGTAATATCAAGTGCAAATGGAATAGAAGCTGGCAATGACGACAGGCGGAAGATATGATATATTGGCGAGCGTCGGCAGAGAAGAGTGATTAGGACGATAATGACTCACTGCGATGAAAGTTGATGCAGAGAGGCGATAGGAGGAAGGACAGAACGGGTGGGTGTGCGAACCGTGGTAGAGCGACAAAAATGGAAAGTGGTAACAGATGATAAGAACTATAGGTGAACAAACCGCGGCGGAAAAAGGTTGGAAACACTCCATTTTCAACCGACAGTATTGGATTCGGTAGTCCGGGAAAAGTTAGAGGGTGCGATCCACAACCGGTGCTGTTGGGTGGGATTGGCCGTGAGCTGGTCACTCAACCTGAAAAACACTTCGTGAAATGAACACAGGAGGTGTGATCCACCAGTCTTACTGCTCTCGCACATCGTTGCAGACGGCCTGCATGCCCGATGTGCGCCGGCCATAGCGGTGGATATGACCGCGCCCCGCACTGCTGGGAGTGGCACGAGTGCCCATTGATAACTGCACAGGGGCAAAGCGACCGCGATAGAGGTGCGAGATCCAGGATCAGCTTGCCAAGGAGTGAGACCATGGACAGGAGAACCAACGGGAACAGCGAGTGGTAGACGACCTTGTAGCAGCATTTTCTAGGTGCACCTGCCAGGGAGGTGGTAGGTACAGTGCCCGAAGTGGTTGGCCGTCATCGAGGATCACTGGAAAGGGAAAAAGGATAGAGAAGCGCAGTCTGGGTGTGTCCTAGCTGAGGAGCGACTGATACTAAAGAGAAAAAAAGAAAATGGTAGATAAAAGATGAACGTGATTGAGCATTAGGGTTTTCTTATGAAGGCAGAAGGTAAGTTTGCTATGGACCAGAGAGGGCAATGGCCGCAGTTTGCGGCACTAGAGAGAGGAAAAGTGTCAGACATGGGGTGTACCTAGTGGCCCGTGGCGCAGAGGTAGTAGAGTTACAGTGTGAGGCCTATATCTAAGGCCAGGCGGTGGAGGCGAGCTCACTGGTGATCAATATGGAATTGGGAACTGGTAAGTATAACACAGGTGCGGGCCTAAAAGCTATAATTGAGGAGGCACTGCGTAAGCTAAGGGGGAGCTTATTCCAGATTTTGGAATAGGCCGACAGAAAGAATCGGGACTTCAGACTGAGATTAGAATGAGGGATAGGGAGAGAGATGGCACGATGTCGGACGGGGTAGGAGCAGGGGGCAGCTAATAAGATGGAATAAGAGGTGTGGGCCTGGTTATGGATTGGCTTAAAGAAGAAAACCAGGTTGAGCCTCATGCGACGAATCCATAGAAGCTCAATTTGTAGGAGTTCACAGCTCTGGTGGTATGTTAGGGCTATGGATACGCCCAACAGCTTTTTGGTGGAAGTACGCTGAACGTTCTCAAGAGATACAATAGAGAAACGTGACCAGAAGCTGGGGTCAATGGGACAGTATTGTAGGAGCGGTCTCACACGCGAGAGATAAATGGAGAGGCGACTGGCTGGTATTAAGAAACACCGATTGATTAGGCCTGGGGTTTGCTTAGCTTTAGCGATTTGGAACGATGCCTGCTCTGAGAAGTTAAGGGAACAAGTGTGGCGTACGCCAAGGTCGGGAACCATGAGGTGTATGGGGATGGGCAGGCCGCTCAGACAAATTTGGCCGGGTGGTGAAGTGCACTTGTAAGGTAGGAGGAAGCATTTCTCCGCAGAGAATTTCATGAACCACGAGAAGCAATAAGTTAGGAGGGAGAGTAAGTCACGCGATATTTTGCACATGGTCACGTGTACGTCACTGGGGAGGAAGGAATACACTATTTTTATATCGTCGGCAAAGAGGAAAGGGGTGCCGTGTCGAATAGAAGAGAAAATGTCATTGACATAAACAAGGAATAGTAATGGGCCTAGGACACTGCCTTGGATGACGTCGATGGTAACTGGTTTGGCGGAAGATATGTGGCCGTCAACGAGCACCGCCTGTGATCTGAGAGAGAGATAAGAGGATAGCCAGGAGAGGAGAGGGTCAGTATTACCAAGAAACCGGATTTTGGCTAACAGATGCATATGGGGAACACGGTCAAAAGCCTTAGACATGTCGAGGTACAGGACGGTTACAGAGTTGCCGTCGTCTACAGCAGACGATAGGACTTTGAGAAAGTCAAGCTGGCAGGAAAAGCAGGAACGAAAGTTCAAGAAACCAAGCTGATCAAGATTCAGCAGGCTGTTGGATAAGAGGTATTGAACAATGTTTTTTGATAATTCTCTCCATGATCTTTGCAGACTACTGGGGTGCAATTAATGGGCCGATAGTTATCTGGGTGGTGTAATGTACCCTCTTTGAAGCGCGGAATTATAACAGAGGTTTTCTATTGAGGTTGGACGAAACTGTGAAGCATGGAGATAGTGTACACAATGAGTAGCAATGAAGGTAGGTCAGGACCACCGAAGCGGGGGAGGGCCGGTGGGAGATCATCTGGGCCCGGTATCGGGGAGGGTTTAATAGAGGATGTTGATTTTTCAATTTCTAAATGAGTGAAGAGAGTCGACTAAAGGGAGGAAGAGGTGCAGGGATGGATTGTAGGAGGGAGAATACCAGGACAGTCTATAAGGGAGGAACAGAAATGCTCATTGAATGCCTCAAAAATAGATGCCGGGGTATTAGCCGTAGATGAGCCACAGGTGAGGAATCTGGGCTAGGTACGATTGGAGTGATTGGACCTTTTACTGAGCAGTTTGGAGAGGTAGTCAGTATTTTTTGGGGTATGCTAGGGCGGTGGCTTCTTGCCTTCTTAGATGCGAATCGGCTATACAACGCAGCCTCAGTTGTAGCGGTTTATGCGTAGAAGAATTGTAAAGTCGCGTGATCTAGCGAAGGTACGTCGCAGCCTAGCCAGCTTACGCTCTAAAAGTGACAGATGTGAGCTGCTAGACTCGGGACGTGGATCGGCACAACAGTGGGGGGATCAGAGGAGAGAAACAAATGTGTCTCAATTAAGGGAACGGATTATCATTGGCACCAGGGGCGAGTTACAGGAACGGTAGGAAGCCGGGACAAGTGGAGAGGATTGCTTCGGATGTGAACAGCTTAAGCAGCTGAACCTGCACCTGACAATACGGTGATCACTACTCGGGAAGTGATCGATAACCTGGCTGGTCATATCAGGAATATCAATGGAGAATACTAGGTCCAAGATGTTGTTCCCCTAGTAGGGCAGGAGACATGTTGAGTCCATCCACCAAGACGGACACAGGAAAGGAAGGTGGAGAGAACGGGAGGGTTAGTATAAGAGGACCAGCAAATCGAAGGAAAGTTAGAGTCACTCTCAATAATTATGCATTGGCAGGATGGTCAAGCGCAGCATTAAAAACATCCACGGCAGAGTCAATTTTTGCAGGCTCCAGACCCGGGGGACGTAGATGCAGGCAAGGAGGAGGTTCTGGCCGGAGGCGTGAATAGATAGCCACAACGAATCCTCAATAAGGGGAAGAGAGGGGTGGTCGATAACACTATCATGGATAGTGCATTTGACAAAGGCTAAACAGCCCCGTCCACGCCTGGAATGGCTGGTGTTTGAGAAGCATTGATACCCAGCTGTGCAAACAAGGTCAGGCGAGGCATCATCTGACAGCCAGGATTCAGATATTAGTATAATGCCAGCGTTTGAGGTAAACGCCAGAGTTCGCAGATGGTATTTTTCTAATTATTGATCTAGCTTTAATAAGAACGACTGGGAAAGAGTTCAGTGTCGGTGTGCGCAAAGCATTGATGTCAGGTGCAAGACTGTTGAGACCGATGTGGCGATAGGAGTTGGGTCTCAGTGGGGATACAACATCAGTAGAAGAGGGAGGGTGGCAGTGTTGGATGGGGGACAAAACGTAGGCAAAGCGTTAGCATGAGGCACCACCGATCGCTGTGGGTGATCAGTACGGTGGGTGTGAAACACCGCTGATGTGGTCCGGAGGGGTGTCACGTGGTACAGGGGGAGCAGGTACGATATGGCAAAGCGAGAGGCTAAGAATATCTGTTTAATCGGGGTGGACAGGAGGGAGCGCAAGGTGTAAGGTACTAACGGACATGACATCGAGTGGGGAGCGATCAGTGACATAGGTCTGTGAAAGTTTACCGATACGGTCCGTAGGGCGACTAGCAATATGGCCCCAGGTGCGGAGGGCACCGGTCGGGAAAAACAAGATTTTGACTGCAAATAACCTACCTGTTGAGCAGAGTCAGTATAAGGCCTGCAGGTCGGTGTGGGGGTGGGGGCATGTGGGAGAGTAATTGGGAAGTAATGTAGGGTGGGGTCGGGAAGGGAGTGGCGAAATTTGGAAAGGTTTGGAGACTCATGAGGGGCAAGGGAGCCGGTAAGTGGGGAGGTGGGGCGAGGAAGCAGGATACAGGCACGAACCTGGAGTATCTGCTGGGGTACCTATGTGGTATTTCGGGATTAGAAGGGGTTTTAGGGGTGGGGAGAGCAGACGGGAACATCAGAGGCATGCTAAGGATGTTGTATGGACGGTTGGTGCCTGGGTGTCGGGAGAGGATATGGGGTAGCTACGGGGATGGAGGATAAGTATGACCCATTTGATCTGAGAGAGGGAAGATATTGGAAGTGGAAATGAGGCAATGGTAGGGAGCAAGGCACTGGCATTACTCCGAAGATTACGCATACTTATAGGGCCGATGGCGTTTGACGAATGAGGATCGTGGCCTAACTGGTTTCAACCTGGAGGGTCCGAAAGTACGCTATAAGCAGATGCCGATTGAGAGTGGGGGCTAATGGGTGGGATGATTAGTTGAACAAGTGCGGACCTGGTAGGAGTACCAGGTAGGCTCATGGGATGATTGGAGCGGCATTCATGAGGATAACAAGGAGGTGTCCCGGCTGAGCTAGCAGCTGGTGGGTAGTTGGTAAAGGCGTTAGAGCGAGAGCGGTGGTTGACAACACTTTTCAATGGCTCGGAGGGCGAATGGAAAGTAGTACAGCGAGAGCTGATGGCTGTACCAGGGTCTTGTCTTAGCCCTGAGGCTATGATGGGGGAGCGCGGGCTTAAAACCGAAGTGCAGTGCCGCTTGGGGCCTGTGGTTGGGGAGCGAGAGCTACTGGAGTTAAAGGCTACTGGGGGAGATGATAGAAAAGGGCATTTTGTGAAAATGGAACTGGGGGTGGGGAGTTAGGCCCATCTAGGTCGACAGTTTGCAGGTAGGCAGGGTGAGGCGCTGGGCTTGCCTTTTGACCTCTTGACTGTGGGGCATTGGATAACCTTCATGTCGGTTCCAGTGGGGTCAGGGTAATAACGAGCACGAAGGGCAGCTTTCACCTGGCGAGGGAATCGCTCCACCATGCCATTAGCCCGAGGATGATAGGCCATCTTCTTGTTGTGTTTTTAACCGAATGTGTTCAGTAGCTCGTGAAAAGCACCGTCAAAATGAGAACCGTGGTCAGTGGTCACGATGTCACGGCAAAAGAACTGACTTGCCCAGCCAGTTAGAAATGCTTTTGCAGCTTCCTCTGAGGCAGGACTGTGAATGGGTATAGCCTGTGGCCAGCAAGTGAAACGATGCACACAAGTGAGGACGTAGAAGCAGCCGATGGATGGCGGAAGAGGCCCCACGAGGTCCACATGCTCATGATGAAAGCGTAAGTCCGGCTCACAGAATGGGCCTAATGCAGATTAGGTGTAACGATGTATTTCAACCCATTGGCATTGAAGACAAGCACGAGGCTAAGGAGATGCGTCAAGTTTGAAGCAGGGCCAGACGAATGGCTCGGTGACAAGTTTCACAGAGGCGGTTGAACCAGGGTGCGATCAATTGTGGAGGCTGATAAAAACTCGCCAGCGAAAACTGGCAGAAACTAGTGGTTGGAGTCGACCCTGTGACACATCGCAGATGATAGTTACGTCCGAAGTTGGAAGGGCCATTGGCACTAGGTGCAGGGAGCTGCTGTTTCCGATTTGCTCTACCTCAGGATCTGTTGTTTGGGCTGCGGCGATTGCTTCTAGGTCTATGCCCATGGGTAGTGAGTCATCGATGTTGTGGACGCGTGAAAGTACTTCTGCTACGGGATTATGTGCCCCAGAGACGTTTCGGATGTCCGTGGTGAACTGCAAAACATAGTCTAAGTGGCGAATCTCGAATGGTGAATATCGATGGAAGCTGGCTGGAAAGCTTACACTAGTGGTTTAGGATGTGTGAGCATGTGTGAATGTTTGGCCCCCTCTGTGTGTGCCGGAAGTGTCAGATACCAAAACAGATTGCCAGTAGTTCTCTGCTTAATTTACTTTATCGGGATTCCGCAGGCTGGAGATGCCTGGAGAAGAAAGCTATTGGTTGCAATGAATTGTTGACAAATTGCTGCAACACTGCTCCAACAGTCGTGTCCGAAGCATCTGTTCCTAATGCCAGGGGAGCAGAAGTATGGGGATATGAAAGGAGCACTACTTTGGCGACAGATTCCTTGATCGAAGCAAACGCTGCCCGCACAGCTTCGGGAAGCACAAATTCCCGCTTACTTCCAAGAAAAAGGCCTGTTTAGGGCAGCATTATTTTGGGACTTTTGGGGATGAGCTGGCGATGAAAGTTAACCAAGCTAGAATACTGGCGCAACTGCCGGTAAGAGTGAAACTGAGGATAGTTGCGAACTGCCGCCACCTTGTCAGGCATGAGCTGTATGCCCGGGGCTGAGACTTCGTGACCTAGGAATGTGATGGTTGTCCCACCTAATCCGCACTTGGTAGTATTGTTGGTTACACGGTTTCGGCTAAGGCACTCAAAAAGAGCGCACAGGTGTGCTCTTGTACTGAAGAACTTGCTACTGAAATATCGTTTAAGTACACGTAGAAATTCGTTGAATCGCCTGTTGGCCCATGCATAGACACCTGAAAGGTTTGGGCTTCATTGCTGAGCCCAAACGTCATGCGCAAAAACTCGAATAGTCCGAATGGAGTTGTGATAGAGGTTTTAGGGATGTCAGCCTCAGCTATCGGGATTTGGTGGTGGGCTCCAACCAGGTCGATTCGGCTGAAAACAGAACAACCAGATACGAAAGAAGTTGGAGCTTGAACATGTGGGATCGGGTACTTGTCTGGAATGGTAGCATGTTTGAAGGACCTTTAGTCACCGCAAGGGCGCTGGTCACCATTAGGCTAAAGAACCATGTGAAGGGGTGGGGCCCAAGGGCTACTGGACGGGAGTATTATACCTGGTTCCAGCATGTGTTCGAACTCAGCCTGTGCTACTCGGAGCTTGTCGAGTGTCAAGCGACATGGTCAGCCGAATAAAGGGGGTCCTTTAGTGATGATATGGTGGGTGACGTTAGTGGTCACTGCGAGAAGGGGTCCAGATTGCCTTAACCCTGCCGGGTGAGGTGAAAAGAGATCTGCGTATGGGTGTTTGGCGCGAGGTTCGATGTATAGGGGCCCGATGTGATTCGCGGAGGAATACGAACCGGTTGCAGAAAAAGACGTCTGTCGGTCGAAAACTCTTCGGCATTATGCATCGATCAGGAGGTCGAAATGGTCAAGGAAATCGATACCCAGTATGGGATAAGGGACTTCTGCTACTACGAGCACCCAGCAGAATGTTTCACATAGTCGCAAGTTGAGCGTGAGTGACTTACGGCCGTAAGTAGTAATGGGAGTGCCATTGGCAGCACGGGGTTGTTGGACTGATGGGATCGTTGCATCACCTGCTTCCTTTGGAGTAACAGTGCCTGCTGCACGGGCATAGATTAGGAACAGATTATTGGAAATGAAATCTCGAACATGCCACTGACGACCGCTATTATGGCCGCCGACCGCTTTGGGCTTCGGAACGTGCCGGGAAATTAGTTCCCCTGTTCGGCGCCCGGAAAGGTGCTACCGGCTTCGCACCTCCAAGCCTTCTCCCAAACTGTTTGTGATATCGACAGCACTTTGATCGGGATGAGCTAACGGGGCAGTTAGGGGCGGGCTTCTGAGGCGTTCACGTCAGTCTGCATTGTGACAAGATTTATGGCCTGTAGAGTGAGAACAACTAGGAGCGTAAAAACGTCTTGAAGCCCGATCGAAAGCCGCCATCAGAGTGTCCTCGGAGTGTGGTCTTACCATGGGAGCCGTGGTCTGGGGGCCGCTCGAGATTTTTGCGGCAGTAATTTGTGGATGGTACCTTTCCATAATGCCATCTGCTAGTTTTTCCGCTTCTGTGAATCTAAGTTTGCTAGAAACCACGAGCAGTGCTTGAATGTTGGGCAGTAGTTGCTGTACCCACAACTATTTAAGGACGTTTTCCTCTAAAATTTGCCCTGCCAGCTGCTGCATCTTTCTCAGTCATGCAGAGGGATTCTTGCTACCCAACTCTGTCACTTGGATCGGCCGTTTTAGTCTGGATGACTCTGACGGCCGAAGTTAAAATATTACCGCGTCCTGCACGGCAGAGTAAGAACTGTTAATGGATAATTCGTCGCGTACCTTAGTAGCAACGTCACCGGGAAGGCGACCGATAAACCGCAAGTAGCGGGTGTGCTCTCTTGTGATTCTACGTGATTCAAACTCTGCCTCTAACATAGGAAACCAGAGCTGAGGATCATCAATAAAAGCTCTGGGGCGGCTAGGGAGACAGTCAAAAAGCACCATTCTGGAAACACCTATAATATTGACATGAGAAAAATGTAAAAGTAATATGGTAGCAGAAATCTGGAATCTAATGTTTGTGTGTCGGAAAAAGTGTATATGTAAACGAATAAATGTGATTGAAGGACTTACGAGTGTACTTGGAGGATTGAATTTGTCGTACGGGCCCACGAGTTTAGGATTCTACTAAGTTACGTCAGGATCTGCTCCCGTATATAGTCCATAACCCCTAGTCCTCGGTTCGTGACAAGATAGCTAATATACTCGGCAGCTCTCAGAGAAGCAGAACTCAAACTCACGTGTGGCCACCAAATTTGGTAATTGTTTAAGTAAACAAATCTGTTAGTCTTTGTAAAAGTGTGTTGCATCGATAGCACTGCGGTATGATCATACCAAGAGCTCCGAAATTTTAGGTGTGTATGTACCCCCAAAAATGATCTACATTTGACGAAGAGATCCTGCAAGAGCCACTAAATCTTGGGGACACGGTTGGGGGCCTACTGCAGCAAAACTCGGTGTTTAAGTGCTCCTCAGCGTTTCTGGCATGCACCCCTTTGAGGGTTCATGCCTCCCACTGGGAACAGCAGATCTCAATCTAGATGTTTCACGTAGTTCTCGGGTCTGTTTGTTGACCCAGGTCCCAACTTCTGAAAACAGCTCTAAAGGGCAGGTTTCTTCACCATTCAAGCTGCTTTAGATACGAATTTGCGGCAAAATGAACCTAACGGTCACCACCAGCCTAGAAATGGTTTGTTGTCCTGTTCGGTTTTAACTGAAAAATGTGGAAAAGATACTCAATAAAGTTAAGAGGGTAGTAACGCTTTTGTGCGACACTCTCTTCGGTGCACGAATCATGATCACTGAGATCAACGAATTCATGACAGTGGTAACCACGGTGATCCGAAACATCTTCTTGGGAATTCGGTTAAGTTTTCAGAGTGGTTTTTGTATTCCGCTGAGACTATGCACTTCGAATTGTATAAAGTTACCAGTTCTCCGTGCTCCTGTTGCTGGCTTTGTTAATTCTGATGTCTCCAAATATTTGCCTACGAGATTCCTTTTCACTTCCACATTTTGTAGTTTGAGAAAATCAGCTTTTGTGAGTTATTTTCTATACCTCATGGAAGTCCATGGAGTAAAATGAACGTCTGGATAAAGTACGGAACTATGAGCACTTGTGTGAAATATCAGAGGAGACGTAAAAAGAAGAGGTAACGGTGCGATTGTGTGCCAAAGGCCAAGAGGCGGTTTGCAAGCAAGAAAGAAAAGCGCAGCTCAAAGTGTGCTCCTCACCCAATTTCGCGGTAACTTCGTCTGGTACACTGACACGTAATTCTGGGCCAAAATCAGAGGATTATTTTGTGGAATGTCTTTGTATTTACGAACGATGATACATTGGGGCGACTGATGAATAGAAGTAGGAAGCAGAAATTGTTGACTTACTTTAAAATCCACTGAAATCGTCCTCTGAGAAACGAACAGAAACAAGTAACAAAACATTCCCCAATTTGAACCGTGGCACATTGCTACTGGTACTCCCAGGGCCGCATAATCAGAGCTGTTATGGTTGTCCCCCATGAAGCCAATCAGAGGACGGGCGAGTGTAACCCATGTGCCATCCGGGCAGCACTTTGTACCAGCCAGTCCTCTCTTATTTTCCTTTCAGCCCGCGTATGATACCGTTGGTCTCCGCCAGGCGACTTTGATCAATTTGTTAAGCAGCTTACCTCAGGGCTTTCGGTGCATTTTGTGAGCCGTATGTAGACTGAGTCGTCTGTTCCAAGTCGGTCCTTTCCTGTTCCGTTGCGAAGAAAGGAGGTTCAAAAATTCCCTGAAAGGGAAGCAAAAACTAGGTGACGTTGTATCACGATTTAAAATGCGCTTAGTTTAGGTATGGAGTAGACGGCTTTGAAAGAACCCCAAAGTCGGCCATAATATTCTTTTCTTTGGAATGAGTTCAGTACTTCCTAGATGTGGCAACGGAGCTGGGGTACGAACTAGATACCAAAATGTTTAGAAAAAGGAGCCAGAAACACAGTGTAGTACTTGCGACAAATCGAATTTAAACCTACGGGAGTAAATTACACTGCTGGAGGTGGAGGGCTGAGTTTACCTTGCGAGGGGTACAGAAAACAAGTATCATAAGGAAGTGGCTGAAAGTGGTCCAAGAGAATGTACCAGGTCAGGGGATGGAGCGGCATGAATAAAAGGCCAAGAGAAAGAAGGTGGCATGGTGATATGGTAAAGACTATCGACGGATTTCAAATCCAGTTTAGGAAGCAACTTTCACTCTTTACCCTTCGGGAGGCAGTTCCGTTGCGTTGTACGGTACCTCCATATTTGACGTGGCCTCTGCTTCCCCCACATCCAAATCCAGCAAAAGTTGATCATGGGTAGAAATTTGCAATGTGATACTCCATCCCCATCCAATCTGAATCGCTTTCATAGAACCATAAATATCTTCGTGCATCTGCATTTCGTAGAGGAAATTCGTTCGGAAATAGCTTAAGAAATTTTGTGCATATTGGAAAATTATTTGAACTATGTACGGCTTCTCGAGAACATTAATGTTGCTCTGGTTGATAGCTCACAGTACGTCAAAGTTTAGCTTCTCAATTCAACCCGGCCGATTTCTGCACTCATCGCCACAACTCATTGCCAGTCATGTGGCAGTTCGCTGTGACGTCATTTTTCGGGATGGTACAACTTTTGTGAACCATTTTCTTTTTTTCTGACAAGTGATATATCCGCGCCCCCTGGGTATCGGTACCTCAAGTTGGCCGACGTCGTGACTCGTCCTTCCATGGGCAATCGCCGACCCAGTGAGATCGTCCTGTGAGAAGGCCTCATGATCATCAGTCATATCTCGAAGTACAGGATCATCTGTGAGTTGCGGCTGAGGTCCGGTAACGCTACCGGTGCAACTGAGGAGACTCAACTGGGGTTCATCCCCAAACCGCACCGCATCGTGGGCTGCAAACTGTCCATCCGAAAGGGTCCAGGCCGTTTATTGCTCTCTACGAGTTCTCAGCTTTTGGTCAGACACGCAGTAGACTTCAAACACATAACAGCCAATGATTACGTAAAAACGTGTACCCACCACCTTCCCAAACGGGATTGCTCTCAAATGGGGTCACTGGTCGGCCAATGAGGTGACGAAATCAGTTGGTCTCATTGGTAAACTATTTTGATAAACGACTGCTTAAAGGTCACTAGGAAAATAATATTCGTTTATTCTCAACAGCAGTCAAGACGCACGCAGAAGAGGAAGGTCAAATTGAACGACACAAAGTAAAACAATAAGACTTTCACGTATTTGGAAATGAGGGGCCTGATATCTTAGCAACAGTGAAGCAGAGCAGGATTAGGCTTGAGTGGAGTGAGATGAAACGATTTGCGCCCCGGATAAGAGTCGATTTTGAGCTTAAGTACAAGAAAGTGGACCCAAAATGTATTAGGCCCAACCGGAGGCTATTTTTCGGGGGTTCCGCGTACGCAGGGAAGGTCCAGGCTGCAACTGGACACCTGTTCTTTTTTATGAAAAAGCCGTTATTTTCACAGCTCGGGTACAGGGTAATGTAGACAGAAGGGTACAGGTGAAATTGAAGCATTCACTTTTTGCTGTTTTTATTTCCCATGAGTGATCGATCCTATTTGGGAGGTTCCTATATTTCCTCATCCCATCGCTTTTTTGAGCGTTCGCACATTATTATGACACTTGCTTTGAATGGAGTGTTGCCCTCAAGTTCGGAGGAAGCCTTGGTCTACGTGCATTCGTCTGCAGGGGTGTCGTTGTCAGGTGCTTTGAGGGTAAACAGGGGATAAACGGGCACCCCGGAAGTGTTACTGACAATTATAGGGCAGAATTGACTGCTCGTATCTGCTCACCACCAAATAGAATGAATCTGAATGCCCATGAGCATTCATCATTGGTTACTGTCCACTGGAACAAGAGTTGTTAATTTACTGGTCAGTGTCTGAGACCAGTTTCGTAGGCTGCAACTATAGAATTGTGGAACCGTGCGGGAGAATGAGCTCTTTCCACGGTCTGGCGTTTGTTTATTTTTTTTTTGTGATTTTCAGAAGGTAATGAAATTAATAATCCTATTTGCCGTGAAAGCTTGTTTTATTGAGTAGGGTATATGATGATGAGGACATGAGGCCACTTTGTGGGGTCGAATTCTGGAATCGAGACCACGGAGTCCATGTGTCGTAAGGACCAGTTGGGGGAGAGTTTTGGCCTAAGGGATTGAGTTGTAAAATGCACGTTTCAGCGTATTGTAGGAGAAAGACAGGCCACTTCGTGGAGGTCATGGCCGCGGTGGCTCTAGAGCCAGCAATACACACCTCTCATAAAACCTAAGGGTAAGGAATACCCAGGTACTTGTTTGGTAAATCTGTGACGTACATTTTCAACTGCTTACCCAATAATCTGTGGCTTGCCAGAGGAGAGGGGAGTGCCATAATCCGAAGGCGGATTGACGTGAACTTTAATATTCCTTAGCTTGCTGTCCGGGAAGCCGGAGGTTTCAAAAACCAGAACGATCAACCGTCTTGCTTCGGCCACCTGATAAGCCGAAAATGAAAATCCACGAATATTCAAATCTCGAGTCTCTTACTTCCGGTCTGTTTGGAATGACTTGGTAAATAAATTTGAACTTTCGCGGGGGAACGTGAAATTTTTACTGTGCAATACATTTGTTTAGCAGCTGAAGAGCCCAGCAACTATTAGTTGCTCCGAGAATCTAGCGAAATCATACCGTGTTTTACATCTGCAATGACAAAGCTGAGGCTCTGGGCTTAGATGCATCTATGATTTTAATGTCGTCTGCAAAAGCGAGCGCAGCATTGCGTCTTATGACCTCAAAAATGTCAGTTACTTGAGTAAGAAAAAGCAAAGGGTCTAGAACACTGCCCTGAATAACTCCGCTGGCTACCAACCGAGGTAATGAATAACTGCTATCTACATCCACCACCAGTCTTCGGGGTGTTAGGTGTGACGGAAACCAAATCAGGATTGGATGAACAGTTTCACAGGCCTTCATCCCGTCCGGTAGCCCACTATGAGACACTCGATCAAGAGCCCCAGCGAAGTCAGCGAAAATAGTGTTCGCTGATTTGCCGCTGTTGTTGGATACAGTAACCAGGTTCGGCTGAACACCCATACAATTGCTACACTACCTCGCTTTAAGGAAACCTCGCTTACTGGGAATATTGAAATCGTTGTTTGGTAGATGATTTGCCAGCTTTTTGATCAGCGTATCCATAATTTGCGAAACTACACGGGTGCGATCTACCGGCCGATAGCTGGCTAGGCCTTGCCGTGAGCCTTTCTTAAAAATTGGGGTGATAATTGATGTCTTCCAATGCAAAAGAAAGGTGCTACCACTCAAGGATAAGTTTGAAACTCTCGACGGCAACACCGATATATCAGTTTGGCCTAGACTGAAAGTATCTGGTGATATGGCTTCTGGCCCGGGGCGGTAGGACAGTTTGGTTTTATTAGCGACGCTGAAAAGTCGTTTGAATGGAACGAAGTTGATAAAAATTGTTCATATGTAAGCGATCCAAAACAATGTGGACTTGGGGGTCATCGGGTTGTTAGAAAGGCGGCAAAAGGGTTGAGAATGCCTCCGAGATCTCTTGGGAGTTTCATCCCCTTAGGTCGACTCGGCACCCTCAGTTCCCGTTTTTATTGAAGGAGGTTTCGATCAACTCTATTGAATGGGGTGAGTCGTTCATGAGTAGGAAAAAAAGAAGGCCCTCTCCACTTTGGGGTTTATTCTGTAGATTTGGAGGCCTCCTTTTGTTCGACAAGCAGTGTTTTGTTTAGCGCAATCGGGTAGACTTGGGTCAAGGCATGCTTTTACCGTACGCTAAAGCTGCTCCACCGCCGTCTGAAGACCATGGGATAAAAAGGAAGCTCCCTAGTTCTATGAGCGAATAAGTGAGTGTAGGTGGTTTTATCCGGCTCTGTGAAACGGCATTTTGGTGGTTGGTTTGTGAACCGCTCGTGTCGGCACTAACAACTCGCCTAACCAGTGAGTGGTCGCATTCCGGGATGTCACTGCTGATCGGCGTGCGTGCACGAGATAAGCCGACTGCAAAAATGAGGTCAAAAATGTTATTGCCTCCGGTTGGGCCTAATACATTTTGGGTCCACTTTCTTGTACTTAAGCTCAAAATCGACTCTTATCCGGGGCGCAAATCGTTTCATCTCACTCCACTCAAGCCTAATCCTGCTCTGCTTCACTGTTGCTAAGATATCAGGCCCCTCATTTCCAAATACGTGAAAGTCTTATTGTTTTACTTTGTGTCGTTCAATTTGACCTTCCTCTTCTGCGTGCGTCTTGACTGCTGTTGAGAATAAACGAATATTATTTTCCTAGTGACCTTTAAGCAGTCGTTTATCAAAATAGTTTACCAATGAGACCAACTGATTTCGTCACCTCATTGGCCGACCAGTGACCCCATTTGAGAGCAATCCCGTTTGGGAAGGTGGTGGGTACACGTTTTTACGTAATCATTGGCTGTTATGTGTTTGAAGTCTACTGCGTGTCTGACCAAAAGCTGAGAACTCGTAGAGAGCAATAAACGGCCTGGACCCTTTCGGATGGACAGTTTGCAGCCCACGATGCGGTGCGGTTTGGGGATGAACCCCAGTTGAGTCTCCTCAGTTGCACCGGTAGCGTTACCGGACCTCAGCCGCAACTCACAGATGATCCTGTACTTCGAGATATGACTGATGATCATGAGGCCTTCTCACAGGACGATCTCACTGGGTCGGCGATTGCCCATGGAAGGACGAGTCACGACGTCGGCCAACTTGAGGTACCGATACCCAGGGGGCGCGGATATATCACTTGTCAGAAAAAAAGAAAATGGTTCACAAAAGTTGTACCATCCCGAAAAATGACGTCACAGCGAACTGCCACATGACTGGCAATGAGTTGTGGCGATGAGTGCAGAAATCGGCCGGGTTGAATTGAGAAGCTAAACGTCGATGCAACACCTCCCTCCCTCTGCTTTATGAACGCTTACATCCTGATTTAGAAGAGCAATCATTGTTTGTATGCCCAGCTGCTTTTGTTATCTAGACCTAAATGTGGCTTGGGAATCTATGCAAAGGATATCAGCTGGTGGCTTATTCCATGAAATGGTATTTTTTAGGAAGAAGTTTAACCATATGGGCTTTTGATTATAAGGTTTCGTTATACGGTGCTCCCCATTGCTCAGCTAATGTGTTCAGGTAATACTGAAGTGTATTAAACTAGACGGCTGGAATTTTTGTAGAGTAAGTTAAACGAGGATGCAGGGTTGAGTTTTATTATCTTAAGCCACTGAAGTGCAGGCCGCAGGAGCTTACAGCGTTGTCTGTGGCTAGGGTAAGTAGAGGCCCAAATAAATTTTGGCAAATCGATTCTGTACATTTTCAATGCCGATAATGTCAACTTTGTGCATATTAAGTGCAGAAGTGTGCAGTACTCTGGGGTTGGGCGAATATCAGTGTTATATATATATCTTCAGCTTACTGGTCCTGAAGAGGAACTTTCCCTACACCAAGCCAAGGGACTTGTTGCCGGTGCAGTTGTGCGAGAAGTGTGCGCAGAGATGCTCATTATACAAAAGCACTGTAGTCCGAGGCCTCGTACTGTTGTGGAGCATGGGAGAGGGACACTGGCAACCTTAGGCTTACCATTAGGAATATTGCAGTTTAGCGCGGGATAACCGCTTCCGTTCGCCAGGAATTCCGTTTCCCAGAAATCAAACCATGAGGATAAGGACTGAATGTTA
The DNA here is from genome assembly GCA_948099385.1 of Fasciola hepatica. Lineage (NCBI taxonomy): Eukaryota > Metazoa > Platyhelminthes > Trematoda > Plagiorchiida > Fasciolidae > Fasciola > Fasciola hepatica. The sequence goes on from CANUEZ040000019.1 coordinate 7,487,294, forward strand.
ACGCTGATGTCAGTTTGTGCTACCGGTGGGATTCCTCTTTTGAATTCGCGGAATATCTTTATGTCATCGGTAAAAGAGAAATTTTCGTGATGAAAGACAACATTTCAAATGTCATTTACATAGGGTAAAAACACCAGTGGTCCCAGAACACTTCCCTGGATAACTTCGCGGTTTACCCGGTAAAGGTCTGACATCCGGCCATCGATGCAAATAACTTGGTGACGGTTTTGTAGGTAAAGCGTGAACCAACTGAATAGAGGGTTTACAATTTCGTAACCTCCAATCTTGTTTAACAACTTCAGGTGTAGGTCTCTGTCAAAGGCCTCTGTCTTAACAAGATCTGTGATGACGAGTGATCTGCCTTCGTTGGCGGCTGTTGTTGCCGAGTTCAGAGAGTCAAACAGGCAGGTTGAACACGAGTGTGACCTGAGAACTCCGAGCTATCTGAAGATGGCGAACGTTTGTGCAGAAAGATAGTCGGTCAGGTAGTGTTTGCCGGCTTTCCGAGCAGCCCTAAAATCAGCACCATGTGATTCATCGGGCGGTAATTGGTAATGCTGTGTGCTGCGCTCTTCTTATGTCTGGAGGTGTTAAAGAACTTGTTCCACTGTCTGGACAGGGTTCCATTTTGGAGGGACGGATTTTACTGGTTAAAAAGTAGGAGGGGAATATTCGGGCTAACAAGAGAAAACATTGCTGATAGTAGGCCGTCAGGCCCGGGGTGGCAGGAAGGTTTAAGGGCGTGATTGTGTCCATTTGTATCCGAAGTCGTGATCGTGATAGAGCTAAGGGAAGACTTCCTGACAGACGGGGTTGCACGTTCGAGGAGGAGTAGTGCTGTTAGTGTCTCAAAACAGCTCAAATGGAGAGTAATAAGTATGCAGCTTCCAGGGTGCAGGCAATGGCAGCACAGGTAAAAATGCGAAGTAAGTAAGTGACCCTGTTACGTGTTTATAGGAGTCCATCCCTCGGTGTGGAAGAAGATGAGAGTCTGCTAGTTCATCTGGTAATATCAACCAGGAAAGCAGAAAAGGGTTTAGTCCGTGGGTATTTTGAAACACCAGAGATAGATCGACGACGAAATAGAGCGTCGTCTTGGTCCTTCTGCGGGGGGTTAGTTGATAATTGATAACTGTATATCTCTCGGCCGTGGTCAAGACACAAGCACAAGAAAAGATCAGAGAATACAGCAGTTTATAACAATGTGAGGTATTCGCATTTTTGAAATTTAAGAATCACACATTAACCGCAATAGAACTGTAAAGCCGCGCATTGTTTTAGTTAACTAAATTGGAGATGTTTACCGAGGGGAATTATTAGCCGGTTTCGAATTAGGGAGGGCGCTGTGGATAAACGGATAAACGTGGGAATGCTGATATAAGCGAAACTGGAGAATGTTAAAAAGTGCATTGATCGCAAGGGCCAGTAAAACTAGGCTTTAGACATCACAACATAGAAAGCGAGTTGAGGCAGGAATAACACCCAGTGTGCCTTATGGGTGCAGAAAACTGGCTGCTACGGGTTATGCCATCCAGAAAAGGATGCGAGGGTGTACCAACTGGATATTTGGACGATCACTAACGAGTGGCCGGGTTGGAGAGTTGCCAAAAGACAAGGTTAAGAGTAAAGTCCGCATGGGGCTACAAAAGTGCAGTCAGAGATGCCAGCGAAATGTAAAAGGCTGATCCAGCATTGGAAAACTAACCGTGGGGGAGCCCGTGAAATAAATGCAAGTGAGCCAAATGTGGTGATAAGACGGACCTTCCAGTGCTATGTGGAAATTCACATGAAGGCAAAAAGCTTCACGAGGAATGCAGTGAACTTTTGAAGAGCATGAATGGTGCACGAATGCAGAACGGACTTTCCTAGGGGAGCCATGGGGGAAACAAACGGTTTGAGGCAAACGTCACTGACGCGGCCGAGCAGAAGTTGGAAGAGTGTAAAGCTTAAATTCTCTGTTTATGAGATAAAAAGAATTATTAACCCAACTTTGTTGGCTACAGATGGCTGGTGTTCTGTTTCATGAAGACCTTGGTTGTAGGTGATGGCAGGTAGAATGATGAGGGTATCAGGCAAAAGGGGGCTAGGTTGACGAAGTTGGCAGACTAGGTTAGATACCCAGCCGTGAGGTCTATATTCCGATCACTGAGTTCGTACTGCAACGCGGAATGAAGTGAATCGACTGACTGGAGTGAGAGTAGCGGATGTTGAGTGGGTGTGGGGTGATGATTGATATCAGAAATCAACTCTGCGATCCGGTGTTACTTACATGAGGGATTGCCTCTACAGCTATAGGATTATGATCACTGATCAGCCATACACGGAGCCTCATATAAAGTCCACAGGCGAGGGTATAGATTTAAACCATTGCCCATCCGAACGGATCAAACCGTTTAGTCCTTAAGGTAATCCGGGAGTACCTTCGAGTTGGCCGATGGCTACCCAAGTAACCAGTGCGATCCGAAAAAGTGCGGCAGTCTGGATAATGTTCCGGCTGTCGGTTATGGTTATCGTTTTAATAGAAACCAGGTAATGGACATTTTTTATCTGATGGCCAGTGGGCGGATCTATGGGGGATCAGCGGACTGAGACTGAAAGTTTTGTAGGGTAGTTGGGTGATGGTAGAGATACAGGGAGATATCAAGCTCAGGCTTAGCCGGATTGCAAAATAATTTAGATGGTAGGTGGTGGATGAGGAGAGGGGGCCCATTTAAGAACCAGGAATAAAACAATAGGAGAGTATGGGATCGGGAAGAGTGATGAGAAAAAAGAAGACAGCAGTCTGGTCGTTTCACCAGTTCTGGATGAAGACGGCAAACACGGTGAAAATGAAAGAAAATACTCGGAGTTAAGGCGAGGCCTTTCCATGAGAATGCCAACTTGCTGGTTTTCCTTGAGGTCACGAGGAATCCGAAGTTTACGGGTTCAGGGTGGAATGGGGTTTTTACTCACCATAAGCATTTGCGCAGATCAGTGAGTCTTGGTTACTAAAGAATGGTGATCTGCGTGGCAGGACTCCGGTATACGAGAAAAGTGCAAGAAAAGCGAGAAGAGGCCTCTGAATTCTAGCCTGAGACAAATGAATTCAGTGAGCGTGAGCACTTATCACTAAAGGACAAAACGGTTTTCTTAAAGAAGCTAGAATCGGTAGACATTTTATTCGAACAACTGAGTCAACAACGTACCAGACAAGTCATCTCTGGCTTTTGTCATCACCGGCAGAGTATCGGCTTGGGGAAAACATAGATAAGGTGAAGTTGTGGATGGTAAGGTTTAAAAGTGCGATGATTACGTTTCTCATTCCGGCAACCAATGCAGGTGAAGTTTAGCCGATAGCTGCGAACCGTAGGCACATCAATACCGGGGTGTCGTCAGAGCAGGGGCCACATAGTATAACTATTCCAACCGTATAATGACTACTGCATTGCTTGACCACGTTGAGGACACGATACTAGTGGAGCTTATCCATCGGCTTGCTAGGTGGAGGGAGGGCCAGACTCAAGGGCTGCTGGATGTGGTGATTCCTTAACTTTTAGCGGAAGTGGATAGTGTCCAAATGGATGCCTATCCACGGAAAAGCGACAACAGAATCTTCAGGTCCCGGTCTCTGGAACATACTTCCCACAAAAGTAGTGGCAGCAGACACTGTCATTGCTTTTAAAAATAAGTCGGACTTGGTGTGGACACTCTTTTTCGGAGTGCCCTTGAGAAAGTGGCTGGCACTCAGAACTTCCGTGCTGACTTCTTAACTCTGTCTTTCCATTGATCATTCTCCCACGCTTCCCGACGCTTCTTAGTCTCTCTGAACTTTCTTCCTCACAAGAGAGTTAACATTTGGGCGACTTGACTTCGCTCGACGAGTGCATATGCTGGTTGCGGGGGCTTACTCTATCGAAATGTTGCTGTTGCTGCTCTCTCCGACGGCAACCCCGATAAACGTCAAATGACTTGAATTTCCACTTACCCACAGGCAAGGAAGAATTCCAAACAGTCGAAGCACGAAGGGACTTGGGCACTCACTGATGCAAGAAACTGGGCTATAAGGGCTAGAACTATATAAGGAGCCGGCCTAGATGGAATATGTCCAGCCCCGTTGATACCAATAGCCAACCTGCTGCCGGCCAAACCTCTTTTACAGCTATCCAGAAAACCTCTGAGTACCTGTCAACTGTCAAGAGACTGAAAGCTGGAGCAGGTGGTGCCGTTGCACAAGGATGGGAGTAGAGAAGAAGCTTCCAAATACAAGCCAGTGAGCCTGACATATATGACGTTGAAGGTCCTGGAACGGGTTCTACGGAACCAGTGGTTGCCCTCCTATCCGGGGGTGAATTGATACGTAAACTCAAGCGTGGCTTTATGAAAAAGAGGTCGTGCATGGCGAATCTCATGTGCCTCCTGAAAGAAGTTACGGGGAGATTTGGCGATGGTGAATAGATGGAGGTCTGTTACCTGGGTTTAAAGGAGACCTTCTGCTCGGCAAGTTACAAACTTCTAGTGAACAACCTTCGAGCCTGTAGAATCAGTCCATCGCTGGGTGACCAAATGGCTGAGTCTCTCAGAGGAAAGCGATTCCACGTAAGGAGGGAGGGTCATAGGCCTATTGTGGGTGAGGTTGCCAATGGTGCCCCACAATGGTCGGTGCTTAAGCCACAGCTGGTTCTGTTATATATGAACTTCCAAGCTCATGTGCTGGATTTTCTACACTTTGTTTTCCGACGGCGTCAGTGTAGTGGGAGATCCTTGGGAAGGTGTCCAGCAGGGTGGTCTCGATAAGGTGTGTTGGCAATGCATACGGTGGAAGCCCCCGCTCGAAGCCACCAAAAGCAGGCAACTCGCCGAGAACAACCCTCAGGTCAGCCCGAGGGAACTTGGGGACGGAGATGCCAGTGCAGCTTTGTAAAGGACGGATGCTGTAAAAGATCTAGAGGTGTTCATGACGGCTGGTTTTAAAACCCAGAGACAATGTTTTGAAGCCACAAAGAGAGGGAACAAAGCCCTCTCCCGGATAATGGTTACCGTCGCCTCGCGGAAGCCGTGTATATTGCAGCCGTTCTATCCAAACCTGGTAAGGCCGCCACTGGAGCATGCCTTTTACGTTTGGCATCCAAATATTATCTGGGACAGGCAACTACTTGAACGTGTGCAAACGAGATTCACACGAATGTTTACTAAACTCGTAAAAGGGGCCCCATGGAAAAGGGCTTGGAGGAATAAAGCTGTTTTCTCTCTGGAGCAGAGGAGAGTAGGGACGGTCTCATTGAGACTTTCAGGATTGTGTGGGAGTTCTTGGACTTAGGAGGCTTCAGTAGCCTCCAAGAAACACAGATGGACCTCTCAGGGGAGGCTAGGTGGAGCTCGTGACACGACCTTGCAATACGGTAGTTAGGGCCAGTTTCCCCACTCGAAGAATTGTAAATCGGTCGAATAAACTTGTGTAGCCTTAGATTGTCGCCGATTTCAACAGAAAGTTAGATGCCTACTGGGACAGCGTGTTTGAAGGCACAGTGTAGATTGGCAGACTACCTTATGCCCCTTGGATAATAGGGCACCTAGTGCTTGAGTCTAAGACAAAAGCTTTTCATCAGGAAACAAAAGATCTGGGCCTGGCAATGGCCCTTGCATGTGGGTTGTGCTGGAATTCAACTTCTCTCGCCAACCTGCAAAGGTAAAATGAAACTTTGTTCTAGTAGGCTAGCCAGGCGAAATTGAGTATACCTGGCGTCACATCTGTTTTCCACACTTTCGTACGACGCCACTACCGACTAAAACGCCTATGGCCGAGCACTCGGCCCAACCCCTGCGACTTGTTGGCCACAACCGTATGAGAAGAGACTGGTATAAGTCGAAACACAAGGTGGCTAAACACTATCACCATAGCCCCCCCCCACAAATTAAAAATGGTTACTATAATGAAGCATTGATCCTCGGCCCGGCGGTAGGTCCATACAAAACCAGAAAAACTGAGGCTGATGTGTAGTGCCCTCCACTTTGCCCCCATCTGACAAACTGCTATCAGAATGCATTCTGTTAAAGATATCCACTAAGCCCCGGCCGTGGAGGCCAACAAAAAGATAAGGTGGGATAGTAGACTTCCAAAAAACTATTGATTCTGGGAGAGTCCCAAGGGATATTCAGGAATAATAAAAGTCTGAATATCAAAGATCAGAAAAAAGAAAAATTGAGGTGAGCCCGTGGGCAAAGGGGCGAAGGGATTCGCCCCCTGCCATCAAAAAAGGGGACGCAACGTATAAACCATAGCCCAATTTACAAATAGGCTTCAACCTGTTTCGGAATGAAACTGAATACGTAGCAGAGATTGGTTTGTGTCGCGTTGCAGGTGGAGTCTTAGCACCGTTAAGTGGTATACGTCTGACATCTTAAGTTACCACAGTTTCACCTTCGCTGGAGCAGTCATCGTTGCTGCCTCTAACCAAATTCCTAATCATGGAAATTCTCTTCCTCATATTTTTCCTTTTCCACCTATCGCTACTTTATTCTTCATTATCATTAGTTATTATTCTCTTTCACATTTTCGTCCCCTTCTCTTTTTCTCGTCTTTCAAATTCACCACAAGAACACCAGTCGAGTTTGTAAACGCAGTGGAAAAATCGAAAGCCTTCAGTATCACCCACGCAAGCACCAACACTGCAGTCTGTAGGGAAGACCGAAGATCGTGAGAGTCTGGGTCTGGCCTTTGACGAGAACTACTAGTCGAGCTGCCATGCCTCGTGGTTCAGTGGGGTCCGAGGTCGCTTGCACTTCTACTGAGATTCTGTTGTTTTTGGGAACAGAAAACGGACGATCAGACAATAGAAACCTGCGACATAGCCGTGGCCACTGGAACAAATGCCATCTTTCTTTTTCCTGTTGCAGAAATTTAGGATCCCTGGAGCCTGGATGGCAAGAAGTTGGATGCAAATTTGGCCCAATCCTCCATATCCTGTGATCTGATCTGATCGGATTTGATCATCTGGGCCGGACTCCAGCCTTTCGTTCTGATGTGGCTTAAAACAAGGCAGCGAAGTTTTACGTTTCCCTCTTAACTTTTGCAGGGATTTTACGAAACACAATGAGTAGCAATGGTGGTGTAAGTGATGTGCACACCATCGAAGGAATTCTGGAGGCCAGATTAGACCAATGTGCAATGACGATCTGGCAAATGAGTTGGAAAACCAGTGTTTCTTATTCGTGGGTGAATTCAAGGTAGTAGGAGCACCAGATAACGCGGTGATTCAGGCTGTCTGGACAAGGTATACCAGTAGTTGGTGCCTCGGGACCTTCCTTCAATCTGAGCTAATGCAACATCTCGTCAATGAGGAAGGAACATGGGCCGCCCGACACACGGGGCCACCAGACACTCGGAAGGAGCTAGCTCAGACCTCAGAAGCCCGGAATTTTCGGGTGATAGTAAGCGCTGACCTTTGTCCAAGTCACCAGTGCCATAAAGTAATGCGGAAAACACGCGAAGTCCCGCAACAGCTAAGGAAAGCGGCCAGCTCCAGGAAGTCGCGGGTAATATTGTCCATGTACAAAGCTTTCGTGGCATCTCATCCAGGAAATTGTGTCCAAGAGTGGAGGCTATATTCGTGAGGGGAATCAAGGCTCTCGAGTATCTACAAATGAAGTTCACGCGACGGTTCGCAGGGTACAGACATCGGTGCTGCAAACAGAGTTTGCAGCAACTAGGGTTAACCTCTCTAGAAAAATGACGAGGTCGAGGTGACCTCATAGTTTCCCTTACGGTACTAAAAACTTCACGGAAGCACGAGGTCACAGAGGTACCTCTTTTGAGCTGCAAGGGAAAGGCCGCCTGAGAGGGCATATGCTGGCAATCAAGAGACAGGGAAATTAGGCTCGAATCAGAAGTCAGCCTTTTGCAGTTTGAGTCGCTGATGACTGGAACAGGCTGTCAAAAGGGGGTGATAAGCGCCAGTAGAGTGGCTTGGTTTAAAAAAAGATTCGATAAGCTGTGGATGGCTTTATTTGGAGAAGTATGACCAGGAGCGTACTACCGTTTTTGTAGACAACTGACCAGGTCCTCTAAGTTCACTCCCCGCGGAACCCTTACCTAGTACCCGCTTCAGCCTACTATGCTATTCCTATTACCGGGAAGTTTGATCTTGATGTGTATGTGTCTAGCCGCTGTAGAATACATGCGTGGAAATCCCCCCTCAGTCGTCGTCACGTACTGATACTCTTGGGGATAGGGTATTGATTTTAATGATTCCCAAATAATAGCAGCACGCATCAGCTACTACATTTGCATGTTTATTTATATTTTTTTCATGTGCCGTGGCATATTTCATTTCGACTGGGACTGCCGTGACGGTCTTATCTGCCAGTGACCTTTGCCGAACTCTGATCTTCATTGCTAAGCTTTGTGGCCGTGCAGTTGAGGTTTGTGCATAATTAATGTCCATATAATTTGTTAGTGCAGTACCGTGGAACCGGCGAATCAATCTTACTCTAACTTTGGGATTCGTTAGTCGAGCTACTCTTTACTCAAGTTCGGAATGTCAGTTATTGAAGGGAATAGAGGTTGGAGGTCTAACCTGAACTCTCCTCGATCATAGTTAGTTATTGAAGAAAATTGGCCGCTTCTAGTTTTTCAGGCACTGGATGATCTAAGGGGGCTACCATTTCAGGAGCAGCAGTTAAGCTATTCTGCTTTGGCTGGTGTACGGCCAATCGCTACTGGCTGGACCCTAATGGTGTTGTCACAGATATGACCGGATTCGACAGTCTCCGGTTTGCTGCAGCTTGCCCTATGCACCGCCAAATATGTTTGTCTAGTGCGTTGTTCCACGGAGATTCGCTCACTACCTGTTATTCTGTTGTTTATTTTGTTGTGATTTGTCGAAGAAACATACGTTTGTCGTTGATGGACCCGTCAGATATGAGACTGAGGGCACTTAAAATCCTCCACCTGGCTGCTGGATCAAGTTGTACCCGGTTGATCGAATAGAGCTTGAGCCTGTGGACGATTCAGCTTTGTTCCGGCCTTTAGTGCCAATGATCTGCCCATATCTGAAGACGTTTCGAGATTACTTCTGACAGTTTCAACGTGAAGGTCGTTCTTCCTCCTATGCGTGCAAAGCCCTGACCCAGGAACTTGCAGCCAAAAGGAGCCAAGTTCTGCCGGAGGTTTTCTAAATCAGCAAGATGAATATTACTGTTTCCACCGAAAAATGAAATGTGGCAAATCTTCGAGATAGGTCATGGTTGTTGCATTATCTCACACTTGTTGTAAGTAGTACATTCCCCAAAGCGTAAGTCAACACCAAGCACGAGTAACATAGACCACGGTGATATTAAGATTATTCGGACCAGCTGCAGGTGGAGGCATTCAGAATATTCCGGCCTACAAATTCCATAGAGTATCACATAACAGCGAAACGGTGGAAGCTGGATATGATATCTTCCTCCATTCGGGACAAGATTTGCAGCATCTGCTAGAGGAAGGAACCAACGGTGGACCCAGACGAAGATGGTCGGTGGGTTCAACGCGGGGCTTGTGGACAATGGACGCACTTTCGGTGCGTGGCATTCCACAATGAGGGGAACTGTCGCTCGTGCATTGCACGACTAATTACCACAAACTCAGGAACACGTGAAAGATCCCTAAGGCCCTTCACAGGGTCAAGCTCTTCCGACTGTAACCCTCGGTTTTCTCCTTTACCACTTTTTAAGTGGCACAGTTGGCACATGAGTCTTTATTCTTGTGCGCAACTATGGAATGAGACTTTGGAACTACCGCTGAGTTAGTGCGTTGGCACAGGTGAAAAATGAATTGATGCGAAGGAAAACGACTGCCGGGGTAACATGCAATGCTTGGGCTTTTTTGCCACCGCTTGAAAACCGATCGGAGTAATGATAAGAACTGGACAACGACTGATCGTTTTCAAAGCCGTTCCGCTACAAAGGGACGCTACCTCGGACAGGAATAATGTCCACCTTCATCTTTGAGCTCCTCAAATAGCACTAGGTACGGGGCAAAAGTAATTTGTCGGGCCGTTCGGCTTACTTTTTATAATGTCATCTGGTGGAAAGGTTAAACTGAAACGATTCCACCGATGAGCCACCTCAAGTCAGGGTTCATTTGACATCACATGCTACCGACCAAGAGGCGATCGGACAAATTTCTGAAAGTTTCCAGTTTCAGTTCACTTCGCATGCGTAAGCTTACTGCGTCGAGCAAAACTGATTAAGATGATTTGTTGTCAAGTATCGCAAAGTAACAAGAATTGCATAAAATTCACATGCATTATAGCGGGTGAAAGGTACCTCGCGGTAGAAAAATAACTTAGTTCCATGTAACTTGATAGCGGTACAATTTATATTCGACTCCCATTCCCGGGCAATACCACAACACCATTACGTTTTGAAGGCAATAATATAAATTTTCTTTCCTTTTACATATAAGCAAAAGTCAGCAAGAGGTATTTCAGGGGCACATTCCGCACTTTAGAAGTACTGGACACCCAAAAAATGGCAATAGCTTGTTACCTGACTACTGAATAGCCCTCCTTGCTACAGTCACAGACTAGACAAACGGAAGCGGACTAATTCAGCCAGTTTAAAGATTCGCGGCAAGCAAACGTCAGCCACCAAATTGGAGAGGGCTGCACCTTGAAGCGCTTTCGAAGAATAACTACTAGATACCAGCGCGAGAATCTGAACATACAGGTTTTTCAGCTTTCACGAGCAAGGCCAGCTTATATTGGTCTAGAAGACCTAGAGAAAAGATTCCTCATTGCAAATTTCGAAGAAAGGTCAGCAGAACAGAAATTATGAGATAGAAAATAGGTTTACCCCGACGAAACTCTGAAACTAGTGACCGAGTCTACAAGGTGAGCCTTTGGGTAATTTGTCTGTTTGCTTCAATTATTCGGGCGTATCTAGAGCCTGACAATTTTCTCCATCTCTTGAAGCTTCGTATGCAATCATCTTGGGACTCAAACTTTGATAACTCCAAGAATGAAAAGTTTCACTTCAGCGGAATCGTCTATGTCAAAGTGCAGCATCCTAAAGTGCGATAAGGAGAGAAAGGGGAACGGAAGTTGTTGCAACGCATGCTAGCAGTGATATCGTCGAAAGTGTGGTGAGCTTTCCATTAGTGACCTCAAGCAACACGTTGATCCTCTCAGCTAAACTTGGGTCTGCACCGTCTGTGAAGCTCATGTGGACTGTTGCTACGGGTGGTTAATGCGAACGAAAAGCACCCTTAGGTTGTGAAAATATGGCGATCCAGAATCTGCCCCAGTACACAAAGACTAAAACACGAACGACAAAAATAGGAGCAAGGCTTGGAAATTCAGGGCGGTCCCTTGTGGACAAGATATCCGGACTGCAGAATACGGTAAGTAACAGGGGCAGCTAGCTGAAATCTTGAGGGGCCAAACAACCACTATGGAGCAAAAACCGATGAAGTTTGAAAGCACGGCAAAAATCGCCACCGGTAGGCAGAGGAATGCCGTCTTAAGGGGGATATCTTAGCCGTTCTGCTTATCAAATAGACCACGATCCGGGGAGCCAAGGCACTAGGTCACCGACCTACTGAGGCGGATTGGAGTGCCCGAGCACGCTGTTTCGGAGAGAGTTTGTAGGCTGGGCAGTTGGTCAGCCATTCCAAGGGGAAACCGGGGCCCCAGACCTGTGTTAGTGGAGTTTGGAAGCCCACTTTTTCAAAACAGGTTCTTAGCAGCAGAAGACCGAACTGTTAGGAACAGAGACGGAGTAGAGCATGTTGAACCGAATCACTGGGGCAAAGGCTCCAGAAACACTTCTGGTGGGAATCTCACTCATAAAGGAACCATATTTACTCCTTTGATGAGAGCCAGAGCAATAGTGGCAGCCCATTATCTGCATCAAACAGTACCCCCAGTGGCGGGCGCCTCTATGGTTGGAAAGGAATAAAGCAGTAGGGACCGTGGACCATGCGTCAGTCCAGCTTTCTTCCCCGAAAATCACAATCCAATGAAAAAATGACGAGGGATTTCGGGCGATGGGTCCGAGAACAAGCTAGGGAGGGAGATTGGTAACGTCTGATGGGTGGAGGAAATAGTGTGCCCCACGGGGCAACCCAGCGTAGAGTGAACCAAAGCTGGCGGAGTAGTGAGCCTGAGGAAGGAACTTGGGGTTTAAAAAGTCGAAGCTGACTGCATTGCTTTAAAGGAGACACGGTTACACCAGTGCTACCCACCAAGAGATACCGCTCCTACTGGACGGACGGAGGTGATGGCGGGGTAGGAGGAGGAAAGGGAAAGGAAAGGAAAACCCTGAACAGCAATCCAGAGAAGCCCTGCATACCCCAAACGTACAAGCTTCGCTGTGCCTCCTACAACCTCCAGGATCTTTTACGGACATAGTATGCGCATACCGCGGCCCATATACGGGCACAGAAGGGGATCTTTCGATCTATCCATGATTTCCTCGCCTGCGTCCCGGATTTCGATAATTGGGGATCTCATCTCCCCCGAAACAAGTGAAAGAGCGTGTCTTCTTCGGCTGGCACCCCATGTGGTAGGAAATTAATCGGCCTGGTGGACTGCTTCCCACTCTATCAGCAAGTCTACCGGCCGACAAGGTTGAGGGAAGAGTGAAGCCCCGATATTACTTGATCTAGTGTTCACCTGGCACCCGGAGGGGGTGTGCGGGCTCGAATCCACCGCCTAGCTTGGAAGGAGCAACCATGTGGTCATCAGTTTTCTGATCTCTCCCCCCGGGTGCTAAATAAGATGCGAAGGAACTTCAGGAGTCTGGATGTCATTGCGATCAGGGAAGCAGAAGGTAGAGTTGACTGAGGTGCTCATTATCAGACGGTGGAAGAGGAGTGGACCGTCATCAGGGACCCATCCCCACCCCAGGTTGACCAACGAGTTTGCCCCACTAAGACGCTACAAAAGACTTGGTTAGCCACCGTGGTGGACGAGCCAATCCGCCGAGGAGCAGCGGGTGAAGCGCAAAGCGTGGCGTCATTATCGGTCAACAGGTAGACATTACAGTTTGCTCCAGTATGGAGAAGCCCGTGAGCTAGCTGTTGAGGGCGCGATGAGAAAGTCGGGCAAGATATGAGGCGGCCCTTGCGCGCAGGGTAAATGCATGTCCCAAGGTTTTCTATAACTACGTCTAGTCTAAGGCTTCAGCGAGAGTCGCCGAAGGATATATAGTCAGCGAAAACGGAGCCCTGTCAACGGGAGCTTATGAGAAAGCGCACAATCTTAAGAATTTCTCCGGACGTTTGCATGGACAGGACACCGGGAGACAGCGCGAGAACCCCGGAATCCAGCAGAAGACCACCAAGGATGGAGCAGTCATCAGTAGTAGTGAGATAGAACTGGAACTGAACAGTGTGGATAGCGGTGAAGCTGCGGGGCTGGATAGTGTCCATCTCGCCATTCCTAAAGCCTTAGCCAACGTACTGACTAGAATGTTATTGTAACGAACGTTTGAGCAACGCGTGGCCAAATTCGCAACGGATCCCGAAATCAAAAGACGATTATCCGTGATATTCTACGATACTAGATTATTACATGAACAATGACATAAAAAACTATACAAACCTCAGTAATACGATCACAAGGACTCAACAACGAGAAACCGAATAGCAGCGTGTGAGCAAACAGCACGTGCGTCACGCAGGTCCTGAACAAGGATGTGCCAAAGTAGGGCTCTGGGAGCGAACAAACAACAATTGGTCCAGAAAAACAACCAGTTCGTGAGGACAAGTCAACAGTGTGGGCAAATGAGTGATGTTGGGAAAAACACTGAATCGCGAGGGAAATAGGGGATTTTCCACGACCGGCTGTTACACCGCCCACCAAAATCCTCCTGGATCCTTAGCAGAGTCAAAGGTTCGATATAAAGGTACTGATTCTTTCTACCTAACTAGGCCCCGCTGTCAGTGCGCGCCTAATGCTCGTCGTCAACGTTCTACTACTGGTCGCACCTAACCCATTAGCTACATAGATGTGAGGCTAGTCTATATCTTCCACGAGACCAAATGACCGATGGTGGGCGTGAAGGATCACATAGATGTTGTCCTCTTAAAGGGCCGTCCGGTCCTGGATGTATGTGCTTGAGTGTGTGTGAATGTGTGTGTGAATGTGTGTGTGTGTGCCGAGGTGTACAATGAAATCACAGGTATGACTACACATCAAAGGAGGACTTTCTGCAATGTCAACAAAAGACAGTGTGGCAAGAAAACGAGTAAAATGTAGCGTGTGCGTGTGACCTGAGCTCCGCTACTTCCACATATGAAAGGGACATTCGGTAACGACAACAAAAAGCAAAACAGCAAACACTGTCACATGTTTGATGGGTTTACGGAATGTAGAGTGCGCCGTGCACGCGTGTATGTATCGGGATGTACAATGGGATCGCATTCATCACCACATATCGGAAAGAACCTTCTGTATTGTCAACGAAAGACCGCGAGCACTGTGATGTGTTTGACGGAGATCGTGTGGTATATATGGTGTTTCTTTATCCACCTCGATGGCTGGTGTGAAAAGGTTTACTAGGCCTCAGGGTTATCAGCTTCTCCGCCTTCACCCTAGAGGAGGCTAATACTGCGTGTTTCGCAAATTAGCGCTCCGCTGGCTGTCTTCAACTTCACCGTTCTTATCATTCCGTCAGTGTTTTCGATGGTTTTCATAACCACTCCCAAAGACCAGGTGCTGAAATGTGCGCGTTCGTCTGCGATCATCACAACATCCTTAACCTTGAATGGTCTTGTTTTGACCAGCCACTTCTGTCGAGTCTGCAGAGCCGGTAGGTACTCCCGCAGCCATCGCCTCCAGAAGACCTTGGCCAGATAGTTCGCTTGCTTTCATCCGTGGAGGTAGCTCCCACGAGGGTTTACCGGCCCTTGGAAACCCTCGTTTGACCTTAACGTCAATAAGTCGTTCGGGGTGAGCGCCAGATGGGTGGGGTCGCCGTTCATTACTGGAACCAGGGGGCGGTTGTTCAGGATTCGCTCCACCTCAGTCATGACGGTGTTTAGCGTCTCGTCGTCAGGCGGCTGCTGCTCCATGATTGACGGCAATATCCGTCTGGCGGACCGGATCATGCGTTCCCATACGCCGTCTCGGTGGCTGGCCTGTGGGGGGTTGAAATGCCATCGTATGCCGTAGGCCACGGTTTGATCCTGCAGTTCGTCCCTGTTTATGTTCTTGTGCCAACGCTGCAATTCCCGGTGAGCGCCCACAAAGTTCGATCCATTATCTGAGTATATATCGGCCGGTACGCCTCTTCGTTTGATAAATCTTTGCAAGGCCCGTAGAAACGAATCGGTCGTCATCGAATGTGCGACTTCTAGGTGTACCGCGCGTGACTTCATGCACGCCATGATACATCCGTATCGCTTTTCTAATCTTTTCCCGCAATTGATCCACAAGGGCCCAAAATAGTCCAACCCGGTGTCACTGAACGGCCACCAGCCCGTAGTCACCCTGCATTCTGGCAGTGGGGCCATGAGTTATTTGCCTGCTGTGGCATTGCGTCTCATGCATTGCACACACCGTCGGATTACGCGTTTTACAGTCTCTCGTCCTCTCAACAACCAAAGGCGCTTTCGGATGACGCTTGTCACGTGACTTTACCCGGCATGTCCCTCCACAGCGTGGACGTGTTGAATCATTAGCTCTACTACAGGTTGTCTCGCAGGCAGCAGTAAAGGATACTTTGTGTCGAAGTTCAGGTTAGCGTTGGCCAGCCTACCATCCACCCGCAGCAGTCCATCAACGAGTTTGGGGTTTAAACGCTTCAGCTCGCCTCTTGGAGATGGTATGTCTTTATTGGTTGGTCCCACTTCTTCCGCCCTCTTGAGTTCTCGGGCGAAAGCCTCGCGTTGTATCATTCTGAAAATATCGTACTCTGCCGCTTGTAGCTCATCGAAACCTATCGGGCTGACTCGTATCCGGCCCGAGGGCCGTAGCCCTTTCATGACTAGTAAATTTCTCTTGAACCTGGTTAACCAAACTAGCGAACGAAGCGTCTTCATCCAGGAAGAAAACCTGACCAGTCGCGATAGAATGGATGTCGCTTCGACGACGTTGGTTGCTATCACTACGCCTTTGATCTCCAGTTCCAATTCCGTAGGGGGTTTTAATTCGAACACGGGCCAGTCCTGTTTGGGCAAGTGCAGGAAGTTTGGCCCTCTCGTCCACGTGTTCAGTTGCCTGAAGTTGTTCGCACCTCGGGAGCACAGGTCGGCTGGATTATCGCCAGATCTGACATGATTCCTCTGGTGCGTGGATGATTCATCGTGGATAATCGTGAGCCGGTTAGCAACGAAAGTAGTAAACCGGCTCCGGACGTTGTTGATATAGTAAAGTACTATCGTTGAATCCGTCCAGAAGCTCACCGACCAAATGTAGAGATCGAAACATCTCTTCACATCTTGCACCACCCTGACTGCCAACACGGCTGCGCTGAGTTCAAGGCGTGGGATTGAGACCGACTTCAGTGGAGCAACGCGGGCTTTGGCGAACAGGATCCTCGTGGTATATTGTCCACCTCCTGCGCACTATCGTCCATACACCACAGTTCCATAACCGACTTCGGATGCACCGGAAAAGGCATGTAGTTCTCCAGTCCACGTCGCATTGCCAGGAGTCAAACATCGTGGGATTCTGATGTCCCCTAACTTCTTCAAGGTGTTCAAAGATTCTTCCCAGTCCAACCGGTCCCCTCGGTCCAGTGACTGGTCCCAATCAACTTTCCCACGGCACAGCCGCTGCAGCAAGATCTTTCCGGGTAGCAGCCATGGTGAGACGAAACCGAGCGGGTCGAACAAACCTGAGACGGCGGATAGTATGCCACGACGGGTTATTGGCAGCTCGGGAACGTTTAGTTCGAAAACAAAATCGTCCGTTTCCGCGTCCAATTGTATTTTTAAGGTGCGCTCGATAGGAAGTGCAGAGCCGTCTAAATCTCTTACCCTTTCGGCCTTTTCGTGATACGGGATGACCTTCAGCACTTCTGAAGCGTTCGACATCCATTTTGTTAGATGGAAGCCGCCCTCTTCCAGCAATCTCGTCAGACCCCTGAACTGCTCTAGAGCTGATTCCACATCATCGAATGACCGAAGGTAGTCGTCGACGTAGAAATTTCTGCGGAAGATTCCTACCACCGACCGATGGACCAGATCTCCATGTTTGTTCGCAGGTTTCCGAAGGGCACAGTTCGCACAAAACGGTGACGATATGGCTCCGAAAGGGTGGACAGTCATCCTATAATTCACCACTGCGTTGTCCCGGTCGCTCCATTCCCACCACAGGAAACGCAATGCATCTCGCTCTCCTACCGGAATTATCACCTGATGGAACATTTCCCTAATGTCGGCAGACAAAGCCACTTTACTCACTCTGAAACGGCACAAAACATCGATCAGTGGTGTGGTCCAGTCAGGTCCTTGTAGTAGTCGATCGTTTAACGACTTGCCCTGGAACTTGGTCGCACAGTCGAAAACCACCAGCAGTTTTTCGGGTTTCTTGGGGTTGATAACCGGGCGGTGAGGTAGATACCAGATACTCCTTTTGCTGTCGGTGTTAACAGGCACCTTTTCAACGTAACCGAGGGCCTCGTTTCGCTTCATTAAATCCGCGTATCGTTCCCACAGATTCTGGTCTCGAATGAAGCGTTCTTTTAGTCGTAGTAATCGTTGGAGATAATAATTTCTGTTGTCAGTCCACGGGTCGACCGATGTGCGCCATGGGAGGGGAACCTCGAACTGTTTTTTGAGGCCTCTAGTGCCTTGCTGCACCGTTTGTAGAGCGAAGCGATCCTCTTGAGACAACGTCGGTCTTTCGTCTCCAATGTCATGAAACTCCTTTTCATACAGCCGTTGCAGATGGTACTCTATGCGGTCCGTTTCGGCGGACAAATAATTCACGGAACCACGTACCCTACTGGACCGTATAACATCCATCCCAGAGCCGTGCGTACGGCATAAGGTGCCTGGCGGTCGCCCACTCTCTGGTCAAGCACCCAATGCGCCTCTGGCATGTCGCATCCGATGAGGAGATCCACTTCATCATCTTCCCAGTCTACAACGGTTACATCCTGCAGGTGGGGCCACCGAGTCAAGATTGCGTTCACCGACCTTGGTGCTCGCTTGGGGAGATCCGCTAACGTGAATGCCTCCGTTGGTTCAATTTCCTCGTTAGTGTCTAGAGAGATGAGTTGCTGCCTTAATCTACCGGCAGTCATTACCTGTGTTCCGCCCACCGTGCTCACTGCCAACGACGTCGCACCTTTAGCCAGTTGGTGTTTGTCGGCAAACCGCTCTTTCACTAAAGTGGTGTCGGATCCACTATCAACGAAAGCGAACGCCTTGACTATCCCAGTCGGAGTCACTACTCCCACGGCCACTACGCCTAAACGTACCGGTTTACTGGCAGATTGTGAAGTTGAACAAATCACATTGGGCTTGGCACTCGCCTCGGATATGGTTACTCTCGCCTGATGCAGCAGCCGATGGTGCCTGCCCGTGCAGCCCTCCTAACCACATCGATTCCTTGTCCTACAGGCTGCTGCCCGGTGCGTGGTGTTGAGACAAATAAAACATGCCCCTGCCATCCTCTCCATTCCCCACCGTTCGTCTATTGTGGCGTTGCCGAACTTGGGGCATTCTGGTAGGCCATGGTTAGTACCACAGGATCTGCAATCGGGTTGCGCCGTAGCATCTCGTGAAACGACGTGTGTATTGGTACAAGGCTGGTACTTTGGATGTTCCCGTACAGGGGTTTGGACTTGGCTAGTACTGGGCTTGTTTGCTCGGTTGCTGTCCCGGATGAGTCGGCCGAATCTGCTGTCTGCTATCTTCGTTTGCCTGTCCAAATATTCAGTCAGGTCTTCGAAGTTGGCTTCTCTGTCGCTTCGGCTTATCCGTTCTACTTCTTCCGCCCACCGACCCTGTAGTTCGGGAGAGAGGTGACGGACTATGCCTTCCAAAGTTTGCATGGCGCCTAGGTCAGCCCTGTAACCTAAATGGTCGAGGGCTATTGAGCAGTTGTGCATCTTAATCACCAGGACGGCCATGGTGTAGACGTCGCCCTTGGTTCTCTTTGCCTCTACCATCACGCCCTCTATTAGGTTATGGGCTACTTTGAAAGGTTGGCCAAACAAGTCTCTTAGGATCTTCCTTGCCCTTGTGTAGCCTTGTTCTGGGTCGAGCATGGTGCACCCGTCGATAGCTTCTCTTGCTCGGCCTCGGCAGTAGTGAGTAAGGTAGAGAAGCCTTTGCCCAGGGTCGGTTACCTTATTTTCAACGAACGTCTCGAACTACTTGACAAACTTGCAGTATTGTTCAGCTCCCCGTCGAAAACCGTTAGCTCCACTCTAGGCAGATCGATCGATGGTGGTTTGTAGTCAGCGACCGGCGTGGGGTTCCCTACCTTATTGCACCCCAATCTATCGGAAGTGTCGAAGTCACTGGTCTCATGTTCTCGCTCTTTCTGTGTACACTTTTTCTCTGCTTCCTGCGCCTGTAGTCTAGCCGATAGTAACTGTTGCTCTAGGTCTAGTATTCTTAGCTTATATAAATCGACATCCTTTCGGTCAATATTGCTCTCATTACCACATGAACTAGAACTGACAGGACTAGGCGATCTAGCATTAACTAAAGAATCATATGTACCAAAAACCTCCCCAGAGACTTGCCATATTACTTCCTGTCCGGATTCGACTGCTTCTGATCCTTTTCTTGGCATTTTGCGTGTTTTTCCTCGTTCCAAATTGATATATTGAGTATTGTAACGAACGTTTGAGCAATGCGTGGCCAAATTCGCAACGGATCCCGAAATCAAAAGACGATTATCCGTGATATTCTACGATACTAGATTATTACATGAACAATGACATAAAAAACTATACAAACCTCAGTAATACGATCACAAGGACTCAACAACGAGAAACCGAATAGCAGCGTGTGAGCAAACAGCACGTGCGTCACGCAGGTCCTGAACAAGGATGTGCCAAAGTAGGGCTCTGGGAGCGAACAAACAACAATTGGTCCAGAAAAACAACCAGTTCGTGAGGACAAGTCAACAGTGTGGGCAAATGAGTGATGTTGGGAAAAACACTGAATCGCGAGGGAAATAGGGGATTTTCCATGACCGGCTGTTACAGTTATCACACCTGTTCAACATATCTCTCGACTCTGAGGAGCTACGGAAAGACTGAAGACTGGCGCAGATTGCTCCCATTCACAAGAGGCAAAAGGGAGTAAGCCTCTTACTACAGTATCATAAGCCAACTGCCAATTGCCCTCAGAGTACTAGAGGGACGAGTCAGGGGGCGACTAACAAAACATTTACGGACTCACCAGCTGATTGCTAATCAGCAGCACAGGTTTTGTTAAAAGTAGATCCTCCCTCAAAATCTGGTATCATTTTTCGATGAGGTAACTTGTAGATTAGACCTAAGAAAACAAGTGAGGTTATGCTACTTGGACTTTCAAAAGCACATGATTAGGTAAACCACAGCTTCTTCCTGGGCAAACCGGAGGCACTCGAACTGGCCCCACAGAATATGACAAGGACCAAGGGTTACTTAAGTAGAAGAACCTCTTTCGTACTGGTAGAGGGCAACAGACCCACACCGGCCCAAGCACGCATCAGTGTGCCTCAAGGTTCCGGGCTGAGGCCACTGTTGTCCTTGGTACACGTGAATGGTCCGGTAACCACACTAGATTGCCCGGAAGTCCTATTTGCAGGTGATAGCAAAATGGTAGGTGAACCGGCCTGAGGGCAACTGCAGACGGACTCAAACAGGATTAGTACGCGGGCTGAAAGGTGGAAGTTGCCACTGAATGCAACCGAATGCAAACACTTTTCCATGCGTGGTGAGCAATGAAGACAGGTAAACAGGGCTGTCCGCCCCAGTCAGGAATTAGTCCGCTGCTGTGGTGAGACCTGGGTGCGCTTGTGCACTAGAGTCTCAAACCCGCAGGGCAATGCACGTCAGCAGCAGTCAAGGGACACAGGGTGTTTCTCAAATTAAGAAGGTCGGTTTCTAGGGAGGTTAGGGTAATTCTTCCTTTATAAAAGGTGGCCGTAAATCACCGCTTGGAGATTTTGTTCAAGCATAGGCACCGAGCTCACTGAAGGACAAAAAGGGCATTGGAAGGCCTTCAAAGTAGGTTTACTCTAATGATAAATGGGCTGCAAATAGAGTCGTACCAGGGGAGACTTAAAGCCCTAAATCCATTCTCCGTTGATGGCCATAGGCAGGGGGAGATCTTATTGAGCGAGGTAGGTTACAAGGGACCCATCACGGCGGACAGACTAGTACCGGCTCGCTGTCATACTCTTGCGCCCAGGGGACAAGAGCATAACTTGGACAAACCTGGAGCAAGTAAGAGCATAGTAGCATGTTTTTTCCCCACCGTGTCATAATTTGGTGGAACAAGTTGCATCCACACGCAGTGAAGGCAACCTCGATCTTTCCGTTTAGGCGCAAACTGGATGTATAATGAGCAGAGGTATTCCTAGACTGTTACTCACTATCCACGCGCAGTGGTGGGTACATAACTGGCGTGAATACCATTGAAGGAATTCTGGACGCTCGATTGGCCGTGGCTATTACCTGTCCAGTGCAAACAATGAGAGGGAGGACAGTGATTTTTTGAGAAGAAGCGATGTTAGTGTCAGGTAGCTGTTCCCGAGGGCAAGCCTGTTTTTTCCTTTCTCCTTGGCTGCTACAAATACCAAATGATATCGGATACCTTGAAGTCGCAGAGTGGCGAGAACTCCTTGGTTTCGCAGTGCAAGAACCTGAACGTTTAGCGGCTCAAGCCATAAATCCTGTGACCTGACCTGACCTGAAGTGTCAGCTCGACACCAGTGTTGAGCAAGTTCTTGGAAAGCATATTCAGAGAGCAGTTTTGCCTGCATTTGGGTACTAACGACCTACTGACACATAAACGATATGGGTTTTGGTAAAGAAGGTCTTGTTGGACAGACCTACTGATATTCTTAGGCGAGACCACAAGACGAATAGGTGTAGATACAACAAAGGAGGTTTGTTATTTGGATTTCGGCAAGCCTTTTGCCGGCTGGACTTTAAATTGCACACCTTTGGGATAGTGGGAAGGCAAGTGATTGAATAGCACACTTTCCAGGGAACCGTAGTTTCTGCTTCAGTGTGAGCGACCATCTATCGAGGCCGGAGAAGTTCACCGACGGTGTACCAGAGGGTTCATTACTCGGGCCCCTGATCTTCCTTCTTTATATAAATGACCTAGCGGAAGGGTTGAGCAACCCGTGTTTCATCTTTGCAGATGATGTAAAGATAGCGGAGAGTGATTCAGCACAGGATATAAATGCTATGCTCAGTTAGGCTGAACGATAGAATCTACCACTGAATCTCTCCAAATGCCAAACCCCAAAGCACCAACACAGACGAAACGAGCAGAATTTCGTTTCAAAGAGTGCCGAGGGTAGAAGCCCTACGTGCGATAACCACACGGGACTTCAAGCCTTCAAAGCAGTGCCAGAGGGCTGCCAGTATAGCTAGAGGGGTGATAACTAGGGTACGTAATACTGTCACTTGGAAGAAACCAGAAGTATTCATCCCGTTTTACAAGGCTTTGGTGAGACCTCTTCTGGACTATTTTGTGCATGCATGGGCTCCCGATTATCGCAAGGATAAGGGGTGCTCGGAGAGGATGCAGCGACTTGCAACCATAATGACCACCGGTCGGTGGGGAGTAATCTCAAGCCCATCATCTACAGAATCTTAACCTCGTCTCTTTCGGGCGTCTTAGAACCTGAAGTGACCTAATGGAAGCACCGAAGATCATAAGGAGCTGTCGGGTGTAGACATGAGGGATTTTTTCCATTTCTGCCACCGAAGGCGGACCAGAGAACACAGTCTCAAGCTACATAAGGTATACTCAAGGCTGGACACACCGGCCAAATTTTTCACAAGTAGGGTTGCACCTGTGTGAAATAGACTGTAAAAGGAGGCAGCAATGAACCAGCTTTCAAGAAGGCCCTAGGTTTGAGCTGGAACACGGAGTTCCCGGAGCTAGCGGTGTGAACGAAGTGTGAAGTAATGAGACCCTGGTGTTTTCGTCAATGAACTTCTATCTGCGAAGATGATACTGCCTGGAAAATTCTACCCTTCAGACCGAACATTCAAAAGCAGTGTTGGAAACCAAGCAGACCCGCCGACAACAGAAAGATCTGGAGGCTCGACTGGTCTAGCCACTTTCGTCCTGTGCTAGCTAAAGTGAACTGAACTGAGCTGAACCGCTGCAAGACTGCTCTCAGTGTGGGGCCAAAGGATCTCGCTGTCTGATGTTTGACAGACTCATCATCACGGACTCTCGCGTCACTTAAGCTTAAAGGACTTGCACAAGTCTGAACTTCCTCTCACCGTCCAACGGTCTATCTTCCAGACCACCGGCAACATAAGAAGCAAAATCCGGTCGTGGCACGAACCCGAACCCCTTCGCATTGTCCAACGGTTTACCTTCTAGCTAGCCGGCAATACCACGTGCAAGATACTGTCAAGATCTGTATTTTGAACCCTCCCTTTTTCCAAATTAGCCACCATCCGATGAACTACTTTCCAGCTCACCGTTGACAGGAGGTGACCAGATAATCAAAATATAGGCGGCCATTTGGGCCGCGGCCTCGGACCCGTGTATTACTTCAAGACTTCAAGTCTTCAATTAAAGAACCGCGTTAAACACTTCCGGGTCGTTGTTGTAGTCGCAGCGGCCAGAAACTATCAGTTGCTGCCACTGGTGAGAACGGAATTCATCCAGTCAACCACAGCTTTTACGCAGCCTGAAATGGGATCTTTCCATAAAGACAACTGCACAGTTGATACAACGGCTGACAGCGCGTATATTCCGGGAGCAAGAACGTGTACGAAAACACGGAGGGTACATTGTTACATAATGGTGCGTGAAAACGTGGATACGATAGTTCAGGCCATAACAATACTGGCGCACAATCGCACAGCTGTGTAAAGAGATTGGCTCGAACAAGGGGGTCTTTTTCTTGGGATTGCCACTCTTCTCGTGCTCTATCACGCTGTTCGGGCTCGGTGATTGTTGGGACAACTAGAATGGCAAACAGAGAATAAGGGGTTATTGATGATCGTTTTGACTATTCGGACTGCGGTGGCGCCCACTCTTTCCAGGCCGAAACCTAACTCTGTTGAACACAGTACCACTGCGTTACTCACATTCTGTCTCCTTCCACTCGCCTTCCATGCTCGAACGCCGTGGGGTCCGAATTACAAGAACCGCCAACCCAGAGTGAACTCCATGAACCCCTTATCTCTGAATAATTCACGCTCCGTCCCTGGGACTCCCGGCGCCTAGGACGTAAGAGAACCGTTGCCTAATATAAGCTCTGCGCTGATGTCTGTGTTTTTCCTGTGTGTGAGCTGCAGAGAAAGGCGTATTGGACGTCAGTTCGGTGTTTGTTTATCAAGTACTAACACCGAGTCTATCTCGGACCAATTTCAGACCGAGCGCCATCTCGCCTATTCGCTTAGATCCACCTTGCCCGCTACTATTCTCTCGACAATGATAGGTTCCCCATTATGAGATAAAAGGAGGGCAGACCAACCGATGGAAGGAACGCAAGCGATTCAACCGCGACTGCCGTGTGTAATAACCACCGTCTCCATGGTACCGCCGAGAGAGTATCCGCAATTTTTTGGTATCCACTCTGAACTTCCTTCATGGATATTCAAAATGACACAATTTTTTCGCGAGTTTCCGATAGGGAAAAAAGCGGATACTTCTTGGGTCGACCTACTGACAACGTTCAGAAGTTGATCCCCCAGGAGGTCGTCGACGAGGCGGCATCCATCGCGGTCGAGTGGAAAAACTTGGAAACAGCTGTTTTCAGTCGTGCCAGATGATTCCGCTGCGCAGAGATAGTTTTTGACGCGGAGACAACCGCCCAATAAACGCCTTACCGACTATGGAAATCATCTAGGGTCCTTGGTTTCGACTGGAATTCCGCTTCAGCCTCCAGAGATTCGAAGTACCCTTGCTTTCGAAAGGTTTGTCGCGGGAATCCGAAGTGATAACGCTCGGTCTCATCTGCACCAAGAGCCGCCGGAATCTTTGTAACAAGCTGTTTGAGTGGCCGCTAAGTTCAACCCCAAGCCGAAGGATTAAGCGCGGTTTAATTGGCCTTCCAGCGATAGACGTCCGGCGGGACGAAACCAAGACCGATGGGGCTGCCAGTCAAAGAAGACACCCTGAAGTTGATTCAACGCGGCAGACTGACCCCATCCCCATGATCTGTTTTTTAAAAATGGCACGCGTAAAACTACCTTTAATCAGGGTGGTGATAAGGGGTCATCTGTATTGGGCCTTACTTGAAACAGGGGCCACTTGCAGCTTAATCCACCTGAGGATCTGCAGTCACAGCAAGGATAGAGATACAGCACCAAGAGTTCCGACGGTAAATGGAGTCCCTGTCAAATCACGTGGCTGTTGTCAGATAACTCTCCAAAAAGAAGGGGAAGCTGTCAAGCACCCAGCTGTCGTGTCTCCCGACTAACCATGGGACTTGGTCCTTGTACATGACTTCCTGTATAAAAATGATTGTTGCTTGACTTGGGTCTTGGCATGTTGCTCTTTGGGGATGAGAATATTCCATTCGGCAGAGCAGAGAGAGACGATCATAGATTAAACCGCAAGTTGCAGAGGAAAGCCCAACAGGCTCGGTGTTGCAAACGGGGTCGGCGGTCCTACACGGGAAATTCTTGATGGTAGACACACCAAAGGATAGAGATCGGATTCGGGAATTACCGCCGGCGGACTTACCAAGACAAATAGCTCTATTGCACAACCGGTTGGATGCTCCTTTTAATGCAGTAGGTCATTTCCGGCTGAAAGAGATTGTAACGGCTCACAGGAAAGTATTTGCCTAGGATGGCGTTCCCTTGGGGCAAACTGGAGCCGTACAACACCGTGTAGACACACAGGGAGCTACCACTGTGAGGCAGCGCCCGCGCCGAGTTCTCTTTCAGTACCGAAAAGAATTGACCATTATCATCCAAGGAGTGTCGAGTGAAGGAGTCATCAAGCCCTCACAGTCTCCTTGGGTCTCACCAATAGTGCTGGTAAGGAAGAAGTCCGGATCGTTAAGGTTCTGTGTTGACTATCGCTGTCTGAATCAGTCGACCACGAAAGATAGTTTTCCACCTCTCTGGATTGACGATATATTGGAGGCACTCGGAGGTGCAAGATATTTCAGCACACCCGACTTGGCTTCCTGATACTGGCAGATGGAAGCGCATCCCTATGACAAGGAGACGACCGCCTTCCGTAGCCCGTCTGTAACGTATGAATTCCAGGCTATAGCTTCCGGGCTGATTAACGTCCCTGTGACATTCCAAAGCCTAATGAGTTTGGTTTTAGGCTACCTGGTGCCGACAAAATGTCCGGTCTATCTGGAAAATGTTATTTTGCATGGATGCACACTAGCTGAACATCGCACTAACCCGGAAGAGGTAATTACTGCTGTGAAGATTACCGGGTTGAAGCTGAATCCTGGTAAATGCGAATTGCCTAAGCGGGAAGTTAAGTACTTAGGTCACATTAGCAGCCAAGATGAAATTCAAGGTGATCCGGAAATGATTCAAGCTATTTAAACCTGGCCAGTTCCGACGGGCGTAGCAGACGTCAGGTGGTTCCTTGGATTGACTTTATACTACCGTCGTTTTGTGGAAGATTATGTCCGAATTGCGTTCCCGGTGCATCGGCTAACAGGGGAGGATGGGAAATTTGAGTGGACCTCCGAGTATCAGACAGCGCTCGGAATGCTCCAAAAACGGCTAACCGAGGCTCCGATCCTCGCCTTCCCAGACCTCGCCAAAACAGTAATTATCTTTATCCTGAACACGGATGCTAGTGAGAAGGGGATCGGTGCGGTCCTTCCTCAACTGGGCCACGATAACGAAGAACATGTGATGACCTATGTCAGTTGTTGCCTTGGGAAACCGGAGAAGAATTATTGCACAACTGGAAAGAGGTGCTTGCACTGACAGTTTGCTTACATCACTTCAGACACTATTTGCTGGGGAAATGATTCGCAATTAGGACGAAGCATCCGTCTCTGAAATGGCCTCGAAATTTCAAGGAACCTGGGGGACAAGTAGCCCCAGGGCAGAAACGGTTGAAGAGTTTGATTTCAAATGCCAACACCGACCTGGTCTAGAGCACATGATGGCCTATGCATTGTCTCGACATCACAATCGGCGTGGTGATTGCCCGGCCTGTCCGGTGGTCACAGTCCTGTTGGAAGCACAGAAAACGCGGTGGACAGAGGTTCAGCGAAATGATCCAGAAACGAAAGTAGTTTATAACAGGGTAAAGGGTGGTCAGCCTAAGCCCACCGAGCAGGAGATGGCGGGCTGTAGCCGGGAGAGCCTTTTTCTCTGGTCCGCTTGGCCAAGACCGTCAATTCAGGATGAGGTGATAAACTATCAGTACTGGGAGAACTGTGGTCTCAGGATGATCGTGCCTCAATCAAAAGTGCAGTGCGTGTTAGAGAAATTACATTCCGAGTTGGGCCCTGTGGGGCAGCACAGGATGGACTACTCCGCGTCGCAACGGTTTTGGTGGTCCCGGTAGCGTAGGGATGTAATGAACTTTTGTAACTGCTGTATAGAATGTGTTCGGAATAAACCACCGCAGAAGAGCCATCGGGCTCCATTGCAAGCAAAGCCGGTAGATTGTTCTAACCAGATCGTTAGGATGGATGTCCTCGGACCATTACCTGAACCCCCCAGGAAGAACTGATACTTTCTTGTGGTGGTAGACTACTTTACAAAATGGTGTGAGGCAGTAGCATTTTCCTCCGCTGATGCCGTCAACATTGCAGATGCCACCTTCATACATTGGATACCTGGCTGAGGAGCACCACGGAAGTTACTTTCTGATAAAGGCACAGGTTTTGACAAAGCCGTAGTCGTGGAGCTACGTCAACTCTGCGGGGTAAGTAAAACCCGTACGTCCTTGTATAATCCGGAAGGTAACGGCCAAACCGGACGGGCAAATCGGTCGTTAAAGGGGCTGTTAAAGGCTTTCGCTGACGACTGTTACACTCGGGACTGGGAGAAGGTGATTTCCCGCTGTTTGTTAGCTCATCGAGCAACAGTACATTCATCAACCGGACACACTCCGTCTTCCGTGACATCAGGTTGCGAGATGCAGCGGCCATCATATTTAGCGATTCCTGTGAGTGCCCGGATCCTTTTGTCTCAACAGAATTCACTTGAAAGCTGAAACAGGATTTGAGATGCGCTTGTTTACTGGCCCATGAGCGATCGAAAAGCGTCTTCCGACACCAGGAGGAGTATTATGACTAGTGGGTTGCAGGGGAGCCCCAACAATCCGGGGCACAAGTGTTCTATCATAATACGGCCGTACCATCGGGAAGACCGGCGAGGCTACACTGGGAGTGGACTGGGCCCTTTACTGCACTGTAATTGTGCAGCGATGCCACGTGCCGTATTGCTCCGACGGACCATGCGGATGCTGGACCAAAGACGGTACATTTCAACCGCTAAAACCAGCCGCAAGAGCGATGGAGCCCCCCAAGGAACCTTGGCCAGATAGCGGCTCGAGCGTAACGGAAGAAGCTGGTGAAGTTGAAGTCCACACCGAAAATGGATCGGGTGTTCGGGACAACACCTATTCTCAAGGGGGGAGACAGTGTAGTGGCAGTCACTCTTTTCAGGCCGAAACCTAACTCTGTTGAACACAGTACCACTGCGTTACTCACATTCTGTCTCCTTCCACTCGCCTTCCATGCTCGAACGCCGTGGGGTCCGAATTACAAGAACCGCCAACCCAGAGTGAACTCCATGAACCCCTTATCTCTGAATAATTCACGCTCCGTCCCTGGGACTCCCGGCGCCTAGGACGTAAGAGAACCGTTGCCTAATATAAGCTCTGCGCTGATGTCTGTGTTTTTCCTGTGTGTGAGCTGCAGAGAAAGGCGTATTGGACGTCAGTTCGGTGTTTGTTTATCAAGTACTAACACCGAGTCTATCTCGGACCAATTTCAGACCGAGCGCCATCTCGCCTATTCGCTTAGATCCACCTTGCCTGTTAAAGGACACTGGACATAGGTAGCAGGCAACTATATTGATGTCCAATGGATGTAAGTGTAAGATCATGTTGATACAGTTTTGAGCCTTTGTGCTCGCGGAGTTTTCTGTGTGCAACCCCATGCGTACTGCATCTTCATTAGGCCTTGGCATAGACCGCCATTCTCATTCTGTATGATGCAAATGTTACTGCTTGCTTATACACTCACTGTCCTTTGGATCATCAAGTTTCCGTTTTTCCTGTTTTCTCTTTTGTTTTGTGGTGAGCAATTTCATTACCATTTGACACTGTTTGCTGCCAGCGCATAGCTTATGGTTTTCTAGGGTTTCCCCGGTCACTGTACTGTGAGAAATTACTCTGCCTAAACAGAAGGTCCGTAAGTTTCATCATGCTCGTGTGACGCTCTCACTTTAAAGTACCGACCGATCATTAGGACTAATAAATGTTCAAAGAGGCTCACCCGGCGATCTTTATCCCTAGTAGACATCGTCGATAATTCTCACAGATAGCGCCGCATTACCAGAGAGACCCCAAAGACATCTATTCGAGCATCTTGATGTCCGATATCATAACCGTCAAATTCGCCCTTCTGTTGTGTGCAATAGATCATTCAGGCAGACCTACGCACTTAAAGAATAAAGCTATAAAGCTTTTATAGTTCTGCCGTCACTGAGATTTGCAATCTTTCCTAAAATCGCAAGAATGCTATCGCCTCTACAGTCCCTGACAGAAATTCATTAGAGTAACTGGAATCCACCCTACACAGTGTGGAACACCTTCTATAATATACGGTTGAGCAATGTGTAGCCAAATGTTCAACGGATCCCGAAATCAGAAGGTGATTATCCGTGAAATTCTACGATACTAGATTATTGAATGAACAATGACACCAACAAGATACAAACCTCAATAATGAGATCACGAGGACTCAACAAACGAGAGCCGAATTGCAGCGTGCGAGCAAGGAGCACGTGCATCACGCAGGTCCAGAACAAGGGTATGACAAAGTAGCGCTCTGGGCGCGAACAAACAACAATTGGTCCATAAAAACAAACAGTTCGTAGAGACACGTCAATAGTGTAGGCAAGTGAGTGATGTTAAGAAAAAACTGAATCGCAAAGGTTTTAGGGGGATTTTCCACGACCGGTCGTTACACCGCCCACCAAAATCCTCCCGAATACTTAGCAGAGTCAAGGTTTGGCATAAATGTACTGATTCTTCCTACCTACCCAGGCTTTGCTGTCAGTGCGCGCGCATAATGCTTGTCGTCAACGTTCTACTCATGATCGCACCTAATCCGTTGGCCACACCGACGCGAGGCTATTCTACATCTTCCGTGAGAACAACTGACGAATGGCGGGGGTGGAGAGGAAACGTAGATGTTGACCTTGGAAAAGACATCCTGCCCTGGCTGCATGTGCTTGCGTGAGTGTGTGTGTATGATGTACCCGCCGCTACTTCCACATTTGCAAAAGACATTTCAGTAACGTCAACTAAAACAAACTGCGAACACCTTCACATGTTTGATAGGGGTTATGGGGTATAGTGTGCATCGGGTATGTGTGTGTGTCTGGATGTACGGTGGAATCGCATGTATCACCGCATATCGCAAAAGAACTTCTGTAACGTCAACGAAAGACTGTGAGCACTGTGACGTGTTTGACGGAGACCATGTGGTATAACGAGTACAGTGTGGATGAGTGTGCTTCGGGGTGTATGATGGTTTGATACGTCACTGTATCCTGATTGCTTCCATATATGGCATTGCTGTACCCACCTAGAAGACGAACGCGAAATAGTCTACTGGACCTCATCGTTATCAGCTTCTCCGCCTTTACCCTAGAGGAGGCTAATACTGCGTGTTTCGCAAATTAGCGCTCCGCTGGCTGTCTTCAACTTCACCGTTCTTATCATTCCGTCAGTGTTTTCGATGGTTTTCATAACCACTCCCAAAGACCAGGTGCTGAAATGTGCGCGTTCGTCTGCGATCATCACAACATCCCCAACCTTGAATGGTCTTGTTTTGACCAGCCACTTCTGTCGAGTCTGCAGAGCCGGTAGGTACTCCCGCAGCCAGCGCCCCCAGAAAACCTTGGCAACATAGTTAGCCTGCTTCCATCCGTGGAGGTAGCTCCCACAAAGGTTTACCGGCCTTTGGAAACCCTTGTTCGACATTAACGTCAATAAGTCGTTCGGAGTGAGCTCCAGTTGGGTGGGGTTGCCGTTCATTACTGGAACCAGGAGGCGGTTGTTCAGAATTTTCTCGACCTCAGTCACGACGATATTCAGCGTCTCGTCTTCGGGCGGCTGTTGCTTCAGGATCGACAGCAATATCCACCTGGCGGACCGGATCATGCGTTCACATACGCCGCCTCGGTGGCTGGTCTGTAGGGGATTGAATCGCAGCCGTATGCCGTAGGCTACGGATCGATTCTGTAGCTCGTCCCTGTTCATGCTTTTGTGCCAGCACTGCAGTTCCCGGTGAGAGCCTACAAAGTTGGATCCATTGTCTCAGTGTATATCTTCCGGCACGCCTTTTCGGTTGATAAAGCGCTGCAAAGCCCGCAGGAAACAGTGGGCTTTCGTTGAATGGGCAACATCTAAGCGCACCGCGCGTGACTTCATGCACGTCATGATACATCCATATCGCTTTTCTAATCTCTTCCCGCACTTCATCCACAGGGGCTCGAAATAGTCCAACCTGGTGTCGCTGAACGGCCACCAGCCCGCAGTCACTCTGCATTCTGGTAGCGGGGCCATGTTTTGTTTGCCAGCCGTGGCATTGCGTCTCCCACATTGCACGCACCGTCGAATTACGCGTTTTACAGTGGCTCTTCCTTTCAGCAACCAAAGACGCTTCCGGATGACGCTCGTCACGTGACTTTCCCCGGCACGTCCCTCCACGGCGCTGACGTGTTGGATCATGAGCCCCATCACGGGTTGTCGAGCCGGCGGCAAAATGGAGTACTTCGTGTCAAAGCTCAGGTGAGATTTGGTTAGCCTACCATCTACCCGTGTTAGTCTATTGTTGAGTTTGTGGCTTAAATGCTTAAAGTTGTCACTTGGAGATGAGGTTCTTTTGTTGATTGGTCCCGCTTCTTCCGCCTTCTCGAGTTCTCGGGTGTAAGCCTCCCGTTGTATCACCTCCAATAAATCGTGTTCTCAGGCTTATAGCCCATCGGGACTTATCGGGCCTACTCGTTTCCGGCCTGAGAGGCGTAGCCCTTTCACGACTAGCAAATTTCTATTGAACCTGGCCAACCAAACTAATGAACGAAGTGTCTTCATCCAGGAAGAAAATCTGACCAATCGTGACAAAACGAATGACGCTTCGACGACCGTGGCCGTCATCATCACGCCTTAGACCTCCAGTTCAAATTCCAGGGAGCATTTTAGTTCATGAGCAGGCCAGCCCTGTTTAGGCACCTGCAGGATTTTTGGTCCTCTCGTCCACGTGTCAAGTTGCCGGAATTTGGTCGCACCTCGGGAGCACAAATCTGCTGGATTATCGCCAGATCTGACATGCTTCCACTAGTTTATGGCCGATTCTCCTTGAATGATCGTGAGCCGGTCAGCAACGAAAGTACTAAACCGGCTCCGGACGTTGTTAATGCAGTAAAGTAACATGTTCGAATCTGTCCAAAAGTTACCCGGCCAAAATTAGAAGTCCAAACATCTCTTCACCGCTTGAACCCCTCTGACCGTTAACACGGCTGCGCTGAGTTCAAGGTATGGGATCGAGACCGACTTCAATGTAGCAACGTGGGTTTTAGCAAACGGTATCCTTGTCGTATATTTTCCATCTTCTGTGCACCGCCGTCCGTACACCACAGCCCCATAACCGACTTCGGATGCATCAGAAAAGCCATGTAGTTCTCCCGTCCGCGTTGTATAGCCAGGAGTCAAACATCGTGGAACCCCCTATGTCTCCTAGTTTCTGTAAGGTGTTCAGAAATTCTTCCCAGTCCAACCGATCTTCTCGGTCCAATAGCTGGTTCTTATCAACTTTCCTACGGCACAGCCGCTGTGGCAAGATCTTTCCGGGTAGCAGCCAGAGTGAGACAAAACCGAGCGGGTCAAACAAACTAGAGACAGCGGATAGTAGGCCACGACGGGTTACTGGCAGCTCGGGAACTTTTAGCTTGAAAACAAAGTCGTCCGTTTCCGCCTCCCATTGTATTCCTAAAGTGCGTTCGGTAGGGAGTGGAGAGCCGTCCAAATCTCTAACCCTTTCGGCCCCCTCGTGGTATGGAATGACCATTGGCATTTCTAAAACTTTCGACATCCATTTTGTTAGATGGAAGCCGTCCTCTTCTAGCAATCTCGTCAGGCCCCTGAACTGCTCTAGAGCTGATTCCACATCATCGAATGACCGAAGGTAGTCGTCGACGTAGAAATTTCTGCGGAAGATTCCTACCACCGACCGATGGACCAGATCTCCATGTTTGTTCGCAGGTTTCCGAAGGGCACAGTTCGCACAAAACGGTGACGATATGGCTCCGAAAGGGTGGACAGTCATCCTATAATTCACCACTGCGTTGTCCCGGTCGCTCCATTCCCACCACAGGAAACGCAATGCATCTCGTTCTCCTACCGGAATTATCACCTGATGGAACATTTCCCTAATGTCGGCAGACAAAGCCACTTTACTCACTCTGAAACGGCACGAAACTTCGATTAGTGGTGTGGTCCAGTCAGGTCCTTGTAGTAGTCGATCGTTTAACGACTTGCTCTGAACCTGGCTGCACAGTCGAAAACCACCAGCAGTTTTTCGGGTTTCTTGGGGTTGATAACCGGGCGGTGAGGTGGATACCAGATACCCTTTCGGCCGTCGGTGTTGGCAGGCCCCTTCTCAACGAAGCCGAGAGCTTCGTTTCGCTTCATTAATTCTGCATATCGTTCCCACAGATCCTGGTCTCGAAAGAAGCGTTCCTTCATTAGTAGCGGTCGTTGGAGAACATAGCTTCTGCTATCAGTCCATGGGTCAGCAGATGCGCGCCATGGCAGGGGAACCTCGAACTGCTTTTGTGACATCTAATGCCTTGCCGCACTGTTTGTTAGGTGAAACGATCCCCTTGAGACAACGACGGTCTTTTGTCTCCGATGTCATGGAACTCCTTTTCATACAGCCGCTGCAAGTGATACTCTATGCGGTCCGTTTCGGCGGACAAATAATTCACGGAACCACGTCCCCCTACTGGACCGTATAACATCCATCCCAGAGCCGTGCGTACGGCATAAGGCGCCTGGCGGTCGCCCACTCTCTGGTCAAGTACCAAATGTGCCTCTGGCACGTCTCAGCTGATGAGGAGATCCACTTCGCCGTCTTCCCAGTCTACAACGGTTACATCCTGCAGGTGGGGCCACCGAGTCAAGATTGCGTTCACTGACCTTGGTGCTCGCTTGGGGAGATCAGCCAACGTGAATGCTCCCGTTGATTCGATTCGCTTGTTAGTGTCTAAAGAGATGAGTTGCAACCTAAACCTGCCGGCAGTCATTACTTGCGTTTCTCCCAACGTGCTCACTGCTAACGACGTCGTACCTTCAGCGGGCCGGTGTTTGTCGGAAAACCGCTCTTTCACTAGGGTAGTGTCAGATCCACTGTCGACGAAAGCCAACGCTTTGGCCGCCCCAGTTGGGGTCACCACCCCCACGCCACTACGCCTAAACGTACTGGTTTACTGGCAGACCACGATGTTTAATAAATCACGCTGGGCTTGGTACTCGCCCCGGGTGTAATTTCTCTCGCCTGGTGTAACAATCGATGGTGTCTGCCGGCGCAGCCCTCGTAACCACATCGGTTCCTTGTTCTACAAGCTGCCGCCCGGTGTTTGGTGTTGAGACAAATAAGGCACGCTCCTGCCATCCTCGCCATTCCCCATCGTTCGTCTATCGTGGCATTGACGAACTTGGGACATTCTTGTAGCCCGCGGCCAGCCTCACAGGACCTGCAAATTGGATGTGCTATGGCCCCGCGTGAAATGGCGTGTGCACTGATCCAAGGCTGATATTTCGGCTGTTCCCGAGCGGTGGTTTGAACCTGGCTAGTGATGGGCTTATTTTCTTGGTTGCTGTTCCGGATAAGTCGGCCAAATCTGCTGTCGGCTGCCTTGGTTTGCCTGTCCAAGTATTCAGTCAGGTCTTCGAAGTTAGCCCCCCTGTCGCCTCGGCTTATCCGTTCCGCTTCTTCCGCCCACCGACCCTGTATTTCGGGAGAGAGGTGACGGACTATGCCTTCCAAAGTGTGCATTGCATCTGGGTCAGCCCTGTAACCTGAATGGTCGAGGGCCATTGAACAGTTCCGCATTTTGATCACCAGGTCGGCCATTGTATAGACGTCACCCTTGGTTCCTTTTGCTTTTAACATCACGACCTCTATTAGATTATGGGCTACCTTGAGTGGCCGTCCGAACAGGTCCCTCAACATCCTTTTTGCTCGTGTGTAGCCTTAATCCGGGTCGAGCATGGTACACTCAACGATAGCTTCTCTTGCTCGGCCTAAACAGTAGTGAGTCAGGTAGAGAAGCCTTTGCCCGGGGTCGGTTATCTTGTTTGTGACGAGAATTTCTAACTGCTCGACGAACTTGCAGTAGTGTTCAAGTCGCCCGTCGAAGACTGTCAGTTCTACTCTTGTCAGATCGATCGTCGGTTGCGTCGAAGTTATATATTCGGCGACCGGCGCACAGTTTCCTATTTTCCTTTTGTCCTTATCTGTCTGATAGGTTGCAGCCGCTGACCTTCTGCTCACTTTCGTTCTGTCAATAACTCTTCTGCTTCCCGGGCCTGTTGCCTTGCCGACAGCAGTTGTTGTTTTAGGTTTAATATCCTCGACCTTAACAGATCGATATTCGTGAAACCCATATAACTCTCAGTAACATGTGAGCTAGCACTGACAGGACTAGGTGTCTTAGCATTAACTAAAGAGTCGAACGTACCCAAAACCTCCCCAGTGACTTGCCGTATTACTTCCCGTGAGGATTCCACTTGTTTAGATCCTTTTCTTGGCCTACTGCGTATTATCTGGTTCCAAATTGATCATAAATGAGCATTGTAACACACGTTTGAGCAATGCGCATCAAAATTTTCAACGGATCCCGAAATCAGAAGGTGATTATCCGTGAAATTCTACGATACTAGATTATTGAATGAACAATGACACCAACAAGATACAAACCTCAATAATGAGATCACGAGGACTCAACAAACGAGAGCCGAATTGCAGCGTGCGAGCAAGGAGCACGTGCATCACGCAGGTCCAGAACAAGGGTATGACAAAGTAGCGCTCTGGGCGCGAA
The DNA here is from genome assembly GCA_948099385.1 of Fasciola hepatica. Taxonomy (NCBI): domain Eukaryota; kingdom Metazoa; phylum Platyhelminthes; class Trematoda; order Plagiorchiida; family Fasciolidae; genus Fasciola; species Fasciola hepatica. Next base: position 7,523,690 of record CANUEZ040000019.1, read on the forward strand.
CAAACAACAATTGGTCCATAAAAACAAACAGTTCGTAGAGACACGTCAATAGTGTAGGCAAGTGAGTGATGTTAAGAAAAAACTGAATCGCAAAGGTTTTAGGGGGATTTTCCACGACCGGTCGTTACACCGCCCACCAAAATCCTCCCGAATACTTAGCAGAGTCAAGGTTTGGCATAAATGTACTGATTCTTCCTACCTACCCAGGCTTTGCTGTCAGTGCGCGCGCATAATGCTTGTCGTCAACGTTCTACTCATGATCGCACCTAATCCGTTGGCCACACCGACGCGAGGCTATTCTACATCTTCCGTGAGAACAACTGACGAATGGCGGGGGTGGAGAGGAAACGTAGATGTTGACCTTGGAAAAGACATCCTGCCCTGGCTGCATGTGCTTGCGTGAGTGTGTGTGTATGATGTACCCGCCGCTACTTCCACATTTGCAAAAGACATTTCAGTAACGTCAACTAAAACAAACTGCGAACACCTTCACATGTTTGATAGGGGTTATGGGGTATAGTGTGCATCGGGTATGTGTGTGTGTCTGGATGTACGGTGGAATCGCATGTATCACCGCATATCGCAAAAGAACTTCTGTAACGTCAACGAAAGACTGTGAGCACTGTGACGTGTTTGACGGAGACCATGTGGTATAACGAGTACAGTGTGGATGAGTGTGCTTCGGGGTGTATGATGGTTTGATACGTCACTGTATCCTGATTGCTTCCATATATGGCATTGCTGTACCCACCTAGAAGACGAACGCGAAATAGTCTACTGGACCTCATCGTTATCAGCTTCTCCGCCTTTACCCTAGAGGAGGCTAATACTGCGTGTTTCGCAAATTAGCGCTCCGCTGGCTGTCTTCAACTTCACCGTTCTTATCATTCCGTCAGTGTTTTCGATGGTTTTCATAACCACTCCCAAAGACCAGGTGCTGAAATGTGCGCGTTCGTCTGCGATCATCACAACATCCCCAACCTTGAATGGTCTTGTTTTGACCAGCCACTTCTGTCGAGTCTGCAGAGCCGGTAGGTACTCCCGCAGCCAGCGCCCCCAGAAAACCTTGGCAACATAGTTAGCCTGCTTCCATCCGTGGAGGTAGCTCCCACAAAGGTTTACCGGCCTTTGGAAACCCTTGTTCGACATTAACGTCAATAAGTCGTTCGGAGTGAGCTCCAGTTGGGTGGGGTTGCCGTTCATTACTGGAACCAGGAGGCGGTTGTTCAGAATTTTCTCGACCTCAGTCACGACGATATTCAGCGTCTCGTCTTCGGGCGGCTGTTGCTTCAGGATCGACAGCAATATCCACCTGGCGGACCGGATCATGCGTTCACATACGCCGCCTCGGTGGCTGGTCTGTAGGGGATTGAATCGCAGCCGTATGCCGTAGGCTACGGATCGATTCTGTAGCTCGTCCCTGTTCATGCTTTTGTGCCAGCACTGCAGTTCCCGGTGAGAGCCTACAAAGTTGGATCCATTGTCTCAGTGTATATCTTCCGGCACGCCTTTTCGGTTGATAAAGCGCTGCAAAGCCCGCAGGAAACAGTGGGCTTTCGTTGAATGGGCAACATCTAAGCGCACCGCGCGTGACTTCATGCACGTCATGATACATCCATATCGCTTTTCTAATCTCTTCCCGCACTTCATCCACAGGGGCTCGAAATAGTCCAACCTGGTGTCGCTGAACGGCCACCAGCCCGCAGTCACTCTGCATTCTGGTAGCGGGGCCATGTTTTGTTTGCCAGCCGTGGCATTGCGTCTCCCACATTGCACGCACCGTCGAATTACGCGTTTTACAGTGGCTCTTCCTTTCAGCAACCAAAGACGCTTCCGGATGACGCTCGTCACGTGACTTTCCCCGGCACGTCCCTCCACGGCGCTGACGTGTTGGATCATGAGCCCCATCACGGGTTGTCGAGCCGGCGGCAAAATGGAGTACTTCGTGTCAAAGCTCAGGTGAGATTTGGTTAGCCTACCATCTACCCGTGTTAGTCTATTGTTGAGTTTGTGGCTTAAATGCTTAAAGTTGTCACTTGGAGATGAGGTTCTTTTGTTGATTGGTCCCGCTTCTTCCGCCTTCTCGAGTTCTCGGGTGTAAGCCTCCCGTTGTATCACCTCCAATAAATCGTGTTCTCAGGCTTATAGCCCATCGGGACTTATCGGGCCTACTCGTTTCCGGCCTGAGAGGCGTAGCCCTTTCACGACTAGCAAATTTCTATTGAACCTGGCCAACCAAACTAATGAACGAAGTGTCTTCATCCAGGAAGAAAATCTGACCAATCGTGACAAAACGAATGACGCTTCGACGACCGTGGCCGTCATCATCACGCCTTAGACCTCCAGTTCAAATTCCAGGGAACATTTTAGTTCATGTGCAGGCCAGCCCTGTTTAGGCACCTGCAGGATTTTTGATCCTCTCGTCCACGTGTCAAGTTGCCGGAATTTGGTCGCACCTCGGGAGCACAAATCTGCTGGATTATCGCCAGATCTGACATGCTTCCACTAGTTTATGGCCGATTCTCCTTGAATGATCGTGAGCCGGTCAGCAACGAAAGTACTAAACCGGCTCCGGACGTTGTTATTGCAGTAAAGTAACATGTTCGAATCTGTCCAAAAGTTACCCGGCCAAAATTAGAAGTCCAAACATCTCTTCACCGCTTGAACCCCTCTGACCGTTAACACGGCTGCGCTGAGTTCAAGGTATGGGATCGAGACCGACTTCAATGTAGCAACGTGGGTTTTAGCAAACGGTATCCTTGTCGTATATTTTCCATCTTCTGTGCACCGCCGTCCGTACACCACAGCCCCATAACCGACTTCGGATGCATCAGAAAAGCCATGTAGTTCTCCCGTCCGCGTTGTATAGCCAGGAGTCAAACATCGTGGAACCCCCTATGTCTCCTAGTTTCTGTAAGGTGTTCAGAAATTCTTCCCAGTCCAACCGATCTTCTCGGTCCAATAGCTGGTTCTTATCAACTTTCCTACGGCACAGCCGCTGTGGCAAGATCTTTCCGGGTAGCAGCCAGAGTGAGACAAAACCGAGCGGGTCAAACAAACTAGAGACAGCGGATAGTAGGCCACGACGGGTTACTGGCAGCTCGGGAACTTTTAGCTTGAAAACAAAGTCGTCCGTTTCCGCCTCCCATTGTATTCCTAAAGTGCGTTCGGTAGGGAGTGGAGAGCCGTCCAAATCTCTAACCCTTTCGGCCCCCTCGTGGTATGGAATGACCATTGGCATTTCTAAAACTTTCGACATCCATTTTGTTAGATGGAAGCCGTCCTCTTCTAGCAATCTCGTCAGGCCCCTGAACTGCTCTAGAGCTGATTCCACATCATCGAATGACCGAAGGTAGTCGTCGACGTAGAAATTTCTGCGGAAGATTCCTACCACCGACCGATGGACCAGATCTCCATGTTTGTTCGCAGGTTTCCGAAGGGCACAGTTCGCACAAAACGGTGACGATATGGCTCCGAAAGGGTGGACAGTCATCCTATAATTCACCACTGCGTTGTCCCGGTCGCTCCATTCCCACCACAGGAAACGCAATGCATCTCGTTCTCCTACCGGAATTATCACCTGATGGAACATTTCCCTAATGTCGGCAGACAAAGCCACTTTACTCACTCTGAAACGGCACGAAACTTCGATTAGTGGTGTGGTCCAGTCAGGTCCTTGTAGTAGTCGATCGTTTAACGACTTGCTCTGAACCTGGCTGCACAGTCGAAAACCACCAGCAGTTTTTCGGGTTTCTTGGGGTTGATAACCGGGCGGTGAGGTGGATACCAGATACCCTTTCGGCCGTCGGTGTTGGCAGGCCCCTTCTCAACGAAGCCGAGAGCTTCGTTTCGCTTCATTAATTCTGCATATCGTTCCCACAGATCCTGGTCTCGAAAGAAGCGTTCCTTCATTAGTAGCGGTCGTTGGAGAACATAGCTTCTGCTATCAGTCCATGGGTCAGCAGATGCGCGCCATGGCAGGGGAACCTCGAACTGCTTTTGTGACATCTAATGCCTTGCCGCACTGTTTGTTAGGTGAAACGATCCCCTTGAGACAACGACGGTCTTTTGTCTCCGATGTCATGGAACTCCTTTTCATACAGCCGCTGCAAGTGATACTCTATGCGGTCCGTTTCGGCGGACAAATAATTCACGGAACCACGTCCCCCTACTGGACCGTATAACATCCATCCCAGAGCCGTGCGTACGGCATAAGGCGCCTGGCGGTCGCCCACTCTCTGGTCAAGTACCAAATGTGCCTCTGGCACGTCTCAGCTGATGAGGAGATCCACTTCGCCGTCTTCCCAGTCTACAACGGTTACATCCTGCAGGTGGGGCCACCGAGTCAAGATTGCGTTCACTGACCTTGGTGCTCGCTTGGGGAGATCAGCCAACGTGAATGCTCCCGTTGATTCGATTCGCTTGTTAGTGTCTAAAGAGATGAGTTGCAACCTAAACCTGCCGGCAGTCATTACTTGCGTTTCTCCCAACGTGCTCACTGCTAACGACGTCGTACCTTCAGCGGGCCGGTGTTTGTCGGAAAACCGCTCTTTCACTAGGGTAGTGTCAGATCCACTGTCGACGAAAGCCAACGCTTTGGCCGCCCCAGTTGGGGTCACCACCCCCACGCCACTACGCCTAAACGTACTGGTTTACTGGCAGACCGCGATGTTTAATAAATCACGCTGGGCTTGGTACTCGCCCCGGGTGTAATTTCTCTCGCCTGGTGTAACAATCGATGGTGTCTGCCGGCGCAGCCCTCGTAACCACATCGGTTCCTTGTTCTACAAGCTGCCGCCCGGTGTTTGGTGTTGAGACAAATAAGGCACGCTCCTGCCATCCTCTCCATTCCCCATCGTTCGTCTATCGTGGCATTGACGAACTTGGGACATTCTTGTAGCCCGCGGCCAGCCTCACAGGACCTGCAAATTGGATGTGCTATGGCCCCGCGTGAAATGGCGTGTGCACTGATCCAAGGCTGATATTTCGGCTGTTCCCGAGCGGTGGTTTGAACCTGGCTAGTGATGGGCTTATTTTCTTGGTTGCTGTTCCGGATAAGTCGGCCAAATCTGCTGTCGGCTGCCTTGGTTTGCCTGTCCAAGTATTCAGTCAGGTCTTCGAAGTTAGCCCCCCTGTCGCCTCGGCTTATCCGTTCCGCTTCTTCCGCCCACCGACCCTGTATTTCGGGAGAGAGGTGACGGACTATGCCTTCCAAAGTGTGCATTGCATCTGGGTCAGCCCTGTAACCTGAATGGTCGAGGGCCATTGAACAGTTCCGCATTTTGATCACCAGGTCGGCCATTGTATAGACGTCACCCTTGGTTCCTTTTGCTTTTAACATCACGACCTCTATTAGATTATGGGCTACCTTGAGTGGCCGTCCGAACAGGTCCCTCAACATCCTTTTTGCTCGTGTGTAGCCTTAATCCGGGTCGAGCATGGTACACTCAACGATAGCTTCTCTTGCTCGGCCTAAACAGTAGTGAGTCAGGTAGAGAAGCCTTTGCCCGGGGTCGGTTATCTTGTTTGTGACGAGAATTTCTAACTGCTCGACGAACTTGCAGTAGTGTTCAAGTCGCCCGTCGAAGACTGTCAGTTCTACTCTTGTCAGATCGATCGTCGGTTGCGTCGAAGTTATATATTCGGCGACCGGCGCACAGTTTCCTATTTTCCTTTTGTCCTTATCTGTCTGATAGGTTGCAGCCGCTGACCTTCTGCTCACTTTCGTTCTGTCAATAACTCTTCTGCTTCCCGGGCCTGTTGCCTTGCCGACAGCAGTTGTTGTTTTAGGTTTAATATCCTCGACCTTAACAGATCGATATTCGTGAAACCCATATAACTCTCAGTAACATGTGAGCTAGCACTGACAGGACTAGGTGTCTTAGCATTAACTAAAGAGTCGAACGTACCCAAAACCTCCCCAGTGACTTGCCGTATTACTTCCCGTGAGGATTCCACTTGTTTAGATCCTTTTCTTGGCCTACTGCGTATTATTTGGTTCCAAATTGATCATAAATGAGCATTGTAACACACGTTTGAGCAATGCGCATCAAAATTTTCAACGGATCCCGAAATCAGAAGGTGATTATCCGTGAAATTCTACGATACTAGATTATTGAATGAACAATGACACCAACAAGATACAAACCTCAATAATGAGATCACGAGGACTCAACAAACGAGAGCCGAATTGCAGCGTGCGAGCAAGGAGCACGTGCATCACGCAGGTCCAGAACAAGGGTATGACAAAGTAGCGCTCTGGGCGCGAACAAACAACAATTGGTCCATAAAAACAAACAGTTCGTAGAGACACGTCAATAGTGTAGGCAAGTGAGTGATGTTAAGAAAAAACTGAATCGCAAAGGTTTTAGGGGGATTTTCCACGACCGTTCGGTACACCCTCCAATCTCTCGTAAGACAACTGCACTGACACCATTTTATTCGTGTGATTCTTTTAACTGGAATGAATTAGCCAAGCTCGGGCCCACTTCCAGGCCCATATAGAGACTACTTGGAAACGGAGTAGGTTTGCGGTGGTGGGGCGTACCAAGCTTGCACAATGAACAATTTTTAATCCCAGAACCGAGTAATACTTGGACCAGTAAAGGACCGACTTAGTGCCTTTTATCAGGTTTGCTTCCTGCTCGCATGTCCTCCCGGTCCCTTTACTCATCTGAAAACAAGCTTCCTCAAACCACGGTGAGTTTCTGGTAGCACTATCGGTTTATACACAAAAGCGCACATGTTGAGAGCTGATGGGGTGCATGTGTGTGTGTGTGTACAGGTATTACTAGTCAAGCAGTGGAACAGTTTAGAGGAAGTGGCAGCCTAAGGTTTCACGTTGTTCTCCTTCATCCCCACTCACGCACAAATCACGGGGGCAGTCATCACAGAGAGTGACTGTTGTGAAACCTGACCTTAATCATGTTTTGTCTACGAAGCTACAACGGACCCAACAATGGGCTAAAATGGATTACGATGAAAACGGTTAAAATGGAACACCACTGATCGTTCTATTAGCCAAATTATTGCATTTTAAGTGGCTTTCATTATTTAAAACGATTGATCGCTTTATCTCATTCGTCTGCTTTAACTTCCGTGAAATGAGTCAAAATGTCTGTCAGGTACAACGATTAAAGTTCGTGACAATCCTCTGGCATTCGTTACCTTCTCTCCCAAGGCTTGAGATAGAAAAGCATGCTAGTAGTTGCTTTCACGATACGCTGTTTGCTATGAGAATGTTGAACAACGCTGTTATCTCTGTCACTAGTAACTAAGTTTTGTTTCTTCGACAACAATCTCCGAAGGTTTCAATCTTTAAATGAATCAACCGTGTAGCAGAAACTCAAGAGTCACTTTGACACGTGCCGGTGTATATATGGGACCCGGAGCAACCGAATTTGAGGGATTTTTAAATTGCTGATTCGTTGCTGTTGATCTGGCACAGGTACAGCCGTCGGGCGTCCGGATTGGAAGAGTGCTGGTGAGGGGACTCGGAGAAGGAGGCGTGCCGCTATTTCCGAGGAAAGTGGCGATCCCGAGCCGGAGGAACCCAAAGAGTGAAGGACCCGTATAATTTATTTTCTTTGGGCTCATTCCTGTTTAAAAACATTCCTCTCTTCAATCCATGGTCTTGGTTTCGGATAAGCATGGTGCGTAGGAGGAAGACTGATGTGTCGATCATGTGTCTGTTTCGAGCCAACCAGTCCGTTACACAAGCACAACGACTTTCGTTGAATGGCAAAATATGATAGACAATATAAGCTCAGTCGTCGCAGCTAGACAGTACAATAGCATGAATAAGAACACGAGTTAAGGTGCAGACTGAAGGAGTGCAATTTCTCATCGAGTAATAAGATCGTGTGGTTCGGGGAGCACTGAATTCGGCCGATTGTACTAAGATAGCAACATTGGACATAGGCCGAAAGCTTACTCAAAAACCTACCACTACCAAGTTAATAAGCTCATTATTTCCTCCTTATGGCCCCTGGGGCCTGGATGTTTCCGTTGTCGGTGTTTGTGTCTTCTGATTTCCCGATATCATTCCTTTCCCCATTGATCCAAAAACGTCTGCCCCTGGGACCATGTGGGAGTGTGTCTGGAAAGATTCTTGTCAATACTTCCCGAATTGGAACGCTGTCACTTTCTATTGGTCTGGCTATGCGACCATGTGGCAGAACTGCTGCTCTGTGAAGGGGTGGATGGAACTCTTTCTCTAAATGCGATTTGAGGCGTTTTGGCCGGGCCATTCCCCGATGTATACAGTATTTCTTTTGCAGGGAACGAGAGGCTTTCTGACGAAGTAGACAATACGCATAATGGTACGGTCGTCTCCTATCAGCCCGTGAAAGAAGACTTTGCGGCGATGCTGCAGGAGGGAGAAGTGGGGATCGACTGTGCCGTAATTGACGGTTCTGACAAGCCAGGTGAAGAAAACCTCGTAGTGGTGCTTCACTGGTATGAGAATTATTACTCTAGTATTGTAAACGTCTGCCTTCCACGATCGGAAACATCAGTGCAAACAGAAGCTGCACAGCCTCGGACACAACCGTCAAATGAACTTGTTCGTCAAAATAAGGCTTACACAAAAACCAACATTCCAGACATCACCTGCCGTTATGAGCTTGTGGCTGGTTTGATGAATTGCCCAGAACTGAATCATAACGATGTTCTTCGTAGTGATCACCATGGTAAAACACTTGTAATCCGCCTTATCTAACAGACACACATGGACATTTGCATAAGAAGGGATAAATAGCTGAAATACACCGGCACCGTAACCAGGGAGATTGAACGTAGCCTTAGTATCGAGCCGATACACACCATAATGGTGTTTCCCAAATTACGGAAAAAAGCATACCTTTTCGAACGTTTTGACTCCCCCGGCTATGTTAACTTAGACAAGGAAGTGACTAACTTTCGAATCGCCAGTGGCCTCCGTCTAGTAATCAGCACAATCAAAGGCGAACTCCTGGGAACGTAACACTTGGTGAAACGCGCAGTGCAAAACTGGATACCGGTTGCACTTCGTATCTATAGGCCAAACTACTTAATTCTCGAACCAACCCCCCCCCCTCCCGACGCCTATGGCGAAACGGAACACGTGAAATGAGGGAGAATTGTGTCGAGATTGAGGCCTTGAAAAGCAGTGGTTCTGAGTTGTCGCGGACAACACCTGTTTCCCTAGGGGAAGGCAGTGTAATGGCAACATTAGATCTAGGCCCTTAGCTTACTCATAAACGTACCGCTACAATGTTACTAATTTCATTATCTCTCCTCTACCGCCCTTGGGGCCTGGACGCTGTCATTGTCGGTGTTTATGACCTCTGTAACGACCGGTCGTGGAAAATCCCCCTAAAACCTTTGCCATTCGGTGTTTTTCAAAACATCACTCACTTGCCTACACTATTGACGTGTCTCTACGACCTGTTTGTTATCATGGACCAACTGCTGTTTGTTCGCGCCCAGAGCGCTACTTTGTCATACCCTTGTTCTGGACCTGCGAGACGCGCGTGCTCCTTGCTCGCACGCTGCAATTCGGTTTCTCGTTTGTTGAGTCCTCGTGATCTCATTATTGAGGTTTGTATCTTGTTGGTGTCATTGTTCATACAATAATCTAGTAACGTAGAATCTCAAGGATAATTGCCTTTTGATTTCGGGATCCGTTGAAAATTTGGCTACTCGTTGCTCCAACGTGTGTTACAAACTCTGATATCCATATATTCTTCCTTTCCCTATTGGTTCACAACTATCTATCCGTGGGACTCCCGGCGCCCACGATGTTAAGGGTCATTTGCCCGATATACGTAATTTGCCGGTTTCCTTGTTCTTCGTATGTGTGAGCTGTCAGAGAATGGTGTGTTGTACGTCGGTCCAGTGTTTGTTTATCAAGTGCTAACACAGAAACTGGCCTTAGACTGGATAGTCTATTCCAAATGACCGTAGACTCCAGAACAATGGGACATGAAAAGAAGTTGATAAAAGCCCGAGCTAGGTTGATGGCTAGATCGCACTTCTTCAGCAACAGGTTTGTGAACAGTTGGAACAGTCGGCCTGGTGGAATGGTAGATATGCAGACCGTCCAATCCTTCAAAGGTACCCTAGATCGCAAGTGGTACGAGATATTTCCTTATAGTGAGCCCTGAGTATATCAACTAGATGGATGACGGGTAGCACTGTGGTCCTTCTGGAGTGTGTTTTAACAGACTTTTTTGCTCATTGCATACAGTCTCAATGAACGCTGACGATGCATAATGTCTCTCGCAGTTGACGTGCGATGAGGTTTTCCCTTTCCCTCTCATTTTTAGCGGGGATTCGACGAAATACCCTCGGTAGTGGTTGGTGCATAACTGGTGTGCATACCATCGAAGAAATTGTGGACGCTTGATCGGCAGTAGCCATTACCTGTCCTGTGCGAACTGAACTGAACTGGAATGAGTCTATCTCATGTCGATTTCAGACCGATAGCCATCTCGCCTATTCACCCAGATCCGCCCTGCCCGTTACGATATAGGCTCCGCTAGGTCGGAGTCGATTGACCTTGAGAATCAATGGGCAGCTAGGGCAACCAGTCCGTTGGGGGACAACTACAATGAATAGAAAAATATAATGTTTTTGGGGAAAATAATAACATTGTTATAATCAGCGACCTAATACTGGGGAAACTGTTCTGTCTCCACAACATTAGGTGAACAACATTATTAGTGTGATCGATGTTTACTGAAAAGGTGTTCTTTTTAAGACTGATGAGTTATTATTCGTTTGGTTGGGTTTGGAGCAAAGATCTTTGGTAATTACCATAACACTAATCACGTTATACTTTTCAGTGAGAAAGTGAATGTCAGGTTCGTTTATCCCGTTGTCCCTTTTCTTTGTTATTGTTTCAAATACTATACCACTCAGCGGAACGTGTGCCCAAGCATTTCCCGTTTTATTACCTCTTTATCTTGGGCTTAGCTCTGTTCCTCTTATAAAACAACTAACTGTCCACTGTGCTCTATTTGCTTGTTTTCAATCTGCCCACTTAGCACTATAATCCCCAAATAGGCGCTCTCCGTTGTTGACGCATGTCTCATCCCAAAGAATAGTGATTCCAATCTCATTACGTCGTGCCATACTAAAACAATTTCACACCGGTCATCCGGAAATAAGCCGTATGAGGGTAATAGAAAGAAGCTAGACATGTTGACACGGAATGAATGATGATATTATCAATGTAGTTTTCCAGTGCTCGCGATGTCAACAAGCAGGGAAAATCCGTCACGTCACACACCGTCTCCAAGGTCAATCTAGTAACACCCCCGATCAAGACTTCACGTCAATTTTTCCGGAGCTGATGACGGTACATTCTACCTCCTGGTTGTCGATGCCCTCTCGAAATGGCCAAAATAGTGGCGTTCAACCCCGCCACTTCACATGGAACAATAGCACCCCTCCGTCGAATGTTTGCACAGCATGGATTACTCGACCAAATAGTGTTGGACAACGGATCTCATTTCACCTCAGCACTTTTTCAATATTTTTGCCAGAAACTAAATGTTAAACACATTTTCGCCACCGTATCACCCGCGGTCTAACGGGCAGGCGGAACGCTTTGTGGGCACACTCAAACGGGCACTACTCAAGTCAAAAGGGTAAAGGATTACGGTCGAAGTTACGCAACAATTTTTATTCCTGTACCGGACAACACCAAACGCCAGCATTCCAGGAGGTATATCCCCAGCTGAAATACTAATGGGCCGAAAATTGAAGTCCATTCACAGCGCCCTATTACCATCAGACTCAAAGCAATTCAACGAAAAGAAATGGTTTTCATGTTGGTACCTCAGTCTGTGCGAGGAATCCACAATGGGCCCATGCCGTAATTATTAATCGGAGGGGCACCAAACTTTACGAAATAGAAACAGATAATGGGACATCTATCCGCCATGAAAACCAGCTGCGCAGGCGATACAGTGGAACTCCAAAACGGTCACAAGAACAAACAGTTTCACTAGAAATCCTCTTGGATGCGTTCAAACTACCAACACTGACATTACTGACCAAAGAGCCGGTAAAAGAACTACTACCATGTCGTTGGTCTGATCAACCAAGAAGATCCATCGTACGACTACAGCTGGATCCCAGTCGTCAGAGCTACGAGTAACAGCCAAAAGGGAAGGTGTTGGAAAGTTAAAAACAAACAAAAAGACTTTTCTTTAAGAAAGCCGTCAATCCTAATCGAGTGTGCCAGGCCGGTGTGAATAGTCAGTTGTCAATAATTTATCGGAATTACTCAAAACGGAACCCCTTTTGCCGATCGAGCAGTCATAAAGTCCGACGCAAATCGGGTCAACGGATCAGTGATCAATCCCGCAAATGTTTTTAGCAACCGAGTCGGCCTTACAAGGCTTGAACCTAATTGGATGTTCGAGTTCGGGAGCGTTCGATTTTCGCTTTTAATATCACATTAATTCTTGTAGACACGTTTTTGCGAGCTGAATTGTTGCCTTCTGGTTTTCCATAGTGGGTTGGAACGATTAAAGTCACAAGCTAAGATCATGTGCGCAGATTTCCACACAGGCCGTAGAAAAGAAGGCGTGGGTCATAACAGAATGCATCAGCATCGGACCCACAAAAAGATGTTCTTCAGTTTTTCTTACTGCAGCGTGTACCTAAGCCTATGGAGAAAAATAAAGGGCCAGTGCGTTTTCCTCATAAGGATCGTGCAAAGCTACCTTGGAAACGGATCAGCGGAGTCCGAGTACTTTGAATCCGTTCTATGTGCCTTCGTAGGTTCTTTGAAACATTTATTGCATATGGTTCACGTGAGGTTCTCTTGATTGTTTTCATTTTTGATAAGAAAAAGCGGAATTTGGTACGAACTGGTGTCTCCAGCTTCACTCGGCTTTTTGTCCGAGGTAGCAACTCTAGCCCGTACACAACCAAGTACTACCTGCCGGACAACAGAAAGTTTTTATGTCGGGAGCTGGTGACCAAGCGAGCAGTTCGTACGCTTTTTATATGGTTGTCTACCAATTTGGGATGCCCAACTCTTCCTAGTCATCTTGGTACATGGTTACCAGTGGCTCTCTAGGAGCTCGTTCGCCATTCGACAGAGGTCACCTATACCTAGGGGTCCATGCAACCCTGTTGACTGGACGGATTTCCTTGGTAGGCATTGTATCCCAGCAGATTTCACCCGCCTATGCAGGGGTATCCATCTCACCGAAGTTTTTAGGCCTCGGTAACCCTTAACCTGGCTTGGCCAGCCTGTCGAGCGGTTCGCCGGGCTGTGGCCACTGATACATGCCTCAGCTTCGCGAAGCCACGGATGAGAGTAAACAGGTGATGAAGACCAAGGAAATTGAGGATGCCCCAAGGGACGCGACAGTCTACCAACTCAGAATTGTTGCTTCTCTCAACTACCCCATACACCCCTAGGATTCTTCAGTGGTCTTCAGTGATAGCTACTATCAATGCAGAGTTACTAGTACTTCGGTTTATCGCGGTGGACTTTGGGATTTTAAAAACTCGTTAAACAATGAATCGATCAGATTTAAAGTCGTTACACAGTATCCCCTTGTTTATGGCCACTTAATGCTGTTGTGCTTTTGTTCTGTGATAGAGAATTTCATAAAAAAGCATATGCATCTATTCACATTTCAGTCATGCCTCAGTATAGTCGGGGTTGGGTGTTTCAGGCTCCGAGATGTCTACTCGTCCTGAACGCCTCTCGAAATGCTCCCAAGTGACCGTGCGTCTAACACAGCCTCTGCTGAGGAAAGTCCTAATCGCTGCCTTCTCGTGGCAGAGGTGTTCCCACTAAGGTGACAGGACGAAAGCGAATGCCCGGCGCTCTCTATCGGGTTGGCTGACTAATAGTCAGTCTAACGGAGATAGCTAAACCCCGATGAGGCGAACAACGGTACGCTCACCGGCATCTGTGGCGGAGAGGTGCATTGGGCGCCCAGGGTGTTTGGCCTCATCCGAAGGACGAATGAACCAAGGACTCGGTCACCGGCCCCTAGTGGGTTACGGACCTCACGTTTCATCGCGCTGCCTTGTGGATTTGGCTTTGGATAGCTAAAGGCTTCGGTTGCGGATCCCTAAGAAAACCACCTGCTTTGGCTTGGGCAACCTGGCAGTATCGCGCACAAACAAATCATGGACTCGAGCTGTCTACCACTTCTTCCCGATTGTACCATGTTTTGTTTGGCACGGTCTGAAACCAGACAAGTGATATATATATATATATATATATATATATATATATATATATATATATATATATATAAAGACTAAAACGTTTTTCATAAGGAAGTCTGTAACGGACGGAAAGATCCATAACACTTCATATATTGTTAGGAAAACCGACCTGTATGTCGGGCATTGTCGAATTAACCAGGGAAATTAATGATTCGTTGATTCGATTTTAGGAAAGCTGACTGGAATGATGAGCCGATAATTACGAGGAACATTTTAGTTGAATGTGTTCTGAAATTCTTGTACTCGTTGGAACCATGGACACATTTCTGAATACAGATTTTTATCCTCTTAGTGACGATGGTTCTCTTTGGGATGGGTTATTTTATCGCCGGCGGTGATTGAACGGTGAGCATGAGGGACTTCATATACTTCTGTTTCGAGTCCGAATCCTGTCGTCATCGGTCACTTTCCCCATTTGCTCACGTCTAATTGGTTCTGACAACCTTCCTAAAATACCGCACAACTATTATATGGTGTGAATAAAGTAGATAATAAAAGGAGAAATGCAACTTCTGCATTGTCCCCGTTATCCCGCTCAGTTCTTTAGACTCACTCACATTTTCATTAAAGTTGTCAAAACTCACCCATAAAACAAATTCCCACATAGTCGAGCGAGACTGTCGCGTCCCTTGGGGCATCCTCAATTTCCTTGGTCTTCATCACCTGTTTTACTCTCACCCGTGGCTCCCACTGGGTGCAACGTGACGCGCGAATGTGGTCCGACATTAAATAAGGTCATTGCCTATAGTCTCTTACTGAGCTATCCTGAGTGGGGTGAAATTCACTGCGACGCGTTGGACATCCTCTGCTGACAGACTGTCATCCAAAATATGTATGAACCGCTCGTCCGGTCATCAAGTCCCAACACACGAACTTCTTGTCACCCGATGGGGTTTCCGTTGCACACTGAGTAATTTACATTAGAGGGGTAAACGCCATACCCAAAAGAGGTACTGCAAGAGGGAGTTTGGGGGAACTTTCACGTCAGAACCAGCTTGTTGATACTGCTTTTGAAGAAAGAAGGATTATGGGTAGGTGAGAAGACAGAAAGAAGCAATGTTCCAAATTTTTGCACTCCGAGGAAGAATGAAAATTGGAAGACAGAGGTACGACAGATGGAGATAGAAACCTGATAATAATGTCTGGCCGCCTGTGTAACAGAATGGCCAGTAAAGGTTAGGGAAAAAAGAACCGCCAGAGCAAGCTCTGAAGAACAGAAGCCACAATATTACCGGTGGAAGAGAAATCATGAAAGAACCGCCCCACGATGAGCTATTAATGGCAGATTGGAGGTTAGAAAAGTATCGTTGAACGCCATCAAGAAGAGAAAAGAAGGATGCGAAGCCCCACCCCACACGTGACTGCAATATTTGAGTGTGGGGCGGATTTGAGCTCTGTAAAATGGGAGGTAAGCTAGAGAGAAGAAACGTTCGGCAAGAAATCGAAAGACAACTTTGCGCGCAGCATGAGAAGCAAGCTGAGATATGAAACGGAACGAATACAGTAAAGAAGTTATGGATAAACCTAGAAGGAACATAACGTCTGTGAAACGCTGGTGGACTGAATCAAAAGGCAGATGCGGGGAGAAGAAATGTCATGTACGAAAAATTGAAAGGAAATTTTGTTATCTCTGAAATTAAGATGAATGTGAGAGCCCCATGGTGAGATGCGTCCAAGGTCGGAATCCATTAGTATACTAGAAAGAATGTGATCACGATCGATATTGGTGGTGGAATAGCGGAGGGGGGGGGGGGCGAACAAGAAGGGGAACAGTCAAAGTGGTATCTTCGGTAAGATCGTGAATTAGGTTGGAGGTCTTGGGCAGAAGATCATTCATGAGTTGAAGAGATTGGGCATAAGTGCGGAACCTTGCAGAAGGCTAGCATTTACAGGGAACGGGTGGAATAAGACCCCGTCGACTCGGGAGGAAATGGTCCGCCTAATGAAGGAACTTGGTGTCTACTGTACGAGAACCGGAAGAAACCCGAATCCAATGATTTCTCCCTCAATTCTCGTGCTAAGCAAGGCTGTTCCTTGTAGCCAGTACTGTTCAACTGCACCACCGATTGAATAATGCGTCAGGTGCTCACGGATTATCCTGGTATGCAGCTAAGCACCGATGCTTTCTTCACCAATTTAGCACTCATAGACGATGTCGTCATCCTTGGCGACAGCCCGACCGCCTTGCGACCGGTTTTTAATCACGTTAAGTACTTTGCCAAAGCCATGGGACTAGGGATCAGTATGTCGAGAACTAAGATCTTTTCAGCCTGCGCTTCACAGTCCATACAACCGATATTTTCCAACGGCGAGCAAATCGAAAATGTTCCATAGTTCTAATATTTGAACGCCACGATTCTCTCGAGCGGTCAGGCCAAAGATGAAGTCAAGTTGCGTATTGACGACGTCAGGATACATCCTGGGCGCTGGACGAGATCAGGCTCCTGACCAAAGTCTGCGTCTTCTGAGCCACTATCCGCACTGTATTGACTCACGGCTGCGAAACGTGGCCGCTACGCGTCGAGGACATCGGGAAGCTGGAAGCGTTTGATCATTAGTTTCTGTGACAAATTCTCAAGTTGACTTGTCATGACATGCTTTCAAACGACGCAATAAAACAACGGTGCTTCGATATCAGAAAGCTGCCAGTGTTCCTTCAAAGCCAGCGACTGAAGTGGTCTGAACAGATCCTACGACCTATAAACACGGAGATATAAAGCAACGTCTTTCTCCTGTTCGACCGTTTCTCATGGGTAGGTGCCATTCGGGACGTGCATGAAGCCGGTCCATCCTCCCACAGGAGCTGACCGCATTAAAGTAAAAGTGAGTAACATCACAAGAAAGGAAGATTAGAAACGGTACGGAGGTTTTCAACTCGTTCCCTTTGTGGTATTGTTCATTCTTTTCGTCCGGATTAAAGTCGACGGTTGACCAACGGGACCCCGTCGGTCTATTTATGGGAGAATGAAGCATTGACATTCACATCACCATGAGTAGTAGGGTACTACAGCAACTGGTGATGCCTAGAATAATCAGATAAAACGCATTGCAGGATTTGTGTTTACTTAAACTGAATTTTTTCCACTGAACGGTAATTTAAAGAACGCGCTATACCTGAATACTGGCTGATTTATGGTCTCATAATTTCTTTCTTGAATTTCAGGCTTATCAGCAACCACAAAGAACGTCATCCGTAGATTTAATGTGACAAGATGTTTTGGAAAGTTTTGACTACAAACCAATCACGGCGGGCAGTCTGTGTTGTATGTCCCCGTGGATTTTCCTCCCCTCTCCCAAAGCGAGTCTCTTTGGAATCAAAATGGATTGCTTTTATTCGGCAACACGACACAGAAAAGAACAAAGTAATGGTTTACTCGTGAATTACATTAGAAACCTTTAGGAATGGGCCAATGAACTACGTGCGTCAAAAAGGTCCTACATATTGTCCATGTTTCCTTACCCCTCCGGGAATCTTCATCTGGGCCACCTTCGTGTTTATACGGTGGCTGATGTGCTGTCACGATATAAAAGGATGCGAGGTTTTACAGTTCTTCAACCTATGGGATGGGATTCGTTTGGTCTTCCGGCGGAGAATGCTGCCATTGATCGAAATATCCTACCTGCAGAATGGACCCACAGGTAAACCTTTGTGGATCAAGCCTCAAATGAGTGAATTTTAAAGTTGAATTTCTATGCTCATTTTATGGTTCATGTTATCTCCTTAATTGGTACAGGAGTATTTAAACCAGTGAAGAAATACGGATGTTAGTTAGCAAGGGTTGCGACCATGGATATGCACATTTTAACAGTGACCAAAGAATGTCTGTCGATAAGAAACAATTACTCGAAACAAGTGCAGTCCCAACCTGTGTAGTTCAACTTGGGGATCAGTTTCAATTAGTGTCAGTCGTTCAACCTGTTATGTCCCAGAAGCGCACATGTACGAAGGAACGTGTATTCAGAATCAACGAACGGCAAGTACAAGCATCGGCACAAGAAGAAAAATGTCCAAGCAAACGTGAGTTGTCAATCAATATCGGTGTGGCACGATGTAATCTGCATGTGGTTGGCAGAATAAGACAGTGCAGATCGTAGTACAGACAGGTATCGGATACGCAAGTGTAAGACGAACGGGACGGGGGTGAATCACGAGCGGATGTTCACGGCGTATGGATAAGCCTCACGGCATCATGCGACTGATTCAACCACACAACTCCACCTCTCTCCTCTCGAAGAGGTAATTCCATAGCATAACGCGGTGACATAGTTATGATGGTAATAGTAATATTGGCAACAACAGTAGCAATGGTGGTAGCAGTCGCAATACCCATAGTGGTAGTAGTAACAACAGTGGTAGTAGCCGTAGTAGTAGCAGAAACAGTCAGAATTGAGGGGTAGTAGCAGCCTCACACGTAGTAGTGCAGTAGCATCAGTAGTAGTCGGTGTTGTATGGGTATCAGTAGCAGGAGTAGTAGTCGACGTAGTGCTGGTGCCAGTGGTAGTCTTCGTTGTAGTAGCAGTCGTAGTATTAGTAGTGCTAATAGTGAGAGCAAAATACAGTGTAACAGTGCCCAGGCAATTATCCAGCGCCGTAGTGATGGAAGATACACATAGGAAAAGTGCGAACGAGAACGGGAGTAATGTGGTCAGGGGTCGCAACGAGAAATCAAAAAAAAACATGTCCAACGTAAACGCTTGCCACAAAAGTTTCATGTGTAGAGTGATTTTGAGTGAATTGTTTTTCCAATTAAATCAGCAGACTGAATTCCACGCACTTGTTTTCGCATATATACTTGTTAGTGGAGCTGCAATGCACCCGCCCAAATGTACGTAGCATAACTTAGTTGAGTCTTCGGTAAATGAAAAATCGTCCACAAACATTGGATTGGTTCGGTAACGCAAGTAACGGGTTCATGAGGAGAAGGAAATAGATTGAATGCACTTACGCCACTGGTCGTGACGCCTAATCATATCACATATCAGTGAAAATAAATATTGTCTCGTTTTCGCTGAGATGCTTCTATTCCGTTATGTTTGTGGCCGAGTGATGGTGGCAGGGTTTTGTCTAGATTTTGTGCATAGATACTCGTCGCAATAAAACAGGCTACACGAGTCAGTCATAGATGCTCACCAATGCTTGCTAGTTGTTTCAGTCATACAATTATCTAGTTCTGTTTTTATGCTAAAATGTGCTAGAAAAAATATGTAATCATCATTCTGCATGAGTTTCGAGTAGACCCGTAATTACTCCGATAAATCAGGTACGAAACACGGGATACGTGTCTTTGAGGATATTCTAGTCGACTGGTTTACACCATATCAACAGAGTCAGTGCTCTCGGAACGGCATGTGAGAACAGATTCTCCTGAATGGACGGACGAGATCTACTAATCCAACAGCTACAAAGGAGAACTGTTCAACTACTTGACCCGGCATTCCAGAGGAGGCGAACGAACCGTACAGCAGGCCACCGGCTCCTCTGAAAATACCCTGCTGCCTTGCAGTCTGCACTTGGGTGTGCAAGAGCTAGAGGTGCGACCTCGATGAAAAAGGCCAAACGGTGCTAGGGACACCGCTTCGTACTCTACTCCCGCAACTCTGTGATTTTTCACGGAACCTCAAGCGCTCATCATGCTACGGCGTCCCCGGTGAGCGACGCGCCTCGTGTCCCGGCGGCCGAGGTGATAAGACAACAAGCTGTAATTATTCGCTGCAATAAAAAACAAACATAACCTGTTGAAATGTAAGGATGTTTCTAGACGTCGGTAGTCAGTGCATCACAACGCGTACTCTACATAACTATGAAGTAGATATCGCTTGCCTCTCGAAATTCCGCCTGCCCAACACAGGTAGCCGACAAATAAAGGTCCCGGGAGTGGACACATCTTATTGGCTCTATACCAGTGGCCCGAAAGACAACTCCGGTCTCTACGGTGTCGCGTTCGTTCTGAACAAAGCAGCTAATGATGCAACAATCTCTTGAGAACCAGTCTCATCCATAATCGCCTTGGCACACTTTAAAGGCTCCCCGCACGACTTGACGGTGATCGCGATCTATGCTCCTACCAACTAAGCTGATGAAACCAAGGACGAATTCTACTCTAATTTGCAGGAGGTAAACAACCGGGCCTCGAGGCGCGACGTACTTTTTGTCGCAGGAAATTGGAACACTCGCACAGGTACGGCCGACGAATCCACTAACCATATTCTCGGGAACTTTTGGTGTTGGTCCGCGCTTTGTGAACGGTGGTTGACCGATTGGCTGAGCCGACGTCAACAGAATGGTTGCCTGCAACACTCGATTTCAACACCCTGAGAAGCACCTACTCACATGGTACTCCAATGACGGTCACATTGCGCACCGACTCGACCACATTTCGATGAGATCCCGTTGGGCCTCGCTTGTGGAAGATTGCCGAACATATCAAGGTGCAAACACAGACAACGCAAACAGCACTGACCATGTCCTCTCACGTGCGTGCTTCACAATTCATGTCTACACGTGTTAGGGTGTTCGCACTCTTTCCGGATACACGTTGCTGCCCTAGAAAATCCAGAGAAGCGAGAAGCGTTGTCACGAGCAATCACAACTCGACTTACCAACTCAACCAACGCACAAGCAGACGAAGTTTCTGTGGAAAGGCAGTGGACTCGAATGAAGACGACAATCAAGGAAGGTATTTGGACAGTACTCGGGAGAACAAAGAACCGAACAAAAGATTGGATCTCCGAGATCACACTCCAGTTGTCAACCAAAGCACATGAAGCCTGACTGGCAAGTAGTGACGAACGCCGCAGAGACAAACTCCTTACAAATTCTGATCCAGTCCTTTTTCTATCGCCGGGCTCGATAGACCTACCGAGAGCCTAGATGCTCTACGTATTTTTCTGTTGTGCTGGTTCATGTTTTGAGCTGCCCGCCAAGGCGACAACGCCAACTAGGATAAGGAGCAGGGCAGAGTGTTTGTTTGGTTGTCTCTGCCTCGGGTCGCCGAAGGGTTTGACCAAACTACTGAAGTTGTCGACGTTGGAGGAGGACGGAGAGCGCATCGATATCAGAGCATCGTCACCTCATCCCTTTGTTGGACACCCTGTCGTGCCAGTTAACTTTGAGGATTTGCCGCATGCAACAGTGGTCTAAAACCCCCAGCCTTCTGGTATCATCAGCTCGTATTGGCCAGGTTTCGCATCCATAGATGAGTACAGGCCAAATGGCGGCACGCTAAACACGAACTTTGGTTCTTAAGCTGATTTTGCTGCGAGTCCACAGCGTTGGTCTTAGCTGGAGGAAAGTTCTCCTTACACTGTCGATCCATAATACCACTTCATCTTTTGTCTGGCCGTTCAAAAGCAGAGTTGAGCATAGGTATTTGAATGGAAGGACGTATTCGACTGGTTGGCCATTGATCGATAGCTGTTAAATCGTCGGGCCTAGATGGGTTGTGAAAGCTTTTGTTTTGGTCGAATTTACTTCAAGTCCGATGGACCTCGCAAAGGAATTGATTCGGTCGGGGATTGGTTGCAGCGTGGAGGTGGAGTCACCCAGTACGATAATATCAACCACAAACTCCAGGCCCGAGATGTTTATTTGCTAGTTTAGCTGAACGCCAGGGTAGTCGTGTAATGCCTGTCGCATTGTCCAATCAATGGCGTAGTTGATCAGTACCGCTGAGAGGAGACGGCCCTGTCTAACTCCGGTAGTGAGTGCGAACTCGCAGGACTCTTCACCGTACATACGAGCCCTAGAACCAGTTGTTGAGTGGTACCCTACCAACAGCCTTAAAAGCTTATCGGGCATTCCACCGGATTGGATTATAGTCGAAAGAGGCTCGCGGTTAACCGAATCAAAGGTGACCCGGAAATAGATGAAACAAGCGTCGCTCCAGTCTTCTGTCCCTAACCACCCCTCTTTGCCTCATCTGTCCACCATAATGCTCCCACTGAGAACACGGTCGATACTCGCAACGATTCACTGTCAAATAGTGTCGGGAATAATCCTCTGTCTGGTAACTGACATTTTCTCGAACCGCGTCAGCCTCTGAATCTCGGCTCCGGTAATATGCGTACACTCATGCAGGCCGGTCGGCAGGCATGCCTAGCTCTCCCAATGCCCCCTCTGAAGATTGATATCTGCTGCGTAAGTGAAACGCGTATCCAGGATTCGAGCAGTGTAATTCAACTAACTGCTCCTGGTATCTCATCGAGGTATTTTCAGCGCACTTTAGGAGACGAAGTAGCTCGAGCTGTGGGTCAACGTGGTGTAGGAGTAGTCTTGACTGCGAAGGCTAAGGCTGCTCTTTTAGACTGGATCCCTGTTAACAGTCGTTTATGTGCTGTGAGACTCCAAGGGTCAGTCGGCGTTCGAAAGGATGGTTGTGTTAAGCGCAATTTGTTTGTGATCTCGGCGTACGCCCCAACGGACTACAGCTCAGACTTGCAGAAAGATGAGTTCTATGATGCACTCGCCACCCTCGTTCGCAGCAGTAAAGGTTCTGACATTGTAGTGCTAGCTGGTGAGTTCAATGCACAAGTTGGCAAACTTAGTGTATCAGAAGCCTATTTAGGTGGGCGTTGTGCTTTACCCCCTGAGCGTGCAGACAACGGGGATAGACTTCTCCAGTTTTGTGCAGACTATCGATTGTTTTTGTCTAGCACCAATTTCCGACACAGCTCGCGTCGCACAGGGACATGGCGCTCTAACTCTACAGGTACTTTGAGTCAAATTGATCATATCGCCGTAAGCTACCGGTGGGGCAGTTTTGTCCAGAACTGTATATCTTACTGGTCCACGTACGTAGAGTCGGACCATGCATTAGTTTTAATGCGATTATCTCCCGAGCTCCATGGCCATCGTCGCAAACCCGCAAACCCGATTAGCCGTGCAACGTTTGTGTGATCCAGAAGTACGCAACCGGTATGAGCAGAAGTTAGCACATGAGCTAGGATCTACGACGAACAGTAATGTAGATGAACATTGGGCTCATATCAAACAGGTGATGCTCTTTGCAGCAGGTTTTGCCTGTGGTCCTAGATCCGTTGTCCATCAAAGACACTGGATCTCGCAAGAGTCGCTGAGTATAATGGAGCAAAAGCGTCAGCTCTCGAACCGTAAGGAGATGAATAAGATGCGGAGAAGGTTACGAAGGCAAGTTACGCAAAGCCTTAAGAAGGATCGCGGAAATTGGTGGGTCAAGGTAGCCGAAGAAATGGAAATAGCAGCTGCTTCAGGTAACAGTCAGAGACCGTTCAATTTTATTCGTGACACCGGTGGATGGCGCATCCAGGTCAGTGAAACGATTTGCGATAGGAATGGAGAACCTATCCATAGCAGACAGCGAAGGCTTGACCGTTGGACCGAATACTTTAAGGAACAGTTTAGCTGGCCGCACGCTAGTGTAGTTACTCCCGTGTCAACAACTGCGACTCCTTGGGTGGTATCACTTGAGTCCCCATCGGAAGTAGAAGTATAGTCATGCATTCGATCACTAAAGCGAGGGGAAGCGGCAGGTCCCGATGAACTTCCCCCAGTTCTTTTCAAACTGGGTGGGAATGTTTTGATAAAATCACTTACCGCTTTGCTCCGTGACATTTGGAACGTGGAGCGTATTCTGTTAATATGGAGTGAGTCGTTGATTGTTCCCATCTTCAAGAAGGAATACGCAATGACTAGTAACCATCGTGGGATTAGCTTAATTCCGATAATCACCAAAGTGTGAGTCTCGATTCTATTGCACCGTCTTACACCCGCTCGCGAGAGGAATGCCCGCGAACAGCAGGCTGGATTCCGTCCAAGTCAAGGATGCATCGACCAGATTTTTACTCTTCGCCGACTACGTGAAACGCGTCACACGCACCGCCGGCCGTCAATAGTGATTTTCTTAGACTTGAAAGGCGCTTTCTATTCAGTTGATCGAGCAGCGCTTTTCAGTACTATTCATCGAAAAGGTATGCCACAGAAGTTCGTGAACCTACTGAGATCATTGTATTCTCATACTTCTTGTTGCGTAAGAGTTTACGGTGAACTATCCGGTCGGTTCGAAACGACTAGTGGTGTTTGACAGGGATGCCCTATGTCTCCATTCCTTTTCAACTTCGTCATGGACGAAATAATGGAGAGTGCGCTGCAAAGTCTTCAGGATGTAGGCGTCAAACTAGGAAATAGTGGAAAGCTGTGTGACCTAGATTACGCGGACGACGTTGTCTGCTTGTTCGAATCCACGGAACATGCTCAACGTGCACTAGATAGACTTGGGAGAGCTGTAGCTCCATTCGGCATGCGCTTTGCACCTTCAAAGTGCAAGGTGGTTACAAGACTGGAGGTCGACGATTCCGAGCTTGATGCTCGATGGGGAGGTGCTGTTAGTTGTCGACCACTTCATCTGCCTCGGCAGCTGTGTGACGACGGATGGGAGCACTGTAGTAGAGGTGAGTACGCGTATATCCAAGGCTCGAGCGGCGTACGCTGGATTGGAGCACTTGTGGCGTCGATCCGATATTTCACTGAAGTTGAAAGGTCGTGTATACTGTGCTGCAGTGCGTTCAGTTTTGTTGTATGGCTGCGAAACTTGGAGTTTGCGTGCTGAAGATATTCGTCGTCTTGAGGTTTTCGACCACCGATGTTTACGTAGTATCGCTAAGATCGGGTGGAGTTGCCGAGTAGGCAATTCTGAGGTCAGAAATCGAGTATTGGGTACTAATTCGGAGAACATTGTCACAGCGTATCCAGCGTAGTAGACTTCGTTAGTTGGGGCATGTGTTACGGATGGCAAACACACGTCTACCGTATCGCGTCCTATTCTCCGTTCCTCCTAGGGAGTGGAAGAGACCACGTGGAGGTCAACAGATGACGTGGCAGCGAGGAATGGGGAAATGTACAGCGAACTTAGGAAAAGTAGGTGCTTCACGTCTTCGTGGTTGGGGTCCAAAAGATCCGTCAACCAGTTGGCTGAAGACACTGAAGAATATGACAGCGAACCGTGAACAGTGGCGATCGTGTTGTCACTTTGGGTCTAATCAGAATGATTGATTGGTGTGCGTTTGTACAGTTGAACTGTCTATTCCGTGTGTCGGATACCAGGGCATTCTTTTCTTTTCCCACGCATGTAGGTCCAGTCCCTGTCCATCTTGTATATTCATACATTCTAATTCAGCGTGCAAGATGGTGAGAAAGGCAGTGGTCAGTGGGGCTTGCCCTACTGTTTAACGCTGTACGATGATGATGATGATGAACATAATTTATACAACCTACAGCAGACTGCAGAATTTTCTTTTGCAGCTCGTCCGTCAGTCTTCTGGATGCTGATTCAATAATCACCTGATTGAGTGACTCACCAGGATACCTGGAAATTGGCTATATCACACAATTGTATCTTTTCCTTAAGTACTTTGATTACAAAACACTTTAATGCGTCAGGTCGAAAAGTTGACCGGACGCAGCGTTTGAGATCAGATCAGATCAGTTCAGTTTATTTAGCCATTAAACTTGCACTTCTGTGCTCTGCTTTCGGTTGCTACCTTCCGGCATCGTCCACTAAAGAGCGAAAAGAATATAGGCATAAGGATAAACATCCAAAAAGTCGAAGTACCTAGGGGGAATGAAGACGGCAAGGAAAGGGTCCGAATGCAACTACGCCACTGATCGCGACATCTGGCTACATCACCTTATGCCTCCAAACATTTAGTAGACGGATCATGTGGACCCCAGCCTGGAAGTCTAACACATCCTATTCGGCTAAGTCCACTGGTCAAGGTTTTCATAGCTTCTTTCCATGTCATGGATTGACCACCTAGACCTACCTTCCAATCACCACGTGCCTCAGAGAACAGCGTACGCTGAGGAAGTCTATCTGTGGGCATGCGTAACTCATGTCCAACATCGAAACTATCAGCGTACGGCGAATCGATTCTTATTGTGATGCATTACCCAGCTCTGTGTACATAAGAACGACTGGCCTAAAATGTTTGCTTACCTTGGCATTAATCCATCAGACCTCCTTCTTCCCAACCCACGCATTGCAAGAAACCTCGATCCTATCTACCTTACTTTTACCTTTACATCTTACTGTACCCTATATATATATATATATATATATATATATATATATATATATATATATATATATATATATATATATATATATATATATATATATATATATATATATATATATATATATATATATATATATATATATATATATATATATAATTTTTGCGTCTCTCGATCTGTGTCTTCTTTCTGTTCTCTTGAATCAGATAAAAGGGACCCAGTGTTTTAAACTCTTCCACAACGACGAAGTTTACTGTTGTCACTCTGATCTAGCGATTTTGTTTCGAACCCGATTCAGTATATCAGTTTCTTGTGGAAGATCAGATCATTTGATATGTATTTAACAGAAGTTTTTATGTCATTCAACCAGAAATATTCAGCAAATGCGTGAGCAGATGGAATCCACTATGCTTCTTAGTTTGGACTGGTCTCGGGAAATAAGTACGTGCAGTTCGGATTATTATAAATGGACGCAGTGGATTTTTCTGAAGCTTTTTAAAGCTGGACTGGTCTATCGTCGGTCTGCATATGTGAACTGGGATCCGATTGATCAGACAGTTTTAGCAGATGAACTTGTGGATGCACAAGGCAGATCATGGCGTTCCGGAGCCGTGGTTTTGAGAAAACCGCTCTGTCAGTGGTACTTTCGTTCCTCAGCTTATTCGCAAGTAAGTAGTACTGAACTTGGGGTGACAGATTTCGCACACGTGTTATAACCATTTTTGTTGTCTTGATGTGGCAATGAATCTTCGCTTTTGATTAAAATTTACCTTTTCCGGAAGACTGTATAAATATGTAGGACCACATTGTTTTCCAATAAACTGACAGAATCCTTCAGGACTCCATGAGTAATTACAAACAATCTGTGATTTCTGATGCGTTTGCTAGTTGGGCCTGAATCTTGATGGGTGATCGGGACTGTAATGGAAAGCGGGAAAAAGATGTCCCATTTATCAGGATAAATTGGAATTATAGATGTGTGCATGGTTGATATAACACCAGAAGAAAGCATGTAGATCTGAGACAAAAATAGCCGGGAGGCTCGTAATTTCAGCTTTAGTTCGTCTACAAGATTCAAGAAGGCGCCTCCGAGAGAGAAAAGGGCTCATTGGAAGTAAGTAGTTTAAAGACGGGGTGACGAAGTTTCTCTGGAGCACACGACCAGTTTCGCGGTCACTGCTCATCATTTGTGTTCCCTGTACTCCTCTGGAGGTCAGGTGTTCGCATCTCGCCACCACCGGTCACTTTAGTGGGAGGCAGTAGTCAATTGTCACCTTGTCCGTTACCACTCCTGATTTAGTGGGACCTTATACGGTTCTCCACTTCAAACTTTCGGGTCTGTTGCCGACTATCTCTAGTAGTGCAGTGTTCCTTTAGGGCTATGGAGCATGCCTCTTTCATCGCGTTCATGCGCATGTATGTAGTAAAAATCTTCGTAGGTGTCATACTTACAGCGATTTAATGTATGCATCTGGAATATCCACTGACACCCTTGTTACACACATGACAACTATAAAAAAAGGAGAGTTGAATCTCTAAAGCGTAGCAACCTTCAGATTGGATATAACTGTAGGCCGTAGGTAAGCGGTCTAACCTGTACGGTGCATGCCCAGTAAGCTTGATTTTAACTCAATGCTAAGGATGGTACTTAATTTCACCCGGGATCTTCATTCGTGACTCAACGGCACCCGGTGGCGCAAACGCTATGCGGGATGCTTATACACTATGAGTATATATATATATATATATATATATATATATATATATATATATATATATATATGTATATATATATATCGAATAAGAACTGGCTTGGAATCAAGCATGGTATCAACGCAACAACAACCAATACAAAATTGGGGAGAGGATAGTTCAGCAGAGAATAAATAGTTAGTAAAGGTGTTATGATTTGTCGTGACTTTTCTGGTTTTTGTTGTCACACTTTTTGACGTTTTTTGTCATTATGATGCTCTGAGTGACATTTTTGGAATAATAGGGCACGAGAGTTCAACAGATAGGTTGTGCAGCGTTCGCGCCACTGACGTCCATTCTTAGCCTTGTATCTCAATGTCTGTAATGAACTACAGTCCTCATCTCTGAGGCTTCAACTATGAAGGCGGGAAACACCAACGGAAACCAAAGTTGATTCCAGCCTCCTCACACCTCTACGCCAAGTTATGGCCTGACTACCGCATCGCTTTTTCCAGCCTTGTCCAGCACGTGTGAGTAGAGCACGTGAAGGTGGACGGCGGGTAAGCATTCGCAAAACATGTCCGAGCTATCGGTGGCGGTGTAGGGTGATCATTTCGGTCGGAGGGCGAATACCCGTACCTAACACGACGGCAGACCCTGCCATTACTCAGTCGATGTTCTCACCAGACGCGAGCAATGCTTCGGAGATATCGGTTTTTGAATACAAATAGATGCCGAGCATCCTCAACGCGAGGAGGACAGGTCTGGCAACCGTGAAGCAAAACATCACAAACGACGGTTTTATACACGCATTCCTTACGGGAGAGCCGGATTTCACGGCGACGCCACCAGTATCTGAGGTTGGCGAAAGCTGTTGTGGTCCTCGTTATTCGTGATGTGATCTTCTCTCTAGCGCCAACTCCGGCTATGACCAAGCTCCCGAAGTACTTGGCATCATCGACTTCTTCCAGCTGATTACCGCGAAGGATGAGTGCAGGGACAGGCTCCTGCTAGTCTTACAAAGTACTTTGCACTTCGAAAGACGCAAATTGCATACCATATGTGGACAATTCAATCGCCAAGCTTTTCAGAGCGTTTCGAACTGTCCGTACACTTTTGGTGGACAAGGCGATGCCATTGACATATTGCAAATGGGAAGCTCTGTTCTGTAAAAGGAGTTCAACTCCAACATTTGGAGGACCAAGCAAGGCATTCTTTAAAACGTCTTTTATGGGAAAGTTGGAAAGAAGTAGTAATACGGGTAGCCTTATCGTACTCCACTGGAGACGACAAAGGGGACGAAAGCTGGCTTTAGTCGCTAACCCGACCTGAGGTGTGACGACACAATTCTTTTTGGATTGATACATGCTTCTGAGGTACTCCATTTCTCAACAGACAGTTCCACAGTGCAGTCCTATCGACAGAGTCGAAAGCCGGACGATTGTGTGGGAACACGATGAAGGGTATTCTGTGAAAGGTATGACGGTGCTGTAGCAGGTGTCGGGAGATTAAGATTTGGTCGAAGCATTGACGACGGGCGCGAAACCCGGTCTGTTCCTTAGGAGACTGCTGTTCACGCGTTCGGTACAACCTGCGAAGTATGACAGACACTGGCAGGTTCGACGCAGTTGGAATAACGCTTATACCCCTATGGTTGATGCAGTCACTACGCGAGCCCTTTTTGAAGATGAGGACAACAATCGATTCTCCCCACAAGAAGAGGAGCTGTTCAGAATTCCACACTCTTGAGAACAAAACATAAGGTTCTCTACCAAGCTGTACTCCACCATTTTTGAAGAGGGCTGAGAAGGTTGTTGGAGCCTGGTGGTTTGTGATATCCTAAGGCTTGGATTTCATTATGGATCTCCACCTCTTGTCGGATCTGTCAAAACAGACGATGGGATGCGCGCCGGAATATCCGCGTGTGAGACTGACACAGGAGGCCAGCTGAACTGTGTCCGGAAATGCTTGGCACAGCTTTCGAGACGCCAATGTTCATTGAGTTGGCAAATCGTCAGGTTCACAGATTCATTCGCTTACACCTAGTGGTTTTCTACCGTTGATTCGAATAGCGGCTTCTTGTTCCATCTTTGATCCACATTGCGACCACCAGGTTTCGTTATTCCTACGATAAATCGCGTTCAGTGCACGTCTTGTTGCGAGTAGGAGTGCTTTGTGAAATAATAATTTCACCTGTAACTTTCAAAAGCCGTCCTAACAAAATAACCATTGGAAATAAAGAGGAAAAATCAAAACAAAAAGTACTATCACACTTTTATACTTCAACCATATTCCTTAATCACCCCATTTTCCGACGTCCCTTTACGGTGGCTTTGTGTTTTTCTTTTCAAACTAATATGAGCGTGTGTACATATTCACTCACTCACTTATTCGCTCATCACTCACTGCACAATCGAAGACAGGTATCAGTGCAGATAACACTAATGCTGCCACTTTAACTGGTGGCGAGGCCTCAGCGGTGAAAAGCTCGTAGACAGTACCATCAGTTTTGTAAACCTAACCGTAAAATATTATTCCGATTTTAGAAATAACGTTTTTTCATCACTTGTGCTGCGCTTAGGAAAATTATGAATCTTTGGTGATTGTGATTTATTCTTTTTCACTAACTCGTTCTGCTTCAGTCGCTTCTGGACGGATTGAAGGAAATCGAGGGTAATCAATGGCGTGATGTTATCCAGATGCAACGAGGTTGGCTTGGCAAGCTGGACGGAACTCAAATCGAATTTGATGTGACCTCTCCCAGTGTATGTGATATATTAATGCAGCGGACGAATATCGACTCACCCTCGAAGTCTCAAGAACGTCTGATAGTTTTCACCAGAGAACCACATCTTATTGTGGCTGACTTCGTCAGTCACATAGATGTGACAACGGACAGTGTTTACTTTTCCGACTGCTATCGCAAGGTTAGTTTGTACTTTGTAAGCCGGATCAGATCCGTTCTTTTATGCGGCTCAAAAACACGGCGACCACTATCAGTGTTTAAGCCTCGATATCTTCGTAGTATTGCTCAAATATGATGGCGGCACCGCACCAACGATGCTAAGGTCGGGCGTGGGACGTGTGTTACGCATGCCCGCCGGTAGACTTCCGATGCTGGTAGTGGTTGAAAGGTAAGTCGAGGTGATCAGTATGAAGACCTTGACCACTGGACTTGGCCACATAGGATACGTGACTTCAGTGTCAGGGTCCACGAAACCCGCATACCAGACGGTTGGAGACAATAAGTGACATGGTCAGTGGTGTAGTTCCATTTGGGCTCTTTCCTTGTTTTCGTGACTTCCGCATCTTACTTTGCCTCCGGTTTATTTTGTTTTATACTTCCATTCATTCTACCCTCAAATAGGCTATCAAAACCAGAACACAGAAGTTCGAGGTTAATGGTTGCATGCACTGAACCTAGCTGAAAATCTTAACACATTTTCTACGGTAGACTGCGGCCGTTTAAAGTGCTCACAGCAACTACCTTTTCAGAATTGCTTTGTGCTTTTGTTCTTTTGTACAATGTGTTCAATAATTCCGGATCCATCCCGAAAGTTTCAAATATCTATATTAGCTGATGATAAAACTGACAGCAGTTATTTTCTTCAATTTTCATACTTCAGCCGAAAAGAGCCCTCAGATTGTCTCCTTGACATAAAGATCAGCGACATTGGTATGTACGAATCATGACTTCAGAGGTACATATGTTAACTTCGAAGTGAATACACAAAGATGTTAATACATTCCGAGTTCTGATACTGGTATTTTCACGAATGTGTTCACGCTTACTATGAATAAACTGACCATATCGGTCGAATTGACATGGATCACCCGAGTCAACGCGTACCTACATGTGCTTAATCGGGGAACATCGGTGACCTGACTACAAGGTAAACCTGTATTCGATTGCTAAAGTGTCTTCAGAAAGCTTACTCGCAGTTACGAAGACTTTGCCAACGAGGTTGTATTATTTAATGTGCAAAATTTACATATAACCGCATACGTCCTTTAGTTTTCAGATTTTCCGAGTTGTAAAACGAATATCCACGTATGTTTGTGATTTTTCTTCAGATGAAGCAGAATAGTTTTCTCATTTTGGGTTAACATAGTGCATAGGTTTAACCCCTGTCCGGTCTGCTGATGATCACCGGTAAAATACTTAATAACATTTTTAAGAGTAGGCACATGTACTTGCGCGTTGACTCGGGTGATCCAGTTTATTTACTCACTTATTTTACGGTACTGCGACTGGCTCCTTTGAGAGGATAAGCCGGCTTCATGAATGTCTCTCATCGCGGCTGTCCATGCTGACCGGTTGGCAGCAAGGTCCTTGCATATGTCTATCCAACACAATTTCCGTTGGCGAGTGCTGTACACCATACGAGGGCCAAGTTGGTGTACACCTTTGAAAACGGTATCCAGCCAGGTTTTTAATTGTTCTGCTCGTCGGTGACGCCAGTCTGGGCATGGCGATGGCGCCAGGACAATGCTGGTTAGGCCGTGGCCAGGTTTACGGTGTACGTGGCCAAACCATTGCAGTCGGCCGAGTTGATTACGCATTGAAAGGCGGGCGATGCGGCAGCAATTTCGAATGTTTTCATTCGAGATTCTATCACTCCATCTTACTTTTAAAATAGATCTGAGGCACCAGTGATCGAAAACTTCTACTCCATCACGACGAGACTGCACCTTGACGTGGTGTGATGGCTTGCGCCCCTCTATGACCCAAAGAGCTATACATGATAGCTTTTTTAAGCCGGAGATGCAATCATACCTGACAGGTCAATGGTTAGAGGTCAGACAAAGTCCAGTCTCCTGGTCCTCTAGGTTGGGGGTTGATTTGAGCTGGCAACTCAATCGGCAAAATCAGTGGAAGAATGATTGATCCAGGCAGACGGGCTTCCACTAAGCCGTCCCGCTGCCTGGCGGATAGGTTCTTGTAAGAACTAAAGACTTTGGATGAGGATCCTGATCGTTCTCCTGCTTTGCGGTGGACACCCTAGTAGTACCCGTCCAACATCTCGCATGAACTGCACAAATAGAAAGAATTCCATACTGCATCGGTTGTCTCGCAGGATAATGAGGACCGCGCTGCCCATTGCATCGAGCGGGGTGGGTAGTGATAAGTGGGCTACTGCTTAGAGTTCCTCTCTTTTATTCAACCTCTATCTCCTGTCCCTAACCACCTCTCTTTGCCCCATATATCCATCCATAATGCTGCAGCTGATGACACGGTCGATACTCGCAACGATTCACTGTCAAATAGTGTCGGGAATAATCCTCTGCCTGGTAACTCATATTTTCTCAAGCCTCATCAGCCTCTGAATCTGGGCTTCTTTAACGGGCGTACACTCATGCCGGTCGGTCAGCAGGCGTACCTAGCGCTCACAATAGGTTCTCTGAAGATTGATGTTTGCTGCTTAAGCGAAACGCGTATCCAGGATTCGAGCAGTGTAATTCAACTAACTGCTCCTGGTATCTCATCGAGGTATTTTCAGCGCACTTTAGGAGACGAAGTAGCTCGAGCTGTGGGTCAACGTGGTGTAGGAGTAGTCTTGACTGCGAAGGCTAAGGCTGCTCTTTTAGACTGGATCCCTGTTAACAGTCGTTTATGTGCTGTGAGACTCCAAGGGTCAGTCGGCGTTCGAAAGGATGGTTGTGTTAAGCGCAATTTGTTTGTGATCTCGGCGTACGCCCCAACGGACTACAGCTCAGACTTGCAGAAAGATGAGTTCTATGATGCACTCGCCACCCTCGTTCGCAGCAGTAAAGGTTCTGACATTGTAGTGCTAGCTGGTGAGTTCAATGCACAAGTTGGCAAACTTAGTGTATCAGAAGCCTATTTAGGTGGGCGTTGTGCTTTACCCCCTGAGCGTGCAGACAACGGGGATAGACTTCTCCAGTTTTGTGCAGACTATCGATTGTTTTTGTCTAGCACCAATTTCCGACACAGCTCGCGTCGCACAGGGACATGGCGCTCTAACTCTACAGGTACTTTGAGTCAAATTGATCATATCGCCGTAAGCTACCGGTGGGGCAGTTTTGTCCAGAACTGTATATCTTACTGGTCCACGTACGTAGAGTCGGACCATGCATTAGTTTTAATGCGATTATCTCCCGAGCTCCATGGCCATCGTCGCAAACCCGCAAACCCGATTAGCCGTGCAACGTTTGTGTGATCCAGAAGTACGCAACCGGTATGAGCAGAAGTTAGCACATGAGCTAGGATCTACGACGAACAGTAATGTAGATGAACATTGGGCTCATATCAAACAGGTGATGCTCTTTGCAGCAGGTTTTGCCTGTGGTCCTAGATCCGTTGTCCATCAAAGACACTGGATCTCGCAAGAGTCGCTGAGTATAATGGAGCAAAAGCGTCAGCTCTCGAACCGTAAGGAGATGAATAAGATGCGGAGAAGGTTACGAAGGCAAGTTACGCAAAGCCTTAAGAAGGATCGCGGAAATTGGTGGGTCAAGGTAGCCGAAGAAATGGAAATAGCAGCTGCTTCAGGTAACAGTCAGAGACCGTTCAATTTTATTCGTGACATCGGTGGATGGCGCATCCAGGTCAGTGAAACGATTTGCGATAGGAATGGAGAACCTATCCATAGCAGACAGCGAAGGCTTGACCGTTGGACCGAATACTTTAAGGAACAGTTTAGCTGGCCGCACGCTAGTGTAGTTACTCCCGTGTCAACAACTGCGACTCCTTGGGTGGTATCACTTGAGTCCCCATCGGAAGTAGAAGTATAGTCATGCATTCGATCACTAAAGCGAGGGGAAGCGGCAGGTCCCGATGAACTTCCCCCAGTTCTTTTCAAACTGGGTGGGAATGTTTTGATAAAATCACTTACCGCTTTGCTCCGTGACATTTGGAACGTGGAGCGTATTCTGTTAATATGGAGTGAGTCGTTGATTGTTCCCATCTTCAAGAAGGAATACGCAATGACTAGTAACCATCGTGGGATTAGCTTAATTCCGATAATCACCAAAGTGTGAGTCTCGATTCTATTGCACCGTCTTACACCCGCTCGCGAGAGGAATGCCCGCGAACAGCAGGCTGGATTCCGTCCAAGTCAAGGATGCATCGACCAGATTTTTACTCTTCGCCGACTACGTGAAACGCGTCACACGCACCGCCGGCCGTCAATAGTGATTTTCTTAGACTTGAAAGGCGCTTTCTATTCAGTTGATCGAGCAGCGCTTTTCAGTACTCTTCATCGAAAAGGTATGCCACAGAAGTTCGTGAACCTACTGAGATCATTGTATTCTCATACTTCTTGTTGCGTAAGAGTTTACGGTGAACTATCCGGTCGGTTCGAAACGACTAGTGGTGTTTGACAGGGATGCCCTATGTCTCCATTCCTTTTCAACTTCGTCATGGACGAAATAATGGAGAGTGCGCTGCAAAGTCTTCAGGATGTAGGCGTCAAACTAGGAAATAGTGGAAAGCTGTGTGACCTAGATTACGCGGACGACGTTGTCTGCTTGTTCGAATCCACGGAACATGCTCAACGTGCACTAGATAGACTTGGGAGAGCTGTAGCTCCATTCGGCATGCGCTTTGCACCTTCAAAGTGCAAGGTGGTTACAAGACTGGAGGTCGACGATTCCGAGCTTGATGCTCGATGGGGAGGTGCTGTTAGTTGTCGACCACTTCATCTGCCTCGGCAGCTGTGTGACGACGGATGGGAGCACTGTAGTAGAGGTGAGTACGCGTATATCCAAGGCTCGAGCGGCGTACGCTGGATTGGAGCACTTGTGGCGTCGATCCGATATTTCACTGAAGTTGAAAGGTCGTGTATACTGTGCTGCAGTGCGTTCAGTTTTGTTGTATGGCTGCGAAACTTGGAGTTTGCGTGCTGAAGATATTCGTCGTCTTGAGGTTTTCGACCACCGATGTTTACGTAGTATCGCTAAGATCGGGTGGAGTTGCCGAGTAGGCAATTCTGAGGTCAGAAATCGAGTATTGGGTACTAATTCGGAGAACATTGTCACAGCGTATCCAGCGTAGTAGACTTCGTTAGTTGGGGCATGTGTTACGGATGGCAAACACACGTCTACCGTATCGCGTCCTATTCTCCGTTCCTCCTAGGGAGTGGAAGAGACCACGTGGAGGTCAACAGATGACGTGGCAGCGAGGAATGGGGAAATGTACAGCGAACTTAGGAAAAGTAGGTGCTTCACGTCTTCGTGGTTGGGGTCCAAAAGATCCGTCAACCAGTTGGCTGAAGACACTGAAGAATATGACAGCGAACCGTGAACAGTGGCGATCGTGTTGTCACTTTGGGTCTAATCAGAATGATTGATTGGTGTGCGTTTGTACAGTTGAACTGTCTATTCCGTGTGTCGGATACCAGGGCATTCTTTTCTTTTCCCACGCATGTAGGTCCAGTCCCTGTCCATCTTGTATATTCATACATTCTAATTCAGCGTGCAAGATGGTGAGAAAGGCAGTGGTCAGTGGGGCTTGCCCTACTGTTTAACGCTGTACGATGATGATGATGATGATGATGAAACTTCTACTTGCCTGAATGCCTCAGCTCTTAGTGGTCAAGTTTCGCAGTCATGTAATTAGACTGGTCGGACTACGGGATTGTACACCCTGAACTTGTTCTTCAGACTAATTTCATTCCGTCGCCAGAGGGTGTTTCGGAGCTGTAGAAACGCCATTCAGGCCGCGCCAATGTGCCGTTTACCATCATTTGTGGCTTGTCTGTCAGGCAGGATGGTGAAACCGAGAAACTTAAGACCCGAGACAGTTTCTCTTGTCTGGCCATTCAATTGTAGGACTCGGGTTGCATGGCTAATGGGTGTTACGAACATCTGGTTTTGCTGGTATTGATCTCAAGCCCAATCTGCGAAGCCTTTTTATTTACCCGATCAAAGGCCACTTGCAAGGTGGTCAGGTCCTGTCCGAGCACCACTACGTCGTCTGCAAATTCATGGTCCGTAGTACTGCAGTGCTGCAGGAAACTCGGACGCCCTGATAACCGTCTATTGCGCGTTGCATTACCCAATCCGTCGCAAAGTTGAACAGCACTGGAGACAATGGGCACCGATGTCGTATTCCTGACTCCTGGACAAGCATCTTAGCCATAAACTTGAACAGGTGCTTTTGTTCCAGCTTAGTACGACTTTATCACGCTGACCAGTTTGAATAAGATGCCGTCTAAAAACACCATTTTCCACAATGACTCACGATCTATTGAGACAAAGGTGGCGCGAAAGTCTATGAAGCATGCGGCGGTAGGGCGTTGGAATCTGTAACGGTGTTCCAGAATCCTCCGGAGGATGAATATTTGGTCGACGCGTCCAATGTCTGGGCAGAAGCCCTCCGACTGGGCTGAGTACGTGCATGCCTCGATTCAGCGAAGCGGTTCAGCACGAGCTGGACAAACGCTTTTGCAACCACGTCTAGAACATTGATATCACGGTAGTTTCTGCACACCGTTTTGTCACCTTTTTTGGGAAATGGAAGCAGAACAGAGGTGTTCCAATCGGATGGGCATTTTTCAATTTCCAAAATCAAGCGCAGTAGGGTACGAAGTGGCTCGGTGACCACCGGAAGGCACTGGCCCGGGCCGAACTTCCCGAGAATGTGGCGTGTCGAGACATCTTGCGCGCCTGTCCGAGCGCGTCGCTTCTCCGGGACGCCGTATCATGAATAACGGAGTGTTTAGGAGACATAATGATGAATTTCGTGCGTGTTTGATACAAGAGACGTCCCTGTCGTCACTCGCTTTTTTGGCGGGCGCAACTCTAGCCGTTGCACAACCAAATGCGGACCGCAAGACTGCAGCCTGTTGATGCAAGGTTGCCAGTAGCTCCCTGAGAGCTCATTCGCCACTCGATTGAATTCAGTTCGACCCAGGGGCCCATGCGCGCCTGGTAATTAGACAGATCTCCTTCATAACCGTTGGGTTATACAATAAATCTCGTCTGTCTATTCAGGGATAATTGTTTGCGCATGCCGACTACCGTCTCACCTGGGTTTTTCGACCCCGGTTACCCTCGTTCCGCCTATTGAGCGGTCTGTCAGGTATGGCCGCTGGTGCATGCCTCAGCTTCGTGGGGCCACAGGTGAGAGCTGAGTACTTGACGGAGATCGGAGAGTTGGACGACACCCCAAGGGCACGACGGTCAACCATCTCAAAGGCACTACTGTCAGATGCCCCATACACCACAATTACAATAAGCGAGCTCACATTCGCCTAAGTGCCCCTAACAGGGTCGTCGGAATGTGTCGGTATATTTTCGCAATCACTCCGGCGTTACCAGTTGTAATTTTTAAAGGTTAATGTGTGACCACCGATGTCGTTGATCTTCATCACAGTTAGACATTCGGTCGGGTTGTTCCACCTGACAAAGAGAACCCAAAAATTAGTTACTGTCGTCCCTGGCAGTAGTCGATGTAGAAATTAGAAACTCTCCGGGTGGGTCCGGGATTATTGAACACACTACAGGTATGTCCAGGAAAGGCTGTCAGGCTATGAGCACGTTTACCCAGATGTTGCACAGACCGTAGTAGAGAAAGAACAAATTTTTCCCTGTCGAAACCCAATTGATCTGAGGGAGCGAGCTTGTCTCTAGTCACGCTTATAGTGGGACTGGTTGTCGTAAACAAATCCGGTTAACCGAACGGGATGACTAGCACACGGGTGTGCACGAACCCTTTGATGCTTACGTGTGTATCGGCTAGAAAACTGCCTCATTCGGTGAACATGGCGAACACCGCAGTGGTAGACCGCGTACTGCAGTCAGTGAATGCAGTGTGAGATCTACCACTGCGGTGTTCGTCGTTCACACTGCCCGTCTTCTCAAATTTCTGAATGAAAGCGCTGACAGTCGATCTTTCTACTTGTCAGATACGATGGTAACGGGCGGTAAACCGCCTATAAATTCCTGACGAATTCCTTCCTCACTCCACGTACAAATAAATGAGCCCAATTCGTTGCGATCTTTTGTTTGCATGGATCAAGTGGACGACGCCGCTTTTGAGCTGCCGTCAATTATCACTGCGTGCAGCAAATTATCAAACGGCGGACAGACCAGTTTTCGGCTCTAATAATAGAATTCCGTGATTGAATTACAATAGCAGTTCACGAAACACTACCTGTAGTTGATTTAGAGAAAAAACTTGGAGGCTATGTTTGGACAGGAGGGCTGCGCACCAGTGCTCCGGCTACCAGAGGTCTGTAAACACTACGTCAGGCCAGTGCTTATCCGAAATTCACCATCCACCTTATATAGGCACATTTGCACGTGCGTATTGTGTTGTAGCAAATCGTAACTAGCCTGCAGACCAGTATTCAGAAAGGTTGCCCGCGGTAGGAAAAAATATTGGCTAAATACGAACTCTTCCGATAACGCTGTTATCGAATATCTATTCAAGCGCGTTCTCTGTCACATGAGAATAGTAAATGGAATAAGTAGGCATCCAAAAAAGTCTGCCGGTGTGTACTTAAAACACATGATTTCACTTAGTGTTTACGTTCCAAATGCATTAGATAATATTTAATGTAATGGTAGTATATTAATAACAGTAACGGCAGTAATAGTAAAAATATTAATAAAAATAATAATGATATGACACCGTAACGCATAACTATGTATTTCCTTGAAAACTTACTGTTCGCCCGGCTGTGAGCAAACATTCATACTTCAGATAAACTCAGGCAGTTCATCTCAAATTTAAAACGACTTGTAGAATATCATTTCAGTCCCTAACTCAGTTTAGTACGTATACTACGTTGGGTCATATTCCCATTTCCTGATTCAGTTTTGTGCAGAAATTCACTGGTGCCGTTCTTTGGCCGTGTAATGATGACCAAATATATGGTCACCACCGAATTGAGTAGAAAATCCCTTTAAATCAGATCGAATTTTCCACGCATCATCCTTGTGTCACATTTAATTTAATACTTCATTATTTCATTGCTCCAATGTAAAGCTAACGCCTGCACAGGATTCACAATGAAATAAAATAAGCCGATTTTCCGTGAGCCGATTCGAATACTTTCCAAAACCCGATGTGATGCAGTTCTTTGTCAGTCCATTTAGGCCGACCGAACATTTCTCTGCTCTTAGCGCTGCTGATATTCTGTTTCAGCAAAGTGATTGCGGGTCGATATTCACCGAATGAGGCAGTTTTCTAGCCGATACACACGTAAGCATCAAAGGGTTCGTGCACACCCGTGTGCTAGTCATCCCGTTCGGTTAACCGGATTTGTTTACGACAACCAGTCCCACTATAAGCGTGACTAGAGACAAGCTCGCTCCCTCAGATCAATTGGGTTTCGACAGGGAAAAATTTTTTCTTTCTCTACAGCCTTTCCTGTACATGCCTGTACATGCCCTGATTCTATTGTCTCACTCACATTATCCGTTCGTGAAAAAATACAAAAACGAAATAAATTTTCTTTTTATCCTCTTTGGCTGGAAAAAATTGCCATATTTTACACGAGTCTCTATAGGTTTCACGGTTTTACCGCTACTTCGGGTCTGTCAACTGTACATATCCGTCTGGATTAGTTATCTACCTTATTCCGGACACTTAAAATAGCAGATCACGGTCTAATACTACAGTAGTATGAAGGACGGATCTACGAAGTTAGTAGCATCGTTAATTCTGGTCAACACAGGCTTCCCGTCATCGTTGTATTTTCTTACAATCCCGAGGTATATACGCGTTGAATTCGGTGCCCTACTTATGCTACTCACAAGTAACCTATTTCCACCCGGAGTTATTTTCCATGGGCTCTGGTTTTCCAACTTTGTTCATGTGCTATTCGCATAGCTGATGGTTTACGGTACTGTTCTTGTTTTATCTGCATGTGTGGTTTCTTTCTGAATATCCTGTTTTCTTTGAAAGCCAGAATGTGAGCGCGGTCTCAACTCTTCAAGAAAACTCATAGTTTTCCACGGTGCCGTTGATATCGCGGAGGTTGACTCACGAAAACTGTGTGTTATGTCTTCCGTGGCTGCCTCAATCTGGCCAGAGAGACTGGCTATCTGGGCTGTGCACCCTTTCACGGGTCGCTTGATACCAATGATTCGACAACCCCAAATTCACTTACCGCTCTCGGTTGCGTTCCCGGATTTTGTCCGTAAGTGTGAAGGTTACCTCTTGCTGCGAAAGACCAATCGTCTGTTTCGATCGCTCATTCAATGAAAAACTGTTTCTGTGCGTAGTTTTTAGCATTACTTCGTGGATAACTTTGTTTTGTGTCTACTCGTTTGATCTTTTTCCTGTTCCCGTTTCGTGCAGTGGTGCTTAAAAACAAGCGTTATTTACCTGCTACTGTTCGCCGGATTTCTTCAGCAGGGATAGTAAATTGTAATTGTCACATCCAAAATTGCACTTTAAATATAGATGACGACTTACAAACATGAGTTTAGGAGGATCCATGTTAGTACAACCTTGGGAAGCGAACTTTCTGTCCCATCGGTTGAGAGAAAATGAACAATAACGAAGGCCGAATTTCAATTGCTACGACTAAGTGAGACGTCGACCGAGAAAGAGTTTTCCTACAAAATTGTAGCATGTGCTACACAGACTTTTTGCATGTGTGATAAAGTTACAATTATCACTGTGCGTGATTGATATTGTCCGTGAATGAGCAATTCGACTGTCTTCTAAGCAATACAGCCAGTGACAGTTTTTTCAGCCTGAGTGACCTTTTCAAGGCGACCGTATCCAATGTGACAGTCACTTAGACACTGTAGAATTATAAGTGATATCAGTCAATTGTTAACTATTTGTGATGCAACTTTACGATATCTACTGCGTCATTCATAGTGCGCCTTATCGCTAAGATATGGCTAATGGTACTGAGTCAAAAAATGCTTTTGTGTGTGAATCGTTATTAATCTGGTTAGACAAGATCTGACACGGATCAAGCCAACCAGCTGCCCTTGTGATCGTGGACTGGGTTTCAGTTATGTCTAATCTCTCGGTAACACTGTACTGATATAAGTCTTGTTAAAGTATTCAACGAGGAAACTGGTAGTTGTTAGGAATGATGGGAATAGGTACATTGATAAGTACCCAAATAGTCAGTTGTTCCAGATTCCTTGGTCATTAATATTTGATGATCTGCTTATCACTAGAAATCCTCAGGTAGCCGTGTGGTGCTCTTTCATCGGCCATTTAGGAGTGGTCGTCGATGTGTACCTGAAGAACCCACTCGGACCGCGAATGATACAATTTCAGATTGAAATGAAACCTCAAGTGAAGGCACAATTCACACCGATTTCCGAACAGATATGCTTCACCCGAGTCCGCCGCGAACAGTAGTGTACGTCAGGGTTGCCTCTCTGTCCCGTTCTGTTTGATTTCCGTATTGACATGGTCCTAGAGATCACTGCCTCTTTGCCATTCGGGGATAGCGGTATCGAACATTCTTCGGGTGGAAAATTGCCAGACATAATGTATGCAATGTTTGCTATATCTTTTGCTCCTTCACGGTGCAGGACGTTGCTGCAGGACTGCATTGGCCCTTACGGTATCAGGCAAGACAATGACCAGATAGATGAGTGCTTTTATCTAGGCAGCTGCATTTCACCCACATGTAGGATATCGGATGAATTGCCATTGCGTATACAAAAAGCGCGTTTGGCCTTTGCCGGTTTAAGCCACCAGTGTCGCTGGTGCGACACCCGGCTGTTCATCAAGGGTCGAGTGCATACTCCGGCAGTCAGGTCAGTGCTTTTGTGTCTCAGAAACGTGGCCGTTACCGAATGAAGAAAAGTGAAGACTTCCGATGTTTGCGAACCGCTTTCTCCGCAACATATCTCAACTTTGGTAGAGACATCGTACGAGAGATGCTGAGGTTAGGCACAGGGTGTTGGGAATCACAGTTCAGTCGTTGAGCGAGCCATCAATGTAAACGGATCAGGGTGATTGGGACATGTTTTACGTATGCGGACCGATATGTTTCCCCGGTGTACGCTATTCTCCGAGGCAGGTAGTGGTTGAAGGGTATGTCGGAGTGAGCAATGCGTGACATTGAAAAAAATATAACAACAGCCGGTGTACTTGACCGCGTAGGAAGTGGCAAGCTTACGGTTTACGAGATCCGCTCACCGGATGGCTGGATACACTAAGCAATATAGCTAGAAGCCGCAGTTAGTGTCGTAATTGCATTTGAGTTCTTTATTTCTCTGCATGATTTCTTTTTGAAGCTTTCTTGCCCCTTATGCGTCTGTTCGTATTGCCGTTAACTCGACGATGCTGTGAGGTAACCACCCAGATCAGAGCGCAGAAGTGCGAGGTTAATGGTAAAAAAGGAACTCAACTGAACCCGTCTCACAGTTGTGTGTCATGACGGGGTAGAGATTTCGTGCTGCATGTGACGTGAGTGAAGTTACAATAGTTTCACTTAAAATTAAATAGTTTGCCTCGCAGGCTAAAATCGATCCCCCCTAGTTGACCCGCATCAATTTCTATCGCAACCCCAATTTATGGCGTCACACAAATCGGCTAAT
Source organism: Fasciola hepatica (assembly GCA_948099385.1). Classification (NCBI taxonomy): domain Eukaryota; kingdom Metazoa; phylum Platyhelminthes; class Trematoda; order Plagiorchiida; family Fasciolidae; genus Fasciola; species Fasciola hepatica. The sequence goes on from CANUEZ040000019.1 coordinate 7,567,170, forward strand.
AATGCTGCAAGTTAGCCACTACTAAATACTGATCAGCTCCTTGGCGAATGCTGTTCTTTTCAGCATCCGTTTCGACTGAACGACTTTGTCAGAGGTCCACCGAAGATATTCTTTGATACGTGCAAGTAGTACTGCCAACAACTAGCATCTAGTAGGTGCATGATACTGACCAGTTCATAGCAGAAGGGTATAAAAATCCTGGACACTGGACCGTGTAAGACTTGGTAATGTTTTAAGTTGAGGTCTACACAACCCACCTACTCGATGGGCCACCGCTATAAAAGACATGGTTCAGTCTTGCTACTAGGCGTTCTGTTGTGTTCAAACTCCTTCGTTTGCCTAGTGTTTTCGTTTGTTATTTCTCTCTCACTGCTTGGACACTCTAAATTGCTTATTTTTCGATCGATTTTACTTGAGACGCTGCTGCGAAAGCCGTTCCACCTGGTGCATAGTATGCTAACTCAGTTGCGATGCGACTTCATATTTTTGGTTTGTGGTATTCGTTGCTGTTTTTTATTACATGCTTGTGCATGAGTGCAGTGGAAGGGGTATATACCTCATAGCCACGAAGGCCCAATGAACTACCAGGTATAACCGGCAACCAGACTCTGAGACTTAGAGTGGAGACTGCATAAGGCCCCAATAGGTCAGGGTTGGTAACGATCCGGACGACAGTGAAATGCTACATACCACCAAAGTACCCGGTGGTGGCGAGGATTCGAACCTCGGACCTCGGATGTGGTAATCAAACGCTCTAACCCACTTGACCACCACTGGTTGTGCGCAATTATCCGCCTGTTCTCAGCGTTTTCATGAAAATTATTCATCTTGGACTTAGACCATGGTAAAGTTTTTTAAAAAACTTTCTCCGTGGTTTAAATTCATAGTGCACATATCCCGGTTTTGATCTCATCTACCTTACAGGCACGGCGTTCGATGCACAATCTGAGGCTCTCGCGAAAATCGTTGACCTTCCCAGTGCGCCCGCTTCTATCTCGCCATCGAAACCAATCAACGGTCACGGTCTCTCATCGGATCCTGTGCTCGTTACACCTGTTTCCGAAGTAAATTTTCATCTTGAACAATATTTTTAACAGTTTATCTACGGTGTGAATATGACTAATGTCACCTTTCTGGGTCAGCTGTAAACAACAAGCAAAATTCCCCAATCATTCAACCATATGTGCGCACCAGGAATCAAAGTAACCTCTGGAATGATTTTCGTTTGGGAATGAGTTCCCATTTCAAACTGTTATTTTTGGATTACGTACGTGAGATCGCGAGAGGTATTATTGCTTCACACGAATTAGGTGGACATCAGACGGTAATGCAGTATGCACACTTCTGCAGCCAACAATGCTGGGTCTCGTGCACCCGCTGAACATCATGCATCGAAAGCAGCTTGTATAAAATGAATTTAAATTCGTTTTTTTTTGCGGACATAAAACTCGAACATTATGGAAAGGAGTATTTAAGTGAACAATGCATTGAAATCCGTTATTGAACGGACGGGTCAAAGCTCAGAACCGTTTAAATCGACCCCATGACAATTTTATTTCATTCCTTATTTCGTGAATTGAACCGTGAATAGACATTTTTTACGGAACAACCGGTGACTACAAACAATGCTGACTGCTCAGAGAAGCAAGAACAACAAGTGAGGGGTATCTCATCGATGGAAGTTTGGCAGAAGAAAAGGATTGGTAATTTGTGAAGTGATTCGTATGCCATGTACTTTCTGTTTGAATATCGGTTTTTCGTTCGGAAGTAGAAAATCACTAATGACGGCCTTAAGCAAACCTCGGCGATCAACTAGCTTGATTCACTTATTAAATGTCTCAAACCGTCTATCTGATCCCATAGCTTAGCTGGTTAAGTCGCACTTGATACCAAAATGTGGGTTGTGTCAATGCGCTGGTTGGATTCACACTTAGGCTGAAAACTTTCAACACTTGAATCAATCCAAAATAATAAGGAAATTTGTACCATGAATTCGTTGTAAACTATTATCATCAGTTAAATGAAGTGACGTTTCTGGGTGCATTTGTTTTTTGATTTGGTTTACACATCAGATGGCTGTACTGGTGATTATCAATCAAATTCGAGCATACTTGCTTCATATACATGAACTCAAAAGATGCAGTAATCAAGGCTGCATGATCCTCATGATCACTATATATCGAATAAGAACTGGCTTGGAATCAAGCATGGTATCAACGCAACAACAACCAATACAAAATTGGGGAGAGGAAAGTACAGCAGAGAATAAATAGTTAGTAAAGGTGTTATGATTTGTTGTGACTTTCCTGGTTTTTGTTGTCACAATTTTTGACGTTTTTTGTTGTCATTATGATGCTCTGAGTGACATTTTTGGAATAATAGGGCACGAGAGTTCGACAGATAGGTTGTACAGCGTTCGCGCCACTGACGTCCATTCTTAGCCTTGTATCTCAATGTCTGTAATGAACTACAGTCCTCATCTCTGAGGCCTCAACTCTGAAGGCGGGAAACACCAACGGAAACCAAAGTTGATTCCAGCCTCCTCACACCTCTACGCCAAGTTATGGCCTGACTACCGCATCGCTTTTTCCAGCCTTGTCCAGCACGTGTGAGTAGAGCATGTGAAGGTGGACGGCGGGTAAGCATTCGCAAAACATGTCCGAGCTATCGGTGGCGGTGTAGGGTGATCATTTCGGTCGGAGGGCGAATACCCGTACCCAACACGACGGCGGACCCTGTCATTACTCAGTCGATGTTCCCACCGGACGCGAGCAATGCTTCGGAGATATCGGTTTTTGAATACAAATAGATGCCGAGCATCATCAACGCGAGGAGGACAGGTCTGGCAACCGTGAAGCAAAGCATCACAAACGACGGTTTTATACACGCATTCCTTACGGGAGAGCCGGATTTCACGGCGACGCCACCAGTATCTGAGGTTGGCGAAAGCTGTTGTGGTCCTCGTTATTCGTGATGTGATCTTCTCTCTAGCACCAACTCCGGCTATGACCAAGCTCCCGAAGTACTTAGCATCATCGACTTCTTCCAGCTGATTACCGCGAAGAATGCGTGCAGGCACAGGCTCCTGCTAGTCTTACAAAGTACTTTGCACTTCGAAAGACGCAAATTGCATACCATATGTGGACAATTCAATCGCCAAGCTTTTCAGAGCGTTTCGAACTGTCCGTACACTTTTGGTGGACAAGGCGATGCCATTGACATATTGCAAATGGGAAGCTCTGTTCTGTAAAAGGAGTTCAACTCCAACATTTGGAGGACCAAGCAAGGCATTTTTTAAAACGTCTTTTATGGGAAAGTTGGAAAGAAGTAGTGATACGGGTAGCCTTATCGTACTCCACTGGAGACGACAAAGGGGACGAAAGCTGGCTTTAGTCGCTAACCCGACCTGAGGTGTGACGACACAATTCTTTTTGGATTGATACATGCTTCTGAGGTACTCCATTTCTCAACAGACAGTTCCACAGTGCAGTCCTATCGACAGAGTCGAAAGCCGGACGATTGTGTGGGAACACGATGAAGGGTATTCTGTGAAAGGTATGACGGTGCTGTAGCAGGTGTCGGGAGATTAAGATTTGGTCGAAGCATTGACGACGGGCGCGAAACCCGGTCTGTTCCTTAGGAGACTGCTGTTCACGCGTTCGGTACAACCTGCGAAGTATGACAGACACTGGCAGGTTCGACGCAGTTGGAATAACGCTTATACCCCTATGGTTGATGCAGTCACTACGCGAGCCCTTTTTGAAGATGAGGACAACAATCGATTCTCCCCACAAGAAGAGGAGCTGTTCAGAATTCCACACTCTTGAGAACAAAACATAAGGTTCTCTACCAAGCTGTACTCCACCATTTTTGAAGAGGGCTGAGAAGGTTGTTGGAGCCTGGTGGTTTGTGATATCCTAAGGCTTGGATTTCATTATGGATCTCCACCTCTTGTCGGATCTGTCAAAACAGACGATGGGATGCGCGCCGGAATATCCGCGTGTGAGACTGACACAGGAAGCCAGCTGAAATGTGTCCGGAAGTGCTCGGCACTGCGTTCGAGGCGCAGCTTTTGATTGGTAATTTTCCTGCCTTCAGCATGCTGAAGATCATTTACGTATGAGTATCAAACAAATTCATGTTTGATTATGAAATCCTCTCAACCAGGGGTTTGACTTACACTGCATTTCGCTCCTTATTGGTTCTAAGATATGGTGGCCCCATCACTGTTAGTCGTTTATTTATCATATCGGTCCCGAGCTTTGAGAAATAATTGCTTTATTCGCATATGTGAAAACGCGATTAAACCGAAAAATTTCACCATACTACTTGGAACTGTGGCGTCAAATATAATCCTCGCATCTAGATTGCAGTGGACATTGAACTTTCCTAAATTATGGAGTTTCCCTGCTTTTTTTTATTCCTACAGGATCATTTCCCCAATCTTGACACAGGTTTTCCGCCACAAGTAGTACGGTGTAGTATCTAGATGATAGAAAAATTTCCCCGGAAGCAAACGACGGTTTTCGCGGTTGTTGCCGCTTATCAAGTATGCGTACCCGGTACTCTCCTGCCAAATCCTCTCTATAGTTGAACACTGCAGTTGATTCGTGGCTGTTTTCTCATTTGATTAGTGGTTCTAAAAATAGACTCAGTCCGTGCATGGTTCTTACCATTCGAATACGAGATTACAGCCTTGACAACGTATGTAAAGCTAAGTGGGTAATCGTTCGGTTTATTAGATCTCAAATAAAATGTGTTATTTTCTGTTCAGTTTGTCGGTACAGTCAGTTTGACCCTGATCATAGACCGAAACCACTTGTTATCAGTCAAAAGGGGAGAAATAATGAATTCTGAGTAGATCAATTCCCGTTTTATTTGTCGTATTTACCGTGTAAGATATCAGTTTGTCTATTCTTTTTTTTTGACCATGTGATTCCGTCTTCTTGCTTCGCTCTGTTGATTGCGTAGTATGTCCATTGTTTTGTTAGTTCGTTGGGAACTGATCTGTATCTCGTTTCAATAGTTCTTCCCTTGTCGTCCGGCCATTTGAGGGAATTTTCATTCTCTCTTTCCTTCTCATTTATTGAACAGCTTAATGGTCTTCGTGTTGAAGAAGCCACAGAAAAATCGATGCAGCTATTAAAGGTAGGTAATTTTTTTAGCATGAATTTGCAAACCTTTTCAGTTTACATAATTACTAAATTCTCCCCCCCCACACACTCTCACACACAGTTGTATATGGAAATATGCCCTAAAAGTCGATTTCCACGTCACACGGAAACGTTTATTGACACCTAGAACAGAATCGTGGAAACTTATTTGCTCTGATACCACAATGGTTTCGCCGGTATTCTTGCACTTGCACTAGATAATTTCCTATTTAATAGAATGGATGATCTCGTGTTTGATCTTGTCGATATAGATGTTTCCGTTTCTCTTCGAGCCCCAGGTTCGAAAATGGATAAACCTGAACGTGTTGTGGGACACCACAGAACGTAATTGATGATTTGGATTTCCCTCTCCCTGTTTGCCTACAACTGGTATTTTTGGATCTACATTAATTGAGCACAAAGTCGTACCATAAAAATTCGTGATTATTTCGGCCCGCATGAATATCTTTTTAAAATGCTTACTTATATCATACTGATCCAAACTTGATTAAGAAGTGAATTAACCGTAGGACTAAGAAAAAATGGCCACAAGGGTGTCCGCCTACCGCGATCAAACACCTCCAACTAATAATAATAATAATAATAATAATAATAATAATAATAATAATAATAATAATAATAATAATAATAATAATAAAAGTGCTGCACAATGTCTCCATTTTTGTCAGGCAGCACAAAAACAAAATGCTGCCCAGGAAAATGCCCGAATGGGCCAAAGGCATTCTAGTTTAGGCTAATGGTATCTTACCGGAAGAAAATCACAGCTCATTGAGGATAGTTTTTGAGTTTGAATGGCACATCACTAAGTTTTGAATTATATATTACAATAAATATAACTCACAAAACAAGAAAGAGGAATGATGATTCAAATCTGTCTCTGCACGTGTGTGTGTATGGGAAATTGACGACAGTGTGAAATGTTCAAGTGGTTGCTCACGTGTTCCGGAGCAAGAAGTGAGCCAAGAGCGCTTAATTACTTGCAATTTCTGAGCCCATGGGTGAAAATCGTAGAGGCGAAGTCTTGATTACTTACCCTGAGCTTTGTAAATGGTGCGAAAAGCGTTTATCACCTCCACTGAATGGTTTGACTCAGCAGGGTGTGAGCACACAGCACTCATAAACGTCCCAATAGCTCCCCTGTCCAGTCAAGCCAGGTGGTGTTCGCAAGCACGTTCGGGTAAGCGCCTGGTTGTGCGACCAATGTTCCTAATTCCACAGGAACAGATGAATAAATACACACAAAATGAGCCTACAGAATCTGGCACTGTCCTTTAATCGAAAACACACGGATTGGAAATGAACAGAGTTTGTAACTGCGCAGCGTAGAATGTTCTATTGACTGCTCCCTATAATATTCGTTGAATAAATTTGGCTTTCTTATCGCCTTTGAACAGCAAACTTACATATAAAGACCTCTTTGCGACTCCTGTCTCCATTGTTCTGTCTTCATTTCTTTGCCCCGCTCTGTCAATAAACCGTTCAGGATAACCGTTTTGCAAGAAAGCACTCCGCAGAAAAAGAAGTTCACTTCTTATTGTCTCTCGAGCAGATCTTTCTTGCTCTTTTAATCAAGCGATGTATTAGATGTCTCTTCACTTTGAGCAATGTGAAACTGTGAAAATTGATGTATTACTCGCTCCAAGTTGCTTTCCCTTGTACTGGTAACTGAACGGAACAATCATTCCGACTGCTTACGCATACGTCTGAATACGACAGACTGTTGCCCTTTCCTTCTTCTAAAGTAACTCAAACATTTAGACGGGCAGCAGTAGGTTTATGTCCGCATTGATATCTACCACACATGTGACATCGTCCACGTGTCATGTGTACATGGTAAAATCCCTAATTATGGGCTCCAGTTGGTTATCTCCAAGTTTTGCCATAAAATATCAACAAATAAGAGCCACAAGTCTGATCCCATTGTTACTCCGTCCTCCTGACGAGAAACTTGATCGTTGAACTGAAACTGGATATTATGTGTATAAAGAAATAGTAACTGGTCCAGTTCATCCGACAATCTCGTGACCCTGGATGTATTCGCACAGATAGTTGATTTTTTCGCTGATGCCGGACATTTTTGAACAATGGGGTAGTATCAAGTGATATCGTTTACTTGCTTTCTAGATCCAGGTTCCTCACAGATAGAAAAATCAGTTCCAATGAGATTAAAATTCTTGAAACAGAAGAGAATAATCGGCGCGGTGGCCTTCAAGAGGATATGACCAAATTAGGACGACAATTCCAAGATTGTACTGCCTGTCTAAGGTACACAAAGAAGGCGTCCCACTGAGGCCGATTTTGGATATGTGTAACTCTCTTTGTCACGCAGTAGCAAAGTGGTTGACTAGCTTGTTGGAACCAGTATAATTGACGATTTCTAGACAGTCTGCAAGACACATTTCATTTTGTAAAAAACTGTCAGGTGACGGTTTCCTTGCTACTGCGTTCGATCAGATTAATGTACAAACCTAATTCAAATCGACTTGTTTGATATCTGATTTACATGGCGCGGACCAGACCTCGAGAATCTCTGTTTCTTTAACCTGATCGGTTATCCTGACCCGTTTGAAGTAAAATTTACGCCCTTTTGGGTCTTCGGAAATCGAGAGCCGGTTTGTTTAGTTTAATTCACTTGGTTGTATAAAAGTTTTCTCCTGCAGCATGACGTTCGATGTTGACGTTTTGAATCATCATTACCTGGAAATGCAAACTTTATGTGCATGTTTGTGCCCGCTCTTCATGTGTCGTAACCCTCTCCGCAGAAAGCTGGCCGTGGTGGATTTTGGTCCAGTGAATCACGCAGTGACTGGCTGGTCAGTCGTCAGCGTTATTGGGGCACACCGATCCCGATTGTACACTGCGACTCATGTGGGGTAAGTGAGGACTGATGTACACCGGTCGTCTTTACCACCTTAGATTTTTCTTATCCTCATTTGTTAGCGACACAAACGGTCCAGATTTCATCTAACAAAACCCTCAATTCAGTGTTTCAGGTCTTATGCGAACCCATTCCACGGGCGTTTTTGTTGGGAGTGCCCAGTTTACCCGAGTGAACATTCAGATGAACTCAGTGTTGACTAATCCACAATTGAAATCTGCTGTCACGACGAGACTTTGTTTATACCTTGCGCACTTAAATCACCTCTGTAACTGGTAAAATGACGGCAATCTGAATTCTCCATTCTCATGCTATTCCTACTAACGCCTAAATGCAACAACTCATTCTTTGCCATCTGAAATTGGAGGATACATCAGAGGCTTCGAGGTTCACGCGAACGAATGTTATCAGCTACCAGCCCATGTTTTAATAGTATGTATATTTTCCAGTAGGCTTGTTACTAAAGTATCTTTTCTACCAATTAATTAAGGTCTGCTAGCTTAACATTCGGGTGTTGTCTATTCACCAAACTTGTTGAAACCAAGTTCATAAAATCACAGCAATTATCAGCACTGTTCGGTGACGATCTCGCGTCATAGGCCAGTTCAGTTTGAACAATCATTAACTATGCACTGGGCGCGGCGGTTCTGACTGTTGTCTATCAGCCCGAATATCAACCGGAAATAATGAAAAGCAAGAGTAAGATGGGAATCACAACTAGCAGTGTCAGGTTTTTAACGAAAATTTATGAATACAAGAGTGGCCTTGGTCGCGACGTGTAGTCATATTCTCTAGTGTATCTAACCATTGAATAGGTGAATCTTTAGACACCCACTCAGCAAGCCTAACACACCCTACATGGCTGACTTCACTGGTGAGGCTTTTCATACATTTCTTGCGTGTCATGGACTGGCCACCCTTACTCATTTTCCGACTACTACACATCTCAGCGAACATTGCCCGCTGAAGAATCCTATTCGGAAACATGCGCAACACATACCTCAACCACCTTGGCCTTGTGGGCTTTGGTGTTCCACCTATTGATTTCTTTCGTGTGTCTAACACCCAGCGTGGCCAACCTCAGCATTACCGATACGGCGTTCCCACCAGATTTAAACAATGCTACAGAGACATCGATGTTTGAATACCGACAATCGTGTATCCTCCATTCGCAGTGATCATGATTCTGAACCATTTGGCAGTCTCTAATAGGCCGCGACCCTCTTCCTGAAATATCGTACCATTTCTGTATAGTCAGCAGCAGCGCACACTCGACACTTGATACATAAACGGATATCACGACGGGACCACAAGTGAATGAGGTTGGTAAAAGTCAGACTCACCTTCTGTATACACAATTATACTTCGTCCGATATTTAACCTCTGCCTCGATAGCAGAACTTATCCACTTGACTTATTGTCACTCCGGATACAATAAAGTTTGGTGCTGAACGTCATGTTGCACTCTGAAGGCGCAAAAATACAAAGCGAACATCGCCACCTAGTTGTTTAAGCTGTCCAGAAAAGCCTGTAACTTATCTGGATCTTTTCTTAGCAGAACGATGCAGTCCGCATATTCAAGGTCTCACAGTTGTCCACCTGGGAAAAGTTCGACATCTCCACGTGACAAAAGTGCGTTGGTCTCTAGAGGCATATAAATTACGGAATGAGACAGAGGAACACCCTGACTAGCACCACTTCTGGCGATGGATTCACTGGAAATATCACCATAAGGCTAAACTCGGCTTCGGGTGTTCATGAACAAAGATTTGCTGATTGAACTAGATTTTCTGTGGTATACCCTTCAGCAAGAGACAGCGCCAGAATACCGAGCGGTCAACAGAGTTGAAGGCCGTTTCATGGTCAAGAAAACCCGAGAATATTGGGCCTACAGAATGTGTGCCCATGTTCTAAAATTTGTCAAAGATTGAAAATGTGATCAACACAACCTCGAACAGGTCTAGATCTAGCTTGATTCTCGCGCGAGCACTGTTCGGGAGCGTTAGATGAACGACGGAGAATAATACCAGCGAACAATTTAGATGCGACACTGACCAGGCTTATTCCATTGTGGTTTTCATAAGAGGATAAGAGGATTTCTTATAAATTTGTACTATTATCGATTCACCGATTCCTTGGATCTTCTTCCTTCGCGCCCATTAAACCGAGGAGTTTCATCGACTTCAGTGACAATGCTCAGCCGCCGTATTTAAAAACAAACGGAGCAACCCATCCGGTCCAACGGCCTTATGTCGTTTGAGATAGTTTATTTCACGGAGAATCTCCACTTCGGACAGAGGACTGGTATCTACAAGCAGAGATGCAGTCATCACGCTAGTCAGCAAGCCTGTCGTGGATAAAGACTAGTTGAGCTGTTTCTCGAAATGCCCCATCCAATGATCTAGACGACGCTCCCGAGTTTGCATCAGTGAGCCGTTCGCCTCTTTGATCAGTTAGCTAACCCCTGGCTTTCGTGGACCGGTATTTCTAATTAGACTTAAAAGGTTGTGGTTGTTCACTGAATAATCCCATTTCATCATATATAGAAAACACGAATAGCGAACAAGCTCGTTGTGGTTGTTCTTGATTACCGCAGTTTTTTTTATCTACTTGCACTTCGCAATTCATCACTGTTCACGGTCGTTTTTTAGGCTCAGAATCGATTGGCTTTTAGAGCATCTCCGTGCATCATCTGGAATCCAGGGGGATCGATCGACGAGCACGTAACTGCAACCGAGGATGCAGATATCCATGGTTTGTCTGGTTGTTGAGCCTCGGGCAGCATCAGCAGTCGCACACGAGGCCTACTTTGATCTCTGTCCATCGCTCTCCCGGATCCTGGTTCTTTGACTACATCGATGACCTGGCAAATAGTTGTGCTTGGAAAGCAGATCAATGGATATGGTCCAGCAGCAGCTGCGGTGGATCGTTGGCTTGGGCGTTTCTTCGGCTACTGACGAGACGTAGGCTGAAACTCGCACAGACAGGAGCGTGATCAGCGTCTACATACGTGGGCCAAATTGGTCGACGTTCTTGAGTTGACCAGCGCCAACGAGGACCGATAGCAATTTGGCCGATCTGAGTCCAACGCTGTGGAGGCGAAAGAGCACGTCAAATTAGTTGGTGCCACTTTTTGTGCGACAAATTTTTACTCGTTAAAAACAGTCTGTGGTCGGAGCTTAGTTGGATGATTCGGTCAGCGTTATCAGTTCTGTCGGCTGGGAAGCCGAATCGGCCTCCCATATTCCTCTTCGTCTCGTTTAGGATTCCAGCTTGGGCACTGAAAACACCGGCAACAATCATGATGTCCGTAGAGCGCACGCTGCGGAGCTGTCCAGGAAAATCTTGGTAGGGTTCCTCTTTAGCCTCAAAAGAGCTACAGTCAGTCGAGACGTACATAGAAATGACAGACAGGCATCGACGTTTCAGTCTATTGCTGTTGACATGCACAGAATCATTCAACCGCATCGCGTACAGAAGACAGCTGACTGGGATCCAGTCGAGCAGTGCATGCTCAGCTTTCCTGCTCAGACCGATGCCAACGCTAGCCTAACCACGAGCACCAGACACCGAATCGCCTGAAACGCGAAGAGTAAAATGAGAAACTGAGCTTGTATCTGGCGACCGAAATGTTAACACGGAGGCTGGGTCTCGTATGCGTGTTTCGGAGACGCAACACACACCCATTTTAAAGGTTTCAAGGGTTCTAGTTAGAGCAGCTTGTTGCTCGGTTTGGCAAAGTGTGCGGACATTAAAGGTAGCAAAGTGAAGAGAATGCTCAGATCTGAGAACTGATTCTCCATTTTACCCTGTCTCCAAGTTGTTGCCTTTACTGAGAGCCACAAGTTCTTGACCACGACTCATTGCGGCTTCCCGTGCCCATTTAGAACTGGAACGTAAAGAATGGAGAGCAGAGAGATAAGAAATGTTTCCCGATGAACCACCGGAGATTTCTGGGCATATCGCGGTTGCCCACACCGCAGAAGGGGCTCTTCTTTGGGAACCCCAACCGGAGCCCTTGACTCAAAAGTCTTCCCCACAAGACAGTGGGGCAATAAACCAGCAAGGGAACGCGATCAAAGAACCAGTGAAGGAACTTCTTCTGCTCTGTCACATGAGACCTGATTGTTGTACGCATTCTGTCTTGTCTTTGCTGGTGCTTTTTTATCCATCCGCCTTTCGGATTCAGTCCTCAGCCCCATGAACCCAACGGAACAAGCGGAACGTGGACGGAGCAACATCCTTTGGATTGGGACTGTTCAGCTTAGGTGGGCGATAGTTGCCCAATGAGGTGCGATGACTTCTCCCGCCGTCGAGAGAAACCCCAGGTACTCCACTCCTACGTCCATCTAGTGAGGGTTTTTAGACCGGTACACTGTTTCTCTACGTGTTTATTCGCTAGAGAGTCTTTTCCAGGCCTCCAAATGTCTCAGTATGGTCGAGGGTGGTGCTTCGGGCTCCGAGATGGCTACTCGTCCTGAACACCTCTCAAAATGCCCTCAGATGACCGTGCGTTTTCTACAGCCTCTGTTGAGGAAGCCCCACTCACTGCCTTCCCGTGGTGGAGATGTTCCCACTAAAAAGAGGACGAAAGCGAATACCTGGTGCTCTCCGCCGGGTTGACTGACTGATAGCCAGTCTAGGGGAGATGGCTAAACTCTGATTCCAAACCAACTACGGGTGGCGTATGAGGCGTACAACAGTATGCTCACCGGCACTTGTGGCGGAGGGATATACCGGGTATCCAGGATTTTTGGCCTCATCCGAAGGGCTATGAACTGAGCAATCAGTCACCGGCCCCCAGAGGGCTACGACATCCTCATATCATCCTATTGCCTTGTAGGTTGAGCGTTCTGGTCGTGAATAAAGACTAGTTGAACCGTTTCTCGAAATGCCCCATCCAATGATCTAGACGACGCTCCCGAGTTTGCATCAGTGAGCCGTTCGCCTCTTTGATCAGTTAGCTAACTCCTGGCTTCCGTGGACCGGTATTTCTAATTAGACTTGAAAGGTTATGGTTGTTCTTGATTACCGCAGTTTTTTTTATCTACTTGCACTTCGCAATTCATCACTGTTCACGGTCGTTTTTTAGGCTCAGAATCGATTGGCTTTTAGAGCATCTCCGTGCATCATCTGGAATCCAGGGGGATCGATCTGCTCCCATGTAACAATGCAATTGACGAAAGGCGCACTGATCGTTTCTCTCTCTCTCTCTCAGTGCATGTGTGCATGTGTGTTTGTTTGCTTTCCTCTCTATATGCCTCAGGAGCCTTGATAAGCATTGGTCGTTTCAAATAGACCCTTGTAGAGCGTGTGATAATTTTTGTGCAATGCATCGTTGCTTCAGTCTGCACGGTTGATTAGTTGGAATTTTGTCTCATCGTTATTGCGGCATCAACGCATGTTTTTCTGCTTATGCATATCGATCTACAGTCATCTGATTCTACAAACGCGTATACGCGCACAGTGTTTTGCTGCAAATATCTGAACGTTCAATTTTCTGATAAACGTGTTTGCAGTCATCATCATCAAGTAAAACTCGGATACATCACCATCAGCATCATCATCGTACAGCGTTAAACAGTAGGGCAAACCCCACTGACCATTGTCTTTCTCACCATCTTGCACGCTGAATTAGAATGTATGAATATACGAGATGGACAGGGACTGGACCTACATCGGTGGGAAAAGAAAAGAATGCCCTAGTAGCCAACACACGGAATACACAGTCTAACTGTACAAACGCACATCGATCAGTCATTCTGATTCGATAGAAAGTGACAACACGATCGTCACTGTTCGCGGTTCGCAGCCATATCCTTCAGTGTCTCCAGCCAACTGGTAGACGGATCTTTTGGACCCCAACCACGAAGACGTGAAGCACCCGTTTGAAGTCATACCGCATTGGTCTTTTCACCACAACCTGATGTGTGTGAGTCTATATTACATTTTGATCCTGGACATTTCACTGCATCCATAATCTGTTAGACAATTCTGTTTGGAAAACAGACGGATGGTTATCGTCCATTTTTAGCGTTGGTTTATCTTTCGACGAGACGTAGACTAAAATGCGTGTGGGCAAGATTGTGGCCAGAGTCGCTACATGTGAACCAGAATGATCGACAATCTTGAATCACTCCGCGCCAGTGGTAATCCAGAGCAGCTTCGCGAACCTCTGTCATCTGTGGTGTCGCCACGACATCCGGCTTTCCCTCAAGGGAAGGGTGTACAGTGCCACAGTTCGTAGTGTCTTTCCTTAAGGTTGCGAGACCTGGCATCTCCGCGTTGAGGATGCTCGGTGAATTTCTGTATTCGACCACCGAAGCATTGCTCGTATCTGGTGGGAACATTGGATGAGCAATGAAAAGGTTCGTCGTCGTGTGTTTGGTCCTGATAGTGGTCCCCTGATCGAGATAATCGCTCTACACCACCGATGGCTCGGGCGTGTTTTACGTATGCCTGCCTATCGTATACTCATTCGCGCTCTTTCTGCACGTGCTGGGCAAGTCTGGATATATATATTCACCGATAACCTGGTACAATGTACAGAGGCGCGGTGCCATGCAAAAACGTGAAACAGGAGGATAAAAGTGAAGAATCAAAGGGGAACTTTATCCGGAGTTCGAACACAAGCTGTCACAATATAACCGCCACTGAGCACGACACTGAGTCATATCTGACAAAGTTCCCAGTCAGCTTTGTAGTGGATCTCGAGGTCCCCAGTCATGCAAGCGTGAGGAATTGACAGAAGCAAGTATTGACGTCAACACTGACAGATTGGTGCCATATCATTGCTTGGCCTCCACGTTGTCGTTTCCAGCCAACCTTAGGCTCGGGGAATATAACGCGACGGGGAATTCGATGAGGTGGCATACGGAGCACGTGTCCCAGCCAACAAAGCCGATGGAGTGATATGGTAGCACTAATCAGGTACGCGGTACGCCCGGTTCCGTAGATGCGCGTTCAAACTGCGGAATTGCTTATTCGCTGTTGCCACCAAACTCGCGAGATACTCCTCAGGCGTCGATGATCGAACACAGACAACCGGTCGACATCGGCTGCTCGAACAGGCCAGGTTTCACAAGCGTATAGGAGCACACTGCGCACAGCAGCGTTGTACACCCTACCCTTCAGTCGGAGAAAAATGTCATGACGTCTCCACAGATGACGTAAATTGCAGAATGCCGCTCAAGCCCTCGCTATTCGTCTCCAATCCGTCCATCGACAGTTACACAGCTTCCCAAGTAGACAAACTTTTCAACAACTTCTAACCGATCATAACCGAGGGTAAGTGCAGGGTTGGGTTTCTTCCAGTCTTGTAGAAGCACTTTACACTTGGAGGGTGAAAAGCACATCCCGTAAACGTAATACACACGACACGAGGTTGTCTGGGACGCACTGTGCCACCGTAGCATCGTCGCAAACCAATGCGATGTCACCTGCATAGTCTAAGTCTAAAAGTCTGTTACCAAGTAGGAGCTTAGCGCCTTCGTTCCTTCGATTTTTTTGTGCCCCTCTTAGGATGTCATCGATTGCAAAATTGAACGGCAGGGGTGAGAGTGGGCAACCTTGACGCACGCATTTTCCAACTGGAAAGCAAGGTGACGATGAGCCATATGCTTGTGCTCGGCCTGAAGTCTGATACGTATCAGGCACTCCCTGTCTGATGAGACAATCCCAGAGGGCTGCCCTATCAACAGAATCAAAAGCTGCTCGGATGTCCAAGAATATGATTATCGTCGGTCTGCGATGTGTGTTGGAGCTCAAGTATCTGACAGATGGTGGAAATTTGCTCGATGCACCCACAGTTGGGACGAACACCGGACTGTTCTTCACGAACTTGTTGTTCGAGCACCGGGGACAATCTTTTCAGGATTACCAAGGCTAGCACCTTTGATGCGACCGAGACCAAGCTTATCCCTCGATGGTCGAAACAGATGTCTCTAACCCCTTTCTTGTATATAGGGATGATGAATGCACAGTTCCAACTTTTTGGGACACAATCCTGGAGCCAAATCTCGGAGAAGAGGCTGGTGAGTGCTTTGGAGAGGTGTACAACACCAACTTTGAAGCGGGGTGGAGGGAGTTCGTCAGGGCTGGGAGCTTCATTACGTTTCAGGAGGCGGAGCGCACAACCGACTTCTTCTATGGGTGGGGTTGTGCAGATAGTCCATGGAGTATGAACTGGTTCAAACGGGTTACTGAGTGGGGGCGCTGGCGCTGAAGGCCAGTTAAACTGCTCTTCAAAGTGTTCTGCCCATCGGTCCATGCGCCGTCAAAGTTGGTGGATTGGTTGGCCGTCTTCCTCGCAGCTAACTTCGCTCACTCCAGGCTTCTCGGTCCCAGTAAATCGGGTGAGTTGGAAAAGTCTCCGAGCATTGCCGGTGGTAGCAGCTTGCTCTATTTCGGCCGCGCGTTCGGACCACTGATTCTCTGGGTCTCTAATCAAATTTCGTCGTAGTTGAGAGCGGGCACTGTGGTTTTCGCTTCCGCCAGGGAAATTCCGGCGGCTGTCTAGCAATTCCAGAGAACCCGATGAAATGCAGTGCGTAACTGCATATCGTGTAACTAATCCACAAGATGTGGTACTCGCCACTTTTATGGCATCTTCGATGTGTTCCCGGCGGTTTGACAAGTCATCGTGTGTTTGGCTACTTAGCTGGGCAGCAAGCTTATTCTGATATCTCTCCCGGACCGATGTCCGGCAAAGTTGGTCTACGTCTACCCGTTGAAAGCGGACTTTTTACTTGGTGGAAAACCGTACTATGAACTCGGCATACACTAGGGCGTGATCTGGATCTAGATGTTTGCTCCAGTATGACCTACAAGGTTTGACTGAACCACATCGGTGGTAGCTCACGGCTGTGTGGTCTATTCGTGTCCAAGGCTGATTAGCAGATGGCGGTCGCCATGTGACTGTGTGACGAAAGCTGCGCAGGAAGTTCGTACTCGACAAGATTAGGCGATTGTCTGCGCACAGATGGAGCAGTTGATTGCTGTTATCGGTGCGTTGATGGTTGGCACCGCTTTGGCCTCCAAGCATTCGCTCGTCTGGACCTAGGTGGCCAATCTAGGCGTTCAGATCTCCAGCCAGTACCACTATATCTCTATACGATGTCTTTCCAAGAAGTTCGTGAGGCTGCTGGTAGAATATATCTTTGACTGTATCCGGACTGCAGTCGGTAGAGGCATAGGCAGCGAGAACAAACAGACAACGATTGCCGTTGCGGCCTGTGTTAGTCTTGAACCAATCCTCTAAGTGAATCGCACATAATCTGCTGTTGACTTGGATCCAGTTGCGTAGCGCAGACTCAGCTTTAGTACTCAAAGCGATTCCTACTCCTGCATGACCAGATACAGAAGCCTCAGCGTCTCCAGATAAGCGCAGAGTAAAAGCACGTCTTGAGGGCGAATTCAGACGAACTATGACGACGGGGTCCTGGATGCGGGTGTCGGATAGGCAGTAGACATCAATAGCCAGTATCTCGAGTGTGCACGCTAAAGATGCTTTTTGGCCTATTTGCATCAGAGTACATTGAAGTAAATTGAAGGCTTCAAGCTTCAGTGGCACATATGGTCTCAGTAGTGGTTCTGATGAGCTGCACACAACTGAAGGAGGAATCTCGTTTGCATGCCCAGCTCCTTTATCAATGGCAGCCTGAGAAGAACGTGGAATAGTAGTAATATTGTGTGTGGAAGAGTGGATAAAAATGGATGGCATGGTAGTAGGTAGTCAGTCATAACTTGTAGCTTAAGTGAGTAAATAAAGTCGAGCGCGAAAACAAGTGGTCATATATATGGAGATTTCATGTAAGCATGTAAGCTGAATACTACCCGGTTGCTCAGACCGAAGTAGAGGGTTGACTTAAGGGGCTCCACCCCGAGCCGTTGACCAGAACGCTCAACCTACAAGGCAATAGGATGATATGAGGATGTCGTAGCCCTCTGTGGGCCGGTGACTGATTGCTCAGTTCATAGCCCTTCGGATGAGGCCAAAAATCCTGGATACCCGGTATATCCCTCCGCCACAAGTGCCGGTGAGCATACTGTTGTACGCCTCATACGCCACCCGTAGTTGGTTTGGAATCAGAGTTTAGCCATCTCCCCTAGACTGGCTATCAGTCAGTCAACCCGGCGGAGAGCACCAGGTATTCGCTTTCGTCCTCTTTTTAGTGGGAACATCTCCACCACGGGAAGGCAGTGAGTGGGGCTTCCTCAACAGAGGCTGTAGAAAACGCACGGTCATCTGAGGGCATTTTGAGAGGTGTTCAGGACGAGTAGCCATCTCGGAGCCCGAAGCACCACCCTCGACCATACTGAGACATTTGGAGGCCTGGAAAAGACTCTCTAGCGAATAAACACGTAGAGAAACAGTGTACCGGTCTAAAAACCCTCACTAGATGGACGTAGTGTAACAGGGAATGCTGGGGCGAGGGAACGGCGTGAACATCAAGGCGAACGAACGAACCAAACGAGGGCCACAGACAAAAGAACAGGTGGCGAATATGTCGGAGGCGTCCCGAAGCAGGCAAAAAGAAGCACGCAGACGACCAGAGAGGAAGAAGCGGGATCTCCGGCAACCAGCAAGATAGCTCAGGTGAAGGGCTGCCGATCGAGCCGTCAACTGAGACAGTCGGGCCAACCGAAGGGAAATGACGGGCAAGAGAAGCAAGCCATCGGCCACAGGAAAATGGACAGAATGCAGCCGAAGCGCTCAAGCAGCGGCAATAGCAATCTTGGTGCCGCGCGGTCTGGAAAAAAGCCTATATAAGCGACTGGATGTGTGGCTCAACATGAAGAATGAAAAACCTCTGACAACTAGCGAGCGGAGGCATCTAGAGAAAGTGGCCGTACAACAGACAAGAATTGCTCAGAGTCGTAACAAGGCAAGGTACGATAGACGGAACCAAACACACAAATGGGATCCGTTCATGTCCGGACAGCTGGTAAAAGTGAGGAATCGTAACAGACCCGCAGTATCCGGTCCGGGGGCTAGCAAGTTCCACAAAAGATGGAGTGGACCCTACACCGTACTAGAGAGGAAGAATTCCAGTTTCAAAATCGATCAAGGACCAAAAGGCAAATGGGTTAACGGATGCGACTTGGCACCCTGGCACGTCCGGACCGAATGTTTTAAAGGAAGGGCGAGTGTAACAGGGAATGCTGGGGCGAGGGAACGGCGTGAACATCAAGGCGAACGAACGAACCAAACGAGGGCCACAGACAAAAGAACAGGTGGCGAATATGTCGGAGGCGTCCCGAAGCAGGCAAAAAGAAGCACACAGACGACCAGAGAGGAAGAAGCGGGATCTCCGGCAACCAGCAAGATAGCTCAGGTGAAGGGCTGCCGATCGAGCCGTCAACTGAGACAGTCGGGCCAACCGAAGGGAAATGACGGGCAAGAGAAGCAAGCCATCGGCCACAGGAAAATGGACAGAATGCAGCCGAAGCGCTCAAGCAGCGGCAATAGCAATCTTGGTGCCGCGCGGTCTGGAAAAAAGCCTATATAAGCGACTGTATGTGTGCCATGACTTGACTTGTGTGATCGTGGGAATACAAGTATCCTGCCGTGCATTGTCGTCCTTGTTACAGTAGGAGTGGAGTACCTGGGGTTTCTCTCGACGGCGGGAGAAGTCATCGCACCTCATTGGGCAACTATCGCCCACCTAAGCTGAACAGTCCCAATCCAAAGGATGTTGCTCCGTCCACGTTCCGCTTGTTCCGTTGGGTTCATGGGGCTGAGGACTGAATCCGAAAGGCGGATGGATAAAAAAGCACCAGCAAAGACAAGACAGAATGCGTACAACAATCAGGTCTCATGTGACAGAGCAGAAGAAGTTCCTTCACTGGTTCTTTGATCGCGTTCCCTTGCTGGTTTATTGCCCCACTGTCTTGTGGGGAAGACTTTTGAGTCAAGGGCTCCGGTTGGGGTTCCCAAAGAAGAGCCCCTTCTGCGGTGTGGGCAACCGCGATATGCCCAGAAATCTCCGGTGGTTCATCGGGAAACATTTCTTATCTCTCTGCTCTCCATTCTTTACGTTCCAGTTCTAAATGGGCACGGGAAGCCGCAATGAGTCGTGGTCAAGAACTTGTGGCTCTCAGTAAAGGCAACAACTTGGAGACAGGGTAAAATGGAGAATCAGTTCTCAGATCTGAGCATTCTCTTCACTTTGCTACCTTTAATGTCCGCACACTTTGCCAAACCGAGCAACAAGCTGCTCTAACTAGAACCCTTGAAACCTTTAAAATGGGTGTGTGTTGCGTCTCCGAAACACGCATACGAGACCCAGCCTCCGTGTTAACATTTCGGTCGCCAGATACAAGCTCAGTTTCTCATTTTACTCTTCGCGTTTCAGGCGATTCGGTGTCTGGTGCTCGTGGTTAGGCTAGCGTTGGCATCGGTCTGAGCAGGAAAGCTGAGCATGCACTGCTCGACTGGATCCCAGTCAGCTGTCTTCTGTACGCGATGCGGTTGAATGATTCTGTGCATGTCAACAGCAATAGACTGAAACGTCGATGCCTGTCTGTCATTTCTATGTACGTCTCGACTGACTGTAGCTCTTTTGAGGCTAAAGAGGAACCCTACCAAGATTTTCCCGGACAGCTCCGCAGCGTGCGCTCTACGGACATCATGATTGTTGCCGGTGTTTTCAGTGCCCAAGCTGGAATCCTAAACGAGACGAAGAGGAATATGGGAGGCCGATTCGGCTTCCCAGCCGACAGAACTGATAACGCTGACCGACTCATCCAACTAAGCTCCGACCACAGACTGTTTTTAACGAGTAAAAATTTGTCGCACAAAAAGTGGCACCAACTAATTTGACGTGCTCTTTCGCCTCCACAGCGTTGGACTCAGATCGGCCAAATTGCTATCGGTCCTCGTTGGCGCTGGTCAACTCAAGAACGTCGACCAATTTGGCCCACGTATGTAGACGCTGATCACGCTCCTGTCTGTGCGAGTTTCAGCCTACGTCTCGTCAGTAGCCGAAGAAACGCCCAAGCCAACGATCCACCGCAGCTGCTGCTGGACCATATCCATTGATCTGCTTTCCAAGCACAACTATTTGCCAGGTCATCGATGTAGTCAAAGAACCAGGATCCGGGAGAGCGATGGACAGAGATCAAAGTAGGCCTCGTGTGCGACTGCTGATGCTGCCCGAGGCTCAACAACCAGACAAACCATGGATATCTGCATCCTCGGTTGCAGTTACGTGCTCGTCGATCGATCCCCCTGGATTCCAGATGATGCACGGAGATGCTCTAAAAGCCAATCGATTCTGAGCCTAAAAAACGACCGTGAACAGTGATGAATTGCGAAGTGCAAGTAGATAAAAAAAAAAACTGCGGTAATCAAGAACAACCACAACAACCGGTCCACGGAAGCCAGGAGTTAGCTAACTGATCAAAGAGGCGAACGGCTCACTGATGCAAACTCGGGAGCGTCGTCTAGATCATTGGATGGGGCATTTCGAGAAACAGCTCAACTAGTCTTTATCCACGACAGGCTTGCTGACTAGCGTGATGACTGCATCTCTGCTTGTAGATACCAGTCCTCTGTCCGAAGTGGAGATTCTCCGTGAAATAAACTATCTCAAACGACATAAGGCCGTTGGACCGGATGGGTTGCTCCGTTTGTTTTTAAATACGGCGGCTGAGCATTGTCACTGAAGTCGATGAAACTCCTCGGTTTAATGGGCGCGAAGGAAGAAGATCCAAGGAATCGGTGAATCGATAATAGTACAAATTTATAAGAAATCCTCTTATCCTCTTATGAAAACCACAATGGAATAAGCCTGGTCAGTGTCGCATCTAAATTGTTCGCTGGTATTATTCTCCGTCGTTCATCTAACGCTCCCGAACAGTGCTCGCGCGAGAATCAAGCTAGATCTAGACCTGTTCGAGGTTGTGTTGATCACATTTTCAATCTTTGACAAATTTTAGAACATGGGCACACATTCTGTAGGCCCAATATTCTCGGGTTTTCTTGACCATGAAACGGCCTTCAACTCTGTTGACCGCTCGGTATTCTGGCGCTGTCTCTTGCTGAAGGGTATACCACAGAAAATCTAGTTCAATCAGCAAATCTTTGTTCATGAACACCCGAAGCCGAGTTTAGCCTTATGGTGATATTTCCAGTGAATCCATCGCCAGAAGTGGTGCTAGTCAGGGTGTTCCTCTGTCTCATTCCGTAATTTATATGCCTCTAGAGACCAACGCACTTTTGTCACGTGGAGATGTCGAACTTTTCCCAGGTGGACAACTGTGAGACCTTGAATATGCGGACTGCATCGTTCTGCTAAGAAAAGATCCAGATAAGTTACAGGCTTTTCTGGACAGCTTAAACAACTAGGTGGCGATGTTCGCTTTGTATTTTTGCGCCTTCAGAGTGCAACATGACGTTCAGCACCAAACTTTATTGTATCCGGAGTGACAATAAGTCAAGTGGATAAGTTCTGCTATCGAGGCAGAGGTTAAATATCGGACGAAGTATAATTGTGTATACAGAAGGTGAGTCTGACTTTTACCAACCTCATTCACTTGTGGTCCCGTCGTGATATCCGTTTATGTATCAAGTGTCGAGTGTGCGCTGCTGCTGACTATACAGAAATGGTACGATATTTCAGGAAGAGGGTCGCGGCCTATTAGAGACTGCCAAATGGTTCAGAATCATGATCACTGCGAATGGAGGATACACGATTGTCGGTATTCAAACATCGATGTCTCTGTAGCGTTGTTTAAATCTGGTGGGAACGCCGTATCGGTAATGCTGAGGTTAGCCCCGCGTCCTTTAGATTGTTGGATGTAGCATTTCAGGAAACAGTTTATCTGGCTTTTTCCCACAGTAGGTTTGCTCAATAGCACGGTGGCTAGAGTTCTGGATGTAGTTGTCCATTGTCTGTTAGTAGCCGAGGTTCTCCGTGGGATAAGTCATTCTAAACGACATAAGGCTGCCGGACCGGATAGGTTACCCCCCTCTGTTTTTAGAGACGGTGGCTGAGCGTTGTCACTAAAGTTGATGAAACTTCTTGGTTTGATTTTTGCTAGGGAAAAAGTTCCAAAAGTTTGGTATGATTTGGTGATCACACCGATTTATAGGAAAGGCGACAGGTCCCTGTAAAACCACAAAGGAATAAGTCTGTTTAGTATCGCATCTAAATTTCTCGCTTGTATTATTCTCGACTGCGTATGAACCACTCGAGAGTGGTGTTTGTGCGAGAATCATGCGGGGTTTAGACGTGGTGGAGGTTGTGTTGGCCACATTTCCAGTCTTCGACAAATCTTAGAAGGTGGGCACACCTGTATGGCAATGTTCTCATTTTTTCTTGACCATGAAACGGCCTTCTACTCTGTTGACCGCTCGTTACTCTGGCGCTGTCTCTTGTTAGAGGATGTATCAGCAAAATTGACTTCCATCACGAGGTGCGTGTAGAACAACCGAAGCCAATTTGGGACTTGCGGTGATCTTTCACCCGAGTTTTCCACGAGAAGTGATGTACATAATGCACATCATGATTGCGCCCTTTCTCCTTTTCTTTTTGATTTCGCGATTGATATGGTCCCACAGACCACGCTTTTGTCATATAGAGATAGTAGTAGTGAATGTTTTCGGAGCGGACGATATAGTTCTACTAAGTGAAGGTTCAAGTGAGTTGCAAGCTTTTATGGTCAGCTTGAGTAACTGCATAGCAATTTTTTCAGAATGCGTGTTGTGTCTTCAAAATACAGCATGCCGTTGCAGGACTGTGTTTGCCCAACGCTAAGGCCTTCATTGTCTAGGGTAACTATAGATGCGATAGACAAATTCTGTTATCTAGGTAGCTGTCGGACATCGGATTAGGTGTCTTCAGGTATACAGAAGGCTCGTTTGGAGTTTCCCAACCTGAGTCCGCTGTGGCGTTGACATAACATCCGTTTATCTTTCAAAGATTGGGTGAATGCTGCCGCAGTCAAGCCAGTGCTAATATATGGTTCTGACACATGACCTTTGCGAGTGGAAGATGTACGACGATTGTCGGTATTAGAAGACCGATGTTTCTGTAGGACTACTGGAATCTGGTGGGAAAACCGTAGAAGCAATGCTGAGGTTCGATGGAGAGGCCTAAGTTCACGGCTCAAGTGATTAGATGAAAGAGCAATAATTGCCAGGCTAAGATGGTTGGGATATATGTTGCACATGTCCCAGAAGGGATTCCTCCGTGAGCAATATTTGTTGAGATGGGTGACGGTTGGAAGATGAGTAAGGGTGGTCAGTCCATGGCATGGTAGAAGGTAATTCAAAATCTAACCAATGTCATTGGTCATGTGGGCATGCTAGACTTCCCGGGTGGGGTCCAAGAGACCCTCCCACTGTATGATTAGGTGAATTGGAGGATATGGCTAGGTGTCGCGACTAGTGGTACTCTTGTATGCACAAACGTTCTTCGTCGAAGTGATGCCAATATTTGTAGTTCTTTTATTGCTCTTTTAATATTTGTCTCCCTTCTCATTGTTTCCGACTGTCGCTGTCGCCAGGAGGTAGCAGCCAAAGCCACCACATCTAAAGGTGGGTCATGTTTGTCTGACCGGAACGGAACTGCTATCTTCGAGTTATTATTCGTACCACGAGTCATTGATTCTCGATCACGACTCGTTCTTCGCTTCTGCCGTCCACTTTATGCTGTATGTGGAAGGTTGGAAAGTGAAAATATAATAACTATTTCCCCAGGGCCATCGGAGATTTTGAAAGACATATAGTTCACTGCTGACTATGCCGCAGAGGGGAGTTTTCCTTCAGAACCCTTACCAGATCCTTTGACCCATCACTCTGACCCATAAGGCAGTAAGACATTAACGCAGCACAGAAAAGTGACGGTAGTACTCGCGATAGAGCCTCCAATCGGTCACATGTGACCTGATTGTTGTTTGTATCCTGCCTTCGTCCCGATGCACTCAGTAGACGAAGTAGTATCCTATGGGTCAGGAGCTACCCACCTTTGGTGGGCCATAGCTGTTCACTACGATATGCTGATTTCTCCCTTCGTCGGGAGGAAGCCCAGGTACCTCACTCCTACATCCACCTAGTCGAGATTTTGTGGATGGTAAACTTCCCGTGTTTATCTGCTGGAGAGTCCTCTCCAGGGGCATAGTGTTTGGATTCAGATATTGCCCATCTACTAGTTCGGAGAGGCCGAACTTTTTCTGGCCTCTACCCATTACATCTCCGACCGGAAGAAAGCAGCCTGCTTTTCACTCTGAATTGAAAGGGCACCCGCGCCATCGCACCAGATCAAGGTGATGGGTGTTACAAGTCACAAACTGTTTAACTTGAGATTCTAAGTTCCACAACCACCCGTCATCTTTGGGAATGGCTCCGCCGTCATCCTATTTACTATCATATCTGTCATACTGTGCCTTTGTGTGATTCTCCAGCCTAAACATCTCTGTATTTTTTCTAGTTCTCCCGGATAGTATGGATGATCCCCGTGGTTATCAGCGTGCCCATTTTATTGTTCTCTTGCCTGACTGTCGAACAAAACATTCACGACAGACGAATGATCCGTGTTCCAGCATGAAATTGAACTTTTCCTGGTCCGTAATTCAAGCGCTTCACTGGAGGAGTCGAGTTTTCATGCAGTTTAATAGAAAATCAACGGTCCTGGTGTTTACCACAGCTAACTACTTCCGGGATTGTGTTTGTTTCAGTAGTATCGATCTTGAATGGCTAACTGTCTCACGCCAAATTGTTATGCATCAGAGTAACGTGAATTAAATTGTTTTCTCAGCGACAGGAAATTACTGCTTGTTTACCATCGTTATACTTCCGAAGTCAGTTAAAAAAGCCCGTCAACATCATTATCGCTGACCTTGCCAATCTGATGTTTTATGAGTGTTTCCCCAGGAGCAGCGCAGAGCAGAACTGAGTAGAGCACTGGCATAGACGCATAACTCGTCTCAAATGATCAGGCTATCTTCAAGGAGAAATGCAAGAATCTTCGTTTTTTGATTTTCTACACAATCTATTCCCCCATCTGACGATAAAATCACACTCGACCGAAGTAGTACAGAAATACATTGCACATGTGAAACAACAACACGAACAACGCTAAACAAAAGTAAAAATCTACTCCAATTGGTAACGTAAATTCGAGCATGATTTCTCGAGTAAATTCACAAATAAAATCAGGCCAGTGAGAAAAAAGGGAACTTGGTGTATACTTCACTGAAACCAATGGTCAAGATTGTTTGGTCGATGAAGAAAAACGCAGTGGAAATAACTATTCGATAGTCTTCACCTCTATTGATTGGATAACAGGTCAGCATTCCTTATCCGATATCAGTAGATAATGATGGAACCGTGAAAAACAACAAGATGACAATCTTCCATGATGTAGAATAATAGCAAAGTGAACTAAATTGTTCCAGAACTAAACGGATGAGGGAGAAGCACGTGATTTAAATTGCTTCCGTTTTTCTCTCACTTGTGTTGCAAGAGGACGAAGGCCGATGGATCAGAAAAAAGAACAACAGCAAAAGCAGTAGCAGCAGACACAGTTACTAGCTTCTAACACTGAGGTTACAAGTGGTACCATGTAATTAATCCACAAAGAATGAGTCGTTTCGGATCAATTTGACGATCAACCCTCCGAATGGAGATTTCAATCTGGCGTCTTCAGACTAGGTAGAGACGGGATTGAAGCGCGTGGTTTTTCGTCTCTCTTTGTATGTGTGTGTGTGTGTGTGTGTGTGTGTCAAGTTTTGTTCATCATTGTGAATAATGGAAGATTAGATTCCACTCAGTATGATTCGTCATGCAGTGCGGACGTTCAGCTCACCATTGGAAACCACGGAAACATCGTACACTTGTGTCATCATTCTTAGAACTCATTTTCCGTGCGCATCCACCGAACTCCCACTTGGACTCGAACCCGGATTGAGCGATTTAGTGAGTCGAACATCGAACTACCAGGCTGTCTGGGCTTGCACTATACAGTTTATTGAATGTGTACACTACATGGTATGAAGCCCTTCCGCCATCATCACTTGCAGAGGGGTTACGGCAAACACTCTAGTATAATTTTCCTGAGTTTGTTCCTACAGCGTAAGATCGGGTGCAGTGGATAACACCCAAAACCACACGAAACACGGATAGAGACAGCCAGTTATCTCGGTTTAAAATTTGGAAATACAAAGTTCTCACACTTTCAGTGGGCCAAACGTTGTTGAGACTTACGGCAACAGACATGTCTACAATGTTCAAATGAAATGAGCCGATGCCTTCTTATTTGCCAGTTTCGCTTTCAACTTCACATTTTCCTTCGGTGAATAGTTCAACAGTGTGCGGGAAATCGTAATAAGCTATTCATTTTATTTTTCGTGTGACAGCCGTGATGATACAGATGAAACTTGTGGTTCAAGTTGTTCAGTAATTTATCGTGCAGGCTGGTTGCTTTGCGATCATTGAGGTCAATCTTGATCAAGCGACTTTCTTAATCTCTCTATCCAAATGGATATCAGAGGATTTATAGTCGGCGACATTCCTGTCATTCACACAAAATCGGCATTTGAAACATCAGTTAGTGCGCTCAACCCAAGAACCGTCACTTTCAGATCACAAGGTCATGACCGAGATCGCTGAACGGATACTCAGACTTTCGAGCTCTCTGCTTGATATCCATCTGAAATTCTGAAGTGTTTTCATTCCCCTACGGGCTTTCCGGCCGATACGCCTGTGGCATATCCATTGGGTACAGTACTTTGGTATTTTTCTTACTCTCAATCACTTTCAAGCATAATGGACAGACACTTGGAGCTTTGCTCATCATCGGTCGGTACGCAGCTCATTTTTATCTGTTTTTGACAACTAGGTCCGCACAGGACAGGTAACTAGCTGTATCACCTTGCTAAAAAAATCGTTTACCCACAGGAGTAGCAGCCTAACTAATTCTGAATCTTTTATCCACTTCTTGCCCTTGGTTTATGTCATAGCCAGCTGTTAGTTACTCCTCAATCGTTTCCAGTTCTTCATTCCGCATTCCCGGAAATCTTGATGTTCGTGCATTTTTATGAGTACTTCGTTGTGGTTTAATCATCAACCCCTCCTCATATGTACTTATTCTTTATGCACGCCACACTTTGTTCGCAAACGGGGAGTGTACCTATTCCCATGTGCTTTGTTCGTCGTGAAAAATACAACGCATTTTTGGAGCTACTAAACTTTCCAACAAATCGAGTTTTCTTCCATCTTACAGGGCTTTCTTCAACCCGTCACTCTATGAGGAAGAGTAGGAAATATCCGTGTTAGACCCCTTATCGGGCATATCACCAACAGGGCAGCGTACGAAATATGCGAATGGAATGCGGGCAGCGAAATCTGTCACTCAGAATATGCCGGTTTTTCGATAGTTTAACTGTCGACGTAATCAAAAAGCATCCTATCAACTACGGAGATTGTGTCTGATCTCGTTTCCCTCTCTCCGTGTGAGATAGGGTCTATTAGAGCCAACAAATATCATGTTAGTTCGAAGGTTTCCCCAACTGCATTTTTGTTCACTGTGGTGCATTATTTTTGAGTGTGTGCGGAACACGCCACGCACATCTTTATCACGTAAGGTTAGTATTATTGTTTTCCTTTTTCGCGCAACATGTTGATAATTCTTTGTGGTATTTTGAACTGAACAGTTTTGTCGATGGACAGTGTAGATACCCGATCAAGGTGAATTAAGACAAGAAATTTCCAACATATTTACGCCGTTGTCCTAAGAAGACATTGAGTCGCTGAACTCGCTTCCGTAATCATCCGTTTTTCTCCAAATTCAAGGAACTGAATCATCATCGTGGATAAGTAGAACCTTCTTCGTTGTCGTATCCACCGCAAATTATGTTCAAATTGTTATTTTCTTTGAATTTTTGTGTAATTTGTACTGAGAACCTGCAACGCAAACGAAAATTTGTTCATATTCAATGACTTTGTTTGGCTGCCTTATTTCAAACGCATCATGGAGCACAGAATACAATTAGCTAGATTCGATACGACCCCAGAATTTGAGGCTAAAACCGTCCTCACAGTTTGACAACCTATCTGACGGAAATGAAATTCTCTGGTCTTTTTTATGGATGAAAAAAATCTTTGCATCACAACAGTGCAGATAAGTGACAATGCAGTTATGCGATTGCAGTTCACCGTTTTGCAGATAAAAACAACTTCGTGTTAGGATCCGTCACACCGACGTAGTTTCGCCAGAACTTCTTCAGGAAAGTAAATGGTCATTCTAATTCCGTATTTCATGTGTTCACGTTTCTGTTGAATTTGATTAAGGTTATTGGTGGATTGAACTAAATTTCAATGATATTGAAAAAATGTTTTTTTACTCATCCATTAACTTCGGTGGGGAAGATTTTCAGAGTGCTAGAATCTGGTAATAATAACGAATATATCAAGGCTTTTTCACCAGAAGTTGTTGAAAAACTGTAATGAACACTTGTCTCCCTGTGTATACGTCCGTCTCGCGCATGTGTTCTGCGAACTGTGGTTGCCGGTGTCTTCCCATACCAGAATGAACTCTTTATAATGTAACGGACAGTCGAAAGTCCTAAGTCTGAGTAAGATAATTGGCGGCCCGAAATCAAATCGAGTAGAACTCGGTTTTGGTACTTCACGCGCAAATGCAGAACCGTTTGCCACCAGATCACTAACTCAGCACACGCCAGAGAAAAGGCAAAGACCGCACGATAACTTATAATGAGCAACTGTGTGATTGGTTCCTGGACTCAGGGTGTCCCCGTGACAAGCAGTCAAGGGGTTGTGGAAGGAAGGGGGATCCAGAAATGGCATCACTTTTCGGTGTACGACTGTGTACATCAGTGTTTGCAGCACGTAAATTGGTAATGGAAACAGAGAACCTAACTGATACTACGCGGATAACAATGTGATACATCATTTCAGGTCTAAGACCGACTCATACTACTGCACTGCCCTCCAGGAAAGCTGGTGTCTTCCGCGACAGCTGCGCCTGAATCCTCATTCTCCAGTAACCTTTCCTTCCTTTCCGACTCAGTTCTAGTCGTCGGCTTTAGTCAATTCAAGTGCACGATCATGAGGGGAGCGTTTGCGGAGTTCGTTAGTGTAATGCGATCGGTGACACCCAGGAATATTTCCAGCACCGTATAGGAACCACCCCATGTTTTTCATGCAACTGCCGCTAGACCTTTACACCGGGTTGTACGGCAGTACCCCGCAACAGTTTTGTCGTAATACTCCCTTTGATGACGAAAAACACTCTTTAGGTGCTCGCGGACTAACGTCCCATTTTAGGTCCCATGCGAACTCCGTTGAAATGAGGAGTCTGACGTAGTAACAGGAATCGTAAGGTCTACAGTTAGTCGTAATGCCCAACGGGTGACTAGCGCAAAAGGTGTTTCTCGTGGACTTACGCACCATGGCATGATGCACCAGTAGACATCGGAAGATTGTTCCATACCACTTACAGGCTATCATTGGTGAAAGCCCTAAATAGTCCTTTTAAAGACTGATTTTCACGATCCGTCTGGCCATTTCCTTGAAGGTGGTACGAGGTTGCGTGTTTCCATTGTCCTTCACATTTCTGCAGTCACCGCGTTCTCCAAGCACATACCGCCATCCGAGAGTAAGTGTTGTGGTTCACTCTATCGTAATATGCAGTGTTCAGAAATGATGAATGTCGTGGTGTTTGCATCAATAGATGGTTGTGCCACAGTCTCACACCACTTGGTGAAATAGACCGCAACTACCAGTGTGGTGTGGTTTGCGTACTATTCGTTGAACAAGTTAGTAGTTGATTGCGCAAACACACAAGTATGAACGGTAATGGAGCGATAATAGACGTGATTGTGGCACTGAACAGAATGAGGTAAAGAACTCCATACATACCACATACTTGCATCCTCCGATGGGGTTACAGTTGCCTACAAGTAAACTGGACCGCTGTTATGTAACTAGGCATTGTTGCTACATTTGGCTGATTTTGGTGACTTCTGAACGGGTGAATTTCAGTAAACGACCTACTTACCAGGCACGTTGTCTGGACTATAACACTGACATATCACGGTTAGCTTTAGGATTCCCAGGCACGGGCACTAAAATATAAATTTCCACAAGCTGGTTTAGATATCCTACAAGCACATTGGTCTTGGGGATGCCCGGTTGTATTCCCGCGGTGGCTTTGTTCAGATACAGTCCAAACGACCATTGCAAAAGGTAATTGTATCTCGCTCTTGTTCTGACCACCAAAATAGATGAGACACGGCGTGATTCGCTTTGTGTTGCCCTGCGTACCCCCAATTCGACATGCAGCCCTTCCAACACTTGGTCTATCTTCGATTTTGTTCAACAATCCGTAGGCATTAATTTTCTCCATACTGATAATGCAACACTTCTTCCCTCATCAGCTATCCCGGGCAGCCAGAGATTCCTCCAAAACTGCTACCAGACATCTCTTCCTTGGTAGGCTTCTGACCACCATCCTTGATCCGGCCGTAAACCAGCCAACCGGGTCTCGGTATCGGTCTGTTAGATTTCTGTTCGTTCCGATTTCTGTTCATCTAGCATAACTGGTCCCATCTGACAAGTTGAGTAGTCATTATGATTTCCGTAGCGTCAAGATAGCGCGTCCGCGTTAGTATGTTTTCGACCGGGGCGGTCCTAATTTTTGAGAACAAACCTCTGTAGTTGTTGTTTCCAACGGACGACTTTCCCTCTCGGCTTAAAACTTTGCGACCGCTTTAACAACTGATGGTCATTCCGGAGAATGAACCGATTGCTGAGCAAATAGTGTTTAAAATACCGGATATGAGGCATCAAGGCCAGTGTAGTACGGTAATTCCCTTCCGATTTGTTAAGACAGCACCGCCCGAAGTCCGGTGTCACTGACATCCGTATTGAGAATAAAGGGACCGGTGGTGCCCAACCCAAACTAGGTACTGTCATGGCATGGGGTATTTTAACACAATTCCCATCAAACGGTGGAGTGCTGTAAGAGCGTTTGTAAATCCAAATAGCTCTGTTCGGTACTCGTTGACTCCAGTCAAAATACAAAGGAGTTTTCCCTCTATCTTCTTGATGCTCCTCCACTTATCAGTAATGGGACGCTAAGCGCCATGTGCTGAAATACTCAGTTCCTCCAAGCGCCCCCGATTTCTCGACTATTCTCGGCAGGGGAAAACTGTAACTCAGTTTAACAAGCAGTAATGCGCACAATCTTGGTGCTCTGGGCTTCACTAGTGCTATAGGTGCTGCCCACGATGATTTGGATAGCTTGATCATCCTTTCTCGCAGCATGGATTGTTTGATTTCCTGAAATTCCTTTCTCTATTGCACGTACGCGTGGGGGATGTTGTTTTTGTGGCTGCCTGGTATATTCCCTTCCAGGTTGATTTGTTTTCCGTACAATACCCAAACGTTCCACCTGAGCTTCAACCAAAAGTCTGTCACCCGTAGGAAATCAATATCCAAAATCAAACTCCACAAAAGTCTAGGAGATACTGACATTGGATGGGTGAAAATCATTCTTGTGACATGTATCTGTATCTCAGCTTGGTCCCAGGTCTGAAAGGTTCCTCCGTGTATAGCCTTTTCTTTGGCGTCCGGTACTCTTGGACAGTTTTGACATTCTCCTATATCTACGAAACTACGGATTGCGTCATTTCAATCAAAGCTATCACATTTTGCCGGTTATAATGACCGGCAAAAGTAGGGGAAAATCGTCAGAACATCGAAGTGGGCAAGTGTTGAGTGCAACAGCAGAGGCAACGCAGGACTCACTTGCATGTTTTTGACTTTGCATTCCATGGACAAGGATCGACTCGTCCTTCCGATCTCCACGATTCCCTAATTCCCTTTGGTCGCATACCACCTGCCATCTACTAGTTTCCTTTTTTCCGAGGAAACATTGCTACCGCGATATGATGCCTTCTGCAGTGAATCGCACACAGAAGCTCGCCGTATGGGATTCCTAGGTTAGCAAATGCCCCTGCAACACTCCATCGTTTGATGGGAATTGTATTAGAAGATCTCATGTCGGGGAAATGCTTTGTATATGTGGATGATGTCACTATACATGGCCACCCAACTGGGACACGAATCCAGAGAAATGTGTGCTTGGGAGTCACGCCATATTTTTAGGCAGCACGTGCTGGTTTTGTGCAGTTTGTTGGCAACAGCACCGACTGCATCTCCGTTTTATTTGCTGAAATCCTAAATAACTGACATCACGCATCTTCCATTCTGTCCTTTCTAGTCATTTACACGCATTCACTTCAGTTCCGTTTTCAGTTTTGCACTGTTAGGTGTTTTTTTTTTCATTCCCTCGTCAACGTTCTCCTTATCAAATGCCTTGATGTTGCCTTAAATGGTGTTTGTGATATAGATTTTGCGCTCCGAGTTTTTATGCTTCATATTTACTTTTCCTTGCATCGTCACGCTCAAAAGTAATGCGAGTCGTAAACTGATATTGGTATTATTATAAGAACACTACAATTGTGTGGAACATCCTTCACCACTCTTCCCTGCAATTAGGCTGTCCCAGTCCCCGAAAACCAACTCCCGGTTCACTTACCACCACTGAAGCAGACGTTAAAACGTGGCACTACCCCACTACGGGACAATACAGAATGGCGCAGAGCGGTCTGTCCAAAGTGAGTTTTGGAACTGGTATTTTTCCTCCCTCTTTGGTGTTTTGTGCTCGTCGAGCAACTTTTTTGTTGAGTCAAGTTTGTAACCAACGTTTTCCCTTCATCCTCCATCCAAACAGGTGTGGTGGTCCGGCCGATCGCGAGACGGACACATTGGACACATTCGTGGATTCTTCCTGGTACTATGTGCGTTTTTTGGATCCCAACAATTCTACCTCCATTTGTGACCCAGAGTTTGCAAAAGCCGGACTTCCTGTGGATGTGTATGTCGGTGGAATAGAACACGGTGGGTTGTCTGTGAAATGTAGAGAATCTTAGGTATACGATTTAGCTTCCTGATAGTGGCGATGTCCATGGCGGTCGATTTTCGCTCATCGTTTTCTCCGACGCTGATGGGTGCGATGAAAATGAGGAAGTCATTTCGGTCGGTGGTGAGATATTTCACAACCCAATCCCCTAATTCTGCGAACGCCAGTGCGAAACGCATCAGATGATCCATTTGGTAATTTCCATGACATGCATGTCTACGGAATCGTTTCCAGACATGGACACAAATCCTTTCGGCTGAGACAGTACAGCTTAAACTTTTACGGATTTTTTATTCCTTGTTTGCACTTGAATATTCTGGACCTGTTATATTTAGTTCCTTTAGGGTCCCACCGCACAGTCAAGGATAACCGGCTACTGTGACCCTACTACTTGCAGTGCAGGAACTACATAAGCTTCCGTTAAATCAGACGCATCCGGCGTATTCAATCATGGAAGAAACAAATAACCCAATGACTATCTCTTATACTTTGCCGTACTTTCGCCTCATTTTTGTTGTCGTGGCTTGGGCATCGTGCTTGATCTCAAGTGGGTGTAAGATATATAAAATAGGTCAGACGTGATAACGTGCCGGACAAAGGTGGATTGATGTGTACTACCAAACTTATCTCTAAAACGATGTACCCCGAAGAATCAAAATTTCGTTTCGTTCATGGATAAAATGTGTGCTTACACATACAATCTCTCGATTACATCTCCAGCGGTCCCTCGGAAAACATGTCTAATCTCTCTACTGTTCATTCTCCACATCGTTATTAATTCATTCTCTTTAATTTCATCCTATCCAGCAATGTTGCCTAATTTTCCTAAAGCGCCCTTTAGGACAGATAACGTTGGTTGGCAGCCAGTTTTTCTTTTTTTGAATGTGTATCCCAGTCAGCATTATTTTTCACCAAATTACAGAAGTCTTTCTGTCATCTGGTAGAACACTGCTGAGTTTTCTCGTTACCTCAACCTATTGTTCAAATCGACTTCAGTCACTCGGTGCATTTTGGTTCACTTTTGCAGTGGAGGTTGGTTTCCAAATTTCATTTCCAACATTAAACCATTTGTGTTGTGAATGTATTGGGAAGAGTCGTCTTGAGTTGACTTGTGGTGGCTTCTTAGATGAATGATCTTGAATTCCGATGTCGATTCCCCAACGGGTATCAATAAATTATACCCTGTCTTTGTATACATTTGATAAGACTGACATGGTTTTCGAAATAACTGTCTTATTATGAGGTGTCGTCTGTGTTGGACCGATCACTGTGTGACCATCTAGTTATTTATTTTATTTATTCTTACCGGATCGGCGACTTATCAAAACATTCTGTTTTCTGCCATTGTGGTGACCACAATGTTCTGAAATTAGCAGTTAGATTTTCTGATGTACATTTTCTACGGCTGTCGTCTTGTGATGCCAGATGTGAATGACATAGACAAAAACCGTTTCGGTAACCGAAATGGTTTCCAGTTAATCTGTTAACCCCATGTCGAGCAGGCATATAATCAACCACAGGTTCTCAGTGAATGGATTTCAAACAGCGGTATGTGGCACTCGTAAGCGACTTCTGTTTTTGGTTCCCGTTTCGGGTTACACCAAACCACACAGTCGCAGAAGATGATCATTACGCTACGGAGATTGACAGGCCATGTATGTGGCTACTGTGTTGAAAGACAAACTATCCGGGCACATATCCGGTGATTTACAAATGGACAAATGTAACGGCGGCAAAAAAAGCGATCTGTTGATGTCCTCCCGTTTTTTTTTAGTATGGTTGCATGCTGTACTGCGCGAATTTCCGTTTGCTTGCAATATAGAAAAATCGCGATCCTAATTGCACGTTGTATATGTGTGTATGTGTGGAATTTGTTCTTTTTCGCTTTACGGCGGTTCTCTTTTACACGTACCTAGTTCCAACGGCGAATCGGGACCTATCGGGTAAAGCGAAAGAAAAATTACGGGTTCAAATCTCCGTTTTCCATTCTGCCGCCAGGGACAGAGTGAAATGAAAGCAATCTGAATGTGTGCGTGATACGGTGATTCGCATGGAAAAGAGTGAAATAGTATATACTGAATGCTGGTAAATTCTTCGGACCTACATTTGGTACCAAGAGTGATGACAAACTGTTCTACGAGTAAAACAAAGCAGAAAATATCCGTGATAAGAGCAAAAGTGGGACAAATGAATTCGGCAAAATTGATTGCTAAATTGTTGCGCCAAAACGATCAATTATAAGACGTCTATGAATATCGTCACTAAGCACGCCAATTTTGGCAGTAATTTTGCGGCGGAGCCTAAAATCAATGGTGAACTGATTGAGTCAACAATTTAAAGATGTGTACAAAATTCCGGTTGTCAGAGCTTCACTCTGTCAATCTCAGGTTACCGGTTATACGTAATAGTGTAGTGGGTCGTCAAGGACGCACTCATGCACAAAAATGTAATGAAAGCGTTTTCTATCGGTTAGGTTTCGAGCACCGCAGAATTTGATGAATTGTTTGACCCCTTCTCAGTGGGCGTTTATCGTTTCGAATGCAACTGTGGTGACACTTGTGTGGGTCGAATGACAAGGTACCTAAGCTTCTTAAAGAGCACCAAGCACGTTGAATTCAACATGCAGAGGGAGGAGCTGTATCCAGTTCTATTTTCGTCGATCTATTATACTCGGGCCACACTTTTGATGCAATTATTATTTTCGTGGCAATGATTTGTTTGAAAGACAAGCAGCATACTTTCTATAGTTGTGCTGTCTGCAGTGTATCATCGCTAAATAATGCATCTTTAAGATTATAGCATTGTAACTGTCTGGATCCGTCTTCAACAAATATGCTAATCGCGGCGTGGTCACAAAGCCTTCTGTTTTTTTTTCGGTTGGACATCTTTTGAAAATTATGAAAGCATTGTACACATTGATTTCTACTGTTTTCTGCAATGGACGTTCAACAGGTCTAGGTCATCCAGACACAATATCTGTGGGATGTGTGTGTATGCACATGTCAGTCTGTCTACCTGTCTGTCTGTTTCTCTCTCTCTCTGTATGTTCGTAAAGACAGTCTAGTTGTGCATCCATTCTATTATGTGTGTGGGTATATGTACACCTTACGATGTACCATCGTTCTCACTTTAAAGATTCAGTGGTCAGAGCTCCTCAGCGGTGGTCGTTTTTTAACAACGAACAGTTGTGGCCTGTTTGTAAAGACAGTCGGGTTGTGCATCCATTTTGTTATGTTGTCTCGTCGCTCCGTATAACTCTGGGTTTCTGCTGAATCTCTGCGCTTTATCGACGTTCTCCAGTCAGTCTCGAATAGAAGCGAATGATAAACGACTCGTAGCGAGACGCGAACTTAACGCAAGTCCTCATAGAGACAGTGAGAGTCATCTACAGGAAACCACTAGGTGTGGGTAAAACAATTTGCAAACCTGTCTGTTTGCCAGTTCACAACCAGCAGCGGGAGCGGCACCTTCAGACACAGCTGAGCTGGCCCTCAGTGCCGGCCTCTCTAATAGCTCTTCTTGCACACATCCCGTGGTCTCTTTCGACAGATGCATCAACTGCGCTGGATGTCCACGGGGAAATTTAAGTCCTAAAACGTCACAAAGAGCCCGGCTCCGATGGAATTTCCCAGCCTTGTGTAAAGATATTGGAATACAGCCTATACGAGAACTTCATGTTTTGTTCTGAGAGGTTTGGAATTCACAGCAGGTTCGCTCCGTGTCTTTATAAGGTCTTAATTAGTGACTACGCCAACCATGCGGGTATAAGCACTATCCCAATAGCGCTGAAGCTGTTTGCCTCTTCCATACTTCTCAAGTTACACCAAACGTGTGAAGAGAGTACTCGCGAGGAGCAGGCAGGATTTCGCGCCGGTCATGGACGCATCGATCAAACCTTCAATCTGAAACAGCTGCCAGAGCACGCAGTATACTTTTCAGAGACCAACGATCACCGTGTTCCCAGACATTTGCACAGCCCTCGACTTTGTCGGTAGGATTGCGCTGTGGAACTGTTTATTGAGAAATGGAGTACTTGATGGGTGTGTATCTGTCTTTAAGGAATTGTATCGCCATATCTTAGGTCCTGTTATTTCCTGCGGCCAGTTTTTACCAACATTTGTGTTTTCCAGTGGATTATGCCAAAGTTGCCCTATGTCTCCACTTTTGAACTTTGACATCGGGTGAGTGTGCTCTACAGAATGTCCTGTCTGTTATACTAAACAGCGATGACATCGCCTTGCTGAGTGACAGTGCACAAGCACTGCAAATTACTTTGATCCGCTCGGCTCTAAGGTATCCCGCTATGATATCCACTTTAAATCTTCTAAGTGCAAAGCACTTTTCAAGGCTGGCAGTAGTATATGCCTGCATTCACCCTTTATGGTGCGCAGCTAGAGTTTGTCCACAACTTTAAGTACCTCGGGAGCTTGATTACAGGTAGATGTGGTGTTGGAGATGAGACCAGATCACGAATAGCGAAAGCCAAAGCGCCATTCGCTAACCGGTGACGCTTGTGGTGCCACCGTGAAATCCGTTTCTCCCTTAGAGGGCGTATGTACAACACTGTAGTTCTTAGTGTATTGCTTTGCGGTAGCCAAACCTGGTTACTTCTCGTTGGGGATTCTCAGCGGCTTTCCGTGTTTGACCACTAACTTCTCGTATGCATTGTTCGCGTCTGGTGGGAACATCGGATGAGTAATGACGAGGTTCGTCGTCATATTAGGTACGGGTAATCACCTTCTGACTGAAATGCTCGCTCTGCACCGCCTTCGATTGCTCGCACATGATTTGCGAGTGACTGTCCATCGTCTTCCTTTCTGTGCTATATTTGCACTCCCTGGGTAAAACTGAAAGAAGTGACGCGGCGGTCAGGTCATGACTTGGTGGAGAAGTATGAAGAAGCTAGCGTCTGCACTGGCTTCAATATTGCTTCCCACCTTCCTGTTTGGGGTCCGACGGATGAGGATTGCCATTTGTTGGGGAAGTTGAGGAACAGGGCTTAGAATGGAAGTCAGTGGCGCAAATTCTGTAAGATATTTCTTTCGAACTCTCGTGTCCCATGCGAGCAAAAAGATCATGCTAACAAACGCAGTGCAACAAAACGTGTACGGTAAAAGTGCATGAATTTCGCTTGAAAGCATATTCTTGTACTCATACTTTTGTGCTTTCCCCCATTTTCGTTGTTGTTTTTGTTGTTGCACTGACACCATGCTTAAGACAAATCTCAGTGCAATGACATATCCAGAGATACACTGATTGACACTGATGTTGGCAAGCGTGCGTTTCTCCAGTTTACTTTCCATATGCTTTCAAACGTCCATCATCTACACAATGAACATCCATGCGGTGGAAGTTTAAACTCCTACTTATGCTGAATTTGGCATACCACACTACTGTTTTACCATATCTGACTCATCTGCTTTTTAGTCCGTTGAAAGCAGGCCTCATTTGAGGCTGTGATTTCCGCCCAAGGTCCAACAATCAGACACCCAGAAACGATAGGTATGTGCATCCTCAGTCATACTGTTAGATGCGCGCAGATCGAGTCATCCGGATTGCAGATATGAGGTACGGAGGTGACCTAAACGTCAACTGATTCATAGCTGTGAACAGTGGTGGATTGCGAAGTGTAAGGAGATTGTGGTGGTTGGAAAAAGCCGCAACCTCTTCCTTCTAATGGGAAGTGCCGGTCCACGAAGACCAGGCGTTAGTGAGTTGATTCATGAGAACAGCGGTTAAATGATTCAAACTCAGGAGCGTCCTTTAGATTGTTGGATTGAGCATTTCAGGAAACAGTTTATCTGGCTTTTTCCCACAGTAGGTGTGCTCAATAGCACGGTGGCTAGAGTTCTAGATGTAGCTATCGATTTATAGGAAAGGCGACAGGTCCCTGTGAAACCACAAAGGAATAAGTCTGCTTAGTATCGCATCTAAATTTCTGGCTTGTATTATTCTCGACTGCGTATGAACCGCTCGAGAACGGTGTTTGTGCGAGAATCATGCGGGGTTTAGACGTTGTGGAGGTTGTGTTGGCCACATTTCCAATCTTCGACAAATCTTAGAAGGTGGGCACACCTGTATGGCAATGTTCTCATTTTTTCTTGACCATGAAACGGCCTTCTACTCTGTTGACCGCTCGTTACTCTGGCGCTGTCTCTTGTTAGAGGATGTATCAGCAAAATTGACTTCCATCACGAGGTGCGTGTAGAACAACCGAAGCCAATTTGGGACTTACGGTGATCTTTCACCCGAGTTTTCCACGAGAAGTGATGTACATAATGCACATCATGATTGCGCCCTTTCTCCTTTTCTTTTTGATTTCGTGATTGATATGGTCCCACAGACCACGCTTTTGTCATATAGAGATAGTAGTAGTGAATGTTTTCGGAGCGGACGATATAGTTCTACTAAGTGAAGGTTCAGGTGAGTTGCAAGCTTTTATGGTCAGCTTGAGTAACTGCATAGCAATTTTTTCAGAATGCGTGTTGTTTCTTCAAAATACAGCATGCC
This sequence comes from Fasciola hepatica, assembly GCA_948099385.1. NCBI lineage: Eukaryota > Metazoa > Platyhelminthes > Trematoda > Plagiorchiida > Fasciolidae > Fasciola > Fasciola hepatica. The sequence continues at coordinate 7,607,684 of CANUEZ040000019.1, forward strand.
GTTGCAGGACTGTGTTTGCCCAACGCTAAGGCCTTCATTGTCTAGGGTAACTATAAATGCGATAGACAAATTCTGTTATCTAGGTAGCTGTCGGACATCGGATGAGGTGTCTTCAGGTATACAAAAGGCTCGTTTGGAGTTTCCCAAACTGAGTCCTCTGTGGCGTTGACATAACATCCTTTTATCTTTCAAAGATTGGGTGAATGCTGCCGCAGTCAAGCCAGTGCTAATATATGGTTCTGACACATGACCTTTGCGAGTGGAAGATGTACGAAGATTGTCGGTATTAGAAGACCGATGTTTCTGTAGGACTACTGGAATCTGGTGGGAAAACCGTAGAAGCAATGCTGAGGTTCGATGGAGGGGCCTAAGTTCACGGCTCAAGTGGTTAGATGAAAGAGCAAGAATCGCCAGGCTAAGATGGTTGGGATATATGTTGCACATGTCCCAGAAGGGATTCCTCCGTGAGCAACATTTGTTGAGATGGGTGATGGTTGGAAGATGAGTAAGGGTGGTCAGTCCATGGCATGATAGAAGGTAATTCAAAATCTAACCAATGTACTTGGTTATGTGGGCATGCTAGACTTCCCGGGTGGGGTCCAAGAGACCCTCCCACTGTATGACTAGGTGAATTGGAGGATATGGCTAGGTGTCGTGGCTAGTGGCGCTCTATTATTCATGGGTTTCCTTTGCCCACTTGAATATATCGGTAGGTCTCTTCTCACTCTTTCGAATCTTTTTCATTATTTCCGATTGAGGATAGAGCTTGGAGATACCAAAAGAATCCCCCGCACCCGGTTCACGGGTAATGTCTGTTTGAACTGAACTGATTCCATATCTCTGTGTTCTTATGAGTGGTTCCTGCTGAAAACTCACCCATTCGAATGCATTAGGATATTACTGAATTGACTTGTCAGCTCGTATTTCGCGCAATTCACATTCCTCACTTTATGAAATCGGTACGGTAATGTGACTGAATAACATTGTAGAACTTAAGCTCGGCCCGCGGCGATCTTCCCAAGTATAGTTGTGCGAATGTATTTCGGTGTTTTTTCATGACGTTTGTTGTTCATTGATTGTAAGGTTGGTGATTATTTGGAACCATAACCATCATTCTCATTCCTTTCTCCCGTATGCAGCCATTCGGCATCTGTTCTACGCACGTTTCGTCGCGCACTTCTTACACGACTTGGGTGTCATATCTTGCCGTGAACCGTTCCTTCGTTTCCTACCAGTTGGTCTGGTTCTGGGGCATACATTCACGGAACCACATTCTGGGCGTTATGTGACTCCGACACAAGTGGATCGCCAGGAATCGAAACCAGGTAAGTCAATTTTATTCTCTTCTAGAGCATCATCGTTTTGATATTCCTTCACGGTTAACTTTGAATTACTGCAATATGCAGATTGCGAGGTCTGAACTCTGCGGTCGAGGCGACTGCAATCAGGTTGCTCAGACCAACCCTGTGCTCGCAAGACCCTACAGCTCTCTTAGTCGGCAATCAACGAGAAAATGGGACAGACATACAAGACTGGTTAACCTGATGATTAATCTGCCCATACAGATGCAACGGAAACAGATTTATCATTCAGTTTTTCTGCTTATATATATATATATATATATATATATATCATTCGGCGGGGGGCAGACGGCTATCATCGTGGACTTCGGACAATTAAGATCCGGGTTCGATTCCCGCCACCACGCGTCTCATTCCCATTTGGAAGCCTTTTATTGGCCGCTACGCACTTCCTAGGTTTTTTATTGCACCTAAAGTGATTTGCAGCACAAGGAGTAAACCCCATACATTGTTGTATAATAAATAAAAAAGGAAGTAAAAAGTGTATTTGTTTATTTGTGTTTTTGGACAGGGGTAAAACTGTGCGTGTGTGCTGTACTGGTCCGAAGAAAAGTATGAAGAAGAAAAATCGGCGTTCGCTATGTTACGTCTTACAAATTCTGGCTGGGAAAATCTTAGTAGCTATGCATGCGATTAACTTTGGTTACTTAGCAAATGATCTATTTCTTAGTCTAATTTGTACTGTATTGAATTACTGTTTCCATGTATGCTAATTCACTAGACAGAGCATCGATTCAGAACCGAGAAGAGCTTAAGTCATCTATTTTTCGCTGGCGTATATACTCGAAGACGGAGATGCTCAGGAATTTTTCTTCCGGTACACTCGGACTCCGTAGCCAAGTTGTTCGGAAACTGTTCGGGTCCTCGTTTTGCCTGTTTGGTTTTACAGCTGTTCCTCTCTTTTTCACTCACCGGTCACTAGTTAAACCAAAACCGTAACACTAATATATATATCAAACGGCGTAAGTTATCGGAAGTTGATTAGGCTTTCTACACTGCACCGAGTTGTGTTCTGCTCGGCTTCAATTTTCACAGTCGTTTTAGACCGGGGGTGGTCGAATGGTTTGGAGCGTTTTGTTACCACATTGGGAAAAGTTCGAATCCCCACCAATACCGGTCATTTTAGCGGTAGACGGTAACCGCCACTGTCGTCCGGCTCGCTACCACCCCTGACCTAATGTGACCTCATGTGGTTATCCAATCCGAGTCTCAGGGTCTGATAGTCGGTTATCCCCTATAGTGCAGTGGGCCTTTGTGACTACGCGGTATACACCCATTTCAGTTTGTTCCCTTTCGAATCTCGCCTTGCTGGGGCTTCTTCACACACCCGTTGCGACCGATGCCGACGTGGGTGACTGACATATTTCTGTCCAAACCCCGCTACTCTGCCTCTCGCTGTTCGAATTCCATAGAATTTTTCTTCGTTTATCTTTTCCGTCACATCTTTTTCCGAATATTTTTTCATATCTTTCTCGTTATTGTTCTGTCTCCGTGTACGTGTGTGTATGTTTGTTTTGTCTTCCATCACGACGAGGTTGCACCTTGGCGTGGTATGATAGCTTGCGTGCCTATGTGACCCAAAGAGCTATGCAGGGCAACTTCCTTAAGCCGGAGATGCAATCATGCCTGACAGGTCCATTGGTAGAGGCCAGACAAAGTCCAGTCTCTTGGTCCTCCAGGTTGGGGGCTGATTTGAGCTGGCAACTCCGTCGGTAAAATCAGTGGAAGAATAATTGATCCAAGCAAACGGGCTTCCACTAAGCCATCCCGCTGCTTTCCGGATAGGTTCTTGTTAGGACCAAAAGCTTTGGTTGAGAACCCTAGTCGTTCTCCTGCTTTGTGGCTGGACACCCTAGCAGTGCCTGTCCAACATCTCGCATGAACTGCACGAATAGAAAGAATTCCATATTGCATCGGTTGTCTCGCAGGATAATGAGGACCGCGCTGCCCATTGCATCGAGCGGGGTGGGTAGTGATAAGTGGGCTACTGCTCAGAGTTCCCTTTCTTTTATTCAACCTCTATCTCCTGTCCCTAACCACCTCTCTTTGCCCCATATATCCATCCATAATGCTCCAACTGATGACACGGTCGATACTCGCAACGATTCACTGTCAAATAGTGTCGGGAATATTCCTCTGTCTGGTAACCCACATTTTTTCAAGCCTTGCCAGCCTCTGAATCTCGTCGACTTTAACGGGCGTATTCATGCAGGCTGGTCAGCAGGTGTGCCTAGCCCTCACAACGACCCCTCTGATGATTGATTTCTGCTGCTTAAGCGAGACGCGTATCCAGGATTCGAGCAGTGTAATTCAACTAACTGCTCCTGGTATCTCATCGAGGTATTTTCGGCGCACTTCAGGAGACGAAGTAGCTCGAGCAGCGGGTCAATGTGGTGTAGGAGTAGTCTTGACTGCGAAGGCTGAGACTGTCCCTTTAGATTGGGTCCCTGTTAATAGTCGTTTATGGACTGTAAGATTCTTGGAGTCATCTGGTGTTCGAAAGGATAGTTGTGTTAAGCGCAATTTGTTTGTAATCTCGGCATACGCTCCAACGAACTGTAGTTCTGTCATGCAGAAGGATGAGTTCTATGATGAGCTCGCCACTCTTGTTCACAAGAACAAAAGTTCTGATATTGTAGTGCTAACTGGTGATTTCATTGCACAGGTTGGCAAACTTGGTGCGTCAGATGCTTGTTATGGTGGTTGTTGTGCCTTACCAGCTCAGCGTACAAATAACTGGGATAGACGTCTCCGATGTGCAGGTCCGCGTACTTAGAGTTGGACTGTGCATTAGTTTTAATGCGGTCATCGCTCCAGCTCCATGGTCAACGACGCAAACCGCAAGCCTGGTTATCCGTACAACGATTGTGTGATCCAGAAGTTCGCATCAGTTAAGAACAGAATTATCACATGAGCTAGGAACTACGTCGAGCAGTAATGTCGACGAGCACTGAGCCCATATCCAACAGGCAAGGCTGGTGGCAGCAGGTTCGCCTGTTGCTCTAGATCCGATGTCCATGAAAGACAATGGATGTCTCGAGAGTCGTTGAGTCTAATGGAGCAAAATCGTCTTCTCCCGAACTGTAAGGAGATGCATAGGACACAAAGAAATCTTTATATATATATATATATATATATATATATATATATATATATATATATTACGGAGACCACTGGGAGGTTAAGTTGGACAGTTCACACTCCACGACCAGCGATGAACACATTAGAGATGGACAGGCTTGCTATCTTCAGGTGAGTCATCAATAGTGTTCTTCCACAAAAATAATGAACTGACTCTTTGTAGCTGTGAAGCAGATACCTGCCTCTTTCAAGTCACTCATTTGTAAACATTGAGTAGAAAATAATACTAACAATGAACCATAAAAATAGAACACAGTTTCTGCAAGATTTTTTTGTGGCTTAGCAGTCACTGACCAAACATTTTCGATCCACTCGTAACTCACGTGGTCACGTTACATTCGAGTTTTTCTGGTAGTCACGGAGCTTGGTAGTCTTGCGCGAATCACGTGGGTGCGCCGGAAAGGTTTGGTTACTGTACCTTAGTCCGTGGTCGTTAAATAACCGCCAGTGGTCAGTAAACCATCATCAGAGGCTACCACAAAACAAGAAATCCTGTAGCAAAGTTCAATGGGAAATTATCAACACGGGTGAAGACATGTTTGGCTTTGATCTGTGTTGGTGGTCGGTTTTCCTCCGGGTCCCTATTCTTATATCAGCTTCCTTTGTTTTTTGAAGTATGATTTATTTCAAACTGAGGGACGAAATAGTTCTGAATGCACAACATGAACTCCATGATTCAGGTTTGAGATGGCAGTTATTCACACATGTTTATCATCGCAAAGGGAGCAGTAATTACACATTGATTTATACGAATCTCTGACCAAACAATGCAATGGATAAAATAATTCTTCGATTCAAAATGATGGGATTCACTACAAAAGTCGAAAACATCCGTGCCGTTTGCATGAAAAAAAATGTCGAATTTGTTAGATTTTGTTTTGAAAGGAATGAGTTTATATGACCTCGAGTACCGCATTGTAGTACAAAAACGTTTGCCGTTTATTGGACACAATGACTTGTCCCTGTTATTTTAGTGTTATTGCTTTAGAAATGTCCCACGGTACTTGCATTCCCTGAGGCACGTATTGAATGTCACAACGCGAGCTAATTCAACTGAATTAGTTTCCATTGCGTGTTGATTGTATAGCGGGATATCTAAATCGGCTTATCGCGGTGCATACCAAGATCTTTTTTGCATTTGGGTCCCGAGTCCATTTCCTTGAGCACGGTTAATTCGTCGATTACAAGTTATCTAACGTCTCCTGTCACTAATCTTCCGGTTTTATACATACCCTATGAACACAAATTCCATTGTCGGGTCGTAAGCACACACGCACACAAACGCAGATTTGAACCGGCTAGTCGTTTAACCGTTCTGGTTACCTGAACCTATCTGGTTGGAGGCTCTATTTTTTTGCAATTTTCTTGTCTCTTTTGTGGCATTCATGATCGTCATCCCAGTGTAAAAATTTTCACAATAAATCTATAGTATATTGTCTTTGAAAGGGTGTATCAATCGCTCGTATCCCCCGGTTATTTATTCTGGGCGAATTCGCGTCCGAATTATTTTGCTGGATCTAAAACGGTCTTCGCTGTGGTATCCAATTGTTTTTGCGCAGCACGACCGCTTACTTCGTCCGTTTTAGTGTAGCCAGTCACAATGTATGGGTGTATGGACGCATTGCTGATGAGTGGCAATAACCGCAGATCCGTTCCTGTACTTCCGAAGTATCTTGTCCACCCGTCTGTCGATACAACTTTAAATATTTCAGCTAGCAACTGCAATGTCGTCGTTCTTGAAGTCAGCTGTGACTTATCCAAAATAAACAATCACGGAATCACGGTTGTGATTCCCCAGTGGACTCTTCCGAAAAAGACCATCCACTCACACTCCTGATGCACAAATTAGACTAGTGAAAAAAGCACCTACGTTGTGTACAAGTATCAAAAGGAATATTGGGCCAGAGGAGTTCCGGATACTCATACCTGATAAGCGACAGCAACCGCAAAGTCTGCCCTGTACTGTCGAGAAACTTTGTCTTCCCATTTTTGAATAGTACTCCAAGGTATCCCCCCCCATCTCCTGACTCGTTACCACATCTGACGTATTAAACTTAATGTCATCTTTCCACTCCATATATCAGGACCAGGTTACCGTTTGTTCTTTGTGGTGCAGTGGGCTCTTCCACTGCATTCAAGCCTAGTCATGTAATATAAAGCCCCTTTGTTACCTTTTAGGCAGTGTATTGAAGGTCTCCAAAAAGCTGGACGACTTACTGAGTGAAATAAAAAATGGTAAGAGATTACGGCATTGTCACTGAAATCCCAGTCATATCAATTCTTCACATCTGTTCGTTTTTTATTGACAGACGTCACTAAATAGTCACTTAAATTTAATGGGAATTCAGAAGTACGGTGTCACGATACGCTTGACCAAAGTTATGTGGAGCTCGTGTAACACCCTCGTGAATCATCTGCTATGTATGTTACCCGGTTGCTCAAACAAAATTAGGGATTGGTTTGTAGAGCCTCGTCTTCTAAAACCATTAATCAAGAGCACGATCCCAAAGCAGCGGGGCGAAACCGGGAGATTGCGCCCGTCCGTAGCCGGTGACCGGGGTGGTGGTTCTTAAGCTATTCACCCAAAAGGCAACTCGTTATTTAGAAAACAAGCTCAGTAGTCTACGTAGGCTGGTATTTGTGTTACACATTTCCTTGGTTAGACGCCCTGGAAGTGCACAATGTTCTCCAAGGTAGAGATCGGTGAGTGAACAAGTGTAGATTATTCATGATGTGTAAAACGGTCTGTCAACTCTGACGAGTAAAATTAGCCATGTAGGGTGCGTTAGAATTTCTGATTTGAAAAATGAGAAAACATGGCAACATGTTGCAATCAGTAGCGTTCCTTTTTTAACACTTCGTATCCTTGGTACCGTCATATTTGTAGTTCTTTCCCACTGAGGGATAACAGTCAGAACCGGATCAGCCAAGCATGGTTGATTTTTGTTCAGATTGAACCAAGGTTTATAAATGCAGCCTATTATTGCAGAACAGCTCATGGCCGGTACCAACTTTCACACATCTCATCCGATAATCATTGTTAGCTGCACAACATGTGCATGGAGGTAGTGGCTTCGTTTAATGCTGAGTTATATCCGCCGTGTTACCGCGTCATCCACAGATTTATATGTAGTTTGTGTGTGAAAACACTCCAGGCAGAATACCTAGTACATCCTCTAATATCATCACTGACCATCCACGGGTGGACTCAATACCGATTTAATCCATGAGTAACTATCGAACTAGTGGTTGTTCTACTCGCAGCCTGAGAGCTCACAGGATATCAGGCGTGAATAACAACGAAATTCGGGTGTTTTCCCTATCAGCTTTAGCCGCACACTTCAGTATTCCTATAAGATCCCATCAAATAGGGCGGCGGAATGATAACACAGTTCAGCTCATTTCCAACATCCGTCATCCACTCAATAGGTGTGGTGGTTCTGATTGATATCCCTTAGCGGGAAATTCAGTCGTGAATATAAGGAATCAAGATTATTACAAAGGTAAGAAGAGAACTGCCAGTAGTATTCCTCTTAGTTGCTTTATTTGATATACGACAAAGTACAACATTTCAGGAAAGCACCCGCGGCCCATGAATGGTTGCCAAATGGGGAAATGCCTGTCAGTGGCAGGAAACGAACCCGGTCGTTATTATCCAAACTCCATGATGATAACCATCTGACCACTGCTGGCCGACGAATTATGTGACTACTAGAGCGCTTTCACTCGTAACACTACCGCTCCAGCATTTCTTCCGAAATGTTTTGAATTCATTTCACCGAAAGATAACCACCCGTTGAGTTATTTTTCACACTGAATTTAGTCGATGTCAAAGAGGCACTAGAGGAATCAATTTCAAAAATGCTAATCATTGTTTTCAATCTGGACTGCCCTTCATCGAATCCTTGTTCAGCTTGCGATGATCAAATCAAAGCGTTATTGATCCATCCTCTCCCTCGGCTGTTTTTTCTCAATTGCCGTGCAAATGCGCTCCTAATGTTTGTTCACGCAGTTTATCTTCTGTTCAACGATCACGGGCTGTTTTAGTTCTTTCGACTACTTTTTTTTATCGTACTGATGTGTGTCCATACTGTCGCCTGGACGGGTGCCTAGTCAATTGATGCCTCTTCTTACTTGACCGGTATACGACATTCCTGAACGCACCTTTTCGATTCAAATCAACCATCTTTCTCCGTAATTTTAGATGAAAAATACGTGTACACTTGGTTACTAAATGAATAGGATTATAAGGTACTTGACCTCTTGAATGTAAAGTAAGTTTACCTCAGACCTACTGCATTGTTCACTACAAACTCTTTGGGAAATTATCAAAGTAGTTGACTGATACGTCGGAAAATATGCCTTTTGAAATGTACATTATCAGTGTGTTATGTGTTTGTCTTAGCCAGGTCCTCCTCACTGTAAATTCTATGGTGACCACATTTTGTGAGCTTCCCAGCCGCGCACGCAAACACGTCGTTCTTTTCGACAACGCAATTCAGAGTAGCCCAGAGTATCTGATGTGACCGAATTTTCGTCAGTCGGTCATTGCACTTAATTCCGATTAGACAATATCAAATTTTGGTCATTCCTGATTTATTGAAAACGACCACTTACGCAATAATCATGTTTTCAATTTTTTCGTCATTTTTTGGGAACCCATTGCGCTTGATGATAAGCAGTTTATTAGGTTTTCAAGCACACTTTACTAGTGATGTATTCCTCGCACGTTCGTCTCATTGGGCACATTACGACCTGAATGATTTCTGGTCCTAAAACAAACAAGTCTCCCTGGACTTCGACCTAATCAGGTTCTCGTCTGTTTCCGTCTCGCGCCCCCCCCCCAGGTCATATCGTTTGGACCGAGCGTGGGACTGGTCAACCACTGAGTATGCAATGGGACAAGATGAGTAAATCCAAACTGAATGGAGTCGATCCGAGTGGAGTGGTTGAGCGACACGGTATCGAAGTGGTCCGGTTGACGATGCTAGCAAACGTCGGACCTCATCGGGCAAGGAAATGGGAAGAAAACGACGGGAGTGAGTTAACCGGTTTGACGAACGCATTCTCCTGCTTCCCTCCTTTATGCTTTTCGATTTTTCTCTCAAAACACACCATAGTTTCCCGAAGCAACCAATTTGATCTCTTTACATCAGCTCAACTTTGACTGTAACCGGATTCATTCCCAGGTGCTCAGATTGTCCGAGATCGAATGCAGTATAATGTCTTCTGTTACTTTGGCTTTCGAGTTTGGTACAATGCGGTGTACGAGCCTACAATATTTTTCATGTTGCATTATCGGTGATTCACTGCCGTGTTATATTCCATCAGAATCTGGCTTGCGCTCTACACGAAAGTGAAGTGGGTGCGTAACTGCCGTAGATTCTAGGCGCATTGCACTCGGTTGGCAGTTAATCCCAATAGGTTGATGCCATCAGTTAACTGTAATAGCTCAACGAGGAGTGTGCGGTGGACTCCGAGATGTACTTGGTGCAGATGATAAACTGTGCAGAACAGTAAAACTCTGCAGTCACCACATGATTTCTGGCACCCTAGCAACACCTGAAACGCGGTGTAATAAGGAAGCCTAATCACGGTTATGTAACCGAAAATTCTGCGCAGATGAAGTGTTCCAGAGAGGTGAATGGTATTTGAAGCACTGCATCCGGACGAGGGGAGGCATTGCTGTCGTTTCTCGACCACTATTCTAATAAATCTTTTCGGGGAGTACTCTAATGTCTAAATTGATCTGCGTTGCTTTGAGATCATCGATTGCGTTCGACAGGCGTTTACACAACAGCATAATGCCATTTGGAATTATGAATCGTACCACAATGCACTGGTAGTATTTTATACCTTGTTGAATGCTTCCAATCATTATTTCAGGTTCATCGTGCAAATTGTTGTGATGTTGATCCTGTTGATCATTCTACTCGGGTTTATTATTTACTTTGAGACGTCCGGGTTCACTTCTATCGATCCGCTTGAAACCATTGTGGCGTTTGTTCGGTACAGTTAGATGTACTCGGGTTTAAATCACTGTGAATAGATCGATGAGTTAAGGATATATAAAGAAATAAGAAAACCACTGTGCAATTAAAAAACAGATCATATTAGTGAAAACACTTAGGCTCATTTCTCAACTTACAAAAGCCTTTTGAAAACAACCGGAACACGCAATATTTCCCTTGTACTATTAGCTCCAATTTCAGTGCTTAGAACCACAATAGAGTGCGGTTCGTTGCATGATAACTACTGGAAGGTATTCTCTAATTGTTTCCTTAAGCACTTCCAAAATCTAAAATGGGGATGCTTTGCTCTTTGCTCCCTTGTATTTTTTGTCAGAACACAACATTTTCTCTTGTTTCCAAGATTTCCCAGAGCGAACTTTGATTCTGTGTGGCAATGTTTGTTTAACTTTAACGCCATCCACTAGTTTGACCCCGACTCGGGCCAGTCCCATGTCTCATTCTCGTTAGACTTAGCTTTTCATTTATTTTGAGATTATTTTTCTTTGCGTAATTTGCTTATTAATTGGAGAATTTTGTTTGAAATTGTTTCCTCAGAGCTTATTCGATCACGATAGAATTGCGGTGACTGACACGAAAATCGTCCCGCATTGTTCTCCGTAGTTGAAACCCGATTGGTTTCCCACAGTAGACAGATGTGACGGTAACCAACGCAAATTGGGATGTGCTTCTATGTGTATTTGCCAGCTAGAAAAAAGATACATCTTTATCATAAAACAGCCATTTTCACTCATGCCTTCATCATTGAACCATGTTTTCAGACTGGCACGTTTTTGGCTATTGCCGTGCTCCAAAATCGGTTGAAACAAATGCAAACTTCTAGATGCGAAAAATACAAGTGGATTTTTCATTACTCACCTAACCCGGCTCCCTATGCCATTTAAATATCCGATATACGAATGGTAAGTTGTAAAATTCGACTTGATAGATTGGACACTTGTGCGCTACCCTCGCTTCAATGCCGCATACGTTTCACCAGCTGATCTTCGTGGGCACACTGAAAACGTCGAGCATTTTGGTTCATCGTATGATCGATTTTTTCAGTAGCCATGGTGACCTCGCAGCTCACACGGTAGAGTATATATTGTGCTAATGATTGGGAGGCTTCTATGTAGAGAGGGGTTCAAGTCTTATGGAAGCAAAACTTTCAGTATCCAAAGCATTGGGTCCCCTTCATTCAATTCATGATAACAGGAAGAAGATATAAGTCATGAAGTGTAAGCATTACGTTTTCTCTTGTTACCGCATGCGTAAAACGTTACCTAACGTAAGCAACAGTGACAAAAAAAAAATACAATGGAATGAGCTGGAGTTAAAGCTCTCACAATGGACTTTTGTCACGTTCTTCTTCTTGAATAACTGAGAGATTAGGATATATAGAGGTTGGAGTGTTAATAAGAGAAACAAAACGTTTCTAACTGGAAAAAATAAAATATCACCAACATATCGTCTGTTGACATTCAGTGAAGCAATGCTTGTCATAATACATCAGCTCGCGCTTTGTACACAAAAAGTTTTATACAAAATGTTTGATTCCCTTAACACCAACCGAACAGGCCTCTCTCTTCATCCAATCCTCCACCGAACGCACTGTAAGAGCTTTCATTCCAGCCCATTCCATTGTAATAGTTTGTCTCACTGCAGCTAGTGTTAGCTAACATGTTTTACCTATGCGGTAGACAAGAGAAAACGTAATGCTTGCATCTCGCGACTCATATCTTGTTTCAGTTTTCATGAGTTCATTATGAGTCAGATTTGGTTGAGTGGATTTCTGCTTCTCCTAAAAGCGGAAAAATTTGTTGTCTTCTGATTTGCCAGTGTTACTTCATCCGTTCATATCTTTCTACTGATTGTTCGAAACACTACGGCTTCTGTGTTTTATACCGTGATCAAAACTTACCATTGTCCTTCTGACAATTTTCGGTTGGTTTTTCCTCGAACAATAAAACAATTACCGTCGATATTCAGGATCAGTCCATCAGTTTTATCGTACATCATTTTTCTTGATGACTTTGCTGAGAGTAGCAGTTGGATCTATTCATCAAACAACTGAATTAACCGAATCGAACTCTGCCACGTGAACCGTTATACTTGAAATCACGCGTAACTGTTAAATCTATAACCAGAACAAAATATAGGCACGTAAAACAAACACAAGCGTTTCTGTCGTTGTCACTTAAATCCGTACAGCGCACACTCACAATAAAACTGTTTCCAATCCACTTATACGTGCTCGTATCCGACGTATCGTTCTCTGCATTACTGTTCAACATTACGTGCGTGCATAGATACAAAGAGTTCACCTAATCAAATTGTCGGTAATAATCTATCCAGAAGGTCCTTTCCCAAATGGTTTTCAATAAAATAGCGGTAAAACCTCGCATCGTTCAGCGCGATCGTTGTCGATCTAATGCGCACAAAAACTGAAAGATCTTAACAGCTGGCAATAATGGATTATGTCCACCGAGTTCCATCCTGGTCAAGAATCGCACAGTTATAACCACTATTCTCAGTCGCCTAAAATTCTGGTTGTGTTCTTAGCTCCGGTTGCTGGTTTTCACATGATTTCATAAGGTTGTTGGGCTTAGATAAGAAATGTTCCACAACCGGTCGAAGCGACCTGACCGATGCTGCCTGATGTGTGACGTGCAATTCTTCGAACAACGGATTTTGTTTTGGTGGCTGGTCTAATGGAATCAGAGTTTTGATTGCCAGTCGAGGACCTAGAACCACAGTAAAACTATTGTAACCTGTTTGATGAGATAATCAGTAAACTTGCCTTTGTGACGAGCGCATCTTGCTTTTTCAAGGTAGCAAAAACTGCCATGACGGACTTCAGAAAGAGCGATTTCGAGATAAGACAGTCGACTCAGTGTCTTAAGATCTGCGAATCTTCTTTTACCCAACTCTCACAATAGGTTAAAAACTGATTAGTCGAGGTATTCAGTTGCTACTCTTGAATCCCTAGCTAACTGGGCCTGCTATTACAGCTGTTTCGTCGTTCGCTAATTTAGTTCGATTGATCGAGCTTTGTGATAAACAACTAGTACATGATTGCTCGGTGTAAGTCTCAGTAAACTCTGAGGCATACGATTTTTTACTACTTGCTCATGAGTGCGGCACCCCAGAAACCCTCACCCCATAATGGATGGCCGGAAACCAGACCCGGAGGCTTGCAGTGAAGAGCCACATAAGGTCCTAATGGGTCGGGTATGGTAACCAGCCGGATGAAAATGGATTACTGTCTACCAAAGCGACCGGGGGCGCTGGGAATCGAACCTCTGACTTCCAAGGTATTGAGCAGACGCTCTCGACCACGCTCGACCACAACCGTCTCATCTATCGAAATCTTGTGTGTTTCCTTACTCTAGGTCTCAGGGTGATGATTTCGATTATCTTGGTCACTTTGATAAGCCCCATAAATCACTGGGGTATATCCCTTCCTTTGCACTCATGCGCAAGCATAGATTAAAATTCGAAGATGATAAGTCGTATGGGGCGAACAAGGACCAAGAACTATTCCGTCCACGATTAGAATGTTCTGCGATGCCCACCAGCGGAGCCAGTTCTCATTTTTGGAGTCGTATAGCAGTTTTTCGCAAACTCTGGTATTGATGAGAGCCGCTTTGATCATCTGAATGTCGTTATGGGTTTACGGTAATCTTTCATGGCCATCACAACCGAACGTTTGAATCAAAGAATGTAAGGACATTCGAAATTGTATTTAGTTGCACGTGGATATACCATGGGCGAGTCTGGTTTATGCAAGAATCAAAAATCTTGTTTGTTTTCTGTTAGCTCGAATTCAGCACGTTAAATTCCTCATCTAGTTGTTGGTCATTATAGTTTAGTTTGCATATGAATCAAGACTTCTCCGTCGGATGAGTCGCCCTTATGGTTTTTTTTGGCTATCGCTATTCGAATGAGGTGACATACCGATATTGAGTAGAAATCAATACGGTTCCATGTTATCATAAGCATTGTCTGTTACGTTTCATCTCCAACCTCATAACATTAATTTTTATAGCACAGTTCGTCTCTGTTCCAAAAAGGAAATTCGTACCACAGTTCCACTTCTCTCTCTCTCTCTCTCTCTCTCTCTCTCTCTCTCTCTCTCTCTCGTCTGTCTACCTCTCACCCGCCAGCACTTCTTGGTTTCGTTTTCAGTGTTTACTTTGCGCCGCTGTTTATCGGATGCTATGCCGTTCGCAAACAAACATAATCAAATTACACCGTTCTACGGAAAATTGGGGATGTTTAGACGTTACATCCTCAGTAATTAGATTTAATTCCCCTATCGCGCCGATCTTATGGAGATCGTTCTTTGTGGAATAGTTGATACGAAAAAACGAAAACGCCGACCGTTTATTCGTCTGTCTGTTTGTGTGAGAGATGTTCAGATGTCGACATCAGAGCGGGTAATTGTTCATCCTATTGATTGATCCTTATGATCTCTCCCCCTCTCGACATCTCACATTATTTCTCCGAATGCGCCGATGATATTTGTCGCATCGATACGGCTGGTAAATCACTGGATTTGGATCGATTCACACAGTAATGCGCGGTATAATTGCATGGCAATTCAAACTCATTCGTCTGGGGGAGAACCTGATCGAGTGGTCGCGTGATCAGGCATCTAATAATGGCTGGCAGCTGATGATCGGCCCAGATCAGGATCCTTTATGGTACGCTAAGAATGGCAAAGGACGTTCTCAATTTTGCATCACACATGAGAACACTTTGAACTTGGTAAGTTATGTTACATTTTGTTTCACAGCCTGACTACTCGAATGGTGTTTCTTACGGTTTACTTTGGCTCATAGTCGGATAGGTTCACGCGTCAGGAAACGAACATGTCACCGTTTGCCCAGCCGGAACTTTCAATCGGTTCCGGAACGCAGGTGCTTAAAGAAACCGTTGCAGATAGCGCAGACAACTAGATTGTTCAGTTCCAAAGCTGACCCCAACATTACTTCCGATCTAGAAGCCTCATGTTATCTAACAGTCCACCTACTGCCGCAGGGACACACAGTTAGATAGGATTATTGCCTGATTCAAGGAATGTTGAGTATCTTTTATCCTACGCTTTTACCTGAATGCAAAGGAAGGGGTATTCACTCTGTGGCATCAAAGGCCCACTGTACTATCAACGACAACCGGTAACCGTGACCCTGAAATTGTGAGTGATGGACGCAGGATGTCAGGCTTGATAACGAGTCAGGTGAATGCTCAGTTCAGTTCATTTCCGACAACCACTAACCATGCACTGTGTGCTGTGGCTCCGGTCGCTATCTCCTGGCAAAAGCCTCAGTCGGAAACAATGAGAAAGGATAGAAATATTAAAGGAGAAGTAAAAGAACTACAAAAATTGGCATCACGTCGATGAACGCTTGTGGGTAAAACTGATTGCGACACCTAGCCATATCCTCCAGTTTATCTAATCATATAGTAGGAGGGTCCCTTGGACCCCATTCAGGAAGTCTGACATGTCCACATGACCAAGTACACTGGTTGGGCTTTTCATAACTTTCTACCATGCCATAGACTGACCACTCTTCTTCATCTTCCAACCGTTACCCATCTCAACAAGCATTGTTCACCAAGGAATCCCTTCCGGGACATGTGCAACATATGTCCCAACCATCTTAGCCTGGGATCTTTGTTGTTTCATCTAGTCACTTGAGCCGTGAACTTAGGCATTGCTTCTACGGTTTTCCCATCAGATTCGAGTATTCCTACGGAGACATCAGTGTTTTAATACCGACAATTTTCGTATACCCTTCACCCGCTGTGGTGATGTTCCCGAACCATACCGAAGCACTGGCTTGCCTGCTACAGCGAACACTCGACCCTCGGTAGATAAACGGATGTCATGTCTACGCCACAGAGGACTCAGGTTGGGAAACTCCAAACGAGCCTTCTGTGTACGCAAAGACACTTTATCCGATATCCGACCTACGGGTGAAACGCAGCTGCCCAGATAACAAAACATATCTACGGGGCTATGTATTCCCCATATATGAAAGGTTTGATGTTGGATTAACCCAACGCAGTCACTCAAGCTGACCATAACAGCTTGCAACTTACCTGGATCTTCGCACAGAAGAACCATATCGTCCGCATATTGAACGTCTGACACGTTTTCACTCGGGAAACATTCACTACCACTATCTTTATTTGACGAAAGCGCGGTCTGTGGGACGATATCAATGGCGAAGTCATAGAGAAAAGGAGAGAGGCGGCAACCCTGACATGCACCACTTCTCGTGGATAACTCGGGTGAAAGATCACCGTAAGGCCGAACTCTGTTTTGGATTTCCATAAAGGATTTTAGGATGGGAATGAATTTCGCTGATACACCCTTGAACAAGAAGCAGTGCCAGAGAACTGTGCGGTCGACAGAGTCGAAGGCCGAGTGTCTGTAGTTTACTGTCCTCCACCAATGCTAGTGGTGGTGGCGGTTGCGGGATTCGAACCTATCGTCTCACAGGTGGTAACCGCCTATCAAACTAGATCGCCACCGGCCCCGATGGTTCACGCGACTAATGACTTAGTCTACTCGTGGACAACGAGGGACCGCAATAGACTCAGTCCTGACCAGAGAAAGGTATCTTATTGACCTTTGAAAGTCTGGTTGGGCCAGATCGGGCGTTCCGTGTTAGGAACGAAACATCGTTGATGTTTTGCAAAACTTGGTTGGGACGCACGCTCGCGCGATGGGCTCATAAACTGTTGTCTCATGGTGCTCGTTTGCCTTGACTTTAGCCCATTGTTGATCACCCGTTTGTCGCATAGCCATCAACTCTGTCTAATTCCCTCGTTCTTCTCTGTGCCTCAGATATCAGTATGTAAACCAGCATGTTTTATATTGACCAATGTAATGAGTATTTGCTTTCACTTTGCATTTTAGGCATTTTGTCTGGGTTCTTCTTCAGAACCAAAGTGATACACATTACCGTGTACTTCTCTGATATCGGAAGTTGATTAGACCATGGTATCCGTTTTATTTCGTTTCAGGTTAATTCGTACTACAACGATACGTTTGTACTCAGTGCAGCTATTTCCCGATTACAAGAAACGACAGAATTGTTACGGGTAAGTATTTTAGGCGTGCAACTGAGAAACAAATGGTTGATTTGGTTTTGAGGTTCTAGGAATTTGTTCCTCAGTTGGTCACCTAATGATCCTCATCTACGTGGGTAAATTGTAATTTTTTCCCCATGCGCATATCAACCGTGCAAGGTAAAGGAGAAATACACACAAAGACATCGGGGAAACAAAGCAGTGCTGATATGAGAAGTACAATAGTCCCCTTATCAAGAAACAATGGTCGAGATCGCTCAGATAGTTCCTTGGTGATTGATATTGCATTCAGGGAGGGAAGTAACCGAAGAGAGAGCATTTTTTTGCACAGCAAAAGTATTTCTTGCAGGGCGGATATCGCAGTCAGGGGGTTTCAATCATAGACGGGGGGGGGGGGGGTCCTGTAGTTTGTGTTCAGTGCACAACTGTTGTACGTTTTATGGTATTTAGGGCACTTTGCCCTAGCATCAAATCGTACACGTAGTTGCAAACAACCGCCTATGGGGAGTATGAATTGCAACATCTAGGTCACTTCAGTTACTAACACACTTCATCAACTGTCACGTTGGTGATGTTGTCGCCAAATCCACAGTCACGGATTATATTTTCTGTACGAGGAAGTTCAAGGCGTCGCCTTTATAGATATCGAGTCTTTATGTGAAAATCTGTCTCGTAGAGCAGTTTAACGGAATGCACCTGCTGTCTTTTAAATTAACTTTTTATCGCTGAACACTTCGCGAGGACTGTAGGGGTTTTCACGAGGTCATGGAAGACCTTCAGCCGGTCGTGCTGCTTCATCCTGCCACTGTATACGCCAGTAACGGAGATAATCGTGGGTTCGCTTCTGAATATCTGACGAAGTAGCAGCACGACGGCATGACTAGGACATCACTGAGAAGTTAACAACTTTGTAAGTCTTGTGGTATTTCGTCAATAACCCATAAACATTATTTGAATTGAAATACGTTTTGTTGCTAGGTTCCATCTTCTTTAAGCATTGCATCGCATTCGCTTTAAATCCTCACTTATGCAGTACAAAATCTGATTCCTAGAATCCGATTGATCAGCAATTTTGTTGCATGCTATACTTTCTATCAGTTTTTTCATGACACATGATGGTTTAGAACATAGTTGCACATAATCGTCCCTTTGAGGTATCAAATCGAAGACAACCTTTTTTTGCGTGGATGATATTCGATTTCCTTGCTGTTATTGCAATGTTTATTCCCGATTCGTTCGATAATAACGCATACTTTTTTGCGACGAGTTTCCTGCATATGCAGGACTGTTGTCCTTGTGTATATCTGAACTTCGTGTGTTTCTAATACTGCATTCGTGTCCCAAATTCGTACCTGATTTTGCTCACTTAGTACCAAATCGCGAGAATCAAGCCAGTCGTGTCTCCTCTTGCGCACGCACTCTCGGAAAGTGTGCATTCAGTGTGGCACGTAAAATGAGCTCAAACCTCCGTCTGTTAGTCGAATAGCACGATATCAACCGGAATTTAACTCTTTGGACAGTTCTTGTGAATGTTGTTTTAGACTACCTTGTGCATCCACTCTTGTCTTTAATACAGATCACACGGTTTCCGTCGTTGCGGCATACGGTGATAAACGCCATCTGAACGCGCCATGTTTACAGTGGGGCATGGTCATCTGTGGTGGTCCGTTCGGTTGCCTTCGACTAGATGGTGACTGTCCGGTCATTACATCAGAGGCGTTTTTTTCTTGTCGTTTTTCCCTCTGTACCACGAATCCCGTTGTCCGTAGTATCAGATGCATTCGGCCAGTGATGATCAACATTCCTAGGGCAAACAAGCGGTACAGAAGAAGTCATTTTATTCCTCGGTATCTCTGTTTAGCTCTGAGGACGATTATATTGCTTTCGTTGTGGTATTGATGAAAAGAAATCTCTTCCAACGAGTAACGAAAATTCGCTGTCTAGTGAATAGATTATTCCACCCGAATGCCACTTATCCCGGTTGGAAATGAAATAAATTTTCTGTTGTGAATTAGCTGGTGAGCTGGTAATCGGCACAACGAATTGGCGCTTTGTTTTCCCATCGGGCACACTGTGATAATCAGCTTGTTGCTTCGGAAAGCCACCAGTCATCCGGAATCTCTCCGGATTGACCAAATGGCAGTTTGGCCTAATAAATTTCTACTTTTAGTTACTATTTCCGATGTTACAACCTCTCATTCCTGGTGGCCAGATTTGTTTGCCTTAGAGGGATCACCGTTTTTATCCCCCCCCCCCCAAATCGATTTTTACTTTATTCCGTAGATGTCATAGGTGGGAAACCTTAATGTCGTTTGCCTTTATTGTCCCGAACAACTTACGTTTCTCTACCGAATGTACTGTTATACGGACTTTTGAGTACTTCTATTGAGTTTTTTCTTGCTGCACTTTCAAACAGCGCATTTCATATTTCTGTCTTCCCCCCGTGTGCTGAATTCATCCGACCTACTTTTCAGATGTATGAGTTAGTTTGTTGAACTATGTGTCTGTCACATATTTGTCTAATTTGTTCTTTTTTCTCATCGATCCTAGTGATAACTACGTGCATTACTCCAATCAGCAAAATACGATTAATTATCGTCTTTGTCCCCCTCCCTAAGCAACAGTACACGGTCATGATCTGGGGGGACACACGTGGCTTACCTGTGACATTTCTGCTGATTTGTGATAAAGCCGGTTGCTCTAAGGGGTTACGATTCGGTTTCTCCATAAGTCCTTCATATTCACGGGATCTTGAACTTGTGTCCTCGTAGTCTCCTTTCTCTCCTCGAGCTGTCCGTGTCTGATAGAATCAGATGCCAATACCCACCAATACCGGATCACATAATGCAATAATTTTCCAAGTATCAACTCATTTTTGATTGAAATCCATGTGATGAATCATCTGTTGTTGCCCGTTTCCTCTTGTACTCCGGAAGAGATCATCGATTTCATCTGGTGGCCCGGGACCACGAAGCTTTGTATATCTCCGCGTTCTCGCTGATCTGATTGTGATGCTTACTCCTTTGGCACCGATTTTGTCATGCGAACTTTGGTCGCAATTACAACACGCGTGTCAGCTACAATCACCTTCTGCTCATTTGCATGATCAATTGAATGCGTTACGGACATCCAGTTCCCATTGGTCAACTCAGTGGCCCTACGATCTGGTATGTTCAAAACATTCTTGCCTAAAACGACAAGAGCTTTTTAAACTGTCAGGGTGAATCGGCTACGATGAAACGGTATTCCGTGTTTGACCTCAATGGTTTTTTTTCACAGTGATGATTAAAACAACACCGAAAGTTGTGGTGCTGGAAATTCGCAAATTAAGCTGAAAAAATACATTTCTGATGTGTATTGCTCGTTGTAATCAAATCCCATCTGAAATTGTATTTATCTTCGATTTTGTCCAGAGTTAAGCACCAAGAAACGTAAGCAAAGTCAATTCAAGTCAGTAGTAGCTTTTTGCACTCAAATGGGTAAATTCTCAGCTTTTACAGCGCATCTGTGGATGCATCAGTACTGAATCGGAAGATATGTACAAGTTGTAGTAATTCTCATCCAAGCAAACAATTACGTGATGGTGATATTTATCTTTCAACCAATATGTTTTTCAATCCACATAGCATTTGTCAACTATAAAAAATAATTTGCATCCAGGAAATCAGGTAAAAGCTTTTTACAGTTATTCTTTTCCATGTTTCCGGTGTCAACGTGCATAAAAGAATTTTAACTGCTTTGTTACCATGATGTTCACTTCTCGTTGTCTGTTGAGAACGTGGGCTGCGTGGTGACTTCCTCGGGCGTTGCTGTTCAATAGCACGTTGGTCCATTTGAATTTCCCCACGTGTTGAATGTTCCCCGACAAATTGCCGATCATGTGCGCGGAGCACGCAGGCTTCCCGTTTGATGTAGAACTAGTTTTTCTTTGTTATATTTCATAACACAACTTGTTTCCATTGTGCTTTTGAACCAACAAGTTTCACTATCATCTCGTTGCTGCGCCTTTCAGTTTATTTCTTCAAATCTGTCTCATCTTTCAAGTACCTAGGGTTTCTTTTCCTGTTTAGTATTCCTACTGCAGAAACGTTGTTGATTCCCACTTCTGCCGCGGTATCTAATTTCTCTTCTTTGACAGATCTATTATTTGCATTAGATTGACGCATTCTTTATTGGTGACATGATGCTGTTTTTTGTGTGTGCAGCAGCTAGATAACCATTTATAGCTTTGAGCTGTCCCCCCCATGCATCATTCACGCTCAAATACTGGATCTATGGTTTGTATATTCTTTTGTCTGTTTTCATGGAATTCGTTTGTTTTTGAATATTCCACCTACCTGAAAAAAAAGAAAAAATTGGCCTGATATTTCTCCTGATGGTTCTGGAAATATATATATATATATATATATATATATATATATATATATATATATATATATAAATTCGTACTCATACCAATACATAAAATTAAATGACTCAAACCAACAAAGGGGATGATCATCCAAATCTTTCTGTGCACGGGTGTGTGTGTGTGTGTGTGTGTATGCATGTGAAATTGATCACAGCGAAGAATGTTCGAGTGGTTGCACACGTGTTCGGGAACAAGAAGTGGGCCATGGAAGTTGAAGTGCTTACACAAATTGTTTCTGAGCGCACAGGGGAGGATTGCAGAGTCGAATGCTCACGGCTTCGGCTGTGGCTAAGATGCGACACTTGACAAGTCTTGATTGCTTGCCCCGGACTTTGTAAATTTTGCGAAAAGCGTTTATCACCTCTACGGAATGGTTTGACTCAGCATGGTGTGAACACACAGCACTCGTAATTGTCTTAATTGCTCCAGTGTTCAACCAAGCCGGGTGGTGTTCACGAATATATATATATATATATATATATATATATATATATATATATATATATATATATATATATATATATATATCCGTTCATGATTCGCTGGCATGTCTCTTGAGGTTTGTAGTGAAGTGGTGCTGAATTCTTTCATTCCCTATCCACAAAAGCCAAGAGTGCCTACTCTCCGAAATCTCTCGTTGCCTTTTTTCTTCTCTTTTCCCCAAGTAATTTTTGATTTTCACATGACTAATCTGAATAGTGGTCGATTGGACAGATAACTTCTTGTCGAACGTATCCCGCATCCCATTTAGCCACTCCTACTCAGTTTGAATCGGCGCGATAATGAACTATCCCATAATAATCCGCGCACTCGGCATTGATGATCTCGTTGTTACCGACTGTATCATTCCTGTCCATCCTTGTTGCATTCTGCAAGCAGAGGTAGTCGAAGATCTCCAGTCGGATAGCATCCTCCCAGGTTTCATGTTTATCGGTGACCCGTTTGCCGATGAATAGATGGACGTATAGATAAACCACCTGCAGTTTATCATCTCCATCAAACGCATGCTTGACTCAAATGCATTTTCCCTCAATACTTGCAGACAATGCACTTGGTTGGATGCTGGTTTATTTGGTTCTTATGATTAATGAACTGGTGCATGTTGCTTACTAATAAACCTGATGTGCATGGCTAGACCCCCACCATGTTCCGATTTGTGTAATGAGAATATGAAAAACGCTCAGCACAACCGACTCATGCAGATTTCTGCTGATAGGGTTCTGATCTATCGGAGAGACTAACAAGTTTTCGGCTATCCTTGCTTAGTGCATTTACCCATTATTTTTGATAACTCCCCTTAACAAGGGAGATTCGGCAGAACGTTTACAGAATCACAAACAGGCTTTTTTCTGGGTTTTCGATTGTTGTTTTACCAGTCTGTGTGCAGCTTTGCTCAGTGATTTCTCCACAAAATCAACCACCTGCGTTTATTTCATTGTACTCGCGAATATGAATAACTACTCTTTAGGAGTTATTTTCGTAGTTCGTTTGTCGTTAGCAGAATAAGCATATCGTGCAATATGTACGCGCTTTCGAAACACTGAACATCGGTCGGATGTGCCATCGAATCGGTGAACAGTGCAAATCTGTCACGCTGACATAAAACTCCAGTTTGCTAGTTAGCTATCCGGATCGTTCCAGCACCAGGACATCCATGACAGCATGCGCATTTTACGAATGGGTGCTAATTGTAATTGTTTTACTTCGCCTTCCTCGTGCATTTACTCCGGCTGTGCCAAACTAAATCCTAGCTGATAAACGGGACTAATGTGGGAGGTATGTTATCAGGGTAAGCGAATTCGTTCTTGATTGGGTAGCATGTGAAGCAGTTGCAATTTCCGTAAATGTTGCGTTTTTCCATTTATCATTTTATTTGTCTTTGTTTTCCGACAAATCAGACGAAACCGGTGCTGGATCAACAATTCCCGGTTTTTTCCGACATTGTTGCGGATGCAGAAGTCAGGAACGCCTCTTTGGAACCTGCGGCTCAGCAAACCTCTCAGTGAATATGGGTGGCATGTTTCTGAAATTGTATATTGAACACCACCAATGTGAAAAGCTGTATTACTGTTATACTTCTCAGTCATCCATGGGCTGTTCCTGCGAGTTTGCTACATCGGCTCCCTACCCGCAGATTAGCTACCGACTCTGAACTGTTATTCTACCAACGTAGGTGAACATTCTAAAATAAAAGTGTGTTGTATAGCCAATTTAAACCGTACAATGAGTTGTTCTATGATTTCTCGACTCGTTTTCGATCTTTTGGGACTTGGTCTCAACTGTACACGTTTTAGTCGATAGTCCTTGATCGACCGGGGCACTTTTAGTGGCGAGAACAAGATTGACATTGGACAGTGTGTGGAAAATGTTCTCCGTAAACTCTTGTTTGCTGTGTTTGACACTTAGATGCAAATGTTTCCTCACCAACTACGATGGCGTCATCTGAGCTGGTAACAAGTGCTTTCGACTCAACCGCAAAGCTCAACAAGTAAGACTTTATGCAGGCCATCAGCTGGAGCTGCAAACAAATTTTATTGGGCAAAGAAAGCCTGTGGACAGCGATCAAAAAACCGGGTTAATATACGCTTATGCTGTCTTGAGAGTAACTAATTTGGTATTGGTGGGCCACTCGACATTGCCACAGCTCATATTGTTACGACTAATTTGGAAACAGGCGAAATTGCCTCCTGTTCAGTGACGCAATTGACCATTTGACTAATTATATCAAACTGGATTGTTCAGTGCTCTCAGTAGAAATTCGATGCGATAAACGATAGTCATGCGGATCTGGAGCCCATTTCGCGGATCCGCGCGCCCTGTTTTCGCATTTTACTGGGTCATTGTTCCGGTGGAACCGACGAAATCTATCATGCAAAATTGTAAGAACGAGTTCACATTTCTTGATATTAAGTTTTATCCTAGTCTTGTAGACAAACAGAATAAAGTGGTTTCGATGTAAAATGGATCGTATATTCAGAACAGCAAAAACCACATTGAACAGAATAATCCTCGGCAAGATGGTTACGCCACTTCTTGATTTGTTTCCAATCAGAGGTGGAAACCAGTGATGAATCGAACAAGTTGACTACTTTCAAATGACGAACTAACTCTGGTGGGAAAACATTAGAGATCACAAAAGAATAGAATTTCATTGTATTACAGATTCGCAATTTTGTTGATTCCATCTTTTTTTCTTCATGAAAACGTCTCTCTCATCGATTTGAAGATGTGCGAATTTCTGCGTGACTATCCCCTATAAATCTTATTACTTGTGGAGAACCACAAATTGAATGCTCAAAATTTTCGGACACTGATTAGTTTCCCGTTCGGCAATAACGTTTTTTTGGTAAACTGTCAACGCCGGTTGTTTCGTTCTATCGTTCACTTCCTTCCGTTGAATAGAGTCAGGAATAAAACGTCTAGCACGTAATGCCAGATCCGGTGTCACATTTTTTGTCGGACATAATAGATCAAACTCCTAACTGTTTGACGAGAGTGCGGTGAAACTAAGAGATTTGA
The DNA here is from genome assembly GCA_948099385.1 of Fasciola hepatica. Lineage (NCBI taxonomy): Eukaryota > Metazoa > Platyhelminthes > Trematoda > Plagiorchiida > Fasciolidae > Fasciola > Fasciola hepatica. The sequence goes on from CANUEZ040000019.1 coordinate 7,633,228, forward strand.
ATAGTTTGTTTTTGTTACATGCTTATGCATGAGTGCGATGGTTGGGGTGTACTCCACAGCCTTAAAGGCCCACTACATTTTTGGGTGCATCCGGCGACCAGACCCTGATACTTGGAGCGGACAACCACATTCGGTCCCAATGGGTCGGGTATAGTAACGAACCGGACAACAATGGGTTTCTGTCTGTCACCAAAAGAAATAATCGGTGTTGGCGGGGATTAAAATCTCTGACCTCTCAGGTGGTAATCAAATGCTCTAAACCACCGGTCGGTGAACCGAAACGTTGCTTTTTGGTTTGAGCATTGTTATCTTTGAATTTCGAGTCTACTGTTATCCGTCTGTATGAACAAACCCAATGTATTTCAACACAAGGACCAAAGGATGCGGTTCTCCTGAAATGTATATTTGTCTACACACAACCATAAAGTTTCTGTCAATAATTTTGACCAGGATGAATCATCTTTCCGAAAGGTGATTCGTTTAGTCTGTAGGGAAACGTAGTACTGACGAAGAAGTCCATCGAGTCCATCTCATTTGTTGTTCCATTAGACGTATGGAGATACAGTTGGTTAAACAGTGAGAATGCTGAACTTCGTGTCGTGCAAGTCGTGGAAATAGTTTTTTCTTCGCATAAAAACTTTGGGAATTTCAGTGGTTCAAAATTACGTTGCTATGAAGTTGGCATTTGTTTTTACTACTATCATTTGTTCAATTACATGTTCATACTCTAGAAATACTAATTACGATTCTATACATTGTATCTAGTGTTATGGGAGCAATTGTGGCTTTTTGGATCTACTAATTGTGATCTGTATGTTTGTGGACGGCGGTCAGATTTCCCAAGTGCAGCGTCCAAATTGAATCGTGGTATTTTTCTTCTATTTCAAAAAAATAATATCGACACTGCTTTATTCTAAATCAGCGGTTGATATCGAGATAATGTCAGTAATGCGAACAGATAGTCCGAACCCACAGAATGAAGTCAAATCAGTCGATAACGCTCGATAAAGCATCGACAGCGTTGGGCAAGGATCTGTGTCAGTCAGCTCACGATTACTCGGCAGAATATTGTGGTAGAACACAGCAATGAAATGCTTTAAGCAACCTGTGATTACTGTCGTGCCATTCGGGGGAATCCGTTGTTTACGGAAGCAAACTCAAGTGGTTCATTCAAGTTAATGGTTGGCCAATAAAAAGGTTTCCTAATCTCAGATTTTTCATTTTCATTCTAAGAGCAGTCAATATCTATTTTGGCTGTTTAACTGCTTCAGAATTCCATCTCATTCATCGGTGCTTAGATGCTTTCAACCATACGTGGTTAGTTCTCATATCCATGGTAAGATACAGACTACAAAATTATTTGTTCGTTGTGGTTTGGTTATTTCTTTTTTGTCTTCATAAAATATCAAAGCGTTCGGGAGAAAGAATTCATTTTCCATGTCCACGTGACGAAATCCAGAATGCGCATCCTACGCTTGTGTTATTTTAACACGAATATCACCAATGTAGCGATTATGTGGGGCAGAAACTGTAACTACCTCATAGAAATCGTTCATATTTAATTGTCGTGTTAGGAGGCGCGTATCATTATGATTCGATTTACGAAGAAAAAAATCACAAAAGTGTGCAACACAAGAGTAGTTGGTTTCTGTCGAATCAAATATTGAGTTGAGACAGTTGCTATGTGGTTCGTATAGGCACTGTTTGTGTATCCATAGCCGTAGATAAATAATCTAAATTTGTTTGGACCGTTTACAAGCGGTGTTTACTTGTGAGATAAGCCGTCAGCTGGCTGAGCATGGTTTTCGTTCAGGGTTCAAACCAGATGTGAACGCAATGCGTGGTGCAATGCAAAACGACACGACAATTCCTATTTGCTTTACTCAACAACATGCAATCATCAACGTGATCATATAAAGGATAATGTGACTATGTTTAGAAATTTCGTACAGTGCCCGAATGTATGAATGGTTCACCAGTTTCATTACGTAATCGCACAAACATGCGAAACTAATTTGGAAGCGAGATATTTGTTCGCTATTGTTCGGTGAAGTCAACACTAAATGTGGGCCTCAAAACTGTTCAACGAATGGAATATCTCTGAGGTACCCAGACAGGAGGAGTTTTTCAATCATTCCTAGAGTAAAAGTTTTCATCCTTATCCGCTATTGTCCAATTAGTCGATGACGCTTTCATCACCAGAAACGGCTAAGTAACGGCCAGTGCCACTTAGATACTAGTCATGTTTATAAAATTGGCTGATGTTGAGAGGTGATACGATCTCATCCCAACTTCTCTAATCGATCTCCATTTCATTTGAGTACATTGTTAGGGTGATAAGTTAACATCCGAACATCTTATAGTGCGCTTACATAGTGCGTTGATTGAGAGCTTTTTTTCAATACTAAGTTCAGACCCTTTTAACTTGTTGGAGCAGCACACAGAATGAAATTCAACAATCCCGTATTTTCTCCGATGAAATGAATATGTTCACTTCTGCTAGAATTGTTCTATTTGACCCAGTCTGATGTTTACTGATGCATAAAAAATCGGTATAAATTGGTCTCATTCTCGGGCGAAGAAGCTGCTGACGTCACACTACAGTAATACAAAATTAATAACATTTATTTTGCAGACTGATTGTACGCAGTAATCCAGAAACGTAAACAAAATGTATTCAATTATTTTCGAGTTTAAATTGTCATTCTTGATGTGATCTGTGTTTTCCCCTCGGATATTTTTATAAAGAATATAATAGCGAACCATCGGTTGGCCGGGATTTTCCCGATTATGCATTATTTCGCAAAACAAAATTTCGACGGTAGCGCTATAGATGGGAAAGTACCTCAGTTGGTCAATCAAGTTTCAGTCAAAGCCTACGGCTTTTTTGAGCTCGTTGTTATCCGGGCGACAATACTTACTTCGTGCTCTGAGTGCATCTGTTGGACAGCACTGACCACGCGAGAATATCTTACTGGTACACCTGATGAGAGCGAGGGAAGAACCAAATTGGATTAACACTCCACGCCTGGCTACCTCAGACGGTTGGCGTACTTGACAGTGTGTGTGTGTGTGTGTATGTGTGTTCGTGTATATATATGCCTGAGTTTTACTGTCTGTGTCACGGTTAAAAAACAGCGATTGCGCTTCGTTGCAAACTGTGGCTTATTTGCTCGCTGTTTTGTCCATCTCGCTGTCGAACTGGCTGCTACTCGATAGAATGTTGAACACGATCAGTCTTGTTCGTTTGTCAAATGAAGACCTAATTTACGACTACCTCGATGTTCGCCACATCCCTTGAGGTTGTGCATTCGTTATAGTGATGAACTGTGCATATATTTACCTCGAACCATAAGTGAGCATAAAATTACCATTGTCCGTTTGTAAGAAGGTTGCGTGTTTGGCGGTGTATGTGTTTACGTGTGTTGGGGTGTAGTGGAGGTTGGCACGGATGTGATGGGTCTGGTTTCCCACAGGCAATTCATCAACGCCGGGAAAACAGTGACAGCATTTTCGCCAATCTCATCCTAATGAAATTCTGGTTTATTCTCTCCCATGGGAATGTGGTACTGATGCATTAGGTGTGAAGGCTAGCGATCTCAATTTGTGTTTTCGCATATAATAGACGGCTCAGAAGCGAAACAGCAGCGCGTGTCCACATTCTCCAGCATCCACCTGGGATGTGTGCGTAAACACTTACTCGGAAACGTTGTTTTTAGTATACCATAACGCACGGGTTTTCATCATTTGTCTCCAGTCTCTTACAACATAATCTTATTTATAACGATCGGTAAACATATTCGCTCATCAAAATACAATTGACGGTGTCCATTTGTAGATACTCTTAGTGTTGGCTGTTGGGTGTTTTTGCGTGAAGGAAATAACATCGTTGATGATATACATTTGGTCTAAAATACGTAATCCAACGGACCACCTGAACGTCCAGAATGAAAATCTGTTTCTGAGAAAAGTTGGACGAAATTTGATTTCCCCTTAAGCGATGAAATTGTGGACAGGGGTAAAAGCACCAACTTGATCGAGAAGTCACCTGCTCCGGCATTTGTTCGTTTACGCTAGTGATTGACATCAGAGTACTGAAAATACCTATGACATATTGTAAACACCTTATTGCTCAATTTTACGGACTACCGGAAACACAACCAGTATTAGTACTAACCTTGCTAATGATCGGCGTTGTTATAAATTATAATTCAAAGATAGGTCAACTTACTTTTCCCCTAAATCTCTCCACCGACTCATAGAAAAAGCTAGAAAAGAGGAGGATAGTCTGTTTGACTTTAAGACTCTCCCTCTCTTTATATATATATTGTTGGCATAGAGGTATGTAGGTATCGTAGCTAATCGAGTGTGTTTATTGTAATGTAATACATGGGTCACGTGACGACAGTCCAGTGGAATAAGTTCGGTGGGCGTAGAGAAACTCACGAAAACAGAAACGCGAGAGCAAGCATTGACGAAAGGTATGCAAGAAAGAGAACGAGTGTGGTATTGAACGGGAAACTGAGGAGAAGGCTCTTTACGAGGGATCGAGGTTCAGCTCAACTGTGATCATGGGAACAAACGGTTGCACCAGAATTCAGGTTTCCGATCGCCATAGCTTCCAGTTTTATAAAACTTCTGTGTAGTCCTTTGCTGAGAATCCATTGTGTTAGTAACAGCCTCGTGAACGTGATTATGATGTTGGTTGTTTGCCACTGCCAACGCAGTGCTGAAGGATATCGGTGGGGATATTTCGGACTGAACCGTTACGAAGGGAAATTGGGCAACGTTTTACGTTTCATGTTGTGCTTCCGATATACTGGGCACTACAAAGAAAGGCAAGTTATTGTTGGTTTGGTGGAAACAACGAATTCGTCTCTGATGCAGTTGGGATGTCGCAATTAGTGGTGACGAATTGGCGAACAAACCGATTCGAATATATTTGTTTCTTCAACATGCCCTGTTTTCAAATCTAACCACTTGGCTAGATTGCTTGAACTGCAAGTACTCTTGGGTCCACCGATTAGGCAACTTCATTTCATCAGAACCGTGGTGGAACGAAGCTTAGAATGTGTGTGTACTGTGTGCTACTCAAATACATCTACAGAACACATTTATTTGTCATCCCTGCTCCTGAGACCTGCATACGGAAACGATAGCTATCCATCTTTTTCTATCCTCAGAGCATAAGTATGAGTGTGTAGTAAATCCTTGATAGGTAATTTTGTGTCAATGCGGTTGTAGGTTTCATTTGAGCAGTAGGTCTAAGTTTTGAAATACGTGACTGTGTCTTCCATCGATCCGCGCTCTGGCTTTGTTACGGTCATATCTGCCAGAAAAGGTCAGAAGAATGAACCCATCGTGACCCCACCCTTTCGTCCTTAATACGCTCCATTGCACAGAATTTGCATATTTCAAGAGTGTTCGGTCAGAAAAAAGGTGCCAACTTATTTCAACCACAATCTCGAACTCTCAACCATCACATAATCTTCTCCTTTGTAATCCACTGATGTGGATCGTCGCACTTTGTATCGTGGTGAGGGGATTTTGTCTGCGCATCTTTGCACACTATTCGCTGTCGCTCCCAAGATCCACCACGACTCGCAAGTTAACACATTTATGGGATTGTCTTGGATAGCGGCGTAAAGAGCGGCTTCCAGAGACCGTGCAGAGACAGTAACTGAAAAAGGTGAATTAATGTCAGACGAAGAGTATTTTGAATTCGTGGAATGGCTAAGCAACCGATTTTTCGCACATCGGAAAAAAGAAACGACTGTCTACAAGAAATTCAGAACGTGCTTCTGGTATGCGTCATATACTTGATAGTGACAGATACGTAGGTGCTAATCACATACTTGGGGGGGGGGGGGGGGGTAAGTCGTTATAAGATCTTTGGCCTAACAAGACTCGTCATGCAGTGATACCACTGTGACTTTAGCCTGGCGGATGACTGGATTCCGTAGTGACTGAATTGCCGGAAATGAAGTCAGAAGACAGTCAAACAGACACTGGAATGTGTTGATCCATTAGCTCACAAAATACAGAATTTAAATAAGCTTGAAATATGTAAAGAAAAACATGCACACGGTAATTGACCCATGAACAATGTGATTGGTAGACTCAAGTTTGCCAATACTGTCACGTGATGAGACGAATTACGGGGGCTGAGGTGCGCACTGCGATGATCAATACCCAAGGCTGAACTAAGTTGATTCGTACACGCGCGATGTGTTTGGTCAATTATGAAAATCCATGGATCAAATAAATGGATTGGCCCAGACAGATTTTCCTGTATTGCAAGCGAGTAGAGCACAAAACCACCACAGATTACCCACACAAGCCCAGTCATGCTGTGTCTAATAACCATTTGAAGTTGAGTGCTTGGAGTTTCCTCACAAATCTGATTCCTAGGTTTTATCGATTAGATTCCACCAGGTATGCAATTCAGTCGGAGGAAGTGTAGAATGGGAATCTAGCTTGCTGTCAGCTAACCCTGTGCAGCCATCAGAATTAACTGAACCGGAAACTGGACCGAGTTTTCTTTAGTTGAGACAGATTTTGGGTGTAAAACTTATTCAACTGCTTAGACAGATTTCAGAGAGAAAATAAGCATTCCTTTCGTTTTCTAAATATTTTCATACCTTTATGCTGCAAATAATATGGCCAACAAATACATGGATTCGTACAACTGAAAAGTTGCCCCCACATTTTTGAGAAAAAGAACTTTTGCACGCTGCAATAAACAAAATTGGAATTTAAGAAGACATTTGATTTTGGCTCAATAAATTCGTTTGTCTAAAATCTATTGGTCGCAGATCTCCAAAATCGATATACGCTGTTCATATGTCAAGATCGAGTGGATTAAAGTTTCTTGATTCTTCACTGGGGTGAGAATCAGTGGTTTGGTTTTCCACTATTCATTTCTAAGATTTGTGAATAATTACCGTAATATTCTTGTTGGCAAAGCTCGACTCATTCATAATTCTCTTCTAAAAGAACTTACCAGAGATTTCTGCATTTGAATTTCAATAGACCCGTTTTGGTTTGGGGAAAATTCAGCCATTTAAATCACAACAGACACTCACGATTCCAGAAGAATAATTGAATACAACTGGATCTCACCTAAAAAGTACATTCTGCACAACATTCACGACGTATTATTGTTGAACTATTCTAAACTACAATGCGTCAACTATGTCTGCTTCGGAACATGAAGAACTCCTAATCTATTAGATTCGTGATCAGTCAATCGGGCCGTCTTTCTCTTTCTTCTCCGTTGCCACAATTTCCACTTTCCGTCTGTTGTCTTATCTTTTGAAGAGATGCTGAATGTCCCAACTTGTGTAATTCCAGTAGGAACGAATATTTATTAAGCTCCCTCCAACATTGCCACGACTTTTGGCAACCTGCCAATATCGATCAACACCATTTTGTATGTTTCGTCATGCCGCATTATTTCACTAATGACCGTCGCAAATGCATGGATAGGCTGTACAGCTTTCAGATAATAGGATATCTAATCGTATTTTTCGCACCAAAGTGTTTCAGCTTTTTTATAGATCCGTGGCGAATTCATAACATACTCTTGTGCAAAACGATAAATATCATTTGGACCAACCATAGTTCATTTAGCATGATGCGTGCTATAATCGTAAACTATTCGTTGTCACCCATTATTAATGGCTTCGGGCGAGTCTGGTTCATGACACTGAGAATCTAGGTTATTGATTTTCGGCAGTGGTGCATATCTAATCGGGCGTTCAATCAGCCTCCGTGTCACATGACAGCGTTGGAGACACTTATAACAGCCGGTCACATTGTGCGTAACTCAACAGCCTGTTGTATGTTTTTCTATACGCATTTTACTGCTTATAAAAATGATGTATTTTGTGTATAGAATAAACCTGTGTATTCTATCGCCGGTGCTGAGGTATTGTGATTTTATTTCGAGCAATTCTGCATCTAGAAAATCCCACCAGGGCTATCGGTGTAACCTAGTTCGTATAGTTCATCGGGTGAATTGTGGAACTCACAATCCTATAAGCCAGTCAGGAGTCCTAGAACAGACTCGGTGGATGTGCTCATCAACTGATTGTTACGACGATGAAACATGTGGGTGGCAGGGGATTGGATTTATTCGTGATGATTCATTATGCAATGTGATACTCAACTCACCACTGAAAACCGTGAAAGCTGATGATTCCTTACAAGCCAAGTGAAACAGCTCCGCACTGGTGTCTGCACGCATTTCCATAGTGAGCTGAGCCTTCACATTGCAAGATAAATCAGAATACGTAAAGATTAAACAGATATATGGGAAATTATTCAATGAGCAACTCACTCACCCTCCTTCATTTCTCATCAAACTAACACGACATTATCGGTCAACGTGAGCCTTTCAGAATTTAGCTTTACCGTATGTAATGAAAATCTAAATTCCAGCGGGGTTCCTAAACAGTTTACATATATATATATATATATATATATATATATATATATATATATATATTCAGTGAATTTATCGTTAACCTTCACTATCATTGAATTTCTTTCCTATATGAGGACTGAGATCACATAATATGCTCGAATTTCTTCGGATTAAGGGCAAAAAAGAAGAAAAACATGGCGGTGGTTCGTTTAAATTCCCTGTGTTGTTATTAGCTACGCAGTAGTTTTTCTATAGTTTCCTCACAAAAATCGGTAAGCAACACATATGAGACTAATAAGAATATCAAATTATGAGGGTTTTAAATTGATTGCTAAACAGATTATTCCATGATCAGGGAAAATTGACGAAAAAAAAATAATTTACTCTTTAACCGACAATTGTCTGGTTTGCACATATGACCGAAGTATTACTTAATCAGGGACTATTCATTGTACTGATTGAAGTAAAACTACGAAGCAATTCGAGCTACTAGTCTACGTTGTTATCAATAGCGAAAAAACTTGACTGAACCACCGGCTGAACTGAATGCATGAATTGCCAAATCGATGTCATTGGTGATAAAAAGCTGACAATGATAAGTAGAACCTGACAGTTGTTCGCATCACAACTGCTGTTCAACAGTCAAGCAGTTACTTACATCCGAGCCCACCTAACGCTCTCAGGACAAGAGATTGCGGAGTGCGTTTTTCTCAAATTATCATATCTGCTGTGTATACTATGATTTTTTAACCTCTGGCCCTCAATTATCCAATTTCCTGAATACTCCTCTTATCTTGTTCACAAATAAATCGGACTGGTGTTATTTCGTTTCATACATTTTTCTGATATAAGCTATTAGGTGTTCAATTTTGTAATAACATTATTGGTAAGACGGTTGTCCATCTGAACACTAATAAGAAAACTTTCACTTTTTCGAAGTCCTATCTAATAGTCCCCGTATTTAAACGTTTTAAACAAACTATATTTACGGCTTCTATCTATTACCTACTAATGTACAATGATATGAACCGAGGCTGCGGCCAGTCGAAGGCCACTGGAAAGGTGGGTGGTAGGCGGCGGAAGGCATCGAACCTGGGACGACATTGCTTGAATCCCAAGATGAGGACAGTTTGACCACTGCCGGTCTTGATGACTACCAAAAGCTCACATCTAAGATTGACTTTGGAGCTTTCATTTGGTTCGACTTTTGGCCCTTTAGTATGACATCATCAGTACTTTTGTCTCAGACAAAAACCTCACTGACATGAATACACTAGTTTGAATTGACCTCATTGTTCGGGAAAGTGGTGAGCTGGAGAGAAACACAGAAATAAACAACAATGTCAAATTTTACTGAATTTGAAACTCTCTGAAGATCGTTGTTGTTAGCTATGTGTGAACAATCAACAAAAAATTAAACTGACCTGGTTAGCAGCCTTGGAGTTTTCTTCAAACGGTGACTTTTTGGTTTTACTGTAAAACAAGATCCCCTTTCTATTGGGTCCCTCATAAATAACATAGTAATTTGATAGCCAGACTGTTTTTGGGTAAAGCTTTAGCAGTCCATCTAAACGTTATCTCCAGTCCAAAAGTTTCATATGAAAATCAACTCACTGATCACACGTGACACACTGAATTCGCTGTCTTTAAAGCATTTCGTTGAGAACAAATATGATGCTGACTGCCTGGGTTTGAAAAAGAGCAAAATTTGCATTTCAAATTGCCGTAAAACGAAAAAGCCTCACAAAATTGTTTAAAATATTTGAGAAAATGGTTAAAAAAACATTGCAAGTCGATACTGGGCGATAAAGTGTGAGTGCGATGGGACTGCGACAATCTAAAGTTGACATCACACCGAAAGTTAGGAGCTGTACTGATTTTTTACTCTGGTATCTTTTGACTTTGGAAACCACTGTTCTTAAATTGTGAAGACTATACTGATGAAAAGTCCCCCAGGACTTCCTTGGTTGACGGTAACACTTTTAAGCATAGTTTTCACTGCTGATTATGAAGCGAATCTTCAAGAAAACAAACTTTTTGTCCCAGAACTACCATTTTTCTCCGCTCGACCAAATTCTTTCTTGGTGTGGGAAAACAAAAATTACATAGTAAAGACATATATGTTCGGAAATTAGATCACAAATCTTGTCCGACAAAATGCCTGCAAACAGCGATAGAAAGGCCTCTGTCCAGAAAGGAACAACGAGTAGGTTGACACTGTTTTAAGCAAAACTTTCTGACAACTACCTGCCGTCAAAGCAATATGCAAAATCCAGAGGAACTGGTCACCCACGATTTCGGATGAGATGCAATAATTACTACCAGCATTTAACAAAATCTGTCAGTCGTTGAACAACAAACAAACCACACCGCTCATTGAATTTGTCGATCCATTCAAGTTCAACTGTATCGGATTGACAGTGCTATCATTTTCTGTATGAAGTTGTAATTGAAAATATATCTGAAATCACGAATGGCATACGAGCTGCCGCAGAAACATTGGTATATGCTCAGCATCCATGAACGATTTACAGCATGTAATATCCTGTAACATTTCAGAAACAATAAATAATGCCCCACATGGTCTAAAGAATTCTTTGAGAAATTTTTAATTTGAAAATTTTCGATGATACGTAAGATTCATGTGATGAATGTCTTCGGGACATTCTACGTGAACTGATCGGGTACAAAACTGACAGAAGTCCTCATGTTATGTTGGAGAATCCTAAACGTATGTATGGTAAAAAGTCTAAGTGATTACTATCGACTTTTGGACTCGCTAAACCTCATTGACAAGACCTCATGTGTGCAAAGGCTTTATATGGTTTGACTTTTTACTTCTCATATAGTAGTTCAAAATGTTTGCAAATTCCGACATCAAGAAAAGAACCAAAGTACATGGAGTAAATATGACTACCGACGAGCTGAACACAACTTTTGCTTTTACGTGTCCTAAAGATTTGGGAAGGTTTCTTGGTGATTATTTAGTTAAAGACCCCAATAAAAAGGGTTACGTGAAATATTACACTTTAGGCAAATCTTTTGGAGGATCCTCCCAGGAGCTTCAGTTCTGTCACCATCGAATACGAGTAAGGGATGTTTTTAGGGTACTTTTTTATAATCTGTGGATTGACTTTTGTCAAATTACTTAATTGGTTACGATACAAACCACTTATATCTCCGAGAATGCTGCTTGTATACCCTCAAAAAAGTAGACTCAGAGGATGAAAATTTGTGCACAAACGTTTTTAAAAGTGCCACTTAGCTATATTGGTACCATTGTCCATATTCAACAAAGGTAATTGTTTCCTCAAATAAAGGAATTCATCGACTAAGCATATCATATGTTATTATGGAACGTACTAGAGAACCGTCCACTGACATTCTGCGAAGTTATTACACAGAAAAGGAATCCGGTGATCAGCAGGAATGAGGAATCAGACGATTCTTACCCCTGGCACAGAGATGTCATTATGACAGCATTCTGAAAATGGTTTAAGGTGGATCTTGTGCCATCCACTTTTAATCCGAATTCCGGTTTATTATTGAAAGATTTTCTTGACATTTTCAGAAAAAGAAAATAACGTTTACCGACAAGGTTGGTTGTCATCAACTCGTTTGGGCTTGAAATTTCCTAGAGGTTTTGATAATTCACAGGACCCCAATTTTCCATTGTTGAATTCGCAAAACAATAGATTGGACACGAATTTATTTTAAATTTCAGGAAGTACTGCTCTCTTCTGTAGATCGATTTGTTAGCTTCTTTTAAATAAAGTAAATTTAATAATATAAAAATCTTCTTGCACAATATGATCAAATATGACATATGGTCGAAAGCGGTATGGAATAATTTGTTGTCTGGAAGCGCACTGAAAGAAGAGAACGCAATACCTCGAATTCGGGATACTTGTGTTAACACTGACATTGCTCCACAAAATTCCATGTTTTCCAAGACGGTATTTTTTTCGATCCTTCTTTGGTTTTATTCCGAAAAGAACATTATATGATTTCTTCGATATTCCGTGTGGGGTACCGGATAGTAGAAAGTAGGTCGGTTTTGAAGCAACAAAAATCTTCTAGAAGGGCTGAATGCAAACAACTTTTGTTCGGAGTTGCGTATACCAATTTTTATATCAGAACAGTTTTCACCATTGCTCAGGTGAGCTCCACAATGGATGGGATTAATAACCAACTCACTGACCATCGTTGCGTCGACGCAGAACACTTCGTATTTGCTTATGAGAAATTCTGGGACTATCATTTTTCAAGTTCCAAATATTTAACGGTCTTTGTTGCTCCGCAAACCCAAAAGAAACTTTCCTCTCACTCATTATTTTGCTTCGTGAACCAGTATAATTAGTTTGAGTTCTGTTTTGAAATTTCATGAAAACTAAAGTCCACTTTTCATTTCATTAGGTGACTATCTGTAGGAATTTTGCTGCAGAAGAAATCCTTTGTATACCATCCAGCGTTGTTAAACTGTCGATTTTCTCTGGATGTTTGAATTATGTTTATTTCTGTTCTTATTTACGTAAAAGCTCGCTTGTGATTGTTGATTGTACAGTGGCTTTCAAGCTTGACCCTTCTAAACCCATGTCCTTGATCTGGCCCAACTGAAGTTCAGCCAACTCTAATTGCATAGCGCATCATAGTTCCTCCATTATTCTGCTCCACACGGATCCTCAAGCTCAAGAAATAAAGTGATCAAAGATGACTTCATACAAATGTTTCGAGGTGTTGGACCTCCTGTAAGTCGCTTTTGGTTTTTGGAAAGGATTAATACAGATCACTTCTGAAGTCCTTTGTTTCACATATATCTCACCAAATTTTCACGAAGTCCTTTTCATGCGTCTTTGTTTTTCTCCCAGGGTGGAACGGACACAATCTGGAAAATGTTACACATTAGTATCAAATGATTACCTTCTAACATATGGGAAAAGTAATTCTCGAGAAAAGCTGCATCTAAAAAAATCGCGCAGTTGCCTAAACAGGAAATTAAGACAATATTTTCATCCGATAAAAAGGGCCTGTGCGGTTTCGGAGTTTTATTTCAACGGACATGAAAACAATGACCAATGGAAGAGAGCGAGTAATCAGATGATCTATCAGCTACCTGTGTTTTGCTTCTCAGACCTAATGTACAAATATAAAACACCACTGTTTCGCAATCCAATTTAGTTTATGGGTACTGGGAAGCCACTGTAAGCATTTCATCTGCAACTGACGTTTTTTCTTGATGTCAGGAACTATCGGACCAGTGTAAAGTTTTCCTCTTAATAGAAATAGTTGTCCTATGTAGCAAAACTCTTGTTTCATACGACGGTTTGTCATGTAGTGTTAGCGTTCAAATCACCAAGAAAATCCATGGAAGTAATGTTACGACGGTTTTTTAATGATGAGCTATTCGTTTTTACTACATACTAAGTTATAGCACGTAAAATCTAATCTTCGACTATTCACGGTCCAACCTGTTACACTTTCCAATAAGTCAAGGTTATGGCTTATATAGAAAAGCTACAAACAAATATTCTTGTTCTGTTTTAGGTAACGTTATGACATAATAAATGGATGCTGCATTTTTTATCCTGCTGCTCTAAGTTTATTTACGCGGTGCTCATAACTCCGTTCTAGTTCATCCTTCATGATCGTGTCTACTTGAGACTGAAGTGAATAATTCATCAAATCGCCTTTTGGTAAATGATGACGTGGTTTAACTTTTTTCTTCCTAGTTATCAGCGATGTAGTTGTCTTGCAGTGGAGTGGGAGTGTTCGACAAAATGTTCGCAGTAGATGAACAACGCCAATTTTTCCGAAACAAAGTTTTATTTCATGTGGGTGGAGATATTCGTTCTATGGTTTTTGTGGTCTAATTTTTTCTACCACACGACACATTAAAATCTAATTTGCCGTGAACTGCTTTGAAAATACCGCTCATGTGCCATGAATTGCCAGGTCAGTTTTGTGTTACATATCTGCTGAAGAACCTTCATTGCTATGTCACCTTCACAGCCCACGTACATGGAACAAATTATTGGACTTTTGTGACCTCGTGTATTTCCCTTTTTCACGCTAATCGAATAAAGACTGCAAGAAACAGTCTGATACAAACGAGTGTTTGTCTTCAGTGAGAGAGTTAGGGTGCAGTCGACCGATAAAGAGTAGCACGATCGGACGCAATTTTCAATTTCCACTGAAGTCTGAGTTCAGTTAACCTCTTCCCAAACAACTGGAAGGTGGTAGCAATGCGAATGAGTAAAAGCTTTCAAAATTTGCTTCCATCCCAGATCATGTCTTATTTTTGGAAATCACAACTGCTTTATTGTTCTTTGCGCAGACGACTGGCAAAAGGCTTGAAGTTAGGTAGTAACACTATACGGCCATTGCAAATCATCAATTACAGTTCCACGGCGAATTCTTCTGGATGCGGAACTATACGGATAAGCAAATTGTGTACTCCATGAACTCATCGATTACTTTGTGTAACAGTAAAGACTAATAAAGTCGCGCGCTGAAAAAATGCGACTGGGGCATGCGTTTGAGAACAGACAGGGCTCCGAAGTTCTCCCGCTTGATGTTTGACCTCACTTCCATAAACTTACAACACAATATCCAGTTCAGTCGGAAACTATTCAACGACTTGAAACGAATTCCAAAGTTATAACATGCACAATGTTTGTTGGGTATCTCGATTTCCTTTTTGAGAACAACATTACAATCAGTTGAGTCTATCAGATCAAGCGGAAGAAAACTATTCTTATTTTTATTTTTTTACTTACTCCCTTTTTATTGTATAACAATAGTACAATATTTCATGAAGGGGGTCACCGTCAGTTCAAGGCTGCTAGTTTGGGGGGGGGGGGCTGTGACCGGTAGAGGCGCGGAGATTTCAACCCGTGACTGAAGAGTTCAGAGTCTACTGTTATGACTTCCGGGGGGAAATAGCGTTACATGAAATCATCAAATTTAGATCACAACATGTAATGTTACCCATGATGCCTCAAGATAACTGGGTGAATACTAGAGTGTCAACTCTACTTCTGGGGGCATGGACGACGTCATACGAGAACAACTCTCTATTTTTCTGTTTAGGCTGATTTAATAACTTGCGTATGATGTAGATGAGAAACTAGCTATTTTTTATTGGTTGGTTATACTGATCAGCTGATCGTGGTGGTTTACAATACGGTCATTTTAGGGAATCTCTCATTTTCTCGAAATACAAATACGCTGATCTACTGATTTAAGTGCTTCATGAACTTTAATCTTAATTAAATGCCCAAATGCCGGACGAACAGCTCCGAAAGCTTGGTTTGAACGAAAATGGTAGATCTGGACAACCGTGAGCGTAGTCTGGTATCAACTCTCATCATCCATTATTTTGCCTATGGTAGAGATGACAGGTTAGCAGAAAGAATGGATGCCCATCACAACGGATGTCCGGACACATCCGAAGTGCTTGATAAGGCCGCTGAAGCAAAACCTTTCTAGTGGTCAGAACAACCGAAATCCATGGTCACCTGTACCCAAGCCCATCATGGTAACCAAAATAAGGAGTTGATCCGCCAAACTTTTTCAAGCATTTGAGATGTAATCCCAGTTTGAATCTACCGGCACTCATCGGATCATTGTTATTCAGAATTCGTGACCCAGTTTCATTTGCTCACAAGATGCTATCGCGATAAATCTCAATACCACAGAGTTGACTGAACTTTCAGCAACCTGTAAAATTTCCCCACCATGTATTGTTCGCGCAAAAACTCCGTTCATTATTTTGTTACTAAGATAATCTTCTGCACATTTAAGATTGCTTTGCGCGTTCGACTGACCAAAGCAAACAAAATGTAAACATTGGGAAGGTTTGTCTTTTTTCGTTGTCATGGAATGGATAGAGGGCAAGCAGTGTTTCACTGTCTAAATTGGTGTTAGATTTTGCAGGTGTTATCGCGTGTTTCCATCCTGTTTTGATAGTGTCACTCATTTGTGACAAAATAAGAACGGGAATAGTAAACTCTAACTCAGAGCCTAGTTAACCGGTTGTAAAATTGCCTAACCCGGTCAAAATTGGATGGAAACAGTGCGGTACAAACGAAGTTACCCTTTGTGACTGTATGGCGAAATTGGGTGAATCAGATTATCTGTTATTGTTTATATCTTCAGTTTCGTGATGTTTACATCAATACAAAGGCATGAATAAAAATGTACTCACACAGAAGAGTTGTGCTTTGAAGAAATTTACTTTTCACTGGACAAACGTACGTGTTTACCATGGGTTGTAGGCTCTCAAGTGAATTTTCATAATCGAAATTGTGATTATACTGACCATTCGGGTATGAGGGGTGAAGCCGTGAAATAAATCTCGCATATAAACTATGAACGACCGTGAAATAATAAAAAAGAACTTATGGTAAGAATATTCGGATATTGTTTCTCAACCCATTTCCTCGACCTCACATTTTATCAAAGCATATATTTTGACCTTTAGGTATACTGGACCTTTGTTCACTTGTTGAGTGACTCTCAGGAATCTGCTTCCCAAAACTCAGTTATGGTATTTTGAGGCCAACAGTTTGCACGTACCGTGAAGTAAATCATGGTGAACGACGATCGGGATAACTCACAACCGTTCGGCAAATGAGCCACCTAGTCCAAACACGTGAAGCGAGTGCAAACAGAACTGTGAAAGCTAGAGCCTGCAGAATAAAGTGAGGTGTTGCTGCCTGCCTTACATCCGGACTTCGGCACCCAATCGGCTCATATACGGTAGAAGATCAGGAAAAGAAACATTTTGATTATCGTACAGAAGGACGAGATTAAAGGGTCCACTTGGACTGGACAAAATCTTCAATGGTCCAGTGAAATTTATAACACTAGGGCAGACAATTTTAAAAGACTGCGGATCAGACCAATAAACAACAACGAATCAAAAACAGAAGACAATTCGGATTTGGGATTGAACGTATTATCTTATTTAAAATCAATCTGATTCGGGGAATTAGATGTAACATCTGGGATTATTGTACTAATCCCCAACAGCGAGCTTGATAGGTCAAAAATAAGTCAGGACATCACTGGAAACAAGAAAAAAAGTGACTCTTGCAGATTTATTAAAAAGGCAACTTAAGGAGCCACTTCGAAAAATATCAAGAGAGCAAAACAATATATCTGATGCAGATTTTCTAAGGAAACCTAGCAAAGGCAAACTGTATGAGTCAAGGTGCTTGCTACAGATAACAAATCATTGAGAGCGGAAATTTACAGGCTCCCTTCCGCATCCATTGTCCTAATACTATGAGCAGGGCGAATAACTTGTCACTTTTTTTCCACATACTGTGTTATAAAAACACGTAAAACGTACCAAGCAATTGTTTAATAGTCTCACATTCATGTGTAATTGCTGCAACGTTTAACCCCACTTTCGTAGTATACAATGAGTTGAAAAACCAAGGTTTGGAAAATATTATCTTTCGCGTGCAATGCAACTTACTCGTTCATCCACTTCTCATTTGTGAGTAATATAAAAGCGACCTTGTCTACCTGTATTCAGGAAGGACTTTGAAAGAAATCAGGAATCTTAGGCGTGAGGCCTTCAGTAGTAGATCAGATGAAGTCTCTGTAAGATATTTTACTGAGCCAAAAGACGATAAAAGGCCGTTGAAAATCAACCTCTGTTTGGAGATAGTAGAAATTGAAAACGCGACTTTTCCTTGCTTATATAAATCAGTCACTGCTAACTCTTGGATATTTAAACTTCGATTTCTAAACACAACTGAAAAAGGATAGGAACCTCGCCAAAAGCTGGATAACTACAGTTAAACTGGATAGTTCATTGTTCATCGGTACGAAACTACGACGGACTTTTGTCCGTCAACTCTGAAGAACAACCCCTCTCTACTCGCATGTAGTTTTGCTATTTGTTCACCATTCGTGTGATGTACGTCATCGGGCACGGCTATTTAGGTCCCTTCAGTCAGTAGCATTGCTCAACGGTTAGTTAGCGAGTCATTTCAGTCATCAAAAATGTTGTGCTAAATAACGCCCTCCGAGTTTAGAATTTGATGCTGCAGAACCTCACATAGCTTTACCGTGATCTATCGCATTAAAATCGGACACCAGGTTATTGGTAGCTTTTTCACCATTGAAAACTGTTTGTTCCGCTCAGTCAAACTGGCAGTTCTGTGACCTGGAAACTGAATGCTACGATGTCCAGAAAATTTGACCAAGTGTATCCCATGAGGATTGTACTTACCCTATGAGTGGAGGACATTAAATTGAGACCCGGATCATGTTGTTGAAACAACAAAGCGCATAGCGCAGGAGCAGAATTAGGTCAGAACAGCTCCAAAAATTCCACCTGGATCAAAATCCTCCAAATTAGTGAAATGACCTTGATTCTATAATTGCACCGAAATATGAAAACGATATACTTCTAAATCCACTATTAACATCAGAACAAGCTCTACATGTGCATATAGCTCTATGATCCGAAAGATAAGGTCAGAGTAAAAAAAAGCTTTTCGAAAAATGATAACACTTTTCTAAACAAAAATGTATCTACACGGAAGTGTATTTTTCTTCTTATAATTGACCGGAGATTGTGAACTATATTCTTGATGTGTACATCATTGTGCAGTCTGGGCCAATAAAATCAAATCTGTCCAGAAGTAAGTAGTTTATGAATCAGTTTACGGTGGTCGTGCTCTATGAGATGATGAAGTTATCATTTGACAATTCATTTGGAGTTTGTTATATAACATAATTTGCCTGCAAAATCAAACTGCGATATGAATCATAAATGGTCCACTGCAAATGCATCATCCGATTCTCATGAAAACTGATCCTATCCGTATGTGGATATTGATTTTATATCCTCCATGGGAGATTAGGGTCGATTTTTGATCGTATGCGTCAAGTTAAATGTCATAACCAAGCAACGTTCCAATTTCGTTTTTTAAATCAGTTTACAAAAAAGTGAAACAATAACATAACATGACCTGTACTTTTAAGGCAAGATTTCCTCCTAATATGGGTGTTTACATGTGACGAGAAAAGCCCATCGGTGCCTACAGCAGTGATATGCGCTTCTATATTTGTATAACCATGACGTTTTTTCCAAATATAATTGAGTATGTTGGTATATTAGTTTATATATACGGTCCCAGAAACTAAGGACAAGTGAGGTAGCACGTCCCCTTAAAAAATAGTTTTGAAGAATGCAAAGAAATAAGCTCATGTAAGTTATTTTTTTAATAAACGGCATAGTTATCAGAGGAAACAGGAATGAGTTGTTTCAAGGAGGAAGTAACCTAAAGAAGTTCCGACATCCGATAATTGGGTAGAAGATTGCCTGTTGAAACAGCATAGTCAATGAGCAATCGCTTTTATTCCTTTTTTTGTGCAAATCAAATAGAGGTAACTGACCTATTTGTTTGAACAAGAGATGGCAGTTCTTAAAGGAGAAGCATACAATATATAACTTGACTGATTTCGTACACATTTACAATCTGAATGTGTTCTTTTATTGAATAATACTAGTAAAAACCAATGCACGATTTAATCAGCAACACGCAGGGGGAACAAAACCTGGCAAACAAACAAGGTGAGCAAGCAGTAAAACAAAATTTCACAAATCTGTCCACAGATCACACTTATCAAGTTGATAGTTTTCGGGGTTTTCGAACAACATTCAGTAGTCCTAAGATTTAAGGAATGCGTAAGCATCGTGTTCCAGTTTTCCACTGACAGAAGGGGGACCAACAATATTTACGGTGCTATTCGTACCCTCGGGATCGACCGGATTTTGACGGATCACAAGTGCTCTTGAAACAAATTGAGATATCGCACAGTAATTTATTAAGTATAAATATCGATTCGGAGCAGGTGCTGACAGATTAGTCCTGCAATGCCAAATTGATCTTCGTCAGTACTCCAACCGTATTACTTAGAATGGATTTGTTGATGAACTCCCAACCAACATGAACAACTAAACGTTTTGCAGTGTTCGTGCAGCAGACGTTCATTCTGAATAAGATCAAAAGCCACAATCTCACAGTGTTTCTAGAGTGCCCTGAGGGGAAACAATGAACAGTTCGCTCGTACGGATATCTAGTCAGTGTGCTGGAGGTATGCAGTGTAGACAAAGCAAATGCTTTGGTCAAAATGAATGACAAACTTTCTTGTTTGCCATCTGCAGCTATCCGTTTGTACTCTTTGAATTTGAATTCGGTCATTTTGCGAGATAAGTGACAGACCTTTTCATCGATTTCGTTTACGAAAATCTAATTGATTTATAGAAACCAAAATATATGTTTCTCATTTTTAAAGTTAGCAGCAGCACTTCGGAATTTAAGTGACTAAAAACAACATTCAGGATTCATCATATCTTTTGTCCATGTTTTCACTGTGAAGACCTGAGTCTGATGTTGAAAACAGATTGGGCCTAGGAAAGAAATATGCATGAAATGTCTTCAAAAGTTTGAACACAAGGCTGAGTTTTTGGTACGGTTATAAGTTGAGTTCAAATTAGATAGTTCAGCTGACTTTCCGGTACCATAGCTGATCTACGATACGTTTAAACCTAACCAGAATTGCAAGTCGGCAGGATGATTCTCACGATCGAGAAAATATTTGGTACTCCAACAAATGTCCCGGTTTTCACAATCTCAGTTTTCTAGGCAAATATGTTCCCGCCGCGAACACAAGTGATGTTTTCCAACACAGTGCCGTCGCTCTTTTCTCTGATTCGTTATACTATATCCGATTTTTGCACCATCCACTCTGTTTGACAAAATCGAATAACTTTGTCCATATGTATGTGTTGTTTTTGTCACATTTCAGTGTATGAAAAGCAAAAAAAACACGAAAGCACGGTATCATACCGCATCTTCACACCCAGTGAGCAAATCGTCTGGCTCCACGGACACCCCATACGACTCATGAAGAAGAAGTGTTTCCCTACGTGTTCAATGTTCATCGTAAGTTCCCGTGCAACATACATGCAGAGGGACGCACGAACTCAAGCGCACCCACCTACACGCAAAGGCTTGTGTCTCATTTGCTCAAACGAATATCCAAATGACCAATCGCTATGCATTGTTCACAATTCCACAGAATTTCCTGATTGATTTATTCATTGAAACTATAATAATCATTCGACAGTCCGTACGACACAAAGAAAAGTGCATTCAACATATCCCACTCCCTTACTGCAAGCATACACAGACACACACCCACCCACACACACACACACACACACACACAAAGACTCAATTTCGCTAACTACTTGTTTCTTATTTTTCCAATTCCTTTGACTCGCTTTTGCTCACGAGATCTCAAACTTGCTGATGAGACTCCATGACCAGTTGGCTTGCGACACACTGGGGAAAAATGGAAATCTTCCCGAAAGAAAATTTCCTTTTGACGTCAGCTTTAACTCATTAAGCAGCTTAAACTTGGCTTGGAGAAGTCTGTGGAACAGTGCTTTTTCATTGTAGAGTTGGGTTTAGAAAATCTAAGTAAAGAAAAATGTCCAAAAACACAATGGCACCCTGACTGAATTTATTGTAAAAAAATAATTACGTTCAACCAGATTAGGTTAGAAATTAATCGCACGCTATTTTGACTGATCACTTGATTTGGATCCTCTCGTATGACATCTCACTTCCATTATCCATGTTTACGAAGCATGGTAGTTTTTGACTGGCATTCAGACAGGTAAAATTGCTGAAGTTTGCTCATGCCAACTTGTATAGTCTGTCGTTAGTAAGCCAAAAAAAAGAACATTGTACGATTATCGAACCTGGTCCGGTTCTTCCCCGTCCATCCCGAAAAGCGAACCTTCGCTCCTTACAAACAGACTTGGAATCAACACAGTGATAATTTTATAAACCCGAAAGTGGGTATTCAGCAGTTTCAAAACAATTGAATACAAGCTTTGCGAGGAGCAGTTACAAGCAATAGGACAAGATGGTTATAGAATATCAGTCATTTTTTGCATATTTTCGAGCACAGGACGAACCACGGTAACAGCTGGCTATGATGGGTAGACATAATCTTGACCAAGTCTGAGTGAGCAAAGTAAACATGCCATATTTATAAACTCAGGCAAGCTTGCCTGCAACAAAAAGTTATTTAGGAAAGACACAAAAATTCATCTTGTACAAAAATGGACGGTTTATTTATGTCGACGGGAAAGTGGATAGTCTGCTTTTTTTGCTAGCTACGTGAAAAATGAAGTTCGAAGTTTATTAAAAATATTAGTTAATGATATATTCAACATGCGCAAATTATGTACAGCATCACGATTCTCGTGAATAATGAGATCGAATCACCGACACTTAAAAGCACAACGCTAGAATACAGTGGAAGACAAGAGCCTAGCTGTGTCAAAAGGACATTAATTTCGTTAGATATTCCATTGTGCTTTGAGTGAAATGTGGCAGACAACAAGATTTTTCCCGCGCCGACCAGTCCTTCTTTGGCAGACAAAAACGGACGAACCTTGGATTTCCGCATCATTTTCTGTGCTAAAATTTATTTGTGTTTGTGGCATGTGTTCAAGAGTTGAAGCGAACTGCGGCTACAAAAATGCACAGCAGAACACTACTGGAGTGGGTCGAACCAAAGGAGCAGTGCAAAGCAATCAGACAATCCATTTCACTGGATCGGATTCCTTCATTGAAGAACCTGAAGACTCTCTTCATACGCACACAGCAAACGGAAGAACGACAACAAACACCAAAGGTCGCATTTTGGCCACCAACCAGGTCACCGTCATCCGTTCCAACAACCTTCCAAATGAACTGAGAAGCCACATAAAGGAGCCCGCAGCAGCCAACCTCAGGTGGCATTAGGAAGTGAAATCTAACTGTACGCGATCAACGAAACAATTACCCGCCCCATTTGTTATCTTCACTCTGAGGACTATAATCGTCATTTTTGCCATCAAGACTATTGATTTTCTCCATACATCTCGCCGTATTCCATTCTGTATTTGGCCACCTATGAAACGCGCAAATCAAGTTTTATTTGCCAGCACCTTTTGTTGATCCTTCTTAGGAACCATACTCATTTCATTTTTGTTTACTGTTTTTCTCCCAAATCAAGGTGTGCGATAAATTTAAACATTGCATTAAGCAAAGTCTTGCAGTGTTTCTCCAACAAGAAGACTGTGGGAATCAGAAAAGAACCGTTACGAACTTCAAACGAGTTTAAACGAACTTTCTTCATGGAGAACAACACAAGGCCGCTAACAAGCTCGTTTTCAGTGATTCGTAATCATGCCATTTCATCACATTTTATATGAACAGTGTTAGGTGAATAAAACAGAAATCAAGATGAGGCGATGAGTCAAAATTTAAGTGGGGTAGAGGGGATCAAATATCACATGCGTGACCTCGACCCGTCCCTGGACCGTGAATGGGTGTCTGCGATGTAATAAGTCGGATCAACTCAAAGGAATCTTTGTATTATCGCTTTTAAAGATTGTTTCACTTATTTGGTTGTATCGTACTGAAATACCTTAGAAGTTTATCGATAAAAAGAGGCCCAGCGTAATATGTTACATGTAATCGTTCGGCTGTAAACCGGTCTTGAGAGAGCTTACCTGAGGTAAACGAAAAGCCGAACGAATACCATTATTTCTGGCAAAAAGATATTACCGAACACCATACTGTTACGCATACTTCAAATAAAGGCCGCATTTAGTTTTCATATCATTTATCCCTGAGTAAGAATATACAATAATACTTGATTTGACTTTCGGTATGTGACGCTGAATCTAATTTGAAGCTCTGGGTCCTCTTGACCAGGTTTACGAAAACAGATAAAATTTTGTGTGCGCAGAAGCGGTTGACTCCCAGTGCTTGCTTTTGCCATGGCGGTAGACAATCAGCTTTCCCGGGCGGTTTTCTAATTTTGTTGGGCACTTTCTGCTCCTACTGTGCTGCTCTGTGCTCCGGTTTGAACAGGAATCCACGCGTTCTACTTACGCGATTCAAAGGAATAAATTAAATGCTCTCTTTAATGGCCATTCTGAATAGTGATCTGTCAAACTGTGTTCCGAAACCACAACATTCCGCTGGACTAAAAACAACCAGTTCACATGCTCATTATCAAGCACAACACGAGATAGGGTATAAAGAAACTGGTAAATTTTCCGCCATCACAAGGAACCTCTAGTGACAGACTGACTAGTTGTTCATGGAAAGCGAGAGTACTGAGAGTCAAAAATCAAACCGCATAGTATAATTGGGAAAAGTTCTTAAACAAATTAATACCGATCGTATTCTGCGCGTAATTTGTGCATTTCTTCAGTAATGAGTCATTTTCTCTGATATCAGTAACCTAGATTTGTGAATATTTTCTGTTAAAAATTGGCAGTATGGTAATCTTCTGTCATGCAAAGTATTGTTGATGGCTTAGGAGGAAAAAATTGATAAATGAAGGTTCACACTACCGTATTTCCTCCTCCAATGGAGTAAAAGAGAAAAAAAGCATTGTGGGCATTGTCAGATCAGAAAGGAACTCCAGCTGTTTGCTTCTTCACTTCCTACAAGTGAAATTCAGATGCAAAGCAAAGCTTTGTCTTTAACTAATTCAGCAAGTCAGCCCTTAGAGTGGAACAGTAAGTGCTACTCATCAGCACCATCTTCTTAACAGTTGAGAGAAAATGACCGAGTATAGAGGGTCTCATCCACTTGAAAAGTGGTCGGCATACGGTTGGAAAACTTTTTATTCCACTTGAAATAGGCAGTGAGGATCGTTCAGAATAGACAGATTTTTAGAGTCAAAAACTTTTTAGACGCTCGCATTTAGTGTTATCTAGCATTGTTTTGTACCGCGCGAAAATTACTTCAGCTTTGATGTGGATAGCTATATTGTTGACCATAATTTACTCATATGTATACTTTGTCAAACTGATGTTTCCCGGTAGCGTAAAAATGAAGTTTCAAACTTGTATCCTTGTTTGGTTGTCATCAATAATGTTAAAGAAGTGTTCAGCCAGCTCACACAATCTGTAGGAAACCCATTACCTAATGTATGATATTGCCCGCGACAACCAGAGAATAAACAACTAACTGTCCCTTCAGTTTCCAGACTGGAAGGTAACACGTACCTATGGTTCATAAGCTATGCAATGGAACTGTGTCTAAAATAATTTAAGTTTTATGGTCACATGAACTGACTGTCCAGCAACACCGGCTGTGCGCATCACACAGCAGGGGTACCACACTGGACGGATAAACAAGGTTACGTTTTGTAAGGCAAATAAAACGTCAATTACTAATGTCACTTCGTTTAATAGGTCAGCTATACTATTCAGACAGAGGATAACTAGTGAAGTTCATTTGAGAAGCACATTCCAAACGTGGTCCACTCTGTGTCCACAAAGCAGCTTAAGACAAAAATCCGTCAGTCAAATCGAACACACACACACACATCAAACATTGCGAGGCATCCATTAGCCATTAGGCCGCGAGTGACCGAGAATATACTTTGCCGTGTTGTTTGCACACCGGGTGATCGGAAATAATGAGGTTTACTGAAGTAGTCGTGGCCTAACAATAAAATCCGAATTATGAACTCGAAAGTGCTGACAGTTGCGGCTGTGGTGATTTTAATACCAATACTATTCAACTTTTTACCATTTATTCCATTTACTACTGGCAATAAAGTCGGAGTCAGCAGCAACCCCTCTTAT
Organism: Fasciola hepatica; assembly: GCA_948099385.1. Classification (NCBI taxonomy): domain Eukaryota; kingdom Metazoa; phylum Platyhelminthes; class Trematoda; order Plagiorchiida; family Fasciolidae; genus Fasciola; species Fasciola hepatica. Next base: position 7,659,354 of record CANUEZ040000019.1, read on the forward strand.
AAAAGACTACGATTTATGTTCTCGGTGCATTTATCACCTGGTGGAAAAATGTTTGCTCCGCATTCTTCCTGTCATTCGATTCTTCGCTTCACCTGGCGTTTATAACCGCGAATGATGAATCTGTTGAAGCAAAAGGTGATGGACGGATACAAATTTATTTACTCTTTCCATAAACAAATATGATCAGCCGTTGCTGTTTGTCGATCCTAAAGCTGCATTGCACGCAGCAGACGGCCAAAGCTCGAGAACCGTGTACTTAACGGCGGCAACTCACAGAGTTCCATCTGAGCGGTTGTTTTCTACGCCCAGTACTCTGATGCTTCGAAACAACTACTCTTATGCTCTTGCTTTAGCTACGCTCATGGCACCTCTTTTTACTTAGTCCTGTTCGAAGTATTATGGCAGTCTTATTTATCTCAGAAAACCTCAAAAGATGGTTTTCTCATTCCGTTAAATGTATTGTGAATCACTAAACGGTGATGAGCACTCAAAGGTCATCTTCGTGAACAACACAAACAGATGGGCAAGACCGTTTTCTTAGTGATTGCTGATTATGTCGAAATATCACGTTTTATTGGGCCCCTTCGGATTCTGAGCAAAATAGCAGTTGTCATCGTGGGGTATCTCAAAATGCACAAAGCTTGAAGGCACATGATTCGAATCTGTCTCTGGTTGGCAGGCCAAAGTAGCCAGTGTAGTTAATTTGATGGAACCAATGAAAGTTACCCATACACGCTGGTTTACCGTATTGTTTGTGCGGCTTGACTATTCAGACAATTGAAATAAGCCAAAGATAATCAGCAGTCTAAACCACCATTTCATCTTTCTGAAAGTAAAATAATTTCCGATAGAATATTATTTGTAAAGATAATGCAAATCCTTTACAGGCAATATTACGCATTTAACACAGGTTCATTACTAATAACACTAAACCACAAACTTTACAAGTTAGAATATGTGAGGTGATAAAATTTGTCTGAAAAAATTGTAAAGTAATTTGAACATTTAATAACATCTAGTATTTCTCTGTACAACAAGCTTATGCGTTTTGGAGTAGAGTCTGTACATTGGACGTAATGTACTTCTTACCTTTGTTGCGCTGACCTTTAAATCTACAAAAATCAACGCAGAGATTTTTGGACTCACAAGCGCACTTCAGACCATGTAACAAAAATATCTGAGCTCTGAAGAAATCACTCACTCCTGTACTACCTGGCTGTTTGCTTTGGAGTGTCCCGGAATTTATTCAAACGGTGATCTAACTTTGAACAATACGCTTTTAAGAAGCTTTTGTGGTTTTGTTCGGCACTTGTTCCTAAATCTTCTTGATCAAGACATACGCCGACATTGGACCTTTAGCACCCAGGGCTCAGCAACGAGAACTGTGAACAAATATGAAGTCATTTTTTGTGATCTGTTTCACTTTTATGTTCGTTAAGCCCATGTTTTCTGTCTAAATACTTGACCACACTTATCAGAACATTCTTTGTTCCTTACCGAGATCATTGTCTATTTCAGCTTTGATCTGGATAAATTCTATATATAATAAGTAGTATGTAAATGGGTGGACAAAATTTTCCCGGAAGCACATGTTTGCCCACTACTTACTATCAGTATAAGCGCTTGCAGATGCAGCCTCGCAGTTTGTTGGGTTAGCAGTGGCCCAGACACGAATAACTACCAGAAATCACTGTTGTGATTCATTTGTGGACTTCTCAATGAAGAGTATCCATACACACTCCAGATGATTCAAATCGCATCCTAGTGAGGATATAATAACGGGGTGTACAAGAATGAAGATAAATGTGCGGAGGAGCACCGGATACGCATACCTGATAAACGGCAACAACTGCGAAATTAGTCACGTATGAGCAACAGGTCGTTTGTCACTTTACTGCATAGTCCATCACGCCAATGAATTGTTCAGATTAGATTTCCATTTTCTTGGGATTTTCTAGTTGAGCAAAATCAAAAAAATTGCCCAATTGAGAGGATTATTTGCGGTCGCTTGCAGTTGCTAGTACAAATACCGGAAAAATTACAACGATTGAAAAATGATTCCAATTGACAGTATCATTAGTTTTCATCAAATTGTTGACAAATAGTGATAAAACGGTCGGGACCGCATAGTAGATGGGGTAGAGTGACGTTTTGACAAAAATTCTACTTAGTTTCGTCACATTTTGACGACTACATTTAAATATTTTGCGATTCCCTTAAACCGTTTTCCATAAGGAAGCACACTGGGTAATTTAAACTTGCTTTTACACACTCTATTTAATGACAGAAAAAGAACTACAATTTTTAGTATTGGAACCCAAAACAGTGGGAGGTTCTCATTGAAATCTAACTGAATCCGTTAAACAATTCAAGGCAAACTACTCCCACTTATTTCTTGCATTCACGTGACCTAAGTTGTTTTAAACCACACTCTGTGTTATCTTAGAATGTAACACCAAATCATTATTTATTGGCTTCTTCCATGTTGAATTCAGCAAGAGAACTTGGAATGACAATGATTTGATTCAGTTTCTTTTTTTTAGGGGAATACGATCGGGCCTAAATCATCTGTTAGCAAACGATATGTGGCAAACAGATCTGTACTTTCGGTACTTCTCATCAGGTCAGTACATTACACATAAGAAGTTTCGTAAAATCAGTAAAATCAATAAATGGATCACTGTGTTCACAGGAATTCATAATAACAACTGCCAGGCTGATGATAGTGGGTTCTTTTGGACAGCTTCAGCACTGGTTTTGCCGACTCCGTATGTCTGTCTCACCATCTTGTTGACCTTTGGCTGTGAAAGAAGCAGTTCCTAGAAAAATTACCCCAGCAAACTCACATTTGGTCACTGTAACCTGATCGTAGTTGCCTCGGATGTGGATAGGATTCGTAGTCTGACTCCCTTGGAGCAGCTGTGAAACTCGATAGGTGAATCTGAACGGTCATTCTCGTGTTGGCTTGTGGCCGTTATCGACTGCATGGTCGAAAATCAATTCGTGGATTTCTTACGTTAGCCTACTAGGATAATGCTTTTGGACTCACTCAAGCAGATACCCAGTTGTTTTTAGCACATTATGCTTCACAGGAACATAAATAAGAGTACACACAAAATGAGGTCGAATCGCTGGTTAGTCTGTCTTCTAGTCTCAGTTGCAAGTATGGGCTGATATTTGGTGTGATCCTAAGTTTCTCTTAGCTGACTTCTTTGCTACCGCATGAGATATTCCACGGTTCAGCTTTTCATTCACCACTCCTTCCTTAGATTCCATTTGATGAAGGTGAACTTATTCGGGACACTTGAATATTTAGGCCGGGAAACAACGTTCTTCTGTTATAGGAGGAAATCCTAGGGATACCCTTTTACTCGCAATGCATCACAGATAGTTTCTATCGCTTCTGAGAGTTTGTTTCCAGAGCACACCTCAAGCGCTGGGTAGATAAGACGTGGTGCTAAATTTATTCTCTGTTTTATTGGTACGAAAATTGGCAACTGAGTGCACTGCCCCTGTCAAGTTGGTTTCCGGTAGATATTCCTCTTGATCCATATGTTTGAGCATCTTTTTAACTTGAAATTAGGACGCGAATAATCATGCCCTTATATTTACTTATGCAGTTCGTATTTTTATGACATTGGGCAGAATATACCATCAACGTATTTTTATGCGTTCATAATTGATAAAGTAATACAGCATAGGAACAAGTGTTGTCACACACAGCATGAACCTAATAGTGAATTCGAAGAAGGGTCGAAAATATCACTGGGGAAATTGAACAGAATTTTGCACCATGACTGCCACTGGATGCGGCTCTGATTCGAAGCAGACTAGGTTATTCAGATGCCCCTGCTATGCAGGCTTGAAGGAATGATAATAGCAAGCCTCGGCGTCAGTGTTTTAATTGGCTAGTGACTCGTCATAGGATGGCCTGCTTGCTGAATTTTACAGCTAGATCCAGACCGGACGAATAGAACACGAAGTCGCATTTCATGCGTTGACATGATCAGCACGTGCCCTCACCAGCAACGCCGATGGAGCGATTATAGGATACTTATCACAAGAAAGTAACGTCTTGTTCCGATAAGGGGCTTACGAATTGCGCAGTTCCTAATTTGACGTTTACCACCTTACTCACTAGGTGCACCGTTGTCAGCGGGAATGTGAGACAAAAGCCTTTACTGCTGTCTGATTCTTTACAGATTCGGAATTACGATAAATGACTCATTCCTTCATAAATTCATCTGTTTGTTATCAGCGCGAGTTGATATTACAAATAAATTTTTAGGATTCGAAAACTATTTCGGTGCTGCACACCACGGATCTGAACCTCTGGCTAAATGATGATAAAAAAACGTAGTCAACGAGATGTGTACTTGAAATGGGAAGACCACGTAGAGCAGAGCTCTCAGGTAAATTATCTACTCGTCGTTACTCGCTTTATTTCAAGTTTATAAAGCAAATGTATTGTGATGTTTCCAAATCGCCTCTACGAATACGTGAATGCAATCCAGGGCATATCGTCAACTGAACATCATCTGAGGGGTTGATTTTAGGTCAAGTTTCAAATCCCCTGATACTTCGAAATTCCGGAAAGTTCGCAATAGCCCACGGTGATAATTACTGGTCTTTACTATTCATGCTTGTGACAACGCACTCCGACTGGTTTTCATGAGGCATCCACCATTTTAGGGCACTTTCCATGATGTCAATCCAAGTTGTGTCGCGATGACCTAATACTGTATACAACAGGTAATACACAAATGATTTGAGTAACATTTCCCTATTTTTTTCTACGGAGACTAAGGAATAATGGATGCACTGAAACCCCCGGTCGTCAGCTCTCTATCACCGAAATGAGCGCATATCATAACGAGTTATGCTAGAAAGTGTAACTGGCAAACGAAAAATATACGGTTATTTATAGTGTAGAAATAAGTACATCAAGATTCAGATAAAATCAGGTGTTTCATACGTAAACAGAAGAAGCGGTCGCATGATGCCAAAGTTAAGTGTGACTAAATCTATGGTCAAAAGCATGTACACACCTGCTCCAACTGGCAGTTTGACTCCATAGGCATGGGCTACAGCCAAACGCGTGGGGCTGCTTGTCATGCATACAAATCCATGAGGAAAGATATATATTTACATCAGACCAAATGTGCTGCACGACTGAGTACGATGACATTATTGGTGCAAAAATTCGTCAACAAAGTTAGAGGAATATAATTCAACCAGAGTTACTCAAATACGGAGCTTGCAGACGCTTCCCATGGTGATTTGAGCCCTTCAGTCACACTCAAAGTTCATCAACGACTTCCAGAAGGGTTCAGGTATAATGTGCACAAAAATAGTTGCAAACAGCTTAGCTTTTTCCGGATGATTCAAGAGCGTTTTCTCCGGATGTATCCTAATTGGGAAGAAACAAAGACCATCTGTGTTCGTGATAAATAGCGTTCCGTAAGAACCTGTTTGAACTTCCGCCGAGGGTAAGTGAAGCCATCCTAAGTATTTTCTGGTCAACAGATTTATCATTTGCTTTCTTCATAATTTCAAAACTTTCATTGCCTACACATGGGAGGCAGTAGTCACTAGATTTTGAATGAGTGTCCACGTAAAAAGCTTTTCCCCCCTGCACTATACGAGTAAATGCGTGGGAAAACATGTGAAATATTGCCTTCTTGAGTTAGAGAGATGCACATCCTTATGACTTTATTGCCCACGATATTTGTGACGGAGAAGAACGTGATCAGAAATATAATAGCATTGGGACGAAAAATGTGGTTCCAAAAAGTGCACCCAGCTCTTTGCGGTCGTGGCACTACATTAAGTGAGTATGCGAAGAAACAGTGGTTGAACTCACCACCAGACTATCAGGAACGCATTCAAAGTAACAGACCGATTGATTCAGTCTATTATAAACTTTATTCCATTTCTGAACAGGGGTTTATTTTTTGGAATAAAGTTCCTATAGCTTTGTCCAAGAATATTCTCATTAACGTTGGTTACACCTTAACCAAAGCAGTCAAAGCCGCTAGGAGTACGTGGGAAACAGAAAAGTTTTACATAATAATCCAAACCCGAGTTTTGACCTCATAACCTGAGACAGTTCAAAGTATCCGACTTTGAAGTGACAAGTGCGTCGATAGCTGCGCAAACCCCGTTTCAAAATGGACTGTCGCGATGACGATTGTTGGTAGGAACAGAGATTCGAGCGTCGAACAAATACCTGTCCAGGTTCAAAGCACTATGCGCACAATGTGTGCTGGTTTAGACCCTGAAAGTGATGTCCAAGTTAAGGAAAACCTTTGTGGCAATGATTACACGTGAGCTCGTTTGACTAGCACAGCATAGTTTACGTCTGACCAAACAAGGAGGACGAGAAACGACGTGGTCCAGTTTACAGTAACAAACCATGCAAGGTTTTGACTGAGTGATAGTAATCATCCGAACGGCAGCCACCTCAACCGTATGTAGGCAAATAGTATAAAATGTCAGAATTTCATGAATTCTTTTGACATAGTCCACCGGTCACAGTAATGCTGTTTATAGGCCCATCAGCCTAAGTTTCATGGCGTATTTTAAACACTGAGGTGACCACGAAAACAAATTGCCCGAGAAAACTTGGACGAAACAAGAAGCAACTTTTTAGGAAAGCTGATTTCGTTTATGTGTTCACATAAATTGGAACCAGTTTTGTTTTAAGACCCTGACGTCTATTTTAGGTAAAATATTTCTACAGAATGTCTTTTGCTTTATTATCTGAATTTCATGTTCAATTTCTGTGAGAAAACTATCAGCTCACGATACTTTAGTTTAAGAGATAATGTCATTCAGAAGAAGATGCGACTGCTAGCTTAAGCACATCTTTTTTCAGTCAAGTTAAAGTAACCATTAGTTCTTTCAACTGCTGTTTTTCCTATTTGAAACCTGGTGTCATATATATATATATATATATATATATATATATTCATATGGAAAAATAATTAAGCTTCGGACTACCATTTCACAAAGTCGTGTGTTTTACTTTGATCGCTTACACACTTAAATCTTCGGAGTATTCGAAACGTGTCCGTATGTTCCGTGTTGAGCTAGCTGAATTATTCTCTAGGCCAAAGCCATTGATATAAAACAGAAGTAAGATTGGAAGCAAACAAAAGGTGGTGGTTGCGTAAATAACAGAGATATAAAATAAATAAAGTGCTCTCTTCAATAGTTATCAATAACTGGGGGAAACGAAGGTACTGGTCTAATCAGTCTGTGGGCTCTGAAGTTCATGGGAGGCTGTGTTTTGGACTACCCACTAAATCTAATGACGAGACCTTTCTGCCTTCGAGTCAGTTTCTTTTAAGGGTACAAAATATCTGGTTTATATGTAAGATTTGCGGTAATCATAATCGAGACCATACATAACGGCTTACTGGTCTACTGGTAAACTTAAACGATCCGTCTGCCTGGTCTGTGCGGTTGCTTCAGGATTGGTTGATTCGGTTTTGGTCGGTTCAAACAAATGTTAACTACTTACTGATGCATTGTTCGCTCGAATGGCTCCACTCTTGTCGTCGATTCTGGTCAGCCGACCAAGTGCCGTCTGCTTCACTGAACCAAGCCATCTATTAGCAACGTGCTGCATCTTGAAAGCACGAGTGGGAGTCCACTTTGACACTTCGTAGCAAACAGTCACTGAGGTGTATCCAACAGTAAACAAGATAGACACAAACTGGTTTTCGGTTAGGGGCATTTCATTGGCAGGTAAAACAACCCAATAAATTATGGAGCTTTAAAAAACCGTTCCACTGAACACTATAATTTCACTCGTTTTTCTGTCTGAAATCATCAATTTCCTATACTGCTTTTGCGCTCGGTCTAACGTAGAAAATTACAGCAAATTACAGGTGTTCCGGAAAGCATTCATTCAATGTTTAAAATCATTGAACTATTAGGGTATCGGTATACAGCTATATGTTTCACAGTACAGCAGTACTGTCCTACCAAAGCGCTTCGCATCCGATTGTTCATTGCTTTTAGAAAGGAGTTTCGTTTCTGATCAGCAATAATTAAAGCAGCTGGTTGGGTTTAACTGTTCAGTATTAATCTGTCAACTGGTATTCATTTAGCGGAGAAGGGCTCTTTGTGAGACACGCATTTATCTTCTCGTGGCCTGTGCTCACCCGTGAATTTTGATTTAAAACCAAACAAAACTGGTCAGAAGAGTTACTTGTATCTAGAGTAGCGGGTGGAGAACTTCAGTTGGTAAACATTTTGGTTGGGCTAGAAAACGTGACAGTTTCGCAATAGCACACAAACGGGACAGTCCAAATGCTAAAAGTGACAGAGTGTTTTGAAAATTATCAATGAACTAAGTTAGCTTTGAATTTCTTACCCTCAAAAATTCCAACCGGTCTATTATTTTTATTCTGCTCTGATAGCCTTTCTTCTGTTATGCATTTTCTTTATTTTCCAAAAAGTAGTCAAACTGTTTATTTGAAAGAGCTGATTTCCAGATTTCCTAAATCCATTTTTGCCATAAATTATATAATTTTCCGAATACAAGTTATTTTAATTTTTAAACCCACGAATACATTTAAATTATCCTTCATGTTAGGTTTTTCTCCTGAAAGGCAACTGAGAATATCATTTTGGATTTACTGAGTCCAAAGTTCTGAAGTCAGCTTGAATTATAAACCTGGAAAATTGTAATAAAATCTGATTCCCAGTCAAGCACGGAATGGAGAATGTCGGTGCATTTAAAAGGTGAATGAGCTTCGCGAAACGATCATCCAGTATCTCGAATTATTTTGATGTATAATTCACGACGGAGTCGATAAGTTGTTAAGCTTATATTCCGTCCCATCTATTCGAAAAAGGCAGTTTTCAATAAAATTCATCATGACTTGTCTTCAACTTGTATCAAACAGGCGGAAAATAAATGAGAACACAGTGTTTGCTCATCAATTCTTTGATTTTTACCACCACCTTAGAATCAAGTGGATACGGGTTAATTTCCGGTTTCTCCGAGTTTTCAGGAAGTAATTTCTAGAAAAAAAGTATCCATCCTGAGAGTGGCGAATTCGTTTTGCTTCTTGTTTTGTGGAAACAAGTCAGTTGACCTTGAGGTTCAGTACTGAAAGAGATCACAGTCGCTCGTGTTTGGATGGGAAACCACAACCATTTTATTTTCTGGTATATTTAAAATAAGATTTTCGGATAACATCCTTTCATTGATTCTCCTTAGTTCCAGTACAATACAGTGTAGAGAACTAAGTCCTCAGGGGAATTTTAGGAATCAGTGTTCACAATTTTCGTGACTGCAATTTTCCCGAGGGGCAAGAGGTGGATGGATGCTCAAGGTGGTTGACTTTGGTCGGTCTGGGACTTGTGGTTGTGTTTGGTAAGCCTAGGCAGACAGTGCGTCCGCACCTTATCGCTGAGGTCAAAAAGTGGTGTGTGGTGGCGAATCATGACCGTCTCCGTTATGGCTAAGATGCTGTATCTCACCGGTTCGGACAGCTAATCTAGGACACTAGACAGGAGGTGGCAGGCTGCGGCCACGCTAGCCTCGCATTTAGTCTCAGCTAAGCTAGAAACGGTAACATTGGTAAGTGGCAAAATGGCTCCAGTCCACATCAACTCCTGATGATATTTGGTGTTACTTTCAAACTAGCCTCTGGTGGTGCAGGTGATACACGAGCGATTTGTTAAAAGTCGTTGATTTGGTTCTGGCTCATGGTGTTTCATTTAAATAATCGATACCTTCGATACCAGTGGCACAGCTAGAGGCTCGCAGATACTTTCTACGTGATGTCACGTAAAATACTGTACGGAACAACTTGTGGTGTCCGCCGACTAGGAGTTTAGGAAATAACCGCCAGCGGGGAATTGCAAAATGCAGGGTAATGTAGAAGGCATTTATTGGCAAACTCGCAACCTTACCATTTGATTAGGAGTACCGGTCCACTAAAGCTTGGTGTAAATGGATTAATTAAGGAATCCAACGGCTAACTGATACACTGTCAGGGACATCGTCTTGACCGGCGGTTCCAGTTCTCTAAGAAATAGTTCAGTTGCCCCATTTCTAAAGCGGATCTTCTAAACAAACCTCCAATAGTAAGGAGACAAATTGATATCCCTCTCCCATCAGAAAAGGAGGTTATCCGAGAGGTAGCTAAACAGAAATGGTGCAGACGTACTAGAACGATTGGGTTGTGTTCATTAATTTTCAACAGTGTAGACTAGGCTGTAGTTTTGGAGCTGACAAACTCCTTCAGGTTCAGCCCGGCTAAAAAGTATACATTATAACTTTTGAGAATAAAATCAATGGAAGGTTTAACGCAGAAAGCTTGTGGGAATTAGGCAAAACAAACAAATTATCATCAAACACCAAAGGACAAAATAATCAGAAGCCTCTGAAAATACAACCAACTGTCAGCTTGTTTGCTTGTTCACAATTGAAGCTGTTATAGATCGGTGACCAAGAACACGGATGGAGAATAATTGCACCTATCAAATTAAACTTTTTCCAAATTTGATGTTACCCATAATGGAGAATTATCTTCAAGTTGTGAGATTCTTCATAAATAGATAGTGTGAACCATAGTTCGTGATTCTTTGGTCTTCATCTCAAGTGCTTCAAGCTATGATTCAAGATATGGTGTCAAATAACAAAATAAAGGTCGAATTAAAATCTTTACCGAGAATGCCGTTTTTCAGATAATAGCATTTACAAAAATGCATACTTCCTTCCGTATGTAAGTTCCCAATCAGAATGTGAACTTAGAAATACAGAAGTGCCCTCGTAGCACGGCATATTTTAGTAAATTTATCATTTCCTTTTGGGTAATATTTTGAGATATGGTTATCCATCATAATCGGCTGTCATTATTATATTTTAACACGACGTTGCTGTGGATTATTCACCTGTACAACAGGTTCACAAAAATAACTGGCAGTCTCAAATGGAACGATATTTACTTGAAACACAACTTAATTCAACCAGTGAATTCATTTAGCACTTTAAATGCATAAGACTCTGTGAAAATCAGGCAACAAAACTTTACTACATTTGTACTTCTCTACAATTCACTAGACCTCTCACTAGTTTACACTTTTTATTTGTTTGCTTGCAGGAGACCCTGTGTTCATCAGATCTTGCTCCTGGAGTCCTGCAGGAGACAGAAGCATATATTCTGAGAGTGCAGCTAAACATCTATCCGTTCTGTAAATTTCTGCCCGCGATTAGTTAGCCTAGACCATATCTCGTGAATTTATATCCACCTAGCAACCTGTCGTTGTATTACCAACCCAACGGATTACTCAGTAACAAAAAATATAACAATTAATGTTGAGCAACATTTGATAAATTTTTGATATGAACCGGGGGTCTTGAGCCAATTTTCGAACACTTTCTATACACTATAGCTTTTAAATTTCAAGTGAAGCCGTTGTGATTTCAATTGAATCTTTCGTAACTTCAAGTGAAGCCCTGAATCACTCAGCTGTCCAGAGAGAAACCAGTGATTGGCTTGGCAGAGGTCAATCACCAACGGCCCATAAAAACTCGGTTCCCCTAATGTCCCCAGCGTTGACAGTATTTACCACAACAGTTGGGCTGAGTTCTCGCTTCTAAGTTAAACAAACGGCGCGACTGTCTACCGGGGAACAGGTGTGACCCCACTTTGCCGCGAATGCTCCATCTACTGCATCTAGCAAGGAAAGTACGACTCACTATCTACTCGATCGGTAATTCTCTGTTATAAGGCAGAAAAGGTGTACACTACTGAATGCATTATTAAAGGACAAAGGACCAGGAACAACTGGAGACAGCCAACAGAATGATGTCTATCCGCCGTTCATTTTGTGTACTGGACAATGAACACCGTGACAAATGGAGGAAAAAAACGGCAATACCGGTAAACATTTGGTGATTCATGTCAGCACCAGAAGTACCGAAAGACCGCAAAAAGAGAAAACAGTAGTGCTGACCGAGATGAGTGAAACTCGAAAATTAAAATCAGTTGGCTATTATCACTGCCTGGTCTATAAAATCTTGATAGCTGTTAGCCGAAAGTAATCAACGTTTACGTAAAGATACAAGCAGAGTTAAAACCGAAGAGTGCCATTGTTATGTTACACATCAAAAGTAAGTCCGTAGAAAAAAGGCTGGAATGTAAGTATCCATGATATATTTATAACTGAGAAGTCACGAAAGCTTTGTGGCTCTACACTGATATTGTCAGGGATTCATATTATCATATAAAAAAGTACCATCATAGATTTCACAATCATAATATTGTTTGTTGAGAGTTCTCATTGCTAAAAGTCTGCAAGATGTATTGCCTGTCCGACTTACTGGAAAGCATACGCATAACCCACTATGTACGCCGAGTGGGGCCATATTCTACCCCATCCTCTAAGTCAGACGATTTGTCTCCTCAAATTTCTGCTCACACTGTCTGCTTCCAATGTCCTTTTTTGCCCGGCTTGATTGGTAAATTCTCAGCACTCAGCGGCCCCTATATAAAAACATTTCCAGATAAAATGAACTGCTCTGTCGCCAACTCATCTCATGTATCATATCCAAATAGAAAAATACTTGTCTCAAAATATATTGAGAGATGCTAGACGAGCAATCACGTCTTCATTATTCACATCTTAGCAAATACATTCAAACTTCTGCACAGAGTCTCCATGCTAGCAACCTTTATTTTGCATCGATGCTGACAAATTCCTGAAGATTTCCTGCAACTTGGTAGTTTGCTCACATTGATGACCTAGAAACAATGATATGAATTACTGTGGCCTTCATTTGTGCTTGTACTTGCGTTTTGATTCCTGCCCTACAGTGAAGAAGTAGCAGCTGTAAATGTACCCTCAGATGCACAAACATTTGACTGTGTAAAGAGTATTATCACTGTCACAATAATTACAAATACTCTTACAATAAGGGTGGAGTGTTACTAATCTGAACTTCAACATTTACAATTTAGTCCAAGATCACTGAAATTCACATGAACATAACACTGAAATACGCAATATCTGGAAGGCTATCGCTTTATTTCCTAACCAAGTAATAGATGCACTTCGGAATTCAATGAAACGGTTCTTTTTTATTGAAAATGTTTCAACTTGTTCTCCTCTCTTCTCAACACCCCCATTGAAAATCGATTCAAACTGATTTCTCCATTTCTTATTAATATGATTATTATTGTTCTATCCACTTCCTTTCTGTTGTGTATTATTCCAGGGACAGAACCAAGTATCTTTAGAATAAGACTCGCAGGTGAGCAAAATATTACAAACCACAAAACTTTTACACATTTCCAGTTTTGCGCGTATTTCTGGACAAGAGAAAAGAAAAATTTCAAGGTGATTGATCACTTTGAAAGAAAATTCACTCAATCGATTAGCTGAAGTTCGCGCAAACAAGCTCTAGCCTACTGAATCGTCCATTTGAAAATTTCTGACCGCAAGTCGTTCTCTTAATGTCGATGCATGTTTTAGAACCATTAAAGTATGTGGTTCTGTCTTGTGCTTGCTTGCAGCCGTTGAAAATATGCACAACAACAGGCTTTGTAGCGTGAAGCGGAAATAATGATATCATTTATTTGTCCCCTCCAAACGTGAAAGTATCATTAGTTTCGAGGTTATTTTGTAGATAGAAGAAATTTGTGCATTTCGAACAGAATAAAATTTAAAAAGTAAAAGACGAAACTTTCAAATGTACTTAGAGGTTAATACTCTTTTATCAAATCGTTTGATGAAGTCGGCAAAACCGGATGATGTTCCAACGAACATGGAAATATTACTCTCAGAAACGATTTTGTTTCCTGATTTGGCTTGATTCAAAAAATTCATTCCTTCAAATCATCCTAAGCACATCCGCTCGAGAGAAAGAAAACGCAACAAGCAGGGTGGCTCTGAACCACCATTGCTGTTATTTTATGCTGGTAGATGCAAACCAAATTTGTTCCGTAAGAATATCATTATTTTGCTGGACATATTTAGTGAGTCAAGTTATTGCTAGGTGAATATTCATGCAAAACCAGATTTTGTTTGCAACTGACTTTAATCCCAACCGTTTTATTAGTGATTCGCCTACGGTTTTGCGTTGAAATACGTATCATGAGCAACTGCCCTTCTAAGTGGTTATTCGTATCGTATCGAGAAATAAAAATCCATGGGATAAGCTAATATTTCTACTTGTATTGAATTTTGTGCTACCTTTGCATTCTTGTTCATTTAACTTGGGCAGGACGAATTATGTTTGATCGGGTGAAACATTACATAACTGGTTTTCAATCACGCTTGTGCATTTCAAAGTTTGCGCATTGTAGACGGTTTGCAACAAGTATGAAATACACCCGAAGCTTTGTTGGTGCTTCCACTACTGTAATAAATACACTAGTCCAAACTCACCAATCAGTGATGAAGTCCAGCATCGGAGAAGATGTCTCATTTCTCATTCGGATTATTGCTCAAAGGATTATGCGCTTCTCAATTGGCATAACGGGGACGATGAAGGAGAAATTAGCTCAGCAACTCCGGATATTAGGAGAAAGGTATACGCATTAAAACTCCAGGTAATAAGGAAGGGTGATCTTTTCCCACTCGATTAGGTATAAACAGTCTGACGGATACAATTAGCCATACCGTCACAAAGTGATGAATATTTTAATAAAAGTTTTAGCGCGATTCACCTCAGAAATCGATATTCTTTTTACATAATTATTCGATACTCGATACCAGAACAACAGTCAGTGGACTGCAGTATTCTCTCCCTCAGCACTGAATCGGAGTTTAAAACGTTTTCACAACAAAGACAAAAAGAATTATTTGGGAATTAATTAAAATGCCCCTGTTTAAAAGAGCTGTTCTAAGAGTATTGCATTTCATTAAATGAATTGAATAAAGCATAAAGGAAAAGAGTGTATTTGGTAACCAGTAAATTGCATCTTAAAAGAGCGCCTATAATGCTCAGCAATTGTTCATCGACATCTAGATTTCAACTCGAAAATTATTGACTTGGACAACAATACGACTATTATTCTGCAGTTAAGCAAAGTGTCGATTCTGGTAAGAAGAATGAATACAAAATAACGGAGTCAATTTCAAGCTAACTCAAATGTTAACAGCCTTTGCCAATGCTATCTTGCAGGAAAAGTAGACAAAAGTCATTTTTCAAAGTACTCCATAGAATGCAATCTCCTATCAATGAAACTAAGCCGTCTAATTTGTCCTAGTAAAATGCCAATTAGGAATACTGTAGAGGAGTCGAACGAAAAATATAGGCAATTTTACAGCTATCTTATTTTGCTGACATTTTGGAACAAACTTTTGTGCAATCAAATAATTCGGAGACTTGAAATTCGAGTTCAGAAGGAGTTCTGTTTTGTTGGCACAACATCGTTTGAGGCCTGACCTGCATGTCTTCCAGCATTATATATTATCAAACCAATATTCCTTGCATTACGGTCGAAAATTTCAAGGAATCACTTCATTCATAAGTACAAATGCATTGTGGAATAAATCACTCCTGACTGAAAGTTATGGCACGTGATCCAATCGGCTCTTCACGATGGGGTTCTAATTGTCTGCATCAGTTTTTCCTAATGAGCAACGTTTTGCCTTCTGAATATGCCTGACAGACATGTCGAATATTCTTCGTGTATTTATCGTAGCTTTGTACCATGCATGATTAGTTTCCATGTTTAACAATGGAATCTATTTTGATATCAACCTAGAAGCAATGCGAGGTTCTTCCTATTTGAATGGGTGATAGTACGTGATGTTTTTTCGTGAGTGCTACACAACTGCTAAATAATAAAAGTCTATGCAAAGAATTTTGACGATCTCCCTCAGAATCAGCAGGAATACAATTGAATTTGTACACTGGCTTGCCTCAATTATCTTGTTCATTTTAGTGGTAACTTGAAAGATTTTTCAAACACTCTTCTTATAAGGGCATCGTAGACCGTATTTTGTTTGATCTTTGATGGGAGAAATATTTTTCCGTGTTGATTATATTATTATATCCCACTTGAATCAAATGACAAAATATTGTTGCCCCCGACGTGCGGTTCCATTTGTGAACAGAATTGTGTCAAATAATGAAGAGCATTTTGCCGATCGCAATTCCGGCAATCAGAAAGAATCAAATTGAGCAGTGACAACGGCATACGATTGCTCTTCTTCAGGTCTATGGTGCATATTTCTTCTTCGTTATCGCGGCTTGGGCATACTTCGCATTTGTTGTTTTCGCTTTGCGGACGGTTCTGCCACTGTACTTTGACCTTTGGGCATTTATTCTGAAATATTCATGACATGCAGAATAGAGGAATTTTATAAACCTGAGTGCTTCTGTTAACCACAAAATGAACCACAGAGCCTGAAAGTAAGCTATTTTGAGGGAAATTGGACACTGGTAACCCTGCTGCATCATGGAAGCACCGTAAAGCTTGTCTTATCCATCTAATCATATCTGACACTGATTGTTCTACTTACCTCTTCCAAATTTGATGTTACCCATAATGGAGAATTATCTTCAAGTTGTGAGATTCTTCATAAATAGATAGTGTGAACCATAGTTCGTGATTCTTTGGTCTTCATCTCAAGTGCTTCAAGCTATGATTCAAGCTATGGTGTCAAATAACAAAATAAAGGTCTAATTAAAATCTTTACCAAGAATGCCGTTTTTCAGATAATAGCATTTACAAAAATGCATACTTCCTTCCGTATGTAAGTTCCCAATCAGAATGTGAACTTAGAAATGCAGAAGTGCCCTCGTAGCACGGCATATTTTAGTAAATTTATCATTTCCTTTTGGGTAATATTTTGAGATATGGTTATCCATCATAATCGGCTGTCATTATTATATTTTAACACGACGTTGCTGTGGATTATTCACCTGTACAACAGGTTCACAAAAATAACTGGCAGTCTCAAATGGAACGACTCTTACTTGAAACACATTGGAGCGTCATTTGATAGAGATTGATGAAGTTCGTCGAGTGATTGCATGACAAACGCAGCAGAGCGAATGAAGTCTGTGCAAAGCCAAATCAAGTATTTGCCTCATGCATCATGTTTCATTTTATTCAGCAGAGCAAGATTACATGTATGATTTCTGTAAAACATTCAGACTTAGACTGTATGGGATCTCAATAGTTATGCAGGGTCAATATTTAGTTCACAACAACATAGGATCAATGTGCAACTGATTTGTCGCTGTGAGGAATCCTCAATAGAGCGTATGTACCCCACCTCAACCGGGACTCAAATCCAATGTCAGGGAATGTGGACCCATCGAATTAGGATTAAGCCGTTAGACATTTTCTCCAAATGTGTTCCAGCGCAACGGCTGATTAGATAACCAAGCTCTGTGTGGTAATCGTAAGGCAATGTCCGCTTTTCATCTAGGCCCCAGAAGAGTTATTAGCAAATAATAGCAGACCTTTTTGCCGGTTACGAGATCTTATCATTCAACACCAGTGACCGGAAGGTGCTATACCACGTGACGTTGATCCCAAAAAATAGTGAATAGCCTATTCGAACGTGCTTGATCCAAGGATATCCACACCGAGTCTGTGTTCTAGTTCCACCCCATCCGCACGGAGCGGTGGACGTGCACTACCGTTGACTAATCGCAAGGATGAAAGTGCTATACATTGCTTCCTTGATTTTCAAAGGTTAGTTGGGCTTTGATAATGCTTGCCGAATCATCACAAAAACCCTTGATTTGGAGCCCAATGAACTTCCTTCTCTTCTAAGACTAATTAAATCTAACTCACACTTTTTGGCTTCAAAGGCTTAAGTTCAGAGACCATACTAAGACATATTTGTTCCAGAAATCTACCAGTAAATTATTTAAAACGTTTTTCATCCTCACTGGAAGATACAGCGAGTTTTTCCATGGCACCTTGTATTTTAACTACGAGATTGAACCTCAGGATACTGGTATTTTGGTTCGGTACAGTAAGATTAGAGTATTTGAAGGCCGATGAAGCTCAGTCCAGTTGGTTTCTGTTGACAAAATTTACATCGGTAAACGTCAAAAAAGACGGTCTTTAGAACCCCTTCGATTCACTTGGTGGGTATAAAGCGATGGAATTCATCGGGTATGGGCGAGTCATTTTGTTTTTCTTCCACCATGGGTGGGTACTTCATTTTCTCAAAAGCAAGGTTCTCCTAAAAGAAATAAAGGTCTTCTCGGCAGCCAAGTTCCGGAATCAAAGCTCAGATCAAGGCGATTTCAGGTTAAAGCCAAGCAAAAACTCAATATTTCATAAACTGCCTACGCTCATCTTCTGAACTGGAATTTTATGCCCAAATTTCGCCTCACTCTGGAAGGAATTCGGTGATTCAGTTTTCTCTAAATGGTGGCCATGCAACGAATGAAAACTAAAGTCGTTTACAATAAACTCGCTCGATAATTTTTTTATTTTGAAATTCCGTACGCGTTAGTGAATGACATCGGTTTGGAAATTCACACGTAAAGCATTATGTTAAATTTATAGGATTTGTGTGTTTTTCTACTGCTTGGATTCAGGTACTGTATAACCTCTCACCAAAGTACTCCCGAACGAGGGTCGCCTGGCCTATGGGGACATTTTTTGATTCATCGTCTGTATCCCTATGAGAGTTAGTGACACACCTCGCTTATCCGAACGCGGGACAATCTATGATCTCCCCCGGGGCCAATAGACCAATCGGTAAGGGACACTGCGCTGAACTGTGGTGACCCAAAATGCGCTGAAGTTGTTCAAAAGTAAATTTTATATTTTCTGTTCACTTAAATTGTATGTGTGTGGACCACCGTGTTACCAGGTTGCTTATGTTTTAATGAGCGAGTTGATCGACCGATCGAGGCTGGTCACATTAACTCACCAAACAGTCCGTAGTTATCTGAAAACTCATCAGACTAACGATGTGTATGCACCATTAGGTTGAAGTGACCAGGGCCAAGCGATACGGCCAACCGACTTAGGAGCATAAAATTCTGAGCTCCTCCAATAAGAGCAGTCAAATGGTTAACTGGAAAACAATTCATCCACAAGTTTTGTCGGCCAAGCAGAGCTCATACAGATGGGAAGGAAAAACAGAACGAGATCTGTTCCCACTTTGAACAAGAAAGGAAACCATTCGAATAAGGGAAAGCGGTTCACAACACGACATATTACAGAAGCAGTTATTTGTGATAAAGTCTAATATACATTATATTTATCCTACCAATTGTTGTTATTTTAATATGATTCAGTTACCCGACGAGAGGAGCTAGGAAGAGTACAGACTCAGCAGGGAAACTGTGGTGATGAATGCCACAGCCAACTGGGAGAAGTTGAGGCAGTGCCTCCAATATCCAACGAGGCAGTTCGGTTTGTGTACGGTGAATATTTATGTGCAACGCACCTTAGCATAGATTTTTTGCCGAACATTACGCAACTACAAACGTTCTTGAGTTCACAAAGAGCGAACATTTCTTCTGCAGCATTTCACAAATCAGTAAATTCTTTGGTGCATTCTTATTCTGTTTCTTGTGAGGTTGGTTCTTGAAATTACCTGTGATATTCTCCATTAGCTCAAGATGAGTTGTGAGAACCCTAACAAAGAATAAACAAATAGGCACTGATCCCACGGTTGCTGAGGTGAAATGAGCATTGATACCGCATCGTGTCATATAAAAATCACATCCTCTAGTCTCGTCCAATTCAAGGATTATAATCTCCGGTGGACTGCTCGACCAATTAATTTCAATTCTTCACTGGTGATAATTGATAATTCAACGACGGTGAATGTTTGCGAAACATTCAGATAAAGTACAATTTGGAGGATCCAACTAGGCTTTTGACTTGGCGAATTCAGAAAATTTGTCTATTGCTTGGCGGTACGAAAAGAAAAAAAACTGATTATTTTCAAGAATGTTACAGAGGACCTGGGGATTTAAAACGGTTGCATTTTACCTGATAATCGAAGCTTCATCTATAATCAGGGATAAAGCTTTAAAAACCGATAACTAAGTAGAACAATCAGTGTCAGATATGATTAGATGGATAGGACTAGCTTTACGGTGCTTCCATGATGCAGCAGGGTTACCAGTGTCTAATTTCCCTCAAAATAGCTTACTTTCAGGCTCTGTGGTTCATTTTGTGGTTAACAGAAGCACTCAGGTTTATAAAATTCCTCTATTCTGCATGTCATGAATATTTCAGAATAAATGCCCAAAGGTCAAAGTACAGTGGCAGAACCGTCCGCAAAGCGAAAACAACAAATGCGAAGTATGCCCAAGCCGCGATAACGAAGAAGAAATATGCACCATAGACCTGAAGAAGAGCAATCGTATGCCGTTGTCACTGCTCAATTTGATTCTTTCTGATTGCCGGAATTGCGATCGGCAAAATGCTCTTCATTGTTTGACACAATTCTGTTCACAAATGGAACCGCACGTCGGGAGCAACAATATTTTGTCATTTGATTCAAGTGGGATATAATAATATAATCAACACGGAAAAATATTTCTCCCATCAAAGATCAAACGAAATACGGTCTACGATGCCCTTATAAGAAGAGTGTTTGAAAAATCTTTCAAGTTACCACTAAAATGAACAAGATAATTGAGGCAAGCCAGTGTACAAATTCAATTGTATTCCTGCTGATTCTGAGGGAGATCGTCAAAATTCTTTGCATAGACTTTTATTATTTAGCAGTTGTGTAGCACTCACGAAAAAACATCACGTACTATCACCCATTCAAATAGGAAGAACCTCGCATTGCTTCTAGGTTGATATCAAAATAGATTCCATTGTTAAACATGGAAACTAATCATGCATGGTACAAAGCTACGATAAATACACGAAGAATATTCGACATGTCTGTCAGGCATATTCAGAAGGCAAAACGTTGCTCATTAGGAAAAACTGATGCAGACAATTAGAACCCCATCGTGAAGAGCCGATTGGATCACGTGCCATAACTTTCAGTCAGGAGTGATTTATTCCACAATGCATTTGTACTTATGAATGAAGTGATTCCTTGAAATTTTCGACCGTAATGCAAGGAATATTGGTTTGATAATATATAATGCTGGAAGACATGCAGGTCAGGCCTCAAACGATGTTGTGCCAACAAAACAGAACTCCTTCTGAACTCGAATTTCAAGTCTCCGAATTATTTGATTGCACAAAAGTTTGTTCCAAAATGTCAGCAAAATAAGATAGCTGTAAAATTGCCTATATTTTTCGTTCGACTCCTCTACAGTATTCCTAATTGGCATTTTACTAGGACAAATTAGACGGCTTAGTTTCATTGATAGGAGATTGCATTCTATGGAGTACTTTGAAAAATGACTTTTGTCTACTTTTCCTGCAAGATAGCATTGGCAAAGGCTGTTAACATTTGAGTTAGCTTGAAATTGACTCCGTTATTTTGTATTCATTCTTCTTACCAGAATCGACACTTTGCTTAACTGCAGAATAATAGTCGTATTGTTGTCCAAGTCAATAATTTTCGAGTTGAAATCTAGATGTCGATGAACAATTGCTGAGCATTATAGGCGCTCTTTTAAGATGCAATTTACTGGTTACCAAATACACTCTTTTCCTTTATGCTTTATTCAATTCATTTAATGAAATGCAATACTCTTAGAACAGCTCTTTTAAACAGGGGCATTTTAATTAATTCCCAAATAATTCTTTTTGTCTTTGTTGTGAAAACGTTTTAAACTCCGATTCAGTGCTGAGGGAGAGAATACTGCAGTCCACTGACTGTTGTTCTGGTATCGAGTATCGAATAATTATGTAAAAAGAATATCGATTTCTGAGGTGAATCGCGCTAAAACTTTTATTAAAATATTCATCACTTTGTGACGGTATGGCTAATTGTATCCGTCAGACTGTTTATACCTAATCGAGTGGGAAAAGATCACCCTTCCTTATTACCTGGAGTTTTAATGCGTATACCTTTCTCCTAATATCCGGAGTTGCTGAGCTAATTTCTCCTTCATCGTCCCCGTTATGCCAATTGAGAAGCGCATAATCCTTTGAGCAATAATCCGAATGAGAAATGAGACATCTTCTCCGATGCTGGACTTCATCACTGATTGGTGAGTTTGGACTAGTGTATTTATTACAGTAGTGGAAGCACCAACAAAGCTTCGGGTGTATTTCATACTTGTTGCAAACCGTCTACAATGCGCAAACTTTGAAATGCACAAGCGTGATTGAAAACCAGTTATGTAATGTTTCACCCGATCAAACATAATTCGTCCTGCCCAAGTTAAATGAACAAGAATGCAAAGGTAGCACAAAATTCAATACAAGTAGAAATATTAGCTTATCCCATGGATTTTTATTTCTCGATACGATACGAATAACCACTTAGAAGGGCAGTTGCTCATGATACGTATTTCAACGCAAAACCGTAGGCGAATCACTAATAAAACGGTTGGGATTAAAGTCAGTTGCAAACAAAATCTGGTTTTGCATGAATATTCACCTAGCAATAACTTGACTCACTAAATATGTCCAGCAAAATAATGATATTCTTACGGAACAAATTTGGTTTGCATCTACCAGCATAAAATAACAGCAATGGTGGTTCAGAGCCACCCTGCTTGTTGCGTTTTCTTTCTCTCGAGCGGATGTGCTTAGGATGATTTGAAGGAATGAATTTTTTGAATCAAGCCAAATCAGGAAACAAAATCGTTTCTGAGAGTAATATTTCCATGTTCGTTGGAACATCATCCGGTTTTGCCGACTTCATCAAACGATTTGATAAAAGAGTATTAACCTCTAAGTACATTTGAAAGTTTCGTCTTTTACTTTTTAAATTTTATTCTGTTCGAAATGCACAAATTTCTTCTATCTACAAAATAACCTCGAAACTAATGATACTTTCACGTTTGGAGGGGACAAATAAATGATATCATTATTTCCGCTTCACGCTACAAAGCCTGTTGTTGTGCATATTTTCAACGGCTGCAAGCAAGCACAAGACAGAACCACATACTTTAATGGTTCTAAAACATGCATCGACATTAAGAGAACGACTTGCGGTCAGAAATTTTCAAATGGACGATTCAGTAGGCTAGAGCTTGTTTGCGCGAACTTCAGCTAATCGATTGAGTGAATTTTCTTTCAAAGTGATCAATCACCTTGAAATTTTTCTTTTCTCTTGTCCAGAAATACGCGCAAAACTGGAAATGTGTAAAAGTTTTGTGGTTTGTAATATTTTGCTCACCTGCGAGTCTTATTCTAAAGATACTTGGTTCTGTCCCTGGAATAATACACAACAGAAAGGAAGTGGATAGAACAATAATAATCATATTAATAAGAAATGGAGAAATCAGTTTGAATCGATTTTCAATGGGGGTGTTGAGAAGAGAGGAGAACAAGTTGAAACATTTTCAATAAAAAAGAACCGTTTCATTGAATTCCGAAGTGCATCTATTACTTGGTTAGGAAATAAAGCGATAGCCTTCCAGATATTGCGTATTTCAGTGTTATGTTCATGTGAATTTCAGTGATCTTGGACTAAATTGTAAATGTTGAAGTTCAGATTAGTAACACTCCACCCTTATTGTAAGAGTATTTGTAATTATTGTGACAGTGATAATACTCTTTA
The DNA here is from genome assembly GCA_948099385.1 of Fasciola hepatica. NCBI lineage: Eukaryota > Metazoa > Platyhelminthes > Trematoda > Plagiorchiida > Fasciolidae > Fasciola > Fasciola hepatica. The sequence continues at coordinate 7,682,967 of CANUEZ040000019.1, forward strand.
CACAGTCAAATGTTTGTGCATCTGAGGGTACATTTACAGCTGCTACTTCTTCACTGTAGGGCAGGAATCAAAACGCAAGTACAAGCACAAACGAAGGCCACAGTAATTCATATCATTGTTTCTAGGTCATCAATGTGAGCAAACTACCAAGTTGCAGGAAATCTTCAGGAATTTGTCAGCATCGATGCAAAATAAAGGTTGCTAGCATGGAGACTCTGTGCAGAAGTTTGAATGTATTTGCTAAGATGTGAATAATGAAGACGTGATTGCTCGTCTAGCATCTCTCAATATATTTTGAGACAAGTATTTTTCTATTTGGATATGATACATGAGATGAGTTGGCGACAAAGCAGTTCATTTTATCTGGAAATGTTTTTATATAGGGGCCGCTGAGTGCTGAGTATTTACCAATCAAGCCGGGCAAAAAAGGACATTGGAAGCAGACAGTGTGAGCAGAAATTTGAGGAGACAAATCGTCTGAATTAGAGGATGGGGTAGAATATGGCCCCACTCGGCGTACATAGTGGGTTATACTGATGCTTTTCAGTTAATCTATCATAACTTGGTCAGACCAATTAGAACAACATTTGTCAGCTTCCCGAAGTACTTATTGCTTGGGTTGTGATCGTGCCAACGTATACAACTTATTAATTAGTCATTCAATTAGTTTGGAAAAGAATTTGTTTTTCGGAACACTTAAACGACTTGGTCTTTGAGTAATTATGGAAAGCCTTTTGAATTTTTTAGTTCACCTCGGTATCAAGAAGGTTGAACAAGGTAACATTCAGTTTTTATAAGCACACAGTTAAGTTTGAAAAATGCAAGTGGAAAAAGACAAGCTAAGAAAACTGAACCTCGAAAAATCCTCTAATGGATCAGATTGTAATACGTTTTTTTGGAAGCCAGAAATGATATCGATGTTAAAAACGAACTGACTATGATGCACTTTCATAGGTCTTCAAGGTTGAAAGATTTCAGGTGATATCTCGGGGTAATCAGCTAGATTCATTTTCGAGAACTTTTGCCAGTAGACCATTTTGGCTACTTTTCCTCTTTGCAAAACTTCAAGGTAAAGCTTGCAAAAATGCTTGCTAGGTGAGCAACTGCAGCAAACCACCGACTGCATCCTCAACGTCCACAACACGGGGGCAACGTTTAGACTGCTGGTAATCAACTGAGAAGTGGTTTTCGTCGATTCAAGACAGATGCTCTTTGTAGTTACTGACCAGGACTACTGGGAGTTGAGCTTGTTTAGATGAGATTTGACGACTTTTTGTTCAAGTTGTACTTTCTATTGCAAATTATTTGTTTTAATGCAACTGTTTTTAGACAAAGTAATCAAATTGTTTGTTACGTTTACGCCAGAAGTTCATTGGACGGCATTCATATGATGAAAATATTGGTTTTGCGGGGTATATGTTGGAGATTCTGATCGTATCTATGGTGTTAGCCAGGTTTTCTAAGTGACACTTGTGTCTGAAAGTCTCTTAATCAAGGCTCTGGGTGCCATATTGATTCTTCGTGTCACAAAGTACCATGGTAAAAACCGTAAAACATTGTATTGTTGGAATTCCCTGTTGGGAGGTGGAAAGGAATGACTGGCAATTTAGGGCCATACACGAGACATTGTTTCACATGAGCTTCCGGTAAAGGGTCGCGACAGTGTTAACTAGGCCTGTAGTTGTGAGGACCCTTGTATCGAACCTAATAAAGTCTGAGCAAAGGAGAAAGAAGAGTTAAGACTTTTTAACAATTATTCACACTTCTCTCTGATTTAAAAGGTAAAACCTGCGGGGAATGTAAAGGTTTGAAGGGATAATGCGTTGGTACTGGGAGAGGCGTTTAAGTACACACCGGGATGGAAGCACCAATGAAAGCTGTGGTAGTTAAGGCTATTTCCAGATACCTTTCATACAGTTAAATCTACTAAGAGTCTCCTATCACGTTTAAATTAGGTTACTGTACACGCAGAGGGAAAATTTTCGAAAATTCCATTACAGTTAAAGGTGTGATGATAGTACGGTTCTCGAATGGTCCTACTCTTATCTGTGAAAACATCGGATACTTAGAGAAAGCTCAAAGTGCGAACTAAAAGTGACGTTATTTGATTCTCTCTAAACCAGTTTTTCACAACTTTTGCAACTCTCTTATAAAATCACTGTATTCAAGAAAGCTCATTTAACACTACAACATGTGCCGCTCTCCAGAATTTCTCATCCGCCTTGAGGATTTTGTTAATTTTCTTGTCAAAACCATTTAGTAGATGAAAGGAACTATTCTACAGGTCCCAAGAAAGTTTAAACTTAAGGTACATTGTTGTTTTGATAAGGAAGAAAATAAAAGCACCGATACTTCTTATATCAGTCAGCTCCTATAAAGCCACAATAATGACCGCTTGTGGCAGGGCATTCAACCTTTGCGTGGAAATGAGATAAAATTAATGAACCTTGTTGCAGATGTTGATGTTATTAACAGTGCTTTAAGCCACTCAAACTCCGACCCTCTGATTTCACTTATTTCGAGAAATAGCTTACACAATATCTCGTTATCCAAAGCAGACTTTCATCGTTACGTGTATTTGAATACGCTGATGATATGCAACTCTATCGAGTTAACTTTGAAATCGGGAACATCTATATACAGTAGCCATGGCCACAGTAGCCGTTGAACTAAGTTGTGCAAAGTGTATATTTCGGGCCTCAGGATCTCAATCAACATGAATTCGAATGTCATAAGCAACCGTTTTGATTATTGATTTGCTCAGAAATCTGTGTGTTTCTAACAACGTGATGAAGGTGGCTGTTGAGTCAAGCGCATGTCTGTTGTGGATCAAGTGTCACAGGATAGCGCTATAACTGTTTCTGGTTTTACCCTAACAAATGCTCTAAACTATCCCTGCTACAGTCGCTATCCTATTATAACCTACTACCGATGAGATGTCAGTCTCATATAGGTGGAAAACCATCAAACTAGGGTAAGAATATACAAAAGTGACCAAATAAACACAGTAAACATCATCTCTTCTCAAGGAAACTGAAATAGACGAATAAACCAAGTCGAAATCAGCATCCGAACATTTCACGTGACAATATTCTTTTGCAAAAGTTGCCTTTCTGTGCATCTTCTTTCAGATCGACATAAAACAGCAATATCAAACTCTTCGTTAAGACGAATAATCTAATCTTCAACATGTGCTATCCCCTAGAAATAATCTTCATTTGTCACTGCCACGCTACTTCTTCTATATTTAAATCCCAAATAAGATAGAAGGGACCGTTCTACAAGACCCGGGATAATTCGAAAGAAAATATATTTCTTTTTTAGCTGAGAAAGAAATCAGACGCGCTGACTCACCATGTGCTACTCAACTCCTGTGGCAAAACATTCTGTTTCCGTATGGAAATAAGCTGAATGAACTTTGCTATGGACGTTTACAGTATTGACCGTGCGTTCAGCCACCCGTCAATCCACTGTGCAATTTCATTCGTTCCAGAAAATGGTGTACACATAACCCCGTTATATAAAGAAGAAGTGTTCGTGCTCATTTGCACTTCTAAACTGAACTGATATTGGTCCTCCTGGTTTATCTTTCTCACTTCTGAGATACAATGATTTGCTCTGACCTAGGTGCATCAATTTTAAACAAACCTTTGTGCTCGTATTCTATTCCCAACTGTTGTAAACCTTTGATTATTGTTACGGTATCCAAACTCCATAAATGTGGTGCTTTGAGGAAAGTCTTCCTCCCATTGTTTTAGCTTCATCTGATCTCGAACTGGAAGTGCGACACTCCGTAACGCCTTATTTCCTCCATAAATGAGCCCGGAAATCCCCTCAAATTTGTGTATAAACCAAGCAGGTTCACAGTGAATGCTATTTCTTCTCTAGTCTAAATCGTTGGAAGCATCAGCCGGGTCCGTATGGTGTGCTCTTCTAGACTACTTATCAGCCTTTGATTCAGTAACGAGGTCTATCTTCCTCCGCAAACTGGAAGGTTTTGGCTGTCTCACACCTCTGTTTGCATGGTTATCTGATTACCTAGCAAAAGAGACTCAGTGCACACGACTGAATTTTAAAACACCCAAACCTTCGATGATTAATCCAAGAGTGCTTCATGGAGCTATCTTTTTCCTTATTTACATTTCACCTATATTAGTGGCTTATCATCCAGTTCTCCAGTTTACTTATTTAAATGTGCCGATGATATGGATTTCCTCCAAGATGTTTTTGAAACCCAAGATTTCTAAGATTTTTCCGGTATTCTGTCTCATGCTTATGATTTCTCTGTTCTATCCTATTCAACTTCGAATCTGTCCAAATGCTTCGAAAGCATATTCGCCGTATCTTGACTGGATTATCCTTTTGATTTATCTGCCGTTCGCACAGAACTGATAGTTAGAGAAGGTTTCGTCAGATAATTAGGAATCACCAATAATGCAAATGTGAAATGATCATCTCACATTTTAAGCCGTTTAAAGAAACTTCGATGGTTATTTTATTATATACAATTTTTAGACATCTCAAAGTCGCACAATATACTACATCAAATCATGCTGATCAGTGAGTTCTTCTTGTTATCCTCGACTGATTTGTTAGTTTAGCTGGTCTACGGAAGGGAGATTACAAAATTATTCCCCAAGGTCTGTTGACTATTATTCGGATATCATTTTTATCAATAAATGAACTATCTTCTAAGTTGGGTGAACTACACCTGGATGGATGTGCAAAAAGTTCGGTCACAAAATCCTTTCAAACCTCACTCACTCTTCTCACTGTGATCTATCCAAGTGAACTCTCTGGGCTCTACGCGTTCCTCTTTACCATTCATGCTCTTTCACCTTATCACTTACAGCGACCCCGTTATTCCTCAACTGGCCCCAACCTTCACAAACCGGGTCTAAGTCGCAGTGGAATTTCTTCTTGTCATGTTTCGGCTTGTAATCAGTTGTTTTGTTTCCACAATCCCCTGAGATTCTAAGCTCACCGCTGAAACGTGAACGTCCATCTACACACAGGTTTGAACCTAAAGAAACACAGTTCAATACAACAAAATATACAATCATGGAACTCAGCAACCGTATACAGTATCAGAGATTACAAGTAGTACGCTGAGAAATCGTAATGTTTATCTGGCCGGTTACTTTCATATGGCGATTGCCCTGTTTGGTTAGTATCATTCGGATATGGAATGGTGATCTACAATTCTGATCTTTTACTATGAAGAATAAATGATTAAAAAATATCGAAACGTTTGTACATAAGTACATGATGTCTATGCCAGTTTACGTGTTCACGAAATGCACAATATATTGGACTTTGCAAGAGGAGCCGTCCAGAAGGATTACAGAAGACAAGTATTGGCCCTCTTCTGGAAGCAGAATATTTTGAACCGAAACATTTCTTACCCAAAATATCTGATTCGTTATGGACTGTAAGTCGATCAGAAATAGCAATCAGTAGTAGGTTGTTTTATATGCATAAGGGGGAAAAGTTACCTGGAAGCACCCTATCAATTTCGCGTTTGTTTCTGTTGATCATACACGACTGCAGTCATAAACCAACTGTGGAGTGCTCAATTATAGGCAGTTAGGCAGAAGAGTATCGGGTGCTCATAACTGATGAGCGGCAGCTGCGTCGAAACCGGCTGCGTGATTATGAAGAAATTCCGTTCTGTCACCCAGACACAATATCCTACGAATTATAACAAAAACCTAATTTTCAGAGCTTTCGTCCTCGGTCGGAAGATTAGCTGTGTTAACTGATAAAATAACATTGCAAGAATTATCTTGTGATTCGAAAAATAAGCTCGTTATCCGTGCACGCCTCTTACGATTCAGATGAAATTGAAGCCATGTTCCGGCAACCCCCAAACGTCTCACGACAGCATTATACATGTGAATGCTCAGGGCATCCGAAGCCTTAGCAGTTCGAGTGTTGAAGCCGAAGGTGATCGACAAACGCAACTTTGTGAAACCGATTTCTTACCGTGACCGTGACAATCGATTTCTCCAATAGTCCAATATACAGACTCGCAACCACGCTTTCTCTGTATAGCTTTGTTTTACATGTTTGTCTCCCTATTCCCCCAAGTCACACACTTCACACATTTAAAATAAAGAAAAATTCTTTTTAAGAACAGGTTTCATGAAAGTTTCATCGATGAAAGCAGGACTAGTAGCAGCAAAAGAACTGGCCAGTAAAAAGTCAGTAAAAAGACCGCTTTCTGGTAAAGCCATTCGGAGATTAAAAAAATATAGCGGGTGGTGGTAAAGCAAATCAGAATCACATGTTTTACTGCTGAGTTCCGTGTTTCGTTCCATTGTCGATTAGTTCTTCTTTAATGGACAAAAGACAACCCGTGGATCACGCCTCTCATTGTGTGTATGAGTTGATTTTTAATTGAGACGAGGTTTACGTGAGTTGAATTACAAGAAAAGTACGAACGATTCAGGGAAAATTATCCGAATTGTATTGACAGGACCTGCAGTTCTCTTCACAGACTATAATTACACAACAACTCACTACGTAGTCGTTCTATTTTCAGAGAGAAAACAAAGTTTTCTGGAGTTACGCTGGGTCGCTTTTCGGATAGTAAATCGTGAACGGAACACGATATTCTCAGTGATTTTCATAGCGGCAGTATTGCTGTCTTATATTAGCTGCTTTTAGCAACTCTGAGCAGTTTTAGGGATGAAAGTGGATACCTCTACCAAAGCAAACAAAATGTTAAATACGACAGAGAAATTTCAGTGTGACGGGACTCGTTACTTAAGGCCGAAAAAACTGAACAGTTACTTCGGAGTTTTTTCAGACAATTTAACTTGGATAGATGGAGAGACTTCTGTCTCACATTGAAAAGCAATTTTCCGGATCACGATAACCACAGGTTACCATAAAATATTTTTCTAAGGATCAGTGTAACCTGCGACTGGTGATAACGGTTACTTTTTTAAGTCATGCTATTCATGCAGAACAATGGTTATGGGTTCTATGATAGGTGTCTTCAAGCATGGTAATCCAATAGGATTCCTGCGTGACATTACGCAAAGTTTTTTCAATGTTGTAATAAAATCCGGCATGGCCCAAAGACAGGAGTGTGTGATACTTCACTGGGAGGATGAATACGTCGACTTCAGGAGCGCAATGCGCACTCAGGTTTTACCATTCATGGGATTTTAACTTTCATTTGTATTTTAATCTGAATAATTTCCCAAAAAACGATGATGACATTTTATTTTGAAACTAGGGAACAGGATAGCTTTAGATATGTCTCCAAATGTGCTGTAAAGATACCTCTAATTCTCAACTTTCTAAGTACTTACCAGTTAGAGAGAGAGAAATGTGGATCACGATGCACTTTATTCAGTGTTTGTGCCGAAGTAATTTGGTACGGGTTTCTCATCATCTTACTTAGGTATGTAGTTTTACCACAGAATCATATTAGATGAAAATAGTTTGGGCTTAATCAAGAACCTTTGGATAGCAGTGTTTTCTTTGGTGTCCATTCGGAAGTTCCAGACCATATAATGCATGGATTATATCAAACAGATACCACTTAAGCGTTTACATTATGTAATTGAATTAGCTTTTGGGAAGATCAAAAAAGCGTTTATTTAGCCTCTCATTTCCCTAAAACAATAAGGCGGCCGCAATTCAACGACCGGTCTCGTTTTTCAATGAAAAAATCCCCCGGTAGAAGATTGATCGACTTTATTTTCCTCGAGCAAACAGCAATGATTAGTTTAGAGAACAAAACACTGTTTATCAACTGAAGACTTGGCGTATTCGGGATATTCTGGAAACCACAAACAAATTCCCAAATCAGAAGGGCTTGCCTTGTGGAAGTTATGAGATTTGTATCCTGTGGTTCATGACACCCCTTTGACAATTGAATAAGAAAGTTGGTATATAATACCCAACTTAGTATTCACCTCTTTTCAACTGGTTCCAAATATCTATGTTAGGCATCCATAACTGGCAACCCAGAGGTAAATAAACATAACACAAGTTTCGCGGATAGCCGGACTAAAATAGAAACAAACTATGATTGCGTCTTTCTTTTCCTGGGAACAAAACCATGGTCCCCGTTGTTGAAACACCAATGATGCCTTCTGCATCCACCGCATCATTGATGGTAGCGTTACAAAGAGCTGAATTTGTTCAGGCGTTTATCACTGAACACCAATGGCTGAAAAGTTCCTGATAAATTCATCGTTTAGAAATAAACAGGCTGTTACCAAATGACAAACTGACTATTCCACGTAGCAGTGAGGAAAAGTAATATTATGCAATTTATTTGAATAAAATAAATTGGAATTTTTCTATTCAGTGTTTTGCTGCACTGTGGGTAGTTGAATGTTCGTGGCCTTGGTTGCCAGTGTTACAGGCTCCGACAGTCTAGTTTACATCACCGTGAAAGAAGACGTCAACGTCATTTGGATACGCTTCGTTATTCATATATATTATTAACGCGATCACAAGGATAAGGTCCATTAAAACTGTAGGTTCTTGTCACCTACTTGAAGAGGACTAAATTGAACTTCAAATACAGATTACTCAGGATTTCCAGTGACAGATCTCATTCAGTGTTTTAACGTGAATATGGGCATCAATTATCTGATAATTCACAGATAAACACCCACAGAGACACTCTAAAGGAAGACGACGCTGTGTAATCAATGGATAAGACGGTATGATTCGCACAGCAGCCAAAATGCAGTGTCTCGAATCCTGGTCCCTAATCCAGCTTGGGAATACCTCCAAGCGCTCTTGTTTCCTGTAGTATTAAAGGATAGGGCAATCTGAAATGTGACTAGTATCAGCTGATATGAAGCCTGCATGGAAAGCCTGGCAAAGAATGGCAAGTGCTAGTTCCATCAAAGAACTCAAACCACGAAGCCTATTATTCTGGTGATCAGCTTATCTTGTACACGAGAACATCAGAGTATCATGGGCTACAGAAGGCTTAGAAAACTCCTCTGGCGTAGTAAATTTACCCGGCAAAGTATCCCACCTAGTACTGAGATATCATATCCAGCAACAAAGTTATTGATTTGCTTAAGAATAAATCATGGTGGGTTTATATTAGAGGAACCTCAAATGATGATAAAACAAACACACTTAACTGAAAGTTTCCCGCAAATTCAACGACAGGGTGTCAACTGGGTGGAAAACAGATATTCGGAATAAAGCTCTGTGACATTTTTCAGTGAGTGATTAGTAAATATATTCGTGTGAAATCGATTCTCCGCTTATTACTTCCTTGGTGTTTGTCCACGATTTCTACTTCCAGGTCGAACAGTCATCCCCAAAGCAGTTAGGATTTTCCGTGTGCTCAGGAGATAAGCCGGTTTACTACGTCCACAGGGGCTACTTCAGTCAAAAGTACAGAAAGCAAAGGAGCTCAAGATAACAAATCGTTTCCTAGCCAACTCAGTGACCTCTGTGCCGGAGAGACTAGGAGAAGTCCGAATTAGTGAAGGAAGACCCAATAATTTTCCATGTGTACTAACGTTGTTTGTGTGATAATATTTGGCTCAGTTCAAAGCAGGTAAATCGTGTTTTACTTTGCCTGGGAGGATCCTATTCTTTCAGGATTGCAGCCGACGGTTGACCGTAAAATTGAGTTATGTCTGGATTTTTGGGCATATTTGTTCACCGTACACGACCAGTCCACAGGGATCTTTCTTTGAAAACGTCACCACTACATACTACTTATAGCAGGTTAAAAATTAGGTAGTTCTACTTCAATACCGTCACATACAAGAAAGAAATGTGCTTACCAGAGACCTACATACTTGAGTTTTAACAACGCATATGAGCATCCCTGATCCGAACTAACAAAAAGAACTCAAGCTTTAAATAGCGGAATAGATAGGCATAACTATTTGTTTATGGTAGTATTTTCGCCCGAAAAGCTTTCAAACGTGCAACTCCACGCATCCAAGTGAATAAATACCTCTTTGTAATTATTTTATCTAGGCTAACAGATGACTTCCCAGCAAAAGACCGACCCTGCCTGACCATATAAGGGTGCCCGTTTTCCAAGAACCGTTGGCCTAATAAATACCTAGAAGCTAGTACGTTTGGTGTTTAATCAGAAGAAACTGTGAGGGAATGTACCCAGCCCGTTTCTAATAGATGGCTTGGTTCAATGAAGCAGACAGCATGTGATCGGCTGACCAGAATCGCCGACAAGATCGGAGCGAGTCAGGCGATCAATGAATCAGTCAGCGGTTAACACTCGACCAAAACCGAATCAACCAATCCCAGCACAGTCAGATAAACCAGCCAGACAGGCCGTTTGGGCCTATCAGTAGGCCAACAAGCTTTCATGCACTGTTTTGGTTATGACGGGCGTATATCTTATATAAACAGTGTATTCTCTACCAATAAAATGAAACTGATTCTGAGGCAGAACCAAGTTCTCACTGGAGTTAGTGAGACGGAACAAAACATTAAGTTTGTTTCATCTGCAGACTGGAATACTAAGATGAAAGTAGGAAAATCATACGAACATTCGACCTTCACATTTTATTCGGTAGCGAGACAGGTAACTAACAACATGTGATTATTTGAAGCCTCACTGTGGAATTGATTACATTAGGTAATTACGTATTTGTCCGGAACACACGCTGAACAGTAAGTGGACATAAACACTGTACAAAATGAACGATAAAAAATAGAAAAATCAACGTTTAGAATACAGAAATGTTTGTTTTACTCAAATCCAACCAGCTTTTAAGTATTAGAGGTTGAACCAGGCACATCCTGTACATCTGTGGTATTGTCAGCTGTTTCAGCCATCCTCTTGTTCCATAACTCATCCAACCTTATCACTTCAACCAGTTTCGGATCTGACGTTGTCCTCTGGTCTGTCCGTGGAAAGTTTCGTAAAGATTTTGAATCAGCACATCGATAGGTACGACTGGAGTCTGTGGCACGCAGTGATTTAATTGCAGTCTGACTTCTGCCTTTTTTCCCTCTTCCTTGTTTGGTGTCCAACTTGTCGTCGGTTCGGTCGGAGTAGCGCAAAGCTCGCCAGCATCCTTCGCGTAGTCCTAGATCAAGAAAGAATAATAGGCAGGGCAAAAGTAGACCCGCACTGGCATAAGCCCACCAGCGAAAGTCCGCTATTCTGTCCGGTGTGACTTGAATCATGCAACGACTCGGTGGGTTTGTATTTTGAGGTAGATTCACTACAGCTGGATGCATAGTGTACACTGGACGCATGCGGCTTGGATAGCCGATAATGGGTAATTTTATCGGCTGACAAAGTCCGTGTGCCAACGTGGACAAAATGAATGGGGACCATGTGCCTACTGCGATGATGCAACTAACCAGGTTGATCGCCACCGCCAATTGTTCTCCCTTATATGCACGAAGCCACAGAGGTGTGGCAGCTCCAAGGTAATCGTCGTTTTTGCTTGCAGTGTTTACCAAGGATGAAGAGCGTCGTCTTTTTTGTCCTGCTGGCGACAGTGATGCTCCTTTCCGTGTCACCGAAGGACGTGTGCACATAGGCGGCATACTGTACGTCGAACTGGATTTCACAATCGATTTATTCTCTCTTGATGGTACGACTGAATCGAACGGTTTTGTTTCTAACGGAAATAGTTCCGTACAGTTATTTCTCTGACTGAGTACGGTGTCACTGACTTGTGACATTTGAAGCGGATCTTTTGGGTCACCTCCCCTACTTAAATCCTCTGATAACCTATCGGCCACAGCGCTGGTCAAAGGTATTGAAGTCATAGACTGCAGATCAAAATTGGATTTTTGTCCCGGCTTCTCGGAAACTGTTACAGTCACTTGACCATGTGCCGGGCAGTTGATAATAGAACTTTCTGTTGTTGCGTAAAGCATATCTGTCTTCAGAACAGACGTGTCTATGGGACGTATTTCAAAAAACGGCATGGTGCTGGTGGGTAGCAACACATGTGACAGGTGCGTGGATGGAGTAAATAATTGGGGTATATTTTCCGCGCACTGTAGCTGATGAGTAGATAATGCTCCGTCGGGTATTAGAGTCTCAAAGGTACCCTGATGATCTAAATGAAAGGAGCTCGTGAGCAAGTGCGATACTGGAGAGCGAACACTGTGTGAGTTCAGTTTACGCAAGTTCACTGGAACAGGTGCTTGAAACCCATCTGGATTTGAGATTGTTGGTACAAAGGGTGAACGATGTGAAGGTTTATTTAAGAATGGTGTTGCGATAGACATAGGACGATTGGTCGAGCTTAGACTTTGTACATTGGACCGTACTTGAAGTAAAGCTTGTAGGGACTGGTGTGAATAGTTACGTAATAGTCGCAGACATCGGAGTTGCATTCCAACCAATATAATACAAACAATCAGAGGAAGAGCGTATGCAACGGCTGTTCGAATTATCAAAAAGTTGGGGTCCGGGAGTATACAAGTGGTTTGTAAACTTTGAGTATCACCCCAGGAATCACCAGCATGGTCACCGTCTTGTGTGGCAAAATGCAAGCTAACCTGATCCCGATCACTCAGTGCCAATTGCCCGATTGCTTGCAAAGCGGCCACAAGCCACGGCGAGCCTACTTTTAACCACAATGCCGGGCGTCGTCTGGCTGAGTTCAGATAAAATGTAGGATTGCGTAGTCTGAGGTAGGCATCCAGACTGGAGAAAAATGTTTGCAGGAACGTCAGATTGCAGAATAATGTGTCCAAGTAGGTCGAGTACAGGCAGAAGACACGAATTCTTGATTGAACTTGAGCTGTCCCTGAGTCAAGAGGAAGTGGAATGGAAAAATATTCAAATAAATCGGCGTTTCAAGTCAATCGGATTTATGACCCGTAGTAAATAATTTTTTAAGCTTTATGTTTTTACATCTTTTGAACTGGCAGTGGCTTCATTGACACGGAAATGAATAAATTTGTGTGTCCGGTTACCGGTGAAAATTACTACGCAAAGATTTTACCTCCCGGTATACACATGTGCTTTCCGTGTAGACTCACGATTTTGATAAAAACATGGAAATTGATGGAAAAGTAGTTACGATAACTCATGCTTGATTATTAGGAGTGGTAATCTGACAGATTTAAAGTGTGAACTCATCGGATCCCACTTCAGGATTGGAAAGAGTAAATAACAATTCAAATACTTCCTTCTTACGCCGCCTGTCGACTTTCTCAACCGCTGAGACATTGGTCTCATAAAGCTGGGGTTGCACGCAACAGAAATCACAATAGTTATTGTACCCGAGGGCGGTAAACCATTCATACATTTTGAAGATTTTCCGTACAATTTTCTTAGGTTTTTCAATTATCTACGTATTTATATTCGTAGCAGGTCACAACATTCTGTCATCTTTAGCCACATGGCCAGGTACCTTAGTGTTCTTCCTAATCACAGCAGACAGTCACGTGTCCGAAATCCACCTGAGTCTGAACCGCCCTCAAGTCAGGTGGACTAACCATAGAAATTTACCAGTATTCCAGACCAGCCCACTCCAAGTCAAAATTTGGTCGTATGAATTCACAGTTTACCCATCGTTTACCTTTATTTTATTGCTATACTTAGATCCTTCCCTGGCTTTTTGGATAAAGTACCATTTCCAAACACGTGACTTGATTTTCTAATGCTGCCATATATTCTGTGAACGTGTTTGTAGCACACCGCAAGATTTTTCGTTGTTGAGTAGTAGGAAACATTTCCCCAGAGTGTATATTCAATTTTCGCCTGTGTTTAATTAGATTGACTCACGTACTAATAGGATTATTTAAACAGAATGAGTCACGTGAAAACAGTGATGTCTACGCCCGTGTTTGAGCCCAGCTGGTGTCAACCAATTTCGCCATTTTTTTCAGTTTGATGAGTTAATGTAGTGTTCAAAATTGGATTCATCTGATCAAATGTCTGATACAGACCCCCTGCGAACAGACATTACTTACGCTAGCCTGTCGAAATTCAACTGATGTACATCACGGTTTGTTCGGTAACGCATTTAGTGAATTTCGCTTTTCTGAGGCCAGGAAAACAGGATAAACACTTAAATTATCCATAATTTATCTTTTATTTTAGGTCGAATATTATGTCTGGAGGTGACAAATCTGACCTTGAGCTATATAGGTTGTCCTGAAGTTCATTTGTCTTACCAATTGAATTTCGGAGACCGCGGGGGTAAACAGATCTTCTGGTTTCTAATGTGTCATAACGTCCGAAAGTCACGTGCGTCTCTTGCACATGTCCTGATCGTAGTTTTCGTATCCCCAGGCTAGGTTTATTTTTCACTTCAGTTTGGGTGGAAACTTTTATCAGGGATAAAAATAAGTTTCAACTTAGTTACTTATATCTTTCAACTTCAATTTTCTTGAAGGCTTTTTATTTGAGTTTTACTAGGTTTGTGCAATTGTTTTAGTACGCAACTTCCTAATCAGCTTTTCATTTCCAATATACAAACTAACTGCCGTTTAGGTCACACCTTGTTGAACGTTCGCAGACAATGCACCCTATTCAACAGGAAGAGCTTTTTAGTCACGGGAAGCGAATTTTCATTCTAACCACGTCGGTTAGTTTCGTGATGGGCGCAATGTGAACATGTAGGTTGGGGTATGTATAAGTGTAGCTCAGGAAACCACTCCCAAAAGTAAATAATCCACTTTACCACTTGCTCTTCATTGTTCTCCGTATATTATATTAGGAAAGCTCTCAACTAACAACACGCACAGAAACGTTGATATATGCGGAGCATTCAAGTGGTTTGTAAACTTAATCAAACTTGGTAAGATTAAACGCACCAAACAGCGAATCTACAGCTGCACATTTAGTTATCTGGTTAGTTACAGTTGGAATAGATCAATGAAACCGTGGTTTGAGAACAAATGTAAATGCAAGTTTTGTACATGAATCTTCAGACTATCGTTCAGATTTTAAGAGCAACCGGAAGCAAAACGTGTTCACAGTTCTTATATTGTATCAGAAGCTTGTTCTCAGTGTTCCCTATGTTCTATTCTTTCATTTGAAAATGGCGAGTGAGCCCTAGTTTAGGGAGCAGTTTTGAGGAGATTTATCGAGACTCAGCTGGTTTTTCTCACCCAGATTCAATAATTCAGCAATAGTTTAATATCGATTTATTAACACGAGTGTTATTACTCCTCACAGAACTTCAATACTGGACCCTTGAGTTTTATGTAGCAATGTACTGAATATTGATTCTAAATATACTCCGCACATGTCCCGTGATAGAAAGTTTGAGATCAAATTCTATGTAAAACATCTTATTGGCAGTTCATTCTTTGTGTTTAAAGCCTATATCAGTACTTTGTAAGCTTTATTTGATCATATACGTCAATTTTCGTTCGGTATACGTGAAGTAATCACTCATCCCAAGGGCTGGAGTACGCGGAGCCACCGTAATATTTACCGGAGAATCTAAGGTGTATGGCCAATTTCATCAGCATGTATCCGGAGTGAAACTGGGCTTGCTTAAAAGGTTTTAAAACCAGTTTGGACAAACTTGAAGTGCTCCATTGATGCATGTTGTATGGCGCATTGAGAGCGAACCGGGGAACTAGAATCGTTCGTGTGATGCAGTTCGCCGTCAGTATTGAATGGTATTATCCATATTTTGTGTAAACAATTAAACCGTGAGGAATCAGTGCGACGGTCATTTCAAGGCTGTCATCAGCCAGACAATTATCAGAGGACGAGAGGTGACTAACAATGGAGTTCCTAAGTGAAAGCGCGGTAAAAGCAAGTCACACTGATTTACAAAGTCGATCTTCTAGGTGATGTTCCCACAGATCACTCAACGGGTCTTCCAGCTGTGTACTTTCATCACCAGCAAGCATATCGTTAGAGGAAGAATGTTTTTGGTTAGTGAACAGTTACTGGGACAATTATGATTTTTCTGATACACTTCGTGATCTAATGCATTATGCCTTTGCTAGAAAGAGCATTTGATCCGGAAAAGCCATGTGACAACTACCGAGTTAGTTTGAGAGTGAAAAATAAAATAAACACAGAAGAAGGATTGGTGCAGTTTGAGTCGTTATGCTTTTACCACTGTCTACAAAGGGAAGATTTGCCACCAATTCTAGAATAAAATAACTGATGATCTGGTTGTAACTTTTTAGCAAAATGCTATCTTTTCGTTTTCTTTTTCAGGGAACCTCAACCCAATAATAAGTCTGTCTTTACTCAATCATTTTTCACATACCGATCTTTACATCCCGTTTTCCTGAATTTGTGCATGTTTGAAGAGCTGATTCCATTAATTTCAATAGGAAAAAACGATCAATTACAGCTCAGAGCTATCTCCTTTATTGTTCCGCGCAATTCAGGGCAACACGAGGATCAAACATTTGATTATATTTACGAAGTAATTACACGTCTGAATGACAGAGTTGTTAAAGATCTCCCCGATTCGTTGGTGTAAATTTCGAAATTTCTATATAGAATTTAAAAAACGTTGTAGGCACGAGGTTCAGCAGTACCATACGCATAATGACTATCGTTTCCCAAGCAAAACGACAAACAGCGCATAGGGAAAGTTTTCAGTAGTGAATCTTGTATTTGATTAAATTTAGTAGTGAGTCTTGTCCCGCGTAAGTATTTATTACTCGGTAACACAACGTTGTCGGAAATGATGGAAGTGAGTCAACTTTTTGGTTACCACGAGTAATCTTTCTCAACACCAGTGACGTGATACATTATTGTGAAATAAAAAGTGCCCGCTTTCGGTTTGACATAAGGAGTGCCTGGTTTTTTTAACCGAATCCGTGTGAACAGCTTTCACCAATAGTTTATTGAAAATCTTCCTAAAATTTATTGAAAAATATTTTCCAGCTAAGCACTGGCGGTAGAAACAAACTTTGCTACAAGTTGACCGGCCGTGGTCCAAAGGTTATCATCAGAGAGTATGGACACTTCCGATTTGATACCCATCATTGCCGCTCACTTTCCTAATTCGCAGCTTTCCATTTGCCGAGGCTCCTTTGCAAATATGTTGTATTTTCCTGCAAAAATTACTAAAAGGAGTGTAAATACTATTAGAATGCAATATAACTGTGTAATCTGGTCTGACTCAGTCTCAGCAGATTGCTTTTAGACCATTCTGATCAATTTTCGATCAACTGGCTTTCTGGGCAGTGGTCGTGCTACTCACACAATTGTCAGCTTCAGTCGGTTTTTCCTATTGGAAGGAGGATAAAATGCCTCCAACTTTCTGGACAGTTGGAAGTCTGATCTGGATGGTGGTTATCTGACTAGAAGCATGCAATCTATCCATTATTCGTCCAAAGCTTCCAATGATTTCCACGCAGTTATTCCGCTTTCTTCGTGAAACTGTTTCTTAGAAACGCACCACCATGAAGCTAAAATACCTATAAGCAAATGGTTATTTATTAAAATATCTGCCACAAAGATGAACCAAGTTTCAATCCCTTGAAAGCTGAAAAGTGTTCATAGTGAATACACTTCTCGATTTGTCCACCAGTTTTAATTCGTTCTAAAATAGCTAATGGATTTGATGCACCCAGGACGGGTATTCTTTCTGAATGCAAATCCAAATCCTTAGTGGCTTGTTCAGAAGGGCCGTTGACTGGAAACGTTCTGTCTGACAAATATTTGAACTACATCACCATCCCGCTGATCAGTAAAAAAGAAGACTGAGTAAAGAAAATCACATCTAAACGAGGATATCACATTAGTAAAAAGACAGAGCTCCAAAATACCAAGAAGAATTACATCCATAAAGTTCTGTGACAACCTAACCAGTACGTGAACTATGTCGAGCTCAGAATTATCTGCTTGTCGTGGCTGTAGAAAATTGGTCTCGCTATTAAATCCAACTCTGTTATTATTGCAGAGCCTATTGTATCGTCCCTGTCCAGTACTTGAAGCATTCCACGAAGTCCTGCAACACCTCTTCTAAAAATGAATCGTGACTACTTCTAAGCTTTTTTACACCCGGTCAGAACGCGAACAAAGCTTCTAATTCTAAGAGGGCAAGTCACCGAGTTAGAAACCTTCCCTGAGGTGTCACTTTGCTTCCTAAACTGCCGATTTTATCCATGTTCTTCCTTAGAGTGTGTTTGATTGAACGGAATTTTCATGCCGTAAGTATTCGGACATTTCAGAACAAAAACACAAGTGCAGTATTCCGAGTCTTCTCCAACAAACGTTTTTTTCACGGAATCATTTAGCTCATCTCGATTACACTGACAGGCAACACGTTTTACGGGTTATCGGCACACGCATCCAGCTACTCTTTAAATTAGTGTACCTACATTCATCCATCCGAATTAGTGCAGATGTTCTCACCTCATAGTTCCGTTCTACAACGAAAAGAATAACACTGCTATTTTTCTTATGATAGACTTTTTAGCACCTTTCGACTTATTGCTTTTGCTAACGGATGAGTCACTTCTGTCCATAATGTTGTATAATTCACTGGCGTGCCCTCTAGCCATCTGATCATGTGTACTAGTCAATATACAAGGCTGTAAGTGATTCCGATATACATGACCCATCCTTTGCGTGCGTTTTTGTTTTTCAAATACTACTGTGCTTACCGATACGTTACAATTCTCAGCTTGACTCAGTGTTAGCTCGCAACCTAAATATTGTCAGTTTGGTTGAGCGCGCTCATATTGGCATTCACTATCATCTCTCTCAATCCCTCTCCACACAGTTCATTGTGAAAGCAAATATTCGACCCTCTCCCCGCACCTGTCACGTACGTCAAAAGTGCGTCTGCACCCAAAAAAACCGAAATGAACTTCGGTTTTTTTCGTAGTTTGAACACTTAAGGGATTCACAGCAAAGCTTTTACTCCGAAGAAATTTCTTTTCCATATGTCGCTTCAATCACCTACATTTATAGGTGTATAATCAATGAAGTAAGCAAATAGTCTAGCTGACTGTTTCCAACCCCGAGTGCATCATATCTTCAGGCTTGACAGCATTGAACTGGATGCAAATCCTGTGGACTGTCAGCGAAGAAGAGTGTAACTGTGTATCACGTTCTACATCCTTTTAATTATTATACTTAGATAGTACAGTAATTCAGAGTCTCGACCGGTGGTGGTAGGACAAGAACTCAGGAACTCCGGGTATCAGTCCCACCACGATAACTATTTCACTACAGTCGGCCTAATAGTGGGCAGTGCCGGGGGAGGGAGCATCAACATCCCATATCCAAGGCAACGATAGCCGCTGAACTAAGTTGTGCAAAGCGCATATTTCGGGCCTCAGGATCTCAATCAACATGAATTCGAATGTCATAAGCAACCGTTTTGATTAATGATTTGCTCAGAAATCTGTGTGTTTCTAACAACGTGATGAAGGTGGCTGTTGAGTCAAGCGCATGTCTGTTGTGGATCAAGTGTCACAGGATAGCGCTATAACTGTTTCTGGTTTTACCCTAACAAATGCTCTAAACTATCCCTGCTACAGTCGTAATCCTATTATAGCCTACTACCTATAAGATATCAATCTCATATAGGTGGAAAACCATCAAACTAGGGTAATAATATACAAAAGTGATCAAATAAACACAGTAAACATCAACTCTTCTCAAGGAAACTGAAATAGGCGAATAAATCAAGTCGAAATCGGCATCCAAACATCTCACGTTACAATATTTTTCTGCAAAAGTGGCCTTTCTGTGCATCTTCTGTCAAATCGACTTAAAACAGCAGTATCAAACTCTTCGTTAGGACGAATAATCTAATCTTCAACATGTGCTATCCCCTAGAAATAATCCTCATTCGTCACTGCCACGCCACTTCTTCTATATTTAAATCCCAAATAAGATAGAAGGGACCATTCTACAAGACCCGGGATAATTCGGAAGAAAATATATTTCTTTTTTAGCTGAGAAAGAAATCAGACGCGCCGACTCGCTGTGTGCTACTTAATCCCCAAAAAGCCACAACAGTAACCGATTATGGCAAGGCATTCAATTTCTGTGTGGAAAGAACACGAAAATTTGCTGCTGAAGTTGACAGTATTACCAGTGCACCCGCTCATCCGACGACTCTGCGGCTGCTTTTGTTCCGAAAGACAATCTGCACCTAACTCCGTTCTCTACACAAGTGATCGGGCTCGTCCGTGCTCCAAAAATAACTTCAGACGTTGGTTCCCATGGCCTATCTTAGTAACTCCTTAGTGGCTCTGTTCTATTATCTTGAGCTCTGTAGTTGCCTCCATTCTGAACAAATCGTTTTGCTCGTATTCCATTCCCGACTTCTCAAGAGCCCACGCTATTTTTTTTTAATTCTCAAACCTTGGAGTTCCAGTATGAAAGCTAAATGTTTTCCTCCCATTGATCTAACTTCCTCTGGTCCAAAATTTACAGAACATGCCATTCTTAAACGTTTGAATTCTTCGACAAACTCTCCCGAAAACACCCCTCTCTAGGTTATCTATACACCGAACAGGTCTGCTAACAAGGCCACGGCTTCCTTATTGCATCCTTTGAAGAAAGCATACAACGATTGAGTGCTGTCTGTACGACGGGCTTTTTTAGACCACTCATCCGCTTTTGATTCAGTTGCGCGGTCAATCCTCCCCCGCAAACTGGTTTCGGCTGGCCCACACCTCTATTCGCATAAGTTATCTAATCTGCTGGCTAAAGGAACTCAGTGCACACGATTGGATTTTAAAATACTCAGACCTTTGGTAAATAATCCAAGAGTGCTTTTCCCCTCTTTCCATTTCACCTGTATTAGTGGCTTATCATCCAGTTCTCCAGTTTACTCATTTATATATGCCGATGATATGGATTCTTATCAAATTGATTTTGAAATCTAGGATCTCAATGATTTTTCCAGTAATCTGTCTCATATTTATGACTTCTCTGTTCGGTCCGGTTTCACTTCAAATTGGAATGCATATTTACCTTGTCTTGATTGGATTATCCTTGTGATCCATCAGATATTTCAACTGAACCACTAGGTGGGCAGGTTCTGACAAATATTTAGGAATCTCCGTGAGTGCAAACTTGAAGTGGTCATTCCAAATGTCAAAATTCGTAAAGAAACTACGCCGACTAGTTAGTCATTTTGACGTTGAGTAGAGTACTATTGCCCTTTCCTTTATCAATGTTCATCCCGACTCTTTCTTCTGTCACGCGATTTTTTACTGGTCTACGGAAAAAAGATTTTGAAATTCGACGACAAGACTCGTCCAACATCAGTCGGGTATGTTTCGTAACCTTGAGTGAATTACATGCGAAGTTAAGCGAATTACTCTTGACTACATGTGAACAGTTAGCTTACAAAACACTAGCGAACAGCATTCATCCTTTACACAGTGATCTGTCCAAGTGTAACTTTCTCGTTACTATGCAATACCTTTTTCGCTCCATGCCCTCTTGCAATAACATACAGAAAAGCTCTATTAGTCCCTACCTAGAATGAATCCTCACAAATAGTGAGCAAGTATCAGCCGAATTTTTTACCAACTTTGACACGAAATCGTTTCGTGACATCGTCAGAGCGTGAACCTCGACTGGTGATGAAACTTTCGCGGTATAGACGACAAGCTCAGTGATCAGAACATGAAGGCTATCAACAACCAATACAAATGCTTAAAACCCCTGAAATCGTTTTTTCCATTACCTCGATTTGATGAATTTTCAATTGAGATCCATTTTTGACTGAAATGTGGACTTCTGTCTGCGCTAAGGTTTGACCAACTACAAATGCAACACAGATACACCGATCATTTTTGGGGCAAATGGGTTAGGATTTGTTGAAGGCCTTGAACCAAGCCCAGATTCAGTTCCTGCACCCCCTCCCCCCATGGAAACTCTACAAAACCCAACATAGCTAACACAAGAGTGAGAGTCTTGGCCCCTTACCTTCTGCATTACACTAAGCTAGTATTTTCGAACTCATGGCTTAATTGATAAACCTCCTCGACCTAAGCAATTTTTTTTAATTTACCATTTGTGGAAACCGCCTCATGCCAACTCATTTTCCAGGAAACAAACATTCTAACACATTGTGAAAATCTGTGCCTCAGTCGTAACAACCAAATTTTCAGTTTGTATTCGTCAAGCAAACACTCACCCAAGTCCACTCCCTAAATTCAAAGCAGTTTGTCTACGAACCTTCAGTGGTAACCGTCAAAGCCGTCTGTCACACGGATGATTCAGTTGCTTCTGCTACGGGCGGTTAAAGTAGCAATTGTAGATTAGAATCTACTCACTGGGCTGGTGTGCTTAGTTCTCTTTGTGGTGACACTTTTCTTTTTTCAAGACAATTGTTTTGACTTCTACATGGTACACTCTCTTTGTGTCTATCATCAAGCCCCCAGAAATGTAGATTATTTAGGTTGAGGTGACTTTCCTTTCCTCAAGTCAGCCCAACAGTATTCCAACTTATCTTTGTTCCGTTCCCGTCCTAAGCCTCCTTTTTCAAAGGCAAGCTGTCCATTTTTTATTAACCTTTCTATTCACAACTATGCTGACTATTCAGTTTCTAAATGCATGGGCACGAAAAACTGAAGATTATACTTTCTTCAAAATATTGAGTTTAGGCTTTGTGAAAATTCCCTATCGAATTGAGCCCCTGTGACTCCTCTAGTTTTTCTATTTGCCCTTTGACCTTCAGTGTATCTTACGTTGCCATACGTTTTCAGTAACTCACGCCACAACAATCTCCAAGGTTCTTCTCTTCTAAGGCTGAGCTCTTTAAGAAGTTGTTTAGAAAAGTTTACCGTTTTTTATTCTTGCCATACAGACTCAGAAAGTTGAAATTGTCTATAATCTTGCACGATCTTTTTTCGCCCCATACATTCTCACATACCAGGATTACTGTTTTCTTGTCATGAACGACTAGTAAATTTTCCGTTATTCCCGAATTATTTTCTTTTATCACAGCAGCATTATCACTGTGGCATTCTCCTGGTAAACACTGTCATTATCGACCACTTTTACACCTTCGACAAATTTACCACTAGGTTATTAACTGGCAATAAACGCTATCTTCAGTCAAATATTCTTCAAAGTCAGTTCACACTCTTTCCTCGGTTTATAATCCAGAACCACTTTTAGTAGCAGCAAAAAGCATCAACACTTAAATTTCCTGTCTTCTTGTGGGTCAAGACTAGGTAGTAGAATACCCCTACGTTCACCTGCGTTGTCAGTCCAAAAGTACTTTCATGCTCAGTTGTATCGCCTCTTTTCCGCTATTTGATGAGCCTTCTGTACTCGTAGTCAACGGAGTTGCCCTGTGAATCATAAGTTGTACGACGTACGAAAACAGAGTCTACGCAACTTGGTTTCAGAATAAATGAACAGGATATCATGAGGGCGGCATGAGTTACGTGGACCTGCTCAAAATTCAAGTGCAATTTTAGGTGGTAGATATGAAACTCCATTGAGGGCAGTCTCCGACCAACTTGGAGATTGTTCTGAAGGTTTCTTAGGTTAGTACTGTTCCATTCTAAAGTTCTCCAATCTAAGTAGCAGTTTCTTGCAAGATCTCAATAAAAAGAGTCCTTCATTGATAGTGGTAGTACGTAAATGGGTGGACAAAATTCCCCCTGAAGCACACGACCGGTTTCGCGGTTGTTGCTGCTCATCAGGTATGCGTACCCGGTACTCTTCCACCCACTCATTCCCATACTTTTACACTCCGTTCTTATATATATGTATATACAGATATATATATACCTCGGAATAAAATTTCCCCCAATGCTTTTTTTTATTATTCTGTCAGAATTTTAAGCACATCGAATAACCTTCAGCTTTGAGTAATTCTGCTGAAAAACTCCAAAGAAATCTTGTGAAAACTGTGAAAACACTCTTCCATAGAATGATAATGTACTCTGTCTTGCATGTTAAGTTCTGAACCTCGGGGAACTATGTCCTCAAGCCCCCACAGAGAAGTCGCCCATCACAAGAGTGGATCGCTTTGCGGGAAACGGGTTTTACCATTCAAAGCCAGTGACAGAAGGATGCTCTATCGTATAATTTATATTCAATAAACCGTTGAGAGCCAGCCTGGATAGCTTGACGGTTAGGTGTTCGACTCGCAGCCGTACACTCAGTGATCGATTTCCAGCTGGGGCTCAGTGAATGTGCATTTTCATGATTCCTAACAAGGACGAAACAGCTTTATAGTTCTTCTATGGTTTTCAATGGTGAGTTGAGCTGCGGAATAGCATGATGCATTGTATCCTGGAAATCTTGTCTCCTACCACTCTTTTACAGAATAAGGATTATTTAAAACACCTAGATTGGGTGAACAACACTCATCCCGAGAACACGTTTATGCTCTACTTGTTTTCCTCTCTCCGACTACGGCTGAGCATGAGAAAACACTGGCCAACGCCGGATACTTCATCGGTTATACCGAGTCATATTGCATTAGAAAAATTGTTCATTTTGCTGATTTCTAGGATTTTCATCCTTCTTAAGGATGAAATAAATGTCTAGCTGAGGCGTTCACTGACCCATGTTCGTTAAACGTATATTATTTACCTAATGAGTATCATTTCTGTTTAGACAGTTGTAATGGTGTTTTGGACAAGGCTTTCTGAGATGATAAAAATAGCTCTTTTTCCCAGTCAGTAAACAACGAGACCACGTAAGCGGCTGGGAAGTTGTGATCCCGCAACTTCCCTGTTGCAAAAAAGAAGTTGTCCAATGCATAGCGGAAAACGCTCGAAATAAAGTGCGGACGGTGGAACATGTGCTGCTGGTGAATGCCAATCGAAAAACTGCATTCTTCTTCTGTAGTTTTCCGACATAGAACTGGTCTTTGATACTGGATTTCATTGTACTATCTTGTTATGAACCTGGGCACGTCAGAAATCAATCGGTAGCACAAAGCAGTCATTTGATCAATTGATTGTTTCTACTTGCATCTGAAAGACTTCCTAGGACAATGCAAGCCATTTAAGAGCCGATGACAAAACGGATCTGGCTATTTGTATATCAATTTATAAAATCCTTGAACTGGCCCATTCAAACCCTCCATGATAGGTCTGCCCCCCAATCCCATACAGTTCAGCTTCTATCTCCTTGTTGTCTATTCGTGTGCATTGTTTAGACGTAGAAGTAAACAAAGTGTTTATTCATAGGGTTGATTTTCACATCTCGGTTCTTATATTTAGTCTGTTTTACTACCAATTCTTTGTCCACTTTTACTCACTATGAATATCAACATCTCTCGAAAAGACAATGAACAAAATCGGCCGTTTGTCTGACGCTCTTGGAAACCACTGTTTTGAAAACTGCTCACGAGAATACCTATAATGAGAGCTAAACCGAGAAACGCTTTATTACAACGTTTGACTTTATGCGGCACCTCTTAATTTACCTATATAGACTGCAAACTATTTATTACTATTGAACAAAAAGATAACCTTTTCTAGTTTTTTTTGGTGCAATAGTCGTGAGCAAGGCAACTATGTGTCTATATGAAGAGCAAAAGGAAAACCGTAGCCACGAATAAGCACTGAGAGGTGCAATCCAATTCAGCTAATCATTAGCTCTTTCATGAGCTTTGCCAGGGGGAAAAAAAGACCCACTTCTTAGTGCTTTCATCTTTTTGCCCCAAGACCTTTTGTCTACAGAAGACAGTGGTCGGATTAAATATGATGAGCTATACACAAACCGAATACTCCGGGAAATGTCTGTCTGACTTGTGAGTGCCAGTTTATTCAACACTCGTGTGGTTTAGTTTCCATTTTTATGCTGTCACCCGAAGACATGTCATTCGTGAATAATAGTTATGATAGTACTACAGCACGCAGATGCTTCCAGTACAGGTACTGAGGCAATTATTTTTATTTTATGCGTAGAAGAATCGAGTGATTCAGCTCGGGTCGATTATCTGATTGCTAATTCCCTAAATTGCGAAACAGTAAAGGGGCTTAGTTTTTTACTCGCTGGGCACTTGTTATCCAGCTTGTCATCTTGACAGCAGACATCTGGTGCCGCTTGAGGCACTTCAATATCAATTGTGATTATTGAGGTCACTTCGGAAGGACATAATCGAACCACTGGCAAGCTTTGCAAAATAAAGTTGTGTATCACCATGCTACTCCGTTCATCACTCCCCGTACTTGTGTACCGGTTGTTAAAAGACTAAACACGACTAGTATACTGACATTTATGACAAACAACTTTCTTCTTTTGGATCACCAATGTGATTTGATTGGGCACGTGCGTTTGACCAGAATTCAATAAAGCAGTGGACTAGTGCTGACAGAAGTTTTAACTGGTCATGATGCTCCTAGTTTAAATCATTCCTCCTTACCTACGAATCCAAATGACGTGCTTCGTCGAAGGGATAGAATGTATCTATATTACAAAGCCAGCAGTGGTGAGTTGTACTGGCCTAAATTCATTTGTTTTTGCCGCTATAAACTGACCGGAAAAACCACGTAAAGCCTGCAAATAAGCCTTACTATAAAAAGGAACATAGGACGACACGTTTTACTTGAAACATCAAAGTGTTGTTATCAATTAGAGGAATTGTCATTCGTAGCAGATCAGTAGATTACCGAGATCTGCATCTAACAGTGAACTTTACTTCAGCTACAACTGAAAATCACATTGATCCCAGAACTCACCAAATATGAGGCCCACCGCTGCCGGTGGTAAATTCAATGTAACGTAAAGCAGGGCAGCAATTGCCTGTGAGCCGACAAAAAAATATGCCACAGGAACCACCTGCCCACCGCTAGCGGTTTGTAATGCTCCACCAAGTAGTACGCAGTTGGCTAACCACGTGGCTAGCAATAGCAATACGGTCAATCCGATGGGCAGCCAACCTCCGGAAACCAAATCACCCATTTTAAACAGACTGAAATGGATCGCTTTTTTTGGCTGTCATAACTATTGCGCACAAATTTGGCACCACAAACTGAACAGTTGGTTTCTGGTCGGAGGCATTGGTTTCTTTCGGTGTAGAGCTATGTCCATGCTAGAAGGTTAGATCATGTTAACGAATTTCCCCTTTTAGGCTGATCTTTGTGGTCAGCGTGAGCAAAGCAGATATGTATCTGTTTGGGAAGTCCGACGGACTTGGTCTTTATCAACTCGGACTCGAGTTTTGGACATAGGCTCAACACACACCCACACATAGAACGGCTGAAGCTGATCGGACCAGAATACAAACCAACACACACACACGCACGAGATCAAATAGGCACCCAAACACGCACACGTTTTGTTCACGCACCAATGGGCACACACCAGGGCAAGGACGTGATAAGTTAAAAGCAGGGGATTCGGTTGACCAATCAAGGTGCATTGGATAAGACGAGTGACATTGCATCGGCCCTTGGGGACCGGATGATTGGGTCAAAAGCACGTGTCGAATTAGCCACTGGTCATCAATTTGCTCGACTGATTGCATGTCGAGCTGACGTCCACCAATCATTGATGTCAGGATTCAGCGCCAAATCAAAGGCCGCCTAAGGCAGTGGTTAGTCAGACTGGAGGTTAAAGCCACAAATTAGGAAACATCTATTTTAGGGTGAAACAGATGAACGAGTCCACGAGTTAATGAACACTTCTACAAAAAAAAGAAACAAAGAGTGAGCTGATGCTAACTCTGAAGTCTAAAACAAAACAAAATGGCGAAGGTGAGCCTATGGGGACTTTCTGATGGAAGAATGAGGTCAAAAGCTCACTAGGGAGATACAACGAAGCTGTCTGTTGTACGCCTCCTATCCCAGTCGTAGTGTAAGGCAGTTTATTTGGCATAAACGAGTTTGACTCAAAACACTTAGTGTTTTGTTGCTAGCCAACACAAATCCCAGCAAAATAGCTGAATAACTGCTCCTGAATTACATAAAAATGGTCTACAACTATTTCTTCCAAATCACGGTATTTCGAAAATTAATTCCAAGAATGAGGAAACCATTTCAGTTTTATTTCTGCAACAGAATATTTCACTTACTGCTCACTTACCATCACCGTGGAAGAGTACTGAGATCCCATAAACACGAGGGTCTACTGTGCAGATTTTATCAAATGTGAGTCAGTACGTAATTTCCCTCATGAATTCATCTATCTGAGAAGCTCCTAGTTTAAAACCCATGAAATATCAAATGGGTGTCATGTTTTTGTGGTCCTGTGTTCAAATTCTGCCTTTATCAGTCTTTTTCGTCTCAACAGCTACTGGTCCGTCACCACCCCTACCTGAAATAATGTGCCACTTTTGTACATGAAATCACAGGAAGTGTACCGTATTGAGACCTAGTCAAATCAAATCACTGCCTCATTATTATTGTCATTATTAGTGTTAGCATTAGTTTCGGTACCAATATAAGTATTGCTGCCCTGTGTTTTATCTGTGCTGAATTAAATAAGGTGACTCTAGTTGCTAAACATTTTTACGGTTTGACCCCTAAAGATCTTCGATGATATCTGTAGTAATATCAGCAATATAAGCGATGTGTCGGAGACCTAGAGACACGGTAAAACATCGATTTGTAGTACATTAGTTTTGACTTCAAGGTCAAACTTTTTGCACCGACTTCAAGGTAGACATATATGAGTTATATGAATCAAGTGATATATGCTTTGTGTGTGTAGGGAGCTTGCATCGAAAGGCAAAAAGGTATATACTGTCTACTTAGCCGTCAAAAAATACCTCACTCTGCCCGGTATGACGCTGTAAATTATTTGTCAATATGTCCATACAAAGGCTGAAACAGAAGAGCTCAGAAAATAACGTTGTAAATATCCACGTTATGTAGCAAAAGCTGTTTCGAAAAAATTCACCGTCAGTTTTACGTGAAATATTTATAAAACCTTTCCATTCTGTCTAGTATTCCAGACGGGGCAGACTGAACAATTGTAATCTCATTTGGATCGTATGGAGTGGGTATGGATGGAGAGTACATTTTTAGGATCACATGGTGATTCTTGCAAATTTAACTCGTCTGTTAACAAGCCTAACCTTCAGAACCAGGATACTTGGCCCCAAGTATGAATTTTCGAAATGCGTACTGCGGCTGTGTATTTGGATGAGAGGGCGAAATTTTCCCGTGCGATACTAGAAACGGACTCTCGGCCCATACACGGTCCATACGATTCAAAAGAGACGAAAGCTGTAAACCACCTGTGAAATAATCAAGTGTAGAAGCGATCGGGCAGAAGAGTGCTGGATACGCAAACCCGAGGAGCAGCAACAACCGCAAAACCGGTCGTATTCTTCCGGGTAATTTTTCTCCTGTCATCCAGATACAATCCCACACTACTTACCTTCCAGATTGAGTACTGCCTACATTTAGAGAAAAAGCAATTTTAAGGAAGAGATTTCTACTGTCAATAACACAGCAGGTGTCTGCGCAGAAATTTTCAATAGACGAAGTTTTGCATACTACAGGAAAACTTTCTCGGAGCAAGTCTGCCACAACAAAATCTATTCACATCAAAGTAAATATAGTGGCCATGTGGCTGCACCAACAGACGGGAAGCACGACTTGCAAGAGATCAGAAACCATCCGGAAATCCATTATTGTTTCAGATGGAATAACAGCCCCTTTTATTAGGGATAAATAGCCAACTTTTCCCGGGAATTCAAAATAGTTTTGAAACACAAGCAGCCTTAATTATTCAGACTTGACCGTAAGCAGGAAGCGGCAGCACTGTTCAATATTAAAATGAAACTGATATGCTATGAAGCACTTTAATAGGAATACATCTGAATCTCTAAAAGATTTGAAATACCTCAGTGGAACTCACAATTATCCAGTCCAACAAACAAAGCAGTCTTTCGCGTTTTTTGCTTAAACCATTGATAGTAGATGCATGCCATTTTTCCTCAGGCCCTTCCTCAATAGTTTGGTGGACCTATAGTTAGGAAAGTAAGAGAATTCGCATTGTACTCAGAGTTTTCGCGCAATTTTCCTGTCCCCCCAAAAAAACACCTTGTTGGGAATCTAAATAATTTCGTATTCTTGCAATAAAATAAAATGAATAACTTCGATATCCGCATTCCATTAACAGTAATGAGTCGTGTCAATTGTGATTTTTGTGCATAAATGAATCACGGTTTTGTGTAATGTTCTCAAGTATAAAATAACTGTGTAAGCCAAAGATTTGTTCGATGGATTCCTCAAATGCTGATGAATACCGGGATCACGTTACTAAGAATAAAGCACGAACAACTGGCGATTTTCCGGGCGGGAATATATTTAGGTATTCTGCATTCTGTTTCTCTTGTTGGGTACCAAACATGAGGTGTTTCGTGAGTCCGGAGGCAATGATTCGTGCTCATTCTGCCATTCCTTGTTGAAGCGGAGTAGTCACGTGAGAGCCCTTTAGGACAGATTAAAAGTTCACCAGTGGGATTCATTTTCTTGAACACCTAGTTTGGGTAACACTTCGAAGTGGTTGGAGGCGAACAGGCAGGGATTCGCAACGGGCGGATTGAAATAGTTGTCTTCTGTAAGAACCTCGATTACTTAATAGTAGGGGAAGCATGTTTCCGGCGCAACTATAACTGGAAGTTTTAAGGATATGAATAAAAAATACCTAACCTTGATTTCACTTAACAGAGCACATTAAAGTCCTACTTCAAGGGGTGGGAGTACTTCAAAGAAGGTTGGCATTTATGGTCAAGGTTTCTAGGCTGTACTTGGACAGCTGTGTCTAATTTACCATCACAATATTATCTGAACCGGTAATCTTTTAAGCCAAGAAACTGGTTCTTATCAATGAAATGCTGTGCAACTCTGACACCATTTCATTCTTCACCGTCCAGATGATATTTTGCTTTGTTTTTTCATTTTGACAAATAACTGTTATTTTCAGTGATGCTGAGCAAGATTGCTTTTATGCGTATATATATATATATATATATATATATATATATATATATACGTATAAACCCTTTTTTAGGAATTACATGTGTAAGTGTCTGAAGCAAGTAGGTAGAACCGGTAAAGATCACTATGCTACATAAGCTTCACAAAAGGAAAAGCAAAATTTTAAACATTCCTCCTCTAGTAACTTTCCAAAACCCTCAAGGCAACGTTTTTTAGGAATCATATTTGTGGTGTAATGTGTTGCCAGTAAAGTTTAGACAAAGTCCCGTTATAAAACTCGATAGTCACTCTACGATGACTACTTATGAGATACGGGAAAAATAACGTGCCGGATTTATTTCAAAGTCTGCATACAGCACACAAGTAACTAACGGTAAACGGGCAAATAGTTATGTGATAAAAAGTTTTCCAGTCTGTAAGGCGTGCAACCCATTTCATTCACTATTCCGTCGTTCGCAGTTAAAAGCTTCCAAAAAGTAGTGTACATGGTTGGAGATATTAATTTCGAGAAGCAGCATTTACTCCTCTAGTATTTCGAGATCAGTCGATAACACATTGATAATACTAGAACCTAGGATGAATTTCTCAATATAAATTAAAGTAAGACTTCAAGCAATACTTCGATGCTCTTCAGCGGTCCTTGAGTACTCCACTGTGTTGCTGCGTCTCCTGATCAGATCCACGAGGACGTTGCTGCGCACATTTCTCCTGTGGCACGCCCATCAGTATAAAAGCAGACTAAAGCCGTTTTTATTGGGGAGAAATCTAAAACATTCCGGGAAAAACTTCATTCACGTGATAGAAATCGCTTCCAGTGTAAGAGACTCTGAGATTTGCATTGATAGGATAGATTAATTTGAGGATATTACTCAAGAGATCACAGCTTAGTTTGCAAACAAGAGCTCACTACATTCCGAAGTTCAGCGGAAAAGCGACCTATCCACAACGGTAAAAGCGGCTTGATATACATTCAATAAATTATCAACAGGCAGCTCAATTTGTCAATCATACGCTGAAAAAACGACGAGAATTTGCCTCAGGGTTTTTCGACTGAACGAGACTACTTTGAGAGATTTTTGGGTTAGATTGCCAATCATCCTGTTTTTTCTCGTGTTAATCATTGTAGCTCAGTTTTCTTTGGCAAAAAACATTTTACTTCTTTTTATGGCTTCAGCGAGTCAACCCAACTTCATATGCGGGACTTTTGAAACCACCTCGCAAATATATATATATATATATATATATATATATATATATATATATATATATATATATATATATATATATATATATATATATACATTCAGCTATATTCACTAGGAATCCGTATTGTTATAAGCAGTCTATTTTGAGTCATTCTTTTTCTTGGAATAAATTATCCTTGACTTGCGTCATCTTTCATTCGTTTTTTGCCCGAAGATATTTCCTAGATTACCAAAATAAACGTCTTGATAAGAAGGGATATTTCCACTTCTTACTACACTGTACGCATAATGCAGTGCAACTGTTAAGCAAAAGTATATTTTATCAGTGATGCTGTTAAATTCTTTTTGAAATGGTTATTCTTCTTCAAGTGCAAAGGTCGTTATCTTCTTCGGAAACCGTTTCAGATTATTTTCTTCGTGAGCCTGAATTTTGATAAATATACGTCACTACTAAAGACTTCACAGTTTGTTATAAAATGAAGTTATCCCAACAACTGCAGATAAGTAGTTTCAACTAAGAAGTGATTGGGCCAAGATCAACGTGAACAGTACGGAACTAAAAATGTTTCAGTCCTCCCAAGTAAAGTGGTAGTATTAAGTGAAGAAAAAGGATCCTGTGGGAAAAGGCCACGCA
The DNA here is from genome assembly GCA_948099385.1 of Fasciola hepatica. Lineage (NCBI taxonomy): Eukaryota > Metazoa > Platyhelminthes > Trematoda > Plagiorchiida > Fasciolidae > Fasciola > Fasciola hepatica. The sequence continues at coordinate 7,715,577 of CANUEZ040000019.1, forward strand.
GCAACACAGCTGATAGCATTTGAGAATAACAGAACATTGTCCCTAGATATGCTTTTCGGAGTGAACCAGCATACCGTTTTGCAACAAACAGCAAATATTAGAAGTGGATGCTCGATGAAATCGTAATGGCAAATCGGCCATCTTAGTCATTTTATTTAGGAAAATGTCAATCTCACGACTCTGTGCTACATCATCACAAGGCATGCAGTTTGAGGGATATGGTACAGAATCAAAATCATCGGTGCGAGTGTTTTGCGGCCCGCACAGGAATTGTACGGATGAAAAGAAAAGCAGTGATTGTTCCGATAAGCACAAAGTACTAATCCCTGAGCTGTCCATCTGCTGTGTTCAATTTTCGTGGTATCCACTAAGCGGTGCTGGAAGCATGCCTAACTGAGGGTTTTTGATCTACTTTAAATTTCATATGTCACTTCCGGTGTTTTCAAAAGATTTCGGTTGAAATATATATTTTATAATTTGTAGTACCTCTGCAACAAGTTAAACAAAGTTATGTCCAGTTGGCAAACAAAATCATACTTCGTCGTGGCAGCAGTCAAGCTGAATCTACTAAATATCCATTGTTTAGGAATTCAGAGAATTTATTGTTGGCACGAGGAGCCTGAATCGTGCGTAATGGAAAATCCACTAGCATTCACATCGAAAAGTCGGACTCCGCTAGCCGCGAGCCAAGAATTGTACAATTTCATTCTAACTAAATCATACGAGGGTAAATATTACATAAAAATCTATCATCTGGAGTAATGCCAAGATATTCACAAATAAGCTTACTAGTTTTCGGAAATGTTCAATACTGAAACACTCTCAACACTTTTGTAACAGTTATTCATATTCCAAGCCGAAACATCCGAATTCAGCCTCGGTGCAGTGCACCAAAGTTGAAAATGCAACCAACTGTTAGTCGTGTAAGCAAAAGTTCCATTACCGAGTTGGTTCAGCCGTAAAATTCTGCGATATTATCGCTAGATTAAATCTGATCGGGTGGACATTTTAGTTCGAATTATTTATGAAAACACGCATCAACAATTCTCCACTGTATTTGAAAGCAAACAGGTTCCCTGGTTTGCAATGGTTGAGTAAATGTGAAATATGAAACAGTGTTTCTCCTTTTTCGTAGGAAAAACTTTTATATCATGCTGGAGTTTCGAATTTTCTTCACTTTGGCGGATAACTGGTTAAAAAATCAACACAAGAAAACAGAATGGTGGCACGACCGGTGAGGGTTGGATAGGTCCTGAAGCAAGAATGAGGAATGATTATATCCAGTGTGCGAAAACTCAGTTTCAAAAATCAAACAAGGCACAGTGTGCTTTCTTTGATACCGGAGTGCGATAACTTTCGCCCCCTCAAGATTCACACGACAGCCATATTCTTTGCAAAAGAGTAATCGGATAGATTTTCTGAACATTGTGTGGCCCAAATTATCAATAGTTGGTTTGCTCACTAGATATGCTCACTATTCTCTTGGTAAACTGTCTTCCTGCAGTTGGTCAAATGGATAAATAACTCCACAATTACATTCATTTTAGATGTGCGTTGAAAACTGTTCCATTGATAGGAGAGTAGAAAAGGGAGGGATGCTGTTAAGGGACTTGTCGTCAGTTATTCGAGTGGGCATACATATTTTTAGTGCATTTCGCACAAGGTAGGCTGCACAATGGTCATCAAGCAACGTTCTCCGTTTCACCCAAGCCAAGAAAGACTGTAGACCGGTGAGACCCCCAGTCCTTGTTGGCAATGGCCTTCTCATAAATTTGAGCAACACCGTCGAATATATTCAATCCCAAACAAACTCAGATCGTGTCTGAAACGACGGAAGGTTGTAAATCCATTTTTAACTTTTCTCATCCTAAACTGATTCGCCCACGATTCCCAAACTTTCATGGTTCATAAATAATTGTTAACAGAGAAAATTATTGACTAACCGGATGTAGATTAAGAACTAGTATAAAGGATCACACAAAAATGAAATGTGTCCAGCTTCGATAGTTTCATGGCATAACTTACGGTCGGTATTACCCATGAAGAGGTCGAAGCACAGGGCCGGTGTCGCCTTTACTGCCGCTCATCGGGTAAGTGCACTCGGTACTTCTCTTCTTTTTCATTCTTATACTTGTACACACGTACATGCTTTATTCACGATAATCCCATTTACGCCCCGGGAGTCTAAATGGGTGCTCCTCTTAGAAGACCTCAGTGTGGAAACATAACTACGGTTAGCTGATAGTTCTTCGCGGGTTGGTCGCAATTAACCTCGGGAATGATGAAACTGTGTTCGCTAAATGGCAGTACCAGCAACAGCCCTTCAACTAGCAAGCGAAATTTCGGGACTCTTCAAATTGCCAAGAGAAGTGTTCACTTGAAGTCCTAACAGCTGAATGAGATTATTATAAGAAAATTCACCTTTCTGTACCCTTGATCGTGTAACTAATGGAAAAATGCCACAATAATAAACTTGTTGAGAACTCTCATTGGTAAGAGGTCTATTAGTCCCAGCCGGGAGGCAGGCTAGCGTTGCAAGATGGTGACTCAAAATATTGGCTATCCAAGCTGGTTCTTAACAGTTGGATCCGCATCGAACCCCAGTAAATACCGCATAAAGTGGATGTCATAAAAGCATGTTAGATACAGCGACCCACGCACTGCATGCGAAAACGATCTCAATGGAAATTCTTTTGCAAAACGCCGTCCTTTCGCTGGGGTATTCCATGATAAAATTTCTTTGTAAACCAGAATGACCATCAAGTTCAAAATACTATAGTACAGCAATAATTTGGAAAAACTTATGATTATCGCTGAAAGCCGCTTTTTACGGAGATAATTATCATCCCGCAACTGTTTTACATTTATTAGGCTAGACAACATTATACCTTCTATGGGTCAACTCCCACAACTGACCTTTGAGGGCCTTCATCGGTTCACATTCAATTCCAATATCAAAATGACAGTTGCCTTTTCTCCCTGGTAGTAAACGGGACTTTTGAGGTCAATTCTTTACCCTCATCAGGTACAACTTTGCGAGTAATAAAACATTCAATTAAGACCCGTGAATTTTGTTACGAAACTCATTCTGCCTTTTCTAGTTTATGAGGCTCATGGGGACCGAAACCAACTGTCCAGGATAAACAAATATGATCCTGTTTAAGAAATGGTAAATATATTACTCGCCGTGTTACAGCTTGAGTTCCTTGTCAAAGGAGTCCAGTACGGTAAGGAGCTTATCTGTGATTTGTGTGCTTTTAGCACGTTCTCAAAGTGCAACACATTATCAACTGTATATTACACAAGACATGGAAGTATTTTGCGTGACTTGCGTAGAGTAATTACGGAACGTTTTATCTTTTCTCCACTGTAGAAAGACGAACACCGGCGACTGATGCCACTTTGTTTGATTGTTTTCAACATAATGCGTGGAACCAGTCACCGTTGTGAGTCATTTAAACGCTTCGGTCTGTTCAGCAACGTGCGAAACACATGTATATCAACCATTGAACGTGCAATACCAGCTGCACTTCTTTGCCTCTCTCGATTTGCCAACGGGATAATTATGAACAATAACAGCAGGTCCTATCTCTTAATGACTGGTGAGAATGACGATAGAAGATACGCCACGTAGTCATCCTGAAGGAAACCTCTTCTCAGTTTCCACGAAAAATCTTACTGCAGGGAGACGAAGAAGACCCAGTTTGTTTATTCATATCTGTGTAAAGTCATATGAACTGCTGTCAACACAAATTAGATTAAACAACTGAATTATTCATGATTGAAAATCATTAACGCGTTAAATTCTTTTCGGATATAAGCTCCAGTGTATTTTCTTCATTGTGTGTAACCTACAATTCATATGCGTTTGATATATTTTTTAAAGCCAAATTGGACAAATTTCTGAGTTTTGACGTTTGAAAGCTAGAGGGACATAAAACGTTTTCCTGTAGTCTGCATCAATTATTAAGTAATTCTCGTTCCATGCTCCAAATTTAATCTGGGTCTGTGTCCAATTTATACAAGCAAGAACACGTTCACGTACAGATGACGACAGTTAACGTTCCGTGGTGATTCGGAAAATTTTTTACCCTTTGCTTTCTTTGTTTTGGTTTAGTTCAACGGTGTCTTTGCCTGTAATGGGGCATAATCGGTGTAGGTCTTGTGACAAAAGCATTACAATAAATCAGATGAAAGATAATTGTATCCTGGTGTGATCCTCCTTCATGTTGGATCGTGGTAAGGACCGATAATCATACCCATCGTGGGTGGGGTTTGTCCCAACGACGGCTCATTATCTCTCGCAAAATTGCGTGGGTTTCCTACAAAGGTGAATTTATGAATAGGACTAGAAAACCAAAGGTTAGCCAATAAATTACACAGAATCTGCGGAATTGTTCAACCCTAAGAAAAACGGATATTTTCTCGAGTGGATTTCTACGACCATCGTCACGGGATAAGCTCACTGGGATTAATTTCAAAGAACTCGGATATTCCTTTGACTTTGGATACTACATTACTTGGAAATGTGGCAGGTGATACCTTTGAAATTGTTTCAGAAAGGAAAATAAATGTTTTGACAAACAGGAAACGCTCTTTTCGGTAAAACCTTTGGTTTCTATTCAGTGAACAAAAGGACACCTCGCAGGGCAGTAAAAATAGTGTGGTGAGGATACTGAAATAACCTAGCACTATCAGCGCACCTGGTCGGTCTTCTGTTCAGCAGCTTGCTTTTCAAATTTATCGGGTGGGCATGAGTGCTTGAGTAATGCGGTTAACAAAGACACCATAATGAAATATAACTTACGAGATTTCGCATCACTTGTGAAACTAGGCCTGAGGTGGGGAAGGCTGGTGTCACCCAAATAACTACGCTGGGGGAAAGGTGTCGACGTTTTTGTTACCGTCAAATTGGGAACCCGAATTTTTGTAAGCTCTTGATTGTTAGACAAGGTGTTCATGTCAGGAACACTTTAGCACCAGTAGACGTAACTCTAAAAGAGTGCAGGTGACATGGAAATGCAGTGAACGTTTAAACGCACGGTGACATTATTGTATCGGTTGATGATGAGACTCTTGCCACATTCAGATGAAGCTCGACCATAAGAAGCACATAAAAACCATCAACATGATCAACGAACCACATCACTGTGCAAAGCTGACTGGAATTTCAAAATGTCTGCCTACAGTAAGAGAGAACTTTGCATACTTATAGAAATAACATCGCAAGGTCAGACAACTGAGATTTGAAAAACAACAAATTCTATTTGTAAAGTCAGAACTGTGGAGTGATGACTCAGAACTGCTTTGAGTTTTCATAGGGTACTTGAGCACAGCCGCATAGAGATTAGGTTCTTAAATTTCCACTGTAATCAAATACGATTTTTTAATTATATTTCATCACAAAGTTCATATAGCCGTGATTAAGTAAATTCAACTGGATATCTACTTGTCGGGCTTTTATTTATTTGTGTGCCGAATGACTTCTTAACAAAAGGTTCACGTTTACGACACTTTCTGTTGTAATTTGCCAGCAGAATTCTGATACGTGGATGAAATTTCCTTCCTGGCCAAGTACAGACAACTGAGAACAATAACCGGTGAAGCTCTTTATTGTAACGGAAACTTTAAAAGTAAGTTTCTTCGAGAACAGCTATAACGACGACTATAATTATGGTACGGTTATTTGTTCCGCGTGTGGTACATAAACATGGATCGTTATTAGTCTTGTTTCTTGTTCATAGAAACATCATTTTTTATTCTTTTATAGCGATTCTCAAAAAAATAGGACACCAGCTGGTCGATAAAGTGGTTGACACGATTTATAAGGTAATTGTGAACGCACTGCAAGATTTCCATCGCTAGCATTTGTCAGCAGGTAAGTCTACAGTGGTTAAAGTGGAAAATCTCCGAGGCAATTTTTAACTTTACACCGTTCATTCCAACTCCGTTCAGAAAACAACCTTTGAAGTGCACAAGGCTCTGACAACGACTACGCTTTTCAAAGTATAAAAGTATAAAATTTCTCATCAAAATAATTTGTTTACAGATTTTCCCCCTACGTTTTATCTCCATTTCCACACAAAACCCATAAATGTGAACAAGCAAACAAACGACTATGAGTAAATGAGTTTTGCGGTAACTGTTCTAGCCCTGTGTGTGTGAGAGAGGGAGAAAGGAGCACGGGCATGTAAAGTGCCGTGTGCATGGACATCCCAACGGCATCACTAATTTTACGTTTTACGATATTTTAGTACACCTCATATTGAGCAAGATAACAACTGCTGTCGGTTAGTCGAACTTTATCCCTTCAGTACACGGAGACAAGTGATGGGAATTGGTGAACAAATAAGTATTATGCCTTGAAGCTGCGACCGAATTAGTGATAGTGTAAAAAAGCATATTTGATCCAGTTAAAGACACTAAGCAAGATTGCAATGAGATCATTTGCTCAGATGCATGTGAAGCATGGACCAGGAGGATGTGAACTGCTCCAGGAGTAACTGACCTGAAAGCGAATAGAAGGTCACCGAGCTAATGCCAGGTCAACCACGAAGAACATGCATGAACACTGCTTGTCACTAGTTCCTTGATCATTTAAATTTTTCCACATTTTCCGTTTTCACGTGATGAATCAAGCTTTTCAGAGCTCTGATTCAACTTTATATCTGCTTAAAAGGTAATCACCATCGATTGCTTCTGGCTATCTCAAAGGCACACAATACAAGCAGCTATTCTATCCTTTCTCACTAGTATTACCGTCTACTTATTAATGGGAAACGAGAGTTGTTTTTGATAGCTATTCTCTGCTCGAATGCTACTTACAACTGCTTAGCAGAATATCATAATATTGACAGCAAACAGTTTACTTTCTGGTGATAAACATTGGTTGAAATCCACCCGTATTGGAGTTGGCCTAAGTTAAGTGACATTACTAAGCTGGGTTTGGAACTTCAGTAGAAAAATGCACCACCACTTCGAAACCCTGGTGGTAAACTTTACCGTCTTCTGCGAAGAAAGTGCATAGTATGGTGCAACGTGAACCTCCAGGCACTGTGCAAACATCAAGTGAATGTATTTTAACTTGGTTTCCCGCGTAATTTGTCATCATCATTTTCGAGCGGGACTGATTTGCAGTTAATCTTCCACCATACTCCTTGGGAATATTTAATTAGTAATTTCCTGGCCTGACCTGTCTATTGGCAGGACTTTAGACCAAGAAAAATACACGCGAACTAGGGTGTCGTATTATTCAAAGTGTAATCAAAATACTGACCACGACAAGAAAAGTGTATCGAAGAAAAGACAAAATCGTCAAAATGAATCAGCCGAAATCATATTTTTTTCGTTGTCATCAAAATATCTCCGTCTGCAATTAGCGACCAGTTTTGATACTGACCAGGTGAATAAGTCCCCAATGGGAAACGCGTTGTTTTTCACCGATTTCTCCAGTTCAGGTCTTTGAGAAGGGGCTTTATTTCACTCATTCTATTGGAAAAGTTGTCTTTTTTGTCTTTTGGAACTCGAGCTACCACAAAAGTGGAAGTATATTCATTGTGACTAGTAGAAGATAGCACAAGGCCGTAAGATTTCTCTTGAGATCTTATTGAACGAATGTTTTCGCTGCAAACAAGTTTCAGGTTTGTGTTATTTATATCACATCAGTATTTATCAGTGGGGAGAATAAAATAACAGTCACGTTTCCCGAGTGAAGTTAATTATTATGGTGGGCGTGTTTTTATTCCCTGGAGTACGTAAACAAACAAAAGTTTCAATAAATTATCCATCACAGTTGCGGAGAATGAGTTCAGTTCAGTTGGTTCCAACCATTGATGAACACTGAATGATTTTGTTATAAGCCATTCTTTTCCATGGATGAGACGACTCTAGGTGTCCCAAGTAGATTGAAGCAAAACAAATATCATTGTACATAGAGAGATTAGCATTTTCTTTCTTTGAACATAAAAGCTTAACTGGTAACCAGGGCTTCATGGTAGACAAACATTGAGCAACTTACTGGTGGTTTCAAACACATGAACTTAACAAAGAGATTGCGTTAGTTCTAGCTGTGAACTAATCATATAAATAGCGTCTACAAATCTAAACATCCATAAAACCAGAGCCTATTTTTCCTCAAGAAAAATGACAAGTTGCATCATCAATGCTCTTCGCAGAGACCATTTATAGTAATAATCATTGGGAAAGTTTATTATATGGTAAGTGAATTTTCGATCAGTTGTGACTGAACAAATTCCAAACGGGTATCGCATCCGGAGACGGAAAGCTCTGCACTGTCTCGGCATTCAGTTAGTGAATACAATGCACTATCATCCAACACAGTAAAGTGCATCCTGAAATTTTAAACGGTAAGCGACTTGCTAGTTGGATCACTTCAGCTACGGACGTACAGTATATAGTAAGTACTGGAGAATCAGAATGTTTCCGCATGTTGAGAGCCCAACAGAAAATGCTTATTTATTGATCGCCCGATCCCATGGTTTACCGTGGCTAAGAAAAAGCCTTCCAATGGGGCTTTTCTAAGCACAAGGAATTAGCTACGTAGTTAGGGCTGCTCGAATGGTCTGAAGGCGAGTATAAACATACACAAGATATCCAGTCTGGGATTCTATGCGTGGATTATTATGTCGACATTTATTGTCTCATTGCTGTCAGCACATTCGCTAATTTGTGTTGTAATGTAGACCCCTGAAGCCACCTGCATTTTGGATGTAGTTTGTCGAAAGATTCGTCAGGCATCAAATGCATGAAACTTTTGGAGCAGTTGTCACGTAAAGTTTGTTGAGTTTCATTCAGGACTGAAATTCAAACTAAAGATAGTCCATTATGACTCCTTCCGTAACTAGGGATTCATTCAATTACTTGGTGTACTTCTTGTCTGATTCAAATAGTAACCGCGGTCAATATACGTAATGGACCCATAATTGAACAAAATATTTCGGATCTTGTGAGAGATGAATATATGTGCAGAAATAGTTTATCTCATTCTTAGTGTTTGACACTCCCATAAAAGCGCGTTACTGTTGTACCAAATGGTTTCGCCTTACGTGGATTTCTCGCCTTATATTCCATACAGAATGTGAAAACCATCTTGGTCACGGTTAACTAAAGCAACACAGCTATTGTTGTAGGCATAAAACAAGTAGTAAGGCAAATATGGAATACGCTGACAGGAAGATTGCACTACGTTACTTGAGTCCGGAGAGGAATACATAGTATCCCGGAGATCCTAAAGCAGAAAACGAAATCTCTCTGAAATGTAAACAACGTAGAAACTTGGATTTTTGATCAAATACTGATAAAAACACAATGCGATGAACAGCGATTAAAAAATATAGCACAGCCAGTCCAAGCGTATTACGCATCTTGTGCATCCTTGTGTTTCAAAACTTAAAATCCATTTCAGTCTAAACGTATGTCCACAGCCGTGACAGACAGTAGCTCTACAGTTTCCATGTGCTTTTATTGACCTCGCTTCAAAAATTGGGGCTGATCTCCAAGCGATGTGCACACCGATGTGAGAAAAAATTATTAAACACCGTATACGTCGAAATAGCAAAATAATTAATTAACCACTACCTGTGGGTACCACGTTAATTCAGTGGAAACTTCCGCTGATTGTCTACTGGTTTTGAATGCCTATGGCGACATGGTGCACATTAAGAAGTGATATTCTCAGTTCGCCATACGCAGCAGCATCAGTTTCTGTGGTGACCACGTTTACGGAGACCACTTTCCAGTTTTTGGTCACCATGGGATCAAGAACAAAAGGAGAATCCGATAGAAAACAACACCACCTTTGACAGACGAAGTAAAAATAAGCATGAATAGAAAGAAAATATAAGTCATAAGATGCAAGCATTGCGTTTATTCCTGTCTACCATGCCCGCAAAACATTTCAGTTTATATTTATCACACAACAAGAAAAATTATTTCAATGAAATGGGCCAGATTGAAAGCTATTTTAGTGCGTTCGGTAAGGTGAGCGAGAGGTATGTTCGGTTGGTGTCAAAGCAAACAAACATTTTGTGTCAACCGTTTCTGCGCACACAGTACCGTCTGATGCATCATGACAAGCATCGTTTTGCTGAATTCATGAGAACAGAGAGAAGACATAAGTCGCAAGATGCAAGCATTCCGTTTACTCTCGTCAACCGCGGACGTAAAACGTGTCAGTATATATACATGGTACCGTAGGGGGGTAAGTGCAACAGTAAAGTAGACACGATCGAAAGCTCTTACAGTACATACGTTGGGGAGAGTGAAGTCTGTCGTGTTCACGCCAGGGTAAACAAACATTTTGGATCAATCGTTTTTGTGCACAGAGTGCTGACTGATGCATCATGATTAGAATCTCTTCACTGAGTACTAATATTTTCGGAATTGGATTGCGCATCAATGCTTTGAAACACTGGGTCAGGTCAACTTTGTGATCTGATGCAATCAAGTGTCTTCCAATCGAAGAAGCTGGCGGTTTCACGTCTTTGTGTATTGTCCTAACAGGTTGCGTCATCAAGTTTGACAGCCATCTGGGTATGTGTTCTGACACTCGTTAAGCCAAGCAACGATCCGTCCTGCCAATGTATACGTCACCGCAACTGCAAGTGAACTGATAGACAATGCGTGAGACATTGGGATCAGCAAGACTATTTGAGTGATTTTGAAAACATAACCTTTTGGTCGTCTGCAGCAAACGCAACTGCGCCTCTGTGTATGTGTGCCTTAGAGCTGACTTGAGATTACAATTTATTTGATTGAATAAATGATCTCCTTTAAAAGGCAAAGTGATAAAAACTTGCTTCTTCTCCACGTTCATTGTTTTTGAGCGCACAAGTCTCGGCCTCTGATGTTATCTGATAAAGTTCTCCGGATAACCGTTGGCCAGCAGCGTTCTTTTTATGAACTCCTCTTCGTTTTGTATTTGGTCTTCTGTACAGATTTTCTGGGCTCTGTTGAAGAGATTTCCGACTAATCCACGTTTGTAAGCCTCTGTGGCGAAGCTGGAGAATTGTAAATAACGTCCACCCCACGTTGCTTTTCGGTGGATTCTGCGCTGTAGAGTCCCATCTTGACGCCTGGTTAATAGAATATCTAGAAAGGACAAACTGTTATCGCGTTCTTCTTCTTGAGATACACTAAGGTTTGGGTGAATAGAGTCAAGAACGTTAACAAAAGGGATAAAACGTTCTTCAGTCGTAAAAATTAAAATATCATCCACGTATCGTCTGTAAAATATAAATTGGGAAATATTATCACGGAGCTGTTTTTCGATCATACCCAAAAATACATCTGCCAAGGTTGGGCCCAGAGGGATTCCCATGGCCACACCATCCGTTTGTTTGTAAGCTTTACCTTCAAAATTGAATCGAATGTTTTCTGTGCATAAAAGAATGAGTTCTTTAAGGTATTCAACAGGAATACGCAAATGAAAGTTGTGCGAAGAAATAAAATCACATAGATAATCTACTGTCTCACGAAGAGGAACCTTTGTAAAAAGTGACTCAATATCGACGGAATACATTTAATCCGAACTCACTGCAATACTGTTTAGCAAATTCGTGAGTTCAAATGAGTCTTGTAGACAAAATGGTGTTATATGTTTCCGAACGGGGGTAAGAATCTCGACGAGCCACCGGGCAATTTTGTGATAAGCTGAGTTTTGCATGCATAATATCGGCCTCAAAGGAACTCCAGGCTTATATGCTTTGGGTGATCCTCTCAAGTAGGGCGTCTGTGTTCCAGGTGGAGTAAAGAGTAAACGAAATGCTTGCATCTCGCAACTTATGTCTTCTCTCTGTTCTCATGAATTGGATAAAGGGGACCCAATGTTTCAAGTTTTGCTGAATGCCAAAAGCTTTGATTTGGGATTGCACAATATCACTGTGAAGAATTTGATCAGGTCAACCTTATGACTTGATGCAATTAGGTGTTTCGCAACTGAAGAAACCGGAGATTTGATGTCTTTCTCTGCAGCCGTATTGGATTGCGTTATTGATTTTGACAAACATGTGGGTATGTGCTCCGACACTCCTTGAACCCACTAGTGATCCTTACTGCCATTGTTTTCTTCACTGTAGCTGTGAGATATGAGGATCATCAAGGCTGTTTGAGTGATTCTTTCAAACCTAACTTTTTGGAGGTCTATAGCAGATGTAATTGGGCCGCTGTGTATGACTTCCTTATGACAGACTTAGGATTTCTACCTATTTCGGGATAACCATTGGTCAGCAACGTTCGTTTTATGAATTCTTCATTTTGCACTTGATCCCAGGTACACATATTTTTTGCAGTCCGTTGAAGAGAGTTCAGAGTAAACTACGTTTGTAAGCCATTGGTGTGAAGCTACAGAATCGTGAATGGCCACCGCTCCAAGTTACTTTGAGATAAACCCTGTTGAATCCATCAGGATGCCTGGTTACAAGAATACGTAAAAACGTAGACTATTGCCCCGTTCTTCTTCGTGAGTAACAGACAGGTTAGGATGAACAGAGTTTGGGTGTTAATGAAAGGAACTAATTGGCCCTATTCGAAAAAATTTAAAAAGTCATGAAAATATCTTCTGTAAAAATAAAATTGAGAAGTGTTATCACAGGGTTGTTCATCGATCACTCGCGTGAATACTTCTGCCATGGTGGACGGGAGGACTTCCATTGGCCCCGCCATCTGCGTGCACAAAAGGATAAGGTCCTCAATGTACCCATTGTGGATGGGTAAATTGAAGTTAAGCGATGAATTATTGTGTCTCCGAGTTCAAACGAGTTCTATGAACAGAATGATGTTGAAAGTTTCTTAGCAGGGGGAAGGGTTTCGACAAGCCAGTGCTCGAGTTTGTGATATGCCGAGTTCTGCGTGCATGATACGGGCCTCAAGTGAACTGCAGACTAGTGGACTTTTGGTGACCTTCTTAAATAAGGCTTCTCTATTCCAACTGGTTTTAGTTTCTTGTGTAAGTCCTTGGATATGAATCCACGCAAGATCAGAATCAGTATCTGTCTTGATATCTGTTTCTCTATCAGAAGATTGTTTTCCGGCCTAGTGTTTGACAAGAATCGTTGTTTCGGATATTACCTCTTCTATCTTCTCCACGTACTCATTCTTCTTCGTGATTACAATGCCTAATCTTTTATTTATTTGAAGAAACAATAGATCACCCACTTGATTGAGTTGTTTAACAGCTATTCGGAATTCCGACGACAAACAACACCTTTGGCGTATCGGCTTGGATAGGTATTGAGAAACATTTGACACCAGGTTGACCTGACCGAATCCTTCGCAGTGATGTTGCACAATCTCAGATCAAAGCTGTTGGCATTCAGCAAAACAATACTTGTCATGATGCATCAGACGGTACTGTGTGCGCAGAAACGGTTGACACAAAATGTTTGTTTGCTTTGACACCAACCGAACATACCTCTCGCTCACCTTACCGAACGCACTAAAATAGCTTTCAATCTGGCCCATTTCATTGAAATAATTTTTCTTGTTGTGTGATAAATATAAACTGAAATGTTTTGCGGGCATGGTAGACAGGAATAAACGCAATGCTTGCATCTCACGACTTATATTTTCTTTCTGTTCTCATGAGTTGGATAACGAGGACCCATTGCTTTACTAAAGTGAGCAAGCTTGATTAAGGGACGAGAGCGTTTTCAAAATTTCATGGAGGTAACGAATAAATTCTTATCAAACGCAAACTTGGGAATGTGCTCTTTGTGCATGTGTAGCTGACAGACAGGCATAATGCCATTTGGGATGTTTCAAAATCCCACCTTGGCACATACTCTGAAATCGCCGACGGATGTAGGTAAGTGGCTCGCAAACGCGTGGACGAAATCCTCCCGGACTAACACGACCGGTTTCGCGGTTGATGCTGTCCATCAAGCATGCCTGCTAGGTGCTGCTCTGTCCACGCCTCTTCATACTTGTACACTGTGACGCTATATCTTCACTGGGATCTTGTTTGAATCGTCTACAGTGTGAATGGAAAGTCTTCATTGAACAGTCCACAAAAGAATCATAATTGTGATTTTTCCTAGTTATCCATGCCTGGGTCAATGCTAACTCAGTGAAAAACGAGGCTGCATTTGAAAGCTTTCATACTGATAATAAATAGTATATAAGCGAGTGGACCAAGTCTCCGGAAGCACCCGATCGGTTTCTTGGTTACTGCCCCTCATCAGGTTTACGTACGGGGTGCTCCCCTACCCAGTTATTTTCATACAAATGTACAAAAGGCACATTTTGTTCTCGCACATTACAGCCTAAAGACTGAACTAGATAATTATGTATCAGTAATGAACAGCAAGTGGTGACGATCTTATGGCACGATAACCCTTGAAGACTGCTTCAATACAGCGAGTATTTACGCTCAAAATTTGTACGAAACTCTATTTTTGTCACCATCAATAAGTCACAAACATGACAGAATTTGATCCTGTGAGCGAAAACGAAGCAAGATTTGTATACATTGAAGTAACCACTTGTCGATAGAAACATCAAGTTTATAAACAATAATATTCATTGGGTCTGCCCTTATTCTTCAGTATTTTTTGCCTTCTCTTCGGCTTAGAGTCCACCAAGTTGGAAATGAAATCATTTTATATCTCCTGCTCCACCACAAGTTCTGATTTCGACATCGATGTAAGATGCTCGCGCAACCCACTGAATTCTATCTCCAGAACAAGGAATATATTTTTGACTACCTATAAATCGGGCTTATGAGGAAGTTTTATGGGCTGAACCTTGGAGTTGTGCTTACTTTCGAAAGTCTAAAGAGAAATAATGAAGGAACAGATAGTTGCGTTCGAATATATTTACAAACACCTCGTGAAGCATGTCACAGTGCTTTATCCTGAAAAATTATAACCTGCCCAGAAGGCTCATTTCTGTTGAATCCGGGGAAGATTTTCCAACTACATAAGGTGCCTGCATCCATAGCACCGTATATAATCAACTAAATTAGAAGCAAAGTTACGTTAAAAATTATGTCCACCACGGATGCTGAGAGATACGTTGGTTGAGTCGCGACACTCGAACCGTATACTAAGAAAACTTTTCTATGGATTACCGTTGAGTTATATATATATATATATATATATATATATATATATATATATATATATATATATCAGGTCACCAATGTTCATCTCTTCTGAGCACGTGCGCATAATGAGTGACAAAAGAAGGATATAAAACTATGAAGTGATTCACTTCATATCTTGAGTTGCATTTATCTTCATAAGAAACAGTTCTACCGGGATTCGAAGATGGTACCAACCGATATACGCCATAGACACAATACATTTGTGTTGCACCTCCTTTCATTTTTCGGGGCTCTGAAATACAAAAGACGCGTGATGAAGTTGTTCTAAAATCTCACTTAAAATTTATTTTTAGTTCCACGTCGTCAACGAGGCTCTAAATGAATGATGATTTATCGAATTGTATATCTTAAATATATGGAATATGTTCATGACGATCCTAGCAAGTTTGTGGTCGAAGATAACTGCAATGATACTATTATACTGTAAAAAAGGATATCAGCCGAGGTGCAGTTTTCATTAGAAGGATATTTTTTCTTGAGAACGAAGACAAATAGAACCCAAGCTCAAAAACTGTACGATCTACCAAAACGGCCGAAAACAGGACTAATATTATGACCGATATTATCTACGCCAAATTTACCAGAACACCAGACTGACCAGACGGTTGGTGAAGTAGCTTGAGATAGCTTGTAAACCAGTGGTCAGACAAAAGTTTTGGAGTGGACCAATGTAAAAGGGAAAAAAGAAGCCTCTTTCGATGTTTAGTCACTATTTGCGATCGCTAACGTTTGAGAAGTCATTCAAAACATCTGCGATCATGTCTAAGTAAAACAACAGATAATCAGCATGCGGGTAACTTTTAAAGAACTGTGGTTACTGCCGAGCGCAACAAAGGTGTCCTACTTCGTTCCATGTTGGACCTACGGACAGGGAGACGGTGTGGTATTAGGAAGCATACTGGGTACCTTTTTGGCAGATACGTTTATAGCTCACTTTGAAAAAAGACTCACACCATCCGGAAAAGTTTAGGACTTTACAGCGACACGTTGACTACAATCTGATTATCACAAAAGCCTGGGAGAAACGAAAAAATTGTGGGTGAACTCAGCTGTTTGCATCTGAAAATACAATTCACACAGCAAGCAGAATCAGACAATACTCTGTATTTATTTGTCAATAACGTGACTAGAAGGGGTGATGGGACAATCACCGGATCTGTTTGCCCAAAAGGAGACTTGAACCTGCCTCCGGAATATAAAAGTGGTCTGGTCCGAAAACTCTTTCAAAAAGCATCATGGATTTTCACGAAAAAACAGGAGTGACACCAAATTACAAAAGCAAAAAAAGCTTTGGATGAGAATGCTTATCCTGATACGGTAATTGGAAGACTCACCAAACCTAAGGTAATCAGACAAACGATAGTTCGGCAGCGAAACTGCTGGTCACACTTTGCCTTTCACTCTAAGGTGTTGTGAACTGCTTGCTCAAACGATGAAGTGGATCAGCGGTTGCTCAGATACATACTGCTGACTTCTGCATTGCTCCTGGAACGATCAGGATGCCTGCAGCTTTGGAGAACCAATTTCGAAACCTTTACGTCAAATCTGATGACCTGCGAATTTCAACGCAGATGTGGAGTAACCAAAATAGGTCAGACAGAAAGACGGCTGCGCTACCGATCGAAATATTCCAAACCGGGTCAGTCGATTTGCCATGCAGTCATGATCAGGCCAAAAGCTTGAAGATAATCTCGTCGTCCGCTGGCTTTCTTTTTCTTCTGACGATGCAACATCTGTTTGAAGGTGACATCGCGTTTTGGTTCGTATAAGCGGGAAAATTTATCGGACCATTGAGATTTGCCGGAACGACTGCCATACACGGATGAAAACACCCCTAAGTCAGCCGGAAAAACTGTTGAAAAATTTGTTTTTAACATGATTATGTAATGAAACCCACATTTATTTCTTATGCTTTTCGGGTACGTGAACCTATGAAAACACTGTTTCTTTGCAGTACGCAGCACCTTGAGATGCAGAAAAATCCTCCCGGACATGGATCGCGCTGCGCCGCACAACTGGCCTTTATTTTGAAAATTACCCGGAGAAAGCATGTTTCGGTTTCAGGATTAAATATATCACTGGAAAAAGCAATGTCATTAGAAAATCGTGTTTTGTCATTGGCCTCGCCGGTTAAGTCGAATTCTGTCCCTCAAACAAAATGAATGAAAAGTGATATTTATGGACTATGGATCGGTTAAACAAGGCGCAGCAGGCAGCTGAATGTTTTCTGACAAATGAACTAGCCTATGCGAACCGAAAAGAACATATGAAAGTTAAAAAAGTGATATGATGACCACCATATGTGTAACTCTCAAAAGATATAGTTATATATACTTCTTGTAGTAACAGATCCTAACTGTTCAAGGGATACCTTGGAAGCATTTTTGAGCTGTTTGCTCCTGATTGGGAATCACCGACATGGCACATTCGCTGAACCGCGTTTCAGTGCTGCGAGCGGTTCCCACTGATTCATCTTTTAAATCGCCTCCATTAACGAGCTCTGTTATTTGCTACGCGGTAGGGTAAATAAATTAACTAACTTTGGTCCGCGTGTCAAACAGCGACAGGCGTTGGGATTAGTTTTTGCATAGAACTGGACTGATTACTATCCGACAGTAAAAATTCCTCAGTTCGTTCAAAGACTAACTCACATTATTCAGGGTACAGTGTGGAAAAATAGGCAAGCCTTGTTAGGAGAGGATATTTTCAATGTCATTCTTTCCACCTTCACAAGGTTTCAGGTCATATTCTCCACAAAATGATCTACCATCAAATTCATTTTGCGGTAAATTACCAACAGCAGAGTTTTAATAAAAATGAGCGTTTATTTATGAGATATATATTGAACTATGTCCTGCCAAGGCCACACTGGTTGTGGCCAAAATGTTTTTTCAATATTTGTCAAGGTTCATATGGGATCATGTAGGGTATTTAATTCGTCTCTCGAGTTTACCAATAAATAGATCGTACATATCAGTAGTTATAGTCTTTTCGTTGCTCATGTCCACTTGAGGGGCAAAATTTGACTTTAACAACAAAGCTATTACGCCACTTACTTTTACGGGGCTGCCTCCTACTGGAGAACAAATGAACCCCAAGGCTATCACGGGTCGTAACCGAACATGCACAGCCGTTGAATGCAAGCTCATCGCAAATTGTGATCCAGTTTTCCTATCAGTATCACAGACCCCGGACCGTATGCAGTCCTAGGAGCTCCATATTCTTCTCGATGGTCTTCAACCGCGTTTTAGTAGACCTATAAGGTGACAGCTCCATCCCGTACATAACTAAAGGGAGAATGTTTGTCTGAACAGTTCCCTGTCGGGTCATCACAGTATGTGGCTGAACCACTGCAGGCTGAGGTGCTGAAGAACGACAGGGAGGTGGTCGATGTCACAGTATCTCTTTCTTTGTTCTTCTTTTCATAGCATATTTCGTGTGTTGTACGGAGAATTCGGCGCAGATACCAGTGGTCGAACACCTCCAAAACCACTAGTATCCTCCACTAGTAGTGGCCAAGTTTCGCATTCGTATGAGTGCACGGGTCAAAGAGCGGCACAGAAGACGAGAATCTTTGCCCAAAGTCAAACTTCCCTCAGTGACCATAGCACATGCCAGAACTGAAGAAACGCTCTCCGTGTATAGCCAATCCTTCTTAATACTCCGTCTTCCGCCTGGCCATTTGAAAGTACAGTTATGCCCATGTACCTGAAGGACGGTACGTACTCGGTTGCTTGACCATTGACGGATAACTACTGAGCTGAAGGGCGATAGCAAGCCAAAAAGCCTTCGTCTTGGCTGAATTTCAATTGAAAAGTCAAGTCTGTCCAGGACCAGCTGTAGTGCGGCCGATGAATCTTCCGGCCCGGCAATATTGCCCGCCAATTCCATGTCCGAAATGTGCACCGTTGGACTTAGCTGGACACCAAGGTAATCAGCCAAGGCTGTGTAGTTAAACAACACTGGTGCGAGGGCTTCTCTATCTTACTCCGGAAACGATGGCGAAAGCCGAAAATTCTTCGTCTTACACTCAGACACGAGCGCAAGTGGAGACGTAGTAAGCCCTCAGGACCCTTGAGAGTTTGATAGGAATGCCGTCAGATTCTAGTATACTCCAAGGGCTTTCACGATTACCAGAGTCAAAGACTGTCCGGAAATCAATAAAGCAGGGTGCTGTTGGCTGCTGGGACTTGTAGTGGTGTTTCATTACTCGACGCATTGTGAAGATTTAGTCCACATAACCTCAGCCACGGGGGAAACCCCTTGGCCGGTCGAGTGCGGAGGTCTGTCGAAATTGAAAAGCAATTAAGTAGCAGTAAGCATAAAATCTTTTCAGTGATGTCACTTAAACTAATTTCCCGATAGTCCTCTCACACTGTATTGTCTCTTTTCTTAGGAATGGGTAACAGAATAGAGGCACCCCATTCCGTTTGGAAAGTCCGTCCTTCCCATACAGATCGGAACGACGTGTAGTCTGTCTATCAGAGATGACAAACTGGTCTTATACACTTCTGGTGATATGCTATCCTCTACAGCAGCTTTTGTTTTTCGGCGGGTTGACGACCTTGGTGATTTCCGTTACACTTGGTGGTTTGCAGTTCACGTCCTACACCTCTACACTCGAGGAGAGTGGAAGGTCGACTGTGTGATCGGAAGGGCGGTTGAGAGGCCAGTCAACACACCGCGTCCAAAGTTCGATTTCTTCTCTCCGTTCATGAATAATCTGGCCTGCTGCAACACGTAAGAGGGATTCAGGCTTGCATCGCTCATTTGAAGCACTTCGAATGAGTTGAAATAATTTGCCGAAGACACCAGTACAGGAGGCCGTCTCCATCTTCTCTGCCACTTCGATCCAGTACCTCATACGAT
This sequence comes from Fasciola hepatica, assembly GCA_948099385.1. Taxonomy (NCBI): domain Eukaryota; kingdom Metazoa; phylum Platyhelminthes; class Trematoda; order Plagiorchiida; family Fasciolidae; genus Fasciola; species Fasciola hepatica. The sequence goes on from CANUEZ040000019.1 coordinate 7,735,567, forward strand.
CGGCTCTAGCCGAGCTCGAGACCTCTCGCTCTAGACTTCGGCGTTCAATGCTTCCCACTACTCGGGCTTTCTGGGCCTTGACTGATGGAATGCAAAGTGTTCTCTGGGATCCTGATTTTTAGAATTTTTCCAGTTCCCCCTAGCTCCCTCCAGGCAGCCTCCCTAGCCATCGACATGATCACCTTCCACTGTTCTTCCACTGATCTACCGCGGAGGACCCATCCTTTTCACGCTAGTTGCAGTAGGTAGCCGGGTTGCGGCAGCTTTCGAGAGAGCGTTGCGCATTTCTGGTAATTCCAAGGCTGCGACGTTGATTCGGCTTGGTGGTGAGTCTTTGAGGCACGCAGACAGACGGGTTTTGAAGCGAGCATGTATAAGGACTTGGTCAGTACCATTCGTGTTTTCCGTTACTGGGCCACTGTATGTTCGGCATTCCTCAAATGATAAAGCCCAGCGTGATCGCACAAGAATATGATCTATTTGATACTTTATGTGACCATCGTTTGAGCGCTAGTTCAGCAAATGTTTTTTCGGGATTTTGGAAGCTTGTGTTGTAGATAACTAGTCAGCTTATAACAGCCAAATTAACTTGGCAATTTTCATTCTCACAAAGCTGGCCAATTTCAAACTTTTCTGTAAACCCAACCGAGGGGCCTGTTTGTGCGCTCCAGTCACTGGCGACGAAGAGCATATCACTTCTTGAACCACCATTAATTAGGCTATGTTATTTTGTCGTGTAAGTCGTCTTTTGTTCTGTTTTCAGCCGCGTTGGTTGGTGCTTAGCTATTGCTGACAGATTCCGGGGCTGCCCGTGAAGAGTCCAAGGGTGGAACACGAAGAAATTGATTCCCAAGAAATCAGGACGCTGTTGGCCTTTTACTCAGGGGAAATGGAGCACAGTGGTGTCTGAAGTTGTCCTTAGGTCCATTGTAATAATAACAATAAACCGTATCTACTTTCAGAACCCTAATTCACCAAGAGTAAGAGCTGGGTAATCAAACATCTGAAAGGCGGGCTATGTCTGCGTGGTAATCGAGTAGTGTTCGTATAGTAATAATTTAACCACTTGCATCTAGTAGCGTTCTCACACTTCAGTAAACTGTTTGTGCCTGTTTTCTGCAGCAGAAAATTCCAGTTCAATTCTACTACTCGAACACAAGGTGCTTCACTTACCGGGGACACAGTGGCACAATCAGTGCATGTTATTTCTCAATAATCAGCATTCTTGGGAAAGGTGATAGGCTGTAGTGTCACCATTAACGTTTCATTACTTTTGTGATAATCGGCGGTCCAGTCCCGCCATTTTTGTTCGAGTCTGTATCTCTAGACTTCACATGTTCAAGCTTAAACTGTGAGGCTGCAGGGATAAACGCCTTATTTTGGTGGCCAGCCGTAGGTACTACGTGACAGTTCAGTCAACAGATTCGTGTGGTATTTTAGAACAGAAAGCGCTAGCCAAGCAAAGACCCGCCGTGTCCTTAGACACCGCCTTTTCTCGTCCACTACCGCTTATTCAGTGATCCTAAGTCCGTTTTGTTCACTGCTAACTACCGGTTTGGTGGCCGTGGGCCTATCAGCTACTCGAGGACGAGCCAGATAGTAGGCAGTACCGTCCGATGTCAGTATAACTCTGGTCAGGATGAGGCTAATGCCATAAATGAGTCACTGTTTCACTCGTGTTCTATAAACGAGACTATTCATACCCAATTACAATTTAGGCAGTTTTTCCGGACTACTTTATAACGCCTCCTGTGTTTCTTACGGTCCCGAGAAATGAAAGATGTAACTGAAATATAACACGCACATTGCTGATATCAGACAATTTCAACTTTGAGTCTCTGTGAAACTGTCTCAAATGAGAATAAATGTATCTCGAATAGTACTGTTCCATAGTTATATTTATTCCTGTCATCCAATGCACACGTGATTAGACGAGATATGCATTGGTGAAATAAATAGTTGGTTACTAGATAGCCAATCAGACTACCTTGTTTTTTTTAAGTGATTCTTTTTCTTGCCTTTATCAACCGTGAATGGTGAGGGTGGAGACTGGTATTAAAAGTGTGACTCTTTATTTTATTTTTTGTAAACTGTTGGGCAGAATTTGATTTTTTCACCAGTGGGTTGAACGCACATGTTCTTCAGGTTCAGATACATGCATACTTTAAAGTGGGACACTAATTACTTCTTGTATCACAAAATACTTGCACACAATGACCGTTAATTAGACGTATTTGCTAAATCTCACTGTCAAGAGTTTCAAACTCCTGGGCTGGAGTGAGCTAACACTGAACATTTTACGTCATTCTCAGGTTTTATTCACGTATTTTTTCTCAACCTATTAAACAAGTTGGTACACCGGACCTATGGGATCTCTGTGCAGAAAAGCACCTCTTTCTTTTGCAGTATCTATCAATAGAAAACTTTTTTTCACAACTGGTACCTCTCAAGCTGTCCCATTTCAACTAATATGACATAAAATTCGTCTTGAAAATGTGAAAGTGAAAAGTCTTCAGTCTCGTTCGTATTGGAACCCCTGCCAGCATGCCACTCGCGTTTTACTAGCTAATCTGCGGGGCCTTTTCTTTATATGTGAAACATTTGTCCGGAGAAATTCTAAATTTTACATGCGAGACACATATGGAATTAATTCGCCCGCTTCGGTCCTCCTAACAGAGCTAATAATGTGATTTAACTATTTCCAGTTTTTTTCTCACCACCCACTTTACAGTGATAAAGATTCCTAAAACAATCACGTCTACGAAAGCTGGTAGATTTTTTGTTTATTTATCGAAGACTTCTCTTTCAGGCAAACTACCGATACTGTGTTTATACTCAGGAACATGTTGGTTGCATTTCCAATCAAAACATACAAAAAGAGATCAGATTACAAGGCTCCGTGCTAAGTACAAAGGATAGACGAACTTGTTTTTAACAAATGACTTTCCGATAAATAAAAACCTAAGCAAAAACTCAAAAGAAACCTGTTTAGAATCAGTCGGAAGAGCTTAGTGTTTTAAGTGTATGACTCCTTTTCTTGAGGATCAAACTTGAGACTTGGATTGGACTTGATGAATGCATGCTACTAATAACTTAGAGAAGAACACAACACATCTGTGTAGTAGAGCTTCACGAGATTTCTGGTAGTCAATTAAATATCTATAACGTAAGTTGAATCACTGTATAACTACAAAACTTGTCACCTGTTCAAAGACGGAAATAATGTCACTAATTTTAGACCCTTGAAATGAAGGTATCTTAAGTACGCTTAAAAATGTTTTGGGACCGGTGATCATCGGCCACAGTTAGTGGAAAAGATACTCAAGAAATCTTCCGATGTGTTGATATAGAATCCAAATATGCCCGAATTCCAAGATTATTTATTGATTCCTTAAATGTTTTACACATGCACATTACTTGTATTCTAATAAATATTTCTCATTTTCTTTCACTGCTTATTGCGGGGTCAATAACAACTTGAACCGGTTTAATTACAGTCTTGAAAGCTTAAGATATTGTGTGCAACAGTACGATAAGATGAGCCAAAAAATACGTAACCAATGGAACCGATTATATGACAATAAGCCCTGACATTTTTCAAATCAAGCTCAGCGAATCTGCAGACCCTGCAACTCTTCTAAACACTGAAACCATAAGGTTGTGAAACTTTATCATTCTGGTTTTAATTTCTTCATTTCAATATTAATACTTGGTTCTGAATAGGCTTCTTTAGCCACAATGCAATAAATGTCGTCCGAAGCGTCTTTCAGTACCGAAGCAGTAATTATCCTTTGCGAAATCAGTGATGTCACGAAACCAAAAACATGAAATTTCCGATGACACTGACCTGACGATTTCCATGGTATGTCGTGCGCACTTCTATATTCAAGGAGTTCGATCGAGGATATAAGTTGTCCTACGGCTGATGAGACTGAAGTTGTTTTAGGGTAAACGTCTGTTGCCTGTGTGGTTTAACTTTTTCCACCTTATTGTTCGGCATTCAGGATGATTGTTGGCAACAAATCCCTTGTAAATTATGTAATTAAAAAAATCAAATAAAACCGTTCCACTTTTTACTTCATTTTGTCATTGCTTGATCATCTCGTTTTAATTAGCGGCTTCTACGACGGGAGGGTGATCACCATTTTACTTCGTAGCTACTTCGGTGTGCATACCCCATATTAGTATACGTAACTAAACAAAGATCCGCGAAATGGTCTATACGGTGGGGCTCAAGGCCAGATCTCAGATTATTTGATGTTGTACCGCGTTATTATTTGTCCATTATTGGAAAACTCCTCATACTCGTGCCGTGAATGTCCCAGGGACAATTCCATTTAGTTACTTTTTTTCAAAAGTAGGATTCCAAATTCTGGAGAATTCATGAACGGTTCCCGTAAACTTCCTATATTTCATCCAGAACTTAGGCGTGTAAGTTGACAAGATTGCATTTGAACAGAAAATGCATACCTAATACATTTCGAAAAATGTTTTTGAAGTTACGCAATATTTTAAAGTTAAAATAACATGCATTTATTACAGAATCACCTTTTGGTGCACGGCCATTAACTTCCCAAATTCTACGGCGACTAAAGGTTTACGATTATGGTACTGTTGAAAAAAAAACGCCGGCCAGATCAAAAAAGGAGTGAAAATTTATTCTTTCCGTGGTAAAGAAGGACGATACAAATCCATAAGTTTGGGTAGAATGTTTTTCTGAAGGTATATACGGATTCAATTTCTTAACATTTTTAGCGGGTCGATTGTTTCAATGCAAGAAGATGATAAGTGGTGCTCATGACTCACAACTATACGGTCTTCAATGGTTGTTCATTATGGTTGTTTTCCTAGGTAGCCACATGTCTTCATATTGTTGGCTAACGTTACATACTTCCAAAAGCAACAAGTGAAATAAACATTATGACTATTTGGTTGTCATTGTATAAACTAACATCAGTAAATGAAATAAATGAATCTCACATTTTATAGGGCTTCATGAAAGAAAATGCTCTGGGTTAGTTAGAACAGTAGGCAGAATTTGATTCTACATGCAGGGAAATTTTTGAAAAGTCAAGGATTCGCAACGGAGCGACAGTTATGGTGGCAAAGTAGTCATTCAACTACTGCTTTCCTAGATCATCAATACGATGGGACTCATTTGGGTTATCGGTCCTACATTCAGAGGTACTTGGGAAAATATCCAAACACCTATTGTTCACAAACAAGAATGAAACGGTTATTTTTGAGCTGCAGCTATCATACCGAATTATTGTATTTGTTGCACGACTGTTCTTCCGGAGCGAATAACATATTTCTTGTTCTGTATGGGGTATCTCTTAAAAACATGATTGCTGTCAAACACCAAATACTGGTGATTTGCTCATAGGTCATATTGTCAGTATCACACTGGCAAGGGAAACAAGTTAAGGCTGTTAAAATTCCCTGCTCCACACTGAAGGCTTCGTTCTCGACCCCCCCCCCCTCAGTCCAACACGGCAAATGATGCACCACGATACCACCACATTCTTCTGCATCACACATTTTATTCGACCAATCATATACTTAAACTGACTTGTAGATTTCATAGGAGGTTCGTTATTAGCTAACTCTGGATAAATAAGTATGATTATAACGGCCTAAAACAAGTGATCTAAAGCACGTTTGCCCATACGACGAACCCTGACCGAACTACTGAATGCTGTTCGAGCCATACGGGAACATACTGGAGGATGAGCTTGCGTGAGCAGACTGACGAAAGAACTAACAATAAGTGCACCTTAACCCTTGTACACATTTACATGCCTTGCTCTATTCGAGTTTTTTTAAAGTGGGTTGTCTTGAAAACTAGTTCGGTTGTCTGAATTAGTATCTTGCACATTTATGCAGCACAGTTTCAACTAGCAATTTAGTTTCACAAAATTTAATAGAGTTCATAAGACCCAAAACACTACACGACTACTTACTAGAGTACAAATAAGCAGTACACAAGTACCAAGTGCAAAACTCGAACAAACTCATTCCAAGCCACAGGGCTTCGTTTGACATTAGAATGGAAAACTAGGAACATATTTCATATTCATAACGAGCGTATCGATAACCCGATTGAAAGAAACCTTGTGATCAATTCGTTGAGGTGCAAATAGAATCTGGATCCGTGCCTTTATTTTTCTCATCTAATGCGATCTTGGACAACGGTGTGGCTAGACAAACAATGCTCCCAAAATGGGTTTCCCGTCAACTATGGCTCAAAGCAGCAATTATAATAAGCTCTCGTAGAGAACTAGTCATTCTACAGGGTAAATATTAGGCCTTACCTGTCCGTTTAGGTTCTGTGTCACTGAATCATTACGTTTTGCCAACTATGTTTGATACTGCCTCAAACCTTCGCAAGGTCACGAATGCACTTGCTCAGAATTCATGCACTGTTTGCGTTTGTTTGATAACCTACGAATGCACTCCATACTGGGTGCAGTATACGTAAACATAAATTGTGTTTGTATTACGTTATCCTTGGTTTACAGCCTTGGCTTCACTTTTGGTTCTGTTTTTCGGTGCTGACAAACACACTGTAAGCAACTCAACTATTTACACCGGAAAGGGCTCTATCAAACAAACATCTCGAACTGCTTTAGCCTACACAATTTTTCCATCAGTGGAGCATTTTGCTTGACACTTCTACAGATGAAATTAATTATTCTTCATCAAGAAAGTGGCCAATCGCTTATTCCTGTTTTCCCTTTTCTCGGTAATTCCTTGATGTAAGAAAGAATTATGAAATTGTAACCAACGCCAAGAAAGTAATCGAAATACGGTAATCCCCGTGACGGTAATTACACTGTAACTGTGGGTATTTGGTCTTAAACCATTGGAGTCGTGACATTGGGTTATTTGGTCTCTCCTGTCACTGTGAATCCAATATTCGTAAAAATTCTAATTTAACCCGTTGTGAATTACGAAAATAAAATTATTTGATACTGCATTTTTAGGCGAAAGCATTTACCACTCGGTGTTGACAACCAGCTCGAATAACTTGCAAGTCACATCGGTGACTCACCATCACAGACTTTTAGTTTGAGTCCCGTATGTGTCTCAGGGAATTTTTTTATGAAACTTGGGTTGTACATACATCCGCTTTCCAGTCAATGAAGATGTTCGCTTACAGTAGTCTGATTGAGTTGAAGCATTTCTAACCACGTACAGAGGCCTACTGCTTTCAGAGTGAGTCATTTCCTTTGATCCGATGAGGCGATGCTCGACACTGGAAGTATAGCGCAACCAACCGAAGGGAGCGCGTCGGTGGCAGTCACTGCGGGTGACTCACCGCTTGCCGGATAAATCATTTGTGTAGGGTGTCCATGAATGTCATTGATGTGTTTAGAATAGCACGGTACAACTAAGTACTTTGTTAACAAGTATGAGGTTATCCCATCATCTTTTTTTAGCTTAACGAGAGGTTCACACCTTCTTATGTTCCATTCGAATAATCGCTTAAACTGGTCATCATAAACACAATTTTTAGCTTAATTATGAAATCTTTTGTCAAAAATTTATTGTTTAAAGAGCGGGGAATCATGATATTGAAGTGAAATACTTTCTGATGGTTAAGTTGTGTGATTTAGTGGGCCAAAATAGTTTTATTCACATTTCGGCTTGAACAATCGAAGACAATTTGGGTGAATAATAATGTTTTCGTAATCTTCAGAAGTTTCACCGCTGATGGCAGCACCACCTCATTGGTCCAAAATAATCAGATACATCAACGCATTCCTGTTTTATCAAATGGCACTGCACCTTTAATTTACGTGTAAAATGTGTGTGCCATACTTTCATTCGCCATTTGTGACGGTTCCTACAATAGCCTTACAAATTTCTATCCGCTTTTTTCACAAGATATTTTAGACAAATGTGATCAACGTCTAAAGGTTATCTCACTGTTTTGCCTGGTAAAGTACCCTTCGTTCAGCTTATTAGATGCAGACCAACGGTAACTGGTACTTTTGATTTGTGCTCCTTGGATTCTGAATTGTTCAACGAAGTGCGGTTATTACGTATTCAAATAAAATAAATCGTTAGGCAATGACCCACAAATGGTTTTTCCATCTACATGTATAAATAAGTAGTATCCACGCGTCCTTTAAAATTGCGTGCAGGACAAAGTTTTGAAGTCCACAGCAGATGAGAAATCCGAACATGGTCCAGATCAGCAGCCAGTCTGTTGTCTTATTTTTAATCGTGAAGCTAAGTAAAAGCTTCAAAACGAACTGGCTCTGATTTCCGTCCTGGCCAGTGGCGTAGTGTCTGTTGTTAATGTGAAGTTTAAATTGACCTCAGTTCTCGATCTTGAACATCCGTGATCTCAAAAATATGCACTTCACACTAGCCACCTTGAAATGCCAGCACTGTACGTGACCTTACAGTGGCAGTTACTCACAGCTTGATCGGTAAAACCCGGTTTACTTGAAGACAAGCGAACCTGTTTCATCCCAAACATAGCTCGTAATCTAAAGTAGGACTATTCTTACAACATTTACAAATTAGGAATACTGAGAGCGACACCCGACCGAGCTTGCTCATTGGATCGTTTTTAATTTCCTAATGTATTCCACTTAAAGTGACTGCATTTGTATACTTCGTTACTGATAACTACACCAAAACCAAAATTAAAAAGGATCGGAACGCATTCACGGGTGGTTAATTCGGTAACTGTTCTCTTTCGCTTTTACTGCAAGGTGATTAATCTTTTTTACCTTCATGATATGTGACGCTGCTTTTTCGAAAACCAAATTGTCCCTACCATAGTTTCTGGGCTCAGTTGAACTAAATTACTTCATATAAACAGAGAGTAATTAAAAAACCGGAGGCTTTTTTATTCACAGGCAGTCTTTTTGTCAATTTGGTTTCTATTTCCATCGGAAATCGCCCTGATCCCCCGTCTGAGTTAGATTTGGTCGGTTCCATTCATCTTTTGATACATCAAACAACAGTGTAAACAAATCTATCTACCAGCAGCGTTTCCCGAGCAAAGTTGAAAGCAGAAACACAGCAATCTCTCTTTCTGTGTCTGTATCTCACCCATATGTTCACCGTCTTGATTTGCCCTCGGTCCTGTTGAGTCCGGGGAAACTTTTTGTCCTGAATTCATCGGAACGAGCACACAAATCAATCCCCATCCGGATGAGTCACGATGAGCAGCAACGACAGAGGTCATGGATAATCATTGTTGACCTTGATTAAAATGACAAAAGAACGTCCAGTTTGAGTCAGTGTAGTTTATTGGAGCTTGACGCGCCTCGTATTTATGTTTTTCAAAAGCTCTACTGTAGCCATTCTGCAAAAAACCAAAAATACCACACGAAGGGGATTTTCCGAGTTGAGCAGAAAGCATCGATTAGAAGTTTGTCCATACTTCTCCTTGAAATTTTCTTTTTCACTCTGTGATTTAATTTAATATTCCGGTACATACTTTTATGATTTGTTATGGCATTGACTCTTTGAGTGACAGAAAGAGGTGGAATCTAGAATTAAGAAACAGCTTGGGACTCACTCGCATACCTTCTAACTGCCATTAGTGAGGCACACTATTGATATAAAACACTGAATCCCTTTTGGACTAATTCATCCGAACATAAAAATAGTATTTACAATGAAATCCAAGCATTTGGCTTACTCTTTTTGATCGCGAATGCGAAAAAATATCAGTTTATGTATGATACATTGGTACGACGCACTATGTTATTTGAAATGCTTCGAAAGTTTTGTTCGGTTTGGGGAGAGGTATGTCCGTTAGGTTGGTGACAGGAAGAAAATAATCAGATTCCGTCAGTTTCTTTGACGCACGGGGAGCCAGCTAATACATCCATGATAAACGTCAATTCGTTGCACGCTAGCAGCCTTGGTATTGCACTGTACACCAGCAGTGTGAATCACTGGGTCCGGTTAATTCTGTGATCCGGTGCTGTGATGTGTTTCGCAACAACAACAACAACAACAACAAAATCAAAGATTTCACAAACAGTGGTTCGTCTTTGAACGACGTACGGTATAGTCAGTAGCTAACATTTGTTGTATTCTGATCAGTGAGAAGGATAGCTGATTTCTGAAACCTAATCCTTTGGTCATCTCTAAACGATGTGACCGCCTGACGTTGTGACTGTCTTATGGAAGCTTTAAGAATGTGATTTATCCCTTGAAATAATTGTTCAACCTTCAGCGGTCAAACAACAGAACCTAATTATTTCTGAATGCAAATATTTTTTCTGAAATCCAACCAAACCTTCCAAATGACTATCAGTCAACCATATTCTTCCAGTGAACGCTCATTCATTTTACACCTGATCTTTGGTCCAGATTTTCAATGCTCTTTGGGGGAGAGCTTGGGCTAATGGACAGTTCTAATCCAAAACTTGGGTTAATACAACTATGAATCACATCTGTTTGCATGTCCTCACATGTCTTCTTTCTGTCCTGTTGAACAGTCAGCTCATCAATCATAATCTGATTAGGTTATCCGCCTACCAGGTTCCTTGAAATCGTTTTTCTTCGGGATGTTTTCCTACTGAATTGATCTGTTTTCTGTTTTTGCGGTATAGGAAACCACCACTGTATGGAACAAAATCATATGATGTAGGAGCAAGTTTTGCACGCTTTCTTGATGGATTCCGTACACGTACTCAAAACAGTGGTCCGAAAAGATAAGATAATACCGGAAGAGAATAAACCATTCGCTCACGATGCAGTCTGGTAATGCTGGGAAATACTTGTACAGCTACAGACAAGTGCATCAAAAGTAAAGGATCATGACTGGACGAAACAAAATTTATCGCGCAGCATGTTATTGAGGGATAGAATCACCACCTGTAGTGAAACGAACAACAACTTCTTCTGAGCAGGAAACACTGCACTGTCTGTGAATAGTCTGACCAATCCACTGTGCACTGTGGTCAAATCGTGTAAAGTGATCTTTAAATGGTGTATTTTACCACTTTGTCCATTTTGAACGATTCTCCTCATAAAAATAAGAATAACATTGATATCAGTAGAACGGTCAGGACGACCAAATCGAAGTTTAATCAACGCGGATTGCAGTAGCAGTCGAGCACGAGTAAAAGCAGCTTCTGGGTTTGTTAAGAGAATTATGAAATTCGGTGAAAAGCTAAAATCTTATAATCAAGTTGAATATACGAATCACATGTATCACGAAATGTCAACTTCCTTGAGAGAAATATCAGAATGATATAAAGAAAAAATAAATGAGTCAATATACTGGTTTGCGTCCACTGCTCTAAATAAACGCTTGTCTTTTGTTGTATCTTAACTTCAGGGAACAATAAATTTACGTCTCCCAAAATCTATCACAACGTTGATCAGTGGTTAGATTGGATATTTGAAAAGTCCATCCTATTGACACAATAGAGTGATTATCTGTTTGTACTCAAAATTTCCCACCATTTGGTGTCGGCTAACTGGCTGTTATCCTCTTCCCACTTCACGAGGGCAGAGTTTTGTATCCAAATGCCCAGCCTTTACTTGAAATGAAGGTGAAAAGTAAATACTGTAGAGAAACATTTCACAACTTATTCCTCAAAAGGGGCTAGCTCTATCTCACTAGATACGCACAACGCGTTAAGTGGCATTACAATTTACAATGTATTAGATGTAACTAATTCTGACATGTTCACAGGTTTCATATTCTGCCCAGAAGAGGACAAAGAAAAAGAAAGTCCTCTCTATTTTAACCAAGTAGGTCATTTTGGAATGCATTCAACTTGGTCCTAACTTGTTGATATACTGAGCACAAAGACTTGGTTGATCAAATTACAGAAAGAAATAGACGAGAGACGTTTGTGACTGTCTGACTGATGATTCTCGTTTCATTTTGCTCGCTGGCTATTTTGTGTCTCCCCATGGTGACAACTGTCCACTCACTCACAGTTAATGTCATCGTTTAGTTAAGCTTTGGCCAATAACAGAGCACTCACAAACCAACAGATATGCGGATAAACGAGAAGACAAAGTTAATAACATGGTGTTATAGAAGGAAAAATTATGATTAGCAGATGTTCCGGTTACCGTGGGTAACCTTTCTCAAAGCAATTTCTCTTGAGAAAGGTTACCAACGGTAACCGAAGCGTCGGTTAATCATAATTTTTCCACTGACAGCGCAGTGATGCTAGCGTTTTATTTTTTCGTCTAACACAATACATTACGCATTGTTTTTGCGATACACTCCAAAACTCTTTAGGTCCGAACACACGGATATCCGGTTGTTCATTTGACGTTGTTCGTACAATTCCTGCGATAAGCAGGCCCGTTGCAACTCCTATGGATAAGCACAAATCTATTACTGAAGTGAATTGTACCACCTAATTTGTGCTCAGTAGTATAAACTCACCACTTCTCACCTCAATCAGGGTAGAATAGGTTTGTCAAAACATGGGACGATCATGCAAGAGTTAAATTTCGATAATTCGTTTCACGATTACTTCCTGTCATATGGCACCAACTGAAGTTTATATACGTATCAGCAGGAGTGTCCAAGAAAATATGGTCAGATATGATCACTATTCACTTAGATGTTGTTCATTCGCTCCTGGGAGCAGATCACCTCAAATCTCGGGGGTGAAATTTAGCAACAGCGTTAAAGAAAATGCTAAAAAGCAAGCCATCTACCGGTACGGCACAAACAAACACTCTTACTAGACAGTATTCTGGACAACCTTTGTGAATAGCCCCAATAATTAATTAACGAGGAGCATGACTCTCTCGAAACAATCTTCTACTTGTTGATTTTACTCAGTTCAGTTGCTTAACATTTTCAAAATAATCACACCCTCGTACAAGCTTGTTTTGATTCCCTGCTAGTCAGTATCATTTTTCGAATAACGATTTGTTTATGTACTTGCCTTCAAGCTTTGGGGAAACATTCATCCAATTGAGTTAGATATCTCAGAAAAATCTAACCTGCCTTCCCACGTGAAATATTATCTGACAGCAAATCTGTAACGTGTATATCCGGAAAAAATGACACATCTACACCGAAGATGAAATATTAGACCCAGAGATGGTTGTTTTTTTCTCTTTATTCTCACGCGTCAAACTCAAATGACATATTTTAAAACTTTCTGTACCAACCTATTATAACTTCAAGCCAAAAAGGTTAAGTTAAGGTTAGGGAAATAAACAGACACGCTTATTCGCATCTGGGATTTTGTTACTCTTTCTGCGCACTGATAAAGTAGTATCTCTTAGATAAGTACTTGCAATGATCTGTGCTGCAATCAGTTGGAACTTTAGAAAATAACTAATATCTGACAGGATTCATTGCTCTGTTTGAAAATAACGGTTCATATGGCAGTACTGGTTTTGTGTTGATTGCATCACTTGACTTTTATTGCCAAGAATTTCTTTTGTATTCCATCAAAACTAGTACAGAATACTTGTATTTCAGAGCTCAGTTACCTCCTTAATAACAGTTAGCGAAGAGCAAAGCTTTTCATTCAGCTCATGGACATTTGAAAACTGTTCCCTGGCTGAGCCTCTAGCCGGGTGGTTTCTCTTCCTCAGGTTTTGCTGATGTTGGCCTCAGTAAGACGAACAACAGCGCGGCTACTATCGCACTATCTGAGCTTTTCGGACCAAAGCTGGTCAATTTATAGAGCACGTCCCCACTGACTATAGGTTCTGAAGCCAAACACCTTCAGCAGGGAAATAGATCCCTCCAGTAAGTTCACGGTCTTGTACGATTCACTATATTCAGTAATGGCAGATCCGTTATCTTGGCTCTGGCTGCTTTTTGTAACCCATCGATCGACTTTGGAAACGTCTTTCATGCAGAAGACACTAAAGGGTGCCTTTATTTTGTGAACTTTAATACACGAATATTACTTTCGTACCTCGGCAAATCAAGAAGATATAATTTGGCATAAAATTAACAGATCATTTTCTGTGTTTATCGACAATAATCGCATTGTTTAAAGAAGACCTATTCGTTTTTAAAACATGAGTAAATAAAGCCAGTATGAAACTGGATGTTTCGTTGAACACTAGACACTACGACAAAGGATCAGGTTTTACCCGAATATTCTAAGGTCTTTCCGAGTCTACTTTCAGTGATGTTATTTTCTGGACCGATAACAGAGGTCACCAGCAAAGCAAACTTTTAACTATCAGTTTATGACTTTTGTCCCCAAAAAAACGAGATACTGATCTATAATCCAAATGATCATTATAAATCATATCGTTTTCCGAGGCTGTTTGACAGCCTAATTTGGCCTGTTTTCAATTTGATGTTCAAATATCTTTTTATTGGACAAATTTAATTACTTTAGCAGCAAAATACTAAAAAAATCCTGGACAGCTCAAAAAGCTAAATTCGATCAGCCAAGTCTACTTTTAGTGGAACTTAAGGTGTTCTGCCAAATGGAACTCCGAGTCGTAGTACGTTTAGCAAAAGAAATGCCAAAGACCATGAAATTTGTCTAACCTCAGAAGTGCAACAGACGAACTATGGAGGTCGCTGCTTACCTGTAACTCCTCTTCTCTGACCATCATTCAACAGCATCCTTTTCAGTTATCAAATGAAGTCGAAAATAAAAGCCCCAGGACCCTGAAATGTCAGTCTAAGATTTAATTCCTAGATGGAAGATACTATTTGATAAAACCACCAGGTACCTATCGCATTTGCCTTAGGGCTTCAATTCAAGCAAAAGCGTAAATCACATGGTTACGTGTTCATCTAAGGAATGCCTTGTCTCCATGACTTCTATAAAATTTTGTCACTGAATAGAAAATGTCAGGAGTTTTACACAGCTAGACCACTCAAATCTAGGAGGTACAGGACCAGGAACAAGGAACAAAAAAAGACAGGTTGACAAGTGTCAGTTAGTATTGCATAAACAGTAACTATATAAATAATACTATGAATCTGTGAAAGTCGATCATATTTGGCATTCCCTATCCACACTAGTCCGTGAGGCATACATAAGGAAATTTCGAACTAGTCAAATTTTCGGGAACCTGGATAGACGCTGTAGCAAACCACGCCCCTGGGCGGCTAACTTGTGGAAGTTCGTGCACACGGCAAACGGACCACAGTAACAACTACTTGTGGACAAAGCCATCCGTGGAATTCGTAGAACAAATAAGATAACAATAACCGCTTTCTGACGTAATATCGACGGTGCACTGTTTCCATTCAGCATACTTTCTACGCCGGTCTGTATTCAGCAATAGCAAAATATTTGCTTCCAAGTAGACCTGCCGGGAAACGGCACAGGTTTTTAACACATTTTTTCCTCAGCTGCGTGATTCTGAAGATACAATCAAAACCGAAGCATATATGCATCCGATGAATAATTTTTGCACCCGTACATGATGCTGTTGATGCGGAAATATTTAAATTTATATCTGTATTATTCAGTAAGTAAGCTCAAAAATTTTCAGCAGATTTCATTGCGGTTTGTTTTTGTTCGTTCAGTATATATGCTCGAAATTCAGAAAAAACCTCATTTTTGCTGCCATCATCTCGGCCAAAACAGAGAACCCTTAGTTTCACCTCTTTCTTGCTTCATTATCACGAACAAAATGCAACTGAATAACAAACAACACGCAAACGACCTCGATGGAAAAGTTCACCTTCATGCCATCTGGAAATTTTCTTCTACAGCAAGTTAGATGGTCTCCGGTATGAAGCATTACAGAAACACATATGACGTGCAATCTCACAATTATAAAAGAGTTCCTTTTGGCCTTTTCATTTGGGCCTAATTACGAAAATTATATTGTGTGAAGACAACATCCGCAGCACTCTTGAGATAGGAAAACTTAAATATACAGTGGAGGAATTCACAGGCTTCAGTCTACCGAGGTAATTAACGTTCGGTCAGATTTGAACATTCACTCACTCCTTTCACCCAGTCGAGCACCGAGCCTCTCACGCATCGGCGTGCGCCCGTTGATATTTATTCATGTCTCGGTCTGGGCTGTGTTGACTGAACGATTCTGCAAAGTATCAAATTTCTTCTCTTGGCCTACGCTCAATTACTTGCACTCTTGGCTGATTACTTGCGCCTTGCTCATCGGCCGCAAGCGGGTTTTGTGTTTGGGTTTGTACAATTAAACAGAGGCCAAGTAATGCGTTTTCTACCACTAATTCTGAACAAAGCAATTATAATTCCATACCTTGGGAATTCTTACATTTCATTGCTTAAATGATTTCGCCACGGAAACCAAAGTCATACACGGTCAACTAACCACCAAATTAGAGAAAACCGTGATTAAGTCCACATCATCCTCCAACGCTACGGTATAAATTCATGGAGCTCAAATCATATAACAGGAAAATTTCAGAAAGGGTCATAATCGAAGTCGCTTGTTTAGGGACCACATTACATAATACCACTAACAATAATAATAATAATAATAATAATAATATACCTACTACTGTAGTGGAGTGTACCTGCTACTTACTGAACGGGGTAGTAGTTGATCGCCGAAAAAGCTATTGTGGACGGTTGTGGATTGATGAGGAACGAGACCACGTCAAGGGAATCAAACGTAATAACGTAATGGAAGGTGTGCAAACCATAAGATTACATTTTCCGGTTAGATGACGACTGCCTTCAAGTGCATTAGACAGCAGGAACGCAAACTAGCGTTGTAGTTTCATTCGATTGGTTTTTATGGCGCTTGAGCGGGTTATTTCTTACCACGGTCAACAAAAACATTTCCTGGGTTAAAACACTGGTAATACTACAAACACTGTTGTTAGCACTTCTACTACTACCCGTTCAGAAAGAAAGCCCAATGACTTTCACTGATTCTGAAAGTGATCATCTCATACTACTGAGAATTGGAGTGAGGTGATTGGTAAATCGAGAGAGCGAAGTGCATATATCATCCCCGTTGCTTTTGGGTATATTACCAATCCATAGTGCTGCATTACCCGTGTTCTTTCATCTCAAAGGTGATATTCCGTCCCTAAAACTCCGGGAAACATACTTTTGCTGAGTTGTTTGCAACCTTATATTCTGTTTTCAGAGAACACCAAATGCAGTCACTCAAGCTACCGAGATCTGCACTGTATTCCTTCTAAACTTGCAGCTATTTGCAAACACGAACCACTGGTCCCAAAGCCAGTTCCAGCATAAAAAAATATTCAGTCCACTTCAGTCCGAGAAGCCTACTCGATTCGCGCACAATTCATCTTCACTGATATTTTATTTCAATGGTATTCTATTGGTACTTTTGTTATTCGCCTGTTATCGCTGAAAAGATGTCATTACTAGAACTTTTGTACAGTTTTGTTATCACTGGATGTTCACATACGCAAACCTGCCCACAAGTATGACTGAGTACAAGCGCCTTCACCCGCATCTTTCATTCGTCTCTAGAAGCACCTCAATCGATCTGGTAACTAAGCAGCTCTTATGCTCATCTTTGCCACGCGTGTTCACATGGTTTTCAGTACAAGTGTGACTATATATATATATATATATATATATATATATATATATATATATATATATATATATATATATATATATATAGGTAGATAGATAGATAGATAGATAGATAGATAGACAGCTTCACAAGGATCTAATTTGAATCGTCTGGAGTGTGAATGGATATTCTTCATTGAAGTGTCCACAAATGAATCAACTGCGATTTCCCTTAGTTATTCGTCTCTGAGTCACTACTAATCCAAAGAACAACGACGCTACATATGCATCAAGAGACGAAACTGCGACCAACTGACTAACATTTGCTACCAAGGCAGAGCTTAGGACTTGAACCATTCACGCTGCTTACATAGTTTGGGCTTTAATTTGCTAATGGCCCATGCTACTGCGTAAATGAGCAATCGTCGACTGTTGCTAGGGTATATAACCTCAAATGCATCTTACAGAATGGAGCAGTGCTTCTCCTCCTAAATATGTTGCTTGATCGAAGACTTGGTAATTTTTCATTCCTTTGGTGACATCATTGTTGTGACGTTGTTCTTCATTGCTTTCTGTAATTACAGTGGTGAATATTCAGCTATTCAGTATCGTAACTGCTTCTCCGTTCTGTTTATGCAGACAGCTGAGCATCCACTCTTGAGACGATAAATACAATTTCCTCTGGCTCAAGGGACAGTGGCTCTTTAGTCGGCATTGTTCGTATTCGGGGGTTCTAGAAATAATTATCGGTTTGGTCGAGTAGTGGATGCGTCAGACGGCACAGTTTAAGTGCTTACTAATCATTTGACTGGTGCCATCACTTTTGAATGGTAGTTCTGTTAAAGCCCGTATGAGATACAGAGTTGGCCCAATCCAGACGCTATTCCGTAGGGCGCTTGTGGGCTCCTATTTACTTAATCCTAGTTTCACCCTATTCCGGCAACTCCGAATTCTCATCAGGCGGTTCGAGGAAAATGTGAGGCCTGTTTTACCCAGTCCAAATGCTCTTTATTGTGCAGTTTCACTAAACCCCTGTTGTCAAGTAATATAATCAAGCCGGTGCTAGAAAGTCCCACCTTTTCCTTTTCCAAGTTATATGCTTTCCAAGAACCTTCTTATTATGGATTAACCTCGTTTTTAGAAATTCTGTCATATTTTCCCATTTCCGAGCCAGTGTTCTTCTGTTCTGCTAACACTACTGTTGTGGGGGTCAGTTCTTTTAAAATGGCTTCTTTAGCTCCCGGTATTATTTTCTACGAAAGAGGAGTACAATCACTAAGTCAGTTGTTTCCTTTAGCTGAAAAAATCTTGCCATAAACCTTTTGTGATCACGCTTCTTTTCCTTTGGAAATGAAGTTTAGAACATAAAGCATTAGTCTACTTTCTTCTTTTGATAACGTGTTTTTGCCAGTGTAGAATAATTATGCTTGGATGTGAACATTTCTGTTCTTTTTATTGTTCCTTTGACTATTAGATTTATATCATTTGCAGTGTGTTATGAATATTTCGGCAAAGTAAAAGGCTTGCTCTCTGACTTCATAAACGAGGCACCGTCACCTCGTTCGTAATGACTTTGCTATACTATTTTTCTAACTTACCCAAATAAGTAGGAACAAGTGGTCTTTTATTGATGGGATGACAATGTTTCTCCCGTTTGCCATGCAGTTAGAAATAATCGTGTGGGAAGGATTCCCAACGTTCTCCCCAGAGATCATCGTACATTTGCATTCCACTGATATCCCCTTAGCCGAGACGTTAACTAACACACAATTGAAATAACTTATCGAATTACTCTGGTGAGCATTCATTATGGAGGAAGAAAGAAGGTGAATTATTCAATTAGGCTCGTCCTGGTGAGTTAGATCAGTTCAACAAAATGTCCGCGAGGGAGAGCACGGTGGTTCACAACACTTGCAGCTATCATTTTATTCATAGCATTCGGACCGTGGGTGTGTTGAGAATTATCCGTATATGGAATTTGTGGGCTCTGTAGTTGAATATATCGTAAGAATCTTGATAACATGAGAATTACCAGTATGTAGTTTTCCAGATTTACAAACGGGCTTGAGTTTGCAGATCCAAACAGCACCAAGAAGCAGCAGAACTATTCATCTGAATTATATCCTTTGTATGGAGGAATAATACTATCCGACTTTTAAAACGGACCAGTCTGATATGATCCATGGCAGTGTATAAATCCAAAACCGAACTCTTACAAGATCACCAAATTGTGCAGAATTAGCTCGATGCCGGATTCAACAAAGTATGAAATTTAGTAAAACTATCAAAATGGCTTAAATTTCAAAAGGAAATAATTGTCAGCCTTGATCTGTCGGAACAGTGGTATTTATTTGGCCTGGTACATCAGCAAACGTTTACATTTAATTTGCGAATAAACACCACATCTGTCGGTCTACGTGTATTGCGAACACAGTACATTCACTAATATCAAACTTGGTCCTAAATAAGTAGAAATTTAATAAAAAGAGCTCAATCAATTCGAATTATCTCAGAAAAAATTGGCAAAGTTGGGGAAAATAGTTTTTCTTATTTTTATCTTTGTACTGCTTTGGGTTTTTGATAGAGATCGTTTTCTTTTTCCGTTTGAAGTTATTAGATGAATAAAATATAGCATTCCCTTTGTTGTCATCTAAGATCAAGTTTTATTTTATTTTAATAAAAAGATACTTGATCTGAGTGAAATCAGAGGACACTCCAACTGACACTGGAATGTACTGGTACCTAAGTATGCAATATGTGGTATTTTACAGGCATGAAATTTGCAAACGGAACTATTTGCCCCGCTTGGTGGCATTCGTCTGCATTTATTACTTGAGCCCATGATACACGGTTGACTTGTTCACTATTCTGGTTGCCTGTATACTCAACTAAATGTTGCTTTCACTTCCTTTATTTGTTATAAGATAGTGTAAAACTCCTCCGGAAAGAAATTGAGTTCAGTGAAAGGTTGTCAAGTGAGGAAGTGACTGGGACCTGAAAGCGGGTAGGCAGTACCCAAGCTCCACGACATTCACCGTTTGACTGCTTGCAAACAAATAGATTTCCTACTTACCACGTGCTAGCGGTGATTACGTACACAGCAAACAAGATCAAGAAAGTTTTACTTTCGGTTTCTGGATGATTAGTGTTCCAAAAAGATGACTCCTTCCGTTTACTATCATGACCTTGAAGAGTTTCACAAAACCTAGATAAGTACGAAAGCAATTACTCGGAGAAGAAATACTGAACGATTAGTGATTAGTTATGTTAAGATCCTGAAGTATTTCATTTTTGAGTTTTGTTCGATAAGCAAGAACCATTTTGACCCGCTAATCCGTCTATACACGTAGATTTTAGAGTTCTCCTCATGATGTGCATGCATCTTTGCGAGTGCAAATTGTACCAAATTTAAGTTATGTTATTATTGTGTCCTGTTTAAACATTTCCGTATACTACGGGGACAGTCAATGAACATCTATGTCATAACTGGACATACTCCCGCTTGGTGTGTACATTTATTCGTGCTTCAGCCCTAACGGTACTAACTGGTCGACCTTGCTATGTATCAACTGACCTTACTTGTTTGTCCCTGAAAATAGTTGTAATTTTCTTGACTTGCTTTCTTAGGTACTTGCCTGTTAGCTCATCGGCTATGGTCACACTGTGTTTAAGTTTGGTAAACTAAAAGAATACAGATATTATCTGGTCCACTATTGGTAATTACAAGGCTAACTAAGTGACGGAAATTAACTTAAGTTCGGATTGGTATCGAGAGATGGGAATCGCGTAGAGCAGGTGAAAAACTGTACGAGGAGACTGTGAAAGGATTCATTAGCAATGAACCGGCCATGTTGAACCTAATCCCATGGGAGTTGCACTTCGAGTGATAACAATAGTAAAAAGCCAACTGTAGGACTGACAAAAAGTTCCTAAACGATAACAATGAAAACCGTAATGATTCCTACTTCCCAGTAAGAATTCAACTTTTCCCCGTATGTATAGACTGGATCTTAGTCAGAATCAACAATCTAGATCGACACTCACCCAACACGATGTAGTCATTTCCGTCGGGATAGTGGTTAGAAATAAACATTTTTCTCAGCCACCCGAGTGCGTATCTAAAAGTAGAACAACCCCTCTAATGAACTAGAAATATAATACTTCTGTCCGTAAGCCAATTGCAGCATTATATAAATTATTTTTGTGGAAAAATTAGTAAAACTTATCGAAAAACTACTACTCTGCAAGATTGTGTGAACAAATGGCCGAAGATTGGTTCATAGAAGAATATGCAAGACGGGATACGAGCTGAAAGATGAACCCACAAGGCTAATGAATAATCTGGTAAATCTATTCTTATTTTGTATGGTTAACTCTTCTTGTTGTAAGACTGGGTGAAGAGCAGCACAAGACCTCCCGTCGGAGTGCATGGTTGCAATAAAAACACTAGTTTATACTGCCTAAACGTTGTGTGGCTCGTATATGACAACATCCATCGTATAGTGGGGTACTTTATCAAAGTAGTGAAGCATAGAGTTAAAGTGAATAGAAAGTTGTTTCTTCTTCTCAGGAGAGCAAATGAGTTATTGAAACGTTTCCTGAATATCTCTCGCACGAGGCGCGTCGCGTTTATTATCTACCGTGGCGGTTTTACTGTACGATGCAACTGCTCAGTTTGAACAGTTTCTAGTGATCTGAGTGAAGTGAAATACCACTTTCTAAAGAACAATATTCCTCCTAATTTTAAATTTCTAAAAAGGGGATGGTAAATCCTCACGTTTGTTCATCGCAGATAATGATATGCAAATAAGCCGTTGAGTAGAATACGCCTCCAGGACAGCGTCCCAATTTGTCCATCCGGGAAAAATTTCACAAAAATAATGAATCACGGTCTAGACACCATCCTTATTTTACCCGTAGTATCAAACAAGACAAACTGCTGATGAGGAAGGGTTGATCATTTCCCATATTGGCTTAGTTTGTCCTCACCCTAGATGGTAAAATTCATGGCAAATATCTATATACAAGAAAGCAGCAGCACCTTAGATTGTGGTCAAACGTGTGTGGCTTAGACGCTATGCTGAGCAATCGGAATCCCAAAAAAATATAATTACCCGAGCTGCGAAAAACCTTGGAGGTAAAATTCGTTGACAAGTGTCTGTTTCAGATGGATCTATTGCTTCCCAAGTCCAACAGTGAAAATGTCTAGATGAGCTTTTTGTATCCAGGTAACTTTGGTTTGCCTCACAGAAACAAGGAGTTGAATGGCTGCATGATATCCTTACACAACCCAATCAGCTCAAGGATATTATGCACGGAGACAACCCAGAGATTTTCTGTATTCTTCCTTCTGGTTTTCATATCTCCTTAGACAGATTCAGCCTACCTTCAGAAACCACTACGGATAAACTATCATAACATTATGTTACAAATTACGGTTTTGTAATCGGCAAAGCACTGAAGACGATTATAAATAAAACTCCGGGTTAAAAACATGTTTTCACCGTGCTCAACTGAGCTGACTTCTTTGGTTTCTGTTGCTCTGCCTTTGCTACCAGGCTAGAAAATGGGATCCTGGGAGGAATGAAATTTTTTGGTGGATATTTTGTAGTATAGCCACTCTCTCATTTGTTGTAAAATCTGCATCATACCCCAAATTGATTTAGGTTGGTAGTATCTGACCGTGAACAGTTTACAAGTGCTCATTACTACGAATTGTTTATTTGAATATTTCTTAGAGAAAATCACCCTGGTGTTTGGGATGTCTCTGACCACAAATTGTCCCTGTAAACCGTGATGGACTGAAACAATCTTCGGTTTTGCAGAATGGAGCTTCTCAATTCTCGGTAGTATTATTCATTGCGTAAAAGGTGAGGTTGAATGGCATTGAAAATAACTTCACATTTTCAATCAGTATTAAGGTGTATCACGAGAACATTGTTAAAATAAAATAACAACCACGAAGAAGTCTTTGCGTTGAAACAAAGTCAGTAAATAACAATGTTGAGAGAAATTCATTACATTCATTATCGTATTAAGGCTGTAGACAATTTCGTTTACCATGAACAGAGAAAGTCTTTCACTATAGAATGAAAACAGATGGAGCTTCGTTTGTGTTCTGTAATAAGTAACAGAGAGGCAGAAAGGTTGATGTCCGAATCGGGCCCCATTAAACCTCTGTAAGTGAACATTCAAAAAGCCTGTCAAACAGTGAAGCAGGTTAGAAAAATTAGTCAAGTTGTTTTGTACCAAACGTAACACGTCGTGCGGCAGTTAAGAAATACCGTACAAACTGACCATGGTTTCTGTTGACAATTAGAGAACTGTAATTAGCACTGAAAAGCCGTAAGAATCCGGTTTTAGTGCTTCGAAGTCAGATTGTCCATATTCCTTTCTCATTTAAGCATATCTGAGAAATTCATTTGTTTTCTTCAGATCGCAAGACAGCCGGTCACAAGCTTCCGTTTTCTACATTGGGGCGCATTTTGAGCATCTTCTAGACAACGACAGTTGAATTTACCGCTGATGTTTATCCGAATTGACTACAAAGCTTTTGATTTCTATTTCCACTAACTAAACTGATGTGAATATGTTAGCTCTTCTAATAACACGCAGAAGACAAATGCTTTTGGGGTGGACTTCCTTGTATCAAGTTTTCTAACGATTCTGATGTTTCGGATAAATCCAAATGTTCATCAAGAAGGAGCTCACTGAGAACAAATAGCAAGACTTGGTTTTTGGATAATGGAAAACCCAGACCTGTTGAAAGAGGTATTTTCACAGATAAATATATATTCGTTCTGACTGACTGATTGACTCTCTTAATTTTCAATGCATACAAACATACCCATCAAATACTACTCATAAAAGACCATTCGCGACAAGAAATATTTGTCACGGTTAACTTTGTTATTTTTGCTTTTGTCTGTCATAAATGCTTTCCTACATCATTCTTTCAGATCTCTCAAAAATGTTGAAAACATCCCCCTGACTAATTTTGCACAACTTTAAAACTGTACCACGCAAATTGTGTGAAGAGCATACTTTAAGTCGTCCGTGAGAAATATAGGTAAGTAAAATATGTAGCCTGTAAACAAGATTAGAGCTAAAAATTTGGTTCATCACTCATAATGAAAGATTTCATCATTAGGGAAATAACTGAAGTTAACATTGGAATTAAGAGAGCTGAATTTGTAGATGCTCTGGCATAATCGAAGTTTTAGCAAAATCAGCAGCCGAGAAGCTCTCTGCTACGCAAGTACACCAGAGATGACGCCTTCAATGGTGGTGATCTTGGGCTTTGTAACTAATTTCATTTCTCTGACCATAAGCCTGTAATTAGTGAGAATCCAACGCTTTCAGAGCACGACCTACTAGCCGCATTTGTTGCGAAAAACAAAAACTTCACTCTACATTTAGGCAAATTGTTGAATCCTTAAGTAGAGTTGATCGGATCTGCGAAAGGTCCAGTATTCCTAATCGTCCAATCGAGAACAACTTTGCTAAACAGAATAGCTAAATTTGAGAGCCGTGCACCCCGAGAATTTCCTTTTGTCTTATAATCAGCTGCACAACAAGTGACATGACTGTGTTCAAAACAAGCATACAAGAGAAGACTCTACCAAACAAAAAAGAAAACGCTTTTTACCATCTGTTCATCTCCAAGCCCCTGTACTTAGAGGTTTCCCTGTTCTCAGGTCGTAAAATGAAAAAAGGAAATTTGAGTTGTACGAAAAGTTGATTCGTCACACTATAAGCATTTTGTGGAAGAACAGTATTGCATTTTTCATGAAGTTTGGGCCTTTAAAAAGGATATTTTAAAGGAACAACATTTGGTTTAAAAGGCTGGCTTATAAGCAGCAGTCTTTTGTATTTGATATGCGGCTGAACCTTTCCTTGGATTCTGTGATAGTATTAAATGACAGTACGTCTGCAAATGAATTATCGTAATTTCGATAACCAATCATCAGGCGCAAAACCAGACGAACAACTGTTCTTGAAAGTTTACAGCTAAGCCTTTACTATTCATATGCCATGAAAACTGGCTAACAGTATATCTTATCGGCCCTTAAGTAGACCAGAATCAAGAATAAGGTTTTTTTGATGTTCCAAGACTTTAAAACAAAATTCTAAGAATTTTGTTTTCAAGCGTGGAAAATTCAATGGAAAATTCTGCCTTTTTTGCTTGGTTGAAGTACGACGACGATTGTAATTCTTCATTCACCGGTGTCTGTCGAAAACTGAAAATAGGCGATGCTGGTTTTCAGACACGCTGGAATGGGTGGAAAAAACTGCAACGAGTGAATAAGAATGTCATTGGCAGATTGTTGATTTCAATGTCAATTTGTGCATTGGAGATAAAGTACTTGCAAGTTTGAACTGGTAGTAATGCGAACGAAAAGTCTGTTCGCAGTATCCACATAATCTGGATTTCAAAATAGACAGCCCGCAATAAAATAACCCTTCAGTTGCCAGAAGTGGATCGGCCTGTAATGCGGACCCATATGGCAGGTTAATATCTCGATAGGTTTGTTTATCAACGTCGGAAAGTTTAGGAAAAATCGCTTTGCACTGGCGGTATCTTTCAGAGATGAACAACTTTATTCACCGAATGAGCAGAACCTCAAGTCAGAGGTTTATTACATTTAAATGGTAACAGAACTGGGAATAATACTAATCACTACAGATCTGAGTTTGCCATTTTGTTCTAATAGTTGCCCCTATTTGAAAGTCTTCGACTTCATCAACTCGCCTTCGAGTAGACAAACAGATACTAGGAATGGGTCTAAAGTTGTACAAAATTTGTAGCGTACATTTGAGTGAACAATAAAACTGACTGCTTAAGCCGTCGCTGAGTAGCAGCTTATCCAACTTAGTTTATTGTTGAACGAACTCCCTTCATCGTTCGGTGATAAGATTCTTCTTGACTATGTGTGTTCTCTGATTATACATTTTTAGAAAGAAAGGGTTCTTTAATTTTCGATTCACAAAGAATTATCGATCGATGACCACAGACTCCCACTAATAGTGCGGATTTCGTCCCATAACGCACGTCTGCCTTTGCGTAAGTTAAACGGTGGTCAGTTAACTGTCTCACCACTGCCAACAATAACTGAATCCATTGTTTTTCTCCATGTCTCATTTATTTTCATTAGGTTTATCATGTTTTGCCAAATGAATGAAGAGAGGAAACGAAAGCCAGGCATCGCACAACTTGTCCTCTGTCTACACCCACCAAAGAAGGAGAATCTTATATTTCGTCTGCATTTTTTAAATCAGGTTCGTTTCATCAAACCCATTTTTCGACTACAGTTTGCCACGGACTGCCATTGTTTACAGAGTTCATTGCCCGAAAAATATTTTGTTGATCACCATAACGTTTTTTCTTCCTAAATGTCAAGCACAAAAATACATCACGAGCAACGGAATTGACGCAGACTGAGTCGTGAAGATTGGTGGGTACGTTATTTTCACATATCAAGCACGTTTCATTTGACAGGTCCTGTAGACAATGAAAAAGAATGGCAAAAATTTGGTACAAAGTACAAAGTGAACAAAATAGAAGGTGACGCAAATCGGTAACAATTTAAACGCTGGGAAAATGTATGCTCACTGTGTAATACCTATTTGACAATTTTGAAGCCATAAATGAGCGGTGAAAGCTAGTCGTGTGCGTTTCTTTCAATAAAGTAAAATTATCCCAGTTTCATGGACTGCTACCACATACCAGTGCTGGTTTATTATCAGTCATAATGGTAAAGAGATGGGCTTAGCATGAAGCTTCTGCACCGAACTAGAATTTGCTCTGCTACAGTTCACCAACAGAGAATTGAACTACGTAAGCCGACATCACTGCAGATGTTTTCCTTCTGGGAATTCACCCCACCAATAAAATATACATAACGAAAGTTAGCCTATTGTTGTTTGCCACAATAAGCTATTTCTTCCTTGTTATGAATTATTATCAATAAGTATCCACCAAGTTCGAATATTATTATTATTTGCCCCGGAACATCTGATCAGATACTCAGTCTCAACTTTGCACTTCATAATGATGCGTCTGTTCGTCAGAGTGATGGTATTTGTGGACTTGGATATTGACAAGTACAGAGTAGTAGTAATAATGACAACTTCACTAACTGAGTGCCCGTACCAAGCTTACATTTCGTAAGCTCACTGCTGTCAACCTTGTATTGCATTAAATTGTTCCAGAATGCTTTAAGGGGTTCTGAGCTGCGTTTACCGAGGGAAGAAATCGAGTCGAATCAAACAATCGCAGATTTTTGAGCAAATAACCTCACAGTTGGCTGTTCTGCTCCTTTGTAAAATAATCGTACAAACCAATTCGCATTTTTTTTCTTGAATGTCACGTGCACATATGCGGCTCAGATGGTTCGAACTGTCCTTTTGTTTTACAAGAATTAAAAACTTACGGAAGTAGCTTCAAGCCTACAGCCAACGGACAGATCACAACTGATGAACACTTGGGCGGTTTCCAGTTAAACTAATTGAATGTCAGTTTCTAGTTTGTTCTTTCCATTTTTTTCTCACATTGAGATCGATAGGTACATGTGTTCAAAACTACAACGATGTCATCAGGCTCAAATTATATGCTTTACCAGGAGCCTTCCGCATGTTAAAAAAATGTTTTACCTGAACCAAGAGCACTCATTTTTAGTTGAAATGGTTCAGCCAAAAACCGTTAAAATGAGTCTTGACAAAACAGGGCAATGCCTAACCAGCAGAGAAAGATAAGTAAATAACACTGACCTGTTTGTGCTTTTAAGCAATATTAGCTGAAAGCTACCTGCAAGCAAAGCAAACGGAGTCGACTTACAAGAAGTAGTGAATGATTTACACGTTTTACTTTCGAAAACCGGGCATTTTATTTTGAAACAAAATACCTGAGATCTTCTCCGATAAAACTATAGATAAGTTGATTCAAAATGAAACGAAGTTCTGCGAGGGCTAGAAAACCTAAACTCACTTTGAAATGATTGATCATGTAGTACCAGGCAAAAACCCACCACCTGAAACCATGGAAGCACAGTATGATTACTTTTTGCTCGTTAGAAGCCGTTTGTGGTGCATATTCTTCATATCGTCCAGGTTGGGGTCAGCCCAAACAGACTAGTGGTCCCGTGGGTGACTTACTGTTAAGCTTCCTGGGTTCGGGTCCGATCTGGGGCTCGGCGAAAATGGACAGCTGATATTCCTACAAGTACTTCCGTGGTTTTTAGAGGTGATTTGAGTGCTGATGCTACACAACGAATTGTTTCACAATTATAAGCAATTATTTGAATAACTGACGGGGCAAAAGGTTAGGCCAGCGATGTTCTTACTGTGAACACCGTGGGGTTTAAAATGCAAAGTTCAGTTTTTGAATATTGCCTCCACCGGCCTAATAATCATTTGATAGCCTTTGATTGATTGTCCGTTGCAAAAGTTAGTACACTTTTTAGAATAACAATAAAGGATTATAAAAAAATATCAATGTAGTAATTCGTACTGCTTCACTATATATTCAAAATAATGTCCACCAACTGAATGATTCACAGTGGACCGCTTTGTCACAGAAAAACTGATAACTTCATTACTCTCTCCTATACATCATCAACTAAGCCGTCTAGGAAGCATCACTGCACTCCTGTCCTAAAATAATTACAAACCTAACATACAAACAAACAAGTCGGTTCTTAGATGCAGCCCGGTGGTTACGATCACAGGGATACTGGGAGGTCTTTGATGGATGGATTTACGCATCAGTGCATGAGAATATATCCGTGAAGGGACTGGACGTATTTGATGTCATATTAATAACAATGTACAAAGGTTTCATCCAAAATAAACACCATTTTTTCAATTTAGACTACGCAAAAGCAAACCTAGAACAATCATATTTTATTGCCTCCTTACATAGATAAACACAGATCATCAATGGAATAAAAAGTATGTGACAAACTTCAAGGCAATACATTTGTATGCTAATATGCGCTTTCATTCATCTATTCAGAAAAATCACCCAACACCAGTCGGAATTCCATACTTTAGTGGTGTTAACAAACCAAGTGCGCTACAAACATAAGGGAATTAGTGTGAGAATCACTTTTTCCGCTTTGCCATCGCAAAGATTTAGAAGTGCAAATCAAATCACGAGCTAACTAAAGGAGGATTTTTGAAAGAAAACCCTTCCAGATAATCTCGTTTTGATTTTCAAATAATAATCATTTCCCTGCGTAATAATTGAAGTAGAAAAGAGTGCACATCATGGCAAGGGTATTTTACTGTCAGACTTTTATTAAATAAATTGATTCACTTGATACATGATTCATTCCCTTCCCCATGTGCAAGTGCAAATTATGGTATTTTACAAGGATTTCCGACAAGTTTTGAGTTCTCCGTAATGAGTTCAAACACATCATCCATGGTGTCAAATCGATTTTTCTTGATTTCGGTTGTGAAACGAGCTTTTCAATAAATAAAGTGAAACCTGATGCAGGTCTTGACCAATAAGAATCCTTCAAATGGCACAGTGGACAAGGGCGACAAAGTGCAAACCACAGAGGGCGGGGTTGTACAGTTCACCAAAATTACCCCTTGAGAATTGCCGATCAATTGGATTAAGCCAAAATTATCAAGCCGATTTACCGTTTCTTCGTTTTTTCTTGCCAATACAGAATGAATGAATTTGGCACTTTTGATGTTTTCTGTGTAGCTTGGGATGAGAAAAAGCCAACAGAAGAAGAAAAATGCGTTAGTGTAAAGTTGAAATTTATCTGCATCTTTCTTGAATCACCAATATGTTGGCTACTTCAAATCAGTGTACCGTTGTCGAGATCGAAGCCGTCAGTAAGTAAACTTTCAACCTGTTGGCACAGGAAGTCCAATATCTACTGAGATTTTGTTCACGTTTTTCCTTGTAACTCTCTTTCTCTCGTGTTTAATTGTGACAACTGCAGACAGATTTAAATAAAGTACGGTGATCTCTATTTTTTATTCTTCATTTGACACTCTGGGTTAATAAATTCAAATAATTCTTTCTTTACAGTAGGTCGATGACGTACTGACTGAAAGCGACTAAGATATGTTTGAGTATATCTATTTTAAAGCAATTTGATAGCACTTATTACTGTCTCATTCTACGAATATAGGGTCTTGAGCTCTTCCAAACAACCCACTTCTGTCCCCTAATAAAGTTACTATAATTACTGGTTGATCAGTTTTTCTTCTTTCAGAAAATAGTGGCGTGTGAATTGTGGCTTCGTGGAACACTGCACAAAAAGATGATAAATGTCCGACAGCCGAAGTAACGTGCCAATTTCACTCAACAGGAATCAGGAATATTGAAACAAAACTAGACCATTCATCTGTGCACAAAAAATGATTCATCATCACCTATTATTCAAACCGCTGAAACAATAAGAGGCAGCACGAATAAAAATGCTTCATAACTGTGAACCAGTGCTTTGGGAAAATTGAGGAATTTGAACTAACTATTCTTTTTCGGTTGGTGATATTATTTTTTTTGTGCCTAGTGTAAAATTTAAAAAAGCTAGTTCCATCTGGAAAAAATAAGAAAAGGTTTGCAAATTCTGCTGTTCTCTCTCAAAAATCAGAGATTAGGAAATTTGAATTATTCTTGAATTATACGCGCACTTGGTTTTCGATATTATCCTATTTCCCGCGTGTTCTTAACGCTTCTAATATATATATATGGCTGTCCGTTTTTCACTATGAAACTGAGTCTTTCTGAACTATCATAATCCGTTCAAAAATTCCGCAGAAAAGTTGTTTGAGATCAATTTGAAAAATGTCGGAAACAGTTTTCTCTACCACACAATAGCCCGTAGCCAAAAAAAATCCCATTGTTTTATTCGTCAATTTTTCATGTCTAAAGAACCGAGCCAAAATTTGGTTTTAAAAGTTCCATCAACGGAAAGTTCAATCGAACTGTCTGTTTTTGTTTAAGTTGCATATGAAAAACTTGAACCTGAGTCAGTGAGCAGACGTCAAATCGTATTTGGGATAAATAAAACTACTATCAACTAGAAAGAGTAGGGTGAATTACTATAGGAACGTAGATATCTTTGTCTATGTCAGTAAAGTATCTTTTACAGATTTTGGCCCACGCTTGATACAGTTTTTCCTAACTTAATTAACAGAGATATTTCCCTCTTTTCAGACTTATAGAGATTAACAAAATCTCAGCTTAAAAACTGAGCAATCAAGCAATGCAGTTCACCCTTTTCTCTCTTTTCCTCGGTTCATTTGTTCTAAGTACACAAGAACCTAATTTTATTTTTTTCAATATTTAACGATCAGTATAGTTTTCTAAATGGCTAAAAGCATAAAAAGCACGAACATCCTGGGATGATGAGTGATACGGCATTCACACCTGATTTCGATTTGTTCGCGTGTTCATCTTGTACTCCTGAGCAACTCCAATTCATGGAATCATTTAAAAAAGAGGACACCGTTGTTCGGCTGGAAATGAAAACCTGACTATCTGTTGTTCTTTTGGTTTCTCTTTGGTTTGCACAGTCTAGCTAGAATTTACGTATTTTATGGATTCGCTTTGTTTTTCAGATGCGTGTAGTGATCACACAAAAGTGTGAGAGAAATAAATACATCGATGATTCATTTAGAAATCCGTGATGATACGCTACTGAGCAAATGAAGTAATCCAAAGCAACCAACTTCATTGTGAAAAAGCAGTGTTCCTTTTTTCTAGTTCTCCAGAAAACCAAAGTTCCTACCATTTCCTACCATCAGTGCGATAAATATGTTTTCAAAACAAATGTGGTGCTCGGGTCTCTTCTGTCACTCCTTTCCCGAAGCTGGGTGTTCTACTCTGGCAAAAACAGATGGAAAAGACAAGAAAATCAGCAACCTTGTCTGATACACTAGAAAGCGCAATTCGCCAATCCCAGTATATCCAGGTAATACTGAGCTTGAAAAAGGCAATGACAAAGTCTGACAAAGTTGGAGTGCTTTTTTAAACAGTGAAACAGAAACTAACTGTCTTCAATCTTGATTTTTGCATTAGAAGTCCGAGGGTTCATTTATGTTCATTTAGTCTGCCTGAACTCAAAATGACAAATGAAAACTGAATGTGGACACGAAGCGGTTCATTACCCGAAAGCTGTTTTTCAAGTCAAAACTTGTTCAACTCGAGTTCGTAGATTTCTTAAAACGACGAACAGACAGAAATTGAATGCCATTTCCCAGCATTAAGGGACCGTTCACCTTTTATGAGCACCGAAAATTTCAACTGACTGTTTATTTGATACATAAATTCATAGAACCGGCGAACAAAATTGGTTTCTCTTCTGCAAAGTGCCGTCTCCCCCAGGCCAATCAAGGCATAACCCTTGAGCTTTTATTGGCTTTTGATCATATCTTGTTACTCTGCAAACAGTGCTCCAAGCAAGCGTAGTCGGCCACAACATTTACATTATCGGCCGAAATGGGGAAGGAAATAGGGGCAGAAGAAAACAAAATTGACACCGGCCCTCGTTTGATTCAACAAACTAGGCATGCATTTTTAATTATCCGCCCACAGAATTCAAGCTCGTATGAATGCAGATGGGGGCTCGTTTAAGCAGCAAAAGGAATAAATTAAACCAGACAGAAATCAGGCTCTTGATGCCCGATTTGAAGCAAACGCACAAAGCTGACCACCAAAGTTTGCACTGAATTAGATTTGTTCGTGTTCATTTATTAGTGAGACAACAGATCCGCAAAATCCAGCGAGCTTTATTGAGTTATGGTACAAAGAAACATAAATCATCATAGTTTCACAAATGTTGAATCCTTCTAAGCAGATCAGGATACAAGGTCTCACAGAATAATGGCGTGTGTTGACAATATATTGTGTATATGCAGAATTTACGGGTGGAACGGAGAACCTGAATGATTTTAACAATAGAAAACCCATTTGCATTGCTCACATCCATAGGTCCGCACCACGAGCTGAAATGGAACGGACCATTTTCTGCTAATCGGCCAGTTTCTCTACCAGCTATTCCATCCAACTATACTTACACATTAAAGTGTTCTTCGAATATCGTCCATCCATGAGTTGTTCATCCCATTAGGAAGTAGCCGGAGAGGCTGATCAAAGGATTAGAACCAAGGTAGTTGAGGTATATCATTGGGATGGTGTTTGTGCATCATGTGGTATTTACATGTGTTACTCACGTTTGACTGGTTGTACTGTAATAGTTGGCTCGGTATACCAGTCGCCAGTTCAATTATCGCCCATGGCGTGAACCTTGAAAGCGCAAAACGCACTTGAATTTTTCGCTATATGGTTCTTTTTGTTCGTCTGGTACAGAACATGCATTAAAAGGTATATTTCCTATGTATTGTACTTCCTCATAAGCCAGAAAATTAGAAACTAAGCGCTTTTGGCCATACTAAAGTAGAATTTAGTGCACAATTTGTTAAATCTCTTTGGTGACCCCTCACTATCTTAGTAATTAGACTTTCCTAGTGCTTTTCGTGCGTTTTACAAATAACTATGAATAAATCGGCTTAGTTTTTCCCCCGGTAATGCACAAAAACCTTGGTGTTTTTTTTGGTCGATATGCTAGAGATGTATAAAATAAGTGCAGCATCCTTCCTAAACCTGTCCAAACTTTGCAGACTACTTATATTATTCTAAGATGGAAAATGGGGATATTGCCGACTTATGAATTAAAAACGCGGACCATTCATTACTTCATATTTTTAATTTGAACACTTGAACCAACTTTTGCTACCCTTCTTTTTGCGGCATGTCATTATTCAGTCGCCTTGTCAAGAAAAATATAGTCAAGAAAAATGATACCTGTGCATTTTAAATTTTACATCCTTACCACTATTAATACGCTCTAATCAGCCCTGGCGAATGATAGCATCCGTTTTATGGATAATGAAACTGGTCACGCTAAATACTCACTTATTCCAAGTTCTCAAACGCTGAGGCAAATAAACTGATAAAAAAGAAAAAGTGGATAGCATGAATGCTGTTCATAGATCATTTTCCAGAGAACCCGAAGAGAAGGATGAACTGTCCGTTGTTCAATAAAATAAGTCTCTTGAGAAATAGGACTCTGTGCTATCAGGAGCATGAAATTAGGCAGAACTGTTCAAAACGGAGGGGGAATGATCACATTCAATGGGAGCAGTTCTGTCGGCTAGTCCTGATAATTGGTGTATTTACGTGATCCCATCCGAGGACTGGAACTGAACATGAGACGGAAGAATTGAATGCCACCGATTTACATGGCCCGAGGTAAAATTTAAGAATCAAAGCTATTTAGTACTTCACTTATTTATTATGATGTCAAAAATTACTCATTAATTAAGCGTATTATGTTATTCGTAATTTACATTTTTTTTACAGATGAGCCTCCTGAAAGTACCGGTCTATTCTGTAGACACGCGTAACATTTTCATAGACACCTTACTGTGAAGCCATAAAACCACTGTCGAAAATCTGAGGCAAGCTTGTGATATCAAGATTTTGAAGCTTTATTCAAATCGGAATGGTGGTTCCGTTGTCTTGACAGCACAAGAGTTTATCAGAAAACTTTCCAAAACACTTTGCTGCCTATTTTTGAACGCTGTTTGCATTACAGTTTAGAAGAGTTTATGACGTTTAACAAAAGGTGATTAAAACTTCATGACTCTGAACTAACTGTAATCTTAAACATATGACTGCTTTCAATCTGTTCTTCAGTTTCAGTGTACATGAGAAGACCTGTTGTGAGACTGGAATCTTGGTTTTACAGGCTTCACTTTGTTATCAGCAAGCACACGTGAAACGGAAAACATGATCAACTTGGGAACAAAAGAGATACAGTGGGGACAAAAAGAACATTGGCTTTTGCTCTCCATTTGAAGCTTCATTTGATAACCCAATGTGATCGCAGTTTACAACCTTTTGTAGTGATAAAAACATTCCTTGCACTATCTGGCATATATATCATCGTACATTAAACAAAATTCGTTTTTCCTACTGGTTTATCTAGCTGACTTGCAATTTTGACCCATTTCCTACTGTGGACTCCAAACGCTTTGACAGCGGAGAACCATGACAGAATTTGCGCCTTTCATTTTGCGGTCTAAGCCAAAAAAAACGATTAAAGTGAGTAACCTTCCGTAATGAGCAGCAAAAAAACAAACTGCTTTAATTTGGTTTAACTGGAATCAGAAAATAGTGGTTGAAAGCATAGAGAACAAGTCTGGTTAACACGTCGTTGAGCAAAGATTACATGGCTAATGATATCGGATCGTGTTCAGTTATACCCAGAAAATAGCCACTTCACTTTCAAAGACTATAGAAAGTGACAGCTTTATGACTGACACTAATCCACTAATGCTCACGTGTAAGTTGAGTTATTCATTGATGCGTGGATGTCAGTTATATTACCGTGAATTTGTTATAAGTGAAGCAGCTTCTGAAAAATGACACCTCCGTGTATTCAGTATGAAGTGGATGTATGTTCTCATCAATTCTGCCGTACACTGTCAACTGTCTTTATTTTCTGGACTAACAGCAGCCTAAAAATTGCTTTTGGTAGTAGATTAGATTTTTGTATAAAATAATCCATCATACCCTTCCTCGTGGGGGCTCGATGGACGTGCAGTGCTGATAACTCCCAACAAGGATGAAACAGCTGTTCAGTGTTTCTATGACTTTCAATGATGAGTTGGGCGTTAAAATTGCGCCATAAGTCGTATTATATAAAATGCCTAAAGCTGCACACGCATTCCTAATGTTTCTCATTTTCTCGAGGTTGTTTTTCTCATTCCGCTGACTTCCATTGTTTTTCCAGATATTTTTCAAACTGAATCGCCCAACTCTGCTCACTATCAACGGAATACCAGTTCTGTCTACCTATCGGAGAATGATCATGCACATTCATTTTAACCATGGAACAGTATGGGGTTATTTTACTGTCTAAGTTACAAAATTTGGTTATTGGTAAAATAAACCGCACAGAGTTGTAAAATAAGGCAGTATTTTTTGATAATCAGCTAAACTCTGCTCATCTTTTTAACTGAATAGTCATTCTCCGCATTTGATATAGAAGCAAATTGGCTGAAAAAAGGTAAAGTGGTAACAGAGATAGCCGGGGGAAATTCAAATATTCATGAAAAATTAACCTTGAAAGCTGGGGAAAAACATCAACTAAAAGATGAAAAACTAGCAATAGGAAAATCAATTTGTAATTTTTAAGCTATCACAGGATGCTTTGTGCTTGTTAAATATTGAATGTTTCACTTGCTGATGCATGCTAGTTATCTACCCTCACGTATTGTACACCAATGACAGAAGCTTTAGGGTTGTTTAATGGTAAATCAACTCTGCCAGCATGTGTACGGTCTTGTACAGTGTGACCGGCACTTTCATTATGTCTTGGATTGCATTCAAATTTTAATTTTTTCGTGTTTCAGTAAACTCACGTTAAAACCGTATTTCAACACTGTGCTTCGCTAAAAATTCTTGAAAATGTCCGGCTCTTGTTCTTCTCAAATTCTCCCTTTTGAACATCTTTTGGTTAAAATAGCATTCTTTCAATTCAGAGGACGATTTATGTAATATGGTTTTGTCACGCAATGTGCGCTTTTTAAGCGTGTTAGAGAAAGCTGCATAATTATTCCGCATTTGTACCAACTGCCCTGCGTAACTTGGGAACTTTTTTAAACTAACCGATATGGCTTTCAGTGAAACAGTACACCAAAGGACAAAATAGAAAAAAGATGAACACCGTTTGTCTGGCTCTCAAGTTTCAAACTTTCCCTGGATCTCACTCCTGTTTTCATGATAAGGAAATTTCAACCCTGCTCTCCGCGTTCACATACCCGAGCAAAGTGCCAAACACTGACCACCCAGCAGCATTTGGTATGAGCAGGTTGTTCTCAAATTTTCAAACTTTTGTCCTTTCTCTCTCACTTTCTCTTCTATCCTTGGACAACGGAAAGCCCGATGCTGCCACGGGGATTTCGTATGATTAATTACAGCTGACAAGCGTGAATATGCAATCTTCTGGGCATCCGAGAATACTATTCCAGTTTTAGGCGATTTTCTTCAATTCTCCGGGGAAAACCTTAATGGATTAACGTTTGCAACAGTTATAGATAGCTCAAATACCTACGGGATATGTAAGCAAATAAAAGAACAGCATCACAGTGGAACGCGAACGCCCTGAAGTCCAGGGTGATCTCAAAACTTTTTTTCGGATACATGGCTTGGAAGTGAGAACTATGTGTATAACCTTTT
This sequence comes from Fasciola hepatica, assembly GCA_948099385.1. NCBI lineage: Eukaryota > Metazoa > Platyhelminthes > Trematoda > Plagiorchiida > Fasciolidae > Fasciola > Fasciola hepatica. Next base: position 7,773,277 of record CANUEZ040000019.1, read on the forward strand.
TGACCATAGTTTCTCATAAGCTGACCTGCTGCAAACTTATAACCTCCTGACTGCTAGGTCTGTGGTTGATACTAATTATGAGGTCATCAGCTCATTATGCGTACGAAACGGTATGTGAAAAACGAGAAATTTCATGTGAACTTTACACGTTTTTTTCTTTTTATCAGAGAATAACTGTGAAGGACGCAAACAGACTGTGCAATTATACTGGAATAGTAGAAGATATTTCTGCTAAGTTTTATCATCCGATGTTATTTTGTGAGAAAAGGGAATTTTGCAAAAAGCTAATGAATGACAAAAGCGGACAACAAAGACGGGATAAGAAGTCAAAGATAAGCCGATGTTGACAACAACGTGGGAGTTTCCATTTTGGTAGTTTGGTTTATCAAATACAGTCTTCAGTAACAAGACTTCCGAGGGGTATCACATAATCCGCATGAATGATCTTTCTCAAGATCATTTTTGCCCGGAAACTCATAGCGTACATCTATCATTTTTACAGGTCCTTTTCTTTCTAAATCATGCTATTACTTTCACAACGGCTGACTCCCGTTAACCCGAACTATGGCTTTATTTTATAACCACAGAATTTCTTTTACGCTATTGAAAATACTGCATACTATGAGTCATTAGGCCCTAAATTATCATCTGTAAATTTCATTGTTATTTAGGGGAAACCTGTATGAATTTTGAAGTATCATTTTGGGATTATTAATTTTCTTAATTTAACCAATTTTGATATACTATTACCCTTGTTTATAACTACGTCAGACTCCGAGAAATATTCTAGTTGGTCAACTTAATAAATATACAAATCTGAAAACAATTTGGAATATTGACGCCAAATGGACAACACTCGTTGTTGACATAATTTGAACTTAGACAAATGCAGTTTCCCAGTTTATCAAACGTCTGTTATTTGAATTGCAAATTCCCATTTAGGTTACTAATTAAATGAGTCATTAGATTTTCTATGTTCCGAGTAAATAGATTTTCCCAACTCAATCACAGATAAATCGATGATACTTGTTTTTCAAAGCAAGTTGACAGAAAATTGATAGTTTTTCGTTCATTATCGAGATGCTTTCCACTGAAGTTTGCAAAGGCTACGCATACGTAAGTAAACCTCACCAAAGGTAACATGTCTGTATTTGACACAAAGCAAAATCCCATTTTGAGTACAACAAAACTGCTAGTCTGCACTGATCAATACGTGTTCTTCATAGATGGGTGACCTAAAATCATGTGTAGTAGTGAGAACTTCTTCATTTGAAAGGGGAGTTCAGCCAAGTGAATTTTTTCAAACTAACGTTATTTAGCAAGTATCAGTTTTTTTTGTTTTTTTCAATTCATAAAGCCAATTTTACGTGCCAACGTTGCTGTTGTCTTTGAGTTGTTCCAATACCCCAGTTTCTTCTGAGGTGAAAACTCGCAGTTTTGCACACTTAACTTTTTCACGTCTTCAAGCAGTTGACAGGGTGATAAACATACGCAGCATTTTTATAAACGGTACGCATAGGATTGCCGTGAGATAGAATCGACAAGCAAAATAGCGGCATGACATCAAACAATGGCATTGCTTGATAAAGACTTAATTCCAACATTTACAACACCTCAGTTCTTCACGTCTGTAATCATCCCTTCGCTGGTGTTCGTACGGGGCCGTAAAAAAATAATGCTTGAAAAGCGACCAACCGATTGGTCCAAAGCCGTTCTATCCGTGTTTATTCTCTTTTCCAGATAGAACTAGTTGGAGAAACAGGCCAGTCCTATATCCTTCGTCGGAACCTAAAGAATGTTCAACCTTGTACGTCAGTTTTCTCTAACGAAGAGAGGACCAAGCTATAGACATTAGGGGCAAAACAATCCGAATGACAACAAAATGGTGCAAACTGATACGTTATCGAAGTACTTTCACCTTATTGCTCATCGAGACAAAAAAGAAAACATAAGTTCCACTTGTTTGCCCTAATAATTCCCTCAACTTTGTATAGTAATGGACGTTTTAAAAAGTTGTTTTTCGTCAGTGGCACACGCTTCATACTGGGTTTCTATAAGAAATGAGTCAGTCAGTCTGCCCAATAAAAAAAGCAGTTTGCATAATTATCGCCACCAAAAGTTAGTTACTTCTGCATAGTTTGGCTCTCTATCGAGGAAAGTTCCCTGATCGTTCGTAGGGGATTTGTTTCCGTGACATTTTGGACTAAGAGTTTTTTTCTATGCGCGTGAAACTCATCTGTATCAATCTGAAAAGTCATAGAGAGGGAGATACAGCAAGTGTTTCAGCTGTTTTGAATGTTAGGTAAACACACAAACAGTGAACAAAAGTGGTCAACGAACACCGGTTAGCAATTACATTGGTGGCGTTAAAAAATATTTCAGTTGAGAAATACCTGGTTGAAATCAAAATTATCCATTGCAATGTTTTCTTTATGCACAAATGTATTTGAGTCAACAATCAAGAGGCAGTGTGCAAAACACAGATACACAGTGGCAAGAAGAGGAACACGAATGGAAAAGACGATGCGGGACGTTCACATCGATGGAAATCGCTGATATCGTGCTCCCAGTGTGCCCCGTATCAGACGGGAAATTCACAAACTTGTAGCTCTTTCCAAGCGACAGTCAACTTCACAACAAACACAATGTGAATAAAAAGAGAAAAAATGTTGATTTTGGTGGGAAATGAATGGTTACATTACCATAATGATTAAAGTACAGCTTATTTAATAAATTAATCTGAAATGTGCCACAAGATCTTTAGCAAAACCTAGCGGCTTCTGGTTAGCTACTTTCAGCCACCTCAGGTTTTCTTCATCACACAGATTATTGGCATTCGCTTGCTGTATATCGGTCATAAGCCCAGGAGAAGAATATTATTCCAAAACTTTTACTTTAAATTGAGAAACATCACGTCCTCTTTAATAACTTAATGAGAATTGAAAGAAGACATAGTGCGAGATTTCGGGATTTGGTTTATTCCTGTCGATTGCGTACAGGAAACATGTCAGTTTACATGTGATACGGAACAAGGGATACATATTGAAAAATGAGAAAACTTTTCAACACAGTTACTTCCGCCATTTTTTTGAAGGGTAGGGCTAACGTCAGTGAAAATGAGAGGTTTACAGTGATTTTTAAGGTGATAAAGAAGAGATTTAGTGAAGCCATGCAACCCCACAAGAATTGCAAGCTTCTTTGTGAAAAACTTTCTGTTCATTATTCCGTAGTGTATCCGACCTACAGTATCATATATCAACCGACATATTTCGGGTACGTGATTGACAAGAGTGAATAAAAGGTTGCACTTTCTTCCATTCTAGTTCAATTTGAATCCTATTTAGGACATCCAAATTTAATTAGCAAAACTTGCCGCTGTGTGCATTAAACTATTTCCAATAACGTGACGTAAACTGTATTCAGTTTACCTAACTTTGTTGCACTGTGTTTTTAAGTGCATGATAGAAAACCCAAGTAGGAGCTATTGTGTATTAAAGGGTTTTGATGCTTGACATTTTCAAAAAAATTATATTCCTTCTTAGCTTCATAAATTCGCGCTCTGTACGCGCCGTGATTCAAATGCAATGAAACAATGAACTTAAAATTTTGTGTCCTACAACTATGCACTGTTAGAAACAAAAGGCCTTTAAATTTTATTACAGCTATAAAATTAGAAAACTACAAAAATTAGGGGTGAAATATGTTCCCGGTTTCACTTTTCCACAATAATTTATCTAAGCTGTTATTGCACGTATAAGATCTACCGGTCCGATAACCGAACTGAGACGGAAATTTATCGAAAGTAAATATCTCAAACAGACCCTGCCGACCATGATCGCTACTTTCACTTAGTTACTATACTGAATCAATACTGGCCCGTGTTGTGTCCCGACTATTTCTCACTTTGTTTCTCTGAATATTTGATATCTGCGTTTAAATACAAGCAGGCCAGTATTCCAGCTGACTAACTGGGATACTTTGTAAAGGACGGCAAACGTATGTCCAACAACGTTACAACTTCAAGTTCATTTAGGAAGTTAAAAACTCTCCTCGTTCATGATATTTTCAGTTTCATTCGCACTTTTCCCAAGAGAAATTGTTTCATCAGAATTTGCTATCCAGTCGTTCACTTTGCTCTGCTCCCCATCCCCTCTCCTCGTAAATGGAGGAATTTCCGGACATTGGTCTCTTGATATTGGCTACAAAATGTTAGTTGAATGCAGAGAAATTTGGCGACTCTTACAAGCAACTGAGATGGGGACTTTTAAAATCCTCAAATATGTTATATTTTCACAGTTTTCATCAGAATTCTTTCCCATATGTAGAGACCTGATAATCAGTAGCTTGAAGGTGACTTGGAAAAGCGCACTTATTTAAGTGAGAAAACTGAACGAAATATTAAATTGGAGATGCCATAAACTGTATTTAGTTTGTGCGGTTTCATACACTCAGTGTGCCTTTCCTATAAGTCCACTGATGGATATCTAATCACAAAGAAGCTTTCGTCCAAACAAGTAAATTCTACCAGAAATGACACTACGAATAGTTCCCCTGCAAATTTTCAATTGTATTCTCTGTAGTTATTCTCCAGCTTGATTAGAAACTGATCACTGTTGAAAGCCGCGTAATAAGCAAACCTGAAGCATCCAATTTTCCGAACAGACTGCATTCCAATATCACTCAACTGCAACTAATAAAGCCTGACACTGTGGAATTCAGCGGAGCTCTACGGTAATCCACCTACGTCCAAAAGCTTGATAAATTGCAGTTTCATAGCCATTTGTGAAGCACTTTGCTTGTCTGATCTCCCCACTCGCCAGAGGTCCCGGCTGTTGGCTAACCCTTGCGCAAAATACATTGATTGTTGAAGTTGCCAGTTGATCCTACATAATTTTATCTTGTCTTTGCTGAGTTGAGAGCAGATGAATAAAGTATTGGTGACTGAGTCTTGAGAACATAGTATGTGGACGGAAATCCCTTTTGTGTTGCGGCTACTGAATACTAGCTGAGTAGTTGCGAGTATTTTAGCTAATAAACCAGACTTAATGTAATACGTTAGAACCAAAAGATGAAACGAAGTGAATTTAAGTAAGTCAATATTTCGTCTGCTTTACTTTCATATGAAGAAGGCCTGGTAGTAGTAAAAGTCGCGTTTGGTTACTCGATACCGAGGTTTCGGGTATCTCAGGAATTTCCATAAAATAGCCCTAGTGCTCTCGGTTTTTCTAACGCAATCTTATTACAACGTACTTGTGTTGTTCATGTCATATTCATTACTGCACAGACATACATTCCACTCCGACTCTCACCTACTCCTCTATAACATTTCCCTACTACTGGTACAGTTGATGAACTTGGTAGGAATGTGACGAATGCCTCCTTTCTTCGATACCATTGCTCTTGGGTTCGACGTATGGAACTATTCTTTCTAATTGCTACTTGTGATGTTCAAATTCGTCTAAGCCTGTGTGATTTCATCAGCTGACGCTTCTCAATAATACTTCGTCAGGGGGATAATTTGAATTCATCTTTTCCCGGCTGGAAATACATGTTGAGTTCCTTAGGTGTAGGCAGCGATATATTCATTCCTAATATGACAGGGAAATACAGTTGGGAAGCTTTGGATTTATTTTGTCTCATGCATACTAGGAAAGTGGTGAGATAACGTGCTGAGTTATACATGTACTGTGAAGGTTTTGCTAACGTAGGTGTCGGATTTAATGCCCACATTCGTGGCTTCGTGTCTAACACAATCATTGTATTGCAAGCACTTTTAGAAATGTCGCCGGTTTAACTTGCTTTCTTCAATAAAAATAAAGACACCAAATCTTTAAAACATCAAAATAAATCTCACTTATAAAAGAATTGGAACCTTCAGTGAAATACTGATAAAAATTTCAGATAAAAGCCGATATTCGAATGAATAATTTCAAACTTTACAGAGGTTCTTTTAGAATTTCTTCATTAATAGGTCATGGGACTAGCCACATTAGTGATGATGTGATTTCAAAGCAGATGCTTCGTCAATGTTCAGTTTTATATCAAACCACTAAAGTGACTCAACATGCGGCATTAAAGCTTAGATCACCAATGAAATTCACGTAAGCTCCGTAATGTCATTTTATCCTTGGTGAGCGTCAACAGTAGTGCACTACCACAAAGCCTCAACTGAGATTAGAATCCTAGGCGAACGATTCTATGTCAAACACCTGACAACCAGGCTATCCGAGATGACCCTCAAATGCTTTTCTAACGTCCACACTATACTATATAGCGCCTGTTTTCCACTGACTTTCGAAAAACCACAAATAATTGCCGTCATATCGATGAACTCTCATATTGGATGTCTTCTCTGCAAGAGTATGAGTAAAACGAAGGCACCAGATTCGAAAAAATCACACTGGATGGCTACTTGAGTAGTACAAACTGTATGAGGTATGAATTACTTATTGAATAATACTGCTCCGATTTTAAATGGGTCTCAAAGGTTATGCAATATTGATGATTTCCAATAAGAACGAAGTAACTTCGCAGTAGTTCAGTGGTCTTCAGTGGTTGAATGAAAGCCGATCCCGCATGAAGAATAAGCTTGTCGACAAATTAAAACCACTCTCCTTTGTCTTCAGTAAATCAACATATTGTCCTTTCTGATAGGGAAAGACATTGCCTAACAAATGTGAGTCAATGAACAAACGTGAGAACTGGATTTCTGAATAATCCCAGATTGAGCTTTATTCTAAGGAGCAGCTGAACGCTCACAGAGTGGTAGATCTCCGGTGGTAAATGAAAGAAGGGATGAACCCGTAAGATTCTCACATTGTCCAATCAGACGAAGCAGAAGATGATTTGAAAATCCCCTGATATTGACCAGATGTGTCATTGTGGAATTTCGTTATATTTAGATGACCTCCAAAATAACCATCTGGAAGGAGCTCTTATTGCACGAAGTATGAAGTAGGACGAATGTCATACTTTCCCGGGTGGATACAGAAAGATATTTATTTATGTCTATAATAACTAGCTAGCAGTGAAAAAGCTCCAGGGAAATAGCCTTTGTGGGTTGCATTTATGAAACAATTAAATATGCTCGAAATTTCAGAAGAAACTTCATTTCTACCAGAACCTCTCCTCTTCGACCATGACAGTTTATGAGCTACAGAAAGAAAACGAAGCAACATCTAGATACATTAATGTAACTTGGATAATAATAGAAAAACACATTTTATGTATGAGTTGTCATTCAGTGACTCTGCCTTTATTCCTTAGGAATTTCGCCAGTCTCTTCAGAAGAGTTTACCATGTTGATTATGAAGTCCTTTTTGACCTATGGCTCACCATTTCCTATTTTTGACCCCAACGGCCCATATATTCTCTCTGCAGAACAGAGATATTTGCGATTACATTTGGATCCAAAAAAAGGAGGAAGTCAGTTTAGCAAGACCTACGAGCTCCATAAACGTTCACAAGTACGAAAGTTGGATAAGGCACAAATTGATCAGTTTGCGTGAATGTGTTCAAAACTATACATGAAACACGGCGTCGAAAGTTAATCTGAAGGCATACTGACTGTGCTTGTGATATCATTTCACAAAATATAGGGGAAAGTTTCAGACATAAAGGTGACCATCTTCCCACTATTCAGGCAACAGCTCGTTGAATTTCATCGACAATGCTGCTCATGAAGTATTCCGAAAAATATCAGGAATTTTGCTGGGTTTAGTATCTGGTATTCCGTCGGGTACTTCGTCGGGTGAATTTCTTACCACGAATGACTTTTTTCTGACATTTCCACAAATCACGACTCACTAAGCATTTGACTGTCACCTTTCAATGCTATGAAAGATTTCATCAAAGCCGTGAAGCTTAAAGTGTATGCCAAGCAAATTTTGCAATGCATCGCAATCGATATTACCTCTATAAGGACATTCGCTAGACACGATGAAATATAAGAGTAATGTATTACGCTACTCACGAGTAGGCATATACGACGTCGATAAAGCTATTCAACTGGAGGGCCAATCCCGTAAAAGTGAGTTTACAATTTGCTTAGTCAGCTTGGGTGATGCCTCTTAATCCTAGTTAACATCCGTCGTCCTTTTTGATCTGCATATCATGCCTTACAGTTATATCTAAAAGATAATACAGCCATGGGTGAGGTCAGCATCTGCCTTTTATCCTCGTTCGGAATCTAGATCTAACTGATCTTTCTTGAACTTCAGTGGTCATCATTGAATCAATTTCTACTCACTTTCACTACCGGGCCCTGTTGTTCACTGCATGGCAGGATACGTCAGCCGTATAATTTTCGTCTGCTTGTCAAACAGTGACAGGGGCTGGAATTGACTTTTGCACAAAACTGTACCAGTTTCTATCTAACAGCAGAAGTTCTCAGTTCGATTAAAAACCCACTGACAACGTTCATGGCAGGCAGGGGAAAATATACAAGTATTCTTAAGCAGGCAATTTATTAATATTACTCTGCTGTTCTGGAAAACAAAGAATGTTTTTCTTTCCACCTACCCCCAGTTTCTGGTCATATCATAGACAAGTTCTTGTCCTGTCGAATTTATTTTGCAGTAAGTTAATGACAACCAAGTTTTAATAAAATGAATATGTCTACAGCATCTGCATCTTACAGAAGCTGTACTTGTGATGGCCAAAAAATGAGTCTTCTCAGGTTCTGTAAAATTTCAGGAAGATACAAGTCGGAAACTATTTAATCTGTCCAGAAACAATCAGCCGAGCGTCACAGTTCAATTTAAAAATAAACAATCAGTAAATATCAGTAGTCTTGGCCACTTTTCGTCGTTCACTTTCTATTTGAGGGACAAAATTCAACTTGACAGATGAGACTAATGCCGTAACATGAGCTAATATAACTTATTGCCTTCATAAATGCAACAGCTTATATCACCATGCACTGTGACTGAGTTTTCATAACAGTTTTCACACATGTCCCTTATTCCTACAGTTCAATAAAATAAATTGACAAGTAACAGAAATACATATATTTACTATTGATATCACACATTTTGGTCTTCGAAACTATGTGAAATTGGTTCGCATTAATATAAATGGACGACACAAATCAAAATGTACCGTTCCGTGGTTTGATCTGTTTACCTTATTTGTCGCTCGCCGTGCTTATACGATATCAGCACTCGTGAAATGAAATGTTCATATACGATTACGCATGCCTATATATATATATATATATATATATATATATATATATATATATATATATATATATATATATATATATATATATATATATATATATATATATATATATATGCCAAGCTGCATGACAGCTATCCACTCGGATTAAACAGCGTTGCCCACGCCGGTTAAATCAAGAACAGGCCGGACCGATAAATAGCGCAGTCTCAACTCGCGTGGTTGAATCCGGTCACTGCACCCAAAAGCATTTGGTTCCGGTACTTTAGTTTCCAAGGCCCAAGATTGACCACTTCCTTAACAATCTACCTTCCTATCATCCAGACGGAGTAAGCCAGATATTTAAAGCATCGAAGCTGAAATCATTTCAGATTATATCTGAAAAAGGATGAGCCTTGTAGTATGTTATACCTAAGGGTATGATGTTTGGTAACACCGTGTAGTCGGCAATGATAGTTGTCAGTCGGCGTTTACTTTATCGCGGGTCACCTTTCTCAAAACCGGTTTACAATCACATGCATCAATAAACGATAACGCGAAGATTCCGTGGTTGCTATCTGAACCGAAGTTGACGCACGCCTCCGTTGTGAAACTTTAAACAAGTCGCTCACGGTGATCGCGAATTAGGCTCTACTTCACGATTTTCTCTGTGTGGGAAGCTGTCTACAAAGATGTAATTTGAAAAATAAACAAAGATAAGATGAAGTAAACGATGCCACTTTCTAGTGGTTCTTGAAGATTCCCGGAAAGCACGGTGGAAAGTGTTATCTGCTGGAAGGTCATGAACTTTACTACCACTTTAACATGCCTCATCATAAAATGACTCCTAAGGTTGGTTCTTTTGTTGGGAGGAGAAATGCGGGTTGCTATACTGCAAAGTAGGTTGGAAGTTTTTCATCCGTTATCATATTTTTATCAAATTCGAGGTGAACGAAAAGGGGTGGGGGGCAAACCGTGACGAAATAGATTGATTTTCAAATGGTTCGTGGAATCCGAAACAATACCGTGCAGATTCCGATCGTTTCGACGTTGACGAAACAGTGCTTCTCCCGAACGAACAACGGAAGTGTTTCAAGTTTGGACTTTTGAACGACTGATTGAAACCATTGTTTGGTTGCACTACCTTTGATACAAAACCATTCCTAGCTGACATTAAAATATATGCGAACACACAGTGTTTTCGGCGTCCACACAACGAGTCTCTGTCTTGAGGTACAGTAGTTCACGGAAAGCATGGATGACTTTCGTTCTTTGATGTGGCTGATTAGGATATTTAAACAACCGGGTGCTTCACGAGGTGTGGAAAACGGCACTGTTGTGGACAACTCTCTTCCTAATTAGGTTGGTCCTCCATTGTCTAATACTGAGTTATTATATCCACCTCGTAATTTCACATCACTCGTCTAACCTATGAACCAGGCAGATATCTGATCCTTCAAAAGCATGTCCCGAATGATTGTGTCTTCGTTGTGCATAGCGTATGGAAGCAAACCCAAGAAGAATTTAAAAGTTAGTTTTGACCTTTTAAAAGCCCTAGACATTATTACGTGAGCTTCGATTGAGGTGCATCCGGACACCGTCAGCAAGACTTTTCATGGTGCATGATTCACGAAAGCGGACGCCGTAACAGCCCTGGAAATCTCGTGCATTTTTCCTGAAACGCTTAGCGGTTATTCAACAGTCGGAGGTTTTCTCTCTCTCTCTCTCCGACAAAAGATTCACCATACTGAGATGAACACTCATGAGGTGATGTTTAAAGTAATTGAAGAACATTGTGTCCGTGTATAGCTTTAGGAACAACAGATTCTGAGCGACTATGGCGCAGATTTGAAGAAGAATTGCAATTAGGGAAGCCCACATCGCCAACCATGGTGAAAGAGGCACTCAGCCTCAAAATTATCAAGTCCTACGCCATGACGAGTCAATTTCTATCAAGTGATGGCATGTGTGATACGATTTACTACACTGTTTATCAAGGAGGAGAAAATACAACAAATTAGAAAATACGATATGTTCTCTAATAAATTGTCAATTGTTCACTTGTACATTTTAAACTTCGAGGACGGACTAAACTCGCACTTCATCGATTATTCTCGCCATCGCCTTTGATTACGTTCTGTGCCCGTTCAAACTGATCTGTCCTATTCGGACTGCGTAGCGAGCCGTTTGTCTGTTTCCGGTGAGAGGCCTTTTGACTTCACCACGAGTTCCATTCGTTGGGAAAAACGGATATTTGTCATGATTCGCTTACAAGATGCAAAGTACATCGGTCAGGTCAACGTTTGTTTGTGTTAGGATCGTGTGGTAGTGGAAAGTCACCGTTGTGTGGCCAACCCACGTGTCATTGACATTCGCACGTGATTCGTTCCGCTCCCGTTGGCTTGGCACTTGTGTGCGCGATGCCTGTCTATCCCTCGCTCTGGTTTGTTCCACTTTACCAATCACATGCGGTTAGGTGCGCGTGGGACTGACATTGATTTTTTGTTCTCGTCCGCCTGACACAGTATCACGCTTGCGCTTGCCAGTGGACGATTCACTTGTTTGCTTGCTTGCCTGCTTACGTATGTGTTTACCGATGCTAATAAACGGATCTGTTACGTACTGTTTTCTTCGAATTCTGAACGCAACAGTCACTTAGATGAGTAACTGCATCTTTTCAAAGTCAATTCATTTCAAAATTAAAATGTGGCTTTATTCATCCCAAGGGACGAATTTTCAGCATCATTCTTATCGGCACGGTATTCGTTGTGTATACCTGTTGACCATACAAATAATTTAAAAGAATGAAATAAATATATAATTTAAGCAACTATAACAAAGAAACCATAGCAAAAATAATTTTTACATCGCTCTTTGAGTCCATTAGACATCAGTGGCTGGTTGTTTAGGTAAATTAAAAGGTAGATGTGGTGATTCAGAAATCATCGCACATGATACAGCTTCGTGACTACTTGCGATGAGAAGCTTCGATCATTTAGGACCGCCGAGGACATGCAAGGCAAAAGCTCGCTATGGTTGGTCAACTTCTAATCTACCAATTACTTCTTTTGATTTAACATATTTATTCAAACTGGTTCTGCCATATTACAAACTTTTGCGTAGTTTCGGATGAGCGTGACTTCATTGGTCCTACCAATTCGGGTATTGCGAGTGCTGCAGTAGGATAGGACGGAGGAAACATTATTGGTTATTTGAGGGTAGATCAAGTAGTATTTACAACAGGTGGGTAAGAAGAAATTACTCAGTTAAATTGATGGACTTTGGATAGCTCAAATACGTGTTTTTAAACATATCGACTACATGGAGGAGGATAATACCATTAGATAGCGATATTGGTTTGATAGACCTTCACAAAAAGACGAAGTCTTTCGTTCGAAGACTGGAGAAGGTGAGAAGGGGAACGGTGAACGAGGTGTGGTGTCCTGTCGGAATATATATATATATATATATATATATATATATATATATATATATATATATACTTGATATAACGAATTATGAGAAGTGTTAGCATCTCAGGCTTAGAATTTAGAAAAGATAATCGCCGAATAAATGTGAATACATTAGTTATGTGCTGGAACGAGATGCGGTTGTGAGAATTGTTTACGCCAAGATATTTCACTGACCGAAATTTAGGTTCAGTTGGTTGTCAAGATATAAAAAGCGGAACTACTTTCGATTGGAAGTAGACGTCCTCCTTTTACAAGTGAACACCGAATACCGTTACCTTTGGATATATTAGGAGATAAATGTGTGGACGAAAACCTGCTAATAGTAAAGGATAAGGAGTCACTAAGTCCATGAAATCGGAAGTTACTGTCTGACCTTATCCTAGTGGCAATATCATCAGCGTAATTAATCAGAAAAGCTTCAGACACTTTGAGTAAGTAGCAAAGAAAAAGGACAAAGGAAGGGATACAGAATGGCACCCTGAAGTATTTCTGTATTTGCAGACGGAGATTCAGAGGTGTCCTCTCCGAGGGCCGTAAGCTGAGTCCTGTCAGTGCGATTGTTTTGAATCAACGATAACGGACGTGAAGCTATTCTTGAGTTCTGCGACTTTGACGGCAGTAGGGCCCAATCAGCATAACTGAATGCGGAGTAGCAATGAAGAAAACATGTGTGGAACGATTTTCCTCTGCGGTCGAGAGCGAACAAGATAGAGTTGACCAAATATGCTAGGGCGTCTACTGTGGAACGTTTATTTCGGTAAGCAAGTTGGAAGTCGGCACCAGTATCAATATAGGACTTCATGTGTGTAAGAACACTTTTTTCGGATACCTTTGGAGGAACACAAGTATACTCAGTTGAGAGAAACTTACCGATTTCCTTTTTGGGCACAGGAGTGATGCAAACTGGTCTCCAGTGGTCGGCAACGGTGTTTTTTAATACATTTATTAAATAGTAACACGAGAGGTTCGGCTAAGCACGAAATACACTCCTTTAGGACGGTGGTTTGAAGTTCTTTGGGACTTGTAGCCTTCCTGTATTTGGGTCCATTCAACTCGGTTAGCACTAGGCTTCGGTTGACGAAAAACGTACCCAAGTCTGTGCTTCGTTCAAATAATTGACATCTGATAGTGTTGTATTAAGTATCGGTGTTGCAGAAAACATTTGATCTTGTTCAGCCGCCTTGTTTGGGGTTCTCGGGTTGCAGCATAAATACCGCAATGCTTTTTCATTGTGCTCCAAGTCTGGCGATGATAGGAGTTTCCAAATATGCTATCTGTACCAACTACTCCGATTACTTGGGCTGTCAATCTAGCAGGAACTTAGTTTCACTAGCTTTATGCACGATATAGACTGCACATAGCTACTGGCAGCAGAACAAATTCCAATTGAATAACCGTGTTTATCGTAATTTCGTGGTTCTTTATAATGCAACACATACAAATACATAGACGCAAATGACTTACAGCCAGGTGAGAAACAAAGAATAGCAGTACAGAAAGTTATCCGGTAAATCGGGACTGTGCAGTCATAAACGATCCATTCAGCAAGGAGTCAAACGAAACTGTAGCTCAGCTCGGTCACGGTACACAAAGCAAATCAGGAAGCTTCCTAGCTAACATGGAATGATAGCTTCAGTCGCAGATAAGTAAAATAATCTTTAGTTAGGATATACAAAAGAGTTACCGATGTCAAAGTACAAATAGTAGCAGTTGGAAAACGACAGAAGAGACGTGCCACTGTAAAGGAATAAGGCTGGCAATGGCCCTTCCTGTGCCACAAATGTGCCCGTGTGGTCGGGGTGTGGTATAGTGGCAACGGGAATGCGGTCGGGAATTCCAGTCCCCGTTGGGTGGTTTTTATGTATGGGTGAATGATTCAGCAAATTTTCCTCACAATGGAAACGTACAGTCACAGGACGCCAGAGTCAGTAAAATTAAAGTAGAATGTTCGTGCAATATGCACCATGAAACATACAAAAGAACCGTGCCAGTGCACCAGAAATGGAGAAATTAGGTCATGAACACTCAAGGTCCTCGATACATGTGCACTCTACTCTTGAATAGGACGAGTGAGGATGTTATCAGAACTCAAATTACAAAAAGTAATTTACAGTTTCTTTATACAGCAAAACCCTCCAATAAGGAACCCCTTAAAAGAGCCTTCCCGCATTTACCGACATTTTTTGATGATACGACAGTATCTCCATAAGAGTTAAGGAAACACTCCGCGTATCCGATCAACAGATAGTCTGTGGTGTCACTTGAGTTCAAAAGACCACTCTGTAAGGAGCATTTCATCGAACTGCGACAACCTTGTTCAGAATTATAACGAACACCTATCATCGTGTGTGCCCAAAAAGACTGAACTTATTCACAAGTAAATACGTTGCCTGGTTACTTAATGTGAGTGTGTGCAGACCACCATGTAACCAGTTCGCCCATGTTTTAGTAAGTTGGTCAATCGACCGACATTGGTCACGTGCTTCCACCGTACTCACACTGTTCATATTGTAAGACAGTCTGTGGTTATCTGAACACGCACCAGACGAAAAATGTGTATGTACCATTAGGCTTAACGTGACTAATGCCAGCTGAACACAGTCAATTGCCATATGGAGCCTAAAATTACAAACTGCCTAGATGAGGACAGGCCACCAATCGACCGAAAGACAATTCATTCACAGTGTTCGTCAGCTAGATAGAGCTTGCACACATGGAAACGGAACACGGAAAGAGATCTGTTCTCAGTTTGAGCGGGAAGGTTAGAGTCATGCAGACGAAGGACAGTCGCTCATCAACGCGACGTATTACAAAAGCAGTTACGTGTCAGTAAGAGTCTGAAATCCATGATATTTTGGCTAAGGAAAATAAAATCATGAGCCTCTTGAACGGTGGAACGTTGGTTAAGAAGATGTTTCTTTCTGTTACGTAATATTTTCATTCTATGGTGCACTTGTTTGATGCGAAGAGTCAGCATTGGTGCAAAAAACAGCAGAGCAACAGTGGTGCTGAATGCGACAACCAGCAGGAAGAAGCTGAGGCAGTCCCTCTAACACTTAACCTGACAAACCGAATTGGGGACTGTACATGTTTATATGCGATTTACATAGACAAAAATTTGCTAGCGAACAAAACAACAATCTTTCTCGGGTTGACAAACGGCAAAACTTTAAGTCTGCACTATTTCAAACATCAATAAATTCGTTGGTGTATTTTCATTTTCATGGCAGTTTACTTTGTGAAATTTACCTGTGATATTCTTTTTTGTCGCCAGATGAGTATGCAAAACACCTATGGTAGAGACACCCCGAACTTGGGAACAATTTAGTCTTCCACGCTAGTGTTTCTTGCTGAGGGGTTTGTCAGGGTGTCGAAAACCTACCCAAAGTCAAGCTACTAATCGAATGGACGTTCCAAGCCGAGTCAGACAATCAGCACGCTTCCACCCACACATGTGGTCAGGCCAGCCGAGTGAACATTGAAAAATGTTCAATCGGCCGGGCCCCACGAGGGAACAATTCTGAAGGAGGGACACGTTCGTCATTACTCTATTTTTGCTCTAAAGGGCTTGTCTTTGTCTCATACCGATAAACTGTAATCAGATGTGTTGTGCCATTGCATTCTGATTTATGTCAGATGGCTGGAGCGGTAGGAGTTGCAACGGAGATCGACTACTGAGGCTGTCCGTAGGATGATCGCAGCATAGAAGCGCGAGGGTCCACCGCAGGGTTCACTATATAGCCTACTATTTATTTTACTTATCCAACAGCACCCATCAAGTTGGCTTCAATATGGAGGAAGAGGAGCTGTATCAAGCCCTATCCTCGCTCAACTGTTAGACTCAGGTCACAAGATTGATACGGTTAGGTCATTCAGCATCCTATACAGGGTCCAAAAGAATAAGTCAAAATCGGTCAGATATAGGATATTATCGACTGCCGAGACAATCATTGTCCGGCTACTATTGCCAGCCCTTTGTTCACAAAAGCAGTTGGTCCAAACACCTGAACGTTCGTGACCGAAGATAGATGACGTCATTCCCAAAAGTGAAACCGATCAAGTTCTCTGAATGAGACACGCAACTTTACCATGTACCCTGTTTTTCTATTGATTGTCCGGCTCACCAATCGATTGACTGACTGACTGATTGATTGACTAAATGACTACATATGTTCTTTTCTTCCCTTATTTTGTTTCATATAAATGTGTTTATAACTGGCTTGAGAATGAAATCACCGAAAACATAATTTCGTCCAGGCCTTGTTTTCTGATATGTTGGATTTGTTTTTCTCTACTGCCTGTGGAAAATCCTGCAGTCAGAAGAATGAATATTCATAAAGTGGCTTGCCTTGGGATGAACCTTGGGGTAAGCCTGGTTGATGCAGTGATCAGAGGTGTATAAATTGGCTCACTTCTGAACGGAGATAACCTCGGTGTTGCTCTCAAAAAGAAAATCCAACTGCATATTCTCTCCAATAGATAAATTCACAATATATGTGTTAGGACCAAGGATTCTAGATAAGAGGGGGTAAAATCTCAGGCAAAGAAGACACCCGAAGTTATGATGTGTTCTATTACTTCCGGTATAATTGCATCATCGAGCAGAGAAATATTATTTGATGAACAAGAATGTGAAGTATAGATATTTTCAATGATGATCGGTCAATGCTTGGTGAGGAATCAAGGTTTACGTTCCACAGATAAAAACCAATCTGTTTGCCACTGTATGCAAATATCGTTTTTTAAGACTTACACCAGAAAAGTTTGATTTACATGACGAAGTCACCTGTATGGTCAATCTGGCGAAATCTGTATCTTTTGAGTTCGATTAGCGACTCATCAATATCAGAAAGTAGCCACGTTTCTTGTAGAGTTATCATTCGTAAGGCAGGAAATTCAGATAGTTTACCTAAACAGCCAAGTAGCACATTTTCTTCAACAGCGAAAGCAAATGGTTCATAATAAAATAAGCATTTCCAATTTTGTGTGGTCTGAATACCCGCCCGCCAGGACAGTGCTTTTAAGTAACTCCGCATTGCTTCTGATTTAGTCCGTTATAACTACCAAAGGCTTGTCGGCTGAATTTTTAGATAACTTCAGGGCCACTCGATAAAGCATAATACCTGTGGCATTTTTAATCTCGGGGGAGTAGGCAAACATGACAACCACGAAATTAAATGGACACCAAAGGTAATTCCAACGGGATGAGTGCGCTCGGTGATAAAATCACTGATGAGCATGATCTCTGCGGTTGGGAACAAGGACCTAAATAAATTTGGCCACAAGTGTCTTGGGCGAACGCCTGTAGTAATTATTTGTATCTGGCTAGAGTGCTTACCTGTGCGCGAGATGGGGCCAACGAATTATCAATCTTCATTCGGTTGATATGTGGCTGCATAGAGCGTCACAATGCAGCAAGGTGAAGACAACATTTAGCGTTACACTACTAAAAACGTTTCTCAATAACCCAATTCAGATTATCAAATTGAGACATTGATGCAACGTAACTAAGTTTTTCATCACACTCTGACTGATGTGATACCCCATGTAACGGAATAATTATTAAGATCCCTTATTTTCTCATATCACTGTAGACCTTATCCGAAACCCAACAAATTACAACTGGAGACAGTTGGATGCATTCCTAAAGAAAACTCGTGGGCTTGTTTCAAACCCAATGTCTTTCAACTTACGTCCGGCTAAAGATTTTCACCACAAGTAAATCAGCAGTACATCTCGGAATAGGCAACCTACAGTAGGTGAAGTGCTCTCAGAGTTGTTCATTTCGACTGCAGTTACTCACTGAGAGGGCTAGAAGAGCGTTATAGGCTATTCAGGAACGCCAAAAACCAACAGCAAACAGGTTGTCAACGCGAAATGTGCGGAAGGTTGGCTTGTCTCGTCAATCAAATTTCAGTGACTATGAAATAATGAGGAAGAAACTTTTTCTGATTTATTTATGGTGACAAGGGTAGATTTTTTGATTTGGTAGGATAAGTGTGCTGGCATTCCAAGTCTTTCTAAAATGCTTATAAACGAGACGTATGAATTTAGGTCCACGCACCTATTTAACACAATCCAAAAAGCGTGCTAATCGGCTTATTCTGACTCTATTGTACTCTCGCCTTCATTGAGCGTCTATCACTTTTCCAGATAGCTGTAAAAAAGAAGTATGGACCCTAATTCATTGGTAAACAGGCTCATTTAACTTGAAACCTCATCAAAATACAAAGGTGTCTAAATAATTAAATAGGTCATAGTCACAAAATGTGAACAAAGCATGAAAACCTAAGCTCAGATAATGGAAGCGAACCGGCGTCATTCACTTTCGACTGGCCGTATGGCGATAGCTCAGCTGGTAGAGCATCTGTCCATGAAACGGAAGGAAGCCGGTTTGAAGCTAGCTCGTGGCGTTGTAATTTCGAATGCGAAGAACGAAAGGGGGTTTTCCATTATCTATAAGACTCAGGTTCTTCGTGCAAACAGTGCATTACACGAAAAATTAAACTAATTAAAAGGCAACGAACAAGATAACCAGTCGATAGAGCAAATTATTTGTGCAAATTTCAGGCGACTGGATTAGATAACACGCAAATATTGTGATGGCTACTTGAGGATATAGAGAAACACAAGCGTGCTTACATGTACTCAGTATTGATTTTTAGACTGGTGACGGAGCAGGCATTATTCATATATGCTAACTTGCAACACGGTGTATCAGTAGTTGGTGAAACCTTGGGGAAGTGTACCAGGTAAAATCTCTACGTGAATCAAAATGCTGATTAGGACGATTCTTGTATAGTGGTCGGAAACTGCTAGTCATTTTGACATTTCAGAAAACAAAAACGACGGGAACCCAACGGTGTTTCCTGCGGATCAGATGGAAGAATTTATGATAGTGACTTTTAAATATATGGATAATAAAATGTTGCTGAGTTTTTGTTACGTCTGCAGTCAACGGGCTCCGGTTATTAGCTGTTAGATTTTGAATTAGGATCTACAATTTTATATCAAAGTTAGCGCTTTTAGATTGATCTAACCGATCTAAAGGCCATTCTAAATGTTTAGGAGCTTATGAACGGCTCAGCTTTGCCGTTCTTGTGTAGAATCACTGAGACCCAACTGTAACTCGAATCCGAGATTTGCGGTTTGGTGTCCCATGTTCCAGTGTCACAAAAAAGCACGGCTTTCGAATCCCGTCCATATAGTCCAACCATTACCTTTAGAATCTCGTATCCTTGCTCGCCGAATTTCATGGACTCGGTGCATATACAGCGCAGGTGATTTTCAATCAAATAAATGAAATGAATGTGCTGTTGTCATTTAACTACAGTTCTCATCGCTGCTCTTCAATCAGTAGTGTGAAGGTGGACAACAACAACAAAAAACTACGGCAGCTATGATCATCTCATTTAAAAATTTTACTGTGTCCTTCTTATGATCACTTTACCTCATAATTCACTGAATATATTACAAACAAATGAAAATTTATTTACTATTAATTAAGTAATAAGTAGAGCTGCATTGTACTGTACTTTGAACTGATTCAATGCTCATGTTTTTTTTTATACTACCACCTAAGTAAGGCACCAAAATGCTACTGAGAAGTTAAATAAGAATGGTTTTTGCAAGCTGACAGTAAAGGCTCATCAAAACACAGGGGACGAATTGAAATGTTACCTTTTACATTTCATCGCCTTAAATACAACGGATATTCGTCAAAATCCCAACTTTCCTCATCATTATCATCGTCGAATTACACATACTGGATAGTTTTTCAGAAATTGTTGGAACATGTACACTCAGAATACTGAATATTAGGTTTCTGCAGATACCGTAATATAGATGCATCCTTAAGCCTGCTAAATTTCACTTTCAGACGTTCTTCTCAATAGCCGTATCAAATGATAACGCGGAAAGTCTATTCGAAAGCAGATCAGCTTGGAGATTGGGCACTTCTTCCTTGTTGGTTTGTTGCTCAACCTCGTAATGCTACTTGGCGTACAGGTGCTTTCTTGTTTTCTCGAACTATGACGAAAATGTTCTATATCATGAATGTGCTTCCTACGGGGATGTTATTCATAATATAGTGAATCGATTGAACGGGGATAAAATGAGTTCACAGAATAATCCAATTTCATCATAAATAGAAAGGACGGATTGCGAACAAGCTCATTTTCGGCCACATCATCTTCATGGCATACCCATCGGCATTTACGGGTTAGAAATGCATAAATTATCAACAGTCTGTGTGTTAAAATATGACTGGGTAGAGATTAAAATTGCTGTTGCGTAGTTAGGAATGATGAGAGGGGAAATATTGTTGTTCTGTAACTTACAACTTTTTCCAGGTATTGCTGAAGAAAGCGGATAAGAATAAGGGAAACCGGAGGGACACTTCATCATGTCATCATGGCAGATAACAGACTGTAACACACGCGTTTAGGAATGCCTACTGAAACATTCGACTGAAAGACCCAAAACAGGAGCATTCACCTCCGGACCTACAGCAGGAAGAATGCACATTTAGCCCAAATAGTTTGCGCACGAAAATAACAGGCTGTAGGTTGAAAAGTCATTTTGTTATAAAAATCAGACAGATCCAAGATTATTCTCCGGTACCAAACAAAAGTGGCAGGGAATTTCGAAAGCGGCTGAAATTCACATTCCTACCAGATTTTTCTAGGCTGACTGTTCTATTCGGTATTGGTCAAACTGTGTTCGTGATAGGCATCATACCCATCTGCCCCGCAGAATGTCGTTTTCCCAATTAGCAGTCTCCCGTTGACCGCAACACCCTTTCTAAAAAAAGAGTACTACTACTGCATAATAATATAATAGCAATAATGATGTAATAAAGAAAACACCTAAAGACTAAAAGTCGAAATCTGCCTTACTAGGAATTTCGTATGCTCTTGGCTCAAAGATGTATGGATTTACCAACCAATTAGAGTGCCTTAAATGAAGTCTGCTCGAGTAGCGGGTGAACGGCCAGTACTACTTCGAGCACGGACTAATTAGATTGCTGTACATTTTGTAAAGCCCTGCAGTCTTAGTTCAAACCATTTCACTTGCAAAAATGTATGGTTCATTTTTTTACCCAGTACATCCATCAGAATTAGACTGAATCAGTAGAACCAGATCTTTTCAATAGCACTAGTTAGTTGTTCGATCCAAAAAAGCAACCATCGTATCTTCAGTACAATTTTGCAAGAGATGTGTAGGTCATCAACGGACACTGACCAGTACATTCCACAGGGCAATGCTATGAACAGCACACGTCGTGATAGGAAGGCTGCCCATGATTGGCTTATACGACACGAGGGTGGGGGTTGGGGATTTGTGATAGGGTAGCTGACTTTCATCTACTTGATGTACATCCGCACTCCACCCTATCATTACTCCACCCTGTGGTACAAGATAGCATGATCCATGCCTGTCTGTTGTTTGTTAGGGTGAGAGGGCTGAAGCGTGATTGGTGGATAAACTGGACTAGCGTACTAACTGTTATTGTCAAGGGAACAGACGCAGTAAAGCTTATTTCCCCTGTACGGGAAAGCGTTATTTGGCAATTATCTATCTTACCTCCAATTCTCAGACAAATGGAATTATGCCACCGAAGACAATCAGTGGACGTAGTTGGACCATGATTTTAATCCTAAGTTTATACATAGTGTCTTTTCTAACGTGGGAACTTTCCGCAATTAATGTGAACGATGATGCCTCGCATTTGGCCACTTTCTCTGTAAAATTGTTGGAATTCCAGAATCGTGGCCGACGTCGAATGAACGGAAAATGTTGTGGAAAATCCCAAGAGGAGTCCTCACAATGCCAGTCACCATGTTCGTTGGAATTTCTCATTTGTCTTGAGCCGTTTGGTATTGCTGTCTCATTGACCGATCCAAAACCATATTCTGGACCATGTATATACGGAAAAACGGGAACTGGACACTGGGGCAATTCGGATGTTGTGTACGGGGTGGATGAGGCCCCGATACATTACATAAATATCAGTTTGCCGTGGCCGGTAAGTTGACGTGTGGAAAATAGAAATAAACCTTCTTGTCGAATCAGGGACACCAAATTTTCCCACCATCTAACCGGTTATCGTGGTAACAAGTCGTTTCAATAGAGTACTCAACTATCAAAAAATTGTAAAACAGAATCAATAGTAGATTGATAGGACCATATGAACGGCTTTGTACAGTGCGTGTGGAAGCCACGTTGGAATGCAGCTGTAATCTCATTTGAATCGTGCATGGACGAACAGTCCATTTTTGGAGTCATCCGGTGGTTCTTGCAAAGCTATTTCGTCAGCTTACACGGCTAACCTTCAGAACTAGGACAAGTGATCTGTACTAAGCGAAAGGAATAATTCTACAAGAATCCCCGCGTGATTCTCGAAATGGACTCCCATTGCACGCTCCATTGGATTCAAATGAGACTACAGCTGTGAACCAACTGTGGAGTGCCCATGTATAGGGATCATTGAGCAGAAAAGTACCGGGTACGCATACCTGATGAGCTGCAACAATCGCGAAACCAGTTGTGAGCTTCCGGGTGGATTTTGTCCTATCATCCAGATACAATGCCATACTGCTCATTCAGAAAAGCCATATTAGTGTTCACTAATGCACTGATTGTACCTATCTAATTGAAACTTCAGTTTCGATAAAATCTAGGAACCAAAACCGTTACTAACTCAAACATTTTAGCTGATGTATTTACTACCTCTCTTTCTGATGTTAATTGATACTTTGTGGGCCACTAGCAAATTTTTTTTATGTATACAAGTACCAACTACCCCG
This sequence comes from Fasciola hepatica, assembly GCA_948099385.1. NCBI lineage: Eukaryota > Metazoa > Platyhelminthes > Trematoda > Plagiorchiida > Fasciolidae > Fasciola > Fasciola hepatica. The sequence goes on from CANUEZ040000019.1 coordinate 7,796,717, forward strand.
CGAAGATTTTTTCTCTGAAAGACGTTAGTTTCGAATATGAATATTCTTGACTTTTCAGCATTTTATGCTAATGGCGTAAGCGGACATTATTTTACATGATATTCTTCTGGAAATCTCGTGCCAAATATTCCTTTCGGTAAGCTGCTAATAGGAAAGCAATGAGTATTGCAACTTTCAAAATAATGTAAAATTGTCAGTGGGCAGGAATACATTCGCTATTTTGTTTTGAAACAGAAGTATCTAGCAATGCAATAAAAACTATTGTAAAAATTTACAATTTAGCCATCAACTTAACCTGTCTACGCTATATTTCCGTAAACATACGTGCTACTTGCTAGTAGTATATACGTCCGCCAACTGGTTTGAAATAAATATGATTAGAGTGAAACATACCAACCTAACGACGAATCCGAGATTCAGTACTTCTGTTGAGCAACCCGGTCAACGAATCAAATATCCAAACACAGGATAAAGCTCGACTGTCCTCGAAGGTATCGCTTCATATGGTAATTTAGGAGAAAATTATTCATTCGGTCATTGGAAAAATTAATCTAGTAATTCGTTTTTATCTATCATGCATTTCCATTTAAAGTGAACTTATTTAAACCAAAAGATGGGATCGCTGTGAACATTTCATTCGTTGTTTTGTTTTTCCCTTCAATAATACAAAAAGCACAGCAAGCATTTTTTGCCCGTCCTTTCTTCGAGGGATTTTTTTGGTAATCGGAACCACTGTGCGTCTCTTAGTCAGTAGACAGTCCTGGAAAAGAGCTGAAACTGTTTTGGAAACCAAAACAATTGCTTAGCAATGATCATCTTTTTAATCCGCCATAGAAAACTTCTTTCCTAAGAGTAAATAAAAAACTATGAGCGATAAGGTCGTCTGAAAATATGATGGAAATGCCAAATAACTCCCCTTTCACAAAGCCGCTACAATTTAGCTCAGTTGCTCATATTTTCCGGCATCCTTTCAAACTTAGGTCCAGCGTTACTAGCAGTAGTGTAACCACCGTGGAGTTATCAGTTTTCTATTGTAATTAGATACAACTTACCATACCTGCCGCGTTTACCAAATGTTGGCAAAGCAGATGATAGTGAATCAGTATCCTTAGCTACCTCTGGCTCGACTCTCGAAACGAGTGTTCTTCACTGTATAACAGCCATTGGCGACGAATTAAGAAGCTTACGGCCACCATCAGTATCATCAATGGTAGCGACCAAGTGTGCAGCCCACCTCTACATGTTCCCCCTTTCCAGCATCAAGTGGCCATATACTTGCATATGTTTCAGTGCTTCCTCAACCATCTGGCTGGCTATTTGAATCAGAACATCTAGGGTGGACGACCGTTGACCGTGCACTGGGTTCGACGATTTTGTTGCTGCTTCCCAAAAGAACCATCAATGGAAATCACAACAGGTATGAGGTAGTAAGAATTGAACTACTGATAATAGTATCAGTTAGGTGAGGCAGACGAGTGAGTGTAAGAATACCATTGGTCTTGACGTTTAGCCAAATCCTCTGAGTTCTTTAACCATTGAATTGATGGATCTCTCAGACCCCATCCAGGGATTATGACATACTCTATATGACCAAGCCTACTGTACAGGATTTTTCCCTCATAAACTGTAATGAGCCCCCTTGCTCATCTTTCAAAGAATGCCCGCCTCGGCGAACGTATCATGTCAAGGAACCCTACCCCAAGGGCGTGCTCAACACGTCCCAAAAGCTTATCCCCGATGAGCTTTAGAGTTTCGTCGAATGGTTCATTTTATGTACCTCTGCGCACAACTTGAGTGTTGGCGGTCCATTGTTCCCATGAGATTTAATTGAAGGTACGGAAATATCACTTCCAGAACACCGATGATCGTAGTACATTTCGTCTGTTGGCAGTGACTACATTTTAACTTGCACAGATGGGTTGGCCTAATTGCTACAGCCTAAAACAAGATCTTGCCGGCCAAATGGATGTCACCTTTGTCCCATATGACCATGTCTGGCAAAAGCCAAAAGCGCCTTCCGTATACGTGAGGACACCTTAAACAACCTCATTGGGAAAGATAACTTCCCAAATAGTGGAACTGATCTATGTGGTCAACTGTACTTTGAGTATACCGTAGGGTAGTTAGTTTGGCCCAACCTAGTCTCGAGGCAGCCTCTTACGTCCACATGCCAGAGTATCATATTGTGAAGCACAGTACCACACGTAAATGGCAATGGAATGAAATCAATCCAGTGTTGCCTGCAGGGGATCTTAGATGAGTTTAGGAAATGGTTCCCTTAAACAAAGTCAGTCGTAAGATCGCCTACACTTTAAGCCACCAAAGCTTCAAGATTTAGCAATCCAGATAGGGCAGGTTGTATAGAGAGTTATTATGCTGTGGGGATTTGAACCCTGAAATTGCCAGCCAACTTCAACGTTGGTGAGAGCTCTGCCAATATCGGCGATAAAATATTGTCATATCTAACATCGGCAACTGTTTTTAATAATGCATTGCACTTAGACAGTGAAGGAAAAGGCAGTTTCCATGGTACATATACTGTGGCCAAGGGATAAAAACTGATAAATCCTGGATGAGCTTGAGATTTTCAGGAAGGTGGATACAAAAATATTTGTAGTTTTATCACGATATTATTTACTGCTGTTTCGCTAACTACTGCAGTATTTGTACAGCACACTGAACCGCAGGAAACAGCATAGAAAAAATGCACAAATATTAGTGATATTAGTAATAACATTGACCATAACACAATGATAAGAAGTTGGAATTTATGAAAGATAGCTTAACCTCCAAAATTATATTTGCAGTTTTACAGTAATAGGCTACTCCTTATGTTCATGCTGGGTTTCTTCTGTGTTCCCAAAGCCAGAAGAACTGGAAGGGGAAACTAGCGATAATCGATGAACAACTACTTTTGTTGGCGCAGTTTGATAAAATATTCATGAATTTAGAACTTGGAGAGAAAGAAGAACATTAATAACAGATGTTTTGACTACCCAAAAAGCGAAGTGTTCAGAACCGTACTGAGTAAACAACAACGATAAGGAGTGTGGCAAACGACATTCTTGGATCTTCTTATGTTGACAGGTGCACGTGTACTCATCAGTGTTGCAGGAGTGAAGAAGTAGGCCGACCTATCCACACTTGTGTGCACACTTACCAACCCATTCTTGAAATCTCCTGTCCCAAAACCTTCATCAATTTTGCATACGCTCGTTTGCGCCTGCTCTGTATCTCCAGAGCCTTCCGTAATATTAGAATAACACAGTCTCAAAGGAGGGCGGATAAGAAAGAAGTCTGGGCATTTGAGAACCTCCGGGCCCATGCGCATGCACACGCCAACTCACACACACACACACACACACACACACACACACACACACGAACAGATGAACGCATACAAGGACAGAAAATTCATCTGAACCATCTGCGCTGAGTTCCCACACAGGCACAAACGAGCTCACTCTCCGGGGCATGGACGCAAACAAAACTAGGCAGCAACAGAAGACCGTGGAACACAACTCTCCCTCCCCTTCTGATAGGCACAGACGGTACGCTGCCCAATCCACCACGTACTCATCGACCAACAAAGACTACACTGGTAACAAATAAGACATCCACGAAAGACAGCAGACTATCCCAGACTGGGCTTTATCTCCCTGTCTTATTTCTACGCCCCACAACACATCCTCGTCAGCCCCGAAAAGGCCAGTGAACCGTGAGAACTAACGAACCTGTTACACATCGAAAACCTAAATGCAATGTGCCAGATGCTGAGCTCATTCGACCAAGCTTTCGCATAGTATTTATCCAACTCGATCTAAGTGCCTGCGGAGAGAGTAGTTCGGATGATCGGTTCCGTGGTGGTCGATAGTTGGAAATGATTCAGCAGAGCAAACGACTTTTGCAGGAGTATTGTAGTTTTGGAAATTTAACTGAACTGAAAGCACAACCGATCATACATGATCATCTTATGTATGGTGATACGGCTTCAGAAAATGGAAAAGAACTTCCACGAAAAAGGTTTTTATGCATCCCAAGACTGGCATGACAAGCTGTTTTAGGAGTTAAAAACCTAATATCTGCCGATGAAAATACATTTAGTAAACAGATTAAAAACGGAATAGTTTGACATCAACTTATGTACTGCTCCTTTGGGATTAAAGTTAAGCCAAAATCTCTAGTAATTTACAAGTGTTGAGATAAATTAAATTCACTGCATTGCTTTAAAGTACTTCTCCACTCTTTGGACATGAAGGCAGGCTAAAATGTGTTACCGCAGCAAACACTTTACTGAAAGTATTAAAGAACGTCTTGGAGAAGTATATAGTTTACTATCCAATTCTTGCCTATTGCTGTTTCAGTAACGTTTCACATTGAAGAAATAACTATGTTCTCACATGAAGATCACCATCTTGCTTCCACTTTTTGCTGCTGTTCTTGTTGCTGCTTTCGTTGTTGGTGTTGCTGTTGTTGTTGTTGTTGGTTTTGTTGTTGAGGAGGAGGAGGAGGCCGATGATGATGTTGATGTTGATGATGATGATGATGATGATGATGATGATGATGATGATGATGATGATGATGATGATGATGATGATGATGATGATGATGATGATGATGATGATGATGATGGTGATTATAAGGATCATGGGGATAAGGGTTCATTGTATTTTGTTGTTCATCTTACAGGAATTTCCGGTCTGTGTGCAGTTAGCTATATAGATCTAAATGAAGATGGCAGTAAACATAAAAAGAAAACTAGTATTCAATCTGACTTGATGGATTCTAGCCCGCCATCGTCCGACTTGTGATCACTTTGAATCTCTCAAGGCCTCAATGTTTTTCTCTGCAGCCTTTCTCAGGGTCATGGTCACTAGTTCCCATGATGATGCAGTCGGCGCTGGTAGTTACCAGACGTCCCCGTCCCAAGGCACTGATATGTGTGTATCAAATAAATACTGATAAGATTCCTGAATGGCACAAACAGCCTGAGCGACGTAGATAATGGAAAGCCTGCTTTCATTTTTCGCATTAAAATTTCCACTCGGCTAGGCGAAATCGAACGGGAAATAGTCCTTTTACCAGGCAATTTCTCTACCCTTTGAACTGTTGTGGTATGAACATTCGGATACGAATAACCCAAGCGAACATCCAGTGACGCCCAGTCGAGAAAATACCACATTTCTGGGCAATCTCTAGCCCTCTACGTGATAAGCTTAATGCTCGCTACTGCGGCCGCAAGCCGACAATATTTGAACGATTTGAAAAGTTTTTACTGAGGTGATACGCGTTTTACCTGCTTCTACCCATCGAACGGTTGTCGAGTTAAAAAAATGAACCACAGTAGATTTCACGGGGCGCTTTCGAGTTCATAAGGTATGAGTCTCAGAGGGCAGAATATATGTGCAATCTTACCTCTCTCGATTTTCCCTTGTAAGAGATCCTTAAGAAAATAATGGTCAAAGTGCAAATTCAAGTGTTTCCGGACTTTCTCAGGCCTGAACAGTATGACAACACTCGAAGTTGTGCTGAGTTTATTTGTGTTCATGTCTTATAGATGGATCCAGAAAATGGTTTACCAACAGTGTATAACTTTCGTCTAGTCTGTGTTGATCCAAATGGGAAAAGTCGTCGACCTCGGAGGTATTTGCCTCCACACAAGAACCTCACCGATGATTAAGCATCGAGTGTGCTCTACCAGCTAAGTTACAAAGCTATGCTGATGGGTTTCGGACTTTACACAGGTAAATAATAAAGTTTACTCATCCAGATTACGACAGCACATAGCGCCCGCCACAGTGAACTGGGTTGTAATTTGATTTCCCAAAACAGGATTATGACTCAACCGTCGTCCATCCGTTGAAAACACGGCTTGTTTTTGATTACGAAAAACAGTTAGGCAGATCTAGCCCAGCTCGACACATGTCATAATCGACAGACAGTATTTTCTGAAAAAAAATATAACTTCTTCTGATATTTTTAAATCCCTTGCTAGTTTCATGGACTCCAAATATCATCTGAATGGGCAACATTTCTCGAACAAAAGAATAGTTTTCCGAATGACCGTGTTGCCTGTCCTAATATTACTACTATTGATTATGGGGCTAATGATACCAGTACTAGTACCAGTTCAATCGGTATTGAAACGCGCGCATTTATTTCTGACGCAAAACTCACAAACTTTTTACCAAGAAGTACGGTACAATTGGGACTGGGAAAAAGCTTTCATACTGGGACAATTTTTATTCTAATCGAACACCAACTTCCCAAGGGTTCCTGGTGGCCAGCTTTGCGTTTCGGTTGCAAACGTCCCATCGTCAGTTGGGATGACATTAACAAAGGTGTTGACACTTCTCTGACCTCAACGTCAAGCTCAGTGCTGATGAACCCAGGAGAAAAACACCAACGTGAGCTACAAACATCACCAATATTCAAAGCGATCGACAAAGCAATCTTAGATTAGTTTCGTTGCTGACATGTAACTAGGGTAAGCAAGACAAACTGTAAACGTGTTTAGACCATTGATTTTGTGGCCTTATTGTGTATACCACGAAGCTGATCTATTTCACATAGGTGAAAGCATAAAATACACATGATAATCAATTAAAAGCTTCTCTTCTCTATGGCCCACCTCATTCTCATTAAACTCCAGGTGATTTGGTTTTTGAACGCAGTATCACCGTTGTCGTCTACCATAAGGACCTCAATAAATATTGAAATTTTTAGAGGCTGCATAGAAATGTCCTTCATGAAACTATATTTTAGCTGAGTTTCTGATAGTACGCATAAATGTACAGTTGTAGGATGCTTCCATGGTTTTAGTGATGAGTTGGGCGTCCACACTGCATGGTGAGTCATGTATAAAAACAGAATCTCCTGCTACTCACATAGTAACCAAACTCTGTAGGTTGTTTACGGAATGCCTTCGTTGTACTTAGACCCCTACGTAGAAGACGTCTGGCGTACAAGTAGTTAGCTGTGCGGGAAACGCTCTGATAACATATGAAGCACATAGCGGAAGGGAGCTAAATAGTGTGATGTATAAGCACAATAAACCAGTAAACAACCAGCCCGGATAGCCTAACGGCTAGAGCTCTGGACTCACAGGGTTCGATTCCCAGTTGGGGCTCGGTGGACACTGCTGAAGATTCCTAACAAGAATGAAACAGCTATTCACACACGTGCATGATGAATCTTGTTAGATATAAATAAGATATCTTGCTACTCATATATATGAACATAGGGTTACGAAGGTTGTACTTTCTAAATCTGAATGGGGAAAGTCTTGCATCTGCAGAAGCTTTCTTCAATAAAATTGCATATCCAATCTTGAATTTATTTCGCCTGTGAGAAACGTCCATCTGCCCTGAAACAAGTTGTATCTTCAAAAGATAGGTGCATTAAAAATCATCTCCGGTAATATACTGTTCTTTATCTCGGTTTTATAGCGACATGCGGCAGGCATGTAAGCAACGGGAAGTATCAGTCCGCATAAAATATCTTCTACGTTTCGAAACTAAAGCGGGAAGACATCGTGAAGTACGGTGATATAACTTAAAAGCCAGATGGGAAATTTGGCATTCTATCGAACATGTCGGTTATAAAGTAGTTTCCTTTAATCGAATTGAGTTTGTTGGTAACCAAAAGGGTTTATCCACCTGAGCAGCAGTATTTTAGTTCATTGGCATTTCATCCGTCTTACTGGATCACCAAGACCGAAAGTTTATAGGTATGGATAATTAAGAGAAGGCCAATTTTGAGATATTACCTTAGCGAGATTACTCTGATAAATTCATTCATTCACAACAACAATAAAGTTTTCTTTCTGATTCATTAGTAATGCCACTGTAAAATATTTATCACAATCTGAAGAAAAGTTTAAAACAACCCCGCTTAATAATACAAAGACACACAATGACATATGTCGGGCCAGAAGAGTAACATTTCTGGAATTATCCTCTCTTCCAGCTAAATGTGCGACTATATTCACAGTTTAGTTGGATCACTTTTGTAAGCTTAGTTAATTATATTTCAGTAAAAAAAACTTTTGTTCAAAAACGATCTCATTCCGGTTGCACAACAAATATGGAAAATGGTCAAAGGACGCGGTCGGTCACAGAATAAGCAGTCCATTTCTATTCTATTCTGTGTAATAAAGCATGTTTTTCGGGTATGAATAGCAGGACATCAAAATAGACTCGTAACGTATCATGTAGGCAAACTTTATGCACAACTGTGGCTGCTGATAAGCATGAATATCAATGTTTTTGGTTACGGAAAGGTATCCGCTTATCATTGGACGGTGCCGTAGAGTTTTGTAGTCTTGTTTCATAAGGCCACAGAATATTACAGCAGGACAATACGGCAGATAGAACACACTGATACACAAAATTAGCCAGGACTGGCTGTGGGTCACAACTGTCTGAGCTCACAAATGTGATAAGAAAAACCTCCCAACTTTCCCACATAATTGAAAATGAGACCTCGAAGACGGTAGCGTGTGGTGATTCCAGGTATTTCACAGAGTCCACTCTAGACGGGAAGCTCCTGTTATAACAGTAAGTACTTGTTGACCAAGGGTTGGCTCACTGCACCCTATCTTCAGTGATACGATCAAACCATTCGTCTTATCATATTCCATCGGAGAAACAACACTACATCGATATGGATGCTTCCCTCAAACCTTTACCAATGCCTTAACCTGCCAACCCTTAGGATAGTGGACAGTCAAGTCAACATAGACTCTGAAAAACCCGAATCTTAGTGTAGTTGAGAGACTTTTCCCTGTTCCATAGACAATGCTTTTCGGCACCACATCAATTTTGTACTTTTTTCAAGAGTTAACAACACATACAGAAAAAAGCACGATAGCGAACAAGCTCGTTTTCGGTAACTTCATCGGCTGGCTAATACAGTTATATATATATATATATATATATATATATATATATATGATAGGAATGCATATTTTCGGAAGAAAAGAGAGGGTATTCATAGTTTCAAATTAAGATTGGTCAATCAATATTGTAGGTGTTTTGCGGTTCAGAAAAGTGGTGGGAAGTTGGCTGTTCGTGGTTGGGATGCAATCACCCGTACATTTCCCTCCGCTACTCTACACGCCCACTTCACAAGCCGGTCAATGATTTCTATGAATCTCTAAGACAAAATGCTTGTCCTTTCTTCCTCCATGTTAACTTATTCATTAGTTTGCTCACGTTCGGCAAGTTATGTAGGCAAAACGACACGGCAACTGTCCCAGGGAACACAAACCAGCTTGGTTGAGGACAGGAAATAGAAGAACCATAACTAGTGCAATCGTAGCGCACCTTGCCGAGACAGGGAACCAGGTAGACAACGAAGCCTCCAAGATAATTTACAGAGTGCCTGTGAATTCTTCGAAGATCGTTCGCCAAATCACTTTGGGAGCAGCGGAGGCAGTAGCAATTAAGCTGTTGAATCCATCGCTTTGTTCACACAAGCGATTTGTCAAATCACTTCAGCTACCCTGGCCGTGATCGGAAAATGGGAGACAAAATCATGGTGACCTCGACCGCGACCTTTTAGTCGTGACAGGAAGCAGCAAACCCACCCCAGATGTACTTTCTACACCTAGTTTTTCCAGCCACGAACAACCAACTTCCCACCACTTTTCTGAACCGCAAAACACCTACAATATTGATTGACCAATCTTAATTTGAAACTGTGAATACCCTCTCTTTCCTTCCGAAAATATGCATTTCTATCATATATATATATATATATGTAACTGTACTAGCCAGAGGAAGAAGTTACCGAAAACGAGCCTGTTCGCTATCGTGCCTTTTTCTATAGTGCAATGGGATTATTCAGTGAATTACATGTAGCTTTTGATTAAAAAATACCTCTCATAAGCTTCTCCCGGTCACAAGGTATGAGGACAAGAGAAGTTCTAGACGCCGTGAATGATACTGGTTGGGCCACTGAACCATAGCCGGTTGTAAACTTCAAGTGAAATGAGGTCATCTAAATATCGCCTTGCAAATAAAAAGTTTTCACTCTGTTCATTTTCTTAACTTGGTGTTTCGTGCTCATCCGTGTCCACCCATTGTCGTCATAAGGTATCATCCAGATTCGACCCATTCGCTTGTGTTCTAGAAAAAGGCAACCTACCGTACGTAGTAGGAACTTTCCACTACAACACAGCCATTGTACCGGGGACAGGAACTCTTTTGTTGGCAAAAAACTGTGACATATATGGCACAAATAGTTACCAGGATAGGTTATTTTGCTACAGAGATTGCATGATGTATAAAATGATTATGACAAATCCCATGCAAACCCCTCTGCTCAGTGCCGAGGTTTATTCATTAGTTGTGAGTGGAAATAATTAAAGTACTACTTGAGTAAAGCGGAGATATGAAAAAACCTGGTGACTTCTGTTAATCTTTTGAGTTGGTTAAAAAGCCATCAGTGATAATCCATGCAAAGGATAATTTGCGAATTTGCACAGTGATAACAAAAACACAAGTACGCGAATGCTGGCAAAAAATGTCGTATTAGTTTTGAAATTTCCTAATTATACAAAAGCTCTCTTCCTCAAACCTTTAGAAAATACATCCAAGTATTTTGAAATTAGGAAATTTTCTTTCTTCCTGCAGCAAAAAAAGAGCTTATGGACAAAGTTTTTTGCAAAGCGGTCCATGGGCTGATTCAAAGATGAGGAAAATATATATCTACATGGGAACAAACACAGCTGCCCAAGCTAGAAAGCGTGCAAGCGCGGCTGTTCTTATGACTAAGTTCACCGCAGAAGGGAGAGAGGGAGAGAGAGAGGGCGACAAATTCTTGAAGGGGGAGGTAATGTGTATCCCTTGGAAAAGGGTCACATGAAAAATGCAATGGGTCGATAAGCTGTACAGGGTATCAGTCAAGGCTTGGAATAGGATAGCAGAGGCTATGGCCCCATGCTAGCTCTTGTTCATCTCCCCCTCCTGTACTACTTCTTCGTTTTGGACACGCACACACGTCACTAATGTATGTCTCAAGACTTCATCCAATTCACCGTTGCGCTTTTTTACCCACGGTTAGCTGATGACAGGACAGCACAACTGTTGTCGGTTGATATTCCTCCGTACTTGTGAGTGTGTGAGGATCTTAGTGACCGGGAAATTCCTAATCGATTGCTGCGCAAAAGGAACAGACAGAAAGGTTAGTCTTTAGCGTTTTCATTTTCAGTCTGAACATTATTGTTCGTGGAAAAATGTCATATCCGGGTTACCAGTATACCGTAATTTATATGCACTGTGAAGCACCTATAATAATGATTTTCCCTTTCTAAACCGAGGAAATACTATTCTATGAAAGATTCCAGGGGAAGCAGGATTCAGGCCTATCTTTGTGGGACAGTTCGCTCGTTCATGAATAGAATGACGTTTGTCTTCATTAGAAATTTTACAAGCTAAGCAAAAAAGAAAATATACTTTGGTAGCGACCCTGGAAAATCCTTTTCTTTCATACTGGACGGTAGCTTGAACTGGTCTCTCAGTCACTCACTTGTTTTGGGTTTATCGGGAGAGAGATGGTCTTCGGAGTTTTCACGATTCGCGAACCGTGTTTGTCTTCATTTTAATCAGTATGATATGTAAAGTATTTACGGAATAATTCAACATGCAATATCAGTGCTCAGCTCAACAGCCGAAACCACTGAACCGTTATGCACCTATGACATACTCACTCGAAATTGTCGGTAGGGTATATCCGCAGATTCCCAGTCTGTACAGCGTGTTTGCGAGTGTGCGTGCGTGCGATTCATTCACGAACGTTAAGCTTACTGTCAATAACTTGCTCCAGGTTCCAGGTTCACGTTATTTTGTGATCTTTCAGTATCCCACTACGAAATAAGATAGGAAATTAAAGGGACAAACCAACCAGGTAGAAAAAATACAAACAGGTAGAGATTCCTAAGAGGAATAAACAAATGTAAGACTGACCGCGTCGATAGACTTTGTCACTGGGTGCCTCTAACCTTCAGGTTGCTGGGTTTCATGGACCTAAAGATGAAGTCTATTTTGGATTTTCTGTATTCTTGCCATTTTGCAGACCCATTACCCCACCTATTCTTCCACTCTGAAATCTCCTAGGCAGACAATGATGGACACACAGTGATTGCTTCAACTGACAGAATTATTTCAGACCAAATATCGTAATAACATAAAAAATAATGATAGCAAATATGCGCGGACCTCGTATAATCACCAGTCTCCATCTAAAATCATCGGTACTCTTTCGATTGTCTCATCAGATTCCAAAAATGTAGGGATTACAGCAATAGAAGCAGTTTATAGACGAATCATTTATAAATTTGTAAAAACATTTTTTTACTTCGTGTAACTTTTAACAGGGGAATTTAAAATACTTCTGGATGAGGGCGGAGTAAAATCGAAAGCTTCTGAACGACCGCATTTGGCAACTCAGTCAAACCGAAAACAGTCGAATTCTGTGAAGTCTCCTACTCATGTGCTTTCAATTATTTGCTGGGGAAAGTGAATGGTTTCACCATCCAGGTAGCTGATCAGCAATGCTGGTTTATTGTGTGTTTTATCACTTCCTAAATGCTTACCAGAAAGTAAATTAGCCGCTGTGACGACGAGGACTGTCCAGTAACAAAGATTCCGTGATGTTCACGTGATACACTGCTCTGCGGAAAGGTACGGTGAACCTCAAATTATGATATGAACCACACAAATACTCAGTACCACACAGAGAGATTTGTGAATGCACAATAAAGATTCGTAATAAGCCGCGTGCCCGAAATTGGAAAAAAATTCCTCAATTATTGAGATTTTACAATCACTTTTTTCATAGAGCTAACAAAAACAGGAAGACTCTCACTAATATTCTGGGCTACTTTGTAGGTTTGACATTTGAAACTTTCCAGTCAGATTTCCGGATTAGAGGCTGATGAGCAGACCAGAGTTCACTTCCACGTTTTCTAGGTAAAACCCGCAATTCTTATGATTATAAATATACGGAAAGAAGACGAAATCTGCTAGACTTCAACCTCTTGATCGCTCTTGTCAATCGCATGCATAGGACAATCCGATGTGCTCCCAAAACTATCTCAGTAACCGAAGCTAAGGGACATTCTTCAACGAATATGTGAGAATATCGGTTGATTTTACTTACCGGAATCTTGTTTTTCAATACATATCAGATTGTTATACGTATGCGATTGACACCAGTAAACGGTAAGCCAATATCTGACAGTGTTCGTCGTTTCGAACTGATGAGACGGATTAAGAGCAGGCATAGTCTCAACCGTTTTCCTGTTTCTTTTGTTTTCTTTCTTCAAGGGAGTCAACAGTCAGTTAGCTAAGAATAGACTTAAGTACAAATAAAACCAGGAACGTTGTTTGATGCTCCATGTCTCGTCATACTCACAGAAAGTCCGGGTGCACGTATCCGTGGATTCTCAACACTGATATTCGTGACCACTGGGGTATCCTTTTGTCATTGGTGACTTACTTCAGAATCTGTCTGGACAGTGTTTTATCCCTAGCTCCATTCGATTCAAATGAGATTACAGCTGTAAACCAACTGTAGAGTGCTCAAGTATAGGGATGAGTGGGCGGTAGAGTACCCGGTACGCACACCTGATGAGCGACAATAACCGCGAAACCGGTCGTGTGCTTCCGGGGAAATTTTGTCCTATCATCCAGATACAATGTCATACTACTCATTGAAATTTCACACGTGATATATTCATAATATGGCTCATCAGGCACTGTGAACATTCAAGCCCTTCAAAGAAGCCGTTCAGTTTAAGAGTAGCTCGCTGTGCGAGAAACGCTGTGATAACAGGTGGAACTTCAAATATGAATTTGATGTAGTCTTGTGTTTTGCTTCTCACCATTGTGAACTTCACAATGATCATCTGCATGGGGTTGATCAACGTACTAGAAAAATAGTCAGCATGTTAGTACTGCAAACACTGATTGTAGCTGCTCTCGATTTGCGATACTACCTTCGATGCAAAATTGTCATGACACTGGAAATTTTGCAGTTCAATAAACTTAACTCCGTATACTCCCTAAATTTATGCGAAGTTTCAAACGTTGCACAATAATTCTTTCACAACCATAGATGCCGTTCAAGCAGTCCAGTCTCCGGTGCATTCCATCACCGCTTTCTTCCAGTCCCAACACTCACGGCCCAATCTGATTTTGTAGGGGGAAGCAAACAAGCCATGATCGATCACGTGCTACTCGGGAGAGCTCACTGTTTTACTTCAAAATCTGATGAGACTAGTGTGTGAGTGGAACTCGACCTGACGGGATAAAAATGCGTTGAACCACTTGGGAATCATCGTTCTTGTCAGTTCATGAATATATAAATATACGCCCACCATCACCCCGGTCTATATTTCAGCTTCGATTGTGTTTGTGGTTGTGCATGCGTACGTCAATACATGCATGTGCTGCGAGGCACGGATTCAACTTCTCTCCGAGAGAATCAGTGCATACTACCCCCCCCCCCCCCCACCATTCATCCTTCACCTATTCGTATTGTACTGGCCACACTAATGCGCCAGTTCTACAGAGTGAATGATGGGGACGAGAATACACCTGCGCACAAACAGCTCGGTCCCTCCTCTACTTTGGTTACTCATCTACATACGAACACACGCAACTATCCGGTCCCGCGCGCCAGAGCATGTATGTGATTATGTTGTCTATCCGCATTACGATAGATGGGCCGGATTTAGTGTGACGGTATCACGGGCGATTGGAAAAGAGGGACTCGTGGACAGAAAAGCTACACCGATGAGGAATGGAAGCTGTTGCTGGTGAGGATGATGGTGGGGAGGTGATGTTCACCCCCGGGGGATTCGCTCCTGAACGTTATGACTAATTAGATTGACGTAACCCAAAGTGTTCGTCATGTGTAATGTGCGTTCAGTTCCCGGTCAGTTCCCAAAGAAGGCCTTGATGTGTGGTGAACCTGAACGGTCGAATGCCCGTCCCATTATTTTCGAACCGTGGCCTGGAACGGTTTAGTCAAACTTTTCAAAACAGTCTGGAAATTTGAAGTATTCCAGATGAGCTTGTCATTTCTGTCAGGTGGATAAACAACGAACCCCTGCCCCTCTCTAAGGCATGAAGACACTAGGCAGATTATGCTCATGCAAACCGTAGTTAATGGAATATTCGTTACGGCTCACCAGAGTGTCACGATTGTTAAGTGGCTGAAATAACGATGATCTTGAAGACGCAATGCATCCGGTCTTCTGGGCCAATATTTTTCGTTTGTACCTCCAAAGGGGACTAGTCTAATCAGTTTTCTATAAGTCAACTCAAGTCATATCAACGGTAGCTTCATGCTCCCGAGCTTTTACTGTTCTTTCTGTAGATACAAGAAATCATCAGCAAAAAATACGTGCTCAAAGATTTGCACGATTATTGGCAAACTTTCTCAAACAAACTTGAAAGTAACTCAGTGGTTAATGGCGCATAATCAGCAAGCAGAGATGGTAGATATGAGATGTCGGGACTGTAGTGGGGGGAAAAAAGAGTTTGAATTTTTTCACGGGTAAATCTGTTTAATGTTTGACTGTAAAATTTGCCCATTACTTTGTCGCATGTAAGTACTATATTCAACCTATTTTCACATAATTTCCTCAACAAAGAGAAAGGAAAAAGTATAAGTGAGCAGTGTGGTACAACTGTTTCCAGAAGTTTCCGCGGTGAACCTGATCGAAAACTATCTAAATATGTTCCAATTTGACTTCAAAATCCCAGACGGAAATATCCACTAGCACCATTCTTCCCCCTTTTGATATTTCTGTCCATGACCATTGATCAGACAATATCAACATTCAACTAATCATTGAAACGCTTATTTGATATCATCAACAGTGCACAACCGTCGATGCTCAACTGAGAATTGAACCAAGTGTGAATGGTTTATGAGTCACGCACGTCTCAATATCAGATCATACAGGCCCCAACCAAGTATACTTCATAGTACGAACTAAATTTTTGTGTTAGCAGTAAACGGTGTTTTCCTTACAGTGGTGAAATAAACAATCCTTGCTACATGTAGAACCGTGCATCAAGTTTTTTTTTCAATGCATTACCCGCCTCTCTTAGACCTCATCTTAAAATATAACATGAGAGGGACACAGCCTTGTTTATTTTACACGCGGTGTGCGATCTATCTTACTCACTCAAGCAAATAACAAGCATATAGACAATACAGAAGACGGAAATCAAAGCAGCTGGCAGAAGTGCGAGTGTGTGTGTGTACGTGTGTGTGTGTGTGTTTGGTTGTTCGTCTTGAGTTGATTCAATTATCCGGTCCATTCAGTAGATGGACGCGGCTGAGAGTACGCTTCATTGTCCACAGACGTTTGCTCGTGTCCCCAGACTAATTGAATTTCCATTATTCTAACAACAACCGATTGAGGTTTCTTTGTTCCTCAACAAATTTTAGGACACCAAAACACGGAGACAACCGTGGCAGGCGTGTGATAAACCGACCGAAAGAGTAGATGCGGTTGGTACTCAACAAGAATGACAAGAATGTGTGTTAGGGCGGGGGTGGGAAGAGAATATTCCTGAACGGGGTAACAAGTGGCTGGCAATGGTCACAACGATGATGATGCTGATAATGACGATAATAACACTGATGTTCAGTTTGGTTGCTAGTGTCCCGGGTTTAAGTCCATGTTCCCACACATACACACATCTACCCATAATTGACATTTATTCGTTCGTCGGACCACGTTTTCGGGCGCTAGATCATCTGAAGTGATACAACTGTTCCGAACCATCAAAATATGGATGTTCAAATAACTGTATGTGTCTACTTCTTTATACTTTGATGAGCGATTTTCAAGTCGCTCGTTGTGGTAGTGGAATTAGTCCTTTTGATAAATACTCCCACGCTTATTGCAATTAAAACAAACGCACAACTGCTTGCATGAAAATGGAACTACCGTTGAAGTTCAAAATTGAATGAAAATTGCTGTGAAATTCTCTTGGCCAAAGGATTATTCTGAAATGGCAGATTATCAAACTGACACCATTATTAGATAGCAAGAATTTTGCAAATCTTCTCACAATATACCTAAATAATCCTTTTGGCGTCTTTAAGGCCATTCTATAGATGTTTTTATGTCACCCTAGCCAAGCATCGATCAGATGTAGCGGAGATGACAGAAGAGTATATTACATACCTGAGTATAAACCAGTGACTTAGATATGCTATTGGTCAACTGATCATCGCGGCGGACTATAGACGTATTGTTCCGGATCCTAACCTTGTCGTTGTTAGTCATCTTCCCTCTTTGGTAGTCCCTGATTGGTCTTGCTCTCCATCTAGAAATATTGCACCACTTTTGTATGACAAGCAGACAAAGTAAGTGTTATTTTGCGGAAACGTCTCTCGTTATTTATCTGTTTCCGTTATGAGGAAACTAGTTGATACATAGCAGATAATTGGGCGTTTAACCTTTTGAATGTCTATCCCGACCATTCTACCACGTGATCACCCTCAGCAGCAAGGGTAGCAGAAAAATAATTAAGTGATCAAGATCTGTGGGCTGTTCGTGATGCCTTCGTTCCAACTATACTCTCAAGGAGAAGATGCTCATCTTGGAATTCAATTGTCATGGGTGTGACGGATTGCTGCTTGCGAAATGCATAGACCAAAGGGTGTTATATCGTGTAACGTTCTCCTATTGTCCATTTTACTGAATATTGGGAATTAGAATACATTGAAAACAGTTTCCATGAACACATGGATGTGACCGGGTATATAAGCCTCCCACAGTTAAGTCCTTTAGACCGTTCTTCGTGGTGACTGGAGATACGAAGTAATGTGTTCGGGTGTTCCAACAAGTCATTTCCTCACTTCATATTACCCTTTGTAATCGTCCTCCACTGTCTCCCTAGTTCAGTTTCGTTGGCAGGCAGGAAGTAAAGCCGTCGCTTCTACCACAGGGAAAAAGGTTGTTCAGACTGAAATGAACTGGGATTGTAACAGACTTATATTAGTCGTTGGGATACGCGTAACACAATCCAAAAGACGTCAAGCTTCCAGGTGTAGTTTTCAATACGGTTCTTTATAAAACAATCATAAATATGACAAAGAAACTGTACAAGCCTCAACGATAACCGCTCCGTGAATCACAGCCGGCCAATGCAAGCAAATTCAGGTTCACTTGAGGTTAAGGCATTCAGGTCGACGAAATGTCTGCGGATCAAAATGGCCAAAGGCCATGGGACATAATCAATGAAAGCACCAGTCAGCGCCCGTGTAAGGTCAATGTCTAATGTGTGATTCAACCAGAGAGATCAGGTGTGGCGCAAAAAAATAGTGGGGAACACAAATTTTGGGTTGAGGGTAGGGGGGTTGAATCCATCTCGAGTTGGAGCCTTGAATTCAGGTATACTGAAACGGAGAACCGTAAAACTGGGAATATTCTGTCACTTAGCGCTCTGATGGAGATGGTACGTGGCACTGAACAGAGGTTTTTGCTTGTCACAAAAGGTGGTCGATCGTTAGTTTAGTCGGTCCTGTAACCACGGTTGTGAATGACTTATTACCCACAGACAGTACACCGGATAAGATATGCCTTATTTCTTCCGCGGAACTGCCTTCGTACTTGCGCTCCGAGGATTCCAAGTTGTCGCCCACTGAACTCGATTGTCCAATCATAATAGTACTGGTTCATCATATCAGTCAAACATGAAATAAAATATAGGTCCATTTACTACTCTTTTTTGTGGGTTCATATTACTTTTTCTTCTTTGATCAACCTTTCACTGTGCAGCAACATTCAGCGGTTTATAGCCGTGTAAGCTGTTTGAACCAATTTCCAGCAGGCAGCTGTGAACTGATGCATTTTAAAAGGCTAATTGTAATTCGTGGTATGATCAAGAATAAGACGGGGTTAATTTCCAGTAACTGACCGGAAAATCCTGCTGTTATCTCCGTTGGTTGGACCTATGTGGTTCGAATCCCGCTACGACAGTGGACATTTTGATAACCTGAACATTTGTCACTGCATGCACGCTACAACGGAATCTAAAATTAACCATACAGCTGTAAAATGAAAAATGCCAACACTAAATAGCCCGATTCCTGATGGAATCAGAGTCCTGCTCACAGACGCGCGCGCGCGCACACACACACACACACACATGCACACGCACATTATACCAGTATATTCTAGTTAAAGTCCATTTTTCACAGATCAATAAATCTCTTACATGGAAACGCTGAAGCTAGCTTTAACCGAAGAGTGATGATACGTACTTTCGGCTATTTTACTCCACCTTTCGTTAAATAATCAAAACTTGTCATTGCTTGGACATTGAACTTTTGCACAAACTCTTCGGGTGCTTGAAATGAACACGAGCAACACGAGTACCCCAATACATGTTGACATCAACGTACACATTGCTCATCTCCGCGAACAAACCCGTGGAAAGTTATCGTGCGCATTCACAAGCTCGTAATTTCACTACAAAACACTTGAATAACGCACCTCACAAAGTGGACGGGGTGACGTGTTTTAACTAGCTCAATATTCACTCAAGAAAATATGACCGGAGGGTATTGGCTTCATTACGACTGTTTGTCTACCGCTATTGCTCTGTGTGTGTAAAGCTGTGCGTGTGTATTTTTCAAGAATCGTCGAACACCCTGGTTGAATATATGTCCCAAACGTCTGTAGTTTTCTTGCTTTCTCTCTCTCTCCGTGTTCATACAGTAGACTTGATGTAAAACGGGACTGAGTTCGGGTCAGTCCAAATAGAAAGGAGAAAAAAGGGTCTTCGAGAATATGTTAGTCACGATGACGACAACAACAATGGGGACAACGGTAGTTATCGTCTTTGCTCTATTCGTCCCTGTGTGTTCGTGTACACACAAGTAATTTCCATTTCACTGGGGAAAATCTCGAGGGAGTAAAATTTTCATTCGGCTAGCACTCAAAGTCATATGCACTCGAGTGCACCGTGTGTGTGTGTGTGTTTGTGTGTATTTGTAAGTTTTTGCGTATCAAGTGACGCGCAAAATATCCACTCATTCACCGTCCGATGGCTATAATTATTGTTGTCGGTCACAAGCCATAATCAAGCCGTCACCTTCAATCTGGCGGTTGTGAATTGAATCAAAGAAGACTGTGCGGGTACAAGGAAGGAGTGGGGACGGAGTGTGCATTTGAGAAGGTGGACGAATGAGTTGGTTTGTGTGTGTGTGTGTGTGTGTGTGTGTGTGTGTTTGTCTGTGTATGAGACACAGAAGAATAAAAGTGAAAAATAACGGAATGCACTTCGAATAAGGTGAATTGTAAAAATCTAGTTATGTCCAAGTTTCAACCGTTGGGTGGAGCCTGACCGGTCGATTGGCTCAAAGTAATGAAACAAACTTGTTGATTTTACAAACTGAAGATTTTCACCACACACTCACAAACACACACACGCACGCCATCTGGTTTCGGTAAATAACTGGAACGGAGAAAAAGATTGATTATTGTGTTGAACTTCCACAAATCCCTTTCGCCCGATCCCACAAGCCTTGAAAGAAAACTCACTAAAGTAACAAGCATTCAACAGCCATATATCATTTGGGCTTGAATTCACAATGCACGTATATGTCGAATGTGCGCCACAATCAACTGTTTTCCTCATCTGCTTGCTTGTCTCATCAGCTGTAAGTTATTTCAAATATTGATGGCGAAACGTAATAAATGGTACCTGAGCATATGACCAGCTAGCGAGTTATTCGTAGACACCAGAAGGAGCTTGAATATGTAATCCACAGTACAGCTCATCTATGCTATCTTTAAAAACTCTTTGTCCTATGAAATTCACTCAGGATTTCTAATGCCTAAGTTCCGAATACATCCGAAGAAAAAATAAAATACGGTCACTTTGAACATAATGGTCCGCTTGCTGGGCACGACCGCTCTTACCTTCACTAAAGAATGAATACAAGCTACGCTCCATTGTATCGACATTCTATCCAAGAGGTAACTGAAACGCAATTTACACCAGAATACCTGGCGACAACCGACTACACCTTATGGCATGCTGAATTATGTAATCGATCACCTGATGCGTCGCTTAAACCCAATGCTTTGCTCATTTTTACTGCTTTTTCATACACTCTGGCAATCGAAGGCTCCCAAATGTTCCAGGCTGTTTAGTTTATTGGCAGCTAGTGATCGCCCCCAATATTTTACTTAGATCTCACCTCCGTGGTCTCAATGAGCCACACGCAAACAGGAATAAAACCGATGTTCTGGCTCGGTGCAAGAGTTACGTCAGATGTACTGAGGCTGAGCTAGTCCAAACCTTTTAGTGGCGCTGAAAAGTGAATGACATTGGGGCATAGATAGTCCAGTCCATCCCACCAAGCAGAGAATGTAGTGTAGAAAGAGGACAGATATAATAGCACGGAAATAATTTTACTGCAAACCCTATGTCAAGAAAACATGAATTGTATAATACTCAATAAAACACTTTTCAAGTTGTTCTCAGTTTGGCCAAACAGGCGTTTTCCGCTCTTTTTGTGACTCTACAGAATCATCACCTGTGAGGAATATACAAAGGAGGCAAACAGACAAATATTGCAAGCAAAACAGTCAGTAGTTACTTTCTGTGAATATATTTCAAATCCCACTGGATCGCAGTTCCCCGTGTGCCGTTCATCTCGCTGGGAAGTGAATGACGAGACTAGTCCAGTGATTGTGATCAGAACAGTTGTTGTGTATACTTGGAATAGTGGCCATTCTGGTGACGCTGAGCCTCATCCGCCAGAGTCCGAAGTGATTATGGCACTGGATACCTCATCGATAGTACTGTTTTGTATGACTAATTTTGTCTCATTTTTATAGATTCAGAAAGCTCATCATAACAGCATCAAGGCTTTATACATAAATTTTATTCCTTGAGGATGAATGTATATAAACTAGGGTCCAGTGAGAGTATTGCCACTAACTAACTAACTTACGCATACACACGCACACGCTGTCCTCGATATCCACATTCACTTCTTCGAAAACATCGGGATTTAATTTTAGGAAAGTCAACACCCTTCCGAAATGGTTCATTTAATCTGGAAAGCGGGTTCATTCTAAAGGAGAATAGCAAATTCACGGTGTGGGTTAATTTCCCAAGCAATATCTATATTGGTTCAGTCCTGCCTGCTTCAGAACGTCTATTTATTTTGTGGTATCACTGATTCACTCGTGCTGAGTCAGAGCAATTCTTTATCCACACAAGAGAAAGTTTTAGTCATTTGAGCTGGCCAAATAGGAAAAGCCTGATTGCTAAGGCAGTGTAAGGTAAACGGGTGCTTGACCAAGTGAATAGCCTAGCTGGAGTAGACGAGTAAATTTGTGGTTAACTGATTGATCGATTTGTTTATTTAATCTCCGCCTTCAGGCGTGTGAGCAATTGCATGATTAAGTGAGAGCAGCTTGGCTACCGAGTAATAAGGTCAGCTAGCTGCAGTATTTTTAATGGATCATTCAAAACAAAGCGGATATTGCAGTTAGATTATAAAATACTCACTTTTACCAGCTATCAAGTGGACCGATACTCAATAAGCGCAACTGTAAATTTTCCACTCATTCCGTTCATTTACAGCGATCATTCTCCGTCATTCTTGAGACGTACGATTTGATTAGTGCAAAAGAAAAATATCTAATCGACCGTGCAGTTCATCGCGGAGTTCTTCGGCCCACTCCAAACGGTCCGGCGCAACGGGCATCAAAAAGGCCTCTGGACCGAGATTGGCATCATGTGACCACGACAACACAGTTCTCCAGTTATGTGTTTCGCATTCGACTCGTGTGTCAGCCGGATCACTACAATAATACATGCACAAAAATTTGTACAAAAAATGGCACCCATTATACTTGTGATGCAAATGGGGATAAAGTTTGCGAGCCTGGTTGGAGCGGCACAGAATGTGACAAAGGTATGTAAAACTCATTTGGCTTCTGACCATAGTAGTTGAATACTTCCAAGTTAATTTGACAATCTTACTCTATTCTCACGTCAAACAATTGTGACAAGCAAGACTCATCTCAATTAAATGATCAGTTATTTATGATACGAGTGGCATGATATTGTATCTTGATAGAAAGACAGGAAGAAGAGTGCTAAGGGCAGCAACCGCAAAATCGTTCGTGTGCTTTGGGGGGAATTTTGTCCCGTCATCTAGATACAAAGTCATACCATTCATACCGTGAATCCATACTTGGGATCACGTGTCCTCGTTCTGAAAGTTAGCCGCGTTAGCCGACGAATTGATGTTGGAAAAATCACCGTGTGATTCTAAAAATGGACTGTTCGTCCATGCGAGCTCCATACCATTCAAGTGCGATTGCACCTGTTGATAACTCGTTTGCTTAGGAAGTTATTTTTTGCTTGGCCATTCTCATTGTTTGCCCTCAGCCGCTCATTTCATGAATACCTTACTCGAATGGACAAACACCTTTATTTTAAAACTTCATTTCAGTATTATCTGGCTTGTCATAGACTGAGTCACAATGCAGCAAAACTTCTATTTAAAACCAGTAAAATCCTAAGGAAGTACTGTACAACTATTTCACTACCCATTCAGGTCTTATCAGCACTATACGTCCTCTAAATTCACAAGCTCGTAAAGAGATTCCGCACAGAGGACTCTTCCTAAATCTACTGTGATCAGAAGCAAAACGAATGAATGGTAATTGTTGATCTAGATTCTAGAACATGACTCGAACTAATCCGTTTGTAACTCACTTCTGCAGCTGAACTGTAATCAGATAGCTTACTTCAAATTGTGTGTGTGTGTGTGTGTGTGTGTGAAGGCTCGGCGGTGATCTTTTATTCTAATAACAAATGTGTACTTTGGATTCTGTCCTTTCTGATGTTTGTTTTCAGTTTATTTTGATAAAATTAGCAAATGGGGCATTATTTTGTGAGAAAAATAATCCTTTTGAGGTGGTTCAAAATACAAGCTGAACAGAAATGCCGAAAATTCAATCCACAAATTTGATTGTACGATGATAACTGGGGATTGTTTCGTAACATCCCTACCAAATAGGAAAATAATTATTCTGTAGAATAAAATCCTGACAAAAAAGATCCCAAGCGGTGGGTGTTGACTGAGAGAATGGTTTTTAAATTAAAGCAAACTTGATTCTTGTACACCATTAGACGAATTATTACAACAGTGGTTTTCAGTGCTAAATTGAAGAAAACCAGAAAAGATGATGTGCAGCAATTGCGAAACTAATGTTATGCACATTGCCAATATATTTACTATCGACCGAGTTATGGATTACATGATAGATCGCTTTCAGTAGACTTGCACCGATTGAGAATAATAACGTTTCACTGCGTGCGAGTTATTCTTCGTCTAGTGGGTGAGATAAAGGAAAAATTGACTGTTACATTTGACCGCAAGTGTCCTGAGATTAATTAGCGAATCTTATTATTTTCTCTATTTTCAATTTTCTTAGCCGTTTGTAAGGTCGGTTGCCACCCCGTGCATGGCAGTTGCATGCGCCCAGGAGATTGCACGTAAGTCTAATTCTTGCTAACCGATATGTCAGTCGGTCACCTTATTTTTTGCTTACATCAACTCAAAATTCTGGACAGTACGTACTTTATCATCCCAATTTCTTGCCACTCATGTACTCTTCCCCTTGTTCGTTCCAAACAACATCCTCGAAACCAGTTGTGCGACCGGATGGCAAGGGGCATACTGTGATGAATGCATCAAGTATCCTGGCTGTAAACATGGCACTTGTCATGACGCTCCGTTCACTTGCCGTTGCCTATTGAAATGGGGCGGGCCACTCTGTGATCAAGGTACGAAACTAACAAAGAATCGCACTGTTTTCCACTATCTTCACACGTACATTTACTAAGTGCAGTAAAACTCACGATTCGCTTAAGACTGTTGTGTATACATTAAATGCAACTCATAGTTAAGGCTACCCATCATTGAGAACGTTCCCTGATAGGAACTGACCAATATTCCACTCTGAAAGTAAACTGGGTTTTAATACAAACGAAGATCTTTCTAATCTCTAAAAAGCCCATTGAATGTTTGTCCACTGAACTTGATGGAGGAAATTAAAATGTCCAGAGGAAAATTGTTATCAATTAACTGATGTTTCTTAATGGGACTAAGTCTTGGGTCACATAAATGTAAGGGAAAGTGATTACTTTTAACCGAGTTCCTGGCAGAGCATATACCTTCCATGCACTATTCACCAAAATCTTTTTGGGATCATTTGAAGCATTTATTTCGACCGAAACCGTCTAGGAGTAACTGCTTCGCTCTTATGATCCATCTTAACAAGGAACTTGACTATAGCAATGTGTCCGGAAGGTAGCGGCTGGATGAAGCGCAACAAGAGGACTCTCGGGAACCTTGTTACTCAGAAAATCACCTAATACCAAGTCAGTTACGATCTCATTTACGTGACAAAAAAGATAAAAGCAACGAAGGAACACCTTTAACGAGCAAGCCTATCAATGAGACAGTTGGTCAGTCAGTCGGTTGGTCGGAAAACCAACGAAAACGTATGTTCGTACGCACCTTTCGTTTCCTGATTTTGATCTTATTATCATCTTGTTTCATTCAGAGTTTCTGTCATCCGTCCCCTCACCATGCGCACAGATCTCGATTACTGTGGCCGCCACAGACCTTGCAAAAACGGTGGGATCTGCAGAAACACGAATTCCACAGAGAAGCCATTCCTGTGCAGCTGTACGAGAGAACACACGGGAGAACTTTGTGAGAAAAGTGAGTCCCGATTCTAAATGAAGCCATTTATTTTATCCTCCTTTCATTCGCATATTTTTCCGAATTTATAAGCAGGAGACAGTTCATGTATCCCACAGAATAGAAATGCTTCAGGAAGTGGAATACCAAAGGAGCCTGTGCCTCTGGTTGACCGGTTTTCGAAGCAAAGTGCTTCGCTAATCAACTGAGCCGCAAACACGGTGGATGATGGACGATACTTGACCCCTTTTGAAAGCACCGCTATAACCGTATAGAGGGGCTTAAATAACTCTTTGATGTCAGCCGGATGACTTGTCGCAGCTAGATGAGTGGTAATTGTGGTCGAGTTGTTTCTCGCAAGTCCAGAACTAGAACATCTGGATTGGCGCTCCTGTACGTGATCAACCAGGTGTTTGGTGGCATGGACAGTGTTGCTTGCTACACAAGAACAAACAGGTCGGTAAATATAAAATGAGGTATTGTTCACGTCGAGTCTGTCTTTTACCTGAAATGACTCAACCGGTCTGGTAGCACAAATTAGATCAGCGGCAGTGATGTACATTTCTCCACACTTCGTTGGATCCGTTTCCTAATGGCATCACCGAGAGTTTCTTCTTTGATCGGAACAGATAACTAGATCGGTTTACATTCGACTACGATTGTTTCCCCTTTTGCGTAATACCTTTTAATACAACGTCGAACTTGCTGTAAATAGTTCGTTGAATTAAGCCAGTATTTGCCTACTTGCCTTTCTTGAGCATACTCATAGAATTCTGTTAGGTATGCATTGGACAAGAGCATTATGATACTCCATTCGGACAAAACTGTAGTAGTTTGTGTATTGTCCCGTCTAATTCCTCTTGTGGAGGTTACGTTGCAGAGACTCATCGGAAATAGAACGAACATAATGCAGATGATTAGGTAACAAAAAATTCGTGCGCGTCTTCTCTGAAGCCAAACCAACTGTATTACAAAACTACAGCTGCAAATTTACTACACGATAATGTTATCCACTATGGAATATGTGAGGAGCAATATTTGTCTCTCATGTTGCCTTCGAATGAAAAGTGAATATTTGGGTTGGTGTTTATTTCAACTAACTGAACTAAATATGATACTACCGGAACGATCAATGCACCCCCTTATGCACCAGTGACCAACTGGGATCTCCATTTATCTCATTGCTGTCCTGTAGATCGGCGCCAGTCTTACAACTCCAGAAAATCTTAATTGTCAGTAGGATGCACACTTTTTGACATTTTCTACATGAGACTTCATATCAGCTCCGTTTCAAAACAGCATGTGTGGTCAAAAAGCATTAGATAATATACGTACAAAAGCTTGTCTCAGTAGCAGCCACGTGAGGAACGTTTGAACACAGGGTCGAACCGTATAGTACGTGAAATACGAGGTAGCTTTTGCCGTAAGCTAATAGTTTTCTCAAATATACCTGAACACTGCCTACTGCATCCCTCTTGAAAACAGACCATACAAATTATAAAAAAGGTTGTTCTTTGAGGAGTTGATAGCCGAAATTACGAGGCTGCCTTTGCAATACATGGGTTGGTCACCATCAAAAGTTTCCAAGTTAGCAGTTCACCGTGGGTCACTCATCTGCTACTACCGTTACATACTGACAGTTAATAATTGAACGAACGACACTAAACAATGGGCCATCCAAGTTTTCTATCTGACTGAATTCTCATGATGGACCAACTTAGGAGAGAAATACTCGTTGAAAAATTAAAATTCACAGAGAAACAAATTTCACTCTATGAGTGTACTGACTCAAATACTCATTAATAAATTAGAAGAGGAATCAATGTAGAATCGCAAGCATCTACTTCCGTTTTTATCCAAAAAGAAAAGGTTTCGAAATGACCTTTAAAACCCACGGTAAATCACGACTATCTAATCTAACTGGAATTAGCATTTTCTGTGGTGTTGTGTTCATCGTGTTAGGCTAACCCTTAAGTCACAGAAAGTACAATCGGAGTAGTGACCCAAACTTGTTCATGAAACTCTCATTTCTCCCCTCGTAGAACTCGCACCGTGCACCTGGAATCCATGTCACCGTGGACGTTGCGTGCCTCGTGGTTCCGACAGTTACAAATGTAAATGCGATCCCGGTTGGCGTGGAGATCACTGTGAAGAGAGTAAGTTCCCATTGAAAAACGAACTGGGAATTATACGGAACGACAGAAATTCTACCCAGCTCAAATGGATATTGTCAGATTTTTGGTGATGGATTAAATATTTTCCTACCATCCGCAACCTTGCTCACTCTCCAGGCTTCAAGAGTCGATGTGAGCAAAGTCCAGATTCCTCAAGGGACAGTTTCAAACGTATCTCGAGCATACTTCCTGGACTGATTAAAACGAGACTAATGCGAAATAACAGCACACCATTTTTCATCCATGTTAATCCCAATCAAATTCTTTGTTGTACGAGCATAAACCGTAATTAATCCCATACTAATCCTGCATGTGACCCCATGAGTAGGGAGAAGTATGTCTTTGAATTTTGGAAAAATAACTAGAAGCGTGTAGCTGGGCACGCGTTTGTGCAATTGTGCATAGTTCCATTGTCCGCGTGTAAAAGCTTTGTGTGCGTACCACTGATCTGTTGGATGCCAGAGTGACGGTAATGAAGGAGACCCGCTCGTACGCCTCTTGTCCTCTGCTTGGATTGAATAAAGGATGAAAAATGTTCGAGTTGGAAATTAGGTCATTCGCTTCTTTTCTCTCTTTTGCTCTTCGATCTCACAAGTTGATGACAAAAAGTATTTGCGAAGGAAATTTACTAAAAAATAAATTGGACTAAAGATGATGGGATCGAAGTTTCGCCAGATGGCTTAGCAGCACTCACTATACTTCAGGAGCCCAGCGTGAATTTGGTAAACTCATGACAGAATCACTGGGGACTAGGCACAATGGCTTGTACCGTGAAAATCAACAGAAAATAGGTTGTTCTCGCTGTTTTGTAATATTACTGAGTACAGCACTGGTTTTCCAAGTCAAGTGGATTCCTGAGTGGACGACAAGAGACGCGAACTAAAACAAGCTCAAGATGAAATTTACCATCCAGCTCAGCCTGTTGTTTCTTTTCCTCGGAATATCGTCCTCATTTATCACGCACACACACACACACACACACACACACACACACACACACACATACATACATACATACATACATACATACATACATACATACATACATACATACATACATACATACATACATACATACATACATACATACATACACACACATACACACATGCACACACACGCACACACCCTACAGCGGCATGATGTGAGGAGACCACGAACAGCTGTGGATTATCAAAGTAGTAAGTTATCCAGAGACCACGAGCTTGGAATCGACGGTGTATTCGAACATCATTGGTCTTTTGACAGTTGGTCGGCTCTCTCCTATAACATGACAGTCAGCCTTGAATAATGTCAGTTCACCGATTGAATTAACGAGCGATTGTGGCCTATGACCCTGACAAAGTCAATGATTTCGAACTAGACAGAAGCGATCTGAAAATCAAACCTATTTGCGGTAAACATGTCAAAACAAATCCTGTTTCAACTGTTGTAAAGCTGTAGTTAGCTGAAATTTATCCTTTATAAAATTATCACTTAGTTCAAACAGGAAATAAAAAGGGTTCAAGCAAAGCGTCACTGATCTGATTTTGTGGCTTTTTATTTCGCTGATATGAAAACAAAATTATCATAGCTGCCGCAATATGGATTATTCTATTAAATTCGTAAATTGTTGTTATTGCGCTTTCGCAGAACTAAAATTTGGTTTAATATAGTCAGGTGAGTAGATTAAACGATTTAATCCAAACGCATCTGTTTCTTTTCTGTGTTATTGGTGAATAACAAGTTACGTTGACAAAATATATCGTCAATGAGGGTTGAACTAACTGACAGATCCTCACAAGAAAGATTTGCAAATTCGAATTTTGAAGGAATTTTCGAGATAATTCGACTGACCAATTGATTATGTTCTATGGATATTTTTCTCAGAATTGACTCAGCGATAATCAGATTGGAAACTGATCAAGATATAAAGGTTGATTCGATACAAAATGTCATGAAAACGATTTGTAAGATTCTTAAATATCTAACGATCGCCTTTGGTTATTTGACTCCTTCAAACTAACACACTTTGATCGGTGGGATATAACCTCATTAAGTTTCAAAATAATCTTTAAATTTCCCTTCGTTCGCTTCGAATTCAAATTAAATGACAAGAAATAAACAAACGTTTCCTGCGGTCCATCAACGTAACAGTTTATTAATTTAACCCCCTCCCCCTTAAAAATGATAACTGACGTGGTATCTTCAGATATAAACCTTTGTCGTTCAATCTTGTCATCTAGACGGGTCGTCAGAAGTATTCCGATTCTGTTAAATAAAATCAGAAACTGGAAGAGAAATTTTGTTTTATATCATTTTCTTCTACTCTCACCCTACATGAATCGTCACCGGTATGCGTAGATATTGATTACTGTCTTCAGAATTCATGTCTGAATGGAGGCATTTGTCAAGACCTGGACGGGGTTGGATTCCGATGTATCTGTCCGCCGGGATTCAAGGGAGCCAACTGTCAGTTGCGTTCTCCGTGTTCCAACTCCCGATGTGTGCATGCTAGAGATTGTAAACAACTTCTGGAACCAGTAAATGGACTGGACTATGAATGTATCTGTCAACCCGGTTGGACCGGACAGTTGTGTGATGAGAGTAAGTGTCTTAGGATTTTATCGGGCCACAGTCGAATAAAGCAATTATTTTCGTATTTATTATTATTATCTCGAATAACAGTCGTAAAGCTAGGAGAAGTATCTGACTTTGTTAAGAAACTCTGTTCGCATGTGTCATTTCGGGAAATGAGAATTCAGAATAGAGCATGGATTGTTGTAGTCTATCTCTACGCAAATTATTGAACAAAAAGAAGAGCTTTGGCTAATTTCAGCTTTGGAAAATTCAGGTTGAATATAGAATTATTCAGCAACCAGCATCGACTTTGTGTGAAACAGGCCTTTCGGAGATGGCCTCAATAGCACCACGGTCGGAGCGCCCGAGACTTCAAGTCTCCTCTGATATTTTCAAGGTCTACTTCATACTAGATGACGATGATCCGTGAGGTGTCGATGATTCTTGACGAGTTGACAGAAACCGCCACGCTGTGTTTCACCGTTTTTTCGATGATAAAATGAGCTTTCGTATTGTGGAATAAACTATTTAGGGAAGATTTATACATACTCACTCACACCGCTATCTTGGTTTTGGAATCACCTAAAAAATACAAATTGCTGCGTAGGTAAGAGCGTTTCGCTAGGAGAAAATCAACGACGTATGGGAAGAAATCAAGGTTTGTAAAAAAAAAAAGAGTAATACAAAATGGACGGTGGTGGTTGAGTGGTTTAGAGGGTTTACTTACCACCTCGGAGGTCGGAGGTTTGAATGCCCGCCATCACCGTTAACTTTGGCCACTGGCAGCATTCCACTGTCGACCGGGCCGTTACCACACCTGACCTACGCGATTCTTCACTCCAAGTCTCAGGTTATGGCTATTCCGAATGGTGAAGTGGGCCTTCGTGGCTACGGGGTATTTACCCCTTCCACGGAAATCTTGAGCAGGCACGTAATCGAAATTACCCATCAAATAGACCTTACAGCAATTTCCCCGGTGTTCGCCAAGAAGAAAGCCGACAATACATTTCACAAATGTTTCTAATTATAGGTGAACTGTTTAAGCATCACCAGTCTGGTCACGTGTTACCTCACATCATTTATAAAATGAAAAAATACAAAAACAGTCAAATATTTATTTATGAACTGACTAATAAACTAAATTTCCTGGAAGTTTTTCTCGAATAAATTGACAACGATTTTAGCTGACGGTTGAATATGTTTTACTTTCCAATTGGGTGTTTATTTCATTCAGATATCGACGATTGTGTGGACAAGTGTCAGAATGGTGGAGTTTGTCATGTAAGTAACGTATACGCTTATGGGCATATTTATCGATCTCTGATTAAAAAACAAATAAACTGCCTTTATATTGTTTTTATTTCATTATCAGGTGGTTGTACTGACTAAATTTATCTTATCCGGTGAAATCTAAAGAAAATGCTAGCAGGAAAAGACAATATATATCATGGAGATGGTTGGATAAAAATGAACGCAAAACAATAAGGAATTTAGTGGTGACCTTTATTCAAATATGTTTGTACAGGTGGCAAATGCAAAAAGAAAACGGAAAAAAGAGTTTTAATCCAGCTTCGTACCAGCCCTGCGACATATTTAGAAAAACTAGATATTTCAATCTTATTCTTGATTAGCACGAGGTAAGTGCTCAGAAAACATGCTCACATTGGGAGTGATGTGCAAAATAATACAGTTTAACTTCGTATGGGGAAAACAAATCAAAAGACCTCACATTTTGGGCAAGAATGCTACCAACTTGTGGCTTTATACAATAGAACTGGTACTACCGATGAAACTGGGACCTGTTACTAATACACCTGTCCCGAGTTCAGGACAGAAGGAATAGTGAATCACCGTGGAGCAGTAATGAATCTGTTTAGCAATTTAGCATTTTGCTAGCAAGAAATTCGTTTCACATGTGGTTGTTCAGGTCACCGATTCTCAGCCGAGAAGCAGACTACAATACTGTTAAATTCGAAGGCTAGTAGTATAGTGAAACTGTCATTTAACGCCTTACATTGTTAAAAATACAAACTGTGATAAATTATTTAGCATAAAATTTCTGAGTTTCTGAGTAAACTGGAAGTATATCGACTTCTGGACAGAACAGCGTGAAGGTCCCTTTTGGAGGAGGTTTGGAGAGAAATGAAAGACGCCAATAATAAGCCAATCCCGTTGTTTTACAAGCTGATGTCTGTGCACGTCATATAATGCACTAAACCCTCTTTCACAAATGCAATTAATCGGAATGAACGTACCCGAGGAAAGTCACACTGACGCGATCTTCCAACCGCAACAAACACCCAAAAAACGACGCTTAATAAGTGAAATATATGAAGCAGAACATATAATGCTCATTTTCTTTGGAAATACAGAAAAATATCATTTTGATTACACATTCTTCCCTCGCTAAGCTCGTTATTCGATAATTATTCCCTTACTCACCCGGATCCCGCCGCAAATGTTATGCCTAACACAATGTGACTAATTTGTACTTTCATCTCGTCACCTAATAATCCAAGTTTGACTCATTTCTCTTCCAAATTAGGATTTACTAAATGACTTCTACTGCACTTGCCCCGTGGGATTTGCTGGAAGACATTGTGAAATCAATCAGGAGTGTGCCACAAAACCGTGCAAAAACAATGGGATTTGTCATGAGATCCCCGGCGGTTATCGTTGTGAATGTCCATCCGGATTTACCGGTCACAACTGTGAGGTAAGCGAGCTCAGAAAAAAACTCGACATTTGAGATTATTATTAGGATGACGATGACAATTATAATCATATTGGTGTTGCAAAAAATGATAGGAAAGGAGTGATGATTACAATATTGATGGTTGTAATGGAACGAAAAATGGTAATATTTTTGAGTCATATGCCCGTAGTACCTTAGAGCAGTTTTTGACCGTATACTATTTGTTTTCGATATAGGTATCTGGATGAGATCACTGTTTAGTATTTAGGATTATGGGCTGTAAATTGCTCGAAACTGGAAAATGTAATAACATTTCCACGAACAACTTCCCTATTAATTGCTTATGATGCCTTCGATCGTTTAACAGTGTGCCCAAATAAAAAAGTCGTCGAAGAATGAGTAGAATCCAGAATTTACACGGATTCAGTTTATGCTTGTAGTGAAAGCAAAAGAAGTTGAGAAAAACCGATGCCTTATCACTTCTTCTTGTCTTCCCCTCAATCGCTTTCGTCCACTGTATGTTCCCGGTTGACGTCATCACTAATCGTGTCCAGAATGAACAATGACTACTGCGACACGATTAAAAAAAACAAAGCAGCCAGATGTGCCATAGGTTCTATATTTCTACTGTTGTGATGCTGATGGCCATCATTTTTATCGTTATTAATAGTGGTAGCAGTGTAAAATGCTGAAGATATGGAACATTGAAAGGGCTGATTTCATAAATCAGTCTGGCTGTTTCAGTAGTTCCTCTGACTTATACTCCGTTTTTGGATTCGCGGTATAAAATAACTAAGCAACAGAATCAATTGTCCGAGATTTTCTAAAATGATATCGGGTTCTGCTTTGAAATGGACTACAAAATAGACAGAGTTTGGAAGACTCTGCGGCAAGTAATACTGAGGTAAATCTATCAGAGTTTTGAATTGTGCATGCAGTTACCGTTAGTCATCCAAAAATTACTGTAGATTGTCAGAAGTTAAATCCACAAGTGTAGCGGCACCATCTACCCCTGAAACTTGAGGATGTTCTACTAAGAACTAGTTATTTCGCTTAGTCACTCCTCAAAACTGGTAGCATTTTAATCATTCCTCAACAGCATTTGAATGGCAGAATCTAGCCCGGTCTTATCAGAGACTGAAACTTTTTGATTTTAAAATGAGCTTCTCGCTATAAAAGAACATGTCTCGTTTGTATCGATGGTAAACACGAAAGAATTCAGCTAATTAAGCTATGTTACCTGCCGCTGTACCATGATGAGCATGATGCTGCTGATGATTTTTCTGTCTGCCCTAGTCAGTGTTCTGTTATTTAATGTTACTCAGTAAACCTTAGTAGGGTGGATAGTAAATGCAGTCTAGTGAGGTAGTTTTGGCATAGAAAATGAGGGATTATGTGATTTTATTCTGCACTGACTTTTCTTTAGAGGAAGATAGGTCCGAGATTCCGCTCTGTTGGGTACATTGCTGAGTAAATAAACCCAGTAATCATGCAATTATTCTCAGCCATAAACAATGAACAACGCATGACTTCAGTCTAATATATATATATATATATATATATATATATATATATATATATATATAGCTTAGAATCTTTTATTTCACGGTTGCGCATGAGTGCAGCTGAAGGTGCATGCACAATGACTCTGAAGGTACACTGAACTGCCGCGGAGAACCAACAGCCACTTTGGCTTGAAGTGAATTGCCGATCCCGTCCCAATACGTGGGCACGGTAGCGAACCGAAAGACAACGGAGGGTTGTCTCTGATCAACGCTGTTGGTGTTGGCAGAATAGAATAATATTCGAACGAGTTTGACACTTTGTGACCGAAACGGGAATATTACAAAAAGAAATAGGAAGAAGATTGTCAGGATAATGACATGCTTCGATAGAATAAAGTATACCACACTACTGATTTTGTTTTGTTCAAACAATTCAGATAGGTATGACACATTCACACTTCTTTTTGCACATACTATCAAGAATCTGTTGTTCAACCGTGACATAACATTTTTGGGATGGCAAACCGGCGCAGTTTTATTTTTGGGCAATTGTAAAAATCCAGGCTACCGAACTCCTTGAAAAATTCCTACTGTTATTCGGCGGTTAAAGGGATAAAATCTCCTTTCAGACTAATCTAATACGATTATACATTCAACTGACAGAACGAAATTTTGTAAAATTCCGCAAACGAGGAGTAGTAATACAGTAAACACAAATGAAAATCAAAAGACAACAATCGATACTTGCCGTCACCCTTCAGGTTGTCCTTAGCGGATGTAACCCAAATCCATGCCAAAATGCCGCCTACTGTTACACAGTGTCACAAGGATTCTACTGCAAATGTTCGCCCAATCATTACGGACAATTTTGCGAACATGAACGTCCATACTGCGGTCCAGACGGCTGCACCGCCTATTTGGACCCGTGTTTCAGCGGTATGTCGGTCCCTGTGCTCGAGGACACTATGAACGGGCTGAATCGAACAGATCTGGTAGCAAATGAAATGAGTCTACCTTACGGAGTGTGTGGTCCATACGGGACTTGTGTGAACGGTGGTCCAAATGATCCGACCGGTTATATGTGCGTGTGTAGTAGCGGTTTTCACGGAAAACGTTGTCAGGAATTGGTCAATCATTGTGACGGTGATCCATGCATGCATTCTGGCACCTGTATAAACACTGCCGAGGGATTCGAATGCATATGCGAAGAAGGTTTTGCAGGAGCACAGTGTCAGATTGGTGAGTTCTGATTAAATACCATGAGAGATACTTTCAATATTCTCAACTTGCGCTGTTAGATCGAACCTTTTCTTTCAAAGTGCAATACCAGTTCATAGTGACCTTTCGGCCAGTATAGATGCCTCATCAGTTAATTAGAAGCCTTTCAAAAATGGCACGGCTGGCCTAATCTCGCTCGGGAATCCCTGAGAGCAGATTGTGTTGATGAAACAACAATGACGCGCAGTCCGTTTATGATATGTATGGATGAAGCAGACTGACAGCAGTGAACACAATGCTGCAACGATAAGCTGGGTGAGTATTTGGATTTGCGATACTACTTCTGAGCCCCCGTGGAAACACCTTGAGTGAGATTACTAACCAGGCATTAAAGGGTCACAAAATGACTTCCGAGCAATTGAATTGGCGGTGGACCGTTGGAACTGCATGGAATACTATTTGCATATCTTAGATTTGTGAACGCCTTCTCAGTGCTAGCCTTCCCAATGTGGATTATTGAAAATTCTTGCTTTGCAATTTCTTTCCGCTTTAAGCACCTATTTTTTTCTTCCCCCTATCTTTCAAAGTACATTCGTGCAATGCAGTCCCTAGGAATACCACAGGGCTGACTGAGGTACCCGGTTTGATAGAACTAAATAAGCTTTCGTGTGTTTTGTGGTTGTTTTCTAAATTGGGGAGTTTTCATTTAATACGTGGTTTTGTTTTCCAATCAGTCGGAGATAAATTTCTCGGCATTTCAGAAACAAATGACAATAGGAAAATGATAACATCTTCAAGAATATAAAACTTTTGCAAATCATAGTATCACTGTGTAATAATCTACAAGATGTGCTTGTTTATCGAACAGCGCTCATTCGAACATTACCGAAATCAGTTTTCAATTGTTACCCAGTCAGAAGAAGCAATTATGTGGTCTGCGTGCCCTCCTTTCCCTAACGGCGTTCGGTCCGTCTGACGTATTTACGCTCACTAACATTCCACAATCGACCATAACTGTGTTTGGGAAATCAACTACTTACTTATTCAGTAAGTAGGACGCATACTCCACCACAGTGGGAACCAGTAATTCTTAACCAATATATCGAGGAAAACTTCAGATCAGGATGAAAACGATCAACGCAGAGATAACTTAATAACTTTGGGTACTTACGTTTTTTGCGAAATTACCTTAGTGTTTTCCAAATAGCGGTTAATTATGGGCCATACAACTAGTGGAACAATTGAACGGAGCCTGATCCGTGGAGTTTGGGCACGAGACAACTGAACTTCACCAAAGGTAGACCGGGGAAAACGACAAACATGCTCTGAGTCCAACATACCTGGTTACCGGACCCTTTAGGAGTGAATATCTAAATAGAGATTGTTTCCGCTAGCCTAATGATAAAGAACATTGGTTCAACAACTTATCGGCAAGCAAGTGTCGATGCATGCATAAACCTCTCTAAAACCTGACTAACCGTTCTTCCAAACCAGATTGCTCTTGGTTTTCCACATAAGCCTGTCCCGAAAAGTAACCTGGAGCTTTGAGGTATATCGCCCTCCGGATAGGTTTGGAAAAGAAAGTCCGTAGCTGGATATTGCACAAATTTTGACCTGGAAAGATTCGTTGTGTGTAAAACCGGTGCTTCGGTCCTGATTGGACCATTTGAATACTCTCTGAGGATACTGACAATCTAAGCGGAAACGACAACCCAAGCGGAAACAGAACCAATTTACCCCGTCATAAGCTGTGATCAAGCCGTCTTCACCGGGATCTTTGGACCTTTCGGTAGCAGGCTCGAGTCTCCTCCTCATCGCCACCACCGGTCACTCCCCAGCAGGCAGCCTCAAACTGGCCGCGACCCCCTTCCTGAAATAGTATACTATTTTTTATTTAATAAAAGTGAACGAAAGAAAAAGAAATCTGAGGATAGCTGTATCTGTTATATTAGCTGTGGTTTTCATCGAGAGAGGACCATCACGATGGAGAGCCCTTTGAGTTCCAAATTAGCAGGCTTGTATAGGACCCATCCAGAAGACGAGGAAAGTATCTGCGACTATTATAAATTTACAAAAGAGACTCTTATACCACCCTAATTGCCGCAACGTGCTCGGAGAAATCAACACGCTTTATGAATGAACTCAGTCGATGAAGTTCAGACGTAAAATTCAAGATGGAAACACAGACTAATTACATGCTGAACATCCTTGACATCCGCGTGACTCTAAATGAGGGAACAGTTACCTTATCTCTTTGTGAAAAAAAAACCTGAATAGGATTTTCTTGCATGGTCCAAACGTTTTCAACAGGATCCAACAGATCCATACAAAGGATACGATCGACCAAGAACTACAAAATAATAAAGGGTTTTCTGACAATAAACGCATTTTTGGTTGTGCTTATCCAAAGACGACAGAAATGCGGCCAAAAAGAAAACGATTCTGCCAGTACCAAGGAAACAAGACATTCAGCATCTTCTCTCCTCAGTGGTGATAGGGTTTCCTTTCTGCCCAAGAAAGAAATCAGCTCTGCGGCTAACCCATGTATCATTAATCGATACCTACAGTTCCGTTAAGGGATTCTCTGAGCGCCAACTCCAATCAAATGCAGAAGTTTCACCAACACAAGTCGAAGGTTGCGACAGTAAAATGACCGAATATCTTGACGAATTCCAAACTGGGTTGAACAGTGGATGATAAAGTCAAATTCAGAACAAACCGCCGCGAATTTTCCGAAACCACAAGACTCCAGCATTAACCACTGATCTTCACTTTTTGAGGTCAGGTCACGAAGTCGACCCGAACACTCTGTCTTGGGATTATGCAAAATATAACTTGAGACTGCTGAGGTTTGCTGAACCCGCGGTTACCCATCAATGGAAACCTCCACGTGCCACCACGGAGAAGTCTTTGGCAGTCTATCCAAGCCTCTGTAAGATCCAATTTAAAATGCAGTGGGACGGTTCTGGACATCAGTTACGCTACTGGTTTTATTTTGAAAACTCAGGAATTTCACTATCGACCTTAGCTTATATCCGTGTCACAAAGACCGATTTTTGTATAACTACATTTTCCTTTATATACTAGATGCATTCAGTGTCTATATAAACCAACAGAATGGAGCCATAGTCTCCGTTTCTCATGAACATCACTCGCTCCCTCTCCCCCCCCCCCACCCCCCTTCGCCTGTTATAAAGACCTGTCAGTATGAAAAATAGGAAGTTAAGATGCTTTTGAAATTCATTACATAAGGTCTTCGAATAAAGCCATGGCTTAATTCCCCTGTACGAAATTTTTATTGGGGTAAGCATGCACCCATTTAATTCATCCTGTTATATGTCCTCACCGTGTCTCCCTTCTCGTTTTGACTGTTAGCACTGGATCTGTGTCAACCGAACCCTTGTCAAAATGGTGGCTATTGTCAGCATACAGAGCATCCGGGCGATTTTCAGTGTCGATGTGCACCTGGTTGGTCCGGTCGATGGTGTCAGTTAAGAACGGATGATCCATGCGCCGTATCGAAAATCTGTCTGAACAACGGGCTGTGTCATTCGGATCCACTACAAGCAGGTGGATTCCGATGTGACTGCGACCCGACCTGGATGGGTTCTGTCTGTCATTTACGTACGTGGAAGTTCTGAAATGTTTCAAATGCAATGGGTGATGTCAGATTTTGATTTCCCTTTGATGTTGTCCTTAGTCGTGTAAGTACTCGATGTCGGAAGACAATAGATACATTAATCGCTGCCTTTCTGCTTCTACTCTATCGCACTATTATATCATCTCAAAACTCAGGGTTGTTGTAAATTTTCCTAGAAATGAGGCTGGATAACATTTTCCGAAAAATCCACTACGGTTCAACATGCACGTACTTCTGGAACAATCAGAATACATGTAGAAAAATTTCACTCCCTCACTCTGCCAAATACCTTACGCTATTTTCGATCCAGCAGTTCACATGTGATCAAAAACAGCGTAAATAAACTGATTTTAAGAATCAGATATCGAATTCTTGGTAACTTAGGTCGCATAAGTTACCTTAAAGATTACAAAAAGGGTCTTCTTTCTATCCCCGTAAGGCAGAAAGACACAAATGTGGCGATTTAAACGTTCTCGGAAAAGGTCAATTCGGTCCAAACCACAGTTGAAGTAGTCACGATAAGAACATCCACCGATACTTAGTGGGTAATTAATCAGACCACATTGTTCCCTGTGATCGTGAGAAATTCATGAATTCACTCCAATATGTAATACAACTTAAGAAAGCTGATAGCTATCCATCCCTGAGGTATAAACAACACTGACAGAAAATAGATAAAAGGCTATCCGCTTATGTATGACGCAGACGGAAAATATAATACGGTCAAGTAACCTTGACGGTCTATCCCTCACCCCAACTCCCGCTCTATGTTTGAGACCGAATGCATTTTGTAACTATTCCTTTACTCTGGTGATTTGAAATAACTTTTTCTCTGATTCCTCCTCTTGAGAATTCAGAACTATCCTACACCAACAGTTTCACGTTAACCAGGACCCTTCACTTAGCCGGTCGCTCTGATAAAATGGTTGATTATGGAAGCACTGAAAGCACTGATTTTTCCCGTATACTCCATATGAACGGCATTTGTGGGACTTGTTCCTGGCCTTGCCAAGATGTTTGGTTGTAATCAAGCAGGACTGGATGAGCAGCGAGGCTCAGTAAGAGTGAGCTAACCTGGAGTGAATGTGAGAGAACACAGAACTACTGTTGAATCTGTTGTTAATTGAACAACGAAACTGATTGAATCACTTTAAAGAAGCTCCCACGTACCAGAAGAACTACAGTTGATAGGACTGACGTCAGAGCCACCAGAATTCTTTTACCTAAGCATACTGACCAAAAACGATGCTCCAGTTGATGAATCACTGCATCCATCAAAAAAGGTTTAGCCATATCAATAAAACGGAATTGAACTATGCAACTCCTTGGTAAAGACGATCTACAGTAACCAGCCTCGAATCTAAGTACTCGAGAAATAATCCGTTATGATGACCATGACCATTGGAACCTAGTTTTTCTTCTAGCACTGCTTTTACTGTTACTATTAATATAAATAATAACACTAGTGATAGCATTCATCTTCTTACTTCCGTTTTTTATCATACAGCAATGATTCAGTATTTCTGTAAGGGTGA
The DNA here is from genome assembly GCA_948099385.1 of Fasciola hepatica. Lineage (NCBI taxonomy): Eukaryota > Metazoa > Platyhelminthes > Trematoda > Plagiorchiida > Fasciolidae > Fasciola > Fasciola hepatica. The sequence goes on from CANUEZ040000019.1 coordinate 7,837,822, forward strand.
AGGTCCACTAGATTGAAGCACCCTACAGGGAGGCGGACCGGAAGATCAGTAGATTCGAGTCACGTGGCCCAAAACTCCATAAAACGTCAAAGTTGATTAACTCAGATAAGCTTTGTGTCTGTGGCAGGTTATTTTTCAACCGTCTTCAAAAGTAATATCCTAATTCAAATAAAATGACGATCTGCCATCCTAGGCATTGATTTCATTTTACTGTGATGCGGATGTGGTGCAGACTATAGGAGTTTCGGCATACTTCGAATGCTTAGGTTAGTTTGCAAGGACGTCTGTAACTGCAATAAACCCTTAGGTTGGCTCAAAGCACAGTGCAAGGGGTCGTCTCCTGGCCTGCTCGGAGTTTTCTCTTCGAATTCTGCGTTTATTCTTCGTAAAAAACGATATGAATTCTTCAAAACGTTACGATTTGGAAACTTCCTTGGAAATCTGGTGTAACCTTACCCCTGAGTCCTTTTATGCGAGTGTGTTCAATTGCTCCAGGTCAGAAAACCTTGCGGTTTGCGCCATCCCTCTGTTTTCACAAATGAGAGGTTTATAATTCTAATCAGAATGTATAGCATGGGTAAACTTTGTTCATAAACCACGTGTGTTATAAACACTGTTCAATAAAACAGCCCTGAGAATTGAAAATGTGTCATTAACGACTGAGGTCGCTGAGTTATCAAACCAGATTGGTGTTTTCCCCATCCTTCAGGAGGTGGATTAAGTAGCACTTGGCGCCCTCCAAGCACTATTTTCCGGGATAAATCAGTTTACCTGTTTCATGCCTTAAAGCTGTATGTGTATTTGGTATAGTAGTGGTTTGACACATCAGCATGCCAAATTTGGCCACCCTAGGTGATCTGGTTCAAAGTTATTGCAGAAAAACAATGTGCGTTTAATAGTATTTCGCGCGTTATACCAGCACCAGAAACTCTGTCCATTTCATCAGCATCGAAAACATTCCTCTCAAATTTTCCGAACAAACAGTGATATCAAATGATTTCTTCGAAGAAAAATCTATAACATTCTAATTACAACCAGAACTTAGGATAGAAAATGAAACTAAGTTTAAAAATTTTTGATACTGACTCCCGAAAAAAGTGAACCGATTAATCACTGTCAAAGTCCGCGACTGATGGACACCATTCTATGTAGGGCTGACCCGATGAAAATAGTGGAAGACCAAACCGTACAGTGCAACGGTGGTTCGTGTTTGTACTCCCAACCCGGTCACATCTCTGCAGGTCCCAGTCACAGTTGGAGCTTGGTGGATTCGCATTGCACTGGTGATGATGGCAATTATTATTATTATTATTATTATTATTGTAATTTCCAGCAGAGCTCATGAAACGGCTGTACAATGCAGTGCTCCCATTGTTTTCCGTGGCCAGGTGAGCGTCGATACGGAATGGTGAAGCACATCATAAAGAAATGAACTCTCCTACTACTCATGTTGATCAAATGGCTGAATATAGTGGCAATAATTTGCTTTAAACTTTTCCCGTACGATGTACTAGGTCAACCAAATTCCCGAGCGTGCGCGAACAAAACATTGTGTCAGAACGGTGCCACCTGTGTGGATGTGGGCAACAGTTTCAATTGCATTTGTCCACCGGGATTTGACGGACGGTTTTGTGAGAACGATATCAACGAGTGCAACTCTATGCCCTGGTAAGTCAGTACCGCATGGACTTTTCGTGGGAGCATCGTCGTACAAGATACCACTACATACTCGACAGCATCTTGCATCCGAATCGCTAAAAGTGCACACCAAAAGTTCACTCTGATTTTGATCCAGTTTTACCCCAGGATGACTGGTAGCCTCTGCTTCCATCCCATAATTTGTTCTTATTTTTCAAACTACTACGTTCCTCTTATTGCACAGATGACTTTCATAGTAATCTTCAATCTTGCGCCATGGTTAACTAACATTTTTGGACATTACTATTATTTTCATCCTATGCAATAACGATAATGATGTGGATCAATTAGTGGTAATCGTTTGATCCAAACAACAATTCATTCTTTAAGAAATCTGCATAAATCCCTTAGATTCAACTGGCATTTCCTCTTGACCGTGAACTTGCCCAAACTTTATCGAACTGCTGTCCATCACTCATATAGCACATTGATGCGAAGCGTGGAAATCAGGTAATATTAATTAAACTCCAGTCAAACGTTTTCATCCGAAAATGCATGAAAATGTTCATCTCGAATAAAATAATCCTCCCAGCAAGAAACAATAGCCCGGATAGCTCAAATTGTTTCTTATTGAGAGATATTGCATTCAATGAAGCGGATGGTCACAAGGAAGTTTTCGCATAAGCACTACCATTTTGGTTGAGGAGTTTGCTAAAAATATGTATCTTTCAACCATTCTACAAAGTAGATTTAACCCTGGGAAGAACTAAATAATATTCGTGGGCAAAATGCGTGGTGTTGTGATGCGTTATCTCAAAATTCATCAAAATTTGATACAAAAACGGTTCAGTAGCAAAAAGCTTACTGTTCATTTCATCAATGTCTGGGTCACATTACCAGGCGAACAATACTGTCGTCCTAGCATAAAATGGGAAACCCTCTTACTTCCAATCAACTGAAGTCTTTACCACTATTGCTGATTGACCCGAATAAGACTCTTCCAGTATGATTACGACTCACCAAACCCTACGGCTTAGTGATTCCAACTCATCTTTTTACGGGAGTACGCATGAGTGCAGTTGGAGGGACTACCCCATAGCCTTAGAGACCCGCTGCACCATTAGGGATAGCCGGCTACCAGATTCTGCTGTCTAGACAGGAGATCCACGCAAGGTCCCGGTTGGTCAGGGGTGGTAACAAGCCAGAATGCTTATATCATATCGTTAGACAAAAGTGCATAATCGATTTTGTTCGTAAAACAAAATTCTTAAATATATTTGACCCAAAAATGTTTTTTCTTGAGGGGTAAAGTTCCAATGTGTGTGGTTCTTGTTCGATTCTGGGGAGGGGGGGGGGTTATTCCACGATAGGAGGTTTTCTATAATGAAAATATTCTTGTACATCAAACGTGTTTCTTGCAGTGACGTTATTACAGTCGGGAAGGTTGCACTCTGAAGGTGGGGGGGGGGGGGGTGGAGAGACTACTATACCATCAAACCTGAAACACTAATCCACCAAGACTTTTCTTCTAAGTTATCAACTAATTTGACAGAAGTAAACGAAATGCTTGCATCTTGCAACCTATGTCTCCTTTCTGCCCTAGTGGATCTCACTGAGCCAGTCTAAGCCTTTGACGCTCAAAGAGGTAATGAAGCGGAAAATGGATGTGTAAGAGCACAATAGGACTATGGATCGAAGGTTTCATTTAAGTAAACAAATAATTACGAATTTCAATGAAAGCATTGTGAAACCAACAAGAAGAAATAGAGTCACAATTTACAACGTAGTACTAGGAACTGTGAAAAACTGTAAGCTCTTCAAACGTAAAAGACACGAATTGCATTAGATTTACAGCAAAATGTGTGAATAAGATAAATCACTTACAGGCTTCAGGTCAACGCACAGATACGCTTTTTTAGTATCATATCAGTAGCTGAACTGAGACTACACAAATCAGGGCCGTTATTATGGGAACTCAGCACCAGATTCAACTAGTAAATTCTGAATGTCAGCTTGTTTGAAGTATTCAAGCCAATAGGAATAAAAAGACTTTCAAGTAAAACGTAGGAACTGACTAAAATTGCTCGACGTTTTTAACTTTGAACTGGGAAAAAGTTCAAGTTTGTTTGGAAAAGATAATACTGGGTAGTAAGGTTGACCAAGTTATTTCCAGAATCATTTCACCGCAATCAAACTGGTACTCAATGCAAATTCAGCAATATATATACCTACTGAGAGGCTTGTATATAAGAAACAGATAAGAACACAGAGTTAAATCGTCATATTTACGACAAATCCTAGTTCAACTGAACAGTTTCATGCTGAAGTGAGTGGGAACACCATTTGTTGGTCACCATCATTTCCACAAGCTTGAACAAACGGCAATTCGTGTGGGTGTTAATTATTCGGAATGACTTTTATCGGCCAATTTTCGGTTTATTACTTTTAAATAGAACGGTCCACTAAGTTTCTATTGAAAAATGCATGAATATATTTTACTACTCGAATACGAAATCAGAACTGGATGCGCACACCCTAATTAAATGTAATTATGAAATACTAACGAAACGTTGAAAATCTCTCTGCCATTTACCCACGTTTCTACATAGCTTCAACAACGGCACGTGTAGGGACTTGGTCAATGCATTCGAATGTGACTGTCCGAAAGGTTTTATCGGCACTGACTGTCGCATAAGTAAGTCCTATGAGAAGCTAAATAGTTGGCTGGTAATTTTCCGGGGCTTCTTGTTTTTGTGTCCATACCTTGTGCCCATAGAATACAACAACTTTTTAAACGGAAATTTTCATCCTACATGCATATCTCTAACCAGTGAACACGAAGTGGATTGGTAAATGTTAGAGATTGGTAACGTCGTACAATATACCAACCTTGCAATAAATACCTATCTTACTGTGCAAGCAGGAATGTCTGAAAGAACAACACAAACTACCTCATTCATTGAAGATTATGGAGACGAGTTAACGGGATTCGTACCGGTCAAATGTTCCTTGGGTACACGTGGTTAAACCCGCAAGTCGAAGTTTACCGAGCACAATGCAAAATCATCGGATAAATTGCCCGCATCACCTTCTCATTGTTTAAAGAACTCAGTTAACGTCTTTGTTCACCTTCTTTTCATTTCAAACAACAAAACACCCGATGCTTGCTTTCTCTTTGAAATCAGAACCGTTTTATTCGGTTGGGGTTAATATAGGATAAAAGAAGCCATTCACCGGAAACCCAACAGAACGCGAAAGACCCCAATTTTCCATCGTCACTTGTCCAGAATAAAATTGTTCTCCAAGTTTTTCTCACATTCTAGTAACTAAGCAACTATTTTGAATCAGCAACCACTCAAATGTCTTGCGTTCATTGCATACATATTGCCCAATTGGTCATTTATGTGTGCATTCGGTCAAGTAAGTTGTCCTTTATAATATCAGTTATTAAGGAGTGGCTAATTTATCCCTAATAAGGCACTTTTGTTGAAGAATTACAAACCGGTAATAACATAACCCATAAATGCAACGGCGCTTTCGTACAGCATCGGATAAACTGCATGGTAATCAGCGTGTATGTCTTTTTTCTGAGAAATTCTCTGGGATTAGGTTAATTGAAAACGCCGAAAATCTAATCCATAGTGACATCATTCAATAATTACTGGATCGGGGAACTAAATTTTGTAAAACAAGGGGGTACGCGTGTGCCTGGCTGACTACGATTTCCTTGTACGACTACAAACGAAATCGATGTGGAGGTGGACAGTAATCCCCAGTCTCGTCTGGCTCGTCATCACACCTGACGTACCGGGACATTATGTGGTTCTTTATTGCTCCGAGTTTCAGGTTCTGGCTGCCGATTATCCCTAGTAGTGCAGTGGGTCTTCGTGGCTAAGGGATACACCACTTCCACTTTACTCATGCATAAGCGTGTAACATCATACCAGTTGCATATGAACCAACTTTGGGATGAACACAGGATGAGCACATAGCGAAGTGCACATTACGGTATTAAACGAGGAAAAACACCCCTTACGGTTCCACAGTATTTCAAATTCACTCCATTTCCATTAGCATATTCATATTCTGGACAATGTTACAAGTATGTTTGGAGTTTTTCCTCAGTAGCTAAGGTATTCGTTTACACACAACTTGAAGACCAGGAAGAAAAGCGATTGTCCTGTGGAGCCGTAAACTTAACCATTTGAAGTCCATTGGACAGTAGACCTTTTCATTTGATAATACTACATTTTCTGTGCCTATAAGAAAATGGCATCAATGTAAGGTATGAACATCCTTTGTTCACTACATTACGGAGCAATTAAACTGGATCAATAAATGAAAAGTCGAAATTATTCATAGAATTGGCAAATCGCTGAGTACTTTTACCGAGCGCTTTCAAATTAAATCTTTATTCCGCTAGATGTCAACGAATGTGCCACAAATCCGTGTGCTTACGGTGCCACTTGTATTGATCGTGTTGGTGACTATGAATGCATTTGTCCGGAGGGTAGACGAGGTCGGAACTGTGAAGATCTGATTGTGTACACACCACCAAAACCGCCTGCTTGCAACTTCCAAGAACGTATCTACGACCATAATGAGACGTGGACGTACAACTGCCAAATATGTCAGTGCAATAAGGGACACATCATTTGTGAAGACGTAAGTGATTGTACACCCCCGAAATATGGAAACAAAACACAAGCTACTAACTTACTTCTCCCCTAAACGAGATTTTCAATTTCGCTTGCAGGATTTCTGTGGATACTGGTCCTGTTTGCATGCTGTAGGACAATCTGACAGATTCGCATGCAAAGAAGGTGAAGTGTGCCACGTTCTTTCTTCTGGGATGGAAGGAGAATGCTTTGTAGCTCCATGCTATCTTCGTACAGTTTGTCTGAATGCAAGTCGACCGATTGCCATGCAAATCCGTGAACTACTGCCAGACAGCTTCCCTGGACCGTCAATTCCCGGATGCCGCCCGAATGCAGCCCACCTGAATAATCAATGCGCTCGTATTCGATTACAGTTTTCAAAGGAACGAATGCCCTATTCTGTCACCGTAGGTGACATATGCACTGCCATTCGTCAGCTCCCATCCATCCAACGAGAACGGAATCGCATCAAGTCAGATAGAGCAATCGGACTGAGTTGTGATATTACTGCCGGATACACGGATGAAGCGAAAAGCACCATTGAGGTAAATGAGCGAAACATTCCGATCGTCACATGAACCTTGAGCATAGAACAAGTCATATCATGCATTGAAAGAAAACAAAAAAGTCGTGGACACTTTTCGACTAGCTCTTCATCATTCCCCTGAAGATTTTCTATGGGGAAGCCTTGGTTAAATCAAAGACATTTTCAAACCATTCATTATAGAAAGTGCTTTGAGTCTCAGAATACTTCCTAATTCACTAGATAAGACACTCTGTTACATAAAATAAGTAGATCCATAAACGGACCAAAAACCTTATATGACAACCAGAAAATAGCGATATGCTCTATCAAAAGCAACTACTCCATAATGGATACGACAACAATGGGCAAGATTTTGTTGTTCAGAACATGCCGTGCCAATTCCACTAGAGCATACAGATGCAATTGGATTACGGGAAAGAATAGCCGACAGAACCAGGGGTCAATCAATAAAACAAGTGCTGAATCTAAACAAAGTAAGACGGGTGGCAGTTGCGTTACGCAAGAACACAGATAGACCTCCTCGAGGTACGCTGTTCTTCGAGGTAGGATTTCGGTAGAGGGTTGAAGTGGTCAATATTTGATGTAGAAAAGAGATATGAAAAACGTATCCATTTGACTTGGCTGTGCAAATGGTGCTAGACTACTGCGTTGGCATTCACGAAATCCGCTCATCGGACGGTTGGCGACATTAGGTGACAAGGCTAGCTCTATTCCGAATCTTACTCCGTTTTCATGAGTTCCATCTTTGAATTTCTTCCCCGTTATTTTGCTTTTCGTTCTTTTACTCAATTTGCTCTCAACTAGAATAAAGTACGAGTTAGTACCCAAAACCGGACCACAGAATTGCGAGCTTCAACACTTTGCACGTAAGAACTCGAGGTGGCAAGAAAACCGCGTCGAACTTTTCATTTGACCTCACAATGAACACAGTTCTACAGTGCTCGAACAATGCTTATACACTGACAATTGAATTCACAAGACGATCACAAAAAAATGACATCTCGTAACACAATATTCATCAACACGTATGGGTATAATTGTTGACTGTCAGTCGATCTGTCTCTCTGTCCCCTACCGATCCGTCTATCTATTTCTACGTCATGGTTTATTTGTTTTACCTACGTCACACACTTTAAAACTAACTGGAAAGTTTTCAGAATTAAACGACGGCTACCGAATAAGCCGTGTGGTACTATCTATATGACTCGTGTCACTCAAGAGGTTCAAAAGGGTGGTTTGTTATGTTAGAATGATATTTTACCTTGAAAATCCATCTATCGGTTTGTTTAATTCTCATATTTTACTTATGAACTTTTAAAAGTATTCGTCTTGTCACTTATGCTCGAACACTTCCCGAAGGCGTCATAACCTTGTCGACATGTAAATTTATATTTGTGAGATTTTTTCACGTTTTTCTACAGATCACTCTCAGCGCCACAGATGGCCAGCTACGTGTTGACTCAAATGAACGAGAACTGTCATTTGTTCACGAATTGGCAATAAATATTTCGCATGAGATTGCCGAAAAAACATCAACAAATATGACTCTCGAAAAACCAATTGATCTGAACGTGGGAAAACATGCCTCCGATAGAACAATGCCTCTGCCTCCAATCACCGTACTTTTGGGTACTCCCTACCTAAATAAGTATTGGCACCGAGTTTTACTTGGAGTAATTGAAATCAAAGTGTACACAATGGCTGTGAAGGAAAAAGATTTGGGTGAGTCTCTGGCAGCATCAAATTTTGACCTCCTGTCAAGTGCCTAACCGTACTATGTTCTTCTTGTATTTTTTATTATTTAACTCCATCTCACTATGTGGTAAAACTACTGCTGTTAAACCTTCCCAAAACTGAAACTACGATGTTCCTTTGATTCCGACTTTAATTCCATACTGCCATGTGAGTGCAGTGAAAGTGTTATGTCTCAGTCAAAAGGACCACTTTACCGTCGAGAAGAAGCGGCTTCTGTGACCCTGAGACTCGGGCGAATGCGGGTTGCTATTTGATTCAGTGGAGATACTACAGGTGTGCTTATGCCCCGCGTAGACAAGAAGAAAACACCCACGTAAGTAGGGTAAAACTGAGGTGGCTATAATGATGCATGCCTGTGAGATGTCAGACTAAATTTATTAAAAGATGGTTACGACACAAAGTTCTCAATATATTCTGGGGGACCATTCACTCGAAGAAGCATTATAAAGACGTCATGATGCTCGGCGCATTTGTTTACCAACTAGCAATTACCAGAAGCAGACAGCACGTATTCATGTGAGGTAAATGCCACTGAATACCCGGGTATGAATTGTTATGTTTCGATTACATTTCATGGATAATTCTTAACCTCATCATTTGCACTAGGATATTCTGCACTATTCTATATTCGTACCAAACATTGGACTACTGTGAATTATTTAAGTAGGTAGAAGTCATTTCTGAATTGTTGTGCCATTGCATGATCAAGTTAAGTAAGAGTAGTAGGTTAGATTCGTATAATGTGATGCATCATGCAGTATCAACGCTGAATCCATTATTAAAAACCATAGGAGCATTGAACAGCTGTTTCATCTTTGTTAGAAATCATCAACAATGCACATCCACCGAGCCCCCACTGAACTAGAGCACGGGGTTGACGCTTGTGAGTCAATACCCAGTCACCAGGCTATCTGGACCGGCTCTCAACAATGTGTTGAACTTTTACACTACGTGATATAGAACCTTTCTGTCACTGGCCTTGAAGAGTAATAACTCGTTTCCGGCACAGAAAACGACTCATGTGATAGATGACTTTTGTGTGGAGGCTTAACTACAACGAAGGCATTCCGTCATAAATAGCTTGCAGAGCTTGGCTACTAGATGCGTGAGAAAAGTGGGAGATTAGATTTATGTAATGTTTATCAGTGTGACAACGAAAATCAGCCATCTTCGGTCGCAGTCATACCAAGTAAGTTTGGCAGGGTTCATTTGGTCTATCTATTCATCAAGAATGAGCCGTATGCGAAAGAAACGACCCAGATTTTTATTCGACAATATCCAGAGAGAAAGTCAATAGTTGCATCAACTGTACTCTGGTTAGTGAACAAATTCGAAGAAACGGGATCGATTAAGGACAAAATGAATTGCGGTCGATTAGAAACGGCCACCAGCGAAGGTGCTTCACATGAAGCTTTAGAAGTTATTCAAGGCCACTGAGAACAAAACATCCGAGCATTAGCGAGAATGATTTTCAATCGGAAATAATTTGAAGTTTCGTTTACTCTTCACAGTCGCCCAGGTAAAACAACCTGAAATTTATACAATTGATGCTTGGGATTACATTGAAAGAACATAATGCCCTAACTTTACAAAATATGACTTAAGATTCAATCCGTCAATATCGTTAACATACTGGAAAACATTGTATTGTATTGCACGACTTTTGTAAGCTCATATGCTTACATTTCAGTCAAAAAACATTAGCTCAAAAACCCATCCGATTCAGATTTCATCTTATACGTAAAATAGGATCAAAAGAACCGGAGTTTATGCACCAAGATCAGTGCATTACTCTATCTTTCTTTGTTAATTTGTTTTTATCCCTAAGCACTTCACGAAGTCGGCTCTAGAAAGGGAACCGTTATTTCTTATCACATTGCTCGTCAGTAAGCGAATACACTGTTTGTAAGAGCTGAAGGTAGTATGTTGTGTACATCGAAAGCAAACGATTTTTCAGGCATATTCTTAATTTCCGCATTACTTCGAAGAGGTCGCCTGCCGAGACAACAACTTGTCAAGTATACTCAAAATACAGTTCCACATGCAACACGGGAAAGCAGCATGCCACGCAACCCAGACAAACCACGAACAAAGCGCTCAGCTGCTTTCGGTATCAAACTTCAGCACCCCTGTCGTCCGAAGGCTTGACAGCCAAAATATATGTCGTGGATTCTGCTTAGATTACTTCCTCGTTCTTCAGGATATCGCTAGATGTTGACTGGTATTCAGTCTACTCACTGCGGATCATTTTAATTCTTGATCTTATGTTGATTTGTGTTTGTTGTTTGACTAACAAACCAGATACTAAAGGTACATACAGGTTACTGTATAGGAAGAGTTTGGTTCAGACTTCATCGAAAAACGGTGTTTCATGCGATACATTTTATGTGAGCGTTAGATATTCGGTAACAGCTTTGTCGGAAATGTTGGTAGTCCGTTGACGTTTCTATTACCACGGGGTACTATTTCTCAAGACCGACTTACGTTCAAATGTTCCTGGGGTAATAATTTGAAGCCACTGGACGTTAGGCGGTGCGTGTGCGGATGAGTCGCCGTCGTCCCTGATCTCAACATCAGTGGTAGCGGGGTCACTTGACAGGGTTATCACTCTCCTCGACTGTCAGTCAAAAGCAAACATCTCCCGGACATTTACAATGAGCATTCACAGAAAACTCACACTCAGACAGATACCTGAACTTCGATTTACCGATCCACAGTGTATAAAACTTGCGCTCATCTCGTCGCCAGGCGACCGAGTGGACAAACTCTGAAACGAGAATACCACATACAAGTAGGAAATGCGATGCATGCACACCGCACTTCTGGACATCAATTACCCACCGCGTCGCCAATAAAGTAATAAGCAAATTTTTCAAACAATGCTTTGTTCCGAATGAATCCATTATCACTACAGTTTGCTGGAGAATTTCGACAATAATAAATGATAATCCAAAAGGCAAAAACAGACAAACTGACAGTATATCAGATGCCTCTCTTAACAATTTGCCAATAAATACTGACTCTGAAGGCTCCTCTCATTGAACCCATTCCTCAATAATCCCATACAAATGCAGTTACTAGGAAATTTTGTGACCAGACTTTACCGCATTGTTGCTTTTTCCAAAACCCATCGACAGGATCACCAATCCTCATCCCTTTGGCGTGCTCCCTTATCCTGGCCACGGCTTTCATGTGTATCATATTCATTTGCCTGTACGCTCAACGTAAACAACGAGAATTACTCATGCGTTATGCCCCGACCACAGCACCGAACAACGATCTATCGGGAGATTTTATGAACCCTAATTCCATGAAGGACCATAAATTTGGACCCGGCGGATTGTATACGGACAAGCGAACCCGACCCGACTATCGTGTCCCGAACGCCACAATCCCGTCTCAGTTGTCTGGTACTATGTATACCTCAACCGAGGCGCGAAACAGTGCCGTGAACCTGAGAAACAGTGGCAGGCCCGTACCAGCTCTTGTTGTGTGAATGCAATCTTTCTTCATTGTCTCCGGCCTGACCACAGAAAAACTGATGGACGGGACGACAAAACGATTGTGGCTATTGTGATATCGAACAGAAACATGGTGTGATGGGATGACGATGTGAACATGCCAGCCAATAGAAAATCGAACGATAATACTGATATCGTCCACAATCACTCTTTTTTCACACAAAAGGAAAACAGACATTTTTCGTGTTGAGTCAGAAACATCAATTGTTCTTTCCCTCAGCTAAACGGAAACAGCCTAACCAACATTGTACTGCATGTGAATGCCAGAAATAAATGTACAGACGTTCTTTTAGATGTGCGCCTTTCCCAAGATGAAGATATAACTGTTGTCCAGACAGCGTGGTCCGCAGCATTCTAGCCACTGCAAGCATCAGAGGACTATCAACACAATCTGTATGAGGGAACTGGAAAACAGAACTAGATCATATTTCAATCAGAGAGATACGCACAAAGAAACGTAACTTGAAGGAACCCGGCTGGAAGTAAAATGTCTGTGTAATTTCGGATAGACATGATTCACGCGTGCTAACGGTCCAGTCTAACCTCTCTAAAACAGTATTACGTATTATTACTATTACCAGAGGTCAGTCTCTGAATCAAGTACTGAGTGTAAACAGGTTAAAGTGGGTTGGACATGTGTCGCGCACGGCCACCGACAGACTTTCTCGGCGTACGTTGTTTTCCAGGCAGGTAGTGGTTGGAGGGTAGGTTGAAGTGATCAGCTCATGGGATGAAAACCTTGGCCAAGTATGCTTTCATGCGACCCGTCAACCAGAAGGCTGGAAACATTAAGTGGTGTGGCTAGATGTCGCGTAGTTGCATTTGAACTCTTTCTTTATCTTCGTGATTTTTGCTTATTCTTTTGTTTTCGGATCTTTTTCATCTTATGCTTCTATTCTTTTTGCCTCTTACTCAACAATGCTGGAAAGTAGCAACCGAAAACAGAGCACAAAAATGCGAGGTTATTCGTTGAATGAACTGATGCATGAGCTTGTTTCAGCTGCCAAATCTCAGGCTGTACCTGATTTGGATTAATGCAGTAAAACTACCGAGGTACACTATCGCACCTGAATTGGACAGCTAACATATTTGCATGTAAAACACCCGAGTTACCGAAAAGTTGTTGTAACGTGAATCACAAAAAATACAAGATCATGTAAGCAAGGTGAGTGGCGAGCTGCATGGAACAGTCAACAGATGACCCCCGACGCAACTTCGTCACATCTGATTGGTCGGAGGGAGCAGACACACCGTGGGGAAGACAAGCAATGAGAACCGAAGCGAAAGATGAACGAGAATGACAGTGGTGATGAAAATTATTTTTCGATAAGTTTATCCTCTGACTAATAGCTATACCTATGCAGCCTGAGACACGGGATAGCGCTGTCGTGTGAAAAAGGCGTCCGGCTGACTGAAGAATTTATAGCGTGGTCGGGAAAATGAAAGTCAATTTCGATTTCAGTTCGAACAATTCCTAAACGATTTACATTGGATGTATAACCGAATGAACCAGATGAGGTTAGTTAAAACTAGCCCATTTTCTGCTGTCATCAGTCAGTATCTAATAGCGCTCATTTTTAATGGCCTTTGCTGTGGTTCAGTTCCGGAACAGTGCCCCATCGAAACATCAGTTAAGGGGTGTAGTCATGGTCCCCACCGAACAAGGTCCTTTGAGATGTGTGCGTGAGCAGAGGTCAAATTTACTGAGTTCCCAATGCTTCTTTAGGGGAAATCTTTCTTGAATGAACGCTTGCATTCTGATCCAAAACGAAAGAAAAGCGTAAATGAAAATCGGAAGACGGTTCTCAAGTCAGAATGGAAGAAGATCACTGGTATCGACTGGATTCCAACAATCGCATATTGCTTGACTGCAAAACAAACCACCTTATTTAGAGCCACCGAAAAATGCAGTATACGTACCAGTTTTATCGCCGAAACAAACAGGCAAATCTTCAGTTTTTCTGCCTTCAGTCTCACGCGTTACGTTCCGTGGGTCAGAAGATACGATGTCTGCACCTTGTGACTGAGGTGTTGTGGTAATTGCCTCGAGGTTAGCGGCTAACGGTCATTTTAGCTATCTTTTGCCAACAGAATCAGGTTGAAACGTCGACAATTGTTTTTCGTCATTGTGTACCACGCACATACTGTAATGCTTCATCAGCAGAAGACGGACTCGTTTTGACTGCTTCCAGAAGTGCGCACAACGAGCGTTGTCATCACGGAAGACAAACGGTGTGGGGCAGAAAAAGGGTGCCCACTCACCACCGATGACAGAACAGACAACAACAGTCATCTAACCTGACGGTACACACTTCTGCGATAAAACTATGTGACATTCCGAGGTCGCCACAGCCCTGAACTAAGTGTGACCACTAAAATAAACTACTTCAACCTCAGTCGCTTTTACTCACTTCTTGCTGTTGATGGCGACGATGCTAAAGACAGCTACTTACCGAGGGAATAAATAAATGGGTGGGGATAAGCATGCAGAGTTCATTGTACTATCAATGAGATCTGGCAATCTTGTTCCTTGGAAAAGTGAAATACAGACTGCACATTGACTTTTTTCTCTAGTCCATGGCGGCTAGCTGAATTTTGGATACTGACAATTGTTTCAGTGGTAAAAACTGAAATCTGGCCGAAATGTCATCGGACTTATTGGACACTGTACAGTTGTAACATCCTTGTTAGGGAGCACCAGCCACCACTGAGACGCACTCACACAGCCTATTGGTTAGGTGTTCAAATTATACCCATGATTCACATGCGAACGGAAATTTTTCAGCAACTAAGCTGGCCGGCGGTGGTGATAGTATTCAAGCCTTAGACAATAAACATCTATCCGACCTCCAAACGGAAATTCTACAATCGATACAACTCTAGCTTTATTTACGATTGCAGCCATAAATGGTGGGTATTTTGGACGCGCTGCTGTCAGAGACACCTGCAGATCTCAAAGACACAAATGCCATAAACCCTAGGAAATCGAACAAATGCCTAAGGAATTATCGCGGTTAACCGCACCTTTCCTCTGCTTATCACCAAGCGGTAGAAATCGAGTGCGGGAAAATGCAAACTGACTCGTAAGTGTGAAACACTAAGTCAGTCGACCCAGTACCGTGGCTTCTTTAAAAAGGAAACGCTAGATGCACCATCTAGCAGAAGTGCCTGAATGGATGGGTCAGCCGTAGGTACGTCTTTGTTGACCAGGTAAAGAGATCGACCTGATCAGGATAGTATCTAACGTGATATTCGAAATTATTCTCCCCTAACCGACTTTCAACGTCGATGCATACGAGAAACGCGCCGTGACAACGTCTCTATTTTTAGAAAGTAGACAATCTCCAAATGAAAAGGCATGCTGGCTCTTAAGATCGATTCGAGAAAATTCTCTGCTCCCCGATTCTACTGCGTGACCAACCAAAGTCTAACTCATAATCCATGATCTTTTCCACCGCCGTTCCCAAGAGCTGCACCTTGTCCTCTTTTCCTTCACAATATGATATTCGAAATGGCCAATCCTTTAGTCGCATCTATGAAAACAGGGATGCTCAGAACGTCTTATTTGTAACAGGCATTATGTTCCCAAACAAACACCCACAATTATCAGGGCGGCTTACAGGACGCGGACGCAGCTCACGGGTGTTCCGCATTGTTTCTGTAAAAATCACAAAAATGTCCACATGTGGTTACACTCAGAAAACCGTTACAATTAGCACCGAACGTCCACACACTTGGTTGGTTGTTCAAGTATTGCGCAAATTACGTGAAAGGCATTCTCAGTGTGCATTGCCTGCCGAATGATAAGAAGATACGTTCAGTTGAAAAAACTATTTATCGCGCACCGGGTACGGTGGCTCTGATCGCTATGTCTCATTGGGAACCTCAATCCCAAATCTGAAAACAAGAGTAGGAAGAGAGTTACAGGTAGCAGTGCCCTGCAGATGGTTTGTAAATGAAAGAGCTCCACTGGTCGTGAAACCTAGCCATATACTCCACTTCGTTGGGAGATCACTTACATCTCACTCATGACGCCTATAACACCTTAAATGGCAAAGTCCACTGGTTAGGCTTTTCATACATTTTTCTGCTCATGGACTGGCTACTCTTTCTGATCTTCCAATCACTGCCGGCCGCAGAGAACAATGCGCATTGAGAAATCCTGTCAGGCGACATGCGCAACACATGTCACAACAGCTTTAGACTAATGAGCTCTAGTGTGTCATCAAATGATTTGGTTTGCATGCCTAATACTCGGCGCCTAAACCTAGCATTGATGATACGTTGTTCCCACCAGATTCGAGCAATCCTACGAAGACATCGATGTTTGAATACCGACAATCTCCGTACACCTTCCACATACAGTGACCGAGTTTACGAAGCCTATAGAACTGGTCTGGCTACTGCTGGAAGCTGTGTAGAGGAGGACAACCTGTGATGTAGATTGCACTGCGTGGAAGGTTCCTGGTTTAAATCGATGTAACCAACCTACGCATATAAGTCCGCATTAAAAAAATAAGGGCAGACGGCCTAATCTTCTTCTGTGTTGCGCCTCGATTTGTCATTTACTAGGCAATGAGATGAAGAATAAGCAACAAGATTCACAGGACTGCACATAGGTCTCGAGGTTAGCAGGTGACCAAAATGACAATGAATTCGAAAGAAACGTTTGGACAGCTTGAAAACCAAGAAGATACTAATCGAGTTCAAATTTCATTCTTTCTTGTTTGATATAGACATTCTCAGAGTATACATCATCAATATGGGAAAAAGAGGACCGAGGCCAACAGCAACAGGAAAAAGCAGAGTGCCGAGAACAACGCGCATGATGATACACATAGAAGTAAAATCAAAAAAGAAAATTCAAAAGTTTTGGCAGGTCAAACACCGGCTCAGAGTTAGACCATTCAATCATTGTCCTGAGATATCCTGCTGAAGTGTTCCACGGTTCGAGCCAAATGAGAAACGTTGATTTCGGTTGCCTGATTCTCCGCCCAAGGGACTTGTAAAAAATGCGTTTGTCTGCATTAAATGGCAGAATAAAAGAAAATTGAGAATGAGAAAGCGGTGGTAAGACAAAATAAGCTAAAATACAACAAACAGTTTAATTTCCCACCAGTCTTTGATGCTGCTGGCATTTTGAGGCGATTGCTGTATTTCAAAATATTTGACACAACCTGCACCTGATCTTCAGACTGGGATTTTTCGTCTAATTCCGATCCCAGGAACAATCAAAATGGTGGAGGAATGAGAGGACCACTCGGCAAGATCAGAGCTTTCATTATGAACAGAAAGCTGAGCAACAGACGATTCCCTAGATAAGGGTTATCATTTGCTGACCCTGCTTGACTTCGGTGTGCTGGACAGTGTTTGGATGCTTTCAACCCGTCGAACACAATTCGGACTATGTAACGAACTAGCCTTGTTTCGACCAATCTGAATATTTCAACTCGATTTCAGAACTGCTAAATATAATGAAACGTATTGACACGGCAGGGAATCACCGAAAGCGAGCTGAATTTGCACATCACGTGGACCAGGGATTGATGCTTCAACTGCTCCATAAACCTGGACTAATCATTTTACGACCAACTATTACCTGTTAACATGATGAGTGTTACTTCGTTATTCTCACAACAGAGAGCACACGAGGTCCCTCAAATTTTTAGAAGGGCACCATGTCTTTAGCACAACTCAGCTCTATGTTTAAAGCATGGGAATGAGACATTCTTCCTCGTCATTAGACGTCGAATTGGAGTGACTATCGAGAAAAGCCGAGAGAAAAGAAACCTTCTATTACGATATCACCCCATCAATTCTTAGAATGGCTGATACTGGTTGAAGTCAAACGGGCCATTTGAGATAGCAAAACAAGGCAATGCTACTAACCCATTATTTCACTTGATAGATCAAATAACTATTCTCAGAACACCTGAAACTTGGGCGATTGTGTGCGTAGGTTTTGCACTTATTTATTAATAACAACAACTTAACGATTACTGTGTAGCTGTTTGTCCAAGTTATCCCATGCAACTGCCGTCAACTGTGCATACATTTGGTGGCCAAGTGTGTCTGGCTTTAACTTCACTGTTGACGAATGGTATACATGTTAAATCTTTCCGGTGACATTTTTCTCGTAGATCACACACGCCCTTCCTATTTTTTGTGAATTTTCCCGAATCCGTTTTTGATGTTCGTTTGAATCCTTCGTTAACTGCCCGCATAAACTGACAAGAGTTTCGACTAACTCCTTTGTTGTAGACAAACCTGAAAACACGTGGCTATTTATCATTCATCAATGCTACCACCATTGAATTGCAAAAGTGCCAAAAACAACCACAACACGATTTATTGCTGATCGGAATCCAAAGTAGACTAATCTAAACAAGTTCAGTTCATCCAGCTATAAAACCCACATCTCTAAACCACAATTTCGGCTGCTACCTCGTAGCAACGTCTAGTGGGGAAGTCCACCCGTGTGCACGCGTACCACAAGTCCCAATGATCCTAATCAGTTTAGATTTAGCACCTGTTCCGGAGGCTGACCCCTGGGTTCCAACATCCTACGCCTAACCTCGGCTAGGTTGATACGGTTTACATCATATTAGAACAACACTACAGCAACATCGATAGTTCTCGTGTATCTTCCAACCGTAATGACTACAATACAGGTAGCTCAGATTGGCAAACGCAAGCACATCCGTGTACGCGAGGACATTTCATCCGAGATCCGACTACCAGGAGATTAGTAACTGCTCAGGCAACCGAACTTATCTACTACATTTGAGGCTCCCCTTGACAGGTTTAGTGTGGGGCCCTGCAGCAACATTCTGAACACTTTGAAGGTGCGAACCGCATCCCAAGCGTCGCTTTAACATTGTATGGATTAACAATTAAAGCTGGTAACCTAACTGGATCTTCACCCAGAAGCACAACATCGTTCGCTTGTTCCAGTTCAAACAGTTCACTGTTTGAGCAAACAGCATGGGAATGATGAATATAACAAATTAATCCATAAAAAATGCCCACCGATTCATTGTTCAAAATGGAAACTAGTCAAATATTACACAGAAAATGACTATATGTGACTAGGCATCCGGAAGGAAGTTGAAGAAAAATTTGAGAATAATATCCGTCACAGACTACTCACGTGAAGGATAGAAACTGGTCGGCTGGAATGGAGAAAGTTGATGTGGACTTCTGTGGATTAAAGTAGTAAATCTGCCCGGAGGTACGACTCACTGCCTCAGTCCATGGTTCTGAACAAAAGAGAGGGAGGGAAAAATGAGCATAGTGTTGCACCGGAAAGACGCGACCATGCAGTCGATCACACTAAGCAATAAAAACCCACGGACAGAAAAACACGACCATTTGCAGGGCAACCTGCAACAGAAAAAGATCCTACCAAGGAACAAGCGGGTCAGAGGAAGATTTCTGCAGACTAGCTGACCCAATTGAGAGATTCAGATGGAAGCATCAATTGAACTATCACAACGAAAATGATGTGCAGAAAAACACGCTCAAATTCCGCAAGCACTGTTAAAAAAGCGGTCAAATGGGCACATAACGTGGAACGATCATGATGAAATGCGTGCGTGAAAACGGATGTCACGTTGAATTGTTCAACTCGTTCAATACAACCGTCTTTACGCCTGGATTTCTAGTTACAATATGGCATTGGAATAGAGAGTCATTTCGCTCGAACAGTAGCATCTCCTGTTTGTGTTTGTCACCGAGGCAACTGTGCAGCAAGTAAGAGAACCAATCAAAAAACGACTCGGTATATTAGACCGGCAGACGGATAACCCCATTCCAACTGCTGCCGAGAAGAGTCAGAGGCAACCGAATATGCTCGAAATGGAATCAGAAGACACTCGAACTGGCACTGGAATGCACTGGTTCTTTAGCATACAAATTACGGCATTGGTATAGACAGTAGAAGTAAAGCGAAACACAGGTAAGCAGAAGTTGAACTGCAAGCGCACTGAATAGTCTTCATAAGTGTGTCAAATGTAGTTGAACAACAGAGTTCGATCGAATGCATGACTGTAAAACTCGATGAGCATATAACAATTGAATTCTGAAGTGAAATGAACCATATTTGCATGGCGCAGTTGGTTGTGTGAAGATCAATACTGAATTATCAACCATGTCTTGTACTAGAGGAATCCCGTCCTGGATCGAATGTTGAATGGATTGTATAAAATCACCGAACAGTCCCTATCGTCAAACTCCCTAAATCAGCATTTACTGCGAAGAAGGAAACGACAGTTAGGAAAAGAACATCATCAGCATCATAGAGACTAATAGTAGACTGGTATACATCACAAATAAGTAAGTGTTTGAAACCCGTCAAGGCTAGTCCGTTTTGGCTACAGGCAGCATTCCACTATCGTCTGACAAACTTGCAATCTAGAAAGCGTACCGTGGCGAACACAGATCTGTCTTCTTGGTACTTTTCCTCAGGCCAGCACAGTACAAATGCAAAGTTTTAGCGTTGCTCAAAAATGTGATTCAGAGTATTACCGTAAAAGCACAAAACTGAATATCAAATCCCTTTCCGTTGCATTTGTGTGAGCTCATCAATCACCAGGTTCACCAATCCTGTGTGTTTGTCCTACCATCACGTTGACCTTCAGCCACGGGAGCTGTTGTATCTTGACGAATCGTTTTTGCGAGCACAGGATTGGCCTGTGTAACCTGACTGCAATCGCCCCAGTCGTAGAGAGGATTCGTTGTCTGACTCCTTTAGAGCGGTTTGTCGACACACGGTTGATAACGCTAAATGGCCCATCCCACGTTAATGTGTGACCCGTATTGATAGCATGGGTATGTGTACTGTACTGGCCTGAGGTGGAGTACCGAAAAGACACATCTGTGTTTGCCACGTTACATTTTGCAAATTCAGACTGTAAGAATATTTCGTGAACTAAAACCCGGGGTCCCTGACCCGACGAAGCCTTATGGGAGTTACCAGTCCAAACTCAAGGGACAAAGATGCTAGCTCTCCCACAGTACAAACATACTGGAGTGACTCACCTGCCAAATGTTTAACTAACAAAATATTATTTGGCCTGAACAACATCCCATCAGGTAATCGGTGCATCGGTACGTCTCCTGGCGCGTCTTTGCATTGAAGTAGGGGGAGCCTAAATGAAAACCATATGGAGAATCGGGTTAGTTCTCATGAGTTCATTGGTCGTTGTTCAACTCAGTTGTTTCAAATCGAAAGTTACACTGTGACAACTTAGCAGAAATCTTATTTCAGCGAGATGTTCACATTGATGGAGACAAGTAAGAATATGATATGCATGAATGGGAAGCATCTTTTTACATGCTTGTGCAGGGGTGCAATAAAAGGAATACAACCTCAAAGGCCCACTGTACCATTACGGATAGCCGGCAACCTGACATTGAGACTAAGACTGACGAAGAACCACACAGGGACCCAACAGGTCAGGTGTCGTTACGAATCGGACGACGGTGGGCATTACTGTCTACCGCAAAAGGGACCGGCGGTGGCGGGATTCGGACCTCGGACCTCCAAGGCGGGACGTAAACGTTCTGTACCACTCAACTACCAGCCGGACCGAACGAGATGGAGTAGTGAGGTGATTTGAATTAATTTGAGAAACATCCAAGCATAACGGAAAGAAATTAAATACCATGCAAAACATTTTACGAGAAAAACATTCCAGTGAGTGAAGATTGAGCCAGTTAAAACTGCTGATTTTCCCGCGCATGTCGCGCCATACCCGATCCTCGTGAACCGGTTGGTTCACTATCGAACGCGCGGATGATTTTAGGCTGCACCATATTACGGAATAACAAAATGGAGCTATTCAAGAGCGAATCAAAAACAATTTATGTGACAGGTTTGAGGAAGGAATTCCAGTTCACACACAAGGATAGTCCGCCTATCACAAAGATTGGACGAAGTATATCAGAAAGAGACGCAATGTTCAAATGCTGTACGAAGCAGGAGCAAACACGTGCTCTCATGGCATGTTCTCCATGCAATTCCGCGGGGTGACGACGTAGGTTGAACACATTTGATTCGCCAATCTTAAGACATGAGTCAAATGCAATGGTTATAAACGAATTACTTCGCCAATGGTCAGCCTGTTTAAACAGGTATCACAGAGTAAAACAGTAAGATATTCTCTCATGAAAATACAGTTAATGGTTCACATAAAGTAGACTTACCACGAGACAATTAAACCTAGCGGGAATGACCCGGTAACTTCCACTTACCTTTATTTTACAAAAATGCATTCATTCTGAACGAAAACTCCTTTAGCACAGTTGATTTATTCATCCACTGATTGAACTGTTTCATTCTGAGTGTACTGCATTTTCATATTTTATTGTACGCAAGTGATGAAGATGATCGCTGATTTTGGATTGTTTCCGTATGTTAGTACACGCTTCGTTGCAGCGCATTCCTTGTTTCTAAATGACGGGTGGGCCAATATTTGGGTGTTTTGTGCTGTTAATCCTGTTATATCAGAGGCTTATTACTTGTGACTGGGATTTTTTATATTCGGCTGTTCCCAAAACGAACCACGTTTTATTGACGCCAGTAATCGACTACTCTGATCTATCAGCGTAAGTGCTTCCGTGATTTGAGCCTTAGATGAAAATCGTCAAACAATGACTTTCCAAGAAGCTTCGGGGTTAGGATATTTGTTGAATAATATTGTGCTTCTGAACAAACGCCCACATAATGCGCAAGCAATCTCAGTGCTGGGAACAGTGTGATTTACCCACTTTGCTGATAAGCACATTGCGTGAACTGTCTTTGCATACTGCCTGTATGGGTGCTACGGATGTACGGCCATTCTCTGTCGGTTGGTTACCACACTCGAATGTACCGGTATAGGTGTAGAGCGAATCACCTGACATAGCAAAAACAGTGCAACAGTCAATGATAGTTTATGGTAGAATTTTCGATACACTCCGAACCGATCTCGGTTCTGACACATTAGTCAATGATGGTTTACCCAAGTATTTATGACATTCTGGTGAAATACCCTATTAATGGCTATCTGGATCAAGGCCAAATAAGATAGCACATACGCTCTATAAGTGCCACCTGGTGATTCATGCGCTCAGTCTTATCAAAACATACTTTTCGACCGAATAGTATTCCAAAAGTGACTTGAGTACATGTTGAAGAGACGACCGAGCCCCTCAACCCACTCCGATACTGATGCGCAGAATCCATGCCAGCCAAGATTTTTTCGTGAAACTGTTTACCTTACTAATATTTCCATATTTTTACATCTTTGCTAAATTGGACTTTCCTCCCTGACGCCATTACTCTCCGCTGACTGGTTGGTCCCGTTACTTCCGCATCAATTTGCAAAGTCAATCATCTCCTTGGCCGAGTGACACTACATATTCGGTGGAGCTCCTTGCTGAGATAACTGCGGATGAGGCGCCAACACACGTTTATCGTGTGGTCTGTCTCAAGCTAGGGGGAGATCTAGCATCGATCCTCCTGCGCCCATATAGTTCCGGCTTGCTACCCAAGCGTTGTACGATTACGACCAAGGGTCCACGACCGCGCGTCCACTTTGTGTTTTAGGTCATTCTCACTGTGTTTTCGACGTCTAGTGTTGAAGTAATGGGACTGTACTATCGAAAATTGTGGACCGTCAGGAGACAACAATATTTCCATTATCTTCAGATATCTATGAACTTTTTGAATATGGTACATTCTCAGCAACTGACTGACACTACAGAGACCTTGACGCTGATCGATCCTTGCTCATAAGAAGTCTTGCCTTTTTCATTCATTAAGGAAAAAGAATGACTGCACAGGGAACAGTTTTCTCATTGGCTGAATATACTTTAAACAAATTAAGCCGAGAGTGTGGATGAACCCTATCGTGTTTATTCGAAGTCCTTACTAATTTGTTGGTATTTAGAACGAGTATGAAGGGTGTGCGGTTCACACTCATCACCAAGTACAAGAGCGCACTGTGGGTGGCACGAACGATTCATTTCGCAATTGGTGAGAAACATGAATAAATAATAGGGCAGTTGCAAAAAACCTCCTTTTGTTATTCAAAGAGAGGCCATTTACTAGGTGCACATATCTCATTACTTCTTACCATGTGAATCAACAGCTGCACACTGCACATCTTAACTATAACGTTTCCATAAAAGCGCGTTGATTATAGTTATGGTGGAGGATGTATACTACTCAACTAACAAGTACGTAGTTAATCGCTCGAAAAAAACTATGGGCAATTATGGAGCGACAATGAACGTGATCACGTCACACGGACTGAATGCAGTCAGATGAAGTGGGTCGGTCTTCTGGACTATAACACAATCATACTTCATACAGTGTGAAAAAACTTTTCCAACCAACCAGAATCCCCCACGGATAAGCCAAGAGACAAACACATGTCATGATGCTGACGTCTCCAGACAGAGTTGCCGGTGCGTATGTTTTGTTGGGGTTACGTTACGGATACATGACGTCAAACAGTAGCTAAATCATGATGTTGCAAAAATGCAATCAAATCAAAACCTTGGGCAAAGGGTGAGTCAGATTTCACAGAGATTGAGATTCACATCTCAGCCTTGAATTGCATCGAACGATAAAGAATATTTCTGGGAGCAAAATAATCGGAAGAAATAACCAGGCCGCGAATAAAGACCATCAGTCTTATTAGGAACTCACTGATGCACATAGTTGGGCAACTCGTGAAATGCTAGCATTGGAGGAACACGCAAACAGGAAGCTTGCATTCCGGGGAAGTTCACAACTTCACACATGCGCTGTGCCACGTTCAAGCTGAAGACGGTGAAAAAAATCGGAAAAAAATACGAACTACTCAGAAAAAGGGAAAAAGGGAAAAAGGACAGTGATTTGATGTAAAACGGCTACAACTAGTGACTGCACCACCAAGTCTGTTTTTAAATTTGAACTGGTTTCATCCTTATATTCGCAATTCACTCATACAACCAAACCACATTTCTGTATTCAATGACAGAAGCATTCACCACATTTCAGTCAGATTTGTCTAGGTTAATTGCTTGTATTGTGACAGTATTGCACCACAGTTACGCATAACTTTGCTGGGTAGACCGTTTCTTATCCACGGTATCTCGTTACACGCAATTGTATCTGAACTGCATTTCTTGATTGCCCACCTGTCTTTAAGTCCTTTCCGTCTGCTTTTGTCAATATTATATTACGTGTAATCGAAAATTAAAGATAAACACGGTTATTCAATTGGGCGTGTCCTGTTGACTGTAACCCCGTACTGCCCATACTATGCGCATAAGTTATCGCGACCAAGTTTCTGTTAGGCCGACAGTTTAAGTATTCAGTATAATATTTTCTTCACGACTCAAAAAAAACACTGTATAGCACATTTGCTTTTTATTCTCTAAGGGGAACTGAATACGCCTCACGTCACCATAATTTTAGCTCTGTATACTTGCATATGAACTAATGCAAAAGAAATAAACAACGCCAATGGAACAAGGGATTGAAAACTAACGGTCGTTTTAGACCAAATGCCAATTTTTTTTAGCGATAAGGACTTTTGTTCAACTGAAAGTGCTTCGTAGATGTTATGGTACGAAAGGGCGTCAGATTATTAAATATCCATAAATTTGATCCCGTGAAGATGCGTTTGTCGTGTGCACGTGCAAGGTCAACTACATTACTTGATTCAACTGGTATAACGCGTGCCAGGGCAGGATGTTTTTCCAGTATGATGTGACACAAAACGGGAGTGTATATGGAGTGACAGATGGTAGCAGCACCTTCGATTGAGGGTCGTCGTGTATTCATTTATGACTCGGATAACATCATTCTCGAGACATTAACCGGTTGACAAGCAAGTCAGACTATATGATGGTGGAAATTTCTAAATCCTTACAAAGCTATGCTTCTCGAACGCATAATTCCAGAATGAACCGAGGAGATCCGTATCAAAACTTAGTGACTATGATCCTGATGTTGCCATTTGGATCCCTTAAAAGCAAATGGACTCTCGTCTGATGATCCAAAGCGTCATGAAACTAAACGGAATCATGTTGTCTTACAGGTTACGTTTGATTTTACAAAGGCTGGAGATGAACCCGCGAATTAGAACGTCAAGTATGGGGAAGCCAGCACAGCTGGACTCGCAGATCCCAAAAATATTCAAATAACAAAGGTGAAATATCTGTGCAGTGTTTTCAATAAGTTGACAGTGGATACTGCACCGCAAACTAATTCATAAACAAATTATCTCTCCCACCACTGAAACTGATCTATTAAAAGTTTGTTCTCTGTGTTCGTTTTACGGCGTTTGCACCATTTTCATGTTTAAGTTAAAAAGGAGAGGAAATCATTTGGAGAGAAGATCCACCACAGTACTGGCTACGAGACAGAGACGCAAAAAGACGACTCACCGTTGTCTGTACGGCAGATTTCGGCAATCGAATCCGTAAACAGCAACCACGTCAATAATGTGCAAGGCATAACGCCGCCGACCATTCTAAATTGAATTCATCGTAAACGGGATGAAAGTGCGCAGAGATCGAGAATGATATCACGAACACTCAAAACTGTCATCATCATCATCGTACAGCGTTAAACAGTAGGGCAAGCCCCACTGACCACTGCCTTTCTCACCATGTTGCACGTTGAATTAGAAAGTATGAATATACAAGATGGATGGGGAGTGGACCTACATGGGTGGGAAAAGGAAAGAATGCCCTAACAGTCAACACACGGAATACACAGTCTAACTGTACAAACGCACATCGACCAGTCATTCTGATTCTACAGAAAGTGACAACACGATCGCCACTGTTCACGGTTCGCTGCCATATCCTTCAGTGTCTCCAGCCAACTGGTAGACGGATCTTTTGGACCTCAACCACGAAGACGTGAAGCACCTACTTTTCCTAAGTCTGCTGTACATTTTCTCATTCCTCGCTGCCATGTCATCTGTTGACCTCTACGTGGTCTCTTCAACTCCCCAGGAGGAACGGAGAATGGGACACGGTACGGTAGACGTGTGTTTGCCATTCGTAACACGTGTCCCAACCAACGAAGTCTACTAAGTCGGATACGCTGTGACAGAACGTTCTCCGAATTAGTACCCAATATTCTATTTCTGACTTCAGCATTGCCCACTCGACTATTTCACCCAATCCTAGGGATACTACGTAAACATCGATAGTCAAAAACCTCAAGATGACGAATATCTTCTGCAAGCAGACTCCAAGTCTCGCAACCATACAACAAAACTGAACGCACTGCAGCACAGTGTACACGACCTTTCAACTCCAGTGAAATATCAGATCGACGCCACAAGTGCTTCAGTCCAGCGTACGCCAATCGAGCCTTGGATATACGCGTGCTCACCTCTACTACTGAGCTCCCATCCGTCGTCACGCTGCTGCCGAGGTAGGTGAAGTGGTCAACAACTGACAGCACCTCCCCATCGAGCGTAAAGCTCGGATTTGTTGACGTCCAGTCTTGTAACATCACCTTGCACTTTGAAGATGCAAAGCGCATGCCGAATGGAGCTACAGCTCTTACGAGACTATCTAATGCACGCTGAGCATGTTCCGTGCATTTGAAAAAGCAGACAACGTCGTCCGCGTAATCTAGGTCACAGCTTTTCACTATCTCCTAGTTCGACGCCTACATCCTGAAGATTTTGCAGCTCACTCTCCATTATTTCGTCCATGACGAAGTTGAACAGGAATGGAGACATGGGACATCCCTGTCGAACACCATTGGTCGTTTCGAACCGACCGGATAGTTCACTGTACACCCTAACGCGGCCAGAAGTATGAGAATACAATGATCTTATTAAGTTCACGAACTTCTGGGGCATATCTTCTCAATGAAGAACAGTGAAAAGCGATGTTCGATCAACTGTTCTACGCTGTCAATCGCCCACCATTTGATGACGTGTTTCGATTTTGGCTGTCATGTCACCAAAAACTTCTCCGAAATGGCACAAGATGAAGCCCCGACAGTGAGTAAACAGAACAAAATAGTTACAAATTTAAAAACATGCAGAAGAAGCAATAGCGTAAATGCAATTGTGTCGAGCAGTTTGTTATTTCCAAAAAACAGTTACCTAGACACTACGGACACCAGCCTCCCATCTCCACCGATTTTCTGTGTATTACCTGGTCAACAATCCGCAACGAGATAGCCAATGTAGAGACACATGAAACACATCCGGATTAACAAATTATCCAGATTTGGTTTCTGACATGAAATATATCCACGTCTGTGTGAGCGTCATACTGATAAAAGAAGACACAAAGGAGCAACAAGTATAATAACACATCTACACACCTTGGCTACGTATTCGTAGGTTGCTTGGCCCCAAATTAATGTGCCTGGAGGCAGAGGGGGTTGACACAGCGGTACAACATCCTTCATTTGAGTCCATTCCTCGCCGTCCAAGGTGACATACTTGTCCTGTATGTGTTACGGAACAGAACAAAAGAAACTGATTAGATTTTGACACCAAAAAATGTTATCACGCATATGTTCACGATATGATTTGGTTATTGTAATCGCCTTAGGTTAGTTGCTGTTTACAAGGACTGTGAGGAAACTGATTAATTTAGGGCGGGCGGTATCGTTGGATCGTGATATAACTTCGACGAACCTTTGCAAAATGAGAACATTTTCATTAGAAAGTCGTCAGAAATAATGGAGGAACAGTGAAACCAGAGAAAAATTCGTTGACTTGTCCAAGAACTTCCAAAGTCACCTGGTACGCTTCACTAAAACGGTCGAAGAAATGCTCAATTATGAGGTCACACGAACTACGTCCAAAGTTACACTATACACGCAAATGATCATGCATATAATAATTCCAGTTACTATGTATTCAGCCAGAACAAACCGAAGTGACTTCCATCGCTCTCTATCTGACAGCTTGATAGTTTTCTGAATGAAATTATTGCAATCACGAAACCAAACACCATAGAAATTCAACCGTAATCGGATTGGTGGTTGGTTTGGCAAATTAATAGTATACCACTTGCCAGAGACTATTTTAAATGCTATTAAGTGATCAGTCCGTAGCATGGAGTGGAGGTATTAAAAGTCGAACCAATGCACTTGGCTATTAAGAGCGTTTCGGGTTTCCACGGTGGGTTACACAATCAGGAGATCCATCCAATCGGTGATCATATGCAGGAAGGTATGACTATGTGACATCAGAAGTGGCACTTATAGTTGCACAACTTAACAGCCAAAATGATGCCGTTATTCATAGTTTTTCCTCTTTATTTTCAATCTTGATGATTGTTTTGATGTTCAAGTTAGGCCGTTGTTGACAATTAGGAAACAGTGAACCACCGCAACCGATGAACTGTTATTGGTTGTTACAAGGGAATAAGATCTACTGAATACTAACAAATTCAGGAGACCAATGTGAATAGACATGAATGAACCGAGAACAGGTTAGCGATAAATACTGTGCCAATGAATGATACACTGTCGAGCGAGTGTTACTTAAATTGGTATTTTATTCGGATTTTCCAAGCACTTCGAAATTGAACAAAACGACCAGTTTATTAGCAATAGGCGCGCCCATTTGGTTGATATATCACCAACAGCGTGACAGAAGTACAACGCGTAGCTTTGTGCGGTCGATCTGCGCTAAGATGAACCATTTTTGAAATTTTAATTAGCAAATCTCCTCATTGGTCATTATCATCTCAAGCGGACAATCCCGAGAGTTTTTCGCTGGATGTCAAAATCTAACTACTTCTATCGTTTTCAGTAGAAATTGGACCCTACAGGGGTGAACCCACTTCCATTGAACACAATGCACACTGGGAATGAGACAGGCGAAACACACGAACGTGTATCTTCAATCACATGGTTTGTAGCTCGAGATTAGAGATGTTGATATTAGAAACGGAAGTAGGTCATACAGTTGACGTGGCTCAATCTTTCAGTGCCGTTGCACAATTCGATACCGAAGCTAGAAGGTAACTAACTGGAGAAGACCCTGGAACAAGAAGCCTCGTTTGATAGCCAATCAGTGAGAATTCGATGGTCCAATATCTCGTCTATTCATGAAGTCGAATAATCGTCAGCGTTCTGTAAAGCACGGCTTTCCAAAATAGTTCGTGTTAGAGAATATTAAAAACTTCCCTGAAGTAATGTGAACGCTGGGCCGTCGACACTACTCACCCTCGCGTGTCTCAAGCTCTATCACACGATCGGTCATATTTGGACAGTACATGACATTGGCCAGACCTTAAGTAGGCGCATATGTGAGTGTTTCTGAAGTATTCTGTTTTCACTTTAAAAACTGCGTTGACTGGTCATCACTTTGTTTTTCTCCGCACCGTATGCTGACGTTGTATGGTGTGACAGGAAGTACAGACCGTCGATACTGTATGGTAAATCATTATATAAAGCAATCAACTACAGTGGGGGTGTGGACTGACTAATCGTCGGTAGACAGCCAAATTGCTGTCAGTGGTTCCTCGACTGTTCAAACCCAAGGGAAAAGTAACCACGAACAAAGTGCGTAAAGTGCATTCGATTGTAACCAAAAACAAACACTTTATATAACATGAGGCAAGGAATACGTGGACACACATGAAGCTGTTATTGATTGCCCAGAGTGGTGCACAGATGTGATTGGTTAGGTTGGGTCATAGTATGTCACTAGTCTGATTGGTTGACGGGTTCGTTTGAAGGGTAGGCAACCGATTGTCTGTTACTGATCGATGTAAAGTGACGTACAATGGACTGACTGGTTTATGAGCACACGCGTCACGACTGCACTGCGATGTGGGATATGCGGGCCTTATCATCGTTTTCAGTAGCGTATATAGAAACTCGACCCTCCAGGCGTGGACCCACTTCCGCTGAACACACTGTACATGATTGGAATTTCTTTTACAATACAGTCCTGTATGAAGTATAGTTTTCTGACCACCTCTGTTCCGCACTGATCTACCTCAAAATAGGACCATCTATCCTGACTATTACACTTCTTCGTGCAACGTAATAAAACTGAGCGAGTAAGCATTTTACCGTGACTAGTAGTACGGTTTACACAAACTAGCATACTGTTACTTTTGCAAACCATGGTACTGTATAATCTATGTGCACGTTGGTTTTACATTGGAGAAGAGATGTTTAGACATAAAATATCATAACTGAGATAATAACGTGAACATAAGCGCAGCCAACCGACAACGCATTGGGACACTTCGAAAGAGTACTGTGATGAACCAGAGAGAATGCAATGCTGACGCAGTGGAATTCGCTGCTGAAGTATAGGTGAAACGAAAGGAATGAATCGCGTAACCTCGAGAGCTTGCTATTCTGGCAATACGAGAAACCGGTAATAATGACCGAGATTTGGAACAGAGTCACTAAAATTCCAGCAGGTCAGAACATGGTTTCGAAAACGACAACATTGGTCCGGAACTTCCGTTAAGTCGAACGACGGTGGAAAGTTCTAAATCAGCACAACACGATGTTTCACCTGGTTATGATAACAAGCTAATCATCACCAGCCCGTAGCGGTAACAATGGCCTAATGATCAGTAGTTCAGTTCAGACAACCCTTAATCATGCACTGGGTGCGGTGGCTTTGGTTGCTATCTCCCACCGGCAACCTTAAAAGAAAATAATGAAGGAGAAAAGAGTATGAAAGGAGTAAGAGGAGAACTACCCTAATGGAATTAAGTCGATTGTAACGGGCTCCTAGCAGTCGTTGAAATACGCGTAACACAATCCGAAAAACGCAAAGGGTCCAATTGTGGTTTTCAATACGGTTCTTTATAAAACAATCATGAATATGACACAAAAACTGTACAAGTCGCAACGGTAACCGCTCCGTGAATCAGACTCAGCCAAATGCGAGCAGATTCAGGATCGCTTGAGGTTCGAGCGGTCAGATCAACGAAATGTCTATGGGAAATGTGGGTTAGGGGTCACAGAACAAATCAACGCACGCACCAGTCAGCGGTCACTTAAGGTCAATGTCCGGTGTGAGGTTCAGTGAATGAGCAAGTGAGGCGCAAAACGCTAATGGAAAACATAAATTTGGAGTGAGGGTAGGGGTGTCAGATCGATCCTGAGTTAAAGTCTCGAGTCTGATCGTTCTGTCGGTTACATAATGAATCACACAACCACAAATTTAAAGACGTACACCACTTCTCGTGGTGAACTCGAGTGAAAGATCACCGTAAACCCGAACTCGGCTTCGGCTATTCATGTAAAGGGATTTTACGATGGAAATGAATTTCTCTGTCACACCCTTCAACAAGAGGCAGTGCCACAGAACTGTATGGCCACCTGAGTCGAAGGCTGCTTAAAGATCAAGAAAAACGGAGATAGTGGGCCTACGGAAGGTGTGTCCATGTTCTGTAATTTGTCGAACAGTGGAGATGTGGTCAGTACAACCTGAACCAGGTCTAAACCCAGCTTGATTCTCGCGCGAGCACTGTTCGCGAGCGTTAGATAAGCGGTGGAGAATAATACCACAAAGCAGCTTGGATGCGATGCTAACCAGACTTATTCCCCTGTGGTTTTCACAGGAGGACCTGTAGCATTTCTTGTAAATCGGTACGATCACCGATTCACACCAACTCCTCGGAACTTGCTCCTTCTCCCATATCCAACCGAGGAGTTTCGTCAACTCCAGTAAAAGTGCTGGACCAGCGTCTTTGAAAATAGACGGAGGCAACCCATCCGGTCCGGCAGCCTTATGTCGTTTAAGATAGCCTACCTCGCGAAGAACCTCCGACTCTGACAAAAAAACTGGTATCTACAACAAGAGCTGTGCCCATTGCGATAGTGAGCAAACTTGAAGAGGATAAAGGCCAATTAGACTGCTTCCCGAAATGCTCCGCCCAGCGAATTAGACGTCGCTCCTGAGTTTGAATCAATGAGCCGTTTGCCTTTTTGGTCGATTCGCTAACGCCTGGTTTATGTGGACCGGTTTGTCTAATCAGACGGGAAAGGTTGCGGCTGTTGCCAATCACCGCAGCTTTTTTCATCTCCCTACACTTCGCAATTCACCACTGCCCATGATCGTTTTTCAGGCTCCGAATTAGTTGGCGTTTAAGGCATCTCCGTGCCTCGTCGTATCTGGAATCCTAAGGAATCATTTTGCGCACATCTAACAGTGCAACCGAGGATGCAGATATCCATCGTTTCTGTGTGTGTCTAGTTGCTGGACCTTGAGTAGCATCAGCAGCCGCACGTAGAGCCTGTTTGATCTCTGTCCATCGCTCTTCTAGATCATGGGCATTTACCTGCATCGATAACCTGGTGGACAATTCTATTCGGAAAGGAGATCTTTGGTTATCGTTCAGTAGCAGCTGCGGGGGACGGTTGACTTTGGCGTTGTTTCGGCCACCAACAAGGCACAAGCTGAAGCGCGCGCGGACAAGAGCGTGATCAGTGTCTACAGGCTTGGACTAAAATGATCGGCAGTCTGGAATTGATCCGCGCCAGCGGTAATCGATAGCAATATGGTCGATCTGAGTTCAAAGCTGTGAAGGCGCAGAAGGACGCCAGGTTAGCCAGTGTCGCTTTTTGTGCGAGAAATTTGTACTCTCTAGGAATAGTCCATGGTCGGAACATAGTTGAACGAGTCGATCACCGTTATCAGTTTGATCGGCTGGAATGCCAAAACGGCCTCCCATATTCCTCTCCGTCTCGTCTGGGCTTCCGACTTGAGCATTGAAATCACCAGCAACAAACATGATGTCCGTAAAATGCAAGCTGCGGAGCAGTTGAGACAAATCCTGGTAGAATTCGTCTTTACCCTCAGGAGAGCTACAGTCAGTTGGGGCTTACACAGAAACGACAAACAGACATCGACATTGTTGACATGCACAGAACCATTCAACCGAACTTCACACAGACGGCTGCTGACTGGGATCCAGTCGTGCAGTGAACGCTCAGCCTTCACGCTCAGAGCGATACCAACCCCTGTCTGACCGCGAGCAATAGACACCGAATCAACCGAAACGCGAAGAGTGAAATGAAAAGCCGAGCTTGTATCAGTGGAGCGAAGTATTAACACTGAAATCGGGTCTTGTATGTGTGTTTCGGAGAAACAACGCACATCTATGTTAAAGGTTTCAAGAGTCCTAGCTAGGGCAGCCTGTTGCCCCGTTTGGCAAAGTTTGCGGACGTTGAAAGAAGCTAAGCGAAGAGGATGCTTAAGTCGGAGAATGGATTCTCTTTCTTCCCGTCTTTAATTTGCTACTCTTTCCGAGAGCTACAAGTTCACAGTCACGGCTCATTGTAGCTACTCGTACGCACTCAGGATTGGGAAGTAAAAAATGAAGAGTAGAGAGATAAAGAGTGTTTCCCGATTGACCGCTGGAGATTTCTGGGCACATCATACTTCGCGGCTGCCAGCACCGCAGGAGTTTTTCTTTGGGAACCCTAACCGGAGCGTTTGACTCAAAAGTCTCGCTTACAAGGCAGTGGGGCGTCAACCCAGCACGGGAATGTGACCGAAGAACCCGTGAAGGAACTTCTTCTGGTCTGTCACGTGAGACCTGATTACTGCATGCGTTTTGTCTTGTCTTCGCTGGTGCTTCGTTATCGACACGCTTTCCGGATTCAGTCCTTAGCCCCATGCACCCAATGGAGCAAGCGGACGTGGATAGGATAGCATCTTTTGGGCTGGGGGCTGCCCAGTTTAGGCGGGCGATAGCTGCCCAATGAAGTGTAATTACTTCTCCCACTGTCGACAGAAACCTCAGGTACTCCACTCCTACGTCCATCTAGTGGAGGTTTTTCAGTCGAAAACTGTTTCTCTCCGTGTTTATTCACTGGAGTGTCCTCTCTAGGGGCATAGTGGTTAGAACCAGATAATACCCATTAACCAGTTCCGAGACTGGACTTCGTCTGGCCTCTACCCATCGACCTGTCAGGCATGATTGCATCTCCGGCTTGTGGAAGCCGTCTTGCATAGTTCTTTGGGCCATGGAGGCACGCAAGCCATCACACCACGCCAAGATGCAGTCTCGTCGTGATGATGGTTAGTAGTATCCCACCAAGTACGTGCGATCAAACAGCGCCGTGACGGAAATACTTGGCTGTGGACAGCAATGCCGCCCCCGGCCTCACTGTCACAACGGATTAATTGGGGTCCTACGCGTTTTTGTCAATACAAAACTTCAAGTACAGCCAGTCGGTTCTCAACAGTGGTCCTGAGCTGTACCTCTTTGACTGAGATTACTCATATTTTGGCACAGCTAATGTCATTAGAAAAAAATTAGAAAGCCAGATGGGTACGATCTAATACTGAGGTCTTGATGGTGGCTGCAAGACGTGTAAACGCCTCCCGTAAATTTATACAGAGATGAGTAAAAATGGAATTTGATGAGTGGATAACTTTCCTCGTAGCAGACGCCCAGACAAATAAGTTGGTGCACAAAATCCTATGCCGGCGTAGTCAATTGATTCACAGTTTGGTTATGTCAGAACAGACAATATTGAGTGTTTGACTTGTTCATTGTACATTTTTTTCCTGCATCTGGTAGAGTAATTTTTACTAACTGTACGGAACGTTATGTCCTGATAAAGGCAACACGTTCTGTTTAACTTCATTTACTTCAACAAGTATCATCATGGTTTCGATAATTGTAACAAAAATAGTAACAACCAGAGTGGGAACTCACGGTATCATGTCGTCCACGAGAATAGATAAGCATTGGTTTGGAAGGTATGGATCCAGCCGACATGGATGGAGTACCGCATACCAGAACGATTCGACTATCGACCAAACGATCAATTTCGGACAGATGATGACTGGTGCACCAATCAGTTCTCCACTGGCACATATACTCTTTGGGCAACATATTCAGAGACTTTACTTTCTCCTTGTCCTACAGTTCGACAACGTTAGGGAAGCGGAAAGCACTATCACAAATACTTACACGGTAAATCCGTGAAAACGAGACAACATTTTGATGTAAATCGAGCCATGGGACTTCCCTTGTAAAAAAAGAAGGTAGTTCTGACTCACGGATAGTCTAGGTGTCACACAGAACATTAAAAGTGTCATGCTCCATACACAGCAACATATGAATCACGAAATCAATCTGTTATGCAGCGCCCTGGCAATGAGACTCCCAGTTGGACAACTATTAGTAGAGCGTACGTTTCAACCAGTGGGAAAATCACACCCCCCCCCCCTCCCCCCCACACACACACAGACGCTTATGTGGAACACTACACTAAAATTACGAAGTAGATAACAGTATTCATCAAAATGCGATTTTGCTGGTCTTCGTTCGTTCAGAGACAGGAATTCGGATGGCACAAACATTGACCAGCTCAGTGAATAAAAGAGGAAAAAACCTGTCGAATTTAGAGCATGCAAAAGATTATAATTCTTGATTCATCCATTGACTTTCGTGTCACTGATGAACCCGATTTATTCGTTCATGCGACAACAAAAACTGTTTCCGATTTTGCAGCGCCCCGTGGCTAAGAATACCACCCAACGCCGGTGAACCTAATCGTTTAATCGGTAATCCAGCATGCTGAGAAACGCGTGCTAACAGTGAGTGTTGTTGAGATGACAGGGTTTTATTTGTTCAGCACGTTTGATCAACGCCAAAGGAACAAATGTCCAAAAAATTCGAAACTCTGAGCGACTATCTGGAGACACGAATCGTTACAAAACGTATGCCTTGCATGGTTAGAAAGTTCTTCTCACATAGTCCGAGTTCGCGCTTTTCACTGATAAAAGTGGAACTAAGATGTGACTTCAACGAGCTATCGATCATAAAGCGAATAGGAAATAAGATTTCCTCGATATGTCGCGAAGACGACTGGAACGAAATTCGAAAGTTTAAAAACAACAGCAAAAGAAATCCTGATAAACCAAGCAAACTCACACCAAGTAATTCGTGAATGACTGGAGAACGATTACATGCCATCAAGGGCCAAGGAACCGGTCTTCGTTCAACTGTGGCAATCTAAAACGAAATGCAAACTGATTTACTGCGTGGATCGCACGTTGATATCATAGAAATATGAACATAGTAAAAACAGGAAAGTATAAGAATACCAGCAGAACAACGAAACTGGTGCTTTTTGTACACGTGATGTTCAAATTGATGTTCAACACCCGAGTGATTTGCGCACCGATGATATCACCTCGACTGGCGATTACACGCCAGTATTCTCCTGCCACACACTAATGTTGAACCACCATGTGGAATGCCGATACACTTGAAACCCGCCTTTTAAGGATAGTGTCGATTAGGCCATGCACCAACATCTTCAAGCCGCAATGAGATCGGTCAACATCACTGCCTGTATCTGAAACTAAGGGACATACACTATTCGACCGAAAAAGAGAACCCTGAACTCTTTTGGTTCAACCAAATCACGTAGATAAAAACTGACGGATTTCAATCAGAAAAAACAATTTCTGGAATATTCTTCGTATCATCGTTCAATTGTGCCTTTAGACGTGACCATATGTGTACGTAGTTAGGACTAAAATACATGTTAAAGATCGATGTGAATGCAGTAGAAGGGGTATACCGCCATAAGGGAAGACCGAAGACCACGGCGCCAATAGGTCCGGGTGACAAAATGCTTTTTACGACCGAAGCTGGCCGGCGGCGACGAGGGTTCAACCTCTTATTCTCACCTTCTGGCATCAGACTATCGCTCCAGACTCTAACAGTGGTAATACATGTTTCAATATCCGGAAAAAAACGCGAACCGTGTCCATCTAACAACGGTCTGGAAAGTGCAAAACTTACAGATTACAGAATTGTTTGTCACAATTTATATTTGTATAGAAAAGTTATAAAACTTTCTGTAAAACTACACGTCTACAGAGCTGTTAAAAGGTGGAAGATGCTTTTAGTGATGTCGTAAATTTTACAGAAACATCAACGATAAAACCAATTTTAGCATCGTTTTTTAAGCCGAGTTCTGATGAGTGCCTGCTAAAACACCCGCAACTGGTGTCTACGGTGAAAATACAGTTGTTCTGTATGCTGGCGTTTGACATGGCTCTTGTAAGAGATTTTGGTAACGTCATCACTGAAATAAGAGGAAATACACTCCCGCGTAGAATACCTATACCGGATATCGGTGATCTCTCGAAAAGAGATCCGACGGAACTGAATGAATCCGGCGGGCAACGCAGTGTTGAACCAGAACCAGCGGTTACAATGGTATGCAAGTGTTGTCACCGTACAGTTCGATAATATCTTGTTATTTACTTGTTTTTGTAATCGTACAGTATTTCAGGAAAGGGGTCGCGGGCAATTAGGGAAAGTGACTGGCGGCGGAAGCACGATTCGACCCCGGGAAAGAAGAGTTGAAAGCCCACCATGATGATCGTTTGACCACCGCGGATTGTGACGCTTTGCGTGCCTCCGTGACCCAAAGAGCTATGCGTGATGGCTTCCTTAAGCTGAACATGCAAACATGCCTAACGGGTCGATGGGTAGAGGTCAGACGAAGTTCAGCCTTTCCGAACCGGCCAGTGGGGAACATTTCATTCTAGCCTCTATGTCTCTGGAGAGGACACTCCAGCGGATAAACAGTTTTTCGACTGAAAAACCTCCACTAGATGAATGTAGGAATGGAAACCTGGGGTTTCTCCCGACGCTGGGATAATTAATCGCATTTCGCTGGGCAGCAACCGTCCGTCTAAACTGGGCAGCCATCAGCCCAAAGGATACTGCTCCATCCACGTTCCGTTTGCTCCCCTGGATGTATGGGGCCAAGGACCAAATCCGAAAAGTGGATCGATAATGAAACACCAGCAAAGACAAGATACGATAGGATCAACAGTCAGGCCTTGCACGACAGACCAGAGTTTCCTTTATGGATTCTTCAGTCACATTCCCGTGCAGGTTACCGCCCCACTGGCTCGAAGGTCAGACTATTGAGTCAAAGGCTTCGGTTAGGATGCCCAAAAAACACCCGTTCTGTGGTGTGAGCAGCTGCGAAGGATGATTCACCCAGAAATCCCCAGCGATCCCTCGGAAAACATTTCTTATTTCCCTGCTATATATCCTTTACATGCTAATTCTAAATGGATACGAGATGCCACAACGAGTCGTGATCAAGACCTTATAATTCAAAGGACAAAAACCTAGAAAAAAATACAGAACCGACTGCAGCTCTCCAAGGGCCGAAACACATTTCTACCACGATATGCCTCAGCTGTTTCGAAGCGTACACTCTACGGACATAATGGCTGTTTCCGGAGATTCTAACGACCAAGTTGGGAGCGTTAACGAAACGCTGAGGAATATTGGAGCTTAACTGGCACTCCAGCCGATAGAACCGATAACGGTGATCGACTCATTCAACTATGTTTAGACCATGGACTATTCCCAGCGAGTACTAATTCTTGCCCAAAAAGCGGCACCGACTAGCACGGCGTCCTCTTGTGCCTTCACAGTGTTGGACTCAGATCGACACGATTGCTATCGGTTACCGCTGGTGCGGATCAATTCAAGATTGTCGAACAATTTGGTCCATATCTACAGACACCCGTCACACGCTTATTCGTACGTGTTTCAGCCTACGTCTCGTCGATGGACGAACCAAAGCCAAAGTCAACCATCCCCTGTAGCCGCTACTGGACAATAACCATCGATCTGTTTCACAAACAGAATTATCCGCCAGGTTATCGCTGCAGTCAAATGCCCAGAATTCACATGAGCGATGGACAGAGATCAAGGAGGCTGCTAATACTACCCAAGGACCAAGAACCAGAAAAACGATAGATATCCGCATCTTTAGTTGCACCGTTAGATGCTCGCAGATCGATTCCTCCGGATTCCAGATATGATGAGGTACGGAGATACCTTGGACGCCAACTGACTGGGAGCCTGAAAAACGACCGTGAGCAGTGATGGGTCGCTAAATGTGGAGAGATGGAAAAACTGCGGCGATTGGCAATAGCCACAACTTCTTCCGTCTAATTAAAGATATTGGCCAACAAAAGCAAGGCGTTTGCAAAATGAGCAATGAGACGCGCGGTTAAATGATTCAGTCTCAGGAGTGTCGTCTAGGTCGTTGGCGAAGCATTTCGAGATACAGATTAACTGGCTTTTCCCCACAACAGGTGTGCCAACTAGCTCGACAATAAGAGTTCTAGATGTAGATACCAATCCACCGTTAAAGGCCCAGTTTAGACCAGGTCGAGGTTGAGTTGACCACACCCTCACTCTGTGGCATGGGCATACCTGCCGTAGATACGCCATCTGTTTTGTTATCTAGAAGCCGCTTTCAACTCAGTCGGCAGCACAGCCCTACCAGAGAAATTCATTTTCATCATGAAGTCCCGGTATATGCATATCCGAAGCCGAACTCGGGCTCGCGGTAATCTTTGACCCGGGTTTACCACGAGAAGTGGTGTACGTTAGGGTTGCCGATTCACTTTTTTCTCCATAACTTTATGATTGATATGGTCCTAGAGACTGCCCTCATGTTATGAGGACAATGGTATTGAACGTTTCCCGGGTGGGAAGTATCGAACCTTGAATGTGCAGACGACATCGTTCTTCTGAGAGAAGATCTATGTAAGTTGAAAACTTTTCTGGACAGTTTGAATAACTGTGTAGCGATGTTCGGTATGCTTTTTGCACCCATAAAGTGCACGATTTTGTTCACCACCAAACCATGTGGTGTCAGGGTAGACTATAAACCTAGATAAGTTCTGTCATCTAGCTAGTTGTGTTTCGCCTGCATGTCAGATATCGGAAAGTATCTTCGCGTACACAGAAGGCGCTTTTAGCTTTTCCGACCTGTTACTGTAGCGTCCACGTGGCATTAGTTTATTTATCAAGGGCCTAATGTACGCTGTAGCAGTCAGACTAGTGCTTCTGTATGGTTCAGAAACTTGACCACTGGGGGCGAAAGATATATGAAAATCAGTGGGAACACCGCATTAGCAATGCTAAGGTTAGGCGCGGATTATTGAGCACATGAAACAAACCACTAAGTGAAACACTAAAGCTCACCACACTACGGCAATTGAGGCATACGTTGCGCATGACCCCGGATACTGCTCCTCGGTCCTCATTGTTCGCTGAGGTAGGCAGTGGTTAGACGATTAAGAATGGCCAGTCCATGACGTGGAAGGAATGTATGAAAAACCCAGTCAGTGGAACTGACCATGTAGGGCATGCTAGGCTTTCTGGGTGGGATCCAAGTGATTCCTCCAACTAAGTGGTTGAATACATTAGACGATATGACTACGTGTCGCACCAACATTCACAAACTCTTTTATTGACTTGATGATGTTCCTGGTAGTCCTCTTACCAGTCTTTTAAGCTCTTGTTTTTTGATTATTTCTAATTGAGACTACCGCTGGAAGAGAGCAACCATAACCGTCGCACTCAGATATAGTTAATGGTTGTTTGAACTGAAAGGGATTGGATTGGACTGACTAACAAAAAGGCCAACACGTAAAAAAAGTTATAATATGTGTTGAAAACCATGAAAACTTTTACAAAGCAACAGGAATAACAATTTACCTTCCATCGTTCCAAACAACCCACTTTCATTTCTGTTTGCTGGGAATCAACCAAACGCGGATCGTGGGCGAATGCCAGAAGTTTGGACAATGCGATGCACTGATGAATGGCAAATCTAAGTTGGATGGGCACAAGGATGAAGAATACAGTTAGTGGTGAGAAATCACGAGACATCTGGTCTTTTTGGTAGCTCTCACAAAGTTCAACTGAAAAGGATACACTAAGAGAAATGTAGCGAAGAGACGAGCAAATGGAGGAGAAAATAAGTAAACTAAAAAGCAGAATGAGGGCAATTGCACCAATCATCGCGATGACTGGTCATATCACCTGCTGTTTCTAAGCCTTCGGTAGACGGAACTCGTGGGCACCGATCAAGGAGTCCAATAGGTCCTAAACTGATAATCAGATTGTATTAGACTTTCATATTTTTTCACCACGGTCACTCAGGCGCATCAGGAAGTTCTGTCTTGAAGAGTACATAATCTATACCGTTACCGACGTAACCCGTTATAATCGAGTGTCTGATCATAATTAACCAACGTGCT
Organism: Fasciola hepatica; assembly: GCA_948099385.1. Classification (NCBI taxonomy): domain Eukaryota; kingdom Metazoa; phylum Platyhelminthes; class Trematoda; order Plagiorchiida; family Fasciolidae; genus Fasciola; species Fasciola hepatica. The sequence continues at coordinate 7,880,006 of CANUEZ040000019.1, forward strand.
ATTTCCACCCACAGCTCTTCTGGCACGTTTTTCATCTGATTCGGGCAATCTATCAGAGAAATCGACGCTCAGGCGAAGACTATTTCCATGACTACCGAGTTTTAACACATTGCCGCCGTAGCTTGCAGTCAGCTTTCGGCGAACAAACGGATGCCACGTGAATAACAATAATCAACAATCTCCCTCCTCCCTCCAAGAAACACTTTGCTGCACAATAAAGCTGCCTCCACAGGAAACCTCCCATCATGCAATAAACTCTTACAGTCGAGCAAGAAACACCATCACAGAAATTTTACCCCACACCCTCTCCCCAGCAAGAAACATTTTTGGGTAATTTTTATTTGAGTTCTACCAAACGAAACTGATCATAAGACTTTCGGTGATATGGGATATGATAACAATTAGAATCACTCGGTCACTGGGTGTGGCGAGTTCTATTCATGCAGATCGAGTATTATCTGGATCACACAGTAATAATGATGCAGACCTCAGCTGATTAGGGATAGGGAGGTTTCTCTCATGGTAAAGCTTCAGCATTGTTCGCTTGTCAAGGTGGCCCAGTTAGACGTTTGTTTAAACTACTAAGCCGTGTTCGTATCGATTTTGATAAACACTGACATCACACATCGCAAAATCACGCCTTTCGCTCACGAGTCGTACTCGGCTTTAGGGTTATCAAGTTGATACAAGTCAGTAACGATTATTCAGTCGGATTTGTGAAGTCACGCTTGTTTTCCCTGAGTTAAAGGATGAATATAATCCATTTGAGTGAAGCCGGAGAATGCAATCGGTGGATGGGAGAAATAACCGGTGTCGGCTATTTTCAGCCACGAGGTGTCCTACAGAGGAATGACCTAATCAAACAAAGGTGAAAAAACGGTACGATGGTTGTTGTTGCTGGGGCCTGTATGGGTCCCTTTCTCGAAAAGAAGATGTTTCAATGGTTTGCAACATCTAATCTATATGTGAACACGAAGTGGCTCGATTTAGGAGATGATATACCTTTGCAAAGGCTAATAAACCCATATTTTGGAACAAAACAACCAAAAGGTTCAATGACGTCATTCAATCCTTGTGCGGATTAGATACAATGTGCATATGGTTACTTTGACTGCACCAAGACGTTTCAATAAGAAAAGGTAAGATTGCCGCGCATTAAATGATCATTCTGGTCAAGCTCATTTTATAGAATAGTTGAGAAACAAAAAAGGCGTACAATCTCGTCTAATTTGAAGAAAGGATGTTTTACAAACTTTATGTTGATCGTTGTGACTGACGGAAAACAAAGAGGGATGATTCAGTCTGTGATCAGTGCACAAAGACAATCCATCGGTTCCTGAGTGAAACACCAGTTAGCTTAAAACAGCATATCCGAATTTCATTCTGTTCCAAAAATGTCCTTTCTGAGCACGTGACTAGTCCCAGACTGTCTGGTTGTTGTGTTGATAGCTGATAACTGATCTGTTGGAATAATACCAACCAATGGTTGTTCATGTGCCCAAAAAACATAATCCAACTTCGATAGATTTGTCAGTAAATTACACATGTGGATCTCCCGATCGTTAACGGTGGAATGAATAATTTGACCAAATCATGTTACTCAAAATGTACGTGCGTGCAAGTCCCACCAAATCAACTTTGGATTCTGAATCGGTTTTGTTATGGTCATTATGAGGCATTAAACTGACCGGGTGAGAGTGGAAATTAGCATTTCTACTCTTCCTCAGAGACTTAGCGGAAGCGATAAAACGGATTCAATTGACTATTCACCAAAATTTCAGTGCCATATTTTACTCACGACTCAGGCTGCAATTCGATTGTATCTTACAGTGTTGAAATGGCTCTGGTGAACGATGGCATTCACAGACAATAGACAAAGAATCCCATGTAAAATACAAAGCTAAAAAAACGACGTATGTAAAATTCAACGAAATCGACTCAAATCAATGCATTGCATCCACCATATTGACAGAATTCAGTTAAAAAAGCGAACGATGAAGTACCACTTTGAGTGTTAGATAGATATACAAATAAATGAACTGAAACCAGTGGTGCAGAGAACAGGTAAGATGATGATTTCTGAGCACCGACCTGTTATCCCAGAAATTGTTTTTTTTTTCTTAATTACACAGAGTTATTTGGGTGTGTGTGGTAGGCGATCAGTTATTTCAAGCTTGTACGAACTAGTGGTGGGAAGTAGGAATGGGCGAGCTGCACCAGCGGCGTAATGCTAAACGTCTCAAGCGAACGACGCGATCACATGCGTGGTCAAACCAGTCGGGAATGCATAACAGAAAGGGGATCATGATTCTTCATTGTCACAAATATATGATTTCCAGCGAACCAGACAAAACGGGCGACCAGTGCTTTTTGAACTTTTGTTGGAGAAAATGACTTTTTCCCCCAATTCGGAACAGCATGTTTCAGTAAAAACATTATTTTTCTCCCAAAAATGTCAAACTATCGAGTAATTCAACATTTCTACCTCTTGTTTAATTTAAATTCTCTCCCCCTCCACCACGCCATCTGATGATATCTTACTTCACTCCCTTGTAATTTCCCATTGTATCTTTCAGTTTCTAACAGGTCCATTTTTGCAAAGTCACCCAAGAATACTACGTAAGCAGAAGACCTGGAAGCATACTTGCAGTCAGTCGTTAATATACGTGCGACTGTGTTTTCGTTCGCCTTCTCTCTCCAGTTAGCGGGTGGGCTAGCCCTGTCGAATTCCGTGCTTTGTTTTCCAGTTGTTGTCCGGCCGAGGGTCATTCTAATGCGCGATCACGGGTCTGGGAGGTTCGACTCAAGTGTAATTGAGTCTTGTGCAGTGGTCGTGTGCCGTTAGTTTGACAGGCTGCAGGTGTTGTGCATTTTATGTGTTGTATCTACCGTACTCTGCGTGTGTGATGTATTACAGCCAAATGCAATCTGTGCTTACTCAATCTCAGTGAACTGAAACTCCGATGTGAAGACCTTAGCTGTCCCGCATTCTGTGTTGTGTATCCGTTGTGCTGTGCTATATCTGTGTTGTGTGTGGTGTAACTACGACCAGTGTGATCTGTTATTCGGTCTCAGTGAATTTAGGCTTCAGCGTGATACTTGCGTGCTATTCGGAAACACAACTTTCAATGATGGAAACCATGTTGACCTTATAAGTGAGGAAGTTCAGTAAAACATCTCCCAAAAATCGTGACCGGCGGTAGCTGAGTAGTTTAAGTGTCTATTACCTCAGAGTTGAGATCACTGAATCCCGTCGTCACCGATCACTTTAGTGGCAGACAGCAATCTGCTCTCCCCCAAGGGTGTATGGCGTACCTCAGAGAAGTAGCATCTCCGAGTTGGTAGACTGTCGTGCACCTCGGGGTATCTTCCATCTCTTTGGTCTCCATCACCTGTCTAACTCTCACCTGTGGCTCCAAAAGGCTGAGGCGTGCATAAGCGGTCACGCCCCGGAAAATCGCTCGATAGGCAGACCAAACCAGGTTGGGGGTAACCGAAGCCTAAAGACCTCGGTGGAACGGCGCCCAGCATGCGAACACGGGTACTCCTGCATAGGTGGATGAGATCTGCTGGGATACAACGCCTATCAAAGGAATCCATCCAATCTACAGGGTTGCATGGACCCCTGGGTCTAGATGATTTCTACCGAATGGCGAACGAGCACCTAGGGAGTCACCGGCAACCATGAACCAAGATCAATAAGTTATGCTGAGCATCTTGAATTGGTAAACCATCATCCAAAAGGCGTACGAACCGCTCGTTCAGTCACCGGTTCTCAACATAAAAACTTCCTGTTGCCGGACAGGTAGTACTTGGTTGTGCACGGGTTGGAGTTGCCACCTCGAACAAAAAGCCAAGTTGCGCTGGGGACATCGCTTCGTATCTGATGCCCAAGACTCTTCATGACAAGCCCCTTGACGCACATCGCTCTTACTACGGCGCCCCGGTAAGCGACGTGCCTCGTGTTCTCTCCGCAGCCGGGGTGACAAATATGCTATCTGGAGGCCTTAAGAAGCGAAGTCACATCCAAACTGTTTGCTGGAATGTGAGAACACTCTTGGGCATCGGAAGCCAAGCAATCACCACATGAACGCCACATGACTATCGCACTGAAATTGCATGTCTCGCTGAAGTTCAGCCGCCCAATTCTGGCACCTGGTGTATAAAGGTTCCTGCAGTAGAAGACGGTTACCACCTCTATCACGGTGGACTCACGGACAGCTTTAGTCTCCACGGTGTCGTCATGGCTGTCAGTACCAAGGCTAACAAAACACTGCTTTCATGGGACCCGATATCCCCTCGGATCGCCCTAGCTCGTTTCCGTGCCTCATCCCTGGAAGTATATGTTGTTGCGGTCTGTGCCCCGAAAGTTGCAGACGAAGAAGGGGAAAGGACGAGTTCTACGACAGGCTACAAGATGTGATAAACAGCGTCCCGAAACGTGGCATTCTACATGTTGCGGCAACTGGGACACCCGCACAAGTGCCTCCACCCGAGCAACTAGACACATTTTGGGAAAATGTGGTCTCGGATAGCAATGTAGTAGTGGTGAACGTCTCGTTAACTTTGCAGACCTCAACAGCCTAACCGCCACTAACATCCGCTTCCAACATTCCAGGAAGCACTTGCTAACGTGGTACTCTAATGACGACCACACAGCGCACCAGATCGACTACATTCTCATATGATCACGCTGGTCATCTTTGATTGAAGATTGCCGGTCCTACCGAGGCGCGCAGACTAGTAACACGAATGGCATCGATCACTCTCTCGTTCGTGCACGCTTCAAGATCCACTTAGCCAATCGCCGCAAAAACTGTGCCTCGAAGCGGATTAACACAGCAGCGTTAGGGTCACCAAGAAAGCGTCAAGCGGCCTCGGACGCCATTGCCACCCATCCAACCGCCACATTCATAGGTGAAGAAGTACAGGTGGAAAATCAGTGGACTTCAATCAAGGCATCGATCCAACAATCCGCTTTAGATGAACTGGGCTTTACGGGACGACGACAGGAAGACTGGATCTCAGGGGTGACTCTACAGTTAACCGAAAAGGCTAGAGATACCCGCCTAAATGGTCACCAAATTCCGACGAAAGGCCACTCGTTCGGCCAGCAGCGACCGCAACAACTACTGGACCGAAACCACGGAAACTATGGGGACGGCAGCTAACTGCGGTGACTTCTCAAAGCTCATCCGTCTAATTTGCAATGCATCCGGTAAGTGACAGTCGGCAGAACCCGTCCTTCAAGAAGCTACCGGGTTGCTCATTCCTGAGTAGCCCAAAAAGACGCAGCGATGGACCGAACACTTCGATTGTCTATTGAATCGTCCCGCGGCATGCTATATCAACCCTATCTAAGCCATCCAGAGCGAGACTATGTCGCTAATAACAATCCACCGAGCCGAGATGATATCACCGATGTAATACACAAGCTGAAAAACCAAAAATGCCCTGGAGAAGATGACATCGCATCGGAGATATATAAATCGTGTCTATCGACACTGCCAGAGCCATTTCACACCCTGTTCTGATCAATCTGGGGAAAATAACAATTCCCAGCGGACTGGGGGGGGGGCTATATGCCGCAATCAGTGGTGCTCTTGCATTCACAAACTTTCTTCATCGACTTAATTCCATTAGTGTAGTTCTCCTCCTACTCCTTTCATAATCTTTTCTCCTTCATTATTTCCTTTTGAGGTTGAGGGTGGGAGATAGCAACCAAAGCCACCGCACCCAGTGCATGGTTAACGGTTGTCTGGACAGAACAGAACAGGGGGACCTCAGTTCCACTTTCTCTTCCAAAGAAAGGTAACAGGACTGTGTGTGCAAACTACCGTGGCATCAGCTTAATCGACATGGCTGCCAAAATATTCTCCGTGCTTTCGATGAACCGTTTCCCAGCGGTGCGGAATGCGCGCACACGCCTCAATCAAGGAAGCTTTTGCCGTGGTAGAGGCTGCATGGACTAAATATTCACCCTCATCCGAGTGTTAGAACATTGGTACGAACTTCAGCTTGTTTTACTGATTTTCGGGCTGCCTTTGACTCAGTTGACAGAGAATCGTTATGGACTACCCTACAAGCGAATGGAATGCCCCGAAAGCTTCTCAGTCTCATGAAGTCGTACTACGCAAATACATGTGCAAGAACACGCATCTACAGAGAGGAGTCCAGTGATTTCTCCCTCAACTCCGGTGTTACACAAGGCTGTCGCTTGTTGCCAGTGCTGCTCAACTACACCATCGATTGAACAATGCGTCAGGCGCTCACTGATTGCCCTGGCACTCAGCTAGGTCACCGATGCTTTCCTCGCCGGCATAGAATTCGCGGACGATATCGCCATCCTCGGAGATAGCTCAACTGTCTTACAACCGGTTCTCAATCGCGTAGAATCCGTTACAAACTCCATGGGACTAGAGATCAATACGTCAAAGACCAGGATCCTTTTGACATGCACTAAGCAGTACATTCTCTCGATATACTCGAACAGTGAACAAATTGAGCACGTCTCGATGTTCAAATACCTGGGCTTCACGATTCTCCTGAACGGTCAAGTCAGGTCCCGAAGTCAAGTTGCGCATTTACAATGTCAGGATTGCGTTTATCCAGTTTCACAATGTGCTCTGGGCGCACAATGAAATCAGCCTCCAGACCAAAGTCCGCGTCTTCCGGGTAGTTATCTGTCCGGTTGCGAGACGTGGCCACTGGGAGTCGAGGACATCGGAAAGCTAGAAGTGTTTGACCATTAGTGTCTGCGACGGATATTTAAAGTGGCTTGAAACGAAAAGCTTTCAAACGAAACAATAAGATAACGATGCTTTGACATCGAAAAACTGTCAATGTCCCTCCAATGCCGACGATTGCAGTGGTTTGGACATGGACAGAGATCTCAAAACAGTGCCTCGTTTCTGCTCATGTCCGGGATGGCGCTGTCGCCTCGGAGGACAGTTGAAAACATGGGTCATTACAGTCAAATCGGACGTTGAGGGCGTAGGACTCCAGTCTGTCTACGGTGTTCGCAACTGGAAGTAAAACTGGATATCCCTGTGCTTAGGTCTAGCATCCGATCGCCGCTCATGGGCAGGTGCCATTCAGGACATACATGAAGCCGGCTCATCCTCTCGCAGGAGCTAGCCACATAAAAGTAAAATTAGTATCCAGATCGTTATCAAACGCGACGGATTATGACTTTATGTGGTTCTCCATTTCATGTCAAGGTCAGGTTGCTCATCACCCCCAAAAGGACAGTGGGCTACGGGGTATGCCCCCTTTAAACGGCATTCATGCGCGAGCGTGCAACCAATAAAAGAACCGGGTAGCGTTTGCAAACGTTCGGTCTCTTTTTGAATTCGACGAGAACATTCTCACTCCCATAATGAGATAAAATAGGCAAACGCACATTGAATGTTGCCCAATTCGAAATGAAAAAACCGATACGTGGGCACACAGCGCACAAAATGCTTACTGTTTGTTCATCCTTGTGATGAACTTGAAGAATGGCTCGTCCTGTACTAAAACATCCATGTCACAGAGTCGAATTATATCCTGCTTCGGACGCGAAGTGCCGAAACTGTGTGTAACTGTCTGAAAAGAGTTGATCCTTTCGTTCACTGAAAGTAAGTACTCGATGAGTTCACCCAAAACACCGGCTCGTTGACGCTCCAAAACCCCAAATTCACGATCCCCATCGGATAGAGTGTTATGTTGGATGCGTCCTTGACCAGGCAATTTACGCATCTTGCGCGGAATCTCTACTCGATCCGGGTTTAGACTGTCTGGATCATCAGATTTGGCATTTGTTTTTGGACTGGGTGGACAACCGGCCATTCCTGGGAGGGGGGAGATCAAACTTTTACAGAAAAGATATCTGAAAACGAAAAGATGGATGACAACCGAAATAATTAGGTGAAAAACTACAAACAGATTATAAGGTGATTATCTGATGAATTTGACTAAGAGAAAAAGTGAGTTCCGGAGCATCCCGATTCATGGTGAACTTCGGTAGGGTAAGAGGGGCGAAGCACTGGCAAATTCATTAAGCTGTAATTAGATCACTTACGCACACCAACTAGTTAGGTGTTTGTGTGCGACCATTGTACCTGATCCTCATTCCTCTTATTGTCATGATCCATATATCAATTGATGTACTTGTGCCAGGTAGCGTTGTGAGGTCCTGCATGATTTACAAACCAGACGTGCTCATTCACCTCACGGTCCTTCACAGCATCGAACGATCCACAGATATAAAAACTGTGAAACAATTATGCGAATTCTCCTAGCAGGACTCAGATGATGCATTTCTTGAAGCCCGATGACAGGACGATCCTCAGGAGAAGATAACATCGAACGAGAATCATAAGCGGATTAAAGAAAGAGAACCTTTACCCAGAAACAAAGATTAATCACAGCATAAATGTCATTTATATTCTTTTTTTCTGAATCGAAGGTTGCGCATTGAAGAAAACTGATAGAAAAGAAAAAATGCTATCTAAGCATGCCGTTCTGAAATAAAGTACCTATCGGTTATTTTTATTATGGAAAGAATGAGCCACCTGATTACAAATTCAACGGTAGACGTTTCATTGGTTAAGGGCTGCTTTTTTCACTTCGCGCTTGCGCATGCATGCGTTGGAAGGAACACGCCCCTTGACCGCCAAGGCCCATCGAGCTATCAAGAAGGACCGACAAACAAGACTTGGAACTTGTCTTTCTCGTAACGGTCTTGAAAAGAATAGTGAAAACTGAAACACTGCACGATTTATGTTGAGGACGATTTTGACGCATTTCAACTTCGTGCATACTGTAAAAAGAAATAACTGAATAGAGTTTATAGGTAGCAAAAAGGAAAACCAAATCACCCTGCTTTAGAAAATGTGACGAACAGGTCTCCCTTGGCACAGGGAGGTTTCTGCTGACGAACAGCAATGGCTTCGGCCAATCTCAATAATCTTGCGTAGATTACTTGAAACGTAGTTTCTGGCCAACTTCAAGTTACGTCATCAGAAAGTGACGAGGTATCAGCAGCCTGTGATTGCTCAGCTTGGCGTTTAGTTCACAAACATTTTTATCACCAGTTGGGGTGACATCTTCAATGCGCCACCTCGACTTTCGGTAAAACTTTTGCGAACTAGACACCAAGCCCAGCGATCGCAAGCTTCTGAAAGCCACCAACCTGAGCTGCCATCAAGACCAGTTTTCGAAGGTGTTGAGAAGGACAAGTTATCGATGATGACTGAGTCTTATAGAGCAGAGAACTGCATAAGATACCATTTGTTCGGGTGCAGTAACGACCCGGGCAACAGAAGATTACCGTCTCGCACCACAATGACTGCCGGTAACAGATTAAAAAATCTCATATCTCGGACGTGACAGAGGATTATACTTCTAGACCACATTAAACTTTATCCAGCGATCATTTTTACGAATGGTTTTACCCGAACAGCAACGATGGGTTGACAAAGCTGGAGGGAAAAAACCGCACGTGTTAATTCCTAGTTTTGCTTCCACCTTTTGTGTTTGGTTACTCAAGAGTAGCGTGTACGTAAATCGTGAATCTCAAACGATCGTCAAGTTTTTTTTGTTTTTGTTTCTAAAGTATCAACTTGGTTTATACTCACGTTTTTGTTGTGCATACTAGATGAACAGTTTATGAATTCATTCATAACTTTTTTCCTCGAAGATTTGTATTTCTACTGTAAGATAACCTTTCCGAGAGTTTCACTTGCGCTGTCATGCGGGGGCCTTTAACTCCCAGCCATCACCCTGCTGCCACCGCACGTCACCACTGACTATCCGCACACTAGCGGCATCAACAGATCTCATGCCGAGTTCGTCCATTAATGTTGGCACATGTTCCCGGTTGTCCAACAGATTCAGTTTATTTCCGCTCATTCATTAACAATTCCCTTTCGTATTGCGATTACGGTTTAATTCATCCTTTTGTGACTGATTTGCTGATACGTGCCGGCTAGAAGTTTCTTGACTTAGTGATTTCACCGCAGCCGTACTGTGCCACAGTTTCGTTCAGCCGCGTGTTGAGTGAATCTTTTAATTGAATGTGCTGTCCTGATTATCGGAACGTTTTTGCCCTTTTTTCTTGGTTTCCCATCTGGCTGTAAGTTTTTCCGCTATATATTTGTTCATTGTACTGTTTCAGAATTACGAATTTCGGTAAACGTGGTTAGACCATTAGAATTTGTTCTGCTGCCCCTAACTACGCGCTGCTCCATTGTGCGTATAGCTACAGCGACTAAATGCTTTGATAGATCAGCCTCACAGTTGTCGGAAGAGTCACTACAGTAAAACAACAAAGACTCAACGTTACGGTTGCTCAAATAGCCATGCTTTCCATTACCCTCACTCAGAAGTCTATATTTGCTAGCCAGTCCCCTCACGAAATATCGACGTTGTATAGTGAATGGAAAAATGAGAACAGTATTAGTGAGCTAAGCGGTAATACAGCACGACGAACCGTTTCATACCTAAAACATCATTACTGTTATTATTAAATGTAGTATATTACACTTAAACCAGTATTTGTTGGACTAAGAATGTGCTTGTTTCTTTGGTTCATATCTGCGAAAGCATGCATTGTTTACCTCAAAAATATACCTCGAAAACCTTGACATCATCGTCCTCGTCAATGAAACGTAATTGACTATTAGGTGGCATTCTAGTGGGTCAATGTAAACTCAAAGTCTCGAGCATATTACTTAAACTGAACGCAACACAAACTACAGAACCGAACTCAATTTTCTGGGTGAATCAGATACCATTGCAAAACCATGCAAATCATACAATAAATCCCATCTTACATTTTGAAGTGCAATAGCCTTTGTGCTACCTAGGTATTCTTATCTCACTTAATAGTGGATCCTGCATGAAATGTCCAAAATAATGGGTATTTTTCAAACAGCATCCCATATGTTATTAACCTCACTTGAACCCAAGTGTTCCAGCTGTATAAACGTGGTTTGGAATACGTAATGAATGTATCCACTGATTCGTTGATCACTGGTGTAAACCGACTTTTTCAATATCAGAGGATAGTGCAGTACACCATCCAAAAAGATGGACAGTCAACAAGATCCTCAACAAATGGTGGTCCAGTGGTATACGTAAGCGTTTATCACCTCAGAAGTCACAGATTCGAACCTCGCCACCGCTGGTCCCTTTGGTAGTAGACAGTAAATCAGCTGTTGCCCGGCCCGTTACCACAGTTGACTCCATTACAGGTCCGTGGGTCACAATTACTGGTTATACTTTACAATGCAGCAGGCGTTTGAGGTCATGCTCTTTTACTGCACTCACGCAAAACCATGCAATAAAAAACCCTAAACTGACAGATTAGGTAGTGTTTCTGTTGTTGGTAGTGTTTACCGTCTGACCTCAAAAGCATTTCTTTCGCAGTCATCACGATAGATCGAAAAAAAATCTCAATATATAAACCGAAAAACTCCACAACAGTTAAAAATTTTGATAAACCCCAGCAGAAAATTAAACGGCCATAAAGCGATTAGCCATTCTGTTTCGATGCCACATACCCTATCGAAAAATCAAGAAAAGTTGTACATAATTGGTTTATTCATTGTGAGGACAATCGGTTTTCATGACTTTTAACTCATTCCCAATTTTTCCACTATTTTTCGCGAACGAATGTACGTGAGATCATGTCATTTGGAGCGTGTGTCTTGTCCCGTCACTGTACTGGGATCGTACATGCATTGTAATTTTCACTTGGAAAAATCAGTTTTATCTTCAATGATGTGCCTGAAGGCTGAGAAATGCTCTGAGTGCACCTCATGATCACTGTCCAAACAGTGCACGCCATAGGTCATTTAACAAGCGGAATGAATCATAGATATAGCCAAAGTCTTGAGCGATCCTCTGAGATAAGTCATTGGGCAAGGTTCACACCATGAACGTTTTCTGAACAAAGATCATCCAGTTCATTTTACTAAATTAGAAGTTTTGACCTCTCATTCACGAAAACAAGAGAATGCCGCACGGACGATGACTATCTGAGTTAAAACAGCGGAAAATGTTTGCCTACAAATACCGCAGTCGCACTGTCAGAAAGACGTCTATGTATTGCAAAACAGGAGTTTAAACATCATTATTAACTTGCCTGCCCAAACTTACTCAATGCTTCCTAGGTTGGATTGAAAAACGGACTGCGTGGTGGTCAATACTTCATACGATAAAATGCACATAATCGAACACCGTACACTTTGTTGTGCACGAGTATATTGTGAAGAGGAATGCCGCTGTGGTACTTGGTTGTTCTTCATTCAACTTCCTGACAACATGACCCGAGTGGCACAGATTTCTGATGGCCATACCAACCATCAAAAGACACCGAAGATGACCTAGTATGAACCGACCTTTAACGGACGGAAGTTGAAAGGTCGTGTATACTGTGCCACGGTACGTTTAGTTTTGTTGTATGGTTGCGAGACTTGGAGTCTGCTTGCAGAAGATATTCGTCGTCTTGAGGTTTTTGACCACCAATGTTTACGTAGTATCTCTAAGATTGGGTGGAATAGCCGAGTGGGCAATGCTGAAGTCAGAAATAGAATATTGGGTACTAATTCAGAGAACGTTCTGTCACAGCGTATCCGACTTAGTAGACTTCGTTGGTTGGGACACGTGTTACGAATGGCAAACACACGTCTACCGTACCGTGTCCTATTCTCCGTTCCTCCTGGGGAGTTGTAGAGACCACGTGGAGGTCAACAGATGACGTGGCAGCGAGGAATGAGAAAATGTACAGCAGACTTAGGAAAAGTAGGTGCTTCACGTCTTCGTGGTTGAGGTCCAAAAGATCCGTCTACCAGTTGGCTGGAGACACTGAAGGATATGGCAGCGAACCGTGAACAGTGGCGATCGTGTTGTCACTTTCTGTAGAATCAGAATGACTGGTCGATGTGCGTTTGTACAGTTAGACTGTGTATTCCGTGTGTTGGCTACTAGAGCATTCTTTCCTTTTCCCACCCATGTAGGTCTAGTCCCTATCCATCTTTTATATTCATACTTTCCAATTGAACGTGCAACATGGTGAGAAAGGAAGTGATCAGTGGGGCTTACTCTACTGTTGAACGCTGTATGATGATGCTGATGTATCCGAGTTCTACTTGCGCAAAACTTTATATTTCCCCACCGTTGAATTTGTCTTCACCCCATAAGCGATAGAGTCGGTTATCACAACATGCAGATTGATCAATCTGGCTGATTTCAAGCTTAATGTACTTACTGACCTATAAGAGTGCGGCACGGTTGAGAAACGATGCGACGAGGTTGACAGTTATCATACATCACCGAGTAAAGAAGTGAAAATGTGTAACAAGCTTGCGAAATTGCACCCTATGAAACCTTCACAAGTTGTGCAAATGAGTTCTTCGTACACGGTGTACGTTTTTATACCATACATGCCATACATGCCTGTATAAAATTGAACGGTGTGTTCTTTCACGTAAAGATTTAACCGATGGATGCTGATGACGCAACTCCGGAAGTTGTGGTTTTGAGGTATATTACAGACCAGAATGAGGGCACATAAAACAACCATGGTATTATGCGAACGCAAGCTTACCGTTCAGAGTTTGCCGGTCGGCTGGTAACTGGCTTGATAATGGCTACTTCCTCGAACAGTTGACCAATCAAATAGATAAGACCAACGCTGAATTCGGTGAACACATCAAACAGTTTTGTGAGAAAATGACCACCTATATGAACACGTAGAGGATTACGGAATCGATTTGACGCTTGTGTGCTTCGGATGTACAAGCAACAATAAGTTTATTCAAAGTCAGTAGCATCAGATTAGAAATCTGATTCACGTCAGCTTCTCATAGTAACCTCAAACATTTAAGACGTCAGAGTTGACAGTCGTGCTGTATTGGTGGTATTATCTGCAGTACCATTTCTGTTTCTCACTGTGATTGTGAATCACTATTTTGACTTCATTTAACTACAATGAAAAGAATGAAAAAGATCAGCATGGATCACTGAACACACGACAAAACACAATTGAATCACTGGTAATTTGGGACCTAACAACTAATGGGGTGAACTGCGTAGGTATGACACCGAATCTGTAGACAAGGGTTCGAATATAAACGTCACGAAATTTTGTGCTGAACAGTATACCATTTCATATGCTTTGCTATATGTGGCTGCTCCCGACCTCGTAAGAACGCGTTATAAACAGGCATCCGGATAAGACGTCAGTTCATGAACAGGTCACAAAATCTGGTAGTTGGAACACTCATTAGAGATCAAATGTGCAGTCGCCACGCGAGACTCAGACACACCGTCTCTTCTCATCCGTAGAAAACACGCAGGTGTGCAGGAAACGAGTGTGAATTCACTAACAAACAACAGCGGGAAACCCTAACTTAAGGACATTATAAGGCACCAGGGTTCGTCGGTTTTAGCCCCCCTCCAATCCGGACAGAGCAGAGCTGTATGCTACCGGGCGCGTCCCCAGGTCGCGGATAGGGAAACGGCTGCCCCTGCCGTTAGCCGTGAACAAGGTGGACTCATCAAATAGGCGATCGTGAACGATCTGCGACAGTGCCCGAGGAACTGGTGGGATTTCCGTATGACTAGCGGTATTTGCTCTAAAACTCCAAAAATCTGCTGACGGCACTGTGACTTGGCGAGTGTGACTCGCCACTAAATAGGGTCACAGTCCCTGGTCGTGTTTCACTTACGCGACAAGGTCTGCCAGAAGAGACGAACGAACCATACATTCGGTCACCGGCTTGCCTGCGCTAACACTGCTGCCTTACAGGACGCGTTGGTTGCGCAAAAGCAAGAGGGGTATCCTCGAAAAAAGGCCTGCAACGCCAGAAACCATGAAAGATATCACAGATACGACGACCGTAACTGTTGTTGTTGCGCTGACACCAATCTTGCTTTCAAGCCGGTGTAATAATAATAACACCCCTGGCTAACCTAGCTCGAAGTTAGTTCGTTAGAGAGATTCATGTATTGCTCTCTCATATCCTAATTATAGGACAGGTTTTCTCTTTTCAGATAAGAATCAGTTTGAGTCTCTATTTAGAAGGGTTCGAGCATTACGTGCGCTAACCACAGGATTATAAGCATGACCCAAAATAACACCCACACTGCTAACTGGTATTATACAGCGCAAATTGTAATCATACGTACCAGCATATTGACAAATTCTAAACGATTCTTTACCACTTTTATTAAAATGGTTTGGTGAGAAGAAACAATCGTAGTAGTCGGCCTTTAAGGTCACAGGGTACACTCCTTCCACTGCATTTATGTGCAAGCATGCAAGAAAAAATCGTACCTTGAAAGACATCCTGCAAGCTACTGTCGATCGCAATCTATCGGATAAATGGGATGAGCGTCTTCTATTAACAGTGCTTTAATATCGTGCAGTACAGGATTCTCTCCATTCATCTTGCGACTGAGTCACGAACTCCAGTTAGCCGGGGAAATTGATCTTTCACTGGTGTCTACGAAAATGACAGACGTGTGCACATGCCACAAACGGCAACGCTGGCTAGCCCACGCATTGCAACAAAGCAACCAAATTATCTGCTCTCAGCTATGATATCAAAAGTTGAGTAACGCTCGTGGTTTACAAAGACGACGCCATTCTTCTTCAGTGTCCTTCACCTATTACTGGTGATCTTTCTGAATTCCACCGACCTACGGAATGTGCACACTGCATATCACCGTTTGCCTACTGTAAAATTGTCCTGCGATCTACAAAAAATCTTACGCGGATGTTCCGGCGGTACTTACAGTCAGATAAAACCATGTCACAACCGCCTATTCGGATCTAATTTTATCAAGGGTGTTGCCTATTTTGCCGTGTTAACGTTCATTTTGAACCTGTGAGTTCAGGTTTCAAATGAGTAAAGCCTAACATACTAGGTCTTTGGCCATTTCTTCAGTTTGGATTCTATCTCTTGTACTCCTCTATCAATTGCACAGTTTTGTCCTACGAGAGGGTACTACTGGGAGGTATTTTAAAGGGGCGGCATTGCACAGGTGTATCCAGTAAATGGACCCGATAGAGGACACTGGGGATAGTGTCTTTTCTGTATGGAGATAGTTGTAAATGGCAATGACGCCACTAACGTCGTAATCTCACGAGACCTCATGCGACGATTCATATTTATTTAAATGACACTGACGCCGCAGAAAAACTAGAACACAATGAAATACAGTCGGCATACAAATAAGTACGGTAAGTACGGTATTGATGATTTAATTTTCGTGACAATATATGTATCACTGGCCGTTCACATATTGTTCTTCTTTGCTTTTACGTACGTGCTGCTGATATTAGACTGAGTCAAGAGACCAATTTGTGTCCAAAATCCGTTTCCTAGCAGGTGATATCGTATACATGAATCGTGAAGCGGAACTAATCGAGTATGTGTTACACTGAGTTTGGAACGCACGTATTCAGTCAAAAGTTATGCGTACAGATAATTCTGACGAGTCAATTTATTGAGTGATCAAGGACTCAAACGCTCACTGCGGCAATAACTGATAACGAAGAATAAAACAGATTACTGACTAACGCGACATAGCTTAACGAGCAAAAATCGATGCGGTGTAGGGCGAACTGTCCGACGCACCCAATGCATGACTACTGGTTTTTCAAGTTGGAACTGAGATCACACTTACCGGGCCTGAGCACAATGAGTGCACATAAGCACTGGCAAAGATAGATGCGTTTCGAAAGCACTTCTTGCAGATTTTGTTGTCCGGATACATCGAATCCCTGAAATGAAGAGGAAATCTGTATTATTTCGTTCTAAACAAGTTGTACCAATCGTTCCAATGTGAACATGCGGACGGGCAAAAAGCAATAAATGATGAACGAAAACCTGAGGGACGGTGGTGGTGCACCAATGCCATTTCTGACCTATTACGGCAGCTGGAGAATGTGTGTGAATCACGAGGTCGTCAAATCACCGCTCGATGACTCACTAATATAAATAAGATGATTTCCTTGATCAGGAAATGTTTCATTTGGAAAATTACTGGATGGTCCAGAAATTTTTATATTTCACGCTTATGCACG
Source organism: Fasciola hepatica (assembly GCA_948099385.1). Lineage (NCBI taxonomy): Eukaryota > Metazoa > Platyhelminthes > Trematoda > Plagiorchiida > Fasciolidae > Fasciola > Fasciola hepatica. The sequence continues at coordinate 7,897,086 of CANUEZ040000019.1, forward strand.
GATACCATGGAAGGGGAAAATCTTATATCTGCAAGGACCCCACGCCCTGTTTACGGAGATGCCACTGCACAGGGTATAACAAACTGGGTACGGTAGTGAGCCAGGTGACTTCGAAGTTATTGATCATCAAATTAGGCTGACGTTGGCTGGTTTCGTAAAGTGGTTTATTAGTCAGCGACTGCGGATATATGTATAAGTTTCACTTAGTTCTCAACTTTCGTACGAATAAATGTTGGGAGACAGCAAACAAGCAGAGCACGAGTTACCCATAAACACTTTATAATCTTTGGGTAGCAAACGTTTCAACAGTCGATTGAGATGGCATCTTCGATGTGTAGTGATCCGAGTCAGAAAGGATTTCACTTATCCACTCCCCTGACCACCATTTAATTCTAGTTTACACGGGCATCGTCGTTCGTAAAACTCTAACCAGTACACACAACTTACTCCGTCTGCGACGAGGACATGAACTCCTTGACCTGTTGTGGCTCGATCAATCAGTGAAGCAAAGGAGGCTAAATTGGCCCATTGGGTAATATCGCCATCTTTAGTCTGGCCATAGTGCGGAAAGAAGGCTTCAGACGGACCGGCTAGAAAATCATTCAAACGAAAATCACAATTCCCAATTAGGGTAAGACCGAAACCCTTCGCGGTCAGATGCGGCGTTTCAGAAATGGGATTCTTGCTCGAGGAGAACTGATCGGTGGGGTTATCTGAATCACCATCTGACGAATGAGACGTCTGCAGTTTTGTATTACAACGACGCCAAAGTAGGTACTCTGAGAACCCACCAGGTCCAGCACAAACGTCGGCAAAATACATAATTTCCTGAAAAGTAAACAAAACATAAGTTTACTAAATATCGATTTGACCAAAACAGGAAGCACGCCGCATAAGTGAGGACTGGTACGCCACTGAAAAGGATAACCATAATGGGTATTACGAAAAGTGTTAACACTTACGGTAGACGCTGATGACGTCCCGATAGCGACCTCTATACTCTGACTAGTTTGCCCGAGGTGTAAAACTGCTTTAATCACTCAAAATTATGGCAAACTGTGCTACTCGATCTACCGAAAACTTACTGGGCCGATCTCACTTCATAAACGAATATTTCAACCCCTCAACCCTACCTCCGTTTTCTATTTGTACCCTATCTAATAAAACAGATTCTTCAGTAGTCAGCACTAAGTGAAGAAGAAAATCTTACTAAAATTACGTTTTTTGGATAACAGCTGTTTGATTTCTGTCTCACGCCCTCGAAATCTTTCATGTGATGCATCCAGGAAACTCGATGATAGAATCGCGGTTCTCTTCGCTATATATATATATATATATATATATATATATATATATATATATATATATATATATATATATATATATATATATATATATATATATATATATATATATGAAACGGGAGTTACATTTTGAGAATGAAAGATAAATTATTAAAAACCTCTATGTACAGCTGTGATAGTCGACTAATGCACGATAGAGAAATGACCGTATCACACACGGATCAATCTACTAGTACTCTATTGGGTTATCTGCGTGACAGAGAACGAATCAAACTAGGATTCTGTGTGATAGAAGTAATCACTAGTTAGGAGTGAAAAGCGAGTTTGGACTCACTTCTGGTGCGGCTGAGTTTGTGAGAAGTCCATCCAGTATGGTGTCTATGTTGGCCAACTTCATAGCAGCACTATGAAAAGCAAAATAATGAGATTTCGGGTTAAATGTCTTGTACATCTCAAAATCCCAAGTGATTTATCACAGAACTATATAGTCCTCCAGTTTTATATAAGAATCTTCTTCTGAATAGTAAAGTTTTTTTGGAGATAGCTTACATTACATATTCCACAGAGAAAGCGCCGACTGGCCGTCCAAAAAAGGATTTCGCAAATATACGAAAATGGCTTACAACGCGAACAATAAGCATTATCACGATCTATTCGAATGGGGACGACTATTTGGAAAAAGGTTCAGGACTCGTACTTTACAACTTGAATTACCGTAATTATACCTTTGTGCTGACCGTTTCACTGACGAAAATACCTAATTGAGACGTTCTGAGGCACAGCGGAAATTTAGTCATGCTCCTTCCACCATTTAAAAGATTATTGCATAATTAACTCCTTTTAAGGTCGACTCAATGTTATTCATCCAAATTTTAACAGTGAATGGAGACAACAGAAACTGTAAGAAATCTTTCAAGTTTTTCCTGTGACAGCACCAACCGCTGAGGACACCGATGGCGCGCATATGCTTCTATATGATAACCGGCGAAGACTGCAAGCGGTTTTTCATGCAACAATACAACCCCACGGTCATAAACATTATGCTAAAGAGAGCATTCACACAATGCGAAAGACAGAACCAGTTCAGTGACTCTGTTCCTAAGGGGGTAACAGTTGCGGGTAGGTGGGAAAATGATTAGGCTGAGGGTTTAACTAAGTGTGACTGTCCTGTGGAAAGGGGAAGAGGAAGTGGAAGATAAAAGAATGACATCTGGGGCTACAAAACCTGACATAGGCTGTAAGTAAGTGACATGGACAATTAGTAATCAAGGAAGCTACCAAACTGACAAGTTTAGAGAAATAAAAATCAAAATGTTGTAGATGGGAAACGTAGTGGAACGACTGCTTATTTTCGTGTAGACACAAAAATAAAAAGTCAACAACGAAACGGATAGCCAGACGCAGGGCTCGGCTGAAAGTAAATTGCGAAGCAGACGAAGCTGCACTCCACCCATAACTGTAGTGTCTAGGTTCTGCACCGTAAGATAAGGTGGCTGAGGTAAAGTGTTCGACGCGAAAAATGAAACCAACAGCGACGCAACCTATGGAGTATTTACATGGTCTCGTTTTTGCCTATTCAAACTTACTTTGGTGTGCGTTATTTGATACCTCCGCTCCGCTTTTGCTGATACATTTCATTATCTTGGCCACAGACCACCACACAAACACCGAAGCTCATTGTACGATTCACCTTTTATCAAGCCGAAATACAAACCTGAGCCGAAGATTCCGTCTTCCAACTTCTTTCTCGCGCTTATCTGATTTCTCTGCGCCGGGATTGAGGATAGATAGGGAGAACTGACCAACTGGTTATCATTCAGTCGCTTACCAATGCGAGGTTATATCATAAAGCCGCAAAAGAAATGGCATTGTTAGTAGCGCATCCAAACTGCTCTTTGGCATTATCCGCCGCCGAACATTTAATGCGCATGAACGCGAGAAACCAGTATCATTTTAATAGACTAGGGTTGTGTTGACCAAGTTTTGCCCTCCGCTAGATCTGGGAACATACGCACACCTATCGCACTGCCATTTTCTTGTCTAAAAGTGGCTTCCGACTAACCCGACCGCACAGTTCTCTGAAAATTATTCATCTAATTTAGTGTTCAGGATAAAAACAGTCGATCAGCTGATATCACGATGGCTTAAGCCAATGACAAATGAGCCCAAGGTAAGAGGTCCGAACCTCGCCACAACCTCCGCTCAGCTAATGGTCGTACAGAACTAACCCCTGATACCTGGCTCGTTGCTACACCTGTCCTAATGTCATCATCAACATCATCGTACAGCGTTAAACAGCAGAGCGAGCCCCAGTGAACACTGCCTTTCTCGTTTTGCACGCAACGATAGAAAGAATGAATAAAGAAGATGAGCAGTGAGTGGAGCTAGAGAGGTGGGAAAAGGAGAGAACGCTCTAGTAGCAAACACACGGAATACACAATCTACCTTCACGACAACCTAATTTGTGTATCAGGATTAGACTGTTGTGAAGAAACATCTTTGGAGTGTACAAGTATCAGAACCAGTAGATGGAGAGAGCAGTACCGGACACGCATATGACGAGCGGCAATAGACGCGAAACTCGTCGTGTGCTTCCGAGAATGTTTGTCCACCCATTTGTAGACACTACTTAAGTTAAGCATAGTCCAACTGTACAGACCCACATCAGTCAATCATTGTGATCGGACAGAATGAGACAACACGATTGCCACCATTCACGGTTCGCTGCCGAATCCTCGTCTCCAGCCAACTGGTTGAAAGATCTTTTGGACCCCAACCACGAAGACGGGTGGCACTTACTCCTCTTAAGTTCGTTGTCCATTTTATCAGCCCTCTCTGTCACGTCATTTGTTGACCTCTATGTGGTTTCTTTCACTCCGTAGGAGGAACGGAAAACAGGGCATGGTATAGTAGACATGTGTTCATCATACGTAACACGTGCCACAACCAACGAAGCCTACTAAGCTGGATATGCCGTGATAGAATATTCTCTCTGAACTGATACCCAATCCTCGATTTCTGACCTTAACATACTTTAGCAACCGAATACTTGATTCTACTTCCAATTCCGATGGGGGTTCAAGTGATACTTCCCAAGGAATCGCAGTTGTTGACGTTAGAGAAATTACATCAGCGCACGGACAGCTAAACTGCTCTTTGAATTATTTGGCCCAACAGTCAAGCCTTTGCTCTCTGCCTTGAATGGGTCCACCACTTCTATCGCATATCGTTTCACTCACTGGGGTTCGCCGGTGTCGCGAATAAATCTGAACGGTCTTTGACTGTTACCTGAAGCAATTCCTACTTGCATTTATTCGGCTACCTTAACCAACTAATTTTCACGGCCCCTCTAGAGGCTTTTTGTAACTTGCCTTTGTAGATTTCTCTGTATCTTATTCATCTCCTCGCAGTTCGAGAGCTGACGCTTGTTACTCCGTTAGACTCAGCGAATCTTGAGAAATTCAGTGTCTTTGATGGACATCGGGTCTAGGACCACTGGCGAAACCTGCTGTCACATGCATCGCCTAATCAACATGGACTTAGTGATCATCTACGTTTCTGTTCATCGTAGATCCTAGCTCATGTGCTAATTTTTATCCATAAATGGTGCGAACTTCTGGATCAGACAAACGCTGTACGGTTTGCGTCGATAACTACGGAGCTGGAGCGATATTCACGTGAAAATAATGCATGGTCAGACTCTAAGTACGCGGACCAGTACGATCTACACTTCTGGACAGAACTGCGACACCGGTAGCTTACTGCCATAAGACCGACCTGGCTCAGAGTACTTGTAGAGTTAGAGCGCCTTGTCGCTGTGCGATGCGAGCTGTGTCAAAAGTTTGCACCAGACAGGAATAACCGAGTGTCTGCAAAAACTGGAGAAGCCTATCCCCGTTGTCTTTGCGGTGAACAGGTATTGTACAACGCCCACCTAAACAAGCTTCTGAAGCACCAAGTTTGTCAACTTGTAAAATTAAAATCACCTGCTAGCAATACAATGTCAAAACCTTTTACTGCTGCGAACGAGAGTGACGAGTTCGTCGTAAAACTCATCCTTATGTGTTATGGAGCTACAGTCTGTTGGGACGTATGTCGAGATCACAAACAAACTGCGCTTAACACAGCTGTCCTTCCGAACGCCAACCGATCCCTGGAGTCACAACTATAAAACAAGGATCCAGTCAAAGAGGCCAGCCACAGCCTTGTTAGTCAAGATTATTCCTACAAAACGTTGACCCACAACTCTAACTGCTTCGTCTCCTGAAGTACACAGAAAATACCTCGATGAGATACCAGGAGCAGTCAGATGAATCGCACTGCTCGAATCTTGGATACGCCTCTCACAGACGCAACAGATATCAATCTTCAGAGAATTTATTGTGAGAGCTAGGTACGCCTGCTGACCGACCTGCATGAGTGTACGCACGTTGAAGGAGACGAGATTCAGAGGCTGAAGAGACATGAGAAAACCCGAGTTACAAGACAGAAGATTATTCACGACACTAGTTGACAATGAACCGTTGCGAGAATCGGGTCTGTTATCCGTGGGAGCAATATTGGTGGGTGGAGGGGGCAAAAAAAGGTGGCTGGGGATGGAAGATAAAGGTTGGATAAAAAAAGAAACTCTGAGCAGTGGCCCACTTATCACTACCCACCCCGCTCGATGCAAAGAGCAGCGCAGTCCTGATTATCCTGAGCGACGACCGATGCAGTATGGAATTCTTTCTATTCGTGAAGTTCACGGGAGATGTTGAACGAGTACTGTTAGGATGTCCAACCGTAAAGTAGGAAAATGATTACGGCTCTCAACCAAAGTCTTTAGTTCTAACAAGAACCTGTTCGCAAGGCAGCGGGGTGGCTGAGTGGAAGCCAATTTGTTTAGATTAATTATTCTCCCACTGATTTCACCGACTGAGTTGCCAGTTTAAATCGACCCCCAAACTGGAGCACCAGGAGATCTCTTCGTCATTCCTCTGCCCATTGACCTGCCAGGAATGACTGGATCTTCGTCTTGAGGTAAAACAACCTGTACACCTCTTTCGTTCGTTGAGGAGCGCAAGCCGTCATACCACGTCAAGGTGCAGTCTCGTTGCGACCTTATGTGGTTGTCGGTACTCAAATCCAGGCTCAAGATTACCGAGTTATCTAAAACTGCAGTGGCAGCATGTTGCTCTCCTCACTCTCTCTCTCCCTCACACACACACACGCACACACACCTTGCACATTTGCAGGCATGAGTTACAAAACCGGGAATTTAGAAACGGAGATGGTTTCATGGGGTCTTACATTCGTTTGAGGATAACGGTATAAACAGTGGAGCAGACAAAAAACTGTACGGTGCAGATTGCAGAAATGGCGTTGTGCACAGGAATAAATACCAAAGTTAAAATCATTCCTAATTACTAGGAATAATAATTCAAAAAATTTCGCGACGCAGTTGCATCTACAAAGCGCAAAATGCTGCTGTACTGTAGTTGTTTTGACAAAAAGCATTCAAGAATAGGAAGTAAACTGAAGCAAATACGCGTTATTCTCTGGGCAGCTACGTCTAATTTAAGTACTTTTGCCCTCTTTAGCCCTTCTTCTTCAATTTTGTAGTTGAATTGATTCTTGAGATGGCCCTATCTTCGTGTGAGAATAATAGCACCGATCTTTGCTCTGGCAATAAACTGTCTGACTTGGAATACTTGGCGGATATTGTTCTTCTGAGTGAAAATCCAGATGAGTTGCAAGCTCTCTTAGATAGCCTAAATATTATTGTATCAATGTTTGGGATGCGTTTTGAACCTTCAAAGTGTAAAATACTGCTGCACGACTGGGTTGGCTCAACACCAAACCTTGTGTTGGCAGGAGAAGCTCTAGCTGAAGTAGATAAGTTTTGTTACCTGGGCAGTTACATCTCACCAGGTGGACGGATACAGGATAAAGTTTCATTGCGTATACAGAAGGCGCGCATGGTTTTTGCCAACCTCAACCATTTGTGGCTGGGGTCCACGTGATCCACCTACCAAATGGTTGGGAATATTAAGTGATATGGCTAGGTGTCACGGCCAGTGGCGTAGTTGCATTCGAACTCTTTCTACGTCTTCACGATTTCTGCTTATTACTTTGATTTTTTGGATCTTCTTCATTTCATGCTTCTATTCTTTTTGTCTTTTACTAGATGATGATGGAAGATAGCAACCGAAACCAGAGCAGAGAAGTGCGAAGTTAGTGGTTGTATGAACTAAACTGAACATGTCGCGGGCTGACCACCTCGACCTACCTTCCAACAACTACTGGCCTCGTAGTACGCTCACCAAGGAAGTCTATCGGTGAGTATGCGAAATGCATGTACCGGCTACCTGAATCTGTTTAAATTCAGTACTTGGTCCACAGACTGACCTCTGGTTCCCAACACCCTGCGTCTAACCTCATCATTGCTGATATGGTTTTCCCACCATATTCGAGTAGCTCTACGGGGAGATCGATGCTCCAACACCGACAGCCATCTCCTATTTTCTATCCTTAACGGACATGTTTCTCATCCGCATAGGAGAACGGGCCTAACCGCTGCAGTGTACACTCGACTCTTGACAGACAATCGAATATCACGCCGACGCCAAAAATGGCTGAGGTTGGCAAAAAACCATACGCGCCTTCTGTATACGCAATGAAACTTTATCCTGTATCCGTCCACCTGGTGAGATGTAACTGCCCAGGTAACAAAACTTATCTACTTCAGCTAGAGCTTCTCCTGCCAACACAAGGTTTGGTGTTGAGCCAACCCAGTCGTGCAGCAGTATTTTACACTTTGAAGGTTCAAAACGCATCCCAAACATTGATACAATAATATTTGGGCTATCTAAGAGAGCTTGCAACTCATCTGGATTTTCACTCAGAAGAACAATATCCGCCAAGTATTCCAAGTCAGACAGTTTATTGCCAGAGCAAAGATCGATTCTATTATTCTCACACGAAGATAGGGCCATCTCAAGAATCAATTCAACTACAAAATTGAAGTGGAAGGGCGAAAGAGAGCAACCCTGACGAATACCACTTCACGCGGTGAACTCGGGTGAAAGATCGCCGTAAGCACGAAAACGGCCCCCGCTGTTCGCAAACAAGCACTGGAAAACAGAAAAATTTCTCCGGCACACCCTTTAACGAGGGGCAGCGCCAGAGAACTGTCATAATCATCATCATCGTACAGCGTTAAACAGTAGGGCAAGCCCCACTGACCACTGCCTTTCCCACCATCTTGCACGTTGAATTAGAAAGTATGAATATACAAGATGGACAGGGACTGGACCTACATGGGTGGGAAAAGGAAAGAATGCCCTAACAGTCAACACACGGAATACACAGTCTAACTGTACAAACGCACATCGACCAGTCATTCTGATTCGATAGAAAGTGACAACACGATCGCCACTGTTCACGGTTCGCTGCCATATCTTTCAGTGTCTCCAGCCAACTGGTTGGTGGATCTTTTGGACCTCAACCACGAAGACGTGAAGCACCTACTTTTCCTAAGTCTGCTGTACATTTTCTCATTCCTCGCTGCCACGTCATCTGTTGACCTCCACGTGGTCTCTACAACTCCCCAGGAGGAACGGAGAATAGGACACGGTACGGTAGACGTGTGTTTGCCATTCGTAACACGTGTCCCAACCAACGAAGTCTACTAAGTCGGATACGCTGTGACAGAACGTTCTCCGAATTAGTACCCAATATTCTATTTCTGACTTCAGCATTGCCCACTCGGCTATTCCACCCAATCTTAGAGATACTACGTAAACATTGGTGGTCAAAAACCTCAAGACAACGAATATCTTCTGCAAGCAGACTCCAAGTCTCGCAACCATACAACAAAACTAAACGCACCGTGGCACAGTATACACGACGTTTCAACTCCAGTGAAATGTCAGCTCGGCGCCACAAGTGCTTCAGTCCAGCGTACGCCAATCGAGCCTTGGATATACGCGTGCTCACCTCTACTACTGTGCTCCCATCCGTCGTCACGCTGCTGCCGAGGTAGGTGAAGTTGTCGACAACTGACAGCACCTCCCCGTCGAGCATAAAGCTTGGATTTGTTGACGTCCAGTCTTGTAACATCACCTTGCACTTTGAAGGTGCAAAGCGCATGCCGAATGGAGCTACAGCTCTTACGAGACTATCTAATGCACGCTGAGCATGTTCCGTGCATTTGAAAAAGCAGACAACGTCGTCCGCGTAATCTAGGTTACATAGCTTTTCACTATCTCCTAGTTCGACGCCTACATCCTGAAGATTTTGCAGCTCACTCTCCATTATTTCGTCCATGACGAAGTTGAACAGGAATGGAGACATGGGACATCCCTGTCGAACACCATTGGTCGTTTCGAACCGACCGGATAGTTCACCGTAAACCCTAAAGCGGCCAGAAGTATGAGAATACAATGATCTCAGTAGGTTCACGAACTTCTGGGGCATACCTTTTCGATGAAGAGTACTGAAAAGTGCTGCTCGATCAACTGAATCGAAAGCGCCTTTCAAGTCTAAGAAAATCATTATTGTCGGTCGGTGGTGTGTGTGACGCGTTTCAAGTAGTCGGCGAAGAGTAAAAATCTGGTCGATGCATCCTCGACCTGGGCGGAATCCAGCCTGCTGTTCGCGGACATTCCTCTTTCGAGCCGGTGTAGGACGATGCAGTAGAACTGAGGCTAATACTTTGGTGACTATCGGAATTAAGCTAATCCCACGATGATTACCACAGTCATTGCGTACTCCCTTTTTGAAGATGGGAACAATCAGTGACTTGCTCCATATTAACGGAATACGCTCCTCGCTCCTAATGTCACGGAGCAAAGCGGTAAGTGATTTTATCAAAACATTTCCACCCAGTTTGAAGAGAACTGGAGGAAGTTCATCGTGACCTGCCGCTTTCCCCAGCCTTAGTAATCGAATACATGACTCTACTTCTACTTCTGATGGGGGCTCAAGTGATACCACCCAAGGAGTAGCAGTTGTTGACCCGGGAGTAACTGCACTAGCAAGCGGCCAGCTAAACTGTTCCTTGAAGTACTCGGCCCATCAGTCAAGCCTTTGTTGTTTGCTATGGATGGGTTCTCCATTTCTATCCCAAATCGTTTCACTGACCTGAGTTCGCCGTCCACCGGTGTCACGAACAAGTTTGAACAGTCTCTGACTGTTACCTGAAGCAGCTGCTATTTCCATTTCTTCGCCTACATTGACCCACCAATTTTCGCGATCCTTCTTTAGGCTTTTCGTAACTTGTCTTTGCAGCTTTCTCTGCATCTTATTCATCTCCTTACGGTTCGAAAGCTGACGCTTTTGCTCCATTATACTCAGCGACTCTTGCGAGATCCAGTGTCTTTGATGGACAACGGATCTAGGACCACAGGCAAAACCTGCTGCAAAGAGCATCACCTGTTTAATATGAGCCCAATGTTCATCTACATTACTGTTCGTCGTAGATCCTAGCTCATGTGCTAACTTCTGCTCATAACGGGTGCGTACTTCTGGACCACACATACGTTGCACGGTCAATCAGGTTTGCGGCTTGCGACGATGACCATGGAGATGGAAAGATAATCGTATTAAAAATAATGCATGGTCAGACTCTACGTACGTGGACCAGTAAGATCTACAGTTCTGAACAGAACTGCGCCACCGGTAGCTTACGGCGATATGATCAATTTGACTCAAAGTACCTGTAGAGTTAGAGCGCCATGTCGCTGTGCGACGCGAGCTGTGTCGGAAATTTGTGCTAGACAAAAACAATCGATTGTCTGCACAAAACTGGAGAAGCCTATCCCCGTTATCTGTACGCTCAGCAGGTAAAGCACAACGCCCACCTAAACAGGCTTCTGACACACTAAGTTTGCCAACTTGTGCATTGAAGTCACCAGCTAGCACTACAATGTCAGAACCTTTACTGCTGCGAACGAGAGTGGCGAGGGCATCATAGAACTCATTTTTCGGCAAGTCTGAACTGCAGTCCGTTGGGGCGTACGCCGAGATCACAAACAAATTGCGCTTAACACAACTATCCTTTCGAACGCCGACTGACCCTTGGAGTCTCACAGCACATAAACGACTGTTAACGGGGATAAAGTATAAAAGGGCAGCCTCAGCCTTGTCAGTCAAGACTATTCCTACAAAACGTTGATCCACAGCTCTAGCTTCTTCGTCTCCTGAGGTGCGCAGAATATACCTCGATGAGATACCAGGAGCAGTTAGTTGAATTACACTGCTCGAATCCTGGATACGCGTTTCGCTTAAGCGGCAGACATCAATCTTCAGAGAATTTATTGTGAGCTAGGCACGCCAGCTGACCGGCCTGCATGAGTGTACGCACGTTGAAGGAGACGAGATTCAGAGGCTGACGAGGCTTGAGAAAATGTGAGTTACCAGACAGAGGATTATTCCCGACACTATTTGACAGTGAATCGATGCGAGTATCGACCGCGTTATCAGTTGGAGCATTATGGGTGGAACGATGGGGAAAATAGGGATGGTCAGGGACAGAAGACAAAGGTTGAATAAGAGAGAGGGAACTCTGAGCAGTAGCACACTTATCACTACCCACCCCGCTCGATGCAATGGGCAGCGCGGTCCTGATTAGCCTGCGCGACGACCGATGCAGTATGGAATTCTTTGTATTCGTGCAGTTCATGGGAGATGTTGGACGGGTACTGCTAGGGTGTCCAGCCACAAAGCAGGAGAACGATCAGGATCCTCATCCAAAGTCTTTAGTTCTAACAAGAACCTATCCGCAAGGCAGCGGGATGGCTTAGTGGAAGCCCATTTGCTTGGATCAATTATTCTTCCATTGATTTTGCCGATTGAGTTGCCAGCTCAAATCAACCCCCAACCTGGAAGACCAGGAGACTGGACTTTGTCTGACCTCTACCCATTGACCTGTCAGGTATGATTGCACCGCCGGCTTAAAGAAGCCATCCTGTATAGCTCTTTGGGTCATAGAGGCGCGCAAACCATCACACCACGTCAAGGTGCAATCTCATCGTGAACTGTGCGGTCGACTGAATTAAATGCCGCTCTCAGATCAAGAAATACAGAGATTGTGGGCTTATGGAAGATGTGTCTGTGCTCTAAGGTTTGTCGAAGAGTAAAGATGTAGTCTACACAACCCCGACCAGGTCCAGAGCCGGCTTGATTCTCACGCGTACACATTTCGCGCGTGCTGGGTAATCAGTGGAGAATAAGCTCATTAAACAGTTTGGACACGATACTTACCAAACTAATTCATCTGGTTTCACAAGAGAATCTGTTACCTTACTTTGAAATCGTCACAATCACCGATTCACACCATTGTGTGAGAATCTGCTCACTATCCCAAATAATACGGAGTTTTGTTAACTCTGAAGCCAACGCTTTGCCTCCAACCACGAAAAAAGATGGAGGCAACCCATCTGGTCCAGCAGCTTTGTACCTTTTCAAGTAACCTATCTCCCGCATAGTCTCCATCTCTGATGGAGGAATGATATCCGCCTGCATCGTTCCTCTGGCAGGTATACTCGGAAGGTTCGCCGTTGAAGTGGGCCAACTGAATTGTTCCGTTAAGTGCTCTGTCCAGCGCTCCAGACGACGCCCCTGAGAGTGAATCAGTGAGCCGTCGGATTCCCTGATCAACTCACTTACACCGGGCCTCCAAGCACCGGTACTTCGAATAAAACGGAAAAGGTTGCGAGTATTGCCAATAGATGCAGCCTTTTACATTTCCCTACATTTCCCAATCCACCACTGCTCACGGTCATTTCTCAGGCTTGGTTGGTATCTCAGGGATTTACGCACTTCATTGAATATGGCATCCGGAAGGACGGATCTATGAGCATCCAACGGAGCATCCGATGTCGAAGAAATCCATCATTTGTATGGTCTACTTGGACTAGAGTCCTGTGTGGCATTAGACGCGGCATACAAGGCTCCCTTGATCTGTTGCCAGCGTTCATCTGGGTCTTGCACATCCGGTTGCATCGATAACCGTGTAGACAGTCTGCCCGAAAAGAAGGTCGTCGGTAATTGTCCAGAAGCAACTAAGCGGGACGGGTGGTATTTACGTTGGTGCGACCACAGACGACACGTAAACAGAACCGAGTACGTACCAAGACGTGGTCTGAGCCCACAGACCAAAATGAACAATCTTCAGTTGATTCACGCCAGCGTTGACCAATCACATGATTATTCTGAGTATGACGTTGTGAAGACGTAGAAGGACGCCATGTCAGTCTATGCCTCTTCATATGGTAGAAGTTTGCACTCGCCAGAAACAATCTATGGTTAGTGGCGCACCTTTTCTATTTTCTTCTTTGGTCTCTGTATATGCCACCTCATTTTATTATAATTTGTGTGATTTTCGACGACGTTATGTTAACAGAGAGTAAGCAAAACCAGAGTATTGAAAAACGAGTTAGGTGATTTACAAGGCCGAACAGAAACACAAGTTATGCTATCCATGATAATAGTTAGGATCTTGCAGATAAGAAAGCTTAACAACAGAAACACTTCAAAGTAGATCCCGTCTGTGCTGATACGGTTTCTACTAAATATGTCAAAATGATAAGTAGGAAGTTGTCAGGAAATGTTGTTAGAAAAAACTCGCCTCACCGGTTCATAAAGATCCCCTTCTTAATCTGTTCGTAAGGATTGCAACGTTGGTGACTTTCAGTAACCAGAATATTTGGAATATTATCCAACTGATCCTACAAAAAACGGGACAGAAGGGTCAGATACAACAATTTGGAAAAAAAGTAGGATAATGCAGATCTTATTTCTGACAGCTACCTTATACGAGAGAAGCTCACGGAGCAGATGCTGTGAACAGAATTTGAACTGCTCATCCATTTCCCGAATAGGCGGTCCGACAGATCCAGGATCGTCTGGAGATAGACAAATCGATTTCAATGAAGAATGCGGTTCCACGCGACCCGATACGCCATTTATATGAGGTTTCCAACACCAAATTTTATCATCATCGACGGAGACTGTGTCAGTATCCTGCTTCCAAACCAGACTGGAATCGGCCGATCTGTACAGTTGGTCGCTTGCGTAGGCGCTGATTTTTGATTTGGGTACCAAACCCAAACCACGACGGCCCTTTTGTTTACTTACGTCCACTGGTTCAACAATACCTTGGGCGTGGGTCCCTAAACCTTTGCCCTTTTCGTAGCCCATGTTGCGCTGAGCGAAAAGAAGGATAAAAATAATGTGAACCGGAGACACCTGCCAATTATTATTATTCAAACAAATTAAAATGAATCTACTCAGACGAGTCAATCTCAACACATGGGACGGAATTGCTAGCTTTCAGCAGACATTTAAACTACTGCCGAATGACTTCAACGAAATGTTGACAATGCGCAGGAAACTAACTCGTGATAGTTTCAGTTTTCCTTGCGAGTAATGCAATTCTTGCATCATCGGGAACAATTGGTCAGGCGATAGTTATCTACTCAGAGTGCGTTCTGGGTCTTCGATGAGCATTTCTCACAATTACCGTTCCTTTTATTGTACTATGGGGGATAACCAGCAATTGTGACCTAAAGACATGGTTTGGAAAGCCACGTAATGTTTCAGTAGCTTAGGCGCGGTAACAAGCTGGGCGACAGTGGATTATTGTCTACCAACAAACCGAACGGCGGTAGCAAAGTTCGAACCTCTGACTTCTGAGGCGATAAACGCCTTTAAAATCCGACCGGTACTGATCACTGGCGGATTAAAATGACCCAATGAAAATCAGTTCGGAATTCAACGGAATGAACAGTGAGACTCGCAGCAGTGGGCTTCTCAGAAAAACAAAGGGCGGCAACAATTTGTGGATTATTGATGCCTTCGAAAACTAAACGCGTTCGTTGCTCATGCCGACGGTTTCCAAAACTCCTCATTATTGAGCTATGCGTTCATGTCTCAGATGTTACATCTGTACAGTGATGTTATTCAAACCGATGATGAAACATTGGTGACCGAGACTTCAATGCCACCGACCAGTTAATGAACAATCCAAGGGTAATCACAAGGAATTCCTCATCTCAAAATAGTTGTTTAGCGCAGCACGAGTATTAATCTGAGAAGCAACTAGAACAAAATCATTGTTCGTGATCAACCGTGACCAAACGACCGCAGTATTGATGGAAATTAATTAAGCAGTACGGAAAAACGTAAAATGGCGTTGGGAGCTGTCATTCAAAGATTGATGTTTTTTTATTATTCAACTGTGAGCAGGTCAGAACAGCGAGTAAACTGTGCACAGCTTTATCGGAAATATTGACACCGACAGTTCAGTTCAGTTCAGACAAACACATTAACCATGCACTGGGTGCGGTGGCTTTGACTGCTACCTCCTAGCGGCAACCTCAAAAGGTAATGCAGAAGGAAAGAGTATGGAAGGACTAGATGAGCTACAAATAATGGTATCAGGTTGATGAAAAACGTTTTCGGATACAAGAGTGCCACTAATCGCGGCATCTAGCCATATCCACTAACATACCTAACCAACACTTTCCGTACTCTTCTATTTATATCACAAAACTGTACATTAACCATCAAGATCAAGTTTATGTATAGTCTTGAAGTATGAACGGATTTACGAAATACAGGATCGTTTTGAGCGAAACTGAACAGTTATTTTTTCCATTGGAAATACTTTTGTGGGGATATGAGGAGATTCACTTAATTGCATACTCACAATGTGTAGCTACTTGCTGAGTGGGGCATATTCGTTTTCACAAATGGCAAGTGACTTACCATTATATTCCACGCCGGCTCGGTCACCCCATCGTCGATCTAAAATAAGGGGAATTATATTAAGATTTTTAGACAGCAAGTGCCAATGAAACAGATCAGCGCATAACATCTGAATATCCAATTAACGTTAGCTGGATGTTACCGATTTAAAATTGTAGTCCACGACTGCAAAAAAGCTTCACATAAAATAACAGGTAAGTTTTGCAACTTCTCAGGGTAGAACAAGTGAATCAAGAATTAATTCTTCAAGTAAAAAAACAGGAAAATATGAACAGAAAACCAGAATAATACGTGTTGTCGAAGACGGCCCAACGGCTCGTGCTCGTCTGCTACGAGGACAGGTACCAGATCCAGGACAAAAACAGACCACAGAGCCTATAAATCTCTTTTATGTGGCTGACAACATGAAGTCATTAGCAAAAAAACTACCCAGTGCAAACTACATCAACTCCGTGAAACAGTCAGAAAAAAACATTCGAAACCACCTTACCTTTCTTTTCAGACTATTCGTCCCCATTGTATTTTTAGACATCTGAAAAAAAAAATTATGGTCAACTGTGGCTTATAAGTCGTACTTGAAGTAAAACAAAAACACCGTAACCTTTTATTGATTCTGCACTGGTGGCAGAGCAAAGGGTGTACCACAAGTTGTACATAATGGATTGAATTCACAAAATACGGACAAACAAACTGAGCAAACATATCCAATGTCAATAAGACGACGGTGACAAAAGCATGCCGCCCGAAAATCGACACCTCCACTGAAACCGCTGGATCGTGAATCAGGTAAAAGTAAACGTGGCCTTAGAGACTGGGGCGGTAGGAACACAGATATGAGGTACTGCAGGAGTCCTGTGACCCGAGGTACATGAACATATATTCCGCCAGTCAAGTCAGCAGCCTGTTGAAAAAGACTCGAATAACCAACGAGCTTTGGTGGGTAATTTCGTTCCATGGCTTTTACCGATGAACATTCAACTGAAGGAATGAGAGGGAGTACACATGTGTCAATAGGTATATGCAACTTTTGTGCTGTGAAAACTGCGTTCATCAAAGTTAGGTATTGCGAAGGATTGTCATTCGCTGCCTTCAGAACCAGTATTCTCGCCGATATCTTATCGGTAAAGTCACTGGGCTCCGACAGATCCAGCTGCTCAGATGGTGTATCATCGTACCGTTTTGTAGGTGCAAGCTCTCTGCATCTTCTCAGGAAGTAGCAAAGAGCCTTCAAAACCGCACCTGCTAGAATAACATCGGTAGCATCAGAACTGCAGGACTCCAGTACTTCCAATGCTCGTCTCCTTACAACGTCATTCATGCAACCAAGTAAGTCGTACTGTCCTTCGTGTGATGCATCTATATAAGTTTCCTGACGATCCAATGGATGCAGAAAGTATGATCCAGAAGGGGTCACACTGAGCAAAGCTACTTCATTGAGCGGGGTCAACATGAGGTGAAGGTTGGCGAGCCCAAGAGCGGCATCGATGCATTTAGGTAGGGAAAATTCATCCGATTCGCACATTCCCCACCAAGCAGGAGTCATATCAATAACGATAACTAACAAAGATCTTCCAGTGACGCTTCCAGTGAATTTATCTCTTGACATCGTGCGAAACCAATACTTTACGTCTCAAGCAGAAAAATCCAGAAACAACTGAACCAAATTTTTCTCAATTTCTTCAACAGACACTCCTTCTTTTCCCGATTCCTTCGCTGTGGAAATTGATCGCAAAAGAATTTCTATATGTTACTCAAATTTGTAAGACTACCTTACCCTCTGCGTAGAGAGTGGTCAAATAATCACACAAAACCAGCGCGTCCGTTGAGACTACGAACTAAATGTATTACTTTCATGTCTCACTTTTTGTCTTCTGTTCCGTGAATAGAGACTTCAGAATTGCACTGGATAACCTATCCTTACTCAAGTCACCGGAAATACACATGAAACCAACCATACGTGAGACCGCACAAAGAGTCGGTCCACTTTAGATGCACACCTGAGTTTCAAGTTCACGTTCACGTTCACGTTCACAATTCAGTTCAGTTGTCTTGAAGTCTTGAAGTCTTGAAGTACTACACGGGTTCGAGGCTTTGATCCCAATTATCCCGGTTCTTGAGGAAATCTTTGATCTTCTGTCGATTTCACTGGGCTGAAACGAGAGTAAAAAGAAGCGGGGGGCGGGGGTGGCAGCGAAAACCAGATACACATAACATCATGCCGTGTCTCACTGCGGACAGTGCCTTAAGCTAAGTGGGAGTGCGGCATTCATGAACATATATGCGATAAAAGACATCTATTTTGTTTTTTTGACAAGGAATTATTGGGAGAGACCCAGGTAGAGGTCTAGCTTTTCCTTGAAGACAGTTTTGTTATGTGGGAGAACAATATCTTCCGGAAGTGCATTCCACAGAGTAATAACCCTATAGCTACAAATGTTAATCCTTAGTGAAGAGCGTGGCCTCGGTTTGAAAACTTTTCTGCTGTGACCACGGAGAGAAGAGGCTGGACAGACGGAGAAGAAGCAATCGCTTCGACCTGATTCAAACAGGTGGAACATCAAAAACGGATCACTCCTTACGCGTCTTACGTCAAGGGGATAGGGGTTGAGGAGTGAGAGCCGTCAGGATAAGGTAGGTGGGATAGACCCCTTGCTGCTTTAGTGGGGGCCCGCTGAACTCTTTCCAGGATCTCAGTTCAGTTCAGTTTGCACAGAACAGGTAATGGCCACGGCGTCCAGAATTCCCTCGATGGTATGCACTCCAGTTATGCACCCACCACTGCCGGGTGTATTTCGTCGAATTCAATTCGGTTCCAAGAAGTGATGGGGAGATTTCCTAATGTCGAGATTCTTGCACTGGTGAGCTCGTTGGGTTCCCTGGTGCTTCGACAGTTAATAATAATAATAATAATAATAATAATATTAATAATGATTTATTTCGGATAGCCCCGAGGCATGCTGTGACGCAAGATCAAACGGCACAATTGGATGTAGAGTCCGAATTCCGAGAGGATGATTCAGTTATATGCACTCGATATTGTACAGGAGAAAGTATTTCAGTTACTCTTTAGAGCGGCGCCCGGTAAGTTTGAACTCAAGGTCGTGTGGCCAGCCCGGCCAAGTCAGGGTGGAGCTGGTCGAAGGTAATAAACTCTTCCTGAAACAGTACAAAAAGAGGGGCTGTGCAACGAAAGAATCAAACAGAACTGACGAAAGTTTTGTTCACCTTGGGGAAAAAGAAGTTTTCAAGTGAAACATGAACCAGCCATAACGCTCCGCGGAGTACGGCGCGGCTTTGGATTGGAATCAGACGATAAAAGGAATGAATTTGCAGACAAAGAACAATCAGAATCTTTCGAAGATTTTCCTTGTAACGTTCAGCTACCAAATATCGGCTGAGTCCGTTAAATCGTTGCGCACATTGTTCACTTTCATAAAGGCAGAAAGTGACTCCCCAAAACAGAAACGGGAACTGAGCGACAAATAAATTTGTGATGCGTAGCCATGATAGTCGCAGATACACGGTTTGCACAGATGAGTATTTAAATGACAGGTAAGTATTTACGTTTGATAATCGTTGTCTAAGGGCTGAACATGCAGACCAGAGAGATGCAAGGATCAAAATTGCCTGAGAGGACTTACCAAGATAGAATACCGGATATGAAAAAACTTCAAAAAACCGATGTATACAGTTGCGAAGTTGGACGGTGAAGTAGTTGACATACGAAATACTATCTGCTGGTATTCTTTGTAGGAAATGGATCCTGTGATGGCGAAAGATCAAAAAACTGCGATACATATGTCAGTATATGGGGAGGGCATGAATCTTTGCAAAGTGAGGATATTGCAATGCTACAGCCATGTGGACGAACAGAAGGACTGATAGGGAGAGCGAACTATCACAATATAGCTGACTGATGGGGTGCTCTGGAGACAAATATTCCTCAGCGAAATATACTGTTTGGACTTCGTGGGACGGACGTGTATGGCAAGATTAAATGTGACTTTTTGCAAATATATCGATAACTGTGATAAAATAAGAGCGAGTTTTATCTCGAGGATTGGTTATGTTTGCGAATGGGACAAGCGGGTGTTTTGGCACGATTCATCAGGAGAAAGGATCATGAACGGTAAGCCGAGTACAGAAACGGTCTTTTAACCCTTCGATAATTATGTACTAGGGGAGGTAGATTTTTTCGGGCGTAAGAAGCGGTAAGTTAAAGTGGCAAAGATGGAGACAAGTACGATGAAAAATAGGCGACAACTGGGGGAGATAGTTTCATATTTGCAGCATTTCGGGTGAATAAATGTTTTTTTTGCCGCAACCGGTGCTGGTGGGTGGGTCTGAAAGTGCGCTAGGCACCCAACCAGAAACCATTTTTGGTGACAGGCGGTGCGATCCGCCATTCTAGCTGCCCCCGCACATCTTTGCAGACGTCCTGCACGCCCGATATGAGCCGGCCAAAGCGGTGGATCTGACCGCGCCCCGCGCCGACGGGCTCCTATTTGAATGATTTTGGCGTTGTCACAGAGATCGAATAGTCCAGAAGGTTGCTAGGGGTCCTGGAGAGCAGGGTGCACGTAGTAGCGACGAAATGACGGGCAGGTATCGAATTTTCAGCGGTAAATGTGGGCCAGGTATTATGCCGAGCCATCGAAGGGAAGGTGCCACCAGTGGTTGTCTGGAAAGGTAAAAATAGAAAAACGCAGTCTCGGGTGCTCCCAGCTGAGGATCAACGGTCAGTGGTAAAGAGAAACCTCTAGTATCTAGAAATTGGAACTACTTGGTGAATGGTTCGACTTTGAAATACACAAGGTTGTACACGAAAGATCAATAAAACTTGAGTGGTTTATACGGTGACTTGCGTGGTACGTAGGTCTCGTGGCCCCCTGCTCAGACGCGCGTGTCAGTAGCCCAAACCAACTTCGTACGCTCGCTCCTCCGAAGTGTATGGATCATTGTTTGATACGAGTGTCAGGACATCAAGCCGTCTGTTTAATTCCTCTTTAGATCTCGGCAAGTGGCTTATTGCACGGACATTCGGTGGAAGTTTATTCCACATTTGTGAATATTTAACAATAAAGAAATTGGACCGTAGGCTGGTTCTCGAGGACAGCACAGTGACCGAATGGCTGCTGTGTCGTACCGAATACCTTAAGCTTAATGGGTCTCGCACCACAGGGGAGGCTTTGCAGGATATATATTTTAATAATGAGTGGAAAAAGGACAAGTTGTTCTTTATCCGTCGGAGCCAAAGGGGTTCGAGGGGTAGCAGGTCACAGCGCTGTTTATAGTTGAGGCTAGACGAATATCCAACTATTTGTTTAGTAAAGGTGCGCTGAACATCTTTGATGGCGATCCTATAAATCTGGTGCATGTTGGAGCCAACTACTGAACTATACTCTAGCAATGGTCTAACGTGCGTTGTATAGACACTGTAAGAGCCGGTCGTGGAAAATCCCCCCTTTTCCCTCGCGATTCAGTGTTTTTCCCAACATCACTCATTTCCATACACTATTGACTTGTCTTTACGAACTGGTTGTTTTTCTGGACCAATTGTTGTTTGTTCGCGCCCAGAGCGCTACTTGGACACATCCTTGTTCAGGACCTGCGTGACGCACATGCTGTCTGCTCACACGCTGCTATTCGGTTTCTCGTTGTTGAGTCATTGTGATCGTATTATTGAGGCTTGTATATTTTTTATGTCATTGTTTATTGTAATAATCTAGTATCGTAGAATATCACGGATAATCGTCTTCTGATTTCGGGATCCGTTGCGAATTTGGCTACGCATTGCTCAAACGTTCGTAACAATACACAATAGATCTATTTGGAACGAGGAAAAATCACGCAAAATGCCAAGAAAAGGATCAAAAGCAGTCGAATCCGGACAGGAAGTAATACGGCAAGTCTCTGGGGAGGTTTTGGGTACATATGATTCTTTAGTTAATGCTAGATCGCCTAGTCCTGTCTGTGCTAGCTCATGTGTTATTGAAAACAATATTGATCGTAGGGATGTCGATTTATATAAGCTGAGAATACTAGAACTAGAGCAACAGTTACTTTCGGCTAGACTACAGGCGCATGAAGCAGAGAAGTGTACACAGAAACAGCGAGAGCATGAGACCAGTGACTTCGACACTTCCGATAGGTTAGAGTGCAATAAGGTAGGGAACCCCACGCCGGTCGCCGACTACAAACCACCATAGATCGATCTGCCTAGAGTGGAGTTAACGGTTTTCGACGGGCGAGCTGAGCAATACTGCAAGTTTGTCAAACAGTTCGAGACGTTCGTTGAAAACAAGGTAACCGACCCTGGGCAAAGGCTTCTTTACCTTACTCACTACTGCCGAGGCCGAGCGCGAGAAGCTATCGACGGATGCACCATGCTCGATCCAGAACAAGGCTACACAAGGGCAAGAAAGATTCTGAGGGACTTGTTCGGCCAACCTTTCAAAGTAGCCCGTAACCTAATAGAGGGCGTGATGGCAGATGCAAAGAGAACCAAGGGCGACGTCTACACCATGGCCGACCTGGTGATCAAGATGCAGAACTGCTCAATAGCCCTCGACCATTTAGGTTACAGGGCTGACCTAGACGCCATGCACACTTTGGAAGGCATAGTCCGTCACCTCTCTCCCGAACTACAGGGTCGGTGGGCGGAAGAAGCTGAACGGATAAGCCGAAGCGACAGAGGAGCCAACTTCGAAGACCTGACTGAATACTTAGACAGGCAAACGAAGATAGCTGACAGCAGATTCGGCCGACTCGTCCGGGACAGCAACCGAGCAAACAAGCCCGGTACTAGCCAAATCCAAACCCCTGTACGGGAACATACAAAGTACCAGCCTTGGACCAACACACACGTCATTTCACGAGATGCTACGGCGAAACCAAATTGCAGGTCCTGTGGTACTAGCCATGGCCTACCAGAGTGCCCCAAGTTCGGCAACGCCACAATAGACGAACGGTGGGGAATGGCGAGGATGGCAGGAGCATGTTTCATCTGTCTCAACACCACGCACCGGGCAGCAGCCTGTAGAACAAGGAATCGATGTGGTTACGAGGGCTGCACGGGCAGACACCATCGGCTGCTGCATCAGGCGAGAATAACCATATCCGAGGCGAGTGCCAAGCCCAGCGTGATTTGTTCAACTTCACAATCTGCCAGTAAACCGGTACGTTTAGGCGTAGTGGCCGTGGGAGTAGTGACTCCGACTGGGATAGTCAAGGCGTTGGCTTTCGTTGATAGTGGATCCGACACCACTTTAGTGAAAGAGCGGTTTGCCGACAAACACCAACTGGCTAAAGGTGCGACGTCGTTAGCAGTGAGCACGGTGGGCGGAACACAGGTAATGACTGCCGGTAGATTAAGGCTGCAACTCATCTCTCTAGACACTAACGAGGAAATTGAACCAACGGAGGCATTCACGTTAGCGGATCTCCCCATGCGAGCACCAAGGTCGGTGAACGCAATCTTGACTCGGTGGCCCCACCTGCAGGATATAACCGTTGTAGACTGGGAAGATGATGAAGTGGATCTCCTCATCGGCTGCGACGTACCAGAGGCGCATTGGGTGCTTGACCAAAGAGTGGGCGACCGCCAGGCACCTTATGCCGTACGCACGGCTCTGGGATGGATGTTATACGGTCCAGTAGGGGTACGCGGTTCCGTGAATTACTTATCCGCCGAAACGGACCGCATAGAGTATCATCTGCAATGGCTTTATGAAAAGGAGTTTCATGACATTGGAGACAAAAGACCGACGTTGTCTCAAGAGGATCACTTCGCTCTACAAACGGTGCGGCAAGGCACTAGAGGCCTCAAAAAACAGTTCGAGGTTCCCCTCCCATGGCGCACACCGGTCGACCCGTGGACTGACAACAGGAATTATGTTCTCCAACGATTACTACGACTAAAAGAACGCTTCATTCGAGACCAGAATCTGTGGGAACGATACGCGGATTTGATGAAGCGAAACGAGGCCCTCGGTTACGTTGAAAAGGTGCCTGTCAACACCGACAGCCAAAGGGGTATCTGGTATCTGCCTCACCATCCGGTTATCAACCCCAGGAAACCCGATAAACTGCGCGTGGTTTTCGACTGTGCGGCCAAGTTCCAGGGCAAGTCGTTAAACGATCGCCTACTAAAGGGGCCTGACTGGACCACACCACTGATCGATGTTCTGTGCCGTTTCAGAGTGGGTAAAGTGGCTTTGTCTGCTGACATTAGGGAAATGTTCCATCAGGTGAAGATTCCGGTAGGAGAACGAGATGCTTTGCGTTTCCTGTGGTGGAAAGTGAGCGACCGGGACAATGCAGTGGTGAATTATAGGATGACCGTCCACCCCTTCGGAGCCATATCGTCACCATTTTGTGCCAACTACGCCCTCCGAGAATCAGCGAACAAACATGGCGATCTAGTACATCGGACGGTGGTAGAAAGCGTCAGCAGGAACTTCTACGTCGACGACTACCTTGGGTCATTCGATGATGTGGAATCAGCTCTAGAGCAGTTCAGGGGTCTGACGAGATTGCTGGAAGAGGGCGGCTTCCATTTAACTAAATGGATGTCGAACGCTTCAGAAGTGCTGAAGGTCATCCCGTATCACGAAAAGGCCGAAAGGGTAAGAGATTTGGACGGCTCTCCACTTTCTATCGAGCGCACTTTAGGGATACAATGGACGCGGAAACGGACGATTTTGTTTTCGAACTGAACGTTCCCGAGCTGCCAATAACCCGTCGTGGCATACTATCTGCCGTCTCAAGTTTGTTCGACCCGCTCGGTTTCGTCTCACCGTGGCTGCTACCCGGAAAGATCTTGCTGCAGCGGCTGTGCCGTAAGAAAGTTGATTGGGACCAGTCACTGGACCGAGGGGACCGGCTGGACTGGGAAGAATTTTTGAACACCTTGAAGAAATTAGGGGACATAAGAATCTCACGATGTTTGACCCCTGGCCATACGACACGGACTGGAGAACTACATGCTTTTTCCGATGCATCCGAAGTCGGTTATGGAGCTGTGGTGTACGGACGATGGTGCGCAGGAGATGGACAATATACCACGAGGATCCTGTTCGCCAAAGCCCGCGTTGCCCCACTGAAGTCGGTCTCAATCCCCGCCTTGAATTCAGCGCGGCCGTGTTGGCAGTCAGGTTGGTGCAAGCCGTGAAGAGATGTTTCGATCTCTACATTTGGTCGGTGAGCTTCTGGACGGATTCAACGATAGTACTTTACTACATTAACAACGTACGGAGCCGGTTTAGTACTTTCGTTGCTAACCGGCTCACGATTATCCACGATGAATCAGCCACGCACCAGTGGAGTCATGTCAGGTTTGGCGATAATCAGGCCGACCTGTGCTCCCGAGGTGCGAACAACTTCAGGCAACTGGACACGTGGACGAGAGGGCCAAACTTCTTGCAATTGCCCAAACAGGACTGGCCCGTGTTCGAATTAAAAACCCCTACGAAAGTGGAACTGGAGATCAAAGGCGTAGTGATAGCAACCAATGTCGTCGAAGCGTCGTCCTTTCTATCGCGACTGGTCAGGTTTTCTTCCTGGATGAAGACGCTTCGTTCGCTAGTTTGGTTAACCAGGTTCAAGATAAATTTACTAGTCATGAAAGGGCTACGGCCCTCAGGTCGGATACCGGTCGGCCCGTTAGGTCCCGATGAGCTACAAGCGGCAGAGAACGATATTTTCAGAATGATACAACGCGAGGCTTTCGCCCAAGAACTTAAGAAGGCGGAAGAAGTGGGGCCGACCAATGAAGACATGCCATCTCCAAGAGGCGAGCTGAAGCGTTTAAACCCCAAACTCATCAACGGACTGCTGCGGGTGGATGGTAGGCTGACCAACGCCCACCTGAACTTCGACACAAAGTATCCTATACTGCTGCCTGCGAGACAACCTGTAGTAGAGCTAATGATTCAACACGTCCACGCCATGGAGGGACATGCCGGAAAAAGTCACGTGACGAGCGTCATCCGAAAGCGTCTTTGGTTGTTGAGAGGACGAGAGACTGTAAAACGCGTAATCCGACGGTGTGTGCAATGCAGGAGACGCAATGCCACAGCAGGCAAACAACTCATGGCCCCACTACCAGAATGCAGGGTGACTACGGGCTGGTGGCCGTTCAGTGACACCGGGTTGGACTATTTCGGGCCCTTGTGGATCAAGTGCGGGAAAAGATTAGAAAAGCGATACGGATGTATCATGACGTGCATGAAATCACGTGCGGTACACCTAGAAGTCGCACATTCGATAACGACCGATTCGTTTCTACGGGCCTTGCAGAGATTTATCAACCGAAGAGGCGTACCGGCCGATATATACTCAGATAATGGATCGAACTTTGTGGGCGCTCAACGGGAATTGCAGCGTTGGCACAAGAACATAAACAGGGACGAACTGCAGAATCGAACCGTGGCCTACGGCATACGATGGCATTTCAACCCCCCACAGGCCAGTCACCGAGGCGGCATATGGGAACGCATGATCCGGTCCGCCAGACGGCTGTTGCTGTCTATCATGGAGCAGCAGCCGCCCGACGACGAGACGCTGAACACCGTCATGACTGAGGTGGAGCGAATCCTGAACAACCGCCCCCTGGTTCCAGTATTGAACGGCGACCCCACCCACCTGGCGCTCACCCCGAACGACTTATTGACGCTAAGGTCGAACGAGGGTTTCCAAGGGCCGGTAAACCTTCGTGGGAGCTACCTCCACGGGTGGAAGCAAGCGAACTATCTGGCCCAGGTCTTCTGGAGGCGATGGCTACGGGAGTACCTACCGGCTTTGCAGACTCGACAGAAGTGGCTGGCCAAAACAAGACCATTCAAAGTTGGGGACGTGGTTATGATCGCCGACGAACGCGCACATTTCAGCGCTTGGTCTTTGGGAGTAGTTACGGAAACCATCAAAAGCACTGACGGAATGATAAGAACGGTGAAGATGAAGACAGCTAACGGAGTGCTCATTCGTGACATACGCAGTATTAACCTACTCGAGAGCGAAGACGGAGGAGCTGATAACCCCGAGGCCTAGTAAACCTTTTTCACACCAGTAATCGAGGTGGATAAAGAAACACCATATATACAACACAATCTCCGTCAAACACGTTAAGGTGCTCGCGGTCCTTTCGTTGACATTACAGAAGGTTCTTTCCGATATGTGGTGATGAGTGCAATTCCATTATACTACCGATACATACACGCATGCACGACGCACTCTACATCCCGTAAACCCATCATACATGTGACAGTGTTCTTTGTTTGCTTTTTGTTGACGCTACCGAATGCCCCTTGCATATGTGGAAGTAGCGGAGCTCAGGTCACACACATGCTACATTTACTCGTTTTCTTACCACGCGGTCTTTTGTTGACATTGCAGAAAGTCCTCCTTTGATGTGTAGTCATACCTGTGATTTCATTGCAACCCCGGCACACACACACGCACTCACACACACACTCAAGCACGTACATCCAGGACCGGACGGCCCCTTACGAGGACAACGTCTATGTGACCATTCACGCCCGCCATCGGTCATTTGGTCTCGTGAAAGATGTAGACTATCCTCACTTCTATGTATCCACTGGATTAGGTGCGACCAGTAGTAGAACGTTGACGACGAGCATTAGACGCGCGCACTGACAGCAGGGCCTAGGCAGGTAGGAAGAATCAGTACCTTTATACCGAACCTTTGACTCTGCTAAGGATCCAGGAGAATTTTGGTGGGCGGTGTAACAGCCGGTCGTGGAAAATCCCGTAAAACCTGCACGCCCGATATGAGCCGGCCAAAGCGGTGGATCTGACCGCGCCCCGCGCCGACGGGCTCCTATTTGAATGATTTTGGCGTTGTCACAGAGATCGAATAGTCCAGAAGGTTGCTAGGGGTCCTGGAGAGCAGGGTGCACGTAGTAGCGACGAAATGACGGGCAGGTATCGAATTTTCAGTGGTAAATGTGGGCCAGGTATTATGCCGAGCCATCGAAGGGAAGGTGCCACCAGTGGTTGTCTGGAAAGGTAAAAATAGAAAAACGCAGTCTCGGGTGCTCCCAGCTGAGGATCAACGGTCAGTGGTAAAGAGAAACCTCTAGTATCTAGAAATTGGAACTACTTGGTGAATGGTTCGACTTTGAAATACACAAGGTTGTACACGAAAGATCAATAAAACTTGAGTGGTTTATACGGTGACTTGCGTGGTACGTAGGTCTCGTGGCCCCCTGCTCAGACGCGCGTGTCAGTAGCCCAAACCAACTTCGTACGCTCGCTCCTCCGAAGTGTATGGATCATTGTTTGATACGAGTGTCAGGACATCAAGCCGTCTGTTTAATTCCTCTTTAGATCTCGGCAAGTGGCTTATTGCACGGACATTCGGTGGAAGTTTATTCCACATTTGTGAATATTTAACAATAAAGAAATTGGACCGTAGGCTGGTTCTCGAGGACAGCACAGTGACCGAATGGCTGCTGTGTCGTACCGAATACCTTAAGCTTAATGGGTCTCGCACCACAGGGGAGGCTTTGCAGGATATATATTTTAATAATGAGTGGAAAAAGGACAAGTTGTTCTTTATCCGTCGGAGCCAAAGGGGTTCGAGGGGTAGCAGGTCACAGCGCTGTTTATAGTTGAGGCTAGACGAATATCCAACTATTTGTTTAGTAAAGGTGCGCTGAACATCTTTGATGGCGATCCTATAAATCTGGTGCATGTTGGAGCCAACTACTGAACTATAATCTAGCAATGGCCTAACGTGCGTTGTATAGACACTGTAAGAGCCGGTCGTGGAAAATCCCCCTTTTTCCCTCGCGATTCAGTGTTTTTCCCAACATCACTCATTTCCATACACTATTGACTTGTCTTTACGAACTGGTTGTTTTTCTGGACCAATTGTTGTTTGTTCGCGCCCAGAGCGCTACTTGGACACATCCTTGTTCAGGACCTGCGTGACGCACATGCTGTCTGCTCACACGCTGCTATTCGGTTTCTCGTTGTTGAGTCATTGTGATCGTATTATTGAGGCTTGTATATTTTTTATGTCATTGTTTATTTTAATAATCTAGTATCGTAGAATATCACGGATAATCGTCTTCTGATTTCGGGATCCGTTGCGAATTTGGCTACGCATTGCTCAAACTTTCGTAACAGACACTGAGCTTACTTTCACGCAAACGGAATGTTTTGTGGACAAGTCCTATTAACCTGCGGGACCTAGGAACTTGAATATCTGTTTGCTCCGAGAAGTTGAGCGAACAGGAGTAGTATATGCCCAGGTCACGTACTGATGATTTGTTGGGGAACCGATGACCACCTATACTAAACGTTTCGGGAGGGACATGACACTTGTATGTAGGTATGCAGCTTTTGTCTGCCGAGAACTTCATTAGCCAATCGGTACACCACGAATTGAGCATCCGCAAGTCCTCCGATATTTTTGCTATAGTATTACCCAATGAATTATGGTCGAAGGTGTACAACAACTTTACATCTTCAGCGAATAAAAATGGAGTTTCTTGGCGAACCACGGTAAATATATCATTTATATACATGAGAAACAACAACGGGCCCAGTACACTACCTTGGATCACACCGCTGGCTACAGGGCTGGGTGTGAAAATTGTGCCATCAGCGTTTACTACTTGACTACACGAGGACAAGTACGATTCTAGCCAAGCATATAGTGGGTCAACACTGCCAAATGTCTTAGCCTTTGACAACAAACGAATATGAGACACCCGGTCGAAGGGCTTAGACATGTCTAAAAAGACTGAGATCACTGCCTTACCATCATTGGCAGCTATCGTAATAAGGTTCAGAAAGTCAGTCATACATGTTGCACAGGATCGATGTTTTAGGAACCCGTGCTGACCTTCACTTATAAGATGGTATTTGAGGAGGTGATCTGTTAGTTTAACTTTTATTAATCTTTCCATAATCCTCGATACTACTGGGGTATGACTCACAGGCCGGTAGTTGGCCGGGTCCTCCCGTGTTCCCTTTTTATGATCTGGAATGATAACCGAAGTTTTCCACTATATAGGATACCAACTAAAGCGCATAGACAGATTGAATAAATTCGATAAAAGAATCGGGATATCTGGGCCACCCAATTTAAAGAAGACCGATGGTAACGAGTCCGATCCGAGGTGGAAAGATATTTTGATATTTGAAATTGAAGGCTCGATTTCGGAGAGCAGGAATGTTATATAAAAGAAAGTGGCTCATTTGGTGGTACTGGTGGGTTGCAAAAAAATGTTGCCGTGTCACTAATTAAGGAAGAAGCAAAAAACGTGTTAAGCGCTTCTGCTATGTCCAGCGGCTTGTCGAGGCGCGTGTTACTGAAAGAGATAGAAGAGATAGCTGAAGTTGTTTTGGGGTTCCTCGACCTCATCAGTTTTGCAAGAATCTCAACTTTCTTGGAATCACCTAAGGCCCTGAGTTCCTGTTGTATCATTTCACCCTCAGAGTACAGTTTTATCGTTTCAGCCAAACGATTTAACTGTATAAACAGTGAAAAATCCCTTGTTTTAAGATAAACGCGTTGGAGTCTACTTAACTTCAAGTTGAGACGAGACAATTTATTGTCTTTAGGGCGGATTGACGACCCTTGTGACGGGGTTATTCGGTTGAGGCATCGTTCAAATATAGAATTGAGTTGATCTACCACCAGCTGGGGATCTGCACTTAAAAAGAAGGTGTCCCAATTTTGGCTGCGAACCAGAGAAGGTAGTGTATTCCAGTTAGCCTTATGATATGGTTTATGTGGAGGTGTCGGCTGTTTATATTTTATGGGCACTGTGAAGCAGCAGTGGACAGTTGCGTGATCACTCCCGGGTAGGTTATTCTGAAGAGACTACTCTTCTTCAATACTTGGCTGTAATCAGTGAGTATTCAGGTCAGACCTCCAATCCCCGGTCTCTTCAACAACTTTCCGGATCATGGTCGTTATTCACACAAACCCCACTGTCAATCTCCCCGGTAATAAGGATAGTATAGTAAAGGGTGGTAGGCACCCGATAAGAGTTCCTGGAGGGTCAAAATGAAAGAGACAAATCATTCGTCTACAGAAAACGGCAGTAAACCCCTGGTCATATTTCTCCAAACACAATCACCTTAACTTATCTAATCTCCTTTTGAACTCAGACACTGTGCCGGTGTTCATCGAGTCCCCTGGCAGCCTATTCCAGCCATTAGCGATCCTAACTGCAATAGACTGACTTCTGGTGCGAGTCAGAGTTCTGTCTTTCTCAGTTATCAGTACGTGCCCTCTTGGGCAGCTATTCCCTCGCAGATCAAATAAGGCCCCTCTGTGACCTCGTGCTTCTGTGAATTTTCTAAGTATTTTGAAGGCAACTGTGAGGTCACCTCGCATTCCTCTTTTTCGAGGGAAAATAACCCTAGTCTCTCCAACCTCCGTTAGTAGCACAAATGTCTGTATTCTCTGAACCATCGCGAAAATCGCTATTGCTGCTGCTCGAAAGCCTTAATGTCCCTCACCAAATATGGCTTCCGCGCCTGGACACAGTTTTCCAGATGAGATCTCAAAAAAGCCTTGTACAATGGGAATAAGATCCTCGGTTTCTTAGGGCTGTACCTCCTCCTTAACTTGTGCAAGGCTCTACTTGCTTCCACGTTCACCCTCAGGTTCGCACGGCAAATAACCAGGAAGTCAAACTTCTAAAGCAGGCGGGCTCCACAGACCTCCCGGTGCCGCAACAACACGAGCTACAAGTTCCTTGAGCTTCGGTCCATGTATCCACTTGCGAATGGCTCACCGTTGGTGAGGGCTGACCATCATGTGGACAGACCCGTCGGTCCAGTTCTGTTCAGTTCATTTTGCACAGGACAAATAATGGCCACGGCCGATCGAGCGCCCAGAATTCCTTCGACGATATGCAGACTAGATAGGCACCCACCAATGCGCCGTTTACTTCTCCAAAGTCTCGCTAAAAACAAGAGGGCAACGTCAAACCTCCTCACACATCAACAGCGAGAGTTATTATGCACCGTCAGCGTTCACCAGGTCACTACGTAGCAAATGGAAACGTTCAATAAGTAAACATATCACACGTATCTCTCTAGTAACGTGCTCGAAATTCACCTCCAGAAGTGATCTCATTTCACTTGCGATCTAGGGCCCGCTGAGTGCCTGGACGGTCCCCAGTTCTATAACCTCTTCAGGCAGTCTACTCCAGTAGTTAAACACCCTGTTGCTAAATACGTGAGACCTAGCTATCTGCATAGATCGGGATTTATTCAGATTCTCCCCATGACACCTTGTTCTGGAGTCTGTCGTCATATGGAAAAGACTCTCCGGCCTAGGCCCAGAAGATGACTTGATCATCTTTATTGTCTCTATGAGATCCCCTTATAGTCTCGTCCTTTCCATACAAGAAAGCCTGAGGTCCTGAGGTCTCTTCTCTGGATTTGCTCCTCTGGCCCTCGATCAAGCTCCTTGTAAGACATTCTACATTCACCAAACGGGTAGCGTTCTTTTTGTAGAAGGGCGACCATGCCTGAACACCGTTTTCTAAAACAGGCCTAACTAAGGACATGCGCACGAGCATGAAAACCCCTAGCCGCTCGCAAGAAAACGCCTTTTTTGCAGCTGCCGCACACTGACCCGACTACTTCAGGCCAGAAGTCACCAAAATTCCGAGGTCTTTCCCCCTGTTTATTGCCTCTGCGGTAAACGGGCCGTGGTCGTGCACAACCGTCAGGCATGTTGCTGGCCGTGACAACAAATGACTCTTCCCAGCTTTGAGAGGTTAGTCCTAATTCTGTGCCTAGTTATGAACGGCAATCACGTCTCTTCTCAGCTCCTCTCTCCTGAGTTCCCGCTAATTTCACATCATCTGCAAAGAAGAAGCTTTGTGACTGTAGGACCGAGGCTAATTCATTAGTAAACAGAAGAAACAAAAGTGGAACTAGCACGGAACTCTGTGGAGCTCCATTGGTGGCATTTTCTAATTTAGAGCTCTTTTCACCTACTCTGTTGCAGAACGTTGTATCGGTAATGAAATCCAATAACCATTCCCGAACCTGCCCATTTATACCAGACGACCTCAACTCGATCAGTGGAAGCTGATAGTTTACCGAGTCAAATGCTTTACTGAGGTCAAGGCAACATACCTCTACCCGTTTGCCTTCATCCACTCTTTGAGTGACTTCGTGTAGGAAGCTCAGGAGGTTGATGAGACACGACCTGTCTCTTAGAAACACATGTTGAGCTGGGAGAAGCATAGAATTCTCTAGTAGGTGCTCGCAGACGTGCGCCCGGATGATCTTCCCCGACTCTTTGCACAGGATGCACATTAGACTGACAGGTCTGTAGTTTCCCACTTGGGAGTGGGGTCCACCTTTATGTGTAGCTATAAATGCTGCGTTATTCGAGTCCAGCGGCAACTTTCCATGGCCCAGGGTGTCCTTATATAACTTGTATACTGGAGCGGATAGGACATCAACCAACGCTTTTGCGATAGCGGGTGGAGGTCATCTGGCCGGCAGACCTATGGATATCTAATCCTTCCAAGTGTTTGCGTGCAAGTTTCCCCGCAGGAGTTAAGTCTGTTATGCCCGTCGCAGGAGTTGCCACCCAAGCCTTATGTGCACTCCGTTATCTGTTCTGTGCAAACTATTGAAATACCCACCCATATCATCTGCTTTGTTTTGGTTGTAAATTGCCACTCCATGATCATGGGTCGTCAGCAGTCTCACTGCACCTTTCAATGGACCCCTAAACTGTACATAGCGACAGCACTTCTGTGGATGCTTTTTGGCACACTGGGCCAACTTCATTTAATACTTGCACTTAGTAGGTCGCATGAAGTCCACTGTCTCACTTCTACGCTTGATATATCGAATCCAAGCCTAGTGACTCCCGGAAGTCTTAAGGAGAGACCAACTGCGATTTAAACGTTTGATTGACTTGTCCAATGCAGCCCTCCATCACACCAGCTTGCTCCCCTCCCCCCTATGCTTCGAAGGGGTAAACTCCTTTTGTAGGGTAAGTAGAGATTCTTTAACCACCTTCTTCTTCGGCCGCTCTACTTCGAAGCCTAAGAATGTCCATCTTTTGCGAAGCTTCTGATGAACCTCGAGGATACTTTGGGTTGGCGCATGCAAAGCTTAGTTTGGACACTCATGTGGTCGCTCTTACCCAGCGGAGAGCGAACCTGGAGCTTTGCTACATCGTTCTCATTATTCGTTATCACTAGGTCCAACAAGGACGGCGCGCAGCCAGTCCTATGCTTGGTGTTTGCCCCCATGTGCTGCAGCAAGGCAATCGAATGCAGCCATTGTAGGTATCACTCCTCTTGGGTTCCCGGGGTACGTGCCCCAACTACACAGTCGATGAATGGTATGTTGAAGTCTCCAACCATGAGGGTCTTATTAGCTCCCTTAACCAGCATGGTAAGTACGTGGAGAAGTTGAACGTCATTTCGGTTTGTACCCGGGGCCCTATGAACACAGACCACATCTACCCCTCTGTTCAGGAGTGTGAGCATGACTGCACTGTTGTAATTTCGACTACAAACCACGGTCTGTGATTCCTGATGGTTTGTGCCTGCCCTTATCTCGGCCACTCCTACCCTACACAGCCATGCTCTGTCCTGCCTATAGACAACAAACCCAGTTTGTATTGTTACCTGTACGTGGTCATCTTTAGAGAGCCATATTTCTGTAACAGCAACGATGGGCGCGTTGTGCCTCTCTGCGGCTCTGGAGAGCTCCATCCACTTGTTTCTGATACAACATGCAGTGGTGTGTAGCGCCACCACTTTCGATTCGAAGCCTACGGGTTTTTATTGGCTAGCGTTGTCTGGGCTTCGGAGGCAACGCCTAAAGATTTGTTAATCTTTTGCAGTGGTGTCCACCACTGGGGTGCATGAATTCCGCTGGTCAGCCAGGGCTACCTTACACCCCCAATTTTTTCCTATGGACGCTACCTTAACACCCAAGTTAACGATGGTCGTGTTTTCCTCCACTGGACAGCACCGCCAAATTTGCATCCAGTTTCTTGCACCCGAGGCTCCAGAGATCCTCATGTTCTGCAACAGAAAAAAGAAAACACGACATTCGTGCCAGAGGTCACGATATTGCGGTAGGTTTCCTGTTTTCTGACCGTTCATCTCCCCCTCCCATTAACAGCAGAATCCCGGTAGAAGTACAAGCGACCTTTGACCCCACTTGACTACGAGAGAGGGTAGCACTGCAAACGGTATTCGTCGAAGGTGAGACCTTGACACTCATATTCTTTGGTTCTCTCTCTGGACTGCCGTGGCGGTGCTTGCCTGGATGATACTGAATGCTTTCTATCTTTCCAATGCTTCTACAAGCACTACTAGGGCTGTGGCAATGAAAGTGGCAGACCATAAAGGAGAAAAAAAAGACAATCATTGTTGATGAGGAAGAATAAAATACTACTATGTGGAAGCAGAAGAATGCGAGGAAGAGGAGTTCAAGGACTTGAAAGCTGGTCAGAATTATATGCGACGCTGGCCTCAGTGAAAGTGGAAATGTGCTAGTTTAAGATGTCTGATATGGGACACCTCATCGTACTAGGACTCCATCCGCAACACGACTCAAGCCAATCTTTGCTGATAATTTAGTTTGATTCCAAAACAGGTTGAGAGCCAGTTGTGACTTGAGTGATGGGTAATGCGTTGCCTCGTGTTTTGTGACGGCAGGGAGGGAGATCCATGCACTCATTGTATCGTACATGCGTGGAAATCCTCCCTAGCCATTGTCATACACTTGTATTGTTGAGACCATGCTCTTTATTTTATTGACCCTCGAATAAGTACAACACGCATCAATCACTACACTCCAACATCTGTTTATATTTTGCTCGAGTGAAGTGGTATAATTTTGATTCGAACTTGGACTGCCGTGACGGTGGTACCTGACAGTGGCCTTTGTTGAACTCTGGTCCTCAGTGCCAGACGTTGTGGCCATACAGTTAAGTACCGTAGAAACTACGAATCAATCCTGTTCCGGTTTTGAGATTCGTTTTGAATTGGTTACGCATTACTCACAGCCGGAATAACCGTTGCAGTACTCAACTTGGAATCTCTAGGAGGAAATCAATCAGAAATGCCGCGAAGAGGACAAGGACAAACCGAAGCTGGACAGGAAGTAGCCGGCAAGTCCCCGGGGTATTTCTGGTTGGTACTGATTTCTTAGACATTGCCGGGCCTGCTAGTCCTGTCGGTGAAATTTCCTGCACTTCAGCTGGTGGTATAGAATTTAAAGGTGATGATATCTATCGGTTGAAAGTAGTTGAGTTAGAAACCCAGATTAGGCAGGCTAGGGAGAAGCTGAATCTGCCAGGAAAGATCAACTCGGAAGACGGGAGCTAGAGGTGACTTCGGAGACCACGGAGCACGCAGTGATTCAGCCTAGCAGATCCCTGAAACGATTAAAGTCAACTTGTACCAGTGTAACTCATGCTATTGAGTTACCAAGAGTGGAATTGTCCTCATTCGATGGGAGCGAAGAACGGTACTGTAAGTTCGTTAGACAATACGCGAACTTTGTGGATAGGAGAGTATCCGATCCAGGACAGAGATTCTTGTATCTACTACATTACTGTCGCGGAAGAGCCAGGGAGACTATCGACGGGTGCTCGATTCTGGATCCCGAAGAAAGTTACACCCGGGCACGTGAAATCCTGAAAGACCTGTTTGAGCAACCATTTAAGGCAGCCCGGAATAAGATCGATGGTGTACTATCAAAGGCAAAACTTTCCAAAGGTGAGTCGGGCTCTCTAGTCAGCCTGGTGATAAAAATGCAGAACTGCAGCATCGCATCGAATCACCTTTTTACCGATCGGACCCAAACGCACCGCACACATTGGAGACCATACTGCTCGGTTTACCCACGGAACTACAGGGTAAACGGGCCGAAGAAGCCGAAGGATTCAGTAGATTTTGGCGAGAAATCACGTTTGAAGACCTGACACAGTTTATAGGCAGTCTTGCCCGAATAGCAAACAGTCGTTTCCGTCAGCTTGTGCGCGAGACGAGCAAACTACCTAGGATTACGACGATGCAAAGCTGGACCAAAGAACCAAGTAGAAGCCAACCATGGGCAAACGCACACGCATTATCTCACGAAGGTGAAAACTTGCCGGTGTATAAAGCTTGTGGGGCGCCTCATCGCGTAGCGGAATGCCCTCGCTTCCGCAACGTAGCCGTCGACGAACGATGTGAAATGGCTAAGAGACTGGGTGCATCATTCGTCTGTCTCAACGATTCACATCGAGCACTCTGACTCGTCTCCTTGGTCAACAACGATAGAGCAGAAACTCTAGAAGCATTCATCATAAAGGGTCTGCCGATGAAAGCACCCCTGTCAGTGCAATCGATCCTGACTCAGTGGCCGCATCTCGACGGGGTTACGATCTAGGAGTGGCAGAATAACGAAATTTACCGGCTGATCGGTTGTGATGTACCGGAAGCTTATTGGGTTCTGGATCAAAGAATAGGAAGCCGCAAAGCACCCTATGCAGTGCGCACTATATTCGGCTAGACTTCATATGACAGCACAGATGGAAGATGCGGCAAACTAATCCAAATCAACTGCAAGTTGGTGGAAACGGTGAACATTGAACAAGCATTCCAACAGCTGTATAACTCCGAATTTGCCAACCTCGCCATTGACAGAGACGCCCCATCACGAGACGATAGGCCGGCTTTGAAAATGGCAGCCAAGAACGCCAAGTATGTAATAGATCGTTCCGAGATTCCTGTCCCGTGGAGACCCAACGTGAAACCTATGCCAAATAGCCAAGAAATGGCTTTGGAAAGATTATGCTTCATCGAAACCAGGCTAATTCGATAACCACAATTGAGGATAGAATACACGCGAGCCATGTAACGTAACATAGACTTGGGTTATATAGAAAGAGTGGATACAGAAGTAATCAGCGCGAGTTTGTGGTGGTACCTACCTCATCACCCGGTCGTGAACACAAAGAAACCGGGGAAGGTCAGGGCTCAGACTGGACAACACCACTAGTCGAGGTTTTATGTCTTTTTCGGCTAGAAAAAGTGGCCGTCTCTCCGGACATAGGTGAAATGTTTCTACAAGTGAAGATGCCTGTTGAAGATAGGGACGCCTTTCGTCTTCTCCGGTGGCCTGAAAGCGACACAAATCGCGCACCAGGCGAGTACAGGCTGACCGTGCATCCATTTTGGACGGTATCATCCCCCTTCTGTGCTAATTTTGCCCCCCAAGAAACCCTCAAGCGTTTCGGCAGCACCAGCAATCTGTTAGAAAGAGCAATAGACAACTTCTACGTGGACTGTTTTCTGTGTTCCTTTGATGACCCAAATACTGCCATTCTATGTATGACCGAACTGATCGCCACTCTAAAGGCAGGAGGATTCAGCATCACTAAATAGACTTCAAACAGCCAGGAGGTGCTCGGTGTTATCCTAAAGTGCGAGAAAATGGAGTGCGCGAGAGAACCTCTGGGATCCATTTCACAAAAGGAGCTCACGATTGGACTTCAATGGAAACCCGGAGGTGACGAATTTACATTCGCTCTGGATCTACTCAAACGACCAGCCGCACTGAGAGGAATCCTACTGTCAGTCTCAAGCCTATGTGGTTCCGTAGGTTTCGTTTCGCCATGGTTGGTACCGGGAAAGTGCTTGCTGCAATCGCTGTGCCAGAGGGGGACGGGTTGGGACGAACCCCTCCAGGGTGACGACGATAGGTGATGGCGCGACTGGCCGCACAGCCTGGATCAACTTGGTGAGATCAAAATACAGAGTTGCTCGACAGAAATCACGTGCACAAACGATGCCCAACTTGGCTTATTTTCTGATGCATCAGGCTCCGCTGGAAACGGTGTCCATTCCGGGGCTGGAACTGACGGCAGCAG
The DNA here is from genome assembly GCA_948099385.1 of Fasciola hepatica. Classification (NCBI taxonomy): domain Eukaryota; kingdom Metazoa; phylum Platyhelminthes; class Trematoda; order Plagiorchiida; family Fasciolidae; genus Fasciola; species Fasciola hepatica. The sequence goes on from CANUEZ040000019.1 coordinate 7,936,038, forward strand.
TACTAGCCGTGAAAGCCGCGACGCTGATTAGGAGATGCTTTGATCGGATAAACTGGGAACCGAACTTTTGGACGGACTCAGCCACAGTACTACGTTACATAAACAACATTACCACTCGTTTTAACACTTTCGTGACCAACAGACTCACTATAATCCACGAGTTGACTAAGACCGATCAATGGCACTATGTGCAATCCGCCAGTAACCCGGCCGACGTCTGCTCAAGGGGCCTGAAAACACTAGAGAGGTTGCGGATGTCAGCAATGGGAACGGGCTTCTTAACTGCAGCTAAAGAGGTGTGGCCAGCGCAATTAATATTTAAGCCTGATAGTGGCGATATCGAGACAAAAGGACTGATACTGGCTGCAAACTCCACCGGAAGCGTAGGCCTAACAGAAAATGTGTGCCACTTCCTCGACTGGATGAATATGTTAAGAGCCGTGGTCCGGTGGACACGATACAAAGTACTCCTACTGATTTTGAAAGGTACTTGACCACAAAACATCAAATCCTGGAACGATGCTGCCGGGTGAGCTGAACCAAGCCGAACTCGAGGTTCTATGCCCACTACAACTAGAAGCTTTCCCGTTCGAGGCCCGCGAGCTGGCCAGGATAGATGATAACACCAAAGGAAGTAGACTGTTGTACAACAGTATCCGAAGACTAAGCCCTATGCGAACTAGCGGACTACTGAGTGTTGGAGGGCTTCTGACAAATTCAAATCTAGAGTACGAAACAAAACACCCCATGATAGCCCCTGGTGACCACCACATAACGAGATGCCTGATAGACTATATACCTCGAGAAGAGGAACACGCGGGTTTGAACCAATTATTGAACAATGCAAGTCGACCATTTTGGGTGATAACGGGACCAGCGACGGCCAGGCCAGTCATAGGCAACTGCATCACTTGTCGTCGCCGGAGAGCGGCAGCAGGCTAGCAAATGATGGCCCCCTTCCAGCCGCGAGAGTTCAACCGGGATGGTACCGGTTCGTGGAAGTTGGCGTAGACTGCCTTGGCTTGTTACTTGTACGACAGCAAAGGAGCACCCAAAAGAGGTATGGCTGCCTGATAACATGTTTACAATCCACAGCGGCCCATCTTGAAGCAACGCATAATGTGACCACCGATTCATTTTTAATAGCCCTTCGAAGGTTCGTCGCGAGTCGGGGTGACCCCAAAAACGTATACTCAGACAATGGTTCGAACTTCGTTGGAGCTCATAAGGATTCAAGGAAATGGTGGAACCCCCTGGGCCACGCCAAAATACAAAACATGACCGTAGCAAAGGGGATAGAGTGACACTTCAACCCACCTTATGCCGGTTATCGCGGTGGCTTTTGGGAAAGGCTAATACGATCGACTAGGAAAATACTGGCGGCCCTGACCTCACAATAAAACCTCGATGACGAGACGCTGACTACTTTACTAACAGAAGTAGAACGCATACCGAAGAACAGACCCCTTGTGCCGATCGTCCCAGACCCGGAAGGCAAACCGGCTCTCAATCCCAACGATTTGTTATTATTGCGGTCAAGCGTGGGAGCAATCACACCGAAAACCCTACTTGGAACGTATATCATACAATGGAAATAAGTGAACCGCCCGGCACAGGTTTCCTGGAAACGTTGGACGACGGAATTCTAACCGACACTGCAGCTTCGGCAAAAGTGGATCTCCAAAGATAGGTCTTTCAGACATGGTGATGTAGTCGCTCTCGTAGAGAGCCGCTTACATAAAGACGATTGGTCGATTAGAGTGATCAAGGACTGGGGTACAGAAATCGATGGCCTTGTACGCACGGTGGTGGTAAGAACGAACAAAGAAGACGTATTGTGAGATATCCGTAAGATATGTCTGCCTGAAGGTGACAATGGCGAGGGGGAAGTCAACTCTACAGACCAGGCTAAAACCAAGTCTACTGAAACCAACTGAAGCTGAATTTATTTATATATTCCTCAAGCACTCTCCCGTAGGTCCCAACTCTTCACACCGTCTTTGAAGTATATTTGTGTCTAACTCCATACGGTGTCCACGATGCACAATGGAGTTAGTTGTCGAAGCCTCTGTTTATCACACGACACTACATTTGTTTTTGAAGTAGTGGAAACTCTTAAACAGGCACTTGTTGACCGTTTGTAGAGATACCTCTTTTTCCGTGACCTATTCGCATTATTATTCAACCCGTCTTCAAGTGGAAATAAGTTATGAGTCAAACATACTTCTAATGTGATAACACCACATACTGAACCCCCGATGTTCGGGTACCCTGTAGCCATCTCGATTTTTCATCAAGAGTTCTCAGTCTCGATCTTGGCAAGTAATTTACCCTTGTACGGGCAGCCTTTTCCTTCACATTCCGTAACCTGTCCATGCATTCCGATCCCATCGAAGTACTTTTTGTATACGGCTAACGTCGTGTCCTTCTCAGAAGAAACTCTGAGACATCGAGAGATGGAGCATAGCCTCGAGAAAACCTGTAAGCGTATCTGCGACAGGCGAACGATAGATGAAGCCCATAGCGATCTACGTATGAGCTGACTTAGGGTCTGGGTAGGTTAGGGCGAATCAGTACCCCTATTTACCCCTTGGATGTTGACCGTTTCGTGGGAGGATTTGGTGCGCGGTGTAACGTACATGCGTTGAAATCCTCCCTAGCCATTGTCATACACTTGTATTGTTGAGACCATGCTCTTTATTTTATTGACCCTCGAATAAGTACAACACGCATCAATCACTACACTCCAACATCTGTTTATATTTTGCTCGAGTGAAGTGGCATAATTTTGATTCGAACTTGGACTGCCGTGACGGTGGTACCTGACAGTGGCCTTTGTTGAACTCTGGTCCTCAGTGCCAGACGTTGTGGCCATACAGTTGAGTACCGTAGAAACTACGAATCAATCCTGTTCCGGTTTTGAGATTCGTTTTGAATTGGTTACGCGTTACTCACAGTCGGAATAGCCCTTACACCCATCGCCCGGGAGCCCACCTGACCTTTTTATTTTATTCTAACCTTCGATTTTTGAGCAGTTAGACTGCCTCAATTTCCACCGGTTTTTTTTTAAAACCATAAACGTTTTAGGCAGCCCAGTATCGTACCGCTCTTTCGTGTCGGCTTTCACGGTCGGGGTTCAGTGGCTCCCTTTTTCACATCACTTTCCGACCGCAATTTGTTAATATAGGGACCAACTGGAGAGTAAGACACATCAGCTTTTGTTTTTTGGTTTTGCAGGAAGTTTCCACCAGGCAGAGGATCACTGCTCCATTAGGTCAGGCCAGGTCACAGAACCTGCGGTTGATCCAGTAAACGTCAAATTTCTGGCACTGCGGGCCCAAGGACTTTTAGCAGCTGAGGGGAGGGGAAAAGAAACAGGCTCAGCTTCGGAAACCGCATCCTTAGACTAATGTAGGTTCGTCGCCACAACTCACTGCTTTTCCCATGTGGGACATAATACGAGTCCCCGAATACTGTAAAGAAGTGGATATAGAATGACCATGATTGGGAGGTGTGAAGTCTGTGATGAAGATGGGTCCCGTAAGAAAACACTAGAGTGATGAGATGCAGCGTAAGATAGTCTTTTGGGAGGGAAGCAAAGGAAGAATAGTGAGAATAAAACAGAAAGCTTCCTTATATTGTTAATACCTCTACCCAGCTCGCATCTAGTTTGTGCTTAAAGGCTACGGCCGAACTCACCGTCACTACGTGTGGAAGCAGCTAGCTCCACCCGTTTGTGATACGGTGGGAGAGGAAGCAGTCTCTTATGCTCTCACCGGCTCTTGATTTGTCCATTCCATTTTGGCCTCCCCTGAGTGCAAGGTTGTGACAGTGAGTCAGCATTCGTCTGTCAGTCGTAGCGATTCCTTTATACGACTTATAGCACCCTACCAGATTTCCCTCGTTAGCCTATGACCATTAAAGGAGGACAGATTTAGGGCTATTAGTCTTTCCTGGTGCGACTTCCCTTTCATCCCGTTTATCACTTGTGTGTCCCTCCTTTGAAGGCCTTCCAATACCCTTTTTGTCCTCCATTATGCTCGGTGCCCATGTTTGAGCAAAATTTTTCAAGTGTTGCCTTGCGGTCACCTTTTATATGGGAAGAATTACCCCGGCTTCTCTGGATACCAACCTTCTTCTAAAATTGAAATGCTCCCCGTTTTCCCTGATCTCCGCTGGTGTGCACTTCTCAGCGGGTTTAAATTTCTCGTGCACAAGCACACCTGGGTCTCTCACCACATCAACGGACTCAATCCTGAATGGGACACCTAGCCCTGTTCACATATCTTCGTTGCCTCCTCCGCCTGCTAAGAAGAGTTTGCACTTGGCTGCACTCAGTTGCAACTCCCACTTTTCGGCCCACGCAATAATCCTGTTTAAGTCGGTCTGCAGTTGCCTTGAGGTTGGTTTGCCTACTATTTTGATATCATCTGTGGACAGGAACCCCGGGCACTCTAGTGTGATTACCAGATCATTCACGTGTACCGGAACAACAACGGTCCCAGCACAGAACCTTGTGGCCCACACAGCATACCTAGGCCAGTGTGGACCTGGTGTCCTCGACCTATATGAAGAAGGCTCTGTTACTTAGGTAACCCCAGACTCACTTCACAATCTGTGTGGCCACTTAATGTGCCTCCCGCTTGCCCAGAAAGAAAAGGTGGTTTACCGAATCGAAGGCATTTTGAAAACCCACGTAGCATAACTCAGCTCGTTCCCCTTGATCTAATCTGCGAGTTACCTCATCGAAAAATGTTACCAGGTTATTGAGATGGGATCTTCCTTTACCAAACCTGTGCTACTGACTAGCGATGAGCTGGTGAGTCCGCAGATGTTCTTTTAGTCGCTCTCCGATCCGTCCCTCTATTACTTTGAGGGCAATTAGTTGTAAGCTTAAAGGGTGGTAGCTAGAGGCCACCACCCGTTTGCCTTCCTTGTGAATGGGGACAACGTGCACCAATCCTCAATCTTCCGGTAGCTCCCGTGTGTCTAGAGATTCGCTGAACTGTTGTGCTAGCGGTTCAGCCAGTGCGCTGGCTAAGGCCTTTATAACGGCTGAAAGGACGCCATGCGGCCCAACGGCCCTGCTTCCACTCAGACTGCTCAGGGCATTTTCGACTTCACCGTTACTAGTCACAGCCCCATTCAGGAGGATCCTCTGCTGGGTAACGGTGGTCTCGTGATGTTTCCCGGAGTCTTGTCTATGCACTCGTCCGCAGAAGCACTTCAGAGTCTGCTCTTCCTCGTAGGCGCTCGTTGACTGCACTCCGTTTTCATCTACTATGCAGTCAATGGCGCCTCGAAACCGGTTGATATTTGCCGCCCATCCATTATAAGGGTGACCCATTCAAACATCTGCTAGCTACGTTTTTTGCGGCCGACACTTTTGACTCCTATTCCTAAAATTTGTGTCAAGCTCATTTTATTGAATAATCTTGTACTCCGTGACCATGAGCTTGCGCGTGCCTCTCCACGAAGGTCGAGAAATACACCATCATTTTTATTCTTGCTGAAGCCGTAGACCTGGCGTAGTTATAGTGGGCCCTAGGACATGCCCCTACTGTACGAGCTAGGCCGCCACATATCTTGCCCGGCTTTCTCGGTGCACACTAATGGCACGCTCACTGGCTCGCGTATATTGTAGCAAAAGCTAGTGTCCACCAGTTGACCGACAATAAGGCCACGCCCCGAGCTTCACCGGCTGCACCTTGGCGGACCGGTTCGCCCACCACGGTGGTTTGCCAGTCTTTCGAAGCATCTCGGTGGGGCAAGTTCCTCGGTCAACCTTAAGAGGTGGTCCTCGATTACGGTCCACCCTCCTCCCTTTGTCTGATACTGATTGCCCCTGTCAACTCTACCTGTTGCTTTCCTGAGTGCAATGACAATGAGACTCATGAAGTTCCCTCGCATCTCATCTTGCGCCCCAGGGGAGCCTTGGGAAAGAAACCTGACGGCCACACGGTTGCTTCTTCCAGGAGGAGCGGTGGACCATGGTCCACTCACTTACCCGAGGTGTCAGGCTAACACCAGTTCAAGTACATTCAGGGTTTGCTCTTCCCCTAATCCCGGTCTGCCGGTTGACGTGCTGAAAGGTGGGTCTGCAGTCCACCAGATCGAAAAATTTCCCGCCACCGTGGGCGCCAGTCGAAGAGAACAGGCTCTCCCAATTTGTCTTGGGGGAATTGAGATCCTTTATTTTAAAAACCTGAGATGCCCGCGAGGCAATCATGGCCCAATGCTCGAACACTGAAAGGTCCTCTTCTGGACCAGCATTTGGGCTGTGGTATACTATATATATCCATGAGAGATCCTGGAGATATTAGGCAGCACAGCGAGGCTTTAGGTTCATGTACATTCTAGGACTGCAAAGCGGATAGACAAGAGGCCCAGTTTCTTCCACGGGTGATCTCCGGTGCAGATAAAAAGGGGAAACACAGTTTCCCCCAGCTTCTGTTCCTGTTTCCACTCACATTCAGATAAGATCGGGTCACGGGACCAGTGGCCTCGGCCAAACTAGAACAGATCGGATGAGAGAACAAGACTGAAGGCCAACACCAAATATAGTGAGGTTACTTGCACTTGCGAGCCCGCGGGTCCCACCGTGCTTCGACTTCCTGGGGTCTTCAGCCTTCCAGGAGCCGGGAGCACACAGCATTTAGGGAATGCCGTCAAAGGGAGTAGCAGACAATGACATTTCATCGAGTAAGCCCCGGAAACCGGCACGTGCGATCTTCCTGCGACAAGGAAGAATTTCAGCTATCAGCTATCGTGAAACAGTAGGGAAGAGGAAGATCCAGGGAGATCAAGTAGTATTAAGAGGAGGTACGTAGACAGACTGAAAAGGACTGAAGAAGAGGAAGGAGGAGAAATAGAACAAAAAGAGGAAGAAGAAGAGGAATGCTGAAGCGTACTATAATGCTACAGCTGAACTCAAACTGCTGACTCACAAGTAGTTCGGAAATGTTTGTTTCCACGCAGAGTTCAGCTTCCTCTTGAAAGCTGCCACGGTGTTTGCTTCCACCACAGCCCCGAGAACTTAATCCGGTTGTTAGTAACCCTGAAAGCAAACGACTGCACCCTGGTGATTCTATTGGCCCTCAGCTTGAGTAGCTTTATCTTGTGCCAACGAAGAGAGGTAAACAGGGGCTTGGTCGTGGCTGACGACCCATAGGGGTGATTTTATGTTTTGAGCGGTTCCCCCTGAGCTCTCCTGCACTTCAGCGAGAACGACCCTGGTTCTGCTAGCCTGTCCTCGAAATGCAGCCATCGCAACCCCAATATCGCTGTCGTGAATCTCCTCCAAGCCTTGTCCAGAGAGAGGGTGTCCCTCGGTAACGGCGGAGACCAGGCTTGGATTTCTAACTCCAAACGGGATCGGACAAGGGTCGTTTGTATTGTCAGCAGCTCTTTGGGGTCTCTTGATTTGAGGGTTCTGCGCAGCTGGTACATGGCTCTATTTGCCTTGATGGCCACCTGCGGACAACGTACCGAGGTTTATCTAAGTTATTCGAAGCAACCATACCCAGGTCCCTGGCCTCATATTTCCGGGTCAGCGGTTCCGGGTTCTCCGAGTTCAAATACTGCATTCCGTTGGTCCCCTCGGCGACCAAATGTGAGCAATTTGCCAGAGTCAGCGGCGGGCCCCATGCTACTGGCCATTGGTGGAGAGCACCTAGGTCCTTTTGACACCGGTTGGACAGTGGGTATCCCAGAACTCCCATTTCCTCTGCGAGTGTGAGGCAGGGCGATCTTGTAGCCCATTGTAAGACATTCATGTACATCATGAACGGCGCGGAGCCTGGTACCGTTCCCAGAGGGTCCCCGCTGGGTGCTGTCAACTTTCGAAAGCTTCGTGTCCTTAATTAGGGCTTGCAATCGGCGGCCAGCAAGGCAAGCTTCCAACCGGTCCATAATTATTAACAAATTCATGGTGAGTAACTCAACGGTCCTCGATATCTCTTAGCTTATAATGCCTCTCTTCCGCACCAGGTTTTACCACTCATACTTCGCTCACCACCTCTGCGATTTCGAACTGGAAAATCCAGTCTGATTCATCGCAATTAGCGTGACTCACTAACTGAACTCAACACCCAGTTATGACGTTACCATTTCTGCTCCCACCCTATCCCCCAGCTAAGGTTCTTCTGTAATTTCATGCAGAACTTGGTCTTTACTCCTGCTCAATGACCACTCTAGGCGAAATACTAACTTTCCCATTGAAAGTTCTAGCCACACTTAGGCGTTTCCCCTTTAGTCTCACGTTTCATGGCCTCAATGTGCCTTTGGGATCCGCCGCACCGATGAGCCCGTGCTTAACTTTTGTTCTTCTTTCCGTTAACCGTTGATCCTCGGCTGCGTCACTCTATCTCACTTTTCTTGCCGTAGTCTTTTGCGTCCGATGATCGCACCCACGTATACATCTATATATATATATATATATATATATATATATATATATATATGTATACATATATACCTTGGGTATGCTCCACTCACTTGTCCCCCTTCCTAACTAGATTGTGCCATTTTACTACACACAATTTGCGTATATATAAATAAAACCGTTCCGTCCTTTAGCGATGAGTGCTCGCTCTCAGTTAATTCCTGGCTCAGGCTAGAACTCAGCCGTCCCATCCTGCTTTTTTTTGTGCCTTTCTCGTACTCGCCACACGGATTACCATTCCTTAGTAACTAGGCTCCACTTCTCTACGCACATGCTCATGGTAAGTTAAGACCCCATTCCAACCGGAATCCGTATGCCCCTGCCGAATACCAGCACGTTTGCCCCCACATGAAAAATCCTCATTTTAACACTGTGTTTTCCCCCCTTTTTACTGTTTGCCGTCCTTTACCACAGCTGGTGAACTGACCAGACTGTTTTCTTCTTATTTTCTCATTCTTCGTCCAGACCATACCATCTACTATTGTTTTATTCCTGGTTCCCAAACGGACACCCTCTCCTCATCCACTGCCTACCTGATATCGCCCCAAATCTCTACTATCACCCAGCTACCCTAGAAAGCTACCAGTCTCCATCTAGGGATCCCTAATAGACCTGTCCACTAGCCAAACGATAACTAACTGTTCGGATATCAAAATGTTTACTTTCTTGCTTCCATATAAACGATAATCATAACCCACAGCTGGAACACTCTCCAGACTGCCGCATTCCTGATCTCTTCCAGATTGCATCGGTTACTTGGGTATCCATCGGCTAAATCGACGTTTATTCCGGATTACCGTAAGGACTGGACGATTTGATCAATGGTTTAAACCTATACTCTCGCCTGCTGACGTTACATGGGGCACCGTACATGGATTAACAAAACCTCATAAAAGTCTCACCGGATCGCAGAGGTGATTCCTGACAGCAACCATCAACACATCCGCTCAACGTCTATTCCCAAATAATCCAACCCGACAGTTCAATTCTTCCCGCGTTGTAGTACGAAATCAATGGCCGGAACCCAGCCTTCGCAGCTGTCAACTTCGTCAAACCAGCCCTTTTTTACCTGCTTCCCACAACATTCTGCCTGCAACCAAGGTCTTTACGAAACAGAATACCAGCCATCTGCAGCCAACCATAATTTGATTACCAATTTTCTATCAACTACAAAAAAAAAACATTTTACACTCTTCCAACTCCTGCCTAGCCGAACCATTGACGTTTGTCTCCAATAATCCGTTTCATTGACGGCTTTTCTTTTCTTTAATAGTCCGTTATATGTCCATACACCATTCATGCTCTTCAAAAGTTCACTGAAGTCCCTGCGAAGCTTTTCGCCTTCATTTGAATTTTCATATGACACTGTAATCACCTGCACAAAAGGTCCGTTTTATTATCACCTTTGAATCACTTGCCTTTATTTCATATGCTTCCCCCACAATTAGTTACCCAATGCTGGATCAGTGTCCAATATTCCGCTAGTATCTCTGACTGCACTTTGAAAGCCCCACGCTTGCTTTACTTCTAACAATGTTCTTTTGCATCTCTTACGCCCGGTTACTTGTTAGTGACCGTCCATTTGTTGCTTATATCAGCAATTCCACGACTGTCCAGCTATCCACACCGCCCCCCAGCGATTTCGAAACCGATTCGAAATTCCCGCCTCAACCATTACCACTTTTGTTTACTCAAACACTACATGACTTTACTGTTGTATTTCGGTTGCTGTGATTTATAAATTTAGAATTTGTGAATACCTCACATTGACATGTATTGCTGTATACTCTGATCTTGCCTTGTGCATGTGTATTGACCACGGTCAAGAAATATACTAAGGGCCTTTGACCTATCCAAGTAGCATTAAGAGGAGGTACGTAGACAGACTGAAAAGGACTGAAGAAGAGGAAGGAGGAGAAATAGAACAAAAAGAGGAAGAAGAAGAGGAATGCTGAAGCGTACTATAATGCTACAGCTGAACTCAAACTGCTGACTCACAAGTAGTTCGGAAATGTTTGTTTCCACGCAGAGTTCAGCTTCCTCTTGAAAGCTGCCACGGTGTTTGCTTCCACCACAGCCCCGAGAACTTAATCCGGTTGTTAGTAACCCTGAAAGCAAACGACTGCACCCTGGTGATTCTATTGGCCCTCAGCTTGAGTAGCTTTATCTTGTGCCAACGAAGAGAGGTAAACAGGGGCTTGGTCGTGGCTGACGACCCATAGGGGTGATTTTATGTTTTGAGCGGTTCCCCCTGAGCTCTCCTGCACTTCAGCGAGAACGACCCTGGTTCTGCTAGCCTGTCCTCGAAATGCAGCCATCGCAACCCCAATATCGCTGTCGTGAATCTCCTCCAAGCCTTGTCCAGAGAGAGGGTGTCCCTCGGTAACGGCGGAGACCAGGCTTGGATTTCTAACTCCAAACGGGATCGGACAAGGGTCGTTTGTATTGTCAGCAGCTCTTTGGGGTCTCTTGATTTGAGGGTTCTGCGCAGCTGGTACATGGCTCTATTTGCCTTGATGGCCACCTGCGGACAACGTACCGAGGTTTATCTAAGTTATTCGAAGCAACCATACCCAGGTCCCTGGCCTCATATTTCCGGGTCAGCGGTTCCGGGTTCTCCGAGTTCAAATACTGCATTCCGTTGGTCCCCTCGGCGACCAAATGTGAGCAATTTGCCAGAGTCAGCGGCGGGCCCCATGCTACTGGCCATTGGTGGAGAGCACCTAGGTCCTTTTGACACCGGTTGGACAGTGGGTATCCCAGAACTCCCATTTCCTCTGCGAGTGTGAGGCAGGGCGATCTTGTAGCCCATTGTAAGACATTCATGTACATCATGAACGGCGCGGGGCCTGGTACCGTTCCCAGAGGGTCCCCGCTGGGTGCTGTCAACTTTCGAAAGCTTCGTGTCCTTAATTAGGGCTTGCAATCGGCGGCCAGCAAGGCAAGCTTCCAACCGATCCATTAGCCGCAAATCCACGCCCATCTCCCCCAGCTTGTGCAGAAGAAACCTGTGACTCACCCTATCAAAAGCCTCACGGAAGTCCAGATAGCGCACTTCCACTTTCTCGCCCTGGTCCGACCTTTCGGTTGCCTCATCGAAAAAGCTTAGAAGGTTGTTGAGGTAAGACCCGCCCTTCTTAAAGCCATGCCGTTCATTGGCGATTGGTTTTTTTACTCCAGGTGCCTTACCAAAGCATTTCGGACTATTTCCGCCATAGTCTCCGGTACTACTGATAGCATGCTAACCGGCCGGTGGTTTGTCACCTGGTCCCTCTCGTGAAGTGATACAACTTCCGCGGTTTGCAACTCACTCCGCAGATCGGCCTCCCTGGCATATTCGTTGGACGGCCCGGATAAAGGCCCTGCCAGGGTCCGGGTCCCCGGTCAGGGAATGGCTGGGTTGGATCCATCAGGTCTTGTGGCTTCCCCGTGACGAGAGCTCCCAAAACCAACGATACATCGTCTGAGGCTACTTCTGTTTCCCTCACTGGAACTGTCCTAGGCCATCCCAGGGTCGGGAGCTGTCTTCCGTCGTCAATCATATGGACCTCCTCGAAGTATTCACGGGGGGTTCCCCATTGTATACATTACTCTCCGCCTGGTTTCCGTTCCCCACTTTCAGAACTCCAACTCTTACCCGCATATTTGCCCTAGTCTGGAAGCAGTTAAAGAACATCTTTGGGTGTCCTGTGCCGCCCTAGCAATGACGATTTCTTATGTAAGACTACCCCTCTCCTGTGGTTTACAAAAGAACTTATTCCTTCTCCGGGCTTCCCGCCACCATCTATGCCCTTGATTTACTGGTGCCCACTGTAAGACTATTTTGAGCAAAACGTGGCCAAATTCAAAATGGATCCCGAAATCAGAACGCGATTATCCGTAAATTCTACGATACTAGATCATTAAATGAATAATGATATATGACAAATACGAACCTCAATCACGCGATCAGAGGTACCCAGGAAAGGAGAACCAAGTTGCAGCTTGCGAGAAAGGAGCACGTGCGCCACGCAGGTTCAAAATAGGATGTGTCAGAGTAGCGCGTTGGAAGCGATCAAACAAAAGTTGGTTCATGAAAGCACACAGTGCATAGAAACACGCAGTGTATATGAGTGAGTGTAGTCAAGTAAGCATGAAGCTGTAGTGTTTCTGGGAGATTTTCTACAACGGACCGACACCATCTACACGCTGTTTATTTCCTCTCCAGTACCCTCATCGTGCTGCCCTTCCACCTACGTGGCAGTCCTCGTCTGCGAACTCTGCTCACGGCGGCTTTTTCCTCCGTAGGCCAAATTTCATCCGCCGTACCTTCTTGATCTCGTGCTGCAGAATCTGTCACTGACAACAACCGATCCCTCCCAGCTTCCTGAAATTCCCTCGCCGTTTTCCGGTTGCTTTCCTCCTCGTCCACGAACTGGAACCTAATGGCCCCTAGGTGGCTTTTCCAAGAGAAGCATCTATTCTCACCTATTCCACTTCTATGGCGAATTTAGTGATACCGAGGTTCTTTGGCCCCGGGGTTTGGTCCTTTCTCACCTGAATGGCCCGGTGAGTGTGCTGCACTAGAGCCATATCATCAGCTTGGTCTAGCAGGCATTGCCCGAAGGACCCCGCAGGTGCCCAGGTCTGGATCCAGTCAATCTCAGGGACACCGAAGTCCTCGAGCATCAGTCATCGCTCGGCATTTCTGTTCGCCTTTGCTAAGTACTCCAGTATACCTTCTTCCTCCCAGTGACGATTGGTTGTGGAAAACAGCTCGGAGGCATTATAATATGGTGAATTCGTAGAATTACTCACTTGCATACATTGTTTACGTGTTTCATAAAGCTTACGTTCCTATGAACTAGCCTTTGTTTATTCGCGCCCAAAGTTCCTATTTGACCCACTCTATCCTGGACCTGTGTGACTCAGGTGCTTATCTGTTGCACGCCGTGGACTTGGTTTTCGTTCACTGGGTCTGAGTGATCGCACATCTGAGGTTAGTAAACTTTTAGGGGTGTTGTTCATTCAACAATTCCGTATTGTGGGAGTTGCAGGTCAGTCTTCTTTTGGTTTCGGGATTCGTACGAATTTTTCAACACATTACTCAAAGCTTGTTATATTACTCATATCCATCAACTTTGAAAGGGAACACAGGCCGCAGGCGCGGAAATGGAACACAGCAATGAGAACCCGGAGATGAGGTAAATCGGCAAGTCATTGGGTGGAGGTTGGGTAAATAATAACAACAATAATAATATTAATGATGATAATAATTTCTTACTGACAACTGAGAAGCATGCTGCAATGCAAGATCAAACAGCACAGTTGAAAGCTGAATGGGAGTTTCAGGAGTATTGTACAATTATGTGCAGGCGTTGAACTTAAGAGAAAGCATTCAGGTCCATTTTTATGGTCCACTCGGCAAACCGAAACCAAAGGTCAGGTGGCCGAGCCGGCCGGGGGTAGGGTGTAATTAATCTGAAAAGTGTGGAGTGGGTTAGTAGTGGCAAAGATTCACGCAAATCCTACGGAAGAAAAACCTTATTGCTGGAGAACCGTACTGGATTACCGGATACATGGTTACTGTGAAAAAGAGACATTCCCGGAGGGAAAGTAATCATGCAATAGAGCTTTGCAGTGTATGAGCGTGGTTACGATTTAAGTTAGACGATGAAAAAAGGTGGAGTTACACATAATGAGCAAGAACAATAAGTGGGGGATTTTAGTTGTGAAGTTCAGTGACAGTACATCGGTTGAGCCCATTGTATAACAGAGGGACTAGACGCATGGACTGTGGTTTCTAAAGTGATGGTGAAGGAATTGGCCTGATAGAAGCATGTAGACTTTGATAGGATTGTTTGCTTTCAGATGAAAGGAATATAGTGCATCAGCATGAAACCGGGAACTGGCGAATAACCGATGTGTGGTACTCAACTACGACGGTGGGAAAGATACCGCTGGCAAAAACGATGGAGTGACGGGTAGAAGATTATCAGTTTATGTTCAATACAGAAGGTGGACCACCTTATGGCGACAGAACGGAACTGTGCAATACAAGGGCTTATCAAATATGCATATGTGGGACATGACATCTTGCAAGATGTGGATATTGCAATGCAACAGCCCCAAGTGGGCGAACAGCGGAACTGACAGAAAAGGCAAACAATCACAGAATCATCGATTATTGGGAATCTCTGGAGATATATTTCGCAGTGCCATATACTGTCTGAGGATTGTGGTACAGCAGTGAATGACAGCAATAAATGCGTTTGTTTTCGAGTATATCGGTGAAAGTAGCAACAAAGGATGAGCTTTATCTTCGAAAATGATTAAGTCTACGAATAATAGTGGTGAATAGCTTAGCACGAAACCGCGGAAAGTTGGACCGGGAATAACGAACCAAGAATGTTGTTTGGTTTTCAAGGGTGCGGTAATTATGCACTGAGGAAAGTAAATTTGCCGGGCGTGAAAAGCTGTAAGTTACGATGGAGGATTTGGAGGCGAGCATGATGGGGGGTCCATGTTAGTTGGAGGAGACAGCAGCATTTTGAGTATATGAATGGGGTTTCTTTTGTTTTGTTTTTATTCAATCCGCAACCTGTGCTAGTGGGTGGGGCTGACCGTGCGCTGGACACCCAACCTGAAAACCACTTCTGGAGGCAGGAGGTGCGATCCACCTAGTTGCGCCCGCACATTGTTGCAGACGTCCTGAACGCCCGATGTGCACTGGCCAAAGCGTAGATCTGACCAGGCCTCGCACTGGCGGGATTCGCACAGGTGGTGTTGATCGAGATCACATTGCCGTAGAGGTGGCGTAGTCTAGGAGATTGTGGAGGATCCAGATTTAAAGCCGGAAGTGTGGGCCAGATATTTCGCCGGTATTACCTCCGAATCTTTCCGAGATACCAAAAGGGAGGTGCGTGCCGGTTGGTGTCTGAAAACATAAAAATTGAGAGATGCACCCTGGGATGCTCCCAGCTGAGGATCAAAGGTCAATGGTGAAAAGAGGAACCCAGTAAGTTAAATACAGACTACTCTGGGAAGATTGAGGTCGATGAGCCAATGGAAGTGAATGTGAACAGAAAAATAACGACCAAAACTAGAATAAGAATGACTATTTGGAGGTGAATTGCAATTCCGGAATCGGATTTAGTTTCAGAAAGCTAGAGCAAAATAAGAAAGGGGAGTGGGGTCAGTTTGGACAGAGTAAAACGACTTAAGTATGATGGAGATAGGCAAAAAAGTTAGAGCGCGTGAATTAGGCAGTATCGAACGAGAGCAGTGTCAGTGATGTAACTCGTTGTATGGGATATTAATATGCTGCCGATGGATAAGGCATATGGGAAGGTGATATCGACGCTGCGAAGAATGTTACCCGGGTAATGCTTCTTTATCTTTTCAGATTTCTGGGTTACTCTTATGAGCTTGTCCCGAAGTGGTGCACGTATGGGCTAGTTGTATTACTTTGACGACATTTAAAGATTTTGTAGGGACAATTTTGAATCGGTCTAGCATCCGGCAGGCCCGAATATCTTCGGGCAGTCTGTTCCAAATACGGGAATAGACGGTAATGAAGAAACTTTATCCCAGTTTTGTCCTGGATTATGGAACTTTAGTAGTATGACTTCTGTTACGAATAAAGCAGGGCCACCAGAGGCGATCGGGAACATTTCCTTTCTCACCGCGGACCAAACCCTTGGAACTAACCGCCAGCCCGCGCAGTGGCAGTGAATGGCATCATCACGTCTAATTGACGCCTGGATGAACTCTGAGATGAGGCTTTCTCGGGCTACGACTGGCCAAATGAGCATACCCTCGGGTCAAAACTCTCTTTTCCACTCATTTCTGCCTTCCTAAGGCATGACAGATCAGCTTCCCTATCACATAATCAGATACAGCCTGCTGCGTCCTTTTTTATCCAGTTGTTCGTACGGAAGTTCTCCGAGGTAAGCGTGGCAGCCAGTTGAGGGAGTGAACCCGTCTATCCAACGCGACTGCCGGTTCTTAGGGAGCGAACTCGCTCTTCATCCCCCTGGCTGCAATCCATCACTCAACAGTCACAACGTTCGGAGAACCTAGCAGTCAAGGCACCATGGGAACATTGCAGCGCTAGAGTGCAAGAACCTGGAAGCACATTGGTCCGGTAGAGCTAACCGCTGACGGATTCGTGCGCGAAAACAGAAGATGGCAGAAAGTCGCAAATTCAGTATCGTCTTACTTTTGGAAGTCAGTGGCCTGCCTAATAAACGCACGAAGGGGAGAAAAAACAGATCAGAGCAGAAAATCCTTAATCCCAAAAGAAGAAGAGGGCAGCGGTCTGTAAAATTGGCCGGTTGCGCTTCGAACATGAGAGCAGAAACAAAACAGACTAGAAAATGGTGAGCCAACTCGCTAGCTTGTTTGCACCAGTGTCACAGCTGAGCTTACAGCTAGAAGCTCCTTGTTCTCTTCGGCCAATGTTGCTTCCTATCAATTTTGCAATAGGGTTACCTTTTGAGTTTCCCAGCTGCTACTCCCCCAAGTTTACTCTAGACCTTGTTTTAAGGACTACACCCAGTAGCCATCACTCTTTGTAGGCCAGCAAAAAGCGTGATCACATTATCGTCCAAAGATTTGAGTCCCCATACAACACCGAAGGTACTTGCACTGTACCATAAATCAGAACTCCGCACAAGGTTTCGGATATTTAAGGGCAAATTCTGGGTACGTTGCCGTGTCTCTGGAAGCCGCGCCCCTGCACCAACATGAAACGACCCAGCAATGAGGTATGCCCCTATCAGGTTCGGAGCCTTTTGTGTAATTTTCATGTCCTGTGTTTTGCGCAACACAAGTCCGCGGCTTACTGAGTCGAAGGCCCCTGTAAATCCAGATAACGCGCTTCAACTCGCTGGCCCCTGTCCAGTCTTCCGGTCACTTTGTCCATGAGTACTAAGAGGTTCGTTAGACACGATTTCCTCCTTACAGGTCCCTTCTGCTTCGGTGTGATTTTCCTGTGAGGTTCAGGATATCTTTTTACCCCACCTTTGACGATGCTTTCAAGGTTTTTATCGCCAATGAATGCAGCCTAACGGACGTGCTGTTGGATGCAGTTTTCTTCCTGCCTCACCTGTGGACATCACACGGTTCATGTTTGGTAGACGCGGATCAAGAGGCGGACGGTTCATCAGTTTGACTTTGGGGAAGTAGGCGGATCTGGTAGATCAGGTGTTAGATCAAAAGTGACAGAGCCAAAAACGATGGCGAAAGAGTAGTGAATGGGGCTTGATTGATAAAGGTGAAAGAAAAATATAAACGGTGGCTAAGAGGCTAAGAGGAAATCGATACTGATGGAGGTTCTTCCGGGCTCTATCCACTGCTTCAAGGGCCCTCGGGAATTATATTTTCCACGCAAAGTTCTTTTTAAAATCGGCAGCGGTATTTAATGTCATTGCATTGGTAGGGAGTCCATTTCAGTAGCTTATTACCTTGCGTGAGAAGAAATGGTAAGCTTGTTGGCCTCCGGCCCAACGAGCTTCAGCTCGTTTTCTAAGTGTGGATTGTCTGTCACGGACAAACAGTGACTTCTTAGCACTTGACGAAGCTTTGCGTTTCTTCACTGCTGCTTTATGTTTCCCTCTGGAACTTATGCCCTTGAGCGGGAACAAATCCACGGATGCCAGCTGGTCCTCGTACGGCAGCCCCCTTAAACAGGAGATCACTCTTGCGGACCTCGACTAAAAGCCCCCCAGCGTGTGGGTGTCCCAAACTAACAGGGAAGCCCAGACCCGGATTATTTACTCTAGATGGGGTCGCTCCAATGCAGTAAAAAGCGGTGTCATGAATCAAGGACCCCTTGAAGTCACTACTGTTTGAAGCTGGTGAGTAGTTCTGTTCATCCTGTTGGCCTCTGACAAACACTGTGCCGACAGCTTATATTCACCTGTTACAACTATCTTCAAGTCCCGGATTTTCGCCCTCTGTGCAATCCGCTCCTGGTTGTCGGGGTTCTGAAAGCTGGTTCCTCGGGCTCTTCTGCCAACAGACGCGTAAATCCCCCTAGGTTCAACGGTAGGTTCCAAGCAACCATCCAGCTACGGAGGGCATCCAGGTCCTCTCGAGCTTCAATGGATTCAGGAGATTCTGGGATTTTCGTGTCCTCAGCAAATAGAAAATACGGTGACCGAAGGACCGTCCGTAGGCCATTCACATATACCAGGAGAAGTACTGGTCCCATCACTGATCCTTGAGGTACCCCTCCGGATGCCGTCTCCAAATGGACTTGATGTCCTATCTTAAGATGTAGAATGACCGATTGCAAGGGTCGGCTAGTAACCAGCCAGTCAGCATTGCGGAAGCGCTTAGCCGTCCCGTTTTGGACAACCGAGCCTGTGGTTCTCAATGTCAAAGGCTTTGAGAAAGTCGAGGTGGTCCATTTCAGCCCTTCCTTCCTGGTCTGGTCTGATGGCCTCCCCGTCGAGGAAACTCAGGAGGTTGCTGAGGCTTGACTTTGCTCACGTGAAGCCGCGCTGTTCGCTTGAAATCAGGTTATTCAACTTCAGGTGCCTCACCAGTGCAGTTCTAACGACTCCAACACTTTTATTGCTGCAGATAGCTAGCTAACCAGGGGGATAGTTCACTATGACTTCCCCTTAACCACCTCTGTGGATTTGTACAACTTCTACCGCTGTCTATTTGGCAGGCAAATGCGCTCCTTGACGGTTTTGCCGAGCAGCATAGACAAAGACCATGCGAGTGTTCGAGCCAGCGGTTTTAGAATTGCGAAGTTTATGCCGTCTGGTCCTGAGAATTCCTCTAGATCGGGTGCTTTGAAGACCAGCAAAATTTCTTCCGGTATCACCATGAGCTCCTTCATCAGGCTGGGTCTGGACCCTTCCAGAGGAGGTGGTGGCCCCACCGGGGTCCTCAGATCAACTCAATTCAGTTTCCGTTCCAAGACCTGACTTCGGGATGCCTGAATGTCCAGATCCTTGTACTACTGCACTAGAGGCTCGTGATGCACTTTTTAAACTGTGGTCAGCATTTTCTTAAAGGCAGTCGGAAATGTTCGTGCCCATTTACGTAGCTGTAGTACGACCTAACTTAGAGGGTAGCATGGAGGCTTGGGGAAGCCTCCACAAAGAGGAAGCCGCCTGCTTCGGAACATCCAGCTTTTCGCGACGCGAATGGATGAAGGGCAGAGGGGAAAGACGTGTACGGGGACCTTGCGATCTGAATCTTTTCTCGTTGGAAAGGAGAAGTCTATGGGATCTCATGGAACCGTTCAAGGTAATGAAGGGCTTTTCTAGCTTTGGGCCAGATAGTCTATTTCAAGTGGCCTTAGATTCCGAAAGAATGGAACACGAAAAGTTGTTGAAGAAATTTCGGGCCAGGTTGATGACTAAATCGCACCTCTTTAGCAACGGGGTAGTGAACAGTTGGAACAATCCGCTTAGTGGATTGATGGACCTGCAGGCCGTTCAATCATTCAAAGGAGCCCTAGATAGCAAGTGTCACTAGATATTCCGTCGTAGTGAGCTTTGAGTACTGTCACCAGATGGATGACTTGCAGCACCGTGGTCCGTCTGAGGAGTGTTGCAAATGAAGTTTTCGTTTGTTGCGTACCGTTAAGGTGGGCGTTCACGATGCATAATGTTCCCCGCAGTTGACGCGTTAAAACGTTTAACGCTTCCCTCTTATTTTTAGCGTGGATTCGGCGGCATGCACTGTACAGCAGTGGGTGCATTACTGGTGTGCACACCATCGAAAGGATTCTCGAGGCTTGATTGTCCTTGGCCATTACCCGTCCTGTGCAGACTGATATGAACTGAAGTAAACATGAACCGCTTCCGGGTTGTTGTACCAACTCCGCCGCACAATCAGGCCTGGACTCCATATCCAGTAGGCTGCAGACAAGTACTAAATAGGATCCAGAGGCCATTTATGATATTCTCTCCCACCTTCAGTAGACAATCTTACGGGGAGGCTTGAAGTACCTCAACTTATTCTCTATGAAAAGCGGAATGAAGCAAGGGGATTCCATATAAGTAATCAAGGCCCCAATGGGCAGGATCGACTTGGATTCTCGCATGCAAACCCTCCTGTCGCCGGGGGCAAACCACAACCGGAGAAGACATGCCTTCAGGCTGAAGAAGAACAGATCACGGACAAGACTTCGGGCCCAGTTGTTCAGCCAACGAGTAGTTCACGACTGGAATGAACTACCAAAGAAGGAGATCGAGATAACCGTATCGGCCGAGCTCAACCCTCAACTGGACGGAGCATAGACTCGAGCGTTCCATGGTGGGCTACAACGATGGGCAACTTACCGCTGCATGGATTGATGCTAGTTCGTTTGACCTTGTGTTTGGTTTCTATTCTGCATACCTTTGAAGCATCTGTCCCTAAGCTGCCGTTTGTTTTCGTTCTGCTTGTCCATCCGTTTTTCCTCAACTGTAGTCAGTTCTCTGCGTACACTACGCTACCTCTTTCATTACTTTTGGCTTCACCTTTTTCACTGCACTATCTGATCTACCGTCTACGCCTCCAACGTCCTAAACCGGATATGGTGACTTGGAAATCCGGCTGATGGATCAGCAGAAGCGTACCCAGTTGCTGGGAATGACATCGAGCCGTAGGCTCCTTATACTGAATCTAGGGGCCCCGTTTATCCGGGAATCGAATGTAAAAAGGGATACAGAATTGAAACGGGTGTATGACATACCGCGATTTGCAGGTATGCCAGGTCCTCTGTGTCTCAAAAGAGTTCACAGAGAGCGGAATTGCAAATCCCAGCCAAAAAAGGGAAGAGAATGTCGCACGACCAATACTCGTCGAAATTGTGAAAAAAGCACCGCGGTCTCCTCCATCTTTTGATCCGCCAAGTTAACCCGTCATGAAAAAATTCGTCTGAATTTTCCCAAGTCAGTCCTACTCATTTTGACCTAACCCTAACTACCTCTTCCAATCACTGATAACTTTTTTATCCCAGCACTCCATTGCTCTTCGCTCCTCGCCTATCTTTTTATACACGATCGCTCTCCGTTCTGCGCCTTTTTGTCGGCTATTTCTCAAGCTATTAGTCCGCTAACTCTCAGGATATGCGTCCATTCTTCCTTTACCTGTGCCTCACATTTACCTTATCCAATCCGCCCAAATTGCTTTTACCACCTGTACCGCCCTTCACTTCTTCCAATGCCTGCTACCCGTCCTACCTTGAGCCCCGTGCCCTGCCGGCTAACCATCTACTGCAATGTAGCAAGGCTTCATTACTACCTAATCCCTAGAAATGGATCTCTCTTTTCCTCTCCACCGTCTCTCGCTACCACAGCTTCATATACCAATTTCAAGCCCCTTTCATGTATACCTGTCAGTTTTCAGATATCCCCACTTGGACCAGTCAAACTCTCTACCTGACCCTGAACTTCAAGTCCACCTGGCATCGATTTGAATGCGCCCTTGGGTTGTTTTAAACTCTCCCAACTTTTCTTTGGTGTGTATACATTCATCATACATCTATCTCCCTCCTGAGCCTGCCCATCCCAATTTTGTCATGCACACCTCTACTTTTTCACGAAATTTGTCTGTCCATTTCACTAATTGTAAAAACTTGATCATGCTTCCCTCATGCCTCGGGCGTCTCCGAAATAAACCATTCTTATTATTATTATCATCAGATAAGCTGCTGTCGAATGCGGCACTGATAGCCCATGGCACTAAGTGCCGATATCGGTTACAGCAGACAGGCAGACGGTATTGCCGGTTCGTTTTCCCATAGGTGGAAACGTGGCTAAACCGGTAAAGGCGCTAAAGAACGGTCCCCAGGGACAACAGAATGCTTTATCCAGCAGTCGGGTTTGCTTCATTGACAGCTATAAGTAATCAATACAAGGCACCAGGGTTTGTGGTAATTGGGGACGTACTAGAAGATTGAAACTGTTCGGTGGAGGAAAGGGCGACCGTCGTCAATTTTTGTGTCAGGATAGCGCCTATATAGATGGATTTGGAGTTCACGACAGTCCTGGATGACCAGCGGACTCTATGCACCCCCTCAGCGGTGGATAACACTGCAAAACTTACCACCACTTTGGGCGTTGCGCCCGAGGCGCAGGAAACACTAACCAACGAAGAACCCGTGCTTTTTTGATTGACTGATTGATGATAATATATGTCTTGATCGTGGTGAAGACATATGCACAAGACATGATCGGAGAACACTGCAACGCACAAACACGTAAGGTAATCATTATTTCGGAATTTCGAGGTTCGCATGATTGCAGTGATAGAACAACAAACTTGGACAGTGTTTAAGTGAACTAAAGCGGAGAGGATCAAAACGGCGATCGTAAATCAGTTTTGAATTCGGGACTAGGAAGTTGTGGTGAGCCGGCAAGATGTAGAATGCAGATAAAAGCGATATTGACAAAGAGTAAAAGTGCAGTGTTTGCAGGAACCTATAAAACAACTGCTGTCAGACATCACAAAATGGACAGGGATTTGAGGCAGGAGTAACGCGCAATACGCTGTCAGGTTGCCGATAGCTGTCTACGATGGATCTGGTGGTCCAGAATGGATCACCGTGATCAACAAAATTTGGCCTGCAGCCGAAGAAAATAGAGAGAGAGGGACAGAGCGGGGGACAGAAAAAGAGATTCAAAGAAGGGTCGAGAAATGTAGAAAGAGAAGCGGTGTTGCACCGACTGGATATTCGAGGAATCGTCATCGAGAAACCGGGCGAGAGTGTCACCAAAAGAAGGTTACAAAACGGTCAACTTGGTGTTATCAAAGTGCAGTCGGAGATGCCTGCTGGATATACAGAGGATTGGTTCAGCATTGGATAACTCTTTGTGGAGGGAGCCTGTGATACAAATGTAAGTGAGTCGAATGGGATAATCAGATTGGCCTCTCTGTATAGGTAATTTCTACATTATATGCAACTTCACAGGGAGGCAAAAACCTTCACCAGGAATGCCGTATGCTTTTAAAAAGCATGAATGGTGAGTGGACACCGAACGGGGAATTTCAAACAGAAGTCGTCGGGGAAACATTCTGTTGGAGACAAACGTTGCTGATGCAACCAGGCAAATATGCACATGTGGTGAAGAGGAAGGAAGACGGCCGTGACTGGGAGGGGCCAGACCCGAAGGAACTGCGGAAGTTGAGGGAGTGCAATGGTGAGAAACTTCGCCCACGTGATAAAAGAATGAACTACCAAGCAATTGGTATTTTGTTTCACAAAGACGTTGGTTGCTGTTGGCGGCAGGTAGTGCATGACTAGGGTAGCAGACAAAAAGAGCTGGGCTGAGGAAATGAGGAAAGTAGGACCCGAAGGCAATGGCGAGGGCCGGATTCCGGTCATTGTTTTCGGCACCGCAAAGCAGAATGAATTGAACTTTCTGTGTGGAGCATAGGAAATAGATGTTGATGGAGTATGGGGTGATGGGCGATGTCAGGAATCCACCCGGAGGTCCGGTGAGACTACCGTGATAGATTGTGACCCTGGTTATGGGAACGTGGTCACTGGTTGGCCATGTAAGTTTCTACGTACAAAGCGTCAGCAGGTGTGATTAAAGGTTTAACCATGGTCAATCCGATCGATCAAATCGTCTAGTCCGTAAGGTAATCCGGGGGTAACGTCGGCTTAGTTTATGGGCTACCGAGGTAACCAGTGTGTTCTGAAAGAGATGAGGACTGCGGCAGTCTGAGGAATGTTCCAGATGGGGGTATGATTATCGGCGTAATAAGAGTCAGACATATAATACTACTTGGCGGCCACTGAGCCGATCCACGGAGATTAACGGGCGGAGACTGTGGCAGTTTTGTAGGGCAGTTGGTTGATGGTAGAGATATTAAGCGCAGGCTTAGCCAGAGCGCAAAATGGTTAGGCTGATAGATGGTACAAGAGAAAAGGGACTCAGTTGAGGAACAAAAATAAAACAATAGAGGAGGGTGGGGTCAGAAATAAGAATGGGAAAAAGGGAAGACAGCAGTTGGGTTGTTGATCCGGCTGTAGGTGAGGGCGGCAGAGATTAAGAAGAGAAAAGGAAATGCTTAGACCCTGGGTGAGGCCTGTTTATTTGGATGTGAACGTGCTGGTTTTTCGTGGGGTCATGAGTAATCAGTTGCATACTCCTGCCGGGCGCAATGGGGTCCCAACATACTTTAAGCAAGTGGGCAGATTGGTGAGTACTGGTTATGAAAGGATGGCAATCTGCGTGATAAGACTCGAGTTAACGGAGAAGTGCAAGAAAAAGTTTGATGAGGCCACTGAGTTATAGTCTGGGACAAGGGGATTAGGTGACGTTGAATGCCTGTCAGTAAGGGATTATCAGCTTTTTAAGGGAGTTGGTGTCAGTAAACACTTTTGTTTTGTAACTGAGTCACCGTGGTAGCAGAATTTTGACAACATTATTAGTGCTTTGGCTTGAGGAAGGCGCAGAAAAGGTGAGGTTGTAGGCGGTAAATTATAAAAGTGTAATGATGACGTTCCTCGTTCCGACAACCAATATAGGCGAGGCTTTGCCCATAGCCATTAACCGTAGGAGTATCAGTGCCGGGGGGTCGTCAGAGCAGGGACCGCATAATGTAACTGATTCAGACCTCATATAGACTACGGCACTAAACATCAGTGGGCTGGTCAGGGATTTTGCAGGGAACCCAAAAAAGATGAAGCTGAGCAAGGCGCGGTCGGCAAGCATATGTGGAGAGCTCGAGCGGCGTGCTGTCACTCCGCACTGGTACTATACATTACTGCATGTTGCATCAGAAGCAAGTGGATGGAGCTCTCCGGAGCCGCAGAGAGGCACAACTTGTCCATCGTTGCTGTTGCGGAAATATGGCTCTCTAAAGATGACCACGTACCGGTAACTACAGACCTGTCAGTCTAATGTGCATCCTGTGCAAAGAGTCGGGGAAGATCATCCGAGCGCACGTCTGCGAGCACCTACTAGAGAATTCTATGCTTCTCCCAGCTCAACATGTGTTTCTAAAAGACAGGTCGTGTCTCATCAACCTCCTGAGCTTCCTACACGAAGTCACTCAAAGAGTGGATGAAGGCAAACGGGTAGAGGTATGTTGCCTTGACCTCAGTAAAGCATTTGACTCGGTAAACTATCAGCTTCCACTGATCGAGTTGAGGTCGTCTGGTATAAATGGGCAGGTTCGGGAATGGTTATTGGATTTCATTACCGATACAACGTTCTGCAACAGAGTAGGTGAAAAGAGCTCTAAATTAGAAAATGCCACCAATGGAGCTCCACAGAGTTCCGTGCTAGTTCCACTTTTGTTTCTTCTGTTTACTAATGAATTAGCCTCGGTCCTACAGTCACAAAGCTTCTTCTTTGCAGATGATGTGAAATTAGCGGGAACTCAGGAGAGAGGAGCTGAGAAGAGACGTGATTGCCGTTCATAACTAGGCACAGAAGTTGGACTTGCTGTGAGACACCTCCGAGCAATACATATCGAAATTCGCGAAGGATCCCGAAATCAGAAGGCAGTTATCCGTGAAATTCCACTACTAAATTGTATAATTACGATGACACGAAACGGATACACACCTCAATTATGCGATCACAAGGACTCATAAAACGGTAATCGAATTGCGGCTTGCAAGAAAGGAGCACGTGCGTCATGCAGGTCCAGAACACGGGTATGACAAAGCAGCTTGCTGGATGCGAACAAATAAGCGTTGGTTCGTAAAAACATACGGTGCACAAAGCAAGTCAATAGTGCAAATAAGTGAGTGATGTTAAGGAAACATGGAACTGTGGTGTTTTTTGGAGGACTTTCTACGGCCGGTCTTTACACCGCCCACCAAATCCTCCCGAATCTTAGCAGAGTCAAGGGTTCGGATTAGGGATACCGATCGTTCCTACCTACCTAGACCTCGCTGTCAGTGAGCGTGTCTGATACCTTGTCGTCAATGTTCTACCCACGATCACACTTGATCCGGTGGCCACTCCGAAGCGAGGTTGCTCTTCATCGTCCATGAAAACGGCTGATCGATGGCGGATGTGAAGAAGCAAAATAGATGCTGTCCTCAGGTGAGCAGCCGTGCCTAGGCCGCGTGTGCTTGTGCGAGTGAGTTAATAATAATAATAATAACTTATTTTAGGCAACCCCGGGGCACGCTGAAATGCGAGATCATACATTGCAGTGGAAAGCTGAATGAAAGTTTGAGAACAATTGTACAGTTGTGTGAACTCGATTGAGTTTAAGAGGAGGCATTCAATTCAGTTGTTGCGGTACCGCCCGGCGAATTTAAACTCAAGGTCAAGTGGTCGATCCGGCTGAAGGTAAGAGTAGTTATTCTGCCAAAGTGTGGAGTGGGTGGGGAACGGTAAAGAATCACACGAATCCTACAGAGGGAAGACTGTCCTGTAGGAGAACCAAACTAGATTGACGGGTACACGGACATCGTGAAAATGAAACATTCCTGAAGGAGACGCATTCAAGCAATAGAGCTTTGCAATGTGTGAGAGGGGTTACAATGTGAAATTAGACGATAAAAATGGTGGCATAACAGATAAAAAACAATAAAAACCGGTCGAGGATTACAATTGTGAAGTTCAGTGACCATATATCGGTCGAGCCAGTTGTAAAACAAAACGGACAACACATTGGACTGTGGGTGTCAAGTCGATGGTGGAAGAAGTGACCGGATAAAACATGTAGACTTTAGGCGAGTTGTTTTGCTTTAAGAAGAAAGGAATGTAATGCATCAGCATCAAACTGGGAACTGGCATCAAATCGATATGTGGTGCGTAGCTACGATAGTGGCAGAAAAGTGGCTTGCAAGAGGGATGACCAATTAAATGACAGGTAAGTATTTGCATACTGATGTTTCCCAGCAAAGATTTCACGTGTTGGAAAGAGTGTATCAGATGTAGGAAGTGCTTGAGACGGTCTATCGGAGCGGAGCATAGGAAAAAATACACAGAGCAACCGATGAATAGGTTTGAAAAGTTCGGCAGCCGGATTTGAGCGGAGTGTATAATAAACCAAATGGACTACACACCTGGACCGTGGTTGTCAAAGTGATGGTGGAAGAAGTGACGGGATGAAACATATAGATTTTGAGCGGATTGTTTTGCTTTCAGAAGAAAGGAAAGTAATGCACCTGCATGAAACTGAGAACTGGCGAAACGTTTATGTGTGGTGCTCAACCACAACAATAGGATGGATACAGCTGGCAAAAATGATGAAGTGACGGGTAGAAGATTATCAGTTTATGTTCAATACAAAATGTGGACCACTTCATGGTGACAGAACAGAAGTGTGCAGTAAAAGAGTCTATCAGATGCGTATATGTGGGACATAGTACCTTGCAAGATGAGGACATTGCAATGCAACAGCCCCAAGTGGGCGAACAGCGGAACTGACAGAAAAGGCAAACAATCACAGAATCATCGATTATTGGGAATCTCTGGAGATATATTTCGCAGTGCCATATACTGTCTGAGGATTGTGGTACAGCAGTGAATGACAGCAATAAATGCGTTCGTTTTCGAGTATATCGGTGAAAGTAGCAAAAGGGGTGAGCTTTATCTTAGAGAGTGATTAAGTTTACAAGTAAGACTGGTGAATAGTTTAGAGTGAAACCACGGAGAGGTGGACCGAGAATAACGAGCCAAGAATGTTGATGGGCTTTTAAGTATGCAATAATCTTGCACTAAAGAAAATAACTTTTGCTGGGCGTGAAAAGCTGTAAGTTACGATGGAGGATTTGAAGTCGAGCATGATGGGGGGTCCATGTTAGTTGGAGGAGACAGCAGCATTTTGAGTATATGAATGGGGTTTCTTTTGTTTTGTTTTTATTCAATCCGCAACCTGTGCAAGTGGGTGGGGCTGACCGTGCGCTGGACACCCAACCTGAAAACCACTTCTGGAGGCAGGAGGTGCGATCCACCTAGTTGCGCCCGCACATTGTTGCAGACGTCCTGAACGCCCGATGTGCACTGGCCAAAGCGTAGATCTGACCAGGCCTCGCACTGGCGGGATTCGCACAGGTGGTGTTGATCGAGATCACATTGCCGTAGAGGTGGCGTAGTCTAGGAGATTGTGGGGGATTCAGATTTAAAGCCGGAAGTGTGGGCCAGATATTTCTCCGGTGTTATCCCCGGATCATTTCAAGACATCAAAAGGGAGATTTGCGCCGGTTGGTGTCTGGAAGCATAAGAGAAAAGAGACGCAGTCTGGGATGCTCCCAGCTGAGGATCAACGGTCAGTGGTGTGTCATGGGTGAGGTGGCGCTCTGGTATATGGGCAAATAGTAGAGTCCATCGCTTATGGGAGATATCTTCAATAATGTCGATGATAAACGAGGAACAATAAACCATTCGGCATTTTTTGAAGGAAGTCACGTAGTGTAAACTCTTATTATGTAGATGAGATTGTTGTGTGTCAGGGTTATGACAGCTACTACCACATATGGGAAAGGCCTTTTGTAACGTCAAAGAAAGACGATGAGGACTGCAAATTGTTTGATGGAGGTCATGAAGAATAAACTTGTATGGTGTAAGTGTGTATATGTCAGGGTGTAGGATAGTTCAGTTCATCAGTACGTCAAAAATGCCCCCACACATGAGGGGTTCATTTAGCCACCTCGAAGATGAATGAGGAATGGTCCACTGGGTTTCCTTGCTATCGGCTTCTCCGTCTTCACTCTGGATAAGGCTGATACTGCTTACATCGCGGATTAGCGTTCCTTTGACGGTCTTCACCTTCACATTTCTTATCATTCAATAATAATAATAATAATGGTTTATTTCGGAAGCGCCCGAAGCATGCCATGTGCATGATCAGAGCTTTCGGTGGTTTTCATAACCAAGCCCAAAAGCCAGGTGCTGGAATGCTCTTGTTCGTCTGCGATCATCACTACATCCCCAACCTTGAATGGTCTTGCTTTGATCAGCAACTTCCGTCGAGCTTGCAGAGCCGGTGGGTACTCCCGCAGCCATCGCATCCAAAACACCCAGGCAAGATAGTTGGCCTGCCTCCATCCATGGAGGTAGCTCCCGCGAAGAATTATCGGTCCTTGGAAACCTTGTTCGACCTTACTGGCGTCAGTCGTTCGGGGTGATCCCCTGATGCGTGGGGTTGCCGTTGGCCACTTGAACCAGTGGGTGGTTGTTCAGAATTCTCTAGACCTCGGTCATGACGGTGCTCAACTTCCCGTCGGCGGGCGGCTGTTGCCAGATGATCGACAGCAATACTCGCCTGGTGGACCGGATCGGGCCTTTCCATACGCCGCCGCGATGACTGGCCTGCGGGGAATTCAAGTGCCATTGTATACCACAGGCCACGATTCGAGTCTGCTCGTCGTCCCTGTTCATGTTTTTGTGCCAACACTGCAGTTCCCGGTTAGCTGCGACGAAGCTCTACCCATTGTCGGAATATGTCTGTTGGTACGCCCCCTCGGTTGATAAAGCTCTGCAAGGCCCGGAGGAGAGGGTCGGTTGTCATCGAACGCGTAACTTCTAAGTGCACCGCGCGTGACTTCATGCGCGTCATGATACACCCGTATCGTTCTTCTAACCTCCTCCCACACTTGATCCACAATGGTTCGAAATAGTCCAACCCGGTGTCTCTGAACGGCCACCAACACGGAGTCACTCTGCATTCTGGCAACGGAGCCGTGTCGTTTGCCCGCTGAGGCATTGCGTCTCCTGCGATGTGCACAACGTCAGACTACGAGTTTTACAGTTGCTCTCCGTCTCAGCAACCAAAGGCGCTTTCGGACGAGGCATGTCACGTGACTTTCTCCGGTGCGTCCCTCTACGGCGTGGACGTGTTAAGTCATTAGTTCTATCACAGGCTGTCGAGCCGGCAGCAATATGGGGTATTTCGGGTCAAGGCTCACGTGGGAGTTGGCCAGCCTACCATCCACCCGTACTAGTCTATTAATGAGTTTGGGGTTTGAATGCTTAAAGTCGATTCTCGGAGATGATATTCCTTTGTCGATTGGTCTCGCTTCTCCTGCCCTCTCGAGTTCTCGGGTGAAAGCCTCCCTTTGTATCATATTGAGTATATCGTGTTCTGCGGCTCGCAGTTCATCGGGGCTTATCGGACCCACCCGTATCCGGCCGGAAGGGCGGACTCCTTTCACGACCAGCAAGTGTCTCTTGAACCTGGCCAACCACACTAATGACCGAAGAGCCTTCATTCAGGAGGAAAACCGGACCAACAGTGGCGAAATCGATGTCGGTTCGGCCACTGTCACCGTCATCGCGCCCTTGATCTCTAGTTCCAACTCCAGAGGGAGCTTTAGTTCGTAAACGGGCCAGTGCTGTTGAGGCTTTTGCAGGACTTTCGTCCCTCCCGTTCACGCGTCCAGGTGCCGCAAGTTGTTCCCACCGCGAGAGTACAGATTGGCTAGATTATCACAAGACCTGACGTTTCCACTGGTCCATGGCAGTTTCGTCGTGGATGATCGTGAGTTGATTAGCAACGCAAGCACTAAAACGGCTCCTGACGTTCTTAATGTAGTACGGTACTATCGTTGATTCCGTCCAATAACTAGCTGACCGAATGTAGAAGTCGAAACATCTCTTTACCGCTTGTACCGTCCCGACTGCTAACACGGCTGCGCTGAGCTTGAGGCGCGGGATCGAGACGGAGTTTGGTGGGGCAACGCGGGCTTCGGCGAACAGGGTCCTCGTAGTATATTGTTCATCTCCCGTGTACCATTATCCGTGCATCACGGCTGCGTCAGAAAAGGCATGTGGTTCTCCCGTCTGTGCTGTATGACCGGGGGGCAAGCACCGCGGAATCAGTGTGTCCCCTAGTTTCTTTAAGATTTCCAGGAATTCCTCCCAGTCCAGCCGGTCTCTTCGGTCCAGCAGCTGGTCCCAATCGACTTTCATACGGCAGAGCCGCTGCAGCAGGATCTTTCCGGGTATCAGCCAGGGCGAGACAAAACTGAGCGGGTCGAACAGGCTAGGAACAGCTGGCAGTATGCCACGACGAATTGGTGGTTACTCGGGAGGGCTTAGCTCGAAAACAAAGTCGCCCTCGTCTGCACCCCATTGAATTCCTAGCGCGCTTTTGGTAGGGAGTGGACAGCCATCCAGATCTCGAACCCCTTTGGCCCCCTCGTCGTACGGAATGACTTCGACCACTTCTGAAGCGTTCGGCATCCATCTTGTGGGATGGAATCCGCCCTCTTTTAGCAATCTCGTTGGGCCTCTGAACTGCGCTAGGGCCGAGTCTACATCATCGAAAGCCCCAAGGTAGTCATAGAAGTAGAAGTTTCTGCTACTCTGTCCACCACCGACCGGTGGACCAAATCTCCATGTTCGTTCGCTATTTCTCGAAGGGAGTGGTTTGCACAAAACGTTGGTGATATGGCTCCGAAGGAGTGGACGATCACCCTATAATTTATCACTGTTGTTCCCGGTTGTTCTCTTCCTACCATAGGAAATGCAAAGCATCTCGTTCTTCTACCGGTATTTTCACCCGATGAAAAATTTCCCTGATTTCAGCGGACAAGGCCACTCTACCCACTCTGAAACGGCACAAAACATCGATCAGTGGAATGGTCCAGCCAGATCCCTGTAGTAGACAATTGCTCAACGACCTGCCCTGGAACTTGGCTGCACAGTCGAGAACCACTCGCAGGTTTTCGGGTTTCTTGGGGTTGATTACCGGGTGGTGAGATAAATACCATATCCCCTTCCGGCCGTCGGCGGTAGCAGGCACATTTTTAACGTAGCCGGGGGCTTTGTTTCGCTTCATTTATTCTGCATATCGTTCCCACTGATCCCGGTCTCGAACGAAGCGTACTTTCTGTCGAAGTATCTTTGCAGAGCATAGCTTCTGTTATCAACCCAAGAGTCAGCCAGTGTTTGCCATGAGAGGGGCAACTCTAACTGTTTTTGAGGCCTCTGGTGCTTTGCCGCACTGTTTGTAAAAGGAAGTGACCCTCTTGAGACAACGATAGCCCTTCGTCTTCGATATCGTGAAACTCCCTTTCGTACAGCCGCTGCAATTGATACTCTTTGAGGTCAGTTTCGGCTGATACTTGATTTACGGGACCACTTCCCCCACTGGACCATATAATGGATAATTGACAATTGTATATTTCTGGACCGTGGTCAATACACATGCACAAGGCAAGATCAGAGAATATAGCAGTACATGTCAGTGTGAGGTATTCATAATTTCCAAATTTGTGAATCACACAGCAACCGAAATACAGCAATAAAGTCATGTTGTGTTTGAGTGAACTAAGATGGTAATGGTTGGAGCGAGAATTGTAAGTCGGTTTCGAATTTGGGGAGGACGGTGTGGATAGCTGGACAAACGTGGGATTGCTGATATAAGCAATAATTGGGCAGTCACAAACGAGTAACCATGCGGAAGAGATGCCAAAGAACAAGATTAAAAGTGAAGTACGCATGAAGCTGTCAACGTGCAGGCAGAGATGCCGGCGAAGTATAGAACACTGATCCAGCATTGGGCAACAAACTGTGGGGAAAAAATGTAAAATAAATGCAAGTGAGTCAAAGGTGATGAAAAAAACGGGCCTTTTGTGCAGGTGACTTCAGTGTCACATGGAAATTCACATGAAGGCGAAAAGCTTCACAACGATTGCAGCGAACTTTTAAAGGGCATGAAAGCGCTGGGTGGTAGAGGACAGTCGTAGTAAATTTATGTTTAATGTATGCGAGACAATCACCCCCTCTGCGGTTCGCTCTGCTTACTCGAAATGAGTTATAGCCTACCAACGGGACAACGTCAGTTGGGTTGTGTTTGGCTAACCATGTTTCTTTAACCAGAACAATATCAAAGCTAGAAACAAGTACACGTTTCCTCAAGTTATTAATTTTGTTCAACAGCTAACGGGAATTCAGCAGTAGGAGGGAAACTCTGCCTGTATCTTTGAAGTTACAATGCGCTAGGGCTCCACGTGAGGGCAGTGGAAGACTGTTGGGGCCGAGTTAAATTCCGGCAGCCGGGCCGTCAACCAGGAGTAGTAGTACTAGTAGTAGTAGTACTTTACTACATTAACAACATCCGGAGCCGGTTTAGTACTTTCGTCGCTAACCGACTCACGATTATCCACGGTGAATCGGCCACGAACCAGTGGAAGTATGTCAGATCTGGCGATAATCCAGCCGATCTGTGCTCCCGAGGTGCTACCAACTTCAAGCAACAAGACACGTGGACGAAAGGTCGAAACTTGCTGCAAGTGCTTAAACAGGTCTGGCCCGAGTTCGAATTAAAAACCCCTACGGAAGTAGAACTGGAGATCAAAGGCGTAGTGATAGCGGCCAACGTCGTCTAAGCGACATCCATTCTATCGCGATTGATTAGGTTTTCTTCCTGGAAGAAGACTTTTCGTGCGATAGTTTGGTTAACAAGGTTCAAGAGAAACTTACCAGTCATGAAAGGGCTACGACCCTCAGGTCGGATACGGGTCGGCCCGATAAGCCCCAATGTGTTACGGGCTGCAGAATACGATATTTTCAGAATGATACAACGCGAGGCTTTCGCCCGAGAGCTCGAGAGGGCGAAAGAATTGGGACCAATCAACAAAGAAATATCATCTCCAAGAGGCGAATTGAAGTGCTTAAACCCCAAACTCTTTGATGGACTGCTGCGAGTGGATGGTAGGCTGACCAACACCCACCTGAGCTTCGACACAAAGTATCCTATACTGCTGCCTGCGAGACAACCTGTAGTAGAGCTAATGATCCAACACGTCCATGCCGTGGAGGGACATGCCGGGGAAAGTCACGTGACGAGCGTCATCCGAAAGCGTCTTTAGTTGTTGAGGGGACGAGAGAATATAAAAAGCGTAATCCGACGCTGTGTGCAATGTAGGAGACGCAATGCCACGGCAAGCAAACAACACATGGCCCAGCTACCAGAATGCATGGTGACCGCCGGCTGGTGGCCGTTCAGTGACAGCGGGTTGGACCATTTCGGGCCCTTGTGGATCAAGTGCGGGAAAAGATTAGAAAAGCGATACGGATGTATCATGACGTGCATGAAGTCAGGCGCGGTACACCTAGAAGTCGCACATTCGATGACGACCGATTATTTCCTACGGGCCTTGCAGCGATTTATCAACTAAAGAGGCCTACCGGCCGATATATACTCAGATAATGGGTCGAACTTTTGTGGGCGCTCACCGGGAATTGCAGCGTTGGCACAAGAACATAAACAGGGACGAACTGCAGGATCGAGCCGTGGCCTACGACATACGACGGCATTTCAACCCCCCACAGACCAGCCACCGCGGCGGCGTATGGGAACGCATGATCCGGTCCGCCAGACGGATGTTGCTGTCTATCATGGAGCAGCAGCCGCCCGACGACGAGACGCTGAACACCGCCATGACTGAGGTAGAGAGAATCCTGAACAACCGTCCCCTGGTTCCAGTAATGAACGGTGACCCCACCCACCTGGCTCTCACCCCGAACGACCTATTGACCTTAAGGTCAAACGAGGGTTTCCAAGGGCCGGTAAACCTTCGTGGGAGCTACCTCCACGGATGAAAGCAGGCGAGCTATCTGGTCAAGGTCTTCTGGAGGCAATGGCTGAGGGAGTACCTACCGGCTCTGCAGACTCGACAGAAGTGACTGGTGAAAACAAGACCATTCAAGGTTGGGGATGTGGTGATGATCGCTGACGAATGCGCACATTTCAGCACTTGGTCCTTGGGATTATTTATGGAAACCATCGAAAGCACTGACGAAATGATAAGAACAGTGAAGATGAAGACGGCTAACGGAGTGCTCATTCGTGACATACGCAGTATTACCCTACTCGAGAGCAAAGGCGGAGAAGCTGATAAAGCTTAGGCCCAGTAGACTGTTTTGCACTAATCATCGAGGTGGGTAAAGAAACACCATATACGGAAGCAATCCCGACACACTGACGTATCGAACCATCATACACCCCGACGCACACACTCACCTACATTGTACTCGTTATACCACATGGTCTCCGTCAAACACGTTACAGTGCCCACAGTCTTTCGTTGAAATTACGTATGGTTTTTCCGATATGTGGTGATAAATGCGATTCCATTTCACATCCAGACACATACGCACATACCCGATGCGCTCTACACCCCGCAACCCCTATCAAACATGTAGAAGTGTTCGTCGTTTGTTTTTTGTTGACGTTACCGAATGCCTTTTGCGTATATAGAAGTGCCGGAGCTCGGGTCACGCCCACAAGCCTACATTTTACTCGTTCATGCCACACAGTCCTCGTCGAACACGTTACAGTGCTCACAGTCTCTCGTTGACATTGCAGAAGGTCCTCCTTTGATGTGTGGTCATACTTGTGATTACATCATACACACAAACACTCACGCAAGCACATACAGCCAGGGCAGGACGGCCTTTCCAAGGACAGCATCTATGTTTCCTCTTCAAACCCGGCATCGGTTAGTTGTTCTCGTGGAAGATGTAGAATAGCCTCACGTCTACGTGGCCAACGGATTAGGTGCGATCATGAGTAGAACGTTGACGACAAGCATTCTGCGCGCGCACTGACAGCAGGGCCTAGGCAGGCAGGAAGAATCAGTACATTTATACCAAACCTTTGACTCTGCTAAGGATTCAGGAGGATTTTGGTGGGCGGTGCAACGACCGGTTGTGGAAAATCCTCCTAAAACCCTTACGATTCAGTGTTTTTCTTCACATCACTCACTTGCTTACACTATTGACGCGTCTTTACGAACTGGTTTTTTATATGGACAAATTGTTGTTTGTTCGCGCCCAGAGCGCCACTTTTTCACATCCTTGTTCTGGACCTGCGTGACGCACGTGCTCCTTGCCCACACGCTGCAATTCGGTTTCTCGTTTGTTGAGTCTTTGTGATCGCATTATTGAGGTTTGTATCTTTTTGGTACCATTGTTCACGTAATAATCTAGTATCGTAAAATATCACGGATAATTGTCTTTTGATTTCGGGATCCGTTGCGAATTTGGCTACGCATTGCTCAAACGTGTGTTACACTGGATGCTGTGGCGGATGAGGAGCCCCGAGTAATCAGCCGAGAGATACAAATACGGTGTCTAATGGAGCTTTTGGAGGGAGACCATGATGAAATCTGGGGGATGTTATTATTGGCGATAGTGGGCCGGGATGGGGGCGAAAATTTTCATTGGAAATACCGTCGGTGACCGATAAGCACTCATGAAGTCCAGTAGAGAATAA
This sequence comes from Fasciola hepatica, assembly GCA_948099385.1. NCBI lineage: Eukaryota > Metazoa > Platyhelminthes > Trematoda > Plagiorchiida > Fasciolidae > Fasciola > Fasciola hepatica. Next base: position 7,972,615 of record CANUEZ040000019.1, read on the forward strand.
TACTAGATGGCGAGGTGATTTGGTTATGCGCGATAACAGATTAGGAGGAGGACATGGTGACTCCGGGTGGGATCTTCGGGGCAAATCATGTAAAAATCGAGGGAGAACTAATGGGGATGCTAGGGGGTCTGTATGGGGGCAGGGAGTAGGGGTGGAGGGGCAACCATGGTTATGATAGCGGCATAGTGAGGAGAGTAACAAATGGCAGGGTAAGTGAGATTGGAGTGAAGGGGGAATAACCCTGTGGGTAGAGTTTCTGGGAGCGGCAGGCATCTCACAGGGCTCCGCGGAATGAGTGTGAGGGAATGGAGTGGTAGAGACAGGGCTGTTGATGAAAAAGGCTTTGGTATGTGGGGTCAGTTGGCATGGCGTGCAGTTGGGTCAGAGTTGCAAATTTGGCTACGCATAGCTCAAACGTGTGTTACAATACTCAATAGATCAATTTGGAACGAGGAAAAACACGCAAAATGCCAAAAGAAGAATCGAAAAAATTGGACTCTGGACAGGAAGTAACACTGCAAGTCACTGGGGAGGTTTTGGGTACATTTGATTTTTTAGTTAATGTTAGATCGCTTAGTCCTGTCAGTGCTAGTTCATGTGCTACTGAAGGCTATATGGGTTGTAAGAATGTTGACCTATATAGACTGAGAATATTAGACCTGGAACGACAGTTGTTTTTGGCTAGACAACAGGCCCAGAAGGCAGAAAAGGAGTGTATACGGAAAGGGCATGAGCATGAGACCAGCGACTACGACACTTCCGATAGATCAGGGTGCAATAAGATAGGAAACCCCACGCAGGTCGCCGACTGCAAAACACCATCGATCGATCTGCCAAGAGTAGAACTAACGGTTTTCGACGGGCCATCAGAACACTACTACAAGTTTGTCAAGCATTTCGAGACGTTCGTCGAAAATAAGGTAACCGACCCCGGACAAAGGCTTCTCTACCTTACTCACTACTGTCGAGGCCGAGCCAGGGAAGCTATCGACTGGTGTACCATGCTCGACCCGGAGCAAGGCTACACACAAGCAAGGAAGATTATAAGGGAAATGTTTGGCCAACTTTTCAAAGTAGCCCCTAACCTAATAGAGGGCGTGAAGGTAGAGGCAAATAGAACCAAGGGCGACGTCTACACAATGGCCGGCCTGGTGATTAAGATGCAGAGCTGCCCAATAGCCCTCGACCATTGAGGTTACAGGGCCAACCTAGACGCAATGCACACTTTGAAAAACATAGTCCGTCATCTCTCTTCCGAACTACATGGTCGGTGGGCGGAAGAAGCGGAACGTGTAAGCCGAAGCGACGGGGAGGCTAACTTCGAAGTTCTGACCGAATACTTGGACAGGCAAACCAAGATGGCCGACAGCAGATCTGGCCGACTTATCCGGAACAGTAACCGAGCAAACAAGTCTGGTACTATCAAGGCTCAAACCCTTGCACGGGAACATCCAAAATACTAACCTTGGACCAATGTGCACACCATTTCACGCTACGCTACGGCGCAACCAAATTGTAGATCCTGTGGTGCTAGCCATGGACTACCAGAATGCCCCAAGCTCGGCAACGCCACAATAGACGAACGGTGCGGAATGGCGAGGATTGCAGGAGCGCGGTTTAGTTGTCTCAACACTACGCACCGGGCGGCAGCTTGTAGAACAAGGAACCGATGTGGTTACGAGGGCTGCGCGGGCAGACACCATCGACTGTTACTCCAGGCGAGAGAAACTATAGCCGAGGGGAGTACCAAGCCCAATGTGATTTATTGAACATCGCGGTCTGCCAGTAAACCAGTACGTTTAGGCGTGGTGGCAGTGGGGGTGGTGACCCCAACTGGGGTGGTCAAAGAGTTGGCTTTCTTCGACAGTGGATCTGACACTACCCGATTGAAAGGGCGGTTTTCCGACAAAAACCGGCCCGCTTGAGATACGACGTCGTTAGCAGTGAGCACGTTGGGAGGAACGCAAGTAATGACTTCCGGCAGGTTTAGGTTGCAACTCATCTCTTTAGACACTAACGAGCAAATCGAATCAACGGAAGCATTCACATTAGCTGATCTCTCCTGCGAGCACCAAGGTTGGTCAACGCAATCTTGACTAGGTGGCCCCACCTGCAGGATGTCGCCGTTGTAGACCAGGAAGATGATGAAGTGGATCTCCTCATCGACTGCGACGTGCCAGAGGCGCATTGGATGCTAGACCAGAGAGTGGGCGACAACCAGGCACCTTATGCCGTAAGCACGGCTCTGGGATGGATGTTATACGGTCCAGTAGAGGGAAGTGGTTCCGTAAATTATATTATGCATGCAAAACTCAGCTTATCACAAACTTGCCCGGTGGCTCGTCGATATTCTTACCCCCGTTCGGAAACATATAACACCATTTTGTCTACAAGACTCATTTGAACTAGCGAATTCGCTTAACAGTATTGCAGTGAGTTCGGATTAAATGTATTCCGTCGATGTTGAGTCACTTTTTACACAGGTTCCTCTTCGTGAGACAGTAGATTATCTATGTGATTTTATTTCTTCGCACAACTTTCATTTGCGTATTCCTGTTGAATACCTTAAAGAACTCATTCTTTTATGCACAGAAAACATTCGGTTCAATTTTGAAGGCAAAGCTTACAAACAAACGGATGGTGTGGCCATGGGAAGCCCTCTGGGCCCAACCTTGGCAGATGTATTTTTGGGTATGATCGAAAAACAGCTCCGTGATAATATTTCCCAATTTCTATTTTACAGACGATACGTGGATGATATTTTAATTTTCACGACTGAAGAACGTTTTATCCCTTTCGTTAACGTTCTTAACTCTATTCACCCAAACCTTAGTGTATCTCAAGAAGGAGAACGTGATAATAGTTTGTCCTTTCTAGATATTCTATTAACCAGGCGTCAAGATGGGACTCTACAGCGCAGAATCCACCGAAAAGCAACGTGGGGCGGTCGTTATTTATAATTCTCTAGCTTCTCCCCAGTGGCTTACAAACGTGGATTGGTCAAAACTCTTTTCAACAGAGTCCAGAAAATCTGTACAGAAGATCAAATACAAAACGAAGAGGAGTTCATGAAAAGAACGCTGCTGGCCAACGGTTATCCGGAGAACTTTCTCAGACAACATCAGAGGCCGAGACTTGTGCGCGCAAAAACAATGAACGTGGAGAAGAAGCAAGTTTTTATCACTTTGCCTTTTAAAGGAGATCATTTATTCAATCAAATAAATTGTAATCTCAAGTCAGCTCCAAGGCACATATACACAGCGGCGCAGTTGCGTTTGCTGCAGACGACCAAAAGGTTATGTTTTCAAAATCACTCAAATAGTCTTGCTGATCCCAATGTCTCACATATTGCCTATCAGTTTACTTGCAGTTGCGGTGACGTATACATTGACAGGACGGATCGTTGCTTGGCTTAACGAGTGCCAGAACACATACCCAAATGGCTGTCAAACTTGATGACGCAACCTGCTAGGACAATACACAACGAAGTGAAACCGCCAGCTTCTTCGATTGCAAGACACTTGATTGCATCAGGTCACAAAGTTGACCTGACCCAGTGTTTCAAAGCATTGTTGCGCAATCCAGTACCGAAACTACTAGCGTTCAGTGAAGCTATTCTAATCATGATGCATCGGCCAGCACTTTGTGCACAAAAACGATTGACCCAAAATGTTTGTTTACCCTGGCGTTAACGCGACAAACTTCACTCTCCCCAACGTACGCACTGTAAGAACTTTCGATCGTGCCTACTTTACTGCTGCACTTACCCCCCTACTGTACCATGTGTATATACTGACACGTTTTACGTCCGCGGTGGACAAGAGTAAATGAAATGCTTGCATCTCGCGACTTGTGTCTTCTCTCCGTTCTCATGAATTATTTATCCACCTAAACGGACCGCATAGAGTACCACCTGCAACGGCTGTATGGAAAGGAGTTCCATGACATTGGAGACAAAAGACCATCGTTGTCTCAAGAGGATCACTTAGCTTTACAAACAGTGCGGCAAGGCACTAGAGGCCTCAAAAAACGGTATGAGGTTCCGCTCCCATGGCGCAAATCTGTCGACCCGTGGACTGACAACAACAATTATGTCCTCCAACGATTACTACGACTAATAGAACGCTTCATTCGAGACCAGAATCTGTGGGAACGATACTCGGAATTAATGAAGCGAAACGAAGCCCTCGGTTACGGTGATAAGGTGCCTGCCAACATCGACGGCAAAAAGGGTATCTGGTATCTGCCTCACCACCCGGTTATCAACCCCAAGAAACCCAAAAATCTGCGGGTGGTTCTCGACTATGCGGCCAAGTTCCAGGGCAAGTCGCTAAAAGATCGCCTGCTACAAGGGCCTGACTGGACCACACCACTGATCGAATTTTTGTGCCTGTTTTAGAGTGGATAAAGTGGCCTTGTCTGCCGACGTTAGGGAAATGTTTCATCAGGTAAAAATTCCGGTAGGAGAACGAGATGCCCTGTGTTTCCTGTGGTGGGAAGAGAGCGGCCGAGACAAATCAGTGATAAATTATAGGATGAACGTCTACCCCTTCGGAGCCATATCATCGCCCTTCTGTGCGAACTACGCCCTCCGAGAATCGGCGAACAAACATTGAGAACTAGTCCATCAGACGGCAGGAACTTCTACGTCGACAACTATCTTGGGTCATTCGATAATGTGGAATCGGCTCCAGCGCACTTCAGGGGCCTAACAAGAATGCTAGAAGAGGGCGGCTTCTGTCTAACAGAGTGAATGTCGAAAGCTCCAGAAGTACTAAAGGTCATTCCGTATCACCAAAAGGCCGAAATGGTGAAAGATTTGGACGTCTCTCCACTTCCTATCGAGCGCACCTTAGGAATACAATGGGACGCGGAAACGGACGACTTTGCTTTCGAGCGAAACGCTCCCGAGCTGCCAATAACCCGTCGTGGCATACTATCTTCTGTCTCAAGTTTGTTCGACCCGCTCGGTTTCGTCTCGCCCTGGCTGCTACCCGGAAAGATCCTTCTGCAGTGGTTGTGCCGTAAGAAAGTTGATTGGGACCAGTCGTTGGACCGAGAGGACTGGCTGGACTGAGAGGAATTTTCAAACATCTTGAAGAAATTAGGGGACAAGGATTCTACGATGTTTGACTCCTGGCCATACGACGCGGACCGGCGAACTACATGCCTTTTCCGACGCATCCGAAGTCGGTTGGGGAGCTGTCGTGTACGGAAAAAGGTGCACAGAGGATGGAAAATATACTACAAGGATCCTGTTCGCTGAAGCCCGCCTTGCTCCTTTGAAGTCGGTCTCGATCGCACTCCTTGAACTCAGCGCAGCTGTGTTGGAAGTCAGGGCGGTGCAAGCTGTGAAGAGATGTTTCGACCTCTACATTTGGTCGGTTGGCTTCTGGACGGATTCAACGGTAGTACTTTACTACATTAACAACATCCGGAGCCGGTTTAGTACTTTCGTCGCTAACCGACTCACGATTATCCACGGTGAATCGGCCACGAACCAGTGGAAGTATGTCAGATCTGGCGATAATCCAGCCGATCTGTGCTCCCGAGGTGCTACCAACTTCAAGCAACAAGACACGTGGACGAAAGGTCGAAACTTGCTGCAAGTGCTTAAACAGGTCTGGCCCGAGTTCGAATTAAAAACCCCTACGGAAGTAGAACTGGAGATCAAAGGCGTAGTGATAGCGGCCAACGTCGTCTAAGCGACATCCATTCTATCGCGATTGATTAGGTTTTCTTCCTGGAAGAAGACTTTTCGTGCGATAGTTTGGTTAACAAGGTTCAAGAGAAACTTACCAGTCATGAAAGGGCTACGACCCTCAGGTCGGATACGGGTCGGCCCGATAAGCCCCAATGTGTTACGGGCTGCAGAATACGATATTTTCAGAATGATACAACGCGAGGCTTTCGCCCGAGAGCTCGAGAGGGCGAAAGAATTGGGACCAATCAACAAAGAAATATCATCTCCAAGAGGCGAATTGAAGTGCTTAAACCCCAAACTCTTTGATGGACTGCTGCGAGTGGATGGTAGGCTGACCAACACCCACCTGAGCTTCGACACAAAGTATCCTATACTGCTGCCTGCGAGACAACCTGTAGTAGAGCTAATGATCCAACACGTCCATGCCGTGGAGGGACATGCCGGGGAAAGTCACGTGACGAGCGTCATCCGAAAGCGTCTTTAGTTGTTGAGGGGACGAGAGAATATAAAAAGCGTAATCCGACGCTGTGTGCAATGTAGGAGACGCAATGCCACGGCAAGCAAACAACACATGGCCCAGCTACCAGAATGCATGGTGACCGCCGGCTGGTGGCCGTTCAGTGACAGCGGGTTGGACCATTTCGGGCCCTTGTGGATCAAGTGCGGGAAAAGATTAGAAAAGCGATACGGATGTATCATGACGTGCATGAAGTCAGGCGCGGTACACCTAGAAGTCGCACATTCGATGACGACCGATTATTTCCTACGGGCCTTGCAGCGATTTATCAACTAAAGAGGCCTACCGGCCGATATATACTCAGATAATGGGTCGAACTTTTGTGGGCGCTCACCGGGAATTGCAGCGTTGGCACAAGAACATAAACAGGGACGAACTGCAGGATCGAGCCGTGGCCTACGACATACGACGGCATTTCAACCCCCCACAGACCAGCCACCGCGGCGGCGTATGGGAACGCATGATCCGGTCCGCCAGACGGATGTTGCTGTCTATCATGGAGCAGCAGCCGCCCGACGACGAGACGCTGAACACCGCCATGACTGAGGTAGAGAGAATCCTGAACAACCGTCCCCTGGTTCCAGTAATGAACGGTGACCCCACCCACCTGGCTCTCACCCCGAACGACCTATTGACCTTAAGGTCAAACGAGGGTTTCCAAGGGCCGGTAAACCTTCGTGGGAGCTACCTCCACGGATGAAAGCAGGCGAGCTATCTGGTCAAGGTCTTCTGGAGGCAATGGCTGAGGGAGTACCTACCGGCTCTGCAGACTCGACAGAAGTGACTGGTGAAAACAAGACCATTCAAGGTTGGGGATGTGGTGATGATCGCTGACGAATGCGCACATTTCAGCACTTGGTCCTTGGGATTATTTATGGAAACCATCGAAAGCACTGACGAAATGATAAGAACAGTGAAGATGAAGACGGCTAACGGAGTGCTCATTCGTGACATACGCAGTATTACCCTACTCGAGAGCAAAGGCGGAGAAGCTGATAAAGCTTAGGCCCAGTAGACTGTTTTGCACTAATCATCGAGGTGGGTAAAGAAACACCATATACGGAAGCAATCCCGACACACTGACGTATCGAACCATCATACACCCCGACGCACACACTCACCTACATTGTACTCGTTATACCACATGGTCTCCGTCAAACACGTTACAGTGCCCACAGTCTTTCGTTGAAATTACGTATGGTTTTTCCGATATGTGGTGATAAATGCGATTCCATTTCACATCCAGACACATACGCACATACCCGATGCGCTCTACACCCCGCAACCCCTATCAAACATGTAGAAGTGTTCGTCGTTTGTTTTTTGTTGACGTTACCGAATGCCTTTTGCGTATATAGAAGTGCCGGAGCTCGGGTCACGCCCACAAGCCTACATTTTACTCGTTCATGCCACACAGTCCTCGTCGAACACGTTACAGTGCTCACAGTCTCTCGTTGACATTGCAGAAGGTCCTCCTTTGATGTGTGGTCATACTTGTGATTACATCATACACACAAACACTCACGCAAGCACATACAGCCAGGGCAGGACGGCCTTTCCAAGGACAGCATCTATGTTTCCTCTTCAAACCCGGCATCGGTTAGTTGTTCTCGTGGAAGATGTAGAATAGCCTCACGTCTACGTGGCCAACGGATTAGGTGCGATCATGAGTAGAACGTTGACGACAAGCATTCTGCGCGCGCACTGACAGCAGGGCCTAGGCAGGCAGGAAGAATCAGTACATTTATACCAAACCTTTGACTCTGCTAAGGATTCAGGAGGATTTTGGTGGGCGGTGCAACGACCGGTTGTGGAAAATCCTCCTAAAACCCTTACGATTCAGTGTTTTTCTTCACATCACTCACTTGCTTACACTATTGACGCGTCTTTACGAACTGGTTTTTTATATGGACAAATTGTTGTTTGTTCGCGCCCAGAGCGCCACTTTTTCACATCCTTGTTCTGGACCTGCGTGACGCACGTGCTCCTTGCTCACACGCTGCAATTCGGTTTCTCGTTTGTTGAGTCTTTGTGATCGCATTATTGAGGTTTGTATCTTTTTGGTACCATTGTTCACGTAATAATCTAGTATCGTAAAATATCACGGATAATTGTCTTTTGATTTCGGGATCCGTTGCGAATTTGGCTACGCATTGCTCAAACGTGTGTTACACTGGATGCTGTGGCGGATGAGGAGCCCCGAGTAATCAGCCGAGAGATACAAATACGGTGTCTAATGGAGCTTTTGGAGGGAGACCATGATGAAATCTGGGGGATGTTATTATTGGCGATAGTGGGCCGGGATGGGGGCGAAAATTTTCATTGGAAATACCGTCGGTGACCGATAAGCACTCATGAAGTCCAGTAGAGAATAATACTAGATGGCGAGGTGATTTGGTTATGCGCGATAACAGATTAGGAGGAGGACATGGTGACTCCGGGTGGGATCTTCGGGGCAAATCATGTAAAAATCGAGGGAGAACTAATGGGGATGCTAGGGGGTCTGTATGGGGGCAGGGAGTAGGGGTGGAGGGGCAACCATGGTTATGATAGCGGCATAGTGAGGAGAGTAACAAATGGCAGGGTAAGTGAGATTGGAGTGAAGGGGGAATAACCCTGTGGGTAGAGTTTCTGGGAGCGGCAGGCATCTCACAGGGCTCCGCGGAATGAGTGTGAGGGAATGGAGTGGTAGAGACAGGGCTGTTGATGAAAAAGGCTTTGGTATGTGGGGTCAGTTGGCATGGCGTGCAGTTGGGTCAGAGTAGAATATGGCTATGTTGGATGATGAGGAGGCAGGGGATGTTAAATTTGCGGGCGGGGGGGGGGTAAATGCGGCATACCAAGGGGCAGAAAAGCGTCAGGCGCGGGCCACATGTTTTGGTACAGAATAGCATCCATGCTGGTAACCCGTCTTGCGTGACTCAGGTTTTGTAGGACTAGCGACGGAGGTGGTAAACTTAATGGGAATTTCGTTAGGTGGTACTGCCTCTGTAGGCTCGATGGCGGCATCTGAATTGATGTGTGCGGCATGTAGCATTTGGGCGCGCGGATGTCCGTAGGACCAAATAGATGCGCTAATTGGCTAGAGCCAGGGTGAGCGATGCGGTTTCGTATTTACTGCCGTTGAGGAGGACGGTGATGGGTAGTATGTAGGTTAGCTAGAGCGTGAGAGGCCATAGGTCGACTGTCGACTGGAGACAGGGGTGAGGTGATGTCAGTGCAGGGAGGGTCTTGGCCACTTAAAAGCAACAGGTGACGGGGTAGTCGGTTTGACCGAAGAACTAGGAGACAACGTTGCATCTGGCTTTTCGGAGCGGGGTGGCGCTTTGGAATCTGGCGATTTCTTAGCTCGTTTGGCGGATGGAAAAGGGCATGAATGGCTGTTACGAACGTTTGAGCAATGCGTAGCCAAATTCGCAACGGATCCCGAAATCAGAAGGCGATTATGCGTGATAATTCTACGATACTAGATTATTAAAATAAACAATGACATAAACAATATACAAACCTCAATAATACGATCACAAAGACTCAACAACGAGAAACCGAATAGCAGCGTGTGAGCAGACAGCACGTGCGTCACGCAGGTCCTGAGCAAGGATGTGCCAAAATAGCGCTCTGGGCGCGAACAAACAACAATTGGTCCAGAAAAACAACCAGTTCGTAAAGACAAGTCAATAGTGTATGGAAATGAGTGATGTCGGGAAAAAACACTGAATCGCGAGGGAAAAAGGGGGATTTTCCACGACCGGCTGTTACACCGCCCACCAAAATCCTCCTGGATCCTTAGCAAAGTCAAAGGTTCGGTATAAAGGTACTGATTCTTCCTACCTGCCTAGGCCCTGCTGTCAGTGCGCGCGTCTAATGCTCGTCGTCGACGTTCTACTACTGGTCGCACCTAATCCATTGGATACATAGACGTGAGGCTAGTCTACATCTTCCACAAGACCAAATGACCGATGGCGGGCGTGAATGGTCACATAGACGTTGTCCTCGTAAGGGGCCGTCCGGTCCTGGATGTACGTGCTTGAGTGTGTGGGTGTGTGCGTGTGTGTGTGCCGGGGTTACAATGAAATCACAGGTATGACTACACATCAAAGGAGGACTTTCTGCAATGTCAACAAAAGACAGCGTGGCAAGAAAACGAGTAAATGTAGCATGTATGTGTGACCTGAGCTCCGCTACTTCCACATATGCAAGGGGCATTCGGTAGCGTCAACAAAAGGCAAACAAAGAACACTGTCACATGTATGATGGGTTTACGGGATGTAGAGTGCGTCGTGCATGCGTGTATGTATCGGGATGTATAACGGAATCGCACTCATCACCATATATCGGAAGGAACCTTCTGTAATGTCAACGAAAGGACCGCGAGCACCTTAACGTGTGTTGACGGAGATTGTGTGGTATATATGGTGTTTCCTCATCCACCTCGATTACTGGTGTGAAAAAGGTTTACTAGGCCTCAGGGTTATCAGCTCCTCCGTCTTCGCTCTCGAGTAGGTTAATACTGCGTATGTCACGAATGAGCACTCCGTTAGCTGTCTTCACCTTCACCGTTCTTATCATTTCGTCAGTGCTTTTGATGGTTTCCGTAACTACTCCCAAAGACCAAGCGCTGAAATGTGCGCGTTCGTCGGCGATCATAACCACGTCCCCAACTTTGAATGGTCTTGTTTTGGCCAGCCACTTCTGTCGAGTCTGCAAAGCCGGTAGGTACTCCCGTAGCCATCGCCTCCAGAAGACCTTGGCCAGATAGTTCGCTTGCTTCCACCCGTGGAGGTAGCTCCCACGAAGGTTTACCGGCCCTTGGAAACCCTCGTTCGACCTTAGCGTCAATAAGTCGTTCGGGGTGAGAGCCAGGTGGGTGGGGTCGCCGTTCAATACTGGAACCAGGGGGCGGTTGTTCAGGATTCGCTCCACCTCAGTCATGACGGTGTTCAGCGTCTCGTCGTCGGGCGGCTGCTGCTCCATGATTGACAGCAATATCCGTCTGGCGGACCGGATCATGCGTTCCCATATGCCGCCTCGGTGACTGGCCTGTGGGGGGTTGAAATGCCATCGTATGCCGTAGGCCACGGTTCGATTCTGCAGTTCGTCCCTGTTTATGTTCTTGTGCCAACGCTGCAATTCCCGTTGAGCGCCCACAAAGTTCGATCCATTATCTGAGTATATATCGGCCGGTACGCCTCTTCGGTTGATAAATCTTTGCAAGGCCCGTAGAAACGAATCGGTCGTTATCGAATGTGCGACTTCTAGGTGTACCGCACGTGATTTCATGCACGTCATGATACATCCGTATCGCTTTTCTAATCTTTTCCCGCACTTGATCCACAAGGGCCCGAAATAGTCCAACCCGGTGTCACTGAACGGCCACCAGCCTGTAGTCACCCTGCATTCTGGTAGTGGGGCCATGAGTTGTTTGCCTGCTGTGGCATTGCGTCTCCTGCATTGCACACACCGTCGGATTACGCTTTTTATATTCTCTCGTCCCCTCAACAACCAAAGGCGCTTTCGGATGACGCTCGTCACGTGACTTTCCCCGGCATGTCCCTCCATGGCGTGGACGTGTTGAATCATTAGCTCTACTACAGGTTGTCTCGCAGGCAGCAGTATAGGATACTTTGTGTCGAAGTTCAGGTGGGCGTTGGTCAGCCTACCATCCACCCGCAGCAGTCCGTTGATGAGTTTGGGGTTTAAACGCTTCAGCTCGCCTCTTGGAGATGGCATGTCTTCATTGGTCGGCCCCACTTCTTCCGCCCTCTTGAGTTCTTGGGCGAAAGCCTCGCGTTGTATCATTCTGAAAATATCGTACTCTGCCGCTTGTAGCTCATCGGGACCGATCGGACCGACCCGTATCCGGCCTGAGGAGCGTAGCCCTTTCATGACTAGTAAATTTCTCTTGAACCTGGTTAACCAAACTAGCGAACGAAGCGTCTTCATCCAGGAAGAAAACCTGACCAGTCGCGATAGAAAGGACGACGCTTCGACGACGTTGGTTGCTATCACTACGCCTTTGATCTCCAGTTCCAATTCCGTAGGGGGTTTTAATTCGAACACGGGCCAGTCCTGTTTGGGCAATTGCAGGAAGTTCGGCCCTCTCGTCCACGTGTCCAGTTGCCTGAAGTTGTTCGCACCTCGGGTGCACAGGTCGGCCGGATTATCGCCAGACCTGACATGACTCCACTGGTGCGTGGCCGATTCATCGTGGATAATCGTGAGCCGGTTAGCAACGAAAGTACTAAACCGGCTCCGTACGTTGTTAATGTAGTAAAGTACTATCGTTGAATCCGTCCAGAAGCTCACCGACCAAATGTAGAGATCGAAACATCTCTTCACAGCTTGCACCACCCTGACTGCCAACACGGCTGCGCTGAGTTCAAGGCGTGGGATTGAGACCGACTTCAGTGGAGCAACGCGGGCTTTGGCGAACAGGATCCTCGTGGTATATTGTCCATCTCCTGCGCACCATCGTCCGTACACCACAGCTCCATAACCGACTTCGGATGCATCGGAAAAGGCATGTAGTTCTCCAGTCCGTGTCGTATGGCCAGGGGTCAAACATCGTGGTATTCGTATGTCCCCTAATTTCTTCAAGGTGTTCAAAAATTCTTCCCAGTCCAGCCGGTCCCCTCGGTCCAGTGACTGGTCCCAATCAACTTTCTTACGGCACAGCCGCTGCAGCAAGATCTTTCCGGGTAGCAGCCACGGTGAGACGAAACCGAGCGAGTCGAACAAACTTGAGACGGCAGATAGTATGCCACGACGGGTTATTGGCAGCTCGGGAACGTTCAGTTCGAAAACAAAATCGTCCGTTTCCGCGTCCCATTGTATCCCTAAAGTGGGCTCGATAGGAAGTGCAGAGCCGTCCAAATCTCTTACCCTTTCGACCTTTTCGTGATACGGGATGACCTTCAGCACTTCTGAAGCGTTCGACATCCATTTAGTTAGATGGAAGCCACCCTCTTCCAGCAATCTCGTCAGACCCCTGAACTGCTCTAGAGCTGATTCCACATCATCGAATGACCCAAGGTAGTCGTCGACGTAGAAGTTCCTGCTGACGCTTTCTACCACCGTCCGATGTACCAGATCGCCATGTTTGTTCGCTGATTCTCGGAGGGCGTAGTTGGCACAAAATGGTGACGATATGGCTCCGAAGGGGTGGACGGTCATTCTATAATTCACCACTGCGTTGTCCCGGTCGCTCCCTTCCCACCACAGGAAACGCAAAGCATCTCGTTCTCCTACCGGAATCTTCACCTGATGGAACATTTCCCTAATGTCAGCAGACAAAGCCACTTTACCCACTCTGAAACGGCACAGAACATCGATCAGTGGTGTGGTCCAGTCAGGCCCCTGTAGTAGGCGATCGTTTAACGACTTGCCCTGGAACTTGGCCGCACAGTCGAAAACCACCCGCAGTTTATTGGGTTTCTTGGGGTTGATAACCGGATGGTGAGGCAGATACCAGATACCCCTTTTGCTGTCGGTGTTAACAGGCACCCTTTCAACGTAACCGAGGTCCTCGTTTCGCTTCATCAAATCCGCGTATCGTTCCCACAGATTCTGGTCTCGAATGAAGCGTTCTTTTAGTCGTAGTAATCGTTGGAGAACATAATTTCTGTTGTCAGTCCACGGGTCGACCGGTGTGCGCCATGGAAGGGGAACCTCGAACTGTTTTTTGAGGCCTCTAGTGCCTTGCCGCACCGTTCGTAGAGCGAAGTGATCCTCTTGAGACAACGTCGGTCTTTCGTCCCCAATGTCATGAAACTCCTTTTCATAAAGCCGTTGCAGATGATACTCTATGCGGTCCGTTTCGGCGGATAAGTAATTCACGGAACCGCGTACCCCTACTGGACCGTATAACATCCATCCCAGAGCCGTGCGTACGGCATAAGGTGCCTGGCGGTCGCCCACTCTTTGGTCAAGCACCCAATGCGCCTCTGGCACGTCGCATCCGATGAGGAGATCCACCTCATCATCTTCCCAGTCTACAACGGTTACATCCTGCAGGTGGGGCCATCGAGTCAAGATTGCGTTCACCGACCTTGGTGCTCGCATGGGGAGATCCGCTAACGTGAATGCCTCCGTTGGTTCAATTTTCTCGTTAGTGTCTAGAGAGATGAGTTGCAGCCTTAATCTACCGGCAGTCATTACCTGTGTTCCGCCCACCGTGCTCACTGCTAACGACGTCGCACCTTTAGCCAGTTGGTGTTTGTCGGCAAACCGCTCTTTCACTAAAGTGGTGTCGGATCCACTATCAACGAAAGCCAACGCCTTGGCTATCCCAGTCGGAGTCACTACTCCCACGGCCACTACGCCTAAACGTACCGGTTTACTGGCAGATTGTGAAGTTGAACAAATCACGCTGGGCTTGGCACTCGCCTCGGATATGGTTATTCTCGCCTGATGCAGCAGCCGATGGTGTCTGCCCGTGCAGCCCTCGTAACCACATCGATTCCTTGTTCTACAGGCTGCTGCCCGGTGCGTGGTGTTGAGACAGATGAAACATGCTCCTGCCATCCTCGCCATTCCCCACCGTTCGTCTATTGTGGCATTGCCGAACTTGGGGCATTCTGGTAGGCCATGGCTAGTACCACAGGATCTGCAATTTGGTTTCGCCGTAGCATCTCGTGAAATGACGTGTGTGTTGGTCCAAGGCTGGTACTTTGGATGTTCCCGTACAGGGGTTTGGACTTGGCTAGTACCGGGCTTGTTTGCTCGGTTGCTGTCCCGGATGAGTCGGCCGAATCTGCTGTCAGCTATCTTCGTTTGCCTGTCTAAGTATTCAGTCAGGTCTTCGAAGTTGGCTTCTCTGTCGCCTCGGCTTATCCGTTCAGCTTCTTCCGCCCACCGACCCTGTAGTTCGGGAGAGAGGTGACGGACTATGCCTTCCAAAGTGTGCATGGCGTCTAGGTCAGCTCTGTAACCTAAATGGTCGAGGGCTATTGAGCAGTTCTGCATCTTGATCACCAGGTCGGCCATGGTGTAGACGTCGCCCTTGGTTCTCTTTGCCTCTGCCATCACGCCCTCTATTAGGTTACGGGCTACTTTGAAAGGTTGGCCAAACAAGTCCCTCAGAATCTTTCTTGCCCTTGTGTAGCCTTGTTCTGGATCGAGCATGGTGCATCCGTCGATAGCTTCTCGCGCTCGGCCTCGGCAGTAGTGAGTAAGGTAAAGAAGCCTTTGCCCAGGGTCGGTTACCTTGTTTTCAACGAACGTCTCGAACTGTTTGACAAACTTGCAATATTGCTCAGCTCGCCCGTCGAAAACCGTTAACTCCACTCTAGGCAGATCGATCGATGGTGGTTTGTAGTCGGCGACCTGCGTGGGGTTCCCTACCTTATTGCACTCTAACCTATCGGAAGTGTCGAAGTCACTGGTCCTATACTCTCGCTGTTTCTGTGTACACTTCTCTGCTTCATGCGCCTGTAGTCTAGCCGAAAGTAACTGTTGCTCTAGTTCTATTATTCTCAGCTTATATAAATCAACGTCCTTACGATCAATATTGCTTTCAATAACACATGAGCTAGCACTGACAGGACTAGGCGATCTAGCATTAGCTAAAGAATCATAAGTACCCAAAACCTCCCCAGAGACTTGCCGTATTACTTCCTGTCCGGGTTCGACTGCCTTTGATCCTTTCCTTGGCATTTTGCGTGAATTTTCCTCGTTCCAAATAGATCTATTGAGTATTGTTACTAACGTTTGAGCAATGCGTAGCCAAATTCGCAACGGATCCCGAAATCAGAAGGCGATTATGCGTGATAATTCTACGATACTAGATTATTAAAATAAACAATGACATAAACAATATACAAACCTCAATAATACGATCACAAAGACTCAACAACGAGAAACCGAATAGCAGCGTGTGAGCAGACAGCACGTGCGTCACGCAGGTCCTGAGCAAGGATGTGCCAAAATAGCGCTCTGGGCGCGAACAAACAACAATTGGTCCAGAAAAACAACCAGTTCGTAAAGACAAGTCAATAGTGTATGGAAATGAGTGATGTTGGGAAAAAACACTGAATCGCGAGGGAAAAAGGGGGATTTTCCACGACCGGCTGTTACAATGGCTGCTAGCTGAGAGGAGGGGCTGTGTTGCTCGCCTGTGGGTGGTCAGTGGTGGAGACTGGGGTGAAACAAGGAACCTTTTAGGGGGACGTTTTGGTGTTGGGGGAGAACGGGAAGGATCTAGGTCCACATTTTACACTGGGGCACTGGTCAGCTGGAGTGGTGGCGAGTTATTGAAGGGGTGAAATTGTTCACGGGGATTGGGCGGCACTGGATCGGTGGGTTGTAGGAGTACTTGGTTGCAGGCGATTGACCTAAAAACCTCCCTCTGGAGCGGGGTTTTGTCAGAAGTAATTTTTATATTTTTGAATGAGGTGGAATTTGCGACGGACTCTCACTTTCTAACGAATTCCACGGCAGCGCTCTCTTCCGGGAATTGAAGCAGAAGGGGGCACATGTTTCGATGTGGCCGTTTTCTGAGCAGCTTGCAGGAGCACTCGCGGTGCGACATACCACATGCTCTGAGCGTGGTCTGTTTGACCGAGGAAAGGGGCAAACGATCTGGAACATTAGGGGCCACGGCGTATTTGGTATTCTTTATCCCCCTATGGACTTCGGAAGTAACTTAGTCCAAGAAGTGGCTAGCTGGCAGGAGACTTTCAGTGTTCGGATGTTTTGAGGGGTAGACGATATTTGCGAGTGGCAACAGTATGGTCAGTGCATCATCCATGGATCGTAACTGTTTCTCTATGGATAATAGGTTTTCCCGAGGAGCATCGTATTTGTTACTGGCTTCACTGCGTATATCGACCGGCGTACTGAACAAGGTACGGCGGAGGTAGGAAGTCGAAGGCTTTTAGTGCTCCTAGGTTGAACCTGGTTGGCCACTCGGTGAATGAGGCGATCGGTGGAGGATTTTCGCATGATATTACAAAGAAATCTGATAGGAGCGGATTTGTAAGTCTGGAGCTAACCGCAGATTTTACCATTCAGGAAAAACACCCTGATTTATATTAAGTGTTGAGGATATCTTGAGAAGCTATTTGTGAGTTGTTTACCTAGATACCTTAGTGGAAACAGTACCAATAACAGCATGCATAACGACGCGGTGTAACGCAGTCCCATTTGACCATATAATATCAATCCCAGGGCTGTGCGTACGGCATAAGGTGTCTGGCGGTTGCCCACTCCTTGGTCAAGGACCCAGCGTTCCTCTGACATAAAGCAACCGATGAGGAGGTTCACTTCGTCGTCTTCCCAGTCCACGACGGTTACATCCTACAGGTGGGGCCACTTATTTGAAATTGCGTTCACCAAAGTTGGTACCCGCATGGGGAGACAGGCTAGTGTAAATGCCTCTGTCGATTTGATTTGCTACTTAGTGTCTAGGGAGATGGGCTGTAAGCTCAACCGGCCGGTAGTCGTTACTTGTGTTCCGCCCACCGAGCTCACTGCCAACGACGTCTTACTTTTAGCGAGCCCGTGTTTGTCGGCAAGCTGCTCCTTCACTAGGGTAAAGTCCGATCCACTGTCGACGAAAGCCAAAGCTTTGACCACCCCGGTTGGGATCACCTCTCCCACAGCAGCTACTTTTAAACGTAATGGTTCACTGGCAGACCGCGAAGTTGAACAAACCACACTGGGCTTGGTTTTCGTCTCTGGCATAGCTTCTCTCACCTGGTGCAACAATCGATGGTGTCTGCTCGTGCAACCCTCGTGACGACATCTGATGCTTGTTTGACAAGCTGCCGCCAGGTGTGTGGTGTTGAGGCATATCAAGCACGCCCTTGTCGTCCTCTCCATTCCCCAACGTTCGTCTATTGTGGCGTTGATGAACTTGGGGCATTCCAGGGGCCCAATGTCAGAGTCACAGGAGCTGCAAACTGGATGCGCTATAGCCTCGCGTGAAATGGCGAGTGCATTGGTCCAAGGCCGATATTTCGGCTATTCCAAAGCAGTAGGTTGAGCCCGGTTGGTGCTAGACTTGCCTGCTCGGTTACTGTTCCCGATGAATCGGTCAAGTCTACTGTCGGCTATCTTGGTTTGCCTGTCTAAGTTTTCGGTCAGGTCTTCGAAGTTAGCCTCGCGGTCGCTCCGGCTTATACGTTCCGCCTCTTCCGCCCACCAACCACGTAGCTCGTGAGAGGGGTGACGGGATATGCCCTCCAAGTTGTGCATTGCGTTGAGATCAGCTCTACAACCCAAATGGTCGAAGGCTATTGAACAGTTCTGCATTTCGATCACTAGGACGGCTATCGTATAGAGTGCTCCCGTTGTTATTGTGGAATCTACCATCGCGCTCCTTATTAGATTGCGGGCTACCTTGAATGGCTGGCCGAACAGGTCCCTCAATATCTTCCATGCTCGTGTGTAGCCTTGCTCCGGGTCAAGCATGGTACACCCATCAACAGCTTCTCTTGCTCGGCTTCCACAATAATGAGTCAGGTAGAGAAGCCTTTATCCGGGGCTGGTTATCTTATTTTCGACGAAAGTTTCAAGCTGCCTGATGAATTTGCAGTAATGTTCAGATCACTTGTCGGAAACTGTCAGTTCTCCTCTTGGCAGATCAATCGTTGGTGGCGTTGATGTTTTATATTCGGCGACCGGCGTAGAGTTTCTTATTTTAACTTATCCTGATCTGTCAGATAGATGGTAGTTGTTGGTCTTCCGCTTCCGCTTGTTCTGTCTGCACTTCTCTTCTGCTTCCTGGGCCCGTTGCCTAGCCGATAACAGTTGTCGTTCTTGGTCTAATGTCCATACCTTAAATAGATCGACGTTCTTGCAATCCACATCACCTTTGGTAATGCATGAGCTGGCACTGATAGGACTAGATGACCTAGAATTAACTGAAGAAGCGAAAATACCCAAAACCTCCCTAGTGACTTGCCGTATCACTTCCTGTCCATATTCCAATTGCTTCGATCATTTTCTTGGCATTTTGCGTTTGAGCAATACATGGCCAATAAGCAACGG
This sequence comes from Fasciola hepatica, assembly GCA_948099385.1. Lineage (NCBI taxonomy): Eukaryota > Metazoa > Platyhelminthes > Trematoda > Plagiorchiida > Fasciolidae > Fasciola > Fasciola hepatica. The sequence goes on from CANUEZ040000019.1 coordinate 7,991,826, forward strand.
ATCCCGAAGTCATAAGGCAGTTATCCGTGAAATTCCGCGATACTAAATTGTATAATTACGATGACACGAAACGGATACACACCTCAATTATGCGATCACAAGGACTCAGAAAACGGTAACCGAATTGTGGCTTGCAAGAAAGGAGCACGTGCGTCATGCAGGTCCAGAACACGGATATGACAAAGCAGCTTGCTGGATGCGAACAAATAAGCGTTGGTTCGCAAAAACATACGGTGCACAAAGCAAGTCAATAGTGTAAATAAGTGAGTGGTGTTAAGGAAACATGGAACTGTGGTGCTTTTTTGGGGAATTTCCTCGGCCGGTCGTTACACTTACCCAGCTATGCTGGGAAGAGCATCTGTTGTCACAGCCAGCAACAGGCTTTATGGTTGCACACGACCAAGGCCCATTTACCGTAGAGGCAATAAACAGGGTGAAGGGCCTTGAAATTTTGGTGACTTCTGAACTGAAATAATAAGATCAGTGGGCAGGAGCCGCAAAAGGGCGTGCACTTGCGGCAGGCCAAGGGTTTTCATGCTAGAGCATATGTCTTTAGTTAGGCCAGTTTTAGAAAACGTTGTTCAGGCATAGCCGCCCTTCTACGAAAAAAGTGACACATGTTTGGGGAATGTACGACGTCTCGCACAGGGCATGACGGAGGGCCAGAGGAGCTGGGCATGAGCAGAGACTTAGGGACCGCAGGCTTTATCGTATGGAAAGGACGACACGGTAGTGACCACGATCGTTCTGAAAAAATGACCGTTTCCTGGACATCATCTTGAATCTATTTTCTCTACGATCTTTTCTGGTGTTTGATATCGATCTCATTGTGTTATTCGGCTGCGTACGTTTTACGGGACTGACTTTTCCGAGGTTTCCGTCGACCTCGTTTTGAATCACTTTCACTTTTGACCGTTCGCCGATCTTACGAGCTCGCGGTTCGCTTTCTGCACAGCCGTTGCGTTCGTTTTACGTTCAGCGTATCTCCCGTATCGGTACTGTTTCGGTGCCACGATATATAGAAAACACCTTGCATCCGTAAACCGACTTGCGTCTTCTCTATTCGTCTTATAGAGGGAGAAAAGTTGGTATTTCGCTGCCAGACTGCATAGAAGACACTTTCCCCAGCCGCTCTCGAAAGTCTTCTATGATAATGAGCCCAAAACTTCCAGAATGTTTCTGGATTGTTAGCCCGCACGGCGAGTCGGTGACATTTTGCTATCTCACGTCCTCTTCTCGTTGCTCGATATATATTTCGTACGACATATTATCGCAACGTAACCATGTCAGAGGATAAGACGCGGCTCGACACAGGCCTCACATTTTCTGCGGTTGCTTTCAAGCTTCTGGGGTTCATTTCACACGATACTGAGGTTTGGTTTGCAGCATTAGAGCTCCAATTCAAGGCAAGTAGGATTGTCGGCCTGAGCCTACGATTTTCCTATACCTTAGAGGCAGTCCCGGGCGATGTTATCGCCCCAGTGAGGGACTTGGTGATAAATCCTCCTCAAGAGCAGCCGTACGACCGGCTTAAGGAGGCTATACTGCAGCATTTCATTCCTTTTCGTGAATACGGGTTACGTCAGCTGTTTGCCGGGCACCACATAGGGGATACAAAACCCAGCTGCCACCAAACTCACCGCTTGATCCTGGCAGGGCCCGCCGATAAGTATTCGAAGGTGGTTAAGGATCTGTGACTGGACTCATTACTCTTTCGTTTTCGGGCCACCGTAACTGCTCCCCTCGGGGACTCGTCCTTGGAACGAGTAGCCGCCGTGGTTGACAAGATTGTCGCACTTGTCGGCAGTGGGGCTTATCCCCTCACCGCCATGACATCGTGCAATCCTTGGCTTATTGATCTGGACGAATCGCCAGAGAGGGCTCGGAAGTCTAGATCCATCCTGCGCCGACTGTCCTTCAAGGACAGAGTTAAACTACCCACCCCTCGCAGTAGCCCATGTAAGTAACGGCACGGACGGGCGCCCTCCACCGCCCACGTCCGCCGTGAATCAGCCTCACCTGCCTCGTCCAAACCAGATCATCCTACCAGCGGTTTTGTTGGTTCCACCGCGTTTTTGGACCAGCCGCCCGTAGGTGCAGACAGCAGTGTTCATACACCGCGAGAAACGCCCCTGCCGGCGAGTAGAAGAGACCGTACCCGCCGGCAATCAGTCTCAGGTTGGCCGTTTATTTTACGTGCATGATTCGTGTACTACGTTTGGCTTCCTAGTCGATACTGGGGCCCAAGTTTCTGTCCCGCTAGTCAGTAACGACAAGCCACGGGATTCTTTGCTTCGATTGTCAGCAGCGAATGGTCCTCCCATTCCTACCTACGGCGCGAGACAGCTTGCGGCCAACCTGAGACCATGAAGACGGTCTTTGGACGTTCGTCCCCGTGGACCTTCCCAGGGCATACTGGGAATCGATTTTCCGCAACACTATGAATTACTTGTTGATTCACTTAGGCTGCAGATTATCGATCCTCCGTCGGACACTAAATTTACGGGGCTCGCAGCAGCTCGAATAGATGCATACCGAATCACAGGTTAGCTTTTTAACATTCCTCACGATTTTCAGTCTTCATTTATAAAATTCCCCATATTAACTTAGCCATTTGAAGAGATCGATACCATGACCGATCGCTTGGCACACCGCATTGTCACTAACGGACCACCAGTCACGGCACGATGTCGTCGACTGGCACCAGACAAATCTGCTTTCGCAAAACATGAGTTCGATAATTTGCTTTCTTGAGGCATTGTTCGTCTTTCTCACAGTCCATGGGCCTCACCTCTGCACATGGTTCTTAAGAAAGATAGCACTGGCTGGCGATCATATGGCGACCATCCCGCACTAAACTTGGTTACCCGTTACGATAGCTATCCGATACACCATATACACGACATCATGGCATCACTTCACAGCACGACTGTATTTTCTAAGACCGATTTGGAGTGAGCCTACCACCAGATCCCAGTCGCCGCTAAAGATGTCGAGAAAACCGCTGTCACGAGTCCTTTTGGTTTATCTGAGTTCTCGCGTATATTTTTTGATTTGCGAAATGCTGCTCAGATATTCCAGAGGTTTATTGATAGCATTACACGAGACTTATAATTTGCTCACGTCTATATCGACGGCTTGCTAATCACATCTTCCAGAGTAGACGAACATTTCCGACACTTGACGTTACTATTTCAGAGTTTGTCCTAATATCGGATAGAAGTTGATCCCAATAAATGTGAACTTGGCAAACGGGAACTTGTGTTCCTCGGTCACAATATCACTCAAGAGGGTATTAAGCCTGGCAAGGATAAAGTGCGAGCTATTCTGGATTACGCCGTACCTACCTCGATCAAGAAGCTCAAGGCCATTTTGGGGTTAGTTAACTTCCATCGTCGTTTCATACCCCATGCTGCTGAGCGCTTGCTTCCATTAACTAGCCTGCTTCGTGGCAATCCACGTAGGTTGTCGCTTACGGATGCAGCACAAGAAGCCTTCTCGGAGATCAAAGCGACATTAGCTCAGACCACGCTCCTGATGCACCCAGTTCCGTCCACCACACTGAGCATAGCGGTGGATGCATCCGACTTTGCTATCAGAGCGGTCCAGCAGCAGTCTGTTTCTGTGATTTGGCAACCGTTAGAGTTTCTTTCTTGATGCCTCAGTCCCACAGAAACGAAATGTAGTGCATTTAGTCGCGGGCAGCTGGCCGCGTATAATGCCGTTAAACACTTCCGCCATGCAGTCGGGTTTGGTGTTTCGTCCTTTATACCAACCATAAGCCTTTGACGTATGCACTGCATACTAAGTCTGACCTTTACTCCCCGCGAGAAGTCAGACATTTAGACTATATTTCTCAGTTCACGACTGACCCACAACACGTTAAAGGTCAGTCGAACTGCTTTGCGGATGCTCTGTCGCGTTTTCAGCTCAATGCTATGAAATCTCCGGTTTTAGACATCCCTACCATGACTGCAGCACAGGCACAGGATTCTTTATGTATGGAAGCCGCTCAGTCATCGTCGCTACGGTGTCAGTCCGTACCTCTGGCCACCATTCCTGGGACTGTACTCTACCACATGCCTAATGGCCTACCGCGACCAATCGTACCCTCTACATATCGGTGTTCGATGCCCTACATGGATTCTCACACCCAGGCGTGGCAGCCAGTCTCCGGTTAGCAGCTGCACGATAAGTCTGGCCATCCATGAATAAAGATGTTCGTATGTGGGCAAAACAGTGTCTACAATGTCAACGATCTAAAGTGCATAGGCACGTAGCTTCGCCTATCTGTACTTTTGCTACACCTGATGCTCGCTTCGATCATATCTACGTAGACATTTTGGGTTCAGTCACCCCGTCACACGGGTATACCTATTTTTTAACATGTGAATCAACAGATTTACGAGGTGGCCCGGGGCTATCTCCATCTATACTGTCAAGGCCGAATCAGTGGCCCGATATCTGAGAGAACGATGGATAACTTTATATAGCTGTCCTTCCACAATCTCCTCCGATCGAGGGCAACAGTTTGAGCTCGAACTATTCTCTTCACCAACTCACGCTGGGCACGGAAAGCATTCGCACGACCGCTTACCGTCCGGCTCAAAATGGTTCAGTCAAACATGTTCATCGCCAACTCAAAGCGGTTCTTAAAGCACACGAGAGTCCCGGGTGGTACGAGACTTTATGGCCAGTTCTGCTCGCTATCAGGACTTGTATAAAGGCAGATATTCAATGTTTCACCGCAGAACTTGTCTAAGGCACGACATTACGACTGCCTGGGGAATTCTTTACGTCACGGAGTAAAGATTTACTTGCCGTACAGACTTACGTTCACCGTTTGTCTACGTACATGCAAAATCTCGCTCCCGCATAGATTCAGATGCAGCGACTACAGGTTTTCGTTCCGACCGAACTCGAAACTTGTTCGCATGTATATATTCGTGTTGATTTGGTACGGGAACCACTACAACAGCCTTACGAAGGTCCATTTCGCTTGATTTCTTGTCACGACAAGACCTTTAAGGTTGATCGACAAGGTCGCGTCGATACAGTCGGCAGCTATCATCTCGAAGCCGCGTACGTTGATGATAGCGTGTCGCCCGCTGACATGAGATTCGATGTTAACCCTGCACTGCCTGTTGACGACACTTCCGTGTCAAGTCGAGGTTTGCAGGTTGCGGTGCCCGCTACGATCTCGAATGAGGTTATCGTCTCACGTTCAAGTCAGCAGTTCGTTGGCCCGGCTACACCCTCGAATGGGGATTGCACTTCGCAGTAATAACTTTCGTGTTTATCGTTTTGACACGATTTAACATAACTCATTAGTTATTACTGTATTCTGGTCAAGTCCATTGCTGCTGATACTCCAAACTCCCGTTCCTTTTCGTTTCATGGAACCTCGCCATATGGTGCGCTTCGCTGGTCCAACGAAATCTGGAGAGTTTTGGCACCAACATTTGCATTCTGGATCGGCCCTAACATTGTCGCTCCTTGCCACTGAAGAACCTACCCAGTTGGCTTTCGGATATCATATTGGTTAACGGTTACCCGACGCTAGACGTTATTGGTGTGCCGTACCTGGATGACGGTTCACGCAATCGATGTCATTGGCAACGAATCTGGTCTACGCTCGACCATCATTCTACGGTCCCTGCATACCACGGATTCCGCCCGTCAGAATCCTATAGCACCGCTATACTCACGTATTTTGCACGCATTTGCGCACACGAATACCGTTTATATGCCTTTTTCTCCTTGACATTTTTTCGAAAGCTTTCCGTGCTTTCTAGTGGGGGCTGCTGTAGTGACCTCGATCGTTCTGAGAAAATGACCGTTTCCTGGACATCATCTTGAATCTATTTTCTCTACGATCTTTTCTGGTGTTTGATATCGATCTCATTGTGTTATTCGGCTGCGTACGTTTTACGGGACTGACTTTTCCGAGGTTTCCGTCGACCTCGTTTTGAATCACTTTCACTTTTGACCGTTCGCCGATCTTACGAGCTCGCGGTTCGCTTTCTGCACAGCCGTTGCGTTCGTTTTACGTTCAGCGTATCTCCCGTATCGGTACTGTTTCGGTGCCACGATATATAGAAAACACCTTGCATCCGTAAACCGACTTGCGTCTTCTCTATTCGTCTTATAGAGGGAGAAAAGTTGGTATTTCGCTGCCAGACTGCATAGAAGACACTTTCCCCAGCCGCTCTCGAAAGTCTTCTATAACACTACGAGGGGATCTCATAGAGAGATTAGAGTTAATCAAAGTATTTTATGGGCTTAGGCCGGAGAGTCTTTTTCATATGGCAACAGACTCCAGAACAAGGTGTCATGGGGAGAATCTGGCTAAATCCCGATCCATGCTGATAGCTAGGTCTCACGTATTTAGCAACAAGGTGTTTAACTACTGGGGTAGACTGTCTGAAGAGGTTATAGAACTGGGGACCGTCCAGGCACTCAGCGGGCCCTAGATCGCAAGTGAAATGAGATCACTTCTGGAGGTGAATTTCGAGCACGTTACTAGAGAGATACGTGTGATATGTTTACTTATTGAACGTTTCCATTTGCTACGTAGTGACTTGGTGAACGCTGACGGTGCATAATAACTCTCGCTGTTGATGTGTTAGGAGGTTTGACGTTGCCCTCTTGTTTTTAGCGAGACTTTGGAGAAGTAAACGGCGCATTGGTGGGTGCCTATCTAGTCTGCAAATCGTCGAAGGAATTCTGGGCGCTCGATTGGCCGTGGCCATTATTTGTCCTGTGCAAAATGAACTGAACTGAACTGAAATTCTGTGACCACACCGGACCTGACCTGGAAGTCGCTGCTGGGCGGGAAATACCCGGGCTGGATGTGCAACAAACTGGATGTTTACTGGCTCAAGCCGCAGGTCCTGCGACCTGACCTGACCTGAACAGAGCAGTGCAAACTGGTCACGCAAATGGGACCTTCCACTAAACCTCACCAAGTGTCAATGCTTGACCACAAATACAGGCGTTAATGGGAATGGTGTAGGTTCTTTGCAATTGGTCTCGCAGGTCAAAGACTTGGGCCTTATAATGGAATACAGCTTCAAGCCGTCGAAGCAGTGCACCGCAGCAGCCAATATGGCCAGGAGAGAACTCTTTCGAGTTAGATCCATTATTTCGCGTAGAGAGCCGGAGATTTTCGTTCCGATATATCAGGCCGTAGTTAGGCCGTATATGGGGTACTGCCTGCAGGCCTGGGCACCGTACTACCAGAAGGATATAGACAGTCTGGAGAAAGTGCAAGGAATAGCCACTGGAATGGTGGCTGGTGGTGGGGGGTAGCTACACAGAACGTCTACGTGCGCTAGAACTGTTCTCTATGGAAAGACGGCGCTTTCCCTGGGATTTGATAGAAACCTTCAAAGTAATGGAGGGACTGTCAGGAATAAGCCGAGGAGACCTTTTCTCTCTGATCTCCGAGAGAGGCACAAGGAGGCGTAGTCTTAGATTACAAAGGAAGCCTTCGAGGCTCCAAATTAGAGCGAAGTACTTCCCCAACTTGAGTGGTACCCTGTTGGAATAAGCTCACGAAGGAGGTCACTAATACCACAACAGTGAAGGCTTTTAAGAAAGCAGTAGACCTATGTTGGGTGGCAGTATACCCCGAGTTATGTTAAGCAGCTTTTAGGGTCAGATGCAATTTACTCATTGTTTCCACCTTTCTCTGCCAGGGTTTATACTGCACAACATTTCTGCCTTTCAGAAAAGGAAAACCACGCAGTGTTGGGAGCTACGGAAACGCGCCGACGACACAAATATCTGGACTCAAGATTGGCTCTAGCCACACCAAGTCCTGTGCAAACTGAACTGAACTGAACTGAACTGAACTGAAGAAACGCCACGGATTCGATTTGAAGGTCATGCATGAGCTGCAAGTGCACCAGAAGCTGTAAGTGCTCATTCACTACGTGCTGACCTTTTAGGTTGATTTGTGGAGATGTTCAGGGAAAAATAAAGGCACTATGTTCTCGAGTTTCAAAAGTCATGAAGTCAGCTGGAGGATTTGATGTTAGCGGTGGTTCATTTAACATTGAATCGTCATGTTTTAGATGATGTTTTGCGTCGGGGACTTTTTCGGTAATGACCTCAAAGATTTCACGAGTCTGAGGAACGGAGATTTCAAAAGTAAGATAGAGAGTCACTTTTTCTCACTTGTTAGTGCCTTTGCCAACGTATTTGGTGACAACTCTGTGTGATGATCTTAAATCACTTATCGCGGAAGATGGAAGTGAAATCTGTGAAAACCTAATCTACCTAGGTAATTTGTTCCTTTAATCATATATTTCAAAGGATCAAAGGGCATGTACACAACAGTATCTGGCTTACGAGTAGTTTATTCCTCGACCCAGAGTGGAGCGTTTTCTGATGATCCTGGGGTACTCTCAGCACTGTTTTCGGAGGCCGTTGAAGCCGAAAATGTTGGCTTTATAGGCGTTGATCTTCTGCTTACTTCGCAATGGCCTTCTGGCGCGGAGAAGCACGTTCAGATGGCCCTCCCAGAGGAATGTTTAGCATTGGCCAAAAGCGGATCAACCACGCTCGCTCGTCTGGCTTACTTTTTAAGACCACGATATCACTTCTGCAGTGGAAACGGTTCTTATTTTGAACGTCCACCCTATCGGTAAGCCGCAGTGTTTCCTAAAGATGGAAAAATGGTAAAAAGTTGCTCTGTATGCCTTTTGTGTCTAGTGAGAAGTTGAATACGAATGATCCGTGACTTCGAAGGTTAGGCTCGATTTTAATCTTCATTCTGAAATTTCAAGACACTTGGACTTGGTATGACGCCAACTTATGGTAGCGCTGAAGACAACAGCCAGCTGAGTCACAATGCATTTTGAAGAATGATTAACTAATGTGGTACAGCCCGGTAGACCAAAAACATTTTTCCCTACCAGGTTGACGGTCCCCGGATCATTGACGAGTCAGTTACTAGGGCAAATCACTTAAGCGGTCCGTTCGGGTTTCACATTCCGCCTCCGTAGTATCGAACACTAGCTCAGTGGTTTATTTGCGCATTTTTGGCCCTGGTACCCGATGTGACAGCTATTGGTCGCTGCAATCAAAGTGACCCATCTGCCACCAGGTCATAAATATTGGAGTGGTCTCTAAGTCACTTCAACAGTTACCATACCGAAGTTCGTTCAAGTACCCTGCGAGAAATTCTGCCGAGTTCTGTTGGTAACCAGGTGGGATGGAATTTTGAGTCTGCAGTATTCATTAGAAATTCAAAAAGAGCTGCACTTCAACTGAACCTGTCCACCAAAATGAATGAATCCATATGTTACAGTTGCTGATGTAGTAATAAATTTAAGAAGTCTGAACAACGAAAACAGGCGGGAAGCTCGTAATATTGAATCCCGCTATTTAAATTTATTCAAGTGCAGATTTTTTTCCGATTTCTTGCTGCCTTTCGGACGTTTTCCGACTGTCCTTAATCATGACAATCTGTCAGTACGTTCATAGAGTTTTAACGTTTCTAGAATAATATCTTATAGACTCGTAGTCTTTTCGACAATGCGATCGTTTAGTTCTCAATTGTCTTACCGTCTCAAGAAATTCAGACAGCGTACCACTTACTCGGTAACACTGCAAATAGCTAAAAGCTTTCTATAGAAAATTTTGCTGTCATGTTTCCCAAGATGTGCATTACTATAACCGAGAGCTTAAACTTCCACGAGTAGTTTCTATGGCACAATGCTCCCCTTCTGGAGCGTACTCCCGAAAAGTGGTCACTCCCTCCATGCGAACACATTGTCCCTGTCCTAACTGATTTTACCACTAAAATTCCTCGGTACCGAACACTTTTCAAGCGAACACGGTCATCGGGTCGCATAACTATACACTGATAAAGAACGCTGCTTGCTCTTATACTGCGGAAAGCTCGTAGACCCTTCTGTTGTGACAAGCGTCAAATGTTGCACTTGGGTATGTATGTATAAACCTATAAAGCCCTTCAGGTAGCTCATGAAAAGTCATTGGAATCATTTGACAGTGTCAGTGGATGTTCTGGAATTCCGCGTGTGTTCAGTTGTTTGTGACAACCATTCATACTCTTAGCGTTTGACCTCATTTTATATGACATGTAAAGTGAATTACAGTGTAAGGGGTAAACCCCGTAACCAAAAGACACTAAAAAGGGTTTTGAGGGGACATTCACATAAAAACCAGTTTACTGATTGCACAGGATTTTCGTCCCGTAATTGAGTGACTCGCAGATAAACGAACCTCAATTCCCGAGACGGAGAACACCGGCTCGCTCTACTACGTGTACTAGAGGACAGATTATCAAGCAATAATAGTAATACCTCAAATTATGAACAAGCCGACCACAAAATCAATACAGTCCAGAAAGGCTTCAAGAATCCCAAGCAACGGTAGGCAGGAGACGTTCGAGACAGCAATGCAGGAACGAGTCAAGTAGCCTACGGAGTAGGTCCTTATTTATGGGGGCCTTTTGGCCAATCAACAAACAAGAGAAATAATGGTTGGAAGGAACACAAGCGCAAGTGAAGAACAAGCGGATTAACGTGGTTATCAGAAAAAGCGATAACAGCGGGAGACCGCTCAGTCCAGTCGTTCACACGGATAAGACCAACGGGGGGGGGAGGTTACGTAAACGGTAAACTCGGACAGATAAGAACAGTTAAACTCATGAGACTTGGGGGTCGATCGACACTTATCGTAGAGACAAGACTGAAAAGAACTGCGTGACGCAGCATGACTGAACAACAATTCATGAGAACAGAGAGAAGACACAAGTCGCGAGATGCAAGCATTTCATTTACTCTTGTCCACCGCGGACGTAAAACGTGTCAGTATATACACATGGTACAGTAGGGGGGTAAGTGCAGCAGTAAAGTAGGCACGATCGAAAGTTCTTACAGTGCGTACGTTGGGGAGAGTGAAGTTTGTCGCGTTAACGCCAGGGTAAACAAACATTTTGGGTCAATCGTTTTTGTGCACAAAGTGCTGGCCGATGCATCATGATTAGAATAGCTTCACTGAACGCTAGTAGTTTCGGTACTGGATTGCGCAACAATGCTTTGAAACACTGGGTCAGGTCAACTTTGTGACCTGATGCAATCAAGTGTCTTGCAATCGAAGAAGCTGGCGGTTTCACTTCGTTGTGTATTGTCCTAGCAGGTTGCGTCATCAAGTTTGACAGCCATTTGGGTATGTGTTCTGACACTCGTTAAGCCAAGCAACGATCCGTCCTGCCAATGTATACGTCACCGCAACTGCAAGTAAACTGATAGGCAATATGTGAGACATTGGGATCAGCAAGACTATTTGAGTGATTTTGAAAACATAACCTTTTGGTCGTCTGCAGCAAACGCAACTGCGCCGCTGTGTATATGTGCCTTAGAGCTGACTTGAGATTACAATTTATTTGATTGAATAAATGATCTCCTTTAAAAGGCAAAGTGATAAAAACTTGCTTCTTCTCCACGTTCATTGTTTTGGCGCGCACAAACAAACAGCAAAGGCTTGACCGATGGGCCGAGTACTTCAAGGAACAGTTTAGCTGGCCGCACGCTAGTGTAGTTACTCCCGTGTCAACAACTGCGATTCCAGGGGTGGTATCACTTGAGCCCCCATCAGAAGTAGAAGTAGAGTCATGTATTCGATTACTAAGGCTTGGGAAAGCGGCAGGTCCCGACGAACTTCCTCCAGTTCTTTTCAAACTGGGTGGTGAGGCGTTGATAAAATCACTAACCGTTTTGCTCCGTGACATTTGGAACGCGAAGCGTATTCCGTTAATGTGGAGTGAGTCGTTGATTGTTCCCATCTTCAAGAAGGGAGTACGCAAGGACTGTAGTAATCATCGTGGGATTAGCCTAATCCCGATTCTCACCAAAGTATTAGCTTCGATTTTGCTGCACCGTCTTACACCGGCTCGCGAGAGGAATGCCCGCGAACAGCAGGCTGGATTCCGCCCAGGTCGAGGATGCATCGACCAGATTTTTACTCTTCGCGGACTACTTGAAACGCGTCACACGCACCGCCGATCGACAATAATGATTTTCTTAGACTTGAAAGACGCTTTCGATTCAGTTGATCGAGCAGCACTTTTCAGTACTCTTCATCGAAAAGGTATGCCTTAGAAGTTCGTGAACCTACTGAGATCATTGTATTCTCATACTTCTGGCCGCTTTATAGTTTACGGTGAACTATCCGGTCGGTTCGAAACGACCAGTGGTGTTCGGCAGGGATGCCCTTTGTCTCCATTCCTTTTTAACTTCGTCATGGACGAAATAATGGAGAGTGAGTTGCAAAATCTTCAGGATGTAGGCGTCGAACTAGGAGATAGTGAAAAGCTATGTGACCTAGATTACGCAGACGACGTTGTCTGCTTGTTCGAATCCACGGAACATGCTCAGCGTGCACTAGCTAGACTTGTGAGAGCTGTAGCTCCATTTGGCATGCGCTTTGCACCTTCAAAGTGCAAGGTGATGTTACAAGACTGGACGTCAACAAATCCAAGCTTTATGCTCGATGGGGAGGTGCTGTCAGTTGTCGACCACTTCACCTACCTCGGCAGCAGCGTGACGACGGATGGGAGCACAGTAGTAGAGGTGAGCACGCGTATATCCAAGGCTCGATTGGCGTACGCTGGACTGAAGCACTTGTGGCGCCGAGCTGACATTTCACTGGAGTTGAAAGGTCGTGTATACTGTGCCACGGTGCGTTTAGTTTTGTTGTATGGTTGCGAGACTTGGAGTCTGCTTGCAGAAGATATTCGTTGTCTTGAGGTTTTTGACCACCAATGTTTACGTAGTATCTCTAAGATTGGGTGGAATAGCCGAGTGGGCAATGCTGAAGTCAGAAATAGAATATTGGGTACTAATTCAGAGAACGTTTTGTCACAGCGTATCCAACTTAGTAGACTTCGTTGGTTGGGACACGTGTTACGAATGGCAAACACACGTCTACCGTACCGTGTCCTCTTCTCCGCCCCTCCCAGGGAGTGGAAGAGACCACGTGGAGGTCAACAGATGACGTGGCAGCGAGGAATGAGAAAATGTACAGCAGACTTAGGAAAAGCAGGTGCTTCACGTCTTCGTGGTTGGGGTCCAAAAGATCCGTCTACCAGTTGGCTGGAGACACTGAAGGATATGGCTGCGAACCGCGAACAGTGGAGATCGTGTTGTCACTTTCTATCGAATCAGAATGTTTGATCGGTGTACGTTTGTACAGTTAGACTGTGTATTTCGTGTGTTGGCTACTAGGGCATTCTTTTCTTTTCCCACCCATATAGGTCCAGTCCCTGTCCATCTTGTATATTCATACTTTCTAATTCAACGTGCAACATGGCGAGAAAGGCAGTGGTCAGTGGGGCTTGCCCTACTGTTTAACGCTGTACGATGATGATGATGATGCGCGCACAAGTCTCGGCCTCTGATGTTGTCTGAGAAAGTTCTCCGGATAACCGTTGGCCAGCAGCGTTCTTTTTATGAACTCCTCTTCGTTTTGTATTTGATCTTCTGTACAGATTTTCTGGACTCTGTTGAAAAGAGTTCTGACCAATCCACGTTTGTAAGCCACTGGGGAGAAGCTGGAGAATTATAAATAACGACCGCCCCACGTTGCTTTTCGGTGGATTCTGCGCTGTAGAGTCCCATCTTGACGCCTGGTTAATAGAATATCTAGAAAGGACAAACTATTATCACGTTCTCCTTCTTGAGATACACTAAGGTTTGGGTGAATAGAGTTAAGAACGTTAACGAAAGGGATAAAACGTTCTTCAGTCGTGAAAATTAAAATATCATCCACGTATCGTCTGTAAAATAGAAATTGGGAAATATTATCACGGAGCTGTTTTTCGATCATACCCAAAAATACATCTGCCAAGGTTGGGCCCAGAGGGCTTCCCATGGCCACACCATCCGTTTGTTTGTAAGCTTTGCCTTCAAAATTGAACCGAATGTTTTCTGTGCATAAAAGAATGAGTTCTTTAAGGTATTCAACAGGAATACGCAAATGAAAGTTGTGCGAAGAAATAAAATCACATAGATAATCTACTGCCTCACGAAGAGGAACCTGTGTAAAAAGTGACTCAACATCGACGGAATACATTTAATCCGAACTCACTGCAATACTGTTAAGCGAATTCGCTAGTTCAAATGAGTCTTGTAGACAAAATGGTGTTATATGTTTCCGAACGGGGGTAAGAATATCGACGAGCCACCGGGCAAGTTTGTGATAAGCTGAGTTTTGCATGCATAATATCGGCCTCAAAGGAACTCCAGGCTTATATGCTTTGGGTGGTCCTCTCAAGTAGGGCGTCTGTGTTCCACGTGGTTTTAGCTTCTTGTATGTAGTTTCAGAAATGAAACCATGTAGGAGTAAAATTTGGAGTTGTCTTGATATTTGTTTCTCTGACAGCATATTGTTCTCTGGAGTAGTGTCCAGTTTGAAGCACTGCGCATCGGAAAGTATCTGTTCCATCTTTTCCATCTTTTCCATGTATTCTTTCTTTTCCATAATTACGACTCCTGATCCTTTGTCCGGTCGTAGAAACAACAAATTATTCATTTGTTTGAGTTGTTTAACCGCCATCCGGTGTTCTTGTGATAAACAACACCACTGACGTATGGGAGCAGAGAGGTATTGTTCAGAAATATCAACCAGCTTGGCCTTGAACCAGCCGGCTTTGTCGGATGACATGGGCACTAGATCTTTAACTTGATCATAAAGGTTCTCGAACTGAACGCGTGTTTGTAGCTGGCTCACTTGCTTGGGCGGCACTTTGAAATTTAATCCCAACGACAAGACCTCACGTTGCGCTGTGGTCAACTGACAACCGGAAAGATTGTGAATGAATGCGCTTGTGTCTGTCGGGAATAATGACCACTGTTGCGTTTTGCACATGCTGCCCTCAAAGCTTTTGATTGTTTTCACCCTGGTTCTTCGTACCATTTCTCTTGAAAAGTCCTCAAATTTGATTCGACAGAATGAAGATAAGGTGCCGAGAACAGCCACGAAATGCTTTTGTGTTTTAGTGAGCTTAAACATCTCACGTGCGGCTTCAATGTGGGCATTTGCGATTCCTACGAGATTGATGTTGTTCCTTGGCAAATTATCTTTCGACAAAAGTTTCACCAATCGATTTGGAAAACGACAAGATAGTACGCATTGTTACGCGGTTGAGAAGGCCGAGGGTATGATCGGCATGGAATTTAGTAGTGACAATGCATAAAAGGGAAGCAAATAGTTTGGTCAATACAAGCTCAATTTAGGATAAGGAGCATGGAACCTGGACTGAACTAGTTTAACGCAGTTCTCCGATATGGCAAGTTGAATTTCTCTGTCCAAATCCAATAGATCTTAACATTGCCCACCAAATTCGCTCGCCGGGTCGTCACGTCATACTGAATCAGCCCTGGCTTCCCTACCCACAACCTCACTACTTTCTGCTGACCGTTGGGAAAACACGTAATGTAAAACACTTATGGAACATGGGCCATTCTTCATAACCTACTTTCCGTGTTTTCCACTTCTTTCTCCTTTTTCGGTACCGCAGGGTCGTAAGCAATCTCTGATGTTTTGCGCGATCACGTGGAAATCCAAGTTTTCCTTGCGAATTGGAAAAACGGCCTTTTTTGATGGCTTTGCATGGAGTTTCTTCTTCTAACCTCGTCGAATGGCATATATCCAGGCCTCCATGTACTCACTTCTTGCTTCGGCACCAGTACTATGTGTACAGAGACAAGCGATCAGCTCGTACTTATTGTCCTCGCCAGACACTGATCAGGGATGTATTGTACACATTTGTGTTCGGCCTTATAGATCCGGGAAACTGAATTCTACCTTTTGGCCTACGCACACAAGACTAACTAAAACATGATCCCAGTCATCGTGGTGGTTATGGGCCATAAGAACCTTAGTGCTTCCTCGTGGGTCAAATACATCCAGCTGGTTAATGAGCTTTAGTATCGTAAGCTGGAATTTGTTACCACCGCCAGCTCGCTCATCGTACCGTATGTCTCCAACAGTGTCCATTTCAAAGGATAATATGCATGCATCTTTGCCACGATCTAAATCGAACTACTATCGTACCATGCAAACCCGTTCGTCAACGTATTTTCGCACCAGCACAGAATTGATGACACGAATGAGGCAAGCTTCAGTCTTGTTCACCACAGCTCTCGCACGGAGCGTCTCGCCGTTACTTGAAGCCCTGAACAATAGTATATCTTTCGGTGGCTCAGTTCCTAGGTGGATGAACTGTTTCGGATGCGAACAAGGACTTCCGATTCTCTCCGGGCTCCGTTCAAATTGATCTTCACAACCATCGATATATCTGCATATCAACTCAGGCTTATATTCCATCTGCGTCATTGTAACAGTCAAATTGAGTTTGAGAGGTAAATTAAACTTATTTTGGGTTTCACCGACGCCAGCACACGTTCCCTCCTCAACATCTGCAGGTATAACCATGAATTTCGCAAACTGCTTCTTATTGATGATATATGTCGGCTCTTCGGAGTTCGCGCTTGTGATTTTTCTACGAAGGTCAACCTGAAGGTGATGTCCGTTCACTAGAAAATCAATATCTGCTGCACAAGTTGGCAAACTTAGTGTGTCAGAAGCTTGTTTAGGTGGGCGTTGTGCTTTACCCGCTGAGCGTACAGATAACGAAGATAGGCTTCTCCAGTTTTGTGCAGACAATCGATTGTTCCTGTCTAGCACCAATTTCCGACACAGCTTGCGTCGCACAGCGACATGGCGCTCTAACTGTACAGGTACTCTAAGCCAGATTGATCATATCACCGTAAGCTACCGGTGGCACATTTCTGTTCAGAACTGCAGATATTACTGGTGCACATACGTAGATTCGGACCATGCATTAGTTTTAATGCAATTATCACTCCAGCTCCATGGTCATCGTCGCAAACCGCAAACCCTGTCAGCTGTGCAACGTATGTGTGATCCAGAAGTACGCACCCGGTATGAGCAGAAGCTAGCACATGAGCTAGGATTTACGACGAACAGTAATGTAGATGAGCATTGGGCTCATGTCAAACAGACGATGCACGTTTCAGCAGGTTTTGCCTGTGGTCCTAGATCCGTTGTCCATCAAGGACACTGTATTTCGCAAAAGTCGCTGAGTATAATGGAGCAAAAGCGTCAGCTCTCGAACCGTAAGGAGATGAATAAGATGCAGAGAAAGCTGCAAAGGCAAGTTACAAAAAGCCTAAAGAAGGATCGCGAAAATTGGTGGGTCAAGGTAGGCGAAGAAATGGAAATAGCAGCTGCTTCAGGTAACAGTCAGAGACTGTTCAAACTTGTTCGTGACACCGTTGGATGGCGCATCCAGGTCAGTGAAACGATTTTCGATAGGAATGGAGAACCCATCCATGGCACACAGCAAAGGCTTGACCGTTGGGCCGAATACTTCAAGAAACAGTTTAGCTGGCCGCACGCTAGTGTAGTTACTCCTGTGTCAACAACTGCTACTCCTTGGGTGGTATCACTTGAGCCCCCATCGGAAGTAGAAGTGGAATCATGCATTCGATCACTAAGGCGAGGGAAAGCGGCAGGTCACGACGAACTTCCTCCAGTTCTTTTCAAACTGGGTGGTGAGGCGTTGATAAAATCACTAACCGTTTTGCTCCGTGACATTTGGAACGCGAAGCGTATTCCGTTAATGTGGAGTGAATCGTTGATTGTTCCCATCTTCAAGAAGGGAGTACGCAAGGACTGTAGTAATCATCGTGGGATTAGCCTAATCCCGATTCTCACCAAAGTATTAGCTTCGATTTTGCTGCACCGTCTTACACCGGCTCGCGAGAGGAATGCCCGCGAACAGCAGGCTGGATTCCGCCCAGGTCGAGGATGCATCGACCAGATTTTTACTCTTCGCGGACTACTTGAAACGCGTCACACGCACCGCCGATCGACAATAATGATTTTCTTAGACTTGAAAGGCGCTTTCGATTCAGTTGATCGAGCAGCACTTTTCAGTACTCTTCATCGAAAAGGTATGCCCCAGAAGTTCGTGAACCTACTGAGATCATTGTATTCTCATACTTCTGGCCGCTTTATAGTTTACGGTGAACTATCTGGTCCGTTCGAAACGACCAGTGGTGTTCGACAGGGATGCCCTTTGTCTCCATTCCTGTTCAACTTCGTCATGGACGAAATAATGGAGAGTGAGTTGCAAAATCTTCAGGATGTAGGCGTCGAACTAGGAGATAGTGAAAAGCTATGTGACCTAGATTACGCAGATGACGTTGTCTGTTTGTTCGAATTCACGGAACATGCTCAACGTGCACTAGCTAGACTTGTGAGAGCTGTAGCTCCATTTGGCATGCGCTTTGCACCTTCAAAGTGCAAGGTGATGTTACAAGACTGGACGTCAACAAATCCAAGCTTTATGCTCGATGGGGAGGTGCTGTCAGTTGTCGACCACTTCACCTACCTCGGCAGCAGCGTGACGACGGATGGGAGCTCAGTAGTAGAGGTGAGCACGCGTATATCCAAGGCTCGATTGGCGTACGCTGGACTGAAGCACTTGTGGCGCCGAGCTGACATTTCACTGGAGTTGAAAGGTCGTGTATACTGTGCCGCGGTGCGTTCAGTTTTGTTGTATGGTTGCGAGACTTGGAGTCTGCTTGCAGAAGATATTCGTTGTCTTGATGTTTTTAACCACCGATGCTTGCATAGTATCGCCAAGATTGGATGGAATGACAGAGCAGGCAATGCTGAGGTCAGAAACCGAGTATTGGGTGTTAATTCGGAGAACGTTCTGTCACAGCGCATCCGGCTTAGTAGACTTCGTTGGTTGGGGCACGTGTTACGTATGGCAAACACACGTCTATCGTATCGCGTCCTATTCTACGTTCCACCTCAGGAGTGGAAGAGACCACATGGAGGTCAACAGATGACGTGGCAGCGAGGAATGAGGAAATGTACAGCAGACTTAGGAAAAGCAGGTGCTTCACGTCTTCGTGGTTGAGGTCCAAAAGATCCATCAACCAGTTGGCTGGAGACACTGAAGGATATGGCTGCGAACCGCGAACAGTGACATCGTGTTGTCACTTTCTATCGAATCAGAATGTTTGATCGGTGTGCATTTGTACAGTTAGACTGTGTATTCCTTGTGTTGACTGTTAGGGCATTCTTTCCTTTTCCCACCCATGTAGGTCCAGTCCCTGTCCATCTTGTATATTCATACTTTCTAATTCAACGTGCAACATGGCGAGAAAGGCAGTGGTCAGTGGGGCTTGCCCTACTGTTTAACGCTGTACGATGATGATGATGATGATGATGATGATGATCTGCTGAAACGTGCAACAGGACCGACGGAAGTAGCGCTGTATCCGGCTGCATGATGTCATTCATTTTGCTTTCATGCTTTAGGCACATCTGAAAATCTTTCGCGTACTGCTTGACATCTTTGTCGCAAGATACTACGCCATATAGTTTTAGCAGATCAACGTCTCCCTTGTCACAACCTTTTCTGCCGCTAATTTCCTTTGTATCAGCGCCTTTACACTCGTCTGATCCGAGATAATTTGTCTTGAGTGCGGTATCAGGGGCGTCAACCTGTCCCCCCCCCCCCTGGATCACGCCGCACGCTTCTCACGGTCAATTCACCTTTTGGCAAACTACAACTATTGTTGACTGTCACATATGTTGGGAGAGAAAGTATCTGCCATTGTGTTGTCTTTTCCATGTCTGTAAGTTGTCATAGCAATAAACGAATAGTTCACGTTTCTATGAAAAAAAACTCCACATTATTGGCTAATCGTCGGTTAAACTACTCTCTTAAGCGCACTTTTCAATCATCCTTTTTTGCCGTCGCGCCGTTGTACTGCGTCTCATTGCAAAATCTCAAGGTTGGGAATAATGGCTTCTCTAAAACTACAACGTGTTAATTTCCTTGTCTATGCTTCCTACTGTGCTGATGCTAATAACTATAATGAGATCGTTGATTTAAAGTTGTTTTC
The DNA here is from genome assembly GCA_948099385.1 of Fasciola hepatica. Lineage (NCBI taxonomy): Eukaryota > Metazoa > Platyhelminthes > Trematoda > Plagiorchiida > Fasciolidae > Fasciola > Fasciola hepatica. The sequence goes on from CANUEZ040000019.1 coordinate 8,011,811, forward strand.
GTCTGGTGGAGGTCGAGTAGTGAAAGTTACAATCACCTCGGGAGTAATAGGCTCGAACCCCATCACCACCAGACAGTGTTGGGGTCAGTCTTAACTACACCTGGACTTATGTGGGCCTCCACTCTAAGTCTCATGGCCATTGTTTCCGGTCACCTTTGATGGTGTGTTGTACTTTTGAGGTCATGGGTGTACCACATTCTCTGCACTCATGCACATGCATGAAATAAATCGGTATTTGTTATCAAATATGCAGACAATGTATCGTAACCTTACCATTGATGATGTGCAACATGGTGAGAAAGGCAGTGGTCAGTGGGGCTTGCCCTACTGTTTAACGCTGTACGATGATGATGATGATGATGATGATGATTGACGATGTGTTGTCACTTACTGTTTTGAATCAGAATCAGCGTTGTACATTCTGCAAGGTTTGCTTCGCTATTATGAAAAACTATAATTGCCCATTCGTAGTGCGCTTTGCGATGGCAATGGGCGCGACCCTGCAGACATTTGTCGACCCAGTTTCATTTGCGGAATATGCCTGTGTAGTCGCTTACTTCAGTTACGATGCGAATGCTGGATTACTAGAGTTATCTTGATCCATTTTCAATAACTAGTCTCCAGATTTAAAATCGAGGTTGATAAAACCCATCAGACTCGTTTATCTAAAGAGCGAGTCCCCAAAGTTGATTTGTATGTCTGTAGCAGAAAGAGTGGGCAGTCTCTGTATGACTGATTAGGGTTATCCCATATGCGGTCCGCTATCACCAAGGGCACGTTTTACCGTACCTCGCCACGTTTCTTGTTCCTCGTCTGGAGTGGAAGAAGCCATGTGGAGGTCAACAGATGACGTGACATCGAGGGATGATAGAATGTACAGCGAACTTGAGAAAGTTAGATGCCTCACGTCTTTGTGATTGGGGCACAAAAATCCCCCAGCCAGTTGGCTGGAGACACTGAAGGGTATGGCAGTGAACCGTGAACAGTGGCGATATTGTTGTCACTTTCTGTTGAATCAGAATGATTGACCAATGTGCGTTTGTACAGTTAGATTGTGTATTCCGTGTGTTTGATTCTAGGGCGTTGTTTCCTTTTCCCACCCCTTTAGGTCCACCCATGTTGAGAAAGTGTAACTGTGTAACTTCGTTTTCCCAAATTTAGCGGAATGGCAAAGCCAGAAAACCTAGCGGTTGGCAGAGATCTTGTATATCTCACACGGGATGCGGTCCTCGCCGGAGGACTTCCTGTTTTTTTCGATTTCTCGATGACAGAAGTTACTTCTGGCAGGCTGGGTGGATCTCGGTCAATTTCGTATCCCTTGGCGTTTCCTGGCAAAACTGCACAGCATGGTTTGAAGGAAGGATGATCAAGTAGCTCGCTGAAATGCCCGACCCATCTTCGGAGCTTTTTTCGGTTCTGGGTATGGCGCGCTGTTGAGACTTTAAATCTTTCGGAAGCCATAGATTTTGAAGAGGTTCAAGTGTTTCAGGATCAGGTTTAATTGAACTGTGGGGAATTTCGTATCTCAGAAGCCTAATCAGCTTTACTTCAGTTGTCCTTTTACTGCCGTTAAATGTCAGTCCGTATTTCTCGGCAGCAGTGTAGAATCGCGATAGGTTTTTCTGGTGTTGTTCTTCATCCTCACCACAAGTAGTTATATTGTCCAGGTATGCAAAGGTGCCTGAGAGGGATTCAGCATTAATAATCTGATAGATAATCCTCTAAAAGCACGAAACACCGTCGGTCACATCAAAAGGAATCCGACGGAACTGGAACAGATTTCCACAGGCTTTAAATGCAGTGAAAGCCTCGTCTTTCTCCCGGATCGGTATTCGATGACAGGCAGATTTCAAATCTTGAGTACTAAAAGCAACATAACTTGAGATTTTTTCGACCTTTTGATCGACTTTGGGAGTGGATAGGCGTCAAGGCGCGTGAATCGGTCGACTGCTTGGCTGTAATCAATTACCATTCTGCGTTTCTGCCGTTCGTGAGTAGTGACGAGTACCTAAGCGCGACAGGGTGAGTTGGACGACTCTAGCATTTGCCCTTTTAGTAGATGTTCGCTTTTCATTTTGTCAAAGCCTTCATCTGCGGCGGAATATCGTCGTAATTTGGTGGCGACCGGGATGCGGTTGGGTAGTAAATTGTGAAACAGAGTTGGCGGGTCAATAGGAACAGCAGTGAGCTTACACAATAAAAAGTGTTCACTTTCGCCTCTCAAAGGCATTATTAGCATTTTATACAAACGCAAGAAATCATGACCTAAAAGCACGTCAGCACAGAGGATGGGCAGAATGGAACGTTTAAAGAGAGGGTAGTTAGAACTTTTGTAAGAATGTCACAATGCACTGTCCGTGTATGTAAATTGTAAGACTGGTGGATGCCATGGTAATGGAACTGAGTGGCCCTTCAATATTCCAACACTGCTTCTGAACAACAGAACTTGATATGTAACTGTCTGAACTTCCGGTATCCACCGAAACTCGCAGAGGTACTCCGTTGATGAAAACCTGTACTACTGCAGTAGAAAGGCAGTGAGGAGCGGAAGCTGATATCATGGAAGATAACAAAGAGCTAGTTATCGACGTAGTTTTGGTGTGCGGTGCTGAGCGAAACACCTTTTGGTAATGCCTTTTTTCGTTACACGGTTTGCACACAGATTCTCTAGCAGGACACTTGGAACGAGGGTGTCTGACGTGCCTACAGAAGCTGCATCGGTCAGTTGCTGCTGCCGCCGCTAGATCCGACTCAGACAGGTAGGAACATGAGTCCTTGAGCATATCTGGATTACATGTTGAGGCTGAGCACGAAGGATCAGACAGGTAAAATGAATGAGATTGGTGGCAGACCATTTCCAAAGAACAAACATGTTCGTAGCCAGTATCGAGATCCAGCGACCTGTTTACCAGAAGGCATTGTCGAATGGTGCTAGACTGCATTCCACTGATGAATGCATCACATATAGCGTCGTTTTGATTTTGTTTGGCTGTGACAGGTTTGAAAGCAGTCTTTTGCTAGCAATTTTAGCTTTTGTAGGAACTGGTCCAAAGTTTGACCCGTTTCCTGTTTACAAGAAGACAACACGCACGCACAAAACCTCATTTTTCGGTTCTGTGTAAATTTTTTCAAGAGTATCGATTGCAGTTTCGTACGTTTTGCACTTGGCAACTTATTCGTATGCTGGTAAAATGACGTAGTTATGTATGACATCGAGCTTGTCCGAATCAGGGGTCGAAGATTTAGCGATGAAAGTACTGAATGTGCGGAACCAATGTTTCCGGACCGTTGATGACGTTAGTGGTGAAGGATCAGCATCGAAGTGTCCGGGTCGTAAAATTTTGTCTATTGTTGGACGAATCAATTGTTGTGTACTGCAGTTAGTTATTGGATATCCTGTTTCGATCAAACAATCATCGAGTCAGAATGAGGACATTAAGGGCCCAGAACATGAGCTTTATTCATTCAACAGATTGAGCACATACGCCAAAGTAGAATATATGAAAATATAGAAACGCCCATTGTAGGTGGGCAGCAATAAGAAGCAGTTAATACACCACACCTGCTCTGACTTCATTTAATATTAAAATAATAACGTATCATTTTTAAATGTTTGAGTTTGTATATGCTGTCGATGGCCTCCACTATACCAATGAACCAAACAGGCCCACTGTAAATGCAGTCTCTTCTCTAGTCCGTCGTGTAACCAAATCCTTGCATGTATCAACGAAGTCTGTACGGTTTATCTGCCGAGACTACTCACCCGCTTCTCACTGTTCCGCGATCTCCTCTCCTTAGTTAACTAGAAGGTTTTGGCTGTCCCATGTCCCTATCGTGATGGTTGTTTGTTTATTTTACCAATAGAACAGTGTGTATAGTTGGAATTAAAGACATCCAAACCCCTAGTGAATCGTCCAAGAGTACTTCAGAGAGTTGTCCTTTCCTCCTATTTATTTCCACGTACATTAGTGGCCTGTCAACCAGTTCTCCGGCACATTGAAATATGCCGATGATGTTGCATTCTACCAGGCTGTTTCTAACACTGAAGATTTCATTTTTTCCGGTAATCTGTCATGTGTTTACGGTTCCTCCGTTTGAGTAGATTTTGCTCCATGTTTACCCCAATGTGTTGTATGCATGTTTACCCATTCTCAGTCGGCTTATGCCTGCGACCCATCTATCAATCCTACGGAACCACTATCTATGGTATTTCCCGTCAAACATTTCGAAATCATAACGAAAATTCGAAGTGATCATCTCACATTTCAAGCGGTGTCAATAAATTCCCGAAGTTTTCTCACCGAATTAGAACGCTTGGCCATTTCGGTAGTAAACGGAAAGCTGTTTCCCTTTTCGTCTATTATTATGTTTTCCCTGTTCTCCTCTGTTGTTCTCTTGTTGTTGTTGCTGGTCTTCTAAAAAACAAAAATTATTTGCCTGTTTTATTTCACATAAAGTATAAAGGGTCAACCCCATAATCAAAAGGCATGCTGTAGAAGTGAGTTGTGGGGGAGCACTCATATAAGAGCCCGTTTATTAATCATGCTTTTGAAGAGAGAAGTTGTTAGTGGGTGGAAAGACAAAGAGGAAGAATGTTCCATACTTTAACGGTCCGGGAGAAAAAAGTAGATTAAAAGATAGAAGTAAGACATTTAGTGCCAGAAAAGTGACATGACTAGCTGCCTGGATACGTGATGGTCGGGAAAAGGTTTTCGGAAGGTGAACTATCGAAGCAAGCTCAGAAGAACAAAATCCAAAATAGTGCCGATAGAAGAGAAAACGAAGCAACAGCCCGACGATGGACTCATGACTGCAGATCGGAGATTAAAGAAGAGTCGTCGATGAGCCGGATAACCTCATGTTGAACTCGATTAAGGAGAGAAAGAGGTAGACGAAGCTCCACTCCACACGTGACTGCAATATTCAAGAGCGGGACGGATTTGAGCTTTGTACAGCAGACGCAGATGCGCTGGTGTAAAGGAGCGTCTGGCGTGAAACAGAAAACCAACTTTGCCCGCAGCACGAGAGGTGAGCTGAGATATGAAAGCGGACCAACATAGAGAGGAAGTTATAGATAAGCCAAGAAGAGAAATGGAATCTGTGGCAGGCAGCACAGCTGATTCAAAAGATAAATGTGGGGAAAACGAATGATATTTCGAAGAGATTGAGAGAGGATTGTTGTTGGGAGCATTACTTGAGACATGATTGTGAAATCCTCAGGAGGAAATGTGCTCGAAGTTGGAGTCTTAAGATACATCGATTGCACTGTGGTAACCGTCGATTTTGGTGTTGGCATGGCGGGGAGTGTGGTAAGAAAGAGAGGAATGAAGAGTGGTGTCATTGGAAAAGGAATGGATTGGGCTGAAAGTAGTGGATAGGAGATCATTAGTAAATAAGGGAAATAAGGTGGGCGCAAGTACTGAACCTTGGGGAACGCCAGCATTCACAGGAAATGGCTGAGATAGAACGCCATCAGCTCAGACGGAGACGGTTCGCTTGCTGGGAAAACGTGATGTCCACAATACGAGAGTGGAGTAGAACCCGAACGAGGGCAGTTTCTCCAGAAGACCTTTGTGCCAGACTCGGTCGAAGGCCTTAAAGATGTCGAGCGAGACCATGCATGTTTCTCCGTGGTTGTCGAGTGCACCCGACCAGGAAGGTGAGACGAGAGCCAAGATATTACCTGTGGAACGGTGAGGTCGGAATCCGTATTGGCAATCGTTCAGTAGTCCTTCGCGTTCGAGAAACATACGCAGTTGGTTGGAGATGACGGTTTTGAATACTTTCGAAATAATGGGTGTGTAGTAAATCGGATGATGGTTATTTGGGTTAGAAAAAAATTGCGTTTGGGAATAGAAAAAATCACGGCGTGTTACCAGAGGATCGGAAAAGTAGAAAGTTGCAGAGAGAGGGAGATCGAGAGAGAGAGAGAGAGAGAGAGAGAGAGAGAGAGAGAGGACGGCGTAAGAGAGGAGCCAATTCAGGGACAAACATTCTAAGGACAATGGGCGGTATACCGCCCGTACCGGGTGGTTTGCATACGTCCAGAGGACACGGCCGTTGTTGGATCTTTCTAGTGCTGATATGAGGTGGAAAACCGGAGACAGAAAGAAGCGAAGGAACCAGAGGAGTTGGATAAGTGGGTAAGGTGGAGTTGGAGGCAAACCGACTTTCTCGTGTGGTTCACAAACGAGGTCATCTGGGGAATTACAAATGGGAGGGGAATTGAAGGAGTAAAAATTGCGGGAGACTGCTTTGGCAAGGGACCAAAATGTTCGGCTACCGGTGACATATGAGAATAAACGTTCGGCTTCCCAGCGGACGAAGCGTTCTTTGGCTCTCTGTATGGTTGACGAACATCTGTTCCTGGCTTGCACGAAGCGGCGGTGGGAGTCAGGAGTAGGCGAGCGGCGCCAGCGGCGAAATATTGCACACTTCAAGCGCACAGCACGATCACATGCGTGGTTGAACCACTCGGGGGATTCCGGTTTGCCGGGTTTGAAAACGTGAGGAATAAAACGTTGCATACTTTGGAGAACAATGTCAGTGAAGTTAGGAACGGGAACGGAAATAACTGGAGAAACGCAGCAATCATTCCGAGGATAGGAAGCTAGGAAATCGCGAAAACCATCTCAGTTGGTTGAACTGTAACGCCAAAATGTGTGTCTCGAGGTGGGTGGAGGATCGGGGCAAGTATAATTGATGGAACGGGAAATATGACAGTGGTTATAACTCGGGTGTCTTTCGTGCCACCTAATAAACTATCTTCTATATTGTTTGAACTACACGTGACTTGCGGAATGTTCGCACGTAGTATCTTTTCGGACCGCGCTCACTTTTTGCAGCGATTCATTCAGGTGTCCGCGTACCGCTCCTGCACGTTGTACTGCTCGACCCATTGACTTCCACGGTAACCTCTACAAACACTACTGTCCCTTATCCGGTTTGGATCTACTGAATTTCTTGGCACTTTTTGACTTGAAATCATTTCTTTACTTCCTCAATTAGATGGTGGGGTAAGCGTAAGTTTTCTTGGTTGAAATGCGGTCGTCTGTCGAAGCAAATTCTAACCAAATACACATTGATAGTATGGCTAGATTATTCGCTCTAGGTTTTTAGATCTAAAAATACGTCCAATATCCCAATAATGAATCCAGTAGATTTTGTCTTTTCGTGTATTTTCTTGAATACAGAAGTGGCCCCTTTTAATCCTTTCCAAAAATTAGGGTTTTTCTCAGTCCTGTTGGTCAAATGTTTCTCGCCAAGACTAGTATTGGACTTGGGTCATCGCTCGTAATAATCGATTAGTCAACTGATCAGATGCTGTATATTCTAAATTCATTCATCCGCATTAACCGTCTATTGACTGTCTCAGATGCATACAGTTCTTACTAACGACCTAGCCTAATTATCTTCGTTATAGAAACCACCGAGTTCTTCAAGAAAAAGCAAGTCACGTTACCCGTTTTATTGCTCTAGCAGATGTCAAAAATCCGTTTAACCGCAAGGTGAGCTCGATTGCATGCGCATTCATAGCTTGTGCTAGTATCTTTACGCGTTGAAGTTAGTTCCAATCGACAAAATGACACGGGAAGACCTAACATATCAGCCGGAAGATGTGACTGAAAACCCTTATCGTGAAATCGCTGAGGCAGAAAATTATCAAGGCAAAGAAACTGTGAGTTCTCGCTTTTAAATCTACCAATTTTCATAATGTTCGATGTGAGGCTTTTAATAAAAGCAAACCACCATGCCGATCACCTCACAAAATTGCTGTGGACCTTGCCATAAAACACGATCCTCGATTAAACTCGTTTGCCTGGTCATTGGTTACGCCTTTAGATACATGGAGTGTATACTTGAAAGTTTTTCATCATGACACATCTATTTCGGGGTATCAAACATGCATTTCTGAATCGAAAGTTTACGCTTTTCAACTTCCAAAAGCTAGCAGATGTTTTCCTAACGTATGTTGCTTCACTGTTTATTATTTACGCACTAAATACTCACTTCATAGTCATTTTCCAGCGGTTGATGGAATTTCGTCGAGCAGTGCAGTGATAAGCCCTTGATGAACTGCTGCTTTCAAAGAAACCTTGCATCTCCACCCTGCCTTAGCAGACCCACGTAATTGTGACGTGTTTTTCGAAAGGGATTCACGGAAGTCAGCGTAATAACCCTCCATGACAATGTAAATCACAGTTGGCCCGTCAATCACATGGACAGTGTCTATATCTCAAACTGCTATAAACACCAACTAGATGCCACACCAAATCCTTCGGGCTTGGAACTCCCAAGTCTGTCTTTCGATGAACGATCTTGGTGTGACCAGAAACTTCTCAACGGGATTTTTTCCTCATAGACAAATCTGGTTCTGAGCTGATGATGCCACTGATTAGGGCCCCAGTAATTCTACCACACATTCGGAAACTACTAGGCCATGAGGATCAGTTAAAAAAGCCGCTGTTAGGCAGCGATATTGGTGATTTAAACTACACGATAGTGTCACAATATCCAACTGTTGCCCTGTATATGCCACCGTCAAGAATGGCGACAAACAATCACAGATTCCATCCTGATCCCAGGATCAGATGTGTTCCCGGAAAGCGATTGGCAGTAGACATGATGGGGCTTCTATCGACAACTTGAGGAGATAATCTATACGTACCGATAATGATGGATTACTTTGGCAAATGGTTCGAAGCCGTCACCATTCCTAATCACGGGGCTCCTACTGTAGTGACGGCAGTTGCAAATGAATAAGTCTCAGGTTATGGCGTCCTTGATACCGTCCATTCCGATCCAAGCGCAGCGCTCAAACGCAATTTTACTTTGAAAATCTGTCATTGGCTACGGATCAAGAAGACAAGTGCAAATTCTTATCGCTCACGAGGCAACGGTCCAAAAGGACAGACAAATCACATCAGGAAAGCATTGTGCATGGCAATATTGAGGGGTATAATGCGGACCTTTGGGTTGATTCACTGCCATCCTGCATGCTTGCGTATCTTGTTACTTTTACGCGGCTTACTCCTTCGGGAGGATGAGACGGCTTCATGGATGTCTCGAATGGCACCTGCTCGTGAGCGATGTGTGCAAAGGAACACTTCATGAAGAATCTTAGTTATTGGGTACGAAGTGGCGTCCCCAGCGTCACTCAGCTTTTTGTTCGATGCAGCAGCTCTAGCCGATGCACAACCAAGTGCTACCTGTCGGGCAACAGGAAGTTTGTGTTGGGAGCCGGTGACCGAACGATCGGTTCATACGCTTCCGGATGGCAGTCTGCCAGTCGAAGATGCTTAACGCTTAGTAAATCATACTCCAACCAGGATAGCTTAGTAAGAGGCAAGAGGAAATGGTCTTATTTAGTGACGGGTCACATTTGCGCACGTCACGCTGTTATCAGTGGCCTTCTGTAACTTTTGCGTAGAGAGTTCGCTGCCAGGTGAAGAACCCGCCACACCTTCTAACAATGCCTGGTTGCTTTTGTCTGACTATTCGCCCTCGGCCTGCCCTATATGGGTGACCCTGAAGGGGCGCTTTACGCTCCAATCGCTACAGTACTCGAAGTCATCGTAACGCACAAACCCTGTCACCACAGTAAGGTCGCAAACTCGATCAGATGCTTATGTGTTGGCGTTCGTCCAGTCATCAATCAGGTTTTCCGCTGTAATGCTGATATTTGACGGGGAAACATCTGCCAAATGAAATAACCGCTCTCTCTGCCCTGGATGAGTATCATTGACGTCACAGTTTACGCTTCGTCTGTGTCTTTGACTAGCAATAGCTTCTGAAGTGGCACCTTGGTGTCTAAAGTATTATTACGACCGCAAAGTGCATGTAATCAAGTGGTCACGTCTATCTTGTTCGCCTCAAACCACTAAGTATAGTCAGCTCCGAAATCCACAGGCATTGGCAAGTTCAATTCAGTTCAGTTCAGTTCACCCACCAATCTCGCACTTCTGTGCTCTGGTTTTGACGGTAACTCTACCAAGTCGTGTTCACCCACACACCATCTGTCTGTAGCTCGAGATTTGACCGACGCTTCCGTGGACGTTTTTGCCGTTCACTACAATCAGCTGAAACCGGCTTACAAGGTTTAAATAACGAAGCTTCGCCATATGACTTCTCTCGTCAGTTTGCGTATTTTGGAGCTAGTAATTGAAATCCTTAGTGAAGAGGGGCACCGAGCTCCAGCATCATATAGCAGCTCTGAGAGTAGTACTGCAGCAGAAGGGAAGCAGTGTAACGAGAGTAAAGCTGTAGATAACCGTTTTAGTTAACCGCGTTCTAATCTCTATTTTATCTGATTTCACCTTCGTGATTCCCGAAACGCGTTGGTCGCTTAGGCTTCCGACGATGACAGTTTCGTAGGATCAGAAGACCGAAGGATAAAAGTGTTTGAATGAACTGAATGACAGTTTGTAAGTGAATCGGCGAACTTGTGTATCTTTTGCTCTCATTTGTGATCATATTCCGATAATATGATTGGCTCGTGTCTGTGATTTCTCACTCTGTTTATTGCATCGTGTGTATGAGTCGTGATTGGCCAGACCAACTGAACACAGCTGTCGTATCCGTTTCAGCACTGTCTGTATGCTGGAGCTGCCTAATCTGTTACAATTTGGCTTACCCGGCATGGTGTTCACTGCGAGAAGTCACAGGCATACAAGAACAATTATTATTGGTATATGATCACACGTAAAGGGAAAGGTATACGTGTTCATCGGTTCACTTATAAACTTTCATTCAGCTCATCCAAGCATTTTCTGTTTTTCTTCGGGTCCCACTAAATTACCGTATTTAGAGGCTCCAGCGTCCACCGTGTGATGAGGCAAGATCAGTGAGATGGATATTATAACGTTTCTGCCACCTGTTGTTTGAATCTCGTGATTCCTGCTGGTACGACGCCATTGCAAGAGCTGGTAATCTGCACGGATTTCGAAATTTTTATCAGTGAGCTATCGGCGGGAATGTTTCGAAAGTGTAACAGCGACAAGCATATCTCTTTCGTCATCATCATCGCACGGCGTTAAACAACAGAGCGAGCCCCACTGATCACTGCCTTTCTCATCATGTTGCGCTTGACGATGGAAAGAATGAATATAAAAGGTGGACAGTGAGTGGACCCACATGGGTGGGAAAAGGAAACAGCGCCCTAGTATCAAACAAACAAACAAACAAACAAACAAACATACATACAAACAAACACACACACACACGCACAATGGTCAATCATTCTGATTCGACAGAAAGTGACAAAACGATCGCCACTGTTCGCGGTTCGTTGCCATATCCCTCAGTTTCTCCAGCCAACTGGCTGGGGGATTTTTGTGCCCCAATCACAAACACGTGAGCCACCTACTTTTCTTTCCTTTATTACACAAAGTGAAGTACAGCATAAAGGGCCAACCCCATGTCCACAATACGAGAGTGGAGTAGAACCCGAACGAGGGCAGTTTCTCCAGAAGACCTTTGTGCCAGACTCGGTCGAAGGCCTTAAAGATGTCGAGCGAGACCATGCATGTTTCTCCGTGGTTGTCGAGTGCACCCGACCAGGAAGGTGAGACGAGAGCCAAGATATTACCTGTGGAACGGTGAGGTCGGAATCCGTATTGGCAATCGTTCAGTAGTCCTTCGCGTTCGAGAAACATACGCAGTTGGTTGGAGATGACGGTTTTGAATACTTTCGAAATAATGGGTGTGTAGTAAATCGGATGATGGTTATTTGGGTTAGAAAAAAATTGCGTTTGGGAATAGAAAAAATCACGGCGTGTTACCAGAGGATCGGAAAAGTAGAAAGTTGCAGAGAGAGGGAGATCGAGAGAGAGAGAGAGAGAGAGAGAGAGAGAGAGAGAGAGAGGACGGCGTAAGAGAGGAGCCAATTCAGGGACAAACATTCTAAGGACAATGGGCGGTATACCGCCCGTACCGGGTGGTTTGCATACGTCCAGAGGACACGGCCGTTGTTGGATCTTTCTAGTGCTGATATGAGGTGGAAAACCGGAGACAGAAAGAAGCGAAGGAACCAGAGGAGTTGGATAAGTGGGTAAGGTGGAGTTGGAGGCAAACCGACTTTCTCGTGTGGTTCACAAACGAGGTCATCTGGGGAATTACAAATGGGAGGGGAATTGAAGGAGTAAAAATTGCGGGAGACTGCTTTGGCAAGGGACCAAAATGTTCGGCTACCGGTGACATATGAGAATAAACGTTCGGCTTCCCAGCGGACGAAGCGTTCTTTGGCTCTCTGTATGGTTGACGAACATCTGTTCCTGGCTTGCACGAAGCGGCGGTGGGAGTCAGGAGTAGGCGAGCGGCGCCAGCGGCGAAATATTGCACACTTCAAGCGCACAGCACGATCACATGCGTGGTTGAACCACTCGGGGGATTCCGGTTTGCCGGGTTTGAAAACGTGAGGAATAAAACGTTGCATACTTTGGAGAACAATGTCAGTGAAGTTAGGAACGGGAACGGAAATAACTGGAGAAACGCAGCAATCATTCCGAGGATAGGAAGCTAGGAAATCGCGAAAACCATCTCAGTTGGTTGAACTGTAACGCCAAAATGTGTGTCTCGAGGTGGGTGGAGGATCGGGGCAAGTATAATTGATGGAACGGGAAATATGACAGTGGTCAAATGTGTTCGGTGGAGGAAGGGGGGAAATGTCTATGTTGCGACAGGGAACAGAATTGAGAACAATATCAAGGGTATTTGCACGATCCCCAGTTTGATCGGGGAGACGGCTGGGAAGGTCATCCATTTGGCATAGAATGTTGACCATTGCGGAATTTTCTACTTCGCGCTCCAGAGCTGAAGTGTCCAAGTAGTGGATCGTTCAATCCCGATTGTAAACATTAAAATCTCCTGAGGTGGTGCTATCGCAATTGGGATCTGACAGAAACAAGTGCTCAGTATTCGAAGATATGAGATCAAAGATCGATGGATCGCTACTGTTGGGTGAATGGTAAACAACACAAAAGTAGTGATTAAAATAAGGAAGTCGGAGTTTCAGGCACAGCAACTGAAATTCACGATCCGAAAAGTCAACATTTTGGATTTTGGATGTGGCTACTGACTAGGGTACAAAGACACACTAGCGTTGGGTGAGGAAGAGGAATGAAAAGTATGATTGTGAAATCGAAGGTGAATGATGTCTGATGAACAGGAGATTTGAGTTTCGGTCAAAAATAGAACAAGAGAGGAAGATAGCGGAAATCGGTTTACAGAATCGATGTTATGGTTCATTCCGCGAATGTTAGTGAGAGTAATGAGTTCATGTTTGTTTTCCGAGTGAGCGGAGCGAGCGAGAGAGCGAGTACATCTGTGGTTATGTACTTTCGTGATTCATAATGTGAAGGAAACCGGCAACCATTATCATGAGACTTGAAGTGAGGAACCACATAAGGCCTCGACAGATCAGGCGTGGTAGTGAACCTGGCGACAGCAGAGCTGTTTAGAACCTCGTTGCCACGTCATCTGTTGACCTCCACGTAGCAGAAAACAGGGCACGGTACGGTAGACGTGTGTTTGACGTACGCAACACGTGTCCCAACCAACGAAGTCTACTAAGCTGTATACGCTGTGATAGAATATTCTCTGAACTGGTAATCAATACTCGATTTCTCACTTCAGCATTGCTCACCCGGGTCATTCCATCAATTACAGGGATGCTACGCAAACATCGATGGTTGAAAGCCTCAAGACAACGAATATCTTCTGCACGCATACTCCATGTCTCGCAACCATACAACAGATTTGAACGCACCGTGGCATAGTACATATGATCTTTTAACCTCAGCGAAATACCAGGTCGGCGCCACAAGTGCTTCAGTCCAGCGTACGCCGCTCGAGCTTTGGACATACGCTTGCTCATCTCTATTACCGTGCCCCCATCCGTCGTAAAGCCATTCCATTTGTATCTTACTGAAGTTTCGCTCACAATTATTGACAGGTGGTGGTGGAGTGGTTTAGAAGGTATGCCTACCACCCTGGAGGTTTGACGTTTTAATCCCTCCACCGACATCGGTCACTGGTGATAGACGGTAATTTGCCATCGTCCGGCACGTTACTACACAGGCTTGCCGGATCTTGTGTTTCTCCACTCCGTGTCTCAGGATCTTACTGTCGGTTAGCCCCAGTAGTGCGGCGGGCCCCTGAGTTTATGGGGTGTACCCCTCTCATCGCGCTCATGCGCAATCATGTGATAAGAAAAGCTGTGGTTAGCGTAAGCGATTACCGATCCTGTTATAGGACAGCGCTAATCGTGGAAATATTCGCGTCCGTGTCCAGGATGCGTTTCTGACAAAGTATATTTAATATGGGTAACTTGTCCTTCATAACCTGGAATTCACAATCACTCATCAATGCACGAAAATCGACGTCCCTTTGTCGTGGTACCAGGTCATATATTATTGTAACTGAACATCTCAATTCACTAGAACTGATTAAACGCAAATCTCCCGGCGTTAGTGCGCAGCACATGCAGAACACAAGGCACAGCCTAATCGGCGCACAACACAGATAATGCACAATACCTGCGACCTCGTAGCGTAACGACACAATTGATTTCTTTGTCGGACCTCCTAGACTCGTAATCGCACAATGGGGTGACTCTTGGCTGTTTAATGACTTAGCCACAGAAAGCGGACTTCGATAAGGCCTAATCACACGGCACCGCACGTTTATTTGCGATGGCCAGCACACGTCAAAGTAAGTCATCAGCTCCACCGCATATGTAGTCTGTATGGACGATTTTGTGGAAACCATAACTCGGCCAGTCAAAACGCAGTAATACGAAAAAGTGGTGAGTTGAGCGTTCAAGCTGCATGGTGAATCATATTATACAAATCTAATCTCCTACTACTCAATTGCATTGAGTAACCAACCTCTGTAGGTTGTTCATAACGGAATGCCTTCGTTGTACTTAGGCCCCTATCGAGAAGTCATCAATCACAGGAGTCGATCGCTGTGCAGGAAGCGAGTTGTTACCGTTCAAAGCCAGTGACGCAAGGGTGCTATATTATGTAGTGTAGATGTTCAACAAATCGTTGAGAGCCAGCCCGGATAGCCTTGTGGTTAAGGTGTTCGATTCACAATCGCTCATCCCGGATTCGAATCCCCGTGGGGGCTCGGTAGATGGGCACTGCTGATGATTCCCAACAAGGATGGAACAGCTGTAGTGTTTTCATGGTTTTCAATGGTGAGTTGGGCGCTCAAGCTGCATGATGAATCATATTATACAATAAGGAAAATGTGAAGGTGTACAGTGGCGTGGGAAAAGTTAGATTCCGTACAGAAAAGGAAAACCAGAATATTCGGTATTTAAACAGTTTTGTAGCTATATAATGTTTTGGTTGGAATCTGCAGGCCCAAATATGGGGGGAAGGTATCTTTCCTAACGGGACATCGCCGGAACACCCCCTCAATATCCGACATAAGGGAATGACAAGTTTCCCAAGTTTCAGTCTATCCATCCGTTAACCTCGCACTTCTTTGCTCTGGTTTTGGTTGCTGCCTTCCAGCATCGTCGAGACCGGAGTTGGCCAAGCGGTTATCATCGTGGACTTTGGACAAGAACCTCCAGCATCGTAATGAACTGGGGTAAAAGAGCACCGTAAGCCCGAAATCGACTTCGACTCTTCATGTACAAGGTCTTTATTAATGCAAATAAATTTCTCTTTAACGAGAGGCAGAGAACAACTGTGCGGTCGACTGAGTCGAAGACCACTTTTAGACCAAGAAAAACGGAGATGATGTGCCCACAGATGTGCCTGTGATCTAAAATCTGTCGAAGAGTAAAGATGTGATAGCAATCAAAGCCACCTCACCCAACGCACGGTTAATGGTTGTGTGAACTGAACTGAAGATGTGATCAATACAACCTCGACCAGGTCTAAACCCAGCTTGATTCTCGCGCGAGCACTGTTCGCGCGTGGTTGATAAATGATGGGAATAAAACCAGCGAGTAGTTTAGACGTGGCGCTAAGCAGACTTATTCCCCTGAAGTTTTCACAGGTGGACCTGTCGCATTTCTTGTAAGTCGGTACGATCACCGATTCACACTTGTTCCGTATTCGATACCAAACGGACAAGTTTGGTCAACTCCAGTAATTGCTGAGCCACCGTCTTTGTAAATGGACAAAGCAATCCATCCGGTGCAGCAACCTTATATCGTTTAAGGTAGCCTATCTAACAAAGAACCTCCGCTTCTAACGGAAGATTGCTGTCTACAACCAGAGATGTAACCATCGTGCTACTTAGCAAACCTGTCGTGGATAAAGACCGTCACAACGAGACTGCATATTGACAGGGTGTGACGGCTTGCGCGCCTCGGCGACCCAACAAGCCATACAGGTCAGCTTACCTCAAGGAGAAGACTCAGTCATTCCCGGAAGGTCAATGGGCAGAGGAATGACGAAGAGGTCTCCTGGTGCTCCAGTTAGGGGGTCGATTTGTACCGGCAACTCAGTCGGTAAAAGCAGTGGAAGAATAATTAACGTAAAAAATTATGCTTCCACTCAGCCACCCCGCTGCCTTGCGAACAGGTTCTTGTTAGAACTAAAGGCTTTGGATGAGGACCCTAATCATTCTCCTGCTTTGCGGTTGGACCTCCTAACAGTACTCGTTCAACATCTCCCGTGAACTTCACGAATAGAAAGAATTCCATACTGCATCGGTCGTCGCTCAGGATAATCAGGACTGCGCTGCTCTTTGCATCGAGCGGGATGGGTAGTGATAAGTGGGCTACTGCTCAGAGTTCCCTCTCTCTTATTCAACCTTTGTCTTCTGTCCCTAACCACCCCTCTTTACCCCATCTATTCACCCATAATGCTCCCACGGATAACAGACCCGATTCTCGCAACGATTCACTGTCAAATAGTGTCGGGAATAATCCTCTGTCTGGTAACTCACATTTTCTCAAGCCTCATCAGCCTCTGAATCTGGGCTTCTTTAACGGGCGTACACTCATGCCGGTCGGTCAGCAGGCGTACCTAGCGCTCACAATAGGTTCTCTGAAGATTGATGTCTGCTGCTTAAGCGAAACGCGTATCCAGGATTCGAGCAGTGTAATTCACCTAACTGCTCCTGGTATCTCATCGAGGTATTTTCTGTGTACTTCAGGAGACGTAGTAGCTCGAGCTGTGGGTCAACGTTTTGTAGGAATAGTTTTGGCTGAGAAGGCTGAGGCTGTCCTTTTAGACTGGATCTCTATTACTAGTCGTTTATGTGCTGTGAGACTCCAAGGGTCAGTCGGCGTTCGAAAGGACAGTTGTGTTATGCGCAATTTGTTTGTGATCTCGGCTTACGCCCCAACGGACTGCAGCTCAGACTTGCAGAAAGATGAGTTCTATGATGCACTCGCCACCCTCGTTCGCAGCAGTAAAGGTTCTGACAGTGTAGTGCTAACTGGTGACTTCAATGCACAAGTTGGCAAACTTAGTGTGTCAGAAGCCTGTTTAGGTGGGCGTTGTGCTTTACCTGCTGAGCGTACTGGTAACGGGGATAGGCTTCTCCAGTTTTGTGCAGACAATCGATTGTTTTTGTCTAGCATCAATTTCTGACACAGCTCGCGTCGCACAGCGACATAGCCCTCTATCTGTTCAGGTACTCTAAGCCAGATTGATCATATCACCGTTAGCTACCGGTGGCACATTTCTGTTCAGAACTGCAGATATTACTGGTGCACATACGTAGATTCGGACCATGCATTAGTTTTAATGCGATTATCACTCCAGCTCCATGGTCATCGTCGCAAACCGCAAACCCTGTCAGCTGTGCAACGTATGTGTGATCCAGAAGTACGCACCCGGTATGAGCAGAAGCTAGCACATGAGCTAGGATTTACGACGAACAGTAATGTAGATGAGCATTGGGCTCATGTCAAACAGACGATGCACGTTTCAGCAGGTTTTGCCTGTGGTCCTAGATCCGTTGTCCATCAAGGACACTGTATTTCGCAAAAGTCGCTGAGTATAATGGAGCAAAAGCGTCAGCTCTCGAACCGTAAGGAGATGAATAAGATGCAGAGAAAGCTGCAAAGGCAAGTTACAAAAAGCCTAAAGAAGGATCGCGAAAATTGGTGGGTCAAGGTAGGCGAAGAAATGGAAATAGCAGCTGCTTCAGGTAACAGTCAGAGACTGTTCAAACTTGTTCGTGACACCGTTGGATGGCGCATCCAGGTCAGTGAAACGATTTTCGATAGGAATGGAGAACCCATCCATGGCACACAGCAAAGGCTTGACCGTTGGGCCGAATACTTCAAGAAACAGTTTAGCTGGCCGCACGCTAGTGTAGTTACTCCTGTGTCAACAACTGCTACTCCTTGGGTGGTATCACTTGAGCCCCCATCGGAAGTAGAAGTGGAATCATGCATTCGATCACTAAGGCGAGGGAAAGCGGCAGGTCACGACGAACTTCCTCCAGTTCTTTTCAAACTGGGTGGTGAGGCGTTGATAAAATCACTAACCGTTTTGCTCCGTGACATTTGGAACGCGAAGCGTATTCTGTTAATGTGGAGTGAGTCGTTGATTGTTCCCATCTTCAAGAAGGGAGTACGCAAGGACTGTAGTGATCATTGTGGAATTAGCTTAATTCCGATAGTCACCAAAGTATTAGCCTCAATTCTACTGCACCATCTTACACCGGCTTGCGAGAGGAATGCCCGCGAACAGCAGGCTGGATTCCGCCCAGGTCGAGGATGCATCGACCAGATTTTTACTCTTCGCGGACTACTTGAAACGCGTCACACGCACCGCCGATCGACAATAATGATTTTCTTAGACTTGAAAGGCGCTTTCGATTCAGTTGATCGAGCAGCACTTTTCAGTACTCTTCATCGAAAAGGTATGCCCCAGAAGTTCGTGAACCTACTGAGATCATTGTATTCTCATACTTCTGGCCGCTTTATAGTTTACGGTGAACTATCTGGTCCGTTCGAAACGACCAGTGGTGTTCGACAGGGATGCCCTTTGTCTCCATTCCTGTTCAACTTCGTCATGGACGAAATAATGGAGAGTGAGTTGCAAAATCTTCAGGATGTAGGCGTCGAACTAGGAGATAGTGAAAAGCTATGTGACCTAGATTACGCAGATGACGTTGTCTGTTTGTTCGAATTCACGGAACATGCTCAACGTGCACTAGGTAGACTCTCAAGAGCTGTAGCTCCATTTGGCATGCGCTTTGCACCTTCAAAGTGCAAGGTGATGTTACAAGACTGGACGTCAACAAATCCAAGCTTTATGCTCGATGGGGAGGTGCTGTCAGTTGTCGACCACTTCACCTACCTCGGCAGCAGCGTGACGACGGATGGGAGCTCAGTAGTAGAGGTGAGCACGCGTATATCCAAGGCTCGATTGGCGTACGCTGGACTGAAGCACTTGTGGCGCCGAGCTGACATTTCACTGGAGTTGAAAGGTCGTGTATACTGTGCCGCGGTGCGTTCAGTTTTGTTGTATGGTTGCGAGACTTGGAGTCTGCTTGCAGAAGATATTCGTTGTCTTGATGTTTTTAACCACCGATGCTTGCATAGTATCGCCAAGATTGGATGGAATGACAGAGCAGGCAATGCTGAGGTCAGAAACCGAGTATTGGGTGTTAATTCGGAGAACGTTCTGTCACAGCGCATCCGGCTTAGTAGACTTCGTTGGTTGGGGCACGTGTTACGTATGGCAAACACACGTCTATCGTATCGCGTCCTATTTGCGTTCCACCTCAGGAGTGGAAGAGACCATATGGAGGTCAACAGATGACGTGGCAGCGAGGAATGAGGAAATGTACAGCAGACTTAGGAAAAGCAGGTGCTTCACGTCTTCGTGGTTGAGGTCCAAAAGATCTACCAACCAGTTGGCTGGAGACACTGAAAGATATGGCAGCGAACCGCGAACAATGACATCGTGTTGTCACTTTCTATCGAATCAGAATGACTGACCGATGTGCATTTCTACAGTTAGACTGTGTATTCCTTGTGTTGACTGTTAGGGCATTCTTTCCTTTTCCCACCCATGTAGGTCCAGTCCCTGTCCATCTTGTATATTCATACTTTCTAATTCAGCGTGCAACATGGTGAAAAAGGCAGTGATCAGCGGTGCTTGCCCTACTGTTTAACGCTGTACGATGATGATGATGGTGATGATGGTGTGCACTTCCGGAGACGAAGTAGTTAGAGCTGTGGGTCAACGTTTTGTAGAATTAGTCTTGATTGACAAGGCTGTAGCTTGCCTCCTGAACTGGATACCGCCCAATAATGGTTTATGTGCAGTAAGACTCGAGGGGCCGGCTGACGTTCGAAAGGACAGCTGTGTTTCGCGCATTTTGTTTGTGATCTCGACATACGTCCCAACAGACTGCAACTCTGACAATCAGAAGGATGAGTACTGTAGTGAACTCACTACTCTCGGACCAGAGACTCTGACATTGTAATGTCAGCTGGTGATTTCAACACACAAGTTGACGAACTTAGTATCTCAGAAGCTCGTTTGAGTGGGCACTGTGCTTCGCCCGCTCATCGCCTGGATAACGGGTATAGGCTTCTCCTGTTTCGTGGAGACAATCGGTTATTCCTACCTTGTACAGATTTCTGACACAGCTTGCGTCGCACAGCGACATGGCGACCTCACTCTATGGGTGCTCTGAATGGCATGGATATTATCGCGGTAAGCTACCGGTGTCGCAGTTCTGTCCAGAAGTGTAGATCCTACTGGTCGACGTACGTAGATTCGGACCATGCATTGCGTTTAACACGATGATTGCTCCAGCTCCGTAGGTATCGACACGAACCGCAAACCTGGTTAGCCGTACAACGTATGTCTCATCCAGAAGTTCGCACCATTTATGAATAAAAATTAGCATATGAGCTAGGATCTACGACGAACAGAGATGTAGATGAACATTGAGCCAATATCAAACAGGCGATATACGTGGCCGCAGGTTTCGCCTGCGGTCTTAAATCGGATGTCCATCAAAGACACTGGATTTCTCAAGAGTAGCTGAATCTAATGGAGCATAAACGTCAGCTGTCGAACTGTGAGGGGATAAATAAGATACGAAGAGAGCTACAAAGGCAAGTTACGAAAAGCCCTGAAGAGGATCGCGAAAATTGGTGGGTCAAGATAGCCAGATAGATGGGAGTAGCAGTTGTTTCGGGTAACAGTGAAAGACTGTTCAGATTTGTTCTCTACACCGTTGGATGGCGAATTCCGGTCAGCAGAACGATATGCGATAGAAATGGAGAGTCTGTTTATGGTAAACAGCAAAGGCTGGACAGTTGGGCGGAATACTTCAAGGATCAGTTTAGCTGGTCGTTCGCTAATGTAATTACTCTGACGTTACCAGCTGCGATTCCTTGGGAAGTATCACTTCAGCCCCCATCGGAATTGGAAGTGGACTCACGTATTCGATTGCATAGACGTAGAAAAGTTGCAGGTCCTGACGAACTTCTTCCTGTTCTCTTCACAATTGGTGTTGCTTTGGTAAAATCACTTACCACCTTGATCCGTGACATTGGGATCGGGGAGCATATTCCGTTATTACGGGGAGAGTCACCGATTATACCCATCTCCAAGAAAAAAAAACGCAATGAGTGTAGTAATCGTCGCGGGATCAGTTTTATTCCGATAATCATCAAAGTATTGATCTTGATATAGCTGCGCCTCACGTGTTTGTGATTGGGGCACAAAAATCCCCCAGCCAGTTGGCTGGAGAAACTGAGGGATATGGCAACGAACCGCGAACAGTGGCGATCGTTTTGTCACTTTCTGTCGAATCAGAATGATTGACCATTGTGCGTGTGTGTGTGTGTTTGTTTGTATGTTTGTTTGTTTGTTTGTTTGTTTGTTTGTTTGTTTGATACTAGGGCGCTGTTTCCTTTTCCCACCCATGTGGGTCCACTCACTGTCCACCTTTTATATTCATTCTTTCCATCGTCACGCGCAACATGATGAGAAAGGCAGTGATCAGTGGGGCTCGCTCTGTTGTTTAACGCCATGCGATGATGATGATGAGGGATAAAGGCCAGTTAATCTGTTTCTCAGAATGCTCCGCCCAACAAATTAGACGGGGCTGCAGAGTTCGAATCTGCGAGCCATTCGTCTCTTTGATCACTTCACTAACACCTGGCTTTCCTGAACCGGCATTCCTGATTGGATGAAAAAGGTTTCGGTTTTTGCCGGTCGGCATAGCTTTTCCATCTCCCTGCACTTTGCCATCCACGAGTACTCACGGTCGTTTCTCAGGCTACGAATCAGTTGACGTTTAAGACTTCTTCGTGCCTCATCATATCTGAAACCCGGAGGAATCGATCTTTTAGCAAATAACGGTGCAACTAAGGACGCAGATATCCATCGCTTCTTTGTGTTTCTGGTTGTTAAACCTTAGGCATCATTGGATACTTCAAATAGACTCTACTGGGTCTCTGTCCATCGTTCTTCTGGATCGTGGGCATTTGACTGTATCGATAAAGTGGTAGATAATTCTGCTTGGAAGCGAGATCGATAATTGTTGTCCAGTAATGGCCGCAGGGGACGGTTAGCTTTAGCGTTGTTTCGGCCACGGTCGAGAAGTAGGTTGAAACGCGCACGGACAAGAGCATGGTCAGTTTCTACAGACGTGGACCAAAATGGTCGACAGTCTTGAATTGATGCGTGCCAGCGGTAATCAGTAGCAATGTGGTTGGTCTGAGTCCAACGCTGTGGACGTGCAGAAGGACTCCAGGTTAGTCGATGCCACTTCTGTGCGAGGAAGTTGTACTAAATTGGGATATTCTATGGTCGGAACATAGTTGGATGAGTCGGCCACCGTTATCAGTTCTGTCGGCTGGAATGCCAAATCGACCACCTGTATTCCTCGTCGTCTCGTTCAGGCTTTCAGCTTGAGCATTGAAATCACCACGTCTTGTGCGTATTGATAAAGTCATTTGTTGCATTCCACCGGGTTTTCGTCAGGTGCAGTTATCATCCAAGCACTGGGATGATTCGGAAGTGTTTGTATCATGCGCTGGAAAATAGCGGGGTCGTTGACCGAGCCAAGCAACATGGTTTTGAATTTATATAGAACTGACAAAGCCAAAATGGCAGTCTTTTCGCGGTCGAGTTTCTAGCTGTCAATGGCCGGAGGTCAAGTCAATGATCTTAAAGCAAGGAGAGCCTTGAAGTGTGTCGGGCATGACATCAATGCAGTACAGTGACGGAATCCCTTCTGGCGATTCCGTTTAGTTTGCGACGATGCAAGCACGGGTGGTGATGATTTGATAACCTTTGCCTCAAGTGTCTGGCAAATTATTTCCTCCCGCTTAGCGTCCTAGTTTCTGATTGTTGTCGCATTAGTTGATGTCCAGGAGTGATGATTTCACGCGTAACAACTTAAGGGTGACCAGATGCACCGTGTTTGGTAGCAAACGGTTTTTAGCAATCACGTAATATTTTTATTGGTAGCTTCTCCGACTCGGGGGTCGTCTCATTATTATACAGTGTGGTGTGAGTTGCATCTGTGCGTATTATATTGCACGTAGCCGGAAAGTCCCGTCACATCTCGTCTAGAATGTGGCTGGAACTAATAGGTCTTCCTCCTGGCATTGAATGGTAACCTACGAAGGCGTACATCAATTACGCATTCCACCGAAGTGGGGAAATCATTACCGAGAAAAGCATCCCAACATAACCGGTCGCATACGTGTGTTTAATGTTAATTCGACCAACATGCACAATTGTCTGTACAGATCCCTTAGTCTACAGTCTTTCTCCGTTCGTTGTCATTACCTATTTTATGGCAGTCGGCTGTTTAATTTGGCCGTGCAACGCTTCTGTTGGATGCATGGATTTATTGAGTAGGACCACATGTGTCCACAACAAAACGTTGTTTCTCTGGTTTCATGTACACAGTAAGACTAAAAGAATGCAATTCGGGAACAACGGACACAAATTTAGTATGAATCTGGGAGGTACCCTTTGGTCTATTTCTGGGCCCACAACGGAGAAAGCGCCGGTGCAGCGCGGACACCATTTTTGTCACTTAGTTCCTGGTTGCTTATCTGGCTCAGTTACAACATTGCAGGTCTACATCCAGCTGTTTCGCCTCAGTAGTTAGTTCATCGGTAGCTTCGCATACCCGAGCCTTCATCAACGTTTCGTCACGGTTGGCTGAAACTTTACCAACGATTTCATTTTTCGAATTGATATTATCAACTGCACGACAAAACCGCGCATACGCCCGCATCGATTTCTCTTGCTTAGTAGTGTGAGTTAGACTTAGCCACCAATGTTCGGAGTTACCAGATGAGGGCTTTTATGGCGTTGCTGCTAACGATTGTTCCACACAAACGCCGACTGACTCGGCTCTAATAAATAGTCGGTGAAGTATTTTGCAAACATGTGCGATTGGGGAAGAAACGTTTTTGATAGAAACAACCGGTAATCCGCAAAGAACCTAAGACGCGTCATTAGTAGTCTGCCTAACGGATGGAGTTTAACAGTCCCTTGAATAAATTCCCCATTGGCTCATTGTTGTAAATTGCACATTTTCGTCTGAATCTAAGGCTATAAATCTGTCGTTTTTTTCCGATATCTTAGTCGAAAATAAGGTGGGTCATATTTCATCCCTACATTGAGATGCTCATGAAGTGATGAGCCCCACACAGGCCGCCGTAAAAACTGGGCTTGAACACTTCCATAAATTGAAAAGTCACTCAAACTTGAGGTCACGAGGCGTTAATTTAATCCTTGCTACCGGGGGACTTTTCAACCTTCGTCTTAAATAATGGGTTATTTTGACGCAAACACCAACAATCGCGACGATGCGCGTTGTCTAGTAAAAAAATCATTATTCTGCTCAAGTGAATCATTTAGTTCTTTTCAAGTGCAATTTATTCATTTCCTCTCTCTTAACCGAATTGTAGGAGGTTCAGACAGAACAGTACTTCTATGCGATGAGCGACGGGTCGCTTGCGGATCGGCCGGCGCGTAAGCGTCGTATGAAGCGCAGCGAAAATGACGAGGATCAGACAACAGAACAGCATGGCGGTGACTATGATCCATCGGCACTTTCCAGACAGAAGCGTCGCATGAAAATGCTGGAGGAAAAATTGGAAAGTATGTGCCATTTACGTTAGTTAGTTAACTGGAATGTTACGTCTGCTGTGCTTTGGACACTTAGATGTCAATTCACTTGTGTTCTTTATATTATGAATCGTTATTGTACATCGTTAGGATGATAGGTAGTTCAATTTTAATTCCATGGATCACATGTAGTTCGTTTCCATGGCCCGTCCAGATTATTATTATTATTATTATTATTATTATTATTATTATTATATTATTATTATTATTATTATTATCTATACATTGGCCTGAGTACGTTTATGCGGTGCTGTTCGGCCGTCAAGAAAAAAATAAAAGGTTAAACCCCAAAACAGATTATTAGTTCAGACAGAACTTCATCCGTGTTTTGCTGAGACACGAAAAAAGAATAAAGCTGCTGAATGCCTGTGCGGAGGTAATCTTGAAGGAAGTAATCGAACCATGGAACGGGTCAGCAGGTGGGATTGGCTAAGAGAATGGTCTCAGTGCATCGGGTGTGGACATTCAGCGATAATCCGTTTTGCAAACAATGGGTGCTGCTTTATTATGATTATTACATAGGTCTGATATGACGTCTTCCAAAGCTGTACCGGAACTAAGACTGATAATGCTCAGACTTCTACGAAGAGTGATATAGGGAAAGTAACGAAAGAACAATGGGAGATATATAATGGTGTACGGAGCAAGAAATGATGGAGTGCGGAACACTGAACTGTCGAAGTTTACTAACCTCAAAAGACAATCGGCACAGTAATTTCAATGCGCACAAGCCAATGCAAGTTCTCTTGAAAAGTCACACCGATATATTTCACATGGCTTCCACGTCCAAGAGGAGTAGGGTTAATGATATTACTGTCTTCTACAAAACGCGATCACAAAGTGGAAAAAGTGTATTGTTGACTTTTGGTTTTGTTAAAGAGGAGACCCATATTACTCAGATAAGTTTTATGGCTGTGTGGAATATTCTCGGAAAACTCATCGAAGTTGGACTGCTGGAGCACAGACCGATCCAAAACAACGTCATCAGCATACTTCTTATGGACGAGCTGAGTATGACTCGATTAGGTCGCTAATATAAGTGTGAGAAAGAACAACACCAGCACTGCTTAAGCGATGTTTCGAAAATTTTCCTCCAACTTTAGTACATTGTGTTCTTCCTCCGAAGTAATCTTTTAATCAGTTAGGTAAATAAGTGAGGCAATAAAGGCTCTAGCTTTTTTGCGAGGTAATGATCGTGTCACACTACCCAACACTCATGTGTAATCGAGAATGTCACGTCTAGCTGATTTACATGAATAATAAAAGATTTTTCATTAAAATAGACGACGCACACTACTGTATCTGTTGTTAGGTATTGAAGTTCGTAAGCGAATTGGTTAGTAGGGCTTCTGGGTCTTCTGAAGGCGTTTAAACACAGGATGTCCAACTAGTTTCAATGTCGATGAAGCAAGTGCAAGTGAGGAATTTCTCAGTTCTGGTTTGGTTACATAGCCCTTTAGGTATGGGTATAGTTGTCACAAGACGCTAGCACTCATAAATGGAGAATGATTCAAGTAAGTTGTTAGTTACAACAGTCATTTGTTCACAGAAAGGTCCAGTCTCGTGCTTGAGTACTGCCGAAGGTAGACCGTCTGGTTTAACAGATTTGGTTAATTGGGACTTGAGGAGCTCGGAAACCTCTCTGCTGGAGAATGTTTTCAATTACGAAATTGTTAGAACGCCGGAAAACTGGGAGAGGATATTTCGAGTAACGAGGAAATTGGACATTCAGGTGGTTTGTATCCACGTATGTATTTATATTATATTCTGCACCGACTTGAAATCAAGCATAGTGCAAAGCAGCAATGATAATTACGAAAATAGGGGAGGGAGAGTAGAACACAGTAAAAGAAACAGTTAGTAAAAAATAACATGCTGTGATCACTTCCTTTTCCACCGTACACTTTTTGATGTTTCTATCACTTTGTATGTCGGGGTGACTTTTTTGAATATGGGGCACTGGGTTCGACAGACAGACCGTACAGCAGTAAGTTGTCTGACGTGGAATACGCGAACGATATCGTTCTTCTAGTTGAAGATCCAGATGAGTTTCAAGCTCTCTTAGATAGCCTAACCAACACCGTAGCAATGTCTGGGATGCGTTTTGCACATTCAAAGCGTAAAATACTGCTGCAGGACTGGGTTGGCCCAACACCAAACCTCGTATTGCCAGGGGAAGCTCTAGCTGAAGCAGATAAGTTTTGTTACCTGGGCAGTTACATCTCACCAGGTGGACAGATACAAGATGAAGTTTCATTGCGTATACAGAAGGCGCGTGTGGCTTTTGCCAACCTCAGCCATTTTTGGCGTCGGCGTGACATTCGATTGTCTGTCAAGAGTCGAGTGTACACTGCAGTGGTTAGGCCCGTTCTCCTATGCGGATGAGAAACATGTCCGTTAAGGATAGAAAATAGGAGATGGCTGTCGGTGTTGGAGCATCGATATCTCCGTAGCACTGCCGGAATATGGTGGGAACACCATATTAGCAATGATGAGGTTAGACGTAGGGTGTTGGGAACCAAAGGTTAGTCTCTGGGTCTTAAAGCAATTACTTGACTTGAGAAGTGTTGAGTCTAAACAGGTTAAGATGACTGGGACATGTGTTACGCATGCCCACCGATAGACTTTCTCGGCGCTGTTCTCCGAGACGGGTAGTGGTTGGAAGATTGGTCGAGGTGGCCAATCCATGACATGGTAGAAAGGTATGAAAACTTTGACCAGTGAACTTGGGCAAGTAGGACGTGCTAGACCTATAGACTGAAGTCCACACGACTAGCCCACCAGATGGTTAGAGACATTAAGTGATATGGCTAGGTGTCGCGGCCAGTGGCGCAGTTGCATCCGGACTCTTTCTTCGTCTTCTTGATTTCCGCTTATTATTTTGGTCTTTTGGATCTTTCTCACCATGCTTCTATTTTTTTTGCCCTTTTCTGGAAAGTAGCAACCGAAACCAGAGCACAGAAGTGCTAGGTTAATGGTTGAATAAACTGAAAACGAAGTCATATCCCTCAACGTCTGTGATCAGTGATAATCCTGGTCCTTGGGCCCCGGCCGGGGAGGCGGAAAGTACCAACTGAATTCACGGCCGATGCTGTCTTCTTCATATCTCTACGCCAAGTCATGACCTGACCTCCGTGTCCCTTCTGACAGCGTTGCTCAGCACATGGAAATAGAACACGGAAAGGTAGACGGTGGACGGGCATTCGTAAAACATAACCGAACCACTGGAGGCGGTGTAGAGCCATCTATTTGTCAAGAAAGCGGCTATCCGTGCCCAACACACGGCGGTGCACCTCGTTATTATTCACTCGATGTTCCTACCAGACGGAAGCAATGTTTGAGAGACATCAGTTGTCGAACATAGAAAGACACCGAGCTTCCTCAACGCGAACTCGCCAGGTCTCGCAACCACAGAGTAAGACATTACAAACCGTGGCGGTGTACACTCGCCCCCTAAGAGTCAGTCGGTTGTCGCGACGAAGCCACAGGCGTCGCGGGGTCGCAAGGTCAGCTCTATCCCTCGCTTTTTGTAAACTGATCTCCTCCCCGCACCACCTCCAGCTGCTATCAGGCTCCCAACGTACTCAAAGTTGTCAACTCACTGAAGCTGGTCACCAAAAAGGGTGAGTGCAGGCACAGGCTCCGCCAATCTTTCAAAAGTACTTTGCACTTGGTAGGTGCAGAGTGCATACCATATCTGGATGCCTCAATTACCAAGCAGTTCATTATGACTCTGCAGGGCAATATCATCGGCATATTCCGAGTCGAAAACTGTGTTCCCTGAGAGGAGTTCTACTCCACCAGTTGGAAGATCAGACAAGGCATTCCGTAGAACATCCTCTCTGGTAAAATTGAAGAGAAATGGGGATACAGGGATACGACGAAAGAGGCGAAAACTGCCGTAGGCCCTAACCCGGCCTAAGTTATAATGATTTAGTTCTTTGAAAATGGATACATACTTATCAGATATTCTGTTTCTCAACAAACAATAGCTATCGAAAAATTCGAAGGCCCCGCGAACGTCCAGGAATACGATTATCGTTGGTCTTTGAAATGTGTGACGGCGCTGTAGCAGCTGTCGGAGGGCGAAGATTTAATTGATGCATCCACAACCGACAGGAAAACTAGCCTGCTTCTCGCGAGTCTGCTCCTCACGCGTTTGACACAACCTGCGAAGCATGACAAACTCCAGCAGCTTCGACGCTATTGGGATAAAGCTTACATCCCCATGGTTAGTGCAGTCACTGCGCGAACCCTTCTTAAAGATGGGGACAGCATTAGGTTCTTCCCTCAAAGAGGGAATATGCTCAGAATTCCAAACATTTGAGAACAAAACATAAAGTCCTCTAACGAGCCGCACTCCACCATTTTTTAAAAGGGTTGGTGAAGGCCATCGGAGCCCGGTGTTTTATGACGTCCTAAGACCTTGATTTCCTTTCGGATATCTGCCTCTATCAATGGATCTGTCGAAACGGACTACTAGACGCGTATCGCAAGAGCTATAGAAGGGGCTGACGCTGAGAGCCAGCTGAACTATGTGTGAAAGTGCTCCGTCCAGCTTCCGAGATGCAGCTGTTGATTGTGAATTGGCGAATCCTCAGCTTCACATATTGTTTCATTCACACTAGATGGCTTTCCATCGGTGATTCGAATGAGATAGAACAGTTTCCGGGAGTTTCCCATGGCGGTGGCACGTTCCATCTCTGATACGCGTTGCGACCACCAGATTTCGCGATCCCTATGAAAACTCGCGGTAAGTGCACGTTGCATTACGAGTTACTCCTCGTCACAGTCGCTTGCAGCTGGGGTCTATTGGCGTGCGTCGAGAAGGTGCAGAGATTCAGCGAAAATCCAGGGTCTTACGACTGGACGAGACAGGCCACAACTTGCAAAGCATTTTCAATAGGTGACCACCTCTGGTTTATGCTGGGTGGGGCTACAGCGGGCTTTTCAGCTAACGCGTTTTGGAAGACTGATAGGCGAGATGAATCGAAAAGCTTACCCCAATCTAACCGTTGTTGCAGCATGCGTTTGGGGCGCCCACCAAAGCACATGGACAGCTTAGTGGTCGGAGGGTGCTCCGGTATGAGCGACAGTTTTGTATGCAACCGTGCCATTTGTGGCTTTTGGCGATTGGTCGATCTCGGTGCACTACTGAATCGAAGAGGCGGAGGCCGTGTGGCGTACCGGCGATTAGAGTGTCTGAAGTTCATACTGGCGAGGAACAGGCGATGATCTGAGCACAAGGCCAAAAACCGTCCTCCGTCTTCCGAGTGGCGGTAATCTAGCCCAAATGGGCCTCCTAAATGCGCGTCGCTCGATGACAGCCGACTAACTCTAGCCTTCATATCTCCTGCCAGAATCATGATATAGCCGCTGCTTGGTTGGTGGGACTTATTAAAATAGTCCGAAATGGTGGTTAGTGATGAGCTCGCGTTCGAATTGTTTCTTCTTTGATGTCTCCTTTCATCTGCCCTTCTTCGTTCTCTGTCGTTGCCTTGTACTTCCAGTCATGTAGGAGGATAGCAGTAGGACCAAAAAACGTAGATGCGGCATAATCGGTTCAGCAAATTGGAAATAATTTACCGGCAGTGACAATAAATTTAATGCAGTAGTAACGCTCCACTCATTGAAAATCCATGACTGCGTGCAGGCGCGAACTCAGAGCTAACCTTAGCATTTTCAGAATTTATTCGTCTATTTTGTTCGACAATCATCGCGTTCTTAGACATGCTATTTACGGTTGCTTTTGTCGTCAAAACTGTTCTGTGAAAACGGGGCTCAGGGAAGGTGTGGCCTGGTCCTCAGTTGCGCCGCTGTATCTTAGGTTAGGTCATAGCATGCGGGTAAATCAGACCACTGTACTTCATCTCCTGTAAAATGGTAAAGGCTTCTTGGTCCCTCAGTTGCGAAGTTAAACAGAAAGAGAGAGGGAGGGCTTAGACAACACTGACGCACATCATTTTTTTTGTTAAACTCTGATAAAGATCACCCTAAACACAAACTTGGCTTCGGCTATTCATATAAAAAATTTCATGGTGGAAGTGAATTCATGTATAATATGATTCGTTATTCTCTGGCACACCCTTCAACAAGAGGCATCGCCGGAGAACAGTTCAGCTATGCTGTACGAAAATTTAGAAGATACAGAAATCTCTCACATGGACTGTGCCGCTGTTGCTCATTTTTTCCCTCTTTGATAGCAGAACTGTTCTCTCATTTGTAATCTTCACAGGTGTCCACTTCCCATACGAGCGAGCGTTCCGTGTCCGGATATATACATATTTAGTGTTTTCTCGTTACTTCTGTCCGGTATTAGATATATCGGAATGAATGAAAATTGTTAAAAACCTAAATTTTTCACCCCTGTTTTCGCATCATCATTCTCCGCACCTCCTGCTCACCACAGAACCACGCGAACAAGCTGCCTGTTGGTTCTGTCTAGGAAATCCGCAGGTGAAGAAGCATTTGGTTGTCAGTGTCAACACACAGGCTTACTTGGCTCTACCTCGGGGACCGCTGGTAGAGGATCACGTCCTCATTCTCACCGTAGGACATCATCGAAGTTGGACCAGTTGTCCGGATTATGTACGTATGGAAATCGAGGACTACAAATCTCGTTTGAAAAAGATGTTTGCAGATCAGGGAAAAGCCATGGTGGCTTTTGAACGCAACCTAAAAACTCAACATTATCAACTTCAGGTGGGTTCGGACTCGTACCGCCCGATGTCGCTCGTCTCGACCTACTAATTATGTTGATGATCTTGTATTCTCACAAAAGAGTCTACCCTACTTTGGATCGCATGTGTCTGTGAACATTTCATGACTGCTGTCACAGACAAAGTGTCGCCGTCGGTCATTTTTTTCTCATTCACCTATAACCCTCTAAATAATAGCACAAAACGAGCTACAAGTTGTATTATGTGACAACTTAAAAAGTCTGCCAAGCGTGGCACTTTTCGTCCACTAGTTGAACCCAAGGAATTTTGCTTTGCCTTTTCAGTTTTCGCGTGGTATAAATCTAACTGGTGAGCCTGATTCGAATCCGGCCTTCATCAACCAAATTTTTAGTAGACGAATCTACTCACCCCGCTAACCGCCACCTGAATTGTTGATGTATTATTATATAGTTTACCGCATCCGGTCTCAGGGTCATTAAGACTCGTTTATTCCTAATAGTACAGTTAGATCCTTCCACTGCCATTATGCGCAAACCCTGAACAGAAGAAAAAATATCTCCTGTAGTCTTTCGCGTCTCGTAGGTCAACGAAACACAGTAGGATGCTATCCTAAGCGGTGAAACGGTTCCCACCAGAGCTTTATCGGGGTCTTTCTTGTGCATTTGTAGAATTATTCGAATGCTCATCTTATTCTGTGCAATAGTGTGTTTTGTGAAAGCCTGCACCGAAATGTATAAAATGAAATGGCAATCTAACGGACTTCGAAATTCAAGGTGATCCGTGTTGGCTTCTGTTCTGTCTCTTGAAAACAAATTTCGAATCTGTTATTTCCAAAGCGACCACACGGAGTAACCAAGCCCAGTTTTATAATCCAACTCAGATTCAGAAATATACTTCTCGTTGGACCTCGCTTCAGTTCCTTCCGTATACATTCAACTACACGCATTGTGTTTAGACAGTTTGGTAGCTTGCATATTCCTGCATACTAACTCTCATCCATTCGGTTTCAAGGAGTGATAATTGTTCGCATCAAGACGGATTCCGTGCTTTGGTTCTAGTTTTCAACCCTACACAGTACACATCTTCCGCTTCATGATTCTGCACAGTACAACGGTCTTGAGCGTTCAACTTCTTGGAAACCAAGCCAGTCGATGCAGGCGGTAGACACAGCATGAGTGTAGATGTATTACTTGCGGCTTGACAATCTGCGACTCTGATGTCTTCCACCGTTTGCTTGTTCACCGCATGCTGTAACTCACTTTGTCGATATCCTCTTTTCCGTCTTGAGTTTTTTTGCGATCGTTTGCGTGTAATGTGTAAAATGCGAACTACAAATTCTGGTATGCACCAAGCGGATACCTAGGAACTGGATAAGCTACTATTCATTGTCGCGTTCCAATTCAGGCTCAGGAAGAATTTATTGCCTTTTTGCGCTATTGAATTCTCTTCTAGACTTGAAATCAACAAACCGCACCAGGGAAACTTGTTCATTGGTGTCATTTGATTTCTGTCTCATAGGTGGTACCCGTCCCTTTCTCAGTAGCTGCTGAAGTAAAGCACGTCTTTCTGGAACAGTCCGTGAATTCGGAAAGTAGTCCCTGTACTTTACGGCCTATTCCCCGCAATGCAGAACTGAGCGAAGTGAGTTTTCATTGTTGCTCGTTTCCACCACCAACCAGAACCTCATCCCCTCTTTTCTTCACCTGTTTTACCACTCTTCTCATAAACATCTGCTTTTGCCAAGAATTTGTCTTCAGTAATTATTATGGCAAGTCTGGATATACAATGTCTCTATCTGACCATTAGAGGATGAAATTCCACATAATATGAGATTCATTATGCGGTGTAAACGTTCAAGACACTGAAAATCATGGAAGCACCGTACAGCTGTTTCATCCTTGTTAGTAATCATCGACAATGAACATCCAACGAGCCACAACTGGGACTCAAACCTGGGGTGGACCATCGGTAATCAAACACCTTAACCACATGGCCATCCGGGGTGGCTCTAAACGATGTTCTTGTTTGGGTACAACCCCTGGAGCTTCGAATTTTCAAAATTGCTACTGAAGACAGTAGTAGTAGTTAGATTTTGAATTTTTCCGATTTCTCGCAAACAATTACGTCGCATTGCTGCTTGAGATGACCGTAGACGACACAGAAGTGAGCAGTTTATTCATTTAAAAGTGCTATTTTCAACCACGAATTGACAAGATAAAGCTACCTACGTTAATAGAGTAGACCGTTAGTGATATATAAACCAACATAAACTCGTTCATTGTGAACGAAGTGGTGATGCTAGTCCATTTAGCAGCACCTTTCATAGAACACCCAAGTCGAATAGCAACTTATGTACTATTTGCTCGGCTGTATGTCATCCATTACCACTGCGCTTATCGCGAACCTGTTTGCAATTTAATTTCGTATATTCACTTAGGTCTCCTGAATGTAAGATACTTCAATGAATCTAGTTCAGTTGGAAGAATCATTAAGGGTTCGTGGATTGCGGTGGTTCTCTGATAGCTACTTCTCAGCAGCAACCTAATTGAGGAGTCAAAATAATTACCAGTATGAGAAAGTAGGAAAAGAACTGAAAATAGTGGTAGAAATATGACGGTAGATTTGTGTGAATACAAAAGCCTCACCGTTCATGATACGTAGTCATATCTTCCTGACTAAAATCACCGATTGAGTGGATCTCGTGTAAATCTGAGACGACATAAATGGCCAAGTGCAATGGTCTGACTTTCAGTATCTTTTTTTCGACCTTATAGACTGTCCATCTAAGGTCGCTTACCTTATCAAGGTGATATGTGGTTAATCAGTTAAGTCGACATCACCAATCTGATTACGGGTTGAACCTGGTTATTGTATTTTGTCTGATAACTGGTACACTGTGATGAAACTAATATTCTCCTATTACTTGTAATTGATAACCACGTTGGATAGTTACAGCAGAATGCACTGTAACTGCGATTGTTGTGTGCACGGTCATCAGTGCTTAGCTCAACCTTGGACGTAATTCGTGTGACCTGGTGATTGGAGTCACCGATAGTTACGGCTAGGTGTCAGCTCAAGTAACTTGGGAGAATGTTCGACGTGCTACCAAATTCTCCCTGACTTCATCCCACAAAATAAGGACGAAGCGTTCTTCGACTCTGTGTATGATAAACGAGCCCTTGTCCCTAGCTTGCACGAAACGGTGGTGGCAGTGGGCGAGCGGCAACATTGACGGAACAACACGGCCACATTCGTGGCAAGCCACTCAGGAGATTTAAGTTATCGGGGGTTGGAAAAGTGTCAAATGAAAATATGTATACCTTGAAAAACAACATCAGTGAAGTAAGAAATGGGAGTGGGTGCGTCGGAAATGAAACAACAATCGTTACAAATGTAGGAAGACAGAGAGTCACGAAAACCATCCTAGTCGGCTGAATTCTAACCCCAAAATATCCGTCTCGAGGTGAACGAAGGAACGGATCGGTTAAAATGGAAGGAACAAGAATGAAAAAAATGGTCCAGTGAGCCACGTGGAGAAAGTGCGGTGATGACCGAGAACAGAGGAAAGACAGAGATGCGAATGAAATCAACGGTGTGAGCTCGGTTACCAGATCGACCGGGGATAAGACTGGGGAGGTGAAATAGTTTACTTAGTTTGTTGACCATATTGAAAGTTTCGACTTCGCGGCCCAAAGCCGAAGTGGCAGAAGAGTTCACCAGCCATTCCTTTTTCAAACATTGAAGGCTCTTAAGATTGTAACATGGGAGTTGGAGTCCGCAACAAATATGGTCTCAGTGTCCAAGGGTAGAAAATCAAAGATGAAGGAGTCATAATTGTTGGATGGGCGATATACAGTACAAAGGTGATGAATAAAGGAGGAAAAACGGGTATTTCAACCAGATAAGTTGAATTTCGGGACTGGAATAGTCAAGATGCGGCACTCGGGGAGTTGCAACTGATTTGTGGGCACAGGCACAGAAGCCGGCTTTGGATAAAACGGAGGACTGAAATGTATATTTAGGGAACTGATGGTGGTTGGTGTTAGAAGAGGGGAGGTTTGAGTTTTGGTGAAAATGGGACAAAAGAAGAAGAAAATTTGAGAAATCGTTTTATGAAATAAATGTTGCAGTTCAGTCCACGAATGTTGTTGAGGATAATGGGTGCGTGATTTGTTTGGATATGAGCGGGGCGAGAGTGAAAACTAGGGTTTATGTGATTGTGCGTTGTCATGATTGTTCATTTTGAGGAGAACCAGCAAGCATGATCCTTAGACTTGGAATGGCGAACAACGTAAGATGTCAATAGATCAGGCATGGTGATGAACCGAACGACAACAGAACGGTATGTCAATTCTCCCTGATAATACAGTGGTTGCAAATCTCTGATTATTCACTTACACTATTCGCATCCTGTTAGCTGTTCCGCAATAGCCCAACTGGATGTGCAACTTTCCGGTTAATGGAAGGCCCTCTATTCGGTTCGCACTTTTGGATACAAAAAGTGCAAGTGGATTTTCCACTACCCGTATGATTCAGACTCCTCGTGTCAGTTTGTGATGCACTACGCGTCCCCAGATGATTCTCTGAATAGGTTGCTGTGTGGTTTACGCAATTCACAATGACTACCTACGAGAGGTATTGCTGTATTTCCATTTGATTGACTTTTGTAACCCCATGTCCTGACCTTTCAGTCATGTGTTAACAGGGTATTTGAGGTGCTTAGACGGATGATATCACATTGGCTGGTGATAAAACGTTTGAGACTTTACCGCCAGGCTCAGCGGTCAGGAACTAATAAAATGGTGCTTGTATCTCTACTTTAAGTTTTCAAAACACGTGAGTCTCGAAATACGTCTTCCGTAAATTCTGCAGTTTTTACGACCAGTTTATATCGAAATGTGAATGGAATTTCGTTTGCATGTATCTAGTCATAATCGTAATAAGTCTCATTGTTTTTTTCTCTTCCAAATCTTTCCACTAAAATATCTTCCATATCCCTCAGATTTGTCACTCTGGTATCCCCTACTTCTACGTTGAATTACCTACTGGGGAGCGGTTGTTTGGTCAGATCAAAAAGGATCGAATCAATTCGTGTGATATCCAGTTTGGACGGTAAGTTTCACTCAAGCGTTTGTGTCTTCATCAGTTTAATTATTGTTCTTAGGGTTTGTTTGCACGAGCTTATGGTCGTCAGTTAGATACAGGCGACGTCGAAATACACTTGACGGTCCAGCGGTCTATTCACTCAGTAATTGTTATTCAGGTGTGCCATTCGACCCGGCCTTTTCGTAATACTTACACAAGATTGGTAAAATGTCGCATCCTGGCTACGGGGAGAGCTGCAAGCTGTCATTTTTGTAATCCTCTTTTGTGCACTCAGAACTCCCATGATATTCTAAAACTCAATCGAACGAACTGGTTAGTAAGTATGTTCACACGCATTTTTGAGAACAGATTTAAATCACATGCGAGTCTTGCTTCTCGACTCATCCCACCCCGTCGTCCATTGTCTCAGTCCCATCTAGGACTCCGAACACATTTTGTTACATCGGCGTTTTGCTCCCTGACTCTGTAGATGACAACAATCAGATGAATTTCGAGAACAGTCAGTGCACAAGATAACAAAACACAACTGCGATGTTACTAAATGTTTCATTCTCTTGACCTCAGTAGTGATGTGCCGCGGTGAAATGTTCGTGAATCATTTAACATCATACATAAAATTACTTGATGAGAATAACATGTTTATGTGGCGATACTTGTATGGTTGTTGATAAGGTCTTTCTCTTGATAACGCAGCATTCTCCGAGTCAGTACTCCAGTGTGTTAATACCCTTTCCGCTGACTGATGTTTCCTTTCATTCGAGTTCATTCCGAGATAACACACTCTGTTATAAATCTTGACCTTCGGTTTCCTTCTTCCCGCAGACTGGTCCTATGTGACCCAAGAATCCTCAACTGCCCGGAAAAATCTGACTGGCGCAACTGCACTGACGAGGTGGAAGAAGAGACGCTGTTAACTGCCACTATGCGTGATAAATTTGCTCCTTATGACATTGATTGATCTACAGACGGTTTTGGAGACCCATTGCTAATTCTAACAGTCGTACCGTGTACATAACAAATTAAGTTCAGTTCTCTCCCAGTTGATCGTGAAGTAAACCCGGTTTGTTGCACACTTCTTTCCTACTGTACAGATCTCGTTGTGTACTGACGTTTTTGTGGAGGATTCTTTTGTACTAATCATAGTGATAGTTTTTTCTTGATGTCGGAAGGAAAGTGCTTCCATGGTTGCCGTTGGAGCCTTGGTCTCTTCAAAGCACAGCTTTGGCAAATGTTTGTCGGCATCCATTTAATTACGGGTCACACGGACCTTGCCGAAGCAGCACGCGCAAAAGCGCTCCCAACTGGAATTTTTGCATGCAGATTTCAAAGACAGTTCGCCTGGAAATTGTTCTAAACAAAACGGATTAATATCTGGTAATTTATGTGTCAAAACAGCTGCAATCAATGAAACGGAAATATCAAACAAACCATGAACCAAATTTGGGGAACATGTAGAGTTGTTATTAATGACAAATTGGTACCAATTTTCAGAGATATGATGAGCGAGGACTCACAAGGGCGTGTGTCATCTTGGTGGTCGAATCAGGAACAGCTTAGTTCGGAATGATAAAACAAAGTTTATACATT
Source organism: Fasciola hepatica (assembly GCA_948099385.1). Taxonomy (NCBI): domain Eukaryota; kingdom Metazoa; phylum Platyhelminthes; class Trematoda; order Plagiorchiida; family Fasciolidae; genus Fasciola; species Fasciola hepatica. The sequence goes on from CANUEZ040000019.1 coordinate 8,050,290, forward strand.
GAGAGAGGGGGTGGGGGTGGGACAATAAGGGTAATGATTGCCAGAAATGAATGCTGTCACTACACAACCTCCCACCTAGAAGACTGAGAGAAATGTCAAGTTATGATATTGTTCGTTTCTCCTGAAGAAAGTGTCACGATTGAAAAAGACGACCAAAAAGTGACAACAACGAACAGGATGTGGACAACCAGTGGTCTATCGTGTGTTGGAGATAGAGGGAGAATATTTGGAATGATAAAGTTGTTCGTCTGTAGGGTTGCTCTATGGCTCGGTAATTGTCCCGATATTGATGGTAGATAAATATGTTCTTCCTTGAGTCGGGTGTACAGAACCGTCGCAGCGGATTGCCTGCCAGTGAAAACTGGTCGGGGTTGTCAGGATAAGGGCTAGGTGTGCCAAAACCTTCACATGCGTACAGACGGTGGGATAAGAATGGTCCCATTTTTCCACACAACCATCTTTGCCGCAGGTAGATGGATTGTTTACAGAAGAATCCTTATCTGCAAAATCAACTTAAGGGATGAGAGGGGAAAAACGAAAACGAGTGCATGAGTGATCGTCCGAAGCGGCTGGATGTGCACAGAAAATTAGAAGAAACTGTAAAAATGTTTTTTCTGTTTTTTCCAGAAAAAATAATGATAACTAAAAACTTACTCGTTTAGATATAACAGAAACGGTGTCTACGAAGCGTGCAGGTCTTCGCACGACCCGACCGCGACGGTCGCGTTGTACCGGATTTTCTGGGTTTGTTAAATCCGTGCTTGCTGATACTGTAGACCCGGGTGCAGGGATGACAGTAGGTGCTGAACATGGCTGGTGTGACTCCAGTGGCCTATTTACCCCCATGAGGTGCTTGTTTTAGTCTGACCATGGAAACCGTCTCCCGCTTATCCTTATTTCCATGGTATAACACCCTTCTTTCTGCTCTAGAACTCGACGTGGACCTGAGTAAGTGGTCTGAAACGAGTGCCATGTGCTGTCCGCAAGCTAGAAGACGTGTGTGCACGTAGACAGCCTCTTAGGCATGTACGCTGGTATGCTTTGTTCCCTGGTCGATGCCGCGTGCAGAACACGATTATACTGAGTCAGGCATTGGGTGTGGTGGAAATAAATAATGATTGCGAGTGTAGTGATACCAACAGTTGCCCCGGTAACCGAAGGGCACACGAAAACCATAACTCGTTCGGCGTTGAATGCGATCGGGGTGGTGCCCTGTGATCGCCACAGGGTAGCTAACGATCAACAGACTATCTCGGTACCACATGTAGTGGAGATGCCCACGGGCCTGAAGATGACCTAAACTCGGACTTGGATAGTTCTAGTTAGTCTGATGCTCGACCCCTTGCGCGGTAATGAACCGGTGGACCAACTGTGACTATATGGTGTAGTACGTTAGTCGACGCCTGTGGTAGCACGTTAGTAGGTTGGACTGGTTCAGGAAACTCGTGCAGGAGCTTCTGTTAGCGGTCTATAGCGACAGGAGTGATGTGGGCTGGAAAGAGCGACGGCTCCATTGAAGATGTGCCGTTAGTTGAGGCTTTGGTAGTCTTATCCACAAGATGAAAGCCGGAAAGGTCAACCATGAGGTTGGAATGTCGTAGAAATTTGATCCCAATGATCGAACGTGGGGGTCAACAATATTAAATAACCATAGTAGATTAAGGCGCAAACCGAGGTTTACTCTTAGTGGACGCTTACCGTAAGTCTTCATGCGTGTCCTATTAGCTGCGAACAACTCGATGTTTGACTGATTGAGACGGTCTGTGAAGTAGGGTTGAATAGTGCTTACCTGTTCGCCGGTGTCTACTAAGAAGGATGTTTCGGAAGTTCTGTTGGTTATAAAAAAAATAGGCCAATGTAGGCTGCAAAGGCCTGACGCGGTTGTCGCCGGCATCGCTTGGCTTACGAGTTACCCTGGTACTCAGATCGATGCGCGCAAAGCTTGGTGCGTTATTTTGTTCCATCACCTTGGTTGCGGTGGTACCAGCATACATCGGGGTTTGTAGGGCTATGCTGCCGTGAACGGTTGGGGCTGCTTGCTTTGCCAGATACAGAATTTGATCGTGATGCGTTTAGCGCAATGACCTGGGAGGACAGGAACTCTATCTGCATAGCTAAACGCTCCCTGGTGTCAACATGGTTGACGTCAAACTTCCTAGCTATGTGTTACATAGAGGGTAGGGTAAGTGTTTATACTAGGTCAGCGGCTCCCACTAATTCATCTAACGTTGATTTATTCCCAAAAGCAGCTAAGGTAGCTTGAATGTTATTGGGAAGCTCTTGCATCCATGGCACAAGTAACACTGTCATCCACTAAAAGGGTAGAGACCTGTCTCCTCATAAAACGGAGAAGTTGCGTTGAAGTTTGGGTCCCATGGTCACCTAGCTCGATGCCAGACACCACTTGTTTTAGCCGATGTTCTGCTGACATACCAAGTCTCCCCAGTATGACGTCCCGTAGTCTATCGCACGGGCTCTCTTCGGGTCGGTTGCATACGATATCCATGACTACTGGAGCCAGAGCCGATGGCAAGTGCCCCACCCGGTTCGTAAACTTGGTAGATTGGCTGGTTATGCGGGCTATTCTAAATTAGGCTTCTACTTGAACAGCCCAAACTCTAGATCCGCGGGTTAGAACTCGGGAATCAATATGTGCATTGAGGATATGTTTGACTGTCCTACGTCTACTACATCTTTACCGTCTAATATTGAAGTCTCCTGCAAACTAGCCGTTTTCAGCAGTGACCTGAGCTAAAGTCAATATGAAGTTTTCTGCTCAAAGAATGATCAAGCTAATCAACTGGATTCTGAAATACCCTATTCAGATAAAAAGGTTGAAAAGCAATTGGAAAAAGGATAACACAAAGGACTCACGTCAGTGATGGAAATTTCACTAGGAAATTCAAAAATGGCACTTGCATGCTGAAATCACATCGGGCACACCAATATAGCACCCAGGGCCAACGAGACTAATGACGTACGGACGTGGTAGATAACTACAGTCACTAATCGAATGATGCTTTGCTAGCAGTCAGAAAAACCAGAATCGAGCCACAGGGACGGTTATGGGAACCTTCAGTGCTACCGAAGTGACACACTATTGCAAAGACAAACAAATTTGTTCTTCTGAATGACTACCGAATTTGGTGGCACCACTTGCTCCGTCCGTGTACACTGTCGGCACGCCATTCGTTCCTCCAATACACACTTTATTCCGCTCCAGTGCTTCGAGTTCTGCTCCTTTGTGCGTTGCCGAGTAAAATCGTTATCGTGTCACAAACCGACAACCGGGGGCTATAGACTCTATACGGGAGTAGGTTCTGACTTTACTTGGGCGAGCCCTAAAAACCTGAAGAGCAAAGAGTACAGAGCGAGAAGTGATTAGGGAGGGTTCACAAGAGCGTGTGTCATCTTGGTGGTCGAATCAGGAACAGCTTAGTTCGGAGTGATAAAACAAAGTTTATATATGGAGGAGGGGCAATAAGTGTGATGAATGCCAGAAATGAATTCGGTGTCACTGCAAGAGCTGAACAAGGACTTCTGAACTGTGAACACCGTGGACGGACACTTTCGAGTGCGTATATCAAATGACGGAAGACACAATTTTTCGCGTCGAACACCAGATTTCTAAAAGTTCCGGGCAATCCTGAACTTCACAAAATTTCCATGAATATTCAGATGTCCTGAGCCACAAGAATCCACAGTAGGTTGTAAGACCACGACGCCAGATGTAATAACCAAGAATGACACTTGATTACTTGTACCATTCCCAATATAGCTTTTCCCCGAAATACGCATAATTGAGGATCAGGAACAACAGCTGAACGAGCACAAAATTGAACTTATCTTCTTCGCATTGATAATGTACTTGAACTCGCAGATGCAATGAAACAGAATGAAGTGCTGTCATTACCAATCACTGCATGCACCCATTTTCAAGAAGAGAATACGCAATTATTGTAGTAATCATCGTGGGATCAGTTTAATCCAGATAGTCACCAAGATATTCGCCTCGATTTTACAGTGCCTTGTGATTCCGGCTCGCGAGAGGTACGTTCGTGAACACCAGGCCGGATTCCGCCCAGGTTGAGGATGCACTAACCAAATTTCCACTCTTCGTCAATAATTTAGAAGCGCTACATATACACCATCGACCGACAATAAGGATTCTCCTAAACTTGAAAGGCACCTTCAATTCAGTTGACCGAATAGCTTTATTCAGTGCTTTTCACCGAAAAAGTATGCTAACGAACTTCGTGAATCTGTTGTGGTAATTGTAATCTCATACTTCTGGCCGAGTAAGGGTTCACGGTGTACTATCCCGTCCATTCGAAACGATCAGTGGTTTTTGACAAGGATAACCCATTTCCTCATTCTTGTTCACCTTCGCCATAGACGAAATAATGGAGAATGCCTTGCGAGATCTCCAGGATGTGGGTGGCGACCCAATAAACAGTGAAAGGCAAAGTGACCCAGAATACGTGGACTGCCTTGTCTGCTTGTTCAAATGCACGGAATATGCTCAACGTGCAAGAGACAGACTTGCGAGAACTGTAGCTCCATTCGGAATGCGGTTTGCTCCTTAAGAGTGTCAAGTGATGTCACAAGGCTGGACGTCAACGATTCCCAGCTTGATGCTCGACAAGGATGAACTAACCATCGTTCGTTGCTTTAGTTACCTCGCAAGCAGCGTGACGACAGAGGGGAGCACTGTAGTAGAGGTGAGCAAGCTGGACTGAAGCACTTGTGACACCGACCCGATACTTCGCTGAGGTTAACAGATCGTATGTACTGTGCCGCGGTGCATTCAGTATTATTGAATGGTTGCTGAGCTTGGGGTCTGCTTACAGAAGATATTCGTTGTCTTGAGGTTTTCGACCATCGATGTTTGCGTTGTATCGCTATGATTGATGGGACGATCGTGTGAGCAGTGCCGAGGTCAGAAATCGAGTATTGGGTACTAATTCAGAGGATATTCTGTCACAGCATATCCAGATTAGTAGAATTCGTTGGTTGGGGCACATGTTACGTATGGCAAACACACGTCCACTATGCCGTGCCCTGTTTTCCGTTCCTCCTGGTGAGTGAAAGGAACCACGTGGAAGTCAACGGATGACGTGGCAACGGAGAAGTAGAAAATGTACAGCCAACTTAGGAAAAGTAGGTGCCCGACATCTCTGTGTTTGGGTTCCAGAAGATCTCTCGACCAGTTAGCTGGATACATTGAAGGATATGGCAATGAACCGTGAACAGTGGCAACTGCGTTGTCACTTTCTGCTGAATCAGAATGATTGATCCATGTGCGTTTGTACAGTTAGACTGTGTATTCCGTGTGTTGGCTACTAGGGCATTCGTTCCTTTTTCCACTCCTGTAGGTCCATTATCTGTCCACCTTGTTTATTCATTCTTTCCACTGTTACGTGCAGCACAAATGAGAAAGGCAGGGACGAGTGGGGCTCGCCCTGCTGCTTAACCCTGTGCAGCGATGACTCGGGCAGTTTTGCTATGGGAACGATGACTCAGTTTCAGCGGCAAACTCATCTGAGCCAGCAAAAAACGCTGTTAGGCGAACATTCTTATTCTCCTTTGACAGGACGTGCTGCTCGGATTTTCATGGCAGAGGCGAAGCCATTGGAGTCACTTCAATCATGTTCAGCACCTACTGTCATACCTGCACCCGGGTCTACAGTATCAGCAAGCACGGATTTAACAAACCCAGAAAATCCGGTACAACGCGACCGTCGCGGTCGGGTCGTGCGAAGACCTGCACGCTTCGTAGACACCGTTTCTGTTATATCTAAACGAGTAAGTTTTTAGTTATCATTATTTTTTCTGGAAAAAACAGAAAAAACATTTTTACAGTTTCTTCTAATTTTCTGTGCACATCCAGCCGCTTCGGACGATCACTCATGCACTCGTTTTCGTTTTTCCCCTCTCATCCCTTAAGTTGATTTTGCAGATAAGGATTCTTCTGTAAACAATCCATCTACCTGCGGCAAAGATGGTTGTGTGGAAAAATGGGACCATTCTTATCCCACCGTCTGTACGCATGTGAAGGTTTTGGCACACCTAGCCCTTATCCTGACAACCCCGACCAGTTTTCACTGGCAGGCAATCCGCTGCGACGGTTCTGTACACCCGACTCAAGGAAGAACATATTTATCTACCATCAATATCGGGACAATTACCGAGCCATAGAGCAACCCTACAGACGAACAACTTTATCATTCCAAATATTCTCCCTCTATCTCCAACACACGATAGACCACTGGTTGTCCACATCCTGTTCGTTGTTGTCACTTTTTGGTCGTCTTTTTCAATCGTGACACTTTCTTCAGGAGAAACGAACAATATCATAACTTGACATTTCTCTCAGTCTTCTAGGTGGGAGGTTGTGTAGTGACAGCATTCATTTCTGGCAATCATTACCCTTATTGTCCCACCCCCACCCCCTCTCTCAATGTATAAACTTTGTTTTATCATTCCAAACTAAGCTGTTCCTGATTCGACCACCAAGATGACACACGCCCTTTTGAGTCCTCGCTGATCATATCTCGTTCTGTACTTTTCGCTCTGCGAGTTCGCATAAACATCTCTGTGGCTTAACTTTTGTTTTTCTGACTGCTAGCGAAGCATCATTCGATTCGTGACTGCAGTTATCTGCCGCGCCCGTAGCCCATTCGTCTCGTTCGCCCTGCGCGCTATGTTGAAGAATGATTCATTACTCATAGAGAGAACCAATGCGTGTTTTCAGTTTATTTTTACTCTAGTAAACTGTTATCTTTCCATACATAAAATTCCATCTATATATATATATATATATATATATATATATATATATATATATATATATATATATATATATATGTATACATGCATACATATCTTTGGACATTGAGGTAATCGTTTTGCAGCGCTGTTTCTTGTTAAATATACGCGATTTTGTATACTAAGCAATACGTAACGGTGGTCTTTCATCTTCAGATTCTGGGAAACTGAATATACCTAAACAGACTGAATGGAAGAGATACTGGAGGCGCAAGAAGGCTGTCAGCGCAAAGAAATGCCCCATTTGTGGCAAGGTCACATCACGAGAGCACAGGCTTTCGTGGTCTAAATTACAGTCAACAGGTATGCTGAGAAAAATCTAATGTTGTCAAGTTTTCTGTTGTGTTTGGCTCGTACAGTCATGTGCTCACACACGCACGCATGATCTACAACCCGTGCAATCATGGACGCACGCCTGCGATCGTGTACACACGTACACAGTTGACGTTTGCCGTGCTTCGTCTCGGACAGCACTGACCAATCAGGTCTTATCACGTGTTGCTCGACTGAGTCCGATTGTACCGTTGTCTTACACATCCGATTACATACATGACTGACTCATGCACTTGCATACTTGTTTGCATCTCCACTTGCTCACTTGCACTGGCGCTCACGGAAAGTTGCTGCGGCATACACATTTACCCACGCAAGTGCGCCTTTCTTCTGCCTACTGAATTCGGGATACAGCACATTCATTTTACCTTGATGCACCATAGGTACGGTTCATCCCGGTGTTCATGCTGTTGAAGTAGAGCCACAGGAGTTGGGCCGGCAGCATAATTGGGGTTTAGACCTGTTAAGGAGGGATTTACCTACTACTAACGCATCAAATTCCATCATCTATGCAGGCTGGTGTATTTGTGAATTACTTTAATACTTTCATGCCAGCCAAGAGATACAGCTTGGAACAACTGTGTACCGACATCAACGTGTACGCTTTCTTACAGCCGTCTGATGATTTTATAACCTCGACGTCAACCATGGGGCAACGTTGTAACGTGCTGCACGTTTTGAGCTACCACTTGCCACGTACTTCACGTTACCCAAGGACAATATCTCGCCCACTACGGCTGCGAGATGTAGCTACCGGTTTCCCTCATGAATCACATTTAGGAAAGTTCAGACCGTTCATCAGGAGACCCGCAAGACCAGCAGAATAAATATACCGAAGAATTCACGAAATCAGCATTGTGTTTCAAAATGATGGCAATGTTGCTCCGGAAGATATTTTAATTCCCATTTGTGCCATGCGCATTCTTCCTGTTTTCTGTTTTTTTTTTCTGCGCTATGCAACCAGATAAAATTATCATCCTCAACAAACGTCGTGCAAAAATTGTAAATTGATCGGTAATGTACCTTTCCAATGTTCTAGTGTTTTGAGCATTTTTCACACGGTTCGCCATCAAATCGTCTGTCCGTGGATGGTGTACTATTGAACACACTCACTGCACCATTCACACAGCAGGCTGTACATGTTAATCGCTTACCAATAACCCCTATCCGGCTGTTGTTTCAATTTTTCATACGGTCAACTAAATTTGTATCTTTCAACTTTGCTTTTCTAGATTACGCATTCGCCCTTGAGTGTGAGCACAGAAGGCATTCAATGGGCACGGAGTGGCACAAATCGGCTGTTGGTTGGAAAGTGCGCAACGATAAGCCGTTCAAAAACAGGACCATTGTTGTTGTCAAGGCTAGGTCAATGAAATTATTTGTCTCTGACTAAACGCCAGACTCTGTTCGTTCCATCCAAATTTCAACGACCAACCCTTTATGTCTCAAAACACGGAGGGTTGGTTTATTAACGCTAGAAGTCAAGGCGATGCAAGACGAGAACGCAGGTATGTAAATTATCATCTCCTTCGAAGTAGATCTGAAGCTGCTTTTTCTTGGAATTGTTTTATTCATTTGGTGCAATCAACACCTCTTAGGGCATTCTGAAGATTAGTACCAATTTGTCAATAACCACAACTTTACATGTTCTTCCAATTTGGCTCACAGTTTGTTTGTTATTTTCTTTTTTCATTGATTGCAGCTGTTTTGACACATGAATTACTATTTACCAGTCCGTGATAAATTCCTGAGGCAAACGATTTGTTCTACGATGGAACCGGATGCTATTTTGCATGATTTTCCCGGCTCGAACTTACATTCCTAGGTGGGTCTGAAGGATGCATTTCCACAAAAGCCATTTGACGAAAAATCCCTGTTGTTTTATTTCAGTATAACTTTTTACCTTTCTGTCTCAATATGTCACCCGTAATTTTACAGAATACCATTGATCGCCATATTTCTGACTTGAAAGGGGTCGTTGCCTATCAACGTGATATCATTGTTCACGCTCCAACCGGGGGATTACATAACTAACTTTTGTGTTTGTTGCATGAACATGTCCGTGTGCAGTGCGTTTTTTTTAAAGCGTGAAATAAATTTTGGATTTGCTCATGCCCACTTAAACCACGTTCTGCACCGGGCTACTTCCGTTTTCGTCAGGATGGAGCGAGCGTGGGCCTGAATTCACTGACCGTATATTTGCATACTGACAAAATTATCCATTTTTAAAGTTGCGATGAAACCGAGATTATTGACCGATAGAGACAATGTTGCTGTTACTATCGGCGAGCGTATTTTTTCAACCGCTCATTTCATGCGTTTAGGATATCTGGTAAACGAACATGGTTTTCGACCCGATCCTGACCGTTTTCCTTCTTTATCACAAGCACCTTTACCTAAATCTATTGATGAACTTCGTTCGTTGTCAGGTTCACTGCGGTATTATTCCAGATTCACTCTAGGCTTTTTTTAAAGCAGATCTTTGTTCATAAACTTATTTAAGTGGTCGCCTTTACACCAGTGCCGTTTCACGTGCTTTTTCGCCCAAGATACTATCTAATATCATCACGGATGCTTCTCCCATTAGCATCGGAGCTGTGCTCGAACAGGATCGTCATCCAGTGCTGTGCGTTTCGCGTAGACTTAGTCCTGCAGAACGTGGATATTCACATACAGAAGGTGAGACTCTAGCTGTGTTTTGGGCAGTCAATGGACTACACAAATTTTTGTTTGGGTCACACTTCACTTTAGTGACTGATCATGAAACACTGAATTTCATTTACGATCCACACACTTCGTTAGCAAGACCATCCTCAGCCCTGGTTCAACGGTGGACCGTTGCTATTAGCGCATATTCTTATGATACTGAACATCGCAGAGCAGAAACTATAACTCATGCAGACTGTTTATCTCATTACGCTACTTATGAGAAAATTTCTTCTGATTGTTTGTTAACCCAACCGCTTCCTCTAAGTTGATCCGATGTGATTTGTGGAACTCTGAAGTATTGCCGTGCTATTTTGTCTTGTGTTCAGCATGGTTAGAAAGCGGATGTCAACCTTCATTTTCCGGAGTTCTGCAACCGTTGCGAAGACTTTTCTGTTACTTGTGTGTTTGTCTTGTGTCTCAGTGATCACACCATTATACCACCCACGTTGCGGTCAGCAGCTCTGACTGATTTGCATTCCGAACATCTTGGTATTGAACAGATGAAATTCTTGGCGCGACTTACCTGTTGATGATTTGAACTGAACCATGACTCATGCCAATTTGCTAAACGTTTCACTTACTGTGAGCATAAAATTCACTCCCAACATTCCAAGTGGACTCCGTAGCCCATATCATGCGACACCTTGCAGCGTGTTTACGCTGATCATTGCGGACCATTCCTGAATATGTATTATGCCCTCGTTATCATCGATTCTTATTCCAAGTGGCCAGAGGTTTATTTCATTGCCTCACCGAGCTCTGATCTGACTATTACTGCACATCGCAAGACATTAAGCTGAGAAGAAGTACCATATGCTTTGGTTACTGATAACGGGAGTCATTTCACTGCTCAGAATGTGACAGATTAGTTGAAGTCCACGGGTTGTCATCACGTGTTAACTCCACCACGTCCTCCGCAGTATAATGGAATTGATGGAAATTTCGTGCTAACAATAATGAGTGCTACCAAATCTATAGATGCTCGAACATTAAGTGAACTCGAGAGAACTGTGGACAAATTTTTAATGCACTATCGTAATTCTGCCAATTCGGCCACGGGCTGTAGTCCAGCAAGGTTGCTCAAGAGCCGTACACTGCTCACCAGTTTACTCCAGCTCGAGTCATTGGAATTTGTTTACCGCAGGGAGAATGATTTGAGACTCAATAGTTGGTGCACTTAAGCAACCCGGGGAACAGACATTGCCAGATAGTTCGATCCACCAAAGAAATGTTGATCAGATTGTCTTAAATCCTGTTTCCGATTGTAATCCAATTGATACTATTCCGATCTTTCTGGACCTCTTCCAGATGGAAATGATCTCAATGCAAACTCCGGTTCAACAGAAGTAATCAGAAGACCGTAACGTTTACATAACAAAGAAAGCCGTGATTACAAAAATACAGAACTTCATAGAAGCTGCGGCGGATATGTTGATTATTATTGACAGTACTTGATGTTTTTTTTTATTGTATCCGCATGTTCGTGTGCATTACGACTGCACAGAAGACAATTTCAATTTTGTGCTCGTTCAGCTGGCTTTCTTGATCCTTAGTTATGCGTAGTTCGGGCAGGAGCTATATTGCATTCATCGCGAATAGTACAAGAACTCGAGCGTCATTCCTAATTATCACGGTAAAATCAGTGACTCGAGGACATCGTTCCGTATGTCACGGATCTAGGTTGTTATTTAATCAAATATCACCACCTACTTTGAAAGAAAATGGGGAAAGTTCGTCAAGACCAGCCGCCTTTTCAAGCTTTAGTATTCGAATGCATGATTCTACTTCCATCACCGAAGGGGGCTCAAATGATAACACCCAAGGAACCCCAGTTATTGACCTCGAAATAGCTACTTTAGCGAACGACCAGCTAAACTGATCCTTGAAGTATTCCGCCCAACTGTCCAGCCTTTGCTGTTTACCATAAACAGACTCTCCATTTCTATCGCATATCGTTCTGCTGACCGGAATTCGCCATCCAACGGTGTAGAGAACAAATCTGAACAGTCTTTCACTGTTACCCGAAACAACTGCTACTCCCATCTATCTGGCTATCTTGACCCACCAATTTTCGCGATCCTCTTCAGGGCTTTTCGTAACTTGCCTTTGTAGCTCTCTTCTTATTTATCCCTTCACAGTTCGACAGTTGACGTTTATGCTCCATTAGATTCAGCTACTCTTGCGAAATCCAGTGTCTTTGATGGACATCCGATTTAAGACCGCAGGCGAAACCTGCGGCCACGTGCATCGCCTATTTGACATTGGCCCAATGCTCATCTACGTTTCTGTGTTTCGTCGTGGATCTTAGCTCATATGCTAATTTTTATTCATAAATGGTGCGAACTTCTGGATGATACATACGTTGTACGGCTAACCAGGTTTGCGGTTTGTGTCGATACCTACGGAGCTGGAGCAATCATCGTATTAAAAGTAATGCATGGTCCGAATCTACGTACGTCGACCAGTAGGATCTACACTTCTGGACAGAACTGCAACACCGGTAGCTTGTTGCGATACGATCAGTCTGACTAAAAATTTGTAGGTTTAGTGTGTCATGTTGCTGTGCGACGCGAGCTGCATCGGAAATTTGTACAAGGTAGGAACAACCGATTGTCGCCACGAAACAGGAGAAACCTATCCCCGTTATCTAGGCGCTGAGCGGGCGAAGCACAGTGCCCACTCAAACGAGCCTCTGAGATACTAAGTTTGCCAACTTGTGTGTTGAAATCACCAGCTGGCAATGTAATGTCAGCGCCTTTTCTCCTACGAACAAGAATGGTTAGTTCACCATAGTACTCATCCTTCTGCTCGTTAGAGAAGCAGTCTGTTCGGGTGCATGCCAAAACCACGGACAAGTTGCGCGTAACACAGCTATCCTTTCAAACACCAAAAACCCTCTGGAATCTTACAGTGCAAACGACTATTAACCGGGATCCTGCCTAAAAGGGCAGCCTCAGCCTTGTCAGTCAAGTCTGTTCCTACACCACACTGACCCGCAGATCTAGTTGCTTCATCTCCTGAGGTGCAAATGTAATACCTCAATGAGATACCAGGAGCAGTTAGTTGAGTTACACTGCTCAGATCGTGGATATGCATTCCAAAGACGCAGCAGCCATCAATCTTCAGAGAGTCTATTGTAAGCTCTAGGCACGCCTGCTGATCGGCTTGCATGAGTGTTCTCCAATTCTGAGTTTACTTGTTTGGCTTTTTTGGTTGATGCACACGGTTTTCACCCTGACCCCAACCGTTCTGTCCCGTTATCCAACGCACCCTCTCCTAAATCATCGGTTGAATTACTTTCTTCACTGGGTTCTCTTCAGTATTACTCTAGATTAATCTCCAGTTTTGCCACTAAAACTGCACCTTTATTCGATTTTCTGTTCCAGTAGACGTTCCAGTGGTCTTCATTAGATGAACAGTGCCTGCGCTGTTTATTATCGTTTTTATCAGCCAATGCTATACGTCGTACTTCCCCCTCCCTCTTGCATCTTCGACTGGTAATACTTTGAATAGATGCTTCCCAGTCTTATCAGTAAAGTAGGCACCTTCATTGAACAGCATAAATAAATTACATTTATTCACTCTTCTTTCATCTTAGTAAAATTGGCTGGCTCATAAGAAGTCATATATATTTAAGCAGTATCCACCTCGATGGCTTCTCTTGACACTGGTTTTGTGATTACCAGCGAAGAAACCATCGGTTTATGGTTGTAGCGATTGCGGCCATTTCTGTGAACCGATTGACACGGTAGCTGAAAACAAGAAACTGATCACTATGGGATCAAGTATGACCTTCGTCTGTTCTCGCAACCATAGACCACGGTGTGCCTTTTTGGAGGTAGTCGATGGAACCTCATGACACCTTTGAACGATAGTCACAACACAATGGGTCATGCATCATTGATCCGTGTATGAAAGGAATACGGTCAAGGAACGACGCTCTACAATCGGACACAGTCAACTAGTGGGTGAGAATAACCGAGGCCAAGCTGGTCCTCTATTTCCATCCGGATGAACTTTAACGACGAGATTTGTTGACAAAACCGTGCACCGTCTCTCAAATACGTTTTTTCATGTTTATGAAAGATTGAATTTTGTTCCGAGTCAGAAGAGGAAAGTTTATTCCAAGATGATACTAATCAGTTAGCTGTAAAATTGTTCGACTTTGAGGTTCGTCAATGAAGAACTAGTATACGAAGAACTCGTTTCTTAAAAACGTGTACTTGTTCGGGCTTAGAATAAATAGCAAATAGTAGACATCGTAAACGAGGAAATTTAAACTGTGATACCCTAATCGTGAAACAATGAAATTGTACCTGGACACAAACATTATCAGTTAAAACTCAGAAGGTGACCTGATCAAAATTCACGCACTGCGTGGTATTAACAAGTCATGTTTCTGGTTCCCTGACTCCACGGTCAAACGGCGATGACACTGTGAACAGTGTTTTTATTGCCATCAAGATTGCAACATTGGCAGTCCGTAGATGAAATTCCACTTTCATTTCAAGTAGTGAAACGTCTCGGATTTATTCGACTGATGAGGCCAGACATATAAAGTAGAACCAGGTGGCAAACTGCAACAGTTAAAAGTGCGCCCAACGTGGGGGAGTGGGTGTGGGGTAGATGTGCTTGAACCGAACTACCGAGCAATTTCCGCTAATGAAGAACGAGCTAATATGTAGGTCATTAAAACGAGGTGTATTCTTCAATGACTAACCTAATAAACAAACCCAACCTTATTCACTAACATATAGTTTCGTGTTGTTCCTTTGCTATTGTTAAGGTATTTCACATCTTTTAGGTGTCTTCTCAAATTACTAAGTGAAACGCACATTGTTCGTTAAATTATAACTTCAAAGTAAGAGCAAATTAGGACGGTAAGGGGATTTTTTCTACACTACTTTATGTGTTTCACTATTCTGCTTCTTCTTTCTATGAAAAGTGTGTTGTTTTGGTGCGCGTAATAACATCATTTCAATAACAGTTTTACATGCTTAGAGGAATGATGGGATTTCCAGTTATTATATTGTTCCAATACGAAGGAATTGACCAAGTAAATACAATAATCAGCCATTTGTCAACATGCTCAAAACCCCAAAATCCTTCCGAGATACTAACATCAATAAGTGTGTTATTCAAGTCTTAGTTGTTCTTCTGTCATTTCTCTTGCAATTAAGAAACAAGAATTCAAATTTTTGTTGCACAGCCAGACAGTAATCAGCCACGTATACTTAATCACCGTAAAAACAGTGGATTTTTGAAATCTTTCACAAACCGGCTGAAACTTGTACGGAGTTTGCCCAAAAGATACTTATAGATAATACGCTTCCTTGACGCACTTAGTTGTCCCGTTAATTATCTCACCCGCATACACATTCGAAAGTAAATATAACCACCTGAGCGTTACCATTTTGGCCGATCCTCCTGTTCCGTGGTAGTTTCGGACATTGGTGAACTGAGAGAGGGTGTTAATTGAGTCGTGTGTTCATGTAGGTGATTGAACTTCGGTTTATTTGATGAAAATCCCGTATCCATGAAACTCGTGCTTTACTTTTTCCACCAATACTGGACGTGAACTACAGCTTACTGGGAAAATTGATTTTCGGGCCGGATGCATTACTTTCGTACCCCGTGGCCTGATAGTGACCATTTTCTGTTTCGTGGGGACTTTATGATCAATAAATATTTTCTTTGGCGAAACAGTGTTGCGAGATCAAATTCATGATTATCAGGTCTAGTGTGATGTTTTTACAATGATAGCGTTTACAAACTTTATTGCTCACTTATCATTTTTTCGGAGAAACACAGACACTATAACTATTCAACCGTTATTGTTGTTCTTGTTATGTCACCGTTCATCATAAAGCAAGCTGCCTTTTACGTGCAGTATCATAAACTTTGTACTATCCATAGTCAGCATACTAGATTAACCTAGATCCATGTGCATAAATGTCGAATCAATAGAACGGCTGATTAGTGATAAAACCCTTTTCCATTTCACTTCCCTCTTCCTTTAGAGCACCCATTGGGAGGCGTGTTTGCAAATAAGTTCATGAACGACCAAGCACTTGCACAAAATTTTAAGTATCCCGATGACAAGGTGCTTTGTCAATCCGTGTTTGCTCAGTCATAATTATGGGCGATTGTTCACGAGGTTTTTTATTTGTCCTTCATTGCTAGATGTTCGCTGTGCGCATCAGTTTACTGACGAACGTTTTTCGGAACATGGAGTGGGACATTTTCTGGCAACCTAGAAGATATCCGTGAATATCTATCTGCAGTCATTTTATTGACGGAAAATCAGTAGCTCTAAGGGCAGCTAGATGTTTGGTCTACCAAAGGGGAATAACAACAAAACTGCATCCCATCAGGTTTTGAAGGTACCGGAATCAGCTCACGGCAAACAGAAGTATTAAATCTAATAGTGAATCGTGTGGCGGAGTTAGGTTCATATTGCAGCAACTAAAATAAAGTGTCAAACTTATTCCGATGTAAATATATAGAACAAGGACGATGCATGGAAATAAGATTTGATTTAAAGGAATTTGTTATCTCTAACTCGTAAACCACAAACCCATTATAAAGTTGCAGGTAATCGAGGCTAGTGTAAAGTTTTGCAACTAGGGGAATAATAAACTAAATTATCTGTCAGTCCCAATTTCAGGTTACATTGCGAGAGCCATCTTAAACGGTTTATCTACGTGATAGACGTCCAAATTACCGTTGATGCATTAAAAAGTCCTTCACAGTGGAAACGTACCCATTTTAAACCGTCAGTTAGTGGGAATTGGAGCTTGAACCAGTTTTACAACAACAGATTCAATGGATGATAATTTTTATGAAGTAAGTTCTTTTCTGAGCAGATTTTTGCGCTTTGCGTTGTTTCACACAGAGATCTGCATAATAAATGGTAAGTGAAACCAATGAAATTATTATAAATATTAGAACGTTTACTTTTATATAGAACAATTCAACGTAGAAGTGTATGTTTCCTAGTTATTATGTAAGAAGTTGGCTTAATGTTAGGTGAAAATTATCTGTATGATTCATTCGTTTTATTACCATAGGCCGATATCGAAACAGCTTCGTCATTATTCACTGAGGCTATCACGGCATATTCCTTAGTGCTTCTTAACACGGAAAAGCAAGGGTGTGTTTAGGAATCATAAATCATTTCAAATGAGGAGCCTTATAGTCTTACTGGTAACATTTAAAAATGTAGTCTGCAGCTTTGCACCTTTGGCCGGCAAACATATATACGAGCGTGCAGAATGCGCACCATTAACAGTACCTTACGTATTTCAATAACACTTCTTACTAAGTGAAGTTGCAGCTGGTTCACATTGAATTATTAGCTGTTTCATCAAACAGGTTTAAGAAAATTCGCGAGTATGCTTACCCAATGAGTAACTTCTCTTTACATTGAAACGGTGTATCGTTTCGTAAGTTACATTATTGTTAGTTTAATTTTCGTTTTATTATATGAACTTCACTATGTAGTCTCGGTAAATTAAGTTGCCGATACAAATGTGCTCCGACCTTGAAAGTTACTCATATGGATGTTTCAGAATACGTTTTTACCCAGTCAGCAAAGTAGTCCCAAATTCGTCCCCGTTTAGTCCTGTTTGAAACACCCCGGGGACATCTTTGGGACTATTTTTGAACACGCCGAGAAAGCAGCAGCCTACTTGCTTTACTTTGAGATGTTGGTAAGATCTACGACGTTACTTCATCTTGAGATGCCAGTTAATGAACTTCCATTAATTTCTACCAGGGGAAATAACATGGTCTGTGAACACCCTTGAAGATTACTTGGCACGACCCGAGTACTTCCTAGTGCACAGCATCCCTATAAAACGTAGCATTTTTACAAAGAAGCCAAGGTGTACTCACATGTTATGAAATGTACTTAAAGCAACAAGCAAAATTCTCCAATTTATGCTACAATAATTAAATAGTCCCAAAATAATCCCTTGAGGGACTTTTTGAGACTAAATGCTCTCTGTTTGGGCTAACCTGGCTGGTAAACCTTAATGTTTTTCAATGAAATAAAATTATTCTTTCATGTTTCAGACCTGTTCAAATCTGATGGTATGACGACAACTCTTCTTATACTAATCACTGAAAAATAGTCCCTCGCGGACCATTCTGGGACTAAAATGCGCACTCTTGTTCTGACTGGGTATGTTTAACAAAAAAGACTAAACTATTTCCGGTGACAGTCCATATCCGTCCCGTTTCAGTTTTTCCTACTGACACTATTGTCAGTAGCCAAAAACCATGTAACCGGGGTAGATCAGTGGAAAAATTGAACGCGCTGTACTCTCGATCGGGTCGTCAATGACACCATGGCGTACTACATTTTTCTGCCACGAAAGTGTTCCAGGAGGATAAGTAAATGTGCCAAGATTTCCATACCATAGTGAGGCCCATGCTTATTTTGAATTAGTTTGCTACATTAAATCACTATTGAACATCAGAGAGAAAAGACACGTCAAATAAAAAAATTATTACCTCATTCAAAAATGAGTTCCACTTTCGCTAACTGCTAAACCAGACCTTGCTATCGTCGTCCTCATTTTCTAGCCTCTAATTTCATTTGGTATTTCCTCTTCGGTTCCATGGTTCTACTCTACGGGACGTATGAGTTCTAATCATTTAGCTTCTCCAGGAAGGATGATGTAGAATGAGAGTAATAAAATACATCATTTCGGTTTGCACTGAGCCAAAAACGCAAGCCAAACTCGAAGCATTTGAAAAGAACAGTTATTTTCTCTTTCTATATGAGCTCTTTTTCCTACCAACCTAATAATTATTACTGCTGTTTTCTGACATTAAACCAGTTCTCCCGTGGACTACCCTTCACAGCAGCCGACTCAGGAATCTGAGCGTGAAAGTGTCCGAGCATCTATGTTTTTCTCTGAATGAAAAAACAACAAATACACATGGCACAGAAACAGCTCACAAACAGAATGATGTGATACATCCTGTCCATTTCATTAAAACCATGACTTGCTCTATAACTCTGTTAGATCTGTTAGGTGAATAATAAATGCCTAGTCATCAACCTTTAACTTCATTTCAAGAGTACCGGTACTACACAGGTCTCATTACTTCGGTTGCTCACTTAGTTTATCGGCATGATACACGAACAGTTTTTCGTGACATATCCCATATACTAAGCATGCCGGTGAGTCGTCCAGATTCCTAAGTGATAACTTCCGCACTCTTTGGGCTGCTGTGCTGTCACCCTTTACTCCGTCCTAAGGTAAGCAATCTCTCGTATGGCTTCTCGGGAAGTGAAAAGTAGTATACTAAGGTGGCAAGTGTTCGCCATGCTGTATCAACCAATGAGAAATAAATGAACTATCCGGTAATCTTCCAAACATTGCTAATTATTATGAACAATGGGATCTATTTCTAACCCTTAGTAGTGTTCTAAATGTATCTTCGCCCCTTCTCACTCATTCTTCCAGAAAGATGAGAATACTCCAAGCTGCATTCAATTGCACAGAGTTCCATCTCCTAAGTACCTCGGAAAGGCTGCAAGCAATGGTATTATCATGCTGTCAAATGTGTGCGCGAATTGTGCTGACTTACATTTCAAATTCGATAGTTCGGACAATTCTGCGTCCCATTTATTAACACATGATATATCCCATGACACCAACAGTACGGTAATTATGTGAACACAAGATAGAAAAAGTCATCACGGAGATTACTAAGTTTCTTGTTCTTTCTTCCATTATCCTAATTTCAATACGTGTAAAGTGTGCTGTATTTAACCACTTGTGAAGCACCGTAAATCATCTCTTTCGCTACCGAGTGTTCCGATGCTTCAGTCGGGCATTTTTAATCTTTTCTGCTTTGAATTGACATGCACTTTTTCCAGTTTCTCCATTTCCTCCAAGTAAAATTTTCCGTGTTATCCAAGCAGGATTCGAGTAATTCACGCGGTCAATCGTATACAAGACTTTCGAGCTCGGCTAATGAGCATGTCTCCTATTCGATCTCACAGCGAAGTACGAAAGTAATTCCATCTATCGGACGAATAAGGAAGACGCAAGTCGGTTGACAGATGCGGAAGTGTATTCTATGTATCGCGGCTCCGGAACAATACCGATACGAGAAATATATCGGATGAATATGAACGCAACGGCAAAGGAGAAAGCGGACCGCGAGTGCGTACAATCAGCGAAGAACCGAAAGTGAAGGTGATTCACAAGTGAGGTCAACGGGAACCTCGGAAAAGTCAGTCCAGTTAGACCCACGCAACCGAACAAAACAGTGAAGTCGATAACAAACATCATAAAAGGTTGTAGAGAGAATAGAGTCAACGTAGTGTCTAGAAAACGGTCATTTTCTCAGGACGACCTGGGTCACTACAGGCCTACGTATAGTTGTCTTGAAGTCTTGAACCAGTGCACGGGTACGAGGCCAAAGACCAAACGTCCCTGGATCTTGTGATTATCTTGTTATCTAGATATTATTACGGCTGTTGTCTTCCCCTCCTGATACGGTAGAATAAAAATCGTTGCCGTTCACTTTACTTCCCAGTTATTTTCGGTGAAAACCCAAGTAGCACGTTGCCCAACCCTGTTGGGCACTGCCCAACGGAGCGTTGGGGTGGCGCACGAAGACGATACTTTTCAACAGAAATCGCATAGATCCTCCTGAACTGCAAGGCGCCGTTTGTATATATAGATTTCGTACAAACAAGTAACAAACATTTCTATGACATTTGCATACTTTTTGTTTTACTGCGTGCCCCCGTGACCGGGTGGCCATCATTAGTTTCGTTCATTGTTCATCGGCAGGTGAGTGTTTTTATCGGTGCGTAGTTGCGGTAGGTGGTCTAATTGTCTAAGTATCATGGATAAGTATCGGTTAGATTGTATAGTTACTGTTACGTCGTCTTATTCTTGTATCGTAGGTATTAATTGCTTGAAACATTTCTTTATTCATATAAAATTAGAAATTTCTCTCGACGTTGTTATAATGGAGGTAACCAGTATTTCTTAGAAAATAAATTTCATTATTAAAATGGTTACCCGTTGAAACATATCCTTTCATCATTTCTCAATCCCATAGGTAACATTTCGTTATGCCGAAAGAGAGCAAATGGCAAAGGTATAGGAGGAGAAAGAGGGAACTGGGTTCCATGCTGTGTCCTATATGTCACGATGCCAGTTTGTGGGAGCACAGAACTTCGTGTCCCAAAGAAAGAACTTGGAGTATGCTCTTATAATGGATTTATTTATTTGAGTTTTTGAACAGCAGTTACAGCTAGCACTTCCGGTGCATTTGTTGAAGCGGAGCCACGACCTCCGGAGGTACAAACAGAAGGAGTGCCCGGGGACCTAATAAGTGTAGATACACTTCCCATTGGGTGCACATCCGTGGGGTTTGTTCCATCGGGTAAGATGCTATCGTTTCTATATTGCGTATTTTTTAAAGCGACGGAAGATGTGCAGCTTGGAAGGAATATTTCCATTACCGTTAACGTGGATGTGCTGCAACAGTCGCTGTCCGATTTGTTCGTCAGCTCAAACTTGAGCATGAAACAGCGGCGAGACGTACTTTCCTGTGTGGGCAAGTTTGTGCCGGGTCTCCCGCGCGATCCACGTACCATTTCTCATACACCACGTTCGTGTGAGAAAATTCAGCTACGCAGTGGAATATATATTCACGTTGGGCTGACAGACGGGATAAATATGTGCCTTAGCAGCTTGGATGTTATTCCCAGTTCTATCGATCTGCACGTGAATATAGACGGGCTGTCGTTGTTTCGGTCATCTTCCGTTCAGATGTGGCCGATTTTGGCAAGGATAGTGCAGCCTATGTGTGCGCAAATCATCACTGTTGGAATTTATTGTGGTGTTCAAAAACCATATCCAGTGCATGATTACTTATGTCACACCGTGAGAGAGCTCGACCAACTTCTGCAAAATGGCCTAAGCTATCGTAATTCTTCCATACGATGTTGCTTGAAGGCCGTTATCTGTGATACTCCAGCTAGGGCCTTTGTTCGTCAAGTCAAAAGTCCTGCTGGTTATTTCGGCTGTGATAAATGCAACCAACGCGGCTTGCATATTGATGGGAGGATGACGTTTCCCGTCGTCGAGGCTACCTCAAGAACGGATGAAAAGTTTCGCGCCGGGAAATATCATCGTCATCACATAGGCACCACCCCGTTTCTATCCCTACCCATCGACATTGTGACTACATTCCCGTTGGATTATATGCATTTAATATGCCTTGGGGTAACCCAGAAACTACTTTTCACCTGGCTGAAAGGCGGTCATTCATCAACTTGCCGTCTGAGTAGGTCGGGTGCGGAGGAACTTGGCGACCGAATTCTGGAAACCCACAGTGTTTTACTTGTGACTTCCAGCGCAAATGCCCTCACACGCGTGATATCGAACGCTGGAAGGCGACGGAATTTCGCCAGTTCCTCCTTTACCTTGGTCCTGTTTGTTTGGTTGATTTATTACCCCATGATTTCTATGACCATTTTTTACTTTTGTTTGTTTCTGTATATATTTTTTCGCATCCCATTTTACATGTCCGCTTACTAGATTTCGCTCACGGAATTTTGCGCGTTTTTGTGCAGGAGATGTCGAAGTTGTATGGCCCCAATTCAACTGTGCACAATGTTCATTGTCTGACTCATCTAGCAGAGGATGTGAGAAGACATGGAACTTTGGACCGCTTTTCATGCTTCCCTTATGAATCTCATTTGGGCAAGCTAAAAAGTTTGATAAAAGGGCCGGCTAGACCAGCGGAGCAGTTATACAAGCGGCTGCACGAAGTTAACACTGTTCGCTGTAATCTGCAAAAAGATTTGGTCCTAGATGACACGCTCCTGCCTATACCACGTTTCTGTAAAACTCCGTGCTCGTGTGTTGTTAATGGTATATTTTTTTCTATTTTACATCCCAATGATACCATTGTGATAGACAATAAACCTGCGACTATTGTCAATATTTTGAACGATGAAGTTCACTTCATCTATTTTAATATCCTTGGAGACTTTTTTACGCACGCGTTGCGTTCAACGCGTTTATTTATCTTTTCAGTAAACGGATTGCAGTCAGACATCCATACCGCTGCCATTCACACTGTCTCCTGTAAATGTTTACTCATATCCGTCAATTCTTACAATGTGTGTATTCCGATTTTACATACCTTTTTATAAAATTTTTGGTTCCACAGCTGTTTTTCCTTTATACATACACACTCATATATATATATATATATATATATATATATATATATATATATATATATATATATATATATACGTGGCAGTTTTTGTTCGTGGAAAGCACGGACGAAGGTGGCATCTGTTTTCTACATATAATTATTCTTGTTTAGATGTACGTCGTGGTCAAGTTTGTAGACGACAGTTCGTATGCTGTGGTTCACAGCAATTGGATGGTCGATTGCCACCGAGTCCGGTGGCCGCGGACAAAAAGTAAAGGCCCTTACCGGCAGTTGCTGCTTTCGGGTGCGTCACTGCCTGATTCGGTTCCGGCACACGAATTCGTGGAGATGTTTGCCACAGGTAAATGTTTTTAAATGTAACTCTCCTAGGCAATTTCGGGGATGCTTTCGTTTTCGAAAGTAAGCTTCTAAACGAATCTTCAATCTGCAGCACAGATGACACTGTGCCACAAACACTGTTTGGCCAGCGCTATTTAGTTCGCAGGAGGTAGGAAGGATTATGAGTTAACACTGTTTAAAGGGTACCGACACAGTTAACGTTGGATGACAGTTTCGAGGAGGGGCGCACGTTGGTATCTCGTGAACCCTGTGGATCTTTCGACATGCCGCCGTCTCCGCCACCTGTTTTGGAGAGAGCACTTCGCGTTCCATTGTAAGACAACTATTTTATTCCTGTAAAACTTGTGCATTTAGTTTATCTGACACAATGCCCAATATCACGTCAACCCCAATTGCGGCACGCGAACCTCCGGTTACTGTTATTCACCGGAGTCCATTGAAAGACCATGGGTAACCGTAATTATCAAATATTATGAACAACTAATCATATAGTAACGTTACTGCTTCCGCAACAAGCGAAGGGCCAATGGACAGATTCAGCAAGGATTTGCGTGAAGTTATGCGTGAGTGACTACTACATATAATCATGTATGATTATAGGTACGATGATCGCCATGAGCGACCGTTTCCGCAAGGTCGAACGTGCCCTTGATGGGCTAACCGTCGCGTTGGGTGCCACGCACGCATCAGCTGTGCCGTCCAAGGCGCGAAGAGCCGAGACGTGGGGGGAATTTCAGAAACTCCACGAGACTCTGAGCTCGCCCGAAGTGTATGCGAGCATGGTAAGTATATCCACTTTAACTGAACCTTTTCAGGTGGCAACGCTCAAACGGTTTGCGGATTGCGATTTGGCTGAAACCGTGCGTAGCATGCTTTTCGCATCCATCGGCGACGAAGTTGCCCTTCACTGTTGTTGG
The DNA here is from genome assembly GCA_948099385.1 of Fasciola hepatica. Classification (NCBI taxonomy): domain Eukaryota; kingdom Metazoa; phylum Platyhelminthes; class Trematoda; order Plagiorchiida; family Fasciolidae; genus Fasciola; species Fasciola hepatica. The sequence continues at coordinate 8,074,646 of CANUEZ040000019.1, forward strand.
CTAGGGGGCCCTCAAAGGAAGGCCGTAAACGACCATAAGTTGATCGCCGCCGGTAAGGGTAGGTTGTTCACATTTATTATCACACAAAACGTCAGATGCTATAAAAGGAATGGAGCGATTCTCCAACGAGCCAACGTCTGTCATTGACAGACATATAAAGCGCTGGTTCATCAACGCTCGGGATCGAGGCGAATGAAGACGGCTAAGACGGTACGCTATTCTCCTATATGTGGTGTCGCATAACAATTTTATTTCCTGCAAATTGCTTCGTTAAAATGTTTTGCCATTACGGTTCACATTGGTTTATATGCTTACTTGGACATGGGATTTATTACCGGTTTCTCCGTTGTAACTTAGCAGTTTCCTAAATGGAAATTCTGTCTAGTGTCTAGTAATATAGTTGAATATATATATATATATATATATATATATATATATATATAAAATCTAGTGCGGAACTATTGTTCTTTAAATGCCTAACGTTTAAAACTCGCGATACAGCTTTTTTCTTCATTTGCCAATGATGTAACTAACATCCGCATTTTCCTGAATTGATTTCCCAGATCCCGTGAGCATCAAGAAGAAGAGCCAGGAACATCCTCGCGGAGAATGGATTGATGGAAAAGCGGCTTTTTGTCAAATAAATCCGACTTTATTTTCAATAAATTTATCTACTTTTTAATAAAATGGTCACTTTGCTCATATATATAGGGTTAATTTAGTGGTTAAGCTCGAAAGGAAGGAGAATACTTTAATGATATTAGGCGATTGGGCGAAATTGGAATAATTGGCGAAAAGTGAAAAGCCGTTTTTCGCGATTTCTTCGATGCGTTGGGCATGCCCAACCCTAGCCCAATTGGGCGCTGGTAGCTCTGCCCAACGCATTTAAATGGAGTTGCCCAACGTTGCGATGGGCAAGCCCAACGTTTGCCCAACCCTAGCCCAATTGGGCAAACGTTGGGCAGTGCTGCTTGGGAAGGAAGAACAAGTGAACTCTGTCACTCTTGCTCAGCATGACTGCGATCAAGGACCGGCTGATTTTTCTTTTCACACTCGTGTTTGCAATCAACAACCCCATTGCGGTTGATAACCAACCTTGCTGCGTTTCGCCACTGGTTCTCGCTAGTGCTTGCGAGCGCACGCACACCGACGCACTCAATAGGTCACTCAGTTTACGACCGAGACTGGTCGGTTACGTGGTCCTTGCGACCCTCAGACCTTCAGACCTCGGGTGAACTGAACACTGATACAGATCGCAGCGGAACAAGTAGCCCTGTGCGCTTTGCCTGACTTACTTACCACCCGCCAGCGGTGACCTTTCTGGGGTCATATTTGAGACGCACTGAATACTTTGTGGGGCATTTCCGAAGGCAGTCCATATAGGTCGCACTTCAGTTTCACCTGCTAAATTCCAGTTTTTAGTACTGAGACAGCTGTAAGTAACCAAATCATGTAACCGGGTTGGATAGGGAACTAATTGAACTGCGTACACCGTCGATGTAGAGGTACCAAATGGCATACATATGTATATTTGTCATTATTCGGTGGGCATCAGCCGAAAGGCATCGCCATCTTACGTCACGCGACTCAGGCGGCAAGGCGCTCTCCAGCTCATCAGCTCTGGCTATCAGCTCGTTCAGTCTCCCACCTCTTGTCATTTTGAAAGGATAACCAATATAATTACTAAAGCCCATCAATTTATATCGTTCTGCGTCTCCATTCGCCGGACAGAATTCGAGTCCGCAAATTGTGCGTGCGTCTAAAAGTGGGTCCGACCACGGATTGGCCAGGTTGTGTAGTGACAGTTCTGCACGTTGGTCGAAACCCGGTGCCGCGGAAGCCTGTGACATCGCTGGAATCAAAAAGCACCGGCGACGATGGCGGTCTCCTGGACTTAAAAAGAAATGCTGAACTCTACTTGGTGGATGTATGCCCCACGTTTCTTTGCTGCAGCGAGAAGTTATCGAGGAGGGCTTCCAAGTCGTGCTACCTTCTCGGGTTGGCGATGTTGCTGCACTTTTTGCAGAACGCACCAAGTTTTCCGCTGGGCCACCAGAACATGGGTGGTATGGTGTCGTACGTAGATGCCGACATCCGATCCTATCAAGCCAGCATTTCAGCTCCACAGCACAGGAGTGCTATCTATTATGGGTGACTAGTACTTGAGAGATTCCTTCTCGGCTGAAGCATTTCCGTAACACGTGGATTACGAACGAGGTGTTTGGTGAACTCGTCAAGACCACTTCCGGCCATTTAGAATAGAAGTCAATCAGAACAACGGGGTGATACCAGTTCAAAAAAGGGCCACAGAAGTCCGCACGAACTCTGTGCCATGGGATGCAGCTTTACGGCCACTGACCCCAGTTGTTTGGCCCCGAGTGAACTATGTGCAGGCAATCCTCACAGTTTTTAACCCTAGTGCCATTAGCCGCATCCGATTCCGGCCACCAACACATCTGTCGAGTCAGTGAATCCGCTCTATCCACGCCCAGTATAGATCCCCACAACTTTACTATTCATAGTACAAAAATGACCATCATTTGACTATTGCTGGACCGGAATCTTTGTGGGGATGTCACTGAAGGACCTGTCCCAGCGAAGATTGTCCTTTAGTTGATGCTTGAGTTTTGCGTCCAGAAGAGGGCACGCTTAGTTCATCGGCTTTTCTGACAAGATCTCGCACAGTGGCGGTTGAACTAGAGCCGACTGACTCGGTTTGCGTGAAGTTCTCTTGGCACTGCCCCGGCTTGTAGTGCTCTCGAATTGACTCCGCCGTCCCTACAACTTTTTCGAGAAGTTCATCTGTGCGCAGGCTTAGAGTATGCGGCTTATCGCTAGGACGAATTGGAAGCCACGCAAACTTCAACAGGCTTTTGCCTTAAGGGTGCTCACGTGCTGAAGCGATTGAGTAGATTTGTGACCTTCAAGTTCGGTTTCCGCAAACCTGTAGTCAGCAGGCCGTCTGCCAGACATTCAGATATGGCTGGAAGCCGCTGCTTTTATGCGTTCATAAAGATCAGATTCTTCTGGTTGTAACGCATTTTGCGCTTTATCTTCCATGTGTGAGTGAAGAGCTGCGAACACTTGGTGAAGTTCGCCATTTGTCGTCGTCACGACGCGTAGAGCAAACATTTCGGGTCACACATTGCAGACGTCAAAATAAATCGGGACAATCCGGGAAGTAAAAAATCAAGTGCATCTGGAACAGAGCAACAAAATGCCCATGAGTTCCGGCAAACACGGCCACCTGGCCGTCGCTTCCTTTGGCTCAAGTGACTACCTAGATCCCACGAATGGCCCGAATGGCCGGCGGGTCAGGGAAACAACAATGTTTGGGATGCAAAAAGAGAGCACAGCTTCCGAGACGAGTAGGGAACAATTGGATTTTCTCGAGATATTTCAGTGTATGATGATTCTCAGGGGATTGGTCGTAAAAGGCGAAATAGTGAACGTGGCCAAATTTGAATATGTTCCCCGCTAAATTAACGAGTGATTCAGCGGTAAATCCATGAGAAATCAGTGGATAAATTCGCTTGTACCGGAATGTGGCCCCCCTAAGATGACTTTGCTTGCGGGTACGAAGTCGCGACCGAGAACTAACATAGACAAAGGACTAACTGATACTCAGCTCCGGGCAGTTTGTGTGTTGTTATATGCCTCAGAGCCGTACACTGTTGGTCTGCTTGCTGTGAGGTTACTTTCAAACCGGCGGCTTTTATCTCCCACGGCCTTGAGTTTCTGTTTGCAGCGTTAGAGCCGCAATTTAGGGCACGTAGGATTATCCGTCGAATTCAACGATTTTCCCATGTCTTTGAGGCAATCCTCGGTGATGTTATCGCCTCAATGGGCGACTCGGTTTTAAGTCCTTCCCAAGAGCAGAGTTACGATCTGCTTAAGGAGGCTATACTCCAGCATTTCCTGTCCTCTCAGGGGAAAAGCTTACGTCAGCTGCTTGCAGCCTGAGTCGCGTGACGTAAGATGGCGATGCCTTTCGGCTGATGCCCACCGAATAATGACAAATATACATATGTATGCCATTTGGTACCTCTACTGCTCAAAGTTTTTAAACGGTATGTGAAGCAGCTCAAGGTCTTAAGATTTCGGTTAAACAAGATGCTTTCGTTCTTTCATCAGTATCAACTAATCAGTTGGTCCTCCTTTCGCCTTCACAACATAGTGTGAGGAATTTTTCTCATGGTTTAGATGGCTATCTTTTGATCTTTTATGTGACTTGCGTCAAGTCCACTTTAGAAGGCGGCACCCCTACTGTATGCTTCGGTCTTATCAAGGACTGAGACATATTAGAATACGTACAAAGAAAGGTCACGAAATTAGTTAGCGGGCTTTCTCTCATCACCTTTCCTGAACGACTGATGGACCTGACATTGTACCCAATAGAAACCCGTAGAACTAGAAGGTTTTGCGTACAACCTTTTGACGACAGGGACTGCTGATCAATTTCTCGAGGAATCGGGCCCGGGCGCACTCAGAAGGCACAATAAAAGAATATTCGGGGCTCATCCTCGCTAAAATGTCAGTCAAAACCTTGTTACTTACGGAATAGCCTTGCTTTGGAACACTACCGCAGGAGGCTGGCAATGCTCCGAGCAAAGAAACCCCGGAATGGCCTCACGAAAAGCTAAGAGGACCAAGGCTTCCCTCATGGGTTTTATAGCCATTTCAACCCCAGTACTTATGCCCCCTCGAAATCAAAAGCATTGTGATCAAAGTTGGCTCGAATCTTGCTGTCTTGCATTTTTGCTATAAAATTCCGATATTTTCGTGGTATCTGCAAGTTTTGGTTCTATAATCTGTTTTCTAAGGCAGCTCGGTTAATTCTAAAGGGCACTGACAGTTCTGTTTTTGGTTTTGAAGTACATCCCGGGCGACTTTACCGTTATCTAAAGACGAAATTAGCCTGAGATTTATTCTGAGTCATCCGACGAGTGTGAGGTAGAGAAGCTTTAGTGGGATCACTACTATCTTGTAATGATTGTACCCTGGCTGAAGAGGGTTCCTCTTGGGTAGTCATTAAACGGGCTACTGAGACTCCTAGTTTCAAAAACATCTTTGAGACCATGGGGACTAAGGTGACGGACTTGGAGACTACAGTGTTTCGCCATTTCTTGGGGCAATCAGCCGCTCAAAAAGCATCCAGAATCTCAGAATGGCGAAATACAATTTTGACGGGGGAGTTGAGAGTCACCGGCATCCGTTCCAAAGGCCTCTTTGTTCGTTTCGTTAAGAAAAATTCCCCTAAGAAAATAGTGAAACAAATACTTCGGACACTCTCATCGTCCGGGATTCCAAACCCAACAGGATGCTGTTGGCCCTTCTCCGAAACAAAAATATAATTTTTCGGGTTGTTTCGTTTTTTCAACTCCTCACGACTGTATCTTATTCTCCCACTCAGACTTGGCCGATAAGAGGGGCTGGTTACACAGTCCAAGGGCTCTCCCCGGGTTGGCCTTTGGAACTGGGAAGTTTAACAAGAAACCGGAATCGGTATTGTGCTCTGCATGCTTCTAAGCTCAGGCATACCTCATTCCTACGTCTGTGCTCGTTGACTTTAAGAGTGGGCCCCAACCTAAGAAATTAATGGGTTCATGGGGTATCGCACTTTTCCCATCATGCCTTTCTTTGGGCGCAAGACCTAAGCGGGATATTTTCCCTTTGTGAAACTTATTCTCCGCCAATCTAGAAGATCGAGATTTTACTAGTCCAGGCCCAGAAATCTTGCTCGGACAGGGCAAGACATAATTAAAGCCCCGTCTCTAAGTACTTGTACGCCAAAGCTTCTTCACCTGCGATGTTATATCTCCGTGGAACAATCTTCCACAAGAAACCTTGGAAGCCTCACCCAAGGCCGTCTTTAAACCTTTTTCGCGTCGTCACCCGGGGCTAGGTCCTGACCTACTCCCAAACTAATCCAGCCTGCTTGTCAGCCGCATCCTGTGGCAGTGTCTTTTGCTCCCCTTCATCAATCCGAAAAAAATTGAAAATTGAAAAAGGAATGAACAGCAAAAGACAAGAAAAGACCAGATTAACTTCTGGTTTTTTTTGACGTATCTTGCCCACACCAACTGACAAAGTTATTTTTTCCTCTTCCCGATATGAACGAAGAAGCGGACCTACATATACACTTATGAATCAGATGTAAACAGGCTTGTATTTATGCTCTTTGTTCGTCCTTAAATTCTGTGACGTAACGCCCTTTCTCTCAGGTTTCGTAACTCAAAGTGGGCCTGACCAAGCAGTCTGAAGCAAACGCTACGTACTGTTCTTGAGAAAGAAAGCGGTATGTGCGCGTGGACTGCCATGTGGGCAAGTGCACTTGTGTGCTTCGTTCTATAGTCTATGCCACGTATAGGTCCAGCACATTCTGAGGTGGGCTTTGGGTGTGGTTTGAATAGTTAAATGACCGCGAATGTTGAAGTGCAACCTGTTCCCCCTGCAAGAGCCGGGAACACCCAAACAATAACTGCTTTGGCTTTGAAAGCAGGGTAGTTCTCTCCAAACTGTAAATGCTTAACACGATAAAAGAAAGAGTACCTTGCAGTGCCGAGTTCGTGTTAAGCTGCCTTGAGTTCCCTATGGAAACTTTTACCAAAGCGCTTGCAGCTGAATAGAGCTGCGCAGTTCTCACTTGCTTCCTACCCAATACTTTATTCAGGAAAGCAAATTAGCTTTGAAAATAAATTCCTCGATCTGTGGTGTCATTTCCAGGGAATCCAAAAGGGGCTAATTATTATTTTAGAAATGCATGTGCACTTGTTCCGGATGAGAGTTTGCTTAAAGTTGGGTGACCTTGATCGTTCTGAGAAAATGACTATTTTCTGGACACCATTTTAGGTCTATTTTTTCTACGATCTTTTCCGACTTTTGACATCGACCTCATTGTCTTGTCCGGTTGCGTGTGTTATACTGGACTGGCTTTTCCGAGGTTTTCGTCGAACTCGTTTTAATCACTTTCATTTTCGGTCGTTCGCCGACTGTACACGCTCGCGGTTCGCTTCCTGCAGAGCCATTTCGTTTCGTTTCGTTTTCCGTTCGGTGTATCTCCCGTATCGGTACTGTTTCAGTGCCACAATATACAGAATACACCTTACATCCATAAACCGGCTTGCTTCTTCTCTAGTCGTCCGATAGAGGGGATAACGTTGGTATTTCGCTGATAGACCCAATAGGAGACACGTTCACCAGCCGCTCTCGAAAGTCTTTTATAAGGTTATCTCTCAAACCCACCTCGAAGAACGATCGATAAACAATAACAAATGAGCTATTCCCTTATTGGGAGGCAGAGGGCCAACTGGATCGGCGCGCACATGATTAAAAATTGCGTCTGGTGTAACAAACATGCAGAGAATACCTTCTATATGCCTGCGTACATTAGATCGCTGACATTCCAAGCAACTAGGCGCCATTTACTTATATCCTTTTTTATTCTTGGCCACACGGAACTTTCAGTCACAACTTTAACCAGTGCGTGAGTTCCCCGGTGTGGCTTTCTGTGCACTGTCAGAAATTTTCTCTTCCTAAAAGCACAAAGCTGCATCATGCGAGTACTTGGCAAGGGTCGCACAAGCTCTTGCCTCACGATGTCAGCAGCGCTGGTTTTATTTGGGCAGTGTCGATTCGAAGACCTTGATGGATTTATGAATAACGAGCCCCTGCCGAGGCATCCCCTGCTAATTCAGTGTCACCGGTTGGTGTAATGATATGTAAGCCAGAAAGCAATAAGGAGGTGCGCTTCATAGTTTCGGGACGACGGGGATAGAGAACTTCGCACCAGCTGGCAAACGGACAGATAGGGTGAGCCAAAAGACTTCGAACAAAACACCAGCTGATGAAAAGCTCCGGAGGGACTGGCCGGGCTGAGCAAGAAATGTAGGGTGGAAATGAATATCGTTCAAAAATAAGACTTAGACATAAGAAGATGGAAAAGATGCGACATAACATCAGGGTGGGCTTGATACGCATGGGAGCAGCGGACTTTGGCATGGGGCATCAGAAGTTAAGACGAGGAAGGATAGGTCAAAGAGGTAGGCAGGGGGAATATGAGGGCGCAATTGTAAAGTTGTATGAGAAAAGGGCCTTGGACACATATTAATAATATGAAGTGATTAAGACAGACGTCAGCGTAAAAGAAGACCGAATATTCGCCGGCGTGACCCTGGCATATGAGAACAGATGGAAGTGCAAACGACGTGGGTAGGTGTACGTACCGTGTCAGAAAGACGAAATTGGTAACGCAGGAAAAATGGGTGAATGCGCAAGCAGGGAAGCACGGCCACTAAAGTAATGTGAAAATCGTCAGGGGAGCCTGAGGTGGCGGAAAGGGGAGGGTGGGAGCATGCCATCCGCAAAAAGCTTTACTGGATGTGGCGGACCGGTGGCAGTAAGAGCGTGGAATCAGCAGTAGGCTTGGTGGATGGGGCTGACGGTGCGCCAGATACCTAACCTGAAAAGCAACTACGAAGTGAAAGCTGGAAGTGAGACCCACCGGACCATTTACGCAAGCACTTCGTCGCAGATGTCCAGCACGCCAAACGCAAGTCGATCTGGCCGCGCTCCGCACCGTTGGAATTGGCACAAGTGGTCACTGGCTACTGCATACGGAGGCATACAATCGACATCGAAGGTGTATCATCTAAGCTCAGGTGGCCAGGTTGCTATGGGTCTAGCACGAAGGAAAAAATGGGACAGCGGCAGTTTTGCCGCCGTACGGCAGTTCTGTCTGGGGCCATCGATCATGGAAGCGACCACCACAGTGCAAAGGCAGTTCACAAACACCGAGGGTAAAATAAGCAAAGTCGGAGGACCGGAAAAGGAAATCAAACAGAGAAACGTTGCCTGGATGTGACACAGCTATGAATCAGCTGTTAAAGGAGGCTAGTGAAAATTGAGAAAGGAGTAAGGGTAAGGATGTTCGAGACTACGAGGGAAAAGAGAAGCAGTGTGTACATGAAAAAGTTTACACGACACGGTTATTGACCATGGCTTACCAAGCGTCCAGAATTCTCTCGGACCAATGAGACTTTTACCGCTGAGTGTGTCCGCGATTGATGGGTGCAAGGATTTTGGAGGCGGTGATAGGACTCAGAGTTTGAGAGGTCCCTCGTATGACGTAGTCTCAGGCGTGCACAACGGATAATTGAACGGCACCGGTAACTTTCTGATATAAATAGAGTACCGATGGAAATTTGGACTTGGTCTGAAATGCTCTGGTGACGATCGGCAGCCCTTTTCAGAACTCGGGGTGGATTAGAAGGAAAAGATCTGACCGTGGGGCTGATTTAGCTTTGGCTAGTGGAGAGCAAGAGAGCTGTGCCGAAGTGGTAAGTGATCTCACAGGAGAATCTTGTCGAGCCAAAGGAAGAAGACCGGTCGTGGAACAAGTTACGAAAAAAGACCAAGTTTAGTCTCAAGCGGCAGAGCCAGTATGGGTCAACATTCCTATGTTGGTATCGTTCTTGAGGCTTGAGGATGTAAACTAACCGGGTAATCGTTTGAGAAAAAGCCCTTGTACAGCTTCTACAGCAACCCTGTCTGATCCTGACACTGCAGAAAAATTCACCAGGCAATATACAGGCGGGGCCTGATTTGGGATCTGTAGATGTCATTGCTACTGTCCTGGAAACGATTGATTGGAACCAAAGGGCCATTCTTTCCCTGGGCTTAACCACTTAAATGGCAGCGTGCTCAGCGAAGTCGGGAGAGCTACTGTAATTGAGGCTCCAATCAAGGCAACTGGAGGCCTACCGGGTGCTTCAGATCCAGGGGCCAAGCGGGATTCGTAGGTTGAGACCTTACACTTATCGGCGGAAAGAATCATCATCTAAGGGTGACATCAACCATCAAGTTCATAAAGGTCCTTCTAAATGCTATCACGTGAAGCTAGCGTCAATTTGCTTAAGAGAGTAGCCCATCTTCACATAATCCGCAAGCGGGAAATTTGTGCCATGAAGTGCCTGATCCGGTGCTTCATGGGTGTACTTTTGAAATAGAAAGGGATCCAGTATACTGCCCCGTTTTACTCCTCTTGTAACAAACCCCCGGGTTAGAGTGCGATCTCTAAGGAGGACCGTTTGAGAACGTCTAGCGGGGCAGGGATGCAACCGGGAAGGATGGGGTCGGCCAGGGTAGATAACAGTACCCTTTTTACCAATCTTCGCATAAAAATCTTTGCATCGTCAGAGGCTTCCCTCTGGGGGAGGCCAGTAGGGACTTCCTAAGAGGGGAGCATTGTACGGTGGAACTGAGCTTCAGGCGGTAGTTTTCCACTTTAAGATAGAAGTAACTATCTGCCTATAAGGGGTCTACCGGTAGAAGGAACCCCGTAAATCTTGTTTACGGATGGGGTTGGGCAGAGGGTTCAGATGTGAACGACGGGACTTGTTGACTCGGGTCTGATAGCTTGATGGATGAGGATGAATGGCCGTCTGCTACTATTTAATGGTCTCTGCCTGGAAAACTATGCAGAATGAAGACCAAAATGTTGTGAATGCTGCGACAGAATATAGGTTCCAGGATAACGACGTTTCTAGTAGGGGTTTTACGAAGTTTCACCCAAACCTAGTGTGAGCTTGGGAGATAAATTTCAGTAAGTCGAGAGGTGATGTGGGTGTAGACTAGGACATTCAGTCCATTTAAAATCACCGGCTGTGATCTTTGTTGTCCAGTGATAGTGAAAGGTGATCAAATACCTCAGTTAACTCTATTCTGGGGGTCGAGTTCATATGGACGAGAAAACCAAACTGTCTTTTCGTTTCTGCCGTGATTAGGGCTCGGTTTTATGCCGTTTCTAACAGTAACTGTCAGTCCCATAGAAGCAATGAATTTTCCTGGGTAATAACTGCGCCATTTCACCGTGATTTCATAATTTATTATCTCTGGATATCAACAAAAGCCTCTTTCAAGAACTCTCGGTTCAAACCTGACTGAACTCACCGTCTGCGACCCTGTTTATGAAAAGCCTTCTGATTTTTGGCTGCATCGCGTCATTTAATTATTAACCAGTCTTTGGATGTAACCCTAATCCTCCCTTTTCATAAAGTGGAAGCACCCTCCCGCCCTGATTGCAATCACCCTACGCGAATTCCCACTGAACACAAGTTCTGTTTTTTATCTGTGTTTCATGCGATTGATCACCTATTTTGTATTTTGGCCAGAGACAGTTAAAGACTTCTTACTCCCCAACTTCCGACATGCCTCATCATCCAAACTGCTTTTCACAACTCAGCAAACCCCTTCTGTGGCAGCTGCTAAAGTAAAATTTGAAATAAGAGTTTGAAAGCGCCTGCATAGATAAGAAAAGCTTAGTCGTTGTTCAGCACCCAAACCTTTGCAGTGGGCAATATCCCACCGAGACAACTGAAGGTATTTACTCCCGAGTTCACTGCAACTCTCATTTGTCCGACTAAGTGACAGCGAGCTAAATACTCAACCTATTTTGGACTTGCAAAATACTATTCGAAGCGGACAACAAAAGGAATTTCACGTCCCGCCCCACAGACAAAAGCATCCTGAAGAACTTCCCCACGCACCCATGGCAGAACAGACGTTACAAACACGTTTTTGGAGTGAACGATTAAAACTTATCACCCAGTGACTCTGTTGGGGAAGCTAGAAAAAGATATGTCTTCCAAAACGGAAGCTGTCAAGGCTATGAGCCGAATTTCCTCGACTGAAGGCTCCATCTCCAAGTTCTTCCCTCTCGTGTGCCTTGCCAAGCCCGAAAAAACAGCAGAGCCACAAAACCTAAAGGTCGCTGGGTTTTGCGTGGACTCTATCGCGTAGGAGTTAGTAAGGAGGATCCATAGCCTTCATAGCTCCGCGACGATCAACACCCCTGACAGAATTTCAGTAGATTCAGCCAAAAGGGTCCCACTTGGTGTTTGTGGCATGGTTCATATCTCACTTCAAATTGCTAGGCCCAGCATGGCTTTTCCACGCGGTGGTTCTCCAATTCTAACAAAGCTCACTACTGATGACCTTACCATGCTGCTTAGGTGCACGCAAAGTGATTTATTCGCAGCCATCCTAAGAGAGAGTATCAGAGTTCTGCTGAAAAAACTCCCCTTCAGCGAGAGGTACGCTACGCGGCCCTCAGCCTCGCGCACAAACCTAGCAACTGCACACCGGCAGTAAATAAGGCCCACTTTTCGCCCACGATAACGCTTGACACATTGCCCTGCGGTGTTGCTGACTGCAGCAGTGTTGAACCGCCCTAGCCTCTAAGTGTAAGCCTGCCCCAATAAGTAGACTTGGGCGGAATTCCTGGTCTTCCCTTTAAGCTGCTCATGTCAAAACACCATCTCATCGCGGAATGCAAGCACGAGGCCCCCCTCGCCTCTGACAAACTCAGCCAGCCTCTCCAGTTTAAGCTCCTCAGCTTTGCTGACCGATGCAGTGTAACCCAAACGGTCACCTCAAAGTCTTACTCGCTAGCTAGCCAAACCAAATACCCCTCCGCTTTCCATACATACCTTAAAATAACTTCCTCTCCCGCCTCCTAGTTTAGGGGTCATCAGACTCCTTCTGTCTTCTAAAACAGCTGTTCGCCGCTCCTTTGATACATCGGCACCACTGAACCTCACCTCGTCATATCCCTATCTTGCGCATATTGATATGCATCTAACTACCAAACCGCAGACCTCGGTCCACAGTCCCGCATCTATCGTAAGGTCCCTCATGGACCCCCCAAAAAACCTCCTCCCTGCCCTCATGAATTTAACTCACATGCTTCACACGATCCTCTATTGGTTTACCCCTGGACACCACCTACTCCTCTGACTTCCCTGTCCCAAGAAGGCACATTTTTCCTAGAAATACTATGCATCAAGCCGTACTCTTTTATTCCCCACCCACATGTCTTCACTCCTAATATTCTCTCACTGCCTGCATTCTCAGATCCCCTAACGACTCTAACTGCTGCGCCAACCACAGATACACATATCATCGTTTCTCATAAACTCCCCCAAGCAGCTACCTTCACCGGGGTGCAACTGCTGATCTGAGGTTCCCCTCTATCCTTCCCATCCCAGCGTAGTCAACAGTGGGCCCCAGCAGGGTCTTACGGAGGTTTCTAGTGCTGCTATGCCCCATGCATCCTCCCAACATAGACAACCCTCTCCCGGGTAGCACTGAGTGTTTTCTCGGATCCTCGCTCAGCGAACATTGCCCTCGAGTCCCTTGAAGTTTCCAAATCTAGTCGAGCCTCCACCAAAAGGCTATTACCGTGTCGAGCGCTGGAGCAACCAGGGCCTCCTTTTCATCCAGAACTCTTGCTTACAACACCCTCCCTTAGCTTCTGCCAGCAGTACCCCCATCATCCAAATTAATCCTTCCGTTTTAATGAATTCACCTGCATTGCGTTTTGGCATGGCCAGGAACCACAGCCTCATCTGCTTTCCTCTGCCTAAACCGAGACGGAGCCGCTGAGCCCGTGTCGATCATTTCACCTTCGACACCGTCCCCCTGGGTACTTTGCATCCTTCGGTCCCCTTGTAACGCCTTTGAGCAATAAGTAGCCAAATGCGATACGGATCCCAAAATCAGAACGCGATTATCCGTGAAGTTCCACGATAACGGGCTATCAAATAAACAATGGCATAAATCAGATAAGAACCTCAATTATGCCATCACAGGTACTCAGAAAACGATAACCAAATATCGGCCTGCGAGAAAGAATCATGTGGGTCGCGTAGGTCCAGAATAGGATATGACAGAGCAGCTCTCTGGGTGCGAACAAACAAACGCTGGTTCACGGAGTCGTACAGTGAATAAAACAGACCAATGGCGTAAATGAGTGAGTGATGTCAATGAAACGCGAAACTGCAGTATTTCTAGGAGGATTTTCCACGACTGGTCGTTACACCCCCTGATCACCCCGCTACGACCCATAGTCCCCTTCTTTCAGCCCAGCATATCGCCCTCTTTCCATCTATATCACTTGACCCACATGTCCACTTCCCCCCCCTTGACCAGGGATCCACTCCCACCTCGTATCGACAGCTGCCCAGCAAGCCAGAAACTTTGACTAATTGAGGACCTATGCGTCATCCACCAACCCCGACATAATGTTAGTCACCCTGACATGACTATCTGGACAGTCCTACTCAAGTCACACAAGCCTATCTGTGTATCATAGCTTCTCGAGCTCCCACGAATCTAGACGAGGCGGAGCGTGCCCAGCCTATATTCGCCACCCGATCTCAGTGACAGTTCTGCCGTACCCTAACTTGGAACAAGTGAACGACCCCCCGTGGCTACTAATAAACACCGGCAGCCACGCAATATTACGAGGGCGGGTTTACGAACCTCTCGGATTATCGATATATATTACCAACACGCTGGTTGGTGCATTTACCACGGCTTTAAACCATCCAACGAGCGCAAACTCATTGCGAGTGAGTTCAACTATCCTCAAGTTAACTGGTCCCCCAAAACTAGCCCGCCTGCTCTAACTGGTTTCCTTCCATGCGTCCTTAATGGGAGAAGGACTCAACATATAAGCATATCCACTAGAGGGCGGAATATCCAAGACCATGGGTTGGTATACAAAATACCCAACGTCGAAAAGCCAACCACTCCCCCAGTCCCGGGCGGTGACCACAAGACAGTCAAGTGTACATTCAACGGCCGCCCCAGTGACCCCATTCTAATGTCGACATCGACCCTTATGTCTAATGCGAATTCGATCTACTGCCAAACACGATCCGCTCTGGGACGTGGGGTGCATTCTTTCTGATCGCCGACCCTCAGACTGCAGCTGACCCCCCTTTTGCCAGCATGAACAGTACCTTATTAGCACTAGTTTTATTTCCACCTCACCTCCTTCAGAATAGCATATCAGTAACATGGAGAACTGAGCTCAAGCTGGTAAGCCTGCAGAGCAAGAACCATTAAACTAAAGATTGTTTCTCTCCGTTGCACATTACTTGGACTAACCTCGAGTTTGGTTGGTTTGCTGAAATACATCTCAAAAACCAGGAAGCACTTGCGTTAGAGCACCCTGACAAAGTTGATTTTTTGTCCAGTCGGTTGAGTATGAGATGCTGATGCCCCGGTGAGAATCTCCCGAGTTTTCCAGTATTTGGGTCTACCACCGTCCATTCACCATGCTAATCTCAGAGGCATTCAATTACCACCTCTCCTCGCCACTCACCTGTTGTGCCAGTATATTCACCCTCCTGCCAGCCCTGTTACCTGTGGAAGTACTCTCACCACAACCAACTTATCGTTATCTGAAGTACGCCGGTCGGTCCCCAAGGCTAGCCCCCGCAGAAACCCGGGCCAGACGGAGTACCACCGGCCCTCCCCATTTCGGTGGCCCCAACATGGCCTCGTTATTACTTTCCACGGATAATAGTGCAGTCCCACAGCAATGGAAATTCTGGTATCACATCCTGTTTTAAAAAGGGTTCACGGGGTGACCTTGGTAACTGCCGTCCCACTAACCACGTTACTGTGGTATTCGGAATTGTGGAGCAAACTGTGAAGTCTCAGCTCTCTGACTACATCAGTTCCAAGGTTTTACTAAACCCTGGTCGACGTGGCTTCAGCAAATCGCTGTAGCGTGCGTCTAGTCAAACTGACTAACCTCAGCTGTAATTGGCATGATGTCTGCGATCATTTCATTGGGCGATATTTCGAAAGCCTTCAACTGAGTACCTCGCCAGCATCCGTTAATCAAACTCAAATCTCAGTGCCTAGTTGACCCACTCCTGTCGTGGTTGTCTTTTTATCCATCCGCCAGCTTCCAGTCAGTACTAGTCGATGGTCACTCATCTACCAGAGCTGTAACAAATGGTGCGATCCAAGGTGGCGTTCTCGGATCGTTATTGTTTCTAAAGTAAAAATCAGCGATTCGCTATGGTGCTCCATTTTTCTTTACAGATATCATCAAAATTGTGAATTCCGCTCAGTGATTAGTGCCAGTTTTAGTTAGCAAAGTTCCCTGCATCCTAAAGTTCTGTTCGTTCCTACAAGAGTCATGTACTTCTAAGTGCAGCTACCTTTGGCGAAGAAGGCATACCTATCAATCCCGTGGTGTCTGACTCCGGTTTCGTTGCTCTAGCCAGTTTGAATTCTCCGAACAGGCTAACTTCCAGCTTGCTGAAGCCAAAAGACTCATTGGCTTCATTATCCGGTACTTCATACAGCAGTACCGTCGACTGCCCATTTGTTTCCCGTGTCCGATCCTTGTGGAATACTGTTTGATTATCTCCTCCCATCTTTCCAAATTGTAATAGAAACTTCGGGAAGGTCGCACGAGTATGGCGAATTGAAGTAATGAATTTTCTCTTCCGTTTCAGTTGGTCGTATCAACCTTGTACAAACAAAGGGGAAACTGGAAGAAGGTGAAGAAACCACCAATCTGGAAGACGGGGCAACAATTCAAGAGGACTGATTCGTAATGTGTTCATATTTGTATTTTTACATTAATGACAGTGTGCCACATATTTCAGATAAATCCTTACATTACTGAAGTTCGTCTTTTCGCCCTTGGCTGACTGTTACAAAATTTGGTGCCGCGACCCGGGATCGAAGATGCCGAAAAAGCTAGCTGAATCGGATAATCGAGAAGAGGGGACAGCTCGCTCGCCACCCAAGGACCAGCTTGGGAGTCCATCTGTCCAAGAACTTTCCCGTGCGTTGACGGAGTGCAGAATAATCAGAACTCAGCAGATTCCTACCCCGGGAGCGCCTGAGAAATTTCACCTGAATGGAAACTATAATCGATGGGAGAGCCAAGTGCGGCGATACCTTCGATGGTTCGCTGAAGAGAGACAAGAAGATATTATCATGGGGCTGCTAGATGGAGAGGCTTATGACATCGTCAATGAAGCAGACGTTTTTAACAGTGGTGACCTGGATTCTGCTTTCAAACAGATTCGGAGACTCTTGGACGCCCCCGGGCACCCTTCACAATATCGGCAGGAGTTCCACGGGAGGGGGCAACGAGCGGATGAAGACGTACGATCCTTCGGTCGCGTGCTGAAATGGCTGAGTCAGCGGGCTTATCCCGACGAGACCAAGGAAGAGCGGGAACGCCGGGTGCTAGAACAGTTAATTGACGGCGTCTCGAACCCAGCCGTGAAGCGGACTCTGTTGCGAGGGAAGTTCGAGAATCTGGCACAGGCTTTGTCTGCAGGGGAAGCAGAGGAGCGCGTAGAACGGGCAGTCGCGGGGGTACCAGCTGGAGACGAGTGCTGCGTTTTACGTGAGTGGCAACCGAGGTCTCAACATCCAGGCCGTAATCACTCTAATTGGAGACGAAGCTGGTATCGAGGGAAGCACGCTGGAACACGTCGACTGTCTTATAACAAGACCCCAGGCTTCAGCGTCAACCGGTGGTGTGCGGGTCCCCACAACAGCTCTCCCGGTACTTCGTACTCACAGCCAGTCGAAAGCGGTCTACCCTTGTTCGGAACGAGGACACAAGCTCGGAAACAAGGTAGGTCCATCGTTCCTGCTGTTTCAATATGTTCCGCTTGCACTGAATCTCTATCTGTTCGAGTGAAGGTTAATGGAACCGTTGTGTGTGGGCTGGTTGATACGGGGGCCACGTGTAGTTTAATCAGGGCACAACTGATGGCAATAGTCGGAGGCGTTGAGCCAGCCTCGTGCAGTATAGCCTTAACGGCGGTGAACGGGGAGAAGTTAGACGTCAGAGGGATCATCACGCCGAAGTTGGAACTGGGCGGCGTCGTTAAGAAGCAGCCCCTAATAGTAGTCGGGGGAATCCCCTACGACGTGATCATTGGAAAAGACGTTCTAGTGAATTTCGGGTGCGTAATCGACATTCCACAGAAGAGGCTATACCTGAGGAACGGAAACAGTGAAGCCCTCGGCCGGAACGGGAGCAACACACACAGTTGTGCAACGATACCGGCAACGAAAGACCACGCAACACGGTTCGCCGCGCTCCTAGATGATAATGACACAGCCAAAAGTAATAAACCGTTGTTGAATCTTCTTGGGAAATTCTCCGATACGTTCTTATGGGGAGACGAGAGATTAGGCCGGACGGACTTAGTTAAACACCGAATTGACACGGGAGACGCAAAACCCATGAAAATAGCCCCCAGACGGATTCCAATTCATTATCAAGCGGAGGTACAGCATATAATCGAGGAAATGCTGAAGAACGACGTTATTCAACCATCCCACTCCCCTTGGTCGTCTCCAGTGGTGTTAGTTAAAAAGAAAGACGGAAAACTTCGTCTGTGCGTAGACTACAGAAAACTCAATGCCATCACCAAAAGGGATTCATTCCCACTACCTGTCATGGAAGACTTGTTCGACGCCTTAGGAGGCAGCCGGTACTTCAGCACCCTAGACTTGGCGTCTGGGTATTGGCAGGTTGAACTTGCAGCAGAAGACCGGGAGAAGTCAGCGTTCGCGATTCCATCCGGGCTTTATGAGTTTCAGACTATGCCTTTTGGGCTAACCAACGCACCTGCTACGTTCCAGCGCTTGATGAATCACATTTTGGAAGGGCTGATTCCTTCGAGATGCATTGTATACATCGATGATATACTGATTCATGGGAGAACGAAAGAGGAACACTTAGAAAACATCGAACTAGTTCTGGGAAGAATTAGAGACGCGGGACTTAAGCTAAAGGCATCCAAGTGCAAATTTCTGTCCAAGGAAGTGAATTTCTTGGGCCACATTGTTTCGGGCCAAGGAATAAGAACTGACCCAGAAAAAGTCGAACAAGTCTTAAATTGGCCAACGCCTAACAACGTGACGGAATTAAGGAGTTTTCTGGGATTGGCTTCGTATTACCGTCGCTTCATCAGAGGTTTTGCAGAACGGGCGGCACCATTGAATGCTCTCCTGCGCAAAGACGACAGCTTTAGTTGGGACGAGCGATGTGAGCAGTCCTTCGAGGACTTACGTTCGGCTCTTTGCGCGGCACCCGTGCTAGCACTGCCCGATCTGACAGAAGGAGCCAGTGAATTTATCCTAGATACAGATGCGAGTGACGGGGCCATTGGAGGTGTATTATCACAGATCGGGCGAGATGGGTTAGAACACGTCATCGCCTATGGCAGTAAAACGTTATGTAAACGAGAGAAAAACTACTGTACGACACGAAAAGAGATGCTAGCCCTGATCACATTTGTAAAAAAAATTTAGACAGTATTTAATCGGCCGACGATTTCGAATTCGTACAGACCATCAGGCCCTTCTGTGGCTACAAAACTTTAAAGACCCCCAGGGACAGACAGCCCGGTGGCAGGAGCAGTTGCAGGAGTTTGATTTCGTGATTGAACACCGTGCAGGTAGCCGACATTCGAATGCGGACGCATTATCGAGGAGGCCAATCCGAAACCACGGAGACTGCCCGTCCTGCCCCGTCGGTTATGTGGCACAGATCAGTCTACAGGAGGATACGACGGAACAGTGGGGCTCGATCCAGTCCAGCGATAGCGACACAAGCCTCATCTACGCAAAATTGAAGGCAGGAAGTGAGAAGCCTAGTCAACGTGAGATGGCGGGGAGTGGTTTGTGGACCAAGCATCTCTGGAGCCTCTGGGATCACTTGAGCATTGTGGATAACGTTTTAGTCTTCCAGTTTGGTCCCAATTATCCAACGAAAGTCGTCGTCCCTCGGTCAATGGTACAAAAGGTCCTTACGACATTACACACTGAGCTGGGCCATGCGGGTGTCAACAAGCTAGAACATGCGACAAGGACTCGGTTTTGGTGGCCTTACCAACGAAGAGATGTATTGGATTTCTGTAGGACGTGCGAACGTTGTGGCCGCTTTAAAAATCCCAGAACGGCACCGTGTGCTCCGTTACAACCCATAGCAGCGGGGTTTCCCAATGAAATAGTCGGTATGGATTTAATCGGACCCCTACCACTTACGAAACATGGAAATAAATACTTACTGGTGCTCGTCGACTATTTTACTAAATGGTGCGAAGCAATACCGTTGAACTTCGGAGATGCCAAAACCGTTGCAGATGCGATCCTTAAGCACTGGATTTGTCAGTGGGGTGCACCGAGCCAACTACACTCGGATAAGGGTACGAATTTCGAAAGCTGTCTCATGCAGGAGCTGTGTAGATCTCTGGGTATCGACAAAACGCGCACTACCTCCTACCACCCACAAGGGAATGGATTAGTTGAGCGTACTAATCGGACACTGATCAACCTCCTCAAGGCCTTCGTCGAGCACGGTACTGATTGGGACACGAAAATACACTTCTGTTTGTTAGCGTATCGCGGTTCAGTGCATGCGTCAACAAACCAGACCCCAAGCTTCCTTTGGACAGGGAGAGAAATTCGACTTCCATCAGATTTGCGATTACCCACAATTGGCAATCAAAACACTACGGTAGTGGAATACGTCAACAAACTGCGGGACACAATAAGAAGCGGTGAAGACCTTGCTCGAGCCCACCTTCAGACAGCACAGAGGCGGCAGAAAGAGTATTATGACAAAAAGACGTTTGGCGCCCCATTACAAGCCGGCGATCTCGTGTGGCTTCATACGTCAGTAACCACCGGGGGGAACCCAACTAAATTTGCCGGGGGCTGGAAGGGACCCTTTCGTGTTGAAAGGGTTGTGTCAGATGCAACCTGTGTCATTCGGAACGCGTCGCCGAATAGTAGTAACCCATCGTTCGTTGTTCACTTCAATAAGCTGAAGCCCTTCGAACAGGTAGCTCAGGGAATCAGCCCAACCAGTGGGATTTCGCCGACCGAAGACCAAGGCGCAGTGCCACCAGTACAGTTAGAGCTAGAGGTGCCGATCGAAGGGGGAAGAGCTGTGGCCCCGGGGACGGAGCCTTCTGGAGGGGAGAGCT
Organism: Fasciola hepatica; assembly: GCA_948099385.1. NCBI lineage: Eukaryota > Metazoa > Platyhelminthes > Trematoda > Plagiorchiida > Fasciolidae > Fasciola > Fasciola hepatica. The sequence goes on from CANUEZ040000019.1 coordinate 8,095,477, forward strand.
GTGTAATAGAAACTTCGGGAAGGTCGCACGAGTATGGCGAATTGAAGTAATGAATTTTCTCTTCCGTTTCAGTTGGTCGTATCAACCTTGTACAAACAAAGGGGAAACTGGAAGAAGGTGAAGAAACCACCAATCTGGAAGACGGGGCAACAATTCAAGAGGACTGATTCGTAATGTGTTCATATTTGTATTTTTACATTAATGACAGTGTGCCACATATTTCAGATAAATCCTTACATTACTGAAGTTCGTCTTTTCGCCCTTGGCTGACTGTTACAAAATCATCCAAAGTTATCTCCTTGAGTGTTCAGCGCACTCTCATCAGAAAACCGGTTGTGACAGCCTCTGTCATAATCTATCGTGAGAGCAGTGATCTGTTCAACCTCGATTCACTATGGACACCTCGCCATGGGCTCAATTTGACCTTCTCATTCAGGTCTACCCACCGCCGTGTAGTCTCAGCCTGCTCACTGTCCCCTAACCCACCGAGCTCTTACTTTCTTCGAAATGGTGTCGCTTCCTTTCACATTCTACAGCTGAGTCAGCTCTGAGATCTCTATTTTTCGTGCGGTTAGGGCAGAAAGTTCAGTAAACTACCACTTAAATACCCCTTACCACCTATTTGTTTGTATTCGGGCGTACGCTCCGCGACCACCTCACGGTTTCTAGGGCCACAGAGCTATCCCTTGAATGCGCCTATGTAGATAATGCTTCTGAAAGCGGCCTCCAACTTATTCAATTAAAATGGCACTACACCCGAAGGACATACCACCTTCGCTTCGGCTCCTGGTCATCAACCGCAAATAAACGACGGCTGATTGATCCCATTCTAGCAAACCCTCCTGCATATAGGCTTTTCTTCATTATCATCCCACTGGAAGGTCTGCTCCTGTAGCCCTCCATTCTGTCCAAATCTGTTGGAAATCTAGTCGGCCTCTCCCAATTCCTGCGCGTATCCCTTTTACTCGTATAAGTCTGCTCAGGGCACACTTCTAGTCGATCGCTACAACCGTAATCTCTTTGTGTTGTACTTTCCCCCTGACCTTCACCCATATGTGGCCTTATCTTGTTATGTTTCATTCTTTTGTAGTCATCATATGCCGTATCTTGCTTTTGGTGCGTCTCCTTCACCTTATTTCCCCCCTCCTGTGCGCCCAGTTCGTAACATGGCCATTCTTCCGCCGTACGTTTATCTGTGAGCCAAACGTACTGATTTTAAGTAGCTTATGACTAGCCGGTCGCGCAGTTTCCGTTTAGGACCGTCGGTGGCCTCTCCGCATAAAAAATGCACGATTATCCCCGCTTCTCTGTCTTCTCCTTCGGCCATACTTTTCACTATCATTGACTACTTTCTTCTGCGTAGCTAAGTTCTCTTCAAGCTCACACTTGCATTCATTATGTAGACTGTGTCCATGTGCTCACCTCTTTCCACCGCCATCAGAAATCTCGATTCCCCCTCTTAGCCTGCTTTTGCTTAGACCCGTTTCGTACCCGTATTTGAGTACTGATCCTCAGCTGGTGCCCGGCCAGACTGCCTTTCTCCTCACCTTTTCTCTTTCCAGTTCTTCGTCTATATATACACACCATTCTGCGATGTCCGATCGCTCTGGGCCTTAACTCTGTCGCTATCTGAGCTATTGTACTTAGATTCTAACCCTTTACTTGCCCGCCAGTCAATCCTTTATTTCGTTGGTCTTGGTTTCCTGGACCCTCCTCAACATCCCGTCGGCCGCATTGTCCACCACGTGTGAAAGATTATAGCGGTTGCTCTTGCTCATCCCAACGGCACAAGGTGCGGTCAGATACGTAGTTTTAGACGACATTCGTCGGGCTTGCAGGGAGCCTGCAATGATGAGCAGCTGCAACTAGGGCGGGGGATCATACCCCGCTGCCACCAGAAGTGTTTTTCATTTTAGGTGTACAGAGCACAGTCAGTGCCATCCACTAGCACCGTTTGCATATTGCAAATCTACGGCTGTTATGCTAGCTTGGCTGCTGTTGTCCTGTCATTCATACTTTGATCTCCTATCTTCATTGGTTTCTCCCCCAACATACTATCAGAGTTACGTTAATCATTCCGCATTTAGCTCCAGGCAAACACTTTTCACTTCATTTAAGAAATCATTTTTGCATGCCCCTAGCTTCCAGTTGTACATTCCAGATTGTGTTATTCCAAGTCACCCTTTTCAGGTTAGAATACTATCAACCATCTACTATGAAGTGACTAATTTTCGAATCATCTTCCGGCTTTCCCTCGCAACCTCCCTTGTCAGTACTTTGGCGGTGGCCCTACACCTGTAGATGTGTCTCTGGTTTGCTCGTTTGCCTCTATCTGCTTAAAACCGCCAGCCATCTTCGCCGATTGATTTATATTATTCTATATCAGCCGCTCTAATCACGTTCTCCACATAAGGTTCTCTGGTACGGCATCTTTTCTTTGTGGTGTCTCTGCACTTTCTGCCTGTAAGATATTTACTGTAAAACGTCCATTACCCTTCCATTTATCCCATCACCAAACTTGTGTGCCTCTGACTCTGTGATCGCTGTACCTCTGCATCTCAGACCGATCTACCAAGCACCTAACCACTTCTACACCATAGTCCATTCATTACACTGTGATCTTTGCTCTCCACGTTTCCCTCCGACAATCCCTAGCTTCGTCACTCTGGTGGCCGCCCTCCACCTCTAGATGTATTGTTTGTCAGAAATTTTTCTGATCCCGTCAAATGATACTCACAGGAACTATTACTGCTCTGTCGACTGGTCCACTTCACTGGCGTTCTACTTTGAGGGTCTCACCTCCGTTTTCTGCCAAAAATTGGTGTCACCCAGCCTCAGTACCGGCAGCTGCCACATGACCACCCCATTTAAAACTCATTAGCAGATGTACTCTCACCCTTCGTGTGCTGCAATTGCTCTACTACCACTGTGATATCTCTATTGGTTTCCACTATCTCCCTGGCTGGGGCTTTTGATTGATTTACCACCATATTTCTATCTATTTTTTGACATCCCGCTCCCCCTTCTGATCATAAAGTGGTCCATTCATGGGCCGAATGCCTTTTCTGGTCATTTCCTTGACCTCAATCTGGCACTCTTCCCCAACGGATATGTTGGCCATCTTCCATTTGACTAATGCCATCAGCTCACAGCCACATAAATATCACCGGTATATCATCTTACCGTCTAATTCTACTCTATTTCTGACTTTTAGTCCCCTTCCGTTTTTGAGTTCCACTCTCGTATCCGTATCTCCCTTTTCAGCCTGCTATGAACTCTTCTCGCCCCCCGGTTAGCTGATGGTCTTCCCTCTTCCAAAAAATGATATAATCTAAATACTTTTTGATTATTTAGTGTTTCTCAGCCACCGTGATTACTTTTTATATCTTCAAACATATACCCAGAGCCTATGAGTAATCCAATATGCCCCTAAATGACCCGACCATTTTACCCTGAGGTCCGATCTTGCCAAGTGATATCATTATCATCATCCTTTTCGTTCACCCAAACTTTATGCATGTTCTTTCGTAAAACTATGCCATCTATCTTATCGGAGCACTGACCTATCGTCAACCGTATCATCGGCTCATGCTCCGCAGCATGTCTTGGGATGTTCCAAAACAAGCGATACAATTATCAATGATAACAAAAGGAATCTTCCCCTGATATAAGGGGAAGACATAGAAAGCAAACCGTGGTGGTTGACTATTGAACGGCAGGCCGTAAATAATCCGGGATTGGGTCAAGTGTGGCTTGTCAAACGGGAGTACGCAAAAGGCGTGCTTTACTTACATTAGGAAATCACCTCCGCACTAGCTACTTCTATCTGCTCAAAAATCATAGTGTCCCTCAGGCAGAATTTCTCTGAGCTGAAGCTATTTATTACCCCTGGGCTAACCTATGCTCCGTACCTAACTGACGTCTTCCGCCACAGCTTATATGTTGACGACTTCCCCTCATCGCTTACCAACATTGACTCTGCCGTAAACCAAACTGAGGTTTTGACGAAGTTACTAAAATAAGTGGCTTCCGGCCCACAAAATAGGCTTTACACTCTCCGGGCATGTTAGATGCTATTTTGAAAGACGATAAAGCAGAAAGTGTTCGGAAGATGATTATCTCACCTCTTCCAACGAAGCGCACCCTAGAAGTACAGTGGAGCTTTGAAACGGGTGGATTCGTCTTCGGAGTGAACTTTCCCCGTTAGCCAGTTATGCTCAGGGGACCGTCGTAACCAGTCTCCGGTCTGTTTGATCCGATCCACTTCTCTTCTCCGTGTTTGCTGCCTAAGAAAGCTCTACTGCAGCGATTTTGTCGGGAGATGGTCGACCGGGGCTGGCCACTTGACCTGGAGGACCTACTCGACTGTGAGAATTCGTGGTCACTCTTGGGAAACTAGGGTAAATGCGAGCCCCTTTTTGCTTAGTGCCGTAACATACAAACCAAACGGACTGGCTGTGTGTCGCTTCCGATAGGTCTGAGTTTAGTTACAGGGGGCTAGTGTACCGAGGGTTGCTTCTAGGTGATGGACGCTACTCCCAAATATTCTGTTTACCAGGGACCGTGCTGCACCATAAAGTCGGTCTCCATCTTGCTTCTTTGCTCAGTGAAGCATTGCTTGCTATTCAGGCTTTACAAACAAGAAATGGTGCTTCAGTTCCAGTCGTTGAGCAGCTACACTTTGAACGGACTGGGCCTGTTAGACTTACCACGTCAACCGTGTCAAGAGCCGCCTCAACAAGTCCATAGCCGACAGGCTCACGGTCCTACATAATGAAACGACCGTAGGACAGGAAAGGACAGGACAGGACAGGACATTATTCTAGGACTAGAGTAGGTACGAGCCCAACTTGCATCCAGATACTAGCTCCGGCAGGGTTCGGGAAACCCCCCACAGCCACAAATCCGAGCTTGGAATAGTTTGATTTCAGCTTGTGTAAATGAAAAAGCTTTTTGCATCTTCAACTGAGGAAGAATAAGTGACAAATTAACATGCGCCTCACTATATACATACAGTGAATGGTTGTTTGCGGGTGTTTTACTATCATGGGGTGGTGGCAGGTATCTGGGCGGCCGGTTCGTTGAGAGTCTACTTGTTGCCTCTTAGTTATTCCCTCCCAAGGCTGTTTTGGTGGCGTTCGCTTGAAAAATACCTGAAATTTTCTAGTTTTTTGATTAGTTTGCTCAGGGGATAGCTGAGGTGGTAAAATCGAGAGAGAAAATGAGAGTGCCAAGTAGAAGGGAGAGAGAGGAAGAAAGCAAAAAGATCAGTCTGCAGTTTGGTAGAAGGTGAAATAGTAGCGGGAACCACAATGAGAGTGGACTGTTTGCTTGAATCAGGTAGTTAGTTGGAAAACGTTTCACCTTGTGATGGCACCACTTGCATCGCTAGGCGAAAATAAACCATTGTTACACGTTTACCGCTGAGAACTGGTGGTACGTTGGGCCCTTGTGAGCTTCACGTGGTGATATGCTGTGTGACAACAGGGAGGCATGTTCCCTGAACCCTTCTGTCCGGGAGCTGACTTCACTTCTTTCTTTTTCTTTTCCAAGCACGTCAAACCCGTCGACAGCCCAGCAGACTTGTGGTCCAAGGGTGGACTGGTGGCCCTGAACTCTTGCACACGCCCGAACTGGATTGGCATGTTCACGAAGTGATGAGTGTCCCTACATCGGAGACGGATATCAATGGCACTACGCTGACGGTGTTCTTCGCAGAAGCGACACCTCTTCTGCCATGGTTGACCAGATTTTCCTCTTGAACAAGGTTGCTCCGCTAGCCGGTGTGTTTTACCGGATTTAAGAGGCACTTCCTGATCACGAAGGGTCTTCGAGCTTCAGCAGCGCAAGTATGGGTTCAAAAACTCTCGACCAGATGCTCCCCGCCGAATACAATCTCCAAAAGATGATACAATCCGAGGCTTTCACTCGAGAGGTTTGGAGTCTTGAGGAGATTGGAGGGAGCCATGAAAGGGTATCACTCTCAAAGAGAAATTCAAATACACTTAATCCAGAACTCATCTATTGATTGCCAAACGTAAGTGGTAGACTGACAAACTTCCAACTTATTTTTGACGCCAAGCATCCCATGCTACTACCGGCTCGACATCAGGTGATATAATTGCTTGCTCAACACATACACACTCTACAGGGACGTGCCGGAGAAAGCCACAAGATAGACATTATCCGCAATCGATTTTGGGTCGTGAGGGGGAGGGTGAGCTTGGAACGTCAACTGCACTTTGCGTGCAAAATAAAAGAAGCGCGGCAGTCGCGGGCAAGTAGTATGTGGCTCCGTTACTGGGATGTACAGCGACCACAGGATGGCGGCCATTTAGTGAAACTGAACCTGACTATTACGGACCTTTTTGGGCCGGACACTAGAGGAGGATGGAGAAAAGATGCGAGTGTATCATGACTTGCGTGACGTCTTGATCCGTATACCTAGGAGTCGCTCTTCCGATAACAACTATCTCTTTTCTCCAAGCCCTACAAAGCTCCCCAAACAGAAGAGGCATGCCGTCAGACATAAACCTCAACAAAGGTGCCGAACTCCTGGGAGCTGAATGAGGTCTGCGTTAGGATAAAAGCCTAAGTCTGGATGACGTACATAACCGAGAAGCGACACATGACGTTCAGTGGTACCTCAACATCCACGAGCCGGTCTCAGTGATGGAGAGTGGGACAGCTTGGTCAGGCCCCCTGGAAGAATATTGCTGTCTTCGGTCGAACAGCAACCATCGGAAGGTGAGATGTTTAACACCGTGCTGACGGAGGTAGAGAGAATCTTCAGTGATCGCCTTGTGGTTCTCGCCTCCACCAGCGACCCCACTCATCTACGCTTAACCCAAAATAATTATGGCATTTAGTTCAAAAGCTAGACTTCAAGGGCCGGTGAGTCTCCTAGATGGCCACTCACACCGGCGGAAAAGGGCGAAGTTTCTGGCCAGGACGTTTTGGAAATGATGTTTGCGTGAACACCTGCAGATCTTACAACCCCGACAAAGGTGGCCAACCAGGAAAAGACCCTTCTAAGTGGGTGCTGCGGTGCCGACATCCGACGAACACGCTTACTTTAGTTCAAGGACTCTGGATATTGCCGAAGAAGTCAATATAAGGTACGACGCGCTTGTGAGAACTGTGAGGATTAGGACCATCAAGGGAACGCTGAATTGTGGTGTTCGTAGCATCAGTCTTCTTGAGGACGAAGGTGGTCCGCTAAAAGCTGCAGACTCAGCCGTCTAATAGTATGCAACTTTAAGTTCCAAACCAAGGAAAAATACATGCACAATTTCATCTAGCTAGCCCATTCACAGTGACAGTCGCCTGTGTGTCGTACATGTACACACAATCACATTGGTTAAAGAATACACGATGTAACTGCTTAGCGCTTTTTCCACTGATTTTTGTTAGATCATAATGGTGTCGTAGGTTTCCGATTATTGTTTTCCGTTTACAAAAAACAACCCCGCTGGTTTTGATCAATGTTTTCACTCATAAACGCCACTCACACCCCCCCCCCAAGCATAAAAGACAGCTTGCCCCACCTTTCCATCAGAGCATGACGTTGTCTTATGAGACCTCTCAAACTGTCGACAATAGTGTGCACGATCCCACAGGTGGTAGTTATTGCTGAGGGCAGGATTATCTTCCAGATCTTCCCTGGCCCATGTTTCCACACAGAATCCTAGAGTTATCTGAGGAATTGGAGAAAAGCCAAGCGGTGATTCATTGGGAAACTACTAGTAAATTCTTTTATGTCAACAGGTGGGACGGAGGTGTACCTCAGTTACTGAGAACGGCCGACCATCCCTGCCTTTGAAGCCGTGGAGAAGCACATCTCTACGTATGTCGTGCAGTAGGTTATCGCGCAGTGTGGCCAGTAAAGTATGCAGCGTCGGCCGGCCTTTGCAGATATGGTAACCATGGGGGTTAATCCAAACTGCTGTTGTCCGTTTTCCAGGTGGTGGTTTTTACAACGCAGTCACTGTTGCCGTTGCCAACCTCACGAAGTACGACTTGCTCAGGCTACCTGTTGGTCTTTGGGCCACGGATATTGGTAGCCCGTGCACTCCCGGGCTGTTTGTGGCAATGAAGGCAACAGCCGTAAAAAATTCGGACAGGCTTAGCTCAAGTAGAAAGTTATCCATAAACGGGGAGCTTGGGAAGGATAATTCTGTACAGTTAAATAGTTTGGGGTACGTTAGGTTTATGGAACTTGTACGGCAGTTGAGGTATTTGGTTCGGATATAAGGTCCAGTGTAGGAAGTGCTTTTATGTTGTACGGACAAAATAAGCGATACCAGTATAACTTTAAGCATCGATACTCGGGTCCTCTAGTTTCTCAGAAACAGTAGCAGACCTTGGAAGGTCTTTTAAGGTAACAGACCCGTTGAACCGATTCCCAGCACATTGCAGTCAGCGGTAGTTCAACCGTCTCCAAAAGGTAGGGCTACCCCAATACTTAGAAATGCTGAAGCTGCCGGTTTGGAACTCATGGGTGGCCCGCCGCAGCTTGTACCTTTCCGATATCTTAGGACGACAACTTCGGCGCAATGTTGACTACCTGAAAAAGGAAACGCTTTGATGTGACAAGTTCACAGACACGGCGAAATAGCTGCATCATCTGACTCGTGGAAGACTAGTTGGTAGACCTTGATGAAACTACCCGGTGAGCCCAATGCTGCAGGTGCAGACGGTGGGCACACTATCAGCGTGCCAACTTTCGAAGCGGGGAGAACTACTTCTGTTTACACCGCATATGACAGTCATGCAACTGACACGTAATTCATGAGCACTAAACTCACTACCCTGTCTGAGATTAATTACTTAAATAAAAAACTTGCCTATCCAATTTCCCGAGTTTTCTTGTTTTTCGGCGCACCTTGGAAATTTTCGTTCTTTGCCCACTCCATAGGCCAACAAACGCCGGTGGATTTTTTGTCTAGCCTCATCGTCAGCACCAGTGACGGCGTTTTGTTAACATTCCGAGCAACAGCCGTAAGAATAATACCGTAACTGGAGGGCTTCGTTACAGTCACTTCAGCTAATAAGACCCTCGGTTCCTTCGGTTTAAGGGAACAAGCTTCATAGGATACACACATTCATATATATATGCCTGTGTATATATACGTATATGCTTAAATAAATACAAGCTTATATATATGTTTTTATATATATGTATATATATGAGCATAAACGTCTAATAATTTACTAGTGTAAATACTTGCGCGTGTTTCTTGAACTCATGGAGCTTTCCGTTAGTAGCTAGTTTCGCGGAAGGCAGAACGCAGTCATTCAGCATGCTACGAGTCCCGAAGTCCTACAGCAGTATCACCGGATTGTGCTCTCCTATATTTTAACTTCAGATAAGTTCAGCTGTTGCCGCGGGTGCCGCTTAAAAGCAACAACCTTGACCTTTGCGTTTAATGCGCAGTTATATCTTTCTTATCGGTAAAATACCGCAGGAATTTGTTTAAATTTCACTTCGAGGCTTCTAACGTTTGCCTCCAAAATTTATCTTGGGTTGTGTCTTTGTAGTTACCGTGGACTGTGCGCTCCCCCAATAGAGGTGTCAGTTATAGCGCACTCATGAAAAATACTCCATCGGCCCCGGTGAGTTTTGTTCATACCCGATGGATTCCGCTAATTTAACTTGAATTGCACTTTCACCGGATGCAACTTCACTCCAGTTATTTGTACTCAAACTTCCCCCCAGACTTTGACTTGGTATTCATTCGTTTTCTAAATGTGGGCCATATAGGCCTCAAGAGTACCATGTGATTGAGCAACATGGCATGCTTCGGGCGTCCCAGATAAAAACCGTTAACATTACTATTCTTATTATTATTATTATTTTTATTATTTTACTTACTGTTGTTCCGTGGGGTCATAGCTTCCTCGTCTGGCACTTCAAATGAGCTTTGGTTCAGGGTTTCACTTGCGTACTGAAAGTTACCATAATTAAAAATCGGGCAAAAATTAGCTAATTCAAATCCCAAAACCATAACAAGAATGATTTGTAGTCTACGTGGTACCTAATCGGAATTCACAAAAAGTGCAGACCTGCTAACCTCAGATATACGGCCAAATAGACTCAACAGTAAAACCCAAAGGTTCAAAGCCCCGTGGGCCAAGCACGACGGTCAGGAATGGTTCGAGACCAAATTTAAATGTTTCACACAAATAGGCAGACGTCCAAAACTGCTGTGTACGGATGAGCCTGACAAAGTAACGTCAAATATGGTCAGATTCACAAGGCATGTGGAACATTTGGGAAGATTTTCAGTGTATATTTGCAGTGAGTACGGTGGACTAAAATCAGGTGGTGGCTGCGGGTCCATTGCGATCTCAGCTTATCCCTACTGAAGTCATGAACGTTCCGAGTCAAATAAGGCACTCACACTGACTGATATCCTTGTGCGAACCCCCAAGATGTCAAGTTCAACTTCACCCAGATGGCCACCGTGGACCGGGGAATGACGAAGTAGATCTTTCTGTCGGATGTGAAGTGCCGGAGACATGGATGATTTTGAGCCAGAAAATTAGCAACCGCCAAGCATCCTACGCGGCACTTGCAACATCAAAATGGATGCAGTACGGCTTGGCCGGAGGTACTCGGTTCTGTGAATTAAATATTTGCAAAAACGAAACACACAGAGCAGCAGCTGGGTCGTCTCCGCGAGCTAGTGTTTTATGACCTTATCTCGAGAAGGCCACCTTGCTCTGCAGGCAGCACGGAGAGTGACCAGATGCCCGCAGAATCAGTTCAGGGAGCTTCATCCGTGGCAAACACAGATCGGTCTTCTGGTGGACAACAAGGCCCACGTTCTTCAAAGCTTGCTGCTCTCCAAGGAAAGTTTCAGTCGGCACAGTGGCCATTGGGGACGGTACTTGGTCATGAAGATGCGGAAAAAAGCAGTTGATTACATAAAATAGGTGACTGCCACTACCAGAGAATTATTATACTACCTGCCTCGTCACGCGGTTTTCTATCCAACGAAACCCGAAAAAATTTGAGCGGTTTTAGATTTCGCGTCTAAGTTTCGAGGGCAGTAATTAAGTGATCCTTTATTACGACCGACTAACTGGACGACACTGGTTATTAGGGTTTTTGTCGGTTACTATCGCGAAGAGTGGCCACATTGGTTGGTACCGAAGGGGCTTTACTCCAGGCGAGGGTGTCAGCAGAAGAAAAGAGGTCACTGCGGTTGTTACGGTGGAGCGGGAACAAGATGGGTAAAGCCGGCGTCAGATTACTGAAACATGGTTCATCGCTTTGCAGCGACGCCGTCAAAATCTTGTGCACGTTCACTGGCGTCGAGAGGGATGAGCTGAAATCGCAATGGACCCGCAGCCACCACCTGATTTTGGTCCACCGTACTCACTGCAAATATACACTGAAAATCCTCCCAAATGTTCCACATGCCTTGTGAATCTGACCATATTTGACGTTACTTTGTCAGGCTCATCCGTACACAGCAGTTTTGGACGTCTGCCTATTTGTGTGAAACATTTAAATTTGGTCTCGAACCATTCCTGACCGTCGTGCTTGGCCCACAGGGCTTTGAACCTTTGGGTTTTACTGTTGAGTCTATTTGGCCGTATATCTGAGGTTAGCAGGTCTGCACTTTTTGTGAATTCCGATTAGGTACCACGTAGACTACAAATCATTCTTGTTATGGTTTTGGGATTTGAATTAGCTAATTTTTGACCAATTTGCAGTTATGGTGACTCACAATGTCTTCGCCTTAAGGGAAACTGCATTCAGGTTCCGACCCTCGGTCGGCCGGCGACAGTGAATAGTGTGAGCAACGATCTTTATGTTGATGATCGTTTTGGGTAGGTTGGTGACACAGCAACCTCTATAGTGCACACGTTATCAGCCTGCCAGAATTGCCTAATAAGAGTGGATTCCGCTTCACAAAAGAACATCGAACTGCACTGGTGTTCTGAAAATGCTTCTGTGCGATGAGACCGACAGAAGTATTCCAGAGATGAAATTTTCCTCTCTCCAGACGGAACGTGCCTCTGGGAATACAGCGGAATGTTAATATGAATGAGTTTGTTTTTGAGCTGAAATTTCCCGATCACCTTTTTACGCGCAGAGAAATCCTTTTACAAAACAAGAACCCTTGTAATTAGTGCTGGTCTACTTTTCGGATTGGAGTGTCACTACTCACCCAGAAAGGGAGGTCGCGGTTTCTGCCAGGTGTCTTTGAGACACTTTTGTCGCCTTTGATTGGCAGGCCCCATTTAGAAGGCCAGCGTTTTGCTGCAACCGTGGCCACTCGCACTTCTACCGGACCGGATCTCCACACTATCACATCTTCCGCATACATTGTTATGTTGACTGGGATTACCTGTGGTAGGTGAATAACACAGATAAAAAAGAGGGGCCTCAAGTACTGATCCCTGCGGCACTCCGATAGAGACCGCGGATGAAGATGAGCACGTTGGCCCTATTCTAACCGCAAAGGATCGATCTGCAAGAAAGCTGCGGATAACCGAGTGTAGCTGACCCGAAAGGCCAATTGTTTTCAAATTTAACAAGAGGTCGTGGGGCTCTCCATCGAACGGTTTGTCAAAGTGGATGAAAATAGCGCAAGATTACTGCCCACTAATAAAAGCTTATGTTAGGCTATCCATCACGGTTAACATATTGATGGCGCAGGACCTGTGAGATACGAAACCTTGCTGGAAAGAAGTAGGTAGCCCATGCCCTTAAAGATGATTTAAAATGGCAGTTTTCAGAGTGCCCCCAAAGGCCTTGCCGGGTATATTAGCGATGCCCGTTGATCTGTCACTATCGGAAAGATGACGGCTTCCTTTTTTGGAAGTAGGAGTTGTTACTGCTTTCTTCCAACAACTGGGGAAAACACTCGTGTCCAGACACTTACGGAAAAGCAGAGTATAGGGAAAGGATATAACCTGGGCAGTTTCCTCAAGAACTCGAGGGCGAATCATGTCCTGACCCACGGAACTGTAGGGACTAAGGGGACAGCTTTTTGCGTACTTCGGTGAAAGATTTCAGTACTTTCCAGTGGTGGAAGAACCATAAGGTTTTTAATCACTGGATGCACGATCGTGGAAGAGGCGTTGGGGCAGGAACTGAAGTAAGACTTGAAGTCTTCTGCCACTCTTTCTGGAGAGGAGGTTGGAGAGCTATCTGGTCGCTGTAAGGCAAGAGGAGAGGGCGAGGTCTGCCGGGCAAGCTAAAGGTGCTGGTAAATGATGGACTTATTGCTTCGCGCTATAGCAAGGTAATCTCTTTGTTGGCTTCAAAAGTGTTGCCTTATCCTAGGTTTGCACAGACTTCTGACTGCCAAGAAGTTACTTGCATCAGTCGTAAGACCTGTGGACCTATAAACCGCATGTAGTCGCGCTCGCTCTTATAATGGTCGCCGTATTCTTCTGGGAATTGGGCTTTTCTTTCCATCGGTTATGCGACTTCTTAGCACGAGCAGATGGTCAACAGCACCAAAGTGCTGCTCGATTAGCCCATTGACCTCGTCAACATCTAATTCCCAGATGATGGTCTCAAACTGGATCTGTAGTTGATTCGAGACCTGTTGAAAATCAGTCCTCTTGAAGGATCTTTTGCTCATATTCAAGAAGTCACACAGGGGCCATCTAGTTACAAAGTCGAATTCCCGCACCATGTTGTCACTTTTTCCAAGTGGAGGGAGAGGAAGGACCACGTATACGAGGTGACTCTTGTTCGTGATTACGAGATCCAAAAGGGATGAGTCTTGCCTCAGTCTGTATCTGGTGTTAAACAGGACTTGCTGGGTCCGATTACTCTCTACTATCGGTCTAACTAGGGACTCCCGAAAGCCTGTCTGAATAGTGAAGTCTAACCCGATTCATTCCAGGGACAATAAAACCACCCTGTAATAAAAGATGCGAAAATGAGTATTGGGTCCCAATTTCACCCTCATGTCCTATGAGAGCATGGTTGGATTTGGCAGAGCAAGCCGGAAACCTGTAAATGACTTCTAATAAAAGGACTTCGCTAGAAGATAGGATAATTCTGACTCACGAACAACTTATTCAAGGAAAGGGCTCTAAATGTGAGACCAAAAAGGGGGGTAACAGGGTACTAAGGAAAAGGACTACCCCAACTACTGGCCCTCTCATGGAATCCTTACGGACTAGTGTGTAACCACCGACAGGCGTTTCACCATCATGGTTGTCCGGTGGGAGCCACTCCTCGGCGACGGCAAAAGTATGAGGTTTCTCACAGGCCATCAACTCCCTCAGTTCCAAAACCTTGTTTTGAATGCAAAGACAGTTAGTGGAAAGACATTTTACCGACCGTTCGTGAGAGACTGAAGAAATAATAAACTCAGAAGACGGTGGGGATGGGCTGTTGAAGCATGAGGGATGGTAGGGAAGTTAGAGGTGCTGTGGAGGGATAAAACGATGAGGGAAATTTATGGTTGAGACTGGGATCCTAGAAGGACACTATATAGAACGGGTGTTAAAGTGGCATCCCGTTTGCACTGTCTAGCTGAAACTGGTCCGGGGGTTAGGAGACCACGAGGTGATAAAAATGGGGTAAGCTAGGTGTGAGTCTCTTATATAAGCCTTTCGGGGTGCTGATCTGGGTCTGCCCTTGGCTGGGCAGATAATCTGCGGCTGTTAGCGCCACTATGTCCTGAGGGCTGGAGGAAGAGTTCCGCGGCGTCGGATCACCCAGAAAACCTATATCTACTCTTTGAATCACTTGGGTGGAATAAGGCTTCGTTGGTTTCCTCTCAGGACTCTTGGCACCGCAGCAGCTAGTGGGCTCATCGAGCTTACCGTCCACACAAAACAAAGCTGTTATTCAAAGAAGCACAAGAGGTAGATGGTGGCGTTTCTATTTCCAGTGCAACTTTCTTCGTGCAACCTATCACTGCTCTAGGTTCGGGCCCATTTTTAAAGTTAACTGGTGTTGGTCGTGCGACTGCGGTGAGCTTAAGCTTCGGATCATCCATCGTGTCTGATTCAACTGCCGGTTCTCTAGTTCGACCTCTGACTGGTAAATGCCTATCCGGAGAGACTCCTTGGACTGTGTCATTCGCTTCCTTTATCTGGGCAGTCTGCCTGAGGCAGTCATACACTGTCTGTGGTGAGTTAAAACTACCCAGTAATCCCAGAATCTGTCTATTAGTTTTGGAGATGAGCCAGGAGCTTCCTGCTGGGTCTCAAGTCTTAGGCGATGGGGAAGCACCAAGTATCTGTTTTACTCTGTCAGCATGAGCAGTTTTCCTATTTAAAAGGCCCCAAATAATAAGACTTTGGGAGCATATATTTACGTCTGGCAGCTCCCTGCAGCAGTAATAATGCGTCTCTCGGAAATCTTAAAGGCTTTTTGAGCAGCTGCTCGTTCCGGGAAAAGAAGGAGCATTGTCAAATCTGTGTGCTCTATCTTAATCTCCAGGGTCCCAATGTTGTTTTTGAGACCAAGAATTTTCTTCTCCTGATTCTGGGCTATCTCCGACCTAAGATATTGTGCTAGGGGAATCGTGATTACACGGTTTTGAGTCGACGGATGCCTCTCTACCTTGTTTCACGTGGATTGTGTCTTCGTCTAATAATTTGGAAGATACCTCCGGGTGATATTTCTTTGGAAAGCGAGACGAAAGGTCCGCAAAATACGTCAAAACCGGGACTGGGAGCACTGAGACAATATCATCAGCTGTTCTCTTGGAAGAAAACGGATAGCGGAACCAGAACTCATAGATAATAAGGAGGCACCAAAATTTTACCGTTAAAAAGCAGAACAACAACACTCAAAATAATATCGAACGTACCGCCAGGATAGATCAGTTTTCAGTTCAGCTCAGCTCACATAATTTTAGTTCAATTCAGTTCAGTTCAGTTTCCACAGGACAGGTAGTGGCCACAGCCAGTCGAGAGTCCAGAATTCCTTCGATGGTTTGTATACTAGGCAGGCACCCACCACTGCTCAGTTTATCTCCTCGAATCCCCGCCCGGGGTTACACTGGCATGTACGATTGTGCGAGATAACCTTTGCTATTCCGCGGTACGCTTCAAAACTTGGTTTACAGTACTGCACTCCGAACATCCCAACAACCAGCCGGTTTCTGCCCACGAGGCCCAAAGAACTGAGATTAGAATCTTACTTGGTCTGGTGGACCGGGCTTCCTGACTCTGCCTGCAGAGGACTGGCAGTCAAGCCTGCCGTCCACAGTGAGCAATGCCGACTTAGGACCACAGAACATAGTACCGAACACCAATTGCACTACTTCTGTTTGGCCAAGTTGCTCAGAGTCGTGGTATGGTGGACGAGATTTAAACAGCTGATACTGAAATTTGTAGGTATCAGACAGGGAAGCAGCCTCAAAATTGGTCCAATAACCTACTCCTTGTTCATCGCAGGTACAAGCATCTTCCTTGGATTGTGCCACGCAGGCTAGTAAAGTTCGGAGAAGGGGAAGAAAGGGCTTGTTAACATCCCCTTGGAGAAATCGTATCAAATTTTGTCGATCGGTTTCATAGAAAGGAGGCAGACCGAATAATCTCACCTGAGGTTTGGCGCTGAACATCCGATACTACCACCCGGTGGGTGTCACATGATAGTTTCGTTTATCCGGCACCGTAACAACATGGAAGGAAACTCATGCGAAAATAGCTCGCCCAGCAGTATCCCTCGACGACTTTGGATGACGGTTGGAAGAGCCGCAATTAAGAAGGCCATTACCAGGTTAATCTGCTGCCAGCTGCAAAACGAAGTTGTAGGAAAGCGAATGAAGTCACCTTTACCAGCGGCCAGAGTAACAGAAGGGTGACGGCCGTCCTCGGAGGCGGGCTTCTAATACTTTGGTCACACACTGGTTACGAGGCGTAAGACCACAGAGAAAAGACACCGTTGTCTAATGACTAGCTTCCAAACTAGGGGGTTCATCCAGAGAAAGAGTACACAACGAACATTGGGTAGTTTATTATGGCTTTATAGCCTTTTTTGTCGGGACGGATATGCCCGCCAGCATTTTTTCGGACCATGGCAGAAACTTCGTCGGAAATAGGAAGAAAATCAAGAACTGGTGGCGGCTTCTGGATAAAGTTCAGATTTAGAACAAAAACACCGTAAAAGAAGGGTTCTGGCACTTTATCCCGCCGCACGCAAACCGCCGCGAATTTGTATGGGAAGGACCAACAAGCTCAGCAACGGCATAAGCGGCCTCCATGAGACACTGATTTTATGATGGCCAAACATTCAGTGTGCTGCTGGTTGGAGCATGATGAGTTCGTAACAGCACGTAGTTTACACTCATGACTTTTAATCACACCTAGGTCTTTACACCTGTTACGTGCTTCCCGAAAGTTGCGAACTGCCGACTAAAAGAGGACTGCACATTGTTAACAAAGCACTAATGTGTTGGCGTTACTACTGAAGTGCGCGGTTGCATCTAGCGCACAGAATGGCGGGTTCCACCCTCCGTCTTTGGTAGGTAGGTGCACCAACAGCAGGGTATACGTAGGTGGGAAAAATCTGTAACTGGATTCTAACGCTTTATTGTTGCTGGGCTCGGATGGAATTTGCTAGGTGGTGTCTCTACCGGGTGCGAAAAATTCCCCCAGGAGGCCAATATATTTTGGTTCCATAAAAATGCTCGATCATAAGCGTTATTTTGTGTTCTGAGTCTTTGGGACCACATATTTTAGGCCTTTTTTAATTTTTCTGATTCCTCCGTTTCATAATCCATTGCCGTGCTATT
Source organism: Fasciola hepatica (assembly GCA_948099385.1). NCBI lineage: Eukaryota > Metazoa > Platyhelminthes > Trematoda > Plagiorchiida > Fasciolidae > Fasciola > Fasciola hepatica. The sequence goes on from CANUEZ040000019.1 coordinate 8,113,206, forward strand.
TGCAAACAAGCCTGTTGTCACTTCGGGATTCGTGTGAATTGGCCACGCACTACCTGAAGGTGTCCATCATTGGACGGCCCAGGGGAGTTAGAGGGCATTGCGGAGAACCGATCGGGTGGAGAAAAACTGCTTGGTATCGGGATTAGATATCAATGGTGGTTGACTTGAGCGACCAGGGCTGAAGCATGAAGTGCTTCGGCGGAGCCAGCTGGCTTGAGGTAACTTGTTGACTAAGCTTTGGTGGGCAACCAAGTCACGCCAACAGTCCGCACTTGTTCGGTACCAACCCTAAGGCTTAAGACAACGAAGTTCCTTGTACCAGGACAGCCGACCGAGGAAGTGGATCGATAGATGAGAGGTGAACCTTGCGAGCGCCGTTGAAGTCTCAGGGCGTGGTCGCTTACTGCAGTCTGGCCAGTGCTTTGTGAGCTGCAAGTGGGGACTTTGAACAGCAGCCCCCATATTCCTTGTCTTGTACAGACAAAACAAGGTGGTTGATAGATGGAGCAAAGTTCTCACCAGAGCTGGTGGGACGGTTTGAAAAAGTTGGGTGGTTATGTATGCTGAACTATTTGATCCTTGAGCAAGCCCCGACCGATCAAGGTGAAATAAAGACATGTGGCTACGTGAAGATCATTGTGCGAAGTCAAAAAAGTAAGTTTGTAAAAAGTTATCAGTTAGGTCCGTAGAGATAATGGTGATAGGGTCAGGGGTGTGGAAAACACCGTTCAGGAAGAAGTATTTCTTGGCTGCGGATAACTTACCCGCAGGGCAAGAGTATTATGAGGCTGAAGAATTGGTGTATGGGTAAGTGGATATAGCTGAATCGCTCGGGGATTGTTTTAGGTGGAGTGGGAGGGGAGTGGCCAGATGTGGATAAAACTGGAGGCTCGTGAAGAATGTGGGGCTGGTAGGTGGAGAGGATGGACACGTCGAGTGCTGCAGTGGGATACGGGCACGGTCCTTGAATTCTCAGAGCATGCAAGTGGCGCTTCAATCTTAGACAGAGACTGATGCGTAGGGACGGGAGAGATGGAAAGACAAGTTTGGGTTGTATTATCGAGGGCTGGTGTCACGGAGAAGTAAGGATACAGGTTAACAAAGGGAAAGGCTGGTTGGTGCACCCGTTTTGACCAGGTGGGGTGTTATTGGGGTGAGGGTCGGATAGCAGAGGTTTCTTGGTACTAGTATAGCTCTGATTTTTACTCCAAAGCATAGTTTCCACGGAGTCCAATGGGGCTGAATGGTAGGGCAGCTGACTGACTCCCACCGGGGCCAAGGGTAAGCCTCTAGGTGATTCTGATGAGGAGTGAAGGCCTTTGAGTGAAGTGATTATTTGAACAAATTTAGACCTGGGTGTAGTGACAGTCAGTCTCACGGAAGGTCTAGAAAAGTACTTGTGGGAATCAGTTCTACGTGGCTGGTCTGAGCTTGCATCGATCGGGTGGTTCGCCAAGTCGTTGGAGTGAGAACTTTGATCAATAAGGAGTGCCAGAGGATCGGTGGGTGGGCGGAAGCTAGTTCGGCTAAGGTTGATCGTTACGCTAGTGTCCTGCTTTGGCCTAAGGGCTAGTATCGGAGAGTGTGTGCTTGATACTGATGCAGTTTGCCGTTTGGGGCCTTTGGTCAGGGGGCAGAAGCTACTAAAAGCAGGGCCTACTGGGGGAAGTGATGGAAGGGAGGTTTCTGTTGGAGTGTGACCGAGGACAGGATAGTAGGTCAAATCTAGATCGGCATTTTTCAGGTGGACATCTTGGGGCGCCGGATCCTCCGGTGGCGTTTAACCTGTGAGGCGCTGAGTGGATCCCACATCTGGTCCACCGGGGCCGGAGTGCCTCGCGAAGTTAGAGTTGCTTTTGTTTGATCGAGATATCTTCCGCTGAAAGGGGTGTTTCATCGGGGAATACCTTGATATCCTGAAAAGGTGAGCTGGCAGCAATGGTTGGTTGGTTTTTATTGTACTCTCCAGCCGTTAAGCCGGCCATGAACTGTAATAGTAGGAGCAGTTACCACGCTGAGACATTTGCGTAGCCGACTGCAATGGTATCTACGTTGAGCTGTATTGCTCCAGTTGTGTACCTTGTTTCACCGGAAATAGGGGTAAGCGGTCTAAGACATTGGAACCTAGGCACTCTTGGAACTGGTGATGTGGTGGTGAATTTCTTTCGTAGCAGAGCCGAGACGGTTGTCCGTGAAAACTAAGTTCTGGGAATGCAGCGAGTGCTTGGTCCATCCGCTCTATCTCGTTTTTAAGTTCAATGACCATTGCTTGGAATCATTCGAAACACCGGAAGTTTTGCTGCCGTCAACGGAGGCGACGGAGGAGGATTAGTTGCTCGGATGGCTTGAGTGCGACTCAATTTGCTGATTTTAGAAGCTTTGGTTCTTCGAGCGCTGATTGAGGATCGGGAGGACTTGGTGGTGAAAAGTGTGAAACCGAGGTACGGAAGGCAAAGAAGACGTTGGGAGCTCATTTGGTCAGTCAAAGATGAACCAAAGTGTTAAGGCATGCCAGGAATATACGAGCGAGCTACGTTTACGCAGGCCGTGGCGTGATCTAGTTAGTAAAAAGGAAGGGGGTGAATTATATGGTTTTGGTAGCAAGATTTGGGTGTGATGTGGGATAGTGAGCTGGTCACTGTTTGACAAGCAGTACAAAGGGGCGGCCTCCGCACAGGATGCGTTGAATATAGTACTATCGTTTGGATCGCAACAACAGGTGGTATAGACATACACTTCGTGGGGTCTGTGTACTGGGCGATCTTGAAGTCCCGAAGTAGCAAACGGGTACGAGGCCGAAGCCCAGATGGTCCCGGATCTTGCGATCATCTAGTTATCTGAATGTCAACGGTGAGCTGGAAAGTAGGTCACCGGATGAACAGCAATGAGAAGGAGAGAGAGGATTCAAAATACAAATCTTGGCGGTATCTTACGTCTGGCTTTGGACCACTGGACGGTGAGAGAAGGTTCACATTTGCGGCATTCCATTCAGCATGAGCTGCACAAAAGATTCCGTCAGGGTGAATTTATCAAACGTAAAACAGCGAAATCCTTAAGCCGCACGTGGCCTCGCCGCCGTAGAACCAAAGTGGAGAAAGACATGATGGCGAAGAGGAAACTCATGGATGGTCAGAAACGAGTAGTGGATAGTTACAAGGTGGGACAGAAAATTTGGAGAGTGCACCTGTAGTTGCGTGGCAAAACCATACGAGAAACAGAGTTGCAGAAGTGACGAAAATCCGTTCGCCGGGCGATGGCTTGGCATAGATGGGGGCATATCTGCTAAATATGTCAGGTAGAATATTTTTGAGTCCTGAAGCCGAAAATATCTAAGATAATATATATCTCCAACTCGAGACAATAAATAACGACCGCATGGTGTGTGGCAACTGTTTATGTTGGTAAGTCGTTATTTCGGGCTCGGAGCCGAAATATATTAGAATGAGCACAGCTGCAAGTCTAAACGACGGGAAAAGCGGAGAATGCTAGATACCCTGAGCTAGCCTTCAAAATGACCTTGACACCACCTCAACAGTGTCCCCGGCTTGTTGAACCGGTAAACGAAGCTAGCAGTCACGCAGCCCCGGGTCACTGCTTGAGTTCTCAGGGCCCCGACCGCTCAGATGGCCAGTTCGGGCCGCACTCAAACTTTTTGGGCATGCCTTTTTATGACCGTTTGGCTTCTGTTTAATAGAGCAGCTCCAGCTTACGAACATGGTTCACTCGGTACGAACGGATTGACCACGTTCTCTGTTGGCTTAGTCACCTCGGTTTTGCTTTTGCCTGGAGTTTCTACCGGATGAAATCTCGGCAAGACTGGCAGCCGAACTACTCAGACCTTTGGCAAGTGAAAAGCGGCTGTGCTGAGGCTAGTGGGGGACCAGGTGGAGCCGCTGGCAGTTCAACAGTTTGAAGAAACGAGTCGTTGGGTCAAAATCAGGATGCATCTCTCCTGGCACTTGATCTCGAGAGCAGATGCCAAAACATTTTCCCGGTGTCTGAAACGAAAACCTGCATGGGCCTCTTATCCTGACTCTCCTGGGGACCCTCCCGCTCACCAAGCCTGTGGAGAAGCCTTATGGCCGAGTGACCAGGCACTCCGATCAACCCCAAGAGATTAGGTACATGAACCTATTAACCCTTGTCCCATTGCTTCTCTCCTTGCGACACTGGTTCAGAGATGCCCTCATCTACCATGCTTCTGCCCTTTCCGAGCTCGGTCTACCCTTGGCTCAGATTTTGGTCAACGAATGGTCGAAGGACCTCTTGTCTCTCTCAAGTTCCAAGACTCAACCCAAGCCAAAGTTTTATTTTTTTTAATATGGTGTCCACAGAGACACCAGGTGGTGACAGAGTGGTTGCCTTTTTCCATTTCACCCTTCTTCATCCTCAATTCAGGAGCCCGTCCAGGGTTTAAATCCCATCTTAACGAGAGGCTGAAGTGAATCATCAATTTTGTCTGCTCCGGTAGTAGCCTCTGGACTGCCAACGATTTATTGGAACCCTTTGCAAGGGCCCTTCATGCTCGGCCGGACAGCTATCCTTCCTTTTGCAAACAAAGTGCCGACGAATGCTCAACAGAACTTGAGAACAGCCAACCTGAACTTCCGTTTCGTGTCAGTGTTTAGCAATCAAGCCTAGTGACTCTGGACTCGCTTTGCAAAGAAGCGGGGAGTTTGAGTTCCCCGAATAGTTGGCGCAAACCAATAGTTCCTGCGAGCATAATGGTCTGTCATTAAGTTGGAATCGATCATCCTACAGAGCCGTGTTTAAGACAATCCTTCTTGATACTTTTTCTCTTTACTGAGTCCATTTCGGAATGAAAATTTTCTACCTGTGCTAGGACCACTGCTGAGTTACCACTCTTCCGGTGTTTCGTGAATGTTAAATGACCTATTTAAAAAGCCCTTCCGTTACCACACTTAGATAGGACCAGAAGATATTGCACATACCTCAAACTTCACGCAACAGTTCCTGCCTAGGCAAACAAGGTTAAAAAACGCTCATAGTTTAGATTAAGTATGTTGCAGCTAACTACAGTAGACACGGTATGCATTGTGAGTTCTGCCAAAGCAGGAGGCTTGCCTATAACTGTCTCTTAGTCTGATTCGGTAGCTTTGAGTGACTACAAATCTCCGTACCACCTTCCCACAGGCGTCGTACTCTTTCTCCGAGTCCCATCTCTCTTGAGGCCAATCGGCGAGGCTATCACACCCAAAGGTAATCTCCACTGTTGTAGCCATGGAGTACTTCCTATTTTAGAAGAGCGATTAGTCACAAATGTGTCGAATCTTGCTATATCGTTTTGCATGTAGCACAGAAAGGCCACCGAATCTGTCCGAAGAAGAATTTCACAGAGAATAATCTTAAGTTCTATCTTTATTCTTCCCGCTTTTTCGACCCCTGAGACAGCCGCAGTCAATTCTAACGGCGGGGAAGTGGCTATCCTCAGTGGTGCCACCTGAGACTTGGCCAGTACCAAAGTATATCTGAGCTGCCTAACACTGGATACTTGCCTAAGATATTCCGCTGCACCGCTTCCCACTTTGGCTACACCACAAAAGGAGCATAGTGTGACTCTTACCTTAGGATCCGTTAAATCCTGAACATACCACTGTGGCTAACGAATGTTTCGCCCCCTTAAAACCTCTTTTGTTTTGCCTCCACCTATCTCTGCCCGTATATTGTGATCCTGACTGAATGCCTTCATCCACCGCCACCCCTTCGCTACCCGCTATACCTTGGTTTACGGCCCTGAACAAAATTGCTGCCTTACTCTCATTTTCAGCAACTCTTCTCACAGCGTCTGCGTCCGCCCCTAGCTGTGTATCTCCTGGCTCCAACAGCGCGTGACTGAAGAGATAACTTATAGCCCACTTCCGTTCGGTGGCGCTGGTAAAGATCCACGCAGCCCTGGAGACTCAAATCACAAGCGACAGATCCATGAATCATGGCGAAATGTGACGATGGCACAATACAAAGCAAAAGCAAGATGAACGAATCGGTAACGAAGGTTTAGTAGAGTTTGGCCGAACAAAACGGAGCTTGTGGGTCAAAGAACAGCGGAGAATTTCTCTTCCATTTCTCAGTACATCCCGAGTTGAACAAGCAGTGAATTCACCTGTCTATTAATATTCACGAATTCCCGTGGGATCCACTTGAAGTAGGCTTGTCAAGTTCTGCAGTGGCAGCCACATCCTGAGCTCCGAATACGCTTACAAATTGGTACTGATCACGACAAACAGTAGTAAAAGCAAGTTAATCTGGGCTACGAGGCAGAGACACCAGCAGGAGCTCGAAATTCAGTATCCAAAGTTAGATGAAACGTTGCATTCAGCCAATGCAGTACCTGACTTTAGCACGTACGTGAAACTGTTACGCTTTTGGAACGAGGCCTTCCCAGACTCACCTCAGCGAACATGTAACCACAGTGGAGAACGGCGGAACCAGAAAATGAATGGCTGAATCATCAGAACAGCTTGGAGTGAACTGAATCACGGAAACCGCCCTTAGCAAGCTCGTTGTCCCGTTCATCAAAATATGTGGACGGCCTTCATGTCAAGCCAATACTGGGCACTCTACGAGCTCGGCAACCAGAGTGGTATTTTCCACTGCCCAAGATAATGAGAGGGCAAGCTTTAGAAGAAGAGGTTAAAATGTGTTTTCAGGAGCTTGTTCCAGGAGCACACAACTGCAGCTGTCAAGTGGCAACCGCGCTGGGCCTTCAGCTTTCAGTTCAACAATGACGTGCGTTAAAGATATAAGCTAAGATTACCCTTGCTGCAGATAGATCGTACAGCTTCTGAGCTGAGGACGCGAAATATGTTCCATCTATGGACACGGGTGGGATTTCATACGGCTCCGGCTTGAGGCCACCAGCGTTTGATTCACTCGAACTATCAAACCGACCACATGCTTTGCCCCGACTTCCCCTTTGCAGATAAGTTGAAACTGGCAGGACATCCCTGCAATAACAAGACAGACGAAGATCTGCTCCGCGTCTGGGAGAGGACGGACGGAAGGCAGCTACCACCAGACGTGAGTAAGCGCAAAATATGGTGGTTGGCGCCAATTCTGGCTGCCCGTCGGCGGCTTGCCCTGAAGATCCTGACTCATTGGAGGCGGCAAAAATGTTGAACGAACATATTATGCATGGCAGACTCTGCAAAACCCTCAGACCGAAGTCTCGCATCCACATCTAAGGCGTGCCGTGAGCAATACCAGCTCACACGCATGGAAAGTATAAAATTTGTTGTAGTCCACACATGAAACACTGCGCCTAGGCCCGGGCACCGACTCAAATTCGCGACGGGACTGCCCTGGGGGAGGTCCAGCAAAGGCCCCTCACAGCCCGTCACCGGCATCGGACAACTGTCCCATCGGAAAAAACTTGATCATCTGAACATTTGTTCGCCCGTGAAGAGGGGAAATGGGGGTGGCCCAGTCAAGGTCTTCCAGCAATAGAACGGCTTGTCACCCCGAGTCGGCCGACACTATACCTCAACCAAAATAAAGTACTTCGGGGGCATAAGCACCAGCTAACGAAGCCAAGCTATTACAGGAGCGTACGGGCTGGCTCATTTGGAGGTAGGATAGTGCAGGACCGGAATAATCTGTCCGAGACAGAGGCAGAAACAACCACCGTCGTGCTGCTCACGGGCCCATCAGTCAAAGGTTCAAATGAGCTGCAGTCGCATATTTCTCTCCTCTCTACCCACACCTTCTTGAGCGTTCTCCACATAGCAACCTGGAATTTCTACTAGACTATTACGCTCCAATACCATTTCAGATAATCCTCACTTCTGCAGGTCTCATGGTCCCCGTTTTCCCTTTCTTACCCTGTCCTTTTTTTCTGATCAGCTGGAGCGACCGCACCAGGAGGGGTGCAAAATTGGTGGACTTTCGAGCCCGTGAGGTTGCCTTTTCTTTCGGTGGCGAAGATCATTGGCGCCCCTGATCTTCCACGGACAACAGCCATGTCAAGCTTCTAAAACGACGGATTACAAACTGTTTAAGCTAAGAGGGATTCACTATAAAGCCCACCGGATCGAGAAGACTGACTTACCTGCCAAGCTGAAGCCACAAGACTTGTGACGCAAGTGACTGGAGAGCAGAGGGATGAGATGTATGAACAAAGACCCTGCGATCACAACACATTCTCTTTAAAAAAGGGCTTCAGAAGGATCTCAGAAATTTTGAAGGTATGAAAATATTTTTCCGGCCTCGTGCCAGATTGACTATTTCAAACGGCCTCGGGCTCCCATCCAAGGAGACAAAAGAAGGAACTGACGAAAAATCAAAGGCGGTTGAAGGCCTGATCGAGCAACTTTAGAAACTGGGTAGTAAACGATTGGAATAGCGCCCTGGTGGAATGTAGAACTGCTGACCGTTCAGTCCAACAAGGAGGCCTTATACCTAAGCGGAACCAGATTATCTCTGACGGTGAGCTTTTGACAAGTTCGCCAGGTGGATAAAGAGGAACCGTTCTCGAACTGGTCGCAGGAAGACCTGATCAGAATACGAGTCGTACGAAAATCAAGGGACCTTCTTAACAGCGGTAAGTGCAAACAGCAGCTCCAGAGTAGGGGAGCAGGAGAGGCCCGGCACTTCTAAGGAGAACCACCAGTGGTAATCGAGACCCCTGAGGTCATAAGTGGTCCTGGCATCCAAGTGCTCGAAACATTTTGGGCCTACCCAAAGAAGCCTTTCAACGGCAGCAAAGTTCATTAGGTTGATGTTTCTGTTGTTTCGGACTTTTAGGTCTCGGAAATTCAAAACCTTACTGCCGGTTTACGGAAAGTGTGCACGCCCCACCTGGCTCACCTGGTCAGATCTGGGCTCCCAAGCTAGTTAGGAACAAGGGGCTGCCGAGAACCGTTCGAGGACTGTTTACTAAGAAGATTATTGGGCCGCTGGACGGGACATACACAGAAAGCCCCCGAGCACTTGACCTGTTCTCGCAAAACAGGCTGGGCCAGAGGTGATATCCGATCGAGACTTTCAAACATCTCCACTCCTATCCGAAACAGACGAGCCTTTACTAGTTCCAGGTAACATCTTGACGCGAACACAAACCTGTAAAGACCCAGGGCCCTCCGAAGCTTTCGGAAAGTTTTACCTTATGCCGCGTAACTGATTACTGGAACAAACTACCTACGCAATTATAAGCAGAGGGTAGCAGAGTCATGTTTGAATGACGGCTGGATGACTAATAGGACGAGGTTTTCCCGGGCTAAGACCAGCCAACTAAACATTGCCTTGTCTTGAACATTACTTATTACCTCTGTCCTCCACATTTTTTCCTTTCCAGGACGCATCACATCTGCTGCCTTGTCAAAAAATAGAATACAGCATACTACCTTCTATCCTATTTATTCGGTTTTGCCCATCGGGGACTCCCTGGTGTAAGCTTGGCAGGTAGTTGGGACAGCGAACCTGCCTGCCCGAAGAGACCACCCCGTTCCTTGGGAACGAACCTATTTGTCATTCCTTACCGTATAGTCCATCACTTAACGACGACCAGAGTCGAAGCACAGCTGGGAACTTAGGGCTCTTGAGTGCAGGAATCTGGAGGTACCGAGGCCAAAGCCGCAAGTCCTATGACCTGACCTGAAGAATAACACTGTGGGCTGACTGGTGTACTGCAACTGGCTTTTTCTCTCGCTGCACAATCATTCATGTTGCACTCAAAGTGCGCAACGTCTCTCGCATTAGATGTGCAATCGGACTTGATATTAACCCTGCTTTATCAGCCGGGACTTAACAAAATAAATTCTGCAGTGGCGGGCGCATAACTCTCTTACGTGCAGCCAAAGGGATTCCAGAGGCTTGGCTGGCCGCAGCCATACCTGTACCGTGCAAACTTAACTGAAATGGGAGGGCCTTACCGTGCTGCTGACCGTAATGATGGAAAGGGTGTCATCCCCTAGGATTGGACGAGGACGGCTGGGTGTCCAATTTACAGAGGCGGAGATAGGGAGGACTGCTCGAACTACCTTCCGGTGGGTCTCGCTTGGGTGGTCTTCGCAGTGATGACAATAATCTTGTGGGACAAGATGGCGACATACATAAAGGCAAAACCATCTGGTGTTAACGAGTCAACCTGGTTTCGTAAGACACCCTTCGTACCCAACCAACCCGATGAACCTCCTCCATGAGGCAGCCGGTGGACTGGACAGTGGGACGAAGCGGAAATATGCTATCCTACTGCCTAACGAACTACCGGCCTTCGGTTTTACTCCCTGGATTACAGGGTCAGGAACTCAATAACAGGTAGCAGCTTCCGGGTTAGAGTAGAAGACAGTGTTTCGCGAGTGGGCCCTCCGCACAGCAAAGCATCCCGTGGTTCAGTACTGGGGTCCCTATTCTTTACGTTGTTCGTAAACGACGTAGAGGCAGGGTCAGAAAACCGAGTCTTCGTTTTGCCCACTATGACAAAGTGGTCGCGTCCGTATCGGACGATTCCGTCCAGCAAGACCCGAATAGGGCACGCTAGTGGTCTTTAGAATGGGATCCTCCACTGAATGTTAACCGAAGCCTGCTTTTAGTGAGCAACGGATGGAAAAGCCTATTGGGGGTTAAAGCTACTGGAACAACAGATGACAATCCCACAAGTGGGCGGAGTAAAAGACCTCGGGAGTTTTATTCTTTAGTTATTTTACACCAGGTGGACAATATCGTGTGGCTGCCCAGAAAGCCTTTAAGGCTCTCTGGCAGCTCACAAAAGCGTTAGCTAAGGTAAGGCCAAAGGTCCTGTTGCCACTATAGAAAACACTTGTGCGTACCGGCCTGGGAAATCGTGTCCAGTCTTGGAGGCCGTACACAGCAAAGTGTACCAAGATCGTGGAGCTGAGGCAGGGGCGTTTTACGAGATTGTTTGCCTGCAAAAGGGGATAGGGTTATGGGCAGCGCCTCGAGAGACTAAACCCGTGTTCACCGGAGCGTAGGAGACGATGGGATGACCTGATAGAAACCTTCAAAACATGAAACGACCAGCTGACGTCAGTGGAGGAGTGGGGCCATTGTTGATGCCCAGTGGCAACGTGGTAGTCTGGGAACGTGCCTTTAAGCTATGGAAGGGCAGAGAAAAAAGAGAACTCGGCTGAGAGCAAAACCTTTTTCCGCCAGGGTAGTGAAGGATTGGAACCCATTTTCAATAAGGGCGGTTCACTTAGGAGAGACCCGAGGCGTGGCGGATCCATTTTACGAGCAATAGTATGGACGGATACTCTATGGAAATGCAGAAATATGGACGAAAAGTGTAGGGTGGGTAGATTTACTAAATATAAACGTATGACAAGTGTATGGGAGGAGGTTAAATGAACCCATGAGCGGAGTCAAAATGGATGCCCAGCGAATGTGAAAGTCAGGGTCAAATTGTAGATCTGGTCGGTCTAAGTGGACGTGGCTGAAAGCTGGAACTTTTAAATGGCAGAGGCCAAAAGTCAGCTGGACAACCGTAGTACCGAGAGAAGATGAGAGATAAACCGATATACGTAGAAAAGGATTGTGCAGCAATAAAACTTTGGCCACGCAGTAATAAATGTTCCATGACAGGGCAAGTACCTCAACGTAAAACAAGAAGCTGGTGGCACAAATCATCGGGGGTGGGTCAGATGGCAAAAATCGGTTGTAAGGTTCGCTAAGCCGCTGCTGTGAGGCACAGATATTTTCAGAATGGACGCACATCAGGAGAGGCAGTGGGGTGATGGCAAGGGAAATGGTCGGCAAAGAAAGGGAGGATGGAGAGTGAATACAAGTACACTTATATATAAGATAAACAGGGGCGCATAAAGGTGAGGCTTTAGAAAGCGGAAACAACAGTTATCTGATAAGGCAAGTATGATTAGACCAGATACCCTAGAATTACTTCGGATAAATATGACAAACTTGGTTTATTTATGACAGATGGGATATCTTTGGCCGGAGGAGAGAGAAGGACGACCCTGGAAGCGCAGAAATGATGATGACTGCGAAGAACAGTAAGTACGTGAGGGAGGATGACGCATACTGAAGAAAACAGGCAAGTGTTCACCTGGTAATCTTATCAGTGCAGGTGTACCATATGGTGACGGCCGAAAATAGGAGAAACATTATTAAGTGGGGGCAAATTTTGCAGACGGATGATGATGTTAATGAGACTGGCTAAGGAAAGCAGGGCAAATATAGTTGAAATGTGATCGGAGCGGTGTGGAATATCATTGGAGAAAGCTAACTGGGGGGGGGGGTAAAGCTTGCTGTGGCGCAAGAATACTGCAGTTGTAACGGTGGACAAGGTAGGAATAAAACCGGTATATAGAGGATAGCAGAGACAAGGGGCAGACCATATGGTCTGAATCTGTTTGTGAAGTTCATGGGGTTGCATCATCTTTACATTAAGTGGAGCACGTTGAAGCTCAGCACTCTGAAATGCACAGTAAAGGTCCTTGGTGAGCCATATAAAAAGCACAGAGTGAGAGAACCGGCCGAAGAGAGATAAGTGATGACCAACTAGATCATTTTACCATGGATGAAACACGATGAAGGCCAAGGGACGAAGGGGGCACCAGGATAAGTAAACCTGAGACGAGACGGTGGGCACGAGTAATGTATGTTCGGCGGGGTTAGGATGTTGGAGCTGGAGGGCTACATGCCTGCAGGCAACGGTATGAAGGGACTAATCTGAAAGACTCTATTGGAAGCACTTGCTTATGGACACATCCCGAGGGATCTGGGGAGCCAAGCAAAGAACATAAAGTGGTGATGTGAGATAATAAATGTGGCCATAGGAGATGCAAATGCGGAAACGGTGGGTCCTAGTATGGGGGTTGGTCACGGGTACTGGTGGAGTTGGTGATGAGAAATGATAGAGGAACGGGCAAAGGGCGTAAGTGTACGAATGGTGGCAGAACTGCGACGGTGGCAGCCTGGACAATGTGGTTGGGTGGAATTGCGAGATGTGGAAACAGAAAGCGACTGGAATGACGAACAAATAGTCAAGCAAGCCTACAGTTGTTCAACGGAGAAGGTGGAAGTACAGGATCCGCAGTTAGTTTTATTGGATGCAGCAAGGCTGTGACAGTGAGAGTGTGAAATACAAAGTCGGTGTTGACAATTGAGGCTGACTTTCAGCTTGGCGACCAATTTGAAAAATACTTCGTGAAAGGAACACGGGAGGTGTGATTCACCAGACTAGTTGTGCCCGCAAGTCGTTGTAGATAACCCATACCCCCGATGTGCTTGGCCAAGGCGGTGAATCTGGCCGCGCCCCGCGTATTCAGGGTTGGCACAAATGGCCATTGAGGATTGTACATAGGGGGCATAGCTGAGCAGTGAATGTGTACGATTCGAGACCAAGTGACCATGTTGCGAGGGAGTCTCGCAGGGCAAACCTTTTGGGGCCAGTGGATGTTAGCCTACCATGCGGAGGTGTTATCCAGTTGCTTCTTTAGTGAGAGTGGTTATCACGGTGCTAAGGCAGTTGACCAACTTTGAGGTAAAATGCGCGTGTGCGGAGAACTGAAAGGGGATAATTGATGGAGAAAGGCGGCCAGGATGCGCCCCTGCAGTGGATAAGAAGAGCACTATTAAGGTTTTACAGTGAGCAGGCATTATGTATACTCAGAGGAAGCCTATTCCAGATTTTGGAATTGGCTGGCAAGAGGAATCGGGACCTTAGATTGAGATTGGACTCGGGCACATGGGGGAAAGGCACAATAACAAAGGGCGTGGGAGCTGCGGGGCTACCAAAGAGATAGGACAGGAATTGTAGACTTGGTTACGAGTTTGCTTTGAGAGGAAGAGTCGGTTGAGCCTCATGATATGAATACACAGTGGTTCAGTGTTTAGAAGCTCACGGCGTTGGCTTTGTTTAAAGGCTACGGATAGCCCGGGAGCATTCTGATAGAGGCATGCTGGACATTCGCAACACATAATAGAAGAAAGTGGCCAGTGAATGGAGGTAATCGGATGGTATTCTAGGAGTGGTCCTGCGTGTGAAAGATGTCTGAAGAAGCGATTGGGGAACAATGACAAATATCGATTCATCAGACCTAGAGTTGGCTCAGCTGCGGCGAACTAGAACGAGGCCTGTTCGGAAAGGTTAAATGAACAGGATTGGTGTATGTCAGGATCAGTAACTGTGGGGTGGAATGGGACCGGAAGGCCGTCCTAACCAATTTGACCTGGAGGTGCCTTGCGTTTGTAATGTAAAAGGAAGCTTTCCTCAGCAGAGAATTTCATGAACCACGAGAGGCACCAGATTTGGAGAGAGGATAAGTCGCCAGATATGTTGCTTAGGATCGTGGATGGGTCATTAGGGTGGAAGAAGTATGCTATTTTATATGGTCGGCGAAGAGGAATGGGATGCCGTGGAAAATAGAGGAGAAAATGTTATGGATATAAATGAGCAATAGTATTGGGCCCAAGGCACTGTCTTGAATGATGCCACTAGTGATGGGGTTGGTAGAAGGTAAGAGGCTGTCATCCAGCACAGCTTGTGACTTGTGAGAGGAGCGAGGGTAGCCAGGAGAGGAAAGGATCCGTTATACCAAACGATCGGATTCTGACCATCTGGTGAGCACGGGGAACACGGTCGAAAGTCAAGATACTAGAAAATTGCAAGGTAGTCGGCTTCAACTGTGGACGATGTGACATAAAATAGGTGCAGCCGGCAGGGGGAGCAAGAGCGCGAATTCAGAAAACCATACTGGCCAGGGTTCGGCAGGTTAAAAGCGGAGAGAAACCGAACAACATGCTTCTGATATTTCTTCCCATGGTTTTGCAGACAACTTAAGTATGGTCAGTGAGCTGATAGTTATCCGGGCCGTGTTGAGCGCTTTCTTTGAAGAGCGGGATGAAAACGGAGGTTTTCCGCGGCGAAGGGACGAAGCTGCCAAGCTTGGAGATTGCGCGTAAATTGAGTAACAAGAAGGATAGGTCTGGACCACCAGAACCGAGGAGGGCTTGTGGGGGCTACCTGGGTCCGGTCCCGGGAAAAGTTCAGTTAGAGAGGTTAATTTGTCCATCTCCAGGTGAGTGGAGGGAATCGATGAAAGGAAGGATGAGGAGCTGGGATGGATATTATGAGGAGGGACACCTGGGCGGGCAATAAGCGAGGGGGTGACCACTGAAGGCCACAGAAATAGAAGCTCGGGTATCAGCATTAGATGAGCCGCGGGCGAGGAATTTGGACAAGACAAGAGTGGAGTGGTCGGATTTTTCTATGTAGGTTGGACGGATAGCCAGATTTTGGTTCTTCAGATCGATGGCCTGTTGTCTGCATGGAAGCACTTCGACTTTACGACGCATCTGTGGCTGCAACCGGTTGGTGCACAGAGGAACTGTGAAGTCGCGTGATCTAGAGAAGGTGCTTTACAGCTTGACCAGCTTCCGCTGGAAACGTGACAGGTGGACTGCGGGACTTGGGGCGTGGATCAGTACACGGGTTAGCAACACTTAAGCAGTGTGGGAAGTTGGAATGGAGGAAGATGACAACAATGAGAGGATCATGGAAAAGGAAAAAGGCATCCTAGTTGAGAGGATGGGTAATCGTTGGTGCGAAAGGCCCGGTAGGATGAACGGTGGGAAGTCGGAACAGGGAGAGAGAAATGATTCCCATGGGGACAGCCGAAGGGATTGAATTTGCAAGAAACAATACGGTGGCCAGTGCCTGGGAAGTGGTCAATGACCTGCGTGTTGATATCCAGAACTCCAATGGAGACTACCAGGTCCAAGACTTTGTTCCTCCTTGTGAAAGAGGAGACCTGTTGGGTTTTCTCGCCAAGACGGGCATGGAGAATGAAGGTGGAGAGAGCTGGAGGGCTGGTATGAGAGGATCAGCTGACTAGAAGAAGCTTAAGGTCACTCGTAGTAGTTTTTGTATTGGTAGCACAGTCAAGGGCAACTATAAATACGTCAACCGCGGAGTCCGTTTCTGATAGGTCCAGACCCGAAGGGAAGTAGAGACCGCCAAGGGGAAGTTTCTGGCAGGAGGCGTAAACAGATAGTCGTACTGAATCAACGGTGGGGGCAAGGGTGTGGTTATTGCCACTAGCGTGGACGGCGCGGTTGACAAAAACCAATCAGCCACCACCCCGCCTGTACGGGCGTGAGTAGGAGCAATGATACCCAGCTATGCGAACAAGGTCCAGTAGGGTGCTGCTGGAGGGCCAGGATTCATTTACTAGTATCATGTCGGGGTCTAAGGTAGGTGCCAGGGATCGCAGGTGCAACATTTTCCCAAATATTGGTCGAGCTTTTAGAATAACTAGCAGAAAGGAATTCAGTATTGGGACGAGGAAGGTGCTAAAGTCAAGTGCTTCACTACTGGTATCTCTAAGGCTATAGGAACTGGGTCCCTGTGGGGGTGAAGCGTCGGCAGAAGTGGAAAGGTAGGCGACTTTGAGAGGGGAACGATAAACAGGCAAAGTTTCGGTATGACGCTCAGCCGATCGTTCTGTGTGGTCAATAAGATGAGTTCTCAAGAGAATGATGACGTAGGAGGAAGGGTATTCAGCGGTAGGGCCAACAGCCTGGTGAGCATTGGTGAGGAAAAAATTGTTTTAGGCAGCCGGTGAAATTTGTTTGGAAGGTCCAGTTAAGATCGGTAGGAAGGTGTAGGTGTGAAGGTTATGGGCGAGGTAAGTTGGATTGTTGGGAGTTGAGGTCTAGGGTGCGAGAGATTGGGCGCGAAAAAGGCTGAAGACTCATGAGGGATATAGGCACCTTAATGTGAGTGGGAGGGATACGAGGAGCGAAAGAAGCGGGACACATGTCCGAACCTGGGATCTTTGATGGGATACTGATGTGGTAGTTCGGTAAAAAGCGGGAACTGGAAAGAGTTGACGGAAGCAGCTGGGGAGGTGCTGATGCTGCTAAAAACTGGATTGGTTTCAGGTGAAAAGGAAGGGTTACGCTTCGGCAAGGCAGGTGTATGGTTTGAAAGTAGCATATTCTCAGAAGGGTGGAGAGAAAGCGGGGGTAACGAGGGGGAGGTGGAGGGTTGAGCGGCACAGCAACAACCTGAACGGCTACCGGGGCAATCAGGTTCGATGGCATGTGACTGAGTTGGAGGATAGTGCAAGCTCATGTCTCCCCCAAGTGCGGAGTGTGGGATTTTGAAGGAGTTTCAATGGGGATCGAAGAGAAATAGGTAGAGTGAGCAGTTGGCAGGGAGCAGACCCGGGTGGGGTTCCTGGCAAGCTCACAGGAGGTTTCGAGGAAGCCTGGCATATAGCGCTGGGAAGTGATGGATCAAAACGCGTACCGAGTAGGTAGTAGATAGTGTTGCTAGAGCGAGAGTGACAGTCAGGAACACGTAGAGGGTGCTAGGTGGACGGGTGAGAATCACTGCGGCAGTGGTTGGGGGCTGAACTTTGGGGTTGCTCCTGGGTAGTGTGGGTTCGGTACTGAGGTAGTGCCGTTGAGAGCAGGTGTTCGGAGGGCTGAGACAGCTGGAGGTGGAAGTTACTGGTGGGGATGCTATATAGGAAGGTTTTGCGTACAGATGGGGCCGATGATAGGGAGTTGGTCGAGTCTAGGTAGGAGTATGTGGGTAAATGGCAACGAGTGTTGGATCCATTGGTTGCATCATGCCACTGGGTTTTCAGTGGGCTCCGCACCAGGGACAGTCAGGTTCTTGTGGATGTGTGAAGTGGTGTTACTTTTGGGGGATCGAGATATTTCGCTTTGAAGAGGTGTTTTAGCGGGGACTGTTTTGATATCCTTGTGGGGCCAACAAACAGAAGTCAACTGTTTGTGGTTAGTCAACTCTTGTCCATAAATTGAAATACTAGGGGAACTTTGGAGCTCCGGGGCTTTTTGTGCGGCCTGATGCACGGGCGTCTATGGTGAGCCATATGGCGTAACTTGAGTGTGTTATGTTTGACTACTGATAGAGGTAAACTCTCAGATGCACTGCAAACTACAGCATTTTTGGTGTTGGAAATGGGGCGGTCGGTCACGGTTGTGAGGGAGTCGAGAAAGAGCCCCACTGACATCAGTATGTGAGAGGGCGTGGTTCCCCGGATTTGGCTACGGTTAACACAGGGAAGATCTTTATTAGATTTTCGTCGACGGGTTGAAGCTTATCGTCAATTTTCGTAACTCCCCTTTCCAAATCACTAGATTTACCGGACGAAAAGTTGGCTACGTTGACCGTGGCGGCCGAGCAAAACCCAATTCCGGGGCGGAGTCAGGCTTGCTTGTTTCTCCTAACCAACTTTTCTGGTGTTCCAAGAGCGAGCTAAGGACCAAGGTGGCTTGGCTGGGTAAGAGCTAGGGCAAAGGTAGAAAATGGATGTGCTCAGGTGAGCCGATCAACCACAAATGAACGAATACGAAGAGTTAAGTGGAGTAGTTATCGTACGAGGAAGGATGACGCCTGGTTAAGCGGAATCTGGATAGGAAGCAGGGAGGATTGAATATGGTCAGCAGTGAGGGGTCTTTTTCCAGTTGTTTTGGAGGTGAGAGCTACTAACACAGTGTGTAACAACAACTCGCGACAATTTATAACAATTATGCACAGTTGCGGCTTGGCTGTACGCACTAGTCATTGTGTCGAGTTGCGTGATAACTATTACAACAATGAACAAAACGCTACATCCAGGCGAAGTTTCAACGTCGAAGGTGAAGGACTCCAAGAAACGGCTTTATGGAAAGGGGCGGCCTGCTCAGCGAGGGGGGGGAGGGTGCCGAGTAGTCGTATCTCTCTCTCACGCTCCCTTTCTAAATTTTATCCCCTTATGGCGATCGGCCGATCGCACCCCATCTATCACTTGTTTGGCCTTGCAATTTGCTCACGCGGAAACCGCCAGCGCCAACTCCGACACACTTTCTCGGTACAGGCCAGAGTGCGGTCTCTGTACTCAGGTCTGGTGACAGTACACGCGGTTGACACTCCACGGCATTTTCTCGTTGACTTCCTAGATGAAAGCGATTGTGGAGGTATAGGGTGTGCCCTTGTCCAACCTTGTGGAGACTTTCGAGCTCGGCCTATAAACTCGTCTTCCATCTGGTGTCAAGGGGAACTGCCAAAGAAGTCCCGTTCATCGAACGAATAGAGAAGACCTGAGTTAGCGCACAGATCCGGGGGTTCCTTCTACACACGAGGGACCGAAAATGCACTGATACGAGAAATACACGAAACGCAAGCACACGCTACAGTGAAGCAGACGGCAAACCAAGCGCGCGTACATTCAGCGAGAAACCGAAAGCAAAGGTGAACCAAACACTAGGTAGAAAAAAACCTCCGAAACGTCAGGTCAGTTGAAGGTAGGCAAAGGAAAATACGCTGGAATCGGGGCCGAGCGACGGGAAGGATAGGGAAGGAGACAAATCCAGAGTGGTTTCCAGAGGGCCATCATTTCTCAGCGCTATGGATGTCACCACATCCTCCTCATCCTCGTCCATCTATTGAACCCGACCCGTCGTTTCATTTCCGTTACAACTTTTGGGCCCGTTAGCCTCCGGTAGCTTGTAACTTTTGGTCCTAGGGATGACTGGCCACCGGTTGTTAGCAGCTGGCAACGAGGACTCTGCGCTCTTTGGGTTGGTTCACGGTGACCAGGGTAGTTCCTTTCCTGTCTTCCCCCAAAGTTAGATTGAAGAACGCTTGGCTTTTCGTTTGTTGCTGCACTGAGTGGCCCAAGAAGCCCACAGTGCAAGGGGTCGGGCCATTCTAGCTCACAGTCGTAGGCTTCCTGTGGACCGCACTGAAACGAACTGATCTTTCTGCAAACACAAAACAGCCCGACTGGACGCGATACATCCGGCCATCGTCCAGCCTCTTTCCGACATCTTACCAGGTTCCTTTACCCAGCTGTACTTGGAGTCGCTGAGGGAGGGTGAGGTGCCAAAGGACTGGCGCAAGGCCACGGTGGTAGCAGTAAATAGGACAGGCTCCGGGCTGAAGGCGGAGGACTACAGACAGGTCGGTCTGACATCAGTGTTGTGTAAGTGCTTGGAACTAATAACCAAGAAGCAATTTTGCTTGCATCTGGTCTGTAATGACCTGCTGATGCCTGCGTCACATGGGTTTGCTAAAAATTCGCGCTTGACAAACCTACTGGTGTCCTTAGAAGAAAACACGCGACGAATGGATGAAGACATTACGTTGAAGGGTTGGTATTTGGATTTCAGCAAGTCCTTCAAATCTGTGGGTCCGGGCCTGCCAGACTATAAGTCCCGGACCCTTGAGGATGTCGGAAAAGCACGTGGTTGGATAGCACACATTGTTGGGAACCCTAGTTTGCTTGCCAGGGCGGGTGATTACCTGTTGAGGTCGGAGAAGTTTACCAGTGGTGCGCCACGAGCTTCAGTACTGGGACCCTTGCTCCTACCCCTGGGCATAAATGACTTGGCGAAAGAAATGAGCAACCCGTGCTTCATCTTTGCAGATGATCTGAAGATGGCGGGGGTGGCTTAGAAAGCAACATAGATGCTGCTCACTGATGGGCGCATCCACGGGATTTACTCCTGAATCTCGCAAAATGCCGAGTCCTCAATGCCAACATGCGGGGAATGAGCAACCTTCCTTCAAAGAGTGCCGGAGCGGAAATGCCTGTCTATGACAGCCACACGGGACTTTAAGCCTTCAAGGCAGTGCCAGGGAGCTGCCTACATAGCCAGAGGGGTGATGACTAAGATGTGTAATACAGTCACATGCAAAGCCAGAAGTCTTCGCCCCATTTTACAAGGTTCTGATATGACCTCTTCTGTAGTATTATGCGCAGGCTTGGGTCCCTTATTATACTAAGGATAAAGGATGCTTGAAAGATGGGCAGCGATTTGCTGCCAGAATGATCACCCGTCAGAGGGAGAGATCTTACGCCCAGTATCAAGAAGACCTGAATCCGTTTTTCTTCAGCGAGTCGGTCTGAGTGACTTAATAGAAGGGTTTGAGGTAATAAAGGTTCTGTCAGGCATAGACATGGGTGATTTGTTGGCTTCTGTCCCTGAGTGCAGCATCAGGGAACATAGCCTAAGACTACAAAGGGCACACTCTGGAATGGATATACGAGCTAAGTTTTTCACAGATAGAGTCGTACTTATGTGGAATAGGCTGCCAGAGGAAGGAGTTAGGAGTAGCCAAGCTCCAACTTTTACGGACGCCCCAGATCCACCCTGGAACATGGCGTCCCCGGAACTGGCTGTATAAACCAGGGGTTAGGTAATGAGCCCCTGATGTTTTTTTCAAAGGACTTGTGTCCGCGAACGTGATACTGCCTTGGAGCTTCCATCTTTCTGCCCAATACATTCAGCGAGCAGTGTTGGGGCCAAGGAAACTCTCCGACAGCATAGTGATCTGGACACGGGGTGATCTCGACCAACTCGTCCTGCGCGAGCTGAACTGAACTGATGAACACTGTCATTGAAATAACCCCGAATCCCAGCTCCATGCCAAGTGGTGTCGGTAGCAGCCTGTTGCGTAGAAACCTTGGGAGAGAAATGCCCCCAGAGAGTCAAAAAGCTGACTAGCAAGAAGCCGGCTGGAGGCTGTTGGTGGCAAGCTGAACACCCTGCGTGTGTGACGCAGGCATCAGCAGGTCATTACAGACCAGAAGCAAGCAAAATTGCTTCTTGGTT
Source organism: Fasciola hepatica (assembly GCA_948099385.1). Classification (NCBI taxonomy): domain Eukaryota; kingdom Metazoa; phylum Platyhelminthes; class Trematoda; order Plagiorchiida; family Fasciolidae; genus Fasciola; species Fasciola hepatica. Next base: position 8,134,770 of record CANUEZ040000019.1, read on the forward strand.
ATTAGTTCCAAGCACTTACACAACACTGATGTCAGACCGACCTGTCTGTAGTCCTCCGCCTTCAGCCCGGAGCCTGTCCTATTTACTGCTACCACCGTGGCCTTGCGCCAGTCCTTTGGCACCTCACCCTCCCTCAGCGACTCCAAGTACAGCTGGGTAAAGGAACCTGGTAAGATGTCGGAAAGAGGCTGGACGATGGTCGGATGTATCGCGTCCAGTCGGGCTGTTTTGTGTTTGCAGAAAGATCAGTTCGTTTCAGTGCGGTCCACAGGAAGCCTACGACTGTGAGCTAGAATGGCCCGACCCCTTGCACTGTGGGCTTCTTGGGCCACTCAGTGCAGCAACAAACGAAAAGCCAAGCGTTCTTCAATCTAACTTTGGGGGAAGACAGGAAAGGAACTACCCTGGTCACCGTGAACCAACCCAAAGAGCGCAGAGTCCTCGTTGCCAGCTGCTAACAACCGGTGGCCAGTCATCCCTAGGACCAAAAGTTACAAGCTACCGGAGGCTAACGGGCCCAAAAGTTGTAACGGAAATGAAACGACGGGTCGGGTTCAATAGATGGACGAGGATGAGGAGGATGTGGTGACATCCATAGCGCTGAGAAATGATGGCCCTCTGGAAACCACTCTGGATTTGTCTCCTTCCCTATCCTTCCCGTCGCTCGGCCCCGATTCCAGCGTATTTTCCTTTGCCTACCTTCAACTGACCTGACGTTTCGGAGGTTTTTTTCTACCTAGTGTTTGGTTCACCTTTGCTTTCGGTTTCTCGCTGAATGTACGCGCGCTTGGTTTGCCGTCTGCTTCACTGTAGCGTGTGCTTGCGTTTCGTGTATTTCTCGTATCAGTGCATTTTCGGTCCCTCGTGTGTAGAAGGAACCCCCGGATCTGTGCGCTAACTCAGGTCTTCTCTATTCGTTCGATGAACGGGACTTCTTTGGCAGTTCTCCTTGACACCAGATGGAAGACGAGTTTATAGGCCGAGCTCGAAAGTCTCCACAAGGTTGGACAAGGGCACACCCTATACCTCCACAATCGCTTTCATCTAGGAAGTCAACGAGAAAATGCCGTGGAGTGTCAACCGCGTGTACTGTCACCAGACCTGAGTACAGAGACCGCACCATGGGGGAGCTACACTTGGAAAAGGACCCAGTTCGTGACCGTGGGACTTCTAATCTCTCCTGACTGCAAACTGAGACCAAACCTTGTTTCATCTACAAATTGATCATAAGAAGCGCATCAGAGTTGCGGAAGTCGCAGCCCAGAGTGATTCATCTCGACGCTCACTGGTGATGGAATCTGGACTGCTTTACTGGCTCGAACTTCAAGTCCTGTGACCTGGCCTGATCTGAAGTGAACTGACCTAACCATAAAGGGTGCGAGTCAGACATATGCTTGTCGAGTTTACCAACCCTGGTCACAGGGGGGCCTTCTTAGATGCAGCGGGGCATGCTAGGTGAATCTCAAGGGGAGAAACGGATGTGCTGCCCGATGAAAAAGCAGCTCTAGTCGGTCAGGGAAGGATGGAAATACCGAAACCCCGGGTTTTAACACGGCCTTCCTAAAGTCTCCCGGGGTGAAAGCAAGCAAAATAAAGGGGCATAGCACCACGGAACCGATGGTCAGGGTGGAGAAAGTGTTTCCCAGTCCCGTTACTGAGGGACTTAACTGTCGCAACTCCGACAGAGGAGAATCAGGGCGACTGACAGTCACCGAGACTCCGGGGACGGTAATGTGCACAGCTACCCAGGAGGTGAGAAGGATACTAATAGACAGTAGCACCAGGAATCCAACCATGGTGCGAAATAACGGTTCGAGTGCCTGGGTACAGGGTCCGAGCACCAGCCTTCCTCTGAGAAAAGCAGGAAAATAGGGGAGGGTGTTGTGATGCTCGTGGCTTACACCAGTGCTGCAAGTATAGGTAACAACCAGCCAGAGCTCAAAGCTAGGACTCAGGGAACACATGTGATAGCAGTCATTGAAATTTCTCTACGACCAGGCGGAAATGGCAATGGGCTGATCCCAAACTTCTATCCAGGCTTTGAGGTGGATGGGATAGGTGGTTGAACCGGAGGAGGTATAATGGTCCCCCTGGAGGAGCAGTATGACGGTTATGATGGCAGTCGACTTGTTACGCCGGATATACAACCGGTAGAGATTTGTTCGCTGCGGAAGGACCGAAAGCGTCGGTTGTTTGCATGTATCGAGTCACGGGAGAAGAGAGTGCTGAGCTCAGCTACCTGCTCGATTTCCTCACTACGGTTGCCAAGGCTGGAAGGAAGTTACTCATTACGGGTGATTACAACGAGCCCGCAGGAGATTTGACCCAGGAAACCGCTCCGGGAGGCACATTTGGGGGTGCTTACTCGGCCTAATCCACAGAAAGGCTCTTGTCCGACAAGCTAATCACGTGACAAGATGGCATTTTGGTCAACCACTGTCAATCCTTGCCCCGGCAATGACCAGAGCCCCAAAAAACAACCTAGATTACCTAGACATCGGGGAACCCACAGGTAAGAGTGACCATGGAGTACTACAGTTTAGCCAAACCTCTGTGGAACAAGTGCGCCTGATAAATTCATAAGAAATTTCTCAAAAGTAGAAGTGAATAGGTTGGTAGAACTGGGCCTCCGGTTAGATTGGGATATGGTGACCGAAGGCTACAAAGTAGAACACCAGTGGAGTTGGATCAAGGGCAGGCTACTGGAAACAACAGAGGCCGTAGCACCACTTAGAAGAGTCAAGCGAATTAGGTTGCCACCCTGGTGGGAGAGCGGCATAAGAAAGGCTCTAAAAGAGAATCAAAGAGCATTTAAGAAGTGCAGAAGCACCAGATGCCACCGGGTCTTCCTACAGTTCAAAGCAGCGAGAACTAGGCTGTCTCAGATACAGAAACAGTGCAAGAACAACCACGAGGAACTTATTGCGCGGAAAGTCAAAACCAATCCGAAAGCATACAGTAGCTCCCTTCAATCTAACACAGCACTGAGGAAAGCCGTAGACGGAGTCAGGAACTGGCAGGGAGTGCGGGCAGTAAGCAGGCAGGAAAAAAACGGAATTCCTGTCGGAGTTCTTTCAACAGGTATATAGACAGGACCAGGGTGCTCAGGGGATACGTGCAACCAGGGTAGTGAAGTCTCAGAGGCGGAGGACAAAGAAATCAACGCAGGAGGTATTGAACAACCTGAAGCAGCTAAACGGATCCAAGGCGGCCGGGCCGGATGAAATCCACCCAGCAAGTACTGAAGCCACTAGCGTCCGCCCTGGCTGGACCACTGGTCAAGCTGTTAAACGCATCCCTAGACAAGACTGTACCACCCAGAGAATGGCCTGAATTGACCACACCCGTTTATATAGGTGGAGACAGAGACACATGAGCAAGTCACAGGCCGATTAACTTGACGTCAGTGGTGCATAAAACTCGAGAAAATACTACGAGATAGAATAGTGAGATATTTAGAGAGGAACGAGCTGCTGACTGCTAACCAACTTGGGTTCTGGCACAACAGCTGTTGCCTCTCCAACCCAATAAGTTTCTTGGATTCGGTAACCGGTCGAGTGGATTGAGGAGAACAGATGGAAGTCTGCTATCTGGATTTCCAAAAGGTACTCGACAGCTCGAAGCAGGGTTGGAATGGTTTCAAGTTACGGCGAAAATACAGAAGTGGACGGTTCAGAGCCTAAGGGAGGGAGTTTTCCGAGTGGGAGTAGAAGGCTGCTTGCGGGAAAATGAGAGACTGCATAGTGGCGCTTCGGAAGAGTCAGTCCTGGGACCCCTCTTGCTCCTGATGTACAATAAAGATCTGGCAGGCGGGTTGTAAAACCCGTGCTTCCGTTCGCTGATGACTTCGAGGTGGTAGGAGCACCAGATGGAGCAGAGGTTCAGTATGATCTAGATAAGGTCTACCGATGGTCGCGGAGTGAGATCTCCCTCTCAATCTGAGCCAATGCCAACATCTCATCAAGGAGGAAGGACCACGGCCCACAACATGTATGGGTCCACCAGACAATCGGGAGGAGCCAGCTCAGACCAAACAAGCCCGGGATCTACGGGTGTTGGTAAGCTCTGACCTAAAGCCAAGCCACCGGTGCCAGAAAGTAGGAAAGAAAGCGTGTAGAGCCCTGCACCAGCTAAGGGGGTGATCAGCTCTAGGAAGCCGAGGGTCTTAGTGCCATTGTACAGAGCTCCTTTGAGATCCCATCTAGAAAACTGTGTCCAGGCGTGGAGGCTATATTTGGTGAGGGACATCGATGCTCCTGATCAACTACAACGGCAATTCACGCGATGGTTCGAAGAGTATAGTCATTTGTGCTACGAACAGGGGTCGGAGCAACTGGGGTTATTTTCTCCAGGATGAAGAAGAAGACGAAGCAACCTCGTAGTGGCCTTCAAAATATTGAAAGGATTCACAGAAGCACTAGGTCACAGAGGAACCATGTTTGAGCTGCGAGGGAATGGCTGCCTAAGAGGGCATGCACTGACAACCAAGAAGGATAGAGCTCTGGCTCGAATCGGAAGCCACTGCCTTGCAGCTAGGGTGGCTACTGACTGGAACAGGTCGCCAGGGGATGCGATACGAGCGAGCACGTTGGCTGAGTTGAAAAGGGGGTTAGACAAAATATGGATGACTGTATTAGAAGAAGTGTGGCCAGGAGTCTACTACCGTTTTCGTAGACAACTGACTAGTTCCTTTCAATTCAATCCCCATGGAACCCTTACCTGGTGCTTATTACCCCCTGCTATACTGCTCTTATTACCGGGGAGATTGACCGTGAGGTGCGTGTGACTAACGGCTGCGGTCCGAAAAGTTGTTGAAGAGATAGGGGATTGGAGATTTAACCTGAACCCTCTCCGATTGTAACCAAGTACTTAAAAAGGGTCGTCTCTTCCAACTGTCGAAGCGCCGGGGGATCCAACTAGCTCACCAGTGCAATAATCTAGGCATTCAAGCATCCAGCCACCAAGACCTGGAACCGATATACTAAGCCATAGTTAGGCCGCACATGGAGTACTGCCTGCAAGCCTGGGCACCGTACTACCAGAAGGATATAGATCGTCCTGGGAAAGTGCTAGGGCAAACCACCAGAATGGTGACTGGTCAAGGGGGGTTTAGCTACACAGAGCGTCTCCGTGCCCTAGATCTGTTCTCTATGGAAAGACGGCGCATTCCCTGGGATTTGATAGAAACCTTCAAGGTAATGAAGGGACTGTCAGGAATAAGCGGGGGAGACCTCTTCTCTCTGATCCCCGAGAGAGGCACAGGGAGGCATAGCCTTAGATTACAAAGGAAGCATTCGAGGCTCCAAATTAGGGCGAAGTACTTCTCGAATAGAGTGGTACCCTTTTGGAATAAGCTCCCGGAGGAGGTAATAAATACCAAAACAGTGAAGGCTTTTAAGAAAGCAGTGGACTCGTGTTGGGTGGCGATATACCCCGAGTTATGTTAAGCAGCTTTTAGGGTCAGATGCAATTTACTTATTGTTTCCACCTTACTCAGCCAGGGCTGATACTGCACAAAATTTCTGCCTTTCAGAAAAAGAAAATCACGCAGTGTTGGGAGCTGTCGAAAAGCGCCGAAAACACAACTATCTGGACACACGATTGGCTCTAGCCACACCAAGTCATGTGCAAACTGAACTGAACTGGACTGAACTGAACTGACTTGACCTGACGTCGGGTCCGGAGGGGCGCGACTTTCATTTCGTTGCCATACGAAATGGCTGCTCTTGTAAGTTCGGTGACTAAGCAATTTCTTCCACAATTTTTCCGTATCTGGTGGGCTTCTCACTGTTATGTCAGTTTTCGCAGCTGTTTTTCTACCTTTTTCTCCGTGGTTCTTTCCAGCAAGTTGAGCCGCTCCCCACTCGTTCCCCTAAATATAAGGCAGGTGATCCTTCGCGAAAATTCAAGCGTGAATCTGAAAAGGATTTGCCAGATCTTGTGACTTTAACTTGTGAGGGTTTGAAAAATTACTATGCAGCTAAAATCGATGAACATCAGTTCGTCGTCACGGAGAAATTACAGAATCTCCGTCGGCTGGAAGCTCAGCGAAACGAGCTCAATGCCAAAGGTATAGTCAATTAATGTTGTCACATTCCCCAGTTCGTATGTTGCGTGAGGAGCTGCAACTTCTTCAGGAGCTGGGTTCTTATGTCGGTGAAGTTGTGAAGGCTATGGACAAGAAAAAAGTCCTTGTCAAAGTGCAACCGGAAGGAAAATTCGTTGTCGACATAGACAAGAACATTGACATTTCACAAATATCCCCCAATTGTCGCGTGGCGCTTCGAAATGAAAGCTATACATTGCATAAGATTTTACCAAGCAAAATAGATCCATTGGTATCTCTTATGATGGTCGAGAAAGTTCCTGATTCTACGTATGAAATGATTGGTGGTCTCGATAAACAAATCAAAGAGATTAAGGAGGTTATTGAGCTTCCCGTCAAGCACCCGGAGTTATTTGAGGCCCTTGGAATTGCTCAACCAAAAGGGGTGTTACTTTATGGCCCACCGGGGACTGGTAAAACCTTGCTCGCGCGCGCTGTCGCACACCATACGGAGTGCACATTCATTCGCGTGAGGTAAGTTCACTTTCCGTTTTAACTGCTTCTGCTAAGTGGTTCCGAACTGGTTCAAAAGTTTATCGGCGAAGGTGCTAGAATGGTGCGCGAACTGTTCGTTATGGCTCGTGAACATGCACCTTCCATCATTTTCATGGACGAAGTTGATTCAATCGGCTCCACGCGCGTGGAGAGTAGTACCGGTGGTGACAGTGAAGTTCAACGAACCATGCTCGAACTGCTCAATCAACTTGACGGTTTTGAACCTAAACAAAACATTAAGGTACTGAGTTTTCCTGGTATATCTAGTTCTAGGTTATCATGGCCACCAACCGGATCGATATTTTAGATTCAGCATTGCTTCGGCCTGGCCGGATTGATCGAAAAATTGAGTTTCCTGCGCCCAATGAAGAAGCTCGTCTCGATATCCTTAAAATTCACTCCAGGAAAATGAACCTCACACGGGAAATTGATCTCAGAAAATTAGCTGAGTCCATGCCTGGGGCTAGTGGTGCAGAAGTGAAGGGAGTTTGCACGGAAGCAGGCATGTATGCACTCCGAGAACGCCGCGTTCATGTTACTCAGGAGGACTTCGAACTCGCCGTTGCAAAGGTGAGATTGAGTTTTACAATTTTGAAACATGGATTTTTGCTTTGAAAATGTCATCATCATCATCGTACAGCGTTAAACAGTAGGGGAAGCCCCACTGATCACTGTCTTTCTCACCATGTTGCACGTCGAATGAGAAAGTTTGAATATACAAGATGGACAGGGAGGGGACCTACAGGGGTGGGAAAAGGAAACAACACCCTAATAGCCAACACACGAAATACAGTTTAACTGTACAGACCCAGTCAGCAAAGTAGTCCTAAACAAGTCCGAAAATAGTCCCAATTTAGTCCCGTTTGAAACACCCCGGGGACATTTTCGGGACTATTTCTGAACACACCAAGAATGCAGCGGCCCACATGCTGTACTTTTAGATTTCTATAAGCTCTACTACACTATTTCATCTTGAGGTACTAGTTAATGAACTTTCATGAATTTCTGTTAGGGGAAATAACATGATTGATGAACATCTTCGAGAATCACTTGGCACGACCCGAGTACTTTCTAATGCACAACATCCCTATAGAAGGTAACTTTTTGCAAAGAAGTCAAGGTGTACTTCCATGTTGTGGAACGTACTTGAAGCAACGGGCGAAATTCTCCAACTCATCACATTATTGAAGTAGTCCCTTGAGGGCCTTTTTTGGAACTAAATGCTCTCTGTTTGGACTGACCGGACTGGTAGACCATAATGTTTTTCAATGAAGAAAAGTTATTTTTCCATGTTTTAGACCTGTTCAAATCTAACGGCATGAAAACTCATCTCAAACTAATTACCAAAAATAGTCCCTCGCGGGACTACTTTGGGACTTAAATGCACACCCCTGTGCTGACTGGGAACGCACATCGATCAATCATTCTGGTTTAACAAAAAGTGACAACACGATCGCCACGGTTCGCTGCTATATCCTTCAGTGTCTCCAGCCAACTGGATGACGGACCTTTTGGACCTCAGCCGCGAAGGCATGAGGCACCTACTTTTCCTAAGTTTGCTGTACATTTCCTCATTCCTCGTTGCCAAGTCATCTGTTGACTTCCACGTGGTTTGTTCCATTTCTGAGGAGGAACGGGAAAAGGGCACGGTACGGTAGATGTCTGCCATAGGTCACACGTGCCCCAACCAACAAAGCCTACTAAGCTGGGTACGCTGTGATAGAAAACTCCCCGAAGTAGTACCCAATACTCGCTTTCTGACCTCAGTATTGCTTAGTCGGTTATTCCATCCAGTCTTAGCGGTACTACGCAAGCATCGGTGGTCGAAAACTTGAAGACGACAAATATCTTCAGCACGCAGACCCTAAGTCTCGCAACTACACTGTAATGAGATTCAGTACGATTGAACGGTTGCAACAGATGATAAAATACAAGAAATCGAGAAAAGACGATGCCGGATGATTTAGGCTTTATTCGTCTGAAAATCTTCTATACGCTGAAGTGTAAAAGAAACGTACGTAAGAAAACTTATCAAACAAAGTTTATGATAATAACACACATCGAGTTACAGAATACATAGCATATGCGACAAAACTGAACGCACTGCGATAGAATATACGCGACTTCAGTGAAATGTCACGTCGCCGGCACAAGTGTTTCAGTCCGGCATACGTCCCTCGAGCCTTAGATATCCGCGTGTTCACCTCTACTGCTGTGCTCCCATCCATCGTCACGCTGCTGTCGAGGTAGGTGAAGTGGTCGACAACTGCCAGAACCTCCCCATCGAGCATCAAGCTCGGTATCGTTGACGTCCAGTCTTGTAACATCACTTTACACTTTAAAGGTACAAAGCGCATGCCGAATGGAGCTACAGCTTTTGCGAGTCTATTTAGTGCACGTTGCGCATGTTTCGTGCATTCGAACAAGCATACAACGTCATCCGCGTAATCTAGGTCACAGCTTCTCACTATTTTCTAGTTCGACGCCTCCATTATTTCGTCCATGACGAAGTAAAACACGAATGAAAAAATTGGACATACCTATCGAACACCACTGGTCGTTTCAAACCGACCGGATAGTTCACCGTAAACCCTTACGCGGCCAGAAGTATGAGAGTATAACAATCTCAGTAGATTCACGAACGTCTGGGGCATACCTTTTCGCTGAAGAGTACTGAAAAGCGCTGTTCGATCAAGTGAATCGAAGGCGCCTTTCAAGTCTAAGAAAACCATTATTGTCGGTCGGCGGTGCGTGTGACGCGTTTCAAGTAGTCGGCGAAGAGTAAAAATCTGGTCGATGCATCCTCGACCTGGGCGGAATCCAGCCTGCTGTTCGCGGGCATTCCTCTTGCGAGCGGGTGTAAGACGGTGCAGCAGAATCGAGGCTAATACTTTGGTGACTATCGGAATTAAGCTAATCTCACGATGGTTACAACAGTCATTGCGTATTCCCTTCTTGAAGATGGGAACAATAAATGACTCGCTCCATATTAACGGAATACGCTCCTCGTTCCAAATGTCACAGAGCAAGACGGTAAGTGATTTATCAAAGCATCTTCACCCAGTTTGAAAATAATTGGGGGAAGTTCGTCGGGACCTGCCGCTTTCCCTAGCTTTAGTAATCGAATGCACGACTCTACTTCTACTTCCGAGGGAGGTTCAAGTGATACTCCTCAAGGAATCGCAATTGTTGACGCCGGAATAACTACATTAGCGCGCGGCCAGCTAAACTGTCCCTTGAAGCATTCGGCCCAATGGTCAAGCCTTTGCTGTTTGCCATGGATGGGTTCTCCATTTCTATCGCAAATCGTTTCACTAACCTGGGTGCACCGTCCATCGGTGTTACGAATAAGTTCGAACAGTCTTTGACTGTTACCTGAAGCAGCTGCTATTTCAATTTCTTCGGCTACCTTGACCCACCAGTTTTCGTGATCATTCTTAAGGCTTTTCGTAGCTTGCTTTTGTAGATGTCTTCGTATCTCATTTATCTCCTTACGGTTCGAGAGGTGACGCTTTTGCTCCATAATGCTCAGCGACTCCTGCGAAATTCAGTTTCTTCTGTGGTCTTCGGATCTGGAACCACAGGTGAAACTTGCTGCCACGTGCATTGCATGTTTGATATGGGCCCAGTGCTCATCTACATTACTGTTCGTCGTAGATCTTAGCTCATGTGATAGTTTATGTTCACAAGTTATGCGAACCTTTGGGGAAGACGAACGTTGTCCGGCTGACCGGGTTTGTAGTTTGCGACGATGACCATGGAGCTGGAGTGATAAGCACATTAAAACTAATGCGTGAACCGACTCTGCTTACGTGGAACAGTAGAATTTACGATTCTGGACGAATCTGTGCCACCGGTAGCTTATGGTGTTTTGACCCTTCTGGCTCATAGTACCTGTAGAGTTAGAGCGCCTTGTCGCTGTTCGACGCGAGCTGTGTCGGAAGCTTGTAATAGATAGGAATAGCCGATTGTCTGCACAAAACTGGAGAAGCCCATCTCCGTTATCTGTATTCTGGGTGCGTCAGTTTCGGTTCAGTTTATTCGACCATTGACCTCGCACTTCTGTGCTCTGTTTTCGGTTGTAAATTTCCGGCATCGTCCAGTAAAGGGCGAAAGAATAGAAGCATAGTGACAAATATCCAAAAAGTCAAATTATCAAGCGAAAATCGAGAGGACAAGAAAAGAGTCCGACGTAACTGCGCCACTGCCCGCAACACCTAGCCATATCACTTGACGTCTCCAATCATTTCGTAGGCGGATCACGTGGACCCCAGCCTGGAAGTGTAACACGTCCTACTTGGCCAAGTCCACTGGTCAGGGTTTTCATACATTTTTCTATGTCATGGACTGACTACTTCGACCTACCTCCCAATTACTCTGAGTGGGTATGGCACAACGCCCACTTAAGCGAGCTTCTGACGCACTGTTTGCCAACTTGTGCATCAAAATCACCAGCTATCACTACAGTGTCAGAGCATTTGCCCCTGCGAACTAGAGTGGTGAGTTCATTCAAGAACTCTTTGATGAGATACTAGGAGTAGTCAGTTGAATCACGGTGTTCGAATCCTGGATACGCGTTTCACAGACGCAGCAGACGCCAATCGCCAGAGAGTCTTTGAGCGCTAAGCACGCCTGTTGGCCGGCCTGCATGAGTGTGCGCACGTTAAAGGAGCCAATATTCAGAGGCTGACAAGGCTTGAGTAAATGAGTGACAAGATAGGGGGTTATTCGCGACACTATTTGGCGGTGAACCGTTGCGTTTATCGGATGTGTTATCAATAGGAGCATTATGAATAGGTAGAGGGGGCAGAGAGAGGTAGTTGAGGACATAAAACATGTTATATATATATATATATATATATATATATATATATATATATATATATATATATATATATATATATATATATATATATATATATATATATCATGTTGAGAGAGATTATAGAAGCCAGTTCTTTAATGTTGATTTAATGCTTTCATACGACTGTGTGGTGCTTGGGGTGTCGATTGGGGGGAGGCTGGTATAATGTTCAGTATATCAGTATTTGCCTTAGAAGTATGTGAACTTGGATTGAATGTTCTGTCATTTGGTTCGGCGTTCCTATGGTGTATCGTGCTGTTTCGCTTCAGTCATCGACCGTGGAAGCGGTTGGCAAAGGTTCCTGTCAGTCTCATGAAAGTACTTTGTATGATACAAGTGCATACCGCATCTGGACCCCACAGTCATCAAACGGTCCAGAGCATGTTGCTCTGCCCGGGCGTTGTTATCCATTAAGACAATATCATCGACGCAGTCTGTGTGAAATGTTCTCTTGGAAGAGTTTAACTCCACCTTTTGGCAGACCAGACAAAGCATTCTGTACAATATGCTCTGGTTGGGTTGGAAAGCAATAGGGATATAGGCCAAACACTCGTACTCCGCTGGGAAAGTATTTATGGTAATCCACGCCTTCCTATTGAGGAAACAAGTGTTTCCCCAACGTTGTAGAATTACATTCATAGTAGTGTACAAAAAGATTTTGGTGAACATGATGCAATCGGAAATACTTGCTCTCACTGAATGAGTGGTAAGTCGGATTCGAAATCGTGAAGCCCCAAGTTATTCCCCCCATTTGTTATGCTGAACTGTATGCCACAGTTTTGCTCGCATACACATCTTTCTATGAAAAAATTGGCCGTTCTTTAGACTAATGCAACATCGCGATCAGAGGATGTGCATGCTTTAAAAAAAATACCGAGCATTAAAGGGCTGTCTCACATTTTACACTGGAGAAATATACCCATAGGAAGCGCGAATCCTTGTGGATGAGCAAGGGTTACTTCACGTACAAATGAACAAAGGGCCTTGAAATTCAACAGGTAGTTTCAAACGATTTATTTTCAAGTGGATTTTGCAAAGATTTGAATTGGGCACATGCGCGACATTGTGGGATTACCGGTATTTGATCGAGCGAAAGAAGCAAATTCTCATGAATAAATTGGTTCGCAATCACGAACCGGAGCGTCGATCTCGCACTTCCGTGCTGTAGTTTTAGTTGCTACCTCTCAGCGTCGTCTAGTTACACCGGCGTTAAATGCTGTTAAGCAATAACTCGGAGAGCATATGCGCAGCGTTTTTCTTCGTATCTGTTCGATGTCTGGTGTCCTGAAACATGGCGACCCAGCAATACTGCGTTTTACGGTCTTTGATCTCTTAATTGAGCATGACGTAACGTTGGTCCGTAACCGACTGGAAATGGTTGCTAAGGTGATGTCTCATTTCCAGATAGCATCTGCGCAAGCACGTGTTTCCTTCCAAATCGCATAATAAATGTTCTGTGAAAGAGACAAGTCGTCAGTGCTGGTTTAGTTTTGCAGCGGTAGTGACACCAGCGAAGTCGGCATATTCGGCTTGCTCGCTTTAAGTATCATGCTTGTGTCTGTTGGTGCTGAAAATCCAGCGGCTATCAGTAGTGACGCGTTATCATCCGACAATCAGTTAATAGGTATCGTAAAACCGCTCACTGAAGATCCCTGAATGAGGCCCCCCCGCACATAGAAACCTTTTTCGATTGCCCATCAGTATCACATGGGAGTGCAGCAAGCATGCCGCTAATCCGAACAAGGGGCAGTACTGTTTTGTTTGGCGAGTATATATATATATATATATATATATATATATATATATATATATATATATATATATATATATATATATATATATATATATATATATAGCGTGACCAAAGCCAGCGGAATGCAACAATCTTTCCGAAGTTCGCAAACAAAGACTTTTTCTCCGTACTTTTTTCATTACATGCTTGTGCATGAGTGCAGTGGAAGGGGTATATACCACAGCCACGAAGGTCCATTGCACTACCAGGGATAAGTGGTAATTAGACACTGAGACTTGGAGTGGAGGACTATATAAGGTCCCAGTAGGTCGGATGTGGTAACGATCCGCGCGATAGAGGATTACTGTCTGCCACCAAAGTAACGGGTGGTGGCGAGGATTCGAACCTCTGACCTCCGAGGTGGTAATCAAACACTGAAATACTCGACCATCCATCGTTTACTTTTGCACGCAGTGTTCGCACTTGCTGGACTGGAAGAACCGACACGACGATCACACAATGACTTGGCGTAGGGGCATGAAGAAGCTAGCATCACCACTGGCCTTGGTTGTTGGTTTCCGCCTTCCTGGTTGCAATCTGAGGGACATAACTAAACTTGTCAGTGCATTTTCAGTTCATATCATGGGAGGTTGATTTGTGAAAGTTATCTGCGTTATTCACTATTGTTTCGAGATGAGTTTGCGAAACCCCTGTTGAAAAGACACTCGGCATATTCTGGCCTTCCCCGTGGGTGTCCCTTATCGACTTTCTATATTGATTACGAAAATCTAGGCCTACTGTGTGACTAATTAGTTTTGCTACAGTCGCTCTTGGAAATGAATGGTTTATATCTAGATTGTTGTTGAAAAAACCATTTCCGTGATATGTAACACTAATGATTAACCTTTTTTTCTCGCTGTAGGTTATGCAAAAGGATTCAGATAAAAACGTTTCAATCAGGAAACTATGGAAGTGATATGTTCTCCGCGGACGCCGGTTCTTTCATTTTATACGGCTTCGCATAAGTCAAAATTTTTGTAAAGGCGTTGTGAATAATCCCCCAAATCCATATAAACACAAACGCTTTTCTTCGGAAGCCTTTTCCACCGGCTTTTCGACAGTCTTTTCGGCGATATATGTAAACTACCCCACTCCTCATTCACTGCTTCTGGCCGCCACACAAACACCTGAGCACCGCAATTATTGTAGTGCTCATAAGTTTTCTTCAGCCTTACATATCCTTCCACCCTGTTCTGAACTCAAAATAGAGGATTGGTTGCTCGTTTGCTTTCGTTCATCCTGATTCACTTATCGTATGCTGCGGTACACTTGGTTTTTCGCCACCATCTTGTAGTGGAAATGTAGAGTGGGTGACACGCTTGTTATGTTGAAGTAAAAAGGTGGTAAAATAAGATATTTGCAGTTAGTCGATGAATACCTTCACTTCCGCAAACATTTATATATCCTGAGCTGAGGCGAATCGTAGCCACAAGCTTGGGTGATACATTGTTTGACTTTCCTTGCAACGATTAAAATGCGCTTTCATTATATTCCACCGTTCTTCTTGCAGAAAATTGAGTTCAGTTTCTTTTTGGTGTGCAGACTTTTACCATCTTTCGTGTTACATGATTGGAAGGTACGCAACTGGCGAGTGCTAATTGTCCTAAAAAAAATAATTTTTGTCCATCAGTTATCTCAATTATATATTCAAAAGTAGTGGATATGATTTCTTAGCACCAGCTACTCGATGTGTTTAGTGGTGTCCTATTGTCGACTTTCGCAGGATGTTCGCCCATTAGTTCAGGCAGGTTCGTCCTTTCAGAGTTTAACCTCACATTTCTTTGCTCTGGTTTGGGTAATTCATTGGCGGTCTGGTACTGAAGAGAAACAATTAATCGATACGCAGGAATAATCGTCAAGTTGGGATGAGCATACCCAAGCGTTCGACATGACCAATCAGCAGCGCCTGTTTTGTTTGTACTGTTAGCCATAAGATTATTGGTTCCTCTATGATGTCAGTTCTTTGATTCAAAAGAGGAGTCGTGAAGCTCGTTGTAAAGACCACAAGAATATGCCTAGTAGTCATAGCGCCCAGACCTCCCTGGCACGATACTGTCCCGGTCTTCCGACGTTGGTAATTGATATATATATATATATATATATATATATATATATATATATATAATAACCAACAAACACAGGACTGTTAGCAGAAGTAGATAGACAGATAACCCGAAGTTCGGCTTTAATCAACTTGTATCAAAGACAAAGCTGGAACATCAATATGGAAGGGTTACCAAACATCGGTCTGTACCAGAAAAATCAGCTGACAAGAGCACATATAAAGTAGTTTCAATCTCACATTCATCCCACCCATAAAGATTTCAAGCGTGGCGAATAAAGCTAGCGTATCGATGAGTGTTTCCGTGCGCCTGTCGAAATGAGCGACATGAAGATACGCATAAAGAAAGGAGTTAGAGCGTATTCCCAAAAGGTTTATTGTTCATACATCTCGGTTCCTCGGACAGTAGAGACGGACTCTTAGTTGTAGCCTTTGGATTTCATCTGATGATGGTTGTCGGGTGGTTGGTACCTCCGACTTTTTGTGCGACTTCTGAATTGAGACGGGTGTGTTTCTAATGTAGCAGAGGGAGACTCGTTTGCGAAATCGCGAACCAGATCCTGTTCCGTTTCACTTCCTGATATTTGTTTTTCAATAGGTCGTTCAACAGCTGATGCAAGATGTCTGAGAGATACTGTATCCTCACGACCGTTAGGAAAACGAATACGGGCGTAATCGGGGTTGCAGTCCAAAAGCTCAACTTCTTCGACTAATGAATCGAGTTCGGAGGATCGGTTGGTTCTTCGAAGAAGTGCCCGATCTGAGTTCAGCAACCACCTAAGCAGTGATGTGTCAGCTATGGCCTTCCGGTTGTGTTGGAACATTCTCATGAAGAGTAGTTTGCGCCGTGCATAGTAGAGAACGAAATGAGTGGAGAGCATCGAGAAGGACGATTCCCCATTGTTGAATGGCTAGCTGTCGGGGTCAGAGCCCCAAGGTAATGGCTTTCCAAATACTGCCGTTCAGGCGTTCGACTTGACCAATACACTGAGAATTGTAAAAAGTAGTACGACTAGCGGCAACGCCTTTACTGTGAACAAAATGTTTGAGCTCTTCTTGACATGAACGAGGAGTCGCGATCAGAATGTATGTAGGAAGACATACCAAAAATAGAAAGTAAATCAGGCGAGCATCTGATTATGGTGTCCGTGGTTGTGTCGGGACATGCATAAGTAAAAGGAACGTGAGAAAACTCCAATGATTTCAATTTCACCACAGTATGTGTGGATCAAGCCAGGCAAAGCGACATCCAGAGATATATCGGTATCCTGTATCGAAACACCGTCCGGAAGGCGTATATACGACTAGTGTTCACCGGCTCCAAACAAAACGAGGTGCTTTCCTCGTAAGAAAACCGAGTGGTTCTGCGGATGCCATTTTGTACACTGTTCCCGTTTGTCTTCATAAATTTTGTCTCTACGAGCGGACTACGGCGTCCCCTGGAGGCGACACGCCCTGTACTCCAAACGGTCGGAGTGACCCAGATACTAGCTGGGAACCTTAACATCAGACCACGTATGCACAGCTTGCTGGGATGTGGAAATCCTTTTAAACACGTAGTCGGTGCATCACCACGCGCACTCTCCGCGACTGCAAGATCAATATGACCTATCTGTCTGAGGTACGCCTATGCAACTCCAACATTCCACGAATTCAAGTTAATCGTGGACGCATCCTACTGGATATCCCTGCCCGAAACGGAAACCATGGTGCCCACACCCAACTACGGATACAGTTGACTAGAAGTTCGCGCGTAGACCATGGAAACTGGTGGTCCAAACCCACTACCCAAACGGAATAAACTGCTGTTACCGGCAGTGCTCAGAGACTCTTCCAACTCATCCAATCTACACGGAACAAGAATCCTGAAGTAGACGAGATGATATGCGAGGTTAACCGCCAACGAACTCGTCGGCTTTCACGGCGCATAGATCGATTGACTGAACACTTTGAGGAACAGTCTGATTGGCCTTCAGCGCCAGCGCTTCCACACAGTAGCTCGTATGAACCATTTTATGCTTTACGGACGGTCTGTACTGTCCCGCTCACCGAAGAAGTCGGTCGTGCGCTTCACCTGAAGCGCAACAAAGCCTCCGGCCCTGACGAACTCCATCTGACTCTCTTCAAAAATGGTGGGATGCCCCTCTTCAAGGCGCTCACCAGTCTCTCCACCAAGATCTGGCTCTACGAGTGCCTCCCGCAAAGTTTAAACTATGCGTCCATCATCCCTATATACAAGAAAGGGGTTAAAAGTATCTGTTCCAACCATCGACGGATAAGTTTGATCTCAGTCGCGTGGAAGCTGTCAACTTCCATAATCCTCCATGGATTGTCCTCGGTGCGCGAACAACAGGTCCGTGAGGAGCGGTGATTTTCGTCCACGCTGCGGGTGCATCGACCAAATTTTTACCATCCGTCAGATGCTTGATTTCCGTCGCATGTATCGTAGACTGGCAGTAATCATACTCTCCAGAACGTCAAGTCAAAGACGAATTCAAGTTGCGCATTGACAATGCCAAGATTGCGTTTCTCCAGCTTCACAATGCACTGTGGGTTCGCAACAAAATCAGTCTCCGGACCGAAGTCCGCCTCTTTTGGGTCGCTGACTGTCCAATACCGACCTGCGGTTACGAGACAGGGCCACTACGCGTCGAGGACATCAGCAAGCTGGAAGTGTTTAACCATTGGTGTCTGCGACAAATACTGATAGTGGCTTGGCACGATGTGCTTTCAAATGACACCATAGGATGATGGTGCTTCGATGTCAAAAGCTGTCAATGTTCTTCCAACGCCGACAATTGCAGTAGTTTGGAAAAGGGTCGAGTTCACAATGCGGCGGTTAAATCCGTTGTTTTATACGACTCGGAAACATGATCGTTCAGGATAGAAGATAGGCAAAGACTGTCGGTGTTCGAGCACCGGTATCTCTACAGTATTGCTCGAAGATAGTGGGAATACCGTATCACCAATGCTGATGTTAGGCGTGTGGTTTTTGGAAACGAGATCAGTCTCTGGACCAAGTACAGAATCTAAATAGATTAAGGTGGTTGGGACGTGTTATGCATGCCCTTCGATAGACTTCCTCGGGTACGCTGTTCTCCGAGGCAGTTAGTGATTGGAAGATAAGTTGAGGTGGTCAGTCCATGACATGGCAAAAAGGTATGAAAACCTTGATCAGTGGAATCGGTCACGTGGGACGTGTTAGACTCCCGGTCCGGGGTTTGCGTGGTCTGCCTACCAAATGTTTGGAAGCATTGAGTGGTGTGACTAGTTGTCACAATCAGTGGTGTGGTTTCATTCAAACTCTTTCTTTGTCTTCGTGATTTCTGCTCATTACTTTGATTTTTCGGGATCTTTTTCACTTTGTGCTTCTATTCTTTTTGCCCTTGACTTGTTGTTGCTGGAAGGTTGCTACCGAAACCAGAGCACAGAAGTGCAAGGTTAGTGGTTAAATAAACTGAAACTGCACTGACCTCGTTTGGACATGTCCTACGACGTCCAGACCCAGAGATCTCAAAACAACGCCGCTATCCTGTTCCGTGTCTAGGATAACACTGTCACCTTGAAAGACAGCTAAAACATGGACCAGTACCGTCAAATCGGACGTTGAGCTAGTAGGACTCCAGTGTGTCTACAATGTTCGTAGCTGGAAGCAGAACTGGATTTCACTGTGCTCGAATCTTGCATCCGATCGTCGCTCATGGACAGAGGCTATTCGGGACTTCAATGAAGCCGGCTCATCCTTTCGTAGGGGCTCGTTGCATAGAAATATGAAACTAAGCTATTCATCTACGTGCAGTGTTGATTTAGGCGAGCTGGTTGAAAGATGACCAACGCAAAACTCGGAAGGAAGGTACAAATCTGAACAAGTGGAATTTATCGTGTGGTCTCTGTTAAGCATCATCATCATCGTACAGCGTTAAACAGTAGGACAAACCCCACTGACCACTCCCTTTCTCACCATCTTGCACGCTGAATTCGAAAGTATGAATATACAAGATGGACAGGGAGTGGACCCACAGGGGTGGGAAAAAGAAAGAATGCCCTAATAGCTAACACGCGGAATACACAGTCTGACTGTACAAACACACATCGATCAGTCGTTCTGATTCCACAGAAAGTGACAACACGATCGCCACTGTTCACGGTTCGCTGCCATATCCTTCAGTGTCTCTAGCCAACTGGTAGACGGATCTTTTGAACCCCAACCACGAAGACGTGAAGCACCTACTTTTCCTAAGTCTGCTGTACATTTCCTCATTCCTCGCTGCCACGTCATCTGTTGACCTCCCAGTGGTTTTTTCCACTCCTTAGGAGGAACGGAGAGTAGGACACGGTATGGTAGACGTGTGTTTGCCATATGTAACACGTGTCCCAACCACCGAAGTCTACTAATCTGGATACGCTGTGACAGAACGTCCTCCGAACTATTACCCAATACTCGATTTATGACCTCATCATTGCTCACTTGACTATTCTACCCGGTCTTAGCGATACTACGTAAACATCGGTGGTTGAAAACTTGAAGACGATGAATATCTTCAGCACGCAGACCCCAAGTCTCGCAACCATACGAAAAAACTGAACGCACTGCGATAGAATATACGCGACTTCAGTGAAATGTCACGTCGCCGGCACAAGTGCTTCAGTCCGGCATACGTCCCTCGAGCCTTAGATATCCGCGTGTTCACCTCTACTGCTGTGCTCCCATCCATCGTCACGCTGCTGTCGAGGTAGGTGAAGTGGTCGACAACTGCCAGAACCTCCCCATCGAGCATCAAGCTCGGTATCGTTGACGTCCAGTCTTGTAACATCACTTTACACTTTAAAGGTACAAAGCGCATGCCGAATGGAGCTACAGCTTTTGCGAGTCTATTTAGTGCACGTTGCGCATGTTTCGTGCATTCGAACAAGCATACAACGTCATCCGCGTAATCTAGGTCACAGCTTCTCACTATTTTCTAGTTCGACGCCTCCATTATTTCGTCCATGACGAAGTAAAACACGAATGAAAAAATTGGACATACCTATCGAACACCACTGGTCGTTTCAAACCGACCGGATAGTTCACCGTAAACCCTTACGCGGCCAGAAGTATGAGAGTATAATAATCTCAGTAGATTCACGAACGTCTGGGGCATACCTTTTCGCTGAAGATTACTGAAAAGCGCTGTTCGATCAAGTGAATCGAAGGCGCCTTTCAAGTCTAAGAAAACCATTATTGTCCCTTGAAGCATTCGGCCCAATGGTCAAGCCTTTGCTGTTTGCCATGGATGGGTTCTCCATTTCTATCGCAAATCGTTTCACTAACCTGGGTGCACCGTCCATCGGTGTTACGAATAAGTTCGAACAGTCTTTGACTGTTACCTGAAGCAGCTGCTATTTCAATTTCTTCGGCTACCTTGACCCACCAGTTTTCGTGATCATTCTTAAGGCTTTTCGTAGCTTGCTTTTGTAGATATCTTCGTATCCCATTTATCTCCTTACGGTTCGAGAGGTGACGCTCTTGCTCCATAATGCTCAGCGACTCCTGCGAAATTCAGTTTCTTCTGTGGTCTTCGGATCTGGAACCGCAGGTGAAACTTGCTGCCACGTGCATTGCATGTTTGATATGGGCCCAGTGCTCATCTACATTATTGTTCGTCGTAGATCCTAGCTCGTGTGCTAACTTCTGCTCTTAACGGGTGCGTACTTCTGGATCACATATGCGTTGCACGGCTGACCGGGTTTGTGGTTTGCGACCATGACCATGGAGCTGGAGTGATAATCGCATTAAAACTAATGCATGGTCTGACTCTACGTACGTGGACCAGTAAGGTCAGCAGTGGTTAACAGAGCTGCGCTACGGGTAGCCTACGGCGATATGATCAATCTGGCTTAGATTACCTGTACAGTTAGAGCGCCATGTCGCTGTGCGACGCGAGCTGTGTCGGAAATTTGTGCTAGACAAGAACAATCGATTGTCTGCACAAAACTGGAGAAGCCTATCCCCGTTATCTGTACGCTCAGCAGGTAAAGCACAACGCCCACCTAAACAGGCTTCTGACACTAAGTTTGCCAACTTGTGCATTGAATTCACCAGCTAGCACTACAATGTCGGAACCTTTACTGCTGCGAACGAGAGTGGCGAGGGCATCATAGAATTCATCTGTCTGCTTGTCAGAGCTGCAGTTCGTTGGGGCGTACGCCGAGATCACGAACAAATTGCGTTTAACACAACTATCCTTTTGAACGCCGACTGACCCTTGGAGTCTCACAGCACATAAACGACTGTTAACAGGAATCCAGTCTAAAAGGGCAACCTCAGCCTTGTCAGTCAAGACAATTCCTACACCACGTTGACCCACAGCTCTAGCTGCTTCGTCTCCTGAGGTGCGCAGAATATACCTTGATGAGATACCAGGAGCAGTTAGTTGAATTACATTGCTCGAATTCTGGATACGCGTTTCGCTTAAGCAGCAAACATCAATCTTCAGAGAGGTCATTGTGAGGGCTAGGCACGCCTGCTGACCGGCCTGCGTGAGTGTATGCACGTTGAAGGAGCCGAGATTCAAAGGCTGACGAGGCTTGAAAAAATGTGAGTTACCAGACGGAGGATTATTCCCGACGCTATTTGACAGTGAATCGTTGCGAGTATCGGCCGTGCTATCAGTGGAAGTATTATGGGCGAATAAAGGGGACAAACAGAGGTGGTTGGGGACAGAAGACAAAGTTTGAATAAAGGAGAGGGAACTCCTAGCAGTAGTCCACTTATCAGTACCCACCCCGCTCGATGCAATGGGCAGCGCGGTCCTGACTATCCTGCGAGACGACCGATGCAGTATGAAATTCTTTGTGTTCGTGCAGTTCATGGGAGATGTTGGACGGGTACTGCTAGGGTGTCCAGCCACAAAGCAGGAGAACGATTAGGGTCCTCATCCAAAGCCTTTAGTTCTCTGTTAAGCTTTGTATTGTGTTGTATTGAGGACTTCACCAAGTTAACAAATTCACTTTTCAGTCGAATGGAGGAAAACTGATCACTGTTGCTGCTGTAAGCATAAATAAACTGAAGAAGAAAGCTTGTCCAGCCATCGAGGTTTATGTGAAGTTCCTCTATGACTTTCATCTTGTCAACCAGAACACGTGCTAAACGAGACACTGTAGAGTTGCCACAGACATTTATGTCGGAGGTGATAAGTCTAAATGCGGAACGTGTGGATGGATACGAACGGCATGCAAATAAGTCATGGTACACGGGATGAGTGGGGTCCGCAAGAATCCTTATCGCGAACTTTTCACAGACTATAATTTGCAAGTCGCAAACTTCGGAGATGAGAACCCATGGAAATCGACGAAACACGTCTGATAATGGCCAGGCTGCGATATAGTGTGATAAAACATTTCCCAAGTAGGCCAGGAAAGACTACGGGGGAGCAGCAGAGCAAGATTGGGAGAATACATTGATGGGCAAATGAAAACATATCAACTTGTGTGGCACTAAACTGCCTTAACCTATGGATTTGAGGAGACAGTCTGCGTAGTTTTTTTAACACAATCAAGAATATGAGAAGGCCACTATAATTTGGTGCTGATTGTAACGCCTAAGTATTTGACCGAATCAGCTCTGGAAACGGACAGAGCGTTGATGACTGATTGCTCATTGGGGTAACAAGACGAGAAAGTGAGGAAGTACACACACAGCATTTGGAAGTGTTGAGATGTAGTCTAGAATCGCACGAAAAATTCTGAATGCTGCATAAGTTCGCGGAAAAAGAAAAATTCTGGTTATTGCGGTGGGTTGACAGAGCGCAACATCAGCGGTATACCTAAAAGTCGTATACGTGGTGCAGTGGTCAGTTCCCCTATTTATGTGGTGAGATTCTGCGTACAAACTCCACCTGCCCCATGGCCAGAAAAATTGTTCCGTCTTCTCAGTGGTCTTGAATGCTGGTGTGGAGCGTTTTTGTTTGTTGATCTCGGCGATCAGGAGCTTGTAAATACTGTACGGTATATCGTGATCACTGGTTGTCTAGTATTCACAGTACATTGTTCACCTCATGCTCTGTTTAGGGTCCTCTCCAGTACTTGCGCTCTTCTAGTCTTGTTTCCGACTGGCGTTTTGCTGAGAAAATATAGTCAAAACCACCACACTCATGGACAAGCACGTGTACTTAATATTAGTAGAACACTATTAGAACAAGCGTAGTGGAGTATGCATACTACTGGAAACAGTTATGGACAGTAGTGGAGTGACAATAAGTGCGACTACGTCAAACGGAATGAACTCAATAAGGCGAAGCGAAACATGCGAACAACATGATTGTATCCTCCGACTGAATAACGAATGTCTTCAAGTGAACTGAGCAACGGGTTAGCTGATGAAAATTTTTGATATAGTTGATTGGTTTTAATCTATAAACGAGTGTTCACCAATAAAAGTATGTATTATTCACAATACCCGAACTGGTGGAACGTACTGAAATCGCTTCCACCCGAAACTACGTAAACCAAAGCAGCAAGAATAGCACGTTACTTGTATTGCGGAACTGGTTTGTATGAGTATGTTAAACGAAAGAAAATAATTGGTAGATTAGAAGTTAATCAATCACAGCGGGCTTTTGCTGTACCTCTCCCCGGTAATCCTGATTAGTTGAAGCTCCTTAGCGTGCGTAACCACGATGCTGTACCTGGTTGTATCACGTGTGATGATCGCTGAATAACCATACAACCATTCAACCCGGCACGTTTCGTGGACTTTAACACAAGGAGCCTGGATCTTAGACAATAGAAAACCCATTTGCGTTCTTCGCATCTAAAAACGAGACATCGCAAACCGGAATCGAACCGGTGACCTTGGGATTATTGGGTATGTGCTCTATCAGCTGAGCTGTCACCAAGCGACCAGTTGGTGCGAATAGCGCAAGCGAATACTTGGTGATGCCCAACCACTACTACAATGACACTTGCACTGTTCAAACCCTATTTGCCGTACCGCGATAGCTCAGCTGTTAGAGCATCTGAACAGCAAGCGAAATGCTGCTGGTTCGATTTCCGTTCACTGTACGTTTAATTGTTGTAATTGAAACCGAATCGATTTGCGCATAGAATATCCGAGGCGTCTGTCCTATGGAAAGAGGACTGTTTATTTGCACTTTTGTTTTGTGTGTGCCTCTGCGGAATAGATTCATGAGTCTAACTGAATTCCGCTCACACGCCTAGCTTTTGTGGTCGACCCTATTCCCCGAGTTCTGGTCGCATGTGCGCATTTTTCCTCGTTAAATTTTTCACAGACGAAAATGTATACCAGTGAAAGTCAGTTATGACTAGGCTTGTTTTACTTCACTAGCTGGATCAATTCTGAAAATAATAACAAATGCCATTTGTATCGGAC
Source organism: Fasciola hepatica (assembly GCA_948099385.1). Classification (NCBI taxonomy): domain Eukaryota; kingdom Metazoa; phylum Platyhelminthes; class Trematoda; order Plagiorchiida; family Fasciolidae; genus Fasciola; species Fasciola hepatica. Next base: position 8,159,459 of record CANUEZ040000019.1, read on the forward strand.
AGTCAAACCACGGTGTTCTTTGGTTTTGGAAGGCTGTGATTGAAGTTATGACAATGCTGATGCCAACCGCGTCCATTGAATGTATGAATTTTGAGAGCCGTCGTTCAGTTGTTAACGCTTGTGGGCCGTTGCTTCTGAGTGCAGTACTTTTAATTTCACGTTTTTCTCCAACGAGAAATTCCGTAATGAATCTGCTCAGTACAACCATTCCGTTTGTACGCATCACCAATATGCTCGAGTGGACTTTGTTGTTAGTGTTTAGAGGTGGTATACAACCGGGACAGTTGGAGCGATCGAGCTGATTACCGTGCGTCAGCGTGTCGAAAAAAATTCGTTTGTCTTTAGCATGTGTATTTAAACCACATCTTTTAACATCATAAGACCGCAAAGCGCGCTCAATTGAACTCGTTCATTCATTGGTGACCAGGATTTCCGGAAAGTTGAGTGAATCAGACCGGTCCGAACTCGGAAAGCCTGGTATTGATTTATGTTTGCTAATTCACCCGCTATCTGACTTATGGGAATTAGGAAAATGAACTATCGAAGCCACTTGCATTGAGGGTTGTTACATATGAAATTTAGTGTGACACAGACAGCTACCTGTGATGCTGTTAATCAACTTACTGGCGTGATGTTATTCGTCGGTGTATGAGAACACCAGTGAGGGCCATCCTTTTTCGAGCTCTGAAGTTACTACTGTTTCCCCGCAAACAAGATCCGGTTTTATGTTTATTTTTGCCTCAAAAATCGCACTAGGGTTTATTTTGGGGGAATTTCTTATTTTTTCAGATATAAGCATAATCATTTACTCATGTACTGAAATCTACGTTTATTCGGATAAAGTCATATCCTCTTCTTTTGGAATATCGTCATAAATCTCCAAATCCCCAATTCAGGCCTGAATTTCTTGCGGCTCCATTTTCTGTGGAACTACCGGCCCAGTCTCTCATGTCCAGTAATAACGTTTGGATTTAATGAACATTTATTGTTCATATAGCCTGCTGTTAGCGAATTGGTAACGGCTGTCAGTGTTTTCATTCCATGAGTTCTTCACCCAATTCACGACCTCCAAACAAGGCTTCACAGTGTTCCCTCGCTGATTTCTCTCCATTCCATTTTCAATGTAGTCGTTGGTTTCTATGCGCAAGTGGTTTGCTTATTGCGATATCGAGTTTAGATATGTGAAGTCATCCCTGTGGGAATCACTGTTTAAACTATTCTTCTTTCTACGAGGAAGTTCTTCATATGTTTAGCGCGGTGGATGCTGGCTGAATCACCTCTCGATACAAGAGGCAACATTAAATCGACCCACTTCCTTATAACTGTGTGGGTGCACCAGGCTTTCTCGGCTGCAAGAACATAGATACGTGAAGCACGTTTATTGTTATCTTTCTAGGCCTTAGTGACCATGAGAGGTGGGAGTTTCCTTCCATCCAGATAGACTGCCAAAATACGGGTAACATGTGTATTTTCGTAATGAAATGTAGACTGACGAGACAACCGCTGATCAGTTGTCGTTTGAGATCTTGGACCCGTAACCACTGCAGTTTCATCCATGGCAATCATGTTGGAGAGTTGGCATTTGGGAAAGTCTATTCCATCAGCAAAGTACTTGAATGCAAGTAGCCGCCGCGATGGCACCTTGCTTCATTCCAAGCTGGCGTAAAATATTAGTGGACAACCAGGTCATACTAGATATCAGTAAATTGCAAGCACAGCATCAGCGGGATGATCGAATAGCACTGCACTCAAGGTAGTGTAATATGCTAGGACTAGCGTTCTTCCGTGGGACTTGCAAGTTTCCAATCTGCGAAACAAAACGAGAAGGAAACCGCCGTGAGCCGAAGCCCGGTATATGTGTAACAGGATCCTACGAGTACATTAGTCGAACAACAAGATGGCTGCCTTCAACCTGCTCATTACACTGTTCCCTCGACGAAAAAGCACTGTCCCCAATGTTCCGTACTCCTCCAACACACACCACGGGATTACTCAATTCCCAGGGGTCAGGGCAGACCATACCAAGGGACCACTCCGAAACCTCATTTCCATTCACAGCTTCCTATTCGGCCCACACCAGGTCCACCTCCAAAGGCCTCCCGTTCTTCTCGGTCCCGCCGCGGGTACCAGAAACGTAATATGCGAGGACCAGTGTTCTTCCGTTGCAAGTGTCCAATATGAAAAACAGCAAAAAGAAAACCACCATGAGCCGAAGCCCAGCAAGTGTATAATAGGATCTTATACTTACATTAATCAAACAACAAGATAGCTGCCTTCAGCCTGCCCACTACAGTATCCATCTGAATAAGATCAATAGAAGTGAAGACTAAGGGTTGTTTGTTTTGATTCGCTAACGGTCTGTTGTTGGTCAACATATCTGTCTACGTCATGGTAGTCTTGGATTCAAGTTCTCGGTGACAGCAGATTTCTGCCTACAACCAATGTGACCAGTGGTGGTGGCGGGCGGCGGTGAATGACAGGTTGTTATGAGGCTGTTAGGCTTGCTTATAACCGAATTCGATATGATTTGATACTGCCTGGTCACCGTGCGAAAGCTTTTTCTATTCCTTTTTTAGTTTTACAGACCACCAGCCTCACAAATGCTCTGATTTTGATTGGTGTCTATAATTGGTGAGTAGCACAGACAGGAAACATGAAATCAGAGGAAATGGGGATACATTTGAGTAATTAGGCAGTGAGCATCGGGAAAAAAATCATCTGGAATGCCAGTGGAACCTCATTTGTGAATCTGGTGCAGGCACGGTCGTACTGTTGTACCTAGCTACAGTTACAACAGAATGTTTAAGACTTTTAAAACAAGGACAATGAAAAGCGGTGTGATCGATCAGCTGCTTGGCCACCCTGTTCAATTATGGTTCTATCTTGTTCATCTACATTCGTCCTTGATAAGACGGTGTCAGATCGTTTACCTAATTGCCCCGTTTGTTGTACTCTTGTTCAGATGTGAAAATGAAAAAAATTACCCTTCTGAATTAACCGAGTTGTCTGTTAATCGATTCTGGTAGAACTGTCGTTATTGCCTAGTAGCCACGTGTACCCCTCGACTGAGTGTTTATTGGGCAGATTGCACATCACGACGAGACTGCACCTTGACGTGGTGTGATGGCTTGCGCGCCTGTATGACCCAAAGAGCTATACAGGATGGCTTTCTTAAGCCGGACACGCAATCATACGTGACAGGTCAATGGGTAGAAGTCAGACAAAGTCCAGTCTCTTGGTCCTCCAGGTTGGGGGTCGATTTGAGCTGAAAACTCAATCGGAAAAACCAGTGGAAGAATAATTGATCCAAGCAAATGGGCTTCCACTAAGCCATCCCGCTGCCTTGCGGATAGGTTCTTGTTAGAACTAAAGGCTTTGGATGAGGACCCTAATCGTTCTCCTGCTTTGTGGCTGGACACCCTAGCAGTACCCGTCCAACATCTCCCATGAACTGCACGAACACAAAGAATTTCATACTGCATCGGTCGTCTCGCAGGATAGTCAGGACCGCGCTGCCCATTGCATCGAGCGGGGTGGGTACTGATAAGTGGACTACTGCTAGGAGTTCCCTCTCCTTTATTCAAACTTTGTCTTCTGTCCCCAACCACCTCTGTTTGTCCCCTTTATTCGCCCATAATACTTCCACTGATAGCACGGCCGATACTCGCAACGATTCACTGTCAAATAGCGTCGGGAATAATCCTCCGTCTGGTAACTCACATTTTTTCAAGCCTCGTCAGCCTTTGAATCTCGGCTCCTTCAACGTGCATACACTCACGCAGGCCGGTCAGCAGGCGTGCCTAGCCCTCACAATGACCTCTCTGAAGATTGATGTTTGCTGCTTAAGCGAAACGCGTATCCAGAATTCGAGCAATGTAATTCAACTAACTGCTCCTGGTATCTCATCGAGGTATATTCTGCGCACCTCAGGAGACGAAGCAGCTAGAGCTGTGGGTCAACGTGGTGTAGGAATTGTCTTGACTGACAAGGCTGAGGTTGCCCTTTTAGACTGGATTCCTGTTAACAGTCGTTTATGTGCTGTGAGACTCCAAGGGTCAGTCGGCGTTCAAAAGGATAGTTGTGTTAAACGCAATTTGTTCGTGATCTCGGCGTACGCCCCAACGAACTGCAGCTCTGACAAGCAGACAGATGAATTCTATGATGCCCTCGCCACTCTCGTTCGCAGCAGTAAAGGTTCCGACATTGTAGTGCTAGCTGGTGAATTCAATGCACAAGTTGGCAAACTTAGTGTCAGAAGCCTGTTTAGGTGGGCGTTGTGCTTTACCTGCTGAGCGTACAGATAACGGGGATAGGCTTCTCCAGTTTTGTGCAGACAATCGATTGTTCTTGTCTAGCACAAATTTCCGACACAGCTCGCGTCGCACAGCGACATGGCGCTCTAACTGTACAGGTAATCTAAGCCAGATTGATCATATCGCCGTAGGCTACCCGTAGCGCAGCTCTGTTAACCACTGCTGACCTTACTGGTCCACGTACGTAGAGTCAGACCATGCATTAGTTTTAATGCGATTATCACTCCAGCTCCATGGTCATGGTCGCAAACCACAAACCCGGTCAGCCGTGCAACGCATATGTGATCCAGAAGTACGCACCCGTTAAGAGCAGAAGTTAGCACACGAGCTAGGATCTACGACGAACAATAATGTAGATGAGCATTGGGCTCATATTAAACAGGCGATGCACGTGGCAGCAGGTTTTGCCTGTGGTCCTAGATCCGTTGCCCATCAAAGACATTGGATCTCGCAAGAGTCGCTAAGTATAATGGAGCAAAAGCGTCACCTCTCGAACTGTAGATGAATAAGATGCGGAGAACCTGCAAAGACAAGTTACGAAAAGCCTTAAGAATGATCACGAAAACTGGTGGGTCAAGGTAGCCGAAGAAATTGAAATAGCAGCTGCTTCAGGTAACAGTCAAAGACTGTTCAAAATTATTCGTGACGCCGGTGGACGGCGAATTCAGGTCAGTGAAACGATTTGAAATAGAAATGGAGAACCCATCCATGGCAAACAGCAAAGGCTTGACTGATGGGCCGAGTACTTCAAGGAACAGTTTAGCTGGCCGCACGCTTGTGTAGTTACTCCCGTGTCAACAACTGTGACTTCTTGGGTGGTATCACTTGAGCCCCCATCAGAAGTAGAAGTAGAGTCATGTATTCGATTACTAAGGCGGGGGAAAGCGGCAGGTCCCGACGAACTTCCTCCAGTTCTTTTCAAACTGGGTGGTGAGGCATTGATAAAATCACTTACTGCCTTGCTCCGTGACATTTGGAACGAGGAGCGTATTCCGTTAATATGGAGCGAGTCATTGATTGTTCCCATCTTCAAGAAGGGAATACGCAATGACTGCAGTAATCATCGTGGGATTAACTTAATCCCGATAGTCACCAAAGTATTAGCTTCGATTTTGCTGCACCGTCTTACACCGGCTCGCAAGAGGAATGCCCGCGAACAGCAGGTTGGATTCCGCCCAGGTCGAGGATGCATCGACCAGATTTTTGCTCTTCGCCGACTACTTGAAACGCGTCACACGCACCGCCGACCAACAATAATGATTTTCTTAGACTTGAAAGGCGCCTTCGATTCAGTTGATCGAACATCGCTTTTCAGTACTCTTCAGCGAAAAGATATGCCCCAGACGTTCGTGAATCTACTGAGATTGTTATACTCTCATACTTCTGGCCGCGTAAGGGTTTACGGTGAACTATCCGGTCGGTTCGAAACGACCAGTGGTGTTCGGCAGGGATGCCCTTTGTCTCCATTCCTTTTCAATTTCGTCATGGAAATAGTGAGAAGCTGTGATCTAGATTACGCGGATGACGTTGTATGCTTGTTCGAATCCACGGAACATGCTCAGCGTGCACTAGATAGACTTGTGAGAGCTGTAGCTCCATTCGGCATGCGCTTTGCACCTTCAAAGTGCAAGGTGATGTTACAAGACTGGACGTCAACAATTCCGAGCTTGATGCTCGATGGGGAGGTGCTGGCAGTTGTCGACCACTTCACCTACCTCGGTAGCTGCGTGACGACGGATGGGAGCACAGTAGTAGAGGTGAGCACGCGGATATCCAAAGCTCGAGCGGCGTATGCTGGACTGAAGCACTTGTGGCGTCGATCTGATATTTCACTGAAGTTGAAAGGTCGTGTATACTGTGCCACGGTGCGTTTAGTTTTGTTGTATGGTTGTGAAACTTGGAGTCTGCTTGCAGAAGATATTCGTCGTCTTGAGGTTTTCGACCATCGATGTTTACGTAGTATCACTAAAATTGGGTGGAATAGCCGAGTAAGCAACGATGAGGTGAGAAAGCGAGTATTGGGCACTAATTCAGAGAACGTTCTGTCACAGCATATCCAGATTAGTAGACTTCGTTGGTTGGGACACGTGTTACATATGGCAAACACACGTCTACCATACCGTGTCCTATTCTCCGTTCCTCTTAGGGAGTGGAAGAGACCACGTGGAGGTCAACAGATGACGTGGCAGCGAGGAATGAGAAAATGTACAGCAGACTTAGGAAAAGTAGGTGCTTCACGTCTTCGTGGTTGGGGTCCAAAAGATCCGTCTACCAGTTGGCTAGAGACACTGAAGGATATGGCAGCGAACCGTGAACAGTGGCGATCGTGTTGTCACTTTCTGTGGAATCAGAACGACTGATCAATGTGTGTTTGTACAGTCAGACTGTGTATTCCGTGTATTAGCTACTAGGGCATTCTCTCCTTTTCCCACCCATGAAGGTCCACTCCCTGTCCATCTTGTATATTCATACTTTCGAATTCAGCGTGCAAGATGGTGAGAAAGGGAGTGGTCAGTGGGGCTTGCCCTACTGTTTAACGCTGTACGATGATGATGATGAGATTGCACAGGTAACTTTCTCATCTGAGGAGAGAGTCGATCTACCAAGATCCGCTCCCCAATCTGGTAATGACTGGAACAGTGGTGAGATCACACTTTAGATCTCAGGCTCCATGTTTTATTTTGAATTGTGAAAATATTATTAAGATCAGGAGATTATATTGATTACGTTGATTGTAGAACCTATCAGCTGTGATTCAAATCAAGTCAAGTAATTGCTTCATGTACTCCGAGGCGTGAATATTCAGCCTTCACACAACCATGTACGCGCTCTCAAAAAAGGAAACTAAACAATGCAAAATGAAATGGAACACTGGATTAAGGGGTAGTAAACATCTGTGCTGTTCCAAATGTTGCGTTAGTTCCGGTATTACAGAAGTTGGGTTGTGCAAGTACCTTACCAAGTAGAAGATAGTAGAATTGCTGTATGCCCTAGTGCGTGCATAAAGATGTTTGCATTGAGAACGAGTAAAAGAAGCGGATATACATTTCACTAGGTTTTTGTAAACAGGCTGAGGAGAGTTAGTGAGAATCTCTGTAGACAGCTTTTGGCAAGGTTTGATACGTCGGGATGTGACAAAGTGAGTGAAACGCCGTCGGGGTATGCCACCGGATGGTGGTGAAATCCTAGTAGATTTAGAAATGAACTTGAAGCCTTTCAACAACAGATCAGGAAAGGTGACGGGCGAGGCATGTAGCCAGTGAGGTAGGACGCACACAAATACAAAGCGTTTGATAAGATTAGTGGGTGCGAAGTGGGATTTAAGACGCGAAACGTAGAAAGACAAGAGTCTAGTTTCCACAAAAATGGAACGAACATGTTCGGACCAAGTAAGGTTACGGTCAAGCAGTACTCCAAGTTACTTCACTGAATCAAGATGATTCAGTTGTTCCCCATTTATTGTGATGGACGTGCAGTCGTATGGTGTTGTACCTGGATGACATGAAAAAATTTCCGCGGAAGCATACGATCGGTTCCGCAGTTGTTGCCGCTCATCAGGTATGTGTACGCGGTACTGTTCTCTGCACCATCCCTATACTTCATAGTTGGTTTACGGCTGCAATCGTTTTGAAAATTAGATGACTTGCTACCGATCAAAAGAGAAAGAACAATGTAACCACACTCGATTGGGTTGAGGCCCAAGTTGTGGGCACGAGACTGATCTGAAATTTGAGTGATGCCGTTTCGGAGGGTCGAAAAATAGCATAGCAAGCATACGGCATACCAAATATTGATATGGTCCACATACTTGACGAGAAGAGTATTTTCATGTGCAAGGATAGCAAAAAAATACGCATAAAATAAGAATGGGAAACAGCATGTCCACTTGGGGAACGCCACAGGTAGTAGTAGCAAGAGAAGAGGCTTTGCTCTTATGACGAGTGAACTGCTGTCGGTTGTGGAATGCCAGTTTCTGGGACTAAATATAACCACACAACAGCACCTAAATCTCCACACCATTGCGATAAATGACCTCGTGGCTTCACATCTTGCACGTGAGCAGTGATATGTCAGAACCGGACGCTATTCCGCCGCAATAACAAAAACTAGGCTTGCAGGTGGAGTGCGGTTGGACATACTTTTCAGATGACGCGTCAACCAGGCAGCTTTATGTCTGACGAGTATGTAAGCGTGCGAACACTATTACGGCTCCATATTGAAAGATTGAGATTCTGCATTGTCTACAGAGTTTTATGGTAAATACCTCACTTAAAATGACCAGTTCTTATCAACTCAGATTTAATTCGTGTAATCCAGACGACTGATCATTTCTGATGATGTCGGTGACATTTGTGTTTTTCAGTACAGAGTGAAGTTCATAATGCATTTGTCGAGAGCATACGAAAATCTTGTGTTATTGATAATAACGATGTGGAAATTTATTACACTAACGGTATTTCAGCCACCACATTCGTGCCCGATATGACCACTGCGGTCAGTGCGTGCCGTGGATGATTCTGAACAGATATGATGCAGGTTCGCGCTGTCTTTTCAGTTTCTCGCTGGTACATGTTTAGCTGTATGGTAAATAAACAGTTTGTCAATGTTTTGAAATTATCTCAGAAGCATTCAGACTGACTGTCCGGTGGGCTACGCGCCCTCCGTCTTCGCAACAACACCTAAGGATAGAGCGTCTGAGGGCCTCGGTAACCGCCTATGGCGGCCCTAAGTAATTGCCCAACGATCATTGATTTGAGCGATGAGTGGAGAACAGGCCTCTCAGTCGGCTGTCATGATACGAAAGGGCGAAGCAAACCAATCAAGTGAAATTGCGTTTCGGTCACCGAATGGCTATTGAGTTACCAATAAAACGAGCATTTCAATGTGGTTAAACCAGTACAGAAGAATCCCTATTTAAATCGGCCCTTATCGACTTCACCACAGCGCTTAAGTTGATCACTTGAAGACACGAAATCCTTTAGTTTGACCTGCCACTTGATACACTGCAGATAAGCTCACATTTCAAACCGAAAACCGTCCTGATACGTGACAAATAGCATGTTCAGAATAGATCAGTCGGACTGGCGTTGGACGATCATATTCGACGTCAATAATAGGAACTGAAGGGTTCTTTATCATCTTGATTGATCACAGAAGCATAATAAATACATCCCACAGAGTTCTCGGCACTGGTTTCAGTCCTCTTAATGGGAATCCTAAACACTACTAAACGATAATCCTCATACTATAAGCCCCAATCAGGAATTCGGAACAAACAAAGAGAGGCTGTACTCGACGCCAAACTCTTCGTGACCATAAGTTGCCAACGTTCCATAACACCAGTCAAGGGAACGTTTGTGATCCGAACATCAAGTTCAGCAACCGAGGAACCTATGAAAACCATCAAATTGAGCTACGGTCAACACCAGTATCCCAAAACGGTTGAAAATTGCATGTTGTCTTTTGAAACCGGGACTGCCAAGTGGTCATATTGTGTTCTTAATATTATCAGTCAACAAGGTGATTTCATCCGCGTGCGGTAATTGACTGAATGTGAAAAAATGGCGTACAGTCTGTAAATTGAGTTTGATGACAGTTGATTTCGGTCGGATTTGTTCGAATTCCCGTGTTCACCACTGAAAACACTGTCACTAGCCAAAATTCAGTCAATCGCCACAAATTGGGGGTAATTCGATGGAGTGTGGCCGTGAACGGAGGATCAATGACACAGTTACTTACTGCCGCAAGCGTCTTCCAAGGGGATAAAGAAGTGCACCGAGATGTCCGTATCTTCTTGGTAGCTTACATTGTTCCGTGCATTTGTATTATACTTTAAATCAATTCTACATTGGTCTCGGTTGCCATCTGGTAGGCCATGTTGTAGTGGGAAATGTCGAGGCAAGGAAACGACGTGAATATCAAGGCGAATGGACGAACCAGCCGAGCGTCACGGACAAAATAACAGACGGCGAATATGTCGGAGGCTTCGCGAAGCAGACAAAAGGAGGTATACGAACTACCAGATGGGAAGCGGCGGGATCTCCGGCAACCAACAGGATAGACCAGATGAGGGGCTGCCGATCAAGCCTTCAACCGAGACAACCAGACCAATCGAAGGGAAATGCTGCCCAAGAGAAGCAAGCTATCGGCCACGGGCAACTGGTCAGAACACAGCCGAAGTACTCAAGCAGCCGCAAGAGCAATGTTGGTGCCGCACAGTCTGGAAAAGGGCATATATAAACGATTGTATGTGTATCATGACTTGACTTGTTTGGCCGTTGGAATACAAGTATCCTACTCCGTCTTGTCGTCCTTAATACAATATGGCAGGTCAGTAGATCATCCGCGATTAATTGATTCCTTTTTTTGCCGATTTATGTACGAAAATCGGCTATTGTCGTCTTCGTTCACTAACCTGTAATTTTATTTGGTATTTCCAATTCGACCCCATGTTTCCATTCTATGGGAAGTATGAATTCGTAATCAAATGGATAGCAGGGTCAGAATGAATAATGTGGAATGCGAGTAATAAGTTGAGCCATCTTGGTTTGCATTGCGCCAGGAAAGTAAACCGGAACTGTAGCATTTTACTGGAAATCCAACATCGTCGTTCTACGTGAACCAATTTTCCAATCAACCTTGTTGTTATCTCTGCAGTTTTTGACTTTAAACCAATTCCTCTGCGGTATCCTTTTTGAGTTATCGATATACTACCCAACAGCAGATCGAGGTATTTTAGCGTGGAAGTGCCCTAGCATAGCTGTTTTTGTTTGGACGAAAAAATAACACATGCGCAGGCCAAAGAAACATCACACAAATAGGATGATGTGATGTATCTTATCCAGTTCGTTGTGATAATAAATTGCTAAATAACTGTTCAATCCGTTAGGTGCATGTTTAATAAATATCTTTCAACCCTTAACTTCATTTCAAGACCACTGGTGCCACAAAACCCGATTCCTTCGGTTGCTCACTTAGTTTATTGGCATGATGTACGAACAGTTTTTTGGGACCTATCCCAAATACTAAATTTGCTGGTGAATCGTTCATATGCCCGATCAATAGCTTTCGCACTCTTCAAGCTGCTTTGTATTATATTGTATTGAAGAGTTCAGCAAGTTAAGAAACTCACATTTCAGCCCAATCAAGGAAAACTGATCACTGATACTTTGAATTAGGCATCGAATAAATACCGCAAAAATGAGACTGGTTCAGCCACCGACGTTCGTGCGAAGTTCCTTTGTGACTTTCATCTTGTCAACCAGAACACGTGCTAAACGAGACACTGTAGAGTTGCCACAGACATTTATGTCGGAGGTGATAAGTCTAAATGCGGAACGTGTGGATGGATACGAACGGCATGCAAATAAGTCATGGTACACGGGATGAGTGGGGTCCGCAAGAATCCTTATCGCGAACTTTTCACAGACTATAATTTGCAAGTCGCAAACTTCGGAGATGAGAACCCATGGAAATCGACGAAACACGTCTGATAATGGCCAGGCTGCGATATAGTGTGATAAAACATTTCCCAAGTAGGCCAGGAAAGACTACGGGGGAGCAGCAGAGCAAGATTGGGAGAATACATTGATGGGCAAATGAAAACATATCAACTTGTGTGGCACTAAACTGCCTTAACCTATGGATTTGAGGAGACAGTCTGCGTAGTTTTTTTAACACAATCAAGAATATGAGAAGGCCACTATAATTTGGTGCTGATTGTAACGCCTAAGTATTTGACCGAATCAGCTCTGGAAACGGACAGAGCGTTGATGACTGATTGCTCATTGGGGTAACAAGACGAGAAAGTGAGGAAGTACACACACAGCATTTGGAAGTGTTGAGATGTAGTCAAGAATGGGACGGCACGTTTTGGATATTGTATATGTTCTCGAAGACAAAAGTGTTTGTCTTGTTGGGTGGAGATAGATTGGTGGAGCTTGACGTCATCAGTGTATTTCAAAAATTGTGCAGGTGGTGCAATGGTTAGTTTGCTGATATATGTGGTGAGGAGAAAGGGTGAGAGAACGGCACCATGAAGAACACCTGAGTTGTTAGTCAAAGGACTCGATAAGCCTGTACCAGTTTTAGCACGTTGAGTTCTGTTTGATAAGTAGTCTTTCATTCACGAGAGTAAAGGTTTGGGATAGCCAAAATGCTGAAGCTTTTGAAGAAGTTGAGGACGAGGAATCGAATCAAATGCGGAAGAATAGTTGAGGAAAATACATCTAACAGATTTTATGGAACTATTTAGGTTGTTTGAAATGAAATGGCAAACTGAAGCGACTGCATCCAGAGTGTATCTGCTGAGTTTGTGCGCAAACTAATGGGGATTATTTGGAACAAAAACAGAGGAACGCAATCGACTTAGAATAGCGCGCTCGGTCAACTTGGGCGCAGAAAAAGTGATGACGATGTGACGAAAACGTGTTGACAACATGTTGGAAGTAGAGTGTGCGGGAGTAGATACCACCTTCACGGATTTCCAGGAGGCAGGAATAGCAACAGTATCGGCAGATTTAGTGACGAGGAATTTCATAATTCCGGATAGTTGACTCGCTCCAAGTTGGAGAAAAGTAAAGGATAAACCATCTGGACCCATAGCAGAAGCTGATATTGAGATTCGAAATAATTTGAAGACCACTTCTGAGGAAAACGGCTCTATATCTGAGAATAGAGAAGGAAAATAGTATGGTAAGATATCCAAAGAAGGATGAATAAACGCGGAGTTTAGACTATAGGCATACATATCGTAGTTTTTTGCCGAGCCCGTTGTCCACATGGGAGCGGGATTCCGTGACAGATAAGTTTGCTATTAGTGATACAGAAAAACTCGTGGGCTAATTTCGTGTGCAGCCGTCGTATCTCTCGTTTGATCAGGATTGAGTAACGTTTCACCGAAGACTGATCGTGTATTTTATGGGCATGTTCTTTTTGCTTTTCTCAGAGATTTCAGCAATGAGAAGCTATTCTGCCGTAGTTAAAGTATGCAGTCTCCATAAGACAACACAAATCAAATACTGCACTCAGTGTCTTCTTAAATAGGTCAAGTGGGCAAAGAGAGCGGTCAAAAGAAAACCGAGAAGTAACAATGGAAAAGGGTTTTGAAGAAGGTTAATGTTGGTGGGTGACAGGTTTTTAGAGGTGACCTTTATTTGTTTTGTCCTGACGAGTGAATAGTGCGCTGAACGTGAATTAATCTTGGGTCTAATTAGTGGGAGCGTGATCATTCTTTGAAACAGGAGCTTTTTAGTTTTAAATGAAAAACGTTCTGAGTGGTTGGTGATTATTCTGTCCAAAACAGCATCCCCTTTAATTGGGATAAGACAGAGGTCACTTAAACCGGAAACAAATAAGGAATATATAGGCGTATGAATAAAATCACCGACAACAATCCATAAACAGTCAGATAGTAATGGGGTCAGAATGGGTATAAAAGCGTTAGAGAATAGGTGGATGTCCCTCTTGGAGAAAAAAAAGCTGTGTGTAGTTTACTGATCACAGTACCTCGAAAAGGCGAGAATTTGGGGGTGACATTAAACAACCACGCGATCGATACCACTAAAAGAGGAAGTAAAAACAACTTCAGACTTGCCAGCCCGCTCAGAACTGGTGTAAGTAAACACACCACCGCATGTCCCCTTCCGACACAGTTTTCTGACTTGAAGAACGTACTCGAAGTTCCCTAACAGAACAAGTTCGTCGTCCACACTTCCATTTAACTAAGGCTCTTCAATGCAGGCCACACAGGCGTTCGTGTTAATCCGAGAGTTCAGCGAAATAGATAAGAATGGCATCATTCCAAAAAGGGACTGAATGCTGATACTGACCGATGTACGAACTGTCATCTTTCTTGGCGTTGTACGACTCGGAGCAGTTTGCCGACAGGCTCGTTTTTGTTTCCTGTTCCTACTTGGTCTCACCCAGCTTTCACAGAAAGGAGTAGCGGGTAGTGAGGTCGAACATATCGTGTCTCTTATCCGAGTGAATGATCCTTTCGAGCAGCGGATTCTGGGTGACGAGTTGATGTTCAGAATAATCCCAGCAAAATTGGTCAGGTTCACAACAAAACGGAAAGCAGCCAATCGTGGGGCGCTCCACTCAGCAAAGCAGACCTGCTGCTTGTTCTCCTTTTTACATAAGTAACCTCGCGTATGGCTCCTCCGGAACCGTAGTTAACTATGCTGATGTCATAACTAGTTGGCATGCTGTATCAACCAAAGAGGAGTAAATAACCCATCTAATAACCTTCAAAATATCTGTGAAAACTTGGTGGCTCTACGTAGAATTACATGTGATTCACTTGAGTCAAAAACGACTTAATCTTAATTCAAATGGATATAGTTACGTTCATCTTGGCATGATGCTGTGTTTTCATTCCTCTACCCTAAGACGGACAGTATGCAGTTCTCCAACCGCCACCTCATTAGACAATACTAGATAACTCAAAACGTCTTCACTATTAGTGAGTACTATCCCTGTTTTTGTACCGGTCCTCCCTTCACAGTGCTCCGTTCACTCGACAATCCAGCTTGCATAAGTGATACAGTGGAGCCATTGATACTGAAACGACAACAATCTAAGGTTGATTTGCTAAGCTGTCATATAGCTTTGCGGAACTATCAAATGGAGTAAAGATACTGTCAGATGAGAGCCAAAAGTAATGGTTGTTTCCCCTTACGGTATGAGATAACTCATTGTTCTTCTTGTCTGGTTTCACCCAAAACGATGGTTTACCGTTGTTTCCTCCGCTATTCAAATGCTCTTGGAATCACTAGTAATATTATGCTTCAGAAGTTCGATCGATCAATGGAATTATTCGTCGTCCGAACGTCTCATCGGTAACCCGAACCCAAATGTGTTACTTTACCCACAGATGAGTAGTGAATTCATCAAGTTAAACGGTAAACAATGAATCAGAATGGGGTAGCCCTGAAAACATGACGTTTATTCGTTCACCAGTCTTAGAGGGGACTCCTTTGTTGTTCCCCGATTGTCGTCGTCCCAACTTCCCATATAAGGTGGTCAAAAATTCCACCATCTTACGTCATACATTGTTATACCCTCCGAATCTGAATGCGCTTTACCATTTCTAGCATAGACGTTGGAATTACCTGGCACACAAAAACAATACTGGACTTCAACTCCTCTATGGTCTCTTTCTTCGGGCTGTGAACCACCCGCTTCACAAAACCTTAGAAAAAGAAATCCATGGGAGTGGAATCAGGAGACCATGGTGGCCAAGCTATTGATCCCTCTAGTCCAATCCACTATTATGGGAGGGTTTCTCAGACATCATATTTCCTAATCTGACAGACTGCTCACCTGTCTTGACTGATCATGGATGACGGGGTCGTTTTGCAGGCATTACGCTTCCAGTTTTCATTAGTCTGCACATAGCTTCGCAGCAAGATTGATGGGATGGCTTCGGTCGATCCGGGTGGTGCAGGAGAAAAAAGCCCACAAGCTTCACTCAGGCTGAGTCCGCCAAACCTAAGCACCTTCAGCTCGGAAACCTACGTAGCAGATCGGGTCATGGCAACAGAAAAATATGGCCATAGGGAAGCTATTTCTACTCGTACAGTGCGCCCATTTGTGAGGCTCGAAAGCTTTACGCCACAGGCGTTGCAAACATATCACGTGAGAGGTAAAAGAGTGTGGGCGTCTAAGGCAGACCACGGAAAACGAACTCAGCTCCGTCCGGTGACAAAAGGTAACCCACCTGTTGCTGAAACTCTGACGGCCGAAAAGATCACGAGCAGACAAACCTTGATTAAAAGCTGGGTGACTGAGTGAGCACATCTATAGTGGTCAGCCGTTCACTCTCCATCTATCACTTGTTTGACTGTACGTTTCGAGCATACGGCAACTGCTAGCTCTACTTCCGATACACTTCCTCGATACAAGCCAGCTTGCGATCTCTGTACTCAGGCCCAGTGACAATACACGGTCTTATCTCGCTGACTTCCTCTACGAACGCGATCGTAGAAGCTGAGGGAGCATGACCTTCTGTACATCAGTGTGCGTGCATACATAAGTACAACCTAGGAACAGCAATGAAATTAAGAGCGGCTGATAGTTCGCATGATTTTCATAGACTAAGGTCTCCTATCCTGAAAGTAGCACAAATATTTCGTGTCCGAAAGTGCCTAGCGCGCATATGTGATTTGGCAATGGTATGTTCAACAACATGAATACAACTCAACCTGGGTATGCTCATCACTGCCCGGTTGATGTGTCCGTCAGTTAGGCTCCCTAAATAGCCCTACCGTATTTCACTTTTGTTCATATCTTATGCCCACATGCGTTTGCACAGAGTTGCGCTCACACGATCTCCCAGTTTTCATTCAAGACCTGACTATTCTGTCGTCTGTTTTATAGCTAAACTCCGACAACAATTGTTTCGATCAGTGTAACTAACTATAGTGGGAAGACCTTTTTGCCTTCTAACGGTCTCAGTTTATTGGTAAAACAATGAATACACGCGTTGCTGGACCATGAGTCTAGCGATTGCACACAACCTATTGGTTCAACCGAGCCATGACATCGATCGGCTATCCAGTCGCTCGGACTGGCGAAAGTGCTGACTACTAACGTGACTTAGCTATCTACCAGCTTTGAGCAGATACCCCTTCACAACAGGTGGACTGAATTTCGATACCAAACGGAGCGGAATACGTGATCCGTGCGTGTCTGTCTCACAATAACAGAATAACGCAACAACAATAACCATTGTTTTTGGCTCTCATCTGACAGTATCTTTACTCCATTTGATAGTTCCGCAAAGCTATATGACAGCTTAGCAAATCAACCTTAGATTGTTGTCGTTTCAGTATCAATGGCTCCACTGTATCACTTATGCAAGCTGGATTGTCGAGTGAACGGAGCACTGTGAAGGGAGGACCGGTACAAAAACAGGGATAGTACTCACTAATAGTGAAGACGTTTTGAGTTATCTAGTATTGTCTAATGAGGTGGCGGTTGGAGAACTGCATACTGTCCGTCTTAGGGTAGAGGAATGAAAACACAGCATCATGCCAAGATGAACGTAACTATATCCATTTGAATTAAGATTAAGTCGTTTTTGACTCAAGTGAATCACATGTAATTCTACGTAGAGCCACCAAGTTTTCACAGATATTTTGAAGGTTATTAGATGGGTTATTTACTCCTCTTTGGTTGATACAGCATGCCAACTAGTTATGACATCAGCATAGTTAACTACGGTTCCGGAGGAGCCATACGACAGGTAATAACTTGGACTGTTTGTAAGAATTTGTTGTCATGGAACGGAAAAATAGTGGTTCTTTCGAAACGATTTAAGTGTGACTTAATTTTCTAATGCACTGTGAACCGAAATTACGTAGTTTGATACGCTCGTTCCACTTAATTCATTCTCACACTGCTGTCTAACTAATTGAACTTCATGCGTCCCGTAGAGTAGAAACATGGATCTGAGGAGAAAACACCAAATGAAACTAGATTTTCGAAGATGAGGACGACAATATCATGGTCTGTTCTGGCAATCAGAGAACGTAGAACCCCATCGTGAATAAGGTACTAACTTTCATTTGGCGCATCAGTTCTCCCTCTTGTTCAGTGTACTGAACCAAAGCAGCAAACTAATTGACAAAAGCCGTACGCTCCACAACGATATGGAAATCTCGGCACGCTTATTAACCCGTTCGGAAGACATTCGTGGCAGATAAACCAACTTCACCATAATACCATTGACTAACCGATCGCGCGTACAGTTCGTCCCATGGTTCACGGTTGTAAAGCAGTTGTTGGGTACTCGCAATTTTGCCAGTAGTAAAAACTGGAATCCGACCGATATAGACGAACGTTAGCAATGGTGTGCAGACTGTACAGCGTCGGCGAATAATGTGTATACATCCTGCGGAGCTCGAATTTCGCAACTCACTACTCAAAACCGTGTTGGTAGGCATAATGATGCAAACATCACGAGGCAAATAATAAAGTCAGTTATGAAAGTGGACGCGAAAATTGGATGATAGAGAAGCGATTCAGCTGACTTGACCGGTATTTATTGCAGACTAATGGCTCTAGGCTGCACAGTAACTTTAGGAGAAGAGTTCGTGGGTGATATATTCTTTCTAATCATATGGGATGTTAATGAGGTTGAAGAGTGATAAGGTTACTGGTCAAGACGGGGTTTCGCCAAGGGCGCAAACTGAATTTCCCCTCATTTCATCCTCAGCGTTACCATGTTTATGTGGATGTCACTTTAGCATGACCCAAAGTATTTTCAGGGGGAAAGAGTTGACTGTATAAACACGCTACCGCTGAGGATGGAATGAGGGGAAATTCAGTTTGCGCCCTTGGCGAAACCCCGTCTTGACCAGTAACCTTATCACTCTTCAACCTCATTAACATCCCATATGATTAGAAAGAATATAACACCCACGAACTCTTCTCCTAAAGTTACTGTGCAGCCTAGAGCCATTAGTCTGCAATAAATACCGGTCAAGTCAGCTGAATCGCTTCTCTATCATCCAATTTTCGCGTCCACTTTCATAACTGACTTTATTATTTGCCTCGTGATGTTTGCATCATTATGCCTACCAACACGGTTTTGAGTAGTGAGTTGCGAAATTCGAGCTCCGCAGGATGTATACACACTATCTGTCCCCGCTGTACAGTTGTGCTCTCTTACACCCGAGTTTATCAGACCGGTTTAGTCTTTAAATGAGTTTATTTACCCGTACTTTATTTGGTTACGGAGTAGATAGCCACGGTCAGAGAGATTATAAATAAATGGCGAATGAATGTTAAAGTGGTAGAATTTTATTGCTCAATAACGCTGCGTAGTCGAAATCGTTGGTAGGTTGTCGACGTTTCGGTCACCACAGGTAACTTTTTTCAAGACCGAAACTTCGATAACCTGCCAACGATTTCGACTACGCAGTGTTATTGAACAATAAAAATCTACCATAACATTTCACATGGCGCATCGATTTTTCGATACACTCTGAACCGATCTTGGTTCTGACACATTAATGTTAAAGTGTCTCTAATATATCCGGGTGATGATTGATCAAGCCATATGTTTAGAAGTCGTCATAATTTACGAACACTGAAGTCATTCTCTTCCCAACCAGACTTTTGAAAAGATGACAAACAGTCTCGCAATCGTCACTTTTATCCTCTGAATTGTATAGCTGCAGGAAGGGTAAGAATATGTACCTCGGAATAATGTTTAGTGAACCTCAGATATGCATTCCTACCATTTGACGTGTAAACTTATCATTCACCGGATGAATTGACCAAAACTTGGCTTTTTTACTAAATTTTCCTTCCTGTTTTCAACTTAGGAAGGTTTCAAGACTCCAGGCCAGTAAATGTGTTCACCAGTAAGTCTAGACTAAAACGTCCGAGAATTTTTTCCCCAAAGAATTTTATGTAACACGAAAATACCTGCTGCAGAACACTAAGACGAAATACAATCTCTTTATTTCCTACTAACGAACAGAATCACAGAAATAAGTAACTCATACTGATTGAGTGTTTTCAATCTTATTGACCGATCAAAAGGTTTCTGACATGCTTAAGCAGTTGGATTCGCACTCTTCTGACCAAAGGAATGGAAATGGAAGCACACTCTATTTTATGCGAGAAAATCTCAGGCGTTGGCTTTAAATCACCTAGTCGTAGCTGTTTTCGAAAAACTTAGTTCTTCGGTAACTACTGCCAAAAAGAATAGTGATTTACAGAGATTGGCTGACTGTGGAAAAAACTGGCAGATTAGGTACAATATATATATATTATTAGCAGCCATTTTCGACGTTTTGGACAAAACTTAGTGGTTTGCGATAAAGCTGGAGAGAGAGGTGCTACCCGATCGAGGCCGTGTGTAACATTTCTAACCACTGAAAACAACTGACCACTCCCCTCCTGTGATGACAGATGAGCAGCACGTTGGCTATGTATTGTGAAATGTGCTGTGCTGTAAGATCTGCTCAATAAAGCACGCATATATCTCCATATGTGGATGTAGTGTTTTGGTTACGTCTGCCCCTGTTGTGGAAACCGCACTTTTCTTGCTGTTGCTGTCCCCAAAGCTATTATTATTATTATTGTTACTATTATCATTAATATTAGTGTTACTACTACTACTACTGTTATAATCCACGAGGCTTGCGGGGTTACAACTCGTTTATCGGGAATCATACATTTGGACAACACCGAAAGTATTCGATTTCAGCTAAACTGCTCATTTGCATCAAATATATCTTGTTCACTTTAAGCCAGTTCTTGTCCGGTATGCTTTGCTTCAGCTCATTGCGTAGCCTTCATTCTCTCCACATGGTCCCTAAATACTTTCGAAAATTGGGCCACTTATCTAAGTAGTATGTACATACTGCCTGTTGTGTCTCGTAATCGATAGGCAGACGTAAGCCTGACTGTATGAACGAACGTGTACTTAGCAAACGTACACGGCAAACGCGAGTGCAGGAGTGACGGCAGGGATACAAGCAGGTATATCAGTAAGTACTCGAATCAGAGACTTACGGCAGTGAAAACTCAGGCCATGAACTCAGCTGGATCAGACCTCGCAAGGACGTAAGACACGTGGGAATATGATTGGTCGGTGAAGTCCGGGATGGAGCCCAACTAGCGTCAACCCTGTATGCTTTCGTACGTGCGTGTCTATGTGTGAGGGTTATAGATCAATGGTCCGCGGTGTGCTTGCGTCCGAGATTGTCTGGCCGCACGTGTGACCATTTAGATCGAATACAACACTCCACCACACTGCTACTACTAATGCTGGTGATCATATAATACCGGTCGCCCTAGTGACAGAGAATGATCCACGGTTGTCTAGCCTGTTGCCACGCCTGACCTATTGGGAGCTTTGCTGATCCTCCAATCCAAGTTTTATGATTGGTTTGCCGGCTATTCCTGACTGTGTAACGGGCCTTTGAAGTCATAGGGTATATTCCTCTCTCTACACTTAAGCGCAAGCGTATAGTGAAGAAATGTACTCGACATGATGAATTTTGTTAAAGCAGAGGTTCATTTAATCCAACAGTGATCAGTAAGGCAATATTAGTTTTTAAAAGACCAACGTCTTCATGAGTATCTGATTTATTCCGTTCCAAACTTTAATGGTTATATACGACCATTGATTTTGAGCGGGCCTTTATTAGATTATGCTTCGTCATCTACAAATATTCGATACACTTTTGATAACTAATCACAACGATTGCGGATCAACTGCGGCTTGTCTATGTATTCCGCTATGCACTGACTGAATATAAAATTTCTGATCTTCGCGTTTTTGCTGGTTTTATTTTATGCTGTCCGCAATTGTACCACTGTGGTGCAGTGTGCATACTGCTTGTTGAATAAGTCAGTAGTCGATGGCTTGGAACACAATTATGAACAGATGTGGATTGGTATGAACAAACAGGCTTATATCAAAGGGACCAAACGCAATAAGGTAAATGACGGCATGTGAAACACACGATTGTATCCTCCTACTAGATAACGACAGTCCTCAAGGGATCGGAGCGCTAGAACGCAAATAAGCTTCAGTTGATCAGTTTTGATGACCCCTGAACGATTAACTCCCACCATACAACCTACTTCCCAGGCACCTGTTCTAGATTACAACACTACAACTACTACTACTAGTGTCACACTTCACAAGACGTGCCTGGTAAATAGGTTGTTTATTGCAAACCACTCATTTGGACACCGGCAAAATAAACCAATCATAACAGACCCGCTTATTTGCAGTCTCAGTATCCAGTAGACCACGTGAAGGCAGTCGTAATCCGACCGAGAATACCATCAAGTTATTTGTGTACCTTTCTTCTTCTTTCAGTCCATGTGACGAAGTCACATCCATCATTGTTCCAGGACCGACCGTAATTAGTTTTTAAGCGATCAACTACTTATGTAGTGTGTAGTACGCGTACTCCACTACGCTACGATGACGACTACTAATAATATTAGTAATAATGCTAATAATGTCACAGTTGTTATTGTTATTGCCGCTAGTAATATCGTTAGGGCGACAAGACGCAGTAGGATACTTGTATTCCAACGGCCAAACAAGTCAAGTCATGATACACATACAATCGTTTATATATGCCCTTTTCCAGACTGTGCGGCACCAACATTGCTCTTGCGGCTGCTTGAGTACTTCGGCTGTGTTCTGACCAGTTGCCCGTGGCCGATAGCTTGCTTCTCTTGGGCAGCATTTCCCTTCGATTGGTCCGGTTGTCTCGGTTGACGGCTTGATCGGCAGTCCTTCATCTGGTCTATCTTGTTGGTTGCCGGAGATCCCGCCGCTTCCCATCTGGTAGTCCGTATACCTCCTTTTGTCTGCTTCGCGAAGCCTCCGACATATTCGCCGTCTGGTATTTTGTCCGTGACGCTCGGCTGGTTCGTCCATTCGCCTTGATATTCACGTCGTTCCCTAGCCCCAGCATTCCCCGTTACACTTGCACGAATTCCAGAAACAGACTGAATTTCGATGACTTTGAGCACTCGTGGGGTTCTTGTCTCAGATCTATGGTGTTCATCAGCTCTTGCTCTTCGAGCTGAGCTTTTGGGTTGAGAAGGTTCCGTCGCCGGTTGAGATGACGTCACCATCAGTAACGATGTCGCACTGTTGTGTTCGAAAACTCTGCTCTCACTTTTCGACATTTGGACGTCGGTAGGAAAAAATTCCTCCTTTCCCGGATTTTTGGTTAACGATACCGGTGTTTGCTAATTGTAGTTTCAAAATACGGTACTTAACAGCTAACAACGTACGTGAAGTTGTCATCATATTCCAACGACTCTGCTAGTGGGCCTCATTAGGAAGCAAAAACGTAAAATGTGTGTGACATCAAGTGGGTGAAGGAAGTGTTTGAACACAAGAGCGCCATTGGTCACGACACCTAGGCCTGTTGCGTTACCCGAAAATCCGCATTTGATCAGATATGCGACCAACTGTGGCCACCGACATTGAAGAGAAGTTAGGTTTTCGTGAACCTCAGTTATTTTTGTCATCATAGAGACAATCTTTTATCTCTCAGGAGCTGAAGGGGCGCAGCAACCGCTATGCAGCTCTCATCCCTCGTCTTTTAGACGTTCTTCGTAGCTTGAGCTCTGATTTCTTCGGAACTTTGTTTCAAACTGGCTGGAATACTACAGTGGTAATTATGAAGTCAGATATGGACCATTGGATACTCAAAACAGATTCGAATATCGATGATGCAATGCTGTTGACATTCCACCAAACAGAATTCCACGGCATGTAAAGTCCTCTGAAAGATAAATCAGGATGATCAGTCTACGTCTTAGTGGAAGAGTTTCGACACCTTGACCAACGGTGTTTTCTAGCTCCACTAACTTATTGCGGAGGCGTAACTTTGCCGCATATCACGGCAAATAGCTTGTGTTGATCACTCTGGTTCTAATCATTGTTTTCTCTTTGAGCCGTATTGCTGTACTGCCACTGGATATCTAAAACACAGACCGCATGACCGACTTTTTCTCCTTCTGTTATTTCTATAAACACACTAACTGTGAATCAAACTAGATAAGATGAAGGTATATCTATTTCCTTGTAGAAATTTACTGCCTTAGTTGTCAGTCTCCCGTTTTTAAATGAATATGGTTTACTTCAAACCTGTGTTTCTAGCCTCGATGCTTATATTTATGATTATTCTGTGATAAATTAGGGCCTATTTACTTAGACGAATCAATATGGTTTTGTGTGACTAGAAAGCCATCAATTGCTAATTAGTATTTTTTGTTTGAAGATCTCACAAAGTAAACGTTTCCTCGCGTAAATTAGCCATTCAAGTGTTGTATATTGCTGTCAAAATGCATTAGATGATCGTGTCCACATTCGCATCAAATCCAGTTATTTCGCTGTTATGACCCGACCGTTAGAAGACAAAAAACAACCAATCGCTGAGCGGGTCGTTTAGTGAATGAACACGAGTGCAACTAACAAGTACGTCTAAAAGAAAAAGGAGATCGATAAAAAGTGAGTAATTGCGACCTGCAGAATAATCTGACAGTACAAGCACTATTCTGCGAGCGCTTTCGAGGGTGTGTGAGCATTCGTACAACATCAGCTGACCGTCCGTTCATTCGCACACCTGATCCCGGATCGGTCTCATTTATTCCAGGGCTTTTTGGAGAATTTTTGCTGTTCTCATTTCTTATTCTATGAAAATAGGACTTAGAGCGGCCCTTAGAGTGGATAGTTCAAACTATCAGCCAACTGGTCCCATTGCGTAGCGGCACAAAAAGCACTTGTTGCTCATCAATGGTATGGATTTTCACGAGATCTTTTATGTTTTTTCTAAGTACGGCTGATGCATGACCCCATATGTTCAGTCAGAAAGCTCACAGATGATAACGACAGCTAGTCTTCTGACGGCTTTTTGTTTCCACTTCGTGATAATTTGGATTTAGAATGCATCAGCCGACAGGTGTGACAATGTCACTTATTGGGAAAATCAAAAGTTTGATCCCACCAAACAAAGGCCGAAATATGTATGACAATTCATGGGAAATGCGAACAGTTTCACTGATAGTGCGACTGGGTTGATTTGAATCACGATTCTGTATACATACAACTTCACCAAGGTTGTATTCAGCCGTCGTATCTTCCTTCTTTTCAAGGTGACATAAATAATATCAATGGAGTTGAATATCAGCGGTAGTTTTAGCTCAGAAATTCACTTGTCCGGTAAACTTTTATTATCGTCCAAAAACGGGTATCATCCACCAATAAGGTCCCTCGTATTCCCTGTTTTTTATATCAAGGAACATTTATCTACGCTATTTCCGAAGTCTTAGCTGGTCGATTTTGAAGACGATATGTTATTTGACGGCGAACTTGAAACAGGCTTCCGTTGTCGCTTTTAAACAGTCACTTTTTCCATTCTCCCTACGCTTTTTACTTATCTCCTCTTTATTACGTAATATTGATACCATATTTCAGGATGGAGGTCGCAGTCAATAAGAGGCTGCCTGCTTGGATTCGAACATGGGACCGAAGGGGGTTAAAGCCCACCGTGATGACCGCCTGACCACCACCCTGGATCAATACAAAACCGAGGGATTAGAAAAAATCCACTCTCAACCTTCGGAAGTTCAATTCACTCCAGTCACACTGAGCAGGACCTTCTTTGCTATGAGCCATTGTTGTATCCGGATAGTCGTGCAGTCGATCATTTCTCGTAGCTAAAAACATATAACTTGTCGAATCAATGAGGTATGTATTCGACACGCCAGCGAATTTTGGTTGATGTGTGAGAATCCTGCTGATGAATTTATTGAACTTCCGCACACCGAGTTGTCCTTTCTTTGGGTTTGCAAAATGGATACGAGTAACGACCCTCCGAAGAGCACCGTCCCAGCATACAGCATCCGTTATGACTGTGCAAGATGTTTGACATTTTGCGTGGTATTCACCAATGTCAAAGTTATTTAATTATCTCAATTGTTAGGATATGATCTAGAGCATCGTTCGATAGACAGCTTAGTTTCGCTAGCAGACAGCATGCCAGAGTCAATCCAGAATCCAGGTCAAGGCATGAGTCAACGGGTTAGCTGAACGACAGGACAGCGGATCGATAACACTAGAAATGATTCATGTCCAGTGGTAGCCGGCCAATCAACGAATCAAAAGAGTAGGTTTGAGCCAATCAATTTTTATTACAAAGATTGATGACAGTGGCCCATTATTCCCAAAGAAACGAGGTATTCTGAGCTAATGAACTGAGGTAATTCGAAGCCAGAAAAGTCTTCTCATTGGAGTTAGTGGAAGGAATAAAACAGTAATAACTGGCACATTCATCTGATATTCGACCTTGTTGTTTCCAATTTACAATACGCGTTTACAATTAATTTAAATCACGCAAAATGTATTGTCCATGTCTATTTAAATCATATTTCCTCACCTATTCCATCATAATCACTGGAGCAAATGAGGGTTCTGAAGATAACCATTTAGAAACTTGGTCTATTGCTATCTAAATAAGCCCATTCAATTTCGGTGTCATAATAATATCCGAATAAAGTGGCGCATTTTTGCGTGTGTCTTGGATGACTGTTGGCGGAAAAATTGTACTGTTCCAATCAACAGGTCTGATAGCTTTGTAAACGAACTTCATATGACGTTTGACGAAATATATTACTTGTGAGTAGTAAAAATTAAATCGTATGTGACAGCTCCGAGGCCGAGGCCAGTCGAAAGAGCGAAAACGATACTTCTGGTTAACGGTACTCTCAACGAAAAAGTTACCCGGCTTACAATACTCACAAATCACAATAACTGTGATGATTATACAACAGGTGCTTTATGAGGATCCATACTGTCGGTCGTACAAGCACCAATACCACATTTATTCATCCAAACGAATGAACCTATACTCCTAACGAAGGTGAATAACCTATATGATGTGTAAGAGCAAGATTAGGAATCATTGAAAACAATTGTTCGCTCTCCAATGTTGTCTTTTTAAGGTGAATAACGTTTATATTTTTCCGTTTCACATACAGTACAGCTTTTTCGGTAATTCTCAAGGAATTATTTCATTTTAAAAAGCCCTGCCATTTTTGGACATATTATCCCATTGCTTGATATGCGATAGATATTGGTCTTTTTCGTTTTCATAATCGGGGACAGTTCCTACGCAACTCCAACATATTCACATTGCTTGTGGTGAAACGAAGTTAAAACAAGGAGAAAATAAAGTTAGGAACCAAAACAGAGCTACTTGGTAAGCAACGATGTTCCTGAAGATGATTCACGCAGGCCAAACGAAGGGTGCTACAACAACTATCACATAAACACTCATGGCTAAATCAAAGAAATTACTCCTAATCTTACTGTAAAAAGCTGTGATCGGTGCCAAATATAACCCAAAGAATCTTGATCTTCAACATTTTGTCCATCCCTAGTTTCTTTGTTCTTATCAACTGGACAAATCGGCTCCAATGTTTTCGGGATCTCAAAGGAAGACACGTCGAGAGCGTTACGCGAGCTTTGAACCGGTTATGAAATTTGCGGTATAAAACTGCGTTGGGGGACAGCCCGGATAGTCTTACGACAAAGAATGAATGACAGTTGTCAGAGGAACCACTTTATCGCTGGCAAAGAAATTGTAGATTGCTCACCGGTCACCTACTCCACTGGGAATTCAAACATATAACACGTGAGTTCGTCTTACATGGTGTGTGAAGCATTCGTCTGGGATATCCTTTATTGTCATTTTACTCGCGGCCTTCGAACAGATCGAAGACATGTCTGGGTGATATTATTCTCAAAACTATCTGCATGTTCATAGATTTCCGGAGCATAGTACACAGTTTATTATTCCTTCAACTTTCAAAATCCTGTCTGTCCAGCTCAGTTCATTTTTTTCGGCCACTTACTCTGCTTCCACTGTTCTGATTTCGGTTTCTGCTGTGGATCATGAACTTCAGTTCATGGAGTTTATCCATTTTGTCTTCTCAAACTGGACACCTGTAATCCCCTTCGGAAGATCGCTGCCCCCAAAATACCGCTCGGCTTTGCAGAGTCATCCAGCGGAAATCACGGAAAACAAGGCGCAAAACAGCAGGGAGATAGTGTACGGGTCAGAATACGGGCCGCCGTATTAGCATTCAGTTACTGTAAGTGTAGGAACCCTCGCGGACACTTTCTGAGTCGGACTTATGAAGTTTTCTGTGTTATTTGGTTTCAGATTGAACAAAACCGGATATTAATGAACTCAAGTCGTAAATGGACACTATTCGCCACCATAATGCTAAAAAAGTCATTCTCACTATCATTGAAACCGATTTTCTGCTTCCAGCCGTCTTTCGATCGAAGGTACCAGGAGAAGCAGAGCCCATTACGGTTGCCCGGCTCCAAGACTTTTCGTCACCGTACATTTGGTCGGTGGCTAAGACAAAGCCGGTGATGAGCACTGTTTTGCCAGCCGCATGTAAACATTAAGGCGAGTCATTTTTTTCTTGCATACTAAGGTAGTCAAGTGGATCAAGTGTCTATCACCTCAAAAAGGTCAAAGGCTTGAATTCCAGATCCAACGGTCACTTTCGTAGTAGACGATACTCTGCTATTTCAGTTGACCTTGGCTTCAAACCTTGGGCTTCGGGAATTCCGCTGTGCTGTTGTGAGGTCACAACGGTCAAAACAGTTTCACTGTGGCACACTTGCACTTTGTGCCTTCGAAACCGGATCAAGTAGCAAAGCATAATAGCAAAGTGTAAGCCTTTTCGCTTACCGATTTGTGATCAATGTGTGCCTTTAGAACTATGGATCACCAGGTGTTAACTATTGATCCCGAGAATGGCCTAAGGAACGGTCTACGCCTAATCTCCTTTCTGGGGGTGCCACTTTTGACAGCCTTTAGTGAGTATGGTGTGATTCAACCACCGAAATGTCTGGCGATCAAAGCTCCATTCGACCAAATGTCCGGACACGGGATTGCCCTGTATCGGTTTTGATATGGCAGTGGCACCACTGATTAACGTATCAGAACAATAATAATTTTTTCCAGGTCAGATCCGTCCCAGCTGTAATGTGCTGGTGATAATGTGTTTTTACATGAAGGTTTTGAATTCTTTTTCCGTATCTTTCGCCAATCAGCACATCAATAAATGTTAAGATTGTTTCTTCTACCATAAACTGCGAAGCCGATCTGTAGAACTGGTTTAACATGACGCCATAGCTACTTCAATCACTTCACTGGAATATCATGCAGATAGTTTTGGTTACCTAAGCTGCCGCACTTATGCGCGTGCTTCCGTGTCTGAGGCAGAGCTCGGCCCCCACACAAAGGTATTTTACTACCGTTGATCAGCCCCACCGGTGGGTTCGGCTTCTGTCCCTCAAGGAGCAGGCCGGAAGAGGTTTTACGTGAGGCTTAAAATTGGGTGTTCGCCTTCGCCCTCACATTCTGGTGAAAACACTTCCGCCCCAAGGAGGCAGCGTGTGCATATCCCGACTAGACGCCCCAAGATTCGTCTCAATTTGCAAACGATCAATATCGTTGTTAGGGTTAGAAAAACGAAATTTCATTCGACATATTGAAATGGTTATTGTTTGAATATCACTAATACTGAGAGAGTACAACTTGGTCGTTGTCTCCATTGCTGTAAAGGACCGGTTTCGTCCAATACCTATGCTAGTAAGCTCAGGCTGAGGCAAGGCAGTTAGATCCTGCAAGGTTCGCGAAACGTGACACCAACTAAACAACAAAACATGTCAGCGTCATAACCTTTAACCTGTCCCAGCTAGTTCTGGTCTTTGAGAGCACACGACCACACGTTTGAGCCTTCGACTAAATTTTACGTGTGATGTTTATCACTGTTGACCTAGTTTCGCCACATGACCACAAAGCATGGGAAAAAAGAGACAACGAGACGTGTCAGATGTAGACTGACCTGCTTTTAGTTCACCTCAAATCACATTTGTGAACCAAACACATGAGTAAATTAGATTGTGTTTGATGACTTATAGAAGACTTTCGAGAGCGGCTGGTGAACGTGTCTCCTATTGGGTCTAGCAGCGAAATACCAACGATATCCCCTCTATCGGACGAATAGAGAAGACGCGAGTCAGTTTACAGATGCAAGGTGTATTCTATATATCGTGGCACCGAAACAGTACCGATACGAGAGATACACCGAACGGAAAACGAAACGGAACGCGACGGCTATGCAGAAAGCGAACCGCGAGCGTGCACAATCGGCGAGCGACCGAAAGTGAAAGTGATTTAACACGAGGTCGACGGAAACCTCGGGAAAGTCAGTCCAGTAAAACGTACGCAACCGGAGAACACTATGAGGTCAATGTCATACGTCAGAAAAGATCGTAGAGAAAATAGATCCAAAATGGTGTTCAGAAAATAGTCATTTTCTCAAAACGATCGAGGTCACTACAGACTTATGGCCGTTCAAGTTAATTCACAGTGACCGTGACGAATGGTTCGAATGCATTCAGCTTAGAATATCCCAAAGCGAAAGAATATCTAATTCATTCATTGTAGGATACCCGTCACTTGATTTAGTATTAGCCCCGTCATTTGTCCGATAAATTGCGGAAGATCGACGGTGTGCACAGAGAATCAGAGGTGAAAACTAATAGCAACTATTCGGCATTGGATGGGACCGTTTTCTCAGCTGTCTTCGACTGTGGGGCTCTGACGCAATCACGAGAGTGAACAACTGTCACGGAACAGTGTTTCTATTGCCCAAGAGCCGTATGGCACAGAATGAGAATCTAGCGCCTAGGCTTACAGACTAGGCATTATAATTGTTTGAACACATCATTCAGATACAAAATCTCACGATGTCAAATCATTTCAAAATGTGAACTCCTCAATCGCGCTTCCAGTCGGGACATGAGTTTTAGCGAATAATTCACAATGACGGTGAGAAGGAATCTGTTGCTCTCGATTAGACGTGAGCGCGCCTCTACTTTAAAATGTACAGTATCTACGATACGTACTTCTCGATTTCTCAGCTTCGTGCGTAAAAAAATCATACTATGTTAACCCACTAGAATGATGTGAACAAGTAGGACCAACAAATTCACATACGCACAAAAGTTTTAATTTAATTGCCTTCGGGCTTGACTACTAAACCTCGCTGATCAGTGGGTTCTAAAAAAATACGAGAATGTTGACACTGGGTAATAAAGTTGGGTAGGATTCACATTTCAATAAGCATGATATGTGACTCTGGAACCATGGTACAAGGCGCTTAAACAATATGCTTTGATCGATGAAATTTATGCATCAAGGGATAGATCTGTCTTAGCTGCAGCTATTTCGTCCATAATCCACGAAGGGCGCAGCTATGGTCACCCACAGTGAACAGAATGGATATGCCTGAGGGGAGGGTTTATCCTGATTCGATGTAAGCTATCAGTCGCAATGCTTTTGAAAACTGGTTTTGTTCATAGGACAGATTTATGATTTTCATCAGCTACTGGTCGCGCCCAGCTTGATGCTTAAGTCGCAAACGTTTCATCACTAGTCGAGATGACATCATCCGTGGGCAGGCGTTTGTCGGCCGTCATTTTTCGGAGGGAATCTGCACGTGATTCAAAGAGTGCTATGACGTTATTTGTGAAAGTCTATTGTACCCACTACTTCTTTGTTATTCGTCAGTTTCATATGAAGTCTGCCATTCGTATGGCCCAATGATCATGTATTGCCATGCAGCAACCATAAAGACCAATTGAAATTCGGATACATCTGCCTCGTTGTGACCTCACTGCAGCTCCCGTTTCCCAGTGTTACCCTCGGGATAGGTCTGCGACAATATTGTGGTTTCACCTGCTTTGTCCACTTCGTCTACTTGGAACGTGGAAACCGACTCAGAGACATATCCTCATTTACTGATCATGTTATCGATCGCCGTGCGATCACCTAGTTCAGTCGCAGAATAATAACTGAGTGCTTTTGCTCTCCGGTCGCGAGAAGATCAGGTTCACGTTCGTCATTGTGACCTCACATTATGTTGCGATGCTCGGAGAACGAGCATGCGGCGCGATCACCGACGCGTAATGGAAGACGTTGACAGACGCGCAAGACTTCAAGCTAATCAGAACGCAGTCTTAAAGAATCACTCGGGTGGCACGTCCGAATACTTTCGACATAAATCCGAAATAATGTTGGGAATGGTATAGATGCCAAAATGAGCAATGAACTGGTATTCATTTTGAAGTCTGAGTGAACCAATCGGTCAGGTCGCTAATTACCAATAATTGTTCCACCCGGTGCTAATGCATGCTAACGGTCGCACAGACTTGTTACAATTTCAGAAGCGTCCACAGCACTAACTGAGAAATACCGGGAAGCGGTGGCTGCACAAATCGCCCGTGATGCAAAAACCCAAAGATAACAAATGAACGGTAGTGTAGTTTTTAGATCGAATCTGATACTGCTGATCTGCTCGAATCCTGCACTGGTGCAGATAGTTTGAAAGACACAAACGGAACTAAGTCGTTACCATTTTACATTCGGGAATGTTCGCTTGTTAGTGGCTACGAAAAAAGGATCCAGTGCTTTTGCTATCAGCTCTGATTCGGTCGATATCCTCTGTCTGACGATCCAGTAATGGTAGTAAGCTGTATAAAAACGTGATTGCGTTTTCATGCATATAATGAAAATGTTCATTTCTAATACCTTTTCACCGATCTTACCCAGGTTTGGCGAAAATCTGCGAGCAGAATTTGCTCCGCATTACAGCCGTTGAAATTTGGTGCGCAATAGGTTTATGAATGTTAGATAGGTCGTTAAATGGACACAACAGAATAAAGTTGGCAAAATATAAATCATTTTTCATCATTCTCAATTATTAAAAATAATAACACTCTATATTCTGAAAAAGCCTTGTTTCCTTTCAATTCTTTGATTGATGGTAAAAAAACTGTCTTGCCAATGACGTAAACCAGCAAAACACAACTGATGGGCACAAAGCTAAAGCTATGTTGAATTGACCTGGTGCTATTGTTTTATACTAGGAGAATAATCGTAGTAACAGTAAATACAAATGAAACCGTATTTGAAGCATTCCACGGGAACAACAAAACACGAAACATTACCTCAAACAATGCAAATGTGAGGAACACAGCTAGGGAGAACTTCGCGTCCCCTTACTAATGATTGGAAAGTGGATTTCTTCACCGGATTCACTCAGTGGCTGTTCTGGTACACTGAACATTTTGCTTGGGACATGAAACATTGTTCGTGATAGATATATGCTTGCGGGTATCGACATTCGTTTTTCCCCTCATGTATCATTTTTCAAGCACCTCCGTCTCGGGTTGAAGTCAGTGATCTTCTGTGAGCGTTTACAGCTATCATTATTGTACACCAGTTCGGATCAATCACATTTTTGTGAACCATAATTCAATGGAAAAATGGTTGTTGCATATAACTCTTGCATGTTATCGTATAGATTTTACAAACAGAGTTTTTGGAGTTCCATACTGAACATATAAAACCGGTTATTTCACACTGGATGGTAACTTTTTTTCAGAAACCGCTTTGTAGCTATTGGTTCACCAGTCGCCTTGGATTTATCACATCCCAACTGAGAAGTTGTACGAGTGAAAGGATCCGTTCGCTGGATAGACTTTCGTCTTCTAATTCCACAGATGCTCTTCGTTCCAATCAACGCTCAGGTCATTTTCGTTGCACTATGAACTGTTCTGGTCTTTGGCCAAACGCATTTGTCAACGGAGGGATCAGACAAATAAGTTCAAGTCCACTGGAAGACAGATGTTCGGTGTTGAATAAGGAGATTAAATCAATTCACAGTAGTCGTTAACTTTTCCACCCAAATCGGTTCAGTACAAATCAGTCCAAAACCCGCATATGACTCATTACTTACTTTGTTCACCCTGACCACATAGTGGCGGTTTTGTACTGGATTGCCCTGTTTCATCGACCGGTTTTTGAGCAACCGTGACTGACGAGTCCACACACTGCCCCGTTTTTTGATCACGTGCATCGTGCTATACATACGGTGATTGTAAAATATTTGGAGTGGATAACTGAATAAACCGATGGCTTATACCTCCAGTTACCCACGGATTTGAATAAACCACCACAGACCAACAAAAAGAGTGTCCTGGAAAGCGAAACTGTAGTAAACGAATTCGTTGATGCTTATGTGTTGAATACCAACTTTTAACTCACATCATTGCGAACAGGGTCAGTATGGTTTGGGCAACATCCTCTAAATCTATCCCAAAACATGTTCGTCCGAACACGAAAGGCCACCCTTCCAAATGAATTACGAGTGACCAAAAGAAAACAGCACTAATGACCTCTCTGTCGTCGTCGTCAAGTTAGGATGACTGTTATATCTTCAAGAAGTAGTTTGCTATTCAAACGTACAAAAGATTCCGTTTTTAGAAGGCGCTAAATGAACGGCAGCATACAGTAAAATCTAGCAAGATTTTTCAGGATGCTTTTAATATAAGTCCTATCTAAAAAACAGACCCCAGTTAGGATCGGCAGCTACCGGATGATCTGATTAGGCGGAAGCACACTAAAGAGTATATCATGAGGTCAAAACGGTCGAAGAAAATTGATTCGCCCAAACCTGATAAAAAATAGAATAAAAAAGCCTTTCACTTAAGGATTCTACTACACGGGAACTGGGATAAGGGCTCGACTGACTCGTTTCTACTGTTTTGTTGACTAGGGGATCCAGGTTTGACTGTTGGCTCGGCATTAACAATTCAAAGGTCTCAGTTTTTGCAAGATGGTCTGGAGCATTCAACCAGACCAAATGCGCTTTGTCACAGGCCCGTCCTGCAATAAGTAAACTGTTTACGCAGGTTGAGCAGCAGGGCCTGACTACCTTGGTTGTCGATTGACCGTTCGGAGGACGTGCGCCACTGGTTCGCACTTGATAATGAACAGATGTGGACTATGGTGTAACGCATCATTAGGGTAAAACAAAGAAGTAGAACTATAGCATCGGTAGTTTCCCTTCACTTTTGGGACTGTCATCAAGACGAGTGCAAACAGAAAGAGGTATTCTGTCAACGATCAGACGGGGGTTCTGTTGAATTTAATACTGATACCGCGTTCATCCGATCATAAGATCTACCCAAATGGTAGGCCCTAGCAAGATTATTCAGGATGCCTTTAATAGAAGCCCTATGCCGAAAATAAGCCAGTTAGGAGCGTCAGTTACCAGGTGATTCGATAAGGCGGAAGCACTGACACCAATTTTTGGGTCAACGGTTTGCGGTTTGAATCACCGAAACCTGATCAAACGGCAAAATATAGTAAAGTACAAGCCTTTCCGTCCCCCCCTTTGTCCGTGTAGCAACTGTACTAGGGCACGACTGACTTGAATTTATCATCTTCATGACCAAGAATGCCAAGTCCGTTATTGCAAGATAGACCTAACAGTAACCAATCACTCTCTTGCCATTAGACTTCCTGCAGTTCATGCATATCCCCTACTACCTCCACCACATCTGTTCTGGTAGCCGCTGGTTAAACATGTCACTTTTGTGGATACAACAGACAGCCCCATTCTGAACGTCCAGCCCGAGAAGCAACTTGTACAACGTGTGACAAACCGGGCGATTTCCAACGTGCTTGTAAATCCAAGCCCACAAAACCCCACGTGAATTCTGCCCTCGACCCCCTCAGTATCCAGCATGTTGGTAGCTTCAGTCCCAAGCTGCTTATCACGCAGTCACCAGTATTCTTGTTAAAGGGACAACTTTTCAAGCACTGATCGATACCGGTGCTTCTGGCAGCTACACTTCCCCTACGGTTGTACGTGATCACAGATGGAACTCGATTACTATGGCGTCGACCTCACTTCCCTGCTCTACCTCGCATTACTCCTACGTGTCTATCCAATATAAACATACGATGTACCAACACTTTTAACTTCTTGTATTACCAAACCTGTGCGCCGATGTACTATTTGAACATGATTAACCTAGTCTCCACCATAACATCAAGATTCTTTTTAGTGACAGGCGAGGTATATTCTCACTCTGCGGATTACCTACCGCCAAAACAGAATCATCACCGTTATTCTTCAATTTAACTTCGGATTGCAGACCAGCGGCAACCAAATTACGGCGCCATACCTCGCAAGAACGGTTTATATGCCCCGAAGTCGATCGCCTACTGAGATGGCACCACTGAACCGTCGATTCTCCCATGGAGAGCCCCAGTGCTCGTGACAAGGAACGCTAACCATAAACAATGAATGGTGGTTAATCACAGCCAAACCCCTAACCGTTTTGCCTACTTGGATGAAGCCCCATATCACGACTGGATAAAATGGTGGAGAATATTTCACATCACGAACGATATGGCACTCTTAACCTCAAGAGAGCCTACCACCAAATCCCAATAGTTGAGGTGGAAAAACCGCATGCAGCGTTTGAAGCGAGCGGCGACCCCTTCCAGTGCTGGGGCATCCCCTTCGGTGTGACGAACGGTGTCGCTTGTTTCCAACGTACAATTGACCAAATAGTCAAAAATGAAGATACACCGATAAATTTACCATCTGCGGACAAACACAAGAGGAACGCGACCATAATCTTGGTGCTTTTCTCCAAACGGTCATGCGGTATGGAATTACGCCCAACGGAGTCCAAACCACTACCTCATCCAAAGAGATCCGTCTTCTAGGTCTCCTAGTTTGCAAAGGCATAACTAAACCGGACCCCGTAAGAACACGGTCCATACAAGAATTACCACCTACATGGCACGCAAAAGCACGAGTAGTGGGAATACTTGCTTACTATTCACGAATTCCGTCCTCTTCCGACAGCACTAAGCCATTGGTGAAGAACATTACATTTCCCATCACAGGACATCCTCCAGTCGCTGTCGAAACACTTGAGAAGGATATCAAGAACACCATGGTTGTCACAGTGGACTACGACACACCACTAAAAGTAGTTGCTATTGCCACATCACTGAGCCAAAACAACGAACCAACTATTTTCTCCTTTTATACATTGTAGCCTAGCAAGAGGTATCACTCGGTAGTCGAAACGAAGGCATGCGCTATCGTGCAAGCGGTGCGAAAATGGCAGTAATATCTAGTCTGCCGATACGTCAGAAGACAGACCAAAAATTAGTCGTTTTTATGTAAGACGGGACAAAATCCTGGTAAAACCAAGAACGACAAAATTCAGCGATGGAGAATTGAGCTGTCTGCATTCAGCTACGACGTAATCCGCATACCCGACAAGAAGAACGCGGCGGCTGACACCCTTTCCCGCAACGTGTGCAATGACCACAGACATCGATAAGCTGAGAGAACTCCCTAGTTCGTGGTTACTCAGGTATCACGAGGATGGTCCATTTCCTTCGATCAAAATCTCACCATTTTCCTTCGAGAATATCCGGCGCGTCACCTCTTCCTGTCAGGTCTGTTCTGAGCTTACACCAAAATTTGGGAAAATCCCCCGGGGTGATTTACAAATTCCATGCAACCGTTTGAGAGGTTGTGTAACCATTTTAAGGACCCTTTACCCTCATACACTTATAATCGATATGTATTCACAACTGTGGACGAATATTCCTGGTTCCCTTTTGCATTTCCCTGCTCAAACGTCTACATCCACCGTGATGAAATGGTTCTTTCAACTGTTTTCCATTTTTGGTACTTCTGCATTCATCCATTCCGATCGCGGAGCAACATTCATGTCCACAGAATTCACAGTTTTTTAATGACAAAGGAATTGAGGTAAGCCACAAAACAGCTCATAACCCGCAATATAACGGACAATTTGAAAGCTTCAATGGCATCTTGCGGAAAGCCATATGCCTTGTTATAAAAACCAGAGATCTTCCATCTACACATTAGGAATCGGTACAATTGGACTCCCTCTAGTCGCTGCAATCACTCCGGCGCACCGTGACCAATAACGACCCGCACGAACGATTGTTTCGGTACGCCCGCCGTTCAATCACCAGAATATGATTGCCATCCTGGTTGACTGTCATAGACCGTTTTTCTGAAACTACACACTTATATTTTCAAAATACGATCCACTAGCACAAGTGGAGTTGGTCACGTGCAACCCACAGCACGTCAGTAATGTGCATGCGCATGGCAAATAAAGAGCGTCACTTCGCCCCAAAGGGACCAAGCCACCGACGGAAGCCAGAGCTGAACAACCACAAGATCTGCCGTCTTTCACGGAACATCACACTATTGTGGAGGGCCCAGAGACCGCTAAAGACATAAACGAACGAATTGATATGATACCTGTTGTATCCCGAATCCAGTAAGTAAAAGAAGGGCACGCTTGTACAGATGAACCTGTTTTAAGCAGCAGCGTATGGCAAGCG
The DNA here is from genome assembly GCA_948099385.1 of Fasciola hepatica. Classification (NCBI taxonomy): domain Eukaryota; kingdom Metazoa; phylum Platyhelminthes; class Trematoda; order Plagiorchiida; family Fasciolidae; genus Fasciola; species Fasciola hepatica. Next base: position 8,197,623 of record CANUEZ040000019.1, read on the forward strand.
CAAGTACAGGCAAGTAAGTGAAAACGCAATCGCGTGAGTTATTGATGCATGTAATCGAAAGCGCAAAACAACTGTACGATAGGGTTAAGTCGTGCAAGGTCATGAACGGAGTGATACGATCTGATTGGCCAGTACCGTCTGGGACGAAGCACGGCAAACAACAACTGTGTGTGTGAATACGACTGCAGGCGTGTGTCCATGATTGCATGGGATTCAGATCAAGCGTGCGTGTGTGTGAGTGCATGGCTGTTCCAGACGAACACAAAAGCACCACTGTCGCGGAAAAAACTGTACCCAGCCCCGATCATTCAAGTCTACCAGCAAAACAAAAAGAGTAAATCCCTACAACCTGCGAAACAGAGGCATAGTTACACACAGCCGCTGTCACCTTCGATTACAGCTATTTTGTGTAACCCATCGTTGAGTTTCTCTGTTTACATTTTAGCCTCAATACGCTCGTCATTAGTCAAGTAAAGTGCTCGACACCACTCCTTGATTCCGCTAATCACTGTCGCATTCACAACAAAAGTTATTCCGCCCATTATAACTGTTGAAGTCCCCCGGGAGAAGAATGTTACGGCGTTCTGTGAAATGGAGCCTGATCTCCAAATGGTCTGAAAATGATAACCCCAGAAAACGGATGAAAGAGAAAATTGCTAAGAACAGCTAGTGTGTTGAAATATCCCCAAGGGAGTTTAAAGCATCACAACATTGACCGGATGGTTTCCTTGAGTGACATTAGCTGTCTTTTTTCAACGGCTTCCGATCGCCGAGCTTGGCGTTTAGGTCGCAAACGTCTCACCACTGATTGAGGTGACATGGTCAGTGCGCACTATTGACATCAACTGTTTTTAAGAAGATCGAAAACACCGCTCAAGTTGAAAGATACCGGAGTTATTGAACAGGCACTTGCGTTCAAGTACAAATTTTTCCAAATACCAACTCTCCAGCATGGTTGTCATCGATGAACGGGCTTAGGATCTCACACGACAATCGATCAGACGAGTACCAAGTCAATCTACATTTCGTCCACTGATAACGAAAATATGCGTGTTACCGGTATTTTTGCAGCCTACCTGGATGGAAGGAAAACTCCACCTCACACAATTACCGAGGTCAAGAAAGACATGACCGAACTGAACTGAACTGAAAACATCTGGTGCACACAGTCATAATGTAGTGTGCAGGCTGTTGGCAGCCACATTAGTGTTCGACTAATGTAAAATGGAGGATCCTGTCGATACGCTCACTGAGCCTTTGTGCTCGTGGTTTTCTTTCCTTGGTGTTTTGCAGATCAAACACAAGCAACCCTCCGGCGGAAGAACACTGATCCCTGCTAATTACAACGAGGAAGTGGGTCGACTTAATGCTGCCTCTCGTTTTGCGAGGTGACAGAGGTTTTGAGGAGACAATACAGTTTTCCAAATATTGAGACGCAGACTCCAGCAGTGATACTATTTCCCCAAAAAATATCTTACTTTTTGATTTATTCTAATTATTTAGTTATTTGCTAATTTGCATTCGTATCTCATCGCGCCATGATATATTGGTGTCATCCATGTTGATTCCCTCCGACCGATTGGTTGCCGTAGCTGCCAATCGATTCCCAAGGTCAATCGGCTCCATCCTAGCGGAACCTATATAAGCAGCTGAGTTCAGTGCTCCCGAAACCATAGGAGCCCAATGAGCCAATGAACTTCTGTCAGTCGGTACAGTAACCTGTGTCCTTATTCAAACCAGTAGGTGTTCTAGCTTCGACCATTGCGCTTCCATTGCCGACCACGTTCTGGAGCCTACGAAAAACCGTTGTGCCGGTACGAGTCTAGCTGACTATTGAGCGTTTACTATCCGATTGATTCATTAAAAGGTTGCAAACTTCGGAGATTGTTGTGGAAGACACAACACTGGAATTCAGCCACCATCCACCGCGCTGCACATATGAAAAACTTCCTCGCAGAAAGAATAGTTCAAACAATGATCCTCACAGGAATGACTTCATATATCCAAACTCAATATCGCAATAAGCAAACCTTTTAAGGAGCACTTGTGCACAGAAATCAACGACTTCACTGAAAAAGGAATGAAGAGGAACCAGCGTGGCAACACTATTAAGCCTCGTTTGGAGGTCATGAATTGGGTGAGGAATTCATGGGACAAAAGCACCGACAGTTGTTATCAATTCACTAACAATAAATGTCCATTGAATCCAAACGTCATTACTGGACATGAGAGACTGAACCGATGGTTCCGCAGGGAAAGAAGATGTAAGAAATTCAAGCTCGGATTAGGGATTTGGAGATTCATGACGATATTCAAAAAGAGGGTACGACTTTATTTGAGTAAACGTAGAATTCTGTACGTGCATAATGTCGATTTTTCTCATCTGAAACTACATTTTACACAATTCAGAAAAGCAAATAGACAACGGTGTTCTCTGCGGTGAACACTGTACCTTGGAATTCCCGTGCGTTTGGGAGTAGATGGACATTCTCCCTATTTCTCGACTGGCATCTCAGTAGCATCTGTCGAGCAGAAAAAACTACAGAAAAACTCGTTCTAGCACTGACTAAACTGTAGCAATTCAGCCATCTCCGATGTCCCTCTGAGCATGGATCGTACCGATCAGTGTCGTACCTAGCGCCCGAAGAATGTGTGCCAGCTCTGAGATTGTAGCTTTGGTTCCACAAACCTCACACTTGTGCTCAGGTTTTGCTGCTGCCTTGGAACATCGTCTAGTCGATGGTAAAATTAATAAAAGCAGAGAGAAAGAGCCGAAAACAAAGCGATAAGCGGAAATCAAAAAGATGAAGAGCCAAAATGCAACTACACCACTGACCACGACATCCAGCCATCGATTCGAAGAACGGGTCCCGCGGGGCCCAGCCCATTAGTGTGACACCTCCCCCTTAGTCAAGGTACCGGCAACTATATAGTCAGAAAGGATCAATATAGCAAAAGTTGAGCGTGAGGAGAAAATCTATCTTCCCCCTGATTAATTCACTCCTTGCTCTTTTGATCCTCCTTGTGTTTTGTAATAATCTCCAAAAAGCCACCTTGAGACTTACTGTACAGCGTTCGCAATACATTAGACAGATTTAACCATTCCGATGATAAAGTCTTCACCCATGAATCGTCCTTCAGAAGATGATTCTCTCGATCAAGGACACCATAGTTCTTCAATTGGTCAACGTAAAGTTGTAACAATGAGCCTCCTGGCATTAATTGGCATTCTGTACAAAGAGGTGATTCTGGTGGCATCAACTAGTACGCAGCGTGCCCGAAGATTTTAAAGCGTACGGAAAAGTCCGGATACAGATTTAAATCGTCACAACAGACGAACCAGGTGAAGTAAATTCAAATTTGTGCAGAGTTGCGACGTCCAAGACGAAAGGCTAAAGACGGAGGTGCAGAAAGCGGGGGTTCAGTGGGGATACAAGGTGGATAATCTTAAGATTACTGGTCACCAGATTGGTTGGAGACTATCATATATATTAGTCCATGTGACGAGTTTAGAACTCGTTCAGGAAACACCAAATACTCTGAGATAGCAAACCCGTATATTCAACTATTTGGTTTGCTGAAAGGCGCAAATCAAGAGAGGACTGACGCAGAACCAAACTTTTTATTCTCCGTTGACACGCGAATAGTATGCGGCCTAACTTGAGCAGCGTTCGAGAGGAATGCCAGTGTTCAAAATCGCGGCTATCAGAGGGGTAGATTCGGCGGGGAACCGCGACTCTATTAAATATGACAACGGCATGATTAATTTTGCGCGCGCACACGACTCCATGTTGTTTTTTGCACTCCCGTATCTTCAAAAAATAAACTGAGCGTGTTGCCATTCAAACTGCCAAGCGGAAACGGTGCCCAATCTCATTTCACACCCAACAACGAGTTCGAATTCAAATACGTCATATCGTAAGGCGGTTAGTTTCAGCGTGCTTTTCGATCATAATTTATGAGGTGCACATTGTTATTTTTTTGCAATTTTCGGAATGCGAACGAATCGCCCATACATGAGATACCCGACGAACAAATACCAACTTCCGAATTTTGGTGCTGACTTTTCCCGTTTGAAAATACACCCAGCAAACCTGTTGTGTTTGCACTACTCCCGCTCACCAGTTAGCTGTTCTACTGCAGAATCACATGCTGCAAAGTAATTACTCGAGGACACACATCGATCACAACCGAGTAGAAGCATGATTTTGTTCTGGACTGGCTTGTTCAATGTCAGGATAAGCCGAGCTACATAGAAAACTAGACAAACTCAATGGTGAACCGATCAAACTAGCAATACCATCTAAGTGCAGCTTCGCTTAGTGGAACAACGTAGCATATCACGGAGGAACGTAACACCACGATCGCGGAGACAAAAGCGAATATCGAGCAAACAAACAAACGTTGCCATGTTCCTTGATACCGTACAGGTTATTCCTGGATGTTGAGGAGCGACAACAAAACAAGTAAAACTGGTGGGAAAATGCATTATTAGTTATCATAAAAATACACTATAGAATCTCAGTAAGCGTGGACATATCCAGGCGGGAAAAATCAATCTTTGATGATACCAGACAGAGAAATCATAAATGCATCGGTTCCTGAGCGCCTTTTAGCCTTCGCAACTCAAGCAACCCTCTGGATTGGTCAAACTGCATGTGATGCTTTCGGTATTTCGGCGTTTGATTTCCTCCATGATCCGGGCTTCTTCCTCAGCCTCCACTGCCGGGTCAATTACACGACCGGTTGAAGCGTCCACATTTGTCACACCACGTTCCATGAGTGCTCGCACGCTGGTTCGATCGATGGTAAATTGGATGGGATCCGCTGCTGGTCTGGTTCGTAGGTAATACATACCAGTCTTCAAACCCTGAAAAAGAAAAGCGACGTGGTGTGATTTAGTTATTGCACAATTCCAAAGGCTTAGGTCAGCAGTCAGCTACGACGATACGAAACTTACTTTCTTCCAGCCGTAGAAATGCATGCTTGTGATTCGACCATAGCTCGGTTGGGCCATGTACAGGTTTAACGACTGGCTTTGGTCAATAAACGGGCCGCGATCCGCGGCCATATCGATGAGCGTTTTCTGTGATATCTCCCATACGGTCTTGTACAGGGGTTTCATATCTTGTGGGATACCCTGGATGTGTTGAATCGAGCCCTGGTTGGCAACAATTGCCGACTTCAGGTCTTCGGACCACAGTTCCGCCTTGATTAGATCTCTGAGTAGGTATGGATTGATTATTTGAAACTCGCCACTTAGGACACGTCGTGAGTAAACGTTACTGGTCTGCGGTTCAGTGGCTTCCGTGTTACCCAAGATTTGCGCTGTCGAAGCTGTGGGCATAGGCGCTATGAGCAGGCTATTACGAAGGCCAAACCTGGAGGACGATTGTAAAGCAAAAAGAGGCTTAGCATCCTAATTTCGGGCACAAGGCATATAATACAAGCAGGTCAAGACGTACTTTTTTATACGTGCACGGAGACCAGTCCAATCAAGGCCAGAAACCTTGGATAGTTCTTCTGTATCGACACCCCACATGTCTGGTTGCAGAATACCTTTACTAACCGGACAGCCCTCATAACTCTCGTAGGGGCCAAGTTCTTCAGCTAATTGGCAAGATGCATCCAAGGCAGAGAAGTATATGGTCTCGAAAATACGTCGGTTTAGTAGTTTCGCTTCGGGACTATCAAACGGATACCGAAGGCGGAAAAACGCATCAGCAAGGCCTTGAACACCCAGTCCGATTGGACGATGACGCATGTTGGAACGTTTCGCCTTAAGAAATAAAAAAAAACCAAGAAGTTATTCACATCGACCCATGGGCGTATGTATTTATATTCACATGCATACAGCTATTCAGTAGGGAGAGGCTCGATCAAGAATCTTGAACGAATTGCGATACGTCTCAGAAACCACTTACACAATCACGCGGACACATCTGTCGTCGAAATATTGATGCATTTTACTTACCTCAATCACCGGATAGAAATTGACGTCGATCACTTTGTTTAGATTTCGAGTCGCTACCCGCGTCACATACTGAAGTTTATCGAAATCAAAGGTGCGCTTTTCCACGTCCACAAAATGACCAAGGGAAATGGAAGCAAGATTACAAACAGCTATTTCGTCGGGCGAACTATATTCGACAATCTCGGTACACAAGTTGCTGCATTTGATTGTTCCCAGGTTTTGCTGATTGCTTTTGCGATTGCATGCGTCTTTGTAAAGCATGAACGGATTCCCCGTTTCAATTTGGGCTTGGATAATAGAATACCTGGGAAAATAAGCAGAATAGATTGGTATATCGTGCACATGTAATACGAATACCTTTGCGCACATGTCAACCAGAAAACGCATTTCTGCTGGTGACGACCAGACAAAAGAAACCTGAAGTCGCAGACGCGATTTGGGTTTATGACTGAGCAAAAAATCGCCTACTTATGAGGGCTACGAAAGTATGGTAACAACTCGAATCAATGAAATACGGAAAGATAGTGCCCTTTATTGGATGACAAAGTAGGTGGAATACAGTCAAGAAATGTTATGTCTAAGGAAGCAAATTCGTACGTACCATACTTCCTGAGCCCGGACTGTGCGGCGTCCACGACCCTCATTTTCATATTTTGTATACAGAGCCTCAAACTCCTCCCCCCAACAGTCTTCAAGACCGGGGCACTCATGTGGATCCATAAACGTCCAATCAGCATTATCTTCCACGCGCCTCATAAACAAATCCGGTATCCACAGTGCAAGAAACAGGTCCCGTGCTCGAATTTCCTCGGCGCCGGTGTTTTTACGTAAATCAACGAATTGCTGAACATCCGGATGCCATGGTTCAAGGTACACGGCGAAAGCACCGGGCCGTTTATTGCCACCCTGATCGACGTAGCGTGCGGTATTGTTGAACACCCTGAGCATGGGTACTGAGGGAACAAAAGCAATCACCCGATATTACTATCGTCAATCAGAAACAGTGGGGAAAAGATTCAAACCCCGAATGCAGTCTTTGAAAGCAAACCAAACAACACAGAGTGCTGTGTCGATGCTCAAGAAAAGAAGGGACTCAGAAACGCAGATGATGAACAGGGATCAGGTACATGTGTTAACCGATTAGATACTCAGTGATGACAAATACCACGCCTAACCTACTCCGAGGCTTGGGGTCAGGTTGTCAGTTATCTCTAACAGTGCAGTGCGTCCTCGGAGTAATGGGGGACACTCCTTTCATCGCACTCATGTGCCAGCATGCAATAACAGACACTTGCTCAGAAAATCTGCTAAATGCCGTTCATCGAAGGAGATATTTAGCGTGTTTGCTGACTTCTGAAAATGATACCAACACAAAAATGACTCACACTCTTATCAGTACATAGCCAAGCAAGAAAATGATAGCCCATCGCCGCAAGGATACAACACACCATGCAAGTACATCACCGCCAACGGCTCTTAGACGTCGAGACCAAAGCGTTCAAACAAATCAGGCGCGGAAGTGGGCAGGAGACAGCGCATTTGTACACTGCCAGAAGTTTAGTGCGTAATCCGTAACCGGCAAAGCAGATATTTCCGTGACATGAGGGCACACACAGCTGACATTATATGTGAGCGAAAGAAAATGAGACGGACGCAACAGTATTTGCATATTAAATGTGACCAGCTTAAAAAATGCCGGGGGCGAAGAGCATCAGCTGGCGGAAGCGGATTCGGTGAGACTTGGATACTAAACGGAGGAAGTGAGAGAACAGGAACAGGACTTCCCTTAAACACTACCGCAAGTACGACCGACTGCAGTTCCTGAAGAAGACGTGAATGTGTGCGGGGGACGACATATGGGACTAGAATACTCAACGTGTATGTACGTTGCGTGTACGGAGCGTCAGCGCAAGCGTCTTCAGAAAGCGTACCGAACGTTTTATAAGGATGCCATCATTTGTACTGCTGATAACATTGTGGGTTATATACTACTTGGTCGCCCACTCCAGAGTAGGCATTTTTATTCAAGGATGCACCTATTGACTTTGCGTAGCCCAGCGCATTCTGCAAGGCAGCAGAATTGGTTCAGATGAGCCGGTGGCCAATTGTGTGGTTCACTAATCTCTTCCAGGAACCTCTAGGAGCTGGTGACTGAATGCTCAGTTTACTCAGCTTTCGGATAAAGTTAGACACTCCTCTGTCATAAATGCCGATAGTGTTGTACGACCCAGACGCCACCCATGATTGATTTGAAATCAGGGTTTAGCCAACTCCCTTAGACTGACCATTAGTCGGTCATCCCGGTGGAGAGCGCCAGGCGTCCGCTTTCGTGGTCACACTCTCGTGAAAACATCGCAGCCCTGAGAAGGCAGCGTAGGACTTCTTCAGCAGAAGCTTTTTTGGAACGCGCGGTGCTTGGGAGCATTTTGAGAGGCGTTAAGGGCGAGTAGCCAACTTGAAGCCGGAGAAACTCACCTTCGAACCATACTGAGGCGATCTGGAGACCATTCTTCGTAGTGTTCAGTTGGAGTTGGTAGATACTTTCAAGTAGCTCGGGAGCTTGATTACAGCTGGAGGCGGTGTTAGAGTCCAAATCACGAAAAGCGAGAGTTAGAACATCTCCCTTTTAAGGGTGTAGGTCACCGCGGTTCGTAGTATTTTACTCTACGGTTGCGAGACCTGGCCACTTCGCGTTGAGGATGCTCGGCATCTCTCCGTTTTCGACAACCAATGTCTCCGAAGCATTGCTCGCGTCTGGGGGAAACATCGAATGAGCAATGACGAGATTCGCCATCGTATTAGGCACGGATAGCCGCTCCCTTAATGAAGTGATCGCTCTATACCACCTCCGGTGGCTCGGCCATGACTTGGTGTAGAGCTATGAAGAAACTAGCCATGGCTCCGGTTGGTGCTTCCCGCCCAAGGGATGAGGATTCTTGTTGGTTAGAAACGTTGAGGGGCACGGCTCAGAACAGGAGCCAGTGGTGCGAATGCTGTGCGGTGTGCCTGTCGAACACTCGTGCCTCGTAATCAGAATAATGTCTCTTTACCAAAAATGACAAAAAGAGCGTCAAAAAGTGTACGGTGAGAAGCGAAGAAAATCAGCATTTTTTCTCTCTAACTGTCTGTTTTACCGTATTGTAAGCTCCTTCCCCTATTTGGTCGTTGTTGCGTTGGCACCTTGCTTGACCTCGAGCCTGCACTATATATATATATATATATATATATATATATATATATATATATATATATATATATATACATGCAAATTCAAGTGCTACCTGTTGGGTAACAGGAAGTGACCGAAGGATCAGTTCATACGCCTTTTGGATGGTGGTCTGTCATTCGAGGATGCCCAAAGCGTCCACTCAGGATAGCTGAGTTAGAGGCAAAAGGCAGTGTTCTTTTTTAGTGGCGTGCCACATTTACGTACGTCTTGTTGCTGTCTGTGGGCTTTTGTGTAGAGTTCGCTGATAGCTGAAAAACCCGCCATGCCATCTAACAACACTGCGTTGCTTTTATCAGGCTACTCGCTCTCGGCTTGTCCGAAATGAGTGACCCTGAAGGAGCGTTTTGCACTCCAATCGGCATAGCCCTAGGATTCATCATATCACGCAAACCCGATCACCACGGTAAGGTAGCAACATCGATCGGATGAAATGGCTTTGCGTATACGTTCGGTTATCAACCCGAGTCATTTGTGGAGTCTACATGACATCTGTATATATGTCGAGGGTCGAATGTGTACTGAAGCAGTTAGACCAGCGGTTTTGTACGGTTCGGAGAGCGTGCCACTGCGGGTGTAGGACATACGAAGATTGTCGGTATTTGAACACTGATGTCTTCACAGCCTTGCTCGAATCTAGAGAACATCGATAAGCAAGGTTGAGGTTCGGCGATGAAACAATTAGGCTCACCAAGCTAAAATGGCTGGGACGTGCTGCGCATGTCCCCTTAAAGGATTCCTTGGCGCGCAATGTTTTTTGAGGAAAGTAACAATTGAAAGATGAGTGAGGGTGGTCAGTACAGGAAATGGAAGAAAGGCATGGAAAATCTAACCGGTGGATCTGGTCATGTAGGGCGTGTTTAACTTCCTGGGTGGGATCCAAGAGACCCTCCCACTCCATGATTAGATACATTGGAGGATATGGCTAGATACCGCGATCAGTGGCGCTCTTGTATCCACGATCCCTCTTCATTGACTTAATACCAATATTTGTGGTTCTCCTATTACTCCTTTCATACTCTTGTTCTTTTTCATCGTTTCCTACTGCATTTATCGCTGAGAATAGCAACCAAAACCACCGCACTCTCTGTGCATGGTTAATGGTTCTGAACTGAAATGAATAAAAAGGATAAAAACAGCAGTTTACTCGAAGAAAGAAAATTACCAAAATCATGACTACTTGTGGTTATTTCATGCTTTCATCATCACATGAGAATCGCGCTTTCCTAACAAACTGATTATTCACTCAGCATACATGTCCGAACTGTTAAGGTTAATAAGGTCTTCAATTTTATTCAAACCAGTGAGCTCTGTAATCACTCAATACAGCTTACTAAATTACCAAGAAGAAAGCCCCTTGTCTCCAGGTTGTTGTGTTAAGTATAAATACTTCAGGCTTCGCGCTCGAGATGAACAGATAAACCGTGCCTAAGTGCGGTACGATAATTGTCACAATGATAGGTGCAGACTGACCGAATTCTGTATGAATGCCAGTAGAATCCGCGTTAGGCTTTAAACATACCATACTGACTGTCGTTTCACACGCATCTACGATGGAAAAAGCATACCAATTCGAGCAAGCAGAATACCCTGGGGACCAGCGCACGGTCAATCATTGATTGAGTTGAGAATCACTGAATAACACACGTCCTTTGATGATTATGTGTATGATGATACCGACTATATCAAAAAGCACAGCGAATAAAACCTTCAGTCTTGATTAATATCAGGCAAACGTTAACCGTATACGAAAAACTAGTAACCTACGGTGCCTCAGAAGGCCTGTGTCTTCAAACACTTACTGATGCCATTCGATTCCCCATTAGTACCGGCAATATAAGTGCCCAGACTTCGAATACAGTGCACATTCAATCCCACACCACCTGCATTCTTTGAGATAACTGCACATTGTTTTAGCGTATCGTAGATGCCTTCGATGCTATCGCTCTTCATCGTTAACAAGAAGCAGCTGGACAACTGTGGCTTCGGCGTCCCAGCATTGAACAACGTCGGTGAGGCGTGAGTGAACCACTTCTGAGACATCAAATCATATGTCTCAATAGCTCCTTCAATATCATTCATATGAATTCCTACGGACACTCGCATCAGCATATGTTGAGGTCTCTCGTACACTTCGTTTCGCAACCTGAGCAGATAAGAGCGCTCCAAAGTCTGGAAGATAGATGAGGAAGGCATTAGAACCTATTGATAACAAACTGGGAAAAAACTTCAAGGACACCATTTACCCGGAATCCGAAGTAGTTGTAATTGTAATCCCGTTGGTAATCAATGGCACTATCCAGGCGATCTGCATTTTTTCGGATGATTTCTATGACCTCATCAGCGACAAGTGGTGAGTGTCGACCGGTTCGTGGGTGAACATATTGATGCAGATCTTCCATAACTTCTGAGAACTTAGATTTCGTCTTTTTATGTAAATTGGATATCGCCAGGCGTGCCGCAAGTGTTTCGTAGTCATAGTGTTTAGTGGTCATCGTCGCGCAGATTTCAGCGGCCAGATTATCCAATTCGACAGTGGTGACCCCGGGATAGAGACCAGTGACAACACGACGGGTAACCGACTCCTATGAAATATAAAAGTACGAGAACATCGGCAACATCGCTATAGTAGTGAAGACGAACAGAACGTAGTTCAAAGCTCATCGTCGTATTGAATTAACCCGATGTTATGCTTTAAAAAGAAACTTTAATGATTTAGGCAACACAGATAGTGAGTATGGGACAATCATTCTGATGGACGTTAAAATACGAGTGATGCAGATTGCTGAACATATAAAAAGACAAGGTCAATCCGCTGACAGAGCGAATGTAATCTTGGATGTACGCTTTTTGACATCACTGAGATGTACAATTCATCCGGTTTCGATTATCGGAATGGGATTGGTCCTCGCCGGTGTCAATCATTTATTCAGAAAGACACCTGCAACCTGCGATTTCAAACTGAAGCCCCTTTGCCAGAGGTCTCCGCAATCTGCTACGTACTATGTATGGATCAGAGGTAAGAGTGGAAAGTAGTGCGGTGGTCACCTGACCGCACCACGTTTATCAGTTGCTTGAATATGTAGTTCACGGGTGCAACAGAAGCACCAATTTTGTAATGCATTTCTACCTGTACACTATTCGCCAAAGAAACGCCTCCCTTCCTCCGAAATAACCAAAACATTGTACGAGTGAAATCTTGTATTGAAAGCAAAATGTTCTCGAACAGTCACTCATTGGTATGTCGTTGACCCACACTGAGACGATATAACTCCATTTACCCGTCGGGCCACGCCCGCTATCAACCGTCTGATAGTATATAGTGGTGTACGGTCCCCTTCCCCTTTCAAGGTAGTCTTCGACTACCCTCGAGATTTCTACTGCCGACTATGATTCACCTTCCTCGCAAGCTGATTCCACAAAATCCGATGGGACGGGGATTGCAGGGTCGAGGTGGCCATGCAAGCGTCTTTTTACCGTGATGCGCATGAAGTTCGCGTACGACAATAAAACGATATATACGACATCAAACCTTATTTTGTCAGGAGAAGCTCTAACTGAATTATGTAAGTTTTATGGTCCGGGCAGTTACATCTCACCAGATGGACAGATATCGGATAAAGTGTCATCGACGAGACTGCACCTTGACGTGGTGTGATGGCTTGCGCACCTCTATAACCCAAAGAACTATACAGGATAGTTTCCTTAAGCCGGAGATGCAATCATACCTGACAGGCCAATAGGTAGAGGTCAGACAAAGTTCAGTCTCCTGGTCATCCAGGTTGGGGGTCGATTTGAGCTGGCAACTCAATGGGCAAAATCAGTGAGAGAATAATTGATCCAAGCAAATGGGCTTCCACTGAGCCATCCCGCTGCCTTGCGGACAGGTTCTTGTTAGAACTAAAGACTTTGGATGAGAATCTTAATTGTTCTCCTGCTTTGTGGCTGGACACTCTAGCAGTACCCGTCCAACATCTCCCATGAACTGCATGAACAGAAAGAATTCCATACTGCATCGGTCGTCTCGCAGGATAATCAGGACCGCGCTGTCCATTGCATCGAGCGGGGTGGGTACTGATAAGTGGACTACTGCTCAGAGTTCCCTCTCTTTTATTCAACCTGTCTTCTGTCCCCAACCACCCATCTTTGCCCTCTCTATCCAACCATAATGCGCCCACTGATAACACGGTCGATACTCGCAACGGTTCATTGTCAAATAGTCGGGAATAATCCTCCGTCTGGTAACTCACATTTTCTCAAGCCTCGTCAGCCTCTGAGTCTCGGCTCCTTCAACGTGCATACACTCATGCAGACCGGTCAGCAGGCGTGCCTAGTCCTCACATTAGATCCTCTGAAGATTGATGTCTGCTGCTTAAGTGAAACGCGTATCCAGGATTCGAGCAGTGTAATTCAACTAACTGCTCCTGGTATCTCATCGAGGTATTTTCTGCGCACCTCAGGAGACGAAATAGCTCGAGCTGTGGGTCAACGTGGTGTAGGAATTGTCTTGACTGAGAAGGCTAAGGCTGCCCTTCTAGACTGGATCTCTATTACTAGTCGTTTATGTGCTGTGAGACTCCAAGGGTCAGTCGGCGTTCGAAAGGATAGTTGTGTTAAGCGCGACTTGTTTGTGATCTCGACGCACGCCCCAACGAACTGCAGCTCTGACAAGCAGAAAGATGAGTTCCAAAGTGCACTCGCCACCCTCGTTCGCAGCAGTAAAGGTCCTGACATTGCAGTGCTAGCTGGTGACTTCAATGCACAAGTTGGCAAACTCAGTGTGTCAGAAGCCTGTTTAGATGGGCGTCGTGCTTTACCCGCTGAGCGTACAGATAACGGGGATAGACACCTTCAGTTTTGTGCAGAAAATCGATTGTTCTTGTCTAGCACCAATTTCCGACACAGCTCGCGTCGCACAGCGACATGGCGCTCTAACTCTACAGGTACTTTGAGTCAAATTGATCATATCGCCGTAAACTACCGGTGGCGCACTTCTGTTCACAACTGTATACCTTACTGGTCCACGTACGTAGTCGTACCATGAATTAGTTTTAATGCGATTATCACTCCAGCTTCATGGTTATCGCCGCAAACCGCAAACTCGATTAGCCGTGCAACGTTTGTGTGGTCCAGAAGTACGCACCCGTTATGAGCAGAAGTTAGCACGAGCTAGGATCTACGACGAACAGTAATGTAGATGAGCATTGGGCTCATATCAAACAGGCGATGCACTTTGCAGCAGGTTTTGCCTGTGGTCCTAGGTCCGTTGTCCATCAAAGACACTGGATCTCGCAAGAGTCGCTGAGTATAATGGAGCAAAAGCGTCAGCCCTCAAACTGTAAGGAGATGAATAAGATGCGGAGAAATCTACAAAAGCAAGTTACGAGAGCCTTAAGAATGATCGCGAAAATTGGTGGGTCAAGGTAGCCGAAGAAATTGAAATAGCAGCTACTTCAGGTAACAGTCAAAGACTGTTCAAACTTATTCGTGACACCGATGGACGATGCACCCAGGTCAGTGAAACGATTTGCGATAGAAATGGAGAACCCATCCATAGCAAACAGCAAAGGCTTAACCGTTGGGCCGAATACTTCAAGGAACAGTTTAGCTGGCCTCGCGCTAATGTAGTTACTCCTGTGTCAACAACTGCGACTCCTTGGGTGGTATCACTTGAACCTCCATCGGAAGTAGAAGTAGAGTCATGCATTCAATCACTAAAGCGAGGGGAAGCGGCAGGTCCCGACGAACTTCCCCCAATTATTTTCAAACTGGGTGGAGATGCTTCGATAAATCACTTACCGTCTTGCTCTGTGACATTTGGAACGAGGAGCGTATTTCGTTAATATGGAGCAAGTCGTTGATTGTTCCCATCTTCAAGAAGGGAATACGCAATGACTGCAGTAATCATCGTGGGATTAGCTTAATTCCGATAGTCACCAAAGTATTAGCCTCGATTCTGCTGCACCGTCTTACACCCGCTCGCAAGAGGAACACCCGCGAACAGCAGGCTGGATTCCGCCCAGGTCGAGGATGCGTCGACCAGAATTTTACTCTTCGCCGACTACTTGAAACGCGTCACACGCACCGCCGACCGACAATAACGATTTTCTCAGACCTGAAAGGCGCATTCGATTCAGTTGACCGAACAGCACTTTTCAGTGTTCCTCATCGAAAAGGTATGCCCTAGAAGTTCGTGAACCTACTGAGATCATTGTATTCTTATACTTCTGGTCGTGTTAGAGTTTACGGTTAAATATCCGGTCGGTTGGAAACCACCAGTGGTGTTCGACAGGGATGTCCCATGTCTTCATTCCTGTTCAACTTCGTCATGGACGAAATAATGGAGTGCGATGCAAAATCTTCAGGATGTAGGCGTCGAACTAGGAAATAGTGGAATGCTATGTGACCTAGATTACGCGGACGACGTTGTCTGCTTGTTCGAATCCACGGAACGTGCCCAAAGTGCACTAGATAGACTTGGGAGCTGTAGCTCCATTCGGCGTGCGATTTGTACCTTCAAAGTGTAAAGTGATGTTACAAGACTGGACGTCAACGATCCCGAGCCTGATGCTAGATGGGGAGGGGCTGTCAGTTGTCGACCACTTCACCTACCTCGGTAGCAACGTGACGACGGATGGGAGCACAGTAGTAGAGGTGAACACGCAGATATCCAAGGCTAGAGCGGCGTACGCTGGACTGAAGCACTTGTGGCGTCGATCTGATATTTCACTGAAGTCAAAAGGTCGTGAATACTGTGCCGCAGTGCGTTCAGTTTTGTTGTATGGTTGCGAAACTTGGAGTCTGCTTGCAGAAGATATTCGTCGTCTTCAGGTTTTCGACCACCGATGCTTGCGTAGTATCACTAAGATCGGGTGGAATAGCCGAGTAAGTAACGCTGAGGTCAGAAAGCGAGTTTTAGGTACTAATTCGGAGAACGTTTTGTCACAGCGTATCCAGATTAGTAGACTTCGGTGGTTGGGACACGTGTTACATATGGAAAACACACGTCTACCGTACCGTGTCTTATTCTCCGTTCCTTCTAAGGAGTAGAAGAGACCACGTGGAGGTCAACAAATGAGGTGGCAAGGAGAAATGAGGAAATGTACAGCAGACTAAGGAAAAGTAGGTGCTTTACGTCTTCGTGGTTGGGGTCCAAAAGATCCGTCCACCAGTTGGCTGGAGACACTGAAGGATATGGCTGCGAACGACGAACAGTGGAGATCGTGTTGTCACTTTCTATCGAATTAGAATGACTGACCGATGTGCGTTTGTACAGTTAGACTGTGTATTCCGTGTGTTGACTGGTAGGGCATTCTTTCCTTTCCCCACCCGTGTGGATCCACTCCCTGTCCATCTTGTATATTCATACTTTCTAATTCAGCGTGCAACATGGTAAGAAAGGCAGTGGTCAGTGGGGCTTGCCCTACTGTTTAACGCTGTACGATGATGATGATGATGAAGTGTCACCGCGAATACAGAAGGCGCAACTGGCCTTTGTCAACCTCAGCCATTTGTTGCACCGGCGTGACATCCAATTGTCTGTCGAGGGTCAAATATACACTGCGGCGGTTAGGTCCGTTCTTTTGTACGGCCCAGAAACATGGCCGTTAAGGATAGCCGTTGTTTGAGCACCGATGTCTCCGTAGCACCGCCCGAATATGGTGGGAATACCGTCAGCAATACTAAGGTTAGACGTAAGGTGTTTGGAACCAGATATCAGTCTCTGGATCAAGTACTGAATCTAAACAATTTAAGGCGGCCGGGACATGTGTTACGAATGCCCACCGATAGACTTCCTAGGCATACGCTGTTATTCGAGACGGGTAGTAGTTGGAAGATAGATCGAGGTGGTCGGTCCCCGGCATGGCAGGTGTGAGAACCTTGACCAGTGGACTTAGTCAAATAGGACGTGTTGGACTTCTGGGTTGGGGTCCACGTGCCCCACCTATCAAGCGGTTGGAAACATTAAGTGGCATGGCTAGGTGTCGTGGTTAGTGGCACAGTTGTATTCGGACTCTTTCTATCTTCGTGATTTTCGCTTATTACTCTGATTTTCTGGGTTTTTTTAACTTGATGCTTCTACTCTTTTTGCCCTTTATTCAACGACGCTGGAAGGTAGCGACCGAAACCAGAAAGCAGAAGTGCGGGGTTAATGGTCGAACAAACTGAAACTGAAACTGATATGTAGGTGCGTCGTCGTCATGGAAAATCGCTTCAATGGTTATACTCAACAGGTGCAAGCTGTGTCGGGACAGAACCAGGTAAACTTGACCATCGGTGATGCTGTCCAGAAATAGCAGCGCGCTCTGACCTTCCCATTAGATGACTCCCCAGACAAGCGCTGAAACATCATCGAGCTGCATTGTTGCTGTCATTTTACCACTTTCATTGGTTCCAGAGACTTGTGTCCAGATGCACCTTCGATAATCATGTTTGAGTATCGAAAATACTGACTCATCGGTCCAAATAACGGATTTTCACTGTTCCACCGACCGATCCGCCTGCTCGTTGTCCGTCTCGAAAGACCAAAATACTTCTTAATCTCGTGGCGTGACTTCTCTGATTCCCACCTTCAGCCAGATGACCTTCAACTTCGTGAGTATCAAGTGAGTCCAAAAGAACGGATAGACGTGTGGGTTTTCAGACTGGAAAGTGCACTAAGTGCCTGACCCTCATAACAAACTTCATGAGCGGTAAACTTAACGACACAGAAGTACAACTATGCTGGACTTGTTTGAAATAAACCGAGCTGACGGTATGGAGCCTAGAGACCATAGTGTGTTTGAGAAGCGGTGGTTTGTTGGAGAATAGTGTATATAATCTTTTCCCTCTTATTTATTCTAGATGTCATTGCTACCTATGAAGAATAACTATCAAGTTTGGCAGGCACCCTGTTAACCCCTCCCCTCGGACAGTGACCATGGAATTTGTCCCCAAGGATGTCCGAATATCCGCAGTGGATGTTGACTTTTGACCTTCGGTTTCAAGTTGTATACCTCGTTGTGCCGCTCCGTGTTAACACAATCTCACTTGTTCACGAACTCCGTCTTTTATGGTGACTGATCTCGCACAAACCTGTGTGACTATTTTTTAGACTCACGCGCCACTCTGTATTACAATTCCAACACACTCCCTCGGTGCAAGCTAGCGTTGGGTTTGTAAATAGGCCATCAAACACACGGAAAGGGAACTCAACCGTCTTTCCTCGCTGATCGCAGCGAAGGTCGACTATAAGCTGAGAGTGTGCACTCCCAGTCGGGAATCGAATTCAGGTGTGCGGAAAATGACCGAATATTGGAGCACCTAGTCGCAGTTGGAAATATTAATTTCCAGTTTCAGCTTGTATCGTTTTCTAGAATTCCTCGGCTCGGAAACAATCTCGTGCGAGCGACTCACCGAACTCTAACAAAAGCTTAAAATCAAACTTCGTCATCAATACCCACGGCCCATCAACAAAAAGAACCAACAAATACTGGCAATCCAGTCATTCTTCACGAACGTGGACAAGGAAATACTACTTTCACGTCTAGGTACCAATCATATTGCACCATTGAAGAACGTGGTATTACGACTTGCAATTTACGCTGTTAACAGTGGGAACATCATCTTTCGGAGCATGTGCTTTATTTCATCTGAGTGTCCAGTGAGACTCATATTGTAACAGGGAATGCTGGGGCGAGGGAACGGCGTGAACATCAAGGCGAACGAACGAACCAAACGAGGGCCACAGACAAAAGAACAGGTGGCCAATATGTCGGAGGCGTCTCGAAGCAGGCAAAAAGAAGCATAGACGACCAGAGAGGAAGCAACGGGATCTCCGGCAACCAGCAAGATAGCTCACGTGAAGGGCTGCCGATCGAGCCGTCAACTGAGACAGTCGGACAAACCGAAGGGGAATGACGGGCAAGAGAAGCAAGCCATCGGCCATAGGCAAATGGACAGAACGCAGCCGAAGCGCTCAAGCAGCGGTAATAGCAATTTTGGTGCCGCGCAGTCTGGAAAAAGGCCTATATAAGCGACTGTATGTGTGCCATGACTTGACTTGTGTGATCGTGGGAATACAAGTATCCTGCCGTGTGTTGTCGTCCTTGTAACAATATGAGCAAACTGTGGGCGGGCTTAAGGCAATATCATAACGAAGTTTGGGCAGCGCTATCGGGATGTCTATGGGCATGGCCACACCACGGAAAAAGTACGCGGAGAATCAACATAGCTTTAGAATCCTACTGGCTTTTTAAATAGCACCTATACTTATCTCTTTCCAGTTGTTTAGGTCATTATTTTACAATTATTTTCAAAAGAAAATCATGAGCAACGTAACAATACGGGTATATATTATATGCCGGCATCGCAAGCAGCACCCATACACGGGCCCCGTATGGTCAAATTGTGGGCACTATCATTACGATGCTTGGGCAGCGCTACCGGGGCTCATGTGGGGCCCACATGGGCATGACCACACTTCGGGAAAAAACGCAAAGAAAACCAGTACCCTGTTTACTGCTGTTAAATGGAACATTCTGTTGCTTTACTTAAATGGAACTATGCACGTCCCCCCGTCCTGTCGTTCTAAACCACTACTTTGTGAATTATCTCCGAAAAGAACGTAATCTGTGAAAACACACACGAATTATGCAAATTTGCAAATTACGCATTAACAAATACGGTATGTTCATTCCCGTAAGTCTAGTTGATCGGTGGTGAATTTTCGTCCTGTACACGCTGCCAGTATCTGTGAAGGGAACTGGCCAGTACACATATGAACTTATCAGTTCCCGAAAAATTCCCTCGCAGATACCGCCAGCGTGTACAGGAAAAAAATACACCACCAATCAACTAAAGTGACAGCAATGAACACACACGGTACTTGTTACTGAGCGCGATTCCAAAATTTCCATACGTGTTTTTTCACAAATTATGGTGTTCTTTCGAACATAACTCGCAAAATAGTGGTTCAGAACGACATAATAAAGAGGTTTGCACAGGTTTATTTGAGTGAAGTAATGGAGTTCCGTTTAAAAGCCGTAAGCAGGGGACTGATTTCCCGAGCTTTTTCTCCGAAGTGTAAGCATGCCTGTGTGGGCTTCCGTATCGCTGCTCAAACATCGTAATGTCAGTGCCCACAATTTGCCCATATGGACCTGATGGTTGAATTATGTTTAGGCGTTCCGTGCAGGTAAATCCAACTCGAAGAAAAAGCCAAAGTTAAATGAATTGTAGACGGTAAAACGGGTCTAGCTAGTTGTCATAAGTCTTCAATCTTTAAATGCGCAATATCTAGCGAAGATCAAGTGCGAAAATTTCACTGATTTACGTTATAAATGCAATCTAATAACGACGACAAGCTATAAATAAATTCAACACGGTGGGCAGCCCTCACGCTTGCCCACAGTAGCTGTGCGCTGTGCTGCTTGGGGTGGTACGCAAAATCGCAGAATACCTTCATTATTAAATTCATCACACACCCCAGTCGAGAATCTTAATGAAGGTCATGATCACATTTTTCATTAGATTTACTAATGGACTGCGCATATTCCTGCCTTAAGCCGCTCTCCACATCAGTCGTGGGCAGGGCCCACGCTTGACCACATGCTGTCTAGGGCGTTACCCAACGAGCTTGATGACCCAAGCAAGGCTATCCAACAGTCTCGGATATAAATTGAAACTTCAGCAGTGACTCACCACGTCAATAAAAGACTCATTCAAGCCATAACACAAAGCACGGATCCGCTTCATGATTTTCTCGACATGAACACCCTCTGTCGATCCATCTACAAATTATATAGTGCGTGGAAGCCGAAGAATTATTACCTCTCTTGATGACATAGATTTTGTCGATACCGGAAAAAGCCCGGAGAAGTTTCTGGTCGGACGGCATAACTGCGAGTCTGCCCGGGTCAAAAGTCAAACGCGTGCCGTGACCTTCAAGTGGATCTGCTACGCGGTGAAAAAGTTCAACTCAGCTCAGCTCAGTTTGCATGGGACAAGAAGTGGCGGAGACCAATCGAGAGTCAGAATTTCTATGGGCCGTATGCACCTAAGTCAGCGTCTACCACTGTGGATTTGGCAAGCTGAGTCGTGAAGTCTTGAAATAGTACGCGGGTACCAGGCCGAAGACCAAATATTCAGTTCAGTTCAGTTCAGTTTGCACAGGACTTGGTGTGGCTAGAGCCAATCGTGTATCCAGATAGTTGTGTTGTCGGCGCTTTTCCACAGCTCCCAACACTGCGTGATTTTCTTTTTCTGAAAGGCAGAAATTTTGTGCAGTATCAGCCCTGGCAGAGTAAGGTGGAAACAATAAGTAAATTGCATCTGACCCTAAAGCTGCTTAACATAACTCGGGGTCTTGTGATTATCTAGTTATCTAAATGTCAGCTGTGAGCTTGAAAATTGCCCACCGGAAAAGCGGAAAGGGTAAAAAGAGAGAGAGTTCATAATACAAATCTTGACAGTATCTTGCATCTGCTATTGCCGGCGAGCTGGAAGATAGACCACTGGACAACACGAAGGGGCTCGGGATACTGGTCTTAAATGCGATTTGCCTCTTGTATTGCCGATGACCTGGAAGATAGACCGCTCGATGATGATAAAATTTTCAGATGCGTGGCTGTCCGTTCAGTCTGGGTGGCACGAAAACTTCCTTCTGGCGAATCTGTCAAACATCAAACGGCAAGATCCTTGGGCCTATCGCCGCGGTCGGCTTTGTCACGGTTCAGTTCTCTCTCTCTGTTCAGCTTGGTAGGATCTTCCACTGATCGTTTTACTAGAAGAGGAAGGAAAGGAAGCACCTCCTCACTCTCCAGGAGACTGTCAACCTTTACGTGAACGTTCCCTCATAAACAGTAGGTCTTGCTTTGGTCAACAGGACACCTGTCACAACTTCACTCCCAGCGTTCCCCTTCCGCCCTAATAATCTCCCCCTTGGATGTTCTCCTCCCACTTGCTACGTAGCACTTTTTGGAAGATTCTATATCTTTCATCCACACCTTATCCTCTGTCAGCCGGTTCCACCATCCTACTGCCTTACTGCAGAAGTTGGCCCTCACATTTAGTCTCGAGCTCGCCTTCCATGGTTTTATGCTGTTCCCCGTTGTCCTTTCTTCGGGAGCCATCACTAACATATATTTGGCTTTCATCGCCGTCAAACCTTTCAGAATTATAAAGGCCTTAGTGAGGTTCCCTCTTTATCCTCTTCCTTCAAGAGGAAAATCTCTTTGCTATGCTGTCCCTGGTCGTATGTCTTTCCTCGTTGAACCTCCACGGTCCTAGTGACCAGCCGCTGGACTTTTTCAAGTTTGAAAATATCTTTTTTTTAGGAAGGACGCCCGAGGCTGTAAGCAATATTCAAGGGTAGGCCTATTGTTTCATATAGGGGTGAGAACACACCTCGTTTGCAGGGACCCGTTGACTTATGTCTAAAGAACTCTTTACGAGATCCATGGGCAGCCAGCTTGCTCTGCTTCTCCCAGATTGGGTCTGCTATCATAACAAAACCTAAGTCTTTTATCTGGTGCAACTCCGTAATAGTTGACGGCCCACTTTTCCCCTTTACGGTTAAACCCATTTATGCTTTGGTTAGTAGGTGACTCTATCATCTTTTAACGGAATATCCTATGTGCTAGCCCACTCAAGCACCTCCTCGATACTACTAGCCAGTAACTGCAGCTTACCTGACCCGACGACCTCCACGTCGTCTGAAAGTATGAAAAAACTGAGCCCCAGCGCTTTAGCCAGGTCGTCCATATGGATGATGGATAGAAGTATTCCTAGAACCGATCCCTGAGAGACTCCACTCGTTACGTGCAGTGACTCGGAGTTTGCATCACCTACTTTATCATGGTAGGTCCCGTTAGTCAGGAAGTAAGCTATCGACGCAGCTGTCCGTATACCTCATGAGTCTTAAGTTTACTCCGCATTCGTCGGTGATTTACTGGGTCGAATGCCCTGCTGAAGTCTAGATAGCAAACCTCCACTATTTTTCCTTCATCCAGTTGCGATGTGGCTTTGCTCATGAGCCCGGGAGGGTTCAAAAGACATGATCTTCCTTTTTAAAATCAACCCCTTGCTTCTCTCAACAGCCTTCATTCTGGCAAATTCTTGTAGACCTGATGTCTTGCCAGTTTCTCCGAGTATTAGCAAAAGGTACAAGTAAGGCTTACAGGCCTGTAGCTTTTCCCCCGTGAGAGCTGTCCACCTTCGAGGATGGCCATCACTGCAGCTGTCTTCCCGTCGGGTGGCAACAAAGCTTGCCCAAAAATTGAACAGGACAGCTAACGGACATGCTCGCTTACCTCAACAGCCGGTGTTTTAATGATGGCTTGATGTGTGTTATTTGGCCCCACCAACTTGCTGATATTCAACCGCTCCAGTTTTGTTCTCGTTTCATGCACCTTTATAAACACGCGTGACCTGTGTGGCGCTCCTAATGGGTTTCCGGTGTTTCCCGAGTCCCCCTTACCCTTCGATGCACACTAAAACTATTTACTAAGCACCCCCACTATGCCCTAATCTTCGCAAACTACCCTCCCGTTACTTAATACTAGGTTCCCTACTCCCTTCCTGGGGGCACTCTTTGATTGAGCGTATCTGAAGAGTCTCTTGAAGTTCTGCCTAACTGTTTTGGGGCATTCTGGATCAAGAGTTATTAACGCTCTTTTCTGGATCTTGGCCGGTAAGTCGATACCGTTGCCTCTGAAATATTTAGACGCATCAAGGAAGCCAACAATGCAATAGTATTCAACATTCCAGATAAGTTATCTCTCTCAACTGCGAAGAATTTATTCTTAAAGGCTTGCAACCTGGGTTTGTGACCTTGTTTCTGTGTCAGACTCACCAAAGCTTCACAGCAAAATGCATGTCCACTCCTGTTTCGGTTTAATACTGAAGTCGCTGCCAAGAAATTTATTAGCTGACGGTCTTTTGTCGTTGCTAATACAGGATTCGAGCAAGGAAGAATACTTCTCAATCAAACCCCTCTTCAGAGAGAGGTTCACAAAAGCCGTGCCAAGAACCATAACCCTGGTAAACATTTAGCCAGTAGTCCCCCTCAGGTGGTCATTTTACCAGGCGCCGACCATCATGCGAGGACCTCTTCTGTAGTTAGTCGCAAAACAGCTGTCGACCTAGATAGCTCTTCAGTCCACCCTCCACCTGAGCCACGTCGCAAGTGTCAGAACTTGCAGTATAGTCTCAATGAAACATTCCAACTTAATGTGCTCCTTGACGTCCGCGAAAGTGATAAAAGTCCCCCTGACTCGAAGACCAGTAACAAACTGCCATACAAAAACCCAATTGACATGATTCTTTCGACTAGCTCAAGAAGTGTCTGGTCGAACTTATTACGTACTCCCACAGAATATAGTTCAAAAAACAAAAGCCGACCCTCGTTAGAGCTCGAAGTCCAACACCGGTTCGGGAAAATAGCCCAATACCTGAAGTAAAGTCAGTAATCCCTCAATTGTCGACGTCAGAACTAGTCATTCCCTGCATACCTCAGAAAGGCGCGGGACTAGATGTATTTTCAGCGGCATCCGTAACTAATTGCATAACAAATGAAGTAACTCTATCGGTTAAATCAGTCATCCCACCTCGGGGACCCGGGCCTCGCTATCCGAACCCAAACAGTCTTTCGCTTCCGGGTGGAGTGAAACATAAAACCACTCCTTCCAACAACGAAAAAGGAAGTCTCGGCAACACTATTCAGATCGTTATACCAGTACCTTATCCAGATGCAGTTCCGGTCGACTACTTACGGCCTGCCCAACCACACGCATTCAGCTCCCCAATTCCAAGTAGCTGTGAGCCTTCGGACTGAATGCCACTCCATCCAAATTTGCCGGTTTTCCCTTTTCCTCTGAACTTCCCGCCTCCTCCTACAACATGTCTCCTCCCACACCATCCCACATTCCTGGCTACAATTTCCTCAAACCTCGCAGCCAACTTAGGGGGCCATATATTTAATGTACGCCACAGCCAAGATAATGATAGTTTCACAATTGCGCTTTTCAGTGCTCGCTCCCTTGTGAGCAAACTTACATCCATCCGCTCCTTAGCACTGTGATCTCACCCGGATGTGATCCGAGTAGCTGAAAGTTGAATCACTGATAAAACTCCCCTCCGACACATGCTCATACCTGGCTATAATATATTTGCTGCGAACAGATCTGAGAGACATGGTGGCGGATGTCTTGCCTATAGTAAGAACAGTCTTGGAACACACTTGCTCCAACTTCCTATCCTTGATAAGGTCTAAGGCCCTGTATGGATCTTTACACCACTGCTTCGGAGGCAGCTCGTCATTGCATGTGTTCACTGTCCGCCGGGCTACAACATGGGCGATGTAAACGCAATCACCGATGCTTTCTGTCACGCAGCTGAAATCCCGCACGCTGCTAGAATCATGGCAGGGGACTTTAACCTCCCTGGAATGTTTTTGGGCAACCCTGAATTCCTCTCTGAAATTATGCAGTTTTATCTCATGTACCCGTGCAGGCAGCTGGACGCAACAAGTAAAATCATTAACCAGAGGGAACAATATTCTTGATAATGATAGTGATAATGATGATAATGATGATGATAATGATAATGATAATGGTTTATTTCGGATGACCCGAGGCATGCTGTAACGCAAGATCAAACGGTACAATTGGACGTAGAGTCCGAATTCCAAGAGGTTGGTTAAGGTATGTGCACTCAATATTGTACAGGAGAAAGTATTTAAGTCACTCTCTGTGGCGGCGCCCGGCAAATTTGAACTCAAGGTCGGGTGGCCAACCCGGTCAAGTCAGGGTCGAGCTGGTCGAAGGTAGCTGACTCTTCCTGAAACAGTACAAAAAGAAGTGCTATGCAACAAGAGAATCGAACAGAATTGACGAAAGTTTTGTTCACTTCGAGGGAAAAGAAGTTTCCGAGGGAGACATGAACCAGCTACAGCGCTCCGCGGAGTATGGCACGGCTTTGGATTGGAAATCAGACGATGAGAGGAATGAATTTGCAGACAAAGAACAATCAAAATCTTTCGAAGATTTTCCTTGAAACGTTCAGCGACCAAAAATCGGCTGAGTCCGTTAAATACCCAATGAAGGACTCATTTGTAGAGAGTGATTGCCTAGGTGATGGTAAAAGAAGTGACCGGACGCAAGCATGTAATCGTTGCGCACATTGTTAACGTTCATGAGAGGGGAATGTGATGCACCAAAATAGAAATGGGTACTGGGCGACAAATCAGTTTGTGATGCGTAGCCATGATATTAGCAGACACACGGTTTGCACAGATGAGTATTTAAATGACAGGTAAGTATTTACGTTTGATTATCGTTATCTAAGGGCCGAAAATAAAGACCAGAGAGATGCAAGAATCAAAATTGTCTGGAAGGATTTACCAAGATAGAATACCGGATATGAAAAAGCACCAACAAACGCTGAATACAGTTGCGAAGTTGGGCGGCTGGATGTGGGTGGAGTCCGCGATAAACCAAACGGACATCACATCTGGCGAGGTCGCTGGAGTGATGGTGGAAGAAGTGGCAGGATGTAAACATGTAATCGTTGCGCACATTGCTTACTTTCATAAAGGTGAAATGTGATGCACCAAAATAGAAATGGGTACTGGGCGAGTATTTAAATGGCAGGTAAGTATTTACGTTTGATAATCGTTATCTAAGGGCCGAACATGATGACCGGAGAGATGCAAGAATCAAAATTGTCTGGGAGGATTTACCAAGATAGAATACCGGACATTGTGGTACGGAAGTGTATGGCAACAATAAATGTGACTTTTGCAAATATATTGATAACTTATAATATAAAAGCGAGTTTTATCTCGGGGATTGGTTAAGTTTGCTAATAGGACAAGCGGGCAGTTTGGCACGAATCATCGGGAAAAAAGGATCATGAACGGTAAGCCGAGTATGGAAACGGTCTTTTAACCCCGCGATAATTGTGTGCTAGGGAAAGTAGATTTTTCTGGGCGTAAGAAGCGGTAAGTTAAGGTTGCGAAGATGGAGACAAGTACGATAAAAAATAAGCGGTAACTGGGGGAGATAGTTCCATATTTGTAGCATTTCGGGTGAATGATTTTTTGCTGCGACCGGTGCTGGTGGGTGGGGCTGACCGTGCGCGGGACACCCAACCTGAAAACCGTTTTTGTTGACAGGTGCCATCCGCAATCCTATCTGCGTCCGCACATCGTTGCAGACGTCCTGCACGCCCGATGTGCGTCGGCCAAAGTGATGGATCTGACCGCGGCCCGCACCGGCGGGCTTCGCTTGAGTGATATTGGCGTTGTCACATAGAGATCGAATAATCCAGGAGCTTGCGACCAGGTTGCGAGAGGTCCTGGAGAGCATGGCCTGTGTGGTAGTGACGAAATGACGAGCAGGTATCGAGTTTTCAGCAGGAAATGTGGGCCAGGTATTATGCCAAGCCATCGAAGGGTTGCAGAACGTTTCCGGTAAGAGAAACAAGATTCAAACGGTAGATTGGTTTAATTTGTTCTTTTATTGAAACGAAAGGTAAGTAGATTGATGAAGAAGTCCTGGAGCCCTGGAATAAAGGATAGTCCACCGGAAAACGAAAGAGTTTTCAGTTTCTCGGCCCCCACAAGCGGATTTAAGCAAAGAGATTTAGAAACCGAGCGCGCCTCTCGAGGCCGTCCATGAAGTGACCACGAGAGATAAAAAGATGTTTACCGGAGAGAATCATAAAACCATGATAAGACAAGGAAGGTATAATTGGGGATGTCCAGGCTGGCTTGGTTCAAGGGCACTGGCGCACAACTGAATTGTGCAAGACGCATTGATATTCAAAGAAATCAGCACAAACCATTACTACATTAGGCCCCCGAAATATAAAGGCAAAAGTCCTCAGCTACTTTCCTGGTTGTGATCATAAGGTCATAACATGTGAATTCCCCATCCAACAGCATTACAAAGAAAGTCCTCAAAATGGGAAATTTTTCTGAAATGCAAATTAGGACATTCCACCCACCATCCGGAGTAATCAGACCTGGGTTGAAGTATTCCTAGTATCTTATCCTCAGCTGGCGTCGGATGTGATGTACTCTAACTTATTCTGCCCTCCAAAAGTCATCCCTCACGGGATAATCAAAGTCAGTGTGGGAAAGACCCATCGACAACAAAAGACGCAACGTAAATTCGAGAAGTTTCAGCTTGCCTACAAAAGGATCAACGACCTCTCTATCTTCCTCTGCCTCAGCCACCTCTCACGCCAGCTACTAAGCGAAAAGGAGGACAAGCCGAAAAAGCAAGAATTGTACGCTCTCAACCAGCCGGATGAAATAGTCCTCCTCTCTGGCCTTATTGAAGCTCGAAACCCCTGCTGTACATCCAAAATACCATATTTGCTCCTATCTGAGAACATTTATATTAGCTCGCCTCAGTTAATCGCTGAGGTGTTCAATAATTTCTTCTCTTCTACTTTTGTAACAGACCACAATAGTCCAGCCCGGGATCTCAACTCTTTGACTGCCAATACCTTGTCAACCGTGGTATTCTCAGCTAACGAAGTCAGAAAGCTGGTAAATACCACCCGGCCCTAGTTTCGTCTTGGCGGCCTGGAAATAGTGATGCTTCTGCTGAACTTACTTTACCTCTCCATGTCACAAAGCCTTTTCCCCTTCCCAGTGGAAGGCTTCCTTTATCATTCCCCTCCATAAGAAGAGTGCCTTAAATGACCCTGCTAATTACCGCCCTATGAACCACACTCCTATTATATCCAGGATAATGGAACGAGTAGTCAAAAATGAGACTGCCAATTTTGTCCCCACCAGTGGGTTATTAAATTAAAACCAACACGGATTCTTAAAGTCTATGTCGTGTCTGACCTGCCAACTTGACTTCCTCAATCTAATCACAAAGTCACCTGACTCTGGAAAGGCATTTATCGTTATCTTCCTTGATATGACGAAGGTGTTTGCTCGCGTGTCTCATGCTCAGCTGCTAACAAATGTTAAATCATACGGCATAACAGACCCACTATTTTCTTGGTTGTCATCCTATCTTAGCATGAGATCACAGGCAGTAAACAACGAGGGTTACCTCTCATCACCCCAGCCAGTCACAAGTGGTTTTATGCAAGGCAGTGTGTCAAGCCCACATTTATTTCTCCTTTACAATAACGACGTATTCAAAGTAATACGCCATGGCACCGCGTTTCTATTCAGCGATGATATCAAAATTGTGTATTCCCCTCCACCCCTTACGTTGACCTTAACCCTCACCGAAATAGCTGACAACCTGAACTATCTTAACATCTGGAGCAACACTTGGAAAATGAGTTTCTCCGCCGCCATTCTCACGTATAAAAGTCAAATTCCTCCTGAATCCATCACCTCAACCGGCTGGTACATTCCAATTACTCCGCCAGTACGAGATCTCGGCCTACAGTATTCCTGCACTTTTACCTTTCAAGAACAAGCCACCTGGCAGGTGGCTTACCCTATCTATCCCCACCATACTTACTTCGCTTTACTCGGTTAGAACAGACCCCATTCCTCTTCTTTATTTTGCCCTGGCTTTCCAACACTAAGTCCAGTTACGGCTACCACAACTTGCCTCCAACTCACCATTCTTATTCCTAGCTTTGGTCATTAATTTGTATTCTCATTCACTCCCAATGGCTCATAGTTCTCATTCTTCTCAAAGTAGCCTGTATCCAAATTACTAGATTTCTCTTTTCACCATTGACCTTTGATCCTCAGCTGGGAGCATCTCAGACTGCGTCTCTCCATTCTTGTGCTTCCAGACACGAACCGGTGCGCCTCTCCCTTTTATGTCCTGGAATGATACGGAGATAATACCGGCGAACTACCTGGCCCACACTTCCGGCTGAAAATCTGATACCAGCCCATCGTTCAGTCGCGCACTCATTGACCCTGTTCTCCAGGATCCCCGCAATTCCCTAGACTGATCCATCCCTACATCAGTATGATCTCGACCAACATCACCTGTGAAAATCCCGCCGGTGTGGGGCGCGGTCAGGTCTACCGCTTTGGTCGGTGCACATCAGGCGAGCTGGACGTCTGCATCGATGTGCGGGCGCAACTAGGTTGGTGGATCACATATCCTGCCTCCAGAAGTGGTTTTCAGGTTGGGCGTCCAGCGCCCGGTCAGCCTCACCCACTAACACCGGTTTCGGATTAGGAAAACCAAACAAAGAGAACACCAAATATATACTCGAAATGCCACAAATATGCTGCTGTCTCCTCCAGCTGAAATGGACTCTCCATCATGCTCGCTTCCAAATTCGCCACCATAACTTACAGCTTTTCACGCCCGGCAAAATTTACTTTCTTTGGCGCATAATTGTCGCATACTTAAAAACCCATCAAAGGTCTTGACTCGTTGTGCCCGGTCCACTTACCCGCGGTTCCATGATAAACTATTCACCAGTCTTATTTGTAAACTTAGCCGTTCTCTAAGATGAAGCTCACTCCTTTTTGCTACTTTTACTGATAAACTAGAAAACTAACGCATTTGTCGTTGCCATTCAATTCCGGGCCACAATCTTCAAACAGTATGTGAAGCTGCGAAATATATCTCCAGGGATTCCCAGTAATCGGTGATTCCATGATTGTTTGCCTTTTCTGTCAGTTCCACTGTTCGCCCACTTAGGGCTGTTGCACTGCAATATCCCCATCTCGCAAGGTGTCGTGTCCCATATATGCACATTTGATAAGCTCTTTTACCTCGGAGTTCTGTTCTGTCGCCATAAAGTGGTCCACCCCCTGTAATTAACTTAAATTGGTAGTCTACTTCCCATCAATTCACCATTTTTGCCAGCCGTGTCTTTCCTACAGTTGTAGTTGAGCACCACACATCGATATTTGCCGGTTGCCGGTTTCTTGTTGATGCACTATATTATTTTTTCTGAAAGCAAACAGTCCGCTCAAAGTCCACATGTTTTTATCCGGCCACTTCTCCCACCATCACTTTGGAAACCACGGTCCAGGTGTGAAGTCCATTCGGTCTATCATACATTCCGCCCATATCCGGCTGCCGAACTTTGCAAATCTATTCCTCGGTTGTTCTGCGTACTTCCTTTCAGATGCTCTATTCCGACAAATTGTCTCAGACACTTCAGGTCCCTGATACACTCTTTTCACCGCGCGAATTCTCTGCAAGAAATATCAGTATGTAAATACTTACCTGTCATTTAGGTGATCATCTCTGTTGCAAGCCACGTTTCTGCCACTATCGCAGCTACGCACTACACATCGAGTTTTCGCCAGTTCCCAGTTTCACATTGATGCGTTGTATTCCTTTTTTCCGAAAGCAAACGATCCGCTCAAAGTCTATATGTCTTTATCGGGCACTCCTTTTACCATCACTTTGGAAACCACTGTCCAGTTTGTTGTCCGTTTGCCATGCTACTGGCTCAATCGATATACGGTCACTGAAATTCACAAACGTAATCCTCGACTGATTTTTCATGTTCTTCATGCGTATTGGCACCTTTTTTCACCGTCTTATTTTACATCGTAACCCCTTTCACACGTTGCAAAGCCCTATTGCCTGATCACTTCCGCTTCGGGAATATTTCTTTTTCACGATATCCATGTATCCGTCAACCCAGTGTGGTTCTCCTGCAGGACGGTCTTCTTTTCGCAGGATCTGTGTGATTATATACTATTCCGCATCGACTCCACCTTTTGGAAGAATAATTACTCCCCACCCCCAGCCGGCTCGACCACATGACCTCGAAATTAAATTCACCGGGCTGTACCGCAACAACAGACTTGAATGCTTTCTCTTACATTCAATGGCGTTCACATAGTTGTACAATCCTCCTGTGACCTTGATTCATCTTTCAGCTGTGCTGTTTGACCTTACATTGCAGCAGGCTTTGGAGTTGTCCGAAATAAACTAGTACTGTTATTATCCCAATTCCAGCCAGGTTATCTGGCCGCTGCCGTCCACTACTAAGGCTTGATTTTGTGCTTGTGTCCTTGCAGTGAGGAGAATCTTTCCCGCAGGGCCGGTACATTCCGTGGTTTTCTCTACTTTCCTTCTACAGCAGCTGCTTCATCATATACGCCGCACTTTGCCGATTCCGTGTTTATTTCGGCAGCATTTAGCTTTCCAAGATACCCACACAGTTCCTCGTGACCCTCGAATGACTCAGGCAGTGTAAACTTGATCAACAAGCGACCAATCTTGCCAAAAAGTGGGTAACCGCCGAGTCAGTCTATGACTCATATACATTTCGTGACCACCGATTCTAGAGGGGATGGTTGATATCCCGCCCTGCATAAGAAATCTGCCACTCTGTGCCGAAATAGACCTCACTCGTGGAGCCACTCGACCAAGTACACCTCTGCTCTACCACGAACACAGTCTCCATGGTGCATCGAACAGTGCGGGAAAATACTTCGAAAGCACTATAATATCGTCGCTTCGTTAAAACACACATTTATATATAATACTTGCGTGTTGCAAACAACTAAGTTATCTATGGACCAACCCTTGGTGCTAAATTATTAAAACCTATCTTGGACCTGCTTGACGCACCTGATTGTCTGTTGCACGCCGTGAACTCGGCTCCTATTTTTGAGTCCGTATGATCGCACATTTGAGGTTTGCGTATATTTTACGATGTTTCTCATTCAATAATTTGGTGTCTTAGGAATTTTGGATCAATGTTGATTTGGTTTCGGGATTCAAGCGAATTAGCCAACGCATTGCTCAGAGCGTGTTACAATACCCAAATTGATCAACTTGAAGTGATAAAACACGCGGCACGCCCAGAAGAGGGAAAAGGCAATCGAACCCGAACGGGAAGTATTTCGACAAGTTACTGTGGGGAGGGGTTGAGTGCGTTTGATTCTATAGATAATGCTAGATCTCCCAACCCTGTCAGTGCCACCTCACATTTTGCTGAGGGTGTTATTGATTGCAAGAACGTTGATTTGTTTAGGTCGAGGACATTAGAACTCTCACGGCTTGGTCAATTGTTCCTGGTTCACGCACTCCCATCGCGGTCGTTTTGTCCCCTGTACAATTATCCATGATCACTCGTGCCACTCCCAACAGTGCGGGGCGCGGTCAGATCCACCGCTATGGCCGGCGCACATCGGGCGTGCAGGCCGTCTGCAACGATGTGCGAGCGCAACTAGACTGGTGGATCACACCTCCCGCGTTCACTTCACGAAGTGTTTTTCAGGTTGGGTGCCCAGCGCACGGCCAGTCCCACCCACTAGCACCGGTTGCGGGTGGCACGCCCTAACTTTTCTTGAACTACCGAATCCAATGCTGTCGGTTGAAAATTGCATGCTCCTCATCGTTTTTCCGCCACAGCTTGTTCATCTAGAGCTCTTATAATCTGTTTCCACTTCCCGTCTTTGTCGCCCCACCACGGTATGCACACCTTCCCGTTTTGTCCTCCCTCCTATTGCCTCTCTCTACATCAACTTTCACTGCTTTGAATCATTATCGTCCTAACCACTCTTCTCTGTCGACGCTCGCCAATAACTTTTCCCACCTGCAGTCATTGCTGGCTTCTATCATCTATGCGCTTGGCGTTACCCTCTGCTCAGAACGCCCATTGATAGCTTCCTTAAAACCTGTCGCCCTGGTAATCCCTCCTCGTGCCCCATGCCATGATGCACCAACCGCACCCGCACCCATGCCCAATCCGCATATTAGAAATTGCCGCTCCAAACTTCGCATCCTTTACAGTCGTATTTATTATCTAATCACCATCACCATATCTTCCTCTGCGGTTCTTTCCAGTGTCCTGATTAGTATTTACCTGTTCAATTGTCTGCCGGCACACAGCTCTCCAGCTCCATTGCCCCAATTCCTTTGCGCGTTCGTTTTTTTTGTGGCCTTTTTGCTCTATTACTGGTCCACTTACCTCGGGGCTTCCCGCTTCCTTGTCCACCTCCTTCGTGTTTCATCTGCAGTAAAATGATCTGATTGGTGATTTCTTACCTGTGTCTCCTCGGTCATTGCTTTCATCCCTTGATCCGTTTATTGCTCGCTACAGGCATTTTTCTGTACCTTCCAGTGTGGTCCGCTTTTCCATGTTCCACCATTGTAATGACAACGTTACGTCGTGACGTTCTTTTACAGTTCCAAATTGTTTGACCTGTCACTACCCGATTCCTCTGGTCCGTCACTACATCTCGCACCTGCATTGATCAAATAATTAGACCCATTCTTACCTGTTTTCCTTGATCCTGTCTTTCATCTTCACTCTTCCATGAACTGCTCCTAACAGTCTTCATCACTTCTGTGCTTCCACATTCTATTTTTCTCTCCGTTGGGCTGCCACGTGCACTTGTCATGAAGTTAATCCACCACGAAATTCCAAAGTTAATCCTACAACCAATTGATCTAACATTACCTACTCCTCCTATTGACTGGTAATTTCTTTCTAGGACCCCATTGTTATTGCTCCTGCTTCTCTTAAACCTATACATATATATACAATTAATCCATATATATATATAAACTTACGCATGTATATATATATGTGCACGCGCTCTGCATCTTGCAGTTCCTCACCTGCCATTTCTCTTGCTATCATCCCAACGACCGTCATCATAGGCATCCATCAACTCTACATCTGTGCCTCTCATCTACTGTATCCAATCCTTCTAAATCGTTTTTGTCATCTGATCATCCCTCTACGTCTTGCATTGCTCGCTGCCTGTTTTACGGCGAGTTTTGTGTCCTGTCCGCCGACAATTCACCGCAAAGTACCAATGCTTCATAGTCATCTAATCCACTGCAATGCACCTCACCTTTTTCTCCATCGTTCCTCGCTACTGCAATTTTTTATACCGATTTCCAGCCTTTCTCATGTTTACCAGTCTGCCTCCATATGTAATTGCCCGGGACCAGCCATTCAGTCCACCTGACCTTGAATTTCAAATTCACCGGGCGTCCATTCAAATCCGCTCTTGAGCTCATTTAAACTCCACACAATCTCTATGGTGTGCATCAGTTTATACTATTTTCATCTTACCTTATTCACCCTTCTGAGCCTTTTTACCCAATATTTTAAGGAGAGTCTCCATATTTCCATGAATTATATCTGTCCATTCCATCACCTGTATCTACATGATCATGCACATGGCATGCTTCGGGCGCTTCCGAAATAAACCATTATTAACTAGAACAGCAGTTGGTATCCGCTAGGCGACGGGCCCAGGGCACGGAGTGAAAATGTAGATGGAGCGAGGCCGAGCATAGAACTGGTGAAAACGAACCCTTTATTAGACCAAAGCGAATAGAAATGGAAAGTCACATGCCGGCATCGATGCAACCAATAACCAATTTACCGAGAGCGGAGCTGGCAATCTTCGACAAACGACCAGAACAACATTGAAAGTTCGTTAGGCAATTTTTAGCCTTTATCGGGAATGTGGTAACCGACGCGGGACAAATGCTACTCTGCCTGACGCACGAATGTCGAGGAAGAGCTAGAGAAGCTATTGATGAGTGTGCCATACTCGACCCGAGACGGGGCTGCGTATGCGTGAGGGAGATTTTGAAGGATTTGTTTGGCCAGCCGTTCAAAGTTGTTCACAATCTGATAAAGGGCGTGGTGTCAGAAGCCAAATAAACAAAGGGCTGCGTCTGTACAGTGGCCGATCTCGTCATTTGGATGCAGAATCGTTCGATAGCCCTTGATTACTTGGGTTATGGGGTCAATCTCAACGCGATGCACATATTGAAGTGGATAGTTCGTTGTCTCCCGTCCTAACCGCAGGGTCACTGGGCCGAAGAGGCGGAACGCATGGGCCGGGATGGCCGCGAGGCCCATTTTGCGGGGCTGACGGAACATTCAGATAGACAAGCAAGAATAGCCGATAGCAAATTTCGTGGATTCATCCGTGGTGGCAGCAGAACAGATGGGCTTGGCACCAGTAAAGCCCAGAGTGCTGTACGGAAATACTCGGAACAACAGCCCTGAACGGGTATGCATGCCACTTCACGCGAGGCCGTAGCCTACCCAAGCTACAAGAATTGCGACACTAATCGCGGGTTATCAGACTGTCCAAAATTCCTCAAAGCTACACCAAACGAGCGTTGGGGAATGGCAAGGACGGTAGGAGCGTATCGTATCTGCCTTAACACCTCACACCAGGCAGCAGCTTGCCGAACGAGAGCTGGATGCGTTCACGAAGGCTGTCCAGGCGGACACCATCGATTACCACACCAAGCAACGGAAGCTGCGCTGGACGAGAACACTAAGCCCAGTGTGTTCTGCTCAACACCACGGCCCACTCACAAACCAGTGCGTTGGAGAGTAGTCACTGTGTGAGTGATGACTCCTCATGGGGTGCCAAAGATTTGGCCCTTATCGGCAGTGGATCGGACACCACGTTGACAAAGGAGTGATTTGCCGATGAACGCCAAATTGCAAAGAGCCCGACGTCGTTAGCTGTGAGCACGGTGGGTGGAACCCAGGCAATAACTCTAGGTCGGCTGAGATTGCAACTCGTTTCCCTAGATACCAATGGGCAGATCTATTAAAAGGGAGGCTTTTACTTTGGCTAATCTCCCCACGGGAGCACCAAGGTCGGTGGATGCAATTCTATCTGTACGGCGCCATTTGCGGGGTGCAACCGCCGTGGATCGGGAGGATGAGGAAGTAGACGTTCTTATCGGCTGCGACGTACCAGAAGCGCATTGGGTGCTATACCAGAGAGCAGGCGACCGCCAGGCACTGCACACAGCAAGCACGACACTAAGATAGACACTATATGGCGCAGCCGGGCGGCGTAGCTCCATAAATTGTGTCAGCAGGAACGGAGCGCATAGAGCACCAGCTGCGTCGTCTGTACGAGCAAGAGTTTCATGACATTGGGGAAAACCGACTAGCCACACTGCAGGCGGCACAGCAAGGGACTAAAGGCTTAAAAACCGATTCAGGGTACCATTCTCGTGGCTTATACAGGCCGACCCTCTCGTTGACAACAGAACTTGCCCTCTCCACAGGTTGCTGCGCTTGAGAGAACGCTTCGGCCAGGATGAGGAACTCTGGAAACGGTACTCGGAGGTAATGATGCGAAACAAAGTGTTCGGTTAAGTTGAAATGGTGCCTGAAACTACCAACAACCAAGAGAGAACATGCTTTTCGCCTCACCACCCGGTTCTCCACCCAAAAAACCCGAAAAACTGCGGGTGGCCTTCGATTGCGCATCCAAGTTTCGGAGAAAGTTGTTTAATTATCGTTTACTACAGGGGCACGATTGGACGACACCACTGATTGAGGTCTTGTGTCTGTTCAGCGTAGGCAGAGTGACTTTGTCGGATGACTTCTGAGAGATGCTTCTTCAGGTGAAAATACCAGGAGAAGAAAGATGTGCGTCGCGTTTCCCATGGTGGGACGAGAACGACTTAAGCAAGTCTTTGACAGATCACAGAATGACGGTGCATCCGTTTGGAGCGATATCATTACCCTTCTGTGCAAACCACGCCCTACGAGAAACCGAAAACAAGTACGGAGCTTTGGTTCACCGGTCAGTAGTGGATAGTGCCAGCAGAAGTTCCTACGCCGATGACTACCTTGGATCATTCGATGACGTTGTATCGGTCATAACACAATTTAGGTGCCTAACAGAACTGCTACAAAAGGGCGGTTCCTACCTCACGAAGTGGATGTCGAACGCACCGAAGGTTCTTGAAACCATTTGCAAAGGAGTTCAGAAAACCCCGTTCCATGCATTAGCATCCATATTACAAACGACATTTATCATTCGTATGAACTATCTTTGCTGGAATTCCGATTATTTGTTTTATTTCTTTAAATCTTTGTCACAAACCGGACTCCTACCGTTGCCTCGAGCGAGAGTCGCTCAGCTTGAATTTCGTTGTGACTGTATTTGGTAATCTCATCTTCTGTAACTAACCTTTGCTGTAACCCAGCTGCAGTTGTTGATTTGTTGTCCAATTTGGAGCGAAAGAGCCCAGGAAGAACACTATTGAGGTTTGATTATTGTAAAATTAATTAATTTGTTGTATATAGTACCGTAGCTATTTGGAATCGACTTTGTTTTGAATTGTGTCGAAATTGGTTACTACGCGTCGCTCGAACGTTCCGGTGGCTGGTTTTTACAGTACTCAATATCCTTGGCAATTGCTGAGGCATTAAATTACGCGGCAAATTGGCAAACCGTTCAAAATCAAAGGACAATACCCTGCAGGTGAAACAAAACCCTCTGCCCGAAGGTGTTGGTCATGTTTCTTGCTCAGGCTCTAGTATATCAGGTTGTTCTAGGTTTAGCTCGGTTTCCTATAAAGCTAGAGCTGATCTGTTGTTAGCTGAGTTGAAGGAGAAGCAGTTTGCAGAACAATGAGAGTTAGATAAACAACGTAAGCTGCTCCAGGTGAGGAATGAGACGTAAATGGCGAAACTGCGTTTGGCGCTCCCTGAGGAGGAAGATCTAGTCAACAGAGATGAAGTCAAGGGTGGAGTATAAGTCAGTGAACATCTTTCTCGTTACCTAGGTGATTGCCACGTGCAGAACGATGCACCACGAACAACAAGCTTGGTTCCAGTGGCGGAACCTGCAGTGACTCATCGTTTGGACTTACCCTGAGTGGAACTTGAGCCATTTGCGGGCTGCTGGTCAACGTACTGGAGGTTTGTGAAACAGTTCGAATATTACGACGAAGGTAGAGTTCGAGACGATGGCCAGCGCCTACTTTATTTGATGCATTACTGCAAGGGACAAGCAAGGGATGCGATTGCCGAATGTGTTATGTTGCCTCCGACAATTGCAAACAATAGGGCTAGGGAAATCCTAAAGGATCTGTACGGACAAGATCATGTAGTGGCTCGTTCACTGATTGACGGCTTACTGCAAGGTCTGAAGCCTCTGGTGGAAGATTCGGATGCCCTGACCAAATTGTCGTTAAAAATGCGGAACTGTGAAGTTGCCCTCACGCAGATGAATTGCATTTCAGACGTCAACTCATTGCAGACTATGGAACGTATCACTCGAGTGCTACCAACGCGTCCCCAGGATTTGTGAGCTAGGACCGTTGATGATATTTTGGGAAGAGGAGACGAACCGAGGTTCCAAGATCTGCAGCACCTAGTGCCCCTTTAGGCACGGATTGCTCGAAGTAGGTTTGGCAAACTGGCTGCCGGTAGCAAGGCTCAGGGGTATTCGCGGTCATCCAGTTGGAAGAATTATGCACAAAACTCGCATCCAGAAGCGACACGGTTCATGACAAATCAGGGTAGTACTTTGTTGGTCGCAGCTAATAGGTGTTCGGTATGTAATGGAATACACGCACTTGAGGAATGTCAGCGATTCCTGTCTGGTGATAAACCCGGTCGTTGGGCATTGATCAAAGAAATCAAAGCTTGTTTTTCGTGTCTCAAGTGTGGACATCTGTTCCGTTTCCAAACCATGTTCAACTTCAGGTTGTCCGGAACGGCACCACCCTCTACTGCATGTTGCACAGAAGCAATGTACCTATCAAGTCCCGCAAAGATACAACACAAGGGCTGCAGCTGGATAAGCTGGGTACGGACGAGGCAAGAAAGCCTGAGCAGCGGACCAATAATTGTGCGGCTACTCTTAGGCCAGAATGACGGGTCAGTTTGGGTGTATTACCAGTGCAAGTAGACGGACCGGGGGGCTCTGTGGAGACCTACGCTCTGCTGGACAGCGGATCTGATGTGACTCTAATACAAACAGACATTATGGAGCTGGTGGGCCTGAAGGCATCCCCGACCTCACTTTCTATTTCGACCGTAAATGGGACTACCACTGGGAATTCAGGAATAACGGAGCTGCAACTGAACTCATTGTCAGAGAATGATTTCGTGAATGTAGAGAGAGCCTTTTGTGTTGATAGGCTACCAATCCAAGCAGTCCATTACTGCACAGATGCGGACATTTTATCCTGACCTCACCTACATTGCATCCAAAGACAGAATCTGGAAGATTCGAGAGTGCGGATCCTGATAGGTGCCGACGTCCCAGAAGCACATTGGGCATTAGAGCAAAGATGCGGCAAAAGAAAACAACCCTACGCTGTACGGACGATTTTAGGATGGATTATTCTCGGTCCGATAAACTAGGAACCACGCTTTGTGAGGACAGTAAACCACATTGAGAGGGGAATCGACCCCTTAGCTGAACAGATCGATCGACTGTACAACGCCGATTTCTGCGATGGGTGTGCATCGGAAAACTCTCCTTCATTAGAAGACAAACAGGCCGTTGATATGGTTTCCAATGCCACAACCTGGTTGGACGGACACTATGAAGTTGCACTTCCGTGGAGTAATACTGAAGCGAGACTTCCAAATAACTATATTGTGGCCAAAGAGAGATTGAACGGCTTGAGGAAAAGGTTTGCGCGTGACCCTGAATTCTTTGACAAATACTCTACAATGATAAAGGGTGATGTGCGCAAGGGCCACGCCCAGTTAGTGCCCGATGTACAGCTAAAAATGGGGTTTGAGCCAAAGTGGTACCTACCACATCAAGCAGTTGCAAACCCTAAAAAGCCTAACAAGTTGAGGGTGGTGTTTGACTGTGCGGCTGCTTTCCAGGGACGTTCCTTGAATGATTACTTGCTACAGGGCCCGGATACGACAGCAAGCTTCGTTGGAGTGTTGCTTCGTTTTCGAAAGGAATCTGTCGTGTTGGCTGCGGATATTGAAGAAACGTTCGTACAGGTTCGAGTGCCGACGAGAGACAAAGGAGCACTGAGGTTCCTCTGGTGGGAAAATGGTCGACTTGGTGGTAATCTTGTTGAATATCAGATGAATGCCCAATCGTTTGGTGCCACTTCCTTCCCATTTTGTGCAAATTTCGAGTTACGTCGCACGGCAGACGATTGAGGACAGTATGAGGATTATGTTTTCAGGGCCGTGTATAACAACTTCTATGTAGACGACTGTCTTGTTTCTTTGCCCACACCGGAGAATGCAAGAGTTTTTGCAATCCAAATGAGTGAGTTACTATCACGAGGTGGATTCCGGCTTCCTAAGTGGGTGTGTAATCGTAAGGAGGTGCTGGATATTTTACCAAAATCTGCGCTGGCCCATCCCACTTTGGAAATAGATGATTGTGTGCCTGTGCCGGAGAGGACGTTGGGGTTA
Organism: Fasciola hepatica; assembly: GCA_948099385.1. Classification (NCBI taxonomy): domain Eukaryota; kingdom Metazoa; phylum Platyhelminthes; class Trematoda; order Plagiorchiida; family Fasciolidae; genus Fasciola; species Fasciola hepatica. The sequence continues at coordinate 8,238,920 of CANUEZ040000019.1, forward strand.
GAATGGAATGCAATAGAAGACACGTTCCAGTTTTCATTCGCAACACGCGAAAAACCTCAAACAAGGCGTGGCTTGTTGTCTATAGTATCATCCGTGTTCGATCCACTAGGGTTGGTTTCACCTTTCATTCTGCCAGGCAAGGTGTTATTGCAATCACTGTGCCGCTTGAAGCTTGGTTGGGACGACCCAATTGGAGAAGAACCCCTACGATGCTGGAATGAGTGGTTAAGAAGTATGGAACAACCATGCGCATTCAAAATTCAGCGTTCTACTATTTGAGGTGACTCGCTGAACGAAGGTGTACAGCTTCATGTATTTTGTGACGCTTCTGAAGTTGGCTATGGGGTGGTGGCGTATTCCAGAATGGTTTCAAGAGACGTAGCCCTCTACTGTGCCCTACTGTTCCCTAAGTCAATGGTAGCTCCTCTGAAGACCGTAACGATCCCTCGATTGGAGTTAGCCGCAGCAAGACTGGCCGTTAGAGTTTCTCGGATTCTTACGGAAGAAACTGGAATCAAGTTTGGTAAGATCTACTACCGGACGGACCCTGCTATAGTTTCGCACTACATAAACAACACTAAAACGAGATTCAGTACGTACGTTGCCAACCGTTTGGCTGAAATCCATCAGTGGTCGGAACCCTGGCAGTGGCGTCATGTCAGATCGGAGGCTAACCCTGCAGACTTGGCATCAAGAGGCACAACATCACCTAGTGATATCAGCTGCTGGTTTGAAGGTCCTAAATTCTTGATGAACGATGAAACCTCATGGCCGAACAGTCCTACGGTGTCTGCAGCACCACCAAACGTTGAGTTGAAGCAGCCTTCGAGTACAGTTCTCACGGTGTTGCAGGATACACGGAGGGACGCACTTCTAGCTAGGCACTCCAGTTGGTTTCACTTGCTGAAGTCGGTAGCGCGGTTAACCCGTTTTAAAATGTACGTTGCAGTCATGAGAGGCGGGCGCACGGATCTAGGATTGACAACTGGGCCCTTGAAGTTAAACGACATTGCTAAAGCGGAGGAAAGTGTTTTTTTGGTTGTACAAGCTAAGGTCTATGGTGAAGAGTTAAAATGGCTACGAGACAGGAGCAATAACCTATGCACTAACAAATCTCCGATGAACAGAACCCTATTAAAACTCGATCCAATTTTATTAAATGGAATTATTTGTGTTGGAGGACGACTGAACTACCCCAGTCAGCTTCAGGGTGTGAAACATCCGGTGATACTACCCAAGACTCACCCGATTACAGACTCGATAATCCGATGGTATCACGCGATGGAAGGACACGCAGGACCTTCTCAGTTACTCGCGGAACTTCGCAAAAAATTTTGGATTGTACAGGGGGGAGCTGCCGTCAAGCGAGTACTTGGAGGATGTTGGAAATGCCGGAAGCATTTGGCGGTCGTAGGCAAGCACATGATGGCTCCTCTACCAGCCATTGGAGTCCAACAAGGTTGGTTTCCGTTCGAATACGTCGGAATAGATTATTTCGGCCCATTTGCGGTTAAACATGGGCGCAGCATGGAGAAACGATGTGGATGCATCTTCAGCTGTCTACAGATGCGCGCAATGCATATTGAAGTTTCTTATTCTCTAAGCACGGATTCATTCATTATGACAATGCTGCGTTTCATTTCGAGGAGAGGGGCACCGTCCGAGATTTTTAGTGATAACGGTACAAACTTTGTTGGGGCTCAAAGGGAATTGAAGAACCTAATGGGAAAATGGTCTAGTGATAAGATTGCTGATAGATTGTTGCAACGGGGCGTGCAGTGGTATATGGGAGATCATGGTGGGCTCGGTTAGAAGGGTACTTCTTTCAATTTGTGACGAGCAGCCGATGACTGACGAAATATTATTGACATTCCTTACGGAAAGTGAGCGGATAGTAAACGGACGACCGCTAGTGCCTTTGACCTCGGACTGTCTCAATCTGCCAGTACTCAAGCCCAATGACCTACTTATCCTGAGAGCGAACCCACGAGATATTCCAACGGATTCGTTGCGCGATAGACTGGTTCGTCAGTGGAGGCAGGCAAACTACCTAATATCTGTGTTTTGGAAAAGATGGATCAGGGAATATCTTCCACTATTACAACAGCGGCAGAAGTGGATAACTCGAGAACGCAAATTTAGATCGGGTGATGTAGTGCTACTAGTTTCGGAGGCCTTGCCGCGTGGCCGGTGGCCGATAGGAGTCATCGAAAGCATCTCAGTTTCAGACGATGGTTTGATGCGAATGGCAACAGTGCGAACTAATGAAGGATTAGTGCTCCGTGACATTAGAAAGATTTGTCTTATTAAAGGCGAACCGGACACTGGTGGTGTAAGTTCAGAGGCCAACTATTCTCAGGTGGGAGGCGGGTCTTCGGATCTGCCGAATCGGGAGGGACCACTGAGAGTTGATCCACTTGTCCGACTGGAAGCTGCTCCTGACGGTGATACGTTTTAGGTATGAGAGAACCGTAGGACGAGCCGATGCACGAGGCCGACCACACCTAGCGGCCGGTGTAAAGTGTTCAGAAAACCCCGTTCCATGCATTAGCATCCATATTACAAACGACATTTATCATTCGTATGAACTATCTTTGCTGGAATTCCGATTATTTGTTTTATTTCTTTAAATCTTTGTCACAAACCGGACTCCTACCGTTGCCTCGAGCGAGAGTCGCTCAGCTTGAATTTCGTTGTGGCTGTATTTGGTAATCTCATCTTCTGTAACTAACCTTTGCTGTAACCCAGCTGCAGTTGTTGATTTGTTGTCCAATTTGGAGCGAAAGAGCCCAGGAAGAACACTATTGAGGTTTGATTATTGTAAAATTAATTAATTTGTTGTATATAGTACCGTAGCTATTTGGAATCGACTTTGTTTTGAATTGTGTCGAAATTGGTTACTACGCGTCGCTCGAACGTTCCGGTGGCTGGACTTCACGCCATTCCCTACCACGAGAAGGCAAAAAGGGTTCGAGATCTGAACGGGCCACTACTTCCAACAGAACGCACTCTGGGAAAACAATGGAACGCGAAAACAGACAAATTCGTTTTCGAGCTGAACGTCCCCAACCAACTTCCTCACACCACGACGTTAAGCATGCTGTCATTCGTACACGTATCACCAAGGCATCTAGGGATTTGCCCCAAAGGTCTCATTTAGAGTCACCATGCCCTCCTCCAGATCTATTATCCCGCATTACCAAATCACCTCGGCATCTAGTGCTAATCTCTGCTAGGCTTCATGAGTGTTTAGCGGTCACCGACCGTATTCCTAACGAAACTTTTGGCCCTCACACTGACCTACTATCACCCTCAATAACGTTCCCCTCATTTTTATCATGGTTTCCGTCCGAGGGCTCCATTAGACGCCGCATTTATAACTCTTGATCGCCTATCCGGCGCTACTCGCCGGCCGCCGAATCCAGTGCTGATCTCCATCAGTCTTCTGGAGTGTCTCACCTAATATGCATCTTACGGCAATCACCTGTTTGATGTCTCCATAGAAGTGACACCCTTCAACCAGTCTCTCTTTAAAGGCAACCACACCTTATCCTACAAACCACTAACATGTAACCAACCTGCCAATCTCTCCAGCCTAGTTACTACCGCTTCTGTTGACACCCTCCTGGCTGACAACCCGGCTGCCGGAAGTATACCCGGCCCCAATATTCATCTGTTGCCCTCTCGTGGAGCCCTATCGCCCAGTAACCTCAAAACAAGCAGAGTTTCGTTTCCCCTGTTGAATTTTCGTTCGCTGTTGAACCAAACTAATGACTAAAGCAATTATGTATTTGCCTCCAGCTTTGACACTGTTCTGACGACAGAAACATGGTCAGTCGATCACACCCCAACTAACATTGTCTCGTTGGTAGACTATAACCTCTTTCGAGCAAGCAGAGCTAACCGCCGAGGCGGTGGTTGTCTCGCGTACATAAAACAAATTTACTGCCACCTTCCTCCACCACCCAGTGCTCGACTACTTCTCCGGCTCTCGTTGGCTCTCCGTCCAAACTCCTGGAAGTATGTTGCTTATTGGGTGCATCTACCGAGCACCTACTTCTAGGTATTCTGGACTTCCGCATATTATTAAGGCTTTCAAGTACAATTCTACTCTATCTTTATGTCCAAAGATCATAGCAGGAGACCTTAACACTCCCGCTATTTGTTGGAATACAATGAATGCTCCCTCTTATCTATTCGATTTATTTCTGACCACCTACGCTGCGGGATGGACACAGCACGCCTCCACTCCAACAAGACATAACTATATCGTTGACCTAGTCTTCACTGATGGCCCCCCTGAGGCGAACGTCCTCGTTACACAAAGCCTTCCTGGTAGTGACCACAGAATGGTCATATGTCACTTCGCTGTTACGCAGGAATCATGCCTACCCGAAGTTTTTGAAATCCAAAACCAAAACTCCTAGAGAACGGCTATAAAGAGCCCAGTTGCCTACCTCCCTCCGGGGCATTGACTGGTCCGACTTCTTACTCACTTCCGAACCAAAAAGAGTAGATGATGTGTTTTACGCCAAATTGCTCTCCTCCATAAACCGGCCTACCTCAACCGTTAGGCATATTAGGTCCAAGGCTACCAACGTCGACAGACTTCGACAAAAGATTTGTAGGCCTCAGATCTCATTCCTCAAGAACCGAGATTTCTCTCTGACACTCAGAACAAGCCAACTCTGCCGTGACCTCTACGCAGCAACAGAGAATAAACTCACAAAGCACGAAAGGACTGCACTACGACAGCCCATAGTATGAAGCTCCTCTCAGGACTACTAGAATCTCGCAACTTGCTCGGCACTGAAAACAATACCCCATTCCTCATCCAAGATGACACCTATCGTAATTCGCCAAAAGATACGCCTGAGGCTTTCAACCGCTATTTCGCCTCACCTTTTATTAGGGACACTAACCCTCCACCACTCTGCTATCCGATGCTCACACAGGACGCGATATCAACCATAACGTTTATCGCGGCCAACATCAAGAAATTCCAAGCCAACACTAAACTCTTCTATCATCCAGGGCCTGATGACCTTCCAACTTTCCTGCTCCTATTGCAGGACCTCTCTAAGTTATCTATTTCGTCCGGAACCTACGCGGCTCAGTGGAAGACGCCCTGTAAAACTACACAAAACCAAAGTGGTCCTTAGCGTGATCCGGGGGGCTTTCGTCCCATAAACCACACTTCGATTGTTCTCAGGCTCACGGCGATTATGGTAATGGACCAGCTTGCCAATTTCTTGACTTCTCGAGATTTTATCAACTCAACTCAGCATGGGTTCCTAAAGTCCCGTTCGTGCCTCACGTGCCAGATGGACTTCCTCAGTTCAATCACTTCCACAGCCGACAGTAACGAGTCAGTCATTGTCACCTGTTCCGATGTGACTGAAGCATCCGACCGCGTTTTTTTACACTCGCTTACTGACAAAAATTAAATACTGCGGAGTCGCCGACCCCATTCTGCCCCGGCTAACATCTAACCTCTCCGAAAGTTTTCAGACCGTTATCGTCAATGGGACATCCCCTCAGCACAAACAAATTACCAGGGGGGTCGCGCAGGGTAGCGTTCTAGGCCCTATCTTATTTCTGACGTACATAAATGACGTGTCCCAAGTAGTTCTTCATGGCATGGCATCCCTCCTTGCTGACTACATAAAGCTGGTTCACACCTTTTAGGCAAACGCTTTGCCCTCAGCCCCCGGTGATATTCTGCCAGACTTGAAGTCCCTTGATGAATGGTGTGCTCAACAGCTGATGAAGATTTAGGTAGATAAGAGCTCTCTTCTGTCCCACAACAGCCATGTTCCATCTGGCTCTCTCACATTAAATGGTCTGCCCGTTCTCACTGTCCACGCGGTAAGAGGCCTGGGCCTACATTTTTTCTGTCCCTTTAACTTCCATGGGCAAACGTTGACTCAAATTAGCTAGGCAAGAAGGATGATTGCACTCATCCTCAGAACATACCGTACTCAGGAAAGAAAGCTCCTGATATTCAAGACTCGTGCTGGGTCGCTGTTGGAAAACTGCCCCCGGTCTTTACACGGATGCGAAAGGCCGACCGGGCCAGTATAGATAGAGTGCAATGCTCCTTCACTAAAAAGCTACCTGGCCTCTCTTCCAACCTTAACTAGAGGGCTAGGTGAGAACCACACAGGCTTGAACCTCTAGGATTACGTCGTATCAAGCTCAACGCTTCATTTCCCTTCAACTTTCTGCGCTCAAAAGTCCACTCATCTGATAACTCACTCAGTTTCTCTAGTGAAACTCCTTGCTGCCTCCGTCATATATAAGTCACCTTTACAACCCCAAATCTAGACTCTCAGTCAGATCAAGATATTTCTCAATTATCTATCCTAGCCTCTGAAGCAAGCCTCCTGACTCGCAGCGACGGTGTCGCATGCCAAGACACTTTGTAGGAGCACTAAGCAGAATCCTTCACGGATCTTCCGCAATCAGCATGACTCGCAGTAGCACAAACATAGATGAAGCTTACGGAGACTGTTTTGGTTATTAGACCACAGAGAGTCAGTCTTTTGCGTCTGACACCCGTCTCATGACCCGTGTGATAATCGCGCCCATGTATACACATTTATACGCTTTCTTGTGTACGCCGAACTCACTTTTCTTCTCCCCCTCATCCAACCGTACCATTTTACACTCTAATTTGCATGCCTGCTCTTAGCTTGCAATCAAAACAGTTCAAAGCCCCTTAGAACAATGCCTATCCGGTAAACGTCACCTGACTTTGACTCAGTGTCATGCCTGGTGCTCGGTTTACTGAATCCTAGATCATTACAACCATTCATTTCTCATCTACATTGTGCGACATTTAGCTGAAGCTCATTGATTTATCTGTGCCAGTCACCCAAGGCTTCGGCAATAGCTGGCGGCCGGTGGCGATACGTTTTCACCAACGTCGTCATGCCCATGAAGTAACCCATCATATCATAATGGGCCATGCAGTCACCTGATGGCTCGCGTAAATATTAGAACCCGTCTGACTCTGTCATTGGCGGAAGCTAGCGGTCAGGTGACAGCCCTACGAATGTTGCCTTTGTTTGAGCGTTTGTTCCATCCTCTATCCTTCCCTTTCACAACTTTCGAAGCAGCACTCCCGAAGGTCTTGTCATCTGGTCTGTGGCAATCTCGCCACAAGGGGAAACAGCCTCTCTTGTCAGCCTCGGACCCAGTGAGCCACTTATAAAAAAAAGGCGGGTCAAGGAGAAATGCGAAGATCACCCGAAGGTGTTAATTTGCCCTCCCGAGACTCTGTAAAAAGCGGAAAGAAAAAACGAAAAATAAAAATCCAAAAATCTCCCTGCTGGGAAGGTCTTGGGTTAATGCTTCCTGCCCCTCTTCCGATAACAGCCTAGATCCGACCTTGCACATCGGAATCCTCAAGCCCCTGAGGTAGCCTTCAGTTCTTTTCGTCTGAACCAGTGCGGGGTGATAGCATGCTGCCCGAGCTCTCCACATACGCTTGCCCACCCCGCCTTTCTCAGTTTCAACCTTTTTGGGTTCCCTGTAAAACTCTTAACCAGCTTGCCGATGTCTAATGCAGCAGTCAGTGCACGGTTGGAATAGTTATACTGTGCGGCCTCTGCTCTGACGGAACCCCGGTATTGATGTGCCTACGGTTCACCGTATGTACTAGTTGCCGGAATGAGGAACGTAATCATCGCACCTTTATAGTTCACCATCTACAGCTTCACTTTTTCTATGTTCTCCTAAACCCCGTGCCCTAACAGTGGTGTCCAATGTCAGAGGTGATTTGTTTGCTACGTTTCTGACTCATGTACCCAACCAAAATGTCCACAGACACTAGCTCCCCTAAAAACCGTTTTGCCCTTTAATGAAAGGTGCTAACCTTCACTTACTTCTCCCGTCTCATGCTAGAATTCAGCGGTCTCACCATGCTTTTTTGTACTTTTGCCACATATTCGAGCCTTACCATGAGGATTGCTATTCTTCAATAGCCAAGACTCACTGATATGCGCATGAGCTCATCGTAAGTTAAGACCCCATTCCACCCGGAATCAATATACATCTGATTTCTCATGACCCCAAGGAACACTGGCAAGTCTGCATTCACATGAAAATCCTCAACTTAATTCTGAGTATTTCCTTCCTTTTCACTGTTTGCCCTCCTCGACCATAGCTGGTACAACAACCAGGCTGCTGTCTTCTTTTTTCCATTACTCTTCCTGATCCCACCCTATTCCATTGTTTTTTCCCTGGTTCCCGAATGGGCCCCCTCTCCTCATCCACCGCTTACCAACTAAATTATTTTGCATTCCGGCTAAGCCTGCTCTTGATATCTCCCTATATCTCCACCACCAACCAAGTACCCTACAAAACTACCATTCTCCGTCAGCTGATCCCCTATAAATCGGCCCACTGGCCGTCAAAAAACAAAATGTTCATTGTCTGGTTTTCATTAAAGCGATAACCGTAGCCACAGACGGACTACTCTCCAGATTGCCGCACTCCTGATCCTTTTCAGATCACACTGGTTACTTGGGTAGCAACCAGCCAACTCGGCTTCACTCCCGGATTACCGTACGGACCAAAAGATTTGATCAGTCAGATGGACAATGGTTTAAACGTATACTCACTCCTGCTGACTTTATATGGGCCACCGTACACGGCTGACCAATGATCATAACCCCATGACCGGAGTATCGACTCCTCAAGAAGCCCTCACCGGCTCGCAGGGTGAATTCCCGACACCAATCATCACTCCACACCCCTCAACACCTACTTCCGGTACTCCGTACAAACAGTTCAATTGATTCTGCGCTGCAGTACAAAATCATTGATCGGAATCTAGCCCTCGCCACTGCATTCCCAAACCCAATCTGCCCCTTTTGTCAACCTAGCCCCTTTCTGCCTGCTAACCTCACCATTATATCTGCCATTACCTGCAAATAAGGCCTTATCTTGACAAAATGCCAGCCGTCTGTAGCCAACCAGAAACTGTTTATTAATTCTTTTGTAACATGTACGGAAAATTTCACGTTTATACTCTTACAGCTTCTGCTTGACCGCATCCGTAGCCTTTGCTCCGGTAGTCCGTTTCTTCGATGGATCGGCTTTGAGAGTCGGTTTTGCATCCGTTCACCATCCATGCTTTTCAAAAGTTCGCTGCATTTCTCGTGAAGTTTTTTGCCTTCATGTGAACTCCCACATGACACTGAAATCACCCGCACAAAAAAGTCTATCATATTATCACGTCCGACTCACTTGCATCCTTGTCACAGACTCCCTCGCAACCAGTGTAACAGCCGGTCGTGGAAAATCCCCCTTTTTCCCTCGCGATTCAGTGTTTTTCCCAACATCACTCATTTCCATACACTATTGACTTGTCTTTACGAGCTGGTTGTTTTTCTGGACCAATTGTTGTTTGTTCGCGCCCAGAGCGCTACTTTGGCACATCCTTGTTCAGGACCTGCGTGACGCACGTGCTGTCTGCTCACACGCTGCTATTCGGTTTCTCGTTGTTGAGACTTTGTGATCGTATTATTGAGGTTTGTATATTGTTTATGTCGTTGTTTATTTTAATAATCTAGTATCGTAGAATATCACGGATAATCGCCTTCTGATTTCGGGATCCGTTGCGAATTTGGCTACGCATTGCTCAAACGTTCGTAACAATACTCAATAGATCTATTTGGAACGAGGAAAATTCACGCAAAATGCCAAGAAAAGGATCAAAAGCAGTCGAACCCGGACAGGAAGTAATACGGCAAGTCTCTGGGGAGGTTTTGGGTACATATGATTCTTTAGTTAATGCTAGATCGCCTAGTCCTGTCAGTGCTAGTTCATGTGTTATTGAAAACAATATTGATCGTAAGGATGTCGATTTATATAAGCTGAGAATACTAGAACTAGAGCAACAGTTACTTTCGGCTAGACTACAGGCGCATGAAGCAGAGAAGTGCACACAGAAACAGCGAGAGCATGAGACCAGTGACTTCGACACTTCCGATAGGTTAGGGTGCAATAAGGTAGGGAACTCCACGCCGGTCGCCGACTACAAACCACCATCGATCGATCTGCCTAGAGTGGAGTTAACGGTTTTCGACGGGCGAGCTGAGCAATACTGCAAGTTTGTCAAACAGTTCGAGACGTTCGTCGAAAACAAGGTAACCGACCCTGGGCAAAGGCTTCTTTACCTTACTCACTACTGCCGAGGCCGAGCGCGAGAAGCTATCGACGGGTGCACCATGCTCGATCCAGAACAAGGCTACACAAGGGCAAGAAAGATTCTGAGGGACTTGTTCGGCCAACCTTTCAAAGTAGCCCGTAACCTAATAGAGGGCGTGATGGCAGAGGCAAAGAGAACCAAGGGCGACGTCTACACCATGGCCGACCTGGTGATCAAGATGCAGAACTGCTCAATAGCCCTCGACCATTTAGGTTACAGGGCTGACCTAGACGCCATGCACACTTTGGAAGGCATAGTCCGTCACCTCTCTCCCGAACTACAGGGTCGGTGGGCGGAAGAAGCTGAACGGATAAGCCGAAGCGACAGAGAAGCCAACTTCGAAGACCTGACTAATACTTAGACAGGCAAACGAAGATAGCTGACAGCAGATTCGGCCGACTCATCCGGGACAGCAACCGAGCAAACAAGCCCGGTACTAGCCAAGTCCAAACCCCTGTACGGGAACATCCAAAGTACCAGCCTTGGACCAACACACACGTCATTTCACGAGATGCTACGGCGAAACCAAATTGCAGATCCTGTGGTACTAGCCATGGCCTACCAGAATGCCCCAAGTTCGGCAACGCCACAATAGACGAACGGTGGGGAATGGCGAGGATGGCAGGAGCGTGTTTCATCTGTCTCAACACCACGCACCGGGCAGCAGCCTGTAGAACAAGGAATCGATGTGGTTACGAGGGCTGCACGGGCAGACACCATCGGCTGCTGCATCAGGCGAGAGTAACCATATCCGAGGCGAGTGCCAAGCCCAGCGTGATTTGTTCAACTTCACAATCTGCCAGTAAACCGGTACGTTTAGGCGTAGTGGCCGTGGGAGTAGTGACTCCGACTGGGATAGTCAAGGCGTTGGCTTTCGTTGATAGTGGATCCGACACCACTTCAGTGAAAGAGCCGTTTGCCGACAAACACCAACTGGCTAAAGGTGCGACGTCGTTAGCAGTGAGCACGGTGGGCGGAACACAGGTAATGACTGCCGGCAGATTAAGGCTGCAACTCATCTCTCTAGACACTAACGAGGAAATTGAACCAACGGAGGCATTCACGTTAGCGGATCTCCCCATGCGATCACCAAGGTCGGTGAACGCAATCTTGACTCGGTGGCCCCACCTGCAGGATGTAACCGTTGTAGACCGGGAAGATGATGAAGTGGATCTCCTCATCGGCTGCGACGTGCCAGAGGCGCATTGGGTGCTTGACCAGAGAGTGGGCGACCGCCAGGCAACTTATGCCGTACGCACGGTTCTGGGATGGATGTTATACGGTCCAGTAGGGGTACGTGGTTCCGTGAATTACTTATCCGCCGAAACGGACCGCATAGAGTATCATCTGCAACGGCTGTATGAAAAGGAGTTTCATGACATTGGAGACGAAAGACCGACGTTGTCTCAAGAGGATCACTTCGCTCTACAAACGGTGCGGCAAGGCACTAGAGGCCTCAAAAAACAGTTCGAGGTTCCCCTTCCATGGCGCACACCGGACGACCCGTGGACTGACAACAGAAATTATGTTCTCCAACGATTACTACGACTAAAAGAACGCTTCATTCGAGACCAGAATCTGTGGGAACGATACGCGGATTTGATGAAGCGAAACGAGACCCTCGGTTACGTTGAAAAGGTGCCTGTTAACACCGACAGCAGAAAGGGTATCTGGTATCTGCCTCACCATCCGGTTATCAACCCTAAGAAACCCAATAAACTGCGGGTGGTTTTCGACTGTACGGCCAAGTTCCAGGGCAAGTCGTTAAACGATCGCCTACTACAGGGGCCTGACTGGACCACTCCACTGATCGATGTTTTGTGCCGTTTCAGAGTGGGTAAAGTGGCTTTGTCTGCTGACATTAGGGAAATGTTCCATCAGGTGAAGATTCCGGTAGAAGAACGAGATGCTTTGCGTTTCCTGTGGTGGGAAGGGAGCGACCGGGACAACGCAGTGGTGAATTATAGGATGACCGTCCACCCCTTCGGAGCCATATCGTCACCATTTTGTGCCAACTACGCCCTCCGAGAATCAGCGAACAAACATGGCGATCTAGTACATCGGACGGTGGTAGAAAGCGTCAGCAGGAGCTTCTACGTCGACGACTACCTTGGGTCATTCGATGATGTGGAATCAGCTCTAGAGCAGTTCAGGGATCTGACGAGATTGCTGGAAGAGGGTGGCTTCCATCTAACTAAATGGATGTCGAACGCTTCAGAAGTGCTGAAGGTCATCCCGTATCACGAAAAGGCCGAAAGGGTAAGAGATTTGGACGGCTCTCCACTTCCTATCGAGCGCACTTTAGGGATACAATGAGACGCGGAAACGGACGATTTTGTTTTCGAACTGAACGTTCCCCAGCTGCCAATAACCCGTCGTGGCATACTATCTGCCGTCTCAAGTTTGTTCGACCCGCTCGGTTTCGTCTCACCATGGCTGCTACCCGGAAAGATCTTGCTGCAGCGGCTGTGCCGTAAGAAAGTTGATTGGGACCAGTCACTGGACCGAGGGGACCGGCTGGACTGGGAAGAATTTTTAAACACCTTGAAGAAATTAGGGGACATCAGAATCCAACGATGTTTGACTCCTGGCCATACGACACGGACTGGACAACTACATGCTTTTTCCGATGCATCGGAAGTCGGTTATGGAGCTGTGGTGTACGGACGATGGTGCGCAGGAGATGGACAATATACCACGAGGATCCTGTTCGCCAAAGCCCGCGTTGCTCCACTGAAGTCGGTCTCAATCCCACGCCTTGAACTCAGCGCAGCCGTGTTGGCAGTCAGGGTGGTGCAAGCTGTGAAGAGATGTTTCGATCTCTACATTTGGTCGGTGAGCTTCTGGACGGATCCAACGATAGTACTTTACTACATTAACAACGTACGGAGCCGGTTTAGTACTTTCGTTGCTAACCGGCTCACGATTATCCACGATGAATCAGCCACGCACCAGTGGAGTCATGTCAGGTCTGGCGATAATCCGGCCGACCTGTGCTCCCGAGGTGCGAACAACTTCAGGCAACTGGACACGTGGACGAGAGGGACAAACTTCCTGCAATTGCCCAAACAGGACTGGCCCGTGTTCGAATTAAAACCCCCTACGGAATTGGAACTGGAGATCAAAGGCGTAGTGATAGCAACCAACGTCGTCGAAGCGTCGTCCATTCTATCGCGACTGGTCAGGTTTTCTTCCTGGATGAAGACGCTTCGTTCGCTAGTTTGGTTAACCAGGTTCAAGAGAAATTTACTAGTCATGAAAGGGCTACGGCCCTCAGGTCCGATACGGGTCGGCCCGATAGGTCCCGATGAGCTACAAGCGGCAGAGTACGATATTTTCAGAATGATACAACGCGAGGCTTTCGCCCGAGAACTCAACAAGGCGGAAGAAGTGGGGCCGACCAATAAAGACATGCCATCTCCAAGAGGCGAGCTGAAGCGTTTAAACCCCAAACTCATCAACGGACTGCTGCGGGTGGATGGTAGGCTGACCAACGCCCACCTGAACTTCGACACAAAGTATCCTATACTGCTGCCTGCGAGACAACCTGTAGTAGAGCTAATGATTCAACACGTCCACGCCGTGGAGGGACATGCCGGGGAAAGTCACGTGACGAGCGTCATCCGAAAGCGTCTTTGGTTGTTGAGAGGACGAGAGACTGTAAAACGCGTGATCCGACGGTGTGTGCAATGCAGGAGACGCAATGCCACAGCAGGCAAACAACTCATGGCCCCACTACCAGAATGCAGGGTGACTACGGGCTGGTGGCCGTTCGGTGACACCGGGTTGGACTATTTCGGGCCCTTGTGGATCAAGTGCGGGAAAAGATTAGAAAAGCGATACGGATGTATCATGACGTGCATGAAGTCACGTGCGGTACACCTAGAAGTCGCATATTCGATGACGACCGATTCGTTTCTATGGACCTTGCAAAGATTTATCAGCCGAAGAGGCGTACCGGCCGATATATACTCAGATAATGGATCGAACTTTGTGGGCGCTCAACGGGAATTGCAGCGTTAGCACAAGAACATAAACAGGGACGAACTGCAGAATCGAACCGTGGCCTACGGCATACGATGGCATTTCAACCCCCCACAGGCCAGTCACCGAGGCGGCATATGGGAACGCATGATCCGGTCCGCCAGACGGATATTGCTGTCAATCATGGAGCAGCAGCCGCCCGACGACGAGACGCTGAACACCGTCATGACTGAGGTGGAGCGAATCCTGAACAACCGCCCCCTGGTTCCAGTATTGAACGGCGACCCCGCCCACCTGGCGCTCACCCCGAACGACTTATTGACGCTAAGGTCGAACGAGGGTTTCCAAGGGCCGGTAAACCTTCGTGGGAGCTACCTCCACGGGGGGAAGCAAGCGAACTATCTGGCCAAGGTCTTCTGGAAGCGATGGCTACGGGAGTACCTACCGGCTTTGCAGACTCGACAGAAGTGGCTGGCCAAAACAAGACCATCCAAAGTTGGGGACGTGGTTATGATCGCCGACGAACGCGCACATTTCAGCGCTTAGTCTTTGGGAGTAGTTACGGAAACCATCAAAAGCACTGACGGAATGATAAGAACGGTGAAGGTGAAGACAGCTAACGGAGTGCTCATTCGTGACATACGCAGTATTAACCTACTCGAGAGAGAAGACGGAGGAGCTGATAACCCTGAGGCCTAGTAAACCTTTTTCACACCAGTAATCGAGGTGGATAAAGAAACACCATATATACCACACAATCTCCGTCAAACACGTTAAGGTGCTCGCGGTCCTTTCGTTGACATTACAGAAGGTTCTTTCCGATATGTGGTGATGAGTGCGATCCCATTATATATCCCGATACATACACGCATGCACGACGCACTCTACATCCCGTAAACCCATCATACATGTGACAGTGTTCTTTGTTTGCCTTTTGTTGACGCTACCGAATGCCCCTTGCATATGTGGAAGTAGCGGAGCTCAGGTCACACACACATGCTACATTTACTCGTTTTCTTGCCACGTGGTCTTTTGCTGACATTGCAGAAAGTCCTTCTTTGATGTTTAGTCATACCTGCGATTTCATTGTAACCCCGGCACACACACACACGCACACACACACACTCAAGCACGTACATCCAGGACCGGACGGCCCCTTACGAGGACAACGTCTATGTGACCATTCACGCCCGCCATCGGTCATTTGGTCTTGTGGAAGATGTAGACTAGCCTCACGTCTATGTATCCAATGGATTAGGTGCGACCAGTAGTAGAACGTCGACGACGAGCATTAGACGCGCGCACTGACAGCAGGGCCTAGGCAGGTAGGAAGAATCAGTACCTTTATACCGAACCTTTGACTCTGCTAAGGATCCAGGAGGATTTTGGTGGGCGGTGTAACAGCCGGTCGTGGAAAATCCCCCTTTTTCCCTCGCGATTCAGTGTTTTTCCCAACATCACTCATTTCCATACACTATTGACTTGTCTTTACGAGCTGGTTGTTTTTCTGGACCAATTGTTGTTTGTTCGCGCCCAGAGCGCTACTTTGGCACATCCTTGTTCAGGACCTGCGTGACGCACGTGCTGTCTGCTCACACGCTGCTATTCGGTTTCTCGTTGTTGAGTCCTTGTGATCGTATTATTGAGGTTTGTATATTGTTTATGTCATTGTTTATTTTAATAATCTAGTATCGTAGAATATCACGGATAATCGTCTTCTGATTTCGGGATCCGTTGCGAATTTGGCTACGCATTGCTCAAACGTTCGTAACAACCAGCTATCCAATGTTGGATCAATCTTTTATATTCCGCTGGCATCTCCGGTTGCACATTGATAACCACATGCCGACTTTATTCCTAACCGTGTCTTTTGGTAACTCTGTCACCCGGTTGCCCGTTATTGGTCCTTTAGGTGTCCAGTTGGCGCACCTCTGCACCTTTTTCTCGACGCATCGCCCCTTTGCAACCAGATTCCGGCACCCATAAGGCATGCTGTGCATTATTCCAACCTCAACTTCCCGTCCATGGTCATGCCTTATGCACGTGTCTTGACCCCTGCCAGAGAATTTATTATTATTATTATTATTATTATTATTATTATTATTATTAATATTACAAACCAGCTAAACTTGTTGCTATGTCTGGGCGTTGCAACAAGTGGCTGTTCAGAGATTCACCCCGATGAACGTCTTCGCAATCGAAGACCGTCCTCAGCTTCCCTGTTTTTCCAGATTAACTACGGGGAGACGAGGCAGATACCATGCTCTCCTATTATCCCCGCCATCATCGACTGCACCAATGACATAACCGCTTTCCAAATACCTGTGGCTAAAGAGAAAATATATTTTCTTCAATTCTGCGTCATTCCTTGGCTCTTTACCCAACATCAGGAGGCAATATATTGCCGCCGTTCCTTTATAGCGGCCCTTCGAAGTGTCATCCTTCCATGTTAAGCTTAAAGAAGTATGCTCGCCTACCATTTCCGAGAGACTTTCGGCTGTCCCTACTACTTGTCCACCCCTAACTGGAAGGCCGTTTACCCCCTGCTTTTTCTTTGAATTCCTGATCATACAATCTAACTGGATCTTTTTCAATCCCCTGAAGCTCTGGGAGTGCTGCGGGTGTATTCACATGAAGCCGTCAGAAGTCAGCGGACCACGAATTACCCATCATTGTGGTTTATGGTCGGGGTAAGAACCATCCTTCTTACCCCTCCACTGTTCAAAGGCCCATTGTGTGTGCTGTGTGTCTGAAACCGATCACAATGCTCGCAATGGAATCAAATACGACAGCAACGTCATGATCACTTAGATGATCCTATTGGGCGCGAGTTTCGATGTTGCACATCTTGGCTGGCACTTAAAAAACAGAAGGCAAGGTGTCGGCTCTTACCATGTCCACCACGCCTTCCCTACTCAGAGATTTTAGGCGAAAGGACACTTGAGCCGTCTAAATGCTTAACCATTAAGGGTGCCTAGGTGCACTTTTTATTCTTCGTCCGTTAAACCCAAAAGCTTGGCTAAATCAACACGAATGTAATATTAGTCAGCCCTTGATTCCAGCGGTATATTGAAATGGCAGATCCGTTCCGACTTTCAACAGCTGCGGTCATGGTGCTCAGGCTCCCCCACTAACCGTCCAAGAACACAGCATGACGCACCAAGCACTGGAGGTCTACTGTTGTCACTGAAAATGTTATGGAGTCAACGACTACAATACACATCGCCACAAGCCTTCTCATTCAGGCAACTCCCAGCTCGATGGCATAGTAAACACTGAACCTCGTCAGTGGATAGCACTTTCACCTTTTTAAGCCTAGTAGTTTCTTTAGTTAAGCCATGATCCACCGAATCCCGGTTCTGAAACTAGCAACTATAACGATTCCGCTGCAGGCGGCCTCTTGAGAGCACAAATCCGCACAGGCCTTGGAAGATGTGCTCCCGGCCACCTCGATAAATCTCTCCCGATAATCTTACCCAGTCCACTGACATAAATCTTGGCAGTTTTAGTGGTAGCGCCGAAATGAGATCAGTGACATATCCCAGCTGTCCAAGGACGTCGGCACAATATACTGACTTGTTCGCATAAGTGGTTACCGAATCCATGTCCGCCTAAATTTCTATGAGTTTAGTCATTTCGTCAGGCATGGATCTTACGATCTATTGCCACTGACCAAACGTTTTCTTCAGTATGTTTCCATCCCGTTTGTACCCTTGGCTGGTAGGGTACAGAAAGTTGTATCTAATGGCTGCCTTTTCTTTACCTTGATCTTTATGAAAAAGATAAGTAAGGCGCTGACCATTATCTGGAGCTCGAATCTAGACTCCCTCCTCGAACTACCCGGAAAAACACAACACACCCCAATCGAGAGCGATTAAAAAGCGAAATCTCGGATTTTGGCGAGTCCTACCTGCCAGGCAAATGACACAGTCTATCCATTCCACTGGCCCTATCCGGCAGGTCCCTCGGTAACTGCGGTAGATATTTGTAAGCAAAACTCCCCCTGCTGGGCAGAACACCGTGGTCCACCAATTTGGCGAGTCTGGTAGTACAGGATTTTGATCCCGTGATCGGGTGACTCGCAGATAAACCAACCTCAAGTCCCGAGGCAGAGAATACCTGCTCGCTTTACTACGTATACTAGAGGACAGATTGCAGAACAATAACAGTAACTTACCTCGAATTGTGGACAAACCGACCACAGAATCAGTAAAGCTCAGAAAGGCTTCAAGACACCCAAGCAACAATAGACAGGAAACTTTCGTGACAATAATGCAGGAAGGCATCAGGTAGCTTATGAAATAGGTCCTTATTTAGGGGAGGGGGCGGCTAAGTCCAGTTGTCCACACGGGTAAGATCAACGGGGGGAAAGGTTAAGTAGACGATGAACTCGAACAGATGGGAACAACTGTTAGACTCATGGGAATTGTGGTACGTCGACACCTGTCATACAGACAAGACTGAGTAGAGCAGCTTGGCTCAATATGACTGAGCAGCGATTGTTACGCGGTGGAGGAGACCGAGGGTATGATCGGCATGAAATTTAACAGTGACAGTGCATGAAGAGCAGGCAAATAGTTTGGCCAGTGAAAGATAACTGTAGGATAGGAAGCATGGGACATGAGCTGAACCAATTTACTGCGGACCCTCGATTTGGCAAGCTGAACTTCTCTGTCCAGGTTCAACTAATCTTTACTCTGACGAACATATTTGAATCCTAGTGGCAGGGTCAAATACTGCTTGGAAGTCGCCTTTTTCGCTTGGCTTCTGAAGTCTGATCGGATAGCTAGAAACTTCAAGTGGTTGACTTAACAAGTCCTTTAAAATCCTCCTTGCATTGTGCATATTCCGAATGGGTTAAGCGTGGTATAATCATCAATAGCTTCCCTGGCTCGCCCTCAGTAATAGTGGGTTGAGTTCACCAGCCTCTGCCCCCGGTCTTTCATCGTAGCTTCGACATCGGCCTCAAATTGTTTAAAAAACTTGTACTGTTGCTCCGGTCTTCCGTCGCAGACTGTCAAATTTACTCTAGGAAGGTCGACTGGTGGTTGCGCTGTTACAAACTGCTTGATGACGGGTGCGGGGTTTCCTCATTCTACACAACTCGGTTTATCGTATGAGTTGTTTTCAGTAACTCGATGCCCCTACTAGCTCTGTTCAATTTTGTTCCCTGTTTCGTACCGTCTCACTAGCCCCCGAGAGAACACAGCTCTGCCTCAAAGCCACTTTTTGTCGCAGAATACATAATTTATATAAGTTCTGCCATTGTCATAAACAAAACCGTGGACAAAAGCTCATTGGCCTACTGATAGACCTAGACAGCCCTTCTGGCTGGTTTGTCTGGCCGCGACCGGATTGGTTGATTCCGCTCTGGCCGAGTGTTAACAGCTGGCCGATCCTTTGGTCATTTAACCGGCTCTGAGCTTGTCGGTGATTCTGGTCAGCCGTTCACGTGCTGTCTGCCTAATTGAACCAAGCCGTCTGTTGACATTGTACTGGGCGCACTCTCTCATATTAAAGAGGCACTGGTATACACTTCCTGCGGAAACGCAAGAAGAGATGTTCGCAAGCCGTCTCTGCTGGACAAAGTGGTCGGTTAGACAGAATACACCGGGTTGTGTGCGTTTATCCTAACACGCGTCGATCATTTGCGTAATAATTTTATCATTTTATAATTCCTGTCAGTTTGTTCATCTGGGATGGATGAGCTCACTGAAATTCTTCGTTAGCAGTAGTATTATGGCCGCTGAACTTGTGTTGAATCAACAGCACTTTTGACGTGGATATTTTAGGTATAGTTGGTCTGTGCACGGTGCAAACCTAGCTTCCATACTGCCAAAAAACAGTTCTTCGGGAAAAGCAATCACTTTGTTGCTACAGAGTGCAACAAAGAAATCTCGAATACTGTTTGTTGTTCGCTGGTTTATTAAGCTTCTTGCATCAGTCAGATGGCTCTGTTTGCAATGCGCCAAAATGGTCACCTTCTGACCAGTCAGAAAAAACCACTGAAGTGGTAAAATAAAAATACGTCAGATGCTTCCTTTCCATTTTGAGAAACCTGTATAAAGGGCTCTGAGCTGTAGGTGGTCATACTCGCTTGAATCTCGAAACCAAATCAACATTGATCCAAAATTCCTGAGACACCAAATAATTGAATGAAAAACATCGTAAAATATACGCAAACCTCAAATGTGCGATCATACGGACTCAAAAATGGGAGCCGAGTTCACGGCGTGCAACAGACAATCAGGTGCGTCAAGCAGGTCCAAGATAGGCTTTAATGAGTTAGCACTTCGAACTCGAATAATCAAGAGTTGGTTCATAAAAATTAGTTGTTTACAACACACAAATAATATACATAAATGAGTATTTTAACGAAGCGACGATATTCTAGTGCTTTCAAAGGATTTTCCATACGATCGTTACACAGCCCACCAAAACCCCTCCGACCGTAGCAGAGTCAAAGATTTGGAATCAGTGTACCAACTCTCCTCACGTACGTATGCCCTGCTGTCGGTGCATGTAACTACCACTGCTGATGTCCGGACTTCAGTTGCATGTACGCACGATAGCGTGCAGTTTAGGGGCCAAGCCGACCAGCCTCTCCTCTGCATTGTCCGCAAGAGCCGTTGCTCAGCCGCAGGCACGGAGGGAGACGTTAAGAGATTCCAGGTCCCTGTGTTTTCTTCAAGAAGGCAGTCATGAATGTGTACGTGTGTGATTGTGGGGAAGCCACTATAGTGACCACATATGGAGTCATCTTCACCAGCGTCGACAACAAAACGAGAAATCGAGAAACACCTTTCTGTCTTGATGGAGGTGCGGGGTGAAACTGCTTTTCATGCGAGTGAGGGCAAGTGTGAGCAGACACGTTTTTGGATCTGAGGGGAAACCACAACCATTACCACATACGGAAAAGTTTCCAACAATGTCAATGACAAGACAAGGCTTGACTCGTAATGGTAAGTTCATAATGGTTCTCGGAGCACATGTTACACATCCTGCTCCAACTCAGTAACAGCTAGTTCGTCGATACGTTGCTGTCTATCTCGGGATTTTAACCCCTGGCTCGATGCGCTGCACCATTGTCGTGAGACAACAAGGCCCTACTGAACGAGAAAACAATACAAAAACCAGAGAGACAATGTCGTATCTCAGTGGAAGTGTGGGCGAACTGTCCAGCGTGCTGCTACGTGCTTGTGTGAGTGCGAGTGGACAAGTATGAGTGGAAACATCAACCACAACTCGTGGAACTGTCTCTTGGAAGGTACATAATAATTGAGTAATCAGTGCGCCATTATGATCTACTGAAAATCGGTGACAAAAGCGCCAATCAATTACAGTGGGTTCGATGACCATTGTGGATGTTTGCGCACATGTGCGGGGAATTTTTACTATTGAAATATGTTCTGATACAGCCGCTTGAGTTTGTTACTTGTTTCGAGACATGCAGCTGGCTGCTATTACTCGAGTGAGTTCGTGGCGTCGACCGATCCCTCTTCACAGTCCAGAGACCGATACTGCGCACGTAGCGGGCCAACTTTACCTCTGCGGTCTTAACCTCGACCGTTCCTATCGGCCTTTTTGGAACTGCTTATGACGTCCCGGAAAAAATCAAAAACCACGCACTAAAGTGAGCATGTTCGTCGGTGATCGTGACGACTTCACCAGCTTTGAGTGGCTTTTCCTTGGTGGGACACTTATGCCTGGCTTGCGGGATTGGCACATATTCTCGCAGCCGTCGCTTCCAAGACACCCTGGCCAAGTAATTTGCTTCTTTTCATCCGCGTATGTGGTCACAACGGAGGTTCCACTGCCCCTGGAATCCAACGTTTGACCCTGAAGCCAGAAAATCGCTCGGGGTAAGTGCCAGATCGATGGGGTCGCTTTAAGATGCAGGGACTTCAGGGCAATTATTCAAGATTCTCTCGGCCTCGGTCATCACGCTGTTCAGTGTCACACCATCTGGAGGTTGTCGTTTAATTAGCTACAGCAATATCTCTCCAACTAACCTAATCAGGCGTTCCCACACTCCACCGCGGTGACAAACCTGCGGAGGACTGAAGTTCCATTGGATGCCGCATGCCGTGGTTTTGTTCTGCAGCTCATCTCGACTTACATTTTGATGTCAACGCCGCCATTCTTGTTGGGCCTCCATGAATTTTTACCCACTGTCGGAACAAATATCTGATTGCAAGCATTTTCTGTTAGTAAGGCGCCATAGGGGGCCGGAGGAAAGAGTCAGCGGTCATCGAATGCGCAACTTCCAGGTGCACTGCTTGGGACTTCATGCACTTCATGATGCACCCGTATCCCTATTCCATCCTTTTCCCGCGCCTGACCAGTAAAAGTCCGAAACAATCAAACCGGATGTCACTAAACGGCCACTACCCCGAGGTAACCCTACACTCCGGCAGCGGAGCCATTTACTGCCTGCCCGCGACAGTAGAGCTTCTTCTATATTTTACACAATGTCAGATTACACGTTTCGCCGTTGTTCTTTGTCCCGGTACTCAAAACCGCTCCCGGATAACATTTGCTACGTGGCTTCCCCGGCGTATCCTTTCACGGCTTGTGTGTCGAATCACAAGTCTATCACGGGTTGCCGGGCGGGTAGTAATACGGGAGGCTTCGAGTCAAAACTTAGATGAAGAAATGTCAGCCTACCATCAACCCCTGGTAATCCATCAATGAGTTTGAATTTGGAAGTTCAAAGTGGCTCTTTGGGAATGATGTCCTTTCGTCGCCTGATCCCGTCTCTCCGGGATTCTCAAACTCTTGAAGAGAAAACCTCGAGTGGCATCATTTTGAATAGATCATATTCTGCGAACAGTAGCTCGTAAAGAGCTACTGGACCCACACGTACACGGCTGATTTGATGGAGACCTCTCATGGTCAACAAATGTCTCTTAAACCTAGGCAACCATACCAGTGATCGAAGCTTCTTTATTCAAAATGAATCAGCCGTGACAAACAAGATGTCGGTTCGGTGGCTGCTGCTGTCATTGCAGTGCCTTTCAACTCCTTTTCCTGTTTGAAAGGTGATTTCAGTTCGTAAACGGGCCAGCCACGTTCAGGAATTTCGGCCCTCTCGTCCACGTGTCTAAAAGCCGAAAGTTGGTCGCACCTCGGGAACACAACTCTTCTGAGTTGTCGACAGACTTATTATGCGGCCACGGATTTACAGTGGTTTCGTCGTGTATGATTGTGAGCTCATTAGCCGTGAAAGTACTGAGACGGCTGCTGGAGGTATTGATGCGATAAAGCACAATTGTTGAGCCATCCAAAATCTGGCTGATTAACTGTCGGAGTTGGAACACTTCCCTATTGCTTATACTGCCCTAATGGCTAGTGCCGCTGGGCTGGGTTCGACTTCAGAAAAGTCACACAAGCCTTGGCAGACAGGGCTATTGTAGTGTGTTGTCCATCGCCCACAAACCACCGCCCATGCGCTAGAGCCCCGTACCCTGCATCGTACGCATCAGAAAAGGCGCGAAAGTATCCTACCTGTGTTACGTGATCAGAGGGTAAGCACCTTGGAACCCGTACGACCCTAGTTTCTCTAAAGTGGCCAGGAACTCTTCCAGTTTTAGCCGGTCTTCCAGGTCAAGTGGCCGGTCCCATTCGAATTTCGTTCGACAGAGCAGCTGCAGCAGGATCTTTTCGGGCAGCGCCTGGAGAGGAACGAAATCTAGTGGGTCGAACAGGCAAGAGATGTTGGCAGATGAATATTGTGGCCGAGCATAGTTCCGGCAGCCGGGTTGTCAGCCAGGAGGGTGTCAACAGAAGCGGTAGTAACTGGGCTGGAGAGATTGGCAGGTTGGTTACATGTTAGTGGTTTGTAGGATAAGGTGTGGTTGCCTTTAAAGAGAGACTGGTTGAAGGGTGTCACTTCTATGGAGACATCAAACAGGTGATTGCCGTAAGATGCATATTAGGTGAGACACTCCAGAAGACTGATGGAGATCAGCACTGGATTCGGCGGCCGGCGAGTAGCGCCGGATAGGCGATCAAGAGTTATAAATGCGGCGTCTAATGGAGCCCTCGGACGGAAACCATGATAAAAATGAGGGGAACGTTATTGAGGGTGATAGTAGGTCAGTGTGAGGGCCAAAAGTTTCGTTAGGAATACGGTCGGTGACCGCTAAACACTCATGAAGCCTAGCAGAGATTAGTACTAGATGCCGAGATGATTTGGTAATGCGGGATAATAGATCTGGAGGAGGGCATGGTGACTCTAAATGAGACCTTTGGGGCAAATCCCTAGATGCCTTGGTGATACGTGTACGAATGACAGCATGCTTAACGTCGTGGTGTGAGGAAGTTGGTTGGGGACGTTCAGCTCGAAAACGAATTTGTCTGTTTTCGCGTTCCATTGTTTTCCCAGAGTGCGTTCTGTTGGAAGTAGTGGCCCGTTCAGATATCGAACCCTTTTTGCCTTCTCGTGGTAGGGAATGGCGTGAAGTCCAGCCACCGGAACGTTCGAGCGACGCGTAGTAACCAATTTCGACACAATTCAAAACAAAGTCGATTCCAAATAGCTACGGTACTATATACAACAAATTAATTAATTTTACAATAATCAAACCTCAATAGTGTTCTTCCTGGGCTCTTTCGCTCCAAATTGGACAACAAATCAACAACTGCAGCTGGGTTACAGCAAAGGTTAGTCACAGAAGATGAGATTACTAAATACAGTCACAACGAAATTCAAGCTGAGCGACTCTCGCTCGAGGCAACGGTAGGAGTCCGGTTTGTGACAAAGATTTAAAGAAATAAAACAAATAATCGGAATTCCAGCAAAGATAGTTCATACGAATGATAAATGTCGTTTGTAATATGGATGCTAATGCATGGAACGGGGTTTTCTGAACTCCTTTGCAAATGGTTTCAAGAACCTTCGGTGCGTTCGACATCCACTTCGTGAGGTAGGAACCGCCCTTTTGTAGCAGTTCTGTTAGGCACCTAAATTGTGTTATGACCGATACAACGTCATCGAATGATCCAAGGTAGTCATCGGCGTAGGAACTTCTGCTGGCACTATCCACTACTGACCGGTGAACCAAAGCTCCGTACTTGTTTTCGGTTTCTCGTAGGGCGTGGTTTGCACAGAAGGGTAATGATATCGCTCCAAACGGATGCACCGTCATTCTGTGATCTGTCAAAGACTTGCTTAAGTCGTTCTCGTCCCACCATGGGAAACGCGACGCACATCTTTCTTCTCCTGGTATTTTCACCTGAAGAAGCATCTCTCAGAAGTCATCCGACAAAGTCACTCTGCCTACGCTGAACAGACACAAGACCTCAATCAGTGGTGTCGTCCAATCGTGCCCCTGTAGTAAACGATAATTAAACAACTTTCTCCGAAACTTGGATGCGCAATCGAAGGCCACCCGCAGTTTTTCGGGTTTTTTGGGTGGAGAACCGGGTGGTGAGGCGAAAAGCATGTTCTCTCTTGGTTGTTGGTAGTTTCAGGCACCATTTCAACTTAACCGAACACTTTGTTTCGCATCATTACCTCCGAGTACCGTTTCCAGAGTTCCTCATCCTGGCCGAAGCGTTCTCTCAAGCGCAGCAACCTGTGGAGAGGGCAAGTTCTGTTGTCAACGAGAGGGTCGGCCTGTATAAGCCACGAGAATGGTACCCTGAATCGGTTTTTAAGCCTTTAGTCCCTTGCTGTGCCGCCTGCAGTGTGGCTAGTCGGTTTTCCCCAATGTCATGAAACTCTTGCTCGTACAGACGACGCAGCTGGTGCTCTATGCGCTCCGTTCCTGCTGACACAATTTATGGAGCTACGCCGCCCGGCTGCGCCATATAGTGTCTATCTTAGTGTCGTGCTTGCTGTGTGCAGTGCCTGGCGGTCGCCTGCTCTCTGGTATAGCACCCAATGCGCTTCTGGTACGTCGCAGCCGATAAGAACGTCTACTTCCTCATCCTCCCGATCCACGGCGGTTGCACCCCGCAAATGGCGCCGTACAGATAGAATTGCATCCACCGACCTTGGTGCTCCCGTGGGGAGATTAGCCAAAGTAAAAGCCGCCCTTTTAATAGATCTGCCCATTGGTATCTAGGGAAACGAGTTGCAATCTCAGCCGACCTAGAGTTATTGCCTGGGTTCCACCCACCGTGCTCACAGCTAACGACGTCGGGCTCTTTGCAATTTGGCGTTCATCGGCAAATCACTCCTTTGTCAACGTGGTGTCCGATCCACTGCCGATAAGGGCCAAATCTTTGGCACCCCATGAGGAGTCATCACTCACACAGTGACTACTCTCCAACGCACTGGTTTGTGAGTGGGCCGTGGTGTTGAGCAGAACACACTGGGCTTAGTGTTCTCGTCCAGCGCAGCTTCCGTTGCTTGGTGTGGTAATCGATGGTGTCCGCCTGGACAGCCTTCGTGAACGCATCCAGCTCTCGTTCGGCAAGCTGCTGCCTGGTGTGAGGTGTTAAGGCAGATACGATACGCTCCTACCGTCCTTGCCATTCCCCAACGCTCGTTTGGTGTAGCTTTGAGGAATTTTGGACAGTCTGATAACCCGCGATTAGTGTCGCAATTCTTGTAGCTTGGGTAGGCTACGGCCTCGCGTGAAGTGGCATGCATACCCGTTCAGGGCTGTTGTTCCGAGTATTTCCGTACAGCACTCTGGGCTTTACTGGTGCCAAGCCCATCTGTTCTGCTGCCACCACGGATGAATCCACGAAATTTGCTATCGGCTATTCTTGCTTGTCTATCTGAATGTTCCGTCAGCCCCGCAAAATGGGCCTCGCGGCCATCCCGGCCCATGCGTTCCGCCTCTTCGGCCCAGTGACCCTGCGGTTAGGACGGGAGACAACGAACTATCCACTTCAATATGTGCATCGCGTTGAGATTGACCCCATAACCCAAGTAATCAAGGGCTATCGAACGATTCTGCATCCAAATGACGAGATCGGCCACTGTACAGACGCAGCCCTTTGTTTATTTGGCTTCTGACACCACGCCCTTTATCAGATTGTGAACAACTTTGAACGGCTGGCCAAACAAATCCTTCAAAATCTCCCTCACGCATACGCAGCCCCGTCTCGGGTCGAGTATGGCACACTCATCAATAGCTTCTCTAGCTCTTCCTCGACATTCGTGCGTCAGGCAGAGTAGCATTTGTACCGCGTCGGTTACCTCATTCCCGATAAAGGCTAAAAATTGCCTAACGAACTTTCAATGTTGTTCTGGTCGTTTGTCGAAGATTGCCAGCTCCGCTCTCGGTAAATTGGTTATTGGTTGCATCGATGCCGGCATGTGACTTTCCATTTCTATTCGCTTTGGTCTAATAAAGGGTTCGTTTTCACCAGTTCTATGCTCGGCCTCGCTCCATCTACATTTTCACTCCGTGCCCTGGGCCCGTCGCCTAGCGGATACCAACTGCTGTTCTAGTTCTAATGTCCTCGACCTAAACAAATCAACGTTCTTGCAATCAATAACACCCTCAGCAAAATGTGAGGTGGCACTGACAGGGTTGGGAGATCTAGCATTATCTATAGAATCAAACGCACTCAACCCCTCCCACAGTAACTTGTCGAAATACTTCCCGTTCGGGTTCGATTGCCTTTTCCCTCTTCTGGGCGTGCCGCGTGTTTTATCACTTCAAGTTGATCAATTTGGGTATTGTAACACGCTCTGAGCAATGCGTTGGCTAATTCGCTTGAATCCCGAAACCAAATCAACATTGATCCAAAATTCCTAAGACACCAAATTATTGAATGAGAAACATCGTAAAATATACGCAAACCTCAAATGTGCGATCATACGGACTCAAAAATAGGAGCCGAGTTCACGGCATGCAACAGACAATCGGGTGCGTCAAGCAGGTTCAAGATAGATTATGAAGAGATGGATCGCTGAGAGGAAACAAACAAACGTTATTTCATATAAAATCGGTTTTAAGAAAAGCTCAAGTTATATATATATATATATATATATATATATATATATAAGTGAATAATTCCAGGAAACCACGACAATATATTGAGCTCGGAAGATTTTATAAAACATGCCGTTACAACCTGTGCTTGCCAGCCTGCTTGGAACGTAGGCCACACCTTTTTCTAGGCGATGAATGCTCCTTTCTGACGGACGAGTGGGTGGAGTTTTCTGAACCAGCCTTATCATCGCCCGTTTTGGTCTTCCCGTCTTCTTCTTGGTTACCACCTTCGCTGACATTGTGTTCCCTAAAACAAAGTTATCCGGGGTTTCTCAGGTGAACCCGATTCTTCCTTCGAGTCTCCCTCCAGAGCGCATTAGGAAAGATTTCTTTGTTCTGCGGGCTAGTACCTAAACTTCCATCCAGGTTTATTCTGCGGGTGCAGTTGGTTGATCCAGACTGTACCATCTGGCTGGAATGGGTGCAGTTGTTTGCTGCCTCGATTGTAAAGACGTTTTTGCACTGTCAATCGCCTGTCCGGTTTCAGTTTCGCCGCTGAAAACGGCACAACATCTGGGTTGAGTGAACCACTACAAACGGGTAGGATTGTGCTTGTCATCCTTTTATACAGACGTTTCGCCGGAGCTGTTCTTACCGTTGCCAACGGCATATTTAGAAGCTCAAGCGGATCGATGAACGAATGGCTGCCCTCTGGCTTGCGCTTTTTAGGTAACATTTTTGCTCACATGATAGCCCCTTTTGCCTTGCCTTTGCAGACCGTATTCCTCCTGGGTTATTCAATGCGAGTTGTGTTATGAAAGTTGATCTGTCCTTGGAGCTTTGGGATTTAAAGTGAGATAGAGCCTTGAGTTACCTGACCATGAGCGGCACACCGCTTTGCCGGTACCGTTGAAAGTGGCTAACTTCCAGCCTGAAGTTACCGAGTCAAGCGTTCCAGGAGGGGATTACCCAATCAGTGGGCGACTCATCTGAAGTGTTCTAAGTAGCAGATTACATCTGTATTTTTGGCCAAAGTTTAGAGAACCACAACGGGAGGTTCGATTCTTTCCTGCAAAGATGTATCTTTGATAGAATTCAACTGAAACTGAAGAAGCCGACATTTTTGCGACAACAGTCAATATTCTTAGCCACTTTCTCACAAGCCGAGCTATGGTATCGGATCAGGAGGCGGTAGGCTTGATTGTAGATGTGCCTGCACCAGGCGATACCAAGGACGTGTCAGTTTTTAACGGGATGACCGACTACCTGTGCAGATCATCACCGGACTTAGCGGAGTAGATGAGGTCGATCTGCCTACTACCACGAAAGGGAGAAGCGCAGATGCGAGCACATGAACAGCTATTGCCATGTATTCACATAAAGCCGCTTATCGTGGAGGCCCCAGTCCAAGCGTATCGCGATCAAGCTTTACCCCTGGGCGTACATTGTGATAGCAGCCAGCATGGTGGAAAAGAAGTTCCGTTGCAAAAGAGGAGCTCGCTTAATCATCCTAGTGGGGCGCTAACAATTTGTAGGCAGAATTACAAACAAATCGAAAAAGAACTACTGACTATCCTGTATGCCCTAGAGAAGTTCCATGATTATACTTTCGGGAGATTTCAGCACGCACGTCCAGAATATGAGTTTTTGGTCGCGATCGCGGATAGGCCACTACGCCAACCGTCCCGAAGACTTCAACCGTTGAGAATACATCTCCAAAAGTATAAATGCGAGCTACGTTGTCAGCAACGAAAACGGTTGCTCTTAGCAGATACACTCTCGAGCCAAATAACCGAATACGGGACAAGAAAGTAGAACATTGATTTGGCGGTTACTGAATGTGGACTATTCCCCATCTAGAACTCCAGGATAGCAGACCGTTGTCCACAATCTCTGAAGGGACTTATCACGGCAATTCGGCCGGAAGGCAGAAGAGCAATATTGATGGAAGCGTCACCCCATTTCAAGTTTCGTGACAAGCTAAAAACAGAGGACGAGCCAGGTTTTCGAGGCTAGCCTTTAGTGGTGCCGCAAGCTTTTGGAAAGGACTCTCTGCGTTGGTTGCACCGTTCACAAGCAGGTATCAATGGAACTATCATCCAGGCTAGACAAACGTACTTATGGCCTCTTTATGGCGGATCAGGTTGAACTGGTGGTAGCGGATTGCAAACCATGCACACAGTTTGGTCATTGCCGGGCGGAAGAATCAATTGAGATGCGCTTAATACTCGACTGGCCTTGGTGAATTGCTACACTGGACATCGTTTTTTGTTAGAAAAGACAGTCGGTAGCGTCCAATCAGTCCAAAGAAAAAATTGAGCGACTGCCGTTTCTAAGGTGTTTATCGTGCACGCCGCAGGCGGCCGATTCGAATAATCAATCCGGTAATGTGGGACCAACCCATCCGATTTATTTCGGTTTGCGAAAGTCAGGTTTCGGTTGATGGTTATATCCTTTATCAGCCTCGTTCTGTTTTTGAGTGCTAATGAAGTGAAGTTCACAAATTCCCATATTGCTGTATCTTGTAGTTTAAGAAACTGAAGAAGGTAGCTTTATCGATCGTTGAAAAAAGAAGTGTTTGATAGATTATATTTACATGGTCCTCTGGTTAATAAGTAACCAAGTTCTACAAGCTTGCGACATTTCATGCAGAAGCTTTCGCGCTATGTCCTTGACCGTTTACTTGTGTAACTTGATGTGTGCCTAACCCCGATAACCAGCCGTATAGGGAAACCATAGCCATGATATCCTTAAGATGACATAAATGAAGCTTTCCCCCTTCCATTCGCTGTTTGATAGCATACCTGAATTACGGTAGCCCACTGTTGGACTCGATAACTTAGTTTTGAAACCAAGAAAAAGAGTTCCATTCCACCAGGTGAAGCTATCAAAGGCCCGCTGAACAGCATGGCAACCGGAGTATTGTATACCGCCTAGCGGGCATTGAACTTCAATAAGCTGGTTTATTACATTGAAAAGCCCCAAAATACAAAGTTATAGACAGCTTAGGTTCAAGCCCTTGGAATGAGAGAAATATTCTACTCACTGATCTTACATGAAGATATTCGTTGAGAAAAATCCTCAACATATCAGAAATGATACTATTTACTTCGGATGCCATGCAAAGACCTTAGCTTTTGCTTGTTGGTCATGCCCAAAGCACCGATAAAATCGCGGATATTGTTTAATTCCTCTACACCAATAAATACGACTTCCTTCAATTGCTTAAAGTACCGGTATGTTTTTCTCGATCCACACGATATCAACCACTAAATTACCACTTTATTATTTTCATCACATTTTCGTCTACGCAGCAAGTACACACACCTACACTGAACCACGGACCATGCCGCACTGCAAGTGACAATGGACTGACGGAATTGCGTCTAACAAACTTTTATATATGACCGGTCATTCCCGGCAGGAAACTGCATTATACAGTGAAATTCATCATTTTCCCGTTCATGTCACAACAGATGAGTGATGCTTTACACCAGCGACCCTCAAGTGACTGGACGCTTCCAAGGGCTGTAACCCAGTGACCTTTGATCACTGCGGAGCTTTCTTCGATGTGAACCCTCTCAGAACAGAAAAAATGTAAAACATTATCAACAAGATGCGAGCCAGTTTTAGAAGACACAGAATCCTCGTTCGAGTGGTTGACAATGGTGGTCCGAAGATTGACAGCATGGAACTTCAGCATTTTACAGAGATGTGGAATTTTCGTCTTCACATCACCAGTCGTTACCAAACCTGGTAAAATGTTCAGAAAGACAGCTCCGTTGAAAAGGCGAAAAGGCACTAACAACGTGCAAGTCTGAGGGCAGCCATTCGTTCATCGATCCGCAGATTCGGTAATCCCCTCCTGGAACGCTTGACTCGGTAACTTCAGGCTGGAAGTTAGCCACTTTCAACGGTACCGGCAAAGCGGTGTGCCGCTCATGGTCAGGTAACTCAAGGCTCTATCTCACTTTAAATCCCAAAGCTCCAAGGACAGATCGACTTTCATAACACAACTCGCATTGAATAACCCAGGAGGAATACGGTCTGCAAAGGCAAGGCAAAAGGGGCTATCATGTGAGCAAAAATGTTACCTAAAAAGCGCAAGCCAGAGGGCAGCCATTCGTTCATCGATCCGCTTGAGCTTCTAAATATGCCGTTGGCAACGGTAAGAACAGCTCCGGCGAAACGTCTGTATAAAAGGATGACAAGCACAATCCTACCCGTTTGTAGTGGTTCACTCAACCCAGATGTTGTGCCGTTTTCAGCGGCGAAACTGAAACCGGACAGGCGATTGACAGTGCAAAAACGTCTTTACAATCGAAGCAGCAAACAACTGCACCCATTCCAGCCAGATGGTACAGTCTGGATCAACCAACTGGACACACAGAAGAATACTGTTTAGGTACAGAGTCACTTGATCTGAATCATATTCCCTTGTGATCCATTCTTATTTGGCCTGTAGGGTTAGTAGGTAGTCCCGCGTCCACCCCCTCAAAACCTCTTGTGCGAGGCGATCGGCCTGTTGCTAACCGTTCAGATACGTGCGCCTCAGCGTCACTGGTACTTCTCTGCATTTGCTGGGCCTTCTCAACAATAGGTCACCTAGCGCCAGGGCTATCCCATTTGTGACGTTGGAAGTAATAAGCACCAACGACTTAGTGTGTAAGATTCTCCCTACCTCAACAAGCATCATACTCAGCGCCTCGATATCCAAGGTCTGTTGTTCTATCATTGCCGCTGATGTTCTACTTGCGAAACGTACTGACCCTTCCCCTTCGCCTTCAAGATGGCTGGCAGGCAGAAGGTTGAATTGCCAGAAAACGCCTTTGGTGCTGGTTCTATTCTGAATCCGAGACTTGTCCGGTGATCGCCACCAATTTTCAAGCGCTCTTGGACCCCAACAAAATCCGATCAACTGTCTGAATGAATGTTCGGTGGCAAACCTCTTCTGCTAACAAGACGTTGGAATGCCTTCGAAACGACTCGTTGCTGATCGTGTTGCTGTAGACGGTTTTCGATCGTCTGGACGGGCACGAAGTTGGTTACGACTACCTTTGTCTCGAACTCCGAAGTAAGTCTATGCGAGAGTCGAAGAACCGACTGAGCACTATTCAGCGAACCCTTTGCGCTGCCAGTGCGGCATTGGCTGTAGTTAGTCTCAGGCCGCTGTAAAGGTAGAGTCTAAAGGTTGACCAAATTTCACTCTCAGACGAGTCGTAGGTTTCCGACCACCTCTGAGCAGCGCTTGCTCAATCCGAACTAACTGAAATTAAAACCGGCCGATGCGGACCAGAGAAGAGAGGTAATAAGTAAAGCAGATCAGAAGCAAGCAAAGGCAAAATCCACCATCTTTAGGTCTTTGTAGCGGATTTTAATTCCTTACCGCCCATTAATCACTGGGGCGCCCTGGCTGCCAGAGCGTACCTCGGCAGTAAGAGCTTCTGCTCACCCGAACCCCCTTTCCATACACCTTTCATAGATGTGTGAGCGATGGATGTTTACCGACGACAAACACTTCAACGAGACAAGTCGCACCAAACGGCCGTGCCGTGCAAAGTCAGTGGCTTAACCAGAGTCCTTACTGTTTGGAATCACCTAACGATCGATAACAGTGCGTATCATTGATGATGAATACACCAATTTATAAGCATAATGTCGAACTATTTGTATGACCCATCAGCGCAGCGGCCAACTTCTCGCACGCCCCGTCAGTGACCAATGGAGGCAGTATGGTTGCTAATAACCCGTGGCGAGGCATCACCGACCATTCATTTGCGCTTGGCGTATTTCACTCACTGTTTGTCCAGAGTCCTTTTATTTGCTCTGGTTCAAGTGCTTACTGCCACCGAGTGAGCCAGAACAGTCCCACCTCTCGACAGACAGCCGACCGCATGTGACGGCGACCCTGGGTTGTGTTGGCCCCATCTGCCACCAAGTGACACCACAAGAGGGCTGGGGCATGAGCGGCATGTGACACTGCAGGTGGGACAGATAAAAACAGCACTTACTTGGCCTTTCGAGGGCCTTACTTCCTTAGGGGGAGCACGCAACCGGTTATAGTCGCAAATAGGGAACTGGTCCAACTTGTTGCCACCATGCAGTGAGACAGCGGCCGTACAATCTGAAACACAGATGGAGAGATGCACTATGAACAACGAGTCGTTTCGAAGGCATTCCAACGTCTTGTTAGCAGAAGAGGTTTGCCACCGAACATTCATTCAGACAGTTGATCGGATTTTGTTGGGGTCCAAGAGCGCTTGAAAATTGGTGGCGATCACCGGACAAGTCTCGGATTCAGAATAGAACCAGCACCAAAGGCGTTTTCTGGCAATTCAACCTTCTGCCTGCCAGCCATCTTGAAGGCGAAGGAGAAGGGTCAGTACGTTTCGCAAGTAGAACATCAGCGGCAATGATAGAACAACAGACCTTGGATATCGAGGCGCTGAGTATGATGCTTGTTGAGGTAGGGAGAATCTTAAACACTAAGTCGTTGGTGCCTATTACTTCCAACGTCACAAATGGGGTAGCCCTGGCGCTAGGTGACCTATTGTTGAGAAGGCCCAGCAAATGCAGAGAAGTACCAGTGACGCTGAGGCGCACGTATCTGAACGGTTAGCAACAGGCCGATCGCCTCGCACAAGAGGTTTTGAGGGGGTGGACGCGGGACTAACTTCTAACCCTACAGGCCAAATAAGAATGGACCACGAGGGAATATCATTCAGATTAAGGTAACTGGCATCCTTAGCTGACGAAGAACTATCCGGCTATTAGTGGCCACTTGTCATTTTCAATCTTTTCCTTGCCGACTATGATTGACCTGTACGTACTCTGTTAGTGAAAATGGGAAATCCGGTGTATATGCTGGGCATCACAATGGTGAGTCAGCTTTTGAGGTTACGAAGGACAACAGAAATCTAGGTACCCCGACCTGTGATGCCTTATGTTTCTGTGTATGGCGTTCTCCTTACACTGTCATGTACGAAAGACTACTCATATCTTACGCACAAACGCACGCACGTATCGGCAAGAGGTAATTATTTCCTGCTGTAAACAGTTCTTTCTTTGTTGTCGAACTCTTCCACACTGAAGTAATCTTCAGACTCTTTTTGTGGAGAAAAATTCGCGAAAAGGATAAAACTCATCAGCGTTGTTTCTTCCATGCCCTCAGTCGCACCAGTTCCCTCACACATGAGCAGATAAACTTCTGAATGCTTGTTCGTTCAAGATTGCCACGGTATTCGGAACACGAATACAAGCTTGCCACTTGCTCCTACTGCTCCATACCTAGTACATGATCCGTGATATTTATGATTTCAGCGAAAAGAGGACCGCAGATAGCCCTGAAATAACCAACGGGTTGCCTTTACTGGTTAACCGCGTCTGACGTGTCTAGTATGTAGTTGAGCTTATTTCACCCTCCGTCGTCAGTAGGTAGAAGCTTCGACAACGAGACAAAGGTAGGCAGGAAGAACTAGTACATGAATT
Source organism: Fasciola hepatica (assembly GCA_948099385.1). Taxonomy (NCBI): domain Eukaryota; kingdom Metazoa; phylum Platyhelminthes; class Trematoda; order Plagiorchiida; family Fasciolidae; genus Fasciola; species Fasciola hepatica. Next base: position 8,274,509 of record CANUEZ040000019.1, read on the forward strand.
CCAGCCATTTGACTTTGCTGGGACCGGAGGGATTTTGGAGGAAGGTATAGGCACCGTATTTGGAAAATCCACCAAGAACACCACGATGCTTTGAATTCGTTAAAATGCTGGATCATAAGCGTTCTTCGTGTATAAGTATCACTTACTCTTTATGCGCCACCCCTAATCTAAGCATCCAGCGAGCAATTTTGCCATACCTTGGTTTGGTCCCCGTGCCACTCACATGCTCGTTTTTCTTACGCAGGGGACTTGGATCTCTTTTTGATTCCTTGTGGTCGCATAGACGAGGCTTGTATGTATTTCCGACGTTGTTCATTTCACAGCTCGGTATCGTCAATTTTGCTGATCAATCTTCTTTCACTCTGGGAATCGTGCGAAAGTGCTACGTAATGCTCAAAGATGCCTTACTCCCGAGCGGCCGCTAAGCTTTCGAAATGCCTAAACCTTTGTCCTGGTTCACTTGTATGACCTTTTGGTTCACCGGCCCTACTTCTTGTGTACAGCTCATTGACTTATTTGTTTCCTCTCCAAATTCCGTACACTTCAGTGGCCCTAGGGTAAGTTTCCGAGGACCGCTATTGTTCTCCAAGGGACAGCTCTCCCATGCCCCTTCCTCCATTATATCTTCAGTGACAGCTGCTGCTTGACGGCACGGTCCCTGAGGCATTGGCCTCCTACTTCTTATTTTTAATCAGATGTCTGACTATGCTACTAGCTTGCACTTGTCTCTGTTGTATTCTAGGCCTACTGCCTTCTTACTCTCACCCTTGAGACTTCCGGTGCGATGCGGCATCTCCCCAAGTGCTGTGAAAAGAGTCACCTGCTAGTGCTAGGAACTGGTTTCTAAAGTGGTATTACATAAAATCTACTAAAATCGGCGGGGCAAGAAGTAATTTCTGCCTCCGTTTCGAAGCTTTCGTGTTTCCACTCTGTGAACCCTTTAGGCCCGGTCACAGTTTTTTCCCATCACCCTGAGGATGTTCCTGGTCCTCCCTTGGTTCAAGTCTCACCCTAATTTGACCTTTCTCCTCACGTTATTAGTGAATGAATTGCTTTGCCTTAGGAGAAGAGGATCTTCCTTCAACTTCAGCTATATTACCTCCTTTGTCGGTCCTTCACTCTTGCCTTGAAGCCTCCTCTAACGTTCCTGACCACTGCCATCAGCGCTACTTCCCATCAACTTTTCGCTCGTTTTGATTTTGTTACGCTGAGAGTCCCTCCACTATCATTTGCTTCTTAAATGTTGGTGCCCAAGGACCTGCGTCGTCTAATTTCTCTATTTTCGTGTATGATTTAATGCCTCCTAACTTCCCAAGTGGTTTTATTGCCATTTCAGTATAGCTGAGTTTCGCCTCCTCACTCTCTGTTCCAATTTTGAGATCCACCTGCGGTCTCACAAAGTCCCGTAGGCCACTTGAAATTTCCATGTTTACTCTGGACTGGTAAACCTGCTTCGCAGCTGACTCGCATAGGTTTCCTACCCACTCGATTCAAATATTCTGGCTGTACACCGAGTGTTGCCTGGATAAACCTTCTGAGCCACTGGTGAGAAGCCCTCAAGGACAGCAGGATGCGGTACTCGACTGTTAGGCTACCTTGTTACCGGTAGTAAAGAAGCCGCCTACGTGGTCGGAAGTAGCAGCGATTGGTGATGTGTTGGAAGATGAAAATTGGCAGAACCTTCTGAAAGTGGAGGACAGCTCGGCCCTAGCCTATTTGAGTGTCGTGGTACCTCCAATACAGAAGGAGTGGGAATCGTCAGAGGTCCTAGCTCACCAGTCATTTTAATGCACACCAGTGAGAACCATCGACGCAAAAGCTCGCTATCGTTTTACGAGATGTGCCCCAGAACTAGGTGAGGATAAACAATGTCAGAGACTTAAGGGTCAGGCCAAACTCGCTGGTGCTTTAAACCAAGACTTTTAGAAAGAAAAACAGATAGACGGAACTCTCTAAAGCCGTCGAGGAGCATAACTCGTCAACACTTTCCGTTAACGGAAAGATGGCTTTCCAGAGCAGACCGTGTGCAAGGGCCAACAGGCAACGGATTTGCAATCTCTAGGGGGATGAGTAGACGGCTTCATCTGGTCTGGTACAAACCGTCTTGAGAAGTTACTTTGTGCCACATGGTCACGGATTCTGTCGTGGAAAACAAAGACAGTAGGATGTCGCAATTTCATTACTGTTATATGACTGGCAATCAGCGTGCAGCCTTTAAATTGTACGAAGCAGCATTACAAGTTGGGGCAGATAATTCTCAGTCCATGAGCGAAGAAGGTAGCCATCAGAAAAATCGGCCACTGGTACTCCGAACAGCTGAAAGGAGGTAGACTGCAGGAGTGACGAACGAGTCGGTAAGTGGAAAGTGACAAAATAGAAAATGTCAGGCCAACGTGCTAGCTTGTTTGCACAGCAGTGACTGCTGAGCCCACAGTTGGGAGCTCCGTTATTCTCCTCGGCCGCTGTAGCTTCCTATCCATTCTGAAGTAGAGTTACTTCTTGGGGTTCTTACTTGGCACTCCCCAAGCTTCAATTAGACTTTGTTTTTAGGACCACACTCAACAGCCCTTGCCTTTATTAGAGCAGTAAAAATTCGATTCGGTTCCAGGACTTCACAGTGGGATGCCTGTATGTCCAGGTTCTCGAACTGGTGAGCTCCTTGGGTCCTCCGGTGCTTCGACAGTTGGGACAGACTTCTCTTCAATAATTGGCTATGGCCACTGAGGGTCTCGGTTAGATCTGCTATCACCTTTCCCTTCAACAACTTTTCGGATCACAGCATTTAGTAGCCCACACCTCACGGTCAATCTCCCCGATAATAAGGATAGTATCGTGAGGGGGGGGTGGAAAAATACTAGATAAGGGTTCCACTAGGGTTGAGGAGAAAGGGATTGGACAGTTGTCTACAGAGGCTTTAGTAGGCTTCTGGCCATACTTCTCCAAATGCAGTCATCCAAACCTTATCTAACCTCCTTTTTAACTCAGACACTGCGCTCGCGCTTATCTCATCCCATGGCAGTTTCTTCCAGCCATTAGTGAGGCTGGCTGCAAAAAACTGAATTTTGATGCGAGTCAAAGTTCCGTCTTTCTTGATTGTCAGTGCATGCCCTCCGAGGTAGCCACCCCCTTTGAGCTCAGGCAAGGCCCCTCTGTGGCCTCGTGCTTCTGTGAATGCTTTTGGTAATTTGAAGACCACTATTTAACCCCATTTTCTTCTTTCTGAAGAAAACAACCATAGTTGCTGCAACCGCCGTTCGCGGCACATATGTCTGTATTCTGCGAACCTTCGCGTGAATCGCCGTTGTAGGTGATCAGGAGCCCCAATGTCCCTCACCAAATATGACCTCCACGCTTGGACTCAGTTTTCTAGATGAGATCTCAAAGAAGCTCTCTACAATGGCAATAAGACCCTTGGCTTCCTAGAGTTGATCGCCCTCCTTAGCGTGTGCAGGGCTCTACACGCTTTCTGTCCTACTTTCTGGCGCTGGTGACTTGGCTTCAGTTCAGAGCTTACCAACACCCGTAGATCCCGGGCTTCTTTGGTCTGAGCTGGCCACTCCCGATTGTCTGGTGGACCCATGTATGTTGTGGGCCGTGGTCCTTCCTCCTTGATGAGATGTTGGCATTGGCTCAGATTGAGATGAAAATCTCACGCCACGACCAGTGGCAGACCTTGTCTGGAATACCCTGAACTGCCGCTTCATCTGGTGCTCCTACCACCTCGAAGTCATCCGCGAACGGAAGCACGGGTTTTACAACCAGCCCACCGGATCGTTATTGTACATCAGGAGCAAGAGGGGCCCCAGGGCTGACTCTTTCGAAGTGCCACTATGCAGTCTCCCACTGTCCCGTAAACAGCCTTCTACTCTCACTCGGAAAACTCCCTCCCTTAGGCTCTGAACCGTCCACTTCTGTTTTTTCGCCGTAACTTGAAACCATTCCAACCCTGCTTCGAGCTGTCTGTTTTTAACCGGGTCGAGTACCTTTTGGAAATCCAGATAGCAGACTTCCACCTGTTCTCCTCAATCCACTCGACTGGTTACCGAATCCAAGAAACTTATTGGGTTGGAGAGGCAACAGCTGTTAGCAGTCAGCAGATCGTTCCTCTCTAAATATCTCACTATTCTATCTCGTAGTATTTTCTCGAGTTTTATGCACCACTGACGTCAAGTTAATCGGCCTGTGACTGGCTCGTGTGTCTCTGTCTCCACCTATACAAGCGGGTGTGGTCAATTCAGGCCATTCTCTGGGTGGCACATTCTTGTCTAGTGATGCGTTGAACAGCTTAGCCAGTGGTTCAGCCAGGGCGGACGCTAGTGGCTTCAGTATTTGCTGGGTGGATTTCATCCGGCGCGGCCGCCTTGGATCCATTTAGCTGCTTCAGGCTGTTTAATACCTCCTGCGTTGATTTCTCTGCCCTCCGCCTCTGAGACTTCGCTGCCCCGGTTGCACGTAGCCCCTGAGCACCCTGGTCCTGTCTATATACCTGTCGAAAGAACTCCGACAGGAATTCTGCTTCTTTCCTGCCTGCGTGTTTACTGCACTACCAGTGAGCTCCTGACTCCGCCTATGGCTTTCCTGGGTGCTACCCTACACAGAAGGTAGTTACAGCATGCTTTCGGATTCGTTTTGGCTCTCCGAGTAACAAGTTCCTCGTGGTTGTTCTTGCACTGTTTCTGTGTCTGAGATAGTCTAGTTCTCGCTGGGAATCTGTTACCCATACTTGCAGCCTTGGTGTAGGCAACGAGCACCAAAACACCCTCCCCCGTTTTCCTGATTTGCCTAGAGAAGGGCGGCAGGTACCCGGGCCCTTTATCCGATCACCCGAGCCGTTATTTCGTATCACTGTTGGATTCCTGGTGCTACCGTCGATTGGTGCCCTTTTCCACCCCCCGAGTTGCTTTGCTCATCACAGCTCTTGGAGTCTCATCGAAGGTCAGTTTTCCTAGCTCTCCTTTCTCGGAGTTGCAACGGCCAAGTCCTTTAGTAACAGGGCTGGGCAACGCTTTCCCCACCCTGACCACGGGCCCCGTGGTGCTCAGCTCCTTTATTTTGCCTGCCTTCACTCTCGGAGACTTTGGGAAGGCCAAGGCAAAACCCGGAGTTCCGGTTTTTCACCCTTCTCTGACTGACCGCAGCTGTTTTATCATAGGGCACTACATCTACTTCTCTTTTTGAGATTGGCCCACTATTCCCGGCTGCAGCTAAGAAGGCATCCCTGGGAAGAGGGTTGGCAAACTAAGCAAGCATTGGTCTTGTTTGGCACTTTTTAGCGTCTGTCTCCCCATTCCGTTGCCCTAATCTCATAACTCCTTCCAAGGCTACATGCCCGGGGGTTTCCGCTGCTCGGGGCAATTTGACCAGGTGACTTTTCATTACCTTGTCCCTTTACTTGCTAACTTTTATGAACGGTTCCGGAATTCTGGGGTCCAAAACATTCCCGTTCCTCCCCAGTGTAATATCACTATTTTTCCTCAAATTATTCAAAATGTTAGTGATATCAACGGTATGTTGTTCTAACTCACTTATCCGCTCATTTAGAGCTCCCGATTCTTCTACTGTGTCGCGAGTCTGCAGCGCAGCAGCTGCTTGCTCTCCCGGTCTTGCTCCGGTGTTCTGCAGGTCCACTGCTGTCCCTAATTGGTGCTGACTGGTCTTCGAAGGATAGACATATTCCCGTTTTTCCTGGTGACCTCTGCCTTCTTGGCGGCTTTATTACCTGACCTCATTAGATTTTCACGTCTTGGGCATATCCAACTAAGTTTACCATATTTACAACACAGCCGACGACACGTTTTGCTTAGCCACCAGCACTTCGCGTGGAACAATGTTTGACAGGTATCACGTTGAATACATACGTATTCCCCTCGGAAAACCGAGGCCTTCCACACTGTTCACCTACCCCGCCTATTCGGTCTGGTGCTCTACAGGTTACTGGTTTTTATCCACCAATTTGCCCAAACTGCCGGTCTAACCGAAAAAGGGGCAACATGAGTAGTCCTGGTGGGCTGAAGGATATCTAGTAGGACGGATTGCAGATTGAGATCGAGCGATAAAGAGGAGAAAGACCAACTGGTGTGTCACAACAAGCCGACTCACCTTGGTGTGGTTTTTGTGGCTAGACATAGTCATTTATTTTAAGCCGCTCCTTCCCTTGTTCATTAAGTGTTACTTTTTTCTACACGACGGTTCCTTCTCTATGTTTCGGCCGGGTCAGTATACTGTCTTCCTCTACCTGTCTTTCAAGCAGCCCAGGGTCGCTGTGCGGCTCGGCACGGATGAACGTTCTTCCAAAGATTCGAGCCTCCAGGCAACTCAGAAGGTACTCAGAAAGTTCCGGAATGAGGGGCAGTTCCCGTACGAAAATGCGCTGTGTTAGCCGACTGTCAGGGGGGTGTATGCTGTGATATTTCCTCAGACTGGTTTCACTGGGCGTGCAGTAAGGTAGTAAAGAAGGCTTTGTTGGCCTACCAGGACGGTGACGACTTAACCTTCGTATGCTTAGGGTGCACAGCTCCTGGGAGAAAACCGTACCGAGAATCATCAACCAAAGGAAAAACAAGGAAGCCACGCCCGTCACCCGCTTGCGCTCAGAGACCTGTGAGGCAAATGATGACTTGGGTCTAAAAAGCGAAAGCATTTGGGAAACCTCCTTCTTGGCACTGGAAAGTAGAACATCCTTCTCTAACCTTAAAGCGGGAGGGGCGAAATGGAAGCCAGAACCTGTCCACACAAATAAAACAAATGAGGTTGCGAGCTACGTCCCTAGCGGAAGCCATGAAATAGACCCAGGCCCACACAAAGGTAGCAATGGAGCGGAATAGGAATGCAGTGATGAAGGATTTAGCAGAGCCGTTCTGCGGAGAGGCACGTCAAGGAAATCAGAACACAAGACAGAGAGTAAGGGATATTCCAAGGCCAGTTGGATTGCCAAGCCATGCACTTGTTAGGATGGTACTATGGCTGGGTAGACGGAGACCCACTGCTGACGGGCTAGTGCTTGGGGGGCCGACCCCGTTCGAGTTTGGAAACCCCAGGTATCGGGAAGCAAATCTAGCAGCTGTAGGCAAGATCAACTGGAACTCCAAAGGAGTCATAGCCACTGAACCAGATAACTCGTCACCATGGAGGGCCCATTCTACTCGGCGAGGCATTGGAATCCCCGCACGGTCCGGTTGGAGGTATCGACAAGCCCGCGGGGTACAGTCTTGCCCCTTCTGACTCTGACTCCTTTGGTTATCCACAAGGCCCTACACAATCAAGGTTGTCCGGTGTCAGCCAGAGGCTCACGATCCCCAGTATTGTGCCCGACTCTCACAGCCGAGCCTGGGGGCCGGCGGAACCAAAGACTCTCGGTGATCTTAAGAACCCCACGGAATGTAGTGGCAAGCAGGAGCACCGCCGTAGCACAAATGGGAAACCAGGATGTGGCAAAAACAGAGGAAGCACTCGGGCGTAAAATCCTAGTGCAAAAGTGAAGCCTCACAACCCGCAGGTCTGTAGGAAACAGGAGCACATCAGTGACATAGAGTAACGCGTGCCACATAGGGAATAAATGGGGGGAGTTCAAAACGAGACCCACAGGTACGGACTGCATAGCCATCACGGAGTCGTTGCAGAGGGAAGGGGCGAGGGTGAGTCCGGCTTGTCCAGCAGATTTTCGTGTGCACAAAGCTCACAGAGTGGAGGAAAGAATGAGGAGTGGGGTGCCAATGCTAGTAGCGGAGCAAGTTACTCAAAAGCGAGGCATTCATTATTACACTCCCAATACTTAGGTGGCCTCAGCGTGAAAGAAAGTTTGGTCGCGATGGGTGGCACGAGTGTGCTTCTACAAGAGTCTCTTACCGGTTCCTGAGGGGAATGAAGGTCCGCTGGAGCACCTAGTAATGGTAACCAGAAAAGCTGAGCGATGCCTGGTACTCGAAGACTCCAATGCGCCTAAGATTGACTGGCTCTCGGCCTGGGCGCCCATGGGGTCTTTCGGGTAGTACCTGCTAGACCAAGTTGAGGATATGGCCTTGGTGCGGCACACTCACCGGACCACTCAGATTAGACAGGGCCAAACTCCATTGCTAATGGACCTCGTTATCACTAAGTTCGCCGCAGGGGTGAGCGAAGTGACAATAGGCGCTCCGCTTGGTAAAGCCACCTTGGGGTTATCAGATTCAAGAGAGAGAGCGAGAGAGAATTACCACCAGACGAAGGGGGAGGAAACTTCAGAAGACTGGACAGGGATGGGTCTCTTTCAAAGGGCAGCACCTCTAGCCTGGAACCACGAAGGTACGGTAAATGAAATGTGGCTAAGCAATAAAAGTGACCTACTTCGGCTGGCCGAAGAGATGGCCGCCATGCACAGAGTCCGTAGAGGAGGACTGAAACCTTAGCGGAAAGGCTGTGCGGCGCGGGCAGAATGGGGGCAACAGCAAGCATGGAGAAGGTATCAGGAAACCGCGGAGCATAGACGGCAGCTGGAATACCGGAAGGAGAATAGGTTGTTTCGCGAACGACAAAGGAAAGGAAAGCTGACATACGAAGTTGGCACAGCTAGGGCAGCCAAGAAACACCAAGGGTGTTCTTTTACTACGTCCCGGCTACGGAGAATACGCGGGTACCCGTTGGAGGTTCGGAAATGGGGAACGGAAACCGAGAGCAGAATAATGACCAGAGGGCAGAAAATTTCCGAGAATACTTTGGGGAGGTCTACAGGATTGATGAGGGAATACAGTCATCAACCCTAGGGTGGCCTAGGACTGCCCCAATGGAGGAAATGGAAATAGCCCCAGACGATGTACTGTTGGTGTTGGACGCCCTCAACACGGGAAAAGCCGCCCAGCCATTCTCAGGTCACTGGCTTGGACACTGGTAGGGCCCTTGGACACACCGTTCAACAAAGCTCTCAGGGAGGCTGAGCTACCGAGTGGATGGCAAGCTGCAACAGTTGTGCCAATTCGCAAGGGAGGTTTAAGGGACAGGGAGACGAACTACCGGCCTGTTGGCCTGCTATCAGTAGTACTGAATGTTATGGAAGAATAATCCACAATTCTTTGGTAAGCCACCAGAGAAAAACAATCTAATCTCCGACGAGCAGAGCGGCTTTGAGAAGGGCAGGTCCTGCAACGGCAACCAGACCAGCCATTTCGACGAGGTAACCAAGCGGTGGGACAGGGGAGAGGAGGTGTAATTATGCCATCCAGACTTCCGTGAAGCATTTGATGGCGTGAACCATAGGCTGCCTCCGCTTAAGCTAGGGGGACAAGCGCGGCCGCAGGGGTAATGGAGCGGTTATAAGCTGACCAAGCTGACCACCGATTCCACGTCAATTTTGGGGACATGAAGTCCGCGATAGCAAGAGCACCTAACGGGTTCCGCGGGGATATGTGCGGGATCCCGCAATGTTCCTCATTTACGTAAGTAACCCACAGCTATTTATATGATCACCCTGCCTAAAGTTCGCGGGTGACGTGAAGGTCCTGGGATGCCTAGAATCTAACCAGGTCCGGATAGACCTAGACACCTTCTGCCAGTAATCTGTAGCATAGAATGCGCCTTTGAATCCGGGAAAGATGCTCACTTCTGGAGGCAGAGAGAACTAGTGGAATGCTGCACTTGAACCAGGACAACCAGGAAAACCTGGCCCAGAAAGGCGAGGTCAGGGACCTGGAAATAATCGTTTCAAGTGACCATAAACCCTCGGTAAAATGTATGCAGACCGTTAACAGGGACGATAGAGCCAAGTACTAAGTGTGCATAAAGCCCGCATCAAGGGAACCCAGGTTGCTGCTACCACTATATACGACATTTGCACGACCCCACTTGGAGTACGTAGTTCTAGCTTGGGCTCCGAGGTTAAAGAGGGAAGCCGTCTCTCTGGAGAAGGTTCTGAGAAGTTTCACAAGAAACGTACTGGGACTACGAGGGCTGCAACACTAAGACAAGTCAGCAGAGCTACGGCTGCTCTGGCTGAAGCGTAGGACAGCGCGGGGGAATCGGTCGAATCAATTAAGTAACTACATGAGTCACAAGCCACGAAAAAGCCCCTGTTTACGCGCGACGAAAGCACAGCTCTTCTTGGACACAAGACAAAACTGCTCAAGCCGAGAGCTAATAAAATCATCAAAGCACAGTCGTTTACTTGCACAGTAAATAAAAACTGGAATAAGGTCCCCAAGGCGGTGGTGGAAAGGAAGTGCTTAGGAGGAAGCGAGAGACTGCGTGAGAACACGCCTTTCCGAACTACCCGGGAGCCAACATCTCGAGACTAGTGGTAGTATTTAAGCTAGCTTCATCATTCTTCTTCTCCTCCTCTCATTTTTATACTTCTTCTCCCTCCCATTATTCAGCCTTCTGCAGTCTGCTCAGGTACCACTGCTATGTACTTCCTGATTTTCCTTTTCTTTTCTTTTCTCTTCTATTTCAAGAGAGCTGATAGCCGGAGGTCTTTACTATCGTAGAGGGAGCGAACCTGCCGGCCTCCTGGGCCTACCCCACTGATGTGTTGCTCCTTGCCACTCTCTCTGACGGCGACACCCAGATGAGTGTGCTTCAAGCCCCGGATAGACAGTGCATCCCACAGATTCGAGGCTCGGTGAGACCCGGGGGCTCGCAGGTTCAAGAAAATGGGGTATTACTCGCATTGGCCGCCAGTCCTGTGCCCTAATCTGATTTGATCTGATCTGGGGGTACGCACTTGCACTGTCCAGCTAAGCGAATTTGCCGTCATTCGTCCGGGCAGAAGGGTTGACTTTGTCTGGGTCCATGGGGCACCAAGCACAAGCTACGATGAGGAAGTTTGCTCGCTGCGGACCCTGAATGAACTAACAAAGGAAGCACACGATTCCCTCAAAACGAAAAAGTGAAGGAGAAAGTCAAAGTCTTGAAAGGCCGCAGTAGCCAAGACCATCAAGCTTAGGAACCACAGCTGGAAACTTTGCAGGGCCTCCGGAAGTCAGCTAGTCTGGGCACTTTATACGAAGCTCAGAAACAAGACGGCGAGCCTCCCGCAGACAGTTGATCAGGAGTTTGAGCTCAGCTTGGCCAAACGCTCAAAAAATCTACGGAAGAAATTCCATGGCTACATACAGTCAAAAGGCTCAACGAAAAAAATGCGATAGGCCTGCTATCCATTGAGGATCACGGTATCATCTCTGATGACCACGGCAAAGCAGAAGCTCCGGGTGGATACTTTGGTAGCTCTCATAGGGTAGATAATGGGGTGCTAGTCGACCGAGCGCTAGTGCATTTTCCCCCACAGTAAAACCAGCTAAGTCTTTCACGAATCATAAGTAAGAGCCCACAGGAACTAAGTCGCCACAAGCCAGCGGGTCCAGATGACATCCACCCGGCTATCATCAAGCCTATGGCGGACAGCTTGGCTCCTTCGGTATGCAGGCTGCACAGGTCCAACTTAGACCAAAGTAAGCCTCAGGACGGGAAAACCGAGGCCTTCGTGGTGACAAATAAGAGTGGATCTAGGTCGGCTATGGATAACTGCAGGGTGGTCAGCCTAACTAGCACCCAAGGTAAAGTTCCTGAGAAGATCATCCACGCCCACACCTGCCAGCATTTACTGGAGCACTTCACGCTAGGCCCAGCTCAGACTGGATTCCTAAAAACAGATCTCGTCTGACCAATCCCTTGCTCTTCCTAGATGAAGAGACTCGGCGAATGGATGAAGGTGAGCAAGTCAACGTGTCACCTTGGCTTTATCAAGGAGTTCGACTTCTCCAGTCATAGTCATTTGCGGGGATAGATGGACCTGTGCATGGGTGGTTGGCGGGCCTCCTCTCCTACATGAGGTTTCACTTTAAAGGAAGCAGCGGGTGCTCTAGTTTGGTGAAGGTCACTAGTGGCACGCCGCAAAGATCTGCCTTGTTGTTCACTGAAGGCTTGGCATCCGCAGTTCAGTCACGTAGTTTCATTTTTGAGGACGACGGGAAAGTACTTAAATCTGAGGGTAGGGGCAATCCAGGGAGAGGTATGGGAATCGTCCTGGACTGGGCATACAAACGGGACCCACCAGTCAAAGTTGGAAAGGACAATTCATCTGCAAGGCAGCGGAAAGCGTGGCTGTCACCGGTGGCCAGGTGGTGTTCACCGCAGAAGCCGTCAGTAGAGTAGAAGACCTCGGGGTCATCACGAAAGGTGGCTTCAAATTGTCGAACCAATGAAAGGCTGCCGAATGAAAGGCTCTCGGTGGGCTCGCAACACCTCGACCAACAACGTCTATCCGGCAGCCAGAAAAGTAGCCTGCAGTCTTGGGTACCCCTCCAAGAAAGGACTCCTCTTGCTTAGATAAAGTTTATCTTCTCGCGAAGCGAATGGTTTAAGTTATCCACATCAGGAATGACACCACAATCACAGGTGTCTCCTTGCGGTGAACCTAAACCAGATGTGGATAAATATGTGGTAACTAAGTTGCAACATCTACGTTTTGATCCCACTCAGTTTCAGGAAAGCGACCCCGACATCAGACACACGTCGGGCAACGATGACGGATGATGCCCAGCGGCAAAACCACAACGAGTTGGGCTGGCTTGCAGTCATGTACCAATAGGCTGTTCTCCTCGTTATCGGTGTATCTCAACCTGAGATCTGTCTTATCAAGTACCCATCTCTTGATCACTCACGTTTCTCCCCTGATTCACTAGAGCTGACAGTAAGGGCAAGATAGAGACTAAAAATCGTAACCTGCAAAACGCCGCACATAAAAGTCTGGGTAAAAGAACAGTGTGGTTGACTACACTGCTTTGAGGGTAATAAGTCTTGCAGAAACGACGGGAATCCGGTATAGCTCCTGTCAAAAGGGGTTCCGCAAGACGTGCTTGGGACCAGCAAGAAGTACAACCAGGTGTATAGTGAGTATGAAAACTTAGCTGGGTATAAGCTCGATGCAAAGAATAATCAGGACAAGAAGAGGCAAAGGCTGTTGAAGGAAGGGCAGAAGGAGGGTTGGCGCCACAAACAGACTGAAAAAGACATGAGTCGAAGCTCGGTAACCAGAAGAACACCAGGTCGAAGCCGGACAGCAAGAAGCTGTTGCGATGCTGACTCATGACACACTGGAGGAACAAAGTACCTTAAAAGGGCTAGTTAGCAAGTTAGAAAAGGACAAAATTTTTATCAATAAAATTCTTGCCAAATCGCGGAAACATGGTGATGTCTCCCTGTAATCGACAGAACAACCAAACTCGAGGGTCTAACTCGGGATCGATCTGACCCCCTTACCCCCGCCCCAATTTTGTTTTTCATTACCTTTTTGCACCATACTTGCTCATCCGCCGAAACACACACCGGACATTGGCCTTAGGTGGCAGCCGACTGGTGCACGCGTTGATTTGTCCTGTGACCCTTGACCCACGATCCCCATAGACATTTCGTTGACTTGACCGCATGAACCTCAAGCGATCTTGAATATGCTCGCATTGGGCTGACTCTGATTCACTGAGCGATCGCCGCTGAGGTTTGTGCAGTTTTTATGTCATATTCATGATTGTTTCATGAAGAACGGTATTGAAAACCACAATCGGAAGCTTGGCGTTTTTTGGATTGTGTTGCGCGCATCTCAGCGACTGCTAGGAGTCCGGTACACGCCCCGTGACGGAACCGGAAATCTGTGGTTCACGGTTTTCCGGAACCGTTCATGCAAACTAGCAGACAAAAGGACGGGGCATTGAGGTACCATCTGGTCAGCTTACTCCAGGCCATAGAAATCCCTAAGGAAGTGATGGGACTGGGGCCGTGGAACGGGGAAACAGACTTTAAAGGACGCGAACCAAAACAGATGCTTGTCGAGTTCGCCAACCATCACCACTGGGGCACTTTCTTAGCCTCATCCGGGGCTATTAGACAAATCGCAAGAGGGGAAATAAATGTGCAGCCTGGAAAAGCAGCGGTGAGAAAAACTCCGGGTTTTACAGTGGTCTTCTTGAAGTCTTAGGGAATGAGTGCACGCAGGATAGGAGATCAAAGCTCTACGGAGCCACTGGCCAAAGTACTGAAAGTGTTCCCCATCTGCTTCATTGAGAAATTGGACTGTCGAAATTTTGAATGAAAAGAACCAAGAGAATTGAACCTTACCGGGGCACCAAGAACGGCGATGTGTAAAGAAACCCGGGGAGTGAAAGGGGCGTTGGTGGAAAGATGCTTCAGAAATCCAGCGGTGTTATGAAATTACGGTTCGGGTGCTCGGGTTCAGGATTCGAGCACCTGTCGCCTCTTTCTCCCAAACGGAGGAAACTAGAGAAGGGCTGTGATGGTCGCGGGGATACACCAATGCAGAAATTATGGATAACTAGAGTCCAGGGCTCAGGGGTAGGGCAATGGAAGTAGAAGCAGAGGCAGCCACTGAAACGTAGCTAGGACCAGGCAAGGAAGACAACGAGCTGATGCCAAGCCTCTACCCGGCCTCTGGGCTGATGTGCTGGGCGGTTGAACCGCAGATGATGTAGCGATTCCCATAGCGGAACAGTACGATGGCTTTGAGAGCAATCGACCTGTCACGCCCAATATACGGGCGGAAGAGGTTGTAGTAGCAGCTGGTGGGCCGAAAGCGTCGGTTGATCGCGCGTATCGAAGCCCCAACGCGGAAGCTGATGAGGACAACGATCTGCCTGAGTTCATCTCTGCGGGTGCCAGGCCGGGATGGAAGTTACTTGGTATGCGTGGATTCCGCGCGCTTGGCATTCATTGGACCTTGGAAACCGACCCGGACGATAAGTTTGGGGAGACAGTGATCCACCCCGCCCACAGGAAGGCTCCAGTCCAGCACATAAGTCAAGTGATTGGATAGAAATTCGGTCAGTCACCGTCATTAGTTGATCTGGTGAGTACGAGTGCCCCGAATGGTATGGGACCATTAGCAGCTGGGGAGCTTATAATTAGGATTGATCAAGCGACAATCCAGTTTAAGCCAAACCTCCAGGGTGAAAGTGCGCCTGATGAAGTTTTAAAGAACTTTTTATGGGTGAAGGGGGAAGTTTGGTAGACCTAGGTCTCCGGTCAGATTGGGGGATGGTGACTGATAGGTACAACTTGGGACACCAATGGAATCTGATCAAGAACAAGCCGTTGAAAATAACGAAGGCCATCACACCTCTTAGAAAGGGAAACATGAAACGGATTACCCCCGTGTTGGACAAGTCGATTGAGAGAGGCCCTGAATCAACAACCAGGAGCATTCAAGGAGTATGGAGGCACCAGCGGATACCGAACCTTTCTACAGTAAAAAGAGTGGAAACTAGACTATCCCAAAGGCAGAAACAGTGCAGGGGCAACTACGCGGAAAGCCAAAAGCAATCCCAAGGCGTACTACAGCTACATTCAGTCTGAGGCAGCACTGACGAAGGCCACAGGCGGGGTCAGGGACTTACCCGTACTGCGGGCAATAAGCAGGCAGCAGAAAGCAGTGGATTTGTTGGACTTCCTTCGACAAGTACCTAGGCAGAACCAGCGTGATCAAGGGCTACCTACGACTAGGGAAGGTGAAGTTTCGGGAATGCAGGGCGCAGAAATCGACGCTAGAGTTCATGAGTAGCCTGAAACTACTAAAAGTGTCCGAGGTGGTGGAACCGGATAAATTTCACCCAGCATCACTGAAGCCAGTAGAGCCTTACTTGGCAGAACCACCAGCTGACCAGTTCAAAGCATCATTGGACAGGGGTGTACCACCTAGAGACCCTCTAGTATCGATCGTCACACCCAGTCCATAAAGGTAGACAGAGGGCCATCTGTACCAGTTACAGGCCGACTAACCTGACTTCAGCTGCGCATAGAATAGTAGGTCATCTGGAGAAGAACAAACTAGTAACCATCAACCAGCATGGGTTCTGTCACAGGCGTTCCATTTTTCCAAACCGATGAGCGTCTTGGATGATGTAACCAGTAGAGTGGACCGAAGAGAAAGGGCGGAAGTCTAGTATCCGGACTTCCAGAAGGTCTTAGATCGGTTAACCACGGAGAGCTCGAAGCAAAGCTGGAATTATTCCAACTTACAGCGAAAACACAAAAGTAAATTTTTACAAAGCCGAGGGGAGAGGGTTTTCCAAGTGGCAGTAGAAAGCTGCTCGTCTCATGATGGGAGAATGCATGCCCCCGATGTACCCCAAGGATCTTGCAGACGGGTTGAGAAATTCGTGCTTCTCTTTTGCGGACTACTTTGAGGTGGTAGGAGCATTAGGTGAAGCGGCGATTCGGTGTGATCTAGACAAAGTATGCCTGCTGTCAGTGGTGTGGGATCTGCCCCTCAAGCCCGGCAAATGCCCACATCTCATCAAGGACGGAAGACCACGGCCCACACGATACATGGGTCCACCAGACAATCGGAAGGCATTAGCCTAGACAATAGAAGCCCGGAATCTAGAAGTGTTGGTGAGCGCTGACCTTAAGCCAAAATCCCAGTGTCAGAAAGTAAAGCAAGAAAGCACACAGAACCCTGTACCAGCTGAGGAGGGCGATCAGCTCTGAGGAGCCGCGGATCCTGTTGCCGTTTTACAAAGGGGTTCATGGGGTGATATCAAGAAGCTGTTCAAGCATGAGGACTATATCTGGTGGGGGACGTCAAGGCTGCTGATCAGCTACAACGAAGATTCACGCGATGGTTCGCAGAACACAGTAATATGTGCACAAAGAGTGGTTAGGGCAACTGAGGTGGCTTTCTTTAGCAAGAAGGAATGACGAGTGTAAGAAACGTTTGAGCAGTGGGTAGCCAAATTCGCAACGGATCCCGAAATCAGAAAGCGGTTATCCGTGAAATCCTACGATACTAGATTATCAAACTACCAATGACACGAAACAGATTCAAATCTCAATTATGCAATCACAAGGACTCAGAGAACAAGAACCGAATTGCAGCGTGCGAGAAAGGAGTACGTGCATCACGCAGGTCCAGAACAAGGATATGACAGAGCGGCGTGCTGGACGCGAACAAACAGGCGTTGGTCTGTAAAAACAACGAATGCATAAAACAAGTCCATAGTGTAAATAAGTGAGTGATGTTAGGGAAACATGGAACTGAAGTGGTTTTCGGGAGATTCTCCACGACCGGTCGGTCCAGTGAGAGTGAATTGGCTTTCAAACTGCCAAAAGGGTTCACGTAAGCGCGAGATCATGGAGGGGGATTATTTGGGCTGCGAGGGAATGGCTACCTAGAGGGGTATGCACTGTCAATCGAGAAAGAGCGAACTATGACTGAAATGAGAACTCAGTTAGTGTTGCTAACGGCTGGACTAATCTGCCTGTGGATATGATAATGCGAGAACAGTACATGAGTTAAAGAGAAGATTGGACAAGGAGCAGATGGCAGTTTTTAGAGGAATACGTCTGGAAGCCCGGGTAGCGACCAGGAGATGACTGAGTCCGAATATGTAAATTCATGACCAAACGTTACCATAGACAAATATCACTGACTTGTACTCAATTCTAGGCAGTTTGTATACTGTTCGACGCCACAGGATTGTTGTTCGCTGTTTGCCTGATTGCTGTAGGAATAATTTCCAGGCTGCACAAAAACCAACGCCTTGGGGCAAAGCATTGGCTGACCTTGGTTAAAGTGACTCCTGACACGTGTGTTAAAAGCCTGCACACAAGTCCACGAAATATGGTAAGGAGTATAATGATGAGGATACCACAGCACTTAATGGTATCTATGTGCTTTACAAGGGCAGAGCATTTTGTTTTACTGAGTGCTCTTGGGACCAGGCGGAGCTAAGCTGGATTTCTTCATTTGGTACGCGCTCAGACGGATCCGCACGCCCATGATTATTGATGTAAGTGTTGATGCTTGCATATGCACTTACTTAGCCCCAGTTCATCGAGTTTTCTTCCTGTAAGGCAGACTGTAAGGTTGGTTAGACCTTACTTCGCGGTTTCCTTAGTAAACACGTGCTTCGGTCCTTTGTACTGCGTGGACCACCTGCACGTTACTCTAATGCTCGGCACTGTACGAATATGTTAACCAGAACAGTATTCTCCGCGCCCCGTGAGAACGAGAAGGCGATTGGGAGAGATAGTGGTTGGCGTATATTTTAGGAGTGTGCGTGAGAGCGTGCGCAAGAGCAACGGTCAAATGGCAACCACTCTTGGCAGTCAGCGTTCAGTTAAACAATAAAGGTTGTAAAAGTATGAACGAAGATGGCCACCGCTACAAGATCGTGCACAAAAACTCCGGTGGAAGAAGTTGCATCTATAATACTACATATTTTTCTGCCGATAGGATTTGCTTTTCGGCTTTTCCATGCAGAAAAAGGGGTTCATTGGCCATAGAGGTAATTAGTGCGCATTTTTAAAGTTGATTTTACCTCCAGTATATTATTATCCTTTCATATATAATATATCATCTGAATATATGCGTATATATGTACACATGCGAACTTATTTTTGGACATTGAGGTAGTCGTTTTGTATTGTTGGTTTTCGTGAAATTCGTGAAATATTCAGTACTAAAAGCTGTGTGACGTTGACCATTCATCTTCAAGCTGTTGGAATCAGAATACATTGTTATACCTAAAGAGAAGACGTGGTGGGTTGATGGATGCGCAAGAACCTACGTAGCAGAACCGTTCGGAAGCCAATCCGTTATTGGCCGGGTTCCGGGAAATTACAGGACGGTTTCAAAGCGGCTTTTGGTGGATTTTTGATAGGTTTACACCTTGATGGCTGCCGGTTTTCGAGCGGTCTCGGGGTGATTTGAGACCGATCCAATGGAATACGAGGTATTACTTCCGATTTAAAATTTCATCATTTTTATTCACTTATTTACTAATAATTTCTGCCAGTTCTCTCTAATTATGTCTCCATTTATTCCCTCTTTCGATTGCCACAACGAAATCTTTTCAACAATCTCTTTCCCTTCTCTTTTTCAAGCGCATAAAATAAAGCCACATGAGATGGAATACAATAATAATACAATAATAATACAATATAATAAGCTGAAAGGGGGAAATAAAAAGCTACGTGCATTTATGCAAAATGCGAACAGGATTGTCTTGTTCTGTCTATTAATTTTCGACCCGTGGTTGAAAGGACAGAAGTACGAACGTGGGGTAGATTTTTGTGCGTGTACAGAAGCAAACAAACCGTCTGCAATAAAGAAAATAGCCGAAACAAAAATGCTTTTACCAAATAAAAAAACACTTGAGTCTGAAGTCCGAATTAAACTTGTTTTACGAGAACGGATTGTGTACGGACATGTACGTATACAAGAAGTACGTGCACGTACGTCTTGAATATCATTTCACCGGAAATGAAAAGATAGCATAACATTTATGCTGAACACGAACCAAGTTCCTTCGGACAGGGTTATTATGTTTCATACCATGACTGAAGTACTAGAGAAACGCAGCACTGAGGTGGTGGCAATGAACAGAAAGTTAAACCTCACCTTTTCCGTTCCGATGACCCCCCGATCTTTGTCGCTGGCAAACCACCGTTTTACGTGCCTGTCAACTTCATAGACCGACGAATCCCTTAGGAGTGGAGTTGCATACACGTCGTCTGTATTGATGTGTGCGTTTACGAATGCCAGTTCGTCTTTGATGGCGCTAATAATATGCAATTGTGCTATGGATTTTCATCTTGTTAGATTAGTTTTCTCGTCGCCGGTTCACCTGTACAATAGACTATTGTGTTGTCGCATGATATAAAGTACTCACTGCGGCCAAGTAACCTGTTGCAGCATTGGTTGTTGTTGTTA
Organism: Fasciola hepatica; assembly: GCA_948099385.1. Taxonomy (NCBI): domain Eukaryota; kingdom Metazoa; phylum Platyhelminthes; class Trematoda; order Plagiorchiida; family Fasciolidae; genus Fasciola; species Fasciola hepatica. The sequence goes on from CANUEZ040000019.1 coordinate 8,294,196, forward strand.
AAGGCGTACATACCTCCAGGAGTTCCGGAGATTAACTTATTTCCCCGACTGTTGTTAAATCCGTCTGCGTAGCTCCTTCATTAGCACCTGACAGCTCTAAAAACTAACGCACGATACACCTGATGACTGTCCACTACCACACGCTGCTGTGAATCTATTATATGTTCATCAAATTTTCATAAACATCATAGAATAACCCACGTATATATGCTTTTGGCCATTCCAAAGACGCACAAAGTTGTGAAATTGGCTCACCAACAGACTCCGGCCTTTTATTTTACAAAACATCAGTATGAGATAATTAGAAACAGCATTACTAAAACCTATTCACAGAATGTATTTTTGGTCCAAGAAGTCTGAATCTCTCGTAATGCAAGTGGATTTTCTATTACATTTACGAAATCATGGTGATGATACAATTAGCATGAACAGCAAAGAGGCTGATTCTTACAAACTGTAACTTGTTCTTGAGACTTATCGGATGAAAATATTATTGCTTCAAAAACAGTGTCAGCATGCCAGTGAAACCTGGAAAACGTTTCCAGTGGTGGAGAGCAATCATCAGATCGAGCTAACTCTCTGACTCAAAGCCAAACCACAATCTCGCGAGGCTTCCGGCCTCCTCCGCCATATAGCCGACAGTGATCGGTTTAAAAGAACGTTTCACGAAAAAGTTACGCAAATAACAACCACTTTTCATGCAACTTCTATAGATCCATGATGGTTTCGCAATTTCCGTTCCGAATATATAGTTTTCTATTTGGTGAAACTGCTACTAAGCAAACCGACCGGAAGCATGTTACAAACGGGTTGGGGCTGCAAGGGAAGGTCCTCAGTGCAGAAAACCTCATCTGTGGCGATGCAACCTTATGAGAACACCGGCGTTTGTGGCCTAAATCAAAGTCTATAGGTACGCTCTGAAAACCGAACTTATAACAGATAGTTATTCCTCGTTGAATCCACAAGCATATTCGAATGCTATGGAGTACATCGGGTGTCTAGACCAGTATAAGAGCTACGCGCAAGGTGAGAAAACAAGGTCCAACCAATCGTGGGATTTATATGCCTCTACGTGTAGCTATTCATGGGAATAATTATTTTAAGTTACCGACTGGTACAAACCCCAATTGGCGGCTTTCTTCAGGAATTTCAACGGGCACGCAATTTCATGGAAATAGTGCAGAAACAATCAACTACAAACTGGGGCCAGTAGGCCAGTTCAACCGACTACAGTTCCGACTGTCTAACAAAGTCAACTTGATTGGCAGAACCGTCACACTGGTCTGAGAGTCGCGAGCCGTCCAATCGTAGATGGGAGAGGGAAAATAAATCAGGAGAGTATAGTCGAACGGGCTAACAAGGGGCCACATCTGTCTGAAAGGTCACGGGTGCAGGGCGTGTGGGGAATATCACGCAAGGTGTACGTGTGTGCAAGTGCACTTGCATGTACTCGTGGGCACTTGGGTGCGCTTCAGAGAGATAATCTGCTAGATCAATAAGGAGTCACACAGAAAATCGATCATTATCAAAATGAACGGTGATCTAAGGCAATGCAAAACAGAGGAGTTTGGTGAATAGGCATGGAGATTTAACACCTCCACCCCAAGGCAGGTGCGGCTTTACCAACTGTTGGAGGACACACTCCCCCAGCTTCTACTGTCGCATTCTCCGAGGAAGTCAACGACAAAGGATCAAGGAGTGCCAACCGCGCTTACCTTCACAGGGTCTGAGTGCAGAGATCGCACGCTGACGTGTTTCGAGGAAGTGTGTCGGAAGTGGCTCTCGGGGTTGCCGCATGCGTGAATCGTACTGTCAGGCAAGTGATAGACAGGGTGTGATCTGCTGAAGAGAAGAAGACTACCGGCAAGAGAGGCTTCGATTTAAGAGACAGGCAAGCAAACGAGTAAATCGCACATGATAACGCCAGTGAAATAATTAAATAAATGTCACAATTCCCTGCAGACTTTGGAACCGTTCGTTAATTCGAATCTCAGCTCCGAAGCCCTTGGATCCGGGAAGTGGATGAAGTCCGGTCGCTTGACGGGTAGAACAGACATCGCAACAAAAGAAAAGTTCAAGGTTGCTCCGAGAGGAATGGAATATTCTGAAAACAAAATTAACAACTGACTGAAAACAATGTTTGCGATTAAGATGAACTGATGACATGGGTCTCCAAGGGAATACAAAGGAAGTCGAGAGAGGAAGCAGACAGTTACATGCGGTGGAATGCGGTGGTTGGCTCTCGAAGCAAGACACTGGAGAGAGCCGCCGTAGTTGGTTACCCAGACCGAAAATCCTCGGAGGTCTAACGCGGGAGGTGTTATTTCCGGTGCTTACGGCGATAGTGTCAGTGGAGGTTTCTCTCCGTTTACTCCAGTGAATGATCTAGCACAGTTTCATGGAAGACGTTTGAGCGTGGCTAGTAGACGTGTCTTCTATTCGGCCTGGCGGCGAAATACCAACGGTATTCCCTCTATCGGATGAATAGAGAAGAAGCAAGTCGTTTTACGGATGTAAAGATGTATTTTATATACCGTGACACCGAAAAAGTACTGATGCGAGGGGTATACCGAACGGATATGGATGCAACGACTAGGCAGAAAGCGAACGGCGAGCGCAACTGAACAAAACAGCGAGGCCGACGTCAAAAGTTAGAAAAGAGTGCAGAGAAAATAGATCCAGAATAATGCCCAGAAAACGGTCATTTTTTCAGAACGATCGAGGTCACTACAGGTTTGGCTTGGTGAGGGATGTTGTGGTCGGTCTTCCCAGTAATTCATGCATCCTGCGTGTGGGTACCTAGAGCGAGCGCAGTGGATGGTGAATGCGAAAACTCAACAGAGGGCAGTCGGGTTCTAGTCGCCAGCCAAAGGGCCATTTCGAGAGCCGTGCGGGGTTCCTCCAAAACTGGGAGGCTTTTAGTGACGGTGTCCGGAGGTGACGGATGAGCTAAGTATCAACAATGTTGCGTAGCACTAAAAAAGAAGTAGTAGATGACCTCAGTGCGGAAAACAAACCGCGAGTAGTGAGTAAAAAAAGAAATTCTTGCTTTTTCTTTGCAAGGTTTTTTCCAGCTTACTTGTGGGATCCAGTGTACCGCATACGCCAAACCAACGGGTATCTTGATCACCAGTTCACAACTGGAAGTCAATGGAGGCGGCTGTGCGCTGATGGCTGCATCAGGACGGCCAGGCAATTGGGTCACCGGCTTTGGTATTTCAGGCGTATGGGACTCCAGAGACTTGGGCTCTGGTCCTGGAGAGTTCTACGGAGTGCCATCGGACGAAATGGATTCGGTCAAAAAAGCTGGCTTAGGTCACTCTGTGGTAACCGCATCCTTCCGCCGTTGTGGTCAATGACGGGTGTTTCCCCTAGGCGGCGTAAGAACCCTGTGTGGGCCGGAGTAGGAAGGTTATAGAGGAACGCACTTCTCTGCTCTGAGGAAAATGTGGGTGAAGTCCCGGAGATGTGGGTGCACATAAACTCTCGTGTTCGCCAGCCGCGGGAAGGTGCAACTTACGCATTTGGTGCGTTAACCTGGCGGCGTAATCGGCGTAGTAAAAAGTGACGATGGGCTTTAGGGCTACCATATCACTGAGAGGTCAAAGCCCGCAACCGAATGTGAGTTCGTCGGATAAGGTTTGTAGATCGGCCTTCAGGGCGTTGCGGCAACCTGGGAATACTAACGGTAATGATTTCCGCCACTTTGGAATTTTGTGAGCTGCTAAAGCTGCCTTGAGTTGCCGATAACAATGTTCTACCATTCCGTTTGCTGACAGGTGGTAGGCGGTGGTATGAATGCGACGGGTGCCTAAACGTCTCCAGTCGTCGAGTGACTTCTTCGGGGCCGTATTTAAGGCTAATGCCCACGGGGCCGTTGGAGGGTCGGATAGTTCCCAGGCTGAGCGGAAGCTGGAATTCGGAGCGGGCTACTCAGGAGCCTGTCTGGGGCCAATCTGCGGGTCGGGCTTATACCGGGGCCCTTGTGTGACGATGTGATGGGCCACATCAGCGGTGAATGGAGGCAGGTTGTTGTTTGGGCGGACGGCATAAGGGTACTCGCTGAATAAACTACCGAATTCTGGTTCGGAGGTAGGAATTGGCGTGAGGATCGCTGTTGGTTGAACTTGGGTCTGGGAACCAACAACGAAATTCGATGTGACTCAATCTTTGAGTTGTCGCTCACCGGATCGACTACTGGACCATGACGTTCTAAAATATTTGAGCCTAGAATAGCCTGCTGTGCTTGGAGAAAGGACGACGCTGGCCAAGTTCCACAGTGAGAAATTGACTGCCTTATTTCGGGGCTGGAGTGCCATTGGCTGCTTGCAGTGTCAGAGCTGTAGGTGAGACAGCGGGCCTTTTTTCTACCGACACTATACTCAACTGCGCTCCCGTGTTGATTAAGAAAAGCATACCGTTCATCCTTTTTTCACGTAAGCGAGGCGACTAGGAGCATGGAAGCCCGAAGATGTGGTCGCAACCACCTCTCGGACCAATAGTTTCCCTGGCGGGTGCGATAAGTACAGAGCTCCTTGCATTTACGCACACGGGATCCAAAACGGCGATGATAGTAATACTGGTCGGACTGTGAGCTTGCTCTCGGAGCATTCACTGTAAGCCGCAGCAGCTTTGAATTCGTGTGCACAGGCTACTGATGGTGGTCTTCTGCTGTTCGACCACCTGCAACAAACGGCGGACCTCCTGACATAATATCTGAATATCAGAGTTCTCACTGAGTTCGTTGTGCTGGGCGGTTGTCGAAGCAGGGTTAACAGCAGGATCGTGTGAAGTAACGGTGGCTTTGGCGAATGCGTGGGACTGTGGGGCAAAAGCACTTGCCCGCTCAAGGCTTTGCCTGCGACCTCTGCGCACTTATCCAAGGTCTGACCATGTATTAGAACGGCCGCTATGCTCTGAGAGTGTGATGGAAGCCGTTGCATCCATTGTTGACACAGGACGGCATCTTCCATGAACTTCGTAACTAACAAGGACAGCAATACCTGCGATGGAGTCATATCGCGCAGCTGGATTTCGAGGAAAACTTGCTGGATGCTCTTCTCTTCCGACGCTACCACACGCTTAATCAGGGCTGCCCAGATGGTGTCGTACGGGTCGTGATCCCGGGGGGTTCATAACGATATCCCGGATTTGTGGGATCATACTAGCAGGAATTGCTGAGAGCAGTTTATTGTATTTGGACTGCTGACTAGGTATGCGAGTCTTCTGAAAACAAGACTCGAGAATGGTGATGAAAACCTCCGGATCTTCCGATAAGGAACCCGGCATTTTTGTATGCGCTGCATGGCACTTCGGTTCATACTCGGGCCTAGACTCTCTGCTCATTGTGAAACAGGTGGGCTATGGAAATGGACTAGCTTGAGATCCCACAAAGTTGTTGATAAAGCCCGATATACAAAACCTCGGAATAAATAAGAATGAAAACTGGCCAGTGCAATAATATCGATCAACAAAGGGGAGGAAAGGTTGTGCCTTCCAAAAACGTAAGCAGTTGAAAATTTTTAACGGGGATATATATACGCGAAAAAAATAAACCTAATATTAGACCGAATATATGACCGAAGAAGGGAAAAAACTACCTCATGGGTGACTTGGCTGGGTAACTTTGGTGGAATTATTCAGAAACTACAAATGGAACGGGCTCAACAATTGTTAGAGGGCGCAATCCCTCAGTTTCTACGATCATCTTCTTCGAGGAAGCCAACCAGAAAAGATCACGAAGTGCAAGCCGCGTGTATCTTCACAGGGCCTGAGTGCAGAGACCACACGTTGACGTGTGTCGAGTATTTGTCGGAAGTAGCGCTTGGGGTTGCCGCGTACGGTAAAAGTACAGTCAAACAAGAGATGGGCAGGCTGTGACCGGTCGATCACTATGTAACCTCCATTAGCTACTATGAACCCATCAGACAGCCCCGTACGAAAAGGGTGCTGTTTACTCTTGCCACAATCACTATAGCCTAAATGACGTATACCACACTTTCGAGCGACCACCCTACCGGTCGTTGGCACCTGCCAGTAGACAGCTTTGGAAAATCTGGTTGAACTCTTCTTGTGGAGATACTCCCCTTCGCCTCCGGCACCGGCCCATCCAGCATCGTTCATGACGTGGCGCAACTGCTTCACTGATAGTGCTTGTCAGCACAGGGGTGCGCATTTTAGTCCCAGAATAGTCCATCGAAAGACTAGTATTTTAGTAATTGGTTTGAGAAGAATTTTTGTCATACCATTAGATTTAGACAGGTCTAAACCACGGGAAAACAATTTTAATTCATTGAAAAACACAATGGATTACCAGCCGGTCAGCACAAAGATAATGCATTTAGTCCCAAAAAAGTCCCTCGAGGGACTATTTTAGGACTATTTTGATTATGTGATATAAATTGGAGAATTTCGACCGTTGCTTCAAGTACGGTTTATAACACGGAAGGGCACCTTGACTTCTTTGTAAAATGCTACTTCTTATGGAGGTGTTGGGCACCAGAAGGTGCTCAAATCGTTGTAAGTAATTTTCGAGGGTATTCAGAGATCATGCTATTTTTTCTGATGGAAACTGATGAAAGTTCGTCCCCTAGTACCTCAAGATGAAGTAATGTAGTAGAGCTTATCAGAATTTCAAAGTAAAGCACGTAGGCCGCTACATTATCGGCGTGCTCACAATTGTCCCAAAAATGTCCTCGGGGTGTTTCAAAGTGGACTAAATTGGGACGAATTTGGGACTAAATTGGGACTAATTTGGGACTATTTTGTTGACTGGGGTATATATCAACCTTCACCCCTAGGCGGGATATGGTACTTGACTTCGGGGGAGTAACCCTCGATTTTCCCCCTATGAAGCAACAAAGAATCGTATTTGTGTCAAGTGCACACCGAAGATAAGCTACTGTTGCGTATCCTACCTCGGAAGCGTCTGGGGACAAACGCTAGGATGGAGCAACAACGTCAAACTGGACAGGCCTGAGGCTCCTTGTACCGACAGGGGTTCAACTGCTAACATTTCCGACTTCCACTTCACCTATGTCAACTGGTTGGGATCACTGGAGGGCTCATCCCACCCACCATTTCTCTGGCAGAGTATTTGTAGCAAAAGGTCGGGTAGAATAAACAATGGAGATACAAATCCCTGATATAATGAAGCCGAGTGGAGAACTATACTTCCTGTTGAGACAGGTAGCTGAATTTGTAATGCCCTCCAGTGATATTTGCTGAACTTCGAACGACTTCTAAGGCAGCTTTATCTTCCAGGGACATCGATAAACTATTCTTATTCATCTTCTCAGAGAATTTAATTCCAGCGTATTTCAAACCTTGTGAACGCACTCCGAAGTGGCACACAGAACGAGCTCCAGATTGGGTGCGCTTTGGTCCTCCTTGGGCTAACGATGGGCAATGTCGTTATAGACCTTGGGCAGCGCTACCTGCACTGAATTCGGAGCGCGTTTGACTACGCCTAGCATTGGAAAAATGTCTTGAAACTGATATCACTTCTTTTCCTAATCCCTCTCAACTGCCTGTTTTTTTTCAGTCTATTCGCCCGTTATCCATTAGTTCGATCGAAACCACTAATCTATCACTGACTGGAGAAGCAGTTTGTGAAAATCATTAAGTTTATTATAAAAATGGTAAACTGAAGGCCGGTACAAATTTGCAATTCGAGGACTGCTTCATTTGGAATGTTCGGAAGATGTTCATCGTTTTTCCGTTACGTGATCACCAGATCTGAAATATCAACTTGTAGGAAAGCGTGTTAGCCAAACTTAAGGAAAAGTTGGACAATAAAACATTTTCGCGTGCAGGTTTTAAAGGTAGTTTGGTTGAAAGCTGTTCACAATAAAAGGGGTAGACATCTGAAAATTTATGTGTGAAAACAACCATAATCAGTGAAATAGGAGAACAATAAATAAACAAAACGCGAGTTGTGATATATGGTAATCTGATACTAATATTCAGAACGCCCGAGGAGGTGTTGATTACACCAAATGAATAAAACAATTCCAAAAGAAAAAGCAACTTGAGATTTATTTCGAAGGAAATAGTAATTCACGTACCTGCGTCCTCGTCTTACATTGCCTTGATTTTTAGTTTTGACAAAGCAACGCTCTATATCTTACAACGACAGACGCCGGTTCTTCTGCGAATCTTGGGACAGAAGGAACAGCGTCTGGAGTTTAATCAGAGACAACCAGTTCCATTGACCAAGCCTTGACGGCAACAATGAGCCAGTGCTTTTGAATGTCTTTTTGTTGCGTACTTTCAAACCAGCAGCGGATTGGAGCCACACCGAGCCCAATGGGCACCGTCTGTAGTCACACTCAAAGACAAATATATAACCTAGAAAAGTTAGGGAGAAAAATATAAATTTATATGAACATAGGCGAAATCGGAACAACGGAGTCGTGGGGATTATTGGAAAGTGATAAACATTTACAAATGATTGTGGGAATGGAAGCGGTGACTGTGTCCCATAGTATGTCATCCAAGGACAGACGATTTGATGGCAAACAGTGTAAAACAACTGTTCTAAGAACAAAAACAATAAAACGTACATTATGGATCAGTTTACAACTTCTGCGGTGCTTTTGTTGATGATGATGATTTATCTGGTCGAATTATGAGGTGAAACACACACAGAACATAGGATGAATGCGTAAAACATGAACGAGAAATAACATATCAACCGGGGCAACATTACCTTCCTTTTTGGAACTCATACTGAGGACTTTATGAATTCTTCAGTATAGTCATTCTATCGGTCCTGCGGGTCTCTTGGTGAACGACTCGATAAATTCGGCAGCTGGATTTCATATCACAGTTTTTTGCTGACATTCGTCACTTCTCCAGTCCGGATAGTGTAAGTGAAGTTGCTCTCTCCTTGATCCGTAACCTCGTATTGCTTGCCCTCGTGATATCAATCTCAGGGACCTGACACTCACCCGACAGGGTCCTGAACCTCAACAGGCAGTCTACGACACCAGTCTCCACGTGCGGGCACGAACAGGAATGAAAGTATCATCCGGAAAAGCATTAAGTTGCTTTCGGAACGGATGTTGCTGACTTGGTGGATTCTTTGGTATAATTAGTCTCCCGGTCTTGCGGGTCTCTTGATGAACAACCTGAGTTTTCACAGACACGATTCATAAGAGAAACCGATAGCTGTATTTCACAACCGTGGTGTACGAGATACTGTCCATGGGTAACGCAACATATCAAGCAAATGACAGGTCCGAGCGTGCAACACATCACGATGTAAGAGCATCAACGTTGATTTCGGCACACACGGTTCTTCCAGCTGTATTTCTCAAACAGCCGAAAAAAATGAAATAATGCAAATATATTAACCTGCGTGGATGATAAACTTTGATGTGCGGATGGGGAGTAGACCACTGCTTGAAAGATCCACAGAACCCAAATCTGTTGTTGGTCAAAACTTTTGTGGATCTATTTTGAAAGCATAGATATCAGGAGTAACTATCTATTACGAAGTAAGATTGAATAACTACTTGACAAAATTCGGTTTTTCTTAGCATACCTATTGACTGTGATTCAGGCCTCGAACGCCGGTGCTCTCGTAATGTCACCTCACCACGTCCTTGTGCCTCCAATAGCTCTCCCAAGTCATCTCTTTAGGCATGACAATGTATTCTGTTTGCTAGAATCTAAAGATGAATGACCAACGATACAAAGCGTTTAGTACTGAATATTGCATGAATTTCACGAAAACCAACACCACAAAATGACTTCCTCAATGTCCAAGGATATATATATATATGTTCACTAGGATCTAATTTGAATCGTCTGGAGTGTAAATGGATACTCTTCATTGAAGAGCCCACAAATGAATCAAAACTGTGATTTCTTATAGTGATTCGTGCCTGGGTCACTGCTAACCCAACGAACAACGAGGCTGCATGTGCAAGCGCTCATATTGATAGTAAGTAGAATGTAAACGTGTGGACAAAATTTCCCCGGAAGTACACGACCGGTTTCGCGGTTGTTGCCGCTCATAAGGTATGCGTACCCTGTACTCCTCTGCCCACTCGTCCATATATATATATATATATATATATATATATATATATATAAGTGGAATTATATATACGGAGAGCTAACAATATACTAGAGTTAAAAGAAACTGTAAAATGGGCACTAGTTATCTGTATCTGTGATGAATCTTTCTTCTCCACAGAAAAACCGAACAGTAGATCCTATAAGCTGGGAATGGAGAAAACCAGTTCAGCACAGCCTGGTCGCAAGTGCATTCAGTAAAACAAAATGTGTTGTTTTTTAACGCAGACATGTATCAATAAACATAGTGGTACTCTTAATATTACATTCCTTATGACGTTTCATGAACTTGTGTTCAGGTTTTTAAGACACATGTCGGGAGTCATTTTGGCCCAACTTTAGCCCAAAAGTCGCCCAACCGATTTGGGTTTTGTTCTGCCTGGGAGGACCCCAGTCCAGAGATGACGCTCGACACTGTATCACAACAGCTATCCTCACTTAATATGTTTCGGGTGTGAAGCAAAGCATTACAGTAATAAACCACTCACCAAGCTGTCTCAGAATGCAAATGAGTCTATCCACAAGACTCTACTCCTTCTTTTTCCACTAATCTACTGTTCTGGCTCTCGCCACTAACCCTACGTGACACAGTACGGTCGCATGTAGACACCGGTTCAACCTGCAAGTTTATAGAAATGGATCTCATCACAGTGTCAGTGAGGCCGAGGATGGCCCTAGTCACAGCTGCTAGTACTAAGATTTCCGTGTGAGGGCAGCGTCCCTGGAATTTAGATTTTTAATATGAATGTTTTGTTGACTACACTTCATAGAGTATTAATCATATCGGGAATCTACAGCTTGACGATACGTAATCCCACCGTCAATATCCTCGAAAAAACAGTTTCAATTGTAAACCTTTCAGTGTCATTCGAGCTGCAGATCGAGTGCGTAAGCACTCAAACAATAGTTCGGAAAGAATTTGTTTTCCTTTCGAAATCATTGCGTGAATTAGCAGCTGCGGATTAAGATGAGCCACTGGTACTCACCGTTCGATATGTCAACAGAAAAGGGAACTGGGGTAAAAAAAGTCTCGCAATATCATTGATAAAATAGAAACTTGTCCTATCCGACAAACGTACTAGCCAGATGTTGGATACAACTATTCGTGCTATGATTTACAAGATGCGTACGGTAGGTAAGCCGCGTATTTGCAGGTTGCTTGTTCCATAATCATCAATGTCAATCAGCGATAACTACAATGCTTATTTGCATACCAGCCATCTAGTTCACTTCAAGACAGCCGTTATCCAGTCGAAGGGTACGGTCTTACAGTTTGTATGCTTTGCTCCACTTTATTGCTTTCAGTCTATGTGACGTATTCGTATCCATTATTAGACCATTACTATCCATAATTCTGTTTTAGGCGATCAACTGCCTACCTATTCAATAAGTAGTATGCACAGTCCATCAAAATTGTACTTCACTATAGATGTCACTAGATGTGCTGGTCAAAAAACTACATAATGCGGTTTTGAAGTGATTACAGGTGACAGAGTGACATCACAAAGCTCTACTCGTTTCCACTTCGGAGAATTGAAAGTGCTCTGAACTCTTCTAATGGAATTAAGTGCTTTTCTGCGTATGACCCAGCTTCACAATAGTTGCAAGTAGAAATCCATCTCAAATACAACAGAAGCTACTTTCATGGTACTGTCTAAATTACATGGTTCAAACTACGTCGTTTGGGATCATAAACACACCTGCAGCAACGTTTGATGTGATGGATCTTTGAATAGCTCATAACACGGTTCCGCTTAGTGCGTCCAGATGATATTCACGTTCTCAACGTTACCAATGACGAATGCAGTGGGAACTATTTTTAATATATGGTATAAGTTGGAGAATTTTGCTCGCTACTTTCGGTACGGTCTGAAACAAAGAAGTATACTTTTACTCCCATGATAAATACTACAGTTTATAAGGGTATTCGGCACCGGGAAGTATGTGGATCATGCTACGTAATTCTTGATAATGTTTACGAGTCATTATCTTTTCTCAAAAGGAAATCGTTAACAGTTATGAAACCAACATCCTAAGGTGAAATAAAGTAATACAGCCTAGCGAAATTCACAAGTCTTAAAAGTAGGCAGCTGAATTCTTGAAGTGTCCAGAAGTGGTTCCTCTAAGGTCACGGCGCTGTTTCGAAAAGTGCAATTTTAGGAATACAGTTGCACTTTTACGAGACCTTTTTGGGACCATTTTGCTGACTGAGTACATGTTAGCTCTGCTAAATTATCACAAACAGCGAGTTCCCTCATTCCAAACGTGAAAGCCCGCAACAATTAAAAATAGAATGGCAAAGCAACTTCATATTCTAGTCGCGAACTTGAAAAAGATAGTTACCGAAAATGCACTGCTTGCTATGGTATGGTGACTTTGGTACTTTTTCTTGAACCACTTCCGGTCATATTTACTTGGTTGTTCACTCATAGTGCTCAATGTCCGTGTTGGCATTAAAATATGAAAGGCCCCGTGGTGATTCAGCGGGCTTCACACGGGAGACAGCCCAATACGGTTTCTTGGTTGCATACGCCGAGGAGCTCCAGCTAATCAGAATCACCGTGAATTAGCATAACAAAGCCTACTTTCAATTATCAACTAGTTATTTATCAATTATTTTCTCCCATGTAACATATTCATAAAAATCAGTTCTGCTAAGGAGTCAACGTGCAGTTTTGCAGCCTTGACCATTTCGGTATTTCGGTTGGCGTAGTTTTCGACTAGAGTGATTTCAATACGTCCTCATTTCAAGAGTTGCGAATAGTACAATTAGTGTGGCTTCATGGAGCTGCCTAGCATTGAACAGCTGAACACGCACGCGGATGCACCTTAAATTACGGATTGGATTAGTAAAGTACTCTCTAATGTTTTAATGTTTTGGGCAATTTTTTCACACAGTTTGCCATAAAACCGTCTATCCGTGGATGACGTACTGTTGGGCACACTCATTGCTCCCATTTACGCAATCACTCGTGAATGTTTATCGCTTTCCAACAACCCTTATGAAGCCGTTATTCCAATTTTGCCTATGTTCATATAAATTTATATTTTTCTCCGCCACTGTCCTAGATTGAGATTTGTCTTTGAGAGTGACTATAGATGGCGTCCATTGGGAATGGACTGGGATTAGCCTACTGTTGGTTTGGAAGTGCCCAACGAAAAGACACTCGAAAAACACTGGCTCATTACTGTCGTCTATGGCAATTCAATGGAATTCGTTGTCTCTGACTAAACTCCAGACGCTGTTCCTTCCGTCCCAAGATTCGCAGAAGAACCGGCGTCTGTCGTTGTAAGATATAGAGCGTTGCTTTGTCAAAACTAAAAATCAAGACAATGTAAGACGAGGACGCAGGTACGTGAATTACTATTTCCTTCGAAATAAATCTCAAGTTGCTTTTTCTTTTGGAATTGTTTTATTCATTTGGTGTAATCAACACCTCCCCGAGCATTCTGAAGATTAGTGACGATTCATCACAACTCTCAAAGAAATGGAGGTAGGATGGCTCAAAGAAATAAATCAAAGATGAATTGAAGAAACAGACGCGATTTTTACCTAAAGAAGTAAAGCAAGTGCTATTGGGAATATAGGCGGGATGAGAACAGAATACGTTGGCGAACTCCAGAGATTACGGACCTCGTCTTTGTTTTTGAAGTCTCCACGAATCTAACTGAAGACCTTACTTTGCTTGCGGCCATGTTTCTGTTTAACGTAGGTTGAGAAATAACGGTTATTTCGGACGTTTTGATCATATTTATCTTTTGTACATTAGTAATGGTACGACCATATTAAACTATCGACTGACTGTTGTGACTCTTAACCCCGTGATACTGTAGTCTACTACTCACAGTACTTCTGCTATTACCCCTATAGCCTAATTATGAAATAACATGTTCTAAAGCGTGATTTATTTGAGATTCTTTATCTAAGGTTTCCGAGCAGCATTCGTCGTGTTCATCTACCATGCCCTGTTCACAGGAACTGAGCATCGAAATTATTGCACTGGATAACTTTAGCTACTCACAAGTAGCACCAAACATACCAGAAGAAGGTTCCATACATTTTATTTTCTTCCCCGTGTTTGTTACTGCTTGGCACAGGCGATTGTTAAAAGTCTTTGAAGATCATTTAAGAGCCTTGGAAATGTTTACAATACCACACCTAACATTGTGGTTTGCTGTCTGAGTGTTCACATTGACCGAAAGGTGAGAACTCTAATGGTTACCTATATTTGGTAAATCGATCTTAGGAGATTAGATTTGTATAATTTGACAGCCGGCTGGGATAGTTTTGTGGGTAAAGTGTTTTACTCAGAATCGTTCACTCCGGTTTCGAGTCCCCGGTGGGGCTCATTGAATGTGTACGGCTGATGATTCCTAACAAGGATGAAACAGCAGTACAGTGCTCGCATGGTTTTCAGTGGTGAGCTGAGTCTTGAAACCACATGATGAATCATAACCTTGGTTGGATGGAAATATTACCACACTTGAGAAATATTTGTACCATCATGTGGAGAAAAAGCCAGCCGAATAACACACGAAGCTACGGGCATTAACCTGACAAAACACAGACTGCTTGAGCCTGACACTGATTGGAGTACCATTTTACAAACAGGTCTAGTGGTGAATGGTTCATGTTTTCACTCATAAAGATGGATTGAAATGATAATCTGAGAAAGTTATGTGGAGATCTTAGTTCCTTCTATACAATTGCATTTACTTGTGGTACGGGACCAAAATAGCCAACAATGAGCTTCGGATGAATGTGTTTTATATAAAAATATTTCGCGGTTTGTGATTACGCATACAAGTTGTTATAATTTCTAAAGTAAAGTAAAGTAAAGTTGTGTCTGTCGTAGGAGGCGCAAGCTGTTGGGAAGATTCTCTGCACAGCTTAGGAGGCGATGCCTGCCAACAAATTATATCCGCAGTCTCTGGTCGTTTTTCCGTCCGATACTTGAAAATTCACCACTTCATGTGCAATCAACAGTCGCTTTACTGTTCTCAAACTCTCGGAACACCTCTTCAAAGGGATTGAAAAGTGGACTGTAAGGTGGGATATGTACGCATTCATTCGTGGATGACATTCGTACAGCATGGTTTCAGTGGAAAAAAGGCACACGATAACGTTCAGATCAGCGCCCCTGTAAATAGGCAAGGTTTTGATGCAACGTTCGCTTCTAAACAGAAGCCCCTTCGATCGAGAGCACCATATGTTATAATCAGCTTGGTCTATATATGGACGCAACACTGTACTTCCCTGTTTCTCCCATAAGGTTACGTAACCAGGGCGTTTTTGTTTGATACCGTATCTGTCCCATTCGATCGGTTTAACGGTAGGCTTTTTCATGGAATATGCATGACCACGAAGCAGGCGATCAAGTGACGATAAACAGTTTGTAATTTCGGGATTTGAAGTTTCCATCTTCCTTTTGATCACAGAATGGGTTACTTCAGGATATTCTTCTAAGATGGAGCACATCTGTGCTATATACTGGAAATTTTCGTTTTCCGAATCCTCGTTTAAGACCGAATTCACTTTTTATCACGGCAGTGCCTCTGCAGGTTTTGATGTCCATACCCATATAGTTCGGTATGAGGTACAGGCTTTCAACATTCTTTGAACATTGTCCTATTCCTTGCCTATCGTCGTCTCTGACGGTCCTCCACATTTTCGTGTTTTTTTAGGTCATTTATTTGCCCTGCTTCCGCCACTTTTTCATCATCGGCTTCTTCTTGCATTGTGAGGAACGGAAAATGCATATGAGGCTTTAGCTGCGCATATAATGCGCTCTCTTTACTGAATAACACTACCTTGTCACCATGACCACTTTGGGATTTCAGAAGCTTCCGACTAGGCCATTCGGTAATTTAGCAACCACAGCCTACGGTACGGTGACCAAATCTTTCCGACACACCAAGACCGCATAAGATCGCATCACGTGCTAGTTTTCGGTCTCGGTCAAGGGACTTGGTATCGTTGTGTGTTTTACGTGAATGGCTACATGAAAGATACAGATTTGATCTCCATCCCTATTCAAGTTACCAGCTGAATGGCTGCTTCAGCATCCGCAGAGTTCCTAATGGAACCAGTTGAGATCAAGGAATTGTACTACCAGGTGAATACCGATTCGATTTTCAAGAGGAAAACAATCATTGTTGAAGACCATAGAAGAACTGGCCAGTTTTCCTAATATCACATGGACTCTATGGCAATTTGTCTGTACCAGAACCGTGTCATTATATATATATATATATATATATATATATATATATATATATATATATATATACACTATTGTCACTGGTTTCCAGGAGGCAAAAGTAGCACCACCATCAGCAAATTTAGTGATGAGGGAAGTCATAATTTCGGATGGGAACACAGACGGTAACTGGGTCTCTCATGGATGCCAAGGAGATATACGTTGCCCCAAGGAATCATCTCAGAGTCGCCACTCCTCTGAAGCACCACAGAGTACTGGCATAAACTCGACTGCCAGGTCAGATGCACGCAGTCTTATTAATAGACTTTATCCCACCTACCACTCCTGGTTTGCACATGGAAGCCTCACCAACGGCTGTGGCCGATCCGCTCCATCCACCTCTCTCGCCTTGACCATCCGGCCAGAATTTGAGTGGTTTGTCAAGCGTGAAGATTCACAAAAGTCCCGGTCCCCTACACCCCAGTGACCATACCGTCAGTGTTTCTTAGCCCGCGAGTCTCGCCTCCACATCACCACATTCCCAATCAGAACGAGAACATAAGTAACAGTACAACTCCACCCTCCAAAGTCCGTCTTCCAAATAGACATTTCGTCAGGCTTGTCCCCACAGTTGCACACGGTATGTTTCTAATCTCAAGTAGAGCGATAAAAGGATCATTGCTCTCGCCCTCACACTTCTCGTGTATCTTCTCTGCCTGCTTGACCAAGCTTTCAGCTTTAACAATGAACTGACTGCAGTAGGGACTGGTGATGTAATGGCTAAAATGCCATATCTTTGAGAACTGTTGGAACTCCGTGTTGCGAAGCTGAGGACCGTCATCGGAAATCACTTAAATCGGGATTCCAAGCAGTACAAAGTTAGTCCGCAGTGTGTTGGTAATTTCTGCAGTTGATTTTGTTATCAGAAGGTCAACATGGAGGTCATTGTAATCATCAGCGGTTAATGAGTAGCTCTTCTTCCGGTGATAAAAAAATAGCCAGCATCACAATTTGTCAAGTCCAGTCCGATATTGGGCACATATCCCTCAGTTCTATCGTTTGTTACTGATCTGTAATAGTCCACAAGACGTCCCTTCAGTATGTCGGCTACAAACATGTGTTTGGCTTGCTGATCGGCTGTTGTCGAACGGTCATCCTCGTGGGCCTTCAACCCCTTGGTTCCGCGTTTGAATCCTACTCCCGCCGCTGGTCATCACCCTCCACCCCACCCCAGTTGGCAGCCTCACATTGGCCTCAACCCCCTTCGTGAAATATCGTACCATGATTACATAAGAGAATGAAGTAAATAAAAAGAGTAAGAATACGTTTCTGGAGACTTATTAGCTTTGATTTCAGGCTTCTTGGTACTCGATACAGTAGCTTATCTACAATCTCAATCAGTGGTTTATGATCTGAGTATATGTGCGTAAGCCAGCCAAATGTGTTTTCGCTGAATTTTTCCAGAGCGTCCACAATAGTCGGTAACTGTTTTTTGATTTGCGCCTATTTCTATTCACAAAGTTTTAATCCCCCTTTGTGATAATCAAGCCGGAGCCGATTCAGTAAGAAAACAACTCCTAAACCATGCTCACTACTACTACACACTGATGCAAAGAGATAAGGTGTGATGATAATATGCTGGAGCTGGGGCCTTCACGACGTGCTGCTTTATGTGATCAAATGCTAATTGCTGTTCATACACCTATATCCACTATTCTCCACTATGTGTTATTCGACGGATAGAGCGCAAGGTTAACGTAAGTGACGTCAATTACGTCACAAACAATCAACGACTATTGAGATACGCGGAGGCACCAGCAATTAACCATCGTCACCCTCAACTGTGCAAACGGCGAGAATGGATAATTACGTTAGCCTTGCCTTATTACCGTGTTTTTTGCTATCATTTGTTGTGTGTGTGCATACTTTTGCCTTTGGTCTCATGAGAACGTTCAATTTACCATTTATGAATGATCACCTTGACTGCAATATGCACTAGTGAAGATACAACGAAATAGTCCGGAATACATCGTGCAATCTGATGCTACTGACTTTTGTATTCAAATTTGTGTCGGGAAAATTGTATTTTCAATTATAATTCCGGATGGTTGACTTGCTCTAAATTTGAGAACTGTGGAGGATAAACCGTCGGGGCCAGCAGCATAAACCAATTTTAAGGTTCGAAGAAGCTTGAAGACTTCTTCTGAGTAACATGGCTCTATATATGAGGATAGAGAAGGAAAATAGGACGGTAGGATATCCAAGGGAGGATGAATAAACGCGGAGTATAGACTTTCGGCATCTATGTCGCAGTTTTTTGATCGGGCCCCGTTGTCCACATAGAAACGGGATTCCTTGCCAGAGAAGTTTGCTATTGGAGGTATAGAAGAACTGGTGGGCAAATGTCTTGTTCAGCCTTCGAATCCCTTGTTTGATCTGGATGGAGTGTCGTTTCACCGAAGCCTGGTCGTGTAGTTTATGGGCACTTTCTTTTTGCCTTCCTAGAGACTTCAGCAATGGGGAAGCTATTCTGCCGTTGTTAAAGAGGCAGTCTTCATGGAACAATACAAACCAAACACCGTACTCGGTGTCGTCGCAAATAGGTCTAGCATGGCGAAAGAGAACAATCGAAAGAAAGCCACGAAAAAACAAATGGAAAGGGGCCTTGGAAGGAGGGTAATGTTGGTGGGTGACAGGTTTCTGGAGGTTACCTTCATTTGTTTTATCCTGACGAGTGAATATTGCGTCGAACGTGAATAACTTTTGGGTTTAATGATAAGAAGAGCGTTTTTGCTCAATAAAACAGGAGCTTTCAGTAATAATGGATATCGTTCTGGGTGGTTGGTGATAATTCTGTGCAAAACAGCATCCCCTCTTGTTGGGATGATACAGAGGTCACTTAAACCCAAAGCAAGTAAGAAATACGTAGGCGTACGAATAAAATCACCGAGAGCAATCCATAAACAGTCAGATAGTAATGGAGTCAGAATGGATATAAAAGCATCAAAGAATAGGTTGACGTCTCTCTGGGAGCAAAATGGAGCTATGTACAGGTTACTGATCACAGTACCTCGAAAAGGCGAGAATTTAGGGTGACTTTTAGCAGCCAAGCAATTCATATTGTTACATGAGAAAGGTAAAACAACTCCAGACTTGCCAGACCATTTGGAATTGACGTAGGTACCCACACCCCCACCTGTCCTCTTCTTGCACTGTTTTCCGTCTCGACGAAAGCGCTCAAAGTTCTTAAGGAGAGTGAATGCATTTCCAGTACTTTAATTTAACCAAGACCCTTGAAAAAGGGGAACACAGGTGTTTGTTTTATTCAGAGAGTTCAAAGCATTGGTTATCTACCACATGTTTCAAAAAAGTACTTAATCTTGATACTGATCAATGCAGGAACTGTCATCTCTCTTGGCGCTGTGCAACTAAGAGCAGTCTGCAACCGGCTCGCTTTTGTTTCCTAGTCCAACTTGGTCTCGGCCAGCTTCCATAAAAACGTGTTGTGGATAGTGAAGCGCAACATAAACATGTCTCCAATCCGAGTGAATGGTTCTTTAGAGTAGCTGTTTTTGGGTGACATGTGCTGATGTTGAGAATAATTCCAGTGATATCGATCATGTTCACAACAACATGTAGCGCAGCCAATAGTGGGGAGTGTCACGCTGATAACAGCGTGATCACAGTGTATCTATCAAACATGCACCTGTGATATCCAAGAAGCATGGCTTGGCTTCCAATTTCACCCCTGAATGAAGAGTAAATGCACTAGTAGTATGTCTAAGAATTGAAAGGTTTCACATTTTCCTTTATCGTCTTTCTGAGCTCGTTTTCACCCATACGTTATTATCATAGGCGCACCGTGTACGGTGTGGTTTTCCCAAAAGTTGTATTCCTTCAGAAGAATTAAGGCTCACCTCAAACTAAGCCGTATACCATGAGTAAGACTTTATATCGGGTGGTTCAAATTCTCACTCAGTAAATTCAATCAAATTAATCGGCTGAAGGGAACTGGCAAGTGCTTCTAAGCCGTAAAGGATTTTTGTCGTCCGCATTCACACCAAAATTTGGTCAATTCTATCAGGTTTCCCTGGAAGATAATATCGAAATAACGATAAGCACAGTTGTAGAACTAGTCTATTCCACCGGATCTCAGCTGTAAAACAGACTCACATCAAACTACGAACTACTTTGATTCCGCACGACCGTTCGTAAGTCAAAACGTTCGTAACTCGCCATGATGTTCTGATCGCTGAACAGAACATCATGGCAACCGACAACCTGAGTTACAACCAACACAAATATTTAAAACCATTGTTTGTAACTCGTTATTTAACATCATTTGTCGTGGCACTATACTGTATTCAAGTTTACATCCATAAGTAAGCATGATATTAACTAAGTACACATGCGATGCGAGTTTGCACGCTTCTTAAGCGGTGAAACCACCGGTGACTTGCATTTAGAGTTTCATCTGTAGCATTTTCTGGGGGATACAAGTATTAGGAAGGGCGGAGGGAGAGAAGTTGCTGACAGTGTCTGTCATGGTGCTGCGAAAAGTCGATAGTTTTCCGACTCGTACTAGATGGAAGTGGTAAGCACAAAATAGAATTTGATGTTGTGGCCAGGGACTCTGAGCCTGGCGAACACAAACTCGACTTGATGTCCTTTTCTTGCGTATGTCTGAAAGTAAGTGTATTGAATATGTATTTGTTTTACGGCGTCAATGACCTTTCCTGACTGATCAGCAGGAATCATTCTGTCTGGCATACTCTAAGTCGAACAATCTGATTGATACAAAAGGACTATAAAAAAAACTGAGGAATTAGCTACGATTGAGATTTCCTTGTCGCACGCTGTAACAATATACAGATTATTTTTTCTTCGAAGAACTGACTTTTGACATAGCGGCAGCGGAAACTGATGTAAAAATGTCGATATCGGAGGTATGAGCACATATTCGCCTGCAGAACCATCACCGGCGCACTTGGTGATGGAAGACACGGGTCGACCGACTGTGGCAAAAGCAGTAGGAAAACATTTCGGACATTGTCGGCGATGGAGCACGAATCAAGAGCCGCCCAGTTGGTGGTATTCCGTCACTCAGTTGGACTGGCAGTGCTCCGCATCATCACGGGCTTTTCATATGATTCCGATGAGGACAGCGATGAGTGGATGAAGGTTGCACTTAAGCTGGAATAATATTGTTTTGGTGAGTGCAACGAAACATACGAATGCTGTGTTTTTAACCAAAGAACCTGGAAGCCTGATGAATCATTTGACTCTTTTGTTTTGTCTTTAAAAACACTGGCACGATCATGCAATTTTTGCACCTGCCTAGAAGAAAGTCTCGTACGGGGCCGGATGGTGATTGGATTTCATGATTCCGCGGTGAATAAAGGGCTGTTGAAGATTCCGAAATGATCACTCCAACAGTGCACCGACATCTGCTGCGGCTAGGAAGCAGCTGAAAAATGCATGGAGATGTTGAATGTGTCAGAATTGCGTGGTCTGTACGAAATGACTTCAGAGACATGCACGGTGCCGAGACAGAATGTCAGTTTTGTGGCAGACTATACTCCGTGGGCATAGACAACTGTCTAGGCTGGTGAAAAACTTTTGATAACTACAAGAAGTGCGACTATTTAGCATCAACATGTTTCCTCAAGAAAATAGTGTTCAGAGAAAAAAATCATCACAACACAGATCGAGTGAATAGGGTGCAAATGCCGGAAAAAAAAGGAGGGCTTTTTCGCCAAAATGTTGGTGGACGGAGAAGAAGTGGATTTTCAGTTAGACGAGGCAACATTCGTGAACATCACGCCCATGAAAGCTCTGTCTAGTATTGCGTCGACACTAACACAGAAGTGACTCATTATGTGGGACGGTGACAGGGTTCACGAAGATGAAGTACGCATCTGCTGCCACCCCTTTTCGAACCGCTCGATAGGCGGGCTAGAACTGGTTGAGTGGCATCTCGGTGAGACGGTGTTCGGTATGAGAAGGCAAATACTCCCGAATGGCCGTACGAGATCTACAATAGAAGACCGTCCAACCGGCATTCTTGTAGAGGCAAAGAAACCGCATAAACGGTCACCCGGCCCCTCTAGAATAACCCTGTTGTCTTGAATGTACTTGACCGTTCAAACCTTGGAATTGCTACCTCGATCAAAAAGGCCCGATCGGGTTTGGGGACACCGCTTGGTACCACACTTCCGTGACTCTCTTTGGTTATTCACGGAACTTCATGCGCTCATCATGCTACGGCATTCCGGGTAAGCAACCAGCCTTGTGTCCCATCGCTTGAGATGATAAAACAGCAAGCTGAGATTATTTGCTGCAGGAAAAGAATACATGTAAGCTGATAGAATGCCAAGACGTTTCTAGACATCGGTAGCCAAAGTATCACAAAGCGGACTCTATGTGACTATGACGTAGATGTTGCTTGCCTCTCGGATGGTGGCCAACGAATGAAGGCGTCGGCCCCTGGCTTTATCACAATGGACCGACAGATAACTTTGGTCTCTACGGTGTCGCTTTTCCCTCTGAACAAAGCAGCTGATGACGCAGTGATCTGTTGGGAACCAGTCTCATCCAATCCCAAACAGGCACGCTTTTAAGGTTCTCCACAAGCTCTTACTGTCTATGCTCCAACCAGCTCAGCTGATGACGAAACCAAAGACCAATTCTACCACAACTTGCAGGAGATAATCCACTGAGTTTCGAGGAGCTACGCACGGGTACGGCCGACAAATCCACTAGCCACATTCTCGAAAAATTCGACTTCGGTCTGCGCAGCGAGAACTGTGGCCGGTAGATCAGTATAGCAGAAGCTACCAGAATGGTTGGCTGCCGCGGTCTCTTTCAACACCCCAAGAAGCACTTCTAATATGGTACTCCAAAGACAATCACATTGCTCATCAACTCAGTCATATCCTGCTAAGATCCTGTTGGCCCTTGTCTGTGAAGAATCGCCTTTGGTGTCCTCTTTTGTCTTCTGTCTACATGTACTACGGTCTCCAAAACCTCCCCTATAAACGATGCTGCCTTAGAAAATCCAGAGAAGAGACAAGCAGTGTCAGGACCTACCGCCGCAATCAAAGCAAAAGAAAAGTAAATTTTTGTGGACTCAAATAAAGTCGATAATCAAGGACAGAGCTCGAGAGAACAGAAAGGAGGGCGAAAGATTGGATCTCTGAGAGCACATTGCAGTTGTCAGTCAAAGCACATGAGGCCCAGCTCTAAGATAGTAGCACTTGCCGCAGATTGCAACAAGAGGCTACTTACTCCGCTAAGTCTGATCGCAAGAGATACTGGATGAAAACATCCAAAAAATGGAAACCGCGTCAGGAACTGGTGATTTTGCTAAACTGTTCCGTCTGGTTCGTTAAGCCTCGAATGGCTACTGCAGATAAGATTCGGTTTCTTTTGTGAAGCAGCAGGAAACCCAATACCCGAACAAAGCAAGAAAACAGACCGATGGGTCGAATACTTAGATCAACTGTTCAATTTGCCAACAGACCACCTGACGGACAAATCAGTTTCAACTCCTCTGGTCCAGAAAGCAACGAAAGCAACTGTGACCCACCTAGTACCTCTGAAATCATCAAAATTATTAACAAACTGAAGGACAGGAAGGCCACCGAGGAAGATA
Source organism: Fasciola hepatica (assembly GCA_948099385.1). NCBI lineage: Eukaryota > Metazoa > Platyhelminthes > Trematoda > Plagiorchiida > Fasciolidae > Fasciola > Fasciola hepatica. The sequence goes on from CANUEZ040000019.1 coordinate 8,318,133, forward strand.
GCATCTTTCCAGTGACTGACAGGTTATGCACTCTGTTTGGCTCCACTTGGCGAGGAAGCATTCCCACTCAACTGGGACATCGCCATTTTGCAGCTCATTAAGAAGTAAGGTGATAAATCTGCTTGCGATAACTACCGAGGGATCAGCTTTATCGACATCTCCCCGGTGGTCTTCAGATCGTTGTTACAATACCGTTTCTCCGAGGCAAGCGACCGATGCACTCGCCACTACCAAGGGGGTTTTCGCCGTGACAGGGGCCGAGTTGATTAAATCCTCACACAGCGCCGAATATTGGAGCCCCACTAGAAATTCCAGCAGCCAACGATAGCTTGTTTCATCGAATTCCGGACCGTCTTTGACTCGGTTAACCGCTCGTCTCTTTGGACTATAATTTAATCCACTGGGACGGCGCATGGGCTTATGAAGCACCTGAGGGGGTACCATATGATTATTGGCACCAGGGTTCGTATGTAAAGTGAAGAACCCTGTGAGCTCGCACTCACTACCGGAGTTATACAAGGATGTCCCTCTCACGGGTGCTGTCTAACTGCGCCATTGATTGGAAAATGCTTCACGCATTACACGACTACCCTGGGGTTCAGCTTAGCCAGGAAATGCACGTCTCGGACCTGGAGTTCATGTATTATATTGTCTTTCTAGGAGATTCCTTTCTAAGCTCCAGCTAATTCTCGACCGAGTCAATTCGTTGACAAATTTTACCGGACCGGAAGTGAATTCAGCCAAAACTAAAGCTTTCGCCACCCATCTGGGCCCGTTAATTCAACAAATGTCCAGTAGCGATCGACCAATCTAATATGTCCCTTCATTCAAATACCTAGGCCCAACTCGGCTTTCTAAAGGCCAGGCGAAAGATGAAGTAGTATTACGGATCGATAGCTTTAGCAGTGTCTTCCTGTAGCTAAGATGGACGCTGTGGACAAGCAATGAAATCAGCTTAAGGATGAAAGTTCATGATTACAGTGCTGCTATCCGCGCAGTATTCTATGGCTGCGAAACCTGGACACCATGAGCTGAGGATACCCTGAAGACTTGAAGTTTTCGATCACCGGTGCAAGTAGCAAATCCTCGAAGTCAACTGGCACGACAGGGTGTCCAAAGAAGAGGTAAGGAGATGATTCCCTGAGGTCGACTGACTCTCCGTCCCGCTCCAGCGTTGATGACCGCAGGGTTCGATCATACCCTTCGGCAACCCGGGTCAGAGATAACCAAAGAAACACTCTGTGTAGTTGCTAGCCCTGGTTGGTGGTTTCGTCTTCGTAGGCAGCCCAAAACGTGAACCAGTGGCATGGAAAAAGAAGTAAAACTTCTAGGCCTTCGGTCGGTCTATGGAGTTAGCCGATGGAAAAATAAGTAGGTCACGATTTGTACCGAGTTCACCTTCGGTCACCGCTCGTGGTCAGCAATGATCCATGATATCCACGAAGTCGGCTTATCCTTCCGTAGGAGACAGTCGTGTAAAAGTAAGAAAGTACGTAATCACACCGGAAGTTCCAACTGAGTGAACTATTAGTGACGGAGTAAGAACAGTCGATCGATGGTGAAAACTTGAATATCAGACATGCTGTGTCGGTAAAATCTTGTCGACAAAACGGTGACAAAATTCGTCAGTCAGACAGCCGTATCAATGGGACCGCGGGACAATCCGGTAGCCGGTCCGGTAGAATAAATCCCATTGGATCCGTCCAAGTAGCTTTAGTAGGAAGAATTTTCTGTCTTGGAATCAACTCGTTTTACTAAACAAAACATGCAGTTCATGCAGGAAAATAGGAGACCGCAGTCAAAACCATGGCAAGAAGTATATTAGTCCAGAATGCCACCCTTAACCGAGTCTTCTGACTTGCTCTTTTGGTTACTTCCCCTAATAGCTGATTTCGTCCAGGTCGGAAGTTTATTGATTGAATCCTTTTCGTTCAGTTAAAGCTACTCTTGGCCGCTGATTCGTTGATTCCGCTCGGTTCGATGAGAGCCACTGTTGGCGGTTGATTAGATCGGCGTTGCTATCTTATCGTGGTAATAGGGTTTGCGCGCTACGATGACTCTGAGGGCTACGTCGATTAGAACGTAAAGCATCCCTTCAGGGTCACCCATATCGGTCAGGCCGAGGACGATTAGCCAAACAAAAGTAACGCGGTGTTGTCAGATGGCATGGCGAGTTATTCACCTGGCAATGAACTCTCTACAAAAGAGCCACGGAAGCCTATAGAAAAAAAGTGACGTGCGCGAACTTGGCCCGCCACTAAATAAGGCCTTTACCTCTTGTGTCTTAATCAACTATCCCGAGTAGGATATGATTCACTAGGACAGCTCGGGCATTCTCAGCTGGCAGATCACCATCCGAAGGGCGTATGAACCGATCGTTCGGTCAACGGCTCCCAATATATGAACTTCCTGTTGCTCGACAGGTAACACTTAGTTTTGCACGGCCTAGAGCTGTTACCTTGAATACAAAACCGAGTAAAGCTGTGGATGCCAATTCTCACCTAATTCTCAAGATTCGTCATGAACCGTTTCTCTATACATGCCGCTCACGGGCAAGCGTGATCCAGGATATCCATGAAACCGGCTCATCTTCTCACAGGAACTAGCCGCGCAAAAGCAAAATGTAAGTAAGTTGATTAGATGATTTCATTCCGTTTCTCGACGACCTGTATGAATCGTCGATTTTGGGCAGACTATGACGTGCCTTCTGCTAACGGAACTAAGCCATCTATCGATGAGTCCTTTGATACCCTCCCATCCACCGTGCTTATTTTGTTGCATTTTTCCCGTCACATCTTGATCTTCTCGTCGTGATGCATTCGAGTGTGTTGGTGGACTGCTGCTTTGGGGACTTTTGGGCCACTTGTTTGACGGACAAGAACCACTGGTACAGGTTGCATAATTGGGTGAGAACGGAGGTCACGAATAGGGAACGAAGAAGCTCCAACTCAAGTTCATGGGAAAGTTGGACAGAGATTGCGCTCTTTGATAGCGACTGCACCCAACAAATTGGTCAACTGAATAGCTTCCTCAGATGTGCGACTTTCGGGTTCCACGGCCGGGGTGCAGTTGGCCACTGTTTCACCGATCGTATCGCTTTCATGAGGCATATACATTTGGGACAGTTCATGTATACGGCGTTGAAATCACATTATTAAAGAAAGTTCCAGATGACCTAGCGTATCCATGTGCTCTAGCATTTCCCGAATTTCCGGAACCACATCCAATCGATACGGAACACGTTGAAATGCCAGATGGCGTTTGACGACCTCAGCCAATTGGCAGTGCTTCCAATGGTTGATTATTTCGACCCCGGACTCTGTTCTTGCAGTGACAGAATAACCCAAATGGATCAGTCGAGTCATGATACCGGCAGCAATGAAGGGTACGCACGGATTACTAACTTCCTCAGACTCACGGCTTTTCTCTGAATCTTTGACGCTTCTCTCGTGAGCCCGACTAACTTTCATGGCCAAGGGTAGATCGGGACGAAACAGACTAGAATAGCTGTTCCCGTTCAAACGGTTGATTGTGGTTTCAGATCAACAGTAGCCTCGCGACGAATCAGATCTAAGAATGTATGAGAATATCTCCGTTCTCGATAGTTTGAAAGGATTCAAGAAGACGAAACACCACATCATGAATCAACGCAGACTTGGCTTGATAACTTCCCTGAAGATGGTTCATGTTTCATAATTAGCATCAAACTGATCACCCGTTTCCCACACGCCACCAGGTCAGCTGGATTTGGTTCAGACAGGATTGTATAAACCAGTCAGTTGCGGAAGTGATCCAAAAAGACTTTAAGCCTATCTAGATTAGGTGTTGGATGATCAGTGCAAACGCGGCCATCCACCTCCCAGAAATGCACCCGACTATGCGATTCCCACTTGCACAACATGGATTGCTCACCCTATTGGTGAGGTTCAATAAACGTGAAATGCAGCCATGTTGGTTTGCTCGCATTTGTACTGGGATGTAAATAGGACCAGATAGTAAAAGACTATGCACGACGAACGAATACAGTGCAGTGGCAGGACGCGTCAAAATTAGTCGAGCCCCTGGTGGCATCACCGGAACAAGTAACACCAAATCCATTGGCCATATCCCCTTCTGCGTCGGTCGAACTGATTAGAGGATTTTGCCGGTGTTGTACAATTCATCGTACGGCGGACTGTACGCGTCGCGCATGAATCCTGGCCAAGAATTCTGACAATCGACGACACAAACCCGGACGGGATACAAAATCCTTCATCATTAACGAGTACTGTGATCCCATGGAGACAAGACTATGATTATACGAGTCTGAACACGTTTTTCGTAAGCAGAAGGAAATCGTCCGATCATGTGATGAGCTGGAGGTTCCAACTAGTCTTGTTCTGTGTTCAGCTCTAATTCGGTCGGTAGAAATTGCGGACAACCGGTAGTCAGTGTGCTGGAGAGTGGTTTAACCCGAATGTGTTGGGTCAAAAGCGTGGTTCTGGATGCTAGATACCGGAGCACATATGAGTAATTTTCAACAGTCAATAAGGCCGAATAATTTTCACCCAAAGCTGCGTTCGTGTATGACTTTGTTGGTCTGTGGGCTCTGTTTGTGACTGCTGAGCCTGATTCTGATCCAACATTGAAGTCGACGAGCAAATAAAAATCGGAGAGTCGTATCCATCAGCATTACTCGTTGTGGTAGGGAATGCTCGATGATAACCTTCAAATTCCAGCGGAATACAACCATCTCCGTCCAGATCTTTTTCAGAGGAGTAAAGTGAGCCTCGGACATCCAAGTTGTGAGCAGTCGTCACCAGAGGCATGCTGGTATCAAAAACAGTATAATCTAGCGAGTCGGATTGGGTAGACTGATAGTTCGCCAGAGATGGAACACAAAGTAGGACTTCGATTCTCTGGAGTGCTCAGATGTATAGAAAGAATAATCAGTGTAAATAAGTACTGAACAAGCTAGCCTTCCAGACAGCTTTTCACTCCTGAGTACATAAAAACAACTAGATATAGTGTGCCGTAAATCCGTAGAGACAGCTCTAATCCACACAATCAGTCGATCCGTTCTTACCGGTCCCACGGTTTGCGGGATCACCGAGAAACCAGTTGGTCGGGGGTAGGGTCAAAGAGCAATGTGAATTTTGTGGCCGACTGGTACTGCGCGTGTGAGAGCCACCCGAAATACGATGAGCTGATCACTTAGATGAATTGGATGAGGGAATTTGTGTAAGGTCGACTATTTCCAAATCGAGGTTATATGGCACATGGCAGTGCCATCACTAGCACCGATGCCAACATTAACGAGACCGGTATGCTCTATAGTCGACCCCTTCAGTCAAGAACTGAAGAAACATGAAAAACCATCCAGGTACCCGCTCAATTCCCAGGCAGCTGCAGACACGAAAGCCAAAGCTAAAGCTGTGTTTTGAACCTTCAAAGTGTAAAATGATGCTGCAAGAGTGGGTTGGCTCTACTTCAAACCCTGTCCTGACGGGAGAAGACCTAGCTTACATAGAGGATTTGGTTACCAAGGCGGTTGCTTTTTATCAAGTGGTCAAATAACAAATGTGGTACCGTCGTGTATAGAGAAGGCATGTTTGACTTTTCCTAACCTCAGTCACTCGTGGTGCCGGCGTGACATCCGATTGTTTATCGAGGTTTGAGTGTGCACTGCGGTGGTTACGTCGATTTTTCCATAGAAATCAGAAATGTGTCCGTTAGGAGTAGAAAATAGGCAAAGACTGTCGATGTTTGAGTATCAATAACTCTGTATCATTGCTTGAATATAATGGTACATCGTACCAGTAACCATGAGGCTCGGAGTAGGGCATTGCGAACCAGCGGTCGGTCTCTGAATCAAGTACTGAATCTAAACAGGATAAAGTCGCTGAGATACGTGCTACGGATGCCCACCGATAGACTTCCTCAGAGTACGCTATTCTCCGAGGCACGGAATGGTTGGAAGGTAGGTCAAGGTGGTCAGTCCATGGCATGGCAAAAAGGTATGAAAATCTTGACCAGTGGACTTGGTCAAGTAGGGCGAATTAGGCTTCTCGGTAGGGGTCCACTTACCCCGCCTACCATTTGCTTGGAAACAATAATTGAAATGGCTGGGAGTCGCTTCCAGTGACATAGTTGGATTCGACCTCTTTCTTTTTTTCATGATTTCTTTTCGTTGCCGTGTTTTTGTTTCTTTCTTACTTTTTACTTTGATTCTTTCTGCCTTCAATTTGACGGTGCTGTGCGGTAACAACCAAAACCAGAGCACAAAGTGTGAGGTAGATGGTTGAATGAACTGAACTGGACTGAAAGCTGCGAGGACCAACCGACTACTTTTCCTGAAGAACTGAGTCTTGACAGTTCGTAAGTTTTAATTTAATAATTATGGGAGAGTCTGTATCTTGTCTGAAGTATCAGCTTGAACCTGCCATCGGTCGGATCAACCTACTGGCCGAGAAAGACTGTAAGTAAGAGAATCATAAAATAAACCAACGACCTGTGTCTGGTGTCAGATTCGCCTTCCTGAAACTGAGTGGGATCAAAACGTAGATGTTGCAACTTAGTTACCACATATTTATTCACATCTGGTTTAGGTTCACTGCAAGGAGACACCTGTGATTGTGGTGTCATTCCTGATGTGGATAACTTTCAAATGACCTTTCCGTTTTGGACTGGACCAACGGTACTTTCATCTATAGAGAGAATACCAGGTGGTTCACAACAAGTGATGGTGACACTGTAGGTGCGTAGGCAGTCCCGTACCTGCAACGTGATAGATTTTCTCATCTACTTCTACAGATAACAAAAGAACGATTGTGTAAAATGAACCAAGTAGATGAAAGCACTGGTTTTATTCTCTTTGTGCCTAACATATTGAAAACAAAATCACACGATACTTTTTGTTCAAAAGAATATTTCATATAGTTTGCACTTTAGATAGGGGCTTATGTTCAATTCCTAACCAATGTTGAATATTATTGTCAAAGTGAAACGCTAAAGAGTGCTAATAAAGAAGATCAATAACTGACTATTCTCCAATGATAGACAAAAATATTTGTGCGGAAATGTTCACAACCAGTGGACACAAGAATAACCGTACTTGATCTTGGTTAGTCCAGGGATGGTACCACAACGGAAGGAACTCACGACCCTAGCACAAGTACCTCCTAGTAAAAAACATTGTTCATCCTTAATTCATCATCCTGGGGTAAAGTATGCTGGGGATTTATGCCGAGCACTGCCAACTATTAGGCCATGTGTTCCGCATCTCATGGAATTGCAATTTTCCACCCTGTGCTCAGTCTTCACTTGTGAATGCTGTTGACGTTAACCAACGCTCAGATCAAGAACTGGTATTAAAGCAATTGATGCTAGTCTAAAATCATTTCCGCTAGTAGTATGTCACTGTTGTGTGTGTGTGTGTGTATGTGTATGTAACAAAACATTACACTAGATGACGGAAATATCACGTGACTGAACTAGAATCAGATCATGTTGAATTTACGCGCTGCCTTCTTAACCGAATGCTGAATTCGATTGGACAGCGGATTTCCACGGAGCAAGTTTAAAAAGTACAAAATGTGTTAGACGAAGAACTCCACGTACCTCATGAAAAAGCAATCAAGGGATTTTTGGAATGTTTTATAGGCTTGTTATCTTCCGGAAACTACGAATCATTTCATTGAAGTTTACCACTTTCGGGTAGGTGACACAATGAGTCAGCGTTTGAGATTGTAGCTTAGCGTTGGCGATAAAGAGATTTAATGGTTGTCTTGTTGACAAAGATGTCATAGTACATTTTGGATGACGAATGAAATCAGAATTTTTCCGCTCATCTTGTTTCGATCACACCTTGAATACACATTTATAGGAGTTATTTGCATATTCGGTTGGATGGGAAATGCAATGGTTTGTGACTATTAGATCACGTTGAAAACCGCTAGTTTGACTTAATTGATAATAATGGATTAAAACAGGTGCAGCATTGTAGGATAGAAGACCATGACAATCTGGTGGTTAAGGATAATGGGTTTAGAAATTGTGTCCGACTAGTCTAAATAAATTGATATCAACAGACTATGCGGTGACTAGGCTATGGAGATGAAGGAATATTTAAGGTTTGAACAAAGTCCACCAATCATTCAAAAGAATTTTCCGTTTTTTGACTTTTCCCTGGCACAGTGCCTTTCGAAGATGTTTCATCATTTCCCTGTGTTCATCATCTACCAAACCCTCAAAAGTGTGTTCTTCGACCGGATCAAAATAAGATGAATTTCATTTGGTGTATCTAGTCTGTTCACTGAGGGAGTTGGGAACTTTAGAGTCGCTCAGGGCGTTTTCTCGAGTTTCACATAAATTCACGTCTGTCCTCTCGGCATATGAATGGACATTACCCTACTATTTCTGGTTAAAAGAATATTTTTTAGCATCTTTTGATGGGCTCCAGAAAAATATACCATTTTATCCGAATAACATGAGAAGAGCAAATACAATGAAATGCTTCAAATTTGAAATCCAATTCCGTTTGTCTACATGCATATGGGATGAACAAATCTTCCGTCGGATTATTCACATTTCGTTGCACCATACTGATGGAACCATCGCCCAGATTTTCCGAGGTTAGAAATTGAAAGGAAAACAATAACAGCAATCTGATCCTTTTCATCTGTTTAAGGACACGGCTGAATATCCCTATAGGTGGACGGTATTTACAGAGAGGCTTTATCGGATAATTGAAAAGTTAGTGTCACAGGAACAGAATAACGCAGATGAAGAGAGATCTTTCTCCTATTGAAAAACCGCCCGCTCGTTTCAATCAATTAAGTTTGTTGGCGGTCGTAAAGAGATCGGTGCACATGTGTGAAAAACTGTCGGACAGAAAATGCCACATTTTTAGATGGACAACCGCCTACCAATAAGAAATACCTCGAGGCGGGCGCTAATTGATGCGGATTCGGAGACTGCTAACTGGTTATTCGGTGCAGTTAGTTCTGTCCTTTTGTATCATTCCAATATTTGTTCTGGTGAAACAAAATCAGATACATTCGCGCCAACCTGGCCGAGTTTCATATATTGGCTTTTTCCACGTTTATTTTCGTGTCCAAGATGCTGAATAATAACATCGAACTAGGTCACATGGACGCCTTTATATTGGAAGGTGAAAGCGAAAGCAACTATCTCTGTACGACTGAGAGTTGGATCACTAAGAACGACTGACATTTTATTAGCCAATTGCAGGTCATTCCAAGGGTGTGACAGTCAATGCTGAGGTACAGGATACTGAGGGCGAAGATCGGGACAGTTCTCACAAGTGATGTCCCTATTCAGTGCTGTAATTATTACACGTCTTACCAGTTTTGCTACCAGTTATCAAATGCAAATTCCATTGAACATTTCAAGATTTCTTCTTCTCTTAGACATCATCGTCCTCGTCATCGTACAGTGGTGAACATTAGGGCGAGCCCCACTGACCACTGCCTTTCTCAGCGTGTTGCGTGTATCAACAGAAAGAATGAATTACAAGGTGGACAGGGAGTGGACATACAGGGCTGGGAAAAAAACCAACTCCTCAGTAGCCAAAAATACGGAATACACAGTCTAACTGTACGAAAGCATATTGATCAACCATTCTGATTCGTCAGAAAGGGACAACTCAATCGCCACTGTTCGTGGTTCGCTGCCATATCCTTCAGTGTCTCCAGCTAACTGGTGGGGGGATCCTTTGGACCCCAATCACAAAGATGTGGGGCACCCACTTTTCCTAAATTCGCTGTTCATTTTTTCATCGTCCACTGCCAAGTCATCTGTTGACCTCCACGTGGTTTCTTCCACTTCCTAGGAGAAAAGGAGAATAGGATACTTTATGGTAGACGTGCGTTCGCCGTACGTAAAATGTGCCCCAATCAACAAAGCCTACTAAGCTGCATGCGCTAAGAAAGAATATTCTCTGAACTTGTACCCAATACTCAATTTCTGACTTCATTATTACTCGGTCATTCCATCTAATCTTAACGATACTACGCAAACATCAATGGTCGAAAACCTCAAGGCGACCATAGTGGTATGCTCATCTCTACTACCGTACACCTATCTGTCGTCACACTGCTGCAAACGTAAGTGAAACCAACGACGATTTTTAGTTCCTCTCCGTCGAGTATGAAGCTCGGAACCATGGACATCCAGTCTTGTAGCATAAGTTGACACTTTGATGGTGCAAAGCTCATTGGTAATGGAGGTACAGCTCTTGTAGCTCTCTCTATCGCATTTTGCGCACATTCCATGCATTCTAACAAGCAGACAAGGTGGTCAGCGTAATTTAGGTCACAACTTTGGACCATTTTCCAGTTCAAAGTCTACACTCCGAAGGTCTCGCAAGTCATTATCCATTATCTAATCCAGGACGAAGTTGGACAGAAATGGCGAAATAGAACATCCTTTTCTAGCTAAGCTGGTAGGCTCAAATGGAATGGATCATTCACTGTAACTCTTTACGCCGTCAGATGTATGAAAGCACGATGATTTCTGTAGATGCACGAACTTCTGTGGCATACCTTTTCGGCGAAGAGCACTGCCTAAAGTTGTTCGGCCTAATGAATCAAAAGTGCCTTTCAAGTCGAGGATAACAACTGTTGTCGGCTGACGATGTGTGTGTGTGACACGTTTCAAGTAATTGGCGAAGAGTTGAAATCCGGTCGATGCATCCTCGACCTGGGCGGAATCCGGCCTGTTTTTATCGAGCCTTCCTCTTGTGGGCCAGTGTCAGACCGTGCAGCAAAGTCGAGGATAATACCTCGGTGACTATCGCAATTAAGCTAATCCCACAATGGCTACTGCAATCATTACAAGTTCTCTTCTAGAAGATTGGTACAACCAAAGGCTCACCTCATAATAACGGAATACGTTCCTCTTTCCGAATGTCACGGATCAAGGTGGTTAGTGATTTTATGAATGCTTCACCATTCATTTTGAAAAGAACTGGAGGAAATGTCTCGGGACTGGCCGCTGTCCCTCGCTTTAGTAGTCGAATGTTCAACTCTACGTACCGTTCCGATCGGGTCTTAAGTGATACACCCCTGGGAATCACAGTAATTGATGTCACAGTGACTATACTAGTGTGCCGCCAGTTAAACTGTTCCTTGAAATACGTGGCCTAACGGTCGAGCGTCCGCTGCTCGCCGTGAATAAGCTCTCCATTTCTATCGCATATAGTTTCACTGACCGAGGTTCGCCTTCTACCGGCTTCGCGAATAAGTTTTACCAATCTTTGGCTGTTACCTGAAGCAATCGCTACTACTATTTCCTCGGCTACCTTGACCTCCCACTTTTTACGGTTCTTCTCGAGACCTTTCACAACTTTCCTCTGTAGACATCCACGCACCTTATTCATCTCATTACAGTTCCAGTGCTAACGATTTTGCTCCATTAGACTCAGCAGTTCTTGAGAAATCCTTTGTCTTTGATGGACATCGGATCTAGGATCGCAGACGAAACCTGCTGCCCCGTGTGTTGCCCGTCTGATATGCGCCCAGTGCTCGTCTACATTACTAATCGCATAGTTCCTAACTAATGTGATACTGTGGCGATTCAACAGTTGTCACATATGATACGGCCAGGTACAGCTTCGTACGCACACACACGGATGAGCCTCAACCAATCAGGATCACTGCGGCCAATTCCGACAAAAGTTCCGTGTGATTGGCCATCACTGAATCGACCAAATACATTCTCTAATGAAATATGATAGTACAAATCCATTCTGCGATACAACCAACGTGCTATTTCGTGGCCTTGGTCTTCTTGCTACATCCGTCCGAGTAGCTCTGGTTGGGGGTAATTTCAATACGGACAATCGATTCAGTTCTTTACGATTATTACAGATAGTTTCTGTTCACGATTGGTGGGAACTTCTGCATTAGTCAAACGTTGTACGGTTAATCGGGTTTGCGGTTTGCATTGATGGCCATGGATCTAGAGCGATAATCTCGTACGCAGTTGAGGCTTCTCACTGTATATGCCTATACAACTGTACCGTACGGTGTTCCGTGAACTTCCTGTTGAGTCAATACTACAAGTCTCTCTGAACTTCTAATTCCCGAGATTAGCGTTTAGATCACGAGTGTTCAAATCACCAACCGGGGTGACATCAACCGTGCTCAGCTACATGCAGCTTGTTGGACCTGTCCACCAGAGGTCCGAGACCCAACTGGTTGTGAAGCACTGACTTGCATTTATCTCAGGATATTATTATTAAGAAGAACGCAGAGAAAGGTAACAAGTTATACTAGGCTATCACATATTTTTGAACAAAGTGTAGTGGCACTTGTGTCTCGGCATTAAATGGTCGCTACGTGTGGAGACCGACGATAAAAGGATGGGTATATAAAGCGAACACAGAAGAATTGGAAAAATGTCACCTTATGAGCTACAAGGTTGATTTAATATACCTCAAAACAGAAGTTTCCGATCGCCACCCCCTGACTTTCATATGCTAGGGCGTCGTTCTCCTAGCATTCCATCTCCTGACATATACTAATAGTTCCCATTTTTCACATTATTTCGGAATTAAATCAGATCTCAGAACCATTTCAAAGGAAAGCCCACTCGGCTGACTGTTTGAGATGTTCTGACGGGTCTAGAGCCCCACGCATCCATCACCCTCGCCGATTTCACATGGGTGGCCACACTGCGGGATCAACACCTACGCATCGTCCTTGAGCACTGCCGTAATGACCCAATCGTGTCCTGGAAGGATCTAACGCCCGCAATAACCAACTTTCACCGAATTGGGTAGCCGCGCGGTGACCAATAATCGGACCAGCGAGAGGGAACAGGCCTCCCACGCGGCTGTAACGTTCCAAGTGGGCTAATCGAACAAAGCGGGTGAAATCACATTGCGGTCACCGACGGACTCAGAGGGGTAGCGGTGAATGACGGGAGCTGCAATGCGATCGTTACAAATCAAATATATCAGTATTTCAACCAGTATTCGTTGACTGGTCTTCTGATTACTCAAGATCACATTACAAATTCAGCTAATTTCATAACATAAACCCATTTGCCGACCAATTTAAACTTAAAGTTTAATCTCGTACAATTTTTGAATTCTGTAGATCTGTCCGCATCAGATTTACTCCGTGATCTGGCTCACGAAGAATTGTGCATCAGCTTTCAACCATGCCTTGCCAAAGGTGTTCAAAAATAGAATACTCAACCGCATGCCTAATCATATTCACTCTATTGGTCCAACACATCCTGACTGCCTGTATTTGGCGACGTTAAGTTGACAGCGGTAGTGCTTTTGCTAAAAACTTATTGTTTAATAACACAGCGTTTTACAACCGGTAGTAAAACCAGTCTTGAAAAAGATTACCTGTGGTGACCGAAATGTCGACAACTTACCAACGATTTCGACTACGCTGTGTTACTAAACAATAAGATTTTACCACAACATTTCACATGGTGCATCGGTTTTTCGAAACACTCCGGACCGACCTCAATTCTGACACATAAACCCGTAGTGCTTTTGCCTTTGACCTCAGAGTCATATTGCTCGGGTAATATTACTAATCCACTCCAATGCTGTCTTTCCCCTACAATGGGGGTAACCTTCTACTTATTCTTCATGAAAATTTTATTTGCTAACTTACGGCACATATCCTGTGGGGTTAGATTTCTATTTTTCTCCTAGTTATCACTCTAGTTTATCAGAGTAGCACGCTATTCGCATTCTTCTTCGTTATAAAACTGTATTTAATAACTTCGATGATCTTTGCTTTGACAAACAAAGCTTTTCTAAAGTATCTTCGGCTAATTCCCTCGAATTTATTCCGGCTGTCACTCCTACTTGAAAAGCTGACTTTTTGATTTGGAGCATCTGGAGATCTCTGAAATCGCTTTCTCGTTCTAGCGGTATTAACAGAAATACCTTTGCCAAAGCCTCATTCGAAAACACAAAGTATTTCGCCTATTTGTAGTATGCGATAATCGGTGTCCTCCGTGGGGGTTGATTGTGTTCGATCTGCAAAATACAGAAACGTAGAAAACTCCATGAGCACGCAGGGTCAGTAAGAGCATCAACAGGATCCTACACTTGTATCAGTCGAACACGAATATGGCTGCTCACAGCCTGTTCCCTGCTCTGCTCCCCGCAACGAAAGAACACTGTCCGCAGTGTTGTGTACTCCGGTAGCACACATAAACCAGGAGTATTCGGTTCATCTGGACTATTCATCGGGCAGGCCATTTCACGAAATCACCATCGGCCACGGCTCCTCAAAATTAATTAATTACCAAGGCCTCCCATTCCACACGGTTCCACCGTCAGGGTCTGTGCTATGCGACTTTTGATGTCTTTTGTGGGGGTTGCTAGTGTTCGATCTGCACAATACATTATCTAGTTTCATCGGCGTTAAATAATTGCGCTAATCACTATCGTCGTCCGAATACGATGAGAAACAGGGAGTGACTTGAATCTACCCGGCCAAACTCACGTACCGGAATAAATCATACCGGAACTAAGCGCACTAAGAACTGACAGGACGAAAATAGCAAGTAGGCATTCTATCAGGTGTAGTTGGTACATGCTCATTTACGATATGAAGTAAGGCTTTACTCCGTCGATAGACAAAGTACCCGCTAGTCACAGAGCGACCTGGAAGCTTTTGGAAGATCAAACTTCTAAGGTTTGACTTCACCTGATTGCATTAATCTTGGAAGTGAAACTATGGCGCACCGGGTCGCCCGAGTATGTATTCAAATCACTAAAAACTCCCTCCCTCAAAAGTCTCTCATCAGTTTTACTTGATTAGTGAACAGCTTGTCGAACGGAGACAGTCGACTGTAGCCGCGTTTCCTCGACTGTTAGCTTCCACAGTGGATAGGATGATCATCTTGAATGGTCTGGGTCCCAGCCATGGTTTCAGGTGTTGCTCTGAAGTGAACTTGGATAAAGTGAAGTCAGTGTATAGTTGCACCGATAACACCCGTGATCTCAACCATTGGTTGACCAAGTTTTCTATTACTGGTGCCATGAGCTGACCGGAATCAGTTGCCTCTGAATTATATTACATCACCGGAATATAAGCCTCTCAGAGAGGACTTTGGACTTACAGATTTGAATAATGTTCTTTCCGGCTCACTATCTCTAGTAAGAAGATTCTTCTGGTCTCCAGCCATCTCATTTATTGCCAGAAAAGAGATGGTTTATATAGGATGCAAGAGTCACTGTCACCAATCGTCTCACCGCAAACTAATTTCTCCAAACTGTTATCGGGTAATGCCTATTCTGATGGGTTGATTGGTGGTACGGGAAGTCACAACATGACAGGATTCGCTTCCTGTCTTATAGACCCAGGGTTCCGTCATTCATGATTTCGCTCACCAAAACCTTTACCAGGATTTGGACAGGCACCATATGTTGTCTATCAACAATGAGTCAGCCGATACCCCCACAAACAGCACGATTGGAGTTTCCTTCGTCGTCGAATGCACTGTGTTCAGGTATTGCAGGGGGGAGTTGTCTAGAAATATCTCGGGTTCTGGTAACTTCCTCGGAATTTCTAAGACGAAAGCTCGTCTACAGAAAGCACCAGATTTTCCGAAGCACCACGCGAACATGAGTGTCGAGGTGCTGTTCAAAGCTGTTAACAGCCAGTGCTACCTCACCGAAACTTCAACACGACAGCACACAATTACGAACCGCCATCATTGACAACCAACTGAGGCGTGGTTGGGGTGCATGTTAAAAATGTCTTAAGTCATTTTGAGTAAGAATCAATCAATATGAAGATATGTTATCTGTTCAGGACCGGATGACAGGAATCTACATGTACTTGTTGTCGTGCGGTGTAGCTATCCGACCATAGTCTGTGGTTATTTGGTTTCTTTTTTGTTTTAATGCAGGCACTTATCACAGTCCTGGGCTGCCCTACAAACGTCCGCATACGACTGTGGCCACTAACACCTTTTTTGAGCCGGAAATTTCATCGTCTCTTCACCCAAATCACTTACATACAAATCTCTCAGGGCCGTCTTGTGCATAGGAGGATGTATGATAAACTGGTCTCCACTACACAATACTTCATTGGGTGGCAAGCTGAATGTCTCTCTACGCTCTTTATTTTTATCTCCTGTTGTCAGTCTTACCTGAGAGCAGAAATCACCGACGAGAAGTATCGTTTAGATATTCGCTCAACACAGAAGCAGCCGGTGTAATACGGTTACACCTTTCAGAAGCCTAAAATTACCAGTATATTCACGGACCAATTTACCAACCCAAAGTAGGATTACATATTTATGCGCGGCAAGAGAAATACTTCATTACTGCATCACGACAGCTGTGGACTTGGCTACTGACTTACTCGAGGTGAAAATAAATAGTATTGTTTAGCGGTATGCGATATTCGTAAACGTCCAAACAGACAGGTACTCATGGAGCCGATCGGGCACCTGCCTTGCCCAAGCTCTGCACCAATTTGAACTCTGAACGCGTCCGTAATTAGCACTGTTTGGACGGACGGTGTGAGTGAGGCTAATGCTGGTAGTTCAGCTATGTTGTCGATGAGATGAGGCGATACTCTCTCTCACTGCGCAGTTCGTTGCCACCCCTCGGATGACTAGGCGAGGAACAGCGGCTACGCCGCAGTCGCGAAGTTCGTTATGAATCTGGAACAGAACTGCAGACACTGCAGACAGGATGGGTTTAAATTGAGCTCTATTCTTTGGTGACCTAATTTCAGCTATTTCTTTGAAGCGATCAGCATCTTGCTTATGGCCACTTACGCTCTCCTTGAAATCAGAGAACTCCTATTCCCTGAGACCAAACTTCCATCTTAAAGGCTTGATCAGCACAGTCTTCCCTGCAAATCTCTCCAGGATCTGCATCAAGCTATGATCGTATTCTTCCGTTGGTGTTTCCAATACGATCCCATCATCTTGTTACGTCACTAGCTGGTTCAGACAATCAATCACCTTGCCTGTCAATTGCGCCAAGAAAAATGCTGAATTAAAAGTGCAAACGAAAAGGTATAAGACTGTATTAAAAAATGTCTTAAAAAGTGTAAGTGATGGTTAGAGTCTTGATTCTGGAAGCAGTGGAATTTTCATGAGCTTATCAGCCAGACCAATCATTAAAAAGCATGTACTATTGAGCGTGGATTTCATAACATCTTCTGGTTCCATAATAATTGCTGTACGTCGCTGTTGTTGACAATTCCAAGGTCAGTGTGTAGTTTCCACTAATACATGGAATTTTCTCATTTCTTTTCACTGCCATTCTTATCGAAGTTGCTCCAGAAGACGAATTGGCTTACGCCATTCTGTTCCATTTTCCTCCATGTTTTCAGAACTTTTTCATGTTGGTCATAAGCCATTACTCTTCGTCTGAGGAAAATCGAGTCATCGGGGTCCATCACCTTTGTTGGCTCCAACACTATTCCGCCACTAGTGTTGCAGCACTGTATCACCAGTTTCTGAAGAATCACATGATACGCGGTAGCTGCTGGTGTGTGAAATGAAAGCGAATAATTCACAGCCAGTAATGCATTCAAATCGGGAATGGATGTACTATAGACGGAAACCAGGAAATGGACTGGGATATGTTGTTTGGATTGTACCATTACCGTCGTTTCACACATCAACGTAAAGTTATAACCGGTTACCTTATGAATGGGTGTATCATTTGCTTTCATGATTGCACCATGGAAAACCTGCTCAACAACTTCTTCAGGATGATGATCTTACAGCTCTTTGCATCCATGGTGGTTTTATGTTGAAACCCATATTGAAATGACACTGTTTTTATTGAAGGCAATCGTGCTGGCCTGAAGTTATCAGTGTTCATTTCTTCTGTTACATTCGTTTGCTACCGCAATGCAATTTAACCTGCGTTGTTCACTTCGCCCACCTGGAATGTGATATCTAACTGAGAGACTTGTCTCCGTTATCTGGTCGTTTTACAGATCACCTACCGCAGTCACAAGACAGTTACTGGGGCTCTTAGATCCGGTCTATACGATATCAGGTCTACTTTCATCATGACGGTTGCGAATAATGGTTCGATGCGCAGAGGACGAGCACGTGGTGCACCCTTCCATGCCAAATGGTTGAAGAAGATTGAAGTGTCGCGCTCCAGACCAATAAACGACATCTCAAACAGTCAATCGAGCGGTTTGGGGGTGCTGGGTGATTAATGGCCAACACGCAGGTTGTTTTCCCCATCAAACCAGCGCCATCATGGTGAGTCGCGGGCTACGCAAGACACGTCTGTTCCTTACCAAGGTCGAGGCTTGAGCGAACGGAACTATGACCGGCAGGAAAATGGACAGTGGGCGCTGATCGATAAGATGAGAAAAGAATCCTGTGAAGTTGGGGTTGGCCGTATTGTAGAGGAGAATGCTGGAGCAACAAGACGACACGAATATCAAACCGATCGAGAGCCACAGACAAAGGAACAGACGGCGAATATGTCGGAGGCATCCCGAATCAGACAAAAGGAGGCACACGGACTAACAGATGGGAAGCAGCAGGATCTCAGGCAATCAGCAAAATAGCCCAGGTGAGGGGCTACCGATCAAGCAGTCAACCGGGACAACCGGACCAGCCGAATGGAAATGGTGCGCAAGAGAATCAAGCTATCGGCCACAGACAGCTTACCAGAACACAGCCGAAATACTCGGACAGCCGCAAGAGCAATGTTGGTGCAGCGCGGTGTGGAAAAAGGGCTATATAAACGGTTGTCTGCTTTTTTATGAACTTGACTTGCATGGTCGTCGAAATACAGGTATCCTCTCTCATTTTCCCGGATTCGTTACAGTATAACCATCCGGTCAGAAAAGAAGGTACTTGATACCAGATGAACAAATTACCGTCTGGTTCAAAGACTGGTTGTAGTGACTCAGAGTTCTGCGCACACAATATATTCTGAACAGATAAACGGAGATTGTCTAGAAGCACAAAAGCCTGCCAACTGTCGCATCTTCACCACAGCCGAAACCTTGAGTATTCGCCTCTTCAATCCTCCCCCGTGGGTTCAGAATCAATTTATTCTGGCAATTTAGCTCCCTTGCTCCATTTCGTACTACCCAACATGTGAGCAACCACTTGAACATTCTACACTGTGATTTAGTTCACACACACACACACACACACACACACACACACACACACACACAAATTCGGATCATCATGCCTCTTGAAACGGGAAAATTGTATGACCAATGACACCGAGTTGTCAGTGAAAATTATCTAACATTTTGGTCACTGCGGGTCATATATTGGTATGAGTACGAATAACTGAAAACGATCTTGTTCGTAGCGCTGTCTTGCTGTCATGGGTTTCTTCCTAGCTATAGTGGGACAGCACAAAACTAGTGGCAATTATAAACACTCTTGACATAATTTCGAAATGACGTGGGGAATGGTGTGAACCATAGGTTTGGGGTTCGCTTAGCGTTCCTATTTTTCTCGATCTTTTTTTATAATACAAGACTTGATTGAAATCTGAGTTTCTATTTCAGACTGGGACCCCTTAAAGATGGAATACTCTGAGCAGGAGTATGAGCCTAAATGGTGGAACTTCAGGGTGAGAGTCAAAAAGGTTTCTCGCGGGGTATATAAGGCTTTGAGCGAGGGGAAATACACTGGGAAACATCTACTAACAAGGCGACTAAGAAGGGTCATAGGGACGGTAAAGTAGTGAGTGTGTTCAAAAATGGCACAGACACTACGACAGTGGCTTCTATGGAAACCCGATATTTCTTTCTTTTGTTCAATCGATATTCAACCGCTTACCGACAGAGCTCGCTCTCTGCGGCCAGTCTAATATGAGACAATATTGAAGGCGTACTGAACAGGGTTCTAAACTGCATTGAATTTTCAAGAAACTTGTGGATTCAAAATTACCACTATGAATTTATCCTAAGTACGAATCTTGTCTCACTCCCAGATGAAGACCTAAATAAAATCCCTGAGCTGAGACAAGACAGCTTTCAACATATGGCTACCAGATAGGTACTGTGGAAGTGCAATGTAATTTTATTCGCAGGTCATTTATGCTTCTGCGTTTCACATAGCGTTATGCCAGACGTCTGGCTCCCTTGAAGCTGTACCAAAGTGGTAGACAGAGTCTCCAACTTTGTGTTTGTCATAACCCCCTCAAATAATGTCATTCAGAGCATGATCTGAGTGGTTATCATCAAACGTATCATCTGTACCTCTAAATGTCATACTCTAACCGAGGCTGTTTAATTTCATAAAAGAAAAATAGGGATTGTTGTGATCGTCCGGAAATCTTGGTGACTGTAGACTTTTACCACAGGCGAGTTATAATTTATGGTAGTTTTGTCAGGTCAAGTCGAATTGCACTTTTATTGGTCCTGAGGGATGAATATATATATATATATATATATATATATATATATATATATATATATATATATGAATATTCAATGCCATGTTCATTGGTGCTCTATTCATCGCGTATACTTGCTGATCAAACTGCTAACTAAAAAAGAATAAAATTCCTGGTTCAGGTAGCAAATCTAGTCAGTGGTGGTAAAAT
Organism: Fasciola hepatica; assembly: GCA_948099385.1. Classification (NCBI taxonomy): domain Eukaryota; kingdom Metazoa; phylum Platyhelminthes; class Trematoda; order Plagiorchiida; family Fasciolidae; genus Fasciola; species Fasciola hepatica. Next base: position 8,338,684 of record CANUEZ040000019.1, read on the forward strand.
GAGTTAAGATAAAGCTCTTTTCACTAGTGGTGAGTAGTTGGGGTGTCTTGCAAGATAGGGACGTATACGTCGTCCGCCGCAGTCCGGGAGTAGAACAAGTTGTCTTTGTATTTGTGGAGGCTCGTACGAACGGCCACCACGTTCATCAGATATCAAACCACTGGCGTTTTATTCACGAGCACATTTGAAGAATATTTTTTACTCTCGGTGATCACAGTCGCTACAACTATCGTGTGAAAGTACCGGGTTGTCCCAGAATGCATCTTGTATGAAGTTCAAGAATCTTGTTTGAAAAGATTACTCCATAGAAAGAAGATTATCAGAAAATACTTTGGACACTTTATGTGATATTGGAAACGTTAAATGCACAATAAACGCATAAGTCATCATTTTCTATAAAATAGTTGGTTGCATGGAAATTTGAGAGGAAAGCAGGCTACGCTACCGGCTTCGGAGGAAGGCACCGAATGTCTGGCATAACGCTATGTGAAACGCAGAAGCATAAATGACCTGCGAATAAAATTACATTGCACTTCCACAGTACCTATCTGGTAGCCATATGTTGAAAGCTGTCTTGTCTCAGCTCAGGGATTTTATTTAGGTCTTCATCTGGGAGTGAGACAAGATTCGTACTTAGGATAAATTCATAGTGGTAATTTTGAATCCACAAGTTTCTTGAAAATTCAATGCAGTTTAGAACCCTGTTTAGTATGCCTACATCATTTCGCCCCACTTCATCCACATCACACCAACGGGATAGACAAGCTCGATTCGCTGTTCCTGCTTGAGCCGTTACCCAAGGGTTTGTTTCATTTCCGTGCATTCTCAATGATGTGACAGGTCAAGTGAACGCTCTCAATCATGCTTCCTCTAGCTGCATTCGATTGCGGAATGACAGTTGGCGGTCCAACAGGCTGATTTTCAGACCTGCCGGTATGATTTCAAGCATCGGAGCTTAGGCGATCGATAATCGACTCGGTTGAATTGCATGCGTGGGCTTCCCCACTCAGCTTTCAATCGGTGTGTGACGCACGGTGAGGGTTTTTTGTCCGTTCCGCTAATCATGTGATCGCTCGTCTGTTTGTCCCGAATGCGTTCTGATTATCCGGCTCAGTGTGCGCGCAGGCGACTTAGGGTCTCATTTCACATGGTATACCGTTTTTCCTTCACTGCCCGAAAGCCTAACGATGGTTGTTCGGTTGCCCCTGGCTCACCATCTATGATGACCTTGGTAGATCTGATGCCAAGGTTATTGGCGCACTAGCCTTTGGTATCACTAGACTGCGAACACTTCCACAAATGTTCTCGAAGTACCTAGTGTTCCGCGATAGTGGTAAACGATGCGAATTTCGCGGCAGACCCCAGTAGAGAGAAACTCGATTCCAAAATTTCTCAAGCACTTGTTGACCATTCGATGCCACAAAGAAAACGGAATCTTTCAAAATACCATATATAACAAACATTGCTTAGAAGATCAAAATGACAGAACCCGTAAATTACTTTTTGTAATTTGTGATCTGATGACATTCTCACTTGGCCTACTCGAGAATAGAGTGTACATGTATCACGGACTTCTAGCATTCACGACCTAATTTATCCGTTTCCAATATACTGGCTGCTCCTTTTTGCACTTTATGATGTATATTGCATGAACTTTCTACGTTCAACTTCATGACTCTGGTTTCCTATGACTGTACATTTCCATCTTAAGAAAGATTTTCTGAACCTACCCACGCATAAAAACCGCCCATCGGAGATTCGATCCTAAGACCGCAATCCCACTCGTTCCTATTGTTAATCCACAAGAATCCCATGCTTCCCAAGTCCCGATTCTCTACCAAAAATCACAACACGTTCCGGTAGGCCGGTTGTCCGATTCGTTCGTTTTGCGTTTTCACTTTTTTGCTTCTCTTTGATCGACGCGAGTCAGAAATTTCACGCTTTTGACCTTTCATCAATTTACTTTTCCGTCCGGACACGTTCACACACAATCATTCCTATTTTGGCTCTGCAACTATTTTGCTTGCATGCGAGTACGCACCCAAATGTTCCAGTACTCGAATTCAGCTTTCATTCGCATACGCATCCCAATGTCTTTTTCCCCTGGCTAAGCTGAACAACGCACGCGTCGTAACTCGGTGTTCGCTATTGTTGTTTCAGCTCAATGGTCGGAGACACAGATGCGCCGCGCTAAACTAGATTTGTACGGGTTAATGTGAAACGTTTTCTGGACTACTAGAGAGTTATCTGTACCATAGACCATAAACTACTTCCGTCAGGAATAAATATTACTTCGAAGAGGCGACTGGACACACTCGTACCGATGATAATTTCACGTCAACCATACACGTGTTTCACATAAACAAAGATGTATCCACCAGCTGTGCATGATATACAATGGGCGCTGACCATTAACCAAAACGGTTATCATTCATGATGATAGGTTCCCGTCAAGGCCAACCTCTGTTTTGTTTTTCGAAATAAAAGTAGAAAAAGCGTACCGTATGTCCGAGTATCACCTCAGATAGTGCAAAACGAAGCCACCCAGAAAGTGTACAATGAGCATTCAGTGCGACTAGCTGATATTTCATGTGGTTCGAAACAATCAACTTAGAGTGTGTTAAAACCTGCCCGCGATCTTCCTGGGACAAACAACAAAGTTGACAGATAATATGTAAACATTTGCCACAGATGTGGCAATCATAGGCACAGTATAAGGTGCGTCCGAGGGTCAGAAAACAAACGGAGAATCAATATGTCCTGTTCCATTTTAGCACATTCAATCAGCCTTTTGTTTTTTGAAATAACAGTAAAATTGAGCCTCTCGTAAAGAACTCATACTGTGAAATAGGCAAAACTTTTTGCAGAAATAAGAGTATGGACTGTTCCAGAAGATTGCTTGCTTAGAAGAAAGTTAACCAACACGCTGCCGAACTGAATTATTGAACAGACACATCCGACTGTGTCAAAAAAGCGAAAATTCAAATCAATAAGCCAAGTGAGTGGTGATAATTTTGTTTTAATTTCGAAATCTGGACCGGATTCTTGAGCAATCCAAATTCAAATTCCGAAAATCAGTACAAGAAAACTAACTTTTGTGAACCACCCCATGTACAGAGGAAGATAAGTTACACATCATTCTAGTACGAATCACTGAGATCGCTGATTTCTCCACCCAAGTAAAACTGTTGTAGGAAATGAGGCACTCAGTTCCAATGTGTGTGTTTGACCGACCGGTACAAAATTCGACCTCTTCTGATTAGTTGCTCTCGTTGTTTTGTGCGATGTTGATTACCATTCGATTTATGGTCTGATGTAACATGAAACACGACACTTTGGTGTGCGTGTGTGTTGCTGTTCACAGATTACCGACATATCAGCCGAAATCGGAACTCGTTGCAATCTACCGTAGTGAATCGGTGAAGGACATTCTCACCACCCATGTGTCTGGACCAAGAAAAAATAAATTCCATAAGTCACACTGGGATTATCCAAATCCTTCATCTGACTGCAATCTTGTTCGTAAACTTCCATCAGACAGAGAAACAGGGCCAACTACTACACGAGAAACGTTAGGGAATAAAAGCTTCCGAAGCGGAAAATAGTTCTCCGTGGTTTCTCATATTGGCTAGAATAATTTTCACGCATATGTTCGAAACATGTTCCCAAATGCAGCCTGTTTTCTGTGCCTGTTAAATGTGTCATTATGATTCCATAAAGCAGAAAAAGAAGCGATGAGCGCTTTTGTTCAAAGTCTGTAGCAATAATTAAGTGAAACATGTTCGATACCGCTGTGTGGTTCTGCCATTGATCGAACCTCTGACTGCTTTTCGTCCAGGCCAATGTACTTATTCATATTTATACACAATCACTTTAACTTCCTGTGATACTTTTGTGTAGTAATCACTACCTCATCGAATTAAAGGAATCTGCTCGCTACGCCTCATGTACGCTGCGGTGAGGAATACGTCTACTTAAACAGACTGTTGGATTTCTGCTCAATCAGATTTAACTGATCACGTATATCAAGGAATTTCCGTCCGACCCGAAAAATGCATCCGTGCTGGCTAACAAGACGCTCTAATTGCATCTCTCCAGTGAAGTTGTCCGTCCCGTCACTGTTCAGTATTAACTTACGTTCTTCGTATACGGAAATGTCTAGTCTATTCCTTGTTCTTTGTTCTCTCATTCATGTCCATACTTGTGTGGTTTGCTTACAAGAACTGTGGCTAAACCCAGATGCTGCTGACACACTTGTGTTAATAGATAGCTTCAAACTATTCAGGCAGGACAGGAATTGCACCAGCAAGAAGGCTGGAGGGGGGGGGGGATGGCCACATTAACCAACTCCACCCGGTGTGATCAGTCTGAAGTCATTTATGGATACTCAGAGAACGGTGTTAATGGTGTAGTCATGTAGTGCCATCCTCAGTCTTATCACAATATGAGCACCATCATCACAGACTTATAGGTAACTCCTTTTTGCACACAAAAAGCTACATCGTGTTTCTATGGCTCTTTTTTTACTTTACCTTGTTTCTTAGTTAGATGGAAATTTGCACATCATAGTGGGCGATTTCAATCATGCATCAACCCAACCCCTCAATGCATTTGATCAAACTGATGTTTGTGTTTTTGTAGCCACAGGAAACTCTGTTCTAGCAGGACTATCACCAATTAGTCTGAATTATTTTCGCATAAGTTGTATGCACCTGACTCAACAAATGATCAGTGTCGGCTTCTGCTGGGGCCTAAGATATACTCCCGGTCTGCTCTTCAACCTTTGAGGCAAAACAGTCTAATCAAAATCCGTCTTCAAAATGTTTCATGTGACAACGTTCTTCTCCCACGAGTGGCCCTTTTCCAAGAATCTTTTTGGTTTTCTTTCGAATCTTCGCGAATTAGCAATGTCAGACTTTTCGTAGAGACAGCCAGTTTAACTTTCGACATGTGCAACCTATTGGAAACCCTCTTCCGCTGTAACCGTCAAGCCACTTCTTCTATATTGAAATCCTTAAGAAGACGGGAGGAATATATCTACAAAGCTCGAGTAAATTCGAAGGTAAGACACTTTTCCATTTTATTAAAAAATCAAAGGCACCGACTTGCTGTACGCTAGTCAACTCCTGTGTAGCCACAACAATAACCGACTATGGGCACGGCATTCGGCTTCTGTATGGAAAGAAAACGAAACAAGTGAAATTTGCTGAGGACGTTGACAGTATCAGCAGTGCATTAAATCCGCCCATCAAATGACCCTCCAGTTGCATTCATTATGGAAAATGACGTGCACAGGACTCCGTTCTCTACGGAAAAAGTGTTTAAGCGCATTCGTATCTCTAAAATAACCCCAGGTATTGCTCTAGATAGCCAGTCATCATCACGTTTGGGACATGGTGCTGTTGCTTTGAGCGATATATTTACTTCTCGCTTAAACAAGTCTTTCTGCTCGATTTCTACTCCCGACTGCTGGAGGTCAGTCACTATTGTTCCTATACCCTAATCTTGTAATTCTGGCGTCGTAGCTAAACGCTTTCGTCCGCTTGCTCTGACATCATCTGGTCTTAAATTTACAGAGCGTGCCATTCTTACACGTTTGAATTCTTCTGCAAACTCTCCCGGTGGCCCATTACAGTTTGCCGATAGACCGAACAGGTCCACTGTGGATGCTATAGCTTCCTTAGACCACCACATATATCCAAATCACTGAATGGATCAGCAAAGTCTGTGAGATGCAATTTTCTAGACTACTCACCGGCTCTCGATTCTATTCCGCGGTCTCTCTTCCTTCGTAAACTTCAATGTTCCGGCGGTCCCACACCTCTACTGGCAATGATAATTTAAATATCTTACCAACAGATCTCAGAGGACATGACAAGGTTTAAAACATCCAAACTTTCAGTGAATAATGCAGGACTGCCTCAGGGAGTTGTCCTTTTTCCTGTTTATATCCCACCTACCTTAGTGATCCTTCTTCTGGTTCTCCTGCACATTTATTTCAATAAACGGATGATGTGGTTCTGTGTGAATCTGTTTTTGTTACCCAGGATTTCAATAACTTTTCCGGTAATCTGTATCATATTCACAATTTCTCTGTTTGATCCGGTATAACTTTAACTCTGTCCAGAGGCTTTCAATTTACGCTTTCCCCGTCTCGATCGGCTGATCCTTGTGATTCATCTGTCATTTCCACAGAACCGCTAGCTAGAGTAGGTTTTGTCAGATACCATGCAAATCCAAAGTGATCGTTTCATATTTCAGACTGCATGAAGAAACAAATCGGAAAGCGTAGGCATTGCATTGTTAAACAGAGTGTGATTTCTCTTTTCGTTTATCATTGTTTTTCCTGTTCTCCTCTACTGCTCCCCTGTTATTTTTGATGATCTGAAGAAGAAAGATTTTGAAATTCTTTGTCAAGGTTTAGCTAGTTTCAGTCGAGTATCTTTCATATCCTTAACTGGACTTTCTGCTAAGTTTTGCAAATCACACCTGGTCGCATGTGAAACGTTTGCTCACAAAACCCTCGCAAACAGCACTCGCCCCTTACACAGTGGTCTATTCAAGTGTAACCGTCTCTCTTCTACACGTTTCTCCTTTAGTTCCATACCCTGTCGTATTACGGTTTACAAAAATCTACTCTTCCTTATGTAGCCCGAATTCTCACAAACTGGGGACGAGTAGCAGCCGAATTTCTTGGTGCTTTTCGTGTGTAATCCTATTTTCATCGCCTTGCTTCTATAAGGTGCTAGGTGAAAATTTCCTTTGCTTAAAAGCGGACGTCCGTCCACGCAAAAGTCTGACCAAATACAGAAACAATTCTGTTAGTCGACACTTTTGCCCCAAAAGACGCACGCACGTGCGTACATCACCCTGAACTCGCCCATATCATAAACAGATTGTTCCAACCAATCAAACTTCTGGCCTGAGTCATACATGCCTGTAGATTCGTCGCCCAGCTGAGCGGCCCCACTTGGCAGCACACGATTGCATGCGCTGCTCATGCTTTCGATTGACGCTTCCACTGCCTACATGGGTACGAATAAACGGATGTCCCACGCACCATGTTTCGCCAGTGCTAGCGTACACAACAGGCATGATTCCATATTCCATTGTGCTCATAGTATCAACAAAAAAGGCATATAAAAGCGAATCCACATACCGAAAATCCGCTGGTGTGCAAGATACAACCATGCAACTTAACAACTGTTTGGTTACCTAAAACATTTGCAGTGTTTGAACATACATGCGCAAGTCATATTTCAAAAGTGAGACCGGATTAGGTACTGCACGGTTCCGTGTCTGTGAGATAAGAACCTGTGTGTCTCACATGTCACTAACGTGTTAATCAGCGCACGGAATTAGCTTGTCTAATGATCGTTATTCCCCGTCTCCACAAAACAGTGGAGTTATACTTGAAGTCCTGATTCCAACTCATTGGCAACCAACACTAGCTCGTGGTACAGTACTATTATTAACACAAACGGTTACTTCAATAACATTCACAAAACCTCGAATTCTGAGGTGTATAGTTGCCAACGTTATCCAAAGACACTGAAATATCTCGTATCCAAGGCATAACAAGACAGCCGTGGTTGTGTCTCGGTTCAACAGGACAGCAATTTGCTTCGTCTAAGTGGGATACAATCGAGGGGATGATTACACGCAGTAGGTTCACCCGTGAACACACCGAGGCTGGATAATTGTCGATGGGAAACAACCAATCAGAGGGAGAGTTGTGTGTGGGAACGTGGGGAAGCGTAACACAAGCTGAGTCTGACTCGTATCGGACTAGAAGTGATGCGTGTGTATTTGTGTGCATGTGTGTGTGTGTGTGTGTGTGTGTGTGTGGCCCATACGGAGCACCAACAGAAATGAAACGTTTGGGAAACACAGAAGGAGATAGTCCACACAAATGCACAACTATGTGGGCGGAGGATCTGCACCCCACAGACAAGTGACGTACGTACGTCTGTGTGTGTGTGTATGCCTGTATTTGTGTTAGTATTTGATCAGACTTTTGCGTAGACAAACGTCCGCATTTTAGCCAAAAAAGATTCACACTTGGCACCTCATCGAATCAATTGGGTGAAAAAAGAACGATTAAATAGGAAAGCTTCCAGGAAATTCGGTCAATACCCGTGCCCGGTTTGTGAGGATTCGGGTCATGTATGTAGACATAGTGTCGGTTGTGATGCATTCGAAAATTTATTCAGTAAATAGTTTGAGCTTCGTGAATTAATTAGGGTATATCGGGCCATCCGGTAATGATCTTAATTCGTTCAAAGTTTCCACTTATTTATGTTGATTCTTTAGTACACTATGAGTAACTGAATGTGTGTAGCCTTGGTTGCCAGGGTAAAAGACCCTAGACAAAGTAAGCTAAAGACTGACAAGGTATGGAAATATAATTGAACTGATCAACAGGACCACATTAATTATCGTAGGTTATATATATATATATATATATATATATATATATATATATATATATATATATATATATATATATATATATAGGTTTTCTATAAGAGTATTTTGATAGAAACCGTTTCTTCGGACAGAGTGTCTTTCGTGATTATGCCAAGATACTAAGGTCAGAAGGAATTCTTTCACACTCGGAAGACTGCACGTTGTACGTGCTTTAAACACGTTTCTTAACAACGGCTGCCAAGCTTACTGGAAAAAGGAAATTCCAGCTCCCATCGATAGGAGCGTTGTCCCCAAGGTCACTTGGGTGCGCTTCCTTGACCGCTTGTGTGGTTATCCCGATGCCGATAAAAATATCCACTTAAACTGATTTTCCTCGATACTTCCATAGAAGGGATCAAAGTAGAATCGTAAGGGCCCAAACTTTTTGATCTTCTTTAACCTTGTTTTGCTCAGAGTTATCGAATAAATCACAGAAAACTACCCCGAGTATACGTTTCACTGTAGGAAGACCTAGCAGATCGAATGAATGGGACAACCTTATGTGCATTACGACCAAAAAACGGTGCCGGAACTTCCTGTCCTTAATACAGCTCGGCTTTATTCCCCGGCCATCTCACTCCCTGTTTGACATAAGGTAGCCGCAATGCGGCTAATATCACGTGATGTGAATGGTACATTGTAAGTCCAACAAATGAAGGCACGTATTAATTTCACCAGGGAATTCAAATCATGAAGCCTGTCATTTGGTGTTCGGTATATGATGAGAGGCAGAAGGCTCGGAAAAAAGTCACCTGGTATGAGAATTTCCCCCGAAAAATTATCCCGCCGAATATCGATATATCATAACAACCAAAATTATTGATTTGAATCGGAATAAAACACGTTTAGCTTTGTTGACGGACTTCAATGAGAGGCGCCTCCAGTGTTGGGGATATCTTCACCGTTATGACTGAAAAAGTCCCCGAGTTCAACAACAAGAAGTTACCTCGGTAGGTAATAGTTTTTTAAGATAACACTTCATGCTTTTTTTTCGCCACAGATTTGTATGTAAAGTCATGTAGAAAGAGTCGTCCGCCAATTATTCATTGTTGGACTTGTAAATGTATGTACAACTTTAAGGTCCAGTTCATACAATTACCCTCTAACAGAGCAGATTTAGATATGATCGTAAACATTTCTCTGTTCTAAAGACTGTAGTCAATGTTCTACCTATACACTAGCCATTGGAGTCAAAAGTGCAACATATGATAGTGCATAAGACAAGTAATTATTTCATCACCTACGTGGTGGACTCTATGCTGGTCAGACTGTGAAAAATCCTGAGGAATAAAGGCAGACAAAATGTCTAACTATGTACATAAACATAGTGTTCTGAGTAATGTTTCGATTAATTCTACGTAAAAACATCTTATTCCATTTTCCCTCAGAGGCTCCTATTCTGCCATAGTTGTGGCCCACATTAAGTGGCGAAAATATGATTTCGTCTGCTTTTTGGGTGCAGCTATTCGCCGCATACAAATAGACCTCAAGAGTTATTGTCCTAAAATCTCGCCACTACTTGCTAGTTATGGTACATATAATACTATGTAGTTCTGTATCAATACTATCTTGTACGAGCACAAAACCTGCTTGTCGGACACCCGTATGCATTAGTTTCGACAGTACCTGTATGAACGTACGTATGTATGTGACGTGCGTGTGAGTGAGTGAGTGAGTGAGTGAGTGGGTGGGTGGGTGAGTGAGTGAGTGTGTTAGTGAACAAGTGAGTACACAGTTCTACGGAGGAGTGTTCAAAAGAGAGCAGCCAATGTGTTCACAAGTGAACTGGGTCAGTTTGCTTGTGCCCTGGTATCAAGCAACCTTTCTGTGAGTCTGGAGATCAGGTTGCATGATCGATAAGATCGGCACGGGCAGAACCATGTCTGAAATCCGTAACTGATGGGGAAAATGGCTAATTGCAACAGCACCAAAGCTCGCTCGGCTGCAGTGGAAAGACAGAGACGAAACAAAAACGTGATTCTGCCCAACAGGATCAACAACCGTATTCGATCGAATGCATTTATATCATATAAATTTGATTTCCATTCCCAGAGCATCAATTAGAATATTGGTGTGGTTATACTTAACACTGAAGTGGTCCTCTGAATTACTTTATAACCAGGTTAAACTGTAATGGTCCGAATAATCCCACAGAACACATGAAGAACAATACAAAAAGGGCGAATAAGCTTGTCTTGAGCCATTCATTATCATACCATTACGGTGGATTTGATGTGAATAACGTCGTGTGCCCTGTGAGATTAGTCAGACATTTAAAACAAGACAAAAATGCACTTCGTGGATTTAAAAGTTCCGTCAAATTCCGTAGGAAATCGGTGCTGGCGCGGACAAGTGATCCTGTCCAGTATATTAGCGGTTACGTAATCAACTCAGAATGACCCAAGCAGTACTGGCCGGTTTGAGAAGGAATTATAACACCATCAACGATATGCCACTACTTCTCCAGGTGGTTGTTGAGCGAGAAAGTGTCCAACGAAATGCATGAACTGGAACGTAATCCATGAAAGTTCTCGCTTGTTTCACAAACTGACATTGGAAGGGAAGCGGTCATTCTACGCATACAATGAATCAATTTTTGACAAAACCGATCGCGTGGTTTTGCGAGGATTGTGAAGCAACTTTCCGATCACGTGTTCCACCCTTCTCACCTGGGTGCCACATAATTCGTGCATGTAAGACGTTCAAAGAACAAGAGTCTACCGTCCAGGACCAGCCCTACTTGGTTTTGATTTCCAGTTGAAAGGTTCCTGGACGAGCTTGGTGCAGTCTGTGCAAGACAAATTCCGTAGTTATCGCTAGGACCAAACTTTTACTACCCTAGAAATTTAGCAAAACAAATGGGCATCGAATTCGAATTTGGGAGTCATTTTGCTAAACCCCCAGACTGGGATCGTTCGTAGTCATGAGTTAGAGAAGCATAAATCCGTTCTTGTTATTGCTTGCTACCAGTTTCAGAACAGCGAAGCATCAACAAAGAGTTTATTAACTACGGAGTATTTGGGTCTCTTAAACGATTTACAGACTAATAAGGGGATACTTTAATCCAAAGATCGATAAAGGTTCAGGAATTTTAATCGTTGATAAATTTACCTATACAGAACAGATGAATGCGTTGTTGAATGGAGCTTCCAAATTCACCAAAGCCTCCAAACGGGAAAGTCAACCCTCCAGTGAATACGATCGCTGAGGCAGAAAACGATCATTAGATGTGACTGCTTTCGTACTGATACGACCAATTGGGACGACCATTCCCGGACTTATATGGGCTACCGAATATTGTTAGAGGGTGTCCCTTAGGCTTATTTTAGACGTGTCCAACTTTTTCTACAATGCAACATTTAAGTGCTTACATGATTTATTGGGGCCCGTATAACCTCCGTCTGAAAGTATACTTAGTTCATGAGACGCGGTTGATTCTAGGGAAATTGTCGGCAATCTGAATAACAGATGTTTTTATTTAATGTCACCTCAGCGTTCACTATCGTGTTCATCTGTGAAGCTGCTAGCTATGTGACCACAATCAAGAAAACAACACCAATGCTGGTCTTCCGGTAAACTAAAACAGTTTCTTTTGTATGCACCGTTAACTGTCACCTCGAATTCAATCAAGAGATCTATCATCAAAAAGATGGGACAGCATTGAGGTCACTCGTGGAACTGCCATTTAAAGTTAGAGAAGTTCAAATCCATACTTGTGAACGCGTGTTACCAATATTGTGAAAATAGACCTTCGACTAAGGGATTATCAACGTTAGATCAACTGAATCGTCTGAAAGAATCGCAGGTTAATAGAGAAATAATGTTGTCAAGACCAGACAAAGGAGTGGGTGTTGTAAGCCTCAATAAGTCGGACTACATAGAGAAGATGAAGACGAAACTGAATGATAACTCCAAGTTTACAAAGACCCCTATCATAAGGGACAGGACGATTCAGATAGAAAATTCGGTCTCCCCAAGAATGAAATCGTTGAAACAGAAAGGAATGATCGACGCGGTAACCTTTGAAAGGATACAACTAACTGGGAAGACAATTCTCAGGTTGTACGGCCTACCGAAGGTACACAAAGAAGGTGTCTCCCTGAGGCCGATTTTGGATGTGTAACTCACCGTATCATGCAGTAGCAAAGTGGTTAGCGAGATTTTTGGAACCAGTAAGAGTTATGATCTCCAGACACAGCCTACGAGACCATTTCCATTCTTTAGAGACTATGAACAGTCTGGATTTGTGAGGCTAGCAAATGATTTCGCTAAATGTTACCTCACTAATCACCAGTGTCTCGATCACTGAAACAATCAACTATCTATGTGAATACCTTCAGGAGAACAATGTCGATCCGGGCTTCTACATGGATGAGCTGAAAAGGTTACTATTTGTCTGCACTTATAATGTCCAGTTTAGTTCAACAGTGGAACAAATCGTCAGAAGGACGGCGTGGCAAAGGAGTCACCTTTGGGACCCATATTTGGTAATATTCTCATGGCAAAACTTAAAAATAACCAACACAAATCAACTATCAGAGATCGCACCTTATACACACGGTACGTGGACAATATCCTAAGTGTAGTAGATGCCAGAGTTGGTACAAACCTACTACCTAATACTTTTAATACAACCCATCCAAATGTTCAGCTCACTTTGGAACTGGAAATGGAAAACAGTCTGCCGTACTTAAATGTTTGTGTAAGCCGTCGAATTGATGGTCCCATTCAACTATCAGTGAACAGGAAAGCAACCTGGAACGGGCAATACATTCTTTTTCACAGTTTCGTATCGCTGAAAGTGAAGATAAATCTATTATGTTGCTTGGTTAATAGAACAAGAAAAGTCTGCGCTGAAAACAATAGAAAATGAACTTCGTTTTCTGAAAGGTTTGTTGACATGACGATAAAACGACATGAAGATGGACCAAAACGAACAGTAGTCGAAAAGAAGCCCATATATTTCCGTTTATCACTCAAAGGACCTACGGAAACTGAAGTTATCCAACCAGGGCTAACAGGAGCAGTCAATAGAACATTCCACGCTGCACAACTACAAATCATGTTTGGGTCCAAACCGACAGTTTTCGACTGAAAGATAGAGTGCCGGATTCTACAGAATCTTCCTGCGTGTATTCATTCACCTGTTCGTGTGGAAATAGGACCTTTGGTTACACGACCAGAGGCTCATCCGACTTGGTTGAACACTGGAGCAGTTAAGACAATTACGAGTGCTGTGTACACACCTTCTGGAGTCAAACCATTCAGTAGAGATGATAGACGCCTTCCGCGCCATTTTCAAAGTCCGGGGAAAGCAATCAAGACTTGTCAAGTGTCGCATCTTAGCCACAGTCGAAGCCGTGAGTATTCGACTCTCCCCTGTTAGCTCAGAAACAATTTGTGCAAGCACGTACACTTCCGTGGCTCTCGTGCTCCCGAACACGTGCGCAAGCACTCGAACATTCTTCACTGTGATTACCGGCACACGCACACAAACATGCACAGATGGATTTGGATGACCATTCCCCTTCGTTCTTTCGAGTTATATGTAATGTTATGTATTGGCAAGAGTACGAGCTTGTTCCCAATGCTGCTTTGTTCTCAATGTGTTCTGTTGGATTGTCCTTTGAAAATATTCATATAGAGTGTGATGTCATGGCGTGATCAAGTATGATTGAAAACAAGCTTATTCATCAATTAGTGCTATTCCGTAAACCGTAATATCATTTACACATAGTCTGTGATTTCTGTTTTGCTGAATTTTGCTGGTCTCAGTGAGTTAAAAGAAAGAAGAACATTTTTTCGTTTGGTTTGTTCCCAATTATCGACTTCTAAACAACACTACTGAGGTGTGTGATTTATTTGATCATTTCGCACTTCCTACAATCAGGGTGTGGAAATCACGCAGGACTGTGAAGTGATGGTATTGGTTATGTCCATACGAATACCTCTATCCTAAAAAACCACAATAAAATCCAGAATCATATGATGAAAGATAGGTATTTCTCGGTGATTTACGGACGGGATGTTGGCACTAGTCGATAAATTCCGTGTACGGAGATTAGGCCCAGGTAAATGGTCATTGGGGAAATACGGCACTTGAAGGCCTGTGGCGATTAGGCTAAGATCTTATGACCCAATCAACAATAGATATACGATAAACAGCGCCCCGTTTCTGGACCTTCTTACACAAATACACTGTTCTTTGCACAAAAATATCGCAGATTTGGTAGCTGTCTTTCACAAAATACCGAAGATAAAATATGCATTCTGATAAGGCAATGATAGGAAACAATATCAAAGCACGAATTGGATAGTGAATGCTCCTAAGCAAAAGGAAACCACGGCCACTGAAAGATAAGACAGGACTTATTCACCAAAATGACCACTGGGTGAGACACTTTCTCCAGCACGAAGCAGATCCTCCCACGGACTTCTATCTTAAACACGTTGAACACAATATTGCTCTGAGAGCCAAAGGTCATTCTCAGCGGTCCAAATTCTAAAACCCCTTAGTCTCGGTATCTCCCCAAAAAGATTCCGCTCAACTTCCCAAACATTTACCGGTCTTCAAACAGTTTTGCTTTACCTAAACAACTAACGTCCTCTATGATTCCCAGTTAGCTCACAAGTCAAAAAGCGTACATTATGCGCTATTTTCGCCCTTGTTTACTATACGACCTAAAGACTGAAAAAAATTGCAAATTTTGTTTTTACATTTTCGTGGTAGTTTCAACGCGTTTACGTGCGACACCGTGCGCCCTGGTTCCTGTCCAGGATTCAAACAAACAGATGTAATCATAAGCGGTATCCAGATCTTTTTGATACAGTCAGATTGCTGTATGATTAGCCAGCTCACGGTCTACTAAATGGGTCCCGTCCTGCCCCATATAAATGAATGTGTGCTAGATAAAGTTGAGGGAATACCGTTCTGTAGCCGCACACTATCTCTAGCTGGAAGACTCTTCTGGCTTCAAGCCATCTCAGATTATTAGCTCAGAACACACTGTTTACTCAGGAAACCGTTGCAATACAAACAAACTGGCTCAAACGTACTTTGCGTAACTTTTGTTATGATTGGTCGATTGGTGATAGGGCCTTCTGTCACTTCACGAGAATCATTTCTCGCCTTATCGATCCGCCACCCTGTCGTTCGCGTATCCTTTAGCTCAATTACTGACCTGGATTCTGGAAAGGCGCTTATGTGCTGACTGCCAACGAGACTTAGCTGTCTGTCACCGATTAGTCATCCTATGCCCTCACAAATACGTACTCCTTTCATGGTCTTGTCAATCATTTCTGGATGCTTATAGTCCCGGATACGAACTACGTCAATACAAACGATATTTCGGGTGGTCTAAGCTTCACAGATTTTTGAACTACTTGCTTAGCCTTTGACTCAATTCTATCGCAACT
Source organism: Fasciola hepatica (assembly GCA_948099385.1). Lineage (NCBI taxonomy): Eukaryota > Metazoa > Platyhelminthes > Trematoda > Plagiorchiida > Fasciolidae > Fasciola > Fasciola hepatica. The sequence continues at coordinate 8,354,569 of CANUEZ040000019.1, forward strand.
ATTCTTTGCTAAGCTTCAAACCCCGGGGGGCAGTTCGTCATCATCATCATCACTATCATCAGTTTTCACTGACTGACTCTCACATTACGTATGGAGTTCTGGAAAGCTAATACGGCTCTCTCATCTAACTCGTATGTACTCATATGCAGTCTTGCTTCTGAAAATCCGTTTGTTTTCCAATGCGTCTTTGATCTTTTTCTGCTAATCTCCTATAGAAGAGGTTTCATGCCAAAGCCATTCAACGTGAATTTCTCACCATCTTTCTCACCGCTCTACTTGATCCAAATATTTTTGCTCAACTCTTTCAGAAGCTATTCCATGTGCGGATGCAACCACCGACTAATTAATCTCCACAGCTGAAAACAAATGAAGGAACGAAACCGAATTCATAACGAAACATCGGTAATGATAAGTGTATAACGTTGGCATCGTAATTTAAATGGTGGGCACAGTACTTAATGACTTATGAGAGTTCAACTCATAAAGGCCAATCTATACTCAGCGATGCAATAAAAACATAATACTATGCAAACATAGCCTTCGAATTCTCTATTTGCTCATCATTTAAGGTGAAGGGACACAACTGCGTTGCAGCTCGGTGGTTAAAGGAACTTGAATGGAATGTCCGTAAATGAGGCTGACCACTTGTATCGCTACAGTCTATTCAAAAACTGACCGGTTGTGCAAACGTGATCTTGCCTTTGAAATTTCAAATTTTTCCCAGACCGAAGGCCAGTTTATTTGCAGGCTATGAGTAACTGTATACTCTAGTTTCTTCTAAGTATTTCACAGTTTAATGAGTTATCATGAACATCAATACAGACCAGAGTGAAACGACGTGGAGTTGTGATAGTTGTGATTCGAATGTCTTCACACGCGGTCCAGTGGGCTACAGCTTCATTTCTGGTACCCAACCGATCTGGTGAAGCCCGACAGTGACTGTTATAGCGTATGGATACAGCGAAATCACTTTGTGGTTGGTCATTACGGTATCTGCCAATATGTTTGTATCTCCTTTTGTATATAAAAGAGATGGTACCAGCCAAATGGTACTGAGTGCATTCTAGCTATTCTTGTTTAGTTTTGTCGCTTCCCCAGAAAATCGTTTCCGACAAGTTACCAGCATTGAACTGTGTACAGCTCAGTCTCGAAACTTAGGAACTTTGGCCAAATCACGATGCACCGGAGAGGAATTTCTATCAATAGGATTTCAGTGTAAAGCGGCGATTCCTGAGTTCTCCTGTAACAATGTGATCTTGTCCATCTCGCTAACTAACAACCTTTAAAGTAATCCAAATCTGATAAACGGAGTATCAAGTCTAGCAAGAACTGATTCAGACGTGAATGGCGGTTGAATAACTATGTATATTTACACGTGAAGCTTGGATTCAGCTACTGCCTCCTCAGGTCGGCCAAGATAAACTATGTTGCTGAATCACTCTGAAACGTCTATAAATCACTTTCTTAATAACAAAGTATGCGTTTACTTACTTTGTTTAGTATACGTCAAAATGCAATATAGAGTAGGGACCAGCGGAGACGAAAGTCGAACGCGGGTCGTAAATGTCCAAAGTCCCCGACAACGACGGTTTGACCACCACCGGCAACAGCAAGTGCAGATCGTCACTTTACCTAAAAGAATATGGTATTTTAATACATAAAAGCAAATATTTGTAATTCAGTAAGGGTTCATAAGCTACGGCACTTGCCTCTTAAACTGACGAACATATGGTATTGACTGAACTCCAAATGTTTGTCTCTGTTAAGGAACACATGGCACACATATGAAAATGATCAACAGATCTGTGAGGGTTTTCTGCTAGTTTGGTTTTACTAAGAAGGTAGATTTTTGTAGTTAAAAATGAGAACCATGCATTGGGCTTAAAACAAAGTAAAATTGTGTGTACTTGGTTGGGATGCTTCACCACGCATCGTCAGTTCTCTGGGCTCCACTGAAAATCCATGAAGCAAACTGTCAACAACAGTTCTTAGACGTACGTTAAGAATTGTCTGCATTGCTCATCTACCTCGTTCCCCATTGATAATCGAACACGTGAACTACTTCTCACTAACAAATAGGTCATGTTGGATGTTCAAAGTGACTGGCGAATAGGTTCCACGTTGTCAGCGTGACTGATTCACAAACCTATGTCGCTGAGTTGAAACAATGAATAAACACCGTTAATTATTGACGGAAAAATTAGTTTTGTTCCAGCAGATGAGCCAGTGTTTGACGAAGTGAAAAACATTAGTTCCAGGCGTAGTATTGTAAGGGAGTGAGATATATACTGAACTCGAGACTCCAAACCAGGACTGTCCCGTTACACTCCATTTATTTTCTCAAAAATATTTTGTGCTATACCAGTTACATGATCGAACCAACCGTTGAGCCTTCACCATAAGTTGACCTTGCGTAGATGCTGAGAGGTGCGTTGTTGTGCCCCAAACTAAGGCCGTTTATTTGATTTGTTCGTTTGAACTGCACGTGATTCTGCTTTAGATTGCGTTTGACCGACTTTAATCCGTGGAGCTGTTAACAGTGAGGCCTGTGCAGCTGAGGTGTGATTTACAACTGTTTTCATAAAGAACAGTATAGAAATGCACAACCCCACGCTTGACGTTTCTGGATTGTGTTACGCATGTCTCGACGACTGCTAGACGATCATTACAGGCACACTGATGCGAAGCGGTCTTGTAACCAACCATGATTCGAAAAAGAAGTGATAACTGCTTTCAGTTTATTATTTATTTCATTTATGGCGTACTCTAACTGCTTCGATGTGCATCTGACTACGGATAAATTCATCACACCGTGGCTTCTTGGTTGTCTGGATATTTTATTCGGGATATGTTTACTGCATTTGACACCATTACCGTGGTCAAATGCGCAGCAGGCGCAGTCACACTCTCTCATATGTTCGGCCAGCTTTGCAACAACAATCTTGGTACAAATAAATTATTCCAACATTTCTTGACATCATAAGATTTCGATACATTTGATCTGACCCTCTTGCAGCGGCTTAGCTGAAGGTTGTCGGTCGAGGTTAAGGAATGACGGGCCGTGGCTCAAGTTTTGCGACCATGGTTAAAGGATTGTGAATCGTGGCAAACAATTACAAATTTCGACTAAAGATTGCTGGGAAAAGACATAGTAGGAGTTTGTTTGAGATAACAAAACTACGTGAAATTGCTCACGTCATACCACTTAGTTGAAAAGGCAAAATAAACAAACTGATTAAAAATAAATGAAAACTCGATCGATTTCCGTAGGTTTCAAAATGGGGAAAGTCGAATAGATAATGACAGATCAGAGCCACGATAAAAAAAAATCGCGTTAGTTTCATTGCCAGATGTTCGAGAGTAAACTTCGGTTTACGCCAGCCATAAGTCTGACTAAAACGTAGCCTAATGCGAGTTGACCGAAATTCCTGAAAAACGAAAACATCAACTTGAACTGCTCTGATTTTTATTTCATTATGAATAGTATCGACTCAGCATTAGACAGTAAAACATTTTCACAGTCACTGACTAAATGATGCACACTCAATGCCAAATGCATCACAATCTTCGCAATGAACAACATATTTGAACTTCAAAACTCCTACGAAGCAGGATAAATTGAAATGCGCGACTCTGATGCCAAACGAGGTCACTCCATCCATCGATTCCGCGCACGGAATTAGCTTGTCTAATGATCGTTATTCCCCGTCTCCACAAAACAGTGGAGTTATACTTGAAGTCCTGATTCCAACTCATTGGCAACCAACACTAGCTCGTGGTACAGTACTATTATTAACACAAACGGTTACTTCAATAACATTCACAAAACCTCGAATTCTGAGGTGTATAGTTGCCAACGTTATCCAAAGACACTGAAAAATCTCGTATGCAGGGCATAACAAGACAGCCGTGGTTGTGTCTCGGTTAAACAGGACAGCAATTTGCAATCGAGAGGATGATTACACGCAGTAGGTTCACCCGTGAACACACCGAGGCTGGATAATTGTCAATGAGAAACAACCAATCAGAGGGAGAGTTGTGTGTGGGAACGTGGGGAGGCGTAACACAAGCTGAGTCTGACTTGTGTCGGACTAGAAGTGATGCGTGTGTATTTGTGTGCAGGTATGTGTGTGTGTGTGTGTGTGTGTGAGGACACAATCCCACAGGAGAGCAGTCAATGCGCACAAAAGCAAACTGCTGGACGGGCTGCAGGACCAAACCACGCGTGGAATCCATAGGACGAATGTTCGCGGGACCACATATAGTCCGTGTTTATTGATGAAGTAAAGACCTGAATCTGCGACACAGAATCGCTGCTGTGGTATTGCTTGCTCAAACAATCGATGGCGTAAGCTTTTGTTGTACCCACTTTAGTGCTCTCGTCCTTGGTCGAGTTATGTGGTTGGTGAGATATGCATGGGGCTCGTCGATCGTGTGGATTTCAGAACACTGCTACAGCTGGGAAGAAACGGAGCTCACGTGAGGCAGTGCGCCATTCGGACAGCAGAACTGCACTGAATGGTCGACAGGTATATCTCACCAATCATAGGCCTGAGCCCGGAGCTCAGTGAAAAGCCATCTCATAGAGGATCCTCCAGAATGTGCACGGCTTTAAGTTGGCGCGCTGTGGATCAGGCATCGGGGGCTTTTGACAAAGCAAAAAGCGTTGGCTTGCTGGTACTGGCTGCGCATCGTCAGCAATGGGAATGATCGTAAGGCGACTCTGTGACAGTCTTTTCCAGTTTCGACTTTGAAGACAGTATGTTGGTGGTTTTTTAATCTTCTTCAACTGAAGGATGTTCCCTTGCTTTTGGTAAAATCTTCAACTCTGTATTCACCAGATGCTCTCGGATTTTCACTTTGAAGAACGTAACGGTAACTCACCTAATTGAGATATTTTAATGAACAGGTAACCGGATGGTAATTTGCCGCGTAGAATCCACTTCGCCACAAGGGCCTAAAATGAAGATTAGTCTGAGCTCTCTTCAACAGATTATAGAAAAGTAGGTGCAAAATACAGAAGAGTTCACATACAGAACGTTGCTGGGCAACGATCATCTGGCTAATTTTGTCAAATAACCCCAGCAGCCGAGACTTGAATACGATAGAATAATGACGGTTGGAAAGAAGCAAGGTTTTATCACTTTGCCTTCAAAATCTAAAGTCAGCCCTAAGAAACACATACACAGCGGTGCGATTGCGTCTGTTACAGACGCCCGCAGGACTAATACATTGATTCAGCGGGCATCTAACGATCAAGTAAAGCATCGGGTCTCCGTATGCTGTGGAGCTTCAGCCAGTAAGGATCACAGAGAACAGGTACAGCGAAAGCTCGATGTGATTGATTTATCATATTTACACAAATCAGTTCTGCCGTACAATTGGTGTTATTCCGTAGCTTCGGGGTTCTTGCCACTTTGGTTTACGTGGTCTCGGATGAGAGTGATTTCAATACGTATTGCGGTTACTACAGCAAAGCTTCAAAAATCGCTCAATCTGGCTCATCACGATGTCTCACATAATATCTATCAGTTTGGTTGCAGCTACCGTGACGTGTATATACTGACTAAACGGATCGCGGCTTGGCCCAGGGAGTGTCAGGAGACTTTCAACTGGCCATCCAAATCAATATAGCAACTCACAAGGACACCCGAAATGGAGTAAAGTTGATAGCTTCTTCGAATGTACCACACTTAATTGCATTAAGTCACAAAGCTATTCTGGCTTAATCTGTCCGAGTAGCGTTGCATAATGCAATACCTAAGCTAATGGGGTTCAGCGAAGTGACGCTTATCATGATGCATGAACCAGCGCTCTGTACAGAAAACTTGTGATCCAGAGTGTTTGTTTACCTTGGTATTAACCTAAAAAGCCCATTGTCTTATGAACTGGATTAACATGGTCCAGTGTTTTAAACATCAAAGAGCTGTACAGTGCTTCCATCATTTTCAGTGGTGAGTTGAGTGTTGATAAATCATTACAAATAATTTCATAATACCGGTGCAGTTCGTGGCTTCGGCTGATGATTTTCATGGGCCCTCACTAGCTGAGCATCGCTAGGCGAGGTAGGATCGCTAGTGGATGTTCAGTAACCAATATTTAACCGTCTACATGATGTCCATGATATCAAAGTGGACATTAAAGTATGAACAAAATCTTTCTGCTCACTCCTTGGATTATAGTATTCCCCGCAGGTTGCAACCTGCCTGATTGCTATCCTCTCTTCAAGAAGTAGTTTGAGTGATTCCGACTAGTGTTTCCTGATGGAGATGGGTGGGCTACTGTACTCACTTGAGACCATACATGAAGCCTTTGGCGTAAATAAATATGGGCCCAACAGATCTAAGGATGCCACAGTCATGTATTCGAACATCAATTTAGAACAATCATTGTTAGGGAGGGATTGTCTGTACGTAAGCTATCTGTTTTTGTTGATTTGAAGTACGAAATAAGTTTGTGTTGAAAGTTTACCATTTCCCCACCCCCCACCCCCCTAAAAGTGTAACCATTGATTCAAAGCCGTTCCGTACGAGGTCGGTTTTAGTAAGACTTTATTGTCCGAGAAAGGAATTTGCTTCTCGATCGCGTACTGATAAGTTCACCTCAGTCAGCTATGTACTATTGACCTTCATTCTCCCGAACTAACAAAAGTTTCATTAAATAACGGGAGCTGTTTTATACACGGACTATATATGCATGATTTGCTTCTGAAAGATTTCACACCATTTTTGGATACTTTCAGATAGAAAAACAAGAAACATGATTGTTTTCAACGAGACTTGGTGTATAGTTACGCAAGAATAATCCAGGGTATGGATAATCCGACTGCAGTTGGAAAAAGGCTAATGGGGTCATAAATGATAACACTGGTATGCTTGGTCCGACTGCTAGACACGACGTCACAAGATATTCGAGAGTGTGATGACCAAAACAACAATGTTTATTCTTTGTCACTGAGTTTTTCCGGGTTCATTCAAACTAGCCGTTGAAAAAAATCGAAACCGTTCTTTGTGCTATGCCTTTTGGACTACGAAGGTGAGACCTTTCCGAAACGAAACAACCAATGCGATGGTGGTGTCAATACGACAGACAGCAAGCATAGATAGGGGTGACCTGAACATAGATAAATCAAAGTTTTTCATCCCCATAGGGCCGGTATACATTTGAGTCCAGGTTTATTTTGATTAATGTCAGATGTGCTCAGCATGACGATTACATAACTGCATCAGTATAGAATGTAAATGAAGGAATGTAGTGACCCAATAAATTACGAACTTGATGCAGTCTACTACAGCCAATAAACGTGATGCGTTTCTACACGAAGCGAAGTCAAAACCAAACAACTGGAACTGGTGTCCCGAGAGCTACATTCCATAGTAACATGTACACGCCGATTTCGGTGGCCCCATTTCTGAACAAAAACCATACTCTCGCATTGATGGATTCATACTCGAAATGGCGTGATTTTTTTCTAACATCAAAGCCAACCACTTCGCTTGTCATCCAGGCTCTGAAGAAGTGCTTCCGCCGTGAAGATATCCCACAACTGATCGTCGCCGAGTATAGTTCCCAGTTATGCGCATCTGAGTTGAAGTTTTAGTTGGATAGTATAGGCTGTCAACATCTTCAAAAGGTACCCTGTCATCCCGGTCCTAATAGTGCTTTGGAAAACCTAGTACGTACTGTAAAGAACGCTATAGCCTCAGCCAATCCGAAAACTCTTGAAGCTGTAGACTTTCCTAGACAATTTTCTGTTACAACATAGGAAAGCAGCGCATTCAGCAGCAAAAGAAACTCCAGCCATGTTGTTCAAATCGAGAAGTCCCATATCACCACTAAGACGCGTAGATTCCAATGATGTAGCATACTTCCGAGGCAATGGTCTCCGACCAGCAAATGAGATAATTGCATGGCAACTTGGTCAGTCCATGGTCGAGATCACGGACCTTAAAGAGGCAATCACACGCCAAGGACACTTTAGTCAACTTCCCTTCAGAGAAGCTCCTAAATGCACAGCAGAAGCTGCGACCGAGAAAGATGATCACGTTGGTTCAAATGAAGAAGACGAAACCATAGAGGAAACACAACTACGAGGAGTCCTTGATTGGACCTATTTTCAAGAATGGAATAAGCAGTGATCGTAGTAATTATAGCGGGATCAGTTTATTTCCGATAGCCACTAAGGTATTGGCCTCAATTTTGCTGCGCTGTCTGATGACAGCTCGTGAGAGGAACGCCCGAAGACAAAAGGCCGGATTCCGCACAGGTCCAGGATGCTCCGACCAGATTTTTACTCACCGCCAATTACTTGAAACGTGTCACACACACACACACCGTCGACCGACAGTAATGGCTTTCCTCAACCTGAAATGGGCTTTCGATTCAGTTGATCCAACAGCTCTTTTTAGTGCTTTTCATCGAAAAGGTATGCCCTAGAAGTTCGTGTGTCTACTGAGATTGTTTTACTCCCATGTTTTTGGACGTGTAGGGGTTTACGATGAACTATCCGGTCGGTTCGAAACTACCAGCGGTGATCGACAAGGATGTCCTATTTCTCCAATCCTGTATAACTTCGTCATGGATTAGGTAATGGATAATGTCTGACGAGATCTTCAGGATGCGGGTGTCGAACTGAAAAAATGGTGAAAATTAAAGTGGCCTAGACTCAGCTGACTACCTTGTCTGCTTGTTAGAATGCATGGAATAAGCGCAAAGTGCACTAGAGAGGCTCACAAGAGCTGTACCTCCATTCACAATGAGCTTTGCACCGTCAACGTGTACAGTTATATTGCAAGATTGGATGCCAACGGTTCCGAGCTTGATAATCGATGGTGAGGAAGTAACAACTGTCATCGGCTTTACTTACGTTGGCAGCAATGTGACGACGGATGGGAACACGGTAGTAGAGATAAGCACGCCACTATGGTCGCCTTGAGGTTTTCGACCATCGATGTTTGCGTAGCATTGCTAAGATTGGATGGAATGACCGAGTAAGTAATAATGAAGTCAGAAATTGAGTATTGGGTACAAGTTCAGAGAATATTCTTTCGTAGCGCATCCAGCTTAGTAAGCTTTGTTGATTGGGGCACATTTTACGTACGGCGAACGCACGTCCACCATACAGTATCCTATTCTCCTTTTCTCCTAGGAAGTGGAAGAAACCACATGGAGGTCAACAGATGACTTGGCAGTGGACAATGAAAAAATGAACAGCGAATTTAGGAAAAGTGGGTGCCCCACATCTTTGTGATTGGGGTCCAAAGGATCCCCCCACCAGTTAGCTGGAGACACTGAAGGATATGGCAGCGAATCGCGAACAGTGGCGATTGAGTTGTCCCTTTCTGACGAATCAGAATGGTTGATCAATATGCTTTTTTACAGTTAAACTGTGTATTCCGTATTTTGGCTACCTAGGCGTTGATTTCTTTTCCCAGCCCTGTATATCCACTCCCTGTTCACCTTGTAATTCATTCTTTCTATCCCCACGTACAACATGTTTAAAAAGGTAATGGTCAGTGAGTCCCGCCCTACTGTTTAACGATGTACGATGATAACGATGAAGGTAGTGTATGGCCTATCGCCGCAGTTCGAAGGTCTGCACGTCATGCAAGCCAAATCGACGAGGAACTCCTGAGGGAGGAAGGTTGTAACGATTCAAATGCCTTTGCAGGCGGTATAGTGTGCTACAGCTTTATTTTCATTGTCCAACCAATCTGGTGAAGCCTGACCATGACTATTAGATAGTATAGATACAGCGGGATCATTTTGTGATTGGTCGATACGGTATCAACCAATAAGTGGATGTCTTCGTTTGTACGGGGATATCGAGACTGAAACGTCTTCACCTATCCTCCTCCCTTAAAAGCCATGTTTCTTAGCCGTGTGAAAGGACCGATCTAACCGCCGCGGTGCATACTTCTTCCCTGGCATACAGTCGGATGTTATGCCGGAGCCACAGATGGCTGAGATTGGCAAAAGCCAGTTGCGCCTTCTGTATACACGATGACAATTCGTCCGATATCTGACCACTAGGAGAGGTATAAATTCCCAGGAGACAAAAGATAACCATCTGAACTAGAAATGTCCCTCCCAAGAGAAGGTTTGGTGTAGTGCCAACCCAGTACTGTAGAGTCATTTTAAACTCTAAAGGTTGAAAAAGCATCCCAAACATTGCTACACTGATGTTCAGACTATCTATAGAAACGTGCAACTTACCTGTATCTTCAACCTGAAGAAAAATATAGTCCACGTACTCTAAATCAGACAGTCTACATTTTGAACAAAGAGCAATGGCGCCATTCTCACACGAGGATAGGGCCATCTAAAGAATCATTTTAATCACAAAGTTGAAGAAGAAGAATGGCGATAGAGGTGAAACATGGTGAATACCGTTCCTCGTGTTCGCTGCAAGCTCGAACTCGGCTTCGGCTGTTTGCACACCAGCGTTGGAAAGAAAAAAACTCTCTGACACCCCCTTCAGTGAGAGACAATGCTAAAGAACTGTGCAGTCGACTGAGTCAAATGTCGTTTTAAAATCAGAGACAGAGTTTGTGGGTCTACAGAAAGTGTCTATGTGCTCTAACATTTTTCGAAGGCAAAAAAATGTGGTCGATACGAACCCTGCCGGGTCTGAAACCAGCTCGAGTCTCAGGCAGATAACTTTCATGAGTATCGGATAACCATCATCCTTCTTGTTACTCAGCGCAATCACCGATTCAAGTCATTTCCTCGGAATCTGTTAACTATCCCAAATTACCCGAAGGAGTTCAGTTAGCTTCGAAACCAAAACTTCGCTTCCATCCTTGAAGAAGGACGGAGATAAGCCACCCGGTCCAGCAGCCTTGTAATTTTTCACATGACCTACTTCCCGCAACCTTCATTTCTGATAGATTAATGACACCTACCCGCATCGTTTATATTGCAGATATGTTTGGGAGGTACACAGTAGAAGTGGGTCAACTGAACTCTTCTTAAGAGTGCTCCGCCCAGCGGTCCAGACGACTTCCCTGAGTGAACCAGTATGCCTTCGAATTCCTTCGTTAACTCACTTACACCCGGCTTGCATGGACCGGTACTTCTAATCAAGCGGTAAAGGTTTCAACCATTGCCAACAGACACAGCCTTTTCAATTTCCTTACATTCTGCAATCCTCCGCTGCTAGCAGTCATTTCTCAGGTTCCCAGTCATTTGGTGTCTCAGGGATTGACGTATCTCTTTGAATGCGGCATCTGGAGGGACGGATCTGCGAGCATCGAACAGAGCAACTTATGTCGACGATATCCATCGGTTGTGAGGCCTACTTGAACTGGAGTCTTGTGGGGCACTGGAAGCGGCGTAAAATACTTCCTTGATCTGCTGTCAGTGTCCATTCGGGTCCTGGACATCCGGATAAATCGATAATTGTGTGGACAGCTCTGCCCGGAAAGAAGATCGCCGGCTATCATCTAGAAACAGCTGTGCGGGACGGGTGGCTTTAGCGTGATCACAGGCGAGATGTAAACGAAGACGAGCACGTATCAGGAAGTGATCTGATTCCATAGGCGTAGACCAAAGTGAAAGACAATCTACAATAGATCCACTCCAAATGTGAACAATGAAGACATGGTTAATTTGAGTCCAAAGTTGTGAAGATTTAGGAGGACGCCATGTGAGTCTATGCCGCCTCTTGTAGCAGAATTTCGTAATCGCCAGAAACAATCTGTTGTAGGAGCACAGCTAGATGAAACGACCGCTGTTATCAATGTGATCTGCCGGAACGGCAAATCGACCTCCATTGTGCCTTTCGGAATCCTTCAGACATCCTACTTGGATGCTGATATTTCCAGTAAGCACCACCATGTCCGTTGAATGGATGCTTCGAAGGAGCTGGAACAAATCTTGATAGAATTCATCCTTAAACTCAGAGAAACTTCAGTCAGAGGGCGAATGCACCAATGCGACGAACAAGTATCGGTTTTTCAGTCTGTTTCCATTGATACGCACGGAACCATCCAACCGAACTGCACACAAACGACTACTGACTGGAATCTAGTCTAGCAGTGCACGCTCAGCTCCCATGCTCAAAGCTATCCCAACTCCAGCCTGACCACGAGCACTAGACACCGAATCACACGACACGCGGAGAGTGAAGTGAGAGACTGAGGTTGCATCCGGGATGCAAAGAGTGGCCACAGAGGTGATATTTTGCATTCACGTTTTAGAGACCGCGTACATTCATTGTAACTATTTTAATGTTTCATGTGGGCTCAATAATTCCTGAACTGCCACTTTATTCAGAACTGCAGTAACCCGTGGCTTCTTGCATCCATCTTAAATTAAAGGAGAAAGAGGAGGAGAAATTCGTAAGCTCGTTTACAGAAAGGATGCTGCAGGTTTCTGGGTTAATCATAACTCGCGGCTGCCCACACTGCAGAAGGGATCTTTCATTGGGAACTCTAACCGGAGCCTTTGACTCAAAAGTCTCACAGCATGGGAACGCGACCGAAGCACCCGTGTACGAACTTCTTCTGGTTTGTCACGTGAGACCTGATGGTTACAAGCAAGCTGCCTTGTCTTCGCTAGTGCGTTGTTATCGATCCGCTCTTCAGATTCAGTCCTCAGTCCTATGCACCCAATCGAGCAAGCGGAACGTGGATGGGGCAGCATCCTTTGGGTTGGGGCTGCCAAGTTTAGGCTGGCGATAGCTGCCAGGTGAAGTGCGATGACTTCTCACACCATCGAAAGAAACCCCAGGTATTGCATTCCTACGTACATCTAGTGGAGGATTTTAGACTGGTAAACTGTTTCTCTCCGTGTTTATTTAATGAACTGTCCTCTTTTGGGGTACAGCTGTTAGAATCAGATGCTACCCAGCAAGTGGCTTAGAGATTGAACTTCTTCTGGCCTTTACATATTGACCTATCCGGCATGACTGAATCTTCGGTTTAAGAAAGCCTTCCCGCTTAGCTCTACGGGTCGTAGAGACACGCGGGCCATCCCACCACGCCAAAGTGCACTGTCATCATGATGGAGTGAGAGCATTTACACCGAACTAAGTAATTCTAGATCTATGATACCAGTAAGTAGTAGAGAGGTTCTAGGACAATAAACCTTGAAGTTTGTTTGTATGTGGTGAGCAAATATATTAAAATTACAGATGAGACCTTATTGTTGCCACCACCAGTCGGTCAAAACCATGAAGAAATATAAGCCTCTTTGCAAAAACGAAATATTTATTTGCTTTGAAGTAACTGAGATATTAATAGAAGCACAAAGTTTGTCTATGGTAATAATCAATCGGTTTGTCTTTGTTCTTCAGGAGTTTTTCCAGTCTCTCCAGAATGGAGTCTGCCAAAATCGTTATGAAATCGTTTTTTACCTTGTAATTCATTACTTGTTTCACTTTTCACTCCGGTGTCATTTGCTGACGTAGCTCATTGACTTCTTTCTTCGGAGACGAGAACAAATTTTCAATAAAGTTTAGATGTGTTCTGCTGGGTAACGGCTGTATGAATTGGACCTTAGAGTTGTGCATACATTTGTCAGTCTAAACATGAATAACGTAAGGCCGAATCGTGAAACACGACATGAAGTATTATCCTGGGAAGTCATAACTTGTACAGGTGACCTCTATGTTTTGAATTCCGGGAACATTTAAATCATACCACTGACGAATTTTTCACCGTCCATAGTTCCCCTGATTGATGTCCATCGACAAGACTGCTAGCGTTTTAATTCTGCCCAGATCAACAGTCTTGGTGAGTGTGAAACTCTAGTATTTGGTGTGATTCTTTGTCGGAGGAATCCCTCCCGACAAATCCCCTTTTTTCTGAGGCTTGTAGAGCTCACTTCACATCATACACTCATCAGCAAAATAAACTGATTGCCAAAATGGCATGCGTCGTGATTTAAATTCCGCGGCATTCGACGCTGGCTTCACCTCAACTGATACTTGTGACAATTCAAATCGTTTCATCCTTCTGCGCATCGAGGAGTATGAATGACCGGGAAGATCTCGTTGGACTGAGGACAAGGACTTATAACACTGTTTCTTGAGTACAGTGCGCATAATATCGTCCCCCTCTTTCCATCTGCGGGGTTTTCTGTCTCCACAATGTGTTTGTGGGGATACTTTTCCGTTAATCATCAGATAAATTGTGCTCCTATATACGTTAAAGCACTGAACAATATCTATCATGCTAGCGTATAAGCCCTTGCAATCCGATTTCTGTCCTCTTCACTAGGTTACCGGGAATCACTAGCTTTTCAGTCCCTTGTTTCAGTATCGCGAAAACCTTACAAAGGACTGACGGAACGTGCCCAAATGACCCAGATGTCGACTTTCATACTAATGTAAACTCTGATTTTATCTTTGTCAATATGTTTGACTGTTATATTTAAGGAGCAATAATAAACCGCATATAACGTGAAATCTTCCAACTATGAGAGAATTTCGCCTAAACTTCTCAAACGGGTACAGTTACCGAAATCAAGCTGACCAAAAACCGTAAAGTTACCGAATGCTTTAGATAGAAGTCTTTTCCAAGTACAACTAGGATAATAACTTGGGTCTTGTTTTAAAATTTCATCATATTATCTAACTTTGGAAATTCCTTGTTTGTTGCTCAGATAATTTTGCCGTAGAAACCAAGGTCACGCACGTTGAACTACACACAGCGCAGCATAAAAGGAGCAGACTGAATTGAAAAATTCACGTCATTCCTCCATGCTATGGCGCAACACCATTGAATCTAGAAGCGCAAGTTATACATTGAGAAAATTTTGCAACGCATCACAATCGACATTACCTGCAGAGTTCTCTTCATCTTGAGCGGTGCAAAACTGTGAAAGTGGATGTATGACCCGTTCCATGTCGGTTTTTCCTATGCACTGATAACTAGCACGCCTCGTTCTGTCCTTCACGTGGGAGTTAGGGGAGCTGAAAATCACGTTTGTGAACGCATACAACCAACGTCGCAAAAATAAGCAATTGATAAATGGATTATTAACTTCCGAGGACCCGAAAAAACTGCAGGTTAATAGAGAAACATTGTCGGGACCAGACAAAATTGGGAGTATCGTAATTCCCACTGAATCGGATTATGTACAGAAGAAGGAAGGAACAATGAATCCAAGTTAACGAAGATTACAACTGGGCAGGATAAGACGGCTCAGACAGAAAACTCGGTATCAACGAGAATAATATCCTTAAAGCAGAAAGCTATAATTGATGTGGTAACCTTCGAAAGTTTACGATCAAACGGGACGACAATTTCCAGGTTGTACGGTCTAGCGAAGTTATACGAAGTAGGGGTCCCTTTGAGACCAACTTTAGAGGTATATAACTCTTCATGTCACACCGTGGCAAAGTGATTGACTAGCTTATCTGAACCAATAACAGTTGCAAATTCTAGACAAAGTCAAGAAGACGCACTTTATTTTGTAGAAACCGTGAGCAATCTGGATCATACAGACGAAGGAACAATCTATCTTTTTGATACCTCATTGTGTAAAAATACCCTAATCCGTCAAACAATCAACTATCTGTGTGAATGCTTCCATAGAAACGAAATTTATTTGGGCACACCGTTGGATGAAGTGAAGCACCTTCTACTTGTCTGTACACATGATATCCTGTTTCAGTTCAACAGTGACATTTATGGCCAGAAGTAAAAAGCAGGCATTGAACCCTGATTTGCTGGTATTTGCATGGCAAAACCTGAAAATAATCAACGCGAGTCAGTAATCGGAGATTCCACCACGGACAATATCGTATGCGCGGTAGATGCCAACGTAGACACAAATCTACCGCTTGAAAATCTTAATGCTGCCCGTGTAAATGTAAAATTTAATTTGGAAGACGAAAAGGACCATAGTCTATTGTAGTTGGAGGTATACTTAAGTCATCGGAGTGATTGTTTCGTTCAGTTAATATTAGAAAAGCAACTTGAAACGGGTAATACTATCATTTTCACAGTTTCGTACATCTCAAAATGAAGAGACATCTAATAAGTTGCTTGCTTAGATGAGCAAGAAAAATCTCCTTGAGAGATACCATAGGAAGTGAACTTCTTTTTCTATGGAATGTTTTCTTGCAAAACGGCCATCCATAACGGTTTATTGACAGGACGATGGAAAGAAAAAAAGATTAACACAAGGGAAGTAGGAGCGGCAAGGAAGCCCGTAAATATCTGTTTGTCGTTCGGAGGTAATATGGAACGCGAAATCATTCAACGGCGATTATCAGGAGCTGTCAATATAACTTTCTACACACAGCCCAGTTACAAATTCTGTTCACTTCCAGACCGATTTTGTGTTTTCGGGGGCCAAATTCGGCAGCCTCTTTTAGCGTGTATTCATTTACCCGTTCCTGTGGAAATAGAAACATTGGTTGCACGACCAGGTGCTTATCCGAGCGCCTTCGTGAACATCATTCGGCATGAGTGAACACGGGAGCAATCGAGACAATCATGCGTGATGTGTGCGCGCACCTTGTTGAGTCAGACCACTCAGTAGAGGTTATGAGGGTATGAGCTGACTCATCGTCCACAGACAGCCAAATCCCGTTAGAGTTCAACCCGTCGGTGCCTGTCCAAAATACAGGGCAAGGTTTGAGTAAACGGCATCGTGAATTACGGGACGATGGGTCGATAAAAAGAGAAAGGATTCCTGCCAAGTGGTGACTATCCGTAACGCCAATCAGCCAATCAGAAGAGACGCTGCCCGAACCAATTCGGAGAAATAAGTTTGCGGTGCGAAACTTGGTGACAAAGACTCTTACATCCTATATAAACCGCCTGTTTTCTATAAGTAAATGAGATGGCTCGAAGCCAGAAGAATCCACTCACTAGAGCTATTGGGAAGGAAATGAAGAGAAGTGATACACCCTTTTCGTACCGTTTAAAAAGTTCGGCTTAAGTAATCAGGACTTGTCGCAACCTAGCTACAGCTGAAGCCGTGAATACTTGTCACGATCCTCCCCAGTGTATTCAGAAACAATCTGTGTGAGCAATTAAGCGCCCTCGATCCACCTCCTGTTCCCGAGCATTTGTACATCCGCTAGAGCGTTTGGCACTGTGATCAACTGATTTCGATCTTTATTTCCCTTTCTTGTTTTTCATGCATATTTCACGTTATGTATTGGTATGAATACGCCTAACGGAAAACGAGCTTGTTCGCCACTTTCCTCGTTCTTAAACAGAGTTTACCATATCGTTCACGCCCTTCACGTGAACTGCCCAGTGTGCTCAATCGTGAGCAGACTGATAAACAAACTGATGAGGCATAGTTCGTTGAGAATCAAAAGGTGTGTTGTACATTGACAGACCCGAAAGTACTGAGGTTCCGTTTTGGAACTCTTCCCCACTGTTTGAACAGCAACAAGAATAACAATCACCACGTAAGGTGGATAGACCACAGGATTTCAGACCAATCAGAAAGGCAATAATTGATATATTGGAGCCGAAATTAGCACGAATTTCATCGAAAAAATGGTGCACCATGTGATGCTTTGTACGTAAATGTTCATTATTCGGTTGTGAGAAGTGTTACCCCTGGTAATCGAAAATTCGACTGACTACCATCGCTTCTGGCAATGCCGTTAACGAACAATAAACCCATAATTAGAACGATATTTGGATCGCTTTTCGGAATCCGTTCATATAATTCTAAATTCTTTTGACATAACTCGGAAACAATTTGGGAAATGATATTGCAATTAGGTAGTTCATCCAACGGACAATTCAGCGTTCGAGGAAATAAGCCTCTATATACTTCCTGCAATCACGGTGGCTGTCCAATTTCCCCAAACAATCGGCTTCCTGGATCCACACAAAAGATAGCCAGAAGGCCCGACCGGATAGATTCTAGTGTCATTTTTTCCTCATTTGTGGATGGTTAAAATGGATCATAAGAAACTGTGAACTCAAACGTACGTGTCAGTGCACAAGTCATACCATTACTGTGATTCATGAATGTCATGGATGAATAGTTTTCGGACCACATAAGTAACAATAAATACTGCTCAATTGCATTCACATCCCTACCTCCGGTGTTTTGCCTGACTGAATGTAATCGTGGCTTCGTAGAATTCCTAAAAATGAGGCCGGTACTGATAATCCGATTGTCATGCTGAGAGATGAAAGAAATTTGAACTGTTAGCACACGGGTGCGCGCTTTTAGTGGATTATACAATTATGCAAACAGCAGCATTCAGAAATGCGCCAAAAGTACACTTATTCGAAAGCAAACGATATTCGTACAGCTCACATGGCAATTTACCACCCCAGCTTGTTCTAAAGCAAAATACTGGAGCTAATTGGGGATGAATTCCCATTTCGAGTAGCTTTTTCCCCCTTCGAAAATCTGAATCGATTCCTCGTTTGATTCCAAACGCAGCACGGTACACTGTAACTATGTGTCCATTCATCCAGACAACGACGAAGCTTCACGCAACTTACCGTTTCTGGAACCCGTAAATCAAATCACGTGTAATAGCGGACTTTGTGACGTTCCTTTAAGTCACTTTTTCATCACTCTCAAGGACTACAACACATTTATTAAACCCCCAAACACTTTTCGGTACAATAACTATTTCAGTCCACAAATTAGATCAATCCAGATTGTTGTCTGCAGCTGAAAGACTACCTGGATTTATTTTGTAGGGATGGACCGAATCAGAACCACGTAAGTCGTGGATAGGAGAGTACCTTTGATCTGTTAGTTTCCCTTTATGGTATAATTAAGGTACAAAAACTAACCGGCTAAATATTGCAAGTTTCGTGCGCATGATGATTTTGACTATATTTTATAAAACAGGTAGTTATCTTTCACCGCTTTGCATGGACTAAACATCAACGATGCTGCTGGAGCAACCAGTACCCTACAGTTGCACTGCTAATACCACCTAAACAAAGAGAAAAGCTTCCCGGTAAAAGTAGACCGGTGGGGAAATTAAAGTTGGGGAACGGAACAGACATAAATTTGTTCCTTTCTAAGTCCAACCTCACCCGCCCACGCAAGCTGATGAAATTTTGGGTTAATCTGCTCTCAAGTCAAGTGAAACAAGCCGCGCGCAACCGCTAGTCAATAGTAGTGGTATAGTGTTAACGAATTCATTAGTTTGATTACGTAATCCCAAATAAAAAGCCTTCGATTCCTCCTTCTTACACATTCATTCGATTAAAAGCACTATCACACAGACTATGCCGTTGTACCTCACGGTAGGGAATCCATTTGTTCGACACATGAATAAAAAATAAACTGGAAAACCCCGTTTTCCCGATCTGGTACAGTCATGTGATCCAAAGGAAGCATGCAACTCATTTCCTTCTGTTCTATGATACCGTCGTGCCTGACTTGAACTTAACTACCACTGCTACTAATACTACTGCTACTACTACTACTACCAATAATAATAATAATAATAATAATAATAATAATAGTACTGCTACTATTACTACTACTACTTCTACCATTTACCACTACTTACCACAACTTTATACTTCTGGGCTTTGTATATTTTTCACGTGAATAATGGGTCTTGAAGAGTGACACACCCTCCACCATCAAGTATCAACTGTCGATCAACTAGATTTTCCATCCTTTTGAATGGGTGAAGCACTACCTGAGCAACGAGAAAATCACAAGTGGCACTTTGTGCAACTCCATTCACGCCTGTCGATTTTACCACGTTTATAAGACTATGGAGTACCTGGGATACATACAGATGCCAAAATACCCCACTTTTTACGGTTTGCACGTGCCAGAATTGACGGACGAAGATTGGTGGAGTCACCGCGGTGCTGGTTAACTTGTTCGTGGCAACTTAGAAAAGAAATCTCACGAAACTCTTGCCAAAGCCAAACTCTTTAGAAGATACGCCTACAACACTTTGGTCATAATCGACAACAAAGCACAGACAGAGGTTATTCTCAATGGTTTTAAATATTTTGCGTTGTTTGCAGCTCAGGTTGTTGGTTGTCATTATGTTCTGAAAGCTTGGTTTGGCGTTTAGATCGCAAACGTTTCCTCATCAGTCGAGGTGACATCGTCAATGTGCGTGCGCAGTTGGCAGTGGTCTTTTGTATTTATTTGTTTGTCACCGGTGATGACCTTGGGCCTAATAAAGGACCTTGTGTCCAAAGCTCATCGTTTGTTTTTCCCCTTGGCCTCTACTAACTTGACCTTTGACATTTGACGGTTGACGTTCCCTTTGGGGAGCTTGGCCTTTTGTGCTTTGTGCTGTTTTTCATTTTTGATTTTTGGACTACCGGTGATTCAGTTCCGAAGATCTTTGAGTATGAAAAATTCAGATTCAGTAATACCGGCTGTATGATTTGGGCCCTTTGATTCCATTTCTGACTTTCTTAGTTGGTTGAACTGTCTGCCCCTCATCCAACTGTACACTTGATTCAGTTCAGTATGTCTGTTGATCGAGTTCTTTGAGAAGCACCAGGCTTCTGAAATCTCCCCTGCGTGCCTCGTGGTTGTTTAATCCGGAATGTTAACCTCATCCAGGTTGAATTTGTGTCCTTCTTGATCCTGGTGGACGGATATGAGAGAGAATCGGTCATGTCTTGTTGTAGCCCGTTTATGGTCGTGCACTCGAGTGGACACATTTCTCTCGGTTTAACTGACGAAGCATTTGTCGCAGTCCATACACCTGACCTTGTATATAACGTTTCTTCCTTCTCCGGCTTCGAGTTGTTCTTTTGGTTTTTACATGAGTCTTCTCGTGGCTTTGGTCGGTGTGTGAGCAACTGCGATATCTTGAGATTGAAGCAATCTTGCAGTTGTTACAGATACATTTTTGATGTATGATAGAGTGATCCTCCTGCTTGGTTGTGTTTCTTGATTTATTTTCCTATTCATCCCGAACACACTTCTTCTTATGAAGTTTCTTGGATATCCTTTTCCTTGGAACATCCAGAAGAGGTCGTTTTCTTTTTGCGTTTTCAAATCTATTCTGCTGCAATGGGTTTTAGCTCTCGTAAACAGTATCCGAGTGCATGACCTTTCATGGTGACTTGGGTGATTGCTGTATAAACCTAATATTTGGTGCGCGTGAGTTTGTTTCCGACACACGGATGTCTCCTGTGTCCCGTTGGCGTTTCTTTTCACTAACACGTCCAAGAATGCCAATTCTCCGTTGTTCTCCGATTCCATGATGAATCTGATGTAGTTGAAGATGTTATTGATTGTTTTATTTGTGTGTTTTCAATATTCGAGCGTTTTATGGCGACGAAAATTTCATCCGCATATCTGACCTAAAGTTTCGGCCGCATCCTTGGTAGTGCAAATGTTTTCCAGGGCCTGCAGTTCAGCTTCAGCTGGAAACCGGATATGGAGGAATCCATCGGTGTTCCTTTGATTTCTTTGTACATGTCACCATAAAATTTGAAATAGGTGTGTAGGCACATTCCCAGCAATTCAAAGAAAGTTTGTGCTTCTGGTGGTTTGTCCGGGTTGTGGTCTTGCAGGAGTACTCTGGTTGCGTTCCTTGCTAGATCCACGTCAATCGAAGTAAAATGTTTGGTGACATCAAACGAAATCATCGCTTTGTCTTATGGTACGGTTACATTTTGTAGTTGTTCCGAAAACTGCTGCGCGTTGGTTACGGTGTCATTCGATCCGCATATCACTGGTTTCAAACCTCTCCATAGTTCTTTAACCAAGTTAAACTTTGGAGATACAGGTACGGGGACAATGGGTCTGAGTGGAATACCTTCGTCGTGTATCTTCGGTGATCAGTGTGCTGCATTCGAGGCTTCAGCTTTAATCCTCTAGCATTCCTCTTTAGTAAACCTTTGCAAGTCCTGTAACTTCTTCAGGGTTTTATTGATTTTCTTTCTAAGTTTTTCTTTTGGATAAGCGTCCAGTAGACCGTAGGTTATGGTGTCGTTGAGTGTAGTCGGTCTTGTCCGTCATTCTTCATTTGTCAGCCGCCATGATGATGATGCTTTTATCCTTCTTCAGGGTTTGTAGCACTCCGTGTTCCGTGTCTGGGAGAGCGTTTAATGGTCTGTTTTGTGGCATGTTAGGGACTACGATTTGTTTAAGCTCATATTTAGTGTCCTTGGGCAAACCTGATGACTTGAGTGCATGTTCCACTTTAGCAAAGTATTCCCTTGTTTTGGCGTTTTTCAGGTTGAAGTGCAGTCCCTTTTTGCGTACATTGTGGTCTTCAGTAGATAGTGACAGAAATGACAGATTATTGACCAATGTGCTGTTTTCGGTTTCTTCGGGGCCCTTCGTGGGCTTCTCGAATTTCTTAGCTAATAATGGTCTCTTCCTCTTCTGGTGATTGCCTACTATTCGTTCAAATGACTGTCTCAATTTCTCTAGTAGTTTCACCATCGACTATTAGTTCACACAAACATTTAACCTGTGTCATTATATTTCTGTGCTCATTGAGACGATTGTGATCGTCTGTAATCAGCATATCACACGTTAACTTTTATTTTAGGAGAACTAAACATACTACATCATAATGTTCATTTCACTACGGGAACTGAGGTGAACAACTCGTCAAACCTCATTGATATTAAACTAACTCAAAGACCCGGTGGATCAATCTCAAGATCAGTCAACCACAAGAATACGAGGACCAATGTGTCAGAACCGAGATCGGTTAGGAGTGCATTGAAAAATCGATGCACCATTTGAAATGTTGTGGTAAAATTTTATCGTTTAATAACAGTGTAGTCGAAATCGTTGGTAGGTTGTCGACGTTTCGGTCTCCACGGGTAACCTTTTAAAGACTGGTTTTTGCAACCTAATGAAACTGATTCCAGTGTTATTAAACAATTAAATCTTACCAATACGAGGACCAGCCAAGATTTACGCTTTGCAAGCTATGCGTCCATATCCAATAAGCGGGATTTAGTTCACACCCTTTTCAACCGCATTAGACGAACATGTATGGATGGCGCAACCGCTGATGGACTCTGTCTGACGCGAACAGCTCTGCAAACACGGGATATCCGGACGTATTCGTCTACGTACACAGTATCACAAAGCCCAATAAATGGAACGCTACATCAGTACCACGATGGGGGTCACAATGTGTCTCCCATTCAAGGGTGATGACATCACCCAAATGCTGGAAAGACGATTGAGGTCAATCTTCGCACGAACCTATTGTGCTGCTCAACCAAAAATCCTCTATAGTACGAAGAATATAAAGATTCCGACGATTAAAGAACGCCATTTCGAATGTGGTTGTGAAGTCACCTACGTCGGGCGAACAAAAAGATAGCTACGGATTTCGGAATAAGTACCCAATTGGGTTCAAAGCACAACTGACCCTAAGAAGTCAAACTCCAACGATGGACGAACTTATGATACACTGTGATCATCGTTAACTCAACGGTTAGTGGTTACGCAGTGCCAAGATGACAGGGAAAAAGCGTTTCGGATGATTTACAGAACGGAAAGCACGAAACTGCTTAGATCGGCCGAAGCGATGGCAATTAAACGATAGAAACCACAGTTGCGTAAACAGATAGCACTATATGAGTCACCATGTTTATCATGGTGAGATACACATGTTCATAATTTTATTGTCATGCTTCCGCTCATATATAAACTGTGGCATTAACTGTTGTCTGCAGTATGCACTGTGTAGAGATGCAGCGAGATGGTTCCTGGACATAAAACGGGTGAAATCGTGATTCTGATTTCTCTTCTCGAATTCATCACGGGAAATGGTGGTTTCAGTTTTCCTGTATAATCGGGCAAAATGACCGAATCCGCAAACCAATTAACGGCTATTTATTATGTTTTGGCTTCAGTTCGTTGTCGTTGTACACGTACAAACAGATGGTGATCGATTTGGCACTGTATTACGATAAAACTTTGCTTGTCATCTTGAAGACCGCAAAACACATCGGCTGGTTGATTTCGCTGCCCTGTAGTTTTCCCTCGTGGGTACAGGGGACGTTTTGACCTCCTCCGTAAGTCTATTTGTGTTTGGCCCTCACTTCTGACTCGAAAATTCATATCTGTTACGGCATAACCCAAATAGTTTGACTCACTATAGAGGTGCGGCTGACTCTGTTTTCAATTTTGATTTTTCATTTATTCACCCATCCTATAAAACACGTTCTCCGAGAAGCGATAGGACTACCGAAGAAACAAATATCACTGACCATGAAGTTACTTAAAAAGTATGTTGGATGTGCTTTCGTTTTACCACGTCAATGGCATTTCCTGATTGGTCAGAAACAGAATTTCATCTCACGAATTATAAATCGAGCCATCTCGTTGGTGCAAGAACTTTTATGAACTCCAAAATAACTGGCAATTACTACACCCTGAACCAGTATGCTGATTGCTTTTCCCGAAGAAGGTATAGCAGAACAGATTAGGCTGATGTTAGCAAATCGCGAATCATGCGGAAAATTTGATCAACGAAAAACGAGAGAAACGATGGAGATGCAGTCAATACCTGACCGGTCCTGGCAAATTGTGGCGTTGGATACCTTTTACCATGGGAAGGACGGTTAACTAGTGACCGTCGATTACTGCAACGATTTCTTCAAAGTCGACCTTCTGGGAACAGAAACAACTGCAGAAATTATGAACAAACTGCAAGCCAGCTTTGGATGACATGGAATCCCGGTCCGAGTGATTTCCGATGGTGGTCCTCAGTTTCGCATCGCGAAATTCCAGCAGTTCTCGGAGATGTGGCGTTTCAGTCATCACACCACCAGCTTTTACCACAACTAGTCCAACGGTAAAGCACAGAGCGCTCTCAGACAGGTGAAGAAGATACCCAAGAAGTGCAAAGCCGAGGAAAGTGATCCATTTATCGTATTCGTAGAGTTTCGAAATATGCCTTCTGCAATAGTGGGAACAAGTCCGGCGAAACGCTTATTCGGAAAACGGACTCGCACGACCCTATCCGTTTGTGCTGGGTTACTAGACCCAGTATTCAGACTGAGACTGAAGAAGCGAATGGAGGTGCTAAAGAGATTCTACGATCGGAGCAACAAACTACTACATCCACTAAAGCCAATAACTCTGACAGAAAAATCCTAGACGAAAGGAGAGGTACTATCGCGTGCAACAAAGAAATCATACGGAACACGCTCCGGATGTTGTCGCATACGAGTGAATCTGAGAAAATCCGAGGAAGGCGATGATGAAGAAGATACAAACAACGGTGACGACAACGAAGGTGAGGATGAGGAAACCGAAAACGATTCAAAAGTGACTGAAGCAGATAGAACCGTAAAATCATCGGTCGAGGAGGAGCATTCATCGTCTATAGAACTAGGAATGGATACAGTTACTAGCCGGTGCGTAAGTAGAAGCTTCTCAAAAGAGGAAGGATGTGTTGGATAAGCTTTTGTTTTACCACATCAATGGTATTTGCTGACTGGTCAGAAAGAGACTTTTGTTTCGCACATTATAAGTCGAGCAGTCTCGTTAGTGCAAGAAGCTTTAAAAACCACCGAAGAATTGGCAGCGATTAGGATTTCCTTATTGCGTGCCGTAACATATCCTATTTGCTTTTCCCGAGGAAGTGACTTTTGACAAACTATTTAAAAAATGGAGAATGTCTGAACTTAACCCCATAGCCTCATTAAAATACTGCGACACCATACTTCGAGTAATTTTGTTTTTTCACAATAGTCGAACATTTATGTCGATTAGAGAAAGATACTAATTATGAATCCACGTGGTTCAAACATGATGGTAGATGTGCTGCATCCCATCCAAACTTGAGATTCACCCGTGAAACTGAAAAGGCAGATCGTCGGCCATTTTAGATGTTCTAATAACACTATGACCAGATTGTTCCATTGAGCTCTCAGTATTTCGGAAAGAAACTTGGTCCGGGCTGTTGTAAACGCAATTAATCCGAGCACGCAGTACGTAGGAAATCCGTTTATTAGCCTTACATAGGCGAACGAGTGAGCACTCAAGCAAATAAACAAGTGCAGCTACTGGAAAAACTCAGTCTCAACATGCAATCTGCGCGGCCAGAGAGTTCTGAAATGCGATTGGATAAAATGACTCAATCACGTGCAAGGTGCGTTCTTGAGCAGCTGGAGCAGTCAATAGGCACGGATCAGTAGCATCTGTTACATTAGAAGGGAGTAATTTCGTTACCGATCCGAACGCCTGAAAGGCAAAAACACACGGACAACACCTTCACTTGAGTAGTTTCTCACTTAATGAACATAAACACGCACTAGTCTGAACCTTATTCTACAGAGCGAGAAGTTATGTACCGAAGTTAACCACGCAAATGGGATGGAGAATGTTTTTCTCCACGTTGTGCGCTAATGGGTGCCCGAACTCATTTATTCGTTTCCATGGTAGGCAAAGGATTAAAACATCTACATTGCTCGGCACGGTGACAAACTGCATTTGCATCTCTCCGTTAAAAAGGGGACAGTTTGATGACGCTCATTGCATAGTGGATCAGAAACGCACTACGGAGAACTGGTATGCTGCGGCGCTATCATCACTGTCAGCCACTCGTCGACTCACCTCCATCCAAGGACCGCATTATCGTTGATTCTACTTCTCATTGCATTTACGAATTCTCTTGCAGTTTTTTAAGGAGGCATACGTCGACAGAGCGAGCCTAATGCCAAGCACCAAAAACGTTGACCATGTACCAAGATAAGTACAAGAAGCGATGAGTCACACCAATTCACAAGCGTTGATTTTCACACGTAGACCCACTTAGGCTATCGATCAACACGATCGATAGCGGGGGCAAGATCATTCCAATCACCACATTCTCCGTCATCCGATTTCATGGTGCTCTACGTATCGCTCCATACCTTCCGCACTTATACTTATCCCCTCACGTATAAATATCTTTCGCAACTCTACAGCGCGTTATTTGGCATGTGTTCTATTTAACAACATGAAAGTCACAGAGGAACTTCGCACTACCTCGGTGGCTGAACGGGCCTACATCTGCAGTATTTCAAGGTGAAAATGATCAATCAGCCCCCTTTTGGCTGAAATGTGAGTTTGTTAACTTGCTGAGGTCCTCAGTGCAATACAATCCGCACTTTGTCCACAGAAAATCATTCTGCTCTGTTTTGTTCAGAAAACCATTAACCATGAACTGGGTGCGGTGGCTTTAGTTGCTATCTTCTAGCGGCAATCTCAAAAGGGAATAATGAAGGAGTAAGAGAAGAACTACATCAGTGGAATTAAGTCGATGGAGAAAGTTTGTAGATGCAAGAGCGCCACTGATCGTGGCATTTTAGCCATATCCCCTAACGTATCTAACCATTGAGAGGGAGGGTCTCTTGGACCCCACCGAAGAAGTCTAACTCGCCCTACATGGCCAAGTCCACTAGCTAGGCTTTTCATACCTTTCTTCCATGTCATGGACTGACGACCCTTGCTCATCTTCCAACCGGTACCCACCTCAGAAAATATAGCACGCCGAAGGATCCTGTCAGGAGAAATGCGTAACACATATCCCAAACATCTTAGCTTGGTCAGCTTAAGTATTCCATCTAATGATTTGATCCTTGAACCTAAGACTTTCCGCTGAACCTCAACATTGCTCGCACGGTGTTCGCACCAGATTCGAGCAATACTACGGAGATACCGGTGTTCAAATACCGGCAATCTTCGAACGTCCTCCACCCGCAGTGACCATGTCTCCGAATCATGCAGAAACACCAGCTTGACTGCTGCTGAGTACACTCGACCCCTGATAGATGAACGGTTATCAAGCCGACGTCACAGATGACTCAGATTGGGGAATATCAAACAAGCCTTCTGTATACGCAGAGACACCTCATTTGATATCCGATCTCCGGCCCCCGGGTGAAATGCAGCTCCTCAGGTAACAGAACTTGTCCACTACGTTTATAGTCTCCCTGGACACTGAAAGGTTTGGCGTTGGACAAACCCAGTCTTGCAACAGTATCTTGTACTTTGAAGGTGCATCACGCATACCGAACATTACTACGCAACCCGTCAAGCTGTCTAGAAAAGCTTACAAATTATCTGGATCTTCACTTGGAAGAACTATGTCATCCGCATACTCAAGGTCTACTGATGCCTTTCCACCTGGGAAAAATTCAGTGCCGCTAAACTCACGTGACAAAAGTGCGGCCTCTAGGACCATAGCAATCACAAATGTAAGGATAAAAGGAGAGGGGGGGGGCACCCAGACGTATACCACTTCTCGTGGTGAACTCGGGTGAAAGATCACCGTATATCCTGGCGTCCTTCTTCACCTTCACAGCATTGGACTCAGATCGACCATATTCCCATCGGTTACCGCTGGCGCGGATCAGTTCAAGACTGTCGATCATTTTGGTCCACTTCTGTAGACATTGATCACGCTCTTGTCCGCGCGCTTCTGCTTGTGCCTCGTCGGTGGCCGAAGCAGCGTCAAAGAGAACCGTCCCCCACAGCTGCTACTGGACGATAACAATGATCTGCATTCCGAACAGAATTATCCACCAGGTTATCGATGCAGCGATGGACAGAAATCAAACAGGCTCAACGTGCGGCTGCTGATGTTATCCAAGGTCCAACAACTAGACACACAGGAACGATGGATATCTGCATCCTCAATTTCACTGTTCCCTCGGGTTCCAGATACGATGAGGCACGGAGGTGCCTTAAACGCCAACTGGTTCGGAGCCTGAGAAATGACCGTGAGCAGTGATGGGTTGCGAAGTATAGGGAGACGAAAAAAGCTGCGGTGATTGGCAACAGCCGCAACCTTTTCCGTCTGATTAGACAAACCGGTCTATGTAAACCGGGCGTTAGAAAATTGGTCAAACTGGCGAACGGCTCACTGATTCAAACTCAGGAGCGTCATCTAATTTTCTGGGCGGAGTATTCCGAGATGCAATTTTCAAAGACGTTGGAACAGCACTTTTCCTGGAGATGACGAAACTCGGTTTGATATGGGAGAGAGAACAAGTTCCCAAGAGTCGGTGTGAATCCGTGATCGCACCGATTTATGAGCGGCCTTCGATTCAGTTGACCGCACAGTTCTCTGGTGCTGCCTCTCGCTTAAGGGTGTACCAGAGAAATTCATTTTCATCGTAAAGTCTCTCTACATTATTAGCCAAAGCTGAGTTTGGGATTACGGTGATCTTTCACCCGAGTTCACCACGAGAAGTGGTGTACATCGGGGTTGCCCCCTCTCTGCTTTTAACCCTTCATTTGTGATTGCTATGGTCATAGAGGCCGCACTTTTGTCACGTGAGTTTAGCGGCACTGAATTTTTCCCAGGTGGAAAGGTATCAGTAGACCTTGAGTATGCGGACGACATAGTTCTTCCTAGTGAAGATCCAGATAAGTTGCAAGCTTCTGTATACTCTTCCAAATCCAGGGCCACGTCTCAAATGGGCGACATTTACACTCCTCCAATGTTCGCGTGAAGTTAGGTGGAGAAAGACGGACACAAAAAGAGGTACGGCAAGATTTCTTAGGTTAACCGTGAGTTAAAGGTTTTTTGGTAAACTGATTGTATCCATGTCCAGCTTTATGGCGAATGATATCAACAGACGTAATATATCCAACAGTACAGGTTTAAGCCGAAGGCATAGAAAAATCAAAGCCATGAAAGAAATCAATTTCG
The DNA here is from genome assembly GCA_948099385.1 of Fasciola hepatica. Taxonomy (NCBI): domain Eukaryota; kingdom Metazoa; phylum Platyhelminthes; class Trematoda; order Plagiorchiida; family Fasciolidae; genus Fasciola; species Fasciola hepatica. Next base: position 8,384,135 of record CANUEZ040000019.1, read on the forward strand.
TCCAGTCATAATAAAACGGCCATGCTAACCAATCCAATAAATAATTGGCAAAGTCTCCTCTTCCCGCTTATCTGCGAACTGGTGCACTCCGATGTTATACCCGATGTTATACCTTCACCAGGATCTAATCTGAATAGTGTGCAGTGGGAATGGATACTCATGAATGAAGATTCCACAAATGAATCACAGCTGTGATTTCTGTTAGTTATTTGTGTCTGGGTCACTGCCAACCCAACGAATAACGAGGATGCAAGTGCAAACGCACACATTCGTAGTAAGTAGTGTGTAAAAGTGTGGACAAAATTCCCCCGGAAACACACTAAGGCTTACGAGGTGGTTGCCGCTCATTAGGCATGCGTACTTGCGGAATTTTTGCCCACCCACTTGTGTTCTGTTCCGTTCCACTAACTCTGATGAGAAGATTTTTCTACCTTCGAATCATCTCGATTTATTAGTACAGGAACAATAGTCTATTTACGTTGAATGGTGGCCATAACCAAATCTTGGCCCGCACACACTGGTTCACCTGTTATTCTCGGCCAGCTCTTCTGAGTGCATAGTCTGGGAACATACACAGTTGGTTGATTCGGTTTAGATGACAGCTGGCATTTGATTAGTTCTTCGGTTCGCTTCGTTCGTTCCAACCTAATCCTTTATTTAGGACCGGCGAAGACGTCCCAGCTGTTCGTCAAATCATTCTGCTGTCTATTAAATGAACCAAGACGTTTGTTGACAGTGTGCCAGCCCATTCCCTCGCAAAGTGAGTATAGATGGACTGGCTAATGTGAACATCGATGAGTTTCGATATCCTCACTTATTTGTAAAATTCTAGCGCAATAAATGAATAACAGCAATTATCACAAGTCTGGAGGAACGGCAGTTTTAAGTACGAATCACAATTAATTATATACACAACCCAAGGTCTCATGTACGTAATCTTCCAAAGGTGTGATGATGGATAGCTACATTATGAACAGTCACCACACTATTCCATAACATAAACCACTGCTTCCGATTTTGAAAGATGTCACGACATTCCTAAACAAGTGTGATCTTACACACTCTTATACACTGCGCGACAAAAGTATGGGACCACCTCACTTTCCCGCATATTTCCGCTTCTGTATTCTCCAAAGAAACCTTATCTGGTCAGAACGACCGATTGCACAATACTATAAGGCTTACCGATTTTCGGAACGAAACTATGCACTATGCACAAATTAGAGCAGAAAAGGTAAACATCAAAGGTGACAAAAGTATAGGACTCCGTATTCTAATGCGCTGTTCCATGAAGAATTTCGCATATTAGGACAGACCAATGAGCCTGAAAACAAGCTGATTATTTCCGTCTGGGGATATGGTGACTGCTCACTGGAGCACGTGACGCACTCTAGTGACTTATGTGACCTACATTTGCATTATCTGCATGCACACACCCTACAGAGCTCACGCCGAATTTTGTCTGCGCAAAGCCACACGAAAAGAAACTAATAGGTTTTGAGAAGGGTCAAATATCCACGTTCCATCAAATGCGGCTCAGTTTGCATGACGTCTCCAAGCAATGCAACTAATCCAGAAACGTCACACGATTGTACCTGGAATGTACCAACCAATGTGCTCCTGAGATGCGAATAGGTCGTCCGAAATATAACTGGAGAAATCGGACAAACTCAGAATAATTCTTCAGTCCTCTAACTAGACATGCTCCATGTCGACGTTGAAAGCTTTGATCGGAGTCAGTGTTTCGAGACGAACGTTACAAACAATGATCAAATCTGTATCGTGGAGGAAATATAAGAAATTGAACAGATACATTACTCCTACACCACCGCTTATCATGAACTGAAACACACGTAGCAAGAACAAACAAATAGGAAAATGTCCACGTTATTGACGGAAAATGTTTGATGTGAATGGACCGAATGCTCGGAATTTTCAAACAAAGAGACAACGACAACAGTTCAGTTATGGCTCGGGGAGCTTTCTCAGATATGCTTCAGGGTATACAAGATTCCGTTGTGTATATTCGTACGTTGAAGCAGTTTTCCTCCCACTTGTGACCAATAGATTACACGATCAAGCCATATTTTACCATGATAATGCTTCAGTCCACTGTTCATGCACCACAAAATGTTGGCTGTTGTTCCGTGGGACCGTGGTCATGCAGTGGCCAACCTGCAACCCAGGTCCAAACCCGACTGAGAACCTATGGGGCATACTTGCTCACCAGGCGTACATGGTTGCCGTGGTTTACCGGACAAAGAACGAACTGGTAGCCGACCTTAGACGAGAATGGAGGAATATTGACCAAGGAACAACCACAAGTCTTGCAAGAAGTTTTCCAATAAGATGTATCGAGGTCCTCCAGCAGAATGGCGGATGCACACGGTTTTAAGTGGCAACTATAGAAGCCGAACTGAGGGAGGGGTCTCATGCTTTTGTCGCCTCTTTTTCGCATATTCTGATTTGGTTAGCTCAAAATAAATTATTTTGTTTGGAAATTTTGTATTCTGTATCGTAATGGTTATTCGGTTATTCTGACGAGATATGGTTTCGTTTGAGAATACAGAAGCGGAGATATGCGGGAAAATGAGGTGGTCCCATAATTTTGGCGCGGACTGTATTTAAATGCTAACGATAGTTATGTCACGTAGATACGCTATTGCGAATTCGACAGCAGCTGAAATCGTGCCCATGGCCTGTTGTTTGGCTTCAAGTGGATTGATTTACGATTTACCTACAAAATAGTGACAATTTCCCCGTGTGATTGCTTCAGATATAGACGCCGAAACCTCTTTTGATTTGGAATGCCTTCTCAACTTGTTCAATGAATTCCGGTAAACAAGAATTTCCAAGAGTGCAATATAAAGAGGAATGTGTGCTTATGGGTGGTATCTAACTCTAGTCTACTACTCCCGGCAAGCGCACTTCATTCGAAACGTTGTGAATAAAAATAAACCGTGTTTACTAGTAATGCTTAACATCGCTGAAAAGGGTCCGATTCACAACAAAATGAGCGGTGCCTTATTTCCCAGCACAGCAAACACCAAACGTTCATATGTGCTCGATGATCGACTAGAGTTTTTTCATTCAACCGGGATGATAAGAGAGATGAAATATAAAACTGTAAATCTATACGATTGTCATTCCAGTAACCGTGCCAGTTTACCTTCTTGTTGAAACTGTTCATAATTACCTGTCTGAAAGTTTTGGTAGAGATTTTCGGTATCGCTTTTCTCTTCCCTCATTAGTAGAAACAATGGTAAACAGAACATAAAATGTGTGGGGAAAAGTAGGTGGACAAATTCAGAATCTTTACCGCAACGCGATACTATGGTAATGGATTTGATCTTGCTTAGTCGGTCTTTTGAAACGGTGGAAACGTTCGAAATAGATGGCTGTAGTTGGGGTTTGGTCAAGTTCGTTGAAGATTGTTGTATTCTCTTAATATAAGAATGAAAGGAAACTGTCGTGCGCTTCGCTGGACTACATGTAACTACAGTGTGACGAGGTCATGTGATAGGCAAAGCTTGCCTCATGGCTTATGTGACCTTGAACTGACGTGGAGGAAGGTGAAAGTGTAGTGCCCAGGCAGTTGACAGCCATATTGGTGTTCGATTACCGAAAGTGTAGGATCTTGCTGATGCACTTACAGAGCATTGTGCTTATGAAGTTTCTTTCCTGTGTTTTGCAGATCGAAAACAAGCAACCCTCAGCGGAATACTACTGGCTCCTGCATATTACAAAAGATGCTGTTGCAGGATTTCACCTTCAGGTAACTCAGATATACGGCTCGTGTCATCAGTTTCATCTGAACTTATGGATAACTCAATAGAAGACAATTTCATCCTTGTTAGGAATCATCAACAGCGCACATCCACCGAGCCCCCATTGGGACTCGAACCCGGGGCGCGCGACTGCGAGCTGAACACTGGAACATCAAACTAACCGAGACGGACCTCATCGGACTGTGTAACTTCATCACTACATGATATATATATATATATATATATATATATATATATAACTGCTCTTTCGTCACTGGCTTCTCAAGCGTGACAACTTATTGACCATGGACGACTTTCCCAATTAACAACAAAGGATTTACGTTCGAAACAACCTACCCGGCTTGGCTATTTGGCCAATTTCAGCAGTAGGAGATCGGATTTGAATAACAAGTGATTCGTTATGCAGTAAAAAACCTAAACTCAACCTTGGCAACCATCGAATTTTGACTCAATTTATGTCCATAAGACTTTAAGCAAATATTCTTCAGGCCTACCAGTTGACAGACATCCAAGGAAACATTTGGAAAATGGGTGCTTGCGGGCAACCAGATGGCCAAATTAAATGGAACAAAGCCACATTCATTTGACGGTATTAACTTACCTGTCGTCCAGAGGTGTTTGTGCGTAGATTACGGCGAATACGTGGACAGCTTTGGAATTCAGATCGTGTTTTCGATCCAGGGGTCACTCAGAATCGTATTTCTGTAATTGTACGACCTTCATTCTCGTTGCAGCTGTGATTCTCCATTGTTAATAAGAGGCTGACTTGATCAAACCTGCTCACAGTCAAGTGATGCACTTCGCTGATTGCATTACGTCAATCGTAGTACATGTATTTGCGTGTGCTCAGCCATATTGCTTGCTCAGCTGGTTAAGCCATCTCGGTAATCTTATCAAGCCCCAGATGTTGCATCAGTGAATTGGGGCTGTTTTCAACACATGCACGCCCTACTTCAACGTGTTTCATTTGTTTCCGATCAAAACGACCTCGTTTGGTGGGTCCAAGACTATAAGATCGGCTTTCGATCGTCAAATGGGACACAGCCTGTTTATTGCCCGTTGGATTGAACCACCTACGTTTTGTTGACTTAATTCGGTTTCCAGAATGTGCATGCCAAAGTTTTTCAACAGTGGACCCATCTGAAGCTGACTGATTCGCAAGTCCTGCACTCTTATTATAGCTGGTCTACATCCGCTCTTGTGAGCGACCAGTGAGTGATTGACCATGAAATAATATGACGGACGGAGAAGCATGAACTGGGTTTCTTGTGCTGAAAGGCCGCGGTTGAACTGAAGCATCTATCTAACGGAAGTATTTTGCATTGTTCGCTGAGTTACACGATACATTGATGGAAGTGTGTTTGGGCCGGCAAATCGTATTATGATATTGGGCTTCTGAAGCAGTCGACCGATGTGTTTTGCTCATTTCCCCGGGAAGAGTTAACGGCGTGCAGTGCTTACTGAGGTCAATGGAGGTTGGGAGACGTGGTGATTCAGCAGGTGTCACGTGATACGGCCAGGTACAGCATCGTGACTACGAACGCCGAGGAGTTTCAGCTAATAAGGATCGCCGAGGACAGGTACAGCAGAAGCTCGCCGTGACTGACCAAATTGTAATCTACCAGTAGTTTCCTCTGATTAGTCTGATTTATGCAAATAATTTCTGCAATACAATCAATGTGCAATTTGGTTTGCGTAGCTGTGGACTGGAGTGACGGTTTGGAGTGCTGGATTCCCGAACAGATCGTAAGATCAGACGGAACAGTGGCGTGTGAAGTCAAAGTGGGAGGTTTCATCTGGACCAGGCATATTAACCGTCTCAGACGTAAGGGCATGCCGTATAACTCAGCAGAGCATTCTTCTGATTGCATACCTATGGATTTATTTATGGATCATCGAGATGTTAGGACAAGACTGAAAGATGTTGCCAACCCTATGGAGGTACCTGAAAAAAACTGGGCCGGATACACTCAAGACGAGTCCGAGCCCAAATACGTGGGTTAGGTGTCAACCCCGGCGGTTCATACCACCGAACATCTACAAAGGTGTAATGAGATGGCAAATCAGTCCACTCCACGCCGTGACTGATGTCCGTTAAAGCTCATCCGGCCGCACGTGACGAGTTGACCTTTTCTGTCACTTTTGAACACATCAACCGATTCCTTGTTTTTATCGATTCGGACTCGCATCACCTTTGCCTTGTAAACTCGTTCATTAGAGAAATCCCAGTAGGTCGTTCTGGTTCAGCGATTTGTGTTTTCTTTTCTGACTGGGATAATCAGGCCAGGGCTGTCCGCCATAAAAATTTTACCCATTCCGTCCGATTATATGGTTTGGTCTCCGGCTACGACCAGATTTGGACAGACCAAAAAGAACAATGGCAAATAAAAAAAGCTCAGCATTGACTCATCAGGCGATCAAAACTCAGGTCCTTACTTCATCCATAGTCCTTTCCGCTGAAATAAACGGTCGATTTGAATTGATTTGATCCAGATTATGATCGACGTTAGCTAGTAGACATTATTCAAGGTATGCGTGAAACCGGATCATCTTCCACTGCATGTTACTCAGATTTGCTGAGATTGTGATTATCTGTGAAATCTAATCAAAGATGAGGATGGAATTAGTTCGGAACACAATGCATATTACCACGGTAACCATCGTACAACCTCCTCTTGGTATTTTCACTAATTACCAAAACCCGTAAGAAGTACTCACAATTTTACATTTATGTTTGGGATTTCACCTCCCGGTCTTAAATTACTCGTTACATACCGTCGTGGCCCGTTTCGAGTCTTTAACTCCCACGCAAACTTCAGGATTTGACCTGCTCGCTGATCATCATAAACTGTCTCAATACTTTTGAAAATTGGTGACGGTCGAAGCTGACAATGGTGCTTTTCGACGGCTTCTGATCGCGACCCAAACGCCAAGCTCAGCAACCCGCCGTTGAAAAGGGCGATCCGTACAATTGCGCGGTCACAGCTGAATGGAATCACATGAAACCGAGTGCCGAAGTTGGTTACACTCACAACATAATTCTTAAATCGTTCGAATCCGGAAAATTCTCTAACCTCATTGACGAGGACAGATACACGGGCACAAATAATGTCTGATTCAGTCGTAGAAAAAAAATCCTGCTGGAGGCAGCCAAATCAAATGATTACTGTCAAATATCATACGCTATACATCTGCAGCTCCAGACATGGCACTCTAACTTGACTCGCCACTCACATCGCGCTAGAAATTGATCAGAGTCCCGTCGAAGCCCGATGTTTTCACCATTTACATCAATGTACTCAAGTCAGCCCAATGTCGCACCCGTCAGAAAGTAGCAGTTTGCCAAATGTTTCCAAAATTTTGGAAATCTAATACTAAACTTGTGATTCCCATTGGTTTCCAATCATGAAAAGTAGCACCCTCGAAAAGTCGTAGTCCGTAAAAAGTTCCCATTGTCGCCCAAACCAGCCTCACTGAATTACCAAAGCAATGGGTCTCCAAAAAATAGCACCCGATTTGTAACGGTTGCTATCACACGTGACTGGTCAAAACAAGTCACCTGTTGGGCCAACCAATTAAGCCTACAGTCTGTCTCATAAGCAACGCATAAAGGTCACCGGTAACATTCTGTAAACAAGTCAGGTAAAGTGTAAGGGGCCATGGCTAAGTGGGACAAACCACAGACTAAGTGTTCAGCTGCGATCGGTTTCGTCCACTAGTCGTGAAAAAATTCTGAGTTTATTCGCCAGGAAGTCTGTGAACTCTCAGTGTGCGACCGTGAAGAGACAACTATCACAAATGAGAAGACAAACATTCTGGAGATGGTTTCTGAACCAAAGGCAACACAAATCTCTGTGGCGAAACGTCTCGGCGTCTCGCAGAAAACCACGCAGAACATGATTGCAAACAACACTCCGGGTCAAGAACGTGTCTGTATAGTCCGCAGTCTACAAAGGAATCATTTGAGGATGCATCGAAAATTCGATAAAGTAAATGCTAATTTCCAGTGATTCTTGAGGATGAGCGGAAAACACTTATCAATACACCCTCACAAAAGGCCACGAGCATTGGGTTCCGACTTAGTGCAATCACTCAGACCACTCGACCCAGATCATAGTGTTTCGTGATCGATGAAGCTGGGTTCCCGGTAGTCGTTTGTTGTCGGGCCAAGGTATGGCTCATCAACTGTACAGGTCATTTTCGAACGTGTTCCTCCGTTCTCTGACTGAGACACTGATCCGTTCTGCCTGTGCAGGTGTCAACGCAGCTGCAGGTGAACTGATAAATATAGAGACAAAATGGGTCACGGGTTTTGGAGTGGGCACCCACGGTCGTCATTTGTTGCGGGCTAGGATGAGTGAATTATCGATCGATAATCACATGCCTTCCCTCAAACATTTGGCATTTAATCAGAAAAGAGTGAATTTTAGAAAAATTCGAAGAAACGTGTTCCGTTGAGAATCCAATGATGTGTGGTATTGTCAAAATATCAAAAAGCGAGTCTAATGCATACAGACAGCGGAAAATGGGAAGTGTGCAAAAGCGAAGTCGGCGAAAACTCCGTACTCCCTAAGTTTATTAAAACGCAGGCAACTAACTGAAAGTAGTATTACCAGAGTTAATCGTAGAAAAAATAAACCCAAAATGGTGTCTGGAAAATACTCATTTTTTCAAAATGACTGTGGTTGCTACAAATGTGTTCTGTGTCCACTTCTTGTGATAGCACTAAACTTCGAAACTCGTAATCGAGGGGCTGGGTCTCGACAACATGTATAGAAGACACCTTAACGTTGGTTTATTTTTTCCACAAGTAGCTTATTAGTCAGCCTCGACTTCATTCCGCGAAATCTTCTCAGCATATGTTGTATAGTAAGAAATAGGAAATAAACAAATACAAAGGCGAAATTCTCATGTAGGCTTACAAATAACCATCAATAATCTCAAGCAACTCGAAAGCATTCCAAAAATACTAGGAGACAGGTAGAAGGATAAAGGAGTTGTGATTTTCCAACTTCATTAATAGGAGCATCAGCAGTTTGCTACTTACAATATTAGTGGTGACAAAATGTTCCAACTTTGAAATGTAGTAGTTCTTTAAAAATAACACACTTCTTGCCAGAGGGTTGCGTCATTTCAGACTTGAGTGTATTTGTGAAAAACATGTTCAGCCAACCTCTCGAGCTTTGCGTTGGTTTATTCATCAAGCTTCCAGATTCCTCATTATGGTCGAGGGTGGATGTCGGGGGTTCCAAGAAGGCTACTCGTCCTGAATGCCTGTTGAAATGCTCCCAAAGGACCGTGCGTCTGCCACAGCCTCTGCTAAGGAAGTCCTACTCACTGCCCTCTCGAGGTGGTGTTCCCACTAAGGTGAGAGGGTGAATGCGAATGCCCGGCGCTCTCCACCGGGTTGACTGACTGATAGTCAGTCTAAAAAGGATGGCTGAACCCTGACTCCAAACCAGCCACGTGCGGCGCATGAGGCGTACAACGGTGTGCTCACCGCTTTGGTCTAGGGGTGTACTGGGTGCTCAGGATGTCTGGCCCCATTCGAGGGGCGTATGAACTGAGTAATCTGTCACCGGCTCCTAGAGGTCTACGAAACCCTCATATCGTCCCACTGCTTTGTAGGCTAGACGTTTTGCTCAAAGGGTCTCAAAGGACCCCTTCAATCGACCCTTTACTTCGGCAACCGAGTAGTATTCAGCCCACATGCTCGTTTGGAACGGAAATAATAACATGGAGGCCAAGCGCTGACACGGCCCCGTGTCTATCAAAGTGTTAGCTCGAAGTCACGCTCTGCGGTGCTTGCTGTGAAAAATTGTTCTAACTTCAAACAGATTTCCCTTGTGAATCCACCTTTATTTTTCTGTTTCATGTCTCTCGCATGGCACCACACCTCTGTACTTTGTACCGGGTTATCGGTGAATAAATAATAATATATAATTCGTCGAACAGGGTAGTTTACATTGCAAATGCTCCATTACCAGGAGGCAACCAATTAGCTACCGAAAGCAGACGACATACAACCCATACAAGCCGATAAAGGCATCCGACCACTCACCCCAACGGCCCTTACACTAAAGACCACACCTCGGCTGATGATGAGACGTTTGTAATCCAAGTGCCCAGCTAAGGGAACAAAGCAACGCGAACTGGTTGAACCCCAGCTACCATAAAGAACAGTGCTCATGACCCTTACTCAGTGACTTAAGTGATTTTATCTCAATATGACACATTTTAATTTTGAACAAAAGCAAAAGAAAGAGAATCGCCTCTCTGCTAATTGTTCAAAGAAAAATGGTAATCGTACTGGACACCATAGGTCTTGATAAACCTAGGACGTGAGCGACGGAATTACTGTGAACAGTGCGAACTCACACACGACTCAACTGTAATCGCACACAGAACGGACATTCAGGTAAACTGTTCATCCACCCAAGTTAGTTCACCACTTTTATACTATATAGTAATTATTTCTGTCATCGACAATCCCGATGTAAAAGACGATTTTCTTCTCATGGAGGATTATGATTAGATGGAAGTCCACGAGATCAAGAAACGATCACCCATGGGATGTAGGGGGGACTTTGACGGGTAGTTTCTAACTAGCAATAGAAGGCCACCGGGGATAGAACCACGTTAGTAAGTTAACAGGAGGTTAAAAGATAGTAGCAAAGTGCGATAAGAAAAATGATAAATCAGAGGTACTGGGCACGGGATAAACCTTCCATGAGATATAAAAGGGAGTTACTTAGCTACAAACGAGGTTTAGTGCGTCCGATGTTGTTCAGACTCCCACTACTTAGCTACTGAGGGAGCAGGGTGTACTTCCGCATTTGTCGCGTGGAGTATATGAGACAGACAGCGAAGCATCATTTCGGAGGAGCAACAGATGGGGGTTAAACAATGCACAAGAATGTTGTTCTCTGACTAAGTAAGGTGAATGGGGGATAGGCCTACCACGGTGGCCGCAAGGAGCAGTAAATTAGGCACTGCACAACGAATTACTTCAAGCTATATATATTTTAATAGCTGCATTAGAATTTGTGAAGTGTAAGTGTCTATATAAACAAACTGCCCAAGACCAACGCCAATTCATGGCGCCTAACGGCTTGGACTGCATAAAATGTTCACATTACCCAGTTCTTCTGCCCAGATGAAGAAAAACCGAAAAAATGGGGCGCCGAGTGGTCAGTTTAAATGAGGATGTGCAACCAAAATGAAGTAGATCAGCGGTATACTTAAGGCTGAACATGGATTTTAGGGGTGGTGTGGATCAATTCATGAAGTGTTGTCACGCAATATGAAGCTCTCTTCAGCATGAAATGGTACACATGATCCACCGACGGAAACAATGGAGAATGGTTAACAAAATTCCGACCGCAGTACAATAAGATAAAGAAAAAACGGAAGCAAAAGGTAAACTTCAAATGGAGCCAATACAATGGCAGGGGCACGAGGAAGAATGACAGAAACAAGAAACTAGTGGGAAATGAGACGGATCCCGAATAAGGCGGCTCTTCGACGACTGTTTCCGATGAAATGAATGAAACTGAACATCGCTGTTGGACAGTGAGGTCAAAAGATGTACGGCAAAGCTTACGAAGGCTAAGAATAACTGGTCGGGTCGATCCGAGTGGCACTGGGCTGAAGTAAGGGTTGAACTGTAGCAGGATCCACGTTGGATACATTTCGCTCGCCTTGTTTGGTGAATACGGTCATGTTGCGGTCTTCCAGAGTAGCCGTGCGTTTACCGACTACAATATTACCGAATGCCAAATCGCGAGCCACTTCATCAAATGTACGTTGACGCGTCTCCGGCATGAACAAGAAGAAGAAGGTCCAACATACGACAACTACCACCAAAAAGGGTAGAAATGAATAGCCGCCGATTGCTTCCTGAAGATGTGAGGAACGGAATGTTCTGTGAGAATTCATTCAGAGAACGATATGCTGAATTTCGACAGCATACAATCAGTTGTTCTGAAAATAATGTTTGTCTTTTACTGACAGACTTCGTCATAATAACTTTGATGAAAATCAAGTGAGTCCGAATGAAAACACACCTCTTGATGCAATTCAAAAGTGAAAAAGTTTCGAAATCTCGTGCATGTTTTATGCTGATTGTAGATACCAACCAACTGAATAAACAGAACACGATGTAAGATGACTTTCTGGTGATCCGATAAGGTGGAAATGTGATTAAACCACCAACAATTTGTAAGAAAAGTTGTCTCTTGTATACTAGCTAAATAGAAGGGAAGAATATCAGCTGGGTAGTAGAACACTCGAGCTCAAATGCCACTGAATGACTGTGCATGATGGATGCCACGGTCCTTCGCCTTGAAGACAAAAATATCGAACAACTGATAGATTTCAGTCTAAGCTCAGAATTGGAAGAGTCTAACGATTAGACAACAGAACATCTTCAACGACTAATAACTGATATCACCAGTTTTCTTGCAGCTGCCATTCAAGGACGTTGACACAACCGAACTGTTCGCACGCCGCCTCAAATCGGCAATCAAGCAGTCATACAGTGCCGCCAAACCTGTCTTACTTTGCACATGCAAACAGAAATCCGTTCTCCCAGTCAAAGAACCGCTATCAGTTCATGCCAAATCACACCTACACATGTTCACGTGGATGCTCGGCCACTTACCTAGACCGGACTGAACAGTAACTTCGCCTGAGAGTGACTGAACATGTCCCACGTTGGGTGGATACCTAGTCGACCAATGGGAAGCACACAGCCAAAGGTCACCGGTCAGGCGGTCGCCAGCTTTTACCACCGCACGTCATTTGCTTGATACAAAACACCGGATCGACCGCACAATTGCGTTCTCTGTGATCTTCCCTGCCACCAACTCACGTCTACTACAGTTTGCCGAATAGAATGCGATCCAAAGATGGGGGCCTAGCTTGTGCAAGCAAATGGATTTATTGGTTACCATGACGTTGCCTTGGTGAAAACGACGTTTTTGAGCCTATCACCGGTGATGTTGTTCTACTACTGTAATGCTCATTATTATATCATCTGTTGTAAGAACCTGATGAGTTACAGCGAAACCTGTCCGGATGCAAATTGTGCAACATAACTCTGCTGTGTTCTCTTTTCACGGTCATATCGGGAACAGGTTGTTTATAATATCACCAGTACCCATCTAACTTTAGGGAATTACTGAAGTCACTTCCAGAAAATGCTGAAGATTTGGATTTTATATAGGAACACAGCACTCATTATTCAATGAACCACCGTTTTCAGTTTAAGTGTGAAATCAGTACGTTTACCATCCATTGGTGATCCTTAATAAACAAGTAGAAGAACCGTGGGGACCGAAGTTCGAGTGCATACGCGTTGGAGACCATGTACATTTTGGAACTTTAAAGTTATCTACCGAATTTCAGGTATTCTTCTTGGCCGTATTCGATTTTCTCTAATTCTATGTATCTGGGCGACTTTGAGTTAGCAACCAATACTACAGCATTGGGTCGGAAGCTACTGGTTGAAGTGAACTGAATTCACGAATCTGTAACTTCAAATATCCATTGAGATAAAGGTTTTGAACGATGTGACAAATACTAGTTAACATACGTGTTTGTCAAAATATGTGCACCTAATATAATATAACACATCACATTTTTTCGTCAAAGAGCTTGAAATGTGCAAATCAACTACCGCAATCCTATCAGTTTTAGACTCAGTGCCGAACACCAGATGCAGTGGACTTACCACATGCAGAAACAAAAATAAGATTTCATCAGCCGTGGTTCCATGCGTAATCAGAACGGTAACATTCCAATACCGTAAAACTTAGCCGATGTTACGACTCGGGTGTGCATGCGAATCATCACATCTCAATAGCAAAAGACCGATGTTAGGAAGTGTACACCAAGAGCTATCGAAAAATTTCGGTGGTACAATCGTGGTACACCGAAGCAAGGCTGCAAGAATAGTTGTAAACGAAAATTCCAAAAGTAAAACAAACCAGGCCAGTAGCAACTCACATTGATGCTAGGATAGCTGCATAGGACGAGCAGATTTGAAAGCCATTGCAAACTTTGACTCAGTGAATAGGCTGCCGCTCGAGGGCCCTGGCGGAAGATCTCAGACACAATAAGTGCCGGTACTGGGCCCAGACCGAGAGCAAATCCGCAAATATACACCAATATAAGCAGCGCTGAAACAATGCCCAGAGCTTGTGCGGCCTTAGCGTCTGATAAAGTCGTCGCCAGATTGACAGTAATCGTGAGAAGTAGCAGAGAGATTGCCAATGCTACTGTGGGCCATAGCAACAAGGTCCGTCTCCCAGCTCGTTCCAGTAGCGGAAGAGAAACGATGGTTACGATAACATTGAGTACACCAATAGCCGTTACACAGAACTGGTTATACTCGTCCGGAATGCCAGCAGTGCGAAGCATAGTAGATGAGTATGTTATCACCTGTATTGAAAGTCATGTAATTAAAATCATTCGTTACCGCATAATGTTCAGTTCAGTTCAGTTTATTCAACCATTAACCTCACACTTCTGTGCTCTGGGTTCGGTTACTTCCTTCCAGCATCGTCCAGTAAAGAGTAAGTACGGGCATATTGATAAAGACTTAAAAAAGTCAAAGTATCAAGGGGACAAAGAAAGAGTCCGAATGCAACAACGCCACTGAACGCGACACCTAGCGATATCACCTAATGTTTCCAACCATTTGGTAGGCGGATCACGTGGACCCCAACCTGGAAGTCTAACACGTCCTACTTGGCCAAAACCACTGGTCAAGGATTTTATACCTTTTTGCCATATCATGGACTGACCACCTCGACTTGCCTTCCAATCACCACCTGCCTCAGAGAACAGCGTACGCTGAGGAAGTCTATCGGGGGGCATGTGTAACACATGTCCCAATCACCATAACCCGTTTAGATTCAGTACTTGGTCCACAGACTGACCGCTGATTCCCAACACCTTACACCTTACCTCAGCATTGCTCATAAGGTGTTCCCACCATACTCGGGCAGTGCTTCGGAGACATCGGTGCTCGGAAACCGACAGTCTTCGCCTATTTTCTACCCTCAGCGGCCATGTTTCTCAACCGTATAAAAGAACGGACCTAACCACCGCAGTGTACACTCTACCCTTAACAGACAATTGGATGTCACGCCGACTCCACAGATGACGGAGGTTGGCAAAAGCCAAACGCGCCTTCTGTATACGTGATGACACTTCATCCGATATCTATCCACCTGGTGAGATGTAACTACCCAGGTAACAAATTTTATCCACTTCAGTTAGAGCTTCCCCTGTCAACACTAGGTTTGGTGTTGAGCCAACCCAGTTCTGCAGCAGAATTTTACACTTTGAAGGTGCAAAACGCATCCTAAACATTGTTACACCGTTGTTTAGGGTATCTAAGAGAGCCTGAGACTTACCTGAGTCTTCACTCAGAAGAACAGTATCGTCCGCGTATTCCAAATCAGACAGTTTACTGCCTGGACGCACAATGTTCATTAGCACAATGAAACTGTGAGTAAGAATATCACAATCATTGCGCAGAGACATGCATAGCACGTTTGCCAACAATTAGTCTACTAAATTAGATTCGAGGAAGTTCCAAATCACCAGGTGAATAAATTACAAGGCTTTAGTTCCTATCGTTATTAAATCTAAAACCCTATGTCGTCCTACCATATTTCGAAGACAGTAGTAGTCATAGCTTTCAACGGACGAATATCTCTCATACATTCATTCAAAGTAACCAAAACCGTGGAGCAGAGGTAACCAAATTACGAAGCAGTGGATGTGGCCTTCAATTTCGGTAAAAAGCCAGATCAAAGCGGGGCGCGTTGCAGTTTGATTGACGCTGGTAGATCTTTGAATTTATGCCAATGCACCTCTGGCAAGTTATTCTATCATTCATTAGGCGGATACTTCGCAAACTAGGCACGCGATGAATGGTTTTTGGGGAATTCGAGTAGCAAATTATTCAGAAATAACAACGTTTGTGTGCAGTAAATGCCAATTCGCACTTTCTCCACAGATTTATTTGCATTGCTTCTGATGAGTTCCTTTCATACATTAGTCTAGCTGGTAATTCCGAAAAACAACAACCGAATAAGTAATAAATAGTATTCAGAGTGGAAATAAACCCATGGGTTGTTCGGTTTGGCACAGATAAGACAAAATATGAATGCCATTCGGGATATCATGAGTTCAGGCGTTTTGCTTGGGAAACTGAGTCAAAAAGTTCTAAGATAATTGCCGTCTGACCGCTACATTCAAACAGCTTGGCATTTTTGTGTACTCGCATAGAAACATGAAGATATGATAAACGATTTTCTAAGACGAATAAGAAAATATGTAGTTTACTTTGTTCTACAACCAACTTGCATAACCTACAACGCGTTTTTCACTGCTATGGAGCAAGTGCGTAGATCGCGAATTTCCAATGAGACAAGAAAACGTCTGATGGTTGTTACCTAATTATGGTGTGGAATCAGTTTATGAAAACCAGTCATAGAGGACTAATCTGACCGCAAACTTGCAACAATTAATTGCCATCAGCAGTGATGTTAATACTCCGCACATTACTTGTCTTTTTTAAAACAAAGGTGGAAAATACCATTTCTAAAGCAGCGCACCAAATAGAATCACTTACCGCATTGATCCCGGATAGTTGTTGTAATACTTGAATTAAACAGGCAATTAGAACAGGCATTCGCAAGTCACGCTGCGTGAAGAGTTGTGTGAATTTAAACTCAGGTTGATTTTTAGCCACTTCCATCTCTTCCCGCAGTTCGCCCAAAAAGGTTTCAACGTTCTCTTGCACATTCAATCGGGCAAATGCTTTGCGAGCCTCAGCCTCGTTGTTCTTTTTCATGAACAAAAATCGTGGGCTTTCGGGGCAAAACGGAAGCACCAGCAAGGAGATGAATGCAGGTACGGCTCCCAAAGCAACTGAAACCGGCCAAAGAGTTTGCGTATTGAGTGTGTACGACAGAGTCGCAATGTAAGCCACAACGATGCCGATTGTCACGGCCAATTGATTGCACGCTCCAATGGCTCCCCGTAGTTCACGAGGGGCGACTTCCGTCAGGTAAATTGAAGCAATACCGATTGTAATCCCACAGTTGATTCCGAGGACAAAACGACCGACGAACAGCAACCAAGCTTGTTCTGCAATCACACACGGCCCGCACAAGATACCTCCGAGAATGGCAAATACGTGATTCAGTATCAGACCGTTTCGTCTGTGAAAATGAAATGATGAGTAGATAAACAAGTGAACCACGAATAGCCAGATGATGTATCAGGAAGTATTGGCAGAGTGATGAATTGTTTATACCACACGAGGTTTTCAACGTCCTCAATCAGCAGCATTAATCTGAATGTGTGGTTTGAAACAGACAAGAAGGTTAACGCAAGGCAGATGAAACTTACCGGCCAAGTAACTCAGCGATCCAACCACAACTAAAGGCACCCAGTGCACCAGCAACTACGAACGTTGTGCTCACTTGGGCATAAAGGAACGACGGATTGACAAATTTCTTCTCCTTTTCAGCTTCCACGATGTCTTTTTTTAATATTGTTTTCGAAAGAAAGGCTTTGATAAACTAAACAGGATTCAAAAAGAAAACAATCATTTTGTAATCACCGGTGATAACACTACCATTTTACCATCTACTCTGTTGAACACTGAGCAGCATCGAACACTACTTCCTGCGTTTGAAAGTCTATCACAATGACTAGGGAAAGATTAACCACAAACAGACTGGTTGTGAATGAACACGAAAATTGAAGTAAATGGAGCCACGGTTAATCAAACGGTTACTTCCATACGACTTGGTCGCTGAACGTGATAACGGAAAGAAGTATTAATATAAAAAATGCACTGCGGTTCGTGCAGAAATGAAAATTCAAAATATAAAATTAACTGTAATACTCACCGGAGCTGGCAAATTCAGAATACCCAGATTGTACCCAATGAGGAACGATGAACCAAAGCATGTCATGAAAACCGTCAGCAACAAAGTGAACGTCAACTTTTGTCCCTGCAGTCAAATAATGGAAAACCGTTAAGCATATTTACCGCCAAAGCCATAATGAGTCAGTAGACTCCAAGATATTCATCAGACTACAGTGAATGTGATTACAGCTATCGATCACATGTTTCAAAAACAGTAGTCGATACTTGACCAAAACTGATAGTAACATCGTGCAGCCAAGGTCATCGCAGAATAAAAGCACAAAATAAAGCGACGAATAGAAACCAGTGGAGGTAAGGCGGGTTTTATTAATTCTGTACAAGTAGCCCAAAACTAGGAATAAGAATTCGACTATACCTCTTGGTAAATCCCTTTAGATAACTACTAAAAGAGAGGAACAAATTGTACCATTCCAAATGGCTAGCAAATCTGTCACCAAAGGAATGGTGGCAGGCACTTTCTGTTTCAAATGAAAAATTTCGACAGCTCTCGTAAACCTCGTTAAAAACGGAAGACTGCAATATAACAAAACACCACGTTTATTATCATGTTGACGAAATAAACACAAAGCACGGACCCAATCTAACTCGACATGTTTTTGACTGCCATACAAAGCATTAGAAACGGAAAATAAAAGAGCTCACGAGAATACGAGAGGAAAACCGATCGTTTAACTGAAATTCACTCCCCTAACAACGAATATTGGTCATAACAGCACACAACTGGGCGCTCAATGAAATAATCTCCCAGGGGCACACTCGAGATACTATCACAATCCAGAATACATTACAAAGAATTCGATTCAGGAGAGCGCTCAACGCATTCCCAATGAGGTAGGCTTTTCTCGTCAAATTCTAGTGTTCACCCGTTATTATGTACCCGATCTACGATTATATCGGAGGGTCTTGGTGGTCAAGAACAGAAAGACTTCGTACACCTCCGACACAACTGATTCATTATGTTCCACAAGAAGAAACTGGGGTCAAAGTCAAATTATACATGAAACCAGAGAAGACTTATGCTGATAACGACTGACCGGATAGTTATTAGGATTGTTTGTTCCCACTGAAAACGCATTGATTAAAAAGGAAAAACACGGTCGTCTTCAAGCAACTGAACGACAAAATCAATCTAATTTAATCACTGAGCGTTTTCTTTCGTCCTTGCTGTTATATGTAACGTTTACAAAGTTCGTTTTGGGTCGAGATCACACCTAGTGTCATAACTTCTAACACTTTATTACGCAATATACCCTAGTTATTTATCTTACTGCTATTTGTTTTACCAGAAACCTGTACAGCCCAGAAACACAATAAATTTATCAGCAGGAAGCATTGATGTGACGTGCATGAATTACGATTTTCCCAATGAAAATTTAAACTATTCAAGCCTTGGAGGTGATTACGTGTCTCTCATATTTTTTATTCCGAAGAAATTTGCCTCAATGCTATTTACCTCGATGGCCCAGGAACGTGACGAAAACGAAACAATTCACATCTGGGATATTAGAAAAAGATGCTCAGAGAAAAATAATCTGATGGTATACTTGTACTGCCAAGTATTTCTGACTGACTGATACTTACTGATTAGTGACAAACTTGCGCCAGTATTTACAAGATGACATTATATTCTACGATAAAAGCCTCAATAAAGGTGAGTTATCCGATGAGTAACGGAAAAGTAGTCAGAACAGACTCGTTTAACGGGAGCGATCTAATTGACGTTAATCTACGCTCATCTTTATTGCTGGATTTGATCGTCTTTTAACATCCATCGTCATAAATATTACTCTCTGGTTTGATCACCTGTTCCTACGAACAAATACCTTCCTAACTGAAACTTAGCTGGAGTTCACATTCGGGGTGAAAACTGGCATGCGGAACTGATTGAGGTATAGTGACCAATTGCATGATCATTACGGAAGGGCTAGCTGGAGCGCATCAATTTAGAGAAGATAAAAATTTAGAGGTAGTCCGTTGTCAGCAACAGCCTCAGTTTTACAGGATCGACGCTGTCAGGGGCGATTTGCAGGTCTACAGAAAAACCGAACCAAAACTTTTCCAAAAGCCTTCCTGAGCTGTCAAACAAGGTGTTCTTTATTTGTTGGAAACACCACTAAAGTGATTCGAAATATTTAGAATTCTATTGGCGACAGGTTAAAACAGCCGTTGGTTTTCGAAAAAAAGAATGGTTCGTGAAATCTTACTGTCAGTTTGGAGAAACAAACAATATAGCACAAAAAAGACCGAACTTTAAGTAGCAGAAAATGAATCAAATGTAAACGCATTGTGACGCACTACGCCCAGCTTTCACACGACGCATGAGCTTACCGAGTTGACTGCCATTTATTCGTCCCTACAAAGCCTAATCAATCTGAGCCAGGCGATATTAGGCACATCTAGACACTCATATTTACCTCAATTACAAGCGAGTAGTGTGTGAGATTGATACGTTTTGTTTTGTTGACTGCCTTTTGGACTTCACCTTTCACGCACAAATTTCAGGTCATTATCAGCTTTGAGTTTCGCTGTTGTTAGAGCTCGTCAGCGGTGCATATCCTCCGCCACGCCCAGGGTTTTTGACCAGGGCGATTTCACCTTGAAGGCCTGTGTGAGCAAGGTAGCGCAGTGATACCCCCCCCCCCCCGCCTGACCCCTACTCACATGATGCTACTGCGGTAATCAAGTCTGTCAATGACCAACCTTCGTGGCTAAACCTAGAAAAAATATTCCACGCATGCCTGCTGAAAACCGTCGACTCTGTTTCACGTGGTCTACTCGCTGGCAATAGATCTAGGATAGAAGTAGCACCCCAAGATCAATTATCTTTTTTCTGACTGGAATACATCAAACCGTCAAAATGTCATTTCTTTAGCATTATGCATACAATCGATAAGCATGCTAACCACATAATGCGTCCACTTTGGCAGCTTGTCAAGGTCAAAAAGTTGTATGGTGAGCCGCGTCCTAAATCTCTAAACGACTGGAACTGCAGTGATAGCTCAAACAACGAAATCCCATTATGCACATACCACAAAATGAACACAAGAAACCGGCTAATAAACTCGGATACTTACACCAAACAATGCCATTGCTGCTGTGGTTTAAAGGCGTCCGCGAACAATCAAAATCACAATAGATAACGACGGCACGTAACGGCAACGGGTGGACCAGT
This sequence comes from Fasciola hepatica, assembly GCA_948099385.1. Lineage (NCBI taxonomy): Eukaryota > Metazoa > Platyhelminthes > Trematoda > Plagiorchiida > Fasciolidae > Fasciola > Fasciola hepatica. The sequence goes on from CANUEZ040000019.1 coordinate 8,405,073, forward strand.
TTATTAGTTGATATAAAATTTTGCAGCCTCAAAGGCACTAGGTCGGCGAAGGATTCATTGGCCAATAGATCCCGAATCGAGGTCGATAAACAGTGGTGGCAGACATGTGCAACGACAATAGTGACAATACTCGTTTCTGATTGGTTGTCGTCTCGCTGCAAGGACGCGTTTGCACAGGCCAAATACCGTCACCGATTCCCGGTTCGGTCCGGGCTGTGTGTGGGTGCGCACGGACTGGCTGAAGGCAGACTGGTGGCACGGACATACAGAAGGGCTGTTGTTACAGCGACGTATTCGTGTCCGGAATTCAGTTCCCCACCGCACAAGGGAAGCATTTGGAATACGTGGGCCGACAGGCCGCATGCACGCATGATAGCCACACCCACCAAGGCGAATCCAACGTGCTTGGGCAAAATGATTGTGGCGGAGCGTAAAGTCAGCCCATCCGCCCAGCTCCCGTCATTCTTTTAGTGGGTGTGTCATACGACTGGATCCGATAACAGATGATGGAGTGTTTCACATACTGCCTCCATTTCGTCTGTCAGCTGCGTTTAATACACAAATGTCGACGCAAGCGTTGGGGGCGTTGAAATATCCACAGATGACAGGAAGGAACCAACGTTTTACAAGCTCATCCGTCTGATCATTTTCAATATTTCTGGATTTCGTTTAAGTACTGATGGTTTTGGGTTTGTAACAGAAGGAATAAACTAGAATTAATCTACTAACAAGAAGCCTATCATGGTGGTCAAATATTGTTTAGGTGACGGGTTGTTGTGCCCATCCGAATCAATCAGCAGACGGGCAGAGTTGAGGTCTAGCAAGATTCACTTTCGTTCATTCATTCAACACTCAGTGTTGTTTAACTGAACGCTGACTGCCAAGCGCAGTTGTCACTTGAGCATTGCTTTTGAGTGCTCCTCTCTTACCCTCTCACGAAAACGGAAAAAACCTGTCTCATTGCATACTTGGTACATCCATAACTGTCTAATAACAAACGAAATTCCTAAAACCGACCTTTATTGTGTGGTATTATGTATAAACTTCTAGATTCGCATCGCATACATTTGAAGGGGCGAATACGCAATCATTTTTATTTGGACATTTCATTGGCTGGAAAGCTGCTGGAAAGCTGCTGGGAAGCGTAATCGTTCGACAGAATATACTTTGAATGCAGCCAAGAATGTTTCAAAATGAACCGAGCTGTCCATCAGTAAGAAGGTTGGTTTGCTGGACGGGTATCACAGCAGTAAGAGTAATCAAGTCTCAACTGTAAATCATTTCAAGGCAGTATTTCCAAAGCTTATTCAATTAACTATCTGTCGAATGATAAAACAAGAGACTGAACTCAGAGCCAAACTTACAGCTGGCATAAACAGTACTGCCATTTGTAATCGACAAGTAAAACACCTGTTTGAAGCTGAAATAGGTGAATGGGTGTCCAGGATTGAGCAATTACCCCAGAAAGATAGACTCCATTATTTGTTGGGAATGCCTTCAAACAGCGATGTGCCTTGAAAAAAAAGGGACAAGAACATGACTTCGAATGTTTTCGTCACAAAACAGCTTGGATAACCGGAGAAATGTTCAGCATATGGCTAAAGAAGTGGAATCGATTACTTTATCAAGGAAACCGTGCATTTTCTGTCATTCTGGACAATTTTTCGGCTCATGCGGCAGAGAACATGAGCAAAATACGAATTTGTTTTTCTGTACCAAATTTGACCCCATTAGTCCAACCATGGGATGCTGGAATTATTCAATCATTTGAGGCATTTTTCTGCCGAAAGATGATTCTTCGGACCCTTTTAAAATTGTTTGATCTGACTGTCGTCAAAGATATATTCAAAACTGAATAGCTTACAGCAATGCATTTGACGAACACATCACGGTACGAAGGGAATCCACAAACACGTGCAATTGGTTGGCATCACACTGGCTTTGCTCGTGGTATTATTGACAGTAGCACGGAGGATATTGGCTCTGAGTAGAAGTTATGGAAATGGACAAAAGTGAAAAATTAAAAGTCAGAATGAATTACCTTAGTATCAAGGCTATATATATATATATATATATATATATATATATATATATATATATATATATATATATATATATATATATATATATATATATATATATATATATACGATCACCTGATATCATCGAAGCAAGTGTGTCCCATTAGGTGTACAGACTGTCATAGAGCCAGTGTCTAGTAAGCCGAATGACCCTGTCTTCATGATCAGTACCTCAATCCTCAGTTTTCGAAAGTGCAGAGTGAATCACTTCAGCAGACTACGAGGAACCATCACCAGTGAATCACCAATGATCCATGGTTTTTTTCCAGTGTGTCACTTTTAGAATTCCTGATTCGCTTATAGTTCTCCATCTTCGACACTGAAAAGATTAACACATGTCGGAAAAGTCACCAGAAACTGCATGCTGAGTTGCCCGCACTTAACATGAAGTAGACTGTTTGGAGCACTTCTGGTCGTGTGTTCTACATTTTGCCACAGTATATATATATATATATATATATATATATATATATATATATATATATATATATATATATATATATATATATATATATATATATATACGATAATTCATCAAAGCCAGTTTGGAAGAGGTCACCGCACTTACATTTTGGTGATCAGTATGCATACTAGGTGTATTCTTACTTCGCCGTATTGCTCGTGTGAACTGGCACTTCGCAAAGGTGTGCCAAAAACTTGATCTGTTACTGATGGCACGTGATTCTATTGAACACCTACGAATCATAAAAAGCTAGTTTCTAATAATCCCAGAAAAAATTGTTTTTTCTAGTGGTGGTGGAAGTAGCTGATTAGTTACTGGGTTCTGGTTCGAGATCGCTTCAGGTAAACCACACCAGAGTTGATGGGAGCTACTAACAAGAAGAACACCGATTCAAGTACAAGATAAAACCGCCAATAACGAACTTTTACGGGGAAGACCAAAATGTCGTTAAGTGTGTGTGTGTGTGGGGGGGGGGTGGAGGGGGTTGACCGGAGACGGTGTCCTCTCTATAGGGATTTTACGAACTCATCTCGAGGTAAAGGTGAATAAGGCAGATAACTTACACAAACTAGCAAAATGAAAATACAACAACAAATTTATTGAAGCTTGAAATGATGCACAAAAAAGATGAATAATCAAGTTGCGCTGTATTGGGATAATATTCCTGAACAAATTTATGACAACGAAAACGGAGTACCCTCCGCGAAAACGGATTGGCCAGTGAATTATTGGAGGGACCACCTCAACTTCTCCAAGTCAACTGTCGCATTCATCACCACTGGAGTCTTCCTGCTTTCGGACCGTTGGTGGCTCCTCACTACAGGCAACTGCACGAAGAATCCACATCTTACTCATATCTTCAGCTTTCCAAAAGCTCACGATTTTATCCTCCTTAGTCAGAATATTTTGCATTTGAGAGTTTCCCACAAGTAACTGCCTTTGCAATATGTCACGTTGACGAAAGACTATCCTTCATTAGAATGGCTCCAACTTCTCGTCCAAAGTAAGAATGGATCTCTTTCTGTGTTCTATTTCCATTTGTGTGAGCTCTGTCTAGCCGAAAAAAATGTGAATGAATAGTTTTACGGATGACTGCTGGCCTACCCTTAGTTGGACAGTTTGGCATGTTAGGCCTCTTATAGCGATCGACTGTATCCCGCTGGCACGGGTTGCGTTAAACCTAACGGTACACACTTATCCTTCGCCAGATGAGTGTTCAGATAATTACCGACAGTCCCAGAACATGAACAGTGTGAGTTTGTTGGATGTATGCTACCAGGGTCGGTCGATCGACCGACTTGATCAGTATAACATGAGCAAGCAGGTCACATGATCATTCAAACACACACACACACACATACACAGTTTAGACCAACAGACCGTGTAGTTACTTCTGATCAAGTTCGATGCATTTTTGGGCACATAAGGTGAATAGCGTTCATTACTGTGCTAGCAGTATCGCCCCAGTCCGGTTCATTGTACCTTACTTAGGGGTCTTTCAAACCCAAAGAACATTTCAAACTACCCCTTGTTCGGATACACGGAATTCGACCAGAACTCTTATAGAGGTAGTGACAGGGAGTCGAAATGTACTCGGGGCGTCTCTTATTCAGGGATATTTATGTATCTTTCACTTCGTGTTTTGAAGTCAATCTCTGTAGGTAGTTTGTGCTGCTTCGTTTCTTTTGGGGCCCACCTTGAGAGTCGATCAAGTTGTGGGTGACGGATGGGGTGAGGGCACATTATGTAATGCCAACGCGATACAAGTCGTCAAGCATTAGCTCATATAACCTGCTGGTTAGGTGTCTGACTCACCATCACATCCTGGTTTCGAGTCTTGGAGAGGATCAGGTGGATTTGCACTGTTTATGATTAGTAAAATACACAGAACAACCATACAGTGCTACCACGATTTCGGATGTTGATACTGCACTGTGAATCGTTTCAAAGCAAAATAGCCGTATTCAAGGTAACCATGAGAATTAATAACTAAGCAACGCATCTGTAAATGTTTGTGGTTTACTGATGCGGAATTACAAGAAATGATTGTAATCAGCTGGCTTTTTGGTTACCACGGTTATTATTTCTCGAGGTAAGCTTTACAGAAAATCATATAGTACAGATAATCTGTTACAAGTAGCAACACTGTTCTCGAAAAATTCCGAATTTCCCCCCGTTCCAATGCACCAAGGGGGGGGGGGGGAGTCGGCATAAAGATTCCGACAAAAAAGACTTTTTCTAATATTTTCACCGTAAAGGTTTTGTAAATTTTTTTAATGGGAAACGAGCAGTCAACAGACAGGCCATACATCTTTCTCGTCACTGGATTCGGTTCCGAGCCATATCTCTCGGAGTATCTAACCGATGGTAGTCCTCATCTCTTCGGCAGTAAGCAGGAAGGCAAAAGTACCAAATGAAGTCAAAGCCGAAGCTAACTTCTTCATGCCCCGGGGCCCAGTCATGGCGTGACCGCCACCCCGTTTCTTCTAGCCTTGCCCAGGAAAGGGTAAACGATGGTGACCTCTGAACGAGTGATAATCAGTAAACAGCCTACTTACCGGGCACGTCTTCTGGACAGTTACACGGTGGGATTTACTTTCAGTCCATTCACAAGGCGCAGTTTAGAATCACGCAGTCTGGGCACGTATGGGATAATCGACTTATAAAGCACAGTGATTCGAAAATGTATCAATTTACATTTACCACGTGTAGTAGAGTGGGAAATAGTGCAAGAGAGAAGGTTGAGTTTAGTGAGTGTGTGATCGAGAAATATAGCTCCGCACAACGGTTCTTACATAGAAGAATGGTGTTTTCCACAAAATTCAAGGGAAAATGTTTACGCTCAGATATGCGTGTGAAGCAAATCGGGAAAAAGATAGGAGAGCACTATAACCAGTGACATAACACACAAGAAAGAATAAACTGGGAAATGATATGAGTACGAACACGCACAGATCTCTGGCGGGAGGTGTAAAATGTCAACCATCTTACCTTGAAAATGTACCTTGTGTGTATTGAGCCCACTTAAGACCGGACGAGATAGTTAAAGCAACATATCTATAGTATTGCCACCTTTCCCAATGGGAACCTTCCTCTGTGAGTGTAGGATAATTTGGAGTTGATGTGGATTTACCGTCAAGTGAAAGCAGCAGTCAGACCTCCGTTGGGCTAGGGTACCAAATTAGAGGCTCTGGGCCATTTATTCTTCGCAAAGCAGACTGCTGTATTGGATTGACATTAACACTTTCCCGGGATTCGGAACCGAATACAACATTGTCGGCATATTTGATAGTATAGGGTGGCGTATTAGAGGGAAGACCATACTTATAACAAGTGAACAAAAGAGATGATGGTATACCACTTTGCAAAACACCGGTGTTAACAAGAATTAGGCAGTGTCTACGTCCATCAAGATATGTGAGTTAAGAATGGTTCGTGAAACATTCTTTTAACCAAATAGAAAGTATCACTGACATCCTTAGCTGATGCGAAAGTGATTCTAAAGACTCTCGTTTGAGGGATTTGAAAGCATTCTTATAATCCAGGAAACACACGTGAACGATTTTGCTCTTTTGATCAATCAAGGAAGCAGCTGAATGAATAGGATAGCTAAATGCATTTAGAGTATAGAGATGTTTTCGGTAGACAAACTGGTTTGCATTCGAGGCATCAGTAGCGGACATAAGATTACCAACAATAATCCGCTCGAAAGTTTTGATGGAAAGAAATTCGCGTTTTTTTCGTTAGTTGGCTCTGGAGTTATGTTGATTTGAAGCCAGGGGTCAGCAGGTATGCGTTCTGACAGATATCGAGTGAATACTGAAGTAACTCTGGGAGCCCAGTAAGCGGTACAAGTTTTCAGAACAACAGAGCTGAGACCATCCGGTCTATAGAGTTAATTTATGTTGACTGACTTAAAATCTTTGAAAACACTTTCAGGATAAAGGGATGGCCGACTTCTCAACTCGATCAGGGTTCCAGGCAATCAGTGTATTATCTGGATTGCATTAATTTCTGGGGCATAAGATTTTTGCGAAAGAGCAGTAAGACCTCTTGAAGGACAGATCCACCTCAGTTTCATTCACATTGCTATTGACAGAATGAAGTACCCACAGTCTCTCGGGCTAGAAGTTTCGGATTTTTAAAAAAATTCGTTGTAACTCTATCAGTGTGAACCTCTTTTAAAAAGAACTCAAAAAGAGGTACCACGTGATCAAACCTAACCACCATTCGTGTTTATAAAAAGTAGGATGATGAGATGGAACCTCATTACTACAATAATTCAACATGACGTGATGGGATCGCTTACGCACCTTTATGAGCAAAAGTGGATTTTTAAGCCCGAGGTTTAATCGTACCTGACAGGTGGATGGGCAAACTTCAGACGAAGTTCAGACTCTCCGAGTCAGTTGATGGGAAATACCTGGTTTCGGCTGATACCTTCCCGGATAGAACACTCCAGCGAAAAGAAGCACACGGAGAGAAGCAATTTACTGGTCAAAAACATCCACCAGGTGGACGTGAGAGTGAAGTATCCGGAGTTTTAGTCGACTGTGGGAGAAAGAGTAGCACATCTTTCGGCAGCTACCGCTCTCCACAGCTGGGCATCATCCAGCCCAAAGGATATTTCTCTGTTCTCGTTCCGCTCGCCTTGCTGGTTGCATGAGACTGAGGACTTAATTCGAAAAACGGGTCGATAATAAAGCACCAACGAAGACGAGACGGGGAAGACACAACAGTCAGGTCTCATGTGACAGACCAAGAATTCCTTCATGAAAAGTATATATATATATATATATATATATATATATATATATATATATATATATATATATATGATCAGCGAAATTCAAGGCTTTCTAGGTTATCTTCCTGAAGAACAAGTATCGAATAATCATTGAGGGAAACCATTTGTGGTCAACTTTACTGTCATAATTAATCAGACCAGTTAATGTTGACATTTCACAAACTTTGGACTTTCAAGTTCCAATCAGTTTTATCATGTTAACCGAGGTCACGTAATTTAAACTGCCCATACACGTCTACGGGCAATATTAAGTTATATTGAATGAACAATTTTCACCCAGTGTTATGACAAATTCCAGAAAAAGGAATTCATTATCAAGAAAATATCTCAACTGAATTCAGATAGCAGCTGAAACACGCTGCCACTACTGACTAATCCCAATTTGAAATTCTTTTGCGAAAGTATCCACGGTAAGGAAAATTATCACTGTAAGCACGGATCCATTCAGTCGGCGTTTTGTTCCGTTAGTTTGAGGCCGGGATGATTTATGCTTGCTTTGATTCACAGACGATCGATGGATACGATTTGAGAGAGTTGCATCAATTTTAACAATTCGTTCCTATCCGAATAGGAATTAAGCCGAATAAGAATTATCATAACAACCGCCAGCTTGAGTTCAATCGGTAAAGAAATCTGTAAGAAAGTTCCTCGATGGGGACAAAACGCATTTTGTCTAACGAAGACTGCACATGGATAGTTTAATTTTTCAACATAGTGAAGGCGATGGCCGAAAACGGTCTTTCGGTTATTATGCACAACTATTCCGCTATCATCGTGCCGTAAAGAATTTTGATCCATTCATATTCTGTTCAGCCCATTGGGAGGAAGTTTGTAATGAAAAGTTTAATGCAAATGATCATCCTGCTCGTCATAGCTACGGATGGTTGAAGTAACTCACTAAGATTCCGATACCAGTTATTTACAAGTAAAACAAGTGAAACCAACTTTACCACGTCTGTTACTGTCACTACTATCTTGGTGCTCTTTTTATGGTGGCAGAATGATGCAAATCTTGCCCGGACGGAGCAGAACGAATGAATAGTCTGATACAAAAAACTTGAATGCTCAGGGTCATTCGGAATCACATTCTTTTTGGACTGACCAGTCGGTCGTAAACCCGGAGGCATAAAATCAAATGAAATAAAAGGTGGACAATTGTCACGTTTATGAGAGACAAAATCAGGCTGCACCACTTGTTTCACAAACCAGCTCAAGCCTGGTCACTTATCTTCCTTAAAATTCAATTTCGGATGGAATAGAAAAAGTTTTCCTCACCTCAGTTACCAGAAAAATTAACAAAATTCAACTAATATATTACAATCGTCGTAGTGAATTTCTCTTTCTGGAATTTGTCATAGCATAGTATAATACTGGAATAAAATATCACATTCTATATAACTAAATATTGTCTACTTTATTTCCGTAGAGGTCTCTATGCAGTTGAAATTACGTGACTTCAGTTAACATGATAAAACTGATTGGAACTTGAAAGTTCAAAATTTATGAAATGTCAAAATTAACTAATTTGGTTAACTATGACGGCTCAGTTGACTACTAGTGGTTTTCCTCAGTGAAGAAATGCTGCTAATCCTACCGGAAGCATTTATTTTTTGCCAGATGGTTGACCATGTGTTCCTGGCAGAAAAAAACAAAAAATAATGTGGACACTTTATGGGAAAACTCTATAACCCCGTAGTTCATCGGCAAACTGGCAATAGACGGTTTGCTCACTCGAGAAAATTTCAATTTATTTGAAATGAGTGATTTCCACTTTAAGGTCACAAGAACGAGGTCAGTGAAGTATTTGTTTTTAACGTTCCAGTTCGAAGAACGAAATGTTTTTCTGTAACTCATTATCAAACCGTTTACCGATTGTGTATGAGTAGTGAGAGATTAGGTTCTACGTATTAGGAATAATCATGTAGTGCGAAAGATCTTCCATTGAAGAACCAACTGCGTAGCCTTTTTAAGCAGCAGTGAACATCCACCAAGTCCCGCTGGGACCCAAACCCGAGCTATCCAGGCTGGCACTCGTCGGTTCATTGAGAATATGCACTACATGATATAGCACTCTTCCGCCACTGGCTGTAAATGTTAGTGGAGCATTTCCCGAAGAGAGCAAAGTTTATCCTGCTCGAATGGTCCTTGCCATGTGATTTGTTTATCTGCTTACGCTCTCCTGGTGATTGGAAGATAGGTTCTTTCGGCCTTGATCGATCCTGAGACATGGAATTCGTAGTGACTGAGTCAAACAATTTCCGGTGCAAAGGTCTCGGGTCAAATTTCTTATTTCAGTGGTCTCGGTTGTCAGTGTACTGCTGGTTCATTGTGCAGCTATAAACACCTCTGGGATTCTTTCCGTGAATAAATACGAGTTTTTTCACACTAATAATGTGGGATACCTTGTGCGAAAAAGGTGTCGCCAAAAGACTAACACGCGTGATTTGAAAACTAGTGTTATTAGCATGGAGATAAAAATAGAACATCACGAGAACATTATATCTGTCCAACGAGATATTCTCGTAAATCCCTGTACACCATTATAAAGAAGGATGAAGCAGAGTAAGCCGCATCCATTTTTGACGGATTTTACGTCAACATTTCGAGCCCAGCAAAAGGTGCAAGTTTTGTACAATCACGAAGTGATTCAAGCCAAATCACTAAGCAAAGCTTCACGGGGAGCCTTAGAGGGTTCACACATTAGCTTTCTGTGGTAATAAAAATTCCTCAGGTAATCCTTATCACACGCATTCTACCTGACAGTGTGGACGGTGATCAAACTCATGGTCAACTGCGTCCACTGAATGCTATCAGCAGCCTTCTGAATCACGGAAAATTGATCCGACTCATACATTACCTTTTATCATGCTGTCAAACCAGAAGTTCTAGAAATAAGTTTATGGGGACAAGGTAATACACCGTATCATATGCCTCAAGTAGTTGGATACGTCGTAATCATGGATGCATCTTTTTCTTTGCCGTAAGGCTGATACTTTAAAAGTTTCTTTTTGACTGCTGAGGCCAAACAGCCCAAACTTGAATGTGATCGATAATTCCTCTCCAGTTTCAGAGAGAAAAAAGTAATGCTTTTTCTCCTAATTTGAATTCAGAGGCGAATGTCATACACGCAGTTGAACTCGAGGTAACTAGTGATGTTTTAACCCGGGTCGTTGACTCTATGCCTAAAAAGCAGTTATAACTCATTGATAAAATAAGTGGGGAGAAGTTTTATTGCCCAAAAAATAATATGCACCTCGAGTACTGTTAGCACCGTCAGTTTACATGCAAACAAATAGCGATTGGTATTCTCATGTTTGAAATGACAAATTTAATACAATTATGGTGTTTTTGGTCACTGAGAGGGAAGACAATGGGGTATATCTTTTGTATGTGACGGCTAATCAGAGTTAGGTTTGTTCAACAACCACTAGTGTTTGGATGCCGCGTTTCGACATTGTGGATTGATTTATACAAATATGCACGATGTAATTTGAATCTCGTCAATAGATATATCTCTTATCAGTCTATGTTGCTAATTATTTCGGAATCAGTCTGATGATTGAGTGTACTCTTTGAGAAAGGTTTTCTTCCTTATCCTTTCCAGTGAAGTCTTACGTGTGTATTACGAACTTTTCACAATAAAACATCAGGAAACAGATCAAATATCCCATTCATCTATGAACCAAGTTGTTCGCTAACGTCAGCAAGTATAGCATATTTAGACAAGGTATGAGTCTCACATACTCCAGTGTTGGGCTGTTCGAATTCTTTTGCATCATCAGTATGTTGTTTCTACAATTTAGCATATAACACAGTTGACCATAACGGGCTGGAAATAATTAAATTTAGGTTATGACTTGCTCTTTACAGTAAAAACCCTCTTGTTAATGTGTGAGGGTCCGGATAACTTCAACATATGACTATAAAAGCAGCCTTCACCGGTGATGTATTCGTGGCCAGTAGTAACAGAACACGTATTTGTTACACTTCGTTTATTTGTAGGAATTTAAATGCAACCCAAACAGCACCCGGAGCGCAAGCCACGAGTGAGCAATCAGGCAAGCAGTTTCATGGACGAGAGAGTGAATGAGCCAAGATACATGTGCTCACACGAGTAAACAAGTGAGGACAGTCGATACACGGAAAGACCAATTAGGTAATACTGTGCGCACCAAAGCATGACTACTAGATGTCAATACCAAGCAGGCGTATGTCCACGTACGAGAGGAATATCGATTGGTTGTCCGTGTGGTACGCGTGACTTTACCCAGAAAAAACATCCAATAATGTTGTTTGAACTGCATCATTCTTTCTATACATTTTGCTTGCAGCGAGATGGTTTCAGTTATTAGTTTCACACAAGTAAAAGCCATTTGTTTTCCTATTGCCGAAAGCTAGAAGACGGTGTATCACATGGGACTTTCTGAATGTGATCAACTGGTCTTTTAATTCGTTTGATTTCGAAGATAGTGAGAACTGTGTCCTGGAAATCGGCTCCCATCATGATGATTGGTCTTTGTGTGAATGTTGTATTTTTCACGTCTGAATTCGGTGAAGGAATAGTGGAATATCGCAGGACATCGAATGTACTAGTGGCTCAGATAGCCCCTAACAGTTCACGTGTAAAGTTTACAACTGGGCTTGTGGGGTTCAAATGCGATTTAAAGCTTGATGTATAAAACCTTTGTGTACAATGCTTCCATTTATTTTGAAAGATAAGCGGATTGTATATACTGGCAGATCAGTCTTTTCTTAAATGTCCGCATGAACACATTTTAGCTCCAAGGTTTCTTGTCAAAAGAGAGTTATATTTTTCACTAAAGGTAAAGAAAATTACACAAAGTGATCGGCTGTCGTTCCATTGTTACAGCTTTCCTTTTACCAGTAGTAATAACTGGTCTTGGTTTTTGAATCATTTGTTTTCTGGTTTTTGGGTATGCCAGTCAAACAGTTAGTCAGTCTATCAGTCAATAAATCGATCAACCAAACTGTCCCTCAGTCTATCTGTCTGTCTGAAAGTATGAAATTAATTATTGGCTTGAAGTACTAGTATCAGCAACAAAAGCACCATCTCTGTGTACCTAATCATCCAATGCGTCGAATATTTTTCCCTCATCGGAAGCCTTAGATAATGAAAGACTTCGTGATCAAATCTACGCGTTATAGAGCAAAGTTCACTTCCGAGCAAACTCGTGAATTTTACCAAGTTCATAACTTGGAAAACTTTTTGAAGATGAACCAGCTAACAGATAAAAAAGCGCTTGGCTGATGCTCCCAATTCCGCGATCAGAAGCCGCGTTGTCACCAAGGTTACCTTTCTTGTGGCTACTGAATATTCACAAGTTGCCAGTGACTGGTAATTTGATGCCGTAAAATACAATTCTAGTGCCACCTAGAGCTTTGTGCTGATCGAATTCCATCGCTTTGATGTTTTTGTCCCCATTGGAATGCTACTTACGAGGTAAACCAATCATTGCATGGAGGAATACGATGAAGCACATTCGTAGGAATTTGATAGCGCACACAATTGACGGAAAACGTAACTGCTTGACAGAGAAAAGGTCACCAATGTGTCCGGTCGATGAGTTTGGCTTTTCTCTCTCTCTCTCTCTCTCACTACGGATAATCTAGAAACCCGACTTGGAGCCGATTAAATTACCAGTTTGTTCAGTATGAACTCCACACTCCACATCGTTGAGGAATGTGTCACGTAGTTCGAATTACCCGAGTCCCTCGATAATCCTCTTGTCCACTGAACTCTGCCGCCTACTACATGAGAGAAGTGACGAAACAGTGTGTTTGTTATTTAAAGAGAATGAAGCCGGGTCGGGTGTGCCGAAGAGTCATGCCAGATGAAAACCATCACTTAGGAAGCATCATTATTACGGGAAAAAGCAAAAATTAGTTTCGCATTTTGTATTGGTAGTTGCACTGGCTGGAATAAAAAACAGCGACGACTATGATCCTTTCCAGTCAAACCACGTTAAGACAAGTTTAGTGTTTAATACTCAGCTACGATTAGGTCAATCTCACAACGGAAATGCAAGTTATGTTGTCACCCCTAATGCACCACAAAAGAAGCGATGTTTCCTAATCAATAAGAACAGGAAGCGGAAAGGATGTACAATAAATCGTTCCACAAAGCGACAGACAAAGGTTATCTTTTTGTATTGTATTGCATTGAAGACTTTAGCAAGTTAGCAGAAACTCTTATTTCAGCTAAATGGAGGAAAACTGATCATTGACACTTTCGAAATACGTATAAAAATAGATACTTTAGAAATCAAGCTGGTTTAGGCAACGAGGTTAGTGCGACTTTTATTTTGTCAACCAGAGCACGTGCTAAGCAAGGCACTGTAGAATCACGTTAGACATTAATGCGGGATGGGATAGGTCTAAATTTGGAACGTGTGGAGTGAGGAGAATGGCATGCAGATAAGTCACGGTACAGGGGATGGGTGGGGTCCGCAAGAATCTTCTTGGCAAATTTTTCACAGGCTATAATGTGCAAATCGTAAACTCTGAAGATAAGACAGCTCATGGAAATCAAAGAGACATGACTGATAGTGGCCACGCCCTGGTGTAATGTGATAAAATCTTTCCTTAGTAGACCAGGAAAGATTACGGGAAAGCAGTAGAGTTAGACTGGGAGTATGCATTGATGGTCAAAAGAAAAAAATGACAAATTGGGTGGCACCAAACTGCCTTAGTTTACGAATTTGAAACGACAGTCCACGCAATTTTTAACACTATCAAGAATGTGCGAAGACCATTAAAAATTGGCGCTGATTTTGACGCCTAAGTATTTGACCGAGTCAGTTCTGGAAATTGGGACATTGTTGATGACTGATTGCTCATTGGAATAAGAGGAACGAGAAAGGGAGAAAGTACACTCAAAACATTTGGAAGTGTTGAGATGTAGTCCAGAATGGGAGGAAAAATTCTGCATATCACGTAAGTTCCCGGAAAAAGTAAAAGTCTGTCTGGCTGGAGACAGACTGACAGAGCGCAACGTCATCGGTGTATTCAAAAGTTGTGAAGGTGCAGTGGCCAAGTCGCTGATATGTGTGGTGAGGAGTAAGTGGGAGAGAAAGGCACCCTGAAGAACATCTGATTGGCTAGACAAAGGACTCGATAAACTTGTACCAACTACAGTACGTTGAGTTGTGTTGGAAAAGCAGTCTTTCATCCACAAGAGTAAAGGAGTGGGACAGCCAAAATACTCAAGCTTTTGAAGAAGTTGAGGACCAGGAATCGAATCGAATGCGGAAGAATAGTTTGGGGGAAATAAGTCGAACAGATTATATGGAACTATTTGAGTTGTTTGAAATGAAATGGCGAACTGAAGCGACTGCATCCCAAATGCATCTGCTGGGTTTGTGCGTAAACTAGTGGGCGTTATTTGGAACAAAAACTTAGAAGTGGAATCGACTTAGGATGGCATGCTCGTTCAACTTAGGTTCAGAAAAAGTGATGACGATATGGCAAAGACGAGTTGACAAAATGTTGGATGTAGAATGCTTCGGAATAGGTACTATTGTCACTGGTTTCCAAGAGGCAGAAATAGCATCACCATCAGCAAATTTATTGACGAGAGAAGCCATACTTCCGGATTTGTACACAAGTCAATAGAATTAGATTGCACGATGTATTCCGGACTATTTAGTTGTATCTTCACTAGTGCATACTGCAGTCAAGGTGATCATTCATAAATGGTAAATTGAACGTTCTCATGAGACCAGAGGCAAAAGTATACGCACACACAAATAATGATAGCAAACGAATAAAACGCTATGTGGGAAGCGGGTTGTTACCGTTCAAAAGCCAGTGACGGAAGGGTGCTATATCATGTAGTGTACATGTTCAACAAACCGTTGAGAGCCAGCCTGGATAGCCTTGCAGTTAAGGTGTTCGATTCACAATCGTTCACCCCGGGTTCTAGTCCCCGTGGGGGCTCGGTAGATGTGCACTGCTGATGATTCCCAACAAGGATGAAACAGCTGTACAGTGCTTCCATGATTTTCAATGGTGAGTTGAGCGTTCAAGCTGCATGATGATTCATATTATATACAAATCTAATCTCCTACAACTCAATTTCAAAAACGTAAGTGACGTCAATTATGTCACAAACAATCAACGACTATTGAGATACGCAGAGGCACCAGCAATTAAACATCGTCACCCTCAACTGTGCAAACAGCGAGGATGGATAATTACGTTAGCCTTGCCTTATTACCGTGTTTTTTTTTTGCAATCACTAGTTGTGTGTGTGTGTGCATACTTTTGCCGTTGGTCTCATGAGAACGTTCAATTTATCATTTATGAATGATCACCTTGACTGCAGTATGCACTAGTGAAGATACAACGAAATAGTCCGGAATACATCGTGCAATCTGATGCTACTGACTTCTGTATTCAAATTTATGTCGGGAAAATTGTATTTTCAATTATAATTCCGGATGGTTGACTTGCTCTAAATTTGAGAACTGTGGAGGATAAACCGTCGGGGCCAGCAGCATAAACCGATTTTAAGGTTCGAAGAAGCTTGAAGACTTCTTCTGAGTAAAATGGCTCTATATATGAGCATAGAGAAGGAAAATAGGACGGTAGGATATCCAAGGGAGGATGAATAAACGCGGAGTATAGACTGTCAGAATCTATGTCGTAGTTTTTTGATCGGGCCCCGTTGTCCACATAGAAACGGGATTCCTTGCCAGAGAAGTTTGCTATTGGAGGTATAGAAGAACTGGTGGGCAAATGTCTTGTTCAGCCTTCGAATCCCTTGTTTGATCTGGATGGAGTGTCGTTTCACCGAAGCCTGGTCGTGTAGTTTATGGGCACTTTCTTTTTGCCTTCCTAGAGACTTCAGCAATGGGGAAGCTATTCTGCTATTGGTAAAGAGGCAGTCTTTATGGAACAAATACCGTACTCAGTGTCTTCGTAAATAGGTTTATTGGACAAAAAGAGCTGTCGAAGGAAAACCACGAAGTAACAATGGTAAGGGATCTCTGAAAAAGGGCAAAGCTGGTGGGTGACAGATTTCTAAAGTTTATTTTTTTTTGTGTCCTGACGAGTGAACATTGTGCTGAACTTGAATAAATCTTGGGTCCAATGATAACGAGGGGGTGATCACTCGTCGAAACAGGAGCTCTCAGTTGTAAGTGAAAAAGTTCGGGATGGTTTGCGATAATTATGTCTAAAACAGAGTTCGTTCTAGTTGGGATAAGACAGAGGTCACTTAAACCACAAGCGAGTAGGGGATACGCAGGTGCATGATTCAAAATCACCAACAACAACGTATAAACAGTCAGACAGTAATGGAATCAGGACTGGTACAGAAGCGTCAAAGAACAGGTCTGTGTCCTTCTGGGAGCAGAAAGGAGCGGTGTGCAAGTTACTGATCACAGTGCCTCAAAAAAGCGAGAATTTAGGATGACAGCCAACAGCCACGCATTCGAAGCCATTACAAAAGATAGTAAAAAAACTTCGAACTTGCCAGACCACTCGGAACTGATGTAAGTGACCACACCACCCCCCGTCCTCTTCTCGCACTGTTTTCTATTTTGACGAAAGTACTCAAAGTTCTCAAGGAGAACGAGTTCTTCATCAATACCTTCATTTGACCAAGACAAGTCACACAGGTGTTCGTGTTAATCTGAGAGTTCAGGACGTTGGTTAGGAAAGGCATTCTCCCAAACAGGGACCGAATGTTAGTACTGACCAATGCGAGAGCTGTCGTGTGTCTCAGCGTTGTGCGCCTAAGAGCAGTCTGCCAACCGGCTCGCTTTAGTTTCCTAGTCCAACTTGATCTTTGCTTTCATAAAACGAGTAGTGGACAGTAAAGCGGAATATACCATGTCTCTAATCCGAGTGAATGATTCTGTCGAATAGCGAATTCTGAGTGACATGAGTTGATGTTGATAATAATTCCAAAGAGAAGTTGATCAGGTTCACCACAAAATGTATCATGTAATGAAAACAAAAACAAATCAACGAATTTGTCAGGTTCCCCGCTCAATGATTACCCATACAAATAATAGGAATAATGATAACGACGATAATAATAATACTAATGCTAGTAACAATAATACCAATTAGTATTCCATGGAAAAATGCCACAATCTTCAGTTTCTCAAACACGGTCGGATTCTGTCCACCCAAAATGCTAAGAAGTTTGGCCACTGCAGTGTGTACTGTGTAAGCAGAAGGTATTTGGGACATCGGGAACTTCATTTGCTCATCAGCACTTCTATCAGTGAATAGCATCAGCTTTCTTCTACAATCCTTTATCGTAAACGAATATTTATGAGTGCAAATTCTGAACATTTTCATAATCCGACTAATCCAGCATTGTTTTTCGTCCCGTGTCGAGATAAACTAACACCCACGTATCAATTTTATTGGGTGATCGTTTGACATTAAGATAAGTGCTCGGCGGCTCAGAGCAATTGCCCCAAGCTGAAGCCGGTTTGTGAGGGCGACTTTTTGATCGTAAACGTGTGCACTGTAGCTGCCTTTGGGTTAATCAGTCCAAAAACGGCTGATAATTTTCTATTTCATTCATTTACTCTATTCAGAAACAGCCCACTAACCACATTATGTCACATTATAAAATACGATGAGACTGAACTATCAGTATTTTAGCAAAATTTTAAAAGCATTTCTCCAGGCTTTGTTCAGTCAGACTTGCACTTGTGACACCAGGAGGATACAAACAGCACGGTTGTTGACAATTTCACTCGGTACGTGGCGGACAATGCGTATCCCGTATCGGAATGTACATACAAACCGAAAGACCAGTCTCGATTTCTTTGCCACTGCTGGAAGGCTGTTCCGAATTCTACGTTTCTTGAAGAAAAAGAAGAAGGAGAAGAAGAAACAATCTGGAATGTGCCGGCTAATTTGCTGTGGCTACGGCAGCAGTCTGCCGATTAACACTCAACTGACCACTGAAAAATATTGAACCGTGCAGCTGCATATGGAAAACAATATCAGCTTTTCATTCGCAATTATTGGCAGCGTGATAACCGACAACAGTACCGTGATGATAAGTTAATTGAGTTATCACAAATACCAAGTCAGTCATCGGTCCTTCAGAGGAGGGTAAAAATGAACAGAAGTAAAAAAAAACGGAAAAGTACATAATCCAAGGCATGCTCAATATATGTCATACTCCTCAAGCCTAAACCTTTCGGGAGCAACGGAAGTGAGTTTCACGCTTGAAAGCTGCTGTTTTTATTGCTGAACAATGTGACGTGAGGTATTTTGCGAGAACTTCTGATAATCCAGTGTATATTTTTAATTTGGACAATGCGAAAAATGTTGACGAAGGTTCTTGTAAATTTTGGTTGCCAAATTTTTTTTCCTGAAGTATACGGTGGGGGTGGATTTCTGGGATGGCGTTGGGACCAACCTTTGGGCCTGCCTAATAATTATAATCCACGGGACTTTTTTTAGCTCCACGATTGTCCATAATTGGCCCAACTAATCGCTTGGCCTGAGCATGGAAACCATTTTTCACATAGATCAGTAGTAAATTTGAGGCTAATGGCACCAATGAATGTTGGAGTTTTTGATGACTAATTGCTCTTGTGCTACACAGTGGAACCAGAAGAATGATGGTAAATCTCAAATAGTGGTTATCCACGAACGAATAGTGCTATTGATTAGGAACTGATGCTCAGCAGACTAGAAAACTGTTGAAATAATCAAAATATTGCAAGCCCTTGGTCCCGGTGGGATAAAAGCCCATGTATGACTGCCACCCACGCTCTTCAGCACAGCCTCTGCTCTACCAGCTGAACTATGACGTCACTTTTTGAGTCTTCAGGCGCTTCGTACGTGGATCATACAGTTTACCCATTCAAACAATACTAGCACATGCCGTCTAATAATATTGTGCGAAGAACTTGTGTTTCTGAGGCCATTGACAGTCACATTGCCTCTAGATGGCCTGAATCGTTTAGCCAACAGCATATCTTTGCCCGTCCAGAACCGAGGGCAAGATTGGAGCCGGCCAAGCAGAGCGATGGGCCCATAAGTGGCCAACAGTAATCAGAACTGCAGCCGAACCAACCAATCGGGTTACAGTCTAACTAACCAGCCAGAAGAGACTTTTGTGAATAACAGGTGGACCAATACGTTTTTGAGCAAACTTCTGTCCGTATGATTTCATCACGTTACCTGTCGATCCATGGTCCACAACTGTTTCATTAAGGGTTCTAGTTATTCAAGAGGTATGTGCAAACATCACCACACGTGTAACCGGTGTCTGGGCCTTCCATCAGATTGCGTTTGATGCGCAAGAAGTACACCGAGAACGATCCACATTAGGGTCAGTGCACTTAGAGAAAAGCCCTTTTTCACGCATGCAATATAGTTGTTACTTAATAGTGCATTTCCAAGGTCTCGAATGAGTGAGTAGAGTTGATGAAGTAAAGAATGAATATCTAAGATTGACTGACGCAGACTACCTATACCGTCAGCTATTTGTGAACTCAGATATTGTGCAATGACTCAAGTGAACGATACAGTGAATGCTTTTAGGATACTAGTCCATGAATAAACCTGAAAAACGGTAATGTGGTAGCATGATTATTGTTGTGCATCATAAAGGGTCTATTGCTATATGGACGTAATAGAATTTAGTTAATTATTGCTCACAAAGTGCGTTCTGTTCCGTCTCACTAGCTCCCGTATGAAGACTTTTCTGCTTTCGAACTATTTCGCGTTATTAACAGAAAACGGGCCGTTTGTATAAGATGTGAAGGTCATTGTCACCAAAGGTCGCACCACAAACGAATTGGTTCCAACTGGGGTAGGGCAACGTCTCTATTGGCTGATTAATTGGCGAAATGACCAACGACCACTTGACAAGGAATCTTTTCCCGTCGTATCAATCCGTCGTCCTGTCATTCGTGATTCCGTTCCTTGCAAACCTTGACCTGGATTTTGGAAAGGCACTGACAGACTGACTGTTAACAAGACCTGGTAATCCATCGACGATGAGTCGGCCCATACTCTCGCAACCACATTACAGATCTTAGTGAAACCCCTCCTCTTCGCTCTGGTTAATTCAGCAACTAAAAGTTTAACTTCAGAACCATGGCTAAACTACATGAAGAGGCAACACAATGATCGTTCTGTGGATGAAACCCTTTTCAACGAGTAGTAAAAGAACAAAAAAGTAATGCAAATGGAGTTCAGAAAACTTAGTTCCTTCTCCGTTTTCTCGCAATACTTGAATAGTGCATCAGGTAAGAAGTGAGTGAGAAACCTTTTGAAGTGATGATATGGAAGTCCAAAACCCAACAGCTTTGTCCAAACTAATAACCGCACGACTAACGCAGACTGGTCTTGGGGCAATAAAGTGCAAAACTACGCGACTGCTATCCTGGGAAATTGCCAACGGATCGTCACTGATTTAGGCCATCGTCTCATTGAGAAGAAGAGTGGTGTTGGACGACACTCGTCCACCTACGGTCGATACTCCGTCAGCTGTCTCTAACGTACACGTTTACCTAACATTCAGCAGCCTCTACCGATCCTTTACCGACCACGATCAAAGCTTTCCGACACACCCATACCGCGTAATGCTGAATCACGTGTGAATTTCCGGTCCCTTTTATGGGGCTAGGTATCGTTGTACCAACGACGTAAATGGGGTGACCTGCGGTGTGGGTGTGCTGGAAACGTTTGGTTACCGTGCCCAAGGCCATGATGGCCAGTTGGACAATAAAGACTACTTAACGGCCGCCAGATGTTATCAAAACGATCGTGAATGTCTACAAAGCGACAGGACAACCCATAGAAATTCACCCAGTCATTGCGTGTACACCGATCCGGTTTCACATTGGCTGTATCGTATTCCAATGTTCGTTGACTTTGCCTCTTATTGATCAAAGCCTATCCGCATTTGTCACAGATAGTTTAGGTCAGGATGTAGCTTACCGCTTACAATGGGGTCTTTCTTTCTTGTTGACATGAGTGCCTTCTTTTTTGTACACAGCACTTTTCAACTGCGGCTTTTTTTTCTAAGCATACATTTACGTATAAGAATAATTTTCGGGTGACTACTCTACGAACAGATCAACCGAATAGCGAACGAAACCATGTACTCAAAGCATAATGATACTCGATTGTCAAACAAGAAATACTACATCCCCAGAAAACCGCTACTGCACAAAATTCCCTTCTTTTCACTGATTTTCAAGTGGATCCCCGGAGCTGCCATTTACGCTGTTTTCCGAATCTCAGGGGTAACTTAATGCAACGGATTTCCGTATCATCCAATGCACTATTACAAAGTTGATTAGATCTATTTCGGCACATGTACATTGTCTGATTGGAAGAAATTTGGGATTGAAAATGCGAAGATTTACCCCATTATTAGTAATCTAACGCAAAGGACTATGCTTTATTAAAAGAGGAATCCAACGGTGTCGGTGCTCGGGTCCAGGAACGCATTGAACACATGTTCCCATCAGTTGATCAAACTGACCTCGGTGTGTTCGGAAACGAAATTGATCAGTTCCATGGATTATTTGTATGTAGGCGCGATTGTCTAAGAAGGATTCAAGGTGCATACAAGCCGATTTCTTTGTCCAAATGTTATTTCACCTGGTTATTATCATTGTCCAGTGACTGTCCTTTTACGTTTCTACGTTCAACCCCTCCCCCCCACACACACAAACACACATATCACGCTATGAACAGTGAAAGTGAGTGGGAATCGATAAGCTTGGCGGGCTGCATCAAACCTAGGCTGGTCTACCCATTCAAAAATGGGGTTATTCTGGTTTTGACGGCGATCAGAGACCAAAAAATGATTTGTATTTATTAAAGAAAGGAAGAATAAATGAATGTGTGAAAAAAGTCAATCAATCACTCCGTCGAAAAAGGTGAGTGAATCAAAGAACGAATGAATGAATGAAATCAGAAATGAAAGAATGGAAGGAAGAAAGATAGACTGAGTAATTGAATGACATATAATGAATGAAATGATGAATGAATGAGTGGATAACAGAAAGAAAGAAAGAAATATTGAGAGGAAGAAAGGCAAAAAGAAGACGCCGGTTTCATTTGTCATAGAAACTGTTCCCTCAAGTCCAAACTGTTCCGTAATTACCCTATATATATATATATATATATATATATATATATATATATATATATATATATATATATATATATATATATATATATATATATATATATATATATATATATATATATATATATATATATATATATATATATATATATATATATAATTGCGCCTGTCTTTGCCAGTATATCCAATTAAAAGTCAAAAGAGAAGGAATAAATAAATGGAACTTCCAACGAGCAGTAAATAACAGAGCAACAGGACATGATGAAAATGTGGTAAATGAAGAGAGGCTCCCAATACAGATACAACACCACCTGTGAAAGGTAATTACAAAACTAACTGGGTACGCGTTGTTCAGTTATAAATCGACGCAAACCATGAAGCCCCACCCTATCGAAATCGTCCTTAGGTCCTTCAGATCTTGTGTACCTTCAAGCTACTACGTGTCCCCGTGCATTGCTTTCTCCGCATGATGGGGTTTACCGGAGGATATGAGTGAAACAAGTCCATCGCCAAAATAGCTCGTTAAGCGCGATTGCCCGGCATGGCCGTTTTCGTGGCGCAGCCTTAGCATTCCTCTGATCTGATTACTCCAATAGATCGGATCAACACTGCACACAACACGGGTTATTGCACACTGACCAAGTTGGCTGTCTGTTTTGCTCACTGAAAAAGAGCAACTGAGGGGACACCCAAATATTGCTTTAGGACCTAAATCAGTGAATTATTTTCAGGCTGACGACACTGATGACCAAAGATGTTTGTATGGTTATTATATCTGGTTTTTGATTATCAAGTAATATTTCGTAGTCTGGGTACCAAGACTGATCCGTCCTTTCGACCGCCCATTGATCACAGATTCTCTAACACAGAAGATAAACGTGATGAAAAAGGGTGAATTCTTCTTTCTTTTTCTTGGATTACTGTTCTACATTTTGTCATTTAATAGTAAAGCAAAGACAGAATCAGAGATACTTCTAAAACAAGATAACGAATGGGCATAAATTCATTGGATTATTTGCACAATTTTGGTTGTTTTAGCTTACATCAACAGACATTATAGAAACGAGAAGAGACCTGTTTTAACAAAGCCGGTCTAAGCTTTCGTAGGTTGCAAGCCTAGATAATTCTCCATGGTATTTAATGCCACATATCCGTTGGCTGGGCAACAAATTGCCCAGACTATTGAGTGAGTTAGGGAAACTGTCAGACTATTACTGCTACGAAAGTTACCGACTAGACAGCTCTGAGAATGAGGGATATGATTAGAAAGGTAGATTTCGTACATAAGATAACACTGACAGTATCAGCTCATAACTACCGTGGCAGCATAGGCGGTTTCCCTGCGTAACAAAGAGTGTATAGTCCAGAATTTGATATTTCCAGTATTATAGCTTCAGCTATTATGGGAAACCTTTTACGTACTCCTCTGCTGGGACGTTTAGAAGATGTTTAGATGGAGCAATCGTTCTGATAGCCTAACCAACCAGATGTCCTAAGAAAGCATTAGAAACATTATGAGGTGTCCACGAATCGACTGAGTATCATAATTGAAACCGTAGAGTACACACAGTACAGCCACGGGTGTAGTGTCCATGCGAGGGGTTAAATCCCACCAAGACCGACCTATGACATTTGAGTAAGATCAAAATTTCCTCAATATGCATAGTAAATGATCTAATTTGTTGAATAAAATGATTCGTCATACAGTACCAGGGTTCATCTTGCCAATGAAAATCATGGAACACAAGTTAGGCTGCTACATCTCTTTGAAGAATGACCGGCATTGCTAATTGACCTTGCACCTGCACTGATTCGAACTAGAGTCTGACAGACCGCTGAAAGGCGGTTGATTGACTTACGACTGATCAACGTATATCACAAGTCACACTGAAATGTGCGACTGGCATGCGTATATAATATTGTAACCTGTAGAGGTTTCCTCTATAAAGCCAGCATGAAATCAAGTTGTCGAACAGTGCAATAAATTGGGTTCATAGGTTCCAGAACATTCAGTAGGGTTTCCACTTTCCTACTGATTGAGTCTTATTATTTGTAAGGGAGGCCGTGAAATACCAAGATGTTTCATTTCCCACACTGCAGTGAGCGAAACAAAACTAGAGTGGAAGCCAAAAACAAGAGTATAAAGTACACATTTTTCACGGTTCATTTTATGGGGTATCCCGTCAAACAAAACTATCAGGGTCCGAATATTTTTAATGAAAAATGCATTTGTTGCAACTAATCTAACGAGGCCGATAGAGTATGGCTTCTATCGTCTGAACTGCAACCCACTAGCTCTAGATGAGAGACAACAATTTTTCTAACCCGCAGATTATTTTTGGCACTCAAACACCGCGAGGGAATCACATTTGATCGATTTTTTGGTCAGTTTAGAGTGATCACTCTAATTCTACAGTCTTTCTTTCAACGCTCTGAGGAAAGTGGTCAAGCAGATACTTTTCCCCTCTGGCAACTGGAGAAAAAACAATTCAGAACTGTATTAACTGGAGGTGCTTGTCTCTGAATCCGGTTTATCTCCATCACGGTTGGTTTATCACAAGCTACTGAGATGATCAGTCCAAAAGTCACGGAGGTATTCCCATGGGTGGATTTCATCAAGAGTGACTCTACAAACGGAAGCCAAAGCCGGGGTGTCATGAATTTTTCTCAAAAGTGCATACTATTTAACTGCAGTGAGTTGCTAGTATGGTGATCAGCCGCCGCTTTACTGATCGGAACAAACGAAAGCACGCTCGCTCGCTCGCTCACACACACACACACTCTCTCTCTCTCTCTCTCTCTCTCTCTCTCTCTCTCTCTCGAACAGCCGAATCCTTAGAACGAGACTTTTCTCGACTGTTTATTTACTCTTTCTTTCTGTTTGTTTCCGGTTTGGCATTCTCTAGTCCGAATGTTCTCACGGAATCATGCGAAATCCTGACCTTAGTTCAAAGTGAACCATCACCAGATAATGATTTCGTCCTAGTGTCAGGTTAGATTGATTTCCGAATCATTGTGGGATGATGTAAGTCCCCGATTCGCGTTTTGCTGTCCTCTTGTGCCCATATAAACCAATTCCTTATGAAGTATCGTTGACTGCAGTGGGTCCATATAGGCACCACCGTAAACTTGTTTAACCCTCGTTAAGCAACTTCAGAAGTGCAATTACTCTGACATCGAATAGGAATTAAAACCCGACCGATGTCTGACCTTCAGCGACAGAAGAAAGGAAAATATGGAAAAAAGAAGACCGTGCACATTAAATTCACAGTATTATCCAGCGTAGTTGATATAATACAAGCCCAGAAGTGACGGACCGGATTCCCGGAACAGTTAACAGGTGTAGGGTGCACTGTTAATGATTTCAGATCGGACATATCAGACAAAACAGCACAGAGCCTTCTATTGCACGATGAAAGCAGTCCACGGAAATTCCAATATCTTTGTAAGTAGTATCCCAATTGGAAAGGTGTTCTTTGTAGATCCTCCAGCTGTTTTCATGAGTATAACTCTACATTCATCCTCAGTATTTCTTCAATAACTGCCTGGTTATCCACATAGAAAAAGCTATTGTTTCATCATAACCGAGTACGGTTCAGTGAAATACAAAAATATGGAGTAGACCTACTCGGACAATGACTTAGCAACATCACTGTGAACTTAGTTTGGTTCGTGATGTGTTTGAAAGTTCATCACACAAACATTCACTCTGATAAAATGAATAATTGGAAAGGATTGTTCGTCTCACGTTTTCTTCGCAAATATTGTATGGAAACAACGAGTATAACTTATATACGGCAACGGTGAACTTTTTTTCGCTCAAAAAGATTTCAACCTATATCAGTAAAATATTAAATGTGCGCGATAGTTTATTCTGAGTTGACAAAGTCAAAGAGTTGGATATTCTGAAGTTCTATTATTTCGCGGTCGACGTTAACTGTTCTGAGTTCGTTTTTCGAACATGTCTTCACACTTGTGGTCCTGTCGTATGTTTGTGTGTCTGTGCATGCGTGAATTAGTCTATGTATCTCATCGGTTGTTGAAAATGACGTAGTCTAATCAACACTTTTGTGCCTGAGCGGATTCCGACCAAAGAGGCCAGCTTTCTGCTTGCATTCCGTTCGAACAGGTTCATGACCGAATCCAGTACTCCGAGATGCGGAAACTTAAGGTGGGGGGAATATAATATGGGACAGACTGGACGTCACAAGTAGTTACTGTTTATGTGTACAAGTCAGCAATCAAATCTTTATGACAAGCCTGTTTCTCTCTCTCTCTCTCTCTCTCTCTCTGGACGAAGACGTGATCGCCTACTACACGAAACTTGATTTGGCACAACGTCAGCCTCAGCTAAGACCGGGCCAAACTATTACGTATCACGCAAAACAGTGGCGAACAGTATAACGGCGGCCATTTTTTCCAGACCGTGATGGATTGAATATCGTGTGCGAGAAATAAAGCGTACTCCAATGAACAGTTCTGCGCTAACTGCGATTGTTACCGAAATTTCATCTTATCCGGTTCACAAAACAAAATAAGTTCTCGTAACAGTCGCAATAACCACGTAGAAACTGGTGCCTGGGCAGTGAAAGAGCCAACCGACGAGACAAAACAGAATAGAGGTGGAAAATTCTTTTTGATTTTTTCTCCAGGGCTGCTGCTGATAGAAATCGGGTTAACATGAAGCTGCATAGTGTGTGTGTGTGTGTGTGTGTGTGTGTGTGTGTGTGTGTATTCCGAGTAAGTTTTTGGCGCAACCTGTTTCTGTGATTTACTTCAGATTTTAACTCGATCATACGGAAGGAAATTTCTATTCCGATGCAAACATGTTCGATAGAACACATCGAGTGAGGCAGTGTGACACTGTCTCAAGCGGAGTCCTGGTTAGAAAGGTGAAAACATTCACCTAAGTTGGCAGGAGCTGGACATCATACCGAGAGTACTGGTCGTACAAGTGTGATGCGTACTACTCAGTGAATAAGCAGTTCATTGCTCAAGAACAACGGTGAATCACAGAGAGACAACAAACCTCATTATGTCAGATAGACTGGAAGCAACGAAATAAAGCAAAAACTATAAGCCATGTGGTTGCATTCTCCGACCGAATAAAGACTGGCTTAGATGGAACTGAATTTCATTGAAGTAAATGATCAGTTTTGTTACGGAGAATAATCTTGGTGTTTACAAAGTGCGTAGTTGGCACGATGCCAATGGACGATTTGGTTCGTTTTGTGGGCAGCACGATGGTATAGCAAGCAGCTAGCACGTCTCCACCTGTTCCGAATCGAGGATAAGGTTGGAACAAACGTGGTGGGTTCAAAGACCCGTCAAACTCCAACTAGCGTCTGAATCGAATCAACCAATTGGGTTGGTTACTAGACTCACCTCTCAGTAGGGCTGACTGCGAACAACAAATGGATAAACATGTGTTCCGGTCAGGATTTGACGATGGTCACCATGCCCCGTACATAAATTGTCATTTTCGTGTTAATAAACTGAAATGATTCGAAGGCGGAAGAGTCCCCTCACTAGAGCTGAGGGTGGGGGGGAGGGGTGGAGGCAACTACAGCGCACATGGTTCCGAATAGTTGTCCTGCTTTAAATCACAAATAATCTGAAAGATTGCTCCTCCAGTGTATAGGTGCAGTAGGATTAATGAAATCCATCACAAAGCACAGTAAATTCTCATTGCATATAACATGTGAGCTAACCTGTCGAGCGTTAGCGCGGCTAGTTCAATAGTGATTGGTGAAAGTCAGCACCACATACACTAGGTTTCATCCTTAAATTGAACTTGGTATACTTGCAGTACTGATGACTACTTACAAAAAATAATTACAAATGCGTGTTTTCAATCTTTTTGAAAATTTGTGTTCATTTTAGCTCAGGTTGGTGCTGTTCAGTGACTTCTGATCGCTGAGCTTGGCGTTCAGGTCGCAGGTGATGATGTCACCTCGACTGGTGATGAAAGGTTTGCGACCTGAACGCCAAGCTCAGCGATCAGAAGTCACTGGACAGTATCAATGAGTGTATTGGAAGATTTGATTTATATATTACTGAGCAAGAAAAAATATAGAGGCGGGGCGGTAATCGATATCAACTCATGTTGGAGCGGTGACTCCATTGTTGTATTTAAGTGTCCTTCAAACGGAGTTGACTGTTTGACTATCCAGAGTTGCCCGTGATCTGTTCGATTTAGAAGTACAATCATAACAGCATATGTATATCGCTCCTTTTTGCTCACAGTCGAACATCAGTTCTTTCTACCAAGCACTGAAGCCTTTACCAATTCCTCTTTTGGATGAAAATTTCCGTTATTGTTGGGGGATTTATTCACGCTAAGCACACCCACTACTTTCTTTCGGGTTACCAGACACCAGTATCTCCCCTAGGAGAGCAAATTCCGTGTTGGACAAAGCAATCACCAAAACGTGGTCATCTAATTTCCCTAAGATTAGAAACATATCTTTCTATAAGGGGTCATGGCTTATTTCATCCGAGACCGAAAAATTATTCGCACACTACTCGCAGACGCTTAACAAAATAAAAGCAGACATATTTGTTCCTTTTCACCCTACAACATCACGTTACTGAATACAGCTATTGGCTCTGCCTTTTCATGGTTCTCCTCCTGTTCACTCTTCCGAATTGCTGGTTGTTCTGCTGTTACTATCAGTGCTTTCCTCAAACGTCGTTGCCCAACTGAAACTCTATTGGTGTCCGGTGATGGGGCAAAGTCTTCATTATTAAAATTTCTCAGAAGGAAAAAGAGATGCAGATACAAGACTCACCGAGGTTTAAAAGTCAAACACTATTCGCTTCCAATAAAGGCAGAGATAAAACTATCGGATAAGTCGTTCTCTGCATAATCGGCGAGAAATAAGAACCCTTAGTTTCTTTGGCAACACGTGCAGATTCTCCGTGGTCAGTAAGTGATGACTCTTATATTGACCACCTCAATGTTACTTTCATACATCTTTTTTTCCTGTGAGTACACCACCCCCTTCGTATTCTCCTTGTGTCAGTATACACTTCACGACAAAAGTATGGGACCACCTCATTTTCCCGCATATCCCCGCTTCTGTATTCTCAGACGAAACCATATCTCGTCAGAATAACCGAATAACCATTACGATACAGAATACAAAATTTCCAAACAAAATAATTTATTTTGAGCTAACCAAATCAGAATATGCGAAAAAGAGGCGACAAAAGCATGAGACCCCTCCCTCAGTTCGGCTTCTATAGTTGCCACTTAAAACCGTGTGCATCCGCCATTCTGCTGGAGGACCTCGATACATCTTATTGGAAAACTTCTTGCAAGACTTGTGGTTGTTCCTTGGTCAGTATTCCTCCATTCTCGTCTAAGGTCGGCTACCAGTTCATTCTTTGTCCGGTAAATCACGGCAACCATGTACGCCTGGTGAACAAGTATGCCCCATAGGTTCTCAGTCGGATTTGGACCTGGGTTGCAGGTTGGCCACTGCATGACCACGGTCCCACGGAACAACAGCCAACATTTTGTGGTGCATGAGCAGTGGACTGAAGCATTATCATGGTAAAATATGGCGTGGTCGTGTAATCTATTGGTCACAAGTGGGAGGAAAACTGCTTCAACGTACGAATATACACAACGGAATCTTGTATACCCTGAAGCATATCTAGCGCAATTTGGTTTTGGTCTGAGAAAGCTACCCGAGCCATAACTGAACTGTTGTCGTTGTCTGTTTGTTTGAAAATTCCGAGCATTCGGTCCATTCACATCAAACATTTTCCGTCAATAACGTGGACATTTTCCTATTTGTTTGTTCTTGCTACGTGTGTTTCAGTTCATGATAAGCTTTTGTGTGGGAGTAATGTATCTGTTCAATTTCTTATATTTCCTCCACGATACAGATTTGATCATCGTTTGTAACGTTCGCCTCGAAACACTGACTCCGATCAAAGCTTCAAAGTCGACATGGAACATGCCTAGTTAGAG
This sequence comes from Fasciola hepatica, assembly GCA_948099385.1. Lineage (NCBI taxonomy): Eukaryota > Metazoa > Platyhelminthes > Trematoda > Plagiorchiida > Fasciolidae > Fasciola > Fasciola hepatica. Next base: position 8,435,517 of record CANUEZ040000019.1, read on the forward strand.
GATTGAAGAATTAATCTGAGTTCGCCCGATTTCGCCAGTTAGATTTCGAACGACCTATTCGCATCTCAGGAGCACATTGGTTCTTACATTCCAGGTACAATCGTGTGACGTTTCTGGATTAGTTGCATTGCTTGGAGACGTCATGCAAACTGAGCCGCATTTGGTGGAAAGTGGATATTTGACCCTTCTCAAAACCTGTTAGTTTCTTTTCGTGTGGCTTTGTGCAGACAAAATTCGCCGTGAGCTCTGTAGGGTGTATGCATGCAACCAGTGAAAATGAAGGTCACCAGGGCGTATGAAGGGTTCCACTACACGTGAATCACATGAATCCGTTTCTCGTGAATTTGAAGGTCACCACAGACGGAAGTAGTCAACTTGTTTGCAGGCTCAATTCTCTGCCTGGTTCGGTGAATTTTCCTTCCGGATGGAGCACCGTAATACGATCGCCCTGGTTTTTTCAACAGTCTCTGCTCTAATTAACACATAGTGCATAGTTTTGTTCTGAAATTTGTATTCATTCGGTCGTTCTGACCAAATATGGTATCACCAGAGAATACAGAAGCATATATTGTGGGAAAAAGAGAGGATCCTATACTTTTGCCGAGCAGAATAGATTTCGAACCTTTCGTCCAACGTATTGACCATTTTTTCTCAAACGTAAGTCATTGTCCAGATGGCATCTCCTCTGCTATTCTCAAACATGAGAAAGCCCACTTAGTGGAATGCTTGTCAACTTCGTTGAACGAACCCCAATCCAGTCGTTCGGTTCTTGATTGCTGGCGACCAGTCAACATTTTTTCATTTAATAAGGATCCCAACGCGACGGGCTCAGTAGAAAGTCTTCATCCGATGGCTCTCAGGTAGGCTGAACTTGAAATTGTTGGGTAGGCTGTATTTAATCTGCGTCAAATCCACCTGCAAACGCCTCCCGACACTTGTTCGTTTACTTAAAAACCAAAAGGATTCACCCTTGATGTCATAGACTCCGTAGTCTGCTTTTTTACCAAACCTGCAGCTAGATTCGTTCAGTCTCCCCGATATGAGTTTCTTGATTAATCCCCAGTCCCTATTTAGTGCCACATCGTCTTTGCCTTGAAGAAAAGATGAAGCTTCAAGCTCCAAGTTGTTCTTCCTAGATTTTTGCCTGGATCTCCAACTATTTTCAAAATATATTGCAGAAAACTAAGATAAGACACAAGTTCTTCAAACCGCCGTCAGCAGTTCTGGAGTACTACAAGAGCTGTGCTCTCCTCTTTCTTATTTTCCATGTACTTTGGTGACCTACCAGTTTCTTCGCTTTCTGAGAGACGTAGATACGCTGACAGTGTTATTCATTGTCAAGTAGCTTCCATCCGTTTCAATGTTGATGACTTTAGTGGGAACCTATCTCAAACAGAAATTTTTCCGACCCTGTTTGTTCTAAGCTGAACACCTTCATGTATCTTGAAAGTGTTTTTATAAAACCTCGTTCCCCTTCTTTAACAGACTACTTTTTCGTTAATTCCAAATCTCTATCTAGATTGAGCTCTGTCAAGCACCTGGGAATCGTCCATGATAACAACCTATGATGGACAACCCACATTCAATACCGTATTGGAAAACTGCGACGTCTTTCATTTCGAATACGGAAGCTCACAGAGTTTCAAACTCCACAGACAGCTATTTCCAAGTTTGTTCTCCAGATTTGTTCTTCCAATCCTGTTCTTCTATTCCACTGTAGTTTTTCTCGGCCCTCTGGAACAGGACTTCAAAGCTGAGCGTCATGGGGTTGATAATTATAAACCCTGCTTCCTCTATCGTCATTCCTTCTCTTTTGACTGAGCTCGTTGAGCAGCATATTGAGTCTTGTTTAACCCTAGCCCGAAAGATGCCTCAAAACCCCAGTCATTCAGTGCACAATGACTGAGCCTTTTGTCGCTGCCATTCATCCACCCGTTCTACACTTCAGCAGCACGAGAATAAATCTGTACAGAACTCCGCCGTACTCTATCTAACTTAGGTGCTGGCCAATGAAGAGAAGATAAAAGCCGAAGTACTTACAAAACTCAACAAAAAATCCAGTTTTCCTTTAGCCTTTCACTTATTGAAACTCTGCACATATTTTACCATGTGTGACGTCTTGCTTATTTTTCATATCCTTTTTTGCTAGTAATTGTTGAAATTTCGGCATACTACTTGCTTCGGTCTACCATACAAATGCAAATGTAATTACATATTCGTCAAGTCCTATCAACTCTCATCTAACCATTGCAAACCACGCCTGCATCGTACCACTGCAGTTTCATCTGAATTCTGAGGAATCAGCGGTAATTCATAACCAACGAACTCCAGCTAGGACTCGAACCTGCAGTGAACGGACACGAGCAGAACTCCGAACCATCCAGCTTTCTACGTTGACTTTCAAAGGTTTATTGAACCTAAAAATCATTCGACATAGCAACCGAGCTTTGTCCCGGGACCTTCTTGTTACCCTTGAAAGTTAACTGACAGGAAGATTCTCACTAAAGCGTTAAGAGCCCACCTGTATAGCCTAACGGGTGGGTGTTCGAAGGATAATCGGTCACCCCATGTTCCAGTAGCTTGTTGGATATGCATTCCTATTAATTTCTCATAAACCAGATGAGACAACGGTACAGTGCTCCCAAGGAATTTGAAAGGTGAGACACTTCCGAATGAGTCGCATATTAGACAATTTAATTATTTTATTAGTTAAACCTGTTCAGTTAGTTTTCTCTGTGTATCTTTTGAAACTCTGCGTCACTTACTGAATTTGAAAAAGTTACTTGATTGTTTTACTTTTTCATTGGCTGTGATCTGAAGATCACTTCCCTGTAATCGGTGCTTAAATTAGACGTACTTCAACTTATCATAGACGAACAAGCGGGATAGTCACTATCGATGTGCGCGGCAGAAATTTCAACAGAGCTTTTATCGTCACCCGCGGAATGTTTTGACTGAGGTGGAAGCACATGAACTTGCAAAAGTCGTACAAAAACAAGGGCAAAGCAATTTCGAGAATAAAGCTTTTTCACTATGACTGGTAGTTAACTGGTGGAGCTCACAGTTCTGTATCGCTTGTACGAGTCCAGTGTCAGACCGATCCGAGTGATTGACAAGTTAGACGAAGCAGCCATTCTGAGGCTTGATCGGCTTTCACAGGGGAGGTTTATTATTCATGAATAATTTTTCATTAACTAATCAGAAAATATCATTGTGTAATACAGCGGTTGGACTGGACACCTGCATGGTACTCTGATTTCGAGACTTAGGAGAACTTCTGCCACCGGAATGAGGAAAACGCTCGTCATCTTACCCTCCAAGATGGCAATTACCGTCTGTTTGGAAGCATACACTGCTAATTATCAGATGGTCATCATGTACAATTACATTTTATTATCTTATTAAGGGATTTCCAAACCCAACTGAAATACTCAAGTTTTCTGACTGCAATTACATGAAATGTTCAATTCCAATATTTTGTATTTTCAGTCAGAAATGGTTGATTTCACTTTGTATTAAAGAAAATTCTACTCCACATTATGACTCCACTAACACTGGATTCGGTTTAGTGACCAAATATTCGGACCTATTTTTCATCGCGATTCAAGTGAGTTCATCAGTGTGTGTGTGTGTGTGTGTGTGTGTGTGTGTGTGTGTGTGTGTGTGTGTGAGTGAGTGAAATGAAGCGATCCTCGAAAATCGAATGTCTGGAGTGGTCTGAAAATCTTTATCACGAGAGACAAGTCTGTGCATATAAAGAAATACAAAGCAAAGCCGAGGGAAGTGACAAAAGAATGATTTATCTGGGGGAGGCTCTTGTAACCGAGAGAAACTGGTTTGTGTCGTTATTCTGAGTGGACGAAAATCAAGACTGATGAATAAATTGGGATTGTTTGACATGAGTATTATTGCTAGTCGGAGAGAGCAGAGAAAGTCAGACAGCAAGAAGTATTTGCTCACAGTCTGGAAGCACAAATTAGATTGTTGCAAACAAGTTGTGACTCTTTTCTGAACTGATTCTTTCAGTGGTCCGACACGTAATACCCTCCGCGGTCAGATTTAGATAGATCTGATTTCTGATATGCGGGTAAGGTAGTTTTATATTCCGGATGGCTGGACTGTCTCTTAATTCAGAGCAATACACAGAAGTCAGGACGAACGAATAAGCAGAATGATTTGTTTAATACAAAGTGTGTCAGTAATGTGCACAAATTTGACATGTTTTTTAATAGGACGATTGGTGCAAGGGACTGTGTTTGTCATAGCAAGCAATCGTAAACATTTGAGAGAGAATAGATCAGAGTGACAAGACCCTACACGCCCAACGTGTACTGTTCATATTCTAACACCTTTAGGTTTTCGATCCCATATGAAACTCGATGGATATTTTACTTCTAACGTTGACGGACTATTTAGTTGTACTACCATGATTTTTGATTATTGAGTTATTCAATGATTCATGATCAGTCGTTGTATAGAATGATTAATTTGACGCATCTAATTTATCAGAAGCACTTTTTCAAAAACATAAGCCCAGGTTGTTAGGAGTTATTGTTGGTGCTTTCTGAAGGCTACTGGAGGTGGTATTCATCAACACCAACTACGACAACAACAAAAACGACAAAAAGAACATGATGACCAGCTGGGGTGAAAGACACTTGAAAGACTGTATTCATCACGATTAGATTTCAACTGACAAGTAGAGGTAATTTCTTTCAGACAGCAAAAGGATGGAGCTGAAAACGACCGCGGCAAAGCATTCTGACTAATAGACCGATTCAACTTGAATCCGGTACACTAGACGTGCTCAAACCATAAACCTGTACCAAATCTATCAAACTTTCGTACCAATCAAATCGATAAGTACGGAAGTATGTTCTAGTTGTAAACTTTTTGGGATACGCGCAAATTTTCCACACACGCCCAGTTGCCTCGATCATGTCGCGTTGACGATGGTGCGTAACCAAAAGCTTTTAAGGTCATCTGGGAGGTCAAGCTCATATTTAAGGGGTACGTTTTATTCCATATAGACAAAATACAGCATACATTATGGGAAAGATGAGGATTTTACTTCGAAAAATCTAGTTAAAATGTTTAAGAGAAATCGACTAAAACGGTTTAAAAGTTATGCGGAAAATAGCAATACCTTGTACGCTTGACAGCAGCTCAAGATCCGTCAAAATAAAATGTATTATTCTGGAGGACTACTGAGGTTTAGAAAATAGTCAGCTCGTAGTTTTCCACAGGTTCTTGTTTATTTGGGTTATATATATATATATATATATATATATATATATATATATATATATATATATATAGCTCTATAGTATTTGTAACACCCAAACTGAAAGAACTAGTTGAAATTACTGCAGACGGCAGATGGGCAATTTGAATTAACAAGAAGGCCATGGCTGCGAGATCGCACATTAACTAGCTTGGAGATTAGGTTTTCATGAATATGCTGAACCAAATAAAATAATTGGAAGATCACAAGTTGACCAGTCATAGCGAGCTTCTGCTGTACTTGCCCTCGGCGATCCTGATTCACAGAAGCTCCTCAGCGTACGTAGCCACGAAGCTGTACCTGACCGTATAACGTGTGATGCGTGTTGACTCATGACCACCTTCTTCCCTCAACAACTCCTCGTCAAGTCCGTGAGTCCATCAATGCCCGAAGTTTTGAGTGCGAACCAGGTGAACCGAGAAGTCAGTTCTTCCAGGTTGTAGGATTTGGTTTCTCTGGTCATTATTGATGCTGCTAGACAGATATATTTTATTCTCCCCGGAAGTTCAATTACCTGAGATTTAATGTGACCATCCAATGTTGACTGATTTTTCATTTCGATTGGACTTTTGAAAGGTACCATCATCCTATTATCCTTTGTTATATGTTATGCTGATTTAGAGCCACATCGTTATCTTCTTTCTACTAATACGTGCACAAATTACATCCGAACGATCGATCATTAGGATTAATGGTTGTGTCTAAAAACGAACCAAACCAAAAGACCAGAAAAACGACAGACAATTTTAAGTTCGCACACCATGTCCACGTATTGATTAGTTTGTCTGTAGTTGGCGGTGACAACTGACGGTTTGTGGAAAGTTAGGGTAAAATACCAAAAAGAGAACTATCAGATCAAAAACTGTCAACATTTCCGTAGTAGATCTATTTTAGGCATGAGTTTTGCTGATTAGCCATTTGGAAGAAAGAAATAAAATAAAGCAGCAATTCTTGGTAATTTTACCTGCTTTTTTTTACTACTTTTCAGTTTACGTTTCAGAAAAATATGGCTTTGGCAAATTGAGACATATATTTTGCGTAAAAACCTCCAATTACTGCATCTCAATGTGAACCAATACTGTTTTAATTATGGCGTGGGAAAAGGGTCGAAAATTTGAAAGATTAGTCCCTGAATTCGAAAGGTAATATGTTCTCCCAAGATTCACCTCAGAGCCGGGATCATTTCTGGGTGTATCGAGAAAACGATACGCCATGTGATATATTATATGTAAGTGGTCACTTTTCAGTCACATGGCTTTATCGGGAAAGCCGGTAGTCTTGAAAAACGTTGCCTGCGGTAACCAAAACGTCGATTGATTACCATCTTTTCCGACAATTATGTGTTACCGAACATGTGTCGTCTCTGAGTCTTCAAGATCATTTGGGATTCAAGTGATTGCTGTGAAATTTCGGTTGCTATCACCAATGGATAAGTGAAAACAGTGCGAATGGAATTAGTTTATTGGCACCCCTTTCCAGTCAGCATGTTAGTCACAAACGGTAAGGCTTACTACGTGCCTATTTATATCTTTTAGTAAAAAAACATTGTCATCCGAGTATGCCTTTTGTCATTAGTTTTACATACCAAACTATAGCTTATTACATTACTTCGACAGCCTGCTCGGCCGATGGGATCAAAAGTGGTATTCGCATGGCTCATTTCAGTGTTTTTGCTCAACTTCGTCACCAGTAATCAACTGAAGACTTCTATGACTTGTAAGATGTTGGTAAGCTGTTGTACCTTCTAGTGAACTGCACGTAAGAGCAAAGGAAGGCATCAGTCCTACAGCTCTCCAAAAACAGATCGGCTTTGCAGTCATCACTCGTCGCGCGCCCACAAAATCTCTCTGTCCCACCGGTTGGTATGATATCTCTTTGACAAAGGCAAAAGTCTGTACAAGAGCCTTCGAGGATGGAGAGAGGATCCTTATCTGTTCGCCTAGAACACTCTGACATGTACGGTTAGTACAAGCAATGAAATAATCGATCAGTCGTTCGCTTTTAAATCATTAGATCTGTTAGCTCAAATCCACAGAAAATGGGTAACATCCATCTGACTGGCTCATAACTACTGTCGTTCCACTTGTCATGAGCATCGCAGCTTCGGAAGTCTAATGCCGGTTATTTCGAGTTTAGCACTAAAGACAATGAGCACCTGACTCTAGCCAGTCTGTTAGCGTGCCTTAGCAGATATATAAGGAATGATGATGCTATCACTAAATTGGTATTGACTAGACTTTCTACTGGAACTGAGAAACGTCTGTTGTGCTAAAGAGTAAGTAGATTCACCCCTGCAATTTCGTTGGGGAAAATATCCACGTAGTGGTGTATTTGGTGCTTGCTGAACACGAAATGCACCAAAAGTTGGATAAGTTGATAGAATACAAGAATCAACGGGAAGCTCTTTTAGTATGGTGTTCCATATTTCTGATTTCAACTCATGATACTGAATCGTCTTATGGTTTGAGGAAACTCAAGGAAAGGCCTCCAAAGGTGAACCGTCCCGGTCGTTTTGTCATTGTGTCTTACTTTCGACTGAGTAGCAAATTTTCTCTCTCTCTCTCTCTTTCTTTCTTTCGATATATATATATATATATATATATATATATATATATTCTCCTTGGATAAATCCATCTGTGTTTTGTTTATAAACTTGCCCTCGTGTCTCAGTTATGGCTAAAGCACAGTTTGGTTGACAGTGATTAGCTGTCGGTAGCAGCTGTACGACGAAGAAGGCGATGGTCATGATGGTGTGTAGGATGATCACGATGGCGCTGATGGCATTACTTGTTCGACCAACTGTTCGGCTCACACATGCCGCATGTTAGCCGGTGATGGAGAAGAACGTCTTGTCTTGGGTGATCGAGATAAATTCGCCGAAATCTGCTCCCGTCTCACTATACTAATGATTTTCAATTTTCATGTGTGCGTTTGACATCACAATCAGTCAAGTACGGAATGAACCCCACCCATAATTGGATAACTGAATAAAATGACAACCGGGACGATACACTCGATTAACTCCGACTTCATTAAAGATCGGGAGAATGTTTACGTAACCCCGGTTGAAAATGGACGTGCATCCTGTCCGTCAACCTGCCAGTGTTTATGTCTGACTATAGATCGTTCATGGGATACTCCGGTATGATGAGAAACTACGGTTCGAGAGGCGTAAACGTATTCCTATAAAACTAGATGTGATTAAAGTTGTGTAAACAAAATAACATAACCCATTAATGAGGACAGCCTTCTTGATCGTAAATGATTCTGGCTTTGATGAATCACATATGCATGATATATTTCTTCCTACATGGACATGAACTGAATGAAACGTGGGAGTTTTAAGAACAAGTTCACTGGTCACCAAGAAAACAGTGTTATGGTTCGTTTATAAACCGGCTCGTGTGCGGATCCTTTTTTGCAGAACTCGCCTGAATTGCGAGAGGACAATCGAATGTGACATACACAACAGGTAAGAATGATAAAAGTTCCGCGAAAGAGATATTCAGCCCTTTGACTTGCTGCCTGTTGGAAAACCGATAGCAATAGTAGAGCGGGAACCTAGCGACAATTGCGTAACTTATCAGCTAAAAATACCTAAAGAGTGGGTGATAGGTCGTATGTCAGATGTATGTGGCCTACGACTGATGTAAATCTCGTGGTCTAATTGCATTTTTCCGCGGACGGTCTATTCACACAAACACACAACTGTTATCAAGCATGCCATTTAAAGTGTAATGATAAAAAATTCTTTTTGCGTGTTCATTTCTCCGCAAATTGGCATTTTATGAACGAATGGAAGTATCCACAGAGTTTTTATTTGTCTAAGAGAGTTGTGTCCTTGTACAGCTAGCTGCGTTATGAAGGCGCCGATCAAATTTCGTCTACCGGCCACGCATGATCGATTTTGCGTGGGGTATTAGACAACGCGTAACGCTGCCTGTATTGAGAACTACAAGATGAACAACAGCCTTTGAATCCCGGAAACTTTCACGAATCCGGTACACCGAGTAAGTGTAACGTTTTCTTCAGAAGTACGGACAAATGCATGGGTCCTCACCAAATACATATTTCTTTTTGGACAGATCTTTCTTATATCAAGGAGACCGTAGCTGTATGATGGTTGAAACCACATGCAGCCGCGTGTCCCAAATTCACCACGTATTGGTGCAACCGCTATAGATATGTAATCGTATTGGAACTATGTACGTGTGCGTTCAATTTAGCTCACACGAGTGATGACTCATAATGTCGTCACTGGTGTTTAGCAGCTCGTTAGCGTTGTCCTTTAATTTAACCGCTAGTATCCCAAGTAGTTATTTTAAGATGAACATCTTTGCTATACTCCTTGCAGTAGGTAAGTAAGCGCCACATCAGTAGTTCGCCTTCGATTCTGGATAAACGATAACATACTATGTGATAGCCAAATCATCTATCAGCCTCGCTGAGTCTAACCTTGCTCTTGATTCTGGACGGGCGAGGACGAGCTGACTGACCTCCAAGCCGGCGCATCTATCGCCGTGTCTGCCAATACCATCACAGATCCCACATGTCACTTGTGAACATTTTGATCAGTCAAACCAGTGATACTTAGTTTAAATGTTCGTATTTGATTGAAAGTGGACATATTTGAGTATATCCAAAAGTAAATTCAGGCGAATAAACTAATTCAGCATACACACATTGTACCATATTAGCTCAAAACCGATAAATAGTGTTTGAGTAGTATCAGTTTATATTTGGGCAGTCAGAGTAGGACATATGAACTCCACCACGGCCGGCTGAACGTAAAGATAATTTGACTGCCTTGCCAGCTTGATATCAAGGCAAGCTGACCATTCTAATCATCGAATAAACGTACATGTTGTTGACAGATGATTCGGGGTCTCAAGGTTCTGTCTTTTCGCGAATCTCTTTCGAAGTATACTGATCACGCAGGCTTCTACTTTACTGTGTCCTGTAAACTTTGTTCAACTTCAGAGTGTCACCTCCAGTAACGTGAACGTTTTAGGTTAAATGCATCCAATTTAGTTCTTCTCAACTTTCCATGCAACGTTCTTTGTTCAAAATCCATATCAACAGAAATTTCCCGCCGAAAAGACCTCAAACTTCTTTCTTGCTCAGAAAATTATCCTATTCGATCTCGAACTGACCTTCGGCTGCCTCTCTGAGTTGATGGAGAATACTATAATAATCTTGGTTACTCTTTCATCTCAGCTGACTGTCCGGTATTTACCTTAATTACTTCATCGGTGAATTGAATGATTTTTCCACTGCTGCTTATGGAAAAGTTACGTCGGATACCTCTTGCAATGCATCATGGCCGTCTACTTTACTGTTACTGCATCACTGTCAAATCCAACTTTCTTAATTTCTTCTACGATAAGCGGACATCAGAAACTCGCTTGGTTCGTATTAGGTGCTTGTACTTTTACACAAATTCAAGTTGACCATCGAAAGGCTTTCACGTTTCGGACTATGGAACTGGATGGCATATTCCTAACTTCAGTTAGGTGCCAATTCTCCATCGTTATGTTACTTCTGAAAATAGATCAATCACACTAGTCGATTGCTATGTGGTAGATGGGTCACAACCTACCTGCATCTTCCGTTTATTTTGCTGAATGAGCCAAACTGGACGAATTCTTTCCCTGATCGTCGTCATTGCGTAAACGCGTCTTACGGAACTCGGTCACCCAGTGGATCAGGGTTTGTGAATGTTCGAAGTTACCGGCAACTGAACCTTATATTGTGGAAAGATGAGAAGAAACGAGTTGAGACCCAGCATGGATAGTCCAATGTGATTGTTAAACCCGCGCCGCTCACCGATTGTAAACCGTGTCCGGACATTAAGTCACCGGGTATTTGGTCGAATGGACATTTGGTAGCCACACATTTCGATGATTGAATTACTCTATATTGACTCAAGTCTGTCAAATGGCGCACTCTCAGAAAGTGGACTAGTCGTAGCCCGTCCCTATGGCAGTTCTAAGGATCTATAGTTAAAACTTGGTAATTCAGACTTATAAAGGCATATGTTGATCATGAATTGGTAAACGAAAGGGCTGACGCCAAGCTTTTATGCAAATGCATCACAGTGAAATTGTTTTGGCCATTGTGACCTCACAACAACTTTACACCGGAATTCCTAAAGCCGGTGGCTTGAAACTAAGGTCAGTTGAAATGGCGAAATGCCATCTACCACGACAGTGCCTGGTGAGCCTGGAATTCAAGCCTCTGTCCTTTTTGAGATGATAGACACTTGATCCGTGTGACTACCTCAGTAGGTGAACGAAATGACGCACCTTGACGATTACTTGCTGCGGGCGTAACAAGATTCATCACTGACCTTGTCTTAACCAACCGGTTGCCTTCACTGAACATTCCAGCGATCCTAATTTGCAATCCTTAGGCTGGAGAAAACATTTATCGGCTGGTTGATGGAGAATGTCCAATACAAGTTATTCGCCGGAAAAAATCTTACTCTCAATTCGTTCAAACCCAGTTAGATCAAAAAACAACACCCCGCTCTCTCCCTCTCGTTTTCATCTAACCCAGAAATAATCAGGACTGTTTTGGGGCGAATATTTCCGTTTTGCTTGCAGTACTCGCGAAGATATTCGCCTCAATTGTATGTCTGTCATTCCATAAAAGGGTGGTACAAAAAGAAGCACAACTTAAATAACACAACATAATGACCTTGTTTTTATATTTCTAGTTTCCTTTACGTAATATCCGTCCACGGAAAATTGTTTCCATCGATGACCACGCATAATGCCTACGTACGCATTTTCAAGTATTGATATGGCTTCAACTTTTATTTCATGTCACCGTTGAGCTTAGCCGGGCCTAATGGTAGTCCTTCATTGCATTTTTTAAATAATTTATTTTGTCTTATATTTTGATGAATCTGTTCTTCTAGAGACGAAGAGCTTTTGCTGTATGAGGTGAGACGATTTTGAATCCTAAGTGGTCGATCCTGAATCGATTTGTAGAAATGTGTTGATTGTTTTGACCAGTCACTTATAAGAACAGCCTTCTCCTATCGGGAGTATTATACAGACTGTGACATTTAGGGGGTGCTACATTTCCACGTTGAGAACCAATGGAAACGATATTTGTGAATGGGTTTCTGTTACGTTCTGAGGGTGCGACATTAGACAGACTTGAGCGAATATAATGTAGTTCAATCATCGAAATGTCTGGAGACCAAATGTTCATTCCACGAAATGTCCGTTCGACCAAGTGTCCACCGACCAAATGTCCGGCGACAAAAAGTCAGGGAGCCATTGTAAACATCTCAAGTATAGCTCATAGGAGTGTGGGCAAATGATGTAAAACACAAAGCAACTTGTTCAGCTGCTTTCAGTATCGAAATCCACTTTCTTTGTCGCACAAAGGCTTGGTGATCGAAAGCACACGGAACACAAAGCATGACTGAAAGTTGAGGGACTTTGTGTGTATGAGCACAAGCTAGGATCAGCAGCGAAATTCAGCGGGGCGGATTATCGGTCGTTACGGAGAAGGTAACTGCAGAATTGTCGGTGGGACAGTGAAAATCATTCGACAGGGCCGCTGACCGTCTTTCCTTCTCCATTACAGTGATGTTATGTGAGATTGCGAGAGTTCAGTTGGTTTGTCTATTTATCGACAGAAGGGTAAAGTGCGAAACAATAAACAAAATCTTTTAGTGTTTTTATTCAGAATACTGTCCAGAAAGGTGTCGGCAAAGTATCATCCGCAACTGTTACCCTGCTTTACCGTGGGATGCAAGCCTTCAAGTCGTCCAAGGTCTCTGGTCTACCTTAACATACATTCCCTTTGAAGTAGGGGGACAGACAAATGATTAAGGAATTCAGATCTAAAGATCTGAGAGGTCATCCAACTGATCCACCTAAACCAATCCAGTGTCCCTCACAGATTGTGTCAATGTACTGCCGAAAGCATGTCGTGTATTTTGCGGATAGTCCAACATTTTGAACTATAAGCAAGGTTATACGACCGAAGTTAAAGAGTTTTGTCACATCAAAAACTAAAGGCGAAGATCCCTCTCCTCTAACCCTAGGCCATTAAAAGCATCGGTTTCTAAATGGCTTCAAGTTATTTTCCGTAAAATCCCCGGGAACAGATGACTACAGCTGATATTTATCTTGTGCATCACTTTTATTACTATCTGAAACCTCACAGCAATGCTGGTGGCCACTTTTGGTCGCTCGCACTTCTTTCCATATTCAACCGATCCCGTCTCTTCAAATTAATTTTTCACCCGCGTACAGGTGATGAAGCTATTGATATTCTCTCCGCATATTGTTGGTGAAGAGACAAACCAATCTTGCGTCACTGTGATGGAGAACGGAAAGACGGTCGAGGGTTCTTCCGACTGATTTCAACTACACCACTGGAAATTATGCAGTTAACATCCCCGTAACGATCGATAATCGATCCCACTGAATTTCACTGCTGTGCCTAGCTTGTGATCGCACACGCACACACACACACAAAAGCACCCACACACAGACTTTTACCCAGTAATAGCTTTCCGTCAAGGCCTGTGCTTGGTGGGCCTCGCAACTGCACAGCCTTTCTGCGACAAATAAACCGAATTCGATACTGAACGCAGTTGAACGAACTGTTTTGTGTTTTGTCTCAGTTAGCCACCCTCCTATGCGTGGTACGCGAGATGTTTGCAATCTGTGAGCGGCTTGGTTGCAAATTGCATGACTCAAAATAGTGAACTCCAAGTTCGAGTTCCAGATGAACACTGGTGGTGATTTATTGCTAACGATTCAAAACAAACTGATTGCAACAGGTGTGGAGCGATTCGTCACTTCTGAGAACTCAGTTATGCGCTATTATGGCCCGAATAAGTGTTAACTGAAAAACGTAAATCTCCCTCTACCTCAGCCACTGCGATACCGCAGATGCGCTCCGTTCAAAGTATCCTTTACCTAAGGTGAACATCTTGGCAAATGCCATTCAGTTCTAATAATCATAAATGTTTCATTGGTTGAAGGATTAACTGTTGAAATATTCGCTGAGAATATTTTTTACAGTATTCCACATCCCTCTGGCTGGGACGTCTAAGCTGAGTCCCAGTTCAAGCAAGGTGAATTAGTCTATGTGAGAGGACTCCTGGAGTTCAGCTACGGAGTCTCGAAGGGGTGTCTTTCTGGAAGTCCTGTAAATGTAACTACTGTTCCGTATTTCTTTTCGTGTTCGAAGAAATACCACAAAGTCACTGAAAGTCGACAACAGCTCACAGATATCACGTCTCTCGGGAGTATTTGCCAAGAATGTCAATCAGTCCAACTATGTGGAGTTGGTTACAATGTAGTCACTTTCGTTATTCGTTTGTGCGTAAATTTAGCAAAACTCCGAAAATCAGTCACCGAACATCAATTCTTTACTACCATCGATAGCTTCCAGTACTTCATTTGCTTGTGCAGATATGTACTATATCAAATGATTTTGAAACTTCTTCAGTATTGTTCATCGTATGCCATGGCGAAGCTTCCAATTTCGAATTGCCTCGCAAGTCTCGATCTGATACACTTGGTGTCCAGTGGACAAACTACGGTGGGCACTAATGGTCAGACGGTCATCATAGAGAGCTTTCAACTCTCCTATCCCGGGTTCGAGTTCTGCCTCCTCCGCCGGTCCCTCTCCCCAGTTGGGAGCATTGGTTTGGCCACGACCTCCTCCCCGAAATTGCACACCATTATTATGTAAGGAAAGGAAGCAAATACTAAGATTAAAGATGAAGATAAGATAATGCTCCTTTCGAAGTTAATTTACAAACTGTTGTAGACTTAGATTACTTTATTCCGACTGTTCTGATAAGTAGTAGTGAGAATAAAGAGTGAAGATACAATTAATCGATAGGAAGAATGATTTTAAACCAAATGACTCTTTTTCTTATATAATCTGGTGCTGGACGTTGGCCTTTGAAAAACATGATGATGAAGTTTTCATTCAGACATCAAAGGTTCGTTGTTTAGGACAAAAAGAGTGGACTGAAAAGTTTCTACAGAAGGTGAAGTTGAAATCCTCCATGGAGACAGATTTTTTGACTTAGTATATACCGATGATATTGCCTTGCTGGGTGACAATTCGCTGTAAATTTAGAGCTCTCTGAAACCCCGGACGATTGAGGTATCCAGAGACGGCATGCATTTTGAGCTTTCCAAGAGCAGAAGCCTGTGTCTCCACCCACTTAGTATGGTGATCAGCTAGAAGTGGTCGACAAATAGAGGGGCCTTGAGAGCTTGATTACAGCTCGAGGTGGTGATGGGGTAGAGATCAATTTACGAATAGCAAGGGTCAGAGTAGCTTTCGCAAACCGGCGACAACCAAGACCCCACCGTGACATCAGCGCCTTTCTCAAGACACGGGATTACATCGGTGCAGTTCATAGTGCTTTACTCCACTGATGTGAGACCTGACCATTCCAAGCTGAGGATGCCCGACGTCTTTCCATGCATGACCACCGATTTCCCAGAAGCATTGGTCGCATATGGTGGGAACATCAACTGAGAGATGATGAGGTGCACCGGCGTGTGTTGAGCATGGACAGCAGCCCTCTGACAGAAACGATCGCTCTACGCGGCTTCAGGTGGCTCAGAAATGCTTGGCTTATGCCTGTCCGCAGTTTTCCTTCCCGTGCTCCACTAGCACTAGCTGGGCAAGGCTGGAAGAAGCAATTCGGAGGTCAAACCATGATTTAACTTAGAGATACGATGTAACCAGCACCAGCTGCTGCTTCGGATGGTGCTTCACGCCTTCCTGGTTGAGGCCCAAAGGATGAGGATTGTTGTTGTTTAGTGAGGTTGAATGACGTAGTCAAAAATGGAAGTCAGTGGCGCGAATGAGGTGTGGTCTCTCTGTTGATTTCTGGTGCCTCATAAACACAAGAACGAAATTCAAGCAGAAATCATGACATAAATACATCAGAAGTGCACGCTAAGACAGAAAAAATTACAGCCTATCGTACCTGTTAATAGCTAACTCTTATACTCTAATTCCCTCCTCATTTTCGTGCTTGATGATGTTGAGCAGGCATCGTGCTTCATTTCATGTCGATATATATATATATATATATATATATATATATATATATATATATATATATATATATATATATATATATATATATATGAACGAGTTCGAAGTCTGCACAAAATGATTACCTGTGCATTCTAGGGACTTCCGTAAGCTAGTGCCTTTTCATGCCCCAGATCCAGCACCTAACTAAAAGTAGCGTCAGAATTTCAAGACCATCAACATGATGCTTTCGGCACATGCAGTTGAACTGCTGAATAGGTGAATTTCATTGCCGTTATCATACGCCGATTGGACAAAGGTCGCGTGAGTCGAAAGATAGTGCAAAGAGGAGGTTGCAGGTAGCCCTATTCGTGTTCGACTAATTATAAGCGTAGCATCCTGTTGACGCCCTTACTGAGCTTTTGTGCTCATGAAGTGTTCTGCTTTTTTGTATTTTGCAGATTGAACGAGCAATCCCCACGGAAAACACTGATCCTTGCATACTGCAATGGATAAGAAACTGAAGTGTAATAACTGGGCAGACCGAGCTGTCGCATATTTACAGGTCTTATCAACTGTGGTGCAACTGTAGTTTACTGATGAATAAATCGTTTCTTGGTGAATTTATTTCTTTCGTTCACCACATGGGATCAGACCATAGACTAATTAAATCTCCTCGGTGATGTGTGCTTAGTTAAAATTCTACGCTTTGATATTATTCTCCAGGTTGCTGAATTCTACGTCAAGGTAGAAGCTTTAAGATGCGCGAACTTATGGGAAGTTCTGTGGTCCAGTGCACAAGGGTGCCTCCTAACACCCTGTTTCCTGGTAAATTCAAGAAAAACTTATTTGTGTTCTAATAAGAGAAAGCAATCTTGCATCTCAAAATGATTTGTTGAAGACAATAGTTAGTTGCTTAGTGGAGCACCTGAATATAAATAACATTTCTAGATTTGTTTGGTTTCATGGTGTATGTAGCGGAGAAAACAATACAGACGGGTCCTTTCGTTGATGATTCGTTGTGGACTCCGTGCGAAATGGAGTCCACACAGTTTTGTCCCAAGCAATAAGATGTATTCTGTCACCCTGTACAAATCGAAACGTTACGATAGACGAGGCTATCCGACTTCGAAAATGGACTATCTTTTATAAATTTATTACTATGATTTGAAGGTATGATTCACTCAAACGCAAATAGATGACCTGTGTTAGAAAATCTGATTGTGTGTGTGTGTGTGTGCTTGAATACGATCAAAGTAAGTGGGGATTCTCTGAATGTTTCCCGTTTTCATCATCTATCAAACCACTTTCTGACGAATTCGCACAGGAAACGAACCACCCAAACTAAAATCAGATAGTCACAAAAATCACTGCGGACAATCGATAAGCTCCCCAAAAATACGCTGTCGTTCGTGACTGGGTGAGAGCGTCAAACACACATGCAAACATAGACAGGTGAATAGAAGGCAAACGGGATGGATGAATCATACAAGGTCGTTTAACTGGGAACCATAGCAGAGCAATGGCCAACAAAGCCAAGCGTTTGCTGCACGTGATTTCAATCTACTGTCCGGTGATAGAACGACTGTGCACAGCGTTTTCTTTTGGGCAAATGCGGTTACGTCTCGGACACTTGGTCATACACTGTTCTGCCCGCTACGACATTTGGCATTACCAAATAAGGAAACAATTCCACACGTACCAAGATGAATCCACTCGGTACTGGGACCCCAAGAAAGCTCTGCGTCCTCTTCGGGCACGACACTAATACGAATACCAAACAGTAATATACCACAAAGTGTAATTTTATCTTTACGTTGCTTTATCTTTCCCATTTTAATGGTAGCCTCTTCTTAAGCAGAAAATTATGGACTAGAAGAGCTATTGAACGTGGTATTTCCATCTAACAAAAATACTACCTTCTTAATCCAGTCATCATAATGGGTCAACTTTCCTGTTGTTACGGCTACGATGAACTGTCACCAAGTTCTTCTTCCTACTGAAAATCTGCTTGTCTCAAAACAGAGCATAGGATGACGTGTCCAACATTGCTGCAGCACAGCTTACCCATGTACTAAGATTCCAAAAAGTAATTCGTCGTGCAAAAAGCACAGTTAAGCAGAAAGAAAAAGCTGAAGATCAGTGCACAGTAATGGCAAGCAGAACACTCAAAAAGTAGGCTGACAAGTGTCGGACTTGAACAGAACTGAAACTCTACTGCATTCATTACTCTCCTCTATTATTTTCTAAGAAACGTCCTTCAAAATGACCAGAATTTATTGTTATCAGCAGTCACTAAATTCCAATAGAACAGCCGTGAACAGACCCCCTAATATTGGTTTCTTCTCTTGAGTACTGTGAGTCTGATAAGAACTTGTATTTAGCTTTACTTTGAATCTTCAATTACCATACCATATGGTTGTTGTGACATTTCGCTAACTTATTTGATGTAGCACCCCTTTATTCGTATACAGTGTACCTGTCAATATTCCATCAGACCTATTTTGTAGTGTTTTACACGTGACTTTATTCCCTTTCACCCTCATCAATAGCCCCACTTATGAAGATTTTGTTGAGAAGTGTGTTGAATACCTTGGACTCAGATAATTTCGTCTACTCCATTTTAGAGAAGAGATATGAAGAAGAGAATTGCCATTTCCATTGCATGTGTACTCGGAGACTCGAATGGATTGTCAAACGTTTCACCATGAGCCCCGTGTTTGAGTATTGGTTGGGAACTCGTTGAATGCGTACTGCTAACGATTCCTCAAAAAGATGAAGTAGTTGTGTGATACTACGCGCTGAATCATTTATTAACCACTTTAAATCACTTACTACTCAAACTGAACAAGTAGCTAATCGGGCTGGTTTTCTACGTCTGTCGTCACTGAGGCTTCCTACATCAAAGAAGTCGCTCGCTGTGCAGACAACGGGTTGTTACTCTCGAAAAACCAGTAACAGAATACCGCTATCTCGTTCGGTGATAAAGTAAGACAAACCACTGAGAGCGTGCCAGGGGAGCTTGGTCGGTAGGTGTTCAATCGGAGTCCTTCGTTCCTGGTTTGACTCCTAGCTGAGGCTCGGTGGATGTGCACTATTGAGGGGTGCTAGAAAGCTGGATAAAACAGTTGTAACGTGCTTCCATGGCTTTCAGTGCTGAGCTGAATGATTTTACTGCATAGTTATTCATTTTCTATTATAATATTGATTTTTCGTTTCCTTTAGCCCTTTCGCTATAGTATACTATGAAAAATCTGTTTGCATTTTTCGCATCCAGAACTCCACGACGAGAGCCGGAATCGAACCCGCTACCTCCCACTTTCCGGATGGTTGTTCTATCAGCCGAGCTATCTTGTCCGGGTTAGTCGGATGGACGTAACGTAACAGGATGTCTAATGATTAGAAAACCACAATCCAGTTGCATGCAACATCTGATGTGGCTCTAATCAGTGGAATGACATGGTCAGTCATATCCCAGTGGGAAGAAAAACACAGCCTAACAGGATTCAGAGGACATTTAGATGTACTCGTAAGCTTCAACGTAAACCGGGTAGTAATGAAGACTTAACGGCACGATTGACCAGTAACGGTGGGCTTTTTACCTCGGACGGTTGGACTATTTTGGGGGTTAATCATAACAGTCGACCACGGTGATCATGTAATAGTCCATCTATATGAATGGCTGAGATTAACAACAGAAGATCATTTTAACTAAGTACGGATTTATTATCATTTATTTTTAAACCTACTTTCGAATAAAGTGGGACGAGTTCAACACATGGCCACAACGCGAATTTTAATAATGTAGAATATCTGGAAGTTGGACTATGAATCTTAAAGTGGCAACTTATATAAGACCTTCCCAGTTTATCGCGCATGGTGTTGTGTCAGACCGAATACCAGAGTAATGAGCGTGACAAAGACCAATGCCTTCAGTCATGCTTGAACCATAAAGCAATATTTTCTCATGCAACCCGGTGACTGATGAATGTTTGTGAATTGAAATCGCGAGCCATGTTCATGCTAGTTTTTATAACTCTTCAGCATGTCTCAAAACCCGGAAGAGAGAGTTCACAACGCATCACACTAGACCCACTCCTTCCCGCTAACCACTCATTCTCATCTGTTAAAAACGAAGAAATCAACTTATTGCTTTTCGGGAGACACACAGCGTACGGGTACAGCCTCACACAAAAATCGGAAACACGTGAACTGTTCCGATCTGTACACTGTGTTACACCAAACCGACACGAAACCCACTGTCTGATACCACCTGATGTCTAAGAGATTCCCTGTAACAATCTTGCACACACTCATGGTGAAACTCATACTCAAATCAAGTTCTGCACATTTTAGGATGGATACAATGGCATAATTAGATCACAAATGATCAGTTGTCCAAAACGCGGACATTCATCACCACAGATTTTGGCGATGACTTCTAGTTGTTTGGTAGGCTTATTAAAGAAAGGCGGAAGAAGAGTATATCTGAAAATTTGTGGTTTGCATCTGATGAAGTCAGTGACCACCACCGGTAAACTTTCACGGGAGTTGAAAGAGATTAGGCCATATCTTTGGCTGAGTGCAATGATGTCTCTCGTTTTCTGTCTGGTGATGACTCAACTCTAATTCATTAAAATTACATAGACTACAAGGTGGTTATTCAAAATCGATGGATGATATTTCTTGTAGAATATAGTGACAGCATGATAAACCAGAATTAGTTGGTTAATATAATATCGACTTGAAAGTATGGCACCCCAAATCTCACACGACGAACCGGGATAGAACCAGTGACGTTTCGCTTGCCCGAAGATCTCTCTATCTGCCATCCAAATATCCTTCGTATCTCGTTCAGTCATGTGCTGTTCACTCCACTGGGAAAGGATCAACAAGACCAGTTGATCGATTAAACCTAGAACAGTTGTTGCGTATCACTGGCTAGTGGCTTTCTCATCATTAGACATCCACTTGCGTAATATGTATCCGAAGGACCGTATTGCGACGTCTCAGCTGGTAGGATAACTGTCCGGTAAGCCGAGGGTCACCGGATCAACTTGAGGTATAAACTTTCGGATGGGAAAAATGCAGCTGAATTTTCCAGTCGTTTGCCAATAGTTCATCCATGTCCTCATGTCACAGATCATCGAAATCTATGACGGTATGTTCCTTTCCTATTTAATACTGAAGTTCCATCTAATTGCCGTGAGCTGTACATTTTGTAAACTTTCTTTTTCTCTCCAGAAGTTGAATCGTTCTTTCCCGTTTTTCTTGTTGATTCACTAACTGAACTATGCATCTTGGCAACCGAAAAATCGACGCATAAGTTGCATTCATAATGGCGTCAAAGAATTTCGCTTCTTCATATTTTTAAACTCTTTACACAAATTAGAATCGAACACAATTTCCTAAAGTCTTGGGTATTACTTTTTAACCTTGAAGCTTAATTTCAAGCGGTTTAATTTGATAAATAGTCCCAGATCATATGGAATCATCGTGGTACATTATATGTCAGAGAAACCACATACTTCACTCTCGTACGGCATTATGGTTCGTTTTTTATCCGATTTTAGACTGTGATAGTGTTTAGCTAAGTTGTGACGTAAGGCGCCTTATATGTAAGCGCACTGGAAAACAAAGGCCCGAGTTGAACATACAGCTCCAGGAATGCTAAACCGGATGAGAAAATCCATCTACTTGTCTGAAGGCTACGTCGTGATAGTTTATTCACCGATACATCTTTGCGCGTAATATCTAGTGCACATACAAGCATGCACGTACCTGTCCCGTTATCATTCACACGAGAAGGGAAGCAATCTGCAGAGTGAAACACTTTTTCCACTTCAAGGCTCAATATCATGTCCCGTTAATGGCCACTTGGCTATGCGGACAGAATGAGTGTTCCAAAATTGTTGCTTTTAACACTGTTCGAGACAGTGTTTTTGGCCAGACATTGGACTCAACGAAACTCATAGAGCTTGTAAAAACAAAGTCAGCAATTAGTTTGGTTTTTCTCAATGAAACTTCATCAAAGGTGACGTTGTTGGTTGATTGAACGAGTACATCTATTCATGATAGTCGCGAACAAAGTAACTGGGCGATTCCCTCCGTAAATGACGCAGGGACACTGGACACTAGGAACGTCTACGTTTCTCCCCTAGGTAGGAGTAGCTTTTCAACCTACTTTTGACCAAACAAGTAGGTGAAAATAACTCTCGAAAACTGTTCATTGAACTCAAACGAGAACATTCCGTGAACTAATTGGTAACGTAAAATGTTCTTCAGAGTCACACTGGAAAACGGCACGTTTACGTACTCAGAATTCGTCGATTGACCTAAAACTTTACGCATTAGGGTATTTGCTGGCAGTCAGTAAAGTGGGTCTGATGGACTTACTCTACCATAGGCCTAAGAGGGACATTCACGAAAACATGGTCCGTCCCTTTTGCAGATTAACAGTGAAAAGGTGGGAAAAGTATATTTTGCTACGGTTTCTGTAAATCGATATCCGGATAACAACATTGATCAAATTTCCAGCCATGTTTGATAAATTTGGCTCTATGATTACAAGCGGAATTCATAGAAAGAGGGTGCTTACAAAATTGATTTCTGAAAAAGTAATTGAAATGACTGAAATAATAAAAGGTCACTTAAGAGCAACTAAAATGTTTCTTCGATAGGTTGCAGATTCGACGGTTACTTTTACGCTGAACGTGGCCCAGCTCCTTAAGCGCATTGTTTAAATAATAGGGTTCATTCGGGATTTCCGTGGCGCCATTCAGGGCTGGATGAATAGGTTTATGACGCAAAATCAAGTTGAACTTTCCTTGAGGCAGCTTTAGAGGATCCCGGGTAGGCGCAACAGGGATAAGGACAAAGGAAATCGGGGACTAGAAGAAATAACTTAAAAATTGGAATGAAATGAACTGTTGTCAAATGTTGGGCTAGACAAATTGTGAACAGTTGGGTTGGTTCGACCTATCGAAATTCTGGGACGCATTGAAAATGACTCGATTTCCTACTCATCAGATATGAACTATTTATGGATCTCGATTCACATGAACCCGTATTGCGCGATGAGGATATGTAAGAGGAGGACACATACATATAGACAGAGAAACATTATGAGCGAGCGAATGGGGTTGACTTAGGGTGGCTGATAAATTAACTTTGAAAGAGTAAGAAATGGGATGAGAGAAACCGAGAAAGAGGAGAAACAAAATGCTCCACAGCTAAAGGTACGGGTAAAGCCTGGTCAACAAGTACTGCGTGGTTTTCAGGGGAAATTCAAACTCATGAGTTGAAGATGTGGTGAGTTTCACTAAGTGGTCGAAGTGTGAGATGTGATTTTGCTGATGTGCGTGGTACGCGCACGACTACAGACCACTAGTGGGTTTATAACGACAAATCCTTGACTGACAGTCACTCAGGAAAATGCTGCATTCCAAATTTGGATTAAGCTGTCTTAGAAATACTGACCTGTGGAATTTTGACTCATCGGAACTGAGGACGGCGTGATGATAAATTCTGTGCCTTGCGATGCCAACCCCGTTTAGTAAAGGCAGTCATATAAGTGGTAGTTTGGAAAGATGATGAAATAGAAAGGTGTGAAACTTTGCCTTTTGGGTGAATTTAGTTTTATCTGGTTGGAGTAATGAGTGATGAAAGTAACCATACTCTGGAGGACCCCCACTTGTGAATTAGAGGCAGAAGTGGACAGATCAGATGAAAAGACACGACTTTGCTCAATTTACAGCTCCAGAAATGCATAATCATGACCTCTCATCGCAACTGCATAGTTCTACATTGCGATTGGATTATGGAATGGCAATTAACAACGGGAAGTAATGGACTAAGTCTGTACCTCAGTAGTCCAATGTGCCAAGAACATAGATTAAGTAAGTGGTAAACATTTCATTTGAAAATTCATAAAAGGTAGGCACACATCAGGAGGAAAAAAGCACAAAGGCATTCAGTTGCTTCTGGTGTAATCTGAATTTGGTTCAGTAAACCCAACAGAAAAATGAAGATATCACAAAATTACCACTTGCAAATATTTAAGTAGCTAAGATTTATTCGATTTTAGTGTTAGGACAGCTGTTACTGCTTTATGCGATCAACCTACCATAAAATTAGAAAATCCTGGTTCCGTTCAGTTGTGAGTTTTGGCTAAAGGTTTCCTGGAAAAGTTGTAGAAGTTTTTGCGCTTCAATCCGGAGTTATCGTATCCTCCATGTATTCAGCTTGCGCTCTTGTGAAATTCAAGCTTTCCTTGTGAACTTTGAATGAGCACGCTCCACCCACTGCACGTGACATCAAGTACTCAAAACACTGATTTTAAGGGTTCGTTACATACCATCAAAACCGTGCACTAAAGTTCTTCACTAACTCCTTGAGAAGCAAACCATCAGTTGTCATATGTATTTTTCTCCACCCATTCCAGACAGTAGTCTGCAACTCATTCAGCTTTGATCTTCTCGACTATCTGCGATCAATGAAAGCTAAACAACATACCGATAATTTACAATTTGGTGGTAGCTTTTTCTCCATCCTAAGATGTACGGAACTTGATGTGAAAGTAAGTGTGGGAGTATCGCCCTATATGAGGATTCTCTTGGGCAAAGGATGGGATCAGACAGTGCGAAGTACTGTGCACAGATCGGAGCAGTTCACGTACTAATCTATGTGAGACTGTACATATTTGTTGTTTCTACTGATAGGCTTTGATTAGTTTTGTTCTGATGGATTGGGCTGACCAGCAAGTGTGCACACTAATAAGAAAAAGACACGAAGAAAAACGCGCGAAGGAATGAGATCTGAACAAACAAGCGGTGCAACTGGTTGCGATAGGAATTAATAATTAGTTTTGGTGATTGTATATTTGTTGAACGAGTACCTAGTTTGGCAGAAACTGTGCCAATCATTACCTGTACTAGAATAATGAAAGTGACCGAATTATGATGATGATGATTTGGATGATGATGATGACCATGATGATGATTCGGATGATGATGGGGGATTTAACTGCATACAAAAATAGTTTCAACGTGACAAAACTGATTTTTTTCAATCGCCTTTAAGTCAGAGGCTTCACGCTTGAGGAGCTATCTTGATCGGTTCTAGGAATTTGCTGAAAGCCCTCTTAGGGGGAATATGGTTGAACTGTTTTGAGAGGTACTAGGCAAGCAGAAAACTGGTTATTTTTGGCAGTACCATCCAAATGTATGGAGTCGAAAATCAACGAATAAGAGTACTTTTTCAAGAAAGTCTCTGTAAGAGGTAGAGCCAAAGAAGAACCCAGCCATTAGTGCTGTTTCATTATATTCTGATGATACAAGATCAGGTCGTCCGCCGGATTGCTTTTTGTGTAGGTTACTCCTTAAGAAACAGAACGGTGCTAAGATTCATCATCACAATGGGTATTCACTGACTAAAATAGTCGATGAATAAAAAGAAAAGTCTGTTTTCAATCACGTCTATTTCAGAATGACATGTGGTCTTCCGTTGCTGATTTCTGAGGTTACTAGGTAAACACCATATTCCAATGAGATAAAGACCCAACAAATATGTTTAAATAATATTTAGTTTACAGACTTACTGAAAGTCTAAGATGACCCCAATGTTTCTCTTTCTCCTCACCTACGGAATTCAAATTTCGTTATCTTATCTACTTCAATAAATTTACTCTAGGGTTTAGGCAGCCTGATCTGTTGATAAATGATGAAAGGCTGCAATATGTACATAGATCAAGTTCAGCAGACGTAAATGGTGTCCAGCAATAATTCCAAAGGTGTCAAATGGAATATTTTGCTTCGATTTTGTCCACACATGTTTTCACGTAAGTGTGGTAAGATGAGCGCGTTTGATGGCTTCAGAAGTTCACTGTATTTTCAGGGGTAGCCGGTAACCATGACACAAGTGTCGAACTTGGGGAAGATCCCCATAATTATCGATTACACACTTGTGTGGTCATCGCCGGACCGTTTGGATACACGGAATCCTCAAACTAGGACACTATCAGATGAACACAGCCGAAGTGGTTAAACACTTCTTCAACGGTCTAACGATAGGAATGGGTTTTGTGAGGTAGACTTTGTTTTTATTTTTGAAATTTTCGATTTCGTAAAATTGAGAATCCTCAGTGTAGTGTACACTTACAAAGGTACACTGAATATTCTAGTGCTCTGAATGGAAAACCAAGGTGTCAGACTTCTCTACATGAATTTTACACTTCCAGATAATAATGTGACACCTCGTTGATCTTTTATTCATCAGCGCGGTTGAAAGTAACAGTGGTGAAACCTTGAGGCTCCCTGAAAAAGTTCTCATGTCAAGATGTGACTCTTGTATTCAGTCAGATTTCAGAAGTGTGAAGAATAATGCATAAGTACAGCAAAAACAAATCAAGTGAAGTTTTTCCATTACTTAAAAATCATGAAACTAACGGGCTACGGCTCATGGTCCAGTGAACTCACTGCACAATTGGAGAAGGGGAACATCCATTGTAGGGACAATTTGTTGATTATTGGCTTAGAAAAATAAGGGTTGGAAATAGGAAAGAATAGAGGGTGTAAATTCGTTCACATGAATTTTTAGCTTCGTACTTCTCATCAGGTTAATACAGTCCGCATTCAAAATTTACCGGTGTAAAAATAATATCCAAGGTGTTAACAGAAAGACACAAAACTGAACGTCCATAGTGTTGAGAGATTAACCATTAGGCTCGCCTGTTTCCTATGCTTGTCCCTCCAACTCGCTGGTTATTATCCAGAAGAGGTGTTGCGCTTCAAATAACTGTTTGGCTAGCAAAAGACAAGTTTGTGTAACCTGTTCGCAATCACTTTCATCCTAGAGCAGATTCATTGTATGAACTTTTTAGAGCTACTGGGAGACATGCTAGAGAACACTGAACGGTCCAGCCGTTGCGAGAATGTGACACAAATCGATGGCATGAGCTGGTGTCGCGCTTGTTGAGGTTTTACGGATCCCTCTGGACATCTAACAGGGCCACTATTCAGGAACTCGACCGAACAGGCGCCTGGTTGTTCTTTCAGAGTGTTTCGCTCCACAACAGCAAGAACAACAATGAGCATAACATGAGGTAGAATGAGCGGTCACCTGGTCACTGAATATCAATTACGATCAGGGCTTGGCATGGTCACTTACACATATTGTGAGCTATAATAGCCTGGTGAAAAATAACTTAAAGACAAATCTGTTTTTGCCATTATAAGTCATCTAAATGACGATTATGAAGTTATGGGTACGCAGAGCACCAGACCAACTACATCATGATACGAACGCGCTGATCATCTTTGAATGAAGATTATCGGTCGTGCCAAGGTACCGATATTGGTGCTACCAAACCCTCGTTCGTTCACGCCTCGGGAAATACCTTTCAAACCAACGCAAAAACTGCGCCCGGAAGCTGATTAGGAGAACAGCTTTGGGATCATCTACAAATCTCCAAGCAGTCCTTGACGATGTTGTCTCCCATCTACTCACCGCCTTCTTCTGTGAAGAAGAAGCATCAGTGGAACTTCAGTGGACTTCACTGAAGATGTCAACCCAACCGACAAATTTGGATGAACTGAGGATGAAGCGACGAAGACGAAAATACTCGATCTCAGAGTTACTCTCCAGTTTCCCACAAAGACTAGGGAAGCTTGCCTTAATAGTTGCCCAGTCTTCCGCGACATCTGACGAAAAGTCCCCCATTCGGTCAGGAACGACCGCAACAACTACTGGGCCAAAATATGGGAATCCATGGCGACTGCAGCTAAAAATGATGATTTCTAAGATCTCTTCAACCTGATCTGCACTGCAACCGTTAAGCGACATTCAGCAAATTTCCGTCTTCGAGACTGTATCGGGTTGCTTATTTCTGAGGTGGCTGAAAAGATGCCGTGATAAAATGAACACTCCGAGGATTTACTAAATCTTCCCGTTGCAAAGCCTTGTAAAACAAACCCTAGCAATCTAGAGCGGACGCTATGACCTTAGTAGCAACCTATGACACCAAGAAAACATTACCGATGTAACACAAAAGTTAAGAGCCATGAGCCCCTGAAGAAGAAGACGTTACAAAAGAAGATATATAAATAATGTCTTTCGACGCTGTCTGAATCACTGTACACCCTATTTCCTCACTCTGGGGAAAAGAATAATTCCCAGTTACCCGAGAACTTCCATATTACTCCCCACTCCGAAGAAAGGTGTCACGACTGTGTGCGCAAACTACTGTGGTATCAGTCTAATTGACGTAGCCACCAAATATTCTCCGTGCGTTTGTTGAAGCTCTTCTCAGTGGTGCGGAACGAGCGCACTCTTTCCACTTAGAAAGAACTCCTCCATGATGGAAGGTGTACGCATCGAATATTCATTTTCTGCAGATTTTTAGAACTTCGGCACAAGTTCCAACAACTGACTGCAGCTTGGTTTATTGATTTTCGAGCTGTCTTTCATTCAGTTGACAGAAAACCGTTATGGACTGTGATTCAAGCTGATGGGATGCCCCAGAGAACTGTCAGTCTCAGGAAGCCTTATTGTAACGAAATCGGCAAGGTGGGTGAGGACACTTGTACTTGGACGGTCAAAATTTTAAGTTCGTGAAACACTTACGATCGTATATATAGCCCTCTTTTCAGACCGCTCTGCACCAACATTGATCCGTCTGCTGCCTGAGTATTTCGGCAGCGTTCCCGTCAGTTGCCTGTGGCCATTAGCTTGATTCTTGTGTACCGTTTCTGTTCGGCTGGTCCCATTATCCAATTTGACAGCTTGATAGGTAGCCCTTCATATGGACTATCCAGCTGGTTGCCTGAGATCTCGCTGCCTTCCATCTGCTAGTCCGTATGCCTCCTTTTGTCTGATTCGGGATGCCTCCGACATATTCGCCGTCTGTTCTTTTGTCTGTGGCCCTCGATTGGTTGTCCCGATCTGTTTGATATTCGCGTTGTCCTGTTGTTCCGGCAGTCTTTGCGACAATATTACACGAATGCGCGTGAGAGAATACGGATCCACGGAGAAGGGTCCAATAAATTTTTCCTTAATTCCGGTGCTATATCAGGATGTTCCTTCTTGCAAGTGCTGTTCAACTACACCGTCAATTGAATGGTGCGTCAGGCGCACACCAATTACCCTGGTATTCAGCTGGGCATCGCTGATTTCTTCGCCGACTTGGAATTCGTAGACAATTTCTTCACTACTGGAGACAGCCCAACTGCCTAA
The DNA here is from genome assembly GCA_948099385.1 of Fasciola hepatica. Lineage (NCBI taxonomy): Eukaryota > Metazoa > Platyhelminthes > Trematoda > Plagiorchiida > Fasciolidae > Fasciola > Fasciola hepatica. The sequence continues at coordinate 8,465,071 of CANUEZ040000019.1, forward strand.
CAGCCAGTTCTCAATCGCATAGAATACTTCGCAAAATTCACGGGTCTGAAGATCAACACGTTGAAGACAAAGGTTCTTTAAACTTTCGCTACACTGTCTATTCAACCGATATACACGAACTGAGAACAAACCGAGAGCTTCCCGATGTTCAAATATGCGGGCACCACGATCCTTGCAAGCGGACGCACCAAAATGAAGCCAAGTTGAGCAACAACAGCGCCAGGATTGCGGTTCTCCAGCTTCACAATGCACTCTGGATGCGCAACGAAATCATTCCCCGGACTAAACTCCGACTCTTCCGGGTCGCTATCCATCCAGCACTGACCTACGGTTGCAAGAAGTGGCTACAAAGCGTTGAGAATATCATAAAACTGGATTTGTTTGGCAATTGGTGTTTGCCGTGGATACTGAAAGCCACTTGGCACGACAAGCTTTCGGCGGACTCAATAAGACAACAGTGCTTCGATATCGAAAAGCTGTCAGTGTTCCTTCGACGTCAACAATTGCGAAGATTTAGTCATGTTCTACGACCTCCAGACGCGGAGATCTCAAGACAATGCATCTCTACTCTCTCGTGTCCAAGACATCACTGTCGCCTTGTGGCACCGCTGAAAAAACGAATTGGTGCAGTTAAGTCGGACGCCGAGCGATTAGGACTCTAGTTTGTCTATGGCCTTCGAAACTGGGAGTAGAACCGGATTTCCTTGCGCTCTCCTCTCGTATCTGGTCATCGCTCGTAAGTAGGGGCTATTCGGGCTATCTGTGAAGCCAAATCATTCTCTCGCATGGGCTAGCTGCATGAAAGTTAAGATACCAAGGAAAATACCGACTATTCCAGTGTGATTTATGCAGCAGCTACCCACGAAACTAAAAGAACAGCCTGAAATTCTAATCCAACGACCTTCTGTGAAAGAAGAATTGGGCAGTCCTGAAGATATCCAACTGATGAGACGCTGTCCCAAGTCATTAGTAAATTCCATTACCAGTGTGAGGCTGATGTAACGTTTGCCTCGTGGTATCGGAGATACGAAAACATTCTTAAAGTGGATGAAGCTACTCTTGATGTAGCCGTCAGAGTACAACTTCCGTTGTGTAAACTGGGTCCGGCTGAAAATGACAAGTACAGCACTTTCATCCTTTGATCTAAAGGACCTTGATTAGGCACAGGGAGTAGAACGCCTCAGTTCCATTTTTGGTGAACCTTCGTATTTGCTTATTAGTCGTTTCCAGTGTTTGTGGCATTCAACGAGTGATGACGATAGCTTTGTCTCCTAAGCGAGCCGTGTTAATGGTGAACGTGAACGTTTCAAACTCCCAAATCTCACGAGCAATCAGTCCTAAACCATTACTTTTGTCTGTGGTCTCCAGTCACCTGCTGACCATAACAGTCGCACCCGGCTCATACCCAAACTTGAAACGGACCCTGAAATCACATTACAACAGATCACCGAAGGCTGTCAGCGCCCGATTAGTTTAAAACACAATGCCAATATGCTCCGGTAAGCAGGTGTGCAGCCAGTTCCCGTAATCATTACTTTAACTACGGCCAGAAGACCACTATTTTCATAACCATATTTCCGAGACAGACCGCGCACGACGTGTAGACACTGTAGATTGTTGAATTTTGCTCGTTTTTATGCGTACAGGTCACACAAATGTGAAATTTGTGGTGGAATCGGTCATAAAGAAATCATCTGATGAGACTGTATCGCCCGCTGACATGAGATACGATGTTAACCCTGCAATGACTGTTGACGACATTTCCTTTTCTCTTCAGGTCTGCAGATAGTGCTGCCCACCGCGACAGAGGATAGGCTATAATATCTTGCTCAGGGTAGCAACCCACTGGCTATGTTACTTCCTCGAAAGATAATACCGTCTCACGTTCAAGTCAGCACAGCATGCCCATAAACCCCGATCGCGAATAAGTCTCCCGCCTCACATTCCAGTCGGAGGATCTTTCGTCTAGCACATTTTCATGACTAGGTCAAACACCATCTGCACCATTGCACTTCGTAGTAATAACTTCCGTGTTTATCGTTTAGACGCTTCATGACGTGCTTTATTGTTTACCACTGTATACTTGTCAAGTCCATTACCATGGCTACAACAGTTTTCCGTCTTGTTTCGTTCCATGGAACCTCGTCAAATGATACTCTTCTCTGGTCCCACAAACTTATGAGTACTTTGGCACAAATGTTCGCATTCTGGTCCGACCTGATCACAAACGGTCTTTCGTTTCTCACGAACTTACCGATTAGATTTCATAAATCATATTGGTTATTGGTTACCTGTCGCTGGATGACTATTTCCGCAGTTGATGTCATTGGAAACAAATCTGGTTTACTCTTGACCAATATCCTATGGTTCCTTCAAATCACTGATTTTGATGGTCAGCATCCTACAGCATAGCTACATTCACAAACTTCGCACGCTTTCTCATGCGCTCTCATATTGCTTGTACGCTGTGACGTAGGTGACATTTATCGGAAACTTTCCACGTATTTTAGCTTGGGGGCTGCTGTAGTCTCTTCGACGGTTCCGGGAAACAAGTATATACCAGTCATTATTTTGGACTTATTTTCAATAGGATCTCTTCTAAAGCTTGATTTTGACTGTTTTTTTCCCTCGGTTGCACACGTTTGACGGAACTGACCTTCACGAGGTTTCTGTCGATCTCGCCTTTGACACACTAGGTTTTCGCCGGTTGTACGTGCTCGGTTCGCTTTTGCCTCAACTTTGCGTTGATTTGCTTTCTGAGTATTGCTTGTACCGGTACCATTTGGGTGCCATGTTGTATACAATACATTATCGTATCTTTCTTCTGACTCGAACCACCACACAGCTCTTCCGGCCGAGGGGATGCAACAAAATTGATTTTCGGCCATTCGTTTAACACGTGTTTATTGTTTAACTGAGCGCTGAATGTCCAGCTCGGTTGAAATTTGACCGTTGCCCTCGTGCACACTCTCACGCACGCCCTCAAAAGCACACCGACCGCTGTCCCCGCCGTTCGCCTCTCTCATTCTCACGGGTCGGGGAGAATACCTTTCGGGCTAACGTGGTCGCATAGCTCGGGTATTGGAGTAATGTGCAGGTGGTTCACATTAGTACAGAGGACCAAAGAACACGTTCAATAAGGAAACTGCGAGGTAAGGCCTAGCGACCCTAAAGGGATTTCATTGATTTTTCTTCCCGAGACTGGATAAAAGACATGTTTTCGGGTGTTTCTAACCTTATATCTTTTATACCATAATAATTTTGGTTCAGTCAAAATGATTTTGTCACTTCCGTTGTTGTTAGCTCTTTATGAACCTTCACTTGATATTGTTATGGAAGCTGGTGATCCTGATTATGAGATGGGAGCTGTCGTCCTGCATCTTTTAATGGACCGGTCCCAGATAGCTATCAATCACGCTTCCAAGTATTTAACGTCCGTCAAGTAGCTCGATAATCAAACTGATAAGAAAGCACTGATCCAGGGGAGAAATTTTACCCTTCAAACAGACCTCACACCAGTTTCGCCTGTGCTACCGGCCATCCGTCCTAAAGATGGGCTCCAATTCTTTCGGGGGTATAACTTTCAACTTCAGTATAAATCCTCAGGGACAGGACATTCTGATGCATTGTCACATTTATTAGAGACACAGGATAAAAGAGATGATGACCTGATTATGGTGTCCAATGATATCGAAAAAGACAGTTCAACGAGGGTTAATGAATGTTGTCGCGGGCCTGATAGTCACGTCAGACGTTATCAAATATTACTCCAGTACTGATGACGCTATCAGTTGATTCAAGAACATCCAGGTAAACAGATAGCCAGGGTAGGTTTCTGAACCTTTGATTCGTTTTTTCTATGGAGAGACTCTCTATCTATTTTAGATGAATGCTTATCCTGCAGTCACTGAAATCAAATGATTTTAAGTAGTTTCACGAAGCACATTCTGGGTTGAATAAGACGAAACCCCAGAGGCACAGCTACTTTTACTGGCCTTTCATGGGTGGAGACATCCAAAAATGGGTTGAAGTTTGGGGTCACTGTGCAGTAGCTAGAGCCCCAGGAAAGCCCAGTCTACAAAAGAAACTTCCAAGGTAACGGGCCGTTTATCGACCAGGTAGGATGTTGCATAACGCCAACTTCCGTCAGATTTGATGCCGAAAGGACAAAAAGTAGGAGATAGAAGTCACGAAAGCGCCCAGCAAAATCAATATGGATGTGTTTCCGTGGTTTCTGTGTGAATAAATGGGATTGTGGTTCTACTTGTGCCGTTGATTTCATAGCTACTGCACAGTGACCCCAAACTCCAACCCATTTTTGGATGTCTCCACCCATGAAAGGCCAGTAAAAGTAGCTGTGCCTCTGGGGTTTCGTCTTATTCAACCCAGAATGTGCTTCGTGAAACTACTTAAAATTATTTGATTTCAGTGACCGCAGGATAAGCATTCATCTAAAATAGATAGAGAGTCTCTCCATAGAAAAAACGAATCAAAGGTTCAGAAACCTACCCTGGCTATCTGTTTACCTGGATGTTCTTGAATCAACTGATAGCGTCATCAGTACTGGAGTAATATTTGATAACGTCTGACGTGACTATCAGGCCCGCGACAACATTCATTAACCCTCGTTGAACTGTCTTTTTCGATATCATTGGACACCATAATCAGGTCATCATGTCTTCTATCCAGTCTCGGGAAGAAAAATCAATGAAATCCCTTTAGGGTCGCTAGGCCTTACCTCGCAGTTTCCTTATTGAACGTGTTCTTTGGTCCTCTGTACTAATGTGAACCACCTGCACATTACTCCAATACCCGAGCTATGCGACCACGTTAGCCCGAAAGGTATTCTCCCCGACCCGTGAGAATGAGAGAGGCGAACGGCGGGGACAGCGGTCGGTGTGCTTTTGAGGGCGTGCGTGAGAGTGTGCACGAGGGCAACGGTCAAATTTCAACCGAGCTGGACATTCAGCGCTCAGTTAAACAATAAACACGTGTTAAACGAATGGCCGAAAATCAATTTTGTTGCATCCCCTCGGCCGGAAGAGCTGTGTGGTGGTTCGAGTCAGAAGAAAGATACGATAATGTATTGTATACAACATGGCACCCAAATGGTACCGGTACAAGCAATACTCAGAAAGCAAATCAACGCAAAGTTGAGGCAAAAGCGAACCGAGCACGTACAACCGGCGAAAACCTAGTGTGTCAAAGGCGAGATCGACAGAAACCTCGTGAAGGTCAGTTCCGTCAAACGTGTGCAACCGAGGGAAAAAAACAGTCAAAATCAAGCTTTAGAAGAGATCCTATTGAAAATAAGTCCAAAATAATGACTGGTATATACTTGTTTCCCGGAACCGTCGAAGAGACTACAGCAGCCCCCAAGCTAAAATACGTGGAAAGTTTCCGATAAATGTCACCTACGTCACAGCGTACAAGCAATATGAGAGCGCATGAGAAAGCGTGCGAAGTTTGTGAATGTAGCTATGCTGTAGGATGCTGACCATCAAAATCAGTGATTTGAAGGAACCATAGGATATTGGTCAAGAGTAAACCAGATTTGTTTCCAATGACATCAACTGCGGAAATAGTCATCCAGCGACAGGTAACCAATAACCAATATGATTTATGAAATCTAATCGGTAAGTTCGTGAGAAACGAAAGACCGTTTGTGATCAGGTCGGACCAGAATGCGAACATTTGTGCCAAAGTACTCATAAGTTTGTGGGACCAGAGAAGAGTATCATTTGACGAGGTTCCATGGAACGAAACAAGACGGAAAACTGTTGTAGCCATGGTAATGGACTTGACAAGTATACAGTGGTAAACAATAAAGCACGTCATGAAGCGTCTAAACGATAAACACGGAAGTTATTACTACGAAGTGCAATGGTGCAGATGGTGTTTGACCTAGTCATGAAAATGTGCTAGACGAAAGATCCTCCGACTGGAATGTGAGGCGGGAGACTTATTCGCGATCGGGGTTTATGGGCATGCTGTGCTGACTTGAACGTGAGACGGTATTATCTTTCGAGGAAGTAACATAGCCAGTGGGTTGCTACCCTGAGCAAGATATTATAGCCTATCCTCTGTCGCGGTGGGCAGCACTATCTGCAGACCTGAAGAGAAAAGGAAATGTCGTCAACAGTCATTGCAGGGTTAACATCGTATCTCATGTCAGCGGGCGATACAGTCTCATCAGATGATTTCTTTATGACCGATTCCACCACAAATTTCACATTTGTGTGACCTGTACGCATAAAAACGAGCAAAATTCAACAATCTACAGTGTCTACACGTCGTGCGCGGTCTGTCTCGGAAATATGGTTATGAAAATAGTGGTCTTCTGGCCGTAGTTAAAGTAATGATTACGGGAACTGGCTGCACACCTGCTTACCGGAGCATATTGGCATTGTGTTTTAAACTAATCGGGCGCTGACAGCCTTCGGTGATCTGTTGTAATGTGATTTCAGGGTCCGTTTCAAGTTTGGGTATGAGCCGGGTGCGACTGTTATGGTCAGCAGGTGACTGGAGACCACAGACAAAAGTAATGGTTTAGGACTGATTGCTCGTGAGATTTGGGAGTTTGAAACGTTCACGTTCACCATTAACACGGCTCGCTTAGGAGACAAAGCTATCGTCATCACTCGTTGAATGCCACAAACACTGGAAACGACTAATAAGCAAATACGAAGGTTCACCAAAAATGGAACTGAGGCGTTCTACTCCCTGTGCCTAATCAAGGTCCTTTAGATCAAAGGATGAAAGTGCTGTACTTGTCATTTTCAGCCGGACCCAGTTTACACAACGGAAGTTGTACTCTGACGGCTACATCAAGAGTAGCTTCATCCACTTTAAGAATGTTTTCGTATCTCCGATACCACGAGGCAAACGTTACATCAGCCTCACACTGGTAATGGAATTTACTAATGACTTGGGACAGCGTCTCATCAGTTGGATATCTTCAGGACTGCCCAATTCTTCTTTCACAGAAGGTCGTTGGATTAGAATTTCAGGCTGTTCTTTTAGTTTCGTGGGTAGCTGCTGCATAAATCACACTGGAATAGTCGGTATTTTCCTTGGTATCTTAACTTTCATGCAGCTAGCCCATGCGAGAGAATGATTTGGCTTCACAGATAGCCCGAATAGCCCCTACTTACGAGCGATGACCAGATACGAGAGGAGAGCGCAAGGAAATCCGGTTCTACTCCCAGTTTCGAAGGCCATAGACAAACTAGAGTCCTAATCGCTCGGCGTCCGACTTAACTGCACCAATTCGTTTTTTCAGCGGTGCCACAAGGCGACAGTGATGTCTTGGACACGAGAGAGTAGAGATGCATTGTCTTGAGATCTCCGCGTCTGGAGGTCGTAGAACATGACTAAATCTTCGCAATTGTTGACGTCGAAGGAACACTGACAGCTTTTCGATATCGAAGCACTGTTGTCTTATTGAGTCCGCCGAAAGCTTGTCGTGCCAAGTGGCTTTCAGTATCCACGGCAAACACCAATTGCCAAACAAATCCAGTTTTATGATATTCTCAACGCTTTGTAGCCACTTCTTGCAACCGTAGGTCAGTGCTGGATGGATAGCGACCCGGAAGAGTCGGAGTTTAGTCCGGGGAATGATTTCGTTGCGCATCCAGAGTGCATTGTGAAGCTGGAGAACCGCAATCCTGGCGCTGTTGTTGCTCAACTTGGCTTCATTTTGGTGCGTCCGCTTGCAAGGATCGTGGTGCCCGCATATTTGAACATCGGGAAGCTCTCGGTTTGTTCTCAGTTCGTGTATATCGGTTGAATAGACAGTGTAGCGAAAGTTTAAAGAACCTTTGTCTTCAACGTGTTGATCTTCAGACCCGTGAATTTTGCGAAGTATTCTATGCGATTGAGAACTGGCTGTTAGGCAGTTGGGCTGTCTCCAGTAGTGAAGAAATTGTCTACGAATTCCAAGTCGGCGAAGAAATCAGCGATGCCCAGCTGAATACCAGGGTAATTGGTGTGCGCCTGACGCACCATTCAATTGACGGTGTAGTTGAACAGCACTTGCAAGAAGGAACATCCTGATATAGCACCGGAATTAAGGAAAAATTTATTGGACCCTTCTCCGTGGATCCGTATTCTCTCACGCGCATTCGTGTAATATTGTCGCAAAGACTGCCGGAACAACAGGACAACGCGAATATCAAACAGATCGGGACAACCAATCGAGGGCCACAGACAAAAGAACAGACGGCGAATATGTCGGAGGCATCCCGAATCAGACAAAAGGAGGCATACGGACTAGCAGATGGAAGGCAGCGAGATCTCAGGCAACCAGCTGGATAGTCCATATGAAGGGCTACCTATCAAGCTGTCAAATTGGATAATGGGACCAGCCGAACAGAAACGGTACACAAGAATCAAGCTAATGGCCACAGGCAACTGACGGGAACGCTGCCGAAATACTCAGGCAGCAGACGGATCAATGTTGGTGCAGAGCGGTCTGAAAAGAGGGCTATATATACGATCGTAAGTGTTTCACGAACTTAAAATTTTGACCGTCCAAGTACAAGTGTCCTCACCCACCTTGCCGATTTCGTTACAATAAGGCTTCCTGAGACTGACAGTTCTCTGGGGCATCCCATCAGCTTGAATCACAGTCCATAACGGTTTTCTGTCAACTGAATGAAAGACAGCTCGAAAATCAATAAACCAAGCTGCAGTCAGTTGTTGGAACTTGTGCCGAAGTTCTAAAAATCTGCAGAAAATGAATATTCGATGCGTACACCTTCCATCATGGCGGAATTCTTTCTAAGTGGAAAGAGTGCGCTCGTTCCGCACCACTGAGAAGAGCTTCAACAAACGCACGGAGAATATTTGGTGGCTACGTGAGTTAGTTTCTGCACAGTAGAGTAGTCTCTTTCCAGGAAGAAACCCTAGTCAGAAGCGTACAAACTATTTCTCATTGGGAGGTACAGCATCCAGCGCTGCGGACTGTCATAAGGTGGTAATCACATGCGTAGTATCATTTGCACAGGGAAGTTTGCTCAAAAAAAAAGCAAATTGTGTATTCCAAGCATTCTACAAACTGATCATAACTGAAGAGAATCGCAGATGAACGAAACTCGAGTTTGGTGCTTCCGAGTGAGGGGTTGGTCGGATGACCTGGGGTTAGTACGAAGTCCAAAGTGCAGTCAGTCGAGCAACGTGGGAAGAATTAGTTCATATCCAACACATCTATCTTTCACCAAAAAAAGTCTTTGCGCAATCAGAGTAACAACGTCTATGACGTAACTAACTCACGCACAAGTTAAATTGCATCCTAGACCCTTTTTCAATTTCTTCATGCAGAAATGTGTATTTGATAGCCTTTGGGAAGACAAGGCTCTTAAGAGACAAGGCTATCAAATACACATTTCTGCATGAAGAAATTGAAAAAGGGTCTAGGATGCAATTTAACTTGTGCGTGAGTTAGTTACGTCATAGACGTTGTTACTCTGATTGCGCAAAGACTTTTTTTGGTGAAAGATAGATGTGTTGGATATGAACTAATTCTTCCCACGTTGCTCGACTGACTGCACTTTGGACTTCGTACTAACCCCAGGTCATCCGACCAACCCCTCACTCGGAAGCACCAAACTCGAGTTTCGTTCATCTGCGATTCTCTTCAGTTATGATCAGTTTGTAGAATGCTTGGAATACACAATTTGCTTTTTTTTTGAGCAAACTTCCCTGTGCAAATGATACTACGCATGTGATTACCACCTTCTGACAGTCCGCAGCGCTGGATGCTGTACCTCCCAATGAGAAATAGTTTGTACGCTTCTGACTAGGGTTTCTTGCTGGAAAGAGACTACTCTACTGTGCAGAAACTTAAAAGACCGTAAATGAATGCGAATAAAGGAATTCCTCCAGTGAGTTTGAACAACACGGGTGAATGAACCTTTTAGGCCACCGCACGGCTCTAAGGACAAGAGTAAACCCAAGTATAAACGTGATGTTTGCTACCTGTCCAAATGTATCGCATTCTAATCAGCTTTGCGGATGCTGTCACAGTAACTGCAACCAATGAAGAGAAATTCTGAAATTCTGTCGCCGGGAAGGTGGAAATATCGGTGAACGAGGCTGATCCTACGAGAATACAGACATCTACGCCGTCGGAGTTCTAGCTGGTACGAAACACAGAGTGCTGTGTTCACGACAATAATCGAGCTAAGGTTACATTGTTTTAGATGCAACATTCGCAGTTGGGATGGCTGTATGTATGAACAGGTCAGATATGTGCACGTCTAAGAATGCATCTGACATGAAAATATATGCCCTAAACACACGTATCACATGCCTGCAGGGAATTCAGTAGAGATAGCCCCGGAAGTCACTCTTCAGTCCCATTTGGATCTACGTAAAAAGCTAGCCTTTTAGCTAACTTCGGTGGAAACTGAATAGACCCATAACCTCCGAAAGACTCCCATTTTTCCAGTTGAAAAAGGATATTTGCACCCAGGTCTGTATGTCTAGCTGGTACATGATCGCATAAGTTCAACACAATAACAAGTAACTGAAACTTGTAAAACGAACAGTGCAGATATCGGCTATTTTTTGTGTGCCAGCTGCTTTATTTGTTTGGGATCAACTGCCCGTAGGCCGTTCTCACTGACAGTCATCATCTACGTACTGCATTCCAAAAGTGAAAACTCATTTGGATAAAAACGGAATTGATCGCGCTCAAATTACGGCTCGTTTATCCTAATTCAAGAACCACACCCCCATTGATTTCGTTGTAGAACAAAAGGCAAATAAAAGACAAGAATAAAATGACTGTACGTCTGTTTGTGATGTGCCTTATCATATTGGCCATTACATACTCTCCATGTGATGAGTTTGACAAACGATTAGAAAGTGAGTGTTTTTATTCACTGAATGTGGAAATAGTCATTAGAAGCAAACAGCGTGAGCCACTTGTCTGGCAGCAATAGGTATATGAAAAGTATATGGAAGAGAAGTGCGTGACGAGTAAAAGGAATCGCGACTAAACTCGATAACACTTCATAAAAAAAGTAAGGGGTTCTATACAAGAACAGTTTTGGAGGTACGAACCTTGTAGGAATTTTCTGGTGGTTCTGAAATCCATGGACGACAAATTCATCAAGGTTTCACAACTTAGTTTGGCGATCTATGCATCGTATTGGTTTTCATACGGGAAATTTGAGTTGGTGAATATTTGCATGCCGGTGCTTTCAGCTTTTGCGTAATGCTTGCCAAGAACGACATGTGGTGTTGCCAATTCTTCAGCCACATCGTCGAAAGTTCGATTTTTTGTTTCCGGAAAGTACAAGAAGAACACGACCCAACATGCGACCACGACTACGAGGAAGATAAGGAACGAATAACCTCCGATAGCAGCCTGAAATTACGGAGGAGAACAATGCAATCGATTCGTTTGTTTCTTATGAATTAGAATGAAAGCTATTTTCTCGTTGGATTATTTGTCTTCAAAATTTGATAAGTGTGCAGTGCATTACTGAACATAATATTCGTAATTACAAACATAAAAAGGTACAAGTGGAAGTCCCGTTACCATGAAATCTCATGAATACATGAAATAGCCTGATATTTCATCATCGGCAGCAAAATTTTTATATGAAGACAATAACTGGTATGAGATCAAATCGGTATCCTGCAGGAGAAGTTAATTGTTTAGCTGACTGTTACGTGGTCTCCACATTTCACGCTCAAACCTCGGGTCATCCGACCAACCTGCACTCGGAAGCACCAGCCTCGAATTTCGCTCTTGTTAGAGCTCAGCAGAGGTGCATATCCTCCACCTCACCCAGGGTTTGAACCCGGGCCCCTTCACCTAGGAGGCGTATGTTTTACCTCTGCTCCACCCCACCCCGTCCGGAATGATCCGAGTCGCCAACGTTAGCTTGTTTAGATTTCCACCTCGAATCGGATTAGTCCGGACAGGAGTGGGGTGGAGCAGTGGTCACTCACACGCCCTCGAGGTGAAAAAGCCCGGGTTCAAACCCTGGGTGTGGCAAAGGATTTACACCATTGATGAGCTCCAACGAGAGCGAAACTCCAGGCTGATGCTTCCGGGTGCACGTTGGCCGGAGGAGCTGCGCAGTGTGCGTGAAGTGTGAAGTCCAAAGCACAGTCAACTAGACAAGTATCCATCAGTCCGGCTCGCTACTCGCAAGTAGTTGCGTGAGGGACATACTAAACGAGATGGTATGTCGTCATGGGATGCCATCGGGACAGCTATTATTGCTTCATGCCTCTTAACTACTTGCGAGTAGTATGGAGGAATGATGACACTTTGACCAGCTGAGTGTTCTTTGGACTCCACCATTCACTCGCAAACCTCAATTCATCCGGTTAACCCTGGACTGGGAAGTCCAAACTGCACTATCATTGTTTATAGGGCTCTTCAGGGGTTGATATCCTTCATCACACCGAGGGTTTGAACCCCAAGCCCTTTCATGTTGAAAGCGTGTGTCACCGCTGCTCCACCTCGCACATGTCCGGACCTATCCGAATCACCGAGTTGAATTTGCTCAGACGTCGTCCTTTAGGACAACCAGCAATGTCCGACACCTTCAAAGAGAGGCACGGTAACTCCCCACGTCAACTCTGAGCGAATGCCTCCAACCAAGTCGAAAACTAACAATGCAATCTGGAGCTGTCGAGGCTCAGAGACGAAGTGAACGGAAAATAATCTAAATAAAGTTATTAGGAATAATATACTCACGTTTATATCTGGATAGCTGATCAAAACGAGCAGGTTCGACAGCCACTGAATACCCTGGCTGAGTGCATAAGCAGCGGCTCGAGGCTCTTGGCGGAACATTTCGGATACAACCAAACCGGGTATAGTACCCAAACCAACAGCGAATCCACCGATGTAGATAAAAATGAATACCGTGGACACAATACCCAGAGTCCTTCCGATTGGCTGATTTTCATTCTGTTTCGCGATTGTCACAGTGATTGTGAGCACCAAAAGAGAGAGGGCAAGTACGACTGATGGCCATAATAGTAATTGACGGCGCCCAGCACGTTCCAACAAAGGTAGTGCGATTATTGTCATAACGACATTGAAAGCTCCGATACCGACCACACAATATTGGATTTGGCTTTTATCTAATCCAGCCGTTTCGAGCATCGTAGACGAGTACGCGATAACCTGTAAAATAAGCAACCGACCAATTAAGTCAACAAATGGATGCAAACGGGAGCTGAACAAGGTAAAATTGTGATTACCCGCTGATTAACACCTTATCTCCTCGTTTTGATACTCGATAGTGGGTTAAAATGCAGAACCCGTGGGTAGCACATCTCATTCCACAACAGGTTACTTATGGTTCCTCAGAGCACGAAAAACTATGCTACCTTAATTTCATTGAGAACGTCGTACACTTTACCGAATAGTACTATGGGGTTACTCACCGCGTTAATACCGCTCAGTTGTTGTTGAATCTGAATCAAACAAGCCAAGAGAACGGGCATGCGCAAATCTTTCGCAGTGAAGATTTGGCCACACTTGAATTTCGATCGCCGTTTCGCCGCTTCCATTTCCTCTCTTAATTCTTCGATGAACGTGTCCACATCTTCTTTCGAGTTCAATTTGACAAAGGCCTTACGCGCACCGTGTTCGTTTCCTTTGTTCATGAACAAGAATCGAGGACTTTCGGGACAGAATGGGAGAACAAACATTGAGATAGCTGCGGGTACTCCTGCTAGCCCAACTGCCAGTGGCCAAAGTGTTTCCGTGTTGAGTATTGCATCCAAGGTCAGTATGTACGCTATGAGGATACCCAAAGTTAAAGCTAACTGATGGCAAGCTCCAACTGCACCTCGAATATCCCGTGGAGAGATTTCGGTCAAGTAGAGTGATGCCACACCCAAAGTGATACCTGCGTTGAAACCGGACACGACTCTGCCTACGTAGAGTAGGGCGGGTGATTTTGCCAATACACACGGTCCCGTAATCACGGCTCCAATAATGGCGAATGCATTGTTCATAAGTAACGTATTCCGTCTGGAAACAAGAATATGGATACCGTACCTTTTATCTTAGTCCAGATCGGTGGTACCAACATTAAAACCCAATACAATTCCAAGCAGAAGCAGCTTTAAATGTTCATGGAATGGGAATGTGAATTACGAATGCTTAACTTACCGTCCTAATTTCTCAGCCATGACTCCAGAGGAGAATGAACCAATTGCCCCAGCTACCACGAATATCGCGCTGACCAAGGCGTACATGAAATCTGTACCAGGACCACCACTCACGTATTTTCCCGTAAAGCTCTTTATGTTCTGTACAATGATACGATGGAAAGCGTTATGCGTGATGTGATGTGATAGGATATAATGTACGGAAAAGACATGTGAATAATCGAGATTAACTATACGAATTATTTGTTTTTGATGAATTTTAAGAAGTAAAGACTAGAGAATATCTCGCTCAACTTACCCCACCGGGAAGATTCATGATTCCCGTGTCATAACCGACGAGACCTGAAGATCCGAAAGCGGTTATGAAGACCGTCAAAATAAGCATAGGCGTAATGCCAACATTCTGGAACGGAAAAGAAGAACCGGTATTTGTGCTCGCTAGCTCAATGATGAACGATACACAAATAATATCTTCATTAACTATGATGTTATCATAAAGCGTACTTGTAATTAATAGGCCACCAATAATAACCAACAGTACGCTAACTAAGGTCTGGTGGTACGAGATTTTAAGCAGTGAATAATTATTGTAATGACGTATAACTCTGTTCCCCTATACCTCAGACTAATTCACCGTTGTTACTACGGTATTTGGGTTGGATGTCTTCTTTGTTTGAACGACATTGGTAACTCGTAGATTCGCGTAAACGGATGGACAAACCGAGGCCAAAGAATTTCCGTATTCTTTATTCTGGATCAAATGTTCACCTACGATGAGCACAAGACTGCAGATTGCAAAACACTACAGTACCTATGATATATTGAGTCACATTTCCTTTATGCAGATGGGAATTTTGTACGAACTGTTTTCTTGCGCTGCAGCAGCAGAAAAAATTGTCGACCATGAGCCGATAGAAACAGCTCCGGTGTGGGTTATCACGATGAAGATGGATTGTCTGGGCTAATCGACATTGTCCTGATCAATGACCAATATATGAATGAATTCATACTTAGAATGCATTGCAGTGATTGTATGAGATTATGAACTATCGAAATATGTGGTTTGAAAAAGGGCATGACACATAATTGGTATGCTGGTAGGACGTACCGAACAAACACCCATTTTTGTATTGATGGAATTTCCAACTTCTTTTTGTGTTCTGGTTTTTCGACTGAATGAACAACCGAGTGACTTTGCTGTTTAAATGTCTTCTTTGCCCAAGGTCAGTCGCGTGTCCTCCGCATATTGTATTCATGATGTACTACAAAGTGTCCCACCCCCGATAGCCGTCCAACAGAAATATCATTTGTTCAGCGAATATCTGATATGGTTGTATTGTGGCTATTGTTATCTCAAGCCAATTAGCTGTGAAGTTTTTCTTGTGAGTCCAACGGTACAGATCATTTGTGAGCTAAATTTTGACTAGTGGGACACTTCCCCTTGAGCTTGGTGTTTACTCAGCGAATACGGTTGGTGGAATGCGTTTCACGCATATACACGCACAAAAAGAAGACATTGTGAATGCACACGACGGGATGACTTCAAGCTCCTCTGAGGAGTACACAAACGCAAAGTGGCAAATTCATACTTTCGTGTCGAGACTTGTTAGTGATTGCGTGTGACCACGTGGAAATATAGGTGAACAATCTTTTGCGGTACCCATTCTGATCTGTTTAAGGAGATGCAGAGGCAATGTAGTAGGTTTAGCTTTATCTACACGGATTCGTTAATTGAAACAGTTGGCATGATTATTCGAGCAGCGATTGGTATGAGCACGAAAGCTACGCACGCCCCCCCCCCCTACCCTCGAACAAGGTCCATTACACGGAGGATAGCGATGACAATTCGTGGCACACCATCAGCCTCCTATCATCAGATCATTTGTGAATGTTTTGCCAGACAAACCTGTTGAAAAGCTTACCAGCTGATTTCGGAGAGAAAGCTCCTAGCTTCAAAAATTACAGTTGTATGATACAGTTCGTCATACAGTATCAAGGCTTAACTCACTATTGAAAACCGTGGAAAAGCAGTTCAGCTGTATTTGCCATATTTCTTCTTTGTACGGAAGTAGCTCCGAGATCCTGCCGCTTGAATAAACGGACCTTGTTCACACATGGATTATTCCTATGGTTTGACAAACCCATTCAGCTACCCTTTTTAATGTGAGAAATAATTTGGACAATATTTTGTACTTTCACTTAAGACCCATATTCAGAGTGTAGTTCGTGAACCAAGCGACAAAATAGTCTACCCGGAAGGCCATTTATACGTAGCCACTGCCGGGTGGTAGGCTACTTGTGGGAAAGTAGACAGACGGCGAAAAGAATGGGGACGGAATGTTTCTAACTGGGAACGCTATCACTTTTCGGGTGAATTGTATTTTATGTATAAAAAAATAATTACTCGTGGTTGCCTATGCCCGCCAGTAAACAGATGAACTATCAGTCTTCCTTAGGTTCACTGAGATTCCCACTATCAGCGGTCGCGTGAACTTTGATGACTCACTGGTAGCGCACAAGAAAGCATTCGTGCTCGCAATAAATCATAACATTAGGAGTCCGCTTCAAAACCCCATGACCTGATTTGTTCAGGCCCTTGTCGTTGTGCCCTTTTCTCGCAAAGTAAACTAGGATATCCAGCTAACGGACCATACTCTGAACAAACACTGATCTAAACTGCGTGCTGAATACAAATCACGGTCCCTTTGCCCTTTAGTGAATATATCATAACTAGAACACTGGTCATTTCTCACACGTGGAACATATCTAGAAACTGAAGGACGCGTCATGTCACACCAAAAAAGGCTTGTTCTGTAGTCCAGAAAAAATCGGACCAACTTGACCAGGTGTATGAAGTAATCAAAAGGGATGGGGAAAAAATCACGAAAGGATGAATTTAGACCACCCTAATAATTAAAAAGTCACATCATCGCCTGAGCCTCGATAGTCTGGAAGATGAGTGTGCTTCTTCCATGGCTGTCGGTATTCGTGTGGTTGCTTCAAATTCTTTATCTGAATCATCTCATTCAGTCCGCTTTCATCATTAAACATGGCTCAGTGCACGTTTCTCCCGATATCCTACCAGGAGAACAAAATCCATCAGACATCTTTAACACGTCCTTATTTGGCATAGTTAAGTGCATCATAGGAACCGCATGAGATTTCCGTGATACTTTCAACATCCTACCTGCTACTTACTCCTATAAGAGTCCTATTCGAGATCACATTCTGCGCAGTATCCACGAAACGCCAAAGTGTTTTCTAGCAGATGTTTGCGTCACCCGTTGTTCAGAAGTCAATCCCGGAATCATCATGTCTTTTAATTTCTTTTTTATAAAACGCTTCTTCTGTACGGTTGAAGGTGTATGTCCCATAGTCTAGGAACCTCACTTTCTTATTGGGGTTAGTCGGCAACCAGAGCCCGCTACTTGGAATTGGGTTCCACGTAGGGGTTCATTAGGCCAACTGAGGTAACGAGCCGGACGACATTGCTTTACTGGCCTCCAGCAACGTGATTGGCGATGCACGGGGATTCGAACCTCTGATCTCCGAGATAGTAGGAAGAAGCCATAAACCTCTCGATCACCATTGTCAGTTATACGCTCCTGATCCAGTACTGAGAATTGACACGAACTGCTCCATACGTAAGCTCGAAATGTTTTCATGCTTTGGGAGATAGCCAGTAGATTACTTTGTTCTGTCGGGCAACGTGGCACTCGTTTTGAATTCTCAGGTTTGGGAGCCGTAACCAATAGGATGTAAACTTTCAGAGGCCGTTTTCCATACCAACTCGTTTATGGTAGTTTGAGCTAAAACTTCCGACAGATTGTGAATTTTTGGGGGTGTTTATTCTAATGATTGGAAATCAAAGGAAGACATGGGTGTGGGACTGTGTTTCGAAGATTCCGAAAGCTATTCTCCAACTGCTACTTTCTGAGGGTGGGATACTGAACAAACTTGATTTCGCCGAACCTGTCGCAAACAACCCTGGGGGAAAACTGCCTTTCCGTACAAATCAAACAAAGTTGGAAAATTTAACGGATTTCTAGCCAGAAGTTAAGAAGTTTAGCCTGAGAAGGAACTCACACGAAAATTAGAAATTGTAGAAGCGCTTGACAAGTGGAAATGAGCTTCATTCAGTCGTAATTATCATGGGTAATTCTAGAAATTAACGATATTAGACGAAAACTACAGAATTAAGTTTACCAAACCTGAAAGCAGTTCAACTTTTCTGATCTTCCAGGTTTCCACTACAGCTTGAGTACCCTAGGCCATTTCACATTAACACCTTTTGGATGATGGACACGCGGTGACACATTATTGGTCCAGTTTCATCATGCTTACTAAATATTTCCGTGTTTATACCCACCTGAATAGTAGTTCCAAAGTCAGACTACAATTTTCATGGCATTTTTAACAAATTTTCAACCACGTCAGACCTCGTAGCAATCTTTCAACAGTCAGCACGGCTGCAGTACATTACAGTACAACAAAGGGATTTTTTACTATGCTAGCCTCTGAGAGCTGTCCTTTACAAGCTGCACGTCGCCTTTAGTAGTGGCTAAATGCAAGGCTAACCCTGCTCTATGTAGTCGCTTAATTCACCCGCCTGTGTAATTTTTGAGAATGCCTGTTGTAGCCCTCGGGATTAAGTCACATGGTAGTCCAGCTCGTTCCGATCATTTGTTACAAAGAGCCAGGACGACGAGCGTAGCGGGGGTCAGTAATTGAACTAAGTGGGTTAAATTTAAGGGAACGTCAATGGAATAGACTACGTGCCAGATCTTGTTTGACCGTAAATGAATGACTGTGCACCGCCACTACCTGACGACGAAGTAGACCAGGAGAGAGATTACAGGAGAACACCAATGGAGGATTAGTAGAACACATTGGTGATCGACGGAAAAGACGACAGCTTATTTGACGTCAACCTGCCTTAGTCTGCGGGTTGTAAAATACCGTCAACGCCATTTTTCTACACTGTCTAGAATATGGGGATACCATTGTAAATTGGTGCCTATAGTGATATCTGAGTACCTGACTGATTGAGCTCTAAAAACGAGGACAGAGTTAACGACCGATTATTCAGCAGAATAACGAGATCAAGAAAGGATGAATAAGCACTTGAAGCATTTTGTAGGTGTTCAGAAGTAGGTCATATGGAGATGAAAAGTTCTGAAAACTATCCGAGTTCTCAGAAGAAGCAGTGAAATCAGGTTGGTTATAGATGAACTGAGAAAGCACCACATCGTCGGTATACTTAAAAGTCGGGTAGAATGAGCCGTAGATAAGTCAGTACTATACGTAGTGAAAAGAAAACGGGAAATAACGCCAGCCTGAAGAACACTAGACTTGTTCATTGAGGATCCCAACCAAATGTGACCATTTATGGTACACTAGATTCTGTGGGGAAAATAGTCAACTAACCCCGAAAGCAGAGAGGCCGGATAGTCAAACGACTCCAGTTTTTGGGGAACTGAACTAAAAGCATAGGAATAGTCCAGAATGACAATGAATCTATTTCGCAGAACTATTCAGGCTTTTAGAGATGAACTGGAAAACTGAAGTAACTGCCTCCGGAGGGCGCCTGCTGGAGTGTATGCCAACTGACGTGGGTCATCAGGAGCCTAAAAAGCGGAGAGCAATCGGCTAAGGATAGCGCGCCCAATCCACTTGAGTGCTGAGGAAGTGATGGTTATGCGACGAAAACGTTTTGCCAAAATGTTAGAGGCGGGCAGTTTGGGAACAGGTACAACTGTTACTGGTTTCCAAGAAGGCAGAAACAGCACCCATATCAGCAGACTTTTGACGAGTGAAGTCATCGTTTCCGTTGGCTGGCTTGCTCTAGATTTGAGAAGGATGGGGGATAAACCATCCGGACCAAAAGCGAAAGCAGATTTTGAGGTTTGCAGGAACAAAAAGGCCTCTTCTAAGGATAAAGGTTTGACTTCAGAAGGATCCGAGATGGTAGGATGGTAGGATGTCGGTGGGTGGGTGTTTAGATGCAGCATTCAGACTGTACAAAATTGTCGTCCCGTAATTAACTCGCGGATAAGTGAACCCAAAGTCCCAAGGCAGATAACAGAGACTCGCTTTACTACGTGTACTAAGGGACAGATGATCAAACAATAACAATAACACACCTCAAACTGTGGATAAATCGATCACAGAACCAATTCAGTCACATAAACCTTCAAGACGCCCAAGCAACAATAGACAGGAAACGCTCGGGACGGCAGCGCAACAGCGAGTCAAGTGGTTTAAGAAGGAGGTCCTTATTTATGGGGGGTATTTCGCTCAGTCAACGGACAGAAGGGAATTATTGGTCCGAGGGAACACACTCACACAAGAGTGAGTGAAGAAAAGGTAGAATAACATCGTTATGAGAAGGTTCAAGATCATAGAGATGGCCAAGTTCAGTTATTTTGTGATAGTCGTAATGAACTGAGTTGATGGTCCGTATCGACATTGTCCCCACCCAGAGCTACGCGAACGGAAGTAGCAAGAAGACCAAGGCCGTGAAATAGCACTTTATTTGTATTGCAGAGTGGGTTGGTATAAATATGTTTAATTGAAGAATATAATTGGCAGACTCAAAGATGACCAATCACAGGGAGCTTTTCTCGGAATTGTCCGCGGCGATCCTCATTGGTTGAGGCTCATCCGTGCACGCGGTTAAGAAGCTGTACCTGGCCGGATCATGCGTGACAGCTGCTGAATCCCCACACATTCACATGGATAAGGCAGATCGGAAGGGAAGGATTATTACGTCCAAACGTTTGGGCCTCGTCATGTAGCCCAGGCAATTACGACTTGGCTCACTCCAAAATCGGGGAGAACGTTGCGTAAGCGATAAAGTCGAACAGATAAGAACACCAGTCAGACTCGTGACAACTGAGGTCAATCGACACTAGACGTAATACGATTGAACAAAGAAATTGTCACACGGGTGAGGAAGCCAAGGGGTGGTGGTCGGTGTGGAATTTAGTAAAGTGTATAGAAAGCAAGCAAATTGTTTAGCAAATACATGGTAAAAATAAGATGGAAAGAGTGGGATCTGGACTAAATCCGTTTAACGGAGTTTTGCGATATGGCGAGTTGAATTTCCTTGTCCAAATCCAATAAATCTTTACACGGATCGTCGTAATCTATTTTGGAGTTGTTCGACCGAAACCGCTGATCGAGTGGAAGTTTGATTCCGTGCCGAAGAATTTTACTGTTTGCTGCACTCAAAAGTGGTTGGCAAAAGTTTAATTTATTCGTTGTATCTCTTGGTTGATGATGACGAAGTGACGTGTCACAGAAGCCTAGTCCTAAAGCTTGTGGGATTGTTCCTTCTGCCCTCTCGGGGATTTTACCGACGGAGAATCTATCCTGCCGCGATTGAGAAACAACGTTTCCATGGTGCAGCACAAGTCGGATATAGCCTTCAGTGTCGCTGTGTATAACTATCGAGGGTAAACGAAGTGATCAACTGAGAACCACGAATACACCGGGAAAAGGAATCTTTTACAGAGTGCGACTTTACGAGGTGGCAAGTTCCTGGAAATGACCTGTATTTGTTTCTTCTTGACGAAAGAAGAGTAAGCATAAGATGAGCAGATTCTGGGTTTAACGGCAATAAGGGCATGATCACTGGCTGATATAGGAGCTTTCAACTGGTAATGAAAAGGCCGGGATGGTTTGTGATTATTCACTCCAAAACTGAAGACATAGGTCACTCAAACGAAAATTGAGTAGGGGATGTGTGGGTACACGACTGAAGTCACCGATAGCAATGCACAAACAGTCATAAAGTAGTGGAATTAAAACGGGCATAACAACGTCAAAAAACCGTTTTGACTCTCTGGGAGCAAAAGGAAGCTTTATACAGGTTGCTGATCACCATGCATCAAAAAAGAGAAAAACTTGGATGAAATTTAACACTGACACAGTCAGTACCACTGCAGAAAAAGGTAACTGCCACCTGTTCTCTTCATACACTGTTCTTTATCTTGACGAAGACACTCAAAGTTCTGAATGTCAGTTCATCTTCTATACTTTCACTTAGCCACAATTCCTGGATACGATCTGCACAGGGGCTTTTGTGGGTTCGAGAGATCAGAACTTTGGTTATGAAAGTTATCTTTCATGTGTCAGAACCGAAATCGGTTCGGAGTGTATCGAAAAATCGATGCGCCATGTGAAATGTTATGGTAGAATTTTATTGCTCAATAACACAGCGTAGTCGAGATCGTTGGTAGGTTGTCGACGTTTCGGTCACCACGGGTAACCTTTTTCAAGACTGGTTTTGCAACCAGTCTTTGCAAAACCAGTCTTGAAAAAGGTTACCCGTGGTGACCGAAACGTCGACAACCTACCAACGATCTCGACTACGCTGTGTTATTGAGCAATAAAATTCTACCATAAAGTTATCTTTCCTTTCAGGGACCAAATGTTGGTACGGACAGATGCAGGAATCACCGGCAGCCCACTTCCATTGAGCCCGGTCCACTCTCCGATCTCGGAGTGAACGACTGTGAGCCGAACATCAAACCACCAGGCTGTTCAGGCTGGCTCTCAACGGTTTGTTTAATATCAACACCATGCCGGTTCCTTACTGGCACTGAATGGTAACAACCCGTTTCCCGCATAGCGATCGACTCGTAATAGTGTTTTTCTTTTTGTTGTCCACTCATGACTAGTTCAGACCCGACTATTACCATCGAAATAATCTTTCTCGGTGAGTTATTCATGAACTAGTGTGAGCTATATGCTTCCCGTTTTAGCTTTGTGCTGATTCCTACCAGGCAAACTTTCCAAATGGGCCGTTTCTCGCAGTCGAAGTACGGGCACGCCTTACAAATGGGCCTTTCGTGTTTATGGTTCTATGCATATGTCTTATGTATCTATTGCAAAGGGAAAGGCTGATCTGGGCCTACAGGCAAGGTAACGACCGGTTCAAAACGGGTGCGAGACAAGCTCGAGTAGTACTTGGTAGAGAAATTCTGACGCGGAAGTCCGACAAGCCGTTCACTCTACACACCGGCGCACCAAGAAGACCGGCTAGTAGCACGGACTGGATAAAATGTCAGAAATCATTCTGGGAGTAGGGAGTCTCAGAAACAGAGCCTAATAAAAGAGGAGGAAAGAGGTTCGTCGGGATTCAGCCTCGTTGGGAGGTTTTTGCGAGATAGATTCGACGGCATATTCACATATTGGCTTCAGAACCACTAATTCCGTTAAACTATTACCCGGATGTGTGAGCAGAGTAATCAAACGAATCCTAATTGCCGGAAGCAAATTCAGGAGCCCATAAAAATTAGAAACAGTAGTAAGCCAGGAGGTGAATTTGGCAACACTCTATTCCAAGACAGAAGTTGTATTTAGCCTATTCAGTCAAGTACATCACATTGATTGCTACAGACTGCAAAGAATTTCACTTACCGTGTTTAATTTACTTGTCATTTCGGATTGATTTTCCGAATAACCGGGTCTTTCATGTTTCGATTATTTTATCAGCTTCCGCCATCCGCAGCGAGTGTCACTGCCTACCCGTCTATTGTCGGTTAGAAATTCTTTGCATTGCGTTTAACTGCCCACATGAGGCTGTCATAAACTTGTTTTAAACATAATCCAAGGATGAACTGACTCGATGGAAAGTACGTCGTTTGTCACCTGCAAGCAATATCCAGATGCTTTACCGGTTGTTGTCCAGCTTATCGGTCGTATCCAATGGCTACATGCCTGGAAAAGCACACTTATTTGTGTTTCGCGCACGCATGAACTGGTTGCGTTACTTCTTCACTTTTCCTCCGCGCAGTCAGTCATATGGTTAGTTCTCTTCACTTACAACAAGTTGATGCTTGGAGAAGAATACCAGATACTCACGCCTGATGAGTGGCAGTAACTACGAAACCGGTCGTGTGCTTCCGATAAATTTCGTCTATCCATCTATAGGTACGAAATACATGAAGCATTTCAGCTCGTGATCGAAATGAAATTCGCGTTCGCGAGATCTAAATGGTAAACTTTTGAGGAAATCCAGAGCTTAATATGAGCTCTTCACTCTAAGATCCCCTGTGAAAATAGACAAGCTGGTACCTGTAGAAAAACATTGGGATGCGAGGGTTAGCACGTTAAACAGCATTACGTCAGATTGCTATCAAACAGGGCTCACATTTTGGTGGCTTTTGTTGTCTGTCTCTGAT
The DNA here is from genome assembly GCA_948099385.1 of Fasciola hepatica. Lineage (NCBI taxonomy): Eukaryota > Metazoa > Platyhelminthes > Trematoda > Plagiorchiida > Fasciolidae > Fasciola > Fasciola hepatica. Next base: position 8,489,412 of record CANUEZ040000019.1, read on the forward strand.
GATCTTATGAGAACATTTCACACGGTAAGTGGCAAAGCGCAGCCTACAGCATGCCATCGACGACTTCTAGTTGATGTCCTATGCTTACGCGATAATCAACGTGAGCACTATCTTCCCTAATAACTACTATATTTCTTACAGAATGATTCTTTCAACGGTAGTCTTTGCCCAATACCATTGCCGGCTGAAAGATATAAATCAATCATTTGATAAGGATGTGATAAAGAATCTTTTGGAACGAACTCAGAGAGCGTGGTAGTTGCCTTTTAAATGCGAAATCTCACTCATGGGGTTCGAACCAATTATTAATTCCAGTATTAACAGCAGTCCCCTTTCTTTGTGACGATCCATTCTACGGCACGACTTAGCTGAAGGACCGATGATATCTCCAAAGCGACAGGTAACCGGCTATGGAGAAACAGTTGTCATCGTGGACATGGACTATTACTACCTCGGTTCTATCCCCGCCAGTGTCGGTCACTTCCCCATTTGGCTGCCTTTCATTTGATGCTGCTCCCTTCCTGAATTGTTCTACTCTTTTGCACAGTAAATAAAAAGGAAGAAACGGAGAAAGAAAGAGCTTTCTTATATGCACTTCCAGGATACTCAATCTCTCAGATCACTCTGTTCTCATTTGAGGTCAGCAACCAAGGAAACTCCTGAACGACAGCCGACCCCTCGGGGTGGTTGTCTTATGTGCGGCAAATTCCAACCCCGATCCACTAACCGCTTCTGTAATGCCCTATACTGCTATTTTTGAAGGACCAACTATGACCGTTAGATGTGTTTCCAGTCCCAGTGAGACGTTCTGAATGCCACTCCTGAGAATCTGAAGAAATCCACGAGTCTTGCGTGTTCTTTGAAAATTCCGATTAATTCTAAACAGTTTTTATGCGAAACCATTGAATTTCAATACCGTTTAAGGCGTTAATTCTTCTAGGATACCGGGCTTGTGAAGCCATCATCACTAAGACAGTACCACGCATGGTACAGTCACGAATGCTCATAAAACCCACTGACTTACGCATTTAAGGTTTTATCGGTCTCACCCCATACGCTCCTGGTCGAAACCACACTTATGGTGCGGTTGAAAGGTACGCCCAAGTGTAATTCCTGCTTCCATTTGGTAACCCTTTTGTCCTAGGGCTGAAGGCACTGTGTGCATCACTTCACACGTAAGAGCCATCAGAAGATCACATAGTTGACTCGCTTCTCTAGTGGTTGATTGTGTGATGATATAGCAGAAAAAGCGGAATGTTGGTAGAGTCGGTGAAGTTGAAATTTGATGGTGATCTTGTGTAACAGCCAGGCTGTAAGCCGCCACATTGTTGTTCGACTAATGTAAGTGTCGGAACCTTCTTGTACAGTCACAGGGCCTTGGTTCATGGATTTTCTCCTCTTTTGTGCTTTTGCAGATCATACACGTGCAAACCCGGTCGGAAGACCATTGCCCTTGCGTGTTACATCGGCCAGTGAGAGAAAGCTCTGAAAGTATTCACCTATATGGCACAGGACGGACTCAAAACACATTTGGCTTCGTCCTCATGGGTAACTCCGATCAATGAAGAGCTAAGGACAGACACCTTGAATTTACAGTCGTTGTCGGACAACCGTGAACCCTAAGACTCATTGGTGAGGCCGGAACATTTCAAGAAATATACGTTCAGCCGTAAGTACTTCTCGATAATCAACCCGCAAGATGTATTTTCCGAATTCTTATGCCCCTGGAATCCAAACCTTTTACAACCAATACAACCTCGTGGGGTAAGTTCCAGTATAATTCCTTACAGTTCAGATTGTGTCTTCCAAGGTTTTCCAGGATGTGAAAAACAAGTTGATTCATGGTTTTAATCTTGTAGCAGTGCATTAGGTTGACGTGTTTACATTTAGATATATGTAGGAATAAAATGACCACCAACTGAAATATTTGTTGATTTGGTTCTTAGAAAGGAGTGTATCAACCGAAATCATAGAATATAGATTCAGAGTCCCAATATTGAATTCTCTTGGTTTCATGGCGAAAGCTGATGCGTGTCGGTCAAATTTTGATCTTTTCAGATCCGTGGTCTGTGCGATATCATCCAAAGATCAGGAGCACTTACGTTAAATCCTGGTGTGGTTATAATGTTACTTTCGGTTAATACCCAACTTTGCTACAAGAACCAAATCATTATTCATGAGTCAGACTTCGGATATGTAGCTGCGGAACGAGAAATGTGAGAAGATACGACACAAACTTATACCGTGCTGAACCAAGGACTCCTTGTGCTCCACCCCCAAACGATCTTTATGAGGTTCTTTCGAAAATAAGTGGGCCCTTTCCGAATAACGGAGTTACATTTGATCTTGCCTTCACTCTGGAGGCTACTGTCATCCTCCTAAAAGTAAAAAAACGCTCACCCGTCGTTCGTACTTTTAAGAGGAAATGTTACATTCACCAACTTATGCCTCGAATATTGCGTGTGAATTCCAAGTGCTTGCAGTTGGTACAAACTAAATTTGAACCAAAAAACGTAAACGAGCAGGCTGGCTGGCAAGTTGCTCTTATCTGCACCCTTTCGGTCAAGAGGACCATGTCCTCAGTGATCAGGGTGAACATTTGTTCACCCTTCTGCAAGGTATCTGATCAAAAACACGCTCCGAATACACGAATTCATGTGTGTAAGCTTTCAGTCAAGTTCAAGAATTTTAGTGATATCCTGGTAAGCGCAATCACGGCGCGAGCCTTTTTTGAAGATGACTAGATGATTTACCTATAGCTGCCTCAAGTTCCATCTCAGATGCACGTTGTGCCCCCCGGATGTGGCGGTTCTCTATTAGGCTTGCGTTGGATTTATGTCCCAAGGGTATCGTGAACAGTTGTGCTACCTGCCATACAGGATCAGGCTGCATGCATATAGCGGACACAGGGAATTAGCAGAAATCCATGGTTTCATGGGAGAACGTATCAGGCCACAAATTACTAAGTAAGATGAATACAATTCATTCCTTAGGGGTGACTGTTGCTTTTTGAACTTCGGGTAGACGAGCTGATTGGTTTGTCTTGTGGTATTCTGACCGAAAATAAACTGGCCGTATTGTGGTCGGTACGTGTTCTACACCTGGATAATCGATTCCACATGCTAATTTGCCGTCTATATGCGACTAGCAGTTGCTGGTCAGTGTAACTTCATTTCACTGGCTGTCGTTGGGACAAGGAAAGAACTACAAAAATACACCGGATGATACTGTTCACCAATGATTTTCGCTCTCAAGAGAGTTGGCAATCTGAGGTGAGAAGAAAATATCCTCAATTTAGCGTGCCTCTGGGGGAAATCTGTGTGGTCAAAAGAAAAATGTGAGGGACATCCTGGAGCACTCTAAACACTTTGATAATATGACTAAGATGGAAGGTGGAACAGCCGACCCAGACGACGCTGAGATAAGCCACTTCCAGAGCTTTCTGCCTTTTGGGATAAGAACTTAGTCTAGTTCGGGAACTATCACAGATCACAACAGATTTGAACAGATGACGACACTGACTACTAATCACAACATCTAAAAGAGGCTCTGACTGAGAACTCCAACTCTGTTACGTTTATTGGAGGACACGGCAAATCTGAAATCATCAGATAAACCGTGGTATCGCTAGTGAAACTGAGAGTGACACTTTGTCTTCCATCTCATGGTGTGAACTGTAAAGTTCTCCTCAAACGACGAAATGGATCAGCAGTTGTTCGAAAATATTATGCAGCAAACCTCATGATTGTTTGTCGAACGATTAATATACCCATACCATTGATAAAACGCTATTGTTCTGTGGTGTGTACCAGTTTTGAATGCGGTGAAATTGTCCTGGACAGAAATCGCACAATGTTGCAACACAGAAGTTTCTTTTCAAAATGACTTTGGAAAAAATATGAATAGCTTTGCTGTGAACAACCTCAGCAGTAATCTAATCTCATAGTGGAAATTTGTAATAATAAGTGATCGGATGGGTCAAGAAAGGCTACCATAAGTTAATCAGTTCGATCACCTTGGTTTCATTTGAATCGTGAGGACCGTGGAAGGACGGGGAGTCCATTTTTAGAATCTAAAGGTGACTCTTCCAAAGTTATTCTGCCGTTTAATCAAGGACGGCCTTCAGAAAAGGGATACATGGTCCCAAGTTTTCATTTCCATGTATGTAGTATGTTACTGTATCTGGATGACTGACCAACGATATAGCTTTTGAAGAATTATCCTGTGATTCTAAAAATGTCGCTTTATAACGACTGATTAAGTGAGCTGAGTCAAAACGGAACCCCGAAAATAAAACCTTAGAAGAGAAGTCGTGTCTGATGATAAGTTTCGAAGCCCGAAATACACCTGAGTGGTGTGTATACCCAGCACGAAATGTGTCAGTGGTCTTCGATGAAGACTGGTGCTGTAGAATAAAAGGCAACCCTTTCAGGGTGGTCAGCAACTACAGTCCCAAAAATTAAAAAATGGATCACTTAGTTCAACTTATCTCGTCGGTCGCTAACGTAAAGTTGTCAGTAACTAAGTAACAAAGTTGAGGAAACATATCTGTAGGGTGGGCTAGATTGAGAGCTGCTACAAAGCATACGGATTTTGGTCTAGTGCTAAGTCCAGTTTTTGTGCGCATGTAGGTAGCTGCTGCACCATCTGATACATCACTTCATGGAGCGTCAGTAGCTTCATTACCATATTGTGTATTATCAACGTGAAACTTTGGGTAGGATCAAATTTGTGACTTGATGCAATTGAGTGCTTCGCGCTAGAAGTCAGTGATTTGAAGTTGTTCCGTGTGGCTAAAACCTGTTGCGTCATGCATTTTGACAGCTATTCGGGTGTGCTCTAACAGTTGCTAAGTCAACCAGCGAATTTCTCTGCCAACTGGTGGTATGCAATGCCAAGGGATCTTCCGTGAAGGGTTGCTCGTGTTCGATCCGCAAAACCTAAAAGCAGAAAAACTCCACGGGCTCAAAGCTCTGTAAGTGTATCATCGGGAGCTCACACTTACGATAATCAAGCACCAATATGGCTACCAAAGGCTTGCTCGGCAAAAATGTATACTTTACCGTAAAGGTGAGTGAGCTAATAGCTAACGTGTGAAGCACTGGGATCAGAAAGACTGTATGAGTTGTTTTGGGAACTCAAACCTTTGGTGCACAGAATCCCAGAGACTAGTATATATCAGTGATTGTGCGATATACAGGAAGAACAAGAAATCCTCGTGTGAAAACAATGGAGGAATAGACTAGACAAGTATCACATCTAAACTTCTAGCCTGTATTACTAACTAACGATTATCCAGCGCTCGTAAAAGATGTACGCGTGAGGATCAATCCGGTTTCAGATCCCTTCAAGGTTTTATCGGTCACATCTCTACCATTTGGCAGATTTTAGAGCACAGATAGTCCCACATAGGTCCATGATGTAATTGTTTCCAGTTCTGAGGGTGGCATTTGTCTTGGTCAAACACACAGTTCTCCAGCCCGGCCTACCTTCTCAGTGAAGCTGTACCGAATAAAATTCTCCTCTTTAACAACTATGGTACGCTAACAGCTGAAGCTGAGTTCGAGCTTATGGAACTCCCTCATCAGAATTCTCCACGGAAAGTGGTGTTCTACGTTGTTGCTCTTCATCACAATTCCTTCTGAATTCCGTAAATGATAAGATGCTGACAATATTCCTATCCTCTTGTGGGAGTAACGGTATCGACCTCTGCTTTAAGGGTAATTTTTGTGACTGAAAATACACGGACGACCTTAAGCTTTCCAGCAAATATCCCGTTAATAAAAGTTTCTTGTATGTAGTTTCAGAAATGAAACCATGTAGGAGTAAAATTTGGAGTTATCTTGATATTTGTTTCTCTATCAGCATATTGTTCTCTGGAGTAGTGTCCAGTTTGAAGCGCTGCGCATCGGAAAGTATCTGTTCCATCTTTTCCATGTATTCTTTCCTTTCCATAATTACGACTCCTGATCCTTTGTCCGGTCGTAGAAACAACAAATTATTCATTTGTTTGAGTTGTTTAACCGCCATCCGGTGTTCTTGTGATAAACAACACCACTGACGTATGGGAGCAGAGAGGTATTGTTCAGAAATATCAACCAGCTTGGCCTTGAACCAGCCGGCTTTGTCGGATGACGTGGGCACTAGATCTTTGACTTGATCATAAAGGTTCTCGAATTGAACGCGTGTTTGTAGCTGGCTCACTTGCTTGGGCGGCACTTTGAAATTTAATCCCAACGACAAGACCTCACGTTGCGCTGTGGTCAACTGACAACCGGAAAGATTGTGAATGAATGCGCTTGTGTCTGTCGGGAATAATGACCACTGTTGCGTTTTGCACATGCTGCCCTCAAGGCTTTTGATTGCCTTCACCCTGGTTCTTCGTACCATTTCTCTTGAAGAGTTCTCAAATTTGATTCGACAGAATAAAGATAACGTGCCGAGAACAGTCACGAAACGCTTTTGTGTTTCAGTGAGCTTGAACATCTTCTCACGTGCGGCTTCAATGTGGGCATTTGTGATTCTTGCGAGATTGATGTTGTTCCTTGACAAATTCTCTTTCGACAAAAGTTTCACAAATCGCTTTGGAAAACGACAAGATAGTACGCATTCAGTAAGGAATTCGATACGATACGGTCATCCGGAGAACCTTATCAGACAACATCAGAGGCCGAAACTTGTGCGCGAGAAAACAATGAACGTGGAAAAGAAGCAGGTTTTTATCACTTTGCCTTTTAAAGGAGATAATTTATTCAATCAAATAAATTGTAATCTCAAGTCAGCTCTAAGGCACACATACACAGCGGCACAGTTGTGTTTGCTGCAGACGACCAAAAGGTTATGTTTTCAAAATCACTCGAACAGTCTTGCTGATCCCAGTGTCTCACGTATTGTCTATCAGTTCACTTTCAGTTGCGGTGACGTATACATTGGCAGGACGGATCGTTGCTTGACTCAACGAGTGTCAGAACACATACCCAAATGACTGTCAAACTTGATAACGCAACCTGCTGGGGCAATACACAACGACGTGAAACCGTCAGCTTCTTCGATTGGAAGACACTTGATTGCATCAGGTCACAAAGTTGACCTGACCCAGTGTTTCAAAACATTGTTGCGCAATCCAACACCGAAACTATTAGCGTTCAGTGAAGCTATTCTAATCCTGATGCATCAGCCAACACTCTGTGCACAAAACGATCGACCCAAAATGTTTGTTTACCCTGGCGTTAACACGACAGACTTCACTCTCACCAACGTATGTACTGTAAGAGCTTTCGATCGTGCCTACTTAACTGTTGTACTTACCCCCCTACTGTACCATGTACATATACTGACACGTTTTACGTCCGCGGTGGACAAGAGTAAACGAAATGCTTGCATCTCGCGACTTATGTCGCTTTTCTGTTTGTCAGCTTTTTGACGACCTCAGCGATTTCAGTTTTACTCTGTTGCTTACAACTGATATCTTACGGCTGTAAATGTACTGAGAAAGTGAGGACATTTCAGTGATTACAAATTTGATCAATTTTTGGGTCTCCTGTTGGAGAATAAAGTTTCTCCTCTACGTCCAGACTAACACGATGCCTCGAACATAGAAAAAGCGGGATTTGTCAACGAAGAGGACGGAAGCCAAGAATCCTGAGTGTGTTTAACCCAATCAAAACAATTGTCGCGCGCATAACTGTTCTAACTTGCGCTTGACTGACCTCGTGATCGGGGTCTTGCCACTTGGGCACATTGTAACAAGGAAAGCAGGATGGATGACGCATGCATGTAGTTGACCAGCCAGACAAGTCAAGTCGGCAAAAAGTACGATTGTTTATAAAGTTCTTTTTCCAGATCGCGATGTAGCAACATAAATTGTATTGTATGATATTGAAGGCTTCAGCAAGTTAGGAAAATCACATTTCAGCCAAATGAGGGGGAAACAGATTATTGTCACTTTGGAAAAGCACAGAAAATTAATACTGTAGAAATGAAACTGGTTCAGCCACCGAGATTTCGTGCGAAGTTCCTCTGTGGCTTTTATCTTGGTAACCAGAACTCGCACTAATCAAGATACTGCAGAGTTGAGATAGATATTTATGCGGGAGGAGAGGAACGCGTGGGGGGATGCAAAGGGTAAGAATCTTCAAGGAGAATTTAATCCCCTTCCTATAATGTGGAAATCACAAACTGTGGTGATGAGAACCTGTGGAAGTCGAAGAAACAAGACTCATAATAGCCAGGCCGAGGTGAAGAGTGATGAAATATTTCTTAAGCAGATCAAGAAGGATTATTGAAGACCCTCCGGGTGCCTGCGTATTTCGGCTCCGTTCTGACCAGGGGCCTGTGGCCATCAAGTTGGTTCTTCTGTCCTCCATTTTCATTCGGTGGATCCAGTTGATCCGGTTGATGACGTGAACGGTAACCCCTCACATGGGCGATCTTGCTGGTTACCTGCGATCCCGTTGAGTCTCATCTACAAGTCCAGATGCCTCTTTTTGTCTGTTGCGTGGTTCCTTCCGACATATTCACCATCTCTTCTTTGGACTGTAGCTCACAACTGATTGGTCCGATCAGCTTGGTTTTCACCTAGTTTTTTTGCTACAACATTCCTCGCTACAGTACGTTCTGTATATCTGAGGAAACATATGTCAAGTTTGATTAAGAAATGAGTTTTGATACTCTGTTCTCGGATTCAAGGGTTGATGCCAACTTATAATGAAGTTTAAGAGGAATCTAAGTTATCTCTAATAAACACTTTCATTTCTGCCAGAAAGTTAAATCAACAGTTTAAATGGCGATAAAAAAGCGTTTAGAAGCGTTGAAGGAATTATTTAATAGCAAGAATATCGCGCCGAACAGACCTGAGGAAGGTGGCAGAACTGTGACGTTGGACAAATGTGACTAGGTTGAAAAATTCCCTGCAACTCCTGGTGATGAAACGAGATACAGTAATAGCCCTGCTGAAAAAGACTCAGTTTAACAAATGGAAGACCAAATAATCACCACTTTGTAATAAATGTGGGAAGCAGGTTTTATTACGAACAAAATACATGGGTGGCTAAGGTCTACGAGGTCTACAATCCACTGGTTGGATTGACTTAGCAAGACCCATCAATCTGAAACACCGTCTCAACATATACTATCAATGACAAATTCTTCCTATTTCGGTGTAGCTCGCTATCCAGCTGAGCTAGTTGAACCAATCAGCAAACCTATGGGCATAATAGTATAGTATAGAACAAACTTGATGTTATGCACCCAATAAAGTGTGTCGATTGCTGGACAAAACAATATTTTCACTTAACTTCGAGTCTTTACTTACGAATGTATCATTAATAAAAACCAACGAATTCATGATGTATTGCATAAAAGCGAAACAATAGGAACATCTGTCAGTATCTGGAAGGCTAGCAGTGTTTGTATGGTAGCTTTGCAAAGTTCGCATTGATATCCTTATCCTCCGTGCATTGTAGCATCCTCACTTTCGAACAGTCAGTATGCTCCGGTTTTCTACAATGAGGTATTCTAATTCGTTTTCTTGCTGCATTGAATGATTAGACACGAAGCATGTCGCTTCACAAAAACGGTATAAAATAATGAAAATGCATGATATCAGTTGTTCATGAGGACTCTCGTGAATTGTGCAGTACGAAGTAGTGTATACCGGGCCGTTACTTTCCGGGACTTGGTGGCAGTTTGCCACATCATTCAATTTCCTGCTTTAGTGTGCTTCATTGATCTCAGTGTGCTTCGATGTTAAGAGAGGATCAGCATCTCCTTCATGGGTATTTTAGGTTTGATCACCTGCCTTAGTGTTGCTTTCCGGCTCGACAATATAGTCAAGCTGATGATCCATAAAGTAGCTTGGCCAGTAGCCTCAAAGACAAAAAAACATGGTAAAAATGTATGGAGATGAGATAGAAGATTAAAAGAGAGAGGCCTTTTTTCTTACCTCATCAAACAGACACTCCAGATCTCATCAAGCAGATGAGATTGCTACCACGATGTCCGCCGGAAGTTTATTTCAATCATTTATAATCCCAAAGCGAGTGGTCCGTACCTAACTCCTGTTATCATTTGAACTTTCGTGAATTGCAGCCAATAGGCTCGCTATTTTTCATCTTTTGAAGCCTGGATAATAATTTTTCATGTCCCTTGGTTATGTGTATCCGTTTATCTATCTTAGCTGTCTCAGTTAAGTCTACTTCTATTCCTCTTTCCAGCAAAAATAGGCACTGCGTTTCTAATCTTTGTTCACATACGGTCTACAAACCATCTGGTGAATCAAGAACTTTGAGTTTCCCCAAGTGGAAAGGCCTCCATACCTGAACGCAATATTCCACGAAAGGCTCGCACAGTGATAGCAAGTCCTCCGATTTCCTCAAACTCACAGCTTTCATCAATTGGCAAAGGGTGCATAAAAATTTCCTCGCAGCATTTCGACACTGATTATCTGGTCTGAAGTCTGTCCCAAAAACAACTCCCAAGTCCCGAGCTTCCACTGTTTGAGCAAGCTTTGTCTGGTTTCCTGGTGGGTCCATATAGTGATTGAGCAGCACTTGGGAAAACGGTCACCAGTGTGGCTGTTAATCCTGACTGGGATGAGTCCAGGCTCGACGAACAAAGGATCGTAGACGAGCAGCGGCAGCACTCAACAACGTGGAGGTTTTTCAATCTGGCAAGAGCCACCTCAAAAAAACACCACATATATCTAAGGATAGCGTTGTAATGCGGTGAATGTGGCTCACCAGTAAACATAGCCATTGCCCCTTGTGGAGCTGCACACCCGGGAAGGTAATCCAGAGGGGGTTCGGAAACCCTTACTGGCTACCAGCTCGTTTGAAGTATCCCAGCTGCCTTGCTCATCACATTCGGTTGTGCAAAGGTTAGAGGTGCATCCTTGAACAAAAACACCGGACGAAATTTCACCCATCATCCTCCATTTGTGGACTGAGTGATCGAATAGTACAGCATCGTTTTTTCGCTTTGAGTGGGAGGTCCGACACCATTGCCGAACGATACGTCTTATTCAGATCTCTCTGAATTGCATCATATTCCTATCAGCTACACATCCTCGGAAAACTAGTAGCTAACTTTCCTGATTCAATGGCCAAGTCGCGGAAGAATACGACGAACGGCAGGGGGCTCAGGACCGACTCTTGTGGTACTCCGCGGTACTGTTTACCCATGCTCGAAAGAGCTGCCTGCACCTTCCCCTCTCCACCCCCCCCCCCCCAAAGTACCTCCGTCTGAGGCCTCTGAATAATGTTCTTTCTGCTCGGGAGCTTAGCCTAAGTTTTTGTTTTACCAGCCAGCAGCCTATTGATAACATAATTGAATGAACATTGGAAATAGAAATAGCAAGTCTCAACTATCTGCTTTTTATCCAAAGTTCTGTCTACCCCACCTAGGTACCGTGCTGAGTTGAAAAACGTTATATTCTGCCGACGAATCAGCGCTTGTGGGTTGATATCAGCCGGTCGCTTTCCATGTAGTTAAATACACGGCCCCAGATTGTATTTTCCATGAATTTCTGTATCCCTAACATCAAGTTTATCTCTCGGTGATTTATGCATGCTTCCTTATCACCTCATTGTGGATCATAATGACGGTTGAGTAAGCTAGTCCTGCGCAACCTCACCATCTTCCAAGGATGCGTTGAATAGAAGCATTCGCGATTTTGCTAGCAAATCAGCCAATGATTTCACTGGCTCTGGATGTATTCCATCCTGTCCTGCAGCCTTGTATGATAAGAGGTGACTTAAGTTCTCATAAACTTCATCCCTGCAGACTTAGGTATCTACTACTTCAGGTACACGTATGTTCTGACAAACGGGCCCTCTAGTGCTCTTTGATCCGGCCCGTAAACCGCCTGGAAGAAGTGAAGTAAACTCTCGCTCATTTGACTCGTTGTACTTGCCCCAACATAACCATCAGATTTCACTTCCCTATCGCTTTTTGAAGTTTGTTCCTCGACTGCCCGTAAATAAAACACTCTTAACAGTTTACCTCGACGTTCACGGAAATCTTGCTTCTCTATTTCCGCTTGCTTTCCATTTCTATTCGTGTGGCCCTAATTTTAACCATCTCGTACTGTAAGAAGATCTGGCATCCTTTCATGCGTATGTGTCTTTGTCAGTCTATCTGTTTTCATTTAACGACTATTTGTAATCGTCTGCTTCACCGTATAAGAATCACTCTCTTATTTTTCTACAGGGTCTAAGTTATCACTGTTTGGTTGACAATCTTTTGGACCCCATGCTTCGTGCATAAACCTCAGGCCTTCCGACCAACCTGCACTCGGAAGTACCAGACTCGAGTTTCGCTCTTGTTAGAGCTCATCAATTGGTACATATCGTCCGCCACACCAAGGGTGTGAACCCGGGTTCTTTCACCCCGAAGGCGTGTGTATTACCACCGCGCAACCCTGCTCCCTTCCGAGCTGATCCAAATCACCAACTTAAGCTTGTTCAGATGTCGTCCTTTATGACAGCCAGAAATGCCCGACAGCTTCAAGTGAAGACGCTGTACCTGACCAGACTCCAAGCGAATACCTCCAACCAAATCAGGTCTTCTCTATAGGATAGGGCCAACGTACCCACATTAGTCGGATGACCTGAGGTTTGTGCTTGAAAAGTGGAGTCTTGAAAGCAGTCAACCAAACAAAGATTCATTAATCCCGCACACTACTCGAGAGCAATTGCGTGATATACATTACTAATTTATCACTTATTCCCCTCAGATCATCCATACCGGACAGCCACTACCTTTCTACATAGTTCTCCCCTTGTGGCGTTGACCGCTCTGCCAGGAGTGCGAGCTTGTCGCAATCTGTATTCTGCAATTCTGGAGAAATTTCTCATTTAGTTATCTGGCGCAGTTACTCGTTTGAGGTTTAGTATCCGCAATGACGTTTTTCAACAGATTACGGACATGATGTTAGCCGGTCTCGAATTTCGCAATGGTGTGTCTCAGTGATGTAACTATCGCTTGAAAATGAGGGATGAAAATATGATCTTGCAGTGGATTTCCGAGTTTGGGTTCCCAGTTCAGCTCCAGAAAAGCTCATTCGGACTATCCAGTATCACTTTCTTTGGGGTTGATCATTGACAGTATTGGTAAAAGACCGGATCCAATCAAAATTACAGTCATAGACCGAATATTTGCTCTTAACAATAAAGAAATTCTTCAGTTCTTCATTGGATTCGTAAATAACTGTCACTATTTTATACCACAGATGTATCAACCTCGAGAGCCCATGAACAAACTGCTGACGCGGAACACCGAATGGTACTGATCGACGGCATGTCGAGAAGTATTTGTCGTGACTGGAAGGGTTCTCATTTCCGACTTACTCCTCACTCACTATGACCACAAAATGTCCATGATTTTAACCACTGATTCTTCCGAGTATGGAACTGGGTTTGATTTGCCGCATTAATTTCCGATGGAGGTCGTCAGGCGGTACATCATGTCTCTAGGTCGCTCAGCAGTAAAACGGAATTAGAGTCATCTTAAAGAATAAGGGCTGGCACTGATTTTCACGGCGAGAAAAGTTCCTGAGATTTGACACGGAAGAAAATTTACCCTACTCACTAAACACAAGCCATTATTATCCATTTTGGCTCGAGGACGAGGGTACCAGTGCACACTGAAAATCGGTTGCAGTGTTGGACCACAAAATTAGAAGTTATAACTTTCAGTTATGTTTCTTAAAAACATCAGATGTTGCACATGCCGATGCTCTTTCCAGTCTAATAAGTGACTATGGCAGTCGTCTTCCTGACAGAGATAGCATAAGTACATCTATGCGATGTCACCTCGGTTGGTGATGGAAAGTTTGCGACCTAAACTCCAGGCTCAGCGATCAGAAGTCACTGAGCAACACCAACCTGAGCAACAATCAACACCAATCTTCGATAGTTTTGAGAGGTTAGCTTTATCTATGCTTGGTCAGCAAGTCGTCATACTACTGAAATTGAAGTCAGCTCTGTTCAAGTAATTTCACCATGGTCACCCTAGTATCAGTCGCATGAATGCAGTCACTCTGAGTGACGCATAATGGCCATTTATTGATAGGGAAATTGAACATGTGGTAAGAACCTGTCACAAATGTTTAATGGCAGCTACATTGAGGCATATGAGTGTACGGTAATCATGGCAACCCTCAGCGTCACCTATTTGATTCCGCATTCACAGTGATTTCGTCGGGTCCATTGAAGGCATGTATTAACTAACCATTGCTGATGCATACTTTAAGTGGCTCGGATATATTCCCACCCGTGTTTTAACCATAGCATTTGTAATCACCAACTTGGGTAGAATAATTGCACATTTTGGTATTCCGGAAGTTCTCATCTCAGACAAGGGTTCGTAGTTCACACCTACACAACTAGCGGTGTCTTGTACTTCAAAAGGCATTCGCCACGTTCGCTGCCCAGTATATCACCCACAATCGGATGGTCATTTAGAACGACCCGTTGACACGTTCGGGCCATTCACTGATCAAGTCTCAACAAGGGAATAAACTAAAATAGTCAATTGATACTTTCTCCCCTACGGATCGCCCTAACCATAATCTATCTATCACAGAGCAGGGGTCTCCAGCTGAACTGTTTATGGGATGCTGAATGAGGCTAAGCATGTGTGCTATGGTCCCAGTCACTCAAATTACTGACACGTGGGTGTCAGAGCATCTTAGGCTGTAGAGATCAAGTGCATGAACATAACCGTTGCAACCGTTGGGAGAGCTGGATTTCTAAACAGATTATAGGACTAGGTGGAATAATCATGCATAAAGTCACAGTGGGAGGTTTCACCTACTACAGGTATGTTGACCATCTCAGACTCAGAGACATTATCTGATTCAATACGAGTGAATGTATTGATGGGATATTGGGATGTCAGGAAGAAGTCAGGAGGATGTCCTCTTCTCCTTGGAGGCACCTGTACAACTGGACCGCAGACACTCAAGACGAGTTTGAGCTCCAATGTGTCGGTTAAACGCGAACCCCCGGAAACGGACTTATGAGACTACGGTAGCTCATGCTGCCGAACATCTTCAAAAAAGAGAGGCGCAGTTTGATCAGAAATCAGTCCGCTTCACATCGGAATTGACGCCTCCTCACACTCATTGACCCTCACGTGACTGGCCTGCCTTTCTGTCACCTCCACACACATCATCTAATCCTGTGTTTTTACCGATCATTATTTGCATCTTCATTGCCTCATAAAACCATTCATTAAAGATAACTCAGTAGACCCTTCTGATTCAATGACTCGCGTTTTTTTTCTGACTGGGATAATCAGGCCAGAGCTGTCTGTTATAACAATACCATTCTATGAAACCTGAAATCAGTCTAGTCTACCGGGTCCGTCATCTCCAGTGTTTTCAAGTCCAGAAACAACCAGAGATGGGACAGCTAACTAGCTGTCCGATATGTTGGAATAAGTTCTTCTGCATTATTCGCTCAGTCTCTCACCGAATGTTTTCTACGGGTCAGTTTCAGTTTTCCATTTTATTTCGTATACGCTTAGTTTAACTGAATGGCTGTTCATTGATGGAGAACGCACCGGAATTCTCAAATCAGTGAAAATGAGTGAGTAATCTGCTGGTACCTGAGGAGAATAAAAAGGGCATGACAAAGCTCGCTTCAGTTTATGGCAAGTTCCAAATCCAGAGAGAAGAGACTACGGCAGGTCGAACAATAAGGGACCGAGTCCTGTCCGGTTCAACAAAGTTGACCGCGACTGGTCAAGTGACAACGGAGACTGGTCTAGAATCTTACAATAGTTCACTTTTATTTGAGCCGTGTTCAACCAATCACAGAAACTGCCGCATGCCGAAAATGATCCAGTAATGACTTGCACGTACGCTCTTCCACACACAAACAAACAAACACACACACAGAGAAATCACAACACAGACTGGAAGTGCGCATCTAGATGACCTGTGGCGTCCGATGTTCCAATGAAAAGATCAAACGGATGGAAATTGTCCGGGTGGTAGGAAAGTGCATTGGGTAAGTGACGGATAACGAGTGATTAATTCACGAGTGCATGTTGGGTGAAAATACTAAAGTGGCAGGGCTCTGAATGAGAAGTTCCTTAACTTTTTCATGATACTGTGACGATTAATATTGCTAGTATGAGCACTTTTGTTCGGTGAGCGCCTCCCCGATCAGATATGTCAATAATGAGCACTCCTCTGGGCTAGACCCCGGACTTTGACAAATGAACAGTATTGAGATTTCAAGCATCGTCTTTTTAATTACGACCTCAATGGCTGGCCCGTTCTGTGAAGCGAGTTGTCTTTCCTAGTAGGCATTGTGATAATCTGCTACGACGAAGATAATCCCACCTCCTGAAACAGTGTCTTCCTTGTCAACGAACTTGTCTGTTTATTCATTCGGACACTATCCGCCAGTGTCATCTTCCCGTCTCAACCATGTTTCGGTGACTACTACGACATCTATCTTCTCAGATTGAGCCTTCGATTCCGTCCACTTGTCCCTGCAACAAAGTAGACCGCGATTAGTTTCATCCTTCTTCGCCTTACTCTTGGCTCATGAGGGTAGGGCTTTGCCCCTCAAGCACCATGCACGAGAGCACTGACCGTTTTTTTGCACAACGGCCCGGTTAACCTCTTTATCTTTGGTTCATCTAGCAGACTGCTTCGTTACTATCTCCAGCTCACCGTGCGTCGGTTTTCACTAGCATGTTGCCGGTGCCTACTACGTCTGACTATTTGGCTGCGAACAGCTTCGTTTCCTTGGCTGGCTACACGGCTAAATGGGTCCTCTGGACCCCTATCTGAGGCAATAACCGCGAAACCGGTCGTGTACTTCCGAGGGAATTTTGTTCTGTCATCCAGGTACAACGCCATGCTACACATATCGAAGATCCGTACTTGGGACCGCGTGTCCTCGTTCTGAAGGTCAGCCGTGTTAACCGACGAATTAAATTTGGAAGAATCACCATGTGATTCTAAAAAATGGACCCCCAATCCAAGCTCCATTCGATTCAACTGAGATTACAATGAGGCAGGTAATTTTATAAGACAGGTAATGAAAGATGACCAATCACGAAATGGGAGGTCCATTCAGAGGACACAGTACCCACTGGTGGGGGAAAGCTAGAGGGGGTGAATGACGTCAGAAACACATAGGGTGGAAACGGTTAACGGTACCACTGTCTCCAAAACGATATGCGTTCTTCCAGAAAAATCTCTCTCTCACATCACACACACACACACACGTACACATGTACAGGCTTCTGCACCTTTAGGAACAGTCTCAAAAATGACCTGATCACCTTATTAAGAACAAGACTGTCGAGAGCGAACAATGGTTTTCAACGAATCCTATACGTGCCCTTACAATTCTCATGGGTGAGGTAACATTGGAGTGCGTTAGTCATTGGCCGGAGTAAAGATCATTGTCGTGGCGTTAGGAAAAACAGGGTTGCTGGGGCGGGATGTCTCTATCGTGTGCTTGTTGTGGTGAGGGTTTCACTCCCACCCTCACGAGTGGTAGTCGATGGTGGACTTTTGGGATTCGGTCGGCGATCCGGGGTTTCCGGTTTTCGCCATGGCAGCTGGAGAGCCTGGACTAGTCGCTTTTGTACACATGGATCAGGACTTAGTAGGCGAATGGCGATTGCTTCTGCCGTGGCCAGGGATCGAAGTCGGACTGACTTTGATCGATTGGGTGCAACTCGGTATATGAGTTTGAGAGCTTTTTCAGGGTCGATCTTGTGGCCACTGTCCACCAAACGACCTAGAACCGAACTGGTGATCACACCGGTTTTCCCCTGACTCAACCATCTCGGGTGATGTTCCTTGATGCGCTGAGACAAACGCCTAGCAGCGCCACCTACGTAGGATGCGCCACATTCGCATCTGAATGAGTGACTGATCATGGAGGGGGTCAGCTGAGGCAGTTTGTGTTTTACCTGCATGCGGATCACAGGAGAGGTGGAGAATGTGCATTTCAGTCTAGCGGCTGGGAAGGTTGAGTTTACAGCCGCCCTAAGAGTTCTTTCAACCTCTCGGCATGTGTATCCCCTTTGAACGATACTTCAAAGGAACAGTTCCTTCTTCGGTACGCAGGGAGACGGCTCTACAGGTGACTTCAGTTCTATATTCTTTTGGATAAACTTTTCGGGGTAGCCATTCTCTCGCAAAACTTGTTGAACGAAACTAAGTTCACCTTGCAGAGTCTCCATTGAGCAAATTTTTTACGACTCTGAACACTAGGCATGGAATTGAATTTCGTTTGTGAGACAGGGGCACGAAGCTGTGAAAATTCGTATATTGGCCGTTCCATGTCTTTTGTCTATAGACCTTGAGTTGTATTGAACCATCTTCCCTTCTGGTTAGTAGTATGTCGAGGAAAGTCAATTTGTTCTTGGTTTCCAGTTCTATCGTAAAGGCAAACGAGTCATGGGCGTTGTTAAATTTTTCTAGAAAGTTGGGTTCATTGCACTTTTGAACTAATAAACAAAATATATCATCCATGTACCGACTGTAATGAGTAAGACCTTCAATGGTTTGCTTTAGTTTTCCATTTTCAAGTTTCGCCATGAGAATGTCCGCTAGCAATGGACCTAGTGGGGAACCCATTGCGATGCCGTCTCTTTGTCGGTAGAAACTTCCGTTAAACAAGAACAGGATTTTTAGCGTCCAAATAGCAATAGTTACTTTAGATTTTCTGTCGGGATGCCCATTTGTAAGTTGGAAGTATCACCTTATTGAAATGTTGCTCAGATCGATTCGACATCGAAGTAGGGCACAGACATCCAGCTAGGGTTTTTTTCGACGAAGCAAACGTCCAGTCTAGTCAAGTATTTGCTTTATGCACTCCGGTGGGGGAATATTCAGCATCACATAGTTGCACTCAGAGCAATTACACGAAAAAGAAACCAGCAGTAGCAACAACAACAAAAACGCAATGTTAATGAGTGCTTTAGGAGTTTAGACAGTAACAGTTGTCTAAATTCAGGGTCGATGTTTGCTGGACTAGGTAAGAAGCTAGTAAGGTAAGGGACAACGGAGGACCGGTAGGCAGTCGTGAGTGCAACAATCATTTTATAATTGGTGCTGGTGGAAGACGAGGAAGCACACATGTTGAGGTCCCTGTGGAGCGGGTGAAGTGAGTCATTCCAAGTTCTCTTGGCGAATCTTCTGCACATTTTGTGATGTTGGGATATGTTGGAGTCTGAGAGGTCTTTACGAGGTAAATCACTTGCACAGGATGAGTGCTTCAGAGACTTTTTCATCCTGGTGAGTTCTTCAGTATGTATTCTAGGGAAAAAGACGGGAAAGGACTATAACCAATGAGGTAATAAGCATGCATGGGCCAAACTTTGAATAATGTAAAAAAGTGCAGACTTTGCTTTCAGACGCAAAATGTAGTGGGTTAGTCTTCTTACTTTTATGAAAACGCAAGCAACATGTTCACTCCAACAATGATTATGGGTGATCGTGATCCCAAGACATTTGACCGATAGTAGACGACAAACGGAGATTTTTCCTATGTGAACATCTGGACAGGATTGCAGAAAGTTCACATACTTTGAGCCTGTGAGTAGAAAAAAGACAACATCTGAGCACTTACGGGGACTTAAGGTTAGGTTATGGGCTTTGGACCAAAGGTCAATGTCTAAGAGATCGGATAGGAGTTCGGGTGTAGCTGATGCATCTGGATGAGGTAAACCAACCGCAACTTCCTCTGCATACTTTGTAATGAACGAACAGTCACTGACAGGCATGGAGGACGTGTAGGTGGAGAATAGAAAAAGGGAGAGGATTGCTCTCTGTAGTACACCTTAGTCTGAAACAGAGATGAAAGAGGTTCTGCCCCTGTATCTTGTAAACTGTTGCCGATTAGAGAAATAGTCAGACAACAGTCCAATGAGTGGGGGTTGTATTCTGTTATTTCAGAGCATGCTGAGTAGTTTTTTTCTACCGTCACTATTAAAAGCATCACAGTAATCTAGGAAGCAGGTACGCACAGCTCTTGATATGTTGTCCAGCGGCGACAAGACATTTTGAGTCAAGGAAGTAATAGCATCCAAGGTACAGCAGGAGCGGCCGTAGGTGAACTGGTTTATGTCTCGTACTGTCAAATCATTGGACAGTTCCTGGAGTAATAATTCTCAAACACCTTTAACGCGATGGAAGTACAGGCAATTGGACGGAATTTTGCCGTTCCTTTCTTGGGCACACGTGTGATGGAAGTTGATCTCCAACAGTCGGGAATCTTCTTGAAATACAAGCATCGATTAAATAATTGTGTCATGACTGGTGTGAGTATTTGTGCACACTGCTTAAGTACAAGTGGGGGAAGATTATCAGGTCCGTGGGATTTGTTGCAATTGAGAGTTGAGGACTCTTGGTAAACAGCTTGAGGCGAAATGTTTTGGGAGATGGAGCTGGTAAAACGGTGCCCAGATAGGATGTTGCTACAAAAGAACAACAAAGCACCCGATTGCTCGTTGAAGTCGTGGTTCAGATCTTCGACAAAAACGTTTTGGGGATGAGTGTCTTATGGGGATACCGCTGAAATGCTTTGATAGACGTCCAAAGTTATGGGCAAATATGGCTGTCTAGGAGCACATGACTGTATATGCCAATAGGACAGATTTGATTTACAAAGAAAGGTTTTTCACTGTGCGATAGTTCCCACTTGTGTAGGCAGTTGCCTTCCTACGGCGTAACTTTTTGAGAGACGGAGAGGAAAATCGGCCGCTACTGATGTATATGGTCTGCAATCGGCAACACATCGTAGCAGAAATTTAAGTAACTGGTATGATGGTTGTAAACAGAACGGGGTCTTGGTGATTGAAAATGTCGAAGTTAGTCTGTTCGATCTTAGCTTCAAGTCTTTTTAGGTCTTCTGAATCACAAGGATGTTGAATGTGACTGACCGTCCAGCTTTGTTACGAGACATCTAGCTGCGTTTAGTCGACTTGAAATGGTGGAATAAAAATAGCCCCATCTGATTCATTCATCATGAATAGTTTACACTGTCGACAAACTTGCATTGAATTGAATTCTTGTCCGTTCCTTTCACTGTCAAGACGGCTAAGAGTAGGTAAATGTCATTTTCCGAGTTATTCTTGTTATGTAATCCAAAGGCATCCTAAATTAGCTACTATGTGAAAATGTAAGCAGACTTAGAAAATGGGGATTTTATTTATATGTGAGTCACAAAATAAGTAAAGTAAATTACGACGAGGAACAACGTGAGCGTCTTGCTTTCTGGCTCTTATATAGTGATCAAAGTGATCTCCGTCAGTCTGCTTCCATAATAACATCCTTTTCAGACAATTTGTCCGAATTTTGGAAGTGTGTGAAGGCACTCCATCGTGTTGAAACCAAATAGAGCTTCAGTCACCATCGGCAAGCTCATTCAACTGAGGAATTAAATACTCCAACAAAAACTCCACTTAGGGCTTCACGTGAAATTTTCATCATTTTTGTGGGTACTCACCATGAACAGACTTTTCGAAGAAATAGGGGCCGACTAATCGAGTACCAACAATTCCTGTGCAAACCATAACCCGAGGATTGTACACAGTTCGGCTCGGACTGACCTCCATTGGCTTAGCGCGGGACGAAACACGGGCGTGAGCCACAGTTCCGCTGACGGAAAGTATCAAATCGTCTGTGAAAGAAACCTGCCCATCATCCATGCGTTCTAAAAATCAGCGACGGAATGCCATCATTTTCGTTTGTTTCCTCCAGGTCGCTTTCATTTGCCAAGACATTTCGTTTCTCGGACCTTCTTTACGAGATGGTGGACACTTCCGAGAGAGGCGGGTGGTTTGCATGGTTAACAGTAAAATTCGTGCTGTTTTTGTGATATTTTGCCTCTTTTCGTAGGATATTTCCAAGATTTCCAGAAGTTCACCCTTCTCAAGTTGTCTGATCTCTAGCCCAGTTATGACGAGTGAATCAGATCGGGCTACTTTATTCCACCGTTTCAAGCCTCCTAAATGCAACCAGGTGTCTCGTAAAGGAGCTGGAGGGTTAGACGTCAGCTTCATTTGCACACTATCGGATCTCACCAGTACCACCAGCACTATACACAGCCAAATTAATTGAAAAATAACTCCGAGTTGGATGCCTGTGCCCCACCCCGAAGCCGAATCAACCTGAGCAACATTCATTTTGCGACTCTTCCTAAAGGTGAAGTTGCCTGTGCATGTGTACGTGTGTGCGTTTGTGCGTGTGTACGTGTGTGGGAGAGAGATTTTCTCCATCAACCATTTGATCATTGGGTCAACATTTTCCGTGACTCTGGGTCGGTTTGTAGGTAGAAGGCACATCGGCTTGGAGACACAATGGTAACATTAACCGTTTCCAAGAAGGGAACAAAGCATGATTACAAGAGCGTAAAGTGATAGTGGAGGAAGTATGTAAACCAATGATTCATAGAGCGGGAGACATGATGGGAATAAAGTTTTGCACTTGAAGATGACTAAGTTAGGAACAGGAGTCTGTAATTAGCAACCCGATAAGCCAACTAAGGGGCCGAGCAAAGAAACGAGTTAAAGAGGCATAGATACGTGGTTACTTCGATTAGATTGGGGCAGAACTAGGTTAGTAAGGGAGCGACAGGTGGAGACAGGTCGGATTTCAAGTTCAGTCCACTTGATCGAAGCAATTGGGTTAGTGGCAAATACTAGATAAGTGGTAGCAACAATATGGAGTGCGGGGAAAAGTGCATATTGGGAGCACATACAGAGGATTCAAACTTGGTTCGGTGTAGGAACTTCAACATGTAAATTAAAAGCGAACACGTGGCGACCCTAACTCGGTTCTTGGCTTTTGTGATGCTTGGCGGTCCAATACGGTCGTTTTGATCGAGGTGTCCACTCAACAACTCTGCTGCGTTGCAGGGTTGTTGAGTGTTAAGCTCACTCGGAGATGCCACTCCACTGACAACTGAAATGTCGCTGATTGTTTCGAATCTAGATGCATCAATCACTCTTAACCATTTCTCTTTGGTAGCCGCAGCTGAGCATGTGAGTCGTACTTTCTCGTGACCGGACCTAATAACTCCAGGAATTATCCCATGGCTGAACTATAGGTTTTTCTGTCGTTTAATAGCCATTTTGCTATCGTTTAGTGGACACTGGGGATCTTTTAGTCGAACTGTCTGTTACATAACGACAACAGTCTAGGGTAAAGTAACCAGACCTTTCCGACACACCCATACCCAATAAGGTCAAATCACTTGTGAATTATTGGTCCCAAGCACGGGACTTCGTAGCCTTGTACGAGTTACCAACTTGAATACACAGGTACTGAAAAGGGAAATTTCTAATGAAATGTTATCACATCGAAGAAAATCAAGTTTACAAATCGGAATAATCCTTCGAAGTTTCAGTAAATGTGAAATTGTGTCCGTCAAAAGCAGCACATGAAACGAGGGAAATCCAATTAATTGCTTGCTTGCATAACTGCACCCATATCCCGAACCGATGTTCTTTGGTCGTTTGGTCTGCCGCAACGTTGCGAATCAGAGCCCCTCTCTCTTATTGAAGTGATCAGAGAGTTTCCTTTAACACACAGAATACCTTCTCGATCGGATTAACGAAAGATCCATACGAAGGACAATACGGAACAGCATGTCCGGTTGTCAGTAGAGCTTCATCCGTCGTCGGTTCACTGGAGCGTCGTCGAACAGAAGTACGGTATCTGTCCTTGGTCGTTCAGTTGATACCTTCGAAAAACAATTTTCACGAAAGCTGATGGCAATTTCAGCGTTCACTCCTGATAGGTAACCCGAATGTAGCATAGCCATCGCGGAACAGCAAACAACAACATTGAGGTTTGCACTTTTGTTTGATGGTAAAGTCCTGACTCATTTTTTGCCCCTCATTGGTCGCCCTTGTGTCCGCGAGCACTGCGTGTTATTGTTAGTCTCATCCACGTAAGAACGTAAGGTGGAGCTACCAAGCTTCCGTAACCACATCGCGTATTGAGCTCGTCTCCTTTTGACATCGGACCTGTTTAGCTGGACTGGGTGAATAAATGGTTTCTTCGTGGTGTAGTCACACCCATCGAGAAGACGATCAATGGAAGATAAACTGACTAATAGATTCGGGTGTATCAGTTACATAGTTTTCTTCATCCCACTTATAGTGTTTGTAGGATTCTTCTCTACCAATGAGCACATTTCCATTGAGAATTCATCCGAAGATTTACGTTTTACAAATCCTCTTTTAAGGATAGACTCCATTTCTCGTCTGGCGAAGGCTCCTCAGTTTTTTATACTTATTCCAAGAAGGTAGGAAAGAAATTTCATATCTTCACCTTTCCTTGGACTCTGGACAACTTTTCTGCTGTCCAGATCAGTAATTGTTTTGCTTTTAAGATGTTAATCCGTATTCATCTGATGGCTCCTCCGGAAATTCTGCATAAGTATAAACATATCAAAGAAGGTGATAATACTGAAGTTTGAATATATCTTGCTGATGAATAATTTGATTGCAACTGTACTACAGAGTAACCAGTAAATCAGTACGGTTATATCATTGCTTTCGAAAAGATAGCTGAGTTAACCGCAGTTTGTTCGTGATCTCGGCATACGCTCCAGTAGACTGTAGTTATGACACACAGAAGGATGAGTTCTATGATGAGATCACCCTTCTCGTTCACAAGAGCAAAGCATCTGATAGTGTAGTGCTAGCTGGTGATTTTATTGGACAAGTTGGCAAACTCAATGCGTCAGAGGTTAGCACAGGTGGTCGTTGCGTCCTATCAGTTCAGCATACAGATAACGGGAATACGTTTCTCCAGTTTTTTGCAGACAACAGTTTATTCCTGTCTAATACTAATTCCCGACACAGCTGGCCTCGCACAGCAACATGGTGGTCTAACTTTACAGGTACTCCGAGTAGGACAGATCACATCGCAGTAAGCCACCGGTGGTGCGGTTCTGTTCAAAACTGTAGATCCTAGTGGTCCACGCACGTCGAGTCGGACCACACATTTGTTTTAATGCGACTATCGCTCCAGCTCAGCAGTCATCAACGCAAATTGCAAACCCCTTTAGCCGTACAACGTTTGTCTAATCCAGAAGTTGGCACCATTTATGGAAAGGAGTTATCACTTGAGCTAGGATCTACCATGAACAGTAATGTAGACGAGTAATGGACCCACACCAGAAAGGGGGATGAATGTGGCAACAGGTTTCGCCTGCGCTCTTAGATTCGATATCCATCAGAGATACTGATCCCAAGAGTCACTGAGTCTAATAGGGTAAAAGTGTCAACCTTCGAACAGTAAGGAGACGAAAAAGATTCAAAAACTTCGACAAAGGCTAGTTACAAGAGCCTTAAGAAGAATTGCGAAAATTAGTGGGTCAAGGTAGCCGAAGAAATGGAAGTAGCAGCTGCTTCGTTTGACAGTCAAAGACCATTCAGTCTTATTCGCGACAAAGGTGGACGGCGAACCCCGGTCAGTGGAGCGATATGCGATAGAAATGGATAGCCTACTCACGGCAAGCAGCAAAGGCTTGATCGCTGAGTCGAATACTTTAGGGAGCAGTTTAGCTGGCAGTGCCCTAATATAGTTACTCTGGAGTCAACAACTGTGCTTCCCAAGGGAGTGTCACTTGAGCCCCCATCGAAAGTGGAAGTGAAGTCGAACATTCGATTACTAAAGCGCGGTAAAGCCGCCGGTTTCAACGAAATTTTCCCAGTTCTTTTCCTACTTGGTTTAGATACGTTGAAAAAATCACTTACGACCTTGATCTGTGACATTGGGAAAGTGGAGCGTATTCCGTTATCATTGATTTTACCCATCATCAAGAGGAGAATACGCAATGATTGTAGTAATCATTGTGAGGTCATTTTAATTCCGGTAGTCGCCGAAGTATTAGCCTCGAGTTAGCTGCGTCCTCTGACACCTGCTCGCAAGAGGAACTCCCGCGAAAAACAGGCCGGATTCCGTCCGGGCCGAGGATACTTCGAGCTAATGTTTGCTCTTCGCCAATTATTTGAGGAGCGTCACACACAAGCACCCCGTTGACCGTCAATAGTGTTTTTCCTCGACTTGGAAGGCGCCTCCGACTCAGTTCACTGAACAGCTCTGTTCATTGTTTTTCAGCGGAAAGGTATGCCCCAGAAGTTCGTGAATTTACTGAGGTCGTTGTAGTTTCATACTTCTGGGTTTGTAATGGTTTACGGCGAATTTTTCTGTCTTTTCGAAACGACCAGTGGCTTAAGACAAGAGTGTCCCATTCTCCATTCCTGTTTAACTCCGTCATCGATGAGATAACGTAAAAGGTCTTGCTAGACCTTCCGGATATGGACGCTGAACTGGCAAATGGTGAAAAGCTATATGACCTAGATTACGCGGACGACCTTGCATACCTATTCGCATGTACGGAACATGCGGAACATGCACTAGACAGACTTACAATAACTAGCTTCTTTCGTCACTTGCTTTGCTTCTTCAAGAATGGACTTCACCGATTCCACGCTTGATGCTCTACGAGGAGGAACTAACAAATGTTGTCCGCTTCACTTACTTCCGCAGCAATGTGACGGCGAATAGGAGCTCGGTAGTGAAGGTGACCACGCGTATATCTAAGGCTCGAGCGGCTTACACTGGACTGAAACACTTGCGGTGCCGACCTGATATTTCACTGAAGTTGATAGGTCGTATGTACTGTGTTGTGGTGCGCCCAGTTCTGTACTATGGTTGCGAAATATGTAGTCTGCATGCGGAGGACGTTTGTCGTTTCGGGTTTTCGACAATCCAAATTTACGTAATATCGCTAAGATTGCATGGAATGACCGAGTGATCAACGCTAAAGCCAGAAATTGGGTACTGGGTACCAGTTCACAGAATGTTGTATCACAGGGTATCCAGCTTAGTAGACTTCTTTGGTTGGGGTACGTGTTGCTGCGTATAGCTAACACACGTCAACCATATAGAGCCCTGTTTTTCCTTCTACCTCGGGAATGGAAGAAGCCAAGTGGATT
This sequence comes from Fasciola hepatica, assembly GCA_948099385.1. Classification (NCBI taxonomy): domain Eukaryota; kingdom Metazoa; phylum Platyhelminthes; class Trematoda; order Plagiorchiida; family Fasciolidae; genus Fasciola; species Fasciola hepatica. The sequence continues at coordinate 8,516,406 of CANUEZ040000019.1, forward strand.
TCAACGGATGAGGTGGGGACGACGAATGAGAAAATGTACGTCTCACGTCTCACGTCTCACGTCTCGTCTTCGTGGTTGGAGTCCAAAAGATCCGTCCACTAGTGAGCTGGAGGATGTGGCAGCTAACCTCGAATAGTGGCGATCGTGTTGTCGCTTTCTGTCGAGTCAGAACGATTGATCGATGTGCGTTTGTACAGTTAAACGGTGTATGCTTTGTGTTGGCTACTACCGCGTTCTTTCCTTTTCCCATCCCAGTAAGTCCACTCCCTGTCAATCTTGTATATTCATTTTTTTATTTTCACAAGCAAAGTGGTGAGAAAGGCAATGGGGCTCGTCCTACTGTTTAACATTGTACGATGCTGATGATCGTGGTGAACAGATGGTGTGTATGTTTATATCACCTGTTGTTTCCGCCTTGCATAATCCCCCATGCTTCCGACAGCGGTTGAACCTAGGGTTTCGAATCATATAGTTTTCAACTTGTTGTTTGCATAGGAGAGTATCACGTTCAAATTGTGGGAGAATCTATTTCATCGTAAACATTGCCGTGGTTTTCGGATTCACTCCTATGTGGGAGATTGTACAATCCTGGAAAAATCTACTTTAGACCCAAAGACATCACGAGAAATTGTTTTTGAGATCAACGAAGAGGAACTGTTCGTTTATAAACCAGTTTGGGCAGTCAACCTTTTTAAGTTTGAAGAGTGATGGATGAATAAAAGGATATTGCCATTGGATTCGACACAGATGAAAAGAATATAAATTCAGAGCAGAGTCATTCCCTGTCTACTACGTCAGAAAATTACGGAAGGGAGACCTATTCAATGTCAAGTACAGTTAGAAAGTGAGAGGAGGTTGTGCAATGAGAGTACGACATGAAAAAAGTGATAAGGACGCGGTTTGATGCACCCAGGGAGAGGGCGATGAATGGGGCGGGAGGTGGAAAATCAAGGAACAATTGAGGTGCAATTCGAGGTCTAGTTTACGTGTTTGTGCATTTGTATAACGAAATATTCGGTTGGGAAAAGTGACCAATTGTAGACAATCTCTAGGAAATGCGAAATTCCCAATATCTGACTTAGATTGGTTGCACTGTGAAAGTATGTGCTCGAACAGCTATCTGTACTCTGAGATTGAACAAAATATTGAATGAACGATATGGGGTAGAAAAGTGACGACTTTTAACAGGAAGCTAGAGTTTCAACCATAATAATTGAAACTCACGCTTAGAAACTCTAAGTTCGGAGAGATGTGTTATTTGGAGTGAATGTTGTGCAAAAAGTAGGAAAACTCACTTTGAAAGCGAAGTGAGGACTAGGGATAAAATGGGATAGTCGGAGATTGGTAATATGACTAGTCAGCCGATTGATGTTACTAAGGCAGCGGAAGCCACAATCAGTATATGACCCGAATAGTTTGGGCTTGATATTGCATGCTATGCGAATGGATCGGCCGTCTTCTTTCGATCTATCATTCACTCGTGGTTGTCGGAAAATTCTCACACAGGAGGCCTCGGGAGCTAAACTCCTGTTAGAATGTTTCTGACACCAAATACGATCAAAATAAAACGAATTTCAACATGCTTTGTCGCCGATTGGATGCGCTATTTAACCAACCTCTAGCTCTGTACAGCGAACGAAAATCTTCAACCACTTTTATCAGGTAATTTTTCTCAGTAGGATGTGAAAGCAGAGTATAAATAAATGGTTTGTTATCTACAAAATCTTGCCAAACACTACAAGGCTCGTGTAAGTGTTCAGACTCGCACCTGGTCATGCCTGTCATCATCATCATCATCATCGTACAGCGTTAAACAGAAGGGCAAGCCCCACTGACCACTGCCTTTCTCACCATGTTGCACGTTGAATTAGAAAGTATGAATATGCAAGATGGAGAGGAAGTGGACCTACACGGGTGGCAAAAGGGAACAATGCCCTAGTAGCCAACACACGGAATACGCAGTCTAACTGTACAAACGCACATCGAGCAATCATTCTGATTCGATAGAAAGTGATAACACGATCGCCACTGCTCGCGGTTCGCTGCCATATCCTTCAACGTCTCCAGCCAACTGGTAGACGGATCTTTTGGACCCCAACCACGAAGACGTGAAGCACCTACTTTTCCTAAGTTTGCTGTACATTTTCTCATTCCTCGTTGCCACGTCATCTGTTGACCTCCATGTGGTTTCTTCCACTCCTTAGGAGGGGCGGAGAATAGGACACGGTACGGTAGACGTGTGCTTGCCATACGTAACACGTGTCCCAACCAACGAAGTCTACTAAGCTGGATACGCTGTGACAGAACGTTCTCTGAATTAGTACCCAATACTCGCTTCCTGACCTCATCATTGCTTACTCGGCTATTCCACACAATCCTAGCGATACTACGTAAACATCGATGGTCAAAAACCTCAAGACGACGAATATCTTCTGCAAGCAGACTCCAAGTTTCGCAACCATACAACAAAACTGAACGCACCGCAGCACAGTATACACGGCCTTTCAACTTCAGTGAAATATCAGGTCAGCTCCACAAGTGCTTCAGTCCAGCGTACGCCAATCGAGCCTTGGATATCCGCGCGCTCACCTCTACTACTGTGCTCCCATCCATCGTCACGCAGCTACCGCGGTAGGTGAAGTGGTCGACAACTGACAGCACCTCCCCATCGAGCATCAAGCTCGGAATTGTTGACGTCCAGTCTTGTAACATCACCTTGCACTTTGAAGGTGCAAAGCGCATGCCGAATGGAGCTACAGCTCTTGAAAGTCTATCTAGTGCACGTTGAGCACGTTCCGTGGATTCTAACAAGCAGATAACGTCGTCTGCGTAATCTAGATCACATAGCATTCAACTATTTCCTAGTTCGACGCCTACATCCTGAAGATTTTTCAAAGCACTCTCCATTATTTCGTCCATAACGAAGTTGAACAGGAATGGAGACAAAGGGCATCTCTGTTGAACACCACTGGTCGTTTCGAACCGACCGGATAGTTCACCGTAAACTCTAACATGGCCAGAAGTATGGGAATACAATGATCTCATTAGGTTCTTGAACTTCCGGGGCATACCTTTTCGATGAAGAACACTGGAAAGCGATGTTCGATCAACTGAATCGAAGGCGCCTTTCAAGTCTAAGAAAATCATTTTGTCGATCGGCGGTGCGTGTGACGCGTTTCAAGTAGTCGGCGAAGAGTAAAAATCTGGTCGATGCATCCTCGACCTGGGCGGAATCCAGCCTGCTGTTCGCGGACATTCCTCTCGCGAGCCGGTGTAAGACAATGCAGCAAAATCGAAGCTAATACTTTGGTGACTATCGGAATTAAGCTTATCCCACGATGATTACTGCAGTCATTGCGTCTTCCCTTCTTGAAGATGGGAACAATCAATGAATCGCTCTATATTAACGGAATACGCTCCTCGTTCCAAATGTCACTGAGCAAGGCGGTAAGTGATTTTATCAACGCCTCACCACCCAGTTTGAAAAGAACTGGGAGAAGCTCGTCGGGACCTGCCGCTTTCCCCCGCCTTAGTAATCGAATACACGACTCTACTTCTACTTCTGATGGGGGCTCAAGTGATACCACCCAAGGAGTCGTAATTGTTGACACGGGAGTAACTACACTAGCGTGCGGCCAGCTAAACTGTCCCTTGAAGTACTCGGCCCAATGGTCAAGCCTTTGCTGTGTGCCATGGATGGGTTCTCCATTCCTATCCTTAATCGTTTCACTGACCTGGGTGCATCGTCCATCGGTGGCACGAATAAGTTTGAACAGTCTTTACCTGTTACCTGAAGCAGCTGCTATTTCCATTTCTTCGGCTACCTTGACCCACTAATTTTCGCGATCATTCTTGAGGCTTTTCGTAACTTGTCTTTGCAGCTTTCTCTGCATCTTATTCATCTCCTTACGATTCGAAAGCTGACGCTTTTGCTCCATTATACTCAGCGACTCTTGCGAGATCCAGTGTCTTTGAGGGACAATGGATCTAGGACTTCAGGCGAAACCTGCTGCAAAGTGCATCGCCTGTTTGATATGAGCCAAATGCTCATCTACATTACTGTTCGTCGTGGATCCTAGCTCGTGTGCTAACTTCTGCTCATACCGGGTGCGTACTTCTGGATCACACAAACGTTGCACGTCTAATCGGGTTTGCGGTTTGCGACGATGACCATAGAGCTGGAGAGATAATCGCATTAAAACTAAGGCATGGTCCGACTCTACGTACGTGGACCAGTAAGATCTACAGCTCTGAACAGAACTGCCCCACTGGTAGCTTACGGCGATATGGTCAATTTGACTAAAAGTACCTTTAGCGTTAGAGCGCCATGTCGCTGTGCGACGCGAGCTGTGTCGGAAATTTGTGCTAGACAAGAACAATCGATTGTCTGCACAAAACTGGAGAAGTCTATCCCCGTTATCTGTACGCTCAGCGGGTAAAGCACAACGCCCACCTAATCAAGCTTTTGACACGCTGAGTTTGCCAACTTGTGCATTGAGGTCACCAGCTAGCACTGCAATGTCAGAACCGTTACTGCTGCGATCAAGGATGGCGAGTTCATCATAGAACTCCTCTTCCTGCTTGTCTGAGCTGCAGTCCGTTGGGGCGTACGCCGAGATCACAATCGAATTGCGTTTAACACAACTATCCTTTCGAACGCCAACTGGCTCTTGGAGTCTCACAGCACATAAACGACTGTTGATAGAGATCCAGTCTAAAAGGGCAGTCTTAGCCTCGTCAGTCAAGACTTCCTACACCACGTTGACCCACAGCTCGAACTATTTCGTCTCCTGAGGTGTGCAGAAAATACCTCGATGAGATACCAGGTGCAGTTAGTTGAATTACACTGCTCGAATCCTGGATACGCGTTTCGCTTAAGCAGCAGACATCAATCTTCAGAGAATCTAATGTGAGGACTGGGCACGCCTGCTGACCGGCCTGCATGAGTGTACGCATGTTGAAGGAGCCGAGATTAAGAGGCTGACGGGGCTTGAGAAAATGTGAGTTACCAGACAGAGGATTATTCCCGACACCATTTAACGGTGAATCGTTGCTAGTATCAACCATGTTATCAGTGAGAGAGGCAAAGAGAGGTGGTTGGGTACAGAAGATAAAGGTTGAATAAAAGAGAGGGAACTCTGAGCAGTAGCCCACTTATCACTATCCACACCGCTCGATGCAATGGGCAGCGCAGTCCTGATTATCCTGCGCGACGATCGATGCAGTATGTAATTCTTTGTATTCGTGCAGTTCATGGGAGATGTTGGACGGGTACTGCTAGGGTGTCCAGCCACAAAGCAGGAGAACGATTAGGGTCCTCATCCATGCCTGTGATACTCATTGTCCCATACAGACGAGGGAATCCATGTAGGACAAAGCTGCATAACCAGTTACTTTAGCTTTCAAGCGGATTGACACTATCCGTATGAATATGAACAGGATATGGGATTCATTTTCGTAAATCACCCTGTTTTCCACAAATGAGACTGGAACCCAGTGTGAATGGTTTTCATTTGAACATCTAACCACGAGGCTATCTGGATTTTTCTCGACGGTTTGTTCGAAATTAAGCCTCAGCTGGATCTCTGTGGGTGTTAATCGCTGGTGATTCCTAACGAGGATGAATTAGCTGTACACCGCTTCCATGGTTTTCAGTTTCAAGTTCAGTCTTGATAGTGCTTGTTGAATCGCATTATATATCAGTCCATGTAATGGTACACTGATGAAACTGACACCTTCTGAGGAGAATACGGAATCAATCGAAATAGAATCATGCTATCTTCATTACTATTCGGTATAATCCGGTGCTGTATCACCATTTCTAGCTTCCATGAATAGTGGAAGAAAAATATGCAGAGTGAAAGCTGAACATTATTTACTGAATACCTACAGTGACCGCATTGTGCGAAGTGATATCAGACGACACGCGAACTAGCATTTTAGTGTGTCCGTCCCTTTGCATACGAAATGCTGATTTTAAAGGCACACAATTTACAAAGGAAAATACGCACACAGTTATTGATCTATGGACAATGTGACTGGCAGACACCAACCTACCAAATGCTTTCACGTGACGTGGAGGCAGATCATGTGCACATGCGCACTGCTATGATCGATATCCAAGGTTGCATTTGGATGAGTCATACGTGCATGATGTATTTGGTCGTGCATAGAAACGCATGGATGAAGACTGGTGTGTACAGTGCTCAAAATGGATAGTGACTGATCCAGTGGGGATTTCTCGTATTGCATGCGAGAAGGGTACCAAATCACCACAACAATAATAAATCGTTAAGGTAAGCGATAAAAATGTAGTGTTCACAGGCGATTTAGAAATCATCACACCAAGCCCAAAGTGGGGATACAAACAAACAGATGTACCTATTATGGAAATGATTTGGTCACTTGATAACCTATGTACGTGGGTATCACAGTTCTCAGCTACCAGAGTTCGTTCATTTCATCTTCACATTCTTTAAAGTAGTTGTGTTTGGCCTTAAACTAACTCTGGGCTTTCAAGCTTCAGGTTCGCCTTTCATGGTAACCAAGAACGCAACTTTATCCATTCACATATTACAGGGGAATTAACTTTAATAATATCAGGTAACAATTTTATGAATCAGTCGCGTATTATGATAGACTACATAAAACTGGGTTCATGCCAGATGGCACTGGCGCGGATATCGTGGACGTCTACTACAACAACATTATTTGCCCCATACATACGTGTCGCACATCTGTCGTGGATTCCAGAGATCGCTTTAGCGGTCACTGTTTAGTCACATATCTGGGTGTGCGTAAATACGTCCGTCGTGTGGTGCACGAAGATAACTTTGACAGAGAGAAAACAGATCTGCTAAACTGCCAAGATATGGTCGTTCTTTGAGTTAAACATAGACATTTAAGCAAAGGCTGATGTGCATCATACACGCCGGTGTAAGTCCATCACGATAACAAGTAAATGAAATTCGCAAAATGAACCGTGTAGATCCCGGAATCTCTTGTGTGCTAGCTAAATAATTTATTTTTATCCAATATCTCCACCAAAACGTATCTGCTTATTGCAGACAAAGCGAAATTGGGCTGGAACCGAATCGCATTTGTTCACACCCGAATTCCTGCTCTTTCATCTCACTTCACTAGCTACTGTCCCGTAGTTCACTGTTTTAACTAGAGCAGCACACAAAAACGAATACGATAGGTCTACTTGTGGTGAATCTTTTATTAAAAATCATTACATGGATTTGTAGTGGTTATATGGTTATAAAAATGCGTTGGTAACCGCTATCATTCGAAACAGAGGATATGAAATACTTTTTGACCGGAACAAGTGTGTGGAACGAATTTTATGAAAGGCAACAAAGAGTACTGAGTAAACTCGATGACATGTTAAGACAATAGAGGGTACGGGTTTCTGTACAAGCAACAGTTTTCCGTGTGAAATACCTGCGGAATACTTCTGGCGGTTCTGCGACCCAGACATGAATCAGTCCTCAGGAAAGAGGATTTAAGCTGAAAAAACCTAAGCACCGAGTTGTGTTTCATCCGCGAAGTTTGGACGGGTGAATAACTGCATACTGGATTTTTCTTTGTGTGAGTGGTTCTTGCCTACAACGATATGTGGCGTTGCCAGTTCTTCAGCCACGTCGTCAAATGTTCGGTTTTTCGTTTCCGGAAGGTACAAGAAGAACACGACCCAACATGCGACCACAAACACGAGGAAGATAAGGAAGGAATAACCTCCGATAGCAGCCTGAAATTATTGAGGAGAACATTGCAACTGATTTGTTTGTTTCTTATGAATTGCAATGAAGGCTATTTCTTCAGTGGACTATTAGTCTCCATCCTCAGATAAGTGGGTAATGTATTACTGAAGATAATATGGGTGATTATCAGCAAAAATCAAAGTACAAATAGAGTTTCCATTATTAATAAATTCTGTGGACGAGTAAAACTATCAGATATATCATCATCGTCCGAAAAAGTTCTATATGAAGACAGTAACTGACGTGAGATCAAATCGATATCCGGAAAGAAATGGCATATCATCTTGAGAGGTGGCAAGGCTAATTCATGATGTTTTACGGAGTTGTCAATGGTAAGAGATTTGTCAGAGTTAAGAGTGAAGCATCAGATGCTACACAAGATCACGAAAAGCCAACGAAAGAAAAGGGAAACCATTTCAAATTTAAAAACTGAAATTGCTAGTAATTTGCTCACGTCTATATTGGGATAGCTGATCAAAACGAGCAGGTTCGAGAGCCATTGAATACCCTGACTGAGTGCATAAGCAGCGGCTCGAGGCTCTTGACGGAACAATTCGGATACGATCAAACCGGGTACAGGACCCAAACCAACAGCGAATGCGCCGATGTAAACAAAAATGAATACCGTGGACACAATACCCAGAGTCCTTCCGATTGGCTGATTTGCGTTCTGTCTTGCGATTGTCACAGTGATTGTGAGCACCAAAAGAGAGAGGGCAAGCACGACTGCTGGCCATAATAGTAATTGACGGCGTCCAGCACGTTCCAACAAAGGTAGTGCGATTATTGTCATAACGACATTGAAAGCTCCGATACCGACCACACAATATTGGATATTGTTTCTAGCCAAACCAGCTGTAGTAAGCATTGTAGATGAGTACGCAATAACCTAAAAAATGTACAATGAACGAACTGTGTAAACAACTGAATGCACTTGGAGAAACTGACGAAATGAAATTCTGTGACTATCGCGATATATCGCGGCGGTGGAATGAAATGCAGAAAGCTGGTTCAGTTATCTCATGCCACAACATTTTCAAATTTCACACATTTTCTCGGAACATATCAAAATACCAAGAATATTGTGCACATGAATGGATAGAAATGTTGGAACACTCACCGCGTTAATACCGCTCAGTTGTTGTTGAATCTGAATCAAACAAGCCAAGAGAACGGGCATGCGCAAATCTTTCGCAGTGAAGATTTGGCCACACTTGAATTTCGATCGCCGTTTCGCCGCTTCCATTTCCTCTCTTAATTCTTCGATGAACGTGTCCACATCTTCTTTCGAGTTCAATTTGACAAAGGCCTTACGCGCACCGTGTTCGTTTCCTTTGTTCATGAACAAGAATCGAGGACTTTCGGGACAGAATGGGAGAACAAACATTGAGATAGCTGCGGGTACTCCTGATAGCCCAACTGCCACTGGCCAAAGTGTTTCCGTGTTGAGTATTACATCCAAGGTCAGTATGTACGCTATGAGGATACCCAAAGTTAAAGCCAACTGATGGCAAGCTCCAATTGCACCTCGAATATCCCGTGGAGAGATTTCGGTCAAGTAGAGTGATGCCACACCCAAAGTGATACCTGCGTTGAAACCGGTCACGACTCTGCCTACGTAGAGTAGTGCGGGTGATCTTGCAAATACACACGGTCCTGAAATAACAGCTCCAATAATGGCGAATGCATTGTTCATAAGTAAAGTATTCCGTCTGTAAACGCGAATAAAGAAAACACAATTGTTATTTTAGTCCCGAATGGTTTTACCGATATCGACAAACTAATACCATCTCGAGTGAAGGTGACGTATTCACAGCTGTAATCTTGTTTGAATCGTACGAATCAGGCATGGATGAATATTCCATTTCATTTTATATTCACATCTTGTTTTTTCCAAAGGTAACACGGTTAACCTTCAGAGCTAGGACTCGGTTCTAAGTATGGATTTTCGGAGCCGATCCTGGACTTCCGAGGAATTTTCGTGCCGTCCAGAGACAATACCATACCACTCGTATCGAAAATACGGCATATTCATTTTAAATGCTCATGCAGTGTAGACGTACACCTAGCATATTCCACTTACCGTCCTAATTTTTCAGCCATGACTCCAGAGGAGAATGAACCAATTGCCCCAGCGACCACGAATATTGCGCTGACTAAGGCGTACATGAAGTCCGCACCTGGACTTCCTTGCACGAATCTGCTTATGAAGTTCTTTATGTTCTGTAAGATGATACAAAGGAGATTGTTATGCACGATATAATGTGACCTGATGGAGTGTGCGAAACCGGCATGTGAATGATCTCAATTAGGTGTGAGCATCAGCTATTTGGTGAATTTTGAGAAGTAAATACTAGAGATTATCTCTTCCAACTTACATCCGCGGGAAGATTTAAGACTCCCGTGCTATAACCGACGAGACCTGACGATCCGAACGTGGTTATGAAGACCGTCAAAACAAGCATAGGCGTAACGCCAGCATTCTGGAACAGAAACGAAAAACTCGTATTTCTGCACTCAAGGCAAATGATAAACGAGATATAACTGCGACAAAAAATAACCAACAATAACCTGACTAAGGTGTGATGACGAATAATTCTGAGCTACAATCAACACCAATTTTCAGAATTATTGTGAATCATTTTGTTCCCCTATATCTCAGACTAATTCACCGTTGTTACTACGGTATTTGGGTTGGATGTCTTCTTTGTTTGAACGACATTGGTAACTCGTAGATTCGCGTAAACGGATGGACAAACTGAGGCCAAAGAATTTCCGTATTCTTTATTCTGGATCAAATGTTCACCTACGATGAGCACAAGACTGCCGATTGCAAAACACTACAATACCTATGATATATCGAGTCACATTTCCTGTATGCAGACGGGAATTTTGTACGAACTGTTTTCTTGTGCTGCAGCAGCAGAAAAAACTGTCGACCATGAGCCGATAGAAACAGCTCCGGTGTGGGTTATCACGATGAAGATGGATTGTCTGGGCTAATCGACATTGTCCTGATCAATGACCAATATATGAATGAATTCATACTTAGAATGCATTGCAGTGATTGTATGAGATTATGAACTATCGAAATATGTGGTTTGAAAAAGGACATGACACATAATTGGTATGCTGGTAGGACGTACCGAACAAACACCCATTTTTGTATTGATGGAATTTCCAACTTCTTTTTGTGTTCTGGTTTTTCGACTGAATGAACAACCGAGTGACTTTGCTGTTTAAATGTCTTCTTTGCCCAAGGTCAGTCGCGTGTCCTCCGCATATTGTATTCATGATGTACTACAAAGTGTCCCACCCCCGATAGCCGTCCAACAGAAATATCATTTGTTCAGCGAATATCTGATAAGGTTGTATTGTGGCTATTGTTATCTCGAGCCAATTGGCTGTCAGTTACTTCTCAGTACCCATAGAGTACAACTCATCTATGAGCTAAATTACGTAAAATGTGATCACCTGACAACGGAAGATGGAAGAGAAGATGCACGACTTCACTATGAGCTTAACCATATACATACATACATGTTGTTAGGTTTATTTTTATGCGTGTGTATCTGGCAGCACAGTGACCGATGTAGGATTATGCTGTTCCCTTTGACAAGTGAATCCATGACAGACAGAGTTTTTTCGACACCTACGTGAGTACACGTTCGTGCTTGTGTACACAAGATTGAATTCATTCATTCACATACTTCCTAGTGCATGAAATAAGGTCCAGACTAGTGATGTCCATTTCACACCTTTTTGCTTTGTGACTCTACCTGGAGGCAAATAGGTGAGTACACATTGCATTACATAGACAGGAACACGAATGACATGTATTACGTTATCTACCAAAATTCACATTTTTCGCACAATGTTGTGTAATTTAGTAACTAACTGGGTCATCTACAAAACTTCAGAACAGGATTTGTATTTATATTCTATTGTTTTGAACGACTTTTATTACTCCCTCTTGGTTTGTCGTATTAATGGTGATTTTGTGATTTGCAATAGATAAGGCATAGTCCTGTAGAGATTGAGACGTAAATATTAGAGGTTGAACTAGTCCAATAATCGAATTGTGGTCAAAATACCCACTTCCGAGTAGTTCAATTAGTACTTTTCGGATGAGTGCAACTTATCCCCAACAAGATAGTCGCCAATAGGACGATTTTCACGTCAGTCAGCAGCAGGCTGTCGTTCGTCACTTGGTTAGTTTTGTGAACCTGAACAGCAACCTAATCGTAGTTGCACAATGAATAACTATGTCGGCCCCAGGGGATTAAATATGGACTACTCAGGGGATCTGAACTACTCTATGTGAAATGTAACACGATACCAACTGACCGCTAGCACTGAGGAAGGTGCGGTCGCAAAATCAGGTGAAATCAACCAAGCACTCAGATTGTGTGTATGGGGCTGGATGACTCTGGAAGCGCGTTACAATTGTTCGAGCTATCCTCTAGAAATGGGAGCACACTCTATACTAAAGATATTTCAACGGCATTTCCAGCTGTTTATATAACAGCGTCGGTTGCTCCTTAGCGTTCCCCTCATTTGGATGGATGCAAGATTGGTTTTTCAAACGAATCGCCACATGAAGCGGTGTTTGGCAGGTTTGACAAGTTTAGAAATGATCCAGTTATGAAAAGTCGTTAGCCTTTTATTTGGTGACTACCGTGACGACATGGACCTGGTAAGTGGTCATTATTTATATGACCTTTCATTTAGTTAAACCTGTGAATGAGAATGATTTGGTGAGTGACTGTGTGGCGCATCTTGTAGTAACTAACTCATCATCAACCACCATGAAATGGGCTGTTGTGACCCTCAGAATAGCTTGAAGTTTTCTTGGTATAATAATGCACCGCAGATAATATGCACGCAGTCGAGTGTCTGAGCTGTTATTGGAGTGGTACATTTGATGTACAGTTGCTCCGTGATGCAACACATTTTCACAGTTTCGAGAAAGTAAAGCAGCCGCTAACATTTGAATCCAAGTAGTCATGGAGAGACTGAATCAAAACGCTCCAATGTTTCGTCAGTTAAACCAGGTGTTTTGCGCGGCCGGCGGCGCGAGCCGTCCAACGTCAGTTCGAAATAGGTAGTCCGTTGAGAATGTGCTGTGAACAAATAAATAAAAGTCCCCTGATTTATACTTTTAAATTTTTAATACCCGTCCCATGCCTCATTACATGAAACCTCACAAAAGTGGATTCAAAACTAGCCGATGTTAAATCTCCTCATACTTCCGTCCATACAAGGTGTCCTACAAGCATCAGTCCCATCTCTGTTTTTGTTTTCTACGTATGTCTCCTCTATGCCTATGCAGGAAGACTGCGTGCCTAAAATATACAAATGATGTGATTCTTGGTATGCCATACCCTCATCAGTCTAAACAACCTCCTCTATAAGACAGTAAAACTGAGCTTGCTAATTTTTCCTCCATACACAATCTGCGAATAAATCCGCCGAAGTTTTCCGATATATTGTTTTGTCTTTACAAAGGGATCAGATATACTTATCTTTTGAACTCCGCTTCCCCCTTGTTCATAGACGGTGAACGCATTCGGAGCAGTTCATTAGTGAACTGCCTCAGTATTCGACAAGAAGAGAGAAACGAGCGGCTGGAATGAAAACGTAACACAACGGTAATTCCTCCCCAGAAAACGCACTAGTGTACGCTCGAGCTCACCCAGAGGTCATTAAACAATCATTTGACACAAAGAAGGTGAGATCAAACAGCAGAAATGGCAACCGGAATGACAATGCGCTCGGAATTCCACAAGGTCATTGAGAACACGGACATCTATCACGTGATTAGTCAGTTGTTTACAACTGGTGCCCTGTCAACGACAACAAATCATCCTCGGGTTTGTTTGGTGGTTTAGTTTAGTTTATTCACTCATTGACCTCGCACTTCCGTGTTCTCGTTTAGGTTGCTACCACCAAGTCCTGTCCAGTAAAAGGATAAAAAGAATAGAATCATAAAGTGATAAGGATTCCAGAAAATCAAAGTAATAAGCGGAAATCAAGGAGGCAAAGAAAGAGTCCGAATGCAACTACGCCACTGACCGCGACACCTAGCTCTATCACTTAAGGTCTCCAGCCATTTGGTATACGGGTCGCACGGACCCCATCCTGGAAGTCTAACACGTCCAACGTGACCACCTCCACTGGTCAAGGTTTTCATACCTTTTTGACATGGGAACTGACCACCTCGACCTACCTTCCAATCAGTATCTGTCTCAGAGAACAGTGTACGCCGAGGAAGTCTGTCAGTGGGCATGTGTAACACATGTCCCGGCCACCTTAACCTGATCCGATTCAGTAATTGATCCCAGCACCTTACGTCTAATTTCAGTATTGTTGACACGGTGTTCCCGCCGTGTTCGGGTAATGCTACGGAGACACCCATGCTCGAATACCGACAGTCTTTGCCTGTGTTCTACCCTCGACGGCCATTTTTCTGAGCCATACAGAAAAACAAATCCAACCACCGCAGTGTACACTCTACGCCCAACAAACAGTCGGATCTCCCTCCGGCGCTACAGATGACGGAGGTTGGCAAAAGCCAATTGCGCCTTTTGCATACGCGATGACACTTCATTCGATATCTGTCCACCTGGTGAAATGTAACTTCCCAGGTAAAAAACTTATCTACTTCAGCTAGAGATTCCCCCTGTCAAGATAATATTTGGTGTTGAGCCAACCCAGTCCTGAAGCAGCATTTTAAACTTTAAAAGTGCAAAATGCATCCGAAACACCGTCACATTGTTGCTTAGTCTATCAAGGAAAGGTTGCAAATTATCTGTATCTTCACTCAGAAGAACAATATCGTCTGCGTATTACAATTCAGACAGTTAACCGTCTGAGCGAAGATAGATGCTGCTATTCTCACACGAGGATAGGGCTATCCCAAGAACCAAAAGAAGACAACCCTGACGAACACCATTTTCTTTGGTGAACTCCGTGAAAAATTGTGGTAAACATGAACTTAGCCTTGGCTGTTTGCGTGCAAGCATTGAAAAAGAGAAAAGTATTTCTCTGGCACACCCCCCAGTGGGAGACAGTGCTACAGAACTGTGCTGGTTGACTGAGTCAAATGCTGTTTTCAAATCAAAAAAGACAGTTTGTGGGATTGCGGAAGGCGTGTCTGTTCTGTAACATTTTTCGAAGAGCAAAAAATATGGTCGGTACAACCACGACCGGGTCTAAAACCGGCTTGATTCTAACGCGTACGCTTTTCGCGGATGCTGGAATAAGGCCGGTGGGCAGTGCAGACGCGATATTTAGCAAGTTGATCCCTCTGTGGTTTTCACAAGAGGATCTGTTGCCTTTCTTGTAAATCTGCCCACTCATCGACTCACACCATTCCGTGGGAATCTGCTCACTATCCCAAATAACCCGGAGGAGTTTTTTTAACTCGGAAATCAAAGTTTCGCCTCCATCCCTAAAAAATGGGACAACCCAACGGGTCCAGCGGCACTGCAACTTTTCAAGTAATCTGCCTCCCCTATAACCTCAATTTCTGATGGAGGGGTGATATCTATCTCCATCGTTTCACCTGTAGGTATATTCTGAAAGTTTACTGTATGAGTGGGCCAACTGAATTGTTTCTTAAAGTGCTCCGCCCAAAGATCCATGCAACGTTCCTAAGAGTGAACCAGTGGGTCGTCGGATTCCTTGATTAACTCACTTACACATGGCTTCGCGAACTGGTGTGTCAAATTAAACGGTAATGTTTTTATCTATTGCCAACAGACTCGACCTTCTTTATTGCTCTGCAAGCTCGTATTCAGTTGACATCTCAAAGATTTTCGCACCTTATTAGACGTGGCATCCAGAGAGATGGATCTGTGGTAATTTGACAGTGCAACTGATGCCCATTATTCGTGACGCTTACATACATCAGAGGCTTGTATGGTATTTGAAGCGGCGTGCAAGGCTTCCTTCGGCTGCTGTTAGCGTTCATCCGAGTCCCGGACATCCAACGGTATTGATGGCTGTGTAGACAGTTTTATCCAAGACGTAGATCGTCGGTTACCGCCTGGAAGCAATTTTTTGGGACAAGTAAACTTAACGCTGGTACTACCGCGGACGAGGCCTAAATAGAAGCAGGCATGCACCAAGGCGTGATCTGAGTCCACAGGTGTGGACTAAAATGAATGACAATGTTTGATTATTCCTTGCCAGTGGCGACCAATTACAACATGGCCAATCTGAGTCCACCGTTGTGAATACGTAGGAGGACGCAGTGTGAGTCTAAATCGCTTCCAGTGATGGACGTTCGTAATCATCAGAGGAAAACTGATGTCGAAGCACATCCAGACGAGACGATCGCCGTTATGAGCGCAGTCGGCCGGGATGGATGTGCCATGCTGAGTCCGCCGAACAGCCAACGTGGACGTTGAAGGCCATAGCAATGAACACTACGTCCGTTGAACGCACGCATCGAAGCAGCTGAGACAACCCCTGATAGAACTTGACCTTGGTTTCAGAGGGACTGCAGTCGGCACATACACAGACACGACGGACAAGCATCGACGCTCCAGTTTAGCATTGCTTACACGCACAGATCAGCCCAATTGCACTGCACAAAAACGACTGCTGACTGGAATCCAGTGCACGCTCAGCTTTCATGCTGAAAGCAATCCCGAAGCCAGCCCGACCACGAGCGCTAGATACCTGGTTGGAACAGTCCCGCTAGCTCCAGTGTGAACTCACTTCTGCCACAGAATCGTCTCAGTTTATTTGCACAAAAGGCTGAATATATAGATGGCTCCCACTTTCGCCCACACGTTGCATACAATGCATTGGTCCGACTGGTGTGGGCGACCACGCCTTAAGACTTAAGCAATGTTGACAAGACTTATCTCTCAACTATCGATCCAGCCCACCGATCGATTGTCTTGTCACTCGAGTTTCCGTTGACTCAAGCCTTGGGCTTGGTACCGCATCAGTGCTGACTGCCAACGTGACTTGGCTGTCCGCCAACGATGGATTAACACATACCCTCACAACACCAAATCACCCGACACGCGAATGATGAAGCGAGAGGCTGGGGTTGTGTCAGGGCTGCGACGAGTGGTCACAGAAGTGGGGTCTTGTATGCGTGTCCCGGATACACAGCGTACATCTATCTTAAAGTGTCGAGGATTTCAGCGAGAGCAGCCTGTTTCCTTATCTGACATAGTGTGCGGACGTTGAAGGCAGCCAAGTGAAGTGGACAATTAGGCTTAACAATTCTGTTTCATTAATACTCGATACCTGAACTACTGCTTCTTTCAGAGTCAACAACCAGTGACATTTCGTATCGACTTCAACATATAGGAGAGAATTATTGAGGCCATTTACAGGCGAATGTTACCTCGTGGCTGCCCATACAGCTGGAGTGGTTTTTCTTTGGGAACCCTAACTGGAACCTTTGACTCACACGTGTCACCCATGAGCCAGTGGGTCGTTCACCCAACACCGGAACATGACCAAAGCACCCGTGAAAGAACTTCTGCTCCGTCACGTGAGACCGCATTGATATACACACACTATCTTGTCTACTCTGTTGATCTGCTATCGATCCACATTTTGGATTCAGTCTTTAGCCCCATGCACCAAATGGAGCAAGCGGACGTGGACGGGACAGCATCCTTCAAGCTGGGGGCTGTTCAGCTCTGACGGGTGATAGGTGCTTTATGCCGTTTCACTAGTTCTAGTGAGAAAGCTCTTCTGCCTCTTAGTAATCTCGTTTTATTAGCGAAAATTAAAGAATATATTGTTGTCCCATGTGCCCACCCATTGCATACAGCGCATTGGTTCTACCGGTGTGGGCGACTACGGCTTGAGGCTTAAACAACACTGACAGCCCACCGATCGGCTGTCTTGCCACTCGAGATTCCTTTGCTCTGGGCCTTGGGCTTGGTACTACATCAGTGCTGACTGCCAACGCGACTTGGCTGTCCACAAACACTGAGTTAACATGTTCCCTCACAGTAGGTGCCCAATGGAGTGTGCTGACTTCTTTCACCATCGAGAGAATCCCCAGGTTCTCCACTCCTGTGTCCATATAGTGGAGGTTTTCTAGATGGTAAACTGTTTCTGTCCATGTTTTTCGCTGGGACGAAGTGGCTAGAACGTGCAAGAACTACGGTCAAATGGCCAACATGATTAGCAGCCACCTCTCAGTTAAACAAGGTGTTGAAAGATTGAGCACGTTGAAAAAACCGGTTCTCGTTTGATCATCCAAGTTAAGCAACGTCAGGCCCGATAGGTACTTGTATGAGAGATCGGCTGGGAATACCAGGTGTTTCGGCCGCTCCTTTGACCGGCTTTAATCAAACGGCTATCATCGTCGACTTCTGACAATAACAACCAAGGTTTGATTCCCGCCAGCACCGGTTACTCCCTCTTTGGCAGCCTTTAGTTGGCCACACCCCCCTTCCTGAATTGTTGTACTTCTTTGCATAGTAAATAAAAAACCATCACCTGTCTCCGTGACCGTGCAACTGCTTGTTCCGTAACACACTTATTTTATTCTGTCACCGGTATACGGACCGATTGGTTCCCACACTAGTCCAGTACAAACCATTATATCCCATATACATCATGAAACTGAATCCATTTTTTAAAAACCTTATTCCGTCAAAACTTCTGTTTTGCCTTATGTCTGTGACGATAATGGCCTCTCGTTTATGTGCCATGGCCTGAACGACCCACTGCAATCAAACGGCTTGGCGTCAAGCACTGACAGTGATTAGCTACCATTTACTGTCCGTCTCATACACGTACCAACCACTTCTTACTCATAGAATGTACTATTGACACTAGAGGACTGGATTTTTATTTATGAACCGGGGATCGAAGAGTCGACAGTTCGCCATGATGACCATTTGACCACTGCCTGCCAAACTGCCCGAATGAGACTCGAACCGCTGACCATCGGGTAAAGTTTCAGGAATTTACCTCTGCGCAAAGCTTTGCAAATTTATAATACCCTTCACGTTAGCTAACAAACAAACTCTCAATGCTCTCGCATTAGCAGTGATGGAAAAAGAGACTTGGGGAAATTGGCACACTGCCAGCGTGCTCTTTTGTTGAGGTCAGAGACGTGGAAATTTTCACTATGATTCATTTTGGTCGGATGTATGTTTTAGGCTTGAAAACTTGAGATGCGAAAATAGACATATATATTGGAGAATAACCCCAATTCCATTCGATACTGAAGAAGAGGCAAACGGTGGAAAACTGCTGTCAGATCAGGGTTGAAACACCAGGATCAGTTACGAAATGCTGTTTGGTGCTTCGAAAATGCCATTTCTGGAAGCACGTAGGTTGTGTTTCAAGAATGCTTCAGCCATCCGCCATTAGGAACAATGTTATCACCCAAAATAGTACGGATTAATCGATTATTTAAAAAAAAAAGTCTGGACTGTCGGTAATAGTTAGAAAATACGAAATAAGTGATTTGGAGAAGAGATTTTGATTCTCAACGATACTAATGGAATTTCTAGATTAGAAAACCTAAGGTCGCTACTGAATGTTGGTCAGAAATCTGAACTTTCACTTTAAAGATGAAATGATGGTGAAATATAGTGGTGGAAAAAGCGGCTTCGAGTAATACGATTATGAAATCAGTAGCTGTAATCAGGGGGAACTGAGCGACGAATGTCACAAAGCCTTTATTACTTTCTAGTTAATTGTAAGAAGCTGATTTAATTCAATGATCATATTCGCATAAGTGCATGTTATCAGGTGTGTGTATACGGGAAAATTAAGCTAAGTCACAGGTTCAAATGCATCTCTGTGTCACTATTATCACGAGACAGTTTGAAAAATGTGCACACAAGTGAGTGCGCCCCGTCATGCAAATGACTATAGGTATACGCGTGCCTGTGACTCCTGTTAGGTCAACGTTATCCAGGCCTTTTCGGCAGAATGGGTTCGGCCCCATTGAGTTACGCTCGGTGTTGTGTTGGATGCAAGTGGAATTTCCGATGTCGTTCGGTCTCTCATTCACTCGTGGTTGCCCCAAAAAATCCCATAGAACTCATTTGGAGACAACTGGCGAAAAATCAATTCCTAATCATGAGATTACTTCACAAAGTGTGGCTACAGATTTTTCCTGCGGTTTACTAGCCCCTGTTGTCTTGTAGAGGTATCTGGTGTTCGTTTTGTGGCCGTCATCGGTTACAAAACAAGCAGAGTCTGGGTTACCGTAACCTAACTTTTACGGCGCACCCATTCAGCACAAGGCCATATCACCAGCTACTTTCCGGATCGGTTTATGGGATTTGGTTACCATGCACCAGCCGGGCACACAGCCGGGTGAACTTGTACAGTATGGGGGCGGCGTTGAGGTTTGGTAACTGTAACCCAGGCCGTGGTAGCTAAACCGAGGACTAGCTCCTAAACGATCAGCAATAGTCACTAATGGACAGTAAAACTATAGTCAACACTCCAGATAAATGGCAGATTGTTTTAGTAACCAGTGATCACAAACGCGCTAGATCATAAACCGTGATAAATCTTCAAATCACTCCTTTTTCCATTTTCGTCATCTGGACAATCACACTTACTCTAAAGATTCCACCTCCCTTCAGATAATCACGAGTCCATTCGAGCAAAGAACACAGAAGTTCAGTCAAAATATTGTACTGGGGGCGAAATATCGATGAAAAGGAGAAAACTAACCACGATGAAATTACCCTACCACCAAGCATACGGTCGAATCAAATCTTTCGGAAATCGTGTGTTATGTCCGTTTTGTTCGAGAACCTCTACGCTTCTTCTCGACGTGAGTTTCATGAAAGCCTGGAGTACTAAAGCGTTGGGTACAACGACGACGAATTCAGATTCAGATCGTATTCATAATTCATATAGGCTTCCACCAAACAAACCCCACGGTGATTTGTTGTTGTTGTTGTTGTTGACAGGGCACCGATTGCAGACAACTGGCTAATCACGTGATAGATGCCCTCTTTCTCAGTGATCTGGGGGATTTCTGCGAGCACTTTTCATTTCTGTTACTCTTTCCCCTGGGAAAGACTAAGTGAATCGTAGAAAAAGAGGACGTCAGCATTTCACCACTAATAGAGCAGAGTACATGTAATGCAACAGTTCAAGTGATACCATGCAACGACACTTCAGATGATTTGATAGAGCTCTACTACGCCGGTGATGCCAATCAGTTATCAGTACTTCATTGTACGTTAGACTTTGGTGAAAGCATCCATTGGAACAATATGTTCCCTATGAATGACTCGAACCCATGAGCTGGATTCCATAGATCAATCCGATAATTCAGCCATTCACAGTTTACATGTAATCAGTCGGGGTCACCTTTCCATGACATCAAGGTCATGGCGTGGCCAGCATGCATGCTTCTGTTTCAAGCGATAAAGGAATCTTTAGGGAATTCTGGCTCACCGAATGCATATGCTTGCCGCTGTGTACACGTCAGCTACTGAACTCGCGATCTCATTGAAAAGATAATGGAAGAATATTGGTCGCGAAATGATCCAGTCTATCGTGAGCGCCCGGCGAAGTGGGTACATAATGGTCCTCAAGCAAAATGGTCGACGCACGCGATTTCAAAGAGATTCCATTAGACCATACGGTTAGTGGTAGGACAGTCTTATCGCAGTTAATTTTCTTCTCGTCCCCGATACTTCATCTCTAATACAAGATTTTGATTGAAATTCTGTGTTTGTATTCGAATATGCGCGTTAGTAGCTGGTGGAAGATACAATTCTCGGAGCTATAATGTCTGCCCATTTGATGGAAATGAAGCAACGTCTTAGTGGCTGGGACCGCGATGAATTCGTTAGAATTTGTAGGTGTTTTGATGTAAAAACTAGACATGAATTTTCACATATGTAGCGCTAGTTTTTACATAATCTGTGGCTCTTCTACAGAATGAAAGTCAGTCAAATGGCTGCAAGACATGTGTCCCTGTCCAAATTTCTTTGCTTCCACCTCTGCCCTTTATATATTTCATGGTTTTTCTGGCTGTCCTCTTTATTGGTTTTCGGTCTTTTAACGTGGTGAATGTGATTGTCACGGGGAGTTGCGCTTCATGCGAGGAGGACTGAGCGCATGCCTTCGCTTACGCTCTTCCACTTCTGAATAGTAGGACCCCCTTCAATGTGGCATTTGTATGCGTTAGCTACGGAATCATCGTATACCAGGTACTCTTGGGCGAGGATACTTTCCTCACCAAAACATTTAGATCTTGTTGTGAGCTAGAACGAGCAGTTCAGAAGATAGACACCAACAGAAGCATTCCTTTCGTATATTCTCGTCGGCTGTGTACGAATAACTTCAGTCAGTCGCCAATAGCTACACACACACACACACACACACACACACACACATGCACACAAACACATAACTTCATACCCCGACGAATATACTTAGTTTGCTTAATTTGCCTTGTAGCGGTTCTTCCTGATATGATATGAAGGCGACCGACGAAGGTTCACAAAAGTAATTCCTTTGGCAGTGTTTATCTTCTGACTTACGTATTCGACATATCTACTGTTCGAATACATTGTGCGACGTATATCTTTGAATGCAGTGAATGGAGACAACATTTACGAAGTATAAATTGGTGCTCAGCGAACAGCGACAGATTTGTGGTATCATATTTACCAATGTACGATTTTTACAGCTAATTTGAAATCCCTAATATCAGGCCTGACGAAAAGACACAAGCTAAATGATTCTGCCGTAGTGGAAATGACTGTGTTCCTTTACTATTCATGTACACAGATGTAACACTTCTCAACTGTGAGTATTCACAGCAGAATTAGAATCACAAGACCAAATGTCTCCCAATTACTACACAACCTCCGTCGGAGTTGGTGCACTGGTTCCTTGCGGCAGCTGTCATGCATGAGATTAACACTGCTAGTGTTTGTGAGGAAGTAAGCTGAGTAGGTCACCTGGCACCGCTAAACATAAGCTAGAACCAAACCATGAAATCGGTAACCTTTTCTCGATATGAACTTGGAAGAAGACCACAACAGCGTCACGTTGCGCCATTTCTATCCGCATAGATTTCACTGTATCTCATGATGTGTATATCACAGATCATATGCTAAACACAACAACAGTAAAATAACATCACACACGTCACATTTTCACAAGGTTTGCATATCTGAGTTACAAAAGTGGGCCAGTGAGAACCATGTATGACAGACCCCGCAAACTGTGTACACCAGATATGCTGAACTCTGAAAAGGAACTGTTAAGTAACGTGTTCCAGTCGAACGGCTACCCGCAACATTTTATCAGAAGGCACGGTACAGCTCGTAGCTAAAGTGCACGACCATGGTCTGTCCCTAAATGTAAGGCTTCCTTGTAGCTACCATTCAAGGACGATGACACATTCGAATTTTTCGCATGCCGCCTCAGATCGGCAATCAAGCAACCATACAATGCCGCCTACTCTACACATGCATACAGATACCCGTCCCTCCAGTCAAAGAACAGTTATCAGTTCATACCAAATAGCACCTCCTGCAAATGTTCACATATGGGTGCTCCGACACCTACTTAGACCGAACTGAACGGCATCTTGGACTGAGAGCGGCAGAACGTGTCCAACGGTGGTTGGACGCCTATGTTAATCGATGGGAAGCACATGGTAAAAGTTCACCAGTGAGGCAGCCGCCAGCCCCTTCCATCGCACGTTATTTGCTTGGCACAAAGCGCCGGATCGACTGCACAACTGCATTCTCTGTGATCTCTGCCACCAATTCGAGTCTACTACAGTTTGCCGAAGCAAAAGCGATCTAAAGATAGGACCTAGTTTGTGAAAGCAAAAAGATTTATTCGTTCCCCTGTCGTTGCCCTGGTAAAACATGACGTTTTTGAACCTATTCCCCGCAATCTTATCTTACTACTGTAGTCGTTATTATTATATTATCTTCAGTATGCACCTGCTGAGACGCAGCGAAACCTGTCCGGGTTCAAATTGTGCAACATAACTCTGCTGTGTTATCTCTTCATGAAACCGGTGTTTGTTGTGAACCCAAACCTAGGACATAGCAGCCATACAAAGGTGTGGCATATGACGAAGGCTGATGCAGATCTCTCGCCGTAAAGGTAGAAATATCTGTGGATGGAAACCGTGTAACACGACCGATTTTAATCGGTCATGATATCGAAGCTGGCACTGCAGATGGAAGCAGAGAATGTGTGACCTTGATAAGTCATACATGCGCAGCGGTTTCCAGGGGTCGCTACTGTAGTAAAGAATTATTGATTCCTGAAGTTATGCTGCGCTATGACAAATTTCTGAAGCGAAGCACCTTCGTTATCTCACAAACTCATCACTGTGCAAGATCATGAATGTCAACTAGACCATCAACATGATCTAGATCAGATGCACCCCCAAGAATACAGCAGTAACAGACATCACGTTAAAGACAATTAATAAACCATTATAACCGGAGCAGAGGTCAAGAAATCACAGTGATGACCATCTACTTTAGTTGGAAAATTTGTTTGACTATCGCCAGAGAGGTATAGTGTTAAGATTTTAACTGTCAGGGGCGATAAATAGTTGCTTACTGTCTACCAATCAGAATGTCTCGACTTCTATGAACCACGTCAGCCCGAAACTCAGTACTAGGCTAATATTCGAGGCCAGATGTTCACGAAAATGATTTTTTATGACTCTACGGTTGCTCATCCCAATATAACGATTTCTGCTGTTAATTCTGAATTAAATTAGGACTAAGTTATCTTGTAAAACACTTCGATGAACAAAAGAAATGAAACTTTTTTCGTGAGCAATACTTTTACGGTGGGAGAGACCCCAAAATACTATGAACCAAATAGGCCATAAAATATGTCTGTTAAAAAAAATTTATTTCGTTCTCCATTTCAACAACAACAAAGTCTTTAGTTTCCTGTAGATCAGGCAATACAATGTTGAAGAAAATGTGTTTTACTCATCGATTTATTTCGACTTGGCCAATGAATTTGTTCGTTCTGATGGGTTTGAGATACAACTGTAAGATACGCGTTGTCATCAATTGAAATGAACAATATGAAACATATTTTTGAAAGAAATTGGTGTATGGCAAGGAAGTTGGAAAGGAATGCGTGAAACAGACGGAAAAAGCTCAAATTTACTCAGTCATGAGATGAGTATTTGCACAGTATGGGGTTCTATACAGGCATGTTTTCATGGTGAGAATCTTCTAGGAAGTTTCTCCCACCATTATGAGTTCCATTGACGATAGATTGCTCTGGGTTTCACAGTTTCGTTGGAAATTCTAAGCATCATGCACTAAACCATCCGGGTTGCTTTGTTTTGTGAATACTTGCATACCGGAGCTTTCGATGTTTGATGTCTTTTTCCCCACCAAAATGTGTGGGAATGCCAGCTCTTGAGCCACGTCGTCAAAAGTCCGGTTTTTCGTTTCCGGAAGGAACAAGAAGAACACAACCCAGCATGCGACCACGATCACGAAAAAAATTAAGAACGAATAACCTCCGATAGCCTCCTAAATAAACAAGAGAAACGCAAAAATAGGCAATAGTAAAGGTTTACAGATAATCGTCTTGTTCAAATGTGAGGATTCAGAGACTTAGAGTGATAACAGTGTATACAGTCAGTAATTTATAAACAAATCACTCACGTCTATGCTCGGATAGCTGATCAAAACGAGCAGGTTCGAGAGCCACTGAATACCCTGACTGAGTGCATAAGCAGCAGCTCGAGGCTCTTGGCGGAACAATTCGGAAACGATCAAACCGGGTACAGGACCCAAACCAATAGCGAATGCGCCGATGTAGACAAAAATGAATACGGCAGACACTATGCCCAGAGTCTTTGCGCCATTTCCGTCTGGCAGTTGACTTGCAAGAGTGACAGTGATTGTGAGCACCAAAAGAGAGAGTGAGAGTACAATTGCTGGCCATAATAGTAATTGTCGACGTCCAGTGCGCTCCAGTAGCGACACTGAGATAACGGTCACAGCAACGTTGAAAGCTCCGATTCCGACCACACAGTATTGGATTTTGTCGTTAGCCAAACCAGCAGTTCTAAGCATAGTTGATGAATAAGTTATTACCTGAAGGAAAAAAGAAAAAATATAATTTCCAATTTGACTGTCATGATGAGAATTTTCGATTTCACATTCGGCAGCTGTGGAACGAAAAATTAAAACGTATTTTTTTTTTATAAAAAAACTCTCGGTCCAAGCAATCTCACGGAGTGACAAATACATCCCTCTTTCCCAGATCTTAGTAAATGTGGCTAGACATCTTTCACTACGGTATTGTGGGAATCAGCCGGAAGGAATATTTCTTTCACTGAATTGCTGCCTCCTAATTCCAAAGTAATCAAATGCTTTTTATTTTCCTATTTGCTGATAATATCATTTTGTTCGTGGGTTCATGGAGTGCACAAAATGACTAATTCATTGAAATGACCATCCTATGTTCATCACTGATACGGAAAGCCACTCGGAATGCCTTAGTAGTCAAGGGTCACGGAGGGGTAGGTATATATACCAGTACGGGTTTGCGCCTGGTTGCGAGGTTTCATGTAAGAAATAGACTTAGTACAAATCCACCGTGTCTGAAGAATTTAAACAATACCTGTAGGTCCCACTATGACCATTCATTTTCCAATGGGAACGTCAACAAGTCCCCGTACTGTCCCTATACTTGCTAAATAACGCACAAGCCCAAGACGTGTCGTCGAAGCGTTCAAAAACAGGCTTGGTTAAGTAATTCATTTATTTATTCTGGTAATTACCTTTAGTTATGTCTACATAATAGAGGCTATGTTGTAGCTGAGTATGCACTCACAAGTACATCAAGTGTTTACTTGACTTGATTGTGTCACGATACTCAAAAGCATCTAGTTGAAATCTTGTTTTCCTAATATATATTACGCACAGAAAACTACAGGTGTCCCAGAAACACTCACCG
Source organism: Fasciola hepatica (assembly GCA_948099385.1). Taxonomy (NCBI): domain Eukaryota; kingdom Metazoa; phylum Platyhelminthes; class Trematoda; order Plagiorchiida; family Fasciolidae; genus Fasciola; species Fasciola hepatica. The sequence continues at coordinate 8,543,120 of CANUEZ040000019.1, forward strand.
CATTAATACCACTGAGTTGTTGCTGAACTTGGATCAGACAAGCCAAGAGTATTGGCATGCGTAGATCTCTTCGAGTAAAAATTTGACTAAACTTGAATTTGGGCTGTTGTTGTGCTGTTTCCATTTCCTCACGTAGTTCACCAATGAACATGTCCACATCTTCTTTCGAGTTCATCTTGACAAAGGCTTTGCGTGCTTCGTATTCATTCCTTTTATTTGTAAATAAGAAACGAGGACTTTCGGGACAGATTGGAAGAACAAACATTGAGATCGCCGCGGGCACTGCTCCCAACCCAACTGCGAGTGGCCAAAGTGTTTCCGTATTGAGTACTTGATCTAGGGTCAGTATGTATGCAACCGTGATACCAATAGTTACAGCCAACTGATGACAAGCTCCGACTGCACCTCGAATATCCCGTGGAGATACTTCGGTCAAGTAGAGTGATGCCACACCCATACTGATGCCTGCGTTGAAACCCGTCACGATTCTACCCACGTAGAGTAGTGCGGGTGATTCGGCTACCACACATGGCCCAGTGAGAATAGCTCCGGCAATGGAGAACGCATTGTTCATGAGTAACGTATTCCTTCTGTGAACGAGAATAATTATCATGCAATCGTCCTTAGGGCTAATGTAAATATACGACAATGTAAATCGAACTCAGGTAGGGTTCAGAGTGTTTTTTGAATGTTCCTGGCTTTCAGTGGTTACATGTGACTCACCTTCCCAAACTTTCAGCCAGGATTCCAGAGGAGAAAGAACCTATTGCACCTGCCACCACGAACACTGCACTGACCAGTGCATACATAAATGCAGGACTGGGAGCGTCTTTGATGTATTTACTTGTGAAATTCTTCACCACCTGCAACGGATTACAAGGCTTTGTAAGAAGAACAAATAAAGCAGAGTTGGACCCATTAATACTGGATTTAAAGAGTTCATTGGCACAGAAAATATTGTGGATTCATTGTGATTATGTTCATGAACTTACTTCTCCGGGCAGGTTCATGATACCGAGATTATAACCAATAACAAATGACGATCCAAAACATGTTACGAATACCGTCAAAATCAGCACAGGAGTGACACCCGAATCCTGGAGAAGAATAGTAATAGATTGAATTCAAGATCGATACGAACAACATTGGTTCACCGTATCGGCAGTCTTCGTGGCCATCATCATCGGCATCAGCATCACCACCAGTATCAGCACTCAGATTATTAAAAGCAACAAGTACACTTAGACTAAATCGATATAATAACACTTCATATAAAATGTTTGTGAAGCAAACGAATAGCTATGAATTTTATTCATAGAAAGTGCTGATCTATCGGTCGTTTGACTATGACTCCAAAATTCAATTGTAAAGTGCAACAGTTATGGAGGTATCAGACATCGTGCATAGGAGCACTACTGATAACCAGCCCGTACCCATGTTCACCCACCAAGAAATGTTCTTGTATGGCCTGGCTTGTCAATCTACTGTGTAACATACTCCTTAGCAAAAATCCGTGTTGATTTGAAACACTGGAAATACTCATGACTCAAAGTGTTCAAAGTTGTTGGCTATTGAGGAAACAATACATTTGTCAGCCAAGCGCAGCTTAATTAACTTAGTTGCATTTCTTGGATAAAAATAAGTGAAACTGCAGTTCCACATTACTACTAGTTTTCAGTGATATGGACTAAAAGATGAGGACATTGTGAAAACACATTTTGAAATTCACTAAGATTGGTGGGGTACAATGATATTTTTTTTCTTCTGGAAGAATGAAAAGTATGATTTTAATTCGGTGTCAGATTAATTCATTTTTACGCTATCCATTATTAGTTATTATCGGTGACCTCATTTCACACAGTACTCTGCCCAGCAAGCTTGAATCTAATTTGTATTCTAACGACATGCTACAAGCTTTTCGTCACAGAGGTAAATATCTCATTCAAAATGGTTGATAGCCGGATAACAAAGACTCCTTTGCTCGTATGTATACATCAGTTTCACATTCACGAGAGGTAGCACATTCTATCACGAAATAACAAGTGTCTGTCCCCGTCCGTCTATTTCGACCAAAAAACATACACGGTGCAAAAGACATCAAAGCGTAGTGTGAAAGCGACCGGACTGCTATTGCCTTTTTGTTTTCCTGCCAAGTCGATGTTATCGTTAGTCACGAGTCACTTCAACCAGACTGAATGCACAAGAACACCAGATCACAGGGAAGCATCAAAATCGGTGCAGATCATCACGTTTAGCATTCATTACAGGAGTAAGTTATTCTCTTTGACTCGTTACCGTGAAACAGTTGAATTGCAAATCGTGTATGATATGCAGTACAACATGGTGAAATATTGCAATAGGTGGATTGGAAACATACATATTTGTAGTGTTGGAACGTACCGAACAACAAATCATTTTCCTGTTGATTGTATTTCCAACTTTCGTTGGTGATCTGGTTTCTCCACTGAATGCTAACACGAGCTGCTCGGTTCCTTTAAAGTTCCCCAACAAACAGTCAACACACAAGGTCACATATATGTCGTCCGCACTGTCTCCAACATCCGTCCAGTTCAAATATCATTCATTCAGTGATCATCCGACGTGGTACCAACGTGACCAATACGGACTGAAACCAATTGGCTGTGAGGACAATTTTGTGGTCCACACAACGCAGCTCATCGGCGAGCTGATTTGGGATTGATGTGAAGTGTCCACTCGTGTGTTGCACTTGCGGTCATTAGAGTGACAACAAATTCCGGCAGGGATGACTTTGCACAACATTGTGCACGCGGGCATCGCATACATGATACACTCACTCACGCAAACCAAAACACGTAGACCTGTGTAGGGGTTTTGTCGGTGCTTAGCCAGTGCTAAATCACCCTATCCCCTTTGGTAAATGTGCCTGAGACACAGAGGTGCTTCGTTAACTACATGCGTGCATTTTCGCACCCACATGTGCGTATCTGAATCGTTATTCACATAATCCTAAGTGGATGATTATCATTTGGCTTAGTCTCATATTGAACTAGATCAGTTCTAGAATAAACCAACGGATCTGTCTCCATCACCACATCAATCACTGATCCGAGTTGGTTTTGACCATGTGTACTTGTGTGTGTGTGTGTGTGTGTGTGTGTGTGTGTGTGTGTGTGTGTGTGTGTACATGCCCTCGTTCGTGGCTGTGTACGGACGACCCAATGTGAATGCACACTAACTGCGTGCACACAGGTGACAAAAGGCACAGTCGTCAACTGACCACAGATCACCGCACGGCAGTTTGGGGCGGAGACAGTTATTCATCATCTGAGCCCTTCATACTCAAAAACACAGATCAGGCGTCCGACAGCTTACGACCGTTAAAAAGGTGATGAATATTCACAGGAAACTTGATGCATTGTGAATCTGATTGACTGCGAAATGTGAATACTGGATTAAAACTGTAGACATATTGAAAACTGAAGAAAGAATAACCAATTCCATGAGACCGTTTGTTCCGTTTTTCCGAAAGACCTCGGATTTTTGCAATGACTGCCCGAAAGAAAATAACTTTCAAATGGTCCAATTAGTTACATAATTTCTAGTCCAGTGGGCTACACCAGCACAGCATTCAAGCTTAGTAGAAACGAGATTTTATTCTTTCGGACTGTTATAATGAATGAATATTTCTTATTGCCGTGTAACAGTATCATTATTTATATCTGAACCAAACCACAGACCAAAAGGGAGTTACAAAAATAGAACCGGATTTGTGAATCCATTTTAGGTCATTCATCTGATGTTCTCGTGAAAACGACGTTCCCAAACACCCTCACATTCGAAGAGTGCTCTAAAGTAGACTACGGAATTCAATCGTAGAGATTACCGTAGGGAGGTTGGATCATAAGAAAATTGGATTCACGAGCGAAAACAAAACGGATTGTTTTAGGCGGAATGTCGATCATAACAGATAAGTTCTGTTTGGAAATGAATTTTACGTTTGAGAAGAAAATATCTTGGAATTGCCTTGGTCTTCTTTACAGCTTATTCACTAAAATCATCTGTAAGAACCTTAAGTTGGTTTTCTAATCAGATAAAATGAGGGGTAATTTGTGCTTTTTAGGGCAACAGATTAATGTTTCTAATAATAATCTCGTAATTGAACAAAATGTCGCATTTTTATTGAGCAAGAAAAATACAGTGAATTTCATGGTGTTTTGGGGATAAGTCAAGTTGTGTAGCTTACCGAATAGAAAACTGAATTGGTCCAGGATAAGTGGCTGTTTCGGGTTAGAAAAACATATTTATTGATATAACTTAGTGTTATAATATACATGTGCTTTGCAGTCCAAATCATGTCCTGATTTACGGACCCAGAGATTGAAGACAGTCTGTTCATCTTATTAAAACATGTACCGGCGATGCTCCAGTGTTTCACAGCGTTGGATTTCCACCTCGGAGGTCAGAGGTTCGAATTCCCGCCACTACCGGTTACTTTGGTGGTGGATAGTACTCTCCAAGGTCATCCAGCTTGTTACCACATCTGACCTGTCGGGACCTTATATGGTTCTTTGCTACTCCAAGTCTCAGGGTACGGTAACCGGTTATCTCTAATCGTTCAGTGGGCCATTGTGGCTAGAGCGTACATCCCTTCGAGTGCACTCGCGTACAAGCGTGCAAATAAAAACTGTCAACAGCGTGTTGCTGATTGAGCGTGTTGAGTGAAAATTTGACCGATAACAAAAGGCTGCATTTATGAATAGCCCAAGGGGTTACACTCGACCACAAAAAATACGCATTTTACTGGGAACAGAAGTGAATTGCACCAGAGGCAAGTTTTGATGTATCATTGAAATGCGGGCCCCTAACAATGAAAATCTTTTTTTAACACAACCTATGGTTTTAACACATTCGCGGACATGAAAAATCGATGCGCCTGACAAATATGCCCAATCGAGTTCATGTCTTCTAATGGAGTTTTGATAATTCAAACTCAGTTGTGGCCAATTAGTTTCTGTAACTTGTTTGGATACGCGTGTGATCAAAACTACGTAGTAAAAATGAGCTGTAAAACAAGAAATAAGATGATGGACTGGTCTGAACAGTTTGAGAGCGACAACGTGGCATATGATGGACACACCCAACTCAGGAGGCTTAGGTGATTTGTGAAATGTCATTGAAAATTTGCGGCTGATTTGTATCCTACAGAACACACTCATTCTCGATCAGGTCCGAAGTTCGATGTGAGCAGTCGGAAGGCCCGTGAAGAACCTCGATGTCTCGATTCGCATAGTATGGATAAGCATGACCTACTGAATTTTCAGTTCAGAAAAGCACTAAATTTGTAGGCATCTATACAATCGAATATTGTGGGATACAAAAATGACTGAACCAGAAAGGTGGCTAAAAACTGTAGCTAACTCCCATTGGTATAGTGCCAAATCTTACGTAACGCAACGGTTAACCACGATACGAAAACATTTTCTAGATGAGATGCGAATAACCGTTTCCTTACACTTGGATAGACCATTAGAATATTCTTATTTTGCTTTCACTGTTTCCCCGTTTCTCGATGACTTAACTTATGCTCCTTTCCATGACACACAAAACCCCTAGTTTATATCCGTAACACTTCGAATGCCTTTATGCAATATTCTTGTGATTTGTTAACTCTATACCATGGCGTAACTTTCATAGTTTTTTATAGTATAGTTGTTATCGCCCGAGTCGCTCTGATCCACATCAATTTCTATTTTCATTGAAATGAGTTTTGTTTATGTCAGTCAAAGGAAAATAAACCTTTCCGTTGATATTGGCATGTTAGCGGCAGAAATATGTTAATGGATTCACAGTGGTTGTTTTGCTGATCGGAACATGTTCCAGATTACACATTTGTAGGTCACAAAGTGGTGATGAACAGAATTTGTCACTTGACTAAGTAGATCTAATGAACACACGTCTGAAAAGAGTGTAACGCTTACTCGGCAGAAGAACCACTGTTCTCCTCAGTGAGTGTAAAATACGTTTCGCAGAGAATCACCACGAACTTTCAAGGCTCATAATATAGTAGAAACGAATGCGGACTTTACCTTGGTCATTGCTTAGTCAGCTTTGAAACTCAGATATCTAGGCGAATGATCAGTCCTTCGCCCGGAAGCCCAGCCAGTTTTGGATCTCCGCTGTATATAGGCACATCTGAGATCCATATACGAAGCTGGGCTATCCAGAGCTATTGAAGGCAGCTGCGAATTTCTGAATCAGTTTGCGTCTGCCCGAAAATAATAAAAAAGTTTGCTTTTATGTTTAAAACCTTGGTATTTTTGCTCGACTTCCTGTCCATATCTGTGGTTCTCGATCCAATCAGATATACCGTAGGCATTTTTCCTTAATAATCACGGAAGTTAGTACCTTCAGAGAGAACAGTGTTACGCCAGTTTTCGTTCTTTGTTTTTGAAATGCCTGAACCCCACCCAACCGAGGAAGAGTCTTTCAGTGACATTTGGATGCTTCCGAATTCACAACGGGGGTGACGATTGGCAAACAAAATGATACTGGACACAGAACTGACTACAAATATAAATCACGTTTCGACTATATCAGGGCCAATAAATCTTTCAACATTCACGTCAAAAATGAAAGGCCGCCTTTATTCAATTTGAAATAAGCTTCTGGACAAACCCATACGAATGAAGATCCCCTTAACCTTACAGAGTGTTACTGGCATATCCATGCAGGAATAAACATACATAGGCACCGATATGAACTACTGAGTTGAAAATCGAACACTTTCAGGGTGATATTTCGAGGTAGGTGATTTCAGCAGTCTTTGACATTGAACATAGAGGTCGATAACTTTAGGCTGCACGAAGCATTCCGGAGCATTTCACTGCATCGTCACTAGTGCATACTATGGTCGAGGTGGTCATTATTCAACAATAAATTGAACTATTTCATGAGGCCAAACGCAAAAGCACACATACGTACACAACAAGTGTTAGTAAATAGAAACTTGTTACCAGGGCTAGCCTGCCTTATTTATTCATTCTCGCAGTTTGTGGGGTTGCCTACTAACGGCAACTAGGGCGGATTGGTATTCTGCTGAGTGCCTGTCAAGATGGCTGAAAGCATATAAGAAAAATCACTACCAGAATGGGGTTTTCGAGAGAAGTTAATCTTATACCTGCGGAGTAGGCAATGGAAGAAGAATGGTGGTACTATTAGAGGTTCTTGTGAAAATATATTCAATGGTTGTTCTACAACAAAACATCACATTCTCCGAACCACGCTCTGGGAAGTCGGATAAGACACGTCAGTTAGTGAGGCAATTTGCCACGGTACTTTGGGCAGTACATATAAAAGGCTCAACGGGATGCATAATTGGCAAAAAATGGAATCGATCACATCCCCGATTGATCCCCGTTGTCCCCGAAATGAGTTCGTTGCAGCTCCTAATAAGGTGCTTACAGTAGTGTTAGCTCGATAGCAATAATTGTGATAAGCAATGCTACCTAGATGCAGATGTGCCAACGAATGGCTTACGGAAAACATGATACGAGCTTGGTTTTAAATGCCACGGGTCTCAACACGTTAACAAACAACAAAGGGAGAGCAGGCTGCGGTAGCCGTCGATGGTTTCGTTGATAAGTGTGCATTTAACTTCGGTAAAACAACGAAACGTTATGTAAAATCAAAAGCAGGATTGTGCTAGAACAAAGTGACTGGTGCAGATTAAAAAGAATCGTTTTATCCGTGGAATTTTTGTATAACTCGCGTGTTAAGTCACATTATGGAAGTGAATTCAGGATTGATCTAGACATACCAGTATATCAGAGACAAATACATTCTTTAGTAAAGTCTTGGCAATAATCCCAACCTTCCTCTCGAAAAAGAAAAGAATAAGTTCCTTGACGATATCTCATTCAACGATGAGGAAAGACTTTTTTCCTAAAAACAACGCAATCATCCAGGGAATCTTGTTAACCCAATAAACAATGAAAATTTTCATGCACAGAAATTCAGTAGTTTTCAATTCAATGGTTAAAGAGTTAAGTAATAACGAGTGAATTTTATTTTTTTGTTTATACTGTCAACTGAAATAACCAGAGATGCAAAGACGAGATTGTTCTGATGCCGCTTGAAGTTCATTCGCGTGATTCGAAGAGCCTAAACTAATTCAAACAAGTGCGAATTCTTCGTAACGGTTACGAAATGTTCACCTCATGTACATCCGTCAAATTTGATTGGATAAGGACTTTCACACTTGAGGGAACAAACCCGGAAACGTTTCAAAATAATTCAGCTGAGTTGTGCTTTACAGCCTGCTAGATGACGACGAAGGCTGTGACAAAAAGTGGTCAGAGCAAATCACGACATAGGTTTTTCTTCCAGTTTTGTTCTTAATGTGGGTGGAATCGAAGCATCTAAAGGGCTGTGCCTATTTCGTCGGGAAATTTGTGAGAAAAATTATGTAGTGGTAAAAAGACAAACAACGAAGTTCCCTTAATATTCCGAGATCAACAGACAGTATTAAAATCTAGACTGTTTGCATGTCGCTTCCTATGTACGATTCACTCATATGGGGTGAATTAAATTATTCTGCAGGCTACTGTGTTATAAATATAGTTTAAAATTTGGGTGACCATGCTTGACATATATTTTCAAATTGTTGGCTCTCTCTCAGTTTCATTTTGGTCAAAGAGCTTGACGGTATGACAAAGTCACAAAATCAAACAACAAGAATACTAACAACGCAATAAGAAGGACAAATAGTCCTGACATTTTCAAAAGCCCGTAGGTAACGTTCTTGAACAGACAAATAAAACGATGTCAAGAGCTTCAGAGTAACATGCGAAGAATACGCAGAGAATGGCACGTGGTAGACAAAACAGCAAAATTGAAAAGCTTTGTCTCTTATTTTCTATCAATTAATCAATCAGTCAACCAACCAACCAACCAACCAACCAACCAATCAATCAAATCAATTAAATCAAACAGTCAGGCAATTAAATAATTATTCAGCCAATCAGTCAGCCATCCAACTAATCAATTTATCTGTCTAAGTATTGTGCTTTCATCTTTTTACCCCGTCGGAATTTATCTTAACGTCCTTGCCTAAACAGTTGTCAAACACAACACCACATCTACAAGCTAGTAGTCAGTTTTGACGGCATTTTTATTCAAATTTATGGTGAATTAGACCTAGCCCAGTACGTGAGAATTGAATTATAATTGTGACTCTGCCGTCAGATCTGTGATTTTAAACCCTTTAGTGTTTGATTTAAAATTCAATTTCACCAGATCATTTCGAGTGCCCCAACATCGAACCGGCTTTCAATGTACTCTCAGCACTTGATTCACGGTTAAAATGCTCTCGGATGATTGTAGAACGGTATCACAGACCTCGTTATAAAACATCAGCAGTACAAATCACACGAATCCCCTCATTTCTGTCATAAAATTTGACTAACTTGGAACGACCTGCTTCACTTCTGCTAGAGCTGTTATGCTTCTCAGCGGCAATCTCAATTAAGTCGTACGGAGCGTGGATAGACGGAGAGTCCATTTTTAGAACCGTACGGTGATTCAACCAAAGTTAAGTAGTCGGTAACATGGCTAACCTTCAGAACAAGGACAAGTGCTCCCATGCACACTTCATACAATTCAAATGAGAATACCGCTTTAAACCAAATGTGGAGTGCTCAAGTATAGGATTGATTCAGCAGAATATTACCGGGAATGTATACCTGATGAGAGAAAACAACCGCTAAACCAGTCATGTGCTCCCAGGAAAATCGTATCACTCCATCCACATACAATGCCATACTACTCATGTCAGATATGCTGATCCTTATCAAGTAGTAGCTGATCACTACCTTAAACAAAACGAATACTTTTTGATGTCATTACCGGTGAATGAGTCGCCCGTGTTTACATGAATTCGACTGATGCAAATCGACTTAGTGACTATCTGTTAAAATAATGGAGGACTGAGTATTTTGCTTTAGGTGCTTTAGTCTTTAAAGCGTATAATAGCAGCCAAAAAGGAATTTATCGTTTTTCATGTTAAATCTAAGTCTGCAATAGTCAATTGGATTTGGCAGAATAAGCGAGGCTTTAGTGCTTCTATTCAACAGACAACACGTTTTCCATTTGGGAGTATCCCCTTTTATAGACGTCACTCAAAAGCTTGTTTTCTTAAAACAGTTTGTTGTATACCTGGCACACGCAGAATGTGAACTGAACCTCGGTGCGGGCAATTTGAGTTACTGCTTGTCCACTGACATTGGATAGGCTAACCCGAAAATTGTGAACGGCACCAAAGCTAACAGGACGAACACAATTAAGCGACCTTGTTCGGAAAGGTGATGCGGCATCTCCGACGTAGATCTTTCTCATCCACCCTTCTCCGTTATCACTCGTTGGAGAATTTCAAAAATCCAAGGGTTGACTACTTCTGATTATACGTTTTCTAACGTGCCGTAAAACTGGAAAAGATCTGCCACACTCCATAGCTCAGTTCATTACTTAACTGTTTCGTAACCAGACGGTAAATCACATGAGGGTTGACATCGAAAACATGAGTCTGAGGTTTTGAAGCTCCGTCACTCTTTGGTCTCTATTCCTGCTTTGAGAATTTTATGCGTGCGCGTGCGTGTGTGTGTGCTAGAGTACGAAGTCTTAGCAGTACGACAACACGCTTGTCGTTTTCTTTTACACTGTCAGTGATTAGAGCTGATGTTGATGGTAACCGTGACGTTGATAATGTCTTGTTCCTTTCTGATGCTTGTCATGTGACTGAATTCAGGAGCTTCAACTCATCGATAGCACGTTTACTTCAGCTAGAAGCTCAGTGAAAACGGAACAGATTCCCTACTTGAATGAGATCATCTCCATTTTGAAGTAACTCGACATTTCTTATCAAATTATTAGACTGTACTGAGTACAATGGTCTATTGCAATAGAGCAAACTAAAATAGGGATCAAAAAGAAAGCATACTGCGTGTATTTGATTCACCTTTCTTGTCTTTTTAAGAAACGAAACTTTTATTTTTGTAAATGACAAAATGTACTACATTTTACTAACAAATATTTCTTTCCAGTAGCTCATGCGTTTCCACTTTTCGATTAGTTATAGTTGGCTTTGGCGAAACGTGTACATGGCTGTATCCGCGTAAATTCGAAGTACGATGATCCTGAACCGTGTCAGCTAATGCAACGGGTCGCGAAGGAGATAGGTCTATTGTTCATCAAATTACTAGCTATCCACAAACTTACTAGCATGAGAAATGTAAACGCCGTACACATAAACTTAGCCAGTGATCCTGGAATGCTATGCGTGACGGACGTCTGTGGTTCCTTGGTACTAATTTCTGATAATACTGATCAAATTTGGCGATAAACAGCTAATATTATCTTGTCCGGATCATTACCGGAATCTAATCTATTGGAGTCCAAAATGGTAATTCAGAGATTTCTAGTTCTGATCGACAGTCCGTTGGATTTGTCCCTTCTAGAAAATTCACGAAATGCGGTTGGATATAGCGTCATTACAAGGGTTACTCTATCGGAAAATGTTTCAAACGTTATCAATTGCAATATGAGTAGTATGGCATTGTATCTGAATGACGGGACAAAATTTTCCCGGAAGCTCACGACCGGTTTCACGGTTATTGCCGCTCATCAGGTATGCGTACCCCGTACTCTTCCGCCCAATCATCCTTATACTTGAGCACCCCACAGTTTGTTTACAGTAGTAATCTCATTTGAATCAAATGGAGCGTGCATGAACGGGAAGTTCATTTTTAGAATCGAAAATCCATACTTGTGACTGTATGTCCTCGTTCTAAAGGTTATTCATGGTAATTGACGAATTAACTTTGAAAAAATCACCAAGTAATTATAAAAATAGACTCCCCGTTCAAATGAGATTACAATTATCGATTTTGTTTTAAAACCTGATATAATCACTATGGAAATCATCGATTATTCAGGAATGTTGATGGCTGCATTCAACAGGCAAGGTACGGATATGCAAAGACCAACCTTTTTAGTCAAAAACGAGGCTGCTTCTTTGTAATATAGTAGAAACGTAGATATGCGTACATCATGTACTGGTATTCAAGTGAACCAAAATTCTGATACGGATTGACAAGAAACGCTCACGAACTGACATTAGGAATATTCTATGACAAAACCAAGGTATATATAGTGGAACGACAAGAATAAAACGAACATGAAAATCCTAAAAGTGTATCTGCCAGGGATCCAATAAACCAAACTAACCACTGAATTGGACAGTGAGTTGGTGTCGCTTCTCACCAAAGATCATTTGAAGGATTAATTATGCTTTTTAGATAATGATAATAGCCGCTCAGTTATTTTCCAAACTAGTACTGGAATAACAAGAAATAATTTGAGGAGGACGAACAAGTGAATCTACACAAAGAGAAGGTAAATACGATAATCTTCAGGCTATAATTTTGATATCGACATTATTCGTGGTCGATGGAAAGGCATAAACGGACACGGTTTCGTGTACAGAGATCTCCGACCCTCCACCTAATGCAATTTTGGATTAGAACACAATGTAACTGATGAGCTTCGTGTTGTGTTTGGAACTGCGTGCTCATCCAATTCCGGACCAAAAAACAGTATTGTTGCGGCCACTTTCAGATATATATTAGACGAAACCCGTAAAATATGTATTCGGAGACGGCTTTTTTCCGGGACCAATGCTTGTGAGTTGCACAGACATAATCCATTCTCACTGTATGTGTACAACTGATTCAAAACCTGTGTTGCGGGAGGTTAGCCGAAAAGCTAGTTTGATACATATAATCTAAATCACTGCTATCAAAAGTGAAAACAACTACGAGTGTCACACCTTACAGAACACCGTGCTTTTCTGGATAAGGTCCGAAGAGAATTCCGTTTGATTTGCCAAAATAAATACTCGCAATAATCTTTGCAAATAATCATGGATATGAAATATTTGATACGTCTGTCCAGAACTCATCATAAAATGCCAACAATAAATTCAACATTGAAAACCACGGAATCACTCATTGCACAGCTTTTTCATCATGCATAGGAATCATCGGGAGTGCACAGCCATTGAAACGAAAAAGTGAGATACCAAACCAGGATGAATAGTTGTGAGTCACAAACGTTACCACCAGATTATCCCGGGGGTTCACCCTAAGTATGATATGCTTCATGCCGAAACCACATGACGTAGTGCCCATTCGTCACCGTCTATCAACGATAGCAACCCCTCTATCCCACTGCTTATGACTCATAGCCAGGATGGCATAGATGTTCACTACATAGATGGATTGGAATGCTGAGTTGAGCGCTGGCACTGCATGATAAAAATTGCCATAAAAGTGATCTGATCAACATGCATCATTAGGGACGTAAAACTTCGCAACCATTGCGGGAGAATTACAATTGAGTCTACTGAACTATTAACGTGGATATGAAGTGTGACCCCCATTCTCTCACTCATGCACAAGCATGTCGTAATAAAGATACATTTCGGTATCCAAATTGAGATCCACAATAATCTCATAGTCTAACATGTTACAGAAGTTGAACGTCGGAAGTCACGATTTGTGCACAGTTTTGTGATCAGATTTGCTTCCTCTCAAGAATTATTACTGATCATTTCAGAAATACACAGCAACCTCATTGAAAGCTCTCTTCATGAAATGGTGAATGTCATACATGGTACCCTGATGAATTATCTAGACACCAATACCTTCACAGACCTAACACCGTGACTGATAACCGCAAATCTGATCAGATCCAGTAAGTGCAGAACGAACCAAAGTATCTGCATGTGTTGGCGCCATTCTACAATGACGTACAGAGTAGACCATGAGTAAATGATCTTGAAATACACACTCATGTTTGAGTTCTTTCCATTTAGCAATTTCATCACAAACAGAGTCAAGAATCAAAAACAAGTGTACATTTACTCGAAGATTATCGAACCATTTATTTCACTATTTTGCATCAACCCTGTAGACTTCGGGATCACCTGTTCGATTGTAGATTTATTCAGCAATAAATTGCTTTGAAATTACTCATCCATTATTTTACTTCATGTAAAACGACACACCCAGTCTCAGCTTCGAGCCAATGTGAAGTCACATTTTCTGGCTCAAATTCAGAGGCACACTACAAGAATAGCACTTCAATGTTCACGAACATTACAAAAATAATTTGAGTACATGAGATCAGTTGGTAGAATCGATTGCTAATTCCATAGTTACCGACGTTTCTGTCACTCACTATTCGTCTTGTTCATCTTTTTGAGGTTACCAACCCTCTTTTGCCCCACCAATGGTCGCGTGATTCAAAGAACGCTGAAGCAAATACACACCCATATTTGCACAGACATCCAGATAATGGCAATCAAAATTTGGTGCATTCGTTGTCAGAACAGAAATCATGTGTACTAACTGCAGGCAATGAACACATTTGAAATTTGTCGAGCACATGATAAAGTGATTGAGTGCATCAGTCTGCTTTTCACTTACGAGTAAACTTAGAATATGTTTTTACTTTGTTGGTTACACCCTCTCTTCAGGGGTTCTGGAAGACGATTATCGAATTCTATTTCAGTCCTGTTCAGTTAATTTCACCTTTGCTGGTTCCATAATCGATTTTTCTAGAAATGTCATTGCGCATATCTGTCTCGAGAAAGATTCATTGTTATGACCGAGAAGTCGTCCACTTGTGAGACGTGGGCTATACAAGTTTAGTAACTGATAAATATTAGTGCTTTACGAATCAGCTTTTAAGTTTACCAGCATTTGGTCGAAATCAAATCAGGTTATATTCCACGTGGAAGCCCCTTTTTTGAGGTGCATTCAAAATTTACAAAATACATTACAATTTGTTTGCTAACCGCCATCCACGCAACTCAGTTACTGTGGGATTGTTTTTGTCTGCCTATAATAGCATCAGATTAAACAAGGTCTACACTAAATATAATCTTTCCCATGATTTTCGCGTGATGGTGGGATGGTGACTGAGCCGTAAAAACAAGTTAAATTACTTTAGGTCATTCGGAATTCCTATACACTTACCGGAGGAGAAATATGTTCATCAATAAACTGTCCTTCATTTGTTCCGCTGTCTTATACGAGTTAATTAAAGAAAACTAATTAGTATTTACGGATTTGTCGTATAATACAGAGAGTACAAGTATACAACGAGCAATTTGATCAGAAAGCCTAAAGTGGCGGGGGGAAGTGATTTTCGGAATGTCCATCCGCTAAGTCCTTTGTTTGCCACCGAATCAATGAGGATGTCAGCAACGTTTTTCAAGAGGAGCAAATGGGATGATCAGTCGATTCACTAGAAATGATTTTCTATCAGACAGCTCATATTCCATGAAAAACTACCCTAAAAGATCAGATGATGTGTAGGTCTTCACCGTCTTGGAGGCTTTTAACCCCACTACCGGAGTAAGTACCAAAACATTGTCAAATAAAACACACAGGCATGGTAAATCAGACCAACACACAGTTCATACCATTTCCTAAGATATTACCACATAATAAATAATCTCAATGTGGCCAAGAACATCAGGTAAGGAAACGAAATTCAGTTTCTCTTCAAGTCATTTTTCAGATCTTCTTGGTTTGTCATGCGGGGTTAGGAAATAAAATGCTTCCGTAGGGGTGGCAGTTTACAGTTAAAACATCAAAGGTAAAATAAATCTAGAAAACTCTGCCGAATAAAAGCACTCACCGAAACGAAGCATCTAGATCTTCCCAGTGCATCACAACAACAAATCGGCCGGTTTAATGAAAGAGGGTATTTTTGATTTCGAATTTACTCAAACAGAATAAAGGATCTCCTACTGAAAACGACAAAGTTATTGAGGTAAATGTTGTCATTTCTGTTCTCTTTACTTGAGTCCGCATGAAGTATGACCAAGATGATTCTTCTGAAAAAGAGCAAGTTTCTCTGAGTGTTCCATGAACTTCTTGACTGAGTCATTAGCCGTTTTGACACGGGTCCAGAAGGTTCATTGCCCGTCGTCTGCTAGCTAACTGCCTGCAATTTCGGAATGAAACTCTTTGTTGTTGTTTGACTTGATTGTTTCTTTCTTGTTTTTGCTGCCTGTCCATTTCTTCCTTTCCATCAAAGCGTTCTTTAATTGTTCTGACGGGGAATTTACTATTCACTATGTTTGCTAATGTTGACCTTATCGATCTGTGCAACAATATTCGAAGGTTCAAAACTCGACCAAATAAATGCAACCTTTATGTAAATCCTGTAAATGATTCAGAAATACCCGCTGCTCTACTGTATTGGCTAATACTACACCGCCGATTTAGCTTTATTGAGTATGTCTGCTATATTTCGCATATTGGTTTCCCTCGATTGGGTCAAATGCAACTGGACTAACTCGGCAAATTAGTTTAGCTGGAAAATGTACTGACACCTCAAATGTCCATCGGTTTGGTTTCGCCGACTTGATATTGTTTTTTGCCACTCTTCCTGGATTGGTAAACGAGCACTACAGTTCGTTGTGTATTATTTTCTCGGTAATCAGTCGATCATACCCGATTCTCTTTGATCGACCATAATATACCAGTGGATTTTTTCACCACAGTTTGTGAATTGATTACTCGCAATATGCTCGATTTCGTGTCTGCATGCTGCCCATTCAGAGTGCGGAATCGTCATACACGTACGCAAATCAATAGAGCCAAGCCGGCCAGGCAAAATTTCTGTCTACAGTATCTCGTTAGTTCTCTCTCGTTGAATCTTATTTTTTTGTGATCGGTCAGAATTAGTTAGAAAGTCTTTGATAACTGTTGGGGAACAATGAAAAAGTGACGACTGCTCTTCACGCATAATAAAAAAGATGTTCAGAATGGGGAATTGTTCAAACTGATTCATTCATTGTCCATGTGTTTGATGCTCCTTCTTGTGAATGCATAAAATCCTTTTGCATGCACACGAAAGGGATTGTTCCCGCCGATTGTGATCGTTTCCACTGTGCAAAACAATCAAGTCTTGCCCTTTTGGACACCGGTTATGGAAATGACAGGCCGGGATGCCCCTTATACATCAATCTTTCGGAAAAGTAGATCGCAGTTCTTCTTGCACTCACCAGTTTCAGACTGAGCCACGTTGGATACTGCTTTCTCATTCGATGGATCAGACCTAAGTCATTTTTGGATAAAATAATATCAGTTTGTGAGCGCTTTTGTAGAACCAACTTACGGAAGTGATCAGAAATACGAAACGGAACGGCGATAAGCAGAAGGCGAAGGAAACACGGTTTCGGACTTTGCTCTCGAAAAGCTTGGAGTACCAGATCTTGGTAAATCATTGAGGTAATCAGGAATGAAGGCTGCTTGTGATCATGTTGGAATAAAAATTAGCGTATCTCGTTTATTAAAAAAGAACTGGCTAGATCACCTCTAGAATCTCTAAGGGGTTCAAAGATGCGGTTTTTAGAACTTGCTGACAAGTTACGCTGAATGAGAATATATCTAAGAAGTGATTTACCTATTGACAGGAGACGCTTGGGGACATGAACTTAAAAAATCGAAACGTGAAATACGAAAGGCACCCAATTCTGAACATTTTGAGTTCCAAAGTATGCTCGGAGAATGTGCATTAAGAGTAGCATATTGTGAAATGACAAGACAAGGAAGAATTTGAATGTTGACAGCACTGAATTGGAATTGATTTTTGCCGAAAGAAGAAACCCACATGAGGAGTCGATAACAGTGCGTCATCTTGACAAGCAGAAGCTTTCCTTGCGTAAACAGAGAGGCCGATTTGGTTACAAAATTATTCAGTCAGTTGTCAAAAATGGAGAATTCTGAAGTCTTGTTAAACCAGACCAGTGACGGGTAGAAATTTGAATGGGTAAGAAATCTGTTGAATGAATAATTATAATCAATATAAATACCTTTCCAGCAAGATGATGAGACGATTCTTCTTGAAGGAAAAACAATAGATTGTAAAACGTCTTTGAAAAATGTGAATACCTATATTCGGTCTGTTGAAGCTATCAAACACATTTCCGAGATGTCAGAATGCGAGTCAATCGGTTTTGTTCTTTTTCTCTAGATCCGATGCTCAAAAGTGACCCATGTACATTGCGACGTACAGCATGAAGCTCAGTGGTCGATATACAAGCTAAATGATGTATTCAACTTTATAAATGATAGCAGGGAATAGAAGAAACGTTTAACACGCTTTGAAAATCAAGTATATCCACGTGTTATGAGGGAATCTGGATTTCTTTTTGAGATAAGTTCATATCGTGGAAAGCTTCAAGAAATCGCTGATCTTTCTAACTGCTAGAAAACTACTAAAAATAACAGCCGGCTGAGCTGAAGCAGCATTGTCAAACTTGAGTACGGTCAGACAAATCTGCAAACTGCATCATTCAACGTGGGTATAGAGCGCGGCACAACCCATGCAAATTGTCTTTCTCTGAACTCAAAATAGACGTCTCTTTTTTACTTGATCACTGTGGATAAACTGATTTTCTGGATGCAGCTCTTGACCATCTTATGGAAATTAATATTGTTTCCGCTAAATTCGACATCACTAAAAAGTAAATGTGAATGACTGAATAGTTCCATCCTTTCTGCGCTGCTACTATCCAGCATGAGTCGTCATATTAGAGAGAAGTCAGTGATTCTTAGCCTATTTTTGATCTCAACACTCTCGTGAATTTCAGTGATAATCGTTTTCTTTCTCTCTTTATAACAGAAAAGCCACAAATCCATTAAACAACAATGATGTCTGAAACATTGGGTCCCCTTGATCCAGTTCATCAAAACAGATAGAAGACATAAATTGCGAGATGCTAGCATTTCTTTTAATCTTCTCAGTTGCGTACGTAAAACATGCGATTTCGTGTTCGAATGGAGCACAGAGCAAAACAATGGAGTAGATAGTGTCAAGCGAAACTCGGAAACCATTCGGTAAACCTGACTGGTTACCGCCACGGCAGGCACACATTGTGGGTCAACAGTTTCTGTGCACACAGTGGGGGCCTATGTCTACTTATCAACACTGCCTCACAGAAAGCTAGGAGCTTTGGGTTCCGATTCCATGCAATCACTCGGAACGCTTGACCCGGATCAATCCGATGACGAGAGGTCACAAGGTGTTTCGCGATCGATGAAGCCGGGTTTATAGTCGTCGTCTGTTGTCCGGGTGGAGGATGACTCATCCACTGCACTAACCACTCCATTCGAACACGAAATCGCATGTTTTACGTACGCGACTGAGAAGATTAAAAGAAATGCTAGCATCTCGCAATTTATGTCTTCTATCTGTTTTGATGAACAATGATGTCATCTGCTGTTGTTTACCTGACTGTGAAAAGTCGTGGAAAACAATCTAACCGTAGAAATTATCTTTGAATTACGTTACTGGTGGTGGTTGGACAACACTGACCGGAGGCTTTAGGTCGTGATGGCTCGGGTTCGATTCTTGCCACCGCCAGTCACTTTCGCTTCCTCATTGGTCAACTGTTGATTGGTCGTGGCTCCCGGCCAAAAACATTGTAATTTGTTTTACAGGAGACTGGAGAAGTAAAACAAGTATTCATTTAATTAATTCTTTAGGTTAGAAGCAGAAAACGTTGCCCGTCTTGTGCACCTAGCTGTTGATACCACATCAAACAAAATCGGCTTCAGAAATACTGCCTCTTTCTTGACCGAGAACAGTTTACTCTTCCTTGGACGCAAGCTGATAGCCCCGCATGTTTCGGAATTATACGTTGAAAATTTCAATATAATCAAGATGTACGGAACCTTTGTACGTGCTCGCTTTGCTGATAGAAGGACTAAGTAACCTAATGGAAGTCTACCGCGTAATCCTTGTTATTTCATTCAAAGTTAGTCTGTCATTAGTAATTTCATTTCTGGCTGGTAAAATTTAATCACAAAGACAGTACGGAAGTTTGCTCTGAATATCAAAAAGTTTTTAAGGATTCAGTTAGTATTCGGATAGGTTTTGTAGTCATATACAAACAGATTATTCAACCGTTTGGATCGAGATCGCCTATTTACCAATTATAATTTGAGATATACATTTCGTTTCCAAGGAAATTCTCCATCCAGAATTGCGTGAACAACTCGAACTCTGGTGAGAGACTGGACAGTTGTGAACAACCTATGCAAAGGCCAAGTGGACCCCATACGCAACATTTCATTCGCATCGAGAAATACGGGTATATTCGCTCCGATCAGTAACAGTAAAATTACGTGTAATTATTTTATTGAAATGTCGGTGCAACAAACTAAAATATCATTCTTTGATATAGTAAATACTTCACGAGTATACTGAGTATTGGCTTCATGACTTCAATTGTAAGTAGTCAACGAAAACAGTGGTATCACCAAGGTCAACCCGAAGCGGAACAGATTTGCATTTTTTTCATTCAACATATCAATCCACCCAATTATTTGATCGATTGGTGTCACATACATACACACACACACACACACACACACACACGCACACAGGAATACACGCAAGTGTTGAGTAAACACTCCATCACAATATCTGCACTTTGGAGCATCAATCCAGTTAATCAAAGGCCTTAAATCAAAAGTGACAGAGGACACACCCGTCGTTGTTTTCAATGTTCAGAAACATTTGTACAATATGGGAATAAAAATTTGAATCAAATGCCCAGAAAAATCTTGAATTTGTGAACTTTAAACCTTTGTATTGTCACGCCTACAATTAAGTCGCTTTGTCAAAAGGAATTTGTACAAATTTCGCATTGCGAAATGCGAATTTAAAACAAGTTAGTTCAGCTGTTTGTCACACCAATTGTCCCCTGATAGTCACACCTATAACATTATGACAGTTCGGAAGAAAAAAGATGACTTGTCATACGGTAATATTCTAGTCAGGTTCAATTAGAATAAAATCCCATGTACCTCATTGATAAGATGATCATACTTTGTGATAAAATACCAAACAAAAACTGGCACGTTCTTATTCACGTTGATCCATCCGCATTAGCCTGAAAACGCATTGATGATTTGGGTAAACAACCAATACTAACTTGATGACAGTATGTGAAATTTGATCTAACTTGAACCGTCAAAAACCAATGATTAGAGCGAGAATTTCTAAAAACCCTCGTTCTCTACAAACAGTCTCAAAAATGCTATCCGAATTAAGGGGAGACCCAAAAACCAGATTTTTCCAAGACTACTTTTGGTAGCTGATAAATTTGGTAATCCATTATGATGAAATTGGAACGACTACTTCAGTGCCTGATAGCTTTGATTTTACCACCGCTATCCATGTAACAACAACATCATTTGTAGAACATATGATTGGCTTGAAGAGCCCTAGTCTTATAAATAGAGGCGGAAAATTCTTTTGAATTTTTCCCACCATAAAGTTTATGCCGCGGACCGGAACCGGATCGGCAACCTCTGGCTTGCCGAGACGTTGCTCTACTAAAACTGCTTCTATTCAAAAGTGCTAAAGGTGGAACATGTGAATCGAATCTACTTGAACTTAAGGCATTATTAGGTCTACGTATCACGCAATTACTTGCGAGTAGTATGCGGGTCTACAGAAGCTGAAGCCCCTGGTCTTCTAGCGTCTGGTTCCATCCTGCTCATGAATAGAGAGCACAGATTGACGCGTTGCCTCCGTTTGTGCAACAGTACCTATATTCCTCTCAACTGTGTTTCTACGTGACGTGTTACCGACAGACAGAAAGGTTTCGAGACGAACGGGCACCTGTCATGTATTGTCAACAGAAAGCAATACGGAAACATATCCACACCATATGTGCGTGCATTAAGAATCAATTTTTCAAAGAAACTGTGGGGAAATCACACACCAAAAATGTATGTTGAGGATTTTGGGGGAAAATGGATACAACGGCATGGATTTAGCATCTGTGATTAGTTCTGTGTTTCGGGTACGAGAAACATTTGCTGTGATAGATGACCATACAAGATAAAGACCTTCAGTACTCTACCTATCCAATGAGACAGTTGGTTGCATTTTGGTGAATTTCTTCCGGATTTGACCGTTGCAAAATTAGAATCCAGTTATGGCAGGTTTACAGGGCAGTGGGAAGGATTGAGAAGGCTGTCTTCAGTTTGGCTTAATTAAATGTATCCCATTTTTCACTCTCGATTATTTCTGATCACAATGAATCAAACAGTGAACAAAAATAGAATTCAGGTAAGCGAGTTCAGTAGCATTCTTGTTGCATTTTTATTTTGCTTGGAAGTTCCCACCATATCTTTTCTGTAAGATCCGGCTTATTGAGTTCGAAGTATAGGTCGCAAACGTTTCATCGTCAGACGATAAAACACTGGTAGGGCCCTGTGACGAGTTGTATCCCGGTGTACGGCGGACAGATTCACTGAAATTGAAGGGATCTAAGTGATGCAGCCTAATACAGAACGAACTGTCTTGTCTTGATCCGTATAACGAAAAGTTTACCGTGATGATACTGAGTCCGAGTGAGTGACTTCTCCCAAATTCTTCCCGATACATCTTCTCTTGCCTCGGTACTGCCTCTGATGAGGTGCGCCAAACTAGAGCGAATATGTCGCTGGGAGCAAGACCCAGGTGGCCTGTTGATAACGATCTTGACTCACAATTATCCACTCTAGGTTCAAGTCCCAGTTGAACTCTGTAGATATACTATGGTGCTACCGACTTCTAACAATAATAGTGTGACTGGTGTACAAAGTGTCTATGGATTATTAATCGTGAGCTGAGCGTGGACACTGATTATACCTCATACCACATAAATTAAACCGACTAAAATCACTAATTGGCCAAAAAATATTGTTTACTCAAGCAATACTAGCCAGTTTGGTTATGAATGTTAAATAGACAGTTTAAAATTGATGTTAATGGGTAGTAGCGATTGAACGAGAACACAATAATGCCAACATTGGAGATCCCGTCTCTCCAAAGAAATAAATAACGCCTACGGTTTCAGCTAGCAAATGCGATTGAATTATGAACGATAACGTTAATTGTAGCCTTGGTGATCTGTTTATCGCCCTTAAGAGTCTCAGTATGGTGGGGTGGGTTGGGGCGGGTGTCTCGGGCTCCTAGATGGCTACTCGTCCTCCAAGCCTCTCGAAGCACGCCTAAGTGACTGTGCGTCTAACGCAGCCTCTGCTGAGTAAGTCCTACTCACAGTCTTCTCGAGGCGGAGGAGTCCCCACCAAAGTGGGAGGATGAAAGCGAATGCCCGGCGCCGTCTACCAGGTTGGCTGACTAACAGTCAGTCTAGGGGACATGGCTACACCCTGAGTCTTAACAGACCATGGGTGGCGTATGAGGCGTACAACACTAAGCTCCCCGGTTTCTGCGGCGGAGGGGTGTAATGGGCACCCAAGATGTTTGGCCTCATCTTAAGGGCTTATGAACTGAGCAGTCACCGGCCCCCAGCAGGTTACGGGCCTCACGTTTCGTCCAGCCGCCTTGCGAGTTACACTTCGGATAGCTAAAGGCTCCGGTCATGGACCCCTAAGAAAACCACCTGCTTTGGCTCGGGCAACCTATAAAACAAATCATGGACTCGGTCTATCTATCCCTTCCTTCTCTATTGGACCATGTTTTGTTTGGCACACAGTCTGAAATCAGACAGGTGTTATATATATATATATATATATATATATATATATATTGATAGTAAGTAGTATGTAAAAGTATGGATAAAATTTCCCCGGAAGCACACGACTGGTTTCGGGGTTTTTGCCGCTTATCAGGTATGCTTGCCCGGTACTCCTCTGCCCACTCATCTTCATACTTGTACACTCCCGTTTCATATCTCCACAAGGATCTAATTTGAATCGTCTGGAGAGTGAGTGCATACTAATCATTGAAGAGTCCACAAAGGAATCAAAACTGTGATTTCTGTTGGTTATTCGTGTCTGGGTCACTGCTAACGTGTTTATATTTCTTTGAAATGTATACACTGGTAGATAAAAGACTCTCGAAGTTGCTAAACGTGAGACTGATTCTGCTCTATTGTACGTATCTCACTTGACTGATGCCGTGTACCACTACGAGGTAGATTCAGCATTCTACGGACTTTGTGCTCTGAATTTTATTGTGTCAGTCATATGGATGATTAATTCGTGAGATTAGTAAACTGCAATTATAGTTTTGTTGAACATACTTTCCACAGATCTGAGCACAAAATTTTCATCGAGGATAGATTTGTGTACTTTCCAGCATCTTTTGTGTCTACTGAATTTGATTAGAATCTGAACCAAAACTTCAATTGGATATCAGCTTTGGAGTGTTGAAACCGTTACATTTCACCTCTGTTCTCTAAATGGACCAAATATTCGCGAGAACATGGGGCGTTGTTATTGCATGATCTACCCCAGTGTTTCATAAGCCATTATGCTGCACAGTACAAACGGAAGGTTCGTCATTCATAGTAGACTGGCCAATCCCATTCCCTTGTTTTGAAAGTGTAAAACATGATCAGGTGTATGAGAAATTAGGTGGCGATCCTAAGAACCGGGGCTGATGAGCTTAGCTAAGTTGCTGTTTGGCGAAGATGAAAATAATACGATATAAAATACAGTTTCTCGTTCAGGGTTCTTTCAAGGTCTGCCTATCCAGTTTTTAGAAGCCAAAGGCCGTTGTATGAGAGCCCCGAGCCATCACTCATGGTTCAACTTGCCTAACCAGGGCAGCCTACCACTGTGGACTGGGTGTTTAAGTGAATTCTACGGAACTTCCCCTTCATCAGCTTGAATCCATCAGATGAACACGGAAAATTCAGTGATCATATATTTAGGCTTGACCAATTATAGCTTACATTGATTTCATCATCAGTTATCCTAGCGGCAGTGCTCCTCGTAATGGTGATGATGGCTGAATATCCAGGCCCGAACACTGGGGCTATATTATTCCGCATTCAGACAAGTGAACGTAATGTGGTGAAAAACAGAAGCACACACTCTATTGTTCCAGTTATGTCGTCCCACTTCTGTTCAATCAGACATGACTGAGCAAAAAGAAGAGCATCATTTGAGTCTGTTGAGCACACGGTAAGCGGAGACCTCGTCTATCTGGACATCTGCGTCACCTGATCTCAAGGACTACGGCCTGCAAATACCACAAGTCTAATCCCATGACAAAAATATCCACCAAACAGGTGACAGGTACCGCAATGATCACAGAAGGTGAATATTGATCTTGGGGAGAGTGAAGAATCAATAGACTGAACTAAAACTCTTCAACCAACCCATGGCTGGAAACTAGAGAATCGACCTATATTGTTGTCACTTGTAATGATTATGTGTGTAGGTGAGTAAATTCTAAGAATTACAATCCAGTCAGTAAATGAGACAAGAGTGATTAACAGTACTGCTTTCCTCATTTGATCCGTGTAAGCCAAAGTACATTTGTACACTTCATATGTTTGTGCTTTCCCCAAATACAAAGCAGAAACCACACAGAAAACACAAAGAACTATCTGAACGCGCACGAATCAATAGTGAAAGTAACGAAGGGTCAAGAACAAAGTATATATATAAAATTTGTTTGGAATAAAGAACGATAGCAAAACTACATACTTTTAGACAAAGTTTCTCCGTAACCACCTACTGCAGTGCAGAAAAGGTCTCACGGGATCATCAGCTATCCAGTGATTAGGGTTAGTTATCGTTTCTAAAATAATTTAAAAGCAGGACAATAAACCATCGATTAAAGCAATTAAATTCAAAAGTTAACAATGTTACAGATCAAAAATCATCACGAAAACTAGCTATCCTATCGAATGAGGACACAAATGGTGAGGTGTTGCCGAAATATATTCTGAAGTCGAAGTGCGATGTCGGAGCCCACTATAGATTCTCGCCCTCTGCGAGGTCATACCAAAGGGCTGTCAGAGCCGAAAAATGCGTATTTACATTTAGAGACGACAAATTCGAATAACCTTTGATTCAATGGAATTCATTAGGCACAAAAACAGAAGTATTAGTGTCCGATCTATTTAATTGGGGTTTAATGCTGAGCAAAAATGACTTATTATCAGCGGATTGACGAAGACCGCAAAAAATAACCAGACAAACATTCTTGCACTTCATTATTTTATCATAGTAAGGAATTAATTGTCAATACAACCAAATAATATTGATACACTCCAAACAAATAGGTATATTCTGTTCATCGCTTCAATAAGCAAAACTTGAAAAATTTGATGTGTTTAGTTCTTGGTCGACAATACTTATCGATCTGGATTTTTCCAAGAGGTTGTCAGTAACACTGTAGAAAGCGAAGCTTTTGGAAGATTACTGCTCTTATTTTTGTCGGTAAAAATAATTATCTAAAAATGTGGAGAAACTTTCGGTTTTGTCACATCCACTGACAAAGGCTTTGAATGGAATCTAGATACACCCCGCCTCATCAGTTGACTAAGAATCAGTAAGAGATCAGACGTTAAATGTGATTCATCACGCGGTGCACTGCTGGTCATTCCCAACAAAAGTGAAGCAACTTTTCAGTGTGTACGTGGTTTCTAGTAATTTTAATATTCACACTGAATGATGAATAATATTTTATGAAGAACTAAGAACGGTCCTTTTTGCGGATTGTGTTGCCTAAGTGAAGAAGTCAGATAGACTGCGGAGTCACACGAATATCCTAATAAATCAAAGGATGTTCGGTTTAAATATGGGTTCCTCATGACTGTCATTCGTTATTAACTGCCAAAGAGACTAAATCAACGTAAGGGCAACAGCCAAAACAACATCAGAAGACAAAATTCACAAGGATCAAGAAGAGGCCAAAAATCTGGGTAGGAAGACAACAAATAATGATCGACTAGCTAAAGCTGGACTTCAGGGTATTATTGCAAAAATATCCTGTCATGGAAAAAGGCTATAGGCTTGTAAGTATCAGCAGCTATCTCTCTTCGTTAAGCAGACACTACGGGAATAATGATCAGTTGACAGCCTTGGACTTCTCTCTCATCGATAGACTTGTTATCAGAAAGAGCGTAAGTGTAACAGTTACTACTGACAGGCAGCCGCAAGTTGGCTCCTGTATAAGTTGTTGGCCCATCAGTTTACCCAATAGGTGAGTCACTTGAAAATGAACGGTAGACGTTCATTTCAACACACCGTTTTAAAAATCAACGTTCGATTCCTCGCTGTACCGGTAATTCATTACTTTATTCAGTCCAAATGTGCATTCGTTTGCCCGCGATAACAACAACAGCACAAAAAAGACTCAAACACAACCATTTCGTTCACAACATACGTATTCAGTGACTCGACCTGTTGACTGCCAATTAATTCGAATATGATGGCCCTTAGGAATCTAGAGACATCAGACCAAATCAACTGACCAAGTAAACAACACCTTGCAAGGTTATCAACGAAAAACATGTCAAACCGTTTTGCGTGTCAACACATCGGAAAACCCTCTAAATGATCATTGAATGCTGGTATCGAATTGATTTCGGGACTGGTAGATGATTGGTATTACGTATCCGCTGAAAATAGCCACAAAGTAGTCAGTATTAGGAAATAACAATGTGGTCGACTTTATCAGCACAACCACTCGAAATTCCGCACTATGACCGAGTTTTCTTTGCTATGCACACGTAAAAGTAAATAAACAAAATTGAATAGCAAATTAATAACTGCTCGAGTTCTCCTTCTCATGAGGACTGAAATGAAGAAAGAGAGTAAATTTAGATCGTACCACAACAAAAATCTGAGCACATCATTTCAGGGGTATTTTCCGGCAATGGAGAAATTACTTCAGCTAAAAAGTGGTGAAACAGAAACCTACACAGTGACTGGTGCTCGGTATTTGTAAACAAATGTTATTTCGCTTGATATTCTAGCGAAATGCTCTGGGTGGGCCACTGAAGAAATAACTTTGTGAAAACGAATTTTTCGAGTGTTCTGTTTTTCAATTCCAAGAACTCACTGTGCTTCAGCCGGCTTTTCCGACATATCAAGAATCCGTGGAAAGCAATGAGTCACTAGATGGTTCAATAGCTAAATTTAGTGATTTTCTTCGCAGCACTTACACACGTTCCATTGTTCTCTTCCTCTAATTAGTATCGTCCTTATAGGCAAAGGTTCCACAGGAACCAAACTGAACTGCTGCTGTTTATCTTCTCAAATGTGCACATAAATTCCCATAAGGACTGATTCAGAGTGAAAGAAATATCTGTGAAAGTCAAACAACAAATTGTTTGACTAAATCTAACTGGGAATCAAACGGAATCAGATGCAAAATGAATCGGTGCACGAGCATCAACTGATGGAACTCTTACAGTGAAAACTAGCTTTTCCATAGACGACTCATTTTACCGGGGAAAAATGGCTTGACGCTTCTTTATGATTCATATAGCACGAAGGGAATTTGCCTCAGCATACAAAGGCAAAGTGACCAGACGAATAACTTCATCTTGTACGCAACGAGTTGATAATTTTTACTCTGGAGGATAGGTTCATATTTGTGAATCTGTCAAACAAAGTGATGTAACACTCAGAGTTGTGGTTTTCCTGAATTTGACTTTCCCGTTCCTGAGAGCCTTATAAAAAAACGGATTTCTTGCAAACCCAAAACAGAATAAAAACCAACAGCGTTAGAATAATACAAAAAAGCTTCTCCGGAGTAACATTTACGTCTGTTGCCCGGACAGTGAACCCTGATTCATACAAAAGGATAGAGTAGAATTTCATTTATCATTATTTATTTTTTATCGTAAATGAATTCTGCAGAGAATTAAAAATTATGCCTCGTTCCGCTGAATTGAACCGTCCGTTTGCAATAAGTTTTTCACAGACAAGTTTTAAATTGCATTTTTCCAGAACTGCGAGCACCATAAATAAATTGGTCTTATATCAGTAAGGGATTGGAATGAGATTAATTAATATTGATATTTTGTAATCCAGTCCAACGACAGTTCTTTAACATGCAATGTGCCTAAGGAAAAAGTGGGAGAGAGTAGAATAGCACGTGTGTTCCCGTGGTTGTATTCCAAAGCAATTTCAGATGGATTTGGCTCCTGAGTCGGGCAAAGAAATTCTCCCCAATCTGGAATCCTGAGGTCCAGCAACTTGAGTTTCCGATTACAAGAACTTCAAATACCTGGTTGGTGGTTACCTGAAATGATAAGACGAATGGCATTGTTCAAGGCTTCGTGACTGCAAAGGAGAACATCGGTCTGAGGACAATAAGCGAAAGCCTTAACAGTGCAAAGCAAAGTAATCAGTCTTATTCCGAACTACGTACCTCATTTAAGTACTGTTTCGGGTCACAGCAAAAGGCTGACTACTTGCAGAGAGAATCGACTTTTGTGTTGATAGACTGATATTCTTCTGTTTCACAGCTTACGTTCGTCCAACTGACCGATGTCCTTCCAACTAGATGAAAGAATATCCAGTTTGCTTCCGTCAGCGATGTGAGTGAGAGCAAGATTACTGTTCCACAGTACTGAGCAGAGCACTTCTTTTACATAAGATACAAAACGTGATCCGTCCGGTTCTGTTGTTACGAATTCATTTGGAAGGGCTAAAGCCCAGAAGTTGACTGTAGCACAGCCACCCGGAAACAGACTGAACAACCCTTTAGTCAGCGGGCAAGAACAAGGTAACCCACTGGACACGGTTACGCGCGCAAAATCCTACGGCTTATGCCACTTCCCTGAACGGCACAATTGGCTGCTAGTCACCCTTCACGAATTCATGTCGTTTAACTGTTCCGGCGTAATTCTGGAGGATACAGATATTTCACTAACCAATTAGGGGAAAACCAAGGATAATTGTTTCTGGATAAAAAGTGCTGCATTATTCATAATACAATCCACTTGACATGCTTCACTAACACATTTAGGATGAAGTACAACTATGCTTTTCCCTTAAGGAACATTGTCTTCAGTCGCGAAATCGGAGGTGGACTTGATTCCCCAGCACAGTCTCGCGAAAATAGCCTGGCTGATAGTCGTTTCATACAATTTCTAATTGTCCGTTTTCTGTAGATCCGCGCGAGGAGTAAGCCAGAATTCGTAGCGCATTTACGTTTTCATGTAAAATGTAATTCCCTATTTGGTATTTTTTTGTTTGCTTTCCTAAGTCCGCGACCAGTGTTTGGGATTCACCGGTGTACTTCGTGGAATCCAAGATACATGCCAAACGTCAAACAGAGACTAATAGCTAGTGACTTTCTATCCAATGAACCATCTGGGCTATACCAGTGACGTGGAACTGCGTGCAGAACAAGAAAGAAGAAGTGTATTTGTTACGGGCTTTAAGCTGAAGATAATCTTCTGAAACCAGGACTTTGTCTGGACAAGTCTAAAAGCCCTCTGCACTGCAGTAACAAACAACCCAGTTCAGGTGAGTTGCACAAATTTTGAACTACTGGTCCGTCAACATCCACAACGGTACATAGCGGCCTTTCGAAGCACCAGGAGATCCAAGGACCTTCCAGTGCTATAAACTGGACAATTATGGCTTCCCGAAATAAATGTCTTGTGAGCCAAACTGAACTGAATTGGCTACTGATAAAATGGCACACCTAAAAGCGTATGCACTTTTCGACACATGTTTCGAACAGCGCACCTGTTGACTTTCAGTAAGCAGAAACCTTGTTACAAGTGTCAACGCCGGATGGCAGATTTCTGCTTTTCCTATGTTGCTTTCACTGACTGTACTACTGTGGTTATCTTCTGAAGCAATGTGTCTCACTCCAGTTACATTAGAGACCATTCAACTGGTAATGCTCTCATCGTATTGCACTTATTGTTAAGAGCATTGGCGCAGTCAGTGTTCACCCGCGTTGCTCATTTATGGAAGGTCAAATCCCAATGTGTCACGGTGCCCCGCTAGAGACTATCCTCAACGGCAAATGCGCATCTAATTCGACTCTTTCAGTCTATCAGTGGGGTTCTTGTTCTCATGTGGACTTGGTTCTCTTAAGACCGTGTGTTCCTTTTATACCTTGTGTCATCAACAAAGATATAACATGAGGTCTAAAACTCCTTATCGTTTTACCGCAAATGAATTTTTCTAATTTTTTGGAACACTGTTTTGACAAACCCCGTGGGATTAAAATCAACTAGCTGAATTCTGTTGGGATTGGTTTGTATAACAACACGGGTCTAATTTAAAGTCAATTCATAGAGGATTAAAATCAAAGATAAATTTAGCGAAGGTCTTGATTACATTTTAAGATATTTATCGTCTATGCCCTTTTCTGAAATTGTACGCAATTACACGCATGCGTGGGCACATACTCATTTGTTCGTTTCAACATGTTCAGGCGCCAGCACAAAACCGAACATTGGTTTAATCACGTGAAAGCATCGGTTATGCAATATTACGTGAATTTCTGTATTACCGTTCCAAATCTCTAGCAGAATTATGAGTAATTTGGCTTGGTCCTGAGAATAAGGATTTTGAAGACAACTAGGTTTCTTGATTTTTAGAGGAGTTGAGTGCTAAAGATAGAGACATAATGAGATGTGGTATCGTCTCTTGTTGACAGGCATTGTGAGTTATGCTCATTTTCGACGCAAAATGGTAGACAGTTGTTTCACTTCATACCGTTGCACTCTGTGCGAAACCTTTTCTGGTAAGTGCCGCAGAAATGGTTCTGGTTGTGCTATTTAACAATAAACCGGTTCAACCGGCAAATTGTATTCAGTACAAAGATGATTGTGAACAAGTGTTCGTAAAAGTAAGATGTTCATGGTGCTACTGAACCTTGGTTCAATCCTCAGGATAGGATAGGACTGAAAATTTGACATACACATACTTTTTTGCATTTTGTTTTTGTGGAGAAATTCACTTTCCTATATCCTTTCGAAACTATAAACTATGCACTGTTCTGTTGTCTTTAGATTTGCTTTTCAGCTGCGTCAGTAAGAAGAAATGGAAATGAGTTCTGCGTACAGCAACCCGTATTCGTCAGATTATCAATGCACCTGAAATAATCTTACCCTCGCGTTCACAGTAGAAATAACTTACTTCTCTTTTAGACTTGGTTGAACTGCTGAGTAGGGGATCGCAAAAAGGGGAAACTCGATAGGCACACTGGATGAGTGACAATCCCAGCAGAACCGATCGTGTGCTTCCAGTAAGCTCGTTTCACACATCCACATATTATTTACGATCAACAGTTCAGCAAGCGACCGCACCACCATGGATCGTGGGTTTAGCTGCGGTTAAACTCAAAATAACTGTCCGTGGAACCGCAGCTGTGACTCCCCAATGAACTCATACGAGGAGCGTCCGATTATATTTCTGATACACAAATTGGTTGATCACGAAAAACAGACTATCATGTCTTGGCACAGAGAAACAAAAAACATAATTTGGAATTTATCGCAATGAAACATTTCGGAATAATGTACCACATGGGATCAGCCCTCGGTTTACTATCGAAAAGTCACGGAAGCACTTGGCAGATATCTGGTCAATCACGGGTTGAAGTCCAAACTGGGCCTCGGTAGATGTGCACTATGATACCTTAAAATTAAAAAATAAAGGTTTCAAAAATGCATTCATGGATTTTCCATTGAGATTTGAAAGCCGACACCGAGTGATTTATCGATCCCTAACAGGTTAAGCAGGCGCTGAGGAAAAGGTCTTCCGGGCTATTCTCAAATCTGCCGACTCAAACGATTCTTCTACGTGACAGACTCTAGTTGACGACCAACTACCTTCCAAAAACGCGGAATCATTGATGCACAGTTAATAAAAACGGAAGGCCAAAAGCTATATGCATTGACATGATTATAAAACTTAGGGCAAATTGTTATGTTGGTACTTAGTAGATAAACACGTAATAATTGCACTCCAATCATTTATGTGGAGGTAAACACAAAACCCGGCCGTAGTCGACGGACAGGCAGCAAACAAACAGGAAAATGTGTAAGCAATGTAACTGATCTGAGTTACATACAAGTGCTAGCTTACATTCGCCTCAGGTCAAGCAAAATAAGTCCATACGTGGTGGGACCGATCAGTCAACAATAAATATTAACAGGCGTATGTCCATGCATAAAAAGGTATTAGTCAGTGGTCTGCATAGTAGGACGGACTGTCCAAATCGAATACAGCACCAACTCTCTCTTCTTGAAAAATTTAAGAATCACGGTGCGCAGCAACTTAGTCTTGGTGGTTATCAGAAAAAATACGGGAATATTAGTAGAAGTAACACCATCAATAGTAGTAACAGTAGTCACCGTAATAGTCGTAGTGATAGTAGCGGCAGTACTGGTATTGGCTGTGGTAGCAGTTGCAGTAATAGTGGCAGTAGTGATAGCAGTTGTCACAGTGGTACCATTATCAGTGGCATTATTAGTACTCGTGTAGTCTGACTGAAACAGTTAATTAACCCGAGCCGGAGTAAGGGCGGGTGAAAAAGGGGACATGCACCCGCTAGAATGGCGGAAAATTGGATTCAGAATTCAACAATAAAAATAAAGGCAGAAAATGCAAGCTGTCAACGAATTATTTGGTTGGAGTTAAAAGTTATCACACTGGTCCAAATCACAAATTCAGAAATGTCATCAAATCTTCCGACCCATAGCCTTTGGCCATTTACACAACAGACTCAATAATAATGCACTTGTTTCTTCAGACACAGCTGCAAGCAAAAGTTCAAAACATTCGCGAAAACGTCACGTGGATAAATCAGCTGAATCTCTGATAAGTGATTAATGATTTATAAAGTTTACGTCAGTCTAACGTATAAACACCCACCACGGGTTCAACGCCGTAGGCGTCAAACGTGTTGACCGAACTGCGCGGAATGAAATCAGAAGACACCGGAACTGGCACTAAAATAAATTGATCATGTATCTAGCAAATTAAGGCATTTATACAGGCTGTGTAAGTATTGGGGAACGCGGAGACAATCAACAGCTGAAATGCAAACGCACTGAGTGATCATCGTAAGTGTGTCAAATGTTGTTAGATGACAAAGTTCGATCGAATATATGGACGGTCAAGATCGATAAGCACGTGACGCAGAGTCTGAATTGAAATGAGCCGTACTCACACAATAACATTGATTATTTTAAAACCTGCTTTGTATTATCAGTCACATGTCGGATTGAATGAAATTCGTCCTGGACTGAACTCACCATGGTAAACGAACTACATAAGATCACCCCACAAACTTTCACCAGAATTTTCACAATGAATTTCAACTGCTGACAAGGTTTTGTCACTTTTGATTTCGTAGTTGTCCATTTGGTAGAATTCGTAAGATGGCTTTCGTTTTCTGATTGACAGGGTCAATGTTCAGTCACACGTTAACCAGCGTTTCAC
Organism: Fasciola hepatica; assembly: GCA_948099385.1. Lineage (NCBI taxonomy): Eukaryota > Metazoa > Platyhelminthes > Trematoda > Plagiorchiida > Fasciolidae > Fasciola > Fasciola hepatica. The sequence continues at coordinate 8,577,424 of CANUEZ040000019.1, forward strand.
GTGTATTCAATAATTCACCCTAAAAATAGCAATATCAGGGGTTGCCATTACCCAGGTCTTGTGAAACATGGTTACTGCTAACGGACGGTCATGCCAACACGGTGGTTCTGTGAAAATCTGAAAGTGCACACCCACACGCACTGATCCAAGCTATCAAATTTGCATTAGTCGATAATGAACTGAACATGAACTTGCCAGGTCAGCGGTGAATTCAGATTCCGCCCGTTGTAATACCATTTTGGGGTGCAACATTTGTACAAAATCCAGTCTTTGACCATGTTGAATTCATCCGCGATCACAGGCGCGAATCAGTGATAAATTCTGAGGATAACTTTCAGTACTCTTCAGTATCTATGCTTTTCAGTCAATAACGACCGTAAAAACAAGCTTATTATTCCCCGTACTGGTTTTTGGGCTTTGTAGACATCTATCGGCTACGCGTAACATGGCTTTTAGGAAGCAGCCTGGTGTATAAACATCACTCACAAGTCACTTTGGTATTACATTCCTTTCCGGTTTCTAGAGTTATGATTCATACTTGATGGATCAGTTATGTATAAACTTCACATAAAATCAGCCGGCAAAGTTGCTATTTCAAAATAACAGATGGTAAGCCTTAAGATAAATGGTATGGGTAAAAGCCTGATTGGTCTTATTCCCAAACCGGTTCGCATTCGAAATGGAATCCAAGTGTGCAGACTAAGGTATTAAGATCAGAATGCGTTCCTAGGGTCATTCTCTGACCATTCGGTTCGAATGCGTAAACTGGTTTAATTGATCAGATTTTGAACTTGATGAAGTGTAAACCGATATTCGTGAAAAACTGCGGAACTCGTAATTTTTCAAATGCTCAGTCTCACCCACATTAGAATTCCGATTTTTCTTCGGATAAAACGAGAACTGTAATTGTTTGTACCCGGTCATCCCAATACGTTAGAGCCGCGGAGTATTCTCTGTAGAATATAAAAGCGAAGTCAGAGGATTACTTAATCTGGAATTGTGTTCGAGATGAAACTAGCCCACAAGGGTATTTTGTTTCAAAGGTAAAAAAAAATGTGACTGATCAAAGGTAGCCCAATCGAGAGGTTGACAGCTAACAGCAGGACTCGAACCGGGAACCCTCAGGTCGTAACAATAAAATGGTAAATTTTTATACATTACTGACCGAGGATCAAATTTTTTGTTCAATCAAATTAATTTTGTTAACCCAGCAAAGTGAGAAAGTATCTTTATCGGGGTGGTCAATGTAAAGAAAGCACTTGTCTTTGGGAAGTACAGTTGTTTACGCTTCAATATTATTCATTCCCGGAGAGGTTTATCATTTTGACCAGTCTATCCAAACAGAGTTTGACTGGTACGCGAACTGACAGAGGTCTGTTTCACATGCATGGTCGTTCACCTTATAAAAAGAACAGTTATTCTTGCTTAAAACACCTGACTAATATTGGTCACAGCAGCTAACCGTATATTGTTTGGGTTACACTCAGTTATTGAGTTATTTTATCAACCCAACTTTTACCCACCCCAAATTCCCCTCCGGTCCGAAAACACACATACAAGCAGAGGCCAAGCAAAACGGCGACAACGAAACCAACTTTTGTGGGCTTTGCCAGACAGTCCTCTTATATGTTTGGTGGAACGTGTGCGGACCATACGACTATCGGAATCAACTGGCTCTGCCTTACTGATAGATTCAGTTGAGGCAATTACTTAACTGTGAACAGAACAAGCCACCGCGTACGCAAGTTTCCTCAAAGTTCACATCAGTTCACAAGCATTGTGGTAATTCACGGTTTTACCGACCACTGGACCACTAATGATACGACTTAACTATGGTAATACACATGGAGTTTCGAGCATAACTAATGATCGGGTGAAAAGATGAAAGTGCGTAGAGCTAGAACTACCGCATCAATTATGTGCTTCAGAACGAAAGAAATAAGTGATCTTGTAAACACACCGCACAGAGTGATAAAGTGCTTTGCCTAGAAGTCTTCAAAAACAGCATCGAACTCTTACGACAAAACTCCCGGGGTGTTCATACGATCCCTGAAGTTATGTGTTTATTTAAGTAATTGTTTTCAAAAAAGAGACTTTAAAGTGGATCACTAAGGCCTTGTTTTTTCCCATTCCTCAAAATGAGTTGTGATTCAGCCGATAAAGTCAGCATTCTGCTCCCAAAATTTTGGTTTTTGTTAGGATATTTTTCTTATGTTTGTATAATGTCCTACGATGGCCTGTAAAGAATATTCTTAGTATTGTGATAAAATTGCCAGATTTCACTTGCACTCGTGTGTCAGTTGATTGCTTCACATATGCATACTTACGTTAGGTGCCGTTGGTTTTTTAAGTCTTACGACCTAAGAATCAAATGGGTAGTGGATGTTGTATACCTCGTCTAAAGTGGCAACAATAGGTGAGCTAACCTTGTATGACGGAAGGAACATTAATTTGTAGAATTACTTTCGTGCCCGCCCCATTGTGTTCTTGAGACCAGTATTCAGTGTAGCCAAACAACTGCCTGCAGTAACGAAACCCCAAAGTATAAAAAGTGGATTGACTGTCTAGTGATTCGACGCTTCTTGTTCACACTGAATTTGATACTGTATCCTTTCAATGGACCAGCGTCCTTGAGTCAGATACTCTTGTCAATTTTAGATTGACTCCGTTCATTTAGGAAGGAATTTTCGAACAACTGCTTGGGAGAATGCTATGTCGAACTGTGTTCCTTTTTAAAGCAAGGCAGTTAGTTTAGTGTTCTATTCTCCCTTTTAGATCAACAATTTTTCGGATGAGTTTTGTCTCCAGGAAGCACTGATTTTCCCGCAATGTTTGGGTACGGCACGTACGTTCTGTTCATCCAAACAAGGACCATCTTTTTATTGTAGCCAGATGGACTGACTTGGATCTTGTCAGTAAGCTGACCAGTAGTCCGTTGTGAATGAATCTTGAACGGTGAACTTCACAGTGATCATTTATTTTCTTTCAGCAGAGTAACACCAGTACTGCTGGAAGTGTGCATCTCAAAAATGAACTGAATACTTGCGTAGCACACACATTGATCTAGTTTCTATTAGGATTTCTATATTTAAGCCTCTGCAAGTTTTGCTTCACCGATTAGGACTGAAATAGAATTCGATAATCGTCTTCTAGAACCCCTGAAGAGAGGGTGTAACCAAAAAAGTAAAAACATATTCTAAGTTTACTCGTAAGTGAAAAGCAGACTGATGCACTCAATCACTTTATCATGTGCTCGACAAATTTCAAATGTGTTCATTGCCTGCAGTTAGTACACATGATTTCTGTTCTGACAACGAATGCACCAAATTTTGATTGCCATTATCTGGATGTCTGTGCAAATATGGGTGTGTATTTGCTTCGGCGTTCTTTGAATCACGTGACCATTGGTGGGGCAAAAGAGGGTTGGTAACCTCAAAAAGATGAACAAGACGAATAGTGAGTGACAGAAACGTCGGTAACTATGGAATTAGCAGTCGATTCTACCAACTGATCTCATGTACTCAAATTATTTTTGTAATGTTCGTGAACATTGATGTGCTATTCTTGTAGTGTACCTTTGAAGTTGAGCCAGAAAATGTGACTTCACATTGGCTCAAAGCTGAGACTGGGTGTGTCGTTTTACATGAAGTAAAATAATGGATGAGTAATTTCAAAGCAATTTATTGCTGAATAAATCTACAATCGAACAGGTGATCCCGAAGTCTACAGAGTTGATGCAAAATAGTGAGATAAATGGTTCGATAATCTTCGAGTAAATGTACACTTGTTTTTTTATTCTTGACTCTGTTTGTGATGAAATTGCTAAATCCGAAGAACTCAAACATGAGTGTGTATTTCAAGATCATTTACTCATGGTCTATTCTGTACGTCATTGTAGAATGGCGCCAACACATGCAGATACTTTGGTTCGTTCTGCACTTACTGGATCTGATCAGATTTGCGGTTATCAGTCACGGTGTTAGGTCTGTGAAGGTATTGGTGTCTAGATAATTCATCAGGGTACCATGTATGACATTCACCATTTCATGAAGAGAGCTTTCAATGAGGTTGCTGTGTATTTTTGAAATGATCAGTAATAATTCTTGAGAGGAAGCAAATCTGATCACAAAACTGTGCACAAATCACGACTTCCTAAAACAAGCTGATAGAACACACTCACCCTGTAGTGGGTAAGATTTTGCCCTCCAGATTCTTTTCAAATGTTTGGAAAAACGTAACCCACTCAGTCCAGCCTCTAGGATATGTCGTACCACAGAATAACCTCCATTGATATATTGGGTGGATTCGATTGTAGCTGTCTGAAGATAGGCATTTAAGCAACTGAATATGTTTTATTTATAATCAATAATTGGGTTGTAGAGGTAATACGCTGAGTTAGATGCCAAATTGTTGCCCTGAAATACTAAAACTTTCGTGCACTGGGTCATTCTATTCACCTCTGAGATAAGAAAATGCAACCAACTTTCTGTTGTTTCCTGGTCAAAAATTATTGTCCAGAATTTTATTTACAGGACTGTTTTCTTGCAAATAGGTGACACCATATTGATTGATATTATAGGACTTAAAGATGTGGTCGAAATCCTCTGAACGAGTAATTTTCTTCAAATTAAATTTCTCTCCGTCCCTTTTTGTAACGGTTCTTCGTAACAAAGCTCTGAATTATAAAGTTTCACACAAAATATTGTTCCTAACTTCAAATTTACGGCAATCTGCGGGTAGTGAAAGCTGTGCGGCCCTGATTATCATTTTGAATAAGTGAGAAGCTTTGAATTCCAAGATTAGTAAAATGGCTATTGTGAATAATTATCTAGACTATGAAGATGAACCTTATCAAAGACAGTTTTCGTCAATTTAGAATAAATATTGGTTCTGTCAAAATTAACTTCTTCTTTCGAAGTGTTGACCATCTGTGCGCCTGGCAGAAGGGACGAAAAAAAATGCGCACACGCTTGGGAAATACCATATATATATATATATATATATATATATATATATATATGTGTTGGCTCGAGAGGAAATTGACCGTTGCTGCTAGGCTTATCGTAGGTTCATTTCAAATGCGTGACCTTGAAATCAGGGTTATGGGAGCGTAGTCGGTTAAATAAACACTTTACTTTCACAGTGATAGAGATTTTGCCCAAACCCAAAAACACGTCACAGGTCTGCTAGATAGGAGGAAGATAAAAGTCTGATCCCTAACCAGGTAAGCTTTTCTTCCACAGACTTCACTCGGAATATTCACGTGAATGGCAACACTTCCCTTCGCATTGTCACATAATTGCAATTCACGATGAAACTAGGAAAACGAGTCAGTACGTTTTCTAAATATTCTACAAGGATTTTACGACAGATGGCATGAGCGTGATATTTACCACAAGCCTACCTGGTAACGGCAACATACTCGCGTTTAAAGTTTCGTCCCGAAGCGAAACTCGATATAATGTTTTGTATAGTCGGTGCATCAAATACACTTTGATAACAAGCTGTCTAGCGCGAGAAAACGGATCTCCGTATAACTTCCTCTGGCAGCACATGGACACAGCATGACGGTCTGCATTTCCAGGTGTCCCAGAAATCTCCATCTACTTCAAGTTCGAAATGAGAGAAGTGACTTCCAATAAGCTGAGCCCCCGAATATAGCGGATGTTAGCAGAGACGTTCGATGCAGTGAACCTCAAATTGGTTGCGAACCCCTTCCTGAAATGTCTCACTGCTGTTGCAAGGGCGCTCAAATGTGATCAGATAACAAATAGTATTTCCAGCCGAGGCGATCGCGATCAGACTGCGCTGACCAATGGTCTGTTAGCAATAACAATAGGTCAAGGCCTTGCGTCTTCCTTGTCAAAAGGTCAACGAGATGGTGGGAAAAGGACACGGAATTGACAAAACCACTGAGGTAGTCGTCCACGTGAATTTACTCAGATAAGATTGACATTTACTCTGACGAATTCCTGTGAGCAATGTGATCCCTCTATTAGTTTTTACGAAAACCCACACGAACACTTTATCGGCTTGAAGAGAAGTACTGAAAAGACATTTATCTGTGTTCGCACTAACCAACTTCTAAAAATCCTACAACGGGGATTTTCTCCCTATCCTTCTGCTTGTTATAAGCTTTTATCGTGGACACTTTAGCGGTTCACTTACGAGAACTGAACCCCGGCAGCCTCGATTCGGTTTGTTTTTTTCAGGATTATCATTCAGTTTTGGAGTTTGTAGTTAATTAATTGAATAGACAGGAAATAAAATTCACTAACATTGTGGCATAAGTTCATATGAAAACAAATATCTGCAACTTTTTATATTTTTCGTTCACATTTGTTTATGTTTTTGGATCAATGGCGTCCACGAAATGATGAGTTTATCGGTTTGGACATCTTTGGGGGGAAAGATAACCCGGAATGGCTTTTTCAATTTTCTGATCACGAAATGTCCGGTTCGGGTAACGAACGGTTTTAACCGGGGCGCAACGATGCACGTAAGGAATAGATTATTTTGAGAAAAACCGCGTTGTCCAGCGCATTTTATTAGTATGTGTCCATTTTTGGTGCTCTGTGTACTGTGGTTTGCTCTCAATTTTCCTAACTATTTTACAGTCCATTACGAAAATGAACAAGACTTCCGGGAAAAAGAAAGACTTGCATGGACCCTGTGCGTAATGGAACATTCGTAGTAGAATAACTTTGATTCTGATGTTGCAGAGAAGGGGAGTCCAAGAGACCGGTAAAACAAATGGTAATAATTTCCGAAATACTTCAGTTCCTATGAAGTTATGAACAGTAAAGCTCGAAAAGAATTCAGCGAGAACTGACACTAGTGGCTCGGGCAGTTTTTAAGGGATTGGCAAGCAAAAGGTTAGCACAGTAATCGGATCAATCATAGCATATCAATGCGTTTCATGTTGGTAAACGGAGGACGTGAATGAGATCGACAAGCATCCAACGACGGGGAACACGGAAGCAGAATCCAGGCAATTCAGTGAACAGCTTCGAGCTGTATAAGGTACACAGGAGCAGAATACGAGAGATAGAAACAATATACAAAGGATGAATTACATCTTCAGGGATGGATTGTATTCAGTTTTTATTATTGTGTTACACATTCGGAAATACAAAGGGATCAAGGTGATGAAGATATTCAGAGGACAAAACGGTTCCGGAGATTAGACAGGTATTTGTGCTTTCTGAGTGGGCTCATATACGTAGATCGTGAATACACCGAAAGTTGTATTTGTGAATTGCTGAGCAGGGAAAGCGGTGCTACCTGAGGTCATACAAATTTCCAGGCAAGCCAAGTGTTTGAGGTGAGTGAAGAATGGAAGAGTAATCGAGATATGTGTCAAATTAAAAATTCCAGATGGAGAGGAATCAACGGAGAATAGAAGGGGTTTTCGGAAGTCATCGAATTTCAAGGAATATTCTGTGAGCTCTGTAGAGTATCCCATCTGCAGGACTCGAGAATGAAATGTTCCCACTGAAGCTTTCTATCAATCAAGTGGGACTGAATTATGATTGAGTCCATCAATTTTTTCCAAAAGTCCATCTTGTCGGTCCCACTTGAAGGCTTTGAAAAAATTCCGAGACAAAAGAATTGAAAACCGATTCTTGAAGATCAGACTTTCTATATAAATGGTAACAATCACTGGTAAAGCTGTGCGAAGAAATTCGTGATGGTCGTAACCCAGAAAAGAGCAATAAACCGTAGAGTTGAAATATTTGATGAAAAATGCTCGGGCGGTGTCTTGTGAACTGGATGGTTAACTTTGTTTCAGAATGAGAAACCAACTGTTCAGTTTCTCTAGGGAAACGGGTAATACAAAGAATATCGATCTGAATGTGAAACCCTGTGAGTCTGGCTGACTGACGGACTTTGAGTACGAAAGGTTTTGTTGTGCCACTCAGGCGCATTTCTGACTAAAAATTATAAGTTGTATTTATTCGGTGACGGGCGATAGATTAGGAGAAATGTAGTCTAGGCAAGGATATTTCGCTAAGCAGATTGGCAATATTTTAAGGATTTTTATGGAGTATGAATAGTTGTATGTATTTTAGTTCCGGTAACACAGCGTTGTTGACGTTTCGGCTACTGCGGGTACTCTTTCTTTCGACCAGTTCACAATTAAATGAATCTGGTAGAATAATCTCAAGCCATTGGGTGTCAAGCTGCACACATGTATTGGTATGTATTTCAGGGAGGAGGGTGGACCTCCATTTGTACTATTTGAGGTCCACCAATGCTGTCGCCGAATGTACAACACTTAGGCGTAGCATATTACACACTGTGCCGTTTATTCCATACACCACGAAGCGACCTCAGTTACTACAGATTTACATGAATAGTTGGTAAAAGAACAGTTCAAAATAAGGAGCAACTGCGGCAATCTATAGACCGAAAGACACCAACAAGTTAGGCACTGACTTGCCTCATTCCAGCATACAAGGACAGAAAAAACAGACTAACAAATTGAAACATTCCCCTCACTCTCTTCTCGACGATGAGTGAGAAAGTACCAATCTATAATTATATCACTGCGTGAATTGTCCTATCGTAGATGTGAGAGTCGGTATTTTAATTCCTCTTTTTAGCTTGAATGGAACTATTAATTTCACTTGGGATGATCGCTAAACATCTGTTCAGTTAGACGTTGTTTCCTAGAGGTTAAGACCATGGGAATAAAACTTAGTGAATCCCGGAAGATGAACTGCGTAAACTCTAACCATGGAATGACAGAGTTAAGAGAAGACGTATTTTTGTGACCTAAAGAGTAGCACATGAAATCACGAAAATCACCACAGTCAGAAAAAGGTGTCCGAACGTTACGTATGATGACAAACTGGTGGTTGCTGGGATAAAGGAGTACTGCAAGTTGGTAGCAATGTTCTGTATGGCCTCCGGAAACGGAGTAGAAAATAAATATAAACGAGACAATGAAGTGAATTAAAAAGTAGTCGTTGGAGATTGCGCTTTTTTAAGCTCGTGATCAAGGCTAATGGGCTGGAAATGTATTCAGTCATTTGAGGTGCTTCAGCAGATACAAAATCTCCAGCTCCTGATGGAAATTTGCTTTGAAAAATGATAAACTGAGTCAGTCACTGCAATAACTTCAAATGTTCTGTGGGTTGATCATTCGAGCATGTGGCAGGGAACTGCAAAACCTCGTTATTTTGGCGAGTAACTAAATGCTAGAGGTCATTTACACGTGGATGGTGATAAACCGTCCAGGGTGAGAACTCAGAGTTACAGCCGAGTGAACTAGTCATCAGGAAACATAAAAATGTTCTGCCTTTGTAATAAACGAAGACTTTCAAAAACATGGATAAAAGTTCATTTCTAACTGGTTTTCTCTGTCTTTTTTTCAAATTTTTTTACATCTGTTTTTATACAAATTCCAATGTAATTCCTTTTTGGGCTCTTCTGATTAAATAATATGCATTTTGTGCAATTTGAACGCCTGTCTGTGCATGTTCATTAAGTCAAATCGAGTTGCAAAGTCAGACAATGTATACATTTATTCACCCATTCATTCTTACGCACAGCAAAATGACGATGAAAAATCGTTGAAACCCAATCATCCTTGTGCCAAACAAGGAGCTAATCCGCACCCCTTTTCCCAGAGCATTTCATACCAGCCGATCACTATTTGAAAATCGTTCACTAAATTGAAAATCTTTTTTTTTCAGTACCAAACCAAGCCACTTTTCTGTCATACGAATATTTGTTTTCCTACCTCCGGGTTCTCACTTTTCCTGAGGCTTCTATGATCAGTTACCAGTCGGTATGCTTACTGTAAGCCCTCTTCTGAATGTTTAACAAACGTACCACACAAATGGTGTGAACTGGTTGAATCGGATGGCACCGGTCACGTGTAAGCCTTTCATGAAACTAGCGCACTAGGCGTGTTGACCTACAGGCATGGTCGATGTTAGACTGACCTTATTTGAAACATTTGAGACCGAAATTCGATATCAGCAGGGCTATCATTTTGTGCTGACCTATATATAATACAGTCTAGAACACATTAGGCCAAAGACTGTATCAGAGAGTAAAGGAGGCAGATGAATTGCGTTTGTGTCAAATGTACAAACTTTTAGTGTTTGAGTTAGAAAGCCTCAAGTAAACCGATTTTTCACCTTTAGCACCTGAAAATAAAACGGACGAAAACTCGTTAAGTACAGCTCCAGTCACGAGCAAAATATGTTTGTAAGTCGTATTCGTCTTTCGGAGAGCATTGGTTTAAAATATTCCTGGATGTTTTGAGAATGTTGATAGCGAATGTTAGTGGTAGTGACAATAGTAATAATTACAATAGCTATTGCTATGAATAATAGTAGATTCCAATTACTCTTCCTTTGTGTTACTCTGGAGCCTTTCTGGGTCCAAAAACTTGGGTTTTGGGACACCGTCAAAATTTACCTTTAGCCCTGTTGCTCAAGTTAGGCCGAGGTAACTTTTTTGCCCTCGCAATCATGAACGGCAATTTTGACGTCTGACGTTAAATGGCCTTGTCGCTATCGCATCTAACGTGCTCGGATTTAATGGCTTGTGTATTATCGAGAATAATATTCTCACACAAACGTGGTCGATAGCTTTCCATAGCCATAAGTTATGTGTGAAATGGACTTTTCAAATCACATCAACAATAGTTAGCTACGATGCTAGTCAGCAGTCTGTAGTCTCCGAAAAGGTCAGCGAGCACGTCTAAATTGGCTCTGATGCAATTAGTTCTCACCGAGTCTAACAGTCATTCTTGCCGGTATTGTTTGACAGCAGTGGGGTTTATTGGGGCGTTGGGATTGTAGTTAGACTTAATTATAGAATTTGGAAAGCATATGGATTCTTCTTACCAAGGGTTTCTAAGCTCCATTATTTGCGGTGAAGTGAAAAGAAACGAATCCTGCACGGCAAAGGAGTCAGTTTCTGAAACAGGGTATTTACTTGCAGTCATTTTTTATTCTTGTACACTAGCACATAATACCACGGACCCAGAGTACTACCAGTGGTAATCAGCAATCATGAAGTTGAGAATTGGAGTGAAAAATCATATCAGTTTCAAATGAGCAAGGCGTAGTACTAGGTCGGGCCACACCGGATCGCTGTTCACCGTCCATGTGGCTGGCGATGCTGATGGACTCTAACCTTAATCACAACCTCTCACTTTTTAGGGACCTAGTCATCTTATTGTGCATAAATTTTCCATAACCCTTACTAAGTAAAAGCATGACCACAGCAAAACTGTGCATTTCTCTTTCCGGCTAACAAAATCAGAGGGTCATTCTGAAGGTAGCTTTTGAAAGGACTAGTATGGTGTTGCATCAGGACGATAGGACAAAATTTCTCCGGAAGCACACGACCGGTTACGCGGTTGTTGTCTCTCATCAGGTATACGTATCCAGTGCTATTCTGTCTAATCATCGCCATAATTGAGCAATTCACAGGTGGTCTACAGTTGCAAAATTGCTTGAATCGTGGGGAGCTTGCATGGAAGAAGAGTCCATTTTTCGAATCACAAAGTGATTCTTCCATAATTATTTTATCTTTTGGCATGGCTAACCTTCAAAATGAGGACACTGGTCCAAAGTATGGATTTTCGAAACAAGCAGTTTATGGATATCCATATTATATGACGCACTAAAATTTGTCGTTAATTTTCATGTCTTGAAAGTGAAATACTGAGTTTCTTTGGAGCAACAAGAAAGGGAAAGACAGTTTTTATCTCATTTAAGTGCAGTGTTTGATATTTTCACAGCTATATGAGCAAATGTTTGAAACCACTGCAAGCTAAAATGTAATTAAGTGGCTTATAAATAGTTTATTTTATTCTTGCTAGGAGCATTTTAAGTCATTTTATCTCACTTACAGTGTCTCAAATTGTTTTTGCGCCCAGGAAAGCACTTTTAAATCGAGATGTACGCACACCGTATCTGAACATAGAACAATGTGAGTTCTACCAGTGAGTGCTTCCAACTCTCCGAATTGCTTGGTTTGGAGTTAGCATGTATTGGCCCCAAATCCGGGTTCCTGGATCCTCGTTTAGTCTATTTCTACAGCAGGTTGTCTAAAGAAAAACACGCTTCAAATAAACAAACATTCTTGGCTGTACGTCATTTTGAGCATTGTGTTTTAACACCATATTGAGTCAAACCGCTCAGAGTATCTGATATGAGCCTTTCACCCGATTTACAAAGTACGGGGTAGGCAATCAAGAGTGGTAAGTGCCACGTCCTGGCCACAGCGGAAACTGTAGTCAGTCATCTCTACGGCCCTCCATTATGTTCTCTCGGCTGATTCACCACCACCGAACACAATAATTACACTAACTGCACAATGTCCTCCGACACGAAAGCACCTTGATGCTCCTAGGGGGTCTGTAACGCAATCCCAAAAGTCTTCCTAATAGGCCAGAAGAAGGATCCGGTATGGCTATGATGGACCTAGCCGTGTACGTGGTCGAGATAACACCCCTCTTGTGTGACGAATCTAAGTTCATAGAAAAAAGAACGAGAAATTGGGAAAGCAATGAAGCATCTCAGACACCAAGACTACATAAAATCTGGTCTTTTTGAAAACCTTAAACGAGTAATGTGAATGTATGGACTAACCCATCTTTGGTAGACAGTCAAGTCTGGTTAACAGTCAGCAAGTCAGCACCTGTCCAGCACCGAGCCCAAGGCTGGAGAAAGCGTAATCACGAGCTCCAGGATGGCCGATAAATGGCGTGGATCCATAGAAAGAGAGACGAATCCTGTCAAGCTGTCTTTAGCTTTAATATCAACTGATTAGAAAGCACGGTTGCCGCACCAGTCGAACCAACAAATGTTTGGGTGTGGGGATTGATGCCACATGTAATAACTGTGATGTACGCTGATAAAAAGGGGTTATTAGCCAGCAAAGAACCGTTCTTACTGACTGTAGTGAGATAGCACCAAACTAGTTCCAATATACCTCGCTTACGTGATCAACCCAAGGTTCACAAACACGGACTGCCCCTCGGCCCCACGGTTTCTATGACGAATTCGGTCTACCAAGCAAACTGCCCAACGAAAAGTTGAAACGTCGGAATTTTTAAGATAGAGAATAGAGAAACACTTACTAAAAGACACTTTCCAGCTGGCTGACTTTTTTAAACATGTGAATACAAAACGGAAAAAATGCTTTCACTGGATATAGTTTCTTTGTTCACCGACTTATCTCTGCTAGGAAAGGTTAACTTCATATGTGAATTTATCTATAAAGAAATTATCACATTAGAAATCCCAACTGTGAATCCAAGAGAATTAATCCTTCTGTGTACATTGAGCACAATTTTTGACTAACAACTTTTATTATCGCCAAAATGATAGGATGGCAATGGACTTACCCTTGGGACTGCTTCTTGTCGACATTTTCTTGTTAAACCAGAGGCACAAACTTGACCACTACCACCGTTATGTTTGCATGATCTACGAAAAACTGGACTTGCAGGTTATTTTAAGGTGTAAACAGAGAGGAAAATACTATCTGCTCTTTCTCCATGTGTCTAACTAGACTTTCGGATGGTTCATTTATGAGAATGGTGTGTTGAAAAGAGAAGTCGAACGGCCAGTACACAAGTCTTCATAGTTATGTGCCACTTGGCTACAAACGCAATCTGATACGACGTCTTCTGTAAACAGCAAAGCAAATCAGCACCGCAGATTCTCTAGAGAAAGAACTGTCGCATCCGAAAAACGTTATTAAATAAGGGATATTCGGGAAAATTCGTCGATCGAAACTAGACAGAAACGACAAAACTAGTAAGAATACGGGGGGGGGGGGTCGTAAAAAACGTACTGCTCATCAGATTCCCATTCAGAGTGGACTTTGCGAGTCAGCAGAATCCTTTGGGCCACAATAAGGTTCACCTTTGATGCCATCAGAATCAAATGTGTTCATGACAACAATGGCAACCGGATGCCAGAACAAAGACAGGCTATCTTTGTTGGTCTCATCTGTGAGTATTTACCGATTCAAGTTCACCCATGGAGTACTTATGTGGGTCGAACAACAAGACAACTATCTAAGCGCATCAAACAACACCATCCACGAAGGCTTCAATGCGGAGGGAACAAATCCATACTAAGTTCCATTATTGCCTACTTAGTTGAAGTCGGCCACTCGATAGACATCCACTCGGCCTGGACGGGGGTCTACCGCATTCCACAACATTCATCAAGAGCAATCATGCTTCCAACGCTAGCAACTGTCGACTCAATGAACATCCGTTTTTTGAGGCCAGAACTATGCGCGCAACGAAAGTTGGTTCAAGCTGTGTAGTTGTCCTGGCCAAAAGTAGATCATATCATACACGAGCGTGGCTGTGACGTAAGTTGTTATCACCAGTTACTCAACCCAGTCATTTATACAAGCATTGCATAGTTAAAGTCAAAGTCAACTCGTCATCCATCTGTGGAAAACTTTCGAGTGCGGCCAATGGACCTGTGTCTTCTATGGGGTCTCACAGCAGTTCATCAACGAAATCTCCTCGATCGAATGAATGGCGAAGACTCGAGTCAGTGGACAGATGTGAGAGTGTATTCTATATATCGTGTTATCGAAACAGTATCCATACGAGAATTGTACGTGGGAAAACGAACACTACGGCGGAGCTGAAAGCAAACCGAGTGCGTGTACAGTCGGCGAAAAACAGGAAGCCGATGTGAGTCAAAAACGAGGTCGACGGAAACCTCAGCAAGGTCATTTCATTTTTAACGTACGTGACCGAACAAAACGGTGGGGTCCAAACCAAAAGTCAAGAAAGATAGTGGAAAAAATAAATCCAAAATGGTGTCTAAAATGTGGTCATTTTCTCAGTACGATCGCGGTGACTGCACCTCCGTGTTCTAAACGTCGAATGAAACAATTAGAATACTTCTGGTTAGCTTTCTACAATTTTTGTTACTACACAAATGTGATTGCAATGGCTTGAGAACGCGATCACCACAAACATCTTTGCCTATATCTTATGTTCTAAGTAAACCCACTTTCAGTCCATAGGTAGACCTGGATCATGCTTGTGAACCTTACCCACTATCGACTTGCCATCAGTTGTTTCGTTCCCAGTTTATAATAGTTGTAACGTATGGTTAATAACAACTGGGAATGAACTCATTTCTCCACTTTGTGTTATTCACCATGTGTTTTGTTGGACTATTTGTAAGCAGAGCACTTGGTTCACTAGTAAACTGCTAGAAAAGCAGTGAATCTCTAGATTTTACAGTGAGAACGAGGTTAGTCATTCTCAGTGAAACTTTAGTAGACAAACTATGCGGACTATGAGCTTCCGCTCAACTAACTTCGTGTTTGGAAATTCCCATCAAGTGTCTCGCGCACCCAATGTACTTCATAATCTAAACTATCATGTGAATCAATAATTTCCCGCAAAATCAACTAACCAGCCGGCCGAGCGATCAAACCAACGAACAAACAAAATGTATTCAATACCTTCCAGGAGGCTAAAGAAATAATGCCTAACTTGGGAATTTGCAAAACCTCTTGAAAGTTTCTGAATAGTTTAATGAGCATTGTTGAAGAAAACTACCATGCGCCAAATTGGGCTTATTTTGTAAGTCGATTGTTCGCATTTTTAATCAGATGCGCAAACACGAAAGTTTGCTGGATTTGAAAAGTTGATTAGAATTAGAAATAAATGTTTTCTTACTATCCATCTTCAAGAACACACAATAATCTGAATTAGTTAGTTTGAGCTCAATTTTGGAATCAATGGGTGAAAGACAGTAACTCGCCCTTTAAAACGCATCCGAATTCAATTGAGAATAACGGTATATTTGAAGCCTTACTTAAAATTTGAAAGTTCATCTGATGGAAAATGTCGGAACTATTGCCACTGAAATCTTGTTTAATAATCTCAATGACAATAATTAGTGAAACTGCTTAGAGAATACAAGTTTAAGTGTCAGCAAATACTGACGGAAATAGAAGGCTTTTGCCTTTCAGCAACCGAGTATGGGCAAACCGTCCTCGTGGTAAGCTTCTAACCCTTCTGTTCTGAGTTCGAATGTTTAAGCCGTCAACAGTCATTTCCTCAACCGCCAGTGAAGCCCTTCCTGATACATACTGTATTACTATTGTATAATGAAAAAGGAAGCAAATAAAACAACAAAACAGTAGTATCTCAGTTTAACTCTACTCGGACTTATCACTCTCTGCTGATTGCTTTTGATCGAGCTTGAACAGGCTGTATACATGATAACAGCTCTGCCATAAACTTAAGGCTTCTAGTGAATTCTCGACTTAGACCGAGCCAAACTATTATAAGAGCCTTAACTTGTCCTCACTTCCTCGACTGTGTTTTTGTTTTCATATTTTGTCAAGGTGTTGTTTGTTTACATACCGTTGTGCAGTATAGTCCGTGAGATGGTTCACGGTTTCTAAGCGTAATTCACTGCAGGTGACTTTCTTGTTTAATTTCATCCATGTTTTACCTTGTAGTAAACCACCACTTTGTTCGTTGGCACCGTATGAAACAACTAATTATATGGCAGACTCTAAGTCACAGTCCGTCGTGAACCTGACACTGAGAGCATGAATACATGAAAACGTGTCTGCTACCCTTCACACGTAAAATTTCTACTTTGTCAACTATCCGAACATCGGTAGACATTATCAAGTATTTCTCTGTGTTCACACATAGTTATTTAGGTGGCACAAAGGTGACTTTTTTGAACATGAGTCACCAAGGACACTATCACTTGTGAAGTGGTGTGGCTGAATACAATAGAAAAGTTCTTTAGCAGGACGACAGTAAGAACATGCAATTTTTAGAGGACAGTATACCCCGAACAGCGTCACTTTAACTTAGGGTCCAGAGACCAGAAAGGCATTGATTTCTCTAGCTTTCTGCCAGAACTGATATTGCACGAACTTCTGTAGTGTTGGGAGTTACAGAAACGCGGCGGCAACATAACTATCCGGAAACTCGATTGACTCTAATCACATGTAGTCGTGTGCAAACTGAACTGAATAGAACCGAAAGACTCAATGGAAGTCGGTCTCAAATATAAGTGGTTGCTATCTTATACCCCTACTTTTTCGGTTAGTTTGGCATCTGTTTGTACTGATAGGTATAGGATGGTGCAATCTGTAGAAATAATCACATTTTCCTTGTTTTGGTTAGTCGTGTTTACAGTGAGAGCTACCAGGTCCTTCACGAATTGGGAGGTTAACAAGTCCGGATCTTGAGACTTGAAGTCGTGAACCACACAAAAACCTATAAAGGTCCGGTGTGGTACTAAGGCTGACAAGAGCGATGAATCCTACCAATAATCCTAACGGTCGATGACCGAGTTAGAGTTTTGATACTCCAGCTCTGTGCAAGACTTTTCTTCCATTTTATCAACGATGAGAGTGAGTTACCTGTAATTTACCTTCTTTGGTTATCAGTTTTCATTTGAAATCAAACTAGTCATATCGCCCTGCTGGGAGTCTGCAGCGTCCAACTTGATTATCCATAGATCATCGTACTCGGCTGTGAATGCGTAAATCTAATATCTGCTATCAACTAATTTTGCTAGTGGAAAAGAACCAAGATGTGACATGTTGAGTCCTTCTAAACCCAGTTAAGCGAGGTTAAGCTAACGTATCTGAATTTCGGTTGGGGGTCTTGTCAATGTGAGAAAGTTCGTTTTTGGATAGGCCAATTACGCGGATTTGTAATCGCTCTTGGTTCACTCCCTCCCTGTTTTCCATATCACTGCAGTGAGGTTTGTGCACTTGTCCTACGTTATTTGTCACTCACGGTTGGTGTTGAGGTAGCTAGTGAAATGTTTTCAATGTACTGAACAGAATTTTGTCTGTCTAAACATCTTTTACGGTGTGTGGAATCAATTCTGGGTCGTTAGACGGGGAACTCTAACAAGTTGAGTTTACAATGAGCCGAACCTTTAGTGGTCGGTTTTGTTGTAATAACGTAAAGAGCTCAAAAATAAGGAATTTTGTATTCGTGTACAGTGTGCTCAAAAATCCGGGAACACGTTTTTCAGCATACTGTAATCAGGGGACTCATTTTGTGGTTGGAATTCTCAGCTCACTACTCAGTCGTTGGTTAGTAGGCAAAATAGTGTAAAATTCACAAAACTGAAGACAAAATCCGGTGCATACTCATTCACTGCTGGCCAGTGAAAGTGGCCGTGAAAGTTAGAAGCCAGTGAAGCGAATTGGCGGACTCAGTCGATAAGTCGCGAAGATTAAGGATTCAGCATTTCTTACTAAAGTTTAACGAAGACTGAATAAGGACATAGCAGTAAAAGATCTATTATTGAAAACGCATTCGGGGCTAATCGCGGGAAAATGCGATTAAGCCAGTGGCCAAAATGAGTTTCAACCAAGGGTCCCAACTGGATTTTCTCTGATTTCATCGTAAGTGTTAACCAGACCGTTCAGTTCACTTTTAGTTCCTAAAATGTTACGGATTATAGACTATAGTTGTATATATCACTGATATTTAATAGTGACATTTCAGAATTGCAAAGACTATGGTGTGTTGCAATTGCTTTGAAGAAATCGGAATGAGTAGTTTTGCATTAAAATCCCTCTAATATGAAATCTCAAACCCCTGGTCTGATTGAGCACGGCTACTGAAGTTCTCCACTAGATGGCTTTGTGTCTTTGGCCCAATAGAGTTCAGTTTTTAGTCCATAGATAATGTGCACCTGTTAGTATTTGTTATCGATACTAAAACGATGGAATCAGTTGTGCGTTGTGGAAAAGGTGCTAAATATTTTGGCTGAAGGCGTTAACCCGCCACATACCGGAAAGTTTGTATGACAATCTGTGTGGGACCCGCGGCCGTGACAAACAGTTTTCATAAATTCGGTGTGAAAGACGACACCTAGAAGCCATCGTTTCTCGAATGTATTTCGCTTTTCGCCGGACTATGCTCCAACAACAGCTGATATGATGAGCTTTTACTATTTCTCCATCTGTTTCCACTATTTCACCACCATTATCGGGTTTTTCTTCACCTATTTCTGGAAACACGCAACTAGACGTCTATCTCATCGTTACGTACACCGTAAAACATGGTCATGGTCGAGAAAAACTACATTTGGCAGGCTCATCATAACTTGATAAAAATAATTTTCGGGCTACTGCAAATAGCAATCATTCCGTGTTGTTATTTACCCTGTCAGGTGTACTGCTGTTGCTGTGAATGAATTTCATCCCCTAGAGTATCTCAGCCTTATGTCTTGGTCGAACTTGTCTAATAACAGTACATACTGGGCCAACATATATTCATAGATGAATCCGGTCGCACCAATGGAGTCGACTTTTGTCTTATCGCTTGGCACCAACTCGGTTAATAATATAATAGGACAAAATAAAATATTCGTAGAATGGGATCAAAGCCAATCAAATGTCGCCTAGTGGGAGTGACCGGAGCTAGCAGGAGTCGAACTCAGCACACAAAGGCCAAAATTCAACGACAATGAGGATGTGCGCTCTGCCGGAATTGACTGGTGACAATCATAATGGATAACAAAGTTAGTGCTGACTTAGTTCAATTTCCGCTGCATTTTATGACGATGTAAATAATGGGTGATTTTCAGTTCAGACCAAGATTTTTCGTGCTGTACGAGGTACGCCACAAAATGCAAAATGATGTGCTTTTTCTCCCAATGCATTTATTCACAGAAGGACCTAGGTTACAGCGGAGGGTGGGCAACATAGGTGAGGCATTTTTAATTAAAGTATTGACAGTTTTCGTCTTCCGTGTTTATCTTCATCTGGGTCACTTTCCTAAAAATTATTGGAGTATGAACTTGGGCTAACGGTTATTTCTGGGGCTGTTTGACTGTTTTCAAAGGCTTTCGATTGTTGGGCTTAAAGTTTGAATCACAGGTGTGACCCAACCAGCAATTTGTCACAAGACCTACGAATTGGCCATGCTGTTCACTGGAATATCATTTTGCACTGTTTTTGTGGATAGGCTCGTCGTATTTTTAGTGAAACTCCTCAAAATGGCACCAAATGTCGTTCTACAGGGGCTCCTTTTTAAAGTCATTGTGCTTTCGTGCAAAGAATTCAGAAACATTGTACGAAGTAAGTTCAATGGGATCATGAAAGTGCGTAATGGGACAATGAAAAGGCATCTTGTGGGATAGCAAGTGGGTACTAGATGATGTCCTGCTGGAAAATCTCAGATTCCTGTGATATCGTTCTGAGCTTTCCCAATTACTCCACAGTGAAAACGTTTCTGCCTTCGAACCATCTCGTTTTATTATAAAAAAACAGTTTATATAAGATACTAGGTTACCGCCGTCAAAACCCATGGTACGAAACGTACTGGTACAGAACACATTCCTTAACCGGGTCTTCTGACGGGTTCTTTTAGTTGCTTCCCCAATTAGCTGATACCATCCCGGTCGATTGAAAAGCCTCTTGGTCTCCGATTAGTCGACCCCGATTGGTTCGGTGAGAGCAAATGTTGGTAGCTGATTGGATGATTCCGTTCCGTTGCTTCACGGACTGATTGGGCCATCTGCTCACTGCCCTGACCTGAGCTTTGCCGTCGACTTTGGGCAGACCATGTTGTGCAGTTTGATAACGGAACTATTCCTTCTATTGATGCGTCACCCAATACCTTCACAGTTATCAAGCAATTTACTGGTAGCCTGGAAATTGGATACTTGGCTCTTTGGAATTATCTGTCATGAATATTCTAAAAACTGATATTTGGAAAAACAAATATTAGCGTTGCTTTTCCTGTTCACAACTCGCATATTGTAACAGAAGAGTTAACGCGACAGAGAAGCTTTTTAGGCTTGTTCACCTTCATTCACACGGTGGCAATTTTTCAAAATATATTTTGTAAGCTAAATGTTGAACACGTGGAGAACAAACAAACAGATTCTGGCAGCTCGCGCGAGTCAAGTCTATTGAGAGCGAACTATCACTTTGCGATAGATTAAATTGTGAGGAGAGTTATTTTTATTTGTGGATAGATTTTAATTCGGTTCATCCCTACGGCGTTCTTGAACTACCGAAGTTTGTTAAATGAAATGTGCTCTTTCTACAATCTAGTTCGAGTTCAATCATAACTGCTGAACCGTTTTTCAAAGTAAACAAACCTGCCATCTCAAGAGTAAACGTGAATAGGCGAAGGGCGTGGTAATTACTGATCACAGTGGAGCATCAGGTAGTCTAGCACACGCGATTACGCACGAGTGTTATTGAAAGTTTGGGTAGCTGGTAGAGAGAAGATTCCTTGATTATCTTTCGTATGGAACTAATTTCAAACCGAGTATGATTACGTAGTGTAATTCAGTGACCTAGCGATTAAAAGTTGCTGATGAAATTAGATCTATCGGGCATATATGCAGATAAGTCACATTCACCCCTTATCTGGCTAAGTTACTACCGCATGTCCAACTTTCTAGCTGTTATTGATGCATACATTAAGGAGACAAAATTTAACTCAACTTGGTGCAAGATTATCCACGAGAGTTGCAATCAACCAGATAACTCAAATACTAATGTCTGGACCAAAACTGATCCAGTTGAAACCTACCCCTTACGCTAGAGCACGTGGTACTACAAGTGTGCGGAAATCGGTTTGTCCAAAAATTGCACGTAAAATCAAGGACAAGATATTCTGATGGCAAACATCCTATCGCTTCGAATGAGGACAGAGCATTTTCAGTGCAGAGAACACTATTAATTACTGTCAGTCTTTGAGGCTCAATCGTTTTGCAGTCCATAACAGGGAATTTGTGATAATGTGTACTGGTGTCCGTTGCACTCTCGCATTCCTGACAATTCTGCACTGTCTGACACTGGTCTGAGAACCATGTTTTCTATGAAACCAATTTGGATGGATTTCAGTTTGGTGCTACTTGCTATTCAGGTGGGAGATCAGAGTTTTTATACGCACAAAAATGTTACTGTGTATGTGGGGAGACATTGTCTATTCCAGGTTGTCTGTAAGTTCAATATGATCGAATTTAAAACGGCAAATAATTGCCGAAGAAAATATCAGGCTGGGCCGCTCGATTAAATGGCGCCCCAGTTACAGAGTAGACACACGGTTTCACTGCGCCACGGTTGAATGTGATAAAGAATCCCGGCCGGTTTTGTGCGCTGTACTCCCGGAAAAGAACAGATTGGAGTGCAGTGCTGGTTAGGGCATCCCGTTGTTACGCTAACCCTTTTAGATGGATCACAACAGTGAGTTCAGTCCAATCATTGGAAGTGTCAAAGAATCGGCAGGCTGTACGAAAGCCAGGCAGATCGTTCACTTCGCCTAGAATGGCCAGTCGCTATGGTCGTTGTTCTAAACTGTTCAATAGAGCTGAAATTCAGTAGCCCCTTCAGATTATTCGATCAATCGTATTAGGTGTTCAAATATACAGATTTTGCTGTTCGTCTGTTCTAGAGTGTACCTATGATACAAGTAAGCATCAGTAGATTAAAACAGCGTGCCCCTTTTCAGTGCTTAATTATTTTTGGAAAATCTGTTGATTGATAGCAAGCAAAACTGAAAATGTTCTTTGATCTCATCGAACTTCAGTAAATCGGCTGTATCGAAAATAACTTCAATCAGCTCGCTCTATATCCCAGTGCTGCGAGTAAAAGTTCCTGCGAGTGTCTCAACCTAAAGCATCCGGTTTGTTTCTGTTGCGATTGTTAGACAAATTGTGATCCGTTACATATTTGAACTTCCGAACTATATGGTCCGATTGGTGACAATAATCTCTTGTCCCCAATAATGGTTTACTCTCTTTCTTCTATTGATTATCACTTTTACAACTCTTTCAAGGGTGATCTGTAACTTGCCCGATAAATTTGTTGCCTCGCAGATGGTTGACTATAAAGGATTCACTAGTACAACATGTAGACAAGTTAGACGGCTAAGCTTCCCTCGAAGCGGCATACTTCAAATACAAACGACAACCACTCTATTTGCTCACTTTTAGATTAGAAAGTTTGAAAATCCACTTTACGCTCAAGTATACGTTTGAACTTCGTGCATAACTGATAAAACGCCCTAAAACTTAGACTGTACTTTCATTTCTTTATTTGCGCTATAGGTTTTCGATTACCCACAGACATGGTTCGATAAAAAAGTTGTCTGTTATGCTAAAGTGTAAAAAGTGGTAAACCGTTGGCAAACGGATTCAGTAGCCAAGTGCCCGGGGGAACATAGGTCGAACAGAAAATGGTGTGGAGAGAATCACTATCGATCACCGAGTTAAATAAAGGGATCATTTACAAAGGCAGATAACAATCTGGTCCTTTTTGACGGGGATCGACTGGTCTTGACCAAAGCCGTGGTTTTAAAATTCATTACAGAGTCATGCTGACTCTCTGATAAAAATAAACCGGTAAAACCTACTTCATCCATATGAGTAGGAGAAATTTGGATTCATTTTTATTATAAAAATCATGCAATATCAAAGCTCATCTCAACCTTCTTGTCAGGAATCACTAGCAGTGCACATCAACGAAGCCCTCAATGAGACTGGACCCCGAAGTGAAAGATATTGATTCGAGAACCTTGCCACGAAGTGATCCGAGGTGACTCTCAGCGGTTTTTTTAAGTATCCGTTTCACGACCCAGAAACCTCGGGTGGATTGATTTTGGCGGAACTGTTCACAAACTGATTTAATATCAGAAAGGTTTTATAAATATCACTGCTGTTGTTGTCGAGAAAAACCAGACGTTATTATGAATTTATTCACGAACATAAAGTCAAGTCAAGTCGAGTAACTGTTTTATGCACCCCGAGAGGTGAATGCATAAGTTCAAGAGGTGCATTTTGTACTTAATTGCTTGAATTCAAAACAGGCTTCATAAGGTAATTAGTATATTCGGTCACGCATCGAGTAGCAGGTTGCGTATTCGGCATTGTCAATGTCTGGCTTGGCTGACTATCCTTCGAACTCTGCCGTTCACACTCAAACTTCGAATCATCCAATCAACCCTGAACTGGGAAGCATCAGACTCGAGTTTCGCTCTTGTTAAAGCTCAGCAGTGGTGCATATCCTCCACCACACCCAGGGTTTGAACTTGGGCTCTTTCACCTCGAAGGCGTGTGTCACTAATGCGCCATCCCTCTCCTGTTAGGCTAGATACGAATCATGGGGTTAAAACTGTCCAGATGTCGTCCTCCTTGACAGCTGTGCTAATGCTGCTAGTTCATCTAAAAAGAAAAGCTCACTGAAAAGTGAATCACAAGGTCTTAGTTACTATCCTCTTCTTAAAATGTGTTTCAGAAGCAAGCAAACTTGTTTAGGCTTCCTCCACATGAAGGAAACAACTTGATTTCTTCCTACTGACCTTCTTATGGCCGACCTCCGGCATACAAGAATAAGCTACCTATGGACTAAAGCTTTACGCACCAATGAGTATTTCGGTGAGGTGACGAGTTCGTCCTTTCTTAGTTGGAGCAGAGGAATGTATGATGTTGCAGAAATTCCTGTAGTAAATTCAAAATGCTCTGCTGTCGACTTACCAGAATGAATACATTATATTGCCACAAACAGCTAGAATTTAAGATACCTGTTGAATTTTATCTATTGGATAACTGTGTTTAAGGTCAAGCCGTGTTACCATAAAATTTACGCGTTTGTTTTTTGTTCTTCCGAACAGCAATCCGAAGAATTATCTGTCCATCTGTTCAAACGACGAATGAGAACGGAGATTCAAGAGAAAAGCATCGAGGATATCATCAGAACTGGTTTTTGTCTCTGTTACAAGACGACTTAAATCCAATACAACCTAAACTGGTTTTCCTATTCCATACCTCTTTCATCCTGTCTATCCGTTTTGTTCTTCTACTAGGTAATCCCGTCGAAATCAATGAAATTGATGATATTAATAATAATAATAATAACAATAATAATAACAGTAATAGTATCCCCTTTACTTACTAGGCTCAACCTACAGCAGTGGTGAAATGT
Organism: Fasciola hepatica; assembly: GCA_948099385.1. Lineage (NCBI taxonomy): Eukaryota > Metazoa > Platyhelminthes > Trematoda > Plagiorchiida > Fasciolidae > Fasciola > Fasciola hepatica. The sequence continues at coordinate 8,602,381 of CANUEZ040000019.1, forward strand.
CGATGGCAAGACTACTAGGTCAGTTAGAGATTACCAAATTCTACTTGTTCAACAATCTTTTCCGTTGGCAGCCTCTTTGCCTCCACGTTGAACCTTTGTTAGCACAGTGGAAAATGAAGCTATGGTATGTGTTTACCATCATTGCTTTCGTAACCTCAGGGTTCAAAAAACATTTGTACGGAAGTATTTTTAATATGATCGTTTATTCCATATAAGTGTGGATTCCCACGTCCAGCAAGTCAATTATAGTTACACACAAAAAACAATAGTCTTACGATTGATGTCTTCGGTAAAAAGGAACACAGATTTGCGGCGTGACAGCTTTTAAGTCCAATTTGAAAAGTACTGACAGCGGGTGTAAACACACGGTCCCTTTTTGTTGAGTGCACGAACCAGTGTCATAGCAACAACCGTTGCAGATTCATATCATCAGCTTGGTGTTAAGGCACGTCGGAGACTCAAGAATAAAACTGAGTTGATTTATTTTATTCAGTGCAAAAGAATAAAACAGAGAAATCCGTTTATTTAGATCGTTTTAAAATGTATAGCTCAGACCTAGATGGAGATTCCCATCCTTTTCGCCGTAAGTATTATCTCCTGTTTATACCTATTCTGAGTTCACCGAGTCCCTAAATTGTGCGGGTGTAGCTCCTTTCCGCTTGCCAATCACGCTCCGCTCCCAGACGGATATTAGCATATGACCATTGGTGATTTTAATCATGCCAATACTTATCGGCTTCTACCGTTCGGATTGGCTGATATTGGTAACTCTCCCACAATAGCTCTGCGTCAGACAAAGTCATTACCAATCATCTTCGCTCATTTTCTCTTAAATTGGAAGCCCCTATCTCCGCGAGTGACCACAGCTTGTATCTGAGACCAACAGTTTATTCACACACCGTCTATAGATTATTTACATGTTCAAATAATGCAAGATTTCGCCTTCATAACATTTCTCTACACACAACCTGTCCCTTCTCAATGCACCCATTACTGTTTTGTTTTTCTCTATGCACTCGGTCTTACAGACTGCAGAACCCTTTTACTGAAAACCTATGTGTCATCTTCAACTTGCTTTGCTCCTTTGAAACCGTGTTCACTTCTGGTGGGAGGATTGCCCCGCCAACACTGAAAGCTCTCGGAAGACAAACGGAAATCACATAAAAATCTCGATAAAGTTCAGAAGTCAGGAGACTTTCGATGCTGATCAAGACAGAAATAAAAAATATGGATGCATTATTTCTCAAAGAGCTTCTGCAGACCAAAAATCCTAAGCTTCTTCAGCTTGGCGTAAGACTTTTATGTGGCCAGAAGATCAAAGGAGCATATGATAAGGTCGATGTGAACCACCTCAATGCTACTTGTATACACCCCTGTAATGACAGCCATCTTTCATATTCCCCTTGTGTTTCCGCATATCTTGAACTTTTCTCCACTGTTGACATTCTTAAACCCCTCCGAAAATCTAAAATGTCGTCAGTTGCTGGTCCTGATGGTCTTACTCTAACGATCCTCAAGTCAGGTTCTGCTCAACTTGCCACACCGATTAGTGCTTTGATAAACGGGTCTCAATCCGGATGTTCGATTCCTGATCCGTCGCTTCCAGTTACCGTCATTCCAATCCCTAAAGACTCCAAGACACCTGGTGGAGATAAACGATTCCGCCCCATTACCCTCACATCTGTCTCTCTTAAATACACCGAAAAAGCTGTTTCTTCAAAAGCATTTCACTGTGCCACCTGACCCTTTTCAGTTTGCTCATAAGCTCAAAGGATCCACCCTTGATGCTGTAGCCAGATTGGTATAATCCACCACTAAATCTTTAAACAACTCGGAGCGGCCCGTCGGCCATGTATTCCTCGATTAATCTTCAGCCTTTGATTCTATACCCCGACCTCGTCTTCTTCAGAAGCTAGAAGCCTTCTATCGTTTTGCCCAACTTTTGTGGCTGCCGAACAATTTCCGTAGTCAAATTCGGCAAACTAGGGTTGGGCAAAACTTCTCATAACCTCTTGGTACCAATTCCGGTGCAATGCTATCTCGTTTTCTATTTCCAACTCATATTAGCAATCATCTGTCTTCTTCTGTATCCAACATATTTAAATATGCTGAAGACATTGTCCTTTGTCAAGCTGTTTCACCATTCTACTTACCGTATTCCTTGGAAACTTTACCGGTTTTTTTATATTGCTCTGAAGTACGTCCCAGTGAGCTACAGTATTTGTGACCTTTTGGGAGAGAACAATTGGTTTTCGGGGCATTTTAACTGCACGTAACAAATACGGAGTTCGAAGGGTTGGGTGTAGCTAAACCGGGGAATCCTTAAATAATGAGATTGCTGTTGAAATCACCCACAGTCCTCTGATTGATGGTCTTTTGAATTTAGGTGCTTATGTTCTTGTTTTTGTTCGCACATATGCTAACCAAATCGACAGCAATTTATTATTTTTACCCCTTTCTATACAAGACTTTCATCTTTGAAATAAAAGTAAGTACGATTACCTATGAATTTCGTTGTTTGGTTTTCCCACCAAGCAGTGACTCATTCAACTAGCCATTCATGCATTTCTTATTTAGTTCTTCGTCACTTTGATTACGTAAGAACACAAAACACCTGGGTGGCATACCATTGTATGTATGCATGATATGGCCCGATTGGATTCTACGAATGGGACTGGGGCAGATGGGAGCTCATTGTGCTCCTAAGCAATCCATTCGGAATGTGTGTGCTCAAACATACATCTGCATGAAAATCACTAGAAAGCAATGAAAAAAACACCCTGAGTTCATTTGTCCAATACGTTCATTATAGCGGTACTGAACCTTCAAGTGGCTTAATCGATTTTTGACTTTCCAGGATCCAAGAGTTATCCTGGACGCATTCATTAATCTAGGGGTGTGGTCATGCCTGACAGGTCAGTGATTTGAGGTCGGATGAAGCCGAACCTCACAAACCAGTTAAGGGTTTTTTCTGCGGATCTCTACTGTCAGCCGGCTTGCCTCAGAATAAGACAGTAGCGAATAACCATATACAATTGTAGTGTATCGACAAAACATACTCCACAACGTACACATAGAATTACGGTACCTAGGCAACCTTCGTTCACCAAACCTGGTGGCCTCGAGCTCCGGTGACGCTTCCCCGTCCGCTTTCCGTTCGCTTCATTAGTCCCATGAGGCTGAGGACCGGAAAATGGCTGGACGATGAGTTCACTTGAGAACACGTGTGAAGACATATGAAGCTTTCGCATCGGTGCTGAGGTCCAATTCTGGCAATGGTTTATTGACCCACTATCAAATTAGTCAAGCTACACAGCTGAAGATGAGGGGTCCAGATAATTTTCCGCCATTCTAATTCTTGTTTTCCAGCCGAGTAGGTTTTTCAGCTTGAAGCTCTGGATACGGTAATCAGAATCAGATCCCTCCTATAATATCTGCATCCAAGGGATATTATTCGTTGAGAAACTCCCAGCGGCCTTCCGGAGAACATCAATTACCTTATCTCTCCTCCTCCCAAATGTTTTTTTTGCCTTATATGGAGCCAAGGAGCAGCTTACCTTTGCAACTCGAAAGTTTGAACCATATAAGAAATGATAATCTGGTGATAAACAAGACCTACGTCATATTGTCAGCCCTAAGAAATCTTTTACCACCTTCTGCGTACTCATTCTTCGTCAGACAGGGCAGCAAGAATTCTTGCGCCAACTCTTGATACCTTTAGAATAGACTTATGGAAAATCTCCGAAATAAACATGGAAACCCTCTGTGGTGCTCTCAGTTTGCTGCCCAAACATGATCTGGGTATTACATTTCAATCGTCCTGTCTCGGGATACTTCATGTTAAGAGCCCGTGGTTAAACTCGAATGAAAATTATTTTAAAAATGAGAGCTCAGTTAGACGAGACCAATAGGCACCTAGGAAATCCGTTTGCCAATCTATCGAACCAGTGACGGTGATGGACGAATCCAGTTGTGTTCGACCACAGACAGTATTCAATAATCACCGGTTTCTTGAGCAACATAGGGCTCTACATGACCAAACGTTATTCTGCACCTTCACGAAACTGAACTCATATTGACCGCCTTAAAATCGGTGACGGCTGATGTGGATTACTGTATGACTGCGGCTCCTTTTTATTCACGCTCATTGTTTCCGACCACACTGTTAGTCATGCGTCATTTCTATCTACATCTTCGTAGACCACAAATCAGAGCCAAATTCGGCCGTCGCGCAGAGCTGCTTTCAGATGACAGGAATCAATCTGCCTCTCAGAGGGAGTCATCCAACTGGTCATCGATGCAATCAGGCATTCGTGTTTCAAATGAGCTGTAGACACAAATCAAAGTCCTATAGTACCACCCAGCACTCGACGCAACCGAAAGGCAGGACCCTCAGTGCGACCGTTGGACAAGCTCAGATATATGACAACGCTCGATGATATCTGAAATGCAAAATAATTCTCTTTCTGAGAAGCGACCTTATCGGTGATGGACTGCGAAAGTAAATGAGATAGAGAGGGGTACATCTATCGGTAACAACGGCAGTCTTAATCTATCTGCTTCCAAACACTGGCAGGTGAAGAGCCGAAGTGGGTGAAGGGAAGCTGTTATTTTGCTGTATAATGATCAAGAACACAGCTCCAAACATAAATACGATGTTAAAGGCGACATTTTTACGAATGGCAAGATGGTTTCTGTCTCAGATCTAGCGACGGCTTTTTTGTAAAATGAGCTATTTTAAACCAAACAAGGCTACTGGATATGTAGAGTTCGTCTATATTTGAAGTTCATGGCCCGGTAACAGCAGTTGAGTTGAAAAACTACTGTTTGACATAGATGAAGCAGCAAGTTCCGTAAAATTGCCATAAAATGTTGATACTGTTCATCCTTACGAGAAGTGACTGGTTCGCTTGTAGGAAGCAGTGTAATTAACTGGATTAGAGGCATATTCACTTTTTCACTCTGATTCGTCCACTATGCCCGAATAGTTATTGCCCGAAATAGAAACTGCATTATAGAGCAGTCGACGTTTACCAAATGAATTGAGACTGAAGTCATATGCTCTGGTAATCACTCGAATAGTGAATCTAACAGATGATATTGGTCTAAATTGCGGCAGCAGTAACGTTCTAAAATCCGAACATATCACAAATCCGCCAACCCTTGTTCAGTCGGGTCTCAAGTGAAAGGTCGGTAATAATCAAAATGAAGTGCCAGAATATATTCCCCTAGATGGGTAATAGGTGATTCCGATTATCCAGTGATCCAGTTACGTGTAGGTTAAATAATGTCAAGTCTGATATTTGTGAATATAAATCCACTACCATCACCGACCGAAAGTGATGGCCTACTGAGCTCTGTTATCACCCGGTTGCATGCCTTATATAGCCTTTGGCACCACATTACGGTTCTGCACTCCAGATATCAGCACCATGGTTGCCGATTCTTCGTGATAGTGCAGCCATCTCTTGTGGCTGGTCATACGTATGCTACTTCCAATGCTCTGATACAAAATGCACCGAAAATAAAACAAAACTATCCCGTCTCAATAAGCAAGCTCATGTCTCTACTAAGGAATATGCCGAGGATGAAATTATATCAGCTCTTGTACGTGTGGTTTAGACACTCTCAAAACGAAGTTCAAAAAACCACTTCAATGAAGCCGACATAGATTAAAATAAACCTATTGTTGATCTATTGCGACATTCCCAGACACTGATACGCACCAATACTCGAGTTGAATGAAAGAGCTCGTGATGGTTATAAAGGTACCAGTAGGCGGCTTATCTCTCTCTCTCTCACACACACACACACACACACTCCGTTGCTAGCGTGCCCACACACACTAAGAATCAGTGGGCCTTCAAGGCCCACAAACCAATGTAGAGGTAGTCTAAAGTACCGCACCACTTAAGTCGTAAAAAACCATACTATGCTTAGCAAATTGTACCAAAATGAATCATTGTTTGAACTGCTGGAAAGCACGATGAGCTAAAACTGTGTTGAGAATAATCGATGGCACAAGATGTATTACCAACTCCGTTCTCGATAATTCGTACTTTGACGAGTTAGCTAACGATCGTAAACAACTATACATTTAGTTACTTTCCCGTACAATCTACTGAGTCGTAAAAAAGTAGCCACAAATAGTTTACAACTAAACACTTTATTTCAGGTATCTGCAGATCCAAAAGTGCTCAGTGGTCGTAATATTTTGTGACTGATGATGACATTCGCACTTGTCCTACTCATGAGTAGTGTACCCATGTATCAAGGACCTCGAGTATTGATGACCAAATTTCACCTTTTCTCATGCACTGACTCTGTTCATGTTTACGTTTTATGATGTATTCTGCACGAACATTCAAAGTTTAGCTTTCTCACTCTGGCTACCTATGACTGTACTTTTCCTTTGTAAGAAAAAATTGCTGATTTCCCCTATGCATGAAAACTGCCCGTTGGAGACTCGACCTCCGTACCGCAGCTGGTTGCCACTACCATAACGTTATACCATTGTAGCAGTCAGGCGAAGGTGAAAAGGCGGAATTCAGCAATGTGTGGATTTATCTAAAAACGTGGTACACTGTTATTGATGTAAACACATTACGAATCAGTCTTCTTGGATTGTTGTGCCGTCTTCCAGATTAGCGGTTTCTCCAGTTTTCCGTTTGCATGTGCAAGGCTGATACGACCTACTGAAACGGAAAAGAAACCCATTACTTCAATTCACCATACTCGTACGACCTTCCCGAAGTTTCTATTACACCACCAAGTGCACCTGGGGTGCTTCATCAGTTCAGGTTGACACATCTCTCTTCTGTGGTTTTACAACTGCGATTAATTGTACTGTGGCAATGGCAACTCCTTTGTACATTGAAACTATGGACTATTTTCTTATTCTCCCTTGTCTATTCCACCTGATGGGTTTCTTGGATGAGGTACCTTGTCGAGTAGATCGAGGAGAACTGGCGGAAGTCTGCTATCTGGATTTCCAAGAAGCTTTTGATTCTCTTAATCATAGACTGCTCGAATCAAAGGCGGAATCGTTTCATCTTACGGCGAAAACACAGAAGTGGATTGTACAAAGCCTAAAGGAGAGAGTTATCCGAGTAAGAGTAGAAGGCCGCTTGTCGGACAATGGGAGACTGCATGGTGGCTCCCAGCAAGGGTCAGTCCTGGGACCCCTGTTGTTCCTGGTGTACAATAACAATCTGGCAGACGGGTTGGAAAACCGGCTCTTCTCGTTCGCGGACGACTTCAAGGTGGTAGGAACACCGGATGATGCGGGGTTTAGCGTGATCTAGGTCAGGTATACCAGTGGTCTGTGACATGGGATCTTACCCTCGATCTGAACAAATGTCAACATCTTATCAAAGAGGAAGAACGACGGGCCGCCCGATATACGGGGCCACCAGACAATCTGGAGGCTCTAGCTCAGACCACAGAAGCCCCGGATCTAGGGGTAATGGTAAGAGCTGACCTTAAGCCAAGTTGCCAGTGCCAGAAAATAAAGCAGAAAGCATATAGAGAGCCCTGCACCAGCTGAGGATGGGATAAGCGCGATCGCAGTGTCTGAGTTCAAAATGAGATTATATAAGGTGTGGATGACTGTATTTGGGGAAATATGACCAGGAGTCTATTACCGTTTTTGTAGACTACTGACTAGTTCCTTTCACTTCAACCCTAGTGGAACCCTTATCTAGTGCCAACTAACCCCTACTATACTATCCTTATTACCGGGGAGATTGACCGTGCAGTGTAAGTGACCTACCGCTGTGATCCGAAAATTTGTTGAAGAGAAAGGGGACTGGAGGTCCAACCTAAACCCTACCTGAATATAGCCAAGTTTTGAAGAGACTTCTCTTCCAATCGTCGAAGCACCAGGGGATCCAAGGAGCTGACTGGACCGTTTATGACTACTCTGTCCCGATTTACCGGATAACTTTCTGTACTGTTGTTCTTGGTCACTCACCTGACTGTAAGTCACTTGTCTTCATATATTTTTATGTAGAGTATTATATAGAACCACTCAATTACGATTAACACTGTTATACGACTGGAATTTGTTCTGCTCTCCGTAGCCGTGGACAGTCCATATTTTGCGTAAAGCTAGTGAGACTAAATTCCAGCTAGACTGACAGCCCAAATAATCGGGATAGTTGCTGCATGGCTGTTCTCATTAGACATCGAAATCGAGGTATAGAATGTGGTGAGGCATCGAGTTACTTCCCTGTCAGACGAATCCTGGTACTTTATATGAACTGCTCCAGATGTTCAGCTAATACCAAATACTGGATATCAATGCGATGTTAGATTACACGGGGAGAGTTTTCATTGAACAGTAAAGCAAACTAGAATTACGTATTTGACTAGATACACCTTCTGGAGTAAATTCGTCGTTCATGTATTCTGAACCAAAGATGGATCTGTCAGTAAACCGTGTTGTTCACTCCGCCAATCTATCTTGAGAACAAGGAGTGGGCTGGAGTGGCAGACTTATTCACCATAGTACAGAGGTTTCTATAACATTGCTTTGACATTTGAAATAAACCGTTAGGTTTAGTGACTTATCAGGTCCTCGTCGTGTGTGAGCCTGAGCCATCGAGGTCTGTAACATAAACAATCTACCACAAGTTAAAATAGTATATTGCTTCTTTAAAAGTCGGACTATATTGAGAAGATGGAGGCCGTACTCAAAAATGATTCCAAATTCGTGAAGATGGAAACGGAAAAGACAGAAGAAGTCAAATGGAGAAGTCCTTGGCTAGCATGTTACGGCATCTTAAACAAAAGGACGCTACTGACTCCGTCGCTTTCGAAAGAATTCGACCCTCAGGAACTACCTTTCCAAGACTGTGAGAATTTCCGAAAATTCATAAGACAGGAGTCCCACTAAGGCCTATTCTAGACATGTACAACTCACCACATCACGCGGCAGCCAAATGGTTGACAAGTCTCTTGGAGCCAGCTGGAGAGGCAATGACGACACACAATCTGAAGGATACTTTCGAACTCGTAAAATGTGTAAGTGATCTAAATGTGGAAGAACAAAATACACCCTCATTAGGCATCATGTCACTATTCACGAAAGTCCCAATTAAGGAAACCAGTGACTATCTTTGTGGCTTTATACAAGCAAACGGGATTGAAACAGGTATGCCTTTGGACGACCAGTGACAGTTACTCTTTGTATGTACCCACAATATTCAGTTTAAGTTTAAAGAGCAGGTTTACTGCCAAAGAGACGGTGTAGCAATGGGGTCTCCACTAGGGCCACTAGTGGCTGATATTTTTATGGAGTAATTGGCGAATGCCCCTTGCCATCGTGGATTCACGAACTTTGGTTGTACAAGCGATATATGGATGACATTTTGCGTGTAAAAGACAATTTTTTCACAGATCAATTACTAAACTACTTCAACTCGGCACATCCGAGATTGCGCTTTACAGCAGAATCAGAATCAGACAACTCACTAGCCTTCTTAGACGTATTTTTGACTCGTCAAGAAGATGGCTCATTACGGTGGTCAGTGCACAGAAAACCAACATGGAATGGACAGTATATCCAGTTCCGTAGCTCTGTGCCACCTAAATTGAAAAGAAGCCTAATTGGATGCCTAAAAACGGCGAAAAAGATATGCCCCGAAAATACCATCAAAGAAGAATTAGGTTCGGTGCGTAGTATCTTTATTCAAAACGGATACCCGGAACGCTAAATCGACCCGAAGATGCAGTTGGATACAGAAATTCCAAGGAAAATGTTAGTTGAGAAGAAACTAGCATACATTCATCAGCCATTTAAAGGTGACACTATAGCAGACTTAGTGCACCGAAGATTGGCAAGCATCGCCAACAAAACATTCTTCGCTGCTAAACTGCATGTTTTGTTTACATCTGGGCCAGCAATGTGTTTGCGGGTGAAAGACAATGTACCTGCTTCTGCAGCCTAATTCTGACTGCATTCTTTCACTTTTTCCTGTGGAACAGCATATCGACTGCATGGCGAGAAGCTTGTCTGAACACGTCCGTGAACATCACCCAGCTTGATTGAGGACTGAAACAATTAAGTCAATTACCAGCGCAGTCGTTTTACTTTTAGCCGAGACTAACCACACGATGAAGGTGGATCAAGCTTTCCGCCTCCTGTACAGGGTCCGAGTTCGGCAGTCACGATCGGTCTGAAGTTGCATCTTAGCGACGGTGGAGACGGTCGGGATTCGCCTCCACATTCCCTCCCTATGTTCTCAGAAGAAATTTGTGCATGCTGTCAATCTACCCTAGGCCACTCAATACCCAACGTCAGGTCCAAAAAAGTCCGAAAGCTTACACGCTCCGAACTTGCTAGTCTGTTCACACCTGGTCTCCGCATAATCCTATACCACACAATGTGTGAAGAATGATCCCTGATACTATTTTTGTTGACAGTATCCCTTGTGCATCTAGTCATAAATATTGTGCTGTACTGGCATGATTAAGAACCACTGAAAACGAGCTGGTTTGTCAGTTCGTGTTTTCCAGATGTGTTCTGGGGGATTTTTCCGACAATAAAACAGTATCCTCGTTGCCGGCATTGAATTGGACCTCTCATTTCCGTGTTGTGGGGATATAAAGAAGACAATCATTAATCCAGGCATCGTTAATCGAAGTGTATTCAGCAAGATTTCAGGCACACCCCGAATTCGAAAGTGTAGAGAACAGAGTGTCGTCGATTATTCCTAATAACTTCCAGGGAAACCAAAATATCACATGTGAGCTGATTTGTTTGTTAAAATCCACGTTTTCACTTGGAAACATGTTTTGAAAGAACATAAATTTTTCCCACAAACCAATGGTGAGGATTTCAAATATACCATTAATTCTTGTCTATCATTCTTACTTTAGAAGGTATTCAATATTCACCTTTAAGTTTAATTGAGCTCGGTTGGGCATTCGCACAAAGCTGTACCATCCACCACTGCCTGGAGTTGTTTCAACCTGCAAGGTCACAGGAAGTCTATATAAACAGCTGAGCCGCATTGTATACCCGCAATCGGTCCAGCATCAAACAAAAGGCTGATCCGAAGATCTTGTTTCTGTGTTCCTCCTTCTGGGTACGGGTTGTTCCGGGTCAAGTTATCAGCCTTGTGCGTGACAAGGATTTGCGAATTGTCCTTCGCACGAAAATCGGTCGGGGTCCATATCATATTCTTTACTTGACTGACTACTATTCGGACTCCATCTTTCACGCTCAAGCCTCTGGTCATCATACCCTCCTTGCACTCGATAACACCAGACTCAAACTTCTCTCTCGTTAGAGCTCATCAGTGGTGCGTATACACCGCTGAACCGAGGGATTTAGGCCGTGCTATTTCACCTGAAAGATGTGTGTTGACGCAAAGGAGCGGTGGATATGCTCAAGCGATGAGCCCTAACAAGAGCAAACCTCGAGTCTGATGCTTTGGAGTGTAAGGACGATCCGATGATCTGTATCTTGTGCGCTGTAGTTGGAGTTTGAAAAGCACCCAACCAAGTAAATAATCTCGAAAGTCACACACTACTTGCAAGTAAAAGTGATATACACTGATAGTTTAGATCCATCAGCGACTTCTGTGGATACAGTTCCGGTTCCAAAACTGAGGTGAAAAAATGGACGTTGATAGATTTGGTGGTTATACTGATTGTGCTTTTAAGATTACAGCAGGTGAGAGGCCTACGAGCCAAGTTGCGCCAAATTTCCAGAACCACTTGGACAGAGCTGGCCTTGAGCCACAGTAAGATAGCAAAAAGTTTATTTAACAAGCAGGCTTCAAACAGTCATTTGATTGGGTTGTGGACTGAATCTAATCTGAATTCCTAAACTGTCACAAGGCTGGCCTACTTTTGATTGACCAGTTATATTCCTTGAGGAGTGAACGGTGAGAGTCATCCATACGTCATATGTCTTCTGGAAAGGGCCTATCTGTCCTGAATGTGGGTGAGTACCTTGAGGTACAGTTGTGCCTAACTTCAAACCTCTTCATGTGACTATGAAGAATGGTAGTTTGAGTTAAGATGTAAAACAACCTATAGCCTGTGGAAGATCTGATGCCGGAAATGAATGAGCTCCTGAGGAGCGACTATCATTCCGATACACTCTATAAAAAATGCTCTTTTACCTTCCTTTTTATTTAATATACGACAGGGTACAAAAGTTCAGGAAGGGGGCCGTGGCTAATGAAAGGCTGCCGAATAGGGAAGCAGACCTAACTACATATACCTATTCAAAAACGAGGCTCATCTAATCTCTAGGCTCCCAATCGTATTTTGAATGAGTTTGTTATTTTGGTGTCGGCGAAGAACTGCTACGTCAGTCCTCCTCTAGAAGGACGACCGAGTTGTAGGACTTCGAACTAACAGAGCGCCATGACTTTGGTCAAAACCCAGCCGGATAGTTTCAGTTGGAAATGGTTTGTGCTTCGCAAATGTGAAGTGATCTAAGGGTCACCGGACCTTATGTGTCCTCGGTGGGGTTACTCACGATTATGTTCCTAGAGTGTCCTCTCCGCAAGCTCAATAACTGGGAACCTTAAATCGGATCAGGGACCTACGGAACTTATGTAAGAAACACGTAAACTGCAAGTTACGAAGAGTAGTAATGTTCATAAAGTGACATGTCCATTGGTAATGCGTGAGATCCTTCCTAAGTAAATCGATTGGGCTTGGAGGAGAGGGGAAAACCGCAAAAAGTACTCCGTGAAAAACGTAGTTTGGTCATCGATTGAAGTCACCGTAGGCTGAGGCTGCGGATCGAAAAAGGCCGGTTTGAGACAATCGATACTGACGGTCTCCTGACGGTCTTGGAGGTCAATGATGCGTGTTTTCTCTAAAGCCGGATGACTTGGTGTGGGCCAAAATATGCTGGAGTCAGTGGGCAACGGCTTGACGTGCGCAGAAAAACGTGCGTGCACATATGTATTTGACTGTGAATGGACGACGGTCAGGCTGCAGACTGGACAGGAATACCAACCTTTCGAAGTGTAGTGACATCGCACTTAATTCTGGCAATCATCTTTATTGCCACCCCATGCATAAACTTTGTTTCATCACTTCGAACCAAAATATTCCTGGTTCCATTCTCAATATGTACACAGTTGTAAGTCCTCCTTGATCGTTTTTTGCCCTATACTGTTTGCTCCTCGGGCTCACACAAACATCTCCGTGACTTGAATTTGGTTTTTTGACTACAAGCAAAACATCATTCGATGCGTGACTGTAAGTTATCAGCCACCTCTGCACACGATCCGTCTCGTTAGCCCTGCACGCTAAAAATGCGTGTAGACCGTGAGACCTTCTGAGTCATTCATCAAACCCCAAACTAGTTCGCTTAACTTGGGTGCTACAAGCAGTGGTGTCGAATGCCATTGATGCAACTTTGCATGGCGTATCACTGTGTAGCGAATTGCGAATTATCAGTAACACCAGTGCTAAGACTTCCATATATTGAGGATTGTTGTGCGCTCTGAGCTGCTCTCTTGGACTACGGTGACAGCCTTTGGCTAAGCAGTCGGCTTGAGGGTGGTAAGCTTTGGTGCGAAAAAGTTGGGTGCCAATCAGTTGGAGGAGATTGTCGAAAGTGGTGGATTCAAATTGTGCTCCTCAATCTGTGATGACTGTATTTGGACAAGAGAAGCGGGAATTCCGGTGTTCCGTAAGCTCTCGAGGGCCAGGTTAACTGGATACTTCCGGAATGAGTACTGCCCCAGGCCCACGAGTGAAGCCATCAATGCAAGTGAGTAGATAGATCGTACCTCATGATGGTGGCAAGGGCCCCACGATTTCGACTTGCACGTGTGCGAATCGACCATCTGGAGTCTTCATAGAGCCAACCGGGCTCGCAGTGTGCCACTGAACTTTGGCTCCCGACAAACATGGTAATTATATGCCCATCAATCAATGTCGCGGTCCATGTCGGGTCAAACAAAACGGGTACTGATGAGTTCCCATATGGCATTGATATTATGATGGGACGGACCATGCTACACGTCGAAAACGGAGAGGTGAAATAAAAGGGGTGATATTATCCCAAGGTGATCCACAGTTGGGTCGAGCAGAGAGGCACCCACGGCTGACAGAAGAGGCAAAGCCCGCAAGTGGAGACTGGTATCGTAGACTTCCTGTTGAGGTTCAGGACCCTGTCGGGTGAGCGTCAAGTCCCTGAGATTGATATCAGGAGAACAAGCAATACGAGGTTACGGATCAAGAAGAGAGCAACTTCACTCACATTATTTGGACCTAAGAAGTGACGAATGTCTGCAGAAAACTGTGATATGAAATCCACCTGCCGAATTTGTCGAGTCGTTCACCAAGAGACCCGCAAGACCGATAGAATGACTATACTGAAGAATTCATAAAGTCGTCAGTATGAGTTCCAAAAAAAAGGTAATGTTGCCCCGGTAGATATGTTATTTCCCGTCCATGTCGTACGCGTTCATCCTATGTTCTGTGTGTGTTTCACCCTATAATTCAACCAGATAAATCACCATCATCGACAAAAGCCCCGCAGAAGTTGTAAATTGATAAATAATGTGCTTTTTATTGCTTTTGTTTTTAGAGCAGTTGTTTTACACTGTTTGCCATCAAATCGTCTGTCCTTGGATGACATACTATGGGACACACTCACTGCGCCCATTCGCGCAATCACTTGTAAATGTTTATCATTTTCCAATAACCCCTACGACTCCGTTGTTCCAATTTCGCCTATGTTCATATTAATTTATATTTTTCTCCCTAACTTTTCTAGGTTGCATATTTGTCTTTGAGTGTGACTGCAGACGGTGCCCATTGGTCTCGGTGTGGCTCCAATCCGATACTGGTTTGAAAGTGCGCAACAAAAAGACCTTCAAAAGCACTGGCTCATTGTTGCCGTCAAGATTAGGCCAATGAAACTGGTTGTCTCTGATTAAACTCTAGAAGCCTTTACTTCCGTCCCAAGAATCGCAGAAGAACCGGTGAGTGTCGCCGTAAGATATAGTGCGTTGCTTTATCAAAGCTAGAAATCAGGGCAATGCAAGACAAGAATAGAAGTACTCAAATTATCATTTCCTTCGAAATAAATCCCAAGCTGCTTTTACTTTTGAAATTGTTTTATTCATTTGGTATAATCAACACCTCGTAAGACATTACGAAGATTAGTACCAATTTGTCTTAAATCACAGCTTTACAGGATTTTCAGATTTAGTTCATAGTTTATTTGATATTGTACTATTTCACTGATCAGAGCTGTTTTGGCACACGAATTGCCAGATATTCCTCCCTTTCTGTTGGGAACAATTTTCAATAAAACTATCTTTGAAATCTGTACGCATAAATGTTTTGTTGCTCAACTTTGCCTTAAGTGCGACTGCCTCACCTTTCTGCTTCCTGATATTTCAGATCCGGTGACCAAGTAACACAAAAACGATGAACGTCTTCTGAAAATGAAACAGCCCTTAGTACTCTGAATACCGGGTACTAACTTGATCCCGAGAATAGCTTAAGGAACGGGCCAAAGGTGAAAAGTTCGGACCGTTGCCAAGCGACGGTAAAAGTCAATGGAATAGGGGAAGGACGGTTCGTGCTGGAACAACATCGATCACGTTTACGCTTGGGAACGACACCGGACGCGATACTAGCAAAAGGAGACAAAGGTTCAACAGTCCGCAAGCAGAGCAGTCAAAAGTGTGTTTTCCAGTTGGAGGAAACCAACTGTCCCTACAACAAGCAGACCAACAACGCACAGCCCTGTGGCATCGAACAACATACAAACTGCTTAGAGCTAAGAGCTGAATGGTTGTGCTTGTCTACGTTAATTTTTGCTCATGAATTTGCACATTCAAACTCAGTCTTCTCCAGTTCTCTGTAAGTTCTCCAATTGCAAATTCGTACAAGTTTCCGGTATATCTTTTCTCATAACTTTCTCTCTGATTTTCACGAACAGTTTTTTAACCAGTGCTAAATTGGTGGTTTCCATGGAAAAGATGGATAATGGACAAACAGAGTGAGAGGAGGGCAGTTGAGATGGATTAGGAAAAGAAGTACCCATTTCCAGCATTTTTTCGCACCTTGGGCCTGCTGCTTGGGAACAGCGCACTTCGAACAAACTCGCTCAGTTTGGAATCAGATAAGGTTACTCTTCATCGAGGAAATGAACTGAGACCTTCTGTGGGTGCTGTTCTTACCCAAGCAGCACAAATCCCTAAGCTGTCGAAGGTTCCCAATGGAAAGTTAGGGTGGCGCGCAAAAGTAGTAAATTGCACAAAGTATTATGTAAATTGTTAATAACTTTACTAACTACTATAAAGCTGTTATGTTCGCGGAAATTCCGGAGATAAAGTTGTGGGCCAGTCAGATCCATTTGTTTTAGTCATTACCCTCGTGACCAGGCTTTTCGGTGTTGGTACTGTTTGTATTGTGGTGGTAGGCTGTTGTCCGTTGTTGAAGAAGGTAGTCCAAAAGTCAATATCCTGCTTGTTACATGCGCATATATCATGAATGTAGCGTATTGTATACTATTATATATTTTTCACGATATATAAACAACTTGTTTGCAAAACAAAGACGTTAGTGTTGATGAAGTAGTTATAGAGTAAACAATATCGTATACATGTTCAAAGGACTTTTTAACCTGTACAGTTATTGCCTTGTGGCAATTTTCATTGTTTCAGTTACTTGTTACTGTGTATTACTTTTCAGTCATCTGGCAACTGTTACGTCATAGTGCTCAAAGAGAGTAAGTGACAGAGGCATCCGGGGCGAAGAAAGTCCATGAATGTACGGTAAAGTTTTATATTTGAATGAACAAATTTCAGATTGCAATCCTAAAGCGATATGCTTGTACAAAGTTTGTCTGAGGCAGTGCGAAGCATGTTGAACGCGTGCGTCAGCTTGAGAGTAGCAGTGGCTCGTTGCTGTCTGGGGAGCCCACAGCGAAAAGCAGTTCACGACGTAAAGAGTACAACTCACAGGTCCTTGTTCGGGTGAAGTCTGATCAACGATTCAATTCCGAATCACCGAATAACAAGCTTCACTCGTTCTGGATAGCATCTTGGACCTTCGAAGCAATGAGCAGCCCGAATTGATGCAGAACTCAAATCAAAAGCACGATTGCTCTGCACCTTCTACGATACGATTCGTGAGTGAAAATATAAGTACATAACGATCATACCTTTGACAGTGAGTCCCAGTCACTATCTAGCCAAAAGGTAATCAAAATCAAGACAAAATTTTGTCCAAAGAGAAGAGGTGACCAAAGGGAATGAATAAAAAGTGCCTGTCCTGTGGTCCAAGAAAATAGAATGAATTTTGCACTCATGATCAGGCCCAACAAAAATTCCCTGAGCTTGTCAGCCAAAAGCAATGTAAAAGCACTGAAAGTCAACGATCCGTCGACGTGAGCAAGAAAGTGAAACGGAATCTTAATGAAACAACACTATCTTAAGTCATTGCTACTCACTACCTAACCAACTGTCCGCAAATTTATCTCAGTAAGAAAGTAGGACCATAAAAGGAAGAAGTAAGTGCCTTAGGCATAGACTGATTATCGACCACTAAACGGAGTCAGCACGAATAAAGTTGGATAAAGCAGTTCAAAATTAGTCAGAAAGTATGTGGAAATAGACAGATGAGGAATTTTTAATCAACATGTAGGTCACACACGACTATAGATTTATCACGGCACTCGAGTGTAAGTTCATCAAGTTCAGTTTCACACCAAAACCAGAGGCCATTCACTGCACTGAAAGGCTTGCGGAAGAACCAGTATCTGTCATAGACATGAACGTCGCTTCCGGTGACAGTTTTCAAATATACATAAACTTATATAAACAGTATCGTTCTGCAGTAGGCACCATGTTGAGAAGCAACGAAATCGTCCCGTACATTAATCGTAGTATGTTGCAATTCTGGCTTTTCTTCTCAAAATATACATGTTGTCCTAATTTTTGACGTGTATGTGTCGGCTTACTGTGAACTTTTCCATTGCGGTGACATTTACATTAACATCCATTGTTGCAATTCTACGTCGTATTCTGCGTTAAAACTGGGCATATAACTTACCTTTCATTTCCAGTAAATAGGTATTGCTTAGTCGAGTTTCACTATAAAAAGGAACATATTTTCGAATATCACCGTAATTCTGTTGACCTAAAACTCACTACCAATAATGTATTTTTCTTTAACAGATCACGAGAATACGGTGAGAATATTCGGCACAAATCCAGTGGGAACACAGACTGATTCGACCGAAAGATAGTGACGTCTTGTACATACCAGTCATTTTGTTTACGAAAAAGAGAAATTCAGTGATTAATTTTCGAAAGGATGGGGAATATTATAGCGGTAGAATAAGCACTAAGCAGAATTTCGAGTGAATTGTGAAAGAACTTGACTGGTTTCGTAGGTCTTCCAATGCTTAGGGAGCCCCTAAAACTATCCCAGTTGGGGGCCGGTAGCACCTCCCCACATTTTTTTCAGTGAGACCTTCAAAGTTCCCGACGGTCAACCAATTCTTATCCCAACCCTGCCCCGATTGGGCCGACCTTGACCTTGCTACTTGGGTAAGTACATGATTGTCCAGAGTATTAAACCGGTGAGTCCACTGTGTTTCATGGTTTTTTGAGGTCATCGAGTATTGGTGAACCGTATTATCAAATCCAGTCGGCAGTAACTCAGTTTTCTAACCCGGTTTTCTATTTTTCAGATCATTTCAGTTTATCTCACAGTTTGCGTTGCTAGTGACCAAATATTTTTTACTCTGAGGTGAATACACTAACGGCCCTGCTTGCACAGCCCGGATAAAGTAACCTTGGGGCTTGGTTTGCGCAGCTAGAATTAACTTTTTCTACGCACAGTATGACCGCGGAAAATAGCCAACTTCATCAAATGGCCGCAGTTATTCCCCCACGCATCGTCGACGAAGTACAAGCTACCCGAATCACTATGCGTCAAAAAGCTACCTCGAGGTCGTATTCGCTCTTTAGTCGATCTACATACTCCGACGCGTTCCACACCTATCCTAAAAAACCTTCCACACAATCACCTCTTTCTCACCCATCACATAGTCGCAGGGTCATCCGACCTGGTCCATCGATAAACAGGTACTATCCAGTCTCAGTTCGTCATAACTCCCTTTGGACAATATAGCAAGAGCCTAACAACCAATCTGTAGACACTGTTCTAGAACCCCGCGTCTATCATTCAGTCCCTTATGAGCCTCCAGCCCCATCCTTTGAAACTACCTGACTCCAACCCACATACTTCACACAACCCTTCATTGTTACGCCGTTTGGTCCCATCTAACCTCTCAACATCCTACCCTCGGAGGGGTCTTTATGGGCCCTTTTATTACTACGCTTCACACAGTACCCACCTTTTCCGCACCCATATGCCACCACCCCTACTCTTTTCTCTCGACTTGCACCATAGAGTCGCTAAACCCTACTGCTAAGGCCGCTGACGCGTCGCGGCGGATTGTATATGGGGAAGGGCTCACTAAATTCAGTTAGTTCATTGGAAGTGGCTATTCGTTCCTTCTTTTCATTCCAGATAGTTTGTTTGCTGTTCGATACCACCAGGCGATCCTAAAAATGGGCTCTGCTTCCATGGACGCTCTTTGAGATTCAATTGAGAATAAGGTGACCAACAAAAAATTGTCCCTAAAAGTCAATACCCTTGGTATCTAACATCTTGCTTTCTCTGCAAGACAATGATAATGATAATGATTTATTTCGGAGAAGCGCAAGATATGCCGCTGTGCACGATCAGATGATACGGATGACGGAAAAATCGGAGATTCTATGAGGCTCACACAGATGTGTGATTATAAAAGAGTACGGAGAAAGTTTAAAAGGTTTAAAATGATAATAAAACCCGGCAAAAGTAAAACTGAAGGTTAGGTGATTAAGTTTTTTGGTGGCGCGTGAAGTCACGTGGAAATGTGGGTTATATACATACAAGTTATCAAAATTGATCACAGTATTTGGAATATGCAAAATAACCGAAAGATATGTTGATTATCTCGATTTTGGAAAGTGAAGATTGTCACGAACAGGAGGCAGAAAAAGTCACTAGCAGGCCGAAAACAGTGATGGGATATGAATACGTAACTCAAAAATGGACTGGAGGTGAACATCAGAAAAAGAGTAAAATGATACGGAGAGCTGATGAGCCGCTAAAACTTTAATGACAGTATACGGACAACATTGATCACATAGAAGACAGCCAACACATCCCGTGGGGAGAGATTGCCAGAGTGATGATGAAGGATACGACCAAGAGAAGACAGGTACCCATTCAGTGAAAAGACTACTTTATGATAGCAGAGGCATGAAGTATCAACAAGTAGATAAGAATATAGTGATAAACCACCCTTGGGCATATTGCTACTGCGATTATGGAGACCATTAGCGCGCAGTTGATAGCAGAGCATACGGATCACGTGCAGGGTAAAGTCTTGAAGTGGTGCACGGGTACGAGGCTGAAGCACAAATATTACCAGATCTTGCGGTTATCTTGCTATCTGTATGTCACCAGTGGGCCGGAAGATAGCTCACGGGATAATTGGTCAATGGGACAAAGGGAGAGGGTTCAAAATACAAATCTTGACAGTGTCTTGCATCTGGTATTGCCAAAGAGCTGGAAGATAGATGGATGGACATTGGAAGAGGGGTCAAGTTTGTAGCAGTCTTTTCAGCTTGAGCGGTGCTAAAGATACCGTCTTGGAAAATCTGTCGAACGTCAAACAGTGACATTTCCTAACCGCCATCCGCTCGCGGTCAAGAGTGGTCATGCGGCAACGACCAGAAACAAAGCTTCATGAGACTGATCTGGAACCAGGAACGGATATGGGACGTCCAACGTAGAATGAAAATAAAATGGATCGGTCGAAAAATCTCTCAGCCGTGATATATATATATATATATATATATATATATATATATACAAAGTCAGATATATATTAGGAGAATAACACATCTGAGGATGGATAAAGACCACCAGAGTGATGGTGAGAAAGGTTGTCGGAGGGATATCTGGTTAGTGACTGATCCCAGTATAATGGGTATACCCTGATACACCAACATGGAAATGGTGAAGTGGGTCATAAATCGATTAGAGATGCAAACTGACAGCAGTTACAGAGTCAGCGGCATGCAAAAATGATAGTGGATTAAATGGAAGGTTAGTGAATGTCCTTTGGTGACCGTTTTTATACGTGAACATGCGGGGGTGACGGAGAAACAGGCTGCAGTACCAGTAAATCTGATGCGGATAACGGGGATGGGTCATCATTTTTAGAATAAAATAAATCATTCGGTGAAGATAGTTGTAAGGATTGAAGGTTTGATGCTGACACGGTTAGTTATGTAGCAAACGAGCGATACATTTGGAGATGGTGAGAGACTACCGAGGTGACGATGAACAGGTCGCCGGAAGAAGACTGGTAAGTGTTCAGCGAGTTGTTCGGCTTGCAATAGGTGGGTGATGGTGTCCCAACACAAAAACGGTAGCTTAATGATGAAACGATCTGGGAGGGGCAGCTGTGGCGATTACGGTGTCGACCAGCGTACAAGGGTGATGGTGGAGAATAAGGAAGTTAAGTAAACATCTGGTGGTGACTATTTTGGTTGGTATCATGCGATAACAGTCGCAGGATGGATATACTTGGTGTTTGCAGATATGGAGAAGACATGTTGCTCTGTAAGATCAGGATGAAGCAATGGAACAGCGCTGTTGGGGAACAAGTGGACTGATGAAGGTTGCGGATAATCATCAGTTACTTCTCTGACTGCTGAAGGATTAAGGAAAGAGTGTTGATCGAATAGCCCTAAATGAAGTTAGAAATCACACCAACTGGCACAGAAATGTATTTTTCCATAAGCATGCTAATTATGGCTTTTTTTATAGGCAATGCAAATATAGCGAAACGCACAGGCTAATAGCTTTCAGGTCCCAAGCGCATGAGTAGTCATCATCAGTTACTCGAACGTTGTAAGGCGATAGAGTTCCACCGAACGTGTGGACTTTCATGATCGACGAGCATATTATGTATTCACAGTCAGAAGAGGAATGAACTGTGTTCACATAATGTTGGTTGTGTGAAAACTAACTTTGTGTTATCGATCACACATTTTGGATTAGATGAACTTCGTTTTCGACTAAAGTTTTCACTCTGAATTAATCACAGATTCGCCACAGAAATATTTTTCAACGGGGAACGTTGATTGAAATCTATGGTGAGAAAATGGATGGCATCAGTAATTGTGCAGATGAGTGAATATATGTTCAAAAAACCCAAAAGTCCATCGCCTGCTTTTATTTCAATTGTGTGGCGGTAAAGGTATCAGTATAAACCTTTCGTGAAGTCGAAGTGCCGAGCAGAATGGGAGACTTTGATACTGAGATTTGGAGCGGAGAACCATGATGCGTTTTCAACGGGATATCTGTGGCGTTGACCCGGGCGACAATAGAGTTCATTTCAGTTGTTGATAATGCTGGGTTCCCATTCGCACTTATCAAACTGCATAACAGCAGTTGATTTCGGAGGATCCTGAGTTATTCTTAGATGAACAGTCGAATGGTACTTATGAAGTCAGTGCGGCTTACGTTGGGAAAATAGGTAAATTTACCCAAGATAGTGTGTAGAAGAAATTGGGCGCACTCGGTAATAGGAGGAATAAAATCGCCGGACAAAACTAAAAAGCCAAGGTCAGACTGTAGAATTGACCAGAATATAGAACAGTTGGCTGAAACTTTTAAATATGAACATGAATGAGACAAAAAAAATGGGTGAAACCAATGGAGAATCGAACGGAGACAGCAGGTATTTCCAAAGAAACAGTCTTCGTTTAGGGAAAACACTAAGGGATCACAGGAAGCTGCAGTGGATGAGATGGATATGGACGGAAATCGGATGAGAAACAGAGACGACCAATCAGCATTGAAATAAAGTAAATCGATCAACTGAATGATTAATGTATTGAAACTAGAAAAAGCTTTACTAAAAAATGATCACACGTCTGGAGAGAGAGAGAGAGAGACCGTCAAATTTGTAGTAAGGAGGTGGGCCGTCGGGAACCGTGAATTTGAAACAATGAATTGTCTTTAAAAGACGACAGGGAACGAGAAAGAGACAGAACCAAACGACTTTGTCGGTGTAGAGTAGCAATCGTGATATCAGCGCTGTCCAAAGGGAATCAAAGAACAAATCCTCGGAGAAGACTTCATAGTGGATCGAATATTTTTCTCCTTGATGGGTTGACCGTGGAATATCAGCAGAGAACAAAGGCTTCTGAGCAAGCTAACTTGCAGTGTAAAAGTATGGAGGGGATGTGGTACTTCAAAAGATGAGGATGATGAAACGAAAGACCTCAGAGGTGGGCCATTTAGGGTCAAGCTACACATAACCCTTTCGTTGCCCCTACCAGAGAGATCTCGTGTTAGTGACACTCCAGTGAGAGGAATGTTGTGATTAAATATTAGATCTAGTATACTTCCATTTCCAGTAGGTTTGGAGACCTGGGCATCCATCAATGTGAAAAATAGCAATGGAGTTCATGAGGCATGGAAAAGCAGATAGGGTGGACGAAAACTCTGAGGAAGATTAAGTCACAAGCCATATGCTTCGCGTCGTAAAGGAAGGGTATTTGAAGGATGAAATTGAGAAAGAAATCAAAGAACTGGGAGAATTGGGTGAGCGATAGACGAATTCAAAGTACGGTTCTGTGGAGGCCGATTGTGAACCAGAGTGAATCAAGAATAGAGACTGTCACGTTGTGTAGAAGAGGGGTCGCTGTGTAGATTTCCTAAACATCAGTTAAGGTCCCACAATCAAGCCGGCTTAGTCTATTTCTCCTTTATAGGTTGCACCGTATCAAGAAAACTTGATCAACAAGAATGTCTTTAAACAGACACAATTCAGTAATCCAACTAATGTCGTGCTATTTGTGAAAACGAAGTTTTGAACTGAAAAATTTACCGTGAATTGAACGACAGCTTATTAGGTCCAGAGATACTCCGCTTCAAGTTAGTAGTGCAGGTATATCAGAATGGTCCAGCAGGCTGGTTGTAGAGTAATTAACATCACTGAGCGGGAGTGGAGGGCAGCTTCAGAGGAGGGTATATAAGTGTGAAGGCTCAATGTGGCTCAAATCGGGTAGCTGTCAACCAAGTTGGAGTAACTGGTAAGGTGCAAGAACTTGTTGTGGCTCATTATAGCTAGGCTTCAATGGAATAGAAATAGTCGGGATAAAGGGGAAACTTGTGGAATATGGTGGTCTTTATTGAAGTAGGGTGATTAGGAACATTTAAAAAAGAATGGCCGGCCGGGATATACAGGGCACGATGGGAAATGTTTGAGGGATAAGGATATAGATTAGTGAAATAAAGTCGCACTTTGTGATAGGGGTAGGGTGCGGTGGACGGCGTTCATCAAGTTGAACTTTTGGAACCCAAAGCGGCAGAGATAGTAATTAGGTGAGGAATGTAAACTAAGGTGTAGCAGACTGCGTACGAAGGCCGTATTTCAGTTTTGGCAGGTACCATACGCCGTGGGCTTGTTAGGGCCGTTGCCGCTGTTGACCCAGAGTAGGTCTTTATCCATTATAGCTTCCAGTGCCTAATAATATAGGTGTCCATAAGTGGTATTCTTATTTTCTATCTCTTTCTTGTTCCAATGTTTTTATCTGTACCAATTCCCTGGTTTTAATTTTAAATCACTCTCATTTCCTGTTCGGTAAAGTTGGGTTGAGCTAATACTTTCCCCGAGAATTTTCTGTTTGTGGTCTGCCTAAGAAGGACTGCGGTCAATTGAGACTGTTTGATTTGTCGCACTGTCGTATTATTGTACACTTCAAATACCGAATAATGCGTGATTTCAACCCATCTGGTGTTCCTTGATTCTATTTTGGACTGATACTTATTTATTGTTGGTTAAGCGATAATCGGAAATTGTCTCACTTGCGATTATAAACTTGTCCGGCTGAACTGTTCTCGCCAAAACAGCCTCGTTAGGTCACCGGAACAAGAACCACTGATGCATATCAACGAGGAATATTGCCAAAGGGAAAAATCGGATTTGTTTAATTTAAGTAGGTCAGTTTAAGAGACAGTTAGATGGAAGAAGAGGGGTTTGTGGGAAGCTTTGGTATACTGGTGAATCTATTCATCTGGATAGTGATTTGTCTATTATCGTATATGATAGAGAACAAATCTGATTTGTGGGTGTGCACAAAAGAGGATTGGGTAGGAGATCAAGTTAGTAGCTGTCGTCTTTTGCTAGGTGGTGGCCAAAGGGGAGACTTTTGTTGATCAACACTAATGGGCTTCGATTTGAAGGAGTCCGAGGCGGGGACGTACGATGACGGAGCAGCAGAGGCGTGAGAAGATAAATTGGCAGAGTATTCAGCTGACTGCGTCTAAGGCTTGGAATTACCAGGAATCGTCTTCATAAGGCAAATCGGAATAAAACCATCATTTTCCGCTTGAAGGGTGTTTTCTCATCAGCCATTCTTACGTGTTTGTACGGAAAAGTAGAATCTATAGTGCTGCGTACTTTTTTGAATCCTTTAGCGGACGGGTCATTTGCAAAACTCCATCTCGCCAAACCCTTTTACGCAGTCTCACTATTTTTCCTGGATGACGAGGCCTTACACGTACGGTATAGAAAGTATTCTTGACATATCAGAGGGACATTTGATTGAGAATATAAAAACAGTCGCTTGAAGAGAATCACTCGTTCTTTTAAAAATCTCGGACGACATAGAGTTGACAAAACGACTAACTGCTAATAGGCTATGACGAGTGGAAGTTTCGGTACGTCCAGCAAATGCATAAAAGAGAAATAAGTTTAGACACCGTGTCTTCCAGCTTAAGAAGCTAGGACTTAATATATAATGTATTTTGCTCTGAGAGAATTGTTCTTTCAGTCGCCAGTCCTATGAAGTTACTCAGGGAAACTCAACAGTGACACAAGGTTGCAGGCATATGAACAAGCCTATTTTCCCGTTCAACAATGTACTATTGAATGAAAGGGTGATCATGATGGGGTCCTATGCAGTGGTTTGTCGCACACCGAGGATATCGGTGGCTATGCAAGTGAGATTCCACTGGACAAGGTTGACCTTAAGTCTGTCTGATTGCTGGCCAGAGCGTCAATGGATATAATGTCAGACAAGTTTTCCTATCCCCGGTCAGTACAAAATACCTTACTGCTGTTGATGAGCCTACCTCTGGAAATATCACCATCTGTTCCGTGCAGTCAGGATGGAGGATTTTGTAATGTGAGTAATACGAAAATTGGCTGATTTCTACTTTTTCTATTGTGCCATATTTTTTCTGGCTCGTAATGACTTTTTCCACAGACCGAGGTTCACGTATGCCTCCAGTTATTTTTCCGATCATGATTTTTGGTTTTTTAAAGATATTTTAAAATCTTTTTGTGTGCTGATTTTATTGTGCTGTATGCTTTTTCGAACCAATTCTTTAGAGTAGTCCTTTTATTGAATAGGTTTTGTCCTATTAGAATGATTCCGAGGAGACGATTGGTAAACCGTCATAAGTGTAACGGCTGAATGTACTTGCCGACATAGAAAATTGCGACACATGAGATTTTGTGTCAAAATCAACTAATTTTCCAATGTGTCGTTGACAATTACGCTGTACGGTTTTGTTGTACCGTGCACCAACAGTGTTAACACGTGAATTCACGTGAATAACAAAGACAATTTAACTGCTACCATATTTCTTGAAGGACTGATACCATTCTTACTTTCCTCAGTATTGAAAGGTCTCAGTTTACAAACACCCGGGTTTCAGTTAGTATTATTAAACAGCACCTAAAACACAAGAACTACTTCAAGACTTGGAAAATAGCGACACTTTTATGATTTATTAATTAGTCTCGTTACTTATATTGAGAAACGAATGAGAATAACTTGAGAGAAATAAAGATCATGATATTTTAGATAGCTCTTGTCGTTAAAGTTCAAAAAGCTGATAGTGCACACAGTGGGTAGTAGATTGCTTTCTGGAAAGGAACACAGCTAAGCCTGAGATGAACACGTACTTCTGATGGCAACCAGTTGGGCCCAAGTTCCACCGAGTGGTACTGTATGAAAGACGGAATATGACCTGCAGTTCGTAGACTGAGGAATAACAAACAGGAACAACCGCTTACACGATTCCGATATCCTTTTTCTAATTAATAAGTACAGCTTGATTAATGTATTTTTAATTGGCACCATGGTGTTTGACCCATACCCAACCAACTGCTTAATAAATCATCCTTAAAAATCAGACTTTTTAGTGAACGTCATTTCCACTAGTAACGGTGTCCGCTTAATTATTTGTGACAACAGAAATAGAATTATTCAGCATTCTTTTTGCTACCCGTGTATCATAAACATCAAGTTACGTGCAACGAAGATTGTCACGAGCTGTCAAATTGATATCTTTAGCAGAAACTAGAAACAATTTTATTGAAAGTCTAGCCGAAAAGTGGGATAAAAGGTAAAATCATCCCTGTGGCGGTTTTCATCTTCATCCAGTGGGCTGATGGGAGCTGCAGCGGAATAACTCTGGGTGCACATTTTCGCCCATGCCTGAACACCACGGGCCCGTGTTCCATTGTAGACAAGATGGAATAGAGGGCGTACCTCATAACGATCGCTTGCTGTGATATCTCTGCTTTCGTGATCCGTGTGCAAGTAGGGATGAAAAGGCATAACGTTATACCCCTTCGGCTGTCACGTTTCCCCAATCTCTTGCCCTCCTCCGGTTAACCAGTGGGGACTGAACTTCAATGAGTCCATCTCTTGAGGAACACGGTTATACCGGATGCCGTGATAATGTTAGTAACTGTGCCCACACATACCATAGTGGACGGTGGACCACCAAAAATATGGTAGTCTACAATTACGTCGTTCCTAATCGAGGAGTTTTGTCACTGGACTCTTGCGAACACATCATCCACCGCAGCACCACGTGCATGCTTGACTTTTGCAAGTATCTACCTGGTTTCACTTCAAGTGTCGGGCCTGGAAGAGCTGAGGATGGTAAAATATTTCAAGGCTTCAGACGAAACTGGACTGTTGTGTTCTTGGGTCTTATTATCTGTGTCACTTCTGTCGTTTCGATGCGCAGCAAAAGCTATCAGCGTTCGTGTGTGTGTGTGTGTGTGTGTGTGTGTGTGACTGCAAAGGGTTAACGATGTCACAGACGAACCCGCGTTTGAGGACGTGTATGTTCAGAGATGTCACGGGACCAGGATGAAAACGATCACAGAGCCTACTCGATAAGAGGCGTTACCTTAGTTCCATTCCATACCCAATCTCACAGGAGTCTGTGGTTGAAACTGTGCATGATGTTTTAATGATATGAGGCACCGCCTTAGTACTATCCTATTCCAGCACGGCTCCTGCCGGGGGCTACCATAGTAGTCCATGCTTGGCTAACTCATTCCGATCGCAAGAATTACACGTAGAGTAAGTTGGTGCTCATGGCATTGTTTACGAAGCCGTACATATTACTCCCAGCTAAGAGAGTACAGTTTACAATGGAATTATTCAGTGGACTTTAAAACTGAGGGGCTTCGCAGTTCATCGATAATTAAAATTAGTTTACCGAGGACTCGCTTCTAATTAACGCGTAGTTGTTTAGGACAGTTTAAGTAGCAAACGGTAGAGAACGTTAATGAGAAATCGCACCCTGTGATACCGTATTCATGAAATAATGAAAATGTATCCGAACAGAAATAATAATAGTTACCAACGTCATGCTAATGGGAACTAGAGCTTACACGAAGAAGAAATGGAGCACATTCAAATAAAGTATCATTTGTCATTGAGGTAGACATTTTTTAATTACTTAAGTTAACTCGTGAAAATTCTACTACTATTAACAGCGTTGTTGGTAGATATTGCGATCCTTCATAACACGTGTTATTTATATCGATTACCATCACTCCTTATCGGTCACACACTGTCGACTGTAGTTGGGTTTATCGAAGTGTAGTCCGAACTAACACAGTAAGGATTGGCTAAGATAACACGTCGTTTTTTAGAATTAGAATAAACTTTCCGCTTACTAATCTGCAATAACAAAAACAGTATTACAAAATACTGTTTAGCAAACCGTGGGTCATAAACCTCGTGTTATGTGCAACGATTAGAACTATTTTCATTTTTGTTAACGTCAGGCTTGGGAACAAACGAGAATCTAGGACCAAGGCGTTTAATAAACAGTAAGATTAATCAATTATTTGGTAATGTAGGACGCCAATAACTCCACGAATGTACAACGCTATAAACTATCGGAATAAACAGATTTGATTCGTTCTTGATTGTGACAATTTTTCAGTCTGTTATTAGATCTGTGGTATGACATCATTCGTCACAGTGGTAACCGTGTTCACCATGATCAGATCTCACTCACCAAGTCTACATCTGGAGCCGTTAATCCCGTAACACATCCATCTGTCAAGCACCTCGTGGCTTTTGTTACTTATGGTGCCCATCGTTCCTGATAAGCATAAGTGATTGTTAGGTGGTTAAATCCTCCGGAAAATGTCATCGTCTGTCGTTAATCTTACTTCATAGCCTGGCCACCCCCATGGATAAAAAAGTAACGGTATCTGAGGGAATGTGCAAATGAGATCTGATCATGAAGTTAAATTTGAACATAAATCAAACGGTTTGGAATAACTTTCTTTTGTTAACTGATGCACACTTATAAAAGCCACACAATAAGGGACTATTGAACAGAAATCCAAATGAACCGAGTAACGTTCGCCTGTTAACTGATGGGTACAGCGAGCGCGTAACAGTGAAGGAGGGTGGATAAAATAAGCCAGAAGTATCCGATCGTTAACATGTTTAACGAGCATCAAGAAACCTTTTTCCTGAGAAATATAGTCCTATTTTTGAACCTCATTCTGATGTGGCAAGCTAGTTTCTTTGCTGAGTTTCCGTAATTGGTGAACTATACAGTCCATTACTCTGTAGTGAAATCGATCACGTATAGCCACTCACTTATTATTAAGGCTCAGTTTTCTATGACTTATAATAAATAACAAGTTTGTATTGTTGGCACGAGGAGCTTGAATCTCATGTAATGGAAAATCCACTTACATTTTTCATATCGAAAAGTCGAAATAATGGTTCGCGCAACACCAATTACTCAATTGCGTTATTCACATCTGACTTCCCAGGACGCGCTAGCCCAGCTGGTGCAGCATTCGCCCGGTACTCGGAGGGTCGCTGGCTAGAGTCCGGCTCGCGGCGTCCGACTTTTCGGTATGCATAATGCAAGTGGATTGTCCATTAAATGGAATCAAATGTAGTTGAGACTGGAAACGAACAAACTCACAATTTGTTATCAAACAATAGCATACTAAAGCGTAAACATTCCGCTGCATTCAACAATATTGCCTCTGCTTCGCCAAAGCAGCATAGTTTCACAGGATTGGATACTGCCTCCACTGGCCTACGTAAGACTATTCATCATGTTCTTCATGTATCAGTTGGCATCGGCTATCTTGTGATCAAGCTAACTAAACTATCATTCTCTGGTACAAGGCCAAACAGAGGAATAAACTACCGTTTCGCTGAGTTGATTAGCTGTTGTCTGTAACAGCATATTTAAATCTCGTGGTTTTGGGCAAATAGCCAGTAACAGATTGAATTTGTTTCTTACTGGTGAAACATTCATTCTATTAATAGATTTGCGGCACTAATCCTTCGATATTCAGCAACTTTTGTTGGTTAAAAATTAAAAAAGGAAAAACGGATAATCGTTGCACGTAACATGACATTTATGACCCACCGTTTGTTGAAAGAATATGAAATAACCCTGCTCCCGTTTTTTTAAGATTATTCAGTGAAAAACATCTTATTCCATCTGGAATAACTTCCAAAGTGAACAAAGGAATAGTTTTAAAGTAACTTCCCGACACCTATTCAATGCCCATTCATTTTCACCCTATTTACCGTATAGAGAAATGTCTACCATTTGGTTGAGGTTCAAAGCGAACAATTGTCGGCTTGGAATTTATTTGATTTCAGTTAAAAATAGTCTCAAAAATGCATTCATCTCTTGCAGCTGTTTGTTCCCGGAGTATGCGTGTTCCGGGGGCGAACCAATGTATCAAATACTGTCCAGATCATCTGTTTGTAATAAGAGAAGGGAGGCGTACCTAAGTTTCATTGGTAAACGACTTACTAAATACCGAAAACCTGGAGACAGAAACACTTTGAGACGGACAATGATACGAATATTACCAACCTGTGTAAAAAAAGGTCCGACAATTTTTTCACCAACTTCTGTGGTGGGTGGGTAGATATGTGCTTCAGAATTTCCTCTTTCCTGTTCACCGCACAGAGTGTCCGGGGTTAGAGAGTGAACTCATTTCATCTTATCAGTATTAGGGAGCACGTAACACTGCATCCACACGGAAAACATTTCCGTCCCGTCACTGTTGAGCACCGAGAGGTTCTCTGCTCACAAAATCGTCCGACCAATTCCTTGTTCTTTGTTCACGCATTCGTGTTCGTGTTTGGTTTCCCTTGGGTGCTATGGAGTGAAACTCACGTCTTCGGAAACAGCCCATGACTGTTTGTGGACTCGGAATCACCTAATGCCCATTGTCGACCACGCATTACGATCTGATACGGTCCTGATCCAGTGAGTGAGTGAAGAGGACAAAGGGTCATTCATCAGAATCATATTAGATCCAAGTATTCCGGGTATTCCTAATCATCTCAGTAAAACTGCAGTTTATTCCTCTGCTTAGCGGCATACCGGTGAATGGTAGTTTGGTTTTGATCACTGCCCACAGAAAACTACAACTAAGTGACGTTTCGTTTTCATGCAACATACGTTAATTGATGACAGAAAGAAACAAGTGACCCGTTATTGGGTTGAGCTACGCAAATCCAAGTCAAATTGATTTTGAATAATATTTACAAACGAAAGCAACACTGGAGACTACCTGAAAAAACAAATACTGTTGACTTTCGCTCAAGTGAAAGGGAACTACATTTTAGAAAAAGGCACGATAGCGAACAACCTCGTTTTCGGTGACTTCATCCTCTGGCTAATACAGTTACAGAACCTAGTCCGATCCCTAGCGTCTCGCATACGAAAGATCTGTTCCGAGGAAACAGTGAGTGAGGAATTAGATCACATAAAACAAATATTACTAAACAACGGATATCCGGAACGTTTCATTCAAAAGAACATTTCGGAAGTACCCAAGCGACCATTGATAATCACCGCCAAGAAGAAAGAATTGCTTATGCAACTTCTCTTCAAAGGAGAAGTTAAATGCGAACTACTAGCTCGGCGCCTGAGGGATGCAATCACCAGTACATTTCCCGCCGCTACTCTACGCGCCCACTTCACAAGCCAGTCAATGATTTCTATGAACCTCTAAGACAAAATGCTTGTCCTTTCTTCCTCCATGTTAACCTATTCATTTGTTTGCTCACTTTCGGCAAGCTGTGTAGGCAAAACGACACGGCAACTGTCCCAAAGAATCAAGGAAAACAAACCAGCTTGGTTGAGGACAGGAAATAGAAGAACCATAACTAGTGCAATCGTAGCGCACCTTGCCGAGACAGAG
Source organism: Fasciola hepatica (assembly GCA_948099385.1). Lineage (NCBI taxonomy): Eukaryota > Metazoa > Platyhelminthes > Trematoda > Plagiorchiida > Fasciolidae > Fasciola > Fasciola hepatica. Next base: position 8,634,989 of record CANUEZ040000019.1, read on the forward strand.
TACCAGGTAGACAACGAAGCCTTCAAGATAATGTACAAGGTGCCTGTGAATTCTTCGAAGATCGTTCGCCAAATCGCTTTGGGAACAGCGGAGGCAGTAGTGATTAGGCTGTTAAATCCATCGCTTTGTTCACACAAGCGATTTGTCAAATCACTTCAGCTACCCTAGCCGCGATCGGAAAATGGGGAACAAAGTCATGGTGACCTCGACCGCGACCTTTTAGTCGTGACAGGAAGCAGCAAACCCACCCCAGATGTACTTTCTCTACCGAGTTTTCCCAACCACGAACAACCAACTTCCCACCCCTTTTCCGAACAGCAAAACACTTACAATATTGATTGACCAATCTTAATTTGATACTGTAAATACCCTTGCTTTTCTTCCGAAAATAAGAATTCCTATCATATATATATATATATATATAACTGTATTAGCCAGAGGAAGAAGTTACCAAAAACGAACTTGTTCGCTATCGTGTCTTTTTCTATAATGCAATGGGATTATTCAGGAATTACATTGATCGTTAATAGAGCACATTTTTTAGGATAAGGTGGTTCTGCGAACAGTATGTGTTCGACCAAAACCTCGAAGGAAACAGCATAGGAATCGACACGTCTTGTTTCGCGGTCATAACTTTGGAAATACCTTTTTTAGCTTGTTGATTTATTTTGCTCTTGAATGGCCAACTGTAAGACATAAAACGGAGATTTACGGCTCATATCACCCCAACCAGGATGTGAGTACGTACAGCATGTCGAAAGTCAGTTTTCATTTTCAAGAGACTCAATCCCACCAGGCTTGAAATCTATGTACGGACCACATAGTAAGGAAACTGAGCGCCTAATTTTAGCGTGCGCTCAGAGATGCAAGCAGAGCATTGGTCGACCCCCTCATCACTTCCGTAGGCCATTCGTCCCGTTAGCTCTGCGTGCTTAAAGTCAAAAATAGTAATTTCTAATGGGACTGAACAGTATATATATATATATATATATATATATATATATATATATATATATATATATATATATATAGTTAAATAAATACAATATTAGTTTATTTTCATAGATGCTTCCATTTGCGATTCGTTCGTTTTCGTCCTTTCCGGCCCGGAAAGCCTTGCCGTTAAGGTGTTCGATTCACAATCGTCCACCCCGGGGTTCGAGTCTCCGTGGGGAGTTGGTGGATGTGCATTGCTGATGACTCCTAACACGGATGAAACAGCTGTACTGTGCTGCCATGGTTTTCAATGGAGAGTTCAGCTTTGAAGCTGCATGATGAATCATACTATGTAAGTGTACGTCATCAGAGCCATAAATTGCTTCCTAACTAGACTATTCACATTTGCTTTCTTCACGTACCTCCAAGTCTAGCTTATTGTTTTTCACAAAGTTGGCCGTTCACTTTAATTGTATGCCAACGTAATGGGAAAAAAATTCCGTAAACCTCCCTTTCTAATCCCTCGACGTAATTTAGGGCCAGAAACGTGTCTGTAGTCGAAATCGTTGATATATCAATTTCATAAACGCCAGTTGGAGAAATTTCCCTAATAGGAATAACACTTCATTCTGATGGGTACTGCAGTTCGACGAACCAGATTAACTGTTTCACTCTTCCTCATTTTAAAGTTTGCCATTTGCACCTTGGCTACTGCTAATGAATGTTAGTGGCGCGTTTCCTCACTTTTGCCAATGGAATTGCATCCCGGAGACAATCATAGCTAATGTATACATGTCTCCCTGAAGGTATGCGACCGCCTACAGCCTACAGTCTGTGGGCAAGTGCACATGATGGAAGAGAATTAGGGCAGTCTTTGTGTGCCCGTTGTGCAAATGCAAGTCATTGGTTGTCTAACCACAACATGATAACCGTGGACACATACTCAACCAATCGCTGGCAGAATACAGGAAATGGGTCGGAAGGGGCCAAATGACAGTGGTTTGGTTCCCCATGTTCTCCGACGAGTGGAATCAGTTGCCCCTGTTGTACTGGCTGGGAAATTAAAAGCAGTTTGTCTTCGTTGAACAGAACAGGATGGTATTGAGAGAAGTGCCAAGTGACGCCGTGGAAGCTTCTAAAATTTTTTGTTTCTCACAGCTAGTTCCGGTAGTGTCTAAACATACGGGCTTAAATATAGCCCGACTGAAGTTGTGGGACTGTCATTTGTGGAACGGTTGGAACAGATGATTTGGTGCCCGTAGAAAATGAGATTGACATGAAATGTTATGGTGCTACTTTTGTTTGAATGGCGCCACAGAATTCCAAGATTCCGCACCAATTCAAAAATGTCCAGGTCGGAACTTACTACCCTACCTTCTCAGCATCCCTTGGTGCAACACCCCTTTGTTGTACCGACGTTTTAATGTACCACACACACACACCTTTTTGAACATCACCACTACGGAGCAATACAGGAAGGCTGTTAATAAGCCGGTATAAACCAAACACCCGGGAGCGGGAAAACGCTACTTTTAGCGCATCTTCCAAACATGCACGATAATTGATGGTAGGGGGGTAAGTACATTAAAACGTCGGCACAACAAAGGAGCGTTGCACCAAGGAATGTTGAGAATCGTGGAAAAGTCAGAAATGTAAAGGCACCTACAAAGGTTAGTCGTATTAGCCAACGGATTAACTTTGGAAGAATAACCAAGTGATTCCAAAAACGGTCTCTCAGTCCATGCACACTCCTTCAGATTCAAATGAGGTTACAGCGGTAAACCAACTGTGGGGTGCTCAAGTATGGGGATGATTAGGCGGGAGAGTACAGGGCACGCCTATCAGATAAGCGGTTATGACGCCAAAAAGGGCCGCGTGCTTCCGGGGAACTTTTGTTCTGTCATCTGGATACAACTACGTACAACTCATGTCGAAAAATGGTTGATTTGGTTCTGCTGCGCAATAAATACAGCTTGTTGTCAACCGACTGCACACGCTGTATGCAGAAGCTAACTTCATATGTCAGCTAAGTAACTCAAAATTAGCTTGCTCTCCTTGGTACGCCTGGTTCATGTTAATGATGTGTAATTTTCCGTAGTTGCAGGGTACATTTGAGCTTGCATGAAGCAAAATACCATAAATCCGACTACATGCGTAGTCTACCTACTCTCCTCTCTATTTAACTTTTTTTTGGTGTTATGTGTTGCAGTGAGGATTCTACAAATGGTATGTGGTCTTTACAGCTTCTTGTAGTGCAACAGGAGCTACATGCTGGTTCCCTGCTGGCGTCTCCTTTGAAGATGCCAACCCGGTGGGCATTTCGGAATACCTGGGGAACTTGATATCGGAGCCAGAGCTCCTTCCAAGCAGTTGGATTTTCATTCCCGGGTCTCCGTTGAGAAATGACGTGAATATTACAATGGTATTTTGTGGCGCTGCACCTCGAGCACTTATCAGACAGACCGGTGGTTACGCTGGCTAATACGGATATGCTCGGCCTTTCATAGTCCCGGAGTGCACTTCCGGCACACGATAAACTGTCGGGCTAATTTTTGATGAGTTTAGTGTCGAAATGATAGCTGCTTTCCCTCGCAAACATATTTACCACTCGTTCTTGTGCAGGATAATCTTGTTTTTCAGTAGCTTCCTCAACTTCGAATTATAATATTACAATGCAGTTCTTCCATCGGACTTAACTCTAAAAAAGCCATAAGTTGAAGCCTTGTATTTTTCGCGCGAAAACTCAGGCTTCTCTTCTATCCGGAACGGCGTGGATCCACAGCGCTACCGAACCTGAGCATTTTCCATAGGGCCGGTTTAATTACAGCGTGTAGTGTTACAAATTACCACGATTAGATTCCCGAAAGCTGCTGATTACTTCTCTGTGTAATTTTTCCCAGACGACGGACTTTTGACAAGGAGTGATTTGTAAACAGTCGCGATTTTTACACAATGTTCACATGTAATCCATAACTACCGCTGGTGGTAGTAGGACAGGCTTATGTGGACGTAACAGGTACTGACAGGATAACCTTGCCTCCACACCCGTGGCTATCTTAAGGCCACGTTATTCTGTTTCCTTCTGATGTGACGTGCCACCTAAAGAACTGAAAGTTACAACCGGTAAGAAATGCATCCCTATCTATTATCATGGATTCAATGCTGAAACCTTTCATTACCCACATATTTGTCCTGTGCAGTTTGAATCCGAACGGAAGGCGGGGCTTTTAATTGATTCACCCGCCGGTAGCTGCCGGGTGTTTATGGCGACCCACGAATGGTCACTCGTACTCCACGTTCACGCTAGTTGTAGCTCCTCTATAGTACGCGTACATGTAGGCCCCAAGGATGCGTATTGACCTCAATCGTTTTGAGGAATTTTGGATTTGTTTTCTCTGCGATCTTTTCTGACGTTCCACATCGACCTCATTGTTCTGTTTGGTTGCTTGCCTTTTACTGGACTGACTTTTCCGAGGTTTCCGCCGACCTCTTTTTGAATCACTTTCACTTTCGGCCGTTCGCCGACTGTACGCTCTCGCGGTTTGCTTTCTGCACAGCCTTTGTGTTCGTTTTCCGTTCAGTGTATCTCTCCTATCGGTACTGTTTCTTTTTGCCACGATATATAGAATACACCTTGCATCTATAAACCGACTTGCTTCCTCTCTATTCGTCCGATAGAGGGGATAACGTTTGTATTTCGCTGTCAGAGCGAATAGAAGACAAGTTCATAAGCCGCACTCGAAGGCCTTCTATAGATGTAAAGAAACTGGATGAGCGGCTTGTGAACGTGTCTTCTATCCGGTCTCACGGCGGATTATCAAAGAAATCTTCTCGGTCGGGCAAATGGAAAGGACTCGAGTTGGTAGACAAATGCGGTAGTGCATTCTATATATCGTGAAACGAAATCGGTGCCGATACAAGAAATACGAGAAATGCAAACAAAGGCTACCATGAAGAGGAAAGCGAACTGAGTGCTTACAGTCGGCGAAAAACCGAAGGTGTTTCACAAGCAAGGTCGACGATAATCTCGCGAAGGTTAGGTTAGTTTACCGTAAGCAACCAAACAAAACAATTCGGTTGAAAATGAGTATCAGATAAGATATTAGAGAATATAAATCCAAAACGACGTTCAGAAAACTTGCTATTTACTCAGCACGATCGGGATCACTACAGATAGTGTGAACATTATATGGACCGTGGGGGTCTTTTCTATTTTGCATGGTCCTGCAAAAGAATTTTGACGGAAAATGGCTCTGTAGGTTATCGAATATCCAGTTATGACACATCATGGAGCAGGTAGTTCAAACTGTGTAAAGTATCAGGCCACTGAGTGAATAGTGTCATCTATATTACGTCTGGTTGAAGAACACAACTCGTCTCAGCTTCTGAAGAACGAACCACGGACATGTGCAAGCACATTGCAAAGTTGGATTTATTTACTGTTATAAATGCATATTAATGAATAAATATTGTGAACAATCACAACCACCACAGCTCGAATGAATCTACGGGCTTTTAGTCGTTAGTATGGTGATCAGCCGATCACAACCAATCTACCATCTGTTTGACGGTACAGTTCGCGCATGCTGCAAACCCAAGCGTTACTTCTGACACACTTCCTGGTCACAAGCAAGCGTGCGATCTCTGTAATCAGGCCCAATGAGAATACACGCAGTTGGAATTCCGTGCTCGTTTTTCGTTGACTTCCTCGACGAACGCGATCGCGGAAGCTGAGGGAGCGTGCCCCCAATAATTGGTGACCCCATTCCATTTATAATTTTTGATTACGTCCGCTGAGGTGGCCTAGCCAGGTCACGACTACCGTGGTTTTTCCTCCAGTTCGTCAGTCATATATATTCTGTCTAACGTTAGTTTGGTTTTTTATCGCGTATGTATACCCCCACTGGATATTTTCAACCACGTATATTTTGTTGGGTGGGCACAGCAATTTCGTCTTTTTTTCTGATAGTCCTTATTGTATTCGTCTTTTTTCATTCACTTTAATTTCGAGATTTTGTGGATCGGAAGTGGCCAACAAGTTTTTCGTATCCAAGGCTAGTTCATTTCCATAGCGCGCCTATTACGCAATGACCACAGAGCCTAGGCCAGTTTATGAACCGGAGTGCCACGCAGCGCATATGAAAATACCGGATTTCATGCTGGAAGATCCGGAGGTGTTCATCGCCATCCTCGAGTCACGTTTCCAGAAGGCTGAAATATCTAGTCAGCAGTCCAAATGCTACAAACTGCACCCGGCAATCCCAGCTAGTATGATCCCACAGATCCGGGATATCGTTATGAACCTTCCCCCGGGATCACAACCCGTAAGACACCCTCCGGGAAGCTCTGATTAGGCGCGTGGCAGCGTCGGAAGAGAAACATATCCAACACGTTCTCTCCGAAGTCCAGCTGGGAGATATGACCTCATAGCAGATGCCACGGAAAAAGCGTTCATTGGCAGATACGACATCCATGGATGATTCAGCCCTGGGCGAAATATGGATGTAACGACGTTCACCGTACGCCAAAAGCATAGTAACTTTTTTAATACAGATCGACAGTTCAGATAGGTGCGTTGAGACTGCAGACAACGTCCTCGAGAATGCAAAAAGCATTTGCCTCACAGTCCCACAAGTTCTGCACCGTTACCGTTGCTTGGCTTGTTGCTGTGGTTAACCCTACGTCGAAAAATACTCGATACACGGCACCCAGTAGAAAATTTGACATCCAGACATGATGTCAGGAGGTTCGCATTTTGATGCAGGTGGTTGAGCAGCCAGAGCGCACCCTCAACAGCCCTCGCAAGCAAAACCCAATCGGCCGTCATTCCACTACCCGTGTCCCTGAGCCTAATTACCAATCCGGCAAGTGTTACTTCCACGGCCTTTTCGGACTTCAGGCTCCAAAATGCGAAAAGCCCTGTAATTTCCACGCCGACCAGATGATGGCGATAGGCTCTACCGGCGCCCCTGTACCTAGTCGCTTTGTTTACGTGAAAAACAACTCTACCGGTTTGCCTTCGTTAATCTACACTGGAGCGCAGGTCAGCATAATACCGGTTTCAAAACGGTCCACTGTCTCTCCCACAACCCTGACACAGCAAGCCACCAACGGCTCTCCAGCCCCAACATACGGCAGTCAATTTCTCACCTTAGACCTTGGCCTACGTCGTCCATTCCCGCGGGCTTTTGTCGTCACCCAAGTGCACCGGGCTACTCTAGGCTGCTTTTTTAGAAAGTCATGGTCTAGTGGACGATCCCGATAAGCGACAGCTCGTAGATCAAACCACACTGGGTTTCGTTGTTGGTTCCTTAACTCTAGTTCAGCCACTTGCAATCCCCACGTCAATTCCCACTTCCGAACCGGGACTTGGTAGTTCATTCAGCGAGTACCCTAATCTTGTCCACCCAAACAACAACCTACCTCCAATCCCCTCTGATGTAGCTCATCACGTCACACGAGGGCCCTCGGTCTACACTCGACCCGTAGGCTGGCTTCCGACAAGCTCCGCATAACCCGCTCCGAGTTCCAACATAAGCTCATCTTGAGAATCATCGCGCCTTCCGACGGTCCGTGGGAATCACCCCTACAGACGGTCCCGAAAAATTCGCCCGACGACTGGAGACCGTGCGGAGGTTATTTCTCACTCAACCGGGTGACTACGCTCGACCGATATCCCATTCAGCACATCAAGGACCTCACAGTGGGTTTGGCTGGTAAGATAGTTTCCAGTAGAATAGATTTAGTGCGGTCATATAGCCACACATCAGTAGCTGAGGCAGATATCCCCAAAACAGTCGTAACGACTCCCTTCGATCTCTTCGAGTTCCTACGAAGGCCGTTTGGACTTAGCAAAGCTGTGCAAATTTCCCAGCGTTCCATCGATATGGTATGCACTGGTTTGAATCTTGTGTTTCCCTATCTTGACGACAGCCTGGGGCCCATCTCCTCCAAGACAGAACATCCAGCACATCTACGCACCCTTTGCGGCGGCCCATCTCAAGACGGGGTCACGATAAATACGAAAAAGTGCGTAATATTCATCGATGCCATCGAGTTCCTAGGCCACAAGGTTACTTTCACAGGGATCATAGCATTTCAGGGCAAGGAGTAGGCAATCCTGGACTACCCAGAACCTACGTCATTCAACCTACTACGGCATTTCAAAGGGTTGATCAACCTCAACCGTCGTTTCTTCCCACAGTGGGCCCAGCTAATGCAGCTGCTCACAGACCTGTTTAAAGGCAAAGGGAATCAGCTGGTTTTCACAGAAACCGAGATGCTTTTTCTACGCTGAAGCAGGCTATCAGCAACATAGCCTCACTGTTGCACCTGAAACCAACTTCCCCAACTGCCCTCGTCACCGAGGCATCAGACAAAGCCTCGGGCGAATTACTGCAACAATGATCAGCCGGCACTTGGCAACCCGTTGCATCTCCTAAAAACAACAACCGGCTAAACCTCAGTATAGCAATTTTGGCCGCGAAATTCTCGCCGTCTTCTAAGGTGTCCGTCACTTCAGCCACTCCTTAGAGGGAAGCGAATTCACGGTCTACACCGACCATATACCGATCATCCACTCACTGCGCACCAGTACAGATGGATACTCTCCCAGGGAGTTTAGACACCTGGAATACATCACTCAGTACACGGGTGATGTGCATCACATCTTAGGCGTCGATATTCTTGTCGCAGGCGAGCCATCTCGCATTCACAACCTAGACCTCAGCAACCCCGGCCCGATCAACCTCGGAGCTATCGCATCCGCTCAAGCAGGTGATCCTGAGGTGGAACATCTTCGTAGCGCTTCGTCGCTGTGGCTCCAGTCGGTCCCCAGTCCTTCAGCCAAAGGATACACACTGTGTGACATGTCAAAAGGCCGCCCAAGGCCAGTAGTACCGTCAGCTTTTGGGAGACAGGTTTTCAAAACCTTACACGGTTTGTCCCACCCGGGTACAAAAGCCTCTACTAAGCTCGTCGGTGACCGTTATGTTTGGCACAACATGAACCGTGAAGCCACTGCACGGGCCCACACCCGCATCTCATATCAACTACCATAAGTGCGTAGGCTAACAAAAAGCCCGTTATCAAAAGTTCCAGCTGTCGACTCGCGTTCTCACCACGTGCATGCTAACCTGGTGAGGCCGTCGCCTCCTTCAAAGGGCAGCATATATCTCCTCACACGTGTAGATTGTTTCATCAGATGGCTGTCAGCTGTACCTTTGCACAATGCAGCCAGCGAAACAGTTGCCCTGGCTCTGTTATAACACTGGTTGGCAGCATTTGGTTGTCCAGTCTTGGTTGCCACAGCCCGCGACTCGCACTTCAAGAGACCCTTCAGTAGTCTTCTAAAACGTTCAGGCACCAGTTGCATTCGTGCCACAGCCTACCACCCGTCAGCAAACGGAGTGGTAAAACGTTTTCATTGGTAACTCACGACAGCCCCAGAGGCCCACAAAAATCAAGACTGGTGGGAATCCCTACCTTTAGCACTTTTAGGTTGCCACAACGCCCTTAAGGCCGATCCACAGGCCACAACCGCCGAACTCACATTCGGTTGCTCGCCTTCACTTTCTGACGAAGGAATAGCCCCGAAGTCCATCGTCACCCCTTAATATGCTGATTACGCCCTCAGGCTAACGCACTAGATGCGTAAGTCACACCTTCCCACGGCTCGCGAACAAAACACGACGGTTTAAGTACACCCACATCTCCAAGACAGTACGCACGTTTTCCTTAGGACGGAGGTACGCACTCCTCTAAAGCCTGCCTACTCCGGCCCCCACGAAGTCCTACGCCCCCCGGAGAAAACATTCGTCATCAAACACAACGGCAGAAAGGATGCGGTTACTATGGGCCGACTTAAACCATCTTTTCTGGCCGAATCCATTCCGTCCGAAGTCACCCTGCCGAATTCCTCAGGACCGGCACCCAAGTCCCTGGAGTCCCATAGGCCGATCATAACAAAGCCGATGACCCAGTTGTCTGCCTACGTCGGTGTGGCTCTAAACACAGAACCACTTCCATCTATTTCCAAAGGCAGACGGGTGATCAAGATCCCCGCCCGTTTCACAGATACGTTATATTGGATCCCATGGGTAAAAAGAAAACAAAAAATAAAAATAGATTATTTTGCCCTCGGTAGTGGCTTTTTATTCCAGGTTTGTTTTGCACACTGAGGGCATTTACCATTTCTTTTTTCGTCGCTGAACAACTTTGTCGATGTTCCTCTCATCCATCACAGAAAGCCTGCAGCTTAGGAGGGACTCGCTACTTTTTTTCAAAATACCTGCTGGCTAACGACAGGAAGCCGACGGCCCTCCGATAAGTTTACGCGCACATCATCCACTGCGCTCGCATTAAAGACCCATACGCAAGATACATGCATTCCCGGAAAGACCGACCACTACACCCATTCACCAGGCCAAACCTGCACTAAGCCATTCCCTGGAGTGAGCGGAAAGAAAACTCCGCTGACACCTTCGCCTTAAGCACCGGACAATCCTACCTCCCGCGTTTAACCTACGAGGATTTTTGGGTTCGGTAGCCAGGTAAGGCGGCTCTCCCCAGTGTCTCGCCTCGAGTGCCAACCGCCACTTTCTACCCCAGTGTGCCTTTTCGTTCCCCCTCTTATTTTTTTCTATTTTCCTCCTTGGGGGACACAGGTTGTCTATTCATTTTTAACTCAAACGAAACGGTTTTAACCAGTCGTCTATTTTTACTTCTCAAAATAAGTCATTCATTCCGGAGCAACCTTGCACACTTCTTTCGTTGTCACTTTTGTTCTGCCCGTCAGGTGACTGGAGGTCATCGATAGGCAATGCCACCAAATCTGAGGACTTTGGAACTGCTGTCCGAATCCCCGAACTATTTGAAAGTCGCGATGTTCTGCAACATTTATTCATTTCACTGGTGTTATCACAAGTGGCACACCCGTTCTCTTTCCAGGCTCTCAAATCAAAGCTCTTCTTGCTGGCAGCCTTCTAGGGGGGGGGCGCCATAGTGATCAGCCGATCACACTCTGTCTATCGCTTGTCTGACTGTACAGCGCGCACGACAACCCCGAGGGCTGCTTCTGACACGCTTCCTGGTCACAAGCAAGCGTGCGATCTCTGTGACCAGGCCGTGTGAGAATACACGCAGTTGGCACTCCTTGCTCGTTTTTCGTAGACTTCCTCGACGAACGCGATCGTGGAAGCTGAAGGAGTGTGTCCCCCATTACTGGGTAGTTCGGCAGTCAAGAGCTCAAAACACCCCGAGGCAGGTTTACTAAGCACCTGTGGATCAGATTCACCGTGTGGAGCCATATCCGAATCAACAGAATTCTTAAGAATCTGACGATGGACTTGATCAACAAGCCTCTGGTGAACCGAGTCACCATTCACATCCGAAATTTTTATCTTTCGATTTCCAAGTCTTCACAACACAATTCCAGATGCTGGTCTAAAATTTACTCCTCTTCAGTGAGATATATCAGTGGAATGGACGAATCCCAAGTTCTCACGAAGTACTCAGACCCTAAATAATAGGCATAACAGCAATGGCTTATTTCCAAGAAGCCGGAAGTACGCCAGATGTAGGATCAGATGTTACTGGTGATAATATGGACGTAAATTTTGTAACAGTAGGGATGTTTGAGGAGCAAAAGGTAGATTGATTTGAAAGAAATGCATATATGCGCTTCAAGGATTAAAGGAGGTTATTTAAGTGGACACGATGAAGTATCCAAAGGGATGCCCAGGATAGTTGCAAGCCGAAGTCGAGTGGTTGAATCTGACAGTAATAACTGGAGATACCTGAAAGCTATATGTCTTAAACAAGGAGCCAAAAATGCAATGAAACTACTGGGGTAACTGGCGGTGATGGTGAATAAATTGATTTGCGCAGCAGAGGAATAGATAACATTGAACAACATATGAAGCGCTGATGGAATTCAATAGAATATTGGTATCAGGGTAGAGAACTCGATGTTGAACAAGAACAGAGCGTTACAAACTTCGGAATGAGGATAAATTATTAATAATACTTGGTGAATTTGGTATGTGGTGGCTTCGGTGTGCGGGTGCTTTAAAATGGCCGCCTGGTGATGTTAAGTGATGTAACCGCCAAAATCTGGAGAATGCATGGCGAATATATGCTCCTCATAGTCGACTGAAAGTCACCTATCAGCGGAGAGGATGAGCCAGAGCACGGAGCTAAGTGGAGTGCTAGAACACAGGTAAAGTAATGGCGGATAACCTGGGATAGATGAATGTGTCAACCATCAGAGGAAGCGCGCAGGTTTAGACTGGATGGTTTAGAATTACCTGGGAGAATCATGATTTGTTGTTTTCTTTAAAACAGTTTGAACACGATCAAACGAGGGAGAATGGTTAAGGAATCTGCTAAAGTAATTGGGGACTTGCTCCCGTATAGAGTCTCTAGCCCATAGTCCTAGGTTCGTGACAAGTTAGCGAGTATACTCAGTAGCGTGCATAAAAGCGGAGCTCAAAACTCTGCAGCGGGACAACGTGTGTATTGGAGGGACACAACGGCGTGCAGACGGTGCAAACAGGCGGGGCAAGTGGTGCCATCAAGCTCGGTAATTTTTAAAGTAAACAAATTTTCTAGTCTTTATGGTCGCGTGTCGTATCGGTAGCACTACAGGGGTCTCCCACTAAGTAAGTCAACTCTCGCGGATCGAGCAACGCGTAGCCAATTCAAACGAATTCCAAAACCAGAACAAGATTGATTCGTAGTTTCTACGGTACTAAACTGAAATTCACAAAAGGCACAAATATATACAAACCCTAAGTATGCGGCCAAGTAGACTGGGCAGTAAAACCCAAAGGTTCAAAGCCCCGTGGCCCAAGTATGACGGTCAGAAAGGGTTCAAGGTCAAATTCAAACGCCTCACATTGATGAACAGACGCTCAAAAGTTTGATATATGAAAGAGCTTCTCAAAGTACTTTTGTTCGCTACGCCCTAGAAGGCCGAATCAGTTGGGCTTCGGTCCTTAGTGTGTACTTCTGCATTTGTGGCTACAGACATTTTCCATGCCTCCCACCGCGACTGAAAGCAACAACGAAGCCAGCACAAGCCATTCTCCGTGACTCACACTGGTCGGTGTGCCTCGATCGCAAAATTGCGTCCTTCGTAACAGTGAATCCAACCTGGGTACATCCTGCTTGAGACTTGGCAGTAGTGATTGTGTTGCAGGATTTTTCGTCACCGGTGTAGCCCAAGGTTCCGTTTGCCTGTGGTTTTTGTTGCCTTCGTAAATGAGCCAGCTTCGGGAGTTAGACGTCTCCAGTCGCGATCAAAAGAGGGCCGTTTTTAAGCCATTTGAGATTCTGGGGTTTCATATGGTTCCCCTCGACGGGACGAGCTGGGAGGCGAGGAACACAAGGAAGATTCGCCTCGGGACGCGGGCGGATACTCAACTGAGGGAGACATACCTGGGCAATACAGGCTGCCGCCACCCTCGTGGTGATAAGCACGTGGTCCTGCAGCCATGAATTACCAAACTGTGCACCAGTGGAATATGAAGAGTTAGCTAAAATATATACAACCGGTACAAGTTTAAAAAACCCTGTTGGCTGCCACAGCTCGCTTTCGCATCGGTTTCTGCTGTTGACGGTTGCAGCTGTATCTTCCATGGAGTTTGGTGTTGCAACAGGTTATAGGGAGTCGTTAGGGGGAGTACCAGGTACCGACGCAGAAAGACCAACCGAAGGTTGTGAGAAGGTGGAGGCACTGGGCGGGATGTTCGTCGTGGGTTGTGTCTCGACGACGGCTGGTTTAAGGCGGTCTTTGTTGACGGCTTCTCTCCTGACTTCGAGGTCTACAAGATATTTCTTTTCCTTTCGCTGGGCGACGTGGAATGGGCCAGAGCGAGCCTCTTGTATCAGTAATCGCGCTGCATCCACTCGAATTTACCCGTGGCTGGTGGTCACTAGAGTGGTGCGTATGTAGGTGCTGAGGTTTTGTTCTCGTGGCGGGGTGAGCCTTAGCACACGCATTTGGTGTGACAACCGTTTTGCGTAATCCCCGTAATTAAAACTCACAGGTGGTAATGGAGAAGCCCATTACCATGGAAGTCGTAATTTGCAACCGTAAACCAGCCCAGCCGACATAACATCCGCTTCGGTTTTACCGGTGTTACGCTGTCCTTAGAGAAGCATCGGCAAAGCTTCACTTCATAAAGGTTCATCACGAGCTCGATGGACGGACCTCAGTTGACGATGGAGTTGCTCTACCATGCCATTAGCCTGAGGACGATAAGCCGTCGTCTTGTTGCGCCCGCAACCTATTGTGTTAAGTAGCTCGTGAAAGGCACCGTTTAAATGAGAGCCGCGGTCAGTGGTCACGATAGCAGGGCAACCGGACGGACTTACCCAACCCGTTAAAAAGGTTTTGCTGCTTCCCGTGGGGTAGGACGTGGGATAGGTATGATCTGTGGCCAGCGAGTGAAGTGTTCCACACATGTGAAGGTAAAGACGCAGCCGTTGGGTGATGGAAGGGGCCCCACGAGATCCACTTGCACATGGTGAAAGCGTGCTGTCGGCTCAAAGAATGCGCTTAAGGTAGATCTGATGTGACGATGTATTTTACCGCTTTGGAATTGATGACAAGCGCGGCTCCCAAGACGTGCATCACGTCTGACGCAAAGTCAAACGATTTGTTCGGTGACTAGTTTCACTGGAGCGGTTGCTTTGAGGTGCGATAATTTGTGGAGGCTGATAGAAACTTGTCGGCGAAGACTGGCAGGAACTGGTGAATAGGGTTGACCCGGCGACACATCACAAGTAATAGTTGCATCCGAAATTGGAAGGTTTACTCGCGCTAGATACAGGGGACTGCTGTTTCCGAGCTGCTCGACCTCAGGGTTTCTTGGTCGGGCCGCAGCGATTGCTTCTAGGTCTGTCTATCGGTAGTAGGTAGTCGATATTCTGGACGCGTGACAGTTCGTTTGCTACGGGATTGTGTGCCCCAGAGACGTACTGAGTGTCCGTAGTAAATTGCGAAACGTAGTTTAAGTGGCGAATGTCGCGTGGCGAATGTCGCGTGGCGAATATCGGTCAGAGGCTGACTGGAGAGCGTGAGTTAGTGGTTTGTGGTCCGTAGACACTGGGAAAGCTTGGCCGTCGAGAGTGTGCCAGAAGTGTCGGATACCCGAGTAAACTGTCAGCAGTTCTGTTTTGAACGTACTACATCGGAATTCCGCAGGTTGGAGAAGCTTGAAGAGGGAAGCCGTTGGTTGCCATGACTTATTGACGAGTTGTCGCATCACTGCTCCGACAGCCGTGTCCGAGGCATGTGTCTGTTATGCCGGGGGGGGGCAGAAGGATCGGTATGTGAGAGGAGTGCTATGTTGGCGATAGCTTCCTTGATCGAGGTAAACGACGCCTGTGCCATGTCGGGAAAAATGAATTCCGGCCAACCGCCAGGTAGGTCTTTGGGGGCTGCAGTATTCTGGCGTACTTGGAGATGGACTGGTGATAAAAGTTAGGCGAGTCAAAAAATTGGCGCAACTGCCGGTGAGAGTGAGGCTGAGGATAGTCGTGAGTTTCCGCCACCTTGTCAGGCAGGGGCTATTTGCCCGAGGCTGAGATTTCGTGGCCTGGGGATGTGATGATTGTCCTACCTCATTTCTTGCCAATGACTGAATTATCACCATTATCCTATCTACATTTTGCGACTGCTTGCCTTTCCTATAAAGCTTCAATCCACTTTCAAGCCGAATACCTTTTCTGGAAGTTTCCGTGGACTCCACTTCGACACCCTTCTCCATCGGATGTGTTGGCCATCTTTCACGTGTCCAATGTTACTGGTACACTGTTGTTTGAACCCTTACTGGTATTTAGTTGTAGGATATCCTACTGTCCCATTATCCTCTTTTTCTTCCTCCCAGCTCCCGCCCATTCATGAGTTTCCTACTCATACTCCTGTCTCATTTCAGTCTGCTGCAGACCCTTTCCATCTCCAGCTAGTAGTCAACCTTCCATCTTCTTTAAGTGATATAATCAAAAAAGCTTTCGATTTTCACTATTTTCCCGCTTCTCTGTGTGCCTCCGATAGTTTTCTTTCACAGATCCTACACTTCTAAGCAACGCCATATGCCTTCTACCCGTCTTTTTCATCTGACTTTGAGTTTCGAATTGGCCGGGCGTCATCATGGTATAATAAGCTGGTTGTTAGCTGTCATGTTGGTGCTCGAATAGCGTAAGTGTAGGACTCTGTTAATGCACTTACCGAGCCCTTTAAGCCCGTGGAATTTTGTGCGTTTTTGTATTTTGCAGATCAAACAAGGGCAACCTCCACGGAAGACACCGATCCTTGCATGCTACAACAGTCATTATTTTTACCGATCGACCATTCTTCATACTGACCCTCTCATTTTCTCACTTCGGCATGTCATTCACCAACTGATTCGACGCATTTGTATCATTAACATGCGCTACAGCAAGTCTCGAGATTTCCTGAATTTAACCATAATAAATGTAGGTTCACCACTACAGGTCATAAAAAACCTACCGGTGACAGTTGTTCAGTAGTGGAGCTTGAGGGGCATTTTCAGGCCCTCTTTGCTTCATCGATGACCAAGTGAGCGCAAATCGAGAATGATTCTTCTATCTCACTGGGGCCCCTTTCAAACCACCATCCTTCCGGACAGGTCTTTTAATTGATTCCGCTGCCTTCCGGCCTTTCAGCAGGCCAGGAGCTAAAGCCCGCAAGTTGTACTCTAAGTGAGGCTTCACCAAAATGTGTGGTGAGGGGACGGTGACACTTGGGCATCCCGGGAAATCACTATCGTCCCGGTGTTGGACAGCTGCCTGCTGGCTTTGCTCGCCGCGGAGATAAACACCGGGTGGTATGGAAGCTCTCACGAAGAAATAGAGGTCCCCTACTAGGCTAGCCACGGTGCTGTGCAAACCGACTTGAAGACAAGGGTGATATTGGCTGTCCACAAATGTTGATGCCGCCAGCAGGGCGAACTTATAGACCTGTGGGACCTACTTGTGTCCCTCGCAAATGCACTTGGAAGCTGCTGAGTTACTGGGTCCACAATCGTCTGCCTCAGCACAAACAGCCAAGCAAAGCAGAGCATGGGCTTGTGAAAGGCGGATCACGTCTCCAGAACGAACTTGGGTTTTTAGACTGAGTTACATCGCGACTGGTGGGGGAGAAGTAGTGTAAGTTGGTCATGAAGTCTACAGTGAGGTTTTCGATACGGTTAACAACCTTCTGTTGCTGGGTGAACTTAGGACCTATGGGACAACCGGACAGCTACATACTTGGACAACTGGCTTCCTGGCTAATAATGCCCTTTGTGCTACGACAGGAGGAGCAAACTCTGATCCATTATATCTACCAACTAATGCTTTGCAATCGGTTCTTGCACTTAAGAACCAGTACCATGGCAACTAAGACTGTCGGCGCTCCTACCTGAACTAGGCGCACTGAAGGGATGAGAACATGGCTTGAACTTGAACTCAATTTGAGTTTGTTCTGTGCCCCATCTTTGTGTACAAGCATGTAATAAAACGGCACAAAGAATTGTTAACGGCATCAAGTAGCTTTGCCAGAGGCTCAGCCCTGGGGCTACTGCTCTTCCTCCTGTTTACAGATGATTTACTTGTGGCACTAAAGTGCCCGTATTTCATATTTTTGAACGACTCCAAGGCTGTCGTATCAGGTCAGCCGGAGTTACTAGCTGGAGTTATTAATGAGGTGTCGAAATGGGCAAACACCTGGGATACGCCCTCAAATGAAAGTAAAAGTCTCCTGCTAATCTAAGCTTCATTCGGCTTACCGGTAATTGAGGAAGTGGATCGTTCGCAATCGATATGGAGCTATAGATAATTGATTTAGGCGTGGTCGTGAAGGCAGACTTCAGCTGTGCGGAACAGAGCAAACTGACTGCCCAAAGGCTTATAAGGAGCTCTTTAAACCTAAGTCGGAAACTTCCTGTGGGCGAGATGTTTTCGTGCTCCCATACAAAACCGCAATGAGGCTCCAATTCGGATACTCTGTAATGTTTTCGGCTTCCTTCCTCTAAGTGATGCAGCTTGTTTTGAGAAAGTCCGGTGGCCAGCTGCCGGAACGGTTGATGGTCAACAAGGAATGGCCTACAGCAGAGATAGGGTGATATGGGACTATTTTCTCCAGAAGGGGTAAAACAAGACGGAGATCGCATGGGTGTCTTCAAACTTCGGGAATATTTTAGGCGAATAGAAGTTATGGATGTTTGACATGACCCCGACTACCGGACGAAGGGAAATGTGATGAGCAGGCTGTTAGCAGCCATAGAAGTTTTCGAATAATGTAAGCGTAGGATCCTGTTGATGCACTGACTGAGTTTCTGTGCTCACGGAGATTTGTGCCTTTTTGTATTTTGCAGATCGAACAAGAGCAAACCCCATGGAAGACACTGATCTTTGAACACTTCAGGAACGGCATAAAACTATGGAAGGCTCTTTCATCGTCAAATCTGCCAGGCAACTTCTGCAGTGTGAGAGTTGCGTCGTTAAGCCGGCTGATTAGACAGCTGATAGCTTTGACGGATTTAGGAACTTTCATAAAGTGCCGGACCCTAAATTGGACGTACTCTGGGAGAGATAATCTGAGAGCCGAAGGAGAGTACTGGGAGTTGAATTGCTCCAGTTTTTCGCGGACAAAAACGGAGGCTTGCATTTCAAAAGAGAATGCTCACATTACGATTATCTCCCGCCTGGAATGTGAGGTGTTTCCATTTTTCCCTTTAGAGAAGAACTGGATCAGTGTAAGATCCTGTCAAGCTGAAGAGGCAGGAAGAACTCAAGACTTTCTCAGCCGTCGGTGGTGACCCATGTGCACACCTTGTGAGTTGCCGCTTGGCTTGAGTTTTTGTGGTGCCCTGTTACGTAGGAGTCTGTCTGCCCTGGTATTAAAGTTACAATAGGTATTTCAAAGGAACTACGTGCTGCAGTAGTTGCTGAGGTGGGCTACATACTTGGGGAATTTTCCACTCTCACTGGGTCGTTTTTGGTGAAGTACTGCCTTTTTGACGGAGATTTCTTTTTTTGTGCTCTTGATAATTAAGTTTATTCGTAGACAATTATCTCAGCCACCTGGAGTTTTGGCTAACCGTGGTAACGTCTTTCTTGAGTTAAACTTTATTCGACTCTCTGATAGCACGGCGACCATTTGCAACAAAATTTCCTGTGGGGTTAGCAATTGCAAGGAGTAAGCTGAGATGGGTGTACGGGGTGGTAGGTGCAACGAGCCGCACCACCAGCGCAGCTCCACACTGACCAAGAAAAACTACGAGCCATTCAGGGGAAACGATACGGATACTTGTTTGCCGTGTTGTTCCTGTAGGGGGAAGCACTCGTTTACTACAGGGGTCCTTAAATGAGGAAAACGGGGCCTTCACAGGGAACTCAGTGAAAGAGTTACCACAGAGCCAGGTGACTGTAAGGCACACAGTTGCTATGAAAAATGAGGAGCAGGCAAGGAAGGGCAAACTGGATAGCAAAAAGGCACGGAACTAATTAGAGGAATCTGATAAGTTGGAGGCGACTAAACAAGGGATAAAAGTATCAGAAGACGAGCAGGAAAAATGGGGGTCACCACAGGCAGAGTTGTTGGGAATGGCAAAATCCTCAGCAACGCTGCTCAGGACCGGGGATCGAAGGGGCGAGGATCGGAAAGAAGCCAAAGATGGGCATGCTACAAATGTTATGGGGATAGTGGGGCTAATCGCTAACTAGAGGTGCACAATGCGCAATTGAGTGAAGCTTGGGAAGCCAAACAACGCACTGAAGCAGAGACCCCTTGTAAAGAAGTTCAGGATACCCCGTTCCATGCACGAGCATCCATTTTACAAACGACATTTATTATTCGGATGAACCATCTTTGCTGGAATTACGATTGTCTGTTTTATTTCTCTAAATCTTTGTCACAAACGGAACCCCCACAGTTGCCTCGAGCACGAGTCGCTCAGCTTGAACTTCGTTGTAACTGTATTTGGTAATCCCATCCTCTGTATCTAACCCTTTGCTGTAACCCAGCTGCAGTTGTTGATTTGTTGTCCAATTTGGAGCGAAAGAGCCCAGAAGGAACACTATTGAGGTTTGATTATTGTAAAATTAATTAATTTGTTGTATGTAGTACCGTAGCTATTTGGAATCAACTGTTTTGAATTGTGTCGAAATTAGTTGCTACGCGTCGCTTGAATGTTCCGGTGGCTGGACTTTACAGTATTCAATACCCTCGGCAATTGCTGAGACATGAAATTACGCAGCAAATCGGCAAACCATTTCGAATCAAAGAACGATGCCCTGCAGGTGGACTAAACCCTGTTGCCCGTAGGTGTTGGTCATGTTTCTTGCTCAATCTATGGTATATCAGGTTGTTCTGGGGTTAGCTCGGTTTCCCATAGAGCTAGAGCGGGTCTGTTGTTAGCTGAGTTGAAGGAGAAGCAGGTTGCAGATTAATTCGAGTTAGATAAGCAACATGAGCTGCTTGAGGTGAAGAATGAGACGGAAATGGCGAAACTGCGCTTGGCACTCGCTGGGGAAAAAAATCCAGTCAACAGAGATGAAGTCAAGAGTGAAGTAATGGCCAGTGAACATCTTACTCGTTATCTAGGTGACTGCCATTTACGGAACAATGCACCACGAACAACAAGCGTGGTGTCAGTGGTGGAACCTGCAGTGGATTATCGTTTGCATTTACCCAGGATGGAACCAGAGTCATTTTCGGGAGGTTTGGGAAACAGTTCGAATATTACGTCGAAGGTGGAGTTCGAGACGATGGCCAGCGCCTACTTTATTTGATGCATTACTGCAAGGGACAAGCAAGGGATGCGATTGCCTAGTGTGTCATGTTGCCTCCAACACTGGCATAGAATAGGGGTGGGGAAATCTGAAATGATCTGTGTGGAGAAGATCATGCAGTGGCTCGTTCACTGATTGACGGCTTACTGCAAGGTATGAAGCCTCTGGTAGAAGATTCGGATTCCCTGACCAGGTTCTCGTTGAAAATGCTCAAAGTTGAAGTTGCTGTCGCACAGATGAGTTACATATCAGACCCCAACTCACCGCAGACCATGGAACGTATTACTCGAGTGCCACCAACGCGTCTCCAGGATTTGTGGGCTAGGACCTTTGATGATGTTTTGGGAAGAGGAGACGAACCCAGGTTCCAAGATCTGCAGCTCTTAGTGTCCCGTGAGGCACGAATTTCTCGAAGTAGGTTTGGCAAACTGGCTGCCAATTGCAAGGCTCAGAGGTATTCGCGGTCATCCAGTTGGAGGAATTATGCCCAAAACTCGCATCCGGAAGCGACACGGTCCACGCCAAAACAGGGCAGTACTTTGTTGGTCGCAGCCAAAAGGTGCTCAGTATGTAGTGGAATACACGCACTTGAGGAATGTCAGCGATTCCTGTCTCGTGATATACCCGGTCTTTGAGCATTGGTCAAAGAAATCAAGGCTTGTTTTTCGTGTCTCAAGTGCGGATATCTGTCTAGCAACTGTTCTGTTTCCAAACCATGTTCAACATCAGGGTGGCAGATACGGCACCATCCTCTACTGCATGATGCACAGAAGCAATACACTGATCGAGTCACGCGAGATACAACACAAGCGCTGCAGCTGGATGAGCTGGGCACGGACAATGCAAAAAGGCCTGGGCAGAGGACCAATAGTTATGCGGCTACTCTTAGGCCAGAATGTCGTGTCGGTTCAGGTATGGAACCAGCACGAGTAGACGGACCGGGGGCTCTGTGGAGACCTACGCCATGCTTTACAGCAGGTTTGACGTGACTTTAATACAAAAAGACCTTATGGAGCTGGTGGGCTTGAAGGCACCCCTGACCTCACCTTCGGTTTAGACCGTAAATGAGAATACCACTTGTAATTCGGGAATGACGGAGCTGCGACTGAACTCGTTGTCAGAGAATGATTTCGTAAATATAGAGGGAGCCTTCTGTGCTGACAGGCTACCAATCCAAGCAGTCCAGTACTGCACAGATGCGGACAATTTATCCTGGGCTCACCTACATTGCGTTCAAAGGCAGGATCTGAAAGATTCAAGAGTGCGAATCCTTATAGGTGCCGACGCTCCAGAAGCACATTGGGCATTAGAGCACAGATGCGGTAAAAAACAACCCTATGCCGTGCGGACGATTTTAGGATAGATTGTTCTTGGTCCGATAAACCAGGAACCAAGCTTGGTTAGGACAGCAAATCACATTGAGAGGGGAATCGATCCCTTTGCAGAACAGCTCGATCGACTATACAACGCCGATTTCTGCGATGGGTGGGCATCGGAAAACGCTCCTTCATTAGAAGGCGAATAGGCCGTTGAGACGGTTTCCAATGCCATGACCTGGTTGAACGGACACTATGAAGTTGCACTTCCGTGGAGGAATCCTGCAGCGAAAATTCCAAATGATTATGTTGTAACCAAAGAGAGATTAAAAGGCTTGAGGAAAAGGTTTGCGCGTGACCCTGAATTCTTTGACAAATACTCTACAATGATAAAGGGTGATGTGCGCAAGGGCCCAGCCCAGTTAGTGGCCGACATACAGCTTAAAGTGGGTTTCGAACCACAGTGGTAATTACCACATCGCGCAGTTACAAACCCTGAAAAGCCTAGCAAGTTGAGGGTGGTGTTTGACTGTGCGGCTGCATTCCAGGGACGCTCCTTGAATGATTACTTGCTACAGAGGCCGGACACGACAGCAAGCTTAGTTGGAGTATTGCTTCGTTTTCGAAAGGAATCTGTCGTGTTGACTGCGGATATTGAAGAAATGTTCATGCAGGTTTGAGTGCCGGCGAGAGACAAAGGAGCACTGAGGTTCCTCTGGTGGGATAATGGTCAACTAGGCGCAGACTTGGTGCAGACTTGGTGTCAAGAGGCACAACATCACCGAGTGATATCAGCTGCTGGTTCGAAGGCCCCAACTTCTTGATCAACGATGAAACTTTGTGGCCGAACAGTCCTACGGTTACTGCAGCACCACCAAACGTTGAGTTGAAGCAGTCCTCGAGTACAGTTCTCACAGTGTTGCAGAATACACGGAAGGACGCACTTCTAGCTAGGTACTCTGGTTAATTTCACTTGCTGAAGTCGACAGCGTGGTTAACACGTTTTAAAATGCACGCTGCAGTCATGAGAGGCGGACGCCTCGATCTAGGACTGAAAACTGGGCCGCTGAAGTTAAACGACATTGCTAAAGCGGAGGTAAGTGTTATTCTGATTGTACAAGCTAAGGTCTATGGTGAAGAGTTAAAATGGCTACGCGACAGGAATAATAACCTATGCACTTAAAGGCCTCCGGTGGACAGGACTCCACTAAAACTAGATCCAGTTTTAATAAATGGAATTACTCGTGTTGGAGGACGAATGAACCGCTCCATTCAGCTTCAGGGTGTGGAACATCCGGTGATACTACCCAAGGCTCACCCGATTACAGACTCGATAATCCGATGGTATCACGCGATGGAAGGACACGCAGGACCTTCTCAGTTACTCGCGGAACTTCGCATAACGTTTTGGATTGTACAGGGGGGAGCTGCCGTCAAGCGATTACTTGGAGGATGTTGGAAATGCCGGAAACATTTGGCGGTCGTGGGCAAACAGATGATGGCTTCTCTATCAGCCATGAGAGTCCAACAAGGTTGGTTTCCGTTCAGGTACGTCGGAATAGATTACTTCGGCCCATTTGCAGTTAAACATGGGCGCAGCATGAAGAAACGATATGGATGCGTCTCCACCTGCCTCCTAATGCGTGCAGTACATATTGAAGTTACTTATTCTCTAAACACGGATTCATTCACTATGACAATGCTGCGTTTCGTGTCGAGGAGAGGGGCACCGTCCGAGATTTTTAGTGATAACGGCACAAACTTTGTTGGGGCTCAAAGAGAATTGAAGAACCTAGCGGAAAACTGGTCTAGTGATAAGATTGCTGGTAGATTGTTGCAACGGGGCGTGCAGTGGCACTTCAATCCCCCACATGCTAGTCACCGTAGTGGCATATGGGAGATCATGGTGCGCTCGGCTAGAGGAGTGCTTCTTTCAGTTTGTGACGGGCAGCCGATGACTGACGAAATATTGTTGACATTGCTTACAGAAAGTGAGCGGATGGTAAACGGACGACCGCTAATGCTTTCGACCTCAGACTGCCATGATCTGCTAGTACTCACGCCCGATGACCTACTTATCATGAGGACGAATCCACGAGGTTTTCCGACGAATTCTTTGCTCGATAGAATGGTTCGCCAGTGGAGGCAGGCAAACTACCCAACATCTGTTTTTTAGAAGGGATGGATCAGGGAATATCTTCCACTGAACTAATAATAATAATAATAATAATGGTATGTTTCTCGGCCATGGTCGAGACGCACGCGCTAGCGCATGATCACGGAGTGACACGTTACTCAATGAGGCGGAATATTCACAAATTCAAAGTATGAAAGTCGAGAGTATCAGCGACAGATAGGCATAGCCAGCAACAGTTTTAATGGATCACTTTAATAATGGTTCGCGCGGCAGTTTCAAAGCGGTTTCGAATCCGGGCTGGGCGGTGGAGATATAGCAAAACCGTTCGCGCAGTGTCAAGGACGCATTATGAACCAGAATGATGCGAGCCGGGGAAACGGAGGCCTACTGAGGTTCTGCAGATGGAGTAAATTTTAAACAAGAAAGGGAAGAAAAAAAATTGTAAAGAAGTGTTCTCGGGAAAGTCGGTGCATGCGGAGAGGATAGCGATCCATGAAGACGATGCAGACCCTGAATGACGGATTTACCGGAGTTCAAAAAATGGAATGAGTTTTGGATCGGTGCCGAGACCAATTTCGTGAAAGTAAACACTGGTGGATGTGGGAGAAACAGCAGTCCATAAAAAGGTGAGTTTAGATTCAGGATCAGTAACATGTACCATTCAGAAATGAGAAAGCGCAACTGGAAGGTCCTCGAGAAGTGGAGAGTCAATTTCCAACCGGCTACGGTTCGGAGGAAAGGTGGACTGTGGTAACGGATAATAAAGTGGGAAATCTCCGCATGGACGTGAGCGTTAATATGCTGTTTCACTGACAAATATATATATATATATATATATATATATATATATATATATATGTTGACTTATTTGCCCTCAGTGATATTCAGCGTCGTTTCTGGTAACGTACGACATGATATGGGTATGTTTAAGCGGCAGAAGTGGATAACCCGGGAAAGCAGCCTCAGATAGGTTGGCGTAGTGCTACTAGTTTTGGAGGCTTTGCAGCTTGGCCAGGGGCCGGTAGGAGTCATTGAAAGCACATCAGTTTCGAATGACGGGTTGGTAAGAACGACAACAGTGCGAACTAATGAAGGATTATTTCTCAATGACATTGGAAAGATTTGTCTTATTGAACGCGAACCGGACACTGGTGATGTAAGTTCAGAGGCCAACTCGCCTCAAGTGGGAGGCGGGTCTTCGGAACTGCCGAACCTGGAGGGACCACTGAGTGTTGATCCAATTGTCCGACTGGGAGCAGCTATTGACGGTGATGAGTTGTAGGTATTGGGGAACCGTGGGGCGAGCCAATGCAAGAGGTCGACCACACCCAGTGGAGCACGGGAAAAATTGGGTCGGATTTTAAGGGCCGGTGTAAAGGAGTTCATTATACCCCGTTCCATGCACGAGCATCCATTTTACAAACGACATTTATTATTCGGATGAACCATCTTTGCTGGAATTACGATTGTCTGTTTTATTTCTCTAAATCTTTGTCACAAACGGAACCCCCACAGTTGCCTCGAGCACGAGTCGCTCAGCTTGAACTTCGTTGTAACTGTATTTGGTAATCCCATCCTCTGTATCTAACCCTTTGCTGTAACCCAGCTGCAGTTGTTGATTTGTTGTCCAATTTGGAGCGAAAGAGCCCAGAAGGAACACTATTGAGGTTTGATTATTGTAAAATTAATTAATTTGTTGTATGTAGTACCGTAGCTATTTGGAATCAACTGTTTTGAATTGTGTCGAAATTAGTTGCTACGCGTCGCTTGAATGTTCCGGTGGCTGGTCTTTACACTTTTTTGTGCTAACTGCGCCCTCCGGGAAACCCTCAAACGTTTCGGCGGCACCAGCAATTTGCTAGGAAGAGCAAAGTGCCACTTCTAAGTGGACGACTTCCTGTCTTACTTTGACGACCCAAATACTACTATTCTATATATGACCGAACTGACCGCCACTCTAAAGGCCGGAGTATTCAATCTCTTTAACTGGAATTCAAACAGCCAGGAAGTGCTCAATATTTTCCTGATTCCGCGAAAATGGAGTGTGCGAGAGGACTTTTGGGATCCTTTTCACTAACGGAGCGCAAGCTTGGACTATAATGGAAACCCGGAGGTGACGAATTCATATTCACACTGGACCTACCCAAAAGACCAGCCACTCGGAGAGGAGTCCCATTACCAGTTTCAAGCCTCTACGACCCCCTAGTTTTCGTTTCCCCATGGTCGCTACCGGGAATGTGCTTGCTGTAATAGCTGTGCCACTGAGGGACGGGTTGGGCAGGACTCCTCCAGGATGACGACGATAAGCCATGGCGCGACTGGCTGCACGGCCTGGAGTAACTTGGTGAGATCAAAATACGAGGATGCTTGACAGGAATTAAGTGCACAAACGACGCCCAACTCAACTTATTTCCTGTTGCATCAAAATTAGTCTACGGGATAGTGGCTTACGGCTGCCGGTTAGAAGAAAATGGTGGGCGACACAGTAAGATATTATTCGCAAAGTCGAGAGTGGCTCCACTGAAAACGGTGTCCATTCCGAGGCTGGAACTGACGGCAGCAGTACTGGCCGTGAAAGTCGTGAGGCTTATTAGGAGATGCCTCGACCGGATAAACTGGGAACCAAATTTTGGACGGACTCAGCCACGTAACTACACTACATAAACAACATTACCACTCGCTTTAACACCTTTGTGGCTAACAGACTTGCTGTAATCCACGAGTCGACTAAGACCGATCAATGGCGCTATGCAAAATCCGCCATTAACCCGGCCGGCTTCTGCTCAAGGGGCCTGAAAACACTGGAGGTTGCGTATGTGGACAATGGGACCGGGCTTCCTAATTGCAGCTAAAGAGATGTGGCCAAAGCTGCTATTATATAAGCCTGATGATGGAGATATCGAGACCGAAAGACTGATCTGACTACAAGCTCCACGGGAAGCGTAAGCCTAATAGAAAAACCTTGCCTCTTCCCCGACTGAATAAAAATGGTAAGAGCCGTGGTCTGGTGGACACGATGCAAAGTACTCTTATTGATCTTGAAATGCACACAACCATAGAACACATTAAATGTGGAGATGATACTATCGGGCGAGCTGAACCAAGCCGAACTCGACGTTCTACGCCCACTACAGCTAGACGCTTTCCCGTTCGAGGCCCGCGAGCCAGCCAGGACAGATGATAACACCAAAGGAAGCAGGCTGTTGTGCAGCAGTATCCGAAGACTAAACACTATGAAAACCAACGGACTACTAACAATTGGAGGGCGGCTGATGAATTCAAATCTATAGTACGAAACAAAATACCCCATAATAGTCCCTGGTGACCACTACATAAAGAGATACCTGATAGACCATGTACATCGAGAAGAGAGACAAGCAGGTTTCAACCACTTTTTGAACAATATAAGTCGACGATTTCGGGTGACAAAGGGACCAGCGATGGTCAAGTGAGTCATAGGCAACTGCATCACTTGTCGTCGCCGGAGGGTGGTGGCAGGCTAACAAATGTTGGCCCCCCTTCCAGCCGTAAGAGTTCAACCGGGACGGTGCCTATTCGTGGCAATCGGCATCGACTGCTTTGGCTCGGTACTTGTACGACAGAAAAGGAGCAAACAAAGGAGGTACGGCTGCCTGATAACATGTTTACAATCCAGAGCAGTCCATCATGAAGTAGTACGTAGTATGGCCACCGATTCACTTCTTATGGCCCTTCAAAGGTTCATTGCGAGGCGGGGCGTCCCCAAGAACGTATACTCAGACAATGGCTCGAACTTCATTGAAGCTCATGAGGAGTTAGAGAAATGGTGGAACCGCCTGGGCCACGACAAGATACAAGACAAGACCGTAACAAAGGGGATAGAATGGCACCTCAACCCACCTAATATCAGTCATCGAGGTGGCATTTGGGAAAGGCTGATACGATCGACTAGGAAAATACTCACAGCCCTGACCTCACAACAAAACCTCGATGACGAGACGCTGACTACTTTACTAACAGAAGTAGAACTCATACTGAAAAACAGACCCCTGGTGCCGATCGTCCCAGGACCGGCAAGCTAACCGGCTCTCACTCCCAACGACCTGTTATTGCTGCGGTCAAACGTAGAAGCAATAGCACCGAAAACCCTATGTAGAAGGTATATCGTAGAATGGAAACAAGTGAACCACCTGGCACAGGCTTTCTGGAGACGATGGACGAGAGAGTACCTACCGACACTGCAGCTTCGGCAAAGTGGATCTCCAAAGGGGGTTTGTTCAGACGTGGTGATGTAGTCATCCTCGTGGGGGGCCACTTACATTAGCCGATTAGAGTGACCAAGGACGGCCGTACAGAAATCGATGGCTTCGTGCGCACGGTGGTGGTGAGAACGAACAAGGGAGACTTAATGCGTGATATCCGTAAGATATGCTTGCCCGAAGGTGATAATAGCGAGGGCAAAGTCGGCGCTACAGACCAAGCCAAAACCAAGTCTATCGATACTAACTGAAGCTGAATTAATTTACTTATTCCTCATGCATTCTCCCGTAGGTCCCAACCCTTCACACCGTCTTTGAAGCATATTTGCGTCTAATTTCACACGATGTTCACTACTTACTATGGAGTTGGTTGTCGAAACCCTAGTTTATCGCACGACACGACGTTGTTTGTGAAGTAGCGGAAACTCTTGAACAAGCACTCGTTGACAGTTTGTAGAAATATCTCTTTTTCCGTGACCTGTTTGTATTATCATTCAACCTGTGTCCGAGTGGATATGAGATGTGGGTCAAACATACTTTCAATGTGACAACATCGCATTTTGAGCCCCTGACGTTCGAGTACCCCGTAGCCATCTCGATATTTCATAAAGAATTCTCAGTGCTCATCTCGCCACGTACTTTACCCTTGTTCAGGCATCCTTTACCTCCATATTCCGTAGTTTGTCTAAGCATCCCGATCACATCGAAGTCCTTTTTTACACGGATAATGTTGCATCATTCTCAGAAGAGACTCTAAGACGTCGGGAGATTAAGAGTAAACTAAAGAAACCTGCAAGCTTGTCCGCGACTGGCCAACGATAGACGAAGCACGTAGCGGCTGGCGTATGCACCGACTTAGAGTCTAGGTAAATTAGAGCAAATCAGTACCACTATTTACTCATTGGAGATCGACCGTTTCATGGAAGAATTTAGTGGGCAGTGTAAAGCACATGCACGGAAATCCTCCCTAGCCGTTGTCATATACTTGTATCGTTGAGACTATGCTCTTTGTTTTATTGACCCTCGAACAAGTACAACATGTATCAATCACTACACCTCAACATTTGTCTATATTTTGCTCAAATGAAATGGAATATTTTCAATTCGAACTTGGACTGCCGTGACCGTGGTACCTGACGTTGGCCATTTTTGAACTCTGGTCCTCGTTGTTAGACGTTGTGGCCGTACAGTTGAGGTTTGTACATATTTAAATGCGTGTAACTTGTTAATTCAGTACAGTAGAAACTACGAATCAATCTCGTCCTGGATTTGGGATTCGTTTGAATTGGTTACGCGTCACTCACACTCGGAATAACCGTTACACGGAAAATCTCGTGGATTCGTCCTCATGATAAGTAGGTCATCGGGCGTGAGTACTGGCAGATCATGGCAGTCTGAGGTCGAAAGCATTAGCGGTCGTCCGTTTACCATCCGCTCACTTTCTGTAAGCAATGTCAACAATATTTCGTCAGTCATCGGCTGCCCGTCACAAACTGAAAGAAGCACCCCTCTAGCCGAGCGCACCATGATCTCCCATATGCCACTACGGTGACTAGCATGTGGGGGATTGAAGTGCCACTGCACGCCCCGTTGCAACAATCTATCAGCAATCTTATCACTAGACCAGTTTTCCGCTAGGTTCTTCAATTCTCTTTGAGCCCCAACAAAGTTTGTGCCGTTATCACTAAAAATCTCGGACGGTGCCCCTCTCCTCGACACGAAACGCAGCATTGTCATAGTGAATGAATCCGTGTTTAGAGAATAAGTAACTTCAATATGTACTGCACGCATTAGGAGGCAGGTGGAGACGCATCCATATCGTTTCTTCATGCTGCGCCCATGTTTAACTGCAAATGGGCCGAAGTAATCTATTCCGACGTACCTGAACGGAAACCAACCTTGTTGGACTCTCATGGCTGATAGAGAAGCCATCATCTGTTTGCCCACGACCGCCAAATGTTTCCGGCATTTCCAACATCCTCCAAGTAATCGCTTGACGGCAGCTCCCCCCTGTACAATCCAAAACGTTATGCGAAGTTCCGCGAGTAACTGAGAAGGTCCTGCGTGTCCTTCCATCGCGTGATACCATCGGATTATCGAGTCTGTAATCGGGTGAGCCTTGGGTAGTATCACCGGATGTTCCACACCCTGAAGCTGAATGGAGCGGTTCATTCGTCCTCCAACACGAGTAATTCCATTTATTAAAACTGGATCTAGTTTTAGTGGAGTCCTGTCCACCGGAGGCCTTTAAGTGCATAGGTTATTATTCCTGTCGCGTAGCCATTTTAACTCTTCACCATAGACCTTAGCTTGTACAATCAGAATAACACTTACCTCCGCTTTAGCAATGTCGTTTAACTTCAGCGGCCCAGTTTTCAGTCCTAGATCGAGGCGTCCGCCTCTCATGACTGCAGCGTACATTTTAAAACGTGTTAACCACGCTGTCGACTTCAGCAAGTGAAATTAACCAGAGTACCTAGCTAGAAGTGCGTCCTTCCGTGTATTCTGCAACACTGTGAGAACTGTACTCGAGGACTGCTTCAACTCAACGTTTGGTGGTGCTGCAGTAACCGTAGGACTGTTCGGCCACAAAGTTTCATCGTTGATCAAGAAGTTGGGGCCTTCGAACCAGCAGCTGATATCACTCGGTGATGTTGTGCCTCTTGACACCAAGTCTGCACCAAGTCTGCGCCTAGTTGACCATTATCCCACCAGAGGAACCTCAGTGCTCCTTTGTCTCTCGCCGGCACTCAAACCTGCATGAACATTTCTTCAATATCCGCAGTCAACACGACAGATTCCTTTCGAAAACGAAGCAATACTCCAACTAAGCTTGCTGTCGTGTCCGGCCTCTGTAGCAAGTAATCATTCAAGGAGCGTCCCTGGAATGCAGCCGCACAGTCAAACACCACCCTCAACTTGCTAGGCTTTTCAGGGTTTGTAACTGCGCGATGTGGTAATTACCACTGTGGTTCGAAACCCACTTTAAGCTGTATGTCGGCCACTAACTGGGCTGGGCCCTTGCGCACATCACCCTTTATCATTGTAGAGTATTTGTCAAAGAATTCAGGGTCACGCGCAAACCTTTTCCTCAAGCCTTTTAATCTCTCTTTGGTTACAACATAATCATTTGGAATTTTCGCTGCAGGATTCCTCCACGGAAGTGCAACTTCATAGTGTCCGTTCAACCAGGTCATGGCATTGGAAACCGTCTCAACAGCCTATTCGCCTTCTAATGAAGGAGCGTTTTCCGATGCCCACCCATCGCAGAAATCGGCGTTGTATAGTCGATCGAGCTGTTCTGCAAAGGGATCGATTCCCCTCTCAATGTGATTTGCCGTCCTAACCAAGCTTGGTTCCTGGTTTATCGGACCAAGAACAATCTATCCTAAAATCGTCCGCACGGCATAGGGTTGTTTTTTACCGCATCTGTGCTCTAATGCCCAATGTGCTTCTGGAGCGTCGGCACCTATAAGGATTCGCACTCTTGAATCTTTCAGATCCTGCCTTTGAACGCAATGTAGGTGAGCCCAGGATAAATTGTCCGTATCTGTGCAGTACTGGACTGCTTGGATTGGTAGCCTGTCAGCACAGAAGGCTCCCTCTATATTTACGAAATCATTCTCTGACAACGAGTTCAGTCGCAGCTCCGTCATTCCCGAATTACAAGTGGTATTCTCATTTACGGTCTAAACCGAAGGTGAGGTCAGGGGTGCCTTCAAGCCCACCAGCTCCATAAGGTCTTTTTGTATTAAAGTCACGTCAAACCTGCTGTAAAGCATGGCGTAGGTCTCCACAGAGCCCCCGGTCCGTCTACTCGTGCTGGTTCCATACCTGAACCGACACGACATTCTGGCCTAAGAGTAGCCGCATAACTATTGGTCCTCTGCCCAGGCCTTTTTGCATTGTCCGTGCCCAGCTCATCCAGCTGCAGCGCTTGTGTTGTATCTCGCGTGACTCGATCAGTGTATTGCTTCTGTGCATCATGCAGTAGAGGATGGTGCCGTATCTGCCACCCTGATGTTGAACATGGTTTGGAAACAGAACAGTTGCTAGACAGATATCCGCACTTGAGACACGAAAAACAAGCCTTGATTTCTTTGACCAATGCTCAAAGACCGGGTATATCACGAGACAGGAATCGCTGACATTCCTCAAGTGCGTGTATTCCACTACATACTGAGCACCTTTTGGCTGCGACCAACAAAGTACTGCCCTGTTTTGGCGTGGACCGTGTCGCTTCCGGATGCGAGTTTTGGGCATAATTCCTCCAACTGGATGACCGCGAATACCTCTGAGCCTTGCAATTGGCAGCCAGTTTGCCAAACCTACTTCGAGAAATTCGTGCCTCACGGGACACTAAGAGCTGCAGATCTTGGAACCTGGGTTCGTCTCCTCTTCCCAAAACATCATCAAAGGTCCTAGCCCACAAATCCTGGAGACGCGTTGGTGGCACTCGAGTAATACGTTCCATGGTCTGCGGTGAGTTGGGGTCTGATATGTAACTCATCTGTGCGACAGCAACTTCAACTTTGAGCATTTTCAACGAGAACCTGGTCAGGGAATCCGAATCTTCTACCAGAGGCTTCATACCTTGCAGTAAGCCGTCAATCAGTGAACGAGCCACTGCATGATCTTCTCCACACAGATCATTTCAGATTTCCCCACCCCTATTCTATGCCAGTGTTGGAGGCAACATGACACACTAGGCAATCGCATCCCTTGCTTGTCCCTTGCAGTAATGCATCAAATAAAGTAGGCGCTGGCCATCGTCTCGAACTCCACCTTCGACGTAATATTCGAACTGTTTCCCAAACCTCCCGAAAATGACTCTGGTTCCATCCTGGGTAAATGCAAACGATAATCCACTGCAGGTTCCACCACTGACACCACGCTTGTTGTTCGTGGTGCATTGTTCCGTAAATGGCAGTCACCTAGATAACGAGTAAGATGTTCACTGGCCATTACTTCACTCTTGACTTCATCTCTGTTGACTGGATTTTTTTCCCCAGCGAGTGCCAAGCGCAGTTTCGCCATTTCCGTCTCATTCTTCACCTCAAGCAGCTCATGTTGCTTATCTAACTCGAATTAATCTGCAACCTGCTTCTCCTTCAACTCAGCTAACAACAGACCCGCTCTAGCTCTATGGGAAACCGAGCTAACCCCAGAACAACCTGATATACCATAGATTGAGCAAGAAACATGACCAACACCTACGGGCAACAGGGTTTAGTCCACCTGCAGGGCATCGTTCTTTGATTCGAAACGGTTTGCCGATTTGCTGCGTAATTTCATGTCTCAGCAATTGCCGAGGGTATTGAATACTGTAAAGTCCAGCCACCGGAACATTCAAGCGACGCGTAGCAACTAATTTCGACACAATTCAAAACAGTTGATTCCAAATAGCTACGGTACTACATACAACAAATTAATTAATTTTACAATAATCAAACCTCAATAGTGTTCCTTCTGGGCTCTTTCGCTCCAAATTGGACAACAAATCAACAACTGCAGCTGGGTTACAGCAAAGGGTTAGATACAGAGGATGGGATTACCAAATACAGTTACAACGAAGTTCAAGCTGAGCGACTCGTGCTCGAGGCAACTGTGGGGGTTCCGTTTGTGACAAAGATTTAGAGAAATAAAACAGACAATCGTAATTCCAGCAAAGATGGTTCATCCGAATGATAAATGTCGTTTGTAAAATGGATGCTCGTGCATGGAACGGGGTATCCTGAACTCCTTTACAAGGGAAATGACACCGTCCCAAAATGATTCATGTTCAGCCTGTACTCGTCTGATGCTCGATTTTGCGTCGTTTCCAGGCCACCAGAGAGGAGGAAATGCGTCCCTATCTTCAACGGGCATCTTCACTTGTAGAATTATTTCACGCATATCTGCCGGGACGGCCACTTTTTCTTAGCCGAAAACGACATAATACTTCTACTAGTGGTGTTGTCCAGTCAGGGCCCTGTAGTATATGGTCGTTGAGTGGCACATCCTCACGTTTGGCGGCACAGTCGAAAACCACCCTGACCTCCCCTGGTTTCTTTGAGTTCGCGACCGGGTGATGAGGTAGGTACCACCGTAAATTTGAGCTGATTACCGCTGTGTCCACTCTTTCCATATAACTCAAGTCTATCTTATGTAGCAAGGCTTGCGTGTATTCTACTTTAATTGTGGTTCTCGATTTATCCTGGTTTTGAGGAAGCATAATCTTTTCAGAGCCATTTCTCAGCACAGGTTTTATGTTGGGTCCCCACGGGACAGGAGCCTCGATACGATCTATTACATACTTAGCATTCTTGGCTACCGTTTTCAAAGCTCACCTACCTTCTCGTGATGGGGCTCCTCTAGCGATGGCCAGGTCGGTAAATTCGGCGTTATACAGCTGTTGGAATGCCTGTTCAATGTTCGCCGTCTCCACCAAAGTGCAGTTGATTTGGATTTGTTTGCCGCATCTTCCATCTGTACTATCTTATAAAGTCCAGCCGAATATAAAGTGCACTGCATAGGGTGACTTGCGGCTTCCTATTCTTTGATCCAGGACCCAATGCGATTCCGGTACATCACAACCGATCAGCGGATCAGTTTCTATATTCTGCCGCTCCTCGAACGTAACCCTGTCGAGATCCGGCCACTGAGTCAGAATCGATTGCACTGACTGAGGTGCTCTCATCGGCAGATCCTTTATGGTGAATGCTTCCAGAGTTTCTGCTCTATCGTTTCTGACCGAGGAAGCGAGTCGTAGGTGCGGTTTGGTAGACTGGATGACCTGGGTGCCACTCACCATGCTCACCGCTAGTGAAGACTGATTCCCTCTGATCTTTTAAGTCCCTGCAAACTCTTTCCTTACTGGCGTGGTATCCGAACCACTATCTACGAGAGCCAACGTTCTTATAATCCCAACTGGGGTTTCTACTCCAACTGCTATCACTCCCAGGCGAATGGGCTTACTAGTGGAGCGAGACACTGAGCATACCACACTTGGCTTCGGGGTTTCTTTGGCATTTAAAATCTGGCATTTGTGTAGTAGGTCAAGGTGCTTCGCATGGCATCCATCCTGACTACAACTGGGTTTCGTTCGGCAAACCGCTGCTCGATGTGAATCGATGAGACGGAAGAAGCACGCGCCCAGCCTCTTAGCCATTTCTCATCGCTCGTCGGCGTGTACTTTGCGGAGGCGAGGGCATTGCGCTAAGCGATGAGGCATCCCACAAACTTTACACACCGTCAAGTTTTCCGCTTCTCGAGATAATGTGTGTGTTTGCCCATGGCTGGCTTCTACTTGGTTCCCTGGTCCAGCTTTATTTCGTCGTAATCCTAGGTTACTTGTTCGTTTCGCGCACAAGTTGACCGAAAAGACTATTTGCTAGTCGGGCATGACGGTCTATAAACAGCTTCAGGTCTTCGAAAGTGGTTTCTCGCCCTAACCTACTGATCCCTTCGGCTTCCTTGGCCCATCTACCCTGTAGTTCTGCAGGTAAACTGCGCACTATGGTCTCCAATGTGTGCAGTGCGTTCAAGTCCGATCGGCAATCTAGGTGATTCAGTGCGATGCTGCAGTTCTGCATTTTTATCACCAGGCTGGCTAGAGAGCCCGACCCCCCCCACTTGGAACCTTTTGCCTCTGATAGTACACCATTCATTCAATTCCGGGCGACTTTAAATGGTTGCCCAAATGGGTCTTTCAGGATTTCACGTGCCCGGGTGTAACCTTCCTCGGGATCCAGCATCGAGCACCCATCGTTCGCCTCCCTGGCTCTCCCACGATAGTAAAGCAGCAAATACAAGAATCTCTGTCCTGGGTCGGACACTCTCCTTTCCACAAAGTTCTCGTACTGTTTAACGAACTTACAGCACTGTTCTGCGATCCCGTCGAGTGGGGACAATTTCACTCTTGGTAAGTCGATAGCGTGGGTTACACTGGTACAAGTCGACTTAAATCGTTCCACGGAACTGCTGGTCTAAATGCCCGTATGCTCCGTGGTCTTCAAAGTCACCTTTCGCTCCCGCCTTCGGGGTTGATCTTTCCTGGCAGATTCAGCTTCTTCCCTAGCCGGCTAAGCTGGGTGTCTAATTCAACAATTCTCAATCGATAGATATCATCACCTTTGAATTCTATGCCACTAGCTGAAAGACATGAAATTGCACTGTCAGGACTAGTAGACCTAGTAATATCTAAGGAATCAGTATCACCCAAAAATACGCCAGGGACTTGTCGGGTTACTTCCTGTCCAGCTTCGGTTTGTCTTTGTCCTCCTCCTTGCATTTCTGATTGACCTCCTCCTGGAGATTCCAAGTTGAGTACTGTAAAGGTTATTTCGAGTGCGAGTAAAGCGTAACCAATTCAAACGAATCCCAAATCCAGGACGAGATTGATTCGTAGTTTCTACTGTACTGAATTAACAAGTTACACGCATTTAAATATGTACAAACCTCAACTGTACGGCCACAACGTCTAACAACGAGGACCAGAGTTCAAAAATGGCCAACGTCAGGTACCACGGTCACGGCAGTCCAAGTTCGAATTGAAAATATTCCATTTCATTTGAGCAAAATATAGACAAATGTTGAGGTGTAGTGATTGATACATGTTGTACTTGTTCGAGGGTCAATAAAACAAAGAGCATAGTCTCAACGATACAAGTATATGACAACGGCTGTGGAGTATTCTCAAGCATGTACGTTACATTCCGACGAATTCTTTGGGAGTTGGAGTGGTTTGCCAGTGGAGGCAGCAAACTACCTAACATCTGTCTTTTAGAAGGGATGGGTCAGGGAATATCTTCCACTGAAATAACGGCGGCAGAAGTGGATAACCCGGGAAAGCAGCCTCAGATAGGTTGACGTAGTGCTACTAGTTTTGGAGGCTTTGCAGCTTGGCCAGGGGCCGGTAGGAGTCATTGAAAGCACATCAGTTTCGAATGACGGGTTGGTAAGAACGACAACAGTGCGAACTAATGAAGGATTATTTCTCAATGACATTGGAAAGATTTGTCTTATTGAACGCGAACCGGACACTGGTGATGTAAGTTCAGAGGCCAACTCGCCTCAAGTGGGAGGCGGGTCTTCGGAACTGCCGAACCTGGAGGGACCACTGAGTGTTGATCCAATTGTCCGACTGGGAGCAGCTATTGACGGTGATGAGTTGTAGGTATTGGGGAACCGTGGGGCGAGCCAATGCAAGAGGTCGACCACACCCAGTGGAGCACGGGAAAAATTGGGTCGGATTTTAAGGGCCGGTGTAAAGGAGTTCATTATACCCCGTTCCATGCACGAGCATCCATTTTACAAACGACATTTATTATTCGGATGAACCATCTTTGCTGGAATTACGATTGTCTGTTTTATTTCTCTAAATCTTTGTCACAAACGGAACCCCCACAGTTGCCTCGAGCACGAGTCGCTCAGCTTGAACTTCGTTGTAACTGTATTTGGTAATCCCATCCTCTGTATCTAACCCTTTGCTGTAACCCAGCTGCAGTTGTTGATTTGTTGTCCAATTTGGAGCGAAAGAGCCCAGAAGGAACACTATTGAGGTTTGATTATTGTAAAATTAATTAATTTGTTGTATGTAGTACCGTAGCTATTTGGAATCAACTGTTTTGAATTGTGTCGAAATTAGTTGCTACGCGTCGCTTGAATGTTCCGGTGGCTGGACTTTAAGCCCCTGCTTATCCTCATTACTATCGCATGCAGTAGGGCTCTTCCATCAAGCCGGGAATGAAGAGTTAGGCAAGCCACAGTGGGGTACGTAAGGATTGTGCGGATTCTCTCCCTAGTTCAAAGGTGGCGCCAGTACACTATCCTTTGCATTCAACAAAACCGGAACTGAAGCAGCCGGTTTGCACGATGATGAATGCTGAAGACACACTTGTGAGCAAATCTATGCCTAATATCGCAATCCTCAGCAGTGGTCACGCTGGAGAGAAAATGCTTACCGTGCCAGCTGCGTAAAGCAAGGCGGACGAGTCGGTAGATAAAAAAGTACACGCAGACGGTATTCAGCAGGTGGATACCCAGCAACCGCGTGCCATCAAGAGAACTGGTTTGGCCGAGGTGGAAGGGGAAGAGACGGAGAAGCAAATCCAGCGTACATATGTGTCCGTAACACGGATGAAAGCTGAACAACGGTCGCTGCACGAATACCCACGCGGGTGAACAAGGTCAAGGTCATCTTGACGCATGAATCAGGTTGTCTCAAATTTTTCTTTTTTCCGTCGTTAGGGCTTGATTTTGGGTCCCATCTAGTAGCAACATTTATCCACACTAAAGCGTCATATTGCCCGTGACAATAACTGCGACACACCATTGTGCGTCCGTAATTTATTACCGCGAGAAATCTACAAAACCCTCTACCTAGAAATCTAGATCTATTACTACTACAAACAGCCCTTTGCAAGCCCAACCTTAAAATACCCAGCGTTCTTTAGCTAGCTCAACTCTTTTGGTGATCGTCCGTTCCTTGGCGCCACCCCACAGTGAGATCGTAAAATATCAACACAAGACCTTTATAGGAAATTAGGTAGGAAGCCTAACTAAAAATATTTCTGGCGACTCCATCTGTGAAACCATTGTCGATTCTCGAACAATTCACGGGAATAACTGAACCATCACATCAATTCGTTTATCGATTTAAATCGGTATAGTTTTTGCTTAGCTATCTAGAGTAATACTAAAAAAATTACGGCTTTTTAGTGTGGTCCCATAACTCCAAAAACTTTCTGAGGATTTCCTCCGGACGCGAAATCTTGACCTAAACAGCTAATTTAAAAATTCTCGCAAAAGAAGTCTTTGAACTGCTTCCCAGGATATGAACTGAGAGAACCTTGTGTCTAAAATAAGAAAAAGTTGGCACCATCGTGCGCGACTGTGTGGCAGTCTACCACCCAATTCAGCATATTAATTCAGGGAATTCCCTGAAAGAAGTCCTCGTTTAATTTCAGAGACTCTATATCAACAGTTCCATAGTTTTAAGTTTCTTTGATCCAGAGCCACAGAGTAACACGTTTTTATTTCAGTAAGCCTGTACATTGGGGAACGTAAGACTACTCTGTGTATTTAGCTCTCTAGTGCAATCGCTGTCAGTGTTGCAATGCCCAAACTGCCGGCTAGACAAACCGCATCCTCACTGGTTGGTCGTACCAACATCCGACCAAAAGTACTCGCCAAGTCGAAAGTCGCAAAACTCCCACTGAATCCTTGTTCCGCTAGCCTGACCGATGTATTTGGAGGGGCAAACAAAAGGGCAGAGACCATAGAACACAATCTTCTTAATCTCAGTAGCCACATTTCTTTGATTGATACGACCCTATCCAAGCTAATTCCGCTCACGTATATCTCTGACCCTCCAACAAATCCGTCAACCCTAGACCTAGTCACGGCTGGGCGTTTCATAGACGCCATTGCCTCAGAAATAGTTCGAAGAATCAGTAACTCAAAAAATGCTGTGGTATTTAATATTCCCGACAGAATCCCTGTTGAGAAAGTAAAACATAACCTTCTAAGTTCTATTAATATGGCACACCACCCCTGCCAGTGCTTTCGGCTACGAAAGAACATTCAACGCAAATCCTGTCCAGTGTTGTTCAAATTTCTTGAAGAGGAACCCGCTAAACAATTCATTAAGAGCCAATCCACCGTCGCTTTGAGATCCCCGTTCAAGAACATTAAAATTGCTGCCGACAAAACCCCATTACAAAGGGAATTCGCCAGGTCCACCAGCACGCATTCAGCTTCGTCAAAAATTGTCCGCCCTCAACTATCCGCTTCTTCTCAGTCTGACGATGCGCAAAATGCATGCAATATCAATTCGGCTTCATGTTCACCAGAACATCGATCCCATATGTTTGACGTCGATTTAGATATATCCAGTTCAACGTCACCTCACCAGCCAGCGCCTAAGAAACCAAGAAGCATAGAGTTTACCCCGGGCAAGCTGTCCTCTCTTGAGCTGACTAACTCGATTCCACCATTACCTATCATCGAAATATCGGCCACGATCGATGACGATGCGAACCGCCTAACTGGCTTAACAGCCATACCCAGAAATCCTCAACCCATCAGCGGAGTCACCCCAAATTCTTCTTTGCCATCTCTCCACTCGGCTCCAATAGCCACTCGGCAATCTACGGTGCCTAGGCCATCCCCCAAACCAGCGAAAACATCATTACTAGGTGGACTGCACGCTGTTGACACTACGGTCAATCCTAACTCACTCATCAAGCCACACTTCCAACGGCTAAGGACCCCAAGCGAGGCAACACGGAGTGCAACAATGGACAAGAAAACGTCATTCAAGACCTATCTCCCCAATCCAAACCACCAACCACTAGTTGCACCGTACATTCCACCCAGTATCGCGTTCTCTTCACCTGGTTATCATCCTCATCAGGCTGGTACAACTAACCTCCGGGCCTCTTCAACAACGCCACCATTCATACCAAACGATTACTTTAGTGTTCTACATAACTTCTATCGTAGCCTAAGTAATATTTTCTCACATGAATCTCTTTCCTTTTATCGTTCACATATCTCACCCACCCTGAATCCCTTTTCTACCGCAGGCCACTTACAACAGTACCCACGACCTCCCAGTCTCTACGCCAACCAACACCCGTATATCCCACTTCCATTTCACATTCCCCCTCCAGGTTACAGCCCATCAAATTACTGATGTCAAGAGGGCACCTGTGTTACCGCCCGTATTAAGGCAGGTGCCAAGATACCTGAGGCTGCTACACGTCCTTTTTCTTTCCCACTTAACAGCTACTTAACCCTCCCTCCTCATATTTCTACGCCCCAGCCACCAGTATCTACCAATAGTAAAGCACTCGATAGTGATCTTTCGCGGTGTTGTTCCACGCTAAGTAGACTTACCAACCGCCGACATCCTTCCAATCTAACGAATCTCATCAGTACTAGCCACACCCGGCTTAGCTTAACAACCAAGCTGACTGCCACGCCAGGTGTTTCTACTCAGCTTATTTCACCATCCACATTACCGACTACTCCATCTCAAGAAATAATGATTGCGTCATCCGATCCGCCTTCAGCAAATGCAATTTCGGAATCCTATAAAGATCTTAACGTTAACCTTGACTCCACTAAACAGTTCTCATTGTTTATGCTGAATGCACGCTCAATAGTGAATAAGATGCGAATGCTGCGTATATTACTGCTCACGTCTGATTACGATCTTATTTTAATTACCGAAACCTGGTTGACAGACAACACTCCAAACGAGGATATCGCTATCACCGGATACCAAGCTTTCAGGAAAAATAGACTCACTCAGAGAGGGGGAGGCTGTCTTATATATGTAAGACAAAACATGCGAGCGAAAATATTTCAGCACCCCATACTTGATAACTTGCCTGATTCAGTTTGGCTACAGGTCACTACAGGATGTTCTGACTTCATTGTTAGTTGCATCTACCGCCCCCCGAATACTAGTCAAAACGACTTTCTGCCTATCATAGAGGCGTTAAACGTTGTTGCGGACATACCCGGCCCAAAACTGGTGGCCGGCGACTTTAACGCACCAGGCATACGTTGGTCCACTTTGAAAGCTCCACATCACTTGATACACTTCTTGACCAGCATTCGTTTAGGAGGATGGACTCAACATGTGATGTGCCCAACTAGAGGCAGTAGCGAAGTAATTAGTAACTACCTGCACTCTTCATCGGTCCATCCGATCACATCCGCAATGCTGTTGCATCGAGTGTTCGGGCTCTGTAGATCACTGCGTTCCCTCCACGATTGAACGTCTTCGATACACTTCCCATGCTGCATCGCCGCTCCGTTCCCATCATTTGTTACACCTGTCAAATTGGTCATTAGAAATGTGACACTCACCGTCTACTTGCTATACCATCATCGTTATCGAGACCTTTGATTTTCCAGATGTTGCATTCGTGTTATATTACCGAAACTGACCCCGTATGCAGCCTCTAAATCACACCACTATCTGCACCGGCCGATACATTTTATTTCTATATTCGTTGATCCACGGCCGCTTCCCGCGATATACCTGTGCAGTTTTACTGATCTGTCATTTTTGCATGGTACATACCACACAGCATTCATCTATTGACGTACACTTATCTGTGGATTACTTTACCTTTCCTCTCGCAGAACTGAACACCTGTATAATGGATGTAACCACACGGTCAATATTGATTAGTCTTCCACTTCCGCTTTGACATTTCATACCAACCCTACATAAAGTTTATAACTTGCCGCACGCTCACCTGTTTTACTCCGGCCGTTCCCTGCCACCATCACTCTGGTAGTATCCCTCCCAAGAAATACGCAATTGTTTGCAACATATATGATTCCTCCAGTATACAGCCACCACTTTATATACTACCATCTTTTCAGACTGAAATATTTCCATGTTAATACTTCTTGACATGCCTGTAGTAAAGTGAATAATTCACCGAACGCTTCGACGAAATTTTTATCCATATGCCTCTCATATTCTGTAGTGCACCAAAAACATTTCCTTTCAATATGTTCGAATTTCCACTAGTGTAATTATTTCATATACCACGTATGCATGTACTCCAGACCAACTGACATCATTCGACCTTGACCTTCAAATTTGCCGGGCATTACTACAGTTTTAGTTCACTGTAACACTCTCTCTGATACTCTGCATGCACTTGTTGTACCCTTTTGTGAATTGTCATTCCGGCATCACTATAATCATCTGATCATGCATTCTAGCATGCTTCGGGCGCATCCGAAATATACAATTATTATTATTATTATTATAACATGGGTGGGTCCTTGAAGCCCCCGAAGAGCCACAGAAGGCCAAGTTTAGAGGATGGGAAAGCCTCAGGCTTTCTCCTTCTGCAGCTCTGCAATTGCTATGCTCTGTATGGTCCTGAAGGTTCCAGAAAATACGGACCAAGTGACCGTTCGTGCGAAAACGGGGAGTCCCCTCGGGAATTGCACCCGAGGGTACAACGGCTCAAAGGGGTATAATCAAAGCAAGTAACCTGGCAGGAGATTCCGCCTTATGATGCATAAATGCCTGCAGCTTAGGAGGCAAGTGAGGGGACCTACCGTCCAGAACGAATAAATCAGTGAGTATAGCTATCACTGAGACATGGCTGGAAAAGGACCAAAGAGCCATGCAACTTCGTGGCTACACCGTGTAAAAACATAACAGTCTGGTCGGTGGACGGGGCGGGGGAGGGAGGTTACTACTTCTCTTGAGGGCTCATCACAATTAGAGAGAGGTCCAGCCTACACTTGTAACACCTAACATTCAAGCCACGGCAAGTTACATTAGCCTGGGCTGGTGGCCAGTAGGGATGGTCTGAGTCGGTAGAAAGCCGTAAGCATATGGAAAAGAGACATTTGAGTTTTTTCAGCCTCTGCGGATGTTGTTGAGTAGGCCATAGCGCTTTATTGTGTTAGGAGACATGAACCTCCCAGAAGAGAACTGCTGCGATGAATGTGCCCCAGGGGAGTAGCCGGAAATAACCTCGTGGTTTGGTTTTACAACCACGCCCTCACACAACACTTAAGAGAGACAAAAAGCCTCCGCGATGGACGGTGCTCATCGACGCAGGATCCGATGGTAAGCAGGTACCGATCCGACAATGCAATATTAATATTATTGTCATATTTCTTGGCCATGAGTAA
Organism: Fasciola hepatica; assembly: GCA_948099385.1. Classification (NCBI taxonomy): domain Eukaryota; kingdom Metazoa; phylum Platyhelminthes; class Trematoda; order Plagiorchiida; family Fasciolidae; genus Fasciola; species Fasciola hepatica. The sequence goes on from CANUEZ040000019.1 coordinate 8,679,085, forward strand.
GACAGATGCGTAAGGCATGATCGATCAGTACAACACTATGCAGCGGCACTAAATATTCACGAATTTCGAAGGTAGGATTCCCACGTGTCAGTAACAGCAAATCAAAGCTGGCCAGTGTTTGAATGAACTAAAACGATAGTGGTTAAAGCGATAATTGAAAATCAAATTTGATATCAGGAAGGAAGCGCTGCGGAGGGTTGGCCATGTGGGAAGCTACTGGAAACGCCTTGTTAAAGTGTGTGGAAGGTGCAGCATATATGAGAATGGTGCAAGCAATTAATTCTGGAGTGATCGTGAAAACTGGAAACGTACAGAAAAACACGTGGAAGTACCCACTGGATATCTGTAGGGTCCATATCAAAAGCTGGAGGGAGTGCTTCACCAACTAGTTGCTGGTCACGGCAGAGAACACAATCATCAGGGCATTACCAAAGTGCAAACAGTGATGTTCGCGGCGCATTGAGAAGCTTATTTCCACTGATGTCATTTGAACAACTCACTAGGCCAGGAGAACGGGGTTTGAAACAAGTAATGGAGGAGGGAGCCTGCAGAATAATTTTCAGTGGGTCAGGCAAGTTAATTATGATTGTTATTTTTGGGTGGTTGCGTGGCACTATGGAGAGAGCAAAGCTTCACTTGAGAGAAGACAACAAGACAGATAACTCCCAGGGAATGTATTGGGCTGTTGTAGCAGCATGAATAATAGTTGTATTCTCATCTGAGGTACTTAAAATGGAATCTTTGAAGAGACAAACAACTGCAGTTAGAAGACGAATAGAGGTATGAAGAGATCTTAAGGTGGGAGAAGTCAGAAAGCGAGGGCTTTCTGCAGTGGTTTGCAGAGAACCAGACACAAGGCGAATAGAATGCGGGAAGGGACTTTTCTGTGACCACAACAAAAGAATATACGGCCACGTTTTAACCAAAGGTTAGTTCCTGTTATTCATTTCATAGTGCTCATGTTTGCCACTGACGGAAAGTCATGAAATGATGCCTGAGCAGGGGCAGGCTCACTCGACTCGACCGACCTTCCACGGGGAAAAAGCCGAAAATGGGCCAACATGGCATCGGTTGGTGTAGTGCGGGATGACTCGTAGAGAACGGAACGGCTATGATTGGATTCCGGTTATTTTTCGAGTACTGCAATGCAGTAAGATCGAGATCATCTAGAGGGTGTATGTTGATTAATTGTTGGGTCAGTGCATGAAGTCATTTTGTGTCGGGAAACCTCCGGAAAGTCCGGTGAGAGTATCAAGGTGGATTGTAATACGGATCGTAGGATTGCTTTCAACCGTGACGACAGATGTAAGAGGCTCCACATAGCATCGAACAGCAAGAGCATAGGTTTAAGCCATGGTCATCCAGTCCGGTCAAACAGTTCGTTAAATGGCTGCCGTAAGCCGGGAGCAACATTTAGTGGACTGATGGCTGCCCGAGTAACGAGCGTGGCCTGAAAGATGTCGGGGATGTTGCGATCTGGAGGATGTCACAACTGGGGGCTATGATTACCGTTTCGACAGACATCTAACAACTATAATTTACGGGAACGTGTAAACCAAGGCCTACAATGAGTGGGGAGGTTATCTACATGGAAGTGATTACAGCTGCGAACTGAGATAGCTAGACGGGGCGTAAAGTTGTGGCGAAGGAGCAAGTTTCAGATATATAAATTTGGGGCGCTGGAGAATCAGACAAGCTTTCACTAGACCTTAGAGATCGACCGGTCATATTTTGGTGGTAGACCAATGGCTCCTGCTACCTGGAGGGCATCATATCCAAGGAAAATTTGAATTTGCAAAATGTTTCCTAATTTTTACTTTTTTCGGGAAAAAGTCGCTAAGTCATCGGCTTGTCATGTACCTGCGGAAGTCAGAGAATGGACTAATGTTTAGTCGAGGCTGTTGCTAGGTAAGAGGGCGGGTCACAGTGTGTTTAAAAAGGCCGTGTCGGACATTGTGGCCATCTGGGCTCCCGATTTCTGATGTGCTTGGCCACAAGATATGCGTTTGGTTTCGCCCTGATCGTCGGCAGCTAGTGTCAACTATGGGCGGATTATATTTTCGATGTAATGAGTAGAGACATTTTACACCTAATGCAACTTGAAGACGTTTGGGGGGATAAAGTCCGCGGCGGCCGCATAGGATGCCCATGTTCACACCCCACTTGCGCTCTGAGAAAACTAAGAAGGCGCCTGGAAACCCAGGCAGGTCGCAACTGTTTTTGGGTTGCAAGCTACTTACGAGTGAGTATCCAGGGTTGACTTTATACAGTTTAGTTTTCATATTATCCTTGAGAGTGATGAAGCACTGCTGACAATCGGTCTATGTATCGACAAGAAAGATTATGAGCGTAGCTGAATTCACCTGGTTTGATTTTGAAAAGCGTGTACATATAGCTAAATTTGGCGTCTGCTAGCTGATTGGAAGTAATGTGAGGAACCCAGAAGGGTTGAAACTGAGAGAGTGTGGTAGGTTTTATGTGGAGAGCCCAACCGGCTGACTGTCATCCCGCCACGGTCAGATAGAAGAACTGAAGGTTTAGCACGTACGCCACTTGTTTCGGAGTTGTCCCGTAGCCGGGATCGGACCATGGCTGTACATAAGAGTTCATCCTCTACTGGAGTGTTAGTAGAGCGTGAAACTGATAATTTCGCAGCCATAATCGCCCATGGTACCTTGATTTTATGTTTCACAGAAGCGGAGGGACATACTTTTCCCCTAGGAGGTACCTCTTTTCCCCCCTGTGCCCGCCCTCCTTTAAGCTTGACCCGTAGGTTCCGTCACCCCTGGGATTGGTTGTCTTTTCCCCGTAAAACAAGATAACTACGGACCCGTGGCCACTGCCCCCTAGGTAGTGTCGCTGCTCTTAGTTGTGAAAGAGAGGCGATGTGGGAAACAGACACATGGAACGATTCCAACAATCAGGGAATGCGTAGTTGGCCGCTCGCTTCTGACAAGGCCGGAGTCCGAATGCTTTCAGTTTGCATGTGAGCCGGCTTTTTTCAGCACAGCCTGTAGTGGCACATCAGGACGACCCAAAAATGGTCAGTCGCTTTGATGACTAAGCATCGAGGATTTTATAATGGCCAGTCATAGGAGGGCGCTATTGCGTTTGATAGACAGGTGATCTGTGTTCGGTTGGGGCTGATAATTCAGTTTTATGACACGAAAAGGAGCTAATCGGCGTGAGTGTCTACTTTGGCTTACGGTGACTGCGGGATAAAGCTTAAAGAGTCTATCATATGCCGAATTTTGGGGTTAGAGATAGAGGCAGAAACTAGGCTGAGACTAGTGCTGGGACCGCTTAAAGGTTACCTTTCGTGCGATTAGTGTGCAACGTATATTCGGGGGAGATTCCACGTGCACTGGCCTCAGTCATGAGAGTAAGAAATATGGGCCATGTAGACCGATAGGTTCACCCTGAGGTATGGACAAGGACGATGAATTTTCAGGTACAACCCGGGAATTATCACTGGTTCAGAATAATATACGGTTCGCTGCGTTTTATCAGGTTTGGGAAACAGAAGCGGGCATAACTTTTTTTGCAATGGTGCAGAAGGTACCAGCGTGGCATCGGGATTGAAAGTGGGATTTAGATTGGCACGGCTTCAAGACAATTAGTACAGAAAGATTTCCAAAATTTGCATTTACATAACTAGGACCAGCCGCGGGTCGGACAAATAGTAAAAAAGCAGTACTGGATTTTGAGCATGCGCAAAGAGCATTTATAAATATACATGAGCGGGATCATCCTACGGTCATGAGATGGTGTCCGGATGCGAAAGGTTGTGATTCATCATGGTCTAATAATCTAGGCAGTCTTCAAATTCCTGGTCTATGTTTACTTCGATGTGGGTCTTGCTGAGTAGAGATGAGGCTTCGAGTAGTCCGCTTGGTGCTCTCTTAGATCGACTTAGCATGTGATACAATCACAGCAAGTCAGTTAGCTTATTTCAGAAGCTAGCATAGATAGCAGCGGAATATTTGGATCTGGTAGACAGCCTAGGGCGAGGGGTTGTGACGGTGATTTGTTCGCGGCCGAGGGAATTAGAAGCACTGATACAAAGCCAAGTAGGTTATCAGATGAGTCGACTCTTGAATGTCGAAGGCTGAAGTAAAATGGACGTTTGAGCCTGATACGGCGTAACCACAGAGAATTAATCCAGAACAGTTTACGCCTAGCTCTGTGGTTTCGGTTGGATGAGGGACCGAGGGGTTTTTAGTTATTGATAGGTGCGCTTTCCCTATACTTGCACGGTCAGCCTTCTGCAATAAAGTAAAGAGCCGGGTTAGTATTCATACAGCTACCTAGCTCGAGCCTTGAATATCGGCAGTTTGCTTTCCTGAGTACGATATGTTCTGAGGATAAATGCAATCGTCAATCTTGCCTTGTCAGTTTTGGGCCAGTGCCTGTTCATGGGGGTTAAAAGAACAGGAGAGGTGCAGGCCCAAGTCCCTCGCCACGTAGGTAGTGCGAATAAGCGGACACAGCAAGGTAATAGAAGCCGGCCGTCTTGGTGGAAGCCAAAGGTTGCAGGAGCTTCAACTGCTCATAGGAGGCTATGGACTCATTACAAAATTCAAAATACGCACTACTTACGCGTCGCTTACAAGACAACCCGAAAAAAGGCCCAAGCCCTGCAACAATAAACGAAGCACGAGTATGAGAAGAAACCCGCCAACAATGTGAAGGTCGACCCTAAGGAGCTCTTCGCATTTGTGCAGTCCAAAAGGACGACACGTGAGTTGGCACGCTGGAAAAGCCCAACGGAGGCACTGCCCTCGATGATACAGACAGGGCAGAACAGTTACTAGCATTCTGTGTGGGCGTGCATCGTCAGAACCAGATGCTTAGGGTGACGGGATCAGACAGACCGAGTACGCCAGTGCTTCAGGAGCTTGCTGTAGGTGAGGAGGAGGCGCTCCACGAATTCAGAGCTTCGTGCAAGCACAAAGCAGCCAGACTGGATATGATCCATGAGGCGATTTTTCAGCTTCTTTCCGATATCTTATCAGGAGCTAATACCCAGCTGTACGAATAGTAGCCAAGGGGGAGTGAAGTGCCAGGGGATTGGCTTAAAGCTATCCTCGCAGCAATGGATAACACAGGATTCAGGCAAAAGGCGGGGATTGTAGACCCACGGGCCTGACATCCGTGTCGCGTAAGTGCTTAGAAAGTATATCCAGAAACCAGTTGCGCCTCCATGCGGGTGATAAGAACCTACCGACAAATGCAAAAGACTGGATCCCTTAGAAAAAGCCCGTGTTCCACAAGCCTACTCAGTCTTGTGCCTCTATGGCTGCGTCGCATGAAGCTCAATTTATGCTTCCCGTTTGAGCTGTACCACCGTACGGCCCTTTCGTGTACTGAACCCATTCGTCTCACTCCCTCCACGAATTATGCCCTACGCCATCGGTCATTGCAGTTCTCTATTCCTAGATCAAAATTAGCGTTAAGATCTAACTTCTTCCTTATAAAATACTCAAAGTTACGGAATATACTCCCGCTAAACATCCGCGAGAGTCTCTCAATTTCCCAGTTCAGAGGCTCGCTGAATCACCTCTTGACTGTTCCCAATGTGATCCTTCTTACCGGCCAGACCGTCACTGAAGAGGTGGTTTACGAAAACGGGTTTGATTACTAGGATTACTGCACCAGAACTTCCATCCCTCGCCCGATGACAAACGCCAGGGCAACTATTTCTTTTTACGTTATATTGCATACAATCTATACTACGGTAGCTACAGTTTGCTGACTTTTGTAACTATACCTAGTTTAAAGCTTGCCGGTTTTCCTAATTTTAAACAACGTCCGTGTTCTATTGCCAACCAAAGTTCCATAGCCTTAGATGTCTCTGCAGAAAATAGGTATGTGGCTTTGGATCCCAGGACACTGAGTTCCGCCGTCTACAACCTTACTTGATCCTTCACTCCTTTCCCGTTCATTTTGGCTGCCGCCACCCGCCCGGGTTCTATGTCCGGCCTCATTTCGCCTTTCTTAATCATCTCATTCCAGAATCTCTTATACCAGAAGCCCACCTGCTAGTACCTACTTGGTGGCCTGTCCTCTCGTCTCATCTCTGTATCTACCATCCACCAACCACTATTATATTTCCCCTTACACACCACACTATTTCCCATCAGTTGAGCTAGACTAATCTACACCAGCTAGCCCAGAATGGTCTCTGATGGTCCTAGGTATGATCTGGCGCTGTATGAGACCGATACACGTATGCCAGCTTGTGCTTTACAACATTCGTTGTCCTACTCCATGTGTTTGCATAGTCCCACTCTGCATTCTTCCAGCCTATGCTAGCGAAACCCCTGATGTCAACGGCACCCATACCATAGCGTCGTCCGAACGTGGGGAAAACAGACCACCCCCAGCAGTTGCGAAAAAAGGCAATTAGGCATAAAATTACCATCGGGCGGAGGGGCTATGGAAAGTTCCTATATGGGCTCACCCACCTCTCCTTTAGGAAACAAAAAAGAAAACAAAACTGAAAACAGAACAGTGGAAACAAAAAAGTCCTCTTGGGATCGATTCGATCTCCAAATACTACTGAAATCGGGCTGTGAAGGAATTGGGCAACCTTCATTTATGGGTATGTCTCCCATCAGCTCAGACCAGATCCTGCGAAAGGGAAAACCCCACGTCGCCCTTGTTTGCTCGACAAGCTTTTGGTTTTCACGAACGAGACTGAGTGGGGTTACAGCGCACTGGACTTTCCACATACGCTTATCCACCTCCCGCTTTAAGTTTCAATCACCCCACACCCTCCCTAAGCGCACCTAGCTTACATGTCGACGTCAAATAAAATCGCTACCATAGCCCTGACTTTCAACCCATTGACCCGGACAGCGTGTAGACATACCTGACGAATAACGGAAACCGCGGTGAAGCCCGGAAAAGGAGAAATAGGAAAAAGAACATAGTGAAAACCGGCCCCTTTTTCCATTCATATCCCTCCATCTTTATTCATCTTTCTTGGAAAGCGGCCTTCTCGGTGTCCTATCATCCGAGCCACGCTTAGGTTTACGACCCTACTTGACAGTAACCACAGCCTCCTGCCAACTACAATCACTACCGCAGCCTGGACTTTAAGCCCGTTGACATGGATAACATATGGAGGCAACAGATGACCAACACCTGCCTCACTTGAGTTTACAGAAAATGAACACGGAGAACCGTTCGTATTTTCCATGCCCTACTGACTATCCCTCCTCACTTTTATGATGTATGATATATATTTATGATACTCATGCAACCAGCACGTCATGTGATTTCCCTGCTCACACCTAAATTTAATCTCAGTAAGCCGGCACTACCGAGTAGGAGCACAGACCAACGTACGTCCACGTTTCTGTGCGTGGTAACAATTTTCTCTAATGCTTCACCACGGACGTCCTAGCGGTTCTTTCTGCATTCTTACTTAATTGCTCTTCAGAACTTCTAATTGCGTGTAAACCATTTATCCTCTGAAATGCAGACGCAGCAGCCCACCCGGTTTATGCCATCTTGCAAGCCTGTAGTAGTACTTATCAACCCCCTGCAACCCTACGTTACTCAAACTCTAGAATTAAAACCCAGACCAGAATATGAAATGTGCCACTAACAGTCCACGTAAACCCAACCAGTTCATTAATAATTGTCGCCATTTATTATCATAACTCACAGCTGGAACCACGTCCAGACTGCTAACATCATTTATTTCAGGTTTGTCGTCGTCCACTCTCTCTCTCTCTCACTTTCGGTGACCAAGGTTCACACCTCGACCCGTACCGACAGAGACCTAAATGGAATCTTTTATACCAAACGGGATTGCAATCGAGCCACACGACCTAAAACACTCCCAACTGCTTACCAGTAGATTGATAGGCGTCTTCTGACGCAACACCTCTGCCACTGATGTCACTGCTGGAGTCTTCACAAATAACAGTTCACAAGCTACCTTCTACTGATTGACTGACACGTCCCTTACCCCGCTTGATGAACCATGCCTACCGGATGCTGCACCTCACCTTGGTCTCATGTGAAACAATCCAATGACAGAGCCAGAATACGCAACACAGGAATTTCGATACGCCATCTGAACGCAAGTCCACTCATCCCCCTCATCCGTGGTTCCCAATAATGACGCCGAATATTACTGAGAATCAATAAGTCAATATATTTTTGTCAGCGTAACAGAACAATAAGACGCGAGCCTACGCGGAGGTTTTTCACTCAGTTTTCTCTTGCAAGATTCCACTTTTCTTTCCATCGGTATCAGGCTTGAAATTGATTCTTCACTAATTCAAGGCCTTCGAGTTGCACTCTCTTTTTTTCTGAATGATACGGGTTATTGATCCTGAACCTTAACTCACTTTTTATATGAATTGCTGTTTCCTCCACATTCATCAACGTTTCCTAGTCCACTTCCACACAGCTTGTTCATGTCTTCCCGTTTCCTGACGCACTCCATTTATTGGGACCGGGAATATCTGTCATTCCGGGCCAACATCGTCTTCATAGAGAGCCGTTCTCCTCATATTCACCAAAGTTCACGAGTGTACTCCCATTCATTTCATTCATCTCTTCATGTTCATAACTTATTCCGTTCGTGGAACCCCAATAGGTCTCCGTTATCCACAGCTTGCATTATTTTGGTTTATAATGCATCCTCAGCGCTATATTTTCACGGCATATTTCGTATTTCTAAGGGCCATAAACCGACCCGAATTCGAAACCAAACATTATTTGCCGCGCGAACCATTATCATTTCGGTCGATTAAAACTAACTCTAGCTAAATTGCTTTACTTCTGACGACTTCGACTCGCTTTCTTGAAATTCGTGTACAGTTCATTGTTTTGAGTAACGTTGTACACCATGATCATTCGCTTGCGCGTGCGTCTCGACTATGGTCGAGAAATATACCACTATTATTATTATTACTGATTTTCTTGAAGAGACCATGAGACCAATGGCTGGAGGTACCACAGTGGAGGTTTGTCATTTGGACTTCTGTGGGGTTTTTGGCTCTGTGAGCCATAACCCGCTGGACTAATGATTGCAAACCGTTGAAATACGCGAGAGACCGGGTAGCACCTCTTCTAAGGAATCGTATTTTCTGTGCCAGGAAGAATGGTTATCTACCGCGGCCTTGGAGGGTCACCAGTGACGGGCCAAAGGGTTCACCTTTGGGGCCCCTGCTCTTCCTCCCGTACGTAAATGACCTGGCGAAAGAGTTGATAAACCAGTTTTTAACTTTTGCAAATGATGGAAAGGTGGCGGGGAGCGATTTGGCACAATATAAACGCTGTTCTCAGGTGGGCTGAACGGTAGGGCTTTCCAAAGAAACCCGCCAAGCGCCAAATCCTCATTGCGAAAGTAGAAGAAACGAACAGTATTCCGTTTCCAAGAGCACCTGGGGTAAAAGATCCAGGCATGGTTGCTACACAGGACCTTCCGCCTTCAAAGCAGTGCCAAAGAGCTGCTAAACATGGCTAAAGGGGTGCTGACTAGGGTGCGAAATACTATGGCAAGAATAACCAGAAGTTTTCATTTGGATTTGCGAGATTTTGAAGCGATCTCCTCTAGAGCTTTGCTTTCCCACGCGGGCTCCCTCTTATTGCGAAGATAAGAAGTGCTTGGAATGGGTGTAGCAACTTGCAAGTAGAGTGATCACCGGTCAGAGGGAGAAATCTTAAGCCCAGCGCCCAGGAGATCTCGCTACCTTCTTTTTAGAACATTGTGAAGGCCGAGGTGGCCTAATAGAAGCTTTCAAGATAATAAAGAGCCTGTTGGGTAGAGACACGCGTGATTTGTACGTTTCTGCTTCTGGCTGCGGCACCAAATGGATGTAGTGTACTTCCTTGTCTATGAGCTACACCAAGACGACACTAGCAAACTAAGATTTGAGGAGGAGGGTGCCGTCATAAAAAGGCCAAAAGAGTATGTACTTTGGAAACTAAAATGAAACAAAAAGTGACACAAGCTCACAGTTGTTCGCTGTTCTTCTGATCAGGAAGTGAGCGCCAAAGATCCAGTGTCCGCCAATATCTTCAGCTCAGTTTGGTATGACAGCAGTTTGTTGAACAGAACAGGATCGTATCGAGCGAAGTGCCAAGTGAAGCCGTGGAAGCTTCTAAAACTTTTTTTCTCGCAGTTAGTTCCGACAGATATAATTCTAAGACACTCCAAATCAGAAGATGAGTCTGTGCCAGAATAAAAGTTTTATCGACAGCCTTTTTCTATCGCTCCGTGAAGCTCAAAAAGTTGTGTGAGTTTCACATTAAAACGTAGGTACAACAAAAGAGCGTTGCACCGATGGACGTTGAGAATCATGGGAAAAAGTCAGAAATGTACAAGTACCTACAGGGCATAGTCTTAAGCTAAGGAAGGCACACTCAGTGCTGGAAGTAAGAGCTAAATTTTTCACGAGTTTCAAATTTGCCATCATAACTTGCAGCTTTTTACGCCCGGCAAAATTAACTTTCTTTGGCGCATAATCATTGAATACATAAAAACTGGACAAAGTTCTTAGCTGTTTGTTCTGGGTCCACTTCCCCGCGGTTTTATGCCAAACTATTCACCAGCCTAATTCGTAAACTTAACCATCTTCCAAGATAAATCTCACTCCTTTTTGCTACTTTTACCAGTGTATTCGAAAACTAACGCATTTACTGTCGCCATTACCTTCCGTACCACGATCTCTACACAGTATATGACGCTGAGAAATATATCTCTGGAGATTCCCAACAATCAATGATTCTCTGATTGTTTGTCTTTTCTGTCGGTTCCGCTGTTCGCCCACTTAGGGCTGTTGCTTCGCAATATCCTCATCTTTCAAGGCATTATATCTCACAGGTGCACATCTGATAAGCTTTTGTGCTCCATAGTTCTGTTCTGCCGTCATCAAGCGGTCCACCTCCTGTGATGGACGTAAATTGATGGTTTCCCATCCGTCACTTCATCATTTTTATCAGCTGTGCCTTTCCTACTGTAGTAGTTGAGCGCCATACGTCGATTTTTGGCAGTTCCAAGTTTCATTTTGATGCTTTATATTCCTTTCTTCTGAAAGCAAGCAATCCGCTCAAAGTCCACATGATTATATCCATTCATTTCTTTCAAAGCCATTTCGGCAACTACTGTCCAGGTGTGCAGTCCCTTTGGTTTGTCATACACTCCGCCCATATCCGGCTGCCGAAGTTTGCAAACCTACTCATCGGTTGTTCTGAGTATTTCCTTTCCGATGTTTTATTCCGATAGATCGTCTCAGACACTCCCAACCCCTGATGCACTCTTTCCACCAAGTATAGTCTTTTGCTAAGGAATGTCAATGAGTGAGTAATTACCTGTCATCTAATTGATCATCCCTCTTGCAAGCCACTTTTCTGCCACCATCGTCGCTATGCGCCACTCACCGATTTTTTTCCAGCTCCCAGTTTCATGTTGAAGCATTATGTTTCTTCCTTCTGAAAGCAAACAATCCGCTCTAAGTCTACATGATTCTATCCATCGGCTTCTTTCACCATCAGTTTGGCAACCACAGTCCAGTGTGTTGTCCGTTTGTTATGCAACCGGCTAAATTGATAAATGGTCACTCAACTTCAAAAATGTGGTCCCCAACTGATTTTTCTTGTTCATTATGCGTACTGCCACCTTTATTCCATCATCTAATAATATTGGTATATTTCTCGACCATAGTCGAGACGCACGCGCAAGCGACCATGCCTAGATCGTTTACCCCAGGTGCTCTTGGAAACGGAATACTGTTCGTTTCTTCTACTTTCGCAATGAGGATTTGGCGCTTGGCGGGTTTCTTTGGAAAGCCCTACCGTTCAGCCCACCTGAGAACAGCGTTTATATTGTGCCAAATCGCTCCCCGCCACCTTTCCATCATTTGCAAAAGTTAAAAACTGGTTTATCAACTCTTTCGCCAGGTCATTTACGTACGGGAGGAAGAGCAGGGGCCCCAAAGGTGAACCCTTTGGCCCGTCACTGGTGACCCTCCAAGGCCGCGGTAGATAACCATTCTTCCTGGCACAGAAAATACGATTCCTTAGAAGAGGTGCTACCCGGTCTCTCGCGTATTTCAACGGTTTGCAATCATTAGTCCAGCGGGTTATGGCTCACAGAGCCAAAAACCCCACAGAAGTCCAAATGACAAACCTCCACTGTGGTACCTCCAGCCATTGGTCTCATGGTCTCTTCAAGAAAATCAGTAATAATATTAATAGTGGTATATTTCTCGACCATAGTCGAGACGCACGCGCAAGCGAATGATCATGGTGTACAACGTTACTCAAAACAATGAACTGTACACGAATTTCAAGAAAGCGAGTCGAAGTCGTCAGAAGTAAAGCAATTTAGCTAGAGTTAGTTTTAATCGACCGAAATGATAATGGTTCGCGCGGCAAATAATGTTTGGTTTCGAATTCGGGTCGGTTTATGGCCCTTAGAAATACGAAATATGCCGTGAAAATATAGCGCTGAGGATGCATTATAAACCAAAATAATGCAAGCTGTGGATAACGGAGACCTATTGGGGTTCCACGAACGGAATAAGTTATGAACATGAAGAGATGAATGAAATGAATGGGAGTACACTCGTGAACTTTGGTGAATATGAGGAGAACGGCTCTCTATGAAGACGATGTTGGCCCGGAATGACGGATATTCCCGGTCCCAATAAATGGAGTGCGTCAGGAAACGGGAAGACATGAACAAGCTGTGTGGAAGTGGACTAGGAAACGTTGATGAATGTGGAGGAAACAGCAATTCATATAAAAAGTGAGTTAAGGTTCAGGATCAATAACCCGTATCATTCAGAAAAAAAGAGAGTGCAACTCGAAGGCCTTGAATTAGTGAAGAATCAATTTCAAGCCTGATACCGATGGAAAGAAAAGTGGAATCTTGCAAGAGAAAACTGAGTGAAAAACCTCCGCGTAGGCTCGCGTCTTATTGTTCTGTTACGCTGACAAAAATATATTGACTTATTGATTCTCAGTAATATTCGGCGTCATTATTGGGAACCACGGATGAGGGGGATGAGTGGACTTGCGTTCAGATGGCGTATCGAAATTCCTGTGTTGCGTATTCTGGCTCTGTCATTGGATTGTTTCACATGAGACCAAGGTGAGGTGCAGCATCCGGTAGGCATGGTTCATCAAGCGGGGTAAGGGACGTGTCAGTCAATCAGTAGAAGGTAGCTTGTGAACTGTTATTTGTGAAGACTCCAGCAGTGACATCAGTGGCAGAGGTGTTGCGTCAGAAGACGCCTATCAATCTACTGGTAAGCAGTTGGGAGTGTTTTAGGTCGTGTGGCTCGATTGCAATCCCGTTTGGTATAAAAGATTCCATTTAGGTCTCTGTCGGTACGGGTCGAGGTGTGAACCTTGGTCACCGAAAGTGAGAGAGAGAGAGAGTGGACGACGACAAACCTGAAATAAATGATGTTAGCAGTCTGGACGTGGTTCCAGCTGTGAGTTATGATAATAAATGGCGACAATTATTAATGAACTGGTTGGGTTTACGTGGACTGTTAGTGGCACATTTCATATTCTGGTCTGGGTTTTAATTCTAGAGTTTGAGTAACGTAGGGTTGCAGGGGGTTGATAAGTACTACTACAGGCTTGCAAGATGGCATAAACCGGGTGGGCTGCTGCGTCTGCATTTCAGAGGATAAATGGTTTACACGCAATTAGAAGTTCTGAAGAGCAATTAAGTAAGAATGCAGAAAGAACCGCTAGGACGTCCGTGGTGAAGCATTAGAGAAAATTGTTACCACGCACAGAAACGTGGACGTACGTTGGTCTGTGCTCCTACTCGGTAGTGCCGGCTTACTGAGATTAAATTTAGGTGTGAGCAGGGAAATCACATGACGTGCTGGTTGCATGAGTATCATAAATATATATCATACATCATAAAAGTGAGGAGGGATAGTCAGTAGGGCATGGAAAATACGAACGGTTCTCCGTGTTCATTTTCTGTAAACTCAGGTGAGGCAGGTGTTGGTCATCTGTTGCCTCCATATGTTATCCATGTCAATGGGCTTAAAGTCCAGGCTGCGGTAGTGATTGTAGTTGGCAGGAGGCTGTGGTTACTGTCAAGTAGGGTCGTAAACCTAAGCGTGGCTCGGATGATAGGACACCGAGAAGGCCGCTTTCCAAGAAAGATGAATAAAGATGGAGGGATATGAATGGAAAAAGGGGCCGGTTTTCACTATGTTCTTTTTCCTATTTCTCCTTTTCCGGGCTTCACCGCGGTTTCCGTTATTCGTCAGGTATGTCTACACGCTGTCCGGGTCAATGGGTTGAAAGTCAGGGCTATGGTAGCGATTTTATTTGACGTCGACATGTAAGCTAGGTGCGCTTAGGGAGGGTGTGGGGTGATTGAAACTTAAAGCGGGAGGTGGATAAGCGTATGTGGAAAGTCCAGTGCGCTGTAACCCCACTCAGTCTCGTTCGTGAAAACCAAAAGCTTGTCGAGCAAACAAGGGCGACGTGGGGTTTTCCCTTTCGCAGGATCTGGTCTGAGCTGATGGGAGACATACCCATAAATGAAGGTTGCCCAATTCCTTCACAGCCCGATTTCAGTAGTATTTGGAGATCGAATCGATCCCAAGAGGACTTTTTTGTTTCCACTGTTCTGTTTTCAGTTTTGTTTTCTTTTTTGTTTCCTAAAGGAGAGGTGGGTGAGCCCATATAGGAACTTTCCATAGCCCCTCCGCCCGATGGTAATTTTATGCTTAATTGCCTTTTTTCGCAACTGCTGGGGGTGGTCTGTTTTCCCCACGTTCGGACGACGCTATGGTATGGGTGCCGTTGACATCAGGGGTTTCGCTAGCATAGGCTGGAAAAATGCAGAGTGGGACTATGCAAACACATGGAGTAGGACAACGAATGTTGTAAAGCACAAGCTGGCATACGTGTATCGGTCTCATACAGCGCCAGATCATACCTAGGACCATCAGAGACCATTCTGGGCTAGCTGGTGTAGATTAGTCTAGCTCAACTGATGGGAAATAGTGTGGTGTGTAAGGGGAAATATAATAGTGGTTGGTGGATGGTAGATACAGAGATGAGACGAGAGGACAGGCCACCAAGTAGGTACTAGCAGGTGGGCTTCTGGTATAAGAGATTCTGGAATGAGATGATTAAGAAAGGCGAAATGAGGCCGGACATAGAACCCGGGCGGGTGGCGGCAGCCAAAATGAACGGGAAAGGAGTGAAGGATCAAGTAAGGTTGTAGACGGCGGAACTCAGTGTCCTGGGATCCAAAGCCACATACCTATTTTCTGCAGAGACATCTAAGGCTATGGAACTTTGGTTGGCAATAGAACACGGACGTTGTTTAAAATTAGGAAAACCGGCAAGCTTTAAACTAGGTATAGTTACAAAAGTCAGCAAACTGTAGCTACCGTAGTATAGATTGTGTGCAATATAACGTAAAAAGAAATAGTTGCCCTGGCGTTTGTCATCGGGCGAGGGATGGAAGTTCTGGTGCAGTAATCCTAGTAATCAAACCCGTTTTCGTAAACCACCTCTTCAGTGACGGTCTGGCCGGTAAGAAGGATCACATTGGGAACAGTCAAGAGGTGATTCAGCGAGCCTCTGAACTGGGAAATTGAGAGACTCTCGCGGATGTTTAGCGGGAGTATATTCCGTAACTTTGAGTATTTTATAAGGAAGAAGTTAGATCTTAACGCTAATTTTGATCTAGGAATAGAGAACTGCAATGACCGATGGCGTAGGGCATAATTCGTGGAGGTAGTGAGACGAATGGGTTCAGTACACGAAAGGGCCGTACGGTGGTACAGCTTAAACGGGAAGCATAAATTAAGCTTCATGCGACGCAGCCATTGAAGGTCAATGCTGAGTAGGATGCATCGATCCTTGTAACACAAACTAGAGGAAAAGCCCACTAATTGTTTCGTGAACTGACGTTGCACGGGTTCCAGAGAAATGCGGCCAGATTAAGTCATGTTGGTGAAGATAATAGGACAGTATTCAAGGAGGGGCCCGGCTTGGGACTTGTAAGTAAGCAGTTTGCAATCATTTAGCCGAAAAGTTCTGGAGATGAGACCAGTGGTTCTTCTCGTCTTTGCAATCTGGATTTGAACATACTCAGAAAACCTAAAGCTGCAAGAATAATGAAGACCAAAGTCTCGAACTAAAGGGCTGTACGAGATGGGTTGGTCGTGGATAAGCAGGGTTCCGGGGCCGCTTGACATCTGAATATTATGTAGCAGCTCTTCGAGGTCGAGAAGTCCATACTTCGTGGATTGCACCAATCCCCGAGTCGCTTTAGGTCACTAGAAATTTCATCCAGCATAAAGTTGAGGTCCTGACGAGGGAACTCATAGACAATCTTAACGTCATCAGCGAAAAGGAATGGGGTGCCATGGTGCAAGATGGGAAATATATCATTTATGTAGATGAGAAAAAGTAAAGGACTGAGTACACTGCCTTGTATAACTCCACTGGTGACTGAAGCAGGCTGTGAGAAACACCCATCAATGGAAACCACTTGTGAGCGATTCAATAGGTATGATGTTAACCACGTTAAAAGCGAGCCGGAAAAGCCGTGAGCTTTGAGTTTGGTTAGTAATAAAGCTTGAGGGACGCGGTCGAACGCCTTTGTCATATCAAGGTATATAATGATGATGGATTTAACGCTGTCGGCGGCCGCCGTTATGAGGTTAAAAAAGTCGCATTGGCAAGTGGTGCATGAACGTGACTTTAAAAAGCCATGCTGCCCACTATGGATGATGTTATGGGACAATAGGAAGTCGGACATCCGCAGTTAGATGAGGCGTTCCATCAACCTAGAAGCAATTGGAGTGTGGTTCATAGGGCGGTAATTGGAGGGGTCATGTATTGGTCCTTTCTTATGGATTGGGATGACTTTACATCATAGCCCCCCTCACACACCACAAAGCTCTATAGCTTATTCACGTCTCCCTCGGGAATGTTTCTTTTTTTGCGGTAACCGTGTATCCGTCAATCCAGTATGGTTCTCCGGCAGGACAGTCTGCCTTCTGTAGGATTGGTATGAATCTTTACAATTTCCCATCCACTCCACACCTTGGCAGAATGCTTACACCCTACCTACGGCCGACTAGACCGCCCGGCCATGGGTTTGAAGTTCCCGGGCGGTACCACAAAAGTGGACTGGAATACTTTCTCTTAAATTCAATGGCGTGCATATAACTGTACAGTCCTCCTGAAAATGTGATTCAGCTCTCAACTGTACTGTTTGATCCTGCATTGCAGCAAGCTGGAAGTTATTCAAAATTACCTATTGTCAATATTAGACGATCTCATTACCCCTTGCTTAAAAGCCGAGGTGGCCTAACGGAAGCTTTCAAGATCAAAAAGAGCCTGTCGGGTAAAGACACGCGTGATTTGTTCGTTTTCGCCCCTGACTGCGGCGCCCAAGGGCACAGTCCTAAGCTAAGAAAGGCACACTGAAGACTGGACGTAAGAGGTACTTTTTCACGAAAATTTTTGTACCGACGTGAATATGCTCTCAGAGGAGGGTGTTGGATGCAGCATTGTACCGACTTTTCAGTTCAGTTCAGTTTGCACTGGAAAGATAGTGGTCACGGCCAACTGAGCCTCCGGAATTCCTTCGATAGTCTACACACTGGATAAGCACTAGCCACCGCGCAGATTATTTCTTCGAATCCCAGCTGAAAGTAGAAGAGGATAGCAAAACCTCATCGCTCGTCAACTGCGAGAGTCATTATATATCGTGAGCGTTCACTAGGTCCAGGTAGCAAATGGAAGCTTCCAATAATAAGTAAACACGTCACATCCGACTGTCTAGTAACATGTTGAACTTTCAGTCAGAAATGATCTCAGTCCCTTTAAGATCTAGGGCCCCTTCGATGGCCCGGAAGATCCCCATTTCTATAACATCTTCGGCAGCCTATTCCAGCAGTTAGCCACCATTCTCCAAAAGTAGTGAGATCTAGCTATCAGCCTAGATCTAACTTTCTCAGGCTTCTTCCCGTGACCTCTTGTTCTGGAGTCTGTTACTTTATGGAACGGACTCTCCGGTCTAAGCCCAGAAAGGCCTCTTATTATCTTAAGTGTCTTTGAGGTCCTCTGGTAGTCTCTTCCTTTTCATAAGGAGAAGTCTAAGGCCCTGAAGTCTATTCTCGCAAGTCTTGTGCCTCTGACCCTCAACCATACCCGCTGCAAAATGTTAAACCTTCCCCAAACAGGTGACATCCTTTTTGTAGAAAGGAGACCATGCCTGAGCACCGTAATCCTAAAGAGGTCTGACTATAGACATGTACACTGGCATGGAAGCCGTTGGTTGTCCGCAAGAAAACGCTCACCTGAACCTGAAGAGCTCACCGGGTACCTTCTTTGCAGCTGCTGCACACAAATCTGACCACGAGATCAGAAGTCACCAAAATCCCAGGGTCTTCCACCTTGTGTACTGCCTCCGTAGTGAATGGGCCTTGCTCGTGTGCGACCGTCGGGCCCGTCGCTAGCCATGACAACGAGTGGCTCTTCCCAGCGCCGAGAGGTAAGTCCTACTTTTGTGTCCAGTTAAGAACGGCAAGTATGTCTCTGCTCAGTTCCTCTCTCTCTTGAGCTCCCACTAACTTTACACCCTCTGCTAAGAAGAAGCCTGGTGACTGTAGGACCGAGGCTAAGTCATTATCAAACAGAGGAAATTATAGTGGGCCTTGTACGGGACCCTGCGGTTCTTCACTGATGACACTGTCCAATTTGGAGTTCTTGCCACCCACTCTCACGTAAAACATTCTACCGGTAAGGAAATTCCCCAGCCATTCCTGTATCTGCCCGCTTATAATGTGGCATCAAGGTGATTTGTAGAAGCCGGCGGTTTACTGAGTAAAACGTCTTGCTAAAGTCAAGGTAATGCACTTCAGCCCGTTTGCCTTCATCCACCACTCGAGTGGCCTCGTCCTGGAAGCTCAAGAGATTTATTAAGCACGAACTGTTAGTTAGGAATACATACTGAGCTGGACAAAGCACAGAAGTCTCTAGTATGTGCTCGCAGGGGTGTGCCCGGATGATCATCTCCCATAGTGCATAGAATAGAGGTTAGGCTGGCAGATTTGCAGTTATTCGTTTCGGAGCGGGCCTCTCTTTACGTATATCTATCACAGCTGCGTTTTCCCAGTCTTGTGGCAACCTTCCATGACCAATGATGGCCTTATATAAATTATATACAGGAAGGAATAGGATGTCAACCAACTGCACACCGTTATCTATTCTGTAAACACCACTAAAGTATCCGCCCAGGGCATCTGATTCGCTTTGGTTGTTTGCTGCCACACCATGATCATGGGTCGTCAGTGGTCCTACTGATTCCCTAAAGGGACCCTTGGACAGCACGTAGCTATAGTACCTCTTTGGAAGCTTTTTGACACACTGGGCCAACTTCGTTTCATACATGCTCTAAGCAGATCGTAAGAGGTCCACCGTCTCGCTTCTACGCTTGGTATATGGAATCAAGTCCCATTGGCTAGTCGAACCCTAGAAGAGGGCTCATCTACGGTTTTTACCCTTGAGTGACTTGCCCATTGCAGCCCCGAACCACAGTGGCTTGTCCTCGCCCCCCCCCCTACGCGTCAAAGGAGCCAACTCATTTGGTGGGGTCGGTAGACATCCTCCTATCACCGGCCGGAGCTCCTCCAAACTAGAATCGTCCGCCACATCAGGTATTAGATTTACCGTTCTTCTATGAAGCCGAGGATTGTCCACGTTAGTGAAGCTTCTGATCAACCTCGGGGATACTTTGGTTGGTGGCAGGCAGTGATTTTGACAGCCACATGGCTGCTGTTACCCGACAGAAAGTGAGGCTGGAGTTCCTCCGCATCGTTCTCACGAGTCGTTATCATTAGATCCAACAAGGAGGGCGTACAACCCGTCCCATACCTGGAATTCCCTTCGTGTTTTGGAACAGAGCTTTTCGAATGCAGCCATTGTAGATATCCCTCCTCTTGGGTTCTCCGGGTACATTTCTCAACTACCCAGTCCATGTACAGTAAGTTAAAGTCCCCGACTGTGAGGGCCTTGCAAACTTCCTTAACTAGCATAGTGCGTACTTGGGGAAGTCGAAAGTGCTCATCCCGGTTGGTACCCGGGGCACCACACACTGACCACATCTAACGTTTTGTTCGGCTGTACGAGCATAGCCGTGAACAGTTGTATATTTCAAAAGCTACCCGTATTCTACTACTTCACACGATTTGTGCCTGCCCTAATGGGACGGTCACTCCTCCCCCTACGCAATACCGCTCCCTGTCCTGCCTATAGGTAGCTAACCCATTTTGTATTGTTTCCGGTACATGTTCATTTTTAGAGGGCCATGTTTCCGTAAAGGATCTGAAGAGCTCCATCCGCTTGTTTCTAACATTACATGCGTTGTTGTATAGCACCATCGCGCTCGATTCGGCGCCTACGGGTATTTTATTGTTCATTGTTGGCTGGGC
Organism: Fasciola hepatica; assembly: GCA_948099385.1. Lineage (NCBI taxonomy): Eukaryota > Metazoa > Platyhelminthes > Trematoda > Plagiorchiida > Fasciolidae > Fasciola > Fasciola hepatica. The sequence goes on from CANUEZ040000019.1 coordinate 8,699,550, forward strand.
CTGGGACGCGCCTCCTGAGTAGGTGGCAAGTTTTTCGCAGTGGTGCCCACTACTGGGGTGCATGGAATCCGCTGGCCATCTAGGACTACCGAACACTCCCAATCCATCTCCGTGGGTGCTGTCTTGATACCCAAGTTGACGACAGTCGTGTCATCCTCCACTAGACGCCATCGCAAAAGTAACCGAACTGCTATCCAGTGAACGAGTGACTGACAGAACACAAACCGGAAATCCAAATCGAATAAGGTGAGTCGGTGATCTACGTGTACTTCCGAGGACAGCGATGGCAATCAAAAGCAACATACCTCATTTTGTGGGGCAGTTCAGTCAAAAGTGTCCGAGAATGGACTTCAAATCGTCTGAAGGGTCTGTCGGGGATATTATGCCGAGCAATACGAGACCTAGTCATCCGAATAGGGTGAAACTCATCTTCTGTAGCAAGACCAATCGACAAATCAGAGAAAGAGTGGGAAGTGTACTTGAAGCTGAGGGACAGACATGACCATGCAGGTAGATCATATAAGGACCAGGAGAACTGCAAGCACGCTTGACCTAGACCCTCAAGCGGGCGTTGGGTGATTTCCAGCCTGGAAGGAAAATACAAAGGTAGCCCGTGCGGTGCGGGTAAGAAAGTGTACAAAGGACGGATGCAGGCATACCACAAAAGGTCGGGCACACAGAGCCCAAAACGTGAAGTTGGTAGGCCACTGGATTGACCACAATGGAAGTCGGCCCATTGTAAAAGTACACTCACAGGAAGACCGTAGGTGAACGGGAGCAAGGCAACCGGGTTCAGCATGTGAAAGGAAGGGAAAACGTGTAAGCTGAATTGGTTGGGAAGAACCGGGTAACGAGCTGGTTAGAGTCACGTGAGTGAGAAAAGATAACAGTATGGGAATTTCTCACAATGTACTGAATTACCGCTACACTCAATTTTCACCCCCTACTTCCTTACTTACCACAAACCCTGACTGCTGGTGTGGCTCACTTATGGCTGTTGGTGAAGTAAAAGGACCGCTGGATAGGGCATTATGCTGCTTTTGGGGACCATTTTTAAGCGCCCTCACGGGTTTCTCCAAGTTTTCCCATGTGTGCAAACCACCCGGCTTTACTCTTTGTTCGTCAGAAACAACCTGATATCTGCTCTGAGTGATGTGGGCTATCAAAGTCACCTTCGCCGTGGACAAGTCTCCGTTATGCCTGTCCACAAATTCGACCAGTACTGCTAGTGCAACGTTCTTCAGGGTTCTCCTAAGTTAAGTCAGGACCGGCTCCCCTATAGAGTCTATAGCTCCTGCTCCTCCGTTCACGACAAGTTGGCGAATATACAGCGCAGATCAAAATTGCATCCTCCTTAAAATTGAATCCCACTTTGGTATATCCTTGCTAGTGACATGGCAGTAGTGATGGTGTTGTAGGGTTTGTCGTTGCCGGTGTATCCCAAAGTTCCGTTTGCCTGTGGTTTTCGTTGCCTTCGTAAACGAGCCAGCGTCCGGCGTCAGATGTCTCCAGTCGCGATCCAAAGAAGGTTGTCTTTGAGCTAGTCCCAAGAGAACCATCGGTAAAACTTCACTTCATAAAGGTTCATCACGAGCTCGATGGACGGACCTCAGTTGACGATGGAGTTGCTCTACCATGCCATTAGCCTGAGGACGATAAGCCGTCGTCTTGTTGCGCCCGCAACCTATTGTGTTAAGTAGCTCGTGAAAGGCACCGTTTAAATGAGAGCCGCGGTCAGTGGTCAAGATAGCAGGGCAACCGGACGGACTTACCCAACCCGCTAAAAAGGTTTTGCTGCTTCCCGTGGGGTAGGACGTGGGATAGGTATGATCTGTGGCCAGCGAGTGGTGTTCCACACATGTGAAGGTACAGACGCAGCCGTTGGGTGATGGAAGGGGCCCCACGAGATCCACTTGCACATGGTGAAAGCGTGCTGTCGGCTCAAAGAATGCGCTTAAGGTAGATGTGATGTGACGATGTATTTTACCGCTTTGGAATTTTTTTTTTATAGTTATAGTTATAGTATATTTCTTGACCGTGGTCAATACACATGCACAAGGCAAGATCAGAGTATACAGCAGTACATGTCAATGTGAGGTATTCACAAATTCTAAATTTATAAATCACACAGCAACCGAAATACACCAGTAAAGTCATGTAGTGTTTGAGTAAACAAAAGTGGTAATGGTTGAGGCGGGAATTTCGAATCGGTTTCGAAATCGCTGGGGGCGGTGTGGATAGCTGGACAGTCGTGGAATTGCTGATATAAGCGAAAAATGGACGGTCACTAACAAGTAACCGGGCGGAAGAGATGCAAAAGAACATTGTTAGAAGTAAAGAAAGCGTGAGGCTTTCAAAGTGCAGTCAGAGATACCAGCGGGATATTGGACACTGATCCAGCATTGGGTAACTAATTGTGGGGGAAGCATGTGAAATAAAGGCAAGTGATTCAAAGGTGATAATAAAACGGACCTTTTGTGCAGGTGATTACAGTGTCATATGGAAATTCAAATGAAGGCGAAAAGCTTCGCAGGGACTTCAGTGAACTTTTGAAGAGCATGAATGGTGTATGGACATATAACGGACTATTAAAGAAAAGAAAAGCCGTCAATGAAACGGATTAGTGGAGACAAACGTCAATGGTTCGGCTGGGCAGGAGTTGGAAGAGTGTAAAATGTTTTTTTTGTGTTTGATAGAAAATTGGTAATCAAATTATGGTTGGCTGCAGATGGCTGGTATTCTGTTTCATAAAGACCTTGGTTGCAGGCAGAATGTTGTGGGAAGCAGGTAAAAAAGGGCTGGTTTGACGAAGTTGACAGCTGCGAAGGCTGGGTTCCGGCCATTGATTTCGTACTGCAACGCGGGAAGAATTGAACTGTTGGGTTGGATTATTTGGGAATAGACGTTGAGCGGATGTGTTGATGGTTGCTGTCAGGAATCACCTCTGCGATCCGGTGAGACTTTCATGAGGTTTTGTTAATCCATGTACGGTGCCCCATGTAACGTCAGCAGGCGAGAGTATAGGTTTAAACCATTGATCAAATCGTCCAGTCCTTACGGTAATCCGGAATAAACGTCGATTTGGCCGATGGATACCCAAGAAACCAATGCAATCTGGAAGAGATCAGGAGTGCGGCAGTCTGGAGAGTGTTCCAGCTGTGGGTTATGATTATCGTTTATATGGAAGCAAGAAAATGAACATTTTGTTATCCGAACAATTAGTTATCGTTTGGCTAGTGGACAGGTCTATTAGGGATCCCTAGACGGAGACTGGTAGCTTTCTAGGGTAGTTGGGTGATAGTAGAGATTTGGGGCGATATCAGGTAGGCGGTGGATGGGGAGAGGGTGTCCGTTTGGGAACCAGGAATAAAACAATAGTAGATGGTATGGTCTGGAAGAAGAATGAGGAAATAGGAAGAAAACAGTCTGGTCAGTTCACCAGCTGTGGTAAAGGACGGCAAACAGTAAAAAAGTAGAAAAACACTGAGTGTTAAAATGAGGATTTTTCATGTGGGGGCAAACGTGCTGGAATTGATGACAAGCGCGGCTCCCAAGACGTGCATCACGTCTGACGCAAAGTCAAACGATTTGTTCGGTGACTAGTTTCACTGGAGCGGTTGCTTTGAGGTGCGATAATTTGTGAAGGCTGATAGAAACTTGTCGGCGAAGACTGGCAGGAACTGGTGAATAGGGTTGACCCGGCGACACATCACAAGTAATAGTTGCATCCGAAATTGGAAGGTTTACTCGCGCTAGATACAGGGGACTGCTGTTTCCGAGCTGCTCGACCTCAGGGTTTCTTGGTCGGGCCGCAGCGATTGCTTCTAGGTCTGTCTATCGGTAGTAGGTAGTCGATATTCTGGACGCGTGACAGTTCGTTTGCTACGGGATTGTGTGCCCCAGAGACGTGCTGACTGTCCGTAGTAAATTGCGAAACGTAGTTTAAGTGGCGAATGTCGCGTGGCGAATATCGGTCAGAGGCTGACTGGAGAGCGTGAGTTAGTGGTTTGTGGTCCGTAGACACTGGGAAAGCTTGGCCGTCGAGAGTGTGCCAGAAGTGTCGGATACCCGAGTAAACTGTCAGCAGTTCTGTTTTGAACGTACTACATCGGAATTCCGCAGGTTGGAGAAGCTTGAAGAGGGAAGCCGTTGGTTGCCATGACTTATTGACGAGTTGTCGCAACACTGCTCCGACAGCCGTGTCCGAGGCATCTGTCTGTTATGCCGGGGGGGGGCAGAAGGATCGGTATGTGAGAGGAGTGCTATGTTGGCGATAGCTTCCTTGATCGAGGTAAACGACGCCTGTGCCATGTCGGGAAAAATGAATTCCGGCCAACCGCCAGGTAGGTCTTTGGGGGCTGCAGTATTTCGGCGTACTTGGAGATGGACTGGTGATAAAAGTTAGGCGAGTCAAAAAATTGGCGCAACTGCCGGTGAGAGTGAGGCTGAGGATAGTCGTGAGTTTCCGCCACCTTGTCAGGCAGAGGCTATTTGCCCGAGGCTGAGATTTCGTGACCTGGGAATGTGATGGTTTTCCTAACTTATTCGCATTTGTTAGGAATAATGGTTACACCGTGTTGGCTAAGGCGCTCTAAAAGTGAGCATCGGAGTGCCACATGCTCCTTTTCTGAAGAACGTGCCACCAGAATATAGCCTGAGTACACGTAGACATTCTTCAAACCGTGCGTTTCTCGATGTATGAATCTTTGGAAGGTTTGAGCTGGATTGCTGAGCTCAGACTGCATGTGCAAAACCTCGGACAGTCCGAATGGAGTTGTGACAGCAGTTTTAGTGTTGTCAGCATTGGCTACTGAGGTTTGGTAGCAGACTCTAACGAGGCCCGTTCGGATGAAAACAGAACAACCAGATATGGAACAAGTTATTTCTTGAGTATGTGGATTGAGGTCCCCTTCTCGTACAGTGGCCTGGTTAAGGGCCTTATAGTAGCCGCAGGGGCGCCAATCGTCATTAGGTTTTGAAACCATGTGAAGGATCATGGCCCAAAGGCTACTAGACGGGTGTATTTTGCATAATTCTAGCATACGTCCGAACTCAGCCCGCGCTACGCGGAGCTTGGCTAGTGCCAAGCGAAGTGGTCGGCTAAATGCTGGGGGTCCTTTGTTGGCTATATAGTGGATGACGTTGGTGATCACTGTGGGAAGGGGTCCAGGTAGCCTTAGGATTGGCGGATAAGCCGAAAGGAGATCTGCTTAGAGGTGCTCGGCCTAAGGTTCGATGTATAGGGGCGTGATGTGATTCACGGAGGAATACGAACCGGTTACGGCAACAGAAGTCTATCGGTTAGCAACTCTCCGGCATCGTGAATCGACCAGGAGGTGGAAATAACGAAGGAAGGTGCTACGTAGGCCTTAATTAGGCTTCAGTGACTCACGGCGGTAAGTAGCAATAAGAATACCTTTGGCAGCACGCGTTTGTTTATTCGATGGGATCGGGACTTCATCCGCTTCCTTCGGGATGACGCTAACAGCTGCAAAGGTGCTCATTGCGAACAGGCTATTGGAAACCAAACCCCGAACATGCAACTGGCGACCGCTATTACGGCTACCAACCGCGTTAGCTGTCGGAACACTTCGGGATATTAGTTTCCCTGTCTGGCACCTGGGAAGTTGCTACTAGCCTCGCAGAGCCAATCCTTCGCCCCAAACCGTTTAAGAGATATCGACAGTACTTTGATCGAGATGGGCTACGAGGGCAGCCAGGGGAGGGGCTTCTGAGACGTTCACGTCGGCCAGAGTTGTGATGAGGTTTATGGTCCCTACAGTGAGAACATCTAAAAGTGGTAAAACATCTGAAAGCCCGCTTGAAAGCAGCTATCATGGTGTCCTCAGAGTGTGTTCCTACGGGGAGAGCCGCAGTCTGGGAGCTACTCGGGTTTTTCATGGCAGTATTTAGTGTATGCTACCTTCCCGTAACATCGTCCGCTTAGGATGTCTAGAAACCTCAAACAGTGCTCGGATACGATCTGGTAATCGCCGTACCCATAACACTTTAGGGACTTTTCTCTCTAAAAGATGCCTTGCCAGCTGCTGCATCTCTCTCAGTGATGCAGAGGGATTTTACTGCCAAACTCTGGCCCTTGGATCAGCCTTTTCAGGCAAAGGATAAGGAACTACCGCATCTTTCTAGGCTGTGTAAGATTAGTTATTGAATATTACGCCAAGTGACTGGGTAACAACATCACGGGGAAGGCGACCGATAGTCTACAAGTAAAAGGAATGCTCGCTTGTGATTCTATGTGATTCAAACTCTGCCTCTAACACATGAAACCAGAGCTAAGGGTCATCAATAAAAAACTCAGGGACGTCTAGGGAGATGGTCAAAACGGAAGGTTCTGGATCAGGTTTGCGGTCGTTGCAAGCCGTAGGTACAACTGTATATCGATGTAAGACCATATATAAAGGGCAATCCAGCGACCGTAAAACACTTATAATGTCGATATTAGAAAAATACAAAAGAATTATGGTAGCAGGAATCGGGATTCGCCTTTCATATGTCAGAAAAAGTATGTGTAAGTGAATAAATGTGACTTAAGGGCTTAGGAGTGTCCTTGATGTGATTAATTTGTTGTTCGGGCTGGCCAGTTTAGGATTCCCCTAAGCTAAGTCAGGACCTGCTCCCCTATAGAGTCTCTAGCTCCTGGTCCTCGGTTTGTGACACATCGGCGAATATACTCGGCAGCGCGAAAAGGAGCAGAACTCAAAACGCTGGAGAGGGACAACGTGTGCATTGAAGGGGCTTAACGGTGTGCGGAAGTTGTACACAGGCGGGACTAGTGGCGCCACCAAACTCGGTAATCCTCCAAATAAAGAAATTTGTTAGTCTTTGTAATTGCGTGCCGCATCGGTAGCATTACAATTCGTCTCCGTTTTCTTGAGCGAAGGTTTCCAAGTCCCCACTCCTATGAACTCTCTTCAGAGACACAGGATGTGGGACACCTGCTAATCGCAGTGTGTCATAGGCCCGTCTCCTATCTATATCAGTCTAGCCTTCGATCCTTGCATAAACAGTTCCTCCTGATTCAGTATTTGTAGCCCACGGCTTGATATCCGTTCTGGCGACGGGACAAGCTTCTGCAGATCCCCCAGCTGGATTTCCGAATTACGATATTCGGATCGGTTTGCCTTCACGATGTTGTCCATCGCCTTAGTCGTATTGTCCTTTTCCTTACCCTGTTTATTCTCAGGTTTATGCATCACCCACTCGTAGCAGTTTACCGCACAGGAGTGGGCGTAGCTGGTACGGGGCAACCACCTGCACGCCCTGTTACTACCTCAAGGACCATCCCCTCAATAATTTCTAGGGCTTCTGCATATGACTTTGCTAACTCACGACACGGCAGTGCGGTGACTTGCGCTCAGTGCCTCTGAAGTCATCAGGAAGAAGTTCGACCTAACCCCGCCTATATTGCCTTAGATAGGTTAGCCTGGTAGTTTGCTGGCATAGACTATAAACCCATTCTACCCAGCTATTCTTACAATATAGGAGATACACATCATTACTAATCCCAGGACTGCCTTCATGGGCCCACCTACTGCATACATAATATAACGAGGAATACTGGGGCAAGGGAACGATGCGAATATCCAGGCGAACGGATGAACTAACCGAGGGTCACAGACAAAAGAAGAGAAGGAAAATATGTCAGAGGCTTCCCGAAATAGACAAAAGGAGGTATACGGACCACCAAATGGGGAGCAGTGGGACCTCCGGCAACCAGATGAAGGGCTGCCGATCAGGCCGTCAACCGAGACAATCGGACCAACCGAAGAGAAATGACACCCAAGAAAAGCAAGCTATCGGGAACGGGCAACTGCCCAGAACACGGCAGAAGCAAGCAAGCAGCAGCAAGAGTAATGTTGGTGCCGCGCAGTCCGGAAAAGTACCTATATAAACGATTGTACGTATTTCATGACTTGACTCGTCTGGTCCTTGGAACACGAGTATCGTACCCCGTCTTGTCGTCCTAGTCACTATGACACCCGATACCTTCGTCCACTCGCTTCCCTCATTCGGCGGCCAGACAGGGTTACATCTCACGCTTCACGATGGGCCTGCAAAAATGGCAGGACACTGACGAAGGAAGAACGGTACTCGTTACGAAAACGCTTACGGTTTACAAACACTCCAATATATGCTGGTACGTATTACACGAAAAACTCCAAAAATTTTGGTGGAGAATAGAACAAAAGGATTCTCCGGATAAAAAACATACCTTTGGGTTACCCTGGTATGTACGGTGGTGCGAAATAACCTTTTTATCTCTTCGTACACTTCACAAACTTGGTTCAATACAGAGTACGTCAAAAATTCGGTCCTGGCGGTGCTTACAAATAGACCCTAGTAGAACGGCCAGAATGAGGGCCGCCATCTTGTTGTTCATTTAATGTAAGTGTTGGTACCGTTGATACACTTTCTGGGCCTCTGGTGGCGGAGTTTTTCCTCTTTTGCCCTTGCAGATCACACACGTGCAACCCACGCCGGAAGAACATTGCCCCTGTGTGTTACATTAGATTCACTCTGGAACACAGCTTTCCCAGAGCCAGCTGTGTGAACGAGAATGAGGTAAAGAGTCCCTGGTATTTTTGTCGATAGACTTGTGTCTGTGTAGCTGATAATGCCTCTCCAGGTCTGCCTTTCAGACAAAATATTCAACGCGCTATGTTGGGAGCAAAGGAAACTCGCTGACAACACGTCTATCCGGACGCACGATTGGTTCCGGACACTTTCATCCTATGCAAACTGAAATGAGCTGGAGTGAACCTACAAACAGATATATGGATGCCCAATTAGCTTCTGCGAGTACCTGTTCTGTGCAAACTGAAATGTACCAGTGCCGACCTTGAGATCTGACTAGGGTGCAGTTAAAGGCAGGGGCTGTGGCGGACGTGGTGTCGTGGGCAAGCTGGTCGCATCCATATTAATGTCGGGATAATGCAAGTGTGAGATCCTGTTGATACGGTGACTGAGCATTTGTGCTCAAATATCGGGATGCGTTCCTCATCGCGGCCATTACAATCAGTATGAATTCCCGGAAGGTATTATAATAAAACCGGATAACTGAGCATCGTGGAGGGTCACAACAGGCTATTGAAGAACAGAAGAGTCCACATCAACCCAACTGTTGAGGAAAACGCGGCCATCCTACTCTTCATGTTCTATAGTGCGCCCCACACCGGCAGTCGTACATAGGACCCAGTCCCCAATAAGCGATCAGGTGTTGGAAAATGTCCCATGGAACGTATTTGTTAGGCAGAGCTATCAATGTAACACAGTGAAACACAAAACGTACGGGGTACTCGGGTGTAGAGATTGAGTGCAAAATAAACGCATTGTTGCCGAGGAACAACTAAGACAAAGCAAGATTAGCAGCAATGTAGTGTAGTGCTTGCCGTATCGGTAATAATTGGGGGGGGGAAGTAGAGGTCGGGTCTGGGGGACTGGAATGCATAGGGATTAACGAATCATGGCTACGTGAGAGCGGTAGATTAAACCCAACGTGTCCGGAGGGATTTAATGTGCACAGAGCCGACCGCGAGGATGTCAAAATAGGAGGGTTACTATAGTTAGTAGCCCAGCACATAACTCAGACGGAAAGTATTTAGTATATGACGCCCAGTATACAGGCAGTGGCAGCACAAATAAAAATTCTAAGTAAGTGGATGACGCTGTTGTGTGTTTATAGGGGCCCATCCTCTAACGCGGAGGAAGATGAGGGTCTGCCAGAATATTTAGCAGCGTCAACTAGAAAGGCTGAAAGGTGTTTAGTTTTGAGGAATTTTAAGCCACCAGAGATAGACTGACAATCAAATTGGGCGCCGGCGGGGTCTCTGGGCCAGAGGCTGCTTGACCTCATTGAGGACGAGGCACTAATACAGCAAATCCACCAGCACACTAAATAATGAGAGGGTCAAACTCCAGGGATATTAGATGTAGTTATTTCTAGGCTTTTCGCAGAAATAGATGAGGTCCAAACTGATTCCCCTCTGGGGGAAAAGTGACCACGGAATCCTCAGGTTCCGGTTCCTCGGTCAGAGGGAGGACCTACTAGAAAAGTGGTGAAGGTTCTTCCGGAGATTGGATGAAAGGCGTCTGGTAGCGATGACAGCGTTAATGGTTTTGGATACGGAGGGCAGCGTGGAATAAGTGTGGTGGATTATCTAAAGGAAATTACTACGTGTGACGGAGGGAGTGGCTCCGCCACTCAGAGTTCGGAGGAGGGGCTTACCACCGTGGTGGAAGAGTAACACAATCCGGGCATTGAGGCCTAAACACCAAGCATGGAAAAGGTTTCAGGAAACTGGTAGACGTGGACGCTTCGTCAAGTACAAAAAACAAACAAGCAGGTAGTGGTACGAAAGAGGTCGAAGAAATTAACATATGAATTTGGAATCGTCGGGGCAGTGAAAAACACCCAAAGGTGTTCGATAACTACGCCCAGGCGAAGGCGACCATGAGGGTGGCAGTTGGTGGGGTAGGGATTGGGAATGAGGACCGAATTGAGAACAACATACAGAAGGCAGAAGTATTGATAAAGTACTTCGAGGAGGTCCACAGGGCAGACCAAAGTGGGCTACCGCCGCCTCTAGGGTGGTCTAGGCCTAGCCCGTGGAGGAGCTCGAGATATCACCGAAAGATATTTCACTGGCCCTAGAGGTTCTCGATCGGGGGAATCCCAGGATCAGACAGCTTACAGCCCACAATCCTAAAACCGCTGGCCAGGACACTCGCATGGTCTTTGGGTAAGCTGCATGACGAGTGAACGTGCAGGTTGCAGGGGCTTTACTCCATCGAAATGTTGCTGTTGCTGTTCTCTTCGACGTTGACCCGATAAATGTCACGTGACTTGGATTTTCTTCCAATAACAAGAAAGAATCCCAAGAAGTGGAGGCACGGTGGGACGCGGAGGCTAACAGGTGAAAGAAATTGGACCACCATTGCCGTTGGCCGCCAGTCCTGTGCTCTGATTTGATTTGATTTGAACCCCACGGCCCACGGAGCACGAGTATCTCCTTGATCGTCGCCGGAGCGTTACTGTAACTATACCACTGAGCGACCCTCAATGAAGAGAGGAAAGAGATACTCAGGGGACAGTCCGCGAGGAACCCGGAAAACGCCCATGGAGCGTATTCTAGTCACATTTTCACCTAATAAATGATAACTTTATAACTATTCAACAGTATTGCATCGTTATTTCAATGAAAGTATGCCCGCTACTGCTGTTACACCTGGAGTTATGTATAGGCTCTATCCCAGTGACTTGTCGGCTGCGTACTTTGGCAATTAGTCGCACTTCTCTGGACATAAGCTCAGACATAGTCGAAGTCTGAAATGAGTAATATATGTAAACAAACGAAACAATTTTGTTGATTATGTATACTTCTGCATATCCTCATTGCAAGAAACATCTAGCTCGTTCTGATCGTTTTCATCCGGAATGAAAAAAGATCTTACGTGTGGTACAAATATTATTTACATTATCGAGAACTATGGTGATGATAACATTAATATTGGTGGTGGCAATAATAGTAATAGTAATAATAACAATAGTTTCCAATGCGCATCTTGAACTACATGGTTCATCATATTTATATCATACTGAGGACTAAAATGATTAATTCAATAGTAACGTAAAGTTTAAGTCGTTGAATGCTATTCTAAGTATAAAGGCGTAAATTCACATGCAAAACGACTTTAATTTTCAGTAAGTTTGCGAGTGTCCTGTTTATGGGACACCTAGAGGATGACCAGGTCAGTTCGTAAGTTCTGTGATCCCTGCGGGCTACTGGCTGGCAGTAATACACATTTGTTGTAATAAATAGCAATGAAAATTAGATTCTGGTAAAATCTGATATCACCGACTGCGTTTCAGGTTCATCGCTGACCGTCCCCTAGGTGTACTTTTTGGGGGACACTCAATACGGCTAGAGGGACAATCAGCGGCCCTTACTACGAACTTACGAAATTTTTCTGGTATTTAAGGTACAGCAACAGCCTTCTCATATTCTGGAGGCAAACTCGACGTCATTTAAGAAAAGTTAAATTGAGTACCTCCAAAAAGGACACTCAGGGGACGGTCAAGCGTCCCCCCTGTGCTGCCTGAAGAATCGCCCACTCGCTCTCAAGAATACTATCCGTCTCTGGAACTCCTTGTACCCAGGATGATGACTGACTTTTACCAATTACAGTCTGTCCTGCCTCTGTCTTCTTTCTTACCCGTGTTGAATCAGGGATCTGGTGTTTAATGGCCCGGTATTCGTTCGCCAATTTCTAACGGCGGAGCTATCTCGTGTTCATTTCAGACCGATCGTCACCTCCCCTATCAACTCAGGTTCACCTTGTGTACTACAGTGCTGTAACTACCAGATTAGAGGCTGCCATCTTGGTGTTCGTTTATTGGAAGTTTTGGCACCTGCTGATGCATTCACTGAGCCTCGGCTCATGTGTAGCTCCATTCCGAAGAGCATTACCTTTTGGTCTTTGATTCTTAGCACTTTGCATTTATGTCAGTTCAGTCCAAGTTACATAAAACTGATAGTAAGCAGAACCAATCGAGCTCCCAGAAAGGCCAGTCTCGTCCGGTGTGGAAATATTTTCCGTGACTCTAAGCTCAGTTTTAAGGAGCTTACAAAAACCACCCACCTTATCTACTAAGGTCACCGGTATTCAGTGCTTAGTTCAGAGTAAGCATGATGCAGGATTCTCAGTCGGCACCGGTCGTTATCACGGACAAGATGAAAGTGACTGGCTGGTTGTCCTTTGGAATAAGATAAGTTAAACTATTCTTGTGGCCAGCGCCGTCCTTGGCTCAGACAGGGTAAACGGGTTACATTAAAATTGGGCGCATGCATCTCTTTCTGTTCATCTTGTATATTAGTTCGTTTCTAGAGTCAGTCGTGTGTCCTGGTAATGGTATTTTGGACGAGTTTTTCTAGCTTCCAACACTTCGCGTTTTTTGTTTCTGGAAGCAGAGTTGGGCGCGGTATCATTTCTAGCACGGATAGGAGACAAAACCAAAATAAACATGGTTCATGGTCTCACTAAACAACCTCAATATATACAGATTCGCAGTAGTAATCGTTAATTTTTTTGCACGCCTCTGTCCTCTTATTTACCAACTCCGGGAATTTGTTTCACGAGGACGTAACCCTGTTCATGAAGAAATCGGCCCCAAACTGGCACCCTATTTGCAATCTAGGACTGCTCAACCCATTATGGAATGTCAGAAAAGCTCTTATTTTATGTATGGGAGCCCCTGGACTATCTTGACGTTCCTATCAGTTCACACATGCATCAATTTCTTAGAAAACAGGTCCACGTTGCGAAGTCGCTCTGAATAGGTTTCTCTGCTGTGACTAGAAGCTATCTTATATGACTAGTGTGTATTCCTTCTCGAGGCAGTCCATATCCTCCTGGCGGCACGCTTATTCACGGTCACCACAACCAGACTGCACATCGCCGTAGTGTAATGCAATACGTGCCTCCACAATAGTTCGATAGGTAGTGGTGAGGCAAAGTTCAGTCTCCGGACCCGTTGATGGACGACATCTGGTTCGGCACGACCAGCCACCGCTTCTGGAGAGAACTCTTTAGTAAATAAACGAAAAGGAGCAGTTTACCTACCAATAAACTCCAACAAGGTGCATGTAGGAATGAGATATCCGAGGTTTCTCTCGGAGGTGGGGGAGGTCATCCTACTTCATTGGGCAGTTATCACTCGCCTTAGCTGGGCAGCCCAACGAATGCTGCCCGTCTACGTCCTGCTTATTGAATTAGGTGCATGGGTATGTGACTGAATTTGCAAGGCCGATCGATAATGGGAACACCAGCAAAAACTGCAAAAACTAAACACCTAAACCTCACGTGGCAGCAGGAAAAGTCCCTTCGCGGGTGATCTGGCCAAGTTTCTGTGATGGGTTAACCCCGCACCGCCTTGCGCGTCAGGCTGTTGAGCCGAAGGCTCCGGTCAGAGATTTCAAAGAAAAACCTCTTGTGCTATGTAGGCGGTCATGAGTATGATTCATTCGGAAACCTCGAGCATCCTTCCTGTAAAGAGCCTTACTGAGCTGATTTAAAATATTATGAAAAGCAAGTAAACCACATGGGTTCTTTTCCGATCGCCGACAAAGGATGCTGGTTGTTGCGGCCCAGGAGACGTTCGATAGTTATCAGTTATCAGTTCTGTTCAGTTCTTTCAACCGTTAATCTGGCATCCGTGTTCTGGTTTTGGTTTCTACCTCTTGGCATCGTCTAATCAAGCATCATAAGGCACAATGATCAGACCACATTCCTCCTGCACTTTCTAAATACGGCAGGCCGGTTCCGTTGAGAGAACTGACAACCTTGTTCTCAAAAGTTTGGGTGGAAGAAAAAGTTTCCGCATCCTGCAGTGATTCGACTTATATTTAAAAAGGTTTGCTGTACGTTGTTTTAATCATCGGGGAATAAGTCTAATCTCCGTCGCTTCGAAGGTTAAGGGCCCTATAGTAGCCGCAGGGGCGCCAATCGTCATTAGGTTTTGAAACCATGTGAAGGATCATGGCCCAAAGGCTACTAGACGGGTGTATTTTGCATAATTCTAGCATACGTCCGAACTCAGCCCGCGCTACGCGGAGCTTGGCTAGTGCCAAGCGAAGTGGTCGGCTAAATGCTGGGGGTCCTTTGTTGGCTATATAGTGGATGACGTTGGTGATCACTGTGGGAAGGGGTCCAGGTAGCCTTAGGATTGGCGGATAAGCCGAAAGGAGATCTGCTTAGAGGTGCTCGGCCTAAGGTTCGATGTATAGGGGCGTGATGTGATTCACGGAGGAATACGAACCGGTTACGGCAACAGAAGTCTATCGGTTAGCAACTCTCCGGCATCGTGAATCGACCAGGAGGTGGAAATAACGAAGGAAGGTGCTACGTAGGCCTTAATTAGGCTTGAGTGACTCACGGCGGTAAGTAGCAATAAGAATGCCTTTGGCAGCACGCGTTTGTTTATTCGATGGGATCGGGACTTCATCCGCTTCCTTCGGGATGACGCTAACAGCTGCAAAGGTGCTCATTGCGAACAGGCTATTGGAAACCAAACCCCGAACATGCAACTGGCGACCGCTATTACGGCTACCAACCGCGTTAGCTGTCGGAACACTTCGGGATATTAGTTTCCCTGTCTGGCACCTGGGAAGTTGCTACTAGCCTCGCAGAGCCAATCCTTCGCCCCAAACCGTTTAAGAGATATCGACAGTACTTTGATCGAGATGGGCTACGAGGGCAGCCAGGGGAGGGGCTTCTGAGACGTTCACGTCGGCCAGAGTTGTGATGAGGTTTATGGTCCCTACAGTGAGAACATCTAAAAGTGGTAAAACATCTGAAAGCGGGTGCGGGTAAGAAAGTGTACAAAGGACGGATGCAGGCATACCACAAAAGGTCGGGCACACAGAGCCCAAAACGTGAAGTTGGTAGGCCACTGGATTGACCACAATGGAAGTCGGCCCATTGTAAAAGTACACTCACAGGAAGACCGTAGGTGAACGGGAGCAAGGCAACCGGGTTCAGCATGTGAAAGGAAGGGAAAACGTGTAAGCTGAATTGGTTGGGAAGAACCGGGTAACGAGCTGGTTAGAGTCACGTGAGTGAGAAAAGATAACAGTATGGGAATTTCTCACAATGTACTGAATTACCGCTACACTCAATTTTCACCCCCTACTTCCTTACTTACCACAAACCCTGACTGCTGGTGTGGCTCACTTATGGCTGTTGGTGAAGTAAAAGGACCGCTGGATAGGGCATTATGCTGCTTTTGGGGACCATTTTTAAGCGCCCTCACGGGTTTCTCCAAGTTTTCCCATGTGTGCAAACCACCCGGCTTTACTCTTTGTTCGTCAGAAACAACCTGATATCTGCTCTGAGTGATGTGGGCTATCAAAGTCACCTTCGCCGTGGACAAGTCTCCGTTATGCCTGTCCACAAATTCGACCAGTACTGCTAGTGCAACGTTCTTCAGGGTTCTCCTAAGTTAAGTCAGGACCGGCTCCCCTATAGAGTCTATAGCTCCTGCTCCTCCGTTCACGACAAGTTGGCGAATATACAGCGCAGATCAAAATTGCATCCTCCTTAAAATTGAATCCCACTTTGGTATATCCTTGCTAGTGACATGGCAGTAGTGATGGTGTTGTAGGGTTTGTCGTTGCCGGTGTATCCCAAAGTTCCGTTTGCCTGTGGTTTTCGTTGCCTTCGTAAACGAGCCAGCGTCCGGCGTCAGATGTCTCCAGTCGCGATCCAAAGAAGGTTGTCTTTGAGCTAGTCCCAAGAGAACCATCGGTAAAACTTCACTTCATAAAGGTTCATCACGAGCTCGATGGACGGACCTCAGTTGACGATGGAGTTGCTCTACCATGCCATTAGCCTGAGGACGATAAGCCGTCGTCTTGTTGCGCCCGCAACCTATTGTGTTAAGTAGCTCGTGAAAGGCACCGTTTAAATGAGAGCCGCGGTCAGTGGTCACGATAGCAGGGCAACCGGACGGACTTACCCAACCCGTTAAAAAGGTTTTGCTGCTTCCCGTGGGGTAGGACGTGGGATAGGTATGATCTGTGGCCAGCGAGTGAAGTGTTCCACACATGTGAAGGTAAAGACGCAGCCGTTGGGTGATGGAAGGGGCCCCACGAGATCCACTTGCACATGGTGAAAGCGTGCTGTCGGCTCAAAGAATGCGCTTAAGGTAGATCTGATGTGACGATGTATTTTACCGCTTTGGAATTTTTTTTTTATAGTTATAGTTATAGTATATTTCTTGACCGTGGTCAATACACATGCACAAGGCAAGATCAGAGTATACAGCAGTACATGTCAATGTGAGGTATTCACAAATTCTAAATTTATAAATCACACAGCAACCGAAATACACCAGTAAAGTCATGTAGTGTTTGAGTAAACAAAAGTGGTAATGGTTGAGGCGGGAATTTCGAATCGGTTTCGAAATCGCTGGGGGCGGTGTGGATAGCTGGACAGTCGTGGAATTGCTGATATAAGCGAAAAATGGACGGTCACTAACAAGTAACCGGGCGGAAGAGATGCAAAAGAACATTGTTAGAAGTAAAGAAAGCGTGAGGCTTTCAAAGTGCAGTCAGAGATACCAGCGGGATATTGGACACTGATCCAGCATTGGGTAACTAATTGTGGGGGAAGCATGTGAAATAAAGGCAAGTGATTCAAAGGTGATAATAAAACGGACCTTTTGTGCAGGTGATTACAGTGTCATATGGAAATTCAAATGAAGGCGAAAAGCTTCGCAGGGACTTCAGTGAACTTTTGAAGAGCATGAATGGTGTATGGACATATAACGGACTATTAAAGAAAAGAAAAGCCGTCAATGAAACGGATTAGTGGAGACAAACGTCAATGGTTCGGCTAGGCAGGAGTTGGAAGAGTGTAAAATGTTTTTTTTGTGTTTGATAGAAAATTGGTAATCAAATTATGGTTGGCTGCAGATGGCTGGTATTCTGTTTCATAAAGACCTTGGTTGCAGGCAGAATGTTGTGGGAAGCAGGTAAAAAAGGGCTGGTTTGACGAAGTTGACAGCTGCGAAGGCTGGGTTCCGGCCATTGATTTCGTACTGCAACGCGGGAAGAATTGAACTGTTGGGTTGGATTATTTAGGAATAGACGTTGAGCGGATGTGTTGATGGTTGCTGTCAGGAATCACCTCTGCGATCCGGTGAGACTTTCATGAGGTTTTGTTAATCCATGTACGGTGCCCCATGTAACGTCAGCAGGCGAGAGTATAGGTTTAAACCATTGATCAAATCGTCCAGTCCTTACGGTAATCCGGAATAAACGTCGATTTGGCCGATGGATACCCAAGAAACCAATGCAATCTGGAAGAGATCAGGAGTGCGGCAGTCTGGAGAGTGTTCCAGCTGTGGGTTATGATTATCGTTTATATGGAAGCAAGAAGATGAACATTTTGTTATCCGAACAATTAGTTATCGTTTGGCTAGTGGACAGGTCTATTAGGGATCCCTAGACGGAGACTGGTAGCTTTCTAGGGTAGTTGGGTGATAGTAGAGATTTGGGGCGATATCAGGTAGGCGGTGGATGGGGAGAGGGTGTCCGTTTGGGAACCAGGAATAAAACAATAGTAGATGGTATGGTCTGGAAGAAGAATGAGGAAATAGGAAGAAAACAGTCTGGTCAGTTCACCAGCTGTGGTAAAGGACGGCAAACAGTAAAAAAGTAGAAAAACACTGAGTGTTAAAATGAGGATTTTTCATGTGGGGGCAAACGTGCTGGAATTGATGACAAGCGCGGCTCCCAAGACGTGCATCACGTCTGACGCAAAGTCAAACGATTTGTTCGGTGACTAGTTTCACTGGAGCGGTTGCTTTGAGGTGCGATAATTTGTGAAGGCTGATAGAAACTTGTCGGCGAAGACTGGCAGGAACTGGTGAATAGGGTTGACCCGGCGACACATCACAAGTAATAGTTGCATCCGAAATTGGAAGGTTTACTCGCGCTAGATACAGGGGACTGCTGTTTCCGAGCTGCTCGACCTCAGGGTTTCTTGGTCGGGCCGCAGCGATTGCTTCTAGGTCTGTCTATCGGTAGTAGGTAGTCGATATTCTGGACGCGTGACAGTTCGTTTGCTACGGGATTGTGTGCCCCAGAGACGTGCTGACTGTCCGTAGTAAATTGCGAAACGTAGTTTAAGTGGCGAATGTCGCGTGGCGAATATCGGTCAGAGGCTGACTGGAGAGCGTGAGTTAGTGGTTTGTGGTCCGTAGACACTGGGAAAGCTTGGCCGTCGAGAGTGTGCCAGAAGTGTCGGATACCCGAGTAAACTGTCAGCAGTTCTGTTTTGAACGTACTACATCGGAATTCCGCAGGTTGGAGAAGCTTGAAGAGGGAAGCCGTTGGTTGCCATGACTTATTGACGAGTTGTCGCAACACTGCTCCGACAGCCGTGTCCGAGGCATCTGTCTGTTATGCCGGGGGGGGGCAGAAGGATCGGTATGTGAGAGGAGTGCTATGTTGGCGATAGCTTCCTTGATCGAGGTAAACGACGCCTGTGCCATGTCGGGAAAAATGAATTCCGGCCAACCGCCAGGTAGGTCTTTGGGGGCTGCAGTATTTCGGCGTACTTGGAGATGGACTGGTGATAAAAGTTAGGCGAGTCAAAAAATTGGCGCAACTGCCGGTGAGAGTGAGGCTGAGGATAGTCGTGAGTTTCCGCCACCTTGTCAGGCAGAGGCTATTTGCCCGAGGCTGAGATTTCGTGACCTGGGAATGTGATGGTTTTCCTAACTTATTCGCATTTGTTAGGAATAATGGTTACACCGTGTTGGCTAAGGCGCTCTAAAAGTGAGCATCGGAGTGCCACATGCTCCTTTTCTGAAGAACGTGCCACCAGAATATAGCCTGAGTACACGTAGACATTCTTCAAACCGTGCGTTTCTCGATGTATGAATCTTTGGAAGGTTTGAGCTGGATTGCTGAGCTCAGACTGCATGTGCAAAACCTCGGACAGTCCGAATGGAGTTGTGACAGCAGTTTTAGTGTTGTCAGCATTGGCTACTGAGATTTGGTAGCAGACTC
Organism: Fasciola hepatica; assembly: GCA_948099385.1. Taxonomy (NCBI): domain Eukaryota; kingdom Metazoa; phylum Platyhelminthes; class Trematoda; order Plagiorchiida; family Fasciolidae; genus Fasciola; species Fasciola hepatica. The sequence continues at coordinate 8,719,145 of CANUEZ040000019.1, forward strand.
TAACGAGGCCCGTTCGGATGAAAACAGAACAACCAGATATGGAACAAGTTATTTCTTGAGTATGTGGATTGAGGTCCCCTTCTCGTACAGTGGCCTGGTTAAGGGCCTTATAGTAGCCGCAGGGGCGCCAATCGTCATTAGGTTTTGAAACCATGTGAAGGATCATGGCCCAAAGGCTACTAGACGGGTGTATTTTGCATAATTCTAGCATACGTCCGAACTCAGCCCGCGCTACGCGGAGCTTGGCTAGTGCCAAGCGAAGTGGTCGGCTAAATGCTGGGGGTCCTTTGTTGGCTATATAGTGGATGACGTTGGTGATCACTGTGGGAAGGGGTCCAGGTAGCCTTAGGATTGGCGGATAAGCCGAAAGGAGATCTGCTTAGAGGTGCTCGGCCTAAGGTTCGATGTATAGGGGCGTGATGTGATTCACGGAGGAATACGAACCGGTTACGGCAACAGAAGTCTATCGGTTAGCAACTCTCCGGCATCGTGAATCGACCAGGAGGTGGAAATAACGAAGGAAGGTGCTACGTAGGCCTTAATTAGGCTTCAGTGACTCACGGCGGTAAGTAGCAATAAGAATACCTTTGGCAGCACGCGTTTGTTTATTCGATGGGATCGGGACTTCATCCGCTTCCTTCGGGATGACGCTAACAGCTGCAAAGGTGCTCATTGCGAACAGGCTATTGGAAACCAAACCCCGAACATGCAACTGGCGACCGCTATTACGGCTACCAACCGCGTTAGCTGTCGGAACACTTCGGGATATTAGTTTCCCTGTCTGGCACCTGGGAAGTTGCTACTAGCCTCGCAGAGCCAATCCTTCGCCCCAAACCGTTTAAGAGATATCGACAGTACTTTGATCGAGATGGGCTACGAGGGCAGCCAGGGGAGGGGCTTCTGAGACGTTCACGTCGGCCAGAGTTGTGATGAGGTTTATGGTCCCTACAGTGAGAACATCTAAAAGTGGTAAAACATCTGAAAGCCCGCTTGAAAGCAGCTATCATGGTGTCCTCAGAGTGTGTTCCTACGGGGAGAGCCGCAGTCTGGGAGCTACTCGGGTTTTTCATGGCAGTATTTAGTGTATGCTACCTTCCCGTAACATCGTCCGCTTAGGATGTCTAGAAACCTCAAACAGTGCTCGGATACGATCTGGTAATCGCCGTACCCATAACACTTTAGGGACTTTTCTCTCTAAAAGATGCCTTGCCAGCTGCTGCATCTCTCTCAGTGATGCAGAGGGATTTTACTGCCAAACTCTGGCCCTTGGATCAGCCTTTTCAGGCAAAGGATAAGGAACTACCGCATCTTTCTAGGCTGTGTAAGATTAGTTATTGAATATTACGCCAAGTGACTGGGTAACAACATCACGGGGAAGGCGACCGATAGTCTACAAGTAAAAGGAATGCTCGCTTGTGATTCTATGTGATTCAAACTCTGCCTCTAACACATGAAACCAGAGCTAAGGGTCATCAATAAAAAACTCAGGGACGTCTAGGGAGATGGTCAAAACGGAAGGTTCTGGATCAGGTTTGCGGTCGTTGCAAGCCATAGGTACAACGGTATATCGATGTAAGACCATATATAAAGGGCAATCCAGCGACCGTAAAACACTTATAATGTCGATATTAGAAAAATACAAAAGAATTATGGTAGCAGGAATCGGGATTCGCCTTTCATATGTCAGAAAAAGTATGTGTAAGTGAATAAATGTGACTTAAGGGCTTAGGAGTGTCCTTGATGTGATTAATTTGTTGTTCGGGCTGGCCAGTTTAGGATTCCCCTAAGCTAAGTCAGGACCTGCTCCCCTATAGAGTCTCTAGCTCCTGGTCCTCGGTTTGTGACACATCGGCGAATATACTCGGCAGCGCGAAAAGGAGCAGAACTCAAAACGCTGGAGAGGGACAACGTGTGCATTGAAGGGGCTTAACGGTGTGCGGAAGTTGTACACAGGCGGGACTAGTGGCGCCACCAAACTCGGTAATCCTCCAAATAAAGAAATTTGTTAGTCTTTGTAATTGCGTGCCGCATCGGTAGCATTACAATTCGTCTCCGTTTTCTTGAGCGAAGGTTTCCAAGTCCCCACTCCTATGAACTCTCTTCAGAGACACAGGATGTGGGACACCTGCTAATCGCAGTGTGTCATAGGCCCGTCTCCTATCTATATCAGTCTAGCCTTCGATCCTTGCATAAACAGTTCCTCCTGATTCAGTATTTGTAGCCCACGGCTTGATATCCGTTCTGGCGACGGGACAAGCTTCTGCAGATCCCCCAGCTGGATTTCCGAATTACGATATTCGGATCGGTTTGCCTTCACGATGTTGTCCATCGCCTTAGTCGTATTGTCCTTTTCCTTACCCTGTTTATTCTCAGGTTTATGCATCACCCACTCGTAGCAGTTTACCGCACAGGAGTGGGCGTAGCTGGTACGGGGCAACCACCTGCACGCCCTGTTACTACCTCAAGGACCATCCCCTCAATAATTTCTAGGGCTTCTGCATATGACTTTGCTAACTCACGACACGGCAGTGCGGTGACTTGCGCTCAGTGCCTCTGAAGTCATCAGGAAGAAGTTCGACCTAACCCCGCCTATATTGCCTTAGATAGGTTAGCCTGGTAGTTTGCTGGCATAGACTATAAACCCATTCTACCCAGCTATTCTTACAATATAGGAGATACACATCATTACTAATCCCAGGACTGCCTTCATGGGCCCACCTACTGCATACATAATATAACGAGGAATACTGGGGCAAGGGAACGATGCGAATATCCAGGCGAACGGATGAACTAACCGAGGGTCACAGACAAAAGAAGAGAAGGAAAATATGTCAGAGGCTTCCCGAAATAGACAAAAGGAGGTATACGGACCACCAAATGGGGAGCAGTGGGACCTCCGGCAACCAGATGAAGGGCTGCCGATCAGGCCGTCAACCGAGACAATCGGACCAACCGAAGAGAAATGACACCCAAGAAAAGCAAGCTATCGGGAACGGGCAACTGCCCAGAACACGGCAGAAGCAAGCAAGCAGCAGCAAGAGTAATGTTGGTGCCGCGCAGTCCGGAAAAGTACCTATATAAACGATTGTACGTATTTCATGACTTGACTCGTCTGGTCCTTGGAACACGAGTATCGTACCCCGTCTTGTCGTCCTAGTCACTATGACACCCGATACCTTCGTCCACTCGCTTCCCTCATTCGGCGGCCAGACAGGGTTACATCTCACGCTTCACGATGGGCCTGCAAAAATGGCAGGACACTGACGAAGGAAGAACGGTACTCGTTACGAAAACGCTTACGGTTTACAAACACTCCAATATATGCTGGTACGTATTACACGAAAAACTCCAAAAATTTTGGTGGAGAATAGAACAAAAGGATTCTCCGGATAAAAAACATACCTTTGGGTTACCCTGGTATGTACGGTGGTGCGAAATAACCTTTTTATCTCTTCGTACACTTCACAAACTTGGTTCAATACAGAGTACGTCAAAAATTCGGTCCTGGCGGTGCTTACAAATAGACCCTAGTAGAACGGCCAGAATGAGGGCCGCCATCTTGTTGTTCATTTAATGTAAGTGTTGGTACCGTTGATACACTTTCTGGGCCTCTGGTGGCGGAGTTTTTCCTCTTTTGCCCTTGCAGATCACACACGTGCAACCCACGCCGGAAGAACATTGCCCCTGTGTGTTACATTAGATTCACTCTGGAACACAGCTTTCCCAGAGCCAGCTGTGTGAACGAGAATGAGGTAAAGAGTCCCTGGTATTTTTGTCGATAGACTTGTGTCTGTGTAGCTGATAATGCCTCTCCAGGTCTGCCTTTCAGACAAAATATTCAACGCGCTATGTTGGGAGCAAAGGAAACTCGCTGACAACACGTCTATCCGGACGCACGATTGGTTCCGGACACTTTCATCCTATGCAAACTGAAATGAGCTGGAGTGAACCTACAAACAGATATATGGATGCCCAATTAGCTTCTGCGAGTACCTGTTCTGTGCAAACTGAAATGTACCAGTGCCGACCTTGAGATCTAGGTTGATGGCTAGATCGCACTTCTTCAGCAACAGGGTTGTGAACAGTTGGAACGGTCTGCCTGGTGAAATGGTAGATCTGCAGACAGTCCAATCCTTCAAAGGAGCCCTAGATCGCAAGTGGTACGAGATCTTTCCTTGTAGTGAGCCTTAAGAATATCAACTAGATGGATGACGGGAAGCACTGTGGTCCTTCTGAAGTATGTTTTAGCAGACTTTTTCCCTCATTGCATACTGTCTCAGTGAACGCTCACGATGCATAATGTCTCTCGCAGTTGATGTGCGATGAGGTTTTCCGTTTCCCTCTCATTTTTAGCGGGGATTCGACGAAATACACTCGGCAGTGGTGGGTGCATAACTGGTGTGCATACCATCGAAGGAATTCTGGACGCTCGATTGGCCGTGGCCATTACCTGTCCTGTGCAGACTGAACTGAACTGAACTGAACTGACCTTGAGATCTGACTAGGGTGCAGTTAAAGGCAGGGGCTGTGGCGGACGTGGTGTCGTGGGCAAGCTGGTCGCATCCATATTAATGTCGGGATAATGCAAGTGTGAGATCCTGTTGATACGGTGACTGAGCATTTGTGCTCAAATATCGGGATGCGTTCCTCATCGCGGCCATTACAATCAGTATGAATTCCCGGAAGGTATTATAATAAAACCGGATAACTGAGCATCGTGGAGGGTCACAACAGGCTATTGAAGAACAGAAGAGTCCACATCAACCCAACTGTTGAGGAAAACGCGGCCATCCTACTCTTCATGTTCTATAGTGCGCCCCACACCGGCAGTCGTACATAGGACCCAGTCCCCAATAAGCGATCAGGTGTTGGAAAATGTCCCATGGAACGTATTTGTTAGGCAGAGCTATCAATGTAACACAGTGAAACACAAAACGTACGGGGTACTCGGGTGTAGAGATTGAGTGCAAAATAAACGCATTGTTGCCGAGGAACAACTAAGACAAAGCAAGATTAGCAGCAATGTAGTGTAGTGCTTGCCGTATCGGTAATAATTGGGGGGGGGGGAAGTAGAGGTCGGGTCTGGGGGACTGGAATGCATAGGGATTAACGAATCATGGCTACGTGAGAGCGGTAGATTAAACCCAACGTGTCCGGAGGGATTTAATGTGCACAGAGCCGACCGCGAGGATGTCAAAATAGGAGGGTTACTATAGTTAGTAGCCCAGCACATAACTCAGACGGAAAGTATTTAGTATATGACGCCCAGTATACAGGCAGTGGCAGCACAAATAAAAATTCTAAGTAAGTGGATGACGCTGTTGTGTGTTTATAGGGGCCCATCCTCTAACGCGGAGGAAGATGAGGGTCTGCCAGAATATTTAGCAGCGTCAACTAGAAAGGCTGAAAGGTGTTTAGTTTTGAGGAATTTTAAGCCACCAGAGATAGACTGACAATCAAATTGGGCGCCGGCGGGGTCTCTGGGCCAGAGGCTGCTTGACCTCATTGAGGACGAGGCACTAATACAGCAAATCCACCAGCACACTAAATAATGAGAGGGTCAAACTCCAGGGATATTAGATGTAGTTATTTCTAGGCTTTTCGCAGAAATAGATGAGGTCCAAACTGATTCCCCTCTGGGGGAAAAGTGACCACGGAATCCTCAGGTTCCGGTTCCTCGGTCAGAGGGAGGACCTACTAGAAAAGTGGTGAAGGTTCTTCCGGAGATTGGATGAAAGGCGTCTGGTAGCGATGACAGCGTTAATGGTTTTGGATACGGAGAGCAGCGTGGAATAAGTGTGGTGGATTATCTAAAGGAAATTACTACGTGTGACGGAGGGAGTGGCTCCGCCACTCAGAGTTCGGAGGAGGGGCTTACCACCGTGGTGGAAGAGTAACACAATCCGGGCATTGAGGCCTAAACACCAAGCATGGAAAAGGTTTCAGGAAACTGGTAGACGTGGACGCTTCGTCAAGTACAAAAAACAAACAAGCAGGTAGTGGTACGAAAGAGGTCGAAGAAATTAACATATGAATTTGGAATCGTCGGGGCAGTGAAAAACACCCAAAGGTGTTCGATAACTACGCCCAGGCGAAGGCGACCATGAGGGTGGCAGTTGGTGGGGTAGGGATTGGGAATGAGGACCGAATTGAGAACAACATACAGAAGGCAGAAGTATTGATAAAGTACTTCGAGGAGGTCCACAGGGCAGACCAAAGTGGGCTACCGCCGCCTCTAGGGTGGTCTAGGCCTAGCCCGTGGAGGAGCTCGAGATATCACCGAAAGATATTTCACTGGCCCTAGAGGTTCTCGATCGGGGGAATCCCAGGATCAGACAGCTTACAGCCCACAATCCTAAAACCGCTGGCCAGGACACTCGCATGGTCTTTGGGTAAGCTGCATGACGAGTGAACGTGCAGGTTGCAGGGGCTTTACTCCATCGAAATGTTGCTGTTGCTGTTCTCTTCGACGTTGACCCGATAAATGTCACGTGACTTGGATTTTCTTCCAATAACAAGAAAGAATCCCAAGAAGTGGAAGCACGGTGGGACGCGGAGGCTAACAGGTGAAAGAAATTGGACCACCATTGCCGTTGGCCGCCAGTCCTGTGCTCTGATTTGATTTGATTTGAACCCCACGGCCCACGGAGCACGAGTATCTCCTTGATCGTCGCCGGAGCGTTACTGTAACTATACCACTGAGCGACCCTCAATGAAGAGAGGAAAGAGATACTCAGGGGACAGTCCGCGAGGAACCCGGAAAACGCCCATGGAGCGTATTCTAGTCACATTTTCACCTAATAAATGATAACTTTATAACTATTCAACAGTATTGCATCGTTATTTCAATGAAAGTATGCCCGCTACTGCTGTTACACCTGGAGTTATGTATAGGCTCTATCCCAGTGACTTGTCGGCTGCGTACTTTGGCAATTAGTCGCACTTCTCTGGACATAAGCTCAGACATAGTCGAAGTCTGAAATGAGTAATATATGTAAACAAACGAAACAATTTTGTTGATTATGTATACTTCTGCATATCCTCATTGCAAGAAACATCTAGCTCGTTCTGATCGTTTTCATCCGGAATGAAAAAAGATCTTACGTGTGGTACAAATATTATTTACATTATCGAGAACTATGGTGATGATAACATTAATATTGGTGGTGGCAATAATAGTAATAGTAATAATAACAATAGTTTCCAATGCGCATCTTGAACTACATGGTTCATCATATTTATATCATACTGAGGACTAAAATGATTAATTCAATAGTAACGTAAAGTTTAAGTCGTTGAATGCTATTCTAAGTATAAAGGCGTAAATTCACATGCAAAACGACTTTAATTTTCAGTAAGTTTGCGAGTGTCCTGTTTATGGGACACCTAGAGGATGACCAGGTCAGTTCGTAAGTTCTGTGATCCCTGCGGGCTACTGGCTGGCAGTAATACACATTTGTTGTAATAAATAGCAATGAAAATTAGATTCTGGTAAAATCTGATATCACCGACTGCGTTTCAGGTTCATCGCTGACCGTCCCCTAGGTGTACTTTTTGGGGGACACTCAATACGGCTAGAGGGACAATCAGCGGCCCTTACTACGAACTTACGAAATTTTTCTGGTATTTAAGGTACAGCAACAGCCTTCTCATATTCTGGAGGCAAACTCGACGTCATTTAAGAAAAGTTAAATTGAGTACCTCCAAAAAGGACACTCAGGGGACGGTCAAGCGTCCCCCCTGTGCTGCCTGAAGAATCGCCCACTCGCTCTCAAGAATACTATCCGTCTCTGGAACTCCTTGTACCCAGGATGATGACTGACTTTTACCAATTACAGTCTGTCCTGCCTCTGTCTTCTTTCTTACCCGTGTTGAATCAGGGATCTGGTGTTTAATGGCCCGGTATTCGTTCGCCAATTTCTAACGGCGGAGCTATCTCGTGTTCATTTCAGACCGATCGTCACCTCCCCTATCAACTCAGGTTCACCTTGTGTACTACAGTGCTGTAACTACCAGATTAGAGGCTGCCATCTTGGTGTTCGTTTATTGGAAGTTTTGGCACCTGCTGATGCATTCACTGAGCCTCGGCTCATGTGTAGCTCCATTCCGAAGAGCATTACCTTTTGGTCTTTGATTCTTAGCACTTTGCATTTATGTCAGTTCAGTCCAAGTTACATAAAACTGATAGTAAGCAGAACCAATCGAGCTCCCAGAAAGGCCAGTCTCGTCCGGTGTGGAAATATTTTCCGTGACTCTAAGCTCAGTTTTAAGGAGCTTACAAAAACCACCCACCTCATCTACTAAGGTCACCGGTATTCAGTGCTTAGTTCAGAGTAAGCATGATGCAGGATTCTCAGTCGGCACCGGTCGTTATCACGGACAAGATGAAAGTGACTGGCTGGTTGTCCTTTGGAATAAGATAAGTTAAACTATTCTTGTGGCCAGCGCCGTCCTTGGCTCAGACAGGGTAAACGGGTTACATTAAAATTGGGCGCATGCATCTCTTTCTGTTCATCTTGTATATTAGTTCGTTTCTAGAGTCAGTCGTGTGTCCTGGTAATGGTATTTTGGACGAGTTTTTCTAGCTTCCAACACTTCGCGTTTTTTGTTTCTGGAAGCAGAGTTGGGCGCGGTATCATTTCTAGCACGGATAGGAGACAAAACCAAAATAAACATGGTTCATGGTCTCACTAAACAACCTCAATATATACAGATTCGCAGTAGTAATCGTTAATTTTTTTGCACGCCTCTGTCCTCTTATTTACCAACTCCGGGAATTTGTTTCACGAGGACGTAACCCTGTTCATGAAGAAATCGGCCCCAAACTGGCACCCTATTTGCAATCTAGGACTGCTCAACCCATTATGGAATGTCAGAAAAGCTCTTATTTTATGTATGGGAGCCCCTGGACTATCTTGACGTTCCTATCAGTTCACACATGCATCAATTTCTTAGAAAACAGGTCCACGTTGCGAAGTCGCTCTGAATAGGTTTCTCTGCTGTGACTAGAAGCTATCTTATATGACTAGTGTGTATTCCTTCTCGAGGCAGTCCATATCCTCCTGGCGGCACGCTTATTCACGGTCACCACAACCAGACTGCACATCGCCGTAGTGTAATGCAATACGTGCCTCCACAATAGTTCGATAGGTAGTGGTGAGGCAAAGTTCAGTCTCCGGACCCGTTGATGGACGACATCTGGTTCGGCACGACCAGCCACCGCTTCTGGAGAGAACTCTTTAGTAAATAAACGAAAAGGAGCAGTTTACCTACCAATAAACTCCAACAAGGTGCATGTAGGAATGAGATATCCGAGGTTTCTCTCGGAGGTGGGGGAGGTCATCCTACTTCATTGGGCAGTTATCACTCGCCTTAGCTGGGCAGCCCAACGAATGCTGCCCGTCTACGTCCTGCTTATTGAATTAGGTGCATGGGTATGTGACTGAATTTGCAAGGCCGATCGATAATGGGAACACCAGCAAAAACTGCAAAAACTAAACACCTAAACCTCACGTGGCAGCAGGAAAAGTCCCTTCGCGGGTGATCTGGCCAAGTTTCTGTGATGGGTTAACCCCGCACCGCCTTGCGCGTCAGGCTGTTGAGCCGAAGGCTCCGGTCAGAGATTTCAAAGAAAAACCTCTTGTGCTATGTAGGCGGTCATGAGTATGATTCATTCGGAAACCTCGAGCATCCTTCCTGTAAAGAGCCTTACTGAGCTGATTTAAAATATTATGAAAAGCAAGTAAACCACATGGGTTCTTTTCCGATCGCCGACAAAGGATGCTGGTTGTTGCGGCCCAGGAGACGTTCGATAGTTATCAGTTATCAGTTCTGTTCAGTTCTTTCAACCGTTAATCTGGCATCCGTGTTCTGGTTTTGGTTTCTACCTCTTGGCATCGTCTAATCAAGCATCATAAGGCACAATGATCAGACCACATTCCTCCTGCACTTTCTAAATACGGCAGGCCGGTTCCGTTGAGAGAACTGACAACCTTGTTCTCAAAAGTTTGGGTGGAAGAAAAAGTTTCCGCATCCTGCAGTGATTCGACTTATATTTAAAAAGGTTTGCTGTACGTTGTTTTAATCATCGGGGAATAAGTCTAATCTCCGTCGCTTCGAAGCTCCCAGTGTCCATTTTCTTCCGCCGAATTTCTCCTCTGCGTGAACTCCAATGTCATGAAGAACAAGCTGGGTTCTATCCCGACCGCGGCTGCACTGAGCAAATCTCAACCTTTCACCAACAGCTTGAACACCGCCACGTTTATCAGAGGCCAACTATCGTAGTGTTCCCGGACATCAGGGCTGCCTTTGACTCCGTCGGTAGATCTGTCCTATGGACCTGCATGTTGTGGAACGGCGTACCCGAGACTTACGTTTCCATCCTGAACGCTCTATTAGCAGACCTCAGGCAGGGTGAGGGTCTATGGGCGACTATCTCAGTCCTTTTGCGTTTCAAGTGGCGTTCGGCAAAGATGTCCAATTTCCCCCTCCCTTTTCCATTTCGTCATAGACGACCTGCTCCAAAGGGTCTTTGTTGGTGTTGCAAACGGCGGTGTAGAACTTCTACCTAGTGCCAGGGTTGTTGGCTCAGATTATGCTGACGACGTCACCTTGGTAGAAGGCACCCAAGTCGTCCAACATACCTTGAACAGCTTGGCTGCCGAAGTCATAGAGTATGGCATGCACTTTGCTCCATCCAAATGCGAAATGCTTCTTCATGACTGGCAAAAAGATTCTCCTGTACTCTCTGCGGGGATGTTTGGAAACTCAACAGCTTGGTTTACCTGGGATGTTGGAATTCTGCCGGTAGATTTATCGGGGACGAGATCTTGGTACGCATCTCCAAGGCCCGCTTGACTTTTGCCAATCTAAGACACCTATGGCGTCGCCACGACATTAGGATTTCTCTACAGGATAGAGTCCAAACGCCGCAGTTAATTCGTTATTCCTTTAGAGATGCAAAACCTAGCCAGTTCGAGAAGTAGATCTGCGTCAGCTGATTGTGTTCGATAACCGGTGTCTACAATCAGTCGCACGAGTATTTTTACAGCATCATCAGTAATGATGAAGTGCGACGGAGATTGTTTGGAGTGGATTGCGCGTCACAGAGGTGTTTCTCTTCCTCGGCTACAGTGCCTAAGCTTCGTCTTGTGGATACCACCCATCGTTTGCCTCGCCGCGCTCTGTGCGCGTTCGCTGGAGAAGATTGGAAACGGCAGCGTAGAGAACAACCGATGACCTGGAGAAGTTTGAAATAATTGATTTCCAGTTTAGCCGCAGTGTGGCTCTGTCATCTACCAGGTTGAGGCAAGAGTGACGGATATGGCTCGAAACTGGAGTCACTGTCAACAACACTGTATAAGATGCTGTGACGGCTCCCCAGCCTTCCCCTTACATATATAAACCCACATAAGGTAAAAAAATATCCAATACCGTGATGGTGAAACATGCAGCAACAAAAAACTTTCCAACTTTTCTGTCCTTTTGTTTTCCATGTATTTTATTCCCACTATACCATGGTTTCTTTGGCGCGTTACCTGTGCCAGGTCCGTGTTATATATATATATATATATATATATATATATATATATATATATCAAGAGCAAAACGAACAGAAGTATAGAGGACAAACAGACAGAAAAAAAGTTAAAGATGAAAGATTACGAGTGCATCCATGCCACTAATTGCGGTACTTGGCCATGTCACAATAGATCTGACCGTCACTTAATCCAGCCACTAATCTCGCATTTCTGTGCTCTGGTTTTGATCGCTGCCTCGCAGCATCGCTGGATTCAGGGCAGAATTAATAGTAGCATAAGGCGAAAAAGAGCCTAAAGCATGGTAATAGCGAAAATCACGAAGACAAATAAAGAACCCGTATGCAGCCAAGTTACTGGCTGCGATACCTAACCGTGCCACTTAGTGTCTTCAGTCATCCGGTTGGTGGGTCTCGTGGACCCCAACCCGGAAATCTAACGTCCTGTTTGACCAAGTCCAGTGGTCGAGGTGTTCATACTTTTTTTACCATGGACTGACCACCTCGATTTACCTTCCAGCCGCTACCTGTTTCTGAGAAGAGCATACGCCGAGGAAGTCTATCGGTGAGCATGCGTAACCCATTTCCCAGTTACCTCAACCTGTACTTGTATGAAAGCAGTCAGAAGACCAAACTATCGGGTTTCAGTAAATTATTGAGTCATCACGACGAGACTGCGCCTTGACGTGGTGAGATGGCTTGCGCGCCTCTATGACCCAAAGAGCTATACAGGATAGCCTCCTTAAGCCGGAGATGCAATCATACCTGACAGGCCAATGGGTAGAGGCCAGACAAAGTCCAATCTCCTGGTCCTCCAGGTTGGGGGTCGATTTGAGCTGGCAACTCAATCGGCAAAATCAGTGGAAGAATAATTGATCCAAGCAAATGGGCTTCCACTAAGCCATCCCGCTGCCTTGCGGATAGGTCCTTGTTGGAACTAAAGGTTTTGGATGAGGACCCTAATCGTTCTCCTGCTTTGTGGCTGGACACCCTGGCAGTACCTGTCCATCATCTCTCATAAACTGCATGAATAGAAATGATTCCATACTGGATCGGTCGTCGCACAGGATAATCAGGACCGCGCTGCCCATTGCATCGAACGGGGTGGGTAGTGATAAGTGAGTTACTGCTCAGAGTTCCCTCTCTTTTATTCAACCTTTGTCTTCTGTCCCCAACCACCTCTCTTTGCCCCCTCTATCCACCCATGATGCTCGCCTCGCCAGCCTCTGAATCTCGGTTCCTTCAACGTACGTACACTCATTCAGGCCGGTCATCAGGTGTGCCTAACCCTCACAATGAACTCTCTGAAGATTGATGTCTGCTGCTTAAGTGAAACGCGTATCCAGGATTCGAGCAGTGTGATTCAACTCACTGCTCCTGGTATCTCATCGAGGTATTTTTTGCGCACCTCAGGAGACGAAGCAGCTCGAGCTGCAGGTCAATGTGGTGTAGGAACAGTCTTGACTGACAAGGCCGATGCTGGCCTTTAGACTGGATCCCGATAAATAGTCGTTTGTGTGCAGTTAGACTCCAGGAGTCAGTCGGCGTTCGAAAGGGTAGCTGTGTTAAGCGCAATTTGTTGTGATCTCGGCATACGCCCCAACGGACTGCAGCTCAGACTTGCAGAAAGCTGAGTTCTATGATGAACTCGCCACCCTCGATCGCAGCAGTAGAGGCTATGAAATTGTAGTGCTAGCTGATGATTTTAATGCACAAGTTGGCAAACTTAGTGCGTCAGAAGCTTATTTAGGTGGCCGTTGTGCTTAACCCGCTGAGCGCACAGATAACGGGGATAGATTTCTCCAGTTTTGTGCAGACAATCGATTGTTCTTGTCTTGCACCGATTTCCGACAAAGCCCGCGTCGCACAACGACATAATGCTCTAACTGTACAGGTACTCTAAGTCAGATTGATCATATCGCCGTAAGCTACCGGTGGCGCAGTTTGGTTCAGAACTGCAGATCTTACTGGTCCACGTACGTAGAGTCAGACCATGCCTTAGTTTTAAAGCGATTATTTCTCCACCTCCATGGTAATCGTCGTGAGCCTCAAACCCGATTAACCGTGCAACGTATGTGTGATCCGCAAGTAAACACCCGTTATGAGCAGAAGTTAGCATATGAGCTAGGATCTACGGTGGGCAGTAATTTAGATGAGCATTGGGCTCACATCAAACAGGCAGTGCACGTGGCAGCAGTTTTCGCCTGTGGTCCTAGATCTGAAGTCCATAAAATACACTGGATCTCTCAAGAGTCGCTGAGTATAATGGAGCAAAAGCATCAGCTTTCTAACTGTAAGGAGGTGAATAAAATACGAAGACATCTACAAAGGCAAGTCACGAAAAGCCTTAAGAGTGTTCGCGAAAATTGGTGGATCAAGGTAGCCGAAAAAATGGAAATAGCAGCTGCTTCAGGTAACAGTCAAAGACTGTTCAAACTTATTCGTGATACCGGTGGACGGCGCACCCATGTCAATGGAACGATATGCGATAGAAATGGAGAACCCATCCATAGCAAACAGCAAAGGCTGGACCGTAAGGTCGAATACTTCAAGGAACAGTTTAGCTGGGCGCGCTCTGATGTAGTTACTCCTGTGTCAACAACTGCCGCTCCTTGGGTGGTATCACTTGAGTCCCCATCGGAAATAAAAGTGGTGTCATGTATACGATTACTAAAGAGAGGGAAAGCGGCAGGTCCCGACGAACTTCCCTCCGGTTCTTTGCAACTGGGTGGAAATACTTTGATAAAATCACTCACCATCTTGCTCCGTAACATTTGGAACGAGGAGCGTATTTTGTAAATATGGAGTGAGTCATTGATTGTTCCCATCTTCAAGAAGGGAATACGCAATGACTGTAGCAACCATCGTGGGATTAGCTTAATTCCGATTGACACCAAAGTATTAGCTTCGATTTTGCTGCACCATCTTACACAGGCTCGCGAGAGGAACACTCGCGACCAGCTGGCTGGATTCCGCCCAGATCGGGGATGCATCGACCAGATTTTTACTCTTCGCCGACTACTTGAAACGCGTCACACACACCGCCGACCGACAATAATGGCTTTCTTAGACCTGAGAGGCACCTACGATTCAGTTGATCGAACAGTGCTTCAGCAAAAAGGTATGCCCCAGAAGTTCACGAACCAACTGAGATCACTGTATTTTCATACTTCTGGCCGCGTTAGAGTTTACGGTGAACTATCCCGTCGGTTCGAAACGACCAGTGGTGTTCGATAGGGATGTCCCATATCTCCATTCCTGTTCAACTTCGTCATGGACGAAATAATGGAGAGTGAGCTGCAAAATCTTCAGGATGTAGGCGTCGGACTAGGAGCTAGTGGAAAGCTATGTCACCTAGATTACGCGGACGACGTTGTCTGCTTGTTCGAATCCACGGGACATGCTCAACGTGCACTAGATGGACTTTCAAGAGCTGTAGCTCCATTCGGCATGCGCTTTACACTTTCAAAGTGCAAGGTGGTGTTACAAGACTGGACGTCAAAGATTCCGAGCTTGATGCTCGATGGGGAGGTGCTGTCAGTTGTCTGCCGTTTCACTTTACCTCGGCAGCAGCGTGACGACGGATGGGAGCACAGTAGTAGGGGTGAGCACGCGTATATCTAAGGCTCGAGCGGCGTACGCTGGACTGAAGCACTTGTGGTGTCTACCTGATATTTCACTGAAGTTGAAAGTTCGTGTATACTGTGCTGCAGTGCGTTCAGTTTTGTTGTATGGTTGCGAGACTTGGAGTCTGCGTGCAGAAGATATTCGTCATCTTGAGGATTTTGACCACCGATGTTTACGTAGTATCGCTAGGATTGGGTGGAATAGCCGAGTAAGCAATGATGAGGTCAGAAATCGAGTATTGGGTATTAATTCGGAGAACGTTCTGTCACAGCGTATCCAGCTTAGTAGACTTCGTTGGTTGGGGCACGTGTTGCGTATGGAAAACACACGTCTACCGTACCGTGTCCTATTCTCCGCCCCTCCTAAGGAGTGGAAGAGACCACGTGGAGTTTAACAGACGACGTGGCAGCGAGGAATGAGAAAATGTACAGCAGACTTAGGGAAAGTAGGTGCTTTACGTCTTCGTGGTTGGGGTCCAAAAGATCCGTCTACCAGTTGGTTGGAAACACTGAAGGATATGGCAGCGAACCGTGAACAGTGGCGATTGTGTTATCACTTTCTGTCGAGTCAGAATGACTGATCGATGTGCGTTTGTACAGTTAGACTGTGTATTCCGTGTGTTGGCTACTAGGGCATTCTTTCCTTTTCCCACTCGTGTAGGTCCACTCCCTGTCCATCTTGTATATTGATACTTTCCAATTCAACGTGCAACATGGTGAGAAATGCAGTGGTCAGTGGGGCTTGCCCTACTGTTTAACGCTGTACGATGATGATGATGATGATTGTGAGTCTGGATTCATATCGCCTTCGCTAGGGTGTGATTTTCAATATTCTGTTCGCATTATTTTGTGTCATTTTAAAGCAGCGTCTGTTGTGGATTTATTATTCTCTGCGAATATCATTTGATTATTTTTAGTGGTCCATACCGTTGAACCGCATGAATACGCATACAGGACCGTTTCACTTGCTATGCAACTATCTTCTGGTTATCGTATCGGCGATTTCATTCAAGCTTCTGTTTTTGTTTGGCTAGTGAGTTTTCAATTTTTCTCATCTATTTGGCAGTCGCTCAACAGATTTTGAAGTCCATCGTAACTGGAAGGCGTTGACTTATTCCCTTCCCATTTCACAATGGTATTTCGAGGTGAGATATTTTTTGCCCACCACAAGACGTCGTAGTCCACTTCGGAATGGACTCTGGATTATCCGCCGTTATTTGCATGGTTTGAACGTGCTTTAGCACAAATAGGATCATATATTGATCCAAAACTTTGTGTGATCAGCAAGGAACCATATGTATCACCCCAGACCGTCGTCTACCTTCGGAGCACTGTAATTCTATCAGAGACCTTGTTGTTTTTTGCATTGTGGAGGTAAATTTAGGTTATCGTTTCATGTCTGCCTTTAGACTGTGTAAAGCATTATCCAATAGTTCCAGCTTCACAATGAAGCGAAAGTTTATTTCGATGGCTATTCTTTTGGCATTCAATTATGGCTTAATCATTGTGGACCGTATCCTTTGTATTGAAACAGGCTGCGTTATTATTTTGTTAGAATTTGGTTTGTTTACTTTGGTTTACTGCAAGCAGCGCAGTTTGTCTCCCACTGATGAGGAATTTTTTTACATAGTATGTTTACTGCTGCACTTTTGAGCCTTTCCCATCGTTGATTGTAGCCTCTGGTTGATTTCAGACCAAAATCTCATTTACCTCAGTAGTACGATAGTCATTCGTGCTTGCTCATTCTTCGCCCACATGTATATCACGGATCTGGTCTCTGTTGCTTCTTTCAGAACTGTGGTGATATGTTACTCAAGACTGATGAAATAATGGGGTAAACGGTGTTGACGGTGTATGAAGATTGCTAGGCTACGTTGGCGAGATCACGGGTCAATTATTAGACCGTTACCGACTTGCGTTCTACATATCCATATCGCACATCCTCATCGTTACAAGTTCTTGACTTTCGTTGCTCACAAGGTCGCTCAATCTGTGTTTTGGATTAGGGGCATTACCAACTTTGTTCTGTTTTTTTGTTACATGCTTCCGCATGAGTGCAGCAGAAGGGGTATCGTAGCCGCGAAGACACTGCACCATTAGGGATAACCGGCAACCTAAGTCTGAGACTTGGAGTGGCAGAGAACCACATACGATTCTACTAGGTCAGGTGTGGTTACGAGCCGGGTGACAGAGCATCGCTGTCTGTCATCAAAGCGACCGGTGGTGGTGAAGATTCGAACTTCTGGCGTCCGAGATGAAAATCAAACGCTCTAAATCACTCAATTACCACCGGTGGCTGTTTAAAATGTTCCTACTGGTCTCCATTGGCCAGTTTTCGAGAAGTACTCATTTCACGGATAAAATCATTATGACGAGTTCCTCCATGGACATTGATTGATAAGGCATCTGTATTATTCTCGTGCGTCGCCATCCTATACTATTTGTAGACATCCATTTTCAGTACAACGGGTTCCTCTTTGGCATTCTTTTGCTATCTGTGTCATTCATGATCGAGGTTAGTTTGTTTCCGTTTCGGCCAACTAATTTCGTTCGTACAGAAACGGTTTATTGCTGCTTCCGTGACGTTTTCGATCCTCTTCAATATGAAGCACCTGTTTATATACATGGCACCTGTATATTTTATCCATATTTTAGCAGTTTACTGCCTCGGTAGGTCCGTTCAATAATCGGCGAAGTCGTTTTTCGTTTTCTCATTAGAAAAACCCACACCACACAAGTTCCTTTCCCGATTTCTCAAGTGTGGATTGGCTGTGTTAGGTGTGACCTTTTTATCGATCGGTCCGTTCATCTATATGGTATGTATCAAATTAACACCGTTCATTTCCCTTAGGGTCAGCTACATCAGCTTTGGAGCCGATTGTTCCCGTTCGGGCGTGGATTGTGTCACGCTTACTGGGCTCCTAATGCATGGGCATTGTACAACGCGGCTGACAAATTTCTAGCTGCACTAAGTGAGCAGTCGAATCGCCTTACTTGATATTAGACTGTATACATTTTTTCTTGATACAGTGTAATCGTGTGTTTGTGAACTGCATTGTTCCCCATATTCCTATGCAAGTCGGCTTGTGTACAGAATGAATATGTCAAACATTCCCTCACAAACAGGTCTCACCTGTAGCCCCAATTATTCATTTTTATATCTTGCTCACTGATGCAGCAAGCCCATCAGAGAGCTTGAAAAACATTATTGAGCCTCGGCGTGTCGTCTTTATCGTACGGTGTAACATACTTGTTCAGTTTCAGTTCAGCTTATGCAACCGCTAACCTCGCACTTATGTGCTCTGGTTTCGGTTACTACCTTCCTGCATTCTCGAGTCAAGCGCAAAAATAATAAAAGCATGAAATGAAAAAGATCCAAAAATCAAAGTAATAAGTGGAAATCACGAAGACAACGAAAGAGTCCGAACACAACTACGCCACTGGCCGCTTATCTAACGCTCGCGGACAGTGCTCGCGCGAGGATCAAGCTGGGTTTAGACCTAGTCGAGGCTGTATTGATCACATCTTCACTTTTCGACAAATTTTAGAACATAGATACACCTTCCGTAGGCCCATTTTATCAGTCTTTCTTTATCTTAAAGCGGCCTTTGACTCAGTTGACCGCACAGTTCTCTGGTGCTGCCTCCTGTTGAAGGGTGCACCAGAGAGATTCATTTCCACCGTGAAGTCTTTTTACATTAATAGCCGAAGCCGAGTTCAGGCTTACGGTGATCTTTCACCCGAGTTCACCACGAGAAGTGGTGTACGTCAGGGTTGCCCCCTCTCTCCTTTTCTCTTTAACTTTGTGATTGAAATGGTTCTAGAGACCGCACTTTTGTCAGATGAGGATAGTGTCATTGAACTTTTCCCGGATGGAAAGGTCTCAGACCTTGAGTATGCTGACGACATAGTTCTTCTAAGTAACCATCCTGGTAAGTTGCAAGCTTTGCTAGACAGCTTGATTAACTGTGTAACAATGTTCGGTATGCGTTTCACACATTCAGAGTTCAAGATGGTTTTGCAGGATCGGGTTGGTCCAACGCCAAACCTTTCAGTGTCTGGGGAGACTATAAACGCGGTAGACAAGTGCTGTTACCTGAGGAGCTGCACTTCACCCGGAGGTCGGAGATCGGATATCAAATGAGGTGTCTCTGCGTATGCAGAAGACTCGTTTGGCATTTGCCAACCCGAGTCATCTGTGGCATCGATATGACATCCGTTCATCTATCAAAGGCCGAGTGCACGCTGGAGCAGTGGGGCCCGTGCTTCTGTATGGTTCAGAGACATGACCACTGTGGATGGAGGACATTCGAAGATTGTCGGTATTTGAACACCGATTTCTTCGTAGTATTGCTCGAATCTAGTGGAAACACCGTGTGAGCAATGCTGAAGTTCTGCGGGAAGTTTTAGGTCCAAAGGTCAAATCATTAGAAGAAACACTTGAGCTGACCGGGCTAAGATGGTTGGGACATGTGTTACGCATGTCTCCTGACAGGATTTCTCGCCGTGCTGTTTGCTGAGGCGGGTACCGGTTGGAGGATGGGTAGGGGTGGACAGTTCATGACATGCAAGAAAGATATGAAAAGCCTAACTAGCGGACTTGGCCGTGTAGGGCGTGTTAGACTTCCTGAGCGGGGTCCAAGAGACCCTCTTACTCAATGATTAGATACGTTGGGGGATATGGCTAGGTGTCGCGATCAGTGGCGCTCTTGCATCCAAAACCTTTCTGTATCGACTAAATTCCATTAATGTCATCATCATCATCATCATCATCATCATCATCATCATCATCATCATCATCATCATCATCATCATCATCATCATCATCGTACAGCGTTAAACAGTAGGGCAAGCCCCACTGACCACTGCCTTTCTCATCATGATGCACGCTGAATTAGAAAGTATGAATATACAAGATGGACAGGGAGTGGACCTACACGAGTGGGAAAAGGAAAAAATGCCCTAGTAGCCAACACACGGAATACACAGTCTAACTGTTCTCCTCTTACCCCTTCATACTCTTTTCTTCTTCATTATTTTTTTGAGATTTCCGCTGGGAGATGGCAACCAAAGGCACCGCACCCAGTGCATGATCAGTGGTTGTCTGGACAGAACAGAACAGACTGGCCGCGATACCTAAACAAATCACGTGGACCCCAACCCAGAAGTCTAACACGTCCCACTTAGCCAAGTCCACTGGTCAAGGCTTTCATACTTGTTTCCATGTCATGCACTAACCACCTCGACCTATCTTCCAACCACTACCTGCCTAAGAGAACAACGTACGCCGAGGAAGTCTATGTGTGGGCATACGTACCACATGCCCCAGCCACCTTAATCTATTTAGACTCAGTACTTGATCAACAAGCCGACCTCTAGTTCCCAACACCTCACATCTAACCTCAGCATTGTTAATACGGTGTTTCTACCATATTCGGGCAATGCTACGGAGACACCGATGCTCGAACACCGACAATCTTCTTCTATCTTCTGCCCTTAACGGCCACGTTTCTAAGCCGTATAAAAGAACAGACCTAACTGCCGCATTGTACACTCAACCCTTGACAGACAACCGGATGTCGCGCCGACGCCACAAATGGCTGAGGTTGGCAAAAATCAAACGCGCCTTCTATAAACGCGATGACACTTCATCCGATATCTGTCCACCTGGTAAGATGTAACTGTCCAGGTAACAAAACGTATCTACTTCAGCTAGGGCTTCACCTGCCAACACAAGGTTTGGTGTTGAGCCAACCCAGTCCTGCAGCAGCGTTTTACACTTTGAAGGTGCAAAACGCATCTCGAACGTTCGTGCGCTATTGATTAGGCTATGTAAGAAGGCTTGCAATTTACCTGGAAGACTAATATCGTCCACGTATTCCAAGTTAGACAATTTACTGTCTGAGAAAACACCGATGCCGCTGTTCCCACGAAGATAGGGCTACCTCAGGAATCAAATTAATTACAAAGTTGAAGAGGAAGGGCGGAAAGAGTAACCCTGACGAACACCACTTTCCGTCGTGAACTTGGATGAAGGATCGCCGTAAGCACGAACTCGGCTTAGGCTGTTCGCATATAAGCACTGGAAGAGAAATAAACTTGTCTGGAACACCCTTCAATGGAGGGCAGCGCCAAAGGACTGCGCGGTCGATTGAATCGAACACTGCTTTCAGATCAAGAAAGACGGAGATTATGGGCCTACGGAAGATATGTCTGTGATCTAAGATTTGGTAAAGCATAAACATATAGTCAATGCAACCGCGACCGGGTCTGAAACCGGCTTGATTCTCAGGCGTACACCTTTCGCGGGCACTTAATAATCGGTGGAGAATGAGCCCGGTGAGCAGTTTGGACGCTATACTTACCCAGCTAATTCCTCTGTGGTTTTCACAAGAGGATCTGTCACCTTGTAAATCGGAGGTCATCGATTCACCCCATTCCCTGGGAATCTGCGCCTAACTCAGAATACGGAGGGGAGTTTTGGTAATTCCGAAACCAAAGCTTCGGCTCTATCCTTGAAAAGGATGAAGACAATCCATCCGGTCCAGCGGCTTTGTATCTTCCCAAGTAACCCATCTCCCGCATAACCTCCATTTCTGATAGAGAGGTGATATCCACTTGCATCGTTTCTCTGGCAGGTATATTCGGAAGATTCACTGTTTAAGTGGGCCAGCTGAATTGTTCCTTAAAGTGCTCTGCCCAACGGCTCGGACGATCTCCCTGGAAATAAAACAGTCAGCCCTCCGATTCCTTGGATAACTCACTTACACCGGGTTCCCGTAGACCGGTGCCTCAAATCAAACGGAAAAGGTTGCGAGTATTACAAATAGACGCAGCCTTTCCCATTTCCCTACATTTCGCAATTTACCACTGGTCACGGTCATTTTTTAGGCTCCCAGTCAGTTTGCGTCTAAGGTGTTTACGCAGTTCATTGAGTGTGGCATCCAAAAGGGCGGATCTGCAGGCATCCAACAGAGCAACTGACGTCGAAGATATCCATCGTTTGTCAGGCTTACTTGAACCGGAGTCCTGTGTGGCATTAGGCGCGGCATATGCTGTACAATCAGACGGGGTCAGCAACCTTACCTGTGATACCTGGACATGCGAATCGTGAATTACCGCCGGGCTTGGTTGCAGTGGGCCCGTCTTTCTGACGCCAAAACTAGTTAGTAATGTTGTGACTCAATTAATATACGGATTTCCCGAAATAAAATCAGGCTACACTCTAACTGACGATGCAGTATTCTAGGTTATTTATAAAGTATCCAAAATGGCATTTTACGGACGTAAGTGCGTAGTGAGCATATGCATATGGCATCTGGCTCATAAGCGACGTGATTGGTCGACATGGATGCACGAAATTAAGTCGGATTTCAAACGTGTGTATGACGAGCTACGCATATCTGCTGAAATCGGCATTCAGACTCGGTGCGCTTCAGTAAAATTAGCGATACACGCATAGTGCTGTCGGATGTTCATCAGATGCATGCATCATGTAGCAACAGTTGCCTACTATAGTTTGGGCCATCTGTTTCAGGTGGTCGTGCACCCGTTCTGTATACGTAGTACCATCTTGTGAAATACGATTGTCGGTGGTATTATTTACTCTTCATCACATTGGTTTCGGCTCGTTGATTGTTTTTGCTTTATCAGAACATGAACATTATGACTAATAAATAGATAATGGAAAACAGCTAAGTTTTGTGTCACTTAGTTTGACCGGAATCTGTTTTTTCTCGTGATAGATTCATATTACCAGTTCGCACCCACAGTACCGTCAAAACAGGCTTCCATGACTGGTGGTCTGGTTGGAGAAATCCAACACTCAATTTTGCCTTCAGTCAGACCTCTTCATACAGCGATGCTTACGTTTATCGGAATGTGCGTAAGTCAGACTTCGGTCTTCTTTTTCAGGCTTTAATTGCATGTGAAATCTTTTAATGTGTTGATTAGGACAGTCTTTGCAAAAGAGTTGACTCTAGTCATCTGGCCACCACGCTGAGACTCCATATTGGCGTGGTTTGATGGTTTACATGTCTCTACAACCCAAAGAGCTATTATAATTTCATTACGCCGGAGATACAATCGTGCAGGGTAAGCCATTCTCACAGCTCAAGTCGAATAACCATGTACTGGTTGTGGCGCTCGCGGTTACTCTCAGTGGGGACCGCGGTCGAAAATTAAAAAGGTAATAAGTACGGCAAAATGAAATGTGAATTACAGTTAGCAGCATCGAGTCCATAAAGTAAGTGAATACGAGAGCGCTACTAATTAAGGCACCTAGTCATATCCTCAAATATGCTTGATCATCGGATGAATCTCTTGGACCCCAACCAGGAAATCCGACACGTCCTATTTAGTATGCAAAAATCAATTTTCCTCCGCGAGGAGTTACTTGTGTTAGATCTGAAACAGCAGAAACCGAAAACTCCATAAGCACAAAGATTCAGTAAGGGCATCACAGGGATCCTACACTTACATCAATCGAACAGCAATTTGGCCGTCAGCAGCCTACTCACTACACCCACATGGCCAAATTCGAGGTCAGTCTTATAGAACCCGTTGATAAATTACAGTTGTTTCTGTACGACCAACCACTATGCATACCAAGAGAAGCAGTGTCCTAGGTGAGAATCCACTATACCATTTCCCATTTGATTGTGGAATTGCGTCAAGGTTGTCGTCCCGTTGGCTGGTTATAATATACATCGGATCGGTCCGAAGTTTGAATTATCCCTTTGTCTCTTTTCATATCAATTATCTCAGTGTGGTTAGGGGTGAGTGTCTCAGGCACCGAAATAGCTGCTCGCTCTGAACGCCTCTCGAGATGATCCCGAACGACCGCTCGTCTCAAACAGCCTCTGCTGAGGAAGTCCTGCACACTGCCTTCTCGTGGCGGAGCTGTTTTCACTAAAGTGTGAGGATGAAGGCAAACGCCCGGCGCTGTCCACCGGATTGATGACTGGTGGTCAGTCTGGGAGAGATGGCTAAACCCTGATTCCAAACCAACCACAGACGGCATACGAAGTGTACAACACTATACCCACCGGTTTCTGTGGCGGAGGGTATACCGGGCACCCAGGGCCTTTGGCTTCATTCAAAGGGTGCGTAAACTGAGCAATCAGTCACCGGCCCCCGGAGGGTTACGAACCCCACGCTTCGTCCCATTGCCTTGCGGATTAAGCTTTGATAGTTATTGGCTCTGGTTGTGGACCCCTAAGAAAACCACCTGCTTTGGCCTGCGCAACCTGACAGTATTACGCCCGTAAACAAGTCATGGGATGGGACTCTATCTACCATTTACTCTTCGACTGTACCGCATTTTGTTTGGCACACAGCCCGGAATCGGACGGCTTTGAAAAATACAAATAATAATATACATCAGCGGTCATACTGTACATGAACCGTAAGTGCTAGCGCACGAAGATGTACGTGTCCCAAGTCGTGTCATAACTCAGTTGCAAGCCTCAGCAACTGTCTGCGATGGAACCGATTGGTTGTGTTATAATGAAGGGATGAATGCACAAAATGGATAGGGAATGGATCTACGGGGGTGGGAAAAGAAAAGAATGCCCTAGTAGCCAACACACAGAATACACAGTCTAACTGTACAAACGTACATTGATCACTCATTCAGATTCGACAGAAAGTGACAACACGGTCGCCACTGTTCACGGTTTGCTACCATATCTTTCAGTGTCTCCAACCAACTGGGTGAGGGACCTTTTGGACTCCAACCACGAAGACGTGAGGCACCTACCTCTTTTAAGTTCACTGGACGTTTTCTCATCCCTGCTGCCACGTCATCTGTTGACCTCCACGTGGCTTCCTCCACCCCTTAGGAGGGACGAAAAACAGGGCACGGCACGGTAGGCGTGTGTTTGCCATACGTAACACGTGTCCCAACCAACGAAGTCTACCAATCTGGATACGCTGTGATAGAACATTCTCTGAACTAGTGCCCAATACTCGATTTCTGACCTCAGTATTGTTCACTCGGTCATTCTATCGAATCTTAGCGATACTACGCAAACATCGATGGTCGAAAATCTCAAGACGACGAATATCTTCCGCGCGCAGATTCCAAGTCTCGCAACTACACAATAGAACTGGGTGCACCGCGGTGCAGTACACACAACCTTTCAATTTCAGCGAAATGTCAGATCGGCACCACAAGTGCTTCGGGCCAACGTACGCCGCTCGAACCTTTGATATACGCGTGCCCACGGCTACGATCGTGCTTCCACCCGAGGTTAGTGAAACGGTCAACAGTTGTTAGTTCCGACCCATCGAGCGTCAAGCTTGGAGTCGTCGACGTCGTCTTGTAACATCACTTTATGCTTTGAAAGTTCAAAGCTCATGTCGGGTGGAGCTACGGCTCACAAGTCTATCTAATGCACGTTGAGCATGTTCCGTGGATTCGAACAAGCAGACAAGGTCGGCCGCCTAGTCTAGGTCACATCGCTTCTCACCATTTGCCAATTCGATGCCCATATCCTGAAGAGCTCGTATGGAAGTTCTTCAGTATCTCGTCCGTGACGGAGTTAAACAGGAATGGTAGAATGGGACATCCATGTCGCTCAGTGATAATCGTTTCGAATGGACTGGACAGTTCACTGTAAACCTTTACGCGACCAGAAGTATGAGAGTACAATGATCTCAGTAGATTCACTTTTCGATGAAAAGCACTAACATGCGCTATTGCATCAGCTGAATCGAAGGCCCATTTCAGGTTGAGGAAAACCATTATTGTCGGCCGATGGTGTGTGTGGCGCTTCTCAAGTAATTAACGAGGAGTAAAAATATGGTCCATGCATCCTCGACCTGGGCGGAATCCAGCCTGTTGTTCGCGGGCGGTACTCTCGCTAGTCGGTTTCAGACGGTGCAGCAAAATCGAAGCTAATACCTTGGTGACTATCGAAATTAAACTGGTCACGCAACTGTTGCGTATTCCCTTCTTGAAAATGAGTACAATCGGTTACTCGCCCCATAATAACGGAATACGCTCCTCCTTCCGAATGTCACGGAGCAAGGTGGTGGTTTTATTAAGGCACCACCTAGTTTGAAAAGAACTGAGAAAAGTTCGTCGAGACCAGCCGCTTTTTCGATACTTTAATAATCGAATGATCAAATCTGCCTCCACCAATGAGCATAATAATTAATATAGAAGTAGAAAAAATGGGACGGACGCAATAAACGAGAGATGCATCATAAACTTCCCCTGATG
Organism: Fasciola hepatica; assembly: GCA_948099385.1. Lineage (NCBI taxonomy): Eukaryota > Metazoa > Platyhelminthes > Trematoda > Plagiorchiida > Fasciolidae > Fasciola > Fasciola hepatica. The sequence goes on from CANUEZ040000019.1 coordinate 8,745,534, forward strand.
GAAAATATTTTAGAAATAGAAAATTAAGTTAACCAAGTTACTAGATAGGTTGTTATTTTTGTAATAATTAACATTTTGGGAAACTTGATCATTTTTTCTAGAAGATGGTTTAAAAGTGCCGTCATGGACAGCCAGACAGCTATGGCTATGAAGTTGGTTCCTTGCGGTTTCCGTAGGTTTGTCTTTTTTCTTCATTGAGAAAGAGCAATGTGGAAGTCGTATACTCTACAGGTTTTCCTTTTGTTGGTTGGGTCAAATAGTACAAATAACGGATTTATCAGAACAGGTGACACACGTGTTCTTAAAAGAGCAGTACTCTCGGTATTCTGCATGCTAACTGAGAGAACAGGCGTTTCATCTGACAATTGCTTTTTGATCAACACAGCTGAAGTTGTTGTTCGTGATTTAAAAATACTGACAGTGACCGTTGTAGAAAGCAAAACCAAGTGCGTCTTCCGGTTCTTGTCTTCACCAATCAATATTTAACGTTTTTATTCAATAATCCTCTCGCTATTTAGCCCACGTTAATACAGTGCGCACGTGCTCGGAATGGTTTGGAGAAAGAGATCGTGAGCAGAAACTACGTTCAATTTTTAACCGGTCTCACAGGAGCTGCGTGGTCTTCGTTCTTGTTTGGTTGGCACGTCCATGAGAAGGCTGTGCTCATGATCCTGTTACCGCTCAAGTAAGTCTATGTGCATTCTGGTCGTGTCGGAGCATTCATTATTCTTGTTTTAACCGGTTCTTGTTAATTTGATTTTCAACAGTCTTCTGGCCACAGTCGCGCTGAAGTACCGATTTATTGCATTCTACGTGACCACATTGGGGCATTATAGTTTGATACCGCTTATTCACACTGCTGCCGGTAAGTGGAACTGTCAACTTCATTGCTTTTTTACGTTCCTTGTTCCGTCAGACCACTGGATCGCTTGTGTTGAAAATTTTCCCCCATTTTCTTTTGTGGTAACATGTCGTCAGGTATTTGAGGCTAGTCCAAAAACCGAGGGGTTGAAACTTTTGGATCAGTTCTCCCCCTCTAGTGTGCCAGAATCTCATGGTAGATGTGTTCGAGCTACAATCGAGCAGTAAAAGCGTGCGGTTTGGAATGCTTTTTTGCGAATTTTTCGGCTCCAGATCTGCGCTCGAACTCGAGAGTAAACTTCTCCCAACATTGGACATGGAATTCATTTTTCTCGTATCATTACTGGTTTATTCTGTAATCAAGATGCTCGCTGTTAACTGATAAATCTGAACCAGTTGTTAAGTCAGTCCAACGAACGCCATTAGGAATTGTCAGCGGTGCGTGTGTATCGGAATCTGAACTCGGCATGCAAAACTAAACCCCACATGTTAACCGTCTGACTATCGGAGCCAGTTTGGAGTGCTTGTTTAACGTTACCACAACATAATAATACGGCGTTTACGTTGTGGCGAGCTCGTCAGATATTACTGATAATAGCATAGCCTTGTTGACTCTGACAGGTAATTCATCCGTTTGACTTCCTTGTTCACATTCGTGGGCCAGATCTTGTCCAGTCAGATCATCTACGGAGGAATCCAGATCGAATTCGGTTTCTTCATTTAGGAAGAACAGTTCTTTTCTGTACAACATGTTTCAAGATAAAGAATCCTAATTTCTTTGTTGGTACAAAGGATCACTAGTTTTGACGCACCAATATGGTAAACTGTACCGAGTAAATACAGTTAAAATACATTTTGCTGGATACGGAACGTAAATATAGGTACCGGCCTTCTTAACTACTCCTTGACTGGATATTTCAACCATAGAGTTAGTCAATAGCTTGAGCCTTACGCAGAAAGTTCAACATGTTCAGCAAAGCCCAATCAATTGGCACAGGCTATCGTCGTATCTTGGGATGCCCATTCACAACCATCCTCTAACCACGTCTAACTCCACTAGCAGTACACGCGGAGATATAATTTCCCCGGGATGAATAGTTAGATTGTTATTAAAACCATATCGTTGAGACCCGTAGGTAACACCAAAAATAGCTGATCCATGATGTCTATGTTGCTTCAACGTATCGTATGTGAAATATAATTTACATGCTCCATTTAACAGCTAATCAGAATGAATCAAGTATTCAGATTTTATATTATATATTTTCACGACTGGAGAGCGAGCGGTTGTTTTCAGTGATTTTTGATTTTGCTCTTACGGTGGTGGACGATCCTGCCGTCGCTCAGGCTAGTACTTCCGCCCTTCCTATTGCGGTCTTATGTGGTTCGTCACTCCATGCTCCGGGGTTAGGTTGCCGGTTTCACCGAAAACTCATGAAATTCACAACTCAGAAAATTACCGCTCATGTCTACTCAGCAATTACAATAAAAAAATCCCAGCTCCCACTAACATCCGCGGTTTGAACCACATCCCATCCTCTGTCCTAGCTTTGTTCTTGACTGGAACGCAAATCTCTCCCCCCGTCGGATGCTGCCCATCTCCATTTTCCGGACTAGTTTTCCCATCCCTTATTTTCATTTAAAGCTTGTGTCTGCGCCTACATCCGCCGGTCTGCCGCTAGCTCGTATCCCACACTTAAACTTTTCCTTCCGCGAGTTCCAGCTGATGTGGCCGAAACTCCGGTTCCTTTCTTTCACCCATCACTTCTGTATCGTTTATTGATCTCCCAACGTTAGCAATCTCTCAGTTCTTGGTTTATTGTTTTCTGGCATTGATAACTTGTTTGCACCAGACTCCCATTGCCGAGTTACCATTCTTGGTGATGATCCAAAAAGAACTGGCTTTTGTACTCTTCCGACGCTACGGCTATAGAGCGCGAAGTCGAAGCTTTCGCTTTGGCCAATAATCTAAGCCAATTTGTTGGCCTACCCACACTCGTTCCCGATCGACCACATACCCTCGACGTTCTTACTTCCTTTCTCTCTTTACTATCTGATAGCACCTCATACTGGGCTCATCGGACCACTGCTTTATCTCCTTCGTCACTGCCTTTTCTCGCCCAGCTCCCACGTGCAACTTCAGACGCATCTTTTGGCGTTACGATTCAGCCAACTGGAATGACTTTTGTGACTTTCTGACCTCCTATCTCTGGGGTGACTGTTGGTTTACTTCTGATGTTTCTACCTCCGTTTCAAACTTTACTGCAACTATTCTGCAAGGGATGCTTCCTTTTATTCCACACTTCTCCAAGCCCGGCAACGTACAATCTCTTCAGTGGTTTACCCACGACTGCAATCGTACTGCGCTCATGAGGAACTCAGCATTCAGACGGCGATGCCACTACGCTGCTCTCTAGTCTCGTAGTCTCTTCGTGCAGTACAGGAACAGATGCTTGTCTTCCATTCAGAAAGCCAAAGATCGTTTCATCCGCAGCAAAGCCGAACATCTAGCTTCTTCAGCTACTGGTAGCCGATCATTTTCGTTTCTCACCAAAGCCGTCTCGCGTAATTTGTCCTCCACTTTCCCCTCATCTAGCTCTCTGGTCTGTGAACTCCATGAGAAAGCCGAGGTTCTCGCTTCGCGTTTCGTCCGACTCTTCTATTCTTCCACCTCTAACCACTCCTACCAGTCATTCCTTTATTCCCCCTATCACAACCGGAAACGTCCGCCAGACCTTACAATCACTCGACCAAAATGAACCACCTGATCTAGATATTTTGAAGATGTCCCAGAGTTGGCACCGATTTTACGTCATCTTTTTACCTTCCTGTCCAATCTGGCACGTGTCCTGCCTCATGGAAAGAAGCCGCAACTTTTCCTCTTCCCATACACCGCGACTCCCCCGACCCGAACAACTACCGTCTTATTTTCCTAACTTCAGTCACTTCGAAAGTAATAGAGACCATAATTTCCGACCAACTGCAACTATTCCTCGAACGTGAAGGATGAGCTTGCTGCCCAGCTAAGTAGCCACACATACAACGACTTGTCAGACCGCTGGAAATACATCCAAGACGCCGTAAAAGTATCGAATACCGCATCTTGTGGATGAGTCACACGGTGTGCAGTCATGCACCGGATCTCATCAGGCTCTCTGGAATTGCTAGACAACCGCCGGAATATCCCTGCCGGAAGCGAAAACCACAATGCCCGCGTCCAACTACGACAAAATTTGATTAGAAGCTTGCGCAGAGACCGAAAGAATTGGTGGTCGGAACGCGCGGCCGAAATGGAACAAGCTGCTGCCACCGGCAATGTACGTAGACCTTCCCAACTCATCCAATCTAGTGGGACCAAGGGGCCTGGAGTGCGTAAAGTGATCTGCGAGGCAAACGGCCAACCAGTCCACCAGCTTTCACAGCGCACAGACCGATGGGCAGAACACTTTGAAGAGCAGTTTAACTGGCCTTCAGCGCCAGCGCCCCAACTCAGTAGCCCGTTTGAACCATTTCATGCTCCATGGACTATCTGCACTACCCCACCCACAGAAGTCGGTCGCGCGCAGCACCTCCTGGCCGCGTTATGGTTTACGGTGAACTATCCGGTCGGTTCGAAACGACCAGTGGTGTTCAACAGGGATGTCCTTTGTCTCCATTCCTGTTCAACTTCGTCATGGACGAAATAATGAACAGTGCGCAGCAAAATCTTCAGGATGTAGGCGTCGAACTAGGAAATAGTAGAAAGCTATGTCACCTAGATTACGCGGACGACGTTGTCTGCTTGTTCGAATCCACGGGACATGCTCAACGTGCACTAGATGGACTTTCAAGAGCTGTAGCTCCATTCGGCATGCGCTTTACACTTTCAAAGTGCAAGGTGGTGTTACAAGACTGGACGTCAAAGATTCCGAGCTTGATGCTCGATGGGGAGGTGCTGTCAGTTGTCTGCCGTTTCACTTTACCTCGGCAGCAGCGTGACGACGGATGGGAGCACAGTAGTAGGGGTGAGCACGCGTATATCCAAGGCTCGAGCGGCGTACGCTGGTCTGAAGCACTTATGGCGCTGACCTGATATTTCAATGAAGTTGAAAGTTCGTGTATACTGTGCTGCAGTGCGTTCAGTTTTGTTGTATGGTTGCGAGACTTGGAGTCTGCGTGCAGAAGATATTCGTCATCTTGAGGATTTTGACCACCGATGTTTACGTAGTATCGCTAGGATTGGGTGGAATAGCCGAGTAAGCAATGATGAGGTCAGAAATCGAGTATTGGGTATTAATTCGGAGAACGTTCTATTACAGCGTATCCAGCTTAGTAGACTTCGTTGGTTGGGACACGTGTTACGTATAGCAAACACACGTCTACCGTGCCGTGCCCTATTCTCCGTTCCTCCTAGGGAGTGGAAGAGACCACGTGGAGGTCAACAGATGACGTGGCAGCGAGGAATGAGGAAATGTACAGCAGACTTAGGGGGGGGGGGGGTCCAAAAGATCCGTCTACCAGTTGGCTGGAGACACTGAAGGATATGGCAGCGAACCGTGAACAGTGGCGATCGTGTTATCACTTTCTGTCGAGTCAGAATGACTGATCGATGTGCGTTTGTACAGTTAGACCGTGTATTCCGTGTGTTGGCTACTAGGGCATTCTTTCCTTTTCCCACTCGTGTAGGTCCACTCCCTGTCCATTTTGTATATTCATGCTTTCCAATTCAATGTGCAAGATGGCGAGAAAGGCAGTGGTCAGTGGGGCTTGCCCTACTGTTTAACGCTGTAAGATGATGATGATGATGAATAAAGCTCCCGGCCCTTTTTAAATATGGCGGTGTACATCTCTCCAAAGCGCTCACCAGCCTCTTCTCTGATATTCGGCTCCACGAATGTGTTCCAGAAAGCTGGAACTGTGCATCCATCATCCCTATATACAAGAAAGGGGCTAAAAACATCTGTTCCAGCCGTTGAGGGATAAGCTTGGTCTCGGTCGCATCGAAGTTGCTAGCATCGGCAATCCTCTCAAGATTGTCCCCAATGCGCAAACAACAGTCCGGTTTTCGTCTCAACCGCCAGTGCATCGATCAAATCTTCACCATCCACCAGATACTTGAGCTCCGCTTCACATAATCCTAGACTGATGGCAATCATATTCTTGGATACCCGAGCAGCCTTTGATTCCGTTGATAGGACAGCCCTCTGGAATCGTCTCATCAGACACGGCGTGCCTTATGAGTATGTGAAGATCATCCAGGCTCCATACCATCACACTTCAGGCCGAGTACAACCATGACTCATCGTCACCTTGCTTTCCAGTTAGAAGTGGCGTGCGTCAGGGTTGGTCGCTCTCACTCTTCCTGTTCAATTTTGCTATCGACGACATCCTAAGAGAGACACAATGAAATCAGACGAACGAAGGCACTGAGCTCCTACCCGGTAACGGACTTTTAGACTTAGACTATGCAGATGACATCGCATTGGTTTGCGGCGACGCTACTGTGGCACAGTGCGTCCTAGACAACCTCGCGTCGTCTGTATTACGGTACGGGATGTGCTTTTCACCCTCCAAGTGTAAAGTGCTTCTATGAGACTGGCAGGAACCCATCCCCGCACTTATCCTCGTTAAGGATCGGTTAGAAGTTGTTGAAACGTTTGTCTACCTGGGAAGCTGTATAACTATCGATGGACGGATTGCAGAACATGTCGACAACCGAATAGCGGAGGCTCGAGCGGCGTTCTGCTATTTACGTCATCCGTAGAGACGTCGTGGCATCTCTCTCCGATTGTAAGGTAGGGTTTACAACGCTGTTGTGCGTAGTGTGCTCCTATACCCTTGTGAGACCTGGCCTGTTCGAGCGACCGGTTGTCCGTGTTCGATCATCGATAACTGAGGAGTATCTCGCGAGCTTGGTGACAACAGTGAATAAGCAATTCCGCAGTTCGAAGGCGCGTCTACGGCACCGGGCGTGCCGGGTACCCAATTAGTGCTACCATATCATTCCATCGGCTTCGCTGGCTGGAACATGTGCTACGTATGCCACCTCATCGACTTCCCCGTCGCGCTCTATTCCCAGAGCCTAAGGTTGGCTGGAAACGACAACGTAGAGGCCATGTCATGACATGGCACCGGTCCGTCAAAATGTTGACGTCAGGGCTTGCTTCTGTCGGTTCCTCACGCTCGCACGGTTGGGGACCTCGGGATCCACCACACAGCCGGCTGGAAACTTTGTCGGATATGGTTCGGTGTCGTTCTCAGTGGCAGTTATGTTGTGACAGTTTGTGCTCGAACCCCTGAGAAACTTCCTCTTTGATTCTCCACTTTTATTTTGCTGTCTCATGTTTTTGCATGGCACCACGCCTCCATACATTGTACCGGGTTGTTGATGAATATATATATATATATATATATATATATATATATATATATATATATATGATGTACATGGAATATACAATTTACGTACAGCGGAAAATACTACAGGCAGAAGCGTGGGGTAGCAATGGGATCACCACTTGGACCCCTTCTGGCGGATATATTCTTAGCAAAACTCGAAAGTGGCCAACTACGCAGCACCATCGACAGTCTATATATGTGTACCAGATATATGGACGACACTTTCATAATTTGCGACTCAACAAAAGACATTACCGAACTACTGCGGACATTCAACAACGCCCACGCAATGACCACATTTAAAGGGGAGATAGAGACGGACAATTTCATCGCTTTTCTTGGTGTGGGATTACGTAGAATGGAGGACGGACATATAGAAAGGAGAGTGTACCGGAAATGTGCATGGTTGGGGTAATACACACATTTCTCAAGTTTTGTCCCCCTGCGATACAAAAGAAACCTAGTGAGCTGTCTGACCTACAGAGCAAGAAACGTCTGTAGTCCTAACACGATTGCCCAAGAACTCGAACACATACGTGACACATTATTAAAAAACGGCTATCCAGAACCGTTTATTCGTCAACATATGGGAGAGAGGATACGCAAAATGAAAGTGCAAATGGCCAAGAAAAAGGATATTTTTCCAACTGTCCCGTTCAAGGGTGACAAAACCTTAGAAATACTAGAGCTACGCATATCCAAGATCCTCGGGAAGTCCTTCCCCGCTGCGCATGTTCGAATCTTAACAAATATGAAGCCTTTCATTGTTCAACAATCCAAGGACAGGTTGCCTCATCAGTCTCAATCTTTTTTTCTATATCAGTTCACGTGCTCTTGTAGTGCACGGTATATTGGACATACGACGAGACGTCTGTCGAAGAGGATATCAGAACACCTTCCGGCTTCTTTACGCAAAGGAACAGTCCGGACTATCAGTAGCGCAATCCCACAACATCTGGTGGGTAGCGGACATCAAATCGACACAGTGACAGCATTCAGACCAGTCCTGACAACTCCCAGAGTTCACGCGGAAGGATTACACTGGCGGCTGCTGATGACGTCAGAAGCCATAGCAATTCGACTATTGAAGCCGGGATTGTGTAAGCAACGTAACCTCGTGTAACAGTTGTTGTTGCCGTGGCCGCAACACGTGATTTTCTTATGGTTCCCATGTACAAATTTTCCCCAACCCCACCTCTTTTTTCACGCCATTTCACACTTTTGTCGTTCACACAACGAACGAGATTCATCAATTTGAAGCATGTTGTCGAGTTACCGAATTTTCTGCACATTTACTCACCCTCTGCTATCTATAGCTGCACATATACTCTTATTTACCCAGTACCATATATGTCAATGCCTAAAGTGATATATCGAAAAGAAATTGCTTCGTGTTACAAGTTTTTTTGATGCTGGTAGGGTTGAAGGTCACTGGTACAATGGGTGGGGCGGGATTGGGTAGTGTGGTACTGCCGAATCGAATACTGGTAGCAAGCTTCCAGGGGTCATTTTACTTGAACTTGGACCATCGACGAGGTGGAGAACATACACTTCGGTTTTGGGAATGTTGAGCGCATAATTGCTCTAAGCGGTCCCGTTGGTCGTTTTGTATGCGTATTCCCTTCACATAGCACTTTCAAGAAAAGCTCCAGTGAGGGCAAGGTTAGGAATCATTGAAAATAATTAAACGCTTTCCAGCTATTCCTGGAATTGCCAACAATCTGGGTTGCAGTGACCACACTCACAAGGGGTATGGTTTACAAAACGGTATCAGCTTTCGGTGAAAATGATTCGAGTTGATGAAGTTGCCAAGGGCTGGACGTTGTGTGCCATGTCAGGGTCGGATGGGGCAGATGGTGACCACACGAAATATCAAGCACGTTTGCCGAATGAGACCTTTGTTTTCGTCTTTATTGCGGATGGTGAACGTATGATTCATTTTATGGTGTTGACAACTGACACAGTGTACCCGCTAGCACTCGTACACCGTTGATCAAACATCGTACAAATGTACGTACCCACGCGTTTGACTAGACGCGCTCGCCTGTACACTTGTTCCGATATGTCACATGATCAATGACCTGACTTGCCTTGTGCCATACTTACGTTCTCTACCGAGTAGGTGCACGTACGCTTATATCAATATGCATGCCCTAAATTGCCTCTACCTCTTAAAACGTGTCAATTACCTCATCCGGATTTCCTCTTTGACTATTTTCAGAAATGCCGGCCGTGGTATTCATGTTTTTGACGCACACCGCCGTGCACTGGTTAATTCTGTTTCGTCTATATTCACCTAACGTTGAGCAACCGAAAAAAAATAAGATGCGTTTTGACAGTAACCCGTTTCTAGTACGTATGGCGCATTTCCATTTGTGGGGTCTTTCTGTACTGTTTGTTTTCACGCACATGATCTTCCCATTCTCGACCTATTCTACCCGTTTTCCGTTCGTACCACTTATGCTTACCTCGGTGTATACCGGTTTCGGTCTGTGTATGGCTTTCCCCTGTTTTATGGTCAGCACGTTATCCAAACTAAATGAGTTCGGAGCACTGAAAAACGTGCAGCTCTCTTCAAGAGAAGGGAAAATGAAAGTGCAGTAAACCATCGACTACTTTGGCTGTGAATTTGCATGTTCCACTGTTTTCGTACTTATTTTTGTTGCATGATCTTGGTACTGGGTGTGGTTGCAACAAAAGGTACTCGGAAACTTCACTTCCACTTTTTCCATGGCTTAGGTGGTTACATCTGATGGTGCGACGCTCAAACGATAAACTAATCTCCAAGCGCCCACTTCTCTGTCTGCATCAGAACCCGTGCTAGCAAGATAGAAGTAAAATCCCCAGCTATTAAAGAACAGTCGACGCACGAAATTCATCACAATCGTATGCAGTAAAATGTGTTAGTCCCGCATCAACAAACCCATTTAGAGCAGAAACGATTCGTGTCATCAAGAAGCTAGCACATTAGTTCGTCAGAAATATCGCTATTCCCAAGAAGTGCCGTTTTCATCGACAAGCACATTATATGCGGTCCGATCTCACACCCGCGTCGACTACCCGTCACTGACTGAGACGATGGGCTCTTTGATGTAGGTTGTCAGAAGGTTCACGGTTTATCCGTCCCGATCTTTAGAGACTGATTTCTTAAGTTAACATAACGTGGTTTATCGCGGAAGCCGTGCAGTTGTGATGAAAACATCAAACAGCCGAAGTACCAACTCGGTCCTCGCCGCAGCTACAGCTTGAGGTATCAGCGACACCGAAATTGCTATTTTCGACAGTATATTATGGTCGTAAGAGTTTGTATTTTTGCTACTAAGCACGGCCCATGCCCTCCCGCTACATATACCGGTGCGTGTAAAATAAGTTGAAGGTGCAACGGATAAAATATTCATCAAATGATCAAAGTGTTGACTGCGACGATTCTGTGCGGAAAGCGTTATCTGACGGACTTGGTTCACAATGTGTTGTATGCCAGGTGCACGCGGCGACTCAGTGCACCACCGAGAGTTCTGAAATGACAGAATAAATCACTCCAGTCATTTTTCTGGGAATTAGAAGTGCGGCGTCACCAAATAAAGGTATAGAGGCGATCTAGTGGAATGGCTATTACTACAGAACGCCTAGAGAAATGAGTAGCAGAGCGTTTGAAATGAATATTTACAATAATGTGGGATTACTTACCGATTTGTCCCGGGCAGTTTCAGAGAGGACAGCATATGCTCTCTCTCGTGATTTGTTGGCAGTGCCTCGTAGGCTCGAAAAAGACTGTAAACAAAGCAGCAAACACTTTCAAGCCAGGTACAATTGAACTGAGGCTGTCTGATACTTGTTTTCGTTTCAGGACAAGGAAACAGACCCTACAAACGGATTCTATATTGAAACGGGGAAGCTTTACTAGACTGCGTCGTGTGGACCTCTTGGGACTACATATTACGTAAGAATTATGTCAAATGTGTTCAGAAGTTAGAGGACGTGACGTCTTTTCAGTGTCACCACAGTTCCCATGCAAAGTTTTAGCGTTGCTCAAAATATGATTCAGAGAATAATATACATCATATCGGCTCGAAATCAAGTGTGGTGCCAACGCAAAAACAAGTACGGCACTGTCCTAGAGCGAAAATCATCAGGACCGATCAAGTTTGTCCACTCTTGGGAGGAACGTTCAAAAAATAGCACAAAATAGTAAAAACTCGAAGACAAGTTGTCAACACCCACCGAACCTCCGAAAGGTCCAAGCCAGAGTATTGGTGCCTTTCGCGTTTGCAATAAGACACGAAACAAAATTTTAGTAGTAATTTATTTTATGCGGAAGGAATCCATTGTTAATTATTTTCTGCTTTGTAGTCAGCGGTAGACAGCTACCTTTTGTTTTTTTACTTCGGGCACAAATTGCACACACGATTCCAGTGCAAAATTTCACTCCTCACCAGAACCTTTCCGCACTGTCGTTTCTTCTTTGTTGTTGCTTCCCGAGACTAACGTCTCTGCATCTTCCATGCACGTGGTGCTTTCGTCTCATGGAGAAATTGTAAACAGCTGCATGGACCACTTTTCACAACCAAGCTGCGTGTTGGAGTGGCTCTAAAATGAAGAAGTCTCATCACAACTAAAAATGTTCCTCGGCTCCTAATCTTTGTAAAAAGTAGAAAGGCGTTGCAGCCAATTTGACAACTCTTCGCTTGAAACTTCTGGGGCTTCAACGTTCAATAGTTTTGAGTTAATTCTATGACGACCTAGAATTTGTACAACGAGCCATTGTTCGTGTGAAAATCAATATGCTCCATATTACGAGCCGCTTTCTTTGCTTTCTCCCGTAGTAACATTTCTGTTATGCAGATGATCCCGACAAGCAATGAGAAACGGCTCGCACACAGCGCTGTTCACGTCAATGAAGACCCCGAGGCGTGGTAAACAATAATCCGACTCGTTACTACACCTAACAAATTGGGATCTCATATGATTAACCGCCACTCTAAGGCTTGGGGTCTGGTTCCGGTTATCCCTAATAGTGCAGTGGGCACTCGTAACTAGGAGGTACGCCCCGTCCACTGTGCTCATGCGCAAGCACCATAAAATGAGATTTTTCGTTGAATCGAAGTTCCTTGGACCAAACTAGTCTTCATGCTGGCCTCATTCCTCACAACCGTGAACTTGCGTTCTCCCTACACCGAATGGGGATGCAATCCTCACCACAGAAACTCGGCTATTGTACAAATTACCACTGGGTCGAGAGTATATCGTTGACCGATCGCGATTTATGGGGGCCTGCGAGTTCTACTGCGGTACACACATACCAAAGTACAACATTCGACAATTGTCACCGGAGAAGGGTCGGCGAGCGGTCGTTAGCACAGGATCAAAGCGCGTTTCCTATCAGTGTGTAGGTATGTGACCCAATGGCGGTGCTTGCTTTTATTGGGTTTCAGTGATAAAATTAGTCGGGACCGGGATAATGTGTTTACACTGAGAGGCTGACCGCCCTTAGGGAGTACGCTCTAGGAGGGGCACTACAATAACAAAAGGAAATACAACGGAGCATAAACAGTAGAGGATGTATGTTGTTTTCGCTTTTTCATCGCACACTTAAAGACGTTTTTTAGTCTGAGTGACATTGTTCGTGTTTATGGGACACGAGAGTTTAACAGACGGACCATACAGCATTCCCGACAGTGACTTTTATTCTCAGCAGTGCCCCTCAACGTCTCTAGTCAACGACAATCCTCATCCCGTGAGCCCCAACTAGGGAGGCAGGAAGCGCCCAGCGAAGCTGAAGCCGATGTTACCTTCTTCATAACTCTACGCCAACTTACTTGGCTTCTGCGAGATAATGGGCCAACTTCATGGATGTCTGAATGGCACTTGCCCATGAGCGACGATCGGAGGCGAGACATGAGTACAAGGAAATCTGATTCTGCTTTCGATTGTAAGCGCCGTGAACAGACTGGAGTCCCAATCGCTCTACGTCGAATTTGAACGCCAAGTCATGGCCTGAACGCCGAGTCGATTCTCTCAGCACGTGCAAAGAAGAGTAAACGATGGGCAGGTATACGCAAAATATCTCCGAGTCGCCGGAGGCGATGCAGAACGATCAATTCGATTAGAGGGCGGTTGTCCGCGCCCAACACGACGGCGTCTTGTGGGCTGCTGTACTACTCGGTCGCCTGATCCGGAGTGGACCTCCTTATTCGAGGATGCATCTCTAGCTCTTGGGCAGCCAAGCGCGTCCTGTAAGGCAACAGCGTTGATCTAGTTGAACCCATGTAGAGTTCTTTCGCCTCCTCTGTCGAGTAAGTGGAGCACGACAAGGAGCTATGACCTTATTTGGTGACGGGTCACACTCGCCAGGTTACAGATTTCTGTGATATTAGAGCGGACAGCCCTAGCCAGGCGAAAATCCCATCAAATCCTCGAGCACTGCTGCTGGTCGTCCACGACTACTTATCTGGTGGGTGCACCTTATTCACGGTTGACCACTGGAGTGGCCGTGCTCCTGCCCGCGACCTAGAGACGCGCCCGGTAGCATGCAGTTCTGCCATCCACGTCCCATACCTCGGGCAAGGGTCGAAGACCCAGAGTAATAACATAAAGGTACAAAACTGAATGTTGAATCTGTTCGTGTGAGCAAAAACCATTTATACGATGGGCGTACTTCATGGAAGTGCGACCCGATTGGCTGTTTGGGATGTAGTTCTGATTGGTTTGAAGCCTGACGCGTCAATCGGCTTCACTCATTTGGCATCGATGGCTGCACTGCGCGCTGGTAGCTCTTGCTTGGCGGAAACCTTAAACATTGCTTTAATATTCGAACGCATTTGCACTACTGTGACTGCACGACCGATCTCGTTTCTCATCGTTACCCTCAGACTCAGTCTGTGACCGCAGTTTGATTTCACTTGCACTGTCCTCTTCGTCCATCTGGAACGCGAGAGCCGACTCAGATGCCTGTTTTCGTTCACTGTTATCAATCATCTAGTGCAGTTATGGGATAGTCCTTGAGGCTCTTAGCTCGGGTCACGACGAAATCAGGTTCACGTCCCTCATTGTAGCCGTACATGGTGAGGCAAAGCTATCAGCGCGCAGTGCGGCAACCGATTCAGAATGGGTGGTGTCGATTTACGCGCCGGCTTTCAGACCAATCAGGACCAAATCTCAAACAGTCAATCGAGTGGCACTTCCGAACACCTGTGACATTACTCCGAACTAATGTAGGGAATGCTTTAGTTCTTCTGATCACGTGCTAGTGTAAGTCAGAGCCATTCCGGATCCAGACGTTGAGTAGTCTGACCACCACACCCAGCGCCAGAGGAAGAATGAATATAACCTGAGGCTATACTGGTGCATTTCGAGCATACTAACCAACTAAATGAGAAAAACGGACAGTGAATAAAGATGAAAGTTGAATGAAAGAGACCTATGAACCTGAACGTCCATCGGCAGAAAGAGGAGGAAAGCAGGGCATCGCGTTAATAACAGTTGATACAGACGAAGTCCCCGGCAAACCGTGACAGTCGAGACGTTTTACAATTGCAAGTTTTTTGCAATCAAATCATAGTATTGATCAACCATCGAACACAACAAAACTGTGTAATACTTTCCATTCTAACTCTGCTGATAAATCCAATAGAAATCGGGACTCTCGTTGAGCGTCCGACCTCGTCTTCGACTCCGTAGTTTCAAGAAATTGGAACAAAGCCTCGAAGAATCATTTTTAGAATCACACAGTGATTCTTCCAAAGTTAATTCGTCGGTTAACACGGCTAACCTTTAGAATGAGGATACATGGTTCCAAGTATGGATTTTCGATATGAGTAGTATGGGATTGTATCTGGATGACAGGATAAAATACCCCCGGAAGCACACGATCGGCTTCGCGGTTATTGCCGCTCATCAGGTATGCGTACCCGGTACTCTCCCGCCCAATCATCCTTATACTTGAGCATTCTACAGTTGGTTAACAGTTGTAATCTCATTTGAATCGAATGGAGGGTGCATGGACGGGGAGTCCACTTCTATAATCACACGGTGATTGGACGGAAGAGTACTGGGTACGCATGCCTGATGAGCGGCAATAACCGCGAAACCGGTCGTGTGCTTCCGGGGAAATTTTGTCCTGTCATCCAGATACAATCCCATACTACTCATTTCGAAAAAGCTTCGAAGACATTCATTTTTGATCACCACCAATTACTGTGCTTCTAAACTTACTGGACTAAAGTGGACTAGCTTTAGTAGTACGCGACCGGTGATAATCAACCAAACGTTATACCGACAAAATGGTACAGGTTTTTTGTACACAAGAAATCGTTCTGCTTTGAATGCGGCGGTCCCAGACTTAGTCCGATGCGACTGGGTGGGAAAAGTGTTGTATACGTTGTTATCCGTTCGACTGTTACTTCATATTTTATTTCTATTTGGACTGTCGCTTACTGAAACAGGTAGGATGTCTTTTGGCAGCAGCTACCCATTCCCTTAAGCTGAGATTCACTGGTCATTTTCGCATTAGTGATCATATTTATGCGTCCTTTACGGCTAGAAGGCCGATTCGGTCTTCCATGTTGTTGCTGCTCACGTTAGTTCAGCCATACAGCAAAGCATACGAAACGATTATGCTGCTACTCAATCTGAACATACAGCGAAAGAAATCCGGATGTGCTGATTTCCATCTTAGTATCCTCTCCCGTGGAAAAGCAAATGAAGACATAGATGTCGCTACCCGCGGAAACAGACACATTTCGTATGACACTTACTGGTGTGGAGTTGGATAAATTTGCAATAGAGCAGCTACCTTTGAACCGGAGAACCCGTGGATTTGTAACAGTTGTTTCGCAAACATGTCACGAACCGTAGGAGGTGGTGACTTCTGGGCCAGTTGTACAAAATCTAACCACATTCGAGCACGCATTCCACGACCTGCTTGCGGCCTCGTAGCCAACAGGCTGACATGGACATCCGACTGAAGGGAGAAGCATACTAACGAAGTTTAGGCAAATGCACCGAAACAAACAGGGAATCAAATTGAATCATTCGCGTTTCGTAGATGGCGTATAGTCTAGTAAAATACCGTACTTCAAAAGAATGAATCACCATACAGTATTGATGCTCTGCTGAATCATGAGCAGAGAATAACCCCTCGACTGCCGGATGGGACTGACCTATCATCAATAGTTAGCTTCATAGAAACACGTCACGATGGAGGAAATATTCCACTTCGAGCGCCTCGGGTATATGATCTCATCCCCAACAAATGACTTCGAAGCAGGAACATAACAAATAAGCACGCACCATAAACGACAGGCTGGAGGTTGGAATATTTTGACGAACGAAAGTGCCACATTATCAGCGTAACCCTAGTTTGCGACTTGTCAATCTGCATTCTTGATTAAGGTAAGAGTTTTTGTACGATATCTTTGAACTATTAACACAGCGGTAGTATGGTTTCTGTTGTTACCTCGTAGCATCGCCGAGTCGACAGTAAGACGTGTACACGCATTAAGAAAAAACAGAAAAATATGGAGCAAAATTTGGGATATAACTACCCCACTGACCCCGGCACAGCAATCCAGTGGGTGAACTTTGTGAACCCTAGCACGTGTTCCTAGATCGAGTCTATTCTCATACCCTTTTCGCTCTATGATGAACTGGCCACCTCGACCTGCCGTTCAACCACTGCCTGCCTAATCAATCAAACTCATGCAGCGGCGCAGTCACTACTGTAAAACGACCGCTGCCTTTATGAGCATCACAACCCTACTCAGTTAGGAGCGACCTGATACGCTGATGAGCTTATGCTTCCGAATATGCGACTACTTACTCACCGATATCATTGTAGAGAATGAAAATCCACGGCGTCCGTTAGGAGGTTACAGAAAATGGAACGAAACAAAAGAAAACAGAAAAATATGTTGTTGTAGCATGTCAGCTTAGCCTTCGCCTCACGATTTCTTATTTTGTTCAGCAATGTATGGAATTTGCATGGCGTATGCGCCACTGGTTGCCATTCTAAAAAAAGCATTTCAATGCCGTTATTCAACGAAAGACCATATACCCGGGGCCCCAAAAGGAGGTTCGATGGGTAAAACGCCGAACTTTTAACACCGTACCAGTTGTATGGCCTGTGCGATACCTCCAGTAACCTACTACAAGTCGAAAACTGTTCCTGTGAAAAGCTCAGCTCCGCCGTTTGACACAGAACACAGGGCACTTTTAGTAAATTCCCCATGGTAAAGTTGAACGGAAACAAGAATGCTGAGCAAACTTGTAGTACCAAAATAGACACGGCAAAAGATTATGAAAGTTGAGCATATTGCCCATCAACGACTCTACGAGGACTGAAACGAAGCTCTCAAGTGCTCAGTTATATTCGAAAATAACCCGCGTGATATAGTAAGCTCTTCTAAATTTCAAACAGATCAGGAAATAAAATCCTATGACTAACTGCACCAATGTAATTATAAGCAAGGTTGGAGAAACGTCAAATGGATCGAACATTTTGTGAGGTCATAAGGATCTCAGCCTACGTAAGTGAGTCACCCATTCAGATAGTTCTGTCGGAATGAGACGTGTGTAGATAAGCAAAAGTGGACTTTAAAGTGTTCTACATGAGGTTTAAGACTCCGCTGCTGGTTGTGAGATTTTCAGTTCAGTTCTTTCAACCACTAACCCCACATTTCCGGGCTCTGGTTTTGACTGAAACTTCGCAGCACGAAAAAAAGAAAGTTACAACCACGAAGATAAACACAGAGCTTGAACACAACTATGGTTTCAAACCACGTCACTTAAGGTCTTCAACAATCTAGTGAAACCCAACAGGTCCTGATTGGCCAAGATCCTGGTTACCATTTGCATGTCTTTTCACGATGTCACAAACTGACCACCTCGCCTTACCCTTCAAGCACTACCTTCCCCAGAGAACAAAGTAAACAGAGATTCTATCTGTGTACAGCTCAAACATGTTCCAATGAACGTAACCTGCTGGGATAGTAAGTGGGACTCTTACGTTCCATTCTGTGTCGTCCAAACAGCTAACTTGGGCATTCAAATTGTTAATGTTTTGACCAGTTCTACCAGTATAGCTATCTGACACTTTTGATTTCGAAAATAGCCACGTAAAGACGGCAAAATCTTGAAATTTCTGCATTCATGAACATCATTCGTAAAACGATTTTTATTGATCACGTTCAGCAGCAAAGCATATGTTCTTGACGTATTCATTTTCATTCGGACACGAAGTTATCCAGGTTCCTGTGGCATCATGTTTTAATCCGTCCTTCTAACTCTAGTGCGAAGACTCTTCTGCATGCGAACCATCTCGTTTTATTAGCGCAAGACACAATGAGTACATAGTGTGTTGTTCCTTGTACCCAATCATTGAAAAAACGTATTGGTTTGACGTGCTTGGGCGACAAAGCCTCCTAATTGATTGGTATTGACACTAAAGACTGCGTTGAATCTGCCATGCCTATTCGCCGAACAAATTTGACGATTTTCACGAGGCTAACATTCAGCTTACCATGACCCATTTATTTGTGACTAACTGATGATCTCAACGATTAATTCACTCAATACACGTCCTCCACACTGTGCACCTTGTGACTGTATAGTCATCCTTGAGTTAGATATGAACTCTGTTTAGATCCATGGTCCACTCGATGTTGATTCCCTGACCCCCACTCTGATTGGACAGATTTTCTGACCCGTATCTGATTTTTAACTGCGTTCAGGTCCCGGCTGGCCAGTCTGCATGGTTTTGGAGCCGGAGTGCACGTCTGTGTTCTAGCCATTCGACCCTACTCTACGGCTGTTGATCATCATATCTTCTCTGAAACAGAGTGATCTGTAAAATCCCTCGTGGACGCCACGATTTGAGGTTTGCATGTTTTTTCTTTTCGTTCATTGAATTTCATGTTACAGTACCGCATCGTAAACCTCGGTTAGTTGTAGTTCGCTTACCTTGGTTTGAGCGTCACTCTTCGTTGTTCGGGATACAGTTCAGGTTAAACGGGCCGCTTGACGGGATTGATCTCTCATTCTGTCGATTCGCACTCCTGTCGTTCGAGGTTCCATTGTTTCAAGCCTTGATACTGAACAGGCTCTGTTTGTTCATCTCATGACTCACTGTGATGGGGCTGGTCTGTCAGGAAGGACAGGCTTCGTGTTGACCACTAATAATTGCTAATAGAACGAGATGATTCGAAGGAAGATTGGTCTTCTCTTTAGAGTTAGTTCCGATTGGTTCTGAACGATGTAAAGTATGTCAACGGTAAATCATTCCTGATCCACCCTCATGTGTGACATTTAAACTCATTAGTACGGAAACAAGTCTATTCTCGTCGTTAATCGAAACACATCTGATGCCACGAAACTTATTTTAAAAGTTTCACCTCAGAGGTTGGGTACAACAAATAAACGGCATGAAATATCAAGATATTCCACACGGCGATTTTGTCACTGCATCGTTTTTCAAGTCTCAGTCACCTAGTTTCTATTCTGTGACCTGAGTGGAACTGGCACTGAGGTGGACATAGAAGCAGCATGTTCTGAGCAGAGACAAATCGCGCATCAACACGGGCCGTACTACACGCCTAATCGACCTGCAGGTCACCGAGTATTTTTCAAGAGCATTGAATTCAACATGAAAGTAATACTGGTCACCGTCAGACGAGCGTGAGAATCCGCAACAAGTACAAAACATGAGGAAAAATGCTACCACTGATCCGAATTCATACGGATGAACGACTGTGTAAATGATTCGTCAGAGCAGCAAGCCAGTCGACTGTATCCTCTGGTGAACGAGTCCACATGATGTGAAAACCGTCAATAATCTGTGGAGACAAAGTCGAGGAGGGAACAGGGAGATAAAATTCAAAGATTTGCGAATTCGTTGAAAACACGGCTGTGACAAGACCAAGTTGAACTGCAAGTGAAATGAACGCCATACAATGATGGACAAACTACAGTGCTTTCTATAGTTTAAGGGCGGTCCATCACAAATAAACTAACTATACGTGAAAAAATAAACTACGACTTCCTTTACAATAGAAGCATAACTATAAATCTGAAAGGTCTTTGGATGTGAAAGCGTTGCTATAGTAGGAAGCACATGCAGTTGTTGTGATATGATGAATGAATTTATGACAAAAAAACCTAACACAATGGAACACTCTGTATCCCAGTAGACTGTCTTTCTGGTGCCCTCATGAGATTTTTCCCGTCCTCTTCCAAAAATACCTTTACAGAACTTTTAGAGCAGTTAAATGCCTCCTTAATAGGGTTGACAAACAGACTACAAGGAGGAAGAGGTCAAAAAGAATATCCAATGGTCAAACGTGCTTCAAATGCCCATCGATGTCTGCGAATGCACCGTCAAAAATAAACACTTCAGTATTGGGCTGTTCAGCGTTCACCTAAAGGGAGCATACTTCCAAGGATCCACTGAAAAGCTGACTGCCCATTTTTGTGTGACGTTCATAATACCGCATCTCAAGGGTGGAAATGCAGTGATGGTCAGGTTCGCATCTTTACTTAACGACAAGGTGTGCCTGTACAAGATCATCCGATCGATCGAGAACCCCACGTTATCACTGATTTCGTCAACGTAAAGTCCAAACAGAAACTTCCGTGCGCTTGTACCAATTCTGCGTAATGGGCGCGCTTCGTCTTGACGTTTTTCCTGTTGCGCTCAAACGGTCAGATTGTTAGTATCCTTCGCGAAGTAGCCATGATTATAAAAGAGTCAATCAAAAGAGGTCAAACCAATGGTGAGCCCAGAACTTTCAAACTCAAATAATGTTTTCATCCGAGCAGGCTGCTAGCGGCCTGCAAGATTATACTCGGCAGACATTCAAACAGTTATTAGTCGAAAATATAATCCACACAATGCATCGCTTAGATTCATTCTGATCTTTTGCAAGCCCAATCCGACTCTTCTCACAAGGAGGAGGGACGCAATGTCACAAACCCCGTTCTGCTAAGATATCACTTTACGAAAGTTAATCGGTTCTTGCACAGTGTAGCAAAACCGATGCGGCCGGAAAAATATGTGATTTACCGTTGAATTTTGTACATTTTTCAATGATGCATAAGTTCTATAAAAATATCGTCATCGTAATTCGGATTGAAGATAGTTAAACAAACTAGACAAGACGTTGATCAGAATGGAAAGAAGACATGCCTTTGGAGATGTAACCTTTTTATCAAAAAAACTCTTTTATCTAATGGTTATTCGGAGAAGACCATTGAGTGTCACAGTAAGTCGCAGTGCAAAACAGACCCCACACTGACTGCGGAGCGAGGCAAGTCAATGTTCCTTTGAATCATTCACGCCACAATCTAACCTCCGCTGCAAAACGACTAAGATTTAAGGTTCACTCAGATGGTCAGATTGCTTTTTATGTCTCAAATGTTGTCCATCAGTTCACCTTGGTACTGAGGTAGGGCGGTTACTGGAATAGTGTCTAAGGTCATATGCATAGTGTGAGGGTATGGGCTGACTCATCGCTGATAGCCAAGTCTCATTAGCAGTCAGCAAGTCAGCACCGACTCCAAGGCTTGAGACAACGGAAACTTGAGAGACAGGATAGCCGATCGATG
Source organism: Fasciola hepatica (assembly GCA_948099385.1). Classification (NCBI taxonomy): domain Eukaryota; kingdom Metazoa; phylum Platyhelminthes; class Trematoda; order Plagiorchiida; family Fasciolidae; genus Fasciola; species Fasciola hepatica. Next base: position 8,767,368 of record CANUEZ040000019.1, read on the forward strand.
ACAACGATTGATAAGATGATAGATGAATTCTGTCAATCGGTCTTTAGCCTCAGCGCCAGCCTACTACAAGGTTTGGCCGCCCGCACCAGTCGGACCAATACATTTCGTGCGACGACTAGTTACAAGGTTCAGTAGCCTATGTGAAGATTGTTTTGAAATAAAAAAGTGTTCTTCCTCGCCTTAGACGGACAGTTTACAGCATTGTTGCTTGAAGAATCCGAAAAACCCAGCTGTTACATGACGATCTGTGCGACATGAATATACTTCTTTTCGAATCCGGCAGCGCTGAACATGACCAATTAAAATCATCCGGCAGACAAACGATGTATGCGAAGGCAGGAATGTCAAGATTTTGCCGTCCTCGCGTGACTATTTTCGGAGTCGAAAGATTCTTAGATTGTCATGCTCCGGTACCGTCTGAAGTACGAAGCCAGACGGATTTTGTTCACCCTCGTTTTTGATTAGAGCGGGGACCGAGAAGATTATATAACAGCGCTGCAGAAAATGGACAACTACCGTTTAAGACAGCCGAATGAAATGGAGAACACGATCACTGAGAATACCGGCGGTGTACACCAAAGGTTTGATATGACAAACGCCTTCGAGGTAAAACCGTCAACGATAGATGCGGATAAAACTGAACCTGTTGAAGAAGAATCGAAGTTACTTCCCAGAGAAATACAAAGCGATTAGATCATCCGCAAAACTCGACCTAATGTTAATCACGGACGAAGTTAAAGACCTATCAGAACTAAAAGAATAAGAAAAATGGTTCGAGGACATTCCAGGAGGATTCTATCGACCGAGAGAACCAAGAACATTACGGCTTTCGAGAAAGGAGTCGTACGAATTTCATGTGCACAAGACGATTAGTCAAAAAAGTGAAAGACATACCTAAACGAACTATCAGTGTTATAGAGAATGGAAAAAGATCATATGAACCCAGAAAAATCAAGGTCGTCCGTCTTTATCAAAGAAGGAAGGATATGAAGGTATGGGCCGACTCATCGTTGACAGACAGCCACGTCTCGTTACTAGTCAGCTGGTCAACGCTCGTTTCAAATCGAGGTGGAGGCTTGAGCGAACGGAATCGCGAACGGCAGGACAATAAATTCCCGTCAAGTTGAGAGCCAGCCATGTCACCAATCAGAAGCGACGTTACCCGGTGCCAGTTTCAACCAACTTGTTTGTGGTCTGAATACTGGTGACAATGACTCTTGCGTGCTACACAGACTGTTTTCTGTTATCAAACTGAGATAAGTCGAAGGCAGAAAAGTCTTCCCACCAGAGGTAGTGATATGGAACAAAACAAATTGCAGGTACGGGGACACGTACATAAACAGAACAGAGCAACAATCGGCACATACCTAAATGGCTTTAGCACTTCATGACTCAGTTGGACTGCACGATAAATCCAGCGTCATCTATTGTGAACCATCTGTTTTTAACAGGTAATCGGGTTTATCTGACTCGTTCATTTAAAATGCGATCACGCAATCGGAATGCAAAACTGCTGGCATTTAGTGAAGTCATACAGATCAAGACGGAAAACTCCCCTCTTCGAATGCAGAAACAATTTTTGAAAACGGGCTGCCTTCTCTGACATCAGCTACACAACCCCACAAAAAATACCAACCTATTTATGTTAATTTCCATCGCATTTTTCCAGTGTATCACATGTACCGCATCATATTGAAAATGAAATTTTTACGCACGCGACCAATAAGAGTAATATAAGTGCTCGCATCTCGCAATATACTCTTTCCAATTTTATTAACTGGATGAAGGGTACACAAGAATCCAAGTTTCTGAAACAAGATCCGCCCAATCACGATAGCGTACCGTCTTCATTCCTGGGTTGCGGCTGTGATGAGTTTATATACACTACCTGTCAAAAAACGCCCCCTCCTCCCGTAAGTGAACTATGGTCCTGAGGCTCAAAACCGCCAGGTCAGAATGTTTCAAACAACACTGTTGTAATTTTAAGTCATACCGTTCCACGAGTTTTTGCTATAAAGGTCATACACACTCATGTGTATCCCACAGTATGACAGCCCCTTACGTCTACCAATTCTTCGGAGTTCCCGTTATGGTCAATAAGGTGAAGTTCGTCTGGCGTGCCAACGGTAGATGGAAATCAGAGAAGTCATACCATGAGATTATCAAGTATTTTGGTATCTCACGACGGACAGCGAGCGGATGGATCGATCGGTTCCACAATGGAAATCCATCATTTGAACCGGTGAGTCAGTATTTTTATTATTCAAACATGGTCGGCGAGATATTCATTCGAAAACAAATCTCTGAATGTAATAAGAGTGGTATTATGACAACAACAATGCAGCACTAGTCAGATTCAGTGCAGGTCTGGGGAGCCATCTGGTGGGGAGGTCGGAGCGAGCTGGTATTTCTGGACGGCACTGTCAACTGTGAAGTTTGCCAGACACATCTTGCGTGTGAGTACGAATACTAAAGCGATTCCCTATGACCCCAACGAGCCTGCACACCGTTCCGTTGTCGTAAGCGAATTTCACGAGAATCATGATACAAAGACGCTCTAGTAGCCAGCTCGACTTCCTGAAACAAATGCAATCGAACTGAGTGGAATCAGCTTGGGAGGAAAGCGGATCAGAGGCGGCAATACAAATCTCTCCGAGAGTTGAAGGCTGCTTTCAAGGAGGAATGGGACCGTATGCCACAAGATACTATCGGACGGTTGACAGCGAGTATGACTCGACGGGTAAACGCTATTACGACCTCAAAAGGTGGCTCAAACATATACTAATGAGTGACCGTTTGAGTACATTATGATCTTGCTAATACACGATGCCCTTTTGGCGTGTTCATTCTTACACCGGCTTGAAATCAAGCATGGTGCCAATGCTACAAAAACCAGGGATACTGTAGTTTTTTGCGTTGTGGGCTGTTGTACTACTCGGTCGCCTGGTCCGAAGCACACCTTTTTATTCAACGATGCATCTCTAACCTTTGTGACGCCGAACGCGTCCTGCAAGGCAGCAACGCTGATCGAGATGAGTCGGTGATCCAGCTACGATTCTTTCGCCTCCTTGTCGAGTTAGTGGAGCACGACAAGGAGTTAAGACCTTATTTGGTAATGGGCCACATTCGCCAAGTTACAGATTTCTGTGGCATTAGAGCGGATAGCCCTAGCCAAGCGAAAATCTCATCATATCCTCGAGTACTGCTTCTGATCGTCCACAACTACTTATTTGGTGGATCCACCATATTTACGGTTAAACATCGTGGCCGTATTCCTGTCCGCGACCGGCAGCATACGGCTCCGTTCGGTCCGGAGCTTATCTAGACCAACGCTGCTGCCTTGAAGGATGTGCTGGGTTGCACAAAGACTAGAGATGCATCCTCGAACAAAAAGACCGACAGCGGACTGGGCGATCGAGTACAGTAAGATCCTTCAATAAGGAATACTCACGGAGAAGACCAAATTGTCCAAAGAACGAAGCGTTCCTTGTGTAGGGGTTTTGTGAACTCATCTGGAAATAAGTGAATAACGCAGATCTCTTTCACAGATCAAACTCCTATGACACAAAATGAATATGCAACAAATTTATTGATGTTTAAAATAGTCCAGAAAAGCAGTTTACTTTTTGTCATATTCAGAACGACTGTTGTACAAAGTGCTACAACTGCGTAATTTTGTAGGCAAAAAATTCATGTAAGATACAGTAGATACGCTCCGTAAACCGGATTGCGAGATAAAGTGTTGGAGGGTTTGATTCAGTTTCTCGCTGTTGGTTGCCGCGCTCATCCTCACTGTTGTCGTCCTACCCGCACCAGTGCTGACAAAGGGCGCTAGTTTGCAACCAGTAGCATAGCAAGGCAACACAGTAAACCATCGCTCCGAGAAGTTTCCCCCATTACAAGTATTACCTTTAAACACCGGACTCCGACTTGGTGTCAGTCGGAAAAATGAACCACTTTCGTCTACGTTGTGCACAGCACGAAGTGAACAAGCGAGGGAAATCGGTGGTAAGGATTATCCCCAACTATTCACAGTTTCTGCGGCTATTTCGCACATTTCCTCGCACAGAATTAGACCCTGAATACAATAAGGAGATTTGACTCTTGGCAACCAGCCGTTGCTGGTGAAAAAATCGGTGGATCTCATTTGATATGCTAGCTCTGGTGAGTGTACAAAAAACTACAGACTGTCCCAGAATATGAACAATGTGAGTTTGGCGGACGCACGTGCCCAATGTCGGTCGATCAAACAACTGGCCCTTTGAAACGTAGACCATCAAATAAAATGGTAGTCCGAACACACACATCAGGCAGAGACAGTGTATTTACTTGTAATCAAGTTCGGTGCCTTTTCGGACACACAAGATGAGTAGTGTTTGTTACCACGCTAAACAATTTCGCCACAATTCGGCGCAGTGTTTCTAATAGAGAGGTCTTTTGGGCATTTAAAACTGCACCTTGTTCAAATGAGCAGAGTGCGTCCTTAATTTTTGCGGGGATATTGACGGGGAACAGAAGAATGTCCCTATATGCGGGGTGTCTCTTATCGAGGGCTTTACTGTAGTACAACAGCCAACGACGCATTCACGGAAGATCGCTTGTTGCATTTTGTTGTAATTTCCACCCCGCCCCCATTTTTGTGATGGTTGGTTTTGATTCGGCACCATTCTTGATTTCAAGGCGATGTAAAAATGTAATATATAGTAATCTAACCCGCATGAGAGCTTACAGTCGCAACTCTTCCAGCTGATGCGATGATATATCGTACAGGTGATTTTTTGGATTTCCTGGGAGTCATGATACCTTTCTGGGTGTCACACAGGACGACATCGGAACAAATTCAGCTCGGTGATTCGGATCATCCCAGACGGGAGCGGGGTGTTGCAGTGGTGAAACACACCTTTCAGAAGAAAAAAAAGGCCCGGGTTCAAACCCTGTGTGCAGCGCAGAGTATACACCACTGTTGAGCTCCAAGAAGAACGAAACTCGCGTATAGTGCTTCTGAATGCAAGGTTGATGGGATGACCTGAGGTCTGTGCTTGAAAGGTAGAGTCCAAGGGACAGTCAGCCAAGCGAAGTACCATCAATCCCACACACTACTCACAAGTAATTGCGAGCTATGAACAATTACGATACTGTAAGTTACGGTCTGAAAAACCCCTTCTGAACAAATCTTGGTAGATTTATCCAGTCACAGCAATGACCGGCGGTAATCATGGCGAACGACAGAGTGGGAGATTTCGGGTTCGAATCCTCGTCCGTCCTTCAGCCAGTAGCCTCTTTCAGAAATTTTGTACATACGTTGAATAATACATTAGTAAAGCAGAATATGAAAAAAAACCTTTACCCGAACGAGAGCTCCCGACGCTTTGGATATAATCAACAATATTTCTGATAAACCGGATTTAGATTCTTCAATGGAACACCTCGTTAATCTTCTCAGATTAATCGAGTTTCTCACAGCGTGAGCGTTAACAGTAAGTTACCGCATAGTGTTGTCGTTTGATAGACACCGACAAGATTTCCGTCCTCGCACGATGAACAGCAATTTTGACCTTGCGTCGTGGAAAGCTATGTAACTGACGACTCACTGACCGACAAAGAAATTTAAAACAAGTCTCCCGAAGCCAAAAACTGGTTTACAGTGTATCCAGAATCAATGCGTTTAATTTCACGAAATGTATACTGAAGTCACAGTAACTGTTTATACAGTCACGAAAAACGAACATTGATGAATGATGACACCGTAAACAACTTCGAACAATAGAGAAAGGCAAGGGGTAACTGACTGGGATATTTTCTACCAAGGTGAGGATATAGAGACCAATGGATCACGTTGCTTACACAGATTGAGGTTTTGATTGCGTATTTAGTTTTTTTGTTGTCAAGAAGTAGATGACCTCGAATTCGTCAGATAGGGAAGACGGGGTTTACTCACGGTTTACCAGACTGCTTGATTAGGCGTTGCTGCAATGAAGCAACCGTCAGATGTGGAAAGAAAATGGATAGCCGATAGAATTGTCGAGTACAACCAAGTATGTGAACAGCGAGATAAAGAGAATACGAATTCATTTTCAAAAAGAACTCAACCTCAACTATGAAGCCTCGGTTGACAAATCACTAGTTAGGAATGGTGCTGAGCTCGATGAAGTCCATGTCCAGTCATGATCTCAGTGTTCCGGTGGTTTCAACTTTAGACGTTAATCATTGGCTACACTGAACCAAACGCAACTGGTCGTCTACCTATATGGTAGTCATGGCAATCGTAAAGATAAGCGTCAAATAATGAGACAGATGGATGGGAACAAGAACATGTGACCCACAAAGATTTCGTTCAATGAGATCAAATCCATGGGTATGAATTTCTCCCTATTCTATTCACTGACCTGGCAGTTGGATGTGGCCTGGAGCATCGTTTCAAATGGGATACGCTGGTTGCGCATTGACGGACACTCTTCAATCAAGAAAAATCGGTTGTCAATTTGAGTACGTTTCATGCGGTACTATAGAATGATGGGGGATACGCACACAAAAAGGGCAGAAATGAGAATCAAGCTAGACTATTCGGTAGGTGGCGGCTCACTAAAGACGACTACCGTGTTCTCAAAAAAATTTCCGTTGTTTATTGTTAATTTTGTCCTTCGTGAAACGATAGCAACTAGGTAATTTGTTACGGGTAATGGACGAAGAATGTACCATGATAAGTAATAGCAGTGATAGTATACATTTAAGTAGTTGAACGGATTTGTCTCCACTGAAGAGCATTCCATATGGGAAGAATAAATGGAACCGAACACACAATTAATAGTTATTTACTTGGTCCTAATCTTACATTTTAATTTGCATAACGGGTGATTGGGTCTGCGTTTCCAAGACTGATCTATGGAGACCGATAAGACAAAAATGTGTGCTGTGTAAAGCGATTCAAGAAACGCAGCTGTCTTCAGTATGAATAACTGTTCTGACTTGCTTTTTGCTCTTGAAAACGACCATCCGTGATGCTGTGAGCCAGATCATCCGCACGTTTTCTCTCGACTATATAGTCCAACACGGCTTCCTTTAGTTCATCTGAGTGAAGAAACATGGAAGTAAGAAGTATTTTCGCGGTAAGTATAATGGAATTTAGAAAGAATTGAAAATGCACTTTTGGGTCGATCGACTGTAGACGTGGAATGATTTGTCAAATGTTTCGTCTCATTGAACTGGAAACAGAGGTCAAAAACACAGATTGCCCGATGTGCACCCTGGATTATTTCGTTGCCTCTTTGCAAAGTGCATACTGCAGTCAAAGTGATTGTTTTCATAGCAAAACGAACAAACGAAACGTTAATAAACAAAATCACATGAAAGACACATATATACTCGTCTATCGAATAAACATACAACGTTTATCACACTTCGTTACCACGACAATGATACATTGATCACAAGCACGCCTTCTTTGCGCAGTTCAGGATGGTGTACAGATCGACAGGGTCCCCATTCAACCTCAATTTCCCGTTGCACTATGCACGTGCCTAAAACGTGCGGTTCTGATTTCTCAAATGAACCGTGGTTCGGTTCCGTTACCATTTAGTCATTTACCTGACGGTAGTGGATAGACGGAGTCTAGTTCGAAGATCTACCGAAACAATGTACGAAGTATAGCCGGTTGAATCGTAAGGATCCAAATTCAATTATGCACTCTTTCATACTAGGAAATGTCTTGAGTCCTAATCAATAGTTAGTTTTCTCCGAGAGGACGGTAAACTTTATCTACGTTTGGTTCTGTTCTGACAACCTTTACCAACGTATTGTGTGTGGTGGCATTGGTTGCTATCTCCTATTGACAACCTCAATCGGATATAATGAGAACAAGAATATGGGAAGAGCAATAAGGGTTCTACAAATATTATTATGAAGTCGATGAAGAAAGCCCGTGGATACAAGAGCGTCACTGATCGCGACACCTAGCTATCTCCTCCAATGCAGTGGGTGGATCTCTTGGACCCCACCCGGGAAGCCTAATACGCTTTACATGGCCAAGTCTACTGGTTAGGCTTTTCATACCTTTCTTCTTCCATGTCATGGACTGCCTATCCTTACTCATCTTCGAACTGTTATCCGCCTCAGCGAACATTGCGCACCGAGTAATCCCATTAAGGGACATGCGCAACATTCAGTCAGGAAGTTCCTTAAGTGTTCGTCCCAAAGAACGGTTATTGTGGTGTTTAGGCATCGCACCACCTGGAAGCACAAAATCTAGCTACGTTCATCCTCGCAAGATATCATGCATCCATTACGCTGCACCAAAGGGGGGGGGGTGATGTCTTTATCCAACTGTCACCCCCGAACTAGTGATGGTAGGTATTTTAAGACCCGTCCAATATTAGCGAGTTGTACACCACAACACACTTTTCCTGTATTCACCTTCCACACTCAACGACTTCGTCCACATTAGCAATACAGTCGTGTTACTCAATGTTAGATCACAGCACCCATTCGCGTCAAATTATTTTCCTGGTCATACACACTGGCGATGTTCGGTACATCAAAGTCCTCCGATGATCGGTTTCATCCGACTAGCCTTGAGGTTATCTCACCACTGTGTGTGATGTAGTTAGTGCACACATGTACACGCAAACGCACCCACAAACAGACACCTTATTATACCCGCCCCAACCATCTTTTCCTCCCGTCAATCTATATCGGTAGTTCTCAAAAACGATGAGTCACTTAGAACCATTACTTCGTTTTCTTAACTTTTGGTCACGGAGTCCATTGAGCGTTTGTCACAATGAACCACGGTTATTGTAGTCCATCCAAGTAACCTTTTAACCTCCCCGCTCCGGCCCTAGTTTTCCGGCTGCTACAACGGATCAACTAAACAGTTGTTCGTCAGCTTCGCTAAGGCACAACTTGTTCACTGAGTTGACTGCGTAACTGAGGAACGAAGCGAAGTGCTCATCTGTTAGGAAATTGATTTGTTTAGGGCGGTAGAATTCACTGGATCGTGATATAACTTTATTGAACTTTTACAAAATCTTGCACTAGATAATCGGCAAAAATGATACGGGAATGGTAAAGTCAAATGGAATTTGCCGACTTGTCCAATATTCTCCAAAGCCTGATATGTTTTACCATAACGATCGGAGAACTGCTCAATTATGAGGCCATAAAAGCTGTCCAAAGTTACACTTTACACGCAAATGATCATACAGACAATAATTGCAGTTACCATGTATTTCGCCAGAACAAACCCAAGTGTTTTCCATCCATCTCTCTTTGACAGCCTGACAAAGCTTTTTGAGTGAAATTATTGCAATCATGAGACCAAACACTATAAAGATTTACCCCGAGTCGGATTGGTGGCTGGTTTGACTAATTAACAGTATATTACTTATCGGAGACTATATAAAACTTCAAAGGATAACCGCTATTAAGTGATCAGTTCCCAGCAATGATGATATTAAAAGTCGAGTCAGTTCACTAGGCAATTCAAGGCGTATCGGGTTTCTACTTGGGGTCCACGAGACTCATCCAACCAGTGATTACAAGCGGTAAGATATGACTATGTATGATGCCAAGTGGAGTTCCTGTATTAAAACAACCTACTCATTTGTTATTTGTAGCGCATCCCGTGCTCCATCATACTTGTGACTGTTCTGATTTCCTAGTAAGGTTACTGGTGAGCAGCACCCATTAGAGGCACCACAGTCAGTGAGCCCTTAGTGGTTTGCATTTGTATTTTGCCTAACAAACCGCGCGTCCTATACATCATTTTCCCTACTTCAATATCATTGTCATGTCTGGAAACATAATTCAGTAACATTAAGTTGCACATTGTATTCCTCAGCATTTCAGTGCATCTTTACCAGTGCATACTGTAGTCAAGGTGATTATTTTAAACGGTAAATCGAACGCCACATTCAGACTAGCGGTAACACACGCACGCACATAACATTATTCATTCAACAACTGCTACCAGACGATGGACCAGTTACCAATTAGAAACAATCACTAACATAATTAGATATAATCATTGACTACTCAATTGTGGGTGGTGACCGCTGATTACCGGTGCCGGACCAATGCACTGGGCCATTTGGAGAGTATCGGGCTTCCGCAATGGGTTACACGACCACGAGATCCATCCAATCAGTGACCATATACAGAAAAATGTGACTACGTGACACGAAAAGTGATGCCTGTAGTTGCATAACTTAACAGTCGAAATGGGACTGTTATCTATAATTTTCTTTCTAATTTACGATCCTGATGATTGTTTTGATATTTGAGTTAGGTTGCTGCCGTGAAGAAGGAATCAGTGAACCGCCGCAATCGATGAACTGTTGATGCGTGTTACAATGAAATAAACTCCGCTAAGTTCTCGTAAATTCAGGAGGCCAATACGAACATACACGATTAAACCGTGATCAGGTTAGCCAATAATATTGTGCTAATGGATGACACCGCCGAGCGAAAACTACCGAAATTATGATTTTTCTCGGATTTTCCATGCACGGCGCTTTAAATTGACCAGCATAACGAGTTTATTCACAACGGGCGTGCCCATATTGGTTGGTATTTCACTAACAGCGCGGCAGGAGTACGTCAGTGGCTTCATGCGATCATTCCACGGTTAAATGAACCATTTTGAAGCTTAAATAGCATCTGTCCGTATCGGCCATCATCATTTCAAGCGGACAATCCAACGCATTTTTATCGCCGGATGTCAACACCTAACAACTGCTATCGGTTCCAGTAGCATATATAAAGATCCCAACTTCCCGGGAGTGGATCCACCTCCAGTGGATGTTGTACAGGGACTTCAAAACGCAAATGCACTTCTCTGGAACACTCCTCAATAACAGACAGTGCCGGAGAACTGTACGGTCGACTGGGTGGAAGGCCGCTTTTAGATCAAGAAAAACGGAGATAGTGGGCCTACGGAAGATGTGTCTGTGCTCTAAGATCCGTCGAACAGTGAAGGTATGGTCAATACAACCTCAACCAAGTCTTAACCCAGACTGATTCTCGCGCGAGCGGTGGAGAACTATGTGCAACTAATCAGATTACTTCGAGCAAACTGTGAAAAGTCAGGACACAGGTTCGATCGCACAAGCAGGAGTAAAAGAGGGTCGTTGGTTATGAATGAAATTGGGCGGACGCAGGAGTATTTTGTGGGATAGATTGACTGGAAGCCTCACGTTTCCGCCCGTGATTCAACGTGAAATGTAAGTGTAGCGGATGGAAAAAATTCGACTACATCATCAACCACCCGGAACAGGGATAATCAAGGGACTGAATGTTTACTTAAAATTCAACTTTCAAAGCCAGAAGCTAAAAACAAATGGCGTGCTCTATTGGGACTGCCACTTGGAACTTACCATGGCGTTTTGCATACACACTGAGAATGCATTTTGCTAAACATGTCCTCATGATAACAGTGAGGTGAGCTCTTTTACCCTCATTCGTCACACTGGTGTGCGTTTTTTCCGGCTCTCAGCACACGTTCATTTGGAATTTAATAAAAGATCCAGAAGGCCCACATTCATTCATATCGAGATGTCTCTCGTGGAACTTTTAAATACTGTCAGCAAACTTACTTTGCTCATTACGCCAGCGCACGATCCACAGAAAGTCACCTACGGGGAGCGCACGGGATTCACACTGGACCCCCAGCGATTGTAACACATTGGGCAGCAGTTGTCTCACTTTGTTTAGTCTGAATGACAATAATGCAAACAGGAGTGAATGCTAGAAGCGTAATAAAACTTCCATGCCAAGACTAACGGTAGAATTCAGTATACAAATCATATCTGCAAGAACCAGTAGCTGCATCAAACAAAGATGAACTTGGATTGCAGAATTTACTACCTTTCTCAAATGAGGTGTTTCGGTGGTGGTTGAATGGTTTGAAGCATTTGATTACCACTTCGGAGGTCCGCAGTTTGAATCCTTGCCACTATCGGCCACTTTGGTGGTGGGCAGTAACCCACTGCCGTCCGGGTCATGATCAGACCTGACTTACTGGGTCCTTATGTGGTTCTCCACTTTAAGTCTCAGGGTTATCTGTTATACACAACAGTGCAGTGGACTTTCTTGGCTTTGGGGTATATACTCCTTCCACTGTACTCAAGCGAAAGCACGTAATAAGGGAAATGTACCGCAGAGGACTGACTCTTCATTAACATGCTATTAACTCATGACCAGAAATTTCTCAGTAGTCTTCAAAATGTACATCAACTGGACTCTAGACAGTTGTTAGGTACCGTTCAAACGAAGAGTAAATCCAAGCTCGAAGACGGACTCTGCATGACCGATCGTACAACCGAAATTGCTGCACGGTTAGTCACAGTTCAAGTTGGAACAGATATTAATAACGTATTTTACCGGTGTCTATCTCCGGTGGTCCACAACAGCCACAAAGATTTTGTTTGCTTTTTCAAGATAGAATGATCGAACGGAACGCAAGGTTAGACTTGAGACTGAATTCGGATCGGCCGAATCGACTGTGCTCCGATGCGGCCAGAAACAGAACGGACTGTGCTTGTCATGTGACTGAGGTATTTCTGGATCCCAGTGTCTGGTCTTTGGACTAAATCCGAAAAGCGTAACTGAACGCGGCCAGTTCAACAATGGATTTTTCGTGTTAACCGTCCTGTTATCAATAATTAGGCCAGACGCAACATCTATTTCTTGTCTTCAAAGGAACCAGTGAAACGTTTGCCGCTATTAAAATATGATGCAACTATTTACACTCATGCGGCGCTACCATGTCATCATTTTCCAATCTGCTGTTGAAACTTTCTCTTGGATCAGATTTCGGAATCAAGCAGAGACGGACAGCGGGCAAATTAAGGACTTGTTGTGTTTCACGGGAAAATAAGACGTCACACATATTAGACACGGTCAGGCACCTTAAAAGGTCATACAATGTGTGGATAAATCAGAACACACCGACGGGCGTAGTGGGATTACAGGTTCGACTCCTGCCACCATCGTTCAGCAGCTTTAAATACACAGAAGCCTTCATTCCAGAGATATTGTACATTATCGTGTAAATGGAGGATGCAGAAAAGTAGTTAGATAACGCAATTACTCTTGAACGATGAGGTGAATGCATTTGGATGATAACAAAAAACCTTACCCGAAATGTTCTCGTACATCACAGAGCAAAATCAGTTGATACGTATCACCGGGGACAATCAATGTATCCTTGCTAGAACTGTCTAAAACACGACCAAAGTAGTTCGTCTGAAGAGGTTCATTTTTCTGGGAAACGTTTTGGGATGCGGACTGATGATTGATTGACTTAATTGAACCCGATCCTTGTAGTCGAGGAGCTGATACGACAGAACTTCCTATAACGGTGGATGGGAGAAGAAGAAGAAAAGATGACGGCGCGTGCACCCCCCCCCCCCTCGACTAGTAGTGCTACATTTTCCCGGTCCCTGTCTAACTGAAGTTACTCAATTGCAGTATCAAGTGCCTCCCGATCTCGCATTCGCAAGTTGATTCGGTCCCCTTCAACAAGGTTCCCATTAACCATTTACTTTTACCAGCACCGGCAACGGCACACGCACGTTTTGCACTTTGAATGAAGAAACACAACTGCGGTTGTGCACAGTATACCTAAACCTTCATTTCTTACACCTAGATGATTGGGATAACCACAAACATTCGATCTCTGTTGACTAAGCTGTCAGAAACCACTTCAGTTCACATCATGCAATCATTGTCACGCACTTTCGTTCACTGCGTTCGGTAGCTGCCGTATAGCATCCCCAAGCCAAAGGCAAAAGGGACAGAAGCATAAAGTGAAAAGATCCCTGTGCATCAAATTATTAAGCGGAAGTCACGAAGACACAGAAAGAGTATGAATGCAACTACGCCACTGACTGCGACACCTAATCAATGTCGCGAATGAATTTGCCCATTTAGCCTGTTTTCGTAAACAATGTTGAGATCTTTCTAGTATGAGGATGTTGCAAAACGAGCGTCGTATCGCTCTCACAGCTTGCGGGGAGCCAAAATTGAATATTGTGCCTATGTCCGGTATGCGCATACTGGTTTCGGTATTCAGCATAAGGGTTCCTTGTGCTTTGCGCCTCATGTCGGACAACTTTAACTGCACTCATGCTTCTGTGCTGTTTCTCCGACATCGAAGAAAGACACCAAAAGCAATTTATTGTACCAAAATGACCGTACGGAACCAGGAGAAATGAAGTACTAAACTCGGTATTCCTGTCACCGTGCGTGCACTACCATGTGATACCGGAGGTTTCGGACATTCCGAGCGTTTTGCAACGTGTCTGAACAGATAAAATACTGCAGAACTGGATAACTAACCAGAGGATACTGCACCTTTTCTCATCAAACTTTAGCCAAAACGTGCAATTCTTTAACCACGACCCACAATCCCTTAGCCACGACCCATCATTCTTCAGCCTTGACACACAACCTTTAGTCATGCCGCTGCAACCCAGTCAGGTCAATATATCGGAATATAATGACATCAAGAGATGTTGGAACAATTTATTTCTTAACTTTTTTTACAAAGATTGGTGTTGCAAATCTACTGGAACAAATGAGAAAGTGTGGCGATCATATGCTGTGCAGTTGACCGTGGTAATGGTATCAAATGCTTCACCGCAAATTGATTGTAGAAGGTTTCAACGATGTGCCCATATCGTCGAACCATGTGGCGCAGCCCTTATTACTGTTGTATTTTCAGTGAACCAGCTCTTAGTGCACTAAAAAAATATTAAAAAAATCAAAATAGCAAACACTTTACCTGCTTGTATTTAATGAATGCAGACTGAAAAATGGACTATACGGTGGGAGAAAACGTATTTGTTGATTGGTGTATTTGTGCGTCCATAGCCCACCGATGAAGGGGCGCATTGTCAAAGACAAATACTACTGGAAAGTCAGGTTGCTCAGTAGAAATAGACACTGAGCGGCATGGGAGAAACTCATAAAAAATATGTCACGCAATCTTTGTATGACATTCATGCTTCAAGATACCGGCGATAGATGAACAAGCTATTATGCACAAGTTAGGTCCTTTGCTTGATGGTAAAATTCGGATGGATTTATTGCCTACTTCTGAGCGCTCATAGCTACGACAACACCATATGTTGCAGTTGGTCCCATGAATATACAACCTCAAAGTTGCAATACCTGATCACAGCAGCCAATCGGCATATTCTGCTCGTTCAGCCTTGACTGCATCTGAGTTTCGTCCCACTGGTTAAATAGTCAGCTTCTTAACTGAATAGTGCTGCCCATCCAGCAATCGATTAATGGATGACTTGCTGACTGTTGTGATCGGGAAATCCTTCTCCATCCTTTCCTTCAACCGCCTCAATGTGCTTGTCGGGTTTTCGCCCACCACTTCACAAAATGCTTGACAAACTCGTCATTGAACTTTGTCTTGTAGAACCCTGCCTGTAACTGCAATAGCACGGCAGGTTTTGTTCTTGTTGTTGAGGTGTTCGGCGATGTCCTTTAAATCATCTCCCCTTCGTACGCACTCGATTATCCTCGGTCGATCTTCAGCACTGGTGAAACGATGCGGTCTTTTCTTCCCATCCATAAGAACGCTCTCCATATTGTCAAGCGTTGATGCGTACGGTGCCAGGTAAAGTACAGCGGACACTATAACAAAAGGCCACGGTGTGATTGTATCCCCTAACCGCCTCCGAACGAAATATCAACCAATCGAAAACGAGCCTTCCCATGCAAGGGTAAAATGCCGTAAACAAGCAGTCCTGTAGTTAAAATCTGTAATGTAACTAATGGTACTCTGTTTTTCATTCCAAGTCACAGACAAATATCAGAACTGGATATGATGAAACAAAATAAAGGTTTGGTTCCTTTAGATAAATGGATGCATCAGAATTCCGAGAGCAATACACACAGCTATCGTAGGTGCAGCCCCATCAATGCCACCAATTTATTTATGCTGCAACATTTGACACCATTACTATCACCAAAATTGCAACCGTAATAAGCCTGCGCCACATGGTTCGACGATATAGGCACATCGTTTAAACCTTCTACAATCAATTTGCGGTGAAGCAGCAAATGATCGTCACATTTTCTCATTTGTTCCATTAGATTTGCAACACCAATCTTTGTAAAAAAAAAATAAAGAAATAAATTGTTCCAATATCTCTTGATGTCATTATATTCCGATATTTTGACCTGACTGGGTTGCAGCGGCATGACTAAAGGTTGTGTGTCAAGGCTAAAGAATGATGAGTTGTGGCCAAAGAATCGCAGGTTTTGGGTAAAGCTTGATCAGAAAAGGTGTAGAAATGATGTTCAACTGGGTAATATGAATGATCTTAGGGTCAGATGCACAAGCATTGCTGATAAACGAACCTGTTTGTTCAGTGAACAGTGGCATCATAACACGACGTTGAGACGGGCTACCATAAACCCACCTATGCAGTAACTGAAGTATAAACAAGAAATTGGAATTTCTTTTCAAGAAATTAGTTGACCCACACAGTTTCGTATATCCAGTAAAGAAAGTAATCGACTCTACCAGAAAAGAAAACAAACTCAGAGTTGAAAAATTCTAAAAAGCCTACATGAAACAATGAAAACGATCACGTTCGCCGTGAACCTGTGCATTACTCCGCTAAGTTATCTATCTACACAGCCCGTAAACTATTTGAAAACAAATACGCACAGGCTAGAAAGAACGGGAATTCACATCTCACCTTCGGATGCTGCCCTTTGAAGCGGGACAACGGGCGAACTGATGGAGACGGGGAACAGACAAGGGCGCTTATCGGGTAGTGGTTCGTCCGAATGGACTGGCTTAACCGGAGACGAAGGAGCAGCGTCTAACTGACTCCAAGCTCCGGTACAGTGATCAGGTGCCTCAGGATCAAGCAGGTAGGCGACAGTGGATAGAACGGGGTCGGAGCTACAATGCAGGGGGGAATGATACATTGTACCATAATCGTTATCACATCTCACTGAGAAAATGTGAAGTGTATCCGGTATTTCCCACTTCAGGAAGCATTACGGCCAATAGAGCAGATTTACTCGCACGAACAGTTTGTATAAAAAGTGCGATGATTTTTGGTAGATAAGAAAGTGAAAACGACGAGACAAATGAAATCACATGTTTAATTCTGCATATGTTCGCATACTATTTAATCGTGAAAGTTTCCCTGAAAGCTCGATAATAGACAAGCAAGTGGGGTGTTTATGTTTATGGTTAGTGCTAAACAAAGACTGCATGATACCCGTATCTGATTTATGCCTCGGAAGTCCTGACAATGCTAATCAACATAAAACATGAAAAACCAAGTGCTCCACGTGGGTTGCCATCAAATTTATTATTCATCTTTCCTCTGATTTCATATTTAGTGTTAACGATCATTTACCAATTTTTAAACTGCAAAATCTACCATTTTATGGAGAGTGGAATCCTCAAACTTTGCTCAGGCAATAAACTGCCTGACTTAAAATACGCGGACGATCTTGTTCTTCTGAGTGAAGATTCAGGTAAGTTTCAAGTTTTCTTAGATAGCCTAAAAAGCAGCGTAACAATGTTTGGGATGCATTTTACACCTTCAAGGTGCAAAATGCTTCTGCATATATATATATATATATATATATATATATATATATATATATATATATATATATATATATATATCATCGGCTTGAGAACAAGCACGGTTCCCACGCAACAGATAAATATTACAAAGTCGAGGGGCGGGGGATTGAGAGTTAGCATAAAGATTGCAACAAGTAAAAACAATTTTTTCTTGTATTTTCACAGTACACGTAAATCTTCTTGTCCGTTTTTCAATTGTTTATGGGGAACGGGAAGTCAGCAGACAGGCCATACAGCATTTGCAAAACTGGAATCGGTTCTGAGCCATGTCTCTCAGCTTCTCTAACCATCGGCAATCCTCACCTCTTGGACCCCAACCAGGAAGGCGGGAAGCACCAACCGAAGCCAAAGTCGAAACTAACTTCTTCATGTCCCTGCGCCAAGTCATAACTTGACTGCCACACCGTTTCTTTCAGCCTTGACAAGCATGTGCAAAAAGGGCACGAAAAGGTAAACGATGGGCAGGCATACACAAAACGTGCCCAAGCTATCGGAGCCGGTGTAGAGCCATAATCTCTATCAGGGGAGACTATCAGCACCGAACACACGACGACGAACCTCGCCATTGCTCATCCCATGTTCCCACCAGACACGAGCAATGCTTCGGAGACACCGGTGGTCGAATACAGAACGCCGCCGAGCATCCTTAACGCGGCGGGGTCGAGGACGACGATCGATTCCCCACAAGGAGGGAAGTTTCTCAGAGTGTCAGACCTTGGAGAACAAAGTTTGAAGTTCTCTAACAAGCTCCATTCCACCATTTTTAAATAGAGCTGGGGAAAGGCCATCGGGGTCCAGCGCTTCATGTCATCCTATAGCTTGGATTTCCTTGCGGATCTCCGCAGAAGGTGTATCTGTCGAAACAGACCACGGGACGTATGTCGGAACAGCTATGGGAGAGGGTGACCCTAGAGGCCAGCTAAACTGTGCTTTAAAGTGCTCCGCCCAGCGTTCAAGATATCGCTGCAGACTGTGGATAGGTGAACCGTCAGCTTCGCAGACCGTTTCGCTCACACCTAATAGCTTCCTACCGGTGACTCGAATAAGACGAAACAGCTTGCGGGGATTTCCCACAGCGGCAGCATGTTCCATCTCTCATGTTTTTTGAGAACACCAGATTTCGCGATCCCTACGAAGGTTTGCCTTGAGTCCACGTCTCGTTGAGCCCTACCGCATTATGCTCACTACCAGCTAGGACTGACATGCATCAAGATAGTGCAGAGACTCGGCTGAAATCCAGGGTGTAACGACACGACGAGTCCGGCCACAACTCACCTATCCAGCAGGATATAAAGCATTCTTAATAAGCGACCAATGCTAGTTGATGTTGTCTGGTGACGTTGATCCTAGCTTTTCAGCTAGAACCTTTCGGAAAGTTGAGAGGCAAGACGGATCAGACAGCATATCGCAGTCTAACCGTTGCTGCATTGTACGTCTGACACGCCCGCCGAAGCACATGGACAGCTTAGTGCAGACTAACGCGTCGATGGAGTCAAGAGAAGAGCTCCAGTACGACCGGCAGTCTTGTATGCAACCCCGCCACTTATAGCTAATTGTGACGTGGTCTATCTGGGTCCATTGCTGACTCAAAGAGGGTGGACGCTACATGGCATACCGGCGATTAGAAAGTCTGAAGTTCATGCTGGTGAGAAACAGGCGGTGATTTGCACACAGAGCCAACAACCGTTCCACGTTTTCAGGAATCGAGGTCTTCAAAATGCGCCTCGTTTGAAGATAGTCGACCGACTCTAGCATTTATGTCTCCTGCTAAAATCATGATATCACCCGTTTTGCTTTATGCAGGAGGTCGTGTAATTTTGGTGGAAGACATCTTTGTTTGCATCTAGACTGTGATCTGTAGAGGCATAAGCCGAGACGACGAACAAATTCCGTCTATCGGGACAGCGTTTGCTTACTTTGCACGATACTCTAAGTCTCACGGCGCGCAATCGACTGTTAACTGGGATCTAGTCAAGTAGAAAAGCCTCAGCCCTCTCACTGAGAGCCACACCTATGCCAGCAAGACAAGCGGCCGCAGCCTCAGGGTCCACAGACAAACGCAAGTGGAACTTTACAGGATTGTATGAGGGCACCAATCGAATGACCGAGCTGGAGTCCTGAATGCGAGTCTCTTGAATACAACATCGATGGCAAGGGTCTCCCGCGAACGAGCCAAACACGTCTGTTGTCCCATACGCACTAGCGTTCGCACATTAAATATAGCTAGTTTAAAAGGACACCTGTGCCGAAGAGCATCAGCTGGTGAAACCAGATTTGACGAGACCTGGATATCAGACAAAGAAGGACGCGAGAGAACAGGAACAGGACTTTCTTCAGTGACACTACCGCAAGTACAGCCGACTGCAGCTTCCGGAGAATATGAAAATGTAAGTGCGAGGGTGAGGTGTGGAATCAGACAGATCAACATGTGTACACGGTGTGAGAGAATCAGTACGAACATGTTTGTCGGGAGTAACGAACGTGCAGTAAGAAATCCATCGGTTTCATCGTTGTTGACGTTGTGGGCTACTGTAATACTCGGTCGCCTGGTCCAAAGTAGGCATTTCTGTTCGAGGATGCGACTCTAGCCACTGCGCGACCAAGCGCTTCCTGCAAGACAGCAGTGTTGTTCCAGATGAGCCGGTGACCAATTGTACGGAACATTCGCCTCTTCCGGGAACCTTTGGGAGCCGGTGACTGGTTGCTCAGTTCATGCGCCCTTCGGCTGAGGCGAAAAATCCTGAGTGCTCCGCACACCCGTCCGCCACTGACGCTGGTGAGCATATTATTGTATGCTTCATACGCCACCCATGGTTGGCTTGGAATCAGGATTTAGTCAACTGCCATAGACTGATTAATAATCATTAAAAAAGGTGAGCAGCGCTAGGAAGCAGTGTATAAGACTTCCTCAGCAGAAGCTACAGGGGACGCGCTGTCATTTGGGAGCACTTTGACAGATGTTCACGGCAAGCAGCCAGCTCAACGTACGAGACACTCATCCCCGACCATACTGCTCAGAAACGTTGCCATTAGAGTAGAAGATGAGCGAAGATTGTCGGTGTTCGAGCATCGGTGTCTCCGTTGGACTGCTCGAATATAGTGGGAACACCGTAATAACAATGCTGAGGTTAGATGTGAGGTGTTGGGAACCAGAGATCAGTCTGTGGATCAAGTACTGAATCTAAACAGGTTAAGGAGGCTGGGATGTGTGGTACACATGCCCACCGATAGACTTCTTCGGCGCACGCCGTTCTATGAGGCAGGTAGTGGTTGGAAGGTAGGTTGAGGTGGTCAGTCCATGACATAGCAAAAAGGTATGAAAATCTTGACTAGTGGAACTGGTCAAGTAGGACGTGTTAGACTCCTGGATGGGGGTCCGCTTGACCCACCTACCAAATGGTTGGAAACGTTGAATGATATGGTTAGGTGTCGCAGCCAGTGGCGTAGTTGTATTCAGACTTCTTTATCTTCGTGACTTCCGCCTAATAAGCGGAAATGATCTTTTCACGTTATGCTTCTGTTTTTTCTGCCCTCGACTTGACGATGGTGGAGGGTCACAACCGAAAGCCGTGCACAGAAGTGCGAGGCAATGGTATAATAAACTCAACTGAAATTGCCTTCTGAATGCACCGCGGCATTCGATTTTTATCCAACCCGTAGTTTGTTTTTCGTTCTTTTGTTTGGTCCCATAGTCCCATAGTTCTCTGCTATGAGTGTAACCATTCCTACATGATTGTCATCTTCGCTAGTAACTTTGTTTTCTATAATTGAGCAGCTGAAGGGTCTAATTTATTCTTGTGTGCATTTGCTACTTATTCCGACACTTCGTTTTATTACCCCACTACAGATAACGGACACTTCTAGCGTGTTGACTTTACTGAACGAACTGATCGAGACTGGTCGTGTCACAAAACTGGATAGCTGTCCTGTAAGGTAGGTTTCAAATGACTCACCGTCCTACCTTTTTTCGAGCGACAAGTTTCTGCTTTTCATCCTTTTGCGGGTCGCTGTTCAATATGATGACGTAACAACTGTAGTCGAAATCGTTTATTCTGTGCTTGCACACGAATTCAGTGGGAGGTTATATCTCCATGATTTCAGATGCCCACTGTACTATAAGCGACATTAGTATTGGTATTATGCACTACGGTTCATTATTGCAATATCAACGTTCAACTCACCACTTAAAATCATGAGAGCTTTACCATTATTATGATTATGATACAACCAGTGTGAAGTAAAAAATGATACTAACGCCGCGAACCCAGAAACATTTAACAAAGAGTGGAAAGTGAATAAAAGCAAACTAATCTTTTGACTGTTTCATCCCACTCATTTATATATATTTTTCAATATTTATGGGGCCCGAAAGTTCCCTAAGCACGTCGCTCACCGTTCGTTTCATTGGCTTCTGTTAGTCATATCCGTCATTGTCTCCAACCAGTGATATTCCTCATCCTTTGGGCCCCAATCGGAAAGTCGAGACGCACCAAATGAGGGCAGTACCGACGTCAACTTCCTAATATCTCTACGCATAGTCATGACCTGACCGCGACGTTGTTTCTGCCAGCCATGCTGAGGAAGCGCTTATGGCACACGGAATGCTAGATGATGAATAGGCATGCGTAAAACTTGTTCAGACTACCGGAGGCGGTATAGAGTGAATACTTCCATCAAGGGACGGCTGTCTACACCCAACACAACAGTGAACCTCATCGGTACTTACACGATATTCCTACCAACCGCGAGCAGTGCTTCGGAGATTTGGGTGATCGAATGCGAAGAGTTGCCGAGCGTCCTCGGCGCGGAGCGATCAGGATTCGCAACGGCAGACTAAAACATTGCGTACTGTGGCATTGTAGAACCATTCCTTCAATGAGAGATGGAGGTTGTAACGACGCCACAAATGACGCAGTTTTGTGAAAGTCATCATGATTTCCGCTGATCGTCGTGTGATCTCTTCGACACCACCTCCAGCTGCAGTGTAGCTCCCGACGTACTGAAAGCTCCTGACTAATTCTTACTGTTCATGAAAAATTCCCATCAGTCTTTGATAAGACTGAAGTGAAATTTCTTTTCATTCATTCATTCCCAAGCCTCTAAATTGATATGGATCAAACGAGTGATTAAGGCAATCATATTTCATGTAGGGACAGGGAATGTGTTCGTCAATGTAAGACATTCATGCACTTATCATGTCGTCTAATGTCAGGAGTCTGTTGAACAAGCGAGATGAGCTCGAGGCATGGGTGGTTCAGCACTCGCCAACATTGGTCGCCTTGACGGAGACGTGGCTTACCTGTGAGGTGCAGGACTCGGAAGTAGCTATCCCAGGATACACACTTTACCGTGCTGATAGGAGCCAAGCTAGGCGAGGAGGCGGTGTGGCGATGTTCATTCGAGCTGACGTCCCTTCGCTACAGTTGGATCGCCTGATGGACCCGGAGGGCCTCGAAGAATCGCTTTGGTGTCGCGTGAAGTTGACACCCAGTGGATTTGAGTCTGTCGGAGTCATTTATCGGTCACCAGAAGTAGACCCACGGGAAGTACTGACTGGAGTAAGACGTTAGGCGGGCGATGGTCACTGTCTAATTTTGGGTGACTTCAACTCGCCGAATGTGGACTGGGAGAACTTGCGGTGCACTGCAGGAGCGGATTCATTTTCCCGCGAGCTTCTTTCAACGGTGCTGGAACTTTCCTTGTATCAACACGTCAGAAGGCCGACCCGAACCCAGGATCACCACACGTCTATCCTAGATCTGGTGATATCTCCAAGGCGGTCCGATGTTGATCAGATCGAGTACCTACCGCCACTAGGGTGCAGTGACCATGCAGTATTGACCATCAGCTGGAAGAGAGGAGCGACGTTTGTCCCCAGACCACAGGGCGGACTCAACGTCTGGCGAATGTCGTTCAAACAAGTCAGGGAGGTTGCATCCTCAGTGATGTGGTATCCGCCAGAACCGTATGACATAGACCAGGCTTGGAAGGTAATCCGAGATGAAATCCTTCAGTTATGCCAGACTTTTTCTCCACCATCCAGACAGCGGCCGCATGCGAAAGGCCCACCTTGGTTTGACTCGCAACTTAGGCGTCTTTTGAAGCGTCGGAACCGAGCATGGAAACAATGTCAAGCGACTGGAGAAGGATATGATCGATACCGCAACATCCGGAACCAGTGTACCCAAATGAAACGAGAAAAGCGACGTATCTTCGAGGAGACGTTAGCAATGGACTCGGTACAAGCACCCAAACGACTGTTCGCATATTTGCGACGGAGAACGCGAACCACGACTGCAATCCCAGCCCTACAGGACGGACATTCGCTGGGAGTTACAGATGAACACAAGGCAGAGATTCTGGCGAGACACTACTTGTCAGTCTATGCTCCTGAACAGAGGCACAATCGTCCCTCACACATTGCCGGGGGAGCCCCCCAAATGTCTTGTCAAGAACTCATCGAGGAAGAAGTGGCGGCAACCATGCGCACCATTAGAGTCAACCAATCCTCCGGACCTGATGGTGTTCATCTGTTGGTGGCAAAGGAACTGGCCGATGGGTTAACTCAACCAGTCACACGACTGTTCAACGCGTCTTTAGCAGCGGAAAAGCTCCCCCAAGAATGAAAGAAAGCGGTCGTCGTGCCACTGTACAAAGGTGGGGCAAAAGCTGAGGCTGTCAACTACCGACCTGTCAGTCTAACACCGGTGATAGGAAAGGCTATCGAGCGCCTGCTGGCAACGCGAATCCGGGACCATATTGGGGTATACGACCTACTTAGCCGACAACAACATGGTTTTTGGAAAAGCAGGTCGTGCCTAACAAACTTGGTAATCGCACGAGAACGCTGGACGATAGCCAAGGCCGAAGGACACTCTACGGACGTAATCTTCGTGGATTTTAGCAAAGCTTTTGACAAAGTTCCGCATGACCGTCTATTAGGTAAGCTTAAGGCTCTTGGTGTAGTAGGTCCCTTGATTCTGTGGATAGAGGACTTTCTAAAAGGCCGAACCTTTGCAGTACGAGTAGCACAGTCACTGTCAACTTGGCAAGTGACAGCTAGTGGTGTTACACAAGGATCGGTTCTGGGTCCGCTCCTCTTCCTGGCCTATATCAATGACCTACCACCAGTTTTTCAATCGCCGTGCCTCATTTACGCAGACGACCTAAAGATCTGGCGCACGATTACGTCATACGCTGACGAGCTCGTTCTTCAGGAGGACATCAGAGCCCTTGAGAGATGGTCAGATCTGTGGTCACTACCAGTCAACACGGACAAGTGTGCGCATATGCGAGTAGGAGCACCGTCCAGCAGTGGGATGTACAATATACACGGGGCACCCCTCCGGCGCTCTGTCTGCGAAAAAAGATCTGGGAGTGATGGTGGCCTCGTCACTAAAAACGAAGCACAATACTGATAGAGTCTGTTCTTCAGCGTGGAGTATCCTGGGGCCGATAACTCGTTCATTCGACCATCTCTCACTCAACGCCTTCAAGGTGCTGTATGCAACCCATGTGCGTCCCAGGCTGGAATACGGGGGGCCAGCAGTTTTCCCTTGCACGTTGGCAGAGGTGGCAAAGTTGAAAAGAGTACTGAGAGGCGCAACCCGCCTTATCGGAGGGCTACGTGGGGTCAGCTACGAAGAGCGGCTGAAGATCACAGGGCTGTTTCCAGTGGCCTATCGGAGAGTCCGGGGAGACCTGATATTCACCAGGCGTGTCATCAGAGGCGACTTCGGTCCAGAACTACGTGCAGAGCTCCCTCTCCGCGGACATGGCCGTACGAGGGGACACCCGCTAACTCTAAAGAAACTGCACTCGGTGGGCCTCCCTCTGGTGTACCGTCTATCTCGGAGGGTGACCAATCTATGGAACTCGCTGCCAGCCGAAGTGGTGGAAGAGCCCAACGACACATTGTTCAAGCGACTTCTGGACGTATTTCTAAAGAGGTGGTGGGAGACACACATGAGTCTACATCACTGAGCTGTGGTGAGGAGGCTTACACGGGAGAGATACCCTCTGCCTCTATTATGAAGAATTAGGAATGAAGAATGAATTGGCCAAGTAGAACGTGTTAGACTTCTGGGTTGGGGTCCACGCGACCCGCCTACCAGATGGTTGGAGATATTAGGCGACGTGATAAGGTGTCGCAGTCAGTGGCGTAGTTGCATTCATACTCTTTATGTCTTCGTGACTTCCGCCTATTAATTTGATTTACAGGGAGCTTTCCACTTTGTGCTTCTGTACTTTTTACCTTTGATTTGGCGATGCTGGACGGCAGCAACCGAAAGCAGTGAGCAGAAGCGCGAGGTCAGTGATTGTATAAACTGAAACTCAAACGCAAAAAGAAAAGTCCGTCCAAATCAGAAGACAAATGGTACACATCAGCCGCTCCGATGTTATATGAAAGACTTGTTGCGTCGAATGTTGACTCAATAAAGCATAGTCTTGGTCAACTTGAATATCATCGCTGAAACCAGTCGCATCTCATGCACGGTGTGTTTGCTTATAATTTCATGGCGAATGTAAAAATGTAAATATTTTGTTCGAGGAGAATATTGATACATGCAAAGTTAGGGTTACCGAATATTTCAGCCGCAATCGGTACCCGGCATGCACAAGTGACCGGTTTTCTGACCCTTTAATCTATCGCAAACAGCCACAACTGTACACAGCTGCTCTTAGAAAGAGACAGTTTCTGAGACGCTCTTCTGACAATTGGTTCCTCTCCCAGTCAAGCGTTCTGTAACCGTGGTAACTGACTCCTTGTTGATAAAACAAAACGAATAATATCGATTATCCTACACTAGATAGCACCGACTGGTCAGAACTAATCGACGGGCCCATGGCTCATAACTCAAGTGTTAGGTCCACTTAATGTACGGATATTTTATTCTATCAGCTTGAACATTGACATACACTACTGTTTGGAAACAGTAGTTTTATACTTTAGTTGTTTGGCCTGCGTCTATTCTTGACTTGGCGGTAATACTTAATCTAAACACGGTATGATCGGATTATCTCACGCTGTGTTCACTATTCACGTTATTCGCCGCGAGACATTTCACACCATGCTTTAAAAAAATGCGATAATACATACCTACATCATCCAACAACTAGCTACCCACTGATACTGGAAACTCTCCAACCAATTTGCGGTGCAGCATTTGATACCACTACCACGGTCAACTGCGCAGCATATGATCGTCACACTTTCTCATTTGTTCCATTAGATTTGCAACACCAATCTTTGTATATAAAAAAATAAATTGTTCCAATATCTCTTGATGTCATTATATTCCAATACTTTTGACCTGACTGGGTTTCAGTGGCATGGCTAAAGGTTGCGCGTCAAGGCTAATGAATGGTGGGTCGTGGCTAAAGAATTGCGGGTTTTGGCTAAAGCTTGATGGGAAAAGCTGCATCTCATACGCTTGAAAAGCTGCATGATGGCTTATTACAACCATCGGCGGCGCTGGAGGCCGTGTTACATAAGCCGCTGGTCTCGCACACATCGCAAAGTCACTTAAAAGCACGTTAGGCGAGCGTAACGTAGAACACAATTATTAATGTGCGATCAAGGCGAACAAAACGCAACGGACGGAGCCAGTTAGGTCACAGGAACGCAAACGGTTGCATCGTGAAGCAGGCGAAGAAAAAGTGAACTATCGCGAATCTAGATCAAACGATGAGGGCGGTTCGATTGACGACAGTAGACACTACCAGACGCGTTCCTTTCGTTCCACTAATAAATGATAGCCTAATTACGCGCAATGCAGACCACTGCAGGACAAAGGTTCAAAGATCATCGTGACAGCCATGTTGCTCTCAATGTTGTTGTTGTTTACCAGTTCATCTGCAGTTGCGGTAACACACATCGGCAGGGCAGAATGATACTTAGATCAAAGAGTGACGGAACACATTCTGAAATGGCTTCTGCACTCAATGACTCAGTTGGACTCTACAAAGCAAATCCCGACGAGAAATTCAGCATCGACTATCGCGAGGTATCTATTTTCAACAGGTCATCGCGTTGACTTGACCCGGTCGTTTAAAACATGCAAGCGGAATACGAAACTGCTGGAGTTTAAGAAAGCTATGTTGATCAAGACAGAAAACCTACCTCTTTGTGCACAGAAACACTCATTGACATTATCGGAAAAATCTGATTCGCGTGTCCCGCGAACAATCAATCAAAGACAGCGATGTACTGCTCGAAAGGCTAACGCAATAGCCATTGTTTACCGGATTCCCTTTGCTCTCAACAGGATGGATGCGAACCGGATAATATTACGATGAAATAAATGAACAAAGATAAGATGGTATGCGACCTCAGTCGGTTTGATTCGAGGTCAGAACAGTTACTCGTCCGAGGCTAGAAACAACGAATTTGGTTCAAACTCATACAATCACCAACTTCAAATTGAAGTGCGATATTTTTTGTTGGATGTAATGGGTATAAAAGTGGACACGCACCACGCAAACCAGAAGGAAATTAATCACGTGGTTATGTCGAAAACGTGGTATGTGTATGCGTCGAAATCGGTTAACATATCAAAGTGCATGAACCATTTCTTTATTTACCGACTAGTTATTAACAATTTTTGCTTTTCGCTTTTCGATTTCTTATCTTTATTTTCTACTGTTTTTGTTGCTGACCATGATCAGGAGGAATAAAAACAAAGGACATTGAAAACGAGAAAAATAACTGTCGTGCAAATCCGGGCCTTTGCCAAGCACCAAAATAGTCAGTCAGGCGGGACGGAATCACTATTGTTAGCCATGGAATGCGCTGAAGTTTGACTTACGGAAACCAAATTCACACAAATAAGACAGCATCATGTATACATACCGCAAAAGATAATTATTGCCCAAATAGCCTCTCTCACCTTGTTCCATTCCAATCCAACCGATAAGGAAGTCCGGATGTGATGAGTTCATCGTAGCAACACAACATGCGATATCCGCAAACTTCTGAGCCATCGCTGTCTGAAGAAAACTGTTTGATATGAGCAAGACACCGAGTTCTCGTCGCTTGGCAATCTTCGTCCGCATAGATGAACTTCAATGGGTAATTTTCGATACCAGGTGATGCACTAACAAAGAAAAACCAGTGGACAGTGGAAGCTGATGTGGGCATTTTGTCCGCAAAGGAATTACTGATACGTAGAATGAAGAGCAACAATATCAAGATTTAATCAACAGCATCTGCGATGGAATGAACAGTGACGCAGAACCACTAGGAAAATCACCCAAAAGGACCCGGGTTTATCAGACGGTCTAGTGAGAATAAAAGGCAATTCAAATGACTCGTTTCACTAATATTGCTGCATCCTTTGCACTAAGTGATTCACAATCATGGTTACACAGAAAGGTATCAGTGTAACACTTCATTATCACCAGATCCCACTTCTTCCGGGCAATCCGCAAAACCGCTCCGAATTCGGTTAGCACCGCTTCAAATGACAGCACAATCGCGTCGCTTACGTATGCACAAATACTTCTGCATAGCATAACTCCGTCTTACCATACGTCACCTCTGTCTGCCGATTTGATGAAAACCAGTGATGAACTGCACGACCTTTTACTAGAAAGAATTCAATTATCAGTCCTACAAAAACTGTTGTGTACTTATTTTCTGAAGACATCTCTTTACCATCAAGCGGTGCAAAAACTGAAAGCTTACCGGGTCAGGCATAAAGCCATTGTTGACCAAACTAGTTAAAGTTCCTTGTTGGATGCTGTACCTTGAACACTCAATACCACAGTGAACTTACGTGACAACTGGAAAAGATATTCACGTGGTTCATTTGCTTTCTACAATGCGCTGCGTCAGCTCAGGAACGATACTGGAGGTTTGTGGGCAAATCATACTTCGCAGCTGCCCACACCACACAAGGAGTTTTTCTTTGGGAAC
Organism: Fasciola hepatica; assembly: GCA_948099385.1. NCBI lineage: Eukaryota > Metazoa > Platyhelminthes > Trematoda > Plagiorchiida > Fasciolidae > Fasciola > Fasciola hepatica. Next base: position 8,796,914 of record CANUEZ040000019.1, read on the forward strand.
CCTAACTGGAGCCTTCAACTCAACAGCCTCACCTACAAGGCAGTGGGGCGTCAATCCAGCACGGTATCATGCCCAAAGCACTCGTGAAGGAACTCATTCGGGTCTATAACGTGAGACTTGATTGTTGCACTCATTCTGTCTTGTCTTCGTTGGTGCTTTGTTATCCACCCGCTTTTCGGATTCAGTCCTTAGCCCAATGCACCCAGTGGAGCAGGCGGAACATTAGGGGGCAGCATTCTTTGGGCCGAGAGCTGCCCGGCTTACGCGGGCGATAGTCGTCCCATGAAGCGCGATGACGTCTCTCACTGTCGGGAGAAACCTCAGGTACTCCACTCTTACGTCCATTTAGTGGAGGTTTTTAGACCGGTAAACTACTTCTCTCTGTACTTACTTGCTGGACTGTGCTCTCCAGAGTCGTAGTGGCTAGAATCAAATATTGATCATCAACTGCTTTAGTGATTGGACTTTCTCTGACCTGTACCAATTTACCTGTCAGGCATGATTGCTTCTCCGGCTTAAGGAAGCTATCTTGTATAGTTCTTTGAATCATGGAGGCACGCAAGCCATCACATCACGGTCGAAGTATAGTCTCGTCATGACAAATGTACCGCATGGTACAACGGAGTCCATACAGTCATCGAAATTGATTCCAACAACAGCACTCGTACGGTTTGATCGTCAAGTGACCCTCAGCTGCAAATCTTCGCAAAGACGTCCGAACTTCTGTGTTACTACTGCCACCTAGTTCAATACATGGCTAAGTATTTATGCGTGGATCATCGTACGGTTTGGTTTAACAAGCAATCACAACGAAGTCGGTGTTTCTTTCAGCTTTCGGTATCCATCAATACCAGGATTTATGGAAGCTGCACAGGAGAGACTTAAAACATCTATACCTAGATGAGAATGAGTAGTTGATTTTCTCCTCTCATGGAAGGTTGACCTAACAGATATCATGAATTGATGAGTTCATTACAATATTGTCTCTAAAATATGCAGAGGTAACGGTTGAACTTATTGTCATAGATTAACACACCTTCAAGCGTTAGCTAGCCTACCAGTTGCGGAAATTCAATTAAACTACACTTTTCTGAATGACTGCTTAATTATTTAATATTGCAATAATTTTATCGAGATGGAAACGACTTCATAGGCCACCTCAACGACAATCATTTTACCACCTAAGATGTCATGGAACAGACTTCGCAAGATGCGACGACTTCGCACTCCTTCAGGAATTGAAACGGGTGGTTTTGATCCTATGTACCATCTGTCCACACCCCTCAATCAAACGAGAACAATATTCGATGGAATAAGAGCAAACAGAGGGTCATAGTATATCGCGATCAAGTGAATAGGCGAACTCTGAGTGTGGATCACGATACAAACGGAAACCTGAGAATCGACCGTGCAAAAGTAACCTCGAGAAGAATTTCGCTAAAATGGAAAGAATAAATATACGGCAAATTACTCACTCCTCGACAGAAAATGGATTTCTAGTTTCTGTTATACCGCTTGCCGTATCTGGATTGATATCGGAACCATTGCGCAACGAAGGTCCTAACAAATTAAATGGTAGAGAATGAGCAGAGTACTAGGAAATTCTTTCCACCTATTTACATATTATTTGCAATTTGTAAGTATATGTATATACGTCAGAAAATAAATGACCTTAGACACACGACAGTGATGTGGGAAACCTGGGACATTTGAAGCCATCAGTAAAAGTAGAAATACTCGTGGAAACGTCAGACCATTTTTGTTGACAGGTGCAGAAAACTGTTATTACTACTCAGTCGCTCGCGTCGAAGGGCCTTCAAATTCGGATGCATCTCCAGCCTCCGCGCAACGAAGTGCAAAATGTAAAGCAGCAGAACTGCATGAGGTCTGATATCGTTCGGAATCACCATGATTTTGTGCACTGCGGGGTTTAATAGTGCATTGTATGGATTGCCACTGCATCTTGATCCGTTCCCACCCACAAATTCTGCTGAATTTGGTTGGATTCACATGCGCACTGAAGACCTCATCAGCACTCTTGCTAGTTTGGTCCATTTGCCGAGTAGTTTACTGGGTTCTGATCGCTACCGGAAACCACAGCTTTCAATGGAGAGCGTTGAGTGCTGGACAGAGACCAAAGAATGAGAGAATATCCCATTAAGAAACGAAGGACTCTCATTCAGCGATGCTGCGCCTACTGAACAATAATGTTTCCGTTCACAATCGGGGATGTTCTATTCCCTCTGAAATCAAAGTTCACGCTATTAAACTGCTTAAGCAAACAAGGATTTCGTTTGGAGTGTGGCCGCTGAAGGACTCTAGATGCGAAGGGAACAATGCAGGGTTTGCGGGAAAAGGGGAAAATTTGACGTGTTGTATGGAATGTATGCCAAAAGTGTCCGAGATCCAGGTGGTGAAAATTCTGATGGCTCCATGAGAAACAAGTTATAGCTTCTGCCCCGAAACAGCCTAACTCAAAACCAGGGTTCTCCAACTGGCAATCGGCATTGTGTCAACATGAATAGTAAAGAGAGGATTAAGTAATATTCGCCCATCGGGACGATTTTTCAGGGTTATAAATGTTATACGACAGAGTCTGAGTGTAGTGCAAATAGACGAACGTTAATATTGCCTTAGAAAGGCACTCATGAATTTTAACTGTCCCCCACACCTGAAAATAACTATTGAGTGACTACTGCTTTTCATTGCCTTTGATTTTGTGAGAACGTTCAATTCACCTTTTAAAAACGATCACTTTAGATCAGTAAACATGCAGCGAAGCGCCCCAACACAGATCATGCCACCAAATGTTCCTGGCTTCTGTGTTCATTTCTATCAACACAGGACGTAATTATGGTTTGATATATGCAATGAGTTACTGGGACATAGATCCAACTAACAAAATCGGGTCATTCGTTGGTTGACTGTCCTTTGGGCTGCCCCTTTTACGCATAAACCTCAGGTCATCTGACCAACCCTGAACTTCAAAGCACCAAATTCGTTTCGTTCTTGTTAAAGCACATCAGTGGTGCATATCGTCCGCCGCACCAAGGGTTTGAACCCGGGCCTTTTTTCTTCTGAAAGGCATGTTTCACCACTTCACTACCCTTCTCCCGTTCGGGCTGCTCCGAATCATCGAGTTAAGTTTGTTCAGATGTCAGAGGATATGCACCAGTGATGAGCTCTAACAGGGGTGAAAGTCGAGCATGGTGCTTTCGAATGCAGGGTTGGTCAGATGACCTGAGGTTTGTGCGTGAAAGGTTGAGTACACAGGAAAGTCAACCGACAAAGAATTATCAATCTCACACACTACTCAAAAGTAATTGCGAGCTATACAATAAGATCAACAGGTAGGAACCTGAAGAAAAAGCAGTCGATAACAACAACATCGAGATTTCGTTTACTACGAACAGAAGGACGGAATGTTCAGAGTTGCTCTTGGCACTCTGATACTTTCGCATTGTATTGAGTAGAACATTCTGGTAAAAAAATGCAACCTGTATATCTTCCACATGATCTGTTGATTTCAACAGACATAGTAGACCAACCAAAATCACACGGATAATCAGTGCATTAGGAAAATAGCCGCTACACGATGAAATTTTGGTTGTTGAGTCAGAAGACGTTCCAGACACATTTTAGACTGAGATTAGCGCACTCACCAAGTTGTGGATCAAAAATGATATCGAAAGTATCCTACATCAAGTCCTTTTCCTAGTATGCCTTTTACAATACACGAAATGGTCCGAAGCTTTCGATACCCGTTAAAGGACCACCTTCGGAGTCAAATGACATGTTCTTTTTGCTCCGAGGTCATGTTTTAAAGTTCCATTGCATTGTATTACCACTACTATCCCGTGTGCTTCTCAAGTCGCCATCGATAACGACGCTGGGCATGCAAATGAGATTCCTCCTTCAGTTGTGTGCAGCTTATCAGAACCACTACTGAAGCCGCGTGTGTCACTGGAGCTTACAACCTTCAACGTACGCACTCTGGTGCAAATAGATCGGCGAGCAGCTTCAGCGCACTCCGCTGAGACAATTATCACTGACGCCTGTTGCTTGTCCGAGACTCGTATCCAGGACCGTCATCTCAGTTTGTCTGAATTCACCCTCAGCATATACTTTTCCTTTGAGCTTATCTGGAGATGCCGCAACCTATGCATCTGGTCATGTAGGTGTGGGAATCGCTTTGAGTAGTAGAGCTGAGTCTGCGCTACGCAACCGGAACCCAGTCACTAGTATATTGGGTGTGATTCGCTTGGAGGGTTTGTACAGAGTTAAGAAAAGTCACGACGGTAACCGTTCTCTGTTTGCTGGCGCTGCCTACGCTCAAACTCCAGCCCGGATACAGTAAAATGTATATTCTACAAGCAACTTCACAAACTTTTTCGAAAGGTATTCCATAGATACATAGTGATATTGACTGGAGATCTGAACGCCCAGAATGGTCACTTAGGTCTAAGCGACCGAATGCTTGGAGGACAAAGCGACGCCAGGCATCATCGCACGGATAAAGGTAATCAACTCCTCTATCTATGCAGAAACCATCACCCGCTCTTGTCAAGCACGAACTTCCGGTACAGCTTTCGTTGCACAGACACATGGCAACCGCCATTCGTTAATCAGTCTTGGACACAAATAGACCACCTAGGCGTAAGCTACAACTGGTGTGGCTCAGTCAAGTCTTGTAGGTCGTACTGGAAGCACACAGATTCTGACCACACCCTCGTTTGTGCTGAGTTCATAGCTCGGTTTTCCACCAGGTTGAAAGTTCGTCGTCCAAGGATAGATGCAAACCAATTTTGCCGGACCTCGGGTCCGGAAATTGCATCAAAATGACTTTACTGCCCAGATGTGTAGCCGCACGCACGATGATTTACGAGACCGCTGGCAACACATTCAAGACGCTATAAAAGTAGCGGGTACCGCATCTTCTGGGATAGTCGAAAGGCACGCAGCCACGAACTGAATCTCATCGGGTTCTCTGGAATTGCTAGACAGTCGCCGGAAACGAAAAACACAGTGCCTGCAACCAACTGCGAAGAGCGTTTGATTCGAAGCATGCGCGGACCCAGAGAATCGGTGGTTCGAGCACGCGGCCAGAACGGAACAAACTGCTGTTACCAACAATGCTCGCAGACTCTTCCAACTCATCGGATCCACAGGAAACAAGCCTCGAGTGAGCGACATGATCTGCGAGGTAAACGACCAACCAATCCACCAGCTTTCGCAGCAAATCACTTTGGGGAACAGTTCAATTGGCCTTCAGCGCCAGCGCCTCCACGCATTAGCTCGTTTGAATCAGCTCATGCTTCATGGACGGTCTGTACTGTCCCACCCACCGAAGAAGTTGATCAAACGCCCTACTCCTTGAAGCACAATAAAGCCCCCGGTCCTCTTCAACGATGATGGTATGCCTCTTTTCAGAGTGCTCATCAGCCTCTTTACCGAGATCCGGCTCCGTGTGTGCGTCCCACGAAGAGGGATCTGTGCATCCATCATCCCTATGCACAAATATGGGACTAAAGACATCTGTCCCAATCATCAAGGGATAAGTTTGGTCTCAATCGTGTCGAAGCTGTTAACCTTATTAATGCCCCATAGAGTGTTCGAAATGCACGAACAGCAGGTCCGTGAAAAGCAGTCTGGTATTCGACCCAACCGCGAAAGCGTCGATCAAATTTTCACAATTCCTCATATACCTCAGCTCCGCCACACATCGTAGGTCGACCGTAATCATAGTCTTGGATACCCGAGCAGATTTTGATCCCGTTGATAGGAAAGCCTTCTGGGACTGTCTCACCAGACAGGGAGTGCCTAATAAGTATGTCAAAATCACCGAAGCGGTCTATACCATCAGACATCATACTGAGTACGAGCATATGGCTCATCGTCACCTTGCTTTTCAGTTGGAAGCGTCGTGCGTCAAAGTTGCTCATTCCCGCCCTTCTATTTTGCGGTCAACGACACCCCAAGAGAGACACAAAGAAGCCAAACGGACGAAGGCGTTGACCTTTTACCGGGTAACAGGCTTTTAGACTTAGACTATGCAGATGACATCGCATTGGCTTGCGACGATGCTACTGTGGCACAGAGTGTTCTAGACAACCTCGCGTTATCTGTGTTGCGGTACGGAATGTACTTTTCACCCTCCAAGCGTAGAGTGCTTCTTCAAGACTAGGAGGAGTTAATCCCCGTACACACCTTCGGCACTGATAGATTCGAAATTGCAGTTTTCTACTTGGAAAGCTGTATAACTACTGACGAGCGGACTGGAGACGATGTGGACAACCGAAAAGCGAGGGCTCAAGCGGCGTTGGTGGTAGGGTGTATAACGCTGCCAAATTCACAGTTCGAATGCGCATCTACGGAACCGGGTGAGCCACGTACTCTATTAGTGCTACAATATCACTCCACCGGCATGTGCAACGTACGCCATCCCACTGACTTCCCCGACGTGCTCTGTTCGCCGAGCCTAAGCCTGAATTGAAACAAGCAGAGGCCAACCCATGACAAAGAACCGGTTGACGTCAAGAGTTGATTCTGTAGGGTCCTCATGTTAGCTTAACTAAGGACCTTGAGATCCATTACACAGCCGGCTGAAAATGTTGTCGGATTTGGCTCGAAATCGTGCTCGGTGGCGGTTTTGTTGTGACAAATTGTGTTCGAACTTCTGTGAGATTTTCCGTTCGACTGTTCACGTTTATTTTCGCTTCATGTTTTCGCAATGCACCACGCCTCTGTAGTTTTTACCGGGCTATCGGTAAATATATATCCATAATGAAATACTCAGTTGATACTACTCTCGTTTAGTATGAGGCAAAATGAACAGGTTAACTTACTCGTGTTACTGCTCTCTTCGGCTGATTGGAGTGCATGCAAAGAACTCCCGTAATCGTCCATGCCGCTATTGTTTACTCGATATCTGAGTTCAAAAGAAATCCCAGCATTTATTAGTTGAGAACAGCGAGAAATCAAAAGAAAACTACAACAATGGCTCGAAAAATGAGTGTTGGTCGTAGCTCAGTCGGTGGTTTTCAAAAGCCTCTTATCTTTGAGATTGGTATTATAGTCGACAACGTTTCATCACCAGTGGAGGCTGTGTGGAAATGGGTTGGCACATTGTCAATAAAAGGCCTGGTTCATTCATCAGACAGTTTGATGGTATGGCGAGCGACTTGCCCTGAATCCAGGACAAAACTGGAGACAACGAAGCGGACCGACGAACTAATGAAGTGCCGACTGTTGGTTGAACCGGATAAGCTAACTGACTAACCAGTGAGAAGAGCCGATTGCGATCATCAATAAGCGGAAGTCACGAAGACACAGAAAGAGTATGGATGCATCTACATCACTGATTGCAACACCTAGCCATATCATTTAACGTTTCCAACCATTTGGTAGGTGGGTCACGCGGACCCCGACCCAGGAGTCTAACACGTCCTATTTGACCAATTCCACTGGTCAAGATTTACATTCCTTTTTGTCATGTCATGGACTGACCAGCTAGACCAACCTGAGGTTGACAAAAGCCAAGTGCGTCTTCTGTATACGCAACGATATTTCATCCGATATCTTTCCACCTGGTGAGATGTAACTACCCAGGTAACAAAACTTATCTACTTCAGCTGGAGCTTCACCTGCCAACACAAGATTTGGTGTTGAGCCAACCCAGTCCTGCAGCAGCATTTTACACTTTGAAGGTACAAAAGGCATCCCAAACATTGGTGCGCTGTTGATTAGGCTACGTAGGAAGGTTTGCAACTTACCTGAATCTCCACTCAGAAGAACAACATCGTTCGCGTATTACAAGTCAGACGGTTTAATGTCTGAACGGAGATCGATGCCATTATTCTCATACGAGGATAGTGCTCAGAGCAATCCCAACGCCAGCCTGACCACGTGCACTGGAAACCGGATCATCCGACACGCGAAGAGCTAAGCCAGAAACTCAGGTTGTATCTGGAGTGCGAAGAACGATCACAGAAGTGGGGCCTTGTATGCGTGTTTCGGAAACACGGCATACATCTATTATGAAAGTTTGTACAGTTCTAACAGGGGCAGGCTGTTGCCCTATCTGACAGTGTGCAGACGTTGAAGGCAGCCAAGTGAAGTGAACGTTTAGGCTTAGGGAGTGCATTTGGCTTATATCCAACTTCTGAACTATTGCTTTCTTCAGAGCCGCAATAACCCGTGGCGTTTTGCATCGAGCTTAAATTCGGGTAATACAAGATGGTGAGGCCCTTCAGGAAAGATACTGGAGGTTTATGGGCAAATCATACTTCGCAGCTGCCCACACCACACAAGGGGTTTTTCTTTGGGAACCCTAACCAGGGCGTTAATCTAGCACGCAAACGCGAAGGAACTTTTTCTGGTCTACAACGTGAGACTTGATTGTTGCACTCATTCTGTCTTGTCTTCGTTGGTGCTTTGTTATCCACCCGCTTTTCGGATTCAGTCCTTAGCCCAATGCACCCAGTGGAGCAGGCGGAACATTAGGGGGCAGCATTCTTTGGGCCGAGAGCTGCCCGGCTTACGCGGGCGATAGTCGTCCCATGAAGCGCGATGACGTCTCTCACTGTCGGGAGAAACCTCAGGTACTCCACTCTTACGTCCATTTAGTGGAGGTTTTTAGACCGGTAAACTACTTCTCTCTGTACTTACTTGCTGGACTGTGCTCTCCAGAGTCGTAGTGGCTAGAATCAAATATTGATCATCAACTGCTTTAGTGATTGGACTTCCTCTGACCTGTACCAATTTACCTGTCAGGCATGATTGCTTCTCCGGCTTAAGGAAGCTATCTTGTATAGTTCTTTGAATCATGGGGGCACGCAAGCCATCACACCACGCCAAGGTGCAGTCTCGTCGTGATGGAGACAATCAGTGAAGAAAGATACAATCACGTGGAATACAAAAATTTAATGAAAGTACGCTACTGAATACGTCCATCGTGTGTTCGACCACTCAAAAGAGAGATCTCGTTGACTTCAAACAGAATGTCTAACGTTTTACACGACTGAGCCTACAGGTTAGGATTTTCATATCTTTCTGATACGCCACGCCCTGGCTACGTTGGCTTAATTAAGGACCACAACCTGCATCGAAAAACGACGCACAACGGGGATATTGTGTCTGGGTAAAGTCTCGCACACCACGCGGACAACCGATCAATATTCCTCTCATGAAGGGACGTACGCCGGATTTGCCTTGGTCTTTATTCATGCTTCAGCGCCAGCAGTATTGACTTATCGAGTTTGCTGTGCACTGATTGGTCCTACTCTGTTGCACGTGACAGCACATGTAGTTTACTTCTTTATGCTAACTCACTTGCTTGTTTGCCGCTTACGAGCCGGCTACCGCCGGACTTTGTGTTTACGATCGCACAAATAAATGCAACGCCACCATTACGTTTTCTGCTACCAACTACGGACACAATAGGGGACATGCGCATCCCATATATTAACCACAGCAACACACCTAGATTAATCTGCTGATCCCATTCTCTAGTTCGTTGAGCCTAGCACTAGTATTTCTGTTGCGGCGCTAGTGTCGAAATTGAAGGCATCGATACTCAAACAGCGACAGTGAGCGTATTTCTTGTTCGTACCAACTCGGTTTTCGAGTCACGTTAAAACTGCCAGAAGCGTACAGTCGCCCCTTGACGGACAGACGGATATCATATTGACCCCACAGGCGATAGAAGTCAATCGCACCTTCTGTGCGCGGGATGATAATTTGTCTCATATTAAACTAAGTGAGGCCTAACTGTCAGAGTAACAAAACTCGTTCTTTTCAGCCAACACTCTTCTTGCTAAAATGAGGTTTGGTGTTAAACTAGCCCAACAGCACTTTTCATCTGGAAAGTGCAGAAAGCATCCTGAATGTGGTGTACCGAATGCTATAAAAACCCCTGCGAGTGGAAAATATACGAAGACTGTCGGTATTCGAACAGTGATGTCTTCGTAGTAATGCTAGAATCTGATGGGAACACCATATTAGCAATGCTGAGGTTCGGTGGAGAGTCTTGGGTACACGAACGAAGTAATTAGATGAAAAACTTAAGATCGTCAATCTTAGGTGGTTGCGACATGTGTTGCACATGTCCCTGGATAGAGTGGCCAGTCCATGAAGTGGAAGGGTATGAAAAACCTAACCAGTGGATTTGGTCATGCAGGGAGTGTTGGGCCTCCTGGGTGGGATCTAAGCGATCCCTCCTGTCAGTAGTTGAACACATTAGAGGATATAGGTCACCGTCCACGGCGCTATTGCATTCGCAAACTTTTTTTCATCGGCTTGATGGTACCACTGCCTTTGTTTATTTAGGATTTAGGCTCCCACTGAGATGAAAACCAAAATCGCTGCACCCAGTGCATGGTTAACGATTGTTTGAGAACTGTTAAAACCCACCCTAGGGCGAATGCTGAAAATACCATTTGATTTCGAAATACAATAGCATTTATGGTTACTGAGAGAAACCGTATGACCTCCTGCGTAAAACAAACCAAACCGATACGGTGAATTTAGAAAGGGGTTTGAATGTTGGAGTAGATAAGCAGTCATTGAGTGAGGTGCACCTGCGAGGCCCTTTTTGGTGGGATTCCTGTCACTTAGATATCTAGGTAATAGTGAAACGACCTATGGAGCTGGCGGTTTAACAATCCACAATCAGCAGCACTGTCTCCAACGCTGGGCGGAGCACTTTAGAGCGCAATCTAGATGATCCCTGCGCTGTCTTCTGCTATGAACTGCTCTTCTATGCACGTCCGTGGCCTATTCCAACAGGGGCCAAAATTCACAAGGTGATACATGCCTTCGGATGTCACAAGGTATCTCGCTCCCATGGCTTTCTCAAGCCCAGCTTAAAGACCGTTGAGTATAGCCCGCTGGAGTGCTCTACGTTTTGCTCTTCGAGGTTTGCATGTCTGACCGGATCCCCTCTTCGTGACTGGAACTGATAGCTGTTTTCATCTTCAAAAATTGCCCGCGCGGTGACAGCTCTAAACATAGAGTTAAAAGCCTTATCCCAACAGCGTTGAAGCAGGCTGCGTTTAGCATTGGTCGCGGACGTATCGATCAAGTATTTAACCTTCAACAGCTGCTTGAGCACCACCACACCCACAGACCAACGATAATCGTATTCCTAGACGTTCGAGCGGCTTTCGACTCTGCCGATAGGACTGCACTGTGGGGCTTTACTTTTATGCAACAAGCTCTTGCGATAGTACCAGCCAGCTTCATGGATGTCTCGAATGGCAGCTGCTCACGAGCGGTGCGTGTAGAAGAACTGTTGGTGGAGAGTTCTGGGAATAAGGTACAAAATGATATCCCCAGCGTCACTCGGCTTTTAGTTTGTATATATATCACGCAATTGCTTGCGAGTAGTATGTGGGACTGATGAATCTTTGTTTGGTTGACTGTCCTTTGGACTCCATTTTTCACGCGCAAACCTCAGGTCATCCGACCAACCTGCACTCGGAAGCACCAGACTCGAGTTTTGCTCTTGTTAGAGCTCATCAGTGGCGCATATCCCCCGCCACACCCAGGGTTTGTAGGTAGGTAGCAAGGCTAACCCGTGCACAACCAAGTGCAATCTGTCGGGCAACAGGAAGTTTGTGTTGGGAGCCGATGACCGAACACGCGGTTCATACGCCTTTTGGATGGCGGTCTGCTAGTCGAGGATGCCCAACGCATCCTAGTGAATCATGTTCCACACAGGACAGCTGGATAAGAGGCGAGGCAATAGCCTTATTTAGTGGTGGGTGCATTCACGCACGTCACTTCGCCACCTATGGGTTTCTGCGGTTTAATACCATCCAGGACGAGTGGTCTTTCCCTATCTAAAACGGTTACGCAGACAGAGGAAGTTACTCTACAGAACACTCAACCCAGATGAGGTCAGTAGACCATCAAGCTTGATCAAAAAAGAAATCACACGTCTGGACTTTATATTCTCAGGAGTTTCTGCACTCCAGGACCATTCAATATAGATAGCAGGGGATCAATCTACTCTGTGGTTGGAAGGAAAGTCTCCACTCTGATGAGATGGATGCTGGCACTTCTAAGCTATCCCCCTGACTCCAGTGAATCATTTCGCTTTATGGGAAAGACACAATGTATGTATGTGCTATTGGTCTAAGTGCCCAGTCGTTGGTACACATCGTATTGGTGTGACCGGCGTGAGCCACCAAGCCTTAAGGCTTAAACATTGCTGACAAAACTCATCTCCCATCCCAGTGATCAACGTCATCGATCGGTTATCCTGTCGATCGCGTTTCTGCTGTCTCAAGCCTTAGACTCGGCACGGTTACAGGTGCTGACTTCTTACATGGCTTGTCAACCTACCAACGATGAGACAACACACTATGAAACTGGCCATCTAAATTCTCAGTTCATTCGTTATTCGAAGGACCCTTTTCTTTCAGTTTCTATTATGCCGACAACTTGGAAGTTGGGAAATTCTCCCACAGGGAAGCTTACAGACTTCTCAAGTCGACCAAGTCAACAAAAGCCTTTGGACCGAACGGCCTACCCTCAGCGGCAGTCAAACACGGGGCTGGATATCTTTCTGAATTAATTGCTGCTGCTTTCAATCATACACTTGAATCGTTCTTCATTCCCAACTGTCGGCGCCTCGTCACAATTATTCCCATACCAAAAGGGTCGAGTAACCAAATGAACACCAAAACATTCCGCCCAACTGCACCTTCGTCCTCAGCGTTGAAACTAGCTGTAAATGCTTCATTTAAACGCCTTCAAAACACTATCAGAAGTCGCACTGACAAATACCAATTTGCATACAAACCCCCGAAAGTTTCACGGTTGATGCAATAGCACACATATTCCACCACACTGCAAAATTCCTTAATGATCCGTGTGATGCAGTGAGGTGTGCCTTTCTTGATTATACATGAGCGTTCGACAGTGTACCATGATTCTTGCTCCCCCAAAAAAGTGGAATCTTTTAGTCGCCTGAATAGTCAAGTAACTGGCTGAAACACTACTTCTCGGGAAGAACATGATGTATCAAAGTTAGCAGAAACGTCTCCAGAGATCTCTTAGGCAATGCCAGTGTTCGGCAGAAAGTTGTTTTTTCTCTATACTTACTCACTACTTGCATTAACGGTCTAGATGTAACCCATTCAGTTCGTTCAGTAAAGTATGCCGACGACGTTGTCTTGACCCGGTCTGTCTCCCAGAAGTCCGATTTATATGAGTTTCATGGAAATATTGCACATATCCAAAACTTTTCTGAACAGTCTAGTCTTCTGTTAAAAAATGCCAAATGTCAAGAGTCCATTTTTCCACTTTGTAATCGCGTCTGATAGAAGACAGCACTACTATTAACTCTACTCCTGTTGCGCATGTAAACTACACGAAATACCTCCATGTAACTTTGAAAGAGGACTTTCACCGGTCTTTACACACAAAATCGATTGTTAGGAAATTGCGTAAGTTGTCCTTTCAAATTCGTAAATTTAATCAACAGTTCAATGCTCCGCAGTCTGTCACTTCTTCCTTTGGATACCAGTGTATATTTCCCATGATACTATATTGTTCTCCCGTAAGTTGCCCTGGTCTGTCGAAAAAGGACATCATTTTTCGCACAGGTCTGTGCATCGTCATTTGTTTCTGGTATAGCTTGAAGAGACCTCACATAGGATTATTGTGATAAGCACAACAGCATCTATTTCATTCGCCGAAAAGATCCTTGTGTACTGTTCACACCCACTGCATTGAGACCTCTCTCTGAACTAATCACATCCGTCGATCAGGTCCATGTTTCAACTACTTCCTTCAAAATTATGGTTGTACAGAACTTCTGTAGTTCCCTTTCTTATTCGCACATCAACAATGATGAAGTTTTATCTGAACTGTCAACCCGCTTTGGCGTGTAAGACTTTTCTCTGTTTGCTTCTCAACAGCTGAACAACACCGTGAAAACGTGCTCAAGCCAGTGTAATAATAATGTAGAGAGTTCGTTTCCAGGCGAAAAACCTGCCACCAACCCTAGCAAAGTCGCATTGATATCGTCTGGCTACTCGCCCTCGACCTGTTCGACACGGGTGACAATGAAGGAGCGCACTGCGTTCCAATCGGCATAGCCCTCAGGGTCATCGTAGCACGCGAACCCGAAAATCATGTCGCTCAGAAATGGAGAATCTCAGACGTAAGCATCGGTCCCCAAAGAGTTTTACCGTCATACCTCAGGCCGGGTTGAGGCCTAGGGTGAGCGTTCGCCCACCTTAACCGCCTCCAGTTGAGTACAAGGTTGTCCGATAGCTCCATTTCCCTTCAACTTTACCATAGATGATGTTTTACAAAACGGTGGAGTTGAACTCCACCCAGGAAATAGAGTTTTTTACTTGAAACATACTGACGACAGTACCACACTGAGTAACAAATGCACAGGCAGTTCAACACGTTCTGAACTGCATGGCGATTGAGGTGTCTAAATATGGTATGCACCTTTTGCCTATCGAGTACAAAATACTGCTAAAATCTTGTGTCCGTACTCACCGTTTGTGGTGAGCAGTTAGAATTATTCATTCTCGAACCTTTACATCAATTTAGATCAAACGAGTGATTAAGACAGTCTTTTTAACTTGGGGGAAAGGGAAATGTTCATCGATGGAAAATAAACTTCCGCTTTATTACCGGTATAATTGTATTGTTTTCATCAGCGGCCACGCTGTTCAGTGGGACTTTGATTACATCATAGTTTGTGATCACGGTAGCTTAGGCTGGGAAGTACAGAACGGGGTGGTGGAGTCGTATGGCTACAGTCTCAGCTGCGCTTTTGGTCTGGTTCGTGAGATTAACCGGTTCTCGACAGATGACTCCAAATGATATTCCCCATGTGTTTTACAATCGAACTCCGAGTATCCTACGTCACTCCTTTGTTTAGCCGAAAGGGATATTTTTGTAGCCTCCTGATCAGCAGCCGACTGGTACGACCGATGTAACCAGCACCATGGGAGCATGTGAACTAGTAAATGCACATATAAGTGCTCGACAGAATGAGCTGAATTGTGAGTCGAAATTCGTTCCATAAAGTGCTCATTAGAGCCGTCATTTACGAAAGTAATAGTAGCAAATAATTCCTTCAAAGAAACGGTGAAAATTTCACGTTTCCACGGCTGCTCTTTAGGGAATGGCTTAATGAACTCATCAGGGTATCCGTTCTCGTAATGTTTTTTGCACCTTCTCGAGCTCAGTTCCTGGTGCTTCATTCAAACAAATCCTCGTGACTCATCGAGCTTAGCAACATATTGTGTTTCACTTTCAGTAGACGGGCACGGTGCTCTGAAAGTTTCGATTTTGTCCAATAGTATAATCGCTAGCAAAAACAATGTGATTACACCGACAACGAAACGGATGAATGTCTTACATTGACGAACACATTCCCTGTCCCTACATGAAATATGATTGCCTTAATCACTCGTTTGATCCATATCAATTTAGAGGCTTGGGAATGAATGAATGAAAAGAAATTTCACTTCAGTCTTGTCAAAGACTGATGGGAATTTTTCATGAACAGTAAGAATTAGTCAGGAGCTTTCAGTACGTCGGGAGCTACACTGCAGCTGGAGGTGGTGTTGAAGAGATCACACCACGATCAGCGGAAATCATGATGACTTTTACAAAACTGCGTCATTTGTGGCGTCGTTACAACCTCCATCTCTCATTGAAGGAATGGTTCTACAATGCCACAGTACGCAATGTTTTAGTCTGCCGTTGCGAATCCTGATCGCTCCGCGCCGAGGACGCTCGGCAACTCTTCGCATTCGATCACCCAAATCTCCGAAGCACTGCTCGCGGTTGGTAGGAATATCGTGTAAGTACCGATGAGGTTCACTGTTGTGTTGGGTGTAGACAGCCGTCCCTTGATGGAAGTATTCACTCTATACCGCCTCCGGTAGTCTGAACAAGTTTTACGCATGCCTATTCATCACCTAGCATTCCGTGTGCCATAAGCGCTTCCTCGGCATGGCTGGCAGAAACAACGTCGCGGTCAGGTCATGACTATGCGTAGAGATATTAGGAAGTTGACGTCGGCACTGCCCTCATTTGGTGCGTCTCGACTTTCCGATTGGGGCCCAAAGGATGAGGAATATCACTGGTTGGAGACAATGGCCGATATGACTAACAGAAGCCAATGAAACGAACGGTGAGCGACGTGCTTAGGGAACTTTCGGGCCCCATAAATATTGAAAAATATATATAAATGAGTGGGATGAAACAGTCAAAAGATTAGTTTGCTTTTATTCACTTTCCACTCTTTGTTAAATGTTTCTGGGTTCGCGGCGTTAGTATCATTTTTTACTTCACACTGGTTGTATCATAATCATAATAATGGTAAAGTTCTCATGATTTTAAGTGGTGAGTTGAACGTTGATATTGCAATAATGAACCGTAGTGCATAATACCAATACTAATGTCGCTTATAGTACAGTGGGCATCTGAAATCATGGAGATATAACCTCCCACTGAATTCGTGTGCAAGCACAGAATAAACGATTTCGACTACAGTTGTTACGTCCTCATATTGAACAGTGACCCGCAAAAGGATGAAAAGCAGAAACTTGTCGCTCGAAAAAAGGTAGGACGGTGAGTCATTTGAAACCTACCTTACAGGACAGCTATCCAGTTTTGTGACACGACCAGTCTCGATCAGTTCGTTCAGTAAAGTCAACACGCTAGAAGTGTCCGTTATCTGTAGTGGGGTAATAAAACGAAGTGTCGGAATAAGTAGCAAATGCACACAAGAATAAATTAGACCCTTCATCTGCTCAATTATAGAAAACAAAGTTACTAGCGAAGATGACAATCATGTAGGAATGGTTACACTCATAACAGAGAACTATGGGACTATGGGACCAAACAAAGGAACGAAAAACAAACTACGAGTTGGATAAAAATCGAACGCCACGATGCATTCAGAAGGCAATTTCAGTTCAGTTTATTATACCATTGCCTCGCACTTCTGTGCACGGCTTTCGGTTGTGACCCTCCACCATCGTCAAGTCGAGGGCAGAAAAAACAGAAGCATAAAGTGAAAAGATCATTTCCGCTTATTAGGCGGAAGTCACGAAGATAAAGAAGTCTGAATACAACTACGCCACTGGCTGCGACACCTAACCATATCATTCAACGTTTCCAACCATTTGGTAGGTGGGTCAAGCGGACCCCCATCCAGGAGTCTAACACGTCCTACTTGACCAGTTCCACTAGTCAAGATTTTCATACCTTTTTGCTATGTCATGGAGTGACCACCTCAACCTACCTTCCAACCACTACCTGCCTCGAAGAACGGTATGCGCCGAAGAAGTCTATCGGTGGGCATGCGTACCACACATCCCAGCCACCTTAACCTGTTTAGATTCAGTACTTGATCCACAGACTGATCTCTGGTTCCCAACACCTCACGTCCAACCTCAGTATTGCTGATACGGTGTTCCCACCATATTCGGGCAATGCCACGGAGACATCGATGCTCGAACACCGACAGTCTTCGTCTATTTTCCACCCAAACGGCCATGTTTCTTAGCTGCAAAGAACAGATCTAATCGCTGCAATGTACACTTAACCGTTGGTAGACAATCGGATGTCACGCCGGTGCCATAGATGACTGAAGCTGGCAAAAGTCAAACGCACGCTTTGTATGCGCGACGATACTTCATCCAATATCTGACCACCGCGTTGCATGCAAAACTCGGCTTATCACAAAATTGCACACTCGTTTGTCAAGATCTTCACCCCCGTTGGAAAATAATATAATACCATTTTGTTTACAAGATTCATTCGAACTCTCAGATTTTCTAAATGATTCAGTGATTTCTGACAAAATGTGTTCGGTCGATGTTCAGCCACTTTTTACAAGGGTACCTCTTTGTAAGACAGTTTATGGAGGTTTATGTCTTCGTATAACTTTCATTTACGTATTCTTTTCGATTAACTTGGAGATCTCACTCTTTTACGAACGGAAAACATTCGTTTCCATTTCGAAGGAATAGCCTACGAATAAATTGATGACCATGGGAAGTCCTCTGGGCTCGGCCTTGGGAGGCGTATTTCTGGGGACGATCGAAAAATAACTGCCGAATAGTGTTTCCACTTTGAGACGATACATGGATGAGATTTTAAATTTTACCTCTAAGAAACGTTTTTTTTCTTCTTTTTGTTAAGATTTTCAACTCTGTCCACCTAAACTCCTCTGTTTATCACGAAGAAAACCGTGGAAAATTTGTCTTTCTTGGATATTTTATTAATCAGGTGTCGGGATGGAACTTTACAGTGCAGAATCCACCAAAAACCAACGTGGGGCGGACGTTATTCACAATTCTTCAGGTCTGTATAAACGTGGATTGGTCAGAACTCTTCAACAGAGCCCAGACTTATTCAGAAGATCAGCTGCGATATTAGGAAGAGTTTAGAGAAAGAACGCTGTTGGCCAATGGTTATCTCGAATACGTTATCAAACAGCAGAAGCCGAGACTGGTAAGCGATAAAACAATGAAGGTCAAAAAGAAGCAAGTTTCTTACACTTCACCCTTGAAAGAAAACCATCTATTTATTTAAATAAATCGAAATCTTAAATCAGCTGTAAGGCACAGTTACGTTCCTTGAAGACAATCAAAGGGTTGTGTTTTCAAAACCGCTCAAACAGTCTTGCTGATCCCGATGTCTCACATTTTGTCTACCGGTTCACTTGAAGCTGCGGTGACGTATACGTTGGCAAGACGGATAGCTGCTTGACTCAACGAGTGTCAGAACACATAGCCAGATGGCTATCAAAATTGATGATGCAGTCCGCCGGCCTCTTTGGCTGCAAGACATTTAATTGCATCAGGTCACAAAGCTGACCTCACCCAATGCTTCAAAGTATTGTTGCGCAATCCAACACCGAAACCATTAGCGTTCAGCGAAGCGATGCTTACCATGACACATCGGTCAGCGCTCTGTTGGCAAAAACGGCTGACGCGAAATGTTTGCTTACCTTGACATGAACCCAAGAGACCTCACGCAGCCCGACGCACGCATTGTAAGGAATTTCGATCTTGTTACATTTGCCCTTTACTGTACCATACATACACCGACATGTTTTACGTTCGCTTCGACAAAAATAAAAGAAATGCTTGCATCTCGCGAACAACGTCTTCTTACTGTTCTTGTGAATTGGGTAAAGAGGAAGCAGAGATTTAAATCACCTGTAGTTTTCACAATAGGACCTATCATCCTTGTCAATCAGCGAAATCACTGATTGACACCATTACAAATACCGGAAAATCTGCTCGCTATCCCAAATTACCCGGATTTTGTTAGCTCCGAAATCAAAGCTTCGCCTTCATCCTCGAAAAAAGATGGAGACAACAAATCTGGTCTAGTGGCTTTGTACCTTTTCAAGTAACCTATCTTCCACATAATCTCCGTCTCTGACGATGTGTTATCTACCTGCATTGTTCCTCTTACAGGTACGTTCGAAAGGTTCACTGTTGAAGTAGGCCAACTGAACTGTTGCTTGAAGTGTTCCGTCCAACGATCAAGACGATGTCCTTGAAAATGAATCAGTGAGCCGTCGGATTCCTTGATTAACTCACGTACCCCAGGCTTCCGTGGACTGGTACTTCTAACCAAACGGTAAAGGTTGCCACTACTGCCAATAAACACAGCCTTTTCCCCACATTTCGCAACCCACCACTGCTCACGATCATTTCTCGAACTTATAGTCGGTTAGTGTTCAAGGGATTTACGAGCCTTATTGAATGTGGCATTAAGAGGAACGGATCTGAGAGCATCTACCAAAGCGACTGATGTCGAGTATATACATCGTTTGTGCGGTCTGTTTGAACCAAAGTCCTGGGTGGCATCGGAAGCGGCATACAAGGCTTTCTTGATCTGCCGGAAGAGTCATTCTGGGTCCTGGATATCCGGCTACATTGATAACCATTTAGACAGTTTTGCCTGGAAAGCAGATCGTCGGATATCACCTAGAAGAAACTGCGCAGGACGAGTGGCTTTAACATGATTGCGGCGATAAACGAGACATAAACAGAAGTGAGCACGTATTAAGGCACGATCCAAGTCCATAGACGCAGACCAAAGTGGACGACAATCTTCGACTGATAAACGGAAGACAATGACAATATGGTCAATTTGAGTTTAACATTGTGTAGACGTAGGAGGACGCCATGTCAGTCTATGCCGCTTCTTATGACGGAAGTTTGTATTCCCCAGGTACAATCTGCCGTCACAGTATAGCCGGAAGAGTCGACCACCGTTGTCCGTACGAGCGGCCGAGATAGCAAACCGGTCTCTCATGTTCCTCTAGGAATCCCCAAGACAGTGAACTTAGGCGTTGAAATATCCAGAAATGATCACCACTTCTGTTGAACGCACACTTCGAAGTAGATGGGACTAATCGCGAATTTATCCTTGGTTTCAGAGGAACTGCAGTCAGTGGCCCCATACACAGATACCACGAACAGAAAAAATCAGTATTGAATGATACAAACTGATTGTAACCGAATTAATTTACATGAATTTTTGACAACCGTACTCAGCAGGAAAACGATTATACAGGTAGCAGAACCCTGGGTGATATTCAGTGACACACAGACTAAAAGTTAAAGATGGAAAACTGAGAAATAAGTTTTTTGTGGTTATCGTCTAGACCAAATGTCACGAACGGAAAAATATCCTAGTGAATGAACTATGACGGATCAAAGAAAACAATAATGAGAATCCCTTGGACGGGATTCACTGAATGAAAACATGTTCGACGCACCTATTTCTTTGTTAGGAATCATCTGCTGTGTATATCACCCAGACCCCACATCGGACTGGATTTCGGAGTGCATCACGGAGTCACACACGTAACCGCTAGGCAGTCCGGACGGGCTGCCGATGTTGTTTTAGGTGAACACTAAGTGATATTCCGTTTATCCACTACTGACTTTGAGCAATAACAACCCGTCACTCACCGAGTGACGGCCGACGAATACACTCGCCATATTCTCAGTAAATTCGGTCTCGGTCAGCTCTGCGAGAACAGTGGCCGACTGATTGGTTCAGCCGACGTCAACAAATTGGCTGTCTGAAGCACTCGATTTTAACACCCCAAGAAGCACCTACTCACATGGTACTCCAATGACGGTCACACTGCACACCAACTCGACCACATCCTGGTGAGATCCCGTTAGGATTCGTCTGTGGAGGATTTCCGAGCGTACCGAGGTGCAAAAACGGGCAATACAAACGGCACCGACTATGTCCCCTTACGCGCGTGTTTCAAAATCCATCTGTCTACACGTGCTAGAGTCTCTGCACCCTCCCGGATAAACGTTGCTACCCTAGAAAATCCAGAGAAGCTGTTGCGAGTAATCACAATTTGAATTATCGCCGCAATCAACGCACAAGAAAACGAAATTTCCGTGGAAGAGCAGTGGATTCGAATAAAGACGACAATCAAAGAAGCTACTTGGACGGTACTCAGGAGAACAAAAAGGCGGGAAAAGGTTGGATCTCCGAGAGCACAATGCAGCCGTCAACCAAAGCACATGAAGTCCGACTCGCAGGTAGCTGTGAACGCCGCAGACTGTAACGAGACCACACGCTCCGCCAAAGCTGATTGCAAGATACTGGACGGAAATAGCCGGAAAATGGAGACAGCGTTGGGAACTGGTGACTTTAATAAACTGTTCCGCCTCATTTGAAACGCCTCGAATAGGTTCTGCAAACAAGATTCGCTTCTTCGAGGCGCGGCAGGAAACCTACTACCCGAAAAGAGGAAGAAAATGGATCGATGGGTCGAACACTTTGGTGAACCGCTCAAACGGCTTACAAACCACCCGACAGACTAACTAATATCAACCCCTCTAGTCCAGTACGAAAGCAACGGTGACCCGCCCAGTACCGCGGAGATTACAGAAATAATTAAAAAACTGAAGGACGGGAAGACTGTTGGGGAAGATAGCATCCCTCCAGAAGTATATAAAGCCTGTTCACTGCCACTGATTGACAGGTTGTGTACACCTTTTGGCTACATTTGGCGAGAGGAAGCATTTCCACCTGACAGGGCATATCTATTCTGCTGCCCATTCCGAAGAAAGGTGAGAACTACCGAGGGATTAGCTTGATCGATGTGGTCACAAAGATTTTTGGTGCGTTGTTACTAAAGCGTTTCTTTGAGGCAAGAGACCGACGCACTCGCCTCAACCAAGGGGGTTTCCACCGTGGCCGAGGCTGTGCGGATCAAATCTCCACACTGCGCCAAATACTGAAGCAGGGACATAAGTTCCAGCAGTCAACGGTAGCTTGTTTCGAATTTCGGGCCGCCTTCGATTCGGTTAACCGCGCGTTTCTTTGGGCCATAATCCAATCCGATGGGAGGCCCGATAAGCTTTTAGGGCTGTTGAGGGGATACTAATCGACAACTGGTGCTAGGGTTCGTATGTACGGTGAAGAATCCTGTGTGTCTGCATTCACTACCGGAGTTAGACAGGGCTGTCCTCTCTTACCGGTGCTGTTTAACTACGCGACTGATTTGAAAATGCGTCACGCATTACACGACTACCCTGGAGTTCAGCTTAGCCAAGAAATATACATCTCGGACCTGGAGTTCGCGGATGATATTGTCGTACTAGGAGACTCCCCGCCACGCTCCAACTAACCCTCGACCAAATCAATTCTTTCGCGTGGTCCATCGAACTAAAAGTGAATTCAAACAAAACAAAAGCTTTCACAGCCCATTTAGGCCCGACAACTCAACAACTGCCAATTAATGACCGATCAGTCGAATATGTCCCTTCATTCAAATACCTAGGTTCAACTTTGCTTCCGAACGCCCAGACAAAAGATGAAGTGGCATTACGGATGGATAGCGCAAGGAGAATCTTTCTTCAGCCAAGACGAACGCTGTGGACTCGCAGTGAAATCAGCTTTAGGACCAAAAGTTCGTGCTTACTGTGCCGCCATCCAGTCCGTACTCATCTATGGCTGCGAAACCTGGCCACTACGGACTGAGGATACTAGAAGGCTGGAGGTTTTCGACCACTGATGCATGCGGCAAATCCTCAAATTCAAGTGGCACGACAGAGTGTCAAACAAAGAGGTAAAGAGACAATGCTCTGATGTCGATGCGTCCTCCGTTCTCCAACGTCGACGACTGCAGCGGTTCGGCCATACCCTTCGGTGACTCAAGCCAGAGATAACCAGACAAACACTCTGCCTTATTCCTTGCTCTGGTTGGCGTTGTAGCCTTGGTGGGTAGTTCAAAACGTGGACCAGTACAATAGAAAAAGGCGTTAAGCTTACAGTCCCTCGGTCGGTCTATGGAGTTCGGCGATGGAAAAAGGACTGGATCACGATCTGTACCGAGCTCGCCTCTGACCACCGTGGGCGGTCAGCAACGGTCCGTGATATCCATGGAGCCGGCTCATCCTCTCGCAGGAGACAGTTGCGTAAAAGTAAGTAAGTAAGAGTGATTGACTCATATAAGCTGTGTTGACGCGAGTGCAACAGTTGAGAACCAGTCCTTTTTTACCCAGTGGTAAACTGCATATCTCACGACCATACACCCGAATACGAGTCCAGTTAGGGCTCGGTAGGTATCCATCACAGCCGTTGATTCCGAACAAGGATGAAATATCTGTGGAGTACTTCCGTGGTTTCGTGCAGTGGACTAATCGTTGGTAGTGCGCTATTTTCAACAGACATGCTGAAGTAATTGTGCGACTCGTTATGATACAGCTAAGTCATGAAGCAGTAAAAGAAGTTTTAACAGCATCTGAAATATGGGAACGGTAATTATTCAAACTTACCGAATGCTCATTGCGCAAACAAGCGGCCAGCTCATGTAACGAGCATCCATTCGGGTTTTTGGAAGTGCGCAGAACGTTCATCACCTCATCATGCCCGTCCGTACACCGTTTTGGTTCACAGATGAATTGTATCGATTGAAATGGTTTGAATGCGAACTTGGTGGACACTGCGGGCGGCACTGCGCAAGCCACATTCTCGGACGAGGTATGTGAAGTCGTCACGATTTGATCTGCACTGAGACTCCGAGTAAGGCTGGACACTGAGTGCTAATGGTAATGATCGAAAGAATCATGTGCATAACGATTCTGGAAGAAGACATACACATATGCATCATGCACGTGAAATCACGCAGGTTTATGCGTGCACACATAAGTACGCACGTAGAACATCACCGACATGCATGCAAGTGCTATCGTGCATCTGGTAGTGCGAATGTGTAAATTATCACCCCCTCGTTTAGATCCACTTATGCAAATCACTTGGCAACGGTCAGATGAATTTTGACCAATCCGTGTGAGCTGTACGAGAACTATAAGAGATGCAGTAAATGAATAAACGAAAAGTTCTGAGCGTCTTTGTTGGCAGGCTTCGTCGGACAGGTTGGTGGAATCACAGGTCAGTGGTGAATGTTTGTCCATAAGACGCTATTGATCGGGCAGGGAAATTCTGCTTACTGTCTAATTGATGATGACAGTGATAACTTTGTCGGAATGCACAACAGGCATTCTGCTACGCTCAAAAACGATTATATATATATATATATATATATATATATATATATATAATGGCTCGGATATTTATCCTTTCAGGGCAGACCAAACTTTCAGCGGTTGAACATTGCTACCTTCGCACCACCGTTTGAAAATAATGGAAAGTTTATATCAACAATGCGGACTCTGGACAAGGTGTTGGGGCCCCAAGACCACTTCTAAATCGGATGCTCAATATTAATATGGCGACATAAGAACATGTTCCATGGAAAACATTTGTTTTCAATAATCCATTCTCTAACCTGTACAAGTTATTCCGCAATGGGTCAAGATTCATTTCGGTTGCACAAACAGTTGTAGGGGTGTGTTTAGATCGACGCACTAGACTGCACAACTATATCGTGGTAGTCATATGGTGCACATCTGAGTCACTGGGGTTGGGGTGGTCGAGTTATGTTCAGGATTTGGATGAAATTTTTCTCTGTGCACAGAGCAGGTACTAAAATCCGGATGCCAATCACCTCTGTGGTAGCCAATGTATAAGCGGACGTGTTTGTGAGGGCCATTAAAATTAAATGTTTGCCTCCGGACGCGCGTTCTCAGTTGAACAGATTACAGTGATCGGGACATGTTACTCATGGCCAGGGATTGATTCTTCCAGTGTGTGTTGGTCTTCGATGTAGGCAGAAGTTGGAAGACGGAGTGGAAGCGGTTAGCAGATAATATGGAACGCTTGGACTTACACTTCCAGAGCACTATTCATAAACAGATCAATTTGTGACTGAATTGTAGCCGAGTTGCACAGCCATGGTTTAGTGCACGAGGATCGAGTAGTAACCAGCGTCCAAACAGGTACATCGCGCAATATTTAACAGACGAAAAAAACAGACATTGGGGTAAATTAACTATCACATCTCCAGTGATGACTATACAAGGAGGAATAAGATAAAAGCGGTGAAGTAGTCCGCACTTTGGGACATCAAACCACAGAGACCATCATTTGTATATTTTCCCTGGGCGGTCGATTGTCTATGAGACATTTAATAAGGAAATTGATCTCTGCTGAGACAGGATTGAATCTGTAATCTTTAACTTATTCAACTGCGGCATTTTTAATTGAATCTGAACTATTAAACGTAAAGACTATGAAACCAGAGGCCCTGCCGCCCAAAGGATCTATTCACTATCAAAAACTTTGACATTCACACTGAATTCATCCTGATGAAGGAATCCTTTTCGTCTTTTAGCCCAGCAAACATGGTCGCAGAAAACGAAAAAGATATGGACCAGTTCGATGATACGAATAATTATTTATTTGTTTTCATGATCGTTGGCCTTATCACCTTATTCCCACTCGCAATACTAACAGCCGTGATCACTTTCAAGGTCAATATGCCTCGTATATGTCGTTTTATTTGTCTATGCACAACGCTGACCTTGGGTTCAGCCGTGGCAGCCATGCTACTTCTATATTTTGCACTTGGACCACGAGAACTGCATTTGGCACGAGGAGATCAACTGCTGGAGGGACACTTTACCGACGGATACGTGATGAGTGTGCACCGCGTGAGGTCCTGGGCTTGCGAGAGTTTAACTATTTACGCAAATCGATTGGGTGTAACAATGTGGGCAATCAGTGTATCTCCAAACCTGGGTCCTATGGAAAATTATAGTGTCACCATGCAAAACTGGTCAATGCCAGCGCAAGTACGTTTTCGTTTGAGTCGAGGGGATAAATTTGGAGTGCGAAACCAAACAGGGCCAGTCACCGTTGTAGCCCTCAAAGGCATAAGGGCGTATGAAGAATGGGATAAGTCTGGTGTTTATCAACCTGGCTATGAGAAGTGTTGTGCTTGGAACGTTTTCGAACCAAACAGTTCAGATCTAAAGATACAAACGGCGGATGTCGATGCTATTTACACGTTAATTATTCGAGAAAAACGGTATTTAAAGGATCCACGAGCAGTTGATCAATTAAATGAGTCCTTATTTACTGGAGCAGTCGACTTCCATAGAGTACGGTGGACTCCGACGCCTTGCGATCCCATTGTTTGTGACGGAAGCTTACGTGCATGCAACACTGGAAAAACAGCGGAACGTTATATAATTGAATATTCATTACAGCCGATGAGCGCTCCCCCGTATGATGTGGTTCATGTCCGCATTCTGTGTCACCCACGCCACTGGGCACTGGGCCTATTGTTTAGTCTCGTGCCGTTATTGATTGCCTCGATTACGTTGGCCGTTTGGCGATATCGTTTGAAGCGAGCAAAACAACTGCACTGCTTGGACCATACGCTGGATCGAATACATCAACCAAACTTTGAGAACAACCAAGGGAACAAACACAATGAAACATATCACGCTCAAAATCCAGCGTTCGAATTGGATCTCGTTTAGTTCACGCCGACCTACCTGATGCGCTGTATTCAAGAGATTTGAACTGGTTGAACTGAAGATATTATTCCCCAGGACTAACGCCTCTGACGGTGTCAGGCCCAGTTCCTCTGCGTAATTTGCTAGTTTTTCGTCCAACATATCACACAGCTTCGGTCCAAAACCTTCCAAAATGCGACACTCCTTACCACTTTGTAACACCAGGGGGTATTTTTTCAAAGAAGAAAGGGCCTGTAATTTAAACTTTGATTTTCCCTCCAAATTGCAGTTACCTTTTTATACACGTAATATGACTTTAGCTCCCTGTTGAAAGCATCTTCCATAGCCTTGGTCAGCCAGTTTTGGAATAAAAAATTTCGTGAGACATTGTTCGTCCGTTTGTTTTTGCCCGGCCGGTTTAAAAGCATCGAGGCTGAGGCGTCTAAAGATAGATTAAAACATGTAGGGATGAAATAGCTATTATGTTGAAGGAAAAAAGGTCGGAGAGAACGCAAAAACACCTTCTACATAAATCCATACTGCTAAGAATGTTCCACTTGGAACGGAAAACTATGAATGAACGCTTCCCCAATCTGGCTGGTTCGTATGACAACCTCGTCACACAAAGAATTTCGAGAACGAACGGGCTCATAAGCATGAAAAAGGATCATCTCGGCCACGAGTTAAAATTAATGACAGGAGAGAGAAAGAGTGTGAGTCGTTTGCGAAGAAACATTTTTTCATCAAGGTACTCGAGAGTAAAAGAGTTTACCCATGTAGAAATACGGTGGAGCGTCGTATCAGCAATGATGAGGATAGGCGTAGAGAATTGAGAACCGAGAGTGAGTCACAGAAGCAAGCGCTCAATCGAAAAAGATATGACTAGAACATGTTTACGCACGCCCACTGATGGACTTCCTCGGGGGACATCGATCTCTGAAGCAGACAGTGGCTGGAGCGTGGGTCGAGATGGCCAATCCACGGCGTTGCCAAAATTTGGGATATTGGTAACCAGTGGGATGTGTAGAACGTGCTAGGTTTTCGGGTTGAGGTTTACGGGATCTGCCGGCCCGATGAGTGGATACATTGAGTTACAGGGCCGCGGTTAGTAGCGTGGCTGTATTCGAACTATTTCGACGTTTACTCGACTTCTACTTTTGTTTGTTTGCTCCCTTTTTCTCCTATTTGTTTTGTTCTCGACTAGACGACGCAGCCAGGCAAAAAAGAAAACTAGAGCACAGAAGGGTGAGGTTACCAGTTGAAAGAAGTGAACTGAAACACTTAAAGGCGGGTGTTCCATGATCTGAAAAACGGCGAAGCAAAATAGGAATCCAGGGGCATAATATCTGGCGGCAAAGGTCCCATGGAGGTGACTGTCAGTCTCTGTTGGGAACCACCGTTGGCAGACAACGGGAAGCCGAAGCCATGAACTAGCGGTCGCAGATTCAAACCCAAGGGCAGGTTATTCATCAAGATGGTTTTACTTTGTGACGTTTAGGTATTGGAAGAATCTGAGAGCTGTATAGATGAAGGTAGACAGAAGTAAAGCAACTTAAACGGTAGTGCATGCTTTTTAATATCTTTGTTCTATGTTGCATTTAAAAGAAGAATTAGCGAGGTGATGCCTGTACGACTGGAGATATTTCCTGCACAAACTGCAAATTTTAACTAACACCATTCGCACTTTTATATCATAATGTAACGAAACAATGGCCATTTGTGAAACTCGTTCATGTGTACTAGCCATAGACATGTTACGGGATTGTATTTCCTGTCAA
Source organism: Fasciola hepatica (assembly GCA_948099385.1). Taxonomy (NCBI): domain Eukaryota; kingdom Metazoa; phylum Platyhelminthes; class Trematoda; order Plagiorchiida; family Fasciolidae; genus Fasciola; species Fasciola hepatica. The sequence goes on from CANUEZ040000019.1 coordinate 8,825,601, forward strand.
TTGAATTGCTTGATAACAGACGCAGCGATATAACTTACAGAAATTCCCGTATCGATCAGGGCCTTCAGCGGTGTGTTGTTCATGAGGATATCGGCTACGTGAGACTGCTGAGTGCCGCAGAAAGAGGTACTGGGGACAGGCAGTTATGGACCAGAGAAGCTGTGTGCTTAGAAGAACGACACACCTTCTGGGAATGATCCTTCTTACCGCACCCCTTGCAAATCGCCTAGCGGGCAGGATACGGCGATCGTGTCTGCCGAATCCATGGAAGAAACATTTGCTAGCGTCAACATTAGTGGATGCAAGGGTACCAATATCTTTAGTTGGAATAGTTGATCTGTGGGCTGCTTGTTCCAACTCCGGTGGATTAGTTGTGGAAGCCGTATAAACATCTGCTTTGTAAGACTGTGACCGGGATTGAGCCATCTCAAGAGATCGTGCTTGCTCGAACGCCGTTTGCAGATAGAGTGAAATTATTTTAAGAGCCGCTGTCGTATTACCTGAGATTGGAGTCCAGTAATGAAAGCATCTCTGGTGGCATCTTGGTTTTTCTCTGCCGTTACCGATTTGAAGTTTCGGCCTTCAGCCAGCAATTTCAGTTTTTGCAAGAACTGACCTAGATTTTCGCCTGTTTGTTGTCAAAATGTACCTGATATATGGCGAGCAACAATCTCGTTCTTTGGTTTGATATACGGGTTCGTGAGAGTTTCTACGGCAGCTTCGTAGGTTGCTGTAAACCCCTGATATAAACATACACATAGGGAGACATAATTGGCGAGCTTTCTGAATTTATCGAGAGTGAATGATTCTATACTGCCCAGAAAATAAGTCAACATATCCACCCAATTAATCTATTGCTTATAAGCAGTTGAAGAATTTAGATCTCCATCAAAGCGTTTGGGACGCAGAATTCGATATACTTGTATATTGAACAAATTGTAGTGAACTAGAATGACGTCACATTTAGAATGAGAATAGTCAAAAACCTAAGAATAGGCTTTATTCAACAAACAACTGAGGTTTGCAATCTGGACGGTATAAAGAAAAACGTTAGGGTGATAAAACTACCAGATAATTATACAACACCGTCTAGATGGGTAAGAACCACTCAATAGTGTGGGGAATCAAGATGCCCAAAAATTTCAGAACCATCAGCGGTAGCCCAATATTACAACTTCGGTTATTTCCAACAAACGACTGATAACGAACTAACCAGGTCTTTCAAAGTTTGAGTAAAAATTCCATGACCCCGAGTAACTTGTTCATATAAACTATCGTGTGCACCCAATAGACTGCCAACAGCTTTGATATTGGTAATATTAGTGATAAATAATAACGTTTCATCTCCTTCATCATTTATCGAACATAGATGAAAAAATATTTTGAGAGAGAAGGTTGTTGCCAATTAGAAGCTGTTAAATATCGAAATGCCCGGCGGTGGCAGGATTCGAACTCGAGACCAGAAAATCTAAATTTCTCCATGGGGACCGTTTGACCATGTTAGATGTGGCTTTATTAAGTGAAATTACATACAAATTGCCTGCTGGAATGTGAGTAACTTGTTGGGCATTGGAAGCCAAGACATCGCCACACGCTCCATGCTATACAAGTTGTTTAAACTGTAGTAATCGACAAATACCATTGTTAGCGTAAGTCTTGATAAACAGATAATCCGAAGTTGGGCTTTAATCAACTTGTAGCAGAGCCATAACTGAAGCATAACTGTAGAAGAGTTAAAAAACATCGATATGTAGGAGAACAAACAACGGTGGTGATGGTCCCGGGTTTGTATCCCGGCTGGGCCCCGGATTTGACCGTTGGTGTTCGAGTGGTTTAGAGCGTTTGCTTTCTACCTCAGAGGTCCGAGGTTCGAATCTCCGCCATCACCGGTTACTTTGGTGGAAGACAGTAATCCCTGTCGTCCGGATCGTTTCCGCACCTGACCTATTGGGACCCCATGTGCGGTTCATCGCCACTCCAAGACTCAGAGTCTGGTTGCCGGTTCTCCCTGGTAGTGTAGTGGGCCTTCGTGGCTATTGGATAAATGCCCCTTCCCCTGCACTCATGCGTAAGCATGTAATAAAAAAACGGGAAAGAGCACACGTACCAAGCAGCTTTAATCACACCACAAAGGGGTAGTCTCGTCGTGATGGGTGGTTTGACCAGCCGCCCGTAGATGCAGGCAGCCGTGTTCATTTGTGGAGGGAAATGCCACTGCCGGTGAGTAAAAACGGCCGTACTCGTCGGCATTCAGTCTCAAGTTGGTCGCCTGTTTCATGTGCATGATTCGTATACTTCGCTAGCTTCCTATTTGATACTGGGGCCCAGCTTCTGTCCTGCCGGTTGGTAATGACAAGCTACAAGCTTCCCAGCTTCGGCTATCTGCGGCGAATGGCTCGTCCACTCCTACCTACAGCACGAGACAGCTTGCGGTCAACCTGGGAGCAAGACACTACCTGTGAACGTTCATACTTGTGGACGTTCACTCACGCATAATGGGAATCGATTCTTTGCAGCACTATGAATTACTTTTTGATTCACGTAGGCTGCAGCTTATCGATTCTTCGTCGGACATTAAGCTTACAAGTCTCGCAGCTTAAACAGATGCAAACCGAATAACAGGTTTGTTTTCCAACATATATCACGATTTTCAGTCTTTATTTACTAAATTCCCCATTGTGACTAAACCACTTGAAGAGATAGATGCAGTGACCGATCGTGTAGCACACCACATTGTCACCAACGGACCACGAGTCACAGCACGGCCCCATCGACTGGAGCCGGACAAAATAGCCTTCACCAGATGTGCGCTTGACACTTTACTTTTTAAAGGTACTGATCGTCCTTCTCACAGTAAATGGGGCTCATCTTTGCACATTATTCTCAAAAAATACGGCACAAGGTGGCGGTTTCCTCCTCGTGGGGGGGGGGTCGATTGTTTTCCCTATCTCCAAGGGCTCGCGTAGTGACTGCGTTAATCATGGGGGCGCAACCTTATCTCAATAGCATCGAAGCTGCCTGCGTCTGTCATACTTCGCAAATTGTACCCAATGCGTGAGGAGCGGACTCGCGAGGATCACGCTGGGTTTCGTGCCGGCGTGGATATCTTGATCAAATCTTCACCCTCCGATAAAGGCTAGAGCACCATCACACTTTCCAGAGACCGACAATTATCGTGCTTCTGGACATTCGTGCGGCCTTCAACTCTGTCGATAGGACTGTACTATGGAATCGATTGTTGAGAAATAGAATACCTGAGAAGTGTGTCGGTCCTCAAAACATTTATCACACCTCAGATCGGGTTAAGACCTAAAGCCAGCTTCCGCCCTCCGTTGTCGTCTCTAGTGGTGTACGACAAGGCTACCCTATATCCCTATTTCTCTTCAGCTCCGTATTTGAGGATGTTCTAGAGAATGCCTTGCCTGAACTCCAAAAGTAGTTGAACTGCTCCCATGGAACAGAGTTTTCGACTTGGAATATGCCGACGACACTGTCACTTTGAGTGACAAATGCAGACAATATAACACGCTCTGAACTACTTGGCGATTGAGGTATCCAGTTATGGTATGCACTTTGCGTCTTCCAAGTGCAAAGTGCTATTTCAAGCTTGGCAGGAGCCTGTATCTGCACTCACTCTTTGTGGTGATCAGCTTGAGTAAATCGCAAATTTAAGTACCTTGAGAGCTTGATAACACCTGAAAGTAATGTTGGGGAGGAGATCAGATCACGAGTAGCGACAGCTAAAGCATCTTACGCAAACCTGCGGTACTTATGGCGTCGTCGTGACATCCGGCTCTCTTAAGGGACGAGTGTACATCACCGCAGTTCGTAGTGTTTTACGCCACGGTTGCCAGACCTGGCCACTTCGAGCTGAGGATGCTTGGCGTCTTTCTGCGTTCGACAACCGATGTCTTCGAAGCATTGCTCGCGTCTGGTGGGAATATCAAATGAGTAATGACAAGATGCATCGTCGTACATTAGGGGTGGATAGACGCCCTTTTAACAGTGGTCACTCTACACCGCCTCCGGTGGCTAGGTCATGTTGTCTACCTCCTTGTGCTCTATAAGCACGTGCTAAGTAAGACTGGAAGAAACGACGGGGTGATCAAGCCATGACGTGGCGTAGATCTATTGAGGCCTTGTGTGGTTCGCCACCTTAAGTCTCAGGATCATGGTTGCCGGTTTCCTCCCCACATTATGAATAATGGCAATAGACAATCACGCGCACTCGCTCTCTTGTTCGCTATGCTCACAGGCAAAACAAGCACGTACTCATCATCCTTACTAACATTCACGGACCGAACCATAATATCGATTACGTATGCCAATTCATTCAATCTCCTCTTGCCCTATTTTTGAACGAAACTCAAATCTGCCTCTCACCAGACACTACTTATCTCCAATTCCCCAACTAAACCTTCTACTCCTCTCTTTCATCCAAAGCAGGTGCCTTTGTCAACCAGTCAGTCGCCACATCCAGAACATAAACTTTTGGCTTTTCCAGTCGTGAATTTCAGTTGTTGTTGCTGAAGCTCCGACTTCCTTATTTTAATCATCACTTGTGTTATTTACCGTCTACCCAACAGTAGCGACTCATCTATCTTCGAACACTGAGCACTTGTTTGTTACGGATCCCAACTGCTATATCATCATCTTAAGAGATTTCAACGTTCACAACCGTGATTGGCTGATCCCCTCATCGGACACTTCGGTTCTGCGGCGCGAAGCCGAACATTTCACCGTGGCCAACAACCTGGGCCAACTAACCAACCTCCTCACACGTATCGCCGATTGATCTGGTGATCGTGCCCGTGCCCTTGATCTTATTCTCACTTCTGCTCCTCTGTTCAGGCATCTCAGCTCTTCTTCCACTTGGCTCATCAGACCACTGTATTGTTTCCTTTTCCACCAATTTTACCCGGCTGGATCCTCCACCCACCTCAAGATACACATTTTGACACTACAATTCGGCCAACTGGGACGACTTTTGCGATTTCCTAGCTTTCTATCATTGGAACGATTGCTGCTTCGGACGTTTCCGTTTCCGTTTCTAACTTTACCGACATTGTTCTTCAAGGTACACAAATTTTTATTCCTCACTTTTCCAAACCCGGCAAGCCCCGATCCCCCGAATGAATCAATCATGCATGTGATCGTGCTGTACGCTTGAAGCAATCAACATTTCGCCGATTGCACTGATCACCTACTTCCAACTCCCATCACCGGGATTCTGTCCCAGCTATTTTCTGTAAATGCTGGCATTCCCCAAGGTTCATTGATGGTCTTCTATCCACTACTTTCAACTTAATCCACTCCTTTGCTGATGAGGCCACCCTTCAATCTTCCTTTTCTCACCGCACTCCCCGCCATGCCAACACCACATCGACCGTGACCGCAGTGCAATCAGTGTATCTTTAGACTCAAACGTGAAACATACCTCCTGAAGTTCCCATAATCATGTTGCGTTTATTGCTTCCACAACCCTTTTTCCCTCAATTTCTTTGAAACATCATTCATTCTCTTTATATTTATTCTTTAATTCAACTGTGCTGCATTCCATAGATTCTACCTCTCTTTTTGGCTTTTCTATAATTTCTTTATGTCGGTCTGCTTTCATATTTCGGCTCGCACCTCGTGCTGCGTACAAAGTTGGTTTTTTGTTTCACGCCAGGTGCTTCTTCACAGCGGCTCATCTTCTTCTGCTATATAAGGTTCAAATCCGCCCCGCACTTGAATACCCCAGTCACCTGTGGGGTGGAGCTTCTTCTTGATCGGGATCAACGTAAGACCATCCGGCTGATCGACGACCCTTCTTTAACTTCGAGTCTGCAATCACTAGCCCATCGTCGGGCAGTTGCTCTGTTGTCCTTCTTCTACCGGTATTATTTTCGATTTCGTTCTTCTGAGCTTGCTTTAGCAGTTCCTCTTCCCGAAACTTTTCCCCAATCATCACGTACCCAGGCAACTAGTTATTCTCACCAATTATCTGCCACTAGATGTCGTACTTTAATCTTACAATCATCTTTTTTCCCGGACCGTTAAGCTATGGAACAACCTCTCTGTCATTCCACCCACCTGCAAATTTTCCTCTTTAAAAGAAGGAAAAATAAACTGTTTTTTAACTACACAAAATGATTTGCGGTAAAACAGATAAGCCTCATAGTCAAAAGAAACTGTGAAAGGGATGTGGGGAACATTCAAGCAAAATTCAGTATGTTGGCTCTGTTTTTGAAAACAGAAAGATTGTAAGTGGTTGGAAATACGGAGAGAGCGGTACTACGTGAATGTTTCCCACAACCCACTTTTACAGTAAGTCTTTCATTATGGGGTTTACCGCATATGCTGTAATTCACTTTGCGTACAATAAAAAGAGGTATGAAGAAGCTAGCAAAAGCATTTGCTCCAGTTGGTGCTTCTCGCCTCCCTGGTAGGCACCCAAGGGTTGAAGAAGGTGTTGGTTAGGGACGCTGAGGTAAATGGCTCAGAACAGAAATCGGTGGCTCGAATACTGTGAGGTCTGGCTATCGACCTCTCGTGCTCCGTATACAACAAATGTCGGCCCGATAAGCATGATTAGAAAAACATCAAAACGTTTGCGGCGAAAAAAGAAACGAAATCAGCCTTTTACATTTTTACTGACTGTTTATTTTACTGTGTTCTACTTCCCATCTTCCATTTTTGTAATTAGTGCCCCTGCGTTGGCACCATGACTGATTTCAAACCGGTGTAATTTCCTGGGACCAATGAAGGGTACCGCATGGCGAGGTACCATGAAAAGATAAGAGACGAAAAACTGGTGTAGCAGCCGCAATGGACGTAACTAGTATACAGTATTGAAGAGTTTTGCATGTTAACTCTTTTCAAAACGATGAACACGAAAGTCATTACTGCGAAATACAATAGTAAAGATGGCGTTTGACCTAGTTGCGAAACTGAGTTGGACAAACGACCTTCCGACCGGAACGTGAGACGGGAGCATCATTCATGGACGGGTTTGTAAACGTGCTCTGCTGACTTTAACGTGGGACGGTATTTTCACTCGAAAACGTAACAGAGCCAAGGGGCTGCTAACCTGAACGTGAGACGACAATCTCATTCCAAGCCGTAGCAGTACCAATTGGTCGCTGTCCTCCTCCTCATCATCATCATCGTACAGCGTTAAACACCAGGGCAAGCCCCACTGACCACTGCCTTTCTCATCATGTTGCACGTAGAATTAGAAAGTTTGGACATAAAAGATGGACAGAGAGTGGACCTACATGGGAGGAAAAAGTGAAGAACGTTCTAATAGCCAACACACGGAATACACAGTCTAAGTGTACAAACGCACATTGATCAATCATTCTGATTCAACAGAATGACTACGATTGCCTTTGTTCACAGTCGTCAGTGTTCACGATCGCCACGTTTCAGGGTTACTTCCTGAACGTGAGACCATGGCTTCATTCGAAATCATAGCAGATAACGCTAGCTTCAGACCCTAACGTGACACAGAAATGTCTTCAACAAACAGTGAACGTTCAACATCGAATCTCCTGGCAGCGGGCGATACACTATCATAAAAGTACGAGGTTTTGAGAGGATGGATGCTAGCAGTATCGACGCGGCCGTGTCGATCATCCTTAAGGTTTTTTTTATTGACGAGAAGTCACTCCGATGCCAGTTCATGCCATTGGCCACTAGTGCCTGTACTGTACTATGCAACACGTCCACTGACCTACCTCGGCCAGTCGTGTCCTCTTATCGACGCCTCGCATTCTATAATCTACATGGACATTTACATCCACATCGTGGCCAGTCCTCAACTAGTCGCTGCACGATACACCTGACCGTCCATGACCAAAGATATTCGCATATGGGAAAAATGCTTTTTACAGCTTCAACTATCTAAAATACATAGGAACGTAGTTTTTCCCACCAGTACTTTTGCTACACCTGATGCTCGCTTTGACCATATTTACGGAGATACTATGAGGCTGCTGACTCCGTCACATGGATATACCTATTAACTAACGTGCATCGACAGATTTACTCGGTAGCCTGAAGCTAATTCTATCTCCGCCGTCACAGCCGACCGGTGGCTCGACATTTGATAGGACGATGGATAGCTCTACATGGTTGTCCCTCTACCATTCCTACCGACCAAGGACAACAATTTTGGTCTGATCTATTCTTTCCACTAATTTATACGATGGATACAGAACGCATTTGCACGACCGCGTACGGTCCAGCATTGAATGGTTTGGTCAAACTTTTCCATCGTCAACTCAAAGCGGCCCTTGAAGTACAGAAGAGCTCCAATTGATACGAAACGTTACCGTTAGTTCTGCTCAGTGTCAGGACAGGTATGCAATGTGTCGCCGCAGAACTCGTATACGGCACGAGATTACGACTGCCGGGGGAATTCTTAACACCACGAATTACAAACTCAGACTTTTATGATAGTGTATCGCCCGCTACCAGTACGAGGTTTTGAGAGGATGGATGCTAGCAGTATCGACGCGGCCGTGTCGATCATCCTTTATGTTTTTTTTTATTGACGAGAAGTCACACACAAAACGGACCTTCGTAAGGCTGCAGTATTGGTTTGTGCACCGAGTAAACACGATCGAATACATGCGAACTAGTTTTGGATTCAGTCGAAACAAGAGCCTGTCGTTCCTGTATCCGAGTTTGCACCGGAGCGAAATTCTGCATATGCGTAACCAAACGATGAACGTAAGTCTGTACGGCAGTTGAGTCTGTAATTCGTGGTGTTAAGAATTCCCCCGGCAGTCGTAATCTCGTGCCGCATACGAGTTCTACGGCGACACATTGCATACCTGTCCTGACACTGAGCAGAACTAACGGTAACGTTTCGTATCAATTGGAGCTCTTCTGTACTTCAAGGGCCGCTTTGAGTTGACGATGGAAAAGTTTGACCAAACCATTCAATGCTGGACCGTACGCGGTCGTGCAAATGCGTTCTGTATCCATCGTATAAATTAGTGGAAAGAATAGATCAGACCAAAATTGTTGTCCTTGGTCGGTAGGAATGGTAGAGGGACAACCATGTAGAGCTATCCATCGTCCTATCAAATGTCGAGCCACCGGTCGGCTGTGACGGCGGAGATAGAATTAGCTTCAGGCTACCGAGTAAATCTGTCGATGCACGTTAGTTAATAGGTATATCCATGTGACGGAGTCAGCAGCCTCATAGTATCTCCGTAAATATGGTCAAAGCGAGCATCAGGTGTAGCAAAAGTACTGGTGGGAAAAACTACGTTCCTATGTATTTTAGATAGTTGAAGCTGTAAAAAGCATTTTTCCCATATGCGAATATCTTTGGTCATGGACGGTCAGGTGTATCGTGCAGCGACTAGTTGAGGACTGGCCACGATGTGGATGTAAATGTCCATGTAGATTATAGAATGCGAGGCGTCGATAAGAGGACACGACTGGCCGAGGTAGGTCAGTGGACGTGTTGCATAGTACAGTACAGGCACTAGTGGCCAATGGCATGAACTGGCATCGGAGTGACTTCTCGTCAATAAAAAAAACCTTAAGGATGATCGACACGGCCGCGTCGATACTGCTAGCATCCATCCTCTCAAAACCTCGTACTTTTATGATAGTGTATCGCCCGCTGCCAGGAGATTCGATGTTGAACGTTCACTGTTTGTTGAAGACATTTCTGTGTCACGTTAGGGTCTGAAGCTAGCGTTATCTGCTATGATTTCGAATGAAGCCATGGTCTCACGTTCAGGAAGTAACCCTGAAACGTGGCGATCGTGAACACTGACGACTGTGAACAAAGGCAATCGTAGTCATTCTGTTGAATCAGAATGATTGATCAATGTGCGTTTGTACACTTAGACTGTGTATTCCGTGTGTTGGCTATTAGAACGTTCTTCACTTTTTCCTCCCATGTAGGTCCACTCTCTGTCCATCTTTTATGTCCAAACTTTCTAATTCTACGTGCAACATGATGAGAAAGGCAGTGGTCAGTGGGGCTTGCCCTGGTGTTTAACGCTGTACGATGATGATGATGAGGAGGAGGACAGCGACCAATTGGTACTGCTACGGCTTGGAATGAGATTGTCGTCTCACGTTCAGGTTAGCAGCCCCTTGGCTCTGTTACGTTTTCGAGTGAAAATACCGTCCCACGTTAAAGTCAGCAGAGCACGTTTACAAACCCGTCCATGAATGATGCTCCCGTCTCACGTTCCGGTCGGAAGGTCGTTTGTCCAACTCAGTTTCGCAACTAGGTCAAACGCCATCTTTACTATTGTATTTCGCAGTAATGACTTTCGTGTTCATCGTTTTGAAAAGAGTTAACATGCAAAACTCTTCAATACTGTATACTAGTTACGTCCATTGCGGCTGCTACACCAGTTTTTCGTCTCTTATCGTTTTATGGTACCTCGCCATGCGGTACGCTTCATTGGTCCCACGAGATTCGGGGAATTTTGACACCAACGCTCGCATTTAGGTTCAGCCTGATCCCCGTCATTTTTTGTCACTGACGAACCCATAGAACTGGTTTCCGGATATCATACTGGCTAAGGGTTACACGATACTGGAAGTTATTTATGTAACACAACTGGATAACGATTTATGCAATCAACGTCGTTGGCAACGTACCTGGTTTACACTTGAGCAACATTCTACGATTCCTGATTACCACTGATTTTGCCTGTCAGCACCCTACAGCACAGCTATATTCACAGGCTTTGCACGCATTCACGCGCACGAACATCGCTTGTTCCTGAACCTCCCTAAATATTTTCGGAAATTTTTCACGCTTTCCAGCGAAAGCTGGTGTAGTAGCCTCGACTATCGTGAGAAAATGAACATTGTTAGCACATCATTTTGGGTTTAATTTCTCTTTCATCTGTGCTGCCGTTGTGTCTCGACTTCGTTGTTTTCTTGGTTTCGTACGCTTCACTAAACTAACCTCGCCTTTGACAACGTTTCGGTTTCCACCGACTGTACGCGATCAATGCGCTTTTCGCTTCGCTTAGGAGTTCGTTTGCTTTCCATGTATTTGGAAAACACAGGTTGGCGAACAAGCTCGTTTTCAGTGATTCTTAATCATGCCAATACAATACAATATATAGGACTAGATGCATAAGGGATACAGTCAACAAAAATCGTGTCAGGGATCATCGTTCACACCTAGTGTGGTACAGGATTATCCGGAAACCAGGTGTGAATGGACTAACACGTTCTCAACATGTAAGCTTTCGGACGTTCGTGGACCTGACGTTGGGTGGTGAGTGGGCCAGGGCAGATTGAGTGCATGCACAAATTTCTTCTGAGCACATAGAGGGGGGTTGTGGAGGCGAATCCCGACCGCTTCCGCTGTGGCCAAGATGCGACTTCTCACCGATCTTGAAAGCCGACCTCGGACCCTATACAGGGGGCGGAATGCTTGATCCACGTTCACTATGTGATTAGTTTCAGCCAGGTGTGAAACGACTGCGCTGGTAATTGACCTAATTGTTCCAGTCCTCAACCACGCTGGATGATGCTCACGGATGCGTTCAGACAAGCGTCTGGTCGTGCGGCCGATTTACGTTGTTCCACAGGAACAAGTGAAAGAATACACAAAATGAGGCTGCAGAAACAGGCACATTGTCTTTTATCCGCAAACACATCGCTGGCTTAGAGGTGAACAAAACACGCAGTTTATCAGCGTAGAATGTTTTGTTGACGACGCTCGCCAATCTTCGGTGAATTACATCTGCCAGAGTGACGCCTTTAAATGGCAGAGAGATGTATACTGATTTCTTTTCAACTACCATTTTCCTTGGAATTTCTTTATCCAACTGCATTATCCGATCGACTAGGCGTTCCGGGTATCCGTTCTGAATAAAAATATTGCGCACCGTAACAAGCTCTTCTTTTATGGTATCTTCGGTGCAGATCTCTTTCGCTCTGTTTGATAGGCACATAATTAGATTTATTCCCAATTTAAGCGGTACAAAACTACGGAAGTGGATATACTGTCCATTCCATGTTGATTTTCTGTGCACTGACCGCCGTATTGAACCGTCTTCTCGACGGGTCAAAAATACGTCTAAGAAGACTAGTGAGTTGTCTGATTCCGATTCTAGTGTGAATCGCAAGTTCGGATGTGCTGAGTTGGAGCTGTTTAGTAGTTGTTCTCTGTGGAGAAATTGGTCTGTTATACATAGAATGTCATCCACGTATCGCTTGTACAACCGAAGTCCGCGAATCGATGATTGTAACGGGCCGTTTTCCAACTTTGCCATAAAGATATCAGCAAACAGTGGCCCGAGTGGAGAAAACGAGCTTGTTCGCCAACCTGTGTTTTCCAAATGTGCTCTGGGGGATTTTTCGGACAATTCCATGTATTTCTCGTATCGGTAAAATTTTTGGGTCACGATAAACAGAATACACTAACGCACCTGTTAATCAACTCGAGTCTTCTCTATTCACTAGATGTAGAGAATTCCACTGGTAGCCCGCTTCAAGACTCGATCTATGGTGATCAGCCTACCACCCTCCGTCTATCCATTTGTTTGGCTGTACGTTTTGCGCTCGCGAAAACCGCCAGTGTTACTTCCAACACACTTTCTCGGCACAAGCCAGCGTGCGGTCTTTGTAATTAGGCCCAGTGAGAATACACGCGGTTGGAGCTCCACGGTCTTTTCTCGTTGATCTATTCGGCGAACTAGCTTGTAAAAGCTGAGGGAGTATGTCTCCAATAATCGATGATCCTGACGCTTCCATGTGTGTACTTTTCAAGTTTTAGCACAACAAGCGTCGCCGACGATACCTTAGAATCCAAATCTAGTTTGTTTTTATAGTAAACACCTTTTCACAAAGTCTACAGATGCCCGAAAAGCCCATTATTTATATTTCCAGCCGCCGTCTCGTGTTTCCAATACGTGCATGTTGACCTAGCAGGGCCGTTGCCTCCATCAAAGGGTAGCATATATCCCCTTACTTGTGTGGACTGTTTCATCAGATGGGCGTTAGCTGTACCTCTGCACAACGCACCCAGCGAATTGGTCACCCAAGCTTTCTTAGAAAACTGGGTTGCAGCATTTAGTCGTCCAGTCGTGGTTACCACAGACCGCGGCTCACATTTCAAGAACTCTCTCTCTCTCTCTGCAACGTTTAGGTACCCGTCGCATTCATAATACAGCCTACCATCCGTTAGCAAACAGAATGGTACAACGTTTTCACCGGCAGCTTAAAACAGCGTTAGCAGCTCACAGAAACCCTGACTGGCGGGAGTCACTAACATCGGTACTCCAATGTTGCTGTAATACACTTCAAGCCGATCCACAAAACACGTCCGTCGAACTTACGTTAGGTTGCGCTCTTAGCCTTCCTGGTGACGTGGTGGCTACAAAGTTTATCGTCACTTTCGATTACGCTGATTGTGCCGCCAGGTTAACACACCAGATTCGAAAGTTACACCTTCCCGCGGTACGCGACCAAGAAACGACGATTCATGTAGACCCGTACCCTCAAGACCCCAGGCAGCGCAAGGAAACACTCGAACGTTTCCTGAATGTCACCAAACGTTACATATAACCTCATTTTTATTAAATGACGTTGAATTTACCTCTGCAATACGTGATAGATTGCACTTCTATTTCATATAACAGAAAAAAGTGAAAAATTTATTGTAACAACCGCTGATTGTCTTTCTCCAGCTGTAACACTGAGTGTCCCCAAAAAGTTACACTCAGGGGACGGTCGGCGAAGAATCCGGAAATGCATGCGGTAGTATCATTAAAAAACAAATTTTCATTGGTATTTGATGCGATAAATGAGCGGTAACACTATTCACTAACCCGCAGGCTTCACAGAAGAACTTGGGACCTGACCTCAGCGTCCCCTGAGTGTTCCCTTTCGGGAAACTCGAACTACAAATTCTAGAGGAATGAAAATCATAAATACTGAGAGACGTATTTCTAAAACAGCGATGTTTCTGAAAAATCCCATTTATTTCGCTGTTTGGGGTGCGTTTTTACGATTCTTTGTTGACAGTCCCTTGAGTAAACCTTTTTATGTTTCATTGAGAGTCACTCAATGTTACGGTCACGGGACACTCAGGGGGACACTCGTGCTGCCTGAGATTGTACGCCCGTATTCCTTAGGACAGGGGCACGCGCTTACATCATTTACATCAGAGAAAATTGGAATTGCGGCCCACGCCAATGCGTTACAAGTATCGAGTCCTTAGTTGCAGCTCATAATTGATCAGATCAGGTTGCACAGGAGTGATAGTGGAGTGGGGTCGATTGAGCGTCCAGAATTCTTCCAATAATACGACAGATACCGGCACCCTCTACTGCGACTTTGTTAATTCCTACCGGTTTTATTGCACAAAGCGGTTTGTTCCTTCAGTCTGGCTGAAAAACAAAGGAGTAGAAACCCTCTTATCACCAGCCAGGCGACAGACAACCATGGTATTTGCGTCCCACTACACTTCGTGCCCCAGTTAGCCCGCGTGGACACAGGATAAAAGGAGAGCCTTGAGTAAATTATAGTCTCTTTCTAATCCTCAGTATTCCACTTCTGTGAATATCTCGTCCCACTTAACACCAAGCATCCTTCTGAAATGCCTTGTACGGTGACCATTTCATCATTTGAACTATTTCGCATTCCCATCACTACTGCTGAAAACGCTCGCTCGATTATTTAACCTGGAGCGAGGCTTCCACAAGTTTGTGCTGTTGTCTCTCGCTCTCCGATCCGCGGCCTGTTCAAATATACCCTCCACACTGATTTCCAATAAATTCTAAACATCTCAAGAAGATCTCCTCTGAGCCTTCTTTTTCCAAGTGAGAAGAGTCCCATATCCTCCAAACCCTGTCTATATGATTTTTCTTGTTGTCCTCTAACCATCCGAGTGGTTAATCGATGAGTGTTTTCTACGCAGGCTGTTTCCTTCTTCAAAAAGTGCCCCTTGACAGTGTACCACGCTTGCCTCTTCTCGGAAAACTGGAATCCTTTGGCTGCCCCACATGTTTACCGAATTGGTTGAAAAACTATTTCTCTGGAAGAGCACTATGCACCAAAGTAGGCAGAAAAGTCTCCGAACACCTCTTAACCAATGCCAGTGTACTCCAAGGTGCTGTCCTTTCTCCGCATGTTTTCAACATTCACTAGTGATCTGTCAGTCTCCCGCCCGGCCCGCATCTTTAAACGTGCTGGTGACGTTGTTTTCGCTAAGTCTGTTTCAAACAGACCAGACTTTGACGATTTCATTGCAAATATATTCCGAACTTTTCTTATCAATCTGGACTTTTGTTAAACAGTAATAAATGATGACTGTATTTATTCCACCACTCGTTCCCGATTCATTGAAGACACTTCCATCATTAATACTATTCCCCTCACACGTGTAAACCACGTGAAATATCTTGCTGTTAAGCCGCAGGATAATCTGCATTGGTCTTTGCACACTGAAGTCACCGTAGGAAAACTGTGTCGCTTACCGTGTCAGATTAGAAAACTACGGCAACTTAGTGCCCCACAGTCCGTTATTTCCCCCTTTTTGAAACAATGCATATTACATATCATGTTATTGTTCCCCTGTCATTTTCAAACGATTACTAAGAAATGACTTCGTCACTCTTCGCAGAGGCTTACGCACAACTAGTCGTTTCCGGTATAACCTTAAATGACCTAGTCCTAGAGCCATGCACTAGCCACATAACAGCATTTACTGCGTTTGCACTGAAAACCTTTCTGATACTTCTCACCCATTGCATTTTTATTTTACTCTACCAGTCCCACGCATCGAACCGGTCTAGGTGAAAACTGATTCCCTGTAAATTGTCTTTGCATAGGAATTCTGTTGTTCCGTTTCTAGCACGTGTCCTCAGAAACAAGGATGTTCTTCTGACTGAAATGGGATCCCGTTTTTCTCTGTAACTTACTTCAACGGTATTTTTTTACTTAAAGGCATCCCTTGTAGCACCCAGCCTGTCCGTAACATCGCTTTTCGGTCAGTTTGTTTAGTAGGCATTTTACACGGACCAACAGTGAATTGATACGAAGGGAATCGACGATCGGAGCAATGTGCAATGCTTAGTTGGCGTTTGACTTAAACTTATTGGCTTAGTTCATCGAAATGCTCTGAAATACTTCGGTATAGATCGCTCTATTTCATTCCTTCGAAATGGGTAAAAGGAGGACAATTAATCGGAAAATCATAATTTGGGAGATAGAAATGAGCATCGTAAAACGTAATTTGGGAAAAGTGACAATAACGCCTCGTTCAATGAACAAAGCATATCATATACTTCAAACGACTAGCACAAACCGCTCGAAAACCGATCGGCATAACAGTAGAAACTGCTCGAAAATCGGCCTTGGAACCAATCGGTTTCGGAGCGGTTTTGCTTCAAGGGTGCTTTCGTTGGATAGAAAGTAGTCCCCTCAATATCGAGGCACTGATTACAACAGTGATATTATTTCCCCAAGAATGTTCCACTCCGTGATTAATTCTAGTTATCTATTCGTTTCCTAATTTAAATTTGTATCTTATCACGCCATGATATATTGGGTAACATCCACATTGCAGAACTAAGGAGCTAATCCAGATAATACGGTGTAAAACAACCCCCAGGTTCAGTTCAGTTTCAGTTCAGTTCAGTTCAGTTCAGTCTGCACAGGACAGGTAATGGCCACGGCCAATCGAGAGTCCAGAATTCCTTCAATGGTATGCACACCAGTTATGCACCCACCACTGCCGAGTGTATTTGGTCGAATCCCCGCTAAAACTGAAAGGGAAACGGAAAACCTCATCGCACATCAACTGCGAGAGATATTATGCATCGTGAGCGTTCACTGAGACAGCATGCAATGAAGGAAAAAGTCTGTTAAAACATACTCCAGAAGGACTACAGTGCTACCCGTCATCCATCTAGTTGATATACTCAAGGCTCACTACAAGGAAAGATCTCGTACCACTTGCCATCTAGGGCACATTTGAAGGATTGGACTGTCTGCAGATCTACCATTTCACCAGGCAGACCGTTCCAACAGTTCACAACCCTGTTGCTGAAGAAGTGCGATCTAGCCATCAACCTAGATCGGGCTTTTATCAACTTCTTTTCATGTCCCCTTGTTCTGGAGTCTACGGCCACTTGGAATAGACTATCTGGTCTAAAACCAGAAAAGCCCTTCATTACCTTGAACGTTTCTATGAGATCCACTCGACTTCTCCTCCTTTCCAACGAGAAAATATTCAGGTCACAGAGTCTCTGCTCGTAAGTCTTACCCCTCTGCCTTTCAACCATTCGCGTGGCGAGACGTTGGACTTTCTCGAGGCAGGCGGCGTCCTTTTTGTAGAAGGGTGGCCAAGCCTGCACGCTACCTTCTAAGTGAGGTCGTACTATAGCCATGTAAATAAGTACGAATACCTCCGGCTTCCGGCAAGACAAAGCTGATCGCAGCCTAAAGAGCTCCCCACGAGCCTTATGCGCGGCGGCGTTGCACTGCTCCGACCATTTGAAGTCACTTTTCATGATGATCAGGACTTGGTGTGGCTAGAGCCAACCGTGCGTCCAGATAGTTGTGTTATCGGCGCGTTTCCGTAGCTCCCAACACTGCGTGATTTTCTTTTTCTGAAAGGCAGAAATTTTGTTCAGTAACAGCCCCGACAGAGAAAGATGGAAACAATAATTAAACTGCGTCTGACAGTAAAAGCTGCTTAACATAACTCGGGGTATACTTCCACCCAACATAGGTCTACTGCTTTCTTAAAAGCCTTCGCTGTTGTGGTATTTATGACCTCCTCTGGGAGCTTATTCCAATAGGGTACCACTCTATTCGAGAAGTACTTCGCCCCAATTTGGAGCCTTGAATGCTTCCTTTGTAATCCAAGACTATGCCTCCTTGTGCCTCTCTTGGGGATCAGAGAGAAAAGGTCTTCTCGGCTTATTCCTGACAGTTTCTTCATTACCTTGGAGGTGATTGATCTTGAAAAGCGAAAAAGTGAATGTGGGCGAATTTTGATGTGTTCTATGTTGTAGCAACCAGTGTTTCCTCCGTGAATTCATGTAGCGTTGTTGGTTAGGCGGTCATATATGAGAGCGTGCGCGGCGCGGCGTAGCCATTCGGTCGTTGCGCTTAGAACTGCCCGGTTGGCTAATGGCGAACGTACCTGTTGACGACTCTACTGTGTTTTGGCGTCTGGTGCGGGGTTTGTGTCCTAGTGTGGACGCTTTCAAAGTGGATTTCAGAGAATTTCAGAAGGCAGCGTGCACAGTTTTTTATTTATACAGATCGGAGACCCGAGCAAAAGCGAAGAAGCGCGGTGCACATTTGCCAGATGATGTGCCCTATTATTTAGTGAAATTCTGCTGCATCCACCGAGGTTGGAAAGGCCGTAAAATCTCCAGGTCAGTTTCTATTCATTCGTAAATCTTTCTTTTTAGATATCCTGATTTGGACTGCGGAGCTTTTGTGACAATTCCTTTCGTCGGTTCGTGATACTGTCGTCAACTGGTCTGCGGAGCGCTCACGTAGGTTTCAATTGGGAATGGAGGCTTTCTGTGTGCGTAATCCTAGGCTTCCACATAAGCAAGAGACTCATGCACCGTATTTGTTGGATAGTTTCAGAAATATCGGAGCTTAGGGACTGCTCTTTGAAGAAATTCAACCACCGCTAGAATAGCCAGGGTTTTGGGTATTGATGGGTAAAACATGGTAGAAGGGAGTCGTCCAGTGAACCTGAATGAGTTGAAGGGCTGTTAGATGCACATGGCCTTTCGGAAATTATGTCCGATGGCTGAGAGAAAAAGTTTGTATTCTTCGTGCCTTTTGTAGGTAAGAGGCTGTGTTCGAGGTTCGGGGAAGTGTTTTTGGCGGATGCTATTCACCGACTCAACCGAGGTGGGCATTGTAATGCGCTCAGACAGCTCGCCACTCACCTTCACCGGCGTAGGTGTTGATGCTTGCATACACACTTACTGAGCCCCGGCTCGCTGGGTTTTCCTTCTGTCTTTGCAAATCATGCACCTGCAACCCCCACGAAGACACTGCGTCCCGCACATAACGATACTTCCTGTGGCACATTATGGTAATAGGTGAAACTGGTTTAGGTCACAGGGATTTTTATGCCATTCTTCCTACCGAGAGTGGCACAATCTATCAGAATGCGTTGAATTATCTCCTCCGAGTCATTCCACAAAGTCCAAGCTGCAAGACTGCTGTGAGACACCGGAGTTTGGCAACGTACAACTCATTGCCGGAATTATATGCTCAGGCACTCTGTAATAATCGTGATAGTCGGTATTGAAATTGCTCCCACCCGGAACCATGCGAACGGGAGTAACACGAAGTCGGAGGCTGCAAAAAAGCACGTGAGTTGTTTTGCAGAGTGGGTTTGTATGAATATGTTAAATTGGAGAATATAGTTGGTGGATTCGAAGGTGACCAACCACAAGGAGCTGTTGTCGGGATTTTCCGCCGTGATCCTGATTGGTTGAGGATCATCCGTGTATGCGGTTACGAAGCTGTGCCTGGCAGTCTCACGTGTGACGGCACATTTCCGAAATTTTCCATGATTCTCAACGTCCCTTGGTGCAAAACTCCTTTGTTGTACCGGTGTTTTAATGTGATACACACACACCTCTTTTTTAAACATCACCACCGCGCAAGACAAAAGGGCTGTCAATAAAACTTTCATCCTGGTACGGTCGCATCTTCCAATTTGGAGTATCTTAGAATTATATCTGTCGGAACTAACTGTGAGAAACAAAACAGTTTAGAAACTTCCACGGCTTCATTTGGCACTTCTGTCAGTGCCATCCCTTTCTGTTCAACGAATGGTTATCAGACCGAACCGAACTGAAGATACTGGCGGATATCGGCTCTTTGGTGCTCATTTCCTGATAAAACGAAGACAAACAACTGTGAGTTTGTGCCACACCCTTTGTTCCGTTTTAATTTCTAATGCGCATCCCCTTTTGGCCTTTTATCACAACACGCTCCTCCACCCACCTTAGTTTGCTAATGTCGTCTTAGATATTGTTGACAATAATTTAGTGTACCGTATAGACAGAGTAGTACCCTTCACTCTCCATCCGGCCACCAATGGGACCTCCCATGTAAGCATATACTCCAGAAATAACGCATTTATTGCTGTCACTAACTTCCGCACCACAATCTCCAGACAGTATATGACACTGCGAAATTTATCTCTTGAGATTCCCAATAATCGACGACTCTGTGTTTGCTTGCTTTCTCTGCCAGCTCCGCTGTTTGCCCACTTAAGGCTGTTGCATTGCAATGTCCTCATCTTGCAAGGTATCGTGTCCCACTTTTGCACATCTGATAAGCTCTTGTGCCGCAGAGTTCTGTTCTGTCGCCACAAAGTGGTCCGCCTTTTGTATCAAACATAAACTGATAGTCTTCTGCCCATCACTTCATCGTTTTTTCCAGCTGTGTTCATCCTATTGTTGTAGTTGAGCACCACGCAACGATTTTCTCGATAATTCCTAGTTCATGCTGATGCATTACATTCCTTTTTTCTGAAAGCAAAACAATCCACTCAAAGTCCATATGTTTTATCCGGTCACTTCCTTCACCGTCACTCTGGCAACCACGGTCCAGATGTGTAGTCCATTTGGTTTATCACACACACTCCGCCCATATCCGGCTGCCGAACTTTGCAAACCTATTCATCGGTTGTTCTGTGTATTTCTTTCTCATGCTCCATTCCGATAGATCGTCTCGGACACTTCCGATACTTGATACATTTTTTTCATCACGTGAAGTCTTTGCTGAGAATTATCAGTATGTAAATACTTACCTGTCATTCAACCGGTCATCCTTCTTGCAAGCCACGTTTCTGCCACTATCGTAGCTACGCACCACACGTCGATTTTTTTTGTCAGTTACCAGTTTCTTGCTGAAGCATTACATTCCTTTTTCCTGAAAGCAAAACAATCCACTCAAAGTCTATATGCTCTATCCGGTCACTTTTTTCACCATCAATTTGACACCCACAGTCCAGTGTGTTGTCCGTTTCGTTTTACAACTGGCACAACCGATATACGGTCACTGTAACCCAAAATTGCTATCCTTGACCGATTTTCTCGGTCTTTATGCATTATGCCACAATTTTTTATCGTCTAATTTTTCACCGCAACTCCTCTCATACACTGTAAAGCTCCATTGCTTGAATACGTCTCCTTCAGGAATGTTTCTTCTTCACGATATCCGCGTATCCGTCAATCTAGTTTAGTTCTCCGACAGGACAGTCTTTCTTCTGTAGGATTTGTGTGATTTTGTGCCATTCTCCACCCACCCCACATTTTGGCAGAATAACTACGCCTACCTCCAGCCGGATGGTAGTGGATGGTAGTTCAATCCTTGACTTTCCCAGCCGGATCGACCACTTGACCTTGAGTTTAAATTCACCGGGCGGTATCGCAGCAATTGACTTGAATGCCTTCTCTTATATTCAATCGCGTTCGCATAATTGTACAGTCCCATTCAGCTTTCAACTGTACCGTTTGATCTTGCATTGCAGCATGCTTCGGGGTTATCCGAAATAAACTATTATAATAATTATTATTATTATAATGTCGTCTTAGATATTGTTGACAATAATTTAGTGTACCGTATAGACAGAGTAGTACCCTTCACTCTCCATCCGTCCACCAATGGGACCTCCCATGTAAGCATATTTGGGGGTACTGAAACAGAGATACCACCCAATGCATGAGGTATAACCGGATTGGTGATCTATCGGGGGAGTAACTGGGGCTAGCAATACCCGGACGGATACCGTTCCTATTCAAGAACGGAGAACACAGTCTCCCATCGCTCCTGAGTG
This sequence comes from Fasciola hepatica, assembly GCA_948099385.1. Taxonomy (NCBI): domain Eukaryota; kingdom Metazoa; phylum Platyhelminthes; class Trematoda; order Plagiorchiida; family Fasciolidae; genus Fasciola; species Fasciola hepatica. Next base: position 8,847,421 of record CANUEZ040000019.1, read on the forward strand.
TGATCGGTTGTGCCAAGCGCAATATGTCTTGAAGGATACAGTGGCTGAGCTGGGCATGTTGGGATACACGAGTTTTATATGCCCATCAATCAATGAAGTTTTTTGCAGAAATGGTATCTAACCGGCCGGTCGTATGTAAAGAAATAACCTGGGCTCGGATCAAGCGCACTCGAGGAACAGCAAAACCAGGCATGAACGGCGGGAGTGCCTTCTTTCACATTTGGTTGGGGCTCACTCGTTTATATCCGGAAATAAGCATGTAATTATTGGCAGATAACTTCCTGATCAATCACAAGGCCACGTTGCTGTGTCTATACGATCGAACAATTACGGTCCACACTTATGCGACTGGCTGGATACTGCAAATGGAGCTACAACACACTGGGCCGCGAGTGGAAACACTCAAATCACTACAATTTAGCTCCTACTACCTGAGTCTGCCTCCTGATAGGCAACTACTTTTCCAACTTCCGGAAAAAGAGTTACCAATACTAACTCGATCGCAGGCCGGTATCTCCAAAATAACAGGGCGTAGAAAACACTACTCGACTTTGAATAACGGGCCGGTTCCAAGCATGAGCACGGGAGCTCACAGTGTAAAGAACAAATACTGAAGATTCCCCCAAATGTTCTAAGTGTTTTGTGAATTTGGTTTTATTCGACATTACTTTGAAAAGCTTGTCCATACACCATACTTTTGCCCCGTTTATTTATTTGTGTGCGATATTTCAATTTGACCTTTAACCATTTCTGACTGTCGTGCTTGAGCCAAAGGGGCTTTAAACCTTTGTTGTTTCACTGTTGATACAATTTGGCCGCATGCCTGGGGTTTGTACATATTTGTACCTTTTGTGAATTTCGATTTAGTACCTTCCTGTTCTAGTTTTGGGAGTCTCCCGAATTGGCTACGCGTTGCTCGATTTGCGAGAATTGACTTACAGTACTCAAGTGAAACCTGGACGAGAAAACTCGGTGGAAATGCCCGGACAAGGAAACAAGGACCTCATGAGACAACAGGAAGTAACTCAGAAATTCTATGGGGATGGTTTGGGTGTTATTGATTTTCTGGATAATGCTCAGTCTACTAGTTCTGTCAGTTCCGGTTCGTATATTTCTAATCGCAATGAATATGGTGTTGTTAGTACTTGTATAATAAGAGTAATGGAATGACAGTGCCAACTGCCGTTAGCCAGAAATGAAACAGATCCTCTTCAGCAAGGAACTGGCCTCAGCGGGCCAGCAGGAAATCAATGTAGCTCACGATATCAACATCGCAATGGCGACGTATTCGACGAACATAAACCCTTGAGGCCGCCTGAAACTACCGGGGTCCTGGCATTCGACCCAACGGGAGTGGAGCTGGCCCCTTTTGACGGGAACCCCGAGCAATACTGTATATTCATGAAGCTTTTCGAAAATTCTGCTGAGTGCAAAGTTGCAGGTTCTAGGCAAGGGTTTTTGTATTTCTTGCATCACTGCAGTGGAAGGCCCAAAAGTGCTATCGAAGGCTGTGCGATTCTTTGTCCACCAATGGGGTATATCGGGGCAAGCAGAATCCCCAAATACTTGCTTGGACAGCCTTTAAGGGTTGCTGGAAGCTTGACTGATGGTGTTTTATCGGAGGCAAAAGGGGCTAAGAGCAAGACTGAATTATTGCCAAATTTGATGATGAAAGTGCGGAGTTGCAGTATGGCACTGGAGGGCTTGGAATACCAGTCTGATCTGAATGCGTTGCGCACACCGGAAAGCATTGTCCGATGCCTATCTATTGATCAACAGAGCCGATGGGCAGAGGAAGCTGAGAAAATAAAGATGCTCGGGCGAGAATATACGTTCGACTATTTGACGGGGTTCCTAGGTCGTCACACCCGTGTCGCCAACAGCCGATTCGGGCAAATCGTACGCGAAAGTTGCAGGTTAGCGCGAACGGAACCAGCATCGGCTCAAGTTGTAGGGAAGGACTGTAACCGAATCCAGACTCTGGCTATCACGCACATGACAAGTCGAGAGCCCGGGAGGTCGGCTGAATGCAAGCTATGCAATTCACCGTGTCAGCTACCGGATTTTCCGACCTTTCATAGGATAAGTGTACCCATACCGGTGGTCTACAGTATAAAGGATCGGCTCACGTTTTGTGCGTCTAAGCAACTCTCATCGAGCCTCTGGATGCAGCTTCAGAGTGAAATGTGACCAGGACAAATACTTGGGTAATCGTCACTCTTTACTACATGGCCCTCGAAACAACAGGCCTACTCAGCCGTATGAACCCAGGATTGTCTGTTCAACGGGACATGAGGATTTCAACCTAGCGAGATTATGCATCGTATTTGTTGACATCGTGACACCTAAAGGATTGAGGAGGGTCATGACCTTTTTCAACACGGAATCGGATACTTCGCTGATTACGCGCCAGCTCATAGAAAGCTGTAAGCTATTTGGCTTGCCTACCTCTCTCAAGATCAGCTCGATTGCAGGGGGTCATGTAAACCATTCGACGACGCAGACCCTGCTGTTAACATCTTTAATTGATGGAGCAGCCGTAAACTTTTCGGAAGCCTTTGCAATAGACAGCTTGCCAATGGGAACAGTCGACTCTATTAGATCAATCGCCAAGAGATAGTTTCATCTCATCGACAAAGTCCGAAGAAGTGTCAAGCCCCCACTTTGATATACTAATTGGGTGCAATGTATCAGAGGCTCTTCGAGTGATTGAACAGGGCACGGGCGATCGTAAATAACCATTTGCTACGCGAACGATACTATGCTGGACACTTCTCGGACACGTGAAGAACGAAGGTCAAGAATCGGCATCAGTAAATTGCTTAGTGATCGCCGAGGGAAGTGCCTATCTATTACACAACCAAACTTTCGATATTGAATCCAACGGTCTATCACAGGAAAGTGAAGTTAAGCCAAAAGAAGATCACTCGGTGCTTCCAGCGTTGAGTTCAAAGACAAAACTCCAAGATAAGCAATACGACGTTGTTCTACCTAAGCGACCACCGTCAAACTATCTATCAAAAAATGGCCGGAAGGCTTTTGAAATATCTCGAAAAAGGACCTGTTCGGGAAGCCCAGTTGAAAATTGGACACCAGCAGGTCACGCAAAGCGGCTTTAAATTGGCCGACCTAGTGGAAGTGCACGGTGCCTGGGTGAAACTGCGTGGCCGGCGGCAAAACAAGGTACCCTCTGCCGAAGCAAAAATCACTGAGCTGAAGTCAGTATCCATAAATGAACTGAAAACGACCGCACTGTTATTGGGTTTTAAGGTAGCAATAATCCTAAGAGAGAATGATACCACCATATTGGGCAGATCCTACCGTTTTGTTACATTGCAGGAAGCGGGGCAAATGAAGAGCTTGTTGGAAATATCAAAGAGTTGGGTCCCTCGTAGCAAGAAACAGCTAAGTAAATCTTGGTGATTCGATCTCGAAACTACATACAGAGGACAAAATAGTTAGCAGACCGCCTCGCGCCGAGTTATCCAGCGTCCTATTCCATTTCATGCCCCACAGCTATTCAATCCAACCCGTTTTTTCGGAACCATTGCGAAATGTACTAAGTTCCAGTTTTTTATACAACGTGAGCAAAACTGAGGAGAAGAAATTCACCAAGATTTCATTTGGACTGTTCAAGTTTGGCTTTTTAGCTGGAATCACTTCGTGAAACTATTCTGGCCTCCGAAGAAGAACATTTATTCACATTTTATAGAGCGTTGTTTGTCATATATTTTGTACACAGGAAAACTCTGAAGCACTGTGGTGGGTGCCAGTATTTGATCAGTTTCCGTGTTCACGTGTGCTTTATAACTGTCCGTCGAACACCTGTTTTCGGGGCTGATTTATAATCAGAAACTGATTTTCAGTTCTTTCAGAAAATTTGGTGTGGTAATTTTGTGTGATTCCACTGTTTCTTGACCTTTGAGTTTTACGCGGTATCCCATTGTCACTTGAAAGTTGCATCTACGTTCATCTTCTGCGCTCACGTTTGGAAGCGCTCTTAGTTCAACCAGTGGCTGTAATAGTTTGCTGCTTGGGATACGTAGACTAGCTCGTTCACCAAAATGTTTTACTCTAGAACGTCTTTATTTGAGTTGTGCTTCTGTCTTCTGACGAATATGCCAATCTCAAATTGTGTGGCGGGATTTGAAGTTGTTTCCTTGTGGATTGTGCTAGTGATGACTGCGACGGAAACCTGTTTTACGCGCGGCTGACACAGGAAGTTAGTAACCACAGACGCTGTCAATAAGCTATGAGTAGGAGTGAAAATAATCCCCCCATCCTTGACCTCAGACAACTGCTTTAAACGAAGTATTCACCATTTATGGTCAAAAGCACTATTCACTACCAAGGGTCTCTTTCATGCAATTTACCGTTTCATGATTTACAATGATGCCAAGTCATCAAGAGGTTAGCTGGGTTACCGCTTGAATGTTAAAGAATTCCCTCCTTGCTGTTGGACTGTTTTCAACCAACCGCATTCGCCGTTAAGTGCCGACCCTAGCGACCAACCTAGGAACTCGGTGGCCTTAACTGGCTCCCTGGAACAATTCTTCTGTACCCCATGCTGCTTGCCCCTGACTGATCGATTGTTTAAGCTGTCCATCCACTGCCAAGGTCAATCGACCTTGACCTAGCAGAACCTATACAAACAGCCGAGTTCTGGACTCCCCGAATCATACGACTTAGGTGCCCATTGAGACAATAAACTTCTCCAGTCAACCCATTACCCTGTGTTCTTATCCGAGCTAGTGGTTGATAGTGTCCGGGCATACGGGCTCTAATGCAGCCCGACTGAAGTTATGGTACCGCGTTTTGTGAACCGGTTGTAAGTGGTGGCTTGGCGCCCGTAGAAAACGAGATAGACGTGAAATACCATAGTGCGACTTTCATTTGGGTGAGTGCCCAAAGGTTATATGAGTGTTGTGATCAAATTTGACACCGCCGTTGTCCGCGATGGCTGCCAGTGCTACGGAAACTGCTGTAGTCGATGATTCTGGGACAAAACCTCAGGCAGTTAGTGGCAGGTACCAGAGTTTTGCAGATTTTGAAATCGATTTTCGAGTTCTTTAAGGGAAAAGTCGATGTCTTTTATATTTAAAAATGATGAAAGCGGTTCATTGTGGCGACGCACGCATTCCAGTGCCTTTCCAAAGTCTTTTCCTCACTTTCGCGTAAAGTGCCGTTGTGTTCACGACAGCAGGCCTCAAATGGTTGCAACAAGGTGGGTATTGTTATTTTGGCATCTAACTGTTCCGCCAGAAACCGTCTTAACGTTGACCGGAACTTCTCACTGTTTATGCTGTTGGGACCCAGTACGAGTTGGTGCGTAAGTGCCTCGAGCATAATCGCTAGTTCCCTTTACTAAGTGACAAGATGTACGGTAAGAATAGGAGACTCACTTCAGATCAGGAGACACCATGCCAGAGTGATGACAACTTTCCACAATGCAGGAGACATTTTTATATAGGTTCGGAATAATTTCAAATGGTTTTTTACTATGAGAGATGTTCACACTTTACGAACAAGGCCAGTGCGTCCAGGTGGGCGATCAGACGCATTGAAGATAAAGGAGATGGCGGTGGGTAAGGGGATTCGCGTATCCTGTCTGGGGAAGGAATGATGAGGCACACTTTTTACGTGCCTCATTCGGTTGAAGCGTTGGTGGTCAAATATGGTGAGGCATTGCTGGCTGAAGTCACGCATCCATCAAACCGTGGTGGATAGGCATTGTAGTACGCTATGTTGGTAGGTGAGTGTGGTTTATTTAGGTCTTTCTCCCATTTCATTCTTCCACGTGAAATTGGTGTCAGTTACAACCATGCTATGAGGGAAGTAACGGAGGAGTTTTCGTTGACCGTTAGGGTGAAAACAGTCATTGTAAACCGAAGTCATGCACATTATTCCGCATTTCAGGAAGCATGCTCTGATTCTCGGGTACCGTTTTGTCATTCCGTGCGCTTTGTGATACGGGAAGGATTGCGTTCAGCTCAGAAAATTATCTATAAACGACAACTGGAGCATCCATCAGTGGATTCGAAAAGTGGTTAAAGCGTCGACACAGGTGCACTTCGGTAAGTTCAAGGTGGTAATATCCAGTCGCAGTCCAGAGATTTTTGCGTATCGTAGTCGGAAGTGATTGCCTTATGAGGAAATATGGGTTGCCTATAGCGTTGAGTGGGGTACCTTGCTTATTACTAGTGGGGTTTAAACGGAGAATAGATATTTGGAAGGCAGTATTGTGCTCAACGTCTTCCCTAGTGAATGTTTTCACTCAGAATCCCAAAGCGACCTGAGGAATCGGGGGAAACCAGGCGTGGATGCACTGGGAGTCAGTTAGTCAAATCAACGGGTGGAATTGGGATGTATCCCAGTTACTTAGGACGGCTTACTGCCTTTGTTCGTGAAGCCTAAGGGATGCACTTGTGTACGCATGTCGTGTGAGAGGTTATCCCGCAGTGTGGTCAGTGGGGTGTTCAGTGTCGGCGGGCCTATGCAGTTATGATAGCCATAGAGGTAAATCCAAACAGTACTTGTGTGGTGATTCAGCAGCTGTCACACGTGATACGGCAAGGTACAGATTCGTAAAGAAGTACAAGGGTGAGCCTCAACCAATAAGGATCACTGCGGAAAATTCCGAAAATAGCTTCTTGTGACTGGTCATCTTTGAGTCTACCAATTATGTTCTCCATTTTAACACATTTATGCAAACCCACTCTGCAAAACAATTAACGTGCTAATTGGCGGCCTTCGTCCTCTTGCTACTCCCGTTCGCATAAATCTGGGTGTGGACAATTTTAATACCGACTATCAATTCACTTCATTACCACTACTGCAACTTGTTCCTTCCTCCAGCTGGGGTTGCTGCCATGAAGCCACATTGTTGCCTTTGCCAACACAGAAGTGCGACTTGGGCAGGCTACCGGTTTGTCGTTGGGCTACGGAGATCGGTGGCCCGTGCACTCCTGTGTTGCCTCCGGTAATGGAGGCAACAGTCATGGAAAACCGGACAGAATTTTTCCAAGTGAAATGTTATCAATAAGCGCGGACTTACGGTGAGGGGGTGTACTGGGGTAGCTTTGAGTAGTTTTATGGCAAACTAGGTTTGTAGAATCAGTGCCACAGTTGCAAAAGTTAGCTCGGATATTAAGTTCAGGAAAGGATGTGCTGTTATGTTGCGCAGACAGGACAAGCAACACAAGTATAACTTCAAGCAACGATACGCCGGTTTCCCAGTTTATAAACAATAGCAGCAGACATAGACAAATCTCCTCCAGTAAAGGACCCGTTGAGCCAGTTCCATGCACATTGCAGTCATGGGTAGTCCCATTGCCTTCAAAACGTAGTACTCACTTTAGGAAATACCGATGCTGAAGATCAGGAGACCATGGGTGGCCCGTCGCAGCTTGTAGAGTTTCGGCAGCCTTACGCAATAACTTCGGTGCAATATGAACTGCATAGCAATTTCACCGATGCGGCAAGACACCTACAGCATCTGTCACATGGAAAACCCGTCAGTAGACCCGAACGAAACTGCCAATTGGGTCCAATGCTGCGGGTGCACTCGGTGGGCACGTGATCAGTGTGCCAATTTTCGAAAGGAAAAAACTACTTTTATGCGCATTGCTTATCGTATCCACGTAAGCGACACACAGTTAAAGAGCACTAAACTGCTTTTTCCAGTGTGAAACCACCATGCTAGCCGGGAGAGGATACACTTTTGATATAGTCCTCGGTGGCTAACTCAACTGGTCGAGTCACGAGGAACTGTATCATTCCTTGGATCACCTCGGATGTGCCGAGCACAAACCTCTCCACCTGGAACTGTCCGCTTGGTTTTTGGCTTAACTGCCGCTCCTCTCTTGGGCTGAGTAATCAGATAAAAACTTCCTTATCCATCTCTCTGTTTTTCGTTTAACTTTCGGAACACTTTGGAACTTTCGGTTCTCTGCCCATTCCTTTGGCCTCCAAAAGTAGGTGCTTTCGATACTTAGCGTCGTCGTCACCAGCGGTGATTGCTTTCTTTTAGAATTCCGAGTGACTGTCTTAAAAAGGATAACTCACCCGAAGGGATTCATTAGGGTTAGTCCAGGTACCAGGACCGATGGTTGGTTCGGTTCCACGGAACAAGCCTTGCGTGATGTATTCAAGTGTACGTATACATATATATGTACAAACGTACGCATTTACATGTACATAATTATTTATATATGGCTGTTAACGTCCATTCATTTGTTTACGCAAATACACGCATATGTGTTCCATGGGCCGATGGACATTTCCGTTAGTTGCCCGGCTGGATGCAGAGAACAATGCAGTCATTCCGCCCAATCTGGGCCCCCGAGTGCTAAAACAATACCACCGGGGCATGCGGTCCTCCATCATAACTTCACGTGGGTTACAGCTGGCGCCACTTATCGCCAACAGCATTTTCTTTTGCGTACATAGCGCGGTCATATCTTTCGATTGCGTAAAGCACCATAGGAATTTACTTGTTATACACACTTTGGGACTTTCAGCGTTAGCCTTTACCAGTTATCGTGGGTTGCATCTTCGTAGTTATCGGGGACTGTGTATTCTCCCAAAATGGGTATCAGTTATCCCACATGTTTGGAAGATGCGCTAAAAGCAGCTTGTTTTCTCTCCCGTATGTTTTCTTCGTAGCCCTGGTGGGCAGTCTAGCTTCGACTACGGCACCTCTATTGCCGATCCTGCATTTGCGATCTGGCGAATTTCGTTGTGCTGGTACATATCCAGGTGGAATTCCAAATCAAATCAAATCGAATCAGAGCAAAGGATGGCGGCCGACTCCAATCATAGTCCAGTTTCTTGGTCCTGTGAGACCCGGCGAGTCACCGGGCTCCGACTTCTCGGAACCCTCTACTTGAGCGTCCATTATCTGGTTGATCCACTTAAGGGTTGCGAACTGGGGAGGTTGCTGTGGAAGACACAACACTTTTGGGCCGCTGGTTCATTATGGGTCACGAAACCTGATAACCCCAGTGTAACTGCGCCTCGATCCAGTGAGCCTTCTGTTTCCAGATCGACAGGGGATGGCTGACTGAGTGAAAAGCCTCGCTGACAAACTTTGGCCATCTTGCCCTCACCCACCTGCGTAACAACTTCGTCTGAGAATTTGGTGAAATTCAAGAGAGGATTTGCCACTCATAAATCCGTGCTGTGCCTTACAGAGCAACTTGTGGTTCACCAAGTGTTCTCTTGCGCTCCCCTATCATTCGCTCTGAGCACTTGTAGAGAATATACGCAAGGCCCACAAGATGGTAGTTCCTCCCCACTAGCCGTGATACTCTCCTGTGGATGGTCACAGCTGTGGCTCACCTCCAGCCCAACGGTAATACCCCAAGATTGGGTGTGGCACAGTGGAGACGACGAACATGTTCACTGGTCATGGCAACCAGTGGCTTCATGATAACTGGGTGTACGCCATCGGGCCCCGTGGACTCACGTTAACTTAAATCTTTCGGTTACTTCACTGCTTGCACTTCGATGATTCGCAAGTTGGAAAAGATGGAAGCCAACACGTGTTTCGGTTGATGCTGCCCTCCACCATTTCGGTTTACACCCTGAAAATACAGGCGTCGGCTTTGCCCTGGTCTTCATAAATTTCATCCCCACTCCTAAAGACCAGATATCTCACTGTATTCCTCGGCGAAGACTTTGGCTGAACTAACTTGAAGCAACTCAATGAGTTTAGTTTAGATCAGATGAGATCAGCTTAGAGCACGGGACTGGCTCCCAATGGCAATTATAGTCCAGCCTCTTGCAACCGCGAGCCGTCGAGTCTCACCGTGTTTTGACTTTCTCGGATCCTCTGTCTTTCGGGAGCGGGGAGCACGACACCTTCGAGGAGTGCCTTCAGAGAGAGGCAAACAGTGACATTCCAGTAGGGTTAGCACCACAAACCAACAGGTTCGTTCTTCCTGCAGCAGTCGAGACCCCCGCTATCAGCTTTCATGAAAAAGTACGGAGAAGAAAGGTTCAGGGAGATCAGTAAGTAGCAAGGGGAAGAACGTGTACTAATTGAATAGGACTGAGGAGGAGGAAAGAAGAGAAATCGAAAAAGAGGAGGAAAGCTGAAGTGGACTCGGATACTAAAGCTAGGCTCAGGTTCGTGACTCACGGGTAGTTCAACAGGGCGTGTCCGCACGGCTTCCAGCTTCCTCTTGAACACTATCAGGGTGTTCGCTTCCGCCACCATCTCGGGAAGTTTATTCCAGTTCCTAATTACCCTGATGGTTTTATTGGCCCTCTGCTTGGTTGGTTTCATCTGGCGCCCAAGAAAAGTGGAGTTTCCGTCGCGGGTAAACGGCGGCTTTTTCATGGCTGACAACCCAATGAGTCGTTTCATTGTTCCGATCAATTCCCCCTGCTCTCCCCCGTTATTCGGCGAGAATAACCCTAGCTCTTCCAGTCTGTCCTCATACTGCCGGCCTCGTAGCCTCATACTCTCCTCGGGAACATCCTTCCCCTTTACAGGGGGGCTGCCCTCGCTAACTGCTGAGTTCAGGCTTTAACTGCGTACTTCAAGTGGGATCGGGCAAGGGTCGGATATGTCAGCAATAGCACCCCGGGCCCTGTTGAAGTGATCATTCTGCCCAGCTGACACATGGCCCTATTTGCCTAGTTAGCAGCCCGCAGACACTGTGCAAGGGCTCAAAGTCACTTGAAACGATCATGTCCAAGCCCCTGATCTGCGTTTCTGGCCAGGGTTTCCGGGTTGTCCGAGCTAAAATACTGCATTTTTCTGGATCCCTTGGCAAACAGAAGTGAGCTTTTGGCCAGGTTCAGAGGCAAGTCCCGTACTACTGACTACTGGTAGGGGGCATCTAGGTCCATCCGAAAGTGGTCAGATTCTGGGCATCCCTGAACCCTCTCGTTATTTACGAACATGGAGTAGGGCGATTTTATAGCCCGTGGTAAGTTGTTTGCACAAATCAGGAACAGTACCGGACCCAGGCTGTTCCCTGAGGGACCCCACTAGATGCTCCCGCTATCAAGGACTTCGTTTCCTCAAATGTGACGAAGAACTTGAGGTCAGTTGTGTGAGCTTTTGACCGTACTGTTAGTCCTGCAGCCAAGCCCACCCCTCCGAGCTTATGAAGAAGCAACCAATGGTTCACATTATCAAACTACTTGCTGAATTCCGGATAAAATTTTTCCACCTCCTCTCCTTGGTCCAACCCTTTGGTTGACTCAATAAAGAGCTTAGCAAGTTGCTGGAGCGGGACCTGCTCTTCCTAAAGCCAGGCTGTTTATGGGCGATTAGATTGTTTTTCTCTAAATGGCTTACCGAAGCACCTCGGAATAATTTCCCATAACCTTCAGTTCCACTGATAGCAGGCTAATAAACCGGTTGTTCATTACCCGGTCCCATAGACCTTCCTCGCGAATTGGCAAGATTTTCGCAGTTTGCCATCCACTCGGTACCTCAACACCCTTGGGAGATTTGTTAATCAGTGCGGATAAGGGCCCTGCCAGTGTCCCAGCCAGCGAACTAAGAATCGCTGGGTGGATTCCATGAGGTCCCGGAGCTTTCCGCGTACCGGGGGCGCCTAAAGTCAATCGTAAATCGTCTGGGGCTATTTCCATTTCCTCCACTGGAGCAGTCCTAGACCACTCCGGGGTCGGCGGCCGTCTTCCTTCATTCACTCTCTGGACCTCTTCAAAGTACCCTCGGAGGACTTCCGCTCTCTGTTCGGTCTTCTTCTCCTGGTATCCACTCCCCATTTGCAAACCTGCAACGGTTACCCGCGCATTCTCCTCGGCTGGGAAGTGGTAAAAGAACACCTTTGCGTGTTTATTGGCCCCCCTAGCTGCGCCATCTTCGTGTGTTAGTTTGCCTCTCCTTTGTCGTTCCCACAACTTACTCTTTCTCCTGCGTTCCAGCGGCCGTCTATGCCCCGTGGCTTCCCGATACCTTCTCCATGTTTATCGCTTCGCCTACCTGCTGGAGTCATGCAACCTTTCCACCAAGGTGACCGTCCTCCTCTAAGGACTGTGTGCATAGAGGCTATTTCTTCGGTCAGCCGAGGTAGGCCAATTCTTTTGCTTAACCACATTTCACTCACCCTACCTTCGTGGTCCTCAGCTGATGGCGCTGCCGTTGACAGCAACCTATCCTCGTCCAGCCCCCGAAGTTTCTTCGCCACTTGTCTGAAGGTTTTGCTCTCTCGCCCAGGACCTGGAACCTGATAACCCCATGGTCGCTTTCGCCAGGCGGAGCATCTGTTCTGAACTCTTCCACTTCCGTGGCGAACTCAGAGATAACTAGGTCATGTAGCCCCGAAGTTTTGGCCCTCTCGCCATCAAGAGGCCTGGTGAATGCGCAACTCCAGGTCCATATCCTCAACTTGGTCTGAGAGGTATTGCCCAAAGACCACACCGGTGCCCAGATCGAGTGCCAGTCAATCTCAGGGGCACTGAATTACCGAGTACCAGGAATCACTCTGCTTTCCTGGGTTCCCTCAATAGGTACCCCAGCAGACCTTTATCCTCTTCAGGGATTGACGAGGGACTCCTGTAGACGCACCCCAGCGTCACCCTTCGTGACCGAACTTCCATTTGCGCTGAGAGGACCCGTAAAATGGGAGAGGAACACTGAATGACTTGGTTTTGGGTTGTGTGTTCAACTAGAACGGACACCCCTCTTATTCTTCCGTCCCCTCTATCTGTTATCTACACAGAAACCTGCCGGGAAAACCAGACTTTCCTTATCCACGAATCTGTGATAGCTATGTGGCCTATACCTCTAGATTTCGCCCCTGACTCTCCCCATTTATACCATACACAGCACTCGTTACACTGACTCACCGATATGCCCTCGTTTTTTTGGCAGCTTACCTGGTTGTAATGACTCACTTTCGCACTACGATTCTAAGCCAGACTGCTTTCCACGTTTAACGCTACTAACTGGTTTCCCAATAGTTCCACAGTGGTGTCTTTGCTCGCTACTACTTTCCATGGGGACCTTAAAAACATCGGGCTCCTTTGGTTCCGCTGGCCCCTAGGCTCGGCTGTTGGTGTCAGGCCCAATGTTGGGGGTGTTAGGCCTCTCGTCAACACCAGAATACTTTGGCTGTGCGGGACTTTGTGGACAACCAGCGGGGCCAGTCGCAACACGGGCGAAACTGTGCCTGGAATGCCTACCGATATAGCTAACGGGGAAGGTGCGGAGATTTTTCTGCCTCGCCAAATAGTATGGGCCCTCCAAGGTGACGAGTTATCTGATTCAATGGCTATGACTCCTTTGGAGCTCGTGTTGATCTGGCCCACAGCTGCGAGATTTGCATCCCGATGCCTTTCAGGCGCAGCCCGTCAGCAGTGGGTTTCCTTCTACCAAGCCATGGTACCCTCTTAACGAGTGCATGGCTTGGCGATCCAATCTGCCCTAGAATATCCCTTAATCCTTGTCTTAAGTTCTGAATTTGTCTCCGTGTCTCTCTGCAGAACAGCTAAGCCAACCCCTCTATCACTACATTCCTATTCCGCCTTAGAAATATCTCGATGAGAGCCCGGATTTCGTTGCTGGCTTCCACTAAATTGCGGCTTGTAACCTCACTTGTTCTTTTTGCGTAGACCGATCCTGGACAAGGTCTGCCAGCCGACTTACCTCCCTTTCATCCGTAACTTTGAATGCTTCACTTGTCCATCTTTTCTTCAACTTCGCCTTTCCCGCCTTAAGATTAGAGAAGGATCGTCTACTCGCCGGCATCAGGAAGGAGGTGTCTCCAGTGCTTTCGCTGTCCAGACCTGCAGTGTAATTAGCCTCACCAGTCTCTATGCACAAGCCGGTGCTGGGAGTGGCTCCAATGTTAATCTTACTTTTCTCAGCGGATAATTCTCGGGACAGTTATTCCGCGCGTGTTATGCACCCTGAGCCACCTCCAAGTTTCTTCGTCCCTGTTCTCGTAGGCCATCAGAACTCTCTTTGCTATCTAGCTGCAGACCCAGTGAAACAAACCTGAGCAAATACCGCAGCGCATACTCTCCTGGACATCCAACGAACACCGCACGTGTCCACACGGAAACTGTACCCATCTCTAGGAATTTCCAAGTACCTTCGATGTTGTTCAAGGATTCGAGTCTCTGAACGAACATGTAATAGTGCTTTTCACTGTCCTATCAAGAGTAGCGGCCACTGAGTTTAGTCCCAAAAGCTGGCTCTATTGAAATCTTGGGAGGGTAGCAACTGGGAACCTCAAGAAGTAACTCTATTGCAAAACTGATAGGGGGCAACTGTGGTCGAGGAGGACAAGAGAGCTTATAACCGTAGGCTCAGAAGCCACACTGGGGTAACCAAGGTAGAATGCTGGCCCATCTTTTTCTTGTCTTTTGCTTTTCCTCTGTCAACTCTCCCTCCGACGTGTTTCTGTTCTGCCTTTCGAAGTACTGATGGCCAATTTTCCAAACTGTCTCCGTCTTTTCCGTTTTCAGACCGAGAATATTTTGCTCCAATTTATATTTCTGTTTCTTTGTACAATTTACCGGAGGATATTAGTTTCCAGCTATATAAATATGCTGAATTTGCAACCTCCTACCCTCTCCGATCCTCGCTCACTGACCCCTTCCTGGTGTGGCGCAGTCCACTCAATTTCTCTGGCGAGTGCTAGTCAAAAGGTTTGCTTCAAGTCTCGTTGGATTTTCACTGCTGAGTTTTTATCGTTCTTGTGCGGAAGCCGGGTTCCTTTGCTGTCAGCACCCCTGAGAATCCGCCAGCTTCTGTTCCGCTTTCTACCTGCCCGTCAAATTGCCGGTGTCCCTCAGGCTAACTTTTTCTTTACGTGTTCAAGCACTAGTGCAGTCGAAGTGGTTTTTGCTCCATAGTCACGAAGACCCGCTGCACCGTCAGAGTAAACTGGTAACCAGACCCTGAAACTTGAATTGGAGGACCACAGAGTACGCCGGTAGGTCAAGAGTCGTGCCGATCAGGACGAAAGTGGAATGCCTTCTGCCACACTTATGATTGCATTCTCGAAAGACATTTCACCCTAATCAGCCACCAACCTGGCCCGCATTTGCACTGGTTTCTCTTACTAACTTCCAGCGTCTTCCAGCAAAAAGCAGAAAGAACAGAAGCGTAAAGTGAAAATAGCGGGAAAAAACTAAAGTAATAAGGGCAAATTACGATGACGAGAAGGAGTCCGAATACTGCTAAGTCACTGGAAGCGGCACTAAGTCGTATCATTTAAAACCTCCAACCATCTGGCAGATGGGTCGCTTGAATCCCAACCCGGAAGTTCAACAGGTTTAACAGCGTACGCCGAGAAAATCCATAGGTAGGAGGGCATAAAACTTGTCCCAGCTACCTTAATTTGGTTAGATTCAGTATTTGATCCACAGGCTGGCCTCTGGTTCCTAACACCCCATCCATAGCTTCAGATTTGTTGTCACAGTTTCTCCCTTGCATTCGAGGAATATTACTACCGTAATCAGCAAAGTATCTTAGCCGTATAAATCAACGGACCCGACGGCTGCCTTGTACACTGAACCCCTGACAGACAATCGGATGCCAAGTCGATACAACAGATGGCTGAGGTTGGCAAAAGCCAAATGCGTCTTTTGGATGCGCAAAGACACTTCAGCTGATATTCGTCCAACCGGTGAGATGGAACTTCCCAGGCAACGAAAATTATCTAGTTCAGCTAGACTTCTCAGGTCAACATGAGGTTTGGTATTGAGCCAACCCAATCCAGCAGCAGCACCTTACACTCTGAATGTGCGAAGGACCGGACAAGACATGATTCTGGGACCAGTGCTGGCCCAAGCCTAACGTGTATCCAAATACTTACCCCTGTAGGGTTTGGGAAAAGCTTCTGGAACTGCAATCTCAAGCTTTGTATAGTTCAACCTCAGCTTGAGAAGTCGAAAACTTTTCTTTTCTTTGATGGGAAAATAAAAAGCACATGTAGTTCACCGAGTATATGTACAGATAACACCCGCCTGTTTAGGGCTGTTTTACTGGCATGATGACTTTAGATATCGGGATGAATAGTTCGCTGGGCTTTTACTTCGTGTCTACTTACGTTTTGTTCCATTTCGAGGCCGCGGTGATGGTTCTCGCGCAGATGATACTTGAGATTTTCTAGTTACTTAGCGCATTCAGTAGATGGATCGTTGAGGCTGTAACTTTGAGAGAAATAAGGGCAGGAGAAACGAGGTAGAAGGCAAGAGAAAATGGCACAGAAACGATTTGGCAGTTGAGCAGAAAGTGAAATAATAGCGGTAACAACAACGAGACTCAACTATTTGGCCGAACAAATGTTAGTTCGAAAGACGGTTTGCCGTGCCTCCCCGAAACCTTTAACGCTACACACAAACCAAGCGCTGTTACATGTTGGGCTTGCATGCAAACAAGTTAAGAGTCAGCGGTATGTCAGGTACTTGGGAATTTTGTGTTTGAAGACTGTAGGATATCGGGGAAGCTGTTCCCAGTACCTTGGGGCCTAGCAGCAGACTTCGCCGTGTGTTTATTTTTCTGTCTTTCTTCAATGTTCAGCTTTGGATTTCCTAATTATCCTTCAGGGCTCATCATCATGCTCATCATTCAGCCTTAAACAGCATGGAAAGCCCCACTGGTCAATGCCTTTCCCACTGTGTTGCATGTAGAGGTGGAAAGAATTGGCACACAATGCGGAGAGGGAGTGCACTTATAGAGCGCGAAAAGGAGACAACGCTCTAATAACCAACCCACTGAATACGGTCTAACTATAAAAAGCACGTTGATCACTCATCTAGATTCGGCGGAGAGTGACGACACGATCGCCACTGTTCACGGTTCGCTGCCATATCCTTCAGTATCTCCAACCAACTGGGTGAGGGATCTTTTGGACTCTAACCACGAAGACGTGAGGCACCTACCTCTTTCAAGTTCACTGGACGTTTTCTCATCCCCGCTGCCACGTCATCCTTTGACCTCCACCCCTTGGGGGGACAGAAAACAGGGCACGGCGTGGTAGGCGTGTTTGCCATGCGTAACACCTGTCCCAACCAACGAAGTCTTCCAATCTGGGTACGCTGTGATAGAGCACTCTTTGAAATGGTGCCCAATACTCAATTTCTGACCTCAGAACTGCTCATTTAGTCTTTCTACCAAATCTTATCGATGCTACGCAAACACTGATGGTCGAAAATCTCAGAACGACGAATGCCTTCCACACCCAGACTCCTAGTTTAGCAGCTATACAACAGAACTGGTGTAATGCACGTGACCTTTCAACTTAAGCGAAGTATCAGGTCGGCACCACAAATGCCTCAATCCAGCGTACGCCTCCCGAACCTTTGTTACACGGGTGATCCCTGCCGCTACTGTGCTCCTATTCGTCGTCACGCTGCTGCCGATATAAGTGAAGCCGTCGATAGCTACCAGCACCTCCCCATGGAGCGTAGATCATGGAATGTTTGATGTCCAGTTTTGGAACACCACTTTAAACTATAAAAACTCGAAATGCATGCCAAAGGAAGCTACAGCTCTTTTTAGTCTCTCGAGCGCAAGTTGCTCGTGTTCCTTGCACTCGAAAGGGGCAAAAAGGTTGTCCCCGTTAAATGGGTGGCGCAGCTTCTCACTATTTTCTAGTTCGACACTAATATCTTGAAGGCTTTACTAGCCACTCTCCATTGTATTGTCTGTGTAGAAGTAGAAAATGAATGGCGAAGTGAGACACGGCTGGTCGATTCGACGGAATGCATATTTCGCCGCAGACCTTTGCGCGGCCAGGAGTATGAGGGCACAGTAAACTCAGCAGATCCACAAACACTATGACATATCTTTACGGTGAAGAACACTAAATAGCGCTGTTCGGTCCAATGAATCAAGGGCCCCTGTCAAGTCGATAAAAATTATTATTGTCGGTCGCCTGTATGTGATGTGTTTCAAGTATTTGGGGAAGGGTGGAAATCTGGTAGATGAATCCTCGACCTGGGCGGAATCCAGACTGCTGCTCGCTGGCCTTCCTCCTGCGAGTTGGTGCCGGACGGCACGGACGCCTTCAGAGCAACGCCTGAATGACTTCCGGAATCAAACTGATCTCGCTATAATCACTGCAGTCGTTGCGTTCTTCCTTCTTGAAGATGGGGACAACCGGTCACTTGCTCCATGATAACGAAATACTCTCCTCTTTCCAAATGTCACGGAGCAGGTTGGTAAGTGGTTTTATCAACTCACTACTACCCATTTGGAAAAGAACCAGAGGGGGTTTGCCTGGACCTGTCGCTTTTCCACGTTTTAACTGTCGAGTGCACGGCTCAAATTACACTTCCGGTGGGAGCCCAAGTGATGATCCCCAAAGGATAGCAGTTTTCACTTCTGAGTAACTACGTTAGAGCGCGGCCAGCCGAACTGTTCTCTAAAGTGCTTGGCCCAGTGGTCCAGCCATCTCCCTTTGTCACAGATAAGCCCTTCATTTTGATCGTGTATCGTATCACTGATCGAGGTTCGCCGTCCACCGTCGTCGCGAATAATTTTGAACGGTCTTTGGCTGTTACCTTAAGCAGCTGCTACTTTCAATTCTTCGGCTTTCTTGACCCACCAGTTTTCGCGATCTTCCTCAAGGCTTTTTCTACCTTGCTTCTGTAGGTTCCTTTTTATCTTATTTATCTCCTTGAAGTTCGAAAGCGGATGACCATGCTGTAAGAGACTGACTGACTCATGACAAATCCAGCCTCTTCGATGGACATGGGGTTCAGGAACACAGGCCCAACATGCTGCCACGTGCGTCACCTGCTTGATAAGAACCCAATGAACATCTACACTCCTTTTCGTCCAAGATACCGACTCACGTGATAACTTCAGTTCATAAATGTTACGAGCACCTGGATCAGACGAAAGTTGTAAGGCTAAACGGGTTTGCGGTTTGCGTCGATGACCATGGAGCTGGGGAAATATACGCTGTAAAACTAATGCGTAGCCAGAATCAAAGCAAGTAGGCCAGTAGGATCCAAGGTTCTGAGCAGCCCTGTGCCACTTATAGCTCACTGCGATATGGTTGATCTGGTTGAGAGAACTCTTACAGCCGCGTCACCATTTCGCCATGCGACACGAGCTTGTGTATAGAATTCGTACTAAAAAGGAATGATCGATTATCTGTATAAAACTCGAGAAGCCTATCCCGGTAATCCGTATGCTAAGCTGTTGAGGTACAAGGCCCATGTGAACGAACGTTTGACGGACCAAGCTAGCCAATCTAAGCAACAAAATCACCTGATAGCACTATGTGTTAAAGCATTTGCTGCTGCAAACGAGAGTGGTGAGTTCATCATAGAGATCATCTTTCCGAATGCCTAAGCGGCAGTCTTTCTAAGCGTATTCCCAGATCACAAACAGACTGCCACTAACACAGCCATCCTTTTGAAGGCGAACACAGAAGACTACAAACTGGTATCCGTTCCAAAAGGCTAACCTCAGCCTTGTCAATCAGGAATATTCTCACTCCGCACTGGCCCGCAGCCCGAGCTGTTTCGTCTCCTGAAGAGCTCAGGAAATAACTCGATGCGATGCTGCAAGCGGCTATTTGAATCACGCTGCTTGAATCCTGGATATATGTTTCACTTACGAAGCAGACACCAATTTCCAGGAAGTCCTCTGTGAGCACAAGGCACGCCTGATGACCGGTCTGATAAAACAGTACTCAAGTTAAAAGGGCCAAGATTCAGAGGCGGACGGGGCTTGAGAAAATGTGGCTTGAGAGGAGAGGATTACTAGCCACACTGTTTGGCTATAAACCGTTGCGGGCGTCGGCCGTGTTATCGGTGGTAGCTTTTGGGGGGATAGAAATAGCCAGCAGCTATTGTCAGGACAAGGAGACAGATTGAAAAAAAGAGTGGAAACTGTGATACGGCATTTTTGGGCTTCATGAGCATTCCGAGCGACAATATCACACTATAAGCCTGGTTGGAAGTTGCTTATGACACCTCTCAAAGGCCCTTAAAATTATCCACCTTGGGAAACACGACTTTTTTTCCCGGTGACCCCAGGAGCCCCACAGGAGTCGGATCTTTGTTTATCAGTGAGTGCAGGCACTCACATTCGGCGACTGGCCCCGCTTTATGCGCGCCCATGAACTCTTTGGGGGCCTCGCTGGCTGGAGTCATCCGATACGCACACAGCTAAACCTACATCGTCCAAAAGAGCAAAGATGAGGTTTTCTTACCCCATGGCAAGGTCTTTTATGAATAAAAGAAACAGAAGAAGCCCCAACACTGATCTCTGGGGCAAGCCTCTGGGCAGGAAACCCACTCGCGAGACACCGTTCTACCCTAACCCTAAAAATTCTCCCTGTTGGGCAGCTTCGGATCCGCTCTGCAACTTTTTGTGGTAGTCTAATTGCCTCAAGCCTCGTAAAAAGGGGTGGTTTACACAGTAGAAAGCCTTGCAGAAGCCTAGGTGTCGTGCTTTTCCAACCTCTGTCTCTTATCTACTATCTGAGGCACCTCGTCAGGCTAGCTCGACCGGTCCGTCAAGCTTGACGCTTTCGTAACGAAACCGTGTTGACCCGCCACTTCAGTTAAGTTTACACAGGAAAGGCAGTGGCCGAAGCCAGACTAGCTTCCTGGTTTCCCTCGGAGCTTTGTACTAGTGTAAGCACATGCCTGTCCGTTTAGTTCGGTAGGATCTTCCAATAATCTAGTTCTACTAAAAATGAAAGGGAATGGGAACCTTCTACTTTTTAGGATGAAAACGACCGTTATTTGAGCGTTCTCTCACAATCGGCAAGTCTGAATTTCGATCTGCGGAACACAGCTCACTTGAACCCCCGGGTTTCTCATCTGGCTCTGAAAATTTACCCCCGAAATATGTCCACTCTTAAATTGTCCATCATTCTCAAAAGACCGTACATCCTTTAATTTTTCCAATTCTCCGGCCAGCCGATTCTGAAGTCCAACTACCTCATTGCAGAACTTGCCTGGCACTTTTAGCCTCGAACGAGCCTTCCATTGTTTACGCCGTTCCATCTTGTCCGCTCGTTGGGAGCCATCTCAAATATCTACATATTTTATTCCCGTAAAACCTCTCAGAAACTTGAGAGCTTCTATGAGGCCTCTTCTTTGTCTTCTCCTTACTAAAGAAAATAGTCCCTTACTTAGCAGTATTTAACTGTAGGCCTTCTCTTGCTTATCCTCAACCAAAGGAGCAGTCAGCCACTGGGTGTTTTCAGGGCACATTTCATCTCTTTTGAGGAAAATCACCCAAGTTTGCACACCGACTTCGAACTGAGGCCTCACTACGGCCTTGTAAAGTGGCAAGAAAACATCCGCTTGTTGGCAGGAAATTGTCTACTTAAGTCCAAGTAGCTCCTTACCAGCCCCATAGGCATCCAGCTTGATCTGTTAAGCCAATTCGAAGTCTGCAGTCGTGGTCACGCCTAAGTCTTTTATCTGTCGCAACTCCTCAGTAGTGAGCGATCCTTCGGTCTCCGTTATGGTAGAACTCTCCACCGCTCTGTTTAGTGGATGAATTTTGCTTTCAGTAGACTGCTTATCCCATGTGCTTGCCCATTTGAGCACTTCAACAATATCTGAAAACGGTAACTCCCCTGACAGTATCCGACGATTTTTAAGTAGTCTGCGAGCTTGAAAAGCGGGAGCTTCAGTTCTTTGCCCGGGTCGAGGAATAGAAGTGGTACCAGAACTGATCTCTGAGGGACGTCAATTGGAGTATACATACTGACTCAGAATTTCGAACCTCCTACCCTGACACGAAAAGCCCTGATGGTCAGGAAGTCATCTGTCTATGTGGCTGTTATTCTGTCTCAAATTCTTCAAGTTTGTCCAGCACTGGGTGGCGACTTACTGAGTCGTAGGCCTTATTGAAGTCTAGATAGCAAACTTTCACTATTTTGCCTCCGTCGAAGACTCCGAGGAGGTTCACGAGTCGTGACCTACCCTTTAAAAACCCATGCTGATTTTCACTCAGCAGCTCGTTTTCCGCCAAATTTTTTCAGCTTCTCAAAGCTTTTGCTAAGTAAACCAGTAAGGCTGGCATGTTGGCAGATTTTATTCACCTTAAGGTGGCCTGCTTCTGTGGATAGGCGGTATTGCCGCCGCGTTCAGGTCGGTCGGCAGCACACCTTGACGAACAGCTGCACTGGACAGCCAACCTACAGGCCCGCTTACTTCAGCGGCCAGTGAGTTTATCGTGGCTGGGTGTACACCATCTTGCCCACGGACTTGCTCAAGTCATCCTCATATATCACTATTCTAGTCTCCCCCAACTTCATAGACGTGCATGCCATGTCAGTCCCTCCTGACGGGTCTCCTGGTGTGTCCCGATGTCCCCTATCCCTTTTGGTTCACACTTTCGAAGCGAAAACTGAGCGCCTCCGCTTTGCTCTGATCATTGTGAACTTTTCTGTTGTCGCTCAGAATCGGCTTCCCGAACCCCTCTTCAAAAGCATCTTTTGATTGAGTACATCTGAAATGTCTCTTAAGGTTTTTCTTAGCTGCTTTTGCCAGTACTAGCTCAAAAGCTTTTTTTGCACTCCTTTGAACATTGACAGCTGAATCTCGGTCTTCAGTGTATTGCAGCTAAGTTCTGTCACCGCTGGCTGCCCCAAACTTCTGCTCACAACTAGTTGGTGCCTGAACAGATTTTTCAACTGCTGCCATCCACTACTGAGGCTTGTTTTTGTGCTTTTTTCCTTGCTGTGGACAAAATTATTCTGCCGCGCCAGCAAGCCTTGTTTGGTTTCCTGCCGCTCGGTGTATTTTCACCGCCTACAGCTCTGTCCCGTTTACTTGTTCCCACCTACAATTCGGCAAGATTTAACTTTCAGAAGTGCCTACGAGGTTTTTCCGTGGCCTTCGAAAGCCTAAGTTGCAGTGTGAAATTGGTCACCACATGATTAGTCTTGCCCAAATAAGAGTGAACGCTTAGCCTATCCATGTCTTTTTCTTGTTTGCTGATGACCAGATCCAGAAGGGGTGTTTGTTTTCCCGTTCTGTATCTGGTGTTCCTATAGAAGGACGGACTCCATAAGCTCCTACTATGACTTTTGTCAAGGAGATCAGCCAGAAAACCGTGGGGTCCCCATTGCCCCTGTTCTCAAAGCCTAAATATTGGGACCGAAAGCTTGCTTAAGCCGAGGAAGCTTGGGGAATAGCGCTAGCGGTTACCGCTTGCGCGAAAAGTACAGTTAAAGGAAAGAACACAACGGGGGGATGATCGGCTGACCACCTCGTTTTCACTCACGTGCTGATATAGAGTTCCCCCTTGAACCACCCTAAAGCTTCCTCTTCCGCTGCTCCGCGAATGCATCTTCCTGCGTCTCGTTTCAACCTTGGCAAGTTGACTGTTGTGAGCCTACCTATGTTCGGCTGCCAAACTGTCCCGTGGCTCAGGAAGGTCAGGTCAAGCTGAGTAGTACTGGAGGTGGCCACTGCGAGATGAGCACCCAGAATTCTTTCAGGGACTCGTAGAGAGCGGCGCCCACTACGGCGAATTCGTTGAATTTTTCTTTTTTTTCCGTGAAGTGGTTCTTTCCTTCAGCTTGAATGAAAGAGAAGGGTGTGGAAACACTCACCTCTTCTATAAAGGCGAAAGACACGTATAGCGCTTGTGTCTCACCACAGCGCCCCAGAACGCAGGAACAGACACACTATTGAATGCACCCTGTAAACCGCACTACACGCAAACTTAGGCCATTTTGTTTATCAAAAGTTTGGGAGTTACAGTGATGGCTTTCTCCCTTCACTCCTCAAGTAACTCACGTGTGCAACGCCTGAGTAGAAAGCCTTCTGGTTCTCGTGTCCACCTTGCTGTCTGAACTTAGCTGATGAGCTGGAGGATATTTCACCAGAAAACGGGTTGTCTTGAAGTCTTGAATTTCAGTTCCTTTCAGTGCGGTTAGCACAGAACAGGTAACTTCAACGGGTGGTCGACCGTCCGGAGTTCCCTTGGTGGTAAGCCCAAAAGTTATGCACCCACCACCGCCGTTCCGTCGAAAATAAGAAGGAAAAACAACACCTCGTAGCATACCTGTAGCGGCTGCTCGCGGACATCAAACCCACTAAGATGCAACTGTGAGCTCGGAGCTTGGGAGCACTTCGTTTGTAAATAGGTATCTATGCTTAGGTCTGTCATGGAAGTGACTGCCCTTACTAAGGACCACCCATTTCTGGTACCAGGTCTCCCGGCGGTTTTGGGCAACAGTTCTTCTCGGATTATAAGTTGATACAACCACACTTCAAAGTACCTCTCCACAGCCCAAAGGTGAACTTATTTCATAAGTCCTGGAGGACATTTCGGTGACTTTAATCAGTCTTCCTTAAGGCACTTACCTGGTTAAGCAAACGTTGACCGGTCTATTTGGCGGGTCGGGAACTCGGGTTGGACTTGGTCCCTCCAATCCACTGGCAGTTTACCGTCTGCTTGTCTACTTCCATCTGGTGCCATTCTTCAAAGTGCCATCGCCGTCTCAAGCCAAACGGCCCCGGGAACCAGGAGCATTCTGACTCAGCCTAGGTCATCAGCTCGTATAATCTCCTATCTGCTTCTAGCTCTGCAGGACAACTGATAATACTATCAAAACCCATCAATTCCTATCTTTGTGCTCATTGTACTCTATGGAAAGGAAGAGTATCCGCATACATCGTTCGTGCTTCCGAATATCAACAATGAGAGACGTTTTGCGTCGTGGGCTTTCGCCGAGACAATATCCAACGACTAAAATACCTTGGCTAAAATGTACTTCAGACGGAGCGAAGTGCTACCCTTGGTCCATCTAGTGAACACTCTTAACACTGACCTTTGGAGATAATCTCGTTCCACTTACGATCTATGGCCACCTGAAAGATTGGTTGGTCCACATGTCTATAGTTTCACCAGGCACAGTGATCTAGTTGCTGACCGTCCCGTTGGTAATAGGTTTGATCTGACTGTTAACATAAGCCTAACTTTTGTCAGCTCCCTCTCATACCCCTCTTTAGGGTTCCGAAGTCATCTGCGAATTAATATGCGGCCTAAGACTAGAAACATGCTTCAGTAACTTAGAGAATTCAATGAAGCCTCATCGAAATCTTCTGCCTTCCAAAGGAAAGAATTGAGATCACGGGGTCCCTTTTCATACTTCTTATCCTTCTACTCTTCAAATGCAAGCGCATTGCAAGACGCTGAAGGTTCTCAAGCTGACCGTTTCCCCTTTTTAAAAGGGTGCCAAAGCTAGCACTCTACCTTCCAAGTGGGGTTGCTCTACATCTGAGCAATTTGATGTGAAGAATTCCGGCTTCCGATAAGACGTTGCTGATCACGGTTTCGAGGGTCTAACTCAAGCCTATTGAGCAGCAACGTTGCACTGATACAAACATTTAAAATCACTTTTCAATGAAGCCCCAAAGTCCTTAAACCTACTAAACACCTCTGTTTTAAACGGCCGTCGGTGATGGCCGACATTTGGGCCTCCTGTTGCTTTGACAAAGTTGGATTTTCCAGCTTTCAGAGGTAGGTCCAAATTGTGTGTCCAGTCCTAGGTTTCCGCATAGGGCGTGCCCATCCTTGGTTGCCACGACCTTCTCTTCATCCACAAAAATGAAACTAGGCCGGGTCATTGAAAACCATCAACAGTATTACAGTGCCCCGGGAGGATCCTCGAGATAAGCCACCGGTGGCGTCCACCAAGTGGGCGCCGGTCTTCTACATTGACGTGGCATGTTGTGCAGGAAATTATACCCGTCAGCCACCTGTGTACGGACCAGCCCATACCAGATGTCCCTATCTTATTCAGCAACAGAAGATGATTACCTGAGTCAAACTCCCTTCTGAAGTAAAGGTAGCACATTTCAACTTGCTTGCCCTCATCCAGCGGTCGCATCTCTTCATCTAAGAAGCACATGACATAGGTCGGACAAGACCTATTTTTTACGAATTCATGCTGGGCTACTCTTGACATGGAGTGCTTCGGTAAGTGACGACGGCTGTGAGCGCGGATGATCTTTTCACACACTTAACGTAGAACGCTAGTTGAGCGTGCCGGCTTGTAGTTATCCGCGGCCACTCTCACGTAATGCCACAAGGGCCGCTGTTTTCAGTCCTGGAAAGGATTATTCTGGTTCTACGTGGATCTATGCAGCTAGCATTCCAATGGAGCTATAATATCCCACGACGGCTTGATGGTAGCTAAATGGAGGCCATCCAGATCCATTGACTACCAGACATTTAGTTCCTATAGATACTTACTCATAACCCCGTCTGAAGTACTTAGCTCACTTTACTCCGGGGGGAGATGTACCAGAGCCAAATGGACTATTGACCACGGTCTACCCTGGGTACACTACCAAAATATTCCCCCAGGGCCCCTGCATTGCCCTCACCATCAACGGCGATACCGCGGTTCTCACGGTGTGGCGGATCTATCCCACACTTCGTCGAGCCTTTTGGCTGCACTGAACTGTGGAACTCCCTTAAGCAGTTCGAACTCTCGCTTGCCAGTTTACAGAAGACTCACCGCCTCATTTCGTAGCTTGATATAACGAATCCAGCCTGGCTGACTGCCAAAAGCTCCGTCAAGGTTCCGAGTGCCGCTTCATCATTTGATGGCCCTGGCAAATGCGGACTTCCATCCCGCTGGCTTGCCCTTGTTACTCCTTCGCTTCAAGGATGGAGACTAGTTCCGGGGGCCACTTGGTGATCCCTTTATTAAACTACAACTTTCCTCCCCCCTCCGTTATATCCAAAGCTAGCTCCATCTTTCTAGTGGGACTCTTCAGAATGTTCATACTACCGAAATTCTAGATCATCCATGAATCTGTCATGGGTCGCCACATGCACAGGGTGATGTTGACACGCACGTGATCACTCCTGCCCAAAAGTGCACAGCTTTGCAGGTAGGAGGTGTCGTTTGCGGGATTCGTTATTGCAGGATCCATCAAGGATCGCGTGCATCCAGTCCTATGTCTGTTATCTTCCTTGACACAGGATCTTCTCTAGAAAGCTGCGTTTCCGTAGAGGCTACTATCGAGGCCTTTTGCTCCAAAGAATTCTTGGAGAGTTTCGTCCATTTGCTTCTTTCTCCACCTACTTTCGTACATAACACCACCGCGTTCGCTTCAGCGGATAGACGTATCCCTTCCTCAAACCTGCCTCTGTCGTGGGCGCGAAGCTCTGCGTGGTAGCAAGTTCTTTAAATGGTGCTTATCACTGGGGGGAGGACAAGGAGACCGTTGGATAAGTAAGACTTCTGGTACCTCATAATTCCTCCCTACTAGAGCACTTACTACCTCCGAATTAGCTGGGGTTGCATCATCCCCAGACAGCTTACCTCAATTTTAATTTTAATCTTCCGGGAGATACTCAACAACCACCTTTCCCGACGACTTCGGTGGCCTCCCTATCACCGTCGATGTTCGACCCTGGAAGCCGGGTGTGACTGTCCATTGCCCTTGTGAAACTTTCGCAGATGCTGATTCAACTATATTCAGGTTCTACCGTGCACCCCTCTGTGTTCTTCAGGCACAAAGTGGCACCGGCCCCTGGTGACTTGGTCTACCATTGTGGCCCTCGCTGGCAGAATACCCCTGATAGATGCTCATCACCAACCTCGACTGGATTTAGTCTTGCCGTATCGGTTTATTTTCTAGTGAATGGAGAATTCCACTTTCCTTTTCTTCAATCCTTTAAAGAGGACTAGACGGGGAGCACCCGTGAAGTGCAGTATACCATACACCCGTCCCACATCTATGTCCATTTTTACCTTAGACTCGCGTATGAACTGCTCCCCGTGATTGGAAGTCAGCAGTCATCTACTCGTCGTCCGTCTCACCTACTAGATTTGTCCTTGGAGGTCTATCAATTGGATTTCTACAGTCCGGTAACTAGGTTCCCCTCTTTTCAAGGCGTAGACTCTTGCATTTAGTGTATGGGCAATATTTCACTTTGAATTCTCTTCCTCGATTTCTTCGTCACTCACTCACCATAGCAGTTTGCCGTGCGGGAGTGGAGGCAGCTGAAAGAGGTCAACCATCCACTATGTTCTCAACCGCTTCCACGAGTGCTTTCCGGGGGGACCCTTAGACCTCTGCTTATGGGATAATTATTACACTGCGCAGTGGCTTCTTATGCTTAGAAACTGCGCAGTCTTCAAGAGGACTGTGGACCCTATCTCGCTGGGATTGCTCTATAAAGGCTAGCCTGTGCCCCTCTGCAGTGACCACGGACCCACTTACCCCGGCTTTTCGGGGAGGAAAACCAAAACACTTCCTCACTAATCTTATAACAGCCCTGATGAGCCCACACATAACACGCGTCGCATTCGACGCCTTCTGCTACTCAAGTCCGCACCGCGCGGCCAGAAAAGCTGTAAATCTCATACTTCATGTTAGGAATAAACTAGAGGCGAGTTACTAGGCAAACGCGGTACCTGCCACAAAAAGGATGACAATCAACGAAAATTCATAATATACTCATTTATATTGAGCGAGAAAAGCGGTAGCTCAACGAGAGAACTACACAAAACTCGAAAACTGCGAGGGGAGAAGTAAAAGATTTTCCAAATGAAAGGCGTAATTCGCGATGACTCTGGTAAACATGGTAGTGTGGAATATGACTCATTATTTGCCAACGCACTTCGAAATTAAGTCAAAAGCCTAGAGATTCAAAACTTAACACGGTTAGGAGCTTAGGTCAAGGTTCTACGCGGGTTAGAGGCTTTAAGCTCAGTAATCCCGGTTTTCAGTGAAACATTTTATCTTGTGTCAGATTCATCTAGCTGAAATGAGAATGGAGGAAGGGGGGCGCTGGTTTCAACCAAAACATAACCTACTTAACGTCAAGCAGTGTCTCACTATGGAATGTATGCCAAAGGAAACTAGAGTGCAAAATCCGCAGATACGCAGGGAAATGGGAATACGCTGGAAAACGTCCATTTCAGTTTTGTTTCCCTCTGATGAATTACTGGAGGAGATAATGCTAAAGGTTTACCTTTTTCTCGAAGATAGTTTTGTTCTGTGAGAGAACAATACCTTCCTGAAGAGCTCTCTAAAGGGAAATGACCGTTTGGCTGAAAAAATAATTCCCAGGGAGGTGCATGGCCTCGGTTCAAAAAGTTTTCGCCCTAACCGCGAGAAGGTGCTGGACTGGCAAACAGGAAACAATGATCTTGACCTGATTGAAAGTGGTAGATCATCAAAGGCGGATGACGTCTTATGCGTTTTAAGTCAAGGAGGTAGAGGTTAAGAAGTGAGAAGTGGACGGGATGAGGTAGATGAGATAGACCCTACACTGCATTGGTGGAGGCTCTCTGAGCCGTTTGTAGGATCTCACGATCTCGGATGGGACCAGTGAGTACGGTCTGACGACCATATCCTAGCTGAGGACAGACGCATGTACAAAAAATTATGGGAAACTCAACCCTGGAAATGAGCAGAAATAACCTTTGAATCATATTTAGGACTTGGGAAGCAGGCTTGCCCACAAGATGGTGATGACGTGAGAGGACAACATACCATCTAATCAGAAGCTGGGCATCTTCGATGAACCAATAAATCCTGACACCACCATAAGGAAAAAATGACCCTCAGGGACGGTAAATGTCAGTAAGACTGGATAGCGGCTCTTCCGGTCGCTCTCAGAGCTTCCTCTTAGAACGGTGGCAGCTTCCATGCCTGTTTTCGAGGGAACAGTGAAGCAAATGTTAGAACACTGTACTGGCTTCGGAAACCTTTTTCAAAATAGATGCAGCCTGCCTAGAAAAGGTCCAGCAACCAGCCACTCGGATGGTTGAAGGACAACAAAGAAAGTATGAATACAGACTGCAAGATATGGCACTCCTCCCACTTGGTAAAGGAACGATCAGAAAGAGCCCATCGAGGCCTGCATAATCCTGAGGAGTTTGTCGAAGGTAAGAGAGACGGACATATTTGAACAGGTCGCTGATCACAGAACGAGAGGAAATAGCATAAACTTGTGACAGCCACGCTCTTAACTAAATGAGCGAGCAAATTTCTTCATCAATAGTGCCACGGGATTGTAGAATAGATTACCTAGAGGAATATTTAGTGTACTTGGTGTATTGCATTTTGAGATGACGCTGGATGCAAAGTGAGACGTATTAATATTAGTAGTAGAATACTGATGATCGGGGATCGGAGGTATATTACTCAAGGCCTTTCAGTTAACTTTTGTCCATGCCTACGGTGTGGGGCTCTGAGTGTAACGGGACGCTGAAGTCATGGTGGCCTCCCCCTGTGTGGATGGACGATTGCTACCAACCTTATTTTTCGGCCAAACTGAAGGTAATGAAACTTCTTGCGTGACAAAATTGGAAGGGCTTGACAAAGTCGCGGCAGTGGGTGCCGATCTCTGCGCTTACCCCTGACAGAATTCTGGGCTGTCGATCGGCCCCGGCTAATATCAGTCCTGCTCAACCTGGCCTGACCTGACCTTGTGTCGGTCAATCCGTGTCAGTGTGGCAGCTTCGTTACTGAAAAACGTGACCGATCCCTCTGCCAAGCCATACACTCACTCATTTGCGATCATTATTAAGGAGGGGGGTTGCATTCCTTAGACCAGCATTTTGTTTCATCGACCGGAATTTGCGGGTGCTCAGAGCTTGAACTCCAGAGGGCTACACTGTGGGCATACAAGGCAAAGTTCGCTGGAAGGGCTGTCGGAAGGTTGTTTATGTAGATCGACATTAGGAGAGGACCTAGGACTGATCATTTTGGGATCTCAGGTGGTACTGGGGAAGATTGAGGCAAAGAGAAGCAGCTTGAGGTGTCTAATGGGAAGCTTGTATTCTCGTATGTTTGCGGCTTATAAGGAAGAAGGGCATGTGGGATCTTGTCGAAGGTGTTAGCAAAACCGATGAACACAGCGTGCGAGAGCTGGCCATTATCGTATACTTTTTTCAGACTATTCATGACAGTAAGCATATTGGTGATGCACGATCTGCTAGGGAGAAACCCAAGTTGGGACAGGGATAGGATCTTATTTGTATACAAGTGGTAAAAACCACGCCTTTGAGAATACGCTCAAAAATCTTCGCTGGTGATTCTTGGCAGACTTATGAGTCTGTAACATGAAGCAACATGTCCATCAACGTTCTTAAAGATGGGTGCGACGACTCCCTACGTTTTCAGTTGGAAAAATCTCCATCGTAAACACTTCGCTAAAAAAGGATGCTCAGCGGGGTGCTGATGTATCTGTCGACTCACTGAGAATGCACGGATGGACTAGGTCAGGACCCATAGAGTGAAGCCTTAGGAAGTCGCACGAGTGGTAATAGGAATACCATTGAGGGTGATAATTACTGTCCGTAATTGGAATTTGTCATTCTTCTCTTACGTTTATTTATTAATGTGCAGTGATTGCATATACGGAGAACCTCGGGCATTCGTTGTGCTCTCCCTCCTTTTAGGGTGTCCCACTGGTTTATACAAGCATTTTACTGTGCTCATTACACGAGCAGTTCAAGTATTCAAGCACAACGATTTCCTCGAACGTTTAAACTTCTACCGGAGGATAACCATTCCTAGATTTTGCTTGTACAGCCAAGATTCAGTTCAGTTCAGTTCAGTTTGCACAGGACAGGTAGTGGCTACGGCCAACAGAGTGTCTAGAACTCATTCGATGGTAGGCACACCAGCTATGCACCCTCCACAGCCGAGTGTTTCGTCTAATCCCGGCTGAAAATGAGAGAAACGGAAAACTTCATCGCATATCGACTGTGAGAGAAATTACCCATCGTGAGCGTTCACTGAGGCAGTAGGCAATGAGCGAAAAAGTCGATTAACACATACTCCAGAAGGCTCACAGTGCTCCCGTTAGCCATCTAGTTAACATATTCAAAGTTCACTATGATGAAGTGGCTATATTCATGGTGGGGATAGTTGACGTTATTCAGAAACAGACCGGCACAGGAGCCGGGCATTCCAAAGGCCTAAAACCACTAAAGCAGTGACTCACCGAGGAAGCACATAGGCGAGCCGATGTAACGCACCACTTTTCAAGTCAGATTGGACTTGAACTCTCGGCCTTGAGGTTCCTTTCAGAGCACTGTACAGCTGACTCTCACGCATCAACGGCATTCACGGATCAGGTTCCGGGTTCGTCCGTGCCTATTGGCACTTGCTCTTTTTTCCCGCAGATCCAGCTTATTCGCGTCCATTTATTATTGCTTTTTTGTACTCCAACGGCAGTCCAATTCACACCTTCGTGACTGATTCATTGTCTCGTGGAGGCAAAAGTTTCCTGATTTGCGGACTGCCACACAAACATTGCGCTAGTTTCTTTCAGCTGCTTGCGAAGCGGACCGTTTTGTTTTCTGCGCCGTTCCGAATTCTGGAAAGTTTCCACCCTACCTTCCTGGTTTCTCACCTGGCTTTGTGCCTTTTTTACTACGTATTTGTACTTTTTGCATGGAATTTGAAAGGCGAATTATTGGTAAAAACTCGCATTTGGTTGGAATTGGTTCTGCTGCCCGTAGCCCTGTTCTACACATATTGTACGTAAAGCTAGTGAGACTAAGTTTCCACTGGACTGAAAGCCCCAGTTATCGGGATAACGGCAGCAAATGGTAGGGACCAAAGATATTGGGCGCATGGTGAGGTTCGATGATATAGGTAAAGTGCTGAAGACCGTATGAAAGTGGGAGCTGAGAGCCTCGGTCAATTGACTGGGAAAAGTAATATGGGATCAGGCCCAACCTTCGAGTGCTAGCAGCATAGGAGCCGTGCCTCCTGGACGACGCATGTGATGAAAAAATATCCTAATGATCCGTGTTACAGCTGGCTCCGGTCGTTGGACTGCATTTCGATGGGACCTAATCTTGTCCTTGTATTTATTGCTGATAACCCTGAAGTTCTTTGTATCACTTGCAAGAACTGTGGTTTTGCACTTAGCGGAGAGGCGCACGGTCCCATAGAATCAGCCTGATGGGACGAGGAAGGGGTCGTTTACTGGTCTGCGAAAGACGAATTCTGGGGGCGAATAGCCTACCAGATAATGGGGTCAACTCTGTGAGATTTCCCGCGTTCTCATTAACAGAATTGCCTTGGTTAGCTGAGTTCGGCTGGGAGCGGGATAATGTACTAAACCGGCCAAATTGGTCCCTTTGAGGGATCGCAAAACTTTGAGTTCATAAGACAGAAGAGGACCGTTTGCAGGATAATCATACCCAATGAGAATGTGAATACTTTTGTCGGGAGGTGAGGAATAGTGTACCACATCTATTCGGAGCCTTTCATTAGTGATGGCCAGGACTATTAGGGACGGGGCACGTCCTGCGCGTTATCTGCTCGAATCTTTTACTTTCTGTACCCACGAGTTCTTGCGAAAGAGGTCCAGAAGAGGTTTACCAAAGGTGGCGTCAAGTGCATCAGCTATTTGCCAGCCGAAACTGGGTGAGTTGAAGTCACAGCAACCAACAGATGGGTGAAGTCTGTGTGGCTTTTCGTAGAGCCCAATAAGTTTATGAGACCCTGGCTACCGGCAGAATTGCACGGGGATGGCGGCACTGCACCAAGCAGTAGAGTGTATGCCCTAGAATGTGTACAGAAAACCTGCAGACAATCAATACATGAGGTGGGAGTGGTTAACGTGGTAGGACGAAGGATAGAATTACCGTAGTATACGATAGCCCCACTAGCACGACCTTTGCTGGAGTCCTGTCTATTTATGGAATATCCCAGAATGGATATTGCAGCATTAAGCATGTCAGTGGTGGGCTAGGTTTCTGAGAGGGTATGGTCTGAAGCTGTGTATCCACCGCAAGCAGCCTATACTCCGGAATCTCCCTCAGCAGGCTCAAACGATTGCTTTGAAGCACTCTACTTTATGCTCAGGACTTGTTGCAAAATTGATAACGACAACTAATTTTGGGTCTTAGAAGGGGGAAATAGGGAGAGTTGAGGTAAAGAAGAGGCCCTGATGGAGCCAGGAGCCGAAAACATTAGGGGTCTATGGGGTAAACGAAATGTCGCGGAGGTTGGTGGGTTTTGACTTTTATTAACCCGGGGGCAGTATGCCCCGGTGGACTTTCTACCTCTCTCAATTTCCGAAAAGAATGGTTTCTCTTTCGAGGTTGACATTTGTGTACATTGCGGAACTCACTGCGCTGAGTCTTCTCCTTCGTGATTCCGTTTTGCATGACCGCATCAGTAGTCTTTTCTGGCGTTTTTAACTCCTCCCTCAGACGTTCCGCCGAGGGAGGTTGTAGGTTGGGTGTTAGGCTCAGGGCTAGGAAAACCACCTCCGTTATTACCAGCTGACTGCCTTTTATGGATTCCAGGATGCTCTCCCTTGACGTCAGATGCTTCGTTGCTTTAGGACTATACCCAGGGCACTTACCGCGGCAGAAAATTGAGTGACCACGGAACTATCGGTTGTTGAAGTTAAGCTCGACCCCTAGGACGAGTTTTCTGGGTGACAGGCAGGTTGCTGAGCTTGGAATCTTTTTTGACGGGTTGTTGTTTCAGCCTTCTTAGCACAGAGCCACAAATATGATGGCTTGTCGACGGACACACTCTTGAGCCTTTTCATTTCCCCCCTGAATTCTGCGGCTGGGGAAACAATTAATTAGGCTGGCTTCGTGGAGTCCGTCCACTGAGAAAATGGGAGAAGGTTCACGATACAAATCCTGACAGTGTCAAGCTTCCTGCATATCTGGTGGGCCGAAAGATGGACCTCCATAAGGCGGAGGCGGGTTCAAGATACTTGCCTTGTCTGCATTTTGAAGTTCGGCTCCCTTTAGTTTTGCACGGGTCACGGCTGATTGACCTCCCAGAATTCCCTTTCTGGTTTCAAACACAATTTGTGCACTGTTCACTGTACAGTGTATTCGTCGAATCTCAGTGAAAGTAAGGGGGCAAAATAAAACCTCTTGGCGGGCTAATTGAGGAGGGTAGAGCATCTTGATCTTTCCCTAAGGCATCATGCTACAGACAGGAAAGTTAGTCAAAACTTACCAGAAAATGGCCGTTAGATGGTAATTTCCGTCAGTCTGGTGAATACGCCTAAAACGCAATCTTAGAAAATCTTGTTCCACTCACGATTTACAGCCCCCCAGAGGGCTGGAAGGCCTGTTGGTCTGTAGCAACGTAAAGGTGACTGAGTTTGAGTGTGTAAATTTGTGGCCAAGCTCACCGTGGACAAATATTACCAATGAGCACTCAGCCCTAGACAGTTTGTTTGCTGTTCGATGCCACAGGACTGTTCGTTGTTCTCATCTTCGGTGTGGGGTCAGTTAGTTTTCGCCGGCTGGAAAGCATTTTTGACTGCTCTCGTTGCGGACCGTCCAACTTTTGACTCCCTCAGCTAGCATCGTGTTCAGCGTCGCCCTGCTATGTACACCTAATCCACATTGTTTTAATACTACCCGTCCTTGACCCTTCCTGCTGAATTTTACAGTCTTTTTGCAACCATCGGAACTTCCGGCTTGTTGCTCGTACCTTAGGCCATTATCGGGACCTAGTTCGTACCTGGTGTCCAGAGTACTAATGATCAATCAGCGTATCACACGGACTGACACAATTGTTTACCATTTTGTTTGCAAAGAATTGCGACCCGATTATCAGCCTAGCTCGAACCTTCTCCACATTCTTCTCGTGTATCCTTGTTTATGAACCTTGAATTAACACACGAGTCCAAGTTTATTGCCCATCTGTTCCCGGTTCTTGAGGCATCGCCATCTTTGTGAAGCTAGCTCTGCTGCCATGAACAGGGCTGGACAGTAGGGACAAGTACCAGGGGCAACTGCGGCAGCTGGTTGAACAAGGTGGTTTCAGAATGGTCAGAAGTGCGACAAAGATATCACTGTCAAATTCAAGCAAGAATGCTAATGGTAAAGCAGCGCACTAAAAGCTCCAAGTTTCCACTTTTAAAGAGATTGAAATGCGAAACTAACTTTCGTCGCTCACTTGTTACTTCATTAGGCATCTTCTGTTTTGTATTGCAGTGGACTAGACAAAAGCTTAATGTAAAAATGGACAACGTTTAATTTTTCCACATTCCGATTCGCTGGTGTATCAGAAACGATTGTTTTTAGGAAATCTACCGACGGTCCCAGGGAATTTCCTCAGTTGCGCCTTTAGATGGGCCTTGAACCACGAAACACAGTCTCCTTCCAAAATGCAGAGGGATCGTTCCGTATAAACCCCATCACCCTAAACTCTATTGGCTTGGCTAGAGTTGGAGAACTTGCCGTTGTCTCCTCCGGAATACGTCCAGCTTCAACTTTAAAATCAGTTCAGTTTACTTTGGTTCAGTCCGGTGCATCGAACGAGTACGGTGGCGCTCCAGACTTTGTCCGGGTTATTGTACTGTAGGCTCCTTGAATCTTCAGGTGCTCCTACAGTGAATGGGTCAAACCGTATTCTACCTAATGGCAATAAAAATGAAGAGGGGTAATGTGGGCTACGGCTTCTCGGGCCTAAGAACAAACATGGTCCTCGCTGCTAAGGGCCAACCGCTGAAAGCCGGTCACAAATAGGGCCATGAAATGCAAAAGTTCACCAAAGCCGACGAAAGCTAGTTTTGACTACGTAAGCTGGCTAGAACAGACGACAGATGAGACGGAATCGCAACCGTGATCTAGGAAAGAGCTGAAGAAAAAAAAGAGGGAAATTAGGCAAGCGAGACAGAAAAACGGGAAATTAGGTGAACATACTATGTCCAGTCCCCATGCAAAGCTCGTCATTTCGATCTGCATGCCTTTTGAATGTTACCACCGACTAGACATCCATGAAGTTACTAGGCGGCCGATTCTGACCACTAACTACCCTGAAGGGGGTAAAGTCCCACGTCCACGGGTCTTAGCTCTACTTCTAAGTAAAGGTAAACCATGCCTGCTTTTCAGCATCGACACTGAACTGAAACTGTATACACCACACTATCACTGTAGCAACAACGCCGTTTGACGTTACGCATTAGGAATAGTATGCGATGATACCCGTTGACACATCTACTGAGCTCCGGCTCACTTAAATTTCTTTCTCTCATTTTAGCAGAACGATTACCTAACTCCACCGCAGAATTTCGCGGGTTCTCATCTATTATAGCTAGGGTATCTTTACAGAACTCAGTGACTGTTCAGAACAAAATGTATGACAGCGGTGAGCCGGGAGAGATTCTCTTGTACCTTCGGCATACGCCTCAGGTGCAAGCTTTATTTCTAAGTGGGAACTGCGGCTGCGGGTCTGCCCCCGAGTCGCCTGGGATATAAGGTTTTTGTACCTTGAGTCAACACACGGATGTTCCTGAAAGCAATAGGGAAAAATCCACTGGCCTCTTATTGCCCCCTATGACTGATCCCGCTTGGTCCAACGGCGTGAGGTATGGCAGTCTGCCTAACTCCGTCCTTTTTGCAAACAGACATAGATAGACGGCGAAAGAACAATCCGTTCAAGGACATACTCCAGGAGCACGTAGCAACCATCAGTTCACTTCACCTCGGTTTCCGATGAACTTCGTGTAACTAGGGGACACCGTGTGTCCAGGCGCTTGTGTTGTCGACGTGCTTCCCTAGCTGTATACACTGCTCGGCTTTCACATTATAGAGGGGCAGAGACTTTGTCCATTATGAGCTCTGGCTGAGAAAGGAGGAAATCAGCGAGGGAATTGTCTCCGTCTGCGAAACTAACTCATGTACTGCTGCCGCGGCAGATTCACAATTGAACTTGACTAGTGAAACTTCAACGGTTTCTCAGCAAGTGTCCATAAAAGCTATTCTTATTCCCTGTCTTTTGTTAAATCTGTGTTTGTTTCTCGTTTTCAAACTCTCGGTTGGGCCACCATTTCATCTTGGTTTTCCTGTTTGCTGTCTGCGTAGGAGGGACCATGGTTAAGAAAGGCCGTGATTTGTTGCACTATTCTATAGTTACACATTTCAGGTACTGTTTATTACGTGGTTCTGACCCATCTGTCGCTTCCGTTGATTCTGTTGTGGATTGATTTTCGCATATTGTTGGTTGAACGACAATAAGAAATCGTCTAATTTGGGATCACAAAATTGATCGGTTGAACTATACGAGTGGGACAGCCCCGGTTAGTTGGCCGTACCACACTTCAGGGTACAATGCCCCTCCCGCAACACCGGTTTACCGCAGTCTTAAAAACCTTGTTCGTCGTGATATTCAAGATCCCCTCCGGGAGCTTATTCTAAAACAGTGTCACTGTATTTGGAAAGTAATTTGATCTTATTTGTAGACTTGAGCGCTCAGGCCGGGATGACCTGTGCCCTTCTCCGGGAGGAGAAATAAAAGCTCTGACCATGTCACACGTGGCAGTTCCTCCACTACCTTTATAGGTTCCATCAAGTTCCTCGCAAGCACCGCCTCCTTGTCAAAAACCAAGTACTACATTCAAAAAGGCTCTTTGTGGCTGTTCCTTCTTGAGCAGTCCCTCTCCTGCTGGCTAGCTCTTGAGTCTTTTCTGCGTAATCAATAACTTCCTATGGCACGGTACCCAGACTTGCACGCCGTGTCCTAGTTGCTGCCTGACTGCTGACTCGTAGATTATGAGAAACGATTTCGTCCCTCTACATGACACGGTAGATCAAGCTCGACAGGGTTCCTTCTATGCCCCGTTTGCTGCAGCGATGCGCTGCTTCTTGAATGTCCTATGAAGAGGCATTTAAATTGAAGGCGAACGGGGCTGTGAACTCTCCACGCGGAAGCATAGTCTTTGACAGTGTGAGGGCTAGTCTTGAGATTATTGGTAACAAAACTACCGAGGTCTCTCCACCCAGTCTTTCGAGAGAGAAAGGTGTTCCCAGAGTGATGAAACACTGCCACATTATCTCCGCTTATTCTCAAGGCAGTAAAGGGGACTTATAGTGCCTTGTTACGCCTTCGAATGCTAGCACGCGAAGACCGAGTGGGGTGTTATTAAAAATTGTTTTCCCATTCAGTCAAATCTCTCGTTTTTTGAGTTCTTCGGGTCATCGTAATTCCAGACAGAGAGACATTTCTTGTGTGAGACTCACTACCTTTTGCTGCTTGCCGTATTCTCGGGACAGAAAGTCCTTCCAGCACACCTTCAGCGCGAGTGAAATTTCCCCTTGATGGGCTTGTTGTTTGTCTCCTTTACCTCGTTGGTTTTTACCGAGTCCCGCTTTTTGGTTGCCCTCGTGGAATGGCGCAGCGCCAGCTACGGCCCTACCTGGTGCAAATTTGCGTGTGTCGTCCTGTGCCCGTTTTTGTGCTAGAGGCCACGAAGAAAGATTTTCGACCAACATTCAGGGCCCATCTCGCCCCACAGTATCCGTCGGGTCCATGTAAATTGAACTTATCTCTGAAGCTCCTCCGGAAATAGCTCCATTGGCCCGGGCTGCCTTTTCTAACTGATCCCCACAGTCCGGCGACGATACAAGCTGCAGGTGGCTGCAATTTTTCCAACTCCAAGGACTTTACAGCCATGCAAAGGAATGTTGATGCTCCTCCACACCCTACTCGAGGGTTTACGTGTGAGGTATATGGGAGTTTGAAATCCCCACGGTGTCCTACAGTACGTTCGCTGGATGACATGGTGGATGCCCCATGCCCAGGAATACACCTTGCCACTGTGATCCAGGGGTTAGAGCGGACAGTACACTATCATTCCGAGGCCCCTTTAATCCACAGACGCTTGAGTAGTCGCCCCTTGGAAAGAGAGGGTATTTTTGAGCCTCCATCTCGCTTGTCGCAACTAATCACACTTTTGGATACTAACGGCGAGAACCCACACGGGTATAGAAGCCACGAATCCGTCTGCAGTTCCTGGCGATCCGTCACAGTTCTGATCAAAGGTCAGACTTCGAGATCTTCGGCATAGATAAGACAAGTAGGAACGTCGCTGGTGAGTGCCAGGAGCAGCAGTGGCTAAACCCCAAGTTTTGTGGTGCTTCTCTTCAAGCCTCCTGCCTCTCAGAGAACTTCCCCCCTGCGATGTTTTAAGTCTAAATGAGCAACAGTTCGGTCTACCCTACAGATCTCATCTTGGCGAGCAAACGATTGTGCGGCGCTTTATTGAACGTTTTGGTGAATTCAAGGTAGAGAACTTGCATGGAGTGGCCTACAACTCCAGCCTGAGCAAACTGTTCACGTGCCAACAGCAAACTGAACAGACAAAATGAAAATATCCGGAGGCTTAGCTACTGATAGTTGAGAAGATTGTGCTTCCCCAGTTTTGCTGGAAGTTTGGCAGCAGCCAGCATTTCCATTACGTATCTGATTGCTCGCAAGTAGTTTACTGACTCCTTGCTCCCGCCCTCAGACATGGGGACAAACGCAGACGCACACTTCTCATTTTGTTCAACCGGCAGCTGGTCCCTTTTCGGTAGCATGTCAAAAGGCTTGGCGAGGGGAGATGAGATAATGGTTTGTTTCGGAGATACCCGAAGCCAGCTTGATTGCATGATCTCAAGGTACAACTGGGGTCACAATAATCTTTCGTCGTCAATTACTTAGATATGCATAGAAAAACGAATGTAGTGGTTTTGGTGTTCACATAAATGTATGCCCAGCAAAACGGTACATTGAGGTTGTATGACCATATCACCCAGGAATAACTGAAATGAACTAGGTGATCGGAATAAATGAGCAGGTAGATCAGGGATGCAAAAGTGTTCGGCAGTTTGGAAAGTATCATACAAAGTTAACACTGGAGAGTATCTTGGCCCAAATGCCTTCGAAAAGGCATCAACGAAGAATCTAAAACACAGCGGTGGAAATCACTGCACATTTGTGCCAATATTTC
Source organism: Fasciola hepatica (assembly GCA_948099385.1). Lineage (NCBI taxonomy): Eukaryota > Metazoa > Platyhelminthes > Trematoda > Plagiorchiida > Fasciolidae > Fasciola > Fasciola hepatica. The sequence goes on from CANUEZ040000019.1 coordinate 8,888,096, forward strand.
TAAAGACCCGAGAAAATACAGGGATATTATTCCAAAGCTGTTAGGAGGTATCTCGTGAGGAGGCGAAGTGAAAGGTTGACGAAGAAATCCCAATATTTCACAACACGGATATTTCACACCCAGCAAGAGATTGCGGAAAAGCATTCGTGGTAAGATGCGAACTAGAGGCCCGATCGAGGAGAATTTGGCGGAACAAAGTTGCGGAAGTTGACTCGTGAGTGAAATGATGCTCATATGATGCATTTGTTGGGGTTGTTGAGTGGCTGAAGAGGGAGGGAATCAAGTTCACAGCGGGGTAGTTTTGGACGGCGAAATACGGTGATTTAATTGAGTCATGTAAAAGCACGGTTTAGAGGAAACATTTAAGACGTGCCGATTAGAACACAACTGGATATGCCGAAAAACGTTTAACACAAGACGTCGAGGAAACAGTCGGCCGGTGTGCAGCCCGGAGTATGGACGTGTCATTCCAGGCAAAGGTTCAGAGAGATTTCCCTCAGAGAACCGTTCTGATGGTGGAAAAAAGCCGTCTTACCCATAAAGAAGTCCAGCCTGCCTACAATTTTTTTCTTGATCCAACATTTGACGCAATCCAGGACTCTTTCTGGGTAAATTTCGCACTGGCCAACTCCCCCTCCCAGGTTGGCTGCATCTACTGTCTACTAAGTTAAACCGTCACAGACCTGGCCCGCGTCCTCGACGATTTTGACTACTATGCATTGCTAACTTCTTCCCCGAAACTCGTTTCCAAGGGCCTCGTTGCCCCTCATCTTCGCTGGGACACGGAGTCATCTACAATTTACTTTATGAACCTTGTTTTGGGCATACGAGTAGGGAGATGGGTCCAACGCGAATAACCCCAACCAGAGGGAGTAATATTCTTCATGACATTGAACATTGGACTGTATGACGTGAATGATATTGCTCTCAACCTTTTCCATGTCAGTTACATAGAACGATATCCTGCAAATTCATAACCAGAGCCATAGATACCAAATATAGCTCACTCAAACAGCGGCTATTCATGATCAACTGGATCAACCTCAAACGCACGCCTTGCTCCCTCAACTAGGATAATTGTTGAATAGAGACAATATTAATAATAATAATAATAATAATGGTTTATCTCGGGTAAATCCGAGGCACGCCTGATTGCAAGATCATATGGTACAAGTGAGGACACGGAAGGGGTTTCAGGCCATTCAGCTGGGTACTTGAAGCACAAAAGGGTGCAAAGATTTTATTGGTTGCACAATTAAGTGCCCTGCAAAATAGAATTTGTAGGTCAGATGGACACGTCGCTCAGTAGTTAGCGAATTGTGCTTCGTGGTAAGGATACGTATTCAAGTAAAGCAATGATGAAGGAAAAATGCTCAGGGCTTTGTAAGTATCAACAGAAGTCGCAGGGAAGAGTATACCGGCAGAGAAATTTTCAAGGAAGCATCGAGAAAACTTGTAAAAATGGTTGATGTTGACGGAGACGCACTTAAACCTATGGTTCAAACGATCAAAGAAGTGGAAGAAGTATAATACCGAAAGAATATCGAGAAGTTCTTTGGGAGGGGGGGCGGTTTGCGTAAACGAAACAGGAAGTCCGATTTACCACAGAAGTAGTGCCTAATATCCAGCAAGAATTTGTAGAAGATGCGCTCATAATGGGGCGTATGTAGATGCCCGAACATGGAAATTTGGTGGGACAGAGTGGCGAACGTTGACAGGACAGTGAAATCGGAATGGTATAAAGGATTTACTTCAGGTTCGTCAGTGAACAAAAAATGATAACGAAGTGGATGGAGGATTTGATATGCGGTGATCTTATGAGGTCATATAGAGGTAGCGCATACGTGACAATGTAAAGGCGTGCAGATCTTCGCACAACTGGATATGCCCATAAGAGCTTGACAGGAGGCGCCAGGGAAGCGACTAAACGATCAGTAACCTGAAAACAGTGCAATGCCAGCAAAGGGTTGGGGGAAGTGCTTCCATAGCGGCATTAGGAGTAGATTCCCGATCGCTGATAACTGATGAAAGAAGTGGTAATATTCATGTGAGTGGAATGATGTTTAACTACTGGTTTACCTGAGGTGACTCCGAGAGTGACATATGAGGAATACAGATTTTACACCGAAAAGGGCACGTTAGTGGTATATATTTCGGATATCCAGCAGAACCGGCTAGAAGTAAAGCATTACTAAATCCGTCGGAAAACGCAGGCAATTGAGAGACTGGGTATGTTGCGAAAATCCCGACCTGAAGCTTTGGGGATAACAAAATTACCAGCAACCTGGATTTTGGGTAGTTGATGTCTAGCTGAAAATACAGAAGAAGCTCTCAACCATCGCCCTACTAAATATAAACCCTATGTCAGACTATCTGGTTGCTTGCCGCTAGTAGTCTCCGCCAAATCAAACCGCTCTCAATCTCTCTGATCTTATTTCAGAATGCCGCGAAATAGGTACAAGAGAACGCATATTTATACCAACACCATGGACTCCTCAGTACAGTTGAAACTCCGCCGCTTTTTTCTAGTCATCTGCCTTTGGACTAACAGATTGCTGAAAAAATAAAACATATTGGCCTTCCATTGCCCTCACAGGTCTCACCGACAAGACCTACTGCTAAGGGGCTGAAGTCTTCTCAAGTCTTCGGGAATACCTTATTAAATTTTGGGAAACAATGTGCTTATCAAATGTCCAGCTAGCGTCGCAGAAGCCCCAATACACTTTCTCTCAGAATCCACACCTACTGGTACCACTAGAAATGCACCTCCCCGGGACTTTCATTACCGATCTTGTTTTCCTTGAAATTGGTTTCAGCTTGAATGAAGTGGCTCTTCTATTGCTCTGAGGTGGACCATCCTCTTGCCCCGGCTATGACGGTATCCTTACATTGCTTCTTCAACTTGATGTAACTGATGACACAACTATCCATATGAGCCTCTTTAACTTTCTCCTCGAACATGGAATCTTTCTATCCCGATAAAATTCTGCAACTATTATCCCCATCCATGGAAGAGGTCCGGTGCACTGTCCTTTAAACTACCGTCCTATTGACCACATCCATTTCGTAGCCAAATGGTATAACGTCTGATTAGACAGCTGATACCCAGTTTTCTTATGTCCCATGACCCCTTCCAAATGGTTCAGCATGGCTTTCTTAAATCATGATGTTCCACCACGTGCCAATATGATTTCTTCAACTTTCTGACCACGGCAGCTTACAATGCCAAATCCGTGATTGTCACTCACATCTCTATGGCCAGGAAGTTCACTCGAGTCCCTCACAGCTGCTCGCCAACCATGCGTCGAGTCCGTGGTATCCGCGGTCCGCTTTCTCCGTTGATTGTCTCTTTCTTGTCAGATCGAAATCAAGTAGCATTCGCCTACGTTCGCCCACCCCACTCGAAGCCTCTCACCGGCGGAATTATACAAGGAAGTAAAGTTGGTCTGCTGCACTTTCACCTCCATGTTGCGGACTTTTTTCGGCTGCGCAGCACGGCACTTTTTCCGTCTCTGCTAATAAAGCAAAAATATTTTATAGGTTTCATCATCGAGATTTGAGCACAGTGATTTCTGACATCGATAAGAATCTTCATAAACTTGGCAATCGGTTAAATAATTGATAATTGTATATTTCTTGACCGTGGTCAGTACACATGCGCTAGGCAAGACCAAAGATCACAAGGCAAGATCAGAGATGGTGGATGTGCTTCTCGCCCTCTAAAAGCTTTTGCTCTGCCTAAAACGGTGGAGCCTCTCCCGGAACCCTGTCGATGAATAAAGTGCTAGTCGCCGCAAGCTGGTCAGTGCAAGATCATGGACCTCGGCACATTTATAGTCTGCGATCCTCGGGACAATCCATTCCAGACAACCACAACTGGACAGAAAACAGGTCTTGTTTCTAGATCATTTAAAACAAAACAGCGTTCATTTCGCCTATCAAATCCAACCAAAACCTTAACTTGATTATTGCTGTGCCGTTTCCTCAATAACGTCTACGTCGAATACGTACACCTTGAAAAAGCTCAGGGCCCATTTGCCGAAAAGCCATCGGGATACTCTTCCTCACTGGGATCTAAAAAGCTTTCGTGCAATACATCCCATTTTTTCTTCGCTCTCGACTAATTATAACTCTGTTATCACATGTAGTGTGTTTTGTGATCTATTTAGCACCGCAAATGCATGTACATACCTAAATACTATTTTGACAAACTCACCAACCCTGCGGGTAATCAATGACGAGGCCCAAAATAGTACCGGGAATGTTGTAGTTTACGGCTGACTAAGCTTATGAAGTTGATTAATCCAGGGGCAATGGAATTAGCCCCTGCTCTATCTGGCCGCTTTTCCCTATCAGCCCGCTGTTCCTCCTGGTTTTCTGTTTCTCTTATTCCAGCTCATCACCTAAGGGCATCAACAGCCCATAACTGTAGATGAGCATAGGGTTTTGCACTTGTCTGGAAGAATTTGGCGTTGCCATTACCACTCACAGTTGCTCTGACGTGCGTTCCTTTCGTGCGCTTGCTTATTTTCTTTTTCCGCTCCCTATCATTAAACCACCACCACTCTGCACGGAAGTTCAACCGTGGCAACCCTTCGAGCGTGGGGAAAACAGATCATTCCTAGCGTCTTGGAGCACCATGAGAGAAATTGTAAACGTATGGGAGCTGAATAGGTACCAAAAGTCCGAGGTGGGCTCAACCCCTACCTTACTGAAGACGGCAACAACTGAACATCTAGTCGCAGGAATACACTTTTCTCGATGTGGTTGTGAAGTGATAAACTTCTCTGACCTTGAGCCCCTACCCGACCCTGCGGAGAAGTATACCTCGAAATAACGCCTCCTTTCTACTCCACGGATACTCCACTGATTCTGCTACCTGCTCTCGAGTGAGGTGACAGTGTTGAGTTTTCTACATAATCGGGCTGAACAAGTCTTTTCTAGCAGTTGTCACATCCCACGTGTCCACCCTTTGACCTACGTGCTGACTCTACCTGCAAGCGCCAATATATTCTCAAAGCTGTGCATTCCCTGGCCGCCGAGGCTCACCATCCAGTGGTACAGTTGGAGCATACGCAAAACAAAACCTAACAAAGCTGTTCTCACTTTATTCGCTCAAGGACAGTGAACCGTTCTTAAGCCACTATTTGGGTCACTCCGTATTGCTGGGACCCGACCTCGTTGACACCCAGTTACTGGGCATTGTACTTTTATTCATCTCCGTAGAAAAACTCTGTTGAAACCGAGGCCACAGCTACATCTCCCACGACGGCTTAGCTGCAAACTGAAACTGCATCTCGGTTAAATGGTATATGCGTAGCATCGTGCTGCTGCATATTCCGATGACGACCTTCATCGTAAAACGCTGAACAGTGTTCTGCCGACCTAAAAGATCAAGCTGTTCGTCCACGAAGCTTGCCGGCGTCGTGAGCTACAGATTGCACAAGCAACATTCTGTCCTTCTTAGAGGGGCAGGTTCAAGCCGTTACCTAATAAGCTCTCCGACTATCTACCACCCGAGTTCAAGCCATAATCCATCTTTGAAGCATCACTGAGGGTTTTACTTAGCATCTCTTTGCATTTCTTGCCTAGTTTTTGTGTAACTGCCTGGTCCTTTTTTTCTCCTTTATTCACTTCACTCTTACTAAAACATTTCTGCATAATTTTTCCTACACTTTTGTGTCAGTTCAATCACCTCGAATTTACAATCTCTTGGGAAAGCTCTTCTTGCTCCTAATCTCTCGTGAGCATAACTACTCCTGCCCCAAACTATATGTCCAAGCACGCTCATTGGCCTGCCGCTTGATAACCTCGTACTCAGGACCCATTTGTACCTCTCCCTTCAGCCTCGAAAGCCTCCCAGTCCATCGGCTGGCATGCCCGTAATGATAAGTCCAACCGATTTTTTAATGTTCACCATAACTCACAGCTGGAGTCTTCCTAGCTGCCGCAGTCGCCACTCACTTCCGACGGAGCTGGGTACCGTGTTTTGTATCAAAACACCGTGATGCAGACCGAAAAGACACCACGAAGTCTGTGGGGGGCTGATTCCGCCACCTCGCTTTTCATTTTCAGGGCGAAGGATTACAGTCCCACTCTTGTCGGTTGAGGCCTTAGTGGAACCTTCCATATCACTTGCTGCCTTCACCCTAATGTAGCCAGAGGCATGGAAACGCTCACAAAACTCCTCTGTAAACCGATGGGTGTTTCTGACAGTATTTTACGTGTTGATGTCGCGGTGGGAGCCTACACAACGACAGACTATGCATCAGCTGCTGCTGAACCAGATACCGATACCCGGCGCCGTCACCCGACATGCCTCGCCAGATTTCGAGAATTGCTCCGCCCGGTAGGTGATCATCCTACTGTGTTAAGAGCACGTCCCTCATTCCAACAGAGAACCAAACTTACTGGAAAACGTACGTTACCAGCGACAGTTGCCTACCGAATATTCCTGCATCCTAGTAAAAATAACCAAATAACTCAGCGGGGACGCTGTAGGAGATGCACGAGCTTACCTTGCCGAAGCCCCGCTCTGCCAGTTTTTAGCAACCAATAATCATGTGAACGCACCTGATTAAAAAACGGATCGGTAGTGACCTTCTACCCAGGGCTTCTCAGCATGGTGGACAAACTGACCCAAAACGCTGTAGACCAACACCACCAATAATTCTCGATACAGAAGCAGCGAAGCCTTGTGACTCAAAAAATATATCTGTCACTCTACCAGAGTAATCAGGCCTAAGCCCCGGTGTGCACTTATACGGTCCCCTCAGTTTCAATATATTTTCTTCCCTGACGGTATTCTGATTGATAACCGATTCCCCACCACATATGAGCATTGCCTCCCTTTACCAACTGAGGATTTTTGTCTGAGGGGGACAATTTTTATTCCTGGTTATCATTGTACTGTTTCATAAGTTATTGGTTTTTTTCGTATTCGTACATACTTGCTTGCGTAAATTTACACAATTTTTACCTGTCCCCTTGTCGCATAACCACTTGCTTTGATCAGGGAACCTAAGGAACCATCCCCCATGACCTCATAGTATTATTGTATCTTCTGCACCCTAAGAAGACGTCCTTTCCAGCAATTTTGTGTCCGGCTGACTTTTTACTATCGCTAGTAATTGAGTGAAAACTGACCGGTACATAAGATGTGAATCTCTTTCATTTTGCTTCATTTGAACCCAGTTTAGCTTGTCTTGCTTGCTGCGGAATGTGCTACTCTACCATTTAAAATATCCAATCGTTTCATCCTAATGAGAAAATTGAACACTGTGACTACTTTGAATGTACGTACTAGTAGAGAAGATATGGGCTGACTCACTGGAGATAATCAGCCAAGCCAAGTTAGCGGACAGCATCGTTGCGGTGCCGGGCTCGAGGCTATACATAACGGAAACTCGAATGACAGGGAAGCTAACCGCTGACCTCAATCACAGACTGAGTGGTCAATCCTGCCAGCCTTGTTTAGGTCCCAAGGATTCCTGGTGTAGCAAGAATCGGCTTCATTCGTCTACTATTATTCTTTATGTGAACTCTTGCTGCCGAGCTCGGTGGCCAGTTGACCACTGCATTTGAGAGCCGCATACACCTTCTCGCAGTGCTCGCTAACACGTTCTCTATCAGCCATGTTATCCATATAATTGGTCACGGAAGGCAACGCTTTGCTTATACTGCCGGCTTCAAGTGAGACATCCACTTGACCGAAGGTTAGCCGAAGCACGGCAGAGTAAGCTAAAAAATGTGTGCAACTACGAAAACAGTATGGTTAGTGTTAACCAAACTGACTGCTATCTACTCCAGTAAGACTAATAATTTGAGTGGAAAAGCCAAAAGTACGGACCATTGACCTATTCATTCATTGTGTTTCGCCATAACAAACGAAGTGGTTCGGAGGTAAAGAAGTTTCTCCTTCAGAATTGGTGGGACAGTACCGAACAATAGTTCACCAAGGTCCGAGGATCAAGTGAAGGGCTGCGAAGTGGAGTTTTGAACGGCAAATTCTCCAATTATGAAGGGACAGCAATCCTGGTGAGAGTCCTTGGAACTGATGCGCACTTCTCCGTAAGATATGTGCATTTTCTGGGTTCTCCAGTAACCTTGCCAAATAAATCATCGAAGGCTTTGATCCGAAAACATTTTCAACAGGTAAACTTCAAACCAGGTGAATGGAGAAAATTCGTTTCCTTGTGGTCATTTTCTAAACAATCAATCAATGAGGTTTTTATATTACAACTGCAGATGCTAGTCACGAAATGCAATTTTATTGACTAGCACGAGAAGCGATTATGAAACAGGTTATTATCGGTTCATTTTGGAGATGCTAGAAGCATATCAGACACATGATCAAATCCTTACACTCAATAATATGGATGGATAATTTATGAAAATTTAGAAAACAGTGTAAGATGCATAGGTCATGCGGCCTCAAGGGGTAAGAAAGGATGATAAATGTAGGATAATTGTACGCACACCACAGAATACTGGAGGGAGTTTGAATGAACCCAAGGACGGGTTGAACCGGATGCCCGGTAAATTTCAAAGTCATGGTGAAGTGGCGGGTCTGGCCGATCCAAGTGGAAATAGCTAAAGGCTGGGAGATTTTACTTAAGAAAGGCCAAAAATCGGTGTGAAAGGCAATGGCATATATGGACGATAAAAAAGAAATCAAACTGCATGGCCAAGGATTAGATGGCAATGAACCACACCGCAATAAATGGTCGGCTGTAGGGCAATAAATCATCGCAAAACAGAGCATAAGCAACGCAAATTGTTAGGGTTGGATTGGATGGGAAAATTGAAATAGAAGGAGTGGTTTACGATGGAAGTGAGGCACAGATAAAATAAGAATGGAGGCATATCTGGAGGGACAGCCGGAGGAGACCAAGGGAGGTGGCCGGCAGAGAACTGGAGGATGCACAGCGAGTGTATTTGTATAAATGTACACGTATATATGTAAAAAGCGGGAGTTATAGGCAAAGGAGCTATAGAACATGGAAGTAGCTGTGGATGCAAGAGTTAAGTTGGTAATATCGGATAATATAGAACTAACTTAAGGAAATCATGATAAGTTTTCTTTATGACAAGTGAACACGTTTGACCTACAAGGGGAGAGGAACAGCCTTGGAAGCACAGAAGTAATTAAGGCCACGGGGAAAAATTCACGAAAGAGAAAAGAAAACTGGTAAATGTGGACACGTTGATCTGATGAAAGCGGGATCATCACATGATAGAGGTTGAAAATGAGAGAAGCTTTAATAAATGGACAAACATTATGCGGCAGAAAGACCATGGCGACGGACATTTTTAGGGAATGCAGGGCGAATACGGTTGCAGTGTGCTCGGAGTGGTGTGGAACATCAGCGGAGTAGGGTTACTTGGGCGTGGGAGGATGTGTGGTTAAGAAGCAGCGGCTGTAAAGGCAAACAACGTCGGAGATAAATCAGTATGTAGAAGGCCGGAGAGATCATGCAATGGCGGGCCATGAGGACTGAAACTGTGGGTGAAATTCGTGAGGTAGCTCTGTCTTTTCATTAGATAGAAATGGAAAAGCAAGGCAATCCGAAAGGCACACAAGAGGTATCTTTGGCGAGCAATATACAAAACAGGAGATGAGAGTACAAACCGAACAGGAGCAGGTAAGGAATGATCAACCGGATCTTTTTTGCTACAGGTGAAACACGATGAAGGCCGAGAAAAATGGAGCTCAAAGACAATTCGACCTGGGGTGGAACGTCAAGCACTGGAAGTATATTCGCAGCGGAGCTGGGACGATAGAAAAGAAGAGTGCTGCTTGTCTGTAGGCCGTTGCGAAGGTGGACTGAGCCGAAAGATGACGACCGAGGCAATGCCAAATGGAAAGACCCATGAAAGATTTCAGGTGTAAAGCAAGAAATATATGGAGATGGTAAATGAATAGCAAATGTGGCTGTAAAAGATGCAAAAGTGGAAACGGCGGATTTTACCGGAGGAAAAAGTGAAAAAGGCGGAACAATAGCTCATCGATGCTGTAAGTCTCTAGGTCTAGGGAAATAATGGGAGATGTGGATGGCTGCAGCCTGTTGCTAAGCGTGGTATAGGCAGTGGGGAATTGTGATGGGGTCACCTTACCGAAGCGAGATAATACGGGACAGATGGAGTCAAGATAGCACAGGCTAATGGGGGTTAGAAGCAGAGTTACCGCACCGAAAGCAGGAGATAAATTCACTGCGGATCGGGGACGGCAAAGATCCTATTCGTGGTGCTGGCTGGGAGAAAAAGGGTTGAGCCTGGAATGTAGGCATTGGATTGTGGCTTAGAGGCAAAAAGGTAACAGTGTAAGGCATCTTTGGAGGGCATAACCCACAGAGACTCGCACACTGGCAAGCAATATGGCATTGGGAACAGTTAAGTAGATAACGAGTGCGCTTAAAAGCCTACAGTTTACAGGCATCGCGTATACTGGGGGGAGGTTATTCCAACTTTTCGAAAAGGCCGGCAGGAGTAATCGGGATCTTAGACTGGGATAAGATTGAGGGACCGGGAGAGAAAAGGCAGGGTGACGAAAGGGATATAAGCGGGTGGCTGCGAGTGAGACATGACAGGGTGTGAATACCTGACCGTGGATTAGCTTAAAGAGAAATACTAGGTTGAGTCTTGTGCGACGAACCCACAGGGGCTCAGTTTGTAGGAGCTCACCGCTTTGACTATATGGTAGGGTTACGGATATGCTCAACAGATTTTTGGTGAGGGTAAGCTAAATATCCTCAAAAGATAAAATAGATGAGCGTGGCCAGTGGCTGGAGGTAATGGGGCAGTAATCTGGGAGTGGTTACAAATGTGAAGGGTACATGGGGAGTCGACTGGCGGGTAGGGGGGAACATCGACGTGTCAGGCCTGGGGTTCTCTTAGCTTTAGTGATTTGGACCGAAGCCAGCTCCGAAAAGGTAAAGGAAAAGGGCACAATATGCCAAGATCAATAGCCGGGGGTGTGTGTGGAGATTGGGAGACCGTCCAGATTATCTAGACCAGGCGGCATAATGCACCTGTGAAGTAGGAAGCAGCTCTTCTCCGCAGGGAATTGCATGAACAACGAGGTGCATTGGATTTCGGAGAGAGGATCAGCCACGTGGTATTTTGCATGGGGTCAAGAACAGGTAATAAGGACGGGAGGACTACAATCTCTTTTTATATCGTCAGCGGGAAGAGATGGGGTGCAGTGGCAAATGGGAGAGAAAATGTCAACAATATAAGGGAGGAATTTTAACGAGCCCGAGACACTGTCTTGGATGAAGATACTGGTAGTGGGTTTCGCAGAAGAAAACTGGCCGTGAACAAATTTAGCTTGTGATCTGTGAGAGAAATAAGAAAATCCAGGAGGGGAGAGGATCCTTTGTACCAAGAAATCAGATTTTAGCTATCAGGTGCATTTGGGAAACTAGTACCATTTGCCTTGGTAGCAACAGAATGTTCTGATGCACGAATGCATTTTGAAATCCACAAAGCATCCTTGTGAGCAATATCAAGAAGTGCTTGGTGCTCCGGATAGAGGGCTCTAGTTTCGTTCACCACAAAACACGAGGTCCCCTTCTAATTCTTGGTTGAGGACCGTGAACTATCTTCCACCAGGCGATCAGTTCAGCCATGATTCTCACTCTTGGTAAGTCAAACTGAACAAGCAATAAAGCTGAGGCAATTCCTGCGATCCAAAACAATTTTGGGTGACCTGCCGATTTCATAGTTACAATGGTCACAACCATAGCAAGATCTGTCATAATAAGTCCGTATGTAAAAGTAGAAAGGTGTGCTACACTGGGCGTCTTTCCAAAGATTAACATTTATCTTCAGATTCCCGGTCTCTGGTATTTTGACTGTTTTCACCCCTCTCGCCTTATGATCCGTTCGGTCTTTCTGGTAAAATACATTCTCAGAAAATCCTTCCAAATGTTTCAAATGCCTCGTGAAAGTGGCCATATGTGACAGTAATTTTCTAAGCTTTTCTGTGCACAAAACCTATGCCTTTTTTGCTTGTTTATGTGAAACCTCTGAAGTTAATCTTGAACAGTTTCTGACTGCCATGCTTGAATCGCGGGACGTTGGGCCTTCGAGTTTTACTGTTGAGTCTGTTTGGCCACACACTTGAGGTTCGTATATATTTGTGATTTCTGCGATTTTCATTTTAATGCCCTAGAAAATACGAGTAAATCTTGTTCCGGTCTTGTATTGGTGTAAATTGGCAAAGCTTTGCTCGACTTTCCACTCGTGTGCCTAACTCCTCGCTCGGCATTCTTCTCGGCTTCCGTTCCTCATGAGTCCCGGCGCTAGTGAATCGTATGGTCCTCAGAATTTGGTTTCAAATAGTTAAACCTCGTATTTCTCTGCCCCGCGCTTATGTCCGTTCTTGATATGCTGGTCACCTGTTGCATGTGCTGATTCATGTGAGTTGTCCCTTACCAAGAGAAAATGGAATGCGGCGGTCCTTTTTTGATCCACCCACAGGTTTTCCCCACTGAATTCGACTGCTTAGATCTTGTGATTTTCGCATAACCTTCGTGTTTCTCATACCATTCCAGTGTTCAGCGTTTACTTTCCCATTGTTCTTAAGTCCATGTTGGTATCTAGGTGGACAATATGCTTCTTGAGTCTATCGGTTGTACCTTGTTTACAAAACCCCATATTATTCTTCTTAGTATTGGCGAGCCCGTGGGATAGTTATTAGGTAGCTTGCTCCCTTAATCTGCAGTGGCTATCGTACTTTATTGGAGAATTGCCGGGGCAGTCCAACTGCTTCTCTGCCAAATCTCAGGATTTTCTCCATCAGTTCAAGGGTTCAAAGTGGTTTCCGAAACTTGATCTCGAAGGCGCACGTTTACAGATGCCATATCTTTTAAAACCCGGCAGACTAACCAAAAGCAACTCACCACTTGGCTTATGTCAGCACAACTTTCTACTAAATAGTATCAGCCCCCTCGCAATTTTTCGAAACACCAATAGTTACCTCATTGTTGGCCTTGCAGATGTTTGCGCTTACCGGGGTGATATTGTTATCTTTTACCGCCAAAGACGCGCATGACAGACGTTTGTTTCTGTTGCTGGACAGGCGTATCCAACATAGGGTGGGGATCTATCGTGATAAATATGCTCTATCAATTTCCAAGGCCTCCTGTTTGGTTTATTTTGTCGATGCTCGCAGTCTCCATTCTGAAGCTACCCGTTCTGATCCGTTATGTACGACATTTCTAAACAACTTGCTGAATTGCTTTCTTTACCGATTTCCGCCTATCGGTTTTTAGACTTATTTCTTCTTTTTTAGCAATATACCTCCCAGTGTTTTTGATGCCTAAAAAATGTCACCATGGCTATTTGGCTCTTTTTAACTGAAAACGTAATTCTTTCCTCCAAAAGTGCGTTTCTTTGACTGTGTTTGCTTGCTTGTCCCTTACCGGCAACAGAGAGGTGTTAAACAACCGAGTCTTCCAGTTTTGTGCATTGGCCGCTGATTCAATGCTAGTGAACGCGAGTATCTACAAACATGCGGCTACGACTGTTAATTGGGTATTTACTCGTTTGCGCAGGTACTTGCGTTACGCTCACTTAACCGTCGCCACCAGTTACGAGTCACTCATGTTCCTCCGTAATACAAATCGGAGCTTAGCTTAGTCGCTTTATCAGAGTATTCTCCCAATATTCAACACAGTAAAGTGCAATTCACTCAGCCTGCTGACTGCTTGTATTGTTACGCCCTTTTTGAAGAGCCTTCCACTGCTGGCTGCTTACTTACAACCGCTATTTGTTGGCGTATCAGATCAAGTTTATTAAAGCGACAGGAACTATCATGCTCCCATACCACGTGTTCGGCTTGAATGCAAAGCGTGTTTTCGGCTTCGATTTACTGAGTTTTATAATTGATGTGAAAAAATGTCGGCTACATGTCATGACATCTTTTGAGGCCACGGTAGAATCCTTATGAGTCCTCCGTTGCTGGCGAGGGTTCTGCTAGATTAGCATTTCAGACACCTAGGATTCACAGAAGTGGAATCCCTTGTGATTCTTCCGTGTCCGTGGTTAGATTTAGCTGAACATTTGTGCCATGTTGCTGGAGCCTGTATTGACTGTTTGCATGAACTTCCCGCCAACCATGAAAGTAGACGCTGTAACTTATCACTAGGGCCTTGGCAAGGTCTTCAAGCTGGCTATTAAGGCCCAAGCCCTGACGAGGACCATGCTCTGGTTGTGACCAATCTCTTCTTCCATTCACCGGAGGAACGCTTTGACGGCTTCCCTCAGGCTGACCTCAATATAACGGCTATCCCCAAAATATCTAGCGAGGAATGTGCTCTATTTGCCATTGTTACCGAAAGTGGAAAATATTTCACGTCGAAGGTGACCAACTGACTGAATTCTCGGGTTGGTACCGTGTGCTAACTCCACCCAGGTGCCCGCAAGCAAGTTGGGGCGGGATAAATTTCGTTCTCCCCAAGAAGAGTGCGAATGCATCTAAGGATATAATCGCGTTTGAATAACTCAACAGGAGTGTTGATGACCTCCTAATGCAACACTCTAACTCCGCTATTCTACGACTGAAGAGAGTCCATTCAAGCTGTTTACCAGAGTAGTATTGCAAACACACCTAGTCAGTTTGGAATAAGCTGAAGTTACCTTCAAGAAAAACCACGACTTTCCCATGGTGTTGCTCATAATCGGATAAGTGAAAGTTCAAGTAAGTTTCTCGACTTGTATAACGGCTCTGAACATATTTTGCACCGGGACTGATTTGCATTTAGGATGTTCATTCCCCATGAAATTTCTGAACATCATAACCCTAGTGTTTCTGAGTCCATCGCACAAGAGACTTGCTACAGTGCTTTCTCACCAATCCGCCCGAAGATCTGGAGGACTGAGCCTTGAAGACTAGCCAACAGGCCGCAGGCCGACACTCCAGCCAGGCTGTGGCAGAAGTGTTGACTGTTTACGACGTTACCTTGTGCTATTTTTTCCTACTTTGGGTGCTTCTACATAAAAATTGCGCGAAGTACGAACTTCACTTAATTTCATCTTCAACGACAGTGGGCTGGGTTACAGTGGCCTCAGGATTTTTTGAATAAAATTGTTTTTAAAACACTAAACGCCCGTACAGGATCAGCAAACATAGTAGCAGGATTTTTAGGTCGCTTCTAAGGCTGACCAGAGGAAAAGCAAAAATTATTCTAGATGTGATGGAAAGTAATACCCATGCGAACAGAATATATCTACCTTGTCTTCCACCGTTGACGGTTAAACAATTCTTTTACAAACACAAACCGTTACTCGGGAATGCCAGCTTGGTATAATATGACGATGTACCGTGCGACAATTTCCAATTCTACCGGTGTTCTGCATCATTAAACGAGGTCATACTGACCAGAGTCTATTTTGCATCAGTAATAACACTATCCATAAAGATGGTAACGCAGTTATCTATGCCATTAGCAGGCCCACTATCTCACGGTTATAATGCTTAAAACATTCCAGAGAAAGCTACGGGATAAAATGGCAAGTCATTGAGAAAGGAACGAGCTAGTGGCTGCAACCACCGTGGGTTTTGGCACAGGCTTTCTCGTGTCTCCAACTTAGTGAGTATCCTGGATGAGTTGACCAACCAAGTGGACCAAGGAGAACGGGTGGAAGCCTGCTATCTGGACTTTCAGGAAACTGTTGATTCGGTCAACTACAGAATGCTTGAAGCAAAGATGGGGTTGTTCCGACCCACGGCGAAAATGCAAAATTGTGTTATGCAAGGCCGTAAGGAGAAGGTTTACCGAGTGAGGGTAGAAGTCTGCCTTCCGGATAATAGTGAGTTGCATAGTGGTGTCCCAAAACGGTTGGCATATAGACCCCTGTCGTCCATGATGTGCACTGAACAGCTTGCAGACGGGTTTGAAAACAGCGCTTCTCGTTGGCGGATGGCTTCAAGGCGGCGGGGTCGCTGGATGACGCCACCGTTCAACGTTGCCTAGAAAAGGTATACCGTTGGTCAGTGATATTGGATTTCGCCCTCCACCTGAGAAAATGTCAACACCTCATTAAGGATGGAGAGCCACGGACCACTCAATACGTAGATTCGCCAGAGAACAGGGATATCCGACTCGGGATATCTGAAGTGATGAGTACACTCCTCAAGGACAAACCACGTGATAATCAGTCTCCAAAATTCAAATCAAAAATCGACCGTCTTCCTGATGTTTCACGCCAAACTTTATCTGGCATCACCAGCATAATATTATTTGTCCTTTCATTGGAGAATTCCATACGGTATCCGCTTGCGTTATCTCAATCTGTCTGCTCAGCGACCTCGAGTAGGCATTCGTCAATCATAGACTGTATCATTATTGCGTATACGCATGGTCCGTGCTCTACAACGCAGATCGTTCCGTCAGTTCCACGTCCATTTTACGAGTTTCCGTTACCGACCTTGGTCCCGACTCGTACGTACCGCGCAACTTGACGTCACTTTACTTCATTCAATATCTACCCACATTCGTTTCACCGCTGGAGATTTACCCCCTCTCCTCTTAAGATTTGTGAATACTGTGTCATTTTGAATAATGTTGTAAACTCAGATCATGCTCCCATGCGTGCACCTCAACCACTGTTGAGCAACATATCACTATCGTTAACATTACTATGGGTAATGTTGTAATTCATCAATCAAATTTTTTCTTCGGCCTTTTTCCGTTCTAGTCTTTACGCCTACAAACCCTGTCATTAACTCTTCCGTTTTCAGCGTCCCACTACCCTTCCGCCAGTATTATCTCCCATCTTCTTCCGCCGCCTCCAAATCTGCACCCGCATGACTAGCCGGAACTAAATTTTGGACAATGATCCCATGGGACTTCTCAAAATGGGACACTAGGATCGAAAGATCCTTCTTCCGTTTGTCCATATTAAATTGCCGGTGAAGTTTCCTTTCTTCCATTTGTCGCCTCACCGATTCATCCAAGAAGCTCCAAGTGCACGAAACCGGACAAACATCGCACGCCACTGCCTATTTTCCGTGACCCGATTTGATTCGATTTGATTTTGGCTAAGGCGCTGAGGCGCAGGTGAAGACCTGATAGAAACAATGAAGGAATTCACTTGGCTGTCCTTGGCAGAAACCTTGGCCCCCAATGGCGTGAGAATAAGCCCGATCGATCAAAGACCCTCTATAAGGTTGTAACCTAGCCCTTTTCTTTTAGGGTGGGGAGCATTTAGAGTATGCTCCCTACAGATGCAGTAACAGCAAATACTGCCACCGTTTTAAAGGGAAGTTAGACTTGTCGTGAAGGCAAGCCATTCTGGATTGCCCATAAGACAAAGCCGAGCTCTGAAACGATATCTCCGCTGAATCGTTTTTTACATTTCTTCAATATTTCACCCACATCCCAAAATTGCTTCTCGGTCTCTAAGCTTCTCCCCTTTACGAGAAAGTTTGCACCTAGTTGACCAGACTTTTGCGTGACAAGTGAGCCCGCTGATTGCCGATATCTTACTCTATAAAAGCTTTGCTCTTACTCCTCTCCAATGGCAATCCTAACGTACGTCTTGGTTTTTCAGAAGCTGACAGATTTTTTGAAGTCTCGGGGTGGTAACAGGGTACGAGACTGAAGCCCAGGTATTTGTGGAACCTGAGTTGACCCTGATATATCCGCACAGCCGGCTACCTGGGAGATACTTTGATGGACAACGGGAAGCAATTCGGGACAACATTTATGACTGCATCGTGCATCAAGCTCCGCGGACAAACCGGAAAATAGATTATTAGACGAGAAGAAGGGGTTCGGAATCTAGTCTTGGCTGATTGTTGCTTTTTTATAAGTTACAAGGGTCGTAATTTGAGCAACTCGTAGCCTGAGCAAACGAACGCCAAAGTCAAAACAAGACTGAATACATAGTTCTATGGTAATGGATTGTAAAAGTACCAAATCCACACCATTCAAAACCCCAAGCGCGTTTATAAACGACCCAAGTCAAGAGCCAGAGTCTGGTGCAACAAAAGCATGCAAGCTGTGTCGAGTCGGGTGGGACAAGTTCAAAAATGTGTGGTTGTGTCACATATACAAGCATTTCTGTTGTGCAATCATCCGAGTTTCTTAATGGGCGGGGAGTCAGGTCTCAAACGAATGGAAGTTCTGCGCGTGAAGGAGGGTTATAAACATATCATTTACACCTAATATCGCAGGGGTCCTAAAGAAATATAACTGGAAAAATTGATTGACTTTATTTTTGCGACATTTCGTTCTGCAGAGATTAGGCGAAGGAGAGTTTGAAACACGCGCCGCGTGCGGTATTCAGAAGTCACGGCGGGATGACGCGTCAGGGCTCATACCTGCAAGAAGCAAAATATAATGGTCGTCGGCCCCCAGTCCTGTGCCCCCACTGGAACTGTTCCTAGCGGAGCTTTCCGGCATTTTCCAAGGGAGCATACCGCCCGGCAAATAGCTCAGACGAAATAACGGAGGACTCACGGGGTCTCCCTATTCCGGGGCTAAAACTGGGTGAAGCAGATGTGCATACCGACCTGCGACTCCAGAAAAGAATCAGTGCCGCAGGACTGAAACGAATCCGCGCACTGAGGAGCGAACTTTCGTTACTCAAAACCCGAGAATAGCTAAGTTCCATGAGTCAAGCCCAAAGGGGTGAAAATGTCTGCCAGATCGAACTTACTGGATTCAGTGTGCTCACCTGTGTGCAGTACATCACAATACTTCATCGGCCGCAACATTCTCCCGGAAGAGTCCTCTCCCCCCCCCTCTGCTGACTACCACCTTGTTCATTATTGAGGCTCAGTTCGCTGCGCATAGAAATGCACATCCAAAGCAACGAGGAGCAGGCAAAATGCTGGACAACAGTTTGTTGGTCGAAGTCCAGATTCATAACTAGTTTTTCAAAGTCTTCTGGTCGAACAGAACGATCACTCAAAAGGCCCACAACATTCCAAAAACAAACCAAACCCGGGTTGGAATGACACAACACCAAAACGAAGTAGGGGCATGAACTACGGCCAACGCCCTAGCGTACTATCATCGATCGAAATACGAAAAACATTAAGCAAACAGACAAGGTAATGACCTTAGGTACGTCCCACTTCTTTCTTTATTTTTCCAATTAGACAACAACGATCACTGGTGGGACCCAAATGGGTAATCTTTTTCTTTTTTCCTAGGATTCATCTGAGTTCGGGACTGGCCAACGGGTCAGCGACCAAAGCTCCCACAACGTAACTGAGACATGAACCACAGGTAGCCGGAGCGCCGCGAGGGACTGACTACTCCAGAAGTCGAATTGCACCTTGACCGCCCCGAGACATGGACTGCTTGTGGCAGAGCAGCCGGGTCCTAACTGACGACTACGGCACTATGGACTTTCTTCCCTTATTGGTCGGCAATCAATCGGACACTGTTCGCATACGTGGCTGGAGCATTGATATGATGGCCGCACTGCATCCTGACCCAGAGTAAGCCACGTTTCATCCAACGGAGCAGACATACGAGCACGAAGGCGTTAACTGAGTGCACTGGCACAGCAATCAGGCAGTAATTCATATGCTTAACATAGTCGAATCATCTGCGTTTCACAACCAAAGATTTATCAAGTAAACAAGATATAGAAGCATAAGTGCATTTTAGCAATAGCGATTTCAATTCCGTCAAGCTACTAACCATGATAAACATTCACAAACAGAAAAGGTGTACTACCTACAAATAGAATGACCAATCTCAACCTAATAGACAATTTGTGTACGTCACGCCATGTCAACATGTAATGGGCGCGAGCCAGCGCTTCTCTGGTAGGTCCATCCTTTGCAGTCCTCAGTTCGCTAAGGATCACCAAGGGTTTTTGGTTCCAACGACAATTATCGCCAACTATGAAAACCAAGTTCCTCAGCATCACACCTTCAATTCCCATCAATCACTTTCATCCGGCGCAAATCTTGTAACATTAGCTTCACGGGTAAAGTAAGCGGGTCAGTCCAACCCAGATCTCTAATTTGCTTCGGTTGTAGGACTAGGTGCGATACCCAAATATCCAGGCTCTCGCTTCGATGAGTCCCCTGTATCCTTCGGTCCTCCTCCATTTGGAAGAGGCAGGCATTCTTCAATAGTCGGCTACCCCCAGAGGAGGGACCGGCTTGACCCCCAGTCTCGTTCTCTTCAGAAACTTTCCGAATCACAGCCACCAGTCACACTTCATGTTCATCCTCCTCATTTATTGAGGTTTACCAAGGCAATAACAACTTGCCTATCCCCCTTTTGAACCCAGCCACTGCTCGCGATTAGCAAACCTCCCGGGGGCTTACTTCCAACTGCAGAGGACTGAATGCTGGTTGGAGTCTTGGTTCACTCCTCTCTCATTTTCGACGCAACTATTCCCAAGCGGCCATCTCCTCGCGGCCCAATAAAAGCCTCTTTATGGTCGCGTGCCTTTGCGAGCGCCTTTGATGTTCTAAAATTCACCGTTTGATCGCCCTTCCTTCTCCTAAGTAAGGAAAGCAACCTAGGTTGCTCCGGCTTCACTTTGTTGCCAGGAGGTCTGTTTTCCGCAAACTATCACGGAAGTCTCCTTTGTGGCTGCTCGAGAGCCTTGGCGTGCCCAGCAAATGCGTCCCCTACGCTCAGACACTGTTTTCTAGATGAAGCCTCACGAACACTTTGTACCGTAACAACAAGATCCGCTGTTTCCTAGAGCTGACTGCCCCTTAGATGGTGTTGTGCCCTACATGCTTTATGGAGTACTTTCTGACAATGAAGACTCGGTTTAAAGTCATCTGTTATTGGCACTCCCGATCCCGGGCTTCTGGGGTTTGATATGGTGCCCTCCATGTTGTCTGGCGAATCTACGTATTGAGTGGTCCGTGGCTCTCCATCCTTAATGAGGTGTTGACATTTTCTCAGGTGGAGGGCGAAATCCAATATCACTGACCAACGGTATACCTTTTCTAGGCAACGTTGAACGGTGGCGTCATCCAGCGACCCCGCCGCCTTGAAGCCATCCGCCAACGAGAAGCGCTGTTTTCAAACCCGTCTGCAAGCTGTTCAGTGCACATCATGGACGACAGGGGTCTATATGCCAACCGTTTTGGGACACCACTATGCAACTCACTATTATCCGGAAGGCAGACTTCTACCCTCACTCGGTAAACCTTCTCCTTACGGCCTTGCATAACACAATTTTGCATTTTCGCCGTGGGTCGGAACAACCCCATCTTTGCTTCAAGCATTCTGTAGTTGACCGAATCAACAGTTTCCTGAAAGTCCAGATAGCAGGCTTCCACCCGTTCTCCTTGGTCCACTTGGTTGGTCAACTCATCCAGGATACTCACTAAGTTGGAGACACGAGAAAGCCTGTGCCAAAACCCACGGTGGTTGCAGCCACTAGCTCGTTCCTTTCTCAATGACTTGCCATTTTATCCCGTAGCTTTCTCTGGAATGTTTTAAGCATTATAACCGTGAGATAGTGGGCCTGCTAATGGCATAGATAACTGCGTTACCATCTTTATGGATAGTGTTATTACTGATGCAAAATAGACTCTGGTCAGTATGACCTCGTTTAATGATGCAGAACACCGGTAGAATTGGAAATTGTCGCACGGTACATCGTCATATTATACCAAGCTGGCATTCCCGAGTAACGGTTTGTGTTTGTAAAAGAATTGTTTAACCGTCAACGGTGGAAGACAAGGTAGATATATTCTGTTCGCATGGGTATTACTTTCCATCACATCTAGAATAATTTTTGCTTTTCCTCTGGTCAGCCTTAGAAGCGACCTAAAAATCCTGCTACTATGTTTGCTGATCCTGTACGGGCGTTTAGTGTTTTAAAAACAATTTTATTCAAAAAATCCTGAGGCCACTGTAACCCAGCCCACTGTCGTTGAAGATGAAATTAAGTGAAGTTCGTACTTCGCGCAATTTTTATGTAGAAGCACCCAAAGTAGGAAAAAATAGCACAAGGTAACGTCGTAAACAGTCAACACTTCTGCCACAGCCTGGCTGGAGTGTCGGCCTGCGGCCTGTTGGCTAGTCTTCAAGGCTCAGTCCTCCAGATCTTCGGGCGGATTGGTGAGAAAGCACTGTAGCAAGTCTCTTGTGCGATGGACTCAGAAACACTAGGGTTATGATGTTCAGAAATTTCATGGGGAATGAACATCCTAAATGCAAATCAGTCCCGGTGCAAAATATGTTCAGAGCCGTTATACAAGTCGAGAAACTTACTTGAACTTTCACTTATCCGATTATGAGCAACACCATGGGAAAGTCGTGGTTTTTCTTGAAGGTAACTTCAGCTTATTCCAAACTGACTAGGTGTGTTTGCAATACTACTCTGGTAAACAGCTTGAATGGACTCTCTTCAGTCGTAGAATAGCGGAGTTAGAGTGTTGCATTAGGAGGTCATCAACACTCCTGTTGAGTTATTCAAACGCGATTATATCCTTAGATGCATTCGCACTCTTCTTGGGGAGAACGAAATTTATCCCGCCCCAACTTGCTTGCGGGCACCTGGGTGGAGTTAGCACACGGTACCAACCCGAGAATTCAGTCAGTTGGTCACCTTCGACGTGAAATATTTTCCACTTTCGGTAACAATGGCAAATAGAGCACATTCCTCGCTAGATATTTTGGGGATAGCCGTTATATTGAGGTCAGCCTGAGGGAAGCCGTCAAAGCGTTCCTCCGGTGAATGGAAGAAGAGATTGGTCACAACCAGAGCATGGTCCTCGTCAGGGCTTGGGCCTTAATAGCCAGCTTGAAGACCTTGCCAAGGCCCTAGTGATAAGTTACAGCGTCTACTTTCATGGTTGGCGGGAAGTTCATGCAAACAGTCAATACAGGCTCCAGCAACATGGCACAAATGTTCAGCTAAATCTAACCACGGACACGGAAGAATCACAAGGGATTCCACTTCTGTGAATCCTAGGTGTCTGAAATGCTAATCTAGCAGAACCCTCGCCAGCAACGGAGGACTCATAAGGATTCTACCGTGGCCTCAAAAGATGTCATGACATGTAGCCGACATTTTTTCACATCAATTATAAAACTCAGTAAATCGAAGCCGAAAACACGCTTTGCATTCAAGCCGAACACGTGGTATGGGAGCATGATAGTTCCTGTCGCTTTAATAAACTTGATCTGATACGCCAACAAATAGCGGTTGTAAGTAAGCAGCCAGCAGTGGAAGGCTCTTCAAAAAGGGCGTAACAATACAAGCAGTCAGCAGGCTGAGTGAATTGCACTTTACTGTGTTGAATATTGGGAGAATACTCTGATAAAGCGACTAAGCTAAGCTCCGATTTGTATTACGGAGGAACATGAGTGACTCGTAACTGGTGGCGACGGTTAAGTGAGCGTAACGCAAGTACCTGCGCAAACGAGTAAATACCCAATTAACAGTCGTAGCCGCATGTTTGTAGATACTCGCGTTCACTAGCATTGAATCAGCGGCCAATGCACAAAACTGGAAGACACGGTTGTTTTAACACCTCTCTGTTGCCGGTAAGGGACAAGCAAGCAAACACAGTCAAAGAAACGCACTTTTGGAGGAAAGAATTACGTTTTCAGTTAAAAAGAGCCAAATAGCCATGGTGACATTTTTTAGGCATCAAAAACACTGGGAGGTATATTGCTAAAAAAGAAGAAATAAGTCTAAAAACCGATAGGCGGAAATCGGTAAAGAAAGCAATTCAGCAAGTTGTTTAGAAATGTCGTACATAACGGATCAGAACGGGTAGCTTCAGAATGGAGACTGCGAGCATCGACAAAATAAACCAAACAGGAGGCCTTGGAAATTGATAGAGCATATTTATCACGATAGATCCCCACCCTATGTTGGATACGCCTGTCCAGCAACAGAAACAAACGTCTGTCATGCGCGTCTTTGGCGGTAAAAGATAACAATATCACCCCGGTAAGCGCAAACATCTGCAAGGCCAACAATGAGGTAACTATTGGTGTTTCGAAAAATTGCGAGGGGGCTGATACTATTTAGTAGAAAGTTGTGCTGACATAAGCCAAGTGGTGAGTTGCTTCTGGTTAGTCTGCCGGGTTTTAAAAGATATGGCATCTGTAAACGTGCGCCTTCGAGATCAAGTTTCGGAAACCACTTTGAACCCTTGAACTGATGGAGAAAATCCTGAGATTTGGCAGAGAAGCAGTTGGACTGCCCCGGCAATTCTCCAATAAAGTACGATAGCCACTGCAGATTAAGGGAGCAAGCTACCTAATAACTATCCCACGGGCTCGCCAATACTAAGAAGAATAATATGGGGTTTTGTAAACAAGGTACAACCGATAGACTCAAGAAGCATATTGTCCACCTAGATACCAACATGGACTTAAGAACAATGGGAAAGTAAACGCTGAACACTGGAATGGTATGAGAAACACGAAGGTTATGCGAAAATCACAAGATCTAAGCAGTCGAATTCAGTGGGGAAAACCTGTGGGTGGATCAAAAAAGGACCGCCGCATTCCATTTTCTCTTGGTAAGGGACAACTCACATGAATCAGCACATGCAACAGGTGACCAGCATATCAAGAACGGACATAAGCGCGGGGCAGAGAAATACGAGGTTTAACTATTTGAAACCAAATTCTGAGGACCATACGATTCACTAGCGCCGGGACTCATGAGGAACGGAAGCCGAGAAGAATGCCGAGCGAGGAGTTAGGCACACGAGTGGAAAGTCGAGCAAAGCTTTGCCAATTTACACCAATACAAGACCGGAACAAGATTTACTCGTATTTTCTAGGGCATTAAAATGAAAATCGCAGAAATCACAAATATATACGAACCTCAAGTGTGTGGCCAAACAGACTCAACAGTAAAACTCGAAGGCCCAACGTCCCGCGATTCAAGCATGGCAGTCAGAAACTGTTCAAGATTAACTTCAGAGGTTTCACATAAACAAGCAAAAAAGGCATAGGTTTTGTGCACAGAAAAGCTTAGAAAATTACTGTCACATATGGCCACTTTCACGAGGCATTTGAAACATTTGGAAGGATTTTCTGAGAATGTATTTTACCAGAAAGACCGAACGGATCATAAGGCGAGAGGGGTGAAAACAGTCAAAATACCAGAGACCGGGAATCTGAAGATAAATGTTAATCTTTGGAAAGACGCCCAGTGTAGCACACCTTTCTACTTTTACATACGGACTTATTATGACAGATCTTGCTATGGTTGTGACCATTGTAACTATGAAATCGGCAGGTCACCCAAAATTGTTTTGGATCGCAGGAATTGCCTCAGCTTTATTGCTTGTTCAGTTTGACTTACCAAGAGTGAGAATCATGGCTGAACTGATCGCCTGGTGGAAGATAGTTCACGGTCCTCAATCAAGAATTAGAAGGGGACCTCGTGTTTTGTGGTGAACGAAACTAGAGCCCTCTATCCGGAGCACCAAGCACTTCTTGATATTGCTCACAAGGATGCTTTGTGGATTTCAAAATGCATTCGTGCATCAGAACATTCTGTTGCTACCAAGGCAAATGGTACTAGTTTCCCAAATGCACCTGATAGCTAAAATCTGATTTCTTGGTACAAAGGATCCTCTCCCCTCCTGGATTTTCTTATTTCTCTCACAGATCACAAGCTAAATTTGTTCACGGCCAGTTTTCTTCTGCGAAACCCACTACCAGTATCTTCATCCAAGACAGTGTCTCGGGCTCGTTAAAATTCCTCCCTTATATTGTTGACATTTTCTCTTCCATTTGCCACTGCACCCCATCTCTTCCCGCTGACGATATAAAAAGAGATTGTAGTCCTCCCGTCCTTATTACCTGTTCTTGACCCCATGCAAAATACCACGTGGCTGATCCTCTCTCCGAAATCCAATGCACCTCGTTGTTCATGCAATTCCCTGCGGAGAAGAGCTGCTTCCTACTTCACAGGTGCATTATGCCGCCTGGTCTAGATAATCTGGACGGTCTCCCAATCTCCACACACACCCCCGGCTATTGATCTTGGCATATTGTGCCCTTTTCCTTTACCTTTTCGGAGCTGGCTTCGGTCCAAATCACTAAAGCTAAGAGAACCCCAGGCCTGACACGTCGATGTTCCCCCCTACCCGCCAGTCGACTCCCCATGTACCCTTCACATTTGTAACCACTCCCAGATTACTGCCCCATTACCTCCAGCCACTGGCCACGCTCATCTATTTTATCTTTTGAGGATATTTAGCTTACCCTCACCAAAAATCTGTTGAGCATATCCGTAACCCTACCATATAGTCAAAGCGGTGAGCTCCTACAAACTGAGCCCCTGTGGGTTCGTCGCACAAGACTCAACCTAGTATTTCTCTTTAAGCTAATCCACGGTCAGGTATTCACACCCTGTCATGTCTCACTCGCAGCCACCCGCTTATATCCCTTTCGTCACCCTGCCTTTTCTCTCCCGGTCCCTCAATCTTATCCCAGTCTAAGATCCCGATTACTCCTGCCGGCCTTTTCGAAAAGTTGGAATAACCTCCCCCCAGTATACGCGATGCCTGTAAACTGTAGGCTTTTAAGCGCACTCGTTATCTACTTAACTGTTCCCAATGCCATATTGCTTGCCAGTGTGCGAGTCTCTGTGGGTTATGCCCTCCAAAGATGCCTTACACTGTTACCTTTTTGCCTCTAAGCCACAATCCAATGCCTACATTCCAGGCTCAACCCTTTTTCTCCCAGCCAGCACCACGAATAGGATCTTTGCCGTCCCCGATCCGCAGTGAATTTATCTCCTGCTTTCGGTGCGGTAACTCTGCTTCTAACCCCCATTAGCCTGTGCTATCTTGACTCCATCTGTCCCGTATTATCTCGCTTCGGTAAGGTGACCCCATCACAATTCCCCACTGCCTATACCACGCTTAGCAACAGGCTGCAGCCATCCACACCTCCCATTATTTCCCTAGACCTAGAGACTTACAGCATCGATGAGCTATTGTTCCGCCTTTTTCACTTTTTCCTCCGGTAAAATCCGCCGTTTCCACTTTTGCATCTTTTACAGCCACATTTGCTATTCATTTACCATCTCCATATATTTCTTGCTTTACTCCTGAAATCTTTCATGGGTCTTTCCATTTGGCATTGCCTCGGTCGTCATCTTTCGGCTCAGTCCACCTTCGCAACGGCCTACAGACAAGCAACACTCTTCTTTTCCATCGTCCCAGCTCCGCTGCGAATATACTTCCAGTGCTTGACGTTCCACCCCAGGTCGAATTGTCTTTGAGCTCCATTTTTCTCGGCCTTCATCGTGTTTCACCTGTAGCAAAAAAGATCCGGTTGATCATTCCTTACCTGCTCCTGTTCGGTTTGTACTCTCATCTCCTGTTTTGCATATTGCTCGCCAAAGATACCTCTTGTGTGCCTTTCGGATTGCCTTGCTTTTCCATTTCTATCTAATGAAAAGACAGAGCTACCTCACGAATTTCACCCACAGTTTCAGTTCTCATGGCCCGCCATTGCATGATCTCTCCGGCCTTCTACATACTCATTTATCTCCGACGTTGTTTGCCTTTACAGCCGCTGCTTCTTAACCACACATCCTCCCACGCCCAAGTAACCCTACTCCGCTGATGTTCCACACCACTCCGAGCACACTGCAACCGTATTCGCCCTGCATTCCCTAAAAATGTCCGTCGCCATGGTCTTTCTGCCGCATAATGTTTGTCCATTTATTAAAGCTTCTCTCATTTTCAACCTCTATCATGTGATGATCCCGCTTTCATCAGATTAACGTGTCCACATTTACCAGTTTTCTTTTCTCTTTCGTGAATTTTTCCCCGTGGCCTTAATTACTTCTGTGCTTCCAAGGCTGTTCCTCTCCCCTTGTAGGTCAAACGTGTTCACTTGTCATAAAGAAAACTTATCATGATTTCCTTAAGTTAGTTCTATATTATCCGATATTACCAACTTAACTCTTGCATCCACAGCTACTTCCATGTTCTATAGCTCCTTTGCCTATAACTCCCGCTTTTTACATATATACGTGTACATTTATACAAATACACTCGCTGTGCATCCTCCAGTTCTCTGCCGGCCACCTCCCTTGGTCTCCTCCGGCTGTCCCTCCAGATATGCCTCCATTCTTATTTTATCTGTGCCTCACTTCCATCGTAAACCACTCCTTCTATTTCAATTTTCCCATCCAATCCAACCCTAACAATTTGCGTTGCTTATGCTCTGTTTTGCGATGATTTATTGCCCTACAGCCGACCATTTATTGCGGTGTGGTTCATTGCCATCTAATCCTTGGCCATGCAGTTTGATTTCTTTTTTATCGTCCATATATGCCATTGCCTTTCACACCGATTTTTGGCCTTTCTTAAGTAAAATCTCCCAGCCTTTAGCTATTTCCACTTGGATCGGCCAGACCCGCCACTTCACCATGACTTTGAAATTTACCGGGCATCCGGTTCAACCCGTCCTTGGGTTCATTCAAACTCCCTCCAGTATTCTGTGGTGTGCGTACAATTATCCTACATTTATCATCCTTTCTTACCCCTTGAGGCCGCATGACCTATGCATCTTACACTGTTTTCTAAATTTTCATAAATTATCCATCCATATTATTGAGTGTAAGGATTTGATCATGTGTCTGATATGCTTCTAGCATCTCCAAAATGAACCGATAATAACCTGTTTCATAATCGCTTCTCGTGCTAGTCAATAAAATTGCATTTCGTGACTAGCATCTGCAGTTGTAATATAAAAACCTCATTGATTGATTGTTTAGAAAATGACCACAAGGAAACGAATTTTCTCCATTCACCTGGTTTGAAGTTTACCTGTTGAAAATGTTTTCGGATCAAAGCCTTCGATGATTTATTTGGCAAGGTTACTGGAGAACCCAGAAAATGCACATATCTTACGGAGAAGTGCGCATCAGTTCCAAGGACTCTCACCAGGATTGCTGTCCCTTCATAATTGGAGAATTTGCCGTTCAAAACTCCACTTCGCAGCCCTTCACTTGATCCTCGGACCTTGGTGAACTATTGTTCGGTACTGTCCCACCAATTCTGAAGGAGAAACTTCTTTACCTCCGAACCACTTCGTTTGTTATGGCGAAACACAATGAATGAATAGGTCAATGGTCCGTACTTTTGGCTTTTCCACTCAAATTATTAGTCTTACTGGAGTAGATAGCAGTCAGTTTGGTTAACACTAACCATACTGTTTTCGTAGTTGCACA
Source organism: Fasciola hepatica (assembly GCA_948099385.1). Lineage (NCBI taxonomy): Eukaryota > Metazoa > Platyhelminthes > Trematoda > Plagiorchiida > Fasciolidae > Fasciola > Fasciola hepatica. The sequence continues at coordinate 8,917,268 of CANUEZ040000019.1, forward strand.
CATTTTTTAGCTTACTCTGCCGTGCTTCGGCTAACCTTCGGTCAAGTGGATGTCTCACTTGAAGCCGGCAGTATAAGCAAAGCGTTGCCTTCCGTGACCAATTATATGGATAACATGGCTGATAGAGAACGTGTTAGCGAGCACTGCGAGAAGGTGTATGCGGCTCTCAAATGCAGTGGTCAACTGGCCACCGAGCTCGGCAGCAAGAGTTCACATAAAGAATAATAGTAGACGAATGAAGCCGATTCTTGCTACACCAGGAATCCTTGGGACCTAAACAAGGCTGGCAGGATTGACCACTCAGTCTGTGATTGAGGTCAGCGGTTAGCTTCCCTGTCATTCGAGTTTCCGTTATGTATAGCCTCGAGCCCGGCACCGCAACGATGCTGTCCGCTAACTTGGCTTGGCTGATTATCTCCAGTGAGTCAGCCCATATCTTCTCTACTAGTATGTACATTCAAAGTAGTCACAGTGTTCAATTTTCTCATTAGGATGAAACGATTGGATATTTTAAATGGTAGAGTAGCACATTCCGCAGCAAGCAAGACAAGCTAAACTGGGTTCAAATGAAGCAAAATGAAAGAGATTCACATCTTATGTACCGGTCAGTTTTCACTCAATTACTAGCGATAGTAAAAAGTCAGCCGGACACAAAATTGCTGGAAAGGACGTCTTCTTAGGGTGCAGAAGATACAATAATACTATGAGGTCATGGGGGATGGTTCCTTAGGTTCCCTGATCAAAGCAAGTGGTTATGCGACAAGGGGACAGGTAAAAATTGTGTAAATTTACGCAAGCAAGTATGTACGAATACGAAAAAAACCAATAACTTATGAAACAGTACAATGATAACCAGGAATAAAAATTGTCCCCCTCAGACAAAAATCCTCAGTTGGTAAAGGGAGGCAATGCTCATATGTGGTGGGGAATCGGTTATCAATCAGAATACCGTCAGGGAAGAAAATATATTGAAACTGAGGGGACCGTATAAGTGCACACCGGGGCTTAGGCCTGATTACTCTGGTAGAGTGACAGATATATTTTTTGAGTCACAAGGCTTCGCTGCTTCTGTATCGAGAATTATTGGTGGTGTTGGTCTACAGCGTTTTGGGTCAGTTTGTCCACCATGCTGAGAAGCCCTGGGTAGAAGGTCACTACCGATCCGTTTTTTAATCAGGTGCGTTCACATGATTATTGGTTGCTAAAAACTGGCAGAGCGGGGCTTCGGCAAGGTAAGCTCGTGCATCTCCTACAGCGTCCCCGCTGAGTTATTTGGTTATTTTTACTAGGATGCAGGAATATTCGGTAGGCAACTGTCGCTGGTAACGTACGTTTTCCAGTAAGTTTGGTTCTCTGTTGGAATGAGGGACGTGCTCTTAACACAGTAGGATGATCACCTACCGGGCGGAGCAATTCTCGAAATCTGGCGAGGCATGTCGGGTGACGGCGCCGGGTATCGGTATCTGGTTCAGCAGCAGCTGATGCATAGTCTGTCGTTGTGTAGGCTCCCACCGCGACATCAACACGTAAAATACTGTCAGAAACACCCATTGGTTTACAGAGGAGTTTTGTGAGCGTTTCCATGCCTCCGGCTACATTAGGGTGAAGGCAGCAAGTGATATGGAAGGTTCCACTAAGGCCTCAACCGACAAGAGTGGGACTGTAATCCTTCGCCCTGAAAATGAAAAGCGAGGTGGCGGAATCAGCCCCCCACAGACTTCGTGGTGTCTTTTCGGTCTGCATCACGGTGTTTTGATACAAAACACGGTACCCAGCTCCGTCGGAAGTGAGTGGCGACTGCGGCAGCTAGGAAGACTCCAGCTGTGAGTTATGGTGAACATTAAAAAATCGGTTGGACTTATCATTACGGGCATGCCAGCCGATGGACTGGGAGGCTTTCGAGGCTGAAGGGAGAGGTACAAATGGGTCCTGAGTACGAGGTTATCAAGCGGCAGGCCAATGAGCGTGCTTGGACATATAGTTTGGGGCAGGAGTAGTTATGCTCACGAGAGATTAGGAGCAAGAAGAGCTTTCCCAAGAGATTGTAAATTCGAGGTGATTGAACTGACACAAAAGTGTAGGAAAAATTATGCAGAAATGTTTTAGTAAGAGTGAAGTGAATAAAGGAGAAAAAAAGGACCAGGCAGTTACACAAAAACTAGGCAAGAAATGCAAAGAGATGCTAAGTAAAACCCTCAGTGATGCTTCAAAGATGGACTATGGCTTGAACTCGGGTGGTAGATAGTCGGAGAGCTTATTAGGTAACGGCTTGAACCTGCTCCTATAAGAAGGACAGAATGTTGCTTGTGCAATCTGTAGCTCACGACGCCGGCAAGCTTCGTGGACGAACAGCTTGATCTTTTAGGTCGGCAGAACACTGTTCAGCGTTTTACGATGAAGGTCGTCATCGGAATATGCAGCAGCACGATGCTACGCATATACCATTTAACCGAGATGCAGTTTCAGTTTGCAGCTAAGCCGTCGTGGGAGATGTAGCTGTGGCCTCGGTTTCAACAGAGTTTTTCTACGGAGATGAATAAAAGTACAATGCCCAGTAACTGGGTGTCAACGAGGTTGGGTCCCAGCAATACGGAGTGACCCAAATAGTGGCTTAAGAACGGTTCACTGTCCTTGAGCGAATAAAGTGAGAACAGCTTTGTTAGGTTTTGTTTTGCGTATGCTCCAACTGTACCACTGGATGGTGAGCCTCGGCGGCCAGGGAATGCACAGCTTTGAGAATATATTGGCGCTTGCAGGTAGAGTCAGCACGTAGGTCAAAGGGTGGACACGTGGGATGTGACAACTGCTAGAAAAGACTTGTTCAGCCCGATTATGTAGAAAACTCAACACTGTCACCTCACTCGAGAGCAGGTAGCAGAATCAGTGGAGTATCCGTGGAGTAGAAAGGAGGCGTTATTTCGAGGTATACTTCTCCGCAGGGTCGGGTAGGGGCTCAAGGTCAGAGAAGTTTATCACTTCACAACCACATCGAGAAAAGTGTATTCCTGCGACTAGATGTTCAGTTGTTGCCGTCTTCAGTAAGGTAGGGGTTGAGCCCACCTCGGACTTTTGGTACCTATTCAGCTCCCATACGTTTACAATTTCTCTCATGGTGCTCCAAGACGCTAGGAATGATCTGTTTTCCCCACGCTCGAAGGGTTGCCACGGTTGAACTTCCGTGCAGAGTGGTGGTGGTTTAATGATAGGGAGCGGAAAAAGAAAATAAGCAAGCGCACGAAAGGAACGCACGTCAGAGCAACTGTGAGTGGTAATGGCAACGCCAAATTCTTCCAGACAAGTGCAAAACCCTATGCTCATCTACAGTTATGGGCTGTTGATGCCCTTAGGTGATGAGCTGGAATAAGAGAAACAGAAAACCAGGAGGAACAGCGGGCTGATAGGGAAAAGCGGCCAGATAGAGCAGGGGCTAATTCCATTGCCCCTGGATTAATCAACTTCATAAGCTTAGTCAGCCGTAAACTACAACATTCCCGGTACTATTTTGGGCCTCGTCATTGATTACCCGCAGGGTTGGTGAGTTTGTCAAAATAGTATTTAGGTATGTACATGCATTTGCGGTGCTAAATAGATCACAAAACACACTACATGTGATAACAGAGTTATAATTAGTCGAGAGCGAAGAAAAAATGGGATATATTGCACGAAAGCTTTTTAGATCCCAGTGAGGAAGAGTATCCCGATGGCTTTTCGGCAAATGGGCCCTGAGCTTTTTCAAGGTGTACGTATTCGACGTAGACGTTATTGAGGAAACGGCACAGCAATAATCAAGTTAAGGTTTTGGTTGGATTTGATAAGCAAAATGAACGCTGTTTTGTTTTAAATGATCTAGAAACAAGGCCTGTTTTCTGTCCAGTTGTGGTTGTCTGGAATGGATTGTCCCGAGGATCGCAGACTATAAATGTGCCGAGGTCCATGATCTTGCACTGACCAGCTTGCGGCGACTAGCACTTTATTCATCGACAGGGTTCCGGGAGAGGCTCCACCGTTTTAGGCAGAGCAAAAGCTTTTAGAGGGCGAGAAGCACATCCACCATCTCTGATCTTGCCTTGTGATCTTTGGTCTTGCCTAGCGCATGTGTACTGACCACGGTCAAGAAATATACAATTATCAATTATTTAACCGATTGCCAAGTTTATGAAGATTCTTATCGATGTCAGAAATCACTGTGCTCAAATCTCGATGATGGAACCTATAAAATAATTTAACTTTATTAGCAGAGACGTAAAAAGTGCCGTGCTGCGCAGCCGAAAAAAGTCCGCAACATGGAGGTGAAAGTGCAGCAGACCAACTTTACTTCCTTGTATAATTCCGCCGGTGAGAGGCTTCGAGTGGGGTGGGCGAACGTAGGCGAATGCTACTTGATTTCGATCTGACAAGAAAGAGACAATCAACGGAGAAAGCGGACCGCGGATACCACGGACTCGACGCATGGTTGGCGAGCAGCTGTGAGGGACTCGAGTGAACTTCCTGGCCATAGAGATGTGAGTGACAATCACGGATTTGGCATTGTAAGCTGCCGTGGTCAGAAAGTTGAAGAAATCATATTGGCACGTGGTGGAACATCATGATTTAAGAAAGCCATGCTGAACCATTTGGAAGGGGTCATGGGACATAAGAAAACTGGGTATCAGCTGTCTAATCAGACGTTATACCATTTGGCTACGAAATGGATGTGGTCAATAGGACGGTAGTTTAAAGGACAGTGCACCGGACCTCTTCCATGGATTGGGATAATAGTTGCAGAATTTTATCGGGATAGAAAGATTCCATGTTCGAGGAGAAAGTTAAAGAGGCTCATATGGATAGTTGTGTCATCAGTTACATCAAGTTGAAGAAGCAATGTAAGGATACCGTCATAGCCGGGGCAAGAGGATGGTCCACCTCAGAGCAATAGAAGAGCCACTTCATTCAAGCTGAAACCAATTTCAAGGAAAACAAGATCGGTAATGAAAGTCCCGGGGAGGTGCATTTCTAGTGGTACCAGTAGGTGTGGATTCTGAGAGAAAGTGTATTGAGGCTTCTGCGACGCTAGCTGGACATTTGATAAGCACATTGTTTCCCAAAATTTAATAAGGTATTCCCGAAGACTTGAGAGGACTTCAGCCCCTTAGCAGTAGGTCTTGTCGGTGAGACCTGTGAGGGCAATGGAAGGCCAATATGTTTTATTTTTTCAGCAATCTGTTAGTCCAAAGGCAGATGACTAGAAAAAAGCGGCGGAGTTTCAACTGTACTGAGGAGTCCATGGTGTTGGTATAAATATGCGTTCTCTTGTACCTATTTCGCGGCATTCTGAAATAAGATCAGAGAGATTGAGAGCGGTTTGATTTGGCGGAGACTACTAGCGGCAAGCAACCAGATAGTCTGACATAGGGTTTATATTTAGTAGGGCGATGGTTGAGAGCTTCTTCTGTATTTTCAGCTAGACATCAACTACCCAAAATCCAGGTTGCTGGTAATTTTGTTATCCCCAAAGCTTCAGGTTGGGATTTTCGCAACATACCCAGTCTCTCAATTGCCTGCGTTTTCCGACGGATTTAGTAATGCTTTACTTCTAGCCGGTTCTGCTGGATATCCGAAATATATACCACTAACGTGCCCTTCTCGGTGTAAAATCTGTATTCCTCATATGTCACTCTCGGAGTCACCCCAGGTAAACCAGTAGGTAAACATCATTCCACTCACATGAATATTACCACTTCTTTCATCAGTTATCAGCGATCGGGAATCTACTCCTAATGCCGCTATGGAAGCACTTCCCCCAACCCTTTGCTGGCATTGCACTGTTTTCAGGTTACTGATCGTTTAGTCGCTTCCCTGGCGCCTCCTTTCAAGCTCTTATGGGCATATCCAGTTGTGCGAAGATCTGCACGCCTTTACATTGTCACGTATGCGCTACCTCTATATGACCTCATAAGATCACCGCATATCAAATCCTCCATCCACTTCGTTATCATTTTTTGTTCACTGACGAACCTGAAGTAAATCCTTTATACCATTCCGATTTCACTGTCCTGTCAACGTTCGCCACTCTGTCCCACCAAATTTCCATGTTCGGGCATCTACATACGCCCCATTATGAGCGCATCTTCTACAAATTCTTGCTGGATATTAGGCACTACTTCTGTGGTAAATCGGACTTCCTGTTTCGTTTACGCAAACCGCCCCCCTCTCAAAGAACTTCTCGATATTCTTTCGGTATTATACTTCTTCCACTTATTTGATCGTTTGAACCATAGGTTTAAGTGCGTCTCCGTCAACATCAACCATTTTTACAATTTTTCTCGATGCTTCCTTGAAAATTTCTCTGCCGGTATACTCTTCCCTGCGACTTCTGTTGATACTTACAAAGCCCTGAGCATTTTTCCTTCATCATTGCTTTACTTGAATACGTATCCTTACCACGAAGCACAATTCGCTAACTACTGAGCGACGTGTCCATCTGACCTACAAATTCTATTTTGCAGGGCACTTAATTGTGCAACCAATAAAATCTTTGCACCCTTTTGTGCTTCAAGTACCCAGCTGAATGGCCTGAAACCCCTTCCGTGTCCTCACTTGTACCATATGATCTTGCAATCAGGCGTGCCTCGGATTTACCCGAGATAAACCATTATTATTATTATTATTATTAATATTGTCTCTATTCAACAATTATCCTAGTTGAGGGAGCAAGGCGTTTGAGGTTGATCCAGTTGATCACGAATAGCCGCTGTTTGAGTGAGCTATATTTGGTATCTGTGGCTCTGGTTATGAATTTGCAAGATATCGTTCTATGTAACTGACATGGAAAAGGTTGAGAGCAATATCATTCACGTCATATAGTCCAATGTTCAATGTCATGAAGAATATTACTCCCTCTGGTTGGGGTTATTCGCGTTGGACCCATCTCCCTACTCGTATGCCCAAAACAAGGTTCATAAAGTAAATTGTAGATGACTCCGTGTCCCAGCGAAGATGAGGGGCAACGAGGCCCTTGGAAACGAGTTTCGGGGAAGAAGTTAGCAATGCATAGTAGTCAAAATCGTCGAGGACGCGGGCCAGGTCTGTGACGGTTGAACTTAGTAGACAGTAGATGCAGCCAACCTGGGAGGGGGAGTTGGCCAGTGCGAAATTTACCCAGAAAGAGTCCTGGATTGCGTCAAATGTTGGATCAAGAAAAAAATTGTAGGCAGGCTGGACTTCTTTATGGGTAAGACGGCTTTTTTCCACCATCAGAACGGTTCTCTGAGGGAAATCTCTCTGAACCTTTGCCTGGAATGACACGTCCATACTCCGGGCTGCACACCGGCCGACTGTTTCCTCGACGTCTTGTGTTAAACGTTTTTCGGCATATCCAGTTGTGTTCTAATCGGCACGTCTTAAATGTTTCCTCTAAACCGTGCTTTTACATGACTCAATTAAATCACCGTATTTCGCCGTCCAAAACTACCCCGCTGTGAACTTGATTCCCTCCCTCTTCAGCCACTCAACAACCCCAACAAATGCATCATATGAGCATCATTTCACTCACGAGTCAACTTCCGCAACTTTGTTCCGCCAAATTCTCCTCGATCGGGCCTCTAGTTCGCATCTTACCACGAATGCTTTTCCGCAATCTCTTGCTGGGTGTGAAATATCCGTGTTGTGAAATATTGGGATTTCTTCGTCAACCTTTCACTTCGCCTCCTCACGAGATACCTCCTAACAGCTTTGGAATAATATCCCTGTATTTTCTCGGGTCTTTAGAAATATTGGCACAAATGTGCAGTGATTTCCACCGCTGTGTTTTAGATTCTTCGTTGATGCCTTTTCGAAGGCATTTGGGCCAAGATACTCTCCAGTGTTAACTTTGTATGATACTTTCCAAACTGCCGAACACTTTTGCATCCCTGATCTACCTGCTCATTTATTCCGATCATCTAGTTCATTTCAGTTATTCCTGGGTGATATGGTCATACAACCTCAATGTACCGTTTTGCTGGGCATACATTTATGTGAACACCAAAACCACTACATTCGTTTTTCTATGCATATCTAAGTAATTGACGACGAAAGATTATTGTGACCCCAGTTGTACCTTGAGATCATGCAATCAAGCTGGCTTCGGGTATCTCCGAAACAAACCATTATCTCATCTCCCCTCGCCAAGCCTTTTGACATGCTACCGAAAAGGGACCAGCTGCCGGTTGAACAAAATGAGAAGTGTGCGTCTGCGTTTGTCCCCATGTCTGAGGGCGGGAGCAAGGAGTCAGTAAACTACTTGCGAGCAATCAGATACGTAATGGAAATGCGGGCTGCTGCCAAACTTCCAGCAAAACTGGGGAAGCACAATCTTCTCAACTATCAGTAGCTAAGCCTCCGGATATTTTCATTTTGTCTGTTCAGTTTGCTGTTGGCACGTGAACAGTTTGCTCAGGCTGGAGTTGTAGGCCACTCCATGCAAGTTCTCTACCTTGAATTCACCAAAACGTTCAATAAAGCGCCGCACAATCGTTTGCTCGCCAAGATGAGATCTGTAGGGTAGACCGAACTGTTGCTCATTTAGACTTAAAACATCGCAGGGGGGAAGTTCTCTGAGAGGCAGGAGGCTTGAAGAGAAGCACCACAAAACTTGGGGTTTAGCCACTGCTGCTCCTGGCACTCACCAGCGACGTTCCTACTTGTCTTATCTATGCCGAAGATCTCGAAGTCTGACCTTTGATCAGAACTGTGACGGATCGCCAGGAACTGCAGACGGATTCGTGGCTTCTATACCCGTGTGGGTTCTCGCCGTTAGTATCCAAAAGTGTGATTAGTTGCGACAAGCGAGATGGAGGCTCAAAAATACCCTCTCTTTCCAAGGGGCGACTACTCAAGCGTCTGTGGGTTAAAGGGGCCTCGGAATGATAGTGTACTGTCCGCTCTAACCCCTGGATCACAGTGGCAAGGTGTATTCCTGGGCATGGGGCATCCACCATGTCATCCAGCGAACGTACTGTAGGACACCGTGGGGATTTCAAACTCCCATATACCTCACACGTAAACCCTCGAGTAGGGTGTGGAGGAGCATCAACATTCCTTTGCATGGCTGTAAAGTCCTTGGAGTTGGAAAAATTGCAGCCACCTGCAGCTTGTATCGTCGCCGGACTGTGGGGATCAGTTAGAAAAGGCAGCCCGGGCCAATGGAGCTATTTCCGGAGGAGCTTCAGAGATAAGTTCAATTTACATGGACCCGACGGATACTGTGGGGCGAGATGGGCCCTGAATGTTGGTCGAAAATCTTTCTTCGTGGCCTCTAGCACAAAAACGGGCACAGGACGACACACGCAAATTTGCACCAGGTAGGGCCGTAGCTGGCGCTGCGCCATTCCACGAGGGCAACCAAAAAGCGGGACTCGGTAAAAACCAACGAGGTAAAGGAGACAAACAACAAGCCCATCAAGGGGAAATTTCACTCGCGCTGAAGGTGTGCTGGAAGGACTTTCTGTCCCGAGAATACGGCAAGCAGCAAAAGGTAGTGAGTCTCACACAAGAAATGTCTCTCTGTCTGGAATTACGATGACCCGAAGAACTCAAAAAACGAGAGATTTGACTGAATGGGAAAACAATTTTTAATAACACCCCACTCGGTCTTCGCGTGCTAGCATTCGAAGGCGTAACAAGGCACTATAAGTCCCCTTTACTGCCTTGAGAATAAGCGGAGATAATGTGGCAGTGTTTCATCACTCTGGGAACACCTTTCTCTCTCGAAAGACTGGGTGGAGAGACCTCGGTAGTTTTGTTACCAATAATCTCAAGACTAGCCCTCACACTGTCAAAGACTATGCTTCCGCGTGGAGAGTTCACAGCCCCGTTCGCCTTCAATTTAAATGCCTTTTCATAGGACATTCAAGAAGCAATGCACCGCTGCAGCAAACGGGGCATAGAAGGAACCCTGTCGAGCTTGATCTACCGTGTCATGTAGAGGGACGAAATCGTTTCTCATAATCTACGAGTCAGCAGTCAGGCAGCAACTAGGACACGGCGTGCAAGTCTGGGTACCGTGCCATAGGAAGTTATTGATTACGCAGAAAAGACTCAAGAGCTAGCCAGCAGGAGAGGGACTGCTCAAGAAGGAACAGCCACAAAGAGCCTTTTTGAATGTAGTACTTGGTTTTTGACAAGGAGGCGGTGCTTGCGAGGAACTTGATGGAACCTATAAAGGTAGTGGAGGAACTGCCACGTGTGACATGGTCACAGCTTTTATTTCTCCTCCCGGAGAAGGGCACAGGTCATCCCGACCTGAGCGCTCAAGTCTACAAATAAGATCAAATTACTTTCCAAATACAGTGACACTGTTTTAGAATAAGCTCCCGGAGGGGATCTTGAATATCACGACGAACAAGGTTTTTAAGACTGCGGTAAACCGGTGTTGCGGGAGGGGCATTGTACCCTGAAGTGTGGTACGGCCAACTAACCGGGGCTGTCCCACTCGTATAGCTCAACCGATCAATTTTGTGATCCCAAATTAGACGATTTCTTATTGTCGTTCAACCAACAATATGCGAAAATCAATCCACAACAGAATCAACGGAAGCGACAGATGGGTCAGAACCACGTAATAAACAGTACCTGAAATGTGTAACTATAAAATAGTGCAACAAATCACGGCCTTTCTTAACCATGGTCCCTCCTACGCAGACAGCAAACAGGAAAACCAAGATGAAATGGTGGCCCAACCGAGAGTTTGAAAACGAGAAACAAACACAGATTGAAAAAAAGACAGGGAATAAGAATAGCTTTTATGGACACTTGCTGAGAAACCGTTGAAGTTTCACTAGTCAAGTTCAATTGTGAATCTGCCGCGGCAGCAGTACATGAGTTAGTTTCGCAGACGGAGACAATTCCCTCGCTGATTTCCTCCTTTCTCAGCCAGAGCTCATAATGGACAAAGTCTCTGCCCCTCTATAATGTGAAAGCCGAGCAGTGTATACAGCTAGGGAAGCACGTCGACAACACAAGCGCCTGGACACACGGTGTCCCCTAGTTACACGAAGTTCATCGGAAACCGAGGTGAAGTGAACTGATGGTTGCTACGTGCTCCTGGAGTATGTCCTTGAACGGATTGTTCTTTCGCCGTCTATCTATGTCTGTTTGCAAAAAGGACGGAGTTAGGCAGACTGCCATACCTCACGCCGTTGGACCAAGCGGGATCAGTCATAGGGGGCAATAAGAGGCCAGTGGATTTTTCCCTATTGCTTTCAGGAACATCCGTGTGTTGACTCAAGGTACAAAAACCTTATATCCCAGGCGACTCGGGGGCAGACCCGCAGCCGCAGTTCCCACTTAGAAATAAAGCTTGCACCTGAGGCGTATGCCGAAGGTACAAGAGAATCTCTCCCGGCTCACCGCTGTCATACATTTTGTTCTGAACAGTCACTGAGTTCTGTAAAGATACCCTAGCTATAATAGATGAGAACCCGCGAAATTCTGCGGTGGAGTTAGGTAATCGTTCTGCTAAAATGAGAGAAAGAAATTTAAGTGAGCCGGAGCTCAGTAGATGTGTCAACGGGTATCATCGCATACTATTCCTAATGCGTAACGTCAAACGGCGTTGTTGCTACAGTGATAGTGTGGTGTATACAGTTTCAGTTCAGTGTCGATGCTGAAAAGCAGGCATGGTTTACCTTTACTTAGAAGTAGAGCTAAGACCCGTGGACGTGGGACTTTACCCCCTTCAGGGTAGTTAGTGGTCAGAATCGGCCGCCTAGTAACTTCATGGATGTCTAGTCGGTGGTAACATTCAAAAGGCATGCAGATCGAAATGACGAGCTTTGCATGGGGACTGGACATAGTATGTTCACCTAATTTCCCGTTTTTCTGTCTCGCTTGCCTAATTTCCCTCTTTTTTTTCTTCAGCTCTTTCCTAGATCACGGTTGCGATTCCGTCTCATCTGTCGTCTGTTCTAGCCAGCTTACGTAGTCAAAACTAGCTTTCGTCGGCTTTGGTGAACTTTTGCATTTCATGGCCCTATTTGTGACCGGCTTTCAGCGGTTGGCCCTTAGCAGCGAGGACCATGTTTGTTCTTAGGCCCGAGAAGCCGTAGCCCACATTACCCCTCTTCATTTTTATTGCCATTAGGTAGAATACGGTTTGACCCATTCACTGTAGGAGCACCTGAAGATTCAAGGAGCCTACAGTACAATAACCCGGACAATGTCTGGAGCGCCACCGTACTCGTTCGATGCACCGGACTGAACCAAAGTAAACTGAACAGATTATAAAGTTGAAGCTGGACGTATTCCGGAGGAGACAACGGCAAGTTCTCCAACTCTAGCCAAGCCAATAGAGTTTAGGGTGATGGGGTTTATACGGAACGATCCCTCTGCATTTTGGAAGGAGACTGTGTTTCGTGGTTCAAGGCCCATCTAAAGGCGCAACTGAGGAAATTCCCTGGGACCGTCGGTAGATTTCCTAAAAACAATCGTTTCTGATACACCAGCGAATCGGAATGTGGAAAAATTAAACGTTGTCCATTTTTACATTAAGCTTTTGTCTAGTCCACTGCAATACAAAACAGAAGATGCCTAATGAAGTAACAAGTGAGCGACGAAAGTTAGTTTCGCATTTCAATCTCTTTAAAAGTGGAAACTTGGAGCTTTTAGTGCGCTGCTTTACCATTAGCATTCTTGCTTGAATTTGACAGTGATATCTTTGTCGCACTTCTGACCATTCTGAAACCACCTTGTTCAACCAGCTGCCGCAGTTGCCCCTGGTACTTGTCCCTACTGTCCAGCCCTGTTCATGGCAGCAGAGCTAGCTTCACAAAGATGGCGATGCCTCAAGAACCGGGAACAGATGGGCAATAAACTTGGACTCGTGTGTTAATTCAAGGTTCATAAACAAGGATACACGAGAAGAATGTGGAGAAGGTTCGAGCTAGGCTGATAATCGGGTCGCAATTCTTTGCAAACAAAATGGTAAACAATTGTGTCAGTCCGTGTGATACGCTGATTGATCATTAGTACTCTGGACACCAGGTACGAACTAGGTCCCGATAATGGCCTAAGGTACGAGCAACAAGCCGGAAGTTCCGATGGTTGCAAAAAGACTGTAAAATTCAGCAGGAAGGGTCAAGGACGGGTAGTATTAAAACAATGTGGATTAGGTGTACATAGCAGGGCGACGCTGAACACGATGCTAGCTGAGGGAGTCAAAAGTTGGACGGTCCGCAACGAGAGCAGTCAAAAATGCTTTCCAGCCGGCGAAAACTAACTGACCCCACACCGAAGATGAGAACAACGAACAGTCCTGTGGCATCGAACAGCAAACAAACTGTCTAGGGCTGAGTGCTCATTGGTAATATTTGTCCACGGTGAGCTTGGCCACAAATTTACACACTGAAACTCAGTCACCTTTACGTTGCTACAGACCAACAGGCCTTCCAGCCCTCTGGGGGGCTGTAAATCGTAAGTGGAACAAGATTTTCTAAGATTGCGTTTTAGGCGTATTCACCAGACTGACGGAAATTACCATCTAACGGCCATTTTCTGGTAAGTTTTGACTAACTTTCCTGTCTGTAGCATGATGCCTTAGGGAAGGATCAAGATGCTCTACCCTCCTCAATTAGCCCGCCAAGAGGTTTTATTTTGCCCCCTTACTTTCACTGAGATTCGACGAATACACTGTACAGTGAATAGTGCACAAATTGTGTTTGAAACCAGAAAGGGAATTCTGGGAGGTCAATCAGCCGTAACCCGTGCAAAACTAAAGGGAGCCGAACTTCAAAATGCAGACAAGGCAAGTATCTTGAACCCGCCTCCGCCTTATGGAGGTCCATCTTTCGGCCCACCAGATATGCAGGAAGCTTGACACTGTCAGGATTTGTATCGTGAACCTTCTCCCATTTTCTCAGTGGACGGACTCCACGAAGCCAGCCTAATTAATTGTTTCCCCAGCCGCAGAATTCAGGGGGGAAATGAAAAGGCTCAAGAGTGTGTCCGTCGACAAGCCATCATATTTGTGGCTCTGTGCTAAGAAGGCTGAAACAACAACCCGTCAAAAAAGATTCCAAGCTCAGCAACCTGCCTGTCACCCAGAAAACTCGTCCTAGGGGTCGAGCTTAACTTCAACAACCGATAGTTCCGTGGTCACTCAATTTTCTGCCGCGGTAAGTGCCCTGGGTATAGTCCTAAAGCAACGAAGCATCTGACGTCAAGGGAGAGCATCCTGGAATCCATAAAAGGCAGTCAGCTGGTAATAACGGAGGTGGTTTTCCTAGCCCTGAGCCTAACACCCAACCTACAACCTCCCTCGGCGGAACGTCTGAGGGAGGAGGTAAAAACGCCAGAAAAGACTACTGATGCGGTCATGCAAAACGGAATCACGGAGGAGAAGACTCAGCGCAGTGAGTTCCGCAATGTACACAAATGTCAACCTCGAAAGAGAAACCATTCTTTTTGGAAATTGAGAGAGGTAGAAAGTCCGCCGGGGCATACTGCCCCCGGGTTAATAAAAGTCAAAACCCACCAACCTCCGCGACATTTCGTTTACCCCATAGACCCTTAATGTTTTCGGCTCCTGGCTCCATCAGGGCCTCTTCTTCACCCCAACTCTCTCTATTTCCCCCTTCTGAGACCCAAAATCAGTTGTCGTTATCAATTTTGCAACAAGTCCTGAGCATAAAGTAGAGTGCTTCAAAGCAATCGTTTGAGCCTGCTGAGGGAGATTCCGGAGTATAGGCTGCTTGCGGTGGATAGACAGCTTCAGACCATACCCTCTCAGAAACCTAGCCCACCACTGACATGCTTGATGCTGCAATATCCATTCTGGGATATTCCATAAATAGACAGGACTCCAGCAAAGGTCGTGCTAGTGGGGCTATCGTATACTACGGTAATTCTGTTCTTCGTCCTACCACGTTATATGTGATATATGTGATATGCGATATGTGATATATATGATATACGTGATAACACCACCTTTGAGCCCCTGATGTTCGGGTACCCTGTAGCCATCTCTATTTTTCATCAAAAATTCTCAGTCTTCATCTTGCCACGCACTTTACTCTTGTTCGGGTAGCCTTTTCCCTCACATTCCGTAACCTGTCTACACATCCCAGTCACATCGAGGTCTTTTTTCGTATACGGGTAATGTCGTATCATTCTCAGAAGAAACTCTAAACCGTCACGAGATGGAACATAACCCCAAGAAAACCTGCAAGCGTGTCCGAGACTGGCCAACGATAGGTGAAGTCCACAGCGACCTGCGTATGCACTGACTTAGGGCCTAGGTAGGATAGGGCGAATCAGTACCCCTATTTACTCCTTGTATTTTGACCGTTTCATAGGAGGATTTGGTGGGCGGGTGGTCTCGTCGACGAACTCTACTAGTATTGGTCTCTGGTGATATACGGCTTTGTTCGCAGGTTGTGACTTCCACTTTCCCACTGAGTGCACTTTTCTTAGAGCGGTAAGGTACGGGACACCTGTAATTCACAGTGCGCAATAAACTCTCCTCCTATCCAGGTCCCTCCTAGCTTTCGATTCCCTTATGTGGGGTTCCTCCTGATTTAGGGTCAGGAGCCTGCTGCCTGAAACCCTGTTCATCGATTGGATCTGCCTTTGCAGTTCATTCACTTTTCTCCTAATACCAGGAGCGCAGGATCGTTCGCCCTAGCTGGCCAGTCCTGCACTATATTACACTCCCTTATTTCTGGGAGGTCTTGCACTTCTAAGCTTTTGCTCAGTACACTGGCCCTTGTCCGCCGGCTTCAAAGGGGCAGAGGCAACGTCGGCGGGACAAACTCTTGGAAATCACCCAATCCTTTCAACGACTGTCCTTTCAGGCGTACCCTATAAATCACATGCTTGGAGATCTTCCCTAGCCGTTGTCATATACTTGTATTGTTGAGAATATGCTTTTTATTTTACTGGGTCTGGAACTCTCGGTGGTCTGCCCTGGTTCGGCTGATCCGGAGACCCACCTCTCACTTGAGGAGAGTTGGATTTTGAACTTACACCACCAGTGCCCGGTTCACGTTTATTAGGACAAATCTTTCTAATGTCACGTAGCACTAATCCTTCATTAGTTCCCGCTGTTGTCGTTCGTACCAAACCATCGTCGAAAGCTGAGGTGCTCTCGATAACTCCGATCGGCCACCGACCACACGGCAAAGTCTTGGAAATTAGTAGCACTAAATCACCCAATCTGAGGTTGCTTTCTCGAGTTATCCATTTCTGCAGCCGTTATTTTAGTGGAAGGTATTCCCTGGTCCATCTATTCCAAAAGGCAGACTTTGGGGAGTTTGCCTGCCTCCGCTGGCGAACCATTCTATTTCGCAACGAATTCGTCGGAATGTAAAGTACGTGCTTGGAAATCCTCCCTAGCCGTTGTCATATACTTGTATTGTTGAGACCATGCCTTTTATTTTATTGACCCTCGAATAAGTGTAGCATGCATCAATCACTACACCCCAACATTTGTTTACATTTTGTTTACGTGAAGTGGCAAAATTTTGATTCGAACTTGGACTGCCGTGACAGTGGTACCTGACATTGGCCTTTGTTGAACTCTGTTCCTCGTTGTTAGATGTTGTGGCCGTACGGTTGAGGTTTGTACATATTTATATGCGTGTGACTTTTTAATCCAGCACCGTAGAAAGTACGAATCAATCTTGTTCTAGTTTTGGGATTCGTTTTGACTTGGCTACACGTTGCTCACAGTCGGAATAACCGATACATGCATACTGTTTCTGCAAATGACTTTCTGTCATCTGATTGCGGTGTTTTGGAGTTGCTAACTGTAGCAGTACCTTGAGCCTGCCGGTGAAAGGCTAGAACGGCCGCCCCATTGCAAGGGGCGCAGACCTGCCCAACTCGTGGGCTCTACTTGTAAAGGATGAGTGTTCTTTGTCACCCCGAACACCTTGGGTGTGCCTAAGTTCCGTGCGTTCCACACTCTACATCGTTTACCAAACGCTTTCCGCACGTAGATGCGAGACATGGGTCAGAAACTGGTGACACACTGAAGGACACGGGACGTAGGAAAAATAGCCTTAGTGCTCTCTAACCAAGAACAATGACTGACATATGGGAGTACCACCGTTTAACACTACTGCACAACAAATTCCAAGCGACAAAAGATCACTTCTCAAAAACACAGAATGCTACTCGGCAGTGCTACGAGGAGAATGAAATATTTTCCGAATAAAAAGCAACTAAACCGCAACCCTGATGCGCTCAGCATATTTCAACTTGACCCGAGACCGCAGGACAGTCGAACACTGAATTCCTCGGTGAATTGGATTCAACTGCAAGTGGTACGGTCTTCACTGTCGTTCCAAATCTTTTCACAACGCCGGTGGCTTTCAGCTCATCCAGTACAAGTGGCCTTGGGATAGATAAGGGTGCTATTGAGGTGAGTGCCTTAGTCAATCTAAATTTTAAGATGCAGAGAAAAGAAATCTTGAGAACGCCTCAGAAGAAGTCTCAGATTTGACCGAAGCTTGAGTCTGATCATCGGGGCGGTATTCTGAGGACACCTCAACTCCTTTCTTCAAGAGCGTACGCAAATGGAGCCTAACCGATGAAGGGCAGGGGCGAAAGCCATTTAACGGAAACTACCATGTCCCAATTGGACTACGAAGTAATAAGCGATTATCGAACCAGCCATTTCCGAATGGGAGTGTTTCATCTCCGACCGCCAGAGATAAACTTCTACACCTGTTCGCAGAAATGGGTGCTTCCAAAGGCTCAACTTGTGCCCTCGCCACCTCATATGCCGAGGCCTTCTTTTATGAGAATACTCCCTCCCCAGACAGCAAACCCACTTTTTAAACTCCCTTTACCTTCTGGTGAGCAGGTACTTAAGCTTCTCTGTATGAATTTTCTCAGCCTCACCAATAAGATGCTGGGACAGAGACAATCGGCAACGGACTCCGAACCCCACAACTTAGCCGCCACAAAGACACGGCTAACATAAGGCCACCAAGGCGGTGAAGTAAAAATAGGAGGTTACTCACTACTCCGTCATGATTCATGAAGACGACGCTCTGGTGTGGTAGCTCTCCATGTTAGCTACCTCCCACCCCTGGCGTCTCCCCTCGACCTAACTAACAGGCTCTGATCGACTCCTTGTCGACAATTTTTTAATCTTCCCTCCACCACTTTACTTTTGGGTGTGGTTCACCATTCCCCTTCTAATTCAAAAATACGTTCACTTTCGATGGTAGCGCTTCTGCGAACCCTGAAAAATATTCTCTCTTTTAGCCACTTCCTTACTATGGGGACTTCTAAGCCCTGGAGTGGACTAGGAATGGCTTAACACTGACGGCCGGTTTGGCAAAGCACTAATAGGTTTACTGGCCCAACCAGCCTGGACACAGCACGTGGCCTGGCCCAGCAGCTTTAAAACGGGATGAAACCTGTCCCTTCTAGATCTGATTATCACAAATTCCAAACACGGCATAAACGTCTTCAGTGCTCTAACCCCACTGGGGGAGAGCCGCCATGAACTTCCCTCTTTTGGTTGCAAATTGAAGCGGCCAACCGTATCCTCCGCGAACAGGCTAGCCCGCTCGTTCGGGCGGACTGACTTCCAAAGGACGAGGTACTTCATTAGAAGAGAACTGGGCTACATAACGGAAAACAGATGCAAATGAGGGCAAATGCCCACCAGAGCAACTTGTACTGGGGGCACATTTTCTGCACATGCGTGGAATTCCATAGATTCCAAAGGGTATAACAAGCCTGTTGCTATAGATTTGAAGCCTTCTCAGCAAACGCCCTCATCCCTTTGCAGGGCTCCGGGTCACTTCCCTTCCGATGGACGCAGGAGTTTTCAGATGCTTCCGGAATTTTTTCAACAGCAAGATTAGGGAGAACTTCAAGAAACTATGGAAAGGAATCTTGGACCGAGCAAGCACGAATAGTTCTTTTTTCTATAACCCCCGGTTTGGCAATCGTGAATCGGGGTCCTCATCCCTCGAGCTTACTCCCTCTGGTGATCGGCTTGCTATCTCCCCTTCTGAGGCAGCAGAAATCTTCAAATCGCATTTCATGTCAGTTTTCAACGCAACAATAGTGCCTGCACGTTTGGGAGAGGGCCAAGACCTAACCATGGATGAGGATCTACAAGAGCCATAAATTTTGCTTCAGGTCACTTGTTTGGCTGCACCCTCCGCGGGTGCGGTAAACGGCAAGAGCTACTTTCACCGCGTTACCACGGCACGTCCCAGCTTCAGGCCCCCGTGATGAGACCCAGTGAAAATACACTCCGCTGGGGCCCCACGGTAGTTTGTCGTTGACCCCCTGGACGAAAGCCAACCAAGAGGCTGAGGTATTTTCCCCTACTAAGGTTGATGACCCATTCCCACTCATAAGTTTCAACTAATTCCATCCCAGTGACCCAGCCACGTCATGTCTGTTGTAGTGTTTTCTTTCGACGGTCATCTATTCTATCTAAAACCAGTCATTTTTTATCCGATATAGGTACATGCGTGGATATATAGATGTCCAATTTTGTAAAATGCAGCTGCGTTCACATCGTTTTTCAAGACACATTTGTCTTTTGATCTTCAATGATGCGCCGGTAACTTTCGGCCGCTTTCTGCAATGGTTTTGTATATCAAATTTAGCCGGCAGATTGTCTGAATCCCAACCAAGCTTTCTTCTGCCGTGCGTCTTTTCTTAATGGACAAATTACCCGCGATCGATTATGAACCAGAGTGCCTTGCAGCATACATGAAACTACCAGATTTCATGCCGGAAGATCCGGAGGTTTCCTTCTGTCTTCTCCAGTGTCGTTTCCAGAAGGCTCGCGCATCCAGTCAACAATCCAAACGTAAAAACTGCCCCTGACAATCCCAACCAGTAAGATCCCGCAAATCAAGGATATCGGTTTGAACCCCTGGGCTCACAACCCCTCAAGATACACCCAAGAAGATCTTCAATAATCGTGAGGCAGCATCGGAAGGGAAAATTATCCGGGACGTTATCTCCAATATCCCAAAGGGAAACACGATAACTCCACGACTGTTGCCAAACATTAATTCATTGGCAGGCACAATGCCCATTATCGATGCAATTTTGCGTCATTTTTGAATCCAAAGACTCTCACTGCACGCTTAGAAAATAGTAGTCGCTATAATACAGATCGAGAGCTCGGATGTGCGCAGGTGATGTAGACGAAGTCCTCGGGCTTGCAAGGGCGTTTGCCTCACGATCCCAAGCGTTCATCAGCGCTACGTTTGCTACACCGGATGCTGTCGTTAATCCCAAGTCGACGTTCGCTCACAAGAACACACTCAGGAAAAACTCTGACGCTCAGGTTTTATGTCGTGCGGTTTGTGTTTTGATGCAGATGGATGAGCAGCAGGAGTGCACCATCAGCTTGCATTGCAAACGGAGCACAACCAGTCATTATTCTTCAATTTGGGCCCTTATTGATCCGAATAGTGTCACTCCCACTACCGTTTCGAACCTCAAGCCTGCAAACGCTAAAATCCCTGGAGCTTCTCCTCCAGCCTAGTGGTGGCGAAAAGTTCTATCGGCGTTCTGCCTACTCGTCTCCTTATTGGAGCAAAAGACAAGACCACTGGCACTTTTTTGATCGACACGGGGGCTCAGGTCAACACGGTGCTACTATCCCAAAGGTCCACTGTCCATCCTTTGGACCTGGCGCTGCGAGCTAGCAATGGCACCCCCGTTCCGACATAAGGCAATCAATTTCTCACCCTAGATCCTGGTTTGCATTACCCTTTCTCGTGGGTTTTCGTCGTCATCCAGATGTACCAGAATATTCTAGGTTTAGATATTCTTAAAATTCATGGTCCAGTAGTCATTTCCTGCAAGTGACAGATCTTAGGTCGAAATACATCGAATTTCGTTGTTGGTACCCTGACTCAAGCTCCATCACCAAAAATCCCCAGGCCAATTTCTACATCCGAACCAGAACTTGCTGTCTATTCAATGATTACCCGAATCTAGTACGCCGGACAACAAAGTGGTTCCAATCGCCACTGATGTGGCCCACCACCTCGTCACACAGGGAACTGTGTTCTACCCTCGACCTTGTGGGTGAGATCCAGACAGGCTCTGGGTGGCCCGCTTTGAGTAACCACTTATACCCGACACCGGAATTTATCCAGCCTTCCAGAAGTCCTTGGGCGTCACCCGTAGGAGTCACCTGATGACTGGAGACCCTGAAAGATGATTGCTCGCTGAACCGGATGACCACGCATGACCGAAATCCCATTCCACACATCAAGGATCTCACAGCCGGTTTAGTTGGTAGGGCATTTCTCAGCCGAATAACCAGTATGTGTGTGAGCAAATATGACGGAATACTGGTGGCGGAGACAGATATCCCCAAGTCAGCAGCGATTACTAATTTCGGTCTTTTATAGCTCCCACGAATGCATCTTTGGTCTAGCGAAAATGCGCGAACTTTCCAGCATCCATCCAGCTGGTGTGGGTTGGTCTACCTTTTGCGCTCGCTTATCTCGATGACATCTAGTTTGCCAACCCATCTAAGGCAGAACGTCTAGTACATCTATATATGACGTACCGCGGCCCGTCTCAACACGGGGTCACAGCCAACGCGAAAAGTGTGTGGCAGTCGCCGTCGAAAGGCAAGTCCCCAAGGTTACCTGCCTAGAGATCATACCTTTGCAAGATAAAGTGCGGGCTGTCATACATCACTTAGAACCCACGTCATTCAAGCAGCTATGGTGTTTCGACAGGCTCGTCAATTTATATCGGCGTTTTCTTCCACAACGCACTGAGCCAGCGCGACCGCTCGAAGATCTGTAATAAGTCAGAAAGGAGCGGCTAGTTCTCACCAAAAACGCATGGGACGCCCCCGCTACACTGAAACGAGCCTTCAGCAACACAGCCTTGCCATCACACATAGAACCAACGGTCTCAGTTGGTTTGACCACCTACGCATCAGGAAAAGCCGTAGGCTTGGCACTGCAAGAGTACTTGGCAGATAATTGGCAACCTGTTGGACTCTTCGTCGGGGGATTATCACTGGATGTTTGCAGCGGGCAATCAATAAAACCTGCGAGTATGCCCTAAACCAGACAGAAGTGAAGGCAACCCACGGCGGAAGACATGTGCACTGGCCATACGGCCTAGTTAGGTTAAGGTGAGTCAGTATCTCCATGTACTTCTCGGACACCGACTGTACCATGAGAGGAATTGGTGGGCGGTGAAAGGTATGTTTTTAAAAACCCTCCACAATCGGTTCCACATACTTGCGCCGTTGAGACTGTGCGATCTGCTCTCGTGGATCCTCAAAAGATTACAGCACGCACCATTCACTACGTTTGAACACCTGCCTATACCTCGCTCATGTGTGCCGTGGCATCCTTTGGATTTGACCTCTGACTGCCGTGACGGTCATATCTGAGAGTAGATTCTGCTGAACTCTGGTTCTCGTTGTCAAACGCTGTGGCCGGACGGTTGAGGCTCGTTCACAATTTTCACGCGTACAGTTCGTCAATTCATTACCGTAGAATCTGCAGATCAATCTTGTTCTGACTTTGATATTCCTTGATTTGGCTACGCGGTACTCACAATCGTAACTCGGGTACCGTACTTAGCTGAGACACTCACGAGGGAGCTAATCAGACGTGCCAAGAGGGGGGCGAAGCAAACTGAACCAGGACAAGAAGAAACCCGGCAAGTCCCTGTGGTATTTCCGAAAAGCACTGATTTTCCAGATATTGCTGGGCATGCTAGTCTTCTCAGCGCAGCTTCGTGTATTTGAGCTGATGAAATAGAACTTAAACATGATGGAATTTTTAGATCGGGAATAGTTGAATTAGATAATCAGCTTATACTAGCTAAAAAAGATGGGTTAGCCAGAAAACAACACCCTCTAATGCGTGGATGAGAGGTGACCCCGGAAACCACGGAGCATGAGACCCTCGAACCTGGCCATATTATGGGACGGTCGAAACAAATTTGCGCTGGCGGAGCGCGTGCAAGTCTAGAAGACCTGCGTGGGAAGCCGTCGTAGGTCACTTAAAACTCTAATAATGGGGTAATAACAGAGGCAAGACTTTCAAAAGGAAAGTCTCCTTCCCCAGTCAGTCTTGTATTGCAGACGCAAAGCCGCAGCGTCGCTCTGAACCACCTCAATTATCGATCGGGCCTGAATGCCTTACACACATTGGAGGCCACAATTCGCGGTTAACCCACTGGACTACAGAGTAAGCCGACCGAAGATCCAGGTATGATCAGCAGGTTTAGGTGAGAAGCTACGTTTGAGAACCTGACGCGGTTTGAAGACTGTCTTGCCCGAATAGCAAACAGTCATTCCGGTGGACTTGAGCCTGAAGACAGCAAGCTGCCCAAGGTTGCGACGCAATCATAGAGCTGGAGTGGGCATTCCAGTAGATATCAGACATGGACGTACGCAAATGTGTTGTCCCGAAAAGGTGAAAACTCGCCTGTATGTGTAAAGAGTATGGCGCGCTTCACTGCCTAGTAGAGTATCCTCGATTCCGAAAAGTAGACGCTGACGAGCGCTGGGAAGTGGCTAAGAGCTTGGGCTCCTGCTTCACTTGTCCCTACGATTCACACCGGGGGGCGGTGTGTCGAGTGAAAACACACGTTGCCTTACCACACCTGTTCCCAGATGCATCCGAAGTGGGCCAAGAGGCAGTGGCTTCGGGCTAGTGGGAAGATGAAGGTGGCAGGCGACACACTCAAGAGGTATTCGCCAAGGCGAGAGTGGCCCTACAGGATATCGTATCTATTCCGCGGCTAGAAATGATAGCCGCAGTAATGGCCGTGAGAGTTTACCCGGGATGGTGTCCATTCGTGGAGATCGGCGTCGATTATCTTGGTTCGTTATTCGTGCGGTTACAGAGGAGCACATAGGAAAGTTATGGCTGCCTGATAACATGTACACAATTCACAGCAGTTCACATCGGAGTGGTACATAAAGTGACCACCAATACACTCCTAATTGCATTACTGATGCTTGTCACAAGGCCAGGCCTTCCAAAAAACATGCCCGGAAAAAGCTTGAATTTTGTTTGAGTACAGAAGAAGTAAAAGCGTTGGCAGAGCCCCCTGGGCCACGTTAAATGTAAGGTAATGCCGTGGCCTAAGGAGTAGAGTGGCACGTTAACCCAACCCATGACAGTCATTGTGGTGGCGTTTGGGGAGGACAGATAAGATTGGTCAGGAAAGAGTTGACGAATCTGATCTCAAAACAAAATCCCCCCTGACCGGATGCTGATTACTTTACCAAATGAAGTGGAACTCATGCTGAGAAATGGACCCCTGGTGCCGACTGCACCGGACCTGGAGGGCGAACTGGCTCCATCCCCCAAAGATCTGTTGTCATTGAGGTCAAATGTGGGAGGGGTTTCCCTGAAAAATCTACGTGGGACGTACACCGCGAGATAGGAGCAAGGGAACCACTTGACACGGGTGTTCTGGAAGCCCCGGACGAGGGGTAACTGACGACACCACAGGCCTGACAGGGGTGGATCTCCGGAGAAGGATGATTTAAACACGGTGATGTCGTCATTTTTGTTGAAAGCCACCTACATAAAGACAAATAGCCTACCGGAGTGATCAAGGATTAAAGCAAAAGTGTCGACGGACTCGTGCGCACTGTAGTGGTGAAAACAACCAAAGGAGACGTACTGCGAAATGTTCATAAATTGTGGTTGTTTGACGGGGATAGTGGTGGCAGCGACTTCGACGAAATGAAATAAGTTCAGAGCAAGGTTAATGAAGTACGTCCCCGAACCTATCATGCCGGCTGACGCTGAATTTATCTCATTTATGCCTCATGTGTCCCCCGGAGGTCCCGACTCTTCATAAAATCTTGCTGTATATATAATTCATTGAGCATGATTGTATAATTCTCCCAAGCCGAAAGGTACCACCAAAGTGAGTTACAGAGCAAAACGGGATCTCAACTCAGGAAGAACGACATCCTTGTTTCTGAGGACACGTAACATAAAAGGAAAAAAAGAAGTGCTAAAAACGAAAATCTGTAGGGAATCAGTTTATACTTAGACCGGATCAATGCTCGGGGCTGGTAAAGAATACGATTAAAATGCAATGAGTGTGAAGTATAAGAACGGATTTTCAGTGCAAACGAAATAAATGCTGTTATATGGCTAGCGCACTGCTCTAAGACCAGGTCTTTTAGGTCTATGCCGGAAACAAGACTAATGATGCATAAGCCTCCTCAAAGGGTAACGAAGTCACTTTTAGTAACCCTTTAAAAATGGCAGAGGAACTGTAACAAATGACATGCGATATACATTGTTTTACGAAAGTGGGAATGCCGGACCGTGGAGCACTAAATAGCTGTAGTTTTCTAATTTGACACGGCAAGCGATGCATTTTGCCTACTGTGAGTGCAAAGACCAATTCAGATTATTCTGCGGCTTAAAACCAAGATATTTCACGTGGTTTATACGTGCGAGGGAAATAGGATTAGCGATGGAATCGTTTTCAACAAATCGGGAGCGGGTGGTAAAAAACACACTCTTGGCATTTAAAGTTGTTCAATAGAAGGCCAGAATGAGTGAAATAGTTCTCGATATATGGAAGATTTGCCATGGTTTCGTCAAAGTCCGGTCTATTTGAGACAGAACTAGCCCAGACAACCTCACCAGCGTATTTAAGGTTGCGGGCCGGGTGGGAGGCAGGTGAACCATTATTGAAAGCTGAAAACAAAGAGAAAAGACAGCACTTTGGAGTATACTGGCATTGGTTAAGAGGTGTTCAGAGACTTTTCTGCCTATTATGATGTACTGTGTTCTCCCACTGAGTCTTTAGACCAATTTGGCAAAAATGCGGGGCAGCTAAAACGTTCCAGTTTTCTGAGAAGAAGCGAGCGTGGTAAACAGTCAAGGGCCAACTTGTAGTCAAAAAGCACACCTAACTGGCTTGCCGGAATCATTGAGGGATTTGGCAATATGGAACACAATGGAGGCTACCGCATTAACTGTATGGCGCTTGGATTTGTACACAAATTGTAGCTCGTAGTTTAGGCTTATCATGTTGGTTTGAAGATAGCTCAGGATAAAGCTTTCTGCAAGTTTCAGACCTGACAAAGATGGATCTGTTGGTTGGCAACATTTTTGTTCCGTCTGTCTGTGGGAGTATTTTGGTATAGGGATAGCAGTAACTGGAGGCCATCAATTGGGAATTGAGTGTTATTTCAGTGAACTGGTAATTACCGAAGGCACCAGACCACATAGAGGACCAGTCCCATGTCTGAGCTGCTCCTTCGAAAGGCAGCCTGAGCCAGTTGACCTGGTTACCTTTAGCGGTTTGAATAAACTAAGAACCTGTGTGGTCGAGGTCTCTTGAAATTCGGACGGGGCAGACAACGGGGAAAGACAACCTACCAACGATTTCGACTACGCTGAGTTAATGAACAATAAAATTATACCAAAAGATTCATCTGATTGCCGAAGAAGTTGGATTTTGAACCTGTTTATATCCACATTCACTTTCGTGGACTTCCTTGTTCGACCGCAAAGAAGCCCGATTCCTTTCCACCTGTGTTTGATATTTTGGGAGAAAAGGAACTGTCGGGAGAAGTTAGCATCAGGCCGCGCAACCTCAAATTTTATCAACGGCGACGGTTGAAGGACTTTAGGTTTGTTGTGCTTTTTGTAGGCTAAATCCTTTCTCCTGTGGAGCTGTCTCGGGTGTGGAGAAACTACACTTCCAGATTGCAGGTAAACAGTTTCCATGGGACAACGCAATAAAGGCCCGCCTAATCACTTCCGTTTTAAAGTTTGCGGAGAAATACGGAGGTAAACAGTCTTTTAGTTACGACGTTACAACAAACAGCGATCGGTTGAAGAGTAAGGTGCCCCCCTCGGAAGTTTTTCCTTGCTTAAAGCGCATCTGTTTGGATTGAGTGTGACACGCGACCTAGATAAGGGTATATTTTAGGCCTTGTATACAACATGCAGTGATGACCGGTACCAGGGTGTGTGTGTATCGTGACAGAATAACGTTTTGACTGGTTGGTCAGGGAGTAACCACGAGTCGGGGTACTACAGATGTTGAAGGGACTGGAAGGTAAAAGAGAAAATGTTGATGTGGGACTGAAAACATCTACTATCATACGAAGATTGTTATCAAGCTTAGGCACAATGGAGAGAGCCAATGAGCCACAAAATATGTTAACTGAGGTTTGTGAGCATAGTAGCGCCATGTAAATGTTGCCGATCGTGACACGACCGAAACAAGGGAGTCTAGGGCGACGTGACACGGCTAAACAATCGAAGCTGCCACGTGAGCAGGAGAAAATTATAGACGGCTTGTAGTGTCCCTTGGAATTGATGTGGATGGCAGCGACGCCACCTTTTTCCCGCGGTAGCAAACAGCCTTGACAGCAGTGGGCGTAATTTTATTTTGCGCCACAGCATCGGTCATATCTTCATTCACCCAAGTTCCCCGTACGCACACGGCACGGGCATTTCTAAAGCTGCTGGCCGTGAGCAGGTATGCAAGATTTCATAGGTTACTGAAAAGGGAGGGCGCATTAGTACGTAGCCAGGAGGATCAGTCGTAATGCATGGCGTCATGCATTTGAGGGCAGCCTGCTAACCGGCTTTTTTGCTTTTCTCTGGGAGACGGCCCCTGTTTCGGACTCCGGATACCGAGGACACATTCTGCCGTCCGAGCATGACGTTTACCGATGGCGTGAATTGCTTTGAACAATTATGAGTGCACAAAATGCCTTCGATGAATTGAAAACAAAACTAGTTCCAAGAAACGTAATTCCAAATGCGGACCAGCACTTAGCTCGGCAGTTCAAAATGCGCTCGTCGGAAAGCTTGCAACTGATTTGGTACGATATTCAAAGTTCGCAATGGAGATCGTTTGCTGAGGCCCCAAATCAGTCTGTGACTTGTAATTGTTTGCGAAATAACAGGAACTTTGGAAAGATCTTTTGCTGGTGAATTGTAGTAATATCTCTCTTTAGGGAACTTACCGTTTTGCATTGCTGCTTTGTCTTTGTTGAAGTTAATATGTGTTTCGTTCAGAAGATATTCTTCGAATGATTACATTTCAGGATGAACCACCGATTTTTCCAGAGCCATATAACTACTTCTATTGTTCATCCAGAATTCCTCTTTTTATTGGGCAACCTGTTTGCTCCTGGTCAGGAAGCATTCTGAACTCTACATTTCCGATGCTATCTACGCATCAAGACTGAGCAATAGCGTTTATATCTATGCTTCAATAGAAGGAGTGTCGCCCTCAGACAAAACTTCGGGACATCGATGTTTGCAGCGGGCAACCAATAAAACCTGCGAGTATGCCCTAAACCAGGCAGAAGTGAAGGCAACCCACGGCGGAAGACATGTGCACTGGCCATACGGCCTAGTTAGGTTAAGGTGAGTCAGTATCTTCATGTACTTCTCGGACACCGACTGTACCATGGGAGGAATTGGTGGGCGGTGAAAGGTATGTTTTTAAAAAACCTCCACAATCGGTTCCACATACTTGCGCCGTTGAGACTGTGCGATCTGCTCTCGTGGATCCTCAAAAGATTACAGCACGCACCATTCACTACGTTTGAACACCTGCCTATACCTCGCTCATGTGTGCCGTGGCATCCTTTGGATTTGACCTCTGACTGCCGTGACGGTCATATCTGAGAGTAGATTCTGCTGAACTCTGGTTCTCGTTGTTAAACGCTGTGGCCGGACGGTTGAGGCTCGTTCACAATTTTCACGCGTACAATTCGTCAATTCATTACCGTAGAATCTGCAGATCAATCTTGTTCTGACTTTGATATTCCTTGATTTGGCTACGCGGTACTCACAATCGGAGTTAATCTACTCAGCCCATCGGTAAAAGAATCTGGATATTTCAGCCATCTGGCGTGCAATCCTGGAATCAACCTGAGGCCTAACCCGGGCTTCAACCCCCTCTGTCCCGGGTAAGTACTCTGCTCCCGCCGCTGGTCATTAACGAAACCGACAGCCTTTGATTGGGTGAGATCCACTTACTGAAAGATTGTATAGGTACACAATAAGAGGATATAATATAGGGCGATAATTGTTAATGGTGCCCGGTGGATGCTGAATCCGGCTTTGTCAGTTTGGACGTCAAGACTACGCATATAGAGACGTACTAGGAGAGCTCAGTCGTCTCAGAACATCGGTTTTTAAGTCTCCCAATGATGAACATTATTGCGGAACCCTGCTGCCACCTCGGATTCGCGCCTGAGACCCATAAAATTCCGAAAAAGAGAAAGCATCATAAACACCGAGGCAAAGTCTTTGGTGCTATACTTCAACGCACTTGATGTCAGAAACAAGTGGCTGCGGCTTTTTAAGGCAGCTGGAGAGGATAACGCCCCCACAGATGCCGTTACGGAAACATGGTTCCCCAAGGACAACCGCTTGCCGGGGATAACACAAAACAAGTTCGCTCTCTACGACGGAGACCAATTTACTGCAGAGGCAGTGAACGGGGTTGGAGGCGTTGAAGCTTTGACCACTTTGGACCTTTGGCAGTCGGATCGGTGGTCATTAGCTGCTCCAAAGCAAACTCGGTGAGCCTTTCAGATTGGGGTCTGTATTGTTGTGTCGCTAACCGGAGGTTCTCGTGCTAGTGTAATTGTCTATATTTAGACCTATTTCAGAAAACTGTACAGAAATGGTCTTTCTTCTACAAAACGGAAGCCACCTGTTTGGAGAAGGTACAACGTCTCGCCTCGTGCATGGTTTAAGGTCAGAGGGACAAGGCTTACGAGCAGAGAGTTAAGGGCCTCGGAATCATCTCTACGGAGTGGATGAGACGACGTGGGGTTCAAATAGAGACGTTCAGGTTACCCTGAGGCCCTTTTGGGTGTAGACTGGCAAGTCTATTTCAGTTAGTCCCAGAGTTTCAAACCAGGGGACACAGAAAGCAGCCAGAGGAATTTCGACCCGAATGGACCGCTGGATATCACCTTGGAAGTGGGTTGTAAACTACCGAAATAGGTTGCCAAAGGAGGTGCTAGAACTAAGGGCTCTCCAGGCTTTCAACGAGGCCACAGATTGTAAGTGCAACAGGATCATCTGTGACAGTGAGCTTCGAGCTTGCACTTGACGGGCAGATTTAAAAACCGTAATTCTTCCGGCGTGTTACATCACTGCAACTTTCCGTTTGTTGCATACGAACCCAGTAAAAGTTTATGACGCGCAAAGCTTCTGCCCGTTGACTGGCGATCATGAATTCCATAACGTTTCTGTGTTCACCGTTGAGACCGTGGAATGAATTGTGTGGTGGGGAGCGCCTAATTGGTGCGCACACCTACGCAAGCTTCATAAATCGCTACTGATTGTGGTCAAAAGACGTACAAAATTGACTCAGAAAGTTGAATTTACTGGGGCAGAAAGTTGCCATCTTGCAAGTGGATCAGGTTAAAAACCTTTGAATTGTGGTCATGAATAACTTCGAACCAACCAAACATTGTCGCCTTGTCTCTCGTAGTGTTTCTAGGACTCCTTGGAGGCTCAAATAGGCGGTATCGACTAGGGAGCCTGAGATTATCATATCAATCCACATAGTGTTCGCCCGCCCCCGCATCGAGTATTAATTTCAGGTGTGGCGGCGGTATACATTAGAGGACTTTGAGGCCTTAGATCAAACATTGTGCCGTCTCACCATGTGGTTGGGACACGTAGATGACTTAGGTACAACGGGCGTCTGGAATGGTCGAATCTCTTCTGTTTGGAAAGTGTAAGACGCGATTCAAGCTAAACCTTCAAAGTGATGAAGAGTACTGACGATATAATTGTCGGTCGCAATTCAACGCAGGGGCTGAATGGCAGCCCAATTGCTCGAAAACGTAGTCTAAGGTAGCCGCAGGAGAGAGTGAGGACCCGATCGAGAGCTAAAGTGTTTTCAAACTGGGTGGCTTATGAATGCAATGAGCCGTCCGGCGACGTCGAAAATGCCCCGTCAGTGGCGGCTTTCAAAGTGAATGGGGATGGGCAATGGGGGTTGTGGTTGGAGAAATGGAAAATTGAATGTTCACCTCATATCCCGCTATACCCTTTTGCTTGCTTGCCTTCCTTTTTCCTATTTTCTAGCCCCCAGTCCCTTCTCTATCTAAAGCCCTTGCCCATCCCACCCACCTTAATTAGCGCTCTTAATCTTTCGCCTGATTTCGTAACCTTTGCAACCCACGGGTCTGCTGTGAACCGGCTACTTACTGAAGCAGGCCAGCAACGAGGCCCCGCCCACCATTCGGACTGGGGTGCAATTGCAGGAGGGGACACCCATCAACTTCTCCGATCGTTTTCGGTGAGGAGATCAACGAGAAAAGGCCTTCTAGTGCCAACCGCTCGTATTCTCACCGGGCCCAAATAGAGATGCCGCAAGCCGGCTTGTGCCGAGGAAATGTTTTGGAAGTGGCGTTGATGGTTGCCGGGCGGGCGAAGCGCAGAGTCAAACAAGTGGTAGACTGGAGGTGGTCAGCTGATCACCATGGGACTCCTTCCTAGAAGACCACCCACAAGTGGGGCTTTGATTAAAGAGCCTATCGCAAGAATAAGCATATCAAACATGATAAGGACTTTGAAACAAATAATTGTTGCGGTTTCTTGTGACTCTGAAACCGTTTGTGGGTTCTGACGGCAACCCAAAATTTTTCCGGATCTCCGGTGGTGCCCTCTGTGAATGATATCTGGTCACCTGGCTGGCCGGGAAATACGGAAACAAAAGAGACGTGTAAGTTTGCTCACCCCAACAAATGATTCGGTTTTGATTGGTTTGGCAAGGAGATGTGTTGGTCGGTCTATCGGTTAGTTCATGGATCATTCCTATGGGTACTGAGCGCAAGAGGAGTGGATGATAAAAGCAAAAACCTAACCGAAGGCAGCTGAGTTGATGTCATAAGGGAGCGGGTACTTCCAAAAGGGAGTGAGTCTCCTCTAAAACGTGAGCTTTTGGCAACGATGTCGGGGGAGAACGGAGGGGCAGAGCACGAAGCAAGTTTGTGCGGTGATAAGAAAAAAATGATAGCAGGCCGTACCATGGAAAAGTACTTTATGTGAGAAGCAACAAGATGGGGAAAATGACGGATCCATGAAAACATTTTTTATACATTCGCTAGGTTTTTGTTTAGTTGTGGAATAAAACCGTAACTGCAAAACAAACGCGTTCCTTGGTTAATCGACCGTGATTGGCAGTTGTTAGAGACGGCTCTTTCTTGAGGGTGACTTCAGGACCGTCGGCCCACTGGATCATCGGAGCAGGTGTAATAGGCATGTGAAACGCGGATGTCGTAATCGTTGGTCTTGAAGAATTGGGCGAGGTGGAATCGGACTGAATGGATTCGGTCGGAAAAGGTGGTTCAAGTTTATCCATGGTATCCATTGAAGTCAATGACGAAAGATTTTCCCAGGCGGTGTAGGACCCCGTAAAGACTTTGGAGCCATCTTGTCAGCGAGAAGTCGAAGAGCACAACCGAGTGTGAGTTCGGCTGATGTAGTTCACAGATCGAACTCAAGATAGTCGATGCAACCTAGGAGCACCAACAATAGGGATTACCGCCTGTCCGCATTTCTGTGAGTTGCTAAGGCTGCCTCAATTGGCCGAAAGAAACGTTTTACCCTTCCGTTCGCAGACGGGTGACAGACTCTGATGTGAATGCGACGGGTCCCTGAACGTTGCAGAATACTACAGAGTGCTCTCCCGAAATGCGAGCAGCGGACTGCGGTAGACACGACCGTACAAGTGTTGCAACCAGGTGTTCTAAGAAAGCTTGGACGACTGCCCCCCTGGCTGCGTCGTGCAGGGGTACGGATAATACACGTCCGATGAACGGTCCACGAAACTGAGGGGATTTGATCTACCTGTCGACGGAGGCAACAGCCCTGCTGAGTCCGTATGCTTTGTTAGAAACACGAGCCGACGGCTGGAAACTTAGAAAGTGGGCTTTGCTTGTGTCTACGCACTCTCGATTATTGGTACTATATGCGGGTACTGACCTGTGCAACGACGTCATCTTCATGTTTTACCAAACGGAAAGGTCGCCAATGAGTTAAGCAGAGGTTTTTATACATTTGGGGGACTAACAGTATGAGATTTGGGAAACCTGACACTCAAAATCCGTTGGTAAGAATGGCCTTGGGCGGTCTTTGGACAGTTTTCACAGTGCGTGACCTTCAGCGGAAGGAAGTTGATTTGGGAGGAGCCACAGCGGTGAGGTGCTCCACAGTTGCTCTACCTCGAGATCGTCTGAGCCCATGAAAGCAAAGGCTCCGGTGTTGATCGGGCGGGCGCAAAGGCCTGGGTTTTGAATGCAATTTGCTCCCATTGTGAGTACCGCGTAGCCAAATCAAGGAATATCAAAGTCAGAACAAGATTGATCTGCAGATTCTACGGTAATGAATTGACGAATTGTACGCGTGAAAATTGTGAACGAGCCTCAACCGTCCGGCCACAGCGTTTAACAACGAGAACCAGAGTTCAGCAGAATCTACTCTCAGATATGACCGTCACGGCAGTCAGAGGTCAAATCCAAAGGATGCCACGGCACACATGAGCGAGGTATAGGCAGGTGTTCAAACGTAGTGAATGGTGCGTGCTGTTATCTTTTGAGGATCCACGAGAGCAGATCGCACAGTCTCAACGGTGCAAGTATGTGGAAATGATTGGGGAGGATTTCTACAGATATGCGTTACAAGCTGCAGAGCCTCCCTGGTGCTGCAACATTAGGATGAACATATTCCCCAAGCTTCGGCCGCCGTATCAATGTACGGGCGACGGTTGGAACCATTGGACCGTCACCTGTACAGGCAGTACAATGTCATATTCAAGAGATAGGTGTCGGAGATATCAGATCTTCTGCCTGGAAGAGAGATAAGCTAGAAATCGGCTGTGAAAAAGTAGCGAATATAGGCGTAAGGGTGAAAGGGGAAATGCGCATGTAGAGGAGACTAAAGCAGATCAGGAAGACGGGGCAACGAGGAAGGAAAGCGAACATTAGAGGGACATTAGAAAGCGGCGTGTGAATTGGATAACCCGTCATTACCATATCTAACGTGCTATCACAGATCCGCGCGGTCCTGCAATTTTGGTCGTTGTAGCACATCACGGACCACCCAGATCCACACTCTTTTCAGATGGTTCTTCAACTCACCCTCCAGGGTTGCCTAGATCACTTCCTTTAAGAATTCACCCCGGTTTTTGATCAAAGGTTGAATGAAGAAATGGGTTGGATTCCACCTGTGCATTGCTCTTCCCTCAGCTCGCAGTGTTGTACCGGCAACTGGTGCGCGTAGGTGAGAGTGCCCGAGTCGATCCTTCTTGTTGAGACCCTATACACCACTTCGGATTCCGCTCGTTTCCTTCTCCCACCCCATGAAGAGAAAAGCTGGGGTGCTTTCAAAAGTTCGTCATCTAAACATGGTTAAAGATCTGGCCAATTGTTCCTGGATACTTCTCTCCGGGTGAGGTCGTACCGGTCCTGTACATTGGGAAAAGCCTGAGTATTCCCTCGAAGCGGGTTGTTTGAAGGAGCCGGTACAGCGCAACAGAAGCTGTTTCTGCTAGTTTCGCACACGTCTTTTGGCTGGAAATTATCCCTGACCATGACGCCCGAGTCTCGGGCGAGGCTGTTACCGGTATTGTTGTTGTCATTCCCTCCGTTTCCGAAACCCTAATCCTTGAGGGAGCCGCTCATCAACCAGCCGCGAACACTTATGCGTGTTCAGCTCTAAGCTCTGACTAGCATCCCCTCCCTGGACTCAGTCCAGGTCCCTTTGGTTAGTTTCGGAGTTGAACACTACCACATTTTTCACATCATGAGAGAGTTTCAAACACGAGTTTTTTGAACCGATTTCTGAGCAATTCACGTGAAAGAAGATACCAGGGGTTGAAGGACCAACTTTTGGGTACTCTTGTTTGCCTGTATCCGGCAGTGTACAAGCTTCTTCCACTTCTTACTCAGAAGGTCCTGCCAAATAGACAAGCCATAATCCGTCTTACACCGTTCGAATGGGAGAAAACCCTGTGGTTTTGCCACTGACAGACCGTAGTTCACTGGGTCAAAAGCCTTCTTGAGATTCCTTTGAAAGGTCTTACCTCACCCCCATCTTCACTCCTCCAAGGAATGAAAAAATATTGGACAGACAAATGATTCTGGAAGAGCCTGTGAGGTGGCTCCTGTATAAGGCTTTATTGAATTGGAGGCAACACTACGCGGTCGTTGATGACACCTTGGATGACTTCTGGCACAATGAAGGCTAGGTTCATTGGACGGTAGTTTTCAGAACTTCCTCTACTACTCCTGTTGGACTTGAAGCTGAAAGTGGAAGAACGGTAACCCTCAGGCGGGACCCCGGTTTTCGGCGAGGGATTTAATAGTTTCGCCGGTGGCACTACAGCTGCTGGTGCCAGTTGTTTTGGGAGAGCCGGACGGACACGATCCGGGCCCGCTGCTTTGGTCTTGACTATTTTGGAGCTGCCTATGACCTCTTTGACTATCGAGTAGTCCCCCTTTTCATTCGTTACCAGAAAGAAAACCCCTGAATTCGCTGACCTTCGGTCTTCCTTGATCGCGATGGTTTCTTGTTTTGCCAGCAACCCTTCCTGAGCCACTCCATAAGCCGCTATGCGAATGCACATAAAGACTTTATGGATTGGGGTTCGCCTTCTCATTTCCAACGAACACCTCTTTGTAGTCCCTCTTACAATTGTTTCGAAAGCACATGGCCCACTTCCCAGCTGCCAAACTCTGAGAAAGGCCACAACGCTCTCCCCCTAAGCCTCACCCTTCCCAAGCCGCTTGATTTCTGCGATCTGACTTTTGTGCCGGACTTTTTCACCTGGATGTTCCCCGCTTTACGAAGTCCCTGACTTTGCGCAACTCCATCCGTTACCTCCAAGATTACGGGGTGCGTCAATTCCTCTTAGACAAGCGCGGCTCAGACGGTAGTCGTGGGGATCCTCGGTGGATCTCCTAGGACGAAATCTTCTTCCGTGCAAACAAAATGAAATACAGAAAAACTGAATCCTCTCCCGTTGTACAACGGCCTATCTCCCAGAACGCTGATGAGGCCAGGAGCAAGATATTGTCAAGATTTCCAACTTAACCCCTATTGACTGTCCCGTTGTCCATTAGGCTATCTTCCATCTCACCATAAAAATTCAGAAAGCGAAATAACCACAAGATCAGAAAGAATTGGGAACGGAGCCCCTTACCCCAGTATCACCTAGGACTTTAAGCCTTTCGACTACCATAGGTTTGCGTAAGACCGGGGTGGCCGAGGCTAGTCGGGTGTCAGACCTATCTCGGTGGTATGCACTGGCATCAGCCGTCTAGTGATATTGCATTCATTTATGGCATCTATCTTTATTGCCTCCCGGTATATAAACCTTGTTTTAAAACCCCGAGCCAGGCTGCCACTGGTCCCATCGCTAATATGACGCTCGCTCCTGTGAGAACTCTTGATCCTTTCTCACTCTCTGCTCTTGGCTATTTAGCCACGCATAAAAGTGTTTGTGGTTCATCTACGATTTTTTGACTTCTAGGCGGGCATCATTCAATTCGTGACCATAGACATCAACGGCTTCCGTGCACCTTCCGCCTCTTTAGCCCTTTGCGCTAAAGAACCCACCGCTGCGAACTTGATACGTTCTTGTCTGTTCATTATGACAATGTGTTCCACTGGCACAGTTTCGTCAAAGCGGAAAAGATGTGGAAGGAGAGGGGTACCAAGTTTATTCAGGTCCTTCCACCGCGTGTTTCTTGGATCACTCTGTGCAGCGACGAATAGAGGAACGGTATTTTTGGTGATTTATTAAGGAGGTAGAAGGAAAGGAAATCTACGGCCACTGTATCCCGATCTATAGAGCCTCACAGGATCACCGTCTCCCGCTGGGTTTCAGCCAGTGCCCCATCTGCCTATAGGACTGGGGTTACTAACTTCGAAAGTTAGAGCCTGATAAGAAAATGCTAGGCGGTGTTGGTAGAAGGGTAGCGGATAAGCACTGAAAAAGGAAAGGATAGTGATAACGCTGGGATGAGGAAACGTGGAAAAGGACGAAGAAAAGGCCAACTGCAAAGCAGTTACGGCGGTAATAAGAACAAGGGGAATGAGTAGGAATAATGGGTGTAGTGGCCACCTGTCTGCTAGTGTCGACAACCATGGTCCCAAAATCAGTCCTCTCGATGTTTAAACTCCGAAGACATTTCAGCAGTTACTACCTCCACGAGAAGTTTGTCCCCATCGGTAACAGCTTTGACGGCGAAAGAATTTCCTCTTAAGCTGCCCGGAACCCTGTCCCTTCTGAACTTCATTGGTTGCCCCTGGTGACCATAAGATGGCTCCGGTTCAGTGGTGGTTGGAACAATTCCTGAGGATAAGCTTAACCTCCGAGGATCCTAAGGGCTTCTATAAGACCACCACTGCCCCTCCTACTCGGAAGAAGGAAAAAATCCAATACTTCTTGTCTCTGCTCGTAGGCAAAGGCCCTCAAGCTAGCAGACACCCCAGCAAAGAGTCGCTGAACTCATTCTAACAGCTTGATGTCCTTTGGAAGGAACGGCCACCATGCCCAAATACAGCATTTCAAGTGAGGTTGAACAAACGCCTAGTAAAGCAGCAATAAAACTTCTGGTCTCTCGGGCGGTACGGTTTTCCTGAGCCGGTGAATTTCCCTGGAGGCTATATAGGTGCCAGAGTTGCATTGCCCTGCAGATCGGAAGTCGCTGGGTACAGTTGCTCCAAGGCCCTTGCCGTTGCCAGCGGTGGTTTCGTTGCGTGCGTTGGCCCCTACAGGAGGCTAAGTCGGTTTAGGGCTCATATTATCCACTAGATGAGGGCTGTTACTAGCACTTAGGAGAAAATCCCGGAGCACTGACCAACGATGCTCTGTGTTCAGGTTGCATAAAACCTGTCGCAGTAGACCAACTAAATTCTCGTCATCCGAAAAGGCAGACACGGGTTTTTGGGCGTGTGACTGATTTGTTCGCGGAGGGCATAAACAGTGCATAAACAGTGCAACAGTGAGGACGGAACCCCGAGGGACACCTGTCAGCAAGCCCCTTCCCGGACTATGCCGTTCTCCACCTTGAACTTAACAGACCTGCTCGTGATGACCAATGAATCTCCCTGACAGTTTATGGAGACAGGCCGAAATTATCCTATTAAACCAGCAAGTCGAACGTCTTTTGGAAGTCAAAGTAGCAGACACTCATTCAGTCCCCTTGATATGACCGTCGGGCAATATCATACATAGGACGGATGAAGCCTGAAAAACAGAGCCTCCGACGAAAGAGCACATGCTGATTCAGCCCGGTAAATCCGTGTGTTACGAACGTTTGAGCAATGCGTAGCCAAATTTGCCACGGATCCCGAAATCAAAAGACGATTATCCGTGATATTCTACGATACTAGATTATTACAATAAACAATGACATAAACAATATACAAACCTCAATAATACGATCACAAGGACTCAAC
This sequence comes from Fasciola hepatica, assembly GCA_948099385.1. NCBI lineage: Eukaryota > Metazoa > Platyhelminthes > Trematoda > Plagiorchiida > Fasciolidae > Fasciola > Fasciola hepatica. Next base: position 8,955,703 of record CANUEZ040000019.1, read on the forward strand.
AACGAGAAACCGAATAGCAGCGTGTGAGCAGACAGCACGTGCGTCACGCAGGTCCTGAACGAGGATGTGCCAAAGTAGCGCTCTGGGCGCGAACAAACAACAATTGGTCCAGAAAAACAACCAGTTCGTAAAGACAAGTCAATAGTGTATGGAAATGAGTGATGTTGGGAAAAACACTGAATCGCGAGGGAAAAAGGGGGATTTTACACGACCGGCTGTTACACCGCCCACCAAAATCCTCCAGGATCCTTAGCAGAGTCAAAGGTTCGGTATAAAGGTACTGATTCTTCCTACCTGCCTAGGCCCTGCTGTCAGTGCGCGCGTCTAATGCTCGTCGTCAACGTTCTACTACTGGTCGCACCTAATCCGTTGGATACATAGACGTGAGGCTAGTCTACATCTTCCACAAGACCAAATGGCCGATGGCGGGCGTGAATGGTCACATAGACGTTGTCCTCGTAAGGCGCCGTCCGGTCCTGGATGTATGTGCTTGAGTGTGCGTGAGTGTGTGTGTGCGCCGGGGTGTACAATGAAATCACAGGTATGACTACACATCAAAGGAGGACTTTCTGCAATGTCAACAAAAGACCGCGTGGCAAGAAAACGAGTAAATGTAGCATGCATGTGTGACCTGAGCTCCGCTACTTCCACATATGCAAAGGGCATTCGGTAGCGTCAACAAAGAGCAAAACAACGAACACTGTCACATGTTTGATGGATTTACGGGATGTAGAGTGCGTCGTGCATGCGTGTATGTATCGGGATGTACAATTGAATCGCATTCATCACCACGTATCGAAAAGAACCTTCTGTAATGTCAACGAAAAGACCGCGAGCACCTTAACGTGTTTGACGGAGACCGTGTGGTATACATGGTGTTTCTTTATCCACCTCGATGACTGGTGTGAAAAAGATTTACTAGGCCTCAGGGTTATCAGCTCCTCCGTCTTCGCTCTCGAGTAGGTTAATGCTGCGTATGTCACGAATGGGCACTCCGTTAGCTGTCTTCACCTTCACCGTTCTTATCATTCCGTCAGTGCTTTTGATGGTTTCCGTAACTACTCCCAAAGACCAAGCGCTGAAGTGTGCGCGTTCGTCGGCGATCATAACCACGTCCCCAACTTTGAATGGTCTTGTTTTGGCCAGCCACTTCTGTCGAGTCTGCAAAGCCGGTAGGTACTCTCGCAGCCATCGCCTCCAGAAGACCTTGGCCAGATAGTTCGCTTGCTTCCACCCGTGGAGGTAGCTCCCACGAAGGTTTACCGGCCCTTGGAAACCCTCGTTCGACCTTAGCGTCAATAAGTCGTTTGGGGTGAGCGCCAGGTGGGTGGGGTCGCCGTTCAATACTGGAACCAGGGGGCGGTTGTTCAGGGTTCGCTCCACCTCAGTCATGACGGTGTTCAGCGTCTCGTCGTCGGGCGGCTGCTGCTCCATGATTGACAGCAATATCCGTCTGGCGGACCGGATCATGCGTTCCCATATGCCGCCTCGGTGACTGGCCTGTGGGGGGTTGAAATGCCATCGTATGCCGTAGGCCACGGTTCGATTCTGCAGTTCGTCCCTGTTTATGTTCTTGTGCCAACGCTGCAATTCCCGGTGAGCGCCCATAAAGTTCGATCCATTATCTGAGTGTATTTCGGCCGGTACGCCTCTTTGGTTGATAAATCTTTGCAAGGCCCGTAGAAACGAATCGGTCGTCATCGAATGTGCGACTTCTAGGTGTACCGCACGTGATTTCATGCACGTCATGATACATCCGTATCGCTTTTCTAATCTTTTCCCGCACTTGATCCACAAGGGCCCGAAATAGTCCAATCCGGTGTACTGAACGGCCACCAGCCCGTAGTCACCCTGCATTCTGGTAGTGGGGCCATGAGTTGTTTGCCTGCTGTGGCATTGCGTCTCCTGCATTGCACACACCGTCGGATTACGCGTTTTACAGTCTCTCGTCCTCTCAACAACCAAAGACGCTTTCGGATGACGCTCGTCACGTGACTTTCCCCGGCATGTCCCTCCATGGCGTGGACGTGTTGAATCATTAGCTCTACTACAGGTTGTCTCGCAGGCAGCAGTATAGGATACTTTGTGTCGAAGTTCAGGTGGACGTTGGTCAGCCTACCATCCACCCGCAGCAGTCCGTCGATGAGTTTGGGGTTTAAACGCTTCAGCTCGCCTCTTGGAGATGACATGTCTTTATTTGTTGGCCCCACTTCTTCCGCCCTCTTGAGTTCTCGGGCGAAAGCCTCGCGTTGTATCATTCTGAAAATATCGTACTCTGCCGCTTGTAGCTCATCGGGACCTATCGGGCCGACCCGTATCCGACCTGAGGGCCGTAGCCCTTTCATGAATAGTAAATTTCTCTTGAACCTGGTTAACCAAACTAGCGAACGAAGCGTCTTCATCCAGGAAGAAAACCTGACCAGTCGCGATAGAATGGATGACGCTTCGACGACGTTGGTTGCTATCACTACGCCTTTGATCTCCAGTTCCACTTCCGTAGGGGGTTTTAATTCGAACACGGGCCAGTCCTGTTTGGGAAGTTGCAGGAAGTTTGGCTCTCTCGTCCACGTGTCCAGTTGCCTGAAGTTGTTCGCACCTCGGGAGCACAGGTCGGCCGGATTATCGCCAGACCTAACATGACTCCACTGGTGCGTGGCTGATTCATCGTGGATAATCGTGAGCCGGTTAGCAACGAAAGTACTAAACCGGCTCCGGACGTTGTTGATATAGTAAAGTACTATTGTTGAATCCGTCCAGAAGCTCACCGACCAAATGTAGAGATCGAAACATCTCTTCACAGCTTGCACCACCCTGACTGCCAACACGGCTGCGCTGAGTTCAAGGCGTGGGATTGAGACCGACTTCAGTGGGGCAACGCGGGCTTTGGCAAACAGGATCCTCGTGGTATATTGTCCATCTCCTGCGCACCATCGTCCGTACACCACAGCTCCATTACCGACTTCGGATGAATCGGAAAAGGTATGTAGTTCTCCAGTCCGTGTCGTATGGCCAGGAGTCAAACATCGTGGGATTCTTATGTCCCCTAATTTCTTCAAGGTGTTCAAAAATTCTTCCCAGTCCAGCCGGTCCCCTCGGTCCAGTGACTGGTCTCAATCAACTTTCTTACGGCACAGCCGCTGCAGCAAGATCTTCCCGGGTAGCAGCCATGGTGAGACGGAACCGAGCGGGTCGAACAAACTTGAGACGGCAGATAGTATGCCACGACGGGTTATTGGCAGCTCGGGAACGTTTAGTTCGAAAACAAAATCGTCCGTTTCCGCGTCCCATTGTATCCCTAAGGTGCGCTCGATAGGAAGTGGAGAGCCGTCCAAATCTCTTACACTTTCGGCCTTTTCGTGATACGGGACGACCTTCAGCACTTCTGAAGCGTTCGACATCCATTTAGTTAGATGGAAGCCGCCCTCTTCCAGCAATCTCGTCAGACCCCTGAACTGCTCTAGAGCTGATCCCACATCATCGAATGACCCAAGGTAGTCGTCGACGTAGAAGTTCCTGCTGAGGCTTCCTACCACCGTCCGATGTACTAGATCGCCATGTTTGTTCGCTGATTCTCGGAGGGCGTAGTTGTGTGTGGTGACGATATGGCTCCGAAGGGGTGGACGGTCATCCTATAATTCACCACTGCGTTGTCCCGGTCGCTCCCTTCCCACCATAGGAAACGCAAAGCATCTCGTTCTCCTACCGGAATCTTCACCTGATGGAACATTTCCCTCATGTCAGCAGACAAAGCCACTTTACCCACTCTGAAACGGCACAAAACATCGATCAGTGGAGTGGTCCAGCCAGGACCCTGTAGTAGGCGATCGTTTAACGACTTGCCCTGGAACTTGGCCACACAGTCGAAAACCACCCACAGTTTATTGGGTTTCTTGGGGTTGATAACCGGATGGTGAGGCAGACACCAGATACCCCTTTTGCTGTCGGTGTTAACAGGCACCTTTTCAACGTAACCGAGGGTCTCGTTTCGCTTCATCAAATCCGCGTATCGTTCCCACAGATTCTGGTCTCGAATGAAGCGTTCTTTTAGTCGTAGTAATCGTTGGAGAACATAATTTCTGTTGTCAGTCCACGGGTCGTCCGGTGTGCGCCATGGGAGGGGAACCTCGAACTGTTTTTGAGGCCTCTAGTGCCTTGCCGCACCGTTTGAAGAGCGAAGTGATCCTCTTGAGACAACGTCGGTCTTTCGTCTCCAATGTCATGAAACTCCTTTTCATACAGCCGTTGCAGATGATACTCTATGCGGTCCGTTTCGGCGGATAAGTAATTCACGGAACCGCGTACCCCTACTGGATCGTATAACATCCATCCCAGGGCCGTGCGTACGGCATAAGGTGCCTGGCGGTCGTCCACTCTCTGGTCAAGCACCCAATGCGCCTCTGGCACGTCGCAGCCGATGAGGAGATCCACTTCATCATCTTCCCAGTCTTCAACGGTTACATCCTGCAGGTGGGGCCACCGAGTCAAGATTGCGTTCACTGACCTTGGTGCTCGCATGGGGAGATCCGCTAACGTGAATGCCTCCGTTGGTTCACTTTCCTCGTTAGTGTCCAAAGAGATGAGTTGCAGCCTTAATCTACCGGCAGTCATTACCTGTGTTACGCCCACCGTGCTCACCGCTAACGACGTCGCACCTTTAGCCAGTTGGTGTTTGTCGGCAAACCACTCTTTCACTAAAGTGGTGTCGGATCCACTATCAACGAAAGCCAACGCCTTGACTATCCCAGTCGGAGTCACTACTCCCACGGCCACTACGCCTAAACGTACTGGTTTACTGGCAGACCGCGATGTTCAATAAATCACATTGGGCTTGGTACTCCCCTCGGGTATAGTTTCTCTCGCCTGGAGTAACAATCCATGGTGTCTGCCCGTGCAGCCCTCGTAACCACATCGATTCCTTGTTCTACAGGCTGCTGCCCGGTGCGTGGTGTTGAGACAGATGAAACATGCTCCTGCCATCCTCGCCATTCCCCACCGTTCGTCTATTGTGGCATTGCCGAACTTGGGGCATTCTGGTAGGCCATGGCTAGTACCACAGGATCTGAAATTTGGTTTCGCCGTAGCATCTCGTGAAATGACGTGTGTGTTGGTCCAAGGCTGGTACTTTGGATGTTCCCGTACAGGGGTTTGGACTTGGCTAGTACCGGGCTTGTTTGCTCGGTTGCTGTCCCGGATGAGTCGGTCGAATCTGCTGTCAGCTATCTTCGTTTGCCTGTCTAAGTATTCAGTCAGGACTTCGAAGTTGGCTTCTCTGTCGCTTCGGCTTATCCGTTCTGCTTCTTCCGCCCACCGACCCTGTAGTTCGGGAGAAAGGTGACAGACTATGCCATCCAAAGTGTGCATGGCGTCTAGGTCAGCCCTGTAACCTAAATGGTCGAGGGCTATTGAGCAGTTCTGCATCTTGATCACCAGGTCGGCCATGGTGTAGACGTCGCCCCTGGTTCTCTTTGCCTCTACCATCACGCCCTCTATTAGGTTACGGGCTACTTTGAAAGGTTGGTCAAACAAGTCCCTTAGAATCTTCCTTGCCCTTGTGTAGCCTTGTTCTGGGTCGAGCATGGTGCACCCGTCGATTGCTTCTCTTGCTCGGCCTCGGCAGTAGTGAGTAAGGTAAAGAAGCCTTTGCCCAGGGTCGGTTACCTTATTTTCAACGAACGTCTCGAACTGTTTGACAAACTTGCAGTATTGCTCAGATCGCCCGTCGAAAACCGTTAACTCCACTCTAGGCAGATCGATCGATGGTGGTTTGTAGTCGGCGACCGGCGTGGGGTTCCCTACCTTATTGCACCCTAACCTATCGAAAGTGTCGAAGTCACTGGTCTCATGCTCTCGCTGTTTCTGTGTACACTTCTCTGCTTCTTGCGCCTGTAGTCTAGCCGAAAGTAACTGTTGCTCTAGTTCTAGTATTCTCAGCTTATATAAATCGACATCCTTACGATCAATATTGTTCTCAATAACACATGAACTAGCACTGACAGGACTAGGCGATCTAGCATTTACTAAAGAATCATATGTACCCAAAACCTCCCCAGTGACTTGCCATATTACTTCCTGTCCGGATTCGACTGCTTTTGATCCTTTTCTTGGCATTTTGCGTGATTTTTTCTCGTTCCAAATTGATCTATTGAGCATTGTTACGGACGTTTGAGCAATGCGTAGCCAAATTCGCCACGGATCCCGAAATCAAAAGACGATTATCCGTGATATTCTACAATACTAGATTATTACAATAAAGAATGACATAAACAATATACAAACCTCAATAATACGATCACAAGGACTCAACAACGAGAAACCGAATAGCAGCGTGTGAGCAGACAGCACGTGCGTCACGCAGGTCCTGAACGAGGATGTGCCAAAGTAGCGCTCTGGGCGCGAACAAACAACAATTGGTCCAGAAAAACAACCAGTTCGTAAAGACAAGTCAATAGTGTATGGAAATGAGTGATGTTGGGAAAAACACTGAATCGCGAGGGAAAAAGGGGGATTTTCCACGACCGGCTGCTACACCGTGAGCATTCATGCAGCTTGCAATCCTCTCTCACAAAACCCGCTCCGTCGTATTCAGAAATGGATGTACATGTCGTCTGAGAGGATTAGCACCTCTGAGTTTCTTGGCTGTTGTGTCTCTTGGGACACCCCTAATTCCTTGGTCTTCTTCATTCACCTTGCTCTCTATTGTCGCTCCGCAAGGCCGAGGCTTTCACCAGCGGTCACACCCTAATGAACCGCTCGACAGGCGGGCTAAACAAGTTTGAGGGTTGCCGAAGTCTAAATAACTTCTGCTAAACCGTGTTTGGCATGTGAAAACAAATGATAACGAGTGGGCGGAGGAGACTCACTGATCCAAGGGCTACAAAAGAAAACTGTTTAACCATTTGACCCGACAATCCATGGTAAGGGGATGAACCGTACAGCAGGTTACCGGCTCCTCTGAAGACACCCTGCTGCCTTGAAGTCCGCACTCGGATGTGCGAGGGCCAGCGATACACCCTCTAACGAAAAGACCAAGCGGGTCCAGGGAAACTGCTCGGTAGCATACTTGCGCAAATCTCCACGGTTATTAACGAAACAGCATGCTGGCATCACGTTACAGCGTCCCAGGTAAGCTACGTGCTTTGTGTCCCTGGGGTCGAGGCAAAGAGGCAGAAAGCTGGGATCATTGGCCGCAGGAAAAGCACACACGAACTGTTGGGATGCCAGGAGTTTTCCAGACGCCGGTAGCCAGTGCCCCACAGCGCGAAGTCCACTTGAGTATGGCGCGGATATTGCTTGCCTCTTGGAAGTCCACCTACCCAAATCAGATAGATGGCAAATAAAGGTCCCGGGAGTGGAAACACTATTTGCTTCATCGTGGTGGCCCAAAACACAACTCCGGTCTCTGCGGTGAAGCTTATTCCCTGAAACAATCAGTTGAAGACGCAACGGTCCCTTGAGAACCAGTCTCATCCAGGCAAGTCCCAGAGGCCCCTCACACGACCTGGCGGGGATAGCAGTCTACGCTTCAAACAGCTAGGTTGACAAAGAAGCCAAAACGAATCTTTTCATAAACGGAGGGAAATAATCAACCGGGTCTCGAGTTGTGGCGTACTTTTCATCGCAGGAGATTGAAACGCCCGCTTAAGTGCGGCCTACGAGCCCACCCACAACATTTTAAGAAACTTTGGCCTCAGTGAGCCCTGCGAGAACGGTGGCTAACCGATTGGTTTAGCCAACGTCAACAGAATAGTCGTCCACAGCACCCGATTTTGGCACTGCGAAAAGCATTCACTCACGTGGTACTGCAATGAAGATCACCGTGCACACTAACTTGGCCACATCTTGGTGAGATCCCGTTGGGTCTCTTCTGTGGAGGATTGCCTGGAGCACCGGGGTGCAAAGACGGGCGTTGCAAACGGTACCGTCCATATTCTTTTAAGTACTTGCTTCGTAATTAAGCTTAGTACGTGCCAGGGACTCTGCACCCCCCCCCCCGGATAAACGTTTTTGCCCCGGAAAGTCCATAGAAGTGACAAGCGACTACATCTTTACCACCCACTGTAACCAAAGCATGGGAGGACTAATTTTCAGCGGAAGCTCAGTGGGCTCAAATAAAGGCTACAATTAGGGAACCCACATGGATGGTGCCCGGGGAAAAGGCGGCCAACTGGTTGGATCTTAGAGAGTACACTGCAGCTGTCAACCGAAGCATATGAAGTCCTGCTCGCAGGTAGCGGCGAACGCCGCAGGCTGTAACGAGGCCACACTTTGCGCCAAAGCCGGTTGCATGAAACCGGATGGAAATAGCCGAAAAAAATGGAGACCGCGTTAGGAACTGGTGACTTTGATCAACCTTTCCGCCTCATCTGAAAGGCCTCGAACAGGTTCTGCAAACAAGGTTTGCTTCTGCGGCGCGGCAGGAAACCTCACATCCGAACAGGGTAGGAAAATGGATCGATGGGTCGAACACCTCGGTCAACTGCTCAAACGGCTTACAAACCACCTGTAAGATTAACTAATATCAACCCCTCTAGTCCAGGACGAAGGCCACGGTGACCCGCCAAGTATCGCAGAAACCACAGAAATCACTGACAAAATAGACGAGAGGCCGCCGGGGGAGATGGCATCTCTCCAGAGCTATATGAAGTGTTTGCTGTCGCTGATTGAGAGGTTGTGCACACTATTTGACTCCGTTTGGCGAGAGAAAGTAGGCGTAGCCGAAAGGAGCACGTCCATTGTCTTGCTCACCCCGAAGAAGAGTGGTAGGTCGACATGTGTAGCCACCGAGGGGCCACCTTGAGCGACGTTGTCGAAAAGATTTTCGGAGCACTGGAGGTAAGCTCTTTCTTAGAGGCAAGGGAGTTCCCACCGTGGCAGAGGCTGCATGGATCAAAGCTATGCACTGCTCCGGCTTCTAGGACGCCGCTTTGAGTTTCAGCAGCTGACAGCAGCTTGTTTCCTCGACTTCCGGGCCTCCTTTGATTAGGTTAGCCGCCAGGCCCTCTGGACAATAACCCGATGTGGTGGAATGCCCACCATGAGTTTAAGATTGTTGTTGTTGGGGCGTACTACCAGAAAAAAAGCGCTGGGGTTCGTGCTTAGGGCGAAGAATCCAATGAGTTTGCACTCACTACCGGAGTTGGAGAGGGCTGTCCCCTCCCACCGGTGCTGTTAACTACGCCGCAGATTGGACAATGCGTCACGCGTTACACGGTTACCCCGGCGTTCAGCTTAGCCAAGAAGTATACATCTCAGACCTGGAGTTCGCGGAGGACCCTTTTATGCTAGAAGACTCCCCCGCTAAGCTCAAACTAATCCTCGACCAAGTCAATTCTCTTGCGCGGTCCATCGGACTGGAAGCGAATTCAACCAAAAGAAAAAGCTCCCGTAACCTACACGGGACGACAACTCAACAACTGCAATCAATGACCGACTAGTCGAATACATCCCTTAACTCGAATACCTAGGCCCAGTTTTACTTTCAAACGGGCTAAAATGAAGCGGTAATACGAGTCAGCAGTGCGAGGAGAGCCTTTCTTAGGCTAAGGCAAGCGCTGTGAACCCGCAGCTTAATCAGCTTAGGGACCAAAGTTCGTGTTTACCTTACCGCCGCAAGCCCCTTACTCAACTTCGGCCGTGAAACCTTGCCACTACGAGTTGAGAATTCCGGGAGGCTAGAGGTTTCCGACTGCTGACGCGTGTGACAGATCCTCAAGGTCAAATGGCACGACAGGGTGTCAGACAAAGAGGTAAGAAGAAGATGCTCTGATGTCGGTGCACCCCGTTCTCCAACGTTGAAGACTGCAGCAGCCCGGCTACACCCCACGGTTACCTGAGTTAGAGATAATCAGACATGCATTTTGCCCTATTCCTTGACCTGGTAAGCGTTACCGCATCGGTAGGCAGTTCAAAACGTGGACTAGTACAACGAAAAAAGGAGTGAAACTTCCAGGCCCTCGGTCGGTCTATGAAGTCTGACGATGGAAAATAGATCGGATCGCGATCTGTATTGAGCTTGCCTTTGACTGCGGTGCGTGTTCAGCAATGGTCCTTGATAACCATGAAGCTGAATTACCCTCTCGCGGGAGACAGTTGAGTGACAATAAAAAGTTAGTCAGTTACCTTCAACGGTGCTTGAGTGAAACTAAAGTCCCTGCAGCTGAGACAGGCTACTCTATCCCTAGCTTTGCGGGTTTGTGTGATCGTTGCCTGAAGCCAATCATAGAGCAAGTCATCCTTGTCCAGGGATGAACTGAGTAGCATAGTCAGCAAGTGGGCAAAAACCAAGGCAGAAGCTATACGATAGCTAGATAGATACCATCGGCCTCGCCGCCTCAGTCCTCAGGGAACCACTTATTATATACAGCAACCCACTGAATTTGATGTAATCCCATGACAACTGATGAGCAGTCAAGATGGCTACCAGTGAAAAGCCAGAACCATTGTCTCGTCTATCAACCTACCGGAAGTGGTGCCGAACGGATTCCTCTTTTTCCAGATTGTTAGTGGCCGCTCAACTTCGGGAATTTCTTAGGTGTCCAAAGGCCACGCCTAAAACTGCCCTGGACAGCACGCGTTTGTGCTTCTTCCTTGGGTTTATTTTGGTGGTTAAGCCAAACAACACTCCTACTCCCACCTTCTTTCTTTTAGTATCCTACACCAACTAGCTTCATCTAAGCACCGCAAGTAACATCAGTGAAACCACTGTTTAGGTATCTGGCCCAAAGAGATTTGTTTCTTTGGGTACCCTGCAGAATATGACTAGTCTCGAAGTCTTGAAGTGCTTCGCGGGCACAAGGCTTGAGTCCTAACATTCCTAGACCTCATGTTTATCCACTATTCTTTAAGGTACGGAACTGAAAACTGGACAACCAGGGATGCCGAATGAACTGAAGAACAAGAAGCCATTATAAGGGAAACGGAAAAACATAAACATTTGCTTATATATATACATATATACATCATTCATCAATTACATTCGAAAAACACTCGGTAAGTAGGTGAGGGCCCACCCAGCTACAGTGAAAAAGGGAATGTAAAGTGATCTCTCCTTCACCTTTTATCTGCCTTTGACCTATTGTTTTTTTCATTTGTTTCCTTTTATTTATTGCTGGAAAGAAGAGAAAAATATAATCCGAAAGCATGGTCAATGGGAGGGTTGTATTAGTTTTGGAGTAGGCCAGAATCCAGCCCAATGTGATGATCCCAAAGGGTTTTGGATGCTTCAATGGATGGTGTTCATGTTTTATCCTGTGAAAAATCCTTCCACAAGGGTGTGATTCCTCAGCTAAAGAAATTCTGACCCAAATATATACGGGAAGGGGGTTGAACGGCCTATTGGTATGCTCACGCAGAGCTTATGGGCTTGGACGTTTAATTGGTCCGGCAAATATACTGAGAATTAAATATAAATACGGTAGTGATTCAATATGTGCCTTGAGCTCAAAGGATAAAGATTCAGTTTAATTAGTTGAGCTGGGCATGAAGTGAGTTGTAAGTCGTGTGCCATCTTTGATGCACTTCTCTAGACTCGTTTAAGTAGGTCTCGATCCGTGATACGACCGGTGGCGCCACTTAGTTGCCTTATTTCGACACAAAACTAAAGTACTTTCCAAAGAAGGGAAGGACGTTTTCTGCTGATCTATACGGGATAGAAAGGTGAATCATATAGAGAATTCGTAGCCCTGATTTGCTGGTTTTTTCTTCGAGGGTAGCAGAGAGATCATTACTTAGCCAGGGTCCCGGAATTTCGTGTCAATCTACTTTTCGAATTAGATTACTATTGCTGATCCTGAATGGAAGCTTGGGTGTCTTGCCAGATGTTACCAAGACACTCGCTGTCAGTAACTGGCAGACTCATTTTAAAAGACAGGTGTTTACTGCAATCACAGCTGCCTCAATTCTATGGAGTTTAATCTCCATATTTTCACATTGCCAACATGCCTTACTAGACTGACGGGGATGACGTCGATTGGGTCATTATGTCAAGAAGAAGGGTGTAAAGTAATGATCCCTCAGACACTCCGACGGAGTCAGGGGAAGGAGAGGGGTGGGACTGCCCAGTCCTGACAGCAAAGGGTTGGTCCGTAATAAAGCTTCAGATAACTGAATGTAGCTGAACCGAAAGGCCACATCTTAACTTTAACAGGAGACCAGGGGCACTTTATTAGAGGATTTTGGATAGTCCACGGGGTTATCCTCCGTTTATCAGGTGCATATGTCAGACTGTCCGCAAAACTCAGTGTATTGATGGTGTAAGATCTGTAAAGTAGGACAGCACGTTGGGAAGAACAAAGTAGTCCGAGCTCCTTAGGATGTTCTGGAATGACATTTCTGAGGATGCTTTCGAAGACCTTGCATAGTACTATAGAGAGACAAATTGATCTGTAACGTTCTGGAGGGCGACGTCCTCCTTTTCCAAAAGCAGGAGCTGTTATTGCTTTCTTCCAGCCATTCGCGGAATATAACCTTGTTTAGGGTTTCGAGGAGGAACACAGCATAAAGAACGGATGTGACTTCTGCTGCTTTTCGAACCTTCTCGGGTGGATAATGTCCGGACTCATAGAACTACAAAGACTAAGAAGACAACTTCTGTATACATAGTGGAGGAGACATCCGCGTGTTCCAATGGTGAACGGATTAGAGCTTTTCGGATCACCGGAGGCACAGTCGTGGGAGGAGCTTTGAGATGGAGCCCAAGTGAGACCTTGAGTTTTCTGCCACGCTTGTTGGAGTAGTGGAAGGGAATCCCTTCAGCAAGCGTAAGGCAAGAAAAGGAGACCAGAAATACTGGGCATGACTGCGGTGATGGCAAAATTGGACTTATGGCTTCACGTTCGGGCAGGTGAGTCGCTTTTTCGGCTTTGAAGGTGTTGCTCTTTCCTAGGTTTGCACACGCTTCTGACTGCTATGAAATTGTTGGCAACGATGGTCAGATCAGTCGACCTGTATACTGCAAGCAATCACGTACGGTCTCCTGATTATCGACCTGTAGTTCTGAAAGGCGGAAGTTTCTTGCCATCGGTTTTGCGAGTTCTTAAAACAAACAGGCATCCAGCCGCCCCAATATGCTTCTCGATTAGCCAATTGATAACATTGGCCTCTAGTTCCTAGTTGATGTTCGCCAACTAGAACCGTAGGTAAGTCCCGATCTGTTGATGCCAGCCCTTTGGGAGGATCTAACTCTTCGATTCAAGGAAGCACAATTGGACCATCTAGTTACAAAGTCAAATTTTAATGCCGTATGGTTGTCCTTCCACCGCGGAGAGGAGGGAGGGACCACGTCTACGAAGTGACACGCGCTGATAACGATAAGACCGAAAAGAGACGGGCCTTGTCCAAACCTGTATCGGGACGTGCTGGGTTCAAGCACACTCTGCTATCGGTCCTACCAGATATTCCTCAAAGTTGCCGTCCGAAGAGTAAGGTCTGATAACGTTCACCCCAGGGGCAATAAAACCATCTACCAATGAAAGACACTTAAAGGAGAGTTGGGCCGCTATTTCGGGCATCTATTTCACGAGCTCGTTGTTGGATACTTCAGTATAAGCTAGCTACCTGCAGGTGAATCCTATCGAAAGGAATTCATTAGATGAGATAATGTGGGACTATAAAATGTCATGGAATGGCTTGCGTCTGAAGTTCAGACCAAGGCTGGAGGCAACACAATGCTGAGAAAAAGGGCCACGCCACTTGCTCTACCTCTCATCAAGTTCTGAGGAACCAACAAATATTCCGCTGTCATGTTCGTCTGATATGAGTTACGTCTCGGTGGCGGCACAAATGCCAGGTTTCTCACTGGCAATTAACTTCCTAGGTTCCAAAACGGTGTTTTGAATGCTGAGACAATTGATGGAGGGGCTCTTTGTCCGTCGTTCATGGAAGACTAAAAATGTTGGATTCAGGAGTTGGTGGGGTAAGATTGTAGAGATACCTCGGAGGGGGCGGTGGGGGAGTTGGAAGCGCCAGGGAAGAGTGATAATCTAGAGGAACTACTGGGTTGGATCCCCGAGGGAGGGATGAACATGAGACGGGTGTTGAGGTGGTGTACTATTCGTATTGCCTGGCGGCTATGAATCAGCAGGTTTAAGGAACTTGAGGAGAGAAAAATGTCAAAACCAGGTGTGGCCTACTTATGTAAGCCTATGGAGGTCCTGGCGTAGGAGCGCTTGTGGCTGAGCAGCCTTTGCGCTACTTTATTAGGAGGGCCCGAAGAACAGTTCAGCGGCTTTGGATCACCCAGCACGCCCGTCGCTACCCGTTGAATCAGCAGGGTGGAATGCTTTAATGGCTTCTTAGGATGCTTCGATCTTTTGTGGCTCGCTCTGCCGCAGGCCGCGGACCCGTCGACTCCACCGGCTGCCCTGACGAAGTTTCCGTTGAGAGAAGCACCAGATCAGCATGATGGTGCCTCTGAGTCGACAGCGACCCACTTGATGCAAACTATCACCATCCAAGGTTCGGGCTTTTTTTCTGAGTCAACCTGAGTTGGCCGTACGACTGGAGCGAGCCCGAAATTCGAATCATCTACAGCGTTCATTGCAGATTCTGGTGTTCTCGTTTAACATCAACATCCCGGGAATTCCCGGGATGTGTCACCAAGCCTCTTTACCCGAACGGCCTAAATGAGGCAATCGGACACTGTCTGTGATGGGATGAAACCAGAGAATAACTCAAGAATTTGCCTGTTTGCTTCAGGGAAGGGCCAGGGGCACCCTGCATGGTCAAGATTTCTAGGCATGGGGATAACCCCAAGTATTTGCTTTTCTGTGTCTCTGCGGCATTAGTTTTCTTATCGAAAGCGACCCAACTAATAAGCAGCTCAGAACAGATATCGAAGTGCCACAGCCCCTCGACAGCAATAATAATGCGTCTTTCTGGGATCTTAGAGGTTTTTCAGCCGCCGCTTGCTCTGGAAGAAGGTGGAGCATAGTCGACTCCATGTGCTCTCCCCTTATCCCCGGGGTCTCACTGGTAATTGTGAGACTAAGAATCTCATCTAATTTACGGCTATCCCAGAAAGACAACACTGGGGCTAGAGTGGGTTCACCGCGAGACGTTTGTGTTTCTACTGACGCCTCACTACGTTTTTGCATCGGGACTGTCTTTGCCAAATAACTTGAAAGACATCCGAGCCTGTTTACTGTTTAGAAAGGAAAATGGAACAGCTAGAGAAAAAAGTCATCGCCAAAAGTGACGACACCAGCAGAATATCAATGAAATGATTTGAGGGGAAAAGGTTTACAGAACCGGAATTCACAGATGTATACCTCACTCAATTATTTGCGGGTAACGCGTGGGATTGGTGAATCTTTGTCTGGCTGACGGTTCTTTGAACTTCAACTTTCACGCTCTAATCCCACGTCACCCGACTAAAACTGCACTCGAAAGCACCAAACTGGAGTGTCGTTCCTGTTAGAACTCGTCGGAGGTGCATATCTCCCCGCGCCTGAACAAACTCAACTTAGTGATTCAGATCGGCCTGGAACCCAACGGGTTAATGCCGTGGTAACACTTCTGAGTTCCAACCCTTGGTGTGGAGATAAATATGCGCAATTGATGATCCGTAACAAGAGAGAAACTCGAGTCTGAAGCTTCTGAGTGCAGGGTTGGTCGGATGACTTAGGGTTTTAGAGCGAAATTTGAAGCTTGAAGGAAGGCCAGGCAAACAAAGTTCTTTTCCTAAAAAGCAGGGCAGCAACCAATTTTGAACTTAACTCCGTGTCACCGTGGCTGGAAAGTCCTCCGAAAGGAACCCTCCCAGAAGGAGCTCCCTGTCTGTCATAGAGAGAAGTTCACATTCAGTGTGGGTCCACAGAGGTTGCACGAATTCCTCACTCCGTTCAGTCTTCCTTTCTATCTAGGCCCCCAGTTTCTTCAACACTACCTGGTCTACAACGCCAGGTGGCGAACAAGCTCGTTTACAGTGATTCGTAATCATGCCGTTACATCACATTTTATATGAACAGTGTTAGGTAAACAAAACAGAAATCAAGATAAGGGGATGAGTCAGAATTAAGTGAGGCAGAGAGGATCAAATATCACGTGCACGACCTCGATCCGTCTCTGGGCCGTGAATGGTCTAGCAGATATCAGCTACTCTTTTCTCTCTCTAGAATTGTGGCCTGCCCGGATTCAGCTTAGACCGCGGTACCCCGGGACCCCGATTTCCTGACGGAACCTCAGCTTGAAGATCTGAAGCCCCCTGCTGGTGCCTAGTATTCACGTCGTCCGGGGTAGAAGGAAGTTCTGCTTCGTAACTAACGAGTGTAGACAATCCCCCAAGAATACCATCACATTTTGTGGGTGTAAAAATGCTTGATTATAAACCTGCTGTGCTTCACATCGCCAGTATATTCGACCACCAACCTTCGTTTATTGGCGCCAAGCGCGCCGTTTTGTCATAAAGCTTACCCGTGTGACCCATGTGCTCTTGCTCCCACTTCTGAAGTTGGCTTCCGTTTTCAGTCTCTGCGATGGCGTATTTTGAGTTTGTATGTAATTCGGATGTGGGTAATTTCACAGTCCTGAATGGTGGAATTTGCCACCCAACCTCGTTCTGGCTTTGAAATTCGTATTAGATTGATACTCAGCTCGCAGAACTGCGGTTACCCCCGACTCCATCTGGCCTCCTCGGTAACACTACGGACCATGGCCCTTGCCATGTATGTAACCTAGCGGACTGTAGTCGAATGATTCTACGTAGGCCGGCTTATTTTACCAGTCCAACCCTGGTTTGTTGCGGTCCCTGACTATCCGAACTTTTTTCAAGCCTGTAGAAGGCCGTAATTATTGCACTAGCTGGTCATCTTTCTGATTTGGAGGCTGTGAGCTGCTATACATGCAGATAATTCTTAGTTCTGCGCAGCAGGCTTTGAAGGCAACTGAAGTGGCCTGTATATGGGATAGGCGTAGCGTGGACTCCTCTCACTTTTGGTAGCGCTCTGCATGAAAAGCAGTACCCGTCCACCCTGCTGTTCACGTGGCCTCCGCTCTTCGGCTGAATACAGAGCTGGGGTGAGCTTAATGTCTGAGGCCCTCCCGGGGTCGAATCCCGGTCCCAGAGACCCCTATAATGTCCGCGCTTAGTGTGCGAGCTTCAAGTCACGACCACTTGTTACTCGGACTTACCCCGTTTGTGTACGTAACCAGTAATCGGACGTACCCCCGCCCCTCACTTGAAGTCTGAAGGGCTTCCAGCTGCTCGGAGCTCAGGTGCGAGTGAACTTCCTGTTTTGGACGGGAGCTTCAGTAACCTCGTGCCTTCCGTTCACAGGGGACTCCTCACTTCAGTACAGGGATGTTGTGCACCCAGTACGGCCGGACTGCTCACGTTTTCTGTTGGCTTTCTGGTTGTGGCTTCAAACTGCTCTGGGGTTTCTCCAAGGTCAGCGATGGGGAACAGTGGAAGCCAAGCTACACGGAGTGTAGGCGAGCAAAAAATAAACTTTTCGAGCCCCGTAGGGGAACTGGATGGAGTCACTTGCTTTTCCGTAGTTGGAGAGACTAATCATTGGGATGAACTGGGACTGAACACTCCACGGCCCCTCCGATCTCGCGTACAGCTGCAAAAGCGTTGTCCCATTTTCCGAAATTGTTGAACTCCACAAATACCGGCCCAGGCTTCTTATCGCGAACCTCCTGGAGACCTTTTCACTTCCCAGACCTAAGGATATGCTCTACGGTCACGTGATCGGGCATTCCGATCATCACTTAGAGGTTAACCGCGTGGAGTCTCATTGCATATTCCCTTTGTTCTTCCTCTCCGATTACTGGTTCTGGAAAGCTCATAGTAGAGGATGCATGATGAAAATCCCCCGCATTTTGCACGCCCCTTGTGAGCTCGACTATATTAGACAGTACTTCAATAGGACTTTCCGTATACGAAGTCTTTACTCATTTGTTTTTTCGTGTGAAAAATCTGAATTTGGCCCTAAACCGATTTTAAGTGTCGTAATTGGACCACCGGATGGTGAACTTTTTAATTTACCGTTGATTCCACCTGACCAGGCACTTGAGGCTTGTATACGGTTTTGATTCTTGTGGTTTTCAACTTGTTGCCATGGAAACTTCGGACCAGTCTGGTTCCGATTTTAGGATCCATGCTAACTAGCTACACTTTGCCTGATTTATGATTCCTGTGACTCACACCACTAAGCAATAAAATGATCTCACTTCCGTCAGCGGCCTCAGCTTGACCTGGAGCTTGGTTAATGACTGGATTGGGAAAATATTCTCGCTTCTCCAAGTTATGAGACTCTGTTATCCAAGCAAATGGGTTTATTTCAACGACGTCATCCGCAGGAGCATCGCGTGGATGTGAGTAGGTTAAAATTTTGTCATACCATTTTCCGTTTGTCAATTCTAGAGCCCACCTCGGATTTACTTTTATGATTGACGGCTAACTGAAGTGGATCACCATTATTGTCTGGTCCGGCTGTGGTCTCAGGACTACCAGTGACAGACTAAAACTATTTGTAGTGGTTCCTGTCCACAAACTCAACCCAGAAGCCAATTCTGGAGGGTTAGGCAGATTCCAAGGCAATACTAGAGCCTTCGATTTGGCTTTCCTCCACAGGGTTTTTACCCTGAAAGACTGTGGGCTCTTCATCTGAATTAAAGGTTTTCTTGAACCCAGCGCTTGAGTTTGCTCACATGAGTCACGCGGCTTGAAAGTTTTGACAGTTTGGACAGGTTCCACTGAGCCTTTTGTGCCCGCAGCAAATGCTACGGAGGGTCACCTTTAGGACTCTATAATTACACTAACACCAGTTGCTTCAAGATTTATACTGAATTCAAGCATCCATCTCGTTCTTTTTCACAATTTTGAACTATCAAAGAAGCCGCTAACCAGAGATCTTTCTGTTTACTTGTTGCGGCTCCCGCTGCTTTTGATCATCACCCTTGTAAGTCAGAAGCGGAGAAAATGTGGGTTTTATTAGTACAACGTCGATAAGTAAAAAAGCCCACGCTGCATACGTGCTTCTGGCGGTGTCTTCTTTTGGTTCCCATTAGCTGTTCGCTCGGTTTGAAGTTATTCATGTCAACCACTCCATGGTGGTTAACCTTTTCCACTTAGAGAGTCGTAACCCCTTGCCTTGGTGAAGCCATGTACTCACTGTTTTCCGTTTTGTTGTATGCGCAATACCTTAACCGATAGGACTTACTTAAGCTGCTCACGTCAGGCACTGCGCATACGAGGGAGCCCCTGTTACCAAGGCGGCGGACGTGCACGTTAACTGTATGGCGTACTTCTTCGATCCCTCAAAACATCCGAACAAACACAGCCTACTATCGGCTAGTCGCTTCCTGGACTCAGTGGCGTCTGAAGTCCGCCGTAGGATAAAAATTTGAAAACTACCGTATTTTTATTGTTCTAGACCGTCTGCTCTTTTCCCCCGTTAAAGTCATTGTTTACAACCTGCTGTGTGTCATACCACGAGTGCTACTGAAAAAGGCTCAGAAAAAGGTCACAGTGGAACCTGGGACCGCTACTGTTTCAATTCCGAGAGGAAGGAGCCGCGATGGAGTTCGTCAGAATGAGAGAGCCTGTTGCAAAGACCACCCCGTTTAAAAATATAAAATTACAACTGACAAGGCCCCGCTGCTGACAGATGTCCTCAGATTGATGGCTGGCAGCCAAGTATTGCTACCACTCACTGATACAGTGCCGCTAAACCCTTCTGAGCAGCCCCAGACCGTTAATAACTCGTCACCACTCCCGTCCACCAGTATACCAAGGCACAATAGGGACCTGTCCTGTTCACCTCAAACACCACAACTTCCCCTGAGCAGCCCCATGTTGCACCTCATTCTCCACCATTTTATACTCATAGTCTGGTAATGCAGCCCCTCTCCTCAGTCAGCAAACACTCACGTCCTGGCCAATCAGCCAAACTAGCCACCAAAATACCAGCTTCCCACAAGCCACCCCGCTCCATTCAATCAGTACCGACACTGTCTTCTAGGACTTCAGTCACAGTGTCATCTCTTTCATCCGTCGCTCCCATTGGCCAAGACCTCCCAACCATTGACATCACCACGCTCCCAGCTTCAGCCGATAACCGACCCATGATCTCCTGCGCCCCAGCCAACAAGCGCAACACCCATCCACGCATTCCGTCACCGGCGTACCTACGGAGATAGTTTTGATCTACCTGGCTCCAGTCCGCCAGCACATCTACCCGGCCCCCTGAAAACCCGTGCCCTCAAATGATACATGCCACATCCATCACCTCAGAATCTGCCGTCATCATGTCTACAGACGTAGTGCCACATCACTAATTTTTCGCTAAGGGTACCGCCTCCACCTTGAGTTCCACCTCACTCGAATCACTTAGCACGAAATACTAGCACAGTTGTCAGGCAGTGCCCAAAAATGCAGCCAACAGCCAACCCTTTTCTGCCCCATAGTATGCCCCACCGTACCTTCCCCAAGCTACGTCCCTCTTTGTACATCTACACCCAACATCGTCATATTCTATTCTGATTCCACCGCGCACGGCGCAAACTGACCCTACATCTGAAAGCCTCCTCCATCCTCAGCTCTTTCGCTGCCACTCCACTCCGTCACACCCACTCCATGGAGGGTCGTGAGATGCCTGCCGCTTCAGCCAATTCTACCCATGACGTTTTATCAGCCGCACTCCTACCCCACTTTCCCTGCCATTCGTCACCTTCTTCACAAGGCCGATGTCAAAACCATGGTTGCTCAGCGACTTCTGCGCCGCAGTTGCTTAGCGTTGCGCTCTCTTGAATACAGTATCAGTTCGCTAAAGCTCTTTGTAGCGTGCGCAAACCCAGACATTGTTCTGGTGCCCGAAACCTGGCTCTCCGAGCGCACAAATACCGACTGCGTCGGTATTCCTGGTACCGAACTTTTTCTAGTCCGAGGCCTTTTCAAAGGGGTGGTGGGTGCCTGGCATACGTTCAGTGCCTCCGTCATGCATCCACTAAACACCATCCGACTCCTGACCAGCCCATGGGGTGTGTACGGTTGTCTCTGGATTGGAATATTAGTAGACGCCTAGCTACGGGCACTGACCCGCATAGTATCAATGCAGCTATCAATGACTTTCACTTTGCTACTGACCACATCTCCAGTTAAAAAATAATTACAGGGAATTTGAGTTTTCCGTGAGTCTGCTGGTCATTATCCAGCCCTCCCCCCAGGTAGCACATTGCCTCCAGCATTTTTCCAGTAGCGTGCCGTTGAAGACAGGGTGGAGAAATATTAGGCATTTTAAGAGAAAAATCACAACGTTCATGCTGAAATAGCCTTGTGAATATTAATTTGCCATGTTCATTCACATTTATATCCATAGATTGTTCTACAAACATGGCAATTTGGTTTCAACCAAATTGAGGTCACATTTGAATTCCGCACCCTTTGTCTTCGATGCCATCCGCTTCCTCCCGTGAGTCCATTGTCACTTCAAGCGGCTGTTGATATTTTAGTTTTAATCACCCGTTGTAGTGATCGGTAGGATTTGTTTTATGGTTGAAGGACATCTACCCAGGCTCTTAATGGTTCAACGTAGTAAGTAGCAACCGGGGGGGGCGCAATTGCCGCTGGTCTTATTTTCCACTCACTCAAGTGAGTTATCATCATAAACAACCACCAGCTGAGCATAAACTTGGGTTAACTGATGTTGTCCACTTTGTGGAGTAGGGATGTGTTTACTTCAGGGGACGATCGAGGGGTTCCGGAACGCTTTCGATAGCGTCCCGGAGAAATGCCGGCACGGGAAGTGTGATCGTGGATCATGCTCTTTTCCTACCATTCCCCAGGTGTAGCAGTGAATCTTCGGATACTTTTAAGGATACTACTCCCTATTGTTCAGTTGCACTGGCTGAAAATAATAAGTTGATAAGATATCATGTGAAGAAAAAAGAACCCATCTCTGTGAAGTACGCTGTTTGTGGAGAGGCAACACTGTGGGAGAATCACACGCCTTGCTCTACTTTGGATTAGCCAGGCGAGAGTAACTAGCAGTCTTGATCTGTGATGCTACGACCTATGGTTTCAGTGAATAAGCGAAGGGTCCAGCCGAATAATTTAGCTGTGATAAGGGCTCCAACTTGGCTTTCAACGTGAAGAAGGGATGACTTGTCCTTATGTCAAAGGCAGGCTTCGTGACAACAGGGCGTTTCACGCCACGCGGAGTCGGAAATATCACATTGGTCTGAGTCCTCTTGCTCCCTTCCCCGCTGACATGGTTCAGGCTCCCTCACTAGACCACGTGGACCTTGTCTGTATGGGTATGATGAATAAACTTCTGGATCTCTGACTGCAAGGTCCTCGCATTTCTTTTTGGCCGTTTCATTTGTGTACCGCAATTTATCAGTTTCCACCCTCTTCATTTACATTACAGTCTATGCGAATTTTATATATACCATGTCGTTCACATTGCAGAATCGAGATTCCACTTGTAGTCTTGGTTCCAGATCTAGTCGGCTCACGACAAGGTGTTGCCAGAACTATCACGACTCTTTATTGTACATTGATTTTTATAGACATTTATCGTATACAAAATAATTATCAACTTTGTGCCCATTGGCGATTTTTTACAAGTTTGTTTCGCATTGAGATTGGGAGCTCTGAGCACCAGATACACTAGTCTGATAATGTGCACAGACCATCAATGAATGCGTTATCAGTGAAACCGTAAATTGGGTATTCTTTATTAATGCAACTTCCTGGCCGGTGATTGTGAGCACCCTAAAGTAGCTGCTCACAAGACGGTAATAACGTAAGAATCGAATTTGAAATTTAGAGGTACGTAAAAATGAGTGTGGGTTGGAGTAGGTCGATCATTTGCTTGTCCGCCACTTACGGTGACGGTACCGGCCAGGTGCCTGTGGAGCTCCCAGAAAATCACCGATAAATTACCGTAAAATTACCGGAGTTGAACCGGCACATCACCGGAACCAGTCCGGTGCTGGCCCGGATCCGGTATGCCATCAGGCCCATTCAATAAAATTTATCTCCTGTATACGCCCAGAACAAAGG
The DNA here is from genome assembly GCA_948099385.1 of Fasciola hepatica. Lineage (NCBI taxonomy): Eukaryota > Metazoa > Platyhelminthes > Trematoda > Plagiorchiida > Fasciolidae > Fasciola > Fasciola hepatica. The sequence continues at coordinate 8,978,711 of CANUEZ040000019.1, forward strand.
TGCCAAACTGTCTAACCCCGTACAACAGACAATGAAGCCCTTGACCCAGTTTTTCACCCTTAGCCTCACAGCAGCTTAAACTCAGGTACTTTATTATTTTCCTGGAAGTCGCCATAAAGTAGTGCTTTGCAAACTGCTGTGCCCTCCCAAGCTCCGGCCCAGCCCGGCGCCCTCTATATCGTCCCGGGTCACAAAATGGGGTCCAGTTACTTCATGCATTCCTCCGTCAAACTGGGATACCCCTTTTCTGACTGCTGATCCCCGGTGAGATGCTGACCGTCTATATACCATCCTTCTTGAGTGCTTGTCTAAGCTGTTCCTGTCATTTGCCGTGATCCCCGACCGCCACTCAGAAGGTCGCGAGTGCAGCTGTAGACCACGGCTCCGTGGAGCAGTTATTCGAGGTCCAGGGACTTCCCTATATTTCTTCGCCTGAAACCACTGTCACAGACATTCAAAAGCTCTAAGAAAAAACAGTTTATTGGTCGTGTAAGTGCCGCCCTTAACCGTCCACTAAAATCCGGAAGCCTGTCAGGGTCATTAAACACACGATATGGGCATAATTCACACACTAGCCTCAAAGTTGTCATCCACAACCTCAAACCCGCAAACTTACCGGAAACCGTGTCAGAAGCATTTATAGCCCCTTTTGCATCCCCTCTATTACCCAAGCGTAGCCTCTCAGCCACTTACCTACCACTGATAACCGATAAAACCGCGTAAAGCATCTCTTTTGACGCCAAATATACGCACAAAATAGCTGACTTCAATGAGCCATCTTCTCGACCTAGTCCTGACGGACTTCTCCTCTCTCTGTTCCTTTTTAGTGGACATGATCTCTCCGTTCTCCTTCTAAACCTGCACACATTGTCCATGAACAATAGTAGCCTAGTAATAAAGCAGTGAAAGATCCCCATCACATCACCTTGTGGTGGGAAATGATCTCCGTATAACCCTGAAAAATACCGCCCTATCAAGCTTACTCTTGTTACGTGTGTGGTGAGACCGATCGTCAGAGATCAAGTTCTTGATTGTCTGCTAAGCAACAATTTATTAAACCCTTCCCAACACGGCTTATATAAGCCCAGATAATACACCTGTCAGTTTCAATTTTTTACCGTCCTTAACACCGTAATAGGCATAAGGAAAGCAACCGATATCCTCCTTCTGGACATGGGTGGGGCGTATGAATGGGTCTCACATACTCACCTACTATCTGAAATCCGCTCCTTTGGTAATACTGAACCTTTTCTTCTCTGGTTATCTTCTTATTTGTCCTCTCGTTCCCAAGCAGTGAAGGCCAATGATCATCTGCCATCATTTGAGTCCAAAACGAGTGGAGTGACGGAGCGAAGTATCTCAGACCCCCTAATTTTCTTTGTGCGTGTGCTGAGACGTCATTGGCGCGGCCCACTGTGGCGGCCCGCATTTATTTGCTGACTTCATCAAGATAGTGTGTACCTTTAACTCACGCATCCTGTCAGATGCACCGTTAAACATTTTTGATTATTTAACCTCCCTTGACCTAAGATGCCACGCTTGACATATGCAGTTCTCGACCTCCAAGAGTTCACCTCCTACCCATTAACGTACCATAAGCCCTGGATCTATCCTGCCTAGTGGCTATTCAATCCCCACTTCCCCCTAATTAGAAACCTTAGCCTACACTTCTCGTCTATCTTCAACTTCTCCGAGCAGGCATCGCACCGAATAACCAAGGCAAGATGGCCAACCGTTCTGTCCTTTCGCTGCTTAGGCTTAAAGACAGCCGCCTCACGGTATACCGCCACCTTGTCGGTCCAATTCTCAAATACCGCCCTCTCATTGGCTCCAAGATATTGAAAGCCACTACCTCCGAAACAGAAAACATCAAACGCTCCTTCATCAAGCGTCCGATTGAACTGAACTCACTTCCATCTCATCGTGAAAGGTGCAACCAACTCGAACTTGAGCCCTGTTGGCTACGAAGCCAGAGGCTTGATGTCACTCTGATATAAAACTTGCTCACGGGCGAGCCATCTTCACCATTGGTATACATTTTATTGTGCAGCGTATACTCGCTGAGGAACCGTACTTCACTTTCATCTGCCCAGCTATCAGATCTAATTTCTTCCTATTCCGTAGTAACGTATGGAATGTACTCCCAGTTAGGATATACATTCTATCCGATTTTCCTCCTTTTAAGCGAGCTTCAGGTGCATTCCCTAGTTTTTTTAATGCAACCAACGGGACAAGCAAGTACGTTTCCATAGACCACACGTCTGGAAGGGGTATTTAACTACAACGCTCTCATGACACATCTGCCAGCTCTACTATCTTGTTCTCACCAGATCACCTCTTTCACTCGTTTTGCAATCCTATTTCTGAAAAGTACATCACTGATCTTGCGTTAGCCAGCGACCTACTGAAGTTCCATATTTTGATCTTATTATTCACGCATCACTGAGCCACACTACAACCTAACCTATGACAACCCATTTAGTTTTTCTTATGATAATCCTTATCCACTCCCCGGAGACAGTTTTCTGTCTACTATCACCACCCTCCGCCCTAGACTCACGATCAGATTCGGGCGTCCCGCGATTATCTACTCCAGCAACGGCATGGACTTCCCGATTCGCTGTAATTGTGTTGCAAACCGAAACAATGTGAAGTGCATCGGACAAAATCCTCGACGTTATTCACGCTGATCGAGATGTACGATCACTGCGTTCGGAAAGCCCGGGCGTTTGAGATAGAACTAGGGTACACATAAAGCAACTATCCGATCTATCTACCCTAGTCTCAGTCTGGGAACTCAGTACACGTCACAGAGACTCAGTATTTTATCCCACGATCCAGGACCGCAGTGCAGTCTTGATTTTTTAACCCTAAATGTCCCTTTCGGGACAAGCAAACACAGCAACCTGTAGCATATTTAGGTCTACGGCCTTGGATACTAGAGTCCACACATATCAGTGTCCGTCCGAACTCATTTACATGTTCTTAAACAAACCCACCACACACAGCCGGGTTTCTCCATTCTTGCCCCAATGTTAGCGCTGCAAGCTGAGCTTCCTGCCTGTGCGAACTGGTGTTTCGACGAACATGAATCCTACTGGTTAATCTAGAGCTTCGGGGAACACCATCTGCCTCTGCATTTTATGCCCCATGCAAACCACCTTGATACTCTGGACTGCACCGATATTGTGGGCTTTTCCGTGGCGCATCTGTGAGCATTCCTGGCATCGGTCTTCGCCCTGACCGGGGTTTGCCACCATCGAGATGACGTCAACATCAAAAATTAGTGGGTCGAGACAAGAAAGCAAGAACACCCTACTGTTTTGTCCTCCAAGCATGCCAGCCTTGTCATAAGCGAACAGTGTCTCCAGGCTGCAGAGTTACCACGAAATGACTGGTATGGCTGATATATTCCTACAGCGGCTTGCCACATGCGGACGATGTTTTGGCTAGGGCTTGGGAGCTGCGGTGAACCACAAAGGGCAGCTTCGCCTTCACTGACAACCAGATATCTGACCGTCATAGAACTAAAAAAAGTCCAAAACGTGTGGATCATGCTTGGAGAGTCACATGCTAGATGCTGCTAGATGTGTATTTTTATACCTTTCCATCTGAATCAGGCCCTGGTTCCGCCTACCAAGAGTGCTGAGTGCAGACCGTAGGGGTTCGCTTTCTTAAAGAAAATCCTGCCTTACCCTTCCTCCACTTCCCACTCTTTCCGAACCAACTGTCACACCGGTGTAGTCCAGTCTTGCAGTACCCTAACGACGGTGGAGATATCACATTAACCATGCGGCTACCAACTCGTGATACTACACTGCTAGCATTCAAGTATGATCTTAATGCTCTGAACCATCGAATCGGAGCACAGCCGAACACACGTCTACCTTCTTTTGCACGAGACCAATTTTCTCTTATTCTTCACTAACGATGCCCTTGGCAGCATCTTCTACAATTTTTCTCTGTTTTTTTCAGACTTTGCTCAGTACAGGAAAACGGCCAAACTAGAGGAGATGTAGTAACAATCATAGTACTGTTCTCGCAGGGTACCAGTCCCATCCACACACAAAATGTTCTTTTAAACCCATCTTACCGCTCCAGTGCTGGCCTCCATTCCGCATAGGCAAACGGCACCGGGGCTACCATGCTTGGCTCCTTATATTTTACCGCCTTGGGTCTCTTCAGTATCTGACCCCTGCCAAGCCAAACGTACAAATCATTATTCCTTTTGAATGCTCACACAGCCGCTCACCCGGGGTGCGCGAAGCTGCTAGTCTGTTTGGTATGACCCTATCCCCCCAGAGCCTGCGCTATTTGGACTTGTGAACTGAAACGCAAATCAGAATAAGGCCTGGGTACCATTGGCCGCCCAAATAAAAATTTCACCTCGCCCAATTTATATAAACCCAACCAGCTCATTATTAGTTGCGGCCATTTATGGCCATTATCCACGGCTAGAACCGCGTCCAGACCGCAAAACCCGTCTATCTCAGGTCCTTTATACTTCGCCTTCTCCCATTACCTCAGATGCCGTATTGGATGGCCAAGGATTAAATTGACCCGTGTCGGCAGAGTCCTAATTGTGCCTGTCATGGCAATGAAAAGTGCCATAAAATCACTCGGCGAAAAATATTCCCAATCGCTTCTCTGTAGATATACCAGCATCTTCCAACGGAACGCTTCTCCTACCAGCGTCACTAGCGGAGCCCACATAATTAAGAGTTCTCGCGCAACCTGCCACTACATCAGCCATCATCATTTATCAGTTTGGTCTCTCATACCTCGTCACTTCCACCTGGTTTATAGGCACACCCTTCACCCGGCCAGGCGACCCTTACCTATGGGACGATGGACATTACCAATGCCGGTGGCTCCGTGGTTGGTCCTGGATACTACCTGAAAAACCCGATGTCACAGCTGAAATATGTAATACAGAGACTTGTTATCCTTAAAATTCCGCTACGTCATCCAAATGCAGGGGGCCAATTATCTTCCTCATCGGTGGTTAAAAATAATGACGCCAAATAGCACTAAGGCTCAATAAGAGAATATATTCATTAGCGTATCAGCATATAGAAGCTCGGAACTACGCAGAGATTTTCTATTCTGGCATCTGCGGCTAGACTATTCTTCCTTCGATCTATATCCCGCTTGAAATTGATTCTTCATTGATTCAGAACCCTCCAGTTGCGCTTTCTTTTATCTGCATGATACGGGCTACTGACCCTTGAACGGAACTCACCTTTATTATGGATCACCTTCCTTTTAATTTTCTCCAATGTCGCCGAGTTCACTTTGATACAGTTTGTTCCACGTCTCCCTGTTTCACAACTTACTACGTTTACTGAACACCGGTAGATCGGCCGTTCACAGCATCATCCTTTCTGGTATACAACGCATCTTTACTATCATATGCAAAGTTCCTTTCAGAATTCCCACGGGAAGCCGTCGTCCGCTTGAAGTTGAGGCTGGTTTGCAGTTGGTGCGCAAACCATTATTGGTTTGACCCATTCAAACTAATGCAAACAGTGCTGTCATATTGCTGAAATCATTGACTCATATCCTAAAAAGTCACCTTCGTTTCACTGTATTGAGTAAAAATGTGCATCACTACCGTACTCTTGCGCGGGCGTCTCCACTGTGGTCAAGAAATATACTATTATCACTGAAAGTGACTTGTGTAAATACGGTAATTCAAAAATGATTGCAAGATTAGGATTTGGCCAGTCACCGCGAGATTTTACATTGCTTGCTTTTGGTGATCCGGAGTTGTTCAAAATCCCCGGCGTGTGCTACTACAAGGTTGCATTTTGCATCATCATTTTTGATACCCACAGAGTCTGTGCATCTCTGTTATTCATTAAGCGCAGACATTTGCTCCCATTCAGTGGCAGGTCCCGTTCTACGGCCCATCAAAACTTCTAGCCAGAATCCCATGGATGGCATTATCAGGTGCAGGCTCAACTGCCTAGGGCCATTTGTGTTGTCAGAGATTGGGCTTTATAGTTCCACAACGAAGTCGTCGACAAACATCAGGAGTATATGAGGCCTTAGAACCGATCACTGTGGCAGGCAGCGGGGACATTCAATCCCGAACGGTGTAGGGATGGTATCAAAAATTCGACGCGCCGTGTGTTGATCTTATTGTGGGACTCATAATGTCAGTACCATGGCGTTGTTGACAGATGCTATACGCCAACTTTTTGGTTCCTTGGTTAACCTTGCTCAGGGCAGTTTTACAACTGGGTAACTATGGGAGTGTTCGCATGCCAACAGAAGTTCAGTGGTGTGGTTTTGTGTGTGAGTGCCTGCGTGCACGAGTGAATGGGTGAGTGTTCATTGGTGCGGTGGATGACTCATTCGTTGTCTTTTACACCACACTCACTGGCTGCATCTACGAAACCAGCTGCGAGTAATGCCCGTCCTAGTATATCGGGCAAACCAGTAGGTGACTGAAGATCAGAATTGCCGAACTTAAAAGCAAAGGAAAGTGCAGACCTTCTGACAAGACAGCCTCAGCAAAACTGGAGAAGGACTCAGCCATCAGTATTCACGCCACAGCAAAGGGTGAAAGCGCTGATTAAGAAAGCACAAAATACTTCAACTTGGATACAGAACATGCACTGAGCGGAAGTATGCTGAAGCTCTGTCAATAGGCGCTAACTCGGTTTGTGACAACCGGAATGACGGGACAGAGATTTTTGAGGTTTGGGCAGCCTCGGCCTCACTGAAGAACAGGCATCCCAAAGGTCACAAAAATAGTTGACCTCGCCAACTTCGATGCGTACTGTGTGAAGAATAACGAACAAGTCACCCACCGCACAAAAGATCATTCGCATACTCACTCGTGCACATAAACAGGCACACACAAAACCACACAGCTAAGTTTCCGTTGACATGTAAATGCCCCCACAGTTATTTGATTGTAAAACCGCCTTGAGAAACGTTACTCACGGAAACAGAAACGTTGTTGTATTACATCTACTTTTACAGCAGTGTTAATAACATCATAAATTTGACAGCAGTCTCTTCTAATCATCCCTGAAAACTCTCGTTTACGAAGTTCTGGATTCATTCTGTGAATTCTTGTGGCCTTTTAAATGCCTCAAACTTCTTGTGTAAGATGCGATAGTTTTACATAACCGATTATCACACAAGATTCTTGTTAGAATAATTCAACGTTTACCCCATTTTCCGCCCTTGGGATTACTCATCAACGTACTTCAACAGGTCCCTCAAGCATGTAAGCTTTGGAACCAAACTGTGCTGACTGGTTTAAACCAAATTCTCTGTCACCAAATTAGTTGCCACTATATCTCACAAAACTCTCTAAAAACCTCCAAGACCACCTTTGGTTCTCTCCAACCCTCAAGCTTTATGCTCGCGGAAGGTAAGTGCAGACAGGAGAAACTTAAGTAGTCCCTCGCGCCTGCAGTGCGAGCAAAAACTCATCTGGGTCAACTCCCCATGTCGAAAGTAACCCAAAGCTTAACTGGTGTAGAACTGAATATCTTCCTCCACTGATTCGCCGGAGTTTCATGTTCCAATAGATGTTCTGACCTCTTTCCACAACATGAGAATTTTTAGAGACAGTCGTTCAGGCCCCTTCATGGCTCAGCTATTTGTGTTTACAAGCCGGAAACAGTCATAGTGGTATCAAATTAATCGGAGTAAACAGGAACGGAATAAACTCTCGCAGTAAAAACACGTGGTAAGAAGCTGGATAAGAATAAACGCAATAAAAGTGATTATAACAGTGCCGATTTACCATATCGTACCTTTGGAATATGATCAACGCCGACCGGCTAGTGGCTGACAAAGTAGGCGATCCACCTTAAATGAGTTGTCGTTAGCAAGCTGCATATGGCTTCACACTTAGCGACAATTAATCCTGCTCCAAAAAATTGACTCCCAGCCCAAACCTCGCGAAAGTGGAGCCTTGCCGAGGCTTTAAGCTGCACCTGACACTGCATGGCTAGAACCCATCAGATACTCACATGGATGGGCTATGGGTACAGTTTGGCAGCTCCCAACAACAAGCCACTGCTTGTTTGGAGGGTAGGAAATTCTCGCGGCGAAGGCTCATCTAACGTAGGGGGAAGCAACAGATGTAACAAATCTAACCCTCAGTCGGTTTAACACTTCGGGGTTTTTCAATAGCCTCCACTGTAGCAGTACTGATGGCTTTCTCCTTGAGACTGTTTCAAAAGGCTGCCACTCTGCCTGAACAGCCATTTTTCCGGTATTGAAGCTCTAACTGCTTTTTTTGCTGCTTCACGTCAAGCCATCCTGTCCCGCTCTCCTGGATAGATGGGGGAAAATGTCCTCGACTTGCACCTAATAAACCCGTGTGTGTCGGCCTCTGAATTCAGTGAGCTCCATCGGGGGTGGCTATTTTCACTTCATAACCAATATTTGTCTAGTTTCTTCACCTTACCGAGTTCTTACAAACTGTTTAGACATTTTGGTTCGTGGTCTTTCGGCAAATTTTGTTCCGTCTCACACTCACGGTCGGCCTGGGAACGAACACAGCCAGGTATGAATTAGAAAGTCTTGATTTTCTATCATTCAATATCCAGATACCGCTCAAATAAACACGAACGTCTTTTTTCCTCTGTGGATTATACTTTTGGATTTTGTTATTTTCGGGCTAAAGTTTGCGAAAGTCCGTTCCTCAGAGAGCGTAAAACTTATCTTTTCTAGCCATCATGCCGTATCTGGTTTGTGACTCGAGCAGTCTTTCCACCTTTTGAAAGATCCGATCAGCCGATTTCCGGTTACTTATAGTTAGATTTTATTTGCGGCTTCAAATAAGATCAGTCGCAAAATTCCTGCAATACTGGTGCATTTGTGGCTATAAAGGACATATATTAAAAGCCCTTTCAAGTGGTCTTTTTGATTTGTTGAAGTAAATGTACCTGGCACGAATTTGCTACTCTATACTTCTGCACGTTTATTTGATCATATGGGGCATTTGAATTTGGCCTTAAACCCAGTTTGACCGCCGTGCTTTGGCCGCGGGTTGGAGAACCTTTGGACTTTACTGTTGAGTCCTTTTTACCGTATACTTTAGGTTCACATATTCTTGAAATTTTTGTGATTTCTAGTTTAGTACCCTAGAACCCACGACCAAACCCTGGTCCAATTTTGGATTGGTGTTGGATTGTTGTGCTCTGTTCGAATTGCAATTCTTATGAGCTCAAGTGTCCGTTAACCCCTTCTTCTGCCACTCTTGCTTTTAAGATTTAAATTTCATCGTCTCTAATCTTTATTCTGCCTACAGAATTTATTATTGGGGCTAATTCTGATTGTTATTCAGCAGCCAACGTGGTCGTCAAATAAACCTCCAGCGGGTTTCCCCCTTCTGTTGCTCGCAGTGGTCTGACAGGCTTCCCCAAAAGGGTTACTTGGGACCCTTACGCGGACCCCCTCCTTGGTTTTGGGACAGAGGAGTTATGTTGGACAATAGTCTTTCAGGTAGATTTGGGACGTGCCCTTTACGTAGTCAAAACAGCGTCCAAAATAACCTCCAAAGGCTCAAGGACAGGGATTTTGATAACGGCGACTCACTGGGACTCTATCTGTCCGTGGAGGATGAAACAGCCGTAATACTAGGCAGAGGTCATTGCTGCTTTAGAAAAGACATTTTACTGTTCCCATACCATGAAAGAATTATAGTCTGGTAAAATTGTCTAATGGATCTATCGCTCTTCCCTGTTTGAGGCTGTTGAGAACCAGTTTTCTGAATGATCCAGAAGTTGAAGTTAAATACACATCGGGAATTAATAATAATACTGGTATATTTCTCGGCCATAGTCGAGATGCACGCTGTAGCGCATGATCATGGTGTAACACGTTACTCAATAGGATGAAATATTCACAAATTCTAAATATGAAAGTCGAGAGTATCAGAGATAGAAAAACAAAGCCAGCAACAGTTTGAATGTATCATTCTGATAATGGTACGCGCGGCAGTTTTGAACCGGTTTCGAATCCGGTCTGGGCAGTGGTTCGCAGTGGAGATATCGAAAAATCATTAACGCAGTGCCAAGGACGCATTATGAACGAGAATGATGCAATCCAAGGAAACCGGAGGCCCACCAAGGTTCTGCAGATGGAGTAAGTTTTGAGCAAGAGGAGAAGGGGGGGGGAGTTGTAAAGAAGTGTATTCGGGAAAATCAACGCATGCGAGGAGGATAGCGATCCATGAAGACAATGCAGACCCTGAATGACGGATTTACCGGAGTTCAATAAACGGAATGACTTTTGAAGCAGGGGGGCATGGGACCAATTTTGTGAGAGTGAACACTGGTGGATGTGGGAGAAACAGCAGACCATAAAAATGTGAGTTTAGATTCAGTATCAGTAACATGTACCACTCTGAAATAAGAAAGCGCAACTGAGGGTCCTCGAGAAGTGGGGAGTCAATTTCCAGCCGGCTGCGGGTCGGGAGAAAGATAAACAGTGGTAACGGATAATAAAGTGGGAAATCTCCGCATGGACTTCAGAGTTATTATGCTGTTTTACCGACAAATATATGTATGTGTTGACACATTTGCCTTCAGTGTTATTCAGCGTCATTTCTGGTAACGTACGACATAGTGTGCGTAAGGTTCGTCTGGCGGGGCAAAGTATGTGTCGGTCGATCAGTCGAGTGCGGCTGCATATTAGCGGCATGCGCGTGAACTGGAATTCGTGTTGGTTGCATTTGAAAACGCGGAACGATCTGATAAGCACTTAGGAGTAGTTTCTGTTGTGTGGTTTGATTTCGGTCCCAGTCGCTATGGTAGGTTCCACTTGAGTCTCTGTCCGTACGAGTCAAAGCGGCATCCCTGGTTAGCCAGTTTTGCGACTGAGATAGTGGGATACAACGAACCTGAAATAAAGGGGGATTGCAGTTTGGACGTGGTTCCAGCTCTGAATTATGATAATGTAATAATGAATAATAATAACGGTTTATTTCGGAGACGTCCGAGGCATGCCAAGTGCATGATCATCTGTTTACAAGTGATAGAATAAACAGACAAAACCTTTGAAAATGTGGAAATTAACATGACAGGAGTTGAAAACGTGCTAAGAAGAGGGAGTTACGTAAGAAAGGAGAGCAGATAAAAGCAGCAGTCAGGGTGCGCCCCTGCTGTGGATCAACGGTTAGTGGAGGCGTATAAAAACCAGTAAAGAACGTGGCATGAGAGTGACAGAAACTACGGGGTTAGGCGGAAGCAAAGTGGTTGAAATTAGTGGCATTTCAATTTTTTGGTTCATTAAGGAAATGGCCATAGGTAGTCTAACGTTGAGAACTCAGTCAGATAGATGAACGTGTCTATCGTTTATTGTGTCAATTGAAAGGAGCAGGGTCGGCGAAGGAGTTGGTCTTAGAAGTCGAGGCCCCTCTTGTAAGCTATTTTTTCTGCCATGCACATATTAGATAACTGTAGTGCACGGGTGAGGCTGAGATAGGGGATGAGGGCCGACAGAAATTGGGACTTGGTTTGTGAAGCTCGAAGGGTGATGGGCAACTAGTTCCAGACTTTGGAGTAGACAAGAAGGAAAAAACGTGACCGTATAGCCGACTTAGCTATACTGGAAGGGACAGTAAAAGGCCTGTGCCGAAGTGAGTAGGGGGTTTCACGGGAGAAGCTTACTGGGTCAAAGTAAAGAGACCGGTTATGAGGCGGGTTATACAAGAAGACTTAGTTTAGTCTTAAGCGGCGGAGCCAGAGTGTGTCAAGATTCAGATTCTGGCACCGTTCTCTACGGCTTAAAGACGTGGACCATCCGAGGAGTTGTTTGGTGAAACGCCTTTGTATGCTTTCAATCGCAACTCTGTCGAATTTCGTCATGTTAGAAAATATTATTGGGCGGCATTCGAGTAAAAACCTGAAGTGGGATTTGTAGATGCTGATGATGCTGTCTCGGAGACGAAAGGAGCGGAAGAGAAGAGCCACACTTCTAGCCTTGGCCGCTTGGATAGTGGCGTGCTCAGAAAAGTTGAGGGAGCAGGAATAGTTGAGGCTCAAATCGAGAATAGTAGGTCGACTGGCTACTAGGGACCCACCAAGAGTTAAGTATCCAGGGGGCAATTGGAACTTGTAGGTTAGGACCTCGCACTTATCAGTGGAAAAGCTCAACCTCCAGGTGTGGCACCAGCGGTCAGGTACTGCGAGGTCAGCGGAAATGTTGCAAAGAGTAGGGATAGCATCATTAGAATTGAAAGAGTAAACTATTTTTATATCGTCTGCAAACAAGAATGGCGTGCCATGGTGTACTAGATCCAATGCGTCATTTATGTACATCAGAAATAGGAGAGGACCCAGTACGCTTCCCTGTATAACGCCATTTGTAACAGGTTTCGGTTTAGAAGTATGTCCGTTGGCGAGGACAACTTGCGAACGTTGAGCAAGATAAGATTTCAGCCAAGAAAGCAACGGGTCACCAATGCCGAATGAACGCAATTTGGAGATGATATGTGGGCATGGAACACGGTCGAAAGCCTTCGACAGACCTAGGTAGACAATTACTAATGCCTGCCCGCTATCAACAGCCTTAGTGACTAGGTTAAGGAAGTCAAACTGACACGTGGTGCATGATCGGGATTTAAGAAACCCGTGCTGTCTATCGCTAAGAAGTTTAGAAGCGAGAAGGTGGGTGGTAATGCCATCTTTGATAATCGTTTCCATTATTTTGGAAATGATAGGGGTATGGTTGATGGGACGGTAATTAGCAAGTTGGTGGACAGGTCCTTTTTTGTGTCGTGAAATGATGGCTGGACGCTTCCAGTTTGACGGTACCAAACTAAATTTGAGTGACAAGGTGAATAGGTTCAGTAATAAAAGTAGAAGGTCCGATCCACCGTTAATAATTGCAGCTGGGAGCAACCCGTCTGATCCAGGACACGCAGATGCTTTATAGTGTGAAATGAGCCTGGAAATAACGTTTACTTCAAAGGTTTGGGTAGATAAGGAAGAGCTGGTAATAGCCAGAGGATTCGGGGGTGCTGTATCTGAGGCGAGGGCCATGGAATTAGCAAAGTAATGGTTGAAGGCCTCAGCGATATCAGAAGGGGAGGTGGCCGAAGTTTTATTCGGTAACACGACATATTGGATCATAGTGTCCGTTGCCAAATTCTTAGATTTGTGTAGGAGTGAGAGTTTCAGTGCTTTATTGGAATGCCTTAGGGCTTTGGATTCTTAGTTGCGGAGGTGTTTTTCCTTTAGGTCCCGGATAATATCAGTAAGACGGGTTAGCCTTATGAAAAGAGAGAAGTCGTGGTTTTGGAGGTAAAGTCTTTGCATTTTAAGGTACTTTCTTTGGAGGGATGCAAGCTTAGACTTCCTAAGGGAGGAGTTTTGGGATATTGGGCTAAGTTTCAGGAGGCAGTTTCCCATGGTAAAGTAAAAGTGATCAGCCGTTTGTTGGGGGTCAGCCGTTAGAAAAACCTGCTCTAATCTTGGTTACGGATGAGATTGGGCAGAGGGTTCCAATTTAAACGGACGGGATTGTTGACTGAGGTCAGATAGTCTGATGGATAAGGATGGAATGAAAGATTACCGGCCACTATCTTATGGTCGCTACCCGGGAGTTTATTCAGAACGGAAAACGAAAAGTGGGAAACGCTAAGGGTGAATATAAGATCTAGTATGTTGGCGTTTCTAGTAGGGGTTTTACCGTGTTGCACCCAGCCCCCAATATGAGTATGGGACACAAAGTCTATTAAGTTGGGAGGTGCCGTGAGGTTTCTCCAGGATATTTTAGGCCAGGTAAAATCACCGGCTATGATTTTCGCTGCCGAAGGTGGTAGTGAAAAATACTCAATGGCTTCAATTAAAGGAGTTAAGTCTGCAATAGTAGAGGACGGCGGGCGATAGACAAAACCAATGTGCATGACTACAGTTGAGAACCGAATTGTGAGCCATAGAGAATCCGGAATTGAGTCGAGTGTGGCATGTCTGATGGGGACTACTGAAAAGGCGTGCGGTACGTACACACGGCACCCACCTCCGCGTCTGTCGATCCTATTTACCCTAAAATCCTTGTACCCTTCAAGCATAATTTCGCTTGGGCTGGTGTGTTCGGTGAGCCAGGTTTCAGTAATAAGATGATGTCAGGACTGGCGGTTATGACATAATGTTTTAATTGATGAAGCTTATTTAGGATGGATCGCGAGTTAAATAAGATGAATGACAACCCGCTCATGTGGAAGTGAGTGTCATGGTGAGGTAACGTATGAGAGTTGTTGGTCGGAGGAAGTGCACGGTGAGGGGCGTAAGTTGGAGCTTTTACCGAAGAGGAGGAAAAGTGAGCGTTGGATGCCTCCGCGATGAACTTTCGCAAACCTTAGCCCGAAAATAACAAAATCCAAAAGTATAATCCACAGAGGAAAAAAGACGTTCATGTTTATTTGAGCGGTATCTGGATATTGAATGATAGAAAATCAAGACTTTCTAATTCATACCTGGCTGTGTTCGTTCCCAGGCCGACCGTGAGTGTGAGACGGAACAAAATTTGCCGAAAGACCACGAACCAAAATGTCTAAACAGTTTGTAAGAACTCGGTAAGGTGAAGAAACTAGACAAATATTGGTTATGAAGTGAAAATAGCCACCCCCGATGGAGCTCACTGAATTCAGAGGCCGACACACACGGGTTTATCAGGTGCAAGTCGAGGACATTTTCCCCCATCTATCCAGGAGAGCGGGACAGGATGGCTTGACGTGAAGCAGCAAAAAAAGCAGTTAGAGCTTCAATACCGGAAAAATGGCTGTTCAGGCAGAGTGGCAGCCTTTTGAAACAGTCTCAAGGAGAAAGCCATCAGTACTGCTACAGTGGAGGCTATTGAAAAACCCCGAAGTGTTAAACCGACTGAGGGTTAGATTTGTTACATCTGTTGCTTCCCCCTACGTTAGATGAGCCTTCGCCGCGAGAATTTCCTACCCTCCAAACAAGCAGTGGCTTGTTGTTGGGAGCTGCCAAACTGTACCCATAGCCCATCCATGTGAGTATCTGATGGGTTCTAGCCATGCAGTGTCAGGTGCAGCTTAAAGCCTCGGCAAGGCTCCACTTTCGCGAGGTTTGGGCTGGGAGTCAATTTTTTGGAGCAGGATTAATTGTCGCTAAGTGTGAAGCCATATGCAGCTTGCTAACGACAACTCATTTAAGGTGGATCGCCTACTTTGTCAGCCACTAGCCGGTCGGCGTTGATCATATTCCAAAGGTACGATATGGTAAATCGGCACTGTTATAATCACTTTTATTGCGTTTATTCTTATCCAGCTTCTTACCACGTGTTTTTACTGCGAGAGTTTATTCCGTTCCTGTTTACTCCGATTAATTTGATACCACTATGACTGTTTCCGGCTTGTAAACACAAATAGCTGAGCCATGAAGGGGCCTGAACGACTGTCTCTAAAAATTCTCATGTTGTGGAAAGAGGTCAGAACATCTATTGGAACATGAAACTCCGGCGACTCAGTGGAGGAAGATATTCAGTTCTACACCAGTTAAGCTTTGGGTTACTTTCGACATGGGGAGTTGACCCAGATGAGTTTTTGCTCGCACTGCAGGCGCGAGGGACTACTTAAGTTTCTCCTGTCTGCACTTACCTTCCGCGAGCATAAAGCTTGAGGGTTGGAGAGAACCAAAGGTGGTCTTGGAGGTTTTTAGAGAGTTTTGTGAGATATAGTGGCAACTAATTTGGTGACAGAGAATTTGGTTTAAACCAGTCAGCACAGTTTGGTTCCAAAGCTTACATGCTTGAGGGACCTGTTGAAGTACGTTGATGAGTAATCCCAAGGGCGGAAAATGGGGTAAACGTTGAATTATTCTAACAAGAATCTTGTGTGATAATCGGTTATGTAAAACTATCGCATCTTACACAAGAAGTTTGAGGCATTTAAAAGGCCACAAGAATTCACAGAATGAATCCAGAACTTCGTAAACGAGAGTTTTCAGGGATGATTAGAAGAGACTGCTGTCAAATTTATGATGTTATTAACACTGCTGTAAAAGTAGATGTAATACAACAACGTTTCTGTTTCCGTGAGTAACGTTTCTCAAGGCGGTTTTACAATCAAATAACTGTGGGGGCATTTACATGTCAACGGAAACTTAGCTGTGTGGTTTTGTGTGTGCCTGTTTATGTGCACGAGTGAGTATGCGAATGATCTTTTGTGCGGTGGGTGACTTGTTCGTTATTCTTCACACAGTACGCATCGAAGTTGGCGAGATCAACTATTTTTGTGACCTTTGGGATGCCTATTCTTCAGTGAGGCCGAGGCTGCCCAAACCTCAAAAATCTCTGTCCCGTCATTCCGGTTGTCACAAACCGAGTTAGCGCCTATTGACAGAGCTTCAGCATACTTCCGCTCAGTGCATGTTCTGTATCCAAGTTGAAGTATTTTGTGCTTTCTTAATCAGCGCTTTCACCCTTTGCTGTGGCGTGAATACTGATGGCTGAGTCCTTCTCCAGTTTTGCTGAGGCTGTCTTGTCAGAAGGTCTGCACTTTCCTTTGCTTTTAAGTTCGGCAATTCTGATCTTCAGTCACCTACTGGTTTGCCCGATATACTAGGACGGGCATTACTCGCAGCTGGTTTCGTAGATGCAGCCAGTGAGTGTGGTGTAAAAGACAACGAATGAGTCATCCACCGCACCAATGAACACTCACCCATTCACTCGTGCACGCAGGCACTCACACACAAAACCACACCACTGAACTTCTGTTGGCATGCGAACACTCCCATAGTTACCCAGTTGTAAAACTGCCCTGAGCAAGGTTAACCAAGGAACCAAAAAGTTGGCGTATAGCATCTGTCAACAACGCCATGGTACTGACATTATGAGTCCCACAATAAGATCAACACACGGCGCGTCGAATTTTTGATACCATCCCTACACCGTTCGGGATTGAATGTCCCCGCTGCCTGCCACAGTGATCGGTTCTAAGGCCTCATCTACTCCTGATGTTTGTCGACGACTTCGTTGTGGAACTATAAAGCCCAATCTCTGACAACACAAATGGCCCTAGGCAGTTGAGCCTGCACCTGATAATGCCATCCATGGGATTCTGGCTAGAAGTTTTGATGGGCCGTAGAACGGGACCTGCCACTGAATGGGAGCAAATGTCTGCGCTTAATGAATAACAGAGATGCACAGACTCTGTGGGTATCAAAAATGATGATGCAAAATGCAACCTTGTAGTAGCACACGCCGGGGATTTTGAACAACTCCGGATCACCAAAAGCAAGCAATGTAAAATCTCGCGGTGACTGGCCAAATCCTAATCTTGCAATCATTTTTGAATTACCGTATTTACACAAGTCACTTTCAGTGATAATAGTATATTTCTTGACCACAGTGGAGACGCCCGCGCAAGAGTACGGTAGTGATGCACATTTTTACTCAATACAGTGAAACGAAGGTGACTTTTTAGGATATGAGTCAATGATTTCAGCAATATGACAGCACTGTTTGCATTAGTTTGAATGGGTCAAACCAATAATGGTTTGCGCACCAACTGCAAACCAGCCTCAACTTCAAGCGGACGACGGCTTCCCGTGGGAATTCTGAAAGGAACTTTGCATATGATAGTAAAGATGCGTTGTATACCAGAAAGGATGATGCTGTGAACGGCCGATCTACCGGTGTTCAGTAAACGTAGTAAGTTGTGAAACAGGGAGACGTGGAACAAACTGTATCAAAGTGAACTCGGCGACATTGGAGAAAATTAAAAGGAAGGTGATCCATAATAAAGGTGAGTTCCGTTCAAGGGTCAGTAGCCCGTATCATGCAGATAAAAGAAAGCGCAACTGGAGGGTTCTGAATCAATGAAGAATCAATTTCAAGCGGGATATAGATCGAAGGAAGAATAGTCTAGCCGCAGATGCCAGAATAGAAAATCTCTGCGTAGTTCCGAGCTTCTATATGCTGATACGCTAATGAATATATTCTCTTATTGAGCCTTAGTGCTATTTGGCGTCATTATTTTTAACCACCGATGAGGAAGATAATTGGCCCCCTGCATTTGGATGACGTAGCGGAATTTTAAGGATAACAAGTCTCTGTATTACATATTTCAGCTGTGACATCGGGTTTTTCAGGTAGTATCCAGGACCAACCACGGAGCCACCGGCATTGGTAATGTCCATCGTCCCATAGGTAAGGGTCGCCTGGCCGGGTGAAGGGTGTGCCTATAAACCAGGTGGAAGTGACGAGGTATGAGAGACCAAACTGATAAATGATGATGGCTGATGTAGTGGCAGGTTGCGCGAGAACTCTTAATTATGTGGGCTCCGCTAGTGACGCTGGTAGGAGAAGCGTTCCGTTGGAAGATGCTGGTATATCTACAGAGAAGCGATTGGGAATATTTTTCGCCGAGTGATTTTATGGCACTTTTCATTGCCATGACAGGCACAATTAGGACTCTGCCGACACGGGTCAATTTAATCCTTGGCCATCCAATACGGCATCTGAGGTAATGGGAGAAGGCGAAGTATAAAGGACCTGAGATAGACGGGTTTTGCGGTCTGGACGCGGTTCTAGCCGTGGATAATGGCCATAAATGGCCGCAACTAATAATGAGCTGGTTGGGTTTATATAAATTGGGCGAGGTGAAATTTTTATTTGGGCGGCCAATGGTACCCAGGCCTTATTCTGATTTGCGTTTCAGTTCACAAGTCCAAATAGCGCAGGCTCTGGGGGGATAGGGTCATACCAAACAGACTAGCAGCTTCGCGCACCCCGGGTGAGCGGCTGTGTGAGCATTCAAAAGGAATAATGATTTGTACGTTTGGCTTGGCAGGGGTCAGATACTGAAGAGACCCAAGGCGGTAAAATATAAGGAGCCAAGCATGGTAGCCCCGGTGCCGTTTGCCTATGCGGAATGGAGGCCAGCACTGGAGCGGTAAGATGGGTTTAAAAGAACATTTTGTGTGTGGATGGGACTGGTACCCTGCGAGCACAGTACTATGATTGTTACTACATCTCCTCTAGTTTGGCCGTTTTCCTGTACTGAGCAAAGTCTGAAAAAAAACAGAGAAAAATTGTAGAAGATGCTGCCAAGGGCATCGTTAGTGAAGAATAAGAGAAAATTGGTCTCGTGCAAAAGAAGGTAGACGTGTGTTCGGCTGTGCTCCGATTCGATGGTTCAGAGCATTAAGATCATACTTGAATGCTAGCAGTGTAGTATCACGAGTTGGTAGCCGCATGGTTAATGTGATATCTCCACCGTCGTTAGGGTACTGCAAGACTGGACTACACCGGTGTGACAGTTGGTTCGGAAAGAGTGGGAAGTGGAGGAAGGGTAAGGCAGGATTTTCTTTAAGAAAGCGAACCCCTACGGTCTGCACTCAGCACTCTTGGTAGGCGGAACCAGGGCCTGATTCAGATGGAAAGGTATAAAAATACACATCTAGCAGCATCTAGCATGTGACTCTCCAAGCATGATCCACACGTTTTGGACTTTTTTTAGTTCTATGACGGTCAGATATCTGGTTGTCAGTGAAGGCGAAGCTGCCCTTTGTGGTTCACCGCAGCTCCCAAGCCCTAGCCAAAACATCGTCCGCATGTGGCAAGCCGCTGTAGGAATATATCAGCCATACCAGTCATTTCGTGGTAACTATGCAGCCTGGAGACACTGTTCGCTTATGACAAGGCTGGCATGCTTGGAGGACAAAACAGTAGGGTGTTCTTGCTTTCTTGTCTCGACCCACTAATTTTTGATGTTGACGTCATCTCGATGGTGGCAAACCCCGGTCAGGGCGAAGACCGATGCCAGGAATGCTCACAGATGCGCCACGGAAAAGCCCACAATATCGGTGCAGTCCAGAGTATCAAGGTGGTTTGCATGGGGCATAAAATGCAGAGGCAGATGGTGTTCCCCGAAGCTCTAGATTAACCAGTAGGATTCATGTTCGTCGAAACACCAGTTCGCACAGGCAGGAAGCTCAGCTTGCAGCGCTAACATTGGGGCAAGAATGGAGAAACCCGGCTGTGTGTGGTGGGTTTATTTAAGAACATGTAAATGAGTTCGGACGGACACTGATATGTGTGGACTCTAGTATCCAAGGCCGTAGACCTAAATATGCTACAGGTTGCTGTGTTTGCTTGTCCCGAAAGGGACATTTAGGGTTAAAAAATCAAGACTGCACTGCGGTCCTGGATCGTGGGATAAAATACTGAGTCTCTGTGACGTGTACTGAGTTCCCAGACTGAGACTAGGGTAGATAGATCGGATAGTTGCTTTATGTGTACCCTAGTTCTATCTCAAACGCCCGGGCTTTCCGAACGCAGTGATCGTACATCTCGATCAGCGTGAATAACGTCGAGGATTTTGTCCGATGCACTTCACATTGTTTTGGTTTGCAACACAATTACAGCGAATCGGGAAGTCCATGCCGTTGCTGGAGTAGATAATCGCGGGACGCCCGAATCTGATCGTGAGTCTAGGGCGGAGGGTGGTGATAGTAGACAGAAAACTGTCTCCGGGGAGTGGATAAGGATTATCATAAGAAAAACTAAATGGGTTGTCATAGGTTAGGTTGTAGTGTGGCTCAATGATGCGTGAATAATAAGATCAAAATATGGAACTTCAGTAGGTCGCTGGCTAACGCAAGATCAGTGATGTACTTTTCAGAAATAGGATTGCAAAACGAGTGAAAGAGGTGATCTGGTGAGAACAAGATAGTAGAGCTGGCAGATGTGTCATGAGAGCGTTGTAGTTAAATACCCCTTCCAGACGTGTGGTCTATGGAAACGTACTTGCTTGTCCCGTTGGTTGCATTAAAAAAACTAGGGAATGCACCTGAAGCTCGCTTAAAAGGAGGAAAATCGGATAGAATGTATATCCTAACTGGGAGTACATTCCATACGTTACTACGAAATAGGAAGAAATTAGATCTGATAGCTGGGCAGATGAAAGTGAAGTACGGTTCCTCAGCGAGTATACGCTGCACAATAAAATGTATACCAATGGATTTTAGTGGACGGTTAAGGGCGGCACTTACACGACCGATAAACTGTTTTTTCTTAGAGCTTTTGAATGTCTGTGACAGTGGTTTCAGGCGAAGAAATATAGGGAAGTCCCTGGACCTCGAATAACTGCTCCACGGAGCCGTGGTCTACAGCTGCACTCGCGACCTTCTGAGTGGCGGTCGGGGATCACGGCAAATGACAGGAACAGCTTAGACAAGCACTCAAGAAGGATGGTATATAGACGGTCAGCATCTCACCGGGGATCAGCAGTCAGAAAAGGGGTATCCCAGTTTGACGGAGGAATGCATGAAGTAACTGGACCCCATTTTGTGACCCGGGACGATATAGAGGGCGCCGGGCTGGGCCGGAGCTTGGGAGGGCACAGCAGTTTGCAAAGCACTACTTTATGGCGACTTCCAGGAAAATAATAAAGTACCTGAGTTTAAGCTGCTGTGAGGCTAAGGGTGAAAACTGGGTCAAGGGCTTCATTGTCTGTTGTACGGGGTTAGACAGTTTGGCACCTTTGTTCTGGGCGTATACAGGAGATAAATTTTATTGAATGGGCCTGATGGCATACCGGATCCGGGCCAGCACCGGACTGGTTCAGGTGATGTACCGGTTCAACTCCGGTAATTTTACGGTAATTTATCGGTGATTTTCTGGGAGCTCCACAGGCACCTGGCCGGTACCGTCACCGTAAGTGGCGGACAAGCAAATGATCGACCTACTCCAACCCACACTCATTTTTACGTACCTCTAAATTTCAAATTCGATTCTTACGTTATTACCGTCTTGTGAGCAGCTACTTTAGGGTGCTCACAATCACCGGCCAGGAAGTTGCATTAATAAAGAATACCCAATTTACGGTTTCACTGATAACGCATTCATTGATGGTCTGTGCACATTATCAGACTAGTGTATCTGGTGCTCAGAGCTCCCAATCTCAATGCGAAACAAACTTGTAAAAAATCGCCAATGGGCACAAAGTTGATAATTATTTTGTATACGATAAATGTCTATAAAAATCAATGTACAATAAAGAGTCGTGATAGTTCTGGCAACACCTTGTCGTGAGCCGACTAGATCTGTAATTATAGAGTCCTAAAGGTGACCCTCCGTAGCATTTGCTGCGGGCACAAAAGGCTCAGTGGAACCTGTCCAAACTGTCAAAACTTTCAAGCCGCGTGACTCATGTGAGCAAACTCAAGCGCTGGGTTCAAGAAAACCTTTAATTCAGATGAAGAGCCCACAGTCTTTCAGGGTAAAAACCCTGTGGAGGAAAGCCAAATCGAAGGCTCTAGTATTGCCTTGGAATCTGCCTAACCCTCCAGAATTGGCTTCTGGGTTGAGTTTGTGGACAGGAACCACTACAAATAGTTTTAGTCTGTCACTGGTAGTCCTGAGACCACAGCCGGACCAGACAATAATGGTGATCCACTTCAGTTAGCCGTCAATCATAAAAGTAAATCCGAGGTGGGCTCTAGAATTGACAAACGGAAAATGGTATGACAAAATTTTAACCTACTCACATCCACGCGATGCTCCTGCGGATGACGTCGTTGAAATAAACCCATTTGCTTGGATAACAGAGTCTCATAACTTGGAGAAGCGAGAATATTTTCCCAATCCAGTCATTAACCAAGCTCCAGGTCAAGCTGAGGCCGCTGACGGAAGTGAGATCATTTTATTGCTTAGTGGTGTGAGTCACAGGAATCATAAATCAGGCAAAGTGTAGCTAGTTAGCATGGATCCTAAAATCGGAACCAGACTGGTCCGAAGTTTCCATGGCAACAAGTTGAAAACCACAAGAATCAAAACCGTATACAAGCCTCAAGTGCCTGGTCAGGTGGAATCAACGGTAAATTAAAAAGTTCACCATCCGGTGGTCCAATTACGACACTTAAAATCGGTTTAGGGCCAAATTCAGATTTTTCACACGAAAAAACAAATGAGTAAAGACTTCGTATACGGAAAGTCCTATTGAAGTACTGTCTAATATAGTCGAGCTCACAAGGGGCGTGCAAAATGCGGGGGATTTTCATCATGCATCCTCTACTATGAGCTTTCCAGAACCAGTAATCGGAGAGGAAGAACAAAGGGAATATGCAATGAGACTCCACGCGGTTAACCTCTAAGTGATGATCGGAGTGCCCGATCACGTGACCGTAGAGCATATCCTTAGGTCTGGGAAGTGAAAAGGTCTCCAGGAGGTTCGCGATAAGAAGCCTGGGCCGGTATTTGTGGAGTTCAACAATTTCGGAAAATGGGACAACGCTTTTGCAGCTGTACGCGAGATCGGAGGGGCCGTGGAGTGTTCAGTCCCAGTTCATCCCAATGATTAGTCTCTCCAACTACGGAAAAGCAAGTGACTCCATCCAGTTCCCCTACGGGGCTCGAAAAGTTTATTTTTTGCTCGCCTACACTCCGTGTAGCTTGGCTTCCACTGTTCCCCATCGCTGACCTTGGAGAAACCCCAGAGCAGTTTGAAGCCACAACCAGAAAGCCAACAGAAAACGTGAGCAGTCCGGCCGTACTGGGTGCACAACATCCCTGTACTGAAGTGAGGAGTCCCCTGTGAACGGAAGGCACGAGGTTACTGAAGCTCCCGTCCAAAACAGGAAGTTCACTCGCACCTGAGCTCCGAGCAGCTGGAAGCCCTTCAGACTTCAAGTGAGGGGCGGGGGTACGTCCGATTACTGGTTACGTACACAAACGGGGTAAGTCCGAGTAACAAGTGGTCGTGACTTGAAGCTCGCACACTAAGCGCGGACATTATAGGGGTCTCTGGGACCGGGATTCGACCCCGGGAGGGCCTCAGACATTAAGCTCACCCCAGCTCTGTATTCAGCCGAAGAGCGGAGGCCACTTGAACAGCAGGGTGGACGGGTACTGCTTTTCATGCAGAGCGCTACCAAAAGTGAGAGGAGTCCACGCTACGCCTATCCCATATACAGGCCACTTCAGTTGCCCTCAAAGCCTGCTGCGCAGAACTAAGAATTATCTGCATGTATAGCAGCTCACAGCCTCCAAATCAGAAAGATGACCAGCTAGTGCAATAATTACGGCCTTCTACAGGCTTGAAAAAAGTTCGGATAGCCAGGGACCGCAACAAACCAGGGTTGGACTGGTAAAATAAGCCGGCCTACGTAGAATCATTCGACTACAGTCCGCTAGGTTACATACATGGCAAGGGCCATGGTCCGTAGTGCTACCGAGGAGGCCAGATGGAGTCGGGGGTAACCGCAGTTCTGCGAGCTGAGTATCAATCTAATACGAATTTCAAAGCCAGAACGAGGTTGGGTGGCAAATTCCACCATTCAGGACTGTGAAATTACCCACATCCGAATTACATACAAACTCAAAATACGCCATCGCAGAGACTGAAAACGGAAGCCAACTTCAGAAGTGGGAGCAAGGGCACATGGGTCACACGGGTAAGCTTTATGACAAAACGGCGCGCTTGGCGCCAATAAACGAAGGCCGGTGGTCGAATATACTGGCGATGTGAAGCACAGCAGGTTTATAATCAAGCATTTTTACACCTACAAAATGTGATGGTATTCTTGGGGGATTGTCTACACTCGTTAGTTACGAAGCAGAACTTCCTTCTACCCCGGACGACGTGAATACTAGGCACCAGCAGGGGGCTTCAGATCTTCAAGCTGAGGTTCCATCAGGAAATCGGGGTCCCGGGGTACTGCGGTCCAAGCTGAATCCGGGCAGGCCACAATTCTAGAGAGAGAAAAGAGTAGCTGATATCTGCTAGACCATTCACGGCCCAGAGACGGATCGAGGTCGTGCACGTGATATTTGATCCTCTCTGCCTCACTTAATTCTGACTCATCCCCTTATCTTGATTTCTGTTTTGTTTACCTAACACTGTTCATATAAAATGTGATGTAACGGCATGATTACGAATCACTGTAAACGAGCTTGTTCGCCACCTGGCGTTGTAGACCAGGTAGTGTTGAAGAAACTGGGGGCCTAGATAGAAAGGAAGACTGAACGGAGTGAGGAATTCGTGCAACCTCTGTGGACCCACACTGAATGTGAACTTCTCTCTATGACAGACAGGGAGCTCCTTCTGGGAGGGTTCCTTTCGGAGGACTTTCCAGCCACGGTGACACGGAGTTAAGTTCAAAATTGGTTGCTGCCCTGCTTTTTAGGAAAAGAACTTTGTTTGCCTGGCCTTCCTTCAAGCTTCAAATTTCGCTCTAAAACCCTAAGTCATCCGACCAACCCTGCACTCAGAAGCTTCAGACTCGAGTTTCTCTCTTGTTACGGATCATCAATTGCGCATATTTATCTCCACACCAAGGGTTGGAACTCAGAAGTGTTACCACGGCATTAACCCGTTGGGTTCCAGGCCGATCTGAATCACTAAGTTGAGTTTGTTCAGGCGCGGGGAGATATGCACCTCCGACGAGTTCTAACAGGAACGACACTCCAGTTTGGTGCTTTCGAGTGCAGTTTTAGTCGGGTGACGTGGGATTAGAGCGTGAAAGTTGAAGTTCAAAGAACCGTCAGCCAGACAAAGATTCACCAATCCCACGCGTTACCCGCAAATAATTGAGTGAGGTATACATCTGTGAATTCCGGTTCTGTAAACCTTTTCCCCTCAAATCATTTCATTGATATTCTGCTGGTGTCGTCACTTTTGGCGATGACTTTTTTCTCTAGCTGTTCCATTTTCCTTTCTAAACAGTAAACAGGCTCGGATGTCTTTCAAGTTATTTGGCAAAGACAGTCCCGATGCAAAAACGTAGTGAGGCGTCAGTAGAAACACAAACGTCTCGCGGTGAACCCACTCTAGCCCCAGTGTTGTCTTTCTGGGATAGCCGTAAATTAGATGAGATTCTTAGTCTCACAATTACCAGTGAGACCCCGGGGATAAGGGGAGAGCACATGGAATCGACTATGCTCCACCTTCTTCCAGAGCAAGCGGCGGCTGAAAAACCTCTAAGATCCCAGAAAGACGCATTATTATTGCTGTCGAGGGGCTGTAGCACTTCGATATCTGTTCTGAGCTGCTTATTAGTTGGGTCGCTTTCGATAAGAAAACTAATGCCGCAGAGACACAGAAAAGCAAATACTTGGGGTTATCCCCATGCCTAGAAATCTTGACCATGCAGGGTGCCCCTGGCCCTTCCCTGAAGCAAACAGGCAAATTCTTGAGTTATTCTCTGGTTTCATCCCATCACAGACAGTGTCCGATTGCCTCATTTAGGCCGTTCGGGTAAAGAGGCTTGGTGACACATCCCGGGAATTCCCGGGATGTTGATGTTAAACGAGAACACCAGAATCTGCAATGAACGCTGTAGATGATTCGAATTTCGGGCTCGCTCCAGTCGTACGGCCAACTCAGGTTGACTCAGAAAAAAAGCCCGAACCTTGGATGGTGATAGTTTGCATCAAGTGGGTCGCTGTCGACTCAGAGGCACCATCATGCTGATCTGGTGCTTCTCTCAACGGAAACTTCGTCAGGGCAGCCGGTGGAGTCGACGGGTCCGCGGCCTGCGGCAGAGCGAGCCACAAAAGATCGAAGCATCCTAAGAAGCCATTAAAGCATTCCACCCTGCTGATTCAACGGGTAGCGACGGGCGTGCTGGGTGATCCAAAGCCGCTGAACTGTTCTTCGGGCCCTCCTAATAAAGTAGCGCAAAGGCTGCTCAGCCACAAGCGCTCCTACGCCAGGACCTCCATAGGCTTACATAAGTAGGCCACACCTGGTTTTGACATTTTTCTCTCCTCAAGTTCCCCAAACCTGCTGATTCATAGCCGCCAGGCAATACGAATAGTACACCACCTCAACACCCGTCTCATGTTCATCCCTCCCTCGGGGATCCAACCCAGTAGTTCCTCTAGATTATCACTCTTCCCTGGCGCTTCCAACTCCCCCACCGCCCCCTCCGAGGTATCTCTACAATCTTACCCCACCAACTCCTGAATCCAACATTTTTAGTCTTCCATGAACGACGGACAAAGAGCCCCTCCATCAATTGTCTCAGCATTCAAAACACCGTTTTGGAACCTAGGAAGTTAATTGCCAGTGAGAAACCTGGCATTTGTGCCGCCACCGAGACGTAACTCATATCAGACGAACATGACAGCGGAATATTTGTTGGTTCCTCAGAACTTGATGAGAGGTAGAGCAAGTGGCATGGCCCTTTTTCTCAGCATTGTGTTGCCTCCAGCCTTGGTCTGAACTTCAGACGCAAGCCATTCCATGACATTTTATAGTCCCACATTATCTCATCTAATGAATTCCTTTCGATAGGATTCACCTGCAGGTAGCTAGCTTATACTGAAGTATCCAACAACGAGCTCGTGGAATAGATGCCTGAAATAGCGGCCCAACTCTCCTTTAAGTGTCTTTCATTGGTAGATGGTTTTATTGCCCCTGGGGTGAACGTTATCAGACCTTACTCTTCGGACGGCAACTTTGAGGAATATCTGGTAGGACCGATAGCAGAGTGTGCTTGAACCCAGCACGTCCCGATACAGGTTTGGACAAGGCCCGTCTCTTTTCGGTCTTATCGTTATCAGCGCGTGTCACTTCGTAGACGTGGTCCCTCCCTCCTCTCCGCGGTGGAAGGACAACCATACGGCACTGAAATTTGACTTTGTAACTAGATGGTTCAATTGTGCTTCCTTGAATCGAAGAGTTAGATCCTCCCAAAGGGCTGGCATCAACAGATCGGGACTTACCTACGGTTCTAGTTGGCGAACATCAACTAGGAACTAGAGGCCAATGTTATCAATTGGCTAATCGAGAAGCATATTGGTGCGGCTGGATGCCTGTTTGTTTTAAGAACTCGCAAAACCGATGGCAAGAAACTTCCGCCTTTCAGAACTACAGGTCGATAATCAGGAGACCGTACGTGATTGCTTGCAGTATACAGGTCGACTGATCTGACCATCGTTGCCAACAATTTCATAGCAGTCAGAAGCGTGTGCAAACCTAGGAAAGAGCAACACCTTCAAAGCCGAAAAAGCGACTCACCTGCCCGAACGTGAAGCCATAAGTCCAATTTTGCCATCACCGCAGTCATGCCCAGTATTTCTGGTCTCCTTTTCTTGCCTTACGCTTGCTGAAGGGATTCCCTTCCACTACTCCAACAAGCGTGGCAGAAAACTCAAGGTCTCACTTGGGCTCCATCTCAAAGCTCCTCCCACGACTGTGCCTCCGGTGATCCGAAAAGCTCTAATCCGTTCACCATTGGAACACGCGGATGTCTCCTCCACTATGTATACAGAAGTTGTCTTCTTAGTCTTTGTAGTTCTATGAGTCCGGACATTATCCACCCGAGAAGGTTCGAAAAGCAGCAGAAGTCACATCCGTTCTTTATGCTGTGTTCCTCCTCGAAACCCTAAACAAGGTTATATTCCGCGAATGGCTGGAAGAAAGCAATAACAGCTCCTGCTTTTGGAAAAGGAGGACGTCGCCCTCCAGAACGTTACAGATCAATTTGTCTCTCTATAGTACTATGCAAGGTCTTCGAAAGCATCCTCAGAAATGTCATTCCAGAACATCCTAAGGAGCTCGGACTACTTTGTTCTTCCCAACGTGCTGTCCTACTTTACAGATCTTACACCATCAATACACTGAGTTTTGCGGACAGTCTGACATATGCACCTGATAAACGGAGGATAACCCCGTGGACTATCCAAAATCCTCTAATAAAGTGCCCCTGGTCTCCTGTTAAAGTTAAGATGTGGCCTTTCGGTTCAGCTACATTCAGTTATCTGAAGCTTTATTACGGACCAACCCTTTGCTGTCAGGACTGGGCAGTCCCACCCCTCTCCTTCCCCTGACTCCGTCGGAGTGTCTGAGGGATCATTACTTTACACCCTTCTTCTTGACATAATGACCCAATCGACGTCATCCCCGTCAGTCTAGTAAGGCATGTTGGCAATGTGAAAATATGGAGATTAAACTCCATAGAATTGAGGCAGCTGTGATTGCAGTAAACACCTGTCTTTTAAAATGAGTCTGCCAGTTACTGACAGCGAGTGTCTTGGTAACATCTGGCAAGACACCCAAGCTTCCATTCAGGATCAGCAATAGTAATCTAATTCGAAAAGTAGATTGACACGAAATTCCGGGACCCTGGCTAAGTAATGATCTCTCTGCTACCCTCGAAGAAAAAACCAGCAAATCAGGGCTACGAATTCTCTATATGATTCACCTTTCTATCCCGTATAGATCAGCAGAAAACGTCCTTCCCTTCTTTGGAAAGTACTTTAGTTTTGTGTCGAAATAAGGCAACTAAGTGGCGCCACCGGTCGTATCACGGATCGAGACCTACTTAAACGAGTCTAGAGAAGTGCATCAAAGATGGCACACGACTTACAACTCACTTCATGCCCAGCTCAACTAATTAAACTGAATCTTTATTCTTTGAGCTCAAGGCACATATTGAATCACTACCGTATTTATATTTAATTCTCAGTATATTTGCCGGACCAATTAAACGTCCAAGCCCATAAGCTCTGCGTGAGCATACCAATAGGCCGTTCAACCCCCTTCCCGTATATATTTGGGTCAGAATTTCTTTAGCTGAGGAATCACACCCTTGTGGAAGGATTTTTCACAGGATAAAACATGAACACCATCCATTGAAGCACCCAAAACCCTTTGGGATCATCACATTGGGCTGGATTCTGGCCTACTCCAAAACTAATACAACCCTCCCATTGACCATGCTTTCGGATTATATTCTTCTCTTCTTTCCAGCAATAAATAAAAGGAAACAAATTAAAAAAACAATAGGTCAAAGGCAGATAAAAGGTGAAGGAGAGATCACTTTACATTCCCTTTTTCACTGTAGCTGGGTGGGCCCTCACCTACTTACCGAGTGTTTTTCGAATGTAATTGATGAATGATGTATATATGTATATATATAAGCAAATGTTTATGTTTTTCCGTTTCCCTTATAATGGCTTCTTGTTCTTCAGTTCATTCGGCATCCCTGGTTGTCCAGTTTTCAGTTCCGTACCTTAAAGAATAGTGGATAAACATGAGGTCTAGGAATGTTAGGACTCAAGCCTTGTGCCCGCGAAGCACTTCAAGACTTCGAGACTAGTCATATTTTGCAGGGTACCCAAAGAAACAAATCTCTTTGGGCCAGATACCCAAACAGTGGTTTCACTGATGTTACTTGCGGTGCTTAGATGAAGCTAGTTGGTGTAGGATACTAAAAGAAAGAAGGTGGGAGTAGGAGTGTTGTTTGGCTTAACCACCAAAATAAACCCAAGGAAGAAGCACAAACGCGTGCTGTCCAGGGCAGTTTTAGGCGTGGCCTTTGGACACCTAAGAAATTCCCGGAGTTGAGCGGCCACTAACAATCTGGAAAAAGAGGAATCCGTTCGGCACCACTTCCGGTAGGTTGATAGACGAGACAATGGTTCTGGCTTTTCACTGGTAGCCATCTTGACTGCTCATCAGTTGTCATGGGATTACATCAAATTCAGTGGGTTGCTGTATATAATAAGTGGTTCCCTGAGGACTGAGGCGGCGAGGCCGATGGTATCTATCTAGCTATCGTATAGCTTCTGCCTTGGTTTTTGCCCACTTGCTGACTATGCTACTCAGTTCATCCCTGGACAAGGATGACTTGCTCTATGATTGGCTTCAGGCAACGATCACACAAACCCGCAAAGCTAGGGATAGAGTAGCCTGTCTCAGCTGCAGGGACTTTAGTTTCACTCAAGCACCGTTGAAGGTAACTGACTAACTTTTTATTGTCACTCAACTGTCTCCCGCGAGAGGGTAATTCAGCTTCATGGTTATCAAGGACCATTGCTGAACACGCACCGCAGTCAAAGGCAAGCTCAATACAGATCGCGATCCGATCTATTTTCCATCGTCAGACTTCATAGACCGACCGAGGGCCTGGAAGTTTCACTCCTTTTTTCGTTGTACTAGTCCACGTTTTGAACTGCCTACCGATGCGGTAACGCTTACCAGGTCAAGGAATAGGGCAAAATGCATGTCTGATTATCTCTAACTCAGGTAACCGTGGGGTGTAGCCGGGCTGCTGCAGTCTTCGACGTTGGAGAACGGGGTGCACCGACATCAGAGCATCTTCTTCTTACCTCTTTGTCTGACACCTTGTCGTGCCATTTGACCTTGAGGATCTGTCACACGCGTCAGCAGTCGGAAACCTCCAGCCTCCCGGAATTCTCAACTCGTAGTGGCAAGGTTTCACGGCCGAAGTTGAGTAAGGGGCTTGCGGCGGTAAGGTAAACACGAACTTTGGTCCCTAAGCTGATTAAGCTGCGGGTTCACAGCGCTTGCCTTAGCCTAAGAAAGGCTCTCCTCGCACTGCTGACTCGTATAACCGCTTCATTTTAGCCCGTTTGAAAGTAAAACTGGGCCTAGGTATTCGAGTTAAGGGATGTATTCGACTAGTCGGTCATTGATTGCAGTTGTTGAGTTGTCGTCCCGTGTAGGTTATGGGAGCTTTTTCTTTTGGTTGAATTCGCTTCCAGTCCGATGGACCGCGCAAGAGAATTGACTTGGTCGAGGATTAGTTTGAGCTTAGCGGGGGAGTCTTCTAGCATAAAAGGGTCCTCCGCGAACTCCAGGTCTGAGATTTATACTTCTTGGCTAAGCTGAACGCCGGGGTAACCGTGTAACGCGTGACGCATTTTCCAATCTGCGGCGTAGTTAACAGCACCGGTTGGAGGGGACAGCCCTCTCCAACTCCAGTAGTGAGTGCGAACTCATTGGATTCTTCTCCTTACGCACGAACCTTAAAATCCTGGTGGGTGTGACCGCTGGTGAAAGCCTCGGCCTTGCGGAGCGACAATAGAGAGCAAGGTGAATGAAGAAGACCAAGGAGTTAGGGGTGTCCCAAGAGACACAACAGCCAAGAAACTCAGCGGTGCTAATCCTCTGAGACGCCATGTACATCCATTTCTGAATACGACGGAGCGGGTTTTGTGAGAGAAGATTGCAAGCTGCCTGAATGCTCACGGATTTACCGGGCTAAAACAGCCTGTGCTCTTTCGTCGGAGGCTCTGTTTTTCAAGCTTCATCCGTCCTTTGTATGATATTGCCCGACGGTCATATCAAGGGGACTGAGTGAGTGTCTGCTACTTTGACTTCCAAAAGACGTTCGACTTGCTGGTTTAATAGGATAATGATAATGATAATGATAATGGTATATTTCTCGGCCATGGTTGAGACGCACGCGCTAGCGCATGATCATGGTGTGACACTTTACTCAATAAGGTGGAATATTCACAAACTCAAAGTATGAAAGTCAAGAGTATCAGCGATAGATAGACATAGCCAACAACAGTTTGAATGGATCATTTTAATAATGGTTTGCACGGCAGTTTCACACCGGTTCCGAATCCGGGCTGGGCGGTGGAGATATCGAAAAACCGTTAGCGCAGTGTCAAGGACGCATTATGAACGAGAATGATGCAAGCTGGGGAAACGGAGGCCTGCTGATGTTCTACAGATAGAGTAAATTTTGAACAAGAAGAAAAGGAAGAAAAAAAGGAAAAAAAATTGTAAAGAAGTGTCCTCGGGAAAGTCGGTGCATGCGGAGAGGATAGCGATCCATGAAGACGATGCAGACCCTGAATGTCGGATTTACCGGAGTTCAATAAATGGAATGAGTGTCGAAACGGTGCCGAGACCAATTTCGTGAAAGTGAACACTTGTGGATGTGGGAGAAACAGCAGACTATAAAAAGGTGAGTTTAGATTCAGGATGAGTAACATGTACCATTCAGAAATGAAAAAGCTCGACTGGAAGGTCCTCGAGAAGTGGAGAGTCAATTTCCAACCGGCTACGGTTCGGAGGGAAGCTGGACTGTGGTAACGGATAATAAAGTGTGAAATCTCCGCATGGACTTGAACGTTAATATGCTGTTTCACTGACAAATATATATATATATATATATATATACATATATATATATATATATATTGACGCATTTGCCTTCAGTGATACTCAGCGTAGTTTCTGGTAACGTACGACATCATATGGGTGTGTTTCGTCTAGCAGGGCAAAGTATGTGTCGGTCAATCGGCTGAGTGTGGTGGTATATTAGCAAGATGCGCATAAACTGGAATGTGTGTTGGTTGCTTTAGAAAAGGATGAATGATCTGATAAGCAATTGGGAGTATTTCGTGTCGGGTGGCTTGATTTCGGTCCCAGTTGCTATGGTAGGTTCCATTTGAGTCTCTGTCCGTACGAGTCAAAGTGGCGTCCTTGGTTATCCGGTTTGGTGACTGCGATAGTGGGAGACAACAGACCTGAAATAAAGGGGGGTTGCAGTCTGGACGTGGTTCTAGCTGTGGTTTATGATGATATATGAAGACAATAGATAAAAGACTGGTTAGGTCTGTGTGAGTGAAGCATGGATGAAGTTTCATTTGAGCAGTCAATGGCACCTACTCCACATTCTAAGTAAAAATAGGCTCTCGGTGGATTTGTGCTATACTGCTGCAGGCTAACGGAGTTGCGTACACTAGTTTGGTAACGGTGTATGCATCTCAAAGGATTTATAATTTTGCACATTGGCACGGCATCTCTCGGATACTAGTGAAAGACCTAGGGATAATTTCGGCCTGTCTCCACAAAATGTCAGGGAGATTCATTGGTCATCACGAGCAGGTCTGTTAAGTTCAAGGTGGAGAACGGCATAGTCCGGGAAGGGGCTTGCTGACAGGTGTCCCTCGGGGCTCCGTCCTCACTGTTGCACTGTTTATTCACTGTTTATGCCCTCCGCGAACGAATCAGTCACACGCCTAAAAACCCGTGTCTGCCTTTTCGGATGACGAGAATTTAGTTGGTCTACTGCGACAGGTTTTATGCAACCTGAACACAGAGCATCGTTGGTCAGTGCTCCGGGATTTTCTCCTAAGTGCTAGTAACAGCCCTCATCTAGTGGATAATATGAGCCCTAAACCGGCTTAGCCTCCTGTAGGGGCCAACGCACGCAACGAAACCACCGCTGGCAACGGCAAGGGCCTTGGAGTAACTGTACCCAGCGACTTCCGATCTGCAGGGCAATGCAACTCTGGCACCTATATAGCCTCCAGGGAAATTCACCGGCTCAGGAAAACCGTACCGCCCGAGAGACCAGAAGTTTTATTGCTGCTTTACTAGGCGTTTGTTCAACCTCACTTAAAATGCTGTGTTTGGGCATGGTGGCCGTTCCTTCCAAAGGACATCAAGCTGTTAGAATGAGTTTAGCGACTCTTTGCTGGGGTGTCTGCTAGCTTGAGGGCCCTTGCCTACGAGCAGAGACAAGAGGTATTGGATTTTTTCCTTCTTCCGAGTAGGAGGGGCAGTGGTGGTCTTATAGAAGCCCTTAGGATCCTCGGAGGTTGAGCTTATCCTCAGGAATTGTTCCAACCACCACTGAACCGGACCCATCTTATGATCACCAGGGGCAACCAATGAAGTTCAGAAGGGACAGGGTTCCGGGCAGCTTAAGAGGAAATTCTTTCGCCGTCAAAGCTGTTACCGATGGGGACAAACTTCTCGTGGAGGTAGTAACTGCTGAAATGTCTTCGGAGTTTAAACATCGAGAGGACTGATTTTGGGACCATGGTTGTCGACACTAGCAGACAGGTGGCCACTACACCCATTATTCCTACTCATTCCCCTTGTTCTTATTACCGCCGTAACTGCTTTGCAGTTGGCCTTTTCTTCGTCCTTTTCCACGTTTCCTCATCCCAGCGTTATCACTATCCTTTCCTTTTACAGTGCTAATCCGCTACCCTTCTACCAACACCGCCTAGCATTTTCTTATCAGGCTCTAACTTTCGAAGTTAGTAACCCCAGTCCTATAGGCAGATGGGGCACTGGCTGAAACCCAGCGGGAGACGGTGATCCTGTGAGGCTCTATAGATCGGGATACAGTGGCCGTAGATTTCCTTTCCTTCTACCTCCTTAATAAATCACCAAAAATACCGTTCCTCTATTCGTCGCTGCACAGAGTGACCCAAGAAACACGCGGTGGAAGGACCTGAATAAACTTGGTACCCCTCTCCTTCCACATCTTTTCCGCTTTGACGAAACTGTGCCAGTGGAACACGTTGTCATAATGAACAGACAAGAACGTATCAAGTTCGCAGCGGTGGGTTCTTTAGCGCAAAGGGCTAAAGAGGCGGAAGGTGCACGGAAGCCGTTGATGTCTATGGTCACGAATTGAATGATGCCCGCCTAGAAGTCAAAAAATCGTAGATGAACCACAAACACTTTTATGCGTGGCTAAATAGCCAAGAGCAGAGAGTGAGAAAGGATCAAGAGTTCTCACAGGAGCGAGCGTCGTATTAGCGATGGGACCAGTGGCAGCCTGGCTGGGGGTTTTAAAACAAGGTTTATATACCGGGAGGCAATGAAGATAGATGCCATAAATGAATGCAATGTCACTAGACGGCTGATGCCAGTGCATACCACCGAGATAGGTCTGACACCCGACTAGCCTCGGCCACCCCGGTCTTACGCAAACCTATGGTAGTCGAAAGGCTTAAAGTCCTAGGTGATACTGGGGTAAGGGGCTCCGTTCCCAATTCTTTCTGATCTTGTGGTTATTTCGCTTTCTGAATTTTTATGGTGAGATGGAAGATAGCCTAATGGACAACGGGACAGTCAATAGGGGTTAAGTTGGAAATCTTGACAATATCTTGCTCCTGGCCTCATCAGCGTTCTGGGAGATAGGCCGTTGTACAACGGGAGAGGATTCAGTTTTTCTGTATTTCATTTTGTTTGCACGGAAGAAGATTTCGTCCTAGGAGATCCACCGAGGATCCCCACGACTACCGTCTGAGCCGCGCTTGTCTAAGAGGAATTGACGCACCCCGTAATCTTGGAGGTAACGGATGGAGTTGCGCAAAGTCAGGGACTTCGTAAAGCGGGGAACATCCAGGTGAAAAAGTCCGGCACAAAAGTCAGATCGCAGAAATCAAGCGGCTTGGGAAGGGTGAGGCTTAGGGGGAGAGCGTTGTGGCCTTTCTCAGAGTTTGGCAGCTGGGAAGTGGGCCATGTGCTTTCGAAACAATTGTAAGAGGGACTACAAAGAGGTGTTCGTTGGAAATGAGAAGGCGAACCCCAATCCATAAAGTCTTTATGTGCATTCGCATAGCGGCTTATGGAGTGGCTCAGGAAGGGTTGCTGGCAAAACAGGAAACCATCGCGATCAAGGAAGACCGAAGGTCAGCGAATTCAGGGGTTTTCTTTCTGGTAACGAATGAGAAGGGGGACTACTCGATAGTCAAAGAGGTCATAGGCAGCTCCAAAATAGTCAAGACCAAAGCAGCGGGCCCGGATCGTGTCCGTCCGGCTCTCCCAAAACAACTGGCACCAGCAGCTGTAGTGCCACCGGCGAAACTATTAAATCCCTCGCCGAAAACCGGGGTCCCGCCTGAGGGTTACCGTTCTTCCACTTTTAGCTTCAAGTCCAACAGGAGTAGTAGAGGAAGTTCTGAAAACTACCGTCCAATGTACCTAGCCTTCATTGTGCCAGAAGTCATCCAAGGTGTCATCAACGACCGCGTAGTGTTGCCTCCAATTCAATAAAGCCTTATACAGGAGCCACCTCACAGGCTCTTCCAGAATCATTTGTCTGTCCAATATTTTTTCATTCCTTGGAGGAGTGAAGATGGGGGTGAGGTAAGACCTTTCAAAGGAATCTCCAGATGGCTTTTTACCCAGTGAACTACGGTCTGTCAGTGGCAAAACCACAGGGTTTTCTCCCATTCGAACGGTGTAAGACGGATTATGGCTTGTCTATTTGGCAGGACCTTCTGAGTAAGAAGTGGAAGAAGCTTGTACACTGCCGGATACAGGCAAACAAGAGTACCCAAAAGTTGGTCCTTCAACCCCTGATATCCTCTTTTACGTGAATTGCTCAGAAATCGGTTCAGAAAACTCGTGTTTGAAACTCTCCCATGATGTGAAAAATGTGGTAGTGTTCAACTCCGAAACTAACCAAAGGGACCTGGACTGAGTCCAGGGAGGGGATGCTAGTCAGAGCTTAGAGCTGAACACGCATAAGTGTTCGCGGCTGGTTGATGAGCGGCTCCCTCAAGGATTGGGGTTTCGGAAACGGAGGGAATGACAACAACAATACCGGTAACAGCCTCGCCCGAGACTCGGGCGTCATGGTCAGGGATAATTTCCAGCCAAAAGACGTGTGCAAAATTAGCGGAAACAGCTTCTGTTGCGCTGTACCGGCTCCTTCAAACAACCCGCTTCGAGGGAATACTCAGGCTTTTTCCAATGTACAGGACCGGTACGACCTCACCCGGAGAGAAGTATCCAGGGCTGTGGTTATTTCTTATTCGGAATGAGCGGTTACCAGAGGAGACCAGGAGACAATTGGCCAGATCTTTAACCATGTTTAGATGACGAACTTTTGAAAGCACCCCAGCTTTTCTCTTCATGGGGTGGGAGAAGGAAACGAGCGGAATCCGAAGTGGTGTATAGGGTCTCAACAAGAAGGATCGACTCGGGCACTCTCACCTACGCGCACCAGTCGCCGGTACAACACTGCGAGCTGAGGGAAGAGCAATGCACAGGTGGGAATCGTACCCATTTCTTCATTCAACCTTTGATCAAAAACCGGGGTGAATTCTTAAAGGAAGTGATCTAGGCAACCATGGAGGATGAGTTGAAGAACCATCTGAAAAGAGTGTGGATCTGGGTGGTCCGTGATGTGCTACAACGACCAAAATTGCAGGACCGCGCGGATCGGTGATAGCACGTTAGATATGGTAATGACCGTTTATCCAATAAATCTATCTTTTGCAATTCACACGCCGCCTTCCAATGTCCCTCTAATGTTCGCTTTCCTTCCTCGTTGCCCCGTCTTCCTGATCTGCTTCAGTCTCCTCTACATGCGCATTTCCCCCTTCACCTTTTACGCCTATATTCGCCACTCTTTCACCGCCGATTTCTAGCTTATCTCTCTTCCAGGCAGAAGATCTGATATCTCCGACACCTATCTCTCGAATATGACATTGTACTGCCTGTACAGGTGACGGTCCAATGGTTCCAACCGTCGCCCGTACATTGACACGGCGGCTGAAGCTCGGGAAATATGTTCATCCTAATGTTGCAGCACCAGGGAGGCTCTGCAGCTTGTAACGCATATCTGTAGAAATCCTCCCCAATCATTTCCACATACTTGCACCGTTGAGACTGTGCGATCTGCTCTCGTGGATCCTCAAAAGATTACAGCACGCACCATTCACTACGTTTGAACACCCGCCTATACCTCGCTCATGTGTGCCGTGGCATCCTTTGGATTTGACCTCTGACTGCCGTGACGGTCATATCTGAGAGTAAATCCTGCTGAACTCTGGTTCTCGTTGTTAAACGCTGTGGCCGGACGGTTGAGGCTCGTTCACAATTTTCACGCGTACAATTCGTCAATTCATTACCGAAGAATCTGCAGATCAATCTTGTTCTGACTTTGATATTCCTTGATTTGGCTACGCGGTACTCACAATGGGAGCAAATTGCATTCAAAACCCAGGCCTTTGCGCCCGCCCGATCAACACCGGAGCCTTTGCTTTCATGGGCTCGGACGATCTCGAGGTAGAGCAACTGTGGAGCACCTCACCGCTGTGGCTCCTCCCAAATCAACTTCCTTCCGCTGAAGGTCACGCACTGTGAAAACTGTCCAAAGACCGCCCGAGGCCATTCTTACCAACGGATTTTGAGTGTCAGGTTTCCCAAATCTCATACTGTTAGTCCCCCAAATGTATAAAAACCTCTGCTTAACTCATTGGCGACCTTTCCGTTTGGTAAAACATGAAGATGACGTCGTTGCACAGGTCAGTATCCGCATATAGTACCAATAATCGAGAGTGCGTAGACACAAGCAAAGCCCACTTTCTAAGTTTCCAGCCGTCGGCTCGTGTTTCTAACAAAGCATACTGACTCAGCAGGGCTGTTGCCTCCGTCGACAGGTAGATCAAATCCCCTCAATTCCGTGGACCGTTCATCGGACGTGTATTATCCGTACCCCTGCACGACGCAGCCAGGGGGGCAGTCATCCAAGCTTTCTTAGAACACCTGGTTGCAACACTTGTACGGTCGTGTCTACCGCAGTCCGCTGCTCGCATTTCGGGAGAGCACTCTGTAGTATTCTGCAACGTTCAGGGACCCGTCGCATTCACATCAGAGTCTGTCACCCGTCTGCGAACGGAAGGGTAAAACGTTTCTTTCGGTCAATTGAGGCAGCCTTAGCAACTCACAGAAATGCGGACAGGCGGTAATCCCTATTGTTGGTGCTCCTAGGTTGCATCGACTATCT
Organism: Fasciola hepatica; assembly: GCA_948099385.1. Classification (NCBI taxonomy): domain Eukaryota; kingdom Metazoa; phylum Platyhelminthes; class Trematoda; order Plagiorchiida; family Fasciolidae; genus Fasciola; species Fasciola hepatica. The sequence goes on from CANUEZ040000019.1 coordinate 9,017,971, forward strand.
TGAGTTCGATCTGTGAACTACATCAGCCGAACTCACACTCGGTTGTGCTCTTCGACTTCTCGCTGACAAGATGGCTCCAAAGTCTTTACGGGGTCCTACACCGCCTGGGAAAATCTTTCGTCATTGACTACAATGGATACCATGGATAAACTTAAACCACCTTTTCCGACCGAATCCATTCAGTCCGATTCCACCTCGCCCAATTCTTCAAGACCAACGATTACGACATCCGCTTTTCACATGCCTATTACACCTGCTCCGTTGATCCAGTGGGCCGACGGTCCTGAAGTCACCCTCAAGAAAGAGCCGTTTCTAACAACTGCCAATCACGGTCGATTAATCAAGGAACGCGTTTGTTTTGCAGTTACGGTTCTATTCCACAACTAAACAAAAAACCTAGCGAATGTATAAAAAATGTTTTCATGGGTCCGTCATTTTTCCCATCTTGTTGCTTCTCACATAAAGTACTTTTCCATGGTACGGCCTGCTATCATTTTTTTCTTATCACCGCACAAACTTGCTTCGTGCTCTGCCCCTCCGTTCTCCCCCGACATCGTTGCCAAAAGCTCACGTTTTAGAGGGGACTCACTCCCTTTTGGAAGTGCCCGCTCCCTTATGACACCAACTCAGCTGCCTTCGGTTAGGTTTTCGCTTTTATCATCCACTCCTCTTGCGCTCAGTACCCATAGAAATGATCCATGAACTAACGGATAGACCGACCAACACATCTCCTTGCCAAACCAATCAAAACCGAATCATTTGTTGGGGTGAGCAAACTTACACGTCTCTTTTGTTTCCGTATTTCCCGGCCAGCCAGGTGACCAGATATCATTCACAGAAGGCACCACCGGAGATCCGGAAAAATTTTGGGTTGCCGTCAGAACCCACAAACGGTTTCAGAGTCACAAGAAACCGCAACAATTATTTGTTTCAAAGTCCTTTTTATGTTTGATATGCTTATTCTTGCGATAGGCTCTTTAATCGAAGCCCCACTTGCGTTCGGTCTTCTAGGAAGGAGTCCCATGGTGATCAGCTGACCACCTCCAGTCTACCACTTGTTTGACTCTGCGCTTCGCCCGCCCGGCAACCATCAACGCCACTTCCAAAACATTTCCTCGGCACAAGCCGGCTTGCGGCATCTCTATTTGGGCCCGGTGAGAATACGAGCGGTTGGCACTAGAAGGCCTTTTCTCGTTGACCTCCTCACCGAAAACGATCGGAGAAGTTGATGGGTGTCCTCTCCTGCAATTGCATCCCAGTCCGAATGGTGGGCGGGGCCTCGTTGCTGGCCTGCTTCAGTAAGTAGCCGGTTCACAGCAGACCCGTGGGTTGCAAAGGTTACGAAATCAGGCGAAAGATTAAGAGCGCTAATTAAGGTGGGTGGGATGGGCAAGGGCTTTAGATAGAGAAGGGACTGGGGGCTAGAAAATAGGAAAAAGGAAGGCAAGCAAGCAAAAGGGTATAGCGGGATATGAGGTGAACATTCAATTTTCCATTTCTCCAACCACAACCCCCATTTCCCATCCCCATTCACTTTGAAAGCCGCCACTGACGGGGCATTTTCGACGTCGCCGGACGGTTCATTGCATTCATAAGCCACCCAGTTTGAAAACACTTTGGCTTTCGATCGGGTCCTCACTCTCTCCTGCGGCTACCTTAGACTACGTTTTCGAGCAATTGGGCTGCCATTCAGCCCCTGCGTTGAATTGCGACCGACAATTATATCGTCAGTACTCTTCATCACTTTGAAGGTTTAGCTTAAATCGCGTCTTACACTTTCCAAACAGAAGAGATTCGACCATTCCAGACGCCCGTTGTACCTAAGTCCTCTACGTGTCCCAACCACATGGTGAGACGGCACAATGTTTGATCTAAGGCCTCAAAGTCCTCTAACGTATACCGCCGCCACACCTGAAATTAATACTCGATGCGGGGGCGGGCGAACACTATGTGGAGTGATATGATAATCTCAGGCTCCCTAGTCGATACCGCCTATTTGAGCCTCCAAGGAGTCCTAGAAACACTTTGAGAGACAAGGCGACAATGTTTGGTTAGTTCGAAGTTATTCATGACCACAATTCAAAGGTTTTTAACCTGATCCACTTGCAAGATGGCAACCTTCTGCCCCAGTAAATTTTAACTTTCTGAGTGAATTTTGTACGTCTTTTGACCACAATCAGTAGCGATTTATGAAGCTTGCGTAGGTGTGCGCACCAATCAGATGCTCCCACCACACAATTCATTCCACGGTCTCAACGGTGAACACAGAAAAGTTATGGAATTCATGATCGCCAGTCAACGGGCAGAAGCTTTGCGCGTCATAACTTTTTACTGGGTTCGTATGCAACAAACGGAAAATTGCAGTGATGGAACACGCCGGAAGAATTACGGTTTTTAAATCTGCCCGTCAAGTGCAAGCTCAAAGCTCACTGTCACAGATGATCCTGTTGCACTTACAATCTGTGGCCTCGTTGAAAGCCTGGAGAGCCCTTAGTTCTAGCACCTCCTTTGGCAACCTATTTCGGTAGTTTACAACCCACTTCCAAGGTGATATCCAGCGGTCCATTCGGGTCGAAATTCCTCTGGCTGCTTTCTGTGTCCCCTGGTTTGAAACTCTGGGACTAACTGAAATAGACTTGCCAGTCTACACCCAAAAGGGCCTCAGGGTAACCTGAACGTCTCTATTTGAACCCCACGTCGTCTCATCCACTCCGTAGAGATGATTCCGAGGCCCTTAACTCTCTGCTCGTAAGCCTTGTCCCTCTGACCTTAAACCATGCACGAGGCGAGACGTTGTACCTTCTCCAAACAGGTGGCTTCCGTTTTGTAGAAGAAAGACCATTTCTGTACAGTTTTCTGAAATAGGTCTAAATATAGACAATTACACTAGCACGAGAACCTCCGGTTAGCGACACAACAATACAGACCCCAATCTGAAAGGCTCACCGAGTTTGCTTTGGAGCAGCTAATGACCACCGATCCGACTGCCAAAGGTCCAAAGTGGTCAAAGCTTCAACGCCTCCAACCCCGTTCACTGCCTCTGCAGTAAATTGGTCTCCGTCGTAGAGAGCGAACTTGTTTTGTGTTATCCCCGGCAAGCGGTTGTCCTTGGGGAACCATGTTTCCGTAACGGCATCTGTGGGGGCGTTATCCTCTCCAGCTGCCTTAAAAAGCCGCAGCCACTTGTTTCTGACATCAAGTGCGTTGAAGTATAGCACCAAAGACTTTGCCTCGGTGTTTATGATGCTTTCTCTTTTTCGGAATTTTATGGGTCTCAGGCGCGAATCCGAGGTGGCAGCAGGGTTCCGCAATAATGTTCATCATTGGGAGACTTAAAAACCGATGTTCTGAGACGACTGAGCTCTCCTAGTACGTCTCTATATGCGTAGTCTTGACGTCCAAACTGACAAAGCCGGATTCAGCATCCACCGGGCACCATTAACAATTATCGCCCTATATTATATCCTCTTATTGTGTACCTATACAATCTTTCAGTAAGTGGATCTCACCCAATCAAAGGCTGTCGGTTTCGTTAATGACCAGCGGCGGGAGCAGAGTACTTACCCGGGACAGAGGGGGTTGAAGCCCGGGTTAGGCCTCAGGTTGATTCCAGGATTGCACGCCAGATGGCTGAAATATCCAGATTCTTTTACCGATGGGCTGAGTAGATTAACTCCGATTGTGAGTACCGCGTAGCCAAATCAAGGAATATCAAAGTCAGAACAAGATTGATCTGCAGATTCTACGGTAATGAATTGACGAATTGTACGCGTGAAAATTGTGAACGAGCCTCAACGGCCCGGCCACAGCGTTTGACAACGAGAACCAGAGTTCAGCAGAATTTACTCTCAGATATGACCGTCACGGCAGTCAGAGGTCAAATCCAAAGGATGCCACGGCACACATGAGCGAGGTATAGGCAGGTGTTCAAACGTAGTGAATGGTGCGTGCTGTAATCTTTTGAGGATCCACGAGAGCAGATCGCACAGTCTCAACGGCGCAAGTATGTGGAACCGATTGTGGAGGTTTTTTAAAAACATACCTTTCACCGCCCACCAATTCCTCCCATGGTACAGTCGGTGTCCGAGAAGTACATGAAGATACTGACTCACCTTAACCTAACTAGGCCGTATGGCCAGTGCACATGTCTTCCGCCGTGGGTTGCCTTCACTTCTGCCCGGTTTAGGGCATACTCGCAGGTTTTATTGGTTGCCCGCTGCAAACATCGATGTCCCGAAGTTTTGTCTGAGGGCGACACTCCTTCTATTGAAGCATAGATATAAACGCTATTGCTCAGTCTTGATGCGTAGATAGCATCGGAAATGTAGAGTTCAGAATGCTTCCTGACCAGGAGCAAACAGGTTGCCCAATAAAAAGAGGAATTCTGGATGAACAATAGAAGTAGTTATATGGCTCTGGAAAAATCGGTGGTTCATCCTGAAATGTAATCATTCGAAGAATATCTTCTGAACGAAACACATATTAACTTCAACAAAGACAAAGCAGCAATGCAAAACGGTAAGTTCCCTAAAGAGAGATATTACTACAATTCACCAGCAAAAGATCTTTCCAAAGTTCCTGTTATTTCGCAAACAATTACAAGTCACAGACTGATTTGGGGCCTCAGCAAACGATCTCCATTGCGAACTTTGAATATCGTACCAAATCAGTTGCAAGCTTTCCGACGAGCGCATTTTGAACTGCCGAGCTAAGTGCTGGTCCGCATTTGGAATTACGTTTCTTGGAACTAGTTTTGTTTTCAATTCATCGAAGGCATTTTGTGCACTCATAATTGTTCAAAGCAATTCACGCCATCGGTAAACGTCATGCTCGGACGGCAGAATGTGTCCTCGGTATCCGGAGTCCGAAACAGGGGCCGTCTCCCAGAGAAAAGCAAAAAAGCCGGTTAGCAGGCTGCCCTCAAATGCATGACGCCATGCATTACGACTGATCCTCCTGGCTACGTACTAATGCGCCCTCCCTTTTCAGTAACCTATGAAATCTTGCATACCTGCTCACGGCCAGCAGCTTTAGAAATGCCCGTGCCGTGTGCGTACGGGGAACTTGGGTGAATGAAGATATGACCGATGCTGTGGCGCAAAATAAAATTACGCCCACTGCTGTCAAGGCTGTTTGCTACCGCGGGAAAAAGGTGGCGTCGCTGCCATCCACATCAATTCCAAGGGACACTACAAGCCGTCTATAATTTTCTCCTGCTCACGTGGCAGCTTCGATTGTTTAGCCGTGTCACGTCGCCCTAGACTCCCTTGTTTCGGTCGTGTCACGATCGGCAACATTTACATGGCGCTACTATGCTCACAAACCTCAGTTAACATATTTTGTGGCTCATTGGCTCTCTCCATTGTGCCTAAGCTTGATAACAATCTTCGTATGATAGTAGATGTTTTCAGTCCCACATCAACATTTTCTCTTTTACCTTCCAGTCCCTTCAACATCTGTAGTACCCCGACTCGTGGTTACTCCCTGACCAACCAGTCAAAACGTTATTCTGTCAGGATACACACACACCCTGGTACCGGTCATCACTGCATGTTGTATACAAGGCCTAAAAGATACCCTTATCTAGGTCGCGTGTCACACTCAATCCAAACAGATGCGCTTTAAGCAAGGAAAAACTTCCGAGGGGGGCACCTTACTCTTCAACCGATCGCTGTTTGTTGTAACGTCGTAACTAAAAGACTGTTTACCTCCGTATTTCTCCGCAAACTTTAAAACGGAAGTGATTAGGTGGGCCTTTATTGCGTTGTCCCATGGAAACTGTTTACCTGCAATCTGGAAGTGTAGTTTCTCCACACCCGAGACAGCTCCACAGGAGAAAGGATTTAGCCTACAAAAAGCACAACAAACCTAAAGTCCTTCAACCGTCGCCGTTGATAAAATTTGAGGTTGCGCGGCCTGATGCTAACTTCTCCCGACAGTTCCTTTTCTCCCAAAATATCAAACACAGGTGGAAAGGAATCGGGCTTCTTTGCGGTCGAACAAGGAAGTCCACGAAAGTGAATGTGGATATAAACAGGTTCAAAATCCAACTTCTTCGGCAATCAGATGAATCTTTTGGTAGAATTTTATTGTTCATTAACTCAGCGTAGTCGAAATCGTTGGTAGGTTGTCTTTCCCCGTTGTCTGCCCCGTCCGAATTTCAAGAGACCTCGACCACACAGGTTCTTAGTTTATTCAAACCGCTAAAGGTAACCAGGTCAACTGGCTCAGGCTGCCTTTCGAAGGAGCAGCTCAGACATGGGACTGGTCCTCTATGTGGTCTGGTGCCTTCGGTAATTACCAGTTCACTGAAATAACACTCAATTCCCAATTGATGGCCTCCAGTTACTGCTATCCCTATACCAAAATACTCCCACAGACAGACGGAACAAAAATGTTGCCAACCAACAGATCCATCTTTGTCAGGTCTGAAACTTGCAGAAAGCTTTATCCTGAGCTATCTTCAAACCAACATGATAAGCCTAAACTACGAGCTACAATTTGTGTACAAATCCAAGCGCCATACAGTTAATGCGGTAGCCTCCATTGTGTTCCATATTGCCAAATCCCTCAATGATTCCGGCAAGCCAGTTAGGTGTGCTTTTTGACTACAAGTTGGCCCTTGACTGTTTACCACGCTCGCTTCTTCTCAGAAAACTGGAACGTTTTAGCTGCCCCGCATTTTTGCCAAATTGGTCGAAAGACTCAGTGGAAGAACACAGTACATCATAATAGGCAGAAAAGTCTCTGAACACCTCTTAACCAATGCCAGTATATTCCAAGGTGCTGTCTTTTCTCTCTGTTTTCAGCTTTCAATAATGGTTCACCTGCCTCCCACCCGGCCCGCAACCTTAAATACGCTGGTGAGGTTGTCTGGGCTAGTTCTGTCTCAAATAGACCGGACTTTGACGAAAACATGGCAAATCTTCCATGTATCGAGAACTATTTCACTCATTCTGGCCTTCTATTGAACAACTTTAAATGCCAAGAGTGTGTTTTTTACCACCCGCTCCCGATTTATTGAAAAGGATTCCATCGCTAATCCTATTTCCCTCGCACGTATAAACCACGTGAAATATCTTGGTTTTAAGCCGCAGCATAATCTGAATTGGTCTTTGCACTCACAGTAGGCAAAATGCATCGCTTGCCGTGTCAAATTAGAAAACTACGGCTATTTAGTGCTCCACAGTCCGGCATTCCCACTTTCGTAAAACAATGTATATCGCATGTCATTTGTTACAGTTCCTCTGCCATTTTTAAAGGGTTACTAAAAGTGACTTCGTCACCCTTCGAGGAGGCTTATGCATCATTAGACTTGTTTCCGGCATAGACCTAAGTTGAGTTGAGATCCCGTTTTGCTCTGTAACTCACTTTGGTGGTACCTTTCGGCTTGGGAGAATTACACAATCATGCTCAATGAATTATATATACAGCAAGATTTTATGAAGAGTCGGGACCTCCGGGGGACACATGAGGCATAAATGAGATAAATTCAGCGTCGGCCGGCATGATAGGTTCGGGGACGTACTTCATTAACCTTGCTCTGAACTTATTTCATTTCGTCGAAGTCGCTGCCACCACTATCCCCGTCAAACAACCACAATTTATGAACATTTCGCAGTACGTCTCCTTTGGTTGTTTTCACCACTACAGTGCGCACGAGTCCGTCGACACTTTTGCTTTAATCCTTGATCACTCCGGTAGGCTATTTGTCTTTATGTAGGTGGCTTTCAACAAAAATGACGACATCACCGTGCTTAAATCATCCTTCTCCGGAGATCCACCCCTGTCAGGCCTGTGGTGTCGTCAGTTACCCCTCGTCTGGGGCTTCCAGAACACCCGTGTCAAGTGGTTCCTTTGCTCCTATCTCGCGGTGTACGTCCCACGTAGATTTTTCAGGGAAACCTCTCCCACATTTGACCTCAATGACAACAGATCTTTGGGGGATGGAGCCAGTTCGCCCTCCAGGTCCGGTGCAGTCGGCACCAGGGGTCCATTTCTCAGCATGAGTTCCACTTCATTTGGTAAAGTAATCAGCATCCGGTCAGGGGGGATTTTGTTTTGAGATCAGATTCGTCAACTCTTTCCTGACCAATCTTATCTGTCCTCCCCAAACGCCACCACAATGACTGTCATGGGTTGGGTTAACGTGCCACTCTACTCCTTAGGCCACGGCATTACCTTACATTTAACGTGGCCCAGGGGGCTCTGCCAACGCTTTTACTTCTTCTGTACTCAAACAAAATTCAAGCTTTTTCCGGGCATGTTTTTTGGAAGGCCTGGCCTTGTGACAAGCATCAGTAATGCAATTAGGAGTGTATTGGTGGTCACTTTATGTACCACTCCGATTTGACCCCGTCCAGATGCGGCCACTAACTCAAATTCTATTGCAATGAATTAGGTGCTCTCATGTAGAGATCTTTATTTTTGAACGTTTCTAGGCCCCCTGCCCTACTGCCATTGGCCAGGGAGACGAGTAGTAGGTGCAGTTTGGTAGACTTGACGACTTGGGTACCACCAACCATGCTCGCAGTTAACGAAGGGAATCCCTTTGGTTTATTATCTGCTTGCAAATTCCTTCTTCAACAAAAAGAGTGTCCTAGCCGCTATCTGCAAAGGCCATTTCACTTATCAACCTTACTGGGGTTTCTGAGTCAACTGCTATTACCCCTAGGCGAAGGGCTATGTAATAGCCCGAGACTTTGAGCAAACCACACTTGGTTTCGGGATGTCCTCGGCATTCTGTTTGCTGGTTTTTGCAGCAAGGAGTGGTGTTTTCTGTGGCACCCATCTCGGCTGAAACTTGTTTTCACTCGACACACCGCCTCCCGGTGTGAATCGTAGGGACAAGTGAAGCAGGAGCCCAAGCTCTTAGCCACTTCCCAGCGCTCGTCAGCGTCTACTTTTCGGAATCGAGGATACTCTACTAAGCAGTGAAGCGCGTCATACTCTTTACACATACCGGCGAGTTTTCACCTTTGCGGGACAACACATTTGCGTGTGTCCATGTCTGATATCTACTGGAATGCCCACTCCAGCTCTATGATTGCGTCGCAACCTTGAGCAGCTTGCTGTCTTCAGGCTCAAGTCCACCGGAATGACTGTTTGCTATTCGGGCAAGACAGTCTTCAAACCGCGTCAGGTTCTCAAACGTAGCTTCTCACCTAAACCTGCTGATCATACCTGGATCTTCGGTCGGCTTACTCTGTAGTCTAGTGGGTTAACCGCGAATTGTGGCCTCCAATTTGTGTAAGGCATTCAGGCCCGATCGATAATTGAGGTGGTTCAGAGCGACGCTGCGGCTTTGCGTCTGTAATACCAGACTGACTGGGGTAGGAGACTTTCCTTTTGAAAGTCTTGCCTCTGTTATTACCCCATTATTAGAGTTTTAAGTGACCTACGACGGCTTCCCAAGCAGGTCTTCTAGACTTGCACGCGCTCCGCCAGCGCAAATTTGTTTCGACCGTCCCATAATATGGCCAGGTTCGAGGGTCTCATGCTCCGTGGTTTCCGGGGTCACCTCTCATCCACGCATTAGAGGGTGTTGTTTTCTGGCTAACCCATCTTTTTTAGCTAGTATAAGCTGATTATCTAATTCAACTATTCCCGATCTAAAAATTCCATCATGTTTAAGTTCTATTTCATCAGCTCAAATACACGAAGTTGCGCTGAGAAGACCAGCATGCCCAGCAATATCTGGCAAATCAGTGCTTTTCGGAAATACCACAGGGACTTGCCGGGTTTCTTCTTGTCCTGGTTCAGTTTGCTTCGCCCCCCTCTTGGCACGTCTGATTAGCTCCCTCGTGAGTGTCTCAGCTAAGTACGGTACCCGAGTTACGATTGTGAGTACCGCGTAGCCAAATCAAGGAATATCAAAGTCAGAACAAGATTGATCTGCAGATTCTACGGTAATGAATTGACGAATTGTACGCGTGAAAATTGTGAACGAGCCTCAACGGCCCGGCCACAGCGTTTGACAACGAGAACCAGAGTTCAGCAGAATTTACTCTCAGATATGACCGTCACGGCAGTCAGAGGTCAAATCCAAAGGATGCCACGGCACACATGAGCGAGGTATAGGCAGGTGTTCAAACGTAGTGAATGGTGCGTGCTGTAAACTTTTGAGGATCCACGAGAGCAGATCGCACAGTCTCAACGGTGCAAGTATGTGGAAATGATTGGGGAGGATGACTACAAGCGTAAGCTACAGTGGGTGCAGCGAAGCGAATCCCCGCATCTCAGATATGACGCATATTGCTGGTAAAATGAGTGATTTAATCCACATATCTGGAATCCGGAGGCGTATCCGTCCCTAATGACGCGAACTGCCTAGATGATTATTTTATGTTCGATACAGGCCGTGGACTCCTAGTTCTCAAATGTAGGTCTGAAGGGAGTGGTGTCTTGTTGGTCAGAAAGGATTACACAGTCAATTGTGTCACTCGTGGATTCATCCAGTGATAATCCCCCGACGAAGAGTCCAACAGGTTGCCAATTATCTGCCAAGTACTCTTGCAGTGCCAAGCCTACGGCTTTTCCTGATGCGTAGGTGGCCAAACCAACTGAGACCGTTGGCTCTATGTGTGATGACAAGGCTATGTTGCTGAAGGCTCGTTTCAGTGTAGCGGGGTCCCCCATGCGTTTTTGGTGAGAACTAGCCGCTCCTTTCTGACTTATTACAGATCTTCGAGCGGTCGCGCTGGCTCAGTGCGTTGTGGAAGAAAACGCCGATATAAATTGACGAGCCTGTCGAAACACCATAGCTGCTTGAATGACGTGGGTTCTAAGTGATGTATGACAGCCCGCACTTTATCTTGCAAAGGTATGATCTCTAGGCAGGTAACCTTGGGGACTTGCCTTTCGACGGCGACTGCTACACACTTTTCGCGTTGGCTGTGACCCCGTGTTGAGACGGGCCGCGGTACGTCATATATAGATGTACTAGACGTTCTGCCTTAGATGGGTTGGCAAACTAGATGTCATCGAGATAAGCGAGCGCAAAAGGTAGACCAACCCACACCAGCTGGATGGATGCTGCAAAGTTCGCGCATTTTCGCTAGACCAAAGATGCATTCGTGGGAGCTATAAAAGACCGAAATTAGTAGTCACTGCTGACTTGGGGATATCTGTCTCCGCCACCAGTATTCCGTCATATTTGCTCACACACATACTGGTTATTCGGCTGAGAAATGCCCTACCAACTAAACCGGCTGTGAGATCCTTGATGTGTGGAATGGGATTTCGGTCATGCGTGGTCATCCGGTTCAGCAAGCAATCATCTTTCAGGGTCTCCAGTCATCAGGTGACTCCTACGGGTGACGCCCAAGGACTTCTGGAAGGCTGGATAAATTCCGGTGTCGGGTATAAGTGGTTACTCAAAGCGGGCCACCCAGAGCCTGTCTGGATCTCACCCACAAGGTCGAGGGTAGAACACAGATCCCTGTGTGACGAGGTGGTGGGCCACATCAGTGGCGATTGGAACCACTTTGTTGTCCGGCGTACTAGATTCGGGTAATCACTGAATAGACAGCAAGTTCTGGTTCGGATGAAGAAATTGGCCCGGGGATTTTTGGTGATGGAGCTTGTGTCAGGGTACCAACAACGAAATTCGATGTAACTCGACCTAGGATCTGTCACTTGCAGGAAATGACTACTGGACCATGAATTTTAAGAATATCTAAACCTAGAATATTCTGGTACATCTGGATGACGACGAAAACCCACGAGAAAGGGTAATGCAAACCAGGATCTAGGGTGAGAAATTGATTGCCGTATGTCGGAACGGGGGTGCCATTGCTAGCTCGCAGCGTCAGGTTCAAAAGATGGACAGTGGACCTTTTGGATAGTAGCACCGTGTTGACCTGAGCCCCCGTGTCGATCAAAAAAGTACCAGTGGTCTTGTCTTTTGCTCTAATAAGGAGACGAGTAGGCAGAACGCCGATAGAACTTTTCGCCACCACTAGGCTGGAGGAGAAGCTCCAGGGCTTTTAGCGTTTGCAGGCTTGAGGTTCGAAACGGTAGTGGGAGTGACACTATTCGGATCAATAAGGGCCCAAATTGAAGAATAATGACTGGTTGTGCTCCGTTTGCAATGCAAGCTGATGGTGCACTCCTGCTGCTTATCCATCTGCATCAAAACACAAACCGCACGACATAAAATCTGAGCGTCAGAGTTTTTCCTGAGTGTGTTCTGGTGAGCGAACGTCGACTTGGGATTAACGACAGCATCCGGTGTAGCAAACGTAGCGCTGATGAACGCTTGGGATCGTGAGGCAAACGCCCTTGCAAGCCCGAGGACTTCGTCTACATCACCTGCGCACATCCGAGCTCTCGATCTGTATTATAGCGACTACTATTTTCTAAGCATGCAGTGAGAGTCTTTGGATCCAAAAATGACGCAAAATTGCATCGATAATGGGCATTGTGCCTGCCAATGAATTAATGTTTGGCAACAGTCGTGGAGTTATCGTGTTTCCCTTTGGGATATTGGAGATAACGTCCCGGATAATTTTCCCTTCCGATTCTGCCTCGCGATTATTGAAGATCTTCTGGGGTGTATCTTTAAGGGGTTGTGAGCCCAGGGGTTCAAACCGATATCCTTGATTTGCGGGATCTTACTGGTTGAGATTGTCAGGGGCAGTTTTTACGTTTGGATTGTTGACTGGATGCGCGAGCCTTCTGGAAACGACACTGGAGAAGACAGAAGGAAACCTCCGGATCTTCCGGCATGAAATCTGGTAGTTTCATGTATGCTGCAAGGCACTCTGGTTCATAATCGATCGCGGGTAATTTGTCCATTAAGAAAAGACGCACGGCAGAAGAAAGCTTGGTTGGGATTCAGACAATCTGCCGGCTAAATTTGATATACAAAACCATTGCAGAAAGCGGCCGAAAGTTACCGGCGCATCATTGAAGATCAAAAGACAAATGTGTCTTGAAAAACGATGTGAACGCAGCTGCATTTTACAAAATTGGACATCTATATATCCACGCATGTACCTATATCGGATAAAAAATGACTGGTTTTAGATAGAATAGATGACCGGCGAAAGAAAACACTACAACAGACATGACGTGGCTGGGTCACTGGGATGGAATTGGTTGAAACTTTTGAGTGGGAATGGGTCATCAACCTTAGTAGGGGAAAATACCTCAGCCTCTTGGGCGGCTTTCGTCCAGGGGGTCAACGACAAACTACCGTGGAGCCCCAGCGGAGTGTATTTTCACTGGGTCTCATCACGGGGGCCTGAAGCTGGGACGTGCCGTGGTAACGCAGTGAAAGTAGCTCTTGCCGTTCACCGCACCCGCGGAGGGTGCAGCCAAACAAGTGACCTGAAGCAAAATTTATGGCTCTTGTAGATCCTCATCCATGGTTAGGTATTGGCCCTCTCCCAAACTAACCCAACCCTCCTATCAGCCATGCCTTTGCGTTGTACTTTTCTCTTTCCAGAAAGAAATAGATTAAACAACCAATAAATCGATAATAGATAAAGGTAAAAACAAGCCCACATTACATTCCGTTCTACTTCTTCAACTGCTGCGCACTCACCCATTTACCAAGTTTCCTTGAAAGTAATTGAGAAAAAGAGTGTATATATATATAAACATGTATATAAATCAGACGTGAACGAATGGGTTTTTATATTTTCCCGTTTTCTTATCCTTTGCTTGTTGTTCTTGAGCTCGTTTCTCACCCTAAGTTATCGAATTCTTTTAGTTCCGTGCAACAACGAAAAATAGATAAGTATGAAATCTGGGAATATATGGGAACAATCCTTACATTCGCGAATTACTCCAAGACTTCAAGACTCCAAGACGGATGAGGACTGACTGGCTGATCGCTATGCAGTGGCTCAGAGTTATTTCCTTCTCGTTTTTACCACTGCTTGATCGGAGACGTCTTCACTTCGTCAGTGTAGCAGAATCGGGAATTTTATAGAGCTCACATTGAAAGAATCTGGATACGTTTGGCGCTTTGCGATGCTCGCCTTCGCATCGAACTGAGTTGAACTGGACTTTGCTCTGTATGGTGCGCATTACAGACGTCTTGAGGTCATAAAGTTGGTCACGGGTGTGGGGCTTGAGCCCAAATGTTCCCGGTTCTTGTACATATATTCTTTTCTCCAGTGCCACCGTGCTGAAATTGCAAAACTCAACCAAAGTGAGGCAGTCGTTTTCGCAAAAGCGATATGAGTATAAAAATGAATGTTTCCAATGCAACACGTGAGGGTGAAAATATAAATATGTATATATCAGTGCATCATTACCAGTTTTTTGTCTTCATGAATTTTGCTTAGGGACGGTGTGCATGCGCATTCGTAAAAGGAAGGAAAATAGATATAATTATATCTCCATACATGTACATGTAGGTAGAAATAAAGACGGGAACTTTGAATATGGATGAAAGCAACTTACTCAGAAGAAATCAGGGAAAAGGCTGGACCTGGCATAATTCCTAACCGTTTATCTAACCCGGCCATAAATACTTCTTTTGAGTCACTCTCTGCCCCCTGTGGGAGGCTATTCCGTAAAGGTGTTATCCAAGACCAGAATTATTGTTGTCTAATAAAGATACGTGAGCGGGGTCTGGGGAGCCTCGGTGTGTGACCTAGCGGGGTCCCTAAGTTCGAACGAGTGGAGTGACCCACTGAGCCCGTTGAGAATGGGTGGTGCATCGGACAGAGTTCTCTTCCAATGCGATGTATCCCAAGCAGGAATAGACTAGGAGATGTAAGATGAACGGGATGGGGAGTAAATAACCAGCCGTATACTATTCCGGTCGCTGTCGTAGAATCCGCTCCAAAATGTTCCTGCCTCTGACGAGGCCCGTGTGTACTACCTGGCTACAGTACTCCAATAAGCGTCGAGTATATGTTCCATAAATATGGAAGTCCCCTTCGGAGGTGGTCTGAAAATTATGTCTAATTAGGTTTAGAACCCGAAAGACAGATTTGCTGGCTTTCTCCTGGTGGGAGTCCTTGTTAGGTCCTCCATAAACGACAACCTACTGGTGATGCATGTCCTGCCAGAAAGTGAGCCATGTTGCATTGGGGAGAGAAAACTGTAGCCCTGCAGATGCATCAAAATTACGCGTTCCAAGACCTACTCGAAAACATTTTAAGGCACTGGTGAAGCTTACTGGCCCATTACCTCTGGTACGATGTCGACCTCCTTTCCTATCAGATGAGACATACATCCACGAATTTGGAGGCACCCATTGTCCACGCTCTGTTAAAAGAGGCAAGAGTGTGGTGCTAAGAGGATGGAGGCGGATTCTTTGAGAATGCGAGGGTGAACTTTGTTTGGTCTCATCGGGCTGAAAGGGTTCAGTTTGTTAATATCCTCTTTCACCTCTTCGTGAGCACGTTAAGAGGTGTTACGAGGGGACTAGCTATTTTGGCTAAGGAGTTTGGTGCTCACGTGCAGGCACTATTGTTGCGTTGAAAACTGACATGAAATGCGATTTGAAGATTTCTGCTGCCTCAGAAGGGGAGATAGCAAGCCAATCACCAGAGGGAGTAAGCTCGAGGGATGAGGACCCCGATTCAGGATTGCCAAACTGGGGGTTATAGAAAAAAGAACTATTCGTGCTTGCTCGGTCCAAGATTCCTTTCCATAGTTTCTTGAAGTTCTCCCTAATCTTGCTGTTAAAAAATTCCGGAAGTATCTGAAAACTCCTGCGTCCATCGGAAGGGAAGTGACCCGGAGCCCTGCAAAGGGATGAGAGCGTTTGCTGAGAAGGCTTCAAATCTATAACAACAGGCTCGTCTTACCCTTTGGAATCTATGGAATTCTACGCATGTGCGGAAAATTTGCCCCCAGTACAAGTTGCTCTGGTGGGCATTTGTCCTCATTTGCATCTGTTTTCCGTTATGTAACTCAGTTCTCTTCTAATGAAGTACCTCGTCCTTCGGAAGTCAGTCCGCCCAAACGAGCGGGCTAGCCTGTTCGTGGAGGATACGGCTGGCCGCTTCAATTCGCAACCGAAAGAGGGAGGTTCATAGTGGCTCTCCCCCAGTGGGGTTAGAGCACTGAAGACGTTTATGCCGTGTTTGGAATTAGTGGTAATCAGATCTAGAAGGGACGGGTTTCGTCCCGTTTTAAAGCTGCTGGGCCAGGCCACGTGCTGTGTCCAGGCTGGTTGGGCCAGTAAACCTATTAGTGCTTTGCCAAACCGGCCGTCAGTGTTAAGCCATTCCTAGTCCACTCCAGGGCTTAGAAGTCCCCATAGTAAGGAAGTGGCTAAAAGAGAGAATATTTTTCAGGGTTCGCAGAAGCGCTACCATCGAGAGTGAACGTATTTTTGAATTAGAAGGGGAATGGTGAACCACACCTAAAAGTAAAGTGGTGGAGGGAAGATTAAAAAATTGTCGACAAGGAGTCGATCAGAGCCTGTTAGTTAGGTCGAGGGGAGACGCCAGGGGTGGGAGGTAGCTAACGTGGAGTGCTACCACACCAGAGCGTCGTCTTCATGAATCATGACGGAGTAGTGAGTAACCTCCTATTTTTACTTCACCGCCTTGGTGGCCTTATGTTAGCCGTGTCTTTGTGGCGGCTAAGTTGTGGGGTTCGGAGTCCGTTGCCGATTGTCTCTGTCCCAGCATCTTATTGGTGAGGCTGAGAAAATTCATACAGAGAAGCTTAAGTACCTGCTCACCAGAAGGTAAAGGGAGTTTAAAAAGTGGGTTTGCTGTCTGGGGAGGGAGTATTCTCATAAAAGAAGGCCTCGGCATATGAGGTGGCGAGGGCACAAGTTGAGCCTTTGGAAGCACCCATTTCTGCGAACAGGTGTAGAAGTTTATCTCTGGCGGTCGGAGATGAAACACTCCCATTCGGAAATGGCTGGTTCGATAATCGCTTATTACTTCGTAGTCCAATTGGGACATGGTAGTTTCCGTTAAATGGCTTTCGCCCCTGCCCTTCATCGGTTAGGCTCCATTTGCGTACGCTCTTGAAGAAAGGAGTTGAGGTGTCCTCAGAATACCGCCCCGATGATCAGACTCAAGCTTCGGTCAAATCTGAGACTTCTTCTGAGGCGTTCTCAAGATTTCTTTTCTCTGCATCTTAAAATTTAGATTGACTAAGGCACTCACCTCAATAGCACCCTTATCTACCCCAAGGCCACTTGTACTGGATGAGCTGAAAGCCACCGGCGTTGTGAAAAGATTTGGAACGACAGTGAAGACCGTACCACTTGCAGTTGAATCCAATTCACCGAGGAATTCAGTGTTCGACTGTCCTGCGGTCTCGGGTCAAGTTGAAATATGCTGAGCGCATCAGGGTTGCGGTTTAGTTGCTTTTTATTCGGAAAATATTTCATTCTCCTCGTAGCACTGCCGAGTAGCATTCTGTGTTTTTGAGAAGTGATCTTTTGTCGCTTGGAATTTGTTGTGCAGTAGCGTTAAACGGTGGTACTCCCATATGTCAGTCATTGTTCTTGGTTAGAGAGCACTAAGGCTATTTTTCCTACGTCCTCTGTCCTTCAGTGTGTCACCAGTTGCTGACCCATGTCTCGCATCTACGTGCGGAAAGCGTTTGGTAAACGATGTAGAGTGCGGAACGCACGGAACTTAGGCACACCCAAGGTGTTCGGGGTGACAAAGAACACTCATCCTTTACAAGTAGAGCCCACGAGTTGGGCAGGTCTGCGCCCCTTGCAATGGGGCGGCCGTTCTAGCCTTTCACCGGCAGGCTCAAGGTACTGCTACAGTTAGCAACCCCAAAACACCGCAATCAGATGACAGAAAGTCATTTGCAGAAGCAGTATGCATGTATCGGTTATTCCAACTGTGAGCAACGTGTAGCCAAATCAAAACGAATCCCAAAACTAGAACAAGATTGGTTCGTACTTTCTACGGTGCTGGATTAAAAAGTCACACGCATATAAATATGTACAAACCTCAACCGTACGGCCACAACGTCTAACAACGAGGAACAGAGTTCAACAAAGGCCAATGTCAGGTACCACTGTCACGGCAGTCCAAGTTCGAATCAAAATTTTGCCACTTCACGTGAACAAAATGTAAACAAATGTTGGGGTGTAGTGATTGATGCATGCTACACTTATTCGAGGGTCAATAAAATAAAAGGCATGGTCTCAACAATACAAGTATATGACAACGGCTAGGGAGGATTTCCACGAATGTACGGTGCACCGCCCACCAAATCCTCCTATGAAACGGTCAAAATACAAGGAGTAAATAGGGGTACTGATTCGCCCTATCCTACCTAGGCCCTAAGTCAGTGCATACGCAGGTCGCTGAGGACTTCACCTATCGTTGGCCAGTCTCGGACACGCTTGCAGGTTTTCTTGGGGTTATGTTCCATCTCGTGACGTTTTAGAGTTTCTTCTGAGAATGATACGACATTACCCGTATAAGAAAAAAGACCTCGATGTGACTGGGATGTGTAGACAGGTTACGGAATGTGAGGGAAAAGGCTACCCGAACAAGAGTAAAGTGCGTGGCAAGATGAAGACTGAGAATTTTTGATGAAAAATAGAGATGGCTACAGGGTACCCGAACATCAGGGGCTCAAAGGTGGTGTCATCACATTAGAAGTATATTTGACTCACAACTTATATCCACTTTATCACAGGTTGAATAGTAAAACAAATAGACCACGGAAAAAGAGATACGTCTACGAACGGTCAACAAGTGCTTATCCAAGAGTTTCCGTTACTTCACAAACAATGTCGTGTCATGTGATAAACTAAGGTTTCGACAACTAACTCTATTGTCATTCGTGAACACCGCACGAAATTAGACACGGATATGCTTCAAAGACGGTGTGAAGGGTTGGATTCTATGGGAGAATGCATGAGGAACAAGTAGATAAATTCAGCTTCATTTGGTGTCAGCAAACTTGGTTTTAGCTTGGGCTGTAGCGTCGAATTCGCCCTCGCCATTGTCACCTTCAAGCAGACATCTTACGGATAACTCGCAATACGTCTCCTTTGATCGTTCTCGCCGCCACTGTGGGCACGAGGCCATCGATTTCTGCACGGCAGTCCTTGATCACTCCAACCGGCCCATCTCCTTTATGCAAGTCGCTCTCCATGAGGATGACCACATCGCCACGTCTGACCGACCTCTCTTTGGAGATCAACTTTTGCCGAAGCTGCAGTTTCGGTAAGTACTCCCTCGTCCATCATTTCCAGAAAGCCTGTGCCGGGTGGTTCACTGGTTTCCATCCAACGATATACGTTCAACGTAGAGTTTTCGGCGTGATTACTCCTACGTCTGACGGCAGTAATAACGGGTCGTTTGGAGTTGGAGCCGGTTCGCCTGCCGGGTCTAAGACGACCGGCACCAGGGGTCTGTTTTTCAATATGAGTTCTACTTCTGTTAGTAAAGTAGTCAGCGTATTGTCATCGAGGTTTTGTTGTGAGGTCAGGGCTGCGAGTATTTTTCTAGTCGATCATATCAGCCTTTCCCAAACGCCACCTCGACGACTGATATAAGGTGGGTTGAAGTGCCGTTTTATCCTCTTTTTTACGGTCTTGTTCTGTATTTTGGTGTGGCCCAGGAGGTTCCACCAATTCTCTAACTACCTATGAGTTCCAACGAAGTCCGAGTATACATTCTTGGGGACGCCCCGCCTCGCGATGAACCTTTAAAAGGCCATTAGAAATGAGTCGGTGGTAATATTATGCACTGCTTCAACATGGAGTGCTCTGGATTGTAAACGTGTTATCAGGCAGCCATATCTCTTTTGCGTGCTCCTTTGCTGTCGTACAAGTACTGGGCCAAGGCAGTCAGCGCCGATTTCCACGAACGGGTACAATCCCGGTTGAACTCTTACGGCTGGAAAGGGGGCTGTCAATTTTGCACTTGATTCCTGTCAAGCATCTTTGTATATTGATCTCACCAGGGTTCGTCCCAACCCATCCCTCTCTGGCACAGCGACTGCAGCAAGCACTTCTCCGGTAGCAGCCATGGCGAAACGAAACCTAGCGGATCATAGGGGCTTAAGACTGATGATAGGTTTCCTCTCCGTGTGACTGGTCGTTTGGGTAGGTCCAGAGTGAATATGAATTCGTCACCTCCGGGTTTCCATTGAGGACCAAGCGTGTGCTCCGCTTGTGAAGAGGATCCCAAAAGCTCTCTCGTTCACTCCATTTTCTCGGACTTCGGGATAACATTGAGCACCTCCTGGCTGTTTGAAGTCCATTTAGTGAGGTCGAATCCTCGGCCTTTAGAGTGGCGATCAGTTCGGTCACATATAGAATAGCAGTATTTGGGTCGTCGAAGGAACACAAAAACCCTTCCTCGTAGAACTGGTCCACTGCTCTTCCTAACAAACTGCTGATGCCGCCGAAGCGCTTGAGGGTTTCCCGGAGGACAAAATTGGTATAGAAGAGGGATGATACCGTCCCAAAGGGATATACGGTCAGCCTGTACTCGTCTGGTGCATGGTTTGCGTCGCTTTCAGGCCACCAGAGAAGACGAAAGGCGTCCCTAGCTTCAACGGGCATCTTCGCTTGTAGAAACATTTCACCCATATCCGCTGAGACGGTCACTTTTCCTAGCCGAAAACGGCATAAAACCTCGACTATTGATGTTGTCCAGTCCGGGCCTTGTGGTATATGGTCGCTGAGTGACACGCCCTGATGTTTCGCGGCACAGTCGAAAACCATCTTGACGTTCCACGGTTTCATTGGGTTCACGACCGGGTGTAGAGGTAGGTACCACCTCAAATTTGCGCTAGTTACCGCTGTATCCATTCCTTCTATATAACCCACTTCTATGTTGTGTTGCATGACTCGCGTGTATTCTATCCTTAATTGCGGTTTTCGAACTATCCTGGTCTTGAGGAAGCATAATCTTTTCAGAGCCATTTCTCGACTGTTCGGCGTTGGTTTTGTGTTGGGTCCCCACGGAACAGGAACTTCGAAACGATTTAGTACATACCTAGCGTTCTCGGCTACCATTTTCAAAGCCGACCTATTTTCTCGTGATGGAGCATCTCTATCAATGGCCAGGTCAGAAAATTCGGCGTTATACAGCTGTTGGAATGCCTGTTCAGTGTTCGCCATTTCCACTGAAGTGCAGTCGATTTGGATTTGTTTGCCGCATCTTCCATCTGTACTACCATATAAAGTCCAGCCGAATATAGTGCGTACTGCAAAGGGTGCTTTGCGGCTTTCCATTCTTTGGTCCAGGACCCAGTGCTCTTCCGGTATACCAATACCGATCATCAGATCAATTTTGTTATTCTGCCACTCCTCGATAGTAACCCCGTCGAGATGCCGCCACTGGGTAAGAATCGATTGCACTGTCTGTGGCGCTTTCGTCGGCATGTCCTTTATGGTGAATGCTTACAGAGTTTCTGCTCTACTGTTGTTGACCGAGGAGACGAGTTGTAGGTGCAGTTTGGTCGATTGGATGATCTGGTTGCTACTCACCGTGCTCACCGCTAGTGAAGATTGATTCCCTCTGATCCCATATTTTTCTGCAAACTCCTTCCTTTCTAGAGTGGTATCTAAGCCGCTACCTACGAAGGCCAACGCTCTTATAACCCCAACTGGGGTTTCTACTCCAACTGCTATTACTTCCAGGCTAAAGGGCTTGTTAGTGGAGACAGACACCGAGCAGAACACGCCTGGCTTCGGGGCTTCTTTGGCATTCAAATCTGGCATCTGTGTAGTAGGCAATGGTGTTTCCCGTGGCATCCATCCTGACTACAACTAGGTTTCTTTCGGCAAACCGCTGCTCGACTTCAATCGTTAAGACAGATGAAGCGCGCGCCCAGTCTCTTTGCCATTTCCCATCGTTCGTCGACTTCCACTTTGCGGAAGCGGGGGCATTCCGCTAGGCGATGAGTCACTCCACAAACTTTACACGCCGGCAAGTTTTCAACTTCGCGAGATAATGCGAGTGGGTTTACATGTGGTTGGCTTCTACTTGGCTCCTCGGTCCAGCTTTGTGTCAGTGCAATCCTAGGTAACTTGTTCGTCTCGCGCACGAGTTGACCGAAACGACTGCTTGCTATTCGAGCATGACGGTCTATAAACTGCGCCAGGTCTTCAAACGTGGTTTCTCGCCTGAATCTACTGATTCTGTCGGCTCCCTCAGCCCACCTTCTTTGTATTTCCGTGGGTAAACTGAGCATTATGGTCTCCAATGTGTGCAGCGCGTTCAAGTCCGATCGGCAATCTAGG
The DNA here is from genome assembly GCA_948099385.1 of Fasciola hepatica. NCBI lineage: Eukaryota > Metazoa > Platyhelminthes > Trematoda > Plagiorchiida > Fasciolidae > Fasciola > Fasciola hepatica. Next base: position 9,040,133 of record CANUEZ040000019.1, read on the forward strand.
CGATTTAACGCGATGCTGCAGTTCTGCATTTTTATCACCAGGCTGGCTAGAGAGCCCGACTTGTCTTCGGAACGTTTTGCCTCTGATAGTACACCATCGATCCAATTCCGGGCGATTTTAAATGGTTGCCCGAATAGGTCTTTCAGCATTTCAAGTGCCCCAGTGTAATCTCCCTCGTGATCCGGCGCCGAGCACCCGTCTATTGCTCCTCTGGCCCTTCCACGACAGTAATGCAGAAAATACAAGAATCTCTGTCCTGGATCGGACACTCTCATTTCCACAAAGTTCTCGTACTGTTTAACGAACTTACAGCACTGTTCTGTGATCCCGTCGAACGGGGACAATTCCACTCACGGTAAGTCAATGGCGTGGGTTACACCGGTACAAGTCGACTTTAATCGTTCCACGGAACTGCTGGTCTGAATGGCAGTATGCTCCGTGGTCTCCAAAGTCATCTCTCGTTCCCGCCCTCGGGGTTGATCTTTCCCGGCAGATTCAGCTTCTCCCCCATACTGCCTAAGCTGCGTTTCTAATTCAACAATTCTCGATCAATAGATATCATCACCTCTAAATTCCATACCACTAGCTAGTGTATATGAAACTGCACTGACAGGACTAGTAGACCTAGTAATATCTAAGGAATCAATATCACCCAAAAATACCCCAGGGACTTGTTGGGCTACTTCCTGTCCAGCTTCGGTTTGTCTTTGTCCTCTTCTTGGCTTTTCTGATTGATTTCCTCCCGGGGATTCCAAGTTGAGTAATCTAACGGTTATTCCGACTGTGAGCAACGTGTAGCCAAGTCAAAACGAATCCCAAAACTATAACAAGATTGATTCGTACTTTCTACGGTGCTGGATTAAAAAGTCACACGCATATAAATATGTACAAACCTCAACCGTACGGCCACAACGTCTAACAACGAGGAACAGAGTTCAACAAAGGCCAATGTCAGGTACCACTGTCACGGCAGTCCAAGTTCGAATCAAAATTTTGCCACTTCACGTGAACAAAATGTAAACAAATGTTGGGGTGTAGTGATTGATGCATGCTACACTTATTCGAGGGTCAATAAAATAAAAGGCATAGTCTCAACAATACAAGTATATGACAACGGCTAGGGAGGATTTCCAAGCACGTACTTTACATTCCGACGAATTGGTTGCGAAATAGAATGGTTCGCCAGCGGAGGCAGGCAAACTCCCCAAAGTCTGCCTTTTGGAATAGATGGACCAGGGAATACCTTCCACTAAAATAACGGCTGCAGAAATGGATAACTCGAGAAAGCAACCTCAGATTGGGTGATTTAGTGCTACTAATTTCCAAGACTTTGCCGTGTGGTCGGTGGCCGATCGGAGTTATCGAGAGCACCTCAGCTTCCGACGATGATTTGGTACGAACGACAACAGTGGGAACTAATGAAGGATTAGTGCTACGTGACATTAGAAAGATTTGTCCTATTAAACGTGAACCGGGCACTGGTGGTGTAAGTTCAAAATCCAACTCTCCTCAAGTGAGAGGTGGGTCTTCGGATCAGCCGAACCAGGGCAGACCACCGAGAGTTCCAGACTCAGTAAAATAAAGAGCATAGTCTCAACAATACAAGTATATGACAACGGCTAGGGAAGATCTCCAAGCATGTGATTTATAGGGTACGCCTGAAAGGACAGTCGTTGAAAGGATTGGGTGATTTCCAAGAGTTTGTCCCGCCGACGTTGCCTCTGACCCCTTGAAGCCGGCAGACAAGGGCCAGTGTACTGAGCAAAAGCTTAGAAGTGCAAGACCTCCCGGAAAGAAGGGAGTGTAATATAGTGCAGGACTGGCCAGCTAGGGCGAACGATCCTCCGCTCCTGGTATTAGGAGAAAAGTGAAGGAACTGCAAAGGCAGATCCAATCGATGAACAGGGTCTCAGGCAGCAGGCTCCTGACCCTAAATCAGGAGGAACCCCACATAAGGAAATCGAAAGCTAGGAGGGACCTGGATAGGAGGAGAGTTTATTGCGCACTGCGAATTACAGGTGTCCCGTACCTTACCGCTCTAAGAAAAGTGCACTCAGTGGGAAAGTGGAAGTCACAACCTGCGAACAAAGCCGTATATCACCAGAGACCAATACTAGTAGAGTTCGTCGATGAGACCACCCGAGATAGGCTGCTGACAAGAGCAGTAGGGGCGGCTCACACCGCCAAGGGTAGATATCAAACGGCACCAGACGAGCATGGAGTAAGGCCTGGTGGCCTAGCACCGGGTAGAAACCTGGCTAGGCGGGCTGGGACACTGGTGGGAATCCCCCTGAGGGCAGCAGGAAGCCGTGCCCGACCCTCCGGCCCCCGCCCTGACGGAAGTAATGAAGCCGCTTGCGGGTTCGGAAGTAGCTGTGATTGAAGATGCGCTAGAAGATGACAATTGGTAGTACTGCACGAAGGTGGAGGACAGCACAGCCCTTCCCAGTCTGGATGTTGTGACAACTCACGCAGAGATAGATTAGGATTTGTCGAAAGTTTCAGCTCACCAGTTATCTTCATGCACACCAGTGGGGACGAACGACGCAAAACTTGTTATCGTCTTGGGTGTTGCGTCTGAGGACAAGGCAGGAGCAAACAATAAGAAACATCTAAGTAACTGATCAAACACTGTGGAGTTATGTACCAACATGTGTAGAATTAGAAACAAATGGATGGAACTCTCAAGCGGCTGGGGAGCACAACGCGTCAATAATTGCCGTTAAGGAGACATGACTTTCTAGAGAAGACCATATGTCAGGACCAATAAGTAACGGTTTTGCAACCTGTAGGTAGTATAGAACACGACTGCCTTGGAGGAGGGGCAGCCATCCTCATTGGGCCTGGTAAAAACCGCCTCGAGTCCCAGAATAAAACTTGCACTCAGAATGGCCAGTTGTGCGCAGTGAAAATCATCCTTCCAAGTGGAAGTGCTCACTTCGCCTGGTTCTACAGGGCACCAAGTGGAAACTCCGACCAGGAAGCTCGCTTATTGCTGACCCCGAATGAACTAGTTGAGGACACGCGAAAGAACCCCATAATGAATGACTTCGGCCTTTCGCACACTGACTGGGTGGTTGAAGTCTGTATGTCGAAATTGCAAGAGGAGACCTGCTTAGAATGGCTGCATGCGCACTAGGAGATATGCCAAACATGAGGCTGGGTTCGTTCCATCCTTTTTGGACCTAGCAACGAGAAAGCTCCCTAAAGATGTGTCTGAACTGCAGTACCGTGCTCTGCTGAGCAAGAGTGACCAAGTGTGTACCAAAATCACCGTATGCGTGTGGTAATCCTGGGTACTATCAAGACTGGTCAGGAGTTTCGATAGCTTCAACATTGATAGGCTTCTAATACGGCGATGAGATTGATGCGGGACGAGTCGAAGCGGACTACTATCGAGGAGTACTGGCAGATCAAAAGGGGATCTCTGATTGCTCTCCAGGAGGAGTTTGCGCCACTGAAACAAAGGAAAGAGGGAGGCAAACTTGTGTTGGAAGACTGCACTGGCCAAGGCCACTAAGCGAAGGGACCGCAGCTAGAAACTTTATAAACCCTCCGGCTGGCTTGGACCCGTCATACAAAGCTCAGAAACGAGACCGCGAGCCTTCTGCTAAATTCTAAGCGGCAGTTAGAGCTCAGATTGGCCAGACGTGCAGGACAACTTTCGAAGAAATTCTATGGCTATGATCAGTCACGCAGCTCAAAAAAGGATGCCATAGGTCCTCTACCCATCATGGACCACGGCACTGCCACTGCCAACGAGGGAGAAGCAGAAGCCCCGGGAGATTATTTTCGTAGCGAGTGTGAGGTAGGCACCGAGGTACAAGTCGAGCTGGCTCTGATGCATCCTCCTTCGCATTTAAATGAACAGAATCTCTCATAGGGAAGTGCACGAAGGCATCTACAGGAGTTGAACAGCCACAAGGCAGTGTGTTCAGATGTCATCCACCCAGCCATCATCAGGCGGGTGCCGGATATCATGGCCCCATCGGTATGCAAGCTGTACAAATCCATGTTGGACCAGAGTAAGCTGCCTCAGAGCTGGAAAGTCGCGGCAGTAGCGGTGATACACAAGAGTGGACCTAAGCTACAGGCTGGTAAGCTTGACTGGCACCCTATGTAAAGTCTTTGAGAAGTTTATCCTTGCCCACATCTGTCAGCACCTACTGCAGCACTCCATGCTAAGCCCGGCCCAGCATGGATTCCTGAAAAATAGATCTTATCTGACTGGTCTCTTGTGCTTCTTGGATGAAGTAATTCGAAGACTGGATGAAAGTAAGAAAGTTGAGGTATGCTACCTCCACTTTAGCAAGGCGTTCGGCTCCTTTATCCATCTTCTTTTGTTTTTCAAGATGGAGAAGTGCTGTATGGGTGGGCTAGTATATAAGTGGCTGGCGGACTTTCCCTCCCACGGGACTTTTCACGTCAAAGTAAGGGACGGGTCCTCCAGTTTGGTGATTTCCACCGGTGGCGTACCTCAAGGATTCGTCCTAGGCTCGGTGCTATTCGTGTTGTTTATCAACGGTCTGTTATCGGCCCTTCAATCGCCTAGCAATATTTTTGCCGATGGTGTGAAGATTGTAGGATATGAGGATAGGGCCGACTTAGGTGGGGATATATGCACCGTCCTGGACCGGGCATAAAAGGGGGCTGACTGCTCAGCGTCTGGCAAAGCCATTTGTTGTCAAGGTCAACAGAAAACCCAACAGTCACTCATGACCAAGGGCTGTTCACCGTAGAAGCAGTCAGTGGGGTTAAAGACCTCGGAGTCATCTTGAGCAGTGACTTTAAATGGTCGGACCGGTGCAAAGCTACTGCTCAAAAGGCTCGTGGTGAGCTCCTAAGAATGCGACCGGCGTTGTCTGCCAGGCAGCCGGAATTATCCTTACCTATTTGCATGACTATAGTACGACCCAAATTAGAACGTAGAATGCGGCCTTGGGCAACCTTCTACAAAAGAGACCCCGCCTGCCTAGAGGAAGTTCAGCGCCCCGCGGCGCGAATGGATGAAGGGGTGGGGGTAAGACGCATACACACGGACTCTGCGATCTGAATCTTTTCTCTTTGGAAAGGGGGAGATTTCGAGGGGAACATGTAGAAATAGTTATTGTAATGGAGGGTTTTTCTGGCCTCATTCCGAATAGTCTACTCCAAGTGGCTTTAGACCTCAGAACGAGGGGCACGAAAAGAAGCTGACGAAAGTTCGAGCTAGGCTGATGACTAGATGCACTTCTTTAGTAACGGGGTAGTGAAAATTTGGAACAGACTGTCTGGCAGAGTGACAGAATTGCAGACCGTCTGGTCCTTCAGGGGAGCCCTAGGTTGTAAGGGTACCAGGTGTAACAGCCGGTCGTGGAAAATCCCCCTTTTTCCCTCGCGATTCAGTGTTTTTTTTCCCAACATCACTCATTTCCATACACTATTGACTTGTCTTTACGAACTGGTTGTTTTTCTGGACCAATTGTTGTTTGTTCGCGCCCAGAGCGCTATTTTGGCACATCCTTGCTCAGGACCTGCGTGACGCACGTGCTGTCTGCTCACACGCTGCTATTCGGTTTCTCGTTGTTGAGTCTTTGTGATCGTATTATTGAGGTTTGTATATTGTTTATGTCATTGTTTATTTTAATAATCTAGTATCGTAGAATTATCACGGATAATCGCCTTCTGATTTCGGGATCCGTTGCGAATTTGGCTACGCATTGCTCAAACGTTCGTAACACCAGGTGTTTCCTGGTAGTGAGCTTTGGGTTCGTCTACCAGATGGACGGCGGGTCCGTCTGAGGTGTGCCGTAGTTGACCTTTCCGTTTAATGCACACTGCTTCAGTGAATGCTCACAATGAATAATGTCTCTCACCTTTGATGTGCGACGAAGTCTTCCGTTGCCCACTCATTTTTAGGGGGGGTTAGACGGAATATGCTCTGCAGTGGTGGGTGCATAACTGGTGTGCATACCATCGAAAGAATTCTGGGCGCTCGATTGGCCGCGGCCATTACCCGTCCTGGGCAAACTGAACTGAACTGAGACAAGGGTAGCCTCATGTGTTTCCTTCGACAGCCACACAATTACTGTGCGCAGTATAGCCTTGAAGGTTCAAGAAAATGCGAGCTAAGTGACTGTCAGTGCAAGAAACGGGATACTCCTTGGGAATTGCCCCCGAGGATACAACGGCCCAAAAGGTTAAAAGCAAAAGAAATGAGCTGGTGTAAAGTGCCACTGTGAGGGTATAAGCTGACTCATGATCGGTAGCCAGCCTTGGCCCGTCAGCGGTGGACACATCAGCAACTGTCCGGAATCCAGGCCAGTGCTTGCGCCAGCGGATACGCAAGTGACGAGGCGGAAAATCAGTGAGACGTGAACGGGACCCCGTCAACCCGTAACTGGTCGTGTGACCCACCAACCAATCAGAAGACAAGCCACTCGATGCCAGTATGGACCAGCTGGTCTGCCTTGCCAAGCTTGGAGTCCGTGATTGTTTCTTCCCACATGAACGATGTGTCTCTTGCCGATAAAATGAAGTGATTCGTTCGCGTAGTAGACTCCCCAATAGGGCTCGTAGGACGGACCAAAACGGCAACCATATGGTACACAAAAGCCTGTAGATAAGATGGTTAAAGGGGGGACCACCACATAGCACCAAAGGTTCAGTGATTATGGTCAACACGGAGACATGGCTGAAAAGGGCCGGAGTGCCATGCAGCTTAGAGGCTAAACAGCCTACGGGGAAGATAGATTGGACGACAGGCTGGATGGGGTGGTACTCGTTCTCGTGAGGGCTGAATGTAATCACGGGGGGATCCTCTTTACGCTTGTCACACCCAACATACAAGCCACTGCATGTTGCCATCCCCTAGGCCAGCGGCCGATGGAGATAGTCTGTGTCTGTAAGGCTCCGCAAGCAGACAGGGAAGAAGACTCTGAACTATTCCAGCCTCTACAGACAGTGTTGGGTAGGTCACCGCGCCTTATAGTGTTGGGAGAAATGAACCTCCCAGAAATAGACAGGGACGGTGTGTGTGCCCCCAGTGGAACCAACGGAAAGGCTCTTGTGATGTGGCTTCATAACCAAGTCCTCACACGACCCGTACAGAAAGCAACACGCTTCCGCGATGGACAACTTTCAACCACACTGGATCTGCTGGCAACCAGGTATCCATCTGACGTCAACACTTTGGCAATGGAGCGGCCACCGAGGTAGAGCGATCGCGGAGTCCTGTGTGCGATTTTCACAGTTAGGCACAACAAACCAGGACCTAGGTTGGTTCGGAACTACGCTAGAGGGGGTGAGAAACAGCTGCTGGTGAGGGCAGGAGGCATATGGTGGTACGGGAAGTGCCGGAGCTATCTGTGGAAGAAAGATGGGGTTCACTCAAAACCTGACCAATGAGCTTGACAGGAGAGAGCGGGCAGCCTCGATGGAAGCCAAAGGCTGCAAGAGAGCTAACTGTTCGTAGAAGGTTATCGACTCATCACAGTTTTCAAAATGCGAGCTATGCATGGGCTCGCTTACAGGACAGCCGGAAGCAGGGCCCAAGCCCTGCAAAGGGGGGCAAGTAAGAGTATCACAAGAAACTCACCAACAACATGAGGGCAGACCCTATAAAGTTCTTTGCAGTCCAAGGAAACGATACTTGAGGGAGTAGGTGCTTGGGAAGTACCCGACGTGAGTAATGCTCCCAACGATACAGACAAGGCGGAAACTTCACATGCTTTATTCAAGAGCTTGTATCGTCGGGTCAAGATGCTTAGGGTGGCGGGATCAGACAGGGAGTACACCAGGGCTTTGGAAGATTACGGTAAGTGAGGACGAGGTGCTCCACGATCTCAAAATTTGTGCGGGCACAAACCAACCGGACCGGATACGGTCCGCCCGGCAATTGTTCAGCCTGCCTCCCATATCTCATAGGGGCTATTACTCTGCTGTATGAGGCTTCTCCGAGGGAGGGTGCGGAGCCTGACGATTGGCGCAAAGCCAGTGTTGTAGTAGTAGATAAGACGGGCTCCAGACAAGGGGCGAAGAAGTACGGACCGGTCAGCCCGACATCAGTGTTATGCAAATGCTTGGAACGTATAATCAGAAAGAAATTTCGCCCGCGTCTGGTTGTTGACGACCTACTGACACCTGAACTACATGGGTTTGTTAAAAAAGATCGCGTTTGACAAACCTACTGATGTTCTTAGACGAGACAACAAGACGAATGGTTGAAGGTACTAGAGTGGAGGTTTGTTATCTGGATTCCAGTAAGTCATTGCCTGCTGGACTACGAATTGAAAACCTTAGGAGTGATCGGAAAAGTAGGCGATTGGGTGGCACATTTTCTAAGGAATCGTAGCTTCCGTGTGAAGGTGGGTGATTACCCATCGAGACCGGAGAGGGTTGCCAGTGGTGTGGCACAAGGTTCAGTGCTGGGGCTTTCGCTGTTCCTCCCATTTGTAAATTATTTAAGGAAAGAAATGAGAAACCCGTGCTCCTTCTTTGAAGATGGCATCAAGAAAGCGGGGAGTGATTTGGCACAGGATATAAAAGCTGTTCTCGAGTGGGCAGAAAGATGGGATTTACCACTGAATCTCGCCAAATGCCAAATCTTGAACACCAGCATAGACGAAGAGAGCATCATTCCGTTTCAACTAGTGTCTTAGGTAAAAGACCTGGGTGTGATAGTCACACAGGACTTGAGGCCCTCAAGTCAACACCAGGGGGTTGCAAAGATGGCCGGAGGGGTAGTAACTAGGGTGTGCAATACTGTCACACACAAAAGACCGGAAGCCCTAATCTCGTTTTACAGGGCTTTGGCGCGGTCTTTTCTGGACCATTTTGTGCAGGCATGAGGTCCCTATTATCGCAAGGATAAGGAGTGCATGCACGGGGTGCAGCGACTTGTAACTAGAATTATAACCGGTCACAGGGGGAAAGCTTATGCCCAGCTTCTAGGGGATCTTAATACGATCTCTTTGGAGCGTAGTGGAAGCCAAGGGGACCAAGTAAAAGCTTTAAGAATGACAGAGGGTCTGTCAGGTGAAGAAATGGCCGACTGGTTCGTTTCTGCTTCTGAGTGCGGCACCAGGGGACATAGGCTTAAGCTAAGAAGGGCGAGCACAAAATTGGACGTACAAGCTAATTTTTTTACAAATAGGATCGTACCTTTGTAGAAAAGACTATCCGAAGGTGCTGTTAGATACAGAAATGTATCACCTTTCAAGAACGCCCTGGGTTCACAATGGAATTCAGTGTTCCCGAGGCTAAATGTGTGAACGAGGGGTGGGGCAAAGAGCTCTTGGTATTTTTGTCATCGAAAAGGTGATACTGCCCTGCAAATTCTGCTTTTCAGATAAAACATCAGATACCGAGTGTTAGGAGCCAAGAAAACTCTCCTAAAACACGAAGATCTGGAAGCATGATTGGTCTCGACCGCTTTCGTCCTGTGCAAACTGAACTGAACTGATTTGGTTTGGCCTGTTATGCGTTACGCCGGCAGCGCGGTAGTGTTTTCCCCTGGTTAGTCCGCCGCCTCAGAAATTTCAGGTTTTTAGAGTAGACAGCCCCTACTCCCATTTTTAGGTGAATTTTTATCTGCAATGATTGACTCCTGAATGATGTAGGCCTCCACTACCACGAATATAACCATTTCCTCGCAGAAGTCAAACGGGGCTATAGCCCCGTATACTTTCCCTATGGGGCAAGGCAATCCCCCTTGTGACTAGTGTCTCTTTCCTAAATCCAGACGAGGTGGTTCCTCAATATGCACTGTCAAATGATGCTCTAGAATATAGAGCGCAAAGACAGGCTGAAGAGGCAGACGAACTAAACGCCACTGTCAGCACTCCTGGGGATGAGATAACCAGCCTGAGAAGCTTGGTTATCAGATCCCTCCCAGCACCCCAGGCGGCCGATCATGTGTGTAAATTTATCGTTAAGATTTTGCAAGACAAAGATTCTCAAAGCCAGTCATTCTTTGAGGTCGCTTTCTCAATTGGGATCACCCTCACGACACTTAGGCCCAGGTGTTTAACCGCTTTAAGCTCCCTCTTTCTTTTGAAACGTCGGTCCACTTGGCTCATAACCAAACAGACCAACCGACGGCATCCTAATTGAAGCGGGCTCCCATATAGAGTCTAGCCCCTGGTCCTCGGTTCGTGACACGTTAACGAATATACTCGGCAGCGCGCAAAAGAGCAGAACTCAAAACACTGGAGCGGCCATAGTTAGGCCGCATATGGAGTACTGCGTGCAGGCCTGGGCATCGTACTACCAGACAGATATCGACTGTCTGGAGAAAGTGCAAGGGCTAGTCACTAAAATGGTGGCTGGGCAAAGGGGGTTTAACTTCACAGAGCGTCTCCGTGCCCTAGACCTATTCTCGATGGAAAGACGGCGCATTCGCGGGGATTTGATAGAAGCCTTCAAGGTAATGAAAGGACTGTCAGGAATAAGTCGAGAAGACCTTTTTTCTCTGATCCCCGAGAGAGGCACAAGGGGGCATAGCCTTAGATTACAAAGGAAACATTCGAGGCTCCAAATTAGGGCGAAGTACTTCTGAAATAGAGGGGTACCCTATTGGAATAAGCTCCCGGAAGAGGTCATAAATACCACAACAGTGAAGGCTTTTAAGAAAGCAGTAGACCTATGTTGGGTGGCAGTATACCCCGAGTTATGTTAAGCAGCTTTTAGGGTCAGATGCAATTTACTTATTGTTTCCACCTTACTCTGCCAGGGCTGATACTGCACAAAATTTCTGCCTTTCAGAAAAAGAAAATCACGCAGTGTTGGGAGCTACGGAAACGCGCCGACAACACAACTATCTGGACACACGATTGGCTCTAGCCACACCAAGTCCTGTGCAAACTGAACTGAACAGCGTGTGTATTGAAGGAGCAAGTAGCGCCACCAAATAGGGTAATTGCTCAAATAAACAAATCTTTTAGTCTTTGTAATCGTGTGTCATATCGGTATCACTACAAGCCGAACAAATTGTTTCGTCAGCCGCAAAGCCAAGGAAGGAAATGAAAGAGCTGAAGGGAGTATCCATGGATAAGCCACTTTGCCCGAGGCTCCATAATGAGAAAGCTAAGCCACCAACCCCACCAGAAGACGATCTGAAGCTCAATTGCGCTGCCTGTCTTCCAGGTAACACCTTGAGAATCGATATTTCCGTAGCCATCGCGTCTCCGTCGCGGAGGGTACCCCCCAATAGGAAACGTGCTACAAAATCCGCGATCCCCACAAAAAGCATCCCAGACCCCACGATCGATAGCCAGCCCGTGTTAGCGAATGAAACTCGCCCATCCTCTAGTCTGATTACGAACCTCCAACCTCTGCTGAATGTCACAGTGAGGAGGTTAACGCACCAGCAAAGACAACTAATGCGGTCATACAAAATGGGATCACAAGTAAGACTTGTAGCAGTGAATCCCGCAGTACATATAAGAGTAAACCTCAAAAAGCAAACCATTCTTCTCGGAAAACGAGGGATGTGGACCGTCCGTCTGGTATGCTGCCCTCCAGGTTACTAAACGTCAGAACCTATCAAACTCCCCGACAGTTTGTTTACTCCCCATCCCCCCAATATCTTCAGCTCCTGACTCTCCCAGGGCCTCTCCACCTCCCATTCTCCCTCTTTCCTTCCCCTCAAATTCAAAGTCAGTTGTTTCTAGCAATTCTGCAACAACTGGGCATGTGCTCAAGTGTTTTTATGGCAATGATCTGAGTCTGCTGAATGAGATTTCAGAGCTTCGGCAGCTTGCAGTGGGATACGGAGCCTCAGGTCACAGCTCTCACAGAAACCTGGCTCACCTCAGACATACTCGATGCTGTAATATTCATTCCAGGATACTCCATAGATAAGTAGGACTCCAACAGAGGTCGTGCTGGTGGGGTTATCATATACTACAATAACTCTATCCCTCGTCCTACCATATAAACAACCCCCACCTCATGTATTAATTGTCTGTGGGTTTTCTGTACACTTTCTAGCACAGACACTCTACTGCTTGGTGTCGTGTCGTCCACCCCCATGCAATTCTATCGGCAGCCTAGGACAGACTTATTAGGCTTTCTGAAAAGCTACACATACTTCACTCGTCTGTTAGTCACTGGTGACTTCAACCCACCCAGTATCGGCTGGCAACGATCTGATGCCCCTGATGTCACCTTTGGTAAACCTCTTCGAGATCTCGTTCGTAAGAACTCATGGGTACAGAACATAAAAGATCTGACCAGATATCGCACAGGACATGGGCCGTCTCTACTAGATCTGGTCATCACTAATGAATGGTTCCAAGTAGATGTGGTACAGTACATGTCACCTCTTAATAAAAGTCATCACATTCTCATTGGGCTTAATTGTATTATGAACTGGCCTCTTCTTCCCTTTGAAATCAAACTTTTCAGATCCTTCAGAAGAACCAATTTTGGCCAGTTCAGTGCACTCCTTCGCTCCTAGTTGAACTCAGCTCACGGAGGCAATTCTGCTGATGAGGTGGCAGAAAATCTCAGAGTTGGTCTCCTTGGCTGATAGGCTATTCGTCCCCATAATTCATCATCATCATCGTACAGCGTTAAACAGTAGGGCAAACCCCACTGACCACTGCCTTTCTCACCATGTTGCACGTTGAATTAGGAAGTATAAATATACAAGACGGACGGAGTGGACCAACACAGGTGGGAAAAAGAAAGAATGCCCTAGTAGCCAACACACGGAATACACAGGCTAACTGTACAAACGCACATCCATCAATCATTTTGCTTCGACAGAAAGTGACGACACGATCGCCACTGTTCGTTGTTCGCTGCCACATCCTTCAGTGTCTCCAGCCAACTGGTTGATGGATCTTTTGGACCCCGGTCACGAAGACGTGAGGCTGTACATTTTCTCATTCCTGGCTGCCACGTTATCTGTTGACCTCCACGTGGTCTCTTCCACTCCCTAGGAGGAACGGAGAATAGGACGCGGTATGGTAGACGTGTGTTTGCCATACGTAACGCGTACCCCAACCAACGAGGTCTACTAAGCTGGATACGCTGTGACAAAACCTTTTCTGAATTAGAACCCAATACTCGCTTTCTGACCTCAGCGTTGCCCACTCGGCTGTTCCACCCAATCTTAGCTATACTACGTAAACATTGATGGTCGAAAACCTCAAGACGACGAATATATCATCTGCACGCAGACTCCAAGTCTCGCAAATATACAACAAAACTGAACACACTGCGGCACAGTACACACGACCTTTCAGCTTCAGTGAGATATCAGATCGACGCCACAAGTGCTTCAGTCCAGCGTACGCCGCTTGAGCCTTGAATATGCGCGTGCTCACCTCTACTAATGTGCTTCCACCGGTTGTCAAACTGCTGCCGAGGTAGGTGAAGGGCTCGACAACTGCCAGCACCCCCCCCCCCCACCCAGCACCAAGCTCGGAGTCGTTGACGTCCAGTTTTGTAACATCACTTTACACTTGGAAGGTGCAAAGCGCATGCCAAATGGAGCTACAGCTCTCCCAAGTCTATCTAGTGCACGTTGAGCATGTTCCGTGGATTCGAATAAGCAGAAAACGTCGTCCGCGTAATGTAGGTTATATAGCTCTCCAATATTTCTTAGTTCGACGCCTACATCCGGAAGATTTCGCAAGGCATTCTCCATTATCTAGTTCATGACGAAGTTGAACAGGAATGGAGACATGGGACATCCCTGTCGAACACCACTGGTCTTTTCGAACCGACCGGATAGTTCACCGTAAACTCTAACGCGGCCAGAAGTATGAGAATACAATGATCTCAATGGGTTCACGAACTTCTGGGGCATACCTTTTCGCTGAAGAGCAGTGAAAGGCGCTGTTCGATCAACCGAATCGAAAGCGCCTTTCAAGTCTAAGAAAACCGTTATTGTTAATCGGCGTTGCGTTTGCCGCGTTTCAAGTAATCGGCGAGGAGTAAAAATCTGGTCGATGCATCCTCAACCTGGAGCGAATCCAGCATTCTATTCGCGGGTGTTCCTGTCGCGCGCCGGTGTAAGACGGTGCAGAAAAATTGAGGCTAATACTTTGGTGACTACAGTCATTGCGTATTCCCTTCTTGAAGATGGGAACAATCAACGACTCTCCATATTAACAGAATACACTCCGAGTTCCAAATGTCACGGATCAAAGCGGTAAGTGATTTTATCAAAATATTTCCACCCAGTTTGAAAAGAACTGGGGGAAGTTCGTCGGGACCTGCCGCTTTCCCTCGCTTTAGTGATCGAATGAATGACTTTACTTCCGATGGGGGCTCAAGTGGTACCACCCAAGGAGTCGCACTTGTTGACACGGGAGTAACTACACTAGCGTGCGGCATGCTAAACTGTTCCTTGAAGTACTCGGCCCATCGGTCAAGCCTTTGCTGTTTGCCATTGATGGGTTCTCCATTTCTATCGCAAGTCGTTCCACAGATCTGGATGCGTCGTCCACCAGTGTCACGAATAACCTTGAACAGTCTTTGACTGTTACCTGAAGCAGCTGCTATTTCCATTTCTTCGGCTACCTTCACCCACCAATTTTCGCAATCATTCTTAAGGCTTTTCGTAACTTGCTTTTGTAGATGTCTTCGTATCTCATTTGTCTCCTTGCGGTTCGAGAGCTGACGCTTTTGCTCCATTATACTCAGCGACTCTTGCGAGATCCAGTGTCTTTGATGGACAACAGATCTAGGACCACAGGCGGAACCTGCTGCCACGTGCATCGCCTGTTTGATATGAGCCCAATGCTGATCTACATTACTGTTCATCGTAGATCCTAGCTCATGTGCTAACTTCTGCTCGTAACGGGTGCGTACTCCTGGATCACACAAACATTGCACGGCTAATGGGGTTTGCGGTTTGCGACGATTACCATGGAGCTGGAGAGATAATCACATTAAAACTAATGCATGATCAGACTCTACGTACGTGGACCAGTGAGATCTACAGTCCTGAACAGAACTGCGCCACCGGTAGCTTACGGCGACTGACCCAAAGTACCTGTAGAGTCAGAGCGTCATGTCGCTGTGTGACGCGAGCTGTGTCGGAAATTTGTGCTAGACAAGAACAATCGATTGTCTGCACAAAATTGGAGAAGCCTATCCCCGTTATCTGTGCGCTCAGCGGGTAAAGCACAACGCCCACCTAAACGGGCTTCTGACACACTGAGTTTGCCAACTTGTGCATTGAAGTCACCAGCTAGCACTACGATGTCAGAACCTTTACTGCTGCGAACGAGGGCGGCGAGTTCATCATAGAACTCAACTTTCTGCAAGTCTGAGCTGCAGTCCGTTGGGGCGTAGGCCGAGGTCACAAACAAACTGTGCTTAACACAACTATCCTTTCGAACGCCGACTGACCTCTGGAATCCCACTGCACATAGACGACTGGTAATCGGGATTCACTTTGAGACAGCAGCCTCAGCCTTGTCAGTCAAGACTATTCCTACACCACGTTGACCCGCAGCTCGAGCTACTTCGTCTCCTGAAGCGCGCAAAAAATAATTCGATGAGATACCAGGAGCAGTTAGTTGAATCACACTGCTCGAATCCTGTATACGCGTTTCACTTACGCAGCAGACATAAATCTTCAGAGAGTTCATTGTGAGGGCTAGGCACGCCTGCTGACCGGCCTGCATGAGAGTACGCACGTTGGAGCCGAGATTCAGAGGCTGGCAAGGCTTGAGAAAATGTGAGTTACCAGACAGGATTATTCCCGATACTGTTTGACTGTGAATCGTTGCGAGTATCAACCGTGTTATCAGTGGGAGCATTATGGGTGGATAGAGGGGGCAAAGTGAGGTGGTTGGGGACAGAAGACAGGTTGAATAAAAGAGGGGGAACTGTGAGCAGTAACCCATTTATCACTATCCACCCCGCTCGATGCAATGGGTAGCACGGCCCTGATTATCCTGTTCGACGACCGATGCAGTATGGAATTCTTTGTATTCGTGCAGTTCATGGGAGATGTTGGACGGGTACTGCTAGGGTGTCCAGCCACAAAGCAGGAGAACGATTAGGATCCTCATCGAAAGCCTTTAATTCTAACAAGAACCTGTCCGCAAGGCAGCGGGATGGCTTAGTGGAAGCCCATTTGCTTGGATCAATTATTCTCCCACTGGTTTTGCCGACTGAGTTGCCAGCTCAAATCGACCCCCAACCTGGAGGACCAGGAGACTGGACTTCGTCTGGCCTGTACCCATTGACCTGTCAGGTATGATTGCATCTCCGGCTTAAAGAAGCCATCCTGTGTAGCTCTTTGGGTCATAGAGGCGCGCAAGTCATCACACCACGTCAAGGTACAGTCTCGTCGTGATGGAATTCGTCTTCCGCAGACCAGTAAACAGCCCCTCCCTCCTCCCATCAGGCGCGTGCTAGAGGGACACGCGCGCCTCTTTGCTAGGTACACAACCACAGGTCTTGCACTTGATACAGGGTTATCCGTAACAAATGCAAAGACAAGATTAGGTCCCATCAAAATGCAGTCTGACGGTCTGTACCTGCTGAAGCACGGACCAGTAATGCATTTCTCTCTCAGTACATTCGTCTTCTGAGGGACACAGCTCTAACGCCACTTGCTGTCAAAGATAATGCCGGATCCCCAATTACTTCCCCCAGCCAGGTGGCCAAGGCCTTCAACTCCCACTTTCGTACAGTTTTTAGCGCCTCCAAAATGCCACATTATGGTCGGGGGTGGGTGGCTCAGGCTCCGAGTTGGCCGCTCGCCCTGAACACCTCTCGAAATGCTCCCAGATGATCACGCGTACCAAATAGCTTCTGCTGAGGAAGTCCTACACACTGCCTTCTCGGGGCGGAGGTGTTTTTACACAAAAGTGTGAGGATGAAGGCGAACGCCCGGCGCCCTCCACCGGGTTGGTTGACTAATAGTCAATCTAGAGATGATTCCAAACCAACTGCTGGTGACGTATGAAGCGTACAACGGTATGTTCACCGGCATCTGTGGCGGAGGGGTGTGCTGGGCACCCAAGATATTTGGCCTCATCCGAAGGGCGTATGAACTGAATGATCAGTCACCGGCCCCCAGTAAGTTTCGGACACCGCGCTCCGTCCCGCTGCCTTGCGAGTGAGGCTTTGGACAGCTAAAGGCTCCGGTTGTGGACCCCTAAGAAAACCACCTACTTTGGCCTGGGCAACCTGGCAGTACTACGCCCGCAAACTGGACCATTGAACTCTCATGCAAATTTGCTTTCGTCTCACGCTCGTTCGCAAGATCATATGCTCATCCACCACCGCACTCGGAACCTACCCACCCCCTCCCTACCTCTTCCGTTGCTTTATGTGCCAGACACGTCGCTACGCTGCAGCAAAACTGCCTTACTACTGCCGCCGCGTGTGACCAGAATTCCGCTAGAACCATCTGCCCTACGATTGTCCCAGCAAATCATACCACCGAGCCCACCTTTCTTCATCCTCGCCTACGATTCAAATTGGCCGGCTACAACGTACGCACGCTTATGCAAATCGGACAACAGGCGAGTTTAGCTCACACACTGGAATCGCTCTCGATCGACATCTGCTGCCTCTCAGAGACAAGACTGAAAGACGCAAGCTCCACGATCAGACTAACGTCCCCAGCTAATCCCAATACCAAGTTTCACTTACGCCTGTCTGGAGACCCGAACGCTGCAGCAGCCGGTCAGGCCGGTATTGGTGTTGCTCTGAGCCGTAGAGCTGAAGCGGCCATGTCAGACTGGATTCCTGTCAGTAGCCGAATTTGTGCAGTCCGGCTGCGAGGTTCTTGCCGAGTAACTGGACATCGAGATCGCACACGCGACTTATTCGTCATTTCCGCATATGCCCCGACAGACTGCAGTCCGGAAGTAGACAAAGATGAATTCTACCAACAGCTTCATATACTCTTGCTTACAGCGCACCGGACAGATATCGTGTTCCTCGCCGAAGATCTTAACGTGCGCGTCGGTCGCCTGACAGCAAGTGAACGTCATCTAGGGGGTCAGTTTGGCTTCAGCTCCAGTCGTTCGGACAATGAGGACAAATTGCTGACAAATGTGCTGATCACCAGCTTTTCCTAGGAGGCACAAACTTTCGCAACTACAAAAGAGCTACCGCCATCTGGCGTCCTCCTTCCTCAACACAGGAATGGTCTCAAATCGATCATGTAGCGAGCAGCTACCGTTGGCGCGGCAGCGTGTTAGATTGTCGCTCTTACTGATCAACCTGCCTCGATTCTGACTACACGTTAGTCTGCACTACGATCTTCTTGCTGTTTGAGGGCTCGAAGAACTCGAATCATGCTCACCTAAATATAGACAAGCTGAACGACCCTCTAGTGCTGGAATCCTTTCAGACCACGCTTGCCCAGGCACTGGAATCCACCGCCCCACCTGATGTCGATGAGCACTCGGAGCGACTGAAAGAAGCCTTACTGAATGCCGGTCTGACCAGTTGTGGTACGGTCCGCCATACCCAGGGAATTTGGATTTCTTCAAACTTTTTGTTACTGCTTGAGAACCACCGACATATCTCCGCTGATGCAAGATACAACGAAGCACGCCATGAACTCCGTTCTCGTTTGAAGAACAGTTTGCGTGCTGATCGTGAGATGTGGTGGTCAGATCGTGCCCTGGAGATAGGAGTAGCTTCTGCCTCTGGCAAATCCAGGAAGCTCTTTCAACTCATTCGTGCCACCGGACCGCGAAAAATTGGTGTTAGCGAGACAGTCCGCGAAACCGATGGGACACTAATCACCAACCTGTCGCGCAGACTAGACCGCTGGGCATAACACTCTCACTCCCAATTTAGCTGACCACTGGCTGCTTCTACTGCACCCGGAACTCCTATACTTTCTGTGTGGTCTATTCCAGACAGTCCCACGACAAGCGAAAATTCGGAAAGAACTACAAACCCACAAGCGCAACAAGGCACACGGATCAGACGGCATCCCTCCTTCGCTTTTCAAAGATGGCTAGATGTTTCTGGTGAGAGAATTGACTACCCTGTTCTCAAAGGTTTGGACGAAAGAAAAAGTTCCTACATCCTGGGGGGGGGATCGACGATCTTGCCCATCTTTAAAAAGTGTAGCCGTACACTGTGTTCTAATCACCGGGGAATTAGCTTGATCTCTGTTGCTTCAAAACTCCTAGTGTCCATTATCCGCCGCCGACTTTCTCCATTGCGCGAACCCCATTGTCGTGAAGAACAAGCTGGGTTCCGTCCCGGCTGCGGTTGCACTGACCAAATCTCAACTCTTAGCCTCCTGCTTGAACACCGTCACGTGTATCAAAGGCCAACTATCGTTGTTTCTAGACATTAGGGCCGCCTTTGACTCTGTCGATAGAACTGCTCTATGGATTTGCCTGTTGAGGAACAGCGTGCCCGAGAAGTACTTTTCCATTCTGAAAACTCTCAATCGACAGACCTCGAGCAGAATAAGGGTCTGTGGGCGACTATCCGAGTCCTTTGTCGTCTCAAGTGGCGTTCTGCAAGGATGCCCTATTTCCCCGTTCCTCTTCAACTTCGTAATGGATGACCTGCTTCAAAGGGCCTTTAACAATGGTACAAACAGTGGAGTGGAACTTCTAACGGGCACCAGGGTTGTTGACTTGGATTATGCTGACGATGTCGCGTTGTTGGGAGACGACCCTCGAGCCGTCCAAGATGCCTTAAACCAATTGGCCGTCAAAGTCACCAAGTATCATCATCATCATCATCATCATCGTACAGCGTTAAACAGTAGGGCAAGCCCCACTGACCACTGCCTTTCTCACCATGCGGCACGTTGAATTAAAAAGTATGAAAATACAAGATGGACAGGGAGTGGACCTACATGGGTGGGAAAAGAAAAGAATGCCCTAGTAGCCAACACACGGAATACACAGTCTAACTGTACAAACGAACACCGATCGAACATTCTGATTCGATAGAAAGTGACAACACGATCTCCACTGTTCACGGTTCGCAGCCATATCCTTCAGTGTCTCCAGCCAACTGGTAGACGGATCTTTTGGCCCACAACCACGAAGACGTAAAGCACCTACTTTTCCCAAGTCTGCTGTACATTTTCTCATTCCTCGCTGCCACGTCATCTGTTGACCTCCACGTGGTCTCTTCCACTCCCTGGGAGGGGCGGAGAATAGGACACGGTACGGTAGACGTGTGTTTGCCATACGTAACACATGTCCCAACCAAAGAAGTCTACTAAGTTGGATACGCTGTGACAAAACGTTCTCTGAATTAGTACCCAATACTCGCTTTCTTACCTCATCGTTGCTTACTCGGCTGTTCCACCCAATCCTAGCGATACTACGTAAACATCGATGGTCGAAAACCTCAAGATGACGGATATCTTCAGCACGCAGACTCCAAGTTTCGCAACCATACAACAAAACTGAACGCACAGTGGCACAGTACACACGACCTTTCAACTTCAGTGAAATATCGGATCGGCGCCACAAGTGCTTCAGTCCAGCGTACGCCGCTCGAGCTTTGGATAACCGCGTACTCACCTCTACTACTGTGCTCCCATCCGTCGTCACGCAGCTACCGAGTTAGGTAAAGTGATCAACAACTGACAGCGCCTCCCCATCGAGCATCAAGCTCGGAATCGTTGACATCCAGTCTTGTAACATCACCTTGCACTTTGAAGGTGCAAAGCGCATGCCGAATGGAGCTACAGCTCTCCCAAGTCTATCTAGTGCACGTTGAGCATGTTCCGTGGTTTCGAACAAGCAGACAACGTCGTCTGCGTAATCTAGGTCACATAGCTTTCACTATCTCCTAGTTCGACGCCTACATCCTGAAGATTTTGCAAAGCACTCTCCATTATTTCGTCCATGACGAAGTTAAAAAGGAATGGAGACAAAGGGCATCCCTGCCGAACACCACTGGTCGTTTCGAACCGACCGGATAGTTCACCGTAAACCCTTACGCGGCCAGAAGTATGAGAATACAATGATCTCATTAGGTTCTCGAACTTCTGGGGCGTACCTTTTCGATGAAGAGTACTGAAAAGCGATGTTCGATCAACTGAATCGAAGGCGCCTTTCAGGTCTAAGAAAAGCATTATTGTTGGTCGGCGGTGCGTGTGACGCGTTTCAAGTAGTCGGCGAAGAGTAAAAATCTGGTCGATGCATCCTCGACCTGGGCGGAATCCAGCCTGCTGTTCGCGAGAGTTCCTCTATCAAGCGGGTGTAAGACGGTGCAGCAGAATCGAGGCTAATACTTTGGTGACTATCGGGATTAAGCTAATCCCACGATGATTACTGCAGTCATTGCATATTCCCTTCTTGAAGATGGGAACAATCAATGACTCGCTCCATATTAACGGAACACGCTCCTCCTTCCAAATGTCACGGAGCAAGGCGGTTAGTGATTTTATCAACGCCTCACCACCCAGTTTGAAAAGAACTGGAGGAAGTTCGTCGGGACCTGCCGCTTTCCCCTGCCTTAGTAATCGAATACATGACTCTACTTCTACTTCTGATGGGGGCTCAAGTGATACCACCCAAGAAGTCACAGTTGTTGACACCACAGTAACTATACTAACGCGCGGCCAGCTAAACTGTTCCTTGAAGTACTCGGCCCATCGGTCAAGCCTTTGCTGTTTGTTATGGATGGGTTCTCCATTTCAATTGCAAATCGTTTCACTGACCTGAGTTCGCCGTCCATCGGTGTCACGAATAAGTTTGAACAGTCTTTGACTGTTACCTGAAACAGCTGCTATTTCCATTTCTTCGGCTACATTGACCCACCAATTTTCGCGATCTTTCTTAAGGCTTCGCGTAACTTGTCTTTGCAGCTTTCTCCGCATCTTATTCATCTCCTTACGGTTCGAAAGCTGACGCTTTTGCTCCATTATACTCAGCGACTCTTGCGAGATCCAGTATCTCTGATGGACAACGGATCGAGGACCACAGGCGAAACCTTCTGCAAAGTGCATCGCTTGTTTGATATGAGCCCAATGCTGATCTACATTACTGTTCATCGTAGATCCTAGCTCATGTGCTAACTTCTGCTCGTAACGGGTGCGTACTTCTGGATCACACAAACATTGCACGGCTAATGGGGTTTGCGGTTTGCGACGATAACCATGGAGCTGGAGAGATAATCGCATTAAAACTAATGCATGGTCCGACTCTACGTACGTGGACCAGTAAGATCTACAGTTCTGAACAGAACTGCGCCATCGGTAGCTTACGGCGATATGGCCAATTTGACTCAAAATACCTGTAGAGTTAGAGCGCCATGTCGCTGTGCGACGCGAGCTGTGTCGGAAATTTGTGCTAGACAAGAACAATCGATTGTCTGCACAAAATTGGAGAAGCCTATCCCCGTTATCTGTGCGCTCAGCGGGTAAAGCACAACGCCCACCTAAACGGGCTTCTGACACACTGAGTTTGCCAACTTGTGCATTGAAGTCACCAGCTAGCACTACGATGTCAGAACCTTTACTGCTGCGAACGAGGGTGGCGAGTGCATTATAGAACTCATCTTTCTGTGCGTCTGAGCTGCAGTCTGTTTGGGGCGTAGGCTGAGATCACAAACAAACTGTGCTTAACACAACTATCCTTTCGAACACCGACTGATCCCTGGAATCTTACTGCACATAGACGACTGGTAATCGGGATTCACTTTGAGACAGCAGCCTCAGCCTTGTCAGTCAAGACCATTCCTACACCACGTTGACCCGCAGCTCGAGCTACTTCGTCTCCTGAAGCGCACAGGAAGTACCTCGATGAGATACCAGGAGCAGTTAGTTGAATCGCACTGCTCGAATCCTGTTTACGCGTTTCACTTACGCAGCAGACATAAATCTTCAGAGAGTTCATTGTGAGGGCTAGGCACGCCTGCTGACCGGCCTGCATGAGAGTACGCACGTTGGAGCCGAGATTCAGAGGCTGACGGGGCTTGAGAAAATGTGGGTTACCAGACAGAGGATTATTCCCGACACTATTTGACAGTGAATCGTTGCGAGTATCGACCATGTTATCAATGGGAGCATTATGGGTGGATAGATGGGGCAAAGAGGGATGGTCAGGGACAGAAGGCAAAGATTGAATAACAGAGAGGAAACTCTGAGCAGTAGCACATTTATCACTACCCACCCCGCTCGATGCAATGGGCACCGCGGTCCTGATTAGCCTGCGCGACGACCGATGCAGTATGGAATTCTTTGTATTCGTGCAGTTCATGGGAGATGTTGGACGGGTACTGCTAGGGTGTCCAGCCACAAAGCAGGAGAACGATTAGGGTCCTCATCCAAAGCCTTTAGTTCTGACAAGAACCTATCCGCAAGGCAGCGGGATGGCTTAGTGGAAGCCCATTCACTTGGATCAATTATTGTTCCACTGGTTTTTCCGACTGAGTTGCCAGCTCAAATCGACCCCCAACCTGGAGGACCAGGAGACTGGACTTCGTCTGGCCTGTACCCATTGACCTGTCAGGTGTGATTGCATCTCCGGCTTAAGGAAGCCATCCTGTATAGCTCTTTGGGTCATAGAGGCGCGCAAGTCATCACACCACGTCAAGGTGCAGTCTCGTCGTGATGGCATGCATTTTCCCCCACCCAAATGCAAAATGCTTCTTCAAGACTGGCAAGGAGATTCTCCTGCGCTCACTCTTTGTGAGGAACGTTTGGAAATCGTCAGCAGCTTTGTGTACCTTGGCAGTTGTATTTCCACTAGTGGAGGTATCGGAGATCAGATCTGTTCTCGCACCTCTAAGGCCCGTTCGGCTTTGCCAATCTATGGCTCCTGTGGCGTCGTCACGAAATCAGGCTTTCCCTAAAGGGTAGAGTCTATTACGCCGCAGTTTGCTCGGTGCTGCTTTATGGTTGCGAAACCCGGCCAGTTACAGAAAAGGATCTGCGCCGGCTGACTGTATTCGACCATCGTTGTCTACGGACAATCACACGAGTATGGTGGCAGCATCACGTCAGTAATGACAAAGTGCGGAGGAGAGTATTCGGGATGGACTGTTCATAACTCAGGGTAATTGTTTCTCTTCGTGGGCTACGGTGGTTAGGTCATGTCTTACGGATGCCCGCTCAGCGTTTGCCTCGCCTCGCTTTATTCGCGCTCACTGGACAGGATGGTAAACGGTGGCGTGGTGGACAACCGATGACCTGGAGAAGTTTGAAAAAGCCGACTTCCCGTAAAGCCGCAGTGGGACCTTGTCGCCTACCAGGTTGGAGCAACAATGACACCGAAAACAGTTGGATTGATACGCTGGCCGAAATGGCCCGAAACCGTAGTCAGTAGCGTCAATGCTGTATGGAATGCTGTGTTGGCTCCCCATCCTACCCCTTCCAAATATGAAAACCACAAATGATACGAACAAGAAAAAATCAAAATACCGTGTGTGGAAAAACTTGCAAAAGAAATCTTTCTAACATTTATGTCCTTTTTCTTTTCGCACATTGTTTTCCTATTATCCCATGGTTTCTTTGGCACGTTGTCTGTACCAGATCCGTGTTATATATATATATATATATATATATATATATATATATATATATATATATATATATATATATATATATATATATAGTTTTTAGCTCCATATCGATATCACCCCACCCACTATGCACTCGATATCTTTGAACACAACCCTTAGTCATATCATTTCCATTTGTGCAATTACACAAGGTTTCTTCGGCTCAACCAATATTACTTTATGGGTCCTGAATTAATCCACCCGCGCATTCTCAATGAGACTGCAGACATTAGCAGCTCCTTGTGCATCTCTTTTTCAGCGATGTGTTGACACTGGAGTTTTCCCAATAGCTGGAAAAAGCAGCCATCGTACCGATATATAAGAAGGGTAGTATACATCTTGCTTCTAGTTACGGACTCGTAGGTCTTACTAGCATCACAAGCATAGTTTTCGAGAGTATTCTCAGGAGTGCGGTTCTTTCCCATTTGTATACAAATTGGATTCTCTCCTTGTCCCAACATGGGTTTCTTCCTGGCAGATCATGCATCACCAATATACTTGCTGTCATAGATGGTCTGACAAAAACCTGCGATGACGGCCAGCTCTCGCACGCTGTGTTCATCGATTTCGCTAAGACCTTCGGGAAGATCCCACATGCTCCTCCTCCTTATAAGCTGCACACATTTTTTATCACAAAGTGAATTGCAGCATAATGGTTAAACCCCATAATCAGAGGACATGCTGTAAAGGAGGGTTATGGGAGTACATTCACGTAAGAACCAGTTCATTGATCCTGCTTTTGAAGAGAGAAAGGTTGTAAATGGGCAGGAAGACAACGAAGGAGAATGTTCTACAATTTAACTGTCCGGGGAAAGAAAAAAGATTGTACCTCAGTAGTAAGACATCTAGTGACAGAAATTTGATAACGATGCCTGGGTACTTGATGTTCGGGAAAAAGTTTTGGCAAGAGGAACTGCTGAGGCAGGCTCAGAAGAAAAAAAACCAAAATAGTACCGGTAAAAGAGGGACAACGAAGCAACAACTCGACGATGGGCTGGTGACTGCAGACTCGAGGTTAGGAAAGGGTCATCGACCAGCCGGTTGGCCTTTCGTTGAACCCGATCAAGAAAGAAAAAGAGACGTAGGCGGAGCTTCACCCCACATGTGACTGGAGCATTCAACTGCGGGGCGGATTTGACATTATATAGCAGAAGCAAATAAGCTAGTGTGAAGAAGCGTCTGATGCGAAACAGAAAACCAACTCTGCGCGCAACATGAGGTGCGAGCTGAGATATGAAAACGGACCAATACAGAGAAGTTATAGATAAGCCAAGAAGAGAGGTAGAATATGTGGAAGGTAGCACAGTTGAATCATAGGACCTATAGAAGACGTTCGATCGCAGCTGATGAACGTGTCTTCTATCCGGTCTCACCGAAATACCAACGTAATCTCCTCTTTAGGACGAATAGAGAGGACGCAAGTCGATTGACAGATGAGAAAGTGTATTCTATATATCGTGGCACCGAAACAGTGCCGATACGAAAAAATACACCGAATGAAAACGAACGCAGCGGTTGAGGAGAGAGCGAACCGCGAGCGCATACAACCGGCGAAGAACCGAAAGTGAAAGTGATTCAAAGGTAAGGTCGACGGAAACCTCGGGAAAGTCAGTCCAGTTAAACGTACGCAACGGAACAGAACAGTGAGGTCGATATCAAACGTCGGAAAAGATCATAGAGAAAACAGATCCAAAGTGGTCATTTTCTGAGAACGGTCGAGGCGACTATAGACCCATAAGGGGATAGTGAATGATATGGTAGAATTATAGTGAATGATGTTTCAAAGCAATCGAGGGAAAAGGAGTTCTGGAAGCTTAAATTGCGATCTGATTGTGGGATCTCCAGGAGATGTATTCGAGGTCGGACTCTAAAGACGCACTAATTGCACTGCGGTCACGATCGAAGTTGGTGTTGGCATGACGGGGAGTGTGGTAAAAAAGGGAAGATTGGGTGTTGACGTCAATGGCAAAGGAATGGATTGGGTTAGACGTAGCAGATAGAAAATCATTAATAGATAACAAATAGGGTGTGCTCAATTACTAACCTTAGGAAACACCAGCATTCACACGAAATAGCTTGGACAAAACCTTATCAACTCGGACGAAGATGGTTCGCTTACTGAGGCAACGATGTCCATAATACGAGAGCGGAGGAGAATCCGAACGTGGACAGTTTCACCAGAAGACCTTCGTGCCAAACTCGGTCAAAGACCTTAGAGATGTCGAGCGAGATCATGTGTTTCTGTGTGGTTATCGAATGCAGCCGACCAGGAGTGTGAGACAAGAGCCAGGATATCACCGGTGGAACGGCGAGGTCGGAATCCACGTTGGCGATCGCCCAGTAGCCCTTCGCGTTTGAGAAATGTATGTAGTTGATCGGCGATGACAGTTTGAAATAGTTTCGAAGTAACAGGTGTGAGGGAAATAGGAGGATAGTTATTCGGATCGAAAAAAACACCGCTTTTGGGAATAGGAAAAATTACGGCCTGTTTCCAGGGAATCGGAAAAGTATAAAGTTGGAAAGAGAGAGAGAGAGAGAGAGAGAGAGAGAGAGAGAGAGAGAAAGAGAGAGAGAGAGAGAGAGAGAGAGAGAGAGAGAGAGAGAGAGAGAGAAAAGATGATGTAAGAGAGAGGCCAATTCAGGGGCACACATTTTAAGAGCGATGGGTGATATACCGTCCGGACCGGGTGGTTTGGATACGATTAAGGAACGCAGCGCTTGGCGGACCTTACTAGTGCCAATGAGATTGAAAAAAGGAGACAGGGAAGGGAAGGAGCCGGAGGAGTAGGATAAGCGGTTAAGGTGTAGCTGGAAGCACTGGGAAGCAAAACCTCGGCTTTCTTATGTGGTTCACAAGCAAGGTCACCAGAGGAGTTGCAGATGGGAGAAAAATTGGAAGGGTGAAAATTGCGGGAGACTGCTTTGGCAGGGGACCAAAATGTCCGGCTACATGTAGCAGACAAAAATGATCGTTCGGCTTTCCAGCGGACGAAGCGTTCTTTGGTTCCCTGTATGGTTGATGGGCATCTGTTCCTGGCTTGCAGGAAGCGGCGGTGGGAGTCAGGGATAGGTGAGCGGCGCCAGCGGTGAGATGTTGCACACTTCAAACGTACAGCACGATGACATGAGTGGTTGAACCACTCGGGGGATCCAGGTTTGCCGGATTTGGAAAAGTGAGGAATAAAAAGTTGCATACCTTGGGGAACGATGTCAGTGAAGTTAGGAACGGAAACGGAAACGTCTGGAGAAAATCAGCAATCATTCCAAGGATAGGATGCTAGGGAACAGCAAAAGCCATTCCAGTTGGTTGAACTGTATTGTCAAAATGGGTGGAGGATCGGGGCAAGTAAAATTGATGGAACAGTAAATAATACAGTGATCAGATAAGCCAAGTGGAGAAGGAGCAGAGATGCCTCAAAAGAGAGAAGGAAAAGAAGTGAGAATAAGATCAGGCGTGTGAGCACGATCGCCAGCTCGATCAGGAATACGTGTGGAGAGGTCAGCAAGTTGGCACAGGTTGTCGACCACGGCGAAGTGTTCGGCTTCGCACCCCAAAGCCGAAGTTCCCGATGAATGAACCATCAAGTTTCCATTGCCAACCTTAAAATCTGAGATGGGGATATGACAGTTGGGATCCGTGACAAACAGGTGCTCAATGTCTGAAGATAAGAAATCAAAGATCGATGAGTCGCTACTGTTGGGTGAACACAGAAGTAATGATTAAAATAAGGAAGTCGGAGCTTCAGACACATCAACTCAAAGTCACGACTGAAAAAGTCAATATTCTGGATTCTGGATGTGGCGGCTGACTGGTGAACAAAGACGCGGACACCAGCTTTGGGTAAAAAAGAGGAGTTGCAGGTATGGTAGGGAAATTAGAGGTAGGTGGTGTATTATGAAGGGGAGATTTGATTTTCGGTCAGAAACAGGACCATAGGAGGGGAGAAATGGGTGCACAGAATCGATGTTATGGTTTACTCCACGAAGGTTAGTGAGGGTAATGAGTTCATTGTTGTTTTCTGGATGGGCAGAGCGAGGGAGAGAGAGAGAGAGAGCTGGACAAGGATGGAAGAAACGGCGTGGCGGTCAGGTTATGACTTGGCGCAGGGGCATGGAGAAATTGACTTCGGCTGGTGCTTCCCGTGTCCTTGGTTGAGGCCCGAGAGAAGGGGATTGCTGTTCGCTAGAGACGTTGAAAAATATTGCTCAGAACCAAGACCAGTGGCGGGAATGCTGTATAGCCTGTCTGTTGACCTCCCGTTCCCTATAAACAATTGAAAAACAGACAAAAAAATCTACAAAATGTTTGCGGTAAAATATTAAAAAAGTTGCTTTTACTTGTAGTCTTCATGCTGACTCTTAATCCCCCACCCCTCGAATTTGTAATTTTTCTCTGTTGTCGTTGCGTTGGCATCATGCTTGTTCTCAAGCCGGTGTCATATATATATATATATATATATATATATATATATATATATATATATATATATACTGTAGCACATAGCCCGCTGATAACATCGGTTTCCGACCGGCTTGTTTAGTAGCCATTTTCCACTGGCTTAAAGTGAATTGATATGGAGGAAGTGGACAACCGAGGAAATGGGCTTGTTTAATGAGCATTTCGTCTTAATTTATTGCTTTGGATAAATTGAAGCGCCCTTTAGTACCAAGTTATAGATCATTCTGTTTCATGCGCCGCAAAATGAGTGAAATAAGGATAATTATTATGAATTCATACTTTGGGAGATAAAAGTGAGCAAGCGAGAATGTCATTCGGGAAAAGTAGCAAGAAATAATTTATTTTTGTTGCATGCCTACTTATGAGTACAGTAGAAGGGGCATTCATTTCACAGCCGCAAAAGCCCACTGCACCATTGGGGACAACCGGCAACCAGACCCTGAGATTTGGAGTGGCGAAGAACCACATAAGGTTCCAATAGGTCAGGTGTGGTAACGATCCGGACGACAGTGGATTACTGTCTACCACCAAAGTATATCACGGATTTTACACGATCGACATAAACAACTCGAAAACCAAACGGTGCGATAGCGCAAATCGCCGAAAGACCGGCCAGAAAGCGATCGGTTTCGGAGTAGTTTTGCTACAAGGGAAACGACTCAATCCAGCAGGACCTGGATAGGATTCATCGGTGGCAATTTACTGGGGCCTGCCACTCAATGCGAGAAAGTGTCTGCACTTACCGAACGACAGGAGGTCGATGCCCGTGAGGCAGTTGAAGCCGCCGGCGCAAGAGGTTGTGCTTCCCCAGGTGGATAAGGTTGAGGATGCTAGCATATTAAAACAAAAAAACTTCTTTTAGGCAACCCATTAATCAAATCGAGCTTGTCAGACCGGATTAAACAATCGGTAGTCATGTCTGAAAAATACCCATTGAATCATATAGAAGTCCAAATCGGTGAAACAATTGTTTTCCAGTAATTCATTCTCAGGCCATTTACAGATTACATAGTAGACACTAGACAAAAGATCATGAACATAGACATGGAATAAACACCAATCATGGGCAGGGGTTTGTCAGTCAAATTATCCTTATCATGTGATTGGTTTATCTAGCTGACGCCTTCTAAGTAACTGGAAGGTAGATTCATGCGGCCTTGATCAATCTTGGGCCAGGGAAGTTGGAGTGTCCGGACCAAACGCTTTTGGGCGCACAGGTCAGGGGTCAACTTCCTTATTCCGATTGCCTCGGCTATCGCTAGAGTCCGCAGCAGAACACGTTTGCATTTGTTTGGGGGGACACAATAAAGAACTTGAGAATGAATTACTTGGAAACAATTGTTTCGCCGATTTGGACTTCTATAATCAGCAGTCAATAAATTATCGGACGACTCATGACTTAACCCTTTTTGCTGATAGACCATTCATCTACTGTCCGACGCAGATTGGGTCAACTGACCAATAGTCAATCCGGCAAGATATTTTTATCAACCTAATCGGCCCCACAGGGCTTGAATCTAACTGAACGCCGGGATTCGGGAATATTCGATTTTCGATTTATACACAGCACAGTAATTTCTATTAAACACATTTTTGGCGAGTCGGATTTGGACTTCTAATTTTCTGTGGCGAGCTGGAGCGATCGGAATCGCAACCTGAGATTGAGTGCTCGGGTTTCACGAGAGTCGTAACGTATTGAAGGACCTTCGAGTCGTGGTCATGAATAACTTCAAACCAAGAGAACAGTGTCGTGTTGTCTCTCGCAATGTTTCCAGGGCTCTCTGGAGGCTCAAACGGGCCGTATCGACTGGGGAGCCTAAGACTATCATATCACTCCACAAGGTGTTCGTCCCCCCCCCCCCCACATCGAGTATTACGCTCCGGCATGGCGGCTGTATACGGTGGAGGACGTTGAGGCCTTGGAGCAAGTACATCACGACGAGATTGCATCTTGACGTGGTGTGATGGCTTGCGTGCTTTTATGACCCAAAGTGCTATACAAGATGGCTGCCTCAAGTCGGAGATGCAATCATGCCTGACAAATCGATGGGTAGGGACCAGACGAAGTCCAGTCTCCTGATCCTTAAGGTTGGGGGTCGGTTTGAGCGGGCAACTCAGTTGGTAAAGTCAGTGAAAGAATAACTGGTCCAAGTAAATGGGCTTCCACTCAGCCACCCCGCTGCCTTGCGGTCGAATTCTGGTTAAGCTCAGGTTGAGAACCCTAATCGTTCTTCTGCTTTGCGGCTGGACACCCTAGCAGTACCCATGAACTGCACGAATACCAAGAATTCCATACTGCATCGGTCGTCGAACAGGATAATCAGGACCGTGCTACCCATTGCATCGAGCGTGGAGGATAGTGATAAGTGGGCTACTGCTCAGAGTTCCCTCTCTTTTATTCAACTTTTGTCTTCTGTCCCCAACCACCTCACTATGCCCCATCTATCCACCCATAATGCTCCCACTGATAACACGGTTGATACTCGCAACGGTTCATTGTCAAATATTGTGAATAATCCACTGTCTGGTAACTCACATTTTCTCAAGCCTTGCCAGCCTCTGAATCTCGGCTCCTTCAACGTGCGCACACTTATGCAGGCCGGTCAGCAGGCGTGCCCAGCACTCACAATAGATTCTCTGAAGATTGATGTCTGCCGCATAAGTGAAACGCGTATCCAGGATTCGAGTAATGTGATTCAGATTATTCACAACAGGAAGTGGTAACGAGTCCCCATTGGTGACAGTGGTGTTTTCTGTAGCATACACTCGATCGATGTTTTCAATCCTTTTCCTTAAACCAGTACCTTTCTGAAAGGGTCTGTGTTTTCATTTTGGACACAGGCGCGAGTGATGAGGCCATTTGGGGCAAGGTTATCACAAATAGGTCAGGACAGAATGAAGCATATCAGCTTGTGGAAGCAGGGTGTTATGCAAACGCCAGAGAAATTATTGCAAAAATCATCATCATCATCATCGTACAGCGTTAAACAGCAGGGCAAGCCCCACTGATCACTGCCTATCTCATCATGATGCACGTTGAATTAGAAAGTATGACTCTACACGATGGGCAGGGAGTAGACCTACACGGGTGGAAAAAGGAATACACAGTCTAACTGTACAAACGCATTACGATCAATCATTCAGATTCGACAGAAAGTGACAACACGATCGCCACTGTTCACGGTTTGCTGCCATATCCTCCAGTCTCTGCAGCCAACTAGGTGAGGGATCTTTTGGACTCCGACCACAGAGACGTGAGGCACCTACTTTTCCTAAGTTCGCGGAACGGAGAATAGGACACGGTATGGTAGACGTGTGCTTGCCATACGTAACGCGTACCCCAACCAACGAGGTCTACTAAGCTGGATACGCTGTGACAAAACCTTTTCTGAATTAGAACCCAATACTCGGTTTCTGACCTCAGCGTTGCCCACTCGGCTGTTCCACCCGATCTTAGCGATACTACGTAAACATTGATGGTCGAAAACCTCAAGACGACGAGTATATCATCTGCACGCAGACTCCAAGTCTCGCAAATATACAACAAAACTGAACACACTGCGGCGCAGTACACACGACCTTTCAGCTTCAGTGAGATATCAGGTCGGCACCACAAGGGTTTCAGTCCAGCGTACGCCGCTTGAGCCTTGAATATGCGCGTGCTCACCTCTACTACTGTGCTTCCACCGGTTGTCAAGCTGCTGCCGACGTAGGTGAAGCGGTCGGAAAGAGGTGTTAGCCCTAGTCACCTTTGCTAAGCAGTTTAGACGATATCTTATCGGGCGTCGGTTTCGAATTCGTGCTGATCATCAAGTCCTCCTGAGGTTGCGAAAATCCAAAGATCCCAAAGGCTAGATGGCTCGGTGGCAGGAACAGGTACAAGTGCTCGATTATGTGGTTGAATACTGGGCGAGCAGTACTTTTACTTTTATGCGGCTAGCTCCTGTGAGAGGATGAGCGAGCTTCATGCGTATTTCGAATGAAAAAGAACTTTTCATGAAGGGTCTCAGGCATTTGGTACGAAGTGGCGTCTCCAGCGTGACTCGGCCTTTTGTTCGAGATAGTGACTCTAGGCCATGCACAACCAAGTGCTACCTGCCGGGCAACAGAAAGTTGTGTTGAAAGCCGTTGACCGAACGAGCGGTTCGTACGCCTTTTGGATGGTGGTGTACCAATCCGAGATGCCCAACGCGTGCTAATGATCTTGGTGCATGGTTGCCGATGGCTCTCTAGGAGCTCGTTCGACATTCAGTAGAAGTCACCTAGACCCAGGGGTCCATGCAACCCTGCTGATTGGACGGATTTCCTCGGTAGCCGTTGGACCACGAGAGGTCTCATCCGCCTATGCAGGAGTATCCGTTTTCTCATGCTGGGTGCCGTCTCACCTAGATTTTTAGGCATCGGTAACCCTCAACCTGGTCTTGCCCGCCTTTCGGGCGGTTTGCCGGGGTGTGGCTGCTGATGCATGCCCCAGCTTCGTGGAGCCACAGGTGAGAGTTGGGCAGGTGATGGAGACCAAAGAGATGGAAGATATCCCGAGGGACACCACAGTCTATCAACTCAGAGGTGCTAATTCTCTCAAATACTCCACACAGTCGTCGCAGAAATACCGATACAATGTCAAGGAGGCCGGTTGGAAATCATTGAGGTTGTCCTTCTTGCACTGCTGTCTGTGTGGCACAGGTCAGCCTACAAGAAAATACTAGATAACAGTGGAGCTCTATCCAGTCTAGTGACAGCGATACAGACTTAGTTTGTGCAAAGCTGGAGTCGAGGGGTTAAACACTTACCCAGTGAGAGATGACAGGGTACAGTTTGTGGTCAAGGCCTTCGTTGCCCATGAGACGGATTGGAACGCCAGAATACAAATCCGATTGTTGGCACACAGCGCTGTCCCCTTTCTTTCGAAAAGGGAGTGGTATTAAAGTTCCCCAGTTCACTGGGAATCGTTCTTTTTCCCACATTAAGCAAAACAGGGTATGCGATGGCTCAGGCTATATCGAAAGATATGACTTGTATATCTCCGATGCCACGCGATTTTCTCCGGGGGATTTCCGGTTCTTCAGCTAGTGTTACGTCGGTGATGTCATCTCGGCTTCGTGGATTGTTATTGACGTCAATCTCACTATGGACTGTGAAATTCGGTTCACAGAACCTGCCGCAGGACAGTTCAGTAAACAATCGCAGTGTTTCGCCCATCGTCGGACCTTTTTAATCTGCCCAGGAATGAGCAGCCCGGCAGCGTCTAGAAGGAGGGGTTTTACCGACTGTCACCTACCGGATGCGGTACGGGTTAGGCGGAAGAGCTTTGAGAAGTCCCCGCAATTAGTCGCAGTCTCCATGGTTTCTGTGATTTTGGGCCAGTGGTTGTTGCAGTCGCTCCTTACCGAACGGGTGACAGAAGTCTGGGTAGCCATTTAGCGGGCACCTCTAGCCTTTCCGGTTAACTGAAGAGTCGTCCCTGAGGTCCAGTCTTTCTGTCGTCGTCGCATAAACCCCATTTCGTCTAAAGTGGATTGTCTGACCGATGCCTTCATTGAAGTCCATTGGTACTTCTTCTCCGCCTAAGAACGTGGCGGCTAGATGCGAAGCAATAGCATCCGAAACGCTGCCACAGTAGTCCGATTCGGGCGCAATTTTTGCGGCGATTGGCTGGGTGTATCTTGAAGTGTGCACAGACGAGGGCGTGGTGGGTGCCATTTTTGTTACCAGTCTTCGCGCCTCAATAGGACAGACAGTCTTCTATGAAAGATGACCAGCGTGATCGTATGAGAATGTAGTCGATCTGATGCGCTGTGTAGCCGTCATTAGAGTATCATGTTACCATGTGTTTTCTAGGTTGTTGGAAGCAGGTGTTGGTGATGGTTTGGCTGTTGAAGTCTGAAAAACTGACGAGACGTTCATCATTACTGCATTGCTGTCCGTGATCATATTTTCCCGAAATATGTTTAGTTACCTGGGTTGAGACACCAGTGAGGGCGTTCCAGTCCATCTCAAACAGAAGAATGTCACGTTTCGGACACTGTTCATCACCTCTTGTAGTCTGTCGTAAAGCGGCGTAAACCGCAACAACCGATACCTTCAAGAGTGAAGCGCACAAATGATCTGAGTCGATCCGAGGGGATATCGGGTTCCGTGAGAGCTGTGTTTTGTTAGCCTTGTTGTTGACAGCTGTGTTGATGCCGTGGAGACCCAAGGTGTCCGTGGGTCCGCTGTAATGGAGGTGATAACTCTCGTCCACTGCGGGAACTTCTATACACCGGCAGCCGGACTTCGCCAAGACGTGCGATTTCGACGGGGCAGTCGTGTAGCGTATATGCGGTGCTCGCTTGGCTTTCAGTGTCCAGTGGTGTTCTTGGATCCCAGAAGGCGATTTGGATGCGACGAGACTGCACCTTGGCGTGGTGTGATTGCTTGCGTGCCCCCACGACTCAAAGAGCTATGCAAGATGGCTTCTCCAAGCCAGAGATGTAATCATGCCTGACAGATCAATGGGTAGAAGCCAGACGAAGTCCAGCCTCAAAACCAGTTGATGGGTGACAACCGGTTTTATTCTCTATGCCCCTGAAGAAGACACTCCAGGAACTCCCAAAGCTATACCGGAAACAAAGATGACGACGTACAAACGTCTACGTATAATAATTTAGTTTCTTTTCAACAGCCCAAGAAAAATTACGGAAGGACAATGTAGAATTATGTGAACTGTACACTGGTGTACGAAGGAAAAAGTGATAGACTACGGAGCATTGAGCTGTCGAGGTTTGCGAATTCGAAAGGACATTCGATCCAATCTTTCAACAGTGGTTTCTATATGTAAAGGTCAATGAGAATTCGCTTCTAAAGATTCACCGAGATATTTCACATGGTTGGACGTTACGCTAGATCACAGTATGCAGATTTCTCTTCTTTTCTGCTTCACATTAGTGTGTGTCTGACGATAAAGCGTCACTGCCCTGACTGGTTGATCTTTCATTTCAGTTAACAGAAACCCCTATTGGATTTCAGCCAATTAAGGTTTGATTTATCCCAAATTGATCCCAATACTATTGAAGATGGACTTGCCTTGGTTTGTCAATGTTTCCCCAAAATAACTGATTCTAGGATCGAAAAATATCGTCCTAGTTCGTTGGACGAATTGATTAGTCATGGTGATATTTCCAAAACGAGTGAGTAATCATCAAATCCTGACTCATTTATTAGTTTCGAGATTTATCGGTCAAGGTCGTTTACCCCATTTGTTGTTCTATGGGCCTCCTGGTACCGGAAAAACGAGCACTATTTTAGCGGCATGCAAGGCTTTGTATGCTCCCAAAGAAATGAGTTCTATGGTCCTTGAAGTGAGTTTTACTGTTTTTTTTTGAATTTTATTATTATCATTATAACCCAACAGCTCAATGCATCGGACGCTCGCGGTATCGGTGTAGTTCGTGAGCAAGTATTGAGTTTTGCAAGCACAAAGACGTTGTTCACGTGAGTGCCATGCGTTTTTTACTTATTCTTCTGTGTGTCAGGGGGAAGTTTAAGCTTGTTATACTGGACGAAGCAGATTCCATGACAAAGGACGCACAAAATGCACTTCGCCGAAGTAGGTAAACAAAGTGCTAATGGAGTTCTGTTCAGTCATTGAAAAATTCACAGAAAATACTCGATTTTGCTTGATATGCAATTACTTGTCAAAGATTATTCCCGCAATCCAGTCTCGATGTACGAAGTTTCGATTTGCACCGGTTCCGTTCGCGTTAATGTGTAAACGATTGGAGGAGATTTCCGCGCTTGAGAAGTAAGCTGGTCATACAAATCCTTGTGACAATAATTAGTATCTCTTTGACAGACGATGGAAAGAAAGCTATCTATCGATTTACCACTGGGGATATGCGCAAAGCAATAAACTTGCTTCAGGTACGCAGTTAATTTTGTGTGTCCCCATGAATTACATAACTCTTCCGGCCACGGTCATTCTAAATGTGATTGGCGCATTTATCAGGCCTTATTCAAGCTGGTTTGTCATTGTCCGGTGGAAAAATTCCTTTTGTCACTACGATACTTTGAGTTGGAAATATCCACTGACAAAAAACACGTAGTCACACGGGTACTTAAAGTATAAATAAGGAATTTCAGTTCCTTCTTCCACGTTGAATCGGTCGAGGTTGGTAGTTGAAACTAACTTATTCAGTACATTGTCCTATAGTTTGGTCAAGTTATCTTTTGGATTATTGGACTGTAGGGACTTCAAAATCTCCCCGCCATGGAGCAGATAATCACTACGCGGTGGTTTCATTAATGTAGTTCTGACATTAGTTCCGGTTGATGCTATGGGATATCACCTTGAATTCCCCGTCTCTGTCGTCTTTTTGCTTGCACATATCGGCATCTCCCTCGATAGAACAGGTATTCCACTCCGTTGAGAGCGAAATCCTCCAGTAATGTGACTTCTCGCCTTCCCATGCTGAAGTTTCCTTCGTGGTGATAGTACTAGTTTGTTATGTTTATATTTGACCTAACTTCGATTTCCGCAGCGATTTGGTGTAGGTGCAAACAATGCCTTGCTTTAACAAAAGCTATGGTTCAACAACAACATTTTACAGTGCATCGCCGCTGCCCGCGTAACATTTCCGATGTTTGATGACAACACCGCGAGTCAGGATGGGGCTCGTCATCGTGTGTTAAGTACGAATAGTCAATCTATTGGCGAGCTAATCACTGCCTCGCCTCTGCTAATTTACATGTGTCGCATATGCGTGCCCACTGTCTACCCTACCGTGCGCCGTTTGCGCACTGCAGTCAGTGCTGGGAGAAGTGACACTGAGATCAAACCGTGACTTGGCGTAGGATTGTGAGAAAGCTGGCGTCCTTGCTAGCTTTAGTTTTTGCGTCCTGACTTCCGAGTTGTGGTCTGTAGGATGAAAACTATAGTTTGTTTGGTGGATTGATCAATGACTGAAAACGGAAGGCAATGGCGTGAATGCTGGGCGATATGCTTAGCACATTCTCGGGGCCAACTCTTCCCTAACCATTAGAAACATCATAATCTTGGGAAAATATCAGAAAGTATGTAATGGGAACTAAACAGGTAACGTCCATTTCCCCCGTATTTTGTGTACGGTGGCATTTTGTCGTTTTATATGAACGAAGTTTCGACACCATGTCCGTCCTGCGGGGGGGGGGGGGCACAATTTTTCAGTTCGAGAAAAGAAGATAAATTGAAAGGTTGAGGTTCGACATTCGGGAACAGAAACATGGTACAGTTGAAAAGCAGCTTTGGAAGATAACGGAGAAGGAAACAGTGATGTAGACGCCAAGGGATAAGCAAGCGACTAAAGATTAGATGTCAAAGAAGGTCCAGGTGAATGAATTTATTTGTAACGTGGTCGAAAAGGAATAGAAAAGACGCAGCTGCACTTCATACGAGGTCGTTGTGAACCCACAATTAACATTCGAACCGTGTCGCTGTCCGCCCGGCACTCGGCTATGGCTACGAAGCGTGATCACAGATCCCAGAATACGAGAAAGTTTTAGGTGTTTGATCAGCGATGCTTGCAGCGAATCCCGATGGTAAAATGGCGCTACAGATTATCCAACGACATTGCATGGCTATCTACCACCAATGCCAATTTCTTCAGACCCCTGCGTCAAATCATAGCCTGACCGCCACATCGTTTCTTCCTTGTGAATAGAGCACGAAAATATAAGTGATACGCAAGCATATGAAAAGTATTAAGGGCGAAAGCCCCGCAAATCTTTCTGAAGTACTAAGCACTTGGAAAGTGATAGTGCATGCCATATTCTACAATGATATCTGTTAGTTGCTCCGTAGCGTGCGCTCTACGTACATTTTGGTTGTTGCCGGCTATTTCTATGCTCACCTTGGAAGCGCAGATGAGAAAGGGACGGTTATAGGAGCTTCATTTCCCGCTTCATCCAATCGAACCCACAATGGTAATCTATTCATTCATTTGTTTCTTTTATCACGAACTGATCCTAGAGAGCCTGAAATACTGGTAGATAAAAATGGAGTGCAAGCTAATTAATCAAGGAGGCGAATGTCTCACCGGTTCAAATTCATGGATATCGTCTGCAACGTTGGGCGTAGTATTTCAAATGAAAGTTTAACGTTCCCGCATCTGCTGTAATGGTGTTGAATAGCATAATTAATTAAAACATCCATACCTTCGGCGAATAATTCGGATATGCTTCAGGGAGCTGTTTTTTCTGCACCAGTGACCTTCCATCCAGTTTTCTGGCATATTTAAAATACCAATGATGTGGCTCTTTGTTAGACTGTCTCTGTAACCCAGGATTTTAGTAAATTTTCCAATAATCTGTCTCATAATTTCTCTGTTCGATCCGGTTTGACTTTGAAGTTGTTCAAATGCTTCGAGCGTATATTTATCCTTTCTCGCTTGGCTTATCCTTATGATCCATCTGTCAGTTTCACAGAACCACTTGCTAGGGTGGGTTATGTCAGTACTTAGGAATCACCATCGATGCAAATTTGAAGTGGTCATCTCACATTTCAAACAGTGTGAAGAAACTACGCCAGCCATCTTACCCAATCCGAAAGCTGAGACATTCTAACGGTTAACAGAGTGCTATTCCCCTTTTCGTTTATCAACGTATTTTTTTTTGTTCTACTTTACTACATCCCGGTTATTTTCTGGTCTACTCAAAACAGACTTTAAAATTCTTCCCCAAGTTCTATTTCTTATTGGTCGGCTATCATTCACACCCTGAACTGTACAGTCTGCTAAGTTGTGTGAATTACACCTGGCAGTACGTGAAAAGGTCACTTACAAAATCCTTGCGGACAGCACTCATCCTTTATACAGTGATCTGTCCAAGTATAACTTTCTCACTTCTACACGTTCCTCTTTCCGATCCACACCCTCTCGCATTAAAATCTGTAAAATTCTACTGTTTCTTATCTGGTCCGAATTCTCACAATCCGGGTGCGAAAATCGATCGAATTTCTTCGCAATTTCGATATGTAGTCGTTCTTTTTTTACCCCATCGATTTGATGAGTTGCTAAGTGTAAGTTTTTTTGACATCAGGTTTCCCCTAAAAGATAGAGTCTGTAACGCCACACTCAGAGCAGCCGTTTCTCCTCGTCGGCTACGGTGACTAGGTCACACCTTGGGAATGCCCGCACAACGTTTGCATCATCGCGATCAATTCGCGCCCACTGGACAGGATTGGAAACGGCGGCGTGACGGACAACCGATGACCCGGAGAAGGAGTTTAAAATAATTGTCTCCCAGTTTAGCCGTATTGGAACCTTGTCGCCTACCAGGTTGGAGCGAGAATGACACCGAAAACAGTTGGTTAGTGACACTGACGGATATCGCCCGAAACCGGAGCCAGGGGCGCCAGTCCGGTACTGCCTCCCTATCCTTCCTCTTCCACATACGAAACTGCGAAAGATACAGAAAATACCGATTGTAGTAAAACTTGCGACGGTGGTCTCTCTTTGGGTGACGAACAATCCACTCTGAATATTCTCCTTCGCACTTCATTATGAATGAAATGATACTGCCACCAAGCTTGTGCGACTGATTGTAGACACCGTTGGTGGAACACGATCGGCCAGCGCAGATCTTCTCGAACTGGCCAGATTTCGCATCCATAAGGCAGCACCGAGCGAAGTGTGACGTTATAAACTCAGCCCTTTAGAGGAAATCTGATGTCTTGACGACACCACAGGTGCCTTATATTGGCAAAATCCTAACGGGCCTTAGAGATGCGTATCGGGATCTCGTCTCCGTGGTCTACCGATAGAGAGCTTTCAGGATACAGAGGTACTTCTCGGGTATACCGTTCCTCAATAGGTATGTCCATAGATCGATCCAGTCGACAGAGTCAAAGACAGCCCTGATGTCCAGAAACACGATGATAGTTGACCTTTGAAAGATGCGGCGGAGTTCAAGCAAAAGGCGAAGGGGTGAGATTTGATCCGTGCAGCCGCAGTCGAGACCCAGCTTATTCTTCACGACACTGGAGCTTGAGCAACGGAGAAAGTTTCAGTTTATTCGACCACTAACCTCGTACTTCTGTGCTGTTTTCGGTTGCTACCTTCCGGTGTCTTCAAGTAAAAGATAAAACGCATAATGGTTGTCGATCTTCTCACTGGAATTCGTCCGCTATCTTTGAAAAGCGCAGGGGGAATACGATCCGATCCGTGTGGCCGTTGAAGGTTTGTGCTTCCTTTCGATTTTCCGCTTCCATCGGGGGACTGTCTGGAATAGGCCACACGGGAAGTGTAGAAGGGCCAGGCGCTGTAGAAGCAGCCAATGGCCAGTTAAATTGGGAGTGAGTGTCCTGCTCAGTGGTCTAGTTTAAGCGGCAGGTTGGAGATTGGTGTCCCATCAGTTTCGTGGATTGTCTCACTAACCTGTTTTTCGCGGTCCGGTGATGTGAATGAGTTGAAAGTGCTTCCTGGATTTGCCAGAAGCAGAGGCTGCTCCCAAATCGAGGGCACGTTCTGACCAGGTCTCACGACCAGCACCCAAACTGTTTTCCAAACGTGAGCGGATTTCACGCCGTGCTTCGTTGTATTGCACATCAGCAGACATGTTGGTGGCTATCAAGCAACAACGAGGAGTTTGAAAAAATCCAACTTCTCTGTGTGTGATAGACCGTACCAAAACTGGCCAGGCCGGCGTTCAGTAAGGCTTTTAGTTGCTCCCAGTGCTCATCGACATCAGGTGGGGTGATGGATTCCAGTGTCTGAACCAGCGTAGTGTGGAAGGCTTCCGGCACTAGTGGGTCGTTCAGTTTGTTGTTGTTATGGCCAGCATGAGCTACGTGATCGATTTGAGACCATTCCTGTAATAAGGAAGGTGGACGCTGTGAGGGTATTCACTGATGCATCGATGGACGGCCTAGTTTCGTTAGCAGACAGCACATCTTGGTCTCTCTAAAATTGATGGCAAGGCTCAGGCCAGCAAAGCAGGTCAGTGGCCCAGTCAGTTCGTGACGAGACGGAACGAAACCATTCAGTCAGCTGCGAACATTCGCCCTTACCGAACCGGGCGGAGTCAACCAATCAGCTGCCAACACTTGTTTTGACCGACGGTAAGGAAGTCAGCCAATCGGGGACATGAACTAGATAGCCATTTAGAAGACCCGGTTATAGGAAGAGCTCTGAATCGTAATTTTGGGAGGGATGAATCCCCAAAGAGCTGGAATGAATTAGTGATCATGCCGATTTATAAGAAATAAAACTGGTTCAGCCACCGAGGTTATTGCGAAGTTCCTCTGTGACTTTTATTTTGTCAACCAAAACACGTGCTAAGCAAGGTAATGTAGAGTTGCGACAGACATTTATGCGGGATGGGATAAATCTAAATTCGGAACGTGTGGAGGGATGAGAACGGCATACAGATAAGTCACGGTACAAGGGATTGGTGGGGTCTGCAAGAATATTTTCGGCGATTTTTTCACAGACTATAATGTGCAAATCGCAAACTTTGGAGATAAGACATCCCATGGAAATCAAAGAGACACGACTGATAGTGGCCACGCCCTGGTGTAGTGTGGTAAAATCTTTCCTTAGTAGACCGGGAAAGATTACGGGCAAGCAGTACAGTAGCACTGGGAGTATGCATTGATGGTCAAAAGAAAAAAATGACAACTTGGGTGGCACCAAACTGCCTTAGTTTACGAATTTGAAAAGACAGTCTACGCAGTTTTTTAACACAATCAAGAATGTGAGAAGACCATCGTAAATTGGTGCTGATTGTGACGCCTAAGTATTATACCGAGTCAGCTCTGGAAATTGGGGCATTGTTGGTGATTGATTGCTCATTGGGATAAGAGAAACGAGAAAGGGAGAAAGTACACTCAAAACATTTGCAAGTGTTGAGATGTAGTCCAGAATGGGACGAAAAATTCTAAATATTATACAAGTTCTCGGAAAGAGAGTAAGTCTTGGTGGTTGGAGATAGGTTACCAGAGCACGACTTCATCAGCGTATTTAAAAAGTTGTGCAGGTGGTGCGGCGGTCAAGTCGCTAATATATGTGGTGAAGAGAAAGAGGGAAAGAACGGCACCCCGAAGAACACCTGAGTTGTTATTCAAAGGACTCGATAAACTTGTACCAACTCTAGTACGTTGAGTTCTGTTGGAAAAGTAGTCTTTCAACCACGAGAGTAAAGAAGTGGGACAGCCAAAGGACTCCAACTTTTGAAAGAGTCGAGAGCGAGGAACCGAATCGAATGCGGAAGAATAGTCGAAGAAAATACATTGAACAGATTTTATGGAATCATTTAAGTTGTTTCAAATTAAATGGCAAACTGAAGCGACTGCCTCCAGAGTGCATCCGGTGGGTTTGTACGCAAACTAATGGGGGTCATTTGGAACAGCAAGAGAGGGACGCAATCGACTTAGGATAGCGTGCTCGGTCAACTTGAGCGCAGAAGAAGTGATGGCGATGGGACGAAAGCGTTTTCACAAAATGTTGAACTTGGAGTTTTTGGGAATAGACACTACTGTCACGGGCTTCCAGGAGGCAGGAATGGCACCAGCGTCAACAGATTTATTGATGAGGGAATTCATGATTCCGGATAGCTGGCTTGCTTCAAATTTGAGGTCCGTGGAGGTTAAACCGTCTGGACCCACAGCAGAAGCTGTCTTTGAGGTTCGAAGAAGCTTGAAGACGTCTGAGGAAAATGGCTCTATATCTTAAGGAACAGAAGGAAAATAAAACGGCAGGGTATCCGAAAAAGGATATATAAACGCGGCGTTCAGGCTGTTGGCACATATGTCATGGTTTTTTGATCGGGCCCGTTGTCCACATAGAAGCCAGAGAAGTTTGCTCTTGGTGGTACAAAAGAACTGGTGGGTAAATTTCCTGTTCAGCCGAATCGAATCTCTTGTTTGATCAGGATGGAGTGTCCTTTCACCGAAGCCTGTTCGTGTAGTTTGTAGGCACGTTCTCTTTGTCTTCTCAGAGACTTCAGCAATGGAGAAGCTATTCTGCCTTTGTTGAAAAATGCAGTCTCCATAAAACAACACAAATCAACTACCTCTCTCAGTGTCTTCGTAAATAGGTCTAGCGGGCAAAAAGAGCCGTCGAAGGAAAACCACGAAGTAACAATGGAAAGGGATCTCTGAAGAAGAGTAATGTTAATGGGTGACAGATTTCCAGAGGTTATCCTTGGTTGTTTTGTCCTGACGAGTGAACAGTGCGCTGAACGTGAATAAACTTTGGGTCTGATGATAATGAGAGCGTGATCATTCGTTGAAACAGGAGCTTTCAGTTGTAAGTGAAAAAGATCAAGATGGTTTGTGATAATTCTGTCTAAAACAGCGTTCCCTCTAGTTGGGATAGGACGGAAGTCACTTAAACCACAAGCGAGTAAGGGATACGTAGGCGCATGATTAAAATCACCAACAACAAAACATAAACAGTCAGACAGTAATAGAACCAGGACGAG
The DNA here is from genome assembly GCA_948099385.1 of Fasciola hepatica. Classification (NCBI taxonomy): domain Eukaryota; kingdom Metazoa; phylum Platyhelminthes; class Trematoda; order Plagiorchiida; family Fasciolidae; genus Fasciola; species Fasciola hepatica. The sequence goes on from CANUEZ040000019.1 coordinate 9,084,486, forward strand.
TATGAAAGCGTCAAAGAACAGGTTTATGTCCCTTTGGGAGCAGAAAGGAGCTACATACAAGTTACTGATCACAGTGCCTAAAAAGGCGAGAATTTAGGGTGACATTTAACAAGCATGCAGTCAAAACCATTACAGAAGATAGTAAAAAAAATTTCGAACTTGCCAGACTACTCGGAATTGATGTAAGCAACCACGCCACCGCCTGTCTTCTTCTCGCACTGTTTTCTGTCTTGACGAAAGTACTCAAAGTTCTCAAGGAGAACGAGTTCGTCATCAATACCTTCATTTGACTAAAACAAGTTACCCAGGTGTTCGTGTTATTCTGAGAGTTCAGGACGTTGGTTAAGAAAGGCATCCTCCCAAACAGGGACCGAATGTTAGTACTGACCAATGCGGGATCTGTCATTTCTCAACGCTGTGCGACCAAGAGCAGTCTGCCAACCGGATCGCTTTAGTTTCCTAGTCCAAATTGATCTTTGCCAGCTTTCATAAAAACGAGTAGTGGGTAGTGAAGCACAACATATTGTGTCTCATCCGAGTGAATGATTCTTTAGAGTAGCGAATTCTGAGTGACATGAGTTGATGTTGAGAATAATTCCAAAGTGACACTGATCAGGTTCACAACAAAATGTAGCGCAGCCAATTGTGGGGTGCGCAATGACAGGTCCGCCTGTGAAACCCACCGAGGAATAAGTCTGGTTAGCATCACATCTAAACTACGCCCTCGTATTATTCTCCACCGGTTGTCTAAAGCTCGCGAACAGTGCTCGCTTTTTGTAGGACTGAATTTATCCAACACCAAACCCCATGGTGTCTAGGGCGACAGTAAACTAGGCAGATGAATTGTTATCTAAACAGTCGCATTTCACCCGAATGTCGGATGAAGTGTCTTCATGTATACAGAGGGTGCATTTGTTTTTATTGACCTCAGCTATTTGTATCGTCGATGTGACACGTCTGTCTATCAAGGGTGGAGTATACACTGCATCAGTTAAACTTTTTTTGTACTATTCCGAAGCATGACCACTTTTGTGGAAAACACACGGACGTTATCGGCATTCGAACATCGAAGTCTTTATAGCATTGCTCGAATTTGGTGACAGCACCTTACCAACAATGCTGTGGTAATCGTAGGATATTAGGTACTCCAAAATATCAATAGAACAGTTCACCGGACTAAGGGGATTGGGGCCTGTTGCAAATGTCCTCGAGTGTAGTACCTCAGCATGCAATGTTCGTTGAGACAGGTAGTGATTGAAAGCTGAACAAGGTTGGCCAGTAAATAACATCGAAAATGTGTGAAATACCTGACGATTGGAGTTGGCCATGTAGATTGTGGTAGGCTTCCTGGATGGGATCTAAGGGATCCACACACTCTAGGGTCAGACGCGTTGAGTGGAATGACCAAGAATCGGGACGAATGACACCCTTGTATTTACAGCCTGATTTGACTCGATTCCATACTACTATTTTTGCCTTTTTCGTACTCTTGAAATTTTTTGGTTTTCGGATTGGAAAGAGACAGTAGCTAGAACCGACACGCTCCGTGCATGGTCGGTGCTTGTTCGAACTGAACTGAATATAGACTCGGACAACGCTGGCCAGGTTATTGATAGAGTGCTACGTCCACGAAACTAAGTACTAAGGACACTCGCTCAGCTGACCCATCGGACAGGGTGCGTCTGTGGTCCGTGAAAAAATCCGAAGTTTAACCGGTCACGCGAGTCTTTCTGGGCGTTTGCATTTGCGCCTCTAGCGTCATAATTTTCGATCACTGAAGTAGTTTCACCTGCATGGTGTTGACGTGTTGTGACTTTCATGGAGAACTCACATGATCGGAATCGGTCGATTAGACTGCATTTTGTGTCTTGTGAACAAAAGATGCAGTAAATTCATTTCTGTGAATCATGCTAATTGCAATTTCCAGTAGGTATAGCAAATTGAGCTAGGGTGCCTGAAGTAGCTTAGGTCACCTTATTTCGTTATTGACGTTTATTTTGCACTTTCTTAGGATGACGGAACATCAAAAAAACTGGTAGGATTTTCCGTGATGAACACCTATATTTTATGATGCAAGCATCCAAACCAACTGACTGCTATTGTTGCTTTCCGTGTATGTAGTTCTTAATTCTCTGTGGAGTCGTTGATTTCTAGATTACCTCTTTTTTATCCTATGGTTGGTTTTACAGAGTGCATCAATGTCAGCTAAGTGCGTCGACGAAGTTTCCGTCTATGCATGTGTTGCCTATCCTTCTCCGAGCGAAATTCGCACACTGATGGACACAATGCTAAATCAGTCAATCAGTTCGGCATTCCAGAGTGAGTTTTTTTATTATTCTTTTTCCGTTCCTTATTTCCGTCTTATTATGACGGTACTGCGATATTTCAAGAAAAGGTTGCCAGTTGGGGAAAAGGTGACCGGTGGTGGTAGGATTCGAATCCGGGATTAAAAACGTCCTGCACTCCTCCACGATGACTGTTTGACCACCGCCTCTAATGAATGGATTAGTGTGGAAGGTTTCTATCATCATCACGAAGCTGTACATGAACTCGGCGTAGTCCTCACTTCATAAACAAATTACTGTTGTTTTCTTTTTGAAGCAACTCATACGGATGACTTTCGTTTGATATTTACTTCGGAAGAAATCCTGCGATTATGACAGTAAGAGTTGACTGAATGTCAATGACTTACATCTGCCTGGTGGACTAACCGGGTCAAACGTGGATTTCCACCCCAAGTCTCGGCCACGGCTGCTGGCTGCCACGTTGTGGGTATCGGTATGCTGCTTCTCAGACGTTCTCGTCCAAACGTAAAATGTAGAAAAATAAAATCCGAATTCGAAGCAATTGAATCGTTAACAAAAGGTCGTTCAACAACACAGGTGCCTATAAACCAATGCGTTGCCATTAGCGCTCCAACTTTGTTTCCCGTTTGTTTCTATTTTATTTTAGGCTGTTCTTGCGATCTGCCTTGGGCCAAAAGAATTCATATCGAGAAGAATTTAGCACAATTCACTACTATTTATTCTTTTATATCATTTTCTCTCCCCTTTCGCAGGTATTTTGCAAACCAAAAGTCTTAAGGGTATTGCTCTTCAAGATATGTTAACGGAATTACATCCGTTAGTTATGAAAAGTAAGTCTTGGCTTGTCCTATTTTAAACGCCGTGGGTTCTTAATAAGAAAGAAACGCAGGGTGCATATGGTTGAGTTCGCTCCCGTAATCATCGTCATACCGCTGTGAAAAACAGTAGAGAGGATAACTAACGTCTGTCTTGTTCGTCAGTCAACTGAGCTTGATTGTTTGGAGTGAAGTTGTTGTGATACACATATCGAGGCGGTAATAAATGAGCTCCATTATGACCAAATGCGCACTACGGTGACTAAATAGGTGTCCGTTTTGAAGTGCGCAGATTGACTTGGAATGACCACAAAATCGAATCTTGGAGCATCTCAGTACTGCACGTTGTTGGTTATTCAACAAGGCGGGAGGCAGCTTGTGCGAGCTTCCGACATGCTTACTAAGTGAGCTGGAATTGATCAATATTGGTTGGCAATATCGAATAGAATTTGATAGACTATGGGCTAACAAGGCCGTCGAGCCATACTAAAAATTTATCAATAAAACACCGATTATATTATACAACGTGGTTTACAACCAGTCCTTGTGGAACCTCAACGAAAACCATCAACATATGAGTTATTTTTTGGGTCATCGATATTTATGCATTGTCTTGACCATTCATTCCATGAAATACATAAATGTGTAATCTTGTGCAATGAAGCGAACTTACTTTACTTTTATGTGGCTAGCTCCCGCGAGCGGACGAGCCAGCTTCATGCATGTCCCGAATAGCACCTGCCAGTGAGCGATGATCAAAAGTGTGATTTGATTATGGGAAATCCAGATCTGCTTCCACTTATGAACGCCGTAGACATACTGCAGTCCTGATCGCTCGAAGTCCGGTTTAACAATACTGACTCGTGTTTTCAGCTGTCCTTCAAGGCGGCAGCGCCATCGTAGACAAGGAACTGAAGAGAGGCGCTGTTTTGAGATCTTCATGCCTGGACGCCGTAGGACATGTTCAAACAACTGCAGTCGTCGGTTTTGGTTAAACGCAGATTGCTTTTCGATATCGAAACAGCGTCGTCTTATTGTGTCATTTGAAACCATGTCGTGCCAAACCACTTCCAGTATTCGTCGTAGACAGTAATGGTCGTACATTTATAGCTTCCTGTTGTCTTCGACGCGTTTCATAGCCGTAGGTCAGTGTTGAGCGGATGGTGACCCGGATAACACATTGTTTCGTTGCGCGCCCAGAGAGCATTGCGAAGCTGGAGAAACGCAACCGTGGCGTTGTCAGTGCGCAACGTAACTTCGTTTTTTGCTCGATACTTTGAAAGAATCGTGAACCGCACAGTTGAACGCTGGAATATGTTCGAGTTGTTCACCGTTAATGAGTGTCGGTTGTTTAAATGGTGAAACGCGGAATCGAAACAATCTTAGTCTTCGACGTTTTGGTCTCCAGTTCCATGTCTTTTGCGATTCAAAAGCTGTTGTGGGTGGTCAGGCGGTCTCCAAGGATGACGATGTTGTCCGCGAATTCCAACTCGGTGGGAAAAGTATCGGATAGTCGGTGAGCGCCCGACGAAGTATCCAGTCGATAGTGTAATCAAACAGCACTAGCGATAAGATACAGTCCTGCCTAACATCGGAATTAAGAGAGAAATCATTGGGTTCTTCTCCAAAGATACTTGTTCTCGCACGCGTGTCTGAGCGGCATGGCCTCCTAAGACTGACAAGCTTCTGGAGCATTCCACCTGCCTGTAGTATGGCCCTTAGCGACTCTCTGTCAAAAGCAATCCATAAGTCAATAAAACAACCTGCATTCGGTTGCTGAAACTTGTGCGGATGTTCGAATACTCCGCGGGGGGTGAATAATTAATCCACGCATCCTTACCACGGCTGAAGCCTCCTTGATTAGGGCGTGTGCACACGTCCCACACCGCTGAGAAGCGACTCAACAAAAGCGCGGAAATATTTTGGCGGCCACGTCTATTGGACTGATGCCACAGTGGTTTGTTTGTAGTCTTGTCCCCTTTTTTGGAAGCAGGAGTAAGTTGAAGTTCTGCAGTTCGCTGAAGACTTCAGTTGAACAAAACAAGGTGTAGAGTGGCTCGATCAGTGTCGAAAGACATGATTTATATATCTCCGATGCGATGTCGTCTTACCTAGGGGCTTTCCGGTTTTTCAGCTTGTGTATTATATCGATGATATCTTCGCGGCTTGGTAGGTTGCTACTAAGGTCGTAGCATTCGCTCTGGAGTATGGAACTGGATTCACAGAACCTGCCGCAGGACAGTTCAGTAAACAATCGCAGTGTTTCGCCCATCGTCGGACCTTTTTAATCTGCCCAGGAATGAGCAGCCCGGCAACGTCTAGAAGGAGGGGTTTTACCGACTGTCACCTACCGGATGCGGTACGAGTTAGGCGGAAGAGCTTTGAGAAGTCCCCGCAATTAGTCGCAGTCTCCATGGTTTCTGTGATTTTGGGCCAGTGGTTGTTGCAGTCGCTCCTTACCGAACTGGTGACAGAAGTCTGGGTAGCCATTTAGCGGGCACCTCTAGCCTTTCCGGTTAACTGAAGAGTCGTCCCTGAGGTCCAGTCTTTCTGTCGTCGTCGCATGAACCCCATTTCGTCTAAAGTGGATTGTCTGACCGATGCCTTCATTGAAGTCCATTGGTACTTCTTCTCCGCCTAAGAACGTGGCGGCTAGATGCGAGGCAATAGCATCCGAAACGCTGCCACAGTAGTCCGATTCGGGCGCAATTTTTGCGGCGATTGGCTGGGTGTATCTTGAAGTGTGCACAGACGAGGGCGTGGTGGGTGCCATTTTTGTTACCAGTCTTCGCGCCTCAATAAGACCGACAGTCTTCTATGAAAGATGACCAGCGTGATCGTATGAGAATGTAGTCGATCTGATGCGCTGTGTAGCCGTCATTAGAGTATTATGTTACCATGTGTTTTCTAGGTTGTTGGAAGCAGGTGTTGGTGATGGTTTGGCTGTTGAAGTCTGAAAAACGGACGAGACGTTCATCATTACTGCATTGCTGTCCGTGACCATATTTTCCCGAAATATGTTTAGTTACCTGGGTTGAGACACCAGTGAGGGCGTTCCAGTCCATCTCAAACAGAGGAATGTCATGTCCATCGTAAAACGACGTACACTAGAACAACCGATACGTTCAAACGTAAAGCGCCAAAACGGGCTGATTCGACGTGAGGGCTTATCGGGTTCCGTGAGAGCTGTGTTTTGTTAGCCTTGTTGTTGACAGCTGTGGGGACGCCGTGGACGCTAGAGCTGTCCATGAGCCCGCTGTGACAGAGGTGATAATTGTTGTCTACTCCGGGAACCTTTATACCCCGGGTGTCAGAATTCGACAGCCGAACTTCTGAGAGACATGCGATTTCGACGAGGCAGTCGTGTAGCGTATGTGCGGTGATCGCTTGGCTTTCGATGTCCAGTGGTGTTCTTGGATCCCAGAAGGCGATTTAAATGTGATTTTTGCGTGGTAAGACCCCAAGCTCGCATATTGGTCACCCCGGCTGCGGAGAGAATACGAGGCGCACCGCTTACCGGGGTCGCCATAGTGTGAGCGATGGGTGTAAAAGAACTTGTCATGAAGAATCTTGTGAATTTGGTTCTAGATGGTGTCCCCAGCACAGCTTGGGTTTTTGTTCGAGATAGCTACTCTAGCCCATGCACAACCAAGTGCTACTTGTCAGGCAACAGAAAGTTTGTGTTGAGAGCCGATGACCGTATGAGCGGTTCATACGCCCTTTTAATGGTGGACTGCCAATGCGTTCTGGTAAATCTTACTTCATTCAGGATAACTGAGTAAGGGGCAAAATGCAATCATCTTATTCAGTGGTGGGCCACATTATGTGGGGAGTTCGCTGATATGAGAAAAACCCACAACGTTATTTAACAATATCGCTGATCGTCTGCGACCGCTTATTGTGTCATGTTTCGCATTCATTCATGGTTAACCAAGACAGTGGGTCACCCTTTTGTCGGTGACTCGGGGACGCACTGGGTAGCAGTCAATCATGCTCTCTTTGCCCACCGAGGGATAAAAGAGTTGCGAGAGGAGGCAAACTCATCCGGATTAATGGAGTTGAGTTCAGTTAGAATTCAGACACGCACGATTACGTCATTCTCTGTGAACCCTACGTAAATGGAGCTGTCGACTGCGGAGGAATACATCTGTCGTCAGTTGTGAGTGAGACCACTTAACATTCTGTCTCGCAGCAGAGGACACATGCCCAATGGAGCTATTATACGTACCTGATATATTCGTACCTCATTGATCTGTTTATCTGCCACGGTTTTTCGTCACTTGTTGATTCACCAATAAGTTCCTAAAACCAGTTTTCATATTTTCCAGTCAGTGGATATTGAAATTAAACGGAAATTGCAGAATTCAAAACACTGTTACTGGGTCGGAAAATCAGCTCACTTTCCAGTGTATCTGCTTACTGTGCATCAGGTTTTGCTACCTGTTATCCCTAACAGTGCAGTGGGCTTCTATCGCTATGGGGTGTACCACTTCCACTGCACTCACGCGCAAACATGTATCAAAAATACTCGTTTTTCGCACAGTCTCGTCCCGATTTTGGGTGGGGATCTGTGATTAGTTACTGTGGTAAGTTTGTTTTCGGTCACCAAGAGTTGAACCGAAGTAAAGTTAAGGCCGACGATAATTGTCAGCATCTCCCCATCGAGCATCAAGCTCGGAATCGTTGACGTCCAGTCTTGTAACATCACTTCACACTTTGAAGGTGCAAAGCGCATGCCGAATGAAGTTACTGCTGTTGTGAGTCTGTTTAGTGTATATTCCGCACATTGGAACAAACAGACAATGTCGTCTGCGTAATCTAGGTCACGGCTTTTCGCCATTTACCAGTCTGACGCCTACATCCAGAAGACTTCTCAAAGCAGTCCCGACTGTCTCGTCGATGACGACGGTAAATAAGAATGGTGAAATGGAACATCACTGGTCGTTTCGAATGGACTGGATAATTCACTGTAAACCCTTACGCGGTCAGAAGTGTGAGAGTACAAGGATCTCGGTAGATTCACGAACTTTTGTGGCATACCTCTTTACGTTGAATAGCGCTGTATGGTCAACTGATCCTAAGGCGCTTTTCGACTCGAGGAAAGCCATTAATAACGAACAACGGTATGTGTGACGCGCTTTAAATAATTGAAGAAGAGTAAGAATCTGGTCGATGCATCCTCGACCTGGGTGAAATCCGGACTGCTGTTGGCGGGAGTTCCTCTCCCGAGCCGTATTGTCACCATTAGTGCATGAAGCCATAGCTTACGAAAGCGAGCTTTTTATCTCAAACGCCCAGTGGTCGAGTTCTTCAAATATACGTCTGGACGAGTTGAATTTTTACTGCGTAGGCTCGTAGACTGAAGTGGTGAACCCCTTCGCATCATCAATAAGGTGTTTCCGCTGACATTTCGGATTCCAGCGACAGCGGATTCGGGGAATCCCTACTTTCAATCTATTGCTTTTCAAATTGATAGTCATTGCTTCTAGGTCCGTAGAGTAAGGTTTTTGTGGAAAACAATCCGGCGTGCCCCCAAATACAGTTGCATCATCCATGGAACCAAGATACATGACTGTTGGTTACATGTGTCCCCTGGTAATCGGTGAGCGAGCGCTGCGTATTCTCGTATTCTCTAGTCGGAGCGGACTGTTAATAAAGGTCTTTTCTGTAGAATACCATTGCTAGTTCAGAATGATATACTGTTGTATTTAATTCGCCAATGTAAGTAGTCAATTCTTCGTTATACTGCAGGGGACCCTTGTGTTAGTCGTTCTTTCCCACATGAACATGAAAGAAGATTTAAAAAAAACTCTAATCTGTTCACCGTTGATAGTTGTTCAGATCGGATACCATTCTCTTTCTAGGAGCTTCTCAAACTTGACTTGCCAACTCCCTCAATCTTTTTGGTATTTTCATTGCACTTAAGTGCGAATTGAAGAACTTCCTACGTTAAACAGTCTCATCGCAATTAAGTTGTTTTGTTACATAAGTCCACAACCCTTCTCGTTGCAGTTAATTTTCCGGACTCAGTCCGTTGCGATCTGTTGATTGCATTGTCAGAGATCGAGCATCGCCTTTCTGTCGGCGCTTCTGAGCGATTGCAGCTCGGTGCGTTGATCGCGGTCTTCACACGAGCTAAAGCAAAACTAGAACTCACTGTTGTCTGATCGTTTTAAGCGATTTCTTTCGTTATGTACTCATAATGGTTCCGAGAGTTGTACAAGATTAAAATATATTTTTTACGTTTGTTCATTTTTCTACTCTGGTCGAACTTACCGCTTTGAAAATCTGCGATTATAAATAACACCAGCATAGACGGCTGCTAGCTTTTGTGCAGTTTCCCAGAAATTCTTACTTATCTCTACGTAACCTCATATCGACCGGTGGTAATGCACATTAACTTCCATTGTCGAAAGTCAGCTGTACCTCCAGTCATCATCATCGTACAGCGTTAAACAGCAGGGCAAGCCCCACTGACCACTGCCTTTCCCACCATGTTGCACGTTGAATTACAAAGTATGAATATACAAGATGGACAGGGACTGGACCTACAGGGGTGGGAAAAGGAATACACAGTCTAACTGTACAAACGCACATCGATCAATCATTCAGATTCGACAGAAAGTGACAACACGATCGCCACTGTTCGCCGTTCGCTGCTTTATCTTTCAGTGTCTCTAGCCAATCGGTTCAGGAATCTTTTGGGCCACAACCACGAAGAAATGAGGCACCTACTTTTCCTGTACATTTTCTCATTCCTCGGTGTCACGTCATCCATTGACCTCCACGTGGTTTTTTTACTCCTGAGGAGAAACGGAGGATGGTACACGGTACGGTAGACGTGTGTCTGCCATACGTAACACATGCCCCAACCAGCGAAGTCTACTAAGTTGGATACGCTGTGACAAAACGTTCTCCGAATTAGTACCAAATACTCGATTTCTGACCTCAGCATTGCTCACTCGGCTATTCCACCCAATCCTAGCGATACTACGCAAATATCGATGATCGAAAACCTCAAGACGACGAATATCTTCTGCGCGCAGGCTCCAAGTTTCGCAACCATACAACAAAACTGAACGCACCGTGGCACAGTATACACGACCTTTTAACTTCAGTGAAATATCAGATCGACGCCACAAGTGCTTCAGTCCAGCGTACGCTGCTCAAGCCTTGAATATGCGCGTGCTCACCTCTACTACTGTGCTTCCACCGGTTGTCAAGCTGCTGCCGAGCATCAAGCTCGGAGTCGTTGACGTCTAGTTTCGAAACATCACTTTACACTTGGAAGGTGCAAAGCGCATGCCGAATGAAGTTACTGCTGTTGTGAGTCTGTTTAGTGTATATTCCGCACATTGGAACAAACAGACAATGTCGTCTGCATAATCTAGGTCACGGCTTTTCGCCATTTACCAGTCTGACGCCTACATCCAGAAGACTTCTCAAAGCAGTCCCGACTGTCTCGTCGATGACGACGGTAAATAAGAATGGTGAAATGGAACATCACTGGTCGTTTCGAATGGACTGGATAATTCACTGTAAACCCTTACGCGGTCAGAAGTGTGAGAGTACAAGGATCTCGGTAGATTCACGAACTTTTGTGGCATACCTCTACGTTGAATAGCGCTGTATGGTCAACTGATCCTAAGGCGCCTTTCGACTCGAGGAAAGCCATTAATAACGAACAACGGTATGTGTGACGCGCTTTAAATAATTGAAGAAGAGTAAGAATCTGGTCGATGCATCCTCGACCTGGGTGAAATCCGGACTGCTGTTGGCGGGAGTTCCTCTCCCGAGCCGTATTGTCACCATTAGTGCATGAAGCCATAGCTTACGAAAGCGAGCTTTTTATCTCAAACGCCCAGTGGTCGAGTTCTTCAAATATACGTCTGGACGAGTTGAATTTTTACTGCGTAGGCTCGTAGACTGAAGTGGTGAACCCCTTCGCATCATCAATAAGGTGTTTCCGCTGACATTTCGGATTCCAGCGACAGCGGATTCGGGGAATCCCTACTTTCAATCTATTGCTTTTCAAATTGATAGTCATTGCTTCTAGGTCCGTAGAGTAAGGTTTTTGTGGAAAACAATCCGGCGTGCCCCCAAATACAGTTGCATCATCCATGGAACCAAGATACATGACTGTTGGTTACATGTGTCCCCTGGTAATCGGTGAGCGAGCGCTGCGTATTCTCGTATTCTCTAGTCGGAGCGGACTGTTAATAAAGGTCTTTTCTGTAGAATACCATTGCTAGTTCAGAATGATATACTGTTGTATTTAATTCGCCAATGTAAGTAGTCAATTCTTCGTTATACTGCAGGGGACCCTTGTGTTAGTCGTTCTTTCCCACATGAACATGAAAGAAGATTTAAAAAAAACTCTAATCTGTTCACCGTTGATAGTTGTTCAGATCGGATACCATTCTCTTTCTAGGAGCTTCTCAAACTTGACTTGCCAACTCCCTCAATCTTTTTGGTATTTTCATTGCACTTAAGTGCGAATTGAAGAACTTCCTACGTTAAACAGTCTCATCGCAATTAAGTTGTTTTGTTACATAAGTCCACAACCCTTCTCGTTGCAGTTAATTTTCCGGACTCAGTCCGTTGCGATCTGTTGATTGCATTGTCAGAGATCGAGCATCGCCTTTCTGTCGGCGCTTCTGAGCGATTGCAGCTCGGTGCGTTGATCGCGGTCTTCACACGAGCTAAAGCAAAACTAGAACTCACTGTTGTCTGATCGTTTTAAGCGATTTCTTTCGTTATGTACTCATAATGGTTCCGAGAGTTGTACAAGATTAAAATATATTTTTTACGTTTGTTCATTTTTCTACTCTGGTCGAACTTACCGCTTTGAAAATCTGCGATTATAAATAACACCAGCATAGACGGCTGCTAGCTTTTGTGCAGTTTCCCAGAAATTCTTACTTATCTCTACGTAACCTCATATCGACCGGTGGTAATGCACATTAACTTCCATTGTCGAAAGTCAGCTGTACCTCCAGTCATCATCATCGTACAGCGTTAAACAGCAGGGCAAGCCCCACTGACCACTGCCTTTCCCACCATGTTGCACGTTGAATTACAAAGTATGAATATACAAGATGGACAGGGACTGGACCTACAGGGGTGGGAAAAGGAATACACAGTCTAACTGTACAAACGCACATCGATCAATCATTCAGATTCGACAGAAAGTGACAACACGATCGCCACTGTTCGCCGTTCGCTGCTTTATCTTTCAGTGTCTCTAGCCAATCGGTTCAGGAATCTTTTGGGCCACAACCACGAAGAAATGAGGCACCTACTTTTCCTGTACATTTTCTCATTCCTCGGTGTCACGTCATCCATTGACCTCCACGTGGTTTTTTTACTCCTGAGGAGAAACGGAGGATGGTACACGGTACGGTAGACGTGTGTCTGCCATACGTAACACATGCCCCAACCAGCGAAGTCTACTAAGTTGGATACGCTGTGACAAAACGTTCTCCGAATTAGTACCAAATACTCGATTTCTGACCTCAGCATTGCTCACTCGGCTATTCCACCCAATCCTAGCGATACTACGCAAATATCGATGATCGAAAACCTCAAGACGACGAATATCTTCTGCGCGCAGGCTCCAAGTTTCGCAACCATACAACAAAACTGAACGCACCGTGGCACAGTATACACGACCTTTTAACTTCAGTGAAATATCAGATCGACGCCACAAGTGCTTCAGTCCAGCGTACGCTGCTCAAGCCTTGAATATGCGCGTGCTCACCTCTACTACTGTGCTTCCACCGGTTGTCAAGCTGCTGCCGAGGTAGGTGAAGTGGTCGACAACTGACAGCGCCTCCCCATAGAACATCAAGCTCGGAATCGTTGACGTCCAGTTTTGTAACATCACTTTACACTTGGAAGGTGCAAAGCGCATGCCGAATGGAGCCACAGCTCTTGAGAGTCTATCTAGTGCACGTTGAGCATGTTCCATGGATTCGAACAAGCAGACAACGTCGTCCGCATAATCTAGGTCACACAGCTTTACACTATTTCCTAGTTCGACGCCTACATCCTGAAGATTTTGCAGCGCACTCTCCATTATTTCGTCCATGACGAAGTTGAACAGGAATGGAGACCGGACATCCCTGTCGAACACCACCGGTTTTTTTCGAACCGACCGGATAGTTCACCGTTAACCCTTACGCGGCCAGAAGTATGAGAATACAATGATCTCAGTAGGTTCACGAACTTCTGGGGCATACCTTCTCAATGAAGAGCAGTGAAAGGCGTTGTTCGATCAACCGAATCGAAAGCGCCTTTCAATTCTAAGAAAACCGTTATTGTTGATCGGCGTTGCGTTTGCAGCGTTTCAAGTAATCGGCGAGGAGTAAAAATCTGGTCGATGCTTCCTCGACCTGGGTGGAATCCAGCATTCTATTCGCGGGTGTTCCTGTCGCGCGCCGGTGTAAGACGGTGCAGAAAAATTGAGGCCAATACTTTGGTGACTATCGGAATTAAGCTAATCCCACGATGATTACTACAGTCATTGCGTATTCCCTTCTTGAAGATGGGAACAATCAACGACTCACTCCATTTTAACGGAATACGATTTTATCAAAGCATTTTCATCCAAAGTGAGAAAAACTGGGGGAAGTTCGTCGGGACCTGTCGCTTTCCCTCGCTTTAGTAATCGAGTGCATGACTCCACCTCCACTTCCGACGGGGACTCAAGTGATGCCATTCGAAGAGTCTCAGTTGTTGACACGAGAGTAACTACACTAGCGTGCTGCATGCTAAACTGTTCCTTGAAGTACTCGGCCCAACGGTCAAGCGTTTGCCGTTTGCCATAGATGGGTTCTCCATTTCTATCGCAAGTCTTTTCACCGACCTGGATGCGTCGTCCACCGGTGTCACGAATAACGTTGAACAGTCTTTGACTGTTACCTAAAGCAGCTGCTATTTCCATTTCTTCGGCTACCTTCACCCACCAATTTTCGCAATCACTCTTAAGTCTTTTCGTGGATGTCTTCGTAACTAAGTCATCTCCTTCCCTTTAGGGAGCTGACGCTTTTGTTCCATTATACTCAGCGACTTTTGCGAGATCCAGTGTCTTTGATGGACATCGGATCTAGGACCACAGGCGGAACCTGCTGCCACGTGCATCGCCTGTTTGATATGAGCCCAATGCTCATCTACATTACTGTTCATCGTAGATCCTAGCTCATGTGCTAACTTCTGCTCGTAACGGGTGCGTACTTCTGGATCACACAAACATTGCACGTCTAATGGGGTTTGCGGTTTGCGACGATTACCATGGAGCTGGAGCGATTATCGCATTAAAACTAAGGCATGATCAGACTCTACGTACGTGGACCAGTAAGACCTTCAGTTCTGAACAGAACTGCGCCACCGGTAGCTTAGGGCGATATGATCAATTTGACTCATAGTACCTGTAGAGTCAGAGCGCTGTGCGATGCGGGCTGTGTCGGAAATTTGTGCTAGACAAGAACAATCGATTGTCTGCACAAAACTGAAGAAGTCCATTCCCGTTATCTGTACGCTCAGCGGGTATAGCACAACGCCCACCCAAACAAGCTTCTGACGCGCTAAGTCACCAGCTAGCACTACAATGTCAGAACCTTTACTGCTGCGAACGAGGGTGGCGAGTGCATTATAGAACTCATCTTTCTGTGCGTCTGAGCTGCAGTCTGTTTGGGGCGTAGGCTGAGATCACAAACAAACTGTGCTTAACACAACTATCCTTTCGAACACCGACTGATCCCTGGAATCTTACTGCACATAAACAACTGTTAATCGGGATCCAGTCTAAGAGAGCCGCCTCTGCCTTGTCAGTCAAGACCATTCCTACACCACGTTGACCCGCAGCTCGAGCTACTTCGTCTCCTGAAGCGCACAGGAAGTACCTCGATGAGATACCAGGAGCAGTTAGTTGAATCGCACTGCTCGAATCCTGTATACGCGTTTCACTTACGCAGCAGACATAAATCTTCAGAGAATCTATTGTGAGTGCTGGGCACGCCTGCTGACCGGCCTGCATGAGTGTGCGCACGTTGAAGGAGCCGAGATTCAGAGGCTGGCAAGGCTTGATAAAATGTGAGTTACCAGACAGTGGATTATTCACAATATTGGACAATGAACCGTTGCGAGTATCGACCGTGTTATCAGTGGGAGCATTATGGGTGGATAGATGGGGCAAAGTGAGGTGGTTGGGGACAGAAGATAAAGGTTGAATAAAAGAGAGGGAACTCTGAGCAGTAACTCACTCATCACTATCCTCCCCGCTCGATGCAATGGGTAGCACGGTCCTGATTATCCTGTTCGACGACCGATGCAGTATGGAATTCTTGGTATTCGTGCAGTTCATGGGTACTGCTAGGGTGTCCAGCCGCAAAGCAGGACTATATCGAGTTTTGCTGACCTACTGTAAACTAACGTATATCTATGTACGGTGATTCTGAGGCACGCCCATCAATCCTATCCATGCCTAATAGGACTGCTTCGTGAGTTTCACCAGCTTTTGTTGCTAGCTTCTCTGTGAAAGAAAACGTCCTAATCCGTAAATTGAGAGTTTTAAAGTCCACACGTGGTTTGTGTGGACCGGAGTTGATGTCAATCTGGAAAGCAAGACGTCGTGTTTTCCGAGTTTTTCCATCATTGCGATATAAAAAAGCCCCCGCTCACACCGTAGGTGGAATATGTCCGGATCTCAAAAGCGTGATACGGAAAAGGCCCCTTTAGACTAAAACAGTCTTAGTTTCTTGGGAAAGAAAATAACACTAGACTTCAGTCACTTGTATTGATGCTTCCTTCTAATCCATTTCCAAAGTATGTACCAAGTTTTTAGTACTTCGGTAGGCCCGAAAACACCACGCAACACTTGATAAAACACATCTGCAAGCTCGTCATCTCCCGAAGCGTGTTAGCCAAAAACCTGAAAATGGCTCGATTGACTCTCAGGAACAGTCTTCATTCTTGTCTCGTGATGCAGTGTTTAGAACGCCATCGTAGCTCTTCTTTTGCTGCAAAGAATTTTTTAAGTTTTATTGTTTATGACGTCAGAATTCCGAGGAATGGTCGTTGCGGTAGCCTGAAGGTTGTTCCGAATTCCGAAACCAAACTAGTGACTCGCATGTGATGCACAGTTTTTCGACTTGATTGAAAATCTATAAGGCCCCCGCAACTGTTTTACTTGACAATAATGGGAACACTTAGCACGCATACAATTGCCGTCTGACGATTGGTGAATTCGCCGTCCTTGAGCACTGATGTCTGTAATACGGGTTTAAAAATCAGTGTGATCGCCAGTGACCTCACAGAAGCCACTGACACCGAAGTCACAATGCGTGCGACTTTGTATAGTGTACTCGAAAATGCCAGGATCACTTTTTTGGTCGAAATTGGCAACATGCTACTGTTAGACTAAGTAGTGTAAATTCTACAAAACTGAAGATGAAGTCTGGCGCACGCATCTGCATTACTCTCCAGTGAAATTAGGAAGTTAGTGAACACCACCCAGATTAAGGGTTCTATTCTGTATAAAGACATGCCTAAAAGTGCTTAACCCTTTCCCTGACTTCTAAGTGTAATAAACTCGGAGGCCCACTATTATTTTGACTTCTAGGTCTTTATCTAATGAAATAATATATAATTTAGGTACCGGTAAGATTTCAAGATAGCTGTCAAGTGCAATTAAAACACTTTCCATGTATAAAATGTGTACGGGTGTGCCACATTCAGTCGCCGGGGAAAGGGGTAATTCAATTGAGATATATGGGGAGCTAATCGTGGGTAACTGTTACAGTCAGTGGTGTAAATATGTTTCCACCAAGGATGCCAGCTAGATTTGGTCTCATTTCATGTTCACTGTCAGCAAGTCTATTCTACCTACTTTTAATCCGTAAGATATCACGGATTATGAGTTATTATAGTATCTGAATCCCGGTACGGTCGGCTTTTCTACAAACGTTATATGGCAAACTCATGTTTTTTCGGTACCTCACATGAGTCACTTATTACACTGGTGCCAAATAAAGGTGCTTCAGAACTGGGCTGCATACGGCGCACATCAGGTGCCTTGAAGATATCGGAATTATTTATTTTGTACTGGGATTTTAAAAATAGCTCGACTCTGGTCAGTATGAACGCGGTCACCAAATTACCCCACTAGATGCTCTTTTATCTTTGGTCCTCTGATATTTAAACTTTACTCAACAGACAATGTGAACTTGTCAGTATTTGTTCTCGATACTATAGTGATGACTTCAGCTTCGTATCGCGGAAAATAACACTGGTGTTAACCCGCGATCCACTGGAAAGCCTATATGAACACTCAAGTGATGTGCCATTAAGAATAAGGGCTGCACTTCACACTGACATTATTCGAAGACTATAGGACACATACTTATAAGTGATTTATTCCATTGGGGTATTTGTGGAGCTAAACACGGTTAGACTTGACTGCAGTGTGCTCTGATAAAGATGCAGCAGAAAGCCCTATGATAAGTCGTGCCACCTAATGCTCTGCACTTCTGTGTTTGAAGACTTATTGCGCCTAACATCCTTCGATATAAGAATTTCTGACCCCTGTCAGTCTGAATGTCGTGACCGTACTTCTTGAAACGATGATTCATCCGCAGCCTGCCATTGCGTTGGTGCTGATCAACCTTTAGTCACAATGCCCTTCTGTCGGCTCACAGGTGGGCTGTTGTATTTATTACGGAGACTTCAGCTCAGCTGTGATAAAGGTCAGTCGTGTGCTATCCGACCACGGATAAAATCAACGGTAGTTCGTTCACTTCTAAAAGGCACATCAGGTTCACCGAGTTGACCATGTAACAAGTACGAAAGTGACCACTGAACTTTAAGGGCAAAATTTTTGGTAGTTAACTCCACGATAACCAGCGGTTGGTGTGACTAAGGTTTAAGTAACACCAGCGTAATGGTATTCTGTGGGTGAATCACTGCTTTTGAGAAGTATCGCTACATATTGACATGAAATAAATAACAGCTGTGGTGTGTATTTGCAGGTGTGCGTCGACTAAAACATACAAGCAACGGTAAGACCATCTTGGAGTCATCCCGATGAACTCAGTCCCCGGGAGAGTTTCATGCGCCGGAAAGTGTGAGTTTGTGTGGCTAGAAAACCCGTTGCGCTTCAACGTGAATGTGTGCAGTGGCCTAAAATTGACTCACGCGAGTGCTTCGCTAATGTTGACGGGGTCATCGAATGAACAGTGCACGGCAAATACAAAAAGTGTGTGACTCAACAATATTGGGGGGGGTGTAAGAACACCTGTTATTACTGGTCTGGAGATGGCGATTAGAAAACGACGTACTGGTCCCCTTGAGGTAGCAGAATGAAAACAGCATCATGCCCGAATAAACGTAAACAGAATGCGTTTCCGTCTTGTGCAAGCACTACAGTATCACCGTTCGTTGTGACCAACACTCAATGAACTCGGCGAGTGAAGATTGAGAAACGTCTGTGGGTGGTTTAAGGGTGCTTAATTAAGTGCGTTGATCCAGCCACGTGTATACCCACCTTAGTGTAAAGCTGTGACTGCTTGATTATATACCGTAGTGATAAACTTGATCTACCGTAATCTACGTCGTGCGTAAATCACACGATAAGGAAAAAATTATCACTTCGTCATTTTAAAACGGGTCATTACACCATATTAGGGATTTCACTAGTGTTTGATTGGGCATAGTACAGGACGACGGTTCAGTGGTGACCACCTACTGTTAGGTGTGGATCTGGATTGGAAAACAATATACTGATTATCTTCAAAATCGGAAGACAATTGGTCGGTATTCTTGAAGAACTACACTGCCTGGTCGCGCGTTTCATTAATTAATACGCTCTATTTTTACCCGTGGTCATCCTCCCTGTTAATGAGACTAAAGATTTGTTCATAATCCACCTATGAAACATACGCAGAGTTAAAACAGATTAACTTCTCAGCTAAGAATATGTCCGCGTTTGATAGATGTCTCACAGCTGTTGTTTTTTGGTCCTCTTCTACTCATCTGTCATTCTGTAGTTGTGCTAGTCTCTTTACCAGCACCCTGAAGGCAACCTTTCACCTCTGTTGCACTGTGAAAACTATCTTTGTCACATGGCAGCGTAGACTCATCCGATCATAAGTCTACATTTAGACTGAAAGAGTGCACCACCCGTCCCTTGGTGATACTGGTGTAAACCATTAATACGGATAACGGTGACCAACTGATTTAACTATGTTTCGATCATGGACTATTCTAGCGAGTACAAATTTCTCGCACAAAAAGCGACATCGACTAACCTGGCGTCTTCCTGCGCCTTCACAGCGTTGAACTCAGATCGACCATATTGCTGTCGGTTACCGCTCGCACGGATCAATGTAAGACCGTCGATCATTTTGGTCCAAGTCTGTAGACGCTAATCACGCTGTCGTCCGCGCGCGCTTCAGCTTGCGCCTCGTCGGTGGCCGAAGCAACGCCAAAGCGAACCGTTCCCCGTAGCTGCTACTGGACGATAACCAACAATCTGCTTTCCAAACGGAATTATCAACCAGGTTACCGATACAGTCAAGAACCCGGGATCCATAACAGCGATGAGCAGACATCAAACAGGCTCTATGTGCGGCTCCTGATGCTACCTAAGGTCCAACAACTAGATGCACAGAGAAATGATGTATATCTGCATCCTCAGTTGCGCTGTTTGATGTGCACAGAACGGTTCCTCCGGAATCCATATACGATGAGGCACGGACATGCCTGAAACGCCAACTGATTCGGACTCTGAGAAATGACCGTGGGCAGTGGAGGATTTCGAAGTGTAGGGAGATGGAAAAAGCTGCGGCCGAAGATAACCGCTGCAACTTCTTACGTCTGACTAGACAAACCGGTGCACGTAAATCAGGCGTTAGCGAATTGATCACAGGCGAACGGCTCACTGATTCAAACTCAGGAGCGTCGTCCACTTCGCTGGGCGGAGCATTTCGAGTGCAGTTTAACTGGCCTTTATCCTCGTCAGGTTTGCTCATCAGCGCAATCGGTACAGCTTTTGTTGTAGATACCAGCCCTCCATCAGAAGCGGCGAATATTCGTGAGATAAGCTACCTTAAACGACATAAAGCTGCCGGACCATTTTTCTTGATCGTAAAGCGCCTTCCGACTCAGTGGACCGCGCAGTTATCTGAAGTTGCCTCTTGTTGAAGGGTGTACCAGAGAAATTCATTTCTATCGAAAAACCTTTTTACGTTAATAGCCGAAGCCGAGTTGAGGCTTACGGTGATCTTTTACCCGAGTTCACCACGAAAAAATGGTGTACCTCAGGGTTGCCCCCTCTCTCCTTTTCTCTACAACTTTGTGATTGATATGGTCCTAGAGACCGCACTTTTGTCAGGTGAGGTTAGCGGTACTGAACTTTTCCCGGATGGAAGGATATCAGACCTTGAGTATGCTGACGACAGTTCTTCTAAGTAAAGATCCTGGCAAGTAGCAAGCTTTTCTAGTATATATATATATATATATATATATATATATATATATATATATATATATATATATATATATATATATATATATATATATATATATATATAATAATCTCACACTTGTCTGGTTTCAGACTGTGTGCCAAACAAAACATGGTACAATCGGGGGTGGAGAAGGGGTAGATAGTCCGAGTCCATGATTTGTTTGTGGGCGCGATACTGCCAGGTTGCCCAAAGCCAAAGCAGGTGGTTTTCTTAGGGGTCCACAACCGGAGCTTTTATCTGTCCAAAGATTAACCCGCAAGGCAACGGGACGAAACGTGGGGTCCGTAACCCACTGGGGGCCGATGACTGATTCCTCTGTTCATTCGCCCTTCGGATGAGGCCAAACATCCTGGGTGCCCAGTGCCCCTCTCTGCCACAGATGCTGATGAACATACCGTTATACGACTCATACGTCACCCGTAGTTGGTTTGGAACCATCTCCTCTAGACTGACTATTAGTCAACCAACCCGGTGGAGAGCGCCGGGCATTCGCTTTTGTCCTCTTACTTTAGTGGGAACACCTCCACCTCGAGGAGGCAGTAAGCAGGACTTCCTCGGCAGAGGCTTGGTTAGACGCACGGTCACTTGAGAGCATTTCAAGAGGTGTTCAGGACGAGCAGCCATCTCGGAGCCTGAGACACCCATCCCCGACCATAGTGAGTCATTTGGTGGCTTTTCTTGACGGATTGCGTAGCAATGTTCGGTATGCGTTTTGCACCTTCAAAGTGCAAGATGCTGTTGCAGGACTGGATTGGTCCAACGTCGAACCTTTCAGTGTCTGAGGCGGCTATGAACGCGGTAGACAAGTGATGTTACCTGGGGAGCTGCATTTCACCCGGAGGCTGAATATCGGATGAGGTGCCTCTGCGTATACAGAAGGCTCGTTTGGCATTTGCTAACCTGAGTCATCTATGGCGTCGACATGACATCCGTTTACCTATCAAAAGCAGAGTGTACGCTGCAGCAGTAAGGCCCGTGCTTCTGTGTGGTTCAGAGACATGGCCACTGCGGGTGAAGGGCATACAAAGATTGTCGGTTTTTGATCACTGATGTCTTCGTAGTATTGCTCGAATCTGATGGGAACACCGTGTGAGTAACGCTGAGGTTCGGCGGAAAGTCTTAGGTTCAAGGATCAAATCATTAAATGAAACACTTAAGCTTACCAGACCAAAATGGTTAGGACGTGTGTCACGCATGCCCCCTGACAGGATTCCTCGGCGTGCTACGTTTGCTGAGGCGGGTACCAGTTAGAAGGTGAGTAAGGATGGTCATCCCATGACTGGAAGAAAGGTATGGAAAGCCTAACTGGTGGACTTGGCCATGTAGGGCGTGTTAGACTTCCTGAGTGAGGTCCAAGAGACCCTCCCACTCAATGGTTAGATACGTTGGGGGATATGGCTAGATGCCGCGATCAGTGGCGCTCTTGCATCCAAAACCTTTCTGTATCGACTTAATCCCATTAATGTAGTTCTTCTCTTACCCGTTTCATACTCTTTCCTCCTTCATTATTTCCTTTTGAGATTGCCGCTAGAAGATAGCAACTAAAGCCACCGCACCTAGTGCATGGTTAATGGTTGTCTGAACAGAACAGAACAGTGAACCGCGGCATTTGCCACGCCCTTCTATGCATGATGGGAAATGCCTTGCGGTGAACGACATGAAACGTAAACACAGTGAGCAATTAATTCGACCATGTTAGTTCTAGATTGCAAATTACAACTGGGTGATGGAAAAAAGTAGATGGGTCCATAAGTTATTCACTGAAGTATTAAAAATAATCTGTTCTAAAATATTAGCACACGTGGGATAGGAACAGAGTGACAGAATGATGCGTTGCAGAACGAATGTCGTTGAAAATAGTTAATACGTTGTAATTATTATTACGTGTTATTTATTCACGTTTGGCAAAGGGGTCTTAGAAATGACCTCCGGTAGACGGCGGGATACCATCTATAGCTAATATATGTGGAAACGTTTTTTCCGTTAGATAACGAAATGCATCATTATAATCCCGAGTACAAATACTGACGGCTTCGCTCTTCCTATAGAGTGAAATACAAAACGAAACGTGCATGCAGTATAATGGCTACCAATGGGGCACCTAAATGATAACAGTAAAGCTGACCGGGCCAGTTATTCTCATCTCAGAGAACGCTCGATGCAATCAAAGCCTCTGAACACAGAAGTCAAGAGCATTAGATTGCATGATTTATTCCGGGGCATTTCTTTGCATCTTCACTAGTGTGTACTTCAATCAAGGTCACTGTTTTTAGTCTTTCGAGTATTTTCCAGACAGTTAACGTGCAGTCACGTTAGAGATGCCACTCTGGCATAGCCCTCGATAGTTTCACAGAACAACAGTTGATCATATAAACCTGTTAACACTGAAGACGAAATAAGAGCAAAATCAGTTTGCACCCTTGGCAAAAACCCTTCTGGACCACTGACCTTATCACACCTCATCTTTATTAGTACCCCATATACTTAGAGGGAATATATCACCTATGAACTCTTCGTCCAAGTTTAGTGTAGAGCTTTGAGCCATTATCTGACGTTAAATAACGGTCAAGTCCGCTAATTTACTTCTCTATTATCCAACTTTCGCGTACACTTTTTAACCAACTTTATTTTTTACTTCGTGGTATTTGCTTCATTTTGCCTAGTAACAAGGTTTTGAGTAGCAAGTGAAATTCGACCTCTGCGGAGTGTATACACATTTTTTGTCCACACTACCGCTTTTTAAGTCGTGAAGAAAATGAGACTTGTCCAAGCCTATCTGCTTTGCATTCCGCACCGGACTACTGTTATGCTTGTCAGTAGGCAAAATATCGAAGGATCCACTTGGGCAGTGACCGTCCGGCTTGATTGCCTAGACCGTTTATTTTGCATACCGACTAAATTCTCGCAGGTACAAGCTGCCGTGAAACCATGACTATCGGCGGATGAATGTCAGCGTGTGGTCGATTCCTCGGACGTCTAAAAGGCTAGGAAGCCAGTGGTCCAGATTGTCTTCCGGCAGTCTTATTACATGAGGTGGAAAGTTAGTTTTGTTATTACAAAATTCCGTCTGAATAAATCGGACAACAAAAAGTTTAAATTTGTAGCGCTAGTGAGAGAATGAAAAATATCATACATATGGTGCACATATAATTCCTTAAAGGTATGTAAGACTTTATTTCAAAAGATGCTTGATACGAACCATTATGAGTATTACCACTCGCACAGCGAATCAGGTATTGTAGCCTCTCTGAAGCCATACACATGTATCCAGAGGAGAGAAGACGAGGAACAAAAACATTAAAAAAGCTACAAGCCTTAAGGAAATCAGTGGCAACTCGGAGTCAAACACAGTCCTGAAGTCAACGAATCGGGGATTTGTAAAATGGAACTTCACTGAGAACTGAAAACGGGCGTATTCAAACCGTGGAACAGAACAAAGAAAGGGTAAGCTCGAGGTTTTTCAGCTACGAAACTGGTCAAGTAAGTCTCTTGATTATCTGCGTCTATCTCTTCCTGGCGCAGCATTACACACACACTTTTACGCCTTACCATTCAAAACATGATCTTCGTGTCCCCTGTTATCTCCATTCGCTCTGTAGAATATTTTCTTCTGCATCTTATTTATAATAGACTGTAATGTGTCTATGCATGGCCGAAGAACGTATTTGATGTGACATTCTGTACCTAGCATCATCAGAAATAGAACAAGCTGTCGAAAAAAAGCCTTTAATCTATACGAAGAATACACATGTTCAAAATGGGCTCGTGAAGTCCAGGCAGGCCCTTATTAAACTTAAGAAGCTAGTAGGAAATCGTGTCAATATCAAGAACCCACAGGCATTATCTTTCAAAGCTAAGAGGCAAACACAAAACTCGTAAGGTCGATCGTGGTGCAAGGCATCCGCGAATCGGTACTCTGATGACAGAAATGAAGACAAAAAATTCATTTCAGGAGGTTAATTTGGGGAGGGGGCTAGTCGGCAAGAGTCGCGGAAACTCTGGATAAAGTCATCACAAATATCGATATAGCTCTATACCGACTCCGTGACGTGGTGCTCGTAGGCGTACCGGGGCCATTATGCAAATCTGTCAGGGTTCGAGACAAGGAGATTAGAACGCATTGCTTAGATGTTCCCAGAACGGTAGAACTACCGAGGATGGTGGGTTTAAAAAGGGTGTTCATATTGGGAAGATGAAGATAAAACACCGAAGGTTCCAAGCAGACCAGTACTTATAGAGGTAACAAAGCTCCGGGCCCGGAACTTATTTCTAACTTCGGCAGTAAGATTCAGAACAAAGATAAACAAACGCACTCTATTGGAGCTGAACCTTGCAATGAGACAGAAGGTGGGTAGTGCCGAAAACTGAAACTGTAAAGAGCCGCGCCTAAAGGTACACAGACTGACCGCATCGCCACACGCAATAAACGAAACAGATCCCAGCCCTAGGGAAAAATCGACCCGTTTTAGCAGTTACTTAACAATAAGTTCATCCCAAATTGGATCCGTTCAGGAGTCAGAAAACGGGGTTGGCATTCGGAGCTAACTTCCGGCTGCATTGAAAGTAAGTCAGTCGCCCCACCAAATTTCGCTGTAATAAGTACCACTGTATGTAGTATTGGAAACAAATGGAAAGAGCTTTCGGCAAAGGCAATAGATACAGACTGCACTGTGGTCACGGAGACCTGGCTAACGAAAAAGGATGAAACTTCCATGCCTATTCCCCGGAGTTGCTGCATTCATCAAGGAGACAGAACAGATGGGAGCGAAGGGGGTGTAGTTTGCTTCTAGTGTCAAACAGATACGAACAAATCAACAGCGAGACCCTAACAACACCGAGCATCTAAGCGGTCTCGTGCATTCCAACAGTGGGAGGAATCCGATTGTTTGTGATATGCGCTTGTAGGGACCTTCAGAGGATACTAGACTTCTACAGTATCTCAGATCACTGTCATCAAATCCGGGAAGGCTCTGAATCACTGGGGACTTCGATTCCCCGTAAATACTCTGGGTCAATCTATGGGGGCCCGAAGGGGGCTTTCTCACAAATCTGATGAGCCTTTTCCTCGATAGTTTACTTATCCAACACATTCATCAACCTACGCGCTGAAGACTGGGCCAGAACTCTAGCATACTAGATCTCGTCCTCACGAAATACCAAAATGACGTGCAGGAAATAAGCATAATGCCACCCTTGGGAAAAAGTGATCATGGGATCCTTAAAATGATTTTCATGATTATCCTGGTTAGGATTCCCCCGAAAATGAGAAAGGACTATTACAAGTTAGACCCCGCTGCCTTGAAGACCATAGCAAGGGAGATGGTCTCGCACTTGCCATACGGCGGTGTTGAGAAAGATTGATCTGTATTCAAGAACAACGTAGGTGGTCTCAATTGTTTTTACGCCCGTGCGAAGGTTTCGGATTGGTGGGAAGCGCCCGTGGAAGAGAAGAGTCAGTAGGGCACATCGAGAAAATAAAAGAGCTTGGAAACGGTTCCAGCAAACACACAGGAGGAGCCAAGGAAGCTGCAAAAAACTACAGGACAGTCAACTTGTTATTGGTACTACTAGCGCTGCTCGAACGGGTCATCAGAAACAAACTAATCGAGCATCAAACAGCCTCAAACGTCGTCACCACCAGACAGCACGGCTTTGTAAAAAGTCGATCGCGTATCACAAACCTGTTATCATTCTTGGATTAGGTAGTGTCTAGGTTGGATAGAGAGGCAGCTGAAGTTTGTTATCTGGACTTCCAGGAAGTGTTTGATACGTCAACCAACGTTCCTCGATTTTGAAGTTTAAGGCACTGCAAGTCTTCTCAGCGATGGTGGCATGGATTACAACTTACTTGAGGGAGCGTACTTTCTGCGTTCAGGTGGAAGGACTTCGATCAAGCAAAGCGAGGGTCTTAAGTGGTGGTCGGTCCTAGGCCTTGTCATTCCTTGCGTGTATAAACGACCTGGAAGAAGAACTAGGGTATACTAGTTTACTTAAGCTAGTAGTAAATCCTTCTTAACCGGACATACAGACAAACCTAGCAAACTTACAATATTGGACGAAGAGGTGTCGCTCTCCACTTGATACGGGGAAATGCAAACAAATATTGATGGAATCAGCGTCCCACCAGGTTAGGTGGCTAAACTCTACTGATGCTATCGAAAATGTGGCAGAAGTCATGAATCTCGAGGTACGGATACTCGCCCACACAATGCCTTGTGGCTGCTGCCAAAGCTTCTAGAACCCTACACTAAATGACTCGTATCGTCCGATCCAGAGAGGTGGACGTGTTGGTACCGCTCTGTAAGACACTGGTTAGGCCCCTTATGCAGCACTGCAGCCAAGTCTGGGCACCGGCGCTTGCACGAGACAAAAATGTACTGAAGTCGATCCAGAGGAGATTCGCGCGACTAGTGACAGGGGCTAGGGGTCTTCCATGCGGAAACAGGCTTTAATTTTGGAACTTATCCTCTTTTGAGTGGAGACGAGAGAAGTGACCTAATTGAGGTCCTTAAGCAAGTTAGATGTCTGTCGATACCAAGCGAATCACTTTCCACTTACAGACAGAAGTGCTCTCCGCGTGCATGAGTACAAGCTTGCAAAGCCTGCATATACGGCAAAATCAGGGCCAACTCCTTCGCGTGTCGAGTGGTAAATGCATGGAACCATCTTCCGGAGGAAGTAGTAGTGACAGGCACCATCAATGACCTCAAGGCACGCCTTAACAGAAAATGGGCAGTTTTATTCCCGCAGTGTTCCTAAGCTACCCCTATAACTAACCCTGCGTTTCCCTTTATGGTCTTTTCTCTTCATTTTATTTCCCGATATCTATTTCAAACCTAGGCGTTTTAGCCCCTTGCTTTTTTCTGGTTATGCTGATGCAGTCACGTGGACAAGGGGTTGGGTAGATAGCAGACTGTGAGCCCATCTTCTTCGGACAACGGACCTGAACAGCACCTTGCTTTCCCGCAGACCGCTGCCTTAAATCATCCTGCATCACAAGTCGAAGTATTTGACGTTGCATAACAGAGGGTTTCGCCTCGAAGCCCACCGTTGCAAGAACCTGAACTACTCGTTCGGCCGAAGCCGCCAGTCCCTTGTCCTGACCTGATACAATGAAAAGGAATTAAGTAACAAAATAAAAGGTAATTGTGGCTTGTGGTGAGCTATCCTCTAACGGGACATACTTACCAATGGTAAATACATAACACGTTGTCGTGGTCACAAATGCGCATAACTGCTATCAACGACAGTTTGCACTTTTACAGCTTCTATTACATCAGCCTTCTAGTAGAAATTCAAAACGCACGGGCCACAGCAGTGAAAAGCGCACTGGCGTTCATAATTTAGTGGCATTTGTCTGCACATCTTAAGGTAAAGTAATCCGAGTCGGTCGTTCGGCAACCGGTTTTTTTATTTCTACTTTTCTCCTTAAAGGGGCCTACATTGTTAGACCTTTGCGAACCATAAATAAAGGCTTTTTGATTAATTTTATTTAATCATTAATTCAATTCTGAATAACGGTACATATCCAAGTGTCGTCCAGTAATCTCTCTTCCAGGTGACCGGCTACCCTCAACGGACGATACCACCGAAGATTCTGGGTATTTAGAGCCCTAGTCCAGGTCCAAGACTTACTTTAAAGATTCCAAGAACGAAAAACCTGCATTTATTTCCATTGCGTTATTACATGGTTATTATTATCTCTACAGACTCGGTAATCGAAACCCTTCTTGCCAATGGTTTTCTAGGAGGAGGCCTCTGAAGTAATTAGCCAATCACCCCCCCCCCCTCGTCTACCACCTCTTTGACTGTAGGTTTTTGGGAAACGGCAACCGCAAGCGCTACTACTTGGCGTAAGCCAGCGTGCAGCCTTTGTACCTAGGCCCAGTGAAAATACACGCGGTTGACACTTCTTGGTCTCTTCCCATTGATCTCTCCCCGATGAACGTTGATCGTAGAAGCTGAGGGAGTGTGCAACCAAATAATATCACAACCGACATGAAAGTGGAGATTTCCAGAAACTTCGAACAAACCCGCTGAATCTCTATAGAAGAAAGACCCGAATGACGAACGAGCTCCTTTTCGGTAACACGATCGTCGCGGAGAATACAGCTAGTTATATTAAGAAAATACAAACACCGAGTTCCCTGCAGACACTAAGTGAATCACAACTCATCCAAAAGTGTACAAATTCCTACAAGACCCTTAGAAGGTAAAATTTAGCACCGTCAGAGCCTGTGACCATCAGACAACCCGACCTTCGAACCCAGCGTGACCTGGATGCTAATCCTTTGGTCTAATTCGGAAGTAGATACTCTCGCAACCACGAAACAAAAATAATTACTCTAGTTTTTCCAACTAAGCTACACCTCATTTCGTTACTATCCAGTCGCATTTTGACACAGACATCGTTGTACCTTTCTGCCCAGTAGATGTAACTGCATTAATCACGAGGATGACATTATCCAAACCAATCCTGTTTTCTGTCCGTGTCACCTCTGTATGTGATTCCGAGAAACTGCTCAAGTGCCCAATCTGGCCGCGTCCTTGATGGGTCGACGTGGCTGCTAGGATATCTGCTCACATGATTATTCGGAATTGGCCTCGTTTCGCAGGCTGATTACATCAGGCCGTGAGTTGGCAGTGAACCAACGTGGGACGCAGAGGTAGATTGGCTGCACATCGCCCTGGAGCGTTTGTGCCGAACTGCCGTTTTTATTCCATGGAGATTTCTCCAACTCCTATAGAAGGCATGCTGGCTGCCAGTCTTCGACAGCCGTTCCTTTTCGGCCAATACCCGTATATAACCTTTTGTATTTCTTAATCTATTCTTTGGGAACCGGTCATTGAGATATCAGATACATACAAGTGAGATAATTCCTCCTTTTGTTGCGCTGTACAAAGACTGACTGCGTACAGAACGGGTCAGAAAAAGATACAGTGCACTGTTTTGTTCAGTTCCACTAGTTCTACCGAGAATTTCCCATTTTATTAACAGAAAGCAGACAAGAGTTACTGTCACCAGTCGACAGCCCCCAGCCCAGAGGATGCTGCCCCGCCCACGTCCCACTTGCTTCACTGAGTGCATGGGTCTAAGGACTGAATCCGATAAGCAGATCCATAACCAAGCACCAGCGAAGACAAAACAGCATGCTTGCAACAATCAAGTCTCGTGACAGACCAGAAGAAGTTCCTTCACGAGCTGTTCGATCACTTTTTCGTGCTGGGTCTACGCTCCACTGCCCTGTGGGTCAGACTTTTGGGTCAAAAGCTCTGGTTAGGGTTCCCAAAGAAAAACCCCTTCTGCGGTAACTCAGAAAGGGATACATCATGGGTAAAGCAAGATTCACAGAATTGGAAAAATCTTCTAGATCATATCCTCCAAGGAACTTCGTTCGCGGATGTTCGGGAGGACATGTTAGTTCTGGCCATTCGTGGGTGGTTGCACGACGCTGCAACCAACTACCCTAGGCAAACAGTGCGGCGGGTAAGTGAAATGCACCTTTTGATATTCGTGCTTATATTGCAGTGAGCAGGTTGTTACCAACTATATCGGTGTTCGATTACTGTAAGTGTAGGATCCTGTTGATGCACTCAGTGAGCCTCTGTGCTCATGGAGTTTTCTTTCATTTGTATTTTGCAGATCGAACACGAGCAACCCCCGCGGAAGACACTCAGCGTTGCATACTACGATATTCACCTAGAATCCGAACCAGACCGGAGAAAAGTTACACAATGCGGATTTGGACGACATCTAGTTACTTTCTAATACTATTCAATTGTACACCTTTGTTTCAATAAACCTTCAAAACCCCGTAAAACGTATTATTTTCGTTTATATGGGCTATATGCCTCTAGTTAATTAGCGCGTAGCCAGTACGTTTAGGCGATCGAATTCCGGTATCAAAGACGTTGCGAAAGTGTCGTGAAATCACACGTATTTTCGAGCAATCTTATTGGTTCGCTAACGCAACCTTATTGGTCAAAGGGGTAGGAAGTCTGACAATGCGCGATCAGCACGCGGTGCAGCGGAACGCTGTTGATTGGTCAGTCTAAGTTGCGAACAGGTGGAGAAACCAAGCGACATTTTCGCGACTATCTACACCACTTGGCCATTGTTAGCGACTG
This sequence comes from Fasciola hepatica, assembly GCA_948099385.1. Lineage (NCBI taxonomy): Eukaryota > Metazoa > Platyhelminthes > Trematoda > Plagiorchiida > Fasciolidae > Fasciola > Fasciola hepatica. The sequence goes on from CANUEZ040000019.1 coordinate 9,115,260, forward strand.
GTGAATCAATTGGGTTTTCACGCATGTTGTGCTAGTAAGGGTAGGGGTAGTCGCGGAGTACGAATCACCCGGAAACCTCCAGCATCATTCCTATGAAGGGTCTTACACATTTTTCTTGCCTTAATTTAGAAACAATGCAAAACGCTACGGGTAATTGAGGCTTTGAAGAAGGCTGTAATTCAGGAGTCGGGCATAAATCGAACGCCATCACGACGACACTGCACCTTGACGTGGTGTGATGGCTTGCGCGCCTCTATGAACCAAAGAGCTATACAGGATGGCTTCTTTAAGCCGGAGGTGCAATCACACCTGACAGGTCAATGGGTACAGGCCAGACGAAGTCCAGTCTCCAGGTCGGGGGTTGATTTGAGCTGGCAACTCAATCGGCAAAATCGGTGGAAGAATAACTGATCCAAACAAACGGGTTTCCACTAAGCCATCCCTCTGCCTTGCGGACAGGTTCTTGTTAGAACTAAAGGCTTTGGATGAGGTCCCTAATCGTTCTCCTGCTTTGTGGCTGGACACCCTAGCAGTACCTGTCCAACATCTCCCATGAACTACACGAATACAAAGAATTCCATACTGCATCGGTCGTCGCGCAGGATAATCAGGACTGCGCTGCCCATTGCATCGAGCGGGGTGGATAGTGATAAGTGGGCTACTGCTCAGAGTTCCCTCTCTTTTATTCAACCTTTATCTTCTGTCCCCAACCACCTCTCTTTGCCCCATCTATCCACCCATAATGCTCCCACTGATAACACGGTTGATACTCGCAACGATTCACTGTCAAATAGTATCGGGAATAATCCTGTCTGGTTACTCACATTTTCTCAAGCCTTGCCAGCCTCTGAATCTCGGCTCCTTCAACGTGCGCACACTCATGCAGGCCGGTCAGCAGGCGTGCCCAGCACTCACAATAGATTCTCTGAAGATTTATGTCTGCTGCGTAAGTGAAACGCGTATACAGGATTCGAGCAGTGCGATTCAACTAACTGCTCCTGGTATCTCATCGAGGTACTTCCTGTGCGCTTCAGGAGACGAAGTAGCTCGAGCTGCGGGTCAACGTGGTGTAGGAATGGTCTTGACTGACAAGGCAGAAGCTGCTCTCTTAGACTGGATCCCGAATAACAGTCGTTTATGTGCAGTAAGGTTCCAGGGATCAGTCGGTGTTCGAAAGGATAGTTGTGTTAAGCACAGTTTGTTTGTGATCTCAGCCTACGCCCCAACAGACTGCAGCTCAGACTTGCAGAAAGATGAGTTCTATAATGCACTCGCCACCCTCGTTCGCAGCAGTGAGGATTCCGACATTGCAATACTAGCTGGTGACTTCAATGCACAAGTTGGCAAACTCAGTGTGTCAGAAGCCTGTTTAGGTGGGCGTTGTGCTTTACCCGCTGAGCGTACAGATATAATGGGGATAGGCTTCTCCAGTTTTGTGCAGACAATCGATTGCTCTTGTCTAGCACCAATTTCCGACACAGCTCGCGTCACACAGCGACATGGCGCTCTGACTCTACAGGTACCTTGAGTCAGCCGCCGTAAGCTACCGGTGACGCAGTTCTGTTCAGGACTGTAGATCTTACTGGTCCACGTACGTAGAGTCAGACCATGCATTAGTTTTAATGTGATTATCTCTCCAGCTCCATGGTCATCGTCGCAAACCCCATTAGCCGTGCAACGTTTGTGTGATCCAGAAGTACGAACCTGTTACGAGCAGAAGTTAGCACATGAGCTAGGATCTACGATGAACAGTAATGCAGATGAGCATTAGGCTCATATCAAACAGGCGATGCACTTTGCAGCAGGTTCCGCCTGTGGTCCTCGATCCGTTGTCCATCAAAGATACTGGATCTCGCAAAAGTCGCTGAGTATAATGGAGCAAAAGCGTCACCTCTCGAACTGTAAGGAGATGAATAAAACGCGAAAACATCTGCAGAAGGAAGTTACGAAAAGCCTTAAGAATGATCGCGAAAATTGGTCGCTGAAGGCAGCCGAAGAAATGGAAACAGCAGCTGCTTCAGGTAACAGTCAGAGACTGTTCAAACTTATTCGTGACACCGGTGGACGACGCATTTAGGTCGGTGAAACGATTTGCGATAGAAATGGAGAACCCATCTATGGCAAACAGCAAAGGCTTGACCGTTGGGCCGAGTACTTCAAGGAACAGTTTAGCATGCCGCACGCTAGTGTAGTTACTCCCGTGTCAACAACTGAGACTCCGTGGGTGGTATCACTTGAGCCCCCATCGGAAGTAGAAGTAAAGTCGTGCATTCGATCACTAAAGCGAGGGAAAGCGGCAGGTCCCGACGAACTTCCCCCAGTTCTTTTCAAACTGGGTGGAAATATTTTGATAAAATCACTTACCATCTTGCTCCGTGACATTTGGAACTCGGAGTGTATTCTGTTAATATGGAGAGAGTCGTTGATTGTTCCCATCTTCAAGAAGGGAATACGCAATGACTGTAGTAATCATCGTGGGATTAGCTTAATTCCGATAGTCACCAAAGTATTGGCCTCAATTTTCCTGCACCGTCTAACACCCGCTCGCGAGAGGAATGCCCGCGAACAGCAGGCTGGATTCGCTCCAGGTTGAGGACGCATCGACCAGATTTTTACTCCTCGCCGATTACTTGAAACGCGTCACACGCATCGCCGACCGACAAAATGTTTTTCTTATACTTGAAAGGCGCTTTCGACACAGTTGATCGAGCAGCGCTTTTCAGTACTCTTCAGCGAAAAGGTATGCCCCAGAAGTTCGTGAACCTACTGAGATCATCGTATTCCCCTACTTCTGGCCGCGTTAGAGTTTACGGTGAACTATCCGGTCGGTTCGAAAAGACCAGTGGTGTTCGACAGGGATGTCCTGTCTCCATTCCTGTTCAACTTCGTCATGGACGAAATAATGGAGAGTGCGCTGCAAAATCTTCAGGATGTAGGCGTCGAACTAGGAAATAGTGTAAAGCTGTGTGACCTAGATTATGCGGACGACGTTGTCTGCTTGTTCGAATCCACGGAACATGCTCAACGTGCACTAGATAGACTCTCAAGAGCTGTGGCTCCATTCGGCATGCGCTTTGCACCTTCCAAGTGTAAAGTGATGTTACAAAACTGGACGTCAACGATTCCGAGCTTGATGCTCTATGGGGAGGCGCTGTCAGTTGTCGACCACTTCACCTACCTCGGCAGCAGCTTGACAACCGGTGGAAGCACAGTAGTAGAGGTGAGCACGCGTATATTCAAGGCTTGAGCGGCGTACGCTGGACTGAAGTACTTGTGGCGTCGATCTGATATTTCACTGAAGTTGAAAGGTCGTGTATACTGTGCCACGGTGCGTTCAGTTTTGTTGTATGGTTGCGAAACTTGGAGTCTGCGTGCTGAATATAATCGGCGTCTTGAGGTTCTCGACCTCCGATGTTTACGTGGTATCGCTAAGATCGGGTGGAGTAGCCGAGTGAGCAATGCTAAGGTCAGAAATCGAGTATTGGATACTAATTCGGAGAACGTTTTGTCACAGCGTATCCGACTTAGTAGACTTCGCTGGTTGGAGCACGTGTTACGTATGGCAAACACACGTCTACCACACCGTGTCCTATTCTCCGTTCCTCCTAGGGAGTGGAAGAGACCACGTGGAGGTCAACAGATGACGTGGCAGCGAGGAATGAGAAAATGTACAGCAGACTTAGGAAAAGTAGGTGCTTCACGTCTTCGTGGTTGTGGGCCAGAAGATCCGTCTACCAGTTGGCTGGAGACACTGAAGGATATGGCAGCGAACCGTGAACAGTGGCGATCGTGTTGTCACTTTCTATCGAATCAGAATGACTGATCGGTGCGCGTTTGTACAGTTAGACTGTGTATTCCGTGTGTTGGCTACTTGGACATTCTTTCCTTTTCCCACCCGTGTAGGTCCAGTCCCTGTCCATCTTGTATATTCATACTTTCTAAGTCAGCGTGCAACATGGTGAGAAAGGCAGTGGTCAGTGGGGCTTGCCCTACTGTTTGACGCTGTACGATGATGATGATGATGCACTCCTGAAGTCTAAATGTTCACTTCATTTGGGTGCCTTCAACGTCCGCACACTATGTCAGATAGGATAACAGGCTGCCCTCGCTGGAACTCTTGAAACTTTCAAAATAGATATATGCTGTCTCCGAAGCACACATACAAAACCCTCTTCGCACCCCGGATAGAACTTCAGTCTCTCGCTTTGCTACGCGTGTCGCGTGATCCAATGTCTAGTGCTCGTGGCCAGGACGGCATTGGGGTTTCTTTGAGCATCAGAGCTAAGCTTGCACTACTAGACTGGTTTCCAGTCGGCAGTCGTTTACACACAATTCGGTTGGACGTTTCTGTGCGTGTCAACAGCAACAAACTGAAGCGCGATGTATGTTCGTCGTGTCCGTGTATGCTTCCACTGACTGCAGTTCATCTGAGACCGAAAACGGATTCCACTATGATTTGTTTCATCTAATTCGAAACATGCATTCTACGCACATGGTGGTCATGCTGGGGGTTTCAACACCCAAGGTGGCCACTTGGGTGAATCCGAAACGCACATAGGAGACCGGCCCATCGTGCTGAAATCAACGATCGTCTCATCTAGCTGTGATGTGACCCCAGATTGTTTCTGCAGAGCACGAACTTCTGCCGTAAGAAGTGGTATAGAACACCATGGAGTCCTGTTGCGTTTTCACAACGCATGACTCAGACTAACTATATTGTCATTATTCGCCGCTGGCGTGGATCAATTGTAGATTTTCGTTCATTCTGGTCTACGTTTGTGTACCCAAATCACGCCTTGGCACGGGCTCACTTCTGTTCACGTATTGTCCGTGGTCCCATCAACGCTAAAGCCACCCGTCACGCGCAGTTACCTCTAGATGATAACCGACGATCTGCTTCTGAGGCAGAGCTAGTTCAAGTAGGCTTCATAAACGGTGGATATCTCCGACATCAGTTGATCTGTTAGAGGATCTTAGATCCGTCTTTCCGGACGCCGCATTCAATGAAGTGCGTAAATCCCGAAGACGCCAACTGGCGGAATGCTTGCATCTCGCGACTCATGTTTTCTTTGTTCTCATGAACTGACTAGGAGCCTGAGAAGTGGCCGTGAACAGTGGTGGATTGCGAATCGTGGCGGACTGAAAAAGGCAGCGCCCACCGGAAATACTCTCAATCGTTACCGTCTCAATATAGGTACTGGTCCACGAAACCCGGTGCAAGTGGGTTAATCACGGAATTCCACGGCTCACTGGTTCACTCTTAGAGACATCATCTGGACCGTTGGCAGATCACTTTAAGGAACAATTCAGTGGGATCACTTCAACAGTGGACCTTATGAATATGCCTGTAAGAGAGAGGATGCAGGTAGATATCACATTTCCTTCAGAAATAAAGGTTATGCGGGAGATGGGTTATTTGAAAAGGTACAGGGGCGCTGGACCAGTTAGATTGTTTCCGTCTTTTCTCAAGAATGGAAGCGAAGCTTCGGTTTTGCAGTTAACAAACCTCCTCCGAGTAATTTGGTATGGTGAAGAGTTCCAGGGAATGGTGTGAGTCGGTAACTGTGCCGGTCTACAAGAAAGTTAACAGGTCTTCTCGTGAAAACCAGAGGAATAAGATTGGTAAGCATTGCTTACCGGGTTCATTCTCCGCCGATTATCTAGCGCCCGTGAAACGTGTAGGCGTGGGAATCCAGCCGGTTTCATACCCGGTAGGAGTTGTTAACCACACCTTTACTCGTCGGAAAATCTTAAAGCACAGACACACATTCCGTAGGACCGCAGTTTGTCTTCCTTGGTCTGGAAGCGACGTTCGACTCAGTCGACCGCAGTTCTCTGGCGCTGCCTCCCACTGAATAGTGTGCCAGAGAAATTCGTTTCTCTATTCTAATGCTTGTATGCAAACAACCGAATCTGAGGTCGTGTTTGTGGCGACTTTCCAACAGAGTTCATCACGAGAAATGGTGTTTGACAGGGTTGTCCCTTTTGCCCTTCTTCAGTTTAGAAACTGAGCTGGTTCCTTAGATGCCCCTATCCTCGTGTGAGTATAGTGGCATCGATCTCAGCTCAGGCAGTAAACTGTCTGACTTGCAGTACGCGGACGATATCGTTCTTCTGAATGAAAACCCAGGTAAGCAGTAATCTTTCTTATTAGGCCTAAGCAACAGTATAACGGTGTTTTGGATACGTTTTGCACCTTCAGAGTGTAAAATGCTGTTGTAGGACTGAGTTGGCACAACAATAAACCTTGTTTTGGCGAAGCAGGCTTTACCTGAAGTAGATCACTACATAACCTGGGAAATTACAGCTCACGAAGTTGTCAGATATCGGATGAAGTATCCCCACGCATACAAAAGGTGCAATTGACTTCTTCCAATCCCAGCCATCTGTGGTGCCGGTGTGACCACCGGCTGTCTGTCAAGGGTCGAGTCAGAATGAGTCTATCATACGGTTCAGAAACGTGGTCGTTATGGGTAGAAGATAGACGAAGACTACCGATATCCGAGCATCGATATCTCCGTAGTATTGCTCGAATATCGTGAGGGCACCGTACCAGTTAGGCTGAAATTAGGCGTGAGGTGTTGGGAACCAGTGGTCATTCACTGGTTCTAGCACTTAATCTAAACAAGTTAGGGTGATTGGGACATGCGTTCCGCATGCCTTCCAATAGATTCCCTCGGCGTAAGCTGTTCTCCGAGACATGTAGTGGCTGAGAGATAGGTCGGAGTGGTCACTCTGTGACATGGCAGAAAGGTATAAAAGCGCTGACCAGTGAACTTCACCAAGAAGGGTATGTCAGACTTCCCGGTTGGGGTTCACGCAACCTACCTAACAGATGGTTGAAGACATAAAGTGGTATGGCTAGGTAACGCGGCCAGTGGCGTAGTTGCATTCGAAATCTGTCTTCGTGACTTCCGCTTCTTTACTTTCGGCTCTCACTTTATGCTTCGACTCTTTTCCCCCTGAGCTCGACGACGCTGGAAGGTAGCAACCAAAACCAGAGCACAGAAGTACGAAGTTTATGGCTGAATGAACTGAACTGAACGAAACTTGTGATATTGGAGAGGAAATGGGTCCGGTCCATGATACGGATGCATAATCACAACTAACTGGCATTGCGATGGATCTTTTCTTTACGGCGTATGTTTTGAATGATGTTTAGGCCCCTCAGATAACTTGCCTACGGTGCCGCCTAATCTTAAGCTGGAACGCCAGATACCTTAACATAAAAAATGTAGCTGTGTGGACATGCTGAGTAATTCCACTTCTTGTGTTTGCCAACTGGTAAAAATGGGTCAACTTGTAAGTATGTTCCAGTTGCTCAGATCGTCGCTTGAAAGCTTCGCTCCATACTAACGCATTTCACTCCAAAGGAAGTGAAATTGCGAAGCAGCCTAATCGGGGCATTGGAGTGTGAGGTTGTCGGCTGACAAAAAACAATTAATTGGTGGTTGCTTCTTAGTCACGTCCTAGACCTCGCTATTCCGTTTCAGCCACCTGTAGCTCCCCCCCACAAATTAAGCGGAGTCAGCGAAATTTTCACAAGCACAGTCCCATATACGAGTATTAAGGTACACGCGTGTAGCCCTTCATAATTTTAAGGTACGCTTGGAAAAACTACCCCATTTGACTGTCATCAAGTAAGCACCTAAAGCGTTATTTGGCGCAGTACAGCGATACGTATATTGAGACATCAGACGATTCGGTGTTTAAAGTCCCAGTAATATGGCTTCAGGTTTACTACTCAATTTCCCCATGAACATTTGAAGCTCACTAAACATCCGTCTACATAACCGCTCAGTCTTGCTAACATACTTATAATCCAATCATTGATATTCTCAGTATGGACTTTGTGGTCTATTGTAATCCTCTTACCCACTACTTCTTTTTGTCCGAAATATAGTGTTCTGGACTTTCCTACTAAGGCGAGAAAGCACGAGTTTTTGCTCACGGACAAGCTCGTTTTATTATCGTGAAACACAATGATTATATAGGTCGCAGACGCTTGTGCCATGTCGTCCCGCAAAACGTATTGATCTGATTGGTGTGAGTGACCAAGGTCTCTAATGGGCTGGTGTTGAGGCTAAAGACCGCTTAACAAGACCCATCTCTCGTTCTATCGACCCACGCCATCGATCGGCTGTCCTGTTGCTCATGGTTTCGTTGTTTCAAGTCTTAGACTCGGTACTGGGCAGGTGTTGACGTGCCGACTGCTAACGACTTGGATGTCAGCCCATACCCTCACATAATGCATATGAACTTAAACGATATTCCAATGATCTTTCTCCCTCAGAATCACAGTAATGCAGAATTTAGTAACACCTTACCACCCATTAATGCAACTTCGTATCACTTTTCTCTCTCGGAAAACAGTCAGTAAACTGTTCGTATGAGAGTGGTGCTCCTTCTTTTTTCACCATATTCTGTTTACTCATGCAATAAAAATGTAAGGCAATGGGGGAAAATAACAAATATTATATACAGCACTTCTAAAGATCACAAAATTCCAGAGTACGATTGTACTGTTTAGACAAATGTGACCATGTTTTGACAATGAGTTGCGCTTACCGGACATTTCGCTCGCTTAGAAACATCGTCCACTCCTTTTGTTGTGATGCTGATCCTTCAGAACCCCTTGCTATGATAGTGAGCTATTATTTCGCACTTAATTTCCGATTTCAATATGCCTTACGCCCTATATTCCCCCGATCAAGTTAAGAACCAGGGAACAACATGCTAGCCTTGGGATGTCTACTCTTTTTCAGTCTTCCTGCGTCGCCAACTCTACGTTCGAGTGGCACGTGGCAACGCCAATTATGAAAACGTATTGCTTTAGATTTTCAACACCGATTTTATTCAGCTAGTCTAGAAACCACTGAATACTGAGTTTACTGGTATAGTCGCCTGTCTTAACGGTCTATTGTAACAGTCCCATGACGCCATTTTTTCAAGTTATGTGCAAGTTTGGACACCTGGTCACAACTATATGAGACGCGCAGATTCCCTTGACAGCTCGACCTCTGGTTCCGCTGCAGGACAGACCGAAATTTGCTACGGCAATCTAAATCATTATTTTCTCAGTCGCACAGATTTTTTGCTACAGTGATATAATTATTCCGTTTGAGATTATTCTCATAAGAATTCACTGTCCCCAGAATTGGACACATTTTCTTCATCGTCATTAACTTTCCACTCAAATATCAGGCTAGGGTCTGTACGGAAACACGTCTCCCAAATTCGGACATCAGCCTTTCTTGCATTAATTTAACGTGATTATTGGATCGCAAGAGACCCACTGTAACAGTTCGTCATTCTCCAAACGTGCAATCAATCGCCAAGGGAATCCGCTACAGGTCACGTTGTCAACATGTTGATCAGTCGTATGTAAGCAACTATTGGCTGTCTATCTCTTGAATCACAGCACGGAATAAACGCGCCAATCTTGTCCGGTTTGAAGCGCCAATACAATGCGCTCTCTGATGGCGGTCGAATATTTTTCGTGCGGTGCGCTGCTGTGTATTGTATGGAAGACTCAATAAAGTCGATCGGGTTTTTATTTCAAACCACACCTCACTCCACATCACCCCTTTTGCCTTTTGGCTCATCAGCGCGTCTATACAGCTGTTTTTTATGTAAGGGTATCTGGTAATCCAGCTTAATATTAGGGGCCTAAACATCATTCGAAACATACACCGTAAAGAAAAGATCCATCGCAATGCCAGTTAGTTGTGGACCAGACACATCTCTCCGGCTCCACTAATTTGGCTACATGGAGAACGGTGATCCCGAAAATCATCACGACTGTTCCTTTAATGGTGCGCACAACAGTGATACGTATCAAACACAATCTAATGGGCTGTGTCGAGTCGGCACGGAGGCTTCAGTTTATGGGTGGTAAATTCATACACATTCAATTTTAGATACGAATTCAAGCTCGTCCCTGGGGCATTTTACTGACGAACGTAACATCACCGTATGACGAATTTGACAGGTAAAATCTACAGAATCACCAGTCAGACTATCGATCCTCAAAACTCGCAACCCAGACCCTCACAGAGCCAAAATCGAATACTCGATGACTGAACATTTTTAAAAGCCATACATGATTACATCAGGATCATGGAAATTAAACGTTCTCGTCGCAAAACACCACGCCATTCCAAGTGATGCGACTTCTACTACATTTCTCTCGATCTCAAACATTTCGACCAGTCATCGAAGGCATCGATCCCTTCATTTTGTATTGTAGATGTAGTGCGACTGTAGTTGTACACGACCTACAATTATATTCCATTGAAGGACCTCTGTAGTTTCGAAATAACACACAAGAGTCATCTCACAGTCTTCCCTGAATCCCGCGATTTCTCTTTGCAATATGATTATTTTGATCCTTCGAAAAGTTACACATAACTGAAGTTCATTGGGCGTATGTTCATTCCCGACTTTTTGTGTGGATTTCTCTTATTTCAGCGTAGATAATCTTGAGCCTCGCATCGATATTCTGCTTTGATGAATTCTCAATCGCTGGCTTTAGGCAGAATGCATAACCTGAGTGAACTTCATTCGCGAACCACGCGACATTAATACCGTTCAATAACAATTGATTATCCTTCAGCATTGAAAATGGGCCACCAACGACAAAGATCGATACATCTGTCACCCGGTCCGTCCGGGGGTGTATCCAGTGGCATTTCACACCCTCCGAGGCATATTACCAGGGATAAATCGACTTATCTGGGGCACATATCAGTGTGCTTATTCAATATAGTAAAGGTTGGCATATCAGCATGTCAAATTTTGTCGCCTATAACAAGTCGTAGAGAAACAGGTTAGGTTTGATGACACTCCGTGCACTATATACATAACTGCATTAGCCTTTTTAATTGATGTTGCATAGTGGCCGCCACATGTTAAACTTTTACACTTCCCCATAACAGCATCCTAATGAGAAAGCACGTAAAGCAATTTCTAGAAAGCTCAACCACGTTCACAAGTGCGCCATCCAAAAGACACTAGCATTCTCAAACACTCGAATAAAGGCATGCGCATTGAGACGAGATAATTCGCTTGGGAGTGAGTACGCTACCGTGGGCATTCGTGCATATCTAATAAGTCCATACGTAGTATTAATTCGAAAATGTACTACCGAATAACACGGTATCCTCCGGCATAGAATATCCTTAGCACACGTTTGTTAGTAAGGGTCTGCAGTTCTACAAAATGAGGGTGGTTCCGGTCAATAGCGCTGTTGAAACATCAGCGGGGAGAAAACGCAGCCTATTCGTGGATGTAGGGTACCATAGCGCATATTTATGTGTGGCTGACGAACAGAGCTGATAGACAGGAGTGCGTAATGGGATTGTTTGCTGGGAAACACAGTACCTGAGAAGCGTGTCAATCTCCAAATAAATGCATCGCCACGCATCAGACAGGGTTAATGCATACAGCCTTCTCCTCCACTCCATGTGAAAGACAAGACTACTGGTATGTGTTTCTCAATCGACACGGAAGCGCAGGTCAGTACAATACCGGTTTCAAGACGATCTACTGTCTCTCCTACAACCCTGACACTGCAAGCCGCCAACGGCATTTCAATCCCACTTTAATTTTTCACCCCAGACCTTGGCCTGTGTTGTCCTTTTCCGCGGGTTTTTGTCGTCGCCCAAGTGCACCAGGCTGCTCTAGGCTGCTTTTTTTAGAAAGTCACGGTCTAGTGGACGATCCTGGTAAGCGACAGCTCGTAGATCGAGTCACACTGAGTTTCGTTGTTGGTTCCTTAACTCTAGCTCAGCCACTAGCAATCCCCACGTCAATTCCCACTTCCGAACCAGGACTTGGTAGTTTATTCAGCGAGTACCCTAATCTTGTCCGCCCAAACAACAACCTGCTTCCAGTCACCACGGATGTGTCCCATCATATCGTCACACAAGGGCCCCCGGTCTACGCTCGACCCCACAGGTCGGCTCCAGACAGACTCCGTGTAGCCCGTTCCGAGTTCCAACATATGCTCAACTTGGGAATTATCCGGCCTTTCAACAGTTCGTGGGCATCACTCCTACACATGGTCCCGAAGAAGTCCCCTGACGACTGGAGACCGTGCGGAGATTATTGCTCACTCAACCGAGTCACTTCGCCCAACCGATATCTTATTCCGCAAATCACGGACCTCATTGCTAGTTTGGCTGGCAAGGCGATTTTCAGTCGAATAGGTTTGGTGCGAGCATATAATTAAATACCAGTAGCTGAGGAAAATAGCCCCAAAACAGCCGTGACGACTCCTTTCGGTCTGTTCAAGTTTCTACGAATGCCGTTTGGACTTAGCAATACCACACAAACTCTCCAGCATTTCATCGGTACAGTAAGCCGTGGTTTGGATTTCGCGTTCGCTTATCTGGACAATATCCCGATTTCCAGCTCATCTAAGACAGAACATCCAGCACATCTCCGCGCACGCTTTGCTTCCGCCCATCTGAACACGGGGTCACGGTCAACGCGAATAAGTGTGTAACAGGCATCGACGTCATCGAATTCCTAGGACACAGGGTTACTTCCACAGGGATCAAACCGTTGTAGGTCAAGGTGCAGACAATCCTGGACTACCCAGAACCTACGTCATTCAAGCAACCACGGCGTTTCGACGGGTCGGTCAACTTCTACCGTCGTTTCATCCCACAATGGGCTCAGCTAATGCAGCTGCTCACAGACCTGTTAAAAGGCAATGCGAAGCATCTGGTTTTCACAAAAACCGCACGAGATGCTTTTTCTATACTGAAGCAGGCTATCGGCAACATAGCCCACTATCACACCTGAAACCAACTTACCCAATTGCGTTAGTCACCGACGCATCAGAAAAAGTCGTCGGCGCGGTGTTGCAACAATACTTAGCCAACACCCGGCAACCCGTTTCATTCTTCTCCGAAAATTACAACCGGCTGAATCCAAGTATAGCACCTGTGGCCGCGAAAGTCTCACTATCTACCTAGGCATCCGTCACTTTAGGCACATCTTAGAGGGACGCGAATTCACGGTCCACATCGACCATAAGCCAATCATCCACGCATTGCGCGCCACCACAAACAGATACTCTCCCAGAGAGTCTAGACAGCTGGATTACACCACTCAGTACACGAGGGATTTACGTCATATCTCAGGTGTCAATAATTCTTTCGCAGACGCGCTATCTCGCACTCACAACCTGGACATCAGCACCTCCGGCCCGACCAACCTCGAAGCTATCACACCCGCCCAAGCAGGTGATCCTGAGGTAGAACAGCTCCATAGCATCTCATCGCTGCGGCTCCAGCCAGTTCCCATTTCTTCAGCCGAAGGTTACACACTGTGTGACATGTCCAAAGGCCACCCAAGGCTGGTAGTACCGTCAGCCTTTAGGCGACAAGTTTTCGAAACCTTGCACGGTTTGTCTCACCCGGGTATAAAGGCCCTTACTAAACTCGTCGGTCACCGGTGTTTGGCACAACATGAACCGCGGCGTCATCGCACGGGCCCATGCCTGCATCCAATGCCAACAATCGAAAGCACATAAACACACAAAAAGCTCACTGTCCAAATTTCCAGCTGTTGACTCACGTTTCCAACACGTGCATTTTGACCTAGATGGGCTGCTGCCTCCTTCAAAGGGTAGCATATATCTTCTTACTTGCGTAGGTCGTTTCACCAGATGGCCGTTAGTTGTACCTTTGCACAATGCAGCTAGCGAAACAGTCGCCCAAGCTTTCTTAGAATACTGGGTTCCAGCATTGGGCTGTCCAGTCGTGGTTACCACAGATCGCTGCTCACATTTCGAGGGAGCCTTCAGCAGTCTTCTACAACGTTAAGACACCAGACGCATTCATACCACAGCCTACCACACGTCAGGAAAACGGAATGGTAGAACGTTTTCACTGGCAACTCACGGCAGCCTTAGCAGCTCACAAAAATCAAGACTGATGGGAATCACTACCACTGGTACTTTTAGGCTGCCGCAATGCTCTTAAGGCCGATCCACAAGCCATATCAGCCGAACTCACATTCGGTTGCGCGTTCCGACATCCTGGTGACAAAGTAGCTTCAAAGTCCATCGTCACTTTTGACTACGCTGATTACGCCGCCAGGTTACCGCACCAGATGCGTAAGGGCACCTTCCCGTGGCTCATGAACAAAACACGGCGGTTTACTTGCACCCACACTTCCAAGACTGCACGTACGTTTTCCTTAGAACAGAGGCACGCGCTCTTTTACAACCTGCCTACTCCAGCCTCCACAGGGTCCTACGCCGCCTGGAAAAAACATTCATCATCGATCACAACGGTGGAAAAGATACAGTTGCCATGGTCCGGATTAAACCAGCATTTCTGGCCGAACCCATTCTTTCTTATTCAGCTTCATCAAATTCCTCAGGACCAGCACCCACGTCCCCGACGTTCCATACGCCGAGCACACCAATACCGGCGGCCCAGTTGGCTAGCCGTCCTGACCCAATCCTCAAAACAAAGCCGCCTCCACTGATTTCCAACCGCAGACGGGTGACCAAGAAACCCGTTTTTTGTAGATACGGTTTTTTGTTTTATAAGTAAACACAAAAAACTTGCGCAAAATAATTTACCTCACGTTTGTTGCTTCTCATTCGAAGTTTTTCAATCTGCGGCCACTAACCATTCGCTTTTTGTCGCTAAACAACTTTGTCGGTGTCCTGCTCATCTATCGCCTCCGGACACCATCACTAAAAGCCTGCAGTTCTGAAGGAAACCCGCATCACCTTTAAAATTCCCGTTCGCTAACGACAAGAACCCGGCCGCTCTCCAGTAAGTCTTCGCATTCATCGTCCATTGCGTTCGCACTAGGTACTCATACTCCAGACGCATGAATTGCCAGAAAGATCGACCACAACACCCCTTTACCAAGCCGAACTTGTGCTAAGCCATTCACTGGGGTAAGCGGAGAGAAACCTTTACTGACACCGTCGCTGCAAGCACCGGAAAATCCTACCTCCCGCGTTGAACCTACGAGGTTTTTCGGGTTGGGTGCCTAGCTACTGCGGCCCTCCGCAGTGTCTCGCTTAGGGTGCCAATCGCCACATTCCACCGCATGTAACTGCCTGTTCTTTTGCATCTTTCCACTTTCTTCCTCGGGGACCCATGTTGTCAACTCAGTTTAAAAACAAATGAAATGGTTTCAATCAGTTGTTTGTTTTTATTTTCAGAATAACTTGTTTCATTCCGGAGTAACCTTACACGTTTCTTTTGTTGTTTGCTCTGTCCGTCAGGTGACCGGAGGTCGACAGACAGTATCACCGGATCCGAGGACTTTGGAGCTGCGGTCCGAACCGACGAACGGTTTCAAAGTTACAAGGAACTGTGACGTTTATTTATTTCACTGACGTTATCACGTGGAAGCTACTCATTCTCTTGCCACACTCATAAATCGAAGCCCTTCTTGCGGACGGTCTTCTGGGAGGGGGCCTCTATAGTAATCAGCCGATCACACCCTGTCTATCACTTGTTTAACTGTACGTTCGACGCACGCTGCAACCGCAAGCGCTACTTCCAACACACTTCCTCGGCGTACGCCAGCGTGCGTTCTCCGTACTCAGGCCCCGTGAGAATACACGCGGTTGGCACTCCACGGTCTTGTCTCGTTGACTTCCTCAACGAACGCGTTCGTCAGTTTTAGTTTATTCAACATTGACCTCGCATTTCTGTGCTCTGGTTTCGGTTGTTACCTATGGGCATTGTCCAGTAAAGAGCAAAAAGAATGGAAGCACAGCGATGAACATCTAAAAAGTCGAAGTGCCAAGGGGAAATCGAGACGATAACGAACGAGTCCAAACGCAACTACGCCATTGACCGCGAAATCTAGCCATATCACTTAACGTCCCCAGCAATTTAGTAGGCTGGTCACGTGGACCTAAACCTGGAAGTCTAAGACGTCCTACCTGGCCAACTCCACTGTGCAAGGTTTTCATACCTTTTTGCCATGTCATGGACTGACCACCTCGACCTACCTTCCTATTAACACCTGCCTCACAGAACAGCGTACGCTGAGGAAGTCTATTGGTGGGCATGCGTAACACGCCCCAACCACATTACCTGTTTAGATTCCGTCTTTGATCTATAGACTGAACTCTGGTTCCACACACCTTACGCCGAATCTCAGCTTTGCTGATACGATTTTCCCACCATACTCGGGCAATGCTACGAAGACACCGGTGCTTATCATCGTACAGCGTTAAACAGTAGGGCAAGCCCCACTGACCACTGCCTTTCCCACCATGTTGCACGCTGACTTAGAAAGTATGAATATACAAGATGGACAGGGACTGGACCTACACGGGTGGGAAAAGGAAAGAATGTCCAAGTAGCCAACACACGGAATACACAGTCTAACTTTACAAACGCGCACCGATCAGTCATTCTGATTCGATAGAAAGTGACAACACGATCGCCACTGTTCACGGTTCGCTGCCATATCCTTCAGTGTCTCCAGCCAACTGGTAGACGGATCTTCTGGCCCACAACCACGAAGACGTGAAGCACCTACTTTTCCTAAGTCTGCTGTACATTTTCTCATTCCTCGCTGCCACGTCATCTGTTGACCTCCACGTGGTCTCTTCCACTCCCTAGGAGGAACGGAGAATAGGACACGGTGTGGTAGACGTGTGTTTGCCATACGTAACACGTGCTCCAACCAGCGAAGTCTACTAAGTCGGATACGCTGTGACAAAACGTTCTCCGAATTAGTATCCAATACTCGATTTCTGACCTTAGCATTGCTCACTCGGCTACTCCACCCGATCTTAGCGATACCACGTAAACATCGGAGGTCGAGAACCTCAAGACGCCGATTATATTCAGCACGCAGACTCCAAGTTTCGCAACCATACAACAAAACTGAACGCACCGTGGCACAGTATACACGACCTTTCAACTTCAGATAGACGCCGCAAGTACTTCAGTCCAGCGTATGCCGCTCGAGCCTTGAATATACGCGTGCTCATCTCTACTACATTGCTCCCATCCGTCGTCACGTTGCTACCGAGGTAGGTGAAGTGGTCGACAATTGACAGTGCCTCCCCATAGAGCATCAAGCTCGGAATCGTTGACGTCCAGTTTTGTAACATCACTTTACACTTGGAAGGTGCAAAGCGCATGCCGAATGGAGCCACAGCTCTTGAGAGTCTATCTAGTGCACGTTGAGCATGTTCCGTGGATTCGAACAAGCAGACAACGTCGTCCGCATAATCTAGGTCACACAGCTTTACACTATTTCCTAGTTCGACGCCTACATCCTGAAGATTTTGCAGCGCACTCTCCATTATTTCGTCCATGACGAAGTTGAACAGGAATGGAGATAGGACATCCCTGTCGAACACCACTGGTCTTTTCGAACCGACCGGATAGTTCACCGTAAACCCTAACGCGGCCAGAAGTAGGAGAATACACCGGTGCTCGAACAACGACAGTCTTCGCCTATCTTCCACCCTCAGCGGCCATGTTCCTGAACCGCATAAAAAAGGACCTGACCCCCAGTGTTAGGTGAACTATGGGAACGGTTACAGCCCTCGAGCTTCGAAATTCTAAAACTACTGCTGAAAATGGTGACAATAACCGGATTTGACTTTCACTGAATTCTTGCGAGAAAAATTGCGCCGCACTGTCAGCTTAAGAAATCGGTAGACGACATCGGATTTTGCAAATTAAGCATTCGAAGGTTTTTTTTAACCCCTAATTTGTCGAATATAGCTGTCTACGCAAATCGAGTGAACCGTTAGTGGTAATTAAACGGACATTCAATCGTTCATTATGAATAAACGGGCCATGCTGGCCAACTCAGTTATTGGGTTGTGGTCATTCTGGTTTCTACTTCTCAACAGCAGCCTAAGATATGAAAGTTATTAATAGTATGGCAAAGCAGGAAGAGAAGTAAAAATAATCGTATCAATATGATGACTAGGTTATGTGAATACAAATGCCTCACTTGTCATGATATGTTGTCGTATCTTCCTGTATGCCTATGATCACTGGTTGCATGGATGTCGAGAGGTCCGACACAGGAAAAATAGTCAAATGCAATGGTCCGTCTCAATGTAATACATCCGTCTTATGGACCATCCACTTATTGGCGCTTACTCTAACAAGGTTCATGTAGCTTATACTTTGACTTCATAGATCTTCCTCACCCTTCTATTAGCAGCCGATTCTGGAAGGTAGCGGCCGAAACCACAGCACAAGTGCGTGATCAGCGGTTTAATGAACTGAACTGCACCGTATTAGTGCACTTTCGCATGTTCGGACATTTTGTTTCGTAGGTATTGACTTATCCTTGAAAGGAAAAGCTGGCATTACTTGTGCCCCCCATTAACCAAGACCAGCACCCCGTTGTGCAACAAGTATCCCTCAGCTTCCTTTCAAGATTATTTCGAAAGGATATTCAGTTCTTCGCCTTTATCGGTCCGTAGTTATTGTGCACGATCTCAATTACAGGCACCCAGATAACCTCATTTGTTCCAATGCTATCGCCTCTCCGGCCACCAAGAGACTTATCAATTTCATATTAACACAAACTGCGCCCATGGAGTCGCTTTTCCCACCATTTGTCTCTCATCGGTCAGTCTTCTTTTGAAGGGCAGTGGGACCGTCCCGTATGAGCTCCATTGCGTTAAAACCCACTGGCTTGACCGGACGTTGGTGCTTTCACAATGCGCCTTGAGGAACATATAGTTTCAGCTTAAAAGTAGCCGTTGCTCTCCTACATCACATCAGCAGGTGGAGCGTCTGAGGTTAGTCAGTTCTGAATATTTGATCTACCAATGGCAGGCAGGTGGAAGTTAGTTGTTGCTGCGTGAGCACATGTTCCCGGGTGCGGTTGATATCTCGCAGCGGCAGTTCCAATGCAGGCCAGTACCCAAACCACCTCGGATAACGCGTCCTGCATCGATCAAGCCCCCACAATTGCGCTTGCGGGCAATAGGGAATAAACCAGGTAGCCTCCACTCGTCTCTCACTAATCCCACACGGTCCGGCAATGTAACGCGTGGCAGCCCGTTGAACTCACTCAGGCGTGACTACTCCCGCAATCGTACACGGAAACAGCGAGCCCACCCCATTCCGGATGAGGACGCACGTGAGGGACCCATTGCTATCTGAAAGCGTTTGCGGAAAGGCATACGAACGAACGCTGCAGTAGGTTCTCAACGCAGAACAGACCGTCGGTGGGCACGAGTCTTCAGATTATCGACGACAATAAGGTATCCTTCCTCGGTCCTTCTAGGGGATAACTGCCGTGTCCTCTCCACCACTTTTCATTTGAAAGCATTTTTCCTTATTCGTATCAAGCCAGCGCATTGCCATACTGTGAAAAGCTCTGTCTACTTGATCGTAACTCTTCTCCATTATTCATTTACTTCTTTGCCTAACTCTCGTGCTTCACTCTGCTGTCATTTACCTCTAACGATGAGGTAAGTGAACCGCTAGCTGGATCAAACTATTGATCGTGTGAAGCTCTTCACTTTGAGGCACAAAATCAAAGGCTTTGTTTTCTGCTTATCCTTACTACCTCATTGAGAGACTCCGCCCTTTCTCTTTGTCGCAGTACCAAGAGATTGAAATAGCTCGCAGCGCAAGAACTTGAACATTCGCTACTAACCACAATCTGTAAACTCGATTGAATTCTGCATAAGAATGGTGGTCCGCATGATGGCTACGAAGTGTAGTGGCACAAACAGGACAAGCTGACGGATATCCACCATGATAAACATCTATGGCAGTCAGTACGATTCGCGGTGGAAACAATAGAACAGAAAAACTCCCTCTGGTGAAACGCACAAGTTTACCTGCTTTGTCTTTCCCCATCGAACTGGCGTTGCCGACTGCGCGATAATCTCACATTAGTCAAAGGAACAGCCGTGGCTTCCGTTGACCATGGCGAAAGAACTTTGCTGAGGTACAGGTACTTAAAAATCACGTCAGGGGCGTACAGTAATCAGGAGTTCACAAGCTCCGACCAATACCTACCTTGTGACCAGACACAAACAGGAAATATACTCCAGAAGTGTCGCTATGAAACATCAAATAGCATCGCGTCTATATCTCATTCGGGAAATTACTAGGAAGTAACACGGACTACTAGTCAAATTGAAATGGTGCATGCCATGACGACAGCCAGAACCCACGCGGTTATAGCAATGAGAAGACGTCCATACCCAGGCAAGTCAATTTATTAGCAATTCATCCCAGCTTGATTTGCAGTTCCTTGGCTTTAGCTTTTTCCAGTTTCGTGATGCGTGCTTGAGATTTGGCACCCAAAATGCCACCTCCCCAGTGTTTGCGAATCTAGAATGTTACACAAAAGAAAACAAAAAGACTTACTTCTTCGTATCGGGCGGAGTAGTTGTTTTTAACGGTCTCGACCACCTTGGAGATTCGCGACTTATCCTCCCTGCAATTGTCAGAAAAAAGCAAGGTTGCTTACTCTTTAACCTGAGTAAATGCTACACAGGAACACGTTTTCCGATGTACAAGCAGTCCCAACTTAGCTTTGCCCTTGACAATACAGTAGGGGACTCCCATCTTCCGACAAAGAGTGGGAAGATAGAGCACAATTTCGATTGGCTCTACGTCGTGTGCGATAAGTACCAGACGAGCTTTCTTTTGTTGGATGGCTGCCGTTACTTCACGGATTCCAGCACGCAATGTCGGTTTCCTAACCACTGGCTCGTCTGGTTTTCCATCGGCTCGCAGCTGGGCACGGTGAACCAACAGCATTTTCTTCGCTCTCTTGCTGAGGGGCTGGTACTTTTCTGCAAGATTGAATATCTGCATTGCTGCAAAAGATGAAACAAGAACGCGGTCTTACACGTGGCACGATCCAACGTCTGGGAAAACTGGTGAATCGGAGGCGGCACCTTTAGACGCCGCTTTAGGATGGCACGTTTTCGTTGCAGTTCGACATATTTTGGCCATTTCACGAACCGATAGAGGTCCCGCTTTGGTTGAATATCCTGGCCAATTCCGAAGTTTCGTGGTCTACGCTGAATGAGAGGGTTCTTGACAATCTTTTTCTTTGCCGCAGTTTTCTTAGCAATCTCGGGCAGGGCAGCAACTTTAGAAGCCTTACCCTTCTTCAGCGACGGTACAACTGGCTCCGACGCCACTATCTCCTTGATCTTCTTTGCCTTGATGACTTTCTTCGGCTTGTTAGGCTAACATGAGGAAATAATTCAACCAGAGCCACCGGACCCACCATGCTTCGGCAAAATCCAAACCCGCGTGTGAATATTCAACGATTCAAACAAGTTGTCAATGGTCCTAAAACAGATCGTAAACATAATGCTCGACTCCATAAATGAACGAAACGTATGAAACGTTTTGTCATTATATGTTTCACTGGGCTGAAAGGGAGTTTCCAGAATGATTGGGGGACATCGAAAAGTACTGCTCTCTAATAGGTTTGTAGTGACCTCGATCGTTCTGAGAAAATGACTATTTTCTGGACACCATTTTGGATCTGTTTTCTCTACGATCTTTTCTGACGTTTCACATCGACCTCATAGTGTTCTCCGGTTGCGTACGTTTTACTGGACTGACTTTTCCGAGGTTTCCGTCGACCTCGTTTTAAATCACTTTCACTTTCGGTCGCTCGCCGATTGTACACGCTCGCGGTTCGCTTCCTGCATAGCCGTTGCGTTTCGTTTCGTTTTCCGTTCGGTGTATCTCTCGTATCGGTACTGTTTCGGAGCCACGATATATAGAATACACCTTGCATCTGTAAACCGACTGGCGTCTTCTGTATTCGTCCGATAGAGGGGATATCGTTGGTATTTCGCTGCTAGACCCAATAAGAGACACGTTCACCAGCCGCTCTCGAAAGTCTTTTATAGGTCTTATAAGATGTTGCTGCATTTGTGGTTCCTTGTATTTTTTGACTTCACTCTGGTATTTTACGTCGAATTTGATCGCTTTATTTAATTGATTCTCTACCACCAAGTGTTTGATATTGTCGCTCCCCCTCCGAGACTCGAAACTCAAAATCATTCAATCATTTCTTCGAGTCAGTGATTTTTGAACACACATTAATTTCAGACGCCCACCAGCAGCCCGGCTAAATTCAGCATCAGGTTATCAGTTACCAGTGACATTTGTTACCTTGCCTCAAATAGGATCACTATGTTACCTGATCTCAGAAGAGGCGCAGAATCATGTGCAAATCACCCACGAGCACAATTAAGTCACAGGCAGTTTCTTCACGGAATGCCCAACTAGCTTCGGTGACTTTCATTATTCAAGCTGCAGTAAGCCCCACGGGTCGGCTCACACTGATCGGTGACTCTAACTTCATTCACAACACTAAATACGTTCACCCTAAGTAAGGGATTAGCTGTTCCAGTGATATTTGTTTAAGTGAACCTAAGGTTTTCCGTCTGGGACTAGTGGCCAAATCTCACTCCGCTAGCTCTGGAATAGTAGAGCATCACCGACTGATGGTCCAGACCCAGCTAGCTGGCCTCCTCAGATCAGTCAGTTTAAATGGACTGACAGTACAATACTCCGAAGGCTGCCTGTCTTCCCTCTTCTCGGCTGAATTCATGGGGCCCTCATCCGGGATGGGGCTGCTCAGGATGTCACAAAATTGTAACACTGCAGGCACATTCAAAGTGAGCCGCTGAGTCAGCTGGATTATCGGACCCCTGTGGTGAGCGCGTACTATCGATATTTTTATCGTACCATAATAACGGTAATGAACTAAACTGACAGGATATATTGAAATTTCTCCCATCCAGAACTACGCGAACGGAGGAAGCAAGAAGACGGAGGCCGCGAAATAGCACGTTAGCTGTATTGCACAAGTGGTTCGCATGAGTAATTTAGGCCAGAGGAAATAAATGATGAAGTAGAAGTTAAGCAATCACAAGTAGCTTCAGTCGAACTTGTTTACAACGGTCCTAATTGATTGAAGCTCATCCGTGTGCGTGGCTGCGAGGCTGTGCCTGGCCGCGTCAGGTATGACAGCTGCTGAATCACCACAACATTCCTCCCTAAAGAGCTCCTGGTCGATTTGGCTCGCCTGTGTTACTGACCTTCGAACTGGAGCTGATGTCTGTGTCTCGACCGCCACGGCGGTCGTTTCGGGGGGGCGGAATAGATGTGTCACCGTCATCGACACAGTCACTGTCTGAATCATAGGTACTCCCAGCCGCGCCAGTGTTTGCATTGCCGGTTGCCAATTTGAAATGGATTTGGCTGAGGTAACTCCGATGCACCGATGCATCCTCAAGGTCCTTGACCTCGGCCATAGATTGGCCAAGTTGTCTGGCGATAATTCCACGATTTGGTCGAAGCTCGCCATCACGGAAGCATGTGACATCGCTGGAGTCAAGAATCACTAAAGACGACAGTAGTCCTCTGGACTTGAGGAGAACGGCTTGACTCCCCTTGGTGGTTGTATGCATCGCGTTTCTGTATTACAGAAAGGAATTGTCAAGAAAAGCTTTCAAGCCGGGCAGCGTTCTCGGTCTGGCTGATATTATTGCACTTTTTACAGAAAGCACCAAGTTTTCCGTTGCGCCGTTAGAACATGGGTGGCGTGGCGCTGTACACAGATGCCGACATCCGATTCCATCAAGCCAGCATTTCGGCTCCGCGCACGGAATTTTGATCCATTATCGCTGACTAGTATCTGTGGGATTCCTTCTCGGCTGAGGCATTTCCATTACAAATGGATCACGAACGAGGTGGCTAGTGAACTCGTCAAGAACACCTCCGGCCATCTCGAGTAGGGGTCGATCAGTACAAGAGCATGATACCGGTTCAAGAATGGACCACAAGAATCTGCATGAACCCTCTGTCATGGGAGGCAGCTTTTGTGCCATGGATTCTAGTTGTTTGGCCTCGACTGGACTTTGTGCAGATACGCGTCACAGTTCTTTGCCGTAGTGCAAATATCCGCATCCAATTCCGACCACCAACACATCTGTCGAGCCAGCGACTTCTTTTTATCCGTGCCCAAGTGGCCTTTGTGCAGTTCATTTAAAGCCTACTTGCGCAATGCAGGTGGAATGACAAGCCGGTCACCTCGACAAGGGAAGCCGTCGGGTTGGGTGCTGAATTCATCTCGCAGTACGAGGAGCTGGAAAACTAACTCTTCACCTCGGGCTTCCATCCCTTTCCGATCACCGAAACCAGAGGAGTAGTATCTTTTCGTCTGCTTGCTCAGTTCCTTTCTCGACACAGGCGCAGCCGGCCAAATGAAATGGCATTGGCTTGCCGCTGCGAATCGTGAGTAACGGGGCTGGTAGTCCGCCTGCGGGATCGCCTTGCCGGGTTGATGCGGGATGTCATAGCTATGAGCTGCCAAATCAATGCTTCATCGCTGGATCATAGCAGCCGTGGACTTGGCGACAGATTTGTCCGGGTTAAACAGTAACTAAAGGGACCGATGGCCGGTGACAATCGTGAATCTCACTCCAAACAGGTACATGTGTCGTCGGCGTACCGCCTAGAAAAAGACCAAAGCCTCCTTCTACATCTAAGAGAAAACCCTCCTTTTCAGTAATAAGATGATGGAGATGCAGATGACTGGACATCTTTATTGTTCCAGATTTGCTCCTGTCCCCACTTTGGACGTGTCAGTGATCAGCGTGCTCGGCTTGGATGGTGCAAATTGAGCTATTATCGGCCGGTCACTTATATTTTGACCAAGACCACGTTGCATTATCTCACATTGTTCGCTCTACTGCCACACATCGGACAACTGCGCCAGAAACATTGCGTTCGCACTAGGTACTCATACTCCAGACGCATGAATTGCCAGAAAGATCGACCACAACACCCCTTTACCAAGCCGAACTTGTGCTAAGCCATTCACTGGGGTAAGCGGAGAGAAACCTTTACTGACACCGTCGCTGCAAGCACCGGAAAATCCTACCTCCCGCGTTGAACCTACGAGGTTTTTCGGGTTGGGTGCCTAGCTACTGCGGCCCTCCGCAGTGTCTCGCTTAGGGTGCCAATCGCCACATTCCACCGCATGTAACTGCCTGTTCTTTTGCATCTTTCCACTTTCTTCCTCGGGGACCCATGTTGTCAACTCAGTTTAAAAACAAATGAAATGGTTTCAATCAGTTGTTTGTTTTTATTTTCAGAATAACTTGTTTCATTCCGGAGTAACCTTACACGTTTCTTTTGTTGTTTGCTCTGTCCGTCAGGTGACCGGAGGTCGACAGACAGTATCACCGGATCCGAGGACTTTGGAGCTGCGGTCCGAACCGACGAACGGTTTCAAAGTTACAAGGAACTGTGACGTTTATTTATTTCACTGACGTTATCACGTGGAAGCTACTCATTCTCTTGCCACACTCATAAATCGAAGCCCTTCTTGCGGACGGTCTTCTGGGAGGGGGCCTCTATAGTAATCAGCCGATCACACCCTGTCTATCACTTGTTTAACTGTACGTTCGACGCACGCTGCAACCGCAAGCGCTACTTCCAACACACTTCCTCGGCGTACGCCAGCGTGCGTTCTCCGTACTCAGGCCCCGTGAGAATACACGCGGTTGGCACTCCACGGTCTTGTCTCGTTGACTTCCTCAACGAACGCGTTCGTCAGTTTTAGTTTATTCAACATTGACCTCGCATTTCTGTGCTCTGGTTTCGGTTGTTACCTATGGGCATTGTCCAGTAAAGAGCAAAAAGAATGGAAGCACAGCGATGAACATCTAAAAAGTCGAAGTGCCAAGGGGAAATCGAGACGATAACGAACGAGTCCAAACGCAACTACGCCATTGACCGCGAAATCTAGCCATATCACTTAACGTCCCCAGCAATTTAGTAGGCTGGTCACGTGGACCTAAACCTGGAAGTCTAAGACGTCCTACCTGGCCAACTCCACTGTGCAAGGTTTTCATACCTTTTTGCCATGTCATGGACTGACCACCTCGACCTACCTTCCTATTAACACCTGCCTCACAGAACAGCGTACGCTGAGGAAGTCTATTGGTGGGCATGCGTAACACGCCCCAACCACATTACCTGTTTAGATTCCGTCTTTGATCTATAGACTGAACTCTGGTTCCACACACCTTACGCCGAATCTCAGCTTTGCTGATACGATTTTCCCACCATACTCGGGCAATGCTACGAAGACACCGGTGCTTATCATCGTACAGCGTTAAACAGTAGGGCAAGCCCCACTGACCACTGCCTTTCCCACCATGTTGCACGCTGACTTAGAAAGTATGAATATACAAGATGGACAGGGACTGGACCTACACGGGTGGGAAAAGGAAAGAATGTCCAAGTAGCCAACACACGGAATACACAGTCTAACTTTACAAACGCGCACCGATCAGTCATTCTGATTCGATAGAAAGTGACAACACGATCGCCACTGTTCACGGTTCGCTGCCATATCCTTCAGTGTCTCCAGCCAACTGGTAGACGGATCTTCTGGCCCACAACCACGAAGACGTGAAGCACCTACTTTTCCTAAGTCTGCTGTACATTTTCTCATTCCTCGCTGCCACGTCATCTGTTGACCTCCACGTGGTCTCTTCCACTCCCTAGGAGGAACGGAGAATAGGACACGGTGTGGTAGACGTGTGTTTGCCATACGTAACACGTGCTCCAACCAGCGAAGTCTACTAAGTCGGATACGCTGTGACAAAACGTTCTCCGAATTAGTATCCAATACTCGATTTCTGACCTTAGCATTGCTCACTCGGCTACTCCACCCGATCTTAGCGATACCACGTAAACATCGGAGGTCGAGAACCTCAAGACGCCGATTATATTCAGCACGCAGACTCCAAGTTTCGCAACCATACAACAAAACTGAACGCACCGTGGCACAGTATACACGACCTTTCAACTTCAGTGAAATATCAGATCGACGCCACAAGTACTTCAGTCCAGCGTACGCCGCTCGAGCCTTGAATATACGCGTGCTCATCTCTACTACATTGCTCCCATCCGTCGTCACGTTGCTACCGAGGTAGGTGAAGTGGTCGACAACTGACAGCGCCTCCCCATAGAGCATCAAGCTCGGAATCGTTGACGTCCAGTTTTGTAACATCACTTTACACTTGGAAGGTGCAAAGCGCATGCCGAATGGAGCCACAGCTCTTGAGAGTCTATCTAGTGCACGTTGAGCATGTTCCGTGGATTCGAACAAGCAGACAACGTCGTCCGCATAATCTAGGTCACACAGCTTTACACTATTTCCTAGTTCGACGCCTACATCCTGAAGATTTTGCAGCGCACTCTCCATTATTTCGTCCATGACGAAGTTGAACAGGAATGGAGATAGGACATCCCTGTCGAACACCACTGGTCTTTTCGAACCGACCGGATAGTTCACCGTAAACCCTAACGCGGCCAGAAGTAGGAGAATACACCGGTGCTCGAACAACGACAGTCTTCGCCTATCTTCCACCCTCAGCGGCCATGTTCCTGAACCGCATAAAAAAGGACCTGACCCCCAGTGTTAGGTGAACTATGGGAACGGTTACAGCCCTCGAGCTTCGAAATTCTAAAACTACTGCTGAAAATGGTGACAATAACCGGATTTGACTTTCACTGAATTCTTGCGAGAAAAATTGCGCCGCACTGTCAGCTTAAGAAATCGGTAGACGACATCGGATTTTGCAAATTAAGCATTCGAAGGTTTTTTTTAACCCCTAATTTGTCGAATATAGCTGTCTACGCAAATCGAGTGAACCGTTAGTGGTAATTAAACGGACATTCAATCGTTCATTATGAATAAACGGGCCATGCTGGCCAACTCAGTTATTGGGTTGTGGTCATTCTGGTTTCTACTTCTCAACAGCAGCCTAAGATATGAAAGTTATTAATAGTATGGCAAAGCAGGAAGAGAAGTAAAAATAATCGTATCAATATGATGACTAGGTTATGTGAATACAAATGCCTCACTTGTCATGATATGTTGTCGTATCTTCCTGTATGCCTATGATCACTGGTTGCATGGATGTCGAGAGGTCCGACACAGGAAAAATAGTCAAATGCAATGGTCCGTCTCAATGTAATACATCCGTCTTATGGACCATCCACTTATTGGCGCTTACTCTAACAAGGTTCATGTAGCTTATACTTTGACTTCATAGATCTTCCTCACCCTTCTATTAGCAGCCGATTCTGGAAGGTAGCGGCCGAAACCACAGCACAAGTGCGTGATCAGCGGTTTAATGAACTGAACTGCACCGTATTAGTGCACTTTCGCATGTTCGGACATTTTGTTTCGTAGGTATTGACTTATCCTTGAAAGGAAAAGCTGGCATTACTTGTGCCCCCCATTAACCAAGACCAGCACCCCGTTGTGCAACAAGTATCCCTCAGCTTCCTTTCAAGATTATTTCGAAAGGATATTCAGTTCTTCGCCTTTATCGGTCCGTAGTTATTGTGCACGATCTCAATTACAGGCACCCAGATAACCTCATTTGTTCCAATGCTATCGCCTCTCCGGCCACCAAGAGACTTATCAATTTCATATTAACACAAACTGCGCCCATGGAGTCGCTTTTCCCACCATTTGTCTCTCATCGGTCAGTCTTCTTTTGAAGGGCAGTGGGACCGTCCCGTATGAGCTCCATTGCGTTAAAACCCACTGGCTTGACCGGACGTTGGTGCTTTCACAATGCGCCTTGAGGAACATATAGTTTCAGCTTAAAAGTAGCCGTTGCTCTCCTACATCACATCAGCAGGTGGAGCGTCTGAGGTTAGTCAGTTCTGAATATTTGATCTACCAATGGCAGGCAGGTGGAAGTTAGTTGTTGCTGCGTGAGCACATGTTCCCGGGTGCGGTTGATATCTCGCAGCGGCAGTTCCAATGCAGGCCAGTACCCAAACCACCTCGGATAACGCGTCCTGCATCGATCAAGCCCCCACAATTGCGCTTGCGGGCAATAGGGAATAAACCAGGTAGCCTCCACTCGTCTCTCACTAATCCCACACGGTCCGGCAATGTAACGCGTGGCAGCCCGTTGAACTCACTCAGGCGTGACTACTCCCGCAATCGTACACGGAGACAGCGAGCCCACCCCATTCCGGATGAGGACGCACGTGAGGGACCCATTGCTATCTGAAAGCGTTTGCGGAAAGGCATACGAACGAACGCTGCAGTAGGTTCTCAACGCAGAACAGACCGTCGGTGGGCACGAGTCTTCAGATTATCGACGACAATAAGGTATCCTTCCTCGGTCCTTCTAGGGGATAACTGCCGTGTCCTCTCCACCACTTTTCATTTGAAAGCATTTTTCCTTATTCGTATCAAGCCAGCGCATTGCCATACTGTGAAAAGCTCTGTCTACTTGATCGTAACTCTTCTCCATTATTCATTTACTTCTTTGCCTAACTCTCGTGCTTCACTCTGCTGTCATTTACCTCTAACGATGAGGTAAGTGAACCGCTAGCTGGATCAAACTATTGATCGTGTGAAGCTCTTCACTTTGAGGCACAAAATCAAAGGCTTTGTTTTCTGCTTATCCTTACTACCTCATTGAGAGACTCCGCCCTTTCTCTTTGTCGCAGTACCAAGAGATTGAAATAGCTCGCAGCGCAAGAACTTGAACATTCGCTACTAACCACAATCTGTAAACTCGATTGAATTCTGCATAAGAATGGTGGTCCGCATGATGGCTACGAAGTGTAGTGGCACAAACAGGACAAGCTGACGGATATCCACCATGATAAACATCTATGGCAGTCAGTACGATTCGCGGTGGAAACAATAGAACAGAAAAACTCCCTCTGGTGAAACGCACAAGTTTACCTGCTTTGTCTTTCCCCATCGAACTGGCGTTGCCGACTGCGCGATAATCTCACATTAGTCAAAGGAACAGCCGTGGCTTCCGTTGACCATGGCGAAAGAACTTTGCTGAGGTACAGGTACTTAAAAATCACGTCAGGGGCGTACAGTAATCAGGAGTTCACAAGCTCCGACCAATACCTACCTTGTGACCAGACACAAACAGGAAATATACTCCAGAAGTGTCGCTATGAAACATCAAATAGCATCGCGTCTATATCTCATTCGGGAAATTACTAGGAAGTAACACGGACTACTAGTCAAATTGAAATGGTGCATGCCATGACGACAGCCAGAACCCACGCGGTTATAGCAATGAGAAGACGTCCATACCCAGGCAAGTCAATTTATTAGCAATTCATCCCAGCTTGATTTGCAGTTCCTTGGCTTTAGCTTTTTCCAGTTTCGTGATGCGTGCTTGAGATTTGGCACCCAAAATGCCACCTCCCCAGTGTTTGCGAATCTAGAATGTTACACAAAAGAAAACAAAAAGACTTACTTCTTCGTATCGGGCGGAGTAGTTGTTTTTAACGGTCTCGACCACCTTGGAGATTCGCGACTTATCCTCCCTGCAATTGTCAGAAAAAAGCAAGGTTGCTTACTCTTTAACCTGAGTAAATGCTACACAGGAACACGTTTTCCGATGTACAAGCAGTCCCAACTTAGCTTTGCCCTTGACAATACAGTAGGGGACTCCCATCTTCCGACAAAGAGTGGGAAGATAGAGCACAATTTCGATTGGCTCTACGTCGTGTGCGATAAGTACCAGACGAGCTTTCTTTTGTTGGATGGCTGCCGTTACTTCACGGATTCCAGCACGCAATGTCGGTTTCCTAACCACTGGCTCGTCTGGTTTTCCATCGGCTCGCAGCTGGGCACGGTGAACCAACAGCATTTTCTTCGCTCTCTTGCTGAGGGGCTGGTACTTTTCTGCAAGATTGAATATCTGCATTGCTGCAAAAGATGAAACAAGAACGCGGTCTTACACGTGGCACGATCCAACGTCTGGGAAAACTGGTGAATCGGAGGCGGCACCTTTAGACGCCGCTTTAGGATGGCACGTTTTCGTTGCAGTTCGACATATTTTGGCCATTTCACGAACCGATAGAGGTCCCGCTTTGGTTGAATATCCTGGCCAATTCCGAAGTTTCGTGGTCTACGCTGAATGAGAGGGTTCTTGACAATCTTTTTCTTTGCCGCAGTTTTCTTAGCAATCTCGGGCAGGGCAGCAACTTTAGAAGCCTTACCCTTCTTCAGCGACGGTACAACTGGCTCCGACGCCACTATCTCCTTGATCTTCTTTGCCTTGATGACTTTCTTCGGCTTGTTAGGCTAACATGAGGAAATAATTCAACCAGAGCCACCGGACCCACCATGCTTCGGCAAAATCCAAACCCGCGTGTGAATATTCAACGATTCAAACAAGTTGTCAATGGTCCTAAAACAGATCGTAAACATAATGCTCGACTCCATAAATGAACGAAACGTATGAAACGTTTTGTCATTATATGTTTCACTGGGCTGAAAGGGAGTTTCCAGAATGATTGGGGGACATCGAAAAGTACTGCTCTCTAATAGGTTTGTAGTGACCTCGATCGTTCTGAGAAAATGACTATTTTCTGGACACCATTTTGGATCTGTTTTCTCTACGATCTTTTCTGACGTTTCACATCGACCTCATAGTGTTCTCCGGTTGCGTACGTTTTACTGGACTGACTTTTCCGAGGTTTCCGTCGACCTCGTTTTAAATCACTTTCACTTTCGGTCGCTCGCCGATTGTACACGCTCGCGGTTCGCTTCCTGCATAGCCGTTGCGTTTCGTTTCGTTTTCCGTTCGGTGTATCTCTCGTATCGGTACTGTTTCGGAGCCACGATATATAGAATACACCTTGCATCTGTAAACCGACTGGCGTCTTCTGTATTCGTCCGATAGAGGGGATATCGTTGGTATTTCGCTGCTAGACCCAATAAGAGACACGTTCACCAGCCGCTCTCGAAAGTCTTTTATAGGTCTTATAAGATGTTGCTGCATTTGTGGTTCCTTGTATTTTTTGACTTCACTCTGGTATTTTACGTCGAATTTGATCGCTTTATTTAATTGATTCTCTACCACCAAGTGTTTGATATTGTCGCTCCCCCTCCGAGACTCGAAACTCAAAATCATTCAATCATTTCTTCGAGTCAGTGATTTTTGAACACACATTAATTTCAGACGCCCACCAGCAGCCCGGCTAAATTCAGCATCAGGTTATCAGTTACCAGTGACATTTGTTACCTTGCCTCAAATAGGATCACTATGTTACCTGATCTCAGAAGAGGCGCAGAATCATGTGCAAATCACCCACGAGCACAATTAAGTCACAGGCAGTTTCTTCACGGAATGCCCAACTAGCTTCGGTGACTTTCATTATTCAAGCTGCAGTAAGCCCCACGGGTCGGCTCACACTGATCGGTGACTCTAACTTCATTCACAACACTAAATACGTTCACCCTAAGTAAGGGATTAGCTGTTCCAGTGATATTTGTTTAAGTGAACCTAAGGTTTTCCGTCTGGGACTAGTGGCCAAATCTCACTCCGCTAGCTCTGGAATAGTAGAGCATCACCGACTGATGGTCCAGACCCAGCTAGCTGGCCTCCTCAGATCAGTCAGTTTAAATGGACTGACAGTACAATACTCCGAAGGCTGCCTGTCTTCCCTCTTCTCGGCTGAATTCATGGGGCCCTCATCCGGGATGGGGCTGCTCAGGATGTCACAAAATTGTAACACTGCAGGCACATTCAAAGTGAGCCGCTGAGTCAGCTGGATTATCGGACCCCTGTGGTGAGCGCGTACTATCGATATTTTTATCGTACCATAATAACGGTAATGAACTAAACTGACAGGATATATTGAAATTTCTCCCATCCAGAACTACGCGAACGGAGGAAGCAAGAAGACGGAGGCCGCGAAATAGCACGTTAGCTGTATTGCACAAGTGGTTCGCATGAGTAATTTAGGCCAGAGGAAATAAATGATGAAGTAGAAGTTAAGCAATCACAAGTAGCTTCAGTCGAACTTGTTTACAACGGTCCTAATTGATTGAAGCTCATCCGTGTGCGTGGCTGCGAGGCTGTGCCTGGCCGCGTCAGGTATGACAGCTGCTGAATCACCACAACATTCCTCCCTAAAGAGCTCCTGGTCGATTTGGCTCGCCTGTGTTACTGACCTTCGAACTGGAGCTGATGTCTGTGTCTCGACCGCCACGGCGGTCGTTTCGAGGGGGCGGAATAGATGTGTCACCGTCATCGACACAGTCACTGTCTGAATCATAGGTACTCCCAGCCGCGCCAGTGTTTGCATTGCCGGTTGCCAATTTGAAATGGATTTGGCTGAGGTAACTCCGATGCACCGATGCATCCTCAAGGTCCTTGACCTCGGCCATAGATTGGCCAAGTTGTCTGGCGATAATTCCACGATTTGGTCGAAGCTCGCCATCACGGAAGCATGTGACATCGCTGGAGTCAAGAATCACTAAAGACGACAGTAGTCCTCTGGACTTGAGGAGAACGGCTTGACTCCCCTTGGTGGTTGTATGCATCGCGTTTCTGTATTACAGAAAGGAATTGTCAAGAAAAGCTTTCAAGCCGGGCAGCGTTCTCGGTCTGGCTGATATTATTGCACTTTTTACAGAAAGCACCAAGTTTTCCGTTGCGCCGTTAGAACATGGGTGGCGTGGCGCTGTACACAGATGCCGACATCCGATTCCATCAAGCCAGCATTTCGGCTCCGCGCACGGAATTTTGATCCATTATCGCTGACTAGTATCTGTGGGATTCCTTCTCGGCTGAGGCATTTCCATTACAAATGGATCACGAACGAGGTGGCTAGTGAACTCGTCAAGAACACCTCCGGCCATCTCGAGTAGGGGTCGATCAGTACAAGAGCATGATACCGGTTCAAGAATGGACCACAAGAATCTGCATGAACCCTCTGTCATGGGAGGCAGCTTTTGTGCCATGGATTCTAGTTGTTTGGCCTCGACTGGACTTTGTGCAGATACGCGTCACAGTTCTTTGCCGTAGTGCAAATATCCGCATCCAATTCCGACCACCAACACATCTGTCGAGCCAGCGACTTCTTTTTATCCGTGCCCAAGTGGCCTTTGTGCAGTTCATTTAAAGCCTACTTGCGCAATGCAGGTGGAATGACAAGCCGGTCACCTCGACAAGGGAAGCCGTCGGGTTGGGTGCTGAATTCATCTCGCAGTACGAGGAGCTGGAAAACTAACTCTTCACCTCGGGCTTCCATCCCTTTCCGATCACCGAAACCAGAGGAGTAGTATCTTTTCGTCTGCTTGCTCAGTTCCTTTCTCGACACAGGCGCAGCCGGCCAAATGAAATGGCATTGGCTTGCCGCTGCGAATCGTGAGTAACGGGGCTGGTAGTCCGCCTGCGGGATCGCCTTGCCGGGTTGATGCGGGATGTCATAGCTATGAGCTGCCAAATCAATGCTTCATCGCTGGATCATAGCAGCCGTGGACTTGGCGACAGATTTGTCCGGGTTAAACAGTAACTAAAGGGACCGATGGCCGGTGACAATCGTGAATCTCACTCCAAACAGGTACATGTGTCGTCGGCGTACCGCCTAGAAAAAGACCAAAGCCTCCTTCTACATCTAAGAGAAAACCCTCCTTTTCAGTAATAAGATGATGGAGATGCAGATGACTGGACATCTTTATTGTTCCAGATTTGCTCCTGTCCCCACTTTGGACGTGTCAGTGATCAGCGTGCTCGGCTTGGATGGTGCAAATTGAGCTATTATCGGCCGGTCACTTATATTTTGACCAAGACCACGTTGCATTATCTCACATTGTTCGCTCTACTGCCACACATCGGACAACTGCGCCAGAAACTGCGGCTGGACTCTTGTTGCAAACTTCGGAATGAACATGGAGTAGTATTGCATGCATCCAAGAACTGACCGTAAGTGAGCCCCGTTTTTCGCTGGCCCAATGCCAATCAGGGACTTAAAACAACCTGGATCGGGTCGGCATCCGTTTGGATTGAAAATGAAGCTGTGGAAATCTAATTCCGTAGAGCTAAACTTGCACTTAGTGGCTTTGAGCGATACGTTTCTTTCCACGAACCTCTCCAGCGGCTTTTGCAATCGGTGGTCATGTTCACCTTGTAAGGTACATGCGTGGAAATACTCCCTAGCCGTTTTCACATATTTGCGTTGTCAAAACTACGCTCTTAACCTTATTGACCTTCGAAGCAAGTACAGCATACATCAACCACTACACTTGAACATTTGTTAATATTTCGCTTGTGTACCGTGGCATATTTTTGATTTGAACTCGGACTGTCGTGACGGTGGTACCTGACATTGACCTTTTGTTGAACTCTGGTCCTCTTCGCTAGACGTTGTGGCCGTACAGTTGAGGTTTGTACATATTTATAAGAGTATAATTTGTTGACTCAATACCGCAGAAACTACAAATCAATGTTGTTCTGACCTAATGGATCGTTACTTGACCTACGCGTTACTCACGATCGGAGCAACCATTACAGTACCCAACATGGGATCTTCACTAGGCGATCAACCGGAAATGCCAAGAAGAGGGCAAAAGCAAACCAAAGATGGACAGGGAGTAACTCGGCAATTCCCTGGGGTATTTTTGGGTGATACCGATTCCTTAGACATGGCTAGGTCTGCTCCTCCTGGCAGTGCAGCTTCATGTATTCCAGTAAGTGATATAGAATTTAAACGTGATGATATTTATAGATTGAGAAACGTAAAATTAGAAAACCAGCCTAGGCATGCCAGGGAAGAAGCTGAGTCGGCCATTAAAGAGCAACTTCGAAGATGGGAGCGAGAGGTGGTCTTGGTGACCATGGAGCATAAGACCGTTCAGCCTAGCAATTCCCTGGAACGATCGGGGTAGGCTTGTACCAAAGTAACCCACACTATTGACTTACCAAGAGTGGGCTTGTCCCCATTTGACGTGAGCGCAGAACAGCACTGTAAATTCAGTGAACAATATGAGAATTTTGTGGAAAGGAGAGTATCCGATCCAGGACAGAGATTCTTGTATCTACTACATGGCTGTCGTGGAAGAGCCAGGGAGTCAATCGACAGGTGCTCGATGCTGGATCCCAAATAGGGTTACACTCGAGCACGTGAAATCCTGAAAGACCTGTTTAGGCAACCATTCAAAGTCGCCTGGAATTAGATCGATGGTGTACTATCAGGGGCAAAACGTTCCGAAGGCGAGTCGGGCTCTCTGGCCAACCTGGTGATAAAAATGCAGAGCCGCAGCATCGCATTAAATCACCTAGAATACCGATCGGACCTGAAAGAACTTCACTTATTGGAGACCATAATGCGCAGTTTACCCACGGAAATACAAAGCAGATGGGCTGAGGAAGCCGGGGGCAGCAGTAGATTTGGGCGAGAAACTACGTTGGAGGACCTGACGCAATTTATAGACCATCATGTCCGAATAGCAAACAGTCGTTTTGGTCAACTTGTGTGCGAGACGGGTAAGCTACCAAGGATAACGACGACGCAAAGCTGGACCAGGGAACCAAGTAGGAGCCAACAAGGGCAAACACGCACGCACACGAGTGAACACTTGCCGGCGTGTAAGGTTTGGGGGGTGACTCATCGCCTGGTGGAATGCCCTCGCTTCCGCAGCGTGGAAGTCGACGAACGATGGGAAATGGCAAAGAGACTGGGCGCGGGCTTCATCTGTCTCAACGATTCAAGTCGAGCAGCGGTTTGCCGAAACAAACCTAGTTGTAGTCAGGATGGATGCCACGGGAAACACCATTACCTACTGCACAAATCCAAGAAATTGTATGCCGACGAAATCCCGAAGCCAAGTGTGTTCTGCTCGGTGCCTCGCTCCACTAGCAAGCCCATTCGCCTAGAAGTAATAGCAGTCGGCGTAGAAGCCACAGTGTGGGTTATAAGATCATTGGCCTTCGTAGATAGTGGCTCGGATGCCACTCTAAAAAGGAAAGAGTTTGCAGAAAGACGTGGGATCAGAGGGAATCAATCTTCAATAGCGGTGAGCACGGTGAGTGGCAACCAGATCATCCAATCGACCAAACTGCACCTACAACTCTTTTCCTTGGTCAAAAATGATAGAGCAGAAACTCTAGAAGCATTCACCATAAAGGACATGCCGATGAGAGCACCTCAGACAGTGCAATCGATTCTGACCCAGTGGCGGCACCTCGACGGGGTTACTATCGAGGAGTGGCAGAATAACGAAATTTATCTGCTGATCGGTATTGATATACCGGAAGAGCACTGGGTCCTGGACCAAAGAATGGAAAGCCGCAAAGCACCCTTTGCAGTACGCACTATATTCGGCTGGACTTTATATGGTAGTACAGTTGGAAAATGCGGCAAACAAATCCAAATCGACTGCACTTCAGTGGAAATGGCGAACACTGAACAGGCATTCCAACAGCTGTATAACGCCGAATTTGCTGACCTGGCCATTGATAGAGATGCTCCATCACGAGAAAATAGGTCGGCTTTGAAAATGGTAGCCGAAAACGCTAGGTATGTAATAAATCGTTTCGAAGTTCCTGTTCCGTGGGGACTCAACATGAAACCTATGCCAAACAGCCGAGAAATGGCTCTGAAAAGATTATGCTTCCTCAAAACCAGGCTAATTCGAGAACCACAATTAAGGTAGAATACACGGGGGCCATGCAAAATAACGTAGACTTGGGTTATATAGAAGGAATGGATACAGCGGTAATCAGCGCAAATCTGAGGTGGCACTTACCCCATCACCCGATCGCGAACCCAAAGAAACCGCGGAAGGTCAGGGTGGTTTTAGTCTGTGCCGCGAAATGTCAGTGTGTCACTCAGCTACCATATACTACAGGGCCCGGACTGGGCAACATCACTAGTCCAGGTTTTATGTCGCTTTCGGTCAGGAATAGTGACCGTCTCTGCGGACATACGTGAAATTCTTCCACAAGTGAAGATGTTCTTTGAAGATAGGGGAGCCTTTCGTCTTCTCTGGTGGCCTGAAAGCTACGCAAATCATGCACTAGACGAGTATAGGCTGAACATATATCCCTTTGGGACGGTATCATCCCCCTTCTATACCAATTTTGTCCTCCGGGAAACCCTCAAGCGCTTCGGCGGCACCAGCAATCTCTTAGGAAGAGCAGTAAACCACTTCTACGTGGACGATTTTCCGTGTTCCTTTGACGACCCAAATACTACTATTCTATATATGACCTCACTGGCCGCCACTCTAAAGGCCGGAGGATTCAACCTTACTAAATGGACTTCAAACAGCCAGGAGGTGCTCAATGTTACCCCGAAGTCCGAGAGAATGGAGTGTGCGAGAGAGCTTTTTGAAGCCTCTTCACAAACGGAGCACACGCTTGGTCTTCAATGGAAACCCGGAGGCGACGAACTAATATTCACTGTGGACCTACCCAAACAACCAGCCATACGGAGAGGAATCCTATCATCAGTCTCAAGCCTATATGATCCTGTATATTTTGTTTCACCATGGCTACTACCGGGAAAGTGCTTGCTGCAATCGCTGTGCCAGGGAGGGACGTGTAGGGACGAACCTCTCCAGGATGACGACGGCAAGCTGTGGCGCGACCGGCTGCACAGCCTGGATAAATTGGAGAGATCAAAAAATGAAGATGCTTGACAGGATTCAAGTGCACTAACGACGCCCAACCTCACTTGTCTTCAGAAGCGTCAGAAGTAGGCTAAGGGATATTGGCTTATGGCTGCTGGGTTGACGAAAATGGTGGGCGGCACAGTCAGATAGCGCTCGCAAAGCCGAGTGTGGCTCCACTGAAGACTGTTACACTTCCTTCGTGGGTCCGAAGATAAGTGCTTCATGTTGGTATGCCACTACCCTCTCGATATCACGGATCACCTCGTCCATTGCAGCCTGGAATACCCCGGGTGGCACGTGCAGACCAAGTTTCCATAAATCGTATCGGAACACTCCCTATGGAGAGTTAATTGTCGTTGGTGGTTTGGACCCCATGTGCGGCGGAACTTGCGGGTGCGCCTCAGCCAGATCGATTTTCGAGAGAAACTTGCTACCGAGCATGCGTTTCATGAATTCCGCAGGTTCCGTCGTAGTTGCAGCGCACCTCCGTAAAAGTCAAACGGTGATCAACGCAAATCCGGGGTATCTGTCCGTCGCCGATCGTTGCCACCACAGTCGGGGTCGCCCAAGTGGGTGAAGTCACACAGACAATGACACTGTCCCGGCTCCATTTTGGTAAGCACCGGGACACCCTCTCTCTGGCCGTGCGGCAACACTCGGCATTTCAGGAATACTGGATCAACATAAATTTACAGCTTCGCGGGCTCATCCACTGTGTCACCTTTGTTGTCGTAGCAGTGTGTGATCAACTTCTGAAGAACAAGCTGAATCACCGGATTGTAGGACTTAGTTTTCAGGCTCACCGATGGCTTCAAGGTACGCAAGGCCTTCAAGCCCAGAATCGATGGACTGTCTACGGAGGTCAAGAAGCCCAGCAACACTGTGAAAGCGCCCAACAGTGAGGCGTACGGTTACACTGGGCTGAAAGAAGTCGAACACTGATTTCGGAGGAAGAAGCGCACAGCTACCGTCATCCGGAATAAACTGACGTCTCAAGCACCATTTGAGTTTGGCTGATGTGTAAAGGTATCGGTTTGAATCATTCGAAATGTTCAACGTGTATACGAGGCTATCATCAGTTTTCGGATCTCCAGGGGTTGCGCTCGCCATACTGTACTTGGATTTACGACACACCTTGCGAATGTAACAAAGCTTTCCACAAAAATGGCGTACCGCATTGCGAAAGCGGCAGGCGTCAAGTAGGCAAAGATCGCCATACGAGAAGCAACGACTTGGTTGTACTGTTTCGCGCTCAGGAATCATTTTTTTAGCAGGCTTCAATTGAGGCGTCTGAATTTTAAAGGCTGGTTTTGCAGAGATGAATGTGTTGGTAGTGCACTACGGAATGCGTAGCCGTCGCCCCGGCTACGTCATCAAATTGTTCTCAGGCTGGCCGGGCTTCGAAGAAAGTAGGGTCGGGCTTAAGCAGTGGCTTCTCTTGCAACTTTGGATGATTTATGCCGGCAATGCTGCGGTTACTCGACCGGGTCTTCAGCTGATCACCGATAATTACACTTTGCAGCTTCTGTCTGAAGTGTCAGGATGAATTCACAGGACTTTAAGTCAGGATCGCAAACCGCAAAATGAAACTTGGCACGTTCGGTAGCCTGGAAACTGACCGGAACCGAGAGGCCTGGCATTAGTGCGTTGAAATCATCGAAAGGAACTGCAGAAAGGGCTTTCGAATATAAAAAGTTCTTCATCGAAGAGTACAATGAATGGCCGCCAGCGACAAAAAAGAACGCAGTCTGGTCCTACTTCTTCACATCCGTTTGTGTGTTATATCATAACTGGGGGCGCCCAATCCAGTCTTCAATTTCAGTTGCGCTAGCACGCGTGTTTAGCTGTTCAATAGTGGGCCGCTCCACAACGCGACTCCAATTGTAGCTGTTGAACTGAACTGGCAGGAGGTATTGAAACTGCCCTCAGCCAGAACTACGTGGATGAGAGTAGCAAGAACATCAAGGATTCGAAATAGCTTGCTATTTATATTGCACCAATGGCTTGCATAAATACTTTAAGTCAGGGAAAATAAATGGTAGGGTATAATGTAACAAATCACGGGGAGCTTTTGTCGGACTTGTTCGCGACGATCCTGATGTGCGTGGCTATGAAGCAGTACCTGGCCGTATCACTTATGGCAGCTGCTGAATGGCCGGTCCTACTAAACTGTCCAATGTTCAAATCACTACTCTGTGCGCCAGCATTGACTTGACTTCTTCTCTCATTTTCTGGGGCTATATATAGGACGATTTTCACAGCGGGACTCGTTGATCGGAGCGCATCGGACAAGGTTTCCGGCATCATGTGACACTATGCCGTTATTGCTCAGCCAACAGGAATCTTTGTGTTAACGTTCAAGTCCCTATGTACAGGAACAGCCTTTCCAGTACATCCCGTTCAGGCTTTATTCAAGGAGCAGTGATTCACTACAACCAGCTGCTTGCCTGGGATTATCCGTTGGATATCATGTGCTAACTGGTTCCCGTGAATGTGTTGGAGGTCACACTTCCTCAGCTTCTACGATCACACTCGTTTTGGAAGTGAAAGAGAAGAGACTGTGAAGTGCC
Organism: Fasciola hepatica; assembly: GCA_948099385.1. NCBI lineage: Eukaryota > Metazoa > Platyhelminthes > Trematoda > Plagiorchiida > Fasciolidae > Fasciola > Fasciola hepatica. Next base: position 9,156,290 of record CANUEZ040000019.1, read on the forward strand.
AACGGCGTATACTCTCACAGGGCATGAGTAGAGAGAGGGAGCACGCTGTCTTGTGCCGATAAAGTGTGTTGGATATAGCTCTGGCGGCTGACGTGCGCACGAAAAGTACGGTGAAACAAGTGCTAGACAGGGTTTCATTTACTGAACACTATAAATGGCCTAAAGAACAGACAACAAGCCAACATTTCCGGCGTTTAATAAATGGCCGTGAAAGTCAGCGGGACGAGTAAACGAAGGGTTGTATTGTATAAAATTCGATTGCGTTTGAGTAGTAGGGCGACACGGGATGAGATATTAGCCAAGGGAGCTACACACTCTACCGTCCACAAGAGGAAAAGGTAACTTCGGGTCTCAGGACTTGCGGTTTTGGCCTAATTTACAGGTCCGGGTGTTTGAATCAACTGACTCCGGACAAATCCCGCTGAGTCACGGCTGTGAATAGCCTGGTAATGTTCTTGTGGCTTGGTACTTGATTCACCTTAAGTAACAAGGCAGAAAATATCCGTACTTGCCGTCGGTAGAAGTGGCAGTCTCACTACTCTCATGCGCGGTCATAACCCCTTATGCCACTCTACCATCAGATGACCTTTCTAAAGTCAGACAGCTAGCGGGACAGGCCAAGTGGCAGTGGTAAAAGAAGTATTGGAAGCGAAAGAAGGAGAACAAGGAAAATAGAAAAGCAAAAAAGGTACTGGGGTTCAAAGCCTGGTCGAAGAGGGACAGAAAGGGACCGGAAACAGGCGGAGGTCCACACATAAAAGCCAAATCAAATGGAACACTGCTGTGGTGAAGAAGCAGAAACGGGTCAGAAAAGATTTATTTCCACCAGCCGCCTAGGCGATCCCCGAACACTGGTGCACTTTGGGCGGCCATCGCATCCCCCTGGGACCGGTTCCGGGGGCTCGCCACAAGTCATGAAAAGAACTGCCATGACATTACGAAATGCTCTTGGTCTGGCCAGATTCCGCTCATGTCCCCTGAGAGCCATGTTGCCGCTGGGCTTCAGGAGAGGCGATTTTGGTTGCGATAATTTTTTAACTGCCCAAATGCCTCGATGAGGTCCCCTCCCCGGCACCTCCGAACCAGCTAGAACAGGTTCTGCTGTTTTAGCCCAGCTGAGTGCGACAGTTCCATATGCCTCTCAGCGAACCTTGTGAAACGCTGCTGTACTTTTTTTAGTACCCGCTTGTCACATATCAGTGATGGCGGCCAAGCTTGCACACGACTTTCTAAGTGTGGTCGAGTTATTGCCATATAGAAGGACAACAGTACTGCAGGTTTCCTGGATCTATCTGTCCGGGCTAGTTGGTACGGAGCACGAGACGCTCTTACTGCAGCATAAATATACTCTGGGCCGGGCCAGGGGGATTCATGCATGTTTACACCCGGATCCAATATCCGCTCCACTCTCTGGATTGTGCTTGCCAGGCATTTCTCTATTCCTCGCCCCTCTCTGTGTGATGGATGGTAACGGATATTTTAAAGGTGGATACCGCTCTTTTGTCCACCCATGGTTGCATAATAGACTCACCTGCACGCTGGATTCTGAGGAATTTCCCACTGGTCCCGAACCGCCGGGGGACAGAAAACTGGGGTTCGTATTTCCCGATATAAGTCGTTTATGTAGGCATGTCATCGAACCGATCCCCGTGGTACCCCACTACAGACCTTGGACAGCCTTTATCCATGATCCCAGCCAGAAAGTAGAACGACCTAGGTCTACATACATCCGGGGCCTGTCTGAGAAATAGCTATACCCAGGCTGGCCCCTATGAGGTTTTCGTCACTCTGGGGGCTGTACCCGAGTTCTCCAACACAAGGGGCAAAAGCCAGTGATTTACAGCCGAGAGCCTTCTGGAAGTCCAGATGGCAAACCTCGACCGGCTGTTCCCTGTCCAAACATTAATCAACTTACCCGGGGGGAGAGCAGGCTTTCCAAATACGATCGATTCTTCATGAAGCAATCCTGTCTGTTCGGTGGCATGCTACCCTGTATCCGGTGAGCCGCAATCTTGTTTCTTGGGATCGCCTTCGAATACCCTAGGTGTGACCGGCAAGGGGCTTACAGGTCTGCTTTTTCAGGCATCTTCCACCAACCCCAGCTTGTGAATCGAAACAACGTTGGCTATCTTCCAATCCAAACTAATTGTGGCTCTTTTCAAGGGGGTGCCAAACAACGGGGCTAGGGATTCAGCTCTAATAGCCTCCAGTGGCTTAGCGATGGCAAGATGCGGGTCCATCTAATCCTGCCGTCTTACTGGCGCTCAACATTCTGACGGCATCCGCAACTTGATCTGGATAAGTCAGGAAGTCATCCATTTGCGTTGTCATCTGGTCTGAGTTACGAATGATGCAATCCCTTGGGTCCACCGTACGCACCCGCTGGAGGTGACATTTCGATACTTACAACCTACAATTTTCTGTTGTGGGTTATTGCTCGTCATCTCCAGATACTCGGATTACTGCAACTCTCAAAGACGACCTGGTTCACGCGCGGTTCCAGTACGCTTTTGGAGAAGAATTTCACCTAGTTTCTAATGCCAAAGCATACCTTGATTGATAACTTTCCTGTATCCTCTGGGCCGTGGTGCGGGCCTCCCTAAACTGCAGCAGTTTTTGGTGGCCTCCATTTTGCCTAAACGAGTTGCGCGCCCCCTTTTTGATTTTTGTTGATCGCTCTGCCTGGGGCTTCCTCCAGGATGGCTTATCCGGTGTTAAGTCATTGCACAACGGAGTAAAAGCGTCCGTTACGGCCAAAATATGGTCCCTGAAAAAGCCGGTCCATCTTCCATTGTAGGGCACTCTTGGTCTCATTTCAAGCATAAGGCCACATAGATCAGAGCTTGTGTATCTGTTTCCCTAAAGTTTCGTCTTCTCCTGTCCGGGACAGCAGTTGACTCTGTCCTTACCGTGAACCTGAGGATGCCACGATCACTCCTAACCAAGGGAACGCCCATCCCAAATTATCTATGCTATTTGGGATCCAGGCCGCGACGACGCCGAGTAAGCTAGGGTTTCGCCCCGGGGTAGTGTTTGCAGTGAAAGGAGCTGATAAAACGTATTGAAGTTGCTCCTATTCAGTACTAAGCAGATGAAGGTAACAAAATAAGCAAGGCTGCTTAAGAGTTTGCTCGTTACATTGCACTAGTGGTTTGCGTAAATATTCTAGGTTGGAGAAAATAAATGGTAAAATACAAGTGAACCAATCACAGGAGGCTTTTGTGGGACTTACTCGCAACGGTCCTGATTGGTTGGAACTCATCGGTGTGCGTGGTTAAGTAGTTGTACCTGGCGGCGTCACGTACTACAGCGGCTGGATCACCACTTCCAACTTCCACCGAGTCGGCCCCTGTAAATGCTCGGTCAGGGATGAAACCCAAATGTAGGGTTGAGGATCCACTCCAGCGAGTCTACTCTCTTTCCAAAACGACAGCGGGACAGCTTAGAACCTTGGAGCCCACTACCCTTTCAGCCCCGAAAGCTTGTCCTTTCAAATATTCTGGGGACTCCGGGTGTTCTTCATCTGGCAGGGGGAATTTTTCTCACAGTGAGCAGAAAAACAACGAAGAGCCCTGTGGCACCGAATAACGTATAAGCTGCCAAGAGCTAGGAACTAATTAATTAGGTTCGTCCGCAGTAATTTTTGTTGACGAATTCACACAAACCTAGTCATTTCCAGTCAGATGAAAGAGAGCTGCTTCTGTTACGGCCGCCTAAACGAGACTGCCTTTACGCATGTAGTCCAACCGAACAACCTCGTGATCCCAAGTTAGGTGATTTCTGACCATCGTTCAACCAACGATATCGGAGTCGCAGTGCCAAAGAGGATCAGGAGAAATACCGGCTGAGTCGGAATATCGAATTATTTGCAGTGATATAGCAATACAACCATTCACGCAGTACTACTCGACGGCAGTCCTTCTAAGGCAGGCCGTACACGGAACAGCCCCAAAGAGTATAGCAGTTAATCCTAACTTTACGCAGCAGTAGTTGCAGATAAAAATATGGAGTAAGGGCCAGAAAATAGGAACACCACTCCCTGGACTCTTATTAAGAAGTCGTTGAAATTTTAGTAGCTAAAGACCTACCTTGGGCCAACCGTCGTAATACCCCCCGGAAGAAGAACGGTCGAAGTGGCCCCTCGATCTCATTTAGAGCCTGCCGCGAGCAGGTCTCTTTAAAGCTCATTTGTTCCGTGTCTCACCAGCCTCCTAGAGGAGCATGATGCGGTGCTACATTCAACTGGAGTCACCGGCGGAGGTTTGCCAAAATGTGCACAGGCCTAGAGGTCGCCTATGAGGCCACTATCTGGGTGTCTCAGTGAAAACACCGTACAAAATATTTCGACACGATGTTCCGGAAATTCCTTCATTCACCATGCCCCTACAAGCAACTCAAAAGCAAAATCAAACAAGTGTACAAAGGGCGAAAATGTAAAACAAAATGAAAAGAGCATGCCCCGGTCGGTCGGTGCAGTAGGCAAGCTTCAAAGCGTGCGAAATTTTCGTTTTTCAGCCTTCAAGGTGAACTTATAAAAGTCACAGGTTGAAAGCAACGCTATTTGATGTTAGGAGGATATAAATCCTGAAAAAGGCATTTATTGGGAATCCTTCCAAATAATATACGTGCCCCGTGAATGTGAATATATTCGACATAGCTTTGTTTAGCTTGTCCATACACAACACTGCACCTTTTTTCTAAGAGTCGAGTACCACGTGCATCAGTCATTTGGCCTAAAACCTCAACTGCATTTTGGCCGGAAGTAATCCGAAAGCCCTATTTGGTAAATACGGTAATTATAATAAACGCTGCTTTTTTGTGTTGTCCACGTCATGTATCCCATGTAAACTATATTTTTATTGTGTAGTGTATAGAGCATATATTTAATACATCTTATGCGGGATTCCTCCGCTATTTCCATCAGAAGTTTCTCGGCGAAGGTCGGAAGAGTTATTGTAACCAAGCTTGGTATTTTGCCGGTTAAAACCGATTATACCTGGCCGAAAAAGGACGACTTAGATTGGTCATTTTGCCGATCCTCCCTAGCGCTGCGTGCAGTCTATTATTAGACAGTTATCCAATAATTATCATCAAGGCCATTTCAAAGGCAGCGACTGCTTTACTACATACATTTGTATGTGATCACGTAAAGTTATATGCGTGTATTCCAGCTAACAACCCGTATGAAATTTCAATTTTAATACAGTGCTTTCGCCCCTCGAATCATCGGTCGATAGCGTACTTGACCTACGGTGGCTCACTGTTGGAATCTAGAAGGCTGTTTTCCTTTTGATCCCGTGAAGCTATGAAAAGTCATCAGAACAGCTTCAGTACCTGTTATATTTGACCGTATATATTATGAAACCTCATGGAGAATGGTGAAGCGAATGTAACTGTATCTCACACTGAAATCAAATAACCTAACGCGCGGAAGTGGCTGATGAGGACCCCCTATCAGTCACGTCGGCGGTCATGAACCGACCTTTTTCCGGTCCATCAACTTCGATGTATCGGTTAAACCCACAGGGGGTGATCATAATCACCAGCCTTGGGCATGTTGTGTATTGCCAGCCTCCCTAAATTTCATGCTGGCATACTGTAGATAGCAAAGTGGCTGCCCAAAGTTTGACCAATCCAGCTAGGGTTGGCAAACTTTGGGCATGTCCATAACAGCGCTGGGAAACTCTGTTGAAGAGCTTTGGGAAGCTCCACCAGCGCCCAATTGGGCAAAGGTTGGGCATACCCAAAGCACCAAAAATTACGGGACAAAGGTTTCCTCATTTTTGGGCAATTACCCGAGTTCCCTTTCACCACATGATGACTGTTACAATATTTGTCCACGTTCTCAGCTCAGCCACTCAGCCATCGATACATATATATATATATACATCGATATTAAGTAGTATGTAAACCGGTGGACGAAATTCCCTCTGAAGCACACGACCGGTTTCGCGGTTGTTGCCGCTCATGAGGTACGTTTACCCGGTACTCCCCTGCCCACTCGTCTTCACACTTGTACAATCCGACTTCATATATTCTCTAGGATCTATTTTGAATCGTCTTGAGTGTGAATGGATACCCTGAACTTAATATATGTACGTATGTATATATACATGGGCTAAGAGGCCACTTGCACAAAAAAGAAAATAGATTCATTGTATGAAAAGTGGTCAAAGAGCACATGAAATTACTCCATTCGCTGTGGGTCATTACTGTATTGAAGGGAACCCCATTGGTGTTTCTAAATGTTCAAGAAATCTGTAAAACAAAAATGTGAAAAGCGATGTGTCCATTGTTCGAAAAGTACCGAATAGATTATTCTTGCGATTTTGCTTCTGAATTTGCGACTTGACCTAAGGGCTCGTTTGTGTCATTCTCATACATATAAATGCATACAAATACCGGCCTTTTTCATGTTGACGAACTGTGTATGCAGATGCCTGTGCCGTTTATGCCCTTCATACCTTACAATGAAATACATGGTTGAAAGATGTGAAACGTGTATGTTGCACATAAAATTATGCATATGCTGTTTTCCAGCGTTATAAAAAAACCATCGCTACTTGTAATGGGAAAACCGTACGACCACTTCATGACTAAAAAGCATATTAATGGATGACATCTTGCATCAAAACCTTAAAACGAAGAAGTGGTTGCAAATAAGCCCCGACTGAATGCAAAAAATCATAGAAACGACTCACCGGCGTAGCCGCCTTCCTTGGCTCCGATCCCTAGCGTTGATAAACCAGCATTTTTGTCTTTCTATGACGGACCTTGGTTCATCCGCGAACCGGTCTGTCCCACACACGGCGTCTGTAGTTTAGTGTTGAGATTGACAGACTCGACTTACCCATTACGGCCGCGATCAACTCGTGACTGTAAACCGGTTTCCGTCGCGGGCATGACCGTGGCAACGTCTTCACCAGTGCTTGCCGTCAGCATACTTCGCGCTGCCTCACGAAAGTCTGCGCAGGTGAACAGTTTGAGCGTAGCAATCTGGAAGTGATGGTTTCAAATGTGAACGATTACCGTGATAACAAATGCTTTTGGCGACATCGCTTGGCACTGAGCGCTTCTTTCTGTTCCGGTACCTCTGATACTTGCTCTTTTTAGGCCTAATTACTTATATCCTCGGAGTGAAATCTACAGGTTGATAGACTAACACATGAACCAATATTTTCGAGGATACACAACCTACAAATAAAAGCCACAAATATTGAGGCAACATACTGCTTCCATGTTGATGAAGCGACTGTATTGGGTTTAACTTTCACTGGCATCGATGAAGAATTTATCTGTATTTCTATAACAAGTCAGGTATATGCAGATATTCACATTCCTGCTAAAATAAAAGAGAGACAAGGCTACTTATAAATAGTCAAAGCAAAGCACACTCGTTATATAAACGTTGACATCGAAGACCCGGAGTACTCCAATCAGCAAAGGAAGCCACCTACCGCGAAAGAACGCCGCAAGCCAATATGGCACCTCCTGGTCACAAGGGTATTCAGTAAAATGAAACGGGGCCAAAACGTATCAAAATCGTACCTCACGACTTATTACAAAACACACATATATCTACTGCTTTTCTGTTTAATGGAAGTGTGTGCTGATAGTTATGAAAAATGTTGATAATTTGCGCCACTCCAAAGCTTCTTCGGGCTGTGCCCAACAGAGTTGGGCATTGTGCTACTTGGGCGTCGTGTCCACAATGTGCTAGAGTATTCCAAAGCAGAATTCCAAAACTTGCGCCCAATTGAACTACGGTTGGTTTACTTTATTTACATCGTTGCCAAGTAAAATAAAGGATGTTATATTTTCAGTTTTAAATATTGGAAGTCGAAGGGATATTAGTTCTGCACCAGAAATCAAAATGTAAAATATTCGAATATGTCGAATGATACCAAAAAGAATTTCCACTCGTTTAATTGTCCAACTGAGTAGTGTATTACGGGCAGCCAAATCCGTCATGGATAATGAACTCGCTTCGCGAGCGAAACCGTGTGAATAAGCAAGCCTAATATGTGACTAACTGAAACCGACCCTTATTTTCGCCACACGCATGAATACAATCTTATTCCGCGTGATTATTGAATGTTAACCGAAAGCATTGCTGTCCTATCCCGGAGCTGCACTCATAAGAGAACACTCACGAGCCACCTGCTTGAGGGTACATGCGAAGATTGTGGCAGCGAAAATGGCGGTTAAAGTGGCTCAGCCCTGAAAAGACCTTTGGGTTCTTTTACTTGGCGCGGAGGCGGTGACAATGGGCCATACAATGTTCGCGGAGGTAGTTTCTCTATTTGTGAAATGCCGCACACCGGGACTGTGTCCATCGTCCGCATGTCCCACCTTGGAACTTCTAACATTTCCTAGTCCAAGTCCACTTTAGGCTCGTTGCTTTTACAGACACTGCAGACTTCCTGACGAATCGGCAAGAAGTCCACTTTCAGAAGTAGCCCTTAAGAATTTGTCTTGTACTTTGCGGAACTCGTAATTTTGAACCTTCTGAACGTCGCAGAATGCAGTTGGTACCCTGAAGTTTCTAATTTGTCATTGACTATGTTATTAGTTGTCAAAACGGCCTTCCGGTTTGAAGACTGTTTGCACGGACTTAACTTCCCCATAAGCAGCGGCTCGTGATTGGCCATTATGGTCGACGTTGACGCTGGCAACTAGAACATTTTGGAATACGGTTTTCCTCTTTGCAGCTGCGGACCTCATGGACGTGTCCGCGTCAGACTCGACTGCAACCGGCGTCTAGCTGCTTGGCGCTAAGTACAGCAGTCTTGCTCCGGGAAAAGAAACCAGAATCTTGGTTAGGGGAGCTAATGGTTTCGTATAATACTCATATTCCTTTTCCCCTAGCATACTTAAATCTACAAAGGTATCTTTGGCCAAGAATTCCAAATCCGACAATTGATCACTTTTGCCAGTTATTGGTGACCTTTGCTGGTGAACCTTAATGAAATGAAGCTGTAACAAGCTACTAGAAATGATTTCTCTGACTGACCATCTGCCCAAAGCCATTTCCTCAACCGCATGGATAATGTCCACGAAAACTGCCAGCAAATGCCATCAGGGGACAGCCCACTTATGACTAAGTGAAAGGCCACTCCTTAAGTCCCCCTTGAGACCAGCGCGGTGAGTGGCACCCTTGTGGTTTATTACACTCCATTTATCACTAATCTGCTCCATTGATTGCACATCTTCTCGACCCAAGTGTTTCGGTAAAAAATTGAGTGCTTCCCTTGGTAATCTCAAAAGCGATGGCGCGGTCATTGCATCCCATAGCGTGCCCTACAAGAAGTCATCTGACCCTCGGCAACCTATGACAACTTTTTCAGTCGAAGACTGAACACTCATGGGAACGTCTTTGGATACGTCAGGGAAGTCTGAAAGGTTCGATCGGCGATCTTTCAAATGCCCGTCTTCTGCTCCTGCCCCGTTTGTAGTAAAATTGCCTGACACTAAGGCTTCTTGGGTCATATATCCAGCCCAAGACTTCTAAAGTGGTATCCGGGAGATATTAAGGCATGCAGTCGCTTCATCACACCTACACTATATTACTGCTCTAAAACTCTCAAAACGAATCCCAGATTAAGCCAACACTAGAAGGCACGCCCACTGAAAGATGCTCAATTTTTTCACCTAGCTGCATTCCGTGTAGCCTCCTGCATCTACCTTTTATGTCTGGCGTGCCATGAAAACGACAAAATAACACACGGAATTCTGGGTGGATGTCTGTGGACGCATTAAACTGTGTCAAACACCTGTCAACTACGATCGTCTTACAACCACTGGTCTGAGAAAGAACTTCCCTCGAGGAAGAGACGGCCCCACGATAGCAGTCACCACCGACTACGACCTATCCCCGTCCCATCATCCACGATTGTGTGCCATGGAATGTACCCATCACGGATTAACTGGTGACTAGGGTCTGCCAAAATGATGTCACTGAATCCAGGACATAATTGTCCGCTCAAGTATGGGACAAAGAAGGCAAACATTATCTCATGGCTATGGGAACTTATCTCCGAATATTCATGGACCTACAGCAATTGTTTAGCCTCATCCAATTAACTTATTGACCGCCTCTTGGACGGTCCTTTTCTGATGGATCTGAGGATATCTTTATTCAGAATCCGGCTGAATTTCCTAAACGTCCACTCCAATAGCTGGGACATTTTAATAATAATAATAATGTCAATAGTAATGGCTTGTTCCGGGGACCAACGAAGCTTGCTTGGTTGCGCGATCATATGACACTAGTGAGGTCACAAAAGGGAGTCCTGGATGTTCAGTTGGGCATATGAAGCCCGAAAGAGTTTAGAGGTTTTAGCGGTGACAGGGATGAATGCCCGGCAAATCTGAATCTGAAGGTTAGATGGACACCGCCCAGTAGTGAGTGAAATGGGCTCCGCGGTCGAGATATGTATGCAAGTAAAGCAGGGATGAAGCGTAAATGAGCAGTAATTCGGATAGCATCGACGTAAAGTCTCAGGGGAGAGTTTACTGACAGAAAACTTTCTGAGAAGGCACCGACGAAAAGATGAAAATGTCTTGGTGGTGACTGATATGCGTTTAAACCAATGGCTCAAATGATCCGGAAAATAGGGGCAATATAATATCGAGGGGCATGCGGGATGTTCTCTGCAGAGGGGATTGGCGTAAGTGAAACAGAGCCGATTAACCACAGAATTAGTACTTACTATTCATCAGGAGATTGAGGGGGGCGCACTCATAGAGGGGTGTGTGGATGCCCGAGACTGGAAATTTGGCGGAACAGAGTGACAAAAAATGACAAATAAGTGAAATACTGTTCAACTTAAGGTTCGTTCCCCGAAAGAGCCTACCAGTTGTAGCACACGAGCATCCTGCCCATGTGTCAGCCTACAATTTCGTTCATAGAAACATTCATTACCTACTCGGAAACTACGCGAGTGATTCCTCGACCAACCCGGGGACCCGCAAACCAAAGCTTGACAAGAGCCCCGCATTCTTTGTCAGGGAGCCCGGAAGGAATCCATTTAGCGATAAAAGCTAACATATTTGGATGTGTTATCAAATTCCATTTTACGGCGAGCTAAGCGGTGCTTTTTGAAGCAAAAAGGCAAACCATCTGACAGATGGGTGCCATTTTGTTCGCCATTGCGTACATCTCGGAAATATACACGTAGAAAGAAGCGCAAGTTTTTTTTGAAGCTCCCGAAAACCAGCCTCAAAAGCGCCCATATAGGCTTACCCAACACGAGCCAAAAGGCCGAAACACAACTGAATGATACAATCCTTGTCGGCTCGAAAAGAGCAGAGAACTGAAATCCATCTCAAATACCCAGTGTAGAAATTCGGACCTGTTTCATATAGATTGTCTCTAGGGAATCGGAAATCCATTTGAAATTCGCGCACCAAACAGAGTGCAGCCGCTTAGACCAACTACTGCGAGGAAGAAGATGAACTCTTTACGCCCTTAACAATTGGTGTACCGGATACGTGAATGATGCTCCGTTCGCTCCCGGGTGCTCTCACCACCTCTACTTTTAATAACGAACCCTGTTGCGCCTAACTGCGGAGTGAACGCAACCTAATAGCATTCCATAACTCTGCCCCATGATGAACCGAGTAGACTAATGCCATTCGGACCAAACCGGCGGCGTACTTATTTCTAAAATAGTTGGCAAAATGTTGAGCAGTAAGTTTGTTAAAGGAACAATATTTTGTACAAAATCGTCACTGAGAATCCAGGTCCACAACGGAATCTGGTCTTTGCCCCTCAAAGTAAATGAACGGTTGATAATGTCACAAATTTTCTTATGTTGGTGAGTAAATTTTTTACATTCCGTGCTGTATCTTGTAGCCAGTCCCTAATGGGGAGAAACAAGTTGAACTTTTCGGTGGATTCAAATGACTGCTGTCGAAATACCCATTCTCAGGGAGTAAGGGTGAATCACAGATATAACTCATACAAATACTAAGGTCATGCAGCTGTGCCTTGTCAGACGAGTACATGTTATGAGCCCTTGAATAAACGGCCTCCAGTGTCAACGATTTTCATGGGGTGGGGCATCAGTAATTGTATGTACCGGAGGACGTTATTGTCCACCGACGAGTCGAGAGTAGCCTCCTGTAGTTGGAAAGATGAGCATCGAAGTAAAAACTTACCAAACTGTTTCTCTCCTTTTCTGAAGGTATTTTTACTCAGGTCTTTCAAATGGCCCAAACTAGCCGGCGGAAATACACAGTCCGATGGACCCGGAGCGGCTCCACTTCAAAGATTCTGTAGCCTTTGGTTCAAAACTTGAAACCACAGTGTTTGCCCTTGGCGTAAATAAAACGCAGCGTCAGTCACACGCCTTATTTCGCCTGAAGTGTAATGAAATTCATGAAGGCCACTTTCCCTTTTATGGTGGTGAGTATTCCAGGAGCACCGCCTACACTGGCGGTTGACCGGTTTGCATCTATTATTCCTACAAATAACATTCCAAGTAAGACGTACTGGATGATGGCCATGTCACAAGTGATTCTGAGGGTGATGGTTCCAGAGCCGCATCGGTTACAAGCTGGTACGCGCTCTATTCACAACACTACAGCACAGTGCGAAACGGATGTACAGAGAATTCCCATGCGCACAAGCTAAATATGCCTAGTGAACCAGTCAAAAGTGAGAACGTAAACAGAAATACCGACATTAAGCAAAGTACTCACAAACCAGGTTATAACCGCTTGTGGGCTTCTATGACAACCACTAAGAATTTTAGAAAAAACCATCCGAAATTAGCGGCATTTGCGATCTGAGCTGTCATGTCGCACCAAAGGATGGGTGCTGGATACCAGGTCCGTTGAACTGAAGGCTTACTTTTCCGGCCAATGCCGGTTGAATTCGGTTGAAAAGAGGGAGTGTTTACAAAAATATTACCAGAAATGATCACTTTAGCCGAAAACCCGAGCATAATCAAAGAGTATTTGTGAAGCTTTTTTGAAAAGCGGACTTTATAAGGAGGAATCGGAAATCATTTGTAAGCTGCTCTGTGTGAAAAGCATACGGATAGAAAACTAGAAGTTGTACAAGGGTGGACCTCCAAAGGTAAAATAATGTGAACCAATAGGTCAGCAAGGTGGTAGAATTTGATGGCGCGATACCAATGGAGTCATTCAGAAGGGAAAGAAATATTATATCTGATGGAGAGGGGGAGGTATTACGAGGGTGACGATGGAGGAAATAGTCAAAAGAGCCGGTAAGCGATAAGCGAATAGTTTATATTGTTATAGGCATGTCACGAAGTACCAGCAGTGGTATGGAATCATGATAAACTGATATGGGGTGTATTATATATCGGTTGAAGAGGTAAATAGGGTGGGAAGATGATAACTCAGTAAAGTTTGAATAAGCCGCCTGCACTTTTTAGCAGGTGGATAACACTATAAAGGTGAAATGACAGTGAGCCTGAGAAGAAGAGTGGAAACGGGACATAGGATCTAGAATAAAATAAAACAGACGGCGTAGACGGCAGTGCAATAGTGCTTGGTCCCCGATGCTAGTTTTTTTCATTTACCGCGTCATTTTCGAGCCGGATACTTCGCCGTTTCACTTTTGGATTTTCCATCTTTTCCCATCATCTCCTTTTATTCGAGTTGAATTTTTGGCTCAAATTCCGGCAGTTCTAGCGTTTTTTAACGCAGCTGCAAAGTGGCAATCATTATTTGATGTCCATTCTGAGTGATATAAGTTTCTTTACTCGGTAGGTAACGTTGTACACATTGATCTTGCAAGCTTCTCGACCCGTTCGGGAAGTAAACTAAAATTATTATTATAGGCCATGCAAACGGATTCGCGTCTCCACTTCTTCACACCGGTTTCTCACGTTGCTGCATGAAGCCGCGGCGGGCTGAAGCGCCAGTGGCCGGGCACTTAACCCAGTGGCTAGGATGTGGTGTGTATCCGCTGTTTTGACCAAAAGCAAAATTCCTGGTCGGGGCGAACTCCGTCCGGTGATGCGCTGACCGATCCAAAGGATAGTCAACTTCTAGCCTTCTTGATAGTGCCTCGAAACCTTATAGCAAGGCGGAGCACAAGTCGCTGGGGAACCCACACCAAAACAAGGCTGTCCCGCAAATTCTACGGCGCTACTTATGCGGTAAAATGTAAATACACAATAATCATAGCTTTGGCAGCGTTTCTCAGTCACTATCCAGCCAAAAGAAAACTCAAGTTCAATACAACAATCTGTACGAAGAGGACATTTGACCGTAAGGAGCAGATAGAAAGTACTTGTCTCTCTGTCCAACTGAATAGACTAAATTCTCTATCCTTATCAGGCTCAAAGAGCAATTTTCTTTGCGTGGAGCCGTAAAATTCAACGTAAGTGAAGTTGACTTCTACGGTCCGTCAAAGTGAACTCGAAAGTGAAACCAAACCAAGATAAAACAAACTGCTTTGATTCACCGCGACACACTACCATACGGACTGTCCACAAGGTTATCTCACAGAGAAAGCACCACCAAGAAGGAAAAAGTAAATACCTCAATCGTAGAAAAGGTGATGTCCTCAAAGCAGTATCAGCAAGAGGACGATGGGGATGAGTGGTCCAAACCCTATGAAGAGAATACACACAGGTTACAATGAGGAATTTACAATCAGCCACGACGTTACGACCACTTTGGAAGAAATAGGTGCAAATAGAAACACAAGGTAACTAAAGGGTGCTGTTATTGCCCAAAAAATGACACCATGAAGCAACGGAGCTCCCTGGACCTGCGGGAAGTTCCTACGAAAATTAAACAGAGAGTAATGTATTGTACCCCCCGGTTGTCCCTAATTTGGCTGACTGAGGCCAGAAAGTGATAGGATTAAGGCAGCCAACGGGCCCCGACCGCGGAAGTTGGCAAAAAAGTGACGTACGAGACTACGTTGCCAAAATATATGTGGCTTGAAATGGTCTCGGGGGGCACTGAGGAAGCCTTACCTCTGAAAGTCGAAAGTTCGAAACAATGTGAGACCAGCTCCTTGGCAAATAGATGCAGGGATCTGCCTCTGTGGCTTCATATAACACTCAGCAACATGTTATTCACAATCACCAGATGCACAGCTTAATAATAGTAATAACGGTATATTTCTCGACTATGGTCGAGACGCACGCGCAAGCGCGTGATCATGGTGTAAAACGTTACTCAAAACTATGAACCATGCACGAATTTCAAGAAAAAGAGTCAAAAACGTCAGAAACAAAACAATAAAGCTGTAAATAGTTTGAATGGATTGAAATGATAATGGTTTGCTCGGCAAATACGGTTTGGTTTCGAATTCGAGTTGGCTGGTGGTGGCCGGTGGAAACACAGAATATGTCGTTGAAATACAGCGCTAAGGGTGCTTTATAAACCAAAATGATGCACGCCGTGGATAACGGGGGCCTATTAGGGTTCTACGAATGGAATAAGTTCTGAACATGGAGAAATGAAAGAAATGTATCTGAGTACACTCGTGATTTTTGATGAATATGAAGAGAACGGCTCCCTATGAAGACGATGTTGACCCGGAATGACGGATATTCCCGGATTCAATAAACGGACTGCGTCACGAAACGGGGGGATATGAACAAACTGTCGAAAAATGCACCAGGAAACGTTGATGGATGTGGAGAAAACAGCCATCTATATAAAAGGTGAGTTTAGTTTCAGGATCAATAACCCGTATCATTCAGAAAAAAAGGGAGCGCAACTTGAAGGCCTTGAATTAGTGAAGAATCAATTTCAAGCCGGATACCGCTTGAAAGAAAAATGAAGTCTTGCAACAGAAAACTGAGTAGGAAACCTCCGCGTAGGCTCGCGCCTTATTGTTCTGTTAAGCTGACAAAAATATATTGAACTGTTGATTCTCAGTGATATTCGGCGTCATTATTGGGAACCACGGATGAGGGGGATAAGTGGACTTGCTTCCGGATGGCGTATCGGAATTTATTGAGTTACTGATTCCAGTGTTGCTTATTCTGGCTCTGTTATTGGATTGTTTCACGAGACCAAGGTGATGTGCAGCATTTCGTGGGTATGGTTCATCAGGCGGAATAAATGACGTGTCAATCAATCAGTAGGAGGTGGCTTGTGAACTGCTATTTGTGAGGACCCCAGCAGTGACATCAGTAGTAGAGGTGTTGCGTCAGAAGACACCTTTCAATCTACTGGTAAGCAGTTGGGAGTGTTTTAGGTCGTGTGGCTCGATTGCGATCCCGTTTGGTATGAAAGATTCCATTTGGGTCTCTGTCGGTACCGGTAAAGTGTGGACCTTGGTCATCGAAAGAGGAGCCCGAGAAAGTGGGCGACGGCAAACCTCAAATGAATGATGTTAACAGTCTGGACGTGGTTCCAGCCGTGAGTCATGATAATAAATGGCGACAATTAATAATGAACTGGTTGGGTTTATGTGAACTGTCAGTGGCACATTTCATATTCTGATCTGGGTTTTAATTCAAGAGTTTAAGTAACGTAGGGTTGCAAGGGGTCGATCAGTACTGCTACAGGCTTGCAAGACAGCGTAAACCGGGTGGACTGCTGCGTCTGCATTTCAAAGGACAAATGGTTTGCACTCAATTAGAAGCTCTGAAGAACAATTGAGTTTGCAGAAAGAAGCACTAAGGCATCGGTGGCGATGCGTTGGAGAAAACTGTTATCATGCCGAGAAACGTGGACATAAGTTCGTCTGCGCTCCTACTCGGTAGTGCTGGCCTACTGAGATTAAACCTAAATGTGAGCAGGGGAATCTCATGACGTGTTGGTTGCATGAATATCATAGTTGTTATAAAAATGAGGAAAGATAGTTAGTGGGGAATGGAAAATATGAACAGTTCTCCGTATTCATTTTTGTAGACTTCAGTGAGACAGGTTTCGGTCATCTGTTGCCTTCATATTTTATCCATGTCAGTGGGCTTGAAGTCCAGTCTGCGGTAGTGATTGTAGTTGGCAGGAGGCTGTGGTTACAGTTAGGTAGGGTTGCAAACCTGAGCGTGGCTTGGATGCTAGGACATCGAGAAGGCCGCTTTCTAAGAGAGATGACGGAAGATGAAGCGGTATGAATGGAAAAAGGGGCCGGTTTTCACTGTGCTCTTTTCTCTTTTTTCCTTTTCCAGGCTTCAACGTGGTTGCTGTTATTCGTCAGGTACGTCTACACGCTGTTCGGTTCGATGGGTTAAAATTCAGGGCTGCCGCAGCCATTGTGTTTGACATCGACATGCATGCTGGTTGTGCTTAGGGAGGGTATGGGGTGATTGAAACTTAGAGCGGGGGTGGGTAAACGTTTGCGGAGAGTCCAGTACGCTGTCACCCCAGTCAGTCTCGTGCGTGAAAACCAAAGGCTTGTCGAGCGAACAACGGCGATGTGGGGCTCCCCTTCCGCAGGATCAGGTCCAAGCTGATGAGAGACATACCCATAAATGAAGGTTGCCAATTCCTTCACAGCCCGATGGCAGTGTTATTTGGAGATCGAATCGATCTCACGAGGCCACTTTTCGCTTCCACTTTTCACTTCTAATTTTTTTGTTTTTCTGGCAGAGGGATGGTTGAGCCCACATAGGTACTTTCTGTAGCCCCTCAGCCCGATGGTAATTTTATGCGTATTTGTCCTCTTCTCGTCAATCCGTTTTTGAGTCGGACTGAATACGTAGCAGAGGTTGGTTTATGTGTCGCTTTGCAGGTGCTTTTTCATTAGGGTGAACCGTCCTATAAATGGCACCTCAAGTTAGCACTGCTTCGCTTTCACAGAGGCTATAGTCGCCGCAACTTCTTACCAATTTTCAGGTCTCTGATAATCTTCTCGTTCTTCTCCTCTTCTACCCCTTGCCTCTTTTTCACTTCCAAGTTCTCCAACACATCCCCCAGCCGCGTACAGTGGAAATGCGGAAAGCTTTTGATATCGTCCACTCAAGCACTACCAGGGTAGAGCAAAGAGAGAATTAAATAACGTAAGCCTCACCGCCGATACAGGCTTCTTGAAGAGCTCCTAATTCTCGTCGTCCAGTGGAGTCTGCGGTTGGTTACACCACTTTTGGGTCTCTTGTTTACGGAGAAGGGAGATGGAAGGTCAGGAAACTAGAAGTTTACTGCGTTGATGTGGCTATAGGAGAGAATACCATCTTTTACTTCTCCATTGTCTCAACCGTGGACCTCTGGAGCCTCAGGAGCAAGAAACTGTACATACACTCAGCTCAAAGCTCCACGCCCTGTGAGCTGATCTGATCTGGTCTGACCAAGACTTGAGGCTGAATGGAAGCTGAGATTTGAACAGGAGTAAATAGTGAGAAATGGCAAGGGAGACTGTCCGGAACACCCTGCGAATTAGAAACGGCTGATTGTTTTGTGCTTTTAGGAGAAACTGGCAGCAGGACAAGCTTTCTGTTTGGTTCCTGCGGATCTTATCGCCTCAAATCATGATCTGTGCTTTTGCACTCAATTTTGTTTCTAGCAAATTCATCTGTCATGTGAATCTTGCTGCCTCACACTGAGGTCTCAATTTACTCGCTTGCAATTCGGCAGCCAGTTCTCGGCGCGGGTGAACAGTACGGGTCCGTGTCTCCTGACAAGAATACACCAAACGATGACACCAGGCAAGTTAAGTAAAGACACAACCGGTGCAAAAGGGCCCTGTTATTAAGGGCGAAATCATGTGCGAAGCACGTGGTTCATTAATTCGTATGGAATGTGGAGGGCTTGAGGGAAGCACTATTCATTTATCGAACACTGACGGGAGTGTAGTGGCTGGTTCTAAGGACGTCGGTAGCTACGGCTTAAACCGGGAGGTATTCAGGGCATAGGAACAGATGGCCCACGACCGACAGCAGGAGCAACCACTTCCAGTTTGCTAGTGCCGGATAATCTACCGACCAAGATTCGAATGTCCTCCGAAGAGAGGCAGTAAGCCCAGCCAAAGACAACAACTACGAGGACCTCAGCAGAGGACCCTTAGCTGCTTGGAGGAAGGGAGGAGAGCGCGCGCATAACCGAAGGGCAGGCAGCCCCAAAAGGAAGCCTTGAAACAAGAAATGACCTTCGAAAGGGAAAACCATGTAGCCCAGGGAAGATCTAGTCAGAAAAACAAGTAGTTGATGAGAGTCGAGGCCATTAAACTCTTAAACCGCAGCCGGAACCAGTAAAATCTTCCAGCAGCGGGCTAGCCTGGAACAGACATAAAAGCTTAGAAATGAGGCTGTGAACCTTCTGCGAACTTTCAAATGAGAATTTGATCTCAGATCAGCCCGGAGAGTTAGAAAGCAGCCGAAAAAATTCTATAGTTATGTGCAGTCGAAAGGCTCGACAAAGGACGCCGTAGGTCCACTGTCCGCTAGAGACCACAGTATTGTCACTGACAACCAGGGCAAGGCAGAAACCCCGGGGGATTGTTCGGTAGCCAGCATAGGATACGCAGCGGGGTACGAGTCGATCTGGCCTTGGAGCATCCTCCTCCGCAGTTGAATGAACTAAATCTCTCAGAGGAAAGTGCGCGAAAGTACCCACAAAAGTTGAACAGCCACCAGCAGCATGTCCAGAAGACATCCACCCAGCTATCACCAAGCAGGTGGCGGATATCATAGCTCCATCGGTATACAATTTGTACGAGTCCACGCGGGACCATAGTAAGCCGCCTCATGACCGGAAGGTCACGGCAATCGTGGTGATAAATAAGAGTGGACCTAAGTTGGCTGTGCGTAGCTACAGGCCGGTAAGCTTAACTAGCGCCCTACGTAATATCCGTGTGATTACCATCCGTGCCCATATCTGTCAGCACTTACTGGAGCACTCCATGCAAAGTCCGGCCCAGCATGGATACCTGAAAGCAGATCTCGTCTGAACAATCTCTTGTGCTTCTTGGATGAAGCAACTCGAAGACTGGATGAAGGTAAGCAAGTTGAGGTATGCTACCTAGACTTTATCAGGGCGTTCGACTCCTTTATTCATCATTTGCTATGCAAGATAGAGGCGTGCCGTATAGATGGGTCAGTATATAAGTGGCTGGCGGAAGTCCTCTCTCACAGGACCTTTCACGTCAAAGCAGGGGACAGGTGCTTCAATTTGGTGAATATCACCAGTGGTGTACGCCAGGGCTCCGTCCTAAGCCCGGTGCTACTCTTGTCGTTTATGAACGACCTGGCATCCACCATTCAGCCATCTAGCATTTTTCTGCGGATGACGTGAACATTGTTGGATCTGAGGGTAGGGTCGACTTAGGCAGGGGCATAGCTATCGCCCTGGGTTGGGCATACAGGTGGGACTTACCTCTGAAAGCTGGAAAAAGCCATTTGTTGTCAAGGCCAACAGAAAGTCTACCTGCTGCTCATGACCCGGGGCTGTTCACCATGGAAGCAGTCAGTGGGGCCAAGGGCCTAAAGGTCATCATGGGCAGTGGATTCAAAAAGGTCACGGTAATGCAAAGCTGCTGCACAGAAGGCTCATGGTGAGCCCTTTAGACTGCAATCAACAATGTCTTTCCGGCAGCCGAAAATATTTGTATCTGTTTGCACGGCTGAGGTACGACCTCATTTAGAAGCTGGCGTGCCGGCTTGGTTACCCTTCTACAAGGAGAACGCCGCCTGTTTAGAGAAAGTTCAGCGTCTCGTCGTGCGACCGGTTGAAGGGCAGGGGGTAAGAAGTACAAGCAGAGGCTCCGTGATCGGAATCTTTCATCGTTAGAAAGGGGGAGACTTCCAGGGAATGCTTAAAATACGTTCAAGGTAATGAGGGAATTTTCTGGCCACAGACCGGATAGTCTATTCCAAATTGCCTTAGATTCCAGAACAAAGGGACACGAAAAGAAGCCGACGAAAGTTCGAGCTAGGCTGATGACTTGATCGCGCTTCTTCAGCAGTAGGGTAGTGAACATTTTGGGCAGCCTGTCTGGTGGGGTGATGAAAACGCAGGCCTTCCAGTACTTCAAAAGTGCCCAAGATTGCAAGTGGTGCGGGACGTTTCCTTGTTGTGAGCTTTAGGCATGTTAACCAGACGGATTGCGGGCAGCAATTTGGTCTGCCTGCAGCACGTTTTGGCCAACTTTTTCGCTCACTGCACACTGTCTCAGTGAACGCTCACGATGCGTAATGTCTCTCGCAATTGACGTACGGCGGGGTTTTTATTTCCCCTCATTTTTAGCGGGAATTCGACTGAATACACTGAGCAGTGGTGGGTGCACAAATGGTGTGCATACCATCGAAAGAATTCTGGGCGCTCGATTGGCCGTGACCATTAACTGTCCCGCGCAATTCGTACTGAACTGAACTGGACGTACACTGGCCAAAGCTACGAGTAATGAGACCTGATCCGGTGTGGCCTTGTAAGCCCAGAGTCGGTTGAATTTTTGAAGTACTCTGCTCCAAACCAAGTTTTGGAGTGTTCTGCGGCGTAACAAGGGTTACCTCGCATCACCGCACGAACCAGGATAACCCCGAGGTACGCTCTTTATCAGGAGAATCCCTCTGTTTTAGTCCCTCCTAAGATGTTCTGGAGTTTTTTCGTGTTGCTCCTATCAAAGCATGTTAGTGTGCTTATCAAAAGAAAGCCTTTTCGTAAACAGTGCCGTTTTTGTTTGGCCAGTGTCTTGCTAGTATTATACTCATATCATGACACGTGATATGTATCTCTGTCTGGCTGCCAGATGTGGGAAGCTAGTAAACGAAGGGATTGAGTGCAATGCTTGCGGTAGGAGTGCCCATGAGGGCTGTTATTAGATTGGTAGGGATGTGTATCCGCTTTACTGTAAGAGCAGCTGGGTTGAATGGGTTTGTGGTCTCTGCGAGGAGGCTGCAAAGCTAGCCCACCTAAGGCAATATAGACGGGATGAGGTCCAACCTGTCCCTGAATAATGCAGGGGAGCTAAGCGCAAGTCGCCGCCGCGAGGTTCTTTAGTAAGGTCGTATGCAGGAGCCCCAGGAAAGTCTGAGAGAAAGGTCCTCGAGGTAACGAGAGGCCAGGTGGGCGGTTGCCTCATACCAACTATGTCCACTCCTGTGCGGAAAACTACTACCAGTGAGTGGGTAAAGCAGAAATTTAAGAAGAAGAACAATACGACAAAGGCGACGGACAACATCTTGAAGGCAGATGAATCCGGATATAGTGATCTGGAGATCCAGCTGATGAACCTGCAAAGGCGTGTCCAGTGGCTGGGACTGACATCAAGCCGTAGGATACTGATACTGAATCAGGAGGAACCATTTATCCGGGAATCCAAGGCAAGTGGGGATATAGATAGTAGACGGGTGTTTGACATACTACGACCTGCACGTGTACCAGGTATCGTGTCTCTCAAAAGAGTTCACAGAGGGGGGACATGGAAGCCTCCGCTAACGAAAACGAGTAAGAATGTCGCACGGCCAACACTGGGCGAAGTTGTGGAAGAACGGTGCAGAGATGTGTTGCTGGTCAAGGCGGCACTGATGGTTCACATCACCAAGTGCAGACATTGGGTCGCGCCTGACGAGCTCGGAGTAGTGCCGGGTGGAAACGTGGCCAAACCCATGGGGGAGCTAAAGAAAGGTCCCAGCTGACAGCAGAAAGCCTTATTCAGCGGCGAAGTTACCTCACCGATAGCTCTAATAAAACCGAACAAGCCGTAAGGGCGTGTGGTAACTGAGTGAGTATTAGATGAAAAAAACAGCTCTGTCCAGTGGACGAAGACACGACCGTCGTTAACCCAAGAGTCAAGATAGCGCCCATGGCGACAGACGGGGAGGGTTCGGTAGTCCTTAATGACCAGCGGACTTCATGCACCCCAGTGGTGGACATGACTGCAAAAACTTGCCACCACCTCGGGCTTTGCGCCCGGGGCTCAGCCAACACTAACCAATAAAAATCCAATAGGCGTCAAATCGAATGCGGTGGTGTTATACACCAAAGCGTGTAGTGTTGGAAGCAAGTGGGTGGGGCTCCTCAGAGTCGCAGAGGAGCAAAACGCGCCCACCGTTGTTTTACAGAAACATGGCTCGCTAAAAATGACCACGTACGGGTAGTAATACAAAATAGGTTTGCCGGTTATGGGCGGAAGAGGGAGCGTGACTACGTGGAGGGAGGGGCAGCCGTCCTCGTCAGGGCAGGTACAGGCCACCTGGAATTACTGATCTTCGTTTGCACTCGAAATATACAACTGCGCACGGTTATGCTCACAGTCCCTAACAGAAGGGTGAAAGTGGTCTGTGTGTACAGGGCCATGGGTACAAACCGAGATGAGGGTACTCAACTTCTCCACGCATTTACAGTGCTAGCAAAGGAAGCTAATAAAACCCTCATAGTTGGAGACTTCAATCTATCTCACATAGACTGGGTAGTCGAGGCGTATACCCCGGAAACCCAAGGGGTGGGGCATATACAATGGCTGCATTCGAATGCTTTGTTTCATCACATGAGGGGAAAAAACGGGTACAGGACTGGTTGTACGCCATCCTTGTTGGATCTGGTGATAACGAATCATGAGAACGATGTAGCGGAACTCCAGGTTCGCCCTCTTTTGGGCAAGAGCGACCGCGTGAGCTTCCCAATCACTCTTTGCTTGGGGCAATCAAAAGTATCCTCTAGGTTGATCTGGAGCCCCGCAAATATGGGCATTCTTAGGCTTCGAAACAGAGCGGTGGATCTAACTCGGGTCAAAGCGGACGGTGCTAGTTTGGAGGAACGTTGGCAGGTGAATAAAAGACCTCTACCTATCGTACAAAACGGGCTTGCTCTTTTGAAGCGCAGGAGGGGTGAAGACGAGCCTGTATGGTGGAGGCTGCAATGGACAGTTCACTAAAACGTAGAAACTGCGGTTGGGCTCTCTTCAAAGCTTCTTCGAGTCGCCAGGCTTGGATACCATAATCCAAGCGCGTAACTGATACTGTGAAGGTCTTGCGATCTCCAAAGCGCATGCATAAAACGGAATTGGCCCATTGTGTCAAAAAGAATCCAAAGAAGTGCTATATCTACGTGCAGTCTAAGAGATCTTTGAGAGATGCAGTGGGGCCACTGATGACCCATGATCATGGAGCGGCAATAGACAACCAAAGCAAGGCAGATGCCCTGTGTGGGTGTCTCAGCATTGTGCACAGAATCGGTAACGGTGCGCAGATAAGTTCCGAGGGGATGACTCTCCCGGCGGGCATAGCAGACTTGAATCTTACGGAGGAAATCGCGTGCAAATACTTAGAAGGGCTAAATATCCATAAGTCTACTGGGGCCAGATGATTTCCATCCTGGTATCTTTAAGCCTTCGGCTGATTCCCTATGGCTTCCCGTATATAAGTTACACAGAGCCACACTGGACCATGGAAGGTTACCACAGGACTGGTAAAACGTAGCAGGGATGGCAATACATAAAGGGGGGCCCCACTCTGAAATGGGAAACTACAGAACTGTTGGCCTAACCTGCATCCTATGCCAAGTGTTAGAGAAGATTATCCAGGGGCACCTCTGCGAGCGCCTGATACAGAATTCTCTGCTTTGCCCAGCTCAGCATGGATTTCTAAATACAGGTCGTACTCGACCAATCTCTTGAGCTCCCTAAACGAAGTCGCTCAAAGAGTGGATCAGGGTAAACAGGTAGAAGTACGTTAACTTGACTCTGGCAGGGCACCTGACTCGGTAAACCATCGGCTTCTACTAATCAAATTGAGGTCATCTGGTATGAACGGGCAAATTCAGGTATGGATGAGGGACCTACCCACCGGTAGGACTTTCTGCGTTAGAGTAGGTGAAATAACTCTGAATTAGAAAACGTCACCAGTGGAGTTCCGGTAGGTTCCTTATTAGGCCCACTTCCGCTGCTCCTGTTTAATAATGATTCAGCCACAGCCTCACAGTCACCAAGCTTCTTCTCAGCAGATAATGTGAAGTTAGTGGGAGCTCAAGGGAGAGAGGAGCTGATCAGAGACATACCTGCCGTTCTTAACTGGGCACAGAAGTGAGACTTACTTCTCATTTCTGGGAAGAGCCACTTGTTGTCACGGGCGGCTACAAGCCTGACGGATGCAAACTACCAGGGTCCATTTACTTTAGAGGCAGTAAACAGGGTGAAAGACCTTGGAATTTTGGTGACTTCTGACCTAAAGAGGTCGGATCAGTGCAGCAGTTGCAATAAAGGCACGTGGTGAGCTGTTCACGTTGAGATAAGCTTTTTCGTGAGGGGCAGCGAGGGGTTTACATGCCAGTATACATGCCTATAATTAGGCCTGTTTTAGAAAACTGTGTTCAGGCACGGTCACCCTTCCACAAAAAGAAGCCACCTGTTTGGAGAACGTACAACTTTTTGTGAGAAGCATGATTGAAGGCCAGAAAAACAAGAAGTAGGGGCAGGGACTCCAGCTCCTCAGAATTTTCTCTATGGAAGGGAGGAGAATACGAGCAGATTTCATGGAGACATTCAAGGTAATCAAAGGCTTTTCTGGGCTTTGACCAGAGGGTCTATCCCATATGATGACAGACTCTAGAAAAAGAGGGCACGGGAAGAAGCTGGCGAAAGTTCAATCTAGGCTGATAGCCAGATCTCACTTCTTCAGCAATAGGATGATTAACTACTGGAATAGACTGCCGGAAGAGGTAACATAACTGGGGACCGTCCAGGCATTCAAGGGGCCCTAGGCCGTAAGTGGAATGAGATCATTTCTGACAGCGGATTTTATTGTGTTAACAGACGGATGGATGTGATGCTTTTACCCATTGAAAGTTTCCTTTTCCCATGTAATGACTTAGTGAACGCTCACGATACGTGAAGACTCTCGCAATCGATGTGCTATGGGGTTTTACGTTTCCCTTCTACTTCCAGTGGGGACCCGAAGAAATAAACTGCGCAGTGGTGGGTGCGTACCTAGTGTACATGTAATCGGGGGAATTCTGGACGCTGAATCGGCGGTTGCCACTATATGACTTGTGCAAACTGAACTGAACTGAACTGAACCGGCTTTCGTCCTTGAGTCTACGAACGCTTTCAATACGAGGTTTTTTGTTCGTGTGTCAGTGTCTGATGGGGCTATGGTGCGGTGTTGGTGGTAGGCGAGCGAATGACAGAACACTGAATTATTGAATTCTGATAGAATCACACTTATATTATATGGCACGTATGTATATATTCCATGCTTGAACACAAATTCACAGATATTTTATCTTATCAACTTGAGTTGACAAGATAAAATAGCCGCACATGTTTATATATATATATATATATATATATATATATATATATATATATTGATTGTTTATGGTTTAGTATCCGAAGCGGCACTAGTTTCCCCTAAGCGTCAGCTGACAGACCCCGGAGTGCCCCTTAGCCGTACTATTTAGTGACCCGGGTCTCATTCTGACCAGAATGAAACATAAAAATGGACGCTTAAGGGAGTTCCAACAACTAACTGTAAAAGCGCACCTAGGTGCCTGACCTCAGGCAAAAAATAAGTCGCATTTTTCGTAAATGTCAAAGATTTTAAACCCATACTCCTTAGGGGAAAATCATAAAAGTAATTAGTTTTATGATTCTCATTCTTCTAGAATATGTAGTTCAAGTGTTATTCCCAGGCAGAAAGCGCAGAATAACCCAAAATGGCCCCATCTAAGCAAACATGTTTGCTTAGATGTTCATTGCAATGAGCATATGATGGGTAGTTCCATTGAAAATAATGGGTACCGCTGCAGTGAAGAACTTCCTCTTCAAGTTGCTAATGAGGGTCATAATGAACTTAGGTGCTAAAAGCTACCCAAGGTAATCTTAACTAACTGCATGAAGTTGGATTATTTTATCTTTATTTGGTGCTCTTAAACTGCAGATCGTAAATTTACACAAGTGGTTTGAAATAATAATCGCTTGTCGGAGCCTTTATCGGCCAGCACTCATTGTGCTTGCTCGATGGGGAAAAGGTTAGAAATAATTATTGTTAAAAGTGTTGTCCCACCTTAATACGGTGCAATAAGATAAGCACAAAGCGACATATGGCTATTTAGCAATGCACAGTATATATATATATATATATATATATATATATATATATATATATATATATATATATATATAAATCACATGAACGATTGATTTTCCGGGCACTTTATCATCTTTTAGCTTGATCCCAGTAATTGCTCTATGGCTGCCACAAACATCCAGATGTGCTAATAAATGGTGTATGGAAACCTATTATTTTGGTTGAAACTGTGATTGACCTCAACACATTAACCACGTGCGGGTCCTTTGATGAGTGTTCACTAGTTTGGTAAATTGACAAGACTTTATGTATACTGGTCGGAGGAAAGTGCGGTTAAAGGAGTAAATGACACAGAACTCCCCTCAAAACTCCAAAATTGGACAAAACCTACCGCTGGATATTAAGACGATGTTCAGTGATGTTAGCCTTGGAAACATAGACGAATATGCACAGTCCTTCTAGAACGGGGGTCCGTTATCTAACTTAAGTTCCCTGGCAGTTTTTGGAGGTTGCATTGGTGACGGGTGCAGCGATTGTGGCTGAGACACTGACGGTCTTGTCGATTCGAATGAGTAAGAACGCTCTAATCCTTACCGTTTGGGGGTAGAAATTAAAAAGATCTTTTTAAAAATAAGTTTCATATGGGCTACTTTGATACGACCGATGTTAACAGAGTCATGATATCCTACAGAGTGAACAATAAAATAATTATTTCAACTTTTGTTAACACGATGGAAACCCTTGCGAGGGGGCTGTAGTGGTTCACGTGCAGAATAAACAACAAAACAATTGAGCCGGATGACAACTTTCGATGGATTCGTGCTAAACGAGAAGCATAACTGTCTCTTGAGTACAGTGCATGTGATTTGTTAAACGTAAAGTATAAGACGTGGTGTCCAGGTCAGAAACATAAGGGTCAGTGTACATATCCCCCGACAGACATAATGTAGTGCCACACACAAGTTCTGCTGGCGTGCAGAGTATTTCTTCCTTCATCGTGCAATGAATGCCAGGTTGTCTCATAGAACGGATTCCGGAAAGTGTTAGGGTAGTTGGAGCATATAAACAGTATTTGGGCGCTTGCAGAGGGGTGCAAACTAGCAAATGTTGTATGCTTTAAAGGCCGCTTCGAGATGGTGATGGAGAAGTTCTACTAGACCATTCGATGCTGGATGATACGCGGTCATGCATATGCTTTCTGTATCCACCATATAACTTGGTGAAGAGAATAGATCGGGCCCAAATTGTTGTCCTCGATCGGTAGGAATGATAGAAGAACAGCCATATAAAGCTATCCGTTGTTATATCAATTTTCGAGCCACAGGGTTGATTGTGTTGATAGCGATGGGAATAACTTCGGGCTACCGGGTAATTCTGTGGATGCACTTAGTAAATAGGTATACCCATGTGATGGAGTCAACAGACCCACAATGTCTGTGTCAATATGATCAAAGCAAGCACCAGGTGCAAAAGTGATGAAAGATGAAACTACGTGCCCTTCAGATCGTTGAATTTGGTGGAAATTATTTGGTCAAGGACGGCCAGACGTAAGGTATAGCTACCGGTTGGAGATTGGCTGCGGTGCCTGAGTGTGTAAGTTCATTGAGTGCATTCAACTGAAGACTCCGGTGTAGAAATGGTACGAATGGTCAAAGAGGACCATTAGACATGTTAAAAAGTATAGCACTGGGGCTCGTGACCATTGTCACGGGGAGATTTAATGGAATTTAGCTGGATACGCAAAACAGAATGTGCAACATCGTTAGACTCACCTTTAATGTATATTATGCCAGTCGTGAACTATAAAATATAGTCCATATGTTAGACTTCTATCGGGTAGTACCGATCATATGCAGTTCATAAATGAGAGGTTTGTGGTCGGTGAAAGGGATGAAATAATAGACCTCGATTGCAAGGCAAAAACGCCTGACGACATCGTAAGTGGCCAGTAGTTCTATACCTAAAGCACAATATATTTAGTTCCCGTGAGACTGTGGCGTCGACAGGAAAATTCTAATGGCTGCCGCATTCCAGAATCCGGTTGTTGCAGAGCAGCTCCAATAGCAAAGTCAGGAGCGTCAGCCGCTTTACCAAGAGCGGAAGACGGAAACCGCTTCACTAAGAGCGTGTCATGTACCTATACCGCTTCATTATCCGAAAATACCACTCGTCCAGTATCCGTAAACGTCAGATTACGTAGCTTGCCACGAAGTATATCCGCTGATGAAGGTGGACGTTCAGCCGCATGGAGTGTGATACGATTATAGCAAATTTCCAACCCCAAAACGCCTTCAGCTTCATGATTGAGGAGACCATAGCATGATATAGAATATCACGTGCTTTATCCTCGCAAGGCTTACTACCCTCTCGAGCGATCTTATGGCTGAGGAACACAAGCTCCGTTTCCCCAGTATTCATTGTATCTGGATTAAGTACTATTAAGCGCTCAATCAAAAGTTGAAATAGTAGCGTTAAATGTTGGAAACACGTATCTATGTTCAACGACGCGATTAATTAGTCAATACAGACGTGAAAAAAATCAGTCTCGTGTAGTGTTATCGATAAACCTCCGAAATGATTGGGCAGCATTTCGAAATCCAAATTACATACATAGAAACTCAAACAGACCAAAATTAGTCGTGACAGCAGTTTCTTGACATCTTCCCGGGAAAATGGGATTCGGTAATTAGTTCACACCAAATCGATCCTTAAAATTGCAATCGTGCTGCGAGGTGGTGCTTTGATGTCGTTGAGCTTGTGGGGGAGAAGTTTGGTAACTACAGAAACGGGTAACTGGGTTAAGTGCTCGATAGTCGCCACATGGTCGGCAGCTTGCGTCGTCTTTCTTACGAACCATTTAGGAAGATGAGGCCCATGGACTTTAAAAAGGACGAACAATAACTCTGGGAGGTAGTGTCAAACGTTTAACGAAAGTCAGTTTTCCAGTGCCATTGGATGACGCCATGCCGCAAACAGTTTTCCGTCAGTGACAGTGTGGTGTGCCACACAATTGGTAACCCATCTATCTCTTCGAATTTTTCAGTCAAAATGAAGAGTTCGATAGAAACTGCAAATCTTTGGGAGTGTTGAAAAACAGATGTAATTTGGCGCGCATCAGCTGGAGTTTCGGGACCCGTAAATTTGATGTCCGACGAAGGATCAATAAGCCACAGCCTACATGAATCAAAAAACTAATTAATGTTGCTTCAGACTATCGATTCCCACTATGTCCGTGTGAACGTCCGCAAGAATAAACTTTAATATAAACCAGGTTGCTCGCAAGCGGCCTCGTGTAGTAGGTTGGAATGGAAGAGCCATTCACTTCAGTCGGCCGAAGCAGAGAAGCTCGTGTCCTGTCTTCACTAACCGGCAGGACAAAATTTGGCCGCGGTATGAACTGGGTACGTAAGTTAAGCACGCGAATCATGTAAGTAAAACAAACCCCCAGCTTGGGATTGCTGGCAATTACGGTTGCTGTTACTCGCTGGCAGTGGCGCTTCCCGCCGTATTTGAAAACGTTTTTCGGCATCTACTAGTGGCTGGCCCGAAAACACAGTGAAACCCACAAAGACAGCTGGTGGACTTTTCTGGTTCTTAAGATTCAGGTGAAGACGATTTACGGCAGACGTGAGAAGCGAAGGACGCCCGTCAGTGCCATGGCTCGCGTGGGCTCCTATAAGCAATCGGAACGGTCACGCTCTCTTGAGAAGACAGTCTTCAGTGGACAAACCAAGAATACAAGGGCTTCTCCGTCAATTCGTTCAGATCAGTGCCCCAGATTTTGCCCGATGCCTTGGCGATGAGGTGATCAACCCGATTTCCGACACAAACGACATTGAATCTTCTCATTTCAGGGTGAAGTCCTCGAGAAGCACAGTTACAGTGGTCTGAAAACGAAAAGGTGACAAATCTAGCCCCAATCCCTAACTATCTCCAAATCCTTATCGGTGCTCCCTGCTAGGGACCGGAGGTGAGCTAGGTAGCGGCTGGATGCTTAGTCATCGATGGGGTGCTGTGCCAGTAGCTGAGGCAAGCAGACCTTCCGGGACAGAAGGGGGGTAGAAAATGCTGGAAAATAGCCTCAAACCGATCTTCAGGCTGCTCCTAGGGAGGATGTAAAACTAAGTTAATTACCGAGGCGATGACTTCCCTAGGGATAGTCTCTAGGGCATAGGGAGACCTTCGGCACTGGCCGAAGATTCTCTGTGCCTCGAATTGCAGTCCCAAACCTCCGGATAGTTGGAAATGAACGCTATGGGTTTAGGCATAACAGTAAATAACGTGAGATCTGTGTCCAGCTGCGACTTAGTCTCTAACATTTTTTATTTGCCATAGTAAGTCATAGAAAGGCATACCGTGCGATGGAAGTAGAACGAAAAATGGCAAGGTTACGGACTCAGCGAGTTGCCGGACTGTCCTGGAATGAACCTACTCACAAACAAAGGAAGTGCACGGCTGATGACCCCCAAAATGTGTCATTTACTGAGTCTAGGGATGGAATACCAACGAAATACCCTCGATCGAAGGAACAGAGATTTTATTCTGTAGACAGGTGTGTGAGTATTGAGGTTTAACAGGTTGAAAATGTTTTTGAAATAACCCATATGGTAAAAATCGTCGACCTCAGTGGGATTGGAACCCACGCATGGTTGTCACCCACGTTTTATTACCACGTGTGCTGTACCAGCTAAAGCTACGACGCCACCTCAAAAGCATTCTGAATTTTTGCAGATATATCACACAGTCTACTCGCTCAAATCTCAATAGCACATGGCATCCAACACAGTGAACTAGCTTGTAATTTGTCTGCAGGCAGTAGGATTTCCCTAAGTAGTAACCAGCTTCCATCAGTTCAGTACATTGGGTATTTTTGATTATATATTGGGGTTTGGGAGGTGCGAAGCATTTCAAAATATTGTCAAATCTCATAAACCACGAAACATAACCAAACATGATCATTGTACTGAACTGATGGACGCCTGTTAGTGCTTAGGGAAATCCTGTTGTAGGCAGTCAAGCTACAAGCTAGTGCTGCTGAATATTCACCTCTCGAGTTGCATAAAGCATTTGATTGACTTGGCTTAGTTCACTGTGGTGGATGCCATGTAGTACTGTGATTTGAATGAGTAGGCTGTGTGGTAAGTACGCAAAAATTCAGAAGCCTTTTTACGTGTCCTCCTAGCTTTGTATTTGTGTTTGTATGATAGCAGAGCAACATGCTTACATTTCATTCGAAAATCCCTGACAAACTAAGTTAAAATAAACAAAATATACGACAGTGGGCGCCAAAGGTATGTAAGCGTTAAAAAAGAGAAGGAAGCATCAAATAAATTTAGAAAGTAATTCCGTTTTACTCTTGTCTTTGTTGGTCAATACCCGCTCCAGATAGGGCACAATAAAGTTTTGTGTACGTTAACTCTTGAAGAAAAGTGTCGAAACTCAGATCTCGTGGATGAGTTAGAAAAGCAAAGAGAAAAGTCAGAGTGTAATGGATACGCCGGATCCTTTTATTCAGTATGTTGGTTAATAACCTCAGTCGAAAGAAAACGAAAGGTAGGAGTGGAACGCGGCTAATAATTACCAATCCTCGATGAAGGGCACTGAAGTCTTGTTTCAAAAAGCCGGGGAAAATTACGGATGAACAATACAATAATACAGAAAGAACACATTTAAAAAAAATTGGGAACAATTTTCGGCTGTGTACGAAACTGCTTGAGTTCTGTTGTTTGAAAAGATAGGCGTCGCAGTTTACTGACACAGTACTTGATGGAACTAACTCTGGGTAGAAATTTCGAATTCAATTTAACAGGATCTGTAGGAGAGGTTGACTGAGGGAGACTGAAAACACGTTCAAGGTATTTAGATGGATTCGGTTTTAGACCAAACTGGAAAGAGACACATTCTATTCCAGATAGTTTCCCATCGAATTTCTTGAAATCCGGGTAATTAGAAATGGCTTGACAAAGGACAGCGTCATCAACATCTTTGAATATGTTGGATTGAGAAGAAGCTGAAGAATCGCTAATAAAAGTCGAACATAGAAAAGAGGAGTACACCGGAATGGTTAAGAAGTGGTTTAGAGGAGTTTTGCCCGACCTCCGTTTACCGAACTCGATTATGAAAATAGTTCAATAGTCTGGAAAGAAGTTGTGAGGGACAATAAAGAGCTTCAAGCTTTGAACGGAGACGAGGTCGGGAAACTGAATAAAAGGCTGAAGACTAATCGAGGAATACGTAGCAGACAGATCGTTCAGAGCTGTTCAAAAGCTCAGTGATAGAATGGACCAAGCAGGCCACAGCATCAACGGTGGATCTCTTGGGTTTATAAGCAAAGTGAAAAAAGGTCAGACTGCACATTGAGATGCGTTTGAAGACGGGTGAAAACAGCCTTGTAGGGACGGTTAAATCTTACCAAGCTGTTTCCTTATTACACGCCTTCGACAGTACTTCCCACTACGGGTGGGCCTTCTCCTAGAAGCCGACGGAGTAAGACTTCGACTGTGGACGTGGACCGGTTGTGGTGATATCCCAGGAACTCCGAGTATGTCGTTGTTCGCATTGATGGCTTGGCATCGGATGACTGATGGTGAGGGTTTGACATCTGCTCCTCCAAAGTCCATCCAAAAATGCCTCCAGCTGCTATCTCCAGCGCCACGCTGACCAATCTTCCTGTTGTCCAGTGAGTGGTTATCTTCTTGAACTTACCAGGTGTCAGCGAAGAAACAGATGTAGTCAATGTGACTGTGCGTCCGCCTGAGATGATAAAACAAAACGGAAGAAAATCGCGCTTGAGACGCCAACAGATTTTCGAACAGGATAGCAGACACACAACCCATGAGAAGGAGGACAGTGTCGATGGAGAGAGAGTAGTTAGCGTATGATGAAAAAACGTGTGTGGCGTGCATGGGGAACGGTCAAGTGGCCCACGTGCTTGACAGCAAGATTTCAGATAAACAATAATGTGGTAAACAGATGAACAAGGCTGAATGTTGTCACAGTCTTTTCAGCTACTGTAAGGCAACGGATATGAGGGTAATGGGATGAAACCGTTTAACTCCACTAGAGGCGTTGGAACCTTGAAGAATTGGAATGATGGTAGCTGGACTTCACAGATCAAGAATTGAATATTTGAATAGAGAATTCTTTATCAAAGTACTGATTGGTGTGAAAAGTTGAACAACACCATACTTGAGATTCGCTGGAGGAAAGCCATCGGGACCAGCGGCTGACGATGTATTTGATTTGCGAAGAATTTCGAAAATATCTACGGTGGAAAAAGGTTAAAGATCTGTAGAAATACAATAAAGGAGGGCTGTCGTTGGAGGGATGTATAGATGTAGCATTGAGGTGGTTCACATCGATCTTATCTTTTGCACTTTGGTCTTCGGGCCATATTAAAGTCTTATGCCACGCCAAACAAGCTTGGAATTCTTGGTCGGCTGAAACTCACTGGCAAAGGAAGCATCCAATTGCCTGACCTCTGTCTTGATACGTGGCGAAAGTCTCCTGACTTCTGAACTTCGTCGAGACTTGTATGCGGTTTCCTTTTGTCTTCTGAGTGCTTTGAGTGTTGACCAGGCAATCCCACCATCAGGGGTTAACAGTGTTTCAATGGGACAACACAAGTTGAAGATGGCACATAGGGTTCCAGTAGGCAGTTCTGCAGCCTGAGATTGAAGTCGTAGAGAAAAACCATGAAAAAGCAACACTAACGGCTGCATTAGGAAGGGACAGATTGTAAGCGGAAAGGTTACCTGGATGAAGTCTTCCCGGTGTGAAGACATAAGTAACCTATGGCCTCAGAAGAAGGAAGAAATAGTCACTTGTGGAGATAGAGGCTTCCAATTTAAGGAAAAGAATAGCGAGGATAACTGATAATGACTTTCTCCAGCACAGAGTCCCTTCTTGCGGGAAAGGTACTGATATCAGTTAATCGGAAAGATAAAAAGCTGGTAGGTATTAACATGATTAAAATCCTCAATGATCATATGTGAATATTCGTCTTGGAGAGGAACTAGAAATGGCATAAAGGCTTCATAAAAAAGGATATACTGGACTGCACACAAAAAGGCGCCCTATACATGTTAGCGATAATAGTGCCTCTGAAGCGAGAAAATCTGGAGAAGCACTGCTCAGAGAAAGGCATTCATTACCGTTTTGCAGAGTACTTGAAAACAGCAGTAGAAAAGCCACTCCGTATTGAGTTGGCGCATTTCACCATACCACCTCCATATTTTTGTTCTCAATCATTCGATCATGACGATGACTTTGAGGTCCGTCTATGGGAATCAGACAGTCGTCAACATTCTCGTCTAGCCAAGATTCTAGAACACATACTTCGCAAGTATGACCAGTAATCCGTGTCCGTAAAAAGCCTGGTGAATCCGACAACTGTGAGAAGAGAGAACGAACATTAGCACTGATTACATAATGCACCGTCATTTTAGATGTAGTGACAGAGCTAAGTGTGGCATATGAACCAGCACGTTCCCGTTTTTTGGCCTGGTTTCGCTGCATACTGGCCACAGACAAAGGGAATTCATTGAAAGGAGACACAGTTGTTTTCTTTTCCCAAAAATTCCAGTCGAGAGTACGAGCGGCGTGTCACCATGATAACTGAATAGGGTAATAATAAATCCACTTTGCCAAGAACAGAACAAAAATGTAGCGCAGCCAATCGAAGGGCACGCCTCCATCCATTGGCTGGTGGAGCACAAGCGACGATAAAGCTTGGGTGGCAACCATGCGTGAGTTCAATCCCACTGAGGTCGACGACTTCATCATTTGGATTATATGAAAACATATGCGAGTGCATTTTATATATCGCGGCATCGGAATAGTACTGATAGGTGCAATACATGAGGGGCACGCCGAAAGCAGTGGTAAAGCAAATGCAGTCAGTGCACGTACAGACAGCGGAACCTGAAAGTGTGTGAAGTCAAAGTCGATGAAAACCTCGCGAAAGTCATTTCAATAAAACGTTTACAACCAAGCAAGCAGCAGAGTCAAAATGGAACGTCAAAACAAATCGGAAAGAAAAGAAATTCAAAATGAAGTCTGGAAAATGTTCATTTTGTGGGAACGTTCGTGGTTACCACAAGTCACGCCGTACTTCTGTCAGAAACTTCACAAAGCAGGTGGATGGTTTGCTGGTTTTTGGAAAGAACGGATGTGTATGTGTTAGATGCTGGCAAAAGCGATAGAATTCCGATGGAATGAACGGCTGTCGCTTAGTATTAGACAATGTGGTTGCAATGTCACGCTTGGTCCTATTTTCGAAATCGACCGCCAGATGAAACTTTGTCAAAATTCGACGCTCACAATAGGGCGATGAACATTGGCGCTTGAGAAAATCCACGGACAACATCGTCTGAGGCCGAGATCGAAAGTGAGATTTTCACCGAATGTTTGAACGATGGAGTTGTTGGCGACCCGTAACGTGATGGGAGGTTTTTGGGATGGCGTCCCTCACGAGTAGGCGGAATTACGTTGACCTGTGCACCTGTATCTACAAGGAGCCGAAGTCTTGTGTATTTGCCGAAGAAAAAGGAAAAGCGACTTCGGTTGTGCCAGCTTCAGCATTCCTCAACCGGAGTGAACCACACACCGGGGTCCGAAGAACCCAGTTCATCTTCTCCCGGGGGCCATAATGACAGTTTCATTCTTATTGCCCTCAGAATCTGCATTGTCGTCAAATTTCAGTGTAGGATCCATGAGAAAAAGGCGGGAAGGGAAAATAATAGTAATAATAACGACAGCTACAAAGTCTTGGGAGTGATTTTTCTATTACACGCTTGCGCATGAGTGCAGTGGAAGAGGTATATAACCCTTAGCCACGTAGGCCTACTGTACTATTAGGGATGACCGGCAACCAGACCCGAAGACTTGGAGTGGAGGACCACATTAGGTCTCACTAGGTCAGGTGGAGTAACGATCCGGACGATAGTGGGTTACTGTCTACCACAACCCTAGGAGTTATGGGTTATCTCTTCGGGCTCATCCATTACGTAGCGGCTCTACAGGGAAAAAGTTAAAAGTGTCGTATGTTACGAAATATCGGCACACAAAATTGCAGTGCGTTATGACAACCACGAATTGACTTAAAATTATTTAGCAGGAAGCAGATATGGAACCGAT
Organism: Fasciola hepatica; assembly: GCA_948099385.1. Lineage (NCBI taxonomy): Eukaryota > Metazoa > Platyhelminthes > Trematoda > Plagiorchiida > Fasciolidae > Fasciola > Fasciola hepatica. The sequence goes on from CANUEZ040000019.1 coordinate 9,193,333, forward strand.
GCAGTACACTGGTTCTTGGTTGGTTCTTCGAAATAGTTCGCCACAGCTTCCGACCAAACGCCTTAAAGCCGTTCGAGCAAGATCCCAGTAATTGCTGCACGGCTGCCAAGTAGAAGCAGATGTGCTGATAAACGGCGTATAGAACCGCACCAATTTGGTTGTGGCTGTCAATGATCTCAAAATGCTTATGCAGAGAGGACATACAGTGGTCACCAGGTGCGGGTTCGTTTATATGTGTGTAATAATTTGATAAAACAACAAAAAGTTACGTACACTGTCAAGGATAAATGTGGTAGGAAGAATAATTTGTACAAAGCCACATCTAACTAATCGGGTCTCGGTGGTACAGAAAGCCTTATATTTTATTCACACTATTTTATTATTGTTACATCCCTTTTGGGTACTTGGTATTGGCCACCAAGTCACTTGTGATGCTTGATCTGATTAAATGTAATTTTCGTAAACTTGATACATGCACCAACAATCTTCAGCAAATTCTCACCCTAGAAGTCAGTGTATCGCGTTTGAACATAGAATGCATTGGAAAAGTGATCGGAGTTTGGTCGGCCTTCGATCCGAGACCTCCTAAATGGATGTTTTCCGGCACGAGCAAAGAGCGTGAGATAATACCCTGCTACTATTTATGGAATAGAGCCCATTGTCTCTGTTGTGTGGTTGAGTCAGTCACATGATGCCGTGATACATAACTATGCACGGTGAACGTTCGGTAGTGATTCGTTCCCGTCTAGTTCGTCTTACTCTTGGGCATTCGATAACTGCCTGCACAAAGTTCTGCACTGTCCTAATGTACCAATCACATGCAGATTACCTCGTGCCAGGCTGATGTTGATTGACAGCTTACGCTTGCTTGGGCATTCTTGTTCTTGTGTTGATACTCGTACTTACCGCTCGTTGATTCTGAATACACGTTCCCCTTACATGTGCACTTTTGTTCTATCTACCGAATTGGGGACATATCAGTCTCTTGTTGATATAAATAGCTGTCACCTTCTGATCCAAAGGACTTGTTGGGTCGGAAAGAATGATATGAAGACTGATCTGGGTGGTATTTAACCAGTCCTACGGTGTCTAATACAAGTGCTGCTGAAGCGGATTGCCATTTCTCTCTTATTTATACAGTAAACTCCAGAAGTGATTCCGATCAAAAAAATGCATGCTTAACTAGGTGTTCGGGGGTGACAGTACAGATGGTTCGTTTCCTTTAAAACACTGCAGGACTCAAAATGTGGATGCTTATTTATTGTTACGACTGTAACGGAATTCGGCTGCAGTTGGATGAAGTAAGTAATTGCAAAAGTTTGCAATCTCAGTCCTCCAGCATATTCATTGTGGCAGATGTCACTCCGAATTTGTTCAAGTTGTTCATAGCAGGTGAGTTTTACCATTTTTATAAATGAACTGTAATCATAGTAACAATAACAATGAAATACCAAACCTGGAAGTCGAAGTTAATTTGGTGAGTGTATTTTTAATTTCACTAACACACAAGCCATTCTGCTCCCTTAGAAGTTCCAGTGACTAACTTATCGGTTATGAAATTGGAAATCTGTTAGATAACAATATGAATTATTGGTGAAGCCCATTGCTACCAGATAACATCAGCCAGCATTATGTTATGTCGTCATCCATATATTAATTGCATCCATGTGTTATGCACCACGAGTTCTTTTCTTCGATTTCAACGAGTAACCTGCGTGCTTGATCCCAGCTTGCAAATCCGGTCGCTCCAGCCCACAATGACGCCTATTTACAGGAATTAACCAAGCGGTATTCAAAGCGAAAATGGAACATTCCTGAGTTCGAACGTCCAGCCAGGTTCTTGCCCAGTCGGATCGACTGGGTTGGTAAAAAGTATGCATCGGACTGCACATCTCTGCTCTAATGGGAAAAGTAGGTTGTCTTGTGGGATCTGACGGCTTATTGATTACTGACTATTCAGTCCGGCACGGCATGCTCGAGCTTACTAGTGATTTGTTTCGAAGAAGGATTTTTAATTTCTTACACCAAGATGATGAATTTGGTGATGAGAATCTTTCATAGAAATTCTTTGTATTGATCTATTCCGAGATACATTTGAAATAGCTGATGCTTCTCAATAAATTCCAAAACCCATCAGATTAAGAAACACCTGAAACTTTGTAACCCGATTCTGATCAGTGAAACACTAGTGAACGTGATAACTAAATCTCCGTAGCTCTAACCCAAATATTTGCCTTTTTCGGTAACATTCTAAGTGTCAACTAGAATGTGATATCACTATTCGTAAAGAATAATGAATAATCTATTTTTCCTTGTGGGAAATGCTAACAACCGCCAAATGTCGGAGCCTTTGGAAGAGACTTTCCAAGAGCAAGGCAAACACTGGCTTGCCACAGCAATGCTTACTAAACATTCGACTGAGTTGAGTTAACTTACTCTTTCAACTATTCACACTCACATTTCTGCCCAAGGAATTAAACTCCATTCCAATTTGGATTGTTATCAGTTAGGCAGTGCCGGCAGTTTGGACAGTGCAATTTCATCAACCTCGTCCGAAGAGAGCAATGAAGTGGACGATTCTGACAGCACGGATGAAGACAGTCTAGATGAACATGACGACGACGATGATGATGATGATGACTCGTCATCTTCTGGATCAGAGGATTCTCATCGAATGAGGCGCTCAAGTATGCAATGCTTTTTCCGGTCGTTACCACAAATGCTTTGTTTTCTCTAACTACTTTCATATTCTCAAATTATAGCATGGTCAGTACAGTTTAGTCCGAGCGAGATTCACCAGCTCAGTTTCATTGGCCACACAATTTTGAGAAAAACTAATTTTATTATCCGCTGTGTTCATGCCAACGTTTTCGTTTTGCTTTTAGAGTAAATGGCAATCTATGAGGAAAGTACCAAATTTAATGTTTGAGTTACTTATTGTGGTTAACCCATCAGGCTAATATTCCGTGCAATGCCTGCCTGTCTTTATGACTGTCATAACTGGGTATGATGTTCTGAACCAAACCTAAGTAAGACGTGATCTATGAATCGTAAAATGAAGGTGATTGTTTGGGATTCGTCGAACCAAACCATAAAAGAGACGTTATGAAGTTAAACAGCTGGTATCGTGGTTGTCTATTCCGTTTTTAGTACTCGATTTCGCTGATATTTTCGATCCAGCAATTGGAAATTTGTTAGAACTAGTTATATGAGTAAAATATGAGAATTTTGGAATTTCCAGGCTGTTTTAGTGACCTTGAATTGACTACTTTCTACCTAGATTCATTTTAGTCTTCCTTTCTGCCAGCCAATAAGGTCACACTGCAGTGCTCCAGTAAAAACAAAAACACGTTTCGCTTCGAATTTCCATCTAGCGGCACAAAGCGATCAATACCTTCGGTGAAAATACAAGGTTGGGAAAAACTTGAGTGAAATAGATAAAGATAAAACACCGTACTCTCGGCGAACGCGTTTAAATGCAAGTCCTTCATTTACCGCACTGTTTCGTGTAACTTTTATTTGTCATAAATATATATATATATATATATATATATATATATATATATATATATATATATATATATATATATATATATATATATATAATAGAAACAAGGCGTGTGTAAGCATGTCTTCTGTGATTCCATCCTCAAGCCAATTACAACATGCTACCAGTAGCGGAGATATCGAATCCCAAACCGTAGCCTTCTAACAAGGACACATATAGATCAAATCAAGCAGTTACAACGAAATCGACAGATAATTCTCAGTACACCGGATAAAGAAAGTGGGGTAGAGGTAAGGAATCGTGTTGATTATGTTTTGAATCTGTTGGATATATTGGGCCACGAATCTAAATTCACTCGGGATTTACCGGGAAAAGCCAATCAGACCGTGCAGAGAAAGAAATTACCAAAGCATTGAGGAGCTTGATAGTCAGTGGATATACATAATCCAGTCTTTCTGAGAAATTGGCATCTGTGGGTTCAAATGTGCTTCGTCTTTATGGGTTACCAAAAACTCGCAAACCTGGCCCACCCCTTTGTCCAATTTTATCCATGACGAATTCGGCTTATCATGCAATGACTTTGCGGTTGGTAGGAATCCTGGAGCCTGTTCGGCAAAAACTTGCTAAGCACATGCTTTATGACAGCTTTCAATTCGTTGAGGCCATCAAAGTTATGAACGTTCAATAGGAACAGATGTTTTTATTAGGCGTTTAATCTCTGTTTACCAATGTACCCCTAGTAGAAACGGTGAACTCCGTTTGCGCGTTTATTGAACGAGAAGGCATATTGATACAAATTCCGACGGAAAACCTAAAAAAAATTGTTGTTGAGATGCTTACTTAATGTACAACTATTCAATAGCGCATACTACAGACAAAGATGGTGTCGCAATGGGATCGCCCTTGAGCCCACTTTTGGCCGATATTTTCGTGGCCAAACTGGAGACTGGTGAACTGAATACAATTATAGAGGGTTTGACCCACTACTATCGTTATGTACATTGCATATTTCGTATTGGTGGACGGTATTCAAAAGTCGGGAAAATAATAACACCACTCAGCGCTTTACACCCAGCTATAAAGTTTTAAGTTGAGGCAGAAGTTGACAACCATCTTCCATTTTTGGACGTTGATTTAATGAAGCGTCTGGACGGTTCTGTCCATATATATATATTGAAAGCAATTACTATGTAAACGTGTGAACAAGATTTCGCCGGAGCACACGACTGGTTGCGCGGTTGTTGCCGCTGATCAGGTATGCGTACACGGCACTCCTCTGCCCTCTCGTCTTCATACTCGTACATTCCGATGTTATATCATCACTAGGATATATATATATATATATATATATATATATATATATATATATATATATATATACTGTGATGTAATGGAATGATTATGATTCACTGAAAGCGAGCTCGTTTGCAATCAGTGTTTTCCAAATGTGTTTGTTGGAAGCTTCCGGCGACCGGTATCTTTTTACAAGTTGAATGGTAAGCACAATAGTTCAGACTAAAGACAGTGCATTACATTGTATATATATTCCATCTAGCTTATGTACAGTATTACACATTTTGATGGCGGTCGATGAATCATTAGGAAGCATCTCGCCGAAGCTAAATTTTTCTCGCAACAGACGGAAAACAGCTGGTCAATGCACAGCTGAAATTGTTGGCCACTTCGATTGCGCCATCAAACTTGCTTACACTTGGACCGCGAAATAAAATGTAAATTTAACTTTTACGGTTTCCTGTGTCGAGTTATTAAAAGCGGCGAGAGGGGCACCAGTTTTCAGCCGTGCTTCATTGTGATCAGATGGTGCAATAGGTAGAACGTAAGAGTTCAGTTGGATAAATCATGATTTCAACTCATGCGGTGGAAAAATGAAGGTAGGTAGGTCTGCTCATTTGGATCCAAAACAAACAAGTAGTTTGCTTCACTTTTCTGCGCACAGTATTTGCGGAGGACAAAAATTAAGACAGTCTTAGCACACTGTTCTTGAACTTGACCCCCTCTGTTCACTATCGTCATTGAGAACAGTAAGCTTAGGGAATCACATTCAGTCTGAAATAATAATAATAAACCTACCGAATAAAAAGTTCTGTCGCACCAAAAGGAAATATTATTCTCCATAAAGCCGAACATCATCATGAAACCCAGCCTGACGGTCCGATGTCGAATGGGGCGTACGTTCTTGATCTTCAACAACCGTAAACGTTACGGAAGTCGGTTCTTTTGTGTTGTGACTCAGAACCTTAGTGTTTATGGACGAAGGACACAAGGGAACTGCGGACAACTTCGCATCTAGAAACTGTTGGAATTTTTGATCAACAGTATTGAGATTAGAAGTTATATTGCGGACCAAAAGTCAGTTTCTTAACTACGCACTTCGTTTTCACGGATAACTTGGTTGCTAAATGTGTTGCGTGTGTTTTAGACATGACACATTAATTTTTAGTGTTCAGCTGGACTGAACGCGGCTAGAGTATTCGTAGAGGTGGCCATGAGGAGGCGGAGGACTTTGAAAACCCTAACCGGTGTACTTTAAGGTTCGCGGAACACTCAGTTTCTCGGTTGAGTTCTACCGGATGCCTCCACCATTTGCATTTAAACGCCTTCACTGAGAGTATGATCTTTTATTTTTATCTATTTCACTCAAGCTTCTCCCTACCTGATCTTGGTTTTACCGCAGTATTGCAATGTGACCTCACTGGTTGGAAAAAACGCTCTCACTTCCACCTGCTTGTCTAATTGGTCGAATTCCTTAACTTGTCGTAATATGTTAGGATGTAACGACGAAGTAATAATCACTGAAAACGAGCTTGTCCGCCAATCTATGTTTACCCAAAGAAATTACCGAACTGAATGCATTGCAAAATAAAATAAGGAAAGTAGAACGCTGGGTTAAAATTTAGATTTTTCGAGAACAGGACATGAAAAATGAAACAAGAGGAATTTGTGTCATCTTCACCAGTGTAGGTTCTTTGAAAGCATTGTATTGAAACAAGGCATCAATATAATGAAATCAGAGGGAATGTCCTCAAATTCCGTCTCATCAGTCACCAGTCTTCGGTTAGCAGCGAACCCGAATGGCTCCCTTCAAATCTTGCCGTCATATTTTCCAGGTATGTGTGAACAAATTAAGCTTCTGGTTTCCGAAGAATGCAAAATAATTGATACACTTCAGATCAGACTAAACAAACCGTAGCAATGGAGAAAATGCTTGTGTCCTTTGAAATTTTCGTTCTCCGTAATTTGCAATTCAAAGCACTTACACATTCTCATTGCCAGCAATTTCGCCGCCCAGATTCAAGGCTACCTCCGAACTAATCAGAACTAACGCAAGCTGCACTATCTGCTTGGAAAAATACCGCATTGGAGACGATTGCACAACATTGCCTTGCTTTCATGTTTTTCATTCACAATGCCTGACTGGGTGGCTGAGTCGAGTGAGTCATATTGCAGAAAATGACAACATCTTATCCGAAACAGAATAAGCCATACGCATTTTGTGCCCAGTGAGGTTCAACCAGCTGTTTCCCCTGATAATGCATGAGAAGAAATGGTAAATTATGGCTAATGTTCCCGTGTCTAGTCGGAAGGTTTTCCCTTGGAAATTACAAATACTTTAAAACTATGTCTCAAACAAGAAAATAAAGTCGTATTGTATGAATTCACCAGTCTATTTATAGGTGGATTATTGTTTCACTTAGCCATTAGCAACCAAGAAAGCTGTTCATTTATCTATTAAGGAAAATTTCGATGGCATTTCAAACAGTACGACCAACGCTTTCCAATTAGGTATGGTATTGGGATGTCCCAGCAAATCGTTGGGGCGTTCCATTGAAACAGTTGAGAAGAACGAATGGCCCCCAAATGTAATAAAGTTGGACGGTCCGAACGCATTGAAAAACGCACATAATTGGTTATTTTCAGCCAGCTGCTCACAATTCACTTTGTTACTAATGCTACCCTTGTATTATTTTACATCCTTTAGAACTTATCCACTAATTTAGCCATATTCGTAGAAACTTGTGATATTAAAACTGGAAATAACTTTATTATATACATGTATCACATTTATAAGTCTAGAATGGCTTCTTATCGATTGGTTCGGTTAAACTCTTCCTTCAGGAAATGTTTCTTGTCTTCTTCCACTGTGTTTGCAGAATTTGTAAAATGAAAGTGTGCAAAGTTAAACAAGAATCATATGAAATGGAAATAATAGTGAAATAAGTCATGCTTGCACTGTTTGATGTCAAAATTCGATGGAGTAGCAGCGATTTTCCATAAAATAGTGCAATATATAACATTTATACAGGTATCGAATAAAACAGTTGGGAAACAGTATGACAACGGAAGAAAGTGTCACTATGTAACTGTAAGGTACGAAATCGCCAGTCTTTATGCGCACACAAATAAATGGGATATCGTTTATGTTTCTAGGCTTGCATTGGAAATGTACTATTCAAGATAACATAATGGTATCTGAATACGCAAAAATTGTACGCATCCGCGTATCCATCTTGATTTCCCATCATACAGAACGTCGGTGAACCAACGGTTTATGTTCCCCTATGAGAGACAGGTTACTTCGTGAACCATTCAGTTCCTTGACCAGCCTCTGGTGTTTGTATGGTAATGAAATTGACCATCTTGACGTTGACTGCGGTGATGAACTTTTGGTTATAAACCGCTTTCACCTCACGCATCGGAGGTGGAAACCGTGCCGAATGAAAATAACTTTATTAGGTTAAATTAGATAACATAATTTCATTAGCTTACCAGGAGTTCTTGTTTGAAGACACGAAAGTTGATGTTCCCACAGGACGATACCATATGGCACTCCGTATCCTCTTCCACATCCGATGTCTGTGCAACTTGCTTTGTTTTGGCATAACGATGTCTATCCCGGTTGAGATTATATATATATATATATATATATATATATATATATATATATATATATATATATATATATATATATATACTCTAACACCTCAGATTAACAATAACTGGAAAGAAATAACCTTCAATGAGTACTTGTGTTAGGAAGGTAATAACTTCGAAGGAAAGAATGGTTTCCCAATTCACAAATCAGGCCAACAAATATGTGAACATTTATATCACAGGTAAAATATTTCCTGACAATAAAACGTCTGAGATAAATAAAAACGGAAATAATTACATACGGTTAATCAAATCACCACAGATCTGATACATTATAACGTGCATAATACAGAATTTCACTATAAAGTGAACCCCAGAGACCCAATTACAAGCAGAGGACAACAGCAAATAGAAATATAGCACCGCCTGGTCAAAAAAGCAATGCGGATTGGTGATCTAATTTCACCTCATGAATTTACACGAAACTTACACACTTATAATGCTCATAAAATGTCATAATAACTCTCGCCATATTTCTGAAAGGTATTCGATAATGTATGCCCCCCCCCAAAAAAAAAGCTCTCTTTGGAAGGCGCTCAACTGCATTTGGAATGTTGCCACTTGGGATCAGGCAGCTAATTTGGAAGCGTAAAAATGGCAAACTGTTTTGATTAAGCGAATTGCGGACATTTAAAGCTGATAGGTAGTAGTGGAAAGGCAGACGTGGTGTGACTGCAAACTCGCTTATTAGAAAAATGAACGATCAAACACGTGTACGAAAGGACCGTACGTGTGTCAGGAGAGTCAGCTGACTACGCGCGCGAAGCCAACGAGCGCGGACGGCACATCAGACATGAGAAGAAATTCAAACTGATAGAACAAACGGACTGGGGCATCCATTTATGACGCAAAAATCAATACATGCTACAAGTCATCACTGACCCGCGGCGTTCACCCTTATTAAAAGCTGGTCCCATGCTTTAACGAGTATTATTTATTACGCCAAGTTGTGACGGAGGGGGAGGGGGTAGAATTACTTTATTCCTAGTCTGATTAATCATGAAATTTATTTGTGTGACTAATGAATTACAAAAATCAAATGTTTCACCTAGATTTGCTAGTAATTTGAATTTTCTAAACAAGATGGCCACTTCTGTTATCTGGCAAACATGGTGGAGCTAGTTCAGTTTACCCTTAGTAGGAGGCGGGAAGGTGACTTGAAGCTTATTCTCGACCCTGAGAGTACTCACGAACAGAGAACAAAAAGTTTCTACAAGCGCTGATTTGACGACATGGGAAAGTATGAACATTAGAGTATTCTGCCTGTGCCCGTTTCACGACAGTGGAAAATACAGAAATCAAAGCAAAATAACAAGCAGAGTACATCGTATTACTACAAAAATTGTCATAGAATGCGAAAATCCCATCAGAATTCGATGGAATGGTTAGTATTAAACTCCTTAGCTGATCATAACAGATGAGTGCCATTCAAAAGCACGAATAAAAAATGTAAAAAATGACTGTCGTTAAGACCAGTTGCCCGCAAACAAAAAGGATACAGTTAGTTTTATGCGCATTTGATAGCTGGGCTTGACATCAAGGTCAGCTGCTATTGACCACCAGGGAAGGTGATATATTCAGTGCGCGGATGTTTGTGAGAAGTTTGCTGCCTAAATACGGAGCTGAGCGGTGAGAAGCTTGTAATAAACACCAATATTCGTAGATGTTAAGTTAATTTATAACGAATATGAAACTTGAAGGCCGAGTAACAAACTACTTGAAAACATTCCACTAGAAGTGATGCCCACAGTGTCTATCATTGATATACCTAACCTTCAAGCGTCAAAGCACAAATTTAGTGAACTCTCACCCCTGACGTGTTTCCTTATAAATAACGACCTGAATTTAATAAATCAGCGTCATCAGTGCAGTTAAAATTAGTTTAACTTGACTGAACGATATGTTGAGAATAGAGTGGGCCGTCGTGTCCGAAGGAAAGCGTTGAGTGGTAACCAGGACCATAGTTTGGTAATCAAAGTAGACAGTGGAACGGCACACGTCTAAGAGATTCACGTCATCTGAGCGATTCGAACCCCCTTTACAATAACAGGTTTTGTATCTTTATTTGGTTTTGATGCAAGCGGAGTATAACCATCCTACATGTTCATAAAATCTATAAACATGAACGGTTTCCATGAGCAAGTTTGATACAAGATCCCCAACCCAAGAAACAAATTCTCAGAAAAATTGATTATCTCTGTGGTTGACGAAACATAATAACATCTTGAAAATCTTGGTAAGAACTACATATATCTCCGAAAACGTGCTTACTTTTGCAGCCGGTAAAACCCGTATTTTTTGTGTATGCCATCTATGAACCATTGAAAATAGCTCCAATAGGTGACTATCCCAACCATTGAAAAAAGGTGTTAGTGCTTAATTAACATTCTCTGTCTCTTCATTTACAGGAGGGAATCTGTCCAGTTTGTCGAACACACATTGAGTCCGAGGCCACTGAGTGATCTGTCTCGTTCCCCCAGCACCCACCCACGCACACACACACACTCGCACACCCGGTGCTTTCAGTGATCGATGGGCGACTGAACAATAGGCAAACGATGTTTTCCACCGAACCACACCCCCTTCCTCTTGTTCCCATTGATCAGTACAAGAACTGCATTGCTCCGCATAATGGTTATTTTTATTACATTCATATCACACGCTGGGTATTCGGCATTCTTTTTCGGTGCAAATACAAAGCTTTTTTGGACGATTTGTAGCCTCTGTTTTTTTATGACGTCATAAGCACCCGATCTGCTTTCTACATGTTCCGTAAGTCGTAAAATTTAACCATTCAGTTCTTTGTGTAGCCCTTCAATTTGTGGGCATTTAGAACCCATAATGAGTGAATCGTGATCAACGGATTGGATACTTAGGCTATGGATAAGTCACAAATTGAAATCTTGGAAAAAACGAATAAACTGATTGTATCGTCTAGCACTTTCCGAACATGAACCCACCAACAAATGAGAATTATTGGGATTGATAGCTGTATATAAAATCCAACTATACTTTTAATTACTGGTCACGATAGTGTTTCCCAGGCTTCTCTTTCCATTTAATTATGGCCCTGATTATATCATTTAACTGGCGAACCAACTGATGGTCAGTAAATTCTAGCCCACAACAGTACTGACGATCATAATGATGAAAACTACGGCGAACTTTTATTTCCTTCACTCTGTCTTACCGGCTTCAAAATTTGCGGGTATAGGGTATTGTATTGAGACATATAGGGTACGTACAAACTAGAGCTGAATGAATTTCGCCACAGCTGAATTAACTGCCGAATCTGATCTGCTTCGCCTACTTTGAGTCAAGCCAAGTGTAAGCTCCATGCACTCGACAGTGAATATTCCGCAGCTACATAATCATTGTAAGACGAAAAAAATCAATAAAGACGAGTGTTCAGAAGATCCAGTAAAGAAAGTTGGTGGTGATATTATAGGTGTTTATGGGGAATCGGCAGAGACAATGAATGGCCGGGAGTTGACTAACCAATGTTTAGAATATGATCGAGCAGCGGTTTCAAAATACATTTTTAGGTCGAGATAAGGGGGTTGTGTCTGCCGCAAAATATCACGGGAGAACGTCAAAACATGCTTTGGGATTTTGGATTGAGAAGTGAATGAGTAGGCCCTAAGTGACTCCGCTTCTCAAAGGATCTCACGACATTTTTAAAATCACTAACAAGCAATCCAGAGAACATGACGGGAAGAGTGCGGCCAGCGTGAAAAGATGCGTAAAAGTACGAAGCGTTCAAGTGAAACGGTGTAAACGATGACGTTAGACGTATCAAGTAAAAGGTGAGTTTCATGTATCCAGTTCCCTTTAGTGACTTCATGACAGCCAGGATATTCATCACGAGAGATGGACTTCAACGTTTTCACCTAATCATCTCAACTACATACACAGAGTGACGCGAAAATTTGTTCAGAACCACGACCATTCTGTAGACATCGAAAAACGCCCTACTATGCTAAATCAACGCGAATGTCAAAGGTCACCATGGGGACGTGGATCACACTCACTGGTCTGGATCGCACTGGTTACCCCACCACAGTAAGTCCAAACTGGCTATAAATTCTGTTTGTTTACACAGGTCAGGCTTATGAGGTCGAAAAGCCACAGGCCTCGGCGAAACGCATTATTCTTCCAGTCTTCGGGTGGCATATCATCCGAAACGCCGGATTTGGTTTGCCATACCCTACAGTGAAGCAGATGGTGGGCAGTTTAACTGGATTAAAGTTTTAAGCCACTCGGTTCTAGGTTCTTCGGGACGTGTTCTGAGATCCTAGTGGACCATCGCCTCTCAGTTCTTCCGATAAACTTGATTCCGCCAGTGCATTGAAAAAGGCAAACACAACAGGAGTTACCTAGACAGTCCAGTTTGTCCAAGTTGGATTCAGCAATCAATCTTCTTGTCTTATGGAACATTAATAACAAAGCCCAGTGAAAGGTCCCCGTTAGCGTTTGTTTCAGGCTGCACTATATTAGTTCATCATTCCGGTCACCTTCGAAATGTAGCGTGAAAAACACGGCCTTCTTCGGAACGTTGTCTTGCTTGACTTTTGGTTTGGTCAGTAAACTATACTTTGCAATGAATTTCTATGAATAGCCACTGTCTCGACGTGCAGAGGATGTGAGTTGAAGATCATCTTCCAGTGCTTTGGTGAAACAAGTCCTTTTTGCTCTAAAAAACTGACATTTTACCAAGGTTCACTGTACAGGATTTTCGTCCCGTTATTGAGTGACTCGCAGGTTAGCGAGCTCCTGGCCCGTCGGCAGAGAACACAAGCTCGCTTTGCTGCATGTACTGTTAGACGAATCATCAAAGAATAACGGGGACGTACCTTGAATTTTGGGCAAACCGACCACAGAATCGAGACAGTCAAAAAGACAAAAACGCTCGGATAACAATGAGCAGGAAGCGCACGAAACAACGATACAGGAACGAGTCAGCTGGTTTATAAAGGGAATCCTTAATTATGGGAAGCATTTTGACCAGTCAACTGTCAGAAGAGAAATAATCGCCTGAGGAGACGCACGTACAAGCTTGGTAAAAGACACGCGATATCACGGCTATGAGAAAACGGCGTGGCCAAAACGGGAAGGTCAAAGGTCAGCCAAAGCAAACGCAGACAGGCACGTAATGGGCCCAAGTGCAGTGGCCTAGTCAAGTAACCCAGACAATCATTAGGACTAACAGAGTGGATCGGGTAAGAACCGACATGTGAATACACAGGAAGGTGTGGAAGCAACAACGCCGACCGAGCCGTCGGAGAATCCAATGGGCCAGTACGCATAAGGACACAATGGGGAAGAAAGGTTACGAGCAGATCAGGCCAACAAATGGACTAAGCACAGATACAAGACTCAAAGATATAATCAATCAAAACAGTCATAGAAACAAGGCTTACAAATGTGTGACGCAATAGGAATCAACAAACAAGCTATTACGCGGGTGTACAAGGGGAGTTGTGTTGATCTGCGTGGAAACTAGAGGCCTAAGCGCATCGGAAACAAAGGACCTGTTTGGTAAATGTAAGGTAGCATTGGATCCGGACTGAACGTGTGTGAAGGCGTTCCTTCGTATGGTGAGATGAATTTCGTTGTCCAATCTCAATAATTCTATACGTTCGTCTTTCTTGCATTGGACAGAAACTTCGAAAGTGCAAATACTGCCCTGTCTATGTCGATTTATACAACTTAGACCGGATGAGCGACCCACCACTTCTGCTTGGGACTTTAACTGACTGATGACCTTTGACCTTCGAGTTGATTTAGCATATTCGAGTGTTTTTGGTGTTCACAGAATTACCATTGTTCTGATTAAACGTTCGCGTGACTCTGTGTGTATATAGTTAGGGAGAATAGCTGAAGTGACTGAATTCAACCAATCCTGTGATGATGCTTGTTCTTGCTCTCATAAAAGTTGAACCCTCGGAGATTTCGCCGATGTGATCTGTTCAGGTAAGATCAAGGTTGGTTACACCTTGGATCTTAGCGAAGAATGCTTCTTCTATTTACTCTCCGTTGATGACTACATTTAGTGTTTGCTATGACATCACAGTGTTGATGGCTTACGTGATTATGTAAATAGGATATCGGACCGCTTAAGGGATTCATTCTCAGATTACCACTGGAAGACCAGTTGACGAACTCAGTTATTCTTTGTTTTAAAAAGTGGACACAATGGAGTTCGGAATTCCAAAATCACATCATCTTCATGTGTGATTTGGAGGCAAACATCGTGCGGGATATATGAGTACGAAGCAAAAACTGCAACAAAATGGCACCCTGGGGGACACCTTTATAGAGAGAAGCTTGGAATAAGTTCGATCATAATCACGTGTGAGTTGTTGTCCCTTGGATAAGTAATTGGAAAAAGGTTAGTGTCGGATGTACGAACGTCGGAGCCAACATCACATGAAGTGATTTTTTTCTGTCAATGCAATGAAACGCGTCGCTATGGTCAAATAAACTACCTGATTTTTGCAACCGACTTGTGATTTAAATGCGGGGGTTACAAATTTTAGGACACGAAGCGTTGCTCGTAATCGGGGCTAGGTGAATCTGAAACACTGTTTCATTTTATCTAGTCAGTATGAACAGCAAAAAGACATTAGGAGAAGCAAGAATTTCGTTTACTCCTGTCAACTGTGTGCATAAAACACTTAGATACTAAACAATACAGTACATGGGATACACAGTGGAAAAATGAGGAGAACGTTTGTCACATATAAGTCAGCAATTCCCGTGCGGTTGCATGGCAGACTGTTTGTAACAATTGTTTCTGGGCCCAAAGAGGGTTGTTTCTGTCTCGGTCAGATTGGGTTTAACCAAACGCGAGCAGTTTTGCATTCCGGTTGCGTAATCGTACTTTGAATGACGGGGTCAGATAAACTTGATGACCTGTTGAAAACAGGTGCTATGCGATAGAAGACGCAGGATTTTTTGCCGGAATCTGTTTTGTGCGGTCCAACTGAGTCATTGGGTGCAAAAGCCATTTTGGAATGTGCTCAGTCCCTTTCTGAGCCGAGTATCGTTCCTCTCTGCCTACGTGCGCGTCACCGCAACTACAAGTGATGGGGCTTCCCATCACCACACCACACAACGCAGACCGCTTGAAGATGATTAAATGATCACTCTGAAGGTCGTAATACCTTCACTGCCTCCCATATTAACTACCAGTCCACTAACAATTGCGACGACGCGGACATAAGCAGAAAGGAACGATACTCGGCTCAGAAAGGGACTGAGCACATTCCAAAATGGCTTTTGCACCCAATGACTCAGTTGGACCGCACAAAACAGATTCCGGCAACAAATGCTGCGTCTTCTATCGCAAAGCACCTGTTTTCAACAGGTCATCGGGTTTATCTGATCCCGTCATTCAAAGTACAATTACGCAACCGGAATGCAAAACTGCTTGCGTTTGGTGAACCCAATCTGACCGAGACAGAAACAACCCTCTTTGGGCCCAGAAACAAACGTTTTCCTCATTTTTCCACTGTGTATCCCATGTACTGTATTGTTTAGTAACTAAGTGTTTTATGCACACAGTTGACAGGAGTAAACGAAATTCTTGCATCTCACACTGTGTCTTCCTTCTGTACTTATGCGCAAGATACGTAAATTGTTTGGAGCGTGACGCATCTCTGTAGACTACCTTTATAGCAATAGCCTTGAAACACTAAGAGTCACTTATACACAAACCCTAGGACGTTGTATGAAAGTCCTATCTCAGATACTGGACTGATACAAGCCACTTTCTAACAATCGGGAATAATCCTCGGATTTAAACGTAAGCATAAGAGGTCAGACAGTGTAGGAGATTATTTGCTCGCACGTTCCCTTAACATAACCATTTGCAAACCCTCTTGACGGCTTGCCTTATTTGCATGGAGATGAACTAACTTTTCGCATACGTCACAGGAAGCAATTGTCTCCATTTCAGGGCTCTGTTGGTAGTCAGCCTCAAAGCTGTGTGTCTGTTGGGAGTGATCCAGTAGTGAAGCGACGGTTAAGTTCTTCAACTTTTCCCAAAGGGGAGTGTTTCGAACTGACCCACTAGCTCTAGTGGGATGACTTTCTGCCCCAGAATCATCTCAGTGTATTTGCGCATAACTTAGTTTATGTTGAAGGAAACAGTCACTATCACCAATCTTTGCAATACAAACTAACTGGTTCATACTTGCATCAAGCAGGCTGTCTTCTGACTGTTCCGTTGGTGATACGATCAGCTACCACTTGACCGGAAATTGCTCGCGTCTTATCGACCCGCTTGCGAATCCGCTGGCTCAACCATTGGCGTAGATTCTGAACAGGCACTGAAATGCTAATTGCCAACGGGACTTGGCTGACTATGAACCATGAGTCATCACGTGCCCTCACAGGGAGTACTTACGCTAATCGGCATCGCTTAGGTGCACAATCATCTTCAGTGTTTCTCTGCGATTACTGCTTTCAGTTAGCTAGAGAACGTACGGGGAAAGTAACGGTCGATTTGACTGTTCAGTGTTTCCATGAGGCAAATGGTAATGAAGTTGAAGTTTGAGTACCCAGTTAAAGGGCCATGAAATCACGAAGCATCAGAGAGAGAAAATATGCTTAAGTGGGGATTATCAATTGTTTTGTTCAGTTCTGCTAGCTCTAGTAAGAAGAATCTTCTGGCTCTAAACCATCTCAGTTTATTGTTTAGAAAATACCCATCGCATCATCTGAAACTCTAGTTTGGCGAATCCATTATGTTTTAGTAATTCAGTCCCAAGCCATTTACAGACTACAGATCATGCGGATAGACAGAGAATAAAAACTAATCATGGGCAGGGTCTGTCATTCAAGTTATCCTTCTCATGTGACTGGCTTACCTAACTCGATAAGAACCTTACGAGGACATAAGAAAGTCGGATCCAGCGTAATATGTACCGGAAACAAACATGTAGCGGTCAGTATCCCAGTTCCAACAAATTCGTTAGTATGCAAGGGAAGCAAGACAAAGTGAAATGTTTGTCCATCAGAATGAGAAAAAATTGTTCTGCGGAGACTTTAAAGGACGAACTGATGCTCATAAGAACACCCTAGGTGAGAACAGTTACCCGGATTGGTTTTACGGAGAAAACTTGTCGAAAGAATGCGAAAAATTCCTGTGGAAGGCGTAAGAAAGGAAGATCTTTTTATGGCCCAAGATTGGCCAAGGTCACAGGAGTCTACCGGCCAGTCACCTGGATCGCTAAGCTTGATAAACCAACCATATCTTGGTCTCTGAGCTCAGAACATTCAGTTTATATGGGAACAAAGGGTCACGGCCACCAGTTTTTGCAAGACAGCATAACTGGTCCAAACCTGCATTGGCAACCTCCCGATTGATTGGTTGGTTGGGGACACGCCAGCCACCATCTGAAGGGAATCCTTTCTCGTCTCACTGATTGGCTGGTTTGTCGTTGGCGTATTCGTTGGCCCACATATTGACCTGGATTCTGGACAGGCAATGACGCGCTATCCGATAGCGAGACTAGGCCATCTATCGAACAATGCGTTACGCTGTATCCTCACATCCTCCGTTCCTTAATAAGGACGACCGATTCTGTTTCTTCCGGGTTCATGTGAATTTTTACCGTTCCCCGTGACTTTGGAATCTCACTTGTGTATGCGCCCTCCGCTCTTTTTATTAATCTTATGCAGCTGGACATCGTACGACTGATCACCCGAAAACCGTACCACTTTTCGTTCTCCCCATCGATGGGATCTTTCCAGAGCACGCAAATCCCACACTCTTTTCTTGCATAACATCAAGATGGGTTCTGCGCATAATCTCATCGCTGTATTTCTGTCGGATGTAACTGTTCGTTTCCTCTTCAAGAGCCGTCTGTGTCATTAACGTCAGTGTCCACGAGGGCAACCGCACATAAAACTTTGGGTGTGCACCATCAACATTCTCAGTGATCGCGATGTGCGTTTTATTCGATTGACTCAAACAGTAATTGTCCATTTTCTGTAGCACTGTCAAAGGATTTTCGCGGTTGTCACACTCATCGAAGGCGAGATTGAAAAAACGGGTCCGGCTTCGTCCTTCAGACAGTACAGGAGCATACCAATCTGATGATCTTTCGATCCTGTAAATAACGGCGCGGGGACGGCAAAATGTTGAAATTTCTGCCTCTACAAACGTCATTCGTCTGCCAAATTATTTTCATTGGTCATGTTCGGCGGTGCCGGAAGCGGCAAAGTGCATGTTTTACAACATTCCTTGTCAAACTGCAGCGGGGTTCTTCAGATTTCTCTAACACCATGTTCTAAGCTGTTCCACTAAGAGTAGGAAGGAAGTTTCTTTGCTCGCGAACAATCTCGTTTTATTGCCGTAAAACACACTGATGATTTAAGGTGTCGATCCTTGTACCCGACTGGTGCGGACGACCCTCTAGTCTGCTGGTGTTGAGGCCAATGGCCACTTCACAGGAATAATCTAATATTCGACCGACCCACTCCATTGACCGGCTAGTCTGTCGCTCGTGATTCCTTTATCTCGGTACTAGGCAGGTGCTGACGTGTTCTTCGCTAGCGAGACTAGGCCGTCTATCGAACGATGTGTCAGACCATATCTTCAGGTTATTCATATCTCTGAGTTGCGTTAGGTTGTTCGAGTGGCAGTGTTGCTTGCGTATTTTTCGATGGTGCCTGTGAGTGAAACTTTTGTGTTTAGTATTTGAGTAAACCATTGGGGAAGCCTTTACAGATGAAAGATCAGAACAGTTAACTGGAGAACGACAGGCTATACGGAACAAGTTAGGCTTGTTGCCAAAACTAAGATCAATCTTAAGATATAGTGTGGTATGGAATATTGATCAGGCTGAGGGATATAAAGAGTCTCACTTCAAACCTATGAAAGTCTCGACGGACAACGTGCAGGGGAAGAGTCGGTGTAGTTCAGTACATTTGTGGAGCTAAGATGGACTAATTTATCAAAGTCAGAGAAGGGAACAAGTGGAGCAAATGTAAATGTAAATAGTTGATGTGTTAACTCAAGTGTTCAGGTTTGCACGCAAGCACAGAAACACTGACATGAGTGGCAGAATACATGAAACGTGTACGGGATTGTCTACACCATGACTCGTCTATAACGTGATGAGACGTCTGTTACATTTACCATACGAAGCCGGGCAATCAACACAGATGACAGCGAAACCATTCAGTTGGACAATTTCGTCGCCATCTGACTGTAGAAGGAAATCTTATCAGGTAAGAAACGGAATATAAGGAACTTTCACATTCAAAGCGAACAATAAGGGTAAACGACGATCAGCAAGTTCAGCATTTTGATAATTCCGATTTAGTTGTCTCACGTTCGCTCTCGTAAGGGGAAAATGAAAGCGTTATTGGACATCGAATTGTACACCCATGAGTAATCGATAATTTTCCTGATTTAGAATGCTTTTTTGGATACACCGCCTCATCTTTCTTGCAACATCTGGATTGAACGAATAATTGATAAAGTAACTAATCGAACGTCACACGGCGAACACAAGCACGAGTCTTACTACAAATTTTTATTTTGTGATCAAATCTAGACTGAACTCATTTAAGGAGATAAAACAGAAATCTGTCATGCACGAAAAAGGTGCAAAATGAAGAATGCTGAATGGAGATGCGATGTGACAGTGCTGATTTTATGCTAGTAGGACTAATAAACGTGATTTTGCTTAATTCTGTTGGTCGGATTCAAGTCACTTGTTACTTATATTTGGAGCGTAGGCACAGGGATAAATATCGTAGTTCAAAAGTGGTTCACGGTATTCATAAAGACTAAACGATAAAACGATGCCTGAGAATTCGATTACAGAAAAACGCGATTTGTTATTGAGTCGATCGATAATCGATAGATCACAACAAAAGCAGGCAGAACGAAGGTATTTCGCTTCAAAATATTTTGTTCTTTGAAAGACGGAAAAAGATTTTCAGTGGTTTTACAAAAACTTAAAAACCGAAAAACCCAATGACGGACAAATATACTTGCGATTTGCTTCGATTTCCCACTGCACTATTAGGAAAAGTCGGAAATAAATGCGAGACTTGGAGCAGAGAACCACATAAAGCCCCAGTAGGTGGAGCGCAGACACGAGCCGGACGACAGTGAGGATTACTGCCTACCACCAAAGTGACCGGCGGTGACGGACTTAGAAGCTCTGACCTCAAAGATGTGAGCCAAATGCTCTAAGCCATTCGTCCACGGATGGCCAATTCAAACCGCGCATTCGGTTCATGCACCCGGAGATGAACATTTATCAATTAGTTAATCACTCAAATACAAGCATGATGAGAGTAAGTTACAAGCGAGAATGAGAGAAGTGTTCAGCTTAGTTAGGTTTTCGATTCGTTGTTAATAATATTTGGGTTTGTAAGAAATTCGGAAAGAAAGGGAACAGTAAATGAAGATTAACTGTAGTAAAGGTTAATAAGTGCCTGTAACGAGACTTAGTAGAAGAGGCAGAAGCAAAATTTCAATTCAGTTCAGTTCGGTTCAGAAAACCGTTAACCGTGCACGGGGTGCGGTTGTTGTGGTTGCCACCTCCCGGTGGCGACCTCAAAGGGAAATAATGAAAGAGGAAAGAGTAGTAAAAGATATCGGTATCAAGTGGATAAGTTAAGTTTGTGGACAAAAGAGCACCATTGCCCGCGACACCTAGTCATATCCTTCAATGTATCCAACCATGGAGTGGGAGAATATCTCGAACCCCAACCAAGAAGTCTAACACGCCCCACATGGCCAAGTTCGCCAGTTAGGCTTTTCATACCTTCCTTCCATGTCATGGACTGGCCACCCTTACTCACCTTCCAACCGTTACCGACTTCAGCGAACATTACGTGCAGAGGAATCCTGTCAGGGGACATGCGTGACACACGTCCTAACCATTTTAGTCTGGTAAGCTTAAGTGTTTCATCTAATGATTTGATCCTTGAACCTAAGACTTTCCGCCGAACCTCAGCATTGTTCATACGGTGTTCCCACCAGATTCGAGCAATACTACGAAGGCATAGGTGTTCAAGTAACGACAGTCTCCATATATCCTCCACCCACAGTCGCTACGTCTTCGAACTATACCGGAGCACGGGCCTGGCTGCTGCAGCGTACACTCGACCCTTGGAAAATACACGGATGTCATGTCGACGCCACAGATGACCCAGGTTGGCAAATGCTAAACGAGCCTTCTGTATACGCGAAGACACCTCATTCGATATCCAACCCCCAACTGAAAGGCAGCTGCCCAAATAACAAAACTAGTCTGCTTGGTCTGTAGTCTCTCCAGTCACTGAAAGGTTTGGCGTTGGATCAACCCAGTCCTGCAACAGCATCTTGCACCTTGAAGGTGCAAAATGCATATCAAACATTACTACACAGTTACACGAGCTGTCCATAAAAGCTTGCAATTTACCTGGATTTTCGTCTAGAAATATACCGTCCGCATATTAAAGGCCTGACACATTTCCATCCGGGAAAAACTCAATGCCGCTATCCTCACCTGACAAAAGTGCGGCCTCTAGAACCATATCAATCACAAAGTTAGAGAAAAAAGGAGAAAGGGTCAACGCTGATATACATCAGTTGTTGTGGTGAACTTGGATAGGTCACCGCCATCTGGCACTAGTCTTCAGCCATCCATATGGAAGATCATATGGAAATATTTTTTTCTGATACACTATGATGATTGTTAATGACAGTACTTCATGTTGTTTTGTTGTATCTGTATGTTTATGTACATTACGATTACGCAGAATACGAGTTCAAGTGTGTGCCTATCCAGTCGGTATTTTTGATCTTCCATTGCGCTTGGTTCAGGCAGGAGCTATATCGCGTTCATTGCGAATAGTACAACTACTCTAGTTCGGTTCTTAATTATCACATACACCCTCCAGCAAGAGGCTGCGCCGGAGAACTGTGCGGTCAACTGAGTCGAAGACCGCTTCAAGATCAAGAAAAAAAGGTATAAGTGGCCTATGAAAGGTGTGTCTATGTTCTAAACTTTGTCGTAGAGTGAAGATTTGATCGACACAACCTCAACCATGTCTAACTCCGGTTTGATTCTATCGCGAGAACTGTTTGCGAGCGTCAGATAAGCGGCGGAGAATCATACCAGAGAGCAGTTTACATGTGACGTTAACCAGACTTATTCCTTCGTGGCTTTCACAGGAGGATCTGTCGCCCTTCTTACAAATCAGTGCGATCACCGATTCATACTATCATTCATCTCCAATAACAGTGCTTAGCCACTGCCTTTGAAAATAGAAGGTGGCCACTCATCCAGTCTGGCAGACTTATGTTGTTTAAGATAGCCTACATCACGGAGAACCTCCGCTTCTGAAGGAGGGCTGGTATTTACAACAAGAACTGCGACCAGCGTGCTAGTTAGCCAAAAGGTTGTGGAAAAAGCCAATTCAACTTATTTTGGAAATGCCCCACCTAACGAAATAAATGATGCTCCTGAGGCTGAATCAGTGAGCCTTTCGCCTCTCTGATCAATTCACTAAGACCTGGCTTTCTTGGAGCGGTATTTGTAATTAGACGGAAAAGGTTGCGACTGTTGCCAACCGCCGCAGCTTTCTCTATCCCCTAATACCTTGCGATCGAACACTGCTAGAGGTCGTTTCTCAGGCAGGATTCAGATATCTGTCGTTTCTGTGTGCGTCCGGTTGCTGGATCTTCGGCAGCATCAGCAGTCTCAAAAAGAACCCGCTGGATTTCTGCCCATCCCTTTTCTGTATCCTAGGCATTTGACTGCATCGATAACCTGGTGAATAACTCTGCTTAGAAAGCAGACCGATGGATATCGTCGAATAGCACGTGCGATGGACGGTTGGATTGGGTGTTTTTTCGGCCACCGACGAGATGTAGAATGAAACGCTCAAAGACAAGAGCGAGATCATTGCCTAAAGATTAGAATCAAAGTTATTGACAGTATTGAATTGATCCGCGCTAGCAGCAACCGTTAGAAGTACGACTGTTTTGAGTCCAGCGCTGTGGAGGAGCAGGAGGACACCAGGTTAGTCGGTGTCGCTTTCTGTGCGAGGAATTTGTATTAGCTAGGAATAGTCTGTGGTTGGAACATAGTTGGATGACTCGGTCACCTTTTTCGGTTCGGTTATCTGGAAAATTGAATCCGCCTCCTATATTCTTCCCCGTCTCGTCTAGGATTCCAACTTAAGCACGGGAACCGCCAGCAACAACCGTTATATCCGTAGAACCCACACTGCGGAGCAATTGTGTGCACCATCAACATTCTCAGCGATCGCGTTGTTCGTCTTATTCGATTGACTCAAACAATATTTGCTACAAGTTTTGGTAGAATTCGTCTTTAGCTTCAGAAGTGCTACAGTCACTTGAGGCATATACAGAAAAGCCTAACAGACACAGATGCTTCAGTCTATTGCTGATGATATACACGAAGCCATTCAACCGAATCGCACACAGACGACTGCTAACTGGGATCCAATCCAGTAGTGTACTCTCAGCCTTCCAGCTCTGAGTGATGACAACGCCGGTCCGACCACGAGCACTTGACACCGAATCACCTGACACGCAAAGAGTGAAACAAGAAGCCGAGCTTGTATATGTGGAGCGAAGTGTTAACACTGAAGTTGGGTCTTACATGCGTGTTTGGGAGACACAACACACATCTATATTGAAGGTTTCAAGATTTCTAGTTGCGGCGGTCTGTTGCCCCGTTTGGTAAAGTTGGCGGAACTTGAAAGCAGAAAAGTGAATAAAATGCCTAGCAGTGAGAGCCGCTTCTCTGTTTTCCCCCATCTCCAAGTCATTGACCTAACGTGGAGAGTTACAAGCTCTCGGTCGCGACCCATTGCGGCTTCTCGTGTACATTTAGAAATGGGACGTGAAGTATGAAGAGCTGAGAAATAATAAATGTTTCCGGAGGGACCACTGGAGATTTTTGGGTAAATACTACTCCACGGCTACCCATACTGCAGATGGGGTTTCTCTTTGGGAACCTTAACCGGAGCCTTTGAATCAAAAGTCTAGCCCACAAGGCAGTGGACCGTTAACCCAGTACTCGAACGTGACCAAAGCACCCGTGAGGAAACTTCTGGTCTGTCGCGTGAAACCTGATTGTTGCACAAATTCTATTTTGTAGAGCGTGTATTGATTTTTACGCCAAGCATGGATGCCTCAGTTAGGACTTTCCACCAATTTGAATTTTTTGCATCCCTGTTGTGCCGCCAACGGTGTCTGCTTCATTTGTGTATCGACCCCCAGTCAGCTGACTCTACTGATGCAAGCACACACACGTACGGAATTTTCATGGACATGTTTGATTGTTTACTTTTTAATAAACGCGTTTTCAGTGACACCACGTCTGCCTTTTTCACTGTAATGTTTTCTTCGTCAATGCTTTTTTTTATCAATTTGCCCCTCGGATTCTGTCCCTAGCCCCATGCATCCAATGTGACAAGCGGAAGGAGGACGGGCCAACAACCTTTGGGCCGGGCAATAGGTGTCCGATGAAGTGTAATGACTCCTCCCACCTTCGGGAGAAACCTCCAGCTACTCCACTTCTACGCTCACCTAGCGTCCATTCGCTGCATTGTCCTCTCCAGAGGTACAGTGGTTTGAACCAGATGTTTCCCATCGACTAGTTCAGAGACTGGACTGTCATCTACCCATCGACCTGTCAGGCTAGATTGCATCTTCGGCTTAAGAAAACCATCTCGCACAGCTCTTTGTGTCATAGGGGCACGCAAGCCATCACCGCACGCCAAGGCCCAGTCTAGTCGCGATAGAGATATACATTTATTGAGATCTGGATAATAGAGATGGAATTTGTCATCTAGTATGTTTGAAGAAAACGTTGGGTAGACTTCGTAGTGTTTGGAAATTTTACATTGGGCGAGCCGACCATAAGAATACACCTGCGTCCAAAAGACGTTTGATGGATGTGGCAATAAGTTTGAAGTATCTGACCAGAAAGTCCAAAGGAATATCGTGGAAGCACAGAATCAGTGTGGGAACCAAAACATCTAAATAAATAAAGTGGAGGAGAGAAAGAATTCGGCCTCCGCACGTAAAATTTTAAATGTCTAGTTTTTAGGAAAACTGCTGCGACGCGGTTGGAACAGGAATGACCGTGGCTAATAGTAACTCCGAAGTATTTAGTAGATGCCTTTCTAACAATGTGCTTCACTTTTATGAGTAAGTTTGGAATGGACGCACGAGGGCCAGAATAATTAGTGCTACTTTGAAGGTAAAACAGGCGGACCAGTTGGTGAGTTCGCTGACTCTTTGTTGCAGGTGTCTGGACAGAATTAATGGAATAAAGCCTACCGAGGATTAAGTCATCCGGATATTTTGTAATCGGGCTGCCATTGTACGTGGACATGGAAGAGGTACAAGTAAAAATTGTAAAAGGTGATCGAATGGATCACTGTAAAACACCTGTTGCAGAGGGGACTACTGAAGAGGTTTTCCCATAAAATTGTTTGGATTGTTGGCGACCGTATAGTAGTTGACAGAATAGTTGTACGTGGGATGCGTCCAGTCCTCAGTCTGAAAGAATTTGGAATTGTTTGAATTCTTTGCTGACACAGCTGAATGCATCACCGTAATAAAAACAAGCTGACCACGTGAGTTTGGCAATCTAAAATGGCTAAAAGGGACAAGTGAAACAAAAGTATCCAGAGCCGAGAGGTAGCATCGTTACGCAAATTTTGCACGAAGTACCACACTGATTTATTTTTGAGGGGGAGTTTACGCAACATAAAGTTTTCAACGGTCTTCATGTTTATCAGTGCGAAGGTAGGCGGTGGAACGTAATTTAGGTAAACCCTTTTTAGGCATCGGGATAACAGAGGCCACCGTCTTGAGTTAAGCTTTTGTCGAAGAGTTCCTATGATATCGGAGACAGTGTTCTTGCATATTTTTTCAGAATTCATAAGAACAGGAAGAAGACAGAAGTCGTGAGATGTGTGTATTTCGTTAACTCTTGCCTACCTTTTACGCAAAAACATCTCAGTTTATGCATCATATAGTGAGAAAAAATATTACCCTGGAATGGGATAGATCGAAAGTTCTTACAGTGCCTTCTGTTTGTGTGTGTGTGTGTGTGTGTGTGTGTGTGTGTGTGTGTGGTGGGGCTAGAGGAGATCTGTTCGATTAATGCTAAGCAATCAAACATTTTGTTTTGACCTCTTTTGTACACGAACCGCTGGCTGGTGCGCCACGATACACATCGCTTCGCTAAATGCCAACAGCTTCGATTTGGGGTTGTGCAATCTTGCTCTGAAGGATTGGGTTCGGTCAACTTTGTAACCTGATGCAGTTGAGTGTTTTACAATTGAAGAAGCTGGAGGTCTGACCTCATTCTCTGGGGCCGCATTGGATTGGGTCATCAATTTTTGACAAGCATTTTGGTACGTGCTCCAATACTCGTTGAGCGAAGCAGCGACCCGTTCTGCCAATGTGTACTTCACTGCAGCTGCAAGTGAAGCGATAAACAATATGTGAGACATAAAGATCAGCAAGACTGTCTGAGTGACTTTTGAAGCTTAGCCCTTTGGTTTTCTATAACAGATGCAAGTGCGCCTCTGTGTAAGAGTCTTGTGGCTGACTTAAATTTCCATTTATCTTGTTAAATAAGTGGTCATTTTTAAATTATGAAACGAAAATTTGCTTCTTTTCAACCGTAATTGGTTTTTCCTTGCTTTTCTCGGTTTTCCGATTAGTTCGATGAACTTACCGGTCTAACTATTGATCAGCAACGCTCTTCGCATGAACTCCTGTTCGTGTTGCATTTGATCCTTGGTCCAGATTTGCTGCTCTCTGTTGAGAAGAGTTCGGGCTAAATCGCTTTTGTAGACTTTTGGTGCGATGCTAGAGGATTCGGAATAACGACCGCCCCAAGTTCCTTTGCGATGAGTGCTACGTCGCAATGTTCCTTTCGGAGGTTTGTCAGTTATAATATCTAAAAAAAAAGTAGGCGTTGCCACATACTTCTCCGTGAGTAAAAATAAGATTAGGATGAATTGGGTCCACGGTGTTAATAAAGGGAATAAACGTTTCTCTTTCGAAAAAATTAAAAAATCATCAACGTATCGTCTGTAAACAGAAAACTGAGAAATATTATCACAAAGTTATCTTTTGATGATTCTCACAAATACGTCTGCCAAGGGTGGATACAAAGGACTTCCCAAGTCCCCACTATCTCTGTGCATAAAAGAATGAGGTCCCCTATGTGTTCATTACTGACGGGTAAATGAAAGTTAAGCTATGAAATAACGTCATGAAAGTAATCTACTGCCTCAAAAAATGCACTATAATGCGAAAGGGCCCAAGGTCAAAGGAGTACATTTTAGCAGAACTTACTAAAATCTTGGTTGATGTCCACGAGCTGAAAGGATTCCTGTGGACAGCATGGTGTTAGATATTTTCAGATGCGGGCAAGGATGTCAGCAAGCCAGTGCACAAGTTTGGGGTATGCCGATTTTTTGCATGCATTGTTTAGTCTGAAAGGGGACTCCATACTTATAGACTTTTGGCGACCCTGTTAAATAAAGTGTGTTCCAAATAGTTTCAGTTTCTCGCATGTTTTCCGAATCCATGTAAGAACGTATTGTAAAGCTGTCCTGACATCTGTTTCTCTGTCAGAATATTGTTCTCCGGCGTAGTATCCGGCCTGAATCGTTGCGTCATATAGCATGTCTTTGATCTTCTTTTTCCCGTTGTGTGATTTAACCTGGATTGTTTTGTGAATGCGGTAGACAAGAATAAACGATGTGCTTGCTTCTCGATTCTCATGTTTTCTTTCTGTTCGTATGAATTGGATAGAGAGGATCCAGTCCTTTAGGATTACGCTGGCGTGCCGTCTGGACAACTAGCTTTGTGTCGGAAGCTGTGTTCATTCTTTTTGTGCATCTGAGGGAGGAACGAAACCTGAAAGTAAACTTTACTGGGTTCATTGTTGTTGTGTCCTTATCGGGCTCAACATAACGTGTCATGAGCTGAAAGCTGAATGCTGTTCACTCGTTGCAGGCACGTTCGTGAGTTTCGGTTTATACTGGCCAACGAGTCACGTGCCTCAGGTCGATTGAACCTGTTTGTCCTTGAAGCCTGATGGTTGTTCGATGTATGACTCGCGTTTCGTTTAAATCCATAGTTGTATATTTTGGATTGCCATTTGCCTCGTTCTAGTTACGGAATACATTCATTTCCTACTGCGGTATCGTTTAGTGAGCATAACAGGAGTGATTTCGAGGTGTACGGCAGCAACGAAGTATCAGTTCCGTTTTTCATCGTCTACTAAAAATAAGCACTGAATTGATTTTGCGCTGCTTAACTGCACAGTGGTTTTCCCGTTGTCACAGCAGCTCCTGTTGCCAGTTAGCGATCGTGTATGCAGAGAATTGAGCCTGTGCAGCATGACTTTGATAGACTTAGACAGCGCTCTGACAGAAGAGGGCATTCTAGCATTGAAAGCCCATTCGTCGTTGCTGCATAATTGTTTCCAAACCTTCCCCAAGTTAAATAAATCTTATATAAAGGTATTGTTTTCGGGGTGCACAAGTATAAAATTAGTGAAGTCCATTACTAACCTGTGAGGGTATTGTTTCATTCATGGCCAGCACGAAGCCTGTCTTTCCTAGAAGATTAGAGCCACCACGATGAGTCATGTGACGGGCAAGCAATGCCATCCAGTGTCGAGGTCAACATTTGAGAAAACAGAAACATGAGCTACATAACAGCGGATCGATGACGTGGACTGAAAAGATGAGAAAGGAATCTTGTCGAGCTGGGGTTAGCAGTGTCATCAACCAATGAGAAAAAACGGTATCCGATACCCGTTGAACCATTTAGTTTATGGTGCAACGACTGGTTCTAGTAACTCACAATGCTATATAAACAATGCTCTGAACCAATAAACCGAGATTGTCTGGCAGCAGAGAACATTCTTCTTAGCTATAGTGGGACAGTAAAAAGCAACACCGAAGGAGCAGTCAGTACACATTGGACCCAATTTTGATAGGTTCTATATGTCACGGCAGACAGAAGAAAAGTAATGACAATGTTCTGATGGAATGAAGCCCTCCATCAGTCGCTGTTTCGAGATGCAGCTGAACTCTTTACATCGAAAATGATTGTAGTATTGCAAGTTTCCGAACAGTTTTAAAGCTTGCGTCACAGCAGCCGTATCACCTATATTACTGGCTACAAGTCAGTAATCTATCTAAAGAGTTGTAGAATATGCCCATCGATTCATGAAAAAAACTTGTAACACGAAGAAATTTCTTTTCGAGATATCACTTCAGGCATTGACATATATAGTACTGGGTAAAAGAGAGTATATGCCCAGCTAAAGATAGCAGAGAGTGAGTAAATGTGCAACAAATCCGGTAACTCGACAACATGCTTCAACTTGATGAATCTTGTTCGTTGTGTGAACGACAATAAGTGTGAAATGTGTAATCAAATGGCGTAAAAAGACAGGTGTGAAAAACAAAGGTGCGAAAAAAAAGATGTGAAAAAAGAGGTGTGGGGCTGGGGAGAATTTGTACATGGGAACCATAAGAAAATCACTTGTTACGGCCACGGCAACAACAGCTGTTGAACGAGGTTACGTTGCTTACACAAATCCGGCTTCACTAGTCGAATTGCTATGGCTTCCGACGCCATCAGCAACCGCCTGCGTAATCCTTTCGCATTAACTCTGGGAGTTATCAGGACTGGTCTAAAAGCTGTCACTGTGTCGATTTGATGTCCGCTACCCACCAGATGTTGTAGGATTGCGCTATTGATAGTACGAACTGTTCCTTTGCGTAAAGAAGCCGGGACGTGTTCTGATATCCTCTTAGACAGGCGTCCCGTCGTATGTCCAATATAGTGTGCACTACAAGAGCACGTAAACTGATATAGAACAAAAGATTGAGACTGATGAGGCAACCTGTCCTTGGATTGTTGAACAATGAAAGGCTTCGTATTTGTTAAGATTCGGACATGCGCAGTGGGGAAGGCCTTCCCAAGTGTCTTAGATATGCGTAGCTCCAGTATTTCTGAGGTTTTGTCACCTTTGAACGGGACAGTTAGAAAAATATCCTTTTTCTTGGCCAATTGAACTTTCATTTTGTGTCTCCTCTCTCCCATATGTTGACGAATAAACGGTTCTGGATAGCCGTTTTTTAATAATGTACCGCGTATGTGTTCGAGTTCTTGGGCAATCGTGTCAGGACTACAGATGTTTCTTGCTCTGTAGGTCAGACAGCTCACAAGGTTTCTTTTGTATCGTAGGGGGACAAAACTTAGGAAATGTGTGTATTGCCCCAACCATGTACATTTTCGATACACTCTCCTTTCTATATGTCTGTCCTCTATTCTACGTAATCCCACATCAAGAAAGGCGAGGAAATTGTCCGTCTCTACTTCCACTGTAAATGTGGTCATTGAGTGGGCGTTGTTGAATGTTCTTATGGTTTCCATGTACAAATTCTCCCCAGCCCCACACCTCTTTTTCACATCTTTTTTTCGCACCTTTGTTTTTCACACCTGTCTTTTTACGCCATTTGATTACACATTTCACACTTATTGTCGTTCACACAACGAACAAGATTCATCAAGTTGAAGCATGTTGTCGAGTTACCGGATTTGTTGCACATTTACTCACTCTCTGCTATCTTTAGCTGGGCATATACTCTCTTTTACCCAGTACTATATATGTCAATGCCTGAAGTGATATCTCGAAAAGAAATTTCTTCGTGTTACAAGTTTTTTTTTTAATCTAAAGAGTTGTTTTGCAAAGATTGCACTAAAATAGAAGTTCAATTTCGACAGCTCATCACAACATGACACTTTTAGTCATTGTTACCAGCTTGATTATCATGACTGTCTACCATGAAAATGTTTTAGCGAGTGGAACTAGGGCCAATAATTTTCTGTATTTCACAGCAAAAGCGAACTTATCGATGGAATTCCTACTTGACAACAACGCGCAAAGATCAAGCCGTTAGTATTTTGCAAAATCAGAAAGTGGAAATCTCTTCATTTTTGATAGAATATTAGCAACTTTTTTGGATACGACGGAGTTCTGCAACCTTGGTGAATTGTTCTGCACAGGGTTCCTCATTGGTCTTCCGGAGGGGCCAAATGAAACGAAATGGTGCTGATTGTGTGATGTCTCAATGTATCTGCAGATTTGCTCTGTTGGACGAACCCCATGTGCTGTGTTCGGAATTAACGGCGAACACAGTACGTAACGGATCCGTTTATTGGGGCATCAGTAAACACGTGCGTAAACGAGCGAGAAGGTGAATCATCTATTGGCAAGCCCGAGCAGCACATGCGATCGAGTGCGGCCAAGCAAGGCTGCTCAGCGGCAACGGGTCCACATGCAGCATGGCTCAGAACCAAAGTCGAGCTGGTTACGGCAAGCCGTCCGTGGTATGGGTAAAGTCACAGTGGTGTGTGCATGTGACTAGTCGTGGTGGCGAACAGGCATCAATCAATAGGCAGTCAATAACGCCGCGTGCGTATGTGACAGTCTAACTGCGCACGTGACTACTTGAACCGACGCAACACACCGTGTGAACTGTTCAGGTCCGACAGAAAGGCTTATGTTTGTCTCGGTTTCACCTTAGAAGACTACTTTTTTCAAGCCGTTTTTAACATACTTCAACTTCCATTGATCCCAGTGATAAGACCTACTTGGATAAAGCGCAAGATTCACGTGTAAGACACCCACAGAGGCGGAGTGAAATCTCTCTGTCAGTGTTACCGAGTGGATTATCTACATGGCAGCTTGTTTCGCCGTGTCAACCGACAAAATAACATTGGAAAAATCACCAAGTAATTCTAAAAATGGACTCTCCGTCCATGCACTCTCCATACGATTCAACTTAGATTACAATTGTAAACAGACAGACAAGTTTGCCCCTTGCGGCTGGTTCTACGGAACGGTTGAATCCGAAATATTGTTCCAAATTTTCGCCTTCAAACCGATGCAGCACTTGAAGTGGGGTAAACTTAGCGGCTGCGCGAAAGCCAATGATCATTGTGAAGAAGTATAGATGATGAATGGTAGTTATTTCCAAGTCGGTCGCGTGCTACCGAGAAACCTTGTCGATCCATCCATATATCACTTAGTTCTGACATTAGTAGGTAGGATGAGTTGAATTTCCAGGGGATTCGAAAAATTCACGAATTTTGAGTTGGTAGTGGTATTAGACTGGTGAACAAACATTTTTCGTGATTAATAGGAAGAATTTGGCTGATCCGACATTATCAGAAGCTGTTTCAGTCACCTGGAGGCTGGATCTGAAATCAGTGTTCGAATCTTGTGGTAACTCTGGTAGGGCGCTGTCGGCCGTAACTGGTGTTAAATAATCACCATGGCTCCAGTACCCACCTGCGAAACAAAACAATTCCCCGATTCGTTCAACTGTAGAAGAATCAACATAGTGAGAAATTACTATCTTCTCTGATACACTGAACCATCTATATGGAGCTATCATAGCCATGTATGGAGTTACCCATAAAAACGCTTGTTTTACTTTTGTTCCGTTTTCTTCCTATTGCTCAATAAATTTACCGGGTGATTTCAAACCTAGTGTTTTCAATTCTTCAGTGCCGTTCAAATCCTCGGTAATTGGGTCTACAAGTGTTATGAAGTTGAATGAGAGTCTGTACCATAAAAAAAACAACGAAAGTGACCTTAGTCGAACTGAAGCATCACAAAACAATAACAACTGTTGGAAAGCCGTCCGTCGTAAGAGTACACCGAGGTACTTACTTTTTACTTTTACGCGATTATCGCCTGTGACAGGATAAGTCGGCTCCATGGATATCACTGGCCTTTGCTGCGGTCGGAGACTAGCTTGCTGCAGATCGTGAACCAGTTCTTTTCCACCGCTGGACTCCATAGACCGATCGAAGACCCGGAAACGGTACGTCTTTTTCCATGGCATCTGTCCACGTTCTGAGCCGACCACCAAGGCAAAAACGCCAACCAGAGCGAGGAGTAGGGTAGAGGGTTTGTTTGGTTATCTCTGACTCGGGTCGCTGAAGTGCATGGCCGAACCACTGAAGTCGTCGATGTTGGAGGAGGATGGAGAGCGCATCGACTTGAGGGCATAGTTTCCTTATTTCTTGGTTGGACGTCCCGTCGCGCCAGTTAAATTTGAGGATTTGCCGCATGCACGAGTGATCGAAAACCTCCAGCCTTCTGGCATCTTCAGCTCACAGTGGTCAGGTATCGTTGCCATAGATGAGTACGGGGCAGTTGGCGGCTTGGTAAACACGAACTTAGACCAATAAGCTGATTTCACTGCGAGTCCACAGCGTTCATCTTAGCTAGAGGATGGCTTTCCTGGAGCTATCGATCCGTCTTTTGTTTGGCTGTTCGGAAGCAGAGTTAAGGCTAAGTTAGATAAATCGCGAAGCCGGTGAATAGTCGTCATCGTTTAAAATCAGTTACGGACTGGTGCTAAATCGCGTGATGTTCACTCGAATTAAACTGTTGATATTCGGCTCCGATTGCCCGGTAACACAAACCTCAATCGGGACTCAGTGGATTTGCACGACACTCCGCTGTTGGTGATGATTTTAAACAAGGATGAAAAAGTTGTACAGATTTTAGATGATAAGTTAGGCTTTGAAATTGTATAATGAATCCTTCTATAAACTTTTTAACCACTCACTACTGAAACTGAAATGTTCCGTCGCCTAATATCCGGCTTAGTCCGAGTCTCTGCCATGACCTGAAGTTTGTGCATCATACTTTTCCTTTGGAAACAACTCATCTACTCAAGGGACAGTTTGCCCTTTGAATAATGGCCTACGCAAAGTTTTCACCAGATTGGATCCAGGAAGTTTCTCAGGAATTCGTGTAAAATTTCATTTTTTGCCATCGAAAATGATTGGTCGAATGACTCTGTTATCTGTTTATCGAGCCACTAGAATACGTCCAATATATATATTGTTTACATAATACCTTCTACCTGTTAACTGGTGATGTTTATTTAACATGTCTTAAAACGATCTAGAGAGCGAGTCACGGGACAAAATGATCAATAGGACGTCCGTGACATATTGTGGTAATTCCAACTGAATATTTCACTGTTCATTCTCTCGAACTGTCGAAACGTGACGGAATGTCAATTGGAACTCTTCTGTAAGTATTTGGATGTCTTTCAAAATATTTACGTAGCCTTGAAAAATGAGTGTTTATTAATAAAATAATCTAAACGCATACACAATCTTAAGTTTTAATTTGATTGCGGACCTTCAAATTCAAAATAATCAAATTTCTATGCCAATTAAGATCGTGCTTTGAATGTTGAAAATTTGCGCCTACTTTCTAATTTTTCTGTTCCGACTATAACTTTAAAGGATACAAATAAAGTCAAACAGGCTTCATAAACCGGAACATAAGTATTCGGCACTTACCTAGCGGTTCTGACTACGGTCGTTTAGACGTGTGTTGCAGGCTCACGGTTTTTTATTGAGGCAGGTCACGGTTGGAAGAGGATCACTGTTGGCCAGTCCATGACACGGTGGAAGGGTATGAAAAGCTTGACCACTGAACTTGATCATGTAGGGCGTGTTAGGTTTCCTGGATGAGACCCAAGAGATTCACTCAGTCACTGGTTGCATGCTTCTTGAAGATATGGCACAGCATGGTTATCAGGGGAGCTCTTGTCTTCAAAAATTTTTCTTACCGAATGGGTACAACTGCTTTTAGTAGCCTTCTTGTTTTCTCCATTCATTTTTTTGTTTTGTTTGATTCCCAGTTGAGGTTCCCGCTGAGAGGTGGCCCTCAGAACGGCCACGCCCATTGTGGTTGTTCAAAATGAAATAAGAAATAAAACAAAATGGGACAGAATAGCAGAAAACAAAGATGTGGTTAGTGTAAAACGATCTGTCGTACACCGGTGGTTGTCTGCAACTTAGCAATGAACCGGGCAAGTTGATATTCTCTGACTGACTCCTTAAAAGTTGTACGGAAAACATCGTCGTATGCGTGAGCAGTTGATTTTCATACAAGCCTACTTACTTGAACGTTAGGAATCTGAATAATTTTTTCCATACTTTTTTAGAAAATGCTTAATGTCTTCAGGCTTTCTAATACAAATGAGCTGGGACAAACTACAGTGATCACTTGTGCAATACTTGATTAAACAGCTGAGCTGTCTGACAATACTTATCAACCGCTCAGCTGGTAGACTGGGAGAGATCATCAGAGTACCTATCACAAAGTCAGCATGGTGAAGTGTGTGAGAAAGTAACACAGCTTATGAAACAAAATGATTCATCACGTACACAAAGTAAGGAACTGGATTTTCCGGAAGACTGAAATGGCATGATCAGATGGAACAAGATGAAAGTAATTGAGAACCGATGACTTTTCCGTCCTACGCCGAATCCTAGCGGATCAGGGCATTGAATACGATGGTGGGTCAAAAGCGAAATATTCAAGAGGATGAAGAAATACCTCATTTGACTGTGATTATGCGAACTTGCTGGCGGACTCTGTTGCACCTTTCTACTAGAAGAATCGAATACAGTTACTGGCCTGTGGAATACTCCCCAAGGCATCAGACTTACATTTAACGAGGGGACACTTATTTTGCACACATGGTAATGAAACGTGAGCAGAACAACAAGAGGTATCTTATGTCACCCTGTAGAGAGCTTCACGAACAAAGAAATTCCTGAGGAATAATCAGTGGCATTGTATAAACCTTGATCGACTGTAAAATTATTCAGACAGAATCTGAATAACAAGGGCTTGGATACTACGATCAGCGAGCAAAGTCAGTAATTCGGTCTTTTAAACTCGGTTGGACTGGTGACTGTATGGTAAAAATACAAATTCTTTTCAGTCTGATCTTTGCTGGTCGACTGAAGATAAGATGGAATTTACAGGTAATTCTAAATGACTTTGACTGCAATTAGTTCCCCTGGACTGGAGTACCGCTCGTGCGGTATTCGTTTTTTAAGCACGGAGATCTATTCATACTTGGGTTAGGCGGGAAAGCTTTGATGTGCCCGTTACTCAGACATCGGTTAATACTTTCCCCGTTAAGTGATGGAGCCTGAATGATTACTTAGTATAGGTGGTGGTGGAAAATCTAAACGGACAACTTCACTCTGATGAATTTGCACTATCGGGATGCATAAAACGAGTTCTGTTTAAAGGTACGCAAACTGATCAAAACTATCTCAGTTGTGCTTCAGGAATGTGTGCTGACGCTCCTCTTTAAAAAGTCCACTGAGGAACCACGACCATGAATAGCTGTTGATTTTCTGTGGTTTAGTTACAGCCCAACTCGAGGGGCCAACCGACTGGGAACTTGAGAAGCGACTGTGAGCAGAAGTGAGTTGTCAAGTGTGGGCAAATGGAGAAGGCTGGGTCCAATGGCAATACTAGCAATCTTTATGGTTTTATCAGAAGTACCGGTCCACGGAAGCCCGGTGTGAATTAAAAAAGAAACCAATGGCTCACTGATTCATTCCCAGGAAAATT
Organism: Fasciola hepatica; assembly: GCA_948099385.1. Classification (NCBI taxonomy): domain Eukaryota; kingdom Metazoa; phylum Platyhelminthes; class Trematoda; order Plagiorchiida; family Fasciolidae; genus Fasciola; species Fasciola hepatica. The sequence continues at coordinate 9,230,308 of CANUEZ040000019.1, forward strand.
ATCTGGACCTTTAGGCGGAGGATTTTAAATAACAGTTCAGTTGATCTACTTCAACATTGAACCTTTCGATAATATTTTTAAGAGAGACGACACAGCTAGGTATCGTTCTTCTATCATAAACGGAGGTCATGAGAGACACGCCATTTTGAAAGATACCAAACCGCGGGACTGGTTGAGTTATTTCCATTTCTTTTCACGGATGGAGGCAAAGCTTTGGTTTCGGAGTTAATAAGACTCCTCCAGGTAATATGGGATAGTGAGCAGACTCCCAGGGAATGGTGTGAATCGATGATAGTGCCAATTTAGAAGAAAGGCGATAGGCTTTCTTGTGAAAACCACAGGGAAGTAAGTGTTAAGTAGCACATCCAAAGTGTTCGCCAGAATTATTCTCCACCGATTATGCGGCGTCCGTCAAATGTATACTCTTGAGAATCAAGCCGGTTTCTGACTCAGCTGAGGTTGAGTCGACAGATTTTGGAGCACAGGCACATCTTACGCAAACCCACAAACTCTGTCTTCTTGGATCTCAAAGGGGTATTCTATTCAGTCGACCACACTGAAGGGTGCGACGAAGTAATTTCCTTCTAAATCTCAGTGCTTGTATGCGAACAGCAGAGGCCGATTTCGTGGCTAATGGCTTACCCGAATTCACCAATGGAAAGTGGTGTTCGTCAAGGTTGACCTTATTTGCCCTTCCTCTTTAATTTTATAACTTAAATGGTTCTTGAGGTAACCCAATCCTCGTGTGCGAATGGCGACATTGGTCGGTGCCCAGGGAGTAGGCTGTCTGACTTGGAATACGCGTACATTATAGTTCTTCTGGGTGAAGATCCAGATAAGTTAGAAGCTTTTTTTAGATAGCCTAAACATCAGTGTAGAAATGTTTGAGAAGCGTTTCGCACCTTCAAAGTGTAAAGGCTCGTGAAAAACTGGGTTGACTCCACAACAAAAACTGACGTGGCAGGAGAAGCTCTAGCTGAAATAGATGTTTTGCTCCCTGGGCAGTTACTTCTCACCAGGTGGACAGATAACGAATGAAGTGTCATCGCGTATACTGAAGGTGCGTTTGACTTTCGCCAACCTCAGTCATCTGTGGAGCCCGCGTAACAACCTGCTGCCTGTTAAGAGTTGAGTGTACAACGCGACAGTTAGATGTGTTCTTTCAAAGGGCTCAGGAACGTAGCCGGTAAGATAGAAGATACACAAAAATGGTCGGTTTTGAGCATCAATGTCACCGTAGCGTTGCTAGGTTATGGCTGCAGCACCGTATCAGCAAAGCCTATGGTAATCCTAGAATTTTGGAAGCCAGGGATCAGTCTACGTAGCAGGTACTGTATCTAAACAGGTCATGATGGCTGGGGCTTGTTACGCATGCCCACTGCTAGACTTCCCCAGCGTACGCTGTTCTCCAAGGTGGGTAGAAATCAGAGGGCAGGTCGAGGTGGTCAGTCCATGATATTACAGAAAGTTATGAAAACCATGATCAATGGATTTGGCCAAGTAGGACGTGTTGGACTTCCGGGTTGGGGTCTACGAGACCCGGATTATTGCTTCGTCTTCGACTCTTTTTCATTATGTGCCTCTACCTATTTCGCCTTAAGCTCGATGATTCTGTGAGGTAGCAACCAAAACCAGCGCACAGAATTTCGAGGTTGATGGTTGAATGAACTGAACTGAAACTGGAGAACGATGACACCGAGGTCACAAGTTGAAGTTTTGGGGTAAGTAGTATCTACAGGTTTGTGCACGAAACTTCGTCAAAGCACACAAGCGTTTGGAGTGTACATGGAGTGTGCTAGGATCCGAGGGAAGGTATGGATCGAGGAGTGCCTGGTACGCATAGCTGATGAGCGGCAATAACGGCGAAGCCGATCGTGTGCTTCCGGGAAAATCTGTCCACCTGCCTGTGGATAAAAACTGCATCAAAAATGCCCCAAACGGTTTCAGTCTGCTTCTAGATCGGTCATTGAAAGTGCCAGTCCAAGGCGAGTCTGACTGTATGTTTAACCACGTTGTTATGTTGAACGATCAAAAACCTGGTTCGACTTAGTAGAATCACTGTGAGAAGAAATTCGTTCAAGGTTCTAATGTACGGTTCAGTCGTCTGCTTCCCTTCCAGAGCAGTTATGTGAGATTTTCTGTCCTCAATATTTACACCCCGGAAAGTCATAGATTCATCAGTGAGGGCTCGAAAATTGAAGTCCAGCTTGCTTTCCCTGAAGTTTGGCTAGTATCACATGATTCAGTAAGGGCCGTTGAAGTTAAACCGGTTCTTATTGCTGTTGAACGTTCACCTCCGGGTGCATAAATCGATTATTTGACTTGAAAAAAACATCGCATGATTCAATTCAGTGTTCGGAATGATAGGATTAACGACCCATTCTTATCGATTTCAAACATGACAATCAGTCATCCGAAGCATCGATCGCATCTTTCTGTACTGCAAGGAACTGCAGCGACGGAACCAATTGGCGTCGTGGACTTTTAAACAATCAAATTGCGCAAGAAATTTGTAAGAGTAGGGGTTAATGTAGATACCAGAACAACTCAGCTGCTTGAGGGACATCTAGTACAATTTCATCTCTAGTTAACTGTGCTCGCATGAAGGATTTCCCGATTCAACAATGATCATTCAATTGTTCATAAATTTAGTTCATCGTCGATCGTTTCCCTAAATAGTTACTATTAGAAAAACACGAAGCCGATTCACTGAGCAACAGGAAGGCTGACGGTGCCATTAGGGAAGACTAGATTTCCATCTCTGTATTTAGGAAGAAAGTAAGGGGGGGGGGGGGGGGGGGGTTGAAACACTAAATCTGGACGGTTCAAGTATAGCCGTGGTTTGAACAGCGGGGTTGTCTAACACCAAGAGTGACAGTCAGGAGCAAATTTCGGTTCCATCCGATCGGGCATTGTTTTGCCACTATAACCTTTCATCACTGTTAGACAAATAGTTTGTACAGAGTAAAAGGCAGGAAATACATTTTCCCATCCTCAAGCCTTGTGTTTTTAAGGATAATAAATTTAGAGTGACCCAACTATGATGTGATATATTTTCCATAGTGAAAAAACACAGAAGTGTTTGGTATCCCGGTTTTTGAAACTGATTGTAGGTTGACTTTATAGTCTGCATTTTGTTGAGGTTTCTATCGCCCGTCTTCAAGTTGTACAGTTTACGCATGACAAAAACACATTCGAAATAGAAACAAAATAGGTAATTGAATCGTGTTTGTGAATATAATTCCACCAATTTTCGTTCGTAAATCACGAGCGAGTTCGATATAAACAAAAACCATTGCTTAAATTCGGTTCATTTTATGTAACGCACACTTTGCATTATTTTTGTTTTAATTCACAAATCAGGTTGCCGTTTCGAAAAATCAGACAGAAAAGATGGACCCTTTTTGTTTTAGTGTCTTTGATCAGCTTTGGTTTCGTACAATATTATCGAAGCGGAACACCGTGGCCTATAGAATATATCGAAACCAGATGGCGTGAATCGGGAGCGTATGAGCACCGAATGCCTTGGGTACCTACCAGCCAAAAACAGTCTCAAATAAAAGTCTACATAGTGGAAGAACATCACGAAGGTAATTTCCGGGACCACTCAGAGGTGATAAAGTTGCAATTTCTTAGCATGCTGAAAGTGTTCTCTTTCTATACTTGCTTTGACTTAGGATTTGAAACGTCGAATGCTCGTGTGAACATGTCACGAGTTGCTATATTCTTTTTGCCTTGGTAAATAATGTTGCTCGTGAAAGTGCGATTGAAAAAGAGTAACCGTGTTCAGAATAATGAAAGTTTTGACCTCCACGTCCCTGTTTTTCAGGGCGATGTGTCTAAAACTCTGCTGATGCTGAGAAGCATTCTTTTTTTTTAATTCAACCGCACCACAGCGTTTTTACATTGAATCATCTATAACGGGTGTCTATCTGCGTTGTCTCATTCAGCATATTCATAGGCATTGGGGCTAAATCCACAAAATACTGCGACCTATATTGTTTGTAACTGAATGACAACATCCAAGCGTGACCAGTATGTCAGGCCCGAATGAGGTCCGGAGTGTATCGAAAAAACCATGTACCATGTGGTGTGTCAAACGAGAAGGTATAATGTCAGTAACACGCCGTTTTCGGTGGAAAATTATGAGCCGACATTTCGGTTACCGTGGGTAAAACTACCTTGAGAAATATTGTCCACGGTAACCGAAAAGTCGGCTCAAAATTTTCCACCGACAACGCCGTGTTACTGTCATTATATCTTCTCATTCAAGCGTGATCCTTATAACATTTCAGAATGGACTCAAGTTCTGTGGTTTGTCCCATGCATCGAAGATGGCGGATGTAAAGTCCTGGAAAGCGCCCATGACTCTTCCATCCGCAATGACTCACCTCGCTAATAGACCCCAGACTTTTCCAGTCTGATTCAAGCCGGGATTATGAGCGGGCCAGTCCACGACCATGATGTCTCGGTACAGTAGACACTTCCCAATGAGGTTGACTGCATGTTTGACCATGGTATCACTTTGAATGATCATGGATCTCAGTCTTTATTTCGTAATCATCGAGGGAAGAAATTCATTCAGTGTCCTGAAGTAGCATTCAGCCTTTCCAGAACAGCTAACGGAGCTTTTCCCGTGCTCAAAAAACGTACTCCAGACTAGCACAGAGCCATCATAGAAGAATCGACGTGTGAATTTCAGCCTAAACTTTCTGAAATCACGCCAGCAGTATACGATTCCATCGGGGCCGACGAAATGAAACCTGTTCTCAACGACAATTATCACAATCTTCCAGGAAGTGTGATTTCTAGCTCTTTCCTCCCGATCTTGAACATGATGAATAGGTATGCAATACATTTATCTCATCTTTCTGCACAGCAAGTGCGGTGCAGGCCATAGGAGTTTAGGTCCAAGCCGAACGCTGACTTTCGGTTGCAACTCAACGAAATTATCGGTTAGTTCGAAATACCACCGAAGTGTTCTCTCGGTCTTGTCGGAGATTTTCCCTCGAATTTCAAGTTTCCTCTTCACAATGTGATGACTTGTATCCTTCAAAAGACTTGGGATGAATATTGACGATCTGGAAATTTTCTTGTGTATCCTGCACATGACCATATTCGAGTCATTTTACTCGAATATCTTCCTTGTTCCAGCTGAGAAAGCGTTGGGCCTCGGGCCATTTTCCTGTTCTGGTAAATGGGAGGACACTACTTCCAACCAGAATGTACGACCGGAATTACCTTATTTCGTGAACCATGTTTAACCTGAGAACGGTTCAGTAACACGTGACTAACCATTCCTGAAATTAGAAAATGATCTCATATTGTATAACATCTTTGGGCTTCGTAACCGCTGCGTGATGCTATAGATATTGATCGAAATGATTCGGTGGATAACAACGGTGTGACCTGCTTAATCGAGCAGAGAAGGCCGAGACAATGTGATCACGTGTATTGAGATGCACGGTGTGACTGTAAAAGCAAAAGATGCGAACATGAAACGAGCTACAATGTGTGTTGTGTTGCTTTACTGTCCAAACCTACGAGAAGTGCTAGATTACCGCCCGTGTGTGTTTGTATGCGATAATACGGTACAGAACCTGTGGGAACTCAACGACCAGGCAATCGTGGACAGTGTGTACTTGTCGACAGGGTTAACTATGCTACTGCAGTTGGGGTGACGCTGCAGGTTCAATCGGGGGTGTCCAGGTCTCATTTGGGCCAAGTTACACTATAAAGCGCTAGTTGTAAAAGGGCTTGTACGCTGGTGGATTGCAGGTTCCGATTCTGCTCGCAGTAAGAGGTCCTGACGCAACCGTGTGTTTGTTTGTTTGTGCGTGCGTGTGTTTTGCAAAGGGAAATGCAAATCGTAAATAGATGGTAATCGGTCCGCGTGAAACGAATACAACAAGAATTTTCGAAGTAGTAGGTTATTGTACCTGTATGACAACTAGAATTCTGTATTTTTTCGGGAGAAAGTAAATAAACCACTTCTCGCAAGTGATGAGTTTTAAAAATCAACAACCCGCTCCGAATCAGACTGAATTCCGAGCAATACCTGTGTACAAGGAAGAACTAAAATCAGTGTGCATCACACAAAAGATCATGAAAAAAATTGTTGGATATTTCGTTTTTCATGTCTCTTCTCTTCTGATGATAATACGAGATATTTCAGGCTGAGCTTTATTCGTGTACTATGCACTTTCTGATCTAAATCATTCTGGAAATTATGAATAACAGAGCACGACTTGCATATTGCAATATGGTTAGTATGACTTATAAGTAAGAAGAAATTGTTTAGATGCGTTTCTACTTTTGCCGTTTCCAGTCGGGTGCTGTAGTGTTGTTATCGTAAAAGAATATATGAATACCACATCGAACGCGTCAGCCTACGCAACCTGTCGAATGGCCTACATCACAGTTATGGCATTGCTAAACCTTCGAACAGAATGTATAAATCAATACCATATTACCTGGATGCACTGATTTTATTGATCTCTAGCTTCAGGGCACGACGAATGACGGCGTTCACATAATTCAGTGGAATCAATGTAAACTAAACTATCACACGCATTACGGGTCATTTGGCTGATATTTTAGCGTACGTGTGATTTATTTTCTGGTTTAGGTCAGCCCACGCATTCGGAAGATAGTGAAAAGATACTGAATTGACCATGAGATAATTGGGGGGAATCAGTAAACCTCAGCCGACTTGGGACACTAGTGGTTAAGGATGAATGAATTGTCATTTGTTGGGTTTAGGTAATAAAAACAGAAACAGGGTTAATCGATTTATCCGTAAATGGGTAGGCACAAAACCAGACTATATGCCGGTGAGTAAGCACGTAAGCAAAAACACAGCCAGGCGAGTACGTGAACACAAGTAGACGCGTGAGCGAAGCGCACGATCGGATCAAACCACACAAGCCCCCTCGGCAGATGACTGGATCTGATTGGTCAACACTACCCGGGATGAAGCAGGACTAGGATCAATAATGTAGGCGTCTAGGACTGCTGGCATGTGTCTACGCATGTGATGAATATAGATTAATTGTCCTCAAGGTACGCGCGTGCGTGCGAAACTGTCCGTCAGAGGGTGAGACTGTTCAGGCTGAGCGCAAGCGGCAGTCAAAATCCTGAGGTGTATCACTTTCAGGACTGAGGGAATGCAGCACGCATCTTTGTGTGATCAATTCCGATTTAACAAATGCAACCTTGAAGTTATGACTCGTAAATACCGACGCGGTTGATTACCACGTCAAGGAGACAATATGATAACTTTCCGACCGAAATAAGAAAACTACTGCCAAAATAGAAGCTGTAAAGTCCCGGAATTACTGGACACGCTGTTTGTGGTATCCACAATATTTTGCCTACTAACAAACAATAAAGCAATGACGTCAATTGCTTGCTCAAACGACGACTTGGATCAGCGCTTGCCCGAACATATTATGCAGCTGACCTCAGAATTGTTCATCGAACGATTGAGATCCCCACACCCTCGGTGAAACAAAGTCCATCTCTGTACACCAAATCGAATCTGATTTACCAATTTCAGTGTAGTTGCGGAACAACCTACGTGGGTAGAACAGAACAGCAGTTACGTAACGGAGTGATTGAACACATTCCAAATTGGGTACAACGTTTTGTGATGCAATCAGGGTCAGATCAAAAGCATAATGACAACGTTCGAAACCATAAGATCCCGTCGTCGGCCGTTGCTCGTCATCTTCTGATGACGCAACATCCAGCTGACCGGAGCACTGCGTTTCGGGTCATTTACGTGGCAAGGAATACCAGGCTTTTGAGGTTTGCTGAAGCTATTGCCATATATCGATGGAAACCTATATAGTGTCATCAGAAACAGCTCTTTGTTAATGTATCTTTACCATGGTGACGTAACTTGACTATTGTAATTTTCCCTGTATTTTTCGAACATAATGGTTTTACATTAACTTATATAAAAACAGTATCGTTCTGCAGTATGCACCATGTTGAGATGCAGCGAAATCGTACCGGACATAAGTCGTGCTATATTACAACTCTGGCTTTTCTTTTCAAAGCAATGAGTTGCCAATTTTGTCCTTCTTAGGGTGTCTACAGTATTTCTGAACACACTTTTCACAAGAATCAAGGAAATGACTAATTTCAAAACCCCAAAGATTGAGATCGAGATCTGCATAGCAAGAGAAAGCCAAGGTAAGAAAAAGACACAAAAAGTATTGCAAAACTGAGCACAACAGTATTCGACTCGATCGTCTGGGATTTTCAACATGGCTTGGCCCGGATGGTTGGAGTTTGCTTGAAGTTATCCTTTGTTGAACAAGTTGGTTCAAATTTTGGTGGCCTGGATGGTTTTTGTGCCAGCAAAAATGGCGAAGAAGTATCGGTTTTTCTCACGAAGTATTCTGCAATTTGTATCTGTTGCTACACCTGAAACATTTATCATATTCTATCATGATCAAGATGCAGGTACAAACGCGAAAGAATGGGAGGGGAGCAACGCAAAACAATACGAAATCTCACAAATCTTTCTGAGTAGGAGTTTTTTTTTAAGCAAACTCGCAAAAAATGGCATTCCATTTCCCCTTTGAAGGCTTCTATAATATCAGGTTCTTTATATTTTTCCGAATTTTACGATTACCGTTTGCTCTGGTGTTCAAAACTTTCTAAAATAAATATGCAGTACACGTGAACGTCATTCAACAACGCTGGTGTAACCTGAACTAACCATACTGGAAAGCTTCTACTGATGGACTGACGAGATGTATTCATTAAGCATACCGTTTTCTATGCAAATGTGAATGATTTATTCTATTGAGTTAACAAAAAAGTTGAATTGCCGTTGTCTGTGGTAAAATAGACCTAAAACAGGAACATACGATGAGGCTTGATAATCCCAATACTCAAGCCAATACTCGGCGTGGAAAAGATTCAGTTGACAAACTTGACCCTACTTGACTGTTGCTTGAATTCCTCCTCGTTGTCCGTACCTGAATTAACTGTTATTGATTGTCTGTTCACTTTCTTGTTTCATAATGAAAATGACGAGACCATGAAAGATTTTAAAGGACGCATTATCATAGAGACTCTGGTATCAGCCAGTTCCTATCGTGATCGATTTTACACTTTCATTTCCTAAGTCTACTCAATTACAGACGAGTTATGTTATGTGCTCCTATCGTAGCACATTCTGATTAGTCAATAAAATTCGGTCCACGGTCTCAAGAAAACCATCAGTAGCGCTATATAATATTCTTTCAAATGGTTTGACAATTACATGTTATTGAATAACATAAATTTAAAACTAAATTATCGACACGGTCAACTTATTGCATGGCATTATGTTAGATCAACGTTGACAGCCAAACTAACACCTACACAAATAGATCTTACTGAATGGTACACTAATACTACTTGTGTTTTCGGCTTTGTGACCGAACACACAACGTATGTATTATTCTGAAGTGTTCCCATCCAGCCGTTTTCCTTTCATTACTGACAAGTAATGGACCATGAGAAAGTACCTCTGAACAAGATTAATCCATGGTTTCGTTATTGACATCTGTTAGCTAAACCGATCAAAATAACAACCCGGGAGAATTAGGGGTCACGAATGAATTTTTCCCTGATCTTTACCACACTTCTGATAGCCACATGTACGACGTAGTATGTACTTTTTGACAAACAAAGTGTGATTGTTTAAGCACCGAAGTTTTTTCGTGTGATATGACCATATAGTACTTGATTAGATGAGCTTTGATCAAATGATGTTTCGGTAGAGAGCCGTCTCCTCGGCCTCCATACCTCGGTCGTCAGGGCACTGGCCTTGTATTTCGGGGTCGGTAGTTCGGTCCTTCCTGGAGGCAGAGTCCTTTTCAATGGTGGCTCTTGTATAACATACGTGGACAGCCACTTCGGGTCCATTTAACTGAATCTGTATTCACGGGGAGGTCCCTCACAGGCCACTGTCAGACTGCCCGGTGGCATAAAACGAGTATAAACTGAAAAAAATAACACTCTCAGTATATGAATTCGGAAAAATTTCAGATTGATTTCCTCTCAGAAATGATCAGTTCGTCTGAAATTTACACACCAATCAGCGTGTAACTTCATAGACCAGCGATGGCAAGGTAATTCACTCGCTCACTATCACCTTAACCGGCAAGGGGATAATACGGGAATGCAACCGACCAATGAACTTTCCGCCTTCCCCAGCACTGGGTACGCCCACCTCCCCTTTGTTGGTGACCGACCACTTTCTTTATTAGCTGCGGATTGAGTGCGGCCGAGGTTCCGGGTATCACAGCTAAAATTCCACCCAATATTGAATTACGTAGTTCACTGTAATTTGCGGCATACCTCGTTTATAGCAAGCAAATATATCCATTCCGTAGTGGTTTCAAATGAAGAAAGCTAGATTTATTCGCATAGTTCATTTTGTTATACAAACTCATCTGTTGGCATTCAAGTTCAACGAGAAATCCGGTCGTTCCTCGTCCTAGTAAAAGAATAGTGATCATTGATTATGAAATATCTTTCGTTGGCGGTAAGCTTCTTCATCCAACCTCTAATAGCTAAAGGCACATCACACTTTTGGGTCGATTCAAATTCCTTTTGTGTGAAAAACTCAATCTATAATGGAGTAAGTGTGAATATCAAATGTAATTCATGCCAACAATACGGTCATGATGCTCAAAGTTCCCGTCACACGGGGACCTCAGCCATACTTCCCTGAACAGAATATAGAATAAACATGTGTACACTATGTGTCGTTCAGTTGGAAATACGCTTTTAGGAAGCACGTCAGACTAGGTCTCACTTCGTCTTACTGTCGGACAACTGCTCATTCCGTGTACGGAGCTCAAATTTGATCATCAGTGAATGGCAAGGCCAGACGCAAACGGAGAACAAAATTCAGGGTTTGTACTATGCTCGGTCTGCCCTGTGAGCATGAGCAGCGTGGATTCGCTACTTTTGCTTTGGTCTTAACAATTGCCAACGGAGGAAGTGAATGGCTGCTGAAGTGTTCATCACATTTACCGCCCCTTCGCCGATCACTTTCGCCTGATTACAAAGGAGCCGATCATCGCAACTTCCTCCCACCCGACCAACAAGCGTAGTGTAAATTCATCAGTTTTATGGCTCTGAAACAGGGATTCTGAAATACCTAGCATCTGCGGTCGTTGCTGGTACTCAGTTTCATGGTCTTTGTATGTATTCGCTTTACCATCTAAACTCAGTGGACGGATCTCCTGACAGTCTTCCATCAGCTAAAGATGTCTGCGTTGCCAACTGGAACAGTGTACTGAGTGGGATAAAAGCTTTCCAAGCAAAAATGCCTTTCTACTCAAGGAAAGCAGTTTCGTGTTCTCATAAGGAATGTGAGGAACATTTGCGGTTAAGGGCCAGAATAAAAAGGAAACTTCTCTGTTATCGAGAGAAACATGACGAACGCGTTTGCAGCTCTGTTTTCCCTCTGTTTATTCACCTTACTGATTTCTCCAGCACTCCGTAAACGTGCAAGGTGCGTCAGTCTGTCCCTCCTATCCATTATTTGGAGAAAATTCGTCCATTAACCGTCTGTTTACTAACAACATTTCTGTGACTTTCAATAGTGTATTACTCATATGCCCCTATCGTGCAAGTAGGCAAAAATGAAAATGAAATTATTGTATTTCCTCTATACTCTACCGTTTTTCTTCAATTGAATATCGCCCATCCCTGACAGTGATTCCCTTTTGGGTTGACATCGTCAAGGCATTCGGAGGAAGGAAAGCAACTCTGGTGAGTTCCCGGAATGACCTCGACTGAATCATCGGGATAGAGGGTAACAAAAATACGCACCTGTGGTGCTTTACAAGGTTGACTAGAACCTACTGAATATGTAGTTGTAGTTGAATCAGTGGTGTTTGAGACACGAGAAAGTCGTTGGACCTGGATTGAACAGGCTAACAACTGTCGCAGCAAAACACCTTTCCACATGGTTCCTTTCCTTACCATATGGAAGGAAATGATTGCCACTCGTGTGCAAATCAGTTATTGTCATGCGTTATCTCTCATATCACGATCACCTGGAGGTCAAACTTATGCGTGGTTATTATTAAATGTGTTGAATTCTTGTCTCACGCAGTTCTCGTGGAACTGCTTGTAACATAATTTATGAAATACCTCATGTACTGTGCAGTAAAAACGATCAATTCACCAATCGAAACAGTGTGTGGCTGTTTCATTCATTTAAGTAATCAGCAACAGCATACATCTGTCCGTCCATTAAATCCCAAACGCGACTCAAACCTGGAGTTTCGGGTATTTAATTCCACAAATTAGCACTAAGCTATCAGTCCTGACTCTCAATTGTTTGCACTCTGGTAATACTATACTATGTAAATATGCTACACCAAAAATATCACCATACTATACCAGATAAGTATCAAAATATAGTGTGTAACAAACCATTGTATGAATTATTCAAACCTCCCAATACTAAAAACGTGTAACTGTAATGGTGTTTTAATGAAACAGAAGCAGGTATTTCTGCTTTGCTATGTTCCTGTAAGATACTCAGACTGGTATACGCTATTCTCAACAATCAACTCACTAATCTACGATGAAAATTGTTCATAAGAGAAGTAAAACGGATGGTTTGCAATGATCTCGGAACGGGTTTCGCGTAGTACAAACTTGGGTTCGAAACGAAGTAGTCCTCAACTTCAGTTCGAGCCGCTAATTTTCCAGAAATAACCGGCAAAATTGAGTGACGTGACGTAGTAAGCACTACAAAATCCAAGTAGAATCGACTAGACAGTACTGCGAGTGGCAGTGAACTTTTACGGCCGATTTTTAATCCAATTTCGACTCAATACTGCCAGTGATCAAGCAAGCGGTCAATCAAGAGACGATAAATCGGCAAAAAAAAATCGACCAGATCGATCATTCAAACAAACAAACAAAGTAAACAGTCCATTGGTCATTCAGTCAGTAGCACTGTGGAAGTTTCCATCCCTCGGATATAGGCGAAACACGTTTGTACTGATTGACACTCAGATTTATGTGGTTGTAAATGAGGACTTGAAGGGGTCAAGTGATAAGAAGATTATGGATATTTTTCGGATGAAGAATATTCCCTGACATTAGCACAGACAAATACTGAATGATGTCCAGATAACTAAGCAAACATTGATCAGTACCGACAGTGTCAAACTGGCAACATGATGACACGACAGTGGTTCAGAGCAGTCGTACAATGAAACAATGATTACCAATAATTCCACTCTATTTCCACGGGCTTAAGTAAAAGGCAGACGGTAAAACCCTGTCAACCGTGAGTGTGCTTTCCTTCCCTTCAAAATATCAGACATGGTGGGGCATAACAAATGAAAACAAACGGCTTGTATGAATCTTTTTCCGTCAGACTAATTGGGATATTTTGATAGTTTTATTCCGGTAATTTGATATAACCTTTTGACGAACTACTGACTCGGTTCTTTACTTAGTTAACGCGGAAAGTGAGAAGAGGCTGGCAGAAATCGTCCAAAAACATTAGAGCTAATCGAGATAACGCACTGCTGAGGACTAGTCTACAGCTGAGATGGGTCTTTGATCAAACGTGTAGGCAATACCTGGTAAAGCGCCTTGATATTTACAAAAGCCGTCCAACACTGAGGGGGAGTGGAGTCACATTTTGGCTAGGCGTTATTGAAATAATATGAACTACTTCTTGACACATTAGGCAGTTTGTACTCTATTCGTTAGTATCAGAAATAGTACCTTAAGTTCGAAAACGAAGTTTTGTGCTGGAAGTTCAGTTCGACCCAGTTCAGTTTACACAGGAACGGGAGTGGTCGACACCTATCACGCGTCCCGATTATTCTGTTGCAGGCGAGCTCCCTTGGCTCCCAGCGCTGTCAGTAGAATATCTTTCTGAAGAGAAGAACTCCCTGGTCAGTATCACCATCAACAGACAGAAATATGTTGACAAAACCCGAGACTTGTTTCCTCGCCCCCTTCGTAAAGCTAACTCGGAGATCACGGTGTTCCAGCTTAGGTCTAAGGCCCTCTTGAAAGCCATCATATTGAGGCAACAAACAGAACACTTTAACAGTCTATTCAACAGAAGTGCAACCATATTTGTGAGGAATTTGGCTCTTAGCCCCGGCCTTGAGTCGCTGTTCACAGTCTAAGGCCCTCGAGCCAAAACACCGGAGCGAATGAGAGCAAATAAATCAACTCTTTACCAGGCAGCCCTCTCATAATCTTGAACACCTCTATCAGATCGATTGGGAATCATCGGCATCCTATCAAAAAGCCTAAACTCTTGTAGGCAATAGGCTTAAGATTACCTTCTCTGTCCAGTGATCATTCTAGGTGCAATACATTGCACCCAATTTAGGCATTCCATATCTTTACGATTGTAAGAGCACATGCCTGCTCATTGTACTCCAGGAGAGGTGGAACAAATACTCATTTTGCTCTGCACATGACAATGGGGTACAATCTAGTTAGTACTGCTTGCCATATATTCAGTCAGTTTAAAGTTCTGTATGGCAATCACTCCTAGGTCCCTAACCTACAGGACGTCTCGCAAAAACACATTGCTCGTTCAGTCTACGCTGGTAGTCCACAATTAGCATTTGGCAAGATTCAAGAATAAATTACACAAAGCCAACCTTCTGCGCAGTTTACCTAGATCATGTGCCAAATCGCTTCCTAATATCTTTACACTCTCTGAGAACGTTAAGCACGGATTGCTCAACTCCCGCCCGAGAACATGTATGTGGTGAAGGAAGACCAAGGGTCTCTGCGGTATTCCATTTGTAACCTGCTCCAATCATTACACAAGACTGTCCAATTTGATGCGGAAGCTAAGTCTGGTATTCATTGCCTTGTCATTCCGATTATCCCAAAACTCTGCAGGTTGTAACCCAGAAAGGAGTGAACTAAAGATAGTCAGAAGCCTTGCTGAAATCTAAATAGTGCATCTCTACTGACGTACCTCTATCTAGGTGTCATGCAGTCTCGTCCAAGAACATGAGAAAGTTTATTAAAACATGTTGTTCAGGCATCAGTAGTCGGTTATTTTTCAGGTGAAAGTAAATTTGCCTGGTGAATATACGTTCAAGACCCTTACGTGGAACTGATGTTAGACTGACAGGCATAGTTCACCGCCTACTGCCTGCATTCTGTTTTGTAAAATGCTACAACTGTCGTCTTGCGCCAGTCACGTGGAGCTCAGTTCTGTCTCAGAAATACAGATATGCAATCGGGTGATGGGAATTCTTAAGCTTTCCGCCAAAGGATGGTCAATTTTTGGATGGATCCCATCAGGCCTGGCCGCTTCGTGTTTGGACAACAATTTAGTGTCATAGATTATCTCACTCTCGCAAATTGTGAGTTCCTGGACCAATCGTTTACTCCACTTTCCTTAGAAAGCTTCAGTATTCATGTTTGTGTGTGCCTGGGGACAAGCTCCGTAAGAAGGACTATGATCTCGTCTTGTATATCAAGTTATTCACACGTTCATATGCAGTGCTCTTAGAGAATACACGGAAAACCACTTAATGCCAGTCTTCACGTTTCCAGCCAGCTTCTACTCATTATATTTAGCCTCACATTGTTTTGTTTGTGTCATATTTCGGACTACTTTATAAGCAACCCAAGCCTAATATGTTTAGTTTTTTGATTGTAAAAAGAGATTCCCAGCTGTTGGAGATAAGCTTTCACAACACCTGTGCCCAAGAAGAGAAAATTGTAATTCCGTCCAGTTTTATTCACCTCCGTTGCATTGAAGCTATTTGAAAAGCCATTACTCCAAGGATTTTCAAGTGATTTGACAAAACGAGACCTGAACCAGTTTGTCCATCGCTACTCCAGCTCTACCTTGGATGCTATTTCTTCTTTGACTCATAATGTCTTTTCCTTGCCGGACAATAGATCAACTGCTGTGCATACCGGCTATTTATATCATTGTAATGCTCTCAACGGTGCTGATAGGTGAATACCTCGCGACATCCTCTCAAATAACGGAATTCAGCCGTGTCATTGGGCTCTTTTCAGAATATTATTTCAATCGGTAACAGTTTACATGATACGGAAGCCGAACTCCTTCCACCTCTGTTTCAATCAAAGGCGTCCTCAGGGAGCAACACTCTTACTTTTTTATTCTCACCCTACACGTCCTCCATGTCTGTCAGTGACTGTTCAGTTATTATAGAGTATGCAGATGACACCGCTGTTGCGTTTCACCATTCGAATGCATCAGCTACGCTAGGCCTACATTCTGGTCCCTTGGATCTTGACCATTGGTTCAAAGCTCATAGCCGAACCTTAAATCCTCGTAAGTGCTCAGACGGTGTTTTTCCTCTTCTCAGAGGATACAAGTACATGATCTTTTTGGCATCTTGTCCGGACATTCACGCGGAAAATGCCTCGATTAATCGTGAACCTTCTGTCAAACACATGGTGGCTACAATCACCCGTAATCTTTTTTGGTCTCAACATGTTCTTTGTGTTTTCACCAAAGTGAGAAGATAGATTTGCTACGTTCTGTGCCTGAAAGCAATATCTGTACCCCTTGACCTCATTCAGCGTTTTGTCCCTGAATACATATTACCACACTGATTGTATTCTTCTCCGGTCTTCGCCCCCGGAATACAAACTAATGAACTTACCACAATGAGTAATTCTTTCAAGCAATTATCTTCTTAAAGTGGTATACCTTGGAGAAGTCTAACAGTGTTCATTATATTCCATCACCACGAAATTCGCAAGAGAACCTCCGAGAGAATATTGACTGACGTACATCACCCGATTCACATGCTTCTTCTTACCTCCCCCGTAACAAATATGAAGTGGCTTATGCTTCCTACCGGTCCTCTGTTGTTTCCTGCACTTTTCTTTTCTTACGTAGTCCTGAAAACATCCACGACGAACTTCGACAACTTTCAGAGTCTTAGTTAATTGCTTTGTTCCTAAATGGCCTCTTGTCGTTGTACGCTTTTGTAAAAGCTGCGCTTTTGTTTAATTGTTATGAGCTTAGCTATTCACCGAGGAATATTTACCCATCAGAGAGCATACAGCGAATAATTCACTTTGCTAGACTTCTATGGAGTTTCTGATGGACTCATCGCTTCCTGTTAGTAGCCACTGTTCTCTCTGCATTTGGCTACCATCAGGTTGGTCGACGGTTACTTCCTTGTGCCTTTCACGGGAAAATAGCCTTCTAAGCTCGGTATTACCCTCTTCATTGATGCCCAACTTTTCTCAACAAATGGTTTTGTAGTCTGTGGGAACCAACATATATTTTGGGTAGCCTTCTTCTCATGATCCTCGCTAATCCCAGGGTAGTTTCTGATCAGTCTAGCCACAGACTTGTTGTGCCTTGCAGTAAGCTTTGATGCAGGACTCCGTGTCGTTGTTTTCAGTGTGGTCCCACTATTGTCAGAGAGGTGACGTAAAATCAGTATCCGGTTTCTATAACATCTAGCATTGATGGTCGTTGCCCGTTTCCAAAACGCGTTACCTGACTTATGTGTTGCCTAAGGGCAAGGCTGCGAAACCTCGCCTCAAAAGTATCTACGATATTCCTCCTAGAAGCACATCAATCGCTCGTTTATTTCCGGAAGGTTCACATCTTTGTATAGGATAAAGCGCAGTGAACTACTGCACAATAAGGGTGGCAGCTCTAGGAGATCTCAGTCTTTAAATATGTCTCTCTTCGTCACTCCGTGGGTGCACATCATTTCTATCGGCCACCGGCCTGAGTGTTCTGCGTTGACGGCAAAATAATATTAGTCTAAATTTTCCTGGAATGATGTTTAGTTATCTAACGTTTTGTAATTAGTATTGCCTCGGGTGAGTCTATTTTTATCGCAGTCAATGTTGTTACCTGATATCAACTGATTCTTGCCAAATATTCTGCTCATTCAAAATTACTATGTTCAGCTTCATAGCCAGAGGTTTACGGGGTCACTCATATCCGTGGCAAATGGCTGCAAGTTGAAAATCGAAATGACTGAAAGTCATCTGCCTTCTGAAAAGTCAAATATATTCCAGTCTTAAATTAGATGAACTAATTTATTGCAGAGCTCCGGAAGTCTGCTCGTACTAAGATCCGCGTCCTGAATGCGGAACAATGGCTCTGGTTACTTAGATGGAATCAAGCCATTATTCTTTTGCGAGCAACTCATGGAAATGTCGGCCCAGTGGCTTTGATGAATTTCAGCACACATCTTAATCAAAACATATCAACATAGATCTCGCTCATCGTCCGGATTTTGTCGACGCAGCAGCTGTTGCGTGACCCAAGCAAACGTGTAACCCGACCTCAAGTTTCTTCATCAGGTTTTGATGAGATTTAATGGTAGGATATAGCATGACCTAGGAAGACATAGACAAATCAGAACACAATTTGCCATCAAAATCAATTCTGGAAAATTTCATATAGTAATGATAAAACCAGCGATTTCTGAGTGACTATCCATTAGGCCGCCCAAAGAAGCTTATCACTGATAACAACTAGAGCGAGAGATAAAATGGGCCTTCAAAGTTGGCTATGTTGTCCTTTCCACCTCCGAAGTTTGTGCTACGTATCCAACTTATTAGGAATAATTTCAAACACAAAACGCCCTGATGTAGTACGAAAAAGCAGGAAGGCAGCGCCATTCAACTCTCGCCTGAGTTTTTTTCGATGGATAACAGAAGTCTCATTGAAATGTGGTTATGTTGCGTAAAACAGCCCTGCATACAACTAAAAATGCCCGATTGTATCGTAGATGCACGGATTTTTGTTGGTTTATTCACACACCACCGAAAACGAACCCGTTTACCATTTATTTTCTAAATCGCAATCAGCTTTTTGACCATCATATTCAAAAGATGGGTTGAGGTTCGGTTGGAGAAAATCTTATTAGACGGGAGCACGAACTTCGAAGTGCTGACCTGTGAGCTTTCCACCTTGGAATAAATAGTGAGTCACTGTTGGATCCGGCGTATTACTTTCTAATCTATTCCAAGAGACAGAGACAATTTAGTTGATTTACATTGGTACAAGAGCTAGCAGTAAATGCATGTACTCGGCAGCAAAATGTTTGGGCAAAATTGCAGTCATAGTCGTGGAATACGCTGACCAGCGTCCTTCCGAAGCGTGTCCAATCAGCAAAAAGCAGAACCAGGAGAAAAACTTCATGAGACTCAGTTTGTGTATCAACAGGATCCTGGACACATTAATTGAACAACCATACGGCTGCCTACAACCTGCTCACTACGTAAGGCAGATTCAAATGCGCCTCAAGGTTACCGGCAGTCCGGTAGGTCGAAATACACGGGAATAAGTGATTAAACCCGGTCGTAATTTTGAATATAGGTGGGTGCGAGTGAACAGTTTGTCAGAAAAATGTGGAATAACCTCAATTCGGTCGAAATCCTGACATACGGTCGAATTCCAGTTTATGCTCCCTAAATAATGGTGTTTATTTCATATTTATGGTTGCTGGGAAAATTACCAGTTGAATGGACTGAAATTCTACCGTATGTCAGGATTTCGACCGAATTGGGGTGGTCCCGAATTTTTCGCGCAAGCTGTCCAGTGTATCCACTGGAAATGGATTCACCCCAAGGAAGGCGGAGTTTTTATATATACTACTTAAAACGGCAGCAGTAGTTAGATTTTGATGCCCGACAAAAATGCTTTGGATTGTCCGTTTGAGATGATGGCGATCGATTACGAGATTTGCTAACTAAGCTTCAGAAATGGTTCATTGTATCGTGCAGTGTTCGCATAAATTTACCGACCTACTCCTTCCGCCCTGTTAGTGGTATATCATCCAATATGGATACGCTCATTGTGGATCAATTGGGGATTTTGGTCGATTTTACCTCGCCTTGCATAGAAAATCCGAGTGAAACCAAAACTTAAGTAGTATTCTCTCGCTAGTACGTCATTCATTATTTATCGCTTACCTTTTCTTGGTTCATTCGTGTACATTCAAATAAGCGTCCTGAATTCGAAAGAACTCAGCTGATCTTATTCCACTGTAACAACTATTACCGGTTCATTCATTGCGGTGGTTCGCTGATTCCTACTTCTCAGCATCAACCGAACTCGAATACCAGAACAATCATCAAGATTGAACGGTAGGGAGAAAACCATAAATAGTGGTATCATCTTGACTGTTAACTTGTGCAAATACAAGTGTCACTTTTCATGCCACCTGGTCATATCTCACAGCATATGGTCACTGATTGAACGAATCTTGTGGTCGTGCAACCCACTGTGGAAGCCCAATACGCTTCAAACGGCCAAGTGCATTGGTCCGGCATTAGCAACTAGCCACCGTCACTCAAAATTTGGAAAACGGTGACTATAATTGATACCGCTATTAAGCATTTATATTTCTGAACTGGCCCATTGTTTGGTATCAGTTGTTAAATGAATAGAGTTATTTGTGTTTGACGTCAGTCTTATGATAACGTTAGATTTACAATTTAAAAGCAATCACCTTGGCTGCAGTATGCTCTAGTAAAGACGAGGAATGTTGAGGGATATATCGTCCAACTTAATGCTACTGAATAATGTTTCCAGGTACGGCCATGATATTGAAGTGATGGGAAATGAGGACGGGAGCGCAGGGTCAGTCAGGCAACATACAAGAAAGTACAAATACAAACCACTAACGCTTCAGTGATTGTGGTAGAGATTAGTATTTCTGCTTTACACTACTAGATCAATCAGAGGCAAATCTGTTTCAGGATGGAACTGATTGTAAAGAGCTACCGCAGACGAGGTGAGACAATTGGTCCACAGTTTGTAATCTGTTTTGACAATACACCAGATTATAATCCTAATTAAAATGACTAGATAGTTCATCAGTACCTATTCACAAACTTGGAGCCACACGTAAACGACTAACACAATGTGCACCTATATGTTCACCATAATTCCCCCCCACCAGACTGTGATTCGAAACACGTTGCCATGACTTTCACTGGTTTATCGGCCTGTAATCGTTCAGAAAGTAATCTAAGTGGGTGGTGAAAGATGTATAGAGTATATAATATAATTCGTCATACAGCTTCAACGCTCAACTCACTGTTGAGAACCATGGAAGCGGGCCGTTACCGCTCAAAGTCAGTGACGGAAGGGTGTTATTTCATGTAGTGTAGATGCTTAACAAACCGTTGAGAAGCAGCCCGGATAGCCTTGTGGTTAAGGTGTTCGATTCACAATCGTCCACCCCGGGTTCGAGTCCCCGTGGGAGCTCGGTGGATGTGCACTACTAATGATTCCTAATAAGGATGAAACAGCTGTACCGTGCTTTCATGGTTTTCAATGGTGATTTGAGCGTTGAAGCTGCATGATGAATCATATTATACAAATCTAATCTCCAACTACTCAATTGCACATGTATAGATTAATTCAGTATGCTCCGAAAGTGCATTGCTGCCAGTCTGTAAACGTACAGATTTCGCTTCTGAAGTACAATTTTAAGCAGTCTGACTTATGGTCCCAATGACTGTCACAGCGAGTGCAGAGAGAATGGCAATGGATAGACTATAGTTCATTCAGTTGTACTAATACTGCAGGCGATTCGTGTGATGGGCCCAGTTTCTTTTTTAAGGTTTTCGAGAAAGCTTAGGCCAAAAAAACGTCGGTGAGGATCTCAAAGAATCCTCAGCCAGTAACACAGTTTTAGCAGCATAATTATAAAAGTATTACTAATCTTTTACTTTACTATTAGTTCATCGTACTAGATTTGTCAAACGAGTGTCGTCCCGAAGGGTTTTTTCGAGTTTTCTTTGCACAGTCAAACTTAATCTCCCCGATAAAATACTGAGCTTTTTCTGGACAAAATAATTGATTAGGTTTTCTCGTATTTCCCATTCATTCATAGGTTCACGTTGATGCGCACAGCGATTTGGACTATCCAGAAGTGGTGCCGAATTTCCCGCTGGGCCGAGCTCCGCAAAATGATGCTGAGTTAGCGGCCATGATGCAGGCTAACGATCAGTTTATTCAGGTCGGTACAGAGTTTCAGGGGAAGAAGATTTCATGTGAACTCGTTCTGGGATGCTCTGCAGCAACTAATTTACCTTTTAAATAAGACACTGTGTAAATGGATATCCAGAAAAGCGTGCTAGCAACCAGATCCATCCCGATTTTCACTACGCAAACCATCTTGCGATGGACACACATATTTTTTGAGTTATCACTTTTTAAGTTACAGGTATACTTCTGTGCCAACTAAACTACCGAGTAGTAACTTGGTTACGGCGGCATGATCCTAGTTCAACGCAATTATTCCCTTGTGAAAGTAGATTTTTCTGTAGATTGGTCATATGCCGATGTTGTCCGAATTCCCTGGACATCAGGGTTCTTCAAATAATTCAATCTCCAACCTACTACTTTGTAACCTGGTGAAACTTTATAATTTAATTGGAAAAATACGATAACTTCTTCTTTACACACGAGGAATCAACTTCTAATCTTATTCAAATCGTGACTGTTTGCAAGAAGTTGCGAACATTAAGTCATTGTATTTTCCGTGGTTTTGTTAGCGTAGAAATTTATGTAGAATGAATAGATTTGTCCACGTTATAAGAGGTATAGCCTCGTGTGGAACCCGAGGTGGCCCAACATTCTACGACAAGATAGTTTTCTTTTCATGGGAGACAGGAAATTTTTTTTGAAACCGATGAGTTCTGCTTGGTTCAGAGTATTTTTGACAACGCTCCACCAACTAGGTTGATCGTGATTTATTGTTGCCTACATCAACTGGCGTGATGTTTTTTGCTACTTCAAAATCATTGGGAAGGGTTTCTCCGGGTACTTTTCTTTACACGTAACGATCTGGCGAGTCTCTTTGAAATATATACTGCCAAAAAATAAGATTTTTCAGTCCGTCAAACCTGGGACTACTCTATGAAAACTATCTTGCTGTAGAATATTGGAGCCGGTTAGGTTCCACACGAGGCTGTACATCTTATAAAGTGGACAAATCTATCCATTACTCATAGGTCTCTACGCTGACAAAGCTACGGCAAATGCAATGACTTAATGTTCACAACTTCTTGCAAACAGTCACGATTAGGATAAGATTAGGTGTTTACTCCTTGTGTGTAAGGAAGAAGTTATCGTATTTTTCCCAAGTAAATCTTAAAGTTTTTCCAGGTTACAAAGTAGTAGGTTGGAGATTGATTAATTTGAAAAGCCCTGATGTCCAGGGAATTCGGACAACATCTGCGATCTATTTGAGAAGTGATAGTGATTCATGTGATTTTGTGGCTAGTGATAGAGAAAGCAAGCAATTTGCAATGACTATTTCTGTGCGCAGAAAGAGGATGAAGGCGTAGGGTTCTGACTTTTCCAGTGTAGCTTTGCTGTACGCTAACAACTTTTCATTTCCGTTGCGCAAATCTTGTTTTGAATGAACTGGTCAGGTGAACTCGATGATCTGTTGAAAAGAGTATCTTCGAGATGACGGATTTCTTGCCAGAATTAGTCTCTGAGTACAACTATGTCCTTGGGTATGAAAGCCTTTTTGGACTTGTTCTTTTACTCTTTTGACCAAGTTCTGGTTACGTGCAGACCACCATAAATTTCGGTGAACTGACAGACAGCGTGTGAGACGAGAACATTTAGTTTCGTTCCGGGTATTTACGAATGCGGTTTGGTGAAACCACTTTTCCATAGGATGCACAACATCTGTAAAGCAGGATTTATTAAGATAATCCTCTTGATTTTTGTTTATCCAGAAGACCTCATTCAAAATCGTACAAAACCACGATGCCAAATGGAAACTTCGCTGGGGGCGGAACGAAAGTGATCACATACTTAATCATATATGTCAAAATTTAAGCCCTTTTCTAAGCCGAACATTTTGGCATCCCAGTCACGCAAAGTGTAAACCATCAGACGACAGCCGAGCGGATTATAATACCACAGAACTTTACGGACCAGCCAACCCGAATGGTTTTTCCTAATACATCTGAGAAAGCACAGGCGACCGGGGTTCAAAACGGTCGGTGTATTTTTTGAGGGTCTGCTGGAGAAGCGGGGAATTGGCAATCGCGCTTGGTAGTCAGCCCTCAGTTGGACAATCATCTATATCGAATGGAAGCAAGAAAATCTTTCAGCATTGTAATAACTGGAAACGTTAAGTGTATCCAAAGTCTTTGCTTAAGCGTACCTTATATTTGAAAAATGTATTCATTGGTCGAATGACCAGTGGATCCCACTACTACTTGCTATATATCACAAAATATATTTTACATTAGTCATGCTAAATCAAGAATTGGGTACTTTTGGGCTATCCTCCTTCAGTCAGGCAGAGACAGCCGATAATTACCTTTAAAAAGGCATACGAAATTCAAAATAATAGATCTCATATCACATACGGAGCTCTTGAGAGCTGGGTTTTACTCCGCTGACCATAGAGAAGGTCCCGACACATCTGTTTACAGTTACCACTTCCTTTGGATGAATGTCACTTTGGCAAGACTCATCTAAGTCCATCCGTTCAACATGGATTATTGTCCAGCTGAACGTTGACTACCAAGCACGGTTACCATTTCACCGTTGCTCCTGTACGCTTTCACAATTATACACGAATGGCTTTCGCCCCCGGACACCTAGTCATTCTCATGGTTAGTGGAAAAACTCCTTCCGATTATCGGATTCGTAAAATACTGAGGCAATAATGTAACGGAAATGTAGTTCACACCAATGGTGAGGACCGCCAAACATATTTACCAGGGGAATGACATGGTAGGGCAGCCAACCTTTTTTCACCAAGTATAATAAATGACATAACTATGCTTGTTTCTGTGGATTTTCACTCCTCCTTTGGGATTGAAACACTTTATTTTTAGTTATGCGGCGGTTCTTAAAAAAATCTTCGCAACACTGTTTTTTGAGGAATGCTGATCATATGTACTCACGGGGCTCATGATGAAATTGTTCCAGCATTATGGTAAACTTGTAACTGGAAAACTACTTTTCTCTCTTTAGAGTGCCATTATTTCCCAACTTATCAATACGACTTATGTGATATATCCACCTTGGGCAGCTAACGAAACGGGAATTTATCAGGCCTCCCTGGGACTCACAACAAATAATGGACGAAATCAAGTTTGTCTGTGTTTTCACGACCAGCTAGAGTTCTGTCAAACTCGGAACCGACAATCACCACTGAATACAAGCCAAATCAAATCAGATCAGTGCGAACAGAAGTGGACATACAATCATCTCGAACTACAATCCGAGAAGGCACCGGGTGTCATGAAGTTCAATGAACAATGGTCCATAAAATCGAGCAAATTGAACCCCCTAATTCTGGATATCGATGAAGATTATTTCGGTGTTCATCTACCGGTGCGTAATTTGACTGATGTTCATCTGACCATCTCCCAGATAAAAATGCTGGACGATCTTATCCAGTACACATTTTGTCCTGCCTCATCTGATCTCGAACTAGTGATCGATCGATGGTTTGCTGGGGTTACCCAGCGTGCACGGGAACTGTGTTTCAAACAGACGAAATTCCATCCCCGCATAACAAAGCCCAATCACTGTTCCAAACAAATGTTCCAGTATATTCACAACGAACTGAAGGAACATTCTAGCACATGGCTGTGTGACGTGGATGTGAAGGAAGCGTCATTCAACCTCACAGAAATTCTTACTAGTTCTGAACTCCACCCGGAAAAATTGCATGCATTAGAAAAAGTTGGCCTGTGTCTTACCATGGCCTGGTCCACACATCTGTATGAGCCTGGTATGAAGTTGTGTCTAGGCCACAACTGGCCTGGAAACTCGTTGGTTGAAGAGCATATACCAGATATGGATGAGTTGTTCTCCTTAGCCACAAATTTGACTACAATCATGCTCGCCTTGCCACAAACTCCGGACATAGTCACGATTTGTCGCTCCACCCGAGATGGATATACACCTCGTTGGCTTCAGTCACTCATCGAACACATTGTCTTGGGCTTGGTGAAACGTGTGTTCAACGCAACGCAAGAAGCCATCTATTACTCCCCGCAACTTGCAGGGGGTTCAAGTGGTTGGGAACAAAGATTTAATACGCAGCCAGGATGATGTGAACCATCGTGATGTTTATTTCCAGTACAAGAATTGTTTTTCTTTTATACCTCCAGATGAATAGGATTAGATGACTCAACGGAGTGTTGTAAACACTGTTTATCCCCAGACAGCCAGCACAAAATATCACCCTGTAAATGATAGCTTCACCAATTAGATCAGCGTTTTTCTCTGTCTTATGGATACGCGTCATGCTTCGTTCTGGAATGTCTTAAAAGTCTTGATTTCGTTTGCAGTTTTCACAGCTAGAACGGATTTCAATAACACGATTACTATGAGAAATGTTTGATTCTGCGGCTTTTTGTTGTGTGATTTTTTCTGGCCCCTTGGTGGTTGTTTGTACTGATGAGGGTCCAGTTATGTACTCTGCTCTCTGCGCACTCATGATCTTAAAAATAGACACAGTTAGTCTTGTAAACATTGAAAAATGTAATCACTAGTTGTGTTTTATTGTGCGTCCTTTCGGATAGTCTTTTCAGTATCATCTTTACACAAGAAAAGTGACATCATATATATATATATATATATATATATATATATATATATATATATATATATATATATATACATATATATATATATATATATATATAGTTCTAATATTATGACATTCAGTCTTTTTTATTTCCAGGCCACTTGAATATTGATTTTAACAACAACACGGCGTGTTTTATACAGACTCAACCGGCAAATACCGTAGTTACACCATCATTTTAAACGAATGTCAGCTATCACCAGAAAAGCGCAGTGCAGATCCTGTTGAAATATCGTGCAGATATTTTCAGGTACTATCTGATAATTCCGGTGTTGTTGTGCCCAATTTTCATTCGGTGGAGAGATGCATATTCCATAAGTAAAAATTATTGACAGCATTCTTTCAATGGCTTTCACCCATCCCGGATATGACCACTTTTTCTGTTTAGTTCCGGTCACTGTTGTGTGTTATTGCCAATCAACGTAGAACTGTAAATTACCTTGTCCAATTTTAGACATTTTAGTTGTGAATATTTTACACCTCGATGTTGCAAGTATGGTACCACAAAAAAAGGATGTTGAATAGTAAGTATGTGCGCTGAATGCATTGTGACGATAACCTGATGCTCAGAAATTGTTTGCACCAATGAAAAATTTAGGACTCTTCTAAATTAAGTCAGAACCCTGCTCCCTTATAGAGTCTATAGCCCCTGGTCCTCGGTTTGTGACACGTTAGCGAATATACTCGGCAGTGCGCAAAAGAGCACAACTCAAAACACTGGAACGGGACAACGTGTGTGGCGCCACCAAATACGGTAATTGTTCAAATAAACAAATTTGTTAGTCTTTGCAATCGTGTGTCATATCGGTAGGACTACAGGGGTCTTCTCCCAGAAGGCCGACGCAGTTGGGCTTCGACCCGTGATGGGTACTTCGGCTTCTATGGCAAGATACGTTTTTCATGCCTCCCGCCGCGATCAAACACAACAACGAAGCCAGCACAAGCCGTTCTCCATGACTCACACTGATCGCTGTGCGTCGATCGCAAAATTGCATCCTCCTTAGCATTGCATCCGACCTAAGTAGATCCTGCTTGTGACTTGGCAGTGGTGATTGTGTTGTAGGGTTTGTCGTTGTCGGCATATTCCAAAGTTCCGTTTGCTAGTGGTTGTTATTGCCTTCATGAAAGAGTAAGAGTTCGGCGTCAAATGAGTCCAGTTGCGACCCAATGAGCGTTGTGTTTGAGTGTGATAATTAAGAACTGAACTAGAGTAGTCGTACTATCCGCAATGAACGCAATATAGATTTTGCCCGAACTACGCGCGATTGAAGTTCAGGTACACCTACTGGACAGGCTCGCACTCGAACTTGTATTCTGCTCAACCGTCATGTACATACACATGCAGATGCAATAAAACAACAAGAAGTACTGCCATTAACAATCGCCACATCCGCCGCAGTTTGGATTTAGTTAAGGGTTTCTGTAAATACGGCGTTCTTTGTTCTGTAGACGTTCCGACCTTCCGATTGTTTCTGTTGGGCTGAAATTTGAACTGGGATCATTTACATCTGGAAAAGACTCAGAAAGATCAGAATAAGCATCAACCGGATTACAACCGGTAACAGGATTAAAGGCGATCTGATCTACATCTTCGATGAAAGGAACCATCAATGAGAAGCAAAATCTGACAAAGTCTTTTCCCAAGTTGCTTAATTACAACTCTTGTTAGGGGTCTCAAATCATTCCGTCTGTGGTAAGCAACTTCCGAGGACTCGAGTTGGAGTAAATTAAATGTGTATTGTACGATTCTTGAACAGCCTCGCCTGACTACTTCCCGTGGTTGAATGGACAGAATTACGATAAAGCATTAGGAAATTGTTCACAGTTCTCTCGAGTTTACTGAATGTTCTTGCGTTTTTGAATTTGATGGCACTCTTTAAAGTTCGCACAAAATTTTCAGCAATGCCATTTGACTGCGGATGACTTGGAGGAGTTCACACATGATGGCAACCCATGGACTTTATTCAGCCTGTGACCTTTTGAACAGTGAAATGACTCCCGTTATCGGTAACCAATGCATATGGTGCTCCTTCCCGGCTAAATGTCTTGGGAAGTGCAGCAATAGTAAAAACAGAGCTCGGTGAAGTAGCGAAATAAACCTTCGGCCACTTGGAGTAAGAATTGATTATAACGAGGGTGTAGTAGTTGTTCAGGGATGGTCCGTAATAATCAGCATGAACACACTGTCAGGCCTCGCACAATATGGGCCACGGGGTCCACTTGGAAGGCTGTGAAAGCATTTTATGAACACCGTCGGTACAACGTTCAGCAAACTGACATAAATCGCTGTTCAATTGAGGCCACCATTAGGTGAACCGGGCCAAGGATTTCATCTCCTCAATACCCAGATGTCCGGAATGCAAATCAGTCAGAAAGGCTGACAGCAATGTAGGTGGTATAATAATGGGATCATTAAAACACCATCAAAAGTCACAGCAACGCCTTTGCGACGCTTGTAAAACCCCGGGAATCGACTTTTGATATCCGCTAGATCGGATCGATTTAGAGGAAGTGGCTGGGTTACCAAATAGTCAGAGGAGGTATTCTCCGAAGTGGAGTAACGAGACGGATAGTCCGCATGAGGAATAGTTTCTGCTTTACAGTGTTGAATATCATAAGAATATGCGCTAAGAGCAGCATTCCACCGGTGAACCATGGCTGCTGCTGATTTATCTAACGGAGTGTGTGTGGATTGTAAACGAATTTCAATGCTTTATGATCAGTCACTAATGTAAAGTGTGACCCAAACAAGTACTTGTGTAGTCGAGTGACTTCCCAAAATGCAGCTGGAGCCTCAGTTTGTGTCTGTGAATATCCACTCTCTTGAGGACTGAGTCTACAAAACATTCACAGCACTAGATGACCATCCTGTTCGAGCACAGGTCCGATGCTAGTGGGAGAAGCATCCGTGATGACAGTAGATGGTAATTTGGATGGAAATTCATGCAAAGCGGCTTTGGTAGAAAGGAAATTGAGCGACTGTCGGAGCGCACTCTCATGTACAGGCGAACACCTAAACGAGTTTCGCGGACAAAAGTCAAACAAGGGTTCTGCTTTAGAAGAAAAATCTGGGATGAATCTGGAATAATACGGCAATGAACCCAATAACAAACGAAGTTCTTTGAGAGACGCAGGTGAACGTGCGTGCGATAAAGAAAAACGGTCAGGATCGGGCCGAAAACCATGTTTGTCTGCCAGATATCCTAAACACGTGAAATGAGTGGTTGAAAAAGCTCGTTCGTCGGGATTATCAGCAAAATTATGTACACAGAACCGTTCAAGCAACGAACACTAACGTTTATCATGTAATTCCTTGGTTGGTGCGTGAAAAATGATATCGTCTTGACAAGTGACGACGCCTTGCAAACCAGAAATGAGAGAATCAATGGCATTTTGGAAAATTCCAGGTGATACACTGAGACCAAGAGGTAAAAAGTTATACTGAAATAGTCCAAAAGGTGTAGGGGTTGTTGTGAACTCACGGGATTATTTTTCAAGTGGTATTTGTAGAAATGCATCTTTAAGATCCAACTTAGAACAGAATTTTGAACCATGAAACTGGTGCAGAATGTCTTCCGGTTCCACCGCAGAACAGCTGGTCTGCTTCAGGAATTTATTCACAATAATGCGATGATCTCCACAAATTCTCGGAGTTTTCCCATCCCTCTTCAATGAGATCACAATTGGTGTAGCCCTTGATGAAGCACTCACTTATGTTAAGACAACTTCCGCGACTAACTAATCGATTGCCTTCTCCACTGGTTCGCGCAGTCCCAAAGGTAATATCCGACGTTTAGGAAATTCTGGAGTCCCCGATATCTGGAGAACGGCGGGTGCCATCTTGATGCCACTTGAAGCCCAGGAACACTCAAAAATCGATTTTCGAAGACGGGGATGATGACTTTCAGGGAAGAACGACAAGGAAATGTGAAGTTTCTTCATGCTTTTAGGACCAATAATTGAGAACTGTGAGCCAGAGACAAGGAGTGAGCACTGATATGTATTGGATTTAGAGTCCGTAAGAGACAGTTCACACATCCCTAATACATGCGAATCATGACCAGTAATATCTTTCACTGAAATGTCAACAGGTTTAATATTCACAGACCGCTGGAAAAGCTAAATGAAGGAATGAGAAGTGAATGGCTCTACACTGCCGGTATTCAGTATGAACGAATGTTTATTGGAATGGTTAACAACATAGGTGCAAGTCACATGACGAGATGAATATGAACTGTTAACGGCTAAGGATAGAGACTGAAAATCAGGAGACAAACGAGACTGAGTATTGGAACCGTCAGCCACACAAACCCTAGCACCTCGGAAAAAGGAGTGAATAAGGCCAATTTTACGGCATTTGTGACGTAATCTTGCGAAGGCAGCAAGTCAGACGTGAGTGCTTAGCCCCAAAAGACTGACAATTATCCCATCGTTGTTGATTTCTCTGTTCAGGTGGGGACGAATTTCCCTTACTATTTGGTTCATAGTGTAATGGGCAAGGCTGATCTGGGTGGATAGGCGAGATGGCGATCGGCCCGAAATGGGTCCAAGGTAGACTGGGTGTTAATATTTGATAATCAAACACTGGACCGACGTCCAGTTCACCGTCCTCTGGCAGCTCACACACAAGAACACAGATATCAACGCAGGGCAGTTATTAATCAAAGTTCTCCTACATCCTGGGAGCAGGGATTTTCAGGGACAGATCGTGAATTAGGCGGAGAAAAAAGGGTTCTTGGAGTCCAATCTTCAGTTCAGTTCATTTTGAACAGGACTTGGTGTCTAGAGCCAATAGTGTGTCCAGATAGTCGTGTTGTCGGCGCGTTTTCGTAGATCCCAACACTGCGTGATTTTTTTTTCTGAAAGGCAGAATTTTTGTGCAATATCAGCCCTGGCAGAGAAAGGCGGAAACACTGAGTAAATTGCGTCTGACCCTAAAAACAGCTTAACATAACTCGGGATACACTGCCATCCAACATAGGTCTACTGCCTTCCTGAAGGCCTTCACTGTTGTGGTAATAACGACCTCCTCCGGGGGTTTATTCCGATAGGGTAACATTCTATTAGAAAAGTACTTCGCCCTAATTTGGAGCCTCGATTGCTTCCTTTGTAATCTAGGGCTATGCCCCCTTGTGCCTCTCTCTGGGATCGAAGAGAAAAGATCTTCTCGATTCATTCCTGATAGTCCCTCCATTACCTGGAAGGTTGATATCAAATCCCCGCGAATGCGCCGCCTTTTCACGAAGAACGGATCTAGGGCTCGTAGAAGCTTTGTGTAACTAAACCCTGCTGCTGCCGTGCATTGCTTTGAGGGCTTGAAGCTGTTGTCTATTATAACGCCCAAGTCTTTGACCTGAGAGGCCACTTGCAACGAACCCACACCATTCTCAATAGCCCCCGTATTTGAGGTCAAGCATTGACACTTGGTGAGGTCTAGCGGACGGTCTCATTTGCGTAACCAGTTTTGTACTGCTAACACGTCAAGTGCTATACCTACTCCAGCTATCTTTACGTCATCCGCAAACATAAAGGTGGGGTTTGTAAGCTCATGTGCTGGGTCACTGATGAAAATGGGGGAGAGCAGAGGGCCAAGCACCGATCCCTGTAGCACGGTAACGGTTATTCCGACTGTGAGCAGCGCGTAGCCAATTCAACACGAATCCCAAAACCAGAACAGGGTTGATTCGTAGTTTCTACGGTATTGGATTAACAAGTTGTACGCATATAAATATGTACAAACCTCAACTGTACAGCCACAACGTCTAACAACGAGGACCGGAGTTCAAAAAATGCCAATGTCAGGTACCACCGTCACGGCAGTCCAAGTTCGAATCAAAATTATGCCACTTCACGTGAGCAAAATATGAACAAATGTTGAAGCGTAGTGATTGATGCATGTTGTGTTTGTTCCAGGTTCAATAAACTAAATGGCATAGTCTCAACAACACAAGTATATGACGACGGCTGGGGAGGATTTCCACGCATGTACTTTACACCGCCAACCAAGTCCTCCCATGAAACGGTCGACATCCGCGGAGTAAATGGTGGTACTGATTCGCGCTAACCTACCCAGACCCTTAGTCAGTACATACGCAGGTCATTATGGACTTCATCTATCGTTGGCCAGCCGCAGACAAGCTTACAGGTTTCTTGAGGTTATGCTCCATATCTCGACGTCCTAGAGTTTCTTCTGAGAATGATGCAACATTATCCGTATACGAAGAAGGGCTTCGATGTGATCGGGATGCTTGGACAGACTACGAAATGTGAAAGAAAAGGCCGCCCGAACAAGAGTAAAGTACGTGGCAAGATGAAGACTGCGAATTGGTGATGAAAAATGGAGATGGCTACAGGGTACTCGAACATCAGGGGTTCGACATGTGGTGTTATCACATTAGAAGTATATTTGACTGACATATTATATCCTCCTGGACGCAGGTTGAATAATAATGCACACAGGTCACGGAAAACGAGATATTCCTACAAACGGTCAACAAGGGCTTATTCAAGAGTTTCCGCTTCTTCACAAACAATGTCGTGTCGTGTGATAAACTAGGGTTTCGACAACTAACTCCATAGTAAATCGTGAACACCGTATGAAATTAAACACAAATATACTTCAACGACGGTGTGAAGGGTTGGGTCCTACCGGAGAATGCATGAGGAATAAATAGATAAATTCAGCTTCATTTGGTATCAGCAGACATGGTTTTAGCTTGGTCTGCAGCGCCGACCTCACCTTCGCCATTGTCACCTTCAAGCAGACATATCTTACGGATATCCCGCAATACGTCTTCTTTGTTCCTTCTCACCACCACCGTGCGCACGAGGCCATCAATTTCTGTACGGCAGTCCTTGATCACTCCAACCGGCCAATCGTCTTTATGTAAGTGGCTCTCCACGAGGATGACCACATCGCCACGTCTGAACGACCTCTGTTTGGAGATCCACTTTTGCCGAAGCAGCAGTGTCAGTAAGTACTCCCTCGTCCATCGTTTCCAGAAAGCCTGTGGCGGGTGGTTCACTTGTTTCCATCCAACGATGTACTTTCCACGCAGGGTTTTTGGTGTGATTGCTCCTACTTTTGACCGCAGTACTAACAGGTCGTTGGGGGTGAGAGCCGGTTCGCCTTCCGGGTCTGGGACGATCGTCACCAGAGGTCTGTTGTTCAGTATGAGTTCTACTTCTGTTGGTAAAGTAGTCAGCTTCT
The DNA here is from genome assembly GCA_948099385.1 of Fasciola hepatica. Taxonomy (NCBI): domain Eukaryota; kingdom Metazoa; phylum Platyhelminthes; class Trematoda; order Plagiorchiida; family Fasciolidae; genus Fasciola; species Fasciola hepatica. The sequence continues at coordinate 9,264,151 of CANUEZ040000019.1, forward strand.
CGTCACCGAGGTCGTGATGTGAGGTCAGGGCTCTGAGTATTTTCCTAGTCGATCCTATCAGCCTTTCCCAAAGGCCACCACGATGACTGGCATAAGGTGGATTGAAGTGCCATTCTATCCTCTTTGTTACTGTCTTGTTTTGTATTTTGGTGTGGTCCAGGCGGTTGCACCATTTCTCTAACTCCTTATGAGCCCCAACGAAGTTTGAGCCATTGTCGGAGTATACATTCTTGGGGACGCCCCGCCTCGCGATGGACCTTTGAAAGGCCATTAGAAATAAATCGGTGGTCATATTATGCACTACTTCAAGATGGACTGCTCTGGATTGTAAACATGTTATCAGGCTGCCATGCCTCTTTCGCGTGCTCCTTTGCTGTCGTACAATTAAGGGGCCAAAGCAGTCCACGCCGATTTCCACGAACGGGCACCATCCCGGTTGAACTCTTACGGCTGGAAGGGGGGCCATCATTTGTTGGCCTGCTACCACCCTCCGGCGACGACTAATGATGCGGTTGCCTATGACTCACTTGACCGTCGCTGGTCCCTTTGTCACCCAAAATCGTCGACGTATATTGTTCGATAAGTAGTTTAAACCTGCTTGTCCCTCTTCTCGATGTACATGGTCTATCAGGCATCTTGTTATGTAATGGTCACCAGGGACTATTATGGGGTGCTTTGTTTCGTACTCCAGATTTGAATTCGTCAGCCGCCCTCCAACTCTCAGAAGTCCATTGGTTCGCATGGGGTTTATTCTTCGCATACTGCTGTAAAACAGCCTGCTTCCTTTGGTGTTGTCATCTATTCTGACTAGCTCGCTGGCCTCGAACGGGAAAGCGCCTAGTTGTAGTAGGCGTAGAACGTCGAGTTCGACTTGATTCAGCTCGTCCGGCAGTATCGTCCCCACGTTTATTGTTTTTTGTGGTCGAGTGTCTTTCATAATCAACAGGAGTACTTCGTATAGTGTCCAGTTGGGAAAGTGGCACAGTTTTTCTATTAGGCTTACCCTTCCCTTAAAGTTTGTAACCAGTATCAGTCTTTTGGTCTAGATATCGCCATTATCAGCCTTAGGTATTATTAGAGCTGGCCAAATCTCTCTACCAGTAATCAGGATGTCCGGTCCCATTATCCACATCGGCAGCCCCTCTGGTGTTTTCAGGCCCCCCAAGCAGAAGTCGGCCGGGCTACTGGCGGATTGTACGTAGTGCCATTGATCGGTTTTAGTCGATTCGTGGATTATAGTGAGTCTGTTGGCCACGAAAGTGTGAAAGCGAGTGGTAATGTTTTTATATAATGTAATACCGTGGCTGAGTCCGTCCAAAAGCGTGGTTCCCAGTTTATCCCGCCTCCTCGCCCCACCCCCCCCACTTACCGGCTCCCCTGCCCCTCATGAGCCTCCAAACCTTTCCAAATTTCGCCACTCCCTTCCCGCCCCCCACCTCACACTACGTCCCAGTTACTCTCCCACATACCTTCACCCCCATACCGATCTACCGGCCTTATACTGACTCTGCCCAGCAGGTAGGTTACCTGCAGCCAAGATCGCGTTTTTTTCCTGACCGGTGCCCTCCGCACCCGTGGCCATATGGCTAGTCGCCCTATGGACCATATCCATAAACTTTCACAGGCTCATATCACTGTTCGCTCCCCACTCGAGGCCATGCCACTCAGCACCTTACACCACGCACTCCCCCCTGTCCACCCCGCTTCGACAGATATCCTTAACCTCTCACTTTGTCATATGGTGCCACCTCCCTCTGCACCGTGTGACACCCCTCCGGCCCACATCAGCGGTGTGCTGCACACACACCGTATTGATCACCCACAGCGATCGGCTGCGCCTAATGCTAACGCTTCTCCTACTTTCCGTCCCCCACCCAACACTGCCTGCCCTCCCCCTTCTACTGACGCTCTATCCCCACTGAGACCCAACTCCTATCGCCACAGCGATCCCAATAGTCTTGCACCTGGCATCCATGCTTTGCGCACACCGACACTGAACTCATTCCTACTAGTTCTTATTAACGCTCGCTCAATAATTAGAAAAATATCGCACCTGCGATCTCTGGCATTTACGTCAAACGCTGACATTATACTAATAACTGAATCCTGGCTGTCAGATGATGCTTCGCTTGACCTTGTTCGCATACCTGGGTATCAATGCTTCTCGAACACCCGCCAGTCCAGGCGGGGAGGGGGCTGTTTAGCCTTTGTCAAATGCACTATCCACGCTAGTGTTATCGACCACCCCCCTCTTCTCCTTATTGAGGATTCGTTATGGCTATCCATTCACGCCTCCGGCCAGAACCTCCTCCTTGGCTGCGTCTACGTCCCCCCGGGTCTGGAGCCTGCAAAAATTGACTCTGCCGTGGATGTCTTCAATGCTGCGCTTGACTACCCTGCCAGTGCAAAAATTATTGCGGGTGACTTTAACTTTCCTTCAATTTGCTGGTCCTCCCATACTAGCCCTCCCGCCCTCTCCACCTTTCTTTCCTGTGTCCGTCTTGGTGGATGGACCCAACATGTCTCCTGCCCTACTAGGGGGAACAACATCTTGGACCTGGTATTCTCCATTGATGTTCCTGATATGATCACCCAGATTACTGATCACTTCCCGGGTAGTGACCACCGTATTGTCAGGTGCAAGTTCAGCTGCTTCAGCTGTTCTCATCCGATGCAATCCTCTCTCCCTGTTCTGACTTCCTACCGTTCCTGTAACTGGCCCCTAGTTCCAATGATAATCCGCTCCCTTAACTGGGACACATTTTTTCTTTCATCCGATCCCCTCACTGTCGTGAACTCTCTTTACTCCAACCTCCTACACTGCCTAAATACCGCCAACCCATGTGTCGACCCACGCCCCAATTCCAGCACCTCACGCCTGTCACTTTTAGAGCGTAAGCTGTCTAAGCTGCAACTTACCTTCGCTAGATCACACGACTTTACACTTCTCCTGCGCATAAACCAGCTACAACTGAGGCTGCGTTGCATGGTCGATTCGCATCTGAGAAGGCAAGAGGCCATCGCCCTAGCACACCCAAACAAAACTGGCTACCTGTCCAACCTGCTTAGTAAAAGGTCCAAGCAATCCAATCATATCTCGCCCAAGTTCCTCATCTGCGGCTCATCTACCGCTAATACTCCTGCATCTATTTCTGAGGCCTTCAATGAGCATTTTTCTTCCTCCCTTATAAGCTGTCCTGGTATTCCCCCTCCTACAATCCAGCCCTGCTCCCCTGCCTCACTTTCATCGATTCCCTTCACCCATCTAGAAATTGAAAAATCAGTTTCGTCTATTAAACCTTCCTCGAAACCGGGACCAGATGATCTCCCACCGGCCCTCCTCCGTTTCGGTGGTCCTGACCTCCCTCTATTGTTACTTAATATGTATACCACCTCCATGATTCACAGTTTCGTCCCCCCTCAATGGAAATCCTCTGTTATAGTTCCGCGCTTCAAAAAAGGCGTATTACACGACCCAGATAACTATCGGCCCATCAATCACACCCCAGTAGTCTGCAAAATTATGGAGAGAATTATCAAAAGACACATTGTCCAGTACCTGTTATCTAACAACCTGCTGAACCCTGGTCAGCATGGTTTCTTGAACTCCCGTTCCTGCTCTTCCTGCCAGCTTGACTTTCTCAATGTCCTATCGTCTGCTGCCGACGCCGGCAACTCTGTAATTGTCCTGTACCTCGACATGTCTAAGGCTTTTGACCGTGTTCCCCATATTCATCTGTTGGCCAAAATCCGATCTCTCGGTATTACTGACCCTCTCCTCTCCTGGCTATCCTCCTATCTCTCTAACAGATCACAAGCCGTGCTCGTCGACGGCCACCTATCTTCCGCCAAACCAATTACTAGCGGCGTCATCCAAGGCAGTGTCCTAGGCCCATTACTATTCCTTATTTACATCAATGACATTTTCTCTTCTATTCGACACGGCACTCCTTTCCTCTTTGCCGACGATATAAAAATAGTGTACTCTTTCCTCCCCAGTGACCTTTCCGTGACTCTATGCAACATATCGCAGGACTTACTCGTTCTCCAAACTTGGTGCGTCTCGTGGTTCATGAAATTCTCTGCGGAGAAAAGCTTCCTCCTACCGTACAAGTGCACGGTACCACCCGGCCAAATTTGTCTGGACGGTCTGCCCATCCCCATACACCCCATGGTTACCGATCTTGGCGTGCGCTACTCTTGTTCCTTTAACTTCTCAGAACAGGCATCATTCCAAATCGCTAAGGCTAAGAGAACCCTAGGCCTGATCAATCGGTGTTTCCTAATACCGGCCAGTCGCCTCTCCATGTATCTCTCACACGTGAGACCGCTCCTAGAATATTGTCCCATTACCTCCAGTCTCTGGCCACGTTCCTCCATTGTATCTCTTGAGAACGTTCAGCGTACCTTCACCAAAAGGCTGTTGGGCGTATCCCTAGCTCTAACATACCGCCAGCGCTGTGAGCTCCTACAAATTGAGCCTCTATGGATTCGTCGCATGAGGCTCAACCTGATTTTCCTCTTTAAGCTAATCCATAACCTGGCCTACACCTCTTATCCCATCTCATTCGTTGCGCCCTGCTCCTACCCCATCCGGCACCGTGCCTTCTCTCTCACTGTCCCTCATTCTAATCTCTGTCTGAAGTCCCGATTCTTTCTGTCAGCCTATTCCAAAATCTGGAATAAGCTGCCCCTTAGCTTACGCAGTGCCTCCTCAATGTTCGCTTTTAGGCGCGCACTTTTGTCATACTTAACAGTCCCCAATGCTATATTGCTCACCAATGAGCTCGTCTCCGCCGACCTGGCCTTTGAAAGAGGTCTCACACTGTAACTCTACTACCTCTGCGTCACAAGCCACTAGGTACACCCCGCGAACTAAGGCCACTGCCGTCAATGATCCATAGCGAACCTACCTCCTGCCATCATAAAATAACCCTATTGCTCACCTAAGTTCATATCTTATCCATCATATTCACTTTTTTCTCCTCAGTATCCGTTGATTCTCAGCTGGGGCACACCCAGACTGCGCTTCTCCATCTTTTTTCCCTCTCCAGTGATCCCCGCTGACGGCCAACCACTTCGGGCACCGTAATTACCATGTCCCTGGCAGGTGCATCTGGATAATATTGCTACACGGTCGTCTACCACTTGCTGTTTCCGTTGGCTCTCCTGTCCATGGTCTCACGGCTTGGTCAATTGTTCCTGGTTCACGCAACCCCATCGCGGTCGTTTTGTCCCCTGTACAATTATCCATGATCACTCGTGCCACTCCCAACAGTGCGGGGCGCGGTCAGATCCACCGCTATGGCCGGCGCACATCGGGCGTGCAGGCCGTCTGCAACGATGTGCGAGCGCAACTAGACTGGTGGATCACACCTCCTGCGTTCACTTCACGAAGTGTTTTTCAGGTTGGGTGCCAAGCGCACGGCCAGTCCCACCCACTAGCACCGGTTGCGGGTGGCACGCCCTAAATTTTCTTGAACTACCGAATCCAATGCTGTCGGTTGAAAATTGCATGCTCCTCATCGTTTTTCCGCCACAGCTTGTTCACCTAGAGCTCTTATCATCTGTTTCCACTTTCCGTCTTTGTCGCCCTACCACGGTATGCACACCTTCCCGTTTTGTCCTCCCTCCTATTACCTCTCTTTACATCAACTTTCACTGCTTTGAGTCACTATCGTCCTAACCACTCTTCTCTGTCGACGCTCGCCAATAACTCTTTTCCCACCTGCCGTCATTGCTGGCTTCTATCATCTATGCGCTTGATGTTACCCTCTGCTCAGATCGCCCATTGATAGCTTCCTTAAAACCTGTCGCCCTGTTAATCCCTCCTCGTGCCCCATGCCATGATGCACCAACCGCACCCTCACCCATGCCCAATCCGCATATTAGAACTTGCCGCTCCAAACTTCGCATCCCTTACAGATGTATTTATTATCTAATCACCACCACCATATCTTCCTCACTTGGCCCCGCGATTCCTCTGCGGTTCTTTCCAGTGTCCTGATTAGTATCCACCTGTTCAATTGTCTGCCGGCACTCAGCTCTCCAGTTCCATTGCCCCAACTCCTTTGCGCGTTCGTTTTTTTGTGTGGCCTTTTTGCTCTATTACTGGCCCACTTATCTCAGGGCTTCCCGATTCCTTGTCCGCCTCCTTCGTGTTTCATCTGCAGTAAAATGATCTGATTGGTGATTTCTTACCTGTGTCTCCTCGGTCGTTGCTTTCATCCCTTGATCCGTTTATTGCTCGCTACAGGCATTTTTCTGTACCTTCCAGTGTGGTCCGCTTTTCCATGTTCCACCATTGTAATGACAATGTTACGTCGTGACTTTTTTTTACAGTTCCAAATTGTTTGACCTGTCACTACCCGATTCCTCTGGTCCGTCACTACATCTCGCACCTGCATTGATCAAATAATTAGACCCATTCTTACCTGTTTTCCTTGATCCTGTCTTTCATCTTCACTCTTCCATGAACTGCTCCTAACAGTCTTCATCACTTCTGTGCTTCCACATTCTATTTTTCTCTCCGTTGGGCTGCCACGTGCACTTGTCATGAAGTTAATCCACCACGAAATTCCAAATTTAATCCTACGACAAATTGATCTAACATTACCTACTCCTCCTATTGACTGATAATTTCTTTCTAGGACCCCGTTGTTATTAATAACAACAATGCAATGCTCCTGCTTCTCTTTAACCTATACATATATATATACAATTAATCTATATATATATATAAACTTACGCATATATATCTATGTGCATGCGCTCTGCATCTTGCAGTTCCTCACCTGCCATTTCTCTTGCTATCATCCCAACGACCGTCATCATAGGCATCCCAAGTAGCACGCCCCAAGTTTGCCCCATGGGGCACGCATGGGGCAAACTTGGGGCAAACGTGGGGCTGCCCCAAGCTTACCATTGAAAAACTTGGGGCAGCGCTACCGTTGCCCCAAGTTTGCCCCATGGGGCAGCCCCAAGTTTGCCCCATGCGTGCCCCATGGGGCAAACTTGGGGCTAGCCCCAACCTTGGGGCAGCCCCATGGGGCAAGCTTGGGGCAAACTTGGGGCTAGCCCCAACCTTGGGGCAGCCCCATGGGGCAAGCTTGGGGCAAACTTGGGGCTAGCCCCAACCTTGGGGCAGCCCCATGGGGCAAGCTTGGGGCAAACTTGGGGCTAGCCCCAACCTTGGGGCAGCCGCATGGGGCAAGCTTGGGGCAAACTTGGGGCTAGCCCCAACCTTGGGCCAGCCCCATGGGGCAAGCTTGGGGCAAACTTGGGGCTAGCCCCAACCTTGGGGCAGCCGCATGGGGCAAGCCTGGGGCAAACTTGGGGCTAGCCCCAACCTTGGGGCAGCCGCATGGGGCAAGCCTGGGGCAAACTTGGGGCTAGCCCCAACCTTTGTGCAGCCGCTTTAGGCTATCCCCAACCTTTATAATACGTTACACGAAACCAGATCCAACCACCGTTTCAAGGTCTACTGCTAATGTATACATCTATTTTGGCCGTTTGCTTACGCGTCCCACATGCATCAATTTCTGTCTAATATGTAACCGAAAATTGAATGCCAAATTCTGAATACGAAAAATTTATTTACATAGAAAAAGTGTATTTTGTACAGATTTGTAATGATCCATCAAAGCACATTGTCATTGAACGTTTGATACATTTGTCGGTGATCTCGATATCTGCAGATGGGAAAAAAATGTATACTGTTATTGGCGAACTGTCAGTAAATCACTGCACCATTATGTAAGAAGTGACAATGACATCCGATGCAAATGTAATGGACAAATGGCATGGTATTTTTCAATGATGGTTGCAAGTTGAAAAAAGATCAATCTATGTTAACAATTGGTAATGGAGCGGTCTTTCGATGTAAACCGAGCAACACACGCTTGCATATAACTGCTGGTTTTGCACAAAGAACAATTGAAACGGATAGCGAAAGTGGCGTAAGGGAAAAAAGCGTAAATCCGATGTAATTGGAGAAACGACGAACGTACTTCAAACGTTAGTCTTACATTAAACTTGTTTCTGCTAACCGTTGCGAAGCAATAAGGCAACTCCGTTTCATTCTACTTACCTACTACATCTGCTACCTGCTCCGCGATCACGAGCGTTGTGGAACCAATTTCTGATGTGTCTGTCGATGTTCATAGTTGGTTCCTCGGGCTCAAGCGAAAACGTTCTGTTCGGCTGCCCTTTAGCCATGCATTTAACAATTTCTGCATGACACCCAAACAGACTAAATGCATATAATCCAGCGGAAAATTTGCCACCATATCAACTGGGATTGAAACGAACGGGCTTTCACCAATATGGTGACGTTTGTATTTAAAGAGGCGGAAATCAGCATCAGTACGCGGTCGAGCGTCCACCAATGGAAACGTTATTCTCCCTGTGATATGCAGACCACGCTGTATGCATCTATCACACCCGAAGTAGCCTGTCGGACTTTTAACTTGACGAACGTAAGCCCGGGCAGGTGTGTCGCATACCACTGACACCAGTTTACATGCTACTGATGACCCAAGATAGTTGATTCCGCCGTCAATTACATCTCGTAATTCCAATACCGTCTCTTCCAGGTACGTGTTTATCGGTTGCGGCTTCCCTGAACCGCAATAAATGCCAACCGGAAAAACGGCCAGACATCTCGGACGCACCACACGTGCAAGAATGGGCCACAATTGTATTGTAGAAGAATGATAAATTGATGACCCATCGATATTCATCTGGAAGTCGACGGATTCCGGGACCAGCCCAAGTCCACTGATAGATCGTTGCAGACCTTCGATGAGCCCAATATGAATATACACACCTTGTGCTAGCAACGTCTTCTTACAAAAACGAGGTGTGTGCGACAGAGTCCTCGGATCCTTCGGTACGCCGGGCAAATATTGGTTTAGGACGTTCAGCACACTCCTTCGTTGCTGCATCGTTAGTCTGCAGCTAACAAACACATCGGCAAATGAACGTAAGAACGCGTCCATGTTGATCTTCACGGACGTCATTTTCCCCAGTTCAATGTCGACACCTGCGAATAACAATTTATATAAAATCACAGATAACATATACTCACCGACACCAGTGGACAAGTCTGTTGTTGTCCCTTGCACATTCAGTGTTGATGAGTGAGGAAGTTGTGATGGATGTCCACCCGAAACCTCATCACCGGATGACACATTTACCGTTGGCTCTGGATTTAGTAAAGTTTATATTACGATGCAAATATTTAAGTACCTGTTGACGTCATCTGCGGACATCGGTATCGATGGGCCCACATGGAAGCCTCGTCGCACTCAGTGCACGGTACAGCACTCAACGCCTGCTTACGCCGACGGTATCTTTGCCACTTGCTTGGACGGTCCATGTGAGTTAGCTGTCCATTGTAAACACAGAACAGTGGTAAACACTAAACCACATTTATCTCCATTTGAAATACGAATATGATGATTACAAACAAATATCCATAAACATCAAACATGCTTATACCGGGTACTGACGCTATCGGCAAAAAAGATGATGTATAGTATAAAACATATACACATTTATACATACATGTATAATTACATATATATATATATATATATATATATATATATAGAAAGACAGACAGACATTTATAATGATCGAAAGCCATATATATGGTTATGTGTTCAACACGGTCTGTACGAAACTCGTACGAACTCGTGCATCACGTGCCTGAGAAAGCACGCCAGTCACGTGAAGGACAGAACGACGACTGCACGGGACCGCGTGAAGGTCGCCACTAATATTGACGTAACAAAACAAAACGGGCCAAAATAAGCGTTCCTCAGGGTGGCAATATATGTACATGAGGACATAATCCTAGTGCATCCGTAACCAATTAGCATCTTTTCCACATGAAAACTAAACTTGGGGCAAGCTTGGGGCATGCCCCAGGTTTACCCCAAAGGTTGGGGCAACGTGCTACTTGGGATCCAGCAACTCTACATCTGTGCCTCACATCTACCGTATCCAATCCTTCTAAATCGTTTTTGTCATCTGATCATCCCTCTACGTCCTGCATTGCTCGCTGCCTGTTTTACGGTGAGTTTTGTGTCCTGTCCGCCGACAATTCACTGCAAAGTACCAATGCTTCATTGTCATCTAATCCACTGCAATGCACCTCACCTTTTTCTCCATCGTTCCTCGCTACTGCAATTCTTTACACCGATTTCCAGCTTTTCTCATGTTTACCAGTCTGCCTCCATATGTAATTGCCCGGGACCAGCCAATCAGTCCACCTGACCTTGAATTTCAAACTCACCGGGCGTCCATTCAAATCCGCTCTTGAGCTCATTTAAACTATACACAATCTCTATGGTGTGCATACGTTTATACTATTTTCATCCTACCTTATTCACCCTTCTGAGCCTTTTTACCCAACATTTTATTGAGAGTCTCCATATTTCCATGAATTATATCTGTCCATTCCATCACCTGTATCTACATGATCATGCACATGGCATGCTTCGGGCGCTTCCGAAATAAACCATTATTATTATTATTATTATTATTATTATCAGGCATCTTGTTATGTAATGGTCACCAGGGACTATTATGGGGTGCTTTGTTTCGTACTCCAGATTTGAATTCGTCAGCCGCCCTCCAACTCTCAGAAGTCCATTGGTTCGCATGGGGTTTATTCTTCGCATACTGCTGTAAAACAGCCTGCTTCCTTTGGTGTTGTCATCTATTCTGACTAGCTCGCTGGCCTCGAACGGGAAAGCGCCTAGTTGTAGTAGGCGTAGAACGTCGAGTTCGACTTGATTCAGCTCGTCCGGCAGTATCGTCCCCACGTTTATTGTTTTTTGTGGTCGAGTGTCTTTCATAATCAACAGGAGTACTTCGTATAGTGTCCAGTTGGGAAAGTGGCACAGTTTTTCTATTAGGCTTACCCTTCCCTTAAAGTTTGTAACAAGTATCAGTCTTTTGGTCTAGATATCGCCATTATCAGCCTTAGGTATTATTAGAGCTGGCCAAATCTCTCTACCAGTAATCAGGATGTCCGGTCCCATTATCCACATCGGCAGCCCCTCTGGTGTTTTCAGGCCCCCCAAGCAGAAGTCGGCCGGGCTACTGGCGGATTGTACGTAGTGCCATTGATCGGTTTTAGTCGATTCGTGGATTATAGTGAGTCTGTTGGCCACGAAAGTGTGAAAGCGAGTGGTAATGTTTTTATATAATGTAATACCGTGGCTGAGTCCGTCCAAAAGCGTGGTTCCCAGTTTATCCGGTCGAAGCATCTCCTAATCAGCTTCTCGGCTTTCACGGTCAGTGCTGCTACCGTCAGTTCCAGCCTCGGAATGGACAACGTTTCCAGTGAAGCCACTCTCGCCTTTGCGAATAATATCTGACTGTGCCGCCCACCTTTTTCGTCCACCCAGCAGCTGTAAGCCACTATCCCGTAGCCTATCTCTGATGCATCAGAAAATAAGTGGAGTTGGGCACCGTTTGTGCACTGGATTCCCGTCAAGCATTTTGTATTTTGATCTCACCAAGTTGCTCCGGGCTGTGCAGTCAGTCGCGCCATTGCTTATTGTCATCATCCCGGAGAGGTTTGTCCCAACCCGTCCCCTTCTGGCACAGCGAATGCAGCAGGCACTTTCCCGGTAACAACCATGGCGAAACGAAACCTAGAGGACTATAGAGGCTTGAGACTGATGATAGGATTCTTCTCCGTGTGGTTGGTGGTTCAGGTGGGTCCAGAGTGAATATGAATTCGTCACCTCCGGGTCTCCCTTGAAGACCAAGCGTGCGCTCCGTTTGGGAAGAGGCTTCAAAAAGCTGTCTCGCACACTCCATTTTCTCTGAATTCGGGATAACACTGAGCACCTCTTGGCTGTTTGAAGTCCATTTAGTGAGGTCGAATCCCCCGGCCTTTAGAGTGGCGATCGGTTCGGTCACATATAGAATAGTAGTATTTGGGTCGTCAAAGGAACACAGAAAATCGTCCACGTAGAAGTGGTTTACTGCTCTTCCTAAGAGATTGCTGGTGCCGCTGAGACGCTTGAGGGTTTCCCGGAGGGCAAAATTAGCACAGAAGAGGGATGATACCGTCTCAAAGGGATGAACGGTCAGCCTGTGCTCATCATGTGCGCGACTTGCGTCTTTTTCAGGCCACCAGAGAAGACGAAAGGCTTCCCTATCTTCAGCGGGCATTTTCACCTGTAGAAACATTTCACGTATATCCGCAGAAACGGCCACTTTTCTTAACCGAAAACGACATAAAACCTCGACTATTGGTGTTGTCCAGTTCGGGCCCCGTAGTATATTGTTGTTGAGTGACACACCCTGACATTTTGCGGCACAGTCGAAAACCACCCCGACATTCCCCGGTTTCTTTGGGTTCACAACCGGGTGATGGGGTAAGTGTCATCACAAGTTTGCGCTGATAACCGCTGTATCCATGTTTTGTATATAACCCAAGTCGATGTTATGTTGCATGGCTCGCGTGTATTTTAACCTTAATTGTGGTTCTCAAACTAGCCTGGTTTTGAGGAAGCGTAATATTTTCAGAGCCATTTATCGGCTGTTTGGCATAGGTTTCATGTTGGGTCTCCACTGAACAGGAACCTCAAAACGATTTATTACATACTTGGCGTTCTTGGCTACCATTTTCAAGGCCGACCTGTCTTCTCGTGATAGGGCATTTCTATCAGTGGCCAGGTCGGTAAATTCGGTTTTATGCACCTGTTGGAATCCCCATTCAATGCTCGCTGTTTCCACCGAGGTGCAGCTTAGTTGGATTTGAGTGCCGCATTTTCCAACTGTACTACCGTATAGAGTCCAGCAGGTTATAGTGCTTACTGCATAGGGTGCTTTGCGGCTTTCCATTCTTTGATTCAAGACCCAATGCGCTTCCGGTACATCAAAACCGATCAGCATATCACTTCGGTTACTCTGCCAGTCCTCGATCGTAACCCTGTCGAGATGCGGCCACTGAGTCAGAATCGATTGCACTGACTGAGGTGCTCTCGTCGGCAGGTTTCTTATGGCAAATGCTTCGACGGTTTCTGCTCTATTGTTGTTGACCAAGGAAAGGAGTTGTTAGTTCAGTTCGGTGGATTGGATAATCTGGGTGCCACTCGCTGTGCTCACTGCTAATGGAGATTGATTCCCTCTGATCCCATATCTCTCCGCAAACTCCCTCCTCACTAGCGTGGTATCCGAGCCACTATCCACGAAGGCCAACGCTCATATAACCCAAACTGGGGTTTCTACGCCAACTGCTATTACTCCCAGGCGAATGAACTTGCTAGTGGAGCGAGACACTGAGCAGACCACACTTGGCTTCGTGGTTTCTTCGGCATTCGAAATCTGGCATTTGTGTAGTAGGTAATGGTGCTTCCCTTGGCATTCATTGTCACGTCCAGCCACCGGAAGATTCGAGCGACGCGTAGCAACCAATTTCGACACAATTCAAAACAAAGTCGATTCCAACTAGCTACGGTACTGTATGCAACAAATTAATTAATTCTACAATAATGAAACCTCAATGGTGTTCCCTCTGGGCTCTTTCGCTCCAAATGGGACAACAAATCAACAACTGCAGCAAATACAGTCACAACCACGTTCAAGCTGAGCAAATCTCGCTCGAGGCAACTGCAAGAGTCCGGTTTGTGACGAAGATTTAGAGAAATAAAAGAGACAATCGGAAGTCCAGCAAATATAGTTCATACGAATGATAAATTTCGTTTGTAACATGGATGCTGATGCATGGAACGGGGTTTCCTGAACTCCTTTACACCGGCCCCCAGAATCCGACCCGGGTTTTTCACGTGCATCGCTAGATGTGGTCGGCCTCATGCATCGGCTCGCCCTACCGTTACTCAATACCTAACGCTGATCACGGTCAATAGCAGCTCTTAGTCGGACAAGTAAATCAACTATCAGTGGTCTCTCCCGGTTCGGCAGATCCGAAGACCGGTTTACCACTTGAGGAGAGTTGGCCTCTGAACTTACACCACCAGTGTCCGGTTCGCCTTCAATAAGACAAATCTTTCTAATGTGATTGAGCACTAATCCTTCATTAGTGCGTACTCTTGCCGTTCGCACCAAGCCATCGTCCGAAACCGAGATGCTTTTGATGACTCCTATCGGCCACCGGCCACTCGGCAAAGCCTCCGAAACTAGTAGCACTACATCCCCCGATCTAAAGTTGCTTTCTCGAGTTATCCGCTTCTGCCACTATTGTAATAGTGGAAGATATTCCCTGACCCATCTCTTCAAAAACACAGATGTTAGGTAGTTTGCCTGCCTCCGCTGACGAACCATTCTATCGCGCAACGAATCCGTTGGAATATCTCGTGGGTTCGCTCTCAAGATAAGTAGGTCATTGGGCGTGAGTACTGGCAGATCACGACAGTCCGAGGTCAAAGGCACTAGCGGCCGTCCGTTTACTATCCGCTCACTTCTCGTAAGGAACGTCAACAATATTTCGTCAGTCATCGGCTGCTCGTCACAAACTGAAGGAAGTACTCTTCCAACCGAGCACACCATGATCTCCCATATTCCACCACGGTGACTAGCATGTGGGGGACTGAAGTGCCACTGCACGCTCCGTTGCAACATTCTATCAGCAATCTTAACACTAGACCAGTTTCCCGCTAGGTTCTTCAATCCCCTTTGAGCCACAATAAAGTTTGTACCGTTATCACTAAAATCTCGGACGGTGCCCCTCTCCTCGACATGAAACGCAGAAATGTCATAATGAATGAACCCGTGCTTAGGGAATAAGAAACTTCAATATGCACCGCACGCATCTGGAGGCAGGTGAAGGTGCACCCATATAGTTTCTCCATGCTGCGCCCATGTTTAACTGCAAATGGGCCAAAGTAATCTGTTCCGAAGTACTTTAACGGAAACCAACCTTGTTGGACTCTAACGGCTGGCAGAGGAGCCATCATCTGTTTGCCTACGACCGCCAGATGCTTCCTGCATTTCCAAAATCCTCCAAGTACTCGCTTGACGGCAGCTCTCCCCTGTACGATCCAAAATATTTTGCGAAGGTCTGCGAGTAACTGAGAAGGTCCTACGTGTCCTTCCATTGCGTGATACCATCGGATTATCGGGTCTGTAATCGGGTGAGTCTTGGGTAGTATCACCGGGCGTTTCACACCCTGAAATTGAATGGAGTAGTTCATTGGTCCTCTAACACAAATAATTCCATTTAATAAAATTGGATCGAGTTTTATTAGAGTTTTGTTCACGGAGATTTGTTAGTGCATAGGCTATTGCTCCTGTCTCGTAGCCACTTTAACTCTTCGCCATAGACCTTAGCTTGTACAATCAGAATAACACTTTCCTCCGCTTCAGCAGTGCTGTGTAACTTCACCGGCCCGGTTCTCAGTCCTGAATCCATGCACCCGCCTCTCATGACTGCAACGTACATTTTAAAACGGGTTAATCACGCTACCGACTTCAGCAAGTGAAACCTACTGGGGCATCTAGCTAGAAGTGAGTCCGTCCATGTATCCTGTAACATTGTGAGAACTGTACTCGAAGGCTGCTTCAACTCAACGTTTGGTGGAGCTGCAGCTACCGTAGGACTGGTCGGCCATGAAGTTTCATCGTTCATCAAGAATTTAGGACCTTCGAACCAGCAGCTGATATCACTAGGTGATGTTTTGCCTCTTGATGCCAATTCTGCTAGCCTCCAATCTGACACGAAGCCACTGCCAGTGTTCCGACCACTGAAGGATTTCAGCCAAACGATTCGCAATGTACGTACTAAATTTCTTTTTAGTGTTGTTTATGTGGTCCGAAAATATGGCAGAGTCCGTCCAGTAGTAGGTCCTACTAAACTTGATTCCAGTTTCTTCCATAAGAATCCGGGAGACCCTAACGGCCAGTCTTGCTGCGGCTGACTCCAATCGAGGGATCGTTACGGTCTTCAGAGGAGCTACCCTTGACTTAGAGAACAGTAGGGCACAGTAGGGGGCTATGTCCCTTGAAACCATTCTGGAATAAGCCACCACCCCATAGCAAACTTCAGAAGCTTCACAAAATACATGAAGCTGCACACCTTCGTTCAGTGAGTCACCTCTAATGACAGAATGCTGAATTTTGAATGCGCAGAGTTGTTCCATACTTCTTAACCACTCATTCCAGCACAGTAGGGGTTCTTCTCCAATTGGGTCATCCAAACCAAGCTTCAAGCAACACAGTGATTGCAACAACACCTTGCCTGACAAGATGAAGGGTGAAACCAACCCTAGTGGGTCAAACACGGATGATACTTTAGACAACAAACCATGCCTTGTTTGAGGTTTTTCTCGTATTGCGAATAGAAATTGGAACATGTCTTCCATTGCATTCTGTTCTAACCCCAACGTCCTCTCCGGCACAGGCGCGCAATCATTTATTTCCAAAATGAGATGGGCCGGCTCAGATTTTGGTAAAATATCCAGCACCTCCTTACGATTACACACCCACTTATGAAGCCGAAATCCGCCTCGTGATAGTAACTCACTCATCTGGATGGCAAAACCTTTTGCATTCTCCGGTGTGGGCAAAAATCAAGACAGTCGTCTACATGGAAGTTGTTATACACTGCCCTGGGAATGTAATCCTCATACTGTCCTCCCCAATCGTCTGCCGTGCGACGTGACGCGAAATTTGCACAAAATGGGGAGGAAGTGGCACCAAACGGGTGGGCATTCATCTGATATTCAACAAGATTACCACCTAGTCCACCACTTTCCCACCAGAGGAACCTCAGTGTTCCTTTGTCTCTCGTCGGCACTCGAACCTGCATAAACATTTCTTCAATATCGGCAGCCAACGCGACAGATTCCTTTTGAAAACGAAGCAACACTCCAACTAAGCTTGCTGTCGTATCCGGTCCCTGTGGCAAGTAATCATTCAAGGAGCGTCCCTGGAATGCAGCAGCACAGTCAAACACCACCCTCAACTTGCTAGGCTTTTTAGGATTTGTAGCTGCGTGATGTGGTAAGTACCACTTTGGCTCAAAACACCTTTTTTAGCTGTACATCGGGCACTAACTGAGTGTGGCCCTTGCGCACATAACCCTCTATTATTGTAGAGTATTCGTCATAGAATTCAGGGTCACGCGCAAACCTTTTACTCAAACCGTTCAATCTCTCTCTGGCCACAATATAATTATTTGAAAGTCTCACTTCAGGATTCCTTCACGGAAGTGCAACTTCACAGTGTCCGTTCAACCAGGTTATGGCATTGGAAACCATATCAACGGTCTGTTTGTCTTCTAATGAAGGAGAGTTTTCCGATGCACACCCATCGCAGAAGTCAGCGTTGTATAGTCGATCGATCTGTTCTACTAAGGGATCGATTCCCCTCTCAATGTGGTTTACTGTCCTCACGAAGAGTGGTTCCTGGTTTATCGGACCCAGAACAATCCATTCTAAAATCGTCCGCACAGCATAGATTTTTTTGTTTGCTGTATTTTTTCCCTAATGCCCAATGTGCTTCTGGAGTGTCGGCACCTATCAGAATTCGTACTCTCGAATCTTCAGATTCTGTCTTTGGACGCAATGTAGGTGAGGCCAAGATAAAATGTCCCCCTTTGTGCAGTACCGGACTGCTTGGATTGGTAGCCTATCAACACAAAAGGCTTTCTCTATATTCGCGAAATCATTCTCTGACAATGAATTCAGTCACAGCTCCGTTATTCCCGAATTCCAAGTGGTAGTCCCAATTACGGTCGAAATTGAAAGTGAGGTCGGGGATGCCTTTAGGCCCACCAGCTCCATAATGTCTTTTTGTATAAGAGTCACATCGGACCCACTGCCCAGCAGAGCGTAGGTCTCCACAGACCCCCTGGTCCGTCTACTCGCACTAGTAGCACACCTAAAGTGACCCTACATTCTGGCCTAAGAGTAGCCGCACAATTATTGGTCCACAGCCCGGGTCTTTTTGCATTGTCCGTACCCAGCTCATCCAGCTGCCGCCCTTGTGTTGTATCTTGCGTGACTCGATCTATACATCGCTTCTGTGCAACATGCAGTAGAGGGTGATGCCCTTTCGGACAACCTGATATGGAACTTGGTTTGGAAACAGAGCAGTTGCTAGACAGATGTCCACACTTGAGACACGAAAAACAAGCCTTGATTTCTTTGATCAATGCCCAACGACCGGGTATATCACGAGACAGGAATCGCTGACATTTCTCAAGTTAGTGTATTCCTTTACATGCCAAGCACCTATTAGTTGCGACCAACAAAGTACTACCCTGATTCGGCGTGAACCCTGTCGCTTCTGAATGCGTGGTTTGTGCATAATTCCTCCAGCTGGATGACCACGAATACCCCTGAGCCTTCCTATTGGCAGCCAGTTTGCCAAACCTACTTCGAGCAATCCGTGCCCCACGGGACACTAAGTGCTGCAGACCTTGGAACCTGGGTTCGTCTCCTCTTCCCAAAATATCATCAACGGTCCTAGCCCAAGAATCCTGGAGACGCGTTGGTAGCACTCGAGTGATACTTTCCATAGTCTGCAATGAGTTGAAGTTTGACATGCAATTCATCAGCGTGAAGGCAACTTCACAGTTCAGCATTTTCAACGACAATTTGGTCAGGCATCCGAATCTTCCATCAGAGGCTTCGCACCTTGCAGTGAGCCGTCAATCAGTGAACGAGCCACTACATGATCTCGTCCTTACAGATCCTTTAAGATTTCCCTAGCCCTATTGTATGCCAGTGTTGGAGGCAACATAACACATTCGGCAATGGCATCCCTTGCTTGTCCCTTGCAGTAAAGCATCAAACAAAGTAGGCGCTGGCCATCGTCTTGAACTCTACCTTCGATGTAACATTCGAGCTGTTTCACAAACCTCAAGTACTTTGACAAGCATCCCGAAAATGACTCTGGTTCCATCCTGGGTAAATGCAAACAATAATCCACTGCAGGTTCCGCCACTGGAATCAAGCTTGTTGTTCGTGGTGCATCGTTCTGCACGTGGCAATCACCTAGATAACGAGAAAGATGTTCACTGACCTTTACTCTACCCTTGACTTCATCTCTGTTGACTAGATTTTCTTCTTCGGCGAGTGCCAAACGCAGTTTCTCCATTTTCGTCTCATCCCTCACCTGGAGCAGCTTATGTTGCTTATCTAACTCTGATTGTTCTGCAACCTGCTTCTATTTCAACTCAGCTAACAACAGATCAGCCCTAGCTCTATGGGAAACCAAGCTAACCCTAGAACAACCTGATATAGTAGAGCCTGGGCAAGAAACATGACCAACACCTACGGGCAAAGGGGTTTGGTTCACCTGCAGGGTATTATCCTTTGATTAGGAACGGTTTGCCGATTTGCTGCGTAATTTCACGTCTCAGCAATTGCCAAGGATGTTGAGTACCGCTAAGCCCAGCCACCAGAACATTCGAGCGACGCGTAGCAACCAATTTCGACACAATTCAAAACAAAGTCGATTCCAACTAGCTACGGTACTGTATGCAACAAATTAATTAATTCTACAATAATGAAACCTCAATGGTGTTCCTTCTGGGCTCTTTCGCTCCAAATGGGACAACAAATCAACAACTGCAGCAAATACAGTCACAACCACGTTCAAGCTGAGCGAATCTCGCTCGAGGCAACGGCACTAGTCCGGTTTGTGACGAAGATTTAGAGAAATAAAAGAGACAATCGGAAGTCCAGCAAATATAGTTCATACGAATGATAAATTTCGTTTGTAACATGGATGCTGATGCATGGAACGGGGTTTCCTGAACTCCTTTACATTCATCCTGAGTACAACTGGGTTTCGTTCGGCACATCGCTGCTCTATGTGAATCGTTCAGACAGACGAACCAAGCTTCCAGTCTCTTGGCCATTCCCATTGTTTGTCGACGTCTACGTTACAGAAGAGTGGGCATTCCGCTTGGCGATGAAGCGCCCCACAAACTTCACACACCGCAAGGTATTGCCTTCGCGAGATAATGCGTGTATGTTTGACAATGGTCGGCTTCTACTTGGTTCCCTGGTCCAGCTTTGCGTCTTCGTAATCCTAGGTAATTTGCTCATCTCGCGCACAAGTTGACCGAAACGACTGTTTGCTATTCGGGCATCACTGTCTTCAAACTGCTTCAGATCTTCAAAAGTGGTTTCTCGCCCAAATCTACTGATCCCCTTGGCTTCCTCGGCCCATTGACCCTGTAGTTCTGGGGGTAAACTGCGCTCTATGGTCTCCATTAAGTGCAGTGCTTTTGGGTCTCATCGGGATTCTAGATGATTCAATGCGATGCTGCAGTTCTGCGTTTTTATCACCAGGCCGGCTAGAGAGCCCGACTCACCTTTGGAGCTTTTTGCCTCTCATAGTACCCCATCGATGAAATTCCGGGCGACTTTAATTGGTTTCCCAAATGGGTTTTTCAGAATTTCATATGCCCGAGTGTAACCTTCATTGGGCTCCAGCATCGAGCACCGGTCGATTGCTTCTCTGGCCCTTCCACGACAGTAATGCAGCAAATACAAGAATCTCTGTCCTGGATCGGGTAATCTCCTTTCCACAAAGTTCTCGTATCTTTTGACGAACTTACAGCACTGTTCTGCGTTCCCGTGGAATGGGGACAGCTCCACTCTTGGTAGGTCGATAGCGTGAGTTACACTGGTACAAGTCGACTTTAATAGTTCCACGGAACTGCTAGGCTGAATGGCCGTATGTTCTGTGGTCTCCAAAGTCACCTCTCGCTCCCGCCTCTGGAGTTGATCTTTCCTGACAGATTCCGCTTCTCCCCTAGCCTGCCTAAACTGGGTTTCTAATTCAACTATTCTCAATCGACAGATATCATTCTATACCACCAGCTGAAGTACATGAAATTGCACTGACAGGATTAGCGGACCTGGCTATATCTAAGGAATCAGTTTCAACCAAAAATACCCCAGGGACTTGCAGGGTTACTTTTTGTCCGGCTTCGGTTTGTCTCTGCCCTCTTCTTGGCATTCCTGTTTCACTTCCTCATGGTGATTCCAGGTTGAGTACTGTAAGGTTTATTCCGACTATGAGCAACGAGTAGCCAATTCAAAACGAATCCCAAAACCAGAACAGGGTTGATTCGTAGTTTCTACGGTATTGGATTAACAAGTTGTACGCATATAAATATGTACAAACCTCAACTGTACAGCCACAACGTCTAACAACGAGGACCGGAGTTCAAAAAATGCCAATGTCAGGTACCACCGTCACGGCAGTCCAAGTTCGAATCAAAATTATGCCACTTCACGTGAGCAAAATATGAACAAATGTTGAAGCGTAGTGATTGATGCATGTTGTGTTTGTTCCAGGTTCAATAAACTAAATGGCATAGTCTCAACAACACAAGTATATGACGACGGCTGGGGAGGATTTCCACGCACGTACTTTACTAGCACCACACTTGTTACACCTTCCGGTTTGGAGACATGGCTGTCCACCTCAACCATAAAAGTTTGCCCTGCTAGAAGACTACTTTTCCATTGTCCGGCCTTCCTAACAATTCCCAAAGACTGCAGTTCGACCACCAGAGATCTGTGGCTTACAGAATCAAAGGCCTTGTTAAAGTCCAAGTAGCAAGCCGCAATCGGCTGCCCTTCGTCCAGACGCTTGGATACTTCTTCAAGGAACAGCAGGAGATTCGTCCTGCCGCAGACCCATGCTGAGCATTTGATGTGAGGTTGTTTTGAACCAAATGCCTAAAGATCTGTTTCCTGACTATTCGCTGCAGGCACTTACACAGCACTGAATTTAAGCCAACCGGCCGGTAACTCTTGGCATTTTGCCGAGGTCTGCTGTTGTAAATTCCTGCCACTGTAGCCCTCCTCCAGTCTCCCTGCACGGTTCCCTCTCTAAGTAACGTTTCATAAAGCCTCGTCGCTGGAGCCTTCAGGACCTCAGCCAGAGGCTGAACGATTGCTGGATGAATCACCTGTGGTCCTGCTGCTTTGTTTCTATCCAAGGTGTGCAATTCAGCGTACACTTATTCTTCTCCTACAGTATGTTCGGGTACTAGGGGCATCTGTGGGTCCTCCATTCTTTCCTCTCAATTATTTTCTGGTCAATATGTGCTCCTGAAGAATTTCAGGAGCACTTCAGCCTTATCTTCGTCGCTTAGTCGTCCCTGTGCTCTTTCCAAAGTTGCTACACTTTCCGTCATACTTTTGTGGGATTGCAAGTAAGCATAGAACCGCTTTGGGTTTGTGCGGACTGAAGCAGCTAACCGAAGCTTAAACGTACATTCTCTACTCTTTGGATCGATTGAAGTCTGTTCCCAGCTGTTTTATAGCTGTTCCATGTCCCTTGAGTTTTGTATAGCTGGTACGCCGCCCACCGTTGCCTACGAATGACTATAGCCTTACGGACTTTTGACTTTCACCATGGGGATTGATTTCTACCGTTGACCACCCTCAGGGGCGCAAACTCTTCTGTAAGTTCAAGTAGCCCCATCTTGACGGCCTTCAAACGTTCCTCTACGGAGGTGTTTTTGTGTCTTGGGGTCCGTTGAACTCCCTCGGCCGCCCTCTTCACTTCATCTATACTGATGATCCTATAGCGCCGATGTAACACGATTTCCTTCGGAGCCCTGCTAAGTCTTAATGTGACCCTTAGGACTACATGATAACTTTTAATAGCAATGATAATAATAATAATAATAATAATGGAGGTATATTTCTGGACCTTGGTCGAGAGGCATGCATGTGGGCGTGGTCGGCGTTTACAACATCATTGAAGGAGACGGAAAATTCACAAATTCAAAAGAGATTTGCACATCACATCAAAGATGGAATAAGGCTGAGGAGAGTTTAAATGAATCAAAATGACCAAAGAATACGCGGCGAGTACGAACTGATTTCGAGTCAACTACGGCAATAGTAATGAATCGGCTGGATGCAGGAATGTTCAGACGGACATTGGCTCAGGATGCAGGAAATACTATATTCACAAGAATGATGCTAGAAAATGGTCGGTAATGCATATTCATGTTCATTGAAAAAGGTAATTGGCGTTGAGACAAAGGAGGCAGGGAAGAATTTCATGACGGTTGGCCGAGGAATACTAATTTTCATAGATTTGCGAATATGAAAAGGAATGGTGCCCCCGAAAAGGTGAGACAATTTCCATGAGAAGTATGTGTGTCATTTGGTGTCGGAAGTTCTCACGTGGTGGAAAATGGGTGAAGTTCCAGGAAGGACTAATCAACAGTTGGGATGCTGTGTCCAAGAGGAACAAAATAAGGCAAGACAAGGGTGGAAATCTTTGCAATAGGCGAGGCTATGCTAGTAAATCGGCGAATACATCATTCTGTTGAGTTTCTTGTAGCCTTTCTGTGTCCTTGTTGGGCTTTTTGGGCAAGGGTTGGCTACGGTTTTTGTTCGCTGTTTCATCATGGGAAGGAGGCGGTATCGCCGAATCTGAACCGATCACTACTAAATTAGAAGTCCTCGCACGGTGTCCTCGATATCGGAGGGTCTTGTAGTGAGAATTCTCCAGTAAGCCTCAGAGAGGCATATGCGGTAATACCAGGAATTCTTGTGGGCGAAACCCGGTGGCTAGATCGTATTCGCGGTAGCCAGCCTTTGGTGCGGTTGTAGACGAACAGAGAAAAAGCTAAGCTGTCTGCACGATATACTACAGCCAGGCGACGTGATGGCCGGGTGGTTCTGAAATCGAAAAAGGGAGGATCGCAGTCTGCGAGATGTTCCAGCCGAGGGTTGGCGTGAGCAAAATGACAGATAAGAGTACGGAGGTTGCAAATGGGGCACAATGGTCTTAATGAAATGAGGAGTCGCTGGTACTGTGATTCGGTGTTCGTGAGGGCTAACTGGGCTTGCACTACTGGCCAAAGTTATTGATTACTTATTTGGCCGTTCACCGGGAAGTCTTTTCTTTAGGGGCTAATAAAGCCTTGGAGGTGCATTCGGACTATAGGGTCTGAGGGCTACGTGAGAAAGTAGCTGGGCAACACGAAGAACCTGAATGGCAAGTTTGAGTAATGGGTCTAGGGGATATATGACAAACCCCACAGTTGTGTTTTACGGGTCACAGGGAAGCGGCGTGGGCACATTAAGAGCCCACATGGCAAGTTCATACGATAGGTCCAGAGGATGTATGACAAACCTGTCGTGGGGTATCTACAGGTCTAATGCTGCAGGTTGCTGTTAGTAAGGCTGTGAACTGGAGAGTGGGCTGGATTATAGGACAAGAGAAACGCCGCCCTCTTACAAAAGGAGGAAAAACAGATACGTGAGCGAAAAATACGGACGCTTTTCTCTACGTTCTAACATGTATGTTTATATATACAATAATACCTACATGGATATAATTAGCGCTTTGATGAGGCGTGTCTGTCGCCTGATGTATCGACTTGTTGTCCAGAGCTACGGCGGTTTTTTAGCTGACGTCACCGAACATGCCAGGCATGCACGGGAGGGCACAAGGTGGTTGAAAATTAGAGCGAGAGGTGGAAAAGCATATGTGGAGAGACCAAGTCGCTGTCGCCCCAGTCAGTCTTGTGGGTAGGAACCAAAAGCAAGTCAAGCGGACAGGGACGGTGTGGGGTTTTCCCTTTCGCAGGGCCAGATCCGAGCTGATGGGAGACGCCCATGACTGGAGTTTGCCCATTTACTTCACAGCCCGATGTAAATTATATACGTAGATCAGATCAGTCCCACTAGGTCTTTTTTGTTCTCCACTTTCTTTTCTAACAGAAGGGTGGCTGAGCCCATATAGGGACTTTCTATAGCCCTCAGCCCGAGGGTAATTTTCCGCGTATACGTCATTTTTTGCAACTGCTGGAGGTGGTCTGTTTCCTCCACGTCCGGACGCGGCTATGGTGAAGGTGCCGTTGACATCAGGGGTTTCGCTTGCTTGGGCTGAAAAAATACGGAGTGGAGTTGAGCAAAAGCACGCAGTAGGACAACAGGTGTTGTAATGTACGCACCTGCATATCTGTTTCAGTCTTGTACGACGCCAGACCGTACCTAAAGCTGCCAGAGGCCGTTCTGGTGTGGTTGAGTTAGGCTGCGCCAGTAGATGTTATTGCACACATGAAGAGAGGATAGCAGTCTAAGTAAAGTGATAGATTCAGAAATCTTAGCGACACAGACTGGCGTTCATGTCGGGAAATATAAAAAGAGGAAGTTGCGGCCAACAGGTAGCTATTGGGAGGTGGATGTATGGGATGAAAGATTTACAACCGGGATGATTAGGGGGAGCAAATTACGGTCGGGCAAGAAAACTGAGAGGAGCAGAAGCCAGAATAAATAAGAGAAGGGTCGAAGGATCAAGGAGTGGAGTAGTGGGCGGTGGAACTTAATGCCTTAGGGTCCAGCACCACTGAACCATTTGATGCTAGGGGAAAACATCAATGGCCAAAAACCTTGAGCCACAGGAAATTTGTTTTACTTGGCTGCCATAGTAATATGTAGCGAGGGAGGCAGTAATTGTCTAGAATAGTTGCGAAGACCGACTGGTAAATTAGATTAGGCAGTGTCGTATAGGGTTTAGGTGATAGTAGGTGAACGTGGGTGAGTAGAGAGAACCGGCAGGCATATAGCCAGTTATAGTTGTAAACTGCAATGAGACATGTTCCGAGAATTGTAGATTGTTAGTGTATCGAGGCCCGGGATCCTTCACTGACAAGCTTGGAGCAGTGGGCACTTGGTTCATTGACAGATTTCCGGGAGGGACTTGACATCTGTAGGTTATGTAGAAGCTTCTGGATGTCGAGAAGCACATCTTCCATGAAGTGCAACTTTGATCAAGTTTTTCAAAATCATTATCTATTTCAGGCGGCGCAGTGCTCAAATCTTGACGGCGGAACTGATAAAAGATTTTGATCTCCCCGGCGAAGAAGAAAGGTGTGCCGTGCTGCACAATCGAAAAAATGTCTTCAATAAAGAGCAAGAAAAATGTCTGACCATGTACACTTCCTTGTATGACTCCAGTAGTGATAGGCACCGGTTGCGATAGGTGACCATTAGCATATACAACCTGGGTTCGGTCCGACAGGTAGAAAGTGATCCATAATAAAAGCGGGTCATGGATACCGTGGGCCCGGAGTTTTGTTAACAACTGGGAGTGAGGGACTCGGTCAAATGCCTTGGTCATATCGAGGTAGATGATAATCATAGATTTTCCGTCGTCAGCTGCCGTGGTCGGTAGGTTGAAGAAATCAAACTGGCCTGTGGTACAAGAAAGCGAATTTAGGAAGTTATGTTGACCGCAGTGAATGAGGTTATGGGAAATGAGATTTTCGGGCATCCGCTGTTTAATAAAACGCTCCATTAATCTGGCAACTAAGGGGGTATGGTTAATAGGACGATAATTTTAAGGGTCATGCACTAGACCTTTTTATGGATAAGAATAATGGCTGAAGTTTTCCAGTGGATGGAAAAACGCCTTGTTTAAAGGATAAGTTATAGAGATTCATAAAGATAGAAGCGATGTCAGTTCCACCAAGGCGAAAGAGTGCAGGGTGGATGCCGTCATAGCCAGGGCGAGAAGAGGGTCTAACACGCAGAAGTAGGTGGGCCAAGTCGTTCAAATAGGATTCGATATCAGAGAGAACTTGCTCGGTGATGGGAGCACGGGTTGCGGATTTGAATTGGCGTCAGTGGTCACGGATTCTGAAAAGAAGGTATTGAGCGTCTCAGCGATTCCGGCTGCAGATTTAATCTGCGTGTTGTTTCCAAAAATTTAATAGGGTATCCCTGGAGACTTTCTCTGATTTCTGCTCTTTAGCGGCCGGGACAATCAGTACGATCTGTCGAAGGAATTCAAGGCCGAAAGCTCCTGCTTTCTTAGCAGTTCGTTAGTCCGAAGACTGTTGGTTACAGAGAGAGAGAGTGGAGTTGCAATATTATGGAGAGGCCTCTGGTTTCATGATAAATCTTCTGCAGTTTTGCATGTTTATTTTGCAGCCTTTTTTGGTAAGAGCTACGGGCTTGAGAGCAGTCGGTTCCAATGATGGTGATTGCTGACAAGCAGCTACGTAGCTTATAGTAGAGTACGTCACTGGCGAGCTGAGGGTCGTGCTGTAGTAAGTAGTCATCCCAGTTGAGGGATCGAAGCATGGGCTTGACGTTCATCCAGTTGACCGTTTGCGGGGGCTGTTGAGGTGAGCTACATATAGGGTCTGTGGGTCCGGCTGTGAATCTGCAAGACACCATTCTACGGTAACTGCCTGGGAAGAGGTTGAGGGCGGAAGTTATCACACCCGATAGGCTAATGGTAAATATCAGGTCAAGTATGCTGTTTCCTCTGGTTGGTGTCATTAGGTGCTGGACCCAGCGCCTTGCCCGCATGATCGAAACGGATCTCGTGAAGTATTGGGGTGATGATATGGTGTCCCAGCAGATATTGATTGCATTAAAATCGCCAGCAATGAGTCTTGACGAAGAGGGTAATAGCGCAAATTGGTCAAAAGCCTTGAGTACTTGGGCGAGGTCCGTGATGTTTGAATTGGGTGTCCGATAAATGCAGCCGATATAAAGTGGAGAGTTGGCCAGAAGAACCGTCACCCATATTGGGTCCTGAATTGCGTTCAGTGTTGGATCCGAGAGGGGAATGGTAGGCAAGCTGTTTTTAACATGAATTAGACAACCTCCTGTCCTGTGGCTCTTTTTACTTAATTTCTTAACCGTCCTGATGGTGCCGCGTTACGATTAAATCAAAGAGAGACGGGTGCTGTCCAATTCTGTGTCTAGCGGCCTGTGTTACGCGCTGCGTAAGTGCAAGCAACTTGACCCACTACAGAAACTTGTCGCCCGTTGGTCCCCTTGGCGCGATCCCGCTTCCCCATTTAATTTGCCGGTAGGTTGAGATGCCCTGATGAGATGAATTTCTTTGTCTGTGCCAGCACCGCATACAGCGCTTGCAAGAGCTCAACTTCTTCCTCATTTGTCGCTAGCAGTGCCCTGTATATATGGATAAAGCATACTGTTCACACCTTGATCCTGCTAAAGCAGGATCTGGCCTGTACATTGCCTGAGACCAAGTTGAACGGAGCCTCCCAATGGCTTGTATCGGTCCGTATTAGAAGTGCCACTCCGCCTCTTGCCTTCTATCTGTTTTATCCTGTCTGTAGGAAGCGTACTCCTGAAGGAGCATGTCAGTATCTGGCTTTATCCAAGTTTCCGCCAACGCAAAGACATCAAACCCAGCGATTCTAGTCGACAACTCCCCTCCTTTTCCCGGGAGACTGCAGGTGCTTGTGTGCCATATTGACGGTTCCCTGGTCCTCGCTACTGAATTTATTGCTAATTTTCGGGCCAGGGTACCCTCGGGCGTAATCTCTAGGATGGTGCCCCGTTTCTTGCTTCTATAAGTGTCTGCGGTGCAGTATCTTGAATAATAAGTGACGCTCTGAGTTTCGTGGCTTTTTCTTTCCCATCCGTCGACCCGGTGTCGGGCTCAACGTGCACAGCGGGTTTTCTTCCCTTTTGAGTCTCCAAGCCGATGGCCCGGGATGGTCTTGCAACCATCTCAGCCCAACTGGTTTTCTCAGCTCTTCCCTCTGATACCTCCAACTTTGAAGTTTTCACCAGAGATGATTTTTTGGGCGTCTCTTTCAGAATCGGCCTGGCTGGCTGCAATTTCTCAACACCTACCGGACAGAATGCCCACTGAGTCCCCTTCTTTTTGGTTCCTTGAACTTCCTGGCATTTGGCTTTTTGTTTGTCGGCCTCTAAGGCCACATTAGGGATCTAAATTACCCCTTGGGCTTGAGATTTTGACTTCCCAAGATGGGTAGTCTCCAGTTTGGCTATATGGAGAGTCGGCCGCTTCAGATCAGGTGTGCCCGTTCTCGGCGAGACCGCGGCATTACACGGTTTGACAAATGTTGGGTTGTCAGCTGTGACCCTAACTATTACCTGCATGCTGCCCTTAACTGCTCCCGCTCTGGACAACAGCATATCTCTTTAGTAGACACAGTGGAACAAAACTAGCCAGGGGTCGTGGCGGCTCTGGTTGTGTTCCGCGCCATAGACTTATTCGATGGCACTTGGCTATTAGTGTTGTAGGAGGTGTAAAGAACAAATACTGGAAACCCTTCCAAATGTCCCACTTGCTTTGTGGATTTTACTATATTTAACATTAACTTGAAAAGCTCGCTCATATACCACTCTTTTCCACGTTTGTTTATCTATGTAAGACATTTGAATTTGGCCTTGAACCGTTTCTGACCGTCTTGCTTGAGCCACGGGGCCTTAAAACTTTGGGTTTTATTGTGAAGTCTATTTGGCCGCATAATTGAGGTTTGTGTATATTTGTACCCTCTGTGAATGTCAATTTATTACTGTAGAAACTACGAATCAATCTTGTTCTGGTTTAAGGATTCGCTTGAATGGACCACTCGTTGCCCGATTTGTGAGAATTGATTTACAGGAGGTAGACCAGTTATCCTAAGAACCTCGGTCACATGCCGGCGGTTTTTGTCTTCCCTGGTTCTACCGTTTTTACGATGTTCTCCCTAAGGTCATGAAGAAGAAATCATCTACTTCTGTCTACCATGACCTTTGCGTCCCGCTTCATGCGTTGTACTCCAGTATCTGGGCATTTAACCTGCTCCTTGGGGGATTTTACTTCCTTCAAGAGGCTTTTTCCATTACAGGCAAAACCTGCTGCCTCTTTGCCTTCTTCACCTATTGGCTTGGGTTGTCTTTTCTGGTCTTCTAATCTGGCACACAGTTTTCCCTTCCCGCTAAGCTCTGGATCGAATTCGTTCTCTCCAGTCATGGTTCCAGCTTCATGTTCCTGTCCCCTTTTCCTAGTTCGCCTAGAATTATGCACCAGCACTCGCCTGCAAACGCGAAGCAGTGGGAGCATATCTACTTGAGCGAAGCGTAGTTGGTGGGCAGCTCGAAGTCTTTCTCTTTCAGCTTGGAGCACTACTGATGATACCGTATGCAACACTGATCGCCCTGAACTCCCTCGTAGTGCACCAGCTCCGTGCATTCCTTGTTCCCACAGCTAGCTGCCTGATCGATAGGATCAACCTCTGTTCCATTCGTTTCGACAGTAGCCGTCAAGTTTGTTTGAAAATACCGTATCGAACACCAGTAGAATAATAGCACAACCTTTTAAACCGACATAAACAGTACGTTTAAGCAAGTGCGACACGATCTGCACACTACATAAGTTCCACAAAAGCGGTACACTACAGAAAGTGCCAAAAAAAGATGTTATCCGGTATCTGTTTCACTGACACCAACAAAAACACCAAAAAGGACAACAAAACGTACAACCAGGTTCTAAAGAGAACGAACTCTTCTAAACAGAATGAGCTCTTCAACAAGTCGGCGCACCGAGATACTAATGACGATGCCTTAGTTGGGGAGAAATAAAGTGTTATTTCACCAATCGATGCAAAAATGCTCATCACTGAAAGCGGTTTGAAAATTCAAACCACGCGGCAACTCATAAGGTCATGTGGCGGTTCTTGTGGCTCGGACCCCAAGGGGTTCAGGCCTAGGAGACAAGTGGAGAGAAACAGAAAGTGAATAAAGCAGTGACGCCGGGTATAACAAAATTAGGTTTCGGCCTGAAAACAGTGGTTACCAACATAACAAAGACGTTTGAAACGGTGCGGTTCTTGGGCCGCTGGCTTCTGCGCGTTGACAGCATTGCACAATATGGATGGTTTCTCACGAACAACTGCGTTCACACCTTCAAAACGTTCACGAAATATTTCAGAAGACTGAAGCATGCAATCCGGTGTCAAAAGTAACTGTCTTCATAAATCAGCTCTATTAATTCCGGCAATCAGTCGGTCACGTAAATAAATTTGTGACTGGTCGCAAACATTTCATCCAGAAGCCCGAGTTTGCAGCTGTAAAATGAAATCACGGATAAGCTGCTGATCTTCATGAACCAAGAAACGAAATTTTGGTCGTTCCGAAACTTTGAAATTAACTGGCTGCAAACGTCGAAGAAGCGAATCTCAAAGGATTCCATATGGCTGATTGATGGACGAATTAGGAAAACCCTAATTTTTCACAAAAGAATACCAATCCTTCCCGATGACAGATGAGATGTGAGCATTTTGTTTCTCGTAATCCTCAAATTTTGCGTCAAACACCAGAGTTCGAAAAGTTCTAGGCAATCCTCCACTTCGCTTGAAGTCCCATGAACATTCAGAGGCTCCAAGACAGCAATCCATGACAGGTTTTTGACCACGGCGCCGGGTGTGATAATTAGGAACCGAACTGGGGTAGTTGTACCATTCGCAATGTGGGCAATATAAATCCTACCCGGACTACGCGCGATTGAAGTTCAAATACACCGACTGAACAGGCTCACACTAGAACTTGTATTCTGCGCAATCGTAATGTACATATACAAGCAGATGCAATAAAACAACAAGAAGCTCTTTTAATAACAGTTGGCACATTGGGTCATGCAATATCCTGGGATTCCATATGGTTCTGTCCGACGGGACGAGCTGGAAGGCAAGAAACACGAGTAAACTGCCCCTCGGGACACGGACGGATGTTTGACTGGGAGGACACACCAGTGCAATACAGGCTTCTACTACCCTTGCCGCAATGACCATGTGGTCGTGCGGTCATGCATAATAAAACTATGTACAAGTGCAATATGTAGAGTAAACTTAAACACGTACAAGTGTTACAAATTCACAAAACCTCGTTGGCTGTCACATCTTGTGGGCGTGTCGATTTCTCCGGTTGACGGATGCCGCTGTATCTTCCGTGGGGCTTGGTTTTGCAGCCTGTAATAGGCAGTCATTGGTAGGAGTGACAGGTGCCGACTAAGAACTGCTAACCGAAGGTTGTGAGCATGCGGGGACATTAGGCGGGTTGTTCCGGGTAGGTTCTACCTCGAAGAAGACCGGCTTGAGGCCATCTGTGCTGATGGTCTCTTTGCCGCCTTCGACATCTACCAAGTGTTTCTCTTCTTTGCCCTAGACGAAAGGGAAGGAACCAGGGTATTCTGATTGTATTGGTGATCGCACTTCACCCACTGGAACAAGCACATGGCTGTCGGTCGCTACAGTGATAGGTATGTGGGTACCATGAGGTTAATCCCGTGGCGGGGTGGGCTTCATCACCCGCGTTACGCGCGACGGCCGTCTTGATAAATCCCCTGTGATTAAAACCCACCAGTGGTAGTGCAGAAGCCTGCTCACCTGGAAGTCGTGATGTGCAACCGTAAATCAGTTCAGCCGTCGCAACACCTAGGTTGGCTTTAATGGCGTTACGTTTTTCTGAGAGGACGATTGGTAAAACTTCACTCCATAACGGGCTATCACGAGCACGGAGGGTAGCCTCCAGCAGGCAATGGAATCCCTACATCATGCCATTATCCTGAGGATGACAGGCTGTCGTTTCCTTGTGTCTGCATCCTAATGCTTTTAGCAGCCCATGGAAAGCACCGCCAAAATGAGAACCGCAGCCAGTGGTCACGATGAAAGGGCAATCGAACCGATTCACCAATCCAGTCAAAATCGTTTTTGCACCTTCTTCCGAGGTAGGACGGGGAATAAGGATGGTCGGTGGCCAAAAAGAGAAACGATCTACATATGTTGGGATGTAGAAGCAGCCGTTGGATGGTGGAAAGAACACCACGAGATCCGCACGCACATGATGAAAGCGTGCTTCCGGCTCACAGAATATGCCTAACGTGGATTTAGTGTGACGATGTATTTTAACGTGTTGGCACTGAAGACGAGCACGGGCCCAAAGACGTACGTCACTTTTGACACGGGGCCACACGAATCGCTATGTGACTAGTTTCACTGAGGTGCTCACACCAAGCTGCGATAAATTGTAGAGGCTGATAAAAACTTGCCGGCAAAAACCGGCAGGAACTAGTGGTCGGGGTTGACCCTGTGACACATCGCAAGTATTAGTTACGTCCGGAGTTGGAAGGGCCACTGGCACCAGGTGCGGGGAGCTGCTGTTTCTGAGTTGCTCTACCCCAGGATCAGTTGTTTGGGCTGTGGCTGGAGAGCGCACTCTAGTGGTTTATGACGTTCAGTGTAAACCTTCGGCCCTCGAATGTTCGCTCGAAGTGTCGGAAACCAAGAAAGTTGTCAGTAAATCTCTATTGAACGTACTATATCGGGATTCCGCAGGCTGGAAACGCCTAAAGGAGAAAGGCTTTGGTTGCCACGAATCGTTGACATATTGTCGCAACACTGCTCCAGCAGCGGAGTCCGATGCGTCTGTCCCTAATATCAGGGAGGCGGAAGGGTCGGGATGTGAAAGGAATGCCACGTTGGTGATAGTCTCCTTGATCGAGGTGAACTTCGCCCGCGCCATGTCAAGAAAAATGAATTTCCGCTTACCTCCAGGAAAAAAAGTGTGTGAGGGGTTGCATTACTTCAGCGCACTTGGGAATGAACCGGCGATAAAGTTTAAGCAAGCCAAAAATTTGAGCAACTGCCGGTGAGATTGAGGCTGAGGATAGTTTTGTACTGCCACCAACTTGTCAGGCAGGGGTTGCTTGCCCGAGGCTGACATTTCGTGACCTGTGGGTGGGATGGCCGTCCTACCTAATTCGCATTTGGTAGGGTTAGTATTTTACCGTGTTGGCTAAGTCGCTCAAAAAGATCGCGCGAGTGTACTCTTCGCCCTTTTTCTGAGGGACTCGTGTAACAAACCTAACGAACTGAGTTACCAGTCAGTATTGAAATTGCCTCTTCCATCCAGAACTACTTAAGCGGAAGTGGCAAGAAGACCAAGGCCGCGAGATAGCACGTCGATTTCTTTGCAGAGTGGGTGTAAACACCGGTCGTGGAGAATCTCCGAAAACCACTGCAGTTTCATGTTTCCTTAACATCGCTCAATTATTTACACTATTGACTTGTTTTATGCACTGCTTGTTTAAACGGACCGACGCTCGTTTGTTCGCGCCCAACGCGCTGCTCTGTCATATCCTTGTTCTGGACCTGCTTGACGCACGTGCTCCTTTCTCGCACGCCGCAATTCAGTTCTCGTTTTTTGAGTCCTCGTGGTTGCATAGTTGAGTTTTGTATCTGTTTTGTGTCATTGTTCGTTTGATACTCTGGTATCGGAGAATTTCGCGGATAATCGCCTTCAGATTCCGGGATTTGTCGCGAACTTGGCTGCGCATTGCTAAAAGATGTATTACAACACTCAGTCGATCAATTTGGAACAAGGAAATACGCAACATGCCAAAAAAGGATCAGAGCAATTTGAATCTGGACAGGAAGTAATACGGCAAGTCACTGGGGAGGGTTTCGATACTTTTGATTCACTAGTTAATGCTAGGTCACCTAGTCCTGTCAGTGCTAGCTCACTTATTACTGAGGGTAATACGGATTGCAAAAGTATCGGTCTACTTGAGTTAGCGACATTAGACCTAGAACAACAACTTTTATCAGCTAGACAACAGGTCTAGGAAACAGAAGCGAAGTATAGACAGAACGAGCGTGAGCACAAGGTAAGCGACTACGAACTATTCGATAGGTCAGAACAGATTTAAGTAGAAAACTCTGCGCCGGTTGCCGAATATAAAACAGCAATGTCACCAACAATCGATCTGCTAGGAGTAGAACTGACGGTTTTCGACGGACGGTCTGAACACCACTGCAAGTTCATCAGGCAGTTCAAAACTTTCGTCGAAAACAAGATAACAGACCCTGGGCAAAGACTTCCCTACCTGATTCACTACCGTCGGGGCTGAGCAAGAGAAACCATCGATGTGTATACCATGGTCGACCCGGAACAAGGCTACACAAGAACATGGAAGATTTTGAGGAACCCGTTCGGCCAGCCATTCAAGATAGTCCGCAGTCTCATAGAGGGCTTGATGATAGAGGCAAAAAGAACCAAGGGCGACGTCTATACAATGGCCGACCTAGTGACCATAATGTAGAGCTGTTCAATAGCTCTCAACCACTTCGGTTACAAGGTTGACTTCGATACAAAGCATACCTTGGAAGGCGTATTCCGTCACCTCCCCCCCCCCGAACTAAAAGGTCGGTGGGCGGAAGAAGCGGAACGGATAAGCCGAGGCGACCGCGAGGCTAACTTCGAAGAACTGACCGAATACTTGGACAGGCAAACCAAGATAGCCGACAGTGGATTTGGTAGACTCATCCGAGACAGTAAGCGAGTGAACAAATCTGGCACTTGACAGGCTCAAATCACTGCTCGGGGACATCCGAAATATCAGCCTTGGACAAGTGCACACGCTATCTCACACGAGGCTCTAGCGCATCCAAGTTGCGGGTTCTGTGACGCTAGCCATGGGCTACTAGAATGCCCCAAGTTCGTCAAAGCCATAACAGACCAACGTTGGGGAATGGCGGGGACGACGGGAGAGCACTTTACATGCCTCGACACCGTGCACCGGGCGACAGCTTGTCGAACAGTGACCAGATGTGGTCACGATGGTCGCGCGGGCAGACACTATCGACTGTTACACCGGGGGAGAGAAACTACATCAAAGGCAAGCACCAAGCCCAGTGTGTTTTGTTCAACGTCGCGGTCTGCCAGTAAACTAGTACGTTTACGAGTAGTTGCTGTGGAAGTGGTGACCCTAACTGGGGTGGCCAAAGCGTTGGATTTCGTCGACAGTGGATCTGACACTACTCTAGTGAAGGAGCGGTTTGCCGACAGATACCTTCTTGCTAAAGGTACGAAGTCGTTAGCAGTGAGCACGGTGGGCGGTAAACAGTTAATGAATGCCGGCCGGTTGAGGTCACAACAAATCTCCCTAGACACTAAAGAGCAAATCGAGTCATCGGACGCATTTACATTACATGATCTCCCCATGCCGGCACCAAGGTCATTGAAAGCAATTTTGACTAGGTGGCTCCACCTGCAGGATGTAACCGTTGTAGACGGGGAAGACGATGAAGTGGGTCTCCTCATCGGCTGCGACATGCCAGAGGCACATTGGGTACTTGACCAGAGAGTGGACAAACGCCAGGCACCATGTGCCGTAGGTAAAGTTCTGGGATGGATATTATATGGTCCGGTAGGGAGACGCGGTTCCGTGACTTATGTGTTGGCCGAAATGAACCGTATAGAGTATCAGTTGCAGCGGCTGTATGAAAGGGAGTTTCACGACATCCGAGACGAAAGACTGACGTTGTCTCAAGGGGACCACTTTGCTTTGCAAACAGTGCTGCGAGGAACTAGAGGTCTTAAGAAACATTTCGAGGTTCCACTCTCATGGCGTACACCAGCTGACCTTGGATTGATAACAGAAACTATGCTCTGCAATGACTACTTCGACTGAAAGAACTCTTCGTTCGAGACCAGGGTCTATGGGAACTCTATGCAGAATTATTGAAGCAAGGCAAAGCCCTCGGCCACGTTAAAAGAGTGCCAGCTACCACCGACGGCCGGGAGGGGTTCTTGCGTCTACCTCACCACCCGGTTAGCAACCCCAAGAAACCCGAAAACCTGCGTGTGATGTTTGATTGGGCAGCCAAGTTCCACGGAAAGTCGTTAACTAATCGCCTACTACAAGGGCCTGACTGGACTACGCCACTGATTGAAGTTTTGTGCCGCTTCAAAGTGGGTAGAGTGGCCTTATCCGCCGATATCAGGGTAGAGTTTCACCAGGTGTAAATGCCGGTAAAAGAACGGGGTGTGTTGCGTCTCCTGTGGTGGGAAGGGAGCGACTGGGACAACGCAGTGATGAATTATAAGATGACCGTCCACCCCTTCGGAGCCATATCGTCACCGTTTTATGCGAAATACGCCCTTTGAGAATCAGCGAACGAAGATGGAGATTTGGTCCACCGGTCGGTGGTAGATAGCGTCAGTAGAAGTTTCTTCGTCGACGACTACCTTGGACCATTCGATGACGTTGACTTAGCCCTACCGCAGTTCTGGGGCCTAACGAGGTTGCTAGAAGAAGGCGGCTTTCATCTAACAAAATGGATGCCGAAAGCTTCAGAAGTGCTCGAAGCCATCCCGTACCACAGGAGAGCCGAAAGGGTTAGAGACCTGGACGGTTCTCTACTCCATATCGAAAGCCTTTTAGGAATACAGTGGAATATGGGAACGGTCGACTTTGTTTTCCAGCTAAATATTCCCGAGTTTCCAGTAGCCCGTCGTGACACACTATCTGCTGTCTCTAGTTTGTTCAATCCGCTCGGTTCCATTTTTCCCTGGCGGTTACCCGGGAAGATCCTGCTGCGGCGGCTCTGCGTGAGAAAGCCGGTTGGGACCAGCCACTGGACCGAGAAGACCGGCTGGACTGGGAGGAATTTCCGAACAACTTAAAGAAACTAGGGGACATACGGATTCTACGATGTTTGCCCCCTGGTCATGCAACACGGACGAGAGAAGTATACGCCTTTTGTGACGCATCTGAGGTCAATTACGGAGCCGTGATTTGTGGACGATGGAGCACGGGAGACATACAATATGCTGCGAGAATCCTGTTCTCCAGAGCCTGCGCTGCCACACTGAAGACGGTTTCAATTTCGCGCCTTGAACTCGGAGCAGCCGTGTTAGCAGTCACGGCGGTACATGCGGAAAAAGATGCTTCGAAGTCTACATTTGGTAGGCCAGTTTCTGGACGGACTCGACGATAGTACCGTACTACACTAACAACGTCAGGAGCAGCTTTAGTACTTACTGAAACTTGACACGTGGACGGGAGCACCGAAGTTCCTGCAAACGCCTGAACAGGACTGGCCCCTGTACGAACTAAATACCCCTACGTAGTTGGAACTGGAGATCAAAGGCGTGGTGGTGACGGCCCCAGTCGTCGCAGCGCCGTTCATTTTGTCACGATTGGTCAGGTTTTCCTTTTAGATAGAGACACTTCGGTCGTTAGTTTGGTTGGCCAGGTTCAAGAGACGTTTGCTAGTCATGAAAGAGGTCCGCCCCTCCGGTCGGATACAAGTGGGTCCGATGAGCCACGATGAGCTACGAGCAGCACAACACAAGATATTCAAGATGGTACAACGGAAGGCTTTCATTCAGGAACTCTTAAGGGCGGAAGAAGCGGGGCCAATCGACAAAAGAATATCATCTCAGAGAGGCGGCTTGAAGCATTTAAACCACAAACTTACTAATGGACTGCTTCGGGTAGATGGCAGGCTGACCAAATCCCACGTGAGCTTTGGCACGGAGAACTCCATGTTGCTGCCGGCTCGACAAACTGTGATAGAGTTAACGATCCAACACGTCCATGCCGTGGGGGGACATGCCGAGGAAAGTCACGTGACCAGCGTCATCCGAAAGCGCCTTTGGTTGCTGAGAGGAACAGCGACTGTAAAATGCGTAATCCGACGTTGTGTACATTGTGGGAGACCCGTTGCCGTAGTGGGCAAACAACGCATGGTCCCACTGCCAGAATGCAGAGTGACTCCGGGCTGGTGGCCTTTCAGCGACACCGAGTTGGACTGTTTCGGGCCCCTGTGGATCAAGTGTGGAAAGAGGTTGGAAAAACGATACGGGTGTATCATTTAGTGCACGAAGACACTTGCGGTACACTTAAAAGCTGCGCATTCAATGACAACGGACTCTGTCCTACGGGTTTTGCAGTGCATTATCAACCGAAGAGGCATACCGGCAGATATACTCTCCGACAGTGGGTCGAACTTCGTAGGCGCCCACCGGGAACTGCAGAGCTGGCACAAAAATATGAACGGGGACAAACTGCAGAATCGAACCGTGGCCTGTCGTATGCGATGGCACCTCAATCTCCCACAGGCCAGTAATCGCGGCGGCGTATGAGAAAGCTTGATCCGGTCCACCAGGCGAATATTGCTGTCGATCGTTGAGCAACAGCCGCCCGACGACGAGACGCTGAACTCCGTCATGACGGAGGTCGGGAGAATTCTGAACAACAGCCCACTGGCTGCAGTAACCAGCGACGACCCCACCCATCTGGCACTCACCTCGAACGATCTATTGACGTTGAGGTCGAATGTGGGTTTCAAATGACTGATAAACTTTCGCGGGAGCTAGCTCCACGGATGAATGCAGGCCAACTATCTTCCCAAGGTTTTTGGAAGCGATGGCTGCTGGAGTACCTACCGGTTCTGCAAACTCGACAGAAGTGGCCGGCCTTTGGGCATGGTTATGTAAACTATCGAAAGCTCCGGTGAAGCGATAAGAACTGTGGACGTGGAGGCCGCTCACGGAAGGATACTCCGCGACTTACGCTGTACCAGCCTCCTCGAGAATGAAGGCGGAGAAGTGGATAACACGGAAGCCAAGCAGACTATCCCTCATTCGTATTTGAGGTAAGTAAGAGAACCCCCATGTGTGGAGAGCATTTACGGAATACTGACGTATTGAACTATCATACACCCTGACTCATAAACACTTACATGGTACACGTTTGTACTTATTAACCTTTACCATTGACATCATGGAAGACATCTGCGTAAGTGGTGATCGCTACTATTTGCAACTGTACCAGATTGCGATCTTGACTTTGACACCCACACCCACACACATACATGCACAAACACATGCGGCCAATGCACAACGGCTCACCCGAGGAAAATCCCCAAAAACCACCGCAGTTTCATGTTCCCTTAACATCGCTCAATTATTTACACTATTGACTTGTTTTATGCACTGCTTGTTTAAACGGACCGACGCTCGTTTGTTCGCGCCCAACGCGCTGCTCTGTCATATCCTTGTTCTGGACCTGCTTGACGCACGTGCTCCTTTCTCGCACGCCGCAATTCAGTTCTCGTTTTTTGAGTCCTCGTGGTTGCATAGTTGAGTTTTGTATCTGTTTTGTGTCATTGTTCGTTTGATACTCTGGTATCGGAGAATTTCGCGGATAATCGCCTTCAGATTTCGGGATTTGTCGCGAACTTGGCTATGCACTGCTAAAAGAAGTCCTCCAGTATGTTCGTATAAATATGTTCAATTAGAGCACGTAATTGGTGGACTCAGGTGACAAATCACAGGGAGCTTTCGTTTAAATTTTCCGCGGTGATCCTCGTTGGTTGAGGCTCATCCGTGCACGTGGCTTCAAGGCTGTACCTGGCCACATCACATATGACAGCTGCTGAATCTCCACAAACTTCCTCCCTCGAGCGTTCCTTGTCAGTTCGGCCCGCCCATCGTACTGATCTTTGGACTGGTGCCGGTGGCTGTGGCACGGCAGCTACAGCATTCTTTTCGGGGGCGGAGTAGATGTATCACAACCATCAACGTGGTACCCTTCGTGATCTCAGTCGTCCCAGCCGTGCTATTGGTTGCACTGCCGATTGTCACTTTGAAATGTGTTTGGCTGAGATGGCTCCGATGCTTCGAGGCATCTTCCAAGTTCGTGATCTCGACCATAATTTGACTAAGTTGTCTTGTGATAATACCACGCTACGGTCGAAGATTTTTGCCACGGAAGCATACGATATCACTGGGGTCAGGATAATTCAGCGCTGACCATCGTCTTCTGGACTTGAAGAGGGCGGCTGGACTATCCTTGGTGGCTATGTGCACTGCGTTTCTCTGCCGCAGCTAGAAATTGTCGAGGGACGCTTCCAAGTTGGGTAACTTCCTCGGGTTGGCTAATGTTATTGCACTTTCCACAAGAAGCACTAAGTTTTCCGCTGCGCCGTTAGAATGTG
The DNA here is from genome assembly GCA_948099385.1 of Fasciola hepatica. Lineage (NCBI taxonomy): Eukaryota > Metazoa > Platyhelminthes > Trematoda > Plagiorchiida > Fasciolidae > Fasciola > Fasciola hepatica. The sequence goes on from CANUEZ040000019.1 coordinate 9,304,694, forward strand.
GGTGACTTGGCGCCGTACACGGATGCCGATATTCGATTCCATCAAGTCAGCACTGCAGCTTCGCCGCTCAGAATTGCTATCCGTTGTTGGTGACTAGTATCTGTGGGATTCCTTCTCAGCTGAAGCATTTCTGTAACATATGGATTACGAACGGGGTAGTTTTTGAACTCCTCAGGAACACTTCCGGCCACTTAGAGTGGGAGTCAATCGGTAGAAGGGCGTGATACGGGTTCAACAATGAACCACAGGAGTCCACATGAACTCTGTGACATGGAATTTGGCTTTTGGGTCATGGATCCCAGTTGTTTGGCTTCGACTGGACTTTGTGCAGACACGCGTCATAGTTCTTTGCCGTAGTGCAAATGTCCACAATCAATTTTGGCCACCAACACATCCGTCGAGCCAGCGACCTCCTTTTATCCACGCCCTTGTGGCCTGCGCAGTTCATCCAAAACCGACTTGAGATATGTAGGTGAAATGACAAGCCGGTCACTTCGACAAGGGACGCCTTTGGGTGGGATACTGAATTCCTCTTGCAGTGCGAAGAACTGAAGAAACTTCCGCTCCACCTCGGGCTGCCATCCCTTTCTGATCGCCGAAGTTACAGACGACTAGTATTGTTTAGTCCGCTTGCTCAGTACTTCTCTCGACACAGAAGCAGCCGGCGAAAAAAATGGCATTGGTCCACCGCTGTGAATCGTGAATAACAGGACAGGAAGCTCGCCTGCGGGATGTTCTTGCCAGGTCAATGCAAGATGTCATAGTTTTAGACTGTCAAAGCAATGCGCCATCGCTGGATCGTAGCAGCTGTAGACTTGGCGACAGATTTATCCGGGTTATACAGCGACTGATGGGCCCGGTGGTCGGTGATATTCGTGGGCTTCGCTCCAAATAGGTACTTGCGTAGACTGAGTACCGTCCAGAAGACGGCCAAAGCTTTTCTCTACGTCTGGGAATAACTCTTCTCTGCAGTATTAAGTAGACGAGAGATACAGACGATTGGACATCTTTCTTGTTCCGTATTCGCTCCTTTCCCTACTTTGGATGTGTCAATGATCAGCATGGTTAGCTTAGGTGGCACAAATGGCGCTGTTACCGGCCGGTCAGTTATATTTTGACTAAAACTGCGTAGTATCATCTCACACTGTTCGCTCCACTAAGGCCCATCGGACGACTGAGCTAGAAACTGCTGCTGGACTCATGTTTCAAAGTTCGGAATGAACATGGAGTAGTATTACAGGCACCTAAGAATTGATCGTAAGTGCCTCCAGTTTTTGTTGACTGGATACCAACCGAGGGCTTGAAACGATCTAGATTGGGTCAGTATCCATTTGGATTGACAACGAAACAGAAGAAATCTAACTCGGTAACACGGAATTTTCACTTGGGGGCTTTGATCGATACGTTTTTCTCCCCGAACCTCCTCAGCAACCCTCGTAATCAGTGGTCATGTTCATCCTTCGTGGGTCAAAAAACGAGCACGTTGTCTTGATATGCCATCAGTCCCTCGATATCACGGATTAGCTCGTCTATTGCAGCCTGGAATATCCCGGACGACACTTGCAGGCCAAACGGTAAGAACTTGTATTGGAACATGCCCCGTGGAGTGCTAATAGTCGTTAGTGGTTCTGAATCCATGCTCAGCGGAATTGGTAAGCACGCATCAGCCAGGTCAAGTTTTGAGAAAAACTTGCTATCAAGCATGCGTTTCCCAAAGTCATCAGACTCCATCGTAGTTGCTGCGTATTTCCTTAAACGAGGATTCAAGGTCAACCGGTATTTGCCACAAATCCGGATAGTCTGGCCGTCGCCGATCGTTGCCACTACAACCGGGGCGGCCCAAGTAGAGGAAGTCACATGCGCGATGACACCGTCTTGCTCCATTTTGGTAGGCACCTCCAGAAAGCCCTCTCCCTGGCCGAGTGGCAGCACTCAGCGTTTCAGGAATATCGGATCACCACCCACTTCCAACTTCACGGGCTCAACCGCCATGCCACCTCAGTTGTTCGAGCATTGTGTGATCAACTGCTGAGGCTGGTTCACCGGACCGTTGGACGTCGATTTTAGGGCTACCGACTCCTCCAAGGCATGCAGAGCCTTCATGCCCAGAATCGATGGACTCTCTACAAAAATCAGGAATCCTACCGGGGTGTAGTAGCCCTACCGCCGAACAGTTAGTATGGCCTCACCTAGCAGAGAAAGTCGATGTCCCGTAACGCAGTGAATGCGGACAGCGGTGGGCTGTATAGGTAGACTGAGCTGAATCAAGTTGAAAACTGATTTCGGAATAATGGACTCACAGCTCCCGGTATCCACAATGAACTGATGTCTCAAGCCGCACTGGAATTGGACTGATCTCTTCAGGTATTGGTTTGATTCGCTCGAAATTTTCAGCTTGAATACCGGACTATCATCAGTTTTCTGATCCTCATGGGCCGCACTCGGAACACCGCACTTGGATTAAGGACATATCTTGCGACTGTGACCAAGATTTTCAGAAAAATGGTGCTTCGCATCACAAAAGCGGCAGGTAGAACGTAGAAAAAGTTTGCGCCCGAGAAGCGACGATTCGGCTGCACGGGTTTGCTTACAGGAACCATTTTGTTAACAGGTTTCGGTTGAGGCGTCTGCTTTGCATAGGCCGGTTTATGGGGAAGAACGTGTTGGTAGTGCACTACGGGAAGTACAGCCGTCACAACGGCTACTTCATCGAATTGTTCGCAGGTTGACCGGGCCTCACAGAACTCAAGGTGGGGCTTTAGCAGTAGCTTCTTTCGCAATTCCGAACGACTTATGCCGGCAATGGGGCGGTCACACAAATGGGTCTCCAAATGATCACCGAAATTACATTTGGCAGATTCTGTCTGAAGTGTCAGGATGAATTCACTGAACTTAGTGTTACGATCACAAACCGGCGAGTGAAACTCGGCAAGTTCGGTAGCCTGGAAATTGACCGGAACTACGTGGCCTAGCAGTACGGCACTCAGCAATTCGAACGGAACTTCAGCAGGGACTTTCGGATCTGCAGGGCTTTTCATCAAATAGCGCAATAAACGGCCACCAGCCGTCAAGAAGAGTGCACTCTAGTTCTCCTTCTTCATATCCTTTCGTGTGCTACTCTATAACCCGAAACCTTCAGTTCAGTCTTCATCTTCATATGCTGTATCATGCCAATTCAGCTGTTCAGTACTGGGCAGCTCTATGACGCGACGCCAATTGTAATAGTCATAACGAACAGAGTCGATGGTCCACATTGAAAATACCCCCCCACCCAGAACCAAGTAAACGGAAGTGGCGGGAGGACCAAGGTCGCAAAAATAGCACGTCGATTTTATTGCGGAGTGGGTTTGTATAAATGTTTAATTAGAGCATATAATTGGTAGACTCAAAGTTGACCAATCACAGGGAGCTTTTGTCCGAGTTGTCCGCGGTGATCCTCATTGGTTGAGGCTCATCCGTGTACGTGTCTACGAGGCTGTACCTGGCTACATCACGTGTAACAGCCGCCGAATCACCACGACGTGCCACCAAATTATCGTCTAAGTACACGTTGACATCCTTCAAACAGCGAGTTGCTTCACGCATGAACCTTTGAAAGGTTTGGACGGCTTGCTAAGCCAAAACTGCATGCTCGAAAAGTCCGAATGGAGTTCTGCCAGCCCTCTCAGGGATGTCAGCCTCAGCTGCCGGGATTTGGTGGTAGGCTTTAGAGAGGCTGATTCGGGTGAAAAAGGAACTACCAGATAGGGAAGAAGCCAGATCTTGAATATGTGGAATGGGGTACCCGTCCGGGATAGTGGCCTGGCTGAGGGCCCCATAGTCGCCGCAAGGTCGTCAGTCACTACTAGGTTTAGGAACCATGTGAAGGAGCGAGGCCCAGAGGCTACTGGACGGATATATCATGCCTAATTCTAGCATGTGTTCAAACCCAGCCTGTGCGATGCGGAGCTTGTCTAGTGTCAGTGACATGGTCGATTAAGTGCTGGGGGTCCTCTGTTGACTTCATCGTGGGTGACGTTAGTGATAACCGTGGGAAAGGGTCCGGATTTCCTTGGGATTGAAGCATAAGCTGTAAGAAGTTCTGCACAGGAGTGTTTGGCCTAAGGTTCTATTAAGAGGGGCGTGATGTAGTTCACGGAGGAACACGAACCGGTTGTGGAAGAAGTCTGTTGATCGACAACTATCCGGCATCGTGCACCTACCAAGAGGTTGAAATTATCAAGGAAGTCGTTACCCAGTGTGGAATAGTGGATACCTGCCACTATAAACACCCAGCGGAAGATACGACGCGGGCCTAGGTTGGGCTCAAGTGAATTGCGGCCGCAAGTAGCGATAGGGAGGCCGTTGGAGGCACGAAGTCATTGGATTGGTGGAATAACTGCATCACCTGTTTCCTTTGGAATGACACTAACTGCTGCCCCGGCGTCAATAAGGAACAAGATATTGGAAACCGAATCTTGAACGTGCAGCAGACGGCTGCAATTATGGTTGTCGACCGGGTTGGTCGCCGGAACTCCTGGGGGCATGAGTTTCTTTGTTTGGCACCTAGAAAGGTGCAACGGGCTTCGCAGCGCCGAGCATTCTTCCTGAACGGTTCGCGATACCGACAGTACTTTCATCCAGACGGGCCAACGGGGCGTTCAGTCAGAGTTTTGTTAAGATTTACGATCTCTACAGTGAAAGCATCTAAGAGTGAAAAAACGTCTAGGAGCCTGCTTTAAAGCAGGTATCCGAGTGTCTTCGGAGAGTGTTCCTAGGTGTCAGCGGTGATCTGGGACCAGCCGAGTTCGTTATGCCGCAGTAATTCGTAGATGACGCTGTTCCGCAATACCGTCTGCTGGTTTTGCCGCTTCTGTCGGCTAAAGATGGCTAGAAGTATTGAGTGGTGCTTGAATATTGACTGGTAATCCCTGTACCCACCACTGCTCAGGGACTTTTCCTCCAAAAGTAGCCCTACCAGAAGCTGCACTTCTCCGTTAACTTTGGGTTCATCAGTTCAGGATCCTCCAAAATTAAGTCAGAACCTACTCCCGTATAGAGTCCAAAGCTGCTGGTCTTCGGTTCGTGACACGAAAGCGAATGTACTCGGCAGAGCGCAAAGGAGTGCAACTCAAAACACTGGAGCGGGACAACGTGTGTATTAAAAGAACGCAACGGCGTGCAGATGGTGTACACGGGCAAAGCAAATGGTGCCACCAAAATACGGTAATTGTTCAAATAAACAAATTTGTTAGTCTTTGCAATCGTGTCTCTTTTTGGTTGCACTACCGAACTCTATCGACTTTTATATAATGCAAGATGTGATGATAATGGTATATTTCTCGGCCATGGTCGAGAAGCACGCGCTAGCGCATGATCATGGTGTGACACGTTACTCAATAAGGTGGAATATTCACACATTCAAAGTATGAAAGTCGAGAGTATCAGCAATAGATAGACATGGCCAGCAACAGTTTGAATAGATCATTTTAATAATGGTTTGCGCGGCAGTTTCAAACCGGTTTCGAATCCGGGCTGGGCGGTGGAGATATCGAAAAACCGTTAGCGCAGTGTCAAGGACGCATTATAAACGAGAATGATGCAAGCTGTGGAAACGGAGGCCTACTGAGGTTCTGCAGATGGAGTAAATTTTGAACAAGAAGATACGAAAAAAGAAGAAAAAGAAAAAAATTGTAAGTGTTCTCGGGAAAGCCGGTGCATGCGGAGAGGATAGCGATCCATGAAGACGATGCAGTCCCTGAATGACGGATTTACCGGAGTTCAATAAATGGAATGAGTTTCGAAACGGTGCCGAGACCAATTTCGTGAAAGTGAACACTGATGGATGTGGAAGAAACAGCAGTCCATAAAAAGGTGAGTTTAGATTCAGCATCAGAAACATGTACCACTCAAATAAGAAAGCGCAACTGGAGGGTCCTCGAAGAGCGGAGAGTCAATTTCCAGCCGGCTACGGCTCGGAGGAAAGGTGGACTGTGGTAACGGATAATAAAGTGAGAAATCTCCGCATGGACTTGAGCGTTAATATGTTGTTTCACTGACAAAAATATATATATATATATGTTGACGCATTTGCCTTCAGTGATATTCAGCGTCGTTCCCGGTAACGTACGACATCATATGGGTATGTTTCTTCTAGCAAGGCAAAGTATGTGTCGGTCAATCAGCTGAGTGTGGTGGTATATTACTTACTTTGCTTAATCATTAACCCCGGAAAGTCCAATTTCTTACCAGTTTCTAGAAAATTAACATCCTTTAGAAATTCGTCAGCGGAAATTTTCATATGCAGGCTGTTCAGCATTCCCTGTTGTGCTTGCGTGTGCTGAGCTGAGTAAAGGCCAGTAAGTTTTAAAGTGAACTGAGTGAACTTTGCAATGGGTAATATGATTCAAGTCATTATTCGCGCCGCCATATCAGCCGGAAAGTTCATAATCAGTGCTTAAAGCCAAAAGGTCAAGGAAGAAAAGAGAAATTTGGCTGCAAGCCAAAGCATGTGTTGACTGAGGTCATGTTGGGTCAGGTCGACCACGGGACCTGAGGCTCAGGCCAACTGGTCAATCCAGGTCCTCGCACCTGTGATCGTTGCACTGACTTCTACAGGGCCACTACTTCCGAGGCTGCGACTTCAGGCCCTGTTCGGTTTGTATGGCTCTAAAGGTTCCACATTGAAAATCCCACATTGTATTGGAATCGATCGCGGCCGGTAATAAATATGCAGCGTGTACCGTTTCCAACATAGGTTGCTTAGGATTGTTTTCTTTATAATTAGCCAGGCATACCACAGCTTTCTTTGCTAGTCGTTCGTCATGAGATTTCTGACTCCAAATCCACTTAGGGCTGCACGGTAAGAGATTGCAAGACAGCATTAGATCAAGCCTAGGCTGTCAACTAATCCACGTAGTTAGAATCACAATATCTGGTTGACTTTCCTCATTTCTCAGACTGTACCCAAGTGGATCTATAGAAACCTTCCTTTTGCTAAATAAAACTTATGAATCTTTTAATAACCCTGCCTTAGTTTTCCTTGCTTTTACTATCAATCGGGTATACCTGTAGGTACCTCCACATTTCCGACTTTTTCCATGATTCTCAAAGTCCCTTGGCGCATGTGTCCTTTGTTGTACCGACGTTTCAGTGTAGAAAACATACACCCACCCTTTTGAACATCGCCACCGCTCGACACAAAGAAACTGTCAATGAATCTTTTGTTCTAGCACGGACTCATCTTCCGATTGCCAGGGCCTTGGAATTATGTCAACCAGAACCAACTGTGAGAAAAAAACATTTTAGAAGCTTCCACGGCTTTGCCATGCTCTTAGCTCAATACCATCTTGATCTGTCCAACAAATGTTAGCCAGACCGATCTGTATTGAGGGCTTTGACGGTTACTGGCCCTTTGCCGCCCACATCCTATTCACAAGAACGGCGGACAACTGTGAGTTTGTCATAACTCTTTTCATTTTAGTTTCAGACGCGCATACTCTCTTGGCCTTTTGTCCCACAGCGCGTCTCCGCCTATCTTAGTTTGCTAGTGTCGTAGTAGATATCCTTGACAATAATTTAATGTACCATACAGACTGAGCAGTAAGCTACACACCCTATTGTCAACCGAAATACTGTAAAGCAAGTAGCAAAATGTTTAGGGCATCCTTCACTGTTAGAGTCTCTTAATTTCATCAAGATGTTCTGTGAAGTGGTAGAAGTGGTTAGTACCCGAACAACGGTTGCATCTATAAAGTGTCGTAGCTGTAACAGCACAACTTTTATTCAGTGAGCTAACTTCCGCTCTACTGTCAAGGCAATTTCTTGGAAGCCTGTGCCTTAGAAGTTAAGACAAAATGGGGTTTTGCCTCATTGGACTGAAACTTTATTTTCAAGCAGGCATTTGAGTGGTTCTGGGTGAGATCAGTGAACGCTTGAAGGTACCTTTCATGGAGCAAAAGAAAAATGTTCCCAACGTCTTTGGGCTTTCGGTACAGTTAATAATTATTGTTGCTACTGCCTCGATGTCTATGTCTGTGAATCTAGCAAAAGCAGTCTCACTAGCTAGATACACGATATGGGCAGATCATGTTTTAGTGCAGCAGAACAAAATCCCAATTGGATAACCGTATTTATCCATGCATTGTGGTTCTGAACAATACCATGAGCATAGATATACAACAAGAAAAAGACTCACGGCCATGTGAGAAACCGATAACAGTAGGCAGTAACCTTCTGAAGATCGGGACAGAGTGGAAAATTAAAAAAAAACGGTCCACGTAGCAGGCAGCCGAACGAAACCGTTGCTCAGTTTGGTTGCGGTACAATCAGTAAATCGGAAAGTTTTCACAGTTGCTTATCAATAAATCAGAGGCAAAGGTGTGAAATAAACTGCAGTTGCAATACTAAAGATAGTTACTTATAAATAAGTAGAAATAAGGTATATCTGTGGGGCAAAAGAGGACACATGCCAACATGGATGGGCAAATACTGCACTAGATCTGGTAATGCCCCTGATGTGTGATAGCCAAAGGCGGAGTAGACTGACAGAAGAGCTAGGACTGAGAGGTCGAGCCCTGCTCGTCACCACAAATGAGACACACGAAGGTTATATAACAATCGAAGTGCAGACCTCTGAGAAAACAAGGTTATGAACAAATGCGTGAACTGTTCGTGCAGTACCCACAGCAAAGCTCGGGCATAAGCTTGTTTGATACCTCAGAAGCAGAGAAAATTTGTCGCAAATATCCAGGGTTTACCGTTTACGTAAGTGCTACTCATGAGCACCTGAACATAAGGAAGAAAGGTAAACGCTAATCACGAGTAGTATTTAACAATTATTGTGACACGTCGGCTGAAGCATACGAAGGTCCAACTCCGATTCCGATGAGCAGCTTGCTGGAAGCGTAAACCACACGTAATAATCCAATAAAGGCTGCTGTTCGACATTCAGAAAGCAGGACAGGTAGAATCGAGAGACCCATGCCTCGAACAAACAGCCCCTTCACTTCAGCTGCTGGTAAGCCATACAGCAAGCCCTGAAAATCGGCCAGTTGCCGACCGCATTTTTTTGCATGGTTGTGAGTGGGCCCGAGCTTAAGTATTTACAATTCAGTAGGAAAAAACAGTGAAGGAAAAATAGGGAGGTAATATTTTGCCAGGTTTTGTATTTTATCAGTTGCATGATGGTGAGCCGAAGGAGGCGAATAGGGATGTCACAACATTAGAATGGATCGTTCGGAGGAAATAAATTTTTTTACCTCTCTTGGGTGATTTTCCTCTCCGATCTGTTTTGACACTCTATTTTGATCGTGTTACGATCTTTTGGTGGTAGTCCTCTTCACCAGCTTGGAACACGTGCATTTTTCGTTCGCCCTAGAGAGCATGCACTTGCACATTCTCACTGACCGTACGCGATTGGCTTGTGTTGGCTCTGGTTTTGCTGTTTTTGCTTCCAGTACTTTGGCGCCCTTTCGAGGCCTTGATACAAACAATGCAAGCTTGCATCTGATGATCGAGTCCAGTCTTCTCTGTACAGCCGACCGAGAGTATTTCGTGGATACTTCAACATGAGCCCTGCAGAGATACGTACAGTGGTCGCAAGCGTTTTGCCGTCCATAGTATGTGCTTCTCCAGTCACCGTTTCGTATCTCACTATTATCTCAAAGGGATCAGTTGCGAGGTACTGACTCCTGTTTTCAGCTTTGTCGAAAAACTCTTCGCGGCGGTTTGCTCTTTCAGCAAAGTGGCCAGGACTGTCCACAAATTCGTGTTACCTTTAGGCATTAGCCCAACTAGGCTCCTTTCTCCACAAATTCCTTTGAACGAAAGGGATTTATTCTGCCTAATGAAGGGGGTTATTACCTGATGGACAGTGTGACCTGAAAAGATAACTTCGAAAGGCGGGAGCTGACGATGAGCAACTTAGAACGGGATTTTCTGAGAGACCCAAGGTTTGTGACTCCGCTAGTGTCTTTAATTGAGTCTCGGGAAGCATTGCCAACGAAGTCCCGTCAGCCGCAACAACAGAGTAGAATCGAGCCGGTGGACAGATGGGGAAGTGTACTGCGTAAAGTTTACCCCACCTTTGTCAAGAAACGATATTCAGCACCACTTAAAGTTTTTCTTGCCGAGAGGAATTCATGTTCATATAAGAATTAGACGTCACTAGGAGAATGATAAAGTGTCCGAAGTATGGTTCTTAACGCGTATTGCAGCTGTTTAGCAATAAAATCTAGTGCATTGCTCCAGCATCTCACATACCCTTTGAATATTCTCCTGACCACCCCAACATTACTGTCGTTCGCATAGTTAACTCCGATTTGCAACTGATTTCCGAAGCTCCCCAGATTGGCACTTTTCTCAGAGATTGAGGATTTGGCATACTACGAAGTGACAAACTTTCTTCGCCAACTTTGCATGTGTTGCTCTACGCGTGATGTTGCGATGCGTGATCTCGAGGTTCATTCTTATAAAACAGTTTACTAGCATTAAGGTTACTGGTCGCGTTAACGGGTGAACAACAAGCAGGGCCTAGCATGAAATGGAAACAATTTCACCTCCCGTTAGCTAAAGACCGCATCTCGTTTCGCTAACTGACTCAGATAACACTTAGTCGACGTAGTTAGAACTCACCAAACCTGGTGACTTAAGTACTGTAGCTGATATAGCTTCTCCAGTAAAAAATTGCATAACCAATTTTTTCTGCAAAGTGTCCTTGTAAAATGTTTTAACCCGTGTTCCTAGTTCGAGGTTAAAGTTTCAATGAAAGTGCTCCTTCTTCGGTTATGGGTGTTTTCTATGAAAAAAGTTTCATGGACTTCAAAAGTGCTTCTCGCAAACAGATTGTTGCTATCTGGGGAGCTGTAACCCGGGATTGACCTCCGCTTATTATCAACGAAGTATCACCGATACGAGCAGTACACGAATGACAAACCCACGTAGTGACGAAGCAAAAGTGTGCCCGGTGCATATCGGAAGCCGAAATCGGAAGTGTATCAAAGCGAAGCCGGAAGAAACTCGGTGCCTTTAGAGTTCACGGAAAAGCAAGCAACCAAATAAACATGGCATGGTCCAAATCAAGCACGGCTGCTGGTGGTAGAAAAGGAATGCACCTAAACGGTGCTTAAAAAATGTTTTATCCGATAGACTAACGTCAATGTGGCATTCTTCATTAGAAAGCTTAAAAAGCTTCTGAACAACCTGATTAGGGCAGAGACGCACAAAATATATTCACGGGCGAGTATTTGTGTGCGAAATGAGTGGATACAGCTGCGCTGCAAAACACTGACGGAAAAACTTAAAGGTAGGCAGGAGCCACAAGATGCTCGTCTCGCGTTTTTGTGCCCGTCTTCATCAATCACATGCACTGGGTTGACGTTACTCGTGTTTCGGCCCGGACACTACTGACCAATCGATCTCTCTACTTCCCTTTTTTTTGCTTCTTCTAAGGAGAATGTACGTCGGCAAGTTCATGTGCCTCTACCATTATTGCCTGTTTGTTAGCCTGCTTGCTTGTTCACCTGCTTCTCTGAGGTTCGCGTCCATTCACCTGACAAAAAAAGACAACAATGAAAATAAACTTCACTTGTGGATTGATTTTTTTTACAAATAATTACGAACAAAACAAAAAGCAAGCCAGATTCGTTTTCGGTAACTTTGGCTAAGTCGATAATCACCCAGATGTGCGAGACGTATATGGTAAATGTCGGCAAACTGTTAAGCAGCATGACTTCCGGGAGCCAAGCCAGTAGGTTCGTCAGAAATTGAAAGACTTCCGTTTATGAGCTGGACCAGAACACGAATATTTGTGCCAAAATTCTCGGGACTGCCAGAGACCAGTAAACGGTACCATACGTCAGAGTTTCGTGAAAAGAATGGATAAGGAAAACTGTTTTCGCACCCGCAAAGGACTTCACAATGGTAATCCAGTAGCAGATACCCATGCTGTATCGTGTAAAAACGATAAAAGGAGAAGTTATTATTACGCCATGCAATGGTACAGATCGCATTTTCCTCAGTCGCAAAAACGGCTTTGACAAACGATCTTCCTTTAGGGAAAATCAGAAGCAAGTCCCGTCCGCGAGCGGGACGTAGGCGTGCCCTGCAGCCTACAGAAGGAGACGACATTCTTATTTTAAAAGGTGGTGGAAACAATTCATTGATAACATGAAGGTGCGATAGTGATATCATTCGAGGCCACAGCAGTACTAAATGGCAGCCGTATTAAAATAGTGGACTTAGCCTGCGTGAGACTTCCGTTATTTAATTAGTAGGCATACCTAGTAATCATAGATAACAGCCTCCAGTCAAACTTGTTTATTGTCTTGAGATCTATTCATTCTGATTCCATTCCAGCGAACCTCCTTCAAGCCTCCACTCTGGTCTTGTAAAAATGTCCTCATGTTCTTGGTTTTTTGCCCGACATAAAACTCTTTGCGGACTGCGTGCTTTCGGTTAGTGCTGACAAGGCGGATGAACCGTAAAAAATTTCATAAAAGTTAGGTTATGTCCTAAACATTTTGAACTTTCGCTGATTGAAAAGTACGGGAAAATTACGCAAAACCGCTTGATAAGTGATTGCGCTTCACATAAGTGTTTTGGGGTGGCAAGACTACGAGTGACAGTCGCAACTACCAGCAATGAACAAACTTCTACTACAGTAACAACCAAAAAAGCAGCCTGCGAAAGGAAAACCAAATCTAGAGGGCAAAGTGGATCTGAACGAATAGACGACGTAACCTTCAACCTGAAATAACTGGAATATAGACTCAGTGAATATTCGACTTAGCTAAACTGAGATCTCACTCAAAAGGCCATTTGTTCGGTGCTCACAAGCCGGGAAGAACATGAAGGCAGAGTGCATCAGGCAGAAAATATTATTCCTTCCAGGAGCGAAAGGTCCTACAAACATGGGGGAAAATAAGAGGAAAGAAAATGAGGGATTGGTCTCAGTTAGGGGTCCTTGCGACCCCCAGTTAATGGCAATTGAGACTAAAAGACAGAAACAGCGTATGTATGAGATGATATAAATAAGAATGTCGTATTTACTTGCCGGCCTTAGATCCTGTGCCGCTACAGGAGGGCACGTTCCTTCAAACATGACGGCCTTCGCCGAGGAGGTCGACGGCACAATCGGCGTAACCGGGTCGAAAAGGGGCCACGAAAAAGCGTTTCTCTCTCCTGTTCGGCTCCCGTCTTTTGTATTTGCCAGTGACTGTTTGATTTCGGGTCAGGGAAATATGAAGTTCACAGTGTGAAATTCGTCTGACCAATAGGCTTCCATGCGAGCAACTAATACTCTTCTGTGTTGCACACTTGAGTGATGGGTTTGGGTGACCACTTTTTCGGAGGGACCAACAACCAATGAATTCACGCTCCGGTTGCACAATGCCTTGTTGCTTTACTCACCGGAATCTGTGGTGTAACACGGGTTTCGTTGAGGTGCGTCATAATATTGTGATACGAGCCAATGAAACAACCTGCGTAGTGGTGATAGTCATTCCTGGCTATCGTAGGGTTTATCATCACCCCAGGGGAAAAGGTTGTTTTACCATTCTGAACCAAGTCATTCCTGGTTCGACCGTCATTATCATAAGACCTTGTGATTTCTCGCCGAAATTTTCTGGCTGTTTATTCTTTGCTCTATGAGTTTGCATAAATAAGTCGTGAACTGGGTTTTCTGACTACTTACCAGGCATCTTTCGATTCGCGACTGGAGTTATTAACCACAGCAGCACGTTATTCTTCTCGTAAGCCCTGGGAACCCAACATCTGAAACATGCAGTCAGCGAAATAGCCACCCAAGCTTTCTTAGGACACCGGGTTTCATCTTTTATTCGTCAAGTCGCGATTGCCACAGGTTGTGGTTAGCATTTCAAGGGCGCCTTCATTAATGTTTTGCAACACCTAGGCTCCAATCGTATTTATACTACTGTCCACCGTTTGTCATCAAAAGGAATGGCGGAACGTTTTAATCGGAAATTGAAGGCAGCCTTAACATCTCTCAGCAACCCAGACTTGCGGAGCCACTACCACCAGTACTCTCGGGGTGACTCAAAGCTCTGAAGGCCGATCGGCAAACCATATCAACCGAACTCACATCTGGTTGCTAGCTTCGACTTTCTGGTGACCTGGTAGCTCCAAGGCCCACTGCCACTTCTGACTACGTCGATTACGAGGCCAGGTAAAAAGCCAGATGCGTAAATTACAACCTCCCATGCCACGTGAACAAAACACGAGGGTTCGCGTACATCGACATCTCCGAGACTGTAAGCACATTCTCCTCGGGACAGCAGCACGCGCTGCCTTACAACCTGTCTACTCCGGCCCCCATAGGGTTCTACTCCGCCTGAAGGAAACAGCCTTCATCAGTCCCAAAGTTAGAAAAGATATAGTAACAATGGACTAAATCAAGCCAACATTTCCTGCCGAATTCATTCTTTTTGATTTCATCTTATCTAACCTTCCAGGACCAGCAACTACTTAACCTGTAATTCATAAGCCCATCACTCCGACTCCAGTGACCCAGTTAGTGGACAATCCAGATAGAACCCTTCACACGGAGCTGCCTCCTCGGACATCTAATCGCGGTCAAGTGATCAAGAAACCAGTCGGTTTTGTATACACTTTTTTGGGGGTAAGAATAAAGACACTCACGGGTGTTAAAAAGCAAACAAATGCACTTTTCTGATTCATTTTCACTCCTGATGTCACTTCTCCATCTATCATCCTTTTTGGTATACAAGGTTTGGCTCAATTCTGCTTCTTCTTGCCCTCCCGACGGCATAATTACACTCCTCCCAACAGAGCCTTAAACAATTCCGCAATTCTTTATCCATGATCCATCATCCTTTAGCACTAACACAACCTTCGGCCACCATCCACCGTTCTTCAACTTCGGCGCCCAACTTTAGGCCAAGCTGCTGTGAGCCAATTATAAAAAATTATCGGAATGTTATAAAATCTATAAATTTGTAACTATTTATTTGTTTATTGCTGAGATTGGCGTTGCTTTGCTGACTGAACAAAAGAGAAAGCTCGACCATCGTATGTTGGGCAGCTAACAGTGGTGTTGGTGTCAAGTGCTGCACTGCAAACTGACTGAAGAAGTTTTGAACAGTGTAAAAGTTTCAAAGTTGATCGGACAGGAAGTGTTGAGGTTCAGGTTGTGAATGCGAGAGAGCATGTCCTTGACGAGAAGATATGCCGAACATCACCGCTAACCTGAGTGATTTTATGCAGATGTCTGGTTTCTTTGGGAGCTCGCATTGCCTGAATACTTGGTTTTTGGTCGGTTAAGACAAAAAGTTCAAATCCTTGTAAGATGTGCTTGAAGTGAAGAGGATTTTGGGCTAAAGTTGATGTTACTAGATTTGGTTGGTGGTGGCTTCTTACAGAAACATGCAATCGATTGCCAAGTGTCGGGCACATTTTGTTGCACTAGCATTCCTACGACGTTGTCTGACTTGTCGGCGACTAAAACAGTCAGGGCTGTTGGTTTGAGAAGTAATAAAAGGGCTACTTTCTTAAAAGAGGGGCCTCTTGTGCAAAGTGTTTGAAAATCACCTGCTTCTTCTTGCCTTTATTAAGTCTGTGAAGGACTGCATTACCTGAGCGCAATGTAGAATAAAAAGCCGACGAAATTTGGCCAAACCGTCAAAATGCCACAGTTGCTTGATTGTCGTGCTTCCTGGATAGTCCAGGTTAGCATGCACTTTGTCTTGCAGCAGTGTCATCCCTCGAGAAGTAGCCTTTAGGCTAAGAAATTCGACGAAATAGGCATCCATCACAGACTTGCTGGGTTAACTTTGCCCCCAACACGAAACTAGCGGTCGCAAAATGAGCTTGTACGTGACAAATGTTCGTTCCTACATGAGCTAGAGAACAGGAGGCCGTGGGGATAAACGAAAACAAATTTCAAAGCCACTGTACACCATATTTGTGAAAAGCTGGAAAGTTTGAGGAGCTCGGCTAAGCAAAAGACAGTCGTAGGCTGTTGATAATGGTTTCTTGATGTCCGACAATTTGCATTGCAAGGTGAATTTCCTGACACAAAGTTTGAAAGTTGATATTTGGGACATTATTCTTGACCATGGCTGACACAGGGTCAACAACGACGGTTAGTAGAGCAAAGATTACATTACAGAAGCGTGTGATTTAAGAGCAAGCGCACCTGCCTGGTCAGGGACTTTGTCTGCAACCTTAGCCTCCTCATCTAAATTTTGTATTTGTATTAGGGTGGTTACTATGCCTCCAGTGTGCCGCGATCGTCTTTGCATCCACGGTTAATGCAGTATTGCATAGTCCACGGACGTCATGCCTTCTAATGAACTCATTATCCGCGACAAATGTGATGGTTTCTTGTATCCCTGTTGGACTTTGGAGAGAAGGCGCTGGATACTTTTCTCCTCCAGAGCTGCCAAGAGCTTAGGGAGTGCATCCCGCAATATTTCGTAAAGATTACTCTCCGAGGGTGGGGGGGGAGGCTCACAACGACATCCCCGAATCGTGGGAACATTTAGTCTGGGATTACCGGGAGCAGTTTGTTGAGCTTCGGTCGCTGAGTAGATATGCGGGCCTCCTGGAAACAAGAACATGATATGGCAGTGGAAATCTGATCTACTGGTACGGATTCCGGTATTTTCATGCATGCCGCATATCACTCCGGTTCATAATGATGCCTACACTCTGCGCTTATCAAGGAAGGTGTTTACAATGAAAATAAACTAGGCTGGGATTTCACAATTTTTCGAAGGTGCCTAAAGCGCACGACCTCGGATAAATGCAAACAAATGAAAGTTGATCGGCTGAACAATGAAAAACCAAAACGAAGAGAAATATCTTGGTGCCTTCCGCAAATATGCCGCCTATAAATTAGGTCCGGTGACAGTCGGATTTGGTTGAATTTCTGTTGTTACCACCGGAAATGTTCTCATTAGCCGCAATTTATTCAATCGCCTTGGATTAGGGGGAAAATCGAC
This sequence comes from Fasciola hepatica, assembly GCA_948099385.1. NCBI lineage: Eukaryota > Metazoa > Platyhelminthes > Trematoda > Plagiorchiida > Fasciolidae > Fasciola > Fasciola hepatica. The sequence goes on from CANUEZ040000019.1 coordinate 9,321,655, forward strand.
TGAGATTGTCCAAGAACGGGTGACGGAAGGCACCGTTTATTAGATTTTTGGCGGCAGCCATTGTATTCAAAGTTGACAAACAAATAAGCCGAGATGTCCGTACTGTCTTGGTGGCTTATTTTGATTAGTGCCTTCGTATTTTACTTAAATCGGCTATTGTCATTTATTCCGCTGACCTGTAATTTTACTTGGTAGTTCCTAAGCGATTCCACGGTTTCATTCCAAGTATGATCTTCCAATCAAATGAATAACCCCATGAGGATGAGTGGTGTGGGATGAGAGTAATAAATTACGGCTTTCTGTTTTGCACTGGGCTGGAAAAAATCCAGAACTGTAGCTTCTCACTAAGAATACAACGTGATCGTTCTGCGAACCAAGGTCCCAATCGACCTCGCTATTACTTTGGAAGAGTTTTGCATGAGCACGATTATTCCGGGGTAACCTCCCTGAGTAACGGGTGTACTGCTCAACCAAACGAGGAGTCCCAAAGCTGGAATGCCGGGGCACGGATCATTTTCTCTGAGTGAAGAAATAACATATATATGCCACCGAAACCTCACTCAAGTGAAATGAGGTGATGTGCTGTTTCGTTCTGTCCCACTAGCTCTAGTGAGAAACTTTTCCTGCCTCCGAACAATTTCATTTATTGTGCAAAAAACAGACGGCTTTTAAAATTCACTGATTGGTTGGAGTCAAAATCACTTTACGAAGCTCATTGGTACAGAACTCTTCCCTGAACCGGATCTTCTGAATGGCCATGTCGTACCGGCCTCCGAATGGCTGATTTCTTTGAGATCGGTTAAAACAACTGCTGTCTGGTTATTGGCTGCTTTCCATTCTTTTCGATTAAAACAGTGCCTGGTTGCTGATTGGCTCATTCCGCTGCGCTCCGTTAAAACAAAGCTCGGCTGCTGATTAGTGGATCTCCTTTTCGTTCGATTCAAACGCCTCTTGGCCACTGATTGGTTCAATCCGCTGAGTCCCCTTAAGCCAACGTCTGACCGTTGATTCATTGTCGCCGCTCGGTTTGGTAAGGACGACTGTTTACGGCTGATTGGATGGCTTTACTCTGTTTCGTCACGGACTTACTGGACCCTTGACCTGCTTCGCTGGCCTGAGGTTTATCGCCGATTTTGGACGCGCGAATTCGTGCAGTCTGTGAACGGAACCAGGCCGTCCGTTGATGCTTCAGCAAATACTCTTACATATATCCTATCCAGTTCTTTGCAAACAAACTGTCGAATAACTCTTTGGATCTTTTGGATGCGTATTCAGTGACTAATCTATAGTCCTTATTATCATTCCAGGACCACCGACACTACACTTGCCCCATTTCCTTTGGTTGTTCATTTAGTCTATTGGCATGTATTATGAACAACTTTTCGGGATGTGCGCAAAAAATAGTCGTGTCTGCATGTCTCCCAGATTCCTGATCAATATCTTCCTCGCTCTTTGAGCTGCTGTGCTTCCGTCCTTTGCCCCATACTCATGTAAGCATCCTCTGGTATGGCTCCTTTGAAACTGTAGTCGTATGCTGGAGTCAAAGCTATTTGTTAAGTGATGTCAACCGAAGAGAAATTTAATAACTTCTCGCATATTGTTCGAAACTCTATCAGCTGCTGTGAGCACTCTGATCCTTTCCTCATCCCTTCCAAGTGTTCTGAGTGTATCTTCACCCCTTCTCGAACATCTTCTCCAGATGACCAGTACACTGCGCGCATTATTTGATTACAGCGTTGAATTTATTAACCACTTCGGAATGACTTTACCTACTATTCTTCTCATGCTGTCAATCGTGCATGTGAATAGCTCCAATCTATCACTCAAACGCGACAGCTCAGGCGGTTCTGCACGAAGGTTATTAAAGCCCACTTTCCCTCATGACACCAGTTGTACTGTGAATATATGGACAAGGAGTTGTCATCTGCCGTCACCATGACGACCAATTTTCCTCTTCCTTTTATTGTTGTCTTAACTCAAATACCAATAAAGCGTGCTGTATTAAGCCAAAAGTAAAGCTTTGAAAATAATCTCGCTCTGTACTGAGAGTTCTGATGTCTCAAATGGATATCTTTCATCAACTTTGCTCTAAATCGCAGTTCATTTTCGTTTTCTATTACATTTTATCAAGCTCACTCTCTTTCCTCCCCGTAATAGTCTTTATGTTCCAAATGTTTATGTATTTGGTAGCATACTTTTCGAATCACATTTTTCAACTGAGCGGTGGGATGTGTGTTTTACGCGGCGAAATCTGCGAAAACTTTGGTGACTTCACATGGAGTTACATATGGTTCACCTGAGTTAGCGACGGCCTAAACCGTGGTCTAATAGACGTAGTTACGTTTACCTTGTTTTGATGCTATTTTCATTCCTCTGCCATTACAGGACTAACGAGTTGGTCTAGAGTAGTCACTCACATCCGAAGACGTCAGAAGGCCCAAGACTCCTTTGATATAAGCGAGCCATGCCCCGTATTTAGCACCTTTTCTATCCTCGTGCATCGTTCCACGGAAAACCCTCTTGCCAGTAAAGTAACTGAGTGACCACGGGAACGACGCTTTCGTAGTAATAGTGATCTTGGAAAGAAGTCGAGTATGCGCCTAACATACTTACCAGCACAGTTTTGCAATTTACGGTTAGGATAAACCAGGTGGGATGCATAAATTTATTCTATTTGGCTGACATTTCATTGACCCTCTTGTTATTTTTTTCGATTTAAAGGAAAACATCCCTGGGCCAGTACCTCCATGTCAGTTACTTCGATCGGATGTCGCGGCGGAGAACAAATTTAGTATTGAAATCTGCGGAAGCAATAATAAGGTTGGTTGGACGAAAGGTTCACATAAAAAGGAAGTATATTTTTCTTGACGTTCCTCAAGTCTAGCCTATATTTTGGCGCAGCGCAAACCGAAATGTATTTTGTTACTGTCAGTCTACTTCAATCATCCTCGAAATGCTGTCTAAATACTTGAAAATCATATTTCGCTGAATAGAATCATAGAAGTGAAGGGGAAATATCGAATTAAACTAGAGTATGCATGCGGAGACTACTATAGTAGCCCCTGGTTTACCAACCGGCAAAAATGGAACCTAAATAATCCTGGATGTGTTATCAACTTATCATCTGATGCACTAGTTGACTTTAATGTCCAAAGCCGTTGGTAGCCAACTGAATTAAAGTAGCAAACAAATTCTCAAAGATCGGAAGCCCCACGAGGGCAGGGATATCTCGTCCCACACACGTCGGAAGACGTTTGTAGTGGGAAGAGTTGGTACGTGGTGCCGTCGTTGACTATACGATCGCTAGTACACTTCGGTGAATTTCTTCCTAGTCCACTGAGATGACTTGATTTTTGGCTACTGACAATTGATTCAGTAGTAGAAACTGAAGGTTTACCGATGTGGACTGGCATTGGAATCAGATTACACACCACAAAGCCACCCAGAAATATGTAATGCTGGACCGGTTACATCCTAAACAACAGTGTCAGTAGGATCTGCCTCGAAATATGGAATAGCTTTTCACGCCACAGCTTTGGGACTAAAGGATTCACGCTACAACAATAAAATCATGTGGGATATTACCGCCGACCGGAAATGAAAGCAAAACGTGTTTGCGTGTTGGTGAGCCACAGTGAAGGGAAAAGTAGGAAAGTCATCCGATGACTGATTATCCGCTGATCTGGAACAGTGCGTCTGCAAATGTCGACAAACTCACTGGATGTGCCTAATTTTCGCCAAGTCTGGAAAACTCACCATCACAGAAGCGACATGTGGATCGAGAATACAGCCTTCCGCATGAATCGCATTACCAATGTGGTCACGCCCTAAAATTTGTAGTGCCGATTCTCATTTAGGACAGGAAGACAGGTAGATAGTGGCATAATATACAGGCCTGAATGTAACCGGACCGACTCCATGGTTGAAAGTGATTAACTGGTGCCTTCAGGAAATGAGATTGATGTCGAACGTCATACAGCCACTTTTGTTTGCGTTTTTCTACCAGGATTTAAAAGCACTGTGATCAAAGTTGTAACCGCCGTTGGCCGCGATGGCTGCTACTGCTATGGATACCGCTACTGTTGATCGTGGTGGAATATGTGCTGGAGTAATTCATGCTGCTTACAAAAGTTTAACGGATTATGAAAATTGTTTTCGGATTTTTCAAAAGGGAAACTTGATGTATTTCTACATTTTAGAGAACGAAAGTGGTTCAGATAGGATGCTCAAGCACTCTGGTGCGTTTTCGACTTCTCCTTCATTATCGAGTAAAGTTCTATTATGTCCACGAATGGATGTCTCAAATGGCTGCAGCACGGTAAGAGTTGTAATGTTGACATCTAACAGTTTCCACAGATACCGTCATGCAAAATGCCCGGCATATTTTATTGTTCGTGCTGCTGGAACTCAGTGCTAGGTGGTGCACAAGTGCATCTTGCATAACCACAAGTTTTTATTTGATCATTTACAAGCTGTTTGCTGAGAATATGAGAATATGAGACTAACTCGAGAAAAGGAAACCCACATTTCTGGAGTGATCTCCTCTTCCCAGGATGTCAGGGAAATTTGTGAGTATGCCCGGAATAAGTTTAACGGGTTGTTTACTGCCATAGATGCAGGCTCTTTGGGGACAAAGCCAAGGCATCCAGATAAGTGATCGGATACACTCAAGATAAAATAAATGGTGGCATGTAAGGAAGACTTGATTGTCGGAGGAAGGGATGGTGGGATTCCCGTTTTACGAGCCTCAGTCTGTGAAACCTTTGGCAGCTAAGCACAGTGATGTGTTGCCGGCTGATGCAGCGTACTTCTAGGGGAGTTCAGGAAACCTTGTTCCATTCATCACCATCCATATTACAAACAAAACTTCCCACTTGTATGAATTACCTGCGCCGTAATTTTGATTGTTTGTTTTATTGCTCCAAATCCTTTTTGCAAACCGGACCTTCGCCGTTGCCTCGGGCGTGAGTCGCTCAGCTCAAACTTCTTTGTGATCGCATTCGGTAATCCCATCTTCCGTATCTAACTTTTTGCTGTAGTTCAGCTGCAGTTGTTGATTTTTTGTTCAACTTAGAGCTTAAAAGCCCAGAAGAAACACTAGTGAGGTTTGATTTTTTATATAATTGCTTAGCCTTTTGTACATAGTAACGTAGCCGTTTGGAATAGACTTTGGTTTGAAATATGTCGAAATTGGTTACCATGCGTCGCTCGAACGTTCCGTCGGCTGGACTTTGAAGTATTAGTCGAGCGGTGGTGGGTACCTATTGTGGCATGCTGTTTTGACATATAAACTTGGTTAAGGTAGGTGTTCTTCCCTCTCCCTTCTTTCAAATGAGAGTGGCGTCAGTAACAAGCTTGCCACTAGCGAAATGAGGGAACAGCTTCCGACAACAGTAAGGACCAAAACCCTCATTGTAGACCGGAATGTGGCACAGTACTTCTCACTTCGGGAAACATACTGGGGAGATCGGATACTTCCATGTGCTTTGGGATATAGAGAAATATTGCTTCCTGCCTACCAGTATGTCCATGAAAGGCGAACAGCTCATCCATCAGTAGATGAAAGTCATGGTTTAGGCCTCGTCAGAGGTACATTTGGATAGGTTTAAGGTGGCCATCGCCGGCCGCATCCCTGGGGCGCTAGCTTATCTTAGTCGGACTTGGTTGCCCCAAGGACCGTGGGCCGCACACAGAGTTAAGTGGGCTACTTCGTCCCGCAGGTTTACCGACAATAGGGTTGGAGTGGAAGGCGGATAGTTGAGAGTGGGATTATCTTCGAGGTCCTTGATAGTGGATAATTTTACACGGATCCTAAAGTGATTTCAGGAACTGAAGGAATCCAGGCTTTGATGCATTGATAAACAGTTGGTAGGGTTTTTTGACCAAGCAGATGGCGTGGAGCTGCATGTCAATCACTTAGGATGGCTTACTTGTTTTGCCGGTGAAGCTGTAGAGGGGCACATATGTACGCATGTCGTGCACGGGTTATTGCACAGTGTGGTTGGTAGGATCTTCAGTACCGGCGGGCCAGTGCGGTTACAGTAACCGTGGGGTAACCTAAACTGTGCCTGTCCCTTTTCAAACAGCGGTACTAACCATGCGGCCACGTTGCTGCCACTACCAGCTTTACTGGGTGCGACTTCCTCAGGCTGTCTGTTGATCTTTGGGATACGGAGCTCTGTAGCCCGTGTCATCCTGTGTTGCCCAACAGAAGCAAGGGCCCCAGAAAAACCGAAAAGAATTAGTCGTAGTAAAAGCTTCCAACAAGTGAGGATATAGGAGGGAATGTTGCTGTTGCCTTAAATGTTTTGAGATGAACGAAGTTTAAGGAATTAGCACAGCGGTTGAGAACTATGGCTCGGGTAATAAGTTCGGGGAAGGATTTGCAGGTTTTGTGGCAAAAAATAAACAACACAAGTATCGCTTTAAGCAATCATGCTCTAGTTCCCCAGTTTCTCCGCCACAGCCGTAGGTCTAGGAAAGTTTTTTCGGGTAAACGATCTGTTGAACCATTTCCTAGCACATCGAAGCCAAAGGTAGTCGTGCCCGCCCCAAGACTTAATGCTACCCTCTCGCACGGAAACGCTGATGCTGAGATACAGAAATCGTAGAAGACTTACTGCAGCTTGTAAAGTTCCGACAACTTGGGACAATAACCTTGGTGCAATATCGATAACCTTAAAAAAGAAAAAGTTGCGCTGTGAAAAGTTAACCGATAAGGCGAGACATCTGAAGCTTCTGTCACATGGAAGACCAGCCCGTATACCTGAATCAAACTGCCGACTGGGTCCAATGCGGCAGGTACGATCGGCGGGCACGTGATCAATGTGCCCGTTGTCAAAACGAAGGGAATAACTTTTGTTTAAACTGCATGCCAAAGCAATGTAACTGAAGCTATTCAGGTGCGCTGGATTGCCTTTTCCAGTTTAAGACCCACAATATGGCGGGCGGAGGGTATTTCTTTGATTGGTCCTTGAGCAAGTGACTTCCTCGGTAGGATCGCGAGGAACAGCATCACTCCCTGGATCACCTCAGGAGTGCTGAGAACCAACAGTTTCCCCGCTGGAACTATACAGTTGGTTTTCTGTCCAACTCACAACCATTCCTTAGGTTAAAAAATAGATAAAATATTTGCTCGCCTAGTTTCCCGCGTTTTCTTTGTCTTTCTGTACAAGCTAAAATACTACTTTAAATGAAGGGCTTCATTACAGAAAGCTCAGCTATGGGGGCGAGTTTTTCGTTCCGTTTCAAGGAAAAAACTTCACGCTTTATGAAGGATAAATTATTACGGTTTTTTAACGAAGTCAGAGCAGAGACGCTGCAGCAGACTACATGTTTGCTAACATAAATAAGCAGGTATGATTAATTATGCGTATATACACATTTGCATTAAATTCTATTTATTTACGTACTTACGTGATTGTACTCGCAAGTATGTTCCCCCAACCGTGCCAACATACCTTCAGTTGCCAGTTTGATGGAACACCGGTAGTCGGCCTGCTAGACATCCTGGCTTCCCACAAAATCAATGGGGTTTGTTCCCCCCACTTGCCGCAAAAGTGCTGCATAACCACTCCAAAACCGATGGACTTTTGGCTGTTTCTTAATCGGATTCCAATTTCACTCCGATCGGCTTTCCGTCGGTCTGTTGGGTAGCAGTTTTACACAGATCAACACTAAATTCTTAAGAAAGAAACCGACGACCGGGATAATGTGCAATGCTGAGTTGGCGTTCCATTTAAACACTTTGGCCCGATTCATCGAAATGCCCCGAAATATCTCGGTATAGATTGCTCTATTTCATTATCTTGAAAAGGGAAAAATGAAGACATTAAATCGGAAAATCATAAATGGGGTGAGAGAAAGAAGCATGTTGATACGTATTTTGGAAAAAGTAAAGGAAATTACCGGAGCATATCACTTATTTCAAACGATTGGTAAAACCACTCGGAAATCATTCAGAAGCCGGCCAAAAGCTACCCCAAACCCAATCGGTTTTTGGTTGATTTTCATGTGGCTCTTATCATCACCCCGAACAGTTTTCGAGCGGTTTCCGAGTGGTTTCTGAGTGGCTTCCTGGACCGTTTCTGAATGATTCTTGAGCGGTGTTTTTCACTCTTTTGACGCCCGTACTGGATATACTCCGTTAACTTTCGTCTCTTTTCACAAGGCGTGTTGCTGCGGCTTCTCCAGCCTCGCCTGGCTTTTGTTCCGAGATTGCATCTCCATTCAAAGCACAACCTGTAGCTGACTGTTAGGCAGCAAGAAGATCGCATGCTGGGAGTCGGCGGCTGATCAGTGGGCTTATGAGCTTTTTGAATGGTGATCTACTAACCATGCATTCCAAAAGCTTCGAATGTGGTCTTGGTGCTTGGTTGCTGGTTGATTTCTGGGAGCTCGTTCGCCATTCGATAAAGGTAACCATGACACATGAACCTGTGCGACCTTGTTGCTTGGAAAGCTTTCTATTTTGAACGCTGGGTCAAAGAGTAGACCTTGTCCGCTTACTCAGGGACAACAGCCTTCGCTTACTGAACACCTTCTCACCGAGGTTTTTGGGCCTCTGTTGCCCTCCAAACTAGTTTGGTCGGCCTGTCTAGCGGTTTACCGAGGTGTAGCTCCTGGTGCACGCCTCAACGCCGTGAAGCTACGGGTGGGAATTGGGCAGGTAATGGAGACCAAGGAGATGGGAGAGGCCACGGGGGCCTGACTGTCTACCCAATCGGAGGTGCAATTCCTCAGCGGCCCCATACAACTCAGATCTTGCTCGTGGTTCGTGAAGAAACCCACGTCCATCATCTACGGGCGTGTGAAGCACCAGCCTAAAAATGTTTGACGTAGTGGCAAATGAAAAATAATAAGCGAGTGAGCAAAGTTTGTAACTGTTGCCAAGTACTTCACCATTTAAGAAGGTAGTTCCACTGCCGTTATTCACGCTTAAACTCAATCCACCCACCCGCGGTCATATTTTTGCTACGTGTACATAATGGCATATTATTTACATTTTCGTTTCCATTTGCTTTCCCTTTTCTGCATCTTCTAATTTATGATCGGGATAGCAATACCCTTTCGTGGTTTTGTTTTCGTCAACGTGGAGCTGTCCCGTGATGTTCCATTAGTAAACAACAGGAATTTTCAATTCATTTATGTCTCTTTATACAGCACAAAACTTCATTTCACAGATCACAAGGTAAAAATAGATTATGAACTTTACATGAAGCATGAGAATGAGAAAAACCGAAAAATCTCCAGTTTTTTTTACACGCACGTTATGTTTTTATGTAATACACTTCCTTCCTCTGATGTGACAGGTTGTTATTTTTACAAATACCGGTAACTTAATTGTTATGCTGAAACAGATGGGGAACTTAACAAAATGAAATAAAACAAAATAAAGGCTAATAGATTCCAGAAAACTTGGGGCTATTGTGCGCACTTCCCTTCGCGTTGGGCGAGCCCAATGCCATCGCTACTGGGTGCCGGAAGAGCCTTCCAACGTTTTCCAGTAAGACCCCCAAAGTTCCAGTGGGACGACATACTCTTATTACGGTCAGGCAAACATTGGGTCTGCCGTTGGGGGCAGTGAGCACATAAGAAATTGGCGCGCTAAAGTGATAAGTAAGTGGGTATAAGTTGGGTATGAAACTATTAGTGACAATTTTGACAAGTGGATCAAAAAATATGGGGGAGTAACATTTGCAGGACCAGCGGGTTTGAGATGATGAAAGGGAACGGAATGCCGAACAAGGAATAAAGTAACTCAGTCGGCGAAGAGGGTGGTAGAAATTGGTTACCGGATACTAGCGCAGTCATTTACATAGCAAACAAACGACACATCTGGGGGAAGAGAGGAACGACCAATAATGACGAAAGAAAAAACCAGAGGAATACATGTGAGATTACAGCTAGTTGGTCATGAAATATGGGCATAGAAATTGGAGCCGAGTGGCAAATCAAACCGGCTGCTTAACTGTTGCGACTGTAGAGGTGTATATTTTGCGGAAGAGGTGATAAGTGTGCATCGATGAGTGATAGTTTTTCTAGGAGTACCACGCGATAATGAGACATGAATAAAGCTGCGTGATATGAATCTGAGGAGAGGGCGACAGTTTACTGACAGATGCAACGCCCTTGTTGATTGAAAAATTCTCCTTCCACTTACCTTCGTGTTTTTTAAGACTAATGTTGGACTGCTTTCTCCAACCTTATTCGTGTTAACACTGTTTTGTGGCCCACAATTAATCCACACTTAGTGCACTTACCTTTCCTTTTTACGGTCGTGCTTACTTACTGGGATTACTTAGCGGACAGTTGGTACGGTAGTGAATTGCACTGATTCAACACAGTTTTGTGTTATTACGGCCCGGTTTCACTTTCTCACTTTTGTCGACTGATTGTAGAAGTCCAGCTCGCTTACGCCGGATTTGGCTGTCAAGCCCAGGAAATTGCTCTGTGTGCCTGAACAAGCAAAGAAAACTTAATCTATTTGTTTGGACTTCTGGGCAAGTACCTAATACTCACTCTTTCTGTCCAACCGTTACCTTTTCACATAATTTTGTCCTATTTTTGGCCACCTTTTTGGCTGTATGGTGACCAAGGCTCACTGTCAAAGATATTATCGTGTTTGTACTTATGTTTTACTCGCTGGTAGTACGGTAGAAGTCGCTGAGCAATCTTGTTCTTTACTTGGGTTCGGCTTTGATTTGGACTACGCTTTGCTTTGAGGCTCTAAGATGCTATCCGGAACAGGGAAAGCCTATTAGTCAATGAGTCGAGCATTGAATCGTTGGTCGGGCTTTATCCGAACCAAGACTTGACCCTTTTGGCAGCCACAGCAGACGCTGGGTAAAGTAAACCAGTCGATGGACACAGTTCTAGAATTTGGAATCTGTTTGTTGAAAGAATCAGTTACACAGCGAAAGAGTGACATGTCCGTAGGGGGAGAGAGGCTGTAATACACCTTAGAGCAACACGTAGCCAAATTCACAACGGATTCCGAAATCAAAAGGCGATTATTCGTGATATCCTGTGATACTAGGTTATTGAATGAACAATGACACCAAAAAGATACAAATCTCAATAATGAGATCAAAAGGACTCAACAAACGAGAAAACGAATTGCAGCGTGCGAGCAAGGAGCACGTGCGTCACGCAGGTCCAGAACAAGGATATGACAAAGTAGCGCCCTGGGCGCGAACAAACAACAATTGGTCCATAAAAGCAAACAGTTCGTAAAGACACGTCAGCAATGTAAGCAAGTGAGTGGTGTTAAGAAAAAACTGAATCGCAAAGGTTTAAGGGGGTTTTCCACGACCGGTCGTTACACCGCCCACCAAAATCCTCCCGAATCCTTAGCAGAGTCAAAGGTTCGGTATGAAGGTACTGATTCTTTTTACCTAGGCCCTGCTGTCAGTGCAAGCGCCTAAAGCTTGTCTTCAACGTTCTACTCATGGTCGCACCTAATCCGCTGGCCACACCGACGCGAGGCCATTCTACGTCTTCCATGAGAACAACTGACCGATGGCGGGTGTGAAGGGGGAACAAAGATGCTGTCCTTGGAAAGGCCGTCGTGCCCTGGCTGTATGTGCTTGCGTGAGTGTGTGTGTGTATGACGTAATCGGAGCTACCTCCACATATGCAAAAGACAATTCAGTAACGTCAACAAGAGCAAACTGCGAACACCGCCACATGTTTGATAAGGGTTGCGGGACATAGAGTGCATCGGGTATGTGTGTATGTGTCCGGATGTATATTGGAGTCACAAGTATCACCTTACATCAAAAGGGGACTTTCTGAAACGTCAACGAACGACTGTGAGCACTGTAACGTGTTTGACGGGGACTGTGTGGCATAAACGAGTAATATGTAGGCATGTGTGAGTGACCTAAGCTCCGCAACTTCTAAATATGCAAAAGGCTTTCGGTAACGTCAACAAAAAACGAACGGCAAACACTGTCACACGTTTGATAAGGGTTACCGGCTATAGTGTGCATCGGGTATGTGTGTATGTGTCAGGGCGTACAATGAAATCGCATTTATCACCACATGTCGGGAAAAACCTGCAATGTCTACGAAAGACTGTGAGCACTGTAACGTGTTTGACGGAGACCATGGGGTATAACGAGTACCATGTACGTGAGTGTGCGCCGGGGTGTATGATGGTTCGATACGTCAGTGTGTCGGGACTGCTTCCATATATGGGGCTTCTTTACCCACCCCGACGACCAGTGCAAAGTAGTTTACTGGGCCTCAGCGTTATCAGGTTCTCCGCCTTCGCTCTCGAGCAGGCTAATACTGCGTATAGCACGAATGAGCGCTGCTTTAGCTATCTTCACCTTCACCGTTCTTAGCATTCCGTCAGTGCTTTCGATGGTTTCCATAAACACTCAGAAGGACCAGGCGCTGAAATGTGCGCGTTCGTCTGCGATCATCACCACATCCCCAACCTTGAATGGTCTTGTTTCCACCAGCCACTTCTGTCGAGTCTGCAGAGCCGGTAGGTACTCTCGCAGCCAGCACCTCCAGAAAACCTTGGCAAGATAGTTTGCCTGCTTCCATCCGTGGAGGTTGCTCCCACGAAGGTTTACTGGTCCTTGGAAACCCTCGTTCGACCTTAATTTCAATAAGTCATTCTGGGTGAGCGCCAGGTGGGTGGGGTCGCCATTCATTACCGGGACCAGGGGCCGGTTGTTCTGAATTCTCTCTCTACCTCAGTCATAACGGCATCCAGCATCTCGTCGTCGGGCGGCTGTTGCTCCATGATTGACAGCGATATCCGCCTGACGGACCGGATCGTGCCTTCACATACGCCGCCGCGGTGGCTGGCCTGCGGGGGGTTGAAATGCCATCGTATACCGTAGGCCGCTGTCCGATCCTGCAGTTCGTCTCTGTTTACGTTCTTGTGCCAAAGCTGCAACTCTCAGTAAGCGCCCACAAATCCCAATCCATTATCTGAGTATATATCGGCCGGTACGCCTCTTCGGCTGATAAATCTCTGCAAGGCCCGTAGGAAAGAATCGGTCGTCATCGAATGTGCGACTTCTAGGTGTACCGCGCGTGACTCCATGCACGTCATGATACACCCATATCGCTTTTCTAATCTCTTCCCGCACCTGATCCATGAGGGCCCGAAATAGTCCAACCCGGTGTCGCTGAACGGCCACCAGACCGGAGTAACCCTGCATTCTGGCAGTGGGACCATGTGTTGTTTGCCCGCCGTGGCATTGCGTCTCCTACGTTGCACACAACGTCGGATTACGCGTTTTACAGTCTCTCCTCCTCTCAGCAACCAAAGGCGCTTTCGGAGGACTCTCGTCACGTGACTTTCCCCGGCATGTCCCTCCACGGCATGGACGTGTTGAATCATTAGCTCTACTACAGGTTGCCTCGCAGGCAGCAGTATAGGATACTTTGTGTCGAAGCTCAGGTGGGCGTTGGCCAGCCTACCATCCACTCACAGCAGTCCATCAATGAGTTTGGGGTTTAAACGCTTCAATTCGCCTCTTGGAGATGATATTTCTTTGTTGATCGGTCCCACTTCTCCCGCCCTCTCGAGCTCTCGGGCGAAAGCCTGGAGTTGTATCATACTGAAAATGTCGTATTCCGCAGCTTGTGGTTCATGGGGACTTATCGGGCAAACCCGTATCCGGCCTGTAATGCGTAGCCCTTTCATGACTAGTAAATTTCTCTTGAACCTGGTTAACCAAACTATCGCACGAAGTGTCTTCATCCAGGAAGAGAACTTAACCGATCGCGACAGAATGGATGTCGCTTAGACGATGTTGGCTGCTATCACTGCGCCTTTGATCTCCAGTTCCATTTCCGACGGGGTTTTTAATTCGAACACGGGCCAGTCCTGTTTGGGCACTTGCAGGAAGCTTGGCCCTCTCGTCCGCGTGTGCCTGAAGTTGATCGCGCCCCGGGAGCACAGATCGGCTGGATTACCGCCAGACCTGACATGCTTCCACTGGTTCATGGCCGATTCATCGTGGATGATCCTGAGTCGGTTAGCGACAAAAGTACTAAACCGGCTCCGGACGTTGTTAATCTAGTGAAGTACTATCGTTGAGTCCATCCAAAAGCTAACCGACCAAATGTATAAGTCAAAACGTCTCTTCACCGCTTGCACCGCCCTGACTGCCAACACGGCTGCGCCGAGTTCAAGGCGTGGGATCGAGGCCGACTCCAGTGGAGCAACGCGGGCTTTATCGAACGAGATCCTAGTAGTATATTGTTCATCTCCTGTACACCATCGTCCGTACACCACAGCTCCGTAACCCACTTCGGATGCATCGGAAAAAGCATGTAGTTCTCCCGTCCGCGTTGTATGGCCGGGAGTCAAACGTCGTGTAATCCTTATGTCCCCTAATTTCTTCAAGGTGTTCGAAAATTCTTCCCAGTTCAGCCGGTCCTCTCGGTCCAGTGACTGGTCCCAATCAACTTTATCACGGCATAGCCGCTGCAGCAAGATCTTTCCAGGTGGCAGCCATGGTGAGACGAAGCCCAGCGAGTTGAACAAACTAGAGACAGCAGGTGGTATACCACGGCGGGTTATTGGCAGCTCGGGAACGTTTCGCTCGAAAGCAAAGTCGTCCGTTTCTGCGTCCCATTGTATCCCTAAAGTGCCTTCGATAGGAAGTGCCAATCTGTCCAAATCTCTTACCCTTTCGGCCATTTCGTGGTACGGAATGACCTTTTGCACTTCTGGAGCGTTTGACATCCATTTAGTTAGATGGAAGCCGCCCTCTTCCAGCAATCTTGTCAGGCCCCTGAACTGGGTTAGAGCTGATTCCACATCATCGAATGACCCAAGATAGTCGTCGACGTAGAAGTTCCTGCTGACGCTATCTACCACAGTCCGATGGACTGGATCTCCATGTTTGTTCGCAGCTTCCCGAGGGGCGTAGTTTGCACAGAATGGTGATGATATGGCTCCCAAGGGGTGGACGGTCATCCTATAATTTACCACTGTCTTGTCCCGGTCGCTCTCTTCCCACCGCAGGAAACGCTACGCGTCTCGTTCTTCTGCCGTTATTTTCACCTGATGAAACATTTCCCTGATGTCAGTAGACAAGGCCACTCTGTCCACTCTGAAACGGCACAAAACTTCGATCAGTGGTGTGGTCCAGTCAGGCCCTTGTAGTAAGCGATCGTTTAACGACTTGCCCTGGAAATTGGCTGCACAGTCAAAAACAACCCGCAGTTTTTCGGGTTTCTTGGAGTTGATGACCGGGTGGTGAGGCAGATACCGGATACCTTTCGGCCATCGGTGTTGGCAGCCACCTTTTCAATGTAGCCGAGGGCTTTGTTTCACTTCATTAATTCCGCGTATCGGTCCCACAGATTCTGGTCTCGAACGAAGCCTTCTTCCAGTCGTATTAATCGTTGGAGAACATAATTCCTGTTGTCGGTTCACGGGTCGGCAGATGTGCGCCATGAGAGGGGAACCTCGAACTGTTTTGTGAGGCCTCTAGTGCCTTGCCGCCTCGTTCGTAGAGCGAAGTGACCCTCTTGATACAACTTTGGCCTTTCGTCTCCAATGTCATGAAACTCCTTTTCATACAGCCGCTGCAGGTGGTACTCTATGCGGTCCGTTTCGGCGAATAAGTGATTAACGGAACCACGTACCCCTACAGGACCGTATAACATCCATCCCAGAGCCGTGCGTACGGCACAAGGTGCATGGCGGTCGCCCACTCTCTGGTTAAGTACCCAATGCGCCTCTGGCACGTCGCAGCTGATGAGGAGATCCACTTCATCGTCTTCCCAGTCTACAACGGCTACATCCTACAGGTGGGGCCACCTTGTCAAGGTTGCGTTCACCGACCTTGGTGCTCGCATGGAGAGATCAGCGAACTTGAACACATCCGTTGGTTCAATCTCCTCGTTAGTGTCTAGAGAGGTGGGTTGCAGCCTCGACCTACCGGCAGTCATTACCTGTGTTCCGCCCGCCGTGCTCACTGCCAACGACGGCGCACCTTTAGCGAGTCGGTGTTTGTCGGCAAACCGCTCTTTCGCTAGGGTAGTGTCAAATACACTATCGACGAAAGCCAACGCTTCGATCACCCCTGTTGGGTTCATTACTCCCACGTCAACTACGCCTAAAAGTACCGGTTTACTGGCTGACCGCGACGTTGAACAAATTACACTGGGCTTGGTGCTCGCCTCGGGTATAGCTTCTCTCGCGTGGTGTAACAGTCTATGATGTCTGCCCGAGCAGCCCCCGTAATCACATCGGTTCTTTGTCCTACAGGCTGCTGCCCAGTGCGTGGTGTTAAGACAAATAAAACACACTTTGGCCATTCTCGCCATTCCACACCGTTCGTCTATTGTGGCGTTGCCGAACTTGGGGCATTCTGGTAGCCCATGGCTAGCACCACAGGATCTGTAATTTGGTTGCGCCGTGGCATCTCGTGAAATGGCGCGCGCATTGGTCCAACGCTGGTATTTTGGATGTTCCCGTGCACGGGTTTGAGCCTGGCTAGTACCGGGCTTGTTTGCCCGGTTGCTGTCCCGGATATGTTGGCCGAACCTGCTGTCAGCTATCTTCGTTTGCCTGTCTAAGTATTCAGTCAGGTCTTCGAAGTTAGCTTCCCTGTCGCTTAGGTTTATCCGTTCCGCTTCTTCCGCCCACCGACCCTGTAGTTCAGGAGAGAGGTGGCGGACTATGCCTTCCCAAAGTGTGCATTGCATCTAGGTCAGCCCTGTCACCTAAGTGGTCGAGGGCTGTTGAGCAGTTCTGCATCTTGATCACCAAGTCGGCCATTGTGTAGACATCGCCCTTGATCCTCTTTGCCTCTACCATCACCCCCTCTTTTAGGTTACGGGCTACCTTGAACGGTTGGCCAGACAAGTCCCCTAGAATCTTCCTTGCTCTTGTGTAGCCTTGTTCCGGGTCGAGCATGGTACACCCTTCGATAGCTTCTGTTGCTCGGCCTTGACAGTAGTGAGTCAGGTAGAGGAGCCTTTGCCCAGGGTCGGTTACTTCATTTTCGACGAACGTCTCGAACTGCTTGACAAACTTGCAGTAGTGTTCAGATCGCCCGTCGAGAACCGTTAGTTCCACTCTTGGCAAATCGGTCGATGGTGTTTTGTAGTCGGCGACCGGCGTGGGGCTCCCTATCTTTTTGCACCCTGATCTATCGGCAGTGTCGTAGTTTCTGGTCTCATGCTCAAGCTCTTTCTGTATGCACTTCTTTTCCGCTTCGTGGGCTTGTTGTCTAGCCGATAACAACTGCCGTTCTAGGTCTAGTATTCTCAGCCTATATAGATCAACATCCTTAAAATCCATATTGCCCTCATTGACACATGAACTAGCACTGACAGGGCTAGGCAGTCTAACATTAACTAAAGAATCAAATGTACCCAAAACCTCCCCGGTGACTTGCCGTATTACTTCCTGTCCAGATTCCATTATTTTCGATCCTTTTCTTGGCATTTTGCGTGTTTTTCCTCGTTCCACATTGATCTATTGAGTATTGTAACACACGTTTGAGCAATGCGTAGCCAAATTCACAACGGATTCCGAAATCAAAAGGCGATTATTCGTGATATCCTGTGATACTAGGTTATTGAATGAACAATGACACCAAAAAGATACAAATCTCAATAATGAGATCAAAAGGACTCAACAAACGAGAAAACGAATTGCAGCGTGCGAGCAAGGAGCACGTGCGTCACGCAGGTCCAGAACAAGGATATGACAAAGTAGCGCCCTGGGCGCGAACAAACAACAATTGGTCCATAAAAGCAAACAGTTCGTAAAGACACGTCAGCAATGTAAGCAAGTGAGTGGTGTTAAGAAAAAACTGAATCGCAAAGGTTTAAGGGGGTTTTCCACGACCGGTCTTTACGGAGGCTACCATGATAGGAATAAAGGGATGGGAGGATCCAGTTAAGCATCCAGCAATTTTTCCATATAATGGGTAAATAATGATTCATCGCCCCGGCTTGGGTAAGCAATAGTGAAAAATCAGCAAAATGGTCTGGAAAACATCGTACAACTTAAAGCTATTCATTTTGAGTACATACTATGGCCGGATCAACCTGTCTCCAATTGTATTTTTCAGTGATTTCAGCCCTCTGCAAGCAATAGGCTCAGTGAAATTTCCGTGAGAGGCGCTGCGTGTCATGATCTGCATGTGCTGGGAGCAAGTGAACCATCTGCTTTCAAAGTGAATTCCACTACTAATTGATACTCGCTTCTGTCATTGACTCCAGGTGCATTACTACTGCACGCAGTTCCATGAAATAATTTAGTATTTCCCTGTCGCTCTGTTTCATTTGAGAATTTGAATTATCTCTCGGACAAATTCATCCCAACATCAGAACTCCATTATTTTGGCTCTGTTTCCGTTGTCTATGAGCAGTATTATTTTTACTGTGGTAAATACCGTCTCTCGGCTGAATACAGTGACCTACTAGTGTGAACAGCCGCACCACACCACGCCAAAATTGTTAGTTACTATCGCTAACTATTGCTTCGTCGTATTTTGACGGCCCTCGCCTCTAATCATACTAGAAAATACCCTGAATAATGGCTATACTTAATTTTTTCTCTTTCCCATCCAGATCCCACCTAACTAGTGGTCATCGTCCGCCATACATTTGATACCCCGCTTGTCTTTTCGTTTTCGATCATTGATCGACTCGCCTTAGTACACCCACACGATCTTTAGCCGTACCTCTTGCATCATGACGCCGCGGCGAACCTTAACAGAGACTTGGAACACCCGAAGTGCGAAAGCAAGAAAACTCAGGCCAGCCTACCCCCTTCCCCCAGGAACCGATTCCTGCTCGGTCTCCCTCGTCGATAAGGCCGTCTTGTCATTTGGTAAACCTAATGACCAGGACATCAACATTGCAGAAATTACCAATGGGCTGCAGTCCATCGATGAAACTCCACTCGAGACTTTTCCTGTGGTTACCCTAGTCGAACCCGCGGCAACCACTCCCTCTCACAGACTGGTGTCGGTGGGGAACTCTCGACTCCACTACAACTGAAATTTACCGCCGCATTTCTAACTCCAAAAATGCTGTGGCTTTTAATGTCCCCGATTGCCTACCCCTAGTTCCGGCCAAACGCAATGTACCCGTTGCGTGCAGTATGGCTCATCATAGATGATTTGCATCGGGATGCGCAACAGTTCAATGCCTCTTGGCCTTCCCTTAGTACTTCAGTTTATGGACGACCTAAAGGCCAGAAAGTTCATTACCAATAAAATAAAGACTGCGGCTTGTTCGCCCAATAAGGATATAGAGGTTTTTCTCGATAAAACACCTCTTCTTGGTCAAATATCTCGATCACTTAAAAGTAACTCCGTTTTACCTACCCATACAGGTCCAACCGGCCTATTTACAAAGCCCGCCTACGCACGGCGACACCAAAGGTTCCAGCGCCCTCTGCTGTTTACCCTCATACTGATGACCTAGATAGGCCTCACCTCCCACCATCGGTCCCAACTGTGGGCAAACTCCCCTGTACGGCGTCCTCACTAGTGGCTTCCACCTCTGGCTGCTTGAGCCCCCGACCACTTGCTCTAAGCGGTACTTTACCTCAGTGTCGACTCTACACTTCCCCAGCGATGTCCCAAAGCCAGAAACTGATACTGGCTCAACTCTTGACTTCTGCCACACATATCCTCTCTTGTCCATTCAGCCTCCACTTCGTGTTATTAGCTATAGCTATCGCTCTAACGACTCTGCTTACTACCCTCTGGGTAAGCTGTTCGATCTGCTACATCTCAGAGCTCCATGTCAAACGTCTTTGAAACTTTTATTAGCACTTCAGAATCCCCAACTAGGTCTGCTACAAGCCAACTACTCACTTCACCTATACATCTTTGTTCCCCCTGAAGCTCCTTGAAATCCCACTTTCCACCCTTAGGGTAGCTAGGCAATTGGACTATTCTACAATTCAGTCTGAAGCCACCGAGGCGGACGGCCTCAGTGGCCATACTGGCTGCTCTCGCGCCACTCAACCCTCCACTTCACTTTTGTCACCACCCCTCTTCCGACTGCTTGGAACTTTCAAACCACCCGTCTGTCCTGCCAACAAACTGCCCTTCCTTCCCCCTGACCACAACCCCGTACTTGGCAGTCCCAGTGAGCTCCAGTTGCCTCCCCCAACTTTCCGCCACTTCACGCCTTCTACGGAACGGCCATGAGAACATTTTACCAATAATTCCAGATTTGGACCTGTACCCTTGTCTCCTCACGCCTGGCATGCCTCCACCTCACATAAGAGCCCCTACACCCCTTATGAGCCTCTAGCCATTTAACACCTAGCCGCTCACAACCTAGCCTTCACTTCTCATCATTCTTACTGATCTTGTCCACATCCCTTCAACCATATGCCCCCCACTCCTCCAAAACTGGCGCTGTCATACAAGTATATTGCTCGCACTCTTACAACCGTTGCTCTCCTGACCAAAGCCCAACACAACCCTGACCCTATAGTTAACCACCCTCCGGCCCACATCAATAGTCTCTTGCAACCCCTTTTTAATGACAAAAGAAAACGGTCAGCGGGGCCTCATACGGAAGCTTTGCCTTTTTATTGTCCCCCTGTCAACATAGCCCACTCTGGCACTCATGATGCAGCTTCGTCCCGTTGAGAACCGTTGCCTATCTTATTTGCAATACCAGTGGTCATGTACCTGACATCAGTACCTTTAGCGCCCCGACACCGAAATCTTTCCTGGCAGTTATTATCATTGATCGATCAATAGTTAGGAAGTGTCGCATCTGCGATCCATGGCACTTACCTCTGACCCCGACATAGTACCAGTAATTTAACCTTAACCCTTCGCAGACAGATCACCGGACCCTGTTCACACAGCTGGGAGTCAATGCTTCTCCAACACCCGCTGGTCCGGGCGTGGCGGCGTCTGCTTATTCTTTGTCAGATGCACCAGCCAACCTACCTTTATTGACCACCCCTCTTTTCTCTCTATTGAAGATTCACCATGGCTATTTATTCACGCCCCGACAAAAACCAGCCCTTTGGTTGCATCCAATTCCCTCCGGGTCTGAAACCCACGAAAATTGACCATGTAGTGGATGTTTTTAAGGCTACACTAGACTATCCTGCAGGTGCAAAACTTATTGCGGGTAGCTTTAACCTTCCTCTAATCTGTTGGTCTCCTCACACTAGCCCACCAGCCCTGACCACCCTCCTTTCGTATGTCCTTATCTGTGGGTGGACCCAGCATGCTTCCTGTCCTATAAGGGGAACAGCCTCTATCTTGTATTTTCCATCGATCTTCCTGTTATCAATACTCAGATCTCTGTCCACTTCTCGGGTAGTGACCACCGTAACGTTAGGTGTGAATTTGGTGGCTTCACACGTTTACACCCGAATCAGTGCCCCCTTCCTTTTTCGGCTTCCTACCGTATATGAAAATGGAATCTTTTACCAAAGACCATTCATTCTTTTGATCGGGATACCTTATTTTATTTTAACTGATTCCTTTATTGTTGTCGGCTTTCTTCATTACAGAAACTACCAAATCGTATCGTGTACGCATTTCAAACCGTTAGCAAAACTGCTCGGAAACCTTTAAGAAGCCGGCCAGAAACCGCCCAAAAACCAATCGGCTTTTTGGCCCGTTTTCAAATGACTTTTGTTATTTTCCTAATCAGTTTTCAAGCGGTTTCCGACTGACTTCTTGGCCCGTTTCTGAGTGGTTTCCGAGGGGTTTTGCTAATCGTTTGAAATAAGTGATACGCTGCGGTAATTTCCTTTACTTTTTCCAAAATACGTATCAGCATGCTTCTTTATCTTTCCCCATTTATAATTTTTTTGATTTATTGTCCTTATTTTTCCCTTTTTAAGAGAATACAAGGTATTTTAGGGCATTTCGATGAATCGGGCCAAAGTATTTAAATAGAACGCCAACTAAGCATTGCACATTATCCTGGTCGTCGATTTCTTTCGTAAGAATTCATTGTTGATCCGAGTAAAACTGCTACTTACCAAATCGACCAAAAGCCGTTGATACTAGCAGGCTGGGTGCTACAAGGGTGAAATGACGACAGAAGAACGGGTTTATTCAAATTTTATACGTGTTTGACTAATCAAAGGGCCACCAATTACTAGCAACCACATTTGCTTTTACGATTTTACCGTAAATAAATCTCTCTAACTAGTGAAATACCAATAAAATTTATTTTTTGAATACTAGGCAATTTTGTTTTGTTCATGCTATGCATGGCTCGAATGGGACCATGGACAACTATGCGAACTCTGCTTGACCCATCTCCTATAAGACCAGTCACTGTAAGGTTAGGGGACCGTTGAGAAAAAGCCGGCGAAAAGTTCAGCTGAAAACAGAAGTTAAATGGGAATAAACCAAGAGGTGTAATAATGATCGGTAATGCACTCAGTTCCTCCTCCAAGGATGTTCGCAAGCATGCCTCTTTCAGGTCATTTTTTGATGATACACCAGACCCTGCAAGTGAGTAGAGAGCCCGTTCGAATTTTTCGGTTACCCGTGCACTCTGCGGTGGGCCTTGTTTGATGCCAATCGACTGGCAGGCTAAAGCGGTATCCCACAGCGCTCAAATCTGGGGCCCTAGCTTTTCTATTTCTACTTGAATGGCCCAGAGAAAGAATTGAGCAAGCCGTTCCACATCTTCACAGATGACATGACCATAGCCAGGAGAGGTTTGGCACGGGACCAGAAAGTTGCCCACTGATGAGAGCTTCCGTAAGTTTTACCTGTGGAGCACCCTTGAGCACGAATTATGAACGCGTTTTTTTATCCGGTCTCACGGCTAAGTACCGAAGAAATCCCTTCTATTGAACGAAAGGAGAAGGCTTCAGTCAGCTGACATACTAGAAAGTGCATCTTATATGGAAAGGTACCGAAGCAGTACAAATAAAGGAAATAAATTGACTGAAAAAGAACGCAATGGCGAAGCAAAGGGCGAGTCGCGAGCGTGTTCAGTAGGCTAAGATTCGAAAGTGAAAGAGATTCAGAATGAGTTCAACAGAGACCCCCGGAAATTTCAGTCCAGTTAAACTTACGCAGTCGAACAAAAAGATAAGGTCTTAATCAAAGGTCAGAAAGGATCGTAGAGAAAATCAATCCGGAAAGTTGTCTAGAAACTGGTCATTTTCTTCGCGCCATCAAATTTACTAAGTACTTTTTAATCGTGCTAAATGGCAGTTCCTGACTGCTTAGGGGAGACAAAAAAAGCAGCCTCCGGTTTTAAAGATAGCTGAAGGTGAAATGCTTGGGTGCAATAGTCACGAAATACGGTAGGCCCCCAAAGCATTGGCACAAGACTGCTAACTTGGCTACAGGGCTATTAATCAAGGTGTAATACAGTCGCGTGCAAAATTCAGAGGTCCTCATCCTATTTTACAAGATTTCGGTGCGACCTCCCCCGCAGCATTGTGAGTAAGCTTGGGCTGCCTATCATCTTAAGGATAAGGGAAGCTTGGAAGATGGGCAGCCGGTTGCAACCAGAATGATCACAGATTAGAGAGGGAAGTCTTGCGCTCAGCCTCTAGGAAACCTTGTTCTCTTTGGAGAGCATTAGAGGCTGAGGTGACTTAACGGAAGAGTTCAAGAACACAAACGGGGCTTCCGCGTATAAACACGGGCGATTTGCTCGTTTCTGTCTACGAGCGCGGCATCAGGGGACAGAGTCTTAAGCCAAAAAGGGCACGACCATGGCTGGACATAGGAGATAAGGTTTTTGCCACTGGGGTTGCACCTATGTGGAACAGACTGTCAGGGGATTCGGTCAGATGCAGCACCATTCTGAAGCTTGAACGAGGCTTTCGCAGAACTATCTGTGTGAGTGAGGGAGGCAAGGGGGATGAGCCCCTGGTGTTTTGTCAGCAAACTCCGCCTTTTGGCCTGAAGACTCGAGGAACGATGCTGCCAGCCAAGGAAGCTCGCAGACAGCACTAGGACCCGGACATACGAATGGCATCGACCACTTCCCTCCAGGGCAAACTGCACCTAATTTAACTCAATTACTGCTACCATTACTACAGGCGGGAATACCTCAAGAACCGGCGACATTCGAGCTCCGGCTTCGAACCCTGTACTGCCTCAGGGCTCGCGGTCCAAGAGTCTCTCTGTCCGAAGTCCGACAGATCTTCCATGTACGAGCCGTTTGTGCTACCCAAGATAAAGGGACAACTCTTCTTCTTTGTCCAGTGATCTCTCTTCCAAGTCCCCAACAAAAATAGAGGCAAAGGAAGTCAAAACTAGAATCCCGAAGCCTTTCGCGTAGTCCAGTGGCTTGTCTTCTAGACTGCCGGCAATACCGGAGGCAAGATACTGTCAAGGTTTGTTTTGAATCCTCTCTCTGTTTCCCATTCCCCGATTGTCCGGTTGCTGTTGATAACGTAATCACTCGGGGGGGGGGGGGGGGGACACTGCCCGAATCAAGGCAAGGCCAACGTATTGGTCCGCTAATTCGAGGAAGTGAATAGCGACGGTAGTAGTAAAGAGAGGCCTGGTCTCTTTCTGTTCAGCGGGACAGAAATGCCACACACCCGAAGTGAAGAAGGCGAAGTTAGACGGAAGCTAGCAGGACCAGAAATACCCAAGACATCAGGCCCAGATGAAATGCGCCAGCCTTGTTGAAGCCATTAGCCAACTAGCTGGCCGAACCTTTTTCACAGCTATTCAACCAGTCTCTTAAGGTCTGTCATCTGCCAAGAGACTGGAAGCCGGAGCAGGTGGTGCCAACCCACAAAGAGTGGGAGTAGAGAAGAGGCTTCTAAATACAGAGCAGTACGACTGGCCTCTTGGGTGCCGAAGGTCCCGAAAAAGGTTCTTCAAAACCAAATGGTTGCTTTCTTACCCGTGAGTGGAATGATAGGTATATACCAAAGTAGCTTTATGAAGGAGAGGTTGTGCGGGGCGAATTTTACATGCTTCTCGAATGAATTTACGAGAAGACTTTGCGATGGCAGAGACGTGAAGGTCTGGTACTTGGAATTCGGGAAAGCCTTCTACTCAGTAAATCACAAACTGCTGGTGCACAAGCCTCGGGCTGGTGCAATCGATCCATTGTTGGGTGACTGCGCAGCTGAGTTTCTCGGATAAATTAGATGCTACGAAGAGGTGGAGGGTAAACAGCCCGGAGTGGGTAAGTTTGCCAATGGAGTCCCACAATGGTCGGTTCTTTGGGTTCTGCTGTTTCCGCCATATATAAACGAATTTGCTAATGGAAGAGTTTCGAGTGCGGCTAACGAACGTGTCTCCCATTCGGTCTCACGGCTAAATACCTACTCAATCCCCCCTGTCGAACGAACTGAAAAGACACAGGTCGACTGATAAACGCGGAGGTGTATTCTATATATTGAGGCACCGAAACAGCACGGATGTTAGAAATACACCGGATGATAATGAAAGCAACGGATAATCAGACGGAGAACCGCTAGCTCGTGCACTCGGCAAAGAGCCGAAAGTGAATGTTGTTCAAAACGAGGTCGGCGAAAGGCTCAGAAATATCGGTCCGGATAAAAGTACGCAACCGAACAAAACAGTGAGGCCGAAATCAAACTTCAGAATAAATGGTAGAGCAAATCGATCCAAAATGGTGCCCAGAAAATGGTCATTTTCTCACTACAAGCTTATAAGCTGGAAGGCCCACAATATGTGCTTGCCGGAGACTTTAAGATAGTGTGAGATCCCAGGGAAAGTGCCCTGCAGGGCGACCTTGATGAGATGCATTCGTGGAGCACAGGGTCGGAGCTCCCACTCAAACCACTAAAGACAACCCTCATGTCAGCCCGAGGGAACTTGGGGGTGGAGAGACTAGGGTAGCTTTCGAAAGGAATGATGACGTTTAAGACCTGGAGGTGCTTATGGCTACTGATTTAAAACTCGGAGACGATGTTTGGAAGCTGCGAAGAGAGGTGATAATGCCCTTTCACAGTTAGTGAGAACTGTTGCCTCGCGGAAGCCGTGGGTACCGTTACCGTTCTATACAACCAAAGTAAAGCCGCTTGTAAAGTATGCCGTTTAGGATTCGCTTCCAAAGCTTATCCAAGACAGGAAACCACTTGAAAATTTGCAAATATTTACACGAATATTTACTGAACTCCGAGGCTGGCCCTATTAAGATAGGTTTGGAGGACCTGTTCTCTGTAGAATGTAGCAGAGTACGGGGGATCTCACTGAAGCATTCAGGAATACTAGGGGCTTCTCGGACTTGAGTGAGCTTCAGGTTTTTTCAAGTAACACAGGAGGAATCTCAGGGAACACGAGCTGATACTTGTGAAAAGCCGTTGCAATGAGCTAGTTAGTAAATCTATGGAATAAACCTCTTTCCCCGGTGGTGGAAGCCCAGACGGTCACTGATTTCGAGAGAAAGTCAGATGCCCAATGGAACAGATTGCATGAAGACCTGGTGTGGAATGGCAGACTACCCAAAACCCCCTGAGTAACAAAACACGTGGTGCTCGTACCCGCGGCAAAAAAAGCTTTTATCACAAAACCAAAGATCTGGGTCGTGCAATGGCGCTCGCCAGTGTGAAATGCTGAAATCCAACTTCTCCGGCTAACCTACCAGGGTAAATTGAAACTCATTTTCATGGGCCAGCCAGGCAAAACTGAGTATACTTATCGTCACACCTATTTTCCACACTTTTGCAAGACTTTACTATGGAATAAAAAGCCCACTGCCGTGCATACAGCCCGATGGCTGCGACATTTGGGGCACGACTCCGTGGGAAGAGGTTGTTGACAGTCGAAACACAAGGCAGGCAGACACCGATTCTATAGTCTTCCCCAAAAAGCCACGGTAGTGAAGCAGCTATCCCCTACCTGGAAAAAGGTTTCTAGAAAACTAAAAAACTGACTGGCTTCCATCTTAGCAAATTGTGGTCAGAATGTGACGTGACAAGAGGAGCCACCGAGCCACAACCGTGAAAGCCGATCAAAACGTGAGGTACGATGCTGGACTGCCAAAATTTTATGGTTTTAAAGGAATCTCAGACAACACGGAGGAACCCGAGAAGCCTGAAAATCAAAGGTCAGATGGAAGGAAGTGAGATGAGCTCCTGGGCGATCGGATTCAAGGATCTGTCTCCCTACCATCACAAAACAAGAAGCAACATATTACGCATCACCCAGAGCCAAGGTGGTCCTCAACCTAGTTTGGAATCAAACTGGCTACTTGGCAGAGACTGGTTTGTACCGAGTTTCAGGTGGGGCCCTTATACTGTGAAATGTCCTATATTCGACACCTTAAGTTAGCAGATTTTCACTCTTTCTGAAGCCAGTATAGCTGATACTCCTAACCAACTTGCAAATCGTTGAACTTTTTCTTCTAGTAATCCTCTTTTTCCGCGTGTTATTTTATTCTTCACCGTTATTGGTACTTTTTCTTTTTCTTTTCTTCCTCTTCCCTTCCCATCTTCCCGGCTTACTACCATGCCCCAGTAGTGTTTTTAAGCGCAGTAGAAAGATGGAAATCCCTCAGTGCCAACCTCGCAAGCCCCACAGTGGCAGCCTAGAGAGAGAACCTAAGAATGTGAGCCTCAGGGCCCCGCCTTCGACGAAGACTGCTTGACGTGCTACCATGTCTCATAGTTCAGTGGGGTCCGAGGTCGCTTGTAGTTCTACCGAGATTCCCTGGTTTCCGGGAGGAGTGAGCGGATGACTAGCGACAGGAAACCTGCGGCATTGTCGTGACCACTGGAACGAATGCAGTGTTTCGTCTTTCTGTTGCAACACGTGAGGATCTCTGAAGCCCAGGGTGTAAGAAACTGGAGGCAAATTTAGGCCCAAGCCCCATACCCTGTGAGCTGATCTGGATTATCTTCCAGCTCAGAGGTGACATTCAGGTGATAAGCTAACCACAAGATCCGAAGCCATTTGGGCTCTATCCTGGTGTTACCGTACTACTTCAGGACTCCAAGACTCAAGGCAACCAGGGAAAAACAGACGCCCCGAGGAATTACTTTAGTGGTGTACGTAGGATAGATGATAGGTTACAAGTCGATTTAGCCCTGAAGCATCCTTTTCCGCAGTTGAGCGAGCTGATCCTCTCGGAGGGAGTTGTTCGCAAGCGACTACGAGAATTACGCGGCCACAAGTCACCGGGTCCAGTTGACACCCACCCAGCTATCAAGAAGCCGGTGGCTGATACCATAGCTCCATCGGCATGCAAACCGAACAAGTTCACGTTGGACCAGAGTAAGCGGCCTTAGAACTAGATCACCGCGGCCAAGTGGCAATACACTGGGGTGGACTCGACGACCGGATGAAAGTAAGCTAGTTGAAGTATGCTACCTTGCCTTCAGCAAGGGATTCGACCCCGTTAATCACCGGCCTTTGCCGTGCAAGATGGAGACTTCCTGTATAGGTGGACCGGTTCATAGGTGGCTGGCGTACTCCTTCTCTTATGGGACGTCTTACGTCAAAGTAGAGGACGGGTGTTCCAGTTTGGTGAATGTAACCAGAGGTGCACCTCGGGGCTCCGCCCTGGGCTCGACGCTGTTCTTGTTATTCATTCAGCCCCCCCTTCTCATCTTTGCGGATGACGTAAAGGTTGTTGGGTCTGAGTGTAGAGTCGACTTACGGAGGGGTATAAGAACTATCCTAAACAGGGCACACAAGTGGAAATTACCGATGAAAGCCAGAAAAAGCCACTCAGTGCAAAATAAACAGAATGCCTGACTGCCGCTCATTACCAGAGGCCGTTCACTACGGGAGCGGTCACTAGGGTCAAAAACCTTGGAATCATCATAAGCAGTGATTTTAAATGGTCGGACAGTGCAGCTCTGCTGCACAGAAGGCTCGTGATGAGCTCTTTAAACCACGATCAGCACTGTCTTGTCGGCGGCAGGAAACATTCGTATCTATTTACTTGGCTATTGTACGGCCTTACTAAGCAAGTAGCATGCAGGCTTGGGCTCCCATCTGCGAAAAAACTACGCTCGCTCAGAGAAAATTCAGCTTCTCGGGACGCGAATAGTTGAGGGGCAGGGGTGTAGGAAGTATGCATAGAGACTCTGCGACCTGAACCTTTTCTCGTTGGAAAGCGGGAAAGGTCGAGGTGATCCCATGAAAACATCCAAGTCAATGAAGGGTTATTTGATTTAGGCAGGAAAGTCTATTCCAAAAGGCCTTAGATTCCAGAACAAGGGGACACGAAGAAGAGCTGACGAAAGTTCTAGTTAGGTTGATGGCTCGATGGCACTTCTTTAGTAACGGGGTAAAGAACAGTTGAAACCGTCTGCCCCGAGGAATGATAAAATTGCAGATCATTCAGCCCTTCGAGGATATCCTGGATAGCAAGTGGTACGGGATATCTCCTGGAAGTGGACTTCCAGCATGTCCACTAGAGGGATGACGGATGACAACGTGGTCCGTCTGAGGTGTATAGCATTTGGCATTTTTGTCCGTTGGATACTGTATCAATGAACGCTCACGATGCCGAACCTCTCTCGCAGTTGACGTGCGATGAAGTCTTTCGTTTCCCTCTCAGTTATGGCGGCGAATCAAAGTATCCAGAATAGGTTTATCCAGAGCCTGACCATTTTTACCTTCTTTCTGAAGCCTCTTGAGCCTGTATCTTGGAACCTTATCTTCGATAACTTCACGAAGGGAAAATCATGCTTTAGCTGAAATTCCTATGTCCATGTGAGTCATCCCTAAGGGCCATAGGGAGGTAAAAATGAACGGAGCCGTTTGAGACACTTGCGAGCAGTAGTACCATCGGGGGTGCAGTGAGGTATCTGTCGTTGACCCAGAACTGTACGCGAGCACCCCAGCTTAAAGTAGACCTGTACAGTCTGTTCAGGCTCATGAAGATCGCCGATAAGCAAGAGTTTAAGTGAAAGAGAGACATCCACGAGCTATGAAGCTACGGGGGCCAGAATCGATCACAGTATACAGATACTAACACACGAACGCCCGAAATGGAGGCGAGGCTTGGAGATTCATAGCTGTCCCTTGTGGACAAGATATTCGGGCTGCAGAATGCGGCGAATAACAGAGATAGTGAATTAAAAAACATGAGGGAACAAACGATAACTACGGCGCAAAAACTGACGAAGGTTGGGCGCAGGGCAGAAATCGCCACCTGTAGACGGAGAAAAGTCATCACAAAGGGAATACCTGAACCGTTCTGTTTGTCTACTGGACAATGCTTCTGGGGGCTAGGACGCCAGGTCACAAACCTAATGAGACAGATTGGTGTGCCCGAGCATGCTTCTTCGAAGAAGGTTTGTAAGCTGGGCCGCCGATCAGCCGAACAAAGAGAAAACCAGGGCCCCAGGTCTGTGGTAGTGGAGCTTGGAAATCCACTTCTTCGAGACAGGTCCTTATCAGCAGCGGGCCAAATTTTCAGGCACACAAATGGGACAATGCGAGTAGGACACGATTGCTTGGAGAACGCCTTCAGAGACAGTTCTGGCGGGAATCCCACCCACAAGTTAACCACATCTACCCCTTTGGTGAGAGCGAGACCAAAGGTAGTAGCCCATAATATGCCTCAGAAGGTATTCCCATTGACTGGCACATCTGTGGTGGGACATGAATACTGCAGTAGGGGCGGTGGAACTAGCATCAGTCCGGCTTATCCCCAAGAGCACCCCAGCTATCGGGTGATGAGTCCGAGAGCCAGCCAGGGAGAGATCTGAGTATTGTCCAACGGGTGTGCGAAACAGTACTTCCCACGGGGAAGCTCACAGCAGTGTACACCAAAGCTTGCAGCCTAGCAAACTAGAGGAAGGAACCCGAGGTTGAAACAATTTTAGCCGACTGTACTTCGGTAACGGAGACACGGCTACTCGAAAGTGCAGCCAAGTAGCCGCTACCCACCAAGGGAGGCTGCGCCTGCCGGATGGATAGAGGTGATGGAAGGGTAGGAGGACGGGAGCTACTGCTAGTAAACGAAAACCGTGAACAGTAATCTGGAGAAGCCCTGTCTGTCCCAAATATGCTAGCTCCACTATGCCGCCTACCATCTCCGAGATCTCTTGCAGATACATTATTCGTATACCGCAGCTCGAATGCTAGTCCAAGTGAGAACCATTTGATTTTCGATTATCTAACCATGACTGCCTCACAGGCATCCCGAAGTATGATAATGGGGTTTTCATCTCCGGCGAAACAAATTGAGATCCCGTCTTCTCCGACTGACATCCACTGTAATAGGAAGTTCAGCGAGCCGGCGGATTGTATGTGACTCTTTTAGCAGGCCGACAAGGATGAGGGAAGGGCAAGACCTGAGTGTGTCTAAATTGGTGTTCACCGGACACCCGGAGGAAGTAAGTGAACTAGAGTTCACCACCTCGCTTGAGAGGAGCAACCATGTAGTCATCAGGTTTCTTGCCCGAGGGGGGCTCCCCTAGGATGTCAAATACGATGCGAGGGAACTTCAGGAGGCAGCAGATAGAATTGACAGAGAGCCCATTATCAGGCAAGGAAAGAGGGGTGGACAGTCTTCAACGGCTACTTCCCCAGGTTGTCGGACGAGTTTGCCCCACTGAGACGCGTCAAAAAACTAGGCAGACCACTGTGGTGGATGAGCCGATCAACCAAGGTGCCACTGGCGAAGAGCGAAGAGTAGCTTCGCTATCGGTCAACAGGTGAACACCAGAGTTTGCTGCAATATATGAGAGCTCGTGTGCATGCCATCTAAGTGCAGTGAGAAAGTCAGGCAAGATATGACTAGCGGCCCTAGCGCTTAGGTTGAACGCTTGTCCCAAGGCTTACTGTGATTACGTCCAAACTGAGGCTACGGCGAGAGTCACCCTAGAATACGTAGTTAACAAATACGGAGGCCAGTCAATGAGCGCCTGATAGAAAGCGCAGAGACTGAAGAACCTCTTCGAACATGAGCATAGACAGGACACCGGGAGACAGCATTAGACCACCGTAACCCACCAGACGGTCATCATGGATAATGTCGTCATTAGTAGTAGCAAGGCCGAACTGGAGCTGGGCAGTCTGAATAGCAATGAGGCTGCGGGGCTGGAAGATGTTCTTGCCGCCATTTTGAAAGCCCCAGCCAGTGTACTGGCTGAACCGCCAACACAGCTATTCAACGCCTCTCCAGACTCCGGGGAGCAACCTGAATATTGCAGGCTGGCGCAAGTTGTCCCCATTCACAAAGGGGGCAAGCGAGAATTGGCCTTTAACTACCATTCCGTAAGCTCACCATAAATGGCCCTCGAAACACCCAATGGACGGGTCAGAGAGTGACTGACAGAAAATTCACGGACTCACTAGCTGACTGCTAGCCAACAACACGGGCTTGTTAAAATGAGATCCTGCCTCACTAACCAGCTATCATTTTACGGTGAGGTAACTCGCAGATTAGAATAAGAGGAACGGGCGGAGGCATGCCACCCGGACTTTCAGAAAGCCTTTTATTTGGTAAACCACCGTTTCTTGTTGAGCAAACTCAAGGCGTTTGTAGTGGTCCCAAAAGCTTTGAGGTAGATA
The DNA here is from genome assembly GCA_948099385.1 of Fasciola hepatica. NCBI lineage: Eukaryota > Metazoa > Platyhelminthes > Trematoda > Plagiorchiida > Fasciolidae > Fasciola > Fasciola hepatica. The sequence continues at coordinate 9,354,087 of CANUEZ040000019.1, forward strand.
GAGGTTTATCTAAGTGACAGAGTCTTCTTCGTACAGGTCAAGGACACCAGATCTAAGCTGGCCCGACAAGCAGAGTGTAGTGCACGTTTCCGTGCAAGGGCCTCTGCTGTTCCTGGTGTATGTAAATAACGAGGAGCCCACACTAGAATGCCCGAGGTTCCCATTCGCAGGTGATATCAAATTAGTAGGTGAACTAACGTCAAGGCAACTTCAGACCGACTTAAACAGGACTAACGTGTGGGCTTAAAAGCGGGAATTGCCGCTGAAACCTGCCAAATGCAAGAGCTTGCTGGCAGGCAGGGGAAGCAACGAAGACAGGTACGTAGGGCCGTCCGTCTCAATCAGGATTGAGTCCACTGCTGTGGCAAGAGACCCAGATGTTCATGTGCACGAGAGCTTCAGACCCGCCGAGCAGTGCATTTCAGCGGCGGTCAGGGCAAACAGGACGCTTTTCAACTGAAGAAGAACGTTGGTGTGTACGGAGGCCGGAGCAATTGTTACTATATACAAGGTGGCCGCAGGACATCACTTTGAGTCTTTTGTCCAAGCATGAGTACTGAGTCTAGTGAAGGACAAAATGATGTTGGAAGACTTTCTAAGGTTTAGTCGGACGATAGATGGGATGCAAGGGAAGTAGTACCGGGAAAGACTGAAAGCCCTAAATCTATTCTACCTTGGTCGTCGTAGGCTAAGAGGAGACCTGTGAGAGTGCTATAATTGATATAAGGGGATCACTACGACCGACCGACCATTACTGATTCGTTATCGCAAACTTGTACTCAGGGACACGAGTATGAATTGGAAAAACCAAGAGCAGGTAAGGGCACAAGTGCGTGCTTCTTTTCCCCCCGTGTCATAATCAAGTGTAACACGTTGCCTCCGTGCAATTCGCTCAAAGTCTACTTGATTCCATCCGGCCACTTCTTTCACCATCACTTGGGCAACCACAGTGCGGTGTGTTGTCCGTTTGTAATACGATTACGTCTCCTTCGGGAATATTTCTTTTTCGCGGTAGCCATGTATCTGTCAATCCAGTATGGTTCCCCGGCAGGACAGTCTTCTTTCTGTAGGATTTGTCTGAATCTTTACTGCTCTCCATCCCCTCCACACCTTGGCAGAATAATAACACCCTACCTTCGCCGGCTCGACCACCTGATCTTGAGTTTAAATTTCCCGGGCGGTGCAACAAAAATGGACTTGAATGCTTTCTCTTACATTCAATGACGTGCACATAATTGCACAATACTCCTGAAACTCTGATTCGGCTTTCAACTGCACTGGTTGATCTTGCATTGCAGCATGCTTTGGAGTTATCCGAAGAAAACCATTATTACTGTTATTAGTGACAGCAACCTCGGTCGTTGTCTTTAAGAATAAACCGGATGCGTGGTGGGCAGGGGTATTCCACACTATTGCTAACCATCTTAGAAAGCTTTCTTTTATATTCTTGTTATCCGTCCTTTTATCCCCCCTCGACTAACTACCATATACTGCACCTCATCACTAGCGGTTCCTTACTGTACCTATCTCTATCACAGACTTCATACCACCCTACCCGTCATCATTACATTATTCGAGGACTCCGGATACATCCAACATGGAGATAACAGTGAGCTACGGCGCCGAACCTATGCTATTGTGAGGTTGCCGTTCCCCGACGGCGAGTCTGTTTTTTCTTTTTCCTGTAGCTACTACAAATGCTGAATCCTATTGGATACCTGGAAGTTGCAGCACGGCGGGAACTCCCTGGCCTCGCTGAAACAGGATGTTTACTGGCATACGCTGCAGGTCCCGTGATCTGACCTGATGTGACCTGGCCCGACCGGATCTGAATTAACCTGTGCTATGCTAGAGGCGTAACTGGTATGCATACCGTGGAAATGATTCTGGACGCTCGAGTGGCCGAGGTCATTGCCTGTCCCGTGCAGACTGAACGGGGCGCCCGAATTTTTGAGTTCCCCTGTTCTCTCGATCGCTTTCTCGTTCGCGCAGAACATCGTGTAGCTTTCCCCACTTCTATAATCTTTAGAGCGCCCATTTCTTTCGGGTAAATGTCGGACTTCGCCGGAGATGACACAGCCATGCCCGTGAGCCAGAATGAGAGTCCACCAGAGGGTTGAAGGTGTCCTTGCTCCGTTCCGAGGGACTCTGCGGAGGTCATGGATATAGAAGATCTGGGGACGAGGATGGAAGCCCTCGAAGCGGAGACGGTCAGCCTTAAAACCATTAAAACCGATTTCCTCATACCAGCTGCTAACCAGGCCATGGCAGTATCAGAACAACGGCGAAGAGGTGGCAAGCCTCGGCAGCCAGTGCCAAACAAGTGATTATATGGAGCAGAGCTCGTACAGGTGCATATCCAAAGCACCCAGCCCTAGAAGTAGGTAGGACGCTCAAGGGGTCACCTCCAAGCCTTGCCAGAAGCTTCTGGCTGATCTCCAAACGGAGCAAACAGATATCGAGTTTACTCCTCGAACTCTCTTCGGAAAGACCGGCAACCGATTTGATCCCTCAAAAATCGATGACTGAAAGGTCCTATACTTGGGTGCAGCGAGTGTCACCTGATCTTCCACGGCAAGCTCGTCGGGTGGCAGAGCAGCAGGTTGCCCCGTCGGCACTGGCAGACCCCAAATTGGAAGCGTCCCCAGTGGTCCTTCTAACTGGACTTGGAACCGCAGGATAATCGAATACTGGGAGTCTCGCTGAGTCAGACAGCTCCGTAGACACAGAGAGGTATTCTTGGGTCAGCCCGATCCCTTTCTTCCGGAGCATCTGAAAAAGGAGTCTTACCTACGGCGAATAAGAAACGTAAACCATTTACTGGAAACTACTCTGTGGGTCCCACAGTAATCGACTCTCACAACATAGCCATTTTCGCACGGGAGCCTCTTAACCCCGACCACCAGAAGGCAGCTCCACCTCTTATCCGCTGATCTGCAGACAATGAACTCTTTCCCGTTAGATCTTGTTTCTAGTGAGCAGGCAGTAAAAAGCTAGTATACAAATTGTCTCAGTCCGCCGAACAAGACGCTGGAGCTGAGACAATTGGCAACAGAAACGAAACCCCACATCATTTTCATCACCAAGACCTAGCTCACACCAGACTATCAAGATGGCGGAGTAAGAATACCAGGTTGCCTTCTCTTCCATCATGACTCAGGTAGAGGACATGCCGGTGGGGCAGCTCTCTGCGTTAGAGACTTACTCCCGGGAGTCTCCCCCCGATATACCTCATCAGCTGTGGTGGACTCCTTGTGGTTAATTTTTCACCTCTATCCCTCCACTACCCTACTTCTGACTGAGATTTATGGCTGCCCTTCTTCATCACAGGCAGATTCACTCTTGACGGTAAAGTTTCTGAAAACCCCCAAAACTTCGCTCTTTTAGTCACTTCCTTCTTATGGGGTACTCCTAGGCTTTCGAGGTGGACTAGAAATGTCTCAACACTGACATCGGGCATGGTAAGGCATTGGTAGACTTACTGGCCGGGCTTTCCTGGACACAGCACGTTGCCTGTCCCACGAGGCCCAGAAAGGTCCCAAGCTCATCACCTCTAGATCCGGTCGTAACCAATTCAAAGCGCAATGTATATGTCGTCAAACTTCAGCCACAGCTAGGTAACAGCGACCAAGCATTTTTCCCTTCCGACCATATATTGAAATAGCCAGCTGCATCCACCCCATACAGACCAGCCCATTCGATCAAGTGGAGAGATTTCCGACTGATGAGGTCCTTCATCAGGAGCGAAGAAAGCGACATAAAGGACAACATAGAGGGATGAAGCAACAGGCTACTAAGGCGCTATTTTCTGAAGGTATATTTTCTTTGTGCCCTGAATCCGGCAGACTCCCCAGGGTAAGGCACATCTGCCACCACCAGTCATGCGCCTCCTTGACCAATGCTCCAGCTGTTCGCCACTTACCGAGCCACATCCCTTCTGGATGCAGAAGCTTTCAGGTGCAACCGGAGTCTTTGTAAATCAAAGATTAAAAACACTTTAAGAAATCACAGAAAAGATTCCTAGACCACAAGCGTACGAGCCATTCTTTTCTCTATAAATACCTGCGCAGCCATCGTAAATCAGGGTCCTCAGCGCTCTTGCTGTCACCCTCTGATGGCTGTCCTACTAACTCCCCTTCTGAGGCGGCAGAAGTTTCCAGATCCCATTTTGTATCGGTTTTCGGCACAAAAGTAGTGCTTGCGTGTGGTCACCCATCTCTTCAGCCAAAGCAGCTGGCCTGATCATTGGAGCTCTTCGCGGTGTCTCACATAGTAGTGGAGTAGTGGCTTAACAAACTTAACCCGTTCAGCTCGATGGGACCGGACGGCTTTCATCCTCGCTTTCCTGAAGAATCCGCCCCATTCTTGCGGGGCCATTCTCTATGCTCGTTCAACAGTGCATTGACAACGAAAGGTTTCCATACTCATGGAAGCACTCTCTACCTGTCTAAATTTATGGGGTAGTAGACTGACTCCTTCCTGTAAGTTATAGACCGATAAGCATCACCAGTGTCCCTAGAGAAGTCTTCGAGCACGTCATGAAACGCGAAATCTTGACACACCTGCGCAACATTAGGTTGCTGTCTCCGGGGCAACATGGTTTCCCTCCTGGTGGGTCATGCGTCACCATCATGCGGACCGTCGTGGATGACGTGACACGGGCCCACGAATATGGCAACATATCTCGTGTCGCATTCCTCGATTTTGCCAGAGCCTTCAATAGTGTCCCGCTTATTCCGCTTCCATACAAACTCAGGGTGTACGGCATATTGGGTCACCTACTGTCTCCGATTCAGAGCTTTAAAAAAATCGAGCCTTCTCGGTCTCAGCTTGCACCCACCGATATAGGAGTCCTCCAGGGCTCTGTCCTTGGTCCTCTCTCATTCCTCATTTACATCAACGACCTCCTTGATATGGTTCCGTTTAGCGTAGCGACGTACGCGGATGACGTCGCAATCTGGGAAGCAGACACAAATGCTGTGCAGTGAGCCATCGACTAGATCAGACTTTGGCCAGCTGACTGCAGCCCCCAATAAACGATGACAAGCGTGCAGGCATGTCATTTGACAGTACTCTGGCTTATCTCTTCAAGATAAGTGGATACACACCAATTCAAATAATGGATCGACACAAGATCCTTGGTTTCTGGCCGCGCAGTAGTCTCTCTCTCCCCCCACTGACGGGAGGCTAGTAAACTGCCTTCCGGATCCTAAACCATATTGGAAAAGCTTTCCCGATGATCTCCAAAGAGGACGCTCACCCTCCACTTGGAGCCTATATTAGTCCACTTTTAGAATATGGTGGCCAGATAGTGCACACTTGCCCCGTCAGGGATCCGGACATCCTGGAGCGGATTCGGCGGAAAGCAACGGAAATGGGACATGTTTCACTTCTTACTCCCACCCAGTTCGTCTTATATCACTTAAGCTCTACTCTATTGAGACAAGCTGTATTAAGAAAGACCTATTCCCAAGGTGTAAACTATTATTAGCCGGCCCAGTGGATCAGTTTTTCACTCATCCCTCTTCAAACTCCGTCCACGTACTTTCACTTGACAACACTTCCTTTTGTCTCGGATAATATCTCCATGGAATAGCTTTCCAAAGGAGGCAGTGAATGCCTCCCAAAAAAAGGAATTTGAGGCCGGACTAGACGACCGGTTAGGACTGACGCCACGTCTGGTCAATTATCCGGCAGTCATCGCATGGATTAGTCTCCCCCATATTTTCACGATACGTCTTCAGCCCCATATACTTTTACGCTTGCGCAGTTATAAACAGATCCATCTTCCTCCCACTTACGAATAGATACGCAAATAGCCCTTCCGTGTAAATTTTAAAACCACAGGACTGGGATGTAGCTTTGTATCCAACTTAATATTGTCGGACTCACGTAGTACACGGGAAACATTTATTTCATTCTAATGTCGCTTTTGCGAAAATGGTTTCCACCTCGTTGTGGAGTTTTCCCCATTCCAGCTCGCTGGCACCGTATAAAAGGAGATACGTGCAAGAACCGGGAACATTTGGGCTCAAGCCTGGCACCCGTGAGCTAATCCGATCAGAGAGAGAGACACAAGAGGGCATGTCCTTAGATCACAATTAAGGCATTCGAGGCTCCAAACTGGGGCGAATTACCCTCCGAGCCGAGTGATACACTATCGGAATAGGCTCCTGGATGAGGTTATAAATACCACAACTGTGAAGGCTCTAAAGAAAAAAGTAGATACATGTTGGGTGGCCGTGTACCCCGAATCACGTTAGACAATTTTTAGGGCCAGACGCAACTCAATCATTGTTTCTACCCTCCTCTGCCAGGGCTGATGCTGCGCAGATTTCCGCCTCTCAGAAAAAGGTCACACAGGGTTAAAAGCTACGGAACCGTGCCTACAGCACAACTATCTGGACACACGATTGGCTCTAGCCACACCAAGTCCTGTGCAAACTGAACTGAACTGAACTAAACTTCAAGATAACTGAACTGAGCTGAACTGGGCTGATCGGAACTGACCCTGGCTGTACTTTTGAAATTGGTTTGAGTCTTGCTGCTCTGCCTCCTGACCATAAAATATTGGTACTCTCGTGTTATCTGTGGGTTCTGGTTCAACAATTTGCTTTCTCCCAGGAAAACAGCCTATTGATATCGCCCCAGTGCCTTCAGTCTGGGTTCTGATATAATTCTCGAGCTATTTTACCCCGTTTTCCGAAGAAGTACCAACTGGAAATGTCTTATGACTGCTTAGACGGAGACAAAATCCCCGTGAAACAGGGCATAGAGGAAACAGTGCATTCTGAACAGTCTTACAACCATTCCACCCCGGCATCAGATCGTCTGTCGAAGGTGGCCGGGAATCAGAAGAAAGAGAATCATAGTCTCAAAAACACCCTTAGGACCCTGGAGACTGAGGTACAGCACATAGAGGCAACAATGCCCCGTCTTTGCTGGGAGCAAGCAGCGGCTTAAAAAGCCCCCAATGTTTCAGAAAGAAGCATTGTTACTGCGGCCGAGGAGCTGCAATACTTATACATCTTTTCCAAAGCCTTATCGTTTGGGGCCGTTTCGGTAAGAAAACTGCTCCCGCGGAGAGGGCAAAATAAACACTTGGAGCTTTTCCATCGCCTGAGACTCCGAACCCGGCAGGGAACTCCTGGTTCATCCTCAAAACTAACAGACAAATTCCAGGGCTACCGGTTAGCTCTAACTCACCACAGACAGTGTCTGATTGCTTCACGCAGACTGTCTAGATAAAGGAAGCACGTGGCACAGTCCGAGGGGTCTCTCCGGATAGGCCTTATCACGTCGGATGTCTAACTATAAAACTATCAGTTGCATTGGACTCTAGAGATGACTGAAGCCTAGACCCACCAGTTAACTTTAAAAACGGGCCCCGAACCTAAACAACGGTGGGTAGCACCGTGAAAGCCGCACCCGAATCAGACAAGCCACCATCTAGATTTTGTGCTTCTCTGAATAACGGTTTTGTTAGTGCACCCAGTGAACTCGATGAGCCCACTACCGGCTGCAATACGGGCAGCAAAGAAAGTCCACGCTTCCTGGGGAGAGGCTAAAGAAGCATTCTCCCACCCAGGTGATATAAAGAGTAGAGACAAGTTAGCCGGGTGTTTCGAAGTCGCGGAACTCTTTCTCTTACCCTCAGAACAAAGCGGCGCAAAAAGCCGCAGGTTGTCTGCCCATCCACAGACACCCCCAGACCAGAACCCCGATAAGCTTAAATGACCCACACCTAGCTTACCCCATTTTTTCGCCCTATGGTCTCATAAACCCCAGACCTGTTGCAGCTATATAATATTAAAGGGATGCTACCTAGACACCTGTCTTATGCACGACCCATCTGGCAGTCCATTCTCAGCCCAGTAATTCCCCCATCGCTTTATCCAAGTTTAGCACCTCCAACCTCCTTACCACCTCTCCCCCGTTTCAACAACTCCATCCCCACCAGCTGCTGAATACAATGTTTATTCACTCTCTCACTACGGTCATTATGATGTTTCCTCTAACTGCCTCGGAATTCAACACAAGGTTTTGGAATAGGGTCAGTGGATGGCCGATGAGAAACCTTACGTTCTTGCGGCGATCAAGACATGGCTCACATAGGACGGCCATGAAGGTCAAATATCTGTCACTGGTTACAGGTTGGTCCGTAAGGATTCAGCGAAAGGGACGGAGGGTGGAGTAATCCCTTTTCTCGGTTCCCTGCTACTTCCAGTCTTGGTCTTCCAGTTAGATCCCATTCCACATATAGTATTATCTCATCTTCTAGTAAAGTCCTCTTAGTAGGAGTCATTTACAGGTCTCCGGCTCGCACCACCGAATCCAGCAATTCACTTAAAGGACAGGATGGGGGGAATTAGGAAACAACACTCGTTTATGCTTCACTATTAATAGGATATTTTAATGCCCCCTGGGGTGAACTGGTTTAGACTCCATTCTTGAGGTAGCAACTTCCGGGAATCTCTAGTAAGACTAGCAGTAGAGGGTAATCGCACCCCGCGCGTCCAGCTTACCACCAGATACGGACTAGGACAAGGGTCACCCCTCTTAGATCTCGTCATCACCAACAAGAGTCACTTCGCAGAAGAGGGCCTTCTTCCCCCTCCACTTGGCAAGAGTGACCACATAGTACTGAAATTTGACTTTCTAGCTAGATGGCCCAAGTGTGATTTCTTAAAGCTGAGCGTTAGATCCTTCAAGCGGACTGATTTTCAACAGATCAGGAGTTACCTACAGATCCCGCCTGAGAGCATCAACTGGGAACTAGAAGTCAACGAGTTCAATGGGCCAATCTAGAAGTACCTCGGTGTTACTGACCATCTGTTTGTGCCAAGAACTCGCAAAAGCCGATGGAAGGAAAAGCCCAATTCTCAGAAGAATACGTCAACTATTAGGAGAGCGAGCGCGACCATATGCAGTTTATAGGTCCACTGATATAAAGACGGATGTAAACAACTTCACAGCAATCAGAAATCTGTGCAAACCCAGGATCAAGAAATAATTTCGAGGCCGGCAAAGAGATTTCCCTGCTCGAGCTCGAAGGAGTAAGTCCATCTTTCATCAACATATTGGGGGTGCTTAGCAGACCTCGCCCTCTCCCCTAGCCTTGCAGACGGCTCTCCACCCGCTCCCCCAGAATGAGGGACATAAGCCTTCAGGTCTTACTTATTCTCCATCCTCAAAGTTTCTTCAACCAGCGATTCAAAAACCCTTTTTTTCACCCACCACTGGGAAGTACTGAAATCTATTTAACCGACGTATGCAAAAATCTACGCCTTCTTAGGCCCTATGGTTGCATGGGTCCGGACACGATCCACCCTCGAATTATTAAAGAAACAGCCGAGGTTATATCTGATCTCCACACTCTGCTTTTCCTTAGGTGTTTACCCACCGGTGTTTTCCCCAGCGTCCGGAAGAAAGCGCAGCCAACTCCCACTTTCAACGAAGTTGAAAAGGCGTGGAATTTTGGGTCAGCTACACTCGGCTATTCACAGTTTTCTTACAGGCCCATCCTTCACGGTTAGAATAGGGCCATCTTCCTCTTTACCCCTGGTCTTTATCGGAGTGCCTCGGAGATTAGTAATTGGACCCATTCCTTTTCAGATCTATATTAATGACCTACCTCATGTCATCCCCGTCAACATAGCAAAGTGTGCGGACGATTGGACAACTTGGGGATCTGATCCAGCAGAAATGAAAGTGGCCATGGTTTCAGCAAAAAGCTGGTCTTCTGAATGGAGCATGCCAATCAGTGAGGACAAGAGTGTCTCACTGACATTTGGCGGAACTCCTGACCGTTCGTTCTGGGTCAGTAGTGGCACTGAAATTCGAAAAGAAGACCAGCACAAATCGCTAGGATATCGGCCTTGTCAAAATCTTTCTCTTCTCACCAAGGGAATGTCAGCAAACTTGGTTTCCGAATTCTCCACGTGATTATGCGCTTTCTCCGTCATATATCAAAAGGAGACTTCCATTTCTTCTATGGAAAGTACATCCGTGGCTCGCTATAATATGGAAGTCAATTGGTACATACCGGTCTTATCAAGGATCGAGACCTGCTGGAACGAGTCGAGAGAAAGGCAACGGAGGCGGTGCATGGCTTGCAGCATGCCTCCTACCCAGATCGTCTGAGTGAACTGAACCTTCATCCTTTAGATGTGAGGGGCACACGAGGAGATATTTCGCTTATGTGCAACTTATTCTCGGAAGATTTATTGGACCAGTTCTTACACGTCACAGCCTAGAAACTCTACGTGGGCGTAGTAAGAAACTGTTTAAGCCCCGTCCCTGCACGTTCGTACACCATACTTCTTCCCCCGCGACAGTATATCTTCGCGGAATAATCTCCCACAAGAAATAATTGAGGCATCATCCGAAGCTGCCTTTGAGGCACTTTTGGATTGTCACCTATAGTTAGGTCCCGGCCTACTCCCAAGCCAATTCACTTCTCCAGCCAGTAGTGCGTTCGGGTTGTTTGTATTTTTCCCTTTCCTATCAGTCCTAGAGAAAAAAATTATAAAATTACGAAAAGAACCGTTTATGGATAAATTAGTACATATTTGTTTTTCCATTTTCTATTAAATAGCTCCTCGGTGTAGCGCCCGTTTGCCATCTAATGTAGTCCAGTTTCTTCCAGTTCCGTGCCTCAGTGAAAAGAAGACAAATGAAATATCCGCGACCATTTGGGCTCAATCCTAGTACCCACGAAATACTTCAAGACTTTTGGTCTACATAAAAGACCTGGTTGACAGCTCGAGGTGTCCTGGTTTCCTGTTCGCGGGTGATCCCAAGATCGTGGGGGATACATCTTCAAAACCAGGTGCAGGAAGACCTGATGAGAATACGCGAGAGGACCAAAAAAGTGGGAGCCTTTTTTAAACCGATGCAGGTGCGGACAGCAGCTCTATAGAGGGGAGCAGGAGAGACTCGGCATTTCGATTAAAGATCACTCGGGATGATCGTCTACATGCACGAAACCTTCAGGCCTAACAAGCAGCGTAACGACCGGTCGTGGAAAATCCCCCCAAAACACTGCAGTTCCATGTTTCCTTAACATCACTCACTTATTTGCACTATTGACTTGTTTTTTGCTTTGTATGTTTTTACGAACCAACGTTTTTTGTTCGCTTCCAGCTCGCTGCTCTGTCAAATCCTTGTTCTGGACCTGCGTGACGTACGAGCTCCTTTCTCGTACGCAGCAATTCAGTTCTCGTTTTTTGAGCCTTTGTGATAGCATAATTGAGGTTTGCATCTGTTTCGTGTCACTGTTCATTCGATAATCTAGCATCGCAGAATTTTACGGATTATCGCTTTCTAATTTCGGGATCCGTTGCGAATTTGGCTACGTACTGCTCAAAGGTCTCTTACAAGCATTGGCTTGAGGTAGCAGCGAAGAGTAATAGGTCCATGTTTCAACTATGTCGGGCTGTCAGGTCTCGGGATGCCAAAACAATATTGCCACTTTAAAAACGCATGTAAGCCCCTGCTTGGAACACCGAGTCCAGGCCTGGGCCCCGAAACTAGGCAGTCCACCACTCAACCATCACAACTTCCGGACCACTTGGCAGCCGAAGCTCCCTGGGAACAGTGCAGCCCTGGAGTGTAAGAACCCTGACGTACACTGGTCAAAGCCACGTGTCCTGTGACCTAATCTGACCTGATCTGACTCCTAGCACAGCGGCGACGCGACTGCGAACTTCAGGCTGCGTGCACCGCTCAAGCGAGATTTCCAATGCCAACTCGTTTTGGCTATAAGTGCCAAAAGATATCTTGACTTGGCAGGAGCTCGAAAACCCTACCAGTGTCTATATCTGGATATGTGGGCTCCTGCGGCCATCTCTAACGTGCAGTGCTGGAAGCTGCGGAAATTAGCGGATGAAAAATCGTCTGGACACACGGTTTGCTTCAGCCACACAAGGTTCCGTGTAATCTGAGCTGAATTGAATTGAAGTTCATTGAAAAGATTTCAGCGGCTGCGGCAAGGCCGAGCGTGGCGCCGTTTGATGTCTGATGAATCTTCCGTAATGGGATCTTTCGTGCCACTCTAGCTGAACGGCGGTAGTGCTACCGATACAACACAAGATGAAATAGTTTACCAAAGTTGTTTATCTGAACAATTACCGTTTTTGGTGTCGCCGCTTGCTCCACCTGTGTGCGTCGTCTGCAAGCAGTTGCGCTGCTCCAATACACACGTTGTTCCGCCTCAGCGTTTTGAGTTCTGGCTTGCGCGCTGCCGAGCATATTCGCTATAGTGTCACAAACCGAGGACCAGGGGCTATGGACCCTATACGGGAGCAGGTCCTGACTTAATTGAGGAGAATCTTAGACGGCCTTCAGCAAAGCTGAGCTTTTTCCACGGTTCAAGGGTCTATCTCTCAGATTTCCCGCAGCTCAGGGCGCAAGATGAAGTCAAGACTGGTGTTTTGAACCGTTTTGCATTGTTCAGAGGTCTATCTTCCAGTTCGCCGGCAATACCAGATGCAAGACACTGCCAAGATTTGTATTTTGCTCCCTTTTTCTGCTTTTCCTTCTCCCACTATCCAGTGAACTACATTACAGCTCACTGGTGAAATTCAGATAAAAAGATAAAAAAACAGGATCAGGAATATCTGAGATTTAGCTTCGTATCCGAGTATTACTTCGAGACTGGAATTGGACATCTATGTCCTCTATAAACAAAACCCATGGACTGAACGGGTCTGTGCTCCTTGCGAGGGGGCGGCCAGTCTGACCTTTAAACAGCAGGCCCGAGTGCAGGACCAACGCCCACCAAGTAGTACCTCAGTCATAAGCCCCAGACCACCGCGATCAGGTTGCAGTAAGTCGTTTGCGGAAGTAGTAACCACACCCGAGAGGACGGTCATCAAAGCGAGTGGACAAGTTCCGAGAGCTTGCCAGGTGGTCGTTGCCTCAACTCCTTCGATGCAGACCGACGAGGGCCAGTGAACTGAGCAGAAGCCTAGAAGAGCAGGGCAGGTCAAAAAGAAGGGTGACCGTAATATAGCGAAGGACGGATTAGCTAGGGTGGACGACCCTGCTCTTCTGGTGTTGGAAAACAAGGTGAAGGATCTGCAGAGGCAGATCTTATCGATGGGCAGGGTCTCAAGCCAAAACTTCTGATCCTAAACCAGGAAGAACCCCTTATAGGGGCATCGAAAGCCGGGCTGGACATAGATAGGAGGTGGGTCTGCGATATATCGCGAATCGCAGGTGTTCCGTACCCTCCTACTCTTGGAAGGGTGCACAGAGTGGGGACATGGAAGTCACCACTGGGGAACAAAGGCGAACTTCGGGCGAGACCAATACTGCTGGAGTTCGCTGATGAGGCTACCCGGGATAGACTACTGGCGAGGGCAGCGGTAGTGGCTCAGATTACCAAGGGCAGACACTAGATTGTGCCGGACAAGCATAGGGTAAGGCCTGGTGGTCTAGCCCCAAGAGGTATCCTTGCTCGACCAGCCAGGGCGCTGGCGAGAAATCTAAAAGTTCAGCGGAATGCCGTACTCGGCTCTCAGGCCCCGACCCCGGCAATAGTAAAGAAGCCACGTGCGGGGTCGCTAATAGTTGCAATTGAAGATGCGCTGGAAGACGAGAGTTGGCAGTGCTGTCCGAAAATAGATGACAGCGTGACCCCTGCCAGTCTGGATGTTGTGGCCACTCCTATAGAGATGGATTGGGAGTCGTCAGAAATTCTGGACCATCATCCGGCTTCATGCACCCCAGTGGGGACATCCGAAGCAAAAAACGTGCCATCATCTCAGGCGTTGCGCCTGAGAAACAGTCAGGAATGAATGACAAAAGACACCTAGGCGACGGAGCAAACGCGGTGGTGTTATACACTAACGCGTGTAGTATTAGAAACAAATGGGCGGAACTTGCCAAAACCGCTGACGAACAGAAAGCATCAATAGTTGCCGTCACGGAAACGTGGCTTTCTGAAGAAGACCATGTGCCAGGCCTAATAAGTAACAGTTTTGCAGCCTAAAGGCAGGATCGTGAACAAGATTGCCTTGGTGGTGGAGTAGCCATCCTCGTTAGGTCAGGTACAAACCACCTTGAGTCTCAGACCAAGATGTGCACTCGCAATATCCAGTTAAGCGTGGTTACGATCATCCTTCCAGGCAGAAGGGTTAACGTTGTCTGTGTCTACAGGGCACCAAGCACTAACCATGAAGAGGACGTTTGTTTACTGCGGACTTTGACTGAACTAGTTAAGGACGCACAAAGGACCCCCATAGTGGGTGACTTCAACCTTCCGCACATCGACTGGGCAGCTGAGGTCTGCGTGCCGGGATCGGACGAGCAAGTCTACTTAGAATGGCTGCGTGCCATGCTTTGCACCAGCATGTTAGGGAAAATACCAGATATAGGACTGGACGCGTTCCATCCTTGCTAGGTCTAGCAATAACGAACTTCCTCAGCGATGTGTCTGGACTGCATTATTGTGCACCACTGGGCAAGAGTGACCACGTGTGTGTCAAAATCGTCCTATGCATGCGGCAACCCAAGGGACCCTCAGGGCTGGTCAGACATTTCGGCAGTACGGACATAGATAGGCTTCGTAATAGGGCGATGGGTTTGACCTGGGACACGACAGAGGAGGCTACTGTGGAGGAGCGCTGGCAGGCCATAAAGGGATCCCTGATTACCCTATAGGATGTGTTCGCACCCTTAAAACGAAGTAGTGGGGAGGGCAAACCCATGTGGTGGAAGGCTGCAATAGCCAAGGCCATCAGACGTAGAAACCGCAGCTGGAACCAGTACAAAGCTTCCGGTCGTCAGCTAGACAGGAACCGCTTTACAGAGCTGAGAAACAAGGCTGTAAGCCTTCTGAGAACTTCCAAGAGGGAATTCGAGCTCAAATTGGCCCAGTCTGTAAGACAACAGCCGAAAACATTCTACAACTATCTACAGTCTAAAGGCTCAACAGGAAATTCCGTAGGTCCGCTATCCACTAGATACCACGTTAGTGTCACTGATGACCAGGGCAAAGCAGACGCCTTGTGGGAATACTTTGGTAGTGTACATGGAGTGGATAGTAGGGTACGAGTAGATCTGGCTCTGGTGCATCCTCCTCCTCAGTTAAACGAGCTGAACCTCTCAGAGGAGAGCGTGCGTAAGTACCGGCAGGAGTTAAACAGCCACAAGTCAGCGGGCCCAGATGGCATTCATCCAGCTATCATCAAGCCGTTGGCGGATATCAGCTCCATCGGTATGCAGGCTGTATAGATCCACGTTGGACCAGAGAAAGCTGCCTAAGGACTGGAAAGTCGCGGCAGTCGTGGCAATACATAAGAGCGAACCTACGTCGGCTGTGCAGAACTGCAGGCCTGTAAGCCTAACTAGCATCCCATGCAAAGTCCTTGAGAAGATCATCCGTGCCCATATCTGCCAGCACTCACTGGAGCACTCTATGTTGAGTCCGGCGCAGCATGGATTTCTGAAAAAGAGATCTTGTCTGACCCATTTCTTGTTCTTCTTAGATGGAGTAACTCGACGACTAGGCGAAGGTAAGCAAGTTGAGGTATGTTACCTCGACTTTAGCAAGGCGTTCGACTCCGTTAATCATCGTCTTTTGTTACGCAAGATGGAGATGCTCGGCATAGGTGGGCCAATATTTAGGTGGCTGGAGGACTTCCTCTCTAACAGGACGTTTTACATCAAAGTGGGGGACAGGTGCTCCAGTTTGATGAACTTCACCAGTGGTGTACCTCAGTGGTCCGTCCTAGGCCCGGTCCTATTCTTGATATCTACTCATAACCTGGCATCCACTCTTCAATCGCCCAGCTTTATTTTTGCGGATGATGTGAAGATTGTTAGATCTGATGGCAGGACGGACTTGGGCAGGGAAATAGGCACCGTCCTGAACTGGGCATACAAATGGGACTTACCTCTAAACGCTCAAAAAAGCCATTTGTTGTCAAGGGCAACAGAGAGCCTAACTGTCGCTCATGATCAAGGGCTGTTCACCATAGAGGCAGTGAGCAAGGTTAAAGACCTTAGGGTCATCATGAACAGTGACTTCAAATGGTCGGAGCAGTGCAACGCCGCTACGCATAAGGCTCGTGGGGGAGCTCTTCAGGCTGCCATAAGCTTTATCATGCTGGCGGCCGGAGGTATTCGTACCTATTTACATGGCTATAGTACGACCTCACTTAGAAGGTAGCTCGCAGGCTTGGTCACCCTTCTACAAAAAGGACGCCGTCTGCCTAGAGAAAGTCCAACGTCTCGCCACGCGAATGGTTGAAGGGCAGAGGGGTAAGACTTACGAGCAGAGACTCTGTGACCTGAATCTCTTCTCGTTGGAAAGGAGGAGAAGTCGAGGAGATCTCATGGAAACGTTCAAGGCAATGAAGGGCTTTTCTGGCCTTAGACCAGATAGTCTATTTCAAGTGGCCGTAGACTCCAGAACAAGGGAACATGAAAAGAAGTTGATAAAAGCCCGAGCTAGGTTCATGGCTACATCGCACTTCTTCAGCAACAGGGTTGTGAACAGCTGGAATGGTCTTCCTGGTGGAATGGTAGATCTGCAGACCGTCCAATCCTTCAAAGGTGCCCTAGATGGCAAGTGGTACGAGATATTTCTTCTTGGTGAGCCTTGAGTATATCAACTAGATGGGTGACGGGTAGCACTGTGGTCCTTCTGGAATACGTTATAATAGACTTTTTCGCTCACTGCATGCTGTCTCAGTGAGCTCTCACGATACATAATGTCACTGGCAGTTGATGTGCGATCAGGTTTTCCGTTTCCTTCTCATTTTTAGCGGGGATTCGACGAAATACACTCGAAAGTGGTGGGTGTATAACTGATGTGCATACCATCGAGGAATTCTGGATGCTCGATTGGCCGTGGCCATTATCTGTCCAGTGCAAACTGAACTGAACTGAACTGCGGTCGTCTCCCTCGGTGAGTGTAGCTGTTTTTGAAATTTTTAGAACACACAGCTCGTCCTCCTCCATTTAAGTTTATCTTTATCTGTGCTGACTGGATCCTGAATAATGTCAATGCCCCCCACCATTGATATAACCGCTTGCTCAGATGAGGCTACTTTCCCCATGAGGCAGTGCGATTCCCCCTCTGTGACCAATGCCTCACTCCTCAATCCGGACGAAACGGTCCTTCATAATGCGCTGGCAACGGATGCACTAAAATGTGCAGTCCAAAGTCAGGCTGCAGAGATAGCCGAGTTAAGGGCCACCGTCCACACCCTTAAGGATGAGCTGTCCAGCCTGAGGAGTTTGGTAATCAAATCCCTCCCGGTGTCCCAGGCAGCCGATCAGGTTTGTAGGGTTTCTGAGCAGCAAATTCTTGACGCCGCCAAGATTTTACAAGATACCGAGAATTGCTCCAAGCGAGTCATCCTTTGGGGCCGCTTCCTCAGTTCAGATCACCCTCATGACACCTACGCCCAGGTGTTTAACCGCCTTAAGCTCCCTTTCCCACTTAAAGGTCGGTCCACTTGGTTGGTAACCAAACGCACCAACCGAGTTCACGGTATTCTCATTGTAATGGGTTCCACAGATGCAGCCAAACGAATTGTTTCCTCGGCCGCAAAGCTCAAGGAAGAAATTAAAGGGCTCAAGGGCGTATCCATTGATAAGCCACTTCATCTGAGGCTCCGCAGTGAGAAGGCTAAGCCAAAAATTCCACAAAAAGCTGATCCTAAGCTCAGAGTGCTGCCAGTTGTCCAGGTAACTCGCCTTGAGGACCGAGCTGCATGCCCACCATCCCTCGCTTCCCTACTGACACCATTTCCCGACGCCGAAAGTACTCCCAGTAGTAGGCCTGGTGCCTAAACATCTGTCGCCTACGAAAAGCATCCCAGGCCCCATCATAGCCAACAAGACTGTTTCAACGGACGAGACTCACTCATCCTTGAGCCCAGACATGAACCTGCAACCTGTTTCTACTGAAAGAAGCAGTGAGGAGGTTAAAGCACCAGATAATATATCTGGTGCTGTCATGAAAAATAAGCTCACCAACAAGAGAACTCAGAATAGGGCATCAAGCAGTGCGCAGAAGGGCAAACCACAAAAGGCAGCCCACCTTTTTCGGAGACCGAAGGATGTAGGCCGTCCACCTGGATTGATACCCCCCAGGTTACTAGACATCAAAACCTACCGGTCCCCCCAGCAGTCTGCTTACCCTCTAGCCCCCCAATATCTTCAGCCCCCGACTCTCCCAGGACCTCCTTTCCATCCTCAAATCTCCCTCTTTCTCCCTCCTCAAACCCAAAACCAGCTGCCTCTGGCGATTCTGCAACAACTCCTGAGCATGTGCTCAATTGTTTTTACCGCAATTGCCTGAGTGTGTTGAATAAGATCCCGGAGCTTCGGCAGCTTGCAGTAGATAAGGAGCCTCAGATCATAGCCCTCACAGAAACCTGGCTCACCCCTGACATACAGGATGCCGAAATATCCACTCCGGGATACTTCACAGTAAGGCGGGACTCCAGTAGAGGTCGTGCCGGCGGGGTCATCATATACTACGATAATTCAATCCCTCCTCCCACCTTACTGACAACACCAACCTTTTCATGTATTGATTGTCTGTGGGCCGTGTTTAACCTCTCTAGGACAGATACCCTATTGCTTGGTGTTGTCTACCGTCCTCCCGCATGCAATTCAACTGACAGCATAGGTCTCATAGACTTATTAGGCTCCCTGAAAAGCTATACAGACTTCACCCATCTGTTAGTCACTGGTGACTTCAACTCTCCCAGTACAAACTGGCAAAGAGCTGATGCCCCGGATATCACTTTCGGTAAACCCCTCCTTGATCTCGTACTGAAAAACTCATGGGTGCAGAACGTAAGAGATCCGACTAGATATCGCACAGGCCACGCCCCGTCCCTACTAGACCTGGTCATCACCAATGATCGGTTCCTAATAGATGTGGTGCATTACTTGCCGCCCCTCGGCAAAAGTGATCACATTCTCATTGGATTCGATTATATCGTGAAATGGCCTCCTCTTCCGTCAGAAACTAAAATTTTGAGATCCTTCAAAAGGACCAACTTTGACCAAGTCTGTGCATTTTTTCGCTCCCAGCTATATTTAACTAACCCAGGCAACTCTGCGGATGAAATGGCAGAGAATCTCAGAGAGTTAATCTCCTTAGCTGATAGGCATTTTGTCCCCAGAATTCGTCGCCCACAGACCGCTAAGCGACCCCTCCCTCGCCCCACCAGGCGCATTCTAGACGAACGCGCACGCCTCTTTGCTAGATATAAAGCCACAGGCCTTGCCCGTGATGCAGAAGACTTCAGGATCATACGGAACATATGCAAAGACAAGATTAGGTCCTATCAGAATGCAGTCCAGCGATCTGTACTTGATCGAGCACGGACCAATAAGGCATTTTTCTTTCAGTACATGCGCCGTCTAAGGGGCACAGCTCCGACGCCATTAGCTCTCAAAGATAGTGCCGGATCTCCAATCACTTCCCCTAGCCAAGTAGCCGAGGCATTCAGCTCCTACTTCCGTACAATTTTTAGCTCCTTTCCCATATCATCCCACCCTACTATGCACCCGTTATCTCTGACCACTACCCTTAACCGCGTAACTATTCCCATTGGTGCAGTCGCTCAAGGTTTCCGACGGCTCAACCAATATTGCTCTATGGGTCCTGACCTAATCCACCCCCGTATTCTCAAGGAAGCCGCGGATACATTAGCTGCTCCTTATGCCTCGCTTTTTCAGCGATGTGTTGACGATGGAGTTTTCCCCCGTAACTGGAAAAAAGCAGTGACCGCATCCATCTATAAGAAGAAGGGTAGTAGACACCTTGCTTCTAGTTACAGACCCATAAACCTCACTAGCATCCCTAGCAAAACTTTTGAGGGAATTCTTAAGAGCGAGATTCTTTCCCATCTTCATAGAAATAAGATCCTCTCCCCGTCCCAACATGGGTTTCTTCCTGGCAGGTCATGCATCACCAATATGCTTACTGTCATGGATAGTCTAACGAAAGCCTATGATGATGGCCAGCTCTCACACGCTGTATTCATCGATTTTGCTAAGGCCTTCGATAAGGTCCCACATGCCCCTCTTCTTTATAAGCTGCAGACGTACGAGATCACAGGCTCCATGTTGGCCATCCTACGTAGCTTCCTTACCGACCGCACCTTTGTGGTTAAAGTCGGGAATGTTTTGTCTCAACCCTCCCCAGTAACAACTGGGGTCCCCCAAGGGTCGGTCTTAGGTCCTCTTCTTTTCCTGATCTATATAAACGATCTACCGACAGCTCTTCCTGCGAACATTGCCATGTACGCAGATGATGTAACCCTCTGGAGTTCAAGCGTTGAAGACCTGCAAACTGCAGTTTATGAAACAAAACGCTGGTCCGAGGATTGGAACCTCCCAGTTAATGATGACAAATGCGTGAGCATGTCTTTCGGCAGAGAGACTGGTCACACGTTTTCCATTAATGGAGCAGCCACTCTGCCAAGGGTTGACCGACACAAGGTGCTCGGTTTCTGGTTAGATTGTAACTTATCCTTCTCTCATCATCACGAACTTGCGAGCAAGTCTGCCTTCCGAGTTCTAAACATGATTCGAAGGTCCTTCCCGTGCATATTTAAGGATGATTTCCCCATAATTTTCGGCACTTATATCCGACCTCTGCTGGAGTACGGTAGTCAGATAGTGCACTCTGGTCTTGTCCGAGACCGTGAGATCCTAGAAAGGGTTCAGAGGGCCTCCACCAAGGCAGTAAGTGGTCTATCCCATCTACCTTATCCCGTCCGCCTCTCACTCCTCAACCTCTATCCCCTTGACGTAAGACGCGTAAGAGGTGATCTGTTTTTGATGTTTCACCTTTTTGAAACAGGTCAAAGCGATTACTTCTTCTCCGTCTGTCCAGCCTCCTCTCTCCGTGGTCACAGCAGAAAAGTTTTCAAACCGAGGCCACGCACTTCACTAAGGATTAACTTTTTTAGCTATAGGGTTATTACCATGTGGAATGCACTTCCGGAAGATATTGTTCTCTCGCAGGACAAAACTATCTTCAAGAAAAAGCTAGACCTCTACCTGGGTCTCTCCCAATAATTCCCTTTGTCAAAAAAACAAACAAAATAGTTGTCTTTTATCGCATATATGTTCATGAATGCCGCACCCCCACTCAGCTTAAGGCACTGTCCACAGTGTGACACTGAATGAGGTTATATGTATCTTGTTTTCGCTGCCACCCCCGCCCCCCCCCCCCGCTTCTTTTTACTCTCGTTTCAGCTCGGTGAATCCGACAGAAGATCAAAGATTTCCTAAAGAACCGGGACAATTGGGCTCAAAGCCTCGAACCCGTGTAGTACTTCAAGACTTCAAGACAGACAAGACAACTGAACTGAACTGGACTGAACTGGACTGCGTTACACCGGAGGTGCGGTTGTCTCTCTTGGTGAGATTTCAGATCCCACAGTTCGCCCCCCCCATTTAAGCCAATCTTCATCTCATCGATTTGATTCTTAGTAATGTCAGCTTCTCCCACCATGGATATAACCACTTCCTCAGACGAGGCTACTTTCCCCATGGGGCAAGGTAATTCCCTCTCTGTGACCAGTTTCTCATTCCTAAATCCGGACGAGATGGTTCTTCATAATTCGCTGTCTGCGGACGCACTAAAACATGCATTCCGAAATCAGGCTGCAGTGATAGTTGAGCTTAAGGCCACTGTCCGCACTCTCAGGCTGCAGCCTGAGGAGCTTGGCTATCCCTCCCAGTATCCCAGGCGGCCTATCAGGTGTGTGGAGTATCTGAGCAGGGAGTCCTTGATGTCGCCAGGGTTTCCCAAGACACCAAGGAATGCTCAAAGCGAGTCATTGGGATTACTTTCTCAATTCGGATCACCTTCATGACGGTTACGCCAAGGGGTTTAATGGCATTGAGCTCCCTCTCCCATATAAAAGTCAGTCCACTTGGCTGGTAACCAAACGCACCAGCCGGGTATACGGCATTTTAATTGAAGTGGACTGCACAAAGGCAGCCAAGCGAGTTGTTTCCTCAGTCAAAAAGCCCAAGGAGGAAATAAAGGAGCTTAAGAGTGGATCCATTGACAAGCCACTTCACCTAGGGCTCCGCAGTGAGACGCCTAAGCCAGCAACCCAATCACAAAACGATCCCAAGCTCAGAATGCTGCCTGTCGTGCAGGTAACTCGCCTTGAGGATCGAGCTCCACGCCCACCATGTGGTATTTCCCTAGTCACTCCATCTCCCTCCGCGGAAAGTACCTCGAGTAGTAGGCCTAATGCTACTAACCCCTAACGCCCATAAAAAGTATCCCAGACCACAGAATTGCCAATCTCACCGTATTAACGAATGAGAATCACCCATCGTCGAGCCCAGTTACAAACCTACAGCATATTGCTGTCCCTAACCATCCCTCTTTGCCCCATCTATCCACCCATAATGCTCCCACTGATAACACGGTCGATACTCACAACGACTCACTTTCAAATATTGTTGGGAATAATCATCTGTCTGGTAACTCACATTTTCTCAAGCCTCGTCAGCCTCTGAATTTCGTCTCCTTTAACGTGCGTACACTCATGCAGGCCGGTCAGCAGGCGTGCCTAGCCCTCACAGTAAATTCTCTGAGGATTGATGTCTGCTGCTTAGTGAAACGCGTATCCAGGATTCAAGCAGTGTAATTCAACTAACTGCTCCTGGTATCTCATCGAGGTATTTTCTACGCACTTCAGGAGACGAAGCAGCGAGAGCTGTGGGTCAACGTGGTGTAGGAATTGTCTTGACTGACAAGGCTGAGGCTGCCCTTTTAGACTGGATCCCTGTTAATAGTCGTTTATGTGCTGTGAGACTAGAGGGGCCAGTCGGGGTTCGAAGGAATAGTTGTGTTAAACGCAATTTGTGTGTGATATCGGCGTACGCCCCAACGGACTGCAACTCAGACTTGCAGAAAGATGAGTTCTATGATGCCCTCGCCACTCTCGTTCGTAGCAGTAAAGGTTCTGATATTGTAGTGCCAGCTGGTGACTTCAATGCACAAGTTGGCAAACTTAGTGTGTCAGAAGCCTGTTTAGGTGGGCGTTGTGCTTTACCCGCTGAGCGTACAGATAACGGGGATAGGCTTCTCCAGTTTTGTACAGACAATCGATTGTTCTTGTCTAGCATCAATTCCCAACACAGCTTGCGTCGCACAGCGATATGGCGCTCTAACTCTACAGGTACTTTGAGTCAAATTGATCACATCGCCGTAAGCTACCGGTGGTGCAGTTCTGTTCAGAACTGTGGATCTTACTGGTCCACGTACGTAGAATCGGACCATGCATTAGTTTTAATGCGATTATCTCTCCAGCTCCATGGTCATCGTCGCAAACTGCAAACCGGATTAGCCGTGCAACGTTTGTGTGATCCAGAAGTACGCAACCGGTATGAGCAGAAGTTAGCACATGAGGTAGGATCTACGACGAACAGTAATGTAGATGAGCATTGGGCTCGTATCAAACAGGCGATGCACGTTGCAGCAGGTTTCGCCTGTGGTCCTCGATCCGTTGTCCATCAAAGACACTGGATCTCGCAAGAGTCGCTGAGTATAATGGAGCAAAAGCGTCAGCTCTCGAACCGTAAGGAGATGAATAAGACGCGACAACATCTGCAGAAGGAAGTTACGAAAAGCCTTAAGAAAGATCGCGAAAATTGGTGGGTCAAGGTAGCCGAAGAATTGGAAATAGCAGCTGCTTCAGGTAACAGTCAAAAACTGTTCAAACGTATTCGTGACACCGGTGGACGGCGCACCTAGGTCAGTGAAACGATTTGGGATAGAAATGGAGAACCCATCGATAGCAAACAGCAAAAGCTTGACCGTAGGGCCGAGTACTTCAAGGAACAGTTTAGCTGGCCGCACGCTAGTTTGGTTACTCCCGTGTCAACAATTACGACTCCTTGGGTGGTATCACTTGAGCCCCTATCGGAAGTAGAAGTAGAGTCATGTATTCGATTACTAAAGCGAGAGGAAGCGGCAAGTCCCGACTCACTTCCCTCAGTTCTTTTCAAACTGTGTGGAGATGCTTTGATAAAACCACTTACCGTCTTGCTCTGTGACATTTGGAACGAGGAACGTATTCCGTTAATATGGAGCGGGTCATTGATTGTTCCCATCTTCAAGAAGGGAATACGCAATGACTGTAGTAACCATCGTGGGACTAGCTTAATTACGATAGTCACCAAAGTATTAGCTTCGATTTTGCTGCATCGTCTTACACCGTCTCGCGAGAGGAACACCGGCGGACAGCATGCTGGATTCCGCCCAGGTCGTGGGTGCATCGACCAGATTTTTACTCTTCGCCGACTACTTGAAACGCGAATGCACGGAACATGCTCAACGTGCACTAGATAATCTCGCAAGAGCTGTAGCCCCATTCGGCATGCACTTTGCACCTTCAAAGTGTAAAGTGATGTTACAAGACTGGACGTCAACAATTCCGAGCTTGACGCTCGATGGGGATGTGCTGTCAGTTGTCGACCACTTCACCTACCTCGGTAGCTGCGTGACGACGGATGGGAGCACAGTGTTAGAGGTGAGCACGCGGATATCCAAGGCTGGAGCGGCGTACGCTGGACTGAAGCACTTGTGGCGCCGACCTGATATTTCACTGAAGTTGGAAGGTCGTGTGTACTGTGCTGCAGTGCGTTCAGTTTTGTTGTATGGTTGCGACACTTGGAGTCTGCGTGCAGAAGATATTCGTCGTCTTCAGGTTTTCGACCACCGATGTTTACGTAGTATCGCCAGGATTGGGTGGAATAGCCGAGTAAGCAACGATGACGTCAGAAAGCGGGTGTTGGGTACTAATTCAGAGAACGTTTTGTCACAGCGTATCCAGATTAGTAGACTTCGTTGGTAAGGACACGTGTTACGTATGTCAAACACACGTCTACCGTATCGCGTTTTATTCTCCGTTCCTCCTAGGGAGTGGAAGAAACCACGTGGAGGTCAACAGATGACGTGGCAGCCAGAAATGAGGAAATGTACAGCAAACTTAGGAAAAGTAGATGCTTCACGTCTTCGTGGTTGGGGTCCAAAAGATCCGTCTACCAGTTGGCTGGAGACACTGAAGGATATGGCAGCAAAGTGCAAACAGTGGCGATTGTGTTGTCACTTTCTATCGAATCAGAATGACTGATCGATGTACGTTTGTACAGTTAGACTGTGTATTCCGTGTGTTGGCTACTAGGACATTCTTTCCTTTTCCCACTCGTGTAGGTCCTCTTTCTGTTCATCTTGTATATTCATACTTTCTAATTCAACGTGCAAGATGATGAGAAAGGCAGTGGTCAGTTGGGCTTGCCCTACTGTTTAACGCTGTACGATGATGATGATTGCTGCTGAACGCTGCAGTGAGGGGGTTAACGCACCAGGAGAGAGGTATCTAGTGCGGTCATACAAAACAGGATCTCGAACAGGAAGACCGAGAGCAGTGAATCCCGCAGTGCACACTAAGGTAAACCACAAAGAGCAGCCCATTCTTTTCGAAAATTGAGGGATGTAGAACGTCCGATTGGTATGCTACCACCCTGGTTACTAGACGTCAAAACTTACCAGCCCCCCAACAGTTTGTTTACCCTGTAGCCCCCCAATATCCTCGGCTCCCGACTCCCCCAGGACCTCCTTTCTACCCCCAAATCTCCCTCTTTCCCACTTCTCAAACCCAAAATCAGTTGTCTCTGGTGATTCTGCAACAACTCCTGAGCATGTGCTCAATTGTTTTTACCGCAATTGCCTGAGCGTGCTGGATAAGATCCCGGAGCTTTGGCAGCTTGTAGTGGATAAGGAGTCTCAGATCATAGCCCTCACAGAAACCTGGCTCACCTCTGATATACTTGATGCCGAAATATTCATTCCGGGATATTTCATAGTTAGGCAGGACTCCAGCAGAGGTCGTGCTGGTGGGGTTATCATATACTACGATAATTCTATCCCTCCTCCCACCATACTGAAAACCCCCTATTTTTTCACGCATTGATTGTTTGTGGGTTGTGTTTACCCTCTCTAGGACAGATACCCTACTGCTTGGTGTAGTCTATCGTCCTCCCGCATGCAATTCTACCGATAGCCTAGGTCTCATAGACTTATTAGGCTCCCTGAAAAGCTACACAGACTTCACCCATCTGTTAGTCACTGGTGACTTCAACTCATCCGGTATTGACTGACAAAGAGCTGATGCCCCTGATGTCACCTTTGGTAAACACCTCCTAGATCTCGTACTCAAGAACTCATTAGTACAGAACTTAAAAGGTCCGACCAGATATCGCACAGGACATGCCCCGTCCCTACTAGATCTGGTCGTCACTAATGAATGATTCCAAATAGATGTGGTGCACTAGTTGCCACCTCCCGGTAAAAGTGATCATATTATCATTGGGTTGGATTACATTGTGAAGTGGCCTCCTCTTCCCTCAGGAATCAAAATTTTGAAATTCCTCAAAAGGTCGAATTTTGACCAAGTCAGTGTATTCTTTCGCTCCCAGATAAACTCAACTAACATAGGTGACTCTGCGGATGAGATGGCAGAGAATCTCAGAAGGTTGATCTCAGCTGATAGGCTATTTGTCCCCAGAATTCGTCTTCCACAGACCGGTAAGCGGCCCCTCCCTCGCCCCATTAGGCGCATTCTAGACGAACGCGCACGCCTCTTCGCTAGATATAAAGCCACAGGTGTTGCCCACGATGCAGACGACTTCAGGATTATCCGCAACAAATACAAAGACAAGATAAGGTCCTATTAAGATGCAGTCCAACAGTCTGTACTTGATCGAGCACGGACCAATAAGGCATTTCTCTTTCAGTACATGCTTCTTCTAAGATGCACAGCTTTAACGCAACTTGCTCTCAAATATCATGCCGGATCCCCAATTACTTCCCGCAGCCAAGTGGCCGAGGCCTTCAGCTTCCACTTTCGTACAGTTTTCAGGTCCATACCGATATCATCTCACCCCACCGTGCATCCGATATCTTTGGTCACTGCACTTAACCACGTCACTATTCCCGTTTGTGCAGTTGCACAGGGTTTCCTTCGGCTCAACCAATATTGCTTTGTGGGTCCTGACCTAACCCATGCTCGCATTTTCAATAAGATGGCAGACACATTAGCAGCTCTTTGTGCATCTCTGTTTCATCGGTATTGACAATGGAGTTTTCGCCAGCAGCTGGAAAAAAGCAGTCATCGCACCCATCTATGGGAAGGGTAGTAGACATTTTGCTTCTAGGTACAGATCCATAGGTCTGGCTAGCATCAGCAAAATTTTCGATCGAATTCTCATGAGTGCGGTTCTTTCCCATCCGCGTACAAATAGGATCCTCTCGCCGTCCCAACATGGGTTTCTTCCTGGCAGATCATGCATCATCAATATGCTCACTGCCTTGGATAGTCTGACAAAAGCCTACGATGATGGCCAGCTCTCGCACACTATTCATCAATTTTGCTAAAGCCTTCCACAAGGTCCCCCATGCCCCTCTTCTTTATAAGCAGCAAACATACGGGATTGCAGGCTCCATGTTGGTCATCTTACGCAGCTTTCTTACCAACCGCACCTTTGTGGTTAAGGTGGGGAATGTTTTGTCTCAATCTGCCCTTGTTACAACTGGGGTCCCACAAGGATCGGTCTTAGGTCCTATTCTTTTCTTGATCTTCATAAACGATCTTCCGACGGCCGTTCCTGCGAACATTGCCATGTACGCAGACGATGTAACTCTCTGGAGTACAAGCGTTGAAAACCTGCAAATTGCAGTTTATGAAACGAGACGCTGGTCCGAGGATTGGAACCTCCCAGTTAATGATGACAAATGCGTGAGCATGTCTTTCGGCAGGGAGACCGATCACACGTTTTCCATTAACAGAGCAGTCACACTGCCTAGAGTTAACCGACACAAGGTGCTCGGTTTCGGGTTAGATTATAACCTGTCCTTCTCTCATCATCACCAACTTGCGAGCAAGTCTGCCTTTCGAATCCTAAATATGATTCAAAGGTCCATCCCGCACATCTCTAGGGATGACTCCCCCCATGATTTTCGGTACGCATATCCATTCTCTGCTAGAGTACGGTAGTCAGATAGTGCACTCTGGTCCTGTCCGAGATCGTGAGATCCTTGAAAGGGTTCAGAGGGCTTCCACCAGAGCAGTATGGGATCTGTCCCGCCTACCTTATCCCGTCCACCTCTCATTCCTCAATCTCTGTCCCCTTGACTTAGGAACCGTGAGAGGTGATCTGTTTTTGGTGTTTTACTTTTTTGAATCAGGCCAAAGCGATTGCTTCTTCTCCGTCTGTCCAGCCCCTTCTCTCCATGGTCACAGCAGAAAGGTTTTTAAACCGAGGCCACGCACTTTACTAAGGATTAACTTTTTTAGCTATAGGGTTATTACTCCGTGGAATGCACTTCCGGAAGATATTGTCCTCTCGCAGAACAAAACTATCTTCTCCCAGTAATTCCTCGTCCATAAGAAAAGTAAAATAGATGTCTTCTATTGCATTTCCATTTCGCTACATGTTCATGAATGTCGCACCCCCATCCCGCTTAAGGCACTGTCCATGGTGAGACACTGCATGATGTTATGTATGTTTTGCTTTGGTTGTCGCCCCCGCCCGCACTACCTTTACTCTCGTTTCAGCTTGGTGAATCCGACAGACGATCAGAGATTTCCTCAAGAACCGTGAAAATTGGGCTCAAAGTCTCGAACCCGTGTAGTACTTCAAGACTTCAAGACAACTGAGCCTTCCGTGGTGCAGTTAGCCCTCCGGCATTCATGATGCGTTGGTTACTTTACGTACAACGGCCCGGTAACTGACTGCGTTTGTTTAGCAAAAAATGGTGCAGCCATACGAATTTCCAGATTTTAATAGTTTTAGTTAAATGGAGGTTTTGGTAATTGTCAGTGGCAGAATAAACATCCTGGAGACGAAAGCATGGTAAATCTCAGGACTTGTGGCTTTGGCATCTTCGATAAACTCAGGTTTTTGCATCAGCAAGCTTCAAATAAATCCTGCTGCGCTGCGACGATAGGTTCTCCGTTAATAATTTTCGCATTGGCCAGTTGATCATCCTTAGCATCGGTGGAAACTTCTAGCTTGTCCTCGTAAGAAGTGATTATCTCACGATTTGTTTACGTGGTTATAACCCCCACGTTTCTCCCAGATGACATACCTAACGTCAAATTCGTAAAAGTAGGAGTGGTGGCAGTGGTTCAAAGAACGGAGAAACCCTTGCAACGAAACCGCTTCGATACCGATCTGTTTTGGTCGGTTTTCGAGCGGTCTGCGCTATTGAACTGATTGATTTTCGAGTGATTCTCGAGTGGTTTCTAAGCGTTTTCTGGGCGGTGTCTCAGCGGTTTATCGTAATCGGTAATTTCAATAACTTCCTCAAAATACCCCTTCCCTTGCTCACCTCAATCTCCCGAATTACGTATTCCTGATAGTTATTCTTATTTTGCCCACTTTACGGCGCATGAAATAGAACGACCTGTAAATTGGTAATAAAGGACATTTTAATGTACTCGAATCAATATATTGAAATAAAATACTCATTGAAAAATGCACAGTACTTCGGTCGTTCACTTCCTTCGCGTCAGTTCACTTTTAACTCGTGGGAGAATGACTACTAAATGGATCGGTCGGAAACCCATGTTACGAATGAGCTGTGTGCCACTAGGAACGAAGAATTGAGAGAAAAATCATTTATGTCTGCAAATCAACTTACGGCCGACAAAATTGTGGTAAGGACTGAACAGGTGGAGACTTGACGGTTTAAATGCCAATAGGGTTTTGCCCAGGGATTTTTAGCATTTAGGCCACACGGTTTAGAGTGGTCGGCTATGGCATCCGGATCACTCTCACGAGTTTCAGACACAGGTAGAATTACATTGTTTAGCACCATTTTTGCCATTGTTCTTCAGAAATTTATAGTCTGGGAACATACATGAGTAAATTTAATACACAGTTTTCAAGTTAGTGCAGATCCGCACTGGTCGACTAGTTTTCACGGAAAACGTGAATGCCAACGGAACTCAGGACACTAAGTGCAGATTGTTTGTGATTGTAGTACGGGTTCTTCAAGCAGTGGGATGACGCCTTTGCACTGCAGTCGCACGTAGCCATAGAGCGCAAAATGAACTCGCTCCTTTAAACAGATTGAAGGAAATTATCTGCTGTATCTGGTCAGACGTGCATTGGTGTGGTCCACAGCGCTACACTACGACTCGCACTGCCAAACTAGGTCCTTGCTGGAATTCAGCGGTGAGCATTAAGGCGAGGGCTCGTACAAGGTTCCCAGAAACGCAGTTTTCCGCTTTGTCGTCTGCACCCACCGACTACAACTCGGAAGAAGTCTGAGGTAGTTTCCTCCAATAGATGCACGATGTAAGTAGTGTAACCCAGACTCATATTGCGACTTAGTCACGGAACATGAATGTTAGAGTTGGCCGACTGTTATCATACGGGGCAAATCTGGAGGTTTCCTTATTGACCGATTTGTAGTTTAGACATCAGTGATAGTCCTTGAGGATTGTACTCTGATCTCCGTCCGTTACTCTTTTTGTAGTACGTGCTTGCGCATGAGTGCAAGTGGAAGGTGTATACCCCATAGCCACTAAAGATCACTGCACTATTAGGAATAACCGGCAACCAGACTCCGAGACTCGGAGTGATGGATAACCACATAAGATCCCAAACGAGCCGGGCCACAGCGGTTTACTGTCTACCACCAAAGTAACCGTTATGGTGGGGATTCGAACATCTGACATCCGAGGTGGTAAGCAAACGCTCTAAACCACTCGACCACCACCAGCCACGTTTATGGTCACTAATACTGAAGCCATCTATACCTCATAACGGTTCCTATACAATAACCGGCGATCTACTTTCCAAACAGAACCTTATACTCTTTTATCGATGGAACCGAATGCCCAGGTTGCACATGCACACTGGAAACAGACCCAGGTCTTTGCAGACCACTGCCAAAGTCGCTTAAGACTGCGGCTCAAGTAAGCCTCACAACAATGTATATATTCGACATCAGTTGCTCTCTTAGACGCCCGAAGACCCGTTTCTTCGGATTCCGCACAATAGGATGCGCAAATCTCTAGAGCGCTAACTGACTAGGAGCTTCAGAATTGACTACGAGCGGTGGCGGGTTGCATCATCATCATCATCATCGTGCAGCGTTAAACAGTAGGGCAAGCCCAACTGACCACTGCCTTTCTTACCATCTTGCACGTTGAATTAGAAAGTATGAATATACAAGATGGACAGAGACTGGACCTACACGGGTGGGAAAAAGAATGAACACACAAGATGCACAGGGAGTGGACCTACACGGGTGGGAGAAGGAAAGAATGTCCTAGTAGCCAACACACGGAATACACAGTCTAACTGTACAAACGTACACCGATCAGTCATTCTGATTCGATAGAAAGTGACAACACGATCGCCACTGTTCGCACTTTGCTGCCATATCCTTCAGTGTCTCCAGCCAACTGGTAGACGGATCTTTTGGACCCCAACCACGAAGACGTGAAGCATCTACTTTTCCTAAGTTTGCTGTACATTTCCTCATTTCTGGCTGCCACGTCATCTGTTGACCTCCACGTGGTCTCTTCCACTCCCTAGGAGGAACGGAGAATAGAACACGGTATGGTAGACGTGTGTTTGACATACGTAACACGTGTCCTTACCAACGAAGTCTACTAATCTGGATACGCTGTGACAAAACGTTCTCTGAATTAGTACCCAATACTCGGTTTCTGATCTCAGCGTTGCTCACTCGGTCATTCCACCCAATCTTAGCGATACTACGTAAACATCGGTGGTCGAAAACCTGAAGACGACGAATATCTTCTGCACGCAGACTCCAAGTGTCGCAACCATACAACGAAGCTGAACGCACTGCAGCAAAATACACACGACCTTCCAACTTCAGTGAAATATCAGGTCGGCGCCACCAGTGCTTCAGTCCAGCGTTCGCCGCTCCAGCCTTGGATATGTGCGTACTCACCTCTACTACTGTGCTCCCACTCGTCAAGCTGCTTCCGAGGTAACTAAAGCGGTCGACAGTTGTTAGTTCCTCCCATCGAGCATCAAACTCGGAATCATTGACGCCCAGTCTTGTGAAATGTAGAGGAATGGAGAAAGCTGCAGCTATAAGTTAGAAATACCGGGCGCGTCCCCAGGTTTCAGATTGGTAGCCGCCGTATCCATGGCTAACCGTGAATAAGGTGGCCTCACCCAATAAGCGGTCATGGGAAATCGGCGGCACTGCTTGAGGATTTGGCGGGATTTTCCGCCTGGCTAGCGTTCTCCGCTCTAAAACGCAACATAAATCTGCTGACGGTACTATTAGATGACAGATATAGCCCGCACCTAAATAAAGCCATAGCTCCTTATCGTGTTCCACTTAGCCGATCACATTTCCCAGAAGAGTCGATTGGACCTTGCGACTGGCCACCGGCTTATGACGACGAACGCTGCTGCGATTTACGAGCATCTAACGGTAACGTGTAGAACATATCCATCGTTCGTGTGGCCTTTATGAGCTGGAGTCTTGCGACATTGGAGGTGGCATTCAAGGCTTCGTTGATCTGTTGCCAGTGTTCACGCGAGTCCTGGACGTCCGGCTGTGCCGATAACCGTATAGAAAACTCTCCCTGGAAAGCAGACAGTTGTTCATCGTCTATCCGCAACTGGGCGGTACGGGTGGGTTTTGTGTTGGTGCGACCACGAACGAGACGTCAACATAAGCCAGCACGTACAGAGGCTTAGGCAAAAGTGGACGGTTATCTTCAGTTGATTCACGCCAGCGGCGACCGGTGACAGCATAGTCAATCTGAGTCCAACATTGTGAAGACGTAGGACGCCGAGAGTCTACGCGGCTTCTTATGATAGAAGTTCGTTCTTTTCAGAAGCGATCTGTGAGAAGAGCACAACTGGATAGGACGATTGCCGTTGTCGGTGCGATCGGCCGGGATAACAAACGGTTCTCCAATGGGCTTTTGGAATCCCCTAAACAGCCAACTTGGGCGTTGAAATCCCTAGTAATGACTACCACATCTGCACGCTTCGAAGCAGCTGAGAAAAATTGTGGTGGAATTCTTCCTTGGTCTCGGAAGAACTGCAGCTAGTGGGCACATGCACACGCGACGAATAAACATCAATACTTCAGTCTGTTGCTGTTGACACGCACAGAACCGCCCAACGAAACTGCACACAAACGACTGATGACGAATCCAGTGTGGTAGTACACACTGAGCTCTCGTGCTCGTGCTTTTAACTCAAAAGTCTGACCCACAAGGGAGTGAGGCGCATACCCAGGACGGGAACGTGACCAAAGCACTTGTGAACGAACTTCTAGTCCATCACGTAAGATCTTATTGCTGCACACATTGTTTTATCTTCGCTAGCGCTTTGTTATCGATCCGCTTTTCGGATTCAGTCCCTAGCCCCATGTAACGAGTGGAGCAAGTAGAATTTGGACGGAGCAGTGTCCTTTGGGATCGGGGATGTCCACCGTTGACGGGCGATAACTGCCCAGTGAAGTGCGATGATTTCTCCCATCGTCGAGGGGAACACAGGGTGCTCCACTACTGCGTCCATCTAGTGAAGGTTTTTGACCTGTTTACCGTTTCTTTTGTTTGTTCACTGGGGTATCATCTCCAGAGGCGTAGAGGCTATAACCAGGTGTTATCGATAACCACGTTCGGCTACTGAATTTCGTCTGGCACGATCGCATCTTCGGCTTAGGTAAGCCCTCCTGTGTAGCTCTTCAGGTCGCGGAGGCACGCAAGTCATTACATCACGTCAAGGGACAGTCTCGTTGTGACGATGCGGTTTTGTTAAACTTGTCCAGGTAGGACGTGTCAGACTTCCGGTTTGGGGCCCATGAAACCCGCCTCCCAGATGGCTAGATACATTAAGTCGTATGACTAAGTGTCGCGGTCATCGGAGTAGTTGCATCCGGGCTCTTTAGTTGTCTTCGTGATTTCCACTCATTGTTTTGTTTTCGGCTCTTTTCCATTTTATGCTTCAATTCATTCTGCCATCAACTGGGCGATACTGCGAGGTAACAACCAAAACAGCACAGAAGTGCGAGAATAATAGTTGAACGAGCTGAACTGAATGTTTGGAACGCATCTGCATCAGAGTGTAGCATGCAAGGACCAGTGTTCCTCCGTCGGGGGTCACTCGTTTTCGATCTGCAAAATACAAAAACAAAACTTTACAAGCGCAAAGCTCAGTAAGTGTCACATCGGGAACCCAGACTTGCAGTAGTTGAACACCAATATGGCAGCCTACAGCCTGCTTATTACAGATGTGTAAAATGCTGTTATAGGATTGTACTGCTCCCACACCAAACCTTGTTCCATTAGGGGAAGCCTTAATTGGATTTGATAAATTTTATCTGGGCAGTTATGTTTCTTCAGTTGGTCGGATATCGAACGAGCTGTCGTCGCGTAGATAGATAGTGCGCTTGACCTTTTCCAATGCTAGCCGTCTGTGGCGTTGAATTTTCACCCAGCTGCCCATTAGATGTCGTGTCTGCTTTGCGGCAGTTAGGCTTAGAAACTTGACCGTTGTGGATCTAGGATACGCTAGCACTGTCGGTGGTTGAGTACCGATCTGTTCGTAGTATTGCTCGAGTATTGTTTGTGCACCGAATCAGCAATGCTGAGTTCAGGCTCACGGCGTTAGAAGCCAGAAGTCGCTCACTGCAGCAAGCTTTTACTATGAACAAAATTCAGGTTGGGACGTGTTTTGCATGCCTGCCGATAGTCTTCTTCGGTGTGCATTGTTTTCCGAGGAAGGTAGTGGTTGGAGGATGCTCAGAGACCGTCAGTCCGTTAGAAGACAAAATTTATGAAAATCCTAACCGATGTATCTAGTCGTACCGGACATTTTAGGCTCGGGTTGGGGTCGACCTATAGGTTAATTGAAAAAAATCGGTGACATGACTAGGTGCCGCGGCCAGTAGTATAGTTTTGCTCGAGCTCTTTCTTCGTCCACATGTTTTTCACTCGTTATTTTCTCTTGTTTGTTTTCTTATGTTTTTATTCATTTCACTCGACTAGACGATGCTGCAAGGTAACAACCAAAACGGGAGCACAGAGGTGCAAGGTTAGTTGTTGAATTAACCGAATTGAGCTTTAGTGTGGTAGGTAAAACCCATCAAACATGGAATATGCAGCCGCTACGGCAAATTCCCCCCAGTTCCTAAATCTAATAGGAGTCACTGACAGGAAATAAGCACGTGTAGATGGAGCATCCTGCGAATTCGGCAGTACACCTATTCACAATGTGTACAGGTGTCTCGACCACTGAGCAGCACACTATTCACGCCAGTTTAGTTAACTCTAGCGCCGGCCTCCCACGAAACTAAACTATCAGCACACGCCTTCTTCAACAGAACCACACAGAAGCCGTGGTTCGCCAGAAAATCTAAACCTTAAGATATCAAAACGCACCACACTCCGATGATTTTCGAGGCACCGTTTGTCATGAAACTTCATGTTCTGTTCTCTAAAGTTTGGAAATGAGGGCTTATTCCTCCATGAAGAGAAGACAGCCTAAGAGCTACTTCGCGATACTCAATTTCACATACCGCTTTTCAGCTTAGGTTGAGACTCAGACTCATCACTACCTTTGGTTCTAAGTCGTTAGTTGTAGTGAATCAAATAATGAAGAAATTAGCACTTCGGGGTTGAACTTCACCCACGATGATCCATACCCTGTTGTATTCGACACGCGATGTTCAAAGTTTGGTTTCTATTTACGTATTCTCCAGGCTAGCGTTTAGTGGAACTGACAGTTTTTGAATAAATACATTTATAAATGTAAATGACGAAATTTGATTTGCATATTGTGTGATTTGTTATGCAACATCAACGCTCAACTCATCATTGAAAAAGATGGAAGCATTGTAATAATCAACGAACACGATTGTTAGCAGAAGTCTTGATAAATAAATAACCCGAAGTAAGGCTTTAACCAACTTGAAAAAAAGCCATCGCTGAAACATAAATATACAAGAGTTACTAAATGTCGACATATATTGTGTCGAACAATTACAGGCAAATACACACAAGCAAGATGTATCAAAGAGTCGGAATGCCCGTTTATAGGCTTTAATCATTTTGGAATCAGATCATACAGCTGAAATGCAGTCAGAAGACTAAGCAAAAATGTGAATGAAACAGCATGAAACGGAAACGTTTAGTTCACCACAGTACGGAAACAAACAGCGGGCAAGAACACATGTACAAAGCAGTTTCAGTCTCATCACATTCACCCCATCGATGAAGATTTCAAGCATGACGATTAAAAATAACGTACTGATGAGAGTTTTGTGCGCACATTGCGACGTGTGAAGATACGCATGAAGAAAGAGGAGCTAAAGCGTGTTCACAAAAAGGTTTATGAATCATGCATTCAGGTTTCTCTGACAGTACGGGTGGACTGTTTGTTGCAGCCTGTGGTTTCATCCAGTGAGGTTTATGGAGTGGTACCTTCGATTGTTTTTGCAACTTCCGAGTTGAGAGATGAGTCTGATTCTGATGTAGCGGAGAAAGAACCGCTAAGGAAATCGCGAACCAGACTTTGTTCCATCTTACTTTCTGATATTCGATTTTCGACGGGTCGTTCAGCAATTGGTGCTAGATATCTGAGAGAAACTGTATCCTTTCGGCTGTTAGGAAGAAGAATGCGGGCATAATTGGGGTCACACTCCAAAAGTTCAACTCATTCGACTAGTGGATCGAGTTCGGGGGATAGGTTGGTTCTACGAGGAAGTGCCCGATCCAAGCTCAGCAAACAACCAGGCAGTGCCGTGCCAGCTGTGGCTTTCCGGTTATGCTGGAACATTCTCTAATGAGGATTAGAGTTTGTCGCCGTGCGTAGTAGACAACGAATTCAATGGAGAGCATCGAGAAGGACGACTTCCCATTGTTGAATGGCTAGATGTCGGGATCAAAGTTCTAAGGTCTGTTTTTTTCAGATAACCATTAACCGTGCACTGGTTGCGATGGCTTTCCAAATACTGCCGTTCAGGCGTTCTACTTGACCAATACATAGATGATTGTAAGGAGTAGTTCGACTAGTGGCAATGCCTTTACTGTGAAGAAAGCTTTTAAGGAGCCGCAATCAGAATGTATGTGGAGGGGCATGCCAAAAACTGAAAATAAATTAGACGAGCAACTCATTACAGTGGCAGTGGATGTGTCTTAACATACATAAGTAAAAGGAAAGCAAGTAAGCTCATCAATAATTATAGAGAAGTATTTATTCCTTGCCATGGTTGACAGGGATCCCTTAAAATCTATGCTCATGCGCTCAAGTGGTTGTGTAGCTTTGACTAGCAGGATGTCTGGTGAATTGTAAAGACGGGGTTTGATTTCTGCACATGTGGGGCATTAGGCAGTGACCAGTTTCAATTTTTCAGTTGAAAACGGTAGGTTCCGAATCCTGACAAAATGTATCATTGTGATTACGCCCGGCTGACACAGAGATTCGTGGAGTTCTTTTAGACTGGGACGAGGCTGATCCACAGAAGCCTCGAGACTGTATCAGCGACGCAATTTCCACGTTCGGAGCGATACACGATATTATGATAGAAGCCGGAAAGCCCAGTTCGCTGGCGTTGAATCTGTTTTTTCCTTATTTAATTTTCAGGTGAATTATCGAACATAAACGACATGGATTTGTGATTAGTCACTAACTGAGTTCCTATAGGAAGGTGTTTTCATTTCTCCACAGCTTCTACAATAACACAAGCTTTTTTCCACCGAAGAATGCCGCCTTTCTGTCGCTGGAATGAAGCACTTGTGGCGTCGATCTGATATTTCACTGAAGTTGAAAGGTCGTGTGTACTGTGCCGCAGTGCGTTCAGTTTTGTTGTATGGTTGCGACACTTGGAGTCTGCATGCAGAAGATATTCGTCGTCTTCAGGTTTTCGACCACCGATGTTTACGTAGTATCACTAAGATTGGGTGGAATGACCGAGTGAGCAACGCTGAGATCAGAAACCGAGTATTGGGTACTAATTCAGAGAACGTTTTGTCACAGCGTATCCAGATTAGTAGACTTCGTTGGTAAGGACACGTGTTACGTATGTCAAACACACGTCTACCATACCGTGTCCTATTCTCCGTTCCTCCTAGGGAGTGGAAGAGACCACGTGGAGGTCAACAGATGACGTGGCAGCCAGAAATGAGGAAATGTACAGCAAACTTAGGAAAAGTAGATGCTTCACGTCTTCGTGGTTGGGGTCCAAAAGATCCGTCTACCAGTTGGCTGGAGACACTGAAGGATATGGCAGCAAAGTGCGAACAGTGGCGATCGTGTTGTCACTTTCTATCGAATCAGAATGACTGATCGGTGTACGTTTGTACAGTTAGACTGTGTATTCCGTGTGTTGGCTACTAGGACATTCTTTCCTTCTCCCACCCGTGTAGGTCCACTCCCTGTGCATCTTGTGTGTTCATACTTTTTTAATTCAACGTGCAAGATGGTAAGAAAGGCAGTGGTCAGTTGGGCTTGCCCTACTGTTTAACGCTGCACGATGATGATGATGATGTCGGGGACAAAGTCCTGGAGAAGAATGCAATTGGTCCACCATTGTTTGATTTTGGTTGACGATTTAGAATCTTGGTGTCACATTCATATCTTCGTACTCTGGTATGAAAATGTCGGCATTTCAATCAAACCATTTGCCTGTACAAAGTTTAATGCTCGGTGCTCCGAATAATAGTTCCCGAGTGCGCGTCCAGTTTTCGAATCAGACATCCGGTTAAAAAGCATCGTTCGTGAAAGAACAATATTGCATTAAGTCTGGGAGTTACATAAACGATCGTAATGATTAGCCTCACTAGTGTTATAAGCTGGTTTACCAGTTCACTAACTCTCAAAGTTCTGATTTCAGTTCTTTATTTTAAATTACAGATGGGCAATACTTAAAGCCTTACAAACTCACTGGACTGCCGTTTTGTAGCATTCTGAATAAGAAACGCCTCTCAGTTGAATATCCGATTGATGATGAAAGCTTTAATTCTTATCTTCTTTCTAGCTGTTTTCTATATTCCTTGGTCGAGACTTTGCCGACCATTCTCAGCTAACATGCACTCTGTTGCTTATGTGACGTGTCCCAATTCTGATGTTGCCGAAAAGATTGCTTCTTTAGTAGTCGATCAGAAGATTGCTGCCTGCGTCAATATTATTCCGTCCGTCAAGTCTGTATATTCTTGGAAAGGGAAAGTCGAACAAGATGAAGAGGTACTAATGATAATAAAAACCCGTTCCAGCCTGGTGGGCAAACTCTCAGAGGCAGTAAAAGCCAATCATCCTTATGAGTGCCCTGAAATAATATCTGTACCAATCTCTGCTGGTTATGGACCCTATCTAAAGTGGATATCCGAGTCTACCTTGGACGAGTGAAAAAAGCACTGCATCATATCGAGTTAGTGTCCTTGAACGTGACCACCGCATTTTCGCCACAAAACTACGTACAGTTTTATTCCCGAAGACATTTGCAGGATATTTTCTTTACCTCGGATTATCCAGGTTGATTACATTTTGTGTCACTGTATTGTCTGTTATTTCTATACTCTCGATTCTAATAAATAATCTTTCGCATCGCTTGATTTTCGTTGATGGTATGCTCTATTCAGTCGTGCTCCGTAAAGCGCAGCGGTATGGAATAACGATGTCTTGACGCCTTGATCGAAGGAATCCGTCTGTTATGAAATTCGACGTCTGTTGATGTGAAACTACGTCTTGTGTGCAGTACGAACTCGGGTGAACGGATCAGAATTTTTCCTCATCACTTCAAAAGACCTTTTGTCATATCTGCCGTTGCTTTTAACAGTACCTCGTATTTTGTCTATTGTTCTCGGCGTGGCTCGCTAATGAGAAAGAAACATTGGAGGTATTAGGTAGCTTGCAAAAATGATGTGAGTGCTCATCATTAGAACCAACTGGGAAACGGAATTTAGATCCAGTAATTTTTCATCCACGATTAGTCCCAGCTCAGTTCAGTTCAGACAACCAGCTGTGCACAAAGTGCGGTGGCTTTTATTACTATCTCGCAGCAGCAACCTCAGTCGGAAATAATGAAGAACAAACAAGAGTACGAAAAGAGTAAAAGAACTGTAATTAGTGTCAAGTCGACAAAGAAAGTTTGTGAACACAAGAGTACAACTGATTGCGTTGCCGCGTTATGTTCTCCAACGTATCCAACCATTAAGTGTGGGAATCTTTTGAACCCCACCCAAGAAGCCTAACGCCCTACATAGCCACTGCTCATTGTATGTGTAGACAATGTTTATACATGTTATTAAAATTACAGATGATTGGTCCTCCAGGTTGCCGGTCGATTTGAACTGGCACCTCAATCGGCAAAATCAGTGAAAGAATAATTGACCCAAACAAATGGGCTTCCACTAAGCCATCCCGCTGGCTTGCGGATAGGTTCTTGTTAGAACTAGAGGCTTTAGATGAGAACCCTAATCGTTCTCCTGCTTTGTGGCTGGACACCCTAGCACTACCCGCCCAACATCTCCCATGAACTGCACGAATACAAAGAATTCCACACTGCATCGGTCGTCGTGCAGGATAATCAGGACCGCGCTACCCATTGCATCGAGCGGGGTGGGTAGTGATAAGTGGGCTACTGCTCAGAGTTCCCTCTCTTTTATTCAACCTTTGTCTTTTGTCCCCAACCACTTCTCATTGCCCCATATATGCACCCATAATGCTCCCATTGATAACACGGTTGATACTCGCAACGATTCACCGTTAAATGGTGTCGGGAATAATCCTCTGTCTTGTAACTCACATTTTCTTAAGCCTCGTCATCCTCTGAATCTCGGCTCCTTCAACGTGCGTACTTTAACGCAAGCTGGTCAACAGGCGTGTCTAGCCCTCACAATAGATTCTCTGAAGACTGATGTTTACTGCTTCGGTGAAACGCGTATCCAGGATTCGAGCAGTGTGATTCAACTCGCTGCTCCTGGTATCTCATCAAGGTATTTTCTGCGCGCTTCAGGAGACGAAGCAGCTAGAGCTGTGGGTCAACGTGGTGTTGGAATAGTCTCGACTGACAAGGCTGAGGCTGCCCTTTTAGACTGGATCCCTGTTAATAGTCGTTTATGTGCTGTGAGACTAGAGGGGTCAGTCGGAGTTCGAAGGAATAGTTGTGTTAAACGCAATTTGTGTGTGATCTCGGCGTACGCCCCAACGGACTGCAACTCAGACTTGCAGAAAGATGAGTTCTATGATGCCCTCGCCACTCTCGTTCGTAGCAGTAAAGGTTCTGATATTGTAGTGCTAGCTGGTGACTTCAATGCACAGGTTGGCAAACTTAGTGTGTCAGAAGCCTGTTTAGGTGGGCGTTGTGCTTTACCCGCTGAGCGTACAGATAACGGGGATAGGCTTCTCCAGTTTTGTACAGACAATCGATTGTTCTTGTCTAGCATCAATTCCCAACACAGCTTGCGTCGCACAGCGATATGGCGCTCTAACTCTACAGGTACTTTGAGTCAAATTGATCACATCGCCGTAAGCTACCGGTGGTGCAGTTCTGTTCAGAACTGTGGATCTTACTGGTCCACGTACGTAGAATCGGACCATGCATTAATTTTAATGCGATTATCTCTCCAGCTCCATGGTCATCGTCGCAAACTGCAAACCGGATTAGCCGTGCAACGTTTGTGTGATCCAGAAGTACGCAACCGGTATGAGCAGAAGTTAGCACATGAGGTAGGATCTACGACGAACAGTAATGTAGATGAGCATTGGGCTCGTATCAAACAGGCGATGCACGTTGCAGCAGGTTTCGCCTGTGGTCCTCGATCCGTTGTCCATCAAAGACACTGGATCTCGCAAGAGTCGCTGAGTATAATGGAGCAAAAGCGTCAGCTCTCGAACCGTAAGGAGATGAATAAGACGCGACAACATCTGCAGAAGGAAGTTACGAAAAGCCTTAAGAAAGATCGCGAAAATTGGTGGGTCAAGGTAGCCGAAGAATTGGAAATAGCAGCTGCTTCAGGTAACAGTCAAAAACTGTTCAAACGTATTCGTGACACCGGTGGACGGCGCACCTAGGTCAGTGAAACGATTTGGGATAGAAATGGAGAACCCATCGATAGCAAACAGCAAAAGCTTGACCGTAGGGCCGAGTACTTCAAGGAACAGTTTAGCTGGCCGCACGCTAGTTTGGTTACTCCCGTGTCAACAATTACGACTCCTTGGGTGGTATCACTTGAGCCCCTATCGGAAGTAGAAGTAGAGTCATGTATTCGATTACTAAAGCGAGAGGAAGCGGCAAGTCCCGACTCACTTCCCTCAGTTCTTTTCAAACTGTGTGGAGATGCTTTGATAAAATCACTTACCGTCTTGCTCTGTGACATTTGGAACGAGGAACGTATTCCGTTAATATGGAGCGGGTCATTGATTGTTCCCATCTTCAAGAAGGGAATACGCAATGACTGTAGTAACCATCGTGGGACTAGCTTAATTACGATAGTCACCAAAGTATTAGCTTCGATTTTGCTGCATCGTCTTACACCGTCTCGCGAGAGGAACACCGGCGGACAGCATGCTGGATTCCGCCCAGGTCGTGGGTGCATCGACCAGATTTTTACTCTTCGCCGACTACTTGAAACGCGTCACACGCACCGCCGACCGACAATAATGCGTTTCCTAGACCTGTAAGACGCCTCCGATTCAGTTGACCGAACAGCGCTTTTCAGTGTTCTTCATCGAAAAGGTATGCCCCAGAAGTTCGTGAACCTAATGAGATCATTGTATTCTCATACTTCTGGCCGCGTTAGAGTTTACGGTGAACTATCCGGTCGGTTCGAAACGACCAGTGGTGTTCGACAAGGATGTCCCATGTATCCATTCCTGTTCAACTTCGTCATGGACGAAATAATGGAGTGTGCGCAGCAAAATCTTCAGGATGTAGGCGTCGAACTAGAAAATAGTGAAAAGCTATGTGACCTACATTACGCGGACAACGTTGTCTGCTTGTTCGAATACACGGAACATGCTCAACGTGCACTAGATAGACTTGGGAGAGCTATAGCTCCATTCGGCATGCACTTTGCACCTTCAAAGTGTAAAGTGATGTTACAAGACTGGACGTCAACGATTGCGAGCTTGATGCTCGCTGGGAGGAACTAACAACTGTCGACCGCTTTAGTTACCTCGGAAGCAGCTTGACGACGAGTGGGAGCACAGTGGTAGAGGTGAGTACGCACATATCCAAGGCTGGAGCGGCGTACGCTGGACTGAAGCACTGGTGGCGCCGACCTGATATTTCACTGAAGTTGGAAGGTCGTGTGTACTGTGCTGCAGTGCGTTCAGTTTTGTTGTATGGTTGCGACACTTGGAGTCTGCGTGCAGAAGATATTCGTCGTCTTCAGGTTTTCGACCACCGATGTTTACGTAGTATCGCTAAGATTGGGTGGAATGACCGAGTGAGCAACGCTGAGATCAGAAACCGAGTATTGGGTACTAATTCAGAGAACGTTTTGTCACAGCGTATCCAGATTAGTAGACTTCGTTGGTAAGGACACGTGTTACGTATGTCAAACACACGTCTACCATACCGTGTTCTATTCTCCGTTCCTCCTAGGGAGTGGAAGAGACCACGTGGAGGTCAACAGATGACGTGGCAGCCAGAAATGAGGAAATGTACAGCAAACTTAGGAAAAGTAGATGCTTCACGTCTTCGTGGTTGGGGTCCAAAAGATCCGTCTACCAGTTGGCTGGAGACACTGAAGGATATGGCAGCAAAGTGCGAACAGTGGCGATCGTGTTGTCACTTTCTATCGAATCAGAATGACTGATCGGTGTACGTTTGTACAGTTAGACTGTGTATTCCGTGTGTTGGCTACTAGGACATTCTTTCCTTCTCCCACCCGTGTAGGTCCACTCCCTGTGCATCTTGTGTGTTCATACTTTTTTAATTCAACGTGCAAGATGGTAAGAAAGGCAGTGGTCAGTTGGGCTTGCCCTACTGTTTAACGCTGTACGATGATGGTGATGATGGTGATCTACGCTTAAGCTGCCGAAGCGACGATTAGACTGAGTCTCAAAGCTGTTCTGTATTGCCGAATGCGATTGGCACTGTGACCCTGTGTATTTTATCTAACTGCTGCTCAATTGTCGCAATCTGAATAGACACTTGAACAGCGATCGCCACTCAGCATTTTCACGGAGTTCAGTTCATTCACCCATGAACCTCACATTTCTGTGCTCCGGTTTTGGATGCTACCTCGCACCATCATCGAGTCGAGGGTAGAATGAATAGAAGCATTAAGTGAGAAAGAGCCGATAACCAAGGAATTCACGGAATGTAAAGAAAAGGCCCGAATGCAACTTCGCCGAGACACTTAGCCATACCACTTAATGTCTCCAACCACCTGGTATGCGTGTCTCGTGGACCCCAACTCGAAAGTGTGACACGTCTCTCCTGGCCAATTTCACTGGCCAAGGTTCTCGTAACTTTCTGCAATGTCATGGGCTAACCACCTCGACTTACCTTCCAGTCACTACGTGCCGAGGAAGTCCAGGAGTGGACATGCGTAACACGCTCCAGCCACTTTAACCTGTTTAGATTCAATGCCTGTTTCACCCGCTGACCACTGGTTCGCAACGTCCTACGCCTAACCTCAGCATTGCTGATACAGTGTTCACATCATATTCTGGCAATACTACGGAGACAATGATGCTCAAACATCGACAGCTTTCGCCTGCTTTCTACCCTTAACGGCCATGTTTCTGAGCCGTTTAAAATAACAGGTCCAACCTCCGCAGGG
This sequence comes from Fasciola hepatica, assembly GCA_948099385.1. Taxonomy (NCBI): domain Eukaryota; kingdom Metazoa; phylum Platyhelminthes; class Trematoda; order Plagiorchiida; family Fasciolidae; genus Fasciola; species Fasciola hepatica. Next base: position 9,398,906 of record CANUEZ040000019.1, read on the forward strand.
TGCACTCGACTCTCGATAGATAACCAAATGTCACGCGGGCACTACAGACGACTGAGGGGAGGGACGATTGAGGTCCCCATTCAAAGCCTCTTATAACACTTATAACTTCTCCGCGATGTACCGGATGAGTAGAAGTTTGTTTACATTATTCGATGGTTCATTTATTTAAGCGAACTTAAATCCCTGGGGGTTTTTCCAGTTCGATGATGCTGATGAGGTCTGTTATCAACAAAAGTGGAATAATTGGTTAAATTCCCGGTTGTTGACTTTTAGGTATCGTTCATTTCAGTACATGCACTGACGATGTCACCTCGACTGGTGATGAAACGTTTGCGATCTAAATGCCAAGCTCAGCGATCGGAACATCATAGTGAGTACTAACTGTGCACAGGTTGCCGGCTTTGGGCACAGTTTCATGATGACGTCAGCGGCTATTGAGGAATCAGCACAAAGTTGGCCGTGATTCATCTTCCTGATCGGTTTAACATTCATTCACTCTGTTAGCCTACTTTCTAAGCGTTCGTTCTTTTGAGGTACGGAAGTTAAGTCGTTTTTCCAAGACAGTGGTTGTCCAACTTTGAAATTTTGAAAATAACTTCCTTCATTGTGTTCTTCAGCATTGCTCTGAATGTGCTTTCCTGTTTTTTTTCCAGTGTTCTTAATGGGTGCTTCTGTATCATCTACTGAATCTCGGGATGTTACCTTCAGCCCAGATGATATCATAGTATGTTTTGTGTAATCACTCCAAATACGTAGGTCACTTCTGATGTTCTGAACCGAATACAACATGGAGTCACTGAACCTCGACCAACAGGTAACTTTCGTACTCAGACTTTTAACCCCGATAATTCAGAGCGCCCATCTGTTGCCGAATTCGATCTCAGTCTGCAGTTAAAATATGAACATGAATTGGAGAAGGAGTATGATCGACGACTTCGTCTCGTTGAACAGAGGGTAAGATCACACTTGCTGTTATTTTTCCAAATTTTGGGTGATTAACCTTTGCGTTGCTTGATGAAATTTGTTTGCCATATTCAGCTTGTGTCAAGCTGCTCAAATTGCTTATGACAACGATAGCCCCTGTTCATTATTGAGTCTGGCTTCGTTTTCATATACTCTCTGTTCCGTTGCAAAGTGCAATGAGCTCGCTATGATCTAACGCAGCAAGGCTTCCGATGTAAATGAAATATAACAATGAATGGATATAATGTATTAGTTTTACACATTGACGGATTCCAACAATTGGACGGTTTACACAGGATTGCGTTGGTAATCTAGTCCGCATAGCTTCAGAATAAAATTAAAAAACAACAGTTTAAACGAAAAAATCGGGTCGATTTTGTTTAGTTGCTAGCGGGAGCTTTATGATATGATTCTGAATTTCAAGCAAGACGAATAAAGGATTTATCTTGCGTCACCGGTTCCACCATCCACTTGGATAGCAATAGTTGCTGGTTTGTAATATGGTAATGATTCCTTTTCTAGGACAAGTTTCGGTTTAAAACAAATCCAGTACTACAGCATAACTCTACACGAAGGGTATAAAACGTTTCTCGTACATTGTTTTATGTAGGAACAAAAATCGATATCGGTATTCTCGCACAGAGATGGTACTGTTTCTAGAGTCAGTTCAGGTACGAAGTTGAAAAGGTAGGTTGTTAAAAACTCAAATGTTCATTGACTGTATTTGGATAAAAGAAAATCCTGACGAACACCACTTCCCGCGATGAACTCGCTTGAAAGATCACCATAAGTAGAAGCTTCGCTCCAGCTACCATCATACGGGGAATCACAAGTGGGATGAATTTCTTGGGTCCAACCTTCAATAAAGGACACCGTCAGAGAACTGTGCAGTCGATTTTAGATCAGTCCAAGTTAAAATGATGAATACATGGGAAGTACGGCTGTGTCTCATTTGTCCCAGAATAGAGATGTGATCCATACATTTTCGACCGGCTGGGTGCAAGTGTGCACGCTGTTCGCGAGCGTTGGATAGTCGACAAGGGTTTATTCGAGTGAGCCGTCTAAATGTGATACCAAGTTAATTCCTATGGTATTTACAATGTGATTTGTTGTTTTGCTTTGCAAATAAACACAACCACAGTTTCACACCGTGCCTGTTCACTTTTTCAGATTTCGTTAACTTCGATACCAAAGCTTGACCTCCGTCGTCCGAAATACCTTTTTAATTTTATGTGACCAACTTCTACGTGAAAATAAGTGGGTTTCTCGGATGTTTTTAATGAGGGCTGTCAAGTACAATGGAGGGAGATAATCCACCCGGTCCAACAGCCCTGGGCCTTTTTATATAACTAACTTATCGGATAATTTCCGTCTCCGACGGAGCGCCGATACCCAACTTGGTGGTTTCACTTTCCACCATTATCATAAGGTTCATTTTAGAGATGGACCAATTCACTTGTTCCTCTTCATGTCCCAGCCAGTTTTCCTGAAAATGAACTTACACTCGGTTTTCGTGGACCGACACATCCAATCGTACAGCAAAGGTTGTGACCATTGCTACTCATCGCCGCCGTCTCTATCGTTAAATATCGCAGTCCACCGTCACCCGCGGTCATTTCTCAAGTTCATGGTCACATAACACCTCATTCAATGTGAAATCTGGAGGGTTGGATTTGCAAACACATCACAGGGCAACGGATGCCAAGGATACCCATCGTTTGTTAAGCTTGTCTGCTGTTGGAAGCAGCTTAAAAAGCTTTCATGATCCATGGATAACAATCTTTGGAGTTCTGGTTGCAGTGATATGCACTTTTGAAGTCCTGTCTAAAAGGCGGATCGACGGCTGTCATCTGCAAGCAACTGTGCGGCATAGGTGACTGTATCGTTAGTTTTACCATAGACGAGGCTTGGACCCAAGTAAGCACGAACCAAGGTGTGACATGAGTTTACAGACACATGTTAGAATAAACGATAATCTTCGATTGATCCACGCCAATGGACAATGACAATATGGTCAGCCTGATAGTCTAACACAAGCACTTGGCTCGTGGGGAGTGAAGCTTGAGATCAGGGTTGTATCAGGGATGTGAAGTGAGATTATCGGAGTGTTCTTTTATATACACTTTCTAGAGACGGTGCCGTCATCCTGAAGGTTTCAGGTTATTAGAGGGGGGGGGGAGAGACTGATACACTGTCTCACAGTCTTCGAATAGTTAAGTGAACATTCGGGTGTAAGGACTGTGCTTAAATCTGTTCTGCATGCAAACTACTGTAAACGTGAGACATGTCTCCTTAGCCGCATCGATCTGAAGTTGGGGCAAAAGGAACAAATGTTTGAATATTTTCACTGTTAGATGTAGAACGTCGTTGCAAGGCAAACATTTATCTTCAGTGGAACGCAAAAAGAACCGAAGAGAGCTGAGTTCCCATCGTCACACATTAAAAGAACCCCCTCTTTGTGGCACTGTAAAAGTGACTCAACCTACCGTACCGTTATCACCTATGTTATCTGATTTGGATTCGTTCCAAGCCTGTACATTCTTCAGTGGTTTTTGAATTAGAAAGGCCTTTTACGAAAAGCATGCTAGTTATACAGAAAAAAGTTTTTGCTTCCTTCTTATTATACAACAATTCATCATGAAACAAGTCTTTTTCTGGGTACAGTAACCATTATATTTAACTCGGAAGCCGGAACGACTGTGGGACGTGAATTAAGAGAGGCTTGTTTTTATTTTTAACCGATAATCGTAACCTTCGACTCAATCGGGTCACAGTCCAACGCGTGACCAGTTGTGGTCGAGTGGCATAAACGTCATCTCGAAGGTAGGGGATTCGAACTACGTCACTGCCGGTCACGTTGGTCGTAGATAGTAATCCACTGTCAGCTGACCCACTGAGATCCTATATGGGTCTGCACACCAAATCTGACAGTCAGGTTTTCGGTTTTCCCTGCTAGTGCAGCGGGCGTTTGAGACCGTAAGATATTACCCTTCCATTGCACTCATGCGCAAGCGTGTAATGTGGGGAAGAGGCAAAAACACAAGTGAAACGCTCATGTAGGCGCATCTTATTATCCGTTACGGAGGACTCCGATGTCCGCGTTTTGTTTTGCGTTAGTTGGTGTAGTAGTTATTAATGTGCATTTCGGCTCCAGTCCTCATCCCTGTGCACCCCGTTGAACAAGCAAAACACGATATAGACAACGTCTTTTGGGTTTGGGGCTGTCCGGCTTCGGATGTCGACGACTGCTCATCGTTGGAAAAAACCCCAAGTACTGCACTTGTACACCAACCTAGTGGATTTTCGATGAGCATATTTACCGGAGCTTCCTCTTCATAGACCTTGTGGATTGTTGAACAAGGCATGCAGTTCTTTACCTTGTTTGTTCTTTGTGATAACAAAGATGTCTTCTACATGACAGGGATATAGTATCGTATCAGATATTTTACTTCTGACCTTGTTCTCTAGATGAGCAACGAAAATATCCGCAAGAATAGAGACCAATGGACTGCTCATGGCAACGCCATCAACTTATCGATACTCTCCATTGAGAAAGTGGAACTTTACGTTTAACGTACATAATAACAATAGACGTGTCGACTCGGTAATCCGATATGAACATGGCGCTGTTCGGTTGTTTAGCATATAATACCAATGGTTTTCTGCAAGGGGGTATTTGTGAACAATGAAGTAATATTCACAGCAAGCAAATGCCGTTTCCGGTTATTTTCTTGCGACAGGTTGCACATCTCGAAACTGTCCTGCACTGCGTGACTCACGATCGCGTCTCTGACTAGCTTTAGTAACTTGGCTAACCATTCGCCAATTCGTGTTGTAGTTAGTTGACTATTGATTGGTCGCACTGGTGTATCTGTTTTGTGCATTTTCAGTAGACCATGCGGTTGTGGTGTTTGACTCCCACTGGGTCTCAGTGACTTGGCTGTTGAATAGTGAGTATCCCATATATATATATATATATATATATATATATATATATATATATATATATATATATATATATATATATATATATATATATATATATATATATATATATATATATGCCTATTTAAATGCAAGTACTCGACCACGTACATAGACAGAATGGGAACGCAGTTACGCCATCAAATGCCTGAACACATTCCAATGTGGCTTCAGAAGACAGTGAACAAATTCATCATGATTGTATCAACAACCGAGCAAAGGTCAATCAGATCATCAATTGCTCAGCATCTTTACGGGACCAAGCATTGCGCCATCGCAAGTCAAGTCGTTCAAAGTAGTCTACACGAATACCGAACTTTTAAGATATATGGAGATTCTGTTGGTCCGTTCACCACCGGGAACTGTGCAAACAACAGGAGTTTGTGATCATTTTATTATTCCCATGATAACGGAGTGTGATAATCATTGTATGTTTATCTGATAAATGCATGTGTGTACATCATATGATTTGGCTTTGTTTCTAAGCATTCCGTTCATCCATTTTGCTATAAAAATAATCACTTTGACCGCTGTATACACTTCGCAAAAATGCGGCAAAGTGATACAGAATGGTGCATTGTGCAATCTTTGCTTTTGACTTGTTTCCAAAAGTTTCAGTTTCTGTGGTACAGTAACCGCCCCCCTCCCCCCTTGTTAAATCGGCCAATGAACCATAGTACACATTTTTGTCATGACGTCGAATCTCGATGAAAGTGTTCCGCGTTTTTCCTTGTTGGTGGAAACTCCCCTTTTCTTGTAGAATGAGGAGCTTTTCAAGGAAGCGGCCGAAGAATACACACGTACCGTCGAGCGTTTGGAAAATAAATACATGTACGTCTATAATCTTGCAAACGAGGGCCGGAGGTATTTTTGGTCTACACAAGTAAAACCGTCTCTCACTCAAGCCTTTAAAATTTCGTTTGTTTTATTTATATTCACTTTATCGTAAATAATGATACACAGCCGTGCAAGTGAACATTTACTTCACTTTAGGCTAGGTGTTGTCTTTCCTTTGTAGTTATATGGTAATAGACCTCGATCAAAGAATTCTGCTGTTCATCAAAGATAACCAAAAGAGTTTACGCCACTGACTGTGGGCCTTGAGTCACAAATTTATCATTCAGCATCCAGCTCTCTCTTAAGGGACGGGTGTACGTCACCGCGGTTCGTAGTGTTTTACTTTGCGGATGCGAGACCCAGGCACTTCGCGCTGAGGATGCTTTGCGTCTTTCTGTTTTCGACAACCGGTTTCTCTGAAGCATCGCTCACGTCTGGTGGGAACATCGAGTGAGCAATAAAGAGGTACGTCGTCGTGTGTTCGATGCTGTAAGTCGCCCTCTGACCGAGATAATCGCTCTGCACCGCCTCTGGTGGCTCGGTCATGTTTTGCGAATGCCTGCTTATCGTCTGCCTTTCCGTGCTCTATTCGCACGTGCTGGACAAAGCGTCGCGGTGGTCAGGTCACTGGCTTGCCGTATAAATGTAAACAAGCATCGGCTTCGGTTGGCGCTTCTCGCCTCCCTGGTTGGGACCGAGGGACGAGGACTGTCGTTGGTTGGAGACGTTGAGGGACATGGCTTAGAATAGAAGTCTGGCGCGAATGCTGCCCGTCGAAGTCTCATATCTCATAAATACAAAAATGTCATCTGAACAAACAATGAAAAAAGACACCAGAATTGTACGGAGGAAAATCACAGTGTGCTATTTTTACTAACTTTTGTTTGTGTTCTTCATTCCCTCTCATATTTTCGTAATTATAGCTGCTGCGTTAGCGTCATGCTTGATCGCAAGCCGGTGTTATATATATATATATATATATATATATATATATATATATATATATATATATATATATATATATATATATATATATATTCACTAGGATCTAATTTGATTCGTCCGGGGTGTGAATGCACACTCTTGATTGAAGAGCCCGGCCGTGTACTTCCGGGGAAATTTGGTCCTTACGTTTACATACTACTTACTATCAATAAGTATATATATATATATATATATATATATATATATATATATATATATATATATATATATATATATATATATATAATCATTTGGCAAGGCGAACTTCACACGAAGCCACAGTCAGGCTGCTACTACCTTCCGGATCATGCAAGATACGCAAAAGACGCGCCTCGGGTTAGGCGTCTAGAGAGCGGTTATCTGTATTGAACATTGAAATTGAACTATTACCGAGCCGCAGTAGTACTTTGCCCGGCTGCAGCTTATCGTGTTTGATGCAAACATCATCGCTGAACTCGGAATGGCGAACTTCACAAAGCCCCTGTTATTCAGGTAGTGAGCTGTCTGACAGTAAAACCGTCAGCCACAACTCCGACCGACAATGGTGAGTTTCATAAACTCACTCAGGTTCGCTTACCGACAGAAACTACTGGATGGCCATAGACAGACATACGTGGTTTGTGAATTACCTTGCGGGCTTTGACTGAATTAAAGTAGCGTTCCATTTGTTGTGTCGGACCAGTGACCAGTTCGTTGACTTCAAACAAAAACCATTGACAGGGATTACCTAGATGTGTTTTTGGTACGCAACAGTTAACAGCACTTAAGTGTGATCAATTTTCTATTCCAAACGATGGCACCTTTAACTGGCTGTACGGCAGAACGTTGTTAGTTCTATCGCATCCTTAAAACAAACTGTTCTCCGTAAATGGGGTGTATCACTGAGCGCTTTCCGACAGGCAATTTTCCATCATGCCATCTCGATATAACCGTCTTCCCAAATATTGAAACAGCATTATTTCATTTTATACTTTGGTTCTAACCAAATATATTTTACCGCAAGTAAATTCTGTAGAGCATTTGCTTCAGTAGTTCTCACGTGCTTAGAATTCAGTCAGTCTGATTTAATTACACCCTTCTGTCGCACATTGTTATAATAGTGTAATTTATACTTTTAGGCGTCCCACTCCTGGTGGCTGCTGCACGGCAGCAGAGCAACGGGTCGAAGATTGTTACCAGTCTAATCCGGATAAAACGCTACTGTGTTCAAAATTAGTGGCAGAATACGCACGCTGCGTCAACAACTTCCGGTTGGTACGTTCGTGATTCTTGATCTTGACGTTTATTTTTGACTTAATCTTCCTGCTTTCCAAGCTAGACATCATCGATTCTCCACGTTGTCAACGATCACGTAGTAGAATATATCAATATCATATTACTTGTTAATTTTTCCTTGGCTAGAAATGCGAGCTCATTTGCTGAGAAATAAAAGATTTCATTTTGTTCGCATGTCACCATAACCAGTAATCCCTGCATGTTTGAGTAGGCACGCGTGAAGCTTTTGTGTACTCCTATCACAGCCAGTATAAAAAGCACAACTGACGACTCAGCGACGCATAATTTTGCTTTCTTTTTCAGGCAACCGCCCGGCGTGAGGTCAGCTGAGTAGGACCGAGCGCCCCTGAACAACGAACTATCTGGTGATACTGTGACCTGTGACAATAGATAATCTCTCTTAGTCATTGATTTTTTTGTTTTTTCTTGAAATATGCTTCGATATTCAACGTGTGTCCAAGACCGTGAAAGTATAACTAGTGATAATAGAAGCAGTTGCCAAAAACATATCCGTCCGTACAGAAACACTGCGCGTCCTTGGTAAAACGTTTTTGGTGAGGTGAATACATACGAAAAATATCATGAAAGCCTGCGTAAAGATTGATTCCTGCGACTGATTGTTCAGCGAATACTGGTCAGATTTACCTGCCAGTCAAAATCAGATTAATTTTAGTGGAACCCAGAATAACCGAAATCAGTCATAAAATCAGGAGAAACGTGTCACAACATCATGGACTCTTTTGACACCTGTACGCACAAAAGTTCCCCACGGGAACCAATTAAAAAAGACCGATAGCGGTCGGGCAGTGGCAGAACACAATTATTCAACGCGATTTGTGAATTCAAGCCACCAATCAAAATAGTCTGAACTGGACTGTCTTCATCGAAATGAAGACAACAAAAAGCGAGGTAGCTCTTACTCATCATCATCGAGCGCTACCCATCATTATGCGCACCGGTGTGGTGATAGTAGTGGGCGCGCAGCCGGCTGGGGATGAGGCAGATATTTTGCTATCACAGTTGCTAGAAAGAGGGTTCTGTAGCGAATGTGTTATGCTTGGTAGATGAACAAGGATGATATGTACACAGCATTTATGGGGTCGAAAAGAGATCGAAGTGCGACAAGATGAAATTCTCAACTTATCATGGTGGTGTTCACAAGTTAATTGGTCAAAAATATTGAACACCATAGGTGGGGGGTTGGCGACTATTCTGGTGACTGAGCCAAGTTTGAGAACTCTCCTCCGGAATGCGATTCAGCTATGGCAATCGGTGCGGATGCTCCCGAACTGAGTTGGCTCGTTTGTTGCATTAGTGAAGGCATTGGAGGCAAGTTGCGCCAACTCTTACAGGAAACTGTACGTGCACGATGCAGTTTATATGTGGGTGCTGCTTCGACCGATGCGTGTCTCTGAGAGAACTGTGGATAAATAAAACGAATAAATATAGGTTTAAAAGCGATCAATCTTTGTCATGCACAACATTTAGGCTGCAAGTTCTGTTTCTGTGTTCACTTATTTGTCAATATGCAATGTGATTCATGATGATGATGATGATAGTGTTCTGTACACGCGACTTGCCGTGAGATCATCAACTTCGTCAAAGCGAATATTGTTCTGTAAATACTTTTTACAACGCAGGTTTTATTGATGCTGTGTTTTTGTTCCAGTACTGAAAAAACCCTGTATTTGTCGACAGATACATTTCTATTGCTTCTCGATGGCGTCTAATCGCATGCGCGTGCATTCCTTGTCTGTTATTACACTACCGGCACACGTACACCCATCCATATGACTTCTCTAGGTTCGTTACTAATTGATTCAAGCACTCAAACACTAGTTGACAAGCGCACCAAGTATTTTATGCGTAAACCTCTTGAAAATTCACTGCTCACCAAGATGAGTAGTGAATAGAAGGTACGTTGAGCAGTTCACGGCAGTCTAGCTTCAAAACTCTTGCTGCTGAAAACATCCTTCTGAGATTGGCTGAGCTTCACGAATGGAGTTCATCTATTGGGCAGTTGGAGCAGCCGTGCGCTTATATCCTTCATTAGTACTGTCTTTTACTCTTTCTACTAGGCGCGTCGATTCGCCAGTTCTAAGTTTTAAAGTAAGAACATTCCGGCGGTAGGTCCCTAGTTGACTAAACTGAAGTCAAAGGTGGCAGTAGCTCATCTAGTAGTGGTAACAGCAATATCCCGTTGCTTCCTCAAATCGAACTTTTGCTTTGGTTTTGGCCTTCTGATATTCACACACCAGAGTAGGGTTGCGCATGTCCGTCATGTAGTTTTTGCAAACTATAGCAAGTTTCATTTCGATCGCGTTGGATGTTCAGTTCTTAACCGGTATACGTGATTCTAATCCAGTAGGACAATTTGCTACAAGGAAGGTGGTTACTTACGGTGGCATATTTCTTGCGCAGCTGGATCTGTCTTCCCATGTATAGGATGGGAGACGCAGATTCAGAGGATGACTCCGCTGGATGATCTGGGACGTGTTCCGAATCACCGGTGGCTAAGTTTTGCACACTGCTTGATCGACGCCGAAGCCAGAGAGGAGTCACACAGGTAGATAGGTTTGGAGCAGTTCGGCTGTGTAACGGCAACGATTTTATTCGAGATGGTTCCGAAGGTACACTGAATGTGTGCGAACGGAGTTCACGGGTCCTTGGTGGTAGTGGAGGCACGCTACTACAGCGGTTATCATCCTTTTCTGAAGTAAAGCATGGACAGATTAACATAATCGGGTTACAGCTGCCGTCGTCATTGGTTGCATATTCACTCCTCGGGTTGCATAAAGCATCTGCTTGACCTGACTTGGCATCGGACAATCAATTAATGACAGGACAATTGTGGTACTGGCAAATTACACCTAACATATCAATTTGTTTCAAATTGAGACATTTCCTCAGATTAGTACGGTATTCCGAGCAACCAAAGCGACTGCGATGTCTCAGTTTATGTTAAAGAAAAAAACGAAGTTGAGAGCTGCCAACCTTTCACCAATGTGTCCAGGATTGATTGTTTATTTAACTACGATTAAAATTCCGAATAAGGAACTGAACTATAGCGATGACAATCCCTCTGCTTTTGCTAATGATAACAAAATGCATTATTACATAGCATATTTGTCAATAAAACCCATGAAGAATTGTGATGAAATCGTGAATACCCAAGTCACAGATCGAAGACATTTCATTTATTTCGGCGGTCAAAAGTCCTCTTCCAGTTGACTTTGGTGTAGTGCATTTTGTTGTTGTCTTTTTTCTTTGTGTGTTAAACAACTTCCAATTTCGTCGACATTCGTTGGCTGTAAATACGCTGGCGATGTAGTTTTGAGGCTGGGAATTACCGGTACCCGAAGGAGCTTCACAAATTCAGAACAACTTAATGAAGTTGTAACCTAGTCCTCATCTCGCTTCTAAGTGCCGGGATGTTGCCATTTTTCTCTCTTCATTTAAGGTCACTTTCGTTCCCCCATCAGTAAATTTTTAAATTCGTGATCATATGCGTTCTCCACCACTGGTTGTACTGCTGTCGAGGTATTCTTCCTGGGTTTTTGAAGAAGGGTTTTAATTTGATAATGCAGTATCATATCTAGAGATACACTTGTTGATACTGTCACTGCCACACGCTTTAATGCTTGTTGTGAAATACTTTCCGACATTCATCGTACGGTGGTGGTCGAATGATTTAGGGCGTTTTATTACCTCCTCGGACGTCAAAGGTTCGGATCCCCGCCATCACGGGTTACTTCAGTGGTGGATCGTTAGCGCACCTGACCTATTGGGACCCTATATGATTCTTCACTCCGAGTCTCAGGGTCTGGCTGCCTGTTATCTCTGATAGTGCAGTAGGCCTTCCTGACTGTGAAGAATATACCCCTTCCACTGTGCTCATGCACAAACATGTAATAATTAAAAAAAATATACTGAACGAACTTTGGAAAGCTGTATCTACATCATGTGCGCGCTCAAATTTCTCTTCACTCCCAATTAAGTTTTGCCATATCATGCTGATCCGGCGAAAGCCATCATAGACTTACGAAATTGTTTGTTTGTATGGAAATTACCAAAATTCGTATATACTTCCGGATTTTGTATCTCTATATCCGCAGTTGTGGTGTAACTGTCGGAAAATCACCCAATCGGCTGTATAAAAAGCTAAAGCGTATGAGTGCAGTGGCATGGGTGTACCACATAGCGACGAAGGCCCACTACACAATTAGAAAAGACGACAACCAAACCCTGAGATTTGGAGTTATTAACTACGTAAGGTCCCAATAGGTCAGGGGTGGTAATGATCCGGATGACTGGGGATTATTGTCTACCATCAAAGTGACGGGTGGTTGTGGGGATTCTAACGTCAAACCTCCGAGATCATAATCAAACGTCCAAAACCACTGGACCACGATCGGGTTTTCTGCAGCTTCCTCTGCGGTAGGATGGAGAATAGAAATGGCCTGTGGCCATTGAGTGAAACGACTTGACTTGACCTGAGATAATTACCAGACATCCACCAGAAATGTGAACGAAGATTCATAAATTCACCTTACTATGAAAACTGTTTACAGTGAATGAAATAAAAACGATTCACAATTACCTGTTCCAGTCGATTGGGGGTTTTGTGGATTAGAGATAGAATCACGGTGTCGTACTTCTGATTGTGCTGCAATTAAAGAACTATGCGCGGCCTGTCGTCGAGCTATCAGTCGACTTGGGGGACTGAAGTTCAGTTGCTCTGTCTGTTCCGACGGGAACAGTTGTGACAGTGGTCTGCGATGCGGCCTTGGTGGTGGTGGCGGCGGCGACGGCGAATTAGTTAGTTCGGAGTGCAGCTTAATCTGGCGTAAACCGTCCATTCTACCGGTTGTTTGCGCATACTGCGTGTTACGAGGTCGTGAGCAGGTCCGAGTCGCACCGACCGTGGCAAATGGTTGTGATCGGACTCGGGTTGTGACACGCAAACAGTCGGGACTGTTGGCTGGTTGATGTTGATCAAATGAATCGTTAGCTCGTGTGATCCGCTACGGGAAACAGAACGGTTAAAAAGGTTGAGTCAGCTTATGCAAATCGCTTGCAGTAATGAAAACGATAAGAACGGAGTCGATAGGAGAGATTTTCTTAGGCGCACCGATCACGAACTAGCATGCGCATTAGTCCATTAACAACCTACAACAGAAAACATGCTTGATTCCACGGAACGTATTGAGAAAACAAAAATTAAAAAAACGCATAAAGTTCCGGAAGTTCGACTACGAAATCTTGCAATATAACGACAGAACCGTCCCTGACTGCGAGGGAGGCAAGTTTTGATGTCAAGATTTTGACCGACCGACAGGCCCTTCCCAAACGGACCTCAGAAGATGTAATTTTCACTGAATTCCATTCATGCAAAGCAAGATTATTCTCACAGCCATGTGGTCAGCTGCAGAAATGGAGGATGAACAAAGTGAAGGTTTGTCTCGAAGGCCAGTTTAGTTTGAGAATTCTAGTGGGAGCCCGAGTGCGGATGTCGGGCAAACAGAACACGTGTAGCTAGAAATCTGACAGTACGCGCCAGGTTTGTTTGCCGAGTCATTTGTATACGTGTTGAAGATTGCCAGTTTTGGTCGCATAAGCGATCCTGGTAATTTTGTTGTTGCTGAACTACATACATTGACTAAAAGAACCTTGCTGCCATGGTCATCGTTTTCGCCAACGGGCAACTGACTGTGACACAAAAAAACATTATCAACAGGTATATAGGGCATTGTCTACTAAAAAAAGCCGCCATCGCCACGTCGGTCATAACTTGTGTGGGACGACTGAGCGTGAGAGTAAAAGGACGGGATTACATATCAGGTGTGCGAAGTAACCTTGATTACAGATTAAATTTAACTGGTCAGATAAATCGTGTCAGAAGACTGTTGGTTTGATAAGTAGTTCTTAATTGAAATAGTTACTGTCTAAATCAATGTAACATCGCTAAACGGTGGTGTCAGAGTTTAAATTCGGTGCTTGAAAAGAGAACAAAGGGAAATGCTGTCTTATAAATATACAGGTTGATTTGAAATGCAGTACGTTAGTGTGCGCACATGATTTAACTGGAACGATGAACGTCGAGGATAAGTCGAACCAACGTGGCTACCCACTAAGTGAGCGCCACGGTTGGATTAACGAAGGATCTTTGTGACAGTGAGGAAAAGTGAAGGGTGAATGTAACATTACTTTAGTAAGCCGGGTGTGGTAGCGGTACAGCCTGACACCAAAGCTGATCGACAATAGTGTGTTTCAAACGAAGACAGCGCGCGTTTCTCAATAATGGGTATAAGTAGGCCCTGTCAGTCGAATTATTACCATGCATCGCACGCTTGGTTTACTTTGCGTTGGCTGTCGCACGTACACATTGGATCGATAAGCTGTCATCTGCCTCTCATCTATAGGAAATCACTCACTCAGACATTGCATGCACACTGACCTTGGCTCTCAATGACTGTTTCCTGTTCTCATGTCCACTGAGCATTACATATCTGTGCTCATCGCAGTAAATCACGGTCAGAATACAGTTTTCCGCTTGCAGTGCGGTAGTTTTTCTTGCTGCCCTTTGGTACGCTCGTTTGCGGAAATAACGCACGCCCACCGGTAGGCTTCCTCGGCATACGCTGTTCTCCGAGGCAGATAGTGATTAGAAGGTAAGTCGAGGTGGTCAGTCCACGACATTGGACTTGGTCAAATAGGGCGTGTTAGACTTCCGGGTTGGAGTCCACATGATCCACCTACCAAATGGTTGGAAACACTAAGTTATATGGTTAGGTATCGCGGCTAGTGGCGTGGTTGCACTCCGACTCTTTCTTCATCTTCGTGACTTGAGCTTATCACCTTGATTATACGCTCTATGCATCTATTCTTTTTGCCTTTTACGGGACGATGCTGAAAGGTAGCAACCGAAACCAGAGCACAGAAGTGCGAGGTTAGAAGTTGTACAGACTGGACTCAACTGGAAATAACGTCTTGTCACCACGGTTAACTTTATTGCAATTAAACAAACCAAAACCATGCGAAAATGCAATTGGATTTTCCATTACCTCAGATGCAGGCCCCTCGTGCCAATAAATACATTCGGTGGTCACATCAAGATGAGTAGAATTCCAGTGAAAGTTTTTTTCAAATTAGTACTGTGGTTAGATGACATCGATTCAATAAAATAAAAATGTGTTGGCAATAAGCTACGTGGCTCTGATCGAAAACGATACGTTCGTACGACTTTATTGTGAAATATATAAACTGGTCTGCGGTCCGTTGAGGCATAAACTAAAGCGGTCGAAAACTATAAGCTACATCATTCAGCCCCAAAAATCTGCATTGCCAACACAATCTCGAAATGAGGCAATTTGATTAAAGTCTGCAACGCGGGTCGACTCGAAAAAAGATAACCTATATAAGAAAAAAAGACCTTCACTGACAAAGTGTAACCTCTTGAAGATGGAGAAAAATACAGTTCAGTGTCATACTATTACATACGTCCAAAATTATTATCGGCATCTTGTATTTGTGATAGATGGTTCAGACCATACGGGTTTATGGCGCAAAACAAGAGGAACTGCATGGTGCATGTAAGACTTATGTTTCGCATCCCAAACGAGTAGAAATCGTTCGAACGGTTAGCAATCGGTGAGAACATCTTGAGCAAGGTCCTTTGGAATTGAAAAAAGCAGTGCACAGAAGGTCAAGATGGGGTGCAGCGATAAAACGGAATAAAAATGCAAATCGCTGCACGCACATGTATATTAGTTTTCATGGAAACCTATGAAGACCGGACGTACGAACCAGACACTGAAGGCGCCCCGAGCGCTGCGCGAAATGTTCAAATATGGGAAGAAATGTGACTGATATTACGCGATTCAATTCAGATTCAGCAATCAAAGGAGCAAGTGAGGGGATCCGGAAAGTAAAACGAAGTCCACATACCTTTTTTAGGGCAGCCATGAAGGTCTGTGGAACGCGATACACAACAAAAACAGGGAGATGACGTGTGATTGAATAGAAATTCACGAGTGGTACAGATGAAGCAGTTCGGTGGGGTGATGAGTATCACGTGGGAGTATGACTGACGACAAACATGTTACGAGCATCACGGATACGCGATGGTTATTATAAAACGAGCTCTTGGCAAGTCAGGCGTACAGCTGAATCAATCCACAAAGCAGGAATGAAATTTTGCTGCCCACAGGAATTGCAAATTGGGGGATTCTGAAGCTGAACAACTTACTCAAGTTAGACGATGTTCTTTCGTTCGGTAAATCAGTCAAAACTACACAGCCAGAGGGCATCGTAGTACGTGGTACCCGAGCATTGTAAACCAATCAAACGTGCCCACATCCGACTGTCGGAATGAAAGGCCTGAAGTCAACCTGTTAGGGACTTGGAGGGAACGAACATCGTCTTGTATCAGGATAGCCCTATATGAGGAGTTAGCACGCCCCGGACTGTGATTCATGCAGAAATGCAGTAGAAGCAATCCACAATCAATAGTGCATCTGCAATCGTCTGGTTCAGAGTACAGTTTCTATTTTGATATTATAGCTTGGCGCAGTGCAATACAATACCGTTGAATAGCCTGCAAGACTGATCAACTATTCGGACTTTGGTATAGTAATGGTTAATTTACATTCTGTATGGGGTAACAGAATATCTGCATCTTAGCACTCACCATCAGAGGAGACCAAGGTTTCGGTCGGGGTGGAAGAGCTTTTGAGCGTGAATGCACGCTGGGCGACACAGACATACTGTTACCTCGGGAACATTGTCCTCGTTTCGCTTCATCGGGAACTCCATTAAATATGGGGCGCGTGGTCTCTGGATCAGAGGACGTAAACACCTGACTGGATGCCGGTTGTTCCTCAAATAAGAGGTCAATGCTCTCCGTGTTTGGGTTCGCGGGGATCGCAGGTATTCGAGGTGGAGGTGGTCTCGGCGGAGGTGGTTGTTTTCGAAAGGCGGGTACACTATCCGGAACTGAAACTGTACGGGTGTAAGTGTATTCGGATGTGGTTGGTGGAGAGTTTTTCCTGTGCGACTCGGTGACCCACTTGCCCGAAACGGTCGACGAGTCGATGAAGGTGCTAATACGACGGAGTAAGATACACAGCAGTTGGTTAAAACGGTCAACTGGCGACAGAGGACACAATCGATATTACTCGTGACAAACTTAGTATTATCATAAACAGCGAAAGGAGTACATCTGACAGTCACCACAGCTCGGTGAAGATAACGCGAAATAAAGAAAAAATACGAACGCCACTGGGATTTTTTGGTGTGAACAAAGGATTTGGTCAGAAGACACGAGAATAGCCGACTTTGTACATTTACCTGGCACGTATTTCGAAAGCAGACGGGCAAAGTGGAGCTGATGCCGACGGCAGAGTGGTATTCACACACGAAATATTCAGGTCAGCTGAATCTGAGGGGGTTAATTTTGACTGCATATTCGATGGGTTCAATCGCATTGAAGAAGATGGCGGAGCTAGGGTTCTCGCACGACTCCTATTCCGAATGCTTGCCCGAAGCGGTTCACTGTGTAGACTGGCCGGTGACCGGTTCTCGGGAGATAAATATTCCTTCATTCATCGCGGAATGAAACGGTACAAAAAAGAATCAGATGTATACTCATCACGTACGTAAAATTTGTGGTTTAATGCTCAGCATTTCACTATTAAGTTCCGGCGGCACGGTGTGGGAACAAAACAAATAAATGAATAAAAGCTGAGTGCGCGAGCTCCTTCCGGGCAATCATAATCCAAAATGAAAATCTGCGGCCACATTTGCACTGAGTATAAAACAACTGACGTATCGGCATCATGTCACTACAATTTCAAAATGGGTTCATCCTTCTTCAGGTAGAACTGACACTATTACAGGCATAATTGGAACTGGCTTATCACAACCACTAATTCAAATGGAAGTATATGTGAAAAAACTAACGTAATACTGTGAATAAATGGTAAAGAATATTTGCGAACGTAAAAGCAATCGGACAGTAACATGACCAACGGATGACTCTAAACACAATGGTTGTGTGCTCATCCGATAGACATGTATGTATGTGTGCGTCGTGCGATTTTGCCTTTGTTTTTGAATATTTTGCTCATCCGTCTTACCATGAAGATAATCACTTTGACTGCAGTATACACTCTGCAAAGATGTAGCGAACTGATTCATTCAGGATGATGCACCGGGCAATCTGTGTTTTTGACTTCTGTTTTCGAATTCACGAATTACCATTACTGGCGTTGATATCATAATGTACAAAGTCGAAGTTACAGAAGGGACATTCACATATGTGGTTACAACAGAAAGTCATCCGATGGACAAGAGCATCATTGGCGACCAAAATAAATAAAACAGTTTTTGAAAACGTAAACTACTACATAACTGATAAGATGCTGCAAATGGGTACTTCTTCAATGTGAACCGATATCAAATGAAGAGACGATATCAGATTGAAAACATGAATGACAGAAGGGGCGAAAACGCAGTGTTATTATACAATTGGTGGTTCCTGCTTTCTTCACTCAGATCCAAGTATGGACTATGTGTCCTCGTTCTGACGAATTAACTTGGGAAGAATCACCTTGTGATTCTGAAAATCGAAGCTCCGTCCACGCACGCTCCATTCGATTCGAATGGGATTACAGCAATGAGAGTTAACTCGAAACAATTATTTCAGGAAGTTTCAAACACATTGACTATCAAGATGCGGACAAATTCATATTTATGCGTATAACAAGTACGGAGAGTTATAAGTAACTAGCCGCTCGTGTACAGTGGGGTGGATTCAAGGTAGCAAGAAAAAATGATACGGACGAACGCAAAAACCCCTAGACCGAAGAACATGGATCGGGATCAAAAGGAATCAACCTTAAGAAAAATAAATTTGTGTCAACTTGTGATCACAGTTAGTGAACATTTCATGGGTAAAGTGTTCGGAAAAGAGTGGAGGTGGGTATTTGGAGTGTTTTATGGGTCTAATAATGAAACAGGACGAAACCCAAACGAGTCAAGCGAAAGACCACGTGGCTGGAGTTAGCGGCACACGAGAAGAGTGTTTTTTGACCTGCAATCAGAAAAGGCTTACTTCACATGGCCAGCCGTATATTGTCTGAATTAAAGCAGCCATGAAGGTAATTATCAAGAACAGAAGTACACTCATTAGTATAGCGCTAGAACCGCGGTTTGTATAAGATTTTAGAAGAACAGTAAAACTTTCAAGCATGAAAGAAATCCCCACAGATAATACAACAGGAAATGCAGTTTCATGATGAAATCAGAAATGAAGATGATTGCACTTTCAATAGTTGATTTCAGTAGAGTATGATTCGTAGTGCCACAAGTACGAACACGAAGCGGTCAGAGTAAGGCCTATACTCAAATGAGGAAGATGCACCAGCTTTCAACCGGGGGCGGGACACACACACAAGGACTCGGACTGAATCTGGCTGAGAACCACATCAGTTGTTAGGACTCACCGGAATTACAAAAACCGAACACAGAATACCAAATTCTAAGTAACGTGCAGTACCACTGGGGTTGTCTGCACAAGGCGCGGATATGGTAACCGCCTCAAAGTTAGGTGCACAGGTCAATTACATCCGGTTTCGACTTTGGCTAGGTAAACGATCAACACACCCTCACAACTGCATATTGACCGAACATAATGCAATTACCTACAAAAGCAGAGCCACATTCTGAATATGTTCAGACGAGGCGGTTTGAAGCCTTACAAACTGCTCACGGATAATATCATTCAACAGTTCTGAATTAGAAACAAATGCCGGTGTACCATCGAAAACGGAACGTGAAAAATTTCTCATCATAACATACCTTACTTTATTTTTGCATTTATTGGGAATTCAGACTGATACTGACATAATCTAACAGGACCTTCCATCACGACCTGCAGTATTATTGCGAGTATTGTTCATTACACGTGCTTTCCAGATTGTTCATGCGAACAATGAATTCTGTGACACATTTTGACACTACAAGTGCTGACTGATTCGCCGTATTTTTGATAAACAATTGGATGTTGCCTACTTTCCCACTAAAAATGTCTAGGCTCACACACTACCGGGCTCTTCAATCTTGTTTCACTTTGTATCACATTCGGTTATTCGCTTCATTAGTTTTTCGCGCAAAAGGTTCTTTGATTTGGAACACATCTTGGGCTGTCAAGCTAAGAAACTTATCTGACTGTCGAGATAAAGCGTTCACCATTTCTGCCGGGCCGGAGTCATTTTGCACAGGTACTTTAGTGTCTACCTTTCTGTTTATTGTCTTTAAGGGTTGCATTTGAACATCGGATGGATTGAGACCGAGGTTCGCTGTAATAGGTATGCTTTCTTTGTAAGGTTGATTTTTGTTGAATAATACTGTAAACCACTTTCGGATCAATTTTTTCTTGGCTGGGATCGATTTTTCTCAAATTCCTCGGTGGTCACTATCAGGAACGAACAATTATCGCCGGGCTAGTTTTGGGCGAAGCAGATGGTATTAGGTGATAACCCACAGATGCAATAAAAGATCGCTACCTATCGGATAAGCACATAGGTGCGCATGCTTTTCACTTTCATCATATTCTTGGAAAAGAATCAAAATGAACCATCTGAATTCTCACAAAATTAAATGGTGCATTCCTTTCGCACGTGTTGATACATTTGGCTTGACAATCGTTACACAACAGAACATTCAAATGAAAAGTAACCTAGTTAGCACATTGGCCCTGGCCAAATCTGCGTGTGATACTTACCCTAGAACGAGACAGGTTTCGTAATGTGCTAGCTTGGGCGCGGAGCTATAAGAAACAAAAGGAAGAAGTGAGCATTTTACATTTCTGTGATATGAAAACACTTTTATGTTGACTAATCTGTCAGAACCAAGATCGGTTCGGAGTGTATAGAAAAAATCGATTCGTCATTTGAAACGTTATGTAAGAACTTTATTGTTCAGTACCACAGCGAAGTGAAAATCGTTGATAGGTTTTCGACGTTTCGGTCACCACGGGTAACCGTTCTCAATACTGGTTTTACAATCGAAACTGGCCAGTTTTATTCAATTGTGAAAACAAGTCTTGAGAACGTTTACCCGTGGTGACCGAAACGTCGAAAACCTATCAACGATTTCCACTACGCTGTAGTATTGAACAATAACGTTTTACCACTACTTTTATGTTGATCCTATTTAGGACAGTTTATGACTCCACGAAAACCATTTACGCTTTAATGTCAAAGACGGTCTGTCAAATGTTGTATTGCAATTCCAACGAATAAACAGCATTTTCCGGAATAACTGATGGGGGAATTGAAGGGTTTACAGGCCTGATTTTACCATTCATATTTCAATTGCTCACAAAACCAGCAGCAGGCCGTTCCGAACACGGAAGAAGAGCGGGCACAAGGACCGTTTGTAAGATCAACAGAACTGTACAACACACTAACCGTAGCCTCTGTTGCTAACAGGTACTGTGCTCTTGTACGATACAGACGGTAAAGTTATGTGGAACTGATGAATAAGAATTCAACCGGATGCAACAAACTATGACAAGAGACACCTGTCGGTAGAAATCAGGGTGAGAACAAGGAATGCATCACACTTTGTGTAAGACATGTACTGAGTAGTACCACATCTCGAGAATCTTATCATTCACTCTGAATTGCTTCGCGAAATTCAGGTGATATGCTACGACCAAATGAGACTATCGAACGCCAGTGTGATCATTCAACCGAGTTATTGAACCCGAGGAACGTCAAGACGTCTGCTGAAAATCAATCCAGTTGTCTAGTTCCGTTTAACATACCTGCTTAGAGCGAATAGTAACGCATTATAAGCAAGGAACGAAGCCTCTATTGGGTATATTTAGTTTCGTTAAACATGCAGTCGCATCAAATACATGTCTACCAAACGAAGCTTTATTCCGGTATGGAACGGATATTCAGCTGCCGATTTCGCGGCACAAGCACCGTAATAGCAGTGGTTCTTTCAACAGTTGTACGCTTTTTTGGTATAGTCTTGAATATGCACGTGTACAATATTGGACTTCTGCTACCAAATTATTATCTGCTTTGTATGACCCCTGTTCGCACTCGTCAAATTTCAACCAAAATATTATTAACCCAAAAAACTGTCTTCTTACCGGGTACTTTCATTTTCCTATTTTCCCACTGAATTCGATTTTTTTTCGCGCTGTTACAGATTTTCTCACTTTTCTTCACTGCAGTCTATCCGATTTTGACTGGTCAATTTACGGTTTCCACAAGGTCAGCTGAACAGTATAATGTAACGCAATCGCCAGACTCTAAGTACCAATTTCGGGGTTTGAGTAATATAAATGTTGGAACCCAATGAGACATTTACTGAGCTTTGGGTTCATGAAATTTTCTGTTCTTATTGCACACGTGCGCTGTGATTCGATCGTCTGACTCCTTGTGGTCCGCTTCGACAGCCTTGGCGAAAAGGAAGGACGGAGTACTCACACTGCACGCGAGCTACCGAACGTTAAACGCGATGACCAAAAGAGACGCGTTTACGCTCTTCAGAATAGACGACCCTTTCGATGCTCTCGGCAATACAACCGGATTCAGTACACTGGCAGAAGTGAACGCCAAAGGTAGACACAAAATGGTGTTTTCCACGCCTTAGGAACTATACGAATTTCAGACAATGCCAACTGGATGTACAGTGATCCTTCCCTAGAGCGAACATCACGGCCGACCAAATTTGTCCGCTCTTGAGAAGGGAGTCGTGTATATCTCCCTGAAGCCAGGCTACTAATCGTTGTGACCGTGCCCAGCCGAGTCAACCATCTAACATACCTCCATCCACGTATGTTGCTGAACTAACCGAGTAAACATTGGAAAAAACGAGCCAACACGACGAGATGACAAAACTCATTCAGGCGTGCCCGTCAAAGCAACGATCCCATTGTACGGGCACGTTCAAGATCTTTCCACCGTCGTTTTAAATAGCATATTATTCTTTCCCATGAATACACAGGCTTTTGGCACGTTGTGTTGTGGCAGTATTTCGCGAGCTGGAGTAGAGTGCGTAGGCGATCAAAGCAGTCAACGTGCGTAGGGGATCAGATAAATCATGGAGTAGAACGCGTACGAGGAAACGGGAAGACGTACAGAAAATAGCGCAAAACATGGTCAAAATACGAAGCCAAATTGTCAGTACCGAATAAACTTGCGAGAGGTTTCAGTGAAATCATCTGTACAGTCCCGTTTGAAATAAGATACGAAACAATTTTTCAATAGCAATTTGTTTATTCAGAAAGGATTCCTGCCTTGTTTTCTTCTTCCTTCCATTTTTGAATACCGCGGGGCATGGATAAGCTTTCATTATCAAGCTACGCGTTTTTTTACATGCTTGCGCATGTGTGCGGTGGAAGGGGTATGTACCCCATAGTCACGAAGGCCTACTGCACTATCAGGGAAAGCCGCCAATCAGACCCTGCGACTTGGAGTTGAGAACCACATAAGGTACCAATAGATCAGGTGTGTTAACGATCCGAAAGACAGTGGATTACTGTCTACCATCAAAGTGACGGCAGGGTTTCGAACCTCCAACCTCCGAGGTGGTAATCAAACGCCCTAAATCAATCAACCACCCTCGGTCGGAGTAGCTCTAGAAAAAGACTAGTCTTACCACAGTTAAAAATTTTCCTCGAATCATAATCTACGTACGATGTAGGAACACGTTCCAGCAAATGTGATGATTCTTCAGTATGAATTTATAACCCCTCACCGTATAACAGTCTTCAATTAATATTATAGCGTTGTTGCAATTTGCACAACCAGCCATTACTGCTCGTGCGAAAATCACTACGCTTCATATTATGAGCCATTTCCATTGCTTTCTCTTGTAGCAACACTCCTCTTATGGACAGATGATTCCGACAATCAGCGGGAAACCATTCGTATACAGTGCTGTTGACATCACTGAAAATACTGAGACGTGCATGCAAAGTTTTTCGAGAAGTTGAAGTTCCTAGGTCCCAACTAGTTTTCATGCTGGGCTTATCTCTCACAATCATGTGGACTTACGTTCTAACTACACCTGAACTGCAACGCAATGCTCTTCACAGAAACTTTATTCTTGCGTGAAGTATTCCCCTTTGCTTTGTCACCAAGGGTCAAGAGTGTCTTATTCGTTGACCGTCTCATCACGATTTATAGGCGGCTGCGAGTTCAACTGGCGTTGTGTGGAAGATACAGTGAATATATTAGGTGAACCCAGCAAGCTTACAAACTGTGCGATCAAATGCAACTGCCACCACAACAGGTGTCAGTGGCTGTAGCGAACAACAGAGCGCAACCGACAACGCACAGAGTATACGCGGAATTCCTAAATATCCACGGGCACCGTAAAATGGTTCCAATGATCTTCCGTGAACTACCTGAAGGGCCTATGCTGTTCACACACACATACCCAGATGCAATATTCGACAACTGCAACAACAGAAGGGCATACGAGATTTCTTTATCACAGGATCAATTGGCATTTTCTATCGGTGTTTAGAAATGCGACCCGATGGCGGTATTCGTTCTTGAGGGGTTTCAATCGCAAAATCAGTCGGGATGCGGATAGCGTGTTCTCACTGAGGTGGTGACCGCTCTAGGGAGCGGACCACTGTAGTCAATAATCCTGCCACCTTCCAACGACTAATGCAGCTGGTATTGCAAGATTTATCTCCACACAAATGCCTCGTATTTATAGACGATATCATTGTGCATAGAACCTCAAAACAGGAACACATGAACACCCTAACAGTAGTGTTAAATAGGCTTACAAATATTAGGCTCGGATTAAAACCCACAAAATGTCGTTTCGTTCAACCGAACGGGAGCCATTAGGGAAATACTATCTCAACTTCCGCTGTAGATAAAGCCCTAAGAATGATGAACAAGTGGCATCAAGGCCCACACCACAATGAAAAGGAGAAATGAGAAGCTTTTTGGGTTGACATCATACTACTGCTGTTTCGTTGCACAATTTACTCGAATAGCCTCTCAACTTCACACGTTGCTTTTGCGAAAAAATCATTTCCACCGAATTCAGAGGGATGGAACTTTTACGAATCTTCGAGGTGCTTCACGTTCGGCTCCTATGCTAATACTATCAGACATGTTTTCTTCTGCTGGCTAGTTCATACTAGATACGGATAACAGTGAACCGCGACTTGGAGCGGTACGGTACAAATCGGAAGGATGGAAAGGAGCACGTAATGGCTTATGGAAGCCGATGCCTGAGCAAGTTGGAGAGTAATTATTGCACAAGTAGGACGGAAGTGTTAGTCCTTTTATTTATCTTCAGACATTTCAGCTGCAGATCGATTGTCCGAACGGACCACTAATCCCCACGATGGTTACAAAATTTTAGGGAGACAGAAGGTTAAACGGTGCGTTGACAAGAAATTTTGCAAGAATACGAATTTGAATGTCTTCACCGGCCTGGAAATATGCACTTAAATGACGACACCCTATCACCTAAGCCGTCCAATCTGTGCCCCACAACACGGAGCGACAGTGAGTGTAGACCGTGCAGAACATGGACCAAAGCAACGGACCCAAGAAACAAGCCTCATCTGCGAGCGGTTGCGTGCAGGAGCTAAGCAACCATCAAACAGGGAGATGGAGGGGAAGATATATGAAACACGTTGTCTGTGGGTAGTGTGGGATCAACTGACGATACCCGAGGGGATGATGTTCATCCACTACAGGCCTAACTATGTTGCTCGGGTAGTCGTCCTTTAGGCGTTAATACAAGAAGTACTGCACACCGACTTAGGGCATGCTAGTATAACTAAGCTCGAAACTACTGTTCGACAGCGATTTTGATGACCGCACTAAAACAAAGATATCATTAACTATCCCAGTTCGTGCGAGTTCTGCAGGAGTTTCAGAAACCCGCCCCACGTCAGTGAGGCACCACTACAAGCCGTAACCGTAGTTTATCCTCACGAAATGATCGAAATGGACAGCATAGGCCCTTTGCCTGAAACCAATCGAAACCACAAATACATCCTTGTCCTGGTTGACTACTTCATGAAGTGGTGTGAAGTGAATACTTTACACCAAGTTGACGTTGATAACGCTATCGTGGGAAAACAGATATGCCGATGAGGTGCCCCTGGACAGTCACATTCTGACACAGGGTCGAGATTTGAGAACGCCTCACTGTTGGAGCCTTGTTGATCCCTCGGAATAGACAAAATAAAAAACGAAAACCTAACATTCAAAAGGAAACGGCCGAGTGGAGAGGACGAGCCGCACACCGGAGACGGTACTGAAAGCGTTTACCAATCAAAACCCCAATCGATGGGACCGACTGCTACCATGGTGCCTTCTGGCATATCATAGCACGGCTCAACTTTACACTGGACGAATCCTACACTTCTTACGGACCGGAAGCGAGATAAGACCCCTGGTGCCAGCCGAGTGACCCTTATCGGAAACAAACGATCGGACGTCGCAGAGTATGTCTGCAAGGTGTTGGCTCATTGAGACGAGAAAATCAAACGGCCCTAGTCGTTTGGAGGTAGCATACCGATACCAAAAGGACTAAAACGATAATAGATCTTTCGGCACTCTCCTAGGGGTGAGTAACAAACTATGGCTTCGTAAAACGCATCCGGATCTTGGAATAACAATAAAATTGAACAAAACATAGCGGGGCCGTATGCCGTCGAACGTGCGTTGTCGGTCACGAAGTGCAAAATAGAAGGCCTTTGTGAATTGCATTTATTTATCGTAGGACTTGGTAGTAAAGAAGGAACTACTGTCGTCCGGTTCGTTACCATAGCTGACCTATTGGAACCTTATGTGCTTATCTACCCCGAGTCTCAGGGTCTGGTTTCCGGTTCTCTCTAACAGTGCACTGGGCCCTTGTGGCCATGGGGTGTACCTCTTTCCGTTGGATTCACGCGTGAGCATTTGCTAAAAAATACACACGATTTAGATCAGCGAGCGGAACTCCATGATGAGGACAACCATATACCTGAAGCAACAGCTGAATTGAAGGACCCGAGTGAGGAATACACCGCGGGGGAGACGTTCCCAGAAGGAGGCAGTGCAAGGCGAAATTGAAAGTGGGTATGGTGAACAAATTGATTATTGTCCGGTTGCTGACGATAATCTCCACTGTGCTATTTCAGGTCACACTAATTGCCTTGTGTCGGACTTGGAGTCACAGGACACTGGTTACGAAAACCAGGACAGCCCACCCCTCACATAACGCTACAATTCTGTGTTACCACTGTTATGTCTCTTGATAGAACTGTTACATGGTTTATCAATATAATCTTACTACTCCTTTCGGTGTTCTGATTATCTGGCACATACTAAAATAAGCGGTAGAGCTGGTGACTCACTTTGGCTTGCTCTTGTCATCCCTATCAACGCGAGATTCTGCGTTGTGCTTGGCTTTTCTCTCTAGCTAGGGGGTGAGTTAGCCTTACTGCATCCAGTGTCCGAGTTGTTGCCTAGCCGACGGCTATTTTGTTGTGCGGTTACTTGTCTAGGTTGTCCGGCCTAAGTGTTACGGTGTCGCGTGTGGTGATGAATCGCGTCGTTGTCCCGAGAGACCACAGGTGTTGTGCATCTTCAGTGTTGTGTGTTTATTGAGCTCTGTGCTTCATGTTGTGCGTGTGACGCGTTAACACAGTCCAATCTGTGGTGACTTAGACAGTAAATTGAGAGGTTCAGTGCCAACTGTGTGACCCGGTGGCAGAACATTGTCCCTTTCGGATATTTTCCATTTACAACAGAGTACATCGAAAGTCAGAATGGATTGCTGAGTGCATTTTACGGAATATTGCACAAAGAATGATTAGCAGGAACGATGAGACAAGATTTCAAAGATTTCAAAAGTAGCAACAGATTCCAATCAAAGTCGCATTATTTTTTATTCAATGCTGGCGCTTGAGTACATTCGAAAAGGCCAATGTGTTATCAAGGATAAACGGCAACTGTGATCCAAAACTTGGTGTTGAGATTATGAAAAGTTTTAAGTTGGTCAAGCGACAGAGTATTTCTATCTTCTTTCATTGCATGCTTGCGCACGAGTGCAGTGGAAGAGGCACATCCCACACAACTTTTGAGATCCACCCCATTATCAGGGGTAACTGGCAACCTGACCATGGGACTTGGAATGATGGAGGAGCCCACAAAGTCCCAACAGGTCAAACACGATTACCAGTCCAGCGACAGTGGACTACTGGCGGGATTCGGGCAGCTGACTTCCGAGGGGTGGAAAGTAAACGCCTTCAGCCACTCGACCATCAGCGGTCAGTGGTCAATGTGATCGATGAAGGCGGAGTTCAAATCTCGTGCCTTAAAGGTGGTAGAGACTGATACCCCTCAACTAATCTGCGCCTAATTTATACTTGATTTTAAGACCAAAGGTAGAGAATCCTCTACAGATCACCTACTAGACGAACCAACTATCAGTTCGCGAGATTTTCCCTACTAATTTACCATACTTCTAACTTTCGGAAGGCCGGTGCGCTTATGTGCCCATGGACCGGAAATGAGGCAAATAAGAAAATTCGCGTCTGATCTAGCGTTAAGCCTGTACCGCAATATTCGTGAAGATTAATCTCTTTTATTTTCATCCACCTATTCTAATCTCGTAAACCTCTCATAGTAGAAACACAAACAATCACTGAAAACGAGCTTGTACACCCAACTTATGTTCTCTAATTTAGATTGCAACAAAAAGAGTCCTAGTTTTTTTTTACACAATTTAGTTCACTAATCACGATGATCAGAGTAATAAACATTCAAAAATAGGTAGTGTTTTATCAGTCAAACAAATTAGATGTACGAACACGTTTGGTAAGTAGTGTAGTAGACCGAAACACACTGATATTTGAATCTTACGACATTTACCACATTACATCCCACATGCTTCCGCCCAATTTACCTTTTGCGTCCAACTGTGCGAGGTTAACGAGCTCTTGCTCCCGGAAATATGCCGCATATTGCTGGATAAACTCTCCCAACTGTAGGGCTCCCCGGGGCGTTTCATTTTTTTGGACCGAAGCCACAGTACACTGCCGAAATTGATGGGACGATAGGGTGGACTGGACTTGATCCGACTAGCATTCGGTCTATGTGAGGATACGGTGTGTGATGAACCATTCACCGCGAACGCGATCGGAATTGCGGGAGTTCGATACCTGGTGGTGTCGGCACCAGCAGACTTGCATGTTCGTTGCGGTTTCGCATCGGCTCGTAACGTGGCGGATACGACCTCAAACAAGTCGGTACTCGGATCCGGAATTTGTCGAGCGCGATTGTCTAGGAACTGTTAGTAACAACAAAAACAAACGAAAATTTGTTCGCCAAGAAAAAGAGCGTCAAACTATGCGCGGAGTCAACATGAATATCAAGAAATTAGCAGCCACATTTGTTGAAACAAATTGACACAAAAGAGAGACAAATGCGTAATGCCAGTTGGACTCAGCAAATGAACGGGAACAGAATTAGGTCACTGTCGACAATAGATACGTCACAGAAGACATTTCCACAGACCATTATTAGCCACCGAATGTTAGTTATTTTAAAACTAACAGTTCTGAGCTAAAAATTTGCTAGATTTTTATGAAACATCGTTGATTGGTCACATAAATAAATGTCAAGAACGAAGAGACCGATTCACGTATAAAGGAGCACATGAGACGCGAATTTCGATTACTACTTTTTTTCTTAAGTCTGGGCTGTCCAGCTGGAAGGAAAACCTAAGATCGTGTTCGCGGTAAAATGTATTCAACTCCAGAACTTACGGTTAGTGGGTAAATGCAAATAAGGAACCGGTTACCATCAGTTCTATGATAAATGAACCCGCAGTTCCAAACAGCCTGAACTGCAGCTGTTTACTGCCAAAAATAATTCCAGACCGTGGGTGACCTAACAGTCGTTATGGTGGAGAGTTTGGACTTTCCTGTTCCGGGTTCGAACCCTGCCGTCGCCACTGATCACTTTCCCAATTGGCAAACTCTAATTTAACGCGACCCATTTCCGGAAATACTGTCCCATTGTTATATTATAAAAACAGAAATAAATAGTAAAAGATCGGTTCCGTTCAGTTCATTCAACCACTAACCTCGCACTTCTGCGCTCTAGTTTTGGTTGCTAACTCGCAGCATCGTCCAGCTGAGGACATAATTCATAGAAGCATACAATGAAAAAGAGCGAGAAGCAAAGTAATGAATGGAAATCACGAAGACAAAAAAAGAGTCCGACTGGAACTAGTAAAGCGTAAAAGGAAAGTAAGTGTCGTAGCCAACCAGACAAAATTGAACAGAACACGGAACTTGCACATGAAACCCCATAGACACAGAATAGAAAATTGTGGTTTGCAAACGAACACTCGAAATGTAATAATCTATGCACCAAGCATTCAACATAACGGAGAGATGGAAACAACGACTTTGGATCTGCCAACAATGTAAGGTAACTGGCCCGACAAATTTACTTCGTTTTGCTGGTCGTTCGAACGCCGCCAAGCTTATCCCACCCATAACTGCTGCCTGATACCCCGAGTGAAATTCTACCACGGATTGGTTTGTCACGCACGGTGGACGGTAAACTTGCCCCAACAGAATTCGTAGTACAAATCTTTGTTGTTCACAGAAAACTGAACCCAGGCTATGATTCTGTGAAGAAAAATGGAAAATACCAACTATCCCAAAAACGCCAAAGCGAGAGCTCCAATTAGACGATTTAGGCAGATTCGTAATACGGTTCGATCCGAAAGCATATCGCAGCACTGAAAAACAGATTGCATTGTGGTAAATGCAATTTTTCAGAAAGCCAAGTTGCAAACATGAAACGTTTCTGATGCAAGAAAATTGATAGCGGATAATCCCCTTTATTCACGGTTGTGTACTAAGCTATTTTACTCCTCGGCTGATCAAGTCACACTAGATGCAACTTCCGAAACTCATTCTGAACCAATCAGAGGCGATAGAGGTGATGAATCAACTTCGGCCTGTAATACTTACACGAACGACCGGTGACAATTAACTCATGTCACAACCGCGCTCATGTACGATATAATCAACTTTTGGTAGGACAGTTAGAATGCTTAAACCAACGTTCACTGCGCAAATAGTTCTGGCCTCAGAAGAGGGATGCTAATTGTTTCGGCAGTTGAGAGTGTCCGAAGCCTAACTGCTTTTGATACACGTTGTGGGGCATGGCAGATCACTGTAAGGTCCCAGTATATGTCTACTGATTGACGGATTTCAACTAAGTGTGCGATGATCGAACCTGATATGGATTCGTTTCCTCCGTGTCTAAGCCATCATCGACGCCGATCTCTGATGCGTTTCGCTAGCTACCTTTGAGCCACACAGGTGCGCTTGAACTGCTGAATATTTATAGATGAGATAAACAAAGATAGCCTTTGTTCTGGCATAGAACTGCAGGTAATGGGAACACATCTGATTCTGGCAGCGCTGAAGGTAGGTCTTACTGTGGTATACAGAATTCTACTGACTCTTTCGGTTGTAATATCATTCTTGAATGCGAGTCTGATGGAGAGCAATTTCTATTCGATCTCCGTTATTCTCACTGGTTTTATCCGTTAGGTCCACCTTCAACCGAAGTAATTTCCCGGATATCTGTTGTTGATTAATGTCTTCCTTATATATGACAATTCATCGTCTCGAGTATCTGTGGTGCAGATTTATCTCGCTCTGTACACAAGGCGGTATATTAGATTTCGTTTGTAGTCAAGTGGCACAAAACTATGAAGTTCGTATACCGGCCGGTTTATATCATTTTCCGGTACACCATTCTCTGAACTGAACTGTCAGAACGTTTAGTCAGACCTACATTGAGAAACGGTATTAAATTTCTTACGTCTGTTTCCACGGTGAACTTTATTGCCGGGTGTGTTGTGTTGAATTCATGTAAAAAACCTCCATGTTCATCCTTTTGACGATTACACATGTTGTCAACTAGCGATATCAGCGATTAAACCTGTTCATAGCAGTATGCAATTTTTCTGTCTCTAGCTTTAACATGAAGCTGTCAGTAAGAAGTGGTTTCAAGAATGAGCCCGATGTCAACCTCACCTTTTTGACGATAATAAATATCGCTAAACAAAAATTGAAGATTCAAGGTACACCGCAGAATTAATTCTTTCAGATTCATAGGTGAGATTTCTAAAGTTATCATTTCTTTGCTAATACACTTAAGGATGAAGCTGAGTTCCAACTAGAGGTACGTTGGTGAACAAGGAAAACACATTCGAGGGAATCGTGTTCTTTCGTTTTATATACGCATCTTTTAAAGCGTCAATGAATTCGAAAGTATCTCATTGTGTGCTTCGCGATGTTTTGTCGTACAGGCTACAACAGTTCAACTATCCACTGGGCTGCTGCATGGTAGGTCGAATTCCTCATGGAAAGAATGGGACGGAAAGACAGGACAGGTTTGTGAACTTTAGGTAGAGCATAAAGGCGGAGTACAATGGAACCTACTGGCCTAAGGCTTTCAAAAAGACTGGATTTGATGTAACCTTGGTCTCTGAAACACGTCACTGCGTTCGCAATATCTTGTCTGGTCTCAGGTTCGGTCTTTTTGCAATACATCTCCAGTGAACTTAGATTAGTCACACAAGAGATGTGATGTCTTAGCCACAAGCGACTCGGTCTATCGCAACTATACCGG
This sequence comes from Fasciola hepatica, assembly GCA_948099385.1. NCBI lineage: Eukaryota > Metazoa > Platyhelminthes > Trematoda > Plagiorchiida > Fasciolidae > Fasciola > Fasciola hepatica. Next base: position 9,431,665 of record CANUEZ040000019.1, read on the forward strand.
ATCCTTTGTCTGGTCTGCTAAAAAAATCTGGGAGTTGCGTTGTAGACCTCCAAGAGCGTCAACGTGCTTTCGTGTTAGAGGACCTAGATTACGGACCTGGTAACGACGGTATTGATAATATACCGCGACCAATGACGATTTGAAACGTTCTAAATCTCCTGCCGATCTAGGTATGAGATCAGGCGTTTGATCCATCAGTTTGCCGAATGGTACTCCAAAATCAATCTGATCTACTTTGCGATGTGGGTAACAAAATTTCGAACTGAGGGACGACACTTCGACCAAAACTCTACACCGGGAAAGTTGTACACGTACCTTTCTGGTTGACTTGGAAAATGAGCCTGAGGTGTAAGTTGGCAGAGTTTAATTTTCGGTGATAACGATTATTGATGGTCGTCGAGAGCATTCCAGAAACAGGCGTTTGACATTCCTTTTGAATGACTTCGCATACGATCGATATTGGGACGCGTTTTTTTCAGTCATATTAGTCAACAGTTTTATAATATCTGGCTGATTGAAAACATGACGTTTAACAACTTTACTGTGTGGATAAATCTGACATCGACGAATATGTTTCCAATGAGCTGTACGATATTGGTCAGTGAAATAAATGGAACAGTTAACCTCACACATTTTGATCCGCAGAGCAGTGGTGCAAAGCACAGGAAAATAAGTCCATCTAGTGTAATCAAAATTCATTCAAATGAAGTGCACTCGTTCTGGGTTCCCTGTGTACCACGGTAACTTACAGAGTCAGTAACTATGGAAGCAGAGGTTCGTACACCCTCCAGTGGTTAAAACGAAGGTGCAACCACCCAATGGCCCACCATCTGGGGAAATGAACATGTGTCCCTATACTTATTCGGAAACATACTCACCAAAAAATAAGAATGAGCAGCGTACTACTGAAGATGGGGACGCCGCCCGCCCTCGAGGAAGTAGAAGCTCCAAAATGATAACCGAATCAGAATTTGAGGTCAGATGAAGAACGCGATCCGCATTCCAGAATTGCAGTCTAGATGGGCTGCGTTAATTGGAACATGTATTTTACACGTCTATGGATAGGTCTCCTGAATGTCTAGTACAGCCATACCCTTAGCGGAATGAAAGAAATTCGGGGTAGCCGACCTAGGACATGAGAAAATGACAGAGTTGACAGCTGGGATTGGTCATACTAGGCTAACAAGGAAGCCGATGGGAGAGATGAATGAGTTTGATGACTTTTCATGATTTCCTGACCGGAGTTTGGCGTGTTGGGTCACCTGATGAGGTTGACTTTTCGTCCTTCAAATGACGAAGTACTGGGATACAGAAATTACGTGAATTGGAATATGGAGGTGAAAACATGGTTAGTAGATGTAAAGATGGTGGCGCTAGGAGAAAAACCACGTTGAGTTAAAGATCGTGGCAGACAAGTACTCACATCCGGCTCGTTTACTCACAATACAAACTGGGCAATCAAGGAAAGTGGCGGTCAGCGATAACTCATGACGAGACTGCACCTTGACGTGGTGTGATGGCTTGCGCGCCTCTATGACCCAAAGAGCTATACAGGATGACTTCCTTAAGCCGGAGATGCAATCATACCTGACAGGTCAATGGGTAGAGGTCAGACAAAGTCCAGTCTCCTGGTCCTCCAGGTTGGGGGTTGATTTGAGCTAGCAACTCAGTCGGAAAAACCAGTGGAAGAATAATTGATCCAAGCAAATGGGCTTCCACTAAGCCATCCCGCTGCCTTGCGGATAGGTTCTTGTCAGAACTAAAGGCTTTGGATGAGGACCCTAATCGTTCTCCTGCTTTGTGGCTGGACACCCTAGCAGTACCCGTCCAACATCTCCCATGAACTGCACGACTACAAAGAATTCCATACTGCATCGGTCGTCGCGCAGGCTAATCAGGACCGCGCTGCCCATTGCATCGAGCGGGGTGGGTAGTGATAAGTGTGCTACTGCTCAGAGTTCCCTCTCTGTTATCAAACCTTTGTCTTCTGTCCCTAACCATCCCTCTTTGCCCCATCTATCCACCCATAATGCTCCCATTGATAACACGGTCGATACTCGCAACGATTCACTGTCAAATAGTGTCGGGAATAATCCTCTGTCTGGTAACTCACATTTTCTCAAGCCCCGTCAGCCTCTGAATCTCGGCTCCTTCAACGTGCGTACACTCATGTAGGCCGGTCAGCAGGCGTGCCTAGCCCTCACAATGAACTCTCTGAAGATTGATGTTTGCTGCTTAAGCGAAACGCGTATCCAGGATTCGAGCAATGTAATTCAACTAACTGCTCCTGGTATCTCATCGAGGTATATTCTGCGCACCTCAGGAGACGAAGCAGCTAGAGCTGTGGGTCAACGTGGTGTAGGAATTGTCTTGACTGACAAGGCTGAGGCTGCCCTATTAGACTGGATCCCTGTTAACAGTCGTTTATGTGCTGTGAGACTCCAAGGGTCAGTCGGCGTTCGAAAGGATAGTTGTGTTAAACGCAATTTGTTCGTGATCTCGGCGTACGCCCCAACGGAGTGCAGCTCAGACTTGCAGAAAGATGAGTTCTATGATGCCCTCGCCACTCTCGTTCGCAGCAGTAAAGGTTCTGACATTGTAGTGCTAGCTGGTGACTTCAATGCACAAGTTGGCAAACTCAGTGTGTCAGAAGCCTGTTTAGGTGGGCGTTGTGCTTTACCCGCTGAGCGCACAGATAACGGGGATAGGCTTCTCCAATTTTGTGCAGACAATCGATTGTTCTTGTCTAGCACAAATTTCCGACACAGCTCGCGTCGCACAGCGACATGGAGCTCTAACTCTACAGGTACTTTTAGTCAAATTGACCATATCGCCGTAAGCTACCGGTGGCGCAGTTCTGTTCAGAACTGAAGATCTTACTGGTCCACGTACGTAGAGTCGGACCATGCCTTAGTTTTAATGCGATTATCTCTCCAGCTCCATGGCCATCGTCGCAAACCGCAAACCCGATTAGCCGTGCAACGTTTGTGTGATCCAGACGTTTTCACCCGTTATGAGCAGAAGTCAGCACATGAGCTAGGATCCACGGAGAACAGTAATGTAGATGAGCATTGGTCTCATATCAAACAGGCGATGCACGTTGCAGCAGGTTTTGCCTGTGGTCCTGGATCCGTTGTCCATCAAAGACACTGGATCTCGCAAGAGTCGCTGAGTATAATGGAGCAAAAGCGTCAGCTTTCGAACCGTAAAGAGATGAATAAGATGCGGAGAAAGCTGCAAAGACAAGTTACGCGAAACCTTAAGAATGATTGCGAAAATTGGTGGGTCAATGTAGCCGAAGAAATGGAAGTGGCAGCTGCTTCAGGTAACAGTCAAAGACTGTTCAAACTTATTCGTGACACCAGTGGACGGCGAACTCAGGTCAGTGAAGCGATTTGCAGTAGGAATGGAGAACCCATCCATAACAAACAGCAAAGGCTTGACCGATGGGCCGAGTACTTCAAGGAACAGTTTAGCTGGCCGCACGCTAGTGTAGTTACTCCCGTGTCAACAACTGTGACTTCTTGGGTGGTATCACTTGAGCCCCCATCAGAAGTAGAAGTAGAGTCATGTATTCGATTACTAAGGCGGGGGAAAGCGGCAGGTCCCGACGAACTTCCTCCAGTTCTTTTCAAACTGGGTGGTGAGGCATTGATAAAATCACTAACCGCCTTGCTCCGTGACATTTGGAACGCGGAGCGTATTCCGTTAATATGGAGCGAGTCATTGATTGTTCCCATCTTCGAGAAGGGAATACGCAATGACTGCAGTAATCATCGTGGGATTAGCTTAATCCCGATAGTCGTCAAAGTACTAGCTTCGATTTTGCTGCATCGTCTTACACCGGCTCGCGAGAGGAATGTCCGCGAACAGCAGGCAGGATTCCGCCCAGGTCGAGGATGCATCGACCAGATTTTTACTCTTCGCCGACTACTTGAAACGCGTCACACGCACCGCCGACCAACAATAATGCTTTTCTTAGACCTGAAAGGCACCTTCGATTCAGTTGATCGAACAGCGCTTTTCAGTACTCTTCATCGAAAAGGTATGCCCCAGACGTTCGTGAACCTAATGAGATCATTGTATTCTCATACTTCTGGCCGCGTAAGGGTTTACGGTGAACTATCCGGTCGGTTCGAAACGACCAGTGGTGTTCGGCAGGGATGCCCTTTGTCTCCATTCCTTTTTAACTTCGTCATGGACGAAATAATGGAGAGTGCTTTGCAAAATCTTCAGAATGTTGGCGTCGAACTAGGAGATAGTGAAAAGCTATGTGACCTGGATTACGCAGACGACGTTGTCTGCTTGTTCGAATCCACGGAACATGCTCAGCGTGCACTAGATAATCTCGCAAGAGCTGTAGCTCCATTCGGCATGCGTTTTGCACCTTCAAAGTGCAAGATGATGTTACAAGACTGGACGTCAACGATTCCGAGCTTGATGCTCGACGGGGAGGTGCTGGCAGTTGTCGATCACTTCACCTACCTCGGTAGCTGCGTGACGACGGATGGGAGCACAGTAGTAGAGGTGAGTACGCGGATATCCAAAGCTCGAGCGGCGTACGCTGGACTGAAGCACTTGTGGCGCCGATCCGATATTTCACTGAAGTTGGAAGGTCGTGTATACTGTGCCACTGTGCGTTCAGTTTTGTTGTATGGTTGCGAAACTTGGAGTCTGCGTGCTGAAGATATTCGTCGTCTTGAGGTTTTCGACCATCGATGTTTACGTAGTATCGCTAGGATTGGGTGGAATAGCCGAGTAAGCAACGATGAGGTAAGAAAGCGAGTATTGGGTACTAATTCAGAGAACGTTTTGTCACAGCGTATCCAACTTAGTAGACTTCGTTGGTTGGGACACGTGTTACGTATGGCAAACACACGTCTACCGTACCGTGTCCTATTCTCCGCCCCTCCCAGGGAGTGGAAGAGACCACGTGGAGGTCAACAGATGACGTGGCAGCGAGGAATGAGGAAATGTACAGCAAACTTAGGAAAAGTAGGTGCTTCACGTCTTCGTGGTTGGGGTCCAAAAGACCCGTCCACCAGTTGGCTGGAGACACTGAAGGATATGGCTGCGAACCGCGAACAGTGGAGATCGTGTTGTCACTTTCTATCGAATCAGAATGTTTGATCGGTGTACGTTTGTACAGTTAGACTGTGTATTCCGTGTGTTGGCTACTAGGGCATTCTTTTCTTTTCCCACCCATATAGGTCCACTCCCTGTCCATCTTGTATATTCATACTTTTTAATTCAACGTGCAACATGGTGAGAAAGGCAGTGGTCAGTGGGGCTTGCCCTACTGTTTAACGCTGTACGATGATGATGATGATGATTTGGAAAACATCTATCAAACTTTTGAACAGGGACGAGCTAATCCATATGTGGGGAAAAATGCAGCTTGCAGAATAAACGTCAATTAAAGGACCTTACCGTTCGATGGGAAATCCACAAGAGTGTCTCGTGGATTGCAGTGAAAGACAGACATTAAATAACAGAATTCGCTCTTGCAAACGTACACTCCTGTTGATGGACACGTAACCACGGCGTCGGAAATGTTTCTAGTGACTGCATTATCGACCTGGCGCTTGTTACACCAACACAGCGGAAGATTAAATAATGATTATAGGGATGATGGCATTTAATCCGTAAAGATGAAGACGAAAATGCTAGCGATAATATAGCAAAGCAAAGCAAGAGAGAGAGGAAAGAATTATCAAGTGAAGAACAGAGAACCACTGTTCGATTTCGCAATCTTAAAGGAACAGTATTTCAGCGAATTCTTACACACTAGCAAGCGGAACTTTACTTCCTTTGAACGATAAACAGCGTATATTTATGTGTAGAAAGGTGACGTTTCCGTTGGATACCTTCAAAGCGAAAGATTATGCGGCAAGACTGGGTTAGTAAAACACTAACCCTTACACTGCCTGGGGAAAAAATTAAGGCAAGTATATAAATTTTTTATCGAGAAAACTGCATTTCACACGGAGGTCGGACACCGGATGAAATATCGCCGCGTATACAAAAGACTTGTTTGGCTTTTATCAACCTCAGTCATCTGTGGCGCCGATGTGACCACCGTTATTCTATCAGGGTTCAAGTTTACGGTGCTGTAGTTGGAGTTCCATGGTGTGCAATACTCGCTAATGAGGGCTGTGGATGGACCAATGAAGTGGGCCACGTAGCAAGGTTTAGATGGACATTGGGACCAAAGGCACTCTTGCATTCCCAAATTTTCTATATCCTTTGAACACCATCATTTACAGTTATCATATTACTTTTATATACTCATGATCTGTTTGATTTACAGTTGAGATTCCGGCTGAGACAGCAACCAGAGCCACCGCACTCAGTGCATAAGTATGTTTGTTCGAATTGAACTGAAGCATTTGTGAAGGTATGGTCTGACACATCGTTCGATAGACAGTTTAGTCTCACTGGCAGACAATGCGCCAGCACCTGCCCAGTACCGAGGACACGAAATCCCGAGTGACAGGATGGCAGGTCGATGGAATGAGGGAGAAATCCTGTTAGCGGTGTTTGAGCTTCAAGGCTTGGTCGCCCACGCCAGTCGGACCAATGCGTTGTGTGCAATGAGTAAATGGACCACCAACCCATATATTCATTGAATTTTACAATAGTAAAACGAGACGATTCATAGACAAGACTGGTCGCTAGAGTAAGTGGGTCGGATTAAAACAGCCTTCAACTTGTGTTCAAAGACATTAAGCAGCACTGATATTTAGTCTAGTATATATCGACTACTTCTGGTGCAACTAACACGTAACCATAAAGAGATATTTTTTGTTACTGATGTATTTTGACCAGGGGCCACTGCGTCCACTTATTTGCTGAACCAGACTGGAAAGTAGGTCAGTTTTCGCGGTCGTGTTAGTTAGGTCGGGGCAATGAACATCCAAAAGTATCGGAATATGAGGCATGCAGTATGATTTATTTCGGTTCAGCTTCGGTTGTCATGCAGTGCCCGATAACACTCGATAATGAAACTCAGATCGGGGTCAAACTGTTTGCAGAACTGATTGGCATTTACATACTTTGAACCAAACAAGGATGGTATACACCGATTTCGAATACCACAGAAGAGATAAATGCCGACGGTTCGAATCGAAGATTGGACGGATCCCTACCGATATGATAAATGATTTGTGGTTCGAGGTCACTGAAGCATGTTTATTTCAGTTGTTACTAACAAAAACTAACCAACTAGGAAAATCGGAGCATAACGGTAGTAGACTACCGAATAAAAGGGACATGAAGAAATGTCCAACTGAATAACATCGACAGATGCTATGAATTGTTCCAGGAGCTAGAAGTCATTACCCTCGGCGGAGATTCGAACCAACACACACACACGCTTCATCACCCCGAGTGCGCACCCCACCATTGGCATAACGGGGCCCAACCGTCAGACTTCGATGGTCTGCAAACGGATTATAATATTTATCAGATAAAATTGTATTAGCACACGGCATCCATCAGTGAGGTGATTTTGCGCAGTTTATTGGATAGCGGGGTGGCCTAGTAGTATTCATTATGTCGCAACAAATTTTACCCCAAAATAGAGAATTAAATGACACCAAAATGATACTTTTCATTTTTAAACCAGTAGACTTCCAAATGTGGATACGTAACTGCACGGTTATTTCAATGAACATTTAGAAACATCGTGGGCAGCTGTGAACTGATTTTGTGTTTTCGTGAACGGGTAGCTTTTCTATATTGTTTATGAAGTGAGACAGTTCAAAACTTCGAAAGAAAAACGTACGTAGTCTAGAAAAGGACACGGTGTGAATAAAGACCACACCATCCATTTAACATGGGATGTAACTGATCAGTCCTATACAGTAGAACAAAACACTGATTACATATGTCAAGAGAAATAACCAGCTTCGCAAACATATGACCGCAGTCTTCGAAGAAAACGCGTACTTTCCGATTTGGGATCACTATTAGGTCATTGTAGGGTAGATTCAACTCCGGGTAATTGCATGATGTGAAGAATAGAAGGGTCAATGGGGAAAACTGAGTGACAGAATGAAGATACAATCAGAATTGGAAGAAAGTCATGAGTAAGAATGCCTCGCTTTTCGTGAGGTGTAATTAGAGCAGAGCTGTAAGCTTCCAAGTCGGAGATAATGGCTGATTGCAAATAGACTTGGTGTTGATTATAAAAAATCAATCAGATGCAATGTTCGAGTATGTATTTTAGCTGGAAAACAGGTTGCAACGCTACTATGTACCTCAGAAGAGGCGTTTGAAACGGGTCACCGGGTCACCTAGGTGATTCGGGGATCCCGGATTTACCCTGAATGATGTATGGAATATCACACTGGGCACTGGCTTCCAGCGTACACGCTCTCCTAGTTCCGCTCGCTAACTTGCACTCAAACCCTTGGTGGAAGGGTTTGGAGGAGAAGCCTTTTTTGATTAGGTAACCGGGTGGTATCTAGCCTGCATGTTTCAGATATGATCCACACAGACATAAACATAAACCTGCTCACGAGAAGATGAACATTCAGTTTGCTACGCCTCTGCAATCTGTAATAAATTGTTGCGGAGTAAATAATGCTCATATAGAGGAAATCAATGGTTTTGGATACTAAGGCTAGAAGATGGCGACCAAAGAGAAATGAAAACTGACGACCAACACTCAGGAGAAATCCATAAAAGAAATTGATGAGAATCACTGTGACCCGTTAACTGACGAAACACTCATGCTCGGTTTTCTGTATCGTGTTGACCGCTTGATAGGTAAAAACCTTCTTCAGTTCATTTTGTTCTGTACGTGATACGAAAAGGAATCACTCATAGTTAACTGGTTCGCTTGACGAGCACAGCATGTGACAAATTACTCTGTTAAGGTTGAAATCTTTTAACGGAAAATTCAAGCGGATCTTTCAGATGATTTTAAATATCGGTGGTTAGTACCTGTTGATGATCACTGAGCTTGGCGTTTCGGTCGCAAACGTTTGTTCACCAGTTGGGGTGACATCACCAGCGCGCAGGTGAGAGCACCTGTAGTCCTCTGTACATATATCGAGCTTCCTATGGGTTTGACCTTGACCTTAGAAGGTTACCAATTATAGGAAACTGGTCTTTTGACTTCTAGCCGCATACTCCTAAATTTAGTAAGAAATTTGGAAGTTTGCGGTCAGAAGTCAAAAGGTCAAGGGCCTGGAATCAGTAACTCTCTAAGGTCAAGTTCATATCCAAAGCAAGCTCGTTATATATATGCAGAGGATTTCAGGTGCCCTTACCTGGGCACCGTTGGGGAAACGTTTGCGACCCAAACGCCACCAAACCACCAACAGATACAAATTAAGCAGATCCATTTCGCTGAATGCAATGGCGAGGTTTATGTGGAAGATGGATAGCACCAAAGAAACTGTTCTGTTCGACTTCGCTTGTAAGTTCGGGACGGATTTCAACTGAGCGATTGGTTTACTGTTCATAGCAGGAAGTCGGTAGGTTCGCCAGTACACAGACTCCAGAATCTTGCCGCGAATCCACAGACCACGACAAGAAGCTTACAACGAAATCGAACCTAGTGCATAACTTTCGTAGGACCATATTAGTTCATAATTACGAACACTCGTATTTGTGTTTGAGTAAGTTCACTTACGTCCTGCGCGGGAGGTATGTATGATGATTGCGCGTCAAAAGACGTAGACAATAATTACGGCTTTGTTCATGATTCAAGTTGTTCGCATTCGCGACAGCAAAATTAACACGGACTCATCACTGTTCGTCCTGCCCTATTGAAACAAGGGGGTCAAACACAAACACACACACCAATACACACACACAGCTCGGTTTTCGTTTCCGAACCGCGAGGACCCGTTGGATAATCCCGCTTTCTCATTTGATTTATGTCCACACAGATTGTTCAGAAAAAGAGAGACAATAAAATTCCAAGCTGCCAAAACCGAGCATTCCACATGTAAATTGATGAAAAACGCATTTCAAACGAAAGGGAACAGAGCATTCTCAGATTTTAGCGGGTCTCATGCAGAAAAGAGAAACATCAAGACAAAAAGAAAACAAAATTTGAATCCATTCTCCACAATATTTCCACGCAACAATCTCGACGCAGAACGAGAACAGCTGTGACCTATTCGCATAAAACCGATTGCGCACGTGGATAAGAATATTCATTTCATCAGACACGAATATATGAATGCGACAAACATCGTAGCACGAAGATCTTTCAAAACAGCGTTGAAAACCGGGGAGTGGCAAACTCACAAGGCGAACAGTTTGCGATTCGCACAAGTTGCGCATGAACGATTCCAAACCCGGGCACGACTGACAGGCAACGAGTGCATCCAAATCGACTTCGGGTATCCCAAGATTTTCCACAATACAATCGGGATAACAGCCTGAGGGGGTCAAAATGACAGGTGTATTGCCATGAACAACACAAATCAGATGGCAGAACAATCTGAACAATCAAAAAGTAGATACTTAGGAAACTTGATCGTACGCTCAAAACCACACAGGAATGAGATACAATGAATCATTATCCTCCCGAGTGAATTGCTGGGATGATTGCAGATTCACTTCAAACATTTCCGTTTCTAAATTCACTGTCATTGTTCTCTAAGGTATGCAACTTTTTATTCCTCACTTTTCCAAACCCGGCAAGCCCGAATCCTCCGAGTGGTTCAACCACGCATGTGATCGTGCTGGATGCTTGAAGCGTGCAACATTTCGCCGCTCGCCTATTCCTGGTTCCCAAAACCGCTTCGAGCAAGCCAGGAACAGATGCTAGTCAACCATACAGAGATCCAAAGAACGGTTCGTCTGCTGGAAAGTCGAACGCTTACTCTCATCTGTCACCAGTTGCCAAACATTTTGGTCCCTTACCAAAGCAGTCTCCCGCAAATTTTGCCCTTCCAATTTCCCTCCCATTTGTAACTCCTCTGGTGATCTTGCTTGTGAACCACACGAGAAAGCCGAGACTTTTGCTTTCCGGTGTGCCTCCAACTCCACCTTACCCACTGACCCTAATCCTCTGGTTCCTTCTCTTCCCTCTGTTTCCCATTTTCAACCTCATTAGCATTAGGAAGATCCGCCAAGTGCTGCGTTCGCCGGACGTATGCAAACCACCCGGTCCAGACGGTATATTATACATCGTCTTAAAGAGTGTGCCCCTGAATCGGCTCCTCTCTCACGTCGTCTTTTCTGTCTTTATCATTCCAACCTCTACTTTTCCGATCCCTTGAAAACACTCCGTGATTTTTCTAACTCACAAACCGGTGATCTTCGTGACTTGAACAACCATCGTCCTATTTCCACTACACCAGTTTTTTGCAAGTATTCGAAACTGTCATCTTCGAACAACTGCGTGCATTTCTCGAGCGCGAAGGACTACTGAGTGATCACCAATATGGATTCCGACCTCGCCATCCCACCGATGATATTCCGGCTCTCGTATCACACTCCTGATCAGATGCACTCAAGAACCACGAAGAAACATACATGATCTCGCTCGATATCTCTAAGACCTTCGACCGAGTTTGGTACAAAGTTTCTCTGGCGAAACTGCCCACGTTCGGGTTTTCCTCCAATCTCGTATCGTGGAAATCAAGTTCCCTCAGTGACCAAACCATCTCCATTTGAGTTGATGAGATTCCGTCCCAGCCATTCCGTGTGAATGCTGGTGTTCCCCAACGTTCAGTACATGCCCCCACCCTATTTCTTTTATTCATGAACGATCTTTTATCCACTGACTTCAACTCGATGCATTCCTTTGACGATGACGCCACCTTTAATCCTTCCCTTTTTTACCGTACTCCCTGCCATGCCAACACCAACAATGACCCTGACCGCAATGCAATCATTGCACCCTTAGAGTCCGACCTCGAACACATCTCCTGGAGGTACCACAATCATATTACGTTTGTTGCTTCGAAAACTTTTTTTCTTCCAATTTCCCTGAAACATCATTCCTTCTCTCCTCATTTATCCTCTGATTCGACAGTGCTGCCTTCCAACGACTCTATCTATCTTCTTGGCTTATCTATCACTTCTTCTCTATGTTGGTCCGCTTTCATATCTCAGCTCAGCTCTCGTGCTGCACACAAAGTTGGATTTCTGTTTCGCGCCAGACGCTTCTTCACACCAGCTCATCTTCTGCTGTACAAAGCTCAAATTCGCCTTGCACTTGAATACTTTGGTCACGTGTAGGGTGGAGCTTCGTCTACCTCTCTTCTTCTTCTTGATCGGGTTCAACGTTAGGTCATTCGGCTGATCGACGACCCTTCTATAACCCCGAGTCTGCAGTCACTAGCCCATTGTCGGGCGGTTGCTTTGTTGTCCCTCTTCTACCGGTACTATTTTGGGTTTCGTTCTGCTGAGCTTGCTTTGGGAGTTCCTCTTCCCAAAACGTTTTCCTGAACATCACATACCCAGGTAACTAGCCATTCTCATCAAGTTTCTGCCACTAGATGTCGTACTTCTATCTTTCGATCTTTTTTTCTTTTCCCGGACCGTCATATTAAGGAAGACTCTCCCTTACTGGTGGCAGAACCGATGTCTAGATCACGATCAATTGTGACCTTGTTACAGTGCATACGGCTAAAAAGCGGAGGTATTTATCACAAGCACATTTGCCCATGATGTCGCTTGAAAACTTAGAAAAACAAAAAGGTCTACAGCAATCATAGGCTCTATTTAAGAGGCGCATGCCAGAATTGCATCAAACACTGAAACCTAAGTGGCATGTGAAAACAAAAGACTGACAGACAAACGAACAAGAGTGAGAGCAGAAAACTGAGTCAAAATTCTGTTGGGGATGAAAAGAACGATTGTATTGTGACACACATCACTGGTTTAGAGAGCTCAGCAAGAGTCAAGTCGATGGGTGATGGGTCACGTGATCCAATCCATAGGAATGTCCGTCTAGTGAAAACCAAGTATGAGACTCTCACGATTGCAAGGGAGCACAAATGTCAGGTTAAGTCTAAATGATCAGTATTTGTGTTCGTACCGACCCAACTGAAATCACGAACATTTGTTGAGTTTCGATGAAAAAACATATCGATCATCTGGCATTCCATGGCGGAGCCAAAGAGTTAAAGGTGCGAATAAGAGATTCCTTATCGGCAGAACTATTGAATGTTTGTCACATACCATCAATCCATCTGTCAGAAGAAAAATTTTCGTTGGAATCATTTTATTGCTGATCACCATCACAGTCGATTAAAGGATGGAAATAATCTGCTTAACTTTTGCGTTTTTCATTCCTTCAGAGTGCTAAGCACTGAAAATGAAACAGAAATTAACGTAATAAGCATCCCGTGCTTGAATAGAAAAGGACGCGAAAACTGAAGTCATATCCATACCGGATACTCAAACCCAGTGACGATGACGTAAAAGGTCCTCATCAAGATTGAGGTAAGCAAAGAAGTGGAAGAGTAGGTAAATAGCGACTTGCTTTTCTCAACGATTCAAACAAGTATAACAACCTCATCTTCTGAGAAAGGTACAACTGAGACTGACAGCTTAGGACGTCCATTAAAAAAAATTTCCAATGTTGCGTGTTCGGCTTTGATAGAGCTTACCAGAAATCAAAAGTACTGGTATAGATTGTTAAAAAGCTCCAGGTCTCTTTGTGAAAGGCATCAATGGGCACATACACGTACATGCATGCTTTCCGAAAAAACGATTGGGAAATTAATCAATCCAACTTTCCGTCAGGAAACGGCACATTCAAGCTGTCCCGTAATGGATCCTTTCATCAATCAAAAATACTCGTCAGGAAAGGGGTAAAAGGAGAATCTTATTGGTAAAGGGATTAGTCAGCTTCCAAATGAGATTGTCGCATGCGCTCAGAAGCAGAGCATCAACAGAGCGGTCGATAATGTAGATTTTCCAACTAGCGCCAATTGCAAAATGGCGACATTAGACTGACGTGCACATCTACGAAATTAAATGCGTTCCTAGCCGTGGAAACTGTTTATGGGGTACGAACGCTTTGGAAAGATATTCTGAGACAGAACAGAAATAATTCGGTGGTAAAACCATGAGCGTTTGAGATGCTGAAATCAAGGTTTAAAGCATATCGGAAGCCGGAGATTTCGCGCGGCCAGGTGAAAAGTTACGAACTACTAATGGGAAGAATGGAATTCTGATTTCCGATTTTGCCGATTCCGGTCTGCTGTAAATCACTGAACTTTGTCAGTCAGTGGACTTGAAACTAAGACAGTGAGGTTAACACCAAACGGCTATCTGCCACTCACAGTGGTCGAGTGAAAAAGTAATGAGAATAGCAGACACCAATTTTGAACTCTATATTTTTTAGACATGTTTAATTGCGATGTTCGGGACATGCGTAAATAACAGATTCACAGTGAATTATTAAAGATCACGATGCAATCTTTACGAAAAACTTGTTTTTCGTGTGTGACAAGATTAGGTGGAGTTTTCTCTACTCATTAACATACTACTTTATATATATATATATATATATATATATATATATATATATATATATATATATATATATATATATATATATATATATATATATATATATAGGTAGAATAAGATGCAACCGTCACGCACACACACTGAGTACAGTATTTCATTGGGAGCAGTTTGAACCTTGAATGCTTCGCTTTTTGCATACAAAGATTCGACCTGTGGCTAAGTCACACAAGTGATGAACGAAACTGAGATGTGGGAAGAGAAGAATGCGTACACAACATCCAATCTTCTGCTTGAAGCACCACTAATATTCGGAATGTTACACGGATCAATGGGCACAGTGCGACATCAAGCGGTGAGCGAAGAATATCGTACTGGGATGTGAACAGACGACATGGCTTAACAAAGTCGGCCGGAATCAAGGTGTACTGTCGGCTGTGCAGTGCGGTGCGCTGAATAAGAGCTACTGTGAGGCCCATTCGGGACAAAGCAGCGGCAGAAAGCAATTTTTTTGTCACACAGGACGAGAACGATTGTGAAAACATCAACCGTAACCGCATAATCGGACACATTTTGAGTGGTTCTGCATAGAACTATATAGATTATTATTAGCAGAAATAATATTAGGTGCCGGCTGTTGAGGAATACATCAAGACGCTGAAGACCGCGCGCCATTCACAGTAAATCTGGGCGGTGCATTGCGTGACACACGCACACATTGGAAAAACACTTATTCAGATAATTAACTTGAATACATTGACGTATTCCTCAAATGCAGGGAAAAAAGCTCCACACGGGACGAAACACTAGACCACAAAGGGTACAACAAACAGAAACACTACGAACGCACAAGCCCCAGAGAAAATTGTGGTTACACACAGCGGGAACAGGTTTACTAAAGGAAAGATTATCGAAGACACAATGGTGCGTATTGAATGATTAGAATATCAGGGTTAACAGAATGAGGATTTGAAAACACTCATAGTGTTGTATGCGAATATCCAGCACTGAGGTCACAGCATTCGATATGGCAGGATAATGAAGTTGAGACGTGTGAATCGTACTTTCATCCCTCGTCACCGAACACGTGTAAATACGGTGCTATTAAAAATACGAACGGGGGTGCTTTCCGTCGGTTTACCATTCTCGGATCCTTGTACTTCAAATCCGCTGATTGCATAGCTGTTTTTCGGCAGATCAAAGTGATAAAAAGTAGTTTCGAGGTCAGGCGTATGCCGCACTGCGTGACGTTTTTTTTTTTTGGGTTCTTTTGATTTAAGAAAATATACATAAATAAATATAATTTATGAAGTTTAAAAAAACTGTGTGGTTAGCTGTGTAAATAACATGGATCAAAATAGGTACACATGGGTTAGTTAACGGACAATACGTGCTCCAAAGAGTATCTATCTATACTGAAACCGCAAGTTCATCGACTTCAACTGACATGTATTTGACACAACCGGAATCAAACTCTTCACAAGGAGGGCAAGTCAGTTGCTGATGATAGTGCTACGAATCTGACGGTGTCCTGAGATTAACAGCCTAACTAGAACATTGTTGCTTGCTTTGAACATTTTAGTCGAACAGCTGAGCTGACTCCTGACCCACACAGGATCAAGTTCCACTTACTGTGCGCCTATACTTAACGCGATAGTCTGAATGGTACCTTCACAAATCACGGTTCCAGAGGACTGTGTGGCAATTCAAAACAGGTGGTCTTCAATTGTAATAATTAAACGATCGTTTAATTTATTCACTTATTATACGACAAATCATTATACTTCTGGAAGACGGTCGTGGCTAATCAAAGGCTGACAAATGAGATGTTTAGTTGAACTGGGAGAGCTGTAAAAGTCTGAAGCATGGAACCGTGGGTATAAGTATTCCGGTCTGTGTGCATAAAAACAAATCTCTAACAGGAAACGGCTTCAGCTGAAAAAACGAGCAATCGAACGGCAAAAACACGGGGACGCTACGATGGAAATTAATTTTCTTATTTTATTGGAAAAGCGATCTTTTTACTAAAAAGTAGGACTTAAATACAATCAATTACGGAAATACTTTTTCTGATGAATACAACACAAAATCGTGGGTAAATTCCCCAAAAAAAAATCGACGAAGAAGCACGCAGACTTCCATCAACACTGTTGTCGGCTTGCACACCGAGCTGGACAATTTTACTGCAAACGATGACATACGGAGAACGATATGGGTGAACCGACGTGGACAGACACACCAACTCTGTTTGGAAGAAGTTGTCTCGGTTGACGAGGAATCGTTCGAAATCGAATTACCCAGGTCAGTGAATAAATCAACAAAAATATCATCAGTCTGTTGAAGGCGAGACAGGAAAAACAAAAACACGACCATTAGTCTCGACATTTTCCTACCCCCGAAATGCTGAGATCACTTTGATTCCTGCGTGTAGGCAAATAGTGTTGCTAGATCAATCTAGGATGAACGGTGTACAGCAAAACGTGATTGACTCTTGATCTGTGTCAGATATCCGCTTAAATTCATTTATACCCATTATTTATATATTTATCAATTTTTACATTTTCCTAACTGTGAAGTTCTGAGCTTCAGACAATATTACCATAACTTTGACTGTGCAAAGATTCATCGAAAATGCAAGCCAACATAAATGAGTGAAACGGACCACCATCAGTTAAGTTAGTGTGTTGACTTGATGGAGGAACGTCCAGAAAATAAACTGTAACCTTTATTAATTTTCACTTAGGTTGGACAAAGTGAGTTAATGAAACCAGCAAGAGAACATTTCGTGTTAGTGGTTAAAAAAGATGGGAGAAGGGTTCTGGAGATTACTAATGGAGTAGGTCAATATAGACGTAGGTGTTTGTGAATATAGCTGTTTATTCACTGCACTGTTGCTGGTGTACCTTTTTTGTGTGAATTTGCTTTGGACAGGAGCGAAACATACTCACGGCGTGCCGTTTTCTTCGGAATCCAACGGAAAAGTTGGGAAGCAACCAGTGAGTCAAACACCTGTGTTCATCGAACCAACAACTGAACACGATCAAAACGGTAAAATGGCAAAAGCGAATAAAATTCCTGACCACGATGCAGGCATTTCTACTTGCACGGGTCCGTAGGTCCCCAATCAACCATCCAGTTTCAGTTCAGTCCATTCAGCCATTACCCTCGGCACTTCTGTGCTCTGGTTTTGGTTGCTACCTTCGAGCATCGGTCATTCTAGGGTACAGAGAATAGAGACATAAAGTGAGGAAGAGCCAAAAACGAAGTAACCAATGCAAATCAGGGAGGGAAACAAACCGATCGAATGCAACTCCCTCGTCAACCGAAAAACCCAGCCATATAACTGAACGTTTCAAACCATATCGTAGGCGGATCAACTAGGCCCAAACATGGGAGTCCCACACGTTCTACATGGCAGAGGTTTTCATAACATTTTGCCATGTCACGGACTGACCACCTCAACCTACCTTACAACCACCACCGACTTCGGAGAACAGCGTTCGCCAAAAAAGTCTACCGGTGGGCACTCGTAACACGTCCCAGTCAATTCAACCTGTTCAGATTCAGTGCTTGCCCCAATGAACGACCATTGGTTCCCAACACAACACATCTATTCTAATCATTGCTAATACGGTGATCCACCATATCCCAGCAATATTACGGAGATATCGATGCCCGAACATCGACAGTCTTATCCTATCTTCTACCCTCAACAACCGTGTTTCTGAGCCGCATACAACAACAGATGACCACCGCAGTGTACACTCGACCCTTGACAGAAAACCGGATGTCACGCCGACGACACGGATGATGGAGAATGGAAAAGCCGATTGACACTCCTGCATACGCCACGACACTTCCTCCCATTTCTGTCCACCTGGTGAATTTTAACTACTCAGATAACAAAACTTATCTACATCAACAGCTGCAGCTTCCTTCACTAACACAAAGATTGGCGTGGAACCAACCCAGTCCTGCAGTAGCATTTTACACTTTGAACATGCTAAACACATCCCAAACGTCATCACACTGTTCTTTAGGCTATCTAAGAAAGCTTGCAACTTACCTGGATCTTCACTCACAAGAACAATATCCTACAAGAATTCCAAGTCAAACAGTTTACTACCTGGACAAAGATCCATGCCACTATTCTCACACGAGGATAGGGCCATCTCAAGAATCAATTTAGTTACAAAATTAAAAAGGAAGAGGGACAGAGGGCAACCCTCACGAACAACACATTCTGTGGTGAACTCGGGTGAAAGATCGCTGTAAACAGGAACCCTGCTTCGGCTGTTTGTGTTCGGTTCAGTTCAGTTTATTCAACCGTTAACCTCGCACTTCTGTGCTCGGGTTTCGGTTGCTACCTTCCGGTATCGTCTAATAAAGGGCTGTTTGTGTGCAACCATTGGGAAAGTGAAGTAAGTTTATTTGGCATACCCTTCAATGACAGCCAGTGCCAGGGAACTGTGTGGTCGACTGAATCGAATGCCACTTTCAGATCAACAAAGACACAGGTTGTGGGCTCACGGAAGATATGTCTGTGCTCTGAGGTTTGTCGAACAGAAAGAATGTGGTCGATACAACCCCGACTGGGTCTGAAACCGGTTGGATTCTCACGCGCGCGCTAAATGATCGGTGGTCAATAATTCCGACCAGCAGTTTCGATGCGACACTAACCAAGTGTGGTACATAATTCCTTGTCTCGTCAGTTGTGCATTTAATACGCCTCTTCTATCCCATAAATTCACCACATGATCTCTATAAATTTCAGCTCTCATGCCACATGTATTTGTCGAATAAAGCCTAATATCTAGGCTTCCTATCTTCTCACTTTCTCTCGGACGATCCGGCTCAATCGTGTAATATAACATCAAGCTAATCCCCCTGTCGTTTTCATAAGAGGACCTGTCACCTTTCTTGTAAATCGACGGAATAACCGAATCACATGATTTCCTGAGAATCTGCTCACTATCCCAGATTAGCGGGAAGACTTTTGTTAGCTTCAAAAACAAACGTTCATCTCCACCCTTGGAAAAGATGGGGACAACGCATCCAGTTCAGCAGCTTTGTGTCGTTTCAAGTATCCTATCTCCCGCATAACCCCCCATTTTTGAGGAAGGAGTGATGTTTACCTTCATTGTTTCACTTGAAGGTATATTCAGAAGCTTCAACGTTGGAGTGGGCCAAGTGAACCGTTCCTTAAAGTGCTCCGTCCAACGCCCCAGACTACGTCCCTGACAGGGAATCCGTGAGCAGTCAAATCCCCACTAGACGAAGCCTTCTCCATTTCCCTACAGTTTGCAACCCACCGTTACCTACGGTTATTTCTCGGGCTCCTAGTCAGTTAACGTCTCCAGGAGTTGCGTACCTTATTGAGTTCGACATCTGCCGGGATTGATCTGCGAGCATCCAACACAGCAACTGATGTCAAAGATATCCATCGGTTGTGAGGCCTGCTTGAACTGGGGTCTTGGGTGGCACTGGAAACGGCTTGCAGGGCTTCCTTGAGCTGTTGCCAACGTTTATCTGGGTACTGAACATCCGGCTGTATCAATGACGGAGTAGACAGCTCTGTCTGGGAAGCATATAGTATTTTATCGTCCGGAACTATGAGGGACGTGGCGCAATCACGAACGGGATATCAACATAAGCGAGTATATACCGGGGAGGGCATCTGAGTCCATAGGCATAGACTGAATATAATTACAGTCTTGAACTGATCCACACCAGAGGTGACCCATGACAACAAAGTCAATCTGAGTCCGACGTTGTGAAGACGTAGGAGGACGTCAGATGAGTCTATACAGCTTCCGATGGCGGAAGTTCGTACCACCAGAAAAAATCTGCGATCAGAGCACAGCTGGATGAGACAATCGGCCGGGATAGCAAACGAGCTTCCGATGTACCTTTCGGAATTTCCCAAACGACCAAGTTCGGAGTTGAAATCACCACTAATGATCACCACGGATGCTTCAAAGCAGCTGGGACGATTCCCGATGGGACTGCAGTCAGTGGGCGCATACACAGACACGACGAACAAGTATCGACGTTTCAGTCTGTTGCTATTGATACGTACAAATCGTCCAACCGAACTGCACACAATCGACTGTTGACTGGGATCCACTCCAGCAGCGCACGCTCAACTCTCGTGCTCAGTTCGCTCTCCACGCCAGCTTGACTAAGGCCACCAGACACCGGATCACCCGACATATGAAGGATGAAGCGAGAGATTGAGGTTGCATCTGGGGTTCGAAGTGCAATCACGGAAGTAAGGCAATGTGTGCATATTTCGGAGACACAGTATAAATCCGCTTTGAAACATTCAAGAGTTCTAGCAAGGACAACCTGTTGCCCTATTCGACATACTGTGCGG
Source organism: Fasciola hepatica (assembly GCA_948099385.1). Classification (NCBI taxonomy): domain Eukaryota; kingdom Metazoa; phylum Platyhelminthes; class Trematoda; order Plagiorchiida; family Fasciolidae; genus Fasciola; species Fasciola hepatica. The sequence continues at coordinate 9,452,492 of CANUEZ040000019.1, forward strand.
ATGTTATATGGGGTCAAGTGAAGTGAACATTTAGGCTTAGGAAGTGTGCTTGATTTATATCCGCCTCCTGAACCACCGCTTTTTTCAAAACTACAAAAACCCGTGACGTACTGCACCGATCTTAAATTAAAAGAGGGAAAGTTGGTAAGGCCTTTTACAGGAAGGATGCTAGAGGTTTTTGGGTAAATCATGGTTCGCGGCTGCCCACATCGCAGAGTTTTTCATTGGGAATCCTAACCGGAGCTCAGAGGGCAGTGGGGCGTTAACCTATCACGGGAACATGATCGAAGAACCCGTGAAGGAACTCCTCCTGGTCTGTCACGTGAGACGTGATCGCTGCAAGTATCCTGTCGTGTCTTCGCTGGTGCTTTCTTATCGACCCACTTTTCGGATTCAGTCCTTAGTCTCATGAACCCAATGGAACAAGCGGAACGTGGACGGGGAAGCATCCTTTGGGCTGAGGGCTGTCCACCTTAGACGGGCGATAGCTACCCAATGAAGTGCGATGACTCCTCCAACCGTCGAGAGAAACCTCAGGTACTCCAATCCTACGTCCATCTAGTGGAGGTTTTGAGACCGGCAAGCTGCTCCTTTCCGTGTTCTCTCCAGGAGCATAGCAACTAGAACCAGATGTCAGCCAGCAACTGGTTCTAAGACTGAACTTCGTCTGCCTTCTACTTATTGACCAGTCAGGCATGATTATATCTCCGGCTTACGCAACCCAACTCGCATAACTTTTTGGGTCATGGAGGCACGCAAGCCATCACACAACACCAAACTGCAGTCTTGTCGTGATGGCACCGGTCATCCGAATGGCATGAGGGGCTAGAAGAAATCACCTTAAAATCTGTGCTCACAGTGACTTTAAACTAGCTCAGCAATCCTCTTGACGTAACGAGACAGTGCGACATCATTTTAATAAAAAGCATGGAAACGCACGACGGTCTCCATGTTTTGACTGAATACCTTGTCAGGAATAAAACGGAAAACAACTGACGAATTTAGTATGATGAAACTGAGCGATTCAGATGAGTGTATGCGTGTATACGAGGAAACGGAATTAGCTGACAGGCGTAGGAACGCGAACAATTATCAACGACGACAATGATTTTATCGGAGAGAAACGTCCCCTGAGCACATATTGGGGCTAGGATAACATGGTTTTTTTTCTTTTATGACATAAAAATTCATCCATGAAACAGCAGGACTTTTTTATATTTCCCCCCAGCCTGTTCCTTTAAGTCTTTGGCCACGCGTAACGAACTCTCATAGGAGTTCAGCGGGATCTGTAGAGTGAAAAATCGTGCTAGACGTTTTTTCTTCCAATGCGGGATAGACGGTTGGGTGATTCATTTCAAATATGCTGCAAACAGCGTATTCGGTTCAGTGATAAAAATGGACGGGATAGGAGCGTACACACGTACAAAGTTCTAACTGGACAGAAGTGAATCTATTGAAGTTCATCCGAAGCCAAACATCAGATGGTACATAAGAATTCAGAATCAACAATAACGAGGTACATATAAGATAGATATGACCACAACGTGATAACCATACTGCGATGTTCTCTCGTTATTACCTCAATCAGACGAACCGGAGAGGTGAATAGCCATGACAGAACGAGTATTGTGGAATGAAATACATAAATGATTACTAAAGAGAAACTAGAGTGAATGCAAGGTTCTATCTACCAAGTGATAAACATGGGGAGTGTAGTGACACTGTAATGGTGGTTGTGCGCTATCTATATGCCAATCATGAGATCTGGTCAGCAGGAAAACCACGAATATCTTGCGACATACCAACTTAAGAAAGTAAAAAAAACGGCGCCAAACCAAACACGGACGCAGCTATAAAAAAATATTTGGCAGTGTGGTCCTTAAGATGAATACATTTAACCACCCATTTTGGGAACATAAGTGTTCCACGTGTTAAATATCCGGGATTACACAAACGAACCACTGAGGAAACAGAACATAAAAATGATTGGTGACGACGGTATGAATATCAGAGCTACGAAAACAGGGGAAAAAACACGAAGATATCAGACGCTCATAAAAACTTGCAATCCGTGATGTTGGTGCCTGGATTGTAAAGTTGTTACCAATAATTTCTCGTCTTATTCAGAAAAGAACATCCTTCACGAATGTTCTAACTAGAATGATCAGAAACGGAGTACATAACGCTTCTCCTGATATGATTAGTCTTTATGTTTGAAGAAAGTCGGATAGCCTGCCGGAGAAACAGACTCAAGATCATCAGTCTAATTTTCAACAGTTGTCATTATCAAAAGCACAGTTGGCATTTTTTTAACCCAATGATAGTCACTGATTTAAAAAGTCCAAGTGGTGAATAAGAACGTAAGAAAGTTGTCTTGGGAACAAATTGACACACGGATCGAAGTGACAAAATCTATTGAGAATGAAAAATTTTGAACTTGTAAAGGTACAACCCCTGCCCGAAATTCCAAGAGTGAGTAGGAAATAGCACGTGCTTGATAAATGAAGCAAGAGAATGACACAATCAATTCGTAAAAGGAATAATAAAAGCCAACAAAATACAACCCTTCTCATCGCATCCTAATTCCGTTCATGGAAGCAACTTACCTAACAGATTGACAATTAGACGAAAAAATGGTCTCGTCAACTGATCCAAAAAAGCGCATGTTTCCCCATCTACACGCTTCCAGTTAGCATACTTGGATTTTTTGGATTGCATAGCATCGCCAAGTTGATTTTGGACATCTTTCAACTGATGACTCAGGAAGTGATACTGGAAAAAAATTCAGGATAGACAGAAGGTCGGAAAGAAATGGTCAATTCAAAAGAAAGTGGATTTTGGAGTCCAAATGCATTTACTTTCTTTAACTTCTGAGCTCATAAAAGCTCTTTTAATGAAATACTAACCTATACTGCTATATTATTGATGCTGCTCAGGAGTGGGTGAAGTAGAACTTGCTACTAGAGCGCTTCTCTACGCATACCTAAAAAGGTGACCGTTTACTTAGAGAAGTGATCCATTAAAAGAAAAGATTATCAAACTGCCCAATCGCAAAAAAGGTTTTCGAAAACAAACGGGGATAAGTCGCATGGACCACTAAATGAAACTTAAGCAAAACGCATACATAATGAACACTTTTCGCTCGAATAATTTATCGTAACAACAATGAGAAGAAAACCCGCAGATTCCTATGGGAATGATTTTGGGCAATGAGATGGTGAATGACCAGATGAAATAACAGCAGGCCTTGGGAAGATCCAAGTCTGTTGTCAATACATCCAATTAGTTAAATTCCAAGGAGATCAGAAAAGCCAGCTAGGAGATAATGCGATAAGTATAAAAACACCATCCAGCTACAGGCATGACATTTTCCCCATCATTTGGGGTTTCTTGGTCCGATGAACACAACGAACATGGAAGATGCCGAGACGTTAGTTTCAGAAAGTGACGATGACGAAGAAGAGATGACTGACTGCGAACAGGTTCTGGTGAGGAGCGAAATTCACGATGTATTACTACTGCGAAAATATGCAGTAGAATCGTGTGTGGACTTAATGCCCTAAGCAGAAAACAGCAAAGCTGGCTGTATACCGGAGATAACAAAGCAGGAAGTAACAATGGTTTTCTTCCTGATAAAATAAATTACTAAAATTTGTTTCGTACCTTATTTGAAACACGATGGGCCCCAGTAATCCCACTAAAACCTCTCGCAAGTTTGGTGGATGCTGACAACTTGTCTTCTGCGCGTTCCACCTAAGACCGAACAAATCTGGTCGGTCCCGACCATGCTTCATCTAAGGAGAAGCATTGCACCGATGGAAGACCGAGTACAAAGAGCCTATCTTAAAACGTAGGCTACGAGAAAACAAAAATCCTCGACGAATACGCCCAACACCTCGAATCCTTATCAAAGGGAGGTAAAAAGTCACCTAGATAATTTCCGTAGGTTACGTAACGCAGACTATTGAGCCTCATTACCGAAGAATGTTTACCAGCCACTACAGCTCATGTTGGCTTGTTCACCAAGCCGGGAACTTTGACTGTGAACATTTAATCACCAACCGATGAAAAACGATAATGCTGATGAAAATAAATCACGTAAAACAAACTGATGGGGAGCCTTAACATTTCCCGTGTGTCAAGCAAAGGAACAATACAGCAATGAACAGAACAACTGAGAGTTTTCACGGACGTGAAACAATCACTCAGTGCCACACTGTAATCGCATCCGACGGCGTGGTGCTACCGAAGACGAGAAAACAAAAACGATATTTTCCCATGTGAAACAGAACGGCATCCACCAAGAGTTTAAACAACAGTTTTTTGGGTTGGCTTGCCTAAGTGAAGCAGAGTTGTCGTGAGGCACCTGCAACGCACCTTTATGGCTGCTGTACAGAGACAAAGCAAAGTGTCATCAGGCAACCGCTAATTTGCTGGTTTAGTAGTGAGAACACATCTACAGCATGGGACGCGACAATCGATGAGCGTGACAGATATTAGGAGAAACACGGTCTGAATCATCCGGGACAAACATGCCTGTTTCACACGAACACGGAACAGAATAAGTTTACTGTTTACACAAGTAGGGCACTAAACAAGTGATCTACACTTGAAGACTGGCGGATCTACGTTCGATTAGACCGGAATTTATGTAAATTCGATAAGCTGTTCAATCGAAACACTTGTGTCACTTGCGTAGACTAAAGGATTCCAGCGTTCATGATTCTAATCAAAAGCTACTGATTATGACTACTTATTGCTATCAGACAATAACTGTTTTTAAGCAACACCAGCTTTTTGTGAATCTTTCATGAGATCACCATTGTTCCTGCCAAGTTCAATAGCTAATTACCACTGTGGCAGTGATTAGTGAGAGCATTTCTAGGTGTAAAGTGGAACAGCCCGAACATAACTCATCTCATGCAGTGAAGAAGAACAGCCGGACGGTGAGGAAGAAACATGATTTTATCAATCGGATACTGACGCGCGGAAAATTAACATTTTTCTAGTATTGTGATTAGTTCAGTGTTCCAGTGACAACAGTTGGTATCTGCTGAATAAATCGTTGCTGATTGTTACATAGGTGACCATAAGGCATATTTTAACAGGCTGGAAATGTTAAATTCCATGTTGCTCAATTCTTCGCGACAGAAACACGGTGCATATACGAAGCGAACCAATATATAAACGCAAGCAAGTACTGGTGCATTTTGACTGTAGACATTTTGTGGACTATTGTCTACACAAGTTTATCTAATGCAAATATCGAAGCACGCTTTGCATGTGTTACCTTGTTCCCTGCATGCCACTGGTTGCTAACACCGTGTGATGCGCCAAATTCGTTGTTTATACAGTGACATCACCGCATAAAACTGACTGAAAGGCTTTCAGGGATGATATGTCAACATCAGAAAGGTTTGCTGCCAACATACCACTGAGTTTGATTAAACTATAGCCTGTTACTGGGCCACTGAGCACTTGTTAAATTCATCTGCAAGCTACATAAAACAATTATTATAGAATGCTGGAGAGATAAAATTAGCTGCGTTTACAGATGGCAGAAAAAGACCAAAAAGACTATTCAAAAGGTTCTCTTGGTTACGGAATAGATGGATGAACAATATCACAGACCAATTAACATAGCAAAGTCACGACCACCGATAGCCGTAAAATCAGGGGTTCTAATTTTCCTAGGCATAAATGTGCCTCTATTAAGATCACTCTGGATGAAAATGTACCAGTCCGACAGCAACTAAGTTGATCTAATACCAGTAGGTGACGAATCAGTATGCGAATTGTGCATTTGTTACTCACCACAGCTTTTGGAGTGCTAAAATCTTCAAGCCGAACGGAATGCAAATTATCGGGGCCCCGGAAAATGGTCATCTGACCCTTGTCCAGATCCACTAGACAAGTGCCCGAACTTAGGTGGTCCAAAGCCTCCTTAAGATGAGAAGAAACAAAAGCGGATAATATTGATAATGCGCACGAGAGGAGGAAGGGGAAAGACGCAAAGCACAAGGAACGAAGTGCCCCACTAGTGAGCACTGAGACGCTGAACTTACCGGCAAACTGCACGCGTGTATCCCAGCCACAAATGGGACAGGGCATCTGGTAGGGGCAATCAAGAAAGGATGCAACTTAGGCGAAAATGAAAAGACGAACAACTTACTCTAATACTTGGATTACTTTCTTTGGAATGATCGGATAGAATGAGTGAACCCTGCAATCAATCGAAAATTGAGAGGGCAATAACAGTTCAGAACGTGCAGAGTAAACGCAAAACGAGGATTTATACACCCTGAAGTGATTTATATTCAGTGATTTCTAGGATAACGACGAATTCATTTCATGCACGAATGCGGTGGAAAGGATGAACCCCGTAACTACAAAGATCCCCTGCACTACTAGCGATAACCGGCAACCGGACCCTGAGACTAGCAGCAGAAAACCACGTAACGTCCCAATAGACCAGCTGCTATAGTGAGCCGAACGACATTGCACTACTGTCTACCACCAAAGTAACCGGTGATGGCGGAGATTCGAACCTCTAACCTCTGAGGTGGTGAGCAAATGCTTTAAACCACTCGGCCACCACCGGTCGAGTGGTAAGAGTATGCACAAATTATACGTAGGCATATTCAGTAGGTAGTATGTAGACGGGCGGACAAAACTTCTCTTCAGTTACTGTTGTGTGTATATACACAAACGGTGAAAAACACGAAAAAAACATTCCCTTCGGTCATATATATATAACCGAAGGGAACGTATTTTTTCGCTGTTCACTTCTTGATGTCCCTTTTTGGTTTTGTGAGGTCATGAGAACGGAGGCACAACAAGCACGCCGTATTGTATTCGCGCCACTAACTTCTACTCTGAGCCGTTCCCTTCAACGTCTCTAACCGACGACAATCCTCACCCCTTGGGCCCCAAGCCTTGCCTACCACGTGCGAGTGTTGCACGGAAAGAAAAACGATGGGTGGACATACGGAAAACGTGTCCAAGTTGTAGAGAGGGTGTAGAGCGAGTATCTCGGTCAGAGGCCGACTATCGATACCTGACAAACAGTAACGAACTTTGTCATTGCCCACGCGATGTTCTCATCAGTAGCAAGCAATGTTTCCGTGACACTGGTTGTGATGGTGGACGCAGGGAAAAATGATGGGGAAAGAAGACCCAATATTTGTCCGCGTTAAAACTATTAGTTTTTAATCCGTAGTTCGCAAGGCAAAGACGATTAACCGAAGCTAGCACGGCGACACAACGGTAAAAATACTGAGCACCCGTTCATTTTAATAAAGTCGACTAAAATTGTGAATACGCATTTGTACATGAGTACTATTATAACAGTTATCACTTAAAACTCCTAGTGTGGTGTTGGTTGGATCGTGACCAATCCGCCGTCTGTCTTTCCTAGCAGACTAGCGCCGTCTTGGTTGGTCATGTAATGCACAAGCAACGCCTGTGCAGTATCAAAGTCAAGGTCTGAGTCAACGAATTCACGAGCCACAGGACAATGGGTTGATAAGATAAGAAACGAATCCTGTCAAGAGACCAGCCATGCCCCGAACCAATCAGAACAGACGGCAGCCAATACCACTTGAACCGATTCGTTATGGGGCAACGATTGATTACAGTAAAAAAAACCTCCTAGGTATACGCTACATTATGCAAGAATAAACGGAGATGGTTCCGAAGCGGAGAAATCTGTCTTCCAGAACTCGCGGGTTTGCTCAAAACACTTACGACTGTCAATGCGCTTTTTTGTATCTAAACTCACGGAATTCTAACGGGGACGATATTTTACATCTCACTATCGTAATTCATTATCAGTTTCAGCTCTGCCGCCAAGTAACCACATAAAAATGAAATGTACACACACTCGATTTGGTGTGAAAATCAATAAGTATTGACTTATTCATTAGCTAAGCTTTAGGAGAACACAACAAATCCTACTGTTTCAAAACTAAAACTATGCCATTAAAGCTCATCGTTTGGGTGTCATCAGTGCAAAACATTTGAAACAGGACACCCTCCATTTTTTACACGGCAATTCGGGAAGTGTGAAACAAAACACAATAATGCCAGCCAGCCAGCCAGCTCTGAACTACAAGTCATTCACATTATGTTCAGTCCAAAGTTGCACAAATGGTTGACACCTGATAGTGTGGCGTGTGAAGTATTAACATTCCTCATGCTGTGCATTCAACTCGGTGGGGTGGACGTGTTCACCGGAAACTGCATCTTTAAGGAATTGTGTCATGTCCAGACTAAACAAGAAGATTTTGACAAGAGGTTCGTACGTGATCCACGGATCAATGTACTGTATAAGATCACGAACAACGATTCACGCTTGTCAGATTGACATTCGAAATATTTACCAGGACAGGAAAGACAACAAACATAACAGTACGGCTAGGATACTGATCAGAAGAGAGAAGTAATCAATAAGACTGGGCACGTGCTATCATCTATTTAAAACGAAGATGATATTGCGATATTTTTCACCCTGTCACGCGCTCCTCAAGACAGATATTGGTGTTGCACACCTGGTACGTAAGAGGAGTTCAAAATTGTTGACCTGAACCGTGCACCAACTTTTTTATTGACTTTCCGGTCAACTGGTGCGCGTAAGCCCTCATATATAATTATCCATTCGCGCATCATCAGTTCTCCAAAACAAGGTTCGAGTGCTGATCAACCAAAGATGATCTTGAAGCATATCGTCATCAATCAGACTGTACAAACTCAGACTGTATGCGCAAATATGTGTATGAGCTGTGCTTTGAGCTAGGAAAAGCCAAAATCCAAAGTTTCGCAACCGTTCGCAAGCGGAAGTAAGTGATCCATTGACTCGCACGCGCACTCCTCGAAGGCTTATCTTATCCGGGGACAGCTTCCGATCAGGTTTTAGAAGTGATTATTTATCATACAAGCAGAACAACTATGACCACAGTTCTACAAGGAACAATTCACTCTCATGAGTTGTTCAAAGATTTTTTTACCTAGACAGCTCCATCGCAGACGACAAACTAACATCAGATGAAGTGTATTTTAGCATAAAATATCCCAGTGCAAACCTGAGGCATCAGCGGAACCGTCATGTGTGATATCCTAGTTTATCAAGGTCCAACTGGGGCGAGACAGCTCTGCGAGTTCCGTGAAAGCTAGTGTCGTCTCTGTGGATCGTAAGAACTATCGACGAAAGTCCACTGATGATGCTTTTGTGACATTCAATTCAGTTTGTTCACCCATGAACCTCATCCGAGCATGCTGATTTTGATACCCATTTCCCAGCATCATCGGATTGGAAGTGAAATGAACGAAAGCATGAAGAGCGAACAAACAGAAGAAATTCACGATCGAAAAACGCGCAAACGAAGAAAGAGTTAGAAAATAATAACGTCACTGGTCGCAGAACCTTGCCATGTCACTTAGTATTTCCGAATATCTGACAGTTAGATCTTGTGAACTCCAATGTGGGAAGCTAGCGCGCCTTACTCGACCAAGCCCACATATTACAGTTTGTAGGCCTGATGACCTTGTGCTACTGCATAAACAAACTGAGTATTTTCTGCAGTGGGTGCTCCCTTAAAGACTGATCGTTGGTACCCACAGTGTCTGAAAATTCAGGAAGCATTGCTGTGTTCGACTGACAGTCGTTAGCCCCGGGTTCGAGCCCCAGTGGGGGCTCGGTGGACATGCACTACTGATGTTTCCTAACACGGATGAAACAGATGTACAGTGCTTCCATGATTTTCAATGATGAGCTGAGCGTTGATACTGCATGATGAATTTAAGATACAGGTGGTAGCGCTGAGAAGTGTAACAGTAAGCTGTGACCAGTTGAGGAATATATGTTGGTTCTTCTTTCATACAATACACTTCAAATTTCCCGTTCGCATGTGCAACGGGTCAAGTTTACACGTCGTTCTAACTTTTGGGACGTAGTTCGAAAAATGCCGATCTGTATGGAAACTCGCTGAGATGGAATTTCGTATAAACAACAAAGTAATGTGCACTGCTGCGAGCGTAGTGTGTGGGCGTGAATCCATTTTGCAGAAATGTAGCAGACACCAAATATATCCAACGTTAAAACGGTTTGTTGCCTCTCACGCCGAATAAGTAGAGATTTAAAAGTAAAATACATTAAAAACGAGGAAAAGGTAGAAAATTCTTTACAAAATCAAATGATAACACCGATGTTTAGCAGAAATTAGTGGGACACTGATGAGTGACCACATCAAGGATTGCGCAATGAACATCGATATCTGCACAACATTGGTTGAATCTGGTGAGAACAAGGTATCAGCAAGGATGAGGTAAGGCGTAGAGTATTAGAAACACGAATCAAAGCATTGGACGAAACACTAGGCCAACGTAGTAGGGACGTGTTGCACACTTTGTTCGCTGAGGTGGGGAATGGTGATCATTTCATGTCATGGGCTTGGTCATACAGGGTGCGTTAGGCTTCCTGTGTGGGGTCCAAGGTATCCAAAATTTTAGATACATTGGAGGACATGGCTCGGTGTCGCGATCAATGACCTTCTCGTATTCACAAACTTTCTTCGTCCATTTGATACTGTTTGCAGTTCTCTTCTGAGTATTTTCACATTCTTGTTTTTTCTTCATAATTTCGACCGATGCTTCGGCTAAGAGAGACAGCAACCAAAGCCACCGCACCCAGTGCGTGACTATCACAAAAAACAAATCTGATCGAAAGTCGCTGAAGGTCAAATTCGAAACTAATGGGTTCTTTTCCTGGTCACTTGTGTGAAGATACTCACAAGATATGATTGTTTGGGTCATGTTGTCAAAGAGTCCAGCTGTGCTCAGATCGACTAAATCCTGCAAACCGTTCCACTAATTCCGCTAAGTTCTCCTTGGTGGGAAACCGGGATACTGAAATGTACTTGATCATGAACCTGATGAGTATGCTACACTCGGAAAAAACGAAAGGTCTCGGATATAGAATACAGAATATGAAATCACATTTGGTGTACATCATTTACGCATACAATCTGCATGCAAAAATTTGGTCTCACACAGAGACGTTCGTGAGAAGTGCACATTTGCAAACGACACAGCTGGGATGAACAACCGTTACACGAAGTGTTCCTACATGTAGGAAATGACAAAAATCACCAGAATAGACAACTCCCATTGTGTGTCTGTGCGGCTGAACACAACTGCCGCAGAATTTCTTCCTTTGTTATAACAGACGAAGTGAATTACAATAAAAGGGATAAACCTCATAGTTGGAGCAAACACTGTAGGGGTTTGTTGGGAAAGGTCACGTCACAATAGACTTTTAAATTCCGCTTTTAAAAGGGAAAAGTTGTAGGTGGGTGGAAAGACAGAGAGGAGAGGGCTGCTTCAAAATTTAGCCGTTTAGGAAAAACAGATTGAAAGGTTGAGGTTCGAGATCTAGAGAAAAAAAATGATAAGGATAACTAGCTGCCTGTGTTTGGGATTGGCGTGGGAAATTAATGGAAATAGGAACAGACAAGACAAGCTCGGAAGAATAAAAGCGGTAGAATAGTGACAATGAAGAAACCGTCCGGCAATGGGCAAGCGATTGCAAATCGGATGTCAAAAGTGGGTCATCTACCAGACGAATGGCTTTACACTGGACCCAGTCGAGAAGAGGTAAGTGAGAAGACAAAGCAGCACCACACATGTGACAGCAGTACTCGAGTGTGGGTCGAAGAGCAGGTGGGCTGCTTTGAGGAAACATCGAGTGTGGAACAAAAAACCGAAACCGCGCACAGCACGAGAAGTATGCGAACATTGGAAGACCAGGACAGGGAGAAGACGATCGGAAGACACAAAAAAGGCATAGAATTGGACGAACAAAGAGGAACCGAATCAGGATTTGACTGCAGAGAGAAGGAACGGTGTCGTAGAGAAATCGAGAGAAGAGAAATTTTAGAAGCATTGGAACGAACACGATTTTCAGCGTCCCGAAGAGATCTGGGTGAAGGACCATAACTTCGGGGAACACCAGCATTCACCGGAAAGGGCTGTGATCATACCCCCATCGACTCGGACGGAGATCGCCCAGTTACCGAAAAACAACCCGACGTCCACAAGACAATGGATGGAAGAAAACCAAAATCAGAAAATCTATACAATAAACCATTGTGTTAGGCATGGTAAAAAGCCTTTCACGCCATTATATTAGGTGTCTTTTTCCGTCGTTAGCGCGTACTGCTGATCAGGAATGCGATGCCGCCCGTGGATCGACGAGGCCGGAATTTGTACTGCAGATCACTTTGCAGTCCACATTTGAGGAACGGTTACAGATACTCAGAAATTATGGTCTGCATAACTTTCGAAATGATAAAAGTTAGGGAAATAGAACGGTAATTAATGCAGTTGGAGTCACCGCGTTTGGGAATAGGAAAAATTACAGCTTCTTTCTGGAAGCGTACCGGATTGGAAAGAAAGGTAAAAAAAGACAACGCGAAATTGGTGCCAACTCTGGGGGCACATTTCTAGGACGAAGGATAGAATACTGTCCAGACCAAGTGGTTTTTCCTGGTCGAGTGATTGTAGATTTTGGTGAACCCTGCCGACTGTCATATGGGGAATAAAAAGGCGGCTACTAACTGTGACCGGAGATGGAGTAATATAAGAATCGGGTGAAGTGCAATAAGAGACAAACCAGAAGGCAAAACCCTCGGCTGTCTCATGGGATTTACAAACTAGAGAGTCAGAGAAGTTAGAGATGGGGAAGAAACTGAAGGGGGTGAAAATTGCGCGAATGGTTTTGACGAGAGACTAAAATAATCGGCTACCAGCAGCAGAAGTGACCAGAAGTACGACTTTATAATGGATGAAACAACGCTTGGCTTTCTGAATTGAAATCGAGCAATTGTGGGGAGGACAGGATGAGGCTGAAACCTATGGATAAGGTAATTATCCTGTGGATTAATTGCATCATGCGCACGGATGCTGGGTGATTTCCTCTTTCACGAATCATCATTCACTTCGACGACCGACCGAACCATGGGGAATAATATAAAAACTAATGGCCGAAAAAATGGAATCACGTACAAAAAAAATGTCAATCTGTGCTCTATTTCGCTCCGGGGTGTATGGGTGCGTGATAGGAGTATAACCTCTGAGTTCGTGGACTATCGTGACCTTGGGGTATCTTCCATCTCTGTGGTCTCCATCAGGTGCACAGCTCACGCCTATAGCCCCACGAAAGTGAAACATGCGTCCGCGGCCATAACCGGGGAACTGCTCGACAGCCAGGTTAAACAAAGTTGAGGGGTAACTGAGATTCAAAAACCTCGGTGAGACGAAGTTCGACATGCGAAGACAGCTACTCCTGAATGAGTGGACGAGATTTGCTGTATAATCCGACATCTGTGAAGGAAATCTGTCGAACTAATAGGGCTGCGTGGATCCCTCGGTTGGATTCGACTCAAAGGAATGGCGAACGAGCTCCTGGGGAGCCACCGGCGACCCAGCATCAACACGCTGCTGCTTTCAGCCCGCAATTCGTTGTGCAAATGCTAGAGGTGAGAGCTCGAAAGAAGGCCCAGTGACGCTGGTGACACCTTTTGAACCGAACGCCCATGAAACCACGTGGTCATGTCATCTACACGCTCTATAATCTATGTTATGGCGTCAACTGGCATGCCCAGCATGAGCAGCCGCGACCAGAGACATTCATGAAGCCAGCTTGTCCTCTCCAAGGAGCAAGCCGCAGTAAAGTGAAGTAAGTATCGCTCCTACAAATACAATTTCGGACACCAGACACTGATTTCAGTGATATTTCACTGCCATCTAGTGCATATCAACTCAAACTGCGATGACCAGCACATACATCGAAGATAAATGACAGGTCAGACAAGGGGATGTGTGCCAAGATTTACGACTTTGTCTAGTGCGGAAAAAAAATTGAAAGGTAGCCGGTCTCAGTCCCCACCACCGCATATATTTTATGAACAAAGGTGAAACCACACCTCATAATGGTAGACAGACAACAAACATGCGCCGGCTTCACAGTTCGAAATCGAGGGATCGTAACTACAGACAGTACCCGCAGAAAAAGGACAAAAATGGAGTAATTTTTGGTAGAAGTAGTAAAAGAAAAATTCTGTAGGAAAATTAAGTTACCAATTGGCCGAATGCGGTTCGAGGGAATATCGATGAACAGTGCAAAACAAGCAGCTTATTTGGGAGAAAAATCCCGTCTATAAGTGAGTGATAGATGAATACGAGTGAAACGGAAAAATCAGTGTGAACAGAATGTGTATTGGTTATTCATTTACTTGAGTTGAACTAGTGAGACCAGAAAATAGCAAGAAAGCTTTTGGTGGTCAACACAAAGTGCGTCCAACAACTTCCATTCCTAACTGGATTGTGTGAACTCAGGTCGGAGTTCGGGTTGAGCTGTTGGTTCGAGTGAAAGTTGTGGCCGCAAATGATTCATTACCAGACGAATCACTGAAATTAGTCAGACACGAACAAACCTTCATTCTATATGCGATAAACAAACACTCACCATTGTAGCGGATAAAGCAACGAGACAGCAGCCAGAATGCACGAAGTTAATCTTGTCAATCGATCTGAGAAGAACAGAACGCTCCGTTCAAGTAGAAGACTGCGAAAAACGCGAAAAGAAAGAAAATTATGAATCAATTATAGCTATGCACAAATTGGAAGTTACTATTCTGTAAAATGGTGCTTCAATCCACAGAAAAAGACATTTTACTAGTGCGGACCTCGGTCTCTGGCTGTGCCGATAATCGGCTTTTAGAAGCGTTTTGTGATAGAAAATTCGGTCACAAAATCATAACTGAACGACATAATGTAGCGGTTGCGGATCGACCAGATGTAAAACGACAGTGTGAATATAAGACAAAAAAAGAAGACTACTCCGTTTAACAGCATCAGCCTTAGTAGGGCTTTTATAGTGTACACGGCTCAATTTAGCAGTCAGATTGTTATGAGCACTCAGTCAGATGTTGAGCGAGCTGGTCGCTGTCGATTCCGAAGATCGCTAGTGTGGATCAATGTTACTTCACTGAATGTGCAGACTGTCGGCGCTGTGTTCATCACAATTTGTCCAGAAATTTGCTTACAAAGTGCTGCCGAACCGACGACGTGCTAAAAAATTAATCCCCTTTTTGAGATCAACTGTGACCTGATTGACGATCCATGATGTGTCGATTACAAAAAAGGAAACTGATTCCGACCATCTACACCCCAAAATTGCACTTTCTCTGAATACTGCATAACGGGCAATCATAATTACCTGTAATGACTTATGAGTCTGCGTAACACTGGTTTAGACTACGACCATGGAAGTCTTTGAGACCAACTGTACTATCCGTCTATCCACTATTAAAATGTGGGGCAAGTGACACGCCATAATTCTTGAAAGAAAAATCCGAGTTATCATATAGCATAATTTATGTCCGGGACGATTTCGAACAAAGGTGTTCAGATACGTCAATGTAAAACGAAATGCGCATGAAGTATAGGAAACCACGATAGTGATAAGTTAACAAACAGTGCATGTTGCTGAAACAATAAGGAGTTCCATCGTCAAATGGCAATAGTTTCGGTGAACCTCAGTCTTACGGTTTTCACCGTTGTCGCCACGCTGTACGATAATGATGATGAGAGCGACAGTTACCTAACAGAATGATTGTACATATTCCGAATTGTATCCCATCGCCGCTGATCATCTGTTGATAATGCAGCATCCGATTAGCCGAAACACTGCGTTTCGGGTGATGTGCGCGGCGAAGAATGCCAGACTGTTGAGGTTCACTGAAGCTACTGTCGTTTGACGATGGCAATCCTTATTGTGTGAGCAACATGCACTGTTTGTTCATTTATCACTATCGTGGTCAAGTAATTTAACCCAGTGTTTGTTTCCTGTACTTGATGCGCATTTTTGTTTTACGTTAACCTATATGATCACCTTTGTTCTGTAATGTGCGCCATGTTGGGATGCAGCGAAATCGTCCCGGATTTGAATAATGCTGTTGTAACTCTGACTTTTCTAAATCATCTCGTGTTTCAATCATATAACTTGTCGACATTCATTAAAAAGACAGTTTTTACACAAAGCCACTTGGTTATTGAAAGTGCACTCAACTTTTGGACCAAATTTCGATAACATGAAAAGGTTTTCGATCCAATACTAGTCGTTTTAAGCTTGAATATGAGGAATTGGGCGATGAGGGAAGGGGTTGGGGATCTCATAGTCACAAAAACCTGGCTGTACCATCATACAGAAACGGTAACATGAATTTGGAACTTGAAATGGAGAACCACTGAACGTTCTTATGGGTCGCATCTGGCGGTAAGCCGAGCTCTAGAGCCTAAAACAGAAAAAGTCTCATAAAAATGTGTTTTTTGAAAATACGGAAGCAAACCAAGAGTACCGAAACAGATCAAGTTGGGTGAAAATATGAATTCTCTCTGGGGTAGGCTAGAACAAATCATTATTTTTCCTGGAACAAAATAATTCATTTACATAGCAATAAGAGCCTAACCAAATTTCACCCATTTGCGAACAATGCGATGCACATAGCGTAAACTGCTCGCAACCAAAATATGACTTAGTGCTCAAAACACACGATACAAACGCGAATGAGACAGATTCACAATGCTTATTTGGCTCAGAAGAACGGTTATTTATTCCAGTAATGCTGGTGTGAGGATAGGGCCCACGGGATCCACCCATCGGGCGGTTGGTGATACTTGGTGGCCAGAGCACAGAAACGCGAGGTTAATGGCTGAAAGAATTGGACTGAACTGATTGAGGTGCAGTATGCAGTGAGAACTTGTCTGATATGAGAGAACCTCGAATCCTGAATTCAGTTTGCCATCACTGACGAATGAAGAGTATTCCCGTGGAGTTATACCTGTTCGTGTTTTTATTGTTCTTTAATTGCAAAAAATCGACTGGTTCTTATTCTGTTCTCTGTTGATGAGCAACCTCAGCTTTTGGTCTGTTGGCTAGCCACCAAAGTGATAAAAAATCAATCAATAAGCAATCAATGAGCCGATTGTATTGCATTCGAGGTGAGGTAAGATTTCAGAATAAGCATAGTCGACAGCTAAATGAAATTATCCTACAGCGCAGTGAGGAAGAAAACAAATGTGGTAAGGAGAAATATATGATTGTCAGCTATCCATCTGATTAATTAGAATGACTAGAATAAAAGGGTTCACAAACAATCAGCAATGATCGGTGTAAAATACTTAGCAATTTCATTGAAAGTACCATCAGGCATGACCACCACAGATGTACAAACACTGAAATACATACAAGCACATACGATGTGCCATTTGTCAAATTATACTCATCAATCGGCATGCGACCGAAACGAAGCCAAAAACGTACGGGAGGGTTACACTGTGAACAAGGTAAATGAGCAGATGAATTTTGAACTACAATCGTCACACGCTTATTTGGATAGCAAACGCGGCGTGCGCTCGCACACACACACACACACACACACACACACACACACACACACACACAACACACGCACAAAGTCATTTCGCGTCATGTAGCGTCAAAGTGGCACGGCATTCAAACAGAAATTATTACTTGTTCCTGCGTTGGCTTGTGCTCAATGATCGACCGTTTCAGGATTTTTGTTGCAGTCTCTACTTTCACGCTCCGATTAAAATCTAGTTCTTTTGCCTCCCTCTCGACCAGGCGTCCATACAACTCCTGCACCAAAATTAAGCATCTAACTTACATCTACATCGGTCACACAAGCGCACCGTCGAAATTTCATTCTTATTTTCCGAACATTTTGTGATAAACCAAGCCAGATTTCATGGGTGAGTTCTCAGGCCATGCAGCCGAATATAGCTGAAGAAGCCCGGATAGCAGGTAAAATTATAGCGCAAAACGATCGCATGACACGATTCGTTATAAGCAAATCCATCGAGGAAACCGAAGAATTTGGTTGGCGTTAATAGTCACGATGAAGCTCCGAAACAAACCTGCTTAATGAGTAAGCAAATGCTGGAAACTGGATGGTTGGGTGCTTTATAAATACTATTTATTCAATTTTTAAAGGGTTCACATTGGACATGCAGTGAAACGCAGTACGAACCGCGAATCAGTTTAGAGGATGAACTTTTGAAAAGTGCTTCACAAGGTCAAACAAATAAGCAAGGAACGACAGATCTTGTTTTCTGGTACTTAAATAATAAAGCATTTCATTTCACCATAATTTTCTGGTTCTGTTTGACGGATAAACATACCAACTAGACTGAAACGATTTCAACCTGAATAAACTTCAACCCGCTTGAGATTTGAGATCAGAATACAACAGCCCAAATGTCTTAAGTGGGGTTTGGCAAAATTCCACAAATATCGTGAATCAATTGCTATCTCTTGTTGGATTCAAACACAAGCACATGCGTCACTGTGAATCTGGCCAAAATATTTTAGGTTAGCTCCCCTGCAAGAAGAGAGTGATGGAACGCAGGGTGTCGCTACTTTTGGTCGTCCGTATGAGTGTGGACACCAAATATTGAAATCAGTTTCACTGATAGACAACCATAATTTTGCTACGCCTTCTGTGGTGGGCCGCTGTGGGAGATCAGTTCGTTTGTCCTTCACGTCCGGTCGGTTACATCCAGCTGGTTATATGTTCAATTTTTTTCCTCCCATGAGCACGCTCATCCAACAAGCAATCGACGGATGAAGTGCTGCATTTTACACCAGTTACTTCAGCCTCTTTTTTCAGTTTCAGCTGAAGTCAAGAACACGAAGGATTGTCATCCACCACGATGCATAAACTTAGGGAACAATCATCATCGAACTTTCAACGGGTATTTCCACGCTTCATGGCCTTTGCGATTCGTTCTCGCAATGGCTCAGCATGTTTTGATCTTTACTCCCAGAGTCCAGACAAGAAGTCTCAGACCGTCTCCATCCCCAGCACACTGAACAATGCGTTTTCTGTATTCGTTAGATGTTGTATGGTCAAATCCTCTGTTTGTTTAAATCAACCGCTTTAGTGGGAGTTTCAGTATTCATCAAGTTCTCCACAATGAGTAGTGTGTCAAATGGTGAACTACCACGATGGCCCTCAGTGATAAAGCTGCCCAGGTTAGCAAGTAGCAAACCACCAATTGGCTCACCCGTCAATTCGACCACGTGAAAAACCAAAACGAACTTCGCTCTGGATTGCTCTTATCGTCGAACCTGTCCAACAGTTACAGGCCTCAGTGACCGAAGAGATGAAACACTACACAATTAGTTCAGTGGCTTCTGATCGCTTAGCTTGGCGTTTAAGTCGCAAACGCTTCACCACCAGTCGAGGTGACATCAGTGCGAAATCACCTCGACTGGTGATGAAACGTTTGCGACCTAAACGCCAAGCTCAGCGATCAGAAGCCACCGAACAACACCAACCTGAGCTACAATCGACACCAATTTTTAAAAGATCTGGAAAACTACATAAGTAGGCTGTGCACTCTCATTTCAAAAATCTCCCTATATCAGTTGCTGATATGTGCATGTCGGATGCCAGGACGTTTTGTTGCACTACCCAGTGAGCAGCTTGTTACCAAGGCTAAGAAACCGTGAATGGAGGGTATAAAAAACTGAGTGGGAGGTAAAAAACGATGAACGAAGGTTGGGAGTAGAGCCTCTGATATCGATGTTCTACTTTGGTCTGAGCAACCGGGTAGTGTTCAACCAATATGCTCACATGAGCTTTTTTACACACATATGATCACTCGTTCTCAAACTTGCGGTTGGACAGAATTAACCACCCATTACCACAACATCCCTCTTCACTAGCTACTTTACGCATAACAATATTAACACTACTACTTCGTGTGCTTCACAGGCCGCCACTGACGAAGATGCTGGGCATGGAAATGGGATTCCTCCTTCTGTTTTATGCAGCTCATTGAAACCATTACTGGAACGGCGCGTGCCACCAAAGCGCGCAACCTTCAGCGTATGCAATCTAGTGCAAATAGGCAAACAAGCAGCTTCAGCGCGTAACCTCCAGACACTAGCCACTGACATCTGTTGCTTGTCCGAGACCCGCATCCAGGATCCCACCATCGTACTTCGTCTGAATTCGCTCTCAGGACATGGTTTCACTCTTGGAGTTTCCGGAGAGGCCGCGGCTGCTGCATCTGATCACGCAGATGTGAGGTGTCTGGTAGGAAAAGCATCTCTGAAGTAGTAGACTGTTGTATTACTTGGTCTCCATTTACCAAGCTCGCATTTGTGGCTCCACGAAGCTGAAGCATGCCTCCGCGGCCACATCCTTGCAAACCGTCTGACAGGTGGGATAAATCAGGTCTAAAATCTTCACTTAGACGGTGTTCGGCATGCAGACATACTCCTCCTGAGTGGGCAGACGCGAACTACCGATCCAATGGCTACAGAGGAAAAACTGTTCAACCTACCGGACCCGGTATTTTGGAAGAAGCGGATGAGCCGCACAACAGGCCACCGGCTTATCTTGGACAACCATGCTGCCTTGCAGGCTGCAAATGGTTGTGTAAAGGCTAGAGGTGCATCCTCGAACAAAAAGTAAGGAGAACGTACCGTCAATTTACTTCCTACTCCGGACTGGGTGTCCGAGTAGTACAACAGTCCCGAACAGCGCTGGGGACACCGCCTCGTACTAGATCCTCGAGAATCTCAATGAATAATCTTCGCGGTATTCATGAATCCGACTTATCCTCTAGCAGGAGATAGTCCAGCATAAGAAAGATGTAGGTGTGGGAATCGCTTTGAGTACCATGGCTGAGTCCGCACTACTTGACTGGATCCCTGTCACAGCAGACTGTGTGCGATTCGCTTAGAGGGTTCGTTCGAAGCTAACAAAAGTCGCGACGGCAGCCGATGCCCGTTTTTTGTCACTGCCTACTCCGCTATAGACTTCAGTCCCGATAAAACCAGATATATTCTACTAGCAACTTCACGAACGTCTTCAAAAGGCATCTCATGGAGACAGTGGTTGTACAACATTATCGTCTCGTGATTGAATGACTCGCAGATAAACGAAACCCAAGTCCCAAGGCAGAGAACACAAACTCGCTTTACTACGCGTACTATAGAACAATTTATCAAACAATAACAGTAACATACCTCAAACTGAGAGCGAACCGACCACAGAATCAAAACAGTCAACAAAGACTTTAAAACGCCGCAAGTGGTTTACAAAGAAGGTCCTTATTTATGGGGAGGGGGCATTTTGACCAGTCAACGGTCAAAAGGGAAGTAATGGTCCGAGGGAACACACAAACATGCGTGGTGAAAGCAAACGGAATCGCATGGCTATGAGAAATTGCATGATCATAGAGGGATGGCCAAGTCCAGTCATTCACATAGATAAGGTAGATAGAGGGAGAAAGATGATTACGTTCAAACGTTTGGCCCTTGTCAAATCCCCCAGGCAATCATGACGTCATAACAGAACGGGTCATGGATACCAGGGTTCAGATTCCAAAACGGAGAAGAAAGGTTATGCAAGCGATAAAAACTGTTTACAATCTGAGTCCAATAAGAACAAATAAGATAAACATTTAGACAAATGACAACTAAGGTCAATCGACACCTGTCATAGAAACAAGACTAAAATTGCGTGACGCAACGGGACTGAACAAACAAATTATTACGCAGGCGTGTAAACGGGGGGCGGTGGTGGGTGCAAAAACTGGTGGTCAAAGTGCATGGGAAGCAAACGAACCGTTTGGTAAATACAACACAAAATTATGATAGAAAGCACGGGATCTGGACTAAACCAGTTTAACGGAGTTTTTTTATATAGCGAGCTGAGTTTCTACGGCTAATTTTGATAAATCTTTGCAGTGGTCACCTAGGTCCAGACGAATCAGTGCATGGAGGTCAAAGCGGCGTCAACCATCAACGCACGGATAACGGTAATCGACTGCTCCATCTATGCACAGACTGTCGCCTATCTTGTCGAACACGAACTTCCGGTGCAGCTTTCGTCGCACAGTATATGGTGTCCGCCCTCTGTTAGTCAGTCTTCGACATAAATGGATCACACAGGCGTAAGCAACCACTGGCAAGGCTCAGTCAAGTCCTATGTGTCGTACTCGAGCACGCATCTAGATTCTGACCACGCCCCACAGGAGATAAGGTAAACGAAATAGACGGCCAAGCAATCCACTAGCTTTCACGGACCATGGATCGATCGGCAGAGCACTTTGAGAAACAGTTTGATAAGCCTTTAGCGCCAGCGCCTCCATACAGTAGCTTGTTTGAACCAGTCCATGCCTCAAGGACGGTCGGTACTGTCCCCACCCACTGAAGAAGTGCAATGAAGCCTCGGGCACTAACGGACTCCCTCGGCCCTTTTCAAAGATGGTGGTATGCCCCTCTACAGCCTCCTTAAACATATCTGGCTTCACGAATGTCCCACAGAGTTGGAACTGTGCATTCCTATCTACAGGAAAGGGTTTAGAAACATCTGCTCCAATCATCGAGGGATAACTTTGATCTCGGTCGCGCGTCAATAATCCCCCACAGATCGTCCCCAGTGCGCGAACAACAGGTCCATGAAGAACAGTCTGGTTAGCATCCCAACCGCGGGTACAGCGATCAAATTTTTACTACCCGACAGATACTTGAGCCCAACCACATATCGTCGACCGACAGTAATCATATTTCTCGATATCCGAGCATCCCTTGATTCCGTTAGTAGGACGGCTCTCTGGGATTGTCTCGTTAGACAGTGAGTACCTGACAGGCATATTAAGATCATCGAAGCGTTAAACCATCAGACTTTAGGCCGATTGCGAGCGTACAGCCCATCGTCACCTAACTCTACCCCTTCCTGTCCAATTTTGTGATCGACAACATCCTAAGAAATGCGCAAGGAAATCAAACGAAGGTATTGAGCTCCTACCTGGTAACAGACTTTTAGACTGAGACTATGAAAATGACATCGCACTGGTTTGCGACAACGCTACTGTGGCACAGTGCGTTCTAGACAATCTCGTGTCGCTTATATTGCAGCACGAAATGTGCTTTTCACCCTTCAAGTTTGAAGTGCTTCTATAAGACTAGTATGAGTCCATTCCCACACTTACCCTCGGGACTGATAGTTCAGAAGTTGTCGAAAGGATTGTCTGCTTGGAAAGCTGTATAACTGCCGGCGGAGGGCTGAAGACGATGTGGACAACCAAATAGCAACGAAACAAGCGGCATCCTGTAATTTGCGTCACCTATGAAAACGGCGCGACATCTCTCTGCGATTGAAAGGTAGGGTGTACAACGCTGCTGTGCGTAGTGTGCTCCTATACGCATGTGAGACCTGGCCTGTTCGAACGGCCGATGTTGACCGGCTGTCCATGTTCGATCATCAATGCCTGAGGAGTATCTCGCGAGTTTGGTGGCCACATGGAATAAGCAATTCCACAGTTCGAGCGTGCATCTACGGAACCTGGCGTACCGAGCACCCAATTAGTGCTGTCATATCATTCCATCGGCTTTGTTGACCAGGGCATGCGCTGCGTATGCCACATCGTCGTTGCGTTCTAATCACCTAGCCTAAGGATGGCTGGAAACGACATCGTGGAGGCCAAGCCATGACATGTCACCGACCTATCAAAAAGTTGACGTCAAGATTTGTCTCTGTTGATCCCTCAAGCTTGCATGGCTGGAGACCTCGAGGTTCGCTACAAAACTGGCTGAAAACTTCGTCGGATATGGCTCTAGGTCGTGCTAAGTGGCGGTTATGTTGTGACAACTTGTGTTCGAACTCCTGAAATTTCCTCTTTCATTCTTCACGTTTTTGTTTCATTTTTGCATGGTACCACACCTCTGTACCTTTATTTGTATATATATATATATATATATATATATATATATATATATATATATATATATATATATATATATATATATTTGGAAAATCCACTTGCATTCCTCAAACATACGATTCAGGTTCCTCGTGCCAACAATACATCCTCTGAATATATATATATATATATATATATATATATATATATATATATATATATATTCATGAGTGAAGGGTAAATAACTGCGGGAAACACTGCATATAATGACGTTAATTAGGAAATATGGCTAGACATTCAGTGACCACGTGTAACCCGACGTATCGTACCGACTGAGGCTGATAGGTAGGGGCAACCAAGTCTGTAACGTCTCATTTGGAGCCATAAAAGCAGGATGGCTTTTTATTCTCGTCCTCATTACATCAACAATAAACGAGAATCGCGCAATGAATTGCTTTTGTTTACTTGCAAATGTGTTCATATATTTAGGCCGAGTTCAAACGACATCTAAACTACTGTATTCAGAAACGAATTTTACCGCCAGTTAGTCCACCATCTAACTGAAATTCTGTTTTCAGCACATTCGAACGCTCGGTAGCATACAGGTTGGTTTCAGTGACTCACAACTGGCAAAATACAGTGCGCTTCACAGGTACTTAAGATCGGATATTAGAACAAAAAGAAAATCGATAATAATGATGACAACAATTGACAATTACGTCTCCATATAGTTACGGTGTTATCGGTATTAAGAGAGATAGTATATATATATATATATATATATATATATATATATATATATATATATATATATATATATATATATATACATATATATATATATATATATATATATATATATATATATATATATATATTGATACGCGGTAGACAAGAGTAAACGAAATGCTCGCGATTTATGTCTTCTTTCTGTTCTTGTACTGATAATCGTCATGCCGGTTGCATGGGGTTAGTGACTGCGTCACGTTAACCTGCCCGGATGGCCACACCAGATTCAAAGACCTCACGTGTTATTGCTGGGCCCACAGTGGGAATTGTTCAAGCGGATTGAGGCAGAGACTGTTCTGTACTACTTGAGATCATGTGAAACCGATTTACAATAACCAAGCTCAAATGAAATTGGTACTCGAGTGATTTACAGCAGTCAACGAAATGACAACTACCATCTGCATTAGATTGGTTTTAGGCAGAAGCTGGACGACAGACGAAGATGGTAATAGGCGAACACAATGGTGTCAAATGAGCTTTAGTGTAGCGCAAAACTACATATTTTTGTGACAAACGTATCATCGTTTCCCTGGTCAGATTCTCTTACGCAAGTACAGTATAGTTTGATGCTTTATCCAACCGGTGTCAGCATATTCAATCCATACCACGTGTTAGCTCAATGCTGTGCGCGGTTCAGGAGTCATCGATTGGCAGGATAGGAGAAGAAATGAAAAAACAAAAAAGAATTTTCATCGGTACCCACTTACCAGACGAACACGTGAATCCACAACGAAGTATCCAATGAGTTGTAATATTCCATTACATATTTCTGAAAGATTAGTAAGTCTTATTGAAGACCAACACGCGGTCAGTTTACCAGAGTATGCGGGAATCTTGGCGTTGGAATGCGAAATTTCAGATCCTTTAAGGAGAACAAGAAAGAGAAGCCGGTCGGAGTAGTCTATGATTTTATCACAATTAATAAAAGGAAGTTCTTGCATCAGTCAAAAATGAGGTTTTACAATCCTCTATAAAACTGAGTGTTGCAAAACGCCAAAAAATCGTGCCAAATCCACCCAACATTAACGGGACTATCGAAAGTTCATCCAATCGGACGTCTTCTTGTATTGGCCAACTGACAGCTGATTCATGACAACACTGATGCGTCGTAGAAAATCGTCAAATGCAGCGGTCCTGACCAAATGTACCCGTTCGGATAAAACCAAAGATAAAACATTTGCCTCGAACGAACTGTGGAATCAAACACGGTCAATATTCAACAGACGATAGCAAGAAAAATGATTATTACATTTTTGTTCCTTAGCGGATTTGGCTAAGATAAGACAGTATTTCTTCCTCACAACTGTTTACTTCGAATTCTATTCTTCACTTTTCATTAAGCCCCGAACAAGTTACAACCATTTTCAAAAGTAATGTTCACATCATCAACTAGTTTTCCACATTAGGATATTTCACTGGGAACATCCAATAGCAACATAAATATCGCAACGGTTAGACTCCATCGGAGTCACCGGTCGTCTTTCGCACGAAACACAATCACTGTTAAAAACGAAATAGTTCAATTTGATTCAAACTGAACCGATCTGTGATCGAAGCGTTGCATGTGTTGCGTGTTATAAACACATAAAAAGCTCCACGGGTAGATTGTCATGATTCGGGCATTTCATCGAATGAAAGTGAAAGCTTCGCTGAACGAACGAAACCCAATGAACAAATGTATCTTCATTGGTTTAGTTGATAGTGAGCAGATCCTTAGGAACGGACTGAATCCGTCATTGTGCTGAGTTACAAGAAAGTTAATAAATCCTCTTGTGAAAACCACAGAGGAAATGGCACCGTGAGCATCGCACCCAAGACTGCTCGTCCGGAATATTCTTCACCGATTTCCCAATGCGCGTGAAGGGTGTACGCGTGAAAATCAAGCCAGTTTGAGACCCAATCGGGATCGTATCAACCATATCTTTACTGTTCGAAAAATTTCTCAGCACCAGCACACCTTTGTCCCATAGGCCCACAATCTTTGTCTACCTTACTCTGAAAGTAGCATTCCATTCAGTCGACCGCAGAGTTCTATGGTACTGCATTACACTGAAGAGTATGAAAGAAAAATAAACCTCTTTTTTCCAGTCGCTACACGCGAACAGCCAAACCGAGTTCATGCTTATAGCGATCATTCAACAAAGTTCACCACGGAGGGACCTTTGAATACTGGACTTGCTTTGACAACGAATCTTTTCCTTTTTCCGACCTCAAAGTTGAGCTAATTTTCAAGGTCAAATGTGGCCTAACAACAGCTCTATTTTTGAAATCGTTACGTTTCCTCATGCTTGGCAACAAGTTTCAGGCATTTCTGAATGCACTCAGAAATCGTGTAAAACACCAGCTTCAGTAAACTCGTAGGTACTCAACAAAGCATTGCGTCTGTTGCAGAGCCCCTCTAAGACATCATACAGTTTCCAAAATACCGATACCGTCGATGTTATCCTCAAAGGTCTGTTTCCTTTTGGGGAAATTTAACGAAGTATCAGACATCACCTTGCAAAATGAATCAAAAAACGGAGCAATTCCCCTCCAGGAAGGTTGGTTGTGCAAGCAAATTGGGTACGCGGTTTTCAGAGGCGATCGACCTGCGAACCCAAGAAACCGTGAAAGTGAGTAATCACTTTTATTCGTCGTAAATGGTGTAAGTCTTCACATATCTCATATCAATTCAACAAGTTGGAGATCAATAGCATTGACATTCGTTGTAGGCTTCCTTTTTCACAACCAACACCAGATCCAAGATGTGCTACGATGACATCGGAGTTCGATTATCGAAGATCTTCGTATGTCCTCCAACCGCAGTAGCCATCTTTCCGACCGATGAAGACCTAGTCTGACTACTGCAGCGTAAACTTGTGACGGATAAACAGATGCCATAACGACGCCACAGATGACTGAGGTTGGCAAAAGTCAAACGCACATTCTGTATACGCGAAAACACTTCATCCGATATCAGAACTCCGGGTGAAATGCAGCTGCCTAGATAAAACAACCCACTGGTTTATTTTATGGTCACCCTAGATACCGTAATCTTCGGTTTTGAACAAACCCAGTCCTGTAACCATATGTTAGGATTTGAAGATGAAAAACGCATAGCGCACATCGCCACGCAGTTGTTCAAGCTGTCCATAAAAGCATGCAAATTGCCTGGATCATCAATCACAAGGACTGAGACGTCTGCATGTTCAAGGTCTGATACTTCTATCCGGAAAAGGTTCACTAGGACTATCTTCACATGAGAAAAAGGCAATCTCTAGGAATATATAAATCGCAAAGTTAAGCAGAAAAGTAGAGAGGAGGAAACCTCGACGTACACCAACTCGCGTGGTAAATTTGAGTGAAAGATCACCGGATCTACATGCGGTACTCTTAACATTGTGCTATTCAGTACATCTGTTGTGAATAAATCGCAGTAAAACTGTTTCTCTAAATTCTCTGCCAAACGATCTAGAGGACGCTTCTGAGTGTGAACCTGTGAGCTGCTCACTTCTTTGATCTGTTCGTTCACGCCTGGGTTTCGTGCACCGCAATTCCTAATCAGATGGAAAAAGTTGCGGCTGTTGACCAATACCACAGCTCATTCCATCTCTTTACACTTCGCACGCCGCTTTTGTTCACGGTCGCTTCCCAGGCTTCAAATCAACTACATTTGGGGTATCACCGTGCCTCATTAAGACGGGAATTCCGAAGAATAAGCTTGCGTGCACCCAACAGTACAACTAAGAACACAGATTGCAACGCGCGAATTTGTACGATTAACGAAATGAGAAGTCAGAAAACAACGGCCGATTGATAGGCTTTAACCGATCAAAAATGAGATGAGCGACATGTTTGCTTTAGTTCATTCAACTAGTAACCTCGCATTTCTGTGCTATCGTTCCGACTGCTACCTTCCAGCATCGTCCAGTAAATGGCAAAAAAATAGAAGCATAAAGTGAAGATCCCAAGATAGCAAAGGCGTAAGCGAACATCTTCCGAATACAACGACGCGATGACCCGCAAAACCTAGCCATGTCATTTATTGTTTCCAACCAGTTGGTAGACGGGTCATGTAAACCCCAATCTAAAATTTTAAGACGCCCTACTTGGCCAGGTTTACTGGTCAGGGATTTTACACCTTCTTGTCATGTCATGAACTGACCACCTCAACCTACCTTACAACCACCACCGACTTCGGAGAACAGCGTTCGCCAAAAAAGTCTACCGGTGGGCACTCGTAACACGTCCCAGTCAATTCAACCTGTTCAGATTCAGTGCTTGCCCCAATGAACGACCATTGGTTCCCAACACAACACGTCTAATCTAAGCATTGCTAATACGGTGTTCCACCATATCCCAGCAATATTACGGAGATATCGATGCCCGAACATCGACAGTCTTATCCTATCTTCTACCCTCAACAACCGTGTTTCTGAGCCGCATACAACAACAGATGACCACCGCAGTGTACACTCGACCCTTGACAGAAAACCGGATGTCACGCCGACGACACAGGTGGCTGAGATTAGTAAAAGCTAAACGCGCCTCCTGCATACGCCACGACACTTCCTCCCATTTCTGTCCACCTGGTGAATTTTAACTACTCAGATAACAAAACTTATCTACATCAACAGCTGCAGCTTCCTTCACTAACACAAAGATTGGCGTGGAACCAACCCAGTCCTGCAGTAGCATTTTACACTTTGAACAAGCTAAACACATCCCAAACGTCATCACACTGTTCTTTAGGCTATCTAAGAAAGCTTGCAACTTACCTGGATCTTCACTCAAAAGAACAATATCCTACAAGAATTCCAAGTCAAACAGTTTACTACCTGGACAAAGATCCATGCCACTATTCTCACACGAGGATAGGGCCATCTCAAGAATCAATTTAGTTACAAAATTAAAAAGGAAGAGGGACAGAGGGCAACCCTCACGAACAACACTTTCTGTGGTGAACTCGGGTGAAAGATCGCTGTAAACACGAACCCTGCTTCGGCTGTTTGTATACCACCACTGGAAAAGGGAAATAAATTTAACTGGCACACCCTTCAGTGAGAGGCAACGCCAGAGAACTGTGTGGTCGACTGAATCGAATGCCACTTTCAGATCAACAAAGACACAGGTTGTGGGCTTACGGAAGATATGTCTGTGCTCTGAGGTTTGTCGAACAGAAAGAATGTGGTCGATACAACCCCGACTGGGTCTGAAACCGGTTGGATTCTCACGCGCGCGCTAAATGATCGGTGGTCAATAATTCCGACCAGCAGTTTCGATGCGACACTAACCAAGTGTGGTACATAATTCCTTGTCTCGTCAGTTGTGCGTTTAATACGCCTCTTCTATCCCATAAATTCACCACATGATCTCTATAAATTTCAGCTCTCATGCCACATGTATTTGTCGAATAAAGCCTAATATCTAGGCTTCCTATCTTCTCACTTTCTCTCGGACGATCCGGCTCAATCGTGTAATATAACATCAAGCTAATCCCTCTGTCGTTTTCATAAGAGGACCTGTCACCTTTCTTGTAAATCGACGGAATAACCGAATCACATGATTTCCTGAGAATCTGCTCACTGTCCCAGATTAGCGGGAAGACTTTTGTTAGCTTCAAAAACAAACGTTCATCTCCACCCTTGGAAAAGATGGGGACAACGCATCCAGTTCAGCAGCTTTGTGTCGTTTCAAGTATCCTATCTCCCGCATAACCCCCCATTTTTGAGGAAGGAGTGATATCTACCTGCAAACAAAATAGGAGCGAATTTTGAAGCAGAACCACAGTAATAAATTTATGGCACAGATACCCATCGTTTCTGGGTGTATCCGATGTTCAGGGCTAAATATCGTCTATCTGGGTACTAGACACTCGACCGCATCAATAAACTCGTGGATAACTATCTTTAAATGACAGATCGATGCTTATCGTCTAGTAGCAGCTGCGGGGGACGGTTGGCTTTGGTGTTATTTCGGCCACCGACGAGACGTAACGTGAAGCACACTCAAAGAAGAGCATGGTCAGTGTCCACACACGTCAACCAAAATGACGATCTTTAATCGATCCGTCTCAATGGTATCCAATATCAATATGGCCGATCTGAGTCACACTATGCGAAGGCACAGGAAGACACGAATGCCCCTTTTTGTACTCGCTGGGAACACTCTGGGGCTCCGAAGCAGCAGAAACAAATCCTGGTAGAATTTTTCTTTAGACTCACGAGAACAGCATTCAGTGGGTGCATGCGGTTACACGACGAACAATAATAGACGCTTCAGTCTGATAATACTGGCGTGTACAGAACCGCCCAACGGAACTGTACACGGCCGACTGCTGATTGAAATGCGGTCTAGTAGTGCACGCCGCGCTCTCGTAATCGAAGCGATCCTGGCCCCAGTCTGACGACGATCACTAGACACCGAATCGCCCGGCACGCGAGGCATGAGAAAAGAAACTGTTTCTGTCTGTGAAGCGAAGTGTTATCCTTGAAACCGCGTCTTCTCTGCGTATTTCGGAGACACGGAACACATCAATTTTGTAGTTCTCAAGACTCCTAGTTAGGACAGTTTGTTGCCCCATTTGGCAATGTACGTGAACGTTAAAAACAGTTAAGTGAAAAAGAATGCTGGGATTTTGAGAATCAATTTCCTAATTTCCGTCATATCTGAGATATTATCCTTACCACGAATCATAAGATCTCGGTCACGACTCTTTGTGACCTCTCGCGTCTACTTGGAATTTGGCTATGGAGCATGAAGAGCAGAAAGACATGAAATGGTTTCCAAGGCACCGCCGGATATACTTCGCGGCTGCCCACACCGTAGAAGTTCTTATTTGGGAACCTTGACAAGAGTCCGTAACTTAACAGTTAGGCCAACAAGTCAGTGGGGTGTTAACCCAGCATGGGAACATGACTCAAGCAATTGCGAACCCCCCTCTTCCGCTGTTATGTGAGACCTGATTGGTGATTCTCTTTTGTTGTGTCTTCGTTGGTTCTTTCACCACCTATTTACTTTTCGGATTTAATCTTTAGCCCCATGCACCCAATGGAGCAAAACGGAACATGGGCGGAACATTTGACTGGGGCTCTATCGTTTTGGTGGGCGACAGCTGCCCCATGAAGCGCGACCACTTCTCTCAACGACCGAAGAAACCGAAAGTACGCGAAGCTTTCCTGGTCGGTAAACTGCTTATATCCTTGTTTATTTGCTGGAGTGCCCTCTCCAGGAGCATGGTTGCTAGAACTAGATGTTTCCCAGTAACCGTTTCAGAGGACGAACTTCGTCTGGCCTCTACCTATTAATCTGTCTGGCACAATTGCGTCTCCGGCTCAAAGAAGCCGTCCTGAGTAGCTCTCTGGGTCGCGCAAACACGCAGGCTATCACACCACGTCAATGTTGTCTCATTATGACTGTAAATTTTCAACAGCCAAGAATGAATTCTCTACAAAATAAACTGAATTTCGACAAAATGACCCCAACCTGTTGAGAAACGTACGTTAACCTAGTTTGTCCAAACATTTCAGTTTTCATTCATATTTGATCGAAACTAGACTCAAATCTCACTATTCTTATTCTGGTGGTCATTTAGAAACAGAACTCTGTCTGAAATAATTTAAGAATAAACACAATGAAAATTAAAAGAATACGAACACAATAAAAGCAAACCATCAAGAATACAAGCACGTTGCGACGGAGACACCTGATCTTTTCGCCAAACATACAATCACCAAGATGTTGGGTGTAGTCAGCCACACACGGATACGGCTCAAGACTATCGAATTCACCGGTCAAAGCTTTTACAAAATTGCGCTACGTAAGATGTTCTGAGACAGCGTCTCGAAAACAGGAGCTACTTAGGTTAAATAACAGTTTATTAATGTTTACCTCCCATTGTTACCTATTGCGCATAAACGGTACACCATTTTATGAACAGGGTTGTCACCAGTAAGAATTTGCAGAATAGAGAATTCATCGACCGCGGCAGAATTCCAATTCGGGACATACATGTTTGAGGTCCGCTACAATGACCGTTTTACCAGCGCCGGTCAGCACCTTTACTGATCCCACAACAGGATAGGACAGTTGTGCTGTTTTGAAAACTCCAGACTTTTTAATAGTATTGCAGGATGGATCAAGCTTATTAGTGAAACTGTTTATCATGTCGCGTATGAATTTCATGTAAAACAACGGATGACACAAATAGAGCATGATCTAATTCTTCTTTGAAGAATATGCACTGAACAATACCAGGCACGACAGAAATCAGTCATACGGTAATTTGGATGGGTTAAGGTTTTGTTTAGTCGTACAGTTTCGAACGAGAATGGGATTTATTTTAACCTCAGCATACACATGCCAGTCGCTGTACGGTGGAGTTCCGGGAGTGAAACCCTCTTCTGTCGACCCAAAGTAATGCAGGTAGTTGAGCGGCGCGCAGCATACTTTGAAATTCTGTGATTGTATTACATCTCAATGGAGAGAGCACGCACCTGATACCAGAAGACAATCCGTACATAAGTATAAGTGTAATCAGCATCAATAACGTAACCGTAAGACTGCCTTCAGGCCAGCTAAATCACAGCATAAAACTGACTCTTGTGTACCGTCTAGTGCTGAATATCATTTGTAACATTTCTGGGTGGTGAACACGTGTTTCACCGGCGACCACTCTCCAGTTAAATGTGTTGTACCTCAGCCCTTATTTCTTAGAGCAACTGTGTGGTAGATCATTTTTAACATCAAATGTCTATTTGCTTTATCCGAGAAACCACAAAAGCAAGCGACCAATTTGACAACGTGGTTTTCGCAATTTCCTCACTTTCTCAAAATGCGTTTACCGAGGATGCGGGTTCACATTCGTTTTGCAGAAGCATGCAGACAGATGTGTTAAAAAAGGATAACCTTCAACCTGGGATCTTCGTCACAGAATGTAAGCAGACATTTTTATGAGGCACAAAGTTGTTGATTCGACTGTGGCCAACCCTAACCATTGTAAATCCCCGAATTATCATCACTCCACACGATGCTTGCAACAGATTACCAACGGCAAAACTCTGTCACTGGGTTAAACTAATTAGAGATAACTAAAGCTTATGAGGCCCGAAGAAGAACCGGACAATCATTCATCCGTCAAAAAATCAAACTGATGATAAATGAGCCCATGAGGACGAACATACACGGCCACGAAATCGCGAAACAGCATCGGATAACCCAAGACATCTTAAAATGAGTTATTCAGTCGGGGTGAACAGACGTCACACGTGTCAATCACAACCCCCTTTCCTTGATTTACACAAGAGATTGAAATCAATATGGTAGAGAAGCATTTTCAGAAACCAATCGAATACTATGTCGGTGGTAAGAGATTGGATTTGATTAACAAATAATTCATCATGCAGTAAAAAAAGCTTAACTCACCACTGTTTAATCCCTGTCAGAAATCATCAGCAGTGCACATCCATGGTTTGCCGCATGATGAATTATTATCTTTGAGTCAGAAACTATACGTTGATGTTGGTACACACACAGACCAGGACAATTAGACTAATAGAACTTCAACACAAGCCCAGGCAACATCATCAACACAGAAATTGAGCTACGAGAAACCAGATCACTAGACACTCTTATTAGCATTCGAGCGCTGAACGATCAAAACTGCTCGTTGGTCAGAATACCTTGCTTTTTGGCGGATTTCCTCTAATCGCCTTGTATGAATGCTTATCAGCCAAGATTCTAACTACCGACCACCGATAAATCACTTTGAGGGATCAAAAGGCACACACACACACACACACAATATATACACATATATATATATAGATAGTAAGTAGTATGTAAGCGTGTGGACAAAATTTCCCCGGAAGCACACAACCGATTTCGCGGTTGTTGCCGCTCATCAGGTAAGTGTACCCGGTACTCCAGACGATTCAAATTAGATTCTAGTGAATATATATATATATATATATATATATATATATATATATATATATATATATATGCGAATACGTGCACACAGTACACTTACCCTATCAATGTTGAACGGATCCGGGCAAGTCACATAGCTCACAGACAAGGGTGGCGGGGCGGTGTGCATGAGACGGGTCAGCATAGTCTCCAAAGTGGACCAACGAGCGTCTTGATACAACTCATTACGCCAAATTATATCCAAAAGCGCACGAAAACAGCTGCACCATGGAAGAGCACTGGGACGTAGAACGGTAGAAAAACATGAATAAGACGCATGTGTAAGTAAAACAAATACTGTTCTCAAGTCAATCCTATTTGCCGATTTCCAAAGAAAACATTCCCAAGATTTTGCTGGTGGTTATTTGAAAGAATTAAGAACAGTGCTCTGAATTATTAAGCAAGTATCAATCAATTTTGAAAATAAAATTACTTAATGTGGCTGTCACATGAATGAAAGTCAGGAAATTCATCGCAATCATAAAAATGAGATGAGGAAAACGAAGACCAATTGACTTTTTAACTGATAAATGACAAAATACTGTGAAACGTTTAGCTTGAAGCAGGATAGTCATGTCTTGTAGTGTGAAAGATGACTAAAGTGACAAGCTTAATAAAGTTGACCAAGAACACCAAATTTTAATCCTAAGACAGAAAAGATTATGTGCAAGAGAGACAATCAAAGATTGGAAGCGGTTTTCGGTTCGACCGATTGGACAGCTCTCTGGAGCTGTATTTGATTGTAGGGGGTACGGGAGAAATGCACCTCTCTCATGTAATCCTCTCTTATAAACGGTTGAAGCCGAACTAGTACTGGTAGCAATTTCCCACCCGAGTTCACCACGAGAGTTGATGCTCGTCACATTATTTCTCGTAGTTTCGGAGTACTGTGTCACAGTTCAAGAGTAACACATCGCTACTAACTGGGTTAACCAGCGCAGTGTGCGATACTACTACTTACTACTTTTACGCGGTTGGCTCCTGTGAGAGGATTAGCCGGCTTCGGGGATGTCC
The DNA here is from genome assembly GCA_948099385.1 of Fasciola hepatica. Lineage (NCBI taxonomy): Eukaryota > Metazoa > Platyhelminthes > Trematoda > Plagiorchiida > Fasciolidae > Fasciola > Fasciola hepatica. The sequence continues at coordinate 9,488,042 of CANUEZ040000019.1, forward strand.
CGAATGGCACTTGCCCATAGGCGTTGTATTAAGAGAGACAGTTCATGAGGTATCTTGGGAATTAGATACGAAGCGGCTTCCCCAGCGTCATTCGGCTTTTTGTTCGAGGTAGCGTTACTAGCCCATGCACAACCAAGTGCTACCCAGTCGGACAACAGCAAGTTTGTGTGTTGAGGGCCGGTGACCGAACGACCGGTTTATACGCCGTTCGGATGGCGGTCTGCTAGTTGAGGATGCCTAGTGCATCCTAGTGAATCATACCCAACTCGCGATAGCTGAATAAGAAGTAATGGCCTTAAGTGGCTGACCACATTCACACACGCCACATTCCTGTCTTTAGTTTTTTTGTAGAGTGCACTGTCAGGAGGAAAAATCCACCACGCCCTCTAACAACATCACGTTGTTTTGGTTTAGCTACTCATCCTCGGCCTGTCCGATATGGGTGATCTTGAAGCAGCGCTTTGCGCTCCAATCGGCATAGCCCTCGGGGACATCGTAGGACGCGAACCCGATTACGACGGTAATGTAGTAACATCGATCAGGTGTACGCGATTTTCGTGGGGATCTGAATTCAACGAATGTGATGCGAGCAGGCTATTCGGGGCGATATCAACGCGACAGCAAATCGGGGCTTAATAAGACCAAAAGGGTCTGAAAGTACGCACAAAAACAGTCGATTGTTATGGCACATATTTATTATATATATATATATATATATATATATATATATATATATATATATATATATATGATATAAACATATAATTTTAACCCAATGAGGCGATGAGCTGATAAAGTAGGCTTGAAGGACGTAGATGAGCCAGTACAGACGATGGTCTATTTGCCTCAAGATGAACGGCGCTCCACAAAAAAGGTATCAGAACAGAACAACGATAAACCTACCAGTGCAAGAATTTCGCCGTTAGTCCATCCTTGCACCAAAAAAGCTCCGTGTGCTTCGCACGAGTGGCACGATTCCACATTTGTACCGTCATCTAGAAACTTTTTATACTGTATTTTTCCCTCTTTGTTAGAATGAATGATATAATTTACACTTTTCGGGTCCATTTTACGAACTGTTCGTGCGAGGCTCTTAAAGTAAAATTCCTCTTACAGTCTTATTCTTGTGTGGCACTGTCAACATCGATATTTTGGAAGACAGAAACCCGACTCATTTCGCTTATGCGGACGAGAATGCTTCTCGGTGAAAAACTATGTACAATGAAAGCTTTTCTGTACAATATGAATAACAATGAAACATTTTTGGAGATGTCCTTTGCATCTCGAAAGTGAAAGACTGGGTTCGTTCAATGCAATAACTTATCCTGGAGGGGGGAGCGTTAGACGAAATGGGTAAATTGCGTTATCTTGGTAGTTACCTCTCATGTAGCGATCGGGCACACACGGAATACATTTGGCGTTAAAAAATCTTAATCAAATTGGACGCCATTGCGAGGCTTTTCCGTCTAGCTTCAGTGTACGCTGTGACACTTACTTCAGTTTGAATACAAATGACAAACTTGGCTTCTGAGAGTGAGAGAAGAGCACAAATACTCGGTGCTTGGGCATCGGTGTCTTTGCAGCACTACGCGGAATTTCACCATGTTCGAGCAATGTTGATTGATTGTTAAAAGAACTGAAGTGAAATGATGGTAATCATTCATTTTGACGTAGTGATCCTTTCAAAAGTGAGTTTTAATTTAGTTCATTTAACATCAGTGCTGATCGACCTTGCTGACAGATTGCTTTCTAACCTTTTGGGGCCTGAATGCAGTCCTCCAACATAAGACTGAGGACCACGGAGTTACTGGTTCGCTTTAACAGTACAGTGGACCCTTGTGGCTGAGGAATGCGTCCATCATAACCACCCACACGTAGGCACGCAATAAGATAACGAGGATCTTGAAAGGGTTAATCAGCATCATTTTAAATTCCCCTTCAAATTTGGTTTACTTTTATCGTCTACTGGATTTCCCTGAAGAGAGCGCGCCGAAGATCGGTTTAAAGAATGTCAATCAAAAGTTGTGTTCAAACTACGATGAGACAAATTATGATTTTGTTGAAGTGTGAATAGTAGCCCTAAATAAAGGATTTAATTCAGAAGACGCTGGAACTTTAGATGTCGTAATTCATAATCGATGATTACTACCTGTTGCATCATTTTCAGAGAAGTAGAAAAAACTGGCGAAATCTTAGATTCCAAAACATTCATTAAAATTGATCTAAACAGTTTTGGTTTTGGTCATTGTGTTTTGGACATAACCCGCATCGGAGAAACAAGCAACCCCTGAACAACCAGGATACAGATGAAAGCACAACGGGGAAGTTAACCGGTAGGGGTTAATTTGCACTAAATAAAACAAGACAATTGCCACAGGTTAAATACGGTCCTAAGAGTGGGCTGTTCTCAGCCCCGTCGGAGGAACATTTCCAGTTCCCTAGTGCATACTCACCTGAGCTATTCCAGCTGCTAGGTGACGGCTGTGGGGCTTCGTATTCTGAAGCTCTCTCGTACTACTACCGTTGCAATGGAGCTGAATGACGGCTTGATCGACAATCCTGTTTATTTCGTTGGCCGGTGATCTTGTCGGTTATTCGCTCAGCAACAAGCATAGCTTTGTTTGTTCTAGGTTTGCCCAGTCTTCCTTAGAAGCCTAAATCGCCGGTGTTCCGCTCGTAAATCAATAAATGCCACCATGGGATAAGGATACAGAAATGCAGGTAAGGAAAATGAACAAACTGTGATAATTTGTGCATTTGGCCTTCCGAGCCCCGATTGATTTTATGCATCTTGAACAGAAATAGCTGACATATTATCTCCTAATGAATCACGAATCGACCAACCGAACGGACTTTCAAAGTACATAGGAAGTCAAATCGGTCGGGTGATCTACCGGCGAGAAAATGACATATACTAGACGGAAATGAAACAGTGAATTCAGTGATACATCACAATGACAGGGCTCTACATCCCACTTCTGGATGTTTGATTCTTAAAAAATCCAAGATGCACGCAGAGCTAGGGGGACAGTGGTGATTTGATAACCCAGATGTGAATCGTAAATGCGTTCAAAAGCCAAACATCAAGCGCGCACAGTGTGCACAAAACATTCAGTGAAATATGCCACTAAAATGCTGCGAACGACTAAGGCTCTGAATAACAAACGACCTGTTGTCAGAGAACAGTGACTGAATTTATGGTTGAACCTCGAGTTAAGATGCACATACCTATGAAACAAAAACATTTTCCCTGCTTCATCACTCAACTGGTGCCGGAGCAAAAATCACGAATTCCATTGTACATAAAACTTGCGGCAATCGACATGAAACTTGGTACTGCTGCTATCTGTTTGTGCACGAAGAGGTGCGACATAACATGGACATTTAGACTCAATAATCTTGACCACCCAATAAAACTGCTTACAGTCTATTACCGTCAGGATACCAACTAGGCAATACACTTTCTACGTTGACATTTACGGCGATCCCGATTGATACCTGAATATGGTTACCAGACACCGGAACATCCGACACTCACAGTGAAGTATTTGACGGAAGTCATATCTGGGAAGGAGTGGCGGGTATTAATCGAGATTAGGCAGACTTGTTTCGTGTGCTAGCATAAGCTCATTTCAAAAATATTGAATTTTAGATGAGAGCATGTTTTCGCCATCTGGGAAAGTGTGTAAGGATAAACAAACTAAAAGAAATGCTTCCAGCACAGTTCTGTATTCTGTTTCCGAATAACTGCTATATCTTGCCGCTGGTTTGTCGTTTCTCTGTGCTATGCTTTCCAACTTTCTTCTCTGAATATCTTCTGCTGTTCGTAACGGGATCGATAGACAGTGACTGTTTGCTACGCGCACCGTACAACACTCATGCCACTGACTTTCAATTTGAGTCAGTTTCTCTGTGTATAAATAGTGAATTTTAACGGTAAAGTCAGGAAGCACGAACCAAAGTCAGTGTTGATACCAGCCTTTGAAACCATCATGTCATGGGATGGCCTAGTCATCGTGAAGTAACTCAACGTAGGCAATCAATAGGCATGTGAAAAACAAGCCCAATCCACGAGAAGTGGTACAACGCAGTTACGTCACTCGTTGAATCGCTTGTTTAGCATTTGCCAACATGAGTCATCTGTGGAGTCGACATGGCATCCGTTCATCTCTAAAGGGTCAAGTGTACGCTACTGCAGCCAGGTCAGAGCTTCTGTATGGTTCAGAAACATGGTCACTGCGAGTGAAGGATATACGAAGCCTGTCGGTATTTGAGCACCGATGTTTCTGTGGCATTGCCCGAATCTGGTGGGAACACCCCATAAGCAATGTTGAGGTTCGGTGGAGAGTCTTAGGTTCACGAACCACGTCATTAGATAAAACATTTAAGCTCACCAGGGTAAGATGATTAGAACGTGTTGCGCAAGCCCCTGACAGGATACCTTGGCGCGCAATGTTCACTGAGGCGGGCAACCGTTTGAAGACGAGTAAGACGGGTCAGTCTATGACATGGAAGAAAGGTACGAAAAGCCTAACCAGTGGACCTGGCCATGCAGAACGTGTTAGACTTCCTGGGTGGGGTCCAAGATACCCTTCCACTCTAGGGTTAGATACACTGGACGATATGGCTAAGCGTTGCGATCAGTGGCGCTCTTGTATCCACAATCTTTCTTCATCGACTTGATGCCGATATGTGTAGTTCTCCTCTTACTCCTTCCATACTCTTCTCTTTTTCGTCATTTTCTTTTGGCGTAGCCGCTGGGGGATGACAACCACCGCACCCAGTGCATAGTTAATGGTTGTCTGAACTGAAATGAACTGAGTGATTTTGCAGCCAATAGCCGACAACCGATCTCCTAACTGCTCGCCCAATGGTGCTATCAAACGCGAAAAATATCAGTGATGGTAAGCAGATACACAACAAATAACCACCAATTACCCGGACAGCAATGCACAACATTTTTGAACTCACAGACGAGACTTAACAAGGTGACACGATGACAATCGATTACCACCCAGCAACTGCCACTACGTTCATCATCAACATCAACACCATGACAACAAAATGACTACATTATGTGCTTTCGACCAATACCAAAAGACTATAGTGAATCACAGTGCGATTATGAAACAGACCATGTAGACCAGCATGTGCGTGAGTCACTTTTTTTGTCCTCTGAATGCAATCACAAATCGATATGTATGTAACGAAGTGTGTGCACGAATAGGAACACAGTCAATGCGAACGCACACACCTGCTGGCTTTAGCATACCGGAAAGAAGAAAACCTGCGACTCGTACAAATTACACTACGAATGGGACTCGTTCGTTGGAGAATGAAACTGCACTTCTTATTAAATTATTGACTGCTAAATTCATGGAGATTATAACACCCCTCGAATTCTAAACACCAAGTAAATTACACCATCACCGATGATACCTGTGTAAGTCTCATTGACAGGCTCAAGAGGACAGTTTACTGGTGGAGCACAGGAAGAATGTACGTGTTTATTGTTCGGTGACACAGCGTTTTCGGGCAATGATGGTAGTCAGCAGACGATTCGGTTGCCGCGGGTAACCTTTCTCAAGAACGGTTTACAATCGATTGTAAACTAGATGGTTAGAGTCATTAAGTTAAACGACTAGGTATTGCGGCCAGTGACACAGTTACATTCGGGCTCTTTTGTTATCTTCGTGATTTCCGCTTCTTACTTTTCTTTCGGCTCTTTTCCACTTTAGGCTTCTATTCATTCTGCCCTCAGCTGAAGGATGCTGCGAAAAAGCAACCAAAACTACAACACAAAACTGAACTGATATGATCACCAAGTATGTAGTATCAACGCCCAACAGACTATTGAACACTGTACAAGCACTGTTCGGTTGTTTCATTCTTGTTAGGAATTATTGGCAGCGCACATTCACAGAAGCCAAAGTCAGACTCGAACTCGGGATGAACGGTTGTGAGTCGAATACTCTGCCATCGCTCGTTACTACTAAAAAAGATATTTTTCAACGGTGAGTTGAACGTATGCACTGCATGGCGAATCATATTATACATTATAAGTGTATAGACACTCAGAGGGCGTAAAGTGGACGTTAGTTGTAATAAACGTCCTTACATTTTCCTCCAATCGTTTAACAGACTAGTTACTCAGGTTAACGAATGACGTATCTAACATCGGTGAACAAATCGATGAAAAAAATCAAGCGCACGAATTATTAAGATGAGAAACCGAAAGAATCAATTTCGGTGTGAGAGGGATGGTGGATTTCGAACATTTTGAAGGTATAATGACAAAAAACAATTGTACAGATAGTGATGGATGCGGCCCTGCTTGCGGAATGTATTCATGTGACTATTCAATATAAGCGCTCACACATACCTACATACAGACAAAAAACAAGATATGCGCTCATGAAAGTACTTAATTTGAAGAAGTGCATTAAATTCACCCCGGAAATCAAACGACAATCATAAAACCTGCCAACGATGAAATAATAAACCAATTCGAACGAAATATAAACTATATGGTTCTCTACCACGTACCAATGAGATAGAAACAACGAATTCCAATGCCTCAACTTGGACAAACGAACAAATAATTCAAGTTTTAGAATGGATCAAGAGAGAAATAACACAGTGGAGATGTCTAGGGAGTGTTAAGTATGCGGGAATTTAGCGCTAATGCAGAGTGGTGGCACCCGTGCACAGCTAGTATGGCACGAGTTGCTCTTATTGATTCTCAATAGAACAGACAAATCGGATAACTGGAATAACCAAGTCACAAAAAAAAGCATTTTCGTGAGCAGGAGTGCCAGTGCACGCACACACACATGTCTGTGTACAATTGAGTATGACCGTTTGCATGCAGTGCAGATCAATCGTGAAAAAAAGAACGGATACGACCGGTCAAAACGAAGTGAGTAACGAAAACTAGCCAGACCGAGTAGGATGTTATACCATACCGCACAAAGTATACAAATGGAGAAAGTGAACTAACTGGTGACGAGTTGGAAATAATGCAAAACAGCGCTCCCAAGGTTAATTAGGGAGCTACGGTCATTTATTTGAGTTGAAAAACCTGCGGATATTTGCTACCGATTAAATAAAAGATTACCAACGAATTGCGTTCAACCAGAGATCCGCGCATTCACGTTTCTGGAGAAGCTGCTACTCCGTGGACACTCAAATTAGCTGAACAGTCCGACGTGAGAAAATACACACCTCGAGTTCAAAATTAATCCGTCTTGGAGCCATAGAATTATGATTTGTCTAGTCGGAAATATTCGGTCTTGGAGCACGGGTGGAAGGCCAAGTTTGTATCAGTCTGAGACAATACCCAACAAGAAAATTTAAGCCGTTCGTACCTGTTGGGCTAAGTGGTTGGAACATTTTACTTACACCGGTAAAACACACCAACAGACAAATTTATGCGAAAATATCACTCTGGAGCGCGAACAATACAATAATCGTTTTTAGAACACATTAAGCAGTCCGTTCAGATTGTATTTTTACCGAAAGATGAACCTTTGATTTCATCACTGGAAAGCGCGCCCTGAACACAGGATCGTGTCTGGATAAGGTCTTGAAGATGCGCATTTGATTTGTAGGTAGAGCTATCGGCATTAGTGCACCAAAAGGAAAGGTTGGGGAGCGGTGAGGGAAGAGTATTTCAACCAAACCTGAAGAAAAAAGTAAGATAGCTTTCTGTCTGCTCGCCTGCTTGCAAGGGCGATAGATAATATTTTCTATTACATGCTAGCGCACGAGTGAAGCAGAAGGGGTGTACCCCGTGGCCCCAAAGACCCACTGCACCATTAGGGATAGCCGGAACCAGATCCTTAGACTTAAAGTGCAGAACCACAGGCGGAGTGTGGCAGCGAACCGGACGACAGTGGATTATTGTCTACAATCAAGCGACCGACGGAGGCCCAATTCGAACCTCTGACCTCCAAAATGGTAATCAAAAGTTCTCAACCACTCAACCACTACCGGTTGGAGACGGAGCAATACCTGGTTACACATGACGAACTGGCCCTCTGTGACTCCCTTGACCAAATATCAGTTAGGCAAGACAAGAAGAGAAAATCAGGAAATCACATAATTCGGAAGTTGCTGATTCATACACGGTTTCGAGCGCTTCCAGATCGGTCGAGGACTAGAAACGTGGTGCCTATGTATTTACTACGAAGTCTTGTCCGACAAACAGAGCATGACACGCAAAACCAAATAAGGCTGGCGATGAACCAAATTCGTCACGTTATCACCGTTCATAAATGCATGCGGTGTTTCACGTGAGCGAACACATGTTGGTTGACGCACGATCATATCGATGGCTGTTCTTCCGTTCAAAACATCTGAACGCGTCAACTACCATGCAGCTCTGCTCAGGCGGGGAATTTACAAGAATCAACCGCTTGACTCTGGAGACATTCAGTGATGCGGCCAGGTATCGCTTTCAAAAACGGAGCTGCATTTGCAAGATGAAGAAAAACTCCGTCGGGACTACAGCAATTCTATTAAGTGGCACCGGTTATCTCACAAATGCGTGTGATGTTTCGCCAAGATTCAACACTTGAGGAATACAGTGGAATCAATAATTCAAGCTGCTCTATGTGCCACGACAGACCGAACAACTCTCACGCCTCCACTAAGGCTTTTTTTGTCAACACGAATTCAACCTAACTATTTCCCCATCCTTATTTTTGTGTTCTGATTGACTATGTGATACACGAAACCACCGCATATGGTGCAAGTTTAATGGCTGCCTAAAACAAACAGTTAGTTATTTCAGCCTACCAAGGCCTTTTGAATCGTAACAGCTGAACAATCATGTTCATAAAATAAACCCGTATCTTTTTCAGACTAAAACAAGAATGCATCCAAACAATTCTGATGTAAAATTGCCGTCTGATCTTCGGAATTCACCGGCTTTGCAGTAATCTGTATGGAACCTGACGTTAATTTTTCACTTTTAAAATCAATTGAGGGTCACATGTCGATCAAGATTAGTTGGCATACAGTCATGTGACATGATAATGACAGTACAAAGGAGCTTTAAATGCAACGAAAAGGTTAACGAATTTTATGTTACGTTGCGCCCGAAGTCACTGAAGATTCGGCAAAAGTGGTCTAGGTTGCAAATCAAACTACTTTTGGCCCGATGGCTCTTTCAAATGGTAAGCAGTGTTTGCATTTTTCCATATGATTATCGGACAACCACATGATTACAAGTTATTCGGGACAACAACGGGTGAATATTAGAGAGTGAGAAATCGTAGTCGCCTACCTATGGCTACCATGACAACCAGTTAAGAAGCGAAGCACATGACCGGTAAGCCATGTACCTGAGGAAGTTCCGTTTATTGATCAATAACCGTGGTTTTTACACAAATCAGATGTGCAGTTTGAACGAATGTGTTACGCTCAAGAACACAAGACCAATGAGATGGGTGATAATGGTTAGTAGTGTGTTCACAAAAGTGTGGGAGAATGATGTGTTTTTATTCACAGAAAAACGCTACTTCGTTTTGGAAACAGTTTGCTGTTCACGCACAACATAAAATGAACCAAATATATCTGAGCAACTTCGATCTTAAAATGTTACGGTCAGTGGACAAGCTTTGAGATGGGAAATGTCCTCATTTCCAATAGTTTGAAGACTACGGGTGTCAATTCAAAGCTATATGGCGAAAAAATATCGACAAGGCATATCTAGCGCGGTGTAAAAGATTGTCTAGTTTTTTAGCATGCAGTTGTTCAAGCCACGTACTGTTGAAAAAGGCTCACGTGATACCTGAATTTACAAGTTTTTGAGGTGTGCAACACAGTAATTTAGATTGTTGATTTTCAGGGAACAAAAAGCTAGGCAACATTTCTTAGGCAAAACATTCTTTCATTCAGCTGACTGATTCACCGAAATGGTTATCACGCGCTTATCTGATTGGATTCATACAGTCTCCCTCACGGTCATAGTGAATCAAACAATCATATTAGGGGCTGACTGCTGATAAGACATACACAGTTGGTCTCATTGCGCATGCGTATCCAACCAAAGATCTCGGATGTTTATTAGTACTTCATCACTTAATAAACCTATGGTAAACTAGAAGTATCGCCGAATAACAGAATTGCGGCTGCCATTTCTGCGGTATGATATATATATATATATATATATATATATATATATATATATACTACACTACACTATACTATACTATACTATACTATACTATACTATACTATACTATACCACCAGCCTGAGACCAAACTTGTTGCTAACACAACGATGTTAACAGAAACACAACAAAATAGCGGAAAGGATATGGTACAACAGGATGGGTGAGAGCGGATAACAAATGCAAGAAACACAATTTTTCGTCTTAACCTTACACGATCTGATGTTGCTTTTTCCGTAGTAATCATTTCTTTTGGCTGTATGTGCCATTTACCATAGTATTGAAGCACATAAACGGTCTTGCATTCATTGTTTACTGCCTATTGACATAACGACCAATTGAACTGCTTTCATGACTCACATTTACGAGTTATTATATGCGTCAAGGATAAGTACGCCTATTCTGAATAATCGCATATGATTCTGTTCAAGGTTGGCCCACAGCGATGCCCGAGTAGTCCCAATGTATTGAGAAGCCATGAACCACGGAATACTGCACGCAGGCTTATCGAAAGTTGGTTTAGCTCCATTATAGGCTGTTCACATGATCAAAAAACCCGTGCCGTTTGAGTTCGTAAAGCAAAACTGAGATTAATCTGTGGATGCCTGCAATATAGGTCTAGGTACCACGCACTTTCTTGGTTTACATATGGTAATATTACATTTATTCACTATAGTTCTAGAGATCAAGGTGCCGTCAGGATTTTCACGGATACTAAATTTCTCTGCCTGGTTTACTCCACAACCTGTTCCCCTAGTTTGGATTATCTATTTAAGTTGTCGTTTTATAATTCTCGGATGAACTGGTCGGCTAGTGTATAATTATTAGACGCATGCAGGCTTTGCCCTCCAAATGGACTTCGACCGCTCCTAACAATGCCCTCGTAGTTGTGCGACAAATTATGACGGACAGACAAAAATTGTTTCGTGCATGTGTAAGTCACAAACCGCACAGGACAGAGTGAAACGACTACGGAATTGACGTAAAATTCCAGCGAAGCTGAGTGATCATCTGTCTCGAAGTGGATAGCTCACTACTGACTGTGATAGCAGACATCTGGTTGCAGAACGTAGGACGTGGCCCATAAGCATACGTTAAAAATAACCTTGTAGGTTTGGCATTTAGCGTAGATACGCTTCTAAGTACCTGTCATTTTAAACTCTCACTTCCAACATACTAATGTTAGAACTAATAACTGCAAAAAACACTCGATATAAAATATTTTGACTTATTAGACAGAAGAGCAGAACTCGAGATAATCAGAAATAATACGGGAAAATCGGATAGTTCACAATACTCCCAGGAGGCATAGACCTTAAAATCACACGGCACAAATGAACCAATCAAATGTGCCGATAACTTTGACCTCGGAAGTGGGGGTGGTGTTTATCACAAAGACCAAATAGGTCAGACACAGGGAGGAGCAGGGGAATAGCAGCCTACAACAGACTGCAATCGAATAGCACCATTTGAGTGTGTCAACAGTATTACATGAAAAAATTTATCAAGTGCGATGACTGCTCCAAAATATCCCCTCCTCAGAATGAATAGAATTTCAGACATTCTAATCAGAAGTAACTCAATACTACAAGAGGTAAATGCGTCAGCAGTCTCGTAACTGCCGAGACCAAAAAGGACAACTGCAACCAACCACGAAAACGATAAGGTCAAAAGCAGATCGCAAAGATATGTAACTTTACGGCCTGGTTCATTCAGCAAAAGTAGCTTAACCGAGGACCTGGTTATTGGACTCGTAATGACCGGTACTCTTAGCAAAGCTACCAACGACGACTCAGAGAAACGTCATGACACACAAAAGAAATACTGTATCCGACTCTCAACTTATTTGTTGAAATTCCCACGCTAAACCAAATCTCGATCAACTGCGGCTGCCCCACATGTACCATCGTACCATGCTACCTAGCCCTGAAGACTATCTCCAATCCTGTTATTACCGATTGTGTTTCTTTTTGACTCAGTAACCTGGGTCAAGTGAATCGTACTTGTATCCGACCCACCTCCACTCCTATGTGCTTATTTGTTCATCCAGTCCGACTGTCACACATTTTCTAACCTTTTTATAGCAGTGTAAATAGATGTTATCTACTTTCAACCAATGTATGTGCTTGGCTCGTTTTCGGTCTTATCTTCTCACGTTGCTTCCTAATAACCTATGGTTTCTAAAAGGTCAAAGTTTGCGCAACCTTTGGTCTAGCTGTGTCCTCTCGTTCATTGGTGAACTGGTTTCCTGAGTTTGTCCCAGTTTAATCACACCCTCTTATCGTGTTGCTTACCATCCTCACAGTTTTTCACGCTGTCTTCATTGTCGTTTATTGTTTATGCATTCGTCTGTTCAATGAACCTTCATGCTGTTTGTTTGCCAGGATCATCTTCGCACTTCTCCCCTACCCCCAACGCTTTTGTGTCCCATGGGTTGATCTGCAGTTCCACACTGTCACCGACCACTGATCGTGATTGATCATTCTTTCCCACCTGTCTGATATAGTTGTCTGCCCCCCCCCCTGTTTATTGTTCGAATTTCCCCTCGACCCTGCCTGCGTGCGCTTGCGACTCTATTTTGACGGATGATCTGACCTCCGTTGGTTGATCTGTACATTGTGTTCGGATTGCCCACAAACTCAAGTAGCGCTTGACTGTTTTTCTTTAACAGTACACGTAGTTCACCGACTTAGCGTCCTCTGACTAAGGATTCGGCTTTCGTTTTCTACGAATCATTCAATCGTTGAACTAGAGTCAAATACAAATATGATCCAAGTTATTCCGTCAAAAAATGTCGGCAATCGTCGAAATCGGTACTACAGAAAACACTTTACAGGATCAATAACAAAACAACGACCAAAAAAAACCTCACCTGGAAATACACAGGATGTATGACTCGTTTGGACATAGGCAGAAGACATATTCCAATGATCCAGTCTGGTCAGTGAAAACGATCACAAACTCTTCGCCAACCCTCTTCCTATTATTTATTCGTATGACTTATTCATCCATAACAACTCTTCTTACTCGTTGCAACACGCAAATCCAAACTCCAGGATACGAGTGGTATAAATTTCCGACGCATCAGGAGGATAGAGGCGACGGATCTTGTATTCTATTGTTGGGTGGTGAAAGATAATCGAAATGGAAAACTACAATGAAAGCTATAAATCTATTCTGTATATAATAATATTAAAAATGTCTATGAAGCCATGGAACTGGGTTGAACTAATATCCGACTTTTTATATTATGCAAAGTGGTGGATCTGTTTAATTACATTTTTAGGAGAATCTGAAAACAAAGTGTAGAATTTGAGTACGTGGGCAATCGCTAATCGAACATAAGAATATTGCAATTGAAACACAAGGCAACACCACCGACGGAAACGACGGAGCAGTAATTATTTCCCGTTTCGCCGAAGCATTTTATCACTTTATTTGCTTATATAATAACCAGTGGACGACCACCAGATTTTTGGGACTATTGTTTTCCTAAGAACGACTTCAAACAAGGTTTTCGTGTTTTTATGAATTCAGTGCAGTTATAATGAGCACATTCAGTTTCACCATAAACCAAACCAATTACCAGATTATCGAATTAGGTTTGTACATTCAAGCTGCCTTTTAATAAAGTTAAATTATCAACATATAGAAAATCAGTCAACATTTTATTACATCTCACCAGCTTGTTCCTTTGGAAGAAACAACTCTAAGTAGCTTAAGAAATCAGGGCTACTCTAGATGATCCGGATAGATGCTACGTTAAGAATAGGAATCAGTATTTCTGGAAGAGATATTGCATGTAAAACAAAGCAACGGCAGATTAAAAACACCGGTGACTGCAAAAATCATCTGGTGATCCTCACAAACCTCGGTTTGGGCTTTGCCAATCTGAGCAAACTCTTGCGTTGGCGTAACAACTGCTAATCGACCAGGTGTCGAGTATACACTATGGCGCCTAGATCAGCTCCTTATACGGCTTCAGAGCGTAGCTAGTATGGAAAACAACACGCTAAATCTGTTGGAGCATCAATATCTTCCAAGCATTGCACAACTGTGATGAGAACAACAAATCAGAAATATCGAGGTTCAGTGTAGGGTTTTGGGAGCCGTGGTTTAGTTTAGTGAATTTCAGTTCAATTTAGTCCTCTCAAACACCAACATCGCAATTTTACGCTGCAGCTTTCATTGCTATTTAGCAGCACCGTTTAATAGAGAGCAAAACGAATGGGAGCATCAAAGTGGAGAAAGTCGGGAACAAAGTAATCCTTGGAAATCATGAGGACCAAAAAGACTCCCAATGCAACTATTGCCATTGGCCGCGATACTTAATCAAATCACTTAATGAACTAGCCATCCGGTAGGCCGGCCTCGTAGACCCCAACCCAGAAGTCTAGCACGCTCTATCTGACCAATCCCACTGAGTACGATTTTCATGCCGTTTGCCATTTCATGGACTGGCCACCTCAACCTACCTACCAATCACCAGAAGCCCCAGAAAGCCAACTGACGAGCATGCGTAACACGCCCCAACGGCCCTAACCTTTTTAGCACGGACCAAAATGAGGATCTTAGAATGATCGACACCAGCGGTGACCAACGACCACATGGTCAATGAGCCCAAAGCCGTGAGGGCGCAGGACACCACGTTGCTCTAAACATACCGCTTATGTGCAAGTGCCGTTCAGTTCATTCTTTCGAAGCTAGCCGCATGAGAGTAAAATAAAGGACACCGGGTTAGTCTGTGCCGCTTCTCATGACAAGGTCGTAGTCACCAGAAGCAATCTATGATCAGACCACAAATAGATGAGCCGATGTGCGTCACAATTACGATCGGCGAAGGTAACAAACAACTGCTGGTAGTGCTTGGTCAGTTCTCGTGCTGTAAGCGATGCCGACACCAGTCTGGCTATCAGCATCAGATACCGAATCACCTAACACGCGAAAATAGAAGCAAGAAAATGAAGTTGTATCTGGGGGGGGGGCATAGTTTAATCACAGGAGTGGGGTCTAGTATGCGCGTTTCGGAAACACATCATATGCCCATTCTGAAAGTTTTAGGAATTCTAGCTGGGACAGTCTATTGCGCTTCCCAACATTGTGTGCGAGCGTTGAAGGCAGTCAAGTAAACTAAGCATATGAGCCTAATAAATGTGTTAGATTTGTTTTACTTTTTAATTCTTAGCTGCGATAACGCGCAGCATTTTGCATCGATCTTAGGTTAAAGGGGAGGGAATTATTAGGACCCTTTACGGAAAAGATACTGCAAGTTTCTGCGTGAATCACACTTCGCAGCTGCCTTAACCACATAAGAGGATTTTCTTTTAGAACTGTAAACAGCCAATGACTCAACAGTTTCACCCACAAGGCATTGGAGCGTTGACTGAGCACTGAAATGTAATCGAAGCACTCGTGAAGGAACCTCTGGTGTCATGCGAGACCTAACTGTTATTGCTTTCACGTTTTGTCCTAATGGTATTTTGTACGCGACTATCTCCTATGGGAGGATAAGTTAGCTCCACAGCTATCGCGGACCACTGCTGACCATGCGCGGCTGCCGTAGGCGAGCTCAGTACAGATCGTAATCCAGTCCTCTTTCCGTCGCTGGACTCCACAAGCCGACCGAATGCCTAGAAGCTCTACGTCTTTTCCTATGGTGCTGGTTCACATTTTCAGCTGCCCACCAAGGCGACAAAACCAACCAAGGCAGGGAGTGGGACAGAGTGTTTGTCTGGTTATCTCAGACCCGGGTCTCCGAAGGGTATGGCTGAACCACAGTAATCGTCGACATTGAAGGAGGATGGAGAGTGCATCGACATCAGAATATCGTTTCCTTACCTCTTTGTTGGACACCTTATAGCGCTAGTTGGCTTTGGAGGTTTGCCGCATGCATCAAAGATCAAAACATCCAGCCTATAGGTATTCTCAGCTCGTAGTGGCCGTGTTTTGCAGCCAAAAATGAGTACGGGGCAGGTAGCGGCGCGGTAAATACGAATTCTGATCCTTAGGCTAGTTTCGCTGCGAGTCCACAGTGTCTGTCTTAGCTGGAGGAAGACTCCCTTGGCGTTGTTGATCCGTAGTACAATTTCATCTTTTTCTCGGCCGTTTGGAAGCAGAGCTGAGCTGAGGTATTTGAATGGAGGGGAGTAATTGACTGGTCGATCGCTTGTGGACAGTTTTGAATTTTCGGGCTTAAATGAGTTGTCAAAGCTTCGACTCGATAGACTTCGCGAAAGGATCCACTCGGTCGAGGATTTGTTGGAACGTAGTGGGGGAGTTTCTTAGCACGACAATATTATCCGCAAACTCCAGGTCCGAAGTGTATAATTACTGACCAAGCTGAACTCCAGCGCAGCCGTGTAATGCATGACTCGTTGTCTAATCAATGGCGTAATTAAACGGCACCGGTGAGAGGGGACAGCCCTGTCTGACTCCAGTAGCGAGTGCAAAATCACAGAATTCCTCGCTGTACTTACGAACCCTAAAGTCAGTTGTCGAGTAGTATCCCCTCAACAGCCTTAAAAGCTAGTCGGAAATCCCATCGAATTGAATCGTGGTCCAAGGGAACTCGCAACTAAGCGAAAGTCGGGGGGCCCGGAAGTTGATGAAGCAAGCTATCGTTGGTTACTGGAAATCAAAGCGGTACTCCAGTATTTGGTGAATTGTGAAGATTTGACCCACACAGCCTCTGCTACGGCCAAAAGCCCGTGGGTTTAGGAGAATGCGTCGGTCTCCTGCCTCGGAAAAACGGTTTATCTGGTGCTTTATAATCGATCCGCCCTGCGGATTCAGTGATCAGTCTCAAGCAAGCGAAACACGGGGAGGAATGCCGCCCAACTTTGACGGGCGACAGCTGTCCAGTGAAGTGTGATGACATCTTCCACCGCACAGAGAAAAACTGAGTATTTTACTCAAGCTCATCACGTAATTTTCAACCGTGAACTGCACCTCTGTGGTTATTTGCTAATCCCCCCCCCGCTCCAAAAAAGCACAGAGGTTACAACTAGGTGCTGTTCATCAACTGATTCTTTATTACATGCTTGCACATAAGTGCCGTGAAAGGGGCATACCCCATAGACACAAAAGCTCGTTTGCAGACCCTGCCGAACGCACTGACAACGGCGATCGCCTTTTTTAGCTGTGCTCTGACCACAGGTAGTTTCTGGTGAGCACCAACTTTCGCCATCAGAAGCTGTATAGACTAACCTGACGTCCTTCTGCGTCTTCACAACACTGGATTTAGATTGACCTTATTTTAATAGGTCACCTCTGGGGTGGATTAGCTGAAGACTGTCGTTAATTCCGGTCTACGTCTGTAGACTCAGATCATGCTTTGGTATGTACTTTCTTCCGTGGTCTCATCAACATAAAAGCCACTCGTCCCTCATAGTTGCTTTTAGACGCTAACCGACGATCCGCTTTTTAGCGAAGCTCTGTACATGCTTATCGATACAGCCGGTTGTCCAGGACCCGATTTATTGCTGGTAAAACTCAATGGAGCCTTGCACACCGCTTTCAATGCCACGCATGAGTCCGGTTCAAGTAGACCTACAACCGATAGATATTTTCGACATCAGTTGCTCTGTTAGGTGCTAGCCGATACTTCACTCCAAATGCCACATTCGATGAAGTACGCAAATCACGAAATGACAAAGGACTTGGAGCGTGAGAAATAACAGTGAGCGAAACGGAGAGTGCTGCTTCTGTTGGCAATAGGTTACACGGCAGCCTGGTGTGAGCTAATCAAGGAATTCGGCGGCTCACTGGTTAACTCTCGGGGACGTCGACTGAACCGCTGGGCGGAGTGCTTTGAGGATCACGGGGTCTTCCGAATATATCTACAGGAGAAACAATGCAGGTATATATCACTCCTCCATCAGAAACGGAAGTTATGCGGGAGATAGGTTATCTCATCATACTTGTACAGCGGCAAAAAGCAGGACGAGCTTCTCTATGTTGCATACAGCAACAGAAATGAGAAATATACAAGGTGGACAGAGAGTTACCCTACAGGGATAGGGAAAGAACACCGCAATAGCCAACGCACGGAATACACAGTCTACCTGCACGAGCAAACATTGATCAATCATTCTGATTCGACAGAAAACGACAACAAGATCGCCACTGTTCGCGGTTCATTGTCATATCCTTTAGTGTCTCCAACCAACTAGTTGAGGGATATTTCGGACCCTAATTACGAAGACGTGAGGCACTTTTCCTAAATTTGTTGTGTTTTATTGTTCTTTGCTGCCACGTCATCTTCTGACCTCCGTGTGGCTTCTTTTACTCCAGAAAAAGAAGGAAAGACAGGACACGGTACGGTAGACTTGTTTGCCATACGTAGCACGTGCAAGACCAACGAAGTCTACCAAGCTGTATATGCTGTGATAGAACATTATCCGAATCAGTACACAATACTTGGTTTCTGACCTCAGCATTGCTCAACCAGTCACTCCATCCAATGCTACGCAAATAACGTTGGTCGAAAACCTCAAGGCAGCGAACATCTTTCGCATGCAGACTCCATGCCTCGCAAACATACAACAGGACTGGGCATACAGCGGCACAGAACACACAACCTTTCAACTTCAGCGGTCGACGCCACAAGTGCTCTAGTCTAGCTTACGTTGCTCGAGCCTTGGATATACGCGTGCACACCTCTATTACCGTGTTCTCATCCGTTGTCACGCTGCTGTGGAGGTAACTAACGCGGTTGAAAATTGCCAGTACCACCTCATCGAGCATCGAGCTCGGAACAGTCGACGCCCAGTCTTGTGACGTCACTCTAAACTTTGAAGGTGCGAAGCACATGACTCTTTTGATTCTGTCTAGTTCACCCTGTGCATGTTCCGTGCATTCGAACAAACAGACAAGGCCGTCGGCGTAATCTATATCACACAGCTTTTTACCGTTTGCGAGTTCGACGCCCACATCTTGGAAGTCTCGCATGGCATTCCCCATTTTCTCGTCGATGACGAACTTGAACAGAAATGGCGAAACGGGACATCATTTTCTAACACCGCTGGTGGTTTCCAGTGGACTGGGTAGTTCATCTTAAACCCTTATGCGGCAAGAAGTATGATAGAACAATGATCTCAGAAGATTCGTAAACTTCCGCGGCATACACTGGTGTTTAAGTGCAGCGAATAGCGCTGTCTGGTCAACTGAATCGAAGACACCTTTTAAGTCGAGGAAAATCATTTTTGTCGGTCGACGATATGCGTGACGTAATTGGCGAACGATAAAAATCTGGTCGACGCATCCTCGACCTGGGCGGAGACCGGCTTGCTGTTCACGGGTGATCCTCTCGCGAGCCGATGTCAGGCAGCGCAGCGAAATCGAGTTTTATACTTTGTAGACTATTGGAATCAAACCGAGCCCACAATGATTATTACAACCATCGCGAAAGAGAGTGTGGTCGAGTGGTTTGGAGCATTTGCTTATCACCTCGGAGGTTTGAGGTTCGAATTCCAGCCATCACTGGTTACTTAGATGGTAGACAGTAATTCACTGTCGTCCGGATCGTCACCACACCTGATCTATTGGTACCTTACGTGGTTCTTCGCCGCTCCAAGTCTCAGGGTTCAGTTACCGGTTATCCCCGATAGTGCAGTGGGCCCTCGTGGCTGTGGAGCATCTACTCCTTCCGCTATACTCACGCGTAAGCAGTTAATAAAAACAATCAGCATATACTGCGAGAGCGGGCGTGTAGCATGCATGTGCAACGGCCAAATGGCCACGGCGCTTGGCAGCAAGCGTTCAGTTAAACAAATGAACGAAGCTGAATCTCGCTACAGACCCCACTCAAGAATCCACCTCACTGTTTATGGTCAAGTTCATCGTTGCGCGTCCACGCTACGCGCACGCTCCTCGTGTGCTGTGGGAAATATTTCTCTGGTGATCGTGGTGGCGCAGTGCGGAGCATCACAGTGGCGAACGCACAGTAGGAAGGATCAGCAAACATGTGTATTAAGGAAACAGCACGGTACAGTTTAACCAAGCCTGCAGATCACACTCAGCGGCTATATATATTCGAGGATATGGCTGGGTGCCCCGAAAAGTTGCACTCTTGTGTCCAAATAATTTCTCTATCGACTTGGTACCAATATTTGCAGCTCTCATATTACTCTTTTCATACTCCTGTTCTTTGATTATTTTTGACCGAATTTGCCGCTAGGAGGCAGCAACTAATGCTACCGCAAGCAATATATGGTAATATCCGTCTGAACTCATCTGAAAAGAACAAGCGAACGCACTAGGTCGTTGTTTTTTTAACACACTTTTAAGAGAACTATGTCCTAGTTAAAAATTGATCCTAGATTGCTTGAGTCTTGGATTTCACTGAAATCCAATACACACACTAAAGAGTCCCGCCACACAATAACTTTATCAAACGCTTTAGATCAAAAATATTAGAATACTAAACCCAAGCAGCAATTGCTCACAGATACTGTGGGCAAGTGTGGGAAAGCGTGAAGGAAGTCCACTGTGCTGTGGGCAAGCGCGGGGATTGCTCACCGTGTTGAATCCATGGACAAGATTTTCTTGTTGTTCAGTGTTGTCATTAGTTTGCAGTCATAACGTAAATCGTAATAGAAATTATCGCGCAATCAAACTCCGCTACATAGGCGTTTGAACACTGGACACTCATGATAATAACCCAGCCCTGTCTTACTGTCTGCAATTCAAGTTGAATTTTCCTGTATCGAGTGCGCAAACACTACCCAAGCACCATATCCATATGGGACCCGTATGGGCAAGTTGTGGGGAAACTGTGGGCACTTTCATTACGACTTTTGGAGGGCACTACCGGGGCTCACGTGTGCATGCCCACACTTCGGGACAAATACGCGCGGGGAAGCTGTGCCCTCTTTAAGGCTGTCAAATGAAACTTTCCGTTGCCCTACTTAAATAAACCTTCGTAAATTTCCCCACTGTGCCACTCTATACCACCATTTTGCCTATTATATACTAACAGCATGTGGCTAATGAAAACACACCACCCATCTACCGAACCAACGGGAACGAACACACCGTAATGGTTAGTAAGCGTGATTCTCAAATTCAACTATTTTTTGTGCATTTATTAGGAATTATGTTCTCTTCGAACATGACTGGCAAAATGGTGGTACAGAATGACGCAATAGGGAGATTCACATGGGTTCATTTAAGTAGGGTGACGGAAAGTTTCATTTGAAAACCTTAAAGAGGGTACAGCTTTCCCGCGCGTATTTGTCCTGAAGTGTGGGCATGCATACGTGAGCCCCGATAGTGCCGCCCAAACATCGTAATGATAGTGCCCACAGCTTCCCCACAACTTGCCCATACGGACCTCATATATGAGTGTGCTGCTCGGGAAAATAAACTTCATCCCAAAAATTAAGCCTATGGAAAGTTTGCACTTCTAATGACATTCAACGGCTAACAAAACTGCTATTTATAGCTTAGCACGCTTGAGATAGATAAAACAAATACGTGCATCTGAGTCCAACTAGCATATAGCTTAATTACATTCAGGCATTAAGTTATGACACAACACCTGAAGCTTGCCATCAGGAGCCACGACGAATTTTCGTTTCAATAACACTGAACCGACAACATTTTCTCATGTATAAATCTTATTTTCAACTCAAGAAAGCCATGGTAAGTGCACTTACCAAAATTGGTATCTATTTTTACTCGCTGATACAATATATAATAATTCAGTGTTCCTCTGGAACCCCTTCAACGATGATATTAACAAAGGAGGGAATTTATAAAATACCTGAAACACAGGTCGAACATTGCAATGAACGATTAACAGAGGAAACGGCGTTTCTTCGTGAAGAAACTTCACCAAACCACCGTCCATTCAAAACCGTGGACGCTTCGACCTTGACGATCAATGAGGGGTTCAGTTCAGTCCAGTTCAGTTTGCACAGGACAGGTAGTGGCCATAGCAAATCGAGCGTCAAAAATTATTTCGGTGGTGCGCACACCAGTTATGCTTCCACCACTGCCGAATGTATTTCGTCGAATCCCCTTTGAAAAGTAGACGCAAAAGTAAAACCTCGTGGCACATCAACGGCGGGAGACATTATGCACCGTGAGCTTTCACCGAGACAGTATGCAACAAGCGAAGGCGTCAATTACAACACACCTCAGACTGACCATAGTGCTACCCTCCATCCATCTAGTGAACATATTGAAGACCCAGTGGCAGTAAACATCTCATAAATCTTACGACCCAGAGCTCCTTCGAGGTGTAGCTGCTTCCCAGACACCAAACTCATTAAAATGAAATTGCGAGCCTAGAGCCTAGGCGCGCCTTGTTTATGAATAGGCATTTTCACTTAAATTTACTTGGGACTGACAACCGCTCCCCAAAAGCGGCCAACTCCGGTGTCAGGCCCTCCTCTAGCTATAGACAATCTTCCTTTTCGAATCTTTCTTCTCAGTCACATAAAGTGGCTTATAGTCAGGACAAAAGTACTTCAAGGTACTTTCACTCATCCAGACTCGATTGAACCAGTGTGATATTATAATGTCCTTCGGTCGGACATATCATCCTATCTTAAAAAACCTTTAGGACATTTGGGTGATCCTCACCAGTCATCCATTGAGGTAAGCAGCTGGCTTAGAAGACATTGACCAGGCTTTTCAATAGGTCAGGAATTCGGTCTAGCATCAGTTCCTTCAATCGACTGGTTGCTTGAAATCTGAGTTGTTTAAGTGCAACTGGTACCGTGAAAGAGTAGCTCTTCGAAACCTTCGTCACGCTACGTAACAGCTGCAAAGCGCGCTTCAGCTCATCAGCTCTGGCCATTAGCACGTTCAGTCTCCCTTCCCCTGTCATTTATACAGGGTAACCAATATTATTACTAAACCCATCAATTGCTATCGTTCTGAGTCTCCATTCGCTGGATAGGAATCGAGTCGGCAAATCTTGCGTGCGACTGAAGAGGGACTGAACGGTCTGCATGTCTACCATTCCAAAGAGCAGATTGTTACAACTGTTTTGAATTGAAATGAGCCGTATATTTCTTGACCGTCTTCAATACACATGCAAAAGGCAAGATCAAAAAATACAGCAATACATGTCAATGTGAGGTATTCACAATTAATAAATTTATGGATCACACAGCAGCCGAAATATACCAGTAAAGTCATGTAGTGTTTGAGTGAACTAAAGTGGTAATGTTTCAAACGGGAATTGCAAATCGGTTTCGAATTCGGGGAGGACGGTGTGGATAGCTGAACAAACGTGGGATTGCTGATAAAAGCGATAATTGGACGGTCACTAACGAGTAACCGGGCGGAAGAGATGCCAAAAAACAAGATTAAAGGTAAAGTATGCATAGGGCTATCAACGTGCAGTCAGAGATACCTGCGAAATATAGAACACTGATCCAGCATTGGGCAACAAATTTTGGAGGAAGCATGTGAAATAAGTGCAAGTGAGTCAAAGGTGATAGTAAAACGGACCTTTTGTGTAGGTGATTACAGTGTCATATGGAAATTCACATGAAGGCGAAAAGCTTCACAAGGATTGCAGTAAACCTTTGAAGAGCATGAATGGTGTACGGACGCAGAACGGACTTTCAAAGAACAGCCGTCAAAGAAACGGACTAGTGAAGACAAACGCTACTGGTGCGGCTAGGCAGAAGTTGGAAGAGTGTAAATATAAAAAAATTTGTATATGTGAAACAAAACTGTGGGCCAAATTCTGGTTGACTGCAGATGGCTAGTATTCTGTTTCATAGAGACCTTGGCTGCAAGCAAAAAAGACTGGTTTGACGACGTGGGCAGCGGCGAGGGCTGGGTTTTGGTCACTGGTTTCGTACTGCAACGCGGAGGGAATTGAACTGTTGGAATGGATTATTGGAAATAGACGATGAGAGGATGTGGGTTGATGGTTGGTGTCAGGAATCACCTCTGCGATCCGGTGAGACTTTCATGAGGGTTTGTTACTCCGTGTACGGTGCCCTATATAAAGTCAGCAGGCGGGAGCATAGGTTTGAGCCATTGATCAAATCGTCTAGTCCTTACGATAATCCGGGAGTAGCGTCGAGTTGGCTCGTTCAGTCTCCCTTCCCCTGTCATTTATACAGGGTAACCAATATTATTACTAAACCCATCAATTGCTATCGTTCTGAGTCTCCATTCGCTGGACAGGAATCGAGTCGGCAAATCTTGCGTGCGACTAAAGAGGGACTGAACGGTCTGCATGTTTATCATTCCAAAGGGCAGAATGATACAACTGTTCACTACCTTGCTGCTGGAGGCGTGCGATCTAGCCGTCAGCTTAGCCAGAACTTTCTTCAGCTTCCCCCTGTACCTCTTTGTTTGTGAACCCGAATCTTTTCGCAATAGACTATCGGGCCTAGGGCCAGAAAAACTCTGCACTACATTGAACGTTTCTACGATATTCCCTCGAAGTCACCCTACTTCCAACGGGAAATTACTGAGATCACAGAGCCTCTGTGTATACGTCTCACTCCAACCATTGGCGTCGCGAGAGGCCGAACTTCCTCCAGACAGGCAGCATCCTTTTTGTAGAAGGGTGCCCAAGCCTGCAAGCTACTTTCTAAGTGAGGTCGCACTATAGCCTTGTGCATATGTACGGCTATTTCCGACTGCCTGCAAGGCAGCGCCGATGGCGGTCTAAAGGGCTCACCATAAGCCCTCCGCACAGTAGCGTTGCGCCGGTCCCGCCATTTAAATTCCCTTCTGGTGATGACCCCGAGGTCTTTAGCCCTACTTACTGCTTCTATGGTGAACAGCCCCTGGTCATGAGGTACAGGTGGGCTTTCTGTTGAACTTGACAACGAGCTGTTTCTTCCAGCTTCTTGCGGTAAACCCCACTTGCATGCCCGTCCAGGAAGGTTCCAGCATCCCTGTCCAAGTCTTCCTTATCCTCAAGTCCAACAATCTTCACGTCATCCGCAAACATGAAGCCAGGCTATTCAAGGGCTGTTGCCGGTTTGTTAATAGACCTTAGGACTAGCATCAGGCCTAGGGCGGATCCCCGAGGTACACCTCTTGTGACGCTCACCAAGTTAGAGCTCCTGTCCCGTGCTTTGACAAGAGAGGTCTTATAGGAGGGGAAGTCCGCCAGCCACCTGTACACTGGCCCACCGGCACCGAAAGTCTCAATCTTGCACTGCAAAAGGGAGATGATTGACGGAGTTGAAAGCCTTGCTGAAGTCAAGGCAACATACCTCAACTTTCTTACATTCGTCCAGTCGCCGAGTCACCTCACCT
This sequence comes from Fasciola hepatica, assembly GCA_948099385.1. NCBI lineage: Eukaryota > Metazoa > Platyhelminthes > Trematoda > Plagiorchiida > Fasciolidae > Fasciola > Fasciola hepatica. Next base: position 9,513,463 of record CANUEZ040000019.1, read on the forward strand.
AAGAAGCACACGAGATTGATCAATTAAGATCGATTTTTGAGGAATCCATGCTGGGCTGTGCTTAGCACGGAGTGCTTCAGTAAGTGCTCACAGATGTGGGCTCCGGCGATCTTCTCAAGAACTTTACACAGCATGCCAATTAGGCCTAAAGGCCTGTAGTTATGCGTAGCCCACTTAGTTCCACCGTTATGTATGGCCACGGCGGCCGCTATCTTCGAGTCCTGAGGCAGCTTACTTTGTTCCGAAGCGGACTTGTACAGCTTGCACACCGATGGAGCCATGGTATACGCCAAAGGCTTGATGGCAGCTGGGCGGATGCCGTCTTGCACGCGGATCATCGAGTTGTCAGCGGGTTTCGGGCTAGATCAGATCGAATCACGGTACATGGAGATTAATCAACTTTGTATCGAGATTCGCACTCCGGAGGCCTCAGAGACTCTTACTTGCTGCAACAGAAAAACGGAAAGTGGCCTTTGTTCTAGTAGCCATGACAATGTTGTGGATTTCTAGTAGTCCGGCCATCCATTTCCTCCTCTTAAAAGCAAGAGACCCGCAGAAGAATTACAATCAACCTCAGACCCACCGACGATGAGACGTGGTAACAATACAAGCAGCCTGCATCGAAGGCCCACTTTCCTTGGTCCCCTCTCTAGAATGCCATGGCGGTACTTGCGCGGATGGCGCTTGAGGGTTTCTGGCCTTTCCAGGGTACTAACGGACACGACTGAGGATGTGGTGGAGAACTTAAGGGGCGAGAATAAATTAGTGGAAAAAGAGGGACATAACGAAGGTAAGTTCAACGATTTGGAAGTTGGTGAGAAGGAGCAGCGATGATGCCTCCTGTGGTAGCGCAACTGAGCTGACTCAAGATGTCAGGTACAGGATACCTCGCCGTACTAGAACTCCGCCTGGGATGCGACACAAATGAATCTCTGCAACATTATCGGTTTGGTTCCAGAACCGGTTGAGGACCGATTGTGCCCTGAACTGAACTGGACCGTGTATAAGTGCCGCGCGGTTTGAATTCATGGCGCTCTCGTCTTTGAATTGAGTTTTTGAATAGTTTTGTGAATTAAACCAGTTTAATTCACAATACTGAGCGTATCATAATTGCATTTAAGGTGCGCTCTATCCGGAGAATATTTTTACTCTCCTTGTAGTACTGCCGAGTAGTGTTCGGTGTTTTTTGAGGCGATCTTTCCTCGCTTCTAATCTTTCTTTTTGTTTTTGTTTTTTGTGTTAGCGGGATTTACCTGCTATTGCCAGAGTGCGTATTTTGTGTTTGGGTAAAGAGCACTTGAGTTGTATTCGCCCTCGTTTTTGGGGTTTTCGGTATGACACGCTTTTCCGACCCGTGTCTAGCACCCAAGTGCGGAAAACGTGTGGTAAATGGTATAGAGTGCGAGATATGCAAGAGATGGGCTCACCCAAGGTGTTCAGGGATAGCAAAGGACATGTATGTCCTTCATAAACAGAACCCATGGGCTGAATGGGTCTGTGCCACCCACAAGGAGGCGGCCAGTCTGGTCTTTAAACTGCAGGCCCAAGGGCAGGACCAACGCCCACCACGTAGTACCTCAGTCATAAGCCCCAGACCACAGAGATCAGGTTGCAGTAAGTCGTTTGCGGAAGTAGTATCAACACCCGAGAGGACAGTCATCAGAGAGAGTGGATCAGTTCCGAGAGCTTGCCAGGCGGGCGATGCCTCAACTCCTTCGAGGCAGACCGACGAGGGCCAGTGGACTGAGCAGAAGCCTAGAAGAGCAGGGCAGGTCAAAAAGAAGGGTGACTGTAATATAGCGAAGGACGGATTAGCTAGGGTGGACGACCCTGCTCTTCTGGTATTAGAAAACAAGGTGAAGGACCTGCAGAGGCAGATCTTGTCGATGGGCACTGTCTCAAGCCACAGGCTTCTGATCCTAAACCAGGAAGAACCCTTTGTAAGGGAATCGAAGGCCAGGGGAGACATTGACAGGAGGGGGGTCTGCGACATACTGCGAATCGCAGGTGTTCCGTACCCTCGTACTCTAAGAAGGGTGCACAGAGTGGGGACATGGAAGTCACCACTGGGGAACAAAGGCGAACTTCGGGCGAGACCAATACTGGTGGAGTTCGCTGATGAGGCTACCCGGGATAGACTACTGGCGAGGGCAGCGGTAGTGGCTCAGATTACCAAGGGCAGATACCAGATTGTGCCGGACGAGCATAGGGTAAGGCCTGGTGGTCTAGCCCCAAGAGGTATCCTTGCTCCATCAGCCAGGGCGCTGGTGAGAAACCTAAAATTTCAGCGGAATGCCGTACTCGGCTCTCAGGCCCCGACCCCGGCAATAGTAAAGAAGCCACGTGCGGGGTCGCTAATAGTTGTAATTGAAGATGCGCTGGAAGACGAGATTTGGCAGTGCTGTCCGAAGACAGATGACAGCGCGACCTTTGTCAGTCTGGATGTTGTGGCCACTCCTATAGAGACGGATTGGGAGTCATCGGAAATTCTAGACCATCAGCCGGCTTCAAGCACACCAGTGGGGACGTCAGAAGCAAAAAACGTGTCATAATCTCAGGCGTTGCGCCTGAGAAACAGTCAGGAATGAATAACAAAAGACACCTAGGCGGCGGAGCAAACGCGATGGTGTTATATACTAACGCGTGTAGTATTAGAAACAAATGGGCGAAACTTGCCAAAACCGCTGACGAACAGAAAGCGTCAATAGTTGCTGTCACGGAAACGTGGCTTTCTGAAGAAGACCATGTGCCAGGCCTAATAAGTAACAGTTTTGCAGTCTACAGGCAGGATCGGGAACAAGATCGCCTTGGTGGTGGAGTTGCCATCCTCGTTATGTCAGGTGCAAACCACCTTGAGTCCCAGACCAAGATGTGCACTCGCAATATCCAGCTATGTGCCGTTACGATCATCCTTCCAGGCAGAAGGGTTGCCTTCGTCTGTGTCTACAGGGCACCAAGCACAAACCACGAAGAGGACGTTTGTTTGCTGCGGACTTTGACTGAACTAGTTAAGGATGCACGAAAGACCCTCATAGTGGGTGACTTCAATCTCCCGCACATCGACTGGGTGGCTGAGTTCTGCGTGCCGGGATCGGAGGAGCAAACCTACTTAGAATGGCTGCATGATAATGCGTTGCATCAGCATGTTAGGGAGAATACCAGATATAGGACTGAATGCGTTTCATCCTTGCTGGATCTAGCTATAACGAACTTCCCCAACGATGTGGCTGGACTGCGTTATTGTGCACCGCTGGGAGTGACCACGTGTGTGTCAAAATAGTTCTATGCATGCGGCAACCGAAGGTACCCTCAAGGCTGATTAGGAATTTCGGTAGTATGCACATAGATAGGCTTCGTAATAGGGCGATGGGTTTGACCTGGGACGCGCAGAGGAGGCTACAGTGGAGGATCGCTGGCAGGCCATAAAAGGATCCCTGACTGCCCTACAGGAAGAGTTCGCACCCCTAAAACGAAGGAGTGGGGAGGGCAAACCCATGTGGTGGAAGGCTGCAGTAGCCAAGGCCATCAGACGCAGAAACCGCAGCTGGAACCAGTACAAAGCTTCCGGCAGTCAGCTAGCCTGGAACCGCTATACGAAGCTGAGAAACGAGACTGTAAGCCTTCTGAGAACTTCTAAGCGGGAATTTGAGCTCAAATTGGCCCAGTCTGTAAGACAACAGCCGAAAACATTCTACAACTATGTACAGTCTAAAGGCTCAACAGGAAATTCCGTAGGTCCGCTATCCACTAGATACCACGTTAGTGTCACTGATGACCAGGGCAAAGCAGACGCCTTGTGGGAATACTTTGGTAGTGTACATAGGATAGATAGTGGGGTACGAGTAGATCTGGCTCTGGTACATCCTCCCCCTCAGTCAAACGAGCTGAACCTCTCAGAGGAGAGCGTGCGTAATTACCTGCAGGAGTTAAACAGCCACAAGTCAGCGGGCCCAGATGGCATTCATTCAGCTATCATCAAGCCGTTGGCGGATATCATAGCTCCATCGGTATGCAGATTGTATAGATCCACGTTGGACCAGGGAAAGCTGCCTCAGGACTAAAAAGTCGCGGCAGTCGTGGCAATACATAAGAGTGGGCTTAAGTCGGATGTGCAGAACTACAGGCCGGTAAGCCTAACTAGCATTCTCTGTAAAGTCCTCGAGAAGATCATCCGTGCCCATTTCTGCCAGCACTTACTGCAGCACTCCATGCTAAGCCCGGCGCAGCATGGATTCCTGAAAAATAGATCTTGCCTGACCAATCTCTTGTGCTTCTCAGATGAAGTAACTCGACGACTGGACGAAGGTAAGCATGTTGAGGTATGTTACCTCGACTTTAGCAAGGCGTTCGACTCCGTTAATCATCGTCTTTTGCCATGCAAGATGGAGACTTTCGGGATAGGTGGGCCAGTATATAGGTGGCTGGAGGACTTCCTCTCCCACAGGACGCTTTACGTCAAAGTGGGGGACGGTTGCTCCAGTTTGGTGAACGTCACCCGTGGAGTACCTCAGGGATCCGTCCTAGGCCCGGTCCTATTCTTGATATCTACTCATAACCTGGCATCCACTCTTCAATCGCCCAGCTTTATTTTTGCGGATGATGTGAAGATTGTTAGATCTGATGGTAGGACGGACTTGGGCAGGGAAATAGGTACCGTCCTGAACTGGGCATACAAATGGGACTTACCTCTAAACGCTCAAAAAAGCCATTTGTTGTCAAGGGCAACAGAGAGCCTAACTGTCGCTCATGATCAAGGGCTGTTCACCGTAGAGGCAGCCAGTAGGGTTAAAGACCTGGGGATCATCATGAAAAGTGACTTCAAATGGTCGAAGCAGTGCAACGCTGCTGCGCATAAGGCTCGTGGGGAGCTCTTTAGACTGCGATCAGCTTTGTCTTGCCGGAAGCCGGAGGTATTCGTACCTATTTACATGGCTATAGTACGACCTCACTTAGAAGGTAGCGTGCAGGCTTGGTCACCCTTCTACAAAAAGGACGCCGTCTGCCTAGAGAAAGTCCAACGTCTCGCCACGCGAATGGTTGAAGGGCAGAGGGGTAAGACTTACGAGCAGAGACTCTGTGACCTGAATCTTTTCTCGTTGGAAAGGAGGAGAAGTCGAGTGGATCTCATGAAAACGGTCAAGGTAATGAAGGGATTTTCTGGTCTTAGACCAGATAGTCTATTCCAAGTGGCCGTAGACTCAAGAACAAGGGGACATGAAAAGAAGTTGATAAAAACCCGATCTAGGTTGATGGCTAGATCGCACTTCTTCAGCAACAGGGTTGTGAACAGTTGGAACGGTCTGCCTGGTGAAATGGTAGATCGGCAGACAGTCCAATCCTTCAAATGTGCCCTTGATCGCAAGTGGTATGAGATATTTCCTCTTAGTGAGCCTTGAGTATATCAACTAGATGGATGACGGGTGGCACTGTGGTCCCTCTGGAGTATGTTTTAATCGACTTTTTCCCTCATTGCATACTATCTCAGTGAACGCTCACGATGCATAATGTCTGTCGCAGTTGATGTGCGATGAGGTTTTCCGTTTCCCTCTTATTTTCAGCGGGGATTCGACGAAATACACCCGGCAGTGGTGGGTGCATAACTGGTGTGCTTACGATCGAAGGAATTCTGGACGCTCGATTGGCCGTGGCCATTACCTGTCCTGTGCAGACTGAACTGAACTGAACTGGTTGATTGTGGGTAATATGTTGGGGCCTGTTTTGTGATGCCAGGAAAGCAGGCCCCTGGACTACGTACCTGCATGAAAGCCCTCCCTAGCCGTTGTCATACACTCGCGTTGTTGAGACTATGCTCTTTAGTTTTATTGACCCTTGAAGCGAGTACGGCATGCATCAAACAATGCACTTGAACATTTGTTTATATTTTGCTCATGCACCGTGGCATATGTTTGATTCGAACTTGGACTGCCGTGACGGTGGTACCTGACATTGGCCTTTAGTTCAACTCTGGTCCTCGTTGTTAGACAGTGCGGCCATACAGTTGAGGTTTTTAAACATTTATATGCGTATTCTTTGTTAATCCAGTACCGTAGAAACTACGAACAAATCTGGTTCTGGTTTTGGGATTCGTTTTGAATTGGTAACGCGTTGCTCACAGTCGGAGTAACCGTTATAGTACTCAACTTGGAATCACCAAGAGGAAATCAATCAGAAATGCCAAGAAGAGGACAAAGACAAACCAAAGCTGGACAGTAAGTAGACCAGCAAGTCCCTGGGGTATTTCTGGGTGATACCGATTCCTTAGGCATTGCTAAGCCTGCTAGTCCTGTCAGTGCAACTTCATATATTTCAGCCAACGATATAGAATTTAAAAGTGATGAAATTTGTAGATAGAAGATAGTAGAATTAGAAAACCAGCCTGGGCCGGCTAGGGAAGAAGCTGAGTCAGCCAGAAAAGAACAACTTCGAAGACGAGAACGAGAGGTGGTCTTGGACACCACTGGGCAAGCGACCATTCAGCCCAGCAATTCGGTGGAGCGATTGCGGCCGACTTGCGCCAGCGGAACACACGCCATTGACTTGCCAAGAGTGGAACTGTCCTCATTTGAAAAGAGCGCAGCGCAGTACTGCAAATTTATTAAACAATATGAAAAATTGTAAAAAGGAGAGTACCTGACCAGTGATAGAGATTTTTATATCTGCTACACTACTGTCGTGGAAGAGCCTGGGGAGCAATCCACGGGTGCTCGGTGCTAGATCCCATAGTGGGTTACACCCCGGGTACTTGAAATCTTGAAAAACCTGTTTAGGCAGCCATTTAAGGTCTCTCGGAACTTGTTCGATGATGTACTATCTGGAGCAAGAGGTTTCAAAGGAGAGTCAGGTTCTCTCGTCCGTCTAGTGATGAAAAAGCAGAACTGAAGCATTGCCCTAAATCATCTATTAATATTAATATTAATATTGGTATATTTCTCGGCCATGGTCGAGAGGCACGCGCTAACGCATGATCATGGTGTAACATGTTACTCAATATGGTGAAATGTTCACAAAATTCTAAGTATGAAAGTCGAGAGTATCAGAGATGGAAAAACATAGACAGCAACAGTTTGAATGGATCATTCTGATAATGGTTTGCGCGGCAGTTTTGAACCAGTTTCGAATCCGGGCTAGGCAGTGGTGCGCGGTGGAGATGTCGAAGAAATCGTTAACGCAGTGCTAAGGAGGCATTATGAACAAGAATGATGCAAGCCAAGGAAACCGGAGGCCAACTAAGGTTCTGCAGATGGAGTAAATTTTTAACAAGAAGAAGAGGCGGAAAATCGACGCATGCCAAAAGGATAGCGATCCATGAAGACAATGCAGACCCTGAATGACGGATTTACCGGAGTTTGAGAAACGGAATGAGCTTTGAATCAAGGGGACATGAGGCCAATTTCGTGAAAGTGAACTGGTGGATGTGGGAGAAACAGCAGTCCATAAAAAGGTAAGTTTAGATTCAAGGCCAATAACATGTACTATTCAGAAATAAGAAAGCGCAACTGGAAGGTTCTCGAGAAGTGGAGAGTCAATTTCCAGCCGGCTACGGTTCGGAGGAAGGATAACCTGTGGTAACGGATAATAAAGTGGGAAAATCTTCGCCTGGACTTCAGCGTTATTATGCTGTTTCACTGATAAATATATGTATGTGTTGATGCATTTGCCTTCAGTGTTATTTAGCGTCATTTCTGGCAATGTACGGCTTTGAATGCGTAAGTTTCTTCTGGCAGGGCACGGTATGTAACGAACGAATACTGAAAATCCTTCTAAATGTTCAACGTGCTTTGTGAATTTGACTATATTTAACATTATCTTGGAAAGCTCGCTCATACACCACACATTTTCACGTTTGTTTATCCATGTGAGACATTTGAATTTGGCCTTGAACCGTTTCTGACTGTCGTGCTTGAGCCACGGGGCTTTGGACCTTTGGGTTTTACTGTGAAGTCTATTTGGCCGCATACTTGAGGTTCGTATATATTTGTATCCTTTGTGCATTTCAATTTAGTAACGTAGAAGCCACGAATCAATCTTGTTCTGGTTTTGGGATTCGTTTGAATTGGCTACGCGTTGCTCGATTTGCGAGACTTGACTTACAGTACTCAAGTGGAACCTGGACAAAAAAACTCATTGGAAATGCCCAGACGAGGAAGCAAGGACATTTTGAGACAACAGGAAATAACTCGGCAAGTCTCTGGGGATGGTTCGGGTGTTATTGATTCTCTAGATAATACTTAGTTTACTAGCTCTGTCAGTGCCAGGTCGTATATTTCTAACCGCGATGCGTTTGACGATATTAATACTTATAGAATGAGAGTAATAGAATTAGAAAACGAGCTGCGGTTAGCCAGAAAGTAAGCAGAGCCCCTTACACAAGGAACTGGTCTCAGAGAGCCAGCAAAGAGTCCACGTAGTTCACAATGTCAACATCGAAAAGGCACTGTGATCGACGAATATAAACCTTTGAGACAGCCTGAAACTACCGAGGTTTTGGCTCTTGACCTGCCGAGAGTGGAGCTGTCCCACTTCGACGGGCACCCCGAGCAATACTGTATATTCATGAAACAATTCGAAAATTTTGTTGAGTGCAAAGTTGCAGATCCTGGTCAAAGGTTTTTGTATTTATTACATTACTGTCGTGGGAGAGCCAAAAGTGCTATCGAAGGCTGCGCGATGCTTGATCCACCGATGGGGTACATCAGGGCGCGCAGAATCCTGAAAGATTTGTTTGGACAACCATTCAAGGTGGCTAGAAGCCTAATTGATAGTGTTTTATTGGAGGCGAAAAGGACTGAGGGCAAGGCTGAATCACTGTCGAGTTTGGTGATAAAAATGCAGAATTGCAGTATAGCACTGGAGCACTTAGGATACCAGTCTGATCTGAATGCATTGCACACACAGGAATGCATTGTCCGATGTCTATCTATTGATTTACAGAGCCGATGGGCAGAGGAAGCTGAAAAAATAAATATGCTTGAGCGGGAATCTACGTTCAACGATTTGACGGAGTTCATAGGTCGTCAATCCCGTATCGCCAACAGCCGATTTGGACAAATCGTACGCGAAAGTTGCAGACTGGCGCGAAGGGAACCAACATCTCGAATTGTGGAGAAAGACTGTAACCAAACCCAGTCTTTGGCTAACATGCACATGATAAGTCAAGAACCCGAGAGGTCAGCTGAATGCAAGCTATGCAACTCCCTGCATCGGTTACCAGATTGTCCGACCTTTCATAGGATGAGTGTACCCGATCGGTGGTGCGCGGTAAAAAGGATTGGCTCATGCTTTATGTGTTTGAACAACTCTCATCGAGCCTCTGAATGCAGCTTAAGAGTGAAATGCAACCAAGACGGATGCTTGGGTAATCATCACTCGTTACTGCATGGCCTTCTCAACAATAGACCTATTCAGCCAGATGAACCCAAAATTGTCTGTTCAACGGAACATGATGATTTCAAACCGGCAAGATTAGGCATCGTACCTGTCGGTATCGTGACACCTAAAGGACTGAGGAGGGTCAATGCATTTTTGGACACGGGGTCGGATACCTCGCTGATTACTCGCGAGCTTGTAGAAAGCTGTGAACTAGTAGGCGAGCCTACCTCGCTCACTATCAGCACGATTGCAGGGGGTCAGGTTAGCAATTCTAAGAGGCTGACCCTGCAGTTAACGTCTTTATCTGATGAGGGGACCGTAGAAATTCCGGAAGCTTTTGCAATAGACAGCTTGCCAATGAGACCAGTCGACTCTGTTAGATCGATCGCCAAGAGATAGTCTCATCTCAGGGACATAGAGTTCGAAGAAGTTTCTAGCCCCCACGTCGACATACTAATTGGATGCAATGTACCAGAGGCTCACTGGGTGCTTGAACAGAGCATAAGCAATCGAAAAGAACCATTCGCTACGCGAACGATACTAGGCTGGACACTTCTCGGACCCCTGACGAGCGAACTTCAACAATCGGCATCAATAAATTGCTCAAATGTTGCTGAGAGAAGTGCCTCTGTAGAACACGATTAGCCTTTCGATATTGAATCCAACGGTCCATCTCAGGAAAGCGAAGTTCACTCGAAGGATCAGTCGGCGCTTTCGATGGCGAATTCAAAGACGGGACTTCACAGTGGGCAACATGAAGTTGCTATACCCGAGAGACCACCGTCAAGTCACTTATTGAGAAAGGGAGAAGTTGCCCGGAGGCTTTTGAAATATCTCAAAAAAGGACACCAGCAGGTCACCCAAAGCAGCTTGAAATTTGCCGACCCAGTGACAGTGTACGGTACCTGGGTGGAACTGCATGGCCGGCGGCGAAACAAAGTACCCTTTACCAAAACAAAAATTGCTGAGCTGAAGTCAGTATCCCTAAACGAGCTCAAAACGACTGCACTGGTTCAGTTCAGTTCAGTTCAGTCTGCACAGGACAGGTAATGGCCACGGCCAATCGAGCGTCCAGCATTCCTTCGATGGTATGCACACCAGTTATGCACCCACCACTGCCGAGTGTATTTCGTCGAATCCCCGCTGGTATTGGGTTTTAAGGTAGCACGAATGCTAAAAGAGAACTGCACCACCGCCGAACTGAGCCTTGCCTATTGGACAGATCCTACAGTTGTGTTACATTACAGGAAACGGAAGAAACGAAGAACGTGTTCGAGACATCAGAGAGTTAATCCACTCGTAGCAGGAAACAGCGAGGAAAATGTTGATGATTCGAGCTCGAAACCACATACAAAAGACAAAGTAGCTCGCAGATCGCCTCGCTCCGAGTTACTCAACACTTTATTGCATTTCATGCCCTACAACTAATCAACTGGACCCATTTTTTCTGAAAGGTTGCAAATGTACTTAGTTCCAGTTTCCATCTAGCGTGCACATAGGTGAAGAGGAGAAATTCACCAGTATTTCACTTGAACAGTTCAGGTGAGGCATACTAGCTGTGAGCACATTGTGAAACTATTATTATCTTTAAAGAAGAACATTTATTTACATTTTATACAATATTGATTGTCACATATTTTGTGCACAGAAAAACTTTGAAATACTCTGATAGATGCCAGTATTCGATCAATCTCCGTGTTCATGTGTATTTCGATACTGTCCGCCGTACACTTGTTTTCGAAATTTATTCATAATCAGAAACCGGTTTTCATTTCTTTCGGAAGATTTGGTGCGTTAATTTTATGTAATTCCACTGGTTCGTGACCTGTCAATTTTACGCGATATCTCATTAGGCGTTGCACCTGCGTTCAACTTCTGCGCTCAAGCTTGTACACAAAATTAGTCTAACCAGTTGCTGCAATGGGTTACTGCTTGTGATGCTTAGACTTATTTCGTGCGGCGAAACACTTCACTCTGCGAAGCCTTCATCTTCATCGTGCGTCTGACTATATGCGCCGGTTTCCTGACGAATATGTCAATCTCAAGTTGTGCAGCGGGATTTGGAATTGATTCCTTATGGATTGTGCGATGATGACTACGGCAAAAACCTGTTTCACGTTCAGATAACACAGGAAGTTAGTATCCACAGGCACTGACAATAAGTTAAAGGTAGATAGGGTGAGAATCATGACCCCTTCCTGAACCTTAGACAACCATTTTCGCGAAAGGATTTTGGCCGGCGGTGTAACGAACGAATACTGAAAATCCTTCTAAATGTTCAACGTGCTTTGTGAATTTGACTATATTTAACATTATCTTGGAAAGCTCGCTCATACACCACACATTTTCACGTTTGTTTATCCATGTGAGACATTTGAATTTGGCCTTGAACCGTTTCTGACTGTCGTGCTTGAGCCACGGGGCTTTGGACCTTTGGGTTTTACTGTGAAGTCTATTTGGCCGCATACTTGAGGTTCGTATATATTTGTATCCTTTGTGCATTTCAATTTAGTAACGTAGAAGCCACGAATCAATCTTGTTCTGGTTTTGGGATTCGTTTGAATTGGCTACGCGTTGCTCGATTTGCGAGACTTGACTTACACGGTATGTGTCGGTCGATCAGCCGAGTGTGGCTGTATATTATCGGCATGCGCGTGGACTGGAATTCGTGTTCGTTGCGTTAGAAAACGCTGAATGATCTGATAAGAAATTAGGGGTATCTCCTGTTGTGTGGTTTGATTTCAGTCTCAGTTGCTATGGTAGGTTCCACTTGAGTCTCTATCCGTGCGAGTCAAAGCGGCATCCTTGGTTAGCCAATTTGGCGACTGAGATGGTGAGAGACAACGAACCCGAAATAAAGGGAGATTTCAGTCTGGACGTGGTTCCAGCTGTGGGTTATGATAATATATGAAGACAATAAACAATGGATTGGTTAGGTCTATGTGAGTGGGGCATGGGTAAAATAGGCTCGCAATGGATTTGAGCTATACTGCTGCAGGCCGGCGAAGTTGCGTACACCGGCTTGGTAACTGTATGCGTTTAAAAGGATTTGTGATTTGCCCGTGAGCATGGCATCGCTGGGATACTAATAAAATACCTAGGGCTTCACGGTTAAGAGTGGTTAGTAATGATAACCCTCGATACCGTTTGCTTACGCAGAACGTGGTTAGGCAACGAGGCGACAGGATAGGTTTGAAGTGACAGACTGAGCGAGTTGGACTAACATACTGTTTGCGTGGCGCTACGCTGTTACTGTCTCTTTCTGTATAGTGGTTATTCTATACTGAGGAGTCAAAGTAGAAAAAACTATTGGGGTGACAGTAGTGATACATTAGAGGTAATTGGTCACTTGTCTTGGAACATTGACGCGAGTTCATCTATGCTCTTCTTCGATAGTGCAATCGTACTGAGATTAAGCTCCAATGTGAGCAAGGAAGTCTGATGCGGATATGATTGCATGGTTACTGTGGTATCTTTTTCGCTGTTATCGTGCTGCAAAGCAGGACTACACCGATGTGAGGACTGGTTTGGGGAACCGTGAGAGGTGGGTCCGAATTTTCGTCAGGGAAGCAAACTCTAACGGTCTACATTTGGTGCTCATGATAGGCGGCACAAGGGCCAGCTTCAGGTAGGGAGGTAGCACGATACACAACTACTGGCATCCAGCACGTGGCGCTCCAAGAATGATCCACACATTTTAGACGTTCTTATTATTCTTTTTTAATGGTTTTATCACAGTCAGGTATCTGGCTGTCAGAGAAGGCGGAGCTGCTTTTGGTGGGCGACCACAGCTCCCACGCCCCACATGGGAAACTGCCTCCTGAAACTTAGCCCAATATCCCAAAACTCCTCCCTTGGGAAGTCCAAACTTGCCTCCCTCCAACGAAAGTACCTAAAGATGCAAAGACTTTACCCCCAAAACCACGACTTCTCTCTTCTCATGAGAATAACGCGTGTCACTGATGTTATCCGGGACCTAAGGGAAAAACAGCTCCTCTACGAAGAAGCCAAAGCCCTAAGGCGTTCCAATAAAACACTGAAACTCTCACTCCTACACAAATCTAGGAATTCTGCAACAGATACCATGATCCAATACGTTGTGTCACCGAATAAAACTTCGGCCACCTCCCCTTTTGATATCGCTGAGGCCTTCAACCATTACTTCGCCAATTCCATGGCCCCCTCCCCACACACGGCACCCCCAAATCCTCTGGCTATTACCAGCCATTCCCTATCTACCCTAACCTTTGAAGTAAACGTTATTTCCAGGCTCATTTCACACTATAAAGCATCTGCGTGTCCTGGATCAGACGGGTTGCTCCCAGCTGCAATTATTAACGGTGGATCAGACCTTCTACTTTTATTACTGAACCTGTTCACCTTGTCACTCAAATTTAGTTTGGTACCGTCAAACTGGAAGCGTTCAGTCATCATTCGACGACACAAAAAGGACCTGTTCACGAACTTGCTAATTACCGTCCCATTAACCATACCCCTATCATTTCCAGAATAACGAAAACGATTATCAAAGATGGCATTGCTACCCATCTTCTCGCTTCAAACCTTCTTAGCGATAGGTAGCACGGGTTTCTTAAATCGCGATCGTGCACCACATGTCAGTTTGACTTCCTCAACCTAGTCACTAAGGTTTTTAATAGCGGGCAGGCATTAGTAATTGTCTACCTAGATCTGTCGAAGGCTTCTGACCGTGTTCCACACCTGCATCTCATCTCCAAATTGCGTTCATTCGGCATGGCTGACCCACTGCTTTCTTGGCTGAAATCTTATCTCGCTCATCGTTCGCAAGTGGTCCTCGCCAACAGATATACTTCTAAACCGAAACCTGTTACAAGTGGCGTTATACAGGGAAGCGTGCTGGGTCCTCTCCTATTTCTGATGTACATTAACGACGCATTGGGTCCAGCACACCACTGCACTCCATTCTTATTTGCAGACGATGTAAAAATAGTTTACTCTCAATTCTAATGATGCTTTCCCTAATCTTTGCAACATTTCCGCGGACCTCGCTGCACTTGACCACTGGTGCCACACCTGGAGGGTGAGCTTCTCCACTGATAAGTGCGAGGTCCTAACCTACAAGTTCCAATTGCCCCCTGGATCCTTAACTCTTGGTAGACCCCCAATAGCCAGTTGACCTACCATCCGCGATTTGGGCCTCAACTATTCCTGCTCCCTCAACTTTTTTGAGCACGCCGCTATCCAAGCGGCCTAGGCCAGAAGAAGTTTGGCCCTTCTCTTCCATTTCTTTCGTATCCGGGACAGTATCATCAGCATCTACAAATCCCACGTCAGGCCTCTGCTTGAATACTGCCCAATAATATTTTCTAACATGACGAAATTCGACGGAGTTGCGATTGAAAGCATACAAAGGCGTTTCACCAAACAACTACTCGGTTGGTCCACGTCTTTAGGCTATAGAGAACGATGCCAAAATCTGAATCTTGACCCACTCTGGCTCCGCCGCTTAAGAATAAACAGTCTTTTTTTTATAACCTGCTCCATAACCGCCCTTTCGCCTTTGACCCAGTAAGCTTCTCTCGTGAAACCCCCTACTCACTTCGGCACAGGCCTTTTACTGTCCCTTCCAGTATACCTAAGTCGGCCATACGGCCATGTTTTTTCCTTCTTGTCTACTCCAAAGTCTGGAACAAGTTGCCCATCACAATTCGAGCTTCACAAACCAAGTCCCAATTTCTGTCGGCACTCATCCCATATTTAAGCGTCACCCATGCACTCCAGTTATTTAATATGAGCATGGCAAAAGATATAGCTTACGAGAGGGGCCTCGACTTCTGAGACCAACTCCTTCGCCGACCCTGCTCCCTTCAATTAAGGACACAATCAACGATAGACAGTTTAATCTATCTGACTGAGTTCTCAAAGTTAGACCACCTGTGTCCATTTCCTTAATGAATCAAACGAATTGAAATCCCACTAATTTCAACCACTCTGCTTCCAACTACCCCCGTAGTTTCCGTCACTCTTATGCCTTGTCCTTTACTGGTTTTTATAAGCCTCCATTAACCCTTGATCCACAGCAGGGGCACACCCTGACTGCTCTTTTTATCTGTTCTCCTTTTCCAGTTCTCTCCTTTCGTGCATTTCACCCTCTACGTTGGTATACGCGCCTGGGTAACGCCGCTGTTTGGTCGATTATTAGCCACTGGCTTCGCCCTATGGAACCCCTTGCAACCTGACCATCCGACAGCCGAACTTATATCTCATACTTTCACGGTTGAACTACCCCCCACATGCATAACCATCAATAAACATTGGTGCCATTCCCAACGGTGCTGGGCGCGGTTAGATCCACCGCCTTGGCCGGCGCACATCGGGCGTGCAGTCCGTCTGCAACGATGTGCGAGCACAATTAGGTTGGTGGATCACACCCCCTGTGTTCACCTTGAAGTGTTTTTCAGGTTGGGTGTCCAGCGCAAGGCCAGTCTCACCCACTAGCACCGGTTGCGGATCACATGCTTCAAAGCTGTCAGCTGCAGGCCGCATGCTCCAACCATCCTTGTTCGCCACTGTACGACCTCCTATCGTTCTTATCACATCCATTTTTTGTTCTTCCATGGTAAGCACACCTACCCATTCTGTCCTTGCTCCTATCGACTCTCACTGCGTTACCTCTCATTGCACGTCACTATCGTCCTAACCACTTTACTCTGCAGAAGACCACCAACATTTTACTTCTTCACCAATGTCGACGTTGCCTGCTTGCAGTACCTACGCACTTGGTATCACCCTGGGCCTATAAAGCTCATTGATCGCATGCTGAAGCCTCACTGCCTACCGTTCTATAAAACTCTCCCTCGTTCTCCCTTCTTATGCCTAGTACCATTACACACCAGGCCCACCCGCACCCACGACCAATTCTCATATTAGAACTGCCGTTCCAAACTCTGCATCTCTCACAGCCACATTTATTATCCAGTCAATAACAATCTATTTTCCTTGCCTGGCTCCGCAATTCCTCTGTGGATCCTTCCGCCTGGCAGTGCTCCGATTAGTATCGTCCATTTACATCCACTTGTACAATTGCCGGCATGCACGCAGTTACCAATTTCTACGTCCCAGACTCCGATGCACATCCATTGTTCATGCGATATATTTGTCCACCGGTTTACCTATCCCGATGCTTCTTTCCCCTCTGCCTTTTTCGTGTTCCACCTGCAATGAAATGATCTTACTGGTTGTGTCTCACCTATCTTTTTCGGCCCGTGCTTCTATCTCCTGTTTGACACAGGCATTTTATGTGTGCCTTTTGGACCATTCTGCTTTTTCACTTGCCACCTAATGTAAACTCACTGTTTCGTCATGGTTCTCATTCATGGCTTCAGCCCGTTTGATCTGCCATTGCCCTCTGGTACCCCTTTTGCTTATTCCTCTCCCAAGCTGTTTGCCGTCACAGCTGCTGCATCTTGCACCACGGGCAGTTTCAACTCCCAAGCAACTTTCTCCACTTCGTATGCACAATCGCTCTGTGCTGCTTAGCCATCTCCATCGCCACCATCTTCCTGCTGAATAATGTAAGCCCATTTATTATTGCTTCTCCCATTTTTGACCGACACCACACCGACACCACCCACATAAATCAGGTTATTTGATCCATTCTTACCTGTTCTCTTCGATACTCTCCTTCATCCCCCCTTTTTTGAACTGCTCCTCAGTCGTCGTCTTTTCTCTGCTTCCGCATTCTCCATTCTCTCTGTTGATCCGCCAAGTTCACCTGTCATGAAGATAATTCACCAAGATATTCCAAAGTTAATTCTACAAACATTCGACCTAACCTAACCTACCGTCCTAATAACTGATAATTTCTTTCTAGGACTCCATTGTTATTGACCCGGCTTCTCTTATATATATGCATATATATAAACAAGCGCACGTACGTATGTATGCATTCTCTCTGTATCCTACAGTTCCTCACAGGTCGTCTCTCTTGCAATCATCCCGCTGACCGCCATGAAAGGCATCCATTTCTTCTACACCTATAACCCATATCTACTGTCCAATTTCTGTGAACTATTTTTTTTTTACCTGATTCACCTTTTACGTCTCACTTTGCTCGCTCCCTGTTTTACAATGAGTTTTTTGTGCCCTGTTCGCTGACCATCTATTGCAGAGTACCAATGCTTCGTTGCCACCTAATCCTTTGCAGTGAATCTCACTTTTTCCTCATCGTCTCCCTCTATTACAGTTTCTTATGCTGATTTCTAGCTTTTCCCATGTATACCAGTAAGCTTTCAGATGTCCCTATACTGACCAGCCGGATCCCCCACCTGATCTTGACTTTTCAAACTCACCGGGCGTCCATTTGAATCCGTCCATGGGTCCATTTAAACCCAGTACATTTTCTTTGGTGTGCATACACTTGCCTACTTTCATCCCACGTCACTCCCCCTTCTTAGCCCGTTTTTCCAAATCCTGTCATGCAAACCTCTACGTTTTCAAGGGTTTTGTCTGTTTATCCCATCACTTGTAAACAGCTGATCATGCACCTGGCATGCCTCGGGCATCTCCGAGATATACCATTATTATTATTATTATTATTATTATTATTATTATTATTATTATTATCGATCGAACCTGAACGCTTTTCATACATTGGAGACCATAGTGAGCAGTCTACCCACGGAACTACAGAGTAGATGGGCTGGAGAAGCCAAAAAGATCAATAGATGTGGGCGAGAAACCACGTTTGAGGACCTGATGCAGTTTATGGACGGTCGTGCCCGAATAGTAAACAGTCGCTTCGGTCAGCTTGTGTGCGAGATGAGCAAGCTACCTAAGACTGCGACGACACGAAGCTGGGCCAGGGTAGCCAAGTAGAGACCAACCATGGGCAAACACACACGCACTATCCCGCGAAGGTGAAAATTTGCCGGTGTGCAAGGTTTGTGAGGCGCCTCACCGCCTAGTGGGATGCCCTCACTTCTGCGACGTAGACTTCGACGAACGATGGGTAATGGCCAAGAGACTGGGCGCGTGCTTCATCTGTCTCAGCAATTTACGCCGAGCAGTGGTGTGCCGAATTAAACCCAATTGTAGTCAGGGTGAACGCCACGGGGGACACCATTACCTACTGCACAAACCCAATAAATTGAATGCCAAAGAAACCCCGTAGCCAAGTGCGGTCTGCTTAGTGTCTCGCTCCACTAACAAGCCCATTCGCCTGGGAGTAATAGCTGTTGGCGTAGAAACCCCAGTTGTGGTTATAAGAGCGCCGGCCTTCGTGGATAAAGGCTCGGATACCACTCAAGTAAGGAAGGAGTTTGCAGAGAGATATGGGATCAGGGGGAATCAATTTTCATTAGCACTGAGCACAGTGAGTGGCACCCAGGTCATCCAGTCTACCAAAGTGCACCTACAACTCGTTTCCTTGGTCACAAACGATAGCGCAGAATTTCTATAAGCCTCCACCATAAAAGACCTGCCGATGAGAGCGCCTCAGTCAGCGCAGTCGATTCTGACTCAGCGGCCGCATCTCAACGGGGTCACTATCGAGGAGTTGTAGAATGTAGAAATTGATCTGCTGATCGGTTCTCATGTATCGGAAGAGCACTGGGCCCTGGGGCAAAGAATAGGAAGCCGCAAAGCACCCTATGCAGTTTGCACTATATTCGGTTGGATTTTAAATGGTAGTACAGTTGGAAGATGCGGCAAACAAATCCAGATCAACTGCACTTCGGTGGAAAAGGCGAACGTTGAACAGACATTACAACAGCTGTATAACGCCGAATTTGCCGACAGGGCCACTGATAAAGATGCCCCATCACGAGAAGTTAGGTTGGCTTTGAAAATGGTAGCCGAGAACGCCAAGTATGTAGTAAATCACTTCGAGGTCCCTGTCCTGTGGAGACCGAACATGAAATCAATGCCGAACAGCCGGGAAACGGCTCTGAAAAGATTACGCCTCCTAAAAACCAGGATAATTCGGGAACCACAATTAAGGATAGAATACACCCTAGCCATGCAAAATAACGTAGACTTGGATTATATAGATAGAGTGAATACAGCGGTAATCAGCGCAAATTTGAGGTGGTGCCTACCTCGTCACTCGGCTGCAAACCCGAAGAAAGCGGGAGAGGTCAGGGTGGTTTTTGACTGTGCCGCGAAATGTCAGGGTGTGTCACTAAACGACCACATGCTACAGGGCCCAGACTGAAAAGCACCACTAGTCGATGTTTTATGAAAATCAGCTCGTTCCCTAATCAACGGAAAACCTCTACAATTATCCCCTTGCACAAAAAAGGCTCTGTTCATGTTCTAGAGAATTATCGTCCTATTAATCATACACCGATTATCCCCAGAATCATGGAGAAGCTCATTAAGAATAAGATAATGGCCCACCTCTTAGCAAATAACTTGCTCAATGTGGGCCAACACGGTTTCCTGAAAAACCATTTGTGCCCTACTTGTCAAGTTGACTTCTTGAATTCAGTCATGGAGGCTTCTGACAAGGGCATGTGCATGATTATTATCCTGCTTGATATGAGGAAGGCTTTTGACCGAGTCTCACACACTCGGCATCTATCACAGGCCAAATCTTATACCTTCACGGACCCGTTACTCGGTTGGTTGGATTCTTATTTCTCCGACCGTCATCGGTTGGTTCCGAATAATGGTTCCGTCTCCAGGCCCAAACCTGTCACCAGTGGTGTCATACAAGGCAGCGTTCTGGGTCCACTACTCTTCCTCATTAACATAAATGATGTTTTCAGTGTCGTCCGCCATGGCAGCCTCCATCTCTTCGCGGACGACGTCAAAATATTGTATAATTTTGATTCCAGTCAACTAAGTACAATTATCAGTGATATACGGCAAGATTTAACAGCTCTTAGTTCTTGGTGCACCACTTCATTAATGAAATTTTCTGCGGAGAAAAGCAACATTCTTACGTTCAAATGCAATGTCCCCCCAGGTATATTCAGTATTGACGGTCACCCGATTTCCATCAGCCCGTTAGTACGAGATTTAGGTTTGCCATATTCAGCCACCTTCATCTTCTCTGAACATGCTACCACTCAAATTGCTAGGGCTAGAAGAGTTATAGGCCTGCTTTATAAGACATTCCGCCACACCAGAGAAAATTCAGCACATATAAAACCCACGTTACGCCCCTTCTGGAATACTATTCCATAATCTACTCTAACATGCGCCAGTGGGACAGAGTGGCTATTGAAAAGGTTCAACGGCCAGTGACAAAAGAGTTAATTGGCTTTACCACTCAACTCAATTACAGCCAACGCTGTCAACATTTGAAACTAGGTCCGCTGTGGCCTGGACGCATGAAGATGAACCTGGTATTCTTTCATGGTGTTGTTGTGAAGCGAATCATTGAATCAGCACCGCAGTTCAGAAACCTAACGGACTCACAGTATTCTTCAAGACTGAGAGACAACACAGTTACTGTTCCCATTTGTAGAACTGCTCTTAGATCTAACTTTTTTTTGGTTAAGTATGCAGCCTTATGGAACAAATTACCCCATGATATACGTTCTATAAAGCCATCTAAGACGTCGAAGGCCCACATAAGCAAACGCCTCACAGTACAAACTAATCCAACTTATAGATCCGTACATAAGTAAGAAAGGGCTTTTGAAGTTGGATTAGGCTTCTAATAGTTTTCGAAATCCCTATTTTGTGGACCCCATTGTCTTTTGAGCCATAGCCGCGCTTGATTCCTCCACTCGTGTTACTCATCCATTCGTTTTCCTTCTGTTCCACATTTGATCCATTTGCGTCCTTAATTCTCCCCCGACAAAGTCCGACAGGCACAGTCGTTGAGCTTTCTCTGGAGTGCCGCACTAACTGGACTCAAGCCCCAATTATGGCAGCATTTTCTTTTTTCTCTCCTCACTTTCCATTCTGTAACATTCACTTTCTTTTGTTCTACGATTTCCTACAGAATAGTTATCTTCAGTCCAGTAATTCTGTTCCACCTTCATCTGTTTTACTAAATCTGGCGTCAAATAATTTTCCAGTTCCTCCCATCCTCTCATTTTTTGCCATAGCCACGGCACGGCTATTGATAACCGGCTTCTTGACATTCATCTACTCACGCTTCTTCTCCGCCTTATCAAACCTTGCCATATTACACTTTAATTTGCATGCGGATACGTAGCCCGCGATCAGAAATCCAGTTCAAAGCTCCATGAAGACAATATTTACCTGCTAGAAGTCACCTGACTTTGACTCACTATTACGCCTGGGGCTCAGGGTCTTGAGATAGCTCTCCACCATCAATCCACTCCTCATACAATGTCTTATTTTTCTAAGCAATACACACCCGCATATCATCAAGAAGTTGCTTCATCCGGACCTACAACCACTTTTCTACCGGAACCATTCTCTCCCTCATTTACCAGTTTTTTGTATACTGAATCCTATGATCTTTACAGTCCACCAGTTCTCACCTTCAGTGTGCGTCTTTCGACCGAAAATCGTTGGCTTATCTGTCCTAATCACCTGTTGCCACTGCACCAGTTAGCGGTCAACCTCTGCAAGGCAAGTGGTGATACCTTTTTACCAATTTCTTCGTGCCATTAAAGTTGTCCTGCACATCAAAATCGGCGGTGCGTTCACCAGATGGCTCGCATACACACTGGTACCCGTCCGACTCTGTTATTGGCAAGAGCAAGCTGTCAAGTGATAGCCCCAGGAATGCTGCCATCATCTGAGTGATTGCTCCGTCCTATCTTTTTTCTTTCACTGCTTGTGGCAACAACACCTCTGAAGGTAAAGACATCTGGTCTGTAGCGGTCTCTCAATAAGGGGAAACAGCCATCCCTATCAGACTCGGACCCAATGGGACACGTATAAAGAAAGGCTGGCCAAGGAGAAAAGAGAAGTTTACCCTACGGCGTAAATTCGCTCTTTCTCTCCGCAATAAAAAAGACGAAAAAATTCCTTTCAGGCTAGGAAGGTCCTGGACCATTGCTCTCTGCCTCCGCGATTACAGACGGATTTCTGATGACAGCCTGGACCCGACCCTGCATATGGGAAGCCCCATGCTTTCGAGTTAACCTGCAGTTCCTTTTGTCTAGACCAGTGCTGGGTGACAGCACGCCGTTCGAGCTCTCCTCATATACTTGCCGACCTCGCCTTACTCAGCTTCAACCATTTTGGGTTCCCTGCAAAATCCTTGACCAGCTTGCTGATGTTTAATGCAGAAGTCGATACACGGTCTGAATAGTTACATCATGCGACCTCTGCTCTGACGCCATCTCGGCATTGATACGCCTACGCTTAACAGCTATGGGCAAAGCCTCGCCTGTATTGGTTGTCGGAACGAGGAACGTAATCATTGCACGTTAACAATTTATTATCCACATGTTTACTTTTTCTATCCCCCTCGAGCCAAAGCACTAATAGTGTTGTCCAAAGTCAGCGATGATTTGTTTGCTACCATGTAGACTCAGTTATAAAACCAAATTCTTACTGACACTAATTCCCTCAGTAAACTGCTGTTCCCTTAATGAAAGGTGCCCACCTTCACTTAGTTCTCTTGTCCCAGGCTATAACTCAGTGGTCTCATCGTCCTTTTTCATGCACTTCTCCGTTACTCGAGTCCTACCATGCTGATTACCATCCTTTAATAACCAATACTCACCGATCAGTGTATTTGCTCACGGTATGTTAGCACCCCATTCCACCTAGCAAGCGTATGTATCTGATTACGCATGACCCCACGGAAAACCCGAGCATTCGTATCTACATAAAAAGGCCCCACCTTACCTCTGAGCGTTTCCTTTTCTTTTTATGATTTCTCCGACCTCACCTACGGCCGGTTCAACAACCTGACTGCTGTCCTCCCTTTTCCCAATCCCATTTCTGACCCCACCCTCTTCTACTGTTTTATTTTTGACCATCAGCTGGGCCCCTTTACTATTCTAGCACCTATCAGCCCAACCATTTCACACTCTGAATAAGCATGCGCTTAATATCTCCATCGTCAATTAAGTGCCCTAAAAAACTACCAGTCTCCGCCCGTTAATCCATAATAGATCAGCCCACTGGCCATCAGGTAGCATTAGCACCCTAATTTTCGTTAAGCCGATAATCATAACTCCCAGCTGGGGCACTCTCCAGACTGCCGCATTTCTCCTCTATTTCAGAACACACTGGCTACCTGGGTAGTCCACCAACCAAATCGACGGTAACCCCGGATTACCTAGGGGACTAAACGATTTGATCGATCGGATTGACCGTGGTTAAATCTAAACTCACACCCGATGACACTGTATATGGAGCACCTTACATGGCTAACCAGTGATCACAATCCCATAAACAGGATTACAATCATTCATGATAGTCTCACTGGACCACCGGACGGATTCCTGACATCACCCATCAGAATCCATTTCCCGTACTCCACACGAACAGTTCAATTCATTCTGCGTGCAGGGCCGGAGCCTGGCCCTCGCCGTTGCTTTCCGTACCTACTCTCCCTAGTTCGTCAGCCTAGCCCTTTTTGACTGCTGCCCTCATCATGCACTACCTGCCATCAACAGCTACCAATGTCCTTATGAAACAAAATGCCAACCACTTGGTTATTTGTTCTTTTGTCACGTATGCAGAAAACCTCACTTTTACACTCAATTTCCTCTGTTCCTTCGGGTCTGGTCTCTCCCAGTCACCGCAGTCTTCCTTCCTCTTCGCCACCTGTGCATATTTGCTTGGTTGCATCAGCAGCGCTTGTCTCCAACAGTGTTTCCACGATTACTCGTTGAAATTCCCAATTGTGTCCATTCACCATTCACGCTCCTTCAAAGCACACCGCATTCCTGGTGAGGGTTTTTGCCTCCATGTGGTTTTCTATGTAATATCGGAATTACCTCTACAAAAAGGCCAATCTGGTTATCCCATTCGACTCACTTGCATTTGTATCACAGGCACCACCCACGATGAATTATCCAGTGGAGGGTCAATCTTCTCTATATCCTGTAGGCATCTCTGACTGCACTTCGATAACACCATGTTAACTCTAATTTTAATCTTCTTTTGGTAACACTCTCAACCAGTTTCTCAATATTGATTCCTTAAATATCCAGTTGGTGCCACACCGCGACTCCTTCTACACTTCCCGACTCTTCTTTGAATCTCTTTCACTCCACCGCTCTCTCTCCACCTTCATCGACTGCACACCGAATTCCGTAGATCGCCGTGATCCATTCTGGACTACCGGATCCGTCGTAGACAGTTACCGGCATTCATAAGGCTAGTTGTGTATTATTCTTGCCTCAACTCCCTATTCACGTTGTGATGTCCGACACCAGTTGATTTATGGGTTCTTGCAAACACTGCACTTTTACCCTTCTTCAGTATCGCTTTATCTGCATTCCTATGCCCATCCTGCTAACCACATCGTCCCCGATCCGAATTCGAAACCGATTCGCAATGGCGTCGCTGACCGTCCCCTCGTTAGCTCACTTAAACACCGTCCAAGATGATCGTTCTATTGCTGAAGTTGTGTGAACCATGAACTTCAAAATTGGGATTACCCTACATTACTGTGAATTGCTGTGTTCTCTGATCATGCCTTGTGCATGTGTCTTGACCACGATCAAGAAATATACTAATAATAATAATAATAATAATAATATTATTGTTATTATAAAGCACGCTCCTGTCATCCTCGCCATTCCCCATCGCTCGCCTATTGTGGCGTTGACGAACTTAAAGCATTCTCTTTGCCCATATCTAGCATGCAACTTGGCTGCGCTATGGCCTCGCGTGAAATGGCGTGTGCATTGGTCCGAGGCTGATATTTCGGGTATTCTCGGGCAGTGGTTTGAGCCTGGCTAGTACTGGACTTGTTTACTCGGTTGCTGTCCGGGATAAGTCAGCCAAATCCACTTTCGGTTATTTTGATTTGCCTGTCCAAGTATTCGGTCGGGTCTTCGAAGTTAGACTCCCGGTCGCCTCGGCTTATACTCTCCGCCTTTCCCTCTCACCGACCCTGTAGTTCGGGAGGGAGGTGACAAATTATGCCCTTTAAGGTGAGCATTGCATCTAGGTCATACGTGTAACCTAAATGGTCGGGGGTTATTGAACAGTTCTGCCTTTTGATCACCAGGTTGGC
Organism: Fasciola hepatica; assembly: GCA_948099385.1. Taxonomy (NCBI): domain Eukaryota; kingdom Metazoa; phylum Platyhelminthes; class Trematoda; order Plagiorchiida; family Fasciolidae; genus Fasciola; species Fasciola hepatica. The sequence continues at coordinate 9,538,943 of CANUEZ040000019.1, forward strand.
CATTGTATAGACGTCGCCCTTGGTTCATTTTGCCGCTACCATCAAGCTCTTTATTAGGTTATGGGCTACTTTGAAAAGTTGACCAAACAAGTCCCTTAGAATCTTCCTTGCTCGGGTGTAGCCTTGTTCCGGGTCGAGCATGGTTCACTCATAGACAGCTTCCTTTGCTCGGCCTCGACAGTGATGAGTCAGCTAGAGAAGCCTTTGCCCGGGGTCAGCTATCTTGTTTTTGACGAGAGTTTCGAGTTGCTTGACGAACTTGCAGTAGTGTTTAGATCGCCCGTCGAAAACCGTCAGTTCTACTCTTGGCAGATCGATCGTTGGTGGCGTTGATGTTTTATATTCGGCGATCGGCTTGGAGTTCCCCATTTTATCTTGCCCTGATCTATCGAGAATATCGTAGTCGTTGGTCTTCTGCTCACGCTCGTTCTGTCTACACTTTTCTTCTGCTTCCTGGGCCTGTTGCCTAGCAGATAGCAGTTGTTGTTCTACGTCTAATATCCTTAGCTTAAATAGATCGACATTATTACAATCCATATTACCCCCAGTAATACAAGAGCTAGCACTGAAAGGACTAGGTGACCTGGCATTACCTAAAGGATCAAAAGTACCCAGAACCTTCCCAGTGACTTGCCGTATTACTTCCTGCCCAGATTACAATTGCTTCGACCGTTTTCCTGAAATGTTGCTTTACTTCTCGTTCCAAATCGGTCATTCGAGTATTGTAAAGCACGTTTGAGCAATGCGTAGCCAAATTCACAACGGATCCCAAAATCAAAAGGCGATTATCCGTGAGATTCTGCGATACTAGATTATTGAATGAACAATGACACCAAACAGATACAAACCTCTATTATGAGATCACAAGGACTCAACAAACGAGAACCGAATTGCGGCGTGCGAGCGAGGAGCACGTGCGCCACGCAGGTCCAGAACAAGGATATGACGAAGTAGCGCTCTGGGAGCGAACAAACAAAAATTGGTCCATAAAAACGAACAGTGGTGTTAAGAAAAACATGGAACTGCAGTGGCTTTAGAAGCGTTTTCCACGACCGGTCGTTACACTCATAAATATCAGCATAAAACTCCCGGTAAGTCAAAGTCGCCGACACCCACCAATCTCTCGTACTAAGTGGCTATCCTAGCCAGCGCTCTGAAACAGTCCCGCCTTGGCATGCGCTTAGGCTGCCCCGGTTTCTATTGTGCATAAACGACTTATATTGCAAACATGAATTCCCAACCGTCATGTTCGCCAAAGACATCAGGATAGTGGGAGACCCTGGGAAAAGCGCCCTGCAGGACGTTCTCAATGAGGTATGTCAGCTATGCACAGAATGGGATCTGCCACTCCATATCAACTAATGCAGTAAACTCGCCAACGAAACCCATCAGGTCGTCCACAGGGAACTCGGAAATGAGGGTACCGAGGTGTTTCGGAGAGGACTAATACTGTCGAGAATCTGGAGGTCTTCATGACCGTCAATTTTAAACCCCAGAGGAAGCCGCAATGCGAGACAGTAAAGCATTCTCACGAATAAGAACCACGGCCTCGTGTAAGCAAAGGGTGCTGCCGCCTTCCTATGCAACCTACATGAATCCGCTTTTGGATCTTGCCATTCAGGCCTGGCATCCCAATATTATTGGGGACAGGAATCTTTTTGAAGGTGTGCGTAGGAGATTCATGTGAGTGTGTACTGGACTCAGAGGCTAGTCCTCTGAAGAAAGGCTTGGAGAACTAAAACTGCCCTCCGTTGAACAGCAGATGAGGAGGACCTCAGTAAGGCCTTCGGGCTTACGAGGGGCTACTTGGGCTTCCGAAAAACTTCATCCGCCCTCAAGAAACGCGGATGAAGGGCTCAGGGGACAAGCTGAAGCTTGTGAAAAACCGTTGCAATATGGTAGTACGGACGAGTTTCCTCGGTGGCCGGGTAGTAGTTTCATGGAATAAACTTTTGTTCTCAGCAGTGGCGGCCCAGACCGTGGCATATGATTGATTCGAACTTGGACTGCCGTGACGGTGGTACCTGACATTGGCCTTTTGTTCAACTCTGGTCCTCGTTGTTAGACGTTGTGGCCATACAGTTGAAATGTGTACATATTCATATGCGTATACTTTGTTAATCCAGTACCGTAGAAATTTCGAACCAATCTGGTTCTGGTTTTGGGATTCGTTTTGAATTGGTAACGCGTTGCTCACAGTCGGAGTAACCGTTATAGTACTCAACTTGGAATCACCAAGAGGAAATCAATCAGAAATGCCAAGAAGAGGACAAATACAAACCAAAGCTGGACAGTAAGTAGACCAGCAAGTCCCTGGGGTATTTTTGGGTGATACTGATTCCTTAGGCATTGCTAAGCCTGCTAGTCCTGTCAGTGCAATTTCATGTACTTCAGCCAGTGGTATAGAACTTGAAGGTGATGATATCTATCGATTGCGAATAGATGAATTGGAAACGCAGCTTCGGCAGGCTGGGGAAGAAACGGAATCTGCCAGGAAAGATCAACTCCAGCGACGGGAGTGAGAGGTGACTTTGGAGAAAACAGAGCATACGACCATTCAGCCTAGCGGTTCCGTGGAACGATTAAAGTCGACTTTTACCAGTGTAACCCACGCTACTGACTTACCAACATTGGACTTGTCCCCATTCGACGGGAGCGCGGAACAGTACTGTAATTTCGTCAAACAATACGAGAACTTTGTGAAATAATGGTGTCCGATCCAGGACAGTGATTCTTGTATTAACTGCATTACTGTCGTGGACGGGCCAGGGATGCAATCGACGGATGCTCGGTGCTAGAGCCCGAAGAAAGTTACACTCGGGCAAGTGAAATCCTGAAAAATCTATTCGAGAAACCACTTAAAGTCGCCTGGAATTTGATCGGTGGCGTACTATCAGAAGCAATATGCTCCAAAGACGAGTCGGGCTCTCTAGCCAGCGGCACAATCATGTAGTGTTCGCAAAGGCGGGAGTGGCTCCACTGAAAACGGTGTCCATTCCGAGGCTGGAACTGACTGCAGCAGTGCTGGCCGTGAAAGCCGCGACGCTGATTAGGAGATGCTTCGATCGGATAAACTGGGAACCAAACTTTCGGACGGACTCAGCCACGGTACTACATTATATAAAAAACATTACCACTCGCTTCAACACTTTCGTGGCCAACAGACTTAATATAATCCACGAGTCGACTAAGACCGATCAGTAGTACTACGTACAGTCCACCAGTAACCCGGCCGACTACTGCTCAAAGGGCCTGAGTACTCTAGAATGACTGAGGATGTGGACAATGGGACCGGACTTCCTGACTGCAGCTAAAGAGATGTGGCCAACGCCACTAATACCTAAGCCTGATGATGGCGATATCGAGACCAAAAGACTGATACTGGATACAAACGTCACGGGAAGCATAAGCCTAATAGGAAAACTGTACCACTTTCCCGACCGGACAAAAATGTCAAGAGCCGTGTTCTGGTGGACACAGTATAAAGTACTCCTATTGATTATGGAAGGCGCACGACCACAGAAAGCAATAAATGTGGGGACGATACTACCGAGCAAACTGAACCAAGACGAACTCGACGTTCCACGCCTACTACAACTGGAGGCTTTCCCGTTCGAGGCCCGCGAACTAGCCAGGATAGATGATGATACCAAATGAAGCTGAATTTATTTATATATTCCTCATGCATTCTCCCGAAGGACCCAATCCTTCACACATTTTTTGAAGCATATTTGTGTCTAATCTCATACGGTGCCCACGATTTACTATGGAGTTAGTTGTCCAAACCTTAGTTTATCACACGACACGACAATGTTTGTGGCGTAGCGAAAACTCTTGGACAAGCACTTACTGACCGTTTGTAAATATATCCTTTTTCCGTAACCTACTTGTATTATTATTCAACCTGTGTCCAACCGGTCGTAAGTTGTGGGTCAGACATACTTCTAATGTAATAACACTACACGTCGAGCCCCCTGATGTCCGAGTGCCCTGCATCCATCTCCGTTCTTCACCGAGAATTCTCAGTCTACATCTCACCATGTACTTTACTCTTATTCAGGAAGTCTTTTTCCTCTTCATTCCCTAATCTGTCTACGCATCCCGATCACACCGAAGCCACTTCTTCGTATACCGACAATACCTCATCATCTTCGGATGAATCAATAAGACGTCAATGTATGGAGTATAACCTCAAGAAAACCTGCAAGCATGTCTGCGATTGACCAAACGTAGATGAAGCCCATGGCGACCTACGTGTGCGCTGACCCACGGGCTCAGGAAGGCTGTGACAAATCAGTGCCTTCATTTACTCCTTGGATGTCGACCTTTTCATGGGAGGATTTGGTGGGCGGTGTAACGTACATGCGTGGAAGTCCTCCCTAGCCGTTGTCACACACTCGCGTTGTTGAGACTATGCTCTTTAGTTTTATTGACCCTTGAAGCGAGTACGGCATGCATCAAACACTACACTTGAACATTTGTTTATATTTTGCTCATGTACCGTGGCATATGATTGATTCGAACTTGGACTGCCGTGACGGTGGTACCTGACATTGGCCTTTTGTTCAACTCTGGTCCTCGTTGTTAGACGTTGTGGCCATACAGTTGAAATGTGTACATATTCATATGCGTATACTTTGTTACTTCAGCACCGTAGAATCAGCGAATCAATCTTGTTCTGACTTCGGGATTCGGTCATTGGGCCATGCGTTACTCACCATCGGAATAACCGTGACGCCCTGCGCTCCGCTACTCAAGTGCTCACTTCACATTCATTCGTGCATTCGATCTCCAGGTGGTAGGCTTCCCCAATGCTCTCCGGGCTTCTTTTAAGCCACTTTTTGCAGTCTAGTATCGTACCTCTCTCGTCGGCTTTTGCCTTCGTGTCTCGACGACCCTCTTTATCAAATCACACTATGGCCGCGATTGGCCAATTTAGGAGCCGGCCGGAGAGCACAACGCATCAGCCCTCGTTTGGCTTTGGAGAAACCTTCCTCCAAACCGAAAAATGCTGCTCCAGCGTGGTGGATTTTGGAGGGCGATAGAGTTATGTTCGGTCTTTGTTTTATTCACCTTAAGTCACTCTCTCCCCCTGTGGTCGGCCACAACCGTTTGAAACAGTAGTGGCTTCATGCAAGGGAGTGGAAAACAGATACAAAACAGGCACACTCGGTTTCGCCCGGACCGCCTGCCAAACTGGGTGTAATTTTGCCCTGTACGGAAGCGACAGCAGTTAAAATTCAGGGTCATCTACACCCGGGAGTCACTGCACGGTTTGGCTCCTATTTTACCGGTGGAAAATGTTTCGTTTTAGTTCCCAGCTTTTTATCGGGTTACTCACGGAGTCGTGAGGAAATCTGTTTTTCTGCACCAAGTTTTTAAAAGAGCTGCTCCAATGGGCGTCCAACTTCATGTTGAGCTAAGCGACTGTCTGTGCCGCCACTGCTGAGAACAAAAGTTTATTCCATGAAACTACTACCCGGCCACCGAGGAAACTCGTCCGTACTACCATATTGCAACGGTTTTTCACAAGCTTCAGCTTGTCCCCTGAGCCCTTCATCCGCGTTTCTTGAGGGCGGATGAAGTTTTTCGGAAGCCCAAGTAGCCCCTCGTAAGCCCGAAGGCCTTACTGAGGTCCTCCTCATCTGCTGTTCAACGGAGGGCAGTTTTAGTTCTCCAAGCCTTTCTTCAGAGGACTAGCCTCTGAGTCCAGTACACACTCACATGAATCTCCTACGCACACCTTCAAAAAGATTCCTGTCCCCAATAATATTGGGATGCCAGGCCTGAATGGCAAGATCCAAAAGCGGATTCATGTAGGTTGCATAGGAAGGCGGCAGCACCCTTTGCTTACACGAGGCCGTGGTTCTTATTCGTGAGAATGCTTTACTGTCTCGCATTGCGGCTTCCTCTGGGGTTTAAAATTGACGGTCATGAAGACCTCCAGATTCTCGACAGTATTAGTCCTCTCCGAAACACCTCGGTACCCTCATTTCCGAGTTCCCTGTGGACGACCTGATGGGTTTCGTTGGCGAGTTTACTGCATTAGTTGATATGGAGTGGCAGATCCCATTCTGTGCATAGCTGACATACCTCATTGAGAACGTCCTGCAGGGCGCTTTTCCCAGGGTCTCCCACTATCCTGATGTCTGATGGCTAGGATAGCCACTCAGTACGAGAGACTGGTGGGTGTCGGCGACTTTGACTTACCGGGAGTTTTATGCTGATATTTATGAGTGTAACGACCGGTCGTGGAAAACGCTTCTAAAGCCACTGCAGTTCCATGTTTTTCTTAACACCACTGTTCGTTTTTATGGACCAATTTTTGTTTGTTCGCTCCCAGAGCGCTACTTCGTCATATCCTTGTTCTGGACCTGCGTGGCGCACGTGCTCCTCGCTCGCACGCCGCAATTCGGTTCTCGTTTGTTGAGTCCTTGTGATCTCATAATAGAGGTTTGTATCTGTTTGGTGTCATTGTTCATTCAATAATCTAGTATCGCAGAATCTCACGGATAATCGCCTTTTGATTTTGGGATCCGTTGTGAATTTGGCTACGCATTGCTCAAACGTGCTTTACAATACTCGAATGACCGATTTGGAACGAGAAGTAAAGCAACATTTCAGGAAAACGGTCGAAGCAATTGTAATCTGGGCAGGAAGTAATACGGCAAGTCACTGGGAAGGTTCTGGGTACTTTTGATCCTTTAGGTAATGCCAGGTCACCTAGTCCTTTCAGTGCTAGCTCTTGTATTACTGGGGGTAATATGGATTGTAATAATGTCGATCTATTTAAGCTAAGGATATTAGACGTAGAACAACAACTGCTATCTGCTAGGCAACAGGCCCAGGAAGCAGAAGAAAAGTGTAGACAGAACGAGCGTGAGCAGAAGACCAACGACTACGATATTCTCGATAGATCAGGGCAAGATAAAATGGGGAACTCCAAGCCGATCGCCGAATATAAAACATCAACGCCACCAACGATCGATCTGCCAAGAGTAGAACTGACGGTTTTCGACGGGCGATCTAAACACTACTGCAAGTTCGTCAAGCAACTCGAAACTCTCGTCAAAAACAAGATAGCTGACCCCGGGCAAAGGCTTCTCTAGCTGACTCATCACTGTCGAGGCCGAGCAAAGGAAGCTGTCTATGAGTGAACCATGCTCGACCCGGAACAAGGCTACACCCGAGCAAGGAAGATTCTAAGGGACTTGTTTGGTCAACTTTTCAAAGTAGCCCATAACCTAATAAAGAGCTTGATGGTAGCGGCAAAATGAACCAAGGGCGACGTCTATACAATGGCCAACCTGGTGATCAAAAGGCAGAACTGTTCAATAACCCCCGACCATTTAGGTTACACGTATGACCTAGATGCAATGCTCACCTTAAAGGGCATAATTTGTCACCTCCCTCCCGAACTACAGGGTCGGTGAGAGGGAAAGGCGGAGAGTATAAGCCGAGGCGACCGGGAGTCTAACTTCGAAGACCCGACCGAATACTTGGACAGGCAAATCAAAATAACCGAAAGTGGATTTGGCTGACTTATCCCGGACAGCAACCGAGTAAACAAGTCCAGTACTAGCCAGGCTCAAACCACTGCCCGAGAATACCCGAAATATCAGCCTCGGACCAATGCACACGCCATTTCACGCGAGGCCATAGCGCAGCCAAGTTGCATGCTAGATATGGGCAAAGAGAATGCTTTAAGTTCGTCAACGCCACAATAGGCGAGCGATGGGGAATGGCGAGGATGACAGGAGCGTGCTTTATAATAACAATAATATTATTATTATTATTATTATTATTAGTATATTTCTTGATCGTGGTCAAGACACATGCACAAGGCATGATCAGAGAACACAGCAATTCACAGTAATGTAGGGTAATCCCAATTTTGAAGTTCATGGTTCACACAACTTCAGCAATAGAACGATCATCTTGGACGGTGTTTAAGTGAGCTAACGAGGGGACGGTCAGCGACGCCATTGCGAATCGGTTTCGAATTCGGATCGGGGACGATGTGGTTAGCAGGATGGGCATAGGAATGCAGATAAAGCGATACTGAAGAAGGGTAAAAGTGCAGTGTTTGCAAGAACCCATAAATCAACTGGTGTCGGACATCACAACGTGAATAGGGAGTTGAGGCAAGAATAATACACAACTAGCCTTATGAATGCCGGTAACTGTCTACGACGGATCCGGTAGTCCAGAATGGATCACGGCGATCTACGGAATTCGGTGTGCAGTCGATGAAGGTGGAGAGAGAGCGGTGGAGTGAAAGAGATTCAAAGAAGAGTCGGGAAGTGTAGAAGGAGTCGCGGTGTGGCACCAACTGGATATTTAAGGAATCAATATTGAGAAACTGGTTGAGAGTGTTACCAAAAGAAGATTAAAATTAGAGTTAACATGGTGTTATCGAAGTGCAGTCAGAGATGCCTACAGGATATAGAGAAGATTGACCCTCCACTGGATAATTCATCGTGGGTGGTGCCTGTGATACAAATGCAAGTGAGTCGAATGGGATAACCAGATTGGCCTTTTTGTAGAGGTAATTCCGATATTACATAGAAAACCACATGGAGGCAAAAACCCTCACCAGGAATGCGGTGTGCTTTGAAGGAGCGTGAATGGTGAATGGACACAATTGGGAATTTCAACGAGTAATCGTGGAAACACTGTTGGAGACAAGCGCTGCTGATGCAACCAAGCAAATATGCACAGGTGGCGAAGAGGAAGGAAGACTGCGGTGACTGGGAGAGACCAGACCCGAAGGAACAGAGGAAATTGAGTGTAAAAGTGAGGTTTTCTGCATACGTGACAAAAGAACAAATAACCAAGTGGTTGGCATTTTGTTTCATAAGGACATTGGTAGCTGTTGATGGCAGGTAGTGCATGATGAGGGCAGCAGTCAAAAAGGGCTAGGCTGACGAACTAGGGAGAGTAGGTACGGAAAGCAACGGCGAGGGCCAGGCTCCGGCCCTGCACGCAGAATGAATTGAACTGTTCGTGTGGAGTACGGGAAATGGATTCTGATGGGTGATGTCAGGAATCCGTCCGGTGGTCCAGTGAGACTATCATGAATGATTGTAATCCTGTTTATGGGATTGTGATCACTGGTTAGCCATGTAAGGTGCTCCATATACAGTGTCATCGGGTGTGAGTTTAGATTTAACCACGGTCAATCCGATCGATCAAATCGTTTAGTCCCCTAGGTAATCCGGGGTTACCGTCGATTTGGTTGGTGGACTACCCAGGTAGCCAGTGTGTTCTGAAATAGAGGAGAAATGCGGCAGTCTGGAGAGTGCCCCAGCTGGGAGTTATGATTATCGGCTTAACGAAAATTAGGGTGCTAATGCTACCTGATGGCCAGTGGGCTGATCTATTATGGATTAACGGGCGGAGACTGGTAGTTTTTTAGGGCACTTAATTGACGATGGAGATATTAAGCGCATGCTTATTCAGAGTGTGAAATGGTTGGGCTGATAGGTGCTAGAATAGTAAAGGGGCCCAGCTGATGGTCAAAAATAAAACAGTAGAAGAGGGTGGGGTCAGAAATGGGATTGGGAAAAGGGAGGACAGCAGTCAGGTTGTTGAACCGGCCGTAGGTGAGGTCGGAGAAATCATAAAAAGAAAAGGAAACGCTCAGAGGTAAGGTGGGGCCTTTTTATGTAGATACGAATGCTCGGGTTTTCCGTGGGGTCATGCGTAATCAGATACATACGCTTGCTAGGTGGAATGGGGTGCTAACATACCGTGAGCAAATACACTGATCGGTGAGTATTGGTTATTAAAGGATGGTAATCAGCATGGTAGGACTCGAGTAACGGAGAAGTGCATGAAAAAGGACGATGAGACCACTGAGTTATAGCCTGGGACAAGAGAACTAAGTGAAGGTGGGCACCTTTCATTAAGGGAACAGCAGTTTACTGAGGGAATTAGTGTCAGTAAGAATTTGGTTTTATAACTGAGTCTACATGGTAGCAAACAAATCATCGCTGACTTTGGACAACACTATTAGTGCTTTGGCTCGAGGGGGATAGAAAAAGTAAACATGTGGATAATAAATTGTTAACGTGCAATGATTACGTTCCTCGTTCCGACAACCAATACAGGCGAGGCTTTGCCCATAGCTGTTAAGCGTAGGCGTATCAATGCCGAGATGGCGTCAGAGCAGAGGTCGCATGATGTAACTATTCAGACCGTGTATCGACTTCTGCATTAAACATCAGCAAGCTGGTCAAGGATTTTGCAGGGAACCCAAAATGGTTGAAGCTGAGTAAGGCGAGGTCGGCAAGTATATGAGGAGAGCTCGAACGGCGTGCTGTCACCCAGCACTGGTCTAGACAAAAGGAACTGCAGGTTAACTCGAAAGCATGGGGCTTCCCATATGCAGGGTCGGGTCCAGGCTGTCATCAGAAATCCGTCTGTAATCGCGGAGGCAGAGAGCAATGGTCCAGGACCTTCCTAGCCTGAAAGGAATTTTTTCGTCTTTTTTATTGCGGAGAGAAAGAGCGAATTTACGCCGTAGGGTAAACTTCTCTTTTCTCCTTGGCCAGCCTTTCTTTATACGTGTCCCATTGGGTCCGAGTCTGATAGGGATGGCTGTTTCCCCTTATTGAGAGACCGCTACAGACCAGATGTCTTTACCTTCAGAGGTGTTGTTGTCACAAGCAGTGAAAGAAAAAAGATAGGACGGAGCAATCACTCAGATGATGGCAGCATTCCTGGGGCTATCACTTGACAGCTTGCTCTTGCCAATAACAGAGTCGGACGGGTACCAGTGTGTATGCGAGCCATCTGGTGAACGCACCGCCGATTTTGATGTGCAGGACAACTTTAATGGCACGAAGAAATTGGTAAAAAGGTATCACCACTTGCTTTGCAGAGGTTGACCGCTAACTGGTGCAGTGGCAACAGGTGATTAGGACAGATAAGCCAACGATTTTCGGTCGAAAGACGCACACTGAAGGTGAGAACTGGTGGACTGTAAAGATCATAGGATTCAGTATACAAAAAACTGGTAAATGAGGGAGAGAATGGTTCCGGTAGAAAAGTGGTTGTAGGTCCGGATGAAGCAACTTCTTGATGATATGCGGGTGTGTATTGCTTAGAAAAATAAGACATTGTATGAGGAGTGGATTGATGGTGGAGAGCTATCTCAAGACCCTGAGCCCCAGGCGTAATAGTGAGTCAAAGTCAGGTGACTTCTAGCAGGTAAATATTGTCTTCATGGAGCTTTGAACTGGATTTCTGATCGCGGGCTACGTATCCGCATGCAAATTAAAGTGTAATATGGCAAGGTTTGATAAGGCGGAGAAGAAGCGTGAGTAGATGAATGTCAAGAAGCCGGTTATCAATAGCCGTGCCGTGGCTATGGCAAAAAATGAGAGGATGGGAGGAACTGGAAAATTATTTGACGCCAGATTTAGTAAAACAGATGAAGGTGGAACAGAATTACTGGACTAAAGATAACTATTCTGTAGGAAATCGTAGAACAAAAGAAAGTGAATGTTACAGAATGGAAAGTGAGGAGAGAAAAAAGAAAATGCTGCCATAATTGGGGCTTGAGTCCAGTTAGTGCGGCACTCCAGAGAAAGCTCAACGACTGTGCCTGTCGGACTTTGTCGGGGGAGAATTAAGGACGCAAATGGATCAAATGTGGAACAGAAGGAAAACGAATGGATGAGTAACACGAGTGGAGGAATCAAGCGCGGCTATGGCTCAAAAGACAATGGGGTCCACAAAATAGGGATTTCGAAAACTATTAGAAGCCTAATCCAACTTCAAAAGCCCTTTCTTACTTATGTACGGATCTATAAGTTGGATTAGTTTGTACTGTGAGGCGTTTGCTTATGTGGGCCTTCGACGTCTTAGATGGCTTTATAGAACGTATATCATGGGGTAATTTGTTCCATAAGGCTGCATACTTAACCAAAAAAAAGTTAGATCTAAGAGCAGTTCTACAAATGGGAACAGTAACTGTGTTGTCTCTCAGTCTTGAAGAATACTGTGAGTCCGTTAGGTTTCTGAACTGCGGTGCTGATTCAATGATTCGCTTCACAACAACACCATGAAAGAATACCAGGTTCATCTTCATGCGTCCAGGCCACAGCGGACCTAGTTTCAAATGTTGACAGCGTTGGCTGTAATTGAGTTGAGTGGTAAAGCCAATTAACTCTTTTGTCACTGGCCGTTGAACCTTTTCAATAGCCACTCTGTCCCACTGGCGCATGTTAGAGTAGATTATGGAATAGTATTCCAGAAGGGGCGTAACGTGGGTTTTATATGTGCTGAATTTTCTCTGGTGTGGCGGAATGTCTTATAAAGCAGGCCTATAACTCTTCTAGCCCTAGCAATTTGAGTGGTAGCATGTTCAGAGAAGATGAAGGTGGCTGAATATGGCAAACCTAAATCTCGTACTAACGGGCTGATGGAAATCGGGTGACCGTCAATACTGAATATACCTGGGGGGACATTGCATTTGAACGTAAGAATGTTGCTTTTCTCCGCAGAAAATTTCATTAATGAAGTGGTGCACCAAGAACTAAGAGCTGTTAAATCTTGCCGTATATCACTGATAATTGTACTTAGTTGACTGGAATCAAAATTATACAATATTTTGACGTCGTCCGCGAAGAGATGGAGGCTGCCATGGCGGACGACACTGAAAACATCATTTATGTTAATGAGGAAGAGTAGTGGACCCAGAACGCTGCCTTGTATGACACCACTGGTGACAGGTTTGGGCCTGGAGACGGAACCATTATTCGGAACCAACCGATGACGGTCGGAGAAATAAGAATCCAACCAACCGAGTAACGGGTCCGTGAAGGTATAAGATTTGGCCTGTGATAGATGCCGAGTGTGTGAGATTCGGTCAAAAGCCTTCCTCATATCAAGCAGGATAATAATCATGCACATGCCCTTGTCAGAAGCCTCCATGACTGAATTCAAGAAGTCAACTTGACAAGTAGGGCACAAATGGTTTTTCAGGAAACCGTGTTGGCCCACATTGAGCAAGTTATTTGCTAAGAGGTGGGCCATTATCTTATTCTTAATGAGCTTCTCCATGATTCTGGGGATAATCGGTGTATGATTAATAGGACGATAATTCTCGCGGGCAGACATCGTAACTGTTATTCCGATCGTGAGTAACGCATGGCCCAATGACCGAATCCCGAAGTCAGAACAAGATTGATTCGCTGATTCTACGGTGCTGAAGTAACAAAGTATACGCATATGAATATGTACACATTTCAACTGTATGGCCACAACGTCTAACAACGAGGACCAGAGTTGAACAAAAGGCCAATGTCAGGTACCACCGTCACGGCAGTCCAAGTTCGAATCAATCATATGCCACGGTACATGAGCAAAATATAAACAAATGTTCAAGTGTAGTGTTTGATGCATGCCGTACTCGCTTCAAGGGTCAATAAAACTAAAGAGCATAGTCTCAACAACGCGAGTGTGTGACAACGGCTAGGGAGGACTTCCACGCATGTACGTTACACCGCCCACCAAATCCTCCCATGAAAAGGTCGACATCCAAGGAGTAAATGAAGGCACTGATTTGTCACAGCCTTCCTGAGCCCGTGGGTCAGCGCACACGTAGGTCGCCATGGGCTTCATCTACTTTTGGTCAATCGCAGACATGCTTGCAGGTTTTCTTGAGGTTATACTCCATACATTGACGTCTTATAGATTCATCCGAAGATGATGAGGTATTGTCGGTATACGAAGAAGTGGCTTCGGTGTGATCGGGATGCGTAGACAGATTAGGGAATGAAGAGGAAAAAGACTTCCTGAATAAGAGTAAAGTACATGGTGAGATGTAGACTGAGAATTCTCGGTGAAGAACGGAGATGGATGCAGGGCACTCGGACATCAGGGGGCTCGACGTGTAGTGTTATTACATTAGAAGTATGTCTGACCCACAACTTACGACCGGTTGGACACAGGTTGAATAATAATACAAGTAGGTTACGGAAAAAGGATATATTTACAAACGGTCAGTAAGTGCTTGTCCAAGAGTTTTCGCTACGCCACAAACATTGTCGTGTCGTGTGATAAACTAAGGTTTGGACAACTAACTCCATAGTAAATCGTGGGCACCGTATGAGATTAGACACAAATATGCTTCAAAAAATGTGTGAAGGATTGGGTCCTTCGGGAGAATGCATGAGGAATATATAAATAAATTCAGCTTCATTTGGTATCATCATCTATCCTGGCTAGTTCGCGGGCCTCGAACGGGAAAGCCTCCAGTTGTAGTAGGCGTGGAACGTCGAGTTCGTCTTGGTTCAGTTTGCTCGGTAGTATCGTCCCCACATTTATTGCTTTCTGTGGTCGTGCGCCTTCCATAATCAATAGGAGTACTTTATACTGTGTCCACCAGAACACGGCTCTTGACATTTTTGTCCGGTCGGGAAAGTGGTACAGTTTTCCTATTAGGCTTATGCTTCCCGTGACGTTTGTATCCAGTATCAGTCTTTTGGTCTCGATATCGCCATCATCAGGCTTAGGTATTAGTGGCGTTGGCCACATCTCTTTAGCTGCAGTCAGGAAGTCCGGTCCCATTGTCCACATCCTCAGTCATTCTAGAGTACTCAGGCCCTTTGAGCAGTAGTCGGCCGGGTTACTGGTGGACTGTACGTAGTACTACTGATCGGTCTTAGTCGACTCGTGGATTATATTAAGTCTGTTGGCCACGAAAGTGTTGAAGCGAGTGGTAATGTTTTTTATATAATGTAGTACCGTGGCTGAGTCCGTCCGAAAGTTTGGTTCCCAGTTTATCCGATCGAAGCATCTCCTAATCAGCGTCGCGGCTTTCACGGCCAGCACTGCTGCAGTCAGTTCCAGCCTCGGAATGGACACCGTTTTCAGTGGAGCCACTCCCGCCTTTGCGAACACTACATGATTGTGCCGCTGGCTAGAGAGCCCGACTCGTCTTTGGAGCATATTGCTTCTGATAGTACGCCACCGATCAAATTCCAGGCGACTTTAAGTGGTTTCTCGAATAGATTTTTCAGGATTTCACTTGCCCGAGTGTAACTTTCTTCGGGCTCTAGCACCGAGCATCCGTCGATTGCATCCCTGGCCCGTCCACGACAGTAATGCAGTTAATACAAGAATCACTGTCCTGGATCGGACACCATTATTTCACAAAGTTCTCGTATTGTTTGACGAAATTACAGTACTGTTCCGCGCTCCCGTCGAATGGGGACAAGTCCAATGTTGGTAAGTCAGTAGCGTGGGTTACACTGGTAAAAGTCGACTTTAATCGTTCCACGGAACCGCTAGGCTGAATGGTCGTATGCTCTGTTTTCTCCAAAGTCACCTCTCACTCCCGTCGCTGGAGTTGATCTTTCCTGGCAGATTCCGTTTCTTCCCCAGCCTGCCGAAGCTGCGTTTCCAATTCATCTATTCGCAATCGATAGATATCATCACCTTCAAGTTCTATACCACTGGCTGAAGTACATGAAATTGCACTGACAGGACTAGCAGGCTTAGCAATGCCTAAGGAATCAGTATCACCCAAAAATACCCCAGGGACTTGCTGGTCTACTTACTGTCCAGCTTTGGTTTGTATTTGTCCTCTTCTTGGCATTTCTGATTGATTTCCTCTTGGTGATTCCAAGTTGAGTACTATAACGGTTACTCCGACTGTGAGCAACGCGTTACCAATTCAAAACGAATCCCAAAACCAGAACCAGATTGGTTCGAAATTTCTACGGTACTGGATTAACAAAGTATACGCATATGAATATGTACACATTTCAACTGTATGGCCACAACGTCTAACAACGAGGACCAGAGTTGAACAAAAGGCCAATGTCAGGTACCACCGTCACGGCAGTCCAAGTTCGAATCAATCATATGCCACGGTACATGAGCAAGATATAAACAAATGTTCAAGTGTAGTGATTGATGCATATTGTACTTGTTCCAGAGCCAATAAAACTAAAGATCATAGCCACAACAATACAATTGCTTGAAAACAGCTAGGGAGGATTTCCAGGCATGTTTGTTACAGACACCATCGATTTTCGCAGCAGGCGAGAGAATCTATACCCGAGGCGAGCACCAAGCTCAGTGTTATTTTTCAACATCGCTGTCTGCCAGTAAACCAATACGTCTAGGGTTGGTTGCCGTCGTAGTGGTGACCCCAGCCGGAGTGGTGAAAGCGTTGGATTTCGTCGATAGTGGATCTGACAATACCACTGTGAAAGAGCAGTTTGCCGACGAACACCGGCTCGCTAAAAAGACGCCGTCGCTGGCAGTGAGCACGGTGGGCAGAACACAAGTAATGACCGGCGGTGGTCAAACGGTTATCATCGTGTACTTTGGATAATATCGATCCAGGTTCGATTCCCGCCACCGCCGGTCACTTCCCCTTTTCTCTCGCAGTTGATGTGCGATGAGGTTTTCCGTTTCCCTCTCATTTTTAGCGGGGATTCGACGAAATACACTCGGCAGTGGTGGGTGCATAACTGGTGTGCATACCATCGAAGGAATTCTGGACGCTCGATTGGCCGTGGCCATTACCTGTCCTGTGCAAACTGAACTGAACTGAACTGAACTGAACTGACTGTCGGCCGGTTGAGGTTGCCACCCATCTCCTCAGACACTAACGAGTAAATCGAATCAACGGAAGCATTCAAGTTAGCTGACCTCCCCATGCTAGCACCAAGGTCGGTGAAAGCAACCTTGACTAGATGGCCCCACCTGCGGGACGTAACTGTTGTAGACTGGGAAGACTGCGACATAGATCTCCACATCGGCTGCGACGTGCCAGAGGTACATTGGGTACTTGACCAGAGATTGGGCAACAGCCATGCAACTTATGCCATATGCACGGCTCTGGGGTGGATGTTATATGGTCCAGTAGATGGACGTGGCTCCGTGAATTATTTATCCGCCGAAACGGACCGCACAAAATGTCACCTGCAGCGGCCGTATTAAAAGGAATTTCATGACATCGGAGACGAAGGACCATCGTCGTCTCAGGAGGATCATCTCGCTTTGCAACCAGTGCGGCAGGGCACTAGAGGCCCTAAAAAACAGTTCGTGGTTCCCCTCCTACTACGCACACTAGCTGACCAGTGGACTGATAACAGAAATTATGTTCTCCAACGACTACTACGACTGAAAGAAAGCTTCGTTCGAGACCAGGATCTGTGGGAACGATATGCAGAATTAATGAAGCGAAAAGAAACTCTCGGTTACGTTGAAAAGATGCCTGCCCACACCGACGGCCTAAAAGGTATCTGGTATCTACCTCACCACCCGGTTATCAACCCCAAGAAACCCGAAAACTGCTGGTGTTTTTTGACTGTGCAGCCATTTTACAGGGCAATTGGTTAAACGATCGCCTACTACAAGGACCTGACTGGACTACGCCACTGATCGAAGTTTTGTGCCGTTTCAGAGTGGGTAGAGTGGCCTTGTCAGCCGATATCGGGGAAATGTTTCACTAGGTGAAAATGCCAAGAAAAGACCTGGAAGTATTGCGTTTCCTGTGATGGGGCGAGAACGACCGGGACAAAGCAGTGGTAAATTATAGGAAGGACGTCCACCCCTTCGGAGCCATATCATCACCGTTCCGTGCAAGCTAAGCCCCTCGGGAATCAGCGAACAAACATAGAGATTCGGTCCACCGGTCGTTGGTGGATAGCCTCACCTGAAGTTTCTGCGTCGAGGAATATCTTGGTTCATTGGATGACCTTGACTCAGCCCTACTGCAGTTCAGAGGCCTAACAAGATTGATAAAAGAGGGCGGCTTTCATCTAACAAAATGGACGTCGAACGCTCCAGAAGTGCAAAAGGTCATTCCGTACCACGAAAAGACCGAAAGGGTAAGAGATTTGGACGGCTATCCACTTCCTATCGAAAGCACTCTAGGAATACAATGGGACGCGGAAACGGACGACTTTGCTTTCGAGCTAAACGCTCCCGAGCTGCCAGTAACCCGTCGAGGTATACTATCCGCTGTCTCTAGTTTGTTCGGCCCGCTCGGTTTCGTCTCACCCCGGCTGTTACCCAGAAACATCTTGCTGCAGCGGCTATGCCGTAAGAAAGTCGATTTGGACCAGCCACCGGACCGAGAAGACCGGCTGGACTGGGAAGAATTTCTGAACACCTTGAAGAAATTAGGGGCATAAGAATTCCACGATGTTTGACTCCTGGCCATACAACGCGGACGGGAGAACCACATGCTTTTTCCGATGCATCCGAAGTCGGTTATGGAGCTGTGGTGTACGGCTGATGGTGCACGGGAGATGGACAATATATTACGTGGATCCCGTTGGCTAAATCCCGCTTTGCTCCACTGAAGTCGATCTCGATCCCACGGCTTGAACTCAGCGCAGCCGTGTTGGCAGTCAGAGCGGTGCAAGCTGTGAAGACTTGTTTTGACCTCTACATTTGGTCGGTTAGCTTCTGGACGGATTCAGCGATAGTGCCTTACTACGTTAACAACGTCCGGAGCCGGTTTAGTACTTTTGTCGCGAACCGACTCACGATCATCCACGATGAATCAGCCATGAACCAGTGGAATCATTACAGGTCTGGCGATAACCCAGCAGATCTGGGCCCCCGAGGTGCGAACAACTTCAGGCAACTAGACACGTGGACGAGAGGGCCAAACTTCCTGCAATTGTCCAAACAGGACTGGCCCGTGTACGAATTAAAACCCCCTACGGAATCGGAACTGGAAATCAAAGGCATAGTGATAGCGGCTAACGTCGTCGAAGCGACACTCATTCTTTCGCGACTGGTCAGATTTTCTTCCTGGATGAAGACACTTCGTGCGTTAGCTTGGTTAGCCAGGTTCAAAAGAAGTTTACCAGTCATGGAAGGGCTTCGGCCCTCAGGCCGGATACGAGTCGGCCCGATAAGTCTCGATGGGCTACAAGCCGCTGGAAACGATATTTTCAGAATGATACAGCGCGAGGCTTTCTCCCGAAAACTCGCGAGGGCGGAAGAAGTGAAACCACTCAACAAAGAATTATCATCTCCAAGAGGTGACCGAAAGCAATTAAACCCCAAGCTCATTGATGGACTGCCGCAGATGGATGGTGAGCTGACAAACTTCCACCTGAGCTTCGACACAAAGTATCCTATACTGCTGCCTGCGAGACAACCTGCAGTAAAGCTTATGATCCAAAACTTCCAAGCCGTGGAGGGATACGCCGGGAAGGTCGCTTTACGAGCGTCGTCCAAAAGCGCCTTTGGTTGCTGAGAGGGAGAGAGACTGTAAAACGCGTAATCCGACGGTGTGTGCAATGTAGGAGACGCAATGCCACGGCGGGCAAACAGCACATGGCCCAGCTACCAGAATGCAGGGTGACTGCGGGCTGGTGGCCGTTCAGTGACACCGGGTTGGACTATTTTTGGCCCTTGTGGATCAAGTGCTGGAGGAGATTGGAAAAGAGATATGAGTGTATCACGACGTGCATGAAGTCTCGTGCGGTACACCTAGGAGTCGCACATTCGATGACGACCGATTCTTTCCTACGGGCCTTGCAAAGATTTATCGACGGAAGAGGCGTACCGGCCGATATATACTCTGATAATGGGTCGAACGTCATGGGCGCCCAACCGGAATTGCAGCCTTGGCACACAAACATCAACAGGGACGAACTGCAGGATCGAACCGTGGCCTACGGCACACGATGGCATTTCAACCCTCCGCAGGCCAGTCACGGCGGCGGCGTATGGAAACGCCTGATCCGATCCACCAGGCGGATATTTCTGTCGATCATGGAGCAACAGCTGCCCGACAACGAGGCGCTGAATACCGTCATGACTGAGGTAGAAAGAGAATTCTGAACAACCGCCCCCTGGTTCCAGTAACCAACGGCGACCCCACCAGTCTGACGCTCACCCCGAAGGACTTATTGGAGTTAAGGTCGAACGAGGGGTTCCACGGGCCGGTGAAACTTCGTGGGAGCTACCCCCACGGATGGAGGCAGGCAAACTATCTTGCCAAGGTTTTCTGGAAGCGCTGGCTGCGAGGGTACCTACCGGCTCCGCAGACTCGACAGAAGTGGCTGGTGAAAACAAGGCCATTCAAGGTTGGGAATGCGATGGTGATCGCAGACGAACGCGCAAATTTCAGCACTTGGTCTTTGGAAGTGGTTATGGAAACTGTCGGAAGCTCTGACAGAATGATAAGAACGGTGAAGGTGAAGACAGCCATTGAGGCTCTAATTCGCGACATACGCAGTATTAGCCTCCTCGAGAATGAAGGCGGAGAAGTTGACGACGCCGAGGCCCAGTAGACTATTCCACATTCGTCTTTGAGGTGGGTAAAGAAACTCCCATGTATGGGAGCATTCACGACACACTGAGGGATCGAACCATCATACACACCGAGTCACACACACCTACATTGCAATGGTTATACCACACGATCTCCGTCAAACGCGTTACAGAGCTCACAGTCTTTCATTAACGTTACCAAAGGTTTTTCCGATATGTGGTGGTATATGCTATTCCATTGTACATTCAGACACATACGCATATACCCGATGCACACTATACCCCGTAACCCCTATCAAACATGTGACTGTGTTTGCCGTTTGTTTTTGTTGACTTTACTGAATGTTTTTTGCACATATGAAGTAGCGGCGATTACATAATACACACACACACTCAAGCAAGCACATACAGCCAGTGCATGACGGCCATTTCAAGGACAGCATCGATGTTTCCCCTTCCTGCCGGCCATCGGTCAGTTGTTCTCATGGAAGACGTAGAATAGCCTCGCGTCGGTGTGGCCAACGGGTTAGGTGTGACCATGAGTGAAACGTTGACGACAAGCATTAGGCACGCACACTGACAGCAAGGCCCAGGTAGGTAGGAAGAATCAGTACCTTTATACCAAACCTTTGACTCTGCTAAGGATTCGGGAGGATTTTGGCGGGCGGTGTAGTGACCGGTCGTGGAAAACGCCTCTAAAGCCACTGCAGTTCCATGTTTTTCTTAACACCACTGTTCGTTTTTATGGACCAATTTTTGTTTGTTCGCTCCCAGAGCGCTACTTCGTCATATCCTTGTTCTGGACCTGCGTGGCGCACGTGCTCCTCGCTCGCACGCCGCAATTCGGTTCTCGTTTGTTGAGTCCTTGTGATCTAATAATAGAGGTTTGTATCTGTTTGGTGTCATTGTTCATTCAATAATCTAGTATCGTAGAATCTCACGGATAATCGCCTTTTGATTTTGGGATCCGTTGTGAATTTGGCTACGCATTGCTCAAACGTGTGTTACAATGGGAATGGCTAGGCGGACTTGGCGATCTGTGGTTGAATTTGGCGTGCATAGTCATACTGGTACAACACAAGCCAATCGTCCCGGAGGAGAGTTTGCCAGACACTCAGCCTCATTATACTCAACAGGCCCCCGGGATAGGTCGATCACCCAGAAGCACTTATTTGCAGGAGCGAACATGGTATGATCACACTCCTTCCTATAGGGAATCCTCAAGTGGTCCCACACGAACTAAATAGGGATTCCAGGAAAGTCGATTACCGGACGGTTAGGATGGCAGCGGAGAGTAGACACCAAGAAGCCTTCAACCTCAGAGGAAGGGATGATGAAGGCTCATTAGGGATAACTTAAAGCGGCCCACTGATGCGTTCCCTGCAGCAAAGGGCGTAAAAGATGGCCTACTAACACAGTGCTTCTGCAGGGTCGAGAAAGCCAAGGTAGGCAAGCAAGTAGCATGGAGGCTCTCCCACAGCGTAGGCTTCACCTTCGCTTTCTGCAGTTTCCGAGGACCGGCGAACACTTCCTGAGGGCCACAGCTCTAGGCAGGGTGAGCACGAAATATAAAAGCGCTTGGTGGCCCGCCACTAAACCTGTGGTCTAGGGATCAATTACACGTGGCAGAAGAATGCATAATGGATGGGGGTGGACATGCAGGCAAAGCCAGAGGAAAATCCGAAGTTTTCGGAGAACCTTTCGAGATGGTCCGCTTATAAACACAGTGTCCGGGCGCCAGCTCATCTCAGCAGATCACCGGCCTCGACCACGTTGGCTTCTGCCAGGTGGGCAGCGGAAGTGGTGCCCAGCCACGAAGGAGAGAAGACAGAATATCTACAACCACTGAACCACTGGCCTGGTCTCAGTGGTGCCTGAAAGGATCGTTATAGATAGGGCCGTGAAGCATACTGAACTCCACAGGGCAATCAAGGCAATGTAGCAGGAACTTGAGAGGAGAGAATCATGTCTAAAGAAGCCCTATCATTTTTGGACGAAGCGACTGTCACTCAGGGCACAAGTGAACGAGTCGAAGTGCGGTAGCTGGACTGCCAGAGAGTCTTCAACTCGGCAAAACACAGGCTGGTGAAGCACGAATTTTGGGGCATGGGGATTACTCAAGGGGCAGTGAACTGTATTAGGACATACTTCACTCGTATAAAGCTTCATTTTCGAGTAGAAGGTGCAACTTCCAGCGCAGCCAGGGCATGCTCCGGGGCACCGCATGGGTGGCTGCTAAAGCCGTTGCTGTTATTCATCCATGTAAATGACCTGGTGAGCTCACTGGGGTAGGCCGGTTTCCTGTCAGCGAATGATCTTAAGATTGTTTGAGAATCACCTTCGAACTGTGTATAGGGGTACCTGGTCAGAACACTAGAGTGTGTAGCAGCACCGAAGCTCTGAACGGGAGCCAAAGGAGACAGCTGCTCCAGGGCGGCAGAGAAAGAGAGGCTCAGAACTTCTACGAAGGGCCCCTTGGGGTAACAAGATCCCTGAGATGATGAAAAACCTCGGCTTCTAAGTGCAAGAAATATTCAAACCCATGCAATGGAGCCCTGAGGCAGCAGCTGCCAAGAGTATTAGGTCAATATTTCAACCAAGTCGAACCATCGAGTCTCAGGACACCAAGCCAACTCTGCCGGTCTTTTCAAAACGCATGTGCGCCCTCACCTGCGTCCAGGCCTTAGCATCAAAGCTGCCTAGGAGCAAGGAGCCGTTTGAAACTCCTCGAAGAAAACTTGCTGAAGTGACCCCTGGGCTGCGGGAGTGGACATACGGGGACCCCCTCAAAACACTAGGTCTGATCTCGCTAAACGGGCCCTGTATAGAGGATGACCTCATCGATGTTTTCAAATAGCTCTTCTGGGTATCCTAAACGGACAGGCCGGTGCTTGGAGACATGAAAACAAGCTGATAAAAACCAGGGCCATCAGATTCCTTCGGGAACACTTCCTCTCACAGCGTAACGAACCTCTGGAACAGACTACCGACGTGTGTGATAGCGGAAAGCAACATCGTCGTGTTTAAGCGACCGTAGGCTGACTGGTGGGATGAGATTCTTGCGGGCAAAGACTAGACAAATGAATCCCCCCCATCTTGTCCATTACCTCCACTCCTCTTCTTTCCTTTCTTACTGATTCATTAGCCCTTCGCATGGGGCTAGACATCCTGGGTGCCAATACACCCCTACAGCACAGATGCCGATGAGCAGTGTTGTGTGTCTCATAAGCCGCTCCTGATTGGCTTTTGAAGAAGGGCTTATCCATCTGCCCTAGACTAACTATCCAGGACAAATATCCATCTCGGAGCCTGAGACACGCACCCCGCCCATACGGAAGAATTTGGAGTCCCACAGTAGACGACAATCACATCCGTTATTTCTGGTGTATTATGCTGCAACTGCAGTTATTGTATAGCTTTAGGTAGACTCCGTGCGATCTGCTAACCAAGGAAGCCTTCGAACGGCACAGCTGAATATGAATTCAAGGGGTCTTAGACAGTGATGATAAAATTGATGACTTCAGTACAAAACGAAGTTCAACCAACTTGTGCTAAAAGCAACACTCCCACATGCTATCATGTTTGCTGTTGCATTTATCGGTGAACCGAATCAGGCTGTAAACAAGTTAGAGACACACAGTGCACTAACCAGTGACATACTACTGAGCAAATACCATATAAGCTACGTCATGACCCAAATGTTCGACGCAGAGGGTTGAAAACATGACCAGTTTATTTACAATAAACGAAATTACCCCCGTGGACGTACCACTGAGGAGGTCACCGGAGTACGTCGCTGTCTTATAAACTCACTCAGCGGCTAAACAGCACTTTTCGGGCTGTAACTATGATACAGAGATGTCGTTGGTCGTCCTTTTGAGGGGACAGTTTAACGATTTCATGCTGGACTGACACAACGGAACATTCAAATTCGTACTACTGTCATTATTATCAGTAGCACAAAATAGAAATTCGCAACCCCAGAGATGATATCAACTAAAGTAAACACACTGTACACATGAAAGTAAAGTGGCCGCTCAGAAAATCCAAAGTTAAACTGGTGCAAATTCACATATCAATCCCCAAGGTACACTGCATAAACAGAAACAACCAATGGGGATTTGTGAATGAGCACTTCGATTTTCCACCGCGTCAAACGTCCTAATTTTCTCTTCATACCTCATCAAACGTTGTGAGCAGCTTCTGCGCGTCAAAATACAATCCATTTTAAAAAACAGAAGCAGAAAATCAGTTAGGAATTGAATATATCTGGATTTTTAAGTCTCAGTGAAGATAAGATAGCATTAATCGCGGTTGATGACCACGATTCGGGAGGAGAAGGACCGCCGATTAGAACAGATCCGTTTCGCGTTGTTCCATTGAGTTGGGTTTCATAGCTGAAATTAGATAAAAGCCGTTTTGAAATATCATGTTTTCTAAAACATGATCAAATGAATGACGCCTATTACAGGGACACCTATCAATAAAAACAACTTTGATGAGCTCAATGCTGCATCCGTCTACCCGTCATGCTCCAGAACGGTATCCTGTCCTAAAAATCCGAATTATTGAGTCGCATGAAACCTGGTTTCTTTTCGAATGTATCAAATTTTAATTAACCCACGGTTGTGAATTCTAAAAGTATCTCAGCGCGAACTTATAAAGTAAATTTACTAAATTTAGATAAGTAGGACATCATACATCCGCCTACTCTGATTCCGAATCGTGCTACACAAACTACTGATCGATCTCTGCTCGCATTTTTCCGCTATCGTATACTTGTATTGGTTACATGAGGAAAATTTTCAAAAGATGCACCAAGTTCTCAAGAAAATAGATTGTGCTTCCCGTAATCGATCAGGCCAGCTAATCAACATACCGACTGACTCAAATAGTGGTGCCAATTAAAAGCCCAAGAATCCGATACTTAATGGTTGGTGGCACTTATAAGCACCAAATTTTCCGTTTTTTTTTTACCTCGGTTGTACAACCGCAGTGGTACTAAACTTGTATGAATACGTTTTCTAATATTTCACCTGAGCAATTCCAGATGCTGCTAAAGTGGTGGCTAAAATACATACCGACTTCGTACCATAAATAAGAAAATTCCCTTTCACAAGCCATTTTACAAAGTGCTGGATATTTCCCTTCTTATTGCTCATGCTTTAGTCATTCAGCACGTCTTTCCCATCAAAATATGAACTGCGTTTTGTTACCACTAATTACTTGATGATAATCGTTGTAACGAAAACCAACGTGGATACTATCTACCGACTAAAAGATTCAAAGATACAGTACATTTTTGTACGGAACGCTTTTCGAAGTCCGCGATTTGGGGCATGATTTTCCCCGGAGCAATAAAAAAAAGAATCCACTTGGTTAAGAAATGAAGCAGAACATGCTATGAGTGTGGGGATGTAAACTGACGCGTCGAAAGACGGCTTAGTTTCGTCAACAAACAATACGCCATTGTCTGTTCAAAATCAATGACAAATCACAGGCCAGCGAAGCAAGTCGATGGCTCAATCTTTCTTTGACGAAACGGGACGAAATCATCCAATCAGTGGCGAACAGTCGTCCTTAGCGAACAGAGCGGAATCAACCAAACAGTTGTCAAGCTTTATTTCAACAAAATAAAACGGAGTCAACCAACCAGCGGCCAAGGGTTATTTTAACCGAAAGGAACGAAAACCAGCTAATGAGGGATGCAATCGAAAGAGCCAGTTAGTCATTGGAAGAGTTCTGGACCAGTGTGCTTCGTACCACCGTTCTGACTGCGGTCACCTATAAAACTGCTTCTTTTGCATGATAGTGAAGATGGTTCCAAGGCAGAAGAGTCTTATTCCTAGAGCTACCGGGACGAACCAGAACAATGGGTATTCAAGAACTGCGGTACAGAAAAGCAACGGCACTGAGCACAGGAACCCTGACCACTCGAATGGCGCAAAGTGCAAGAATCATGCGAATAAACGTTGAAAAAGCAATCCGACTTTTCATTCTTGATGAGAAAAAGGAAACCACGGGATTTAAACACAAGATGTTCGTAACACATGGAAAAATTTACACCCAGAGCAGACATTCAGAAAAACACGACTGATGAGTGAAAACTAACAAGATTCATCATTCAGCAATATTGTGTTGAGGATCGGGTACATAATACAAAAATAAAGAAGTCGCAAGTCGACTTACTTGTCAGCAACTGGATCGTTAACCAGGACCAACACATCAGCCTGGTGAGCCTCGTATCGATAAAGTGCCAAGTGAATACGGATCGCATCATCCACATTCTGATTGAATTTCCTCACAACTTGACGACCCGTTAGGTATGCCACAGCAGAACAGCTACAATAGTGAAATGTCACACAATTTAGTGCTTATTCGTCAAACCATTGGGATCACAAACTTGATGTGACTCAGTTTGATATGTCATTGATGTAGACTGCAGCGAAATAAACGTCTCGGATGGTCAGAATTAATAACAGCCCAACGATTTCGGCTAGATTAATCGACTGTAGAGAAAATGTCAAATTCCGAACTGATCTTTTATGTTCACCATGCACATCATTTCATGGACTTCCGACCCAGTATCACAAACATGCGCGAACAGTCTGTTTCATTTACGAGTATAATCAAATAAATTGTCATTGGACTAGTGATCCTAAGATCAACAGATGACCAGTCGTTCACACACACACACACACACCAGAGAGAGAAGTTTATCTACGGAAAAGCACGAACAGAGTACTACCGCATGAATTCTGATAGTACATCATATTATTACAATCGTACGTTTTGCACGCAGATAACAGTAGTTCATCGCATTACCTATCCGAATTTCTCCGCTCCATTGTTCTCATTCGGGAACAGTGTTCACACAGACAGTGAAGTTTGTTGAGGCAGGTGGAATATTTAAATAAAAGCGAAGATCAGGTTGTGTTAGGCTAACCAACGCATAAAGTTTGGTCTGGTCTTTTCCGTGCTCTAATTGCCGTACCAATGTCACAAAACATCTGGAACAAACTTGGACTACTATTTGCAGATGCTTTTATGACAAAGTTAGAAAATGGCCCTCTCAAATCATGGATCTAAAGTCTTATTGTCTGCCCTTTACAGGTTCCTCAATCGAGATAAGCCAGATACCAAACAAGTCAAACTCCGTACACTCAAATTTCAAATGCACATTAGAAACGGAATCAAACAATAAAAAAACACCTCTCAAACATCTACCCGATTCGTCAAGACAAAGATTCAATCTGATGGTCAGTGCACAGAGGGATAACGTGGAATGAGCAGTACATCCATTTCAGCAGCGTTCCAACGCTTATAACAAAAAAAACTCATGGATGTGGGAAAAAACGGATAACCATGACAGACACCGCTAAACAACTCCGAAAAATGCAAAGATCCTTTATGCAAAACAGCTATTTGAACAGCACGGTTGATAGCGAAGTGAAAAACGGAGTGAGAACCCGTAGAATGATGGTACTGATACTAACGGATAACATTTGGGCAGTAATTGCGCACAGTTGATGTTAAGGGGTCCACAAGACGTTCTAAACAGCTGGGCTCAAAATAATCTTCGCATTCAGGCCGGCAGTTATTGCGGTTGCAAAAAAATAACCTGAAATGAAAGCTTCATCCTGTTTGTTTTCGTCCACCAATTCCTGGGGGAAAATTTGTATGGGCTACATGACCAGGCGCTTGCCTGAATGCATCGACGAGTGCGATCCTAAGTGATCGAACAATGGATTAATTAGGTAACTCAACAGCGCAGTGTGTTTACTCCTTGCTGAGACTAGTCACATGAAACTGGGATGCTCGTTACACTATAATTTCAATGATAAACCGCAAATCCATGGAAGCAGTATCCCTGACCAGAATGCAACTGTGCCAAATTTTCTTCTGCGGGATGGACACAAACAGGAGGATGAAAGAGGGCCAGCATTGGTGTGGCCCGACAAATTATAATGCACATTCTTCCTATAAGAAAAAATGACATTGGTTAGTGGTGACAGAACTTTTTCAGCTCATGAAATTACTCATTTTGATATGCTTTAGTGTTTATACACCTTGATCAGATTATTATCCATCGGTAAAACATGGAGATACTATAATCCTTCCCAGCAAGAAACACTAGCTTGGGTAGCTCCAACTGTTTCTCGTTGAGAAGTATTGCATTTAGGGGGGGAAGATGGTCAAAAGAAAGCAATCACATAAGTAGGATCGACTTGAGCGCGGATTTTGTCAAAAATATGCATTTTGCGTTTTTAATCATTCTACAGAGGAAATTCAACCAGAAGAACCACTTATTATTTGGTTAACTCATATTTTACAACTGAAACGATTTTTTACAACCAAAGTGGCAACATTTACACCGTAACTAATTCGCACGAGGGTTAAACAGCACTCCGGAATCACTCACTTTTTTGCTCTTGCAGAAATGTAGATATAATAGTCCTTTCGAAGGCGCGTCGTCTGTAAAATCGAGCTACATCATGTTCACATATAGATTAGATTTTATGAGAAGAGTGATAGTTATGTAGCTTAAATAATTTCTGAGTACGCAGTTGCCCAGCAATGGAAGACGTTTTCGGTCCTTGGCAGCCGGTGTGTTGTTCCACCATCGCAGCCACCCCTTGAATATGCTCCTCGGCATTCAAGCATTACGGTTGTTATCATAATGAATCCCAATAGTGGTCGATTTTTGAGACACCTTGGATACGCATTTTGCCGATGACTAAAGGTTTTAATTTTTCACCAGGCGCATTGCAGCATAACACCATGGTCAACGGGTCTTTTGTTTTCTTCGTGTCAGAACATTTCCCACCCGCTTGAACGAGGCTTCTGTTTGTCATGCTTAGAAACAGAAAACCTGTTCAGCAGTACTGAATACGTTATGCGACTCGTGATTTTGCTGTGCGTGATCTCCAAATCCATCATAATTTGATACAAGAACGGCTTAACAGCATTAGGATTGCCGTTCGTCTCATCTGTGTCTGGGTCGCATGGACAAGTGGAAAAAACCGACCTCATTGACTGAGAAGAAAACCCTCCCAAACCTAATCAACTGAAGTCTTTACCGACATGCCATACTGACCCAGATGAGACTCAGTCAACATGATTAGGAATCATCAAACCCAGTGGCCTAGATATACTCATTTGTACATAAGTGAAGTAGGGAAGGCATATCTCATAGCTTCTAAAGCCGTTTGCGCTAGTAGTGGCAGTCGTTAACGAAACTCAGAGATCTGGAGTGGGGCATTACGTAAGGTCTCAACAAGCCAGGCATGGTAACGAGCCAGAAAACTGATATAATATACCTAGACAAAAGTGTATAGCGAATTTCGTCCGGAAAACGAAATGCTCAGTTGTATTTAACCCGAAAATGTTTCTTGTTCGGTTCTGAGGGGTTTAATGTATGATGGAAGGCTTTCTATGGAGAAAATTTTCTTGCACAGCAAAACTGTTCTTTGCGGAGAGGTTATTGCAATCTGGGAGAACTACTGTACAACGGCGAGATTAAATCACAATGGCTCGCGGGGTTGGACCTTTGGATCTTTTTTAATTACACGATTGCACTGAAAGGGGTATACCCCAAAGCCACAAAGGCAAACTGAGAGTTGCAGTGGGGAACTACACAAGGTCCAAGTAGGTAAGGTGTGGTAACGAGCCGGACGACCGTGGATTACTGTCTGCCACAAAAGTAACCGGATGTGAAAAATGCGAGTGGATTTCCTGTTGTCCAAGATCCAGATTCTTTGTGTCAACAATACATTGTACAAACAATGAGCTACGTCACTTTTCGGTTGGTTGATCGCATTATTCAAACGTTGTGATGGGCACAATAAGCAAATAGACTTCGGTTGTAAAGCCATCTTGAAGGGGCTCAGTTTGCGTAATCTGACTAGTTTCATTTAAGCTATCCAAGTCATGAATATCCACCATCTAGCCAAACAACGAGGGGAGGGGAGGGGAGGGGGGGGGGAGACGACGAAGACAAAATCGGATAAGAATTGGTCGGGGTGTGACTTAGATTCACGTATAGCAACACATACTGCCGGTACTTCCAGACAATTCATCTCTACTAAATAAACTGTTGCGTAGGAATCAAATAACCGAATACAGATATGAAGCAAACGGATGAGGTGCTGCCATTTGGTAAAATCAACAGAAGACTTACTGCAAGTCCGCGTAGGGTGGAGGAATAATGCGGACGGAATCCACTGACATTTCTGTTGTCTCATTCGCGCTACCGATTTCTTCAAAGTGCATTCTCGAAAAGTGAAGAGTATAGAAGGTTAAATATTCGAAATGGAAATAAAAAATCAACGACGGAGATAAAGCGAAAACCCGGACAAATATTTACATGACAGATATCGAAAATATCAGTTGTGAATTCGGATATAAAAGAAACAGCTACCATACTGAAATTTTCATATTATATAGGCGTATAAACAGAACTGAGTTCGGAAAATCACTAGAGACACATAAACAATCGATTAGCAAATAGATACACATGGTTACATTTAGAAAATATTTGCTCAGACTATAACCTCAAGCATACGAGCATGTAAAAGAACAACTGGAACACCGATAGCAAGAGAGGATGCGTTGTCAGACATCCGAATTGGGCTTCTTCCTGCTTATGAGTACAACATGATAAATTATGATTACTTGCAATTTGGAGTGGTCGTGGACTACACAAACTGGTGAGTCTAACTAAGATAGTAGCAAGCGAAGGGGTCAGGAAGCTAACACCCCAGGCTAAACCTAACATGTGCAGTAAACACTGAGGTACAATTTAATTCCGGTGTGATAAGATCAAGCCGGTTACCAATCCAATTCATCGTTTGTCAAAGTAGAGGTTTGAATACGAGCGGATTGCTGTTGCACTTCTCATCCATTTAGAGTGAGTGTATCACAAATGCTTATGAAAGAGCTCTTGAATGAGCTTAATAGATAGATCCTGTAGCAATCGTAGGAGGCACGTATTGACCGGTGCCTTATCGGTGACCCTGTGAGCTAGATTTGACTGAGTAGGGTGATGCGTGATGCAACTGTTAGTGTCACTAGGAGCTACGTGTTTCAAGACACTAAAACGACCAGAATTCAGAACAATGATAAAATGTTGGCAAGCATTCCATGAAATAAGACCACGGCGAAATAAATGCACAGATGAAGAACCATAAAATAAGTGAAACTAAACAGACCTGAGAAAAGTGGACTTATAACCTTGATAACCCATTATCTTTTAACTCGATTCTAAATAAGGCTGAACGAAAAAAACCCCGGCGTAGAAGGGCACGAATATTCGACAAGATCTGATTTGACACGTACCGCGCTGCATGTTCTACGCTGTCGGCATTCACGTATTCCAGGATGTCCACGCAGATGCTCTGATTTGTGGACGGATGCACAAAAACTTCCTGGTTGTCGGGGATTTGACGCATCGCACTGAGGGGAGGGGGGGGGGAGAAAGTGACCATGTGACAAGTTAGACATTCAAACTGAGAATTACATGGAAAATACCTTGGATGAACTGCTGACAAAACCGTTTATGGGAGCAAAATTAACAATAAAAGTCCTGGATATAAAGAAGCATTCATTATGATTCACATCCGGTTTGGTTTGAAGCAATAGAGAACAAACAGCGAATAACAGACGCGTGTGGGAGTCAAATTAAAGCCCGGCAGATAAGCAAACGCACACGTACATTATTATAAGTAGGAAACTAGACGAACAAAAATGGTGACTGACAACGACGGAACGAGAAACGCCCATACAAAAAACAAAGCAAAACAAAATGCTACATGGCAGTCATCTGATTTGATCACACATGTACAACATATACAGGTAATGTCAAAAATGATGCATACCTTTTATTCTCGTACACGACAGTATTGGCGCATTTTATATCTACCATAACTAGGAAATGGTGACGAAGCTTTAGGAGAACAACCCTTGTGGTCTGCTCGTGAATGGTGAACAAATATTCTCAAAATTCACACGAACCCTATATTTGCCACAAAACATTTCGTTAAAACAATCAAAATGCCCTGGCCGCGATCGGACACCGACCCTAGAACTCAGCGTGACCCAAACACTGACCATTTGGTTGAAACCGGGAATGGACAATAACCGAAACCTATGCTTACCGTTTCACTGGTCCTTTTCCCAAATACGGAACAACATTCCCCTTCTATCTTCGCCAACTAAGAAACACCAATTTTGATGACTACCCGACAAATTTTACCACACAGACATTGTTCGTTACTTATCACAATCTCGTCGAAAGAGAGTCTACCGTGGTGATGACAAAATATTCTTTTTGTTTTAGGCTACATTGCACCGTACTTTTGACTCCAATGACCAGTAGGTAAGTAGCCCTTTGACTTCTCCCTTCATAAAGAGGACCTTTTACGATTACGTCTAAATCTGCGCTATTGGGGATTAATTGCATGAACTGAACCCTGCAGATGCGCAGAATTTCACAAATCGCTTTGTACAATATATGTATTAACCTCCTAGGAAACATAGTATGAAGTTTTATCCTAACTATTATCTATCCAGAAGACTTCTTGCCGTGGAATTCGGGGATTTTTCAGTCGCAAGGATGAACACTTTCCTACTATTCGAGGTGCCTCTAGTTGAAGCACATCAACAAAGCTAAACATGCTCCATTCCGATCCAAAACAATCACGTTGGTTGTTGTGATATATAGGCATCCGGCGGGATAATTCCTAAACCAAATAACATTTTTCTGAGCGTTCCACGGCTCATCATATACCAAATACTCATGAGAAGTAAATCCATCAAGAGAATGACAAACCTCGTGATTTGAATCCGCAGGTGAAATCACTACGTGCCTTCCTTTGTTGGGCGTACAATGCAGCCTTCTATCACGTGATGGTAGTCGCATTTAGAATTGCCGCTACCTTATGTAATGGTGTTCTGGAATATTCTCGCGCTGACTTGAGGACAGGGATTTCGGGCGCTGTTTCTGAGCGTATTGCAAATAAAATTGGTCACATCTTCTACCTCTGAAATGTGTATTTGTGGGAGTTTTTCTGTGTTTTATACGATAATTTATGCTCCTATTCACGGTATACTATTAGGCAAGATCCTTCAAAGAAAATCCAAACCTATGGACCTTTGCAATCATACTTTAGTCCCCTTTACAAGTGCCGAGAAAATTCAGTTTTCAATGGTTTTAAATATTTGTGTTGGTTGTAGCTCAGATTGTTGGTTGCCATGGTGTTCTGATCGCTGAGTTTGGCGTTTGATCGCAAACATTTCATCACCAGTGAGGTGACATCGTCAGTGCAAGTGCGGTGTTGGCAGTGATCTGTATCTATAGATTTGTCATTAGTTCTGACCTTCAGCCTCGTCAATCGTCCAAGATCAAGTTAGAAGAGACCAAGCGGGACAAAACAAGCTTTGAGTTTAGGGTCGTCCAAGAGGTTCAAGATCAGAACTAATGACAATCGTATGAATACAGATCACTGCTAACAGCGTACATGCACTGACGATGTCACCTCTACTGGTGATGAAACGTTTGCGGCCTAAATTTCGATATCACCGACTAGAACAGCATGGCAACATTCAGCTTTCGTTGATCTTCTTATCGCTATCGCGATAACAATGCAAGCGATTAAAGAAGCGCACCCTAGTGACCTTAAAATCAACTGTTACACTGAAACAAAGTGAAATTTCGTTTTTTCATTAGGTCCGATCGTCATCTTTGGGAAGCATTTTTAAACCCCTTTGATGATTCAGTGACCAACGCACGTGACACGGCCAGATACAGTTGCGCAGCTGCGCACGCCGATGAGCCTCAACCAATCTGGATGGCTGGGGACAGGTACGGCAAAATCTCCCCTGAGACTGGTGAACTTCTATTCTACCAACTATTTTCTTTGATTTAACATGTTTATGCGAACCGGTTCCGCGATACAATTAACGTGCTATTCCGCAGCCTTGATCTTCTTGCCACTTTGGTTTGCGTAGTTCCGAGTGGGAGCAATTTCGAAACGTCCTATCATTTCGGGTATTGCGAATATTACGGCCACATAACGTGAAAGCTCCTAATTGTGGAAGAATATATATATAGTGGTAAAAAAATAAGCTTATCAATACAACTGAACAGCACGAAAATTTGACGGATTAACTAAAATCATAATATGAAATCACCAAACATTACACGGTTTCTGAAGAAGTAGAACGTACCTGGCATCAATCACATTTATTGGAAGCAAACATTCAAATGCATCACCGAAAAGTCCATGCGTTTCCATCGTGAATTTAATGACCACTAAGCGGAAGCAAAGGTGACCGGAATCCGACTGACTGAAATAGACAATTCTGGTCAAGGTGAGCGTAATATCGTGCACTAGGGGGAAACATGGATATAAAAGACAGATCAGCTGTATTTGAAGTCACGTAGCCTTAATGGCCAGAGGGATTCCGATGGATGACAAACCATGTCTAGGATGGTCCAAGGAGCTGTTGTACAATGGACAACGTCGGGCGACGGCTGACATTGCAGAATGAAAATCGTAAATCACGAGTTCAAACTTCCAGGCTTTGAGTTAACTCTCTCCCCTCCCATTACGCGGCGGAGGATAAGCCGTTGCTCTCCTGAAAATATAGCCGTGCGGTAAGTACAAATAGAGGTGAAACCACTGGGGCAATAAGCGTGCGCCGTTTTTAGGGTTCGATATTGAGAACACATGGCTCACGAAAATAACTTTCACGAAAAATTACCGTAACTAGCTCGTACTTGATCAATGTTGCTACATTACCGTTGCGATAGGGTTCGCGTGCCACGATGGCACCAAGAATTATGCCCAATGGAGCGCAGAGCGTTGCTTCAGGACCACCCATATGAGACAGACCGAGGATGAGTAGCTCAACGAAAGCAACACGGTGTTGTTGGAGGGTGTGGTGGGTTTTTCCCCTGGCAGCAAACTCTACAGAAAAACTAAAGACGAACATGGCGTGCGCGAATGCGGCTCGCCATTTAGTAAGGCTATTGCCTCTTACTCAGGTATCCTGTTGGGGTAAGACTCATAAGGACGCGTTGGGCATTCTCGTCGACAGCCCGCCACTCAAAAGGTGCCTGGACCACTCGTTCGGTCATCAGCTCCCGGGACACAAACTTCCTACTGCCCGACAGGTAGCACCTGGTTGTGCAAGGGTTGAAGTTGCTACCTCGAACAAAAAGCCGAGTGACGCTGGGGACGCCACTTCGTACCTAATTCGCAAGACTCTTCTTCATGAACAGTTCCTCTACACATAGCTCATGGGTAGGTGCCGTTCGGAACATCCAAGAAGCCGGCTTATCCACTCGCAGGAGCCAGTCACATAAAAGGAAGTGGCTAGTATAAATTGCTAAATTTATTTTCCTCCGATGATCAAGAAGAAGACACTGGTGTGTAAAGACTTTTCTTAAGTTTGACTACGCCGATCCTTGTAAAAAATGACAAAACTTTGCTGAATACAACTCCGTACTTTGCCTCCTTGATCACAGGCTTCTACATGGATGTACTGGAACAAGTATATTGTTTAACCCCAAACATTCACTGAAGTGTCAAAGAGAACCGTAATCAAGACGGTCAGATAGAGGTTGGCGAACCACGAAACGCGCCAACAAATCAGGCGTGCAATCGATCATCTGGAAGGCTCGGTGATCCGGTCCAACACCATACACATTTATAATTACAGAGGCTTACACAGCAGGGACATGGATGGGGTGGGGGAATCACATACGGCGTCAACCAATCTGGGGAGGTAGTGAGGTGAAAGATAGCGACGGCGTCTACGATTAGTCAAACCCCTATATATGTGGCAGACCATAAACGAAGGATGAAACGTAAACCGCAGATACGATGAGACTTGTACTATACAGCAAAGTAGCGCCTTCAGGCCAATGAACAGTACACTACACTCGACAGAACGTTATCGAGTGAAGAGTTGTGGCAATAAGTAGCTTAAAGCTGTTCATCAAAATGAAACCAAATGTGCATTCGAAAGTACAGAAGAGCCGTTTTTTATTACGCGTAAAGTGAATTACAGTATAAGAGGTTAACCCCATACTCAAAAGACATACAGTGAAAGTGGGTAGTGGGGGAACATTTACGTAAGAACCAGTTTATTGATCCTGCTTTCAAGGAGAGAGAGAGGTTGTGAGTGGATGGGAAGACAGAAAGAGAGTGTTCCACAGTTTACCGGCCCGGGGAAAAAAGATTGGAAGATAGAAGTACGACACCTAGTGACATAAACTTGATAAGGGTGACTGGCTGCCTGGGTACGTGATAATCTGGAAAAATTTATGGAGAGAAACTCCCGAAGCAAGCTCAGAAAATCAAAATCCAAAATCGTACCGGCAGAGTAGGGAAAACGAAGCAGCTGCCCGAAGATGGGCTAGTGACTGCATGTTTTAGGCTAAATAAGCGTCGTCCATCAGCCGGATAGTATTTCACTGAACCCAGTCAAAAGAAGAACAGGTAGGAGAAGCCCCCCCCCCCTTCAAAAACGTGAATGTACTCTTTAGGCGCGGGGCGGATTCCAGTTTCGTACAGCGGACGAGCTGGTGTGAAGCATCTGGCGCGAAACAGAAAACTCACTTTGCGCGCAGCACGAGAGGTAAAGTGAGATGTGAAAGTGGACCACAAGTTATTTATAAGCCGACAAGAGAGATGGAATCTGTGGAATGCAGCACCTTTGAATCAAGTGATGAATGCAGAGAAAATGAATGATGTTTCGGAAAAGTGAGAGAAGAGAGGTTTTCGAAGTATCACATACATGATTGTGGCAGCCCCAGGATGAGATGTGGTTCAAGTCGAAATCTGGAGATGCACTAATTGCACTGCGGACGCGAGCGATGTTGGTGTTGACATGACGGAGAGTGCCGTAAGAAAGGGAAGAACGAAGGGTGGCATCATTGGCAAAGGAGTCGAAAGGGTCTGAAGCAGTGGAAAGATCAGTATTAAATAAAAGAAAGAAAATGGGCAAAAGTATAGAGCCTCGAGGAACTTCAGCATTCACAAGAAATGACTGGGACAGAAACCATTTAACTCGGACGGATACAGTTCATTTACTGAGGAAACTTGACGCCCACAAAACGAGGATGAGGAGGACCGAACGCGGACAGTTTCGCCTGAAGACACTCGTGCCAAAGGCCTTAAAGATGTCGAGCGAAACCATGTGTTTCTCCACAGTTTTCGACTGCAACCAACTACGGGTGTGAGACGAGAGCCAGAAGACTACCGGTAAAACGGCGAGGCCGGAATCCGTATTGGCGATCGCCTAGTAGACCTTCGTGTTCGAGAAACGTACACAGCTGGTTGGAGATGACAGCCCCGAATGCTTTTGAAGTAACAGGTGCGTATATCGACATTATTTGCGCGAAATTTCAAACAGCCGTCTGTTACCACGTTCTATGACGAGATGTCATGTGACCACCGTAGATACCAGTGGGGTTAACAACAGCGTTCGTCGTTTGTAGATGATACCTTTCGCACCAAGCTGAGTCAAACTGATGCATTATTTCCCCCTTGCAACAGCCTTACTGCATAAAATAAATGGATTTTCATCCCGGTTGATTGAAATAGGGCACTGAACCATAGATCATTGTGATACTAAGAACACTGAAGCATGCAGAAAAAACAACATTAATAAAATCAAGCACATGATCAGCCAGAAATTTGGCCACAGAAATGGTATATTTCTACTATACTTGAGGACAGAAGCCGACAGGAAGTGAAGTCAAAAGGAAGGACGCATGCGAAATAGTGTATGTGTAGGTTATTGCCTAGAGTTGACTTTTGGGTACCCAAATCGACTTTAGGCATCATTTATAATGAGGCGGTTTGAAAAAAGGCAATAATGAAAATATTGGGAAGAACAGAATCAAGAAGACTGCGAAGTAGCGTAGCGTGTTTCCGCCTCTGATGAGGAAGACAGGGGAGTC
Source organism: Fasciola hepatica (assembly GCA_948099385.1). Lineage (NCBI taxonomy): Eukaryota > Metazoa > Platyhelminthes > Trematoda > Plagiorchiida > Fasciolidae > Fasciola > Fasciola hepatica. The sequence continues at coordinate 9,577,179 of CANUEZ040000019.1, forward strand.
AAATTACACTGCGCATCCGTGATAGACAAACCATCCAAAATAACAGCCGGGTCGGACGGTTCTGCTGTCATGGCGTTTAAAGCCGCTATACAAGAGCGTAAAATGGCGATTTCTTGCTGTTTCAGACGCGCACAATTCTGTTCCATTATGGTGAATTGAACATGCTGTGCACCGTTCTAAAAAAATCATTAAAAATGATACAGAAATAAGCAAATGGAACGTTCGGAGAAAGTATTGGTAACATAACGCGAAATGCCAATTAGAATGATGGTATATCAGGAGAAAAACGAAAGGTCCTCCAAATTACGGGATGATGACTTGATTATTCGAGAATAAAACGACCAGTGAGAGCGCCCCACATCCCCTGAGGACTACTTAACCGGTATATTAAATAAGAGTAGGACAAATGTAAGAGCATATGGGGAAGAGATCTTTCACAAAAAGGACTGCTGGAACATCGTCACGATCATCGCAGCAATTTTCCGCCCCGGAAGTTCAAATTTTCATTACTTTCTCTCTCTACTGATACTACATTAAAGTAGCCACAAGCTGGTACTATACAACGGCCCACCAGTCAAACAGCGATCTGTTACATAAGAAGCATCTTTTGCAGACCGAGCTTTCTCGAGGTGCTTGCTTCAGATAACCGTACTCAGTTTCACTCAGTAACTTCTGCGAATTTTGTTTACTAAACGGCACTGTAAAGTCTATTCAAAAAATTCAGGATCATCTCAATTTGATCAAAATCCTGATACACAGCCGAATTCCAATTTATACTGCTGATACTACTCTCTCTCAGCTAAACAAAAGTGTCTATCGTATATTGTCGGCTGCTGAGAGTAGCATCAACTGTATGCACTGGACTTCGACCGCATGTCAGGATTTCTGCCGAAATTAGGTGATGCCGATTTTTTTGTACAGACTGTACATAAACCAACTCCACTTCAGTATTGATAGTCAAGCGGTCAGGCTGAGAAGTTCGTGGATTCAATAAAACGGTACATATTTAACTACTCAGAGGAACAACGATTAGGCTGCGTTATTGAGTTGTTTTTGCTTACCAATAAAATATCTCTAAATCAAAAAGTTTCAGGCTATATATATATATATATATATATATATATATATATATATATATATATATATATATATATATATATATATATATATATTTCACACCAGTTTAGTTTCAGACTGTGTGCCAAACAAAACATGGTACAATCGGGGGGAAGAGGTGAATAGTCCGGGTCCATGATTTGTTTGTGGGCGCGATACTGCCAGGTTGCCCAAGTCAAAGCTAGTGGTTTCCTTAGGGATCCAGGAAAAACATCACTCATCGAATGTTCCTTGGGAAGGAATGAGGATAAAGTACGAAATGATATTCCCTAAACAATCTACACATGATGGGCATATTGCACAACCGGAAGATCAACCCCAGTGTTATACGCAGGGTTTATTCATTGGCGACCAAGTCTTTGCAAAAGATTTCAAAGGATGACATCAAACATGAGCATCATGAATCATAACGGGAAAACGGGGATCAGTTGGTTAGGAGCTGCGCGTTGGAACAGGACATTGGATTAGGAACGTCAATCGGCTTCGAAGGAAATATAGCTAAGCTGAACTTGGTGAAATAATTCTCGATGTTCCAAAACATACAATACAAACACAACAGATACAGCCATATATGTCAGATCCAGTTGCTCCACACAATGATCAACTAAATACGTATCAAGGACGGTGACGTCAGGGGCCGGCACAAGCGATGAATCAGGCGGAAGTCATGAAGACAAAGAAAGCACCCAAACGCAACTACGCCACTGACCGCAACACCTAGCTAAATCACTTGAATTCTCCAACCATCTGATGGGCACGTCGCATAAAACCCAACCCGGAAGTTCAACATGTCCTCCTCAACGAAGCCCACCGGTCAAGGCTTTCATTCTTCTTGCTGTTTGCTGGACTGACCCACTCAGCTTACCTTCAAAAAACTATCTGCCTCGGAGAACAGCGTACATCGAGGGAATCTGTCAGTGGACATGCGTAACACACGTCCCAATCACCTAGACCTGTTAAGATTCATTACTTGTTCCACCGACTGACCACTGGTTCCCAACATCCTACGCCTAAATTCATTATTGCTGAAACGGTGCTCCCACTATATTCGAACGATGCTACGAAGACATCGATGCGCGACCACCGGCAGTCTTCGTCAACGGTCACGTTTCTGAGCCGTGTACACTCGATCACTGACAGAAAACCAGATCTCCCACCGCCGCCACAAATGGCTGAGGTTGGCAAAATCCAATGGTGCCTTCAGTATACGTGACGAAGAGAGTATGAGTTGTCTGAGAGAAGTGGCACCTCTGATGTGGTACACTGTTGTCCCTTGGGGCATCTTCTATCTCCTTAATTTCATCATTTGCCCAACTCTCACCTGCGGCCCCACAAAGCTGAGGCGTGCATCCGCGGCCAGACCTCGAAAAAAAAACCGCTTTACAGCCGGGTTAAACCAGGTTGAGGGTAACCACGGTTCAAAAACTTCGGTGGGACGGTGTCCGGAATAGGAAGACAGATACTCCTGAATGGGCGGACAGGAACCACTGATCCAATGGCTATCAAAAGAAGCCGTCCAACCTAACTGCCTCCTGTATCTGTGATGATACTTCATCGTATATCTGACCCCTTGGTGAGATGCAACTGCTTAGGCAACAAATTGTCAACTTCAGCTAGGGTTACCCTTGTCAAGCGCAGGCTTGGTATGGCACCGACAGTCCTGCAGCAGAATTTTACACTCTGACGGTGCAAACGCATCCCAAGCAATATTATACCGTTGTTTAGGTTATCTAGAAAAGTTTGTAACTTACCTGGATCTTCGATGGCACAGCGTTGAAGGAAAGATGGCAGTCAGTCAACGCTTTGGTTACCGCGGGTAACCACTCTCAACCGAAACACTTGGCGTATCGTTTCTTCGATACACTCCGAATTGATCTCGGGTCTGATATATTATCACCTGAATCTCCACTCAGAAAAGCAATATCGTCTAAGTATTCTAAGCCAGACATTCAACCCCCTGAGCAAAGATTGATGCCGTTATTCTCACACGGGGACAGGGCTATCTCAAGAACCATATCATTTAAAAAGTTGAAGAGCGATAAACGGCAACCCTGAAGAACACCGATTCTCGTGATGAACTCCGGTAAAAGATCGCCGTAAACACGAACCCTGCTTCTGCTGTTCAAACACAAGCAACAGAGAAGAGACAAACTTATCTAGTACATCCTTCAATGAGAGAAACCGCCGGAGAATCATGCGATCGACTGAGTTGAACGCCGGTTTCAGATCAAGAAAGACAAGCATGGTGGGCCTACGGAAGGTGTGTTCGTGTTATAAGAATTGTTGCTAGATAGAGATGCGATCGATAAAACCACGACCGGCTTGATTCTCACGCGTACACATTTCACGGGTGCTGCATAATCGGTGGCCAATAAGCTCGGTCAGCAGTTTAGATGCGATACTTACCAAACTAATTCCTCTGTGGTTTTCACGAGAGGACCTGTCACCTTTCTTGTAAATTGGCAAAATCACCGATTCACATCAATCCCTTGGAATCTGCTCACCAACCCAGGTTACCCGGAGGAATTTCGTTGACTCCGAAACCAAAGGATCGCCTCTATCCTTGAAAAAGATGGAGACAACCCATCCGGTCCAGCAGCTTTGTACCTTCTCAAGTAACCTACCTCTCATATAACCTCCATATCTGATGGAGTGGTGGTATCTATCTGCATCATTTCTCTTACAAGTATTCTCGGAAGGTTTACTGTGAAAGAGCGTTAATTGAACTGTTCCTTAAAGTGCTCCACTCAACGGTTCACACGATGTCCCTGAGAGTGAATCAGTGAGCCATCGGATTTCTCAGTTTACTCACACCAGCCTGCCGTGAGCCGATACTTCCAATCGGACGGCAAAAACTGTGACAATTTCCAGTAGATGCAGCCTTTTCCACTTCCCTACATTTCGAAATTGTCAAATGCCCAAGGTCGTTTCTCAAAAGCCTAGTCGGCTGGAGCTTGATGGATTTGCGGACTTCAACGAATCCCATTCAGAGGGACAGACCTGACAACACTACACAGAAGCCTACATCACCTGAAGTTTTGTGCAGCACTGAAAGCGGCATGCAAGGTCTTCTTGAGCTGATACCATCGTTCATTTGGCTTCGGATACATTGATAATCATTAAGACGAATCTGTCTGGACAGCAGATTGTCGGTTATCATCCAGAATCAGCTATGAGGTACATGTGGCTTCATCGTTAGTGCGGCCACGGACGAGAAGTCAACATAAGCGAACACATACCAAGGCGAAATCTGAGTCCACAGGCGTCCACTAATGTTACCGGTAATCTTCAATTGACCCATCAACATCATCGTTCAGCGCTGAACAACAGGGCAGGCCCCACTTACCACTGTTCTTCTCACCATGCTGCACGAGGATAAACAAAGAATGAATATACAAGATGGAGAGGGGGTGGATCTGCAGGGGTGTGAAGAAGAAAGAACGCCCTAGTACCCAACACACAGAATACACAATCTAACTGTACAAACGCAAGTTGACCAATCATTCTGACTTGACAGAAAGTGACAGCACGATCACCACTGTTCCCGGTTCGCAGCCATATCTTACAGTGTATCCAGCTAACTGGTTGACGGATCTTTTGGACCCCAACCACGAAGACGTGAGGCAACTACTTTTCCTAAGTTCGATGTACATTGTCTCGTTCCTCGATGCCAAGTCATCTGCTGACCTCAACGTGATTTCATCCACTCTCTAGGAGGAACGAAAAGCAGGGCTTGGTACGGTAGACGTGTGTTTGCCATATGATAGAGAACTCCCTGGAGTGGTATCCCATACTCGATTTCTGATCTCAGTATTGCTCACTCAGCTATTCCACCCAATCTTAGCGATACTAAGCAAGCACCGGTGGTCGAAAACTTCAAGGCGACGAATATCTTCTGCACGCAGACCCCAAGTCTCGCATCTATACAACAAATCCCGAACGCACCGCGGCACAGTACACACGACCTTTCAACTTCAGTGATATGTCAGGTCGGCACCAAAAGTGCTCCAGTCCAGCGTACGCTACTCGAACCTTCGATATACGCTTGCTCACCTCTACTACCATACTTTCATCCGTCGTCATGGTAATGCCGAGGTAACTGAAGCGGTCAACAGTTGCTAGTTCCTCCCCATCGAGCATCAAGCTCAGCACCGTTGACATCCAGTCTTGGAATATCAGTTGCCCTTTGAAGGTGCAAAGTGCATGCCGAATGGAGCTACAGCTTCCGTAAGTCTATCTTGTGCACGTTGAGTATGTTCCGTGGATTCGAACAAGCAGACAACGTCATCCGCGCAGCCTAGGTCATACAGCTTTTCACTGTTTCCTAGTTCAATGCTTACATCTTGAAGGTTTCTCAGGGCACTCTCCATTCTTTCGTCCATGACGAAGTTAAACAAGAATGGAGACATGGGACATCCTTGTCTAACATCGCTTGTCGTTTCGAACCGACCGGATAGTTCACCATAAACTCTTACGCGGCCAGAAGTATGAGAGTACAATGATATCCGTACATTCACGAACTTCTTGGGCATACCTTTCCGATGAAGAGCACTGAAAAGCGCTCTTCGATCAACTGAATCGAAGGCGCCTTTCAAGTCAAGGAAAACCATTATTGTCGGTCGACGGTGTGCGTAACGCACCTCCAGTAACTGACGATAAGTAAAAATCTGGTCGATGCATCGTCGACCTGGACAGAATCCCGCTTGCTGGTCGCGGGCGTTCCTCTCGCAAGCTGGTGTAAGACGACTTAGCAAAATCGAGGCTAATACCTTGGCGACTATCGGAATTAAGCTAATCCCAAGATGACTATTTCAGCCATTGCGTATTACCTTCTGGAAGATGGCTACAATCAATGACTCACCCTATAATAACGGAATACACTCCTCTTTCCAAATGTCATGGAGCAAGGTGGTAAGTGGCTTTATCAACGCACCATTACCCATTTTGAGAACGGAAGCTAGCTCGTCAGGACCGGCAGCTTTTCTACGCTTTAGTAATCGAAGGCTCGACTCTACTTCTATTTCCGATGAGGGCTCAAGTGATACTTCTCAAGGAGTCGCAGTTCTTGACACCGGAGTAACTACATTAGCGCTACCAGCTAAACTGTTCCTTGAAGTACTCGGCCCAACGGACCGACCTTTGCTCTTTACCGTGAATGCGTTCTCCATTTTTATCGCATACCGTTTCACTGACCAGCGTCCGCCGTCCGCCGGTGTCACGAATGAGTTCAAACAGTCTTTGACTGTCAGCGGAAGCGCCTGCTGAGTGACTGGGGTGGGCGTGGTCCACTTGCGGCCAGGGTAATTGGAGGGCTTGGACGAACTTCTTCTGTGTACACAGGGCAGGTGCGAAAAGACGGATACTAATCGCCTCTGCGGTGGCCAGTGTGTCTTTAAGCACCTGTCCTGTGTACACAGAAGAAGTTCGTCCAAGCCCTCCAATTACCCTGGCCGCAAGTGGACTACCCCCACCCCAGTCACTTAGCGCCGAACCATGTGACCGTCACGACCTAGTCGTGCAGATGGACACAACCATCTCCTATATGATTTGTAAAGACGTGAGAATGAATCATTGAAAACAATTGTTTGTCTCTGAAAAGGTGTTCTGATGTCACACTGTGCATATTCCGGAATCTGAAGCACCTGCTGCTTCTATTCCTTCGGCTACCTTGACTCACCAAGTTTCGCGATCCTTCTTAAGGCTTTTTGTTACTTGCTTCTGTAGACTTCCGCACATCTTATTCATCTTACAGTTCGAGAGCTGACATTTTTGCTCCATTATACTCAACGACTCTTGCGAAATCCAGTGTCTGTGGTGAACATCGAACCTAGAACCACAGGCGAAACCTGATATCACGCGCACTGCCTGCTGGATATGGGCCCAACGCTCATCTACATTGTTGTTCGTCATAGATCCAAGTCAGTGGTGACCGATGACAGCATAGTCGATCTGAGCCCAACGTTGTGAAGAAGTAGGAGGACGCCATACGAGTCTATGCCACCTCTTATGGCAGAAGTTCGTCCTTGTCAGAAACAATTCATGATCGAAGCACAGTTGGACGAATTCATCCTTCCACAGAATGGAACCGCAGTTATTGGGCGCATACACAGACACAACGAACAAGCAGCGGCGTTTCAGTCTGTTGCTGTTAACGCGTACAAAGCAGTTTATTCGTATTGCACATAAACGACTGCTGAATAAAATCCAGTCCAGTGGCGCACGTTCAACTCTCATGCTCAAAGCAATCCCAACGCCGGCCTGGCCACGAGCATTAGATACCGAACCACCCGACAAGCGGAGAGTCAGTGAGAGACTGAGATTGCATCTGGGGTGCTAAGAATTATCACAGAAGTAGGGTTTACTATGCGTGTTTCGGAGACACAGCATATATCCACTTTGAAAGTTTTGAAAGTTACAGCAAAGGCAGCCTGTTTCCCTATCCGACATGGTGTGCGAATTTTGAAGGCAACCAAGTGAAGTAAACGTGTAGGCTTAAGAAATGCGCTTGATTTATGCCCGACCCCTGAACTACTGATTTTTTCAGAGCCACAATTGCCCGTGGCGTTTTGTATCGATCTTCAACTAATAAAAGGAAAACTGGGAAGGCCGTACACTGGAAAGATGCTGGTGGTTTCTGGTCAAATCATACTTCGCGGCTGCTCACACCACAGAAGGTTTTTTGAGAACCCTAACCAGAGCCTCTGACTCAAAAGTCTAACCCACAAGGTAGTGGGCCGCTAACCCAGCACGGGAACGTGACGGAAAAACCCGTGAGGAAACATCTGGTCTGTCACGTGAGACCAGATTGTTGTACGCATTCTGTCTTGTCCTCGTCGATGCTTTGTTACTGACCGACCTTTCGGATTCAGTCCTTAGCCCCATGCGCCAAATAAAGCAAGCGGAATGCGGACGGGGCAGCATCTGTTGGACCGAGAGCTACCCAGATTAGGCGGGCGACAGCTGCCAAACAAAGTACGATGACTTCTCCCACCGTCGGGAGAAACCATAGGTAAACCACTCCTACATCCATCTAGTGGGTTTTTAAACCGATAAATTGCTTTTCTCCGTGTTTATTCGCCGAAGTATCCTCTCCAGAGTCATAGTGGTTAGAACTGGGTGTTGTTCGAAACCTGTTTCAGAGAGACTGGACATCACCTGGCATCTACCCATTGACCAGTCAGGCATGACTGAATCTTCGGCTTAAGAAAGCCGTCCTGAGTAGATCATTTTGCCGCAGGGGTACGCAAGTCATCACATCACGCCAAGGTGCAGTTTCGTCATGATGACTGACATCTCATCAGGCGGTCGGATATCACATGAAGTATCATCGCGTTTTTGGCTTACACCAATTCAAGCCACCTGTGGCGCTGACGTGACACCCGATTGTCTGTTAAAGGTCCAGTGTGCACTACGAAAATGAATTTTGTCGTTCCATACGACTCACAAATGGCGCCGCTGGGGGTAGAAGATACGCAAGGAACGATAGGTCTTTGAGCACCGATGCCTTCGCAGTATCGCTTGAATATGTTGGAAATACCGTATCCGAGGTGCAAAGGTTGAGCGCCAGATTTTGGGATTAAGAGGTCAGTCAGTGTAATCTGAACAAGTTAAGATGGTTAGGATATGTGTTACGCATGCCCAAATAGGGCGTTTCATGTAAGTAATGGTTGGAAGATGATTTTAGAAAGTCAGTCCATGACACGCCGTCAAGATATTAAAGCCTTAACCGAAGCAGAACGAGTAAATTACTCGGGCTGGGGGTTTCGAGATCGGTCCACCGGATAGATAGATATCAGGAGACACGACTTGGTGTTGCGACCAGTGGTGTAGTTGTATTCATGTACACCATTTATAATTATACCTTTCTTCTCTGGTTGTTTGCTCTTTAGGCTTCTACTTATTTCACCCTCGAGTGAACGATGTGATTAAGTAGTAACTAGAACCAAAGCACAGAATTGATAGATAATTGGTCGAAAGGGCTGAACTGAGCTGAGCCCTGCTCCTTCATATGACAACAAACGAACAGGAAGATAAAAACACTTTAAATTCATCCCGCACCTCTTCGGGCGACGGTCCATACATCACGATCAACAAACCAAATCGTTTGATCAAAAAATCAACTGCTTTGAGATCGTTTTCCAGAGTCCGATTGACGATACTGTTACGGACGATCTCCGTCGCAGAATCCGGATGTGATAAGTGATGCTCCAACTGATCTACAGCGAGGAAGGATGGGAACGTAAAATGAGAAACGAAAATGAGGCTTGCAATGACCCGCTGGGCGATCATATAATGGCTAACAACGGAATAAGTCATACATGCGGGACAATTTTATTTACTGATACAAGAGAGTATGATGTACATCGGTGCAATAAAGTCGAGACCGGAATCTCAATTAGACGGTTTACGTACAAAATGCTTTATCTGATAATTTTTTTCTGGCGTAACACACAGCAATGGACAGTGCCAGAGAATTGTGCTGCTGAGTAATCCGATCCACTAGAAGTCAACTGAGACAATTACAATAATCAATAACTATATATGCCAAATTGAAAACGGGTGTGACATCAACAACCCGCCAGTATAAAGTTACGTACTGCACACAGTAGAAAAGGGTTAGTTAGAAATACCACGGGCTTTTGTTCGTTTGTCTCCATCGCATAATTTTTGATTCTTTTTACTTTTAATGTTTGAGAAGATGGCACCAAGAATACCACAAGGTGTTCCCCCACCCGGCTTTGATTCTGAGTCAAATATCTTCAAATATAACCAACGACCATTCTCGTCCCACAGGTCACAACCGGGAACTTGGGATGCAAAAACCGAGTCCCGTAACGCTGCCAGGTTTTTATACCAAGTTATAAACTGACACGGCATTCCTCCTTCCAGCCACGTATGTTCGAATAGTGCATTGCGGGGCAGACGATGGACGAGCATGCGCAAGGCGTGTCCGAGTCACTATAGCTGGTGCAAAGTGATAATCTCAAGCAGCTATTCTCATTCACTATCGCTTCCAGCATGGATTCGTCACCAAAAGTGAGAATCTCTTCGCAGACAACGGTGGTCGAATGAGGAGGACAGTCGCGCGTCCTCGGTGTGATTCGGACAGGTCTCACAACAGCAGAGCAAAAATGCACACAATGGCATTGTAGAATATGCTCAAAAATGTCGGGATCACTTTTTCGTGGTTTAAATTTGCATCTTGTTACTGAAATGCTTGTTAATAGGCAAACTAGTGCGAAATTACAAAACCGGGAAGATATTGTCAGGCGTATGCTCGCACACTACTCGCCAGTAAAAGTGGCCGTGAAAGTTGGACACTGGTGAAGCGAATTAGCGGACCTGACCGATATGTCGCACATATTTAGGGTTCAACTCTTCGCATTGACGTTCAGCCAAGACTGCATAAGGACAAACCCTTGGAGATATATGGAGAGCTAACCACGGTTCAGTGCGATAAAGCCAGTGACCCAAATGAGTTGCCATCAAACGTGCCAACTGAAATTGCTCTCGTTTCATCTCCGGAGTTAACAATTTTAATCAGTCCGCATTTAGTCCGTAAAATATCATGGATTATGCGGTAGTGGAATGCATTACATCGGTGCCAAATAAAGGCATTTCAGAATTGCAATGCATATGGTGCGCATCAATTGCCTTGAAGATATCGGAATGAATCTTTCTGCATTAGAATCCCTCTAATATAAGAACTCGTGACTCCGGTCTGACTGAACACCGTCACAAAAGTAACTCAGGCTCAATGAAGTTTATTGTTTACTCCATGGATAATGTGAACTTGTCGGTATTTGTTTTCGAGACTGTAGCGATGACTTTAATTGTTTATCGCGGAAAAAAGAGTTAAACATTTTTACTGAAGGTGTTAACCCGCTTTCGACTGGAAAGGCTGTATGATCACCGATATGATACCCACTGTCGGTGCACATCGCTTTCATGCTTCCGGTCCTAAAGATCATACCCAGAGGGAATCGTTTCCGTATTTTACTATTGCAATGGTTAACCAATACCATCTAATCGTCGGGCTATGCCCCACGAAAAGAAACTGACAAGCTTTTACTATTTTTAGACGCTGCTCTATCCGTTTTCACTGTTTAGACAGCAAAAAAATGATCCCAGCATTTTTCAACACACTGTAGGGTTGTCCTTTTCAATGAGAGTTGAATGTGACGACGGTGCCAAATCCCAGTGGTCTACTGAAAATCAGTATGAGTATTGCTAATGCGATATGACTTTGTTTCCGACATGGTCGCTAGCTTTGACTCAGCTCCTAAGTTAGTTACAATTATCGAATATCCCTAAATGATCGCTCTAATGGCGACTACCGACTGGGGCTTCCGATAATTTCGCGAACGTATTTTGCACTTGGATGGAGCGAATTGCACAACATACCTCGATAGTTCAGTTACGTACTGTGGTCTAAGAATTATTACCCAGCACCATGATGTGCTCGGTGAATTGTAAGCCAAAATCTCTGTTTCGTGGAAGGAGTTCAACTTTACTGGTTGGAGGACTAAACAAGGTGCTCCTCAGAATATCCACTAGCGCAAAATTGAGAAGAAAAAGCGGTACAAGGCGGGCTTATCGTACTCAACTGAGGACTACAAAAGGCGGAGAAAGTTAGCTATACATTCTAACCCTGACGACACAAATATCTGAGTGCAAAAATGTACTGACAAGATGCTTCATTCTTAGGTAAACAATTTTATTGTACGGTTTTGTCGACGGAGTCATTGATAGCTAGGCCGCTATAGGGATACGGCTTATACTGCTGTGATGGGTGCAGCCACTATGTGAATCTTCTTGAAGTTGAGGACAACAAATGATTCTCCCCTTATGATAAAGAGGTCTGCATTGAATTTTCAACTTTAGAGAACAGAAAATGAAACTATCTAACAAGAGGAACCCCACCAACTTCAAACAGGGCTATGGCTAGCAGCCGGAGCTGCAGACCTTATGGTGCGTCACGGCATAGATTCCTCTGAGGACGTACGTCCCTCTTAAGAAACAGACGACGCGAAGTGTGTTTATGTTTCATCAGAATGGTGCATCAGGCAGCTGAACTGCGTCCGGAAGTGCTCACTCAGCACTGAAGACACAACTGTTGAGTTTGGAGACACGTAGTCTGCGTCACAGATCATTTGACTCACATCCAGGTGTTTCCTACCAATGAAACGGATGAAATCGAATAGCATTTTGGGTTTCCAATGGTTGCTGCATGTTCCATCTGCAGTGTACATTGCGACCATCGGGCTTCGCGAACTTTCGTGGAGTTCGTGTCTCGCAGCCAGGTACGTTTATTGAACCTACCATCACTTGGAACTGACTGGCATATGTATGTGGGACACAGGGAGTCTGAATTGATTCAGTGTTTCACGATAAGACGTGTCAGAAAAGAGCAGTTAGCAACAAAAAATGCAGCCTGGACTAAGTAACACTATCTGGGGAGGTTCTTAACAAAAAAATTAGAGCATTTTGAAGGTCGGACAGGTATGACAGTCGAGACAGGTTATTAGTATAAGTGACATGTTTTTGCGCGTTTATGGAAGCCAGCCAAAACATAAGAAATTTAGGGCACACTAAGGTGTGGTGGAGTCTACGTAAGTGTTGCATTATGAGCGGATGAGATCCTAGCGTCTGTAGCTTCCGAGTGAAAGAGAAGGGACGACTGATAGCTTAGCGGCGATCACAGTGTCTGAAATTTGTGTTGGTGAAAAACAGACTCCTTTTTACGCGCTGCAAGTGTCCATTCCAGAAGGTGCCCGTATATGTTTTCTTTTAATGGAAGTCGACCTAATCTACCATCAATAAAATCAAATTGAAGCATAATGCGCGTAACACAAGATGTCGTGTAGTTTCTGGTAGAAGCTATCTTTGACTGATTCCATGTTTCAATCGATGGGTAAAAACACCGGAACAACAAACAAATTGTGACTGCTTACTCTGTACAAAACTCCAAGTCCAACTGCGCAAAATCGACTGTCGATTGGAGTTCAGTTCAGCAGTACGGCGTTGATCATAACCCCAGTCTGAAGATATTTTACATGGTCCCTAGGAAGACAGGTTAGGACTTTGCTGAGGAACTGTAACGAAGAATCAATCGGATGATGATGTAGCTTGAGTCTTCAGCAAGAACATTTGGATACAATTCATTTCGGTGGTAAGGCCATTAGGCTTGCTCCTCAGCGTGCGCTGTTGAAGGTGACCCGTGTTTGCTTTATGAGCATCTTTGAACAGCGGCCGTCATAAGGAAGACACAGATGTGAGCAAGACGTCTACCCGAGACACTACTAGCAATTCTATCCATCAGGTCTGCGACGGAGACGGAGAAGATGAGGAAAAACAGGCGGTGATGTGCACGACCTAAGAGAACTTGTAGTATGAATAAACTCAATCACCAAATCTTGTGTATTTTGAACTGTCCCACTAAATCTAGTGCGAAAACTTTTCTGCCTTTGAATTATCTCAGTTTATTAGCGCAGAACACTATTTATACGGGAAGAAACAGTCAGTCACCATTGCGGAGTCCATTGATGGGTGTTGTGGACGATAATACCATTTGTTTCACTATATGAAAATAGGGGTCGGGTTATTGAGATCACACTCCGACCTTTATATTCGGTAGTACACCCCAGCCCTTGCACGAATAGCATGCGATCTGCAAGACGTTTGGAATCTTTGGTAATTCAAGCGCTGCCGAGGGTTGATGACGACATCATCCTGTTCGTCACTGGATCTTCATATGATCTTATCCACTCATGTGCTAGAAACTGGATTTCCACTCTATCACATCTCGCCCGGCTGTCGGTGCATGGTCGCATCCCGAGAAGCAGTTTCTAGGAGCTATTGATGAGAGATAAGTACTGTGTGCAGACCAATAATCCGAAATATCACGCACTGGGATACGCCGGACCCCAAATCAGAGATGCTAACCCCACCTAACAACGCGTTTACCTCATTATATCTATCAAGGGCGCTTCACTTTTATTAACGCTTGGCTGTGAGACACATGGCAAAACAACAGCCAGTGGGAAGTAAATAAAAAATAATAGCCACATATTTAAGTCAGACATCCAAAAAGCATACCTTTGGTCATGACGAAGACCCGGGCGAACGCAATAAGTTCTTTCAAACTTGTCGGGTCCAACGAGACCGCACTCTGTAGAGGACTAGATAAGAAGAAACAACAACACATGAACATTACGGTAGAACAGACTGGAATATGCACCGTTTTTATAGATTGAAGTTAACTCGGTGAAGTTTGTGCAGAGTAGGGCTATCCCACAGCAAAAACACACCCGAGCAATATATCAGGCGTACAAGAATGGAAGAAACTGTTGCTGTTACATGCCAAGGAAAACGAACACAAGTTTATTCACCCTTCAAAGGATTCCCTTCTGTTCCTTCAGAAATGCAGCTATTTTCCAAAGAAGTCATCAGGTTACTTCCAACCTCAAAGACAGTCTCTGCTGAGGGTTCAGACAGCTTACCTTCCATCGCTCTGAATTTTGATGCCTCTATTGTCCGGAATTATAATTCGGTTCATCATTAAACCCGCTGATGCAGGTGCTGTTCATGCCTCCTGGAAACCGGCAACAGTGGTACCCATTCCCAAACATCAAAACGCTTTCATCCCATTGCCATCAATTCTACGGTGTTCAAATTGATCGAGCGCTCTATCGTAAGTCGATTACATTTCTCCTATTTTGTTCCAAATGACCCCTATCAGTTTGCGCACAAACCCAACAGATGCACCCTGGACGCAACTGTTTGCCATTTCATCTAAAAGATCTTGCGTATTTCCGTGAAATTAGTTCGTTGTATCTTCTTTGACTAGTTTTCTGTTTTTCATTCGGTTCCCTGTGCTCTACTTATTCAAAAGCTGGAGTCTTTTGGCGATCCAACAGTCTTACTTTTATGGTCGAAAGACTACTTTCCAGCAAAAATCAACGTACTAAATTTGGCATTAGTTTAGCGGGTCCATTGATGAACACCTTTGGCGTTCTTCAGAGTCTCGTCCTGTCCCCTTATCTTCTCACCACATACATTAGCGACTTGACCACAGCATCACCTGCACGACCTTTCAAATACGCTTATGACATGGTGCACTGTCAGCCCATCTGTGATCAAACAGGTTGTGCTTCTTCCTCCGATAACTCGTGCAACATTCGGAATTTGTCGTCCCATTCTGGCCTACATTTAAAGACTCTAAAATGTTTCCGTTGCACTTCTCTTCATTATTTCTCTTACCCCAATGTGCAATCGGTCATCAAAACTGTTGCCGCTTCCAAAGCTGACTAGGGCCAATACGCGGTTATTACGATCAGCACAAATCTACAGCGGTCTTTTTGTATTCTTGATTGTGTAAAAAACCAGCTACTACTTTTCTTCTTTTGTCCATCAATATATTTTCCCAACTTTACTTTACTGCTCTCTAGTAATTCTTCCTGGTATACTTAAAAGACTTCATCACACTGTACCGCCGCTTGGTTATTATCGGTCGTGTCTCGCTGATTCCCACTAACTCTCCTATCTCCACAGTTTATGATCTACAGACCATGGCCCGCAAAAAATTAGTCATGGAAATTCTTGCGGACACCACCCATCCCCTGTGCCATGACTTATCTGCAAGCTGTTCGCATTTCTTCACACCTACCGCATTCAGAATTATCCCCTTTCATTTGAACATATATCGCAAGTTCACAGTCCCATAAATAACACGTGTTCTGGTTGACAGGCTGAAAGTCACTGAGGAGCTTCGCATGAAACTCGACGGTTGAATCCGTTCTATCTCCAAGTACTTAACCGCTGATTTCAAAATGATAGCAATCAGTTTCCCTTCCTTTAGGCTGAAATATCAACTTGTTAACCAACTGAAGTCCCCAACACAATACAACACAAGTGCGAATTATCAAGTCCAGTCAAGTCGAGTCATTAGTAGCTTTATACACCCGACTGGGTGGATTCTCATGAATTGCACCGTATCTGTGGATGTAGAAATACGGAATCTGTATATAAGTACAAATTTTAGCAATTTTCAGCTAAGCAAATGGTTTCGTAAGCCTGTGATGACTTTCACCGGATCAACAAGACGTGGCAAAACAGAACTGCGATGTGCAGAAGTGCGAGCAAATAGGAAGTTGAACTTCAAGGGAGTGCAACTTTTGAAAGTTCGTTGTGTAAAAGATGGTGTACATCTGGAGGTATTTTTAAAGTAAACTGGCCAAAGGCGTTGGAGCGTTTATCAGTGATGGCATCAACAAATGTATCTCTGAATACGCCATTGCATTTAGAGATGTTTTATGGGTCTTATTATCAAGTTAAAATTTTTCTTTAAAAGACCAGGAAAAATAATTGGACAGCAGAACAACCAGTGGGGGAGAACGCGTGGAGTCACAGATTTAAGAACTGGCTGATATGGAACTGCAGGTAATCTTAAGCGCAGAGAGAAAAACAACAACTTTTTTACTGCACAAAATATCCGCTGAACATGCACAGACCACGAAAGATCATGGGATAGTGAAACACCTAGTTATTTAACCGCTGACGATATTGGGATGGGTTCATTAGTCGTAGATAGGAGGAGAAGCCTGCTAGTGAGGGCTCCATGTGGTTTATCAGAAGATAACGAAAGTAATACATCCCGGCGGTTAGAAGCATTCAGTACAAGGCATCAGGATGAGGACCAGGTTAAAATTTCAATTATTTTGTTCTGAATTTTTGAAGTTCCTTTGGGTACCGGTAATTACCAGCCTCAAAACTACATCGCCAGCGTATTTACAGCCAACGAATATCGACGGAATTGGAAGTTGTTTAACACACAAAGAAAAAAGACAACAACAAAATGCACTACACCAAAGTCAACTGGAAGAGGGCTTTTGACCGCCGAAATAAATGAAATGTCTTAGATCTGTAACTTGGGTATTCACGATTTCATCACAATTCTTCATGGGTTTTATTGACAAATATGCTATGTATTATTGCATTTTGCTATCATTAGCAAAAGTAGAGGGATTGTCATCACTATAGTTCAGTTCCTTATTCGGAATTTTAATCGTAGTTAAATAAACAATCAATCCTGGACACATTGGTGAAAGGTTGGCAGCTCTCAACTTCGTTTTTTTTCTTTAACATAAACTGAGACATCGCAGTCGCTTTGGTTGCTCGGAATACCGTACTAATCTGAGGAAATGTCTCAATTTGAAACAAATTGATATGTTAGGTGTAATTTGCCAGTACCACAATTGTCCTGTCATTAATTGATTGTCCGATGCCAAATCAGGTCAAGCAGATGCTTTATACAACCCGAGGAGTGAATATGCAACCAATGACGACGGCAGCTGTAACCCGATTGTGTTAATCTGTCCATGCTTTACTTCAGAAAAGGATGATAACCGTTGTAGTAGCGTGCCTCCACTACCACCAAGGACCCGTGAACTCCGTTCGCACACATTCAGTGTACCTGCGGAACCATCTCGAGTAAAATCGTTGCCGTTACACAGCCGAACTGCTCCAAACCTATCTACCTGTGTGACTCCTCTCTGGCTTCGGCGTCGATCAAGCAGTGTGCAAAACTTAGCCACCGGTGATTCGGAACACGTCCCAGATCATCCAGCGGAGTCATCCTCTGAATCTGCGTCTCCCATCCTATACATGGGAAGACAGATCCAGCTGCGCAAGAAATATGCCACCGTAAGTAACCACCTTCCTTGTAGCAAATTGTCCTACTGGATTAGAATCACGTATAACGGTTAGGAACTGAACATCGAAATGAAACTTGCTATAGTTTGCAAAACCACATGACGAACATGCGCACCTCTACTCTGGTGTGTGAATATCAGAAGGCCAAAACCGAAGCAAAAGTTCGATTTGAGGAAGCAAAGGGACATTGCTATTACCATTACCACAGGAGCTACTGTCACCTTTGACTTCAGTATGGCCAACCATCGGAATGCTTTGACTTGAAAAACTAGAAATGGCAAGTCGAGGCGTCGAGTAGAAAGAGTAAGAGACAGTACTAACGAAGGATGTAAAGGTACCGCTGCTCCAGCTGCCCCGTAGGTGAACTCCATTCGTAAAGCTCAGCCAATCTCAGAAGGATGTTTTCACCAGCAAGAGTTTTCGAGCTAGATTTTCGTGAACTGCTCAACGTGTCTTCCATTCACTGATCACCTGAGTGAGCAGTGAATGTTGAAGAGATTTACGTATGAATATGCGTGGTATGCTTACCAAATAGTGCGTTCGAGTGCCTGAATCGATTAATAACGAACCTAGGGTAGTTCAAACGCCTTAAACTTGTTTAGCAGCATGTCGGATTGGATTTAATACCCAGTCAACGAATTTTCCGGTGAATTAAATTGGACGGAGGTATCATCAGTCACTTTTCCCGACTGACCGCGACTCCCCTCTTTATATGTTATACTATGATTATATAATAAAAGGAAGTGGATAAAATTTGGAAAACAGAAGCGTTTCTTTTTGGTGCTGAAAGTGTTCTCTTATCGCAGTTGGTCTGATCAACTGTCCAGTTGATGTAATGTTATATTCAGTTTTGCCTATAATTCCTTCAGCATGGTCGGGGGTGGGTGTCTCAGGTCCCGAGATGGTTACTCCTCTCGAACGCCTCCCGAAATGCTCCCGAATGACCGTGCATCTCGAACAGCCTCCGATGAAGAAGTCCTACTCACTCATGGAGAGAATTCCACGGAGAAAAGCGGTTGTGACATCGTCTATATCAATTCTAGGTGCCGCAACAAGTCCAGGGTAATTTTTCCAATTCTTTTAAATAGTATGCAATCGAAAATCCACTTGCATTCACATAGAAAAGTCGGACGCCGCGAGCCGGATTGACTGCGTGTCTGCCTGATGTTGTAGATTTTTCCTTTTTTACCATATCAATGTCACGAATGTTTACATAGTACATAGCTCACAAGACGTATTCAACTCCCATGATATATTCCTATCTTTCCTTGTGCCGTTGATTGATGACAACCTCCATGTCATAGTAGGAGACTTCAACCATGCATCTACACACCCACTCATATCCTTGAATCGCAATGGTACTCGTCTCACTGAGACCCGTTTGAGAAATCGTCCAGAACTCTTTTCCTTCAGAATCAGTGCACCCTTTAATACCAGTGATCACAGTGTAACAAGGACGACAAGACGGCGTAGGATACTTGTATTCCAACGGTCAAACAAGTCGAGTCACGAAACATATAATAGTTTATATAGGCCCTTTTCGAGACTGCGCGGGACCAACATCGCTCTTGCGGCTGCATTCTGGCCAGTTGCCCGTGGCTGATACCTTGTTTCTTTTGGGCATCATTTCTATTCGGTTGGTCTGATTGTTTCAGTTGACTGCTCGATCGACAGCCCCTCACCTGGGCTATCTCGCTGGTTGCCGGAGATCCCGCTGCTTCCCATCTGCCAGTCCGTATGCCTCCTTTTGTCTGTTTCGGGAAGCTTCCGACATATTAGCCTTCTGATTTGTCTGTGGCCCTCGGCTGGATCGTCCGTTCGCCCTGATATTCACGTCGTTCCCTTGCCCCAGCATTCCCCGTTACAATAGTATTTTTCATCTGCGCTCGGAAATATACTCGGAACAAGGTCACTCATCCTACACACAGATTAAGCACATCCATCCATATCATTGGAACATATCTAAAGAAAACCTTTCACTGGCCAGCCATTCTTTGTTTTTTGCCATCCCATAGTTACAACAGTTCCAACTATGCCCTTTCGGTATGTTTTACCATTGAAACTATGAATCACATCTTTTACATTTGCTGTCCCATGGGAACGATCTACTACCGTCTAGGAGGAGTGGTCTCGCCTTATCTAAAACGGTTACGCAAAGAGTTAGCCTTTGAAACGCGCAACACGCCTGAGGTCTGTGGACTGCCAAGCATGGTCAAAAGATGAGCCAAACTTCTGGACTACATATTCTTTTAGTAGCTTCTGCACTCCAGGAATATCAAAGATGGTAGAGGATCAACCCAACCTGTGATCAGAAGAAAAGTTTCCCCTCTGACGACATGAATACTGAACATAGGAATTCTCAGTTTAATCGCCACTCGAAAGACTACCAGTTTTCCAACAGGCTAACATACAAGAAATTGAGAAACTCTACAGCAAGGAAGTTTTCAAGCTCCTCAAGTCCACTAATTCAACCATATCTTCTAGACCAGACCACCTGCCTTCGGTAGTACTCAAGAACGGAGCTGGACCTCTCTGAGAAATAATGAATTCGGTTATCAACCTCTCATTTGAATCGTTCCCCATTCCTCACTGTTGGCGTCCTGTCCCAATCATACCCATACCTAAAAGGTGGAGTAACCAAATCGAAACCAGGAAGCTTCGCCCAATGGCACTTTCCTCGTTGGCGTTGAAACTAACTGAATGTGCTGCACTTCAGCGCCTCTGAAATACTGTCAAAAAGCCTACTGACGAAAACGAATTTGAGCATAAATCCCGGCGTTCCACGATTGCTGCAGTAGCGTGCCTAGTTCATTCATCGCAAAATCCCTCAACGATTCACGTAAATCAGTAAGGCGTACCTTTCTCGATTACACACCAAAGTTTGCTATTGTGCCGTGCTCTTTGCCTCTGAAAGTATTGGAAACTACTAGCTGTCTCACTTACTTAACTGGCTGAAAGATCACCTTTCGGGAAGAGCACAACGTACCAAAGTTGGAAGGAAAGTTTCCAAACATCTCTTAAGCAGCGTCAGTGTTCTTCAAGGAGCTTTTCTTTCTCCATACTTATTCACCATTTACATTAGCAGCCTAACTGTAACTCACTTAGCTCGTCTATCCGAGTATCCTGATGACGTTGTTTTTACTCAGTCTGTTTCCTAGCAGTCTGATTTAAATGAGTCGAATGAAAATCTTACACTTTTTCAAAAACTTTCTGCGCAGCCTGGTCTTCTGTTAAACAGCGCTAAACGTCAGTAGATCATTTTTCCACTCTGCGATCGCGTTTTATAGAAGACAGAACCATTATTAACTCTATTCCGCTGGCATGTGTAGACCATGTGAAATATCTCGGTGTAAATTGACAGGAGAATTTACACCGCTCTTCGCACATGGGACCTACCGCTGGAGAACTGCGTTCATTATCCTTTTAAATTCGTAAACTTCAACAGTTCAGTGTTTAGAAGTACATCATTTCTTTTTTGTACACAAGTGTATACCTCCTATAAATCCATACTGTTGATCCGTTATTTTCCCTGGTCTGTTGGAAAAGGACTAAATCACTCATCGTACAGGTCTGCGAATAGTTAGTCTCGTTTCTGGCATAGCCTTAGGAGATCTTATTTTGGACTTATGTGGTAAGCACACAATAGCATGCACTACATTTGCCGGGAAGATCACTGTGGTCTGTTCAAACCCAGTGTGCATTGTGAACTTCCTCTCTGTCAATCCCACTGTTGACCCGTTTCATGTTTGGACTATTTCTCTCAAAATTATCGCTGTACAGAACGTCTGTAGTTCCGTTTCTTGCTCGTTTTTTAACAAACAAAGGTGAGGTTTCACCTGGCCAGTTAACCCTTTCTGGCGTGCAGAACTTTCTCTTATTTTCGCTCAACAGCTGGAAAGCACCGTAAAAAACGCTTAAGCCAGTGTGTAATATATTTATATATCAACGTTTGGCCAACGATTCAAACTTTCATGTATGGGAATATTGCAGAGAGCATCATCCAAAATATAAAAGCAGGACAAACATAAAGCTCACCTGGTCAATCCAACGACTTCAAGCAACTTGTGTCTGGCGTCCGAAAGTGTATCTGATTTGCTGATGGCTAGAGAGACAAAAGTGGTGGTTAGCACAGAAGAAATCCGCTTTAAGAGTGAAAAAACATAAGTTTGTCAGAAAATCCCAACATGTCAATTGAGTCTTAATGAAAGATGATAAAACGCGTGTGCATCTTAGGTGATATGACAGTACATTACATCGGAAAAATTCGAGCACAGGTGAGAACATGCAAAAGCAGACGTGCTATGGACGCCAATACACACTGTGCTGTAGTGGATTGAAGACTTCAGCAAGTTAACAAACTCACATCTCAGCCATATGATAAAGCAGTGAAACTTATCATTAGAACTGAACCCTTCTCTCTGTGTCAGTTGGAGATTTCTACACATTTCTGCTGATCATCACCGTCTTCAGATTAGCTACCCACAAGAACAATTAAATGTGCCAAGGAGGGTCGTTTGGAGACGGTTCAACAAGTCTCAACTAGGTCAACCCACGAAGTCTAACCTGAACACTGAAAGTGGAGCGTGAATGATTCCGATATCACAACCGAAACAGGTTGATGCAGTCCTGTCATACTATTTAGATGGGCGCCAGAGGTGAAATCGTATATTTAATTTACCAGCTAACCACCCAGTATAAATATGGAATAGTCTAACTGAGCACGCAGATATTTCTAAACAGTTACATTAACTGCGAAATGATAGCAGAACAGACACCGCATGTGTTATGCTATTAACCCTTTAAATCTATAACGACTAGTGGCAGCATATTCCAAATTACCAACAATCAAAATGCGCAAAATATTCTTTAAAAGTTGTCAAAGTAGCTCCAGATGGTTTTTAACTATATCATCTAAGAACGCTCACATTGCCTACTAGCTCTGTTGTGGGAACTATGGAGGCAAATGGACTACGATCAGCTTTACGCGCAAAAACGCCTGGACAACGCAGTCTAATGCTGGCCGCTATCTTGCAGGCTATCCCTCTCAAAATATTCAAGACCGGAATCATCGAGTACAGCTGAAATCAATGATCTCGTCATCGCCAAAGCCGTTTCAAACTAAAACAGAACTGGGAGCCATCGTTGTACGATTGTCCAACTATTCCGATTACGACACCGATCTTGACTGCAGGCCCTTCAGTAATAAGATGTGAAGCCATAAAGCATTAACTGTAGTTCCGACGGCAGCATTGTGTCTGCTGAAATCAATCATAAAACTGAGTAAGGAAACTCACCTAAACTGACAGTGACACGATTATGAGGATTATACGTTGGTACAAAACCACTGAAGAGGAAAAATTCTGCATTGGTCCTTTTACCGTAATCCATGAAAATCTAGGATAAAATAGGTATCGATTGTTAATGATTACGAGGAGAACTGCGCGTTGATTCCCATTCGACGGAATTCTTTAAATTCAAACCGAAAGCGTACATATATGAACTGATAAAGAAGTAGACGCTAAGGCGCAACACCATAGTTCGGAGAACATTATTAGGGGGAAGGAATGAACAAAAACAGAAGGCGAGGCTGAGATTTACAGCCAAAGGGAGGTAGTAGTAATGAAGTCTCTAATCGGACCGCTACTGGCTGACTTTCTGCAACAAAGCTGGAAAACGGCCCATTGCAAACAACGATCCCCTGGCTTTGATTGTACAGTTGACAGTTGGATGATATCCCGTGTACAAAAAACCAGTTTGTCAACAGAGATCGGCTAATAAACGACCCCAACACCATACACCCGAACTTGCGCTTCACTATGGAATCCGAATAAAGCAAAACGACCACATTCATAGACGCATTTCTGTCTCGTCATCAACACGCCATCTCAAGGGCACGTGAACATCACATCCATTTTCGTAACTTCGTAATCTAATTATATGCCTAACAAATACAGCAAACATGCACTGAGGATATCATCGAAGAAGAACTCCTTGCAGTGTTGGAAAATCTCTATTCGAAACGGATATCCGGAACGTTTAGTCTAGCCGATGATGCAGAAGAACATGGAAACGCCAGAGATGATACCAAACAGGAATCCAGTGCCTATCCCTCTGTTATTTAAAAGTCACAAATTGGCAGAAATCGCGCAGATTGTCAAGCGTCGTAAATAAGACATTCAACGCTGACTGACTACGCATTCCGCTCACATCTAGACCAGCCACGCTTTCAGTTAAAGGCCAACGTGCATGATTTTTTAGTCTGGTTTAGTGTGTATACCTTTAATTGTTCCTGCGTCACAAGTATACCGGCCGCAAAACCAGAAGTCCGTTTTAACGCATACGTGAGCATCAACCAACATGTCTGAGGATGGAAGCAATGAAGACAATCACCAGTGAAATCGTCTTACACCTTACATTATCATCATCATCCTACAGCGTTGAACAACAGGGCAGGCCCCACTTACCACTGTTCTTCTCACCATGCTGCACGAGGATAAACAAAGAATGAATATACAAGATGGAGAGGGAGTGGATCTGCAGGGGTGTGAAGAAGAAAGAACGCCCTAGTACCCAACACACAGAATACACAACCTAACTGCACAAACGCACGTTGACCAATCATTCTGACTTGACAGAAAGTGACAACACGATCACCACCGTTCACGGTTCGCAGCCATATCCTACACTGTCCCTAGTCAACTGGTTAACGGGTTTTTTGGACCCCAACCACGAAGATGTGAGGCACCTACTTTTCCCAAGTTCACTGTACATTTTCACATACCTCGGTTGCCAAGTCATCTGTTGACCTCCACGTGGCTTCTTCCACTCCCGAGGAGGAACGGAAGGTAGATACGGTAGGCGCGTGTTTTCCATACGTAACACGTGCCCCAGCTAAGGAAGTCTACTAAGCTGGATTCGCTGTGATAGATCGTTCTCTAAATTAGTGCCCGATACTCGATTTCTGACGTCAGCAATAATTACTCGGTCATTCCACCCAATCTTAACGATACTGCGCAAACATCTATCGTCGAAAACCTCAAGACGACGAATACCTTCTGCTCGCAGACCCAAAGTCTCGCAACTATACAACAGAACTGAACGCACTGCGGCACAGTAGACACAACCTTTCAACTTCAGCCAAGTATCAGGTTGACGCCACGACTGCTTCTGTCCAGCATACGCCACTCGGACCTTGGATATGCGCATGCTCGCCTCTATTACATTGCCCTCATCCGTCGTCACACTGTTGCCGAGGTAATACAAACTGAGCACACAGCGTATCTGAAGCTCACCAGTCCCAATACAGGGTTCGAGGTCGTCCGTCCATACCTGTGAGAACTTTCATCCTGGCAACAGTGGAAGCGGTCGGGATTTGCTTCCACAGCCCCCACTTGTGTGTTCAAAAACGATTTGCGCAAACAGTCAGTTTACTCCGGCCCACTCATTGCCCGACAGCACGTCCTAGACCGTTCGAAAGCTAACGCGTTGGGTGTGTGATAATCCACCCCCAGAATAAACCTGTTCCATAACAAGTGTAGATTCAATCCCTGGCATTCCCTCACTTTCTTGTATCCCTTACTTATCCAGTCATACATATATGTTCGTAATCATGTCATTACATCACAACATAGTATACCAAGTTAAGGGATTGGACCAATTAGAAAAACAGGTGGAACGCACTAATAAGTCAATCAAAATAAGCTTGTTCGCCGAACCATGTTTTCCAAATATATCATGTTTATTACTTCATTTGAAAATTTTAGTCTTATTTTGTACGAAGCACCAAAGGCACTTGGAATACAATATCTAACTGATATAATCGACCATCACGATTCTGCTGCATTATGATTTACTACTAGAAATCAGCGGCGAGAGATGAAAACATAACCGTTTACCTACTCAGTAAAACTCTCAAATTAAATATATCCCTTTGACAATCAACATATTGCGAGAACAGGGTTGGACAAAGTAGTGCTCATAAATCCGCACCATTTCGACTCAGCTTCTAAGAACGAAAGAAGACTGACCTCATCCCCCGGAATGCAGGATTCCATAGCGTAGAAGATGAGCTCATTGGTGTCCGGATCAAAGTCAGTGGTCATCTGGAAACAATCACAAATGAGCAAAATTAGGTTTGGTGTCTGAATGCGTGAAACGCATGTTATCACATGTTGTCTTTACCGAATCCAACCATCCTAGCTGGCAACTTTTAAACATTCTAACAGTCAACTAATATGTTACTCCCTGAATGTTTGCCTCCAATCTTCACTAGTAATCGACCCACTGAAACGACCCTGTTTTATTAACAGAGACATAAATGTACCCTCATCCGTTGAAAAATACGTCTTATACCATAGATGGTAAGTCAAATAGCCAAGCTTAGCGTGGTAGAGTGCAACAGATAATCTTCCGAATTTGTTTCTGGAAGGGAGGTTATTCGCATAGAATCTGTTATTGGTAGTTGCATGTAGCCCATAAACCACTTCCGATGACAGTCCATGTCAGTCGAATTCGTTTTTACTGCTGAAACAATCGCCAGTAGCCAAAAATTATAAAAATTACCATGGATCAAGGGGGAAATTCGATAGTGCCCGTGAACGGAGGATCAATGACGCCGTTCCTTGCTTTATTGATTGTCATGAGCGTCTTCCAAGTCGATAAACAAGTGTACCAAGATTTTCATACCGTCGTGGTGGTTAATGATGTTTTGTGCATGTATATTCTACCTTAAATCAATCGATTACGAACTGCACTGGACACGGCAGTCGTCTGTTGGCTTCTATGGCAACTTAATACTTCCTCCGCGATTAATTGACTTTCTTTTTTGCCGACTACTGTACCAAATTCTGCTATCGTCGTCTTCGTCCACTAATCTGTAATTCTACCTGGTATTTTCTCTTCAATTACATGATTCTACTCTACGGAACGTATGATTTTCCAATCAAATAGATAACGTGAGAACGAATCATGTGGGATGAGGATTATAAATTACGTCATTTCGTTTTGCCCCAAACCAATAAAGTAGACCAGAACTGTAGTATTTTACTGCAGATACCACAATGTCGTTCTTTGGGGGCCATTTTTCCAACCGACCTTATCACTTCTGCAGTTTTGACGTTACACCGACTTTCCCGGGATATCCTTTGTGAGATAGTGATGTATTACTCAACAACCGACCGAGGTATTTCAATATGGAAGTGCCGGAGCATTGATGTTTTCCTGAGAACGAGAAATAACACACACGTTCCACTGAAACATCACACAAATAGAATGATGTACTGCATACTATCAACTCCATTCTAATAATAAATCGCTAAATAACTCTGTTAAGTCTGTTTGGTGCATACACAGTGACTAGTCTACAACCTACAACTTCATTACAAAACCACCGGTACTGCAGAAGACTCATCCCTTCGGTTGCTCACTGAGTTTATTGGCATGGAATACGAATTACTTCACGAGAGGTATCCCTAAAACTACATCTGAAGGTGAGTTTTTCAAATTCCTTGTTAATAACATCCACATACTTCAAACAACTGTTCTTTCGCCCTTTACCCCACACATAAGTAAGCAACCTCTCGTATGGCACCTCCAGAACTTTAGTTACCTATGTTGATGTTGTAACTAATTGTCATACTGTACCAACCGAAGAAACATTCAATAAGCTACCTGGTAATCTTGAAACCAACCATTGCGAGCTACCTCTCCAAGTGTTCTGCATGTATCTTAACCCCATCTCGACCATCTTCCTCGAATGACCAGTATGATCCGCGCACTATTCAATCACACGGAGTTGAATTCATTAACTACCTCGGAGTGACGTTAAGCACTGATATCCTCATGTTATCATTTGAATGCGCGGATTGTATTGACTTATCTTTCACATTCGACAGCTTAGACAGTTCTGCATGACAATTATCAACACCATATCTCTTGTGACACCTATAGTACCATAACTATGTGGACACAAAATTGTCATTTATTGTCATCATGATTACCAATTTTCCTAGACTTTCTTCTGTTATCTTAATTCCAATACCTATAAAATGTGATATATTAATCCGGTTGTGGAGCATCGAAAACAATCTCGTTCTCTACCGAATGTTTGGATGGTTTTCGATACTGCACTTTTGCTTTTACCCTTATTTCGGTAATACGGAATAACAACTACGGCTCAAACTTAACAATGGTCTTTGGGCTATTACGGGCTTGAGTTATCACGCAACAATGTGGCCAGCCATTATCCAACAAAATGAGTCGCTAGGACCACAGTCGTATTCATTGCCCGTGAGGCCAACCTACTAAAACAGTCAAGCCCAATGGAATTTCAGCTGTTGGCCAGGTGTGTCAGTTTTGGCAAGCCCTTGTGATTACTTCGCGATTACGGCAGGAACCACAGAAGTAGTGAAGCCGTATACATACATCTGCTGTGCACTGACTACAACAAACGGGCCGGTGAGATAACCCAGGCATAGACGGCTAAACCTAACTAACATGTGACCACCACGCGAGTGGGCATTGTCAGATGTGCGGACAGGTCTAGCCTTGATTGCCTCGACTGCATTACTTAAGCTATCGCGGTTATACGATCAACGGAGCAAGGTAATGACAGGAAAGCTGCGAAATGTGGGGTGTGACTCACTAATGCTGGAGATGTTTTGGCTCATCTAACATTGCCGGATGGATGTGAGGCTTGAAAGCGGCTTGTCTTTCCTTCTATGATAGTGGAATGAAAACAGAATCACGACAGCCTAAACGTAGCTAATAACCATTTGACTTGAGGTCAAGGCACTGTTAACTCAAGTGAATCATACGTAACTTCACGTGCAGCCACCAAGTTTCTTCACAGATAATTTCGTGCAAATCACATAACTTGCTCAGTAAAAGAAACGGTTTGGAAGACACGAGCGAATACACGAATACCTCGAATCCTGGCATTGATAACAGAAAATATTACCAGGAAAAAATTGAGCGACTTTTGTAAACTGCATTGAGAAACAAAGGGGAGAACATAAATGCCAATTTACCGCAGAAACAACTGCAAATACCTGGTTGAGAAATCAGAACACTCGGTAGAGAACGAGATTGTTTTCGATGCTCCACAACCGGATTAATATATCACATTTTATAGGTATTGGAATTAAGATAACAGAAGAAAGTCTAGGAAAATTGGTAATCATGATGACAATAAATGACAATTTTGTGTCCACATAGTTATGGTACTATAGGTGTCACAAGAGATATGGTGTTGATAATTGTCATGCAGAACTGTCTAAGCTGTCGAATGTGAAAGATAAGTCAATACAATCCGCGCATTCAAATGATAACATGAGGATATCAGTGCTTAACGTCACTCCGAGGTAGTTAATGAATTCAACTCCGTGTGATTGAATAGTGCGCGGATCATACTGGTCATTCGAGGAAGATGGTCGAGATGGGGTTAAGATACATGCAGAACACTTGGAGAGGTTGAGGGAAAGATTACTCTGTTCATGGTAGCTCGCAATGGTTAGTTTCAAGATTACCAGGTAGCTTATTGAATGTTTCTTCGGTTGGTACAGTATGACAAATGGTTAGTTAATTACAATTTCGAAGGAGACATACGAGAGGTTAACAATTTAAATGTGGGAAAAGGCACAAGCGCAACAACCTGAAAAATGCTAGATCTATTTACCAGAAACCGGGACGAGTTACGGACCAATCTAATGAACTATGCGCGTCGCAGAATTAACAGAATTGTCTCGCAATTCGTGGTTCATATGGTTAGTTAGGATACATAAAATTATTCTATTTGGCTAACATTTCAGTGGTACGTGTGCGTTATTTTTTGTCATTTAAAAGCAAGCTTCGGACGCTCGACCAATTACATATTGAAATACCTAGGTCGGCTGTTGTGAAAGATACTCCAGGAGAACTGGTTTAACGTCAAAACTTGCCGAAGTAGTAATTAGGTTTGTTGGAAAAAAGGGTTCATACAGAACGGAGGATTGGTACTTCCTGTAAAATGCTACAAATCTAGCTCACTTTTTGCGAAGCGCAAACCGAAATAATGTATTTTATTGCTCTCATTCGACATCATTCATCTTTGTAATGATTGAAATGCATTCATCTCGTAGAGTAGTATCATGGGATTGGGGAGGAGATATCAAACGAAATTAGAGGTTGGGAGACGAGAACGACCATAACAATACCTGCTTCAGCGATCAGCGAAAGTGGATCTCAATTAATTGTGGTAGAGGTACTAGGTTGTCATTTGACGCGTCAGTTGGCTCCCGTATTCAACGCATCGAATTAAAGTAGCAAACAGATTCGCAAGAACCAGTGGCCCCACGACGTTATGGAGATCTCAGCACATCTGTTTATCCACATGGAAGACGCCCGTTGCAGAAAAACGTAGTACACAATGGTATCATTGACTATCCCACTGCGTGCACTTTCCATTCAGATTATCCGCTAATCCACGACGATCACATGACTTTTCGCTACTGACAATTGTTTCAGTAGTAGAAACTGGAATTCAAGCAATATGCACTGTCATCGGAATCAGATTACAGACTGCGCGAGAACAGGGAAACGGGCGTAGGATTACTGCAACAATCAATTCCTTCAGAGATTAGTTCTAAAAAAAATGAAAATTTGATCGGCCCAATACCTCTAAGTCTCTAGATCTCGTAGCTTACGAACTACCTACGACGATTTCACATACCGCAGAACAAGTGATGGGTTGTGAAGTGTGGTACTCGCAAAGCGGCAATAGCGACATTCACATGCAGCAAGTAGCCCACAGACAGCCTCGTCGATAGAATAAATACATTCATTTGGTCAATATGAAACATTTGCTCGGAATTTCTGTCTTGTAGCACAACTGGACACACTTCAAACGACGAAATACATACCAAATACACATATATTTTACACCGGCTTGAGAACAAGCATGGTGCCCACGCAACAACAACAACAGGAAAAAAATTCAGAGTCGGGAAGCGGAGGACTAAGAGTCAACATAGAGATTGGAGCAAGTAAGAGCGATTTTTTTTTATATTTTCACCGTACACGTTTCATAAATTTTTCATCTGCTTTTCAATTGTTTATGCGGAACGGGAAGTCAACAGACAAGCCGTACATTGGTCGCGCCAAGGGATCCGTTTCAGAGCCACATCTCTCAGCATCTCTAACCATCGGCAATCCCAATCTCTTGGACCCCAACCAGGAAGGCGGGAAGCATAAACCGAAGTCAAAGTCGGAGCTAACGTCTTCATGCTCCTGCGCCAAGTCATAGCCTGACCGCTACGCCGTTTCTTCCAGCTTTGCGCAGCACGTGCAAAAAGAGCACGGAAAGGTAAGCGAGTGGCACGCATACGCAAAACGTGCCCGAGCTATCGGAGGCAGTGCAGAGCGATTATCTCTGTCAGAGGGCGAATATGAGCACCAAACACATGACGACGAACCTCGTCGTGACTCACCCGATGTTCCCACCAGACATGAGCAGTGCTTCGGAGACACCGGTGGTCGAATACAGAAAGCCGCCGAGCATCCTCAACGCAGAGGGGCCAGGTCTCGCAACCGTAGAGAACACTGAGAACTGTGGTACTGTATATTCTTCCGCTGAGGGGAAGCCGCAAGTCATGACGACACGACAGATACTCTGGCTCTCGCGATTCGTGGTGCGATCCCCTCCCCAACACCACCACCAACCGCTATCAAGATCCCTAGGTACTTAAAGCTATTGACAATCTCTAACCGATCACCACTGAGGGTGAGTGCAGGCACAAGCTCCCCCCAGTCTCGAACAAGTACCTTGCACTTTTAAGGCGCAAAGCACACACCATATCAGGACATCTCGATCAAGAAGCGATCCAATGCGCGTTGAATTGCCTGTGCACTGTCGCTCAGCAAGGCGATATCATCGGTGTACTCCAAGTCAAAAACTCTGTTCCCTGGGAGGAGTTCAACCCCACCGTTTGGAAGACCAGACAAAGCGTTCTGTAGGACACTTCTATAGCAAAGTTGAAAAGAAACGAAGATATTGAGCAGCCTTGTCGTACTCCGCTGGAGACGGCAAAAGGTGGCGAAAGCTGGCCATAAGCCCGAACCCGACCTAAGGTATGACGATTTAACCCTTTGAGGACCGACACATACTTCTCAGGTACACCGTTCCTTAACAAACGGTGCCACAATGCAGACCTATCGACGGAGTCAAAGGCCGTGCGAATGTTTAGAGACACAATGATCGTCGGTCTGTTAGAGCACCGTTACGGTGCTCTAAAAGTTGTCGGAGGGTGGACAGTTGATCGGTGCATCCACGACCGGTACGAAACCCAGCCTGTTCCTTGCGAGTTTGCCCATCACGCGTGTTGTATAACTTACGAAGAATGACAGACGCTAGCAGCTTAGACGCTATCGGGATTAGGCTTATACCGCTACGATTTGCACAGTCACTGCGCGAGCCCTTCATGAAGATGGGCACAATGACTGACTCCAACCACAAGGAGGGAACTTTCTCAGAGTGCCAGACCTCGGAGAACAAAGCTCGAAGTTCTCTAACAAGCTCCATTTCACCATCTTTAAATAGGGCTGGGAAAAAACCACCGGGGCCCGGCGCTTTGTGACGTCCTAGGTCTTGGATTTCCTTGCAAATCTCCGCCTTTAAATGCGGATCTGTCGAAACAGAACACAGGACGTGTGCCGGAACAGCTGTGGGAAAGGCTGACGCTGCAGGCTAGCTGAACTGTGCTTTAAAGCGCTACCCCAGCGTACAAGACGTCGCTGCTGACTATGAATAGGCGAACCATCA
Source organism: Fasciola hepatica (assembly GCA_948099385.1). Classification (NCBI taxonomy): domain Eukaryota; kingdom Metazoa; phylum Platyhelminthes; class Trematoda; order Plagiorchiida; family Fasciolidae; genus Fasciola; species Fasciola hepatica. The sequence continues at coordinate 9,609,802 of CANUEZ040000019.1, forward strand.
GCTTCGAAGATCGTTTCGCTCACACCTAATAGCTTCCTATCGGTGACTCGGATGAAATAAAACAGCTTGCGGAAATTTCCCACAGCGGCAGCATGTTCCATCTCTAATGCTTTTTGAGACCATCAGACTTCACGATCCCTGCGAGGATTTGCCTTGAGTTCACGTCTCGTTGTGAGCCCTATTGCATTATGCTCACCACCAGCCGGGATAGACTGGCGTGCACCAAGAGGGTGTAGAGACTCAGCAGAAATCCAGGGTGTAACGACACGACGAGCCAGGCCACAACTCACTTTGCCAGCAGAATACAAAGCACCCTTAATAAGCGACCAATGCTGGTTGATGTTGTCTGGTGGCGTTGATCCTAGCTTTTCAGCTAGAACGTTTGGGAAAGTTGAGAGGCAAGACGGATTAGATAGCATATCGCTGTCTAACCGCTGCTACATCGTACGTTCGACACGTCCATCGAAGCACATTGCCAGCTTAGTGCGTACCAACGCGTGGTCGGAGTCAAGGGGAGTGCTCCGGTACGACCGGCAGTCTTGTATGCAACCTCGCCATTTGTAGTTAATTGGGACGTGGTCTATCTGGGTCTATTGCTGACTCAAAGAGGGCGGACGCCACGTAGCATATCGGCGATTAGAACATATAAAGTGCGTACCGGCGAGAAACAAGCGGTGATTTGAACACAGAACCAACAACCGATCCCCGTTTTCTCAACGACAGGAATCTAACCCAAGGGAGTCTCCTAAATGCGCCTCGTTTGAAGACAGCCGACCGACTCTAGCATTCGTGTTTCCAGCTGAAATCGCGATATCGCCCCGTCCCACTTTGTGTAGGAAGTCGTTTAACTTTAGTAGAAGATATCTTTAGTTGCATCGAAGCTGCATTCTCTGGGGGCATGAGCCGAGACGATAAACAAATTGCACCTATCGGAAAAGCGTTTGCTTACTTTGCACAAACCTCTGAGTCTCCCTGAGCATAACCGACTGTCAACTGAGATCCAGTCAAGTAGAACAGCCTAAGCCCTCTCACTGAGAGCTACATCTACGCCGCAAGACCCGCGGTCGCAGTCCCAGGGTCCTCAGACCAACGCGAGTGATACTTTACAGGAATGGATGGGGGCATCAATTGAATGAACGAGTTGGAGTCTTGGATGCGAGTCTCTTGAATACAGCACAAGTCAATGGCAGGGGTCACCAGCGTACAAGCTAAACACTCATGTTGTCCTATACGATTCGGTGTTCGCACATTAAATATGGCCAGTTTAAAAGGACGCCGGGGTCGAAGAAGAGCACCGACAGGTGGGAGCGGATTTGGTGAGACTTGGATATTAGACGGAGGATGCGACAGAGCAGGAACACGGCTTCCCTCAGAGATACTACCGCAAGTACGGCCGACTGTAGTTCCCGAAAAGTATGAAGATGTGATTGTTTGGGAATGAGGTGTGGAATGAGACATCAACGTGTGTGAACGGTGTGAGAGCATCAGTGTGAGCATGCATCTGTCGAGAGTAACGAGCGTGTGATAAGAGATCTATCGGTTTCATTGTTGTTGACGTTGTGGGCTATTTTACTACTCGGTCACCCGGTCCAGGGTAGGGATTTTTATTCGAGGATGCACCTCTAACCTTTGCGTAACCAAGCGCGTTCTACAAGGCAGCAGTGTTGGTTTATGTGAGCCGGTGACCAACTGTACCGTTCACTCACCTCTTCCGGCAACCTCTGGGAGCCGGTGACTGGTTGTTCAGTTCATGCGCCTTTCGGATGAGGTCAAACACCCTGGGTACCCAGTACCACCCTCCGCCACAAATGCCGGTACGCTCCATACGCCATCCATAGTTGGTTTGGAATCAGGGTTTAGCCAACTCTCCTAGATTGACTATTAGTCAGTCAACCCGGTGGAGAGCGCCGGGCGTTCGCCTTCGCCCTCACACTTTTGTGGATACACCTCCGCCACGAAAAGGCAGTGTGTAGGACTTCCTCAGCAGAAGTTATATTGGACGCGCGGTCATTTGGGAGCATTTCGAGAGGCGTTTAGGGCGAGCAGCCGACTCGGAGCCTGAAACACCCACCCCAGACCATTCTGAGGCGTTTTGGAGGCTACGACAAAATAAATGCATTGACGCAACAGAAACACGAGTTTCAGGCAAACAAATACGTTCTGTAAGTTTATTTTCAAGCCATATATGACTTAGTTCAATTTTTTTACTCGCCCTCTCTCCTCATGAACCGAGAGATAAGTTTTTATTCATTCTCTTTATTTGTCCCTAGAAAAAGGTGACTGCCGTGACACAACAAAGATAGCACCGAAAGCACATGTTTGCCTTCAACTCGTGTTCTGATTACTGTTTATTAGGCGAATAACTGTGTTATCAACCGGTTCTCTACGGTCTGTTTGTTATTCACACACTTTATTTCCGGGTGCAGTGACTTGTCCTCGTGAAAATGAGTTCTCGAAGATTAGATTCGCAGTTGGCTTTCAGTTCTAATCATCGCTAGCTGCAGAACTCAACATCCAACAACAGCTGGCTGGAAATGTTGTCCGATGACTTCAAGTCGTGCTCAGTGACGATTATTTTATAACAAAACTTGCGTTCGAACTCCTGAGAGATTTCCTCTTTGATTCTTCGTTTATTTTTTTGTTTCACGTTTTTACATGACACCATGCCTCCGTAATTTGTACCGGATTATCGGTGATATATATATATATATATATATATATATATATATATATATATATAACGCCAATTCCAATGAGCTTATATGTCGATCTTAGGACTGGACCGCTTTATTGAGATAATTCGACAAAGAGGATCCAGAATGCCGAGTGCGATACTGATAAACTGACTCACATGGTGCGATTTATGGTTGATCATGTCCCAAATGGGTATAAGGCACATTTTTGGACGGAGGCCAGCGCCAGTAGGAATTAAGTTGTTTCGACTCATCACTGTTGAGACAGCCCACCTGAAAAGCGATGAACGGATGTTCCATGGACGAAGGTGGAAAAGACAATAAGAACATTTTATTCATTTACTAAACTGGATGACAGACAAGCCACAATAACTGACATACCTGAAATCCTCGAAGCAAAATCTCCGAAATATAGGCAACCGCAAAGCTTCGAACCGATTGAAGAAGTAAGCATACTGACGGCAGATCGACTGGTAATTGGATACTGCCATAGCTGCGGGGGAAAAGGTTTTGGTTGGACGAAATAATTACTCAGGACTGGAGAGCCTTTGAGCTGTTTAAGATCGCCCGGCGTCATGTACATAAATGTTAGGTACGTGTCTGGAAGAGCACCTGCAGGGAATTTTTAATGTGAGCGTAAACATGGACTTGCGTATATAATCGTACCAACACGACTTCTCCCAGTCCAACATTTCTGACAATACACGGAGGCTAAGAGCAACATTTTCCATTCCAGAGGCAACAGGGTCCTGTGAAATGAACTTGGCTGAAATCATGAACACTTAATGGAACACATTTACCTAAATCCCAGTGACCTGATGTGTCCAACATCGATTTTCGCGATATATGCAACACACGTGCACCCGCCTTTTTATTGTTTATTCGAAATTTGAAGTTACCTCCAACGAAGCCTCAGCAGAAAGGCCGAAACCGTGAAGACCGAATTTTTTTATGACCACCTGGTGTTCGAAAACATCATTTTGAATAGTGCAGAGATGTTTCAACACACTTTCTCGATCGGCCTCAACGGTCTCCAATTTCCTAAGGGAACAATATTCTGCCTCAATGAATATGCCGCAAATTCTGTATACTTTTTTGTAGGTGTATCAGCTTTTCAGTGCAATTGTAGAGCTCCTCAAATATCTCACATGCATTGCTGGATGTAACGTTCAGCTCTAAGCAACCTTATCATGTGACGAAAATATGAATAAAAACTTACTTTTCATCAACTGTTCAGAAATCACAGAAATTTTGTTTAGCAGATATTTGGGGAAACCGGATTGTTTGGACATTTCGAGATACTTGTCGTTTTTACGGGGAAATATATCTGAAAAGTAATGGCCGACTGTAGTATTATAAGGGTGATATGAGAATGATTATGGGCAAGCGTAAACACGATAATAGGAAAAACCACCTGTGCAAATTTTGAATTTCAGTTTCGGCGTGCACGAACCAACACTAGGTGAGTATTAGGGCACGATTCAACCACAATTCGTTAAAACCGTTCCCAAAATGTGCGTGTATATCTGTTAAACATGAGACCGATCACTTCAGCTTAGTTCATTAGACCACTAACCACGCACAGCTGGATGAAACGATCACTGACACTCTCATGCAGTCCAAGGAAATCGTGTTCGAATAATAGATCTGTGCACAGGTTACTCGAAGTTGATTGTCCTAACTGGTCATAGGCGTGATCTCTGAACTTGATTAAGACAAGGCAATAACCTTCCCTGTTACTAGATGGAGCACTAGAAGCCATCATTATGACTACTCCAGAAGGATATATCCTCCATTTATTGGCATATACCAGGCTCTCTGAGATATGGCTAGCTGAATTGTCAGTATCTATAAGAGCACTGCACGAGGTACTATTGGCTTCAAGGCCCATCACGGACTTAAAAAAACCTTCCGGCGCGACAGCAGTACAGACAGTGGATATGGAGGGACAGATAGCAGATGACACTTTGTGCTGGGTTTTGAATGGACCGACTTCTTGGAAACGACTTCTCTTTCCACACGCCCTACAGACAGCATCTCTAGATGGTTATTTGGATCTGGGATGTTCGTCATAACTGCAGAAAAAGCAGTTAGGGCGAGTTACGGCCGCGACCGTTTCATCGGAGATCAGTTGTAACTGTGGGGAGCCGGAATGACGTGAGTTGCCGCAGAGTGCGATAAAACCGAGGCATTTTGATAAAACAAGGACTGCTGTTTGGGCATTTCCAACGCCCTGGCTTACTCGAAAGAAGTCTGAAAATTCAAAGAGCTTTTTTCTAAAAGGCGTTTCCTGATATCGTTCGATTGGATACCAGTGATAAAACCATCACGAATGACATCGTCGCAGTTTTCTTTGATCGTCGTTGATCTGGAGTTGCGATCTCCCGCTATTACAGGGGCATTTGCATAGCCAGTAGTCAAACACTGCTTTCGTATTACCCTGTTTGTCATGACCATTTTGTTCGGCTAACATTTTATCGATAATTCAATAGCGCCCAGCTTGGTGTCTTGATTGGTCTTCAATTGGCCAATCACGCTCATTTATGTATCGTATTAAGGTCACGTGTCAGGCGACACAGCAATATGTTCATTATATCCGATAAAGCGTTGCTCGGCACCGTTGTTGTTCCGATTCGTGAGTTATCGGTTTTAGGAGTTTGGCGATGGAGATGGTGGAACAGAATAGTCTGCTCCAGTTAATTCGGCGGCAACAGGAGCAACTCCATCTACAGCAGCAGGCATTAGTGGAACAGGAACAGAAACAAACAAAGCTGTTTCAGTTGATGACTGAAAAAATCACGTCAATGTCGTTGAGCGGTTCCCAAACCAAAGTGGAACCAGAACACTGATTGAGGGGATCATTGGCCACCTCAATCCAGGATTTCAGTTATGATGCAAACAATGGAATAACATCTGCATCCTGGTACAAAAGATATGAAGATCTATTTCTTGTGGATGGTGCAACTCTGGGTGAAGCTGCCAAAGTCCGCCTTTTGATGCAATAATCCAGGCACACTAGAACACACCCCGTATTGCAACTACATTTCACCGAAACATCCACGAGATCTCACTCTTAACGAGATAGTTTCACATCTCACGACTATCTTCGACGAGCAAACATCAATATTCAACATTCGTTGCAACTGATTAAAGATCATCAGACAAACAGATGAGGATATCGTTACATATGCAGGCAGATTAAATCGTGAGTGCGAGAGATTTCGATTAAAACAATTGACTGATGTTCACTTTAAATCACTGATATCTGTCTCAGGTCTAACGTCTCATGATGACGGCGACATCAGAACCCGTTTGCTTGCTCGATTGGACTCAATGGACTCGTTTTCCTTGCAAGAACTTACCAATGAACATCTCAGACTATTAAAACTAAAGAAAGACTCACAAATGCTCCAAGCATCAGCGGCTAACGCAGACATTTTGAATGTGGATAAAATTTCCCAATCAGTCTTCTCGCCTAGAAAAAGTGGAATAAAGCCAGAATTTCAATCGCCAATTTCCGCTTTCTGATTCTGTGGTGCGCGGCATTGTGTGCGGGTTAGTCAGTTACGGTGCCACAAGTGCAAACGTTGTGTCAAGATGGGACATAAAGAACGTTATTGTGTAGATTTACGCAGATGAACAGGTCGCTGTAAAACACAGTCATTTGGATCTAGAGGGCAGTATAACCTTGTGTTTACTACGTTCGACAAAACAATACGTCAGTGGAGAAAAAACATCACCCTTTGGATTAATACTTCCTCTGTGACCCTGTAAATCGACACCGCCTCGGACATTAGCATCATTTCGAAATTTACCTGACGAAGTATTGACAGCCCTACACTTGAACCCACGATCCGTGTAACTCGCAACGCCCTAGGACAACCCATTCCAATTCTTGGTGAACTGCAATGTAAGTTTTCATTTCATGATTTTCATGGCACTGGTATTTGTTACGTTGTATCTCCAAATAACCCGAACCTAGTAGAAATTGACTGAGTAGAACAACTTCATCTTTGGGATGTCCCTATTAGTTTAGTTTTTAACTCACCCATCCCATCTTTACCGCATTTTTTTATCCACCGTTGATATTGCAACTGATTTAAACTCACAGGAAGACATTGTGTCAGCATTAGAAGCAAAATAATCGGACATTTTCAAACCCAGTTTAGGCCAGTGCACATAAGCAAAAGCAACTTTGTACATCTCTCAGGGCAGCAAACTTACTTTTCGTCCCAAAAGACCTGTCCCCTATGCAGTCACCCCACAAATCGACGCCGAGTTAGATCGTTTGAAACACTTAAATGTAATAAGCAGTCACCTACTCTTCTTGGGCCGCCCCAGTAGTAGCCGTTAGAAAGGCCAATGGCACTGTACGCATCTGTGGCGATTTCTCAACCGGTTTACATGACGCACTCTAAACGCATCAGTATCCACTCCCGGTCCCTGAGCATCTTTTCGCCAAACTAAATGGAGGGCGAGTATTTCCTAAACTAGACTTCTCTGATGCTTACCTGCAAGTAGAAGTGGAGAACTCCTGCAAAGAACTATTGACAATTAGCACTCACAGAGGTTTGTACCAGTATAATCGACTTCCTTTTGGCGTTAAATGTGCACCAGCAATTTTCCAACAAATAATGGACACAATGTCCAGTGGTGTGTCCTACGCCATGGCATACATGAAGGATATCATTGTTGTTTGTATTTCTGCGGATAAACATCGAGTACATTTGGACGAGGCTTTCGGACGCATTTAATCATATGGTTTCAGTCTCCAAATGCGAAAATATGTTTCTGCTACAGCGTATCAATTACCCTGGGGCTATAATAAATGGGGACGGTTGGCGTTCGGATCCAACGAAGATAGCCGAGATCCAAAATTTGCCTGCTCCCACGAACAAGACCAAGCTTCAGTTTTTCTTAAGCATGGTGAATTATTAGAATAACTTCACACCAAATATGCAGCCATTACGTGCACCTTTAAATGATCTTTTAAAGAATGACACCAAATGGTTTTGGACATCACGCTGCCAAGAAGCGTTCGAGAAGGTCAAGAAGATACCTATATCCGATCTTGTGTCAGCCTATTACAATCCAAAGCTTCCTATCATTGTTGCCGTGGATGCTAGTGACTACGGCATAGGTGCAGTTTTATCACACAAATTTCCAGATGGTAATCAGAAAGTATGTTACGTGGCTCGTGTATTGACCACAACTGAAAAGGAATACAGTCAGATCGAAACAGAAGAGTTGGTATTATTTTTTGTCTTTAAAAAGTTTCACAAAACGCTACATGAACTCCACTTTACATTATGTACAGGTTACAAACCTTTACTCACTATTGTCTCCTTCAGAAAATGCGTACCTGTGCATACGGCTAACAAACTATACAGCGCTGGGCGACTATGCTAATTGGTTATGATTCTAACACATAGTATATACGAACAGACAGCTTCGGCCACGCTGATGCCTTATCACGCCTAATAGCCACCAACTCACAAAGTCAACCAGACGATGATGTGATCATTTCAGTGATAAATGTGGACGCAGATGCTAAGCACATATTTCACGATTCTATGCGCAATCTGCCAGCAACGTTTAGCTCCATCCGAAATGTAGCTCAAACTGACTCCGCTATGCAGCGCGTCGTTTTACTTAAGAGAAGGTTGGCCAGCCAACATTACGGACCCTGCAATTCGGCAGTTCTACCGACGGAAAGAAGCACTCACAATAATAAGTGACTGCCTGATGCTTTCCCATCGTTTTTTATTACATGCTTACGCATGAGTGTATCATCATCATCATCGTACAGCGTTAAACAGTAGGGCAAGCCCCACTGACCACTGCCTTTCTCACCATCTTGTACACTAAATTAGAAAGTACGAATATACAAGATGGATAAGGAGTGGACCTACACGGGAGAGAAAAGGAAAGAATGTCCTAGTTCATCATCATCATCTTCGTACAGCGTTAAACAGTATGGCAAGCCCCACTGACCACTGCCTTTCTCACCATGTTGCACGTCGAATTAAAAAGTATGAATATACAAGACGGACAGGGAGTGGACCTATGTGGGTGGGAAAAGAAAAGAATGCCCTAGTAGCCAACACACGGAATACACAGTCTAACTGTACAAACGTACACCGATCAAACATTCTGATTCGATAGAAAGTGACAACACGATCTCCACTGTTCACGGTTCGCAGCCATATCCTTCAGTGTCTCCAGCCAACTGGTAGACGGATCTTTTGGACCCCAACCACGAAGACGTGAAGCACCTACTTTTCCTAAGTCTGCTGTACATTTTCTCATTCCTCGCTGCCACGTCATCTGTTGACCTCCATGTGGTCTCTTCCACTCCCTGGGAGGGGCGGAGAATAGGACACGGTACGGTAGACGTGTGTTTGACATACGTAACACGCGTCCCAACCAACGAAGTCTACTAAGTTGGATACGCTGTGACAGAACGTTCTCTGAATTAGTACCCAATACTCGCTTTCTTACCTCATCGTTGCTTACTCGGCTATTCCACCCAATCTTAGCGATACTACGTAAACATCGATGGTCGAAAACCTCGAGACGACGAATATCTTCAGCACGCAGACTCCAAGTTTCGCAACCATACAACAAAACTGAACGCACAGTGGCACAGTATACACGGCCTTTCAACTTCAGTGAAATATCGGATCGGCGCCACAAGTGCTTCAGTCCAGCGTACGCCGCTAGAGCTTTGGATATCCGCGTACTCACCTCTACTACTGTGCTCCCATCCGTCGTCACGCAGCTACCGAGGTAGGTGAAGTGATCGACAACTGCCAGCACCTCCCCGTCGAGCATCAAGCTCGGAATCGTTGACGTCCAGTCTTGTAACATCACCTTGCACTTTGAAGGTGCAAAACGCATGCCGAATGGAGCTACAGCTCTTGCGAGATTATCTAGTGCACGCTGAGCATGTTCCGTGGATTCGAACAAGCAGACAACGTCGTCTGCGTAATCTAGGTCACATAGCTTTTCACTATCTCCCAGTTCGACGCCTACATCCTGAAGATTTTGCAGCGCACTCTTCATTATTTCGTCCATGACGAAGTTCAACAGGAATGGAGACACAAGACATCCCTGTCAAACACCACTAGTCGTTTCGAACCGACCGGATAGTTCACCGTAAACCCTAACGCGGCCAGAAGTATGAGAATACAATGATCTCATTAGGTTCACGAACTTCTGGGGCATACCTTTTCGATGAAGAGTACTGAAAATCGATGTTCGATCAACTGAATCGAAGGCGCCTTTCAGGTCTAAGAAAAGCATTATTGTTGGTCGGCGGTGCGTGTGACGCGTTTCAAGTAGTCGGCGAAGAGTAAAATTCTGGTCGATGCATCCTCGACCTGGGCGGAATCCTGCCTGCTGTTCGCGGACATTCCTCTCGCGAGCCGGTGTAAGACGGTGCAGCAAAATCGAAGCTAATACTTTGGCGACTATCGGGATTAAGCTAGTCCCACGATGGTTACTACAGTCATTGCGTATTCCCTTCTTGAAGATGGGAACAATCAATGACTCGCTCCATATTACCGGAATACGCTCCTCGTTCCAAATGTCACGGAGCAAGGCGGTAAGTGATTTTATCAACGCCTCACCACCCAGTTTGAAAAGAACTGGAGGGAGTTCGTCGGGACCTGCCGCTTTCCCCCGCCTTAGTAATCGAATACATGACTCTACTTCTACTTCTGATGGGGGCTCAAGTGATACCACCCAAGAAGTCACAGTTGTTGACACGGGAGTAACTACACTAGCGTGCGGCCAGCTAAACTGTTCCTTGAAGTACTCGGCCCTACGGTCAAGCCTTTGCTGTTTGTTATGGATGGGTTCTCCATTCCTATTGCAAATCGTTTCACTGACCTGAGTTCGCCGTCCACCGGTGTCACGAATAAGTTTGAACAGTCTTTGACTGTTACCTGAAGAAGCTGCCACTTCCATTTCTTCGGCCACATTGACCCACCAATTTTCGCGATCCTTCTTGAGGCTTCGCGTAACTTGTCTTTGCAGCTTTCTCCGCATCTTATTCATCTCGTTACGGTTCGAGAGCTGACGCTTTTGCTCCATTATACTCAGCGACTCTTGCGAGATCCAGTGTCTTTGATGGACAACGGATCCAGGACCACAGGCAAAACCTGCTGCAACGTGCATCGCCTGTTTGATATGAGACCAATGCTCATCTACATTACTGTTCTCCGTGGATCCTAGCTCATGTGCTAACTTCTGCTCATAACGGGTGCAAACGTCTGGATCACACAAACGTTGCACGGCTAATCGGGTTTGCGGTTTGCGACGATGACCATGGAGCTGGAGAGATAATCGCATTAAAACTAATGCATGGTCCGACTCTACGTACGTGGACCAGTAAGATCTACAGTTCTGAACAGAACTGCGCCACCGGTAGCTTACGGCGATATGGTCAATTTGACTAAAAGTACCTGTAGAGTTAGAGCGCCATGTCGCTGTGCGACGCGAGCTGTGTCGGAAATTTGTGCTAGACAAGAACAATCGATTGTCTGCACAAAATTGGAGAAGCCTATCCCCGTTATCTGTGCGCTCAGCGGGTAAAGCACAACGCCCACCTAAACAGGCTTCTGACACACTGAGTTTGCCAACTTGTGCATTGAAGTCACCAGCTAGCACTACAATGTCGGAACCTTTACTGCTGCGAACGAGAGTGGCGAGGGCATCATAGAACTCATCTTTCTGCAAGTCTGAGCTGCACTCCGTTGGGGCGTACGCCGAGATCACGAACAAATTGCGTTTAACACAACTATCCTTTCGAACGCCGACTGACCCTTGGAGTCTCACAGCACATAAACGACTGTTAACAGGGATCCAGTCTAATAGGGCAGCCTCAGCCTTGTCAGTCAAGACAATTCCTACACCACGTTGACCCAAAGCTCTAGCTGCTTCGTCTCCTGAGGTGCGCAGAATATACCTCGATGAGATACCAGGAGCAGTTAGCTGAATTACATTGCTCGAATCCTGGATACGCGTTTCGCTTAAGCAGCAAACATCAATCTTCAGAGAGTTCATTGTGAGGGCTAGGCACGCCTGCTGACCGGCCTGCATGAGTGTACGCACGTTGAAGGAGCCGAGATTCAGAGGCTGACGGGGCTTGAGAAAATGTGAGTTACCAGACAGAGGATTACTCCCGACACTGGCAGTGAATCGTTGCGAGTATCGACCGTGTTATCAGTGGGAGCATTATGGGTGGATAGATGGGGCAAAGAGGGATGGTTAGGGACAGAGACAAAGGTTGAATAACAGAGAGGGAACTCTGAGCAGTAGCACACTTATCACTACCCACCCCGCTCGCTGCAATGGGCAGCGCGGTCCTGATTAGCCTGCGAGACGACCGATGCAGTATGGAATTCTTTGTATTCGTGCAGTTCATGGGAGATGTTGGACGGGTACTGCTAGGGTGTCCAGCCACAAAGCAGGAGAACGATTAGGGTCCTCATCCAAAGCCTTTAGTTCTAACAAGAACCTATCCGCAAGGCAGCGGGATGGCTTAGTGGAAGCCCATTTGCTTGGATCAATTATTCTTCCACTGGTTTTTCCGACTGAGTTGCCAGCTCAAATCAACCCCCAACCTGGAGGACCAGGAGACTGGACTTTGTCTGACCTCTACCCATTGACCTGTCAGGTATGATTGCATCTCCGGCTTAAGGAAGCCATCCTGTATAGCTCTTTGGGTCATAGAGGCGCGCAAGCCATCACACCACGTCAAGGTGCAGTCTCGTCGTGATGGGGTCCTAGTTGCCAACACACGGAATGCAGTCTAACTGTAGAAACGTACATCGACCAATCACTCTGATTTGACAGAAAGTGACAGTGGAAGGGGCATTTACCCCATAGCCACGAAGGCCCACTGAACTAGTGGGGATAACCGGCAACCAGACCCTGAGATTTGGAGTGGTAAAGAACCACATAAGATCCCAATAGGTCAAGTTTGGTAACGATCCCGACTACAGTGGAACACTGTCTACCACCAAATTAACCAATGATGGCGAGGATTCCCCAATGCCTTATAATAAAAGTTCACCAGCTACACAGGCCATCCACGGATGGCGCGAATGAAAGCCATCGCGCGCTCCTACGCATACTGGCTTAACATAAACTCAAACATTGTTGAGCTTGTCCGCAAGTGCCAGCAATGCACGCTAGCGACCAAAGCACCTGTGAAATAGGAGCTTCATACATGGCCTTTATCTTCTGGGCCCTGGGCACGAATCCATGTAGACTACGCCGAACCTATGGTGGTAGACGGCTCTGTTTTCGCCCGGCTCACTACCACGCTTGATCTATTGAGGCCTTATGTGGTTACCACTTTAGGTATCAGGATCATGGTTGCCGGTTTCCTTCACACTACAAATCATGAAAACAGACAACGATACATGCACTCGCTGTTTTGCTCGCTCTGCTCACTCGAAAAACAAGCACAAACTCATCACCCCCACTAACATTCGCGGAATGAACTATAATAGCGATTCTGTGCACCAATTCCTCCAATTTTCCTCTCCTCTTGCTCTATTTTTGAACGAAACCCAAATCTCCCCCTCACCAGACACCACTCACCTCCAATTTTTCAACTATACCTTTCACTCCTCTTTTTTCACCCGAAGGTGGTGTCTGTGCCTTTGTCCACCAGTCAGTCGCCACATCCAGAATCCAGAATCTTGACTTTTTCAATTGTGAATTTAAGTTGATGTGGCTGAAACCCTGACTTTCTTGTTCTACTGACCACTTGTGTTGCTTACCGTCCACCCAACAGTAGCGATCCATCGATCTTTAATTACTAATCTTTGAACATTGAGCACTTGTTTGTTACGGATCCCAACCGCCATATCACCATCCTAGATTTTAATGTTCACAATCAAGTTTGGTTGACTCACTCATCGGACACTTCTGCTATGAAACGCGAAGTCCAACATTTCGCCGTGGTCAACAACCTGTGCCAACTTGTTGACCTCCCCACACGTATTCCCGATCGGGCTGGTGATCGTGCCCATACCCTTGACCGTGTTCTCACTGTTGTTCCTTCTGTTCTCAGGCATCTCTGCTCTCTTTCCACTTGGTTCATGTGACCACTGTGTTATTTCCTGTTCCATCAATTTTACTCACCCCGATCCTCCACTTACTTCGAGATACACATTTTGGCGTTACAGTTCAGACAACTGGGATGGTTTTCGCGACTTCCTAGCCTTCTGTCCTGGGAATGATCGCTGCTTTACGTCAAATGTTTCTGTTTCCGTTTCTATCTTCACTGACATTGTTCTTCAAGTCATGCAACTTTTTAATCTTCACTTTTCCAAACCCGGCAAACCCGAATCCCCCAAGTGGTTCAACCACGCATGTGATCGTGCTGTACGTTTGAAGTGTGCAATATTTCGCCGCTGGTGCCGCTCGCCTACTCCCGACTCCCACCGGCGCTTCGTGCAAGCAAGGACCAGATGTTAGTCAACCATACAGAGAGCCAAAGAACGGTTCGTCTGCTGGAAAGTCGAACGCTTACTCTCATCTGCCGCCGGTAGCCTAACATTTTGGTCCCCTACCAAAGAAGTCTCCCGCAATTTTTGCCCTTCCAATTTCTCTCCTATTTGCGATTCTTCTGGTGATCTTGTTTGTGAACCACACGAGAAAGCCGAAGTTTTTGCATCTCGGTTTTCCTCCAACTCCACCTTACCCACTTATCCCATTCCCCTGGTTCCTTCTCTTCCTTTTGTCTCCCACTTTCAACCTTATAGTAGCACTAGGAAGATCCGCCAAGCGCTGCGTTCTCTGGTCGTATACAAACCACCCGGTCCGGACGGTATACCACCCATCGTCCTTAAAGTGTGTACTCCTGAATTGGCCCCTATCTTACGTCGTCTTTTCTATCTCTCTCTCTGCAGCTTTCTACTTTCCCGATTCCCTGGAAACACTCAGTGATTTTTCCTATTCTTAAACGCGGTGATCCTTCTGACCCGAATAACTATCGTCCTATTTCCATCACACCTGTTTCTTGCAAGTATTCGAAACTGTCATCTTCGACCAACTGCGTACGTTTCTCGAACGCGGACTACTGAGCGATCGCCAATATGGATTCCGACCTTGTCGTTCCACCGGTGATATCCTGGCTTTCGTCTCACACTCCTGGTCAGATGCACTCGACAATCACGGCGAAAAAGACATGATCTCGATCGATTTCTCTAAGACCTTTAACCGAGTTTGGCACAAAGGTTTTCTGGCGAAACTGCCCACGTTCGGGTTTTCCTCCAATCTCGTATCGTGGAAATCAAGTTCCCTCAGTAAGCGAACCATCTCCGTCCGAGTTCATGACGTTCTGTCCCAGCCATTCCGTGTGAATGCTGGTGTTCCCCAACGTTCAGTACTTGCCCCCACCCTATTTCTTTTATTCATGAACGATCTTCTATCCACTAATTCCGACCCGATGCATTCCTTTACCGATGACGCCACCTTTCATCCATCCCTTTCTTACCGTACTCCCCGCCATGCCAACACCAACATCGACCCTGACCGCAGTGCAGTGTATCTTAAGAGTCCGATCTCTAACACATCTTCTCTTGGGGATCCCACAATCATGTTGCATTTACCGATTCTAAAACTTCTCTTCCCTCAATTTCACTGAAACATCATTCATTCTCCCCTTACTTATCTTTTAACTCAACTGTGCTGCCTGTCACAGATTCTATTTCTCTTTTTGGCTTATCTATAACTCCCTCTCTATGTTGGTCCGCTTTCATATCTCAGCTCAGCTCTCGTGCTGCGCACAAAGTTGGTTTTCTTTTTCGCGCCAGACGCTTCTTCACACCAGCTCATCTTCTGTTGTACAAAGCTAAAATCCGTCCCGCACTTGAATACTACAATCACGTGTGGAGTGGACCTTCGTCTACCTCTCTTCCTCTTCTTAATCAGGTTCAACGAAAGGTCATTCGGCTGATCGCCGACCCTTCTTTAACCTCCAATCTGCAGTGACTAGCCCATCGTCAGGCTGTTGTTTCGTTGTCTCTCTTCTGCCGATATTATTTTGGATATTTTTCTTCTGAGCTTGCTTCGGCAGTTTTTTCTCAAAACTTTTCCCCGATCTTCACGTACCCACGCAACTAGTCATCCTCATCAACTTTCTGTCGCTAGATGCCGCACTTCTATCTTTCAATTTTCTTTCTCTCCCCGGACCGTTAAGTTAAGGAATACTCTTCCTCTTTCTGTCTTCCCGCCCACTTACAACCTTTCCCTCTTTAAAAGCAGGATCAATAAGCTGGTTCTAACGTGAATGTTTCCCCTCAACCCACTTTTACAGTGTCTTCTGACTATGGGGTTTACCCCTTACACTGAACTAATTCCAATGACGCAAGCATCCACATTCACTACAGTAACCGCAATCAGTTCTCTTTTCTCCCAAGTCGGTGTCCTCGAAACTTTCGTTACGGATAATGGTGTTCAGTTTTCCTCAACGGATTTTAAACAGTTTTGCGACCGTATGGGTACACATCATGAGCTTATCCCCCTGTATCATCCCCAATCCAATGGACAAGCGGAACGATTCGTATGTACCTTTAAGAGGACTCTCCAGAAATTGCAGGGGGAGGGAAGTCTACCGTTCATTTTGGACACTTTCTTACGAACCTATCGCTCAACACCCAACCCATCGGCACCAAATGAGAAGTTACCAGCGGAAGTGTTCTTGGAACGATGTATGAGAACACCACTTTACGCGATGTTGCCAACTACTTCCGTGGGTCCCAGAAATTTCATAATGGAAACTCAGTTCAATCGGAATCATGGGGCGAAGAGATGGGGTTTTCAAAACAGGTGACTTAGTCTATGTGCTAGTGTTAAGTGGATATCAAAAGAGTTGGATTCCCGGTGTTCTTCAGCATCCGGTTGGCAGTGTCCTGTATGCAGTCAGCTGTAATGGGCGAACCTGGACAAGGTATGTAAACCATTTACGGCATCGATATGCATCCAAAACTAAGCTTCACTCTGGCCATCAAGAACTTCCACCTGATGTATTGTTAGACACATTCGCACTTCCACAACAGCTGTAAAAACTATTAAATCAATACTGAGCCACCTGTAGAGCACAGGCATTCGACACGAACACGTGCACTGATTCAAAATTTGAACATTCAGCCACAGATAAAGACTTATTTGTAACTCCTTACTTCTGGAGGGAGGCATTACAGAAGCAGCCGCATAACCAGTACTACCCTGTTTGTCATGACCATTTTGTTCGGCTAACATTTTATCGATAATTCAATAGCGCCCAGCTTGGTGTCTTGATTGGTCTTCAATTGGCCAATCACGCTCATTTATGTATCGTATTAAGGTCACGTGTCAGGCGACACAGCAATATGTTCATTATGTCCGATAAAGCGTTGCTCGGGACCTTTGTGGTTCTGATCTGCGAGTTATTGGTTTTAACATCCGCCAATGACTTTAGCTTCTGAGCAAACTGATCTAGAGACTGTCCATTCTCTTGTTTCACAGTTGCAAGATTATGAATAGTGAACATCTTGTTTCCCCGGCGAACGTAGAGATCAGTGAGTACCTCGATGGCCTTGTCATAACTTTTAGTCAACAATATGTTCATATGCTGTGGGGGAAATGTACGATATTAGCAGATCCAACTTGTCAGAGTTCACGGATTCAGCCACCTTCAGAAGACTGCAGAATGTTCGATACCAATGACTCCACTGCATGGCGGCATCTGGTGCACTTGGTTCTGCGTCGAACCGTTCCAAACGAATTATACATTCCATCGCAGTGGTTTGCATGTTGAATAAATTATTATATGCGCAATCCACAGCCAGATTCGAGAATAGACGGAGAACGAAAGAGACCCACAATTCACACTTTATTCAGCATACAAAACGTATGAGAGCTGAAAAGAGAAAAAAAAGTTGCATAGCAAAAACGATAAACAATTTTAGACTTCTTCCGCCGTGGAGAGAAGCCTCAAGTACTTCACTCCTACGTCCATCTAGCGGAGGTTTTTAGACCGGTAAACTGTTTCTATCCGTGTGTATCCGCTGGAATGTACTCCCCAGGGGCATATCGGTGAAAACTAGCTGTTGCCCGTCAAGTGGTTCAGAGACTGGACTTTGTCTGACATCTACCCAGTGACCTGTGAGGCACGATTGCATCTCTGGCTTAGGAAGCCAATCTGCATAGCTCTTCGGTTCACGGATACACGCAAGCAATCGCACCAGGCATGTCTGCATCCCCAGTTGCGCTATTAGATGCTCCCGGATCGACTCCAAATTCCAGATAAAATGAGGCACGGAGACGCCTTAAACGCCAACTGGGTCATTGCCTGAGAAACGACCGTGAGCAGTGGTGGACTGCGAAGTGTATGGACATGGGAAAACTGGGGCGATCAGCAACAGCCGCAACTTTTTCCGTCTAATCAGAATTACCGGTCCCGAAAGCCAGACGTTAGTGAACTGATCAAAGATGCGAACGGCTCAGTGATTCAAACTCAGGAGCGTCGTACAGTTACTTAGGCGGAGCATTCCGAGCAGTTTACTTGGTCTTTTACCACGGCAGGCTTGCTAAGTAGCACCATAGTTACAGCTCTGGTTTTACACACCAATCCTCCGTCAGAAGAGGAGGTTCTGTGTGAGATAAGCTACCTTAAACGACATAAGGCCGCTGGACCAGATGGGTTGCCTCCTCCTATTTTCAAAGACGGTGGCTCAACAGTTATTGGATTTGAAAAAACTCCGTTTGGTATGGGATGAGGAACAGGTTCCCAATAGTTGGTGTGAATCGGTGATCGTACCAATTTACAAGAAGGGTGACAGGTCCTCTCGTGAAAACCACAGGGGAAGAAGCCTGGTTAGCATCGCATCTAAACTTCTCCCTAGTATTATTCTCCACAGCCTACGAAACACCCGTGAACAGTGCTTGCGCGAGATTCAAGCTGGAATGAGACCTGGTCGAGGTTATTTATCACATATTTACCATTCGACAGATTTCAGAACAGGCACAGGTCCCATAGGCCCAATATCCTCCATTTTCTTGATCTTGAAGCGGCCTTTGACGCCATCTATCGCACAGTTCTCTAGCGCTGCCTCTTGTTTAGGGTGTACCAGAGAAATCCATTCCCACCATTAGGTCCTTTCCACATGAACAGCCGAAGCCGAGTTCGGACTTACAGTGGTCTTTCATTCGAGTTCACCACGACAAGCGGTGTACGTCAACGTTGCCTTCCTTCTCCTTTTTTCTTTGACTTTATGAGTTGTATGGTCTTAGAGACCGCACTTTTGTTATGTGCAGGTGGTATTGGACTTCACCCGGATCGGGAAGGTATCAGGCCCTGAATATGAGGACGACATTGTTCCTCTAAGTGAAGATCGAGACGGCTTGAGTAACTGTGTGGAAATGTTTGGTATGGGTTTTGCACCTTAAAATTGCAAGATGCTGTTGCAGGTCTTGGTTGGTCCAACGTCAAACCTTTCAGTGTCTGGGGAGACTAGACCAGATGGACAAGTTATCTGGGCAGCGGCGTATCACCCGGCAGTCGGAAATCGGATGTGTCTGCGTATACAGAAGGCTCGTTTGGCCTTTACCAACCTGAGTCATCTGCGGCGTCCACATAACATCCGTTCATTCATGAAGGGTCGAGTGTACGCTGCGGTAGTCAGACCAGTGCTTCTGTGTGGTTCGGAGACGTAGCAACTGCTGGTGGAGGATATACGAAAATTGTAGGTATTTGAACACTGATGTTTTCGTACCATTGCTTGAATATGGTTGGAACACCGCATCGGCAGTGCTGAGGTTCGGCGGAGTATTAGGTTCACGAAACAAATCACTAGATAAAACACTAAAGCTCACCAGGTTAAGATGGCTAGGACGTGTTGCGTATGTCCCCTGATGAAATTCCTCGGTGCACCATATTCGCTGAGGCGGGTAACGACTGAAAGATGAGTAAGGGTGGCCAGTCCGTAACACGGAAGTAACGTATGAAAATCCTAACCTGTGCACTTGGCTATGTACGGCGTGTTGGACTTCTTGGGTGGGGTCCGAGATCCCTCAATCAGTGGTTATATATGCTAGAGAAAATGGCTGGATGTTGCGATCAGTGGACTTCTTGTACCTACAAACTTTTTTTTATCGACTTGATACCAATAATCGTAGTGTTTTATTACTCTAATATTTCTGTCCTGTCTCGCCGTTTCCGACTGAACCTGTCGCCAGGATATAGCAAACAAAGTCACCGCACACTGCATGGTTAATGGCTGTCTGAACAGAACTGCATAGATAAGCTATATATATGTTTACTAACAAATCCACAAACCCTTTACACAGACAAATAAAACGTACGCATCGAAAATACACAACCGGTCAACTGAATAGAGAGGAATGAATATTCCGCACATTTCCACGCGCGTAAACAATAAGTTTGTATAATATATGCGCGCTTATAGCACACGGCCCGTTGGTAAAACCGGCTTTTGTTCGGTTTCATAAGTAGACATTTTACACATCAAAAGTGAACTGATACGAAGGAAATCGATATCCGGGGTAACGTACATTATTTAATGGACATTCAATTTATTATATTTATTTAACACACAGAAATGTCTCGACATACCAAGTTAAATATCGCTTTATTTCATGCCCTTTAAATGCGTAAAGATAACTATTAAAGATAATCATTTGGGGGACAAAAGTGAGCATGGAAAAACGCAACTTGGGAAAGGTGGCACAAATTCTCGAGGCATTTCATGCATTTCATATGACTGGCAAAAATTGTTCGGAACCCCCTCAGAAACCAACCAGAAACCGCTCGAAAACAGGTGAAAAACCGATCGGTGTCGGAGGGATTTTTTTGGTACATGCTTGCGATTCAGTGCAGTGGAAGGGGCATTTACCCCATAGCCACGAAGGCCCACTGAACTAGTGGGGATAACCGGCAACCAGACCCTGATATTTGGAGTGGTAAAGAACCACATAAGATCCCAATAGGTCAGGTGTGGTAATGATCCCGACTACAGTGGATTACTGTCTACCACCAAAGAACAAGTTAACTTGTCCTTTGAGAGAATTCGCTCGAATTAGCGCTGTTTTTGAAAGTTACTCACCAAGAAGTGATTTGTAACGAGAGGATAAGAGAATGTACATAGGGTAAATTGAGCATGATAACAGCAAGTATTCTCTGGAAGCCGCGAAAGAGATATCAATTTTTCGTCCGTTTTCTTCCGAAGTGCAGGCGTGTTCAGATGGTCCCCAACAGCGTTGCCCAAACATCTAAATGATAGCACTCATGGCTTTTCCACACCTTGCACAAACGGGGTTGATATGAAACCCGTACGAATACGCCGTTCGCGACCGAAACTACCCCACAGCTTCTGTGTGAGCGCGGGCCACGCCGACCCCGTCCAAAACACGCCCCACGTGGCCTTCAGGTCAGTTCAGTTCAGTTCAGTCTGCACAGGACAGGTAATGGCCACGGCCAATCGAGCGTCCAGAATTCCTTCGATGGTATGCACACCAGTTATGCACCCACTACTGCTGAGTGTATTTCGTCGAATCCCCGCTGAAAATGAGAGGGAAACGGAAAACCTCATCGCACATCAACTGCGAGAGACATTATGCATCGTGAGCGTTCACTGAGACAGTATGCAATGAGGGAAAAAGTCTGCTCAAACATACTCAGAAGGACCACAGTGCCACCCGTCATCCATCTAGTTGATATACTCAAGGATCACTACAAGGAAATATCTCATACCACTTGCGATCTAGGGCATCTTTGAAGGATTGGACGGTCTGCAGATCTACCATTCCACCAGGCAGACCGTTCCAACCGTTCACAAACATGTTGTCAGTTGAAATAGACTATCTGGTCTAAGGCCAGAAAAGCCCTTCATTACCTTGAACGTTTCTATGAAATCCTCTCGACGTCTCCTCCTTTCCAACGAGAAGAGATTCAGGTCACAGAGTCTCTGCTTGTAAGTCTTACCCCTCTGCCCTTCAACCATTCGCGTGGCGAGACGTTGGACTTTCTCGAGGCAGACGGCGTCCTTTTTGTAGAAGGGTGATCAAGCCTGCACGCTACCTTCTAAGTGAGGTCGTACTAAGGCCATGTAAATAGGTACGAGTACCTCCGGCTTCCGGCAAGACAAAGCTGATTGCAGTCTAAAGAGCTCCCCACGAGCCTTATGCTCAGCAGCGTTGCACTGCTCCGACCATTTGAAGTCACTTTTCATGATGATCCCCAGGTCTTTAACCCTACTGGCTGCCTCTACGGTGAACAGCCCTTGATCATGAGCGACAGTTAGGCTCTCGGTTGTCCTTGACAGCAAATGGCTTTCTCCAGCTTCCAGAGGTAAATCCCATTTGTATGCCCAGTTCAGGACGGCACCTATTTCCCTGTCCAAGTCCGCCCTACCCTCAGATCCAACAATCTTCACATTATCCGCAAAAATAAAGCTGGGCGATTGAAGAGCGGATGCCAGGTTATTAGTAAATATCAAGAATAGGACCGGGCCTAGGACGGACCCCTGAGGTACACCACTGGTGAAGTTCATCAAACTGGAGCAACTGTCCCCCATTTTGACGTAAAACGTCCTGTGGGAGAGGAAGTCCTCCAGCCACCTATATACTGGCCCACCTATGCCGAACGTCTCCATCTTGCATAGCAAAAGACGATGACTAACGGAGTCGAAAGCCTTGCTAAAGTCGAGGTAGCATACCTCAACTTCCTTACCTTTGTCTAGTCGTCGAGTTACTTCATCTAAGAAGCACAAGAGATTGGTCAGACAAGATGCCTTTTTCAGGAATCCATGCTAAGCCTGGCGCAGCATGGAGTGCTGCAGTAAGTGCTGGCAGATATGGGAACGGATGAATTTCTCCAGGACTTGGTGTGGCTAGAACCAATCGTGTGTCCAGATTGTTGTGTTGTCTGCGCTTTTTCGTAGCTCCCAACACTTCGTGGTTTTCTTTTCCTGAAAGGCAGAAGTTTTGTGCAGCATCAGTCCTGGCATAGAAAGGTGGAAACAATAAGTCAATTTCGTCTGACCCTAAAAGCTGCCTAACATAACTCGGGGTATACTGCCACTCAACATATGTCTACTGCTTTCTTAAAAGCCTTCACTGTTGTGGTATTTATGACCTCATCCGGGAGCTTAGTCCAGTAGGGTACCACTCTATTCGAGAAATACTTCGCCGTAACTTGGAGCTTCGAAAGCTTCTTTTTGTAATCTAAGGCTATGCTCCCTTGTGCCTCTCTCTGGGATCGGACAGAAAAGATCTCGGTTTATTCCTGATAATCCCTTCATTACCTGGAAGGTTGATATCGAATCCCCGAGAATGCGCCGCCTTTTCACAGAGAACAGATCTAGGGCACGGAGACGCTCTGTGTAGTTAAACCCCCTTTGCCCAGCCACCATTCTAGGGGCTAGCCCTTGCACTTTCTCCAGACACTCTATATCCTTCGTGTAATACGGTGCCCAGGCCTGCACGCAGTACTCCATATGCGGCCTAACCATGGCCTGATGTATCGGAACAAAAATCTCCGGCTCTCTAAACGACATAATGGATCTGACTCGAAAGGGTTCTCTCCTGGCCGTACTGGCTGCTGAGGTGCACTGCTTTGACGGCCTAAAGCTGTTGTCCATTATAACCCCCAAGTCTCTGACCTGCGAGACCACTTGCAACGAACCCACACCATTCCTACTAGCCCCTGTATTTACGGTCAAGCATTGACACTTAGTGAGGTTTAGTGGAAGGTCCCATTTGCGTGACCAGTTTTGTACTGCTAACACGTCAAGTTCTATATCTACCCCAGCTATTTTGGCGTCATCGGCAAACATAAAGGTGGGGTTTGTAAGTCCACGTGCCAGGTCATTGATGAAGATAATAATAATAATAATGGTATATTTCTTGATCGTGGTCAAGACACATGCACAAGGCATGATCAGAGAACACAGCAATTCACATTTATGTAGGGTTATCACAATTTAGAAGAATATGGTTCACACAACTGCAGTAATAGAACGATCAGCTTGGACGGTGTTTAAGTGAGCTAAAGAGAGGACGGTTAGCGCGGCTATTGCGAATCGGTTTCGAATTCGGGACGGGGACGGTGCGGTTAGCGGGATGGACGTGGGAATGAAGGAAAAGCGATACTGAAGAAGGGTCAAAGTGCAGTGTTCGCAAGAACCCATAAAGAGTAAGAGAGTAAGAGCAGAGGGCCGAGCACTGAGCCCTGTGGCACAGCACTTGTTACACCTTCCCGTTCTGAGACATGACTACCCACCTTAACACTAAAAGTTCGCCCTGCTAAAAAACTATTTATCCATTGTCTTGCCTTTCCAACGATTCCCATAGTGGCTCTTACCACTTAATTTCCTTAACGTCCTGATGGTGCCACGTTATGATTAAATAAAGGAGAGACGGGTGCTCCCCACCTTTGTGTCTAGAGGCCTGTGTCTCATGCTGCGTAAGTGCATGCAACTGGACCCACTGCAGAAACTTGTCGTCCGTTGATCCCGTTAGTGCTATCCAGCTTTCCCAGTTAATTTCGGGTAGGTAAAGATCCATTAATAAGATGAACTCCTTTGTCTGTGCCAGCACAACATCCAGCATTTGCAAGAACTCAAAGTCTTCCTCATCTGTCGCTAGCGGTGCCCTGTAGATACAGATAGTGCATACTGTTCGCGCCTCGATCCTGATAAAGCAGGATCTGGCCTGTACATTACCGGAGTATAGTTGAACGGAGCCTCCCAGTGGCTTATATCGGTCCGTATTAGAGGTGCTACTCCGCCACCTGCTTTCCATCTGTTCTATCCTGTGTGTAGGAGGCGTACTCCTGAAAGCGCATGTCAGTATCTGGCTTTATCCAGGTTTCCGTCAATGCAACGACATCAGACTCTGCGATCCTAGTCGTCAACTCCCCTATTTTTCCCGGGAGACTGCAGGTGTTGGTGTACAATATTGAGGGTTCCCTGGTCCTTGCTACTGGCTTCATTGCTAATTTTACGGCTAGGGCACCCTTGGGCGCAATCTCCGGGCAGAAGTCCCGTTTTTGCCTCTAAAGGTGTCGGCGGTGAAGGATCTTGGATATCAAGCGACACTCTGAGTTTCGTGGCTTTTTGTTTTCCACCCGTGGACGCGGTTTCGGGCTCAACATGCACAGCGGACTTTCCCTCCTTTTGAGTCGCCATACCGATGGCCCGGGATGGTCTTGCGACCACCTCAACCCAACTGGTTTCCTCGGCTTTTCCCTCTCATACCTCCAACCTCGTTGTTTGCACCAAGAGGAAATGTTTGGGAGTCTTCTTTATAATCAAGCTGGCTGGCTGGCTGGCTGCACCTTCTCAACACCAACCGGACTGAGTGCCCTGTGAGTCCCCTTCTTTTTGGTCTTTTGAACTTCTTAAACTTTGGCTTTTCGTTTACCGGCTTCTAAGGCCACATTATGAACCTTAATGGCTCCTTGGGCTCTAGGTGTTGACTTCCCGAGAGGAGCCATCTCCAGTTTCGCTATATGTAGATTCGGCCTCTTAAGATAAGGTGTGCCCGTTCTCAGCGAGACTATGGCATTACCCGGTTTGACAAATGCTGGGCTGTCAGGTGTAACCCTAATTATTACCTGCGTGCTGCCTTCAACTGCTTCCGCCCTAGACAGCAGCATATCCCTCCAGTATACACTGTGGAACACAACTACCAGGGGTCGTGGCGGCGCTGGTTGTGTTCCACCCCATAGTCCTATTTGATGGCACTTGACTATTGGTGTCGTAGGAGGTAGACCAGCCATCCTAAGAACCTCAGTCACATGCCGGCGATTTTCCTCCTTCCTGATCCTACCGTCTTTTACTATGTTCTCCCCAAGGTTATGAAGTAGCAGTCTTCTACTTCCGTCCGCCTTGATCTCGGTGTCACGCTTCATGCGTTGCACTTCAGCATCTAGGCGTTTAACCTGCTCCTTGAAGGATTCCACTTCCGTCAGGAGGCTTTTTCCACATTGGTGAATCCTGCTACCTCTTTGCTTTCTTCACCCTTTGGCTTGGGTTGTCTTTCTTATTCTTCTGGTCTGGCACTCAGTTTTCCCCTCCCTCTAAGCTCTAGATTGGACTCACTCTCTCTGGTCTTGGTTCCAGCTTCATGTTCCTGTCACCTTTTCCTAGTTCGCCTCGAATCATGCACCAGCACTCGCTTGCAAACGCGAAGCAGTGGGCGCATATCCACCTGAGCGATGCGTACTTGATGTGCTACTCGAAGTCTTTCTCCTCCAGCTTGGAGCACCTTTGATGATACCAAATACAACACTGGTCGCAATGTTGCAACAGGTCCGTGCATTCCTTGTTCCCACAACCTACTTCCTGATCCATGGGATCAGCCTCTGTTCTATTAATTTCGGCAGTGGTGGTCGAGTTTCTTTGAAAGTACCGTCTCGAGCACCAGTAGGATAATAACACAACCTTTTAAACAGACACGAACGGTACGCCAAGGCAAATGCAGCTAACCCGCACACTAAAAAAGTTCCACAAACGCGGCACACTAGAAAAAGAACCACAAAAAGATGTCATCCGGTATCGGTCGCGCTGACATCAACAAAAAACACCAAAAAGGACACCAAAAAGTATAACCAGTTTTTGAAGAGAATAATTTCTTCTGAGGAGAATGAACTCTTCAAAAAGCACGCGTACCGAAATACTAATTAGGTACGTTAGTTTGGGCGAAATAACGTATGTTATTCCACCAAGCAATGCAAAAATGCTTATGGCTGGGAGCAACTGGAAAATTCAAACGGCGCGGCAACTCACAAGTTTAAAGTCAACCTTCTCAATTCAGTTTGCACAGGAGTTTGTGTGGCTAAAGCCAGTCGTGTGTCTAGATGGTCATGTTGTCGGCGCTTTTCTGTAGCTGCTAACACTGCGTGTTCAAGACAGTAGAAGTCGCCCACCTATTCAGAAGAAGACTCTGATAGGGCTTTTTGAGCTCTTGTTACTCCAAGATTTCGCTTAGCATTTCTTGCCCAAAAGATTTTGTATTGTAAAGCTCTCTTGAACAGCTAACGTAGTCCGAGGGTCCGGTTCATTTAGTTCAGGAACGGTAGCGGCCGGAGCAAATCGAGACTTCGGATTTCTTCCGGTGGTATCCACTGATATCCACACCACCAGTGCATGCAGTTTGGTTTCTCAATTCCTGTGCCACTCTGGTAAGTCGTCCAGCTTGATAATTGGGATCTTTTTCCTGTGGTTCTGTCCACTTGTGGACTATGATTCAAATACTATGCCCTCAAAATAGACAAAAATTTAGCAATCATGTGCCTGGGTTGTTCAAAGTTTGTTCGACCTCTCGGCACATCCTTTCAGTATGATGTGCTTGACGGTTGGGTACATCGTGAAAGTATAGAGGACTTTCGAGGGCGGCTAGAGAACGTGTCTTCTATGCAGTCTGGCAGTGAAATGCTAACGATATCCCCTCCATCGGACGAATAGAGAAGACGCAAGTCGGTTTGCAGATGCGAGGTGTATTCTATATATCGTGACACCGAAGCAATACCGGTACGAGAGATTTACCGAACGGAAAACGAAATGCAGCGGCTGTGCAGAAAGCAAACCGCGAGCGCGTACAATCGGCGAACGACCGAATGCGAAAGTGATTCAAAACGAGGTCGACGGAAACCTCGGAAAGGTCAGTCCAGTAAGACGTACGCAATGGGACAACACTATGAGGTCGATATCAAAGGTCGGAAAAGCTCGTAGAGAAAATAGATCCAAAATGGTGTCCAGAAAACAGTCATTTTCTCAGAACGATCGAGGTCACTACAGCAGCTTCCTGCTAGAAAGCACGGGAAGCTTTCGAAAGATTTCAAGGAGGAGAAAACATAAAAAAAGATATTCGTGTGCTTGAATACGTGCAAAATACGTGAATGTAGCTGTTCTGTATGATACTGACGGGCGGAATCCGTGGTGTGCGGGGACCGTGGAATGATGGTCCAGTGTAAACCGGATTCGTTGCCAATGACATCGGTTGCGTGAATCGTCACCGAGGTATGCCACACCAATAACGTTCAGCGTCGGGTAACCGTTAACCAATATGATACCCAGAAACCAAATCGGTAGGTTAGTCAGTGGCAAGGAACGAGAGCGACAGGGCCGATTTAGGATGCAAAAGCTGGTGCCGAAATTCTCCAGATTTCGTGGGACCATCAAAGCGTGCCACATGGCGAGGTTCCATGAAACGAAAAGAAACGGAAAGCTGGTGTGGCAGCCGCAATGTACTTGACTAGAATACAGCAATAACTAACGAGGTATGTTAAATCGTGTAGAAACGGTAAAAACGAAAGTTATTACTGCGAAGTGCAAAGACTAAGATCGTGTCTGGCGTAGTCGCGAAAACGTGCTGGGCAAACCATCTTCCGACCGGAACGTGAGACGGGAGCTTCGTTCACGAACGGGTGAGCAGGCGTGCTCCGCTGTCTTGAACTTGAGACAGCATTCCCCCTCGAGGACGTAGCAGGGCCAACGGACGGCTATGTTGAACATAAGACGAAAGCCTCATTGGAAGTCGTAGCAGGCAACGCTAGCTGCAGACCTTGACGTGACACGGAAGTGTCGTCAACAGGTAGTGCAGGGTTAAAATCGAATCTCATGTCAGCGGGCGACACGCTATCATCAATGTACGCGGCTTTGAGACGATCGATGCTGACCGTATCGACGCGGCCGTGTAGATCAACCTTAAAGGTCTTATCATGACGAGAAATCACGCGAAATGGGCCTTCGTAAGGCTGTTGCCGTTGTTTGCTCACCGGATAAATACGAACGTATAAATAAGAACAAGTTCCGAAATCGGTCGAAACAAAATACTGTCGTCTCTGCATCCGAGTCTGTGCCAGGGCTAGATTTTGTATGTACGTAGACAAACGGTGAACGTGTGTCTGTACGGCAAGGTAATCTGTGCTCCGTGGCGTAAAGAATTCCCCAGGCAGTCGTAATGTCATGCCGTAGACAAGTTCTGCGGCGGAACATTGGACACCTGCCTTTGTGCAAGTCCTGATATCAAGAACAACTAGCGAGAACGTTTCGTATCAGTCAGGGCTCTCGTGTGCTTTAAGAGCCGCTTCGAGTTGGCGATGAAAATGTTCGACGAAACCGTTCGATGCCGGATGGCACGCGGTCGTACGAATGCGTTCCGTACCCAGCATATGAGTTAAAGAAGAGAATAGTTCGGACTCAAATTGTTGCCCTCGATCTGTAGTGATCGTAGAAGGACAACCATATGAAGCTATCCATCGTTCTATCAGATGTCGAGCCACTGAGTCGACCTCGACAACAGAGATAGGAATAGCCTCGGGCCACCTCGTAGATCCATCGATGCACGTTAGTAAATGGGTATACCCGTGTGATGGGGTCAATGGACCCACAATGTCTGCGTGGATATGATCGAAGCGAGCATCAGACGTGGCAAAAGTACCGATAGGCGAAGCCACGTGCCTGTGCACTTCAGATCATTGACATTGTAGACATTGTTTTGTCCACACACGAACATCTTTATTCATGGACGGCCGGACTTCTAGCGCAGCTACCAGCCGGAGACTGGCTGCGATGCCTGGATGTGAGGGTCCATGCAGGGCATCGAACATGAGACGTCGATATGTAGAGGGTACGACTGGTCGAGGTAGGCCAGTAGACATGTAGCAGAGTATAGTCCCAGCACTGGTGGCCAGAGGTATGGACTGACACTGCAGCGACGATGACCGAGCGGCTTCCATACATGAGGAATCCTGTTCCTGTGCTGCGGCCATGGCAAGGATATTTAAAACGGGAGATTTGATAGCGTTGAGCGGAATGCGCGACAACGCATCTGTAGCGAAGTTGGACTCGCCTTTAACGTGTCATAGGTCAGTCACGAACTGAGAAATATAGTCTAAATGTCTGACTTCTTGTGGGGAGTAACGGTCAGACTCAGTATGCACTGCATACGTCAAAGGCTTATGGTCTGTAAATAGTATGAAATATCGACCCTCGACAGCACGGCGGAAGTGTTTGACGGCACTATATGCAGCCAGCAGTTCGCGATCAAAAGCATTATATTTCGTTTCCGTGAGACTGAGGCGTCGAGAGAAGAACCCCGATGGCTGCCAGGTCCCAGAAATAGACTGTTGCAGGACTGCTCCGATTGCAAAGTCAGATGCATCCACCGCTATGCCTAGCGTGGCAGACGGAACTGGGTGCATTAGGAGCGTGGTCTGAGCTATTGTTGCTTCAATCTCCGAGAACGCTACTCGTACGGCATCCGTAAGCGACAACTTACGTGGATTGCTACGAAGCAGGTCAGTTAGTGGAAGCAAACGTTCAGCAGCATGGGGTATGAAACGACGATAAAAGTTAACTAACCCCAAAAAAGCCCCAAGCTCCTTGACTGAGGACGGTAGGGCGCAATCGTCATCCTCGCAGGGCCTAACACCCTCTCGAGTGATCTTGTGACCGAGGAACACAAGTTCCGGTTTGCCAAGTTCACATTTATCAGGATTGACTACTATTCGATGTTCGGAAAAACCTTGAAATAGTAGCGCCAAATGTTGGAAATGTTCATCTACGCTCGACGATGCGATTAGCAAGTCATCGATATAGACGTGAACAAATTCCAAGTCTCGTGCAATGCTATCGATAAATCTCTGGAATGTCTGAGCAGCATTTCGCAAACCAAAGGGCATACGTAAGAACTCAAACAAACCAAAAGAAGTCGAGACAGCGGTTTTCTCGACATCTTCAGCGGTGACTGGGATCTGGTGATGGGCTCGTACCAAATCGATCTTAGAAAATATAGTCGTACCATGAAGTGATGCCGTGACGTCGTGCACGTGGGGCATCGGACAGCTATCGTAACAGGTAACCGAATTTAGTTCGCGATAGTCGCTACATGGTCGCCAGCTAATGCCACCTTTCTTGATAATCATGTGTAGAGGTGAGGCACATGGACTGTGAGAAGGGCAAACAATACCTGCAGAAGGTAAAGTGCCAAACTCAAGCTTGGCAAAGGCCAATTTGTCCGGTGCCAGTCGGCGAGGTCGTGCCGTGACTGGTGGTCCGTTGGTGATGATGTGGTTTGCAACATGATCTGTGACTGTCTCTATCTCTTCAAATGGTTTAGTCAAATTGGGGAATTTATTTAATAAAGACTGAGAATCGCGAGGAATGTTGGAAGGAAAACCTGTAATGCGGTGTGCATCTGGTAGGGCTGCGTGGCCCGTAGATTTAGTGTCCGACGAAGGATCGATAGGCTGCAGCGTACGTGAATCAACAAGTAATCATAGTGCTGCATAAAATCGATTCCCAGTATGCCTGTGGGAATATCCGCAAGAATGAACGTCCACAGATACCGTCGTCGTGGTCCCAGGTTGACCGCAAGCTGTCTCGTGCCGTAGGTAGGCATGGAAGAACCATTCGCCGCTGACAGCCGAAGCAAAGAAGCTCGTGGCTTGTCTTTACCAACCGGCAAGAGAGAAACTTGGGCCTCATAATCGTCTAGAAACCTAGCGTTAGTGCACGAATTATGCACGTAAAATAAACGGCCAACCTGAGACTGATTGCCGGCGAGTACGGCCGCTTCTACTCGCAGAGGAGGCAATCGAACTATCTATGTCCTGGACTGTGGGTACTTCATTTGCAATGCAACTGTCATGAAATGCAAAGGGCTGATTTGGGGGAGATGAAACGGAAGGATACAATGGAACAGAGCTAGTTGTAACGAAAGTTTGAGCAATGCGTAGCCAAATTCGCAACGGATCCCGAAATCAAAAGACGATTATCCGCGATACTCTACGATACCAGATTATTACATGAACAATGAAATCAAAAAGAATACAAACCTCAATACGATACGATCACAAGTACTCAACAACGAGAACCCGAATAGCAGCGTGTGAGCAAACAGCACGTGCGTCACGCAGGTCCTGAACAAGGATGTGCCAAAGTAGCGCACTGAGCGCGAACAAACAACAGTTGATCCATAGAAACAACCAGTTCGTAGAGACAAGTCAATAGTGTAGGCAAATGAGTGATGTTAGGAAAAAC
Source organism: Fasciola hepatica (assembly GCA_948099385.1). Classification (NCBI taxonomy): domain Eukaryota; kingdom Metazoa; phylum Platyhelminthes; class Trematoda; order Plagiorchiida; family Fasciolidae; genus Fasciola; species Fasciola hepatica. The sequence continues at coordinate 9,641,567 of CANUEZ040000019.1, forward strand.
ACTGAATCGCGAGGGTTAAAGGGGGATTTTCCACAACCGGTTGTTACACTGGTGTCACGCAGATGAAGCGCCGGAGGAAGAACTATTTCTTGCATTGTGGTATTGTTGGCAGGTGAGACACGAATCTTCACATGATGGTTTTGCTTAGATAAATGGGGTGGTGACACAAATTACCAAGTGGATGAGCGGCCTCTTCAAGAGAATGTCAGGAATCGTAATGTTCATAATAAAGATATCTGAACACTGAAACGGTTCCATTTTTCGGGGTACAGAATCCGGTAACTGGACGAGGTAGAATGACATTAGACATGGGACCAGTTCAGACAGATAGAAGGCAAGTCGATGGAGATAAATGTCAGAAGTAGCAAATAGCGGGGTGCATTTCTGAGCCCAGCGAGTTTGTGTGCAAAGCGATGCTGGGTACGTGGTTTTTCAACCCGAAACTGGTGCTAGTGGGTGAGCCTAGCCGTGAGCCGGACACCTAACCTGAGGTCCACTTCTGGTGACAGCAGGTGCGATCCGCCGGCCTAGTTGCGCCCGCACGTCATCGCGGACGGCCTGCACGCCCGATTGGCGCCGGCCAAAGCGGTGGATCTGACCGCGTTCCCCACCGTTGGGATTGATATGAATTTTCTTGGTGGGGTCAAACGGCCGTAGGTATCACGTGGTCTGCGACCGGGCAACCAAGCATCAGGGGACCCTGGAAAGTGGCCAGGGGGGCATCGGTAGGCCAGCCTACGAATAGCCGGCGGTCAGGTAGATGCGTAGGCCAGGTTAGTGACCGGTGTGGTCTCCAGATTATTACACGTCATCGAGAGAAAGGTATGCACTTATGAGGGCCTGAAAATAGAGAAAAAGTGGAGGAGCGCAGTCCGGGATGCTCTCAGCTAAGGATACATGGGAATCGATGCGAAGAGGCAACATTAATAGACAGTGACTATATGGGGCTAGGTTTTTGATTGCAGAAGGCAGAAAAACTAAGAACTTTTACCCAATTCCATATGTCATAGACCGCCAGTGTTTCCACGATTCAAAAGTTTAGACCCTTTTCATAGGCCCGGCCATCGTGTATGTCTACGCTGAGGGGCTGTGGGCTTTGGGCAACCGTGAGAAATTTTTCCAACGCACTTTTAAGCCGACGGCTGGATGTAGAACTGTGTATGTTTAACGGTAGTTTACTCCATAAGTTAGAGCACACTATTATGAAGAAGTGTGAACTCAAGCTAGTGTTGGTAATAGGGGTTGAAGCTGTAAGAATTCTAGAACGTAGTGGGTAGCAAGAAACAGACGCAAAGTGCGATAGATTGAAGTATATGTCCGGCTGAGAAGGATGTTATACAAAAAGATAAGGTTCACTTTCATACGGCGAGGCCATAAAGGGTCTAGTTTAAAAAATAAGCAGCCTTATTTAAAATTGACGGTTGGGCTCCATTCTATCAGTGGCTTAGCGAAACTGCTTTGAAGTGATTCGATACCAATTCTGTCTGGTTTGAGTGTACTAGATACGATCGGTGGGCGGTATTCTAATAGAGACTTGACATGAGATTTACTAGGGAAGAGAATGAAGTCTTGGAGTCGGAAGGAGCGAGATATTAGCCCCAGACATTTTCTGGCCTCAGCGACTTGGAGGGCCGTGTATTCCAAGAGGGTAAGTGTGCAGGAATAGCTTAAGGCAAGGTCCCGAACGTCTCGCTTGATAGCAATGGTTGAACAGCAGGCGGCTAAAGATCCTAGGGGTTGCTTGCGCTTATAAGTAAGTACCTCACTTTTGTCAGCCGAAAAATTCAGTTGCCAAGGCCAGCACCATCTATAGATTGCAGATACGTCTTCAGAGACGTTTAAGATAGCTGAGACGATGCATTAAGGCTTGAATGAGTAGGCAATTTTAATGTCATCAGCAAAAAGAAATGGGGCGCCATGGCTCACTGAGACTGGTATGTCGTTTAGTTACATGAGGAACAGCAGACGGCCAAGGACGCTACCCTGTATAACATCGCTTGTCACCGGTTTGGGCCTGTACCAGAGTCCATTTATTGAGGCAGCCTCAGGGCGATTAGACAGATAAGAATTGATCCAAGATAGTAAAGGGTCAGTAATGCCAAAGGATCGAATTTTGGCCAGAAGATGAGAGCGTGGCACGCGGTCGAATGCCTTTGACATGTCCAAGTAAAGCACTATAAGGGCCATTCCATTGCATGCCATTTCAAAAATGGGATTCAAAAAATCAAGTTGGCAGGCTGCGCATTTTTTTGACCGAAGTAAACCATGTTGCCGAGGATTAATAATGTTCAAGTGGAGGGAGTACTCCACAATGTGTTCTTTTACGATTTTTTCCACTAGCCTAGAAAGAACAGGTGTACGGTAGAGGGGACGGCAGTTTGTTACCTCTTTCAGTGGATCTTCCTTGTGGTGCGGGGTTATGACTGGGCACTTCCAGTTAGTCTGCACCAAAACGGAGTTCACTGGTGGGGTAAAAAGATTGAGTAGTAAGTAAGGTGTGTGAGGTCTACATTTGACTATTGCAGCAGGAGGTAAACCGTCAGGTCCTGGGTAAGATGATGGATTGAATGTGGTCAGTAGTTGGGAGATAACTGAAGCGCCCAATCCCACTCTTGGCAGAGTTGAAGCGGTAATCGGGGGAAGGGGCGGGGGTCAACATTAACAATAGGGGCCGCAGTTGAGGCAGATAATGAGTTGAAGGCCTCTGCAATAGAAAGGGGAGTAGAGGTGGGTACATTGTCCATTGAAACCGTGTTCAGGATATCACCATGAGTATCAGAGGTTCTAGCCCTGTACAATAATGACGGTCGAAGAGATCTATTGGGGTGTCACAGAGCCTTCATTGCCTGGCTACGCAGCGTAGTTTCTTGAAGCCTTTGGGTAGTGGAGGTGAGGCGAAAAAGTTGAATAAGAATTGCAAAGTCGTGTGCAGTTTTATGAATATTCTGAGGTTTGGCATACTTTGTTTGCGGAGAGTTGAAATAGGATTTCCTGTTTTTCCTTTGCCGGGGGAGGCAGGTAATCCTATGGATACATCTGGAGAACTGTGCATAGAAATTATCAGTGAAGTGTTGTGGATCACGAGAGAGAGAAGAAAACTCACTCCAATCAGCTTGTCAGGTTGTCGTAAGGAGAACCTTCCAGTCAGGGAGAGGAGAGTGTTTGATACTGCTTGATTTCAGGGTAGGCTGTGGGTGAGTGGGAAGGCAGCAGTTAACCGTGTTACGATCGCTGCCGGGAAAACTTCGGAAGATTGAGGCAACTACATGAGGGGCGCCGTGGATGGAAATGGGATCCAGAACGCTGTTTTTCCTCGTAGGGGAGCGGATACGCTGTACCTACCTTCCTACAGTAATACCTGTTATCAATGGTAAAAGGTAAGCGGGAGCAGATAAAGATGGCCAGGTTATTTCAGGCAGGTTGAAGTCACCAGCAATAACCTTCACACTTGAGGGCAGTTAGGATAGGTATTCAGATGCATCAACTAGGTGTAGAACTCCAGAGAGATTTTCGCTTGGTGGACTGTAAAATAATCCAACGTGAAGTTCGGGGCCGGGAATGTGGACAGTTCACCAAAGCGAGTCGGGAATAGAGCCGAGTGGAGGGTGATGAAGAGTTGTTTAATTAAAAGTCTGCTTGAAAAATGCCAAACAACCTTCACCGCGTTCAGTTTTCAATTTAATCTGAAGGAGTCGTAGCCTACAAAAAAAATCTGGTCCGCTAATTTCACTCCGCAATGGGCGATGTGTCCTTCTGGGGTAGTGTCCCGTGGTCCTAACTTAATGTTCGTCAAACTGGCGTAAATCGTGCAAATTGGCGAGATTGGTAGAATGCGATGAAATATTATATGAGGAAAGTGAGAATGATATCCTCAGTTTTGTGGCAAGTTTCGTGTTGGTTTACAAATATTCAGTACATAAGAGTGCTTTGCCAACTTTGCTTCGATCGACCGCGGTGGCTGGTTCCGCGGAAGGATCTGCCGTGGCTGGTCGGTGACTCGCAGGCAACTAAGACGTCATGACCTCCGTAGCCGCCGGCAGTTATGCTCGAAATGAGTGAAGTGGACTGTTCTGCGTGGTGAAGTTTGCAACAAACCCGTTAGGGTCAGGGATAGAGGTCAGAATAACGGCACTAACGTCGTTAACACTAAGCAATAACTGAGTATTGGGAGCTTTTGGTGTGTCTCATCCACATACCTACAAAATTGTGAACCGGATTTCAGGAACAGTAATGCAGTTGAAGAAAACTGGGTTCCTTTGTGGATGCCTTGACCGCCAGGTAGTCTGTGAAAGTAACATTTTGTAGCATGCAACGGTCGTTTAAACCAGATGTCGCTGGTAAGTCGCGAGAAGATATAGCGCGAACATGACCAGTGAAGTGTCTTCACTTAGGCCTCAGACAGCAGATTTATATATTTGTAGCTCGTTAGCATTTTACTCGTGGAGAAGCATGGTGCAATTAGATGTCTTTGATAACCCAAAATGGTTCTGGAATCGTTGAAGTGCACGTATACGCGACATTCAATGCATACATGAAATGATGTTCAGTTTCAGAATAATTCAGTGTAAGTTGTGCCATTGTGCCTTTAGCTGTGCGATTCACCAATATGCGTATCAGCTATCGTGAGTTCGCCTAAAGTGACCGCGAAATTTCAAATAGAGAGCGGCTGGACCGCAGGGCGCTACTGTCCATCTGACCCACAAATTCAATTTTGCCGGGCATTTCCTCATGCGACCACTAAAACCTTTAAACTCCTCTACACTCCTTTGTGCTGCGTATGCCCAACTGAACATCCAAGAATCCCATTTGCGACGTCGCTTTTACCATATGATCATACGACCAAGCATGCTTTGGGTTTTCCCGAAACAAACCGTCGGTGGTAATGCCATCAATATTATTGTCATCTGCTTCAGAGTCAGCACTCTGCTAACGAACAAACTCAGTTTTAAGTAAGTACCTTGGGTGGAAAGTTTTGGTTTGCTCCGCTGGCCTCCGTCATGAATTTTTCTGGAGCCCAAATCCGAGTCATGTTTGTGCATTCCAGCTCTACCCAACATTGCTGCAAATTTACTCCTATTCGTCTCTGATTTGCCTAAAGCTTCCCACTTTGTGGACAAAGCTGGCCCCTTTGTTTGGGCCCCGATGCGTGCTTCCTGAACCGTTCGAGAAATATACCTCCATGACCATAAGTTTTGTCCCAAACCTGAGCTTCAGAGGATGAACCCTTTTGGTGGGTAATTAGAAACCCACTAAAGTCCTACTAGTTTCCATCTGCAACATACTGCCGTACGAGGCCTAGCAGTTTCTGTACTTGTAAAGCTTCTAGCCAACCAGTAGGTTTTTGAGCTGATACATGCAAAAACTGAGTTTTCACCCGTATAGACGCTCTTACCGAAGGGAGTGTTATTCTGGAGTGCTACTACCATGTTTTCATGGTTCGTTATTGCTAGAATCGAAAAGGTCGGGGCATGGCCAGTTCCATATCCGGTATCTTTCACTGTGTGTTGGGACAAAACATTTGGAAGTGGATGCTGTAGACAGCTGTCTTCTCGGCCCTCGGGGCACAAGCTCCAACCACCCAGTCTATACGTGGTAGGTTGAATTCATCCCATGAGAAGACCTTGCTATCACATTTACCCACGCTGTAAGTGTTAGCAGCAGGCAAGCATCTTCGCCGTGATCGGTACGCAGGGCTCTGAACACACAGACAACGTTCACCTTGCTGCTCCAGATGCTGAGCGCTACAATGCGCAAGTGGATATTTCGAGCACAAGTCTTGGTCCGCTATTCCATTTTGTTCAAATCCCATAACGGAGTCATGCCTAAGGAGCCATTTTTCCTCGGCAACAACTGCGAAAACGTTGTAATCCCTAGAGGATTTGAAGTACTCGAACCACTGGTGGGTGCTGCCACATGCGTTGGAGCATAACACCGCCTGACTTTTCTTGACACCAAGATTTTTATTGCTGTTCAATCTTATTCGGGTCTCGGGCGCAACACTGGAAGCGGTCACGAGTTTTCCGCAAAGGTATCTGTCACTAGGGCGCATGGAGACCGCCGGTGATTTTATAATATCGCGCACTCTCAATCCATCCCTATCGGGGGTTGTCTTGGTACACAAGTTGGCAAAAATCAAGCCCTCTTCCACCAAAAGGCAAAAATTAATTTTCACCCGCTAATACGTTTTCAACTACCGCTATTCCGGATGACCTGGATGGCTTAGCTACAATTATCTCCGAGTTGACCTGAAAGTCGTATGAGGAGTTCTGTTTTCTCTGAGGGCCTTTTGCTAGTGCCCCGCGTAATCAGCCAGGCTCCTACCTGTGAGTTAGCCACCCGGGGTTATTAAGTTCCGCTTTTTGATCTGGCACTCGCTACCAGTGCCGCCTTAGCCAAGAGAGCACCTCTTAACTGCTCATTAAAAAGCTTGACTGTCACTGGTCGTTGGAGTAGTTACCTATTTTTGAGGACGGAGACTGGCGGGTCCCCACATAGCAAGTTGCTTTTAAGGAAACAGAAAGTGGCGCACTTGCAGTTCACGATCCCACTACTGTATGCTTCAGGCTTCCGATTCAAGTATAAAGGGTCCATCCCGATTCAGTTTTGGTCTCTGGCTTCATATTCGCCGCATCGACCGCAGGCTTCTTTGCAGATCAATCAACCGGACCTTGAGAGTAGGATAACTGGATTTATGTCTTAAAAAGATAGGCCGCGGCTTCTTTTGCCTCGGTTTCGTTTTTCTCTTTTACGTAGGCAGCTAATAAAGAGTGACTGCCTGCGTGATCCCTAATCAACCAAAAAACCATTCTCTCGGGCTCTTCCGGGACCTCTGCATGTGACCTTGTACGGGTACCACGGGGCATCGTCACATGCTAATCGCCTCTGTAGTCCCGAAAATGAAGTTGAACCTCATATAAGTCAATTCTCTCAGATCGAGCAATGCCTAGCCAATTCATACGAGTCTGAAAACCAGAATAAGGTTGATCCGTAGTTTCTACGGTACTAAAATGAAATTCACAAAGGGTACAAGTATATGCAAACCTCAAGTATGCGGCCAAACAGACTTCACAGTAAAACCCAAAAATTCAAAGCCCCGTGGCTAGAGCGAGACAGTCAGAAACGGTTCAAAACCAAATTCAAACGTCTCACATGGATAAATAAACGTAAAAATGTGTAGTGTGTGGACGAGCCTTTCAAAGTGATGTCAAACATAGTCGAGTTCACAAGCAGGTAGATATATGGAGGGATTTTCGGTATTTCTTCTTTACACCTCATCCCAATGAGAAATTCCATAAGGCCCAGCCTTGAAACCCTTTTCCGCAGACCACAGACCGATTCCAACCAGCTGGGTCGGTCCTGCGATGCCTTAACTTTCCCTCGAAACACTTATCGGCGACGTCATTGAACTCATGCTCTTAGTCTTTTTGAAAAATGGATCGATCCTCGGTTGCAGGCTTCACCAAACCACGCGTATAGTAATAATAGCAAACGTATGTCACCTGACTGGGATCAAGACTCACGCACAAGGCATGATCACGTGGTACAGCCTTCCACAACACTACGAAATTTTACAAGTTTCAGAGGTCGGGTTTGTACATCTCAGTAACAGTACAATAGGACCAAACAGTGATTAAATTAACCAAAGTGAGAACGGTTAACGCGGGAAGTGCGAAGCGGTTTCGATTTTGGGAGCAAGGCATTGTGGAGACTTTGCCGAAAGCAAGGCTGCCGGTCGAAGAGGTATTAGACGGTGGGGAAGATCTAGTACGGACAGGGAAGTTCCAAACGACGGTTAACCGAGAGGTCGGGGGGTACAGAAAGAAATACACGGAAGCACCAGAAGATTACCCGGAGGATTTATGTCGAGAGACCGGGTGAGATTTTCGCCGATGAATATCCGGACCCGGTGGAATGTAAGGCTGGGGTCAAATTGTCGGTCAACAGTGTCAGCTGCGTGTTACTTCTCTGATGTCATTCGGACAAATCCCTAGGTCGATGGACAGTGGTTTGGAAACCTAAAGAAGGAGGGGGGACTGTGGGGTCAAGTTAGTTTATTTTAATTGTCCAGCCCTTCTGCATGACCCTGTGCCGGACGGTTGCATTCCTTTCGAGCTCTCCATGTACAAACTAAACCCCTCTCCCAGTTTAAACCTCGGGGGGTTCTCATGCCATTCTAGAATGGCTTGCCAGTGCCGAATTCCGTTGGCCAAACACTTCCGAAATTAAAATCGTGAATTCCGCTTCGTCTGTTAGATCGCAATAACTCACGGACTGTTTATCATCAACAATTGATTACCCTGAAGAAGTGCTTGGAAGAGGTCAATCCGTAAACAACCACACATTATTGATTGACAAGCTTTCTCCGGTTACCTAATCATAAGCTGCTCGGTGCCCAGGAACAGCGATAAACCACCTAGATTCTTATAGCCCTATCTGTTCACTATGAACGCGCGTGAACAGTAAACTTGAGCATCCTACATTTTAACCCCGATGACCTCATCCCGATATCTTCAAATTGCGCGGGAATTGAACCAGTTTGATTGGGGAAAATGAATCACTCCACCAGTAAATCTGGCGGCCAATCACGGGAGCAAAATGAATTCTTTATTTAGCTTATAATGCCACCAGTGTGGCACAGTTGCTATAAATAACAAATTTGTTTACATGACCGATTACCGGATTTGGTGGCTCATTTTCTCGGCTAGTGCACACTATCCACACGCCGTTGCTTTCCCCTGATACTCACGTTATCCCACTCCGGCTTTTCGGTTTCTGCTCTTTTGCGAGCTGCCGAGTATGATGGCTATCGTGTCATGTACCCAAGACCAAGGGCTGTAGACTTTATACGGGGGCAGGTCCTGACTTAATTTAGGGGAATCCTAAACTGGTGAGCCTGAATGACAAAATTAACTCCACCAAGGACCTTCGTAAGTACTCGAACCACATGGGTTCCTTTATTTACCTACTTTTTCAGCCATTCCAACTTTAAGTCTTCAGTACAGGTAAAATGCTCTCTTTTCGCAATTTGCATGCGTCAACTTCATGAGTGTCACCTCACCGTTGCTCGTTTGACCTTCATATATTCTTTTATACAAGATAAACCATCATACTTATGGCCAGCAACGATCGTGGGCCCGACCCGGAACCACCCTTTTAAAGAGTCTCCCTAGCCGTCACTGAGTTTGTCAGAGATGTCCCTCAGCTGGGGTTTTTATGCCAGAAGCATAGTTTAAGACTATTAGGGCCACAAGCTAGTGTACTCGTTACCGGTGGACTATTGGTCGTCTTCCTCATGACTTTTCTGCCTAGATATGTGGAGCAACCTTTAATAACTGTTTCTACACAACGGTGAAAGGAACGGCAATCTCCAGTATCTTACCATATGATTTTCTAAGACAGGAGCGATTTACTCAGGCGACTGAGTTAGGTAGTAAGAAGCCCTTGTCTTACTGAGAGGAATGCAGCAGCTGACAGGGCATCTTTTGATGGAAGAAGTCATCAAAGAGCTGTGAGTACAGCGGTTACCAACCAGCATTTAATCATTGCTCGACGCTTCCAGTTGTCTTAACCTAAGAGAAGTGGCGAAACTAGCGGGAGGTATTATGAAACGGAATCATTCACAAATTACTGCCGGTATAAACTCCGGTAGCTCCAAAATAACCGATCCCACTGTAGGAACACACTCCGAGGACACTCTGATAGCTGCTTCCGAGCGAGGTTTCAGGCACTTGTCCACTCCTAACTGTTATCTTTGTGGAGATGGAAAACCTTATAGCAATTATAACCAAGGTGAACTTCTCGGAAGCTATTCTGATCGCCCCCTAGTCTATCTCGGTCAGGGTATCGTCGACGTCACAAACAGTCAGTAAGAAGTCCGGCGGCGCGAAGCCGGTTGCATCCCCCACAGGTGTCAAACAGGGCAACTAGTATCCCGAAGCATTCCGACGGCTAACGCTGTCGGCAGTCATATTAGCAGTGGTCTGTTGCATATTTTAGACTTAGCTTCTAGTAACCTGCTCCTAAATTACACCGGTGCAGCAGTTGGTGTCATTCCAAGGGAAGCAGACGCAAAGATCTCACCTAATAAACAACTTCGTGCCGTCAGCGGCACTCTTATTGCTACTTACAGCCGTAAATCCCTCAGGCTAAACTTGGGCCCGCATCACACTTTCCGCCGGGTGCTTGTAGTAGCTGCTATCCCCTGTCCTACATTAGGTATCGGTTTCCTTGACCCTTCCGATCTCCTGGCTGGCGCACGGCACTGGAGAGCTCTCGATGGACAGAATTCGGCTCCCGTACCCGGTTAGTTCTCTACAGTGGATCACGTCAGGCCCCTATACGCCGAATCTCAGGTCAAACACCCCTACGCGAAGTTCCTCCCAGCTTACCCGGCAATGCTAGTGCAGTCGTGACTGTAACAACCGGTCGTGGAAAATCCCCCTTTAACCCTCGCGATTCAGTGTTTTTCCTAACATCACTCATTTGCCTACACTATTGACTTGTCTTTACGAACTGGTTGTTTCTATGGATCAACTGTTGTTTGTTCGCGCTCAGTGCGCTACTTTGGCACATCCTTGTTCAGGACCTGCGTGACGCACGTGCTGTTTGCTCACACGCTGCTATTCGGGTTCTCGTTGTTGAGTACTTGTGATCGTATCGTATTGAGGTTTGTATTCTTTTTGATTTCATTGTTCATGTAATAATCTGGTATCGTAGAGTATCGCGGATAATCGTCTTTTGATTTCGGGATCCGTTGCGAATTTGGCTACGCATTGCTCAAGCGTTCGGTACATTGACCCCTTCCCGAGGTGACTTCTAATGTCGCCCTTCATATTTTACTGAAGGACACTCAGCTTTTAGCCAACTCCATCTCTTGGCACCAGACCAACTCTGCGTAGCACAGGCTGAGTTTGGACACGTAGCAATTAGGCATACTGCGTCCTCAAGTAGTTCCTGCGCCTTGCACCTTCCCACAGCCCAAACTTAACGGGGGCTGGCTCCCACGCCGCCACTATGGGGCCCTCTACCAAGCTACCATCAGAGACAGGTATCCCACTCCACCCTTCAGGGTCTAAATTCTTCCCTAGCCGACTGTTCTGTTTTCATCTTTATCGACCTAGTTAGGGCCTACCATCAAGTCCTGGCGGCTGAAGCTTACATCCCTAAAACAGCTATCCCAACTCCGCTTGGACGTTTCCAGTTTTTGCGCATGAAGTTTGGGCCCAGCAATGCAGCCCACGCCGCAGTTTCCTTTCGAGCTCCTTGGCCAACACGAAGCAACCACAGACCTTGCAAGAAGCGAACTACGTATGTCCACCATCCCATTCGTAGTCCACGACATTTAAGCCTCAAGAACACGGCGTCTGCCAAACTGGGTGGCGGAAGTTGGCGACTATCCTGAACCTCATTCTTACCGGCAGTTGAGCCAGTTTTCTGGCCCGGTTCACTTTTATTGCCGGTTTATCCCCGAGGCGCCGAAATAACCCCCCCCGCCCCCTCAACAGACCTTCTGCGTGGAAGTAAGCAGAAAGTTATATTTTTCGACAAGGCACAGGCAGCATTTACTTCGATCAAGGAAACTGTCACCAACAATACACCCCTGGCACGCCTCGATTTCTCCGCTCCTCTGGAATTAGGGACAGGCGCCTTTGACACGGCTGTTGGAGCAGCGTTGCAATATTTCGTCAATAATTCACGTCAAATGGTAGCTTTTCCTCCAAGGGTCTCCAGAGTGCGGAATTTTGATATAGCACTTCCAGCGGGGTTCATTTGGGTATCCCGCACGTCCAGCGCACGCTTGATTACCAAGAGTTCACATTGGCCACAAATCATAAACCACTGCTGCAGGTACTCCGGTAAGCCTCTGATCGGCATTCGCCGTGCGAGATTTGCCACTCGAACTATGTCTCGCAGCCTTCCACGGGTATTGGACACCTCCCTGAGGCATACCATCTTGTGGCGCACGCACTCTCACGCGTCCATAATGCCGACGATCCACTACCGATGGGTGTAGATCTTGAGGCACCCGCCTCAGCCCAAACAGCAGATCATAAGGTCGAGCAGGTCAGAAACAACAGCTATCAGAACCTGGTGCTGGTGACTTTCCTAACTTCGGAAGCAACTATTATTTGCGAAAAAGACCACTAGTCCCTACCAGTTCCAGCCGACCAGCTTCCATCAGTCTCCACAACTTATTGCGCCCTGGTGTGACCGACTCAGCGAAATTAGGCACCGAGCGAGTCGTTTTGCTTACATCAAAGTGGCGCACATCTTTGGGCTTGACATTTCCTTCAAAGCCAACGCGTTAAAATACCCAGTCGCACCAGATCTACATTAGGCACATTCGCTGAGCTAGATACGTGTTTTCATCAAGTGCCTATGGATCTCCTGGGGCCCCTTTAATCATCCGACGGCAACTTCAACATCCTCACGTATGTAGTCAGTTTCACCCGCTGGTCACCGACCATACCTATTCCCTGTCCTACGACAGACTAAACAGCAAAAGTATTCCCGACGGGTTGGGTAGGAATCTTTAGACGCACGGGAGATTTGTGGGCTCGATTCCCGTCCAACGAATGGAGACTCAGAATGATAGCCATTGGTGGGTTTTAGTAATAATATTGGTTACCCTGCATAAATGACAGAGGAAGGGGGACTGAACGAGCTAATGGCCAGAGCTGATGAGCTGAAGCGCGCCTTGCCTTTTTGCTACGTAACGCAACATAAGGTTCGATGAGCTCCACTTTTCCGGTACCAGGTGGACTTAAACAAATCAGGTTTCAAGCAACCAGTCGATTGAAGGAACTGATGCTAGACCGAAATCCTGACCTATTGAAAAGCCTGGTCAACGTCTTCTAAGCCAGCTGCTTACCTCAATGGATGACTGGTGAGGATCAGCCAAATGTCCTAAAGGTTTTCTAAGGTAAACTGGTATATCCAACCGAAGGATATTATAATACCACAGTGGTTCAAACGGGTCTGGATGAGTAAAAGTACTTTGAAGTACTTTTGTCCTGACTATAAGCCACTTTATGTTACTGGGAAGAAAGATTCGAAAAGGAAGATTGTCTATAGCTAGAGGAGGGCCTGACACAAGAGTTGGCCGCTTTTGGGGAGCGGTTGTCAATCCCAAGTAAATTTAAGTGAAAATGCTTATTCATAAACAAGGCGCGCCTAAGCTCTAAGCTCGCAATTGCATTTTATTAAGTTTGGTGTCCGCGAAGCCGCTACAGTGTGCTTGGTTGCCCTGTTATGGCAGCTACTGACGGCGGTTCCCTTTTATTTGCGGTGCCTTCCACCTGCTACTGAACACATTCGGTTGCAGACATAACAAGGCCACGGCCCACCATCCTCAGACAAGTGGTGCAGTAGAGTGATTCCGTTGCCAGCTGGAAGCTACCCTTTACGATATTGATACCCATTTATGGGATGAAGTTTAGCCAGTGGTTCCCTCAGCACTGTGAAACGCCCTCAATGCCGGCATGCGTGTTACGCCTGATGAGCTGATTTATGATTACAAATTGCCACTTCCAAGTGACTTGGCTTCCCCGATAACACTTGTGAGTTTTACCTACGGGGATTTAGCAAAGCTTTTGTCACACTAAGAACGGGTGCTAAAGACCACCCCGCCACGGGAAAAAACCCTCAGCGCCTAAATATCTACCACCCTAGCGACCACCAGTCATGTGTTAATTCGAGCAGACGCAGTGTGATCACCGCTATAACCAACCTACTCAGGCCTATTCAGCGTCGTCCAGCAAGAGGAAAAGAGATACGTGGCTCACCCGAAATATGCCGCCCTTCCTGAGGAACGAAAGGGGTCGTGACCATAATTTTGACCTCCTCCTAACCGTCGTTAGGAATGGAAAACCCAGGATCAATGTCAAACATGAGACCTTAATCTTGCCCTCTTTTTCGGGAGCCAGTCACCGTAAAGGAGGTGCACAACGCTCGTCCAAGGAATAGAAAGCATTTTCTACCCCCTATCCAATCGGACTACCCCACAAAGTGACTTTCCCCCTCTAGTCTTGTTCGTTCTCGTCCAACTCATTACACCGATGAAAAAATTAAAAAAATTGCAAAAGGCGTTAGAGTTATTTTTACAACTATATATCACAGAAATGTAGTGTTTTTAAAGTCGTGAAATGACTTCGGGAATGTATCCCAGCCCATTTGAACTGCTTTCTGCGTCCCCAAGCAACAAGCCAAACGCGCTCCTAATTGGGCGCGTTGGGCCACTTTGAGCTAACTTCGGGCTACATTGTTAGAAACGTTGGGCAGGGCTACCTGCGCCCAACTGGGAGCGCGTTGGGTTAGCCCGAAGCTGGAAAAAACCGCTGGAAATCGGTGCTCCTTTTCTTAATCCATCCTAACTGCTCTAGTAGCACACCGGGTCCGGGCCGGCACCGGACCGGTTCCGGTAAAGTGCGGGTAAAGTTCCGATGATTTTCCGGTAATATGCCGGTGATCTTCCGGTAAACGGTGGGCAAGCGAAAAATCGACTTGCTCTGACCCATATTCCATCTCCAAGTACCTCCAGATTCCAAATACCATTCCTAAAATAACAACGCTCTGTTAGCCGCTATCCAAGGGTGCTCACAGTCACTGCCAGGAAGCTACATTAGCTAAACGCATTACATTTCCAGTTTTACTAATCACGGATTCATCGATGGTCCATGTACATCACTAACCTCTCATGTATAAGTGGTTCTTAAAGCCCTCCATCGCGATCGGAAGCATACTCATTCAAAAGCACCAGTTAGTACAAAATGCAAAAGCAACTGTAAGTGATAAACATTTATGATAATCCTTGCACAAGAAAAGGTTGAACATATACTCCCAAAGTCATGTTGTGTGCCGGCGAGATCTGGAATGGAAAAAGCAAATGAAACAGTGGTTTAGCGATGTGAACAATGGTAATATATATACATATATATATATATATCTATATATATAAAATTATTGAATTGTGGTACACAAATGAAGTATAACTTATTTTAGGTGTATTTCACGGGAGAATTTGAGACTACCTGGCAATCCGACAACCGAAACCCTGATCCCGGGCATCCGTAAACCACCTTTTCATAAAGCGTTCGGTATCCAAAGGTGGTATTTCTTGGAACCGAGTAGTCGTTTTGACGGCTTCTGTGAAATTAATTGTGGTATTGAGGAAACAGCTTTACATATCACAGCGTGGGTAAATCGGTAATTTCCGATTGATGATTTTCCAGGTTTTCCGGTCCAGTTACACCGGAGGACCAGATCTTCTCCAACTACCGAAGACAACATTCTTCGCACAATTGATCCCAGATCGGTGCCAAAGTGGCGCTGTAGGGCTTTCAACTTTATTTGTAATCCTAACGAATTACGCAACCTACGGTGAGTTTAAAATTACTGTTTATTTCCAGGTCATTTTCCAGCTTATTCAGTTAAGTCTCATCGTTAGCCTGGAACGGCTCGTAGGTGGAGGCCACCGCTCCCTCACCACAGCTGATGAAACCGTCAATTTTCCCCACTAGCAAAGAATGGTTTATCCACAGGCCATTCAAGCAAGAGGGAATACGTTCCATATAGTCTGAATATCATAAGTGGGGTTGATAGATCAAACACCTTGCCATCTTTGTAGGAAATCCTGCATTTGACCGGCCGACTGACTGGTGGTTAGTGAATGGGACGAGCTATACGAAAAGTCCTTATCGCCTGATCTATAAAACCACTAACCTCGGAGTGTTGAATGCAGCTTCTGTCTCCATACTTCCGCGGTTCCCCTCATCTGTCAATCTTGGTGGACTACGTAGAGGCGTGGTGAGGAAAGCTGCATTTACTTCACCTTGGTGAGGGGTGGGCTAAGTCCAAAACTGGTCCCGGAAACATTGGTGTTTGTACGGAAGATTCTACACGGATTCGCTGAGATATAAGTAGTTCCTCAGAACTCTCATCGGATGTGAAAGTAATGGGCACCCTTGGAGAATAGGGAATGAAGCGATAACTCAACTGCGGCGAACGGAATAGCGCTCAGCAAAGGGCGGCATCGGTAATGTATCATCCAACGACGCTAACCTGCCGGTTTCGCCGATAAACTTCTTTTCGAAACCCACTGCATCCTTCAGGCTATCTGACAGCATAAGAGTATACTCCGAATCTACCTGAGTGATATACCTCATGGAATTCGTAATCTGGAACACTGTCCGCCAATTTTGAATCTTCGAACAGCAGTCTCTGATAAACCTGGAAGGTGGACGACCTGGGCCAACGCAATCTTTTGTCATCAACCAGCTAGTTGCTGTAGACGATGGCCACAGATTCATCACATAAGAAAATAACTACTAAGTACATCTAAAAAAGCTTGCAGTTGGCAATACGCGGTGTTATTATTCATTATAAATTTCAAGTACCAGATATATATCAAAAAGTGAAATATCAATAGTTAAAAGTGTGTAATATGGGTACGATTACATGAAGACTGTCGGCAGTTATGGGAAAGCACTTACACACAATGCTACCAACAGAAAGTGTTACAACATCATCGTGCAAACATTCAACGGAATATATGTACAGGTGGTTAGACGGCATGGGTTTGCTGAAAAGTTGACACGGGTTTTTGAAATATTTCACGCTGACCGATGCCTCACGTATGTCGACAATTTGGCCACAGCTGCGTATTTGATGAACGATAAACCGAAGTACCATCACAATTCACTTGAATGTTGAGCTCGTCAGGGACCGTGGTAATGTTCCTTAGCTGTCTCGCCAGAAAGTTATTCAATCCCACGTGAATGTAAAGCCAGTTATCCAAATTCGTGAGAGGACACTCCCTTGGTGTGCCCAACAACTTTCTTGGGTCCCGACAAAGATTCGGTATATGTTTGCTGATTGCTTCCAAGATTCCCCTTTGTTGGACTAAAGACAGTCGAAAACGAACAAAAGCCTTTCCCAAGGAGTTCAAAACTGAACTTCCATCGTCAGCAGACTGTGGTGAACGTTGTAAGCAGTGCAAAGGAATAACTATTAACGGAAGTTAGTTTACCAGAAACGAAACCAAGATCTGTTATTCGAGGTTGTCCTTCAGAGATAACGGCTTCTTTAGTGGGAGCCTCGACTGTTGCAAACAAATGAGTCAATACTGGTATTCAAACGAATAAATTACTCCTAACTGCTGGCTGCTTTGAAGAAGCCGTCGGAACAGTGTCCTCTTGCAAGCATGCCTCACGTTGTTGGCCGAATGGCGCGTCCCTTGGAATCACAACGCTTCATTCAGCGGCCGCATCATTAAGCGAAGTCCCTAGAATGAAAGTAACGAGACAACGATTACTCTCACCTGGCAAGTCCAACTTGGGGCAATGCACGCGTTGCTCCCACAGCGTGGCTTCTCCACAAACAGCACACTTCACAGAGCTGAGTTCTTTCTTCTTCAAACGATAGCTCTTCCACTTATTTATTTCAGCCATTGCAACTGAATAATATAAAGCAGTTTCCGAAAATGTACCCAGCGATTCACAATCACGGATAGAAGCACGTGACGCGCGCGACAAGGCAGAACCGCTGTGAGATTTAAATTTGGCCTTCACCTGACTAAAACAAAGACCCACGATAGCACCGCAATTCACGGACATAAATATGAGTAAAAATCGCATATTATTACTCACAAGGCTACATGAAGGCTAGTTATGTGACTATTCTCATAAATCGTCCACTATTTCTCTGCCCACTTGTTACCGGCATGTTACCGGAATGTTGCGGTGGGCAATGTGCTACCTGAGTGCTTGTTTCTTAGTCTGTTTGTTCATAAGCCAACATTTTGATGGAACCCGTTAAACTATTACCGATAAAAAAATTTTTTTCTCGAAAATCAGATAGTTCATTACAAAAATGGTATACTGATAACTTATAAAACAGATAATGCTTTTTTACAACTCAGATATATTTTACTAAATATTATGGCATTTTTACCATTATTTTTCTTGTGAAATTCCACGAACTTCTGTACAACCTTTGAAGGCACATGTTACGAGTCATTTTAGCCCCACCTTAGCCCAACGTTCGCCCCACAGCGTCGAGCATTGTGCTGCATGGACTGGAATATTTGTGCTTCTCAGTAGGCATATTATCGAAAAATCCTCTTGGACGGAGAGACGCCAGCCTGATTGCTTAGACCGTATATTTAGCGAGCTGGAAAAATTCTCGCCCGTAAAAGCTTCCGTGAAACTATGATTATCGACGGGCATATATTAGCGCGTAGTCAGTTCCTCGTTGCTCTGTTGGAGTTTGTTTAGGTCAAATGTTATGATGTTAGTGGGGCAGATAGCATTTCGACAATCGCATTGTATGCGGTAACAAGTTAATATTGTCAATACCAATGCCGTCCGAATACATCAAACAGTATAAAGCTTGAATCTGTAAAACTTGGGTAAGGCTGAAAAATACGATCCAAGTGGCACATATAAGGTACCTTGAAGGCATGTAAATCCCATTGCAAAAGATTCCTGATGTGAACCATAAGGAGTATTACCAATCCGACAGCGAATCAGATATCGCAGCCTTTTCTGTGCCGTACATTTAGTTTCTACCACTCATCAGGAACTGCAGTTGTGTCATGACGTGTTAAATGATAAACCAACGAATTCGGTTATGTCAGCAAGAAAACTTGCTTCATACTTCAGCGATAAGCAGTATCCCACTCCCAACCAGAGATCAGTTAACCTGTAAGGTTGATTAGACCTTACTTCGCGGTTTCCTTAGTAAACGCGTGCTTCGGTCCTTTGTACTGCGTGGACCACCTGCACGTTACTCTAATGTGCGGCACTGCACAAATATGTTAACCAGAACAGTATTCTCCACGACCCGTGAGAACGAGAAGGCGATTGGGAGAGATAGTGGTTAGCGTGTATTTGGGAGCGTGCGTGAGAGCGTGCGCAAGAGCAACGGTCAAATGGCCACCGCGCTTGGCAGTCAGCGTTCAGTTAAACAATAAACGTGGTAAAAGTATGAACGAAGATGGCAACCGCTACAGGGGCCTCCTCCTAGAAGTCCGACGGAGTTGGGCTTCGATCGTGATGGTAAGCCGGAATTACTGGTTGTCCAGGATTTCCTCATAGCTTCTCCGTTATATTGTTGTTGACGTCGAACGACTGCTGATGAGTTTACCGGTGCCTGCACTCTTGGGGTCCGATGTGCGTGGGTCCAACTGTGTTTTGGCGCCCGCGGGTCTCATACGAATGCAAGCCGGAAAATGCCTCGTCAGGTCCATCCAAAAAGGCGTCCAGTTGCCGTCTCCAGTGCCAGGCTGACCAATCGTCCCGTTGTCCAGTGAGCGGTTGGCTCCTTGAACGTGCACGGGAGTCAGCCAGGCTACGGATGAAGCCAATGTGACTTGTTAGATCCGTCTGAGAGAGGGCAAGGTAAACTGGAACAAAATAGCGCCTGAGGGCGCCGGCGGATGTTGGACCGTAATAACAACACACAAACGATGTTCGGTGTTGTTGTAGTCGCTAGGAGACCAGAAGAAAATGAAATCATAACTACCGATTGTAATTTCCCGGGTCTGTTGTTTGGTAAATCCATGGCGAACTTCCCAACTTATTGCTAACAGTCGGTTGTAAAAATCGTCACGAAATCGGCGAAGCGGACGGGATTTCGTAGTTGGCGACCGCGACGGCTACTTCGCGTTGCGGGTACGGTTGGAGAATCTGATGGACTAGCTGCCGAGTCCTCACTAGGCGCAATTGGGGGTGGTTCGAGTGGTAACTCGCTCGATGCAGGTGACTGAGCGACTTGAGTGGGTGTAGATTGGCCGAGCGGCTTGCACTCAATGACGGCAGGCTTGAGACGGTAGATAGATACGGTGTCGTGTCGTCCGTTGATATCTATGACAAATGTTTTAGCCCTACGTTTTATCACCCGAAACGGGCCAGTGTATGGCGCTTGTAGTGGTGATCGAACGCCATCGACGCGAAGGAATACATGAGTAGCGGTTCCTAACGCAGTTGGGACATAACTTGTAGACTGTTGTTCACGCGGCGGACTGGCCTTGAGCACTCGCATGTGCTGCGTAAGGCGCTGAGCATAGTCACCGTAGTCGAAAGTCACGGTTGATGAGGGGGCTACCAACTCCCCAGGCAGACGAAGTAGACAGCCATATACTAGTACGGCCGGTGTTGTGTGTAACTCCTCCTTAACGGTACTACGCAGGCTTAAGAGTGCTAATGGTAGTGTTTCACTCCAAAGGGGGTTACCGTTTGCTCGAAGAGCGGCTTTTAATTGTCCGTGGAAACGCTCAACCATACCATTGGCCTGAGGGTGGTAAGCTGTCGTCTTAACGTGTTGGCAACCGAGCGTAGCGAGTAGGCTGCCGGAAGTGCCGTCAAAATGTGGACCGCGATCGGTGGTCACTATTGCCGGGCAACCGAAATGACTAACCCAACCGGTCAGAAAAGCTTTCGCGGCCTCTTCCGAGGTGGGACGAGGGATAGGGATGGCCTGCGGCCAGCGAGTAAAACGATCCACGCATGTGAGTATGTAAACGTACCCAAGCGAAGGTGGGAGTGGTCCTACGAGGTCGACGTGCACATGATGAAAACGTGTTTCAGGTTCTGGGAACCTGGCTAACGCTGCCTTAGTGTGCCTATGGGTCTTAACACGTTGACACTGCAGACAAGCACGAGCCCATTGACGGACATCGCGTTTGACATTGTGCCAAACAAAACGCTCAGTTATCAGTTTCACCGAGGCAGTCACACCCGGATGAGCCAGATTATGGAGTGTCATGAACGTAGGATACCGGTGGGCAGCAGGAACTACTGGCCTAGGGCGACCTTGCGACACATCGCACACGATGGTATTCTGGGAAGCTGGGATAGGCACTGTGGTTAAACTCAAAGAACCGTTTTGTCGAAGTTGTTCGATGTCAGGGTCCATAGTTTGAGCCTGTGCCATTGCGTCTAAGTTGATGTTAGGCGTTTGTGCCAGACTTAGTTGATATACGCGCGATAAGGCGTCTGCGACGGGATTAAGTACCCCAGAGACGTGTCGTATGTCCACAGTAAACTGTGAGACAAAGTCTAAGTGGCGAATCTCGCGTGGTGAGTATCGATCGGAAGCTGACTTCAGTGCGTAAACCAAAGGCTTGTGGTCTGTAAACACCGTGAACGAACGGCCTTCGAGTGCATGTCGAAAATGACGAATTCCCAAGTAGATGGCTAATAACTCTCTACCGAACGTGCTGTACCTTGATTCCGCGGGTTGTAGGCGCTTGGAGAAGAATGCTAAAGGTTGCCAAGAGTCATCTACGAACTGTTGCAGTACTGCTCCAACCGCTGTGTCCGAGGCATCCGTCACTACCGAAATAGGAGCCAAAGGGTCAGGGTGGGTAAGGAGTGCTGTGTTGGCGACAGCATCTTTGACCAAGGCGAATGCAGCTTGTGCTGTGTCGGGAAACACGAACTTCCGCTTACCTCCGCGCAACAGGTCGGTGAGGGGTTGCATCATTTCCGCACAGTGAGGAATAAATCGGCGGTAGAAATTCACCAGACCGGCAAACTGACGCAACTGGCGAAAAGATTGGGGTTCAGGGTAGTCGCGAATAGCGGAAACTTTATCTGACAGAGGGCGGATACCCGAGGATGAAATAGAATGTCCTATGAAAGTGATATCAGACCGGCCTAATTCGCATTTCGCGATATTGATCGTAACGCCGTGCTGGCTAAGGCGTTCGAAAAGTGCTCGTAAGTGCGTAGCGTGCTCTTGCTCTGAAGAACTCGCCACCAAAATATCATCCAAGTATACGTGGACATTTTCCAAACCACGAGTTGCCTCGTGCATGAACCGTTGAAAGGTCTGGGCTGCATTGCTGAGTCCAAACGGCATTCGCAGAAACTCGAACAGCCCGAAAGGTGTAGTGACGGCAGTTTTAGGGATATCGGCCTCTGCTACCGGAATCTGGTTGTACGCCCGAACCAAATCGATACGGCTGAAGATGGAGCAACCTGATAAAGACGAAGTAAGATCCTGTATATGGGGAATCGGGTATCGGTCCGGGACGGTGACTTTGTTAAGCGCTCTGTAATCACCACAGGGTCGCCAGTCGCCACTAGCCTTAGGAACCATATGAAGGGGGGAAGCCCAAGGGCTACTAGAAGGGCGTATTATACCCAGTTCTAGCATATGTTCGAATTCGGCCTGTGCAACACGAAGCTTGTCTGGTGCTAACCGACGCGGCCTACTGAACACTGGGGGTCCCTTAGTATCGATATGGTGAGTGACACTGGTCGTCACTGCTGGGAGAGGCCCGGCCTGCCGAAACATGGCCGGGTAGGCGGCGATGAGTTCGCCATAAGGTTGGTGTGCCGGTGGTTGAACGTAAAATGGCGTGACGTGATTCACTCGCGAATTATGACCCGCAACGGCGAGAGTGGTCTGACGATCCACCACTCTGCGGCGCCGTGCATCAACTAACAAGTCAAAGTGCTGCAGGAAGTCAATGCCCAGAATTGGGTACGGGACGTCGGCGATGATGAATACCCAACGAAAATTACGCTTTAAACCCAAGTTTAAGGTGAGCGACCGCTGGCCAAACGTTGGGATGGCCGTGCCATTGGCAGCGCGTAGTGTTTGGGCCTGCGGTGTGCTATTGTCGTCTTTCGCTCGGGGGACGACGCTCACTTCGGCACCGGTATCTACAAGGAATAGGTTATTTGAAATGATGTCCCTTACGTTCAAAAGACGACTATTGGTGTGATACCCGGCTTCGTGGGTCGCCACCACGGGCCGGGGGTTTAGTTTCCCTGATGGGCACCGGGAAACGTACACCCTCGTTCGCATCGTTTGGCTCCCTCACCGAAGCGACTGTGGTACTTACAATATCCTTCTTTTGAAGAACCGACGAAACGGCGTCGCAATGACGGACTATGGAGCCTAGGTGAGCGTGCGCGGTGCCGCTCCTGTGACCCACTTCTAACTGCTAGGCGTTGCAGGCTCGCGTCAATTCTAGACAAAACTGATGCGAGTTCGTTAGATGTTGGCAAGGCAGGCACCGTTGCGACGGACGGCCTGGTTACTCCAGCTACAGCGGGGTTGTATCGTGACAATGTCATCAGCTACCGCTGCAGTTTCCTCTAGCGAGCATTTGCGCGCGGCACTTAGTAAAACTGGAATGTTATGCGGCAAACGCTGCAGCCAAAGTTCCCTCAAGAGCGGGTCCTCACCTATTGTCGGTCCTCTCAAGCGCTGCATCTCACGCAGCAGTTCGGAGGGCTTCCTACTTCCAAGCTCAACGTTTTGAAGTTGTTGCATACGTTGGTCTTGCGTTGGGGTCGTGCGGGCAATGACAGCCTCCTTTAAAGCCTCATAGCTTCGGGAAGAGATTATTACGTCCCTTACTTGCATTGTGACCTCTGGCGGGAGGCGGCCTGCTACCCACCTGAAACGGCTGGCGTCACTGGTTATACGGCAGTTTTCGAATTCTAACTCAACCAGCGTGAACCAGAGTTCTGGATCAGCAGGTGTGAATGCTGGTATGTGCAGCGTGATGGCCCCAACGGTGGGGTCTGAGCAGGATTTCCGTTCGGCAGACATAGCGATTACTTTATGGAATACAGACGGGAAAAGAAATCAACGACCAATGGGGCACTACAGTCTTCGCGAAAAAAAAATTACGACGAATTAGACACAAAATATGTATGGACGAGAAACAAAAATTATTTGGTAAACCAACCAAAAAAAATCAAGATAGGGAAACAATAAAACACACAAAAACGTACGCAGACGGGACCTTGAACGGTAGAAAACAAGGAAACTCACGTGACCTGAGGATCACGTCGGGCTCACCAATTGTAAGGTTGATTAGACCTTACTTCGCGGTTTCCTTAGTAAACGCGTGCTTCGGTCCTTTGTACTGCGTGGACCACCTGCACGTTACTCTAATGTGCGGCACTGCACAAATATGTTAACCAGAACAGTATTCTCCACGACCCGTGAGAACGAGAAGGCGATTGGGAGAGATAGTGGTTAGCGTGTATTTGGGAGCGTGCGTGAGAGCGTGCGCAAGAGCAACGGTCAAATGGCCACCGCGCTTGGCAGTCAGCGTTCAGTTAAACAATAAACGTGGTAAAAGTATGAACGAAGATGGCAACCGCTACAAACCTACCGCAATACAACATGTCGTTGCTGTCCAAACTACCGCTCATCGTACGGCGTACTTGAATACATGTTCCTTCTAACAAACATCCTTTTGTTCGACTGATGATTACTGCAAACAACTGGTCCCGCTTAGATCTTTCATTTATTACTTAGCCAAAGCGACACCATCAGTCCGACTTTATATATATATATATATATATATGAGTATATATGAGTATATATGAGTATACTCCACTCACCATTCAATGGCACACAGTTCAATCTCCTTAGTACCTTGGAGAGACGTTAAGCACTGATATTCCCATGTCAGTTGTGTGCGCGAATTGTGCTGACTTACCTTTCGAATTTGATAGCTCGGGCCATTCTGCGTGATAATTCTTAACACACACTATCTCTCGTGACACCGATAGTATTATAGTTATGTGGACAAGAAAATGTCATTTGTTGTCACATGACTACCAAGTTTCTTTTTCTTTCCTCTATAATCTAAATTTAAGTGCCTATAAAACGCACTTTATTAAGCCAGTTGTGAAGCGTCAGAAGTAGTCTCGTTCTCTACCGCCTGTTCCGATCCTCTAGCCGGGTATTTTCATCTAATTCTTCTTTAAATTTCCACCCATATTTTCTTTTGTTTCTCAAAGCATTTCACAAAATGTAATCTGTATCGTCCTGGTAGTTGCGCGCCAGACACATGTCGCAAACGTCACATGAGACGTAAAAGAGCGTGGGCAACTTAGACAAACCACGGACGAAGGGCTCAGTTCTATCGGGTATCGATATGCAATCCACCTGTTGTTGAAACTCTGACGGTCAAAGGACCACGGAGCACACAGGCCTTGGTTGAAGGATGGGTGACTGAGTGAGCGTACCTGTGTGCGTGCACACACATGCACAATCTTGGAACAGCAGCGAAATTGTTAGCGTGACTTGCAAACATTGAGGCTTTCTATCCTGAAAGTAGCACAAATATTTCGTGTCTGAACGTGCGTGGTGCGCACATGGGATTTGGCGGTGGTGACTTCATCAACGTGAATGAGGCTCGACCTGGGTATACACATCCCTGCGTGGTTGACGGATGCGTCAGTTACGACACCTAACCAGCCCCATTGCATATTATTTTTATTTTCAGCTTGTGCCCACGTGCGCAGGTACAGAGATGCGCTCATTCAGTCACCCAGGTTTCACCCAAGGTCTGTCTGTTCTGTAATCTTTTTGATCGCCAGACATGGACAACAGGTATTTCGATCAGTCCCAACAGCTGTAGCGGGAGGACCTTGCCTGCGAATCATATCAGTTTTTTGATAATGAACGATGAGTATACAGGTTGATGAGCCGTGTTCGGGCATAGTAACAACCTGCATCTCATCGGAAGATCAGTTCAGTGTTTACCACAGTACCATTGGGAGTAAACAATACAAGTGACAAGTAATAATGGATTTGTATAATGTGATTCATCATGCAGCTTCAACGCTCAAATCACCATTGAAAGCCATGGGAGCACTGTACAGCTGTTTCATCCTTGTTGGGAATCACCAGCAGTGCACATCCACCGAGCCCCCACGGGGACTCGAACCCGGAGTGAACGATTGTGAATTGAACACCCTAACCACAAGACTATCCGGGCTGGCTGTCAAAGGTATGTTGAACTTCTACACTACATTATATAGCACCCTTCCGTCACTGGCTTTGAAAGGTAACAACTAGCTTCCCGCACAGCTATCGACTCCTATGATGGATGACTTCTCTGTGAGGGCTTAAGTACACCGGGGTCGAGTCCCCGTGGGGGCTCGGTGGATGTGCACTGCCGATGATTCCCAACAAGGATGAAAAGGCTGTACAGTGCTTCCATGGCTTTCAATGGTGAGTTGAGCGTTGAAGCTGCATGATGAATCACATTATACAAATCCATTATTACTTGTCACTTGTATTGTTTACTCCCAATGGTACTGTGGTAAACACTGAACTCCAATTTTATTAAGGAGCATTGTTTTCTTGTTGTGTCATATTGCGAATTGTAACAGACAGCTTTATACTTGTATTACCGTGAAAAAGTCCGATCATATGACCTGAATGAGCTACTTGTCATCTAATCTGCTCACAGCTGCAAAGCTCGAATTAACATTGGTCTCTCATATACCACGGCGAATTTGAATAACGTACGTTATTCCTCTCACGTGAGCATCAGAGGACATGTAGCGTATTTATAATTATATCCACCAATTTGACCATGGCAACTATAGCGCTACGTAATTAGCCCTTTTTGATGTTTGGTGAAATTCACCTACTCCAAAGAACAGTAGTCGGTTTATTCCATTCCATGTTTATTTCATGAAGTCAGCTCAAAAATACAACGGAAAGTGAATAATTCATTAGCCGGTAGAGAAAGTTATTGCCTATTTGTACAACGCTGCCGGCTTGTCGAAAATTTCTTCACCATCGATCGTTCATTCTCCTGGGTCATATACATTGTCTGAAATGAAGCTGATAACGGAACGTTATTTTGCTTGATAGCTGTGCGATGTCGGAACATGGAACGGAGACCAGTATTTTACATAGGATAGTGCATTCACAGCGAACATTTTATCAAACAACGAACGCTAAGTGATTCATTTGTTCACAGCAATGTTTGATATTTTCTCGGCACTAACTATTTACAAGCAAGACAGCCGCCAAATGTGATACTTCACCAACTGACAGCACTGTAGTTCAGTACTTCACTACCTGAAACAATCCCGTCATTCATTTGTTAACGACAGATTCATTCCATTTATTACGCCTTTTGCGTACAAGCTCTTTTTACTGTTTATTTTAGCACTACTATAGTAGCACGTTCGTAAATGAATTTATTGGCATGTCCGTGAGGTTATAGGAACAGTAACGCCTAAATCAATTGCGTTGACGATCACACTACCTACGCGTGCAGCGTTCGTTTGCTGATGCGTAATCCAACAGCGCGTTGCTAGAGTGCGTTAATCATACGTGTCAGTTGCTCAACGCGTGATTGGTTGTAGTTGCTGTCACCACGTCGGCATGTTTCTTCCTCACGCCTCAACAACCAATCAGGTTGCACTACGGTCAATGCAGATAAAATTCCGGTGCTTACTCGAATTTTACCCGTGTGAATTACCCGCTTTGTGCTGGCAGGGTAGTTAATAAATGGTATCCGGAGTACTAAATTGGTGAGCCCTTTGTCTTTTTTAATTTCTTTTGTAGATCCTCGAGTACAGGTACATCTTTTTGTCTATTTTATCCGGTGGTAACCCAGTCGTTTTAACCGTTGTTTTGCATTTATCTCACTGCACTGGCTTTTTTCATTTTTTGAATAATTTTACTTTATTATACCATTTGCAATATGAGCGACCCTAAATTTTTCGACGCTGACGTAAATGCACTTTCCGTTCCGTTCGCACCTTCAGGGGAAGTAACCCTAGGGCTTGGTTCGCACAGCCAGAATCAGCGTTCGCTCTGCGTAATGTGACTGCAGAAAGTAGTAGGTTTCACTTCGTGGTCGCAGTTCTTCCTCCACACATCGTCGACGAAGTGCAAGATGTGTTGGAAACAGAGGAACCCAACCCCTACGAAAGCATCAAAGCAGCAATCATTAGCCGGATTGGCATGTCTGACAAACAACGAATTGTCCGTTTGGTTGCAGACACCGAGCTCGGAGATCGCAAACCTTCACTGTTGTTTCTGCACTTGCGGACTCTTTTGGAAACTACTAAGATCGGTAAAAGTCTCCTCAGAGAGATTTGGCTCCAACTTCTTCCCAGCGACATGCAAAAGGTTCTTTGTGTCCGAAGAGGAACTTCTCGAAAGGCTTGCCGGGACGGCCAATAAAATTAGGGAAATCTACGAACCAAAGACCAATCAGGCGATTTCCTTACAAACTGAGTTTTTTATTACCTCCTTAACAGCCACTGTGCACGATCTTGTCAAAAAGATCGAGGCACCCAGTGTGTCTTCATTTGGGCACTCAACCCAGGCGTCACCTTTCAGACAGTGCCGCCTAAAGAGATCTCACTGTAGCAATCGAATAAAAATTCCGGTTCAGCCAACATCAACTGACGGTCTTTTTCGCATTTATTCGGCGACGTATTAGATGCACACCCAGACATGTTGCATCCACCGTCCATACTATCTGCCGTAACCTGCTAGGTAGGTCATCACATTAGCACGTCAGGTCCTCCGGTTTTGCAAGGGCACGTCGGCTTGCACCTGACAAGCTTAAAATCGCGCCAGTTGAGTTCGAGCACATGCTCGAATTAGGTATCTTTCGTGCATCAAGTAGTCCCTGGGCTTCACCACTCCATATGGTCCCTAAAAACTCAGGCGATTGGCGATCATGTGGAGACTATAGAGCCCTAATAAAGCCAATGTCCCAGATAGGTATCCAATACCACGTATTTAGGACATTACGGCTAAACTCAATGGTGCTGGTGTGTTCTCCAAAGTAGATCTGGTACGCGCTTATCACCAGATCTCCATCGCAAATGAGGATATGCCTAAGACAGCGGTAACACCACCCTTTGGCATTTTCGAATTCCTGCGAATGCCATTTGGTTTACGCAAATCTGCGCAAACCTTTAGATTTTGTTTTCGCCCAGTTAGACGATCCGCTGGTAATTAGTGAATCTGAAGAGACACACAAGGAACAGCAACGTCAGTTGTTTTAGCGTTTGGCCGCACATGATATAACTGTCAATGGGGACAAAAGTATCTTTGGCCAAAATCCGGTTGAGTTTTTAGGCCAAATGATCGATGAACGTGGTATTCGGCCCTTGGAAGAAAAGGTACAAGCCGTTGGTGACTTTCCGCTACCTAATTCACTAGCCGCCGTTTGTAGTTTCAAAGAGATGGTAAGCAATTATCGGCTTTTCATCCCAAACTGTGCTCACTTAATGCAGCCATTAACAGATTTACTTCGAGGTGTTAAAGATGGCTCCATAGAATTATTCGAGAATGCTAAAACTGCCTTCAATGCAGTTAAAGACGCTTTGGCTTCTGCCACTTTGGTGGTCCATTTCGACTCCGAATCTCAATTGAGTAAAGCTGACAAAGCCATAGGCGGCGTGGTACAGCAGTGGTTCACATTACAATGGAAACTACTAGCCTTTTTCTCTCGTCGTCTCTCACCAGCTGAAGCCAGGTTTTCTACGTTTAATCGGGAACTACTTGCTGTATACAGTACTGTTAGACATTTCCCACATGTGCTCGAAGGCAGACAGTTCGTCATCTTTGCCGACCACAAACCATCGACGTGTGTGTTTCACAGTCGAACCGATAACCACTCAACACGCGAGTTGCGTCACTTAGACTTCATAACACAGTTTTCCAGTGATGTTCGTCACTTTTCTGGCGCTATTTCTTGTCAGCCACGTGTCATAGACCTCGAAGCTTTGGTTCCAGCCTAAAGTTCGGAATAGGATTTCACAGATCCAAGCCAAATCGCATCATTTAAACCTTCGGAGTTTCCTTTAGCTACTTCCTCGGGCTCGATAATGTGTGACACAAGTTTGCCACACCCAAGCCCCATGGTAGCCACGTTGTGATGTCGCACGGTTTTCGACGTTTTGCATTATTTGGCCCATCCGGGAATCCGAGCAACCACCAAGCTAGTTGCAGATAGGTACGTCTGGCACGGCTTGCAAAAGGATATTCGTAACTGATCCCTTTCATGCGACCAGTGACGATGATCGAAGGCAAGCAGACATACAATGGCTCCATTAAGCTACTTTCCCGTTGTATCCTCACGGTTTTCTCATATCCACATAGATATCGTTGGTCCTCTCAGCCCTTGTAAAGGTTTCCGTCACCTTCTTACTATGGTAGACCGTTTCACCCGTTGGCCAGAGGCTGTTCCCATTGCAATTGTGGAGGCAGAAACCGTAATAGCTGCTCTTATGGAACTTTGGGTTCCATTATACGGTTGCCCTGCAACGATATCTACTGATCGCGGAGCACAGTTTGAGTCACACCTGTTTGGAGAAACACTACGTATGTTAAGCTATCATCGTTCTCTTACGACAGTGTATCACCCAGCAGCCAACGGCATGGTTGAGCCTTTTCATCGACAGCTCAAAGCTTCGCTCATCGTTGCTGACAGCTCTAAATGGGTGCAGGTGCTTCTAGCCGTTCACTTAGGTTTGCGTTCCTCTTATAAACCTGATATTAACATGTCGGCTGTGGAATTAGCTTTTGTCCAAACTCTTCGGTTACCCGGGGATTACTTTACCATAGGTCGAGTGAAAGACGATGGTTGTGCCTCATATGTTCTACAGTTGGCTGCACAGATGCACCGTTTGCGAATGAATTCTCCGCGACCGCAGTCTCGATCAGCCTACATTCCAGCAGAAATGTCCACTTGCGCCAACTTTTTCATACGCGTGGATTGCGTTAGAATATCTCTACAGCGGCCTTCTGAAGGTCCATGTAAGGTGCTCAAGCGACGCGATAGAGTTTACCTCATTGATCGAAATGGTAAACATGAAATTATATCGGTCGACCGTCTTAAGGTTGCGCACCTTGATGGTAGTCCAGAAAAGGAAACGCTGCTCAATGATAGCGCTCCAATAGTTCCTGCACCCACAACAGAGGCTACCCCCAGCCTCAACCAGCACAGCCCGAAACCCTGGAGCCATTGCGAACGACGCGATCTGGCCGGCATGTACATTGGCAAAAGCGTCCCGTAGACAGCATTCATTTTTTCAATATCACTTAATATTGTTTGCATTGTTTGACGTTTTATAAAACCATTGTGAAAACTAGAAAACCATTCTGTACATATTAAAATTTGCGTACTGTACCGACCGACCGGGGTAATTTAGTTTTATTTCGTATTCACTCATAGCTATTTGCTCACGTATTTCATGTTCCTCTTCCGTTGCACATACGGGCACGGTGAATGGAGGAACCCCCCGGAAAATCGTGTTGGATTAGTTTGTACGGTTTACATTATATATATATATATATATATATATATATATATATATATATATATTTCTATGACACCTAGGTGGGAGCTTCGTAGATGACCGCTAGGCCCGTGCGCACTTTAGTAAATGTTCACCGGCGGCACAAGCCGATGGTGGCATCGAAACATGGTCTCCTAGACGACCGAGGACGCATGAGACTTGTGGTGCTAATGGTGATCTGCGCGCGGTACGCCCTGCATTAGATGGAAGGGTCACTTCGACAGTTCCCTTCTAGAGCGGGTGTTGTGATGTTCATTTTTGTGATATCAAGGTACACTGTGATCACCTCTTAGAAAGGTGAACTAAACCAGAGGCTTTCACATGCATTCAGTTCACAACAACTTTACGAAGCTTCTAGAAATGGGGATCGCATCAAAGTAAATTTATCGCCGTATAATGCTAATCATGTACTCGAAATGTTGGGGCTCGATCTAACAATCGAGCGACTGGCTTGGTCTAACTCAATGGTAAGAGCCACCATCAACATGGTCCCACTGAAAAAAAGCCCGTTATCAATAATCATCCATAACGATCCAATTATCAGGAAATAATCAAAAAACCACTTAAAAGGGCACGTATTTGGCTGTATTTTGGCCGACTTTCCAAGTTCCCTCACCCTAAGATGAATATCGGAATACAATCGAATACTCTGAATGCATTTCTGTTGGTAGAAATCAGGTGAAGTAAATGTGGCCCTCGGCAGTAAGTATGAAAATTATAAACAACATACAAAGTCATCAAATTAAACTTTACAAGTTAAATATACTATATATCTATATATGTAGTATGTGTGTAAGTGACATCCATAACCATTGTGCACCAGCACGAAAAATAAGGAAGAAAGCACGTAGACCCAGATTGCACAACCATCCAACAAACCAAAACTTGCACACCTTGCGTTTGGAAACTCCATACGACGTACGAACCACAACTTTGCTAGTCAAACAATTTCGATTAAGAACCTCTTCATGCACTACTCCTAACTCCTACTGCTTTTGTGGAAACCCTCCGGTAATTCCAAGCACTAAGTAACCGCGATTCATTCTTCTAGTCGATACCTTGTCATCTGTGCCTCACTTGTGGTGATGCTATTTAACAAGTCGACCATCATTTCCCAGAAGTGTTTACTGAAAACTGAATGGTACACCACACGCGAAATCCGACTGCTTTCTTAGTAAACGATTTTAGTTGCACTACGTCCGAGTAATACAAAATTGTTAGACTCAGGTGACTGCAAATCAGTGATGCCGTCTGTCAAGGACATGAATGGACGGTTGTTCAGAATCCTCTATACTTCTTTAAAGTCTCATGTTGCTTGAGAGCTTCCCAGTGTCGCTAAAACCACTCGCCTCCACACCCAGGTATTCCAAAATACAGCTGAATTGTATCATAATTCAAAGACCTATGCACCCTGATTGGCAGAACCCTTGACTTCCCTTGCATATAAATTCATGGTAAAGTTAAAAGTTGATTGTTCTCTTCTCGTCCTGAAGTGTTTGAGTTTGAATAGAAGAATCAGCGAAAAGTGAATGTGCAACTTCTAGAAGAGCCTCTCTGACAATCAGACGGATGAACAAACTACCCCATTTTTTCTCTCTCCGATCACTCTTGACAAAATGGGACCAGAGTAATCCACTTCAACCGGGGAAAATGCGTGATCCCCATTGCGTTTACATTCTTGGGGCAACAGAACAGTCAGCTGAAGTTACAGTGACAACAAGGCGGCGCTTACTCACGTCCACCGGTGCACATAACTCGTAATATTGTAACTATGCCACGTACGAACCAGAACCAATATTGGATTGTTGGTAAAACTTGGGTGCACCCGACATGCCCTTCAAATTCAGGATAATGGTGAATTATTAGTTGTGTGACGTTGTGTTTACCAGGAAGGAAGTTGGGAAGCTTAGCTGTCTCCGATAATACCCTCGGATGCGGACGACTACCAAGACATATACATACGTCTATTTAAGTTGGTCCCAACCTACACAACTAAATACACTCTTTGGGTTTTCCGTACAAACCACTTCTATTACTCAATCATTCTAGTATCTGGATGAATCACTCTGATTTAACTAATCCTACTGCTTCCTTGCAACCATCCCTCGACTCTCAAATGGCCAACCCTTCTAGCTACACAAACATATCAGACCGCCCTCTGGCAAAAATCAGTAAATGCCGCTTTTATCCTACGAACCAAGACAAACCTCAACAGTTTGATCCTAGAAGAGAACTGTAAGAATCGTATCTACCGGGCAAATCGTACATATTGAAACAACTCGTATCAGGAGTACGTGCACTGGAAGAAAGACAAGATAAAACAAAAAAGGCAGGAATTTATTCTATCAAATGTGGTTGGTATTAACTCATTTTTATACAAAAGGAGGCATGCTGTTATTGGTAGATAACATGCTGACCAATCACAAAAGGATTTTGCTGTACCTACACTATCTGACAGTCAAGATCCAGCTTCACCTGATTGGTTGGATACTGGAAATGAAGCGGAAGCGCACTAGATCGTTTGTGGAAATATTCGAATCACTAGAAGAACCTCTTCAAAAAAGACATGCACTAACAGTGATGAAGTAGACTACTGAAAAGGATTCACTTAAATTCTAGTGGATCTAGGGATCAGTTAATGTGCTCTCGGGTTGGCGCGAAAATAAGGCCGTCAAATCACAACTGGTTATGCTCGTCATTTTTCTGGGAAAAGCTCCCCCAGGAATGAAAGAAGGCTGTTGTTGTTCCACTATAAAAGGTGTAGCGAAGACCGAGGCTATCATTTATCGACCTATCAGTCTAACATCTATGGTCAAAAAGGTAATGGAAAGCCTAATGACCACTCGACCCTGAGAACATATCAGTAAGAGCGATCTACTACGCAACAACAACATGGCTTAGGGAAAATGAGATCGTGCGTAGTGAACGTGCTACTAGCATGGAAACACTGGACGAATGCCAAAATCGAGGGACACCGTCCGGACGAAATCTTTTGTGAAGTTTAGCAAAGCGTCTGACAAAGTTCCGCGCGATCGCTCATTAGGTGAGCTCAAGACCTTTGGAGTTGTGGACCTATAGAAAGAATCAATTTTATTAGGAAGACAAAGAAGACAACTGTTTTGAGATGACAGCGTTTTGTTCACTCCTGTTGATCGCATACGTAAAAAACCTCAGTCTTTATATGATACAGTAAATGAGATACACAGTGGGAAAATGAGGAAAATGTTTATCACAAAGAATACAGCAATTCGTCTTGGGGTTTGTTACTGATTTCAGAGAAGACAGATGGTTTGCAATGATTGTTTCTGTGCCCAAAGAGGGTGTTTTCCGTCTTGCTCAATGCAGCTTCTCTGAACGCCAGCGGTTTTGTTTTCGGTTGCGTAGTCGAACTCTGAATGTCGGGGACAGGTCAACTCGATGATCTGTTGAAAGTACATGCCTTGCGAAAGTCGACTCTGAGTTTGTTACCGGAATTTGTTTGGTGCCGTCCGACTGAGTTATTGAGTGCAAACGCCATTTCGGAATGTGTTCCGTCACTCTTCGAGCCACATACGGTCCTGTTCTGCCAATGTACGTATCACCTCAGCAACAAGTGAACTGGTAGACAATATACGAGGCATTACAAGCAACAGAACTGTCAGAGCTTTCTGATAATCTTAATCCTCTAGGAGTCTGCACTATGCTTAATTGGGTTGTCATATGCGCCCGGTCTATAGCAGAGCCTAAGTTATGAAGTAAATAATCAAAAATTAGGTCACCCTTAAAATGAACGAGTAAAATGGTTTGCTTTAGTTCGGCCAATAAAA
Organism: Fasciola hepatica; assembly: GCA_948099385.1. Classification (NCBI taxonomy): domain Eukaryota; kingdom Metazoa; phylum Platyhelminthes; class Trematoda; order Plagiorchiida; family Fasciolidae; genus Fasciola; species Fasciola hepatica. Next base: position 9,676,476 of record CANUEZ040000019.1, read on the forward strand.
TGGGATCAGTATTTGCATCGTGGTTTGCTGTGGTGCTGAATGAACGTTTCTTGATAACCCTTGGAGAAAAGGGTTTCTTTGGTAAAATCTTCTTCGTTTTATCGTTGGTCAGGAGCACAAATGTTTCCGGCCCTGTGGAAAAGCGTTCTGAACAAAACAGGTTTGTACGCACGAAGGCGAAACTAGAAAAAAAGCTCACAAAGTCCGCTCCATTCCGATTTTCTGTGAATGGACCCTTGGAGTGTTATGTCCTGAAGCCCTGTGATTAAAATGTCTAGTAAGGGTAAAATCAAGTTGTATTCTTTCTCATAAGATACACATAAATTAGGATGTATAGATTATCTGTTGACTGGATAAAGGGAACACTGTTTCAAGAACCATTTTCGTTTATTTGTTTATCACACATCACAGTTTAACTAAATGCTTGCTGCCAAGTGCTGTGGTCATTTGACCGTTGAAAGTGCACTCTACCAGCAAGCTCTCGCAATATATGCTAATCACTGTCTCTCCATCGATAGCATTCTCTTTCTCATGGGTTGTGGGATACTTTGCTCCGGTGATAGTGGTAGCGCAGTGCGGAGCGTCACGGTTACCGACAGGTGGTCAATGCATAGTACGGATGACTAGCGAAAGTGAGTTATAAGGAAACAGTGTGGTAATGTTTAACAAATCCTACAGACCCGTCGACTATATGGATCGAAGACTTCTTTAAGAAGAGGGTTTTCGCAGTATGGGTTGCAAAATCGACATCGACGTAGCAGGTGGCTATCAGTGGTGTGACACAAGGATCGGCTGTCAGAAGGCTGCACTTTCTGGCTTACATAAATTACCTACGGGCAATTTTCCAGTCACCGAGTCTCACTTAAGTGGATGATTTTGAAACCTGGCTTGTGCTCAAATCATGTGAAGACGAATTTCTTCTCCAGGAGGACTTCAAGGCCCTCAAAATATAGTTTGATATATGGTCGCTACCAATCAAGGTCGACAGGCGTACGTATATATCCGCACGGAAACCGTCCAGGAAAGTGATATGTCATGTACGTGTTGCAACCCTTCACCAGTCTGTCTACAAAACAGACCTTAGGGTGACTGCGGATTAGTTACTATAAACCAAAACCAAAACCAAAACCGACAAGTTCTGTGCTTCCGGGTGAAGTATTCCCGAAGCTACCAGCGGGTCATTCGGTTAACTTGCATTTGACGCTTTCATAATCTGTATGCCTCCCACGTACAAGCTAGAGTATACCTTTGAAGATAGACTTGAGAAACCATCAAACTGATTTACGAAATTATCACTTAGGTCTGTGAAATTATCACTTAGATTTCCGAAACTATCCCGTAGATTTGGAAATTTATAAGTTTTATTTGGGAACAAAACGCTGTGGTTGGTTTTCGCATCCATAAAGTGCATTTCGTTGGTCATCTAGCCACGAGCCTCTCTGGTTGACTATGGTCCGTTAAGCCAGCCTGTCTTACCACGCTCTTCCCGTGCAAAAATGGCACAGATCTCAATCGTGCGAATTGTCGCCCTCACGGACGGATGTCGATCCGGTGAATCAGTGGGGTCATATGATCTGAGCCAGAGAATCAAACTGTCCTCAGTCTATCAATGGAACCGACGGCACATTCGTTAGACACCTCTGGGCTAGCCGGAGTATTTCGACTATCGTGTAGACTGAGTTGCGATACTGATCTTTGAATAACATCAGCATTCGGTCCAGTGACATGATGCAGAGATGAAAATATATAAATTACGTCAACTTGGGAAATAGCTTGACACTCAGCCGTGTTGGATAACAGCCGGTTAGATTTTTTAATTCCCATCCTGGAAGATAATTTCTCGCTAGACGTGTATATTATTTGTGTATATGCCATCCGCCCACTTTATAGAAACAGCAGTCGGTAGGTCTACCTTTGGTGTTCGATTTTTCACCGAAAGTGACCAATCTTTGGAGCTTGCCACCAACTGAAGCAGTGGAACTGCCTAGAGACCAAGTGTTCAGGCAACTACAATACATCATTCTGAGGAGGTGGTGGCTACTAACTGACACCAGAGTCCATGTCACTGAGCTGTGGTGATGAGGCTTACGCAGTGGAGATGAGCTTTGCCTCAGTAACGGAGACTGAAAGAGTGTGACGCGAAATATGCAGAGTTAGTTTTCTTACCGACAAGCTGTCATTGCTCCGAATTGTTCGTCCCCTAATATTTGACACCCTATTTGATACAAAAGTCGAGAACTCATCTTTATTATTCCTAATGTAATGCAGAGCTATCGCGGAATCGGTCCGTAATACAGTATCTAACAGCAATATCACAATTTTTTTCGTTAAAAACTGTGATAATCTGACGACCAACAAATAAGCTTTCAATTCCTACGGGAGGAATTGTAACGGAATTCACTGGAGCTACTCAGGATTTGGCCATCACTGGCATGCAAGTGGAGAAAACCTCGTTGTACAAGAAATGCAAATAGACTGCTGCATCCTGGCTGATTTCAGACGCATCGCAGAGAAAGCGCTAACCCACTTCTCATTTCAATCGCCATATTAGCATTATATCTGAACAAATGGACATCTCTCACTTCGTCAAGTAAGCAGTCTTGCTCGGAACATCTCGGTACACGAATCACATAGGGCTACAATAAATATTGATTTGAGACACGTGAGTATTACTCCCTGATGTGAACGTTCCGGTGAAACTCCTAACAGGGGTACTTTGAATGAATAACGGCGTCAAGATGACTGGACGTGTTCGGAGATCTATCTTTCCACGTAAGTTCATACAAAAATTATTCCGTTTGAACTTAAGGGATTTCTCCAAGATATCTGTGGCTTGCTCCTCGACTGAAAATGTGGTCTCAAAGGATCCATTGTTAACAAAGACTTATTCACAGACCTCTCTAAGATTTTCCTCTACTGCTTTAGGGAGTGCTAAATTCCGAAATCCACGCCGAAGGTGGTTATTCAATGAACTTCGTCATACCCAACCCAAGGGAACATGATTGGCAATACCAATAGCCCTTGGTTCTTCTCCGTTGTTCCAGTATTCCGCGTGATTCTGAAGTACTTATACGTTGAAATATTTCCATCTTTAATCTGAGGAAGGTATTAGATAGAATGTCCTCTAAGGGATCTCACTTAAACAGAGCAACTCTGTCCAGTAAAGAGGTCCACACATCCGGAGTCAAAGGCGTTCTTTATGGTGATCTGAAATAAGCTTCCTTCTGCGGTCCACTGATTTATTACAGAACGATAAGCGTGATAAGTTGCGAGTCGAAGTACGTATCGGGGTACTCCAAAGCAATTTCTTCTCACACCTGTAGTGTACGAATCAGTCTTTAGAGTACACTAAGGTAATGCCAAAACAACCCAAAAGGACGCTAGAAAATTGAAGTAGACGGAGGAGCTTGGTCAGGTGGATATAAAAAAATGTATGTGCAGTGGAAATGAAATGAAACAAACGGTACGAAACGGACACGCAATAGTTCCCAGTTTTCGTAGTAGAAAATCGGATGCCAACAGCTCTAAAATGTTGACTAGTTGCATCAAGGTCACTGGTTGAACCAATTCCAAGACACTCCAAATCTGAAAACGAGTTTGCGTCGGAATGGGTAGTTTATTAAGCACTTTTTGTGCTACACAGTCTTTTGTGTGCGTCTGGAAACTTCTCTTCATTGTTCACAATAAAACGTGGGTTCAATAAAGGAGTTCACCAAGGGAGGTAATTAAAATGGAGAAAGTGAAAAATGTAGCGTTCAAGACTAACGGACTCATCCCAGGAGTTTTCGATCTCTATTTTGGCTACTGTTGACATTGGCAGTAGTTAGTTTTGGTATTTTGTCTTCAGTCAGTCTACACGATATTCAGATTAGCGAAATCGGTTTCTACAAATCCCTGTTTTTAAAGAGCAACTGTAAATTCCGAATTGATTACGCAAATAAAATGACTCACTCTACGAACATGTACTCACTTAATTCGATTAGGCTGCGCGTGTGCGTCGAAATTTTGTGCATGGCCGACTAGTGATTCAAACTGCCTATCAACCGCGGAAAAATCACGTGCCTACTCCGTTGATGCTGAGAAGTGTACACAGGTGGTGGTAAGCTTAGACTACAGCAACATAACATAGAAATCCAGGAATTGGAATGCTGCTTGTGTGTCAGCTATTCTAAGTCAGAATAGGAATTACTGAGTGATCTAATCAGATCGAGTGACAGTCTGAATCTTCAGACTGGCAGTTTATGATCTCATCATTGGCCATTTGGGAATGAAAAACGATTAATTGTTCGGGTTACTGCCGGAATCACGCGATCTCCCACTGAGCTATTTTTGAGCTGACTGTACTGCAAACTGATGGCCTGAGCTGGAGTTAGGCGTGCCATCAGTACCACATGCGCCACCCGGATCGACCTGAACGGTTGGTGAATCCCAACTTGTATGTTTGAGGCTGGACAGTGAAGCTTGGTACGCAGGGTAGAAGCGTGCATTGCCCAGATTGGTATTTTCCAAAAACTGGTGTCACTGGTCGGTATAATGACGATCTGAGAATAATAAAAGGTCCTTTACGAGGACAAAACAACCTGATTCATTGTGATCGGTCTTTTCCTTCGTATCGTTAAGAGCCATCTGAGGGTGGGTTGTAACCGTTAAATGCAAACAGCATCTGCATGGACCGGATAAACACAAATTCACGTGCATGGTGGGTTACATATGAACACAAATTTATTTCGTTCTCTTTGTTTGTTTTCTATTCTCAGGGATTTCTGTCTGCGTTGCGTCTATCCGTACTGAATTTGACAAAACAACCTACTTGAATATGTGATGCTCAGATTAAGGGGCGCATGCCTCGTTCGAATTTTTTTCTGATTTTTCCGTTTAGTGACGGCTGATTTAGGCTCATGTTTTGGACAAACGAGTACGACTGAAAATACCAGATATTTCAGACCAATGAAACGTAGTCTTTCTATCTAGTGTGTAGACTGAATTCAATACCTTATTCCAGCTCGATACTTCCCACTTAGCGAAAGCAGCAAAGAGAAAGGGATTCCTGAATGCTCCAGTTCAAGTTAGCACAAATTAGGTTCAAAAGCCCAACAAGATATTAGGTAAGCGATAAACTTTGTGTGACTGTTGACATTTAGACGCATTTTAATTATGTATATTTGGCTTCCTGTGATCTTGTTGTTGTAATTCCTTCAGAACCAGCTGAAATATTTCATTTCATGTCAGTATTGGCACAAATGAAATGTCATTCTATTGGGTGGACATTACTTCGGTCATTTTTAAGAGTTCACAGTTTATTCAGCGGTAACTAAAGTAGAAGGTGACATACAATGGTAGTAGGGTACTATTCTGTATGACTACGTTCATGATGAACAATTACCTTGTGCCTGTACTCACTCAAGTGTGGCTGTTTTAGCACTAACTGTTCGAGCTCCGCTGCACAGTCGTTTAGTGGCAGGACCTACTAGGTGCACATGAGTACAAGTCAGTGCTTATAAATGAGGAATATATCATTCCAACTGTTACCCAATCCCAAGTTACCCACATTCAGGTCGAACCACAGTAGGCATGGAATAAGCTAAACTGAAAGACCTTGTTGAGAAACTTCAGGTCATCAGTACAAAAAGCTCCGATTAATGAGCAGTCGAGACAAAATCAGGGATCTCCGATAAACAAAAAAACATCTTGAAGCTCACCCGTGTGTTGTTCCCGCAATTTATTCACTACCATCATCTTATTGCATATCGATTCAGATAAGTCTGACGCAGCTTTTCGGTATTTAATAGCAAAACCGACTGTAACAAGATCGAGGCAAAAATGGTCTTGTGCCGAGTTGCGAAAAGAAACACTAGAAGACGATGAGTGTGAGATTATATTCCGAGTGGACGGTCAGCGGATGATTCAATGATTCACACTGTACGTATAACATGATTCTGTATATGATGTCAATTTTTCTGACTGTTATGTCTGTGTTTGAGATCACGCCGAAAAGTCCACCTTTTAATTTCACTCAGAACATTCAGTTGGACCAAGGCAAAAACAACAACAAAGCCCAATCTAAATCAGATCCACAAACAGAAGTGGAAAGTCCATCAGGATACAACTAGAAAGGAATCAGATTCATTCTGTCTGTTGTTGATTCTGCATGAAAACAACCGATAGACCTCACAGAGTAATCGTGTGTCTAACTAACAATTTGCTGTAACAGCGTTTTCGACTATCCACGGAGCTCCGGCGGTTGTTTTGAACAAACCAGTGATAATTCACCCAATGGAGTGGAAATAAGTTCTTCAGACAAAGAAGTATACACAGAATCACGAAGTGAAATGTTCGAAATAAATTCAACATTTGGGGTTTTCTCGTTGGAAACATTTTCACCGCTTTCCTGTTTCGCTATTCCAACCTCGTCTGACCAAATGCCGATAACGCGTGAGAGGAAAAGTCACACCACTAGTTTTCCCTACCACGTAGTTTTTTTCATCACGCTGCTAGCGATGAGATAAGTATTTTTTCCTACTCGTCGATAAATCGTCTTTGTATGGAACCAAATACAATGAAACAAATATTCCGGATACGTCAGTGAACTAACCTCGTTCAAGCGGATATCGATTTCACTGAACCACTGGAATTAAGTATTTTCCAATTATTACTTGGGTTTTCTGAGGAAATTCTCCCACTTTCCCAAAAATCTTGTGAATAATTTCTGACAGACAAGAAGTTGATAGAGTTTTCTCAGTTCGCTGACTGTTTCAAAATGCGAGCTGGCACTTTGGCCCCCTCCCGAATACGTTTTTAAGCTTAGATTTTATACAACACCGATTTAGCTGCATTGCTTCGTTTAGATGATGACTCATTTTACGGTAACCAGGCATAAATCATCATTCGAACCTGTATACTTCAGGTTTATTCCTCGCTAACATCAGCAAACAGGCCATTTGCAGTCAGCCCGGTTGGTCTGCCGGTGCGAACTTTTGACTTAGTATCACGCGTCATTCTTCAGATCTCAAACAGGTCTCGGTGAACATATGCATCTGGATAAGGATTGCATGTTTCTCTGATGAATTGTTGATTACAAGAGCATATGTTTTTATCTGAAAGTAATACCTTTTGCATTACCGTTCCCAGCGAAGCAGGTTTTATTGCTGAATTTCGTAAAGTTTGTCCTTCAAACGACCTGCTGTTCAATGATCAAACAACAATGAACAATTGTGAACAAGGAAAAAAAAAAACGGATAACATTCTCAACAGAGTGCTCACCGTTAACTGAAATTAATTACCGATGCTGGTCTCATTTACTTATTTTATGAGGCTTTATGAAACTGCTGAGCGACAACAACGAAACCACATACTGAAGCATATTTATTGGTCAGTCGGATGCAAGAGAAATGGAAAAATCTGCACTGTTTGGGAGAAGAGACAAGACATTTTGTTGGGGAACATAAAGTTTTGCGAAAAAAGAACAGTGTCATAAGTGTTCCCGACGTCACCATGAACACCCGAACTTTTTGTTATCCAATCGGAATTCGGTCAGGTGAGACAGGTTTTCCCCTGCAAAAACGGTACAGACAAGTGTGATTTACTTCAGCCCTTGCAAACGCAATGCGCATGTGCAATTCATTATATTGTTTAGAAAATCTTTATAAGCATCTTGTTCACTCCGTAATTGATTTTCCTGATTAGTCGACATAGTAATATGGATCCATTTGGTCAGTAGAATCAAGTATAAATTAAAACTGGCTTGGCACCACATGAAAAAGCTCAGAATAAAATAACAGACTTAGTGGAGAAGGGTCCTTTGGTAGTCTAAGTTTCAAATATTGAATGAAAATAATAATTTGACCCTAAGGTCAGTGAAAAGGCAAACAATCATTTGCCCTTAATTTTGGGGCTTACCGAGTGAATTGGGTCACAAACGGAAATCTTTTGGGAATTTATTTTGGTTTGCTATTTTTAGTGAATAATAAACAAGTAGGAGCTCTTTTTTGATAGGCTCCAAGGTCGTAGCAAAAGATGATATATCAGCCTAAACCAGCGAAGGGGACGTGAATGTCTAAGGGTAGGGAAACTGTGACCGCGAGATTCCCAGTAAAACAAAAAGAGTATTCGCAGAACTACACAACGGGCTACAGTACGCGACAGAATCATTGCTTGGATTAAACATGGAGCAATCATGTTCACTGTTTTAATCTTCTACTGGTTGTCCACCTGTACATTACCGGCCTTGTACAGTTCCTTCCATACATTGGAGCTTGAGACTGAAGGAAATGGAACTAACTGTTTAAAGCAAAACAATGCAAAAAAGAAACAAGGAAAAAAGATTCCCTGGGTCAATTATCCATTGTCTTTTCTGTCTCAACTTCAGTCTGTTACCGTAACTTAGTTCAGTCAACCGAGTTTTGTATCAGCCTGCTGTGTAGGACAAGTAGACCTAAGAAATAATCCGAAATTTGTATTCCGAAACCCTTCGCTTCTGATTTTCTGAACGTTTATGACAGTGCAATAAACACTCGCATGATTTTCCAAGTACATTATCCTGTTCGAGCGTAATTTTCCTGCAAACCTCGATGCCGATGGTTTTGTTTTAACCCATACTGAATCTTGACTACGTCGAAGCTTCTATTCACCGTAATACTTTTCCCATTTTTCTCTACGATGTTGATACTGACTTTTAGATGGGAGTGACCGTCGGTGACCATTCCTGATTTTCCATTTCAGTTAACTGGAGTTTCTGAAAGTGTTATTCAATCCTGAGTTTTTGCAAATTCCTGCCTGTAAGCTCAATATTTCCCTCATTCTCACTCTTTAGAAATTCACCAATGATGTGTCATTTAAGTGTCCCTACGATCAAAATGAAAGCCTGAGGGCTCTTCCAAATAATTCGATTGCAATTTGCAACTGCTCATCTTTCCATTCTATCTAATTAAAAGTTCTTAAATGTGTTGATGTGCCCATGATTATTCAATTCGGCTTTTAGTACTGAGGTGCTTCAACCTCCCGTGGGGAACCTTTGATTTGATGCGTTTGAATTTTATGGATAATACCTTTCTCCCGTCAGGAGGAATACTGCACCGCCTTGTAATCATACATTAATCGGTATATCTTAATTTTATCACCAAATCGCTCGAATCAGTTTTGCTATGACACCGGCATAGGTGCTCTTGGTGACTTCATTATTATCAAGTATTTTGTTGCTTTTCACCCAAGCACTGAGGTATGAGGACCTTGTAATAATCACTATCTTCCACCCATATTGTTCACAGCTATCTATCGCACTTTCCCCGTTTAAGATTTCAGTTCTTTGTTTTTTAATCATAGAAAGATTTAAATTATTTAACTTGTGACCCACAATTGCATGACAAGCGGCCCTGATATTGACGTATTCCCTTAGTCAAAACTTAGCCACAAGATTCATTTCTCTCTCTTTTTCCCGCATTCCGACAAACGGGGTAAAGTTTATCCGTGGACACCTCTGTAAATCACGGAAGTACTGAATAGTTCAACGTTTACAGAGCATATAAAGTGCAATCATGAACTAGACGTGACTCTCTAGTAATCCGTATTATATCCCTTTAAATGATTGAAGTAGATTATTTGATAAGTTGACTCAGGTAAAAAGTTTATCGGGTCACGGAAGTGGTCTACACGTAACTACATTTTTTCCGTATTGACCATTCCGAAGCAATTGATTGCAAAGTAAAAAATGATGCTTATGAAATGGTGATAGTGAAATAGAGGTATTTCAGGCGCTTTTATTTAAACGGAACTGAAACCTTTAAAGCCACACATTTAATAAATAATATAACCTATTCAAGTTTCTCTTTTTTCTCCAGGCTAGAGAAGAATGAACACTGTGGACTTAAGTGAAGAATTAGAATAGCAGACTGATTAAAGTCCAGAGAGGGATGGTGATGATAGTATCCTTCTCTTGAGACAATGATATCGAATTATTTGTTCACGCCGTGATACTGCCTGCTTCCGTGCATGCTTTGCTGGTAGTTCGGGGTGACTCAAGAGTAACGGCCGTGTGCACGAAATACTTTCAGTTACATACGCCTTGGTATGGGCGGGGCGGGCTTTGGATTTCATCGAAAGCACGTTATAGTAACCGAATCTTCAAAGTTGTGCACTCTTTCTCATCTTTTTAAATCATCCAAATGATACTTACTTCCATAAAAATTTGAACTTCTTGCTGTTCGGTTCAATCCATACATTTTGCGTAAAACTTTGAGAATGATAGAAAGAGTGTTACAAGTATTTGTTCTACATTTTCTCCTAGTGGAGATTCTGATGTAAAAGCAGACCGGTGGCTATGGGGGCCCAAGGTTTTAACCTTGAACCCGATAAGCGATCTGAAGTACCTCAAAGAGTCATCGTGGAGCAACTGCTAGGAAAACTGTCGATTTTATGGAAAACGGTTGCTTTTCCACTGGTTATCATTTTATTCAGTTATCCGCTAATAAATTGAACTAGCGAAGTATGGCTGATCAGTTATAGAACAGTTGTTCCATAATAAACGGCAAATCTTTGATCCAAAAAGCATTTAAAATGCTGTATTCCTACAGGGAAAATATCAATCTACAAAGCGACATAAATGCAAACTGTGTTTGGCGTCAAATTCAGGGACTTTGTAGCGATTAGTGACCTCTGATTTTATTATACGGCTTGTTTTTGCCCTAAGGAATTTTGCGTTATGGGCATTTTCTGAGGATATTTGAGAAAAACACTACTGGCCGAAAAAGGTACTCCTTTTTATTGCTTTTGTCAGGTCATATTGAGCCACTTACTGGCCAATAGCACGACCAACGTATGATGCGTAGAATTCCCTGTGGTTTGTCAGACATGAAGTACTACTCAACCTGGCACAAATAACGTCTCTCCTAACCGCCATCGAGTCTAATGAGTTTAGTCTTTTGGGATTCATGTGCACCGAAGTCTTTGTGAGCAGAACTGGAAGACAGTTGTGCTCTAGTGGAGGGGGTTGATTCTAGGTCTATTGAACAAATGGTAATAGGATGCTTTTGGGAGGAATTTGAGCTGACACGAGTGACATGATCGGCAGTATTCGAGATAATTTGTCACAGATATTGGATTGTGAATGAAGTTTCTTCTGCCATATGAGCAATTTTATTGATACGCGGAAATCATTCCCACACCACGGGATGTTTTATCTCAAAAGAACTGATGACTTCCTTTTTTTTGAGTAAACTTCGCTATGGTTACCGTTCGTTTGGGCACTAGGTCACTTTATTATAACAAGGAAATTAGGGTAAGTGAAGATGAATTTGTTTCGGAAGTATCAACACGGGAAGTTTGATTCTATTTCACTTAAATAAAAATTTAAGAATTTCCTTTAAAAACTGAATCAGTCTGGCCTGTTGTTTCCCTGTAGATTGCTCCTGATTCTTCTGACATTTCGTGGGTGAACAGAAAAGCTGATATTTCGCAGCAATCAATCAAATTGACATAAATTCTGTTTACTTAATGAGCTTTGTTCGAACTGAAGTGAGCTGGCAAGCCCCGATGTATTAGAAAAGCAACTTGGGTTCCGGAATAACGAAGCTTGTGAAATTGTTAGCAATCGGCACTTGAGAATCCCTTCAATGTAAACGAAGTCAATACACTGGCCTGAATTAGTTCTGGTGATAGAACCTGATCAGGGCATCCTTGTCTGTGTGTTCCATGCAAAGGTAAAAATTGATGTTACCCTTTACTCCCAGTTAGGCATCAATCAAATTACAACAAAATACCGACAAATGTGAGTCGCGTAATGTTGCCCCAATATGCTTCTTTCCAAATCCAAATCATATAAGGAATTCACGGGCTTCGTATATAAATGTAATTACATATGATGATTGCACATGCACAAATAGCCTTGGGATAATAAATAGATTCACATCCGATAGAAGTAAGATGGACCAAATATAATTTTAGCAAGCTTTTTCGGTGGACTGCAGATTTAAGTGATAATATTTCGAGAGAAGATTGAAACGAAAGCAAAATATCAGTAAGGGATATTTTGTCTCAGTTACGTGCTCATTCACGCGTATGTGCGGAAAAAAGAGCTAGTGGAATTCTTGCACCGATAAGGGCTTTACTCTAGTCACTTTTCTCTTTTTGGTAACTAAATGACGAAAACCAAATACCCAAGGCGTCCTCGCAGGAACCGGTGTATTGAGCATTAGGAAACGAAATGTTGAAGTTTCTTCCGAACCATTTTATTTATGATTCAGATGTGCAAGTGGATGGCCGTCTTGGAAAAGTCCACCGGGAAATCACAATTCTTCTAAGAAGAGCGTCCGCTCACACTCCTGGTGCATAAATAAAATCGTTGTGGGGAAAACATGCAAAGTGTATAAGTATGAAGATGAATTGACAGAGGAGTACCCATTACTCATACATGATACGATGGGTAGCAGTACCCATGAAACCGATCGTGTGTTTCCGGAAAAACGTTATCCATCTATAAGCAAATTCTACGTGTATCGAAATGTTGGGGTGTTTGACGGTGCATGTAAAACAGATATGGCGTTGTACGTCATTGCTGTCTACGATCATGAACTGCTGATTCTATTACGATACCCTACGGCGCGGTATTCCGAATGGTGCTACAAAAGGGACCTGACTTAAAATTTGTCTATAAAGATATCACAAATCCATAAAATAACCTCCCTATTTTGGCCCATCTGCTTGATTTGCCTTGTATGTGTCAATAGTACTATAAAGCTGAGATTGATCTTCACGAGTTGGCAGAGCGTTTAAAACAATCCTCAGAGTTCTAGCATGTTTGTTTGATATTATGACGTATACAATTTTATGGTTAGTTGAAACCTGATATGAACAAGTGTTAGCCTGAGGTGCTGGACAGCAATACTAAAGATGAGTAGGTCATTCAAATGAAATAAATAGTGCTGTAGGGTAAAAATCTGTATTCTCTTCGGTTGAATTTCCTGAAAAACCTCCTGCTTTATGAAAATGTTATTGTGCACCGAGAATGCTCATTGGCACCAAACGGCAGCATCCGAAGAAAAAGCAAGAGCCGTCATAAGCATGGGTTGATTTTCTAGCCCCTTCAGCGAAGTACCTGCGGTCTTTGAGTAAATCGTTGTGCTATAATGTCTGCATTCTGGACTCCATCCATTCAGTTTCCAGACGACGATACACAATCCCAATCGACCGATAGTGGTATCTTTCACGGTTATCATAACTGCTATTCAATGAACTTCATTAAATTTCACTGGGGTGTTGTAACGTTATTTGACCAAATTGGACTAGAGGTTGTTTCACACTTGTGAGTTTGGTCGTAGGTCCTCGGTCATCGATTCAATAAGTATAACTGTATCCATCGCTTGGTGAAACTTGCAACAGTAGGTTAAAGGGAGCCGAGCAAGATGGGCACGCGGTTAAAATTATTATAACCTCTTTCGGAAAAAGTGTCTCACTGTTGAATTTTTTGTCGATGATCTGCTCTATTCCAGCATAAGAACAAATTCAGAAACATACGAGACAAATGGTTATCAAATAATGCAAACCACTCAAGGCCATCTCTAAAAGTTCGGTATGTCTAGAAATGTTTCAATAATTTGATTTATTGCAATAAGAACCAATGATAATGGTCCGAAAATTCCTCAGTGGAGAGTGGCTTGTTACCGATCACGATGAACCATACAAGAAGTGCAGGCTTTACGCGTAGCTGGTGTAACAAGTAGACGTTAACCAAATTCTTTTCACATTAGGACTCGGTTAAATAATGATCGGTCCTAACTGCGTGAACTAAACAGAAACGGCTTCTAAGGAAACGTACTGATAATACTAACATTATGCACGCTTGGGGTTTCCATGCTGGCCTACGTTAGTGGAACAAAATTTGCTAAGGATGGTAAATAGAAGAATGTATCAATCGGGAAGACACCAGAAGTCTAAAACATTCTAATCCAAAGAAGATAAACCTTGTGTTTCTGCTTTTTTCCAAGAGTAAAGCCCAAGATTCCCATTTATTTGTAAGCCAAAGGTAGGTAGTCAGTTAGTAATTACAACTAAGTTCACCAGTTTTACAGTTAGTGTAAGTACACATGTGACTTCTTGTCATTAGGTTGGATTGGGATTATAGCTCCATGATGCCTTCAAACTACAGGAGAAAGACCGCTGCTGAATGTTTTTAAAAAGTGACCATTTTTCACTATATCTTGTGTACCAAATTTATGCTGGTAAAATAGGGTAAAGGCTACAGATAATCAGTAGTATTCATTTTTTTCTTTTGATTTTCACGCAAATACAGTAAAGCATTTCAGAGTGAATTTGGCTGTTAAAGTTAGTTTTCATGCTAATCCATTTTGTCCACCGTTTGTCCACCATTCTCATACTGTTGATAGCTAGGTGGTTCGTTACATCACTGACGGAGGAGTACTAGATATCTACGAAGTATCAGTCACAGTCCACGAAAGCAGTTAGGCAAGGATAGCCTTGGCAATTCACGAAAGACAAAGAAGGCCAATGGGCGATAGCTTGGAGGTTATCATTTGATACTCTCGACGAATAGGCTGATGGATACCAAGAAAAGCAAAGTGAGGACGACGCCGAAGCTAGTGGAAAATAAGGGTCCCCTTTCGCAAGTGATGGCTCCTACAGATAATCGTTCTCACTTCCATCGTGACCGAGGAAACTGACTTGAGTAAAACGGATGAGTCCATTGCTCCATAAATGAAAAGTACGAGACCCTGTCGTGTGGCCCCCCGGCTCAGGTGATTGAACACAAGTAATACTAGGGAGTGAGTGACATCCATGGGCGGTTTTCAGTCCAGTAGGGTTCAGTGAATTTAACATTTTAGATGATGTATATGAAGTGGTCGCCAGCGATTCTTTTTCCTCCATACTACAAAATCATTTATTGGGGGAAGATTCTCTTTCAAAGAACGACATACATTATTGTCCTATGTATTTCATTCAAAATAAAATCAGTTGTGACCTTCATATGTTTGTGTTATGATTTCCAAAATAAATACCTGTCCTTCCGTACGTCCGTCTATCAGTTCGTCTGTCGGTCTCCTTGTCTGCCTGTTTTGTTCGTCCTCTTGTACGTACGCATGCGTTTTTGAGCGCTGTCTGAGTTCGAATGGAAAAAAATAATTTCTTCGTTATGAACTTTAGGTTTGCAATTTTCCCACTCGATGACTAATGGAGGTTGGAAATACAAAACTCACTACAGGTGAATATTGTTCACGTTAGATCCGTACTATCCTGTGGCGAGTTGAAAATGTGTCATCCTAATAAACTTATGCTTGACAGAAGAAATGTTTTTGAAAGGACTCATGTAAATGATGTTTAGTCACGAAAATAAAATTCATCGCATGTAGTTTTCACCACAGAGGAATTAGGCTTGATCGTATCAGGAACAGTTCCCTTCGTGAAGTCTCGATGATATCTCTTCTTAGCAAGTTTCAAAGCAAACATTTGGAAAGCTCTGTGTTATCTGATGGTTTATTCGCCAGTTTTTCGGTTGATGACAGTGTATAATGGAAATGACAATTTATATTCAGTGCCACCTGAGATAATAAACAGCGAGAACGAAATAACAGACAATACTGGTTACAATTTCAACGATTGTTTGGAATGTTCGTCCACAGGAGCGGATGACAATTCTGTAATAGAACGGACGGAACAGGTAGACGTGCGCGCGCACACACACACACACACGTAGGTGTCTTAAGAATCAGAAATTCAAACTAGTTGGTCCCTACGATAGTTGCACCAACTTTTCGCGACACACACGCTCACAAGATATATGACCTTGAAGTCAAGGTGCATTAAATGTCCGGTTTATTTTCACGGCATAAAAGTTACACTATCCTAGTAAATAAGGGAATAATGAAGTCGTGATAACATATTTTTAAGGTTTTCAGTGGAAGATTTTTATCAGATTCCTTGGATAGAGAAATAACCATTTTTCGCTTTATTCTTGAAAAAACAGTTCTTCAGCAAGATGTGGTGGGCAACATTTCAAAGCAGTTGACTTAGATAATAGAGCATTCTGGTTTTTGAAAATGAGAACGATCAAAGAGCATCAACTGTCTCCAGTGAGAATTGTTCTGTGTAAATTAATAAATGCCACAACAAATGGGGATAGGACAAATTGTGCAGCCTAATCTGCTAACCTATTAAAAGGCAGTACCGTATATTCAGTAAGCTTGGTCGCTTGTTACAAGTATGAAGAAATTACGATTTTAATGTGATTTGTGTTTCTTTGGCTTTTAATTTAACCACAGTGCTCTACACTGAGAATTTACGGGCCTACTAAATCTTTATCCATGATGAGAAACATAAAGATATTAGCTGCTGATTTTTGGGTTGTGAAATTCACTATGACGATGAATATGATCTAGGATAAATCATGACTGACCAAGTTGGAGCAGTATCATCTACGATTTCGTAGAAGATAAATAATATGTCGGACAGAAACAGTACATTACTTGGTCTGTCAGACTGGAAGTTCTTCTAAGAAGACTACTTTATTGTCAGATAAGGCTTCAGGCCAAGCCTCCCATGGGAGTGACAATCCTATAGCCGTGAACAAATCGATTTATTTTATTTATATGCATTTACAAGAGCGAAATCAAGGGAAGTTCAAAGCGCAGTATAAACAATTGCCTCAGAAATATCCTCATTTTACTATAATAACAGGCTTTCTGAATGTTGGCTAGAAAAGGATTTCCAGTTTTTCAATATTCAAATAAAAGTTTTCTATCAGTGTGTTGCGTTATCTCTCCAGGACATTTTCATCCCCCAAAACAGCAATTTCGTTCAAACTTCGACCACATCTGTATGAGTGCGTGCGTATGTGTTTATCTATATATGTGAGGAAGAGTGTGACAAGACAGAAATATTTACGACAGACATGACCAGGTTTTGCAATGAAATTCAACATCATGTTTGAAAGCAACAGCTCATAGTAAGATGAGGAATGTCAAGACAGTAAGTTGGTTTAATTCGATTTGGCCTCATTAAAGTTGACGGATTAGATCAACTGTCTTGTCCCCGGGAAAAATGCGGATTTATCTTTTCCCAAATCAACAGAGTGTTTGTCTTCTTAGTGTGTGCACCACACAGCTTTCCAAGAGCGAAGTATTGGGATAGAGATAACTCAGGTGATAAGTGTTGATCTTTTGAGATGTCAGCTGTAGATTGATAGAATACATTTCCAAGTAGTGGATGAGATCAAGAATTATTAGAATGTGAGGGAGGTTAATTTAGTTAATAGACATACCGGTCGATAGAATGTTTTGCCAATTCGTTAACTCGGAATATTGCGGTGACCAATTCTACGAGAATTTTACTTGAAAAATACGGTGAGATCTACGGAATTTTTCCCATAGATTTTTCCCCACATTCCAAACAAGGGTACCACTGAAAAATTAAAAAAAAATGAAGTAAAACTTGTACCCAAAAGGGAATCTTTCACGGGACATTGTGGTAAGCTAGAATATTTGCTCCCAAATCAATGTCAGTTTCATACAGGAAGTCAGAGGAAATCTAATTTGCCAAAGATGACTGCGAGATCAAGTTTTCTACTTCACTACTAGCTCCGTACAGTGGTTACTCGTGAGACTCGTCGTGGCATAATATCCGAGTACGTGGAGTAACGTCAAAAAAGAACGTGTTTCTATGCCCCCGCTTGAAACACTTTCGTCAGGGCAGTCCAAGAAATGCTTCTGTGGTGTGCGACTCGAGTCAGATTTTTCTTTTGCACGCGGGAGATCATAAAAACATCATGTAGACTCCTGTTTGCTCCAGAGGCTCAGATACAAGACGCAGAGCCAAGTGGTCCGCTTTTTGTAATTGCACTATTATCCTCGTTGTAAGAGTTGACCTATTCATATGAAAATGTTTTTTGTGGTTTTCTTTCATCGAAAAAGGGACAAAGTGAAGGGTACTTGGCCAAGTCAAAACAAGAGTGAACTTGGGGTTAGTGGTGAAGCCAAATGTTTTTTCATCAAACACTGGCAAATTTCACTTTGTTAATCAGTCTGTCACTGAAAACGGTCGAGACCGGTATTTCTACACCATGTGATGTGTGATGGATAAGAAAATGAAGTCAAGTTTACTTATTCTGCGCTAGTTCGCACCACATACTTGGCATAATTGAAAGAAAAAAATTTAGAATAATAAAACGTTGTTTGTAGGTTAAGTGGGAGCACAAATAGACCCATGGGTACCTTTTGTGTTATCTCATGGTCTTGTAACCACAAAAAGGTGAAGTAAGAAAGCAGTTAGGCACAAACTGTCAAGTCAGTGACAGACAAGAAATAGAAAAAATGAAGCATTCACATGGAGACAAGTTGCTCATTCTCTTGACAATTCAGTGAAGACCCGGTGAGGTGCCAACAAGCTAGACCTGTGTAGACATATGAATCAAACAAAGGGAAGGTATTATCATGGATGATTGGCGTTATCGGATGACAGTTTCTATGCCTAATTCAGCACTTTACATTATTCTTATAGATGAGAAGATTGTTAGACGGGAGTAAATTTTCTTCTGGGAAAATTGATGAATTGCTCTGATTTTGAAATCACAGCTTTCACATCCAGGCAAACATATACAGTTGCATGCTGAAAATTGTTTCTTAAGGAATCTTACCGATGTTTAAAAAAGCTCGACCTAAGGTTCGAAAAAGAAAAAGCCCTTGAAAAGTAGACCAGCTTCTAAACGCGTTTACAGTTGAATCCTACTTTCATATTTCGTACGGCTAGGTCCTGCGAGAGGATGAACCGATTTCAAAGATTTCACGAATGGAACCTACTCACGAGCGACGAATTAAAGTGGTTTATGATCGACACCAATTCAAGAAGTTCGGTACTTAAAAGGCCAAAGGTACTTTCATGATCTATGCTCTGGCAAAACACTGACAAGACAATAATTAGCATCCAATTTTCTCTTCATTATCTCGTTATATATGTTCGTATTTCTATAGGAAATGTCTACCTCTTGTGTTTCGGCAAGAAAAATTGAAAGAATGGATACAAGTACGTGGGAAAATCTTACTGAATCTTTTACTTATTTAAACTACCCAATTCCATGGAAATTAGTTCTGAATAAAATTTTTATGGGTAAAATATTCACTATCATTCACTTAGTACTGATGTTCGAAAGAATCGTGCAAACGGACGGTATTATTTGTTTGAAAAGGCTTTCTTGCATTCATTTGTAAGAAAAGGTTGAACTGTCATGGTGTAGTTGATATTATTTCAAATAGGGACCTTCAGTATTATAACTCTACTGACTTTGTTAATTTTTTGACCATTAAAGTAAAAGAAAGTGTGATCCTATCCGCTCAAAATATAGCAGTTCAAAAAAGTTAATTTTTCCGTTCATATGTAGATACACGCTCTGTCTCCAAGGACGAAACCTCACACTGATCATTACCCTAAAGTCCAAAATTTGTGGCATCACCCGCTCTAGGAAGAATCTAGATGCCTAACGAAATCGTTTTGTAGTGAAAACATGCTGGGATTACTAGTGTACTTCGCTCCCTAATAAAAAGGAAAACCGAGCCGAATCTGGGGTATACTCTGCTCACTGGTCACCTTCGGTCACGACATATATAATGTAATTTAAGAGGATGTTGACGAAAACAACGACTACTGATTTTTTCCTAGAATGGAGTTCACGAAAAATTACTGACCGGAAGACCAACCACTTTCCCAGACAATTTTCCATTACTATGGATGTTCGTAGATATAATGAGAGTGTATCCCATGAATTTCTTCCGCCTCGATTGTTCGAACACATGAAAGCGCCAAATCTTCCGTTCTCAAAACAAACGGAAGTAAAAAAACACCTAACATCTGATACTTTAATAGTAGGTAATGTGAACAAGATACTCAAATTGATTGTGGTGTTGCATATACAAAGGGGAACAAAATGTCAAACCGAATGTTTTGTGGAGAAAAATTCATTTTGGGGAATAACCCTTTAAGTAACCAATTAATATCGCCGAGTACCGCAAATAAAACATTGGAGAAACTTGGAGGCACTTCGTTTGCCCTTGGTGTGTTACTGAATGGTTCCTAATACCTGGTTTTTTTCCGTCCCTCGGAAATGAGTGAAAAAGCCCTCTTTGGTATTATAAACTAACTTTCAAAAGACGTCAGATTCGGACTTATTAGTAGGTTTGATAAATGAATTGCGAAAAGACTTTTAAACGAGTATTCCTTGGATCGATCTTCTACGTTCCAGACATGTAACAAATTGTGTTCCACGAAACTTGCTAAAAGGTGGTTCAGTCAAAACTGGTCAATAGATATGATGGGTAGATTTTTGAATCCTAATTACGGCTAAATCTCAGCTGGAAAAAAGCTCTTATAGTCGATTCATTCAGTTCCTTGGGTTCACTGAACTATCAGCACCAGCTCCCAGTAAGTTGAGCATCTTTCTAGGAAACAGACAAGTTCATACTAACCTGAGGGTCGTTATGCCCTAGCTAGTTTCAACTCTCGTGGCTTATCCGTAGCTCTCTGCAGCTCGGCTTTCAATTCAGTAAGTGGGAAAGTGCCCTAGTCTGGTCATAGTAAGTTTACTAAAAGCTGCATGCAGTCGAGGGTGAATATTCGGCCACTAATGTACCACTGAAATGCTAAAAATCAATCAAATAACCCTATCCAATGCAGCTAGTTACAAAAGGTGGTGTCATTAGTATGCGGGTCGGTGAGGTGTCGGGCAAGGTTAGGAACAGCAGAAGATTTACTAAATTTATGGCGGGCAAACAGATGCATTGATTGCGATCACGTAGCTTACGCTGATACGCATTTGCCGAGGTTGCGTGCATGAAGGGTATGCGCATTATTAGCCAAAATATTACGTGAATACCAAACGAGCTCCGTGACTTTGGACCGTGATGAAGTGAATCAGTAGGTCATAACGGATTCTACTATGTAGAGACAAATACTTAGGAGGCTTGATGGTCTTTCTAAAGTCCTCGGTTAGCTATTGGGGGAAAATGACGGAAAAGCATCCAACCAGTGTGGATTAATACGTGGGGAAAAAGATCATTCCTGACAGAGAAATGGAAATGAAGGTAGTTATATCAAGGAAAAGTCGAGTTTTCTGACTTTTAGGAAGATTACTATGGCGTGACTCGCCCAGGCAGAATATAGATTGCTGTTTTGAAGATTAAGAAAGTATATCCTACCCAGCTGAGGGATTTATTCTCAGATCACAACTGGACGATTAGTTGATGAACTCAGTTGCCCTTCATTGCAAGAGGGAAATACAGTGCAATTTTAGTTGCGCATTTAAAGACTCATTTCATTTGCATAGAGGATAATTAACTAATCGTCATACACGGACATGCATAGGATACATAGGTGGAAAATAAAAGCTGTGATAAGCTGACTTCTTGGAGGATGGCTTGTCTAAGCGGAAGCTTGAAAGAAGTTTGATCACAGTACGGTGTGGCTTATTGTTCGACATTGATCAGTGTCACGCAATTATTTACGACTGATTTCTTTCTCCTTTTGGTACATCCTTACCCGTGGAGTATTTCTAGGATCAAAACGGTTGGCTCTAGTTTCAGTTGGGCTTGCCTATAGACTTAATTGGAACAGGTTAGAATATGACTATAACCAAAGCAGAACTTTAAGGTATGTTCCCCCATAACTCGGTTATCCGGCTGCAAAATTTTCATTATATGAACGTTAGGACAAAACACAAGTAGGCGGCAAAATAAAAGAAGCGTACTACAAACTGCGAAATGTGAAAAATTAAGTAAATTGCTGTTCATACTGTTTGACTGAACTGTCATCGACTAACTTCTGAACTAAGTTACCGCAGTAATCACCAGAAAGTTTGAAATACTCACTAAAATTGGACGACACAAGGTTTGCTGTGGACACGCATATAATCTGTTTGCATCTAAACTTTCTGGCAAAAATGGCTATGACTCTAACCGGGGACTGAAGGAGACCATTAATTGGTGCGACAGATATACGGAATATTCCAAATTCCAGTTCTAGCCTCCGAAGGAAATTCGGATTAAACAGCATGCGCAAACTTGTCTGCAAACAGATAATTATCAGATATGTTTCCACCAAAGAATAAAACATGGATCTCAATATTTTGCTCCAAACAGATCACCACATCCCCTCCGTACCCAGGGTTTGAACCCGGATCTTTTCGCCTCAAAGGTGTGTGTGTGTGTGTGTGTGTTACTGCCGCACCACCAGCCTCCCGTCCGAGATGATCGGTATCACTAAGCTAAGTTTGTTAGGACGTCGTCCAACATGACAGCCAGAAATGTCCGATAGCTTCGATTGGAGACGCGGTATCTTTCTTGTTAACTCCAGCAAACTCAACTTGATATTTCGGATCAACCCGAAAGGGAGTGGGATGATGCAGTGGTAACACACTCACCTTCGAGGTGAAAGAACCCAAGCTCATACCCCGAGTGTGGCGGAGAATATGCACCACTGATGAGCTGTAACGAGCGAAACTCGAGTCTGGTGCTTCCGAATGCAAGGTTGGTCGGATGACTCGAGATTTATGCGTGAAAAGTGGTGTCCAAAGGACAGTCTGCCGAAGAAACTATCAACAAGTCCACATATCGATCGCAAGTAACTGTAAGACGTATACAGATCACGATAAGCCGCAGGAGGCAAATTGTCCAGCAGCAACTACTCTGACGAAGGTGGGTGGGTAAAATAATACTCGTGAATGATTTCCGGAAACAATTACTGTTTGGTGCGGACCAGCTAATTTGTCACCTTTTCCCTGTCAAATCACTACCAATATAATATGATTCATCATGCAGCTTGAAAGCTCAACTCACCATTCAAGCTGCATAATGAATCATATTATGCAAATCTACTCTCCTACTACTCAACGGCATACGCCACCAATATATTTAGTGTAGATTTCCAGAAAGCATAAGACCCACAAGTTATTTTTTTCTGGTACAATACGACATGAAAAGTACTAACGTGTTCGTTAGAAATTCCCCCAAGAACAGCGCTTGTCCATGTGAGAAGAAAGTTACTCGGATCTTCCGAATGTTTACCTCCTATTGGCTCAGGAGACAGCCGAAAACATTCCGAAATGATTTCTGCACTCGGTGACTCATTTGGATTGCATAAAGTCATTTTAGGCTGAACATCCAACTTCATCTATTACGAAACGTCTGTTGACGGGTCAACTCGTTGACCCGACATGGTGCCGTTCCGGCACTGAAGTTCGAAGCTGTTAGGTATTCACGAAATACCTCAGACAGCAAGGTTTTTGGAAATAACCAATCCCCAAATACAATGTTGCACTGTGAAATTTTCTAGATTACAGGGAACACTAGCAAAAATGTCTTCCTTACACACAAAGAATAAATCTGGATCTTATTCAAATTGTGACTTTGAGCAGAAAATTGTTGGAATTACATCGATACAACTTCCGTGGATCTTACTACTGTGACATTTTATAACAGAAGGACAGATTTGTCAAAGTCCATGTAGAATAAGTACGTCCAGTTCCTGAACTATCGTCAAGTCTATCCAGTGTCTAGCCCAACGTGAAATGATGCACAACCCTCAGAAACCAAATAAACTAGCCGAGGTTTGTTAGTGGTACTCAAAACCTGGCTTCCTCAGGGGAATCACCGTTTACTAACGTTCCGTACAGTTCAGAAAGGATAACACGTACTATCGCCAACTGGCCGAGGAACAAGTCACCAAGCTGGTTTACGAAACGACCACCACAATCACAGACGAGGAAAGAAACACACATCTAAGGGACACAAACGAATGGAAAGGCGAACATTCGGACATTGATCGATGGGTCTGACCAACCAGCGAGTAGGACAGGGATTCACTCAGGCACACATGTGCTCTATTAGTCACGGGTCGAACAGGTCGCAGAGTCTTGTGTGGATGAGTTAATGTGTATGTGACTGCGTGCGTGTTTATACACCCCTGTCAGGTGAAGCCGATCAAAATTCGGTGCCCAGATCAAACAGTCTAGTTCGGATCAAACGAGGAATGGTTCAGCGAGTTTGTTTGAGTGTGTGTGCGCTTTGTTTCACGAACTGCGAACATACGAGAGAGTGGAGGAATACCGTGAACTGATAACAGTGCAACCATGTGGTGAACTTCTGATGAGTTACAAACATATCAAAACAGGTGCAAAAGTGGCATGAGTTGGTGTTGATCAATGAGCAATATTGGAAACGGGCAAACAGATTTAACACCGCCACCTCAAAAGCCGGTACGGCCTTACTAAGGCTCCACTCCCTATTGTGCACACTCCAGACGGCTCCGTGCAAAAATGACACAATCTACTTTTGCCACAACCACCGAAACGGAACTGAATCATCCGTTACTCACGCGTGGTTACCCTACCGATCGTCGGCCCTATCGTCACTAAATTTTCGAATGACTTTCAACAATCGTCCAGGTGTACTGGTGCCACGGAGATTCTTTCCATAGCGTCAAGCACCGACCCATGTAGCTTCTTTCATGACATGTCGCATTTGCTTCACTGACAAGATTCTGTTGTCTGTTACATCATGCCGGTCTCATCCCCAGGGTAACTGAAGGTGATAATGAACTCCCACGACACAGTCCGATTCCGTAACGATCGTGAAAGCTGCTTTATCCTCCAAAGACAGCGTTCAGTCGCCCTTGTGCTCCTCCTCGAATTCCAACTCGGAGGTTCTAGATATTGCGCAGCTTAATTTAGTTCCTGTAGACAGACAGTTCGTACACTTCTTTCCCGTCACGTGTTTGCCCGTGAGTCCCAGAAGTACCCAATCCAGTACCGTTCTGATGGCATAAGACTGCCAAGGGTTCCCAACACGTTGGTATTGGACCCAATGGACCCCTTTGGCTGCATCACTACGGTAATCACTGAAAAGGCATGAAGGTTCACTGTTGTTTTGGAAATCTTCAGGAATCTCTATTTAAGGCGGATGTGTTTATGAATCTTTTGATTATCATCCGAGTTCGTTCGAATTGCTTAGAGGATAAAAACGTTTCACGATGAGATATGGGAATCTTCTTGGTTGCAACATTTAGTCAACTTACTGTTCGTATAATAGTGGCTTTTGATTGGTCGAAAATCAAATCATTTAAGTTTTCTCCACCAGTGTTTGCAAAAGCGCACGTATATGTTTCATCGATTCCTCTCGCAAGTAAACGCATTGAACTCTCATCGTTATTTTTATTCGAAAGCAACTAACACTACTATCCTACCAAATTATGTTCGTCTTTTGCCCATCATATCCTGTTCTGACATCACTCTGTACATGAATGATGGTAAAAACCTGCTACTATCCACAGCAAGAGTAGGTACTAATTTTATCACAGGAACAAAGGTTTGATGAACTCACACGAAAGTTCTCCCATTTATTTTCATTAAGGTAGAGGAATATTCCACTTTCGGGTTACCATTTTTTCAAAGTCTCCAAAATATGAATATCTCACTGGTCCCGTTCATATGACCTTGGAATCCAGGACACGCACTCGAAATAAAACAACAGTTTACTTTGGTGAGGCTACCTTTCACTGTGGGTTGCCTATTGGAATATTGGACAGCATTATCATTATCCCAACAGTCACTATCAATGACGAGCGACATTCATCAAATTCCCACTTATTTTATTTCCATTATCACACATTTCCAAGTTGTTCCCGATGGAGAAGATTATCAACGTATATATTTTCACTTTCTTCCTCCGACCGTAAGCTATGTCTCACATGTTGATCGATCGACTGCGTGTGGCATACCGTCGCATCGCCAAATGACCCGACAAGACCTCATTTAACGAATGGCAAATGGTCTTCCCACAAGGGGACAAATGTTTGGGTGATTTTCATAGTTCTTTTTAACCACTCCGTTTCTTGAGGATTTCTAGATGTACAGTAAGCTTGCTTGCAGCATTTCCGCTGGTCGAGGAAATGACTGTTTGAATATCAATAGTTGATCACTGATTATATCAAAAGCGTACGTATTCGGGTCGGTGAGAAACTGGTACCAAATAGCTAGGTAGCCAGTAGGTTTTGTCTCGTTTTCCTTAATAAAATATTATTGATTAACGTTACTGAACGATATTTAATGGATAATAATGGTCAAATAACACCATTTTAGAGTGACATTTGACAGAATTATCCACTGCCGGCGATTACTCTTATCCATAGGAGCATTCTGCAATGGTTGTTTTGTGTGTCGTCATTGCGCGCAGCAATTTTCTGGTGCATTGTTAACTAATCTGACTCTGTTTTGAGCACAAGAACAACAATTTGGTGTGAACATCAAAATTAGAAGGATAAAAATCAATATGGAAGCTTTGCCAAGCAACCGTTTTCCCTTACTTCCCTCATTCATACAGCAAGTGACAATGAAAGGTGAGAATTAAGAACAGCTCATTCACGAGACAAATATTAGTCAAGAAATCAAATGCATTATTTTGCCCAATGTATTCAGGAACTATGGCTAGATGGAGAATTGCCATAAATTGTTCAAACGGGGGTCCTGCTTTCTTTCCGGCTATAAAGCAGGACTCAAACCGTTGAACATTCACGTAGTTCGAGTAGGCATCTGTTGTGATTATAATGGCTGTATATGTTCCAAACAGGTGAACTTAGTGTTGCGCAAGTTGGAGTGGACAACAGAAAGTGTGTCACTACAATGTTTCATTGAACAGAGACAAGTTGTTGATGGTCTTGGGTGGAAGATGTTACTATTGCAAAGTTACCTGTCATCATTTTCTGTATCTATAGAATAATCCCCTCCAGTATTTGATGAAGTAAACGTGTCACACATCTATACCTGCAAACGGCTGAGCTTTTCCACTTAAATTAGGATTTTGTTCCACGGAAGCAGAGGGGTTTTCATCAGTGGCTTTAGTACCTGAGAATTATTGGGACTACCATCGGTTTGTCCTCATAAAAGGCGTTTCTGATATCAGAGATGGAATGCTGGGGAAGGTCAACAAAATTTTGTGCAACAGAGAAAAGTTTTATGATCACGATAAACGCAGCATTTAGATGAATCCATGGGTAATGATGAGAGTGGGAGAAAATGAACAAACTCAAAGTGGTGATTCGGATCAGCCCGAACGGGAGTGGGCTGACGCAGTGGTAACACACACGCCTTCGAGGTGAAAGAGCCCGGGTTCAAACCCCGGGTGTGGTGGAGGATAAGCACTATTGGTTAGATATAACAAGAGCGAAACTCGAGTCTGGTGCTTCCGAATGCAGGGTTGGTCGGATAACCTGAGGTTTGTGTGGGTATAGTGAACTTATTGATTTGCCGATGGCCTCAACCTGGTAGTTTCAGTCTCACGTTAACAGTGAACCGTAGCAGCAGTCTCGCTTGATAACTTACTCCCAGACGGTCTTTCGCAATTGCTCGGAAGATGGTACTCAGAAACTCAGTGGCAGTATACTGACAAGCAAGGAGTTGAAGTACCTTGTGTTCGGTTGCTAGTTCATCCCGTTTATATCCTGCAGCCACCTGCATCTTTTACGCTTTTCAGACATTGCATTGGTCAAAGGCAACTCTGATTGGTCTGTTGCCTTTATCAGGGACAACGTTTATTCCGAACAAAAAACATCAGTAATTTCACAACCATTTGTTTTCTTTCTCTGATTTAAGACGTCAGTTTTGATCAGAATCAAGTTATTTAGGCCTAGGACATTTTTGCAGCTATTAAGTGGTTTAACTTTTACTGATTAAATGTGATAGGCTTTTTCGATAAAACATAAACAACGCTTTAGTTACTGGTGGTTAGCAAGTGATTATCATCACAAACATAAAACTCTAGATACCATTGTTAAAATCCCACCGTCTCCAGTATACAAGACACCATACTGGCTGCGTACTCTATTTGAATAGTTTCATTGTTGTTGAAATAAAGGTAAGTCAAGTAGAAAAAACTGGTATTGTTTTAAGTAGTTTTTATTGCCACTTTAACCGTATCAGAAGTTTATGCTGTGGCTCAACTGTTGTCTAAGGCAGTCTTTAATACTGTAGTGACTAATTGCTTGGGTCACCAATACAAGTGATTTTCTTGGTCGTATATGCGTTGTCTCACTCAAATACTGAACCCGTATTTATGGGTTATGGCAGCAAGCGGACGTGGAAATACTGACAGCTGATACTTAGCGATAACATGAAGATCTTACGGGATGGGAAAGCTCGTCTGAAAAACAACACCCTCTTTCATTCACACTTAGGCCTCATTTATCTTATTTTGGTAAATTGGGTTGTATGCCAGTTCAAAATTGTCACCGATTCAGCCCACAAAGTATTTTTTTTATCGCTAACCCTCTTTTGAAAATCCATTTTCGCGTTACTTGAAGCAATAAATATAACCATCGCAATTAGATGGGGAGTCATGAAATGTGCAGTGTAACATCTACGGTGACTATGAATATGTGACTGGTGTACGCAAAACAAAAAGTTTTCCCCGGTTTCCTATCAGTAGTTTTGAAAAGATTGTCTTCAGTACCAATGTGGTTTATCTGAATAAAGTCACAGCATGCCTTTTCCAGTTTTGTGCAAAAAGGTTACGAACATAAATGTTTTATTTCGGTGAGGCCTTGAACTTGAGATACAGGTCTTTCAAATAGAAATACTAACTATTTTGATTTGCAAAATAATCATAGCAGAGCAAATGACAGGTGCCGACAGAAGAACTTCAATCAGTATGGTGTTCATGCGTTAAACTATTTGATTAACGGGGAGTTTAATTAGCCATGGAATTACTAAGCATACAGTCACAATGCTCCACTCATCACTTACGTGCACGGACCACTGGGAGCAGCTGTTTCATCCTACTTGGGAATGATCGGCAGCGTACGCCAACCGCGCCCCCACTGAGACTCGAACTCGGGCCGGATGATTTTTATTCGAATAGTGAACCACCGGGCTAATCGAGCTGACTCGCAGGTTTGTTTGATATGAAAACCACGTGGCTCTGAACGGTCACAATCCGTCGATCGCACAACGATCAGCTTCGGTGAGGCGGGTCTACTCAGCAGGAAATCGCAGCACAATCGAAGCCACCAGGTAAAAACCATCTTGCAGAGCATGACTACCGGATCAGTTTTACATATTTCATATAATGATTGGCTAATTAGTTTGGTCCGCAAATAAGTTCCCGTTGGTACTCCACAAAAGTGAATTTGTCATATTTATTTATTTGTAACTTCATGAATCAGTTTTCTGAATATAGCTCTTCAATAAAACCATGAAAGCGCTGCGCAGCTGACGTAGCCTTGTGAGGAATCATCAGGAAGGCACATTCATTGATTCTCAAACAGATCTCGAATTCGGAGTGCATGAATGTGACTCACGGACTACCAACAGCTTGTCTTGCAGTAGTATAATAAACGTAGCTTTTATCAAAGTCCTGACAAAATTCTGCGTAATGCCGCGTCTAATAATTGCAGCTCAAGAGGTTTATCCCTCCTGAGTTATTTCCAATATAAATAGTATGATGAATCGGAAACCTTAAATATAAGACTGCAAGGACTGACTCTCAGCGGCTTATTGAACCTATACACATCGAGCAAATCCTACGCTGAACGCCTTCTCGGTATAAGCCCAAGTTAAACGGAGGCATTCACTTAAACAAACTACAGAGCATTGCTGTTGTACTAGAGTGAGTATAAGGAGCTTTGACTTTTTCATAACATGATAAATCATGCAATGTGACTGTTCAAACCACTGAAAACCATGGAAGAGATATACCGTTATTTCATTCTTCTAAGGAATCATCATGAGAGCACATACACTGAGCCCCAGCTAGGAATGCCTTCGTTGTACTTAGGTCCCTACAGAGGAGCCGTCCTTCATAGGAGTCGCTTGCTGTGCGGGAAATGCTCTGCTAGCATACGAAGTCAGTGTCGGAAAGACTCCACACCACCTAGTATATCAGCTCCATAAAAGGTTGACAACCATCCAGGATAGCGTTGTGGTTAAAGTGTCCGATTCACAGTTGTTCACCCCGGGTTCGAATACAACTCTACAACATGCTTCCGTTATGCAATCGCATTTGAATCAGTAGGAGTAAGCTTGGACGGTGTTTCCTTTTTAAGAATCACAAGCTGACTTCCTGAGTATTATTTCGTGGGTTAGTCAAGGCTCATCTTCATAATGACTAGCGAGAAGATTTGAACCTGAGACTGACGTGTCCGAAGCCAACCACAATGACCGTCTGATCACCGCAGAGCTGTTTGCTAGTCGCAGTCGGGGTAATTATCGTTCCGCTGGCAGTTTGCTATACGGCTCATCTACGCCTAGGTGGTGTTGAAATAAAATAACCCAAATGAGTGTTGTTGTCATGGACAACGTCTAAACCATCTCACACTTACGACTGCAACATTTTTCACTCTCCCCACGTATTATATTAGAGCTGACCGATTGCTTCTAATTGCCGTAGTTCAGTCGTGCCTCCGGAGTTTTGGGTGATAGCTTGCACATGACGGTTCCGTGTGTACTTTCCGATAAATGTCACGACATTTGGGCTGGGGACAACCGAGTTTATCATTTTGGTGTTCAGCGTCGACAGCTGCTAATCACGTCTCCATAGATAATATCTAACCAACTGGAAATCGACAAATCTGATCGTCCTTACTTAATGGATACTGCGCGTTACTCATTCATTCCTCCTACCAGTGACATTTAAGGCCCGGCTCACAAAAGCCCTTCTGTGTATTTTAATCCACAGTAAGTGGTTTTCAAACATCAAACAATTATCTACAGTCACACTCACACAATGAACAAATGAAAGACGACCTCTATGCCGTAGGCGAGTGTTTACATTCGAGAAATATCAGGTCAGTATTTCATGGAACAATGCCACTTAAGTTCACCCAAGTTACTATTCGACCGGCTGGAAAGTCATCAAATTCTGTTCCATGGCCTAGAAACCTTATTCTCTGAAAATATCTTTTACTAAATTCTAGTGCCGATGAGTTGAGCGAATAGCTATATTGGCATTTCGAAAAAGAAATAAATCACGTTAGTCTGTTGATGCCAGTACGCCTGAAGTTTGATGAAAGTTCAGCCTCAATTCGTTGAACGTTATAAGTGAATCAATTGTGCTAACTTTGTTCAGATGCCAAAAAGACAAATGAAATGAGATTATGTCAAACTATCATTTCACATCTGTCACTTGGTAGTGAAGACCTCATTCGGATAACAAAATGAGGTCAAGTTTAACCAGATAGGAACTCAGTCTTCAAGGACATTAGGGGGATATTTCATGAATAAACTAGTTTTTACCCGGGACAAACGAAACTATTCGGGGGGCACTGTCCCAACCGTAGTTTAAAATGATTCCACTTGGTGGTATTTCGAAAAGTCGTTTATCACCGCACAGTTCATGATGAAATTCTGACATGGTTTCAGATAAGTCTGCTCCCAAAGTGATCTGTGTCGGAGTTTGTATGTGAGACAGAACTCGAATAACTTTAAGTACTATGAAAAATTTACCTGAAGTTTAAAAGTTCAGAAGGGGTAACCCCTTCAGATACAGTTTACTACTGAAACTGAAAGTCACCGCCCCTTTCTTGTACTGCGGGTGATCTTGGTTATGCCTTCCAGCGATAAGGGCCACGTCCGTGTATCCGTGAGAACGAGAATAATTTATTTTCGGTTAATGCGGGACTGGTAGTGGACCACCTCCCACTGAATATCACTTCAGAACAGTTATCTCCAAAGAGACCGTTATCTCAACGACGAATGTAAATCTATGACTTGTTAGCACATTTCCAAAGCTGGGATTGTTTCGAAATCAGTGATGTCTGTATTCTGCTGAATTTATGGATATGTGCAGAGTAAATCATTACGCTGTGAGATCGGAATTAGGTGGAGCTAATTGCTGGACACGTAAGTTCTTGCGCGAAACCACGTTACCAAGGGTAAAACAATTTGACAAGGCAGAACGTTGTTTCATACGATTAGTGTAACTATTAACTGAATAAAATTAGAAATACTTCTTCTGGGGGGTGGTTCCTATTCCACCTCCATACAAGCGATTGGGATTGCCTTTATCTTTCTAATCATTTTGTCTGCTTTTTATTATGCAACAGTGGTGCATTATTTCACGGAGCGGTTGGGGCCAAAGAGAGGCTGTTTTGTACACAAGTATTTATAAGTACAGAAAGAAATAACTGTTCTGGATGATAAAATCAGAAAATTGGCTGGAACTCAAACCACAAATTAACTGGGAGCCGCGAACTATAGTTCAAGCGGGCCTTATTTAACAATCAACTACAAAGTCACTGAAACCAAGAAGGAATCGTACACTACATTTTTATGGCCTGGAGAAAATACGTAAAAAAGACTCATAAGTGTGATCGATCTTGGCAATATTCAACTGTGCACAATAAGAACTATCGAACTGGTCAGTCAATTTATTAAACCCAACTAGGGATGCAGTCGCGAGTCATGCAGTGAAAAACGGCTTTGAAATTCGCGACTTGCTGTCAGAAAAAATTATCCGGAACCAAAGTTTGTTTACTACGGATGAGACTTCACTATTTAAGAACGAGCCATCACAGGAAACTACTGAAATTATATGTCAGATAATATATCAATAAAATATTCATATCGGATTAATGAACAATGAACTGGCACGTCTACTACTGTTATTCACATCCAATTTGTAGTCCCACTTCCTTGATGAGGGGTATCAATAAACTGATGGAGTTCCACTGGAAAGTCCACTGGGCACTTTTCTCGCAGATATTTTCCTTGCTGACCTACAAAGCAAGATTATGAGTGGCACATTCCACACGATACTCTATCGCCATCATGTGAATGAAATTTTCGTTTTCACAAAGAAAAAACGAGGAGGGAAGGAACCGCTAGTTCGGATCGATAATCTACATACAAATATAAAGCCGACAATCCACCACAAGGACAATATCATCATGAACATTCTAGACACTGAGACTTTTCGCTTGGAAGAGGGTTCAGTTACAAGATCCATTCAGCGAAAAAACACTCGATCAGTGTACTGTCTTTACTTCAGCAGCTTTTTTCCGCTGAAGCACAAGGTAAATACAGCCTAAACTGCTTCTCAGAGCACAGGAGATTTGCACGATGGATTCACTAGAGGTAACTAAAACTCTAGTGGCAAAAAGACGTCCAGCATCATTTCTGGAAAGCCCTCGCCGCCTGAAGCAAAGAAAGGATATTCCAACCACAGTATCAAACACCGAAGTATACGTAAATCTTCCTTACAAAGGGGGATGCTCTGAAAGCTTTGGCCATCAGCTGTCAGCCGCACTAACAGCGCAACCGATTCAGCATTTGTGCTCACGAATAACCGGTTAGTTATGTGGTCGATGGAAGAACCATCGCCTACCCGTGTGAAACGGAACTGTATTTACCAATTAAAACACGAGAGCTCAGCCACCTACATAGACAGGAAGGAAAGACAGTGACTTCATCACTTGCCTGAACATATTGCAGTTTGGCTGCAGAAGACAGTGACCAGCAATTTCACCATGTTTGCATCAATAACGGAGAAAAATCTGACTTTCTCGTCTTGAGGAGAACAATATCAAAAGATCGAGGGAATGGCCATGGGAAGTCCACTGGTGCAAATTTTTACCGCCATATTCACAACTCAGTACGAAAATATATCTAACCAGGAGATTTGGCAAGTGATATCATGTAGGAGCTATTTCAAACGCGCCTTGTTTATCTGAAAAAGCATTGTCAAGTCCAGAAAGATCCTCTTCATCTTGACTGGACTTCCCACCCAAATTCGGTTCCGACTTAGAAACAAAGCTGATGACCGACTACCATTTTTGAAAGTATGCATAAGTAGCAGGAAATTTAACTTCTTCCGATCAAATTCTCGAAAATCCGTCAGTAAACAAGGTAACACTTGCATCTTCAAAGTATGGCTCCTATTCAGTGTAAGCGTGGTCCATTTTGAAAGCTGAATCCTCAAACTAAACAAATGTGGACACCAAACAATCTTGGAAAGGAAGTTATTCATATAGAAAAGACGTTACGGTGTAAGGGCTACCCACCTTGAGTTATAAGAAAGCATGGAAATCCAGTCACACCAAAGACCTCGATCATCTCAGTGACAAAATTTGAGGCCAACTTAGATCTACCTCACTGTTGTTAAAAATGTAATGCTAGAAAATTTTACGCAAACGTTTGGTTTCGGCCGTTAGTCTCAGGTACTCCACCACCCATCTAGTTCTCCGTTTCAGTCAGACTGGGATCCCAGTCTCATCGATGAATCGTTCTCTCTCTCTCTCTCTCTCTCTCTCTCTCTCTCTCTCTCCTCTCCTCTCCTGTCCAAACCGTATATAGTATCTGATTTCGATTGTGAGTCTGGAGCATCTTAAATCGAAAAAAACGAGGAGGAATTTACGTAACTATGTGACTGAACGCATTCAGAGTTCGGTGCATTGAGACGTCAACGGAGAGAACAGCGAGTAAACGAAAAATTACATGCTACCTGTGTTAATCACTATTCGTTATTAGAACTTGTCTTTCCCCTTTGCATTTCGTCACTTATTAGCAGTCGTACATGAATCACGAACCTCAAACAAT
This sequence comes from Fasciola hepatica, assembly GCA_948099385.1. Lineage (NCBI taxonomy): Eukaryota > Metazoa > Platyhelminthes > Trematoda > Plagiorchiida > Fasciolidae > Fasciola > Fasciola hepatica. The sequence continues at coordinate 9,711,037 of CANUEZ040000019.1, forward strand.
CGTAATGTATTTTCTCTGTTTGTAAGGTATCATACTGGTTTATACTGGAGTTTTACGGTGCCTATTACACGAACAGTTCACGTATTTATTCATAACCAAGTTTCTTCAAAGGTCTACAGTTCTACAGTTATATAATCTTTCTGATTGTTTCATTTATGGTGCCTGGCGGAGGCTCGAACTCTCAGCCTTAGCGTTTCTGTCATTGCACTCCACCATCGGCCATCACACGTCAACAACATTGCCAGATCTGGTGCCGGATTTGTTCATTCATGTTGGCACGTGCTCTTTTTTGCCCAGCAGATTTAGCTTATTTGTACTTAATCATTATTAACCCTCTTTAGTATTGCAACTACAGGCTAATTCAAGCCTTCGTAACTGATTTATTGATTCTTGACCGTAAACGTTTCGTGGTTTAATGATTGTACCGCAATCGAACTGAGCTAGTCTCTTGCAGCTTCCCGCTTATTGGACCATTTTTATTTTCTGCGCTATCCCGATTTTAGGAAAGTTACTGCCCATTGTTGTTGGTTTATCATCTATCTGTAAGTCCTTTTGCGTTAGATTTATGCTTGCAATTGAGTTGTAGGAGATTAGATTTTTGTATATAATATGATTCATCATGCAGCTTGAACGCGCAACTCACCATTGAAAACCATGGAAGCACTGCACAGCTGTTTCATCCTTGTTGGGAATCATCAGCAGTGCACATCCACCGAGCCCCCACGGGGACTCGAACCCGGGGTGAACGATTGTGAATCAAACACCTCAACCACAAGGCTATCCGGGCTGGCTCTCAACGGTTTGTTGAACATCTACACTACATGATATGGCACCCTTTCGTCACTGGCTTTGAACGGTAACAACCGCTTCCCACACAGCGATGGACTCCTATGATGGATGACTTCTCTGTAGATTTATGCTTATTGTATTGTTTAGAACCCCGAATTATCGAATAACTCTGTTATTCCATTGGAATTTGTTATGCAGCCCGTAACCGCGCTTTGCCCAAAAGCTTCCGTCGAATTTATAGCCCTAGACATCGTGATAGTAACAAAAACCTGCATCGTATGTAATAAGGCACCTACTAGCAGTGAACCACTAGGCGGATCATGAAGTTCGTTCCCAATCCTCTATACCAACTTCAGCTCCTGCTCGCTAAAATAAACGAAGGCTAAAGCGACCAACAGATGCACTAACAAAAGAATCTTTTGTGATAGCTTTACTCTACCATGGTGATCTGTAAGGAAGTACCTGGACTTTAATATACACAGGAGAACTGAAATAACAAGGCAAGGTTTTTCGTATGCAGTAGGAGACAGTAGAGATGCGGTGAAGTGATTCCTGAAATAAGTCGTGCGATCTCAATATTTTGTGTTTCGTTCCTAAGTTCCCTTAGGAAAATGTTGTTTCAAAGGTCAAACTAGGGTCTATCAGGGTACCAGTTGCCCGACATCATTATGAGACAAAGCATTGCGTCACTGCAAGTAAGGCGACTACAGACAGGACCTATGGAAGTATTTGAGGGCCCTGTAGATCCGTATAGACACACCTAAACCGTCCAAGCAGCACTACCCTAGGATCAGTTCGTGGTTGCCTTGGTAAAGCAGTGTGATAACTGCCAATTGCTTATAGGATTCACTTGCATATGTGAACGCTATTTGATTGTATCTCTGTTTCTAAACAGTCCTTTGGTCTATTTAGCTTTAAAATAATCACTTTGACTGCGGTAACTAATCTGCAACAATGGAGCTTAGCAAGAAGGGATACACCGTGTAACCAGATTTTTTTTAATTGAAGAAAGAAAGCTTGTTATCTGATTCTGTTACTGATTCAGGGGATGTCAGATCATTCCGTGGTCTACCAGAATGTTTCAATTTTAAAACAGCAAGAAACTAACACAGCAGCACTGCTTTCCGGCGAAGGTGATACAGCAAATTTGTCTTTTTTATCGTTCGGTGTTTTTAGGTAGACCTTCTACTCACTCAACCGAAAAAATATTTCACAGTGGAAGGATAATGAATATTGTTTCCAATAACAGCCAACGGCCGATTCCCGTTCGCGGAGCTCACGGATTTTTCCTGATCTGGAAATAAACGGACAGAGAAGACCGATTACTCCATACCGGTTTTGCAACCCGTGTGTGCGAGCGTACCAACTATAAAACGGTGGCTTTCAGCAACTGGCGGTGGCTGACAAAATGACCAAGGGAACTGTCATGCGGAAAGTTCCAAAGCTCTTGTAATGATGATTCTTCTAGCAAGTGACATGCAACCGATACTTGCACAAACCTGATTGCACCCCTTGTAAGATTTCACTTCTCCTTTGTCAATAAGTGGCAACCTTAAATGACGGAGTCATTCGTTTTTGCGTCCATAAAATTTCAGACTTTTATTGTGAACTCGATCTTAAAAATTTATTCTACCTCGAATAGAGAGTAAGGCCTTTCGAAAATAGTCAAGTGAAACAATGATCAACTTCATAACCCAAAGTTAAAGTTGAAAAGTGGTTTATTTCATGTAACAGAACAATACTTGACTGACAAACCAAAGTAAACAAACTTTAAAGATGCGGTTATTTATCTCAGTCGAGTACGACCTTAACCTACAATTTCTGCGAAATTCCATAGTTTTCCAGACCTACATACTTATTCAGTCACATAGATATCCCAGGAATCTGATTCGGTAAACCGTCTGCTTGATAAAAATCAGGGAGGGAAATTAGTATTTGTAATGAAGCAAAACGCGACTGCCGTTAGTTTCACAAAACGTGAATACATCTGAGAACGACACTTCAATGAATAAATACGTTAGGTACGCCAGAAGTATGCGATGTGATGCATATGAAGTTTCGATCGGAGCAAGTGGTTTACATGAAAATTCTGTTGCCATGCTCGACCGTAGCGAAAACAGAAAAGGGAGCGCTAAGTACGCGATTGGATAATGTTCCCAAAGCTGCATGAGAGTTCAATGACGGCTGTTCAGTTCTGAAGGACATACACTACTGTTTGACTGGTTGTTTTCTCATATCGTCTCACTAAACATAACCGAATCCTACATTCTTCTAAACCTGTAATTTATCTGTTTTGATTCACTTAGGCGTTATGTTTTAAGTAGTTACCTGACTGTTTACATTACCCCATAACACCAAAATAGTTTGCATAGTAGACCAGCATAACTAATGATCTATAAAACACTAAAGGGAACAAATATAATGTTGGGCACAAACTCCTGCTAACTTGCTACTGATTCCAATGCAAATGGTCACGTATTATCTGCATGAATATAATCCGTTTGTTCAATGGAGGGATCGAATGTATTCCTTCTAGTGTAATCAATCTTTCTGTTGCTTACCAGCTGATATTTTATCTGAAAACCAGGGAGATTTGTCTTCAGTGTATCTGTTTCAAACAAAATATGTACAGCTGGATACTGACTGACGTACGACGCCAGGGGTTTATTTCCACACAGCATGTGTCGTAGAGGTTTGCTCGTATTGTACCCGTCGGTAAGGAGAAGGCGTTCGTGTTCACACTTGGGTTCGTTCAAGATCTGTGAATTAGACATATCACGATCAGGCTGGCTGAAGCGGTATGCTTCAAAACGAAGACTGTTAGATATATTTAGTACCAAGGTATGACTTTATATTCAGTCGTACGGCTACTATGAATATTTTGTGGAATTGACCTTAATAAAGTCAAATATGAAATATCGTACGGTGTATAGTTTAATCAGTATGTGAAATCTAAACATTACTCGAATCTGACACAAGATATTCTCATCGTTACTGCTGGCCTGACTGCTGAAATCAAACTTACACAGACTCTACCAAATCGGATTTTAGGCTCGTTGGTTTGCTATCAGTAGGCGTGTCAAAATGGTATATATATATATATATATATATATATATATATATATATATATGAACCAAAAAGATATACATCCTCAAACAGGTGCTGTTTTGATGAAGGTACAAAGCCTCACACAAATCGACCGATCACCTATCAAGTGAAAGGTCTTAGCTTTTCGTATATAATCAAAAAACTGTGTGATAACAACTTTTGCCATGAACTTCCTAATCCATTTTACAAAGTACATGTTCTTTTGGACTACTTTTGTCTGTCCGGTTTGACCAAGGTACATACTGACTTATCAGCACTGTGACGAAGAAAATGCTGGAAACCTCAGTCAGAATAATTGCATTGCAGAACACACGCACTCGTGAAAACGTTGTGAAAAATGCCTAGCAACAAGTACCTGTCCAGTGGGTCGTTCTAACTAGTCAGTAAAAGAGTGACATTTGATTTTTTGCTTCAGAAAAATGAAAAGGTAGAATATTTCCTTGAGGGATGAACGAACGCACATTTCATACAAATCTTATCGTGTTTCTGATCAATGTTTTCGGAATTACCTAAAGTACAGCTACATGGGGAACGAATTTCTCAACATGCACCAAAATTGAAAAGTGAACGGAGTAACCGGACCGCAATAGGATGTGACGGTATTTCTGAATTTAAGTCTAATGAATGCATTCTGGGAAAGGTTGTTCACTGAAATTTGTCTCTAAAGGAAAAAGTGCAAAGCCATTTTGACATATTATATAAAAAATCTCGTACTAGCTGTTGTACTCCTCAGATTTGCGAGCATTTGCAGATAGTCTGTTTCCCCTCGAAAATAAGCACGTTATCCAATGAAAAATACCAAATCTCTGTGTGCCGTTGTAAAGTTTACCTCGAATTTTTCAAATGTGAGCTGAAAAACACCTTCCCACGGGGATTGTATGAACCACTCGTAAATAGCATTGCTCTCATAGCCTGATGGGTAAGTAAGAGGTGAAATAAATCCATAGGCGCCGGTTTCTTGAACAACCATTCCTGAGTGATAAGATCAGAGAGGAAATGAAATCAAATTACTTTCTGTTGAGATTTTTCTTCTTCTGTGAAACAGCTCAAAAAAGGTCAACAGCCAAGGTATAAATCGAATCCGTTACTGGATACCACTCGTACGTTAGAGCTGTGTGTACACCACTAGCCGGGCTGCTAATGAAATGACGAGAGGTGTGAACTTTGTACACATGACTGATGCTACGTGTTCGTCTTAGTTATTTAGCTAAAAGTAGTCTATCACCAGCAAAGTGGAGTTTACCAGTTTTTTCTGCAGCATCCATCTTATCCCGTTCTCACAACACAATAATCCAAGTGAAATCGTTTTGCATGCAAAATATTTTAGGTAGGATCACGAAAAACGTTCTTAGTAATATAACTGGTTTGATAGGTAAGAACTTGTGCCAGTTCGCAACAAAGGGAACTTCGTTGGATTACTAATTCTGCTAATCGGTTATTCCTTATTTACCTTAAGTAAAATACGGACAACGAAATGTCAATAAAAGTCCCGGAAACAGAACTAACCTTTGAATAGTCTGCCTTGGATATTAATTTCATTAAATGTTGAGCTAGACACCAATTTGATGAACATAAAGTTGGTATTTCCCACAACTTCCACTTTTTGATTCATTGAACACATCCTTCGAATCTCGGGGGAAGAAGATGTCGGGCCGTCAAAGAATTTCAAGTAAGAATCTTCACATCCTGCAGTACGTGTTTCAATCTGCAAATGCGAACATACAAGGTTCATCGTGAATAGTGAACAAGTTGTCAGTGTGGTTCAGCCATTAGATACTGAAAGAAAAGTATTGAAGTATGCCGTCCATATCACTACTCAAAACCGTTGAACTGGGATTCTTTTATTGCGACTACAGGTTGACATCAGTGTATGTGACAGAGGGATAGACGCAGAGTATGAATGTTCACTGTGGTCACTTGTTTTTTGAGAACTTCGGTGATGTTCTTGGACTGTTTGTTTTGCACAAAAATTTCGGACTATCAAGCGAGCACGCGTCGACGCATTGCATCTTTGACATATTATGACTGTGATAAAAAGGAAATATTTTAATCGCAACCATAATTTGATTAGTTTTAAATTACAAAGAAGATTTCCGCGAATGAATTCAGTGTGAAGTGAGTGCAAGTTTCACAAGGTACGCGATCAGATTGAATCCATGGACAACAGTCCAGCAAAGAATCTCATCTTTAGGTAGAATAAAAATGTTCTGACAGTGATCATGTTTAGTAATTGAAAATAACTTATGTGCACGATGGCATTTTGCATTTGGTGACATATAAGTGTGACTTTCTTTGTCCTAACATCCATTAGGACCAATGTTTGGGGTGCAATCCGGCTAACGTATGGTTGACAATATATCAGTTAGCCGGTAAAACTAGGTATAAGTAATTCTGCATCCAAATGCCGTGAATCTTCGAATGGACAAGCAAAAACCAAACAGAAATTCAGTCTTTTTGGCCCTGTAAAAAGTGCGTGAGGCGAAATCTGTCAGCTTTTATTGAAACATCGAGTTATAACGTCACCACCAATCAGAAAATTGTCCGATTTAACTCACACACCTGAATTAGTATAAAGCGGACGCGTACTACATACGTTTCGTGTACTTCCAACGTCCATTGACATGCAACTCTCTGTTCTCCGAAGGTAGTAAAATTCGGAGTGATGATATCCCCATGGTCCTTTATGAATACGTTTTCACATGGCAATCCTGAACAAGAACAGAAATCAGCGTGAATTAATGAAAAACAAATGATTTTTATTGTCACATATTGAGAAACATCCATACATGTAGTTATGAATATATAAGTCTTGAACGTTTGCTGTTAGGGTATTACGTGTTTGCATGGGTGTGCGTGTGTTTATGTGTGTGTGTGTGTGTGTGTGTACACCGATAGTCCTGGGCTGTTTTGAGGGCGGTACCTGTTTTCACGAACTTCTGGACAATACTGATCCAATCTAATTTAGAAATTATTAGAGAAAGAAAAAAGTCGAAATATTGCACATTTATAAGGACGTGATCACACCAGTTCTTGTCTCCTAAACCTTCACGGTGACAAAAATATAGGAAATTTCCATCACAATTATTTTCGAATCCTAAGATAATGTTTGGCATACTAAAACCGTTTCATTGACAATAGATTGCAAACCTGCTAACTTTAGTGCCCATAGTATGATTCCCTACAGAACGTGTTGCTTTTTCGCCAAATAACTCACTTGCAGCCTTTGTTATTTGAGTAACAATGACACAGTACACGATCAGAAGTAGATCATCAACACAACGCATGATAACCGCTTCCCAGATTATAGTTATGATAGAAAGAAATGATTATCTAGTTCAAGAATGAACCTCGCTTCACGGTTTTGTAGTTTAAACAGACGTGAGAAAAAATTACTTGGTAGGTACCCTTGTAGAAATTAGTACTTTAATGCAAATGTTATGATGATTGCCCAAGTGGGTCATACAAATTATCCACTTGAAGTTTATGGACTGGTAGTGGGAAGTAGAAATGTTTTTAGTCTGATAATTTTCCTAGTACAAATTCGGGTTGATTATTTCTATTCTGTCTACAGTGCACTCCGTATGCCGGTCAGCAAGTACAAGTACTCTTATGAATGCACGGTGCTGGTTCACTCAGATGAATGGAGAATGATTGAGCGTAATCGGAATCCACTGCTGAAGGTACTTCTGGGCTGGTTGTAAAATAGCAAGATAACCATACTTCAGGACATCATTTTGAATTAGAATAGGCAGGCCTATTAGAAAATTCTTCATCAATGGGTTTGGCGGTGGTTCCAGTAGTTTCATCAGCATTATTTTAGGTGACATCAACCCTGTTTACTGATCAAGAGCCCTCAAACTGTACCTACTAAAACAAACTGTACACAAGTTAGAGCGACTATTTTGACTTTATTTACCATGAAGAATCATAATTTCTGCTGTACCTACGCATACCCTGCTTATGTATATAAAAGCTAGATGATTTTGCAGAGTAAAAAAGAATGGCACTTCAGTTCCATTTGGGCTTTGGATAACCAGTAGTTCATTCCAAATAACGGATGGACAAGTGAGTGTGAAATTCTAGGCGCCCTCATGTCATTTTATTATGTGACTCTAAAATGCAGCATGCGGATCCAGAAAGACAACCGGGTAGTACGTGGGTAAGGCCCCGAATATCGTTCGTTGATGCTGGTTCCAATTTGTGACTTGGTAGGCGCAAACTATTGTCGAATTCTAGCCACTCTAATGAAAACCACGCGATGCTTCCTCGTTTTGCACGATGAAGAGCTCAACGTTGATACCCCACGAAGAATCACTTGTATATTGTTCCACAAAAGTTGATGACTCTCTGTCGTATGATACAAGTGGTACGAAACATGCGTAGACCTAAGGATAGCGTACATCGTAATCGTTGTTTGATCATATTAGCCAATTGATGAACAAGTTCTGGTCAAATGTCATTCTTTTTACACCGTACATGGTTTCCCAGGGGACTCCAGATAACATTTGGTAATACAAAGGTATTGTCAGAAAAATGGTTTTGCATGTCGATGCACGTTGTCCTTGCGAGCACATGAAATTTTCACATTCCTCAACCTTACACAGTATATCCGACAATCTGGTAGCCTAATCAATAGCTACGACATTTCTACATTTATAGGATGGGGATTTTCCGCATCCGAACTCTAGGAAAACTATGACTATCTGGAACCCTTTAGAATACGAAATTTTTAAAAGTGGAGACTTTTCTCGTAAACTGACTGTGAGACTTCATGAACTATATTTATGAGACAATTTACTCGAATTCCACTGATTTGTAGGAAGAAACGGTACGTTTTTCGTGTCTCAAAGCTATCTGGTTCTTTTTCGAAAAATGACTTAAATATAAAAGCCTCTAAGCAGAAAAGACCTGGATTCAAAGTCACAAACATTTGCGGATGGAGAATATGAGATTTGACCTTCTACCCAAACCCACCCATCAGTCATCCCGTCCGGAAGGATCACTGTTCTTTCAGGAGAGTACCAGGGTGCCATCATTTATGGTTTCGTTTAGTTACCCGGTGTTTGGCAAAAGTGGATTGAACCACAGAGGTTGTCATGGTTCGTGAACATCTTCCAGCCGCAAATAAATGAGGAAGAAGGTGAACTAGATCAAAATGATATGAAATAAGATAAATTGTGTTCATAATGTACACACTTTTCGAACTATGTTTACGGAAGCAAGCTCGTCCAATGTGGCGTGTTACAATTGGAGCAGCAAGTCGTTTGGTCCGGAAAGAATAACCGACTCGGAATGTTAGTGCCAGGGTGAAAGATCTGGCTAGCAGACAAATTCCAATACAGAATATATTTCTGACGATACCTGTACTGTAACCGGAAACATGAAAGGGAAAATTGTTGGGAACATTATAATTTTCAGTCAAGGTTTGAAAAACGTTGGACACACGCACTTAACGGTTAAACGGTGAACCCCGTATACGCGACGGCTTTGGTAGGGCGGATAAATAATCAACCTTTAAGTTACTTTCACTTACCCGTATGAATAACTAATTACAACAGAGAACGTTGGACGAGCAAACCAAACTTCGACTAATTTCAAGTCTTACTCTTAAAACACATCTCCTAAAATTGGAACATTTGCGCCAATGGAACCTCCCATGATGCATCGTTTGTTTGAGTCGTTCCGAAATTCGTACTTTATCTACCGATATGACCTCACATTCACTTATAAAAGATAGAACAACATTCCATTGGAAGGTTTGGTCTTTCCTGTGTTTGTCTTAGAATAACCGTGGTGTCTGAGTTCTATTGAGCATTTTGAGGAGGTGGCACTTTTAACTTCTGTCAATGTGCACCATATTGTGAAAAGTTCAATGAGCGCACGAATCAAAGTAACATCTATTTGTCTGCATCACAGTCGAAATTAATAGGGGCAGATTACATTTGATGTAGCACCTGCTACATGAAGTTTTCGCGGAATTCTATGACTAAAGAGCGTTAGGAGAATACTAATGTAATAAAATTGTTATTTGTCTCCACTCAGTGAACCAGCTGGAGAGAAATGTCAAACAGCCCGCCAGTGTGATCCATTTTGAAGATAAAATCACAATTTTTTTTTCAAACGCCGCTGATAAACAGAATCTTTTGAAACAGTGTTGAAGCAGATCTGACTGTTGAGAGCCGGTCGCAAATATAAGGTGAGAAAGTGTTGTATTCACGTTTTATTGCATCGCGATCAAGTCACATTCCAGCTCTTGGTTTGGGTGCAATGGATATGCTACTTTACAGGGTTGCATTATTTGTTGGGTTTTTTGTATGATGGACGGTGAACTTAGCTTTGCCAATCCACGATGAATTCTAAAGTACAATAAAAATAAATGAATACGCTAACTTATTTGAGAAAGTAATTTGTGACGAAAATTTGGGACACTTTAAAGTTGAACTTTTCCGCTCAGTTAGAAAAGTTTGATCGCATCATAATGAGTATCCTCAATTACGAACGTGGACTCAACCCTATCGTGGCCAGAACTAAGAGGTTCAGTGACTGTGGAAGCAGGTGATCGAGAAGCTTTCATTACCGGGATCAGTAGACAGACATAGGCCCCTCAGTGGCACATGATGGTGCGATGTACAAAAGGACGAGCATAGTGAGTGGCCACATAAGCGAAATGAGCAAGGGTGATTGATGCACCCATCTTCAGACAAATCAGGAGGAAATCTTAGACAGTCAGTAGGGTGGCATTTTCTAATAATCTTGACCTAATTCCGAATAAGTATGACCTAAGTCTGAATAATTTTGAATTATTTCCCAATAATTTTTATCTAATTATGGAAAAATGTCGAAAATGTATAGGCTGTAATTGATATTCGAAAATTTACTACAGATACTGTTGGTATTCCTTCTGGGCACTTTGTAATGGGATCATGAGGAGAAATATGACCCTTCAGTTTGCCATTTCGATCAGTAGGCGATTCGCAAAAGCCGTCTACCATTACAGGCCTTCCAGTGCAGTATTTTCCTCGCATAGAATGAACGAACTTTTGGTTTTACTTGGACCTTTGGCCTTCTGCATAATATGTGACAATATGACTCATCATAATTTCTCCAATAAGCGATAGATTTATATTTACAGGTCTCACATAACGGGAAAATCCACTTGCATCTCTAACATCCAAAGATCGAAGGCCGCAAGCCGGAATCGATCCGGTGATGCAAAGCTTTCTCAGCAGATACTTTACCAGTCAGTCTATTTCGGCACGGTCAGTCCAGCGTGAATAACGAAGGTAAACAACCAGCTATCCGTGAGCCACTACTGCGGTGATACACAGTAACCGTCCTGGTTTTCAGCACTGGGCTAACCTCTCCAGTAAGACTTTAGGCGGAGTGATGCCCAGTTTGTGGCGTCAGAACCTGGTTGTCCAAAATGCAAGTAGATTTCACGGTGTACGAGAATCAGACTAATCGCGTCAATGATAAATTCCATGGATACACTGGCTTGTTGAATAGCTTTGCGTCATCAAAAAGTCAATCGTTTTTTTAAAACGTGATTTGGTTGAAGTCCGATAGTTGATAACACGGTCTCTTTCCGTAGGTCACCTTTTGTGTGATAGTAGGTTTATCACTGCGATTTGCTGACCATTCTTGTTATGTGCAATGTTTTGAAACTGTCCTGCAATGATCCTCATCATCACTGATGGGTTTGTTTATCTCAACCCTGTCTGAACTCGACCGGCCTCATGGGCTTTCTGGTTCGATGACGAGGGTGAACCGGACTAATGCTGCCTTGTTGGGAAGATGTGTTTTGCTGAGTCGATAGCCGTGTGTGACAACGTGAACTGATGTGCGCACGACCACGAGGACCAACACGTAGCCGGGAGAAATAGAACGAAAAATAAATCAACTCACTTAATCAATTCGTGATCATGAGGGTATTTTTCATTTTGACTATCACGGGTCACGTAACCGTAGGACACTTTCGGCAAAGACCTCAAACAAAATCATTTTTCAAAGTTCTTCACCATGATTTGCCCAATTTATCAACGCTTATTGTTATTCACACCTACAGAAAAGACGAAAAATGGAAGCTCATTTAGAGTAAATTATTTAGCTATCAAAAAGTTTTTTGTTAGTGATTAACTCAATTTTCATGCTTTCGCGGTTTACGGTAGTAAAAAGTGACCTGAAAGCACTTGAAGTACGATATAACTGATTTTAAAGAGCAGATTGAAACGATGTACACCATTACTATTGAATGATTTCGCCTCCTTTGTACCACATTTCGTTTTATTTGTTTCAAGGAATGTCATAGAAGATAGTTGGTAGAATCTCTATTAACGCTCAGGTTTGTATGGTCTCGGGAGGACAGTTATGTACATTTTGCGCCTTAAAGTACTTGGCTTAATAAGTGAAACAGAATTTTGGCATTTAGTTTCGATATCGGCTTGCCATGATAACGAAGTTATTTAGAGAAGAATAGAATTACCAAGTAGAACCAATCTCTGCCGAGATAGTTTAGTTGTCAGGATCAGAGTAGGGCTAGTGTGACTTGGGAATGTCCGATGGACGCTTCATTAGTAGAAACAAAGCGAATACACTTTTAACTATCAAACCATTCATTTGACAAAAGACTGATAGGTACATCCATTCATTGAGCCAGCTTATTATTGCATGGTTCGGCCGAAGGTGTACGTGTTGCATAAACTTACATCTTTCCGAATATCTCCAAATCTCGTGAAACGCAAGGATTCATTTTGAAAGGTATTGTGTAATCCTTCGTCGTTTTTACTTGACAACGCCGGTAACGAATTTTAGGTTATTGGTCAGGTTGATGGCTTTCAGATCGCTGCTGTGCCTGTACTGGTTAGGCTATAGACAGCCACGTTAGTGTTGGGATAATGCAAGTGTGGGATCCCGATAGGAAGTCTAATGAGCTTTGTGCTCAAGAAGCTTTCTATTTTTGTGCTTTGCTGACCAAACAAGGTCAACTCCGGGGTTGAAGACAACTCGTTCATGCAAACTGCATTTGTTTAATATGAAGAACCAGGAGCATATGTCTCTTTGAACACCGTCAATGGTCTAGTAGCATTCTGAATGCATCTGATGATTCAAAACATGAAGTATCAGCAAAAAGTGGCAAAAATGTTCATGAAAGAAACAGAAAGGATCAGAAAGTAATGCCTTTTTATAAATAAAGCCTGGGTATCATCTAAGAAAATGATGGAATATTCTGATAGATATAGTGCGTAAAGTACAAGTTTTCGTTGACCAACTACTCGCAGCATAGTGGAGAATTTTGCGCCCCACTTGTGATTGAAAGCCGTGAAACCAGTGCAGTTTGTAGCATATGGATTTTAGGAACTGTCAGTAGTGCGGATCCACCCATGTAAGACTAGACGCAAATCTGTGATGAATGATCCCCAGTGGAACACCTGAGCCTCGGGCAATCCAGACTGGTTCTCAAAGGAAGACGCGATGCTACCATACGAAACCCAGTGACGGAAGAACCCTACATCCGGTGGTATTTTATTTCCCGCTGCTGTTTTTATTTATACTGACATGTCTGGTTTATCACCTGGTTTTTTCACTTCGATTTGGGTTGATAAGCTTAGAAATTCCTCATTACTACAGAAGTAATATAAAGCAATCTAATTCAATGTTAAGCAAGGTGTTGACAACCAGAAAGCTTTGCTGATGATTACATGTTTGATTCTCCGTTGCATGATTCATTTTCGTGTCCCGGATTGACGGTTCCTGACATGAACAAAATGTAGTGAATAGTAATGAGGCTAGCGATAAAGCAAATTCTACTAAGCACCACTCTCTTTTAAAATAACAATGATATGTACCCTCTAAGGTTTTGACAGCTACGAGTTTGCACGTGCCTAGGTGTGAACCTTACCGTTTAGTACGGAGCATTCCAGTTCAGCTCCATTTGAGCAATTAAACCAGTCGCCTTCCTTTACGCTGTTCATGCACAGAAAGATTTACTTTAAACAAAACAAGTTGCAGTACAGAAGCTCTGTGTCACCTAAGTTAAAAATAAAGCTGATTTCATGTCCAGCGAACAGAGCGAAAAATGTGTGTACCGAAAGTAGAATCAAAGAACTCCTTACATCTTTATTCAGTATTGGATACTCGGAACGTTTAGTCGACCGGATGACGCAGATGAACGTAGAAACCCCAAGGCAGGCGGTAATTGAGAAAAAGCCAGTGTATGTCTCTCTGACAATAAAAGGTGACATTGGTAGATGTGGTGGGCAGGACATTGAAAAGTGTAAACATCAAGGCATTCTATGCTGCCAGACGGCGTGTTCTGTTCAAACGAAAGCCCATAGTGTGTTTGCTGTTAAAAGACAATTAGCTTGATTCTGCCGTCTGTTTTTCTGTGTACTCTTTCACTGGTTCCTGTGGAACTATGTAAATCGACCACACAACCTGACGCTTATCCGAGAGCATCAGTGAGCGTCGCCCATCTTTATCGAGGATTGAGGCAACTAAGTCGATTAGTGACGCAGTTGTTTCACACCTAGCCGAGACCAACCATACAGTACACGAGAATCAAGCTTTTCGCCCGCTCTGTAGGATCCGGGGTCGGTTGTCCCGTCCGGTGAGAAGTCACATCTTGACCTCAACGGAAACAGTTGGAATTCACCTCTACAGCTCTCCGTTGTGCTTGCAATCAATCTACCCTGGCCTACTTACCACCCTATGACAGGGGCTAGATCGTCCGGTAGCTTACACGCTGAGTTTGTGATAATCCGTCCACACCCGGTTTCTGGATACACGTGTGTCAATAAGTTTGAACACACTTCCGTAACACCCCCTTATTCGACTGTGCGTATCCCTTATGTATCTTGCCGCATATATTGTTTTGTGTATGCATGATAGAGAATCACGGAAAACAAGGTTGTTCTGCAGTCTGTGTTGTACAAATGTGCTCTGGGGATTTTCCAAGCAAGGGGATGCACATCAATCAACTATGCGTTATTAGCAGTTTAAGTATAAAATGGGCGCAAGTGTATTTGCAAACTTCTCCGGCACTGCAACTGTCGTCAATCAAACGAGACTGACGTTTACATGAATAATCCCCTGTAAAAGACCTGCATTGAAAATCCT
The DNA here is from genome assembly GCA_948099385.1 of Fasciola hepatica. Classification (NCBI taxonomy): domain Eukaryota; kingdom Metazoa; phylum Platyhelminthes; class Trematoda; order Plagiorchiida; family Fasciolidae; genus Fasciola; species Fasciola hepatica. The sequence continues at coordinate 9,726,050 of CANUEZ040000019.1, forward strand.
CCCAAATGTTTTAAATGTTTTGTGAATGTAATTACATTCGACATTACTTTGCTAGGCCTATCCATAAACATCACTTATGCACATTTGTTGGTTTGTGTGAGACTTCTGAGTTTGCTCTTGAATCGTTTCTGACTGTCGAGCCTGGAAAGTGCGGCTCTGAACCTTTGAGTTTTACTGTTGAGTCTATTTGGCCGCGTGCTTGAGGTTTCTATATATTTCTACCTTCTTTGTGGTTTTCAATATCTTCAATACAGTAGAAAATACGAATCAATTTTGTTCTGGTTTTGGGATTCGTTTGAATTGGCTACGCGTTGCTCAAGTTGCGATTCTTGTGACTTGCAGCCACTATCATCGCAGACCTCCTGATTAGTCGCATCAGTTCTTTCACAAAATTACACTTTGTTCCAATGAATACGTCCAAAAAGATGTGGTCCCGTTATTGGCATTTTAATAAGTACTTTATACTAACGAGCTGCTTATTCGTGAAGAACTTTAATAGGTAAATACTCTTATTACTGTGTACAGGAAAACCCAGATACCCGTCGTGAATCGTGCGTTTATTTACATTATGTTGGTCTCATTAGGATATGGGTCAACAAACATCCTTCACAAGTATTATTCCGGAGATAGAATTCAAGTCGTTCCTCACTAAGATACCACTGGCCACTCATCTTGTAGTAGCTGATCCGTAACATACCGTCGATGGGTAACGACAAAAGTAGCTGGGGTATTCTGAAGCTACTTTGTCAACGACAGCTGTCTTCAGCGAAGCTTATGGCCTGGGAAAGTAGCTGAAATTTTACCAAAGAAACGAGTTTGTAGTTCATCCGCTGCACCCACAAAAAGGTTATCTGCCTGAACAATGTACTTTATAGATAGAATCAAAAGGATCAAGTTCGGGCCTGATGGAATTTTGGATTACTTGTTCAGACTGTTCGAGGTACGAAGTATTCCATTGAAATGCAACAGGTGGGCCATCGTTTAGACGGCGACTCCCAGTGGGTGTTTTCTAGCTGCGAACAAATGATATTTCTATTCACTTACACAAATTAAGATACATACAAACAAACTATATCTGGTGAGAATCTTGAAAAACAACCTATTGTAAATACCAAATTATGAATATCGAATAATTTTTCCCAGGAATCGTTGTGTTGGCTGATTGAGGTTTTAAGATTTTTTGTATGGTAGAAAGTGACCGATTGTATACCATACATAATCTTTCGCCTGCTGTGCAAATTGTTTATTATGATTCGACGATAATTTCCCAATAGGTAAGTGTTTGAACCTACACAGCAAGGATGTCATTTCAAGCAGTTCAGAGTTTATTGCGGCTGAATAGCTCATGACTTGCTTCAGAAAGGTATTGCAAACTAGAGTTGATTCATGGAATTCCGGTAAGAAAAAGGTCTGACGATTAGAAACCAATACTGTTTGCACGTTGTTTTCTTCAAATTGTTTGTTCTTCACGGTTAGGGCTTGACTACTGGATACTATTATGGAATATTTACTATCATCAGTTCAGTTTAATTCAATGACGACGCAATCAGTGTTGAAATCACTAACAAAATGTTGAATGTCTTTGATGTGAAGCCGCCTTCTTTGGCACTGAATCCCGTGAACTTTTTAAGAGGAAAAGTAAGTTGCCCTTTCACAGAAAGAATCTGAATGTTCTATGTATTGTTTGTTCAGTAGACGTTAACTGCCAACCGGTATGTTCATATTTTCTAGCACAACCAACCTCAGGTCCGAAGCTACAGTATACTTTTGCATATCTATCCACCAACTCAGTACGGTTTGATTTTCAGGCGAAAAGGTTCATCTTCGTGATTTAATAAGCTGGGTAAATCTAACCTAAATCCATCATGTGAACTGAACTGAACTGAAGGGAGGTTCCTTACAACAAGAGAGGAACTCATAATGATAAGTACGATGCAGTATTCACACAGAAAACCCATGCGGTAGCAACTGAGCCGGGCCTAGACTTTTGACCAGACGTTGTGCGGTCATAATTCAAAGAAATTTTTCATTAGAAGTGGCATTTAACAGATCACTGAGATAACTATTACTGGCGATGACGAAGCAGCTTTTTGCTTCTGATAATGTTGTTATTGTGTTCAATCTAATGAAGATAATGGTGGTGCTGAGGAGCAATTCACTGAGCTGTTCCGTGCGGGAAGTTCATCTGCCTCGTTTGAATAGTTGAGGGTCTTTCTGTATCACGTGGCAAGGTGGTTCCGTACTGAAAAGGAAGTTTACGCCATGGGCTCAACGAATACAGCAGGTAGGCAGTCATTTGCACCACGCACGATCACAGGTAATGGAACGGTGCAAAAGGGCCCCGGCGAGGTTGGTTTTCACCATTTCTTCACAGTTTCTGTAACGTGTTCTAGCGTAAAAGTTGAAATCGATGCACTAGACCCTCGTAAAGTAGAGTGAATCACCTACATGTGTGGTCATTGTTATCGTCTTATTTGAATTAGCCAGTCGTTTCTCATGGACTTTGGATCAAAGGTGCATCGACGCTCCGCGATAGATTCGCGCAATTTGTTCGGCCAGCTGACAGGTCACATGCTAGCTATTATCAACGAAATGGTGAAAAAACTGTGCTATGTTCCAAACATTAGGCAACTCGCGAAAGTGCGACAGATAGAAACACACTTGAATTGCCAATACCGGTGCGAAGAACCTTCAAGTTCTTTGTACTCTTTCGCTCTCAGCAGAAATCCACAGGCACACGTGCAACTCAACTGGTGTACTATTTAGTAAGATGCGTAGGCACAAGAAAATAGTGGATTACATATCTGAACATTGAATCCTATATATTTCAGATCTCTCTGTACGTAGAAACCACGTGTACAGTTTGTTAGGGGCAGTTCTGATTGCCGTTACACGAAATGCCAATCATCGTGACACTGTTTCTTGTCACTTGGTATCAAATAGGACTACAGCACGCAGAATGTGGTATGTGAAGCAAATATCTTCCTATAAGTTTAAACGACTGCTTATTTTAACTTCTCACATCAAACACTGTCATCTTTTGAGCGTCACTCGTTTATTGCTTCTATCTGAAGTATCCATTTGGTACGTACTTCGGCTTCAATCTGTGAAAAGAAGTACGCTCGTATTGTGAGTTCAGTGTTCTATTTGACCAGACGTAGAAGTTCCGAGTTATTTTCCTATCAACGCCGGTCACTCTCGCACTTAGCTGTCTTGGATAGGTCTGGCTCCATTTCCGAGCTAATTTACTACGACGAGTGATACACAAATCACTTGAAAAGGCTGCGTGTATAAACGTCCATAAAATAAAGCACGTAATTTTTTTGTTTGGATTATTTATTATTATGGAATACGAAAAGCTTTTGGTGATCATATAAACTGGAATAGGTTTTTGATAAATAAAGTTTCATATATGTTCAGAAGCTCATGGATATTACGACAGAAAGCAGCACAGAGTGATACTTGTGTTTAGAGCAATAATTACTACATGCTTTTCAATGCACTATATATATATATATATATATATATATATATATATATATATATATATATATATCAGCATTCATAGCACCGATGTGTACCATGGAAGTAAACACAATCTACGGGAGTGTATGTGGAATCACAATTTACAAAAATCAAATTTTCTACTGTTTGCATTTATCAAAGCTTGTGACTAATGTTGAAAATGTAACAACAGATTTGATGGAGAATAAAAAAAACCGATGACAGGGAGAGAATCTGTAGTGACTCGACTGTCTCCAGAAGCGACCCAGTGCGCTATGGCTTCATTTCCAGTATCCAGCCAATCGAATAAAGCCGGACTGTAACTTTTACATCGAGTAAATACAGCGAAATCGCCTTGTGATTGGCCAGGACGGAGTCTGCCAATAAGTACACGCCTATGTTTGTATATAAACGAGTTAGCACAAGCCAAATGTAACAGAATACGTTCTTGCTGTTCTTTTCTGGTCTTATCTTCCTTTCATAACGCGTAGTCCGAGTCCAGGTTTTTCATTACGTACGACTGGCCGGTTGGATACAAATAATACAGAACTGGTTTCCTACTCGTGTTCCGTATCCATCTACTATCCGAGGTCAGGTGTAACTTGCGAAATTAGTCAGATCAACGGGTCTCAGACGATTAGTTTCGGAATGCTGAGGACTCAGACCTTAGTGTTCCCAGAGCTTGCACGAGTGAACACTGCAGAGTCGTTCAAATGAATGCTGACGACGTAGCGTTTCTCCAGTCTTAATTTCTCTTGTGGAATTCTTAAGTTCGTCAAAACCCTCCGTTTACATTCACCGAGTGGTTCGACTCAGTATAATCCGAAAATACAATGCTTGTAAATATTGCCACGGTTTTCAGTCAGGCGGGTAGTGTTCACGTAAACTCGTGGATGGGGATCCGGTTTCACGGATTACGTAAATGATCACTACTAGGTCTGTCCATTTCGTAGAATTTGGTTTCGCAACTAATTGCATATCATCAGTCGCAGATACCTTGTGGTAGACAAATAGGTGACAGATTATTGAACTTTGAATATTTCCGTTTATATAAACCTGCACAGTAGGTTTTTGACTAGTTTTGGATTCTCAGTTGTTACAGTGAACACAGAAAATACGAACAAACCTATAAAGGTAATTGGAAACGTCCAATTCTGAGGTAATTTCCAGAGGTCCTTCACGCCATGTCACAAGTAGCAGATTCAGTTCAAATCCTCTCCGAATATATGATTTCGGAACAGACTAAAGAATAAGCTCGCCGCTAGCTAAGAATAATAATTACCTGGGGTTCAGCTCAGTATCTATATTAGTAGGCACAGGCTGAATGGCGAAATGAAATAGTTTCGAAAAAGATCGTTTTTTTTAAACTTTGCCTGACACCACAGTGAATTACATGAGCAATCGCAATTACGTGGCCGCTTTGAGTCGCATCAGACTCAGCAACAAATGGGATAGAAAAAACTCCATTCAATTTCTTTCGAAAACAAACCAAATTTTGCTCATCAATGTACCATTATAGATAATTTTCACTTGTTATTAAGTGATTCTGTTCACGATTCCAGCCAACTGCACCGAAGTTGAGATTAAGGAACCGATGAAACTCCAGGACCTGGAATGCGACAATGAAAACGGCCCCACAGTCAGAAAGTGGAAACTGAACTTCGACAAAACAAAAGCGAGCACATTGCGAATCAATTTTTTGAAAGTATGTTTTCATTAAAGTAGAACTAAATGTGCGAATCTCTGTCAGATAAACTCTGGTGTTTGTGAATGTTTCTTCTTCGGAGAAAAAACGCATTTCGGTAAAAATCTGCTTCGTGTACTTATGCAGCACTAGTTGTGTAAACTGATCTGCCCAAGAGACTGAATAAGGCTTTCTGACATCGCTTCTTGAAGCTGTACTTGATTCACGTAGATGGATTCAGGGTTATTGATTACCCAGCTCACTAAAGCTTTACGCGGCCTTCTGATTCAACCTGCATCGCCTAACAGTAACTAATTCTTCTTGCAGGTATAGATACACATCTGTCACGGCACCCGTGCACCGGAAACAAAATAAAGACATCATCTGCATGCAATAGTTTTTGATAGAGTTGGCACTAAGAACTTGTTTGGCAGAGTTTCCCTACACTAATGACCAACGAACATGATATCTCACCTACAAATTTGTCTTCAACGACGCAGGTGACATGATTAACTGGTAGATGACACGTTGTATAAAAATCATATTTCGGTTATCCAATGATCATGTGTGAAGTAAATTCATTGAGGTGTACAACTAGTTGGCTCACTACGGTCGGTTGCCCCCATGAGTGCACAAAAAATTCATTTGGCATGTAATTCCAAACCGATTTCCAGCATAAGTTTTGATACACTCCGGATCAATCTCGTGCTTTTGATAATGAACTGTTGACTACTGACGAAGTACGTGTGTGATTCAAAATACGGCTCTCTTTGCCACTATTATCAGCTGCGACTATTCGGTATTGCAGCTCAGGTCAACACTGAATTTTCTATAACTCCCCTCTGAATTGGACACATTCGTGGAAGCTATTTGTCATTATCTCCTGTACTAGATTCATCTTGCCAATCATCTGCATCAAGTTGCTTTCGGGTCCTGTTATGAAACCAAAATCTGTCCTAAGTGTATCGTAAACATGATGTACCATACGATATGCTATACGTAGCTGTTTGATTTTCCGTAACACAGCAGACTACCGGTTCACACTCGGATCGGCTGTCTACCATCGTTTTAGACAGCTCTGTTTGGCCAAAGTCCAAGGTTTACGAACAGTATTTGATTCCCCTCTAGCTGCTTACACGGTTCTGACTCGCTTTCCGTCCAGAATGCTTAAAATTAGCTACCACACTTAAATTATTCAAAAACGATCAGTGACATCTTGGAACATTTTCGTTTACTGTAGTTTACACTGGTTTATTGTATCGATCGATGCAATTTTCAGCGATAAATTTCAAGCAACATTTTAGTGTTTGCAAAATATTTAAATATCATTTTACAGTGTCTACTAGAGCGTGTAAAGCAATTACCTATAGTTAGTAAAATAATTTCTTTGATAATTTACGCCACTTCCATGGCTACAAATTCAATGTCACATCAAAAGTGTATATATACTGTGACCGAATTGTTCAAAATGAAGCAAGAAGACACGCGAACTAACAGTAAAATATGTTCGTTTCATCGCACAAATGACAGCCTCTTCATAGGGAGTCAAAAAACAGGCCATCTACGATTGAAGTTTGAAAGCCCTAAGTATTCATCGTGGGAGGGTTGAACGTTATTCGACAACCGTATGCCCGTCAAAATCGATGAGCATATAACGATATCAAGGTGTGAAGTGAAGTGATCAGCGTTCGTATGATGATGTCGACTGTGTGAAAATCAGTACTGTGTAATCAGTCACACACTGATTGAATGTACTTTGCTTTGCACTGAATTAATCAATTTGAATGTACCACATCGAATCAGTATAGCTATCTAACGACTTATTTGTAGGACTCTTTCTTTTCCTTTCACAAGGAAATGATAAATATTATTATTGGGGAACGGCAAATGCCTGCGGTACATGTCAAAATGTTATATTTTTATCTTTTCAACATCCTTTTGAAATATAACAGACATGAAAGAATCACCAAATCACACTGTTCAAAGCTTCACTCAAACTAATATATATTTGTGGACTCTAATTCAGTAGCTTCTCTTCATATCTTTCAACTGGTAAGTTCACTTCGATGAAAGGTTTTGATCTGGTGGGCACTGAAAAGAATATGGATAAATCTTTCAAGAACGAAAGTTATTGCAGTGATACTTGGCAATATGAATGCCTCAAGTAAACAGAACCCCTGACTCAGTAAGTTACCATCAAATGAGATGAACGCGTTCTAAAGCAATAGAACTAAAATATTTTTGTCGTGAACAGTAAACTGGCATACGTAATTTGTGACCTTCAGCTCTCTCACATTCTTTCCCAACGCCACTTTTTGTAGATTCCGCGGAGTGCCAGTTGTAATGTCACCTATCTGGAAGTCAAGCAATCATGGAGTCCTAGAGGGAAGTCTGTTTTAAGCAAAACATGCGGAGAGAAACAAAACATTGATGTGTCCATCCCGATTGCAAAAGGTATTGTGACCCTCTACACTGCCGAAAAGGACACAGCATTTTCATTGGATGCGTTCGTGTACAATGGTAAGTTCCAGGTTTTGTTCTTTATATTTTGTTTCTACTATCCCATAGAGTTTAACTTCATATTATCAGGTAAGGTGGAAGGCGAAAGTCATAAGCGTTCATCACTGATCAGAGTAAAACGGAATTTCAATTGTTCTACATAGATGTTCTACTTGTTATTCGTGTTGGTCAACCTCTGGTTCAGTTATTAGCCCGTCCAAGGACAAGAACACTAGAGAATGACTGTTGTTTATAAAAGAGAACGACAGTTCACGCAGAATGTTTCAACCATGATTGAAAAACTACGGTTCCTTGTAGTTCACAAGTTGCGTAGAGGTTTTAGTACGCTAATATCCAACGGGTCTTTCGAGGGGTTGAACATGTTGGATCGGAAACGAAAATAGCACAAGAAATTTCAAGAACTAAAATCTCAGTAATCATCACCTAGGGATCTCATGTTACCATGAATCCTACTTCCATTTGGCGGTCTACAGATTGACTTTCAAAACTTCATATCTGTACAGGATTGCTGTCCCGTAATTCAGTGACCCATAGAGGAAGGAAACCCGAATTTCAAGGTAGAGAACACCAGCTCGCTTTACCACGTGTGTTCTAGGACAAATTATCAAATAATTACAGCAACTAACCTCGAATTTTGGACAAACTGACTGCAGAATCAAGACTTAACAAAGGCTTCACAATGCCCAGGCAACAATAGATAGGAACAACTCAAGAAGACAATGAGGAAGTGAGTCGAGTGGTTTACAAAGAAATTCTTCACTGATGGAAGGCTTTTTGACCAGTCATTGCCCAGAAGAGAAATAATGGTCCGAGCGAACACGTACACAGGCGTGGTGAAGAGCAAACGGAATGGCATAGTTATGAGAAGGTGAATGATAATAGAGGGTTATATGTATCACGCAGTTATTTGCACGTAGTGTGTGGGATTGATTAATCTTTGTTTGGCTGACTGTATTTGGACTCCAAGTCTCATGCACAAACCTCAGGCCATCCGACCACCCTGCACTCGAAGCACCAGACTCGAGTTTCGTCTTCGTAAAGCTCATCAGAGCTCCTCAGGTCCCGGGTTCAAACCCGTGGGTGTGGCGGAGGATGTGCACCACTGGTAAGGTCTAACAAGGGCAAAGCTCGAGTCTGGTGCTTCCGAGTGCAGGTTGGTCGAATGATCTGAGGTTTGCGCGTGAACTGTGCAGTCCAAAGGACAGTCAGCCAAACATAGAGGGATGGCCAAGTTCAGTCTTTCACACGGATAGGGCAGACAGAGGGAGGAAGATAATTACGTCTAAACGTTTGGGTCTTTTTAAGTTACTCAGGCATGTATGACGTCACAACAGAACGGGTCATGGGTACCAGTGGGTCACTCAAAAACCGAGGAGGAAGTTTACGTGGGCGATATATTCGAAGAGATAAGACCAAAAAATAGACCAAAGATAACTGAGGGTAGTCCACACCTGTCATAGCAACAAAGCTAAAATTGTGTGATGCAAAGGGACTGAACACAAAAAATTATCACTCGGGCTTGGAAGTGAGCGGGCCGTGCCCGATGTAGAAACCAGTGGTCAAAGTGCATGGAAAGCGAACGAATTGTTCGGTAAATACAAGACAACATCCTGATAAAAAACACGGGATATGGACTAAACCAGTTTAACGGAGTTTCTCGCTATAGCGAGATAAAGTTCCGCGAGCAACTTCAGTAAATCTTTACTCAGCTTTACACTGACTCTTCATGAAAGAAACAGTACGCACCAAAAAAATGGTCTATCATTGCCTATCACAACTTATAGATTGAGACAACGAAGATCTACTCGGTCACATTCCCGTCCAGAAAGGAAGCCAAACTATTTACTCGCGCGTAAAACAACTGGTCAGTCACCACTGCCATAGCTACTGAGGGAAAAAAGGAAGACCGTTCTGTAGAGTTACTGACTGGTCTGTGTTACTGAGTTTAGTTCCTCAACGACCGGATGTGTCTCCGATTTTATGCTGTCGACTAGCACGCACCTCGCCTCATAACAATCAACCGGATACTGGTCAACTGTGAAATCGAAGTTCGACAGAATCTGTCCCTTTAAATTCACTTGTTTTGATTACCGTCTGGCACTACATGTCCTGTCGACAATGAAAACAGGCAAAGTACAATTAACCGGCATTGGATCAGAAGAAACGAAATATCCGGTTCTTTGAAATAGTTTGAACAGACAAAATTCGAAACAATATTAGCTGATTATCTTATTGACATCACATTAAGTGAAAGAACAGTGGTATTATATTTAACGACCTCGTGCACCAAAGCTGTAGAATTGTCTTGGTGGACCGAAATTTCAGAGGACACAGTCATAATATGTGAACACTGGACATTGAAAACACAAAGCAAGTAAAACAGAACAAACATTAAGCGCATAGTTGTAGGCCGTCAACCGTAATAGCACCGCTCTTGGGCAGAAATCCGGGACATCAAACAGGCACATGGGAGACGAGACTGGACATCCCACCAGATTGATACAGATCACAAGCATCACAAATGAACTTATGCGAGCGGCTCAACCGGACACAGGCATAAATGAGTCGGCTGAAAACGGATCTCCACTAAATACGGAGTAACTCGGCCAGGGTGCAACTGACCTCGTAGAATGACGCGAAAGCGAAGGAGTCAACCGATCCCGAGAGAGCAACGGCGTCAGGGTGGAACGTTCAAGTCGACAGGAACATTGACGCGAATTAAATGTTAGTATGAGATAAGCACGTCGGAAGTAGGGTGGGGGGGGGAGGTGAGACTCGGAGTCTCCCAAACAAGCAGGAACTATTGAATAAACAGCTATTCCTTCTTTCGTACGGCCATCCATTTTCACGTTTGCATACGCTTGTTGCCTAATAAGTGTATAGTTATGGGAACGAATATTATCCTAATTGTATGTGAAATGAAAATATGTGAATTTTCTGAATTTGTCATGGAAGCTGGCTTTTGAATTTTTCCCCCACGTTGTTCTTCAGGATGCCGACCTGTGAACGAAACGGGGACTGCAATATCTAGTCCAGTCATTTCCGAAGAATATCCTAGCAACACTCGGTGTGTCTTTGATTTATCAGTTGATAGTCCAAACAGAGTTGATCTGAAACTGGAAAAGTTCGAAGTAAGTCATTCCTGTACTCTTGAACGCCATGTCAATGACCAAATCAGATCATCCTTAAAGATAACACGACTAATTTACTACTGATTTGTCGGGCTCGCCAATAATCATCAACGGCAGGGCACATTCATCAATCCCTGACTATTAGTCGAACTTGACACGAACAACAATTTGTATTTTTCTAAAGGTGTTCGATAAAACAAATATCACCAGATCCTGGTAATGCATTCGAAAAAATGATTGCTTAGTGTGCTTTCAAGCAGGGTGATGCACTTGTTATCTAATTCTTTGTATTCAGAACATTCTTGTGACTGGGAATCACCGGATGGCCTGTAATGAGATCACAAGACCACTGCGCAAGGTAATAGAGGAGGCTGAAATGAAACTTCCTTTGACTTTTTGCTGTGCTATTTCTGATTTAATGCAAGCTACTTTGGCGTAAAATTTAGTACAGTTACATTCGTACACGTCACTGATTTAGCTAAGACTTTCGGTGTAGACTAACTTATGGATTCTTCAACTCATCTGAACGGTATTCCCATCGAAATTCAAAACAAGGCGCTCCAGCCTCGAGCAGATATCGTTGGAACTAATCAGATTTTTTCGCTCCTCGGAAAGTGCTCGCTCTTGAGGGGACCATTGATCAAATAGCCCGAAACACGGTTGAAGCGAGCAAGTAAAAACTCCACAAGATTCAAGTGAAGTTATCCTTGCCTATCGGGTTTGAAGTAAAACACGAAACGAACCTTTAGTAGGTTTTTATTTAATCGGGAAGGAATCCACCGGTAACCACTTCCTGCGTTGTCGTCTTCGTCGTTGCGTTTTCGAATACAGCGGGACATGGTATACCCTTAACAACCAAGCTATGCTTTGGAGCGGCTGTAAAATGAAAGCCAATCTCATCACAGTGAGCAATGCCCTTTCAACCACATTCTTTGCACACAATGGACAAGCAGTCCATTCATTCTGATAGCTCTTCGCCTGGAAATTTCGAGGCCTCTCCGCTCAACAGTCTATAAAAGACGTTCGAGGGCGGCTGGTGAACGTGTCTTCTATTCGGTCTCACAGCGTAATACAAACGTAATAGCCTCTATCGAACGAATAGGAGTCGATCGCTGTGTGGGAAGCTGGTTGTTACCGTTCAAAAGCCAGTGACGGAAGGGTGCTATATCATGTAGTGTAGATGTTCGACAAACCGTTGAGAGCCAACTCGGATAGCCTTGTGGTTAAGGTGTTCGAATCACAATCTTTCACTCCGGGTTCGAGTCCCCGTGGGGGCTCGGTGGATGTGCACTGCTGATGATTCCCAACAAGGATGAAACAGCTGTACAGTGCTTCCATGGTTTTCAATGGTGAGTTGAGCGTTGAAGCTGCATGATGAATCATATTATATACAAATCTAATCTCCTGCTACTCATTTGCGAATAGAGAAGACGTAAGTTGGTTGATAGATGCAAACGTGTATTCTATGTATTGTGGCACCGAAACAGTACCGATACGAGAAATATACCGAACGGAAATGAACGCAACTTTTTAGCAGAAAGCGAACCGCGAGAGCATACAATCAGCGAACGACCGAAAGTGAAAGTGATTCAAAACGAGGTTGACGGAAATCTCGGAAAAGTCAGTCCAGTAAAGCATACACAACCGAACAAAACAGTCAGATTGACGTCAAACGTCAGAAAAAATCGTGGAGAAAATAAATCCAAAATGGTGTGCACAAAACGGTCATTTTCACGGAACGACCGAGGTCACTACAAGTCTTGCGCAAATAGTGTGCACTTGTTGGAATTTTTACAAACAGCCATTGGTCACGCGTAAATCACAACAATCTATATTACGAGCCAATAGCGTTACTTTCTCCTAGAGCATTATTCTTGTTACAGGCTGGTGATTTCGGTGAGTAGTCAGAAACCAGTCGCACACAGAGTTGTTCACAACATTCACTCAACCGAGAGATAAATGCATGAGTAGTCGCTGATTTGAAATTTCCTGGTCCCAATTAGTTTTGATACTGCGGCTAATTCTCACAACCATGTCGACTTACGTCCTGCCTACACCGAACTGGGTTTAGTCTTGTTCACAGAAACTCCTTTTTTGTGTTCACAATAATAATCCTTGCTTTATCCCCAACAGTCAAGAACGTCTTTCTCGCTGAACTTTTCATCACGACTTATGGGCACTTACCAGTTCCAAGGCCACTAAATGTGCATTTGAGCGGTTTTACTGGTGTAAACAATCAGGACTGGCGAAAAGTGTTCGTTCGTAGGGAGTGACGGACCTTTGGGAGTACTCTCTAGAGGGGAAAAGGGGCACTGCATCATCATCCACGTTGCAAAAACTACCATGGAGAAGACCGTTGCTTTATCACTTTTGCTGGATAACAAAACTCAAAATAGATGGCTTTCGAAAGAGATTTCTATTTTGTATAAACTGACACACATTGTTTTGCCAGTTTTCTTGTTGAACCTGTACAGCTTTCTTCGTCGGCAATGGTTTTTCCTTCTGTTGCAAATAAAAACTCGAATAAGATGTCGAAATGATGTGTGCTGTCAAATGTTGGTACACAAAAATACGGTGTAATAAGATAAGCATAAAGTTATCTACAGCTTGTTAGCGACGTCCACGAAGCATATATGGAACGTTGCTTCCAAGGTTGCACAGTCAATTCATTATAATTATTCATGGCAGCTTTCGAGTAGGAGCTTTCCCGTCACTAATGATGGGTCTCACTAATTGTAGTAATGGCCTCCAAGGTGCGGAAATGCGGCGTATAGAATCGCATGAGTTTTTTAACGGCTATTGATCTCAGTGTCTATGAACAATTCAAAGTGAACACAGTATGCCGGTCACTTGTGGGTTCGTTGATAAGATTTTGCATTATTTTTGTTAAAACAAAACGTTATGTACAGTGGAAACAAGATGTTTTAGAAGGGGTAGACTGTATAAGTGCCACAAACCTGTCCGACCGCAAATACTTATCTTTTGCCTAGATATAGTCTTGCTGAACGGTGAAGCCTTGCGAGCCTCTTACTGTTATTAAATAAGACTCCAGAAAAGCATCACGATTTTCGTGCACGATGCTCAAGGTGTTCCGTCCACAGCGGCCACTTTTGGCTGTAGGAGGTGTGCTGGTGAAAGATGGACTTGCTGGTAACTAAAGGAAATCCTGGGTACCTTGGCTGAAATCTATTTATTCGTATTTACACTCAACCTTTACTGAATAATAAACATGTGTGAACAAGTATCAACATATTCATTAAACATAATGAGAGTAAGTTACAGGATTCTTTGAATTAAGTTGTTTAACATCTACGTAAAACGTTCGAAATAAACACGATCAATGAAGGATGGTAAATCAGTATTTTAGGTGTGAGCTGAAGACCGTGGGCATTTCTGTGAGCAGTAAAACACGTAAAACGGCTAATGAGATAAAAAACGTCACCTCTATGAGACGAAACCACGCGTGCGCAGAGTCTAAATTAGACGACTCTGAAACTCCTTCACCTCATTCGGTGTGAAGCCCATCTTTTCCTAAATTAGTGGATTCTTTCTTGAGCCAAAAATTATTCATCAGGCATACATTTCTAAAAATGGAATAAACAGGCATTGGTCACCAGCAAACATAATTTAGACACAGCTCTGCTTGTATAATTCATCGTCCCAAGGCGAGGAAGTCCTTTCGCTCTGTTCTCCTCATCCGATGCGAAGACGGTGTTTGAAATTGGATCACGATTTGGAGATTTCTTTCTTCATAGTTGTGCTTTTATAATTTATACTAGGTAAACCAAACACTTTGTAGCCGTCCAAGTTGCTTTCAAGCCCAACTTTTGGTGATGGGATAAGCAGCACGACTCAATTTGACAATCGATCCAAGAAATTCGTGCAGGCAACCATTCCTAATGCACACGGTGCCAGTCCTTCCACAGTACAGCGGACAAGGGATTTAAAAAAGATTAATAACATTAGAAGACTTTGGTAGCCTAATAAGAATTCCCCAAACATGTTACATTCCCCACCAGTAACCTCTCCATCTTAGTGTTATTTAATAATAATGTTACCACTATCAATCTAGTTATTACTTTCATTATTTTATTAGCTGTTCATTGCAAGCTAAATTCAGAGGGTTTTTGAAAATATTTTATTGTCGAGAACAGCTTTGTCAGTAGAAATCTTAATTAACAGACATCTCGGTTAACGCGGGTCACCTTTTCAAGGGAAGTTTTCAATCAAATAATGCCAAGGTAGTCGTCACAGGTTAACGGATGTTCCAATCTGCTTGTGTGCGTGAGTGCGTGTGTGTGTGTGTGTTTGTGTGTATGTGTGTGTGTGTTTCTACGAGCATATGCACACTTAAGTTGCTTGGTGGTTAAAGGGATTGGAGGGGTTGATAATAAGATATTTTTAAAAGCCACAACACATGCACCTTTGATTCTTCGATGCACTCCGAACCTCGTTTGGTCCTGATATGCTCATAAAACTCAGAAGACCTAATGAAAATACCCAATTGGAATCCACAAAACTTACACTGGTCTTACTTGACTAATTTGCCATCTTCACCCTCCATATTTTACCTTTATGTTAGATGCATACTGTGAAAGTTTCCTAAACCTAATTATCACATTTTAGGATTATCATTCATTCTACGAATTTATCCGGTTTCACGGCAATAGGACTGGTTCCAAATAGTCATTCCTTTTATCGTCTTGTGATTTCCCGACAGATTCAAGAATGTCCAAACTGTGGATGCGATTACATGGAGATCACAGAAACGGTCAATAATGCCGTGGTTAAAACCAGATACTGTGGACGTATGCCGTTTTATAGATATATAGCGAACGGTAACAAAACCAAGGTCGTGTTTCAGGCGGACGATAATGGAAACGACGAAGGATTCCGCTTGTTATATAATAAGGTAGGTCTTCATGCGTGACAGCAGAGTTTATGCTTCTTGAAGGTCAACTGCGGTTTATATGCCCGAGTTGCTTTTTTCAACAGCTGGTTTTCATGAAAGAATGTCTGAAAGCATCTAATTGTTTCTTTTGTTCAAGTAAAGTTTGTTCTGCACATAAAAACTGGGACGTCATGTTTGATCGTTTTGCATTGTTAAAACAGTCACTTCGCACATGGTAGCAGCATTCCTACGGTCAGGTTTAAACATGAGCACGTATAAAGCAAATTGCAAACGGACCAAATCAATTCAGTGATTGTCACGGAAGAAGAATTCCGAAAGGTGTTCGTCGACTTTTATTGGAAAATACGTCATACAAGTGCTAAGTTCCGTAATGAAAACAGTGTTGAATTACACAATTATAGGTGGTAACTGTCCGGCTCTTTACACTCAGTAAATTGTACCTTCATGTTGGATGCCATGCAATCTGTATGATATTAAATTATTCACTGCTCGCTGATTTCGACTTCACGTTCAACTAACCTCTTCTCACAAAAGCATCATCCACGGCGCTGTTGCACTGCTTTGTCAACTGACTACCTTTGAGTCATTTGTTATCTCAGGTGGGCCCCCCATTATCCTTTTCCTGGTTCGGTCCGGAAAAGGTGGTTAGCATGTACGGCTTAGTCAGACCGAAATGATCTATAGGCCACGCCGTGGACAATGCCGTTTACCGGACTACGTTATTTGCTTTGAATAGCACTCCTTTGGTCAATACGGATCTTACTATTCCTGCAGAATTTATCCTAGGTCGCAGGGTATGGTTGGCTTCTACTAGCAACCGATCGTTGGTTCACTAGGATTTCCAGAATACGTTCTATCGTATCGGTCCTTTTCGGCACCAGTGTGCTGCTTTTATCAGGGATTCGTCCAATTCAGAAGAATACTTCAGGGCGAACACTGTGTGACGATCTACCGCCGGTAGTCAGTTCTTTGGCTGATGGATCGACAGACCGTATATATATATACATATATGTATATATATATATATATATTTATGGCGAGAACAAACTGTAATGAAGTGCGGCCCCATGCCTCAGAAATTCTATCAGCAAGACGTTCACAAATTTTCTTCATTGACCTGGTTGTAGCAGATTAGACTCGCCTCATTTATAAATCTAACCATCCAGGTTTGGATCAGCCATTGATAAGACATTGACTTTTTGTACCGGGATGGTTACACACCACGTTGGTAAATCGTCTGCTGTTAGTGCCCCAACTACTTCATAACCAACTCTCACTTTGCCGCTTCATACAGACCATGATGTTTGGCCAATACCAGTAAAATAATCAAGGCCAAGAGTGAAGAAAACATAGTTGCGAGTGATAGAATAGCCTATGGAAAACCACTGTTGTTCACCCACAAGTTGAGAAAAAAAGAAGCCTGTTAGGCAAATGTTCATTGTATCGCCAGCCAGTCAGAAAAGACCATCCCCCAAACCAGCCAGACAAATAAGTTTAGAGCGATAATTACTAACGGTCGTCCGACATCCCTTCTGAGCTTTCTGTTCGGCAGGAATAAACTGTGATGTTTCAAGATCCGAGATGTCTTCCTGCCATAGGTATTGGGTCTGTTCAGCATATGCTGCCAGGGAAATCGGATGAAGCCCGTCGCTGATCTACGAATAAAATGTCAATGTCATCCGCCATACCACCTCCAGGGTTCCGAAACCGATCAAATCCGAATGGCTTTGGTGTTGGTAAAGAAGATTTCCCGGTTTGGTGGGAAATTCTTTCTGTTTGTTGGCTTCCTAAGGTTTCATTTTACACCTCTTTGTTATTGTAAATTGCATCACAAACTACCATCTGACTAGAATTGTGACAGAACGGAGATGCTGTACTCCGTGGATTAGTATTTTTTGGGGTTATTCTGGAGACGTTTTTTCAAAACTTTTGAAGCCAAAATATCCACAGGGAAGATTAGCTGCAGGCGAAAACACAGTGACACGTATTTCTGCGAAACGAGAATATTGTGTAAGCTAGAAGAAAAGGAAAAAATCAACAAAAGCGGAGAATACGTATTATGTAATACCCCTCGAGAAACGTTATGGATTCGTGCTCCGTACAAATTAAAGCCACATATAGACAAAGTTTTCGGAGAATTATAAAGGCCTGCCAGTGCCTGATTGCACCGGACTCCTCCTCGAAATGAAACAAATGACAACCAACAAACTCAGCTGAGCTTAGCATCGAAATAAGTTTTACGTGTCACAACGAGCCATAACGATCAACATGCCCACGAAGTAGACAGGCTTCAATTGTAGGTTGGGTGGCTGAGTGAGCGCGTCTACCAATCATCATCATCATCATCACGGTCGCGGCCGCTAGATATTCATCCTGCTTCCATCACATTGAGAAACATTTTACTGGAAACCGGAAAAAATCTGCTACTTTATCGATGACGAGAGAGGTAAAATCCACGGAAAATTTGTTAAAGTAACTTTAACAATTTTTTGCCAAAAGTCACGATTTGAATAAGATTCACGAATTTATTCTTTACGTGTGGGGACAAAATTATTGCAAGTGTTCCCCGTAACTTGGAAAACTCTGCGACGTTGTCATCTGTATTTCGGGAGTCGGTTATTTGGAAAAGATAGAAAGGGTTGATAAAATAATAATATATGATCTGCATGCAGGCTTTATGCTGCCAGGGCGCCCAAGCCGGAGCAGGTGGTATCTTAGTGGTCCACAACCGGGGCCTTTGGCTATCCAAAGCTGTACCTTCAAGTCAGTGGGATGAATCGCGGGTTGCGTAACCCACTGGGGGTCGTTGACTGGTTGCTCAGATCAAGCTTCCTTTGGATGAGACTAGACGTCCTAGGTACGCCTTACTGTCCTGCGGCACCGAAACAGGCGGCTTAGTGCTATACGCCTTATACACCACTCGTGGTTCGTTTGGAATCAGGATTTATCCCCTCTCCTAGACTGGTTATCAGTCATCCAATCCGGTCGAGAGTGCCGAGCATTAGTTCTCGTCCTCTCTCTTCAGTGGTTACTATTCCGCCATGAGAAAACACTGAGTAGGACTTCCTCGGCAGAGGCTGTGTTAGACACATGGTCACTCGGGAGCATTTCGGAAGACTATTACTAACAGTAGCCATCTCGAAGATTGAGAAACTCACCCCAAATCTTACTGAGGCATTTGAAGAATTTATCAAAATATAATTCAAAAATACTGCAAACCACCACGCAGGGTCGGTTATGAGAATGAACAACTTGTGTGTGCTGCCCTCGGACAAATAAAGCGATTTTATTCTGACCGTGTTCCAACACTGATCTTCACCATCGTTATGAAGGGCATCAAAACTGTATTTCAGTAACAACTATTGTGTTATTCACTTCACAATTCAAACTTAATGAAAACTTCATGTGCGGTTCATTCCAGGTTTTACCGGAACAGGTACCGAATCCTACATCGCAGGTTCCTTCAACTGGAGAAATAATTTCAAAACCAGCTGAGTAGGCAAAAATGAAAGGACCATGTCACAGTCAAATTTTTCAAAGTCGATTCCTTTTCCTTTCAGAAGGTATTCCATTTTCGTCCTAAATGTTACCCAAGGTTGCAAAGGTTTTTTCTCTGCCTAATTTCACCCCTTTTCCTAATCAAATGTTACCTCCGGATTGCAGTCATACGCCAAACAATTTTACAAAAAAATGCTTTATGTACCAAAAGTTTTATTCAACTCTGCTCACATTTTCAGTGACTATTTTTGCCTAGAGTGACTTGAAATTTGAATTTATTTACTGAAAATAAGGTGTCTCTGGCCGTTCACCAGACCGTTCGACCATGAAGAAGCATAACAGGTTTCGCCAGATTTTAAGGAGTTATTTTCCACTGTCGACTATTTCCTCATTTTAAATACATCACTTTGATGGCAGGAAAAAGTATTTTATTGTTATAACTACAAAGGTTCCGAGAAAACAAGCAAACAAATTAATCACAGCGACTAGATAAGTAAGAACAAAACAATGCGGCAAAGCTGAAAACGAATATTATTGCATAAAGTAATGCAGAACTTACTAAACTGCAAATAAAGAAGCGAAATATGAATCATGCGTTTGAAAAGGCCCATACGTCTGTTTCTGTTGTCGGATATATATATATATATATATATATATATATATATATATATATATATATATAATACATAGTTGCTCACGATCTCTGTGGAAGAGGTACATCCAGTAGCCTCAGAAGCTAACATAACTAATAGGGGTACCCAGCAACCAAACCCCGAGAATCGGGGTTCTGTGAAATACAACGGCGTCAGTAGATCAGATGAGACAGCGAGCAGAAAGACAGTGGACTGTTATCACCAGAGTGACCGACGGTGGCGGAACTGGAAACCCTGACTTCCGATTTTGTAAAAACTCAAACTCTGGGTCCTGATGATCAAGTTCATTAGAACAGAAAGCAGACATAAGTCACGAAACGCAAGCATTTCGTCTACTCTTGTCAACCACGGACGTAAAACGTGTCAGTATATATTCAATAGTACAGTAGGGGGTAAGTGCAACAGTAAAGTAGGCACGATCGAAAGTTCTTAAAGCACGTACGTTGGGAAAGTGGGGTCTGGGATGTTACCGCCAAGGTGAACAAACATTTTGGGCCAACCGTTTTTGTGCACTGAGTGCTGGCTTCACTGAACGCTAACAGTTTCGGTGTTGGATTGCGCAACAATGCTTTGAAACACTGGGTCAGGTCAACTTTGTGACCTGATGCAATCAAGTGTCTTGCAATCGAAGAAGCTGGCGGTTTCACGTCATTGTGCATTGCCCCAGCAGGTTGCGTCATCAGATTTGACAGCCATTTGAGTATGTGTTCTGACACTCGTTGAGTCAAGCAGCTATCCGTCCCGCCAATGTATACGTCACTGCAACAGGAAGTGAACCACTAAACAAAATGTGCGACATTGAGATCAGCTAAACTGTTTGAGTGATTTTGAAGATATAACCTTTTGGTAGTCTGCAGCAAATACAACTGCGCCGCTTTGTATGTATGCGTTGGAGCTGATTTGAGATTACAATTCATTTGATCAAAAATAATGATCATCTTCAAAAAGCAGAGAAACAAAATTTTGCTTCTTCTCGAGGTCCAATTTTTTCTCGCACCAGTCTCGACTTTTGGTGTTACTTCATAGAGTTTTCCGGATAACCGTGGGTCAGCAACTTTCTTCTTATGAATTACTCTCCATTTTGTACTTGATCTTCCGCACAGATTTTCTAGGCTCTATTGAAGAGAGCTTTGACCAATCCACGTTTGTAAGCCACTGGAGCAAAAATGGGGAATTGTGCATAAAGTCCATTCCATCTTGCTTTTCAAAGGATTCTGAGCTGTAGAGTCCTATCCTGAAGCGTTATTAATAAAATATTTAGAAAGGGCAAACTGTTATCGCATTCTTCCTAGTAAGACACACTGAGGTTTGGATCACTAGAATGAAGGACGTTAAAAAAAGAATAAAACGTTATTCAGCCGTAAAATTTCAATATCATCCACGAATCGTCTGTAAATTAGAAATTGGGAAATATTATCACAGAGCTGTTTTCGATCATACCCAAAAATACGTCTGCCAAAGTTGGGCCCAGACGGCTTCCCATAGACACACCATCAGTTAGTTTGTGAGATTTTTCTTCTCAAATGTAACGATTGTTTTCTGTGCGTAAAAGAATGAGGTGTTTAAGGTATTCGACAAGATTACGCCAATGAAACTTGTGAGAAGAATTAAATACATGAATAATCTACTGGCTCACGAAGAGGTACCTTTTTAAAAAGTGACTCATCATTGACGGAATTCATTTATCTGAACTCACTGAAATACTGATGGGCAAATTTGCGGGTTCATATTTGTCTTGTATACAAAACGGTGCTGTACGCTTTCGAATGGGGGTAAAGATCTCAATGAACCACCGGGCAATGTTGTGATAAGCCGAGTTTTGCATGCGTAATATCGGCCTCAAAGGGACTCCAGGCTCGTGAACTTTGGATGATCCTCTCAAGAAAGGCCTCTGTGTCCCAAGTGGTCCTAGCTTGTTGTTTGTATATTCAGAAATGAAACCATGTAGGAGCAAAATTTGGAGTTGTTTTGATATCTGTTTCTCTGTCAGCATATTGTTCTCTGGAGTAGTGTCCGGTTCAAAAAGCCGCGCATCGGAAAATATCACTTCCATCTTTTCCATGTATTCTTACTTTTTCAAAGTTACGATGCTTGATCCTTCGTCCGATCAGAGAAACAATGAATCATTCGTTTGGCTCAGTAGTTTAACCACCACCCCGAAGTTCCTGTGATAACTTACACCACTGACTTGTAGGAAAGGACAGGTATTCTTCTGAAGTATCAACGAGCTTGGCATTGAACCAACGGGCATTGTCAGATAACTTGGGTCCTAGATCTTTAACCTGATCATAAAGGTTTTCGAAATGAACGCTTGTTTGTAGCTGGTTCACTTGCTTAGGCGGCACTTTGAAATTTATTCCCAACGACAGGAGCTCACATTGAGCTGTAGTCAACTGACAGACGGAAAGAATGTGGATGTACACCCTTGTGTCTGTCGGAAATAGTGACCACTGTTGCCTTTTGCAACAGCGTCCCTCAGGGCTCTTGATTGTTTCCACCCTGGTTCTTCACACTATTTCTCTTGAAAGTCTCGGTGTTGGACTGCACAATAGTGCATTGGCGAAACGGATAGCTGTTTGACTCAACGAGTGTCAGAACACATACTCAAATGGCTGTCAAACCTGATGACGCAACCTGCTGGGGCAATGCACAATGACGTGAAACCGCCAGCTTCTTCGATTGCAAGACACTTGATTGCATCAGGTCACAAAGTTGACCTGACCCAGTGTTTCAAAGCATTGTTGCGCAATCCAACACCGAAACTACTAGCGTTCAGTGAAGCTATTCTAATCACGATGCATCAGCCAGCACTCTGTGCACAAAAACGATTGGCCCAAAATGTTTGTTCACCTTGGCGGTAACATCACAGATCCCACTCTCCCAACTTACGTGTTGTGGGAACTTTCGATCGTGCCTACTTTACTGTTGCACTTACCCCCTACTGTACTATTGAATATATACTGACACGTTTTACGTCCGTGGTTGACAAAAGTAGACGAAATGCTTGCGTTTCGTGACTTATGTCTGCTGTCTATTGTGCTGAGTTATAAAAACTCCCTAAACAACCAGACGACCATCTGTTGAGATCTTACGTATACGTTTCAACAACCAGCAAGATGCCAGTCTCTCATGTGAATCATGAGGCTCATTCGTAGCTGCTCTGTCTGGTAGCCATGTCTGTTCTTTGATCTAATGCCAGAGTTCTAACCAGAGGCAACTAAATTTGTTCTACAACTTAGCTGCCTGGCTTTTCGAACTAATTTGGAAAGTTAACTCCAAGTTACTCCTCCGTGACTTAACACACTCATCTCCCAATACTGTGATTCGATAACTTGCCACGCAAGCAGGATTCGAATCTTTCGGATGAATTTTTATCAAAATTAAATTACGAAACTCAGTAATTTGACTAGTAGAGAATGTGAACTGGTAACTAAATAAATCATTCTCAGAGTAGAGATCGAGTAGTTGAAGGTAAATATTTTGGTCAAAATCGTTTTGCGTTTAATTTAACTCACCGCGGAATCAATCGAATGCCGAGTTACTTCCGGGGTTACATCAACTCTTTACAGCGATAAACTGCCGTTACCAGTTAGGATACACAAACAACAACTGTCAGTTGAGAGCTATTTTAAAGAGGGCAACAAGTGATCAAAACCATATTCCTATTGGAACCAGCGTCGAGTTCTCTGAAGTGGCCTAATATAATTTCTCAATTGGGCACTTATCATGCTGTGCTCCGGTAGTAACCGATATCATGAGTCTCATTAGGTCTGTACCTAGGTTGTTTCTGGGTTTCACTTCGAACAACGATATGAGATACTTAAAAGTTTTTCCTATTCCCCAGAGACCTGAAGTCTTCTGAGCAGACCTGATTAAGTGCTTTAGTGCATTCGGTTTTTCCCGGTTGGAACCAAGACCAAATCTATTTTGTACCACAAGGCTCACAGGATTCAGTCATTTACCCTATTTTAATGTATCCGTATTATTCATCTCATTCGGTTTTAGGAGCACCGCGTGGATTAGGAGGAGAATTAGTTTCCTTTTTATCGTAAACTTTACTTATGCTTTGAATACAAAATTAGAATAAAATTGCCGAATGATTTGTTCTTTTTTTCCATGGGTCGATCCAGATAGGACAAAAAAGTGCATATTTCAGATTCTCTGAAAGCGGGCAAGACAATCAACAAAGAGACTTGCTGGGAAAACTTGGAAAGGGTAAGCTCGCACTAATATTTCACTTAAAGTTATTTTCCGAGCATCATTGTTGCCTTTATTATTACGATCGGGTCAGGTAATCAGAATTAATTCTTTTACTTCGAACAACGGAAACTGTGGTAGTTATCTGGTGATTCAGTTAAAATTTATACCCGAAGGTTTGGCCGATAGAATGGTATGAGTTATCATACGATAATGAAAAATAACCGCAAACAGTTATTGAAAACGTGACTAATCTTAGGTTCATGGAAAAGCAGCAATTTAGCCAATCTCGTGATTGTGTGGAAAATCGCGTGACCAAACCAACTGGGTCAAAATGGCTATGCCAATACATCAAGCTTATCACTGATTTGATGTGTGAACTTGCACTCTTCTCCTTGCTTAGTTATCTGCATCTAACATTCAAAGTGCACTCAGCCCTGAATTAACTGAAGTATACGGGTTCATGAGAACCTTTTTTCCGACGATTGAGTTGTCTCGGACAGTATTTGATCAAGACGATTTTATCAAATACGATGTGAACCGTATCACAACGTTACCTACTGACACACGGCTGAAGTTACTCAATTCTCTGGATTCACCACTTTGTTTGTTATTCATGGACAGCAATAACTAGTCGTGAAGTATTAGTTTCTCCGGATCCTCAAAAAGCCAATAGGTTGTCACAGGACCAGTTCGCAGGGACTAGCTTTCGTTTTCTGCCTCTCACTTTAGGTGACAAAAGAGCTCCGGTATAGGAAAAATACCGTTTTACAACGACACACAGAAAAAAGCTGTCAGTTACCTGCTGAGGCACACGCTGGTAAATGATCACATCAAATAGCTATCACTTAGCTCGCTATAGAAAACTGAACAACTCCTGAAAGGTTTCTCAAGCACTAATTCGCCTGTGCAATGCAAGTGCGGAGTAAAGTTAGTCCACCTTTCTTATCACGTTGTCACTCAGACTTTGCATCGCATCAATGCTGGGATTCAACTGAATAGCATCATTTTCTTGACTATACACCCGCTCTGTAGGCAGACCACCTGTCACATCACAAGACTGACACAAGAAAATGATTAAACGACTTTAGTAAACACCTGATTAAAAACGAATGACAAGAAGCAATTCTGATTGAGTATTGTTTGCCACCTTTTTGAAACTATTTCTTTTTTTTCCGCCTTCTAGTCACACAGAAGTTTGAACATCTGCAGTGTGATAAGTTTCAGAAAAAAGTGCCGTATTCAGGGCGGCCTGGCGTATACAAGTGTTCAAGTCGTTTTGTATCCAATGCTTTTTTTTCAGTGCTTCTCTTACGTTGGCAGAATAATCGTGCACGAAAAGTGATTTGATAGAGGACAACCCATCAAAGGGTAAACGAGTTTTGAATTTATCTGTCTGTTTGAAATCTGTGTCTGTATAGACAGTACGGACATGCTAAATATATCAAACAGGTGGCCGTTTTACCGCTCAAAATCAGTCCAACTTTATTCCGCGTACAAAACTGAATTTGGATTCATCTTTTGTCTTTTTTCTGTGGCACAAATTGTCATATTTTTCCCTTTAATTTGTGCTGAAGATGAAGAGGCTCTGGGGGCGCCTTATGTGGTGCAAGAAAAGCGTTTAGTTCAAATCCATTTTTATGCGATTTCTCATGAACACCGACTCGTGAAACCGAGGTAAGTTCTAACCCTATGTCTTGTTCCTTCGTTATATTGAGATCGTATATGAAGTTA
Organism: Fasciola hepatica; assembly: GCA_948099385.1. Taxonomy (NCBI): domain Eukaryota; kingdom Metazoa; phylum Platyhelminthes; class Trematoda; order Plagiorchiida; family Fasciolidae; genus Fasciola; species Fasciola hepatica. The sequence goes on from CANUEZ040000019.1 coordinate 9,751,883, forward strand.
AATTATGATGTGGGAAAACTGATTTTATGGAGAATAATGTGCTTGGAGGAAGCGAGGGGCTTTTAGTGCACCCTGTGACCACGGTCGAAACAGTGCACGTTACGGTTTATTGAATACCGGGAATGAATCATGCACACAGAGGAGTTGTCTTGAAAGATGCGCTGTAAGGTCCTTGAACAAAGTTCATATTATGCGTGTTTTTGAAAGCTGCCCACGCAGTTTATTGAATCAACTTGTACGGTTTTTAGCGTTTCCTCCACGAAACCAAAAGAAAGTCGCACGAACTACGGCTATGGAAGTTGGAACAGGGAAAACGTTTCCCCTGAAGTACCTCAGAAATTAGTATGAATAATGTTTCCAAAAGAATTCACAAATCAGAAAAATATGTCTGAACATTTTAGAAGCCCCCAAGCAGTTATTCATGTAAGCAAAACAGTGGAATACGAAGAAAAATCCCTGATATGGCTGAGATGCAACTTTTACGCGTTGCTTCTGACCAGATAAGAAATGCTTTCATGTTGCAGTGATCCTTGTACTTCAATATTAGTGTTCGTCGTGTGCAGCAAATGGTAAAAGCAGAAACACTTCTAAGGGACAGAAAAATGAGAGCAGTACTTTGGATGACTGAAAGTCGTATTTCACGTTGAGTCGAATAAGTCGGAAATCACATCTTGTGGAAGTCTGAACGGAATACCGTAACATTTAGCGATGAAATAGTTCGGCTGTGATGTTCCTGAGGTTCCAGTACACTACTGGCGTACCATGAAGATAAGAAAGCTCGGCTTTATTTGCTGAGTCTTTGGTGGGGGCTCGGTAGACAGCGTATCGCAGCTAATGGTTCTTGAACAAAACCAGACAACTGACTGATGCGTCCGAACTCTAGAAGGCCCTATACTTCTTAAAGCTCTTAGTTATCCAGAAAGACAACTCCACATTACGTTGAGCTCACTCCAGTGAAATGAGGCCATTGTAAAGAAACATCAAAATTATTGATTAGTTTGCTAACAGCCTCAATCTGAACCCCACTGAAAACGTTTGGGGTTTGTCGGCTAGCAGAGTCCGTGCAATGAAAGGGTCTTCACTACCATTCACCAACGGAGGTTCAACATCCAAACTAAATGACAGAAATCCGAAGTTAAGACCATCCGAAATCTAATTGTAAGTATACCTGATCGACTTTTACTGCTCTGAGCAATAAAGGATTCTGTATTTGATTACCAGGCGGATGTTTCTAACATTAGTTCGAAGATGTGTTGAAAGCATCCCGTACCCTTCAGGCACATTTTCTCGGGATAAAGTGGATTTTCTTAAGTCAAGATGTGAATCCGTACACTAATCCAATAAGTGATGGAACAAGATATAACAACATCAAATTTTCCAATCCCACGTGCATGCTTTCAGAAGACGTTGCTGGAAAAAAGGAGCAAGCTAGAAGCTTTTGGCGGACTATATTTATTCTTTACATTCACTCTCTTCCTGTTTAGCTGATAAATCTACTTCGACCCAATTATAAGTGGATAATTACACTTGCAGTGGACGACAAAGGAAAAACGCAGTCGATGGTGGCACGATTTCAAGTGGACATAACACGCGAGTGGTGAGCACCGAAAATTAGGTTGACCTGTTGCGTGATTGATGCTGATCAAGTGATTCACACCTTTTGGTTACCACCCTGAATGTCAGAGATGTTATCCCCGTCACTGACACCGGTCACTTTGGTGGTAGACAGCAATCTACCGTTGCCCTGGTCGTGAACACATTGGACCTATATGGACCCTATGTGGTTTTTCCACACTTCAAGTCTCAGGATTTAGTGGCTAGTTAACACTAGTAGTGCAGTGAGCTTCCAGTGCACTCGTAAATAAAGAATAAAAATGATTCAAAAGGAGATTCCAAGGAGTAATGGTAAATTCACAATATATTCATGACGAGTAATGTCCAGTAAATGCATGTAAATAACCTTGATTTTCAGTATTACTCAGTATAAAATAACAAGAGATAAGCGTGCTAACAAGACACACAAAACACAGACCAGAAGTGTTTTGTTTGGCTAGTTTATACGTGAATTGTTGAAAGTGGAGAAAATGTTCACGGTCGAATAACGGAAGTTCCTCGAGGGAAAATTAAAACTGACCTCATGGCAGCAGTTTTCTGAGGCAGTAAACGAGTTTACCTGTTAACTGGTGTCATATGTAAGCCCGGGAAAACGAATTGAAATACTGTAGCTTTGGTTCATAGTTTCGCTCATTATTGTGCATCTATATTTGCTAATCCATTCCTAACATCTGGTTGCTCCCTCAGTGATTATTCAATGTGAATTCGATAACTTATAATAGAAGAAATTGTACGAAAATAACCTACTAACTTGATAAAAACTTGGAAGCAGCGAATGTTCATTTACAGGGTACATGGATATTGAATGTTATTTCCAATGTGTCATCTGGAAAAGCAGTTTTCGGTAATGCACAACCACCCCTTTAGTGTTTTGGTTGAATCATTTAGGTAGTAAGTAGAAAAGCTAGCAGAACCAATATTCACGGCTAGCGAAAAGTCCAAAACATTATGCGATATCATAGAACACTTATAATTTCACTATATATATATATATATATATATATATATATATAAATGTATAATTTCTTATGAATAAAATTCTGATAACATTTTCATTCAGTCTAATAAATCACGAAGCTTGAAAACCTTGGTATTCAGAATGATACAACAGCATTTACATCAATCGCAAATTATAACCTGTCTAAGTCACTTTTTCGAAAAATGTCTTCTCAACCAGAAGAAAAGACTAAGCCAGAAGAGCACAATGAATTTCATTTCTTTGACAGGTGTAATAAGATGCTTTTATGTTGCTGCTCAAGCCATAGAAAACGTGGTGTTACCAGTGAGATAATGAGTTTCATTCATGATAATATGGAAGATGTTTTGCTTCCTCTTGTCAGCTTTTTCATATTCACGATATCCAAGCCACGAATTTATGACCAGTGCAGTTGAACCATCTTCTCTTATAGTTCGTATTTCGAAAACACCTCTACACGAATATATATATATATATATATATATATATATATATATATAAACTTGTCGTGCATAAATCATATCACTTTACACATCGTAAGGTATATGGGAGACAGAAGGGAAATGGGGAAATCTTTATCGCAAATCAGTCAGCACTTCCTGTGATTTGTGTAACTCGTGCCGAGGAAAGCAAACTCTTTTCAATGATCACTGCCGTACACCTAGATGGGAGGGGTTCTATCCTGATCAGCACTGCTTCACTAAACGCTAGAAATGTTGCGTTCCGACTGCATAGTCAAGCTTTTAATGACCCGGTCAGGTAAATTCCATGACCCGTTGGTAGAAGATGCTTCGTGATAGCTGAAGCTCCACTTCTAGCTGAAATTTGTTTTGTGCAGTCCTATAAAGACGTTGAGTAAAAGTTCATTTGTGGATATGTTCAGTCACTAGTTTAGATAAGTATGTTCCTGCTCTGTCCATGCGCGAGTCACGGTAACTTCTAGTGAACTGGTAAACAAATGTGAGGCATTGTTAGCAATATGACTGTCAGTGTGATTACTAAATCCTAATTCTCTGTTTGTTAGCACCTTGCGTAATTGGATTGTCCTATACATTTAGCTTAGAATGAAGGTTAGATTATGATGTAAACAATTCAAAAAGTGGTCTGCTTTCATAGAAATAAATCAGTTGTCTCACATTTGTTCAATCGTCAACATGGGGTCTGTTTGGCATCGTGGTGTACTGTGTTGGCCTATGAGCTTCTCCAGATAACCAATAGCCAAAAGGGTATTCTTTAAGAATTACTCTTCCATTTGCTGTTGATCAGATGTACAAACTTCGCATGCCCTGTGAAAATGGTTCCGACAAGACCAATTTTGTAAGTAACCGGGGTGAAACGGTGGAACTGTTATACCTTCCTCTCTATGTTGCTTTTCTGTAAGAGGCCTGTCGCCATGTTCCTTCCGAACACCTTCTAACAGAAATTTATGAGAAGGGAAACCACAGATTGAATTCTTTTTTATATGAGACAAATGCATTGGGATAGACGGGACTGAGAACGTTACAGATTTGGATAAAATTGTCATCTGAAAATCATAACGTATCATCAACATAGAGTTTGTACAAAGGAAACCGCGTTACGTGGTCGATAAATTAGTTTTCTATCATTTCCTTAAAATGTCTGCTAATGGGGGAACCAATGGGCTTCCCGTGGCCCAACTAGCGTTCGATCTGTATCCTTTTCCTCCTAACCCAAAACAGATATTTTATGTGCTCCCAAAGTATTCGAATGGGACTAGCAGTGAAATAATGTTGAATGAAAATAACACCACAAAGTTTTTCAACGGCTTTTCAAAGAGGTATTCTCATAACAAAGGATTCTGTTCATTAAATACACAATAAGAGTTACAGTGAAGCTCTCAGGAAGTTCTGGAGGTTTAAAAACTTCTCGTAAACACTGAGGAGTGGTGTACTGTCGGACGGGACTGTAAACAACCATTAACTACTAGGCAATTTTGTGCTAGGCTGAATTTGCGTGCATAAAATCGGTCGAAAAGGAGCTTCTCTTTGGTGATTCTGTGGCGATCTCCTCAGCTAAGGTGTACGGGTTCCGACTGGTATCAATTTTTTGTACCAGTTTACTGGCACGAAAGCCTGTGGCTATCCACGAGTATATCGTTCTTCAATGTTTTGTCCGAAGCAAATCTTTCATCTACCGAAAATCTAAAGTTGATTTTGTCAATGAAATCTGCCTCTCTAGTCCCTACAGCACCAAAGCTTTTATCTGGTTTAAGGATCTTCAAATCTGGCATATGTTTTAACTTTCTTGCGATTTTTTTGTGCTCCGAGTTCACATTGTTAGCAGTAGAAAGAAATTGTTCAGAAACGTCTAAAAATGTAGCTTGAAACTATCTAGCTTTGTCTTCTGATGCAGATCGCATTCCTGTGGATTGATTATGTTGGTTCTTGAACTGTAGTCTTGATTGTTTGCACTTTTTGGCAGAACTCTGAAACTTTGTCCTATTGAAAACACTCCCCGATATGCATTTGGAAACCCTGTTCCACATACGTCGTGAAGGTTTCTGTTTATACTTGTTGGGAAAACCCGACTTTCACCGGAAATGCTGAACCTTGCTTAAAAAGCCTCTGGCGGGTTTTAGCTTTGTATTTTGTAACCCCCTGAAAAAGTTCACACAATGGATTCAATAAACACAGGTTCGTGTGTAAACTGATATGTTCTACGTACCCAGTAGATACGCACAAACGAAAAGCTTGCATATCGTAACATTTCTCGTTTGCATTCGTATTAACTGAATTATTGGTAAAACATGTTTTGAAAAATTATTGCCAGTTGTCTGTCTTAATAGAACTCAGATAAAACTTGAAGTGAAATAATAAATAATTTTTGAAGTACTTATTTGGGAGGCCGAAAAATGAAAAATGAAACCACGCGACAACAATGTGTTTTAGGTGTCGTGCGCAAACTGGGATAGTTTAGAACGCTCTCGTTATAGGTGTTTCCCGTTCTCCATTCTTCTTGTAGCACTACCTTAGCAGAAGTACCAGTCTAAAGCCTGGAAACAGCCAAACTCGATCATTTGCTATCCCTTTGGGTACTTATATTCCGTTGAACACTCAATTCACAATTTCGCTTAGGTGAAATATTTCTTTCAGTTACGGAAATAAGTCAAACGAGAGATTGGTTCGTTCCAACTGAGTTTTAATTTTCTGTGGTTGCTTTCAGCCTAATCTGTTCTCGTGTGCTTAATCAGCTCTTGTCCATACTTGGAAGAAATACACCAAGGAGTAATGAACTGGTCTTCCCACTAATTGTTCAGTATCTTTCATTGCTAAATGATCTCTGGAAAGTTGCACGCAGACATTTCGGACCACCCCACTCTCTGTCGCTCTCTCACAACCACTCACAAGCACACAAACACAGCCGGGGTACACTCAGACACTTTGTATATTGTATCGTTTCAAATTTCGCTGAGGTGGTTTCGATTTACTGTGCATTGAGTTTATTACCATGAGGACTCGATAACTTGGAGTTTATATGGCCTAGGTATTCATACCCGTGGGCTTTCGTGCTACAAGTTTTCTCGTCGAATTTCGTTACTTCTTTCGAATCCGCTAATGGCATAGACAACAATTATCTGTCGTGAATTAGAAGGACAGGAAACGAAAGTGGACATGAAAATAAATAGCCATCTCATAGCCAAAGAACACAATGAAAACTCGTCATTTTGTATTCAAAGTGAAGTACCCTTTATGGTTTCTGTGGAAATGAGGTTGTTTTCAAGTGTGGATTCCTAAACAGCACCGATTGTAGTCTCGGAGCAAGTTAATCTCAGGATGACAGAAGATTTGGCCAAGAATTTATTGATTTTCTGAACACAGTTTCATAGATGACTGTTCATATTTCCAAATGTTTATGAATTTATTACCGAAGTTGAAGATAGCTTATTTAATATTAATTGAATTGTTGGCACGAAACATGTAAGAGTAGTAGAATATGATATGAGAAAAACTCTGATGAGGGCCAGCAAACTGATCTGTTTGAATTCTCTCAGGAAGCTCAGAAATTTGCCCATGGATTGGTGTGATTTTATATTATACAAGTAGAGTCTTTGTTGAGATTCACGGAACAGCAAACCCGCTGGTGAAAACGACGAAGCCGCGTGTCGAACCCCATTCCTCATAGACTGTCCTTGCATTGACAAATGTGAAGCAGCCAGCCGAAAGAACAATGCACGTAGATATAGCACTTCGGTAGACAAGTGGCTCGTCGGAACCTGGTTTCCTGCCTTTTGAATTAGCACAAAATAAAGCTCTTGTTTCATGGCAATGCCTTTATGTGACAAATTACCTTAGTTGAAGAATAAAGGGTAGACTAGAATAGGGCCACAATTATGAAAACCACTGTTCAGTGAATGAAAAAAGGACTAACTGGATTCATCCACAATGTAGTATTCGATTCAGATGAGATTATAGCGGTAAATCAACTGTGGGACGCTCAAATATAGAGATGATTGGGCAGAAGAGTACCGGGTTTGCACAAAAGATGATCAGTAATGTTCGTGAAACTGTCCTATGATTCTAGGGTAATTTTGTCCCGTCATCTTGATGCAATATCAGAATACTCAAGTAGGTAAAGAATTTTACACTAATATTATGAAAATCTAGAAATGCAGTGACGTTTACGGCAAAATTGTGAGGTGTATGGCTTCATGTTACATTTAACCACTCGAAAATGTGGCTCAAAAATGATGTGGAAAAACTTTCACTTTTATTGCGTGAAATTTGCCGTGAACTCTAACTCGACGGAAATCCAAACAACAAAATGTCATCGATGTCGGCTTACTTTCGGCGAGTAACCCCTACTGAACTTTAGTGCTTTAGGTTTACGAAGGATAATTTGGGATGTCACGATAATACATATTGCCCGTTATTCCATAAAAAGTGTCGCTGAAATCACTTTCGATTCCGATAGGAAATTGTTGCCCTTGCAAGATCGCTTCCGAAGCAGAACAAAGTAACACGGGAGAAATTAGTCCCAAAGATTTCCGTAAAATGTTCGGGCTACATGTTTGGTTAGACCCGTGACAATAATCTGAATTTGCCTTTCGTGTAGGTCTTTCTATCAAATTTCTCTACCATATTACTGATTACGTTATTTTTCGGAAGTAGTTAAAATCCTATACAAGGAGAGCTTGCTAAGATTCAAGCCAAAAATAGCACCTTTGTTGTGCAGTAGCAAAAAACCCAGCGTTACGTTTTTCGGACCACTTGTTTCTTGCTAATCCAATGATGATCCATACATGTTTGATCGTTTCCCTTCGATTGCATATATCGTCAAATAATACTGACGAGGAGACGTGCGTCTTTCCTCACAAAGCTTCGCTGATGCTGTTTTCTACCCTCTTTTCCCTTTCAATCAAGTAAAACCTCGACCTTGAAATCTAGTCACATTTTTTCGACGAACAAATTCTACCCAAACAATCGTGGTATGAACAAGAATGAACAGCTCATCAATGTTCTTCAACAGGCTAGGTGAACAATATTACTTTTGAACTAAAAACTGACAGCTAATCCTTTATCGACTTAAAAGTTGACCTCATCTGTTTCCGTCATCATAAGCCACAACTCAACTCTGATAAACTTTTCATGAACTAGATATGTCTCACCTGACAGTAAGCAGAAGACTTTAATAGGATAATAACATACGACCGATCGTCTGATTGTTAGCATTGCTTATTTTTAAGTTCACGTGATTCTCTTTATTTCTGAATCGACATGGTCAGTATAGGACCAAGGGCTGATCGGTTTGCAAACCATCCATAGGACTCGAGGATGTGCTCGTACAACTTAGGGCAACTCGCGTCGGAAGCTGCTGACAAATAATTGTTAGAAAAGTGTTTCAACCGTGAGTGATGGACAGCCCAAGCAATCAGAAACAGAATGAAAGGGAAGAATAATCTAAAATTACGTGGTCGGCTTGAACACTTTGGTGGCAAGTCTCGCATTATTCTGATTCGAGAGATAAGAGTTCAGAATGTTCCCTTCTCTCTAGAATGCATCCCTCTGTCTACGCGAAATAGACACGAAACTTTTCACGGCAAACTGTGGGGTAGAGAGAAATATGCTGCCAGGCCCCATTATTTTTTTCAAACTCACAAAGAAAAAAAGTTATGCCAAATAGAACCACAGAATGTATTCATACACGTAGTTTCAGAACACTTCAGAGCAAATGGTTCTAATTCCATCAAATTTTCTTGTTTTATTCAATAATAATAATTTACTTTGCCATACAATAAAGCTACAGTATTTCAAGAAGGAGGCACGGCAAGGTAAAGGCTGCAGGTCGGAGAATGACCCGTGACAGCCAAAGGGTTTGAGCCCAGGTAAGATGAACCTAATGTCCATCATGTTAGTCAGGTGACCATTGCCGCCCAGTTCAGTTGAATCAGACTGTGAAGGCACAGGCCAAGTTTAAATATATCGTGGAATATCCGAAAGTGACTTAATTATTGGAAGTTGTAAACTGAGGATATGGTTCATTGTTGAACAATCGACTGTTTGCCAAATTGGCCAAACTAAATATACTGATTACCTTAGTTAACTTAGCTGTATCCTAAGTAGTCATATCTAGACCGGAATGTAAGTTTAATACTATGCTCTGGGATATTATCCCCTACTGTACGAAATGGAACTCAGTTTTGACGTGACAGGTAATTGCCTACGCACCAAGCCATTAGTGTTGTTATGTAGGTCATCCAGGATTTTGATTTCCGAGGACACTTTAAAACATTTGATAAGCTTCTGAACAAGTTTGAAAATAAATTGGGGATATATTGCCATTATTCTATAGTCACTCATTACCTATAGCTGTCCACTCGAGTGAAAGCAAATAAATAAAATATTCGTTTGCAATTTCAAAGTTTATTTTTAAATCCCAGCCCATTCCGAGTCCACAAGAAAGGTTACCTGACGGAACTGTTACGCAACGAGGAAGAAGTTTTGAACATCTAGTGCAGAAGTCCAAGATTATTGGGTAATAAGAAGCCATCCGGTATGGTTTACCCAGACCATGATTGCAAATATTGGGAAGAAAACTCTCTTTATTTTCATTCAATCCAGAATAGCAGCTTTGCACTTGAAAGTATTCCTCGATGGAAATGGATCACTTCATTTAACCCTGACTTTGATGAGAAAAGCATGGCCGTCAACAGGGTTCGAAGTCCAAAATTGTATTTGCTTTGGTGGGCCTATTTGTAGCTCATTCGCTGGACTACTGCCCTTCACATGTTGTTATAAATGCAAAGTTGCGAAAGCGTAACTTATCAACTATTAGGCCCCCTTCAGGCAGGGCTCTCAGGTACACAAATCATCCATCGACTTGTTCTTTTTCAATGTGTTGCCCTTTTTTTACTGAAAACAGCTTCAAAATGAAATAATGATTTTTTTTAAAAAAGGACTTCTTACCAATCAAACATCACCCAGAACATAAGTTTACCAATTTAATATTTTCTATAAGCACCGATTGCGTGATCTCTATTGAATGACTGTATAGATGAAACCAAGTGTTACCTGATGAAGACGTCCAGAATTTGAAGCTGCCTCGGCAAATCAAAGCGATCAGAAAATTGAGCGTGCTTATCTCCTAACTCGAGTTCTCAATATGGAATTCAAAAGGGACGAGACTGTTGATCAACTAACCTCTTTTGGCCGCAAGCTCATTAAGATGTGCTTGATGAGGAGATTTATCCGACGTAAAACGTGGTCAGAAAACAAAACGAAATCACTGTTCGTTATCAATCATTAGGCAAATCGCCAGCATATGTTCCTTACCTGATAAACAGTTGTCGTTATTTTTCGCTCTCTCCCTCTCTCTCCACTCAGGGTGTTAGTCCTCATGGTAGCGCGCACATCCGTTCCCGTTATCACACACGGCTGTCAACTCAGCAAAACACATCTTCCCAACAAGGCAACATTAGTCCGGTTCATCCTCGTCATTGAATCAGAAAGACTGTGAATTTGGTCGAGTTCAGACAGGGTTGAGATAAACAAATCCATCAGTGCTGATGAGGACCAAAGCAGGACAGTTTCAAAACATTGCACATAACAAGAATGGACAGCCAATCGTAGTGACAAACAAGCGTCGTTACATTATATTCCACTTATTGTCGGATAGAGAATCCATTTAAATTGCAGGCCCATCTTTTACTCACTATTACCAGTGAAAGATGACTGTGTTATCAATTCTGCGAGCAAGCACCGTCAACTCATCTTTCTTCATTATCGAGGTTCGGGCAGTCAGGTGTGAATCACGCAAGTGAACAATCGACGGTGCGCGAACCACTATTCCAAAGATACACACCATCTGTTCCATTTGAGGTGAAAACGCAAGTGGATTTTCCACTACATAAGGTTCAGTTGGTAGAGCTTCTGCTCGGTACGCGGAGTGTCTCAGGTTCGACTCCGATTCACGGAGTCCGACATTTTAAGGTGAAAAAGCAGGTGGATTTTCCATTACATATGAGCCAGGCTCCTCGTTCTAACAATACATTCTATGAATATACAAATTCCATGACTGGATTCTACTACCAAACAAAGACTGGCTAAAAGTGGGCCGGACATTTACGATTCAGTGAGTCATTCTGTTTTGACTGAATAACGGTGAGCATATCCCGAGGTATAGTCTCAACGAAATAAATGTTACTCGACACGAATTCTGGATAGCAATACACATATCGCTTCCTCCTTTACTAACACTACCAATGCGACGGCGTGTCTTTTTGGATCATCTCTGTGAATGAATGCGGAGTACTCTAAACTCACAGACTGCCGACAAGGAAAAAGGAATCGAACTCTGTGCAGGACCTGCATCTATTGAATTCAACAAAATGGACCCGATAGCTAACAGCAATTAAGTCCCACAGGGAAGTAAAGAAGTGGCCGTAAGAGCCAGGATGTTCAACTGGAGGCGTCCTAATTATTCAAAATCCGCTACTGGTGATAGAGTGTACGAAAAGGTGAAACTCAGTACGTTTTCTGAATTATCTTTCTTTCCGTATTCGTTTCGTTGCACTATACTCCGTTCACTAGATGAGTTGTCATAAAGCAAAAAACGAGAAGCTTTTGAGCGAAAGCAAAACTCAGTTAGATTTTTTCTAAAGCACATTATGAAAACTCTAGTATAAAACTAGCTAATAAAACATACATATGTAATGATGCTCGACCTTTACTCTAAGAATATATCGCGAATAATCTTGCTCAGGACTGTCGTATAGTAACTGAGCGACCCACTGAAATACGAAACCCGAATCCCAAGGCAGAGAACACCAGCTCGCTTTACTACGTGTATTATAGGACAAATTAACAAATAATTACAGCATCTTACCTCGAAATTTGGGCAAACTGACTACAGGATCAAAATTTTCAACAAAGGCTTCCAAATGCCCGGGTAGCGATAGATAGGAAAGGCTCAAGACGACAATGAAGATGTGAGTCGAGTGGTTTACAAAAAAAATCTTCATTGATGGAAGGCATTTTAACCAGTCATTGCTCAGAAGAGAAGTTATTGCCTGAGGGAAGATAAGCACAAGATTGGCGAAGAAGTAACGGAATGGTATGGTTATGAGAAAGTGCTTGATCACAGAGGGTGACCAAGTTCAGTCATTCTCGCAGGTGAAGCAGATAGAGGGGAAAAGATAATTACGTCGAAGCTTTTGGGCTTTATCAAGTAACCCAGGTAGTTATGAGTCATAACAGAACAGGTCATGGATACCAGTAGGTCAGTGCTCAAGAACTTCAAAACGGGAAAGAAAGGTGACGTAACCGATTAAATCAATTGGGAATCAGAGGGCTTCACAACCAATAAGATCAACAGATGACAACTAGGGTCATTTGACACCTGTCGTAGGATTGAGGCTAAAATAGCATGACACGGTGTAAATGAACCGAGAAATTACCACTCGATTGTGGAAGCAAAGGTGGGATGGTCCGCGTGGAAACTAGTGGTTAAAACCCAGAAAAAGCAAATAAATTGCTTGGTAAGAATGAAAGTTGTGATAGATAGCATGGGATCATGACCAAACCGGTAAAATGGCATTTTTTGATATGGCGAGCTTAATTTTCATATCCAATTATAATGAATCTTTACAAGGCTAGTTTTATTCAGTGCACTAGTCGCAGCGGTCGTTTTCCAACACAACTGACGGCTTTCGGCCTAACAAAAGATATTCTGATATGCACGTATAATGCTTTGGGGGTACGAAGATTCGAAAATATTTGGATAATGGAAAATTTACCAGCATTTTGACAACGCCAGTTAGAATCGAACCTAAGACCATCCGCTCACCGGGAGTTTGCTCTACCATGTGAACCACTGTGTTACGGCCAGTATTAGAACTAGAAGAGATGCTACGCTCTGTTGAGCTACATTGCATGTCCCCCTACTTTACTGGGGTCTGACTGGTTGTACCGCGATCTTGTAACTGGCGAAACAACTTTCCTCTAAGCGGGAAATCACCGATAGTTTTCCGGATCGCGTAGCGCATTTTTAGATGCAAAGAAAGCAAAGTCGTTTTCTCATAATTATCATCAAGTCCGCTCCTCGTGCCATCAATTTAGGTAAGGCGAAGCTCGCAAAAGTCAGCAAGTTCCCAAAGATTGTTACCTCCTGATTTATTGATATAAGTACGTTAAATTGGTCCCGACGAAACAAAATCAGTCATTCTCATTGAAATCCTAACTCGCCATCAGAAGTCACTCACTCTGTGATACTACTTGAGCCTTACCAGATGACCCATTGGGCCTCGGGTATTTGTCAAACAGATCATCGTAAATAATCACTGTTTTTTATATTTCTTTCACTTCTCTTACGAACAGTACTTGTGAAAGAGGCTAAAGGAGTGTCAACGGCTGTCGATCTCTTTGCCAGGGCAAATCATATTACTCCGTAACACACAAAATGTGTCACGATCCAGAACAACATTTCTCTAAAAAAATGTCATCCAAAAGACTAGCATATTTGGTAAGGTAATTTTGTGATTTCATAGATATTTCAGTTATTTGGTGACCACTTAGTTAACAATTCAAAAGAGAGTGGTCAGACAAAAAGTAATAACTTTACCGGTTCATGATAATTGTGCTACAATAAGATATTAATTCAGGAAGTTAGCGGTATTCAGCCTTTTACACGATAGTACAAATAATAATGGTAATTACAATTATTTTACTGATTACGAATTCCAACAATTTTTTTAAAATTGGCGATAATTTCCCGTTTGTATTTGTCACGCGCACGTGACTGCTGGAGTCACGAGCTGACATTACCCATCAACGGGTTAAACAAAAGTACACCACCAACGACACCTTTAAGTCGTTTCTATTATTGGCTTCAACATTTGGAATGCAAATATGTCTTTCTGAACCAAAAGATTTTTGGCAACTCATTTTAGTATCTATAAATACGTTTCACAACTACGTTTACACCTTTTTGTCAAAGCTGTAAAGGAACATCATTCCGGGCCAAAAGTCACAGGTTGTCCATTCTGTTACCAATGAAAAGTGAGTTAATTAGAGAGGTCTGAAGGTCATTCATCTATAACTGCATAACATGATTCGTCGTAAAATGTTAACTACTGAGTGGTGAACGTTGATTGAGAGCTAACTGTCAATCTAAGCGAATGAAATACACACAAAACAGCGATTATCCACTAAATGCTCATTAAATTTTCTAGACACTTGATGGAATGTTTCTGGTCTGAATGTCGAGCCCACGGAATGGGGGAGTATATGGAGCAGTATCTTCACAGCAAAACCTCATTCCCTGGGAGATTTCACTACAGCTACTTTTGTTTTCATATTTTTCGATCAGTTTTCCTCACCGCTCGTATCTTCGGATGAGATCCCATGAGTCCTGAGCATCTCCGCATTTATCCACGGAGTTACGGACAGTTCACTTCTTGTGCAAAGTGCCGATGACATCATCACATTGTGCTACGTTTCAAATAACTATTTTCTGTAAATTCAGCGATTACTAAGTTGATAGTGATTAGGTATTATTATCTACTGCAAAGAGCTTATTTTTGCATAATCTTCGGCTGCCGTTCTACTGATTTACATGTGGAAAGCATTCGAAACATGTCTTACAATCATCACCATCATCATCGTACAGCGTTAAACAGTAGGGCAAGCCCCACTGACCACTGCCTTTCTCACCATGTTGCACGTTGAATTAAAAAGTATGAATATACAAGATGGACAGGGAGTGGACCTTTATGGGTGGGAAAAGAAAAGAATGCCCTAGTAGCCAACACACGGAATACACAGTACAACTGTACAAAAGTACACCGATCAGTCATTCTGATTCCATATAAAGTGACAACACGATCGCCAATGTTCACGGTTCACTGCCATATCCTTCAGTGTATCTAACAAACTGGTTGATGAGTCTTCTGGACCCCAACCACGAAGACGTGAAGCACCTACTTTTTCTAAGTTCGGTGTATATTTTCTCATTCCTCGTTGTCACGTCATATGTTGAACTCCACGTGATTTTTTTCCATTCCTGGGGAGGAAGGCAGAATAGGACACGTTATGGTAGACGTGTGTTTGCCATACGTAACACGTGCCCCAACCAACGAAGTCTACTAAGTTGGATACGCTGTGACAGAACGTTCTCCGAATTAGTACCCAATACTCGTTTTCTGACCTCATCGTTGCTTACTCGGCTATTCCACCCAATCCTAGCGATACTACGTAAACATCGGTGGTCAAAAACCTCAAGAAGACGAAAATCTTCCGCAGGCAGACTGCAAGTCTCACAACCATACTACAAAACTGAAAGCACAGAAGCTCAGTATACACAACCTTTCAAATTCAGTGAAATATCAGGTCGGCGCCACAAGTGTTTCAGTTCAGCGTACACCGCTCGAGCCTTGGATATCCGCGTACTCACCTCTACTATTGTGCTCCCATCCGTCGTCACGCAGCTACCAAGGTAGGTGAAGTGGTCGACAATTGCCAGCACATCCCCATCGAGCATCAAGCTTGGAATCGTTGACGTCCAGTCTTGTTATATTACTTCACACTTTGAAGGTGCAAAGCGCACGCCAAATGGAGCTACAGCTCTCCCAAGTCTATCTAGTGCACGTTGAGCATGTTCCGTGGATTCGAATAAGCAGACAATGTCGTCCGCGCAATCTAGGTCACATAGCTTTTCACTATTTCCTAGTTTGACGCCTACATCTTGAAGCTTTTGCAACGCGTTCTTCATTATTTCGTCCACGAAAAAGTTGAACAGGAGTGCAGACATGGGACATCCCTGTCGAACATCGCTCGTCGTTTCAAACCGACCGGATAGTTCACCGTAAACTCTAACGCGGCCAGAAGTATCAGAATACAATGATCTCAGTAGGTTCATGAACTTCTGGGGCATACCTTTTCGATGAAAAGCACTGAAAAGCGCTCTTCGATCAACTGGATCGAAGGCGCCTTTCAAGTCTAAGAAAACCATTATTGTCGGTCGGCAGTGCGTGTGACGCATTTCAAGTAGTCGGCGAAGAGTAAAAATCTGGTCGATGCATCCTCGACCTGGGCCAAATCCAGCATGCTATTCGCGGGTGTTCTTCTTGCGAGCGGGCTTAAGACGGTGCAGCAAAATCGAAACTACTACTTTGGTGACTATCGGAATTAAGCTAATCCTACGATGGTTACTACAGTCACTGCTTATTCCCTTCTTAAAAATGGGAACAATCAACGAATCACTCCATATTAATGGAATACGCTCCTCGTTCCAAACGTCACGGAGCAAAGCCGTAAGTGATTTTACCAAAGCATTTCCACCCAGTTTGAAAAGAACTGGGGAAAGCTCGTCGGAACCTGCTGCTTTCCCTCGCTTTAGTAATTGAATGCTCGACTCCACTTCCACTTCCGATGCGGGCTCAAGTGATACCACCCAAGTAGTCGCAGTTGTTACCACGGGAGTAACTACACTAGCATGCGACCAGCTAAACTGTCCCTTGAAGCACTCGGCCCTACGGTCAAGCCTTTGTTGTTTATTATGGATGGGTTCTCAATTTCTATCGCAAATCGTTTCACAGACGTGCGTCGTCCACCGGTGTCACGAATAAGTTTGAACAGTTTTTGGCTGTTACCTGAAGCAGCTGCTATTTCCATTTCTTCGGCTACCTTGACCCACCAATTTTTGCGATCATTCTTAAGGCTTTTCGTAACTTGCCTTTGCAGTTTTCTCCGCATCTTATTCATCTCCTTATAGTCCGAGAACAGATGTTTTTGCTATTAGGCTGATCGACCCTTGCTAAATCCAGTGTCTTTGGTGGGCATCGAATCTGAGACCACAGGCGAAACTTGCTGCAAAGTTCATCGCCTGTTTCATATGGGTCCAATGCTCATCCACATTGCTATCCGTCGTAGATCCTAGCTCACAGAGGGGGCACTTTTCTGGATCACACATACGTTGCACAGCTAACTGGGTTTGCGGTTTGCGACGATGACCATGAAGCTGGAGAGATAATCGCATTAAAACTAATTCATGGTCCGACTCTACTTACGTGGACCAGTAAGATCTACAGTTCGGAACAGAACTGCGCCACCGGTAGCTTACTGCGATATGATCAATCTAACTCAAATTACCTTTAGAGTTAGAGCGCCATGTCACTGTACGACTCGAGGTCATTTCATGCAAACGGTGTACCAAAAGAGCTCAAGCAGGAAAATGTCATGTCTGATATGGTAACCGTCCACACTATTGGTTTGCGAATATCAATATCTTGCTTGATTGTCCTTCAATGGAAAGAATTCCGTGAGAAACTTGTTAAACGAATTATCCATTTTTCGTAAAACTGATCACTCATTATCTCTTTGATCCTCAGTCTAAAATATTTCATCCAGCTTAAGTTTAGACTCAGTGTGAATCAATCAACGAGATGATTGTTGTAAAAGGTCCAGTTTCTACGATGGACTAAATAACTACTGTATGATTCAAAACACCTACTCAGATCATTGAGACACCTCTGATGAGATTGGATGGAAATCCCCAATATTATGCACTCGACACGGTTTAGTCGATTCCATCCAGCTGTTATGACCCGAGACTGATCAAGACGATACAGTTTTGCTTGGCTACCATCATTTCAAAAAGACGAGTGCAAGCAAAGTCAGGTTTAATCGTATTTCAGAAACGGCTTCTTACGACCATCTGTCTCATCTCTGTTAATTTGGTTGACTGTTTTATTCACGCCAGACCTGTCACGTACCAAGATGGTCTGTGACCTTCTAAAAGGAAGTTTACCTGCTCAATCCATTGATGAACAAAAAAGGGAAGTTCCAGACATCTGAAGCCTAATAAGTACATCAACTGGGTTCAGACAATAATATCAACGATATCACACAGAGCGGTTTGCATTCGGCCAGTGTTTCCAGTGTTTCTCGCCCCCATAAAAAAATCACTCAGGTGTACTCAAAACACTGGGAATATAGGGGAACTCTCAGAACTCCTATCGGATGAGCTATTCCACGAGACCACTATCAGAGCACATAGTGCCCTGAACGTAGCCGAATGTCAAGGCTTCTCACCCATATCGCCCACGCAGACACAGTGACCAATCATGCTGTATGCAGAGGATCGGGTATGGCCTTGGGTGCCAAAGTGGCACACGAAGTGTACTGACCTTTGGAGGGGTATTTCGCTTATGAAGCTCGAAAAAGCATAAAAACAAGAAAAGCAGTAGTCCGAAGCTCAGTGTGAACATTACCGGAGTTCCCTCACTTAAACCAAAACGAATGACTGCCTGAAGCCTGCCTCCAAAAGTCGGGAATTCAGTTCTAGTCTTTGAAACACCACGGACTTTGGCACGCATGCCCAGACTCAGGAGAGTCAAGGAGGGAATGGTCGTGGATTTTTTGCTGCTTCAAGTAATTGACACAGTTATTGTATGAGCTGATATGGAAATCTAATCACTTTAGCTCATCAAAGTGAAACCACATTTCCCAAAGAAGAAGTATGCATGAAAGCACTCGAAAACATGAGGTGAGCCATTACTAATAAGGCGGACCAAAATGAGTATGGTATATACAACTGGTGATTAAGAGAAGGACTGTGCAAAAATCTGTGACAAGAGATGCACAGCTGCTGTAAATTTTAGTCCAAACATATGGGTGTAAACACCGAGCACAACATGTTCTCCCGTCTCCGAATCCTTCCCGAATACTTATCTGTTTTCTTCATCCAGCGAGAACTTTGGTTTTTCCGATTAGCTACAATGCTTCTGACGTGAGTCCTAGTCGTGTGCCCTTCGGTCCTTCTTTGACTAATTCCATTGTCTCATCAGACAGGTCACTATTAGTTGGTGCCCTTCTTCGTCCTTGAAGTCCATTCGAAGTAGCCCCGTTCAACGCTCAAACCCTGGTGAGTACAAGACAATAGCAGGATTTAGTACCTACCCTTGAATTCCTTACCATCGGTTGATGTTGCATTCAAAAAGCTTGCTTTCAAGATTCCAGTTCCATCTTACCTTTTTCTGAGATTCCACTTATGCTTTTCTGGGAATGCAGAAGCAGTGGCTTCTGGTCTTGCTGGCTTTGGGATTAATCTCAGGGAAGGAGTTGAAAAAACTCTGCTAGACTGGATCCCAGCAGACAATCAGTTATGCGCAGTGACACTCAAGAGTTCGCACAGTAAGAAAATTGGTCGCCGTCTTGACACGCAATCTGTCTATCGTTTTACAGTAGGCACCCATCAGTTGTAAATCAGGGGCAATCAAAGGCAAATTTCACTAACAGTTTTACAATCTCCTACATAAAAAGGACCGGGCTGATATCTTGACTTAGGAAGAGATATGCATGCCAGAGGTGGTCGGCTGTCATCGGAAGAGGCGCATTTAGGAGTCCATTTTGGGCTAAATATCTTTCACTCGGAAAACTGCCAGCAGTTTACGGCCCTAGGCACTGACCGTTGCTTGTTATTCACTGGTACGGACTTCAGACGCCCTTATGTCCGGTAAGCCACGCGATGTCCGTCCTCTTTAAGTCAGCAGTGGACCGGAATCAACCACATCACTATATGCCACTAATTGTGCCGTTGCATACTAGACTGCTCTTTGTACTATCCCCCCTTCTCGAACTTGATCACTCACCAGTTTAAACTAGTCCATCCATGTGCTTCGGTGGGCACTCCAATCGCATACTGCAATGACGGTCGGATTGCGATCATTTATCCCAACCAATTCACCTATCCATCTTTCAAAGCGAGCTAGCTGTAAAGCTAAAATTAACCCTACCTGACAACAATAAGCAGCACTGGTTGTTTATCAATTATGCTTTGCATTCCGCTGCCCTGAAAAGGTGTGGCTCATCTTGTCGTGCCTTAGGACTATGGATTTCCGCTGAATCTTTTGGCATTCTCGGCGCATGCCAGTCGAGCCCGACTGGAAGCGAGTAGAATGAAACTCGACAAGTAACCAGACGTGTATTTCACACGAGTCGCCTTAGGGACAGTGAAATCTGGTCGTCACAACGTGCATCAGGGAGGAAGCGTGCTGCTCTCATTGTAAATCACCTCAACTTGTTATTTCTCATGTAAATTACTTGTAGAATTTTCCTAAGTGTGAGTGAAGCATTTTGAGAAACTGACTGCCCATCACTCCACCATCAGCAGCGGTATCTCGAAAAGTGGGCGGAGCACTTCCAGACACAATGTAGCTGGCCTTTAGAATCAGCTTCTTTTACGGCCCTTCCGACAACGCCTCGTGATCTATTTTGACAGATCCACTTACTAAGGGGAAGATCCGCAGGTAGATTCAAGCCTTTGTTCACCGAGAAGCGTTAAGTTTCACTTCTTTCCTAACTTGTTTAAAAGATAGTGGGGGTACAGCTTGTTCGAGAAATTCTTATTTTGTTCCTTAAGTTGTGAAATTCTAAGCGGATACCTTCGTTGGAGGGGGAGGGGTAGAGATGGATGTTTTCCCCTCTTTAAAAAGGGATTGCAAGATGATTGCACTGACCATAGAGATAGACCTTATCTTAACAGCATCGAAGCTACTTGCGTGTGCCATACATTTCTGGTTGTACCAAATGCATGGATAGCAGAACCGCGAGGAGCAGGCTGGGTCTCGCGCCCGTCGTGGATGTCTCGACTAAATCTCACCCCTCCGACCGCTGACAGATTACCAACCAAAAACGCCTCAGCAAACTCAATAAAATGATGTATTTATCTTTTTACCAGAGTAATCAGCCCTAAGCCCAAACAAACACTTTTACCATTCTGTCTATTTCAACGTTTTGTTTTTTCTCGACGATGTTCCGATTGATAATTAACTGTTCACAATTTGGGCCTCCATCCCCTTTCCGACAGTTGTGGGTTTTGATCGAAAGGGTTATATCTGTTATTCCTCGTAATCATCTCACCTTTTTCAGGGGATCTTTGTATTTTCATATCCTTAAATTTGCCCTTGCGTATCTTAATATAATTTTAATTGTCTGCTAGCTTCACAATAACTTGCTTCATTCGGTGAACCTGGTAAAGCATTTCTAGTTTCTTTCTGCATCATCCCTGCGCATATTGTATCAGTTGCATTTTAAGACAACATTCTTTCCAGCAAAGCCACGTCCAGCCGACTCTTTACTATCCCTTGTATTCAAATGGAAACTGACTCGTATATACAAAGCATACTCTTGTGACATTGTTTCAGTTAAACTCTGCCAAGCTTCTTTTCCTTCCTGTTGTTAAATAAGTGACTTCTCCTAATAAAATTTGTGAATGTTTTATCTTATTGAATAACATTATAAACTCTGATCATGTTTTCATACTTGCCTCTCAACCACGGTTGAGAAATATACCAGTATCATCAGATCATCATGTTCTTAGATGTTCGTGTGACCTCCGACTGTTCTGATATTATTGCAGTATAGAATGGTTTGTTGAGAAACGGAGTACCTGAGAAGCATGTGTCATTCATCAGATCATTCTCTCGTCACGTCTCAGGTCGTCTTAGGGCATACGGCCTGCTTTTAAACCATTTTATTGTCTGCAGTAGAGCATGATAAATTTTCCATACATACTCATTTTCCCACCTTTGGTATAGAGCATGTTACGGCCGCCTAAATGATATTGTCTTAACGCGTATAGTCCAACTAAATCGCTTCGGGATCCCGAATTGCACGAGTCCTTAGCAATAGTCCAACTGACGATCAGTAAATGTCACTGAGCAACAGGAACACGTGAATTTGAGTTGAGTTCGGAACCACATACCATAAGGTATTTGAAGAATGTACAATAATATAACAAGATGTTACAAATCGAATAGCTTCACTCGACCGTGTTCCTTTCTAGGCAGACTGTAAAGGTAATAACCAAGCGGAATCGAAGAGTTCCACTGAGCATGAGCGAATGTGGGGAGAACGAGAGACATTCAAATAGATATTGGCAAAAATGGTGCAAATAAACATAAAGGGAATTTGGAAAAATAAAGGCGGGAAGACAACAAAAGAATACCACCTGTGGACACCTGTATTAGGAATTTTTGGACTGACCATGGGTCAGTCGCGGTAAAATCGGATGTTCTACAGAATGCCTTGTCTGGCCTTCCAAATGGTAGAGTTGAATTCCCTCAGGGAACAGAGTGTTCGATTTTAAACGAATTGATTTTATCGCTTTGCAGCTTGACAATTCACATAGTTCAATACTCTCTGAATCGCTTGGCAATTCAGGTGTCCAAATACGGTACGCAATTAACAATCTCTAAGTGCACTTTTACTAGATTCGTAGAAGTCTGTGCCTACAATCACTCAGGGAGATTGTTAGATGAAGTATCTCGATAACTTGAAGTGCCTCGGAAGCATAATTCCACTTGGATGTGATGTTGGGGAGGCGGTCATTCCACGAATAGTGGGAGCCAGAGCAGCTTTCGTGAATCTGTGACATCTGTGGCTCGGCCGCGACAACCATCTCTCTCTTAGAGGATGGTGTACACCTCTACGGTTCGCCTTGTTTTTCTTTACGGTCGCAAGGCCTGGCCACTTCACGTTGAGGATTCTCGGTGGCTTTCTGTGTTCAACAACCGATGTCTCCAAAGAGTTGCTCGCATCTAATACTGGTGATTTATGACCAGGTGTGTCATTACGTGATAGATACATATGTTTTGTGTATGCTTGTCCATCGTCTTTATTTCCGTGCTCTATTCACACGGGCTGGACAATTCAGTAAGAAGCGAGGCGGCGACAAGGCCTTGACTAAGTGAAGAGGTATGAGGAAGCGAGCATCGACATTGGATTCGGTTGGTGTTTCCCGCCTTCTTGGTTAGAGCCCAAGTGATAAAGACTGTGGTTGGTAAGAGACTTGGCTCAAAATCTAAATCAGGTTCGAAAGCGCTGTATGACCCGCCTATTGACCCCTCGGGTCCTATAAACAAGAACATATCATTTGGGCAAACAAATCGCCAAAAGAATCCAAACATTTACGGTTTCACAGTTAAAAAATCACAACATGTCACACCCATTTTACTAATCTCTTCTTACGATCCGTTTTACTCCATTCTACTTCTTTGCACTCGTGGTTGTTATGTTGTTACGCTAGTGGATCTCAAGCCGGTTCAAAGAGCATGAGATGAATTATAGAACAAGAATTTCATGTTAACATAACTAGGTATTTTGTGGTTTTTCTTTTATTCTTCGAATAAAAGGTAAAGTATCTTAATTACGTTGCTTACAAAATGTATTCACAATTTTGGGTCGATCGTTGAAAAAAACGAAATGCCGCCAGTGGTCAAACCAAGGCTTCTATTTCGTGGTCAAGAGGCTATCGTCGTGGACTGTGGACAATAACGACATGGGTTTGATTGCCCCCCACCGCCGGTTACTCTTCCCATTTGGCAGTCTTCCATTGGCCGCGACCTGCCTTCTTGAATTGTTGTACAAAGTTGTATAGTAAATAAGAAAGATGATGTAAAAAGAGTGTTTCTTATTTATTTATTTAAGTTTTGGTAATGCCTCTGTGATTCACGTTGCTTCCTGAGAGGATAGTCACTGTATTTCATAGGTTACCTGATGTAGCTGACCCATCTACTACGAATAACTTTTCCTAATACAGAATAATCATGGTTAAAAGGGGATTTTACGAACCTCGGAAATACTCTCGGATACTGTGTGCTTGAGCATTGCCTCACTCGTAGGTGGATACGATCACTATGATTATGTTTTAGTTTTGACACCCGCGACATGTGAAAAACAGTAATTGTGTCCGATCAGTTAGGCGTAACATATGTTCAGTACCTCAGGTAGTTTCCAAACCACTTTAGCTTAGGTCGGACGACGATCAGCCTTCTGTGAACAGCACGTATGCCGCTCAGCGGCAAACATCAGACAGCCAGGTAATTTACCGTTTTAGGCACTAAGTTGCATGTTTGGAAATAACCAAGCAATCCGTTAGCTCATTCAATGACATGCACATGTTTCTGAACCCAAAATACACGGGTTGTTCCGTGCTCCGCACTACCGGTTACATCCCAGTTCGGTGGCATCTGGTTAGCCACGGCCTCTTAACAGGAATATGGAATGTTGTTGTATAATGAGTAAAAGAATTTACCACTATTATTACAATTCATCTGTGCGAAGAAGTGTGGAATGCCACCCAAATTTAGGTGAATAACCAGGTGTTTCCATTACTCAGAAAACAAAACTGAGCTTAGCCTTAAACAAAAAACAAGTTTCAGTGTAACAAGGTATTGCCTTTCCGAAATTTAACTCAGCTCGTTCTGCAATACTTATTTTAGATGGTATTCAGGTTACTGAAGCGCATGCTTTTGTCCCGTTCAGGTAACGCGGTGACCAAAAACGTCATTCCCATCCGGCTTTTGTGACCCGAGCTTTTTTCTGGAGCATTTCCTGTCTTCGGTTTTCATCCAGCAACCAAAACTCGTTTGAACAAAAGTAGAAAGGGCGAGATACATTCCGTGAACCGGATTAACTTAGCGTCTCACGGTGTTATGCATTTGCTTTCACAGTCCGGGACAGAGAAGACCTCTGCTTTTTTCATTGTCATTCCTATGCCTATCTATCAGTCTATCCATCTACCTATCAATGAAACCATTTATCTTTTTCTCAATATCTGTCCTTGACCCGGAATTTGTGAGTCTCTCAACAACCAATTTCCATCCCATCACTTCAATTCCATTGCTATTCACGCACGTTCACCTCGCCTCATTGGACAAAAGTCAGGCAGAATAAGCTGCACGTTTCATGTCTCTCCCGCAGTTCCCGAAAAGTGCATTTCAATTGAACGTGAAAAGCTCCCATAATCCACGGATTTCGTGGACGTGGTATACGGAATTCAAGAACTAAAGAGGTCGTTTCGTATCGTCAACTTTTGTAGCGATCTGTTCCACACAACCACTCCACTTCATCTTAAAAGAACCGAAATAATGGCACGATAACTAAAAGTTAATTCGTCCGTTTTTGCCTCACTGCATATCCGCAAAAGGCTCTCGGCTTTTCTGAAGGATGAAGACATGACTTAGAGCCTTCTTTCACCTATAAACCAAAAGCAATGAGGCCTACCTAGGAATGGTGACCTGGAACATCCCCCTAATCATCCAAAATAATCAGCTGCTAAAACCACAAATAATAAGAATAAAGGCTTTTTGTGGGTTTTCCTGTCCAGAACTGATCCAAATAATTCCCGTTCACAAAGGCCTCTCTCTTGAATTTCCAAACAATCTAATTGTTTGCATAGTCTACCAGAATTAGCTCTTTTCCACCGGCGGAGGGATCTGTTAGCGCTTAATCTTCGAAATACAAAAACAGAGAAAAATCCGTGAGCTCAAAGCTTTATATATATATATATATATATATATATATATATATATATATATATATATATATATATGTCTTCGGGAACCCACACTTATACAAACGGAAAACCACAATGGCTGCCTACAGCCTAGCCACAACACTACTCCGTCCAACGAGAGAAGATTGTACACAGTGTTATCTACTCCCTGGTCACAATCACAGAGACCAATCGTCGAGTAGGCTATTTCAAAAGATCATTGGAGTTTACACAGTGCCTCACAAATACTCAACTAACACGGCCTCCCATTTTACTAGGTTTCCATGGTGCGGTCACCAAATAGTAACATGCAAGATTCAGCGCTCTGCCGCCTGGGGAGTTACTCGTGTTCAGCCTGAAACAACGAAAACCGTGAAAAATTCATGAGCTCAAATCTCAGTAAGAATATCATCGGGAATTTACACTTACATTAGTCAAACACAAAAATAAATTCTTACAGCTTAACTACTACAACTGGAGCTGGTTGTGCAAAAAGCACAGCAAAAACCAACTAGTCTTTGACCCAGTCCATGGAATCTCCCCAAGTATTTCGTCCAAAGAATATATCTGCTTTACCAGCAGAACAACCCAAAAAATGAATACCAGTTGCTGAAGTATTAATTTGCCAGACATCTGAAATGCCACAAAGATGACACCGAGGACAATTATCTTCTGAAATGGACTACATTTAGCATTTTATGGCATTTCCGGAATTGAATCTCTCGATTTGCTTTTGTCTTGTAAATTGTATGAAACACTGCATATTGTAACAGAATGGGTAGTATGTTTCTAGAACGCAATAAATTACCGTTCGCATTGGAACCGGTCAGACTGAATAACCCGGTGATTTTCGAGTCATTTCGTGTACTACGGCACCCAACCCATGGATCACTTATACGCGCACGTGAACAGCTATCCAGATGCACCAATCCAAAGATAACGCGAATAAAATTAGAAACCAATGAAAAATGGAAAGAAGACACATAAACCACAGGCCAATGAGATGTCTAAGTATAAAATAATAATAAATCTTTATATATATATATATATATATATATGTATAAAGCTTTGAGCTCACGGATTTTTCTATGTTTTTGTATTTTGAAGATTAAGCGCTAACAGATCCCTCCCCAGGTGGAAAAGAGATAATTCTAGTAGACTAAAAGTATATATACCACTTCTTTTCAAATCAGTAATCAACTAAAGTCCACCATTGTGATTTTTGTGGCAAATGAAGTTGGCAATTGCAAAACGACCCTCACATTCTTTTTAATTTTTAACCTACAAAATATACTTATGTGATTATAACACGTTTGGGCGCCTCATAAAAGGAAGTATCCTCTTTTAAAATGTGAAACTGATCTGTCCTGTATTATGTGATTCTGTCTATCCGAATTTTATCAGACGTGTATAGACCTGTTATTCACTCTGATTTCACTATCTACGGGATGAACATACAGGGTTAGAAAGATGATAGATATCACTGCGGGTCTGTTTTTTCTGCGCTGATATTTCTGGTTGCTTTCATGCTAGTCTTGAAGGGAACTTGATACATGATTTGGAAACCGTTTAATGCCTGGTGTGTAGGAAAAGTTGTGTTGATATTTTGAAAGTAAGTCTTTATGAGGATGAGTTTTCGAGAACGTACTATCCACAGTGGAAAATGTTGCGTGATGATGTATCGCCTCTTGTTTTTGTTACTTTTCAGTGAATTTCGCGATAATTCGGATTGATCTGAACATTCCTTTTGATGATGTGAAAATCGATGACCTGAACACAATGTTTTTGTACTTTCCGTTGCAGCCTGCCTCAGCCCTTTTAGGTCCCCATGGTGATTTGGTTTCACAAGGTCATTCGTGGGATCGGACACTGTAAGGACCGTCGAAATACTTTGTACCCAACACTGCCAACCTAGAAATTAGAACTATCGCGCAAATTAGTCAGCTCAGTTAATCTGACTAACAATCATCGGCAACGATCTCATCGAAATGGGTCTACAAAATCCGTCAAAGGCTCTTTTTGCTTATCCGAAACAGCTCACCAATGCTCTGTTTTAGGTTGGTCTTCAAGTAAACTAAAGCACTGCTAGAAAGCTATGCACTTGTAGACGGAGCTTTAAAATATCATCTCACGCAGTATGACCTTAGGATTAGCGAGCGATGAACAGAAGTAACGAGCATCGCATCACTTTCGATCCAGCGAACAGCTGTATTGCCTTTTCTATATCATACAAAAATATCTTTAAACATAATACGTAAGTGACAGGTGATAAAAAGAGTTGCACATCACAATCCTGGTCTGTTCACATTCGATGAAGTTGGAAAATCAAGTCTGTGAATTATTCTGTATTTGCGCATTAGATCCTCTGTTAGTCGGTAATTCGGAATTGGCGGAGAAACGTTGCTGAGTTCGGCGATTGTTTCGGACGATCAGCGGGCGCTGTGCGTCATTGCTCGTCGGCTGCGAGTACCTCTGTCCTTCAAACTGGGTAACGTAACTGGATCGACGCACACGTTGATTAATACCCTTGCATTGACATTTAATTATACAATAGAACGGTAATCGAAAATCACGATTGAATTTTGCGTAAATGATCGGGTTGAGCAGGCTGTTCATATATCCTGAAAAGACATGAAACGATAAACCAGTCAGGGAACGCAAACGTACACGACAGAAGCATGTATACTGTCAGTGAGTTGCACTTTCATGATTGATAACAAGTAAGTCCCGGGGCAAAAAGGTATTGGGGAAGATGTTTAACGTGCTCAGCAATAACCTCCTTCCCTTTATAACTGGAAAAATGCTACATCAAGGAGGGGGCGTTTTGCAGTCCCCTCTTTCGGACCGCGTTCGAAGCATCGGTTTGTTCATACATATCGTTTTAGACAAACTACATTTTACCTTAAGCAGTATCCGGATGATCTGAACACCATTCCAATGCTCGCATGGGCTTCAGATATTCTGCAGCTAAGCTCACTTCGCACGCATATATGGAAAATGTGTGCAACCCAGTAGATTTTGTCTGAGTTTCTTTGAATTGATTTCACACAAGGTGAAAGGGATCAAAATTTAATAATAAATAGGATATGATTTCATTAGCATAGAATGTGTTTTCATCTGATGAAGTCGATAAGTCATTCGTTGTTTTCATGAATCCACTGCCTTCATGTAAATACTACGACCTACAACAAATCTGAAGCATTATTAGCAACGGCGCGCAATTCGATACCAAGACAATGTAAAATATAAATATATTGTAATAACTGAATCAGTATTAGACTTTCGTTCAAGACATACGATCAGCTGTTATCCAGTAATTGTTCGCTCTGAGAAGGTTGTGACAGATTCCTCATGTACTTTTTTTAGGTCACCTCGTTCCACTCATGTGACTTTATCATGTTGTGCATCACTCCACTGTTCATACCAGTGGAGTTGCTCACTTCCGAGTAGCATATTCTACACTTTATCACAATAATACAGTGGAATGTATGCCCGTGGGCATTTCAAATATCTTGTCTCTATCAGCTTCGACATAAATGTGAGCTTAACCGTGTTCGATTCGTTTTTGTAGACTCATCAATACTTTCGTTTCCTCACATGTCGTTCGGCTCATGTAACCATACTATTTGCAAAACATACAATTGCCGTCTTTGGAATTTCCTACAGTCTTCCATTTTTTTCGTAAGACATCAAACTTGTTGCACTCACACAGATATAATACTGGTCATAACCAACCCAACAATCTTCAGTTGTCTCCCAGTGTTACTTATGGAAATGCCTGAACGTGAAGATTGAAAAGAAGTTCCTTTGAGTTGGTAACTTCCCACATGAACCCGTAGCCACATCTTGTACATCCAACGGTGCAATCATCTTTACTGCAGTACCACAAGAGTAACAACAAGAGCGACTGGAACCTCAACCGCAAGGCTGTACTGTTACCCTGAATGGAAAACGCTGCAGTTAGTATAAACAATGATCTTGCACAGGCAAAGTTTTCATGATTGGTGTCCTAGATAGGGGACAGCGGACAGCGTATCGATGGGATAGAATAAGTGTGGCATTCAGTATCACCATTCCTTCAGAACCGGTAATAATTGTTATCACTGGTTCTAGAGTTATTGAAATGTCAGTAAGGATACGCAAAGGCTAACATTAGTTTCTTTGAATACCGCTAAAATGGGGTCAGTCTTCCACCATCTACACGTCAGTCCAGTGATAAAAGCTTGACCTACACGGACAGTCAGGCATTTTGGGAATCGACAGCTTTGCTACTGCGGTATCTTTCTGACCAGCGAAAGTGCCTGATCTGATCTGAAATGACATTCTCGCGGTTTTCACGTAGAAAACGAATAACCCGAGAGTTTCTTTCAATACTTGGTTAAAGTTCTCTACCCTGCCATTCGCCATCCAACTACGTGGTGTTATTCGTGAATGTTTGATAGTAATACGTTTCAGAGGCAACGTAATTTTCTGTCTCATAAACTATGAGCCTTTGTCGGTGTTTGCAACCTTCGGCAAGTAAAGCAAGCGAACTCGTCGTGGCCATCGAATAACATCTGCTGTTGATGTCTTCCACATTGCTAGAGCGGACTTTTTTCTCAAAGTTATAGTTACGTGATCTAGCATACAACGGAAGAATGCGCGACGGTTCACGACAGCTTTTCTGTGAATAAACAATGTAGCTAGAGCTGCTTAGTCGGAAAGTAGAGTAAAGGGTCTACCGAATAGGAAAAGATTATATCATTCGCCATTATCCACAGAAAGGAGAGATCTTTCTAATACTTCAATTTTCCAGAAGAGTCTACTCGTATTGCATCCTATCTATGCTGAGTCTGAGACAATACAGTAGCTAATGCCTTATGAAAAATAGTATCAGTAATAAAGGTGGAGTAGATTTCGTCAAAAATCACCATCGGCGCAGCGAGAAATATTCCACTGAACTTGTATTTCAATAACTGCCCTGCTGTCTTCTTCTGAAGTACGTGTTAATATCTGACCTGATAAGTTGGCTAGATATGCACCGTGCATTATTCTCAGGTAGCCGGGACTGAGCACAGTTTCATTGGTAATACTCTGCACTGTGAGCAATGCCGTGCGAGGTCTTGAGTCTGGGATAATTAGTATATGGGAGATGCCTCCGGGAAATTGAACTTCGATAAAGGTAAGCTCCAGATATCGGGAATTACCAACATAACAATGTCTACCATAATCTGACATCAACGTATGGAGCCACCGTTGTTATATACGGTGACCATAAAATGAACTCTCACAAAGTAATCAATGGACTCAATTAGGTCATCTATAATTGTTTCCAGCTGGCCAGGAGAAGCAGTCTTTTTTGGGGCGAAATGAATAGGACGTGGTTAGCTGAAAAAAGGGGCACGGAGTTAGCATCGGCCGAGTGCAATGAGGTTTCTACTGAAATGTCGGTGGTGGTCAAGTGGTTAGGAGTGTTTTTTTGCCACCCTGGAGGTCAAACTTCTAAATCTCACCACAGCCTCTCACTCCAGTGGTAGACCTTGATGGCTGATTATCACACCTTAACCATTGGGACTTTATACAAGTTCTCCGCTTCACGTCTCCGATTCTAGTTGCCGGTTATCCCCAATAGTGCAACGGGCCTTTAACGTAATGAAGTAAACCCCGTCCACTGTACTCATGTGCAAACAAGAACGTGGAAAACAGCGTCCAATCAGATAGTTTTTGATGGTGTAGGATTCAGAGAATAAGATTTTCAACGTGACTAAGGCATTTCGGTCATATACATGGGATGGTTATTTCCAGGCTCAGCATAAAACACAACTTGGGATAAACTGTGAGCAGATAGGGGAAGGAGATTAGGAAAAACGAAGCTAGGAAATCCCACTGTAGACATAGTATACAGGCAGTGTTGATTGTGATGCTTGCGCGTGTCCGAAGAGAATATTTTTTCGTTGGTACGCAATAGGATTACCGCAGAACCACGTGATTTTATGTGCCATAACTAGCATGTAGTGGTGACGGTCTGCTTGTGTGTGATGAACAGCTATGCTCAAAATTCAGGCAAAACCGCGTTCTCAGTATTACCAGTGGGTCACAACCATGACGGAATATGAGCCTGTGAGGGACAATGGAACAACATTTTTTAAATTGAATTAACCTAAACAATATTCAAAACTTATTGTCCACGTAGAGTATTAAAAATTTGGCCTGCCATTATTTATCAAGATTGTTCACAGTGTCATCGATACAGAGTCCATCATATCCGTGATGAAATAATTCTTCCTCTTATGCATAATCACGTGTAGCACCTTCGACTCCAGTGGCCAGTGTGTAGGTATCCCTTTGACTACTTTCTTTAGAACAGATAACTGTTCACGATTATGTTTAAATATGCGCCTTTCGAGGATATTTGTATGACCTGGACCTTGAAGTTGCGCAGACATTTGTAGGTCTTACACTGAATAACTACCAAACAAATCATTCTGTATGACTTTATTTACAAAACTTTCGCGAAACAAAGCACGATGCGTTATCCTGAAAAGCATTTGCCCACCCGGATAGCTTCAT
Source organism: Fasciola hepatica (assembly GCA_948099385.1). NCBI lineage: Eukaryota > Metazoa > Platyhelminthes > Trematoda > Plagiorchiida > Fasciolidae > Fasciola > Fasciola hepatica. Next base: position 9,783,813 of record CANUEZ040000019.1, read on the forward strand.
TTTGTTGGATTTCTGGACCTATTCAGTCATAACGACGAAGATTTCCTTAACACCTGAGGTGTCTCAAATTTAAGGTCACCAACAAAACCAAACACGTTTTATTCCAATCCAAATCGATGATGTGCTGACTTTCGGCGGTATAATATTTCGGGGGAAGTTCCTGCACGGAATGATATTGTTGTGAGTCTTGTACGGATTGTCATATACCGAACACTCACACGAGAAATTAACCCATCGCCTAAATGACAGGTCTCGTGATTTGAATCTCCGATAAAACCAATACGAGCCCCCGTTTGTTTTGGGCTTGCAGTGGAGCCTACATATCACGTGATACTAGTCGCATTGAAGACTGTCACTACCTTACGTCGAACATTCTCGTGTTGGATCAGGGACAGGAATTTACGGAGTTATTTTGTTGATCCTAATGCACATATGCTCGCCCCACTCATTCGACTTACTAGGACTTCTACCTCTTGAAGGTGTGATCTATCCGATAATTGATGCTCCTGTTCGCGGTAAAACGCTGAGCCAGATACGGCAAAATGATTCAAGATTATGAGCCTCTGCAATTCAACCTTGATCCTCTATAACGGGTTGCCGAGAAAATTCAGTTTCAGTGAATTTTTTCAATGATATTGTGATAACAAAGTAAGTGAGTAACGAAGTAAGCTCAAATGACCTTCAAGACAAATCTCATACTGATGCGAACTGTAGTTTGGTTTTTTCAGTAGGTTAAAAAGCATTTTTAAACCACATATGTCGTGAATTCGTCGAATAATGTAATCTCTTCTAACCCTAAAATAAAAGTACAAAAGCTTCTACCAAGGTATTCGGATAGTTAACCTATCTAAATATAAACAAGGTTAATTTATGTAGTCCTGTCGATCATATTGATGATATTACCGTATCTTACTAGATGTTAGCTTACTTTGCTCAAAGCTTTTTGCCCTGGCAACCAAGGTGACACACATCCAACTACCCGTGGTGTGGCCAAGAACCAACAAAAGTAACAGGAAACTGTGATTAAATTATTGTCGTTTCCCAAATGCTTGATACATCTTAGTTAAGTCACGAAGCTCGAAATATATACTAAGCAATCTTTTGTATGCATCACGATCGATATTATCTGTAGTTATCAAACCTGAGCGATGGGATGCATCAATTCGGGCAGAAATGTAACGTTTGCAGTTCAAGCCTCAATTTTAACAACGAGGAACTGAATCGAGACATCAGTAGAAGCTACGAAACAAGGCAGTGACAAAGCTTTCACAAATAGTGTACATGTTTTGCACCAAACATTGTATAAGCAGCATGATTCACAGAGAATATACGTTGAAATAAGCAGAAGGTTTTTCCGAAAAAGACAGCCCTATCTACGTATTGAGGAACGTTTGGACCTAGTTTGAAGAAACAACTGCGTTATCTGTCGACCGCACATCCAAGTGAAAACATAACTTTCCCGACACAAATTTGAACATAGAAGTCAATAGCATTAGATTGCACGACGTATTCCGGACCATTTCGCTGCATCTTCACTAGTGCATACTGCAGTCAAGGTGACCTTTTTTCTCATGAGAACGTTCAATTTACCATTTATAAATGATCACCTTGACCGCAGCATGCACTAGTGGAGATGCAGCAAAATGGTCCAAAATACATCGTGCAATCTAATTCTATTGACTTTTGTGTACATCTAAGTATCTAGTCGTAATTTGCTAGGGTAGACTGAAGCTAAACACAGTTGGTGTTATTGTTTTGGTGATCCGGAAGGAGTGGTTTTCAACTGGCAACCAAGTTAAGATTTTCTAAACTGCGGATTACTGATGGCTAGATTTAAAAAATCAATAAATCAACAGTTAGGGCGAATCCCCTTGTTTTCCAAAATGAAGGCTGGTAAACAGTGATTGACAGGTAACAGCGTTTGTTGCAAAGTTCCTCGATAAGAGTGGCAGTTAATTCCACATGATCGGAGGACAAATGATTTCCCAATGTAGGTGGAAATCTAAGGTTGAATAAGTGTACCTAGATCATTTAGAAAAGAACAATAACTTAATAAATGTGTTGTTTTTGATAACATTCAAGTGTCTGGGAAGTAAAATATTACCGTTGTATTTTACGTTAGTCTAGCATGATTTTGATAACCTCCAACCGCTCATCATGAGCCTTTATAATCGTTGAATGTTTTTTTTATTATGGGGGATTAAAAATATCGAAAATGTGAGCCAACAGAAGGGAAAAAAGTTTACCCAATTGTTATTCAATTTAGTCATGCTTTACCATAGATATTTTATCTTTGGAACGAATATAGATCAAAAACAAAGACAAATGCAAATTCTAACAATTTTCGTGCAGTTTCGAGTTTGAGTTTTGCCTAAGAATCATCAGATACTACTGGCGACTGACAGGACAAAACTGTTGCATAAAGCTTTAATAACGTCAGTTCAATACGGAGCTTCCCCAAAGCTTAGCTCCGAAGCGCGGTCACGCCCTCCGTACGAACACACTGTCCCGGTCCCAATTAATTTTGTCATTGAAACCCCTCCCGAGCGGACATCCCCTTCTGACCAAATACAGCCATCGAGTCGCACACCTACACACCGATAGAAAAGGCTCTTTGAAGGTGTGCTGATGGGTTCCCTTGCTGTGACAAGTTTCAAATAACGCAATTGGGTATGTGGCTGAGATCAATGTAGGCCTTCCAGATAGTTCCCAGATCACTGGAATCATTCAACAGAAAGTCTTCGGAATTCTACTGACGCTGTTCTTGTTTATTCTGTGTGCGCTCAGTTGTTTGCGACAGCCAGTGACTCCTGCGATGGTGGCTATTACAAACCAATTCATAGTATTTGATCTCCGAACTGACAAGTTTGATGGGTTCATGCACTGTAATCGTTGCAGCATTCACATCACGCTAGCGCCCATAAATACACTCTTGATCCCTGCTGAAACATTTTAGGTTATTTATTTGCACCAGAATGAAGCTCAAGAGAAGAGAATTATATCACAACTTTGTGTAGGGAGGGCGCAAGTCGATACGGTTGTGCCAAATGAGGCCAACATCAAAACTAAAAGGGATCACGGAAATCCAAGTCAATTGCTTCATGGTGTCAAGAGCACTGCTTGCGAAAGGTTTCTAACGGCAGAGACATTAGTCTCGGAAAGGGACGACAACAGAAAGGTGAAGGTTGAATGCAAACAGTTTACCGTGAGGATAGCAACTCAAGCGGCACAACTACTAGAAAATAATGTACTAGAATCGTGCAAGGACTTTATATTCGAAGTAGGAAACACAACAAGGATGCTAGCCGTATACTGCAGACAACAAAACAAGAAACGATTAACATTAAGTTTCTCCCATCAAACAAATTGCCGCTAAAAGTTTGCTTGGTGCCCTATTTCAAATGCGATATGCATTGATAGTCTCACTTGAAACCTTCGTAGGTTTCATGGGTACTGACAACTTGCTTTCGCATTTTACTCGTGCCTTGCGGTGTTTTCTAAGCTTCCCTCTCAAGAGCAAACACCGTCCGCAAATGCCCCAGTGTGGTTAGGGGTGGGTATCTCGATATCCGAAATGAGTACTCGTCCTGAGCCCCTCTCGAAAAGCTTCCAAATGACAGCGCATCCCAGATAGCCTCTGTTTAGGACGTCCTGCCTACTGTATTCTCTAGGAGGAAGTGTTCCCACGAAAGTGAGAGGACGGAAGAGAATGCCCGACACTCTCTACGGCGTTGGTTGACTGGTAGTCAGCCTAGAAGTGATGGATAAACTCTGATTCCAAACAAACAATGGATGGCGCATGAGGCGTACAACAGTAGGCTCGAAGGCATCTGTGGCTTTAGGATGTACTCCACACCTAGGATGTCTAGCCTCATCCGAAAGGTGTATGAACTCAGCAATCAATCACCAGATCCCAGAGACTCCATAAGAGACAAATGAATCATACAGTTGGCCACTGGCTCATCCGGACCAATGCTGCTGCCATTCAAGATCCGCTGTTCTCTGGAAAGTATACAGGCACATCCTTGAAAAGGGCCTACTCTTGACTGCGCGACCGATTAGTGCAATAGCTCGCAAAAACAATCATAAAAGGCCCTACTCATATGCGCACGAATGACCACTCTCCTACATTGTACACAACTTGTCCTCCCATCTCCACTTTGTTCCCATTTTCTTTTTCATTTGCAAACCCTGTGGGTTCTTCAGCTCACCATACAGTCTGCAGTGCCACTGGGGGAAATCCTGGCTATGTTTTGTCTCATCTTTCTTCGGCTGGCTTTCCAGTCTCATCAAACAAGCTACCACCGGCTGATACCCTCCCTTGTCATAGATGCCATTTCAGACTATCCACATTCAAAGTACAAACCCGTATGCGTATAGGATAACAAGCAGGTTTAGCTCGTATCTTTGAGTCCCTTGCCATCAATATGTGTTGCATTCAGAAAGACTAGCATTCAAGATTCCTATAAGACCCCAGTCTAATCATTATGGGGAAATTGAGACTGCGGCTCTTGGTCCTGCTGGGGTTGGTACTGCTCTTAGTGTAACAACTCAAGTGGAGCTGCTAGAACGGATCACACCCGGCAGCCTTTCAAACACAGTGGGACGCAGAGGTTCGTGTAAAATGAGCGCTCCTTATTCCGTTCGATGCAATCTGTTTGTCCTGTCAGCGTATGCACTCACCAATCGCAGCCCAGATACAGGCAAAGATAACTTTTACCAAAAGCACCAAGAACTCGTACGTAAATCGTTTCGGGATGATATCGTGGTTCTGGTAATGGAAAAGAACGCCAGAGATGGTTGGCTATCATCGAACGAAGCGCACTTGGGAGGCCCTTTTTGGACTAGATACCTGTCACTCGGAAAATTGGAAACGGTTTCAGGCCCTGGGTTCACATCATCGCCTGCTACTTGCTAGTTTGAACTTCAGACACTCTCACCGCTGTTAAGCCACTTGTTGTCTGTCTTCTTCGAGTCAGAAGTGGACCCACATCAACCACATCACTATATGTCACAAGCTGTGCAGTTGTATACAAGACTGCTCTTCGCAATGTCCTCTTCCTTGTTTAACCTTCATCAAACACTAGTTTGCACCGAGCAGTTCATGTTCTTCCGTGGGCACTCCAAACGTCTACTGCAACTACGGTCAGATCGCGATCATCTACCCCAAACCACTCACCTATCCATCTTTCAATGTGCGCTAGATGGAAGGCTAGAATTTACCTTATCCGACAACAATAACCAGCACTGGTCACTTATTAAGAATGCTTTGCATTCCGACGGTCTAATAATTTGTTGTCTGTCTCGTCTTGTCATGAGTCCCTAGATTTCTGTCAAGTCTCTGCAAACCAGTCGGTCCCAGTTGGAAGCGAGTATAACGAAGCACGATTCGCACCTAAATGCATTTGAAGGAAGTCTATGTAGGAACCGCGAAATCTGGTTGTGGCTACGGGCACAAGAGGTGGAACGTGCTGCCACCATGAGTAACTATCGCAAGTAGTTCTATCTCATTCGAATCACTGGTAGAAAGCCACTAGGGATGAGTGAAACAAACTGTGGACTGACGGATCGCAAATTCACAATCGATAGTGGCCCCTGGAATGGAGGCGGGGCACCTTGAGACCCCGTTTAGCTGGCCGAAACGAAATCTAGCCTTTTGATCGTCACAAATCCCCAGGCTACGACGGACTTCCCTTATCCCGTTCTAAAAAAGACGAAATATAGCTGGTTAGAGAATTTCATTTTTTGTCCTCAAAAGCTTGAAATTCTGAGCAGGTTCTCTCATTCTGAGGAGAATCGATTTTTGTCCTTATCTCTAAGAAAGCTCTCGCAGTGGCTGTGCTAACCACAGGAGTGTGAGCCTTATTCTAATAGCATCGAAGCTGCCTGCATCTGTCATGCTCCACACATTATACCAAACGCGTGAAGAGTAGACTCGCTAGCAGCCTCCTCGATTTCTAGACGGTCGTAGATGTATTGACCAAATCTTTCCTCTTCGGCAACTTCTAGAATACCGTCACACTTTCCAAAGGCCACCGATCATTGCTTTCCTGGACAATTGCGCAGCCTTCGACCACTTCAATAGGACTGCATCACGGAATTGTTTGTTGAGAAATGGAGTATCTGATAAGTATGCATGTCTTCGAAAAGTTGTGTCTTTACACCCTAGGTCCGTCATCTCGGTTACTGTGCTACAATGTTGCGCCATATTCCTTTTTATCATCACTTTTGCTATAGAGGATGTTCTACGGAATTTCTTGTCTGGGATTCCAAATGGCTGAGTTGAACTCCCTCAGGGAACAAAGTTTTTGACTCGAAATATGCTGATGATATCGTCCTGTCGTGTGATAATGCAAAGGCAATACAACACGCTGTGAACGGCTTAGCGATGGAGGTTTGCAATGGTATGCGACTTGCAACCTTCAAGTGTAAAGTACTTTTACAAGATTCATTGGAACCCCTTACCCACTCTCCTTCTGAGTACTAATCAGCAGAGTGGGTTGGTAACTTTAAGTACCTCGGCAGCTTGATTACAGCTGAAGGTGGTGTTTGTAAGATCCGTTTATGCAAAGTGAGAGCCTGGGCAGCTTTAGTGTTTTACTCCGCCATTGCTAGTTCTGGCCATTTTGCGCTGAAGGGGCTCGGCTGCTTCTGTGTTCAACAACCAAGGTCTCCGAAGCGTTGCTCGCCTCTAATACTGGTGATTTATGACTAGGTTTGTCATTGTGTGTGAGATATATATAGTCGTCCCCTGGCAGAATTGATCCTTCTACACAGCTCCCAAAACTCAGATATGTTTTGCGTATGCTTGCCCATCGTCTTTATTTCCGTGCTCTATTCACAAGGGCTGGGCAAGTAAGTAAGAAGCGAGGCGGCGACAAGGCCATGACTAAGTGAAGAGGTATGAGGAAGCTAGCATCGACATTGGATTCGGTTGGTGTTTCCCGCCTCCTTGGTTAGAGCCCAAAGGATGAGAATTGTCATTGGTTCGAGATACTGAGGGACGTTGCTCAAAACAGAGGTCAGTGGCGCGAATGCCGTGCAGTCTGTCTGTTGAACTCTCGTGTTTCGCAAATACAAAAATATCCTTCGGACATACTATATATACATAATAGAGCGAATAGCTCTGAACACATTCGGTCGGTTTTGACGGTGCTTGCTGCGGGGTAGGGTAATCTCTGTACCTTTCAAATCTTTTATTTGTTTATTTCTCCGTGAATGTTGGAAGATTTAAATTGAACATGCAGTGGATCACGGTGCTTCAATGTTCAACTAACTGCGGAAGTACTAAAACTTTGCATGTTTCTTTTTAGGAATCATCAGCGCTGCGCATCCGCATAACCCCTGCTCGGATTAGAACCAGGGGTGGACGATTGTGATACAAATAGCTGACCAGAAATCTATCGACCGTGGCTATTCACACATGAAACGATGTGTTTCCTAGCACCCATCTGAATAGAGAAGCGAAACAGATCATTTTCGTACGATGTATTCACAAGCATTTTAGCTTATTTTCGCAAATTACTTACAGCAGTTACGGCAGCGGTTTAGATAGTCAAGTAGAACGAGCCTCTCTTCCCTAAAGTTTATTTCAAAATGTGCCTAGTCTTATTAAATAAGATTAGGACGACATTTACTTTGTTCAACAAATTATCTTACTTAATGAACTGAAGATTTCTTGTGAAAACCTCTTCGGACTGGCTCAGGATCGAACTAGTCAGATAAAAACTAGCCCTAATCAATACAGCTGCGTGTTTGAAACAACTTTCAAAATTACCTTCAAAATCTAAACTGTTTCATCACACTAGTGAATTTGTTTTCAGCCCTCATCATAACAAGTGAAATGCTACGACGGACGTGTACAAATTTGTCGCTTTTACGGTTTTCAAGGTATTTTTCAGGAAAGGCAACCTGATACATAATGAAAAACAGATTATTTCTTCAAAATCCGTCCTAGCAATTTACAGAAAGAGAGAGAGGTGTTTATCTTTGTGGTCGTAAGAACATTATTCTTATCCTTTGTTGTGTTTTTTTCTATTCAACGGAAACTGCAAATATTCAAAACTCTCGAAAACCGGAAAACAGTTGTTGTTAGTTTTATTAAAATGACGTAAATTATTTGTTTGCACATGTTTCTAGATCATAAATTTAAATACTACGTACAAATTTCTGCAAAACGCTTTGTTCCATGTAGCATATTCAGGTGCGTATTTAGCGGGTATTGAATAACTGAATCAAAACTATAAGCGCTTTGGTCAAACAGTTTGGAAAACATTTGATATTCAATGAAATTTCAGTTTCTATACAACATTTACTTTGGAACTCACGGATACCTCCAAAGAATGATTTGCCATACTTACCTAACCACAGAAAAAACTGAAACATTTGGAGGGATATGAGCTGATTCAACGAAACATGAAATGCGTTCAGTATGGGATTGAGAAGCTGCAATGAAGAGGGAAAAAGGGAGTTTGTTTTCTCCACGGATCCGTTTTCAGTTCCAAGCATATATAAACATTTCATTCGAAGCGGCATATTTTCACGCAATTTCATCGTATTCACAAATACATTTATGTGAAAACATTGCAGACCAAAAGTCCTTGAGTCACGAAATTCTAAGCTGATAACTTTGTTACTATGGCCGCGAAGGGGCACATACCTTCGCAGTCAGAAAATATTGTGAGTGACATTTGTCACTTGAGATAAAAAATGATATCGATGCCGGGTTTCGTCCTCCTACCGTACCGTCTGTCTTTTTTTTCAAACTAATCTCGGTCGTTCAAAAACTCTCTAGTGAAATAAACTGGCTGGGTTTTTTGAAATCTCATTAAATTTTCGAAATAAATCTTTTTGGATATATGAGATATAGCAGGTGCTACAAAGTGCGTTCATTATATGACTCCATTGGAATACCTGTGTTTATCTTAGCTCAGGTTGATGGTTTTTTGATGGATTGGTGATTTTTGAGCTTGACACTGAGATTGTGACCTGAGATCAACAATCAACAACCTATACTTAACTAGCTCTATTTGATCACTGATTAGTGATTTGTACTCCAGTTCACCTATATTTACTTCTCAGGAAACGGCTTCGTAGTAAATTAAAACGGGCAGTTTTCAAAAGATGTGCGTTGCCAAAGAATTTGTGATTGATCTTTGTCATTGGCTAATAACAGCTTATGAAAACAACTTTGCGAAAGGTTCCGTAATCGGGGTACAGAAAACTTAGTTTTGGTGTTCAGATTAGGAGTTCCGCCTACATATGTCTTTAAGTGGCGATCGATTGATGCTAAGCTGTAACGTTGTGCCTACTCTTCACTCGTTCTCACGGGGATCATTGAACAACATTTTTCACATAACTCTTCAAAAGGAAGCTACGATCAAACAAAGGCTGATTGTTGATCCCATTTTGTTTACAATCCGAACGTATCTTCTATGAAAGGTCTTTCATCACCTGGTTTGCCTTCACATCTTACGGTTAGATTGGGTGGTTTCTGTCATTTCGGTGACTGCATTATCTACCATTAGAAGCGCTACAATTATTATGACAAGTACAGTCGAAGAAATCCTCGTGAATAACCTTTGACTGTCCCAGGGACTCACGGGCGAAATGAGCTAGACGCCTTGTCGGGCTCCTTTGAAGGAAGCAAATATTTGAGGTATATTTCATCTCATATTAATCCAAAGTGCCGTAAAATTCAGGCCATAGATTCCTTCGGTCCAACATATTTTCCTTTCGTATTTTTTGGCATACGAACCAAAGATGGGATGCACAAAATATTTACAAAGATCGTATTGTGCACAGTATTTTCTCGGTGATCTGCGGGACAGCTGAACATTCGCAACATTGATTATCATGACAAACTAGTTTTAAGCTTGAAATTTTAAAATGAGCTGAATGTCCATCACGTGGTATTTTTAAATTTACAAAGCCTAAGTCCACTACAAAATCTTTTAGAAGCAGTTGAATAAATACGATTCTTATCCGCTACGTGTCCTCCACGCAGCTGGTTTGAGACAGAGATGGAAGTGAAAAAATCATTTTGGGGGAATATAATCTCGAGGTTTAGCAATAAACTAAAGGTTGATGGTATTTCCACCGATTTCGAAGAAAAAATAGTTTCAATTTGAGCGCATGATTCTCACACGAGACTCATTTTATTGAAGTCGATTATTTATTCATGTAATTTTTTTTATTGATAGAAAAAGTCATACTCACAGCCATGAAATTCGAGAAGGTAACTTTCTGTGGGATAATCAGTCAGGTAGTTAAGTGCCAAATATTGCTCGGAATATTTTCATTAACAAACGCACTTTTTCTTTATTTATATTAAAAAGATGGTTTCAAACAAGAAGTAATGGGCAAACATTCAACGGATCCCACCAGGATAGTGGTAGTTTTCGAACTGCGACGAAACAAAACGTTTCGAAAAAGTTCTGTATTTATTTATCGATATTTTCCAATAGATTTCTACACTTCATTGCGGAGAGGAGAATAGTATAAAAGAATTAATTAAGCTTTCTGTTGATCTGAAGCACGCAATACGAGTGCTTCAAAAAAAGTCACACGTTTCTGTTGTTCTCAAGGGTCAGTAGATTGGCAATGAAAAAAACAGTGCATTGTGGACAGTAGAGACTAACTGTGCAGGTTAAAACTAACGTAAATTTTAAGAGAAATAGCAATCGATGACGCGTTTGACTGTGTAAGCCGGACACCACAGTTGCGATGGCGGTGGGATTCGAACTTTATTGCAAATCGTTAAACTTGTGGGGCTGAAAATAACTGATTCCGATAAAATCGACGTGGTACAACGCGGTAAACCTATCTTTTGCTTTTATGCGACTGGCTCCTGCGAGAGAATGAGTCGGCTTCGTGAATATCTTCGACGATGGTTTCCCACACTTTGCCGTCAAATGGAAGGTCAGTACAGAGTGAATTCCAGTTCTTGCGCCATACACCAAGTTCAAAGACTCAATGAAGACTCATCCGCTTGGACTTCATTGACCCACTTTTTTCGCCGGCCGTCAAGGCCAAACTTCCAGCCTAAACAGGGTGCTCTCAGAAGGCTTCTGTTTATGAGTTCCGCTTCGGGTCGACGGAGGACATGGCTGAACCACCAAAGACGGTGCCGATGAAGTCAAGAGGACAGGCAGCTCTAATCTACGGGGGAATTCGAGGCTTGACCATGTCATTTGATGTTGGCTATACATCGCAAGTACCAGTGGTCGAAGCTTCCCAGCTTCTCCGTATCCACTACACCCAAAGGTCGGTATTCACAAGCGTAGGTAACACCGGTGGTAAAGCAGGAGGGGGGGGGGGGCAGCAGCACGGTAAACGCACAGTTTCATGTGGAGGCTTACTCCACTGCGTGACCGAACTGTTTTGCGCAGTTGCAGGAACGTCGTCTTTGCGCAATCGACTCGATTTTTGTCTTCATCTTTGGGCTAGCTGTTTGGTTATCCGGTAGACTCAACCTTCCAGGATTCAACCGTCAATTTGGATGGAGTCTTTTGGGTCCATGGATGTCGTGAAGATCTTGGTTTTTGTACTCTTTATTGCCAGACCGGTTGCTCTGGTCTCGCACTCGATAAGGTTGAAAACCGGCTACAGACTGTCCGATTAATCCCTAAAACGACTATATCTTCCGCGAATTCCTGATCAGTGATTTAAGTCTCCTGATTTAGTTGAATGACTTGTCATCCTTTTACGGCACAAAGCATCTCCCAGTTTATGGCGTATCTGAACAGGACCGGTTAAAAAAGACAACCTTAAAAGGTGCCGGAATTGATTGAAAGCTCTGGAGGCCCTTGGCCGCGGACACGCGGTCGCATAATCAAACAAACAACCTCGGCAGTCTTGTGTACTTTTCAGGCATCTGGACAGCTTCTAGTATGTGCCAGAATGACTCTTGGTTAACAAGTCAGCGGCAGCTTGAAACTCAATAGATCAGGCTACGATTAGTTTCTGAAACTTATAGAGGAGCTCCAAAATACGTCGTTGAGTGAAGATTTGGTCAACAGGACTTCTTATTCCACAAAATTCACATTTGTCTGAGCGCGTACTCGCGTTCTTTGCCTAATACGATTCATCATGCAATATGCATGCTCAACTCACGACTAAAAACCATGGAAGCTCTGTACAGCTGCTTTATCCTTTTTAGGAACCATCAGCATTGCACATCCGCCTAGCCCCCACCGAGACTAGAACTTGTAGCGAAAGCTTGCGAGTCGAACACCTAATCACCATTTTATCCGGGCAGGTAGGAAGCAGTTTACTGAACTTGAATAATGCATGATATACAGCCCTTCCGAGGCAAATATCAGTAATAACCCTAAGTGGAATGATACTTCAGTTCCTACTGTTTTTCTTGAATATGTCAAATCTTATAAACAGATGAATGACTAAATTTGGACCCAATTTATCAGAGAACTGGTTGTAGCTTTATTCCAATTGCTTATAGTGAATTCTGTATATGAGTGTTATTCTTGAAGAAAAATATGCATGTATTATGATATACCGTTGATCTGTGTAGTTACTCACTAGATGACATACAATGAGGTGCGTACAAGCTACGTGAACGTTATCATTTCATAATGCCCAAGTTGTTTACCGCCAGCGGCTAATTAAACAGCTTTCGACTCGATTCGTGCTTGCTAAGCACCCAATATTTTGAGTGTGGACCTTCTTGTTTGCTTACTTAGCGCTCGGATATTGACGTTCTTCATGTCATTAGAACAGGACCAATATCGAATTCCCACCAAACTGGGTCAACCAAAGCACACGGATCTAGAAATCACAGACAACTACGGTTCCAGTCATCGTTCCCTTACTAAGAACGGACTATGGGCGACTACTTTTACATCTAATTATTCATCCAATAATCTACGTTCTTCTGAAATCATAGGGCATAGTATGGATTATACGACTGGGTTCATTCATCATCTGTCACGATATTGCTTCGTTCATTTCGGGTCTAGCTTTTATGACGCAAAGTTTATCGATCTCAGTTTACCGATCTAATACTTTTTACGTTCTAAATATCATGGTATAGGATTGCTTCAGAACCCTTCAGTTGTTCTCTATCTCTTTGCCTCGGTATATATATATATATAAATATATATATATATATATATATATACATATATATATATATATATTACCCACCGCATAACCAGTATTTGAAAATCAATCAACTATGGCCTACATCACTGAGCTTTTCTCATTTCATTCAACTGTGGTGCAGAGACTGAGACCAAAGGAGCTGACTGCATCGGACGTAACACGTGACCGGATTTGATTCACGATTTTATGGACAAACCACTAAATATCACTTGCTTTTAGGTCAGTCGAAAACAACAAGATCAAACTTCGTTTCACGTGGTAACAGACAGTTTCACAAAGCATTGCTTATAGAGGGATTCAGTTTACGTATACAGCAAATACTGGTTGTTTTTTGCACTCTATACCTATTCTAAAACCGAATTGTCCACATCAGGGTTAAATGTGCGGTATCCGGTATCTGTATTCTGTGAGTGTGCTAAACGATACCCAAGTAACAATCTCACTGAGCTTTTGTCTAATAGGTGAACAGAATCTAGGAAACTTAGAACTCTGATTAGTTCGTCTTATACAGCAGGGTGAAAAGTGATCACAAAAAAAACAAGGAAAATGTGCTTGTTGGGAAACTTCGAAATTAGCTTAGAATATAAGTTAAGTAAGAAAACCTTTCCAATATTTAGCTAAAAAGCAGACTAGATTGAGTACCGTACGAGAAAGCTTGTTATCCCAAGGTAGGAACTCAATTAGGGTCATCTTTCAGTTCGCACGCGTTATTAGAGTTTGCCGACTAATGCGGAGAACAGCAACGAGAGAGGATTTTGGATACCAAAGAACAAGAAGTGCACTGTAGGTACCATTCTGCGAATAAAACGTGCCAAATGGTGAGAAGCATAAGAAGACTGTTTATTCGAAACTTCGTATCTCCCTTTCTGGGCAGATAAAGAAATACATTTAAAAAACACCATAAACCACATTTTTATTCTACAAGAGACGAATATCACATTACAATCACACGGTGTGCCCCAACTAAGCTTACACTGAAACGGACATACAAAATTCGAAAATTGTCTCCACTCAGTAGCTTTCCCCATTAACCGGATCTTGTGAACTTGTTTTTTGTTCGAAATACAAACTGTTACTCCTTCTCTTGACCTCACGAATATGAACTTCGAACCAAGCGTTTAAAATTTGCTGCCGTATCTGATTTCCGATGATATTATCAACCTGGGTACGGTATTGGCGACAACAGAAAAGCCTTTATTCTGGCTGGGCACTGAATTACCATCAGTATGAGAAAAAATGACATGACGTCTAATATGAAACGGAGTGAATAATCATTGTCAATGTCATTTCGAACTTACCTGACAGACGAAAAAAGGAAGCCAGCATAGAGTAAAACTACCCATAATGACACCCAAAGTGATCACAGCTTTTGCATTCTCGGAATTATTGGAAAAAACTCGTTTACGAGCTACTGATTCGGAGCAAGTCGAAGCTCTTGGTGATCCCCGGCTCAGCATCCGTGCAAGGGTATAGGAATGCAGGTGGAGATTTGACAGGCTTATTGGTGACAACAATCGGGTAGGCGGTAATCTTATGGTAGATCCATAATCTACGGAACTGGTTGGTAGGGTTTCGTCAGGTTTTGAATACATATGATTGATAGTCCCATCAACGAACAGACTTTCCACTCTAGATTTTGATGGTGCATTCTGATGAGAATTATATGAGTGAATTGGAAACGGTTCAGCCAGTCGGGTAGTTTGTAAATGCACACCAGGATCTGCTACTGTTGTTGTTGTGGGTGGGGAAGGTGTCGTCGTTGCTGCTACTGCCGCCGTTGTTGTTGCTGTGGTTGTTGTTGCTGCCGTTGTTGTTCTGTTCGATCTTTCAGTGGGTATGTCCCTCAGATTTAATGTGTCACAGAATTGAGATGCGGCGCGAGCGTTGGTAATTGCCAGTTTTCGAACGACGAAATAAATGCGACCGTACAAAATGAGCATTATTAATAATGGGATATAGAAAGCACTGAAGGTCGCATAGATCTGATAAGTCAAATCTTCACTGTATCCACAATGAAACAGAAGTTTGGGTTTTTCAAAAATGAACACAGGCGGGACACTAATAAGGCCGGCTAGCAGCCAACATGTGCCAATCATAAAAATCATTCGACGAGTTGTCCTCTTCGACGCGTACGTCAACGGACGCGTTATAGCCAAATATCGATCCACTGAAATCGCACATAGACTGAGAATTGAGGCGGTACACAGCAGCACATCGCACACGATATAGACATCGCACACATTCTGACTGAATGGCCAATAGCCAGTCAGCTGATAGATAATCGCGAATGGGAGCACCAGTAGACTGATCAGGAAATCAGACAGGGCAAGATTTAACAGTAGCAAGTTGGCCGGGTTTCTAAGCCGTCGCACGAGTAAAATAGCCAGACCAATTAAAATGTTCCCACCAGCCGTGGCAATAGTCAATATTGTTAGAAGGATTCCAATAACGATCACTTCCCATGCTTTGTACTGTGATGGCAAGCACACGGTGATATCCGTTGGATCAGTCAATATTCCGATTTGAGCTTGTTCAATGAACAATCGACAACGATTGTACAAATCACTGGTCTCGTTCTCCAATCCTCGTAAATCTGTCATTATGCTCCATGTGGGTCACGAACAGGAAAAAACAACATTCCCTGATGAAAAAATCTGATTTTTGTACAATACACTGTCTGTGTTTTTCCTAATTTTCGCAAAATACAAAATTGGCCAACCAGAAGTCAATTTAAAATGTTGAGTGTTCACCTAGGGGCAAACAATTCCCATTGGCCAAAAATAAAGTGGTTCAGGTGATCCAATCAAAGGCAACCTAAAGGTGAGATCAGAGAAATTTCACTTTAGTTGGTGGGTTTATTTTCAAACAAAAATTGTTTCTTTAGGCAACTCACTTATAACTGCTGTCGAAACTTTTCAATCAGAGTATCATACTGCAGATAGTACTGGTGTCCAATAAAAATGGTGTGATAACCGAAACCTAACAGGTTCATTTGATTTGCAGTCAAGGTGCAATGTGGACTGATAATAAAGTTCGTTAATCCACTATTACCGATAGGAAACAGGCCGGCTTATTTAGAGTACGGTAGGTGGCAAACACGAACCTATTTCTGCCATGCTTTCCACCTGGCCAACGCGCTGCTCGTACAGGATTTCTTTAAACAGGTGAAGTTAGCAACGGACCAAAATTTATTATCAGTCATCAAATCCAACGGATAGTTTTATTTTCGACCAGCTCACAGGAATGAAATAACGGCATTTTCAGGCTGAGGGAAATATCGATTTTCTAATTTGGTTCTAGGAAATGTATAGTTAATTCAGTATGGCTACTGAAGATGACAAACCGAAATAGAACTGAAATTCAACCAGCGGAGGTCGGACGGGTATCACTGGGGACTTTGGGTTCCATTCCCAAGCACCGCCTGACACCTCCCCATTTGGTAGCATTTGTTGTCCGCGGCGCTTCTCCTGAAAAGTTGTAATTCTTTGCGTAATGAATGAGGAATGCCAAAAGAATACATAGTGAAAAGTTCCACTCGCGTTTTTCGCATCCAGAAGTCCAACGCTAAGAGTCGGCATCGAACCGGTGACATTCTGCTTACCGGGCCGACACTTTGCCAACTGAGCTATCACGGTACGACCGGTCAGGTGTGAACAACGCCAGTGAATATACGACGATGTGTTATTCCTACCAGACTGGCCGTACCGCAATAGCTCAGTTGGTAGAGTATCTTCCGGGTAAGCGGAATGTCACTGCTTTGATTCCGACGCGCAACGCTGAACTTTTGAAAGCAGAAAAGGCAAGTGTATTTTCCATCATATAAGATTTAGACTGCTCGTGCCAATAATACATTTTAAAAAAGACTATATTTACCAACAATATATATTACTGGACGTTAATATTAAATGGTCGTTTGAGATACGAGCGTCGAATGTACGAGAAGCTGAAGGAAGCCTGATGTTTAACAGAACCATTCCGAATCAAAATTGGGATCAGGATCTTGATTTCAAGTACTAAGTATACGATTGAAAAACTTGAAAGTTCCAATTAGGAGGGATCGTGTCTCCCGTAAGCACCCACTACTACTACCACTACTACTACTACTACAACTACTACTACTACTACTTCTACTACTACTACTACTATTACGACTACCAAGAGTATCGTTTCATGTGATTCATATCTAGGAAAATGTTGTATGAGTAATCAGAGGCTCGGCAGCACCTCTGCGAAAGACACCCAGTGAGTTAACTAGGCCGCTTCAATCACACGCACACACACAGTACATCATGACTTTGGGACCAGTCCGTCAGACACCGTCTGAGTTGCCCCATTATCAAGGTCACGGGGGCACCGACAATTGGGAATGAGCCCGCAATTTGAATGAACATCTTTCGTTCGTTTTCACGTGGCGTTTCTTTATTTCGTGAATTCCACCGTGGAGTCTGTCTTCTAGCAGAGGTTTTCACTTTCCCTTGTCTGATTTTACCGTGTGATACTCACGACGCTGATCATGGTTTCGCCGGGAAGTTGAGGTAAAGAAGCGTTGCCAATAGAGAACTCAAAAGTAAAGACTGCTTCTGATTTATTGGACATCCGTGTAAAATGGTTTTATGGTTGCTGCCGGTACTGGAAGAAAATAGATTTACTCGGTACCACTCGATTAATTACATTTGTCCCGACTGACTGCGGGGTATCTCCTCCACATCCAGAGGTCAAGCAAGTTATCGGGTGGGCAAATAATAACATCGAGTTGTAGGAGATTAGATTTGTATATAATATGATTCATCATGCAGCTTGAACGCTCAACTCACCATTGAAAACCATGGAAGCACTGTACAGCTGTTTCATCCTTGTTGGGAATCATCAGCAGTGCACATCCACCGAGCCCCCACGGGGACTCGAACCCGGGGTGAACGATTGTGAATCGAACACCTTAACCACAAGGCTATCCGGGTTGGCTCTCAACGGTTTGTTGAACATCTACACTACATGATATAGCACCCTCCCGTCACTGGCTTTGAACGGTAACAACCCGCTTCCCACACAGCGATCGACTCCTATGATGGATGACTTCTCTGCAGGGGCCTAAGTACAACGAAGGCATTCCGTTTTCAATGGTTTTCAATGGTGAGTTGAGCGTTCAAGCTGCATGATGAATCATATTATATACAAATAATAACATTCTTGGTAGAACTCGTCAAACTGTCGTTAGATTTCCGTAGTATTTTCATCCAAATATTGATGTGAAAGTGAAACATACATAGCTCTGTCTGTAGTTGGGCTGTTTCTCAGCGGTCATCTCTCCCTCGCGTACCTACTAAAGATATTTATCCTCCTTAAACAAGTACACGCACATACCTGTTGAAGTAAAACTAGAGTGTTAGACAGTTCACCAATGTTTATAATATTCTGGTGGCAAATCTCACCAAACAAACCATATAACACTTTCTGACTTGTTAGCCTATTCTAATCTTTCGGTCGCATACTTTTCACCATAGACTTCGGTCAGCTCAAAACTGCATCTGTAAGGACACGGATTTTTTATGCCCAAAAATCGAGTTGGCTAATTCAAGACAAGTTCCGGACCAGTAGCTATTCTGTAGAAAATCAAAACTGGTGATCGTGCTGATACGACAAGGGTTCAGATTTGCATCTCCCTGGCTGCAAACTCAGTCGCAATTCAGATTGTGCCCATCTGATTAAAAACTAGTACCCTGCATTCGTAAACAGTGTGATCTTTCAGGATGTCAAACGTAGCAAATAGTACGATCAGGGACAATGACGGTTGCACAATTCAGAGATAGTTAAAAATTAACCGCATGCGTGTTCTTCAGCACAATTGCTTGCCGATAAACCTAGGGCAGTAACAACATACGGAAGCTGTTATCTGGTCATCAGTGTTAGATATTTAATCCGGTTTTATCTAGTCCATCGTTGCTCTTGTCGATGGGAACGAAAAAATTGCCACAAAATCAATTTTTGGATTTTTCACATACTGGCTTGAGTAATATTGCTTTGACTGAAGCTTTGCCGTCTTATCTTATTGGACTCATTAGTTTCCTGACTGCATGTTGTGCCTTGTGAAATAAATTTCCAGTAGCTACGGCAGAAGCAATCTGGTGAATGTGAGACCAAATCGGATTTTCTCTGGTTTTGTGTGTTATGGTCCAGCTAAGCAAAGGCAAACGAATGAGCATCAAAATAAATGCAGTTAGTTAGAAATATTTACGAGTTATCTTTTACCTAATAGATGTAGAAGGTGTCAATATCAGTAGCTCGACTGACCATTTTGTTTTACGCCAAACGATTTGGTATGCTTTTCTCCATGATAAGTAGTACATTTCCCACCAAGATTAAGTCAGTTTTGCACCACGTTAGTTTCGGAAACAAGTGATCTTACTTGTTGCGCATTGGCATGAATGACGGAGCTTACTACGGTTGCAGAATCATCAGTAGAGCCCTACAGTTGAACTAAATGTTTCTTTCGATCTTGCCATGGCCCACTTTTTCTGTTTTGCCCAGTTCAGCTAGAAACTCCCTCATGTGGACAACCAAAAATGGCAGTGCACTGTTGGCCGAGATCAATATCTGTTATGGGCTTTTCTAAAAGTTCATTGCCATGATCGATCCTTCGAGTAGACAAAGCAGTGAAGAGGTTTATTTTAATACCGAAGACCAAAACACATTTTATTTTTATTAAAAAACAGCACGAATTTCGATTCAACGCAGAGTCGTACACATTGCTTGCAGTGTACCGCGAAAAACCACTATTAGGGCGATGACAACATTTGATCTATGGCTTAATGAAGCGCTTCGAAATGTGCGAAATGAATTTATCCCAGTAAAAGTTCCTCTGATGATCTGCTGCGCATTTACCGATGACATATTTGCTACACCGATTCCAATCCGGTTCTCACTGTGTCTGCCAACTGTTTGTAAAGCCCGTTTACACCAAAGTGGACGGATGAACTCCGTAAAAAGCCTATCAAAAGCTAACAGTAATGATGTGCATGAAATTGATTCAGGATGATCGAATGTTTGAAAAAAATGGACGACGCCACAATCCTTTGACTAAATTCCAATAACCAAATGTGCACCACACTCCTAATGTGAAAAGTATATATTTCACACCGGCTTGGAGCTAATCTGGAGTGATCAAATCCAATAAGTTGACTAGAGGTTGTAAAACAAATGAGACGATGCTTGCGTAATTATTTCCTTGACTGGTCTTTTTAGACGAGTACCCAACTAATTTTCGTACAAAACCAGTGTTTACTTTTTCTGAATACCTCTAGTTTACTTTAAAATCAACTGAAAAATAATCAACCCATTTAATGATCATTATCTATCGAGATAAAAGAATACTGAAACCCAATTCTGCTCAAAAGGTTATTTTATTATCAATTCATTTGATTTGTTTGCTATCATGCACAAACATAAAATCAAACTCCCATGAAGGGGAAGTGGGCCTGAACAGCATTCCTTTATTCCTGGACAAGTGGGTCTATCAGCGGACCATTTCATTTTGCTTTCCGGTCACTCAGTTACCTCGTTACAAAATTCCGATCTCTGTGTTCAGTACATTTCATCGCACCGCATAATATCACTAATGTGAGCCCAGATTAATGAAGCACTTCGGAAAAACTAATTCATGAGAACTTCCAATTTACCATTTATGAATGATCACCTTGACTGCAGTATGCACTAGTGAAGATGCAGCGAAATGGTCCCGAATGCATCGTGCCATCCAATGCTATTGACTTCTGTGTTCAGATTCATATACTATTCAACATTTACGAGGGAGAGCCCTTTTTGCAAAAACGGTAGTTTAGTTATGTACGGAACGGAAATAATGCTGATCTGTTTGAAGTTACCGGTTTCATCAGTGTGGGGCTTTCGAATTCAGCTGTTCTCGTAAAGGACACTGAACCATAGAAGTTTGACCGGAGATTTGTCTTCACTCATCAAATCGCTAGAAGCTTTCAGGTCACCGGGTAATCTATCATAATCTATAGGTTTGTCAACAACACATTAGGATGATTTGTTAACGGAAACGAACATCTCAAGGGCGCTGAATTTGCTGCTTACAACCAGAAGCACAACAGGAAACACTGATAACGTTCACACTAAGGCGTAAGTAAAAACCATCGAATAGAGAAAGCGCCTTTGTGGTTGATATTCTTATGTCACGTGAAATACACGACTAACGTTTTGTCTTCGTTTCATACATCGTGTTTTTCGGAAGAAATGGTCCGAAAAAGATCATAAAAAGCTGAAGCAAATTGGAAAATATCCGGTACTGGATGGTACATTCATTGCATCTAGAAACACAGAATTTCAGTCCAATTTTTTGTTTCATTTTTTGTAAGGAAGAATTAATTGAAGACAAAAGAAGCCCTTATTCATTCTGTTCATGTCAAATATGTTTTAAACTGACCCACTTACTCCGGTGAGAAGTCTTTTCGGCCTTCGAATCATCTCAGTCTGTTGGTAAAATACATTGAACGCATGAGCTGCTGTTCCGTGTTCCCAGCCATTGCTTACAACATGTTAGTCCGACTGGTATGGGCAACCAAGCCTTCAGGCTTAAATACCGCTGTCGGGATTCATCTTACATTCTACCGATCCAAGCCGTCGATTGGCTATCTTATCGCCTGTGTTTTCGTGGGCTAGATACTGGGCGGGTGCTGACACAGTGACACTTAAAGAGACTTGGCTGACTACTAATAATGAGTCAGCCCATAACCTCGCAGAATCTAATTCGAATTTTTCAAAAATCTCAAAGGTTGGGCGCTTCATACTGAACGAGTGCAAATAACACTCAGTCTACCGTGCCCTAATTTCGACAACGTGATCGATACTTCGTTGATTATGCATTTTCACCCAAGATTCTAAACAAACACAGCCCCGGGAAAAAGAAAATTACAGGGGAATCGCAGTGATTAGGAAATCTGTGTGGAACAATGTGGCAAAATTCACTTCACCCTCTATGCTTCGTACGGTTTTATTCAGTTGTGCGCGACCTTCAGCGCTTTTCGAAAATTCCGATCCCATGAATATAAACATGGCGAATAGTCCGCGGAGCGCTGCTGACCCTGAAAACAATCAAGTCTGACCGAGAGGGAAATGATTTGCATGTTTGATGATGGACGTAACCTACCTGAATATCGATTAGACTTCAGAGAAACTTTAATTGATCTTGACCTTATTTATTATTGATGGTTCATCCATCGTGGTGGGTCACATTAGTACAAACTGCGGGAGTTTCATCATTGGACAGTAAGTGTGTGTCCTAACAACCTGGCACGTCAGCAACTCCAGAGAATATCGCAGATGGAACTGCTAGTAAAATGCTGGAGCTGATCGCCAGATATATAAGGTCATGGGAATAAGAAATGAGCGAGATAAACAATTTCATTGAAGGGGTTATATAGTCGAAAAAATACTTATTCAGCAATTATTCATCACTAGTCTAACCGCAAAAGAAAATACCTATGTAATGGAGATCAAAGTGTATATTTATTGCATTGCACGTTCAAACATGGGAAAATTCACCTGTTCCATAACTTAATATCACGCCATATATTCATCGTCTATCCATCTTATCTTTTAGAAGAATGAGCTTCCGTTTTCATTACCTGAGGTAGCATTCATCTACTCGGTCCCCGTGTGGATACAAACTCGTTTGTATCACACGACGAGGCGAAAACAGCAGTGTTTGCTTTGCATCCACTGACTGTCATCTCATGGCTCGATCTATTACAGAATATATCTGCAGCTTGCCACTGGCTTTCAAAAATTCATTGATAAAAATATCTTCTGAAAAATCCCACAGAACACATTGAGAATAAACAACGTGGCGAACAAGCTTGTTCACCACGTTGTTTATTCTCAAAAATATCTTCGTTCATAAAAAACACCAATTGAACTGGTTTCCTCGCAGAAACTGCAAATACTAACTGCCAGCTACATTCGACTATGAGAAGAAAGCATACCGAGGAATATTTGACGTGCATAAACTTGACCCACTCAACTTTAGCGTAGCTGTAATCGAAAAGCTTTAAGTTCAGTCCGAATTGATTTCGTTTATTATTTTTTTAATGCAAAAAACCCCAACCACACCAACCCCTTTCGAAGACTGCTTTATCGCGTCTGCGTGATCTTCCTTCCGCTGATTTCCCTAGTTATGTTTCGATACCGCGCACGCTGAACTTTAAAAATCGCCGGACAATTGGCCTGGCCCCATTGTTTGATCCCGTGCTTAGTAACATTTGGGGTTTATTATCGTGTCTTGTCATGCTTATGTTGGCTTCAGTGGTATCGCATAATTGTTTCACATCTATCTCACTTTCTGACTGGATTCGCTTTGGTTCGGCATCTAAATCAACGGTACGGGAGATACGGTAGCAGTTGACAAACTCGGTCAGATTGTTGACTGTTTCCTCGATGTCTACGCATTGTTGGTGTTGCCAATATCTCCACTCAGTGCGGTAATTTCGTTTCCGCCAATGACCATAAATCTAAAATTTCGGGCATAATTGACAGGATGGTGCTTTTATGCATTCCACCGTCGTCCAACTTAGATGTCGTGATCTCTAGTCTTGAATTTTACAGTGTAAATCCTTTCAGAATATTGCATTTCTGCGCAGTGCATTGCGCACGCAGATTTTTAAACAAATCTATGAGGACTGTAAAGATCCATAAGACAGACAATAAGGATGAACCATTGTTTAACAAATGGCGTTTCTAGGCTGGACTTACTCGTGCTTCGAAATCGTGAAGAAAGATAAAAACATATTAGGGGTTTATAGTTGTTTGTGAACTCGAATTCTTCCGATTTGAAACCTTGTAAAGTGCGCGGAAGGTGTCACGGTACTACACGGCCCGAATATAAATTCCCCATTACCGATTCATCAAACAGTAAGAAAACAGTTTTGAATGCTTTTTCTCAGACGAAAAAATTAAACTGTTAGATTAAATGAAAAGCAAAGCTTTTTGCCCTTAGAAAACTTAAAAACATAGATGACCAAAATGAAAGTTCATCTATTCACCCGAATTTACTACTGTGCGCGTGATGGTCTATGTATATCCAAATTCAATGTGACGTAGACTGTATATCAATTAGTGCGGAAGTGAACCTACTGAGTGGAATCCAATCGCGAAGTTGACAGAATGCATGTTAGTGTCAGTGTTTGTGTATAGCTCTGGTGCGTTATAATGTGACTAAAAGATGGTCAAAAGGGGAGTACTTTAGACACGCCATCTTGCACAACTGTTTTGTAAACCAATTTCGATTCAGAAATTGGGCAAAGTGAGTATTTTAATGAGTGCATCCAAGATTCTTCAGTGAACACTTCAACGTCGAGGTTGTTTCAGGAACCAAATCCATCCTGCAATGCGGCTTCGACGGAATACATTCGTATAGTGTTAGCTCACCATATTATGAATATTGTTTAATAAACTGCATTTTCACAATAAATATCATTTCTGAATCGTGGGTTCTCAAACACTCAGCTTTTCGCACGTAAAAATAAACTCCGAAAAAGGATAAACACTAATTTCAGGTGAGTTTCTGTATTTTATTTCTCGGCAAAAACTTAACCAAATGTAAAGCCTTCTTTCATTTTGAGCTTTTATTGTTCAGGGTTCAAAGTATTGTTTGTTGTAATGATTGTATGAATCAAAGAGATAAGCAAATTTGCTGCGGATGTCCAAAAAGTGGTCACATTCAAGAACAAGAGGGAATTTTGCAAATGCGCAACTGGTGTTAGGGTTCACTTCATTTTTAAGCTCGTTTGATGAAAATGAAACTGCAGGTAAGCGAAGACACGAATGCATCATGCAATCAATCAGGCGCAAATGACCGGTCCTCTGAAGTTAGGGAAAAAACAATTGAAGTATTGAGTTTCATACAAGTGGGCCAAAAATCGAAACAGTTTCGTTCATCTGAATTCGAAATTTCTCTTTGAAAAGGCCTTTGATCCGTGGTCCATTGCCTTTTATTCCTTCGATCGAAATACGCACAGAAAAGTTATAAATTATCATCCGTTGTTCATTTACCTTATTTTCAAAACAGGATATGTACTTTGTATTATTTCAACAACGGGGGCAAATTGATATTTGTGACGCGAGTTGGACTCTGTGAAACAATATTTCCATATCACGATTCGGAAGATTGCGAATATTTCATTTCACGAAGGGGAAAAGGTCACTTTTGTGACTTATTTATTCAATTAGCAAGATTTCCATATTTATCTATGTTGTTCAAATGAATATTTTATCCCGAATATTGTTTAGTATAAACCAACCTAACCAATTGTGACCTTTCCAATTGAAGCCCTAGACTGTTTGGATATTTTGGCAAATACAACTAATAATCAAATGGAAGTAAAATTAATTTGGATAGAGTTCAATGATCACTCGAGCGAAAATTGCACGGGTTTGAAATAGCGTCACACAACTGTATTCGTTCATTTGTAAGCCTAGTCTGTCACACAAGCTCTGTAGTTAGAAATATGCCTGAACTGATTGCTAATGTACATCTGTGGGTATAATGATAATGATGGGTCAGAACAGACGCTTGGAGTTAACGGGGCTGGTACCGTGTCTCCATTCGAAGCTGTCGGGCATCTCTGGCTGTTCTAGAGGTCGACATCTTAACAAGTTTACCTTGGCAATTCGGATCAGTCCGGACGGAGGCGGGGTGGCGCAGTGGTAACACGCACACGCCTTCGAGGTGAAAGGGCCCGGTTCAAACCTTGGGTGTGGCAGAGGATATGCACCACGGATGAGCTCTAACAAGAGCGAAACTCGAGTCTGGTGCTTCCGAGTGCAGGTTGGTCGGATGACCTGAGATTTGTGCGTGAAAGGTGGAGTCCGGAGGACAGTCAGCAAAACAAATATAATCAAATTGTCAGAACTGACGGATTTGGAACTGTCCGCATCGACCACCGGGTAGCGTACTTTAAACGAGATAATCGAATCCGGAACCATATGTTATTATACAAACCGTGTAACTTTAATCTCCCAAAACATATATTCATAAAGTAACCGAGCGCCGCTGTTTGTTAACAACGAAATGGCTTTGTTGTAAATGGGCCCCTACGTAGAGATTGCGTATCACAGAAGTCGATCGCAATGCGGGCAACCATTCAATGTCGGGAACTGGAGGGTGCCCTTTGTTGTGGTAATTATAGTAAAGAAAAGTCTGAGAGTCGGCCAAAATAACTAGACAGTTGGTGCTCGACTCACAACCGTTCACAACCGATTCTATCCCCATACCTCCTAATAATCACATACACGTGTGAGATCAATGGTATCTCGTTCAGCCCCGTACTTATATCTATGAATCATAACTGGGATTCGATTCAACGACAAGCATCATTTTTTTACTTTTCCCTAACTCACGCATTACATTTAAATGTACTCAAAAGGTTTTCGGTAACTTATTTTGACATTTGTCTCATAGATTCATACAGCTACCTCGACGTTCAGTTTTTCTTTTTTTAATAACTGCAACACAGTTACTATAAGATTTTCTAATCCGGTGTGTGTGTATGTGTGTGGCGTGTTGCTTACTTCTTCAAAGGGCGAATGAGATCCTTATTTGCGTAATAATTTAACCACCCCTTGTAATCAAAAAATAACCAGTTAGAAGAAACTTAGAGCTCCTCTCAGCAAGAAAGAATACGGTTTCAAGGGTATGGTCCCATACAGAATATCTAAGGAGATTTCGAAATATAAAAGTTGAAGAGTTCGGGTGTGCGTTATTTCTACTCGGCTGAACAATTTCAGTCTGAAGGCATTAGACGGAGTGCTTATCCTAAATTGTTTCATCTCACAGAAGCTGAAAACGTTTGTGCAAGCAGATTCTCATTCCAGACGAGGAATAGTGTAGTATGGAGACGACGTGAATTCCTGTCCGGTACAGGCGTTAAACTGATTTTCCTCAAAATGTGGACGAACTGACCGATCTTCCCCAAGTACACGCACGCGCACGCACTCACTCAGCATCTAGCACTTGTGAGTGAAATTGTTCAAAAGTGTACTTTGTGTTCATTCAAATCACATGTGTAAATGTAAGCATACAAGAAACCAGCGTAATCACTTTTACATTTAAGAAATAGCTCATGTGGAGTGTTGACAGAGTAAGAAATACAATTTCTCCGATGTTCTCCTCAAATTGCTGATGTCCCCGGTTCTGATTACGGCGTACTTCCTTGCCACTGTGGACTCGACTTAGTTGCCCAGTTTGGGCTTAGTGAATCTCTGGATTTTGTGTGACTGCTTCTGAGTTGGTGAGCCAGTCGATCAGTAAATGAATCAGCAACGTCTACTCGTTGACGGCGTACAACATCAGTTGCCTTGATTATCAATGGTTCAGCGTAGAATCAAGCGCAGGACCGACGATGATCGACCGATTTGGACTCAATGTTCTACTGAATTTGTGTCATCTCTTATTGACTAGATTTTTTAAACTCAGCGTTTCTAAAGGAGTAATTCGGTATCCCTTTATGTTTTCCATTTTGTAATATGTTTACGCATATACAAAAGAACTGTGATGTTCTGTAGATGATTTGATTCAGAACAAAATGGAATTTAGTCGGCGATTCTGGAAAACGTGTGGAAACCGTGAAACCTGCTTTCTATATAAAACGAGGCAACCCCATCAAAATCCAAAACATCGAAGTCAGTTTCAACGCTCAAATTGAAATATCGCACCAGTCATAAATATGTCGATAAAAGATTAGTTTGGAAAGACATAATTTTTAAATAATTTCTTTTATCTTGCAGCACCAACGCATAGCTCACCACTGAAAACCCTGGGAGTACTGTACTACTGGTATACAAATATTAGGAATCATCAGCAATGCAAATCCACCGAGTCCGCACTGGAACTCAAACCCGGTGTGAATGGTTGTGAGTCAAACACCTGACTACCAGACTAGCTGGGCTGGCTCTCTACGGTTGGACTAACATAAGTACTAAATAATGTAGCACTCTTCCATCAGTAACTCCGAACGGTAGCAACCCGTCTCCCACAAATCGACTGTGTGTTATCCTGGATGACTTCGCCTCAGTATCCTGAGTGTAATGAAGTCTTCACGTTACGAACAATCTAAGGAGCTTGGTTAATTGGTCGATATAAGTATGAGATCTGATTCACAAATAGCATGGTACTCAGCTCACCGCAGAAAATTTCATCGCAGTGGACATCTGTGTGGAAGAGAATAGTTGGTACAATTTACGAGCCAGTGACGAAAACGGTGCCATTCCATACAGCGTTGTCGTCATACAAAACGTTCTGGACCATCTCAGAAAGCATGGCTGGAAGATACTTTTCATCAAATCAATTACTTCGTGCTCGAGATCTCGGTGGAAGTGCACTTCTGGCAATTCCTAAGAGTTATGAAACGGCTACGAGATTCTTTCGTGATTTCAAGTATTGAACTGAAAGTTCGTATGGCATGTTTATTTTCCTTAGAATAATCGGAAAGCCATCTTGGAAGACTGCCCAAGAAATAATGAGTCTCGTGAACACAAGGGCGGTAAAATATTCCGACCGTAGTTATGAAGAACGACCGGTATATGTTAACGGCCAAGAAGACAAAATGGTTCTGGTAGAATAAAATGTATAACACTGAATTATAAGCTGCATAGCTCGACTAGTTTTTATCAAATTTGCATTTGAATCCCAGTTTTTTGTTTTGTTTTGTAAACTGAAAACCTCTAGTCAAGTGTTGATGGATTTTCTCTCTTGGTGGTGAAACACTTCCACTGAAAAAACAAAAAAACACTTCGGGTTTAAACTTACATTGGATAAAGACCGACACAGATCTTCGTCCACATTGATATGAACCATTCCAACCTGCTTGCTCAATGCCTCTCCTGCTCTGTCCGAAGCGATATATCTTCACTCAGCCACTCCATATCCTCGTCATGTTACTTCAAGTGCTAGGTTATGGGCATTCATTTTATTTTGCAGGCACAAATTGCAATGAATTATTGATTGGGACATTCGCACATCTCGCTTTTGACAGCTGCTCGCACGACTTGCCTCCGTCTAAGTTTTAATTAATTTCCTCAGTTAAGCAGCTTATGAAATAAATAGCTTTGAATCAGACGAAGAATATTCGTGGTTGTCTCCATAAGATCAGTCCTATCCGCGTCTTCTGAAAGCAAGGTACAATGGCCAAGTTAACTCCGAGTGACAATCGGATGGCATGAGTCTGAATGGAATCACAACCAGTACAACTGCTGCATTGATACAACGTGGTCTCATCCACCATAATCAAGTTTCAATTCTCTAAATTATGGCAAAATCAAGGTGGTGGGATCGGCTGCCAGTAATTTGACAACTACTGTAACTCTCGATCGAAAACGATCCAATCGTGCAAAGGCGGTCTTATTACAAGTGGGACACTTCACTTCTTCTCCACGTCAGCCGGAACGGATTTCTTCAAATGGCATTCACTAGTCGAATATTTTGTACGGATGTGACTCCATGAAGTTCAAAATAACACATCTTAGAATCTGGGATAAACTTTGCAATGTAATATTGTGGTACATTGTTCTATCACTGAGCTGCACTTTGAGGATATCCCCTCAGGATACTGAATAATCTGTCATGTCCCCTGGAACAAGAACCTCGTCAGCGGGATATTGCTCTTGAAAGTGTGGCTGATAAACAAGCATTCCTTTTCAGACATGATTACTGACGATATCCGGTACTGTTCTACCATGTCCTGTCAACCATACATTGTAACGGCATGTTTATGAAGTTTAGAAAACAACTGTTCGTTGGAACTTGTGTTCCTAATGTGTCTATAGGCATTTTCCATCAATTAGTATAAAATTCATTTATATCAGCCCACAAAAATATTTGGACTTATGACTATGATGCGTATCTAAGTGCTCTCGCCAGCTTCAAATTTCCGGTTGTATTCCGTTTATGGTTAACTGGTCAGTTATCTACCAAAAGCAACCCTTTTCTTGTCTGTTCAAGTATACTTTTGATTGATTGCATTGCCCTAGTTATCACCAACTGTCTTGGTGCAAAACTAGTCAGCTTTTTCCATGTTTACAAATGAAATACAACCGTCTAATCTAAACTACCGATTGCTGTCCCAAACAATGCGCAGTGTCCGTATTCATGATCGACGTTGCTATGATGACAGAAGGTCCTCCATTGCAAACCATGTACAGGACTACTTAGGTCTTAAGAGAACAAATGTTTCTCTCTGAGTGGCACCATAAGGAATATGCCAAAGACTAGTGAATACCAAACACATATTCACTCACACACACACGTACATACATACATGCATGCATACATACATACATACTTACATACATACACACATACACAAATACATAAATAAATACATACATACATACATACATACATACATGCATACATACATACATACAAACAGAAGTAAACGTTTCACATGCTCTTCAGGAATGTGACCTACGCATTACGCGTACCGTATCTATTGCAACTTGCGTCACACTTATTCCAAAGAAATCCAGATGAGGGTATGTACTCATCAAGAAGCCGAACATACATCATTACCAGGGCCAATTTAGTAGCGAACTTGAAGTGACTGCTTAGTTCACGAAGTACGGTTAGCTTTTGTCTTCTTCAAATTAATTTCATCTTTTACGGAGTGTTTTCCTACAAAATGACTATCTGGAGCGGTTAATGGACAGGACGATGAAACGACATGAAGAGAGACCAGAACAGACAGTATTCGGAACGAAGTCTATATTTGTCAGTCTGCCGTTCAAAAAAGATACCGAAACTATAATTATTCAACAAAGACTAAAAGGAGTAGTCAATAGAACATTATATGTTGCATAAGCACAAACTGCTTTCGAGTCCAAATCTATCGTGTGTTTTCGACCGAAGGATTCCGTAGCCCCCTTCTATAAGTAATCATCCATCTGTTCTTGTGAAATTGAATTTACTGATGGAACCACCAGGTGCCTGTTCGAACGCACTCAAGAACATCAACCGACTCGGTTAAACATGGGAGCAGTTAGAATAATTAGGTGTGCTTCCGCACCTTATAGAATCAGACAATTTTATAAAAGTGATAAGCGCTTTTCTCACAAATTACGAAGCTCTCCACTATGTCTTTTCTCAATGTGTTTCGTGGGATTTTCCGGATATCTAAAGCATAATTCTGACCTTTTATTGGCTTACTGATTCACGATACAGTATTAGCGCTCAGTTATCCATCGGAATTCATCTGCAATGGATCTGACTATCGAACGACTAGAGAAAACTTTCAGCGAAAGAGTCTCTGATTGTTAATTTGTCACAGTGAGTTCAATGCTACTTAGTCCTTCACATGTAATTTATTAATGACGAAATGAAACAATTCCTTTATTTCGTTTATGGATGAACCTTGGATGTACGACACTTTTTGTCATCTTTATTCCGAATATAATAAATTTAAAGCTACATATTTGCTTTCCAAACCCCATTGGGTAAACATTCAGTAATACATTGTCTTACTCACAGCAACTGTGACGCAGCATTGGCAAAAGACCACAAGAATAAAGGGGAATTTAAGAATTACGGGGAAAAACTGAGAAGCTAAACGCAACCTAACTTCATCATCAGTGTTTGCTAGGTTTCATGTGAAACAAGCGCAATACGTGACAACAGCGGACCGATAGGCAGTCGTACGTGCGTGACTTGTTCGGTGTTTCTTCCGAGTGGTTGAAGATAAGGCACATTTGCCAAGGCGTTTCTAAAGCGGGTTATGCAAGTCAATTCCTATTCTCTCTCAGAAAGATTCGCTTAATATTTTATCCCTTAAGATTTTGTTTACTTTTTTTATTATGTAATTATGATACAATGTTTCGGCAAGGGGTTTGTGGCCAAACATAAACTACCAATTGGGGAAGGTGATGGTGAGATACAATAAAGTACATTATGGTACTGCAAGGAGTTAAACCTGGGTAAGGATGAGAGCTTGAGAGTCCTTTTTATTGTGATTAACTCTTTATTGCTTAATCCAGGGAAGATGACGTGGAAGACAGGAATACAACAAGAAAGTTGGCATAGAAGGAAAGACAAAATGTCGAACCAGATCAAAGAGTATAGACATTGCTCTCAGTGGCACGGGTTAATTTGTCCAGTGATCTCACTTTGGTGAAAACACAGTCAATATGTTCAGACCAATACAGATTGCGGATGGTTGTAACCCCAGTGTACCTGAGGGATGGCTGCCGATCAACAGTGTGGTGTCCCATGGGATATCTGGGCAAGATTCCAAAACGGTAGAATTTTATTGTTTATTACCACAGCGTAGTCAAAATTGTTGGTAGGTTGTCGACGTTCCGGTCTCCACGAGTTACCTTTTTCAATACTGGTTTTACAACCGAATGAAACTGATTCCAAAACGTCCACGTATGAGAGGAGAGAAGAAAACAGTTGGCATTTAGGGGATTCAGGTTAAGTCATGAGCTTTAGACCCACTGGTACTGAATAGTTCACCTGGTAAAGAACCTTCTACTTACAAAGCTGAATTGTCTGCCGATATATATATATATATATATATATATATATATATATACATGTATATAACCGTTTTGTAATACAGGACTACGTCAATGTTAAAGTGAAGAAGAACGATGTGCACGGGACTAGTGCATTGGTCGCTGTTACCGACGCAGAATGGAAATAGCTCGGTCAATCAATCTCTTGCTGTCCTGCTGTCATTTCCAAGCTTTCTGCAATGACCCATTATTGGACAAACTCGTTTTAGTTAACCGACCCACTTTTGGCTATTCAGCTCGACAAGGCGTATTTGTGTGTGGTGGTGACGGTGCGTTGATGGGTGGGTGGGGAGGGTTTGTTTGTTTGTTTGTCTGTCCGTTGACACACAATAAACCCACTGCGTTTAGGAGACTTTGAAATGTCAAGTACAGTTGATATGCTAATTTTCTCACTCCCCGTAAACGGAAATTGGTTCTCTGCAAAAATTTCCATTAGGCCGTTTCCGCCTAATTCGTCCGGGAGAAATGTCTCCTGCTACAGAGGCGGGCCTAATTGAAATATTGTCCTGTTCTTGATTGCGAAGAATATAGTTTTGTTTTAAATACAACCACGCAATGAACTCGAGACATTTGCGCGTATTTGTCCAAAAACCAGATTATGTTGGTCAAATTATCACCCAATGAACGACCAACGCATGATTTATGTCTATAGATTCGCAGCTGCTATATTTATTACTGAAGCATGCGTCAAGATGAGATGCACTGAAATCATTCTGGATATAAATCGTGCAATTAGTCGGGCATTACCATCTTTACTTTCCAAACCTTCTTCAGGCGAGAAACAGTACTCACGAAAAAGCTGAATGAAACTGTGTCTAAACCATTTCGACAGATTTAAAGGCTTTGATCCTTGAGTCATGAAATTTAGCATGTGGAACTCAAATTATTTATCTCCATGTTAATATTACTTCTTTCTTTCTGTTGGCCGACGGTGATCGAATGGTCGAATTGATGATCCAAGCAAATGCAGCATCACAAAACTGAGGGAAGTTCTTAAAACAAACCGGTTGTAAAATCAGTCTTGAAAAAGGTTACCCGTGGTGACCGAAACGCCGACAACCTATCAACGATTTCGACTACGCTGTGTTATTAAGCAATAGAATTTTACCATAACATGTCACATGGCGCATCGATTTTTCGATACACTCCGAACCCATCTCGGTTCCGACACATTTGTCCCAACAACATTCCAAAAAGACTCCACTATGAGCAGCTAAATAAAAATTTCCATCATTTTTAACAAATCAGTACGATGAACTTTCATAATATGAAATACTGAGACACTGAATGAAAATAGCGCTTGTTCTATCAAGCACCCAGAAATGTAGCATGATACAGTGCCTCAGGTTGAAACAGTCGAGCAATTTTCTCCCAGCAACACATATTCAAGAGCATCACTTTCCATTAGTGTATTTTAGGAAATAAATGAATCTAGCAACTGCAGAGGGCTAGGTTTCTGATTTTTTCTATCTAATTTAATGGATATGCTTTTGAGTCGCCCAGTTCACAGAAACATTTTGTTCTCGTCTATGAACCTACTGATTGGCTTTCTCAAGTCTTTTGGATTTCATTGATTTCCCGAAAGGCAACAGATGCTTCTGAGAATTTTCCTATCCCAAATCTTGTTTTTTTGCAGTGTTTTTGACTTTCTTTCGAGCAAGCAATTATTCTGTGCACAACATCGCAGACAAATACAATTAATATTTGTAATCGAAGAATCCAATAGGCTTAATCAATTGAAGACTGATTGTCCTATATTTTTTCTAGCTTTGTTTGTCAACCTTGGAATGAAGCACGATAGCTTTGAACTCGTGTGACTGATTTGTTCATCTTTAGCGTAAATACAAATCACAATCACATGACCTGATCAGGGTAATTGAGTGTTTTGTTTTCCTAACTACCTTATACCCTAAAGTTCTTTTACTGTAATTCATCCCTGCTCAGTTGGATAAATGCAAATTCCGTTCGATTCCCATACAGAATAACATGCTAAAAGGCTTTTGACAAGGAAATAACAAATGCAGTTGTTAGAGATTGTATCCATTATCTACACTTAGACCCTCGAAAATGTAATTGTTTATGTTTCTTGACTGGTTACTGAAACAAGTTCTCCATCAATCGATCGACTGGGCAAAAATTGAGTGGTTCGGGCATATAATGTGTACCAAAAAATACAGTCCGCAGCGACTGTATCGATTTTCGGCCAAGGAGGTTGTAGAGTGCCCGTCATCACAGCCCAACCTCGAGGACCAGCGTCCTGACTGATTTCAGTGTCGCTAACAATCGGTATCAGCCCACCTTAGTTTACTGAAGTGGTATTGTCCACACCACGGAAGATTCCGTTTGTCCCGATCTAAGGCCTTTTTGTAATAGCTGGGCTATTGCGGAACCTGCAACTTCCTCCGCGGTTAAACCAAGGTGTTCACTACATTTCGGTACATCATCAATAGTGGAATAAATGAGACTATGCAGGGGCACCCGAACTATTTCGTGACCACAAAATAGGCTCAAAAAATCCATAAATCTGATTTTGCTACAGGGGAGGCAGACAGTTGTCAAAGATTTCTTTGAATCCGCTGTTTTCTTTTTCAGTTGAGTTAGATTCGCTTGTGAAACGGCCTTAGTCCGACTCATCCCCTGCTTATGAGTCAGCGTGTGTGGTTCGCTCTTTAGAGTCAAACATAGACGTAGCATATTTGCAAACCGAACTTCATATAATCCATTCTTGCCAAAAGTTTACATCGCGCTAACCTACGGAAAAATCAACAAATGTCGGATGCAGTTATTGACATTTGGATAATTCTGTATGGTTTAACGTGATCCATCGGGTCAAAATATACTCGCATTTCGAACATGCCACATTTGCGATTATATCCGGATCTAGTTGGTGGATGAACATCTGCGTGAAATAGAGTTGTTAAAATACTGAAGTTTCGCAAATCCAAGCACGATTACGTGGCATATTAACGAAGTGTGCAACTGTTCTGAAAGATAGTCGTTCCACTTTCATGACAGATTGTTATGAGACGTTGCACACATTTTGGATACAATTTTGCATTGTACTTCCACGAAAAAATGTGGTTATGAAAATTTCCTAAGTTCTATGCAATCGAAAAGTTATTTTGCCATTGAATGAGACAAGGAATGAGAGTATTTTTTGGTAATGAGAGTCAGTATCGGACAAAGTTTATCTTAACATTCCGAATCCTGTCTGATTCATTTATTGCTCCTGAGACCCCTGATCTGTTTGCTGCTTCAGCGACAGGCTCTGCAGCACCGTACTCATTGTTAGCTGGTGTGATTGTGGAAATCAATCTCCGTGCATTTGCAGATCGAACAAGTGTAATTCCCCCCCCCCTCCCCCTCTACACACACACGCACACACACACACACACACACACACCGGAATAACGTCCCTCCTGCATGCTAAACCATATGATGACGACAGTGTTAGCTGCATAGGGAAATCTTCCGTTTCTAAATCATGTATTATCTTTGCTCATTGCCTTATTTGACCTATATCATCAATATGTACAGAAACCCCAAACGAAACCTTTAATTTTTAAAAGAGTCAACCTTAGGTTAGACTGACGCTGACATAACCTCACCAACAATTTAATCTTTTGGAAACATAGGGGTTACATGGAAGACAATCTGTAGGGACTCAGTATGCGGTTCACGGGACAGCGCACGACACGGTTTTCCAGCCATATGCAGCGAGAAGCCTCAGACCGTGACCCGGTACTACAATAGGCAGTTGTGATTGGTCAACTTGTCATCTAACTTTAGTTTCACCTATACATACTAATTAGTCTTGCAATAAGATTACAGTACACTGCAGAAACCTTAGCGCTCCTGCTATTTCGACGTGAACAGCTTCCGGTTGAAGTGATTTCGACGTTCTTTAAACTCAACAATTTTGTTTAATACGCAACCCCCCGAGTAAAAATGGAATGATTGAAGACATGTTACATATATAATTTGTATTGTGCCTAGATATACCAGTCAAATGGTGTAATTCTGTTATACATCCATGGTGGAAAGTTCGAACACCAGCCACTACCGTCCAATTCTGGTCGTACATAGCAGTTCTTTGTTATCCGGCTTGTCACGGGGCGTGTAATGCCTTGGGATCTCAAGGGTATTACTCAGAGATTATAAAGCTTAGCAAAGCAATGGGCATTTGAGTTCATGAAAGAATGTTCCTTCAATGCACTTATTTCATCCGTGGGATAAAATGATGGATATTAGTCACAGTGTGATCTGCTCAAGTGTAAACTGCGGTTCCAACTAGTTTTCCCCTATAAGCCCAAAACCAATGCCTATGATAACTAGAAATTTCAAACCAATTGAATAGAAGCGGCTGAAGTGAAATGCATACCTTGACACAAGAGCTGTTTTTTTAATTGTAACGACTAGTTCGATGATCGATATCACTTGACGCTAATATATTGGCCCTTGTCTAAAGGGATGGCTAGAGAATGCTTAGATGCAGAATGGTTTCGAGTCACTCAAAGTCGTTTTATGTGTGGTTTTCAAAAGATTCATTTTTTTGATTACATGCTCGTGCATGAATGCAATGGAAGGGGTATACCCCGAAGCCAAAAGGTCCAGTGCACCACCAGACCCTTAGACTTGGACTGGCGAAGAAACACATAAGGTCCCAATAGGTCGGGTACGGTACGAGCCGGACGACAGTGGATTTCTGTCTACCACCATCAGTGTTTTTGATTTGATTCATCACACACTGACAACGATCAGGTCAACGATAATGAACCGCGGAGCACTGACCATCTATTTCATTCCCATGGGGATTCATCAGCAGGACACGTCCAGCGAACTGTAATTGACCGATTGTTTCTTTTCAAATCAGATTGTTCCTTTATACTGAATAATGAATCCCCTCATAAATAACTGAAATCTCCTGTCACTGAAACGGATTCAATATTAACTTCAATCTATTGTATAGAATGCACTATTGGCTCAAGGAGTTTGGATTTCAGATAAGGGGAAATCTACTTGGACTCTTGGATTCGAAAAAATGCAAGTGGGTTTATCCGTTATCTTAAATCTGTTTCGTCTAAAGGCAAATGATTTATGGATTTTGTAGCTAAGCACTGCCCCAATTCTGTACTTTTTCTCGTTACATTGATATGCCATCAGATTTTACTGAGACGTAATTTGCCGATACTGATAGTGTAGTCTGGTCGACGCAAAGTCTTAATTGGCACACTTTCTCACTGCGGAACAACCTTCTCTGGGCATTAGCCAGTTCGCCCATCGTTGACTTGCACAGTTGTATGGCAATTCTTCCAGATCTCACTCGGTATTCAACAAATGATACCTTATGGAAGTAAAGAAATGCATTAGATGAAAATAAAAACAGATAGATACACAGGATTTTCATTAAACATGTGACACACTTAAGTTATAATCAAAAGAAATGTTATCAGTTGAGAGATGGGACGTGGTCCTCGTTCAGGCCCTGAAACCCGTTAGGACTGAATGCTGCGAAATCGTCTTGAACAAACATACTCAATAGATGGTTCCATTAGAAGGTGTTTTTCACTGTAGACATCAAACACATTTGCTTGTGTGCGCATTAGAGGTAAGGACGAAAGAAGGCAGAAGTGTTCATTCTAAATCAATCAGTTGCATCCATGCAGGCCCCTGAAACCGCATCATGGCTCATTGCTACATGGTCTACCTATGGGTAGGAAAATCCAACCAGACGCGCTCAACCTATATGGTTTCGTGCCAATTTATTTTTCCTGTAATTAGTTGGAACCATATGCACACTTCAGTCTCAATTATTCTCCTAGTCGCCTGGTTATGAAAAATATTGACAACAATAGCAACAACAATAACGTACTCATAATAATATTATTAAATCCCTGGTTCTGGTTACGGCTAGACTACCGACAGACGAGATATTGTTCGTTTGTTTCCCAGTAATCACCACCAAGCATGACGGAGTTATGAAATATATCTAATATCTATATGGACACTGAACGTATCTAGCAGGTTATTCTAATAGAATTTCAAATTTCATCGAAATAACAAATGAAAGTTGCTGTTATTTTCCGATTGAAATGCACTATTTTAGCCCACCTAAGTCAACAGAGTAGGAAACCGCTATCATGTACCTTCCAGGTTTTATTCACTAAGTCGCCAAATTCTTCTTCTAATTGCTTTTCTGGTCTTACAGTAAATGATGGCCCTAAATTATATATATATATATATATATATATATATATATATATATATATATATATATATATATATATATATATATATATATATATATCGTTCAGCAACACCTTTACGCACATTTGACAATAATTTATGTCGTCGTTCTTTACAAACACAATTCGTGAATAGAAATTCATTGCCTTTATTCTACTGAAATCTAGACAATCCAAATCCATTTTTAGACGAATTGGGCCTAGAACATGGTCAACGGTACTACGGGCAAGACTGAAATTCCGTGTACTGGAGATGAAAACGGCTCGCCCATGATGCTTCGATTGATGCTGACTGTGAATTCCTTTTGTCAATTGGACGGTCGTATCTATTTTATTTCACTAGACATTATTCTTTAGAGAGCCAAATTTTACCTTGCCATTATCCATAGAAGCATGTGAATACTGCGAGAATAAACCTCAGAAGCTGAACCATATTGCATCTAATAATGGTTTTTCGAATTGATATAGAATCTTGATGACCCACACCCCCCCCCTTGATGAAACCGGCGATGCGCACTAGTGATGGAGTTTAGGACTACTCTTAGAATTATCGGGGCAATGTAGAAATCATCCCCTTTAGGCACCTCATAGGTGCTGATTCAGGTGGTCAGTCACTCAGTTAACCAATTCAAGCAAACCCAAATGCGGAACAAAACTTGTTCCATCTTGGATTCCTTTAATAAATAAAAAATTCTTTCAGCAAAAAGCATTCTATGCAATATGTGTTTCCTGTCAACCTCCCCGATTCTATTTTCCCCGTTTGGGTGTGATTGAGTGTCATTAAGTTATCATGAATTACCAAACTGTTGAATTACTCAAGGCAGACAAGTCAAACAAAACGAAATTCGTCACGTATACACTGACAAAAAACGAGCAAACAGAGTTTGAATACAATCAGCCATTCGGCCTCAAATTGGTCCACAAATAAAACATGAAATCCTTGTGGCTGTAACATATACGTATCACCGGAAGATGAACCAAAATTCTCTAGGAAATTTGACCTGAGTTGGAAGTCGCAATTAAAGAAGATCAAGTAATGAATTGTGTGAGTAGGTTTACGAATGCCGGAAAACGCAGCAAAACAAACGCGGAAATAATAACAACCAGGAGCTGCAGCTTGCTTCAACATACCTATGGAGTAGTCAGTAGCTTCAGGATGAAATGCACCGACATCATGCCGTCCATTGAGGGAGTGAGAAGGATACATAATAAAAAAAATTGAAGTTTATATCATAAGCAAAAGGTTGGACAGTGAAAATTTCCTCCCAACCGTGGTAAATAAGCTAAACAAAACATGGCTTTTTAGTTTCTTGATATCAAGCATTACTGCCCGTTGACACACGACAGATACCAAACCGCCTAAGCTAGATTTTCCTGTCTTCTTAAATTACCTGTCATCTTTGTCATTAAAGCAAATGTAATTCAATCACTAGAATGGTCACGCGATGTTTCAACGTCTATAGGTTTTGATAAACTCTAAACAAGTTAGGTTAAAATATTCACCAAATTTGATCGAAATTTGACTTTCTTGTCATAAGCTTCAAATTCGAGTAGAACATTCAGTCTACAAATGACCACCCTTCTGAAATCTCAAATACAGAGCCCACTAATTTTTCCCTATGTTTTTTTTTCATTTTTACGAGCAGCGACTACTCATTTTTGTGCAGGTTAGAGTGGAATTAAATCATGACCAAAGAAACAATATTCCTGGTTAGCAGTAACCCAAAGTCGGACCTGCTGTGAGCTTCAAGATGACTTTATATTTCGTTTGTTTTAATAACTGTTTACAACAAACGATTATTGAGACCGATGAGGTTCCGCGGAGTACTGCGATGCAACTTGTGCCTCGACTGTTCAATTTTCAGAACGAACATGAGTTTCGCACTGGGTGAAATAAACTATCCTTTCAGGTGCTTAAATTGACGCATGTGTTCTGTGAGCGGGGAATTAAATTCAGTAAGTCGTGCACTGCAGTCGAGTAAGAGAATTGCCATATATTCCATTAAATAATGGTTCTGACATTGTTGAATAAGTGCGTGCAGTTATTCCACCTGAAAAAGTAGCAAATTACAAAAACACTTTCCATTCATGCGCCCGTTGTAGCGCACAAAACATTTTCACACGTCCCGCGACAGTTTCCGTCGTTTATCGCTGCGGGAATTTGCATTCAGTTTGCTAGCTCTACCATCACACTGAGAATAAACTAACCGTGGATTTTCCTGTTTCCGGACCCTGGAAGAAAAACCTTTCACTCAACATTTGTCCCTGAAGTTAGGATAAATTTCGAAGAAACACACTAGATGGAGAGAGACCTCCTCAAACTGAGCCCACGGGGCATATGGAGAACGTTTACTCAGTCCCTTACTGAATGAACTTCACCCATAGTGGTCGACCGATGCGTGGATGATGCTTCATTGCCCATCGGATGGGAAATTCAGTGTATACAACATACATGAGAATGAACCCGTTTAGGTTACCGTCTGAGACAGCCCATTGGTGATGTGATGTATGAAACAAACGTACAGTTCGAGTCTGGTTTCTAGTTGTTACTCGTTGGATATGCACTGGTGATGGCTTCGAACAAACTCTTGTGGTTTGCGGTGGTAAGCAGAGCATTGAACAACCATTTAGGAAACTTTGGTAAATAATAAATTAAAAAACCACAACACGTGACGGTGTTGTCACTTGCCCTAAGTATAATAATAAAACAACTGAAAGATGAAAAAAGTAGAGTCGAATGTGTTCCTAATGGTCAGCACAACCGTATCTCACATCTCATATCAACATGGTTTACGAAAAACGAGACAACGCTTATGGAACGGTTGTGCGTTTGAAACCAATGAACTTTATATTCAAGAATTCATTATCTTTGAATATCTGTTAGTGGTATGTTCAGTGATACTCTGACAGTGCCGCTATTGACATTACACTAAATCTCAAATTGTCCTGAATAGGAAATATAGCAAAACCCTTTCACTTAAAATGAACAGAGCAGATTGAAATCAGGAAAAATAGATATTGTCACATAAATACATTTAAGAAATTTGGAAACTAAACTAAGCAATTGGCAGATATCAATATTAGCTCTCATTCTAATAGATCTAACTCGTATCGAATGCGACCAGTGAGTCTTCATTCAATGCGAACTGACGTGCGTGAGCTTTGAATGGAAACATTCCACAGCCCAATGATGCATCTAGCTATCAAAAAGAACCGAGCATTCTGGCCTTACCACTAGGAGTGACGGAGTATCATATTATATCGAATTAGTTCGGGTGTAAAAAATGACCATACAGCCTATCCGTTTGTACGCACTAAATCCTAACCGAATCAACGTTTATTCACAAACTTGTTAGTTATTCATCAAAAGAAATACTTGAAAACATACCGCTTCCTAGAAACTTGACCAATTTTGCCCATGTTTCTGATTCAATGAAAAAAACTTTATTGATCAACCCTTTTTTTCTATCTACAAGACTAACTTCCCGAAAAATTCACTTTTTTCTATCCGGTAGCTGGCAAATGAAAGGGACGAAGGAATGTATCACCAGTGATTTGAATCAAATTCTCTAAAAACCTAAAAAACATGAGCTAAAAAAGACGACTTCGAAACGTTTTATTGGGATACTTCTTTTTATTTATTCAACGTTGACGTCGATATCCAACGTTACTTATATACACTGAGCCAACAAACCAACAGCGCAACCAAAATGGATTTTCAACTACGTAAGCTCATTTACTCCAAGTGGACGCGAGTATTTTGGAATTTTTTAGAAATAACGGTTCGTTGGTTATAATTTATGAAGTTTTCTCCACCGTCTTCGCAAATCTATCTGAAATATTGCATTTGATAGTAGCGCAAGCTTCAGAAAAACTATTCAACGACTGTTTCTTTAGAACTACTGGCCAATTAGAGGGAACGCTGTTCTAGACAAAATTATCACAAACCATCCCGATCTTTTTCACCTACAACTGAAAGCTCTTGTTTCAACGAGTGATCACGCTCTTATTATCATCAGACCCAAAGTTTAGTCACGTTTAGCGCACTGTTCACTCGTCAGGACAAAACAACTAAAGATAACCTCCAGAAATTTGTCACCTACCCACATTACTCTTCTTCAGAGATCCCTCTCCATTGTTTCTTCGTGGTTTTCCTTCGATTGCTCCCTTTGCCCGATAGACCTATTTACGAAGACACTGAATGCGATATTTGATTTGTGTTGTCCTAGGGAGACTGCATGTATTACCAACGATAGAATAGCTTCTCTATAGCTGAAATCTCCGAGAAGGCAAAAAGAACGTGCCTATAAACTACACTACCAGGCTTCGGTGAAACGACACTTCATCCTGACCAAACAAGAGATTCGACGGCTGAACGACACATTTGCCGACCAGTTCTTTTGTACCACCAATAGCAAACTCCTCTGGCAAGGAATCCGACTTTTACGTGGACAACGGGTCTGATCAAAAAACTACGATGTAGATGCTGATAGCCTGAAAGCCACGTTTATTCACCCTTCATCGGATACTCTGCCATCTGATTTTCTTTCTGTTCCCTTAGATATTGAGCCAGTTTCCTCAGAAGTCTTCAAGCTTCTTCGAACCTCAAAAACACCTTCTGCTGCGGGTCCAGACGCTTCACCCTCCCATTTGGAGCACGTCAGCTATCCAGAACCATGACTTCCCTCGTCAATAAAACCGATGCTGTTGGTGCTATTCCCGCCTCCCGGAAACCCGTGACAGTAGCGCCTATACCCAAACACTTCAAGCCCAGCAATTTGGCGAAACGCTTTCGTCCCATCGCCACCACTTCTTCTGCGCTCAAGTTGACCGAGCGTGCTATCCTAAGTCGATTGTGTTCCTCTTATGCTGTTCAAAATTACCCCCATCAGTTTGCGCACAAACCCACCGCATGCACTCTGGATGCAGTTGCTTCAATTTTCTATTTCACTTCAAACAACTTAAATCGTTCCATGAATTCCGTCCGATATGTTTTCCTCGACTATTCTTCCACATTCGATTCGAAAGTTAGAGTCCTTTGGCTGTTCCACCTCTTTACTCTCTTGGTTGGAAGATTGCTTTTCCAACAGAACTCAACGTACTAGAGTTGGCACAAGTTTATCGAGTCCTTTGATTAACAACTCAAGTGTCCTTCAGGGTGCCGTTCTTT
The DNA here is from genome assembly GCA_948099385.1 of Fasciola hepatica. Classification (NCBI taxonomy): domain Eukaryota; kingdom Metazoa; phylum Platyhelminthes; class Trematoda; order Plagiorchiida; family Fasciolidae; genus Fasciola; species Fasciola hepatica. The sequence goes on from CANUEZ040000019.1 coordinate 9,827,925, forward strand.
CCCCCTTTCTCTTCGCCACATATATTAGCAACTTTGCCACTGCACCACCTGCACAAACTCTCAAGTACCCTGGTGAAGTCGTATTCTGTCAACCTATCTCCAACCAACACGAATTTAACTCTTTTTTCGAGAACCTATATAATATTCAGAATTTTTCGTCCCATCATGGACTTCATCTCAACTCTTCCATATGTTTTGAGTATACCTTCTCCCTTTCTCGTTCGTCCTATCCCAATGAGCAATTAATCATCAACAGTGTCCCTATTTCCAGAGTTGATTCGGTCAAACGCTAAGGCGTCACAATCAGCAACAATTTACAATGGTCTTCTAACATTCTCGATTGTGGTAAAAAAAACCGCATAGACTGTCTTTTCAAATTCGTAGGCTTAGGCAGTTTGGTGCCACACAAGCTGTCCTTCTTTCGTCTGTCCACCAATGTGTTCTACTAATCTTACTCTACTGCTTTTCCGTAATCTTTCCTGGTCTACTTAAGAAAGATTTTATCACTCCACGCCGCGGCCTAGCCACTATCACTCGTGTCTCTTTGATTTCCATGGGCCGTCTCATCCCGAAAAATTGCCATTTGCACATTATAGCCTGTGAAATATTCACCAACAAGATTCTCGTTGACCCCATCCATCCCCTGTACCGTGACTTATCTGCATGCCGTTTGCATCCGTCCACACAATCCGAATTTAGACTTATCCTATCCCACATAAATTTCTATCGTAACTCTACACTGCCTTGCTTAGCACGTGTTCTGGTTGACAAAATAAAAGTCACAGGGGAACTTCGCACTAACCTCGGTGGTTGAACCAATTTTATTCCAAAAGTACCTATTTTCAAGCCTATTTCAAATTGTCATTGGTCAGTTTTCCTTCTTTCGGCTGAATTATGATTTTTCGTTAACTCGCTAAATTCTTCAGTACAGTACAATACAATGTGATTCCTTTGTTCCAATTGATTCTCCGGAGGCATTTGCCGACTTTTCCCGATTAGAAACGTCAAGTAAAAAAAAGTAAAATGCCTGCAACTATGACTTTTGATAATCGATGTATTGCACAGATGTTCTGTTCTAATCCCCTCCCTATTGTCTTGCGTTTCAATCGCACTGAGTGGTCCTCACGGACGGATCGTCACACATACCAGCTCGTGCAAAAACCATATATGTAGACTCGGATGGGTGTTGTCTCCAAGTTGGAAAAAGGACGGCGACTTGGAACAAGATTTAATTAAATCAGCCGGGCCCTGAGGTGGTTTTAATCAGAACGGTAGTGAAAAATAAACGTGTCCAATGACTGAATCTGTAGTTCTTACTGCAATAAGTATCTTGGCAGTCTTCTAGGAGCAAAATAATTTTGCATCGGTTTTTCCAGCCTATTTTTGAAACATTAGTTACAGCAAATCAAGAATAAAACCTTTCGGTACATAGTCGCTTCGTATCTAACTAAGGCTTCAGGGGAAATACTCCGTTTCAGAGGCCAACCGAACATCACGTTACTGAAAGCCACTGATGTATCTGAGACAACAATGAAGATGTATCCGCCCCTGTTAACTTGTTTCTGATGGGTTTTGAAATTAATTTTACAAAATCATTTTAAATCCACGTTTTTGAATACGAACATGTTTAAATCTCACTTACAGCAACTTGATTTATTGGACAGAAAGTTACTTGTATATCATCAGCAAAATGTACACATTATGTTAGCAAACACTCTTTGATACGCATGAGCAATGCTCTCCAGCTTAAACGCATCGTACCACTCTCGATGAGATCAAGCGTAGCGTAATGTCATCGTCATGGGCACACGCAACCAAAAATAACTTTCAAAGCCCGTCACTCAACGTTGTCCGGTGATCTGTCTAAACCATCTCGGTCAAAGCACTAGCGGAAGCCATGCTGGTGTGCCCCTGCATCAAGCCCATTGGATCGATTCGCAGCTCCATCAGGTTCAGTCAGTACATTAGTATTCAGTTCTAGGTTTTTTGGCAACACAAGTAGATTCATACCACAGCAATTAAATTCTCTTAGAACATAGAAAAATGCCATCTGTTGATAGCTCTTCTAGATTTTTGATGCAAGTAACATATACAGATAGGCGGATAAAGATTTTCGAAAGTGCACTACCGGCTTCGCAGTTATTTCCGCCCATCGGATATGCATATTCGGTACTCCTCTGTCGATCCTTAAATTTCAACCATTCCAATCAGTTCATGCAGCAATTCACTTTGTGCTCAGTGGAGGTTAAATTACTCATTGTCACGAAAGAAAACTGCGAGCTTTTGAGCAAAATAGCTCAGATAGCAACCCTCCATGGGATGTTGGCGAACAACACTTGCGTGAATCCAGCACATGGTGTGCTTCCAGTCAAGCTACATTACCAAAACTGAAAAGCTAGTGTGATCAGGATACCAATTCGAAACAGTTGTCATACCCGCACGCCAAATGCCCGTCAACATAAGGAAATGACAAAATGAATGTGTGTAAATTCTTGGGCAGATTATTTGTTTATTGTGCGTTCTCACCAGTTTCAATAAGTTACGTAAATATTGCTCATATGAGTGAGGCACTGGGTTTCCGTGTTCCGATCGTGAAACTATCGAAGAATGCAAACATCAGTGCATATTTGTTCTGTTACAAACAACATACCCTTAGAAACGCACCGCTCTCTTTGACCACGTTTCTCTGCAGATTGGCTACTGTAACTAAATTCCAAAGATTCAATGACGGAAATGTTGTAAACTGGATCAAGCCGCCAGCGTGCGGACAGAGAGGAAGAGGATACAACAGACTCCTCTGACCGAACTGCTTTCCCAATCGGATAATTTATGCGCTGGTCTACCGCGGGTAACCATACCCAATCCAACTGATCAACAAACTAACCAGAAACCCACCACGTCTTTCTATTCATGAAAACATCACAAATGACCGGATGGCTGGGGAAAAAACTGCATCCAACCTGTTGCGAAATTCAACAGGCTCCATGCAGACGGATAAAACAAATGAGCTGAATACTTGGTAATTTTCTAAAGGATACATGAACAAATCATGTTATTTGTTAACCTGTTACCATGCTGTTACTGAGAAGTCTTAAGCTTTGTTTATATGATAGAAAAAAACCATTGACTAGACTCCCGACCAGTGTCGTCAAAAACCGCCGGGTTTTAGATTAGAACGGTTGGGCGAACACCTACATGATCCACAAAACCAAGCTAAAGAACACCCTTGAGTAATTCACCACGAACAACCAGGCTCCAAATCCACATCCCCGTCTGAAAGGAGTTTCCTTCCGGCATGACGATGGCAGTTTTCTCAATTCAGAATGGTAGATCAAAGATAATTTCCTCGAGGAATAACATACTTACACAAACTCGCAGTTCAGTTCAAACAACCATGAATCATACGCTGGGTGCGATGATGCCGGCTGTGCTCTTGTAGGGAACCTCATTTGGAACTAACTAAAACCAAGATCATGAAACAAGCAAGAACTAGCGGCTGTATTCGTTTTAATCGTGTACATTACAGTGAGATTAGTTTCAAAATCAGACGGCTCATTCTCCTAGAAGGACGCGGTGGACGATGACGGAGGCCATCAAAACGCAAAGTGAACAGTGTCGCTAAGGTTTGAATTTGTGACCCTGAGACCTCTAGTGCTCAATTCAGATTCGTTAGTTGTGAGCTGAAGTTCAGCTACATAGAAAGAGGTGTAAATGCGCCAATTATAATCGATGAAAACGTACAAAAGCACCGTTAGTCCTCTTCACTTTTGTCAGGAATCACCACAGGACTATGATGGCGTTCATCGAGAGCCCAACTATCGACTACGGGGAGTACCGCTAAATTATGGACACTTTTAAGTAGTGTGAGGGTGAAACAGGCCGTTCAAAGTAAATCAGGATAGTTCATGAACCTGAATAAAGGTTAGCTACGACAGGGACTCGATGAATTTGCACATCATGTGATTCTTTACAAGGATGAGATGGATGTGCAGTCCTCTCCAGGCTTCAAGAGGACAAGGTCTATGTAGATAAGTAGAAAGAGAAACACAAATGCTTTTCTGATTCAAACCTGTGAAGAAACCGAGACGGGATTATTTCATGTGGTTCAGAGGCCGGAGTGCAAATATAAATGCGATTACCGATGCATATGCATGAGTGCACTGGAAAACGTTTACCTATAACACCAACGGCCTACTTAACTATCAGCGACAACCAAAAACCATAATCCTGAAATCTGGAGTGTCGCAAAGCCCATAAAACCTCAGTAGCTTAGGAACGGGAACGACCACACCAAAACTGACTGAAAGCGTCGAGTTTCGAACGCCTTAACTGAAACTTGGTAGCCAGAAATTCGTATTGCCTGGACACAACCAGTCCATCGATTGCCTCATGCAAATCTCACTTAACACGGAGAACCAAAATCGATTGTCCCGTTTATTTCCAACTCAGTTTGTAAAGTTTGTTCGGTCCTAAGTAGGTGAACAGTAGTCACTCACTACAAACCAAGGTATAGAATACACCGAAATGGAAGTGAATAGACCAACGACATCAGAAAACGAACAGAAGTGAGCAAAAAACCACATAAGAATAACCGGGATCACATGCAAAACGGTTGTGAACTGTGGTGGCTGAACCAAAGATGGAACAAAAATGTGTGAACGGACCGTGGAAAAGGTTGGCAGAGTAAATCATCACAGTTGAAAAAACGGGAGTAAGACTGAAGCAATGGACAGCATTGAGGTTGAAACAGAATCATGGTAGACGAACAAGCAAACACAATGAATGAAAAGCAATCACGTGGTTGCGAGTTCCGAAAGCCACAGCAGGGCATCATGATACCAAAAATGCAGACCGTTAGATTTCCTTGAAGGATACAGACCACGGGGCTCGACGTTGAAGAACAGAACGCAAAACTTTCTGGAAATAGAACGTTGGAGATACTACGAATTTTTAGAGAAGCTTCTCGTGAACACAAACGAATGTCGATTAAAAATAAACTGAACCAGGAACCTTAGGTGAAAATAGGCAATTAAACAAATAGTAGCAAAAGTGGACGGAAAAACAAAGACAATAAATGTAAAGAGCGTCTCACAGCGTCTGAATTTACATCTAAGACTGGACAGATTAATTGAATGAGAAAACTTCCGTCGATCGCTGAGAGAAAAACAACGGTAAAGATCCACACAGTAAACGAAACCGATTTTTCCAACTACTACTTACTTCACCGTAGATTTTCATCCGCAACCGATTGGTACGCAGCTGTGTCAATTTGCTCTCCAGCGCTCGTCTCTGGTGATCTCCAGGTAATTGTGGTCTACATGTTAGAATCGAAAAACCAAATAATTTTTCAGCTAACTAAGAAATATAGACAAAGAAAATCCAATAAAAACCCGAGACAAAGACCAAAAATACAACAGGTTACTTCATTTTCCCTTCGTACTATAATCAATTAGTGCCGAATACATCGGCATCGGCTGCTGTCACTAAGGCAAATCTGATTAACAAAACTAGGAGGCCAATTCACAGCAAACACTAAACTGAATGGAAAATTAAAGGAACAAAGAAAAATTCCCAAAAAGATAATCTCCTGATTGTAACAATGAACTAGTCGTGCCACCTGAGGTCTTTCACTCAGGTTCACACGGGTCAAGTTGTATACTGATCAAGAGTTGTGTGTCGCTCCGTGACCTCTGCCAAAAATGCGAACAATGCACGCACCGATAATTAAACCACTGAATAAAGATGAGCACGGTAACTCACACAACTTCAGTTTAAATCAACGCTATAACTGATGCGCTTGCAACACTGTCATTTCTGTAATACCGGTCGCCAAAGCAAATAAAATTGACCTAGTATTGCAAGTTTTAACTAAAAGATTTAAAAGCACAAAACAAAGAAAGTTTGTACAGATTTTGAATAGATTTTGACCGAGCTGCTACGACGGCAACTGGTCTACAGACAACAAGTAAGTAAAAAGAACCAGAACAACTGGTGACGGGCATAAGCTTGAAACAACAGGATGGCACGATTTGCAAGTGTACTGTCCAGTGCTGTTCCCCGAGCAGACTAAGAGGGGGAAAGCAATCTAATTAGCATTTCCAACATCAAGAAAACGAAACAAACATAAAAATAGATCATTATTCAGAACGAGCTGATATGCAACGGCTCAAGATCCTGCACAATTGCAGACAGTTGTAACATAAGGTAAAACTTTATTGTAAGATAAGCATGAAATTACAGTCACTGGCTTATCTTATTGCTATTATCCTCCCAGGTTGATTGTTCACTTTAGGTTGTTCTCCTGTGACCCAACCCGAACTGAAACCTTTGGGCTATCCGAATTCATTCTCGACGGCTTGATTTTCTTCAACAGTACATGTTCTAGCCGGGTGGTTAGCCTGTCCGACTCGCAATCGTTCATTTCGGGTTCGAGTTTCAATAAAGGTGTTCGGTGGGTGTGCACTGCTCACGATTCCGAACAAGTGTGAGACTACTGTATAGATTTCCAATGGCTAGTTCAACGTTCATGCTGCGTGATGAATCACAATAAATACACGTAACAGCGGCCGTTCAGCACAGGATGTGGAGGTATACAACACGCCATCCACACAGTGACCGATTCGTTGGACAGACCCTTTTCAGTCGGGAACCAAGTGTGGTGTTAAAAACAAATTGGGCCATTGACAGTCAGTTCGGATAGCCCCGCAAATAGCAGACTGAACTCAGAATCGCACATACTGGAACACCCTAACTATGATAAATCAGTGGTGCTGCGGTTTCGGGGTTCTATATAGTTAGTGAATCCATGATACTGCATGAATAACGCTACTGAACAATTTAATCATTCTGTCGAGTAATTCGTTAACACGTCAGCTGTATGTAGTTCCGTGCGCGTTCCTGTCCATGAACAAGTGTGTGTGAAAGTTGAGGATCATTTGCATCGTCAATTAAACAACATGGTTTCACTGTTTCTTTTGTTGGCCCGAGCATGTTTTGTAGTGATCAAAATACCGTCATGTAAGGCTCGTAAGTGATACTTTTTCTTCAATTGTGTTACTACTGAAAAAGCTAGGGAAAACAAATCTCGCAATGATGCATCCGAATCACCAACTCACCGAATCCGCTTTGGCTCTATAGCTTAAGGTTGCTTCCCACCAACAATGCACCGTAAAAGACAAAATAAATACTCGCTAGAGTCTTCAGGGGAAAGATCACACACCTGTGGAGTTGTGCAAATTGTAGGGCAAAAATATAAATCCGAAAGCAGTACAGAACACCCACCTCACTCGGTTTAGGGGGACACGCGCTTGTGACTTGCATCGATCGGATTGTGAACCTAAGGTGAAAACAAAATGGGTAACATCAGAAGAGTATGGAGTTAGCTGACTGGGTGGGTGTCCTAAATCGCGCATAAAGCACCTGGATAGCGACCGGTGGACTGGTAGAGTCAATGCATTTGCAATTCGTATTTGGTTTGAATACCAATTGTTAGATTCCCACTATTTTGTATAAAGCTTTTTTTAAACCAATACAGTCATACCGCGTACACGACTACAACATATTCTCAAGAATGGATTGCGTTGACTTTGACCTAGATATCTGTCGCGACTCATACGGTCAGATCAACCGATTGGGGCTTTCATATATCCTCGGGATGTTGTGAAATGAATTACTTGGTATATTCGTCGACCATTACCTGGAGAGAGACCAATGCACACTGGGACATGAAACATATTTAAACCACAGCTACTTGTCCACTCGAAGCGCATGGTCCAAAGACTGGCCTCTGAACCCAACACCCTAAGCATAACTTAACCATTACTGATTCGATGTTTTCAATACTGTTGAAAGAAAATAGAGGCTCGAAAATTGATAATCTATGTGAGTGACCACCCCGTCATGGTCGAGTTGCTCATGCCCGTAATAAAACTGAACTAACACCCACAGCATTCATCGATCGATTCAAGAAACTATAGACATCATGTTTTACATTTGGTATAAGTCACACGCATCTCTGATCAGTGACATCTCATCTGGTATCCGACCGACAAATGACATGTGACAGTTTAGATAACACTCACAATAGGCGAATCTCAAACCCGTAGGAGATTCACAAAGCAACCGATTACTCACCACGAACCACAATTTGAAAAAAGCAAATCTTTAGTACAGTATAGTATGACTTAACATGCAGTTACAGAGCTCAACTCATCATTGAAAGCCATGGAAGCACCATAGAGTTATTGCACACTTGTCAGGAGTCATCTGCTGTGCATATTTACCAAGCCCCAACGAGGACATGAACCCGAAGTGAACGATTATGAGTCGAACACGTAACCAACAGGCTATCCGGGTGGACTTTCAATGGCTTGCTGAACATGTGTACAGTACTCACTGTACAATACTGCATTCTTATTTTCAACGTTGTTACAAAATAAAAACAAAAATAGGATTTATCCGGTTTAGTGTCTGAGATTTAAGTGCAATTCACAAACGTTCTTTAAATTATAAAAATCGGTGACGCGGAAGTTCAGAAGAGGAATAAAAACTGATAGCAGCCCGTTAAGTGTATAAAGAAATGTTCTAATTGAACTGGTATAAACCGATAATTTATGTTTAAGATATAGGAAATAAATCTCTTCCTTGTGTATTTTTCTTGACAATCGACAATTTCTTCCATGAAACAAAATATTTACTGTAAGTACTCACACCAACATTTTAGCATGTAAATATATGAGAAACAGGGACATTTTGTTGCCGGTAGGCTGTGAGATTTCGTAAACCGAAAGACATCCAAGTACCATTCATATCAGTTTGAAGTGTGAATATGAAACTAAGGCATGGCCGAAGTGTCACGTGTACCACAAAGGTTCTTGGACAGGGAAACGAAATTGGATTGGCAAAACGTAGTCTGATAGCCAGTATATTTGAGGAGTGTTGTAACTTCTAAAATGATCAAAAGTGGTGAACAAACAATGCGAATAAACAGCTCCATCATCTCTTCAAAACACTCAAGACATACATCAAGAATCTCGACAACCTCTTGTTCACCACTGCATCACAAGTGATCGTGATAACAATGCTAAGCTTAGTACGACCGCTCAAAGTAATGAATACGAATAGGAACTTCAGTTAGATTAAACGAAAAACTATCGAAACCGCTGAGTGGGCAAAATGTCCAAAAGTGAGAATAATAAAACTAGGTTTCTTCACGATAAGGTTCTTCCAATCGAAGATGCACATAAAATGACGTGCTTCAGGAGATTTGAACCGTTTGCTCAGATACTCATCATACAGTATAAACAGAAATTTAATGCTGTTTCATAAATCTTAGAAATAATTAAGACAGCATATCCACCGGGAAACAGCTGTAGTTCAGACCCCAGTGTGTAGGATTTAAACGTCACGCTACTCCCGCAGGCTTTCAATGTCTTGCCTCACGCCAACATTATATTGTTACGTGACCAAAACCATGAAAGCAATGAGGTTCTATGATGGAATTTTTAGAACTCTCAATGAGTGAAAGTAAAACCACTTCTTGCCCCTTTATGTAGGCTAATGACAACAAAATCAAGCAGGTAATTGTTTCCCTGTTTCATTCGAGGGTGGTTCGTTATTCTGAAAACACCAATATTTAGAACCAAGGTGAATTGAGCAAATTGGCTGTATATCTGAGTAGACTGAACAAGGTCGGAAAAACCTACCACAATCGGTCTTTTTTCCACTCTGACGTTCCCGTAAGGAACCTATACCAGTGGCAACAAAGGACTGCTCAGTCCTCCATGTGCCGTCTTGATGAGATTCCTTTGAGCGTCTATTACTGCTCGAAATCGCATCACAGGTAGTGGACCGGACAGCTCCCGTGTAGTCCGGACGCAACGCACGGAACAGTATAGCGCGTTCGGTTTGCATGGCCTTACTATACCGACGCTCGAATGCAGCCAACTGAATACGTTTCTGACGTTCCCGGGAGCGAGAGATCCAATGAGCCATACGCTGTCTGAACAGTGTTTGCAAATCCACAGACAACTTTTGTTCTTCATCAAGGATGTCACTAAAAGGACCATGTTCGGATCGATTTGACCGAATACTCGTCACACGATATGTTCTGGACGAGTGGCGATCCTGATCGCCGTGTATTGAAAACGCAACGCCTCTTGGTGTAGCAACTATGCCGGAACAGAAAGCTAAAAACAAAGTGACATTATAAACACACTTAGATCAAACCACGTTAGTTAAGAAGTATGTTCTTTCTCGAAAAAACACCAAAGCCACTATAAAATTTACCGTGACCTACTGTGGTTTGTCCAGCATATGTTTTAATAAACCTGCTATATTCAAAGTAGCGCATTTGATAAAGACCAAATAGGACCTGGAGCCTTGAGAGAAAAAACCATTTTTAACAACCCATACCCTAGAAATGTAGCTCAAATAATCACTGTTAAACGATAGCACTGTAACCGGTAGTTCAGTAGATTAGCTAGTTCTCTAAGTGAGAGTGACGTAATCAGAATGGAACTTCGTTCTGTTTACCGAACACCAATTTTTGTTGCGATCCTCGCAGACTCGTATCGGTGGACTCCATTCTCAGATGTTCGCTCAATTCAGTCCATTACACCGCTGATCTTGTTTATTCTCTATCATTTTTGAGAAGCACAAATGCGACGTTTGATATTTAGCGTCTCGGGGTCTATATATATATATATATATATATATATATATATATATATATATATATATATATATATATATATATATATATATATATATATATATATATATATATATATATATATATATATATATATATATATATATATATATATATATATATATATATATATATATATATATATATATACATGTTTTTTTGAACAGTATGAAATAAATGAGGGACAGGCACCCGAATAACTCGACATTCTGCAAATTAAACATCACACTGAGACATGCCCTGTGCTAAACCAAGAGAAAACAAGAGGATCGTTGCGCCCGTTCACAACGGCTTTGATTGACCGACACATCCCATGCGTCCTGTTGGTCACGTGTGGTCACGTGGAAAACTTTATTCTAAGTTTCTTGTTTTGTTTTGAGATAAGTCAGACCAAGTATGTCAACGACAGTTCCAATGACTAGTTTAATTCGATAAATTAACCAGAAAACACAAAACAATGAAGGTTTGTTCATGTTTACGAAAATTGAACCCGCCTATTCTACAAACAGTGTACATCAAACAAACCTTAGGTTACGTCCAGTACGCCCGAATCAGTAGTTAATATGGCGCGGCTAGAAAATTTCGTCCCCTAAACAAGCGAGTCAGCTAAAAATTAGTAATAAGGAACTTTACGAAGATATGACTTATGGTTCGGAATTGAATTGCCGTCTTCTAAGTACTGTTGGGAGCGTTCTATGTCACTGTATTGAAAAGTTAGAAAGATTCCCAAAATTGGACTGACGGTTCAAGAGAAAATATTATTTTGCCATAAAAAAGAGCTAGTTTTTGAGTGCTCTACTTGTTTATTTTCTGTATTCCCGCTATCTGGCATTTGTGATGCACTCCTCACTCATTTCCACTTGCCAGCTAAGTCTGTTGCTTCACCTTTGCACTGATTAGCAAGGCCATTTGTGTTGGACTCTTTTTAGAGACGGTACATTCTCCCCGTATTTCCACCTTGTGTTCTTGAATATACACCTGATTGCGTATTACACTGTGCGCTCTCCACCTTGTTGGTGGGCAGCCGAGTATGAATCATAGCGGCCCGACCCAATGTGGTGTGTTGTGCGAATACGGGCGTTAGCATCCAGCGCGGTGATACGTTACATCTTGTGATCCCGAACTGCTTTTCTCCCGCTGTAGTAGGGGTGTTTTTTCTGTGTCTTGTGATTGTGGTTTTGCTTCGGTGGTGTTAATCTGGCGTCACACTAGAATGTAGCCTTGAAATGTACAAAGATGGCATATCATGATGGTTCTATTACTACGGAATCCAGAATGAAAATACCATGATGCCGAAGATGGCGGCAACAGAGATAAGTGGAATAAATTACCCATTAACGATCGGTACCGTCGAGCTTTAACAACTATTGGTAGTTCACTAAGTGCCTTGACTTCCATTGCTGCCTCTGAGCAGGATAATTTCATTTGAAGTGATTCTCAGTCATCCGTGCAGCACTCACGTACCCGAACAGCTCACTGAAAAAATAAAAACCGATTTCATAGCTTCCTTTGCATAACAGTGTGAAGAATAAGGGAACGTCACAGTCCAACGATGGCAGATTTTACCGGCTAAATTATACTTCCATCAATGATGTGCACGGTGTCTTTTGTTACCGTTCAGTTCCCAGAACGTAAATATCAGTATCATGAAAATAATGCAGAAACAACTACTCCGAAAAGCTAACAGGCATGAACATTTCACTCTACAACGATTAATAATAGCATTATGATGAGGATATGGTAAGGAGAACTAGGACACATATTGATGAATGTTTTATTGCTCATTAATTCCACAGTGAAACTGTGAACAGTTAGCATAAATTGAGTTGAAACTCACGTTCGGTTCGTTCCTCATTCTCAGAAGTAGACGCAGTACTATCACTGATTTGTGCGGGACCTAATTTCATATTGACTGGGGGTACTTCGTTTCCAGAATCACGCTCGGGCAACATTAGCTCTCCGTATAGATGTCGTTCATTTTCCCCTGCACGAATATCAGTCATGTCCCCGTAAGACTGTCCAGTACCACCGACTACTGAAGCTCTGGAGGTTGAGTTCAGGGAAGCAAGCGCATGATCCACCATATTGCCGGGGGCTGACCGGTTCAGATCTGGCGCTGTCTTAGTTACAACTGACTGCACCGCTTCCACAAGGTAGGTGTCACCATTCGACGAGCCGTTCAACCGATCTCGTGAAAAGGCACGCGGAGACTCACGAACCACCCTAACCATTGACTGCCTAACGGGCACACTTTCGCGAACCATAGGAACTGGGCTAAAAGTCTGAAACCATGTGACACCACCTACATAAAAATGAAACAACGTTAACGAATCGGTGTAATTTGTACGTTACTGAACTCTTGTTATGCGTCATGCTAAAGACTTGGAGGATTTTAGGATGCATTATTCAACAAATGAAACAACTGGTAACGCAATACTGACGACTCCCCGATCTCGAATCACTGTTACTAGAAATGGGCACAGGATCTGAACATTAGCCCATTCAGGGGCACATAAACGGACTCAAACTCGGGATTGAATTTGTAGTAACGTTGAAAATGAAAAGTCACTGACACCAGCAATGCTGTGAACAGCCTTCTGTAGTTCTGTCTTTAGTCTCCTAGAATCTGTGCATATTCATCCCGGATATACCAGGATACGTTAGCATGCGAACTAAATAATAGTCGTACAGTCAAAACAAGTGAGTAAATCAATCCGAACCGGAGTTTTGGTCTTAGAACGTTATGTTTTTCTATCCTCTAGTAGTCACTGGTGATCACCTAATAGCCAATGATCAGACAGAAACAGCTAGTTCATAAAATGAGATAATTAAATACAACAAATTGCACCTTCAACCTGACATCATGACAGACGAATCCACTTTATGTAGCACAAGCATAGTGAAGACAACTGAAATTCAGTTGGGTCAATTTCGAACAAACGTTCATCATGCACGGGATGCAGCAACTCCGATCTCTATTGCTCAGCAGGAATCTCAATGGGATTTATTTTTTAACCAAAAGATTAAGGAAGACAACCAGAACAAGACTACAAATGGTACTGTTGAATTGAGAATGTGTAAATGCAACACTGCAGCTGGCCACGACACCTAGCCATATCCCCCAACGTACTTAACCAATATCACTGATTGACTGGACGTTTTAAACTTCACCCAAGAAGCCTAACAAGCTCATCATGGCCAGGATTTGCAGACATTTTTTCCAGGCCATATACTGGCCATTCTTGTTCACCTCCCAACACCTGCTACAGGGAAGATTGCACACCAAGTAGTTCTACGTTCTGCGATGCCATCAATTTATCGGTGTCAACATTCATTAAATAGAAACTAAACGTTTAGCGTACAACGCAGCAATAGTTCCTTAAAATTTTCTGTCAAGATGCCAGTTTGTTTGTTGAACGTAATCACATAGAGTCAACGGTTTCCCAGAGATGGACATTTGCGAATAATGATGAGACATCTAACGTGAGTGGTCTTTTTTGTCTATCCCTGGAGCGCCCCTTGATTGATTGCGCTACATTTTTCCTCGCCCATCACCGTACATAGTTTTTGTCGCTGTTTTATATGCCTGAAGAACTCCACGATACAACCTGTGCCACCAGAAAATCACATGCTGAGTCACGCACGACCGCTTGGACCAAGAAACGCGAGCGGGCCTCGAAGAGAATCGACCAGTTACTTGTGTAATGTTCCTCACGCTTTTTTGCCATAAGAGTACACTAATCACTAACCCGTAAATAGATCCATCCTGTTTGTAATCACACTTAAATGCTTTCCAAACTTTTTCTCGTTCCCCTATTACATGAAAACATGCACGTAGTTGTCGGTGAATTTACTCACGGCAGCACGTATCTAATAACTTCTTTTGATTTAACTGATCTTTACCAATCCCCACCATAGGTAGCACTGTTCTAGGAGTGATCACCGTTCCAACCTTTTTCCCTCGCACGGCTCCACCAGCGAACACTGCCTTCTGATAAATAAACCAAAGATGTCCACCCTCTACCTAGATATCGTTCGTACAGTCAAGACAAATTAAATTTCACTGAAGAAATTTCTCATCCAATAATATTTTCCTGATCGACAGTTTACTCGGAACTTTCTTTTATGATTCATTTATATTGTTCATTATTCTATAGCTGTGTCAACCTCTTTACCGATACTCTGAAGGCAAGGGGGGAACAAGCTCCCCTATTAAGGCTTAAGGAGTGCACTTACACGTTTCATGGTAACATTATCGTCAAGAAATATTCAGATTTACTGCAAGCGAAGGTCCAATGCCTAGATGCGTTAACCGCCGGTCAACTCCTGGGAACCGAGGGCAGAAAAAATGTGTGAAGACATCAAACTTCCGTGAAAACAAGGGATCAAACGCTGCCACTCCGATAATGATGCTGCCAGGCTTTGTGCTGCGCTTATTCATTCGTAGATCGACAACTTATTATCCCATTTGTCCTGCGGAAGCATGACGGCCGACCCGTCTTCCAGTGGCAATATTTTTAAACTGCCGCGCACTGCCAAAGTATCCTCTATCTCACTTCCGGTGGGTCTTCTTGCTGCTCTCCTCAAATATGAAGCTCAGACCTTCACCAAAGCGACGACGTCCATTAGGAATCGATCTCTGAGTAAATGTGCCATCCCCGACTCGTGGAGACCTTTCCCTATTGCTCCTATACCAAAGAAAGCTTTCTCTCAATAGTCCTAATATCTACTGCGCTGCAAATGGTTAAGGTTGTCCTCACACGGCTGCACTCAGATGTGAATGTTTCTTATGTCCCTTTTCAGTTTGCAAATAAACCAAAGAGATGCACTCTAAACGCTGTAGTCTCCCTCGTTTACCTTTGCAGTAAGTTTCCGAATGACAGTTAGGTGTGTTTCTCTTCATTACTCTTCCGTGTTTGATTACATTCCTCGGTCACAGCTCCTAAGCAAATCATAATCTTTTTGAAGCCCACAACAGTTTTTTGTTCAACTATCCGATCCCTTCACTGAAAGGATACAAAGCACCAAACTAGGTAAACATTCATTCCAACCCTTGACCAATTTCGGAATGTTCCAAGACGCCATTCTTTCCTTACGCCTATTTTCTACTTACATCGGTGATACGTCTGCCAACTCCTGCTAATATTTCAAAATACGATGACGTCGTCCGGTGCCAATTTATCTGCGATTCTCTTGATTTCAATACATTCGCGAAAAATCTGTTAAATATTGTACATTTTTCCCTCTAGTTTAGTCTCACACTGAACCCATAGAAGTGTTCACAGTGTATTTTCTCTCGTTTCTGTTCATCATTCTATTGATAAAGGTTTCCTTTCTAAAGTCGACTCCATCAAGTACTTAGAGATAACAATAAACAGCGACCTTTGATGGTCTACGCACGGCCAGTTTTGTGTTGGAAAACTGCGACGTTTATCTTCATACATTTGTAAGTTTAGCTGATTTTAGACCTCACAATCAACCATTTCTACTGACTCCTGTCAAAGTGTTCTCTTTATCATGACCCCCCCCCCAAAAAAAAAAAAAAAAATTCTGATTTTCTGTTTATCTTCTGTCGCATCATTCTTTTCCGTACTTGGTTCGTATATTGACTAAAAAAGAGAGCAGTGACTCAGTAGTATGCATTTAGTACATTGAAAATGACTGTCCCCTCTGCAGCGTGTTTATTCTCAATATAACCATGACTATAGGACTGTCCACAAAATCCACAATCGTGAACATCATGCGTCAACTGTCTGCTGATTTTAGTCACTCGTGTGAATAACCATGCCAGGTTTTCTCGCAGATCAGAAACGTACTACGGAGCTCGTTGGGATTGCATCCACGATTCCGCTTGGGTGCAACTTCACTCTGTCGCAGGCTGTTTAAGCTTCCGTACTGACTCAACAGATAGTCCTAGATTACTTCTCCTTGTCATGCAACAATGTTATTTCGTCGACTCTTCGGAAAAGCTCTTCTAACGCGTATGACTCTTCATCATTACTTGGGGACGCAATCGGCTTTATTGGAAGGTTCCTGAATCGATCAATCAGCACCTTACCGAAACGATTTTCTGCGGCATTCTGATTCTTACGTATTGACTTAGTAATCGGAAGCAGAGTTTAGGAATCCTGTTTGAAAGGGCTATGCTGAATAATGACAATACAACAGCTTATCTATGAAATCGGAAAGTCACTGTAAATTGACTAGATTTTCACTGGTTCTCACCGTGAGAAGCTCGGGCATCTGAAGCTAGTCCAGCTTTATCACTTTTCCTCCCGCTTAATGAACGCCGTCTACTGTGGGATGAACCAGCATGTGACCGTTCTTCAGCCCAAGCCATAATCTGCGAGGTGGTGGACATCAGACCGGGATCAGGTGCGCTAACCGGATCCTGGAGGCTGTCCGAACGAGCTCTCATGTTCCGTTTGACAGTGTGCACCATTTCCGCCAGCTGTTTCTCAGCTCGATCACGCAATTCGCATAATGAATGATTGAAATCCCTCTCAGGTTTCTCCTGTTCTAAATGTCTATTGTTTTGATCGTTTATCAATTTGGAAGACGTCATTTGTGCTTTAGTTTGGCATGATACTGAATCATGAGTATGATTCATCCGAAGAAAACTGCCATGAAATTCCGGGACAATAGGAGATGTAGCTGAAGGGACAAACAAAAAGGTCACGGAAAATAGCAGGCACGTTACCAATCTTTTGACATACAAGTGAATACCTAGACATGCAATATCACAAGCGTTCTTCCTCATTCAGAAGATCAGATATTGTAAAGATAACATTTGTCTTACACACGGTTAACTCAGCGTGGAAAATCAGCCTTTTCCACTTAAACAAAGAGCGGTTTTGTCGTGGAACCATGGCAAGATACTTCTTATGGTTTCAGTAGTCACACCATATTACAAAAAGCCGATAGAGGATACTGGATGAAGAAAATATCCGAGAAACGGTGGTACATTCCTCTAATTTACACACAAAACTTCTGAGAGCTCTGTCCCAAAGTGTAACGGACCTCATAAAGCTGAGTACCAGCGTCAGTTCCAGTTTTAAAATCCTAAACCTCTTGGTAGTGGTTTGGTTGTTGTTTCTTACTTGATGCCAGTTAAAACACCAACACTGGAGCAGAAATAGCAAGACTACAGTGAACATGAAAACTGACCAGGTGGTTTATAGTCACTAGTACCTCTATCCTGAGAAGCCTGATTAGGAAGCTTTGAATTCAATTACCGACCAATAAACCATAAAATGGCCATCTTCGTGCAAATTTACACCAATACGAGCTTCGACAAACAACACCTATCAAGGATTTGACATAACTACCCCCAATTCTAATCAAAACGTCAGCATTCCTGACCGACTAACTTGACAGAAAATGTGTTCTTCGAACGTCGATGGTTTTGTTGCACAGGTATTTTCATGCACTTCTAATGTATAGATTATCTCCGTCATTTTCAAAAATTATCCTCTGGAAAATAACGATCAAATGAATCGACTCAATCACCAGGAAAAAGCTGTAGATTAAAAGCAGTTTATCCTGCTTGTCCGATTTGACAGAAATGACCACTACTACTAAAATCGAGGTTTATCCAAGGCGAATTTAGTTTGCACCGTAATAAATAACGTTCAGCCTGTGAGCTATACTCGAGAAACAAACTATGCTCTGCAATACGTACATACCATCCCATTTAACTCTGGTTATCTTTGTTTCACTGGTCACTAGCCGGAAAACACATTATCCCCAATCCTTCCAGAAGTATTACAATTTCATAATTCAGTCGGAATTTCATCAAGAATTATTGCATCCGATTTTTACCGAGGAAATTGAACGCCATTGTCCACACTGTTCACTCTGAAAGAACAATGGATAACTATCACACATTGTGATATGAACAACTGAATTTGGTAACAAAATCGTACTTTTCTTTCTGTAGGCTGGTGACATTTTGCGAAGTTGCTTATGGTGTAGCTACAGACAAGGAAAGTTCACTCAAAATACAGTGATATATGGGTTTGGGCAATCGAAATTCGGCAAAACTCCATGTAGAAACAAGTCACAGAAGCATAGAAAGATATAAAGCTACTATTTACCGTTGGTTTTTGTTCCTAAGTAATCAGACCTCAAAGGAACGCACGTAGAGCATTAAATGTATCAGTTGTTCACCACGCAATGGACTGTTATTCTTCCACTTTACTGCCATATTACTGCACGACATTATGACCGTGTTTCAATAGCTCTTTATTTCGATCATAAACTAGCATAAAATTTACCCTTCACATACCAGTACAACGTGTTCACCTTAAGATCCTGTACCTCCAAAATTCTAACACTAGCTCTTATTGAAAGTAGCAGTGCCTTTTATTCTTTCATTTCTTCTATTTACCATATGACAAATTGCTGTATTTCTGGAGGGTAACTGAGGCCAATCAATGGCTGTCGAGTGAGGTACGTGGTCAGTGGTAGCCAGAGGAGTCAGGATCCAAATTCAGCGATGATAACCCTTTGATCACTGTCTTCAAAGTGAAAAATTAGTGTTAAAATGAGTGGAATATCAACGTATCCGTCAGTATGGCTAATAGGTTAAAATTCTTTGCCGTTTGGCAACCACTACAGTTGTGAAGTGACCAGCGCAAATAGCTCAAATTTGAATGCACACCAAATATCGTAGGGAAGATTAGTCAGGTGTACTGATACGAGTATTTTGTGAGAAATCCCGTCTTTTCGTATCTTTCGTGTAATTTTAAACTGAAGGTCAACTCGAACTGATTAATACATTGCTTATTCATACACATCACTGAGAGCTAGCAGCTAAAACTATCGCACCCAGTGCCTGGTCAGTGGTTGCTCGAAGTGGACTTAACAATTTTCACGTTTCCAAAGAAAGAGAATGCGGACTGTTAGCTTTGTTAAAAACCGTCACACTGAAGGCTTTGATTGTGTTAGGATTATTTCCGTTGTCATTCTGTTATTATAACTGCACATATATTTTTCTTTGATCTAATAAAAAACGACTGCTGGGTAGAAGCAGGAATTTCACAAAAACGATAGCAAGGAAAGTTTAGTAAAATATTTATTGCGGTAATTAGATAATCCATGCGATGCTTACATGACTTACATTCTTCTATGACATTTGAATTTTCCCCTTTATTGCATGGATTCGGACTGATCTTGGAAGTTACTAGTTCAGTAACTTTTGATCGAGAAGCGGACAGCCGATCACGATTTCGGTCTTTGTGCTGCATGGGCCTGCGCACGATGTCCTCCTTGTGATAATAATTAATACTGTGATCTTGAACTGATTCATCGCCGATATCCGTGACTAACGAGGACGTGTCTGTATCCCACTCCACGGGCATTCCCTGTTGTATCGTCTAATATGGATAACGACAGGGAAAGCAAAAAAACCGCACTTATTATTCTGTAGTACTGTATATCGTTTCAATCCTGGTTTTGTACTTCAGCTTTCAGGTACGGTTGTTGCCCTTATTGTTTTAAGGTTTTCTACGTTCTGTAAAGAATCATTCACGATAGTGGTTTATATCAAACTGTTTTGGCTCAAGGATTGTAGGATTCATTTGTACGACGAAAGTCAATAGGCACCATCACGTTCAGGTGTCTCCAGGAAGCATGAACTAACAATAAGTATAACACAGTAATTGCATGGAAAATACAATAACATCAGTTCTGTTGTAGCTTAAACAACATGGATTTTCGATTTTGTTCATTATCGTATCTTCTGTCAACTATCACTACATTACAGTTCGAAGACTCGGCAGAAATTAAAAACACTGTGAACCACACCAGCCCAAACATGCAAAACAGCAATTGTGACCACAAGCAACTTCACCTGGATGAACAGAACTGCGCAGATCTGGACAACTTCAACTTACATCTTTTTGTTTGCTGCAGACCTTATGTAGTAGCAATTCTAACTGTTCAACAACTCGCCGACGCAGCAGATAGGCGTCCTTAGCACGTGCCAATTTGAGACGATGTTTTAGCAACATGTAACGTAACTGGCTGGCAAAAAGGCTGATCGAATTCGAAAACGGCAGTCTGGATGTGGACAGGTGATCCCGAGCACAAGAAAGTCCGGATGAATGTGCATCTGATCTGAAAGACATCCCATCGTTGTCTTGATAGGAGTGATTTCTGTCATCCTGAGCTGTTATTTGTGAAGCGGATCTTTTGACGGTGTAACTGATGCCGGAATACTTATTGGAGGAGCGCGGTGATTTGTTTGATCCAACTTCGTTGAAGAAGACACCAAAGAAAAATAGTATGGATAAAATAGTAAACAACAGCACTACGCAAAAGTCGCATGAAGAGGATACGGCTTAGTCTAACAAAACATCAGCTGACGAGTGTACTAGTGGCGTTTTTAATCTTATCCTCTTACGGACCTTACAAGGAACCCTGAAAATGGTATCAGATCAGTAACATGTGGGATGCACATTCCTATGAGCCACTCACCTTCTCACTCAATTAAACCGTACAGTGATTGGTTTGCCAATGCAAATGGCATCGTGTACAACTGATAGAAGAAATACCCAGTAATAACTGAAATATTCAAGTGAATTAAGATCTCGTCATGTGTGGTAGAACTCAGAACAGTTTGCACTTTGAAGGGATTTCCATATGGAAAACTTCAGCAGTCTTCAGGTTATCACAATCTTTGGTATTCCAATCTTGGTCCGTCTCATGCTCATACAACCTGCGTGTGTTTCCAAATGTACATGGGATCTTCTGTTGGTGTTGTCTTTTTGGGTGGATGGTTCACTAGGTCAGGGACAGGCAACCTCAAGACATGACAGGTGCGAATTACACAGAACTAAGAAACCCATCAAATCAGCTTCTGCATTACCAGTTGGTGCTGCGAAATTCCTGGCGTTCCAAGAATATTTTCATTTAGAGTGTATACTCGAGACGTTAAGTTAAAGTTAAAGTTGTTATGTCAACTATTGTTCATAAAATTATTCCTCTTTCAGAAAAGCGATACTAAGGCAAAACTTACTGTTGAAACTAGGTGGCCAACAACTACTACTCATCCCGTGACAGCAATCTTATCCAACGTTTTTTGCAGTGTACAAGCGTTTCGAATAACTTTGGTAACGGCGCAAATAGAATTTAAAAGGCAGCCATCGTTTACCAACAGATTTTCCCACAAAGCAAAGGATAAATCTAACGATAAATATCACAAAAAGTGACCATCAAGGCTGTCGGCTAGCGATCATGGTAATGCAAGAAGGACAAACGTTATTCATAAATCTCGACTTCTTACATCCATCATCATTCCAGTTCGTCTTCAATAAATGGTTAAATAAGTGCTTCGGAATCCAGAGAGTTAGTTCACTACGATTAGAAGTTAAATGTGCGATGCACAACCCATTAGGGTAAACAAACAAAATCACCAAACAGGATGGTTACCCCACTCCAAAAATCTAACGAACACGTACACTCGAGACGTAAAAGAACTGAAAATAAGTTAGAGGCGTCTGCATTGTTTTCTCTATCATCAGTTATTCGGGAAATGGTCATTTAAAGAACAGAACATTGCACCCACGGCAAGTGCCAAAAAATGCAGCAAAACGTTAATGTTGCTCGCATCTAAGTTGTACTTTAGCTTACCAAGTAGAGTGTACTTGACGGACATGTATGAGATATGATGTTTGACTAGAAAATAGTCCGTACAGGTGCCCAACTATCTTAGCGCCTGTATTACGACGTGGTTGCCTGAAGGAAAAGTACAATGCTGAGACTGTGAATTCGAAAATCAGTCTCGAAACCGGTCTGGGAAATTACGCTGAGTAATGAATTCTGTTCAGTTCACCCGCCATCGGAATATAATTTCTTCTTTTGGGTTCTAGCTACCATGGTAAAAGTCCTAGAACTGTGCAGTGCTTTCTACTTAAAAATGTTTAAGACAACAGATAATGACACTTCAGACAATCTTAGAGCAAAGTTAAGACCGTTGCGCCTACTTATTACCGACTCGGTTTACTCGGTCAGTATTCGCAATGTTAAAAAAATGCCGCCAGCAATCGAAGCTCAACCAATTGTAAAGAACCGTTAGGTGTATTCATTCACTACTTCATGCTTAGCGGTAATTTCCTTGAATAAAATCAACAATGGATACGGAGGTTTTGTATGTTTTTAGATCCAACCATAATACTGTCCGGCGATTCATTTTTGGATGGTAATAGAGAGTACGCAGGAGTTGAAAGTTTTCCAGTCATTCCGTCGTGGTTACACTGCAATGCGTGACCCAAAGCGACGACCATAACCCAGCTACCTGCTCGGTTGAAACAAAAATCCTAAAGTTGAATCACCCGTCCATGGTGCGGTGAGTTTAAGTCATACTTATACTCCACACGTAAAACCCTAATTCGACCAGTCACTGAAGGCTTGGTTCAATGAGTACACCCTATATGATCCTTACACTCTCAAAAAAAACGGTATCGTGCATGCCTGTCCCATTGCCTTGCACACTTTGCATACACGTCCTAGCTAATATTGATAGTAAATATGCATGCCTCATCGCACGCGCGTTCAGCCCGCCTCTATATCAAGTGGTAGCATTTGGTACACGAATTCCAGCCAATCACGCATGTAAATCGGCTGCTGGATTCCAGTTTTCCTATACATACTTCGTCTGTTTTATAAAGCAAGCGAACCAGTACACCCCATTACCGTTTCGGGTGCGACCTGATTTATTCCGGGCAATTCAGTCACTTGGCCCATTCCAGGGACCAGTTGTTTCTTGAGCCAACTGCGCCGCCATTCTTGCCCGTGAACCACGTGTGCAGTTGCTGTCGCCAGTCAGCGTCTGAGGAGCATTTTGTAAATACCTACTAGTGTTGCCTTGTCACTACGATGCTCTTGCTTTTGTGGGATCGTGTACCGCGATGGTGAATGTGTTGTGTCCGGCAGTAGGCTACTTGATTCGTTCTGTGAGGTAATCCATCCGTTCATATTCGTTCGTTAAGCTGCAGACCACAGAAACTAGTAGATCCGACTACAAGTATGATGCCAACATAAAAACGACAATTACAAAAATAGGAGAGAGTGAGTGAAACACAGTAAGAGAAACAGTTAGCAAGAAGATAACATGATGTGTTGATACCATGCCAAAAACGGAGCTTACGTTGCCTAGTAAACCAGCCCTATCATCGTGAGCCAGGCGTGATACACGCA
The DNA here is from genome assembly GCA_948099385.1 of Fasciola hepatica. Lineage (NCBI taxonomy): Eukaryota > Metazoa > Platyhelminthes > Trematoda > Plagiorchiida > Fasciolidae > Fasciola > Fasciola hepatica. Next base: position 9,851,836 of record CANUEZ040000019.1, read on the forward strand.
TCACGTGAAGCGACAACCTATTCAGGAATCTGAGAATTAGCTGCTACTGAATTACCCAACCAAAATTTTTGTAAGTAACTTACAACAAACCAGTCAGTCGGGAGAAGCGGGCGCCAAAAATACATGAGCCAATAAGTTCCCTGCAAAGTCTGACTACGGCCACCCGGCTTTTTACATACATAATCTGTTTTATACTAATAAAGGTGGTTTGGGAGCACAAAAGTCTTCATCCTCAAACTGATAAGACAACGAAAAACGGAGTATACCACAACTACAAAGCGGAAGTAGATACCCGAATTGTGGTCACTGAAGGACGTCCAGATAAAATTAGCAGCGTAAAATCATTAACGTACTATATTACACAGCGACTTAGCCTTGAGTGAGATCAACAAGAAAATCTACACAAGAGCAACCCACTGGTAAAATAGATGAGAAAAAACGCGCACTTCAGGAGCATCCTATGAGGTACAGCACGCACATTCATGATAAATAATCAGTGGTAACTACGTATTTACGCGCACCTCTGCAAACATCCTTGGAATCCGCCAAATAACCATGAGCATTCTTGTTAGCTGACCGCATCTTCGCGTGAATGTTGCCCTCTGAACGCGGTGGCCGGCTGACTAGGGAATCTGTAGTAAGCCTCTCCTTGAGGTTTAGTGAATCAGAAATCACTGTGGCATCCGCAGAATTGACTCGAGTTGAAGAAGCCATAGGTTGGTTGAAATTGATCGTTGAGTGAGCGCTGGTAGCGTGGGGCTGAACGCGATAGCATACAGGACTAATGCAGTCACGGACACTACCCGTCTGTAATCACGAATAAAGAGGCAAAAATTTGTCATTAGTTCATCGGAATAACTCGGAAATTAATCATCATTACAAACCGCGGTGATAAACGTGCGGTAGTGCTGCAATTCGTAAGAGAAGCTATTCTCGGAAAAGGTACATATATGACTTACCACAGTAGAAACTCTGCAAGAAACACGAAGTGTAACACTGCTCTTTTTTGTCGTTTTCTGCGTCTTGCTACCGACTACTATTTCAGTAGCCAGACCTCATGACCGGTCCACTCTCATCCTTCAATCTTATTGGTCAATTATTTTGACTTATGCTCTGGCTGATAGACCATCTTGAATTTGGGCACTCCCTCGCTCGGATCACCAAGCGACGGCATTCCTCGCTTAAGACCGCTGGTAATTCACCTGGAATGTAGGTTTCGCTTCTGTTAGTTGTTTACAATGGCATACAGCACCGATATAATTATTTTATTATTACAGAACCACACTATTTTACTGAGAATTTGGCTGTCTTCTGACATTATATCGACCACGGGTGCATCTATTCAGGGGACGAGCCAACGTAGATCACGAACAAGTGACTTCCCGTCTGAAAAACTATTCGAGTAATACTACACCAAACCTGTTCGGAATTTGAGATTCAGCGTTTTGTAAAACCGCATCAGTAGTTATTGTGCACACGAACGTAAATTATTTTAAAAATGGGCAAACAGACAATATAATTTTTTAGGTCAGAAAAGTCGTTCAAATGGTAGAAGTAATAACTATTGTGACAGGAACGGCAGAAGAAAATTTAGTTAAATTACGCTGTTGGATTCCGCGTCTAGCCAAATACGCACACTATAAACTGAATGCGATCAAGACAATAAATGCCTGTAAAAGGAAAAATAGCTAGGCAAAGCTCACCAAGGTTTGCATGCGTGAATGTTTTATAAAGGAGAACGTAGATCTTATAAAGACAAAGGTCCACTGCACTTAACTGAACCGGTAAATTTGAACATGACAGTGGGCGTAGTGAACCACACTATATATATATATATATATATATATATATATATATATATATATATATATATATATATATATATATATATATATATATATATATATATATATATATATATATATATATATATATATATATATATATCGGCTTGAAATTCAGCAAGGATCCAACGCAACAACAAGAAATACAAAAAACAATAGGGAAGTACAACAGAGAATGAGAACTAGTTACTGAAAGGTACTACATGAGGTGACTTTTTGTTTCTTCACAGTACACCTTTTGATTTTCTTCATTTTGTTTGTCTGAGTAACATTTTGTGATTATGGGGCACGAAAGTACAACAGACTGACCCTACAGCAATCGCACCACTGACTTTTACTTTAAGCCATGTCCCCCAACGTCTCTAACCGACGGCAATCCTCATCCCTTGGGACACCCAACCAGGGAGGCGGGAAGCACCAACTAAAACCAGTGCTGATGCTAGCTTCTTCATACCTCTACGCCAAATCATAGCCTGACCGCTGCGCCGCTCTTTTCAGCCTACCCTTGCATATAAAAATAAAGCACAGAAAAGAAGACGATGAACAGGAGTTTAGAAAACATGTCCGAGCCACCGGAGGAGGCCGCCATAAGCTAGACGCGTTAACCGTTTACGCGACAGAAACTGTGCCCATCATTAGATACGATCGACGCTAGACGTATTTTGATCCACGCTGATTTGTATGGTTTGCCAGAGAGTCATATCTTCACCACTTTCTGAAACCTCCTCACACATTCCAACCAACCCCAGTGTACAAGTATCCACATCTATAGTTCAGGTGAGCCTAGCAATACGCATGGTTTGAAGAGACTACAGAATTCATTATCACCTTCATCACTCTCATAATACAGAGGAAGACGGCGAAATTACCCGAACTGGTTGTGACACCCATCATTCATACGGAAGAAATGCAATAACTGAGGTTGCAAGACAACCAAAGACAGATTCATTGGGAATGAACTCAAAATGTGACGCTAAAAATCAAGAAAAATCTTGCGAACATCACACGGACTCACGTTGGGGACTTTCTTTGAAACACTTGAATGTCTGTCAATAGCGGATTGTGAACTGTCGCCGTCAGCGTCGGAAAAGCTTGGCGAAAGACAACCACTAGGTCCAAAAGATAGATTTTGACGGACCTCAATTTCCCCAACAGGTAAACTCAAGGTGGACGCTCTTTGATCGTTTTTGAAATGGGCTTCAGACCTCTCCAGATCTCTCTGATCCAAAAGATGAATTTCACCTACTGCAAAAACACCAGAGAATTATGGTAGATTCAATAACGCTTGAAAGCACTACTGCAATACACAGATTTCCTAGCTACTAGCCTAATAGTTTGGTGGTTTAAAGCTTGAAAAAGGTACACAGGAGCACGTGGGAACATTTGGTGGCCAGTTTTAATGAGTAACCTACCAGATAGCTGGGGGAACACAAAGCAAGTCTTAGCTGCATACAACCCACTGATGAGCAGTCAGCATTATTTTCAGAATGACACTGTACTTCAAACACCTTGGGAGACGCGAACAGGCAGCTAAAAAACGAGCGCTGAGTTTTGGGTTCCTAAGATCACTTCAAAATATTCACGTCACTGATATTAAGGCATATTTTTCAACGTCTTTGACCAACAACAGTTCACCTGTCTTTAGCCCGCAGCCGGGAGTTTGATAAACGCCAATGAATGCAAGCATCGGTTTTTTTATTATCTACCAATACAAGTAGTAGGAAATTTTAAGTACATATGATTCATCCTTCAGTATCAACACTCAACTCACAATCTTTAGTATCACGTTTAAATTACCTCTTACATTGTGCATAAAAATACGACGAAAGATCTCACTCTATGAAGACCGTGCAGCTCAAATAACCACCTTGCTTTTTTATTCGGTTAATCTAGTACCACATATAAGTAACAAAACTTACCGGAGGAGAAGTGTGACGAACGTGTGTAGTGGGATCCAGGATGCCATGCGAACCCGTCCTGATCGGTTTGAATTTCAAGCTGACTGAATTTTAGCATTTCCATCGAAGTAGTTCTTCGTTCTATGTCTATCCCAGCAGAGTGATCACACAAAATATCGCCGTGTCCTTTTACTGCCAGAGATGACTTTGGGGCTTGATTAACAATCGGATTCCAATATGCCGATGCAGGGGAAGAAAGTCCGCTCTGCGTTTGGATAAGAGAGGCCAAAACTGATTGTACACAATTACACGAATAAAATATAACAAAATAATATGCACATAATGTTACTCTCAGATAATAGCTGTTAGATACATAGAGAATATCAGATCGCGGCGATGTTTAGATTCTTCGAATAAATTGGTGATGAACTTGAAAAAATTAAAGACAGTCAAAATTTCAAAAACAAATCAGGGAAATATCATACTGATGCGTACCATCACGACACAATGACCACAACCGGAGCAAATTTTGGCTTACGAATTCGATGAGTTCATTCTGTCTGACTTGAATAATCAAGAAATCCTAAAATGGTAGTTATGGGAAATTGATGTAGGCTTGAACATCGCTGACAATGTCATTTTCTGTGGTCAGGTAATCTTTGGTAAAAGAAAACGATCAAATTGAGCGGATACAGCACACTCAAACCTCAAGATAAGCGATGAGGATTATCATTTTGATCTTAAAAAGCTGACGGACATTACACATCACAAAAAGTTGTGAAGCCTTAAATACTCACTTGTCCCTGTCGGAGGGCCACAGGACCATAAAAGTTATCGCTGACGTAGGACTGTCCTCCAAGGATACCTAAAAAGAGAAACGGATCACTTTGGTCTTACCGTCTTCAAATTTGTGCTTCGACCACAATTATGTCTCAACTCTTCGTCAAAAGGAATTGAAGGAAAACCAATGACGAATGTAAAACAACCCGAGAAAGGAGGAGAATTGATTAGTGAAAGGCGGCAGGAAAAGATTAACATTTGCACAAGCCATCCGTGAGAACTACTCGCATTCGCACACATCCCAAGTCATCCATTACTCATGAGGTCTAAGTGAATTCATCTACCTACAATGAAGTATGACAGCGGGGTCGATGAAGGTATATTTATCGCATTCCAACAGTGATCTTTTGTGGTCTTCAGCACACATCCTAAGTCGCACATCTCGAAAATTCCAAGGACATAGGTTCACAATAATATATGAATCAGTTGTGTACGTTAATTATAAAGACAAGAACACATGGATCATAATCAGTGAATGATATAAGACCTCATCTCAGTCCAGTTTGAACTAAAATTACTCATACACTGGGGGTGTGGTTCTGGCCGTTGATTCGCAGCAGGAGCCTCACTCAGAGATGAAAATAATCAAAGGTACGAGAAAGTGGGCACAGAACTGCCGTTAACAAGGTCGAGTAGATGGTTAAAATGTAAAAACACGAGCGCTACCGGTCGCAACTTATTGCCATGTCACCTAATGTCGGTAATCAGACAGTCGGTGGATCTCGCACACTCCACCCAGGGAGGTTCACAAGACCTGAACGGCCTAGGTCACTAACCATACTTTTCCTACCTCTCGTTCATATCGCCGACTAGCCACCTATGGCTGACACGGTGTTCCCGCCAGTTTCGAGTAATGTTGTAAAGACAACAGTGTTCAGATACCGCCAATATCCGTGTAGTCTCCTCGCGGAGTGGCTACGTATCTGAGACGTTTAGAACCGGTCTAGCTACTGCACTCAACATTTTACGGATAAACAGATTTCACTCTGACGTCACAAACGACTGAGTCTGCTTGACAGTAGGCACATTACTCTGTAAAATAATATTTCATTCCTTTAACTTCACTGAGTGCTCAGAATCACAGTGCCAGGAGACTCGGGAGCAGGGCAGGCAGGAAAAATGTCATGCAATCACGAAATCTGATCTGCAGATAATATAAGATTTGAAGGCTTCAGTTGGAACAAATCAATCTTGTATTCGAAGCGGAGTGTATAGTTTACTGAAGGTGTACACTACGTTATATAGTGCCCTTCCGACACTAAAAGCCAATCCGGATAGCCTTGCGGTTAGGTGTTCGATTCATAATCGTTCCTACTTACTTTTACTTTTACGCGACTATCTCCTGCGAGAGGATAGGTCGGCTCCATGGATATCACGGACCATTGCCGACCACGTGCGGCGGCTAAAAGCGAGCTCCGTACAGATCCTGATCCAGTCCTTTTTCCATCGCCGAGCTCCATAGACCGACCGAAGGCCTAGAAGCTCTACGTCTTTCTCTATTGTGCTGGTCCACGTTTTGAGCTGCCCACCAGGGTGACAACGCCAACCAGGGCAGGGAGTGGGGCACAGTGTTTGTTTGGTTATCTCTGGCTCGGGTCACCGAAGGGTATGCCCGAACCACTGAAGTTGTCGATGTCAGAGGAGGATGGAGAGTGTATTGATATCAGAGCATCGTCTCCTTAACTCTTCGTTGAACACCCACAGATGAGTACGAGACGAGTGGCGGAACGGTAAACACGAATTTTTGGTCCTTAGGCTGATTTCGCGGTGAGTCCACAGCGTTTGTCTTAGCCGAAGGAGGGCCTTCTTGGCGCTGTCAATCCGTTATACCACTTTCTCTCTTCCCTGGTCGTTTGGAAGAAGAGTTGAGCCTGAATACTAAAATGAAGGGACGTATTCTGCTTGTCGTTCATTGATGAACAGTTGTTGAATTGTCAAGCCTAGATGGGTTGTGAAAGCTTTTGTTTTGGTTGAATTCATTTCTAGCCCGATAAAATCTGCGAAAGAACTGATTAGGTTGAGGATTGGTTGGAGCGTAGCGAGTAAGTTTTCTAGCACCGCATCCGTGAACTCCATGTCCGAGATGTATATTTCCTGGCTAAGCTGAACGCCAAGGTAGCCGTGTGATGCGTGACGCATTGCCCAATCAATGGCGTAGTTGAACAGCACCGGTGAGAGGGGACAGCCCTGTCTAACTCCGGTAGTCAGTGTGAACTCGCAGGAATCTTCATCGTACATACGAACCCTAGCACCAGTTGTCAACTAGTACCCGCTCAACAGCCTCAGAAGCTTATCGGCCATCCCATCGGACTGGATAACGGACCAAAGAGACTCACGGTTAACCGGATCAAAGGCGGTCCGGAATTCAATGAAACAAGCTACCGTCAGCTGCTGGAACTTATAGCGATGCTCCAGTATTCGGCGCAGTGTGAAGATTTGATCCACACAGCCTCGTAATCGTTCACCCCGGGCTCGAGTCCCAGTTAGGGCTCGTTGGATGTGCACCGCTGATGATTCCTGACAAGGACGAAACAGCTTCCATGGCTTTTAATGATTTGAACGTTCACAATGCATCGTGAACCTCATTAGGTGAAATCTGATCTCCTGCTACTCACATGCATTTAGTTTCGTCCAGAAAATCAGGGAAGCAATATTAAATCCGACTAATATTTACTTCTCCAGACATCAGCGCTTACACCGAAGATCAGAAATTGCATAAGGTATGTTAGTATGTAAGCAGGATGTTTGACTTCTATCAATTTCGGTTATCTGAGGTGTCAACGAGAGGAACAACAACCACATCTGGTGAATGGAAATAAATTACCTGCTTTGGTCAACCGTAGGGTCACCATTAAACTTCCCGTTGAGTTTATTTTAGTTTCAAAACCTCAATTTTAGAGCCACCAGAGCCAACATCGCATTGAAAAGTAGCCAAAAGACGTCCAATAACTAATTCTTCATTTATCATAAAGCGTCTACGTGAAATATTTTACGGGACCTACCTCTGCCTATTTGACGAACTCTACCACGGCGACCTCAAATGAAGCACACATGAGGAACTCTAAAAACGTCATAAAGTATTTCCACCGAAAATGTTATCAATCAAAAAGGGAAGATCATATGACTCACTGCGAGGCTCTTCCACCAAACTACTGCGTTTGCTATCCCACTCCGGTTCCCCTGCTCCAAGATGAGTAAGGCGAGGAGTGTGCGCAAGTGGAGTAACAGTAGTCATCGCAGAAAGCACATTCGGTTCTGTGAAAGGTGGAGATGCAGTGCGTTGAGTGACACCTGGAACGACAAACAGAAATGGACGTGATCACTGCCTTCGCCATAGATACACAATGATAACGGTACCCGAAGGAAAGACCACGCGCGCCCTGCACTCGCGTAAGGGACGGATCAATTTGACGTGCAAACTCACTCAGTCGGATAGCCTAAAAATGACCTTCAAACTGATTGGTCAGCTTGGGTAGTCCAATACGATCGAGAGAATGCTTCGCGTGTTTCGAGCATGAATGGCGTGCGTGCGTGAATAACAACTTGAACCGATCATGAAATGAGTCATCAACGTTCGATCTGAGTAATTTAGTTATCTGAGGTCAACGGAAGACAAGTAGAGAGGGATAGTACGTAACGCAGAGGAAAGGAAGGAAGGTTTTCACCCGTATAGTACGATACATTGAGTGCAGGATGAATTGAGTTAGCTTTATGAAAACCACCACTTGTTGGTGAGAAGACCTAAGCAACTCGACCGACTATGGTGCAAAGCATCACATTTGCAATCATAATCTCCTCTAAGCAGTTCCAATTTTTTATTTTTCGACTAGAAAACTTGCACTTCGGTGCTCTAGGTTGGATTCAAACCTCGAACTATCGCCTTGCCAGAAGCGAGCAAGGTCAAAGTGTGGAAATCAGAGGTTATTCACTGAAACGCGTGCTCAGTTAGAACGGGCTAAGGGGGTTCGTACATGTGTTACGTATGTCCACCGACAGACTTCTCCGATGTACGCTATTCGCCGAGACACGGAGTGGTTGGATGGTAGGCCGAAGTGGCCGGTTCATGATACGGCAAAAAGGTATAAAAACACTAACCATTGGACTTGGCCGATTAAGATGTGTTAAGCTACCGGGTTGGGGCCCACGAGATCCGCTCACTAGATGGCTGGATACATGAAATGGCATGGCTAGGTGCCGTGGTCAATTGCGTACATGTATCTGGAAGCTTTTCGTCCATATTATTTCCACTTTCTTTTCAGACCGCTTCCCCTTTAAATTTTTATTCATTTTTCTGTTCATCAGAAGATGCTGCGAGGTACCATACAAAATAAGAGTACAGAAGTGCCAGGTTAACAGTTGGAAGAGCTGTACTAAACTGATGGACTGACCGCCTCGATTCGACATCCAGCCACCGGCTGCATCGAAGTACAACGTACACCGAGAGAGAGCACATTTGCAAACATCCGTAAAATATGTTTAAACCGCATTAACCCGCGTAGATTGAATACTTATTCCAGATACCGACCTCTGGGTATCAACACCCTACGCATACTCTCAATGATACTGACTTTACTGTATTGTATTGAGGACTTCAGTAAGTTAACAAACTCACATTTCAGCCAAAAGTAGGAAAATTGATCATTGTCACTCTGAAATCAGCAAACAAAATACTGCGGAAAAAGAGCATGTTGGGCCACCCAGGTTCATGCGAAATACCTCTAGGATTTTCATCCTGTCAACCGGAACACGTACTCAACAAGGCACTGTAGGCTTGCGACGGATATTTATACGGGAGAGGATAAACCTGAATGCAGAACGTGTGGAAGGACGCGAACGGCATGCAGATAAGTCATGGTACAGGGGATGTTTCGTTTCGTCCCACTAACTCGAGTCAGAAATCCGTCCCGCCCACAAATCACAATGTTTTGTTTGTGAAAAACAAATATATAGGTTGCCAGTCCACGTACCCACTCGTCACACGCAGCTCATTGGTCCAACTGGTGGGGGCGACCACGCTTTGAGGCTTAAATGCCACTGGCAGGATTCGTCTCTCATCTATCGATTCGCGCCATCGATCGGCTGCCCTGTCATTCGTGATTTCGTGGGCTCGGTACGGTGTCGGTGCTGACGCACTGCCTGCCAGAGAGACTAAACCATCCATCGAACGACGTGTCACACCATACCCTCATAGGGGATGTGTGGGGTCCGCAAGAATCATCTTGGTGAATTTTTCACGGGCCATAGTATGCAAAACGCAAACTTTGGAGATGAGACAGTCTACGGGAATCACAGAAACATGACTGATAATGGCTAGACGTTGGTGTAGTGCGATGAAACCTTTCTTAGGTAGACCAAGGAAGATTACGGGAGAGCAGTAGAGTAAGATTGAGTGGGTGCATTGAGGAACAGAAAAACAATGGCTTGTGTGGCACCAAACTGCCTTAGCCAACGAATTTGAAAAGACAGCCTGAGCAGTTTTCCAACACAATCAAGGATATGAGATCACTGTAAATTGGTGCTGGTTGTAACGCCTAAGTATTTGACTGAGTCAGTACTGAAAACGAGAACATTGTTGGTGACCGATTGCTCATCAGATTAAGAGCAATGAGAAAAGAAGAAAGCACACTCAAAACATTTGGGATCGTTGAGATGTAGTCGAGATCAGAACGAAGAATCCTAAATATTGTATAAGTTGTATAAAAAGAAGTCAAGTTTGGTTCGTTGGAGATAGATTGACGGTGTGAAACGTCATCAGCGCATCTAAAAAGCCGTGCAGGTGATGCTGTGGTTCAGTCGATAAAATATGTGGTGAAAAAAGAGAGAAAGAACGGTACCCTGAAGAAGACCAGAGTTGCCCAGTAAGTAGTACATTTAACTCTGTTGGAAAAATTGTTTTTCAACCACGAGATAAGAGAAGCGAGACAGACTGAATACTCCAGCTTTTGAATGAGTAGAAAACGGGGAATCGAACCAAAAGCGATAGGGATAGTAGTGAAAATACAACGAGCTCATTGAAATGAAATGGCAAACTAAAGCAACTGCATCCAGAGTGCATCTGTTGGATTTGTACGCAAACCGAAGGGGGCCATTTGGGACAACAAAAGAGGAGCACAATCAGCTAAGGATAGCGCGCTTGGTCAGCTGGAGCGCGGAAGAATGGGTGGCGATGGGACGAAAACGTTTTGACAAAATTTTGGAAGTAGAATGTCTGGGAATAGGTTCTACTGTTATGGGTTTCCAGGAGGTAGGAATGGAACCAGCATCAGCAGATTTATTGATGAAGGAAGTCATAATTCCGGATAGTTGTCTTGCTTCAAATTTGAGAACTGTGGAGGGTGAAAAGTCTGGACGCACAGCAGAAGCTTATTTCGAGGTTCGAAGTAAACTGAAGAGCTCTTCTGAGGAAAATGGCTCTATAACTAAGGAAAGAGAAGGAGAATAGGATATCCGATGAAGGATGAATAAACGCGGTGTTCAGGCTGTCGGCATCTATATCGTAATTTTTGACTGGGTTTGTTAACTACATAGAAGCCGAATTTTGTGCCAGAGAAGTTTGCTATCAGTGGTACAGAGGAACGGTTGGGTAAATGTCGTATTTAGCCATTGCGTCCCTTGTTTAATCAGGATGGAGTGTCTTTTCGCATAAGCCTGGTAGTGTAGTTTGTAGGCATGTTCTTTTTGCCTTCTCGGAGATTTCACCAATGGAGACTCTATTCTGCCGTTGTTAAAAATAATGGTCTCTTTAGGAAAAAACAAATCAAATATCGCACTCAGTGTCTTCGTGATTAAGTCTAACGGACGGAGAGAGCAATCGAAAGAAAACCTCGAAGTAACAATGGAAAGGGATATTTGAAGAAGAGTAATGTTAACGGATGACAAGTTTTTAGAGGTTACCTTTGTGTGTTTTAAACGTGAATAAGTAAAGGGTCTGATGATAGAGAGTGTGATCAATCGTTGAAGTAGGAGCTTTCAGTTGTAAGTGAAAAAGTTCGAGATGGTTGGTGACATTTCTGTCGAAAACAGCGTTCCCACCATATTCGAGCAACACTTTGCAGGTATCATCGGCTAGCTTGCCAAAACTTAATGCAGAGTCCAGTAAGAGAGTCCTTCGAAACAATTCAGACAGAACTCAGCAAAATTCACGTTGCTAATTTTAATCACTGGAACCACTAAGTCTCTGTCATTTGAGTTCTCATTAGGCTATATTGATAAATGTCTAATAAAATCAGTACATTCTAGTAACCTGCAGTCAATTCCCCGATTTTGCCGGTAGTTTGCCTCATCATCAATTTCACGGCTAGATTAACCTTATGATTGATGGAGATGGGATGGTTCTCGTATTATGTAGCTACCAAGAAGGCATGACCCTTTTTGTTATTTAAAATTCGGTAATGTTACAAAGAAGTGCCACGATCATTTAAGCTTCTGAAACTCTATGGATGATGAAACGAGGCTTGAGAACTCTTAAAAATCGCCGAATAGCTAACCTGGAATAGCTGTTGGGGTCGTGTTTCTTGAATGTGACCTTGCTGAACTGGTGGATAAAGTTTCATCGTCGACACCACTGGACAAATCGAACTGTAGAGGAGGCAAATCAGACGGTGTTCTATGGGACTTGGGACGATTCAAAACGAGATCCTCTGAACCAGATGTCCATGAAGATGAATTTGGTACAACTTCTGATGATATCGGTTCATCCGCCTGGACGGTGGCCAAATTGCTTGGCTATTGGAATAAACCAGGCAATGTATCGAAGCAGAAATCGGTTTGAAGCGTAATGAAAAAAATGCGTTGTCATAGATTGTCCTATGTCAGCAATTAATGTTCGGTAACAGAGCGCTGCCAGAAATGATGGTAATGGGTCGGCATGGCAGTCGGCCTTGAGAAAGGCTTCCCGCGGTAACCGACACGTCAACTGAATACCATTAATTCCGACAACTCCGTATTAACGAACATCAGGCGCTCACATGAAGCCATACAATTTTTTGACGACAGATTAAATCAGTTTCGACATTGATGGTGTTCTTGTGTGAACGAAAGTGAAAGCGTTAGGTATACAATCAAAAAGGACCAGTGTGGTATCTCTGGAGTGCCGAGTGCCATTTGAGTCGGCCGAGCAGGTAAGCATTCAGTCAGTAAACATAAACAGAGGAAATAGTATTATTTACAACAAACAAATTTGATTTTTTGATACTTAACAATAAATTGGTGACTAAACTGCCATTTAAACAAAAGGTTACTGACCAATCCACGGTTGAAAAAGTTACACAAAATCGCCCTTTTGCTTACAATCCAATTCATTTTCCGTTGTTGGCTTTATACAGTAACGTGGTTGACTGTAATGGGTACGAAGAACAGGAAAACTTGACATTTCTTTCGAAGAAATCACTACCTAACGCTTAGTATATTCAGCACAGAATGAAAAAACAATTAAAAATATTAACTAATTAAAAAATAATCAAGCAGGATAACAGCCGCCCAGATTGTTCAACGGGTTCATGCTTGTAACCTAAACGCATATTCGAAAATCCGTTGCATTCAGACAATTGCATTTCTAAGCATGAAGTAAAAACCGAAGAATCAATCAGCCTTCGTTGTTAGAAATACATTCAAGTGTAATAATACCTGCAGTGGATAGCCGGTAAAATTTAAGATCTTCCAGCTTTGACGTTGGCAACTCCTCTGACAGGTGAAGGTTCTCAACCGATTATTACAGTTTGGCAAAAACACAAAGCAAAATAACTCTAGCAATTTCAAACCGTATATAACCACAAAGATCGGTGAACAGTACACAAGTTGAAAGATCAAACAGTACTGGTCTTGGGATTTACTCATTTTTACGCACTCTTAAAATAAGATAAGATGCTGAAAACACCGGGTTTTGCTTTTGGAATACCAAGAGACCTTTAAGCGAGAGACATTTAAAACGCTGTGTACTTTTCTCCTCGATTTGGCTCAATTCAGTTGCTGCACTTTTTCTTTTCCAAAATGGAAAACAGAAGATAAAAAGCACAGAAGTAGACGTGGAAACTGTATCTGCCGAACTTGGTCGTGGGGTAAGTTCAGCTTCTACGGTGTATACACGAAACTTGTTTATTCAAACCAAGCCAGTGAAATGAACTCACGCGCAACAAGCATCTAGAAAATGAGTCGTGTTTTTCTTGTTCATCCGTCGGACATCCGGGATCGTTTTGTAGGTAAGACAATCTGACTCGGGGTTCTGGAACGTACACGATCTCATTTTTTGCTTCAGGTTTTTGTGGTCCATCTTTTCGATCAGTAACTGCAACTGAGAGCAAATCTAAGCGCTCACGTAGACTTCGTTCTGCTGTCTCGGTTGCCTCAAGCACACGATCCGCGTGGCGACGCAGTCTGAGCATTGTCTGGCTGGCAGAAAGACAGACTTGATCTATTTCGTCTAAACTGGACCTTCGCCTGTCTGACAATGGAATTTGTGGCTTGCACTGATTTGGGTCCAGTGTCACATCTGGTGAGCCTTCAGTGTTTCTGATTTTTTGTTCTCTTTGTTGCTGTTGCTGAACATCTTCAGCGACAGATATAGGTGCAACCGGTGGGGCATTCTCACGTGATAACGGTTCTTCGTCACTTTCCAATTCGTCCAGACCATCACCCATCATCATGGGGATCAATGAGGATTCAGACCGAAGAGAGTAGATATTGCCAGATTCAGACATTAGTTTGCCCACAGGGACAGTTAAAGCACCATCTTCAATCTCTTCGGGATCTGGACTGCAAATGAATGATCCATGACTCAAAGCGTTAGCTGAAGAACCTGTAGCAAAACAACGAACGAAAATTGATGTTGTTGATATACACATTACGTCTAGAAGACTAGCTGAAATAGACAGCAAATTCTTATCTACTTTCCCATGTGATAAGCAGAGTATAGTTAGGGGTGAGAGAGCGTTAGGGATAACGAGATTAGCTCAGTCCTTAGACAGTGCGGGTGTTTGCACAGAAAACAAGCTTCGCTTAAACGGTAAAGTGTACGGCGGCCTGATGCGACTGCATCACCAATGTGACTGGATGGCACACGGTGAATACATTAACATGGTGCGAAAAATGTGTGTGTGGTGGGGGTGAGACTCGTTAATTCGCTTCACTGCCATACCATTTTAACGAACACCTTCTGCCTGACTTCATTATTTACTCCCTCGTTATTTCGCCTACTAACAATCGTTTCAGTAGCACGTTACAAATATCGACCTCTTTGGAGTGTCTAGTATTTTGGTGGAACTGTACGTACATGAATTGCAATATACAAAAAGATTAGGAGTTTAATAGCTCCCAACAAACTTCAGTCATTTACAAAGACGAGATGGTTCGAATTTACGGTGAAGAATATAATTATTCGTCCCCTCTATCAAATCCACTACAAACTGTGGAAAGCAGCCATAAACTGATTCAATTCTCGTCAATATAGTGATACATATCGAAATTTGACGGATTATTAATGTTTCGAAAGGAAAGTGTAGGATGTGGATCTCTATTTGTGATTATTCGCCCGTCGGTTTTCAAACACCCAAGTTCGTAACTGTTAACAAATGAGGATAAACTTTCTTTGTGACTGATGGAAACATTCTAAGATTTCGGTTCGCATTTTTGCCCACCCAAGCTCGATGATATTGGTTTTATCAAGCAGTACAATGTCGAACCACCTGTTGCTACCGGAATACGTAGCATACTAAGAACTATGCTTGAGTTCACATTTGCCAACATTTCCCCAGGAAATTCATCAGTCACTCACATAATCACGAAAGTAACAAACCTTTGGTGAAACGTGTTGACAGGCCGTGAACATGTGGTCTATCTCGGACCCCATACCGATGACGTGAACGCATTTTGCGTCCCATCCAGTTAGCATGAATGTGAGTTGAACTGTACAGCATGAGGGGGGATGGCCACGTAAAGGGCACCGTAAATATATCGGCCTCCATTGATTCTTTCTCATCTGACACGTGATCAATCTCCTCGAAGGTGAGCTTTTGATGACCTAGATCGACAGACAATTTCTGTGATGCTAAGTCACCTGCGTAATCCCATTTCAGCACACTGTCATCCTCCTGTGTTGTGGGACGTCCCAAATTGGTTACTGGACTGTCGCATTGACATGCCTCGTTCAACAGAGGTGCCCCAACCATGCTAACCGAAACATTCCCAGGGGACGTCTGCGTCTCCTCCTTGTCGGTCCGTGACTTTGGAACAGTACTCTGAAGACAAACAGTGGATCATGCACTGAGTTAAACGTGCATTGCATCATGATATGTCCTGTGCTGATACCAACAAATCATGCAGTAGTAGCTTTTCATTACATGCTTGTGTATGGGTGTAGTGGAAGGGGTATACACCATGGTTACAAAGGCCAACTGCACTATTAGGGATAACCAGCAACCATTCTCCGAGAATTGGAGTGAAGACTCAAATATGGTCCCAGTAGGTCAGGGATGATTACGAGCAGGACGACAGTGGACCACTGTCTATACCATTTTAAGATTGATATGAGAAACTATCACATAGATTTGCGAAATTATCTCTTAGGTTTGCGAAACTATCACGTAGATTTGGAAAACTATAAGTTTAATTTGAAAACAAAACGCTATGGTTGGTTTTCGCATCGATAAAGTGCATTTCATTGGTCAACTGGCCACAAGCCTCTCTGGTCGACCATTGTCCTTTGTGACCACCTGTCTTACCACGCTCTTCTCGTGCAAAGATGGCACAGACCTCAATCGTGCGACTTGTCGCCCTCACGGACGGACGTCGATCCGGTGAATCAGGTGGGTCGTGATCTGAGCCAGAAAACCAAGCTGTCCTCAACCCATCAATGGAAACGACGGCTCATTGCGTTAGACGCCTTTGGACTAGCCGGAATATTTCGACTATCGTGTAGACGGATTTTTGATACCAGTCTCCGAATAACATCAGCATTCGGTCCAGCGACATGATGGCACAGATGAAAATATATAAATTACGTCAACTTGGGAAATAGCTTGACACTTCGCCGTGTTGGATAACAGCCGGTGAGATTTTTTAATTCCCATCCTGGAAAGTAATTGCTCATGAAACGTGTTTGTTATATGCATATATGTAAGGAACATGTGCAACATACCTGGGTTCATGTTATCACGTTATAAAGGTCCCCTCATATTCTTGTTCAGTGTTCGTCACTTTTGTTTGTACCAAAAGGAAATGCAGTATAAAATAATAAGTTCGGTAGATAATAACACGTTGCAGGAGTGTCCACTTGTCAAAAGCGTGTCAACAACTGATCTCTATTGCTCATCGAAGGAGCCTACTTGCACACCAATAGAACATGGGTCTCATAAATAACTTTGTTTCGTAAGTTTCCTCCTGAACTTTTCCCGACTTCCCATCTGATAATTAATTTTCACGAATTTGAAACAGTAACAGCCTTAGACTCTTCAATGAATAATTATTCATCTGCAAGCCGAAATTACAAAACGTCCTTACGAAGAGTGATAGCGAAGAGAGATACGCGGTTCCGTTACGATCGTGCATATCTTGCCAATCTGTGACACTAATCAAATGAAGAAATTTTCAAAGCGATCTACCAGGAATGACCCAATTTATAGAAACCTTATCCCCGGCGTCACTTAACGATAACAAAAAGTGTATCAACCTGTTCCACTGATCTGAATTGACAAATTTTCGTTCACAGTCTGGTCTCATGTCATACCTCAGTGCTCGTGACCCATGAGAAAATAAAAATCAAATTGATTGTGTCTTACTAATTTAACTGTTTCTTTTATTTTGTCACCATTACCATAATCCGACTCATTTGCCTCTCTTTTTTCACTTGTTATGTATATATTTACATGCAAATCTATGGGGGAAAACTAAAGTGAAAAATAATCCCAAACAAGCCCTGTTAGTAATTTTACAGCAAACTTTTGAATCGCTTACATTTCCTGCACCCTCCTTCGTTTTTGGGCTCAAATTCGGTGCGGCTGTTTGGGTAAGTTCCATACGACTGGTGTTTTCCAAGTTTTCATACGGCGAATTAGAGGTGAAACACGGAATGGACGAAGATTTTGGCGCTAGACTCTGGCCATCATTTTGATGAACTGTTGTCTGACACTCATCGGACAGATTTGGAACGGTGATCGTTGGAACAGGAGACAGGAATGAAGTTTTCTAGCGGAGAAGATGATGAAATATTATCCTCACAGTGAGGTTTCCTATCTGCTCAATCTAGTTTGTGTCGTCTTTCTCGAAACGTAACTATATAAATAAGAGGACACTACATGCGAAGCAGACAAGGTAATACACATTATTGTTTTGGTTGTTCTACAAAGATTCATTACAATAGTACGTTTTTGAGAGAAAAAGCAACTCAATTTGGTGGCGCACTTTAATTTATACATGCAGGGAATCGAATTCACCGTAAAAATTTCGATAAATTTTGTTCTTTCAGATTCGACAATCGAGTACGATATGCACCACGATAAAACAAAATTTCCACAAATTGATTCTGGTCCGTGGAGGCAGGTTGATCAGCGTATTTCTATTGCGGTGGGCGTGAAACAGAGTGGTCACCGATGAATCACCGTAACGGGGGAGAGAAAACACTCTAAATTCGACACTGTTTACCAGTTGTTACCCGGGTAACACTTGAAGGATAATCATCAATATAAAGACTCAAACTTATTGGTGAAACTCCAATGGTCACTACGGTCCCAAAACAGTGTGTCATCTAACGATACACCACGAATAATTGTCCTGTAAAATCAGAAATGGTAGAAAATCGCTGCGACACCCACAAAAACTGAAGTTTTTCTTTTTTCTCAATAATAACGAGTCAGAAAACAGACAAGGATATTACAACAGTGTTTTTAGTCAAAACGCCCACTGCAGCACGAAGCCATTTGACTAGAGAACAATCCGATCTGTACTTGGACGACAAAGTGAACTGTGTATGGCACACGCAACCCTGATCCCGATACATCTCAACGTATTTATTTCTTTTCCCTGTCTGAGAATCGACAGAGAGTATATCAAAACTACAGCATTGGTCATTTAGCCTTATGGATTCGCCATAAACCCCGCGACATAAGTTCGCACTCGCCTTTATTTCTGCCAGCATCACCCTCATACTTCCTCCAACTATTCCATCCCTGATGAGAAAAGCAAGCGGTCCCATTCCAAACCAATTGATAATTCGAATTACAGCAAAATTACAGAGGAAAAAAGGAAACCGATCGTCACACAAGTATCTGACTCCTAAACAAACAGCTTGGACAAATTTCTTAAAAGCTGCGTGTTCCGGTCATTCTGTTTATTATTTGCTAACTTTGCATCAATTTCTAAAGGTAGATTTCAAATATGCGAATTCTGATGAGCACAAATGCCGTATATCTGCCTTACATATCCATCATGCAAGCCTGAAAACGGCATGTTGTTGACCACGCAGCGATTACAACCAACATTCGAACCTTGCAGTTGATAATGCATAGAATTCAAATCACAAAACTAATGCGTCCGTCCACACTGACCCAGAAGAATTCTCAACATATTGTCATTTTGGTTGGAATGCCTAACTGAAAAGCTCACTTCAGCTCAGACAACCATTAACCATGCACCGGGTGCGGTGAACTTGATTGCTATGTTTCAACGGTAGCCTCAGTCGGAAATAATTAGGAAAAAAGAAGAAAAAGAAAAGAGTACGAAGAGAACTACAATTAGTATCAAGTCGAAAAGGAATTTTTGGAATACAGGAGTGCCACGGATCGCCACTCCGAGTCATAATCTCCAGTATATTTAATCAGTAAGTAAGAACATCTCTCGAACCTCACGCAGGAAGTCTAACAAGCTCTACATGGCCGAATTCGCCGCTCAGGTTTTTCATGCCTTTCTTCCAGGTAATTGGCTGGCCGCTCTAATTCATCTTTCAACAACCAATTACCCCAGTAAGAAATTGCGTGCCGACGAATTATATCCAGAAATATGCACCCAATCACCTTAGCCTGGTGAGCCTAAGCGCTTCATCTAATGATTTCCTTCGTCTGCCCGAGACTAAATACCAAACCTCAGGATTACTAATACGGTGTTTCCACCAAATTCGATCAGTGCCACAAAGACATCAGTGTTCAGATGGCGACAATCTTCGTATACCTTCCATCCGCAGTGGCCATATTTCTGAACCATGAAGAAACACCGGCCTGACTGCTGCAGTGTACACTTGACCCTTGATAGATAGGCAGGTGTCATGTTGACGTCACATATGATTCAGGTTGGCAAAAGCCAAATGAGCCCTCTGCACACGCGAAGGCACCTTATCCGATATCCGACTTCCGGGAGCAGTAAATTTAAAATAATATAAACAAACATGCAGCTGTGCAGATAACAGAGCTTATCGGCTTCGTCTACAGTCTTTCCCGGATAGCGAAGGGTTTGGTGTTGAACCAACCCAGTCCTGCAACAGCTGTATTAGCTAGGCTATAGGCAGCCATTTTTGTGTTCGACTAATGCAATTGTCGATCCCAATGATACACTCACTGAGTTGTGCTCATGAAGCTACCCGTGTTTTTGTGGTGTGTGTCATGATGCCACCCATATATATATATATATATATATATATATATATATATATATATATATATATATATATATATATACTTTTGTGAGGACATGTCCTTCAGTGCCAGCTGCATCAATCGCTCGAATTTGCCGGGGGCGTTGACTAGTCTGAATGGCATTGTCTGGGATTCATATAGTCCCTAGGGTGTGGAAAATGCCGTTTTCGGTCCGTCCTGGGTCTCTACCTTCACCTGCCAATATCCTTATGTGACAACCAATGTACTGAAGCGAATAGCATTACCCAGGGCGTCGAAAAAGCCAACCAATCGAGGGGGCAGAAATGCATCTCTTTTTGTGACCGCATCTAACTTTCTGTAGTCCATATACAGCCAGAGACCTTCATCTTTCTTCCTCACCAAGACTACTTGGGCAGACCAAGGAGAGTTAAACGGTTGTATCATATTACTGTCTAGTATAAGTTTGACCATCTGGTTTAATTTTGTCCTACAGAACGCTGGGCTGTCTTGGGGTTACTCGGATCGGCTAACTATACCACATATCTATTTGGTGTTGTAGGAATCTTGTACGTCGCAGCTGTGTGTCGTTCCAGGTGAATGCATCAGTGTGTCTCTCTAACATATTTTGAAGTCTAGGGGTTCATTCTGGTTCTACCCCTGGTCTGTTGGACTTGAGGAGTGTCGTAATTTTGAGTCGACCTGAGCAGTAGATGACAGGTTTGATCCGGAGAGACTTATCTTTGGTTTCTGCATGCTTCTGAGCGGAATCGTGTCGTACAGTGTTTTTGAGAGAGATGCGCGATTGATCTCCTTTAAAAGGTCTAATCCGATTGTGCATTCGAACGGCACGTCCGAGGACATGAAGAACTTGTTTCATTCGCCAGGCTCCTAGTTATGTAGTATTCCATCTGTTCTCATAGCAGAACCGTTCGCCGCGCTAAGTCGGTCATGGCAGGTATTCCAGGGTGAACCTTGTATGCATTGGGCGATATTCGTTCGTGTTAGGCTTTGCGACGAACCGGTATCTGTCAGGACATAAATAACTGTACCATGAAGCACGAGTAGCGTATTGAGAGACGATGCCGTAGACGAAGCATACGATAACTATTTCCGACCAAGACTCACCTCTTCCGAATCCCCTCTGTGGCCGTCGCAGGCCACCTGTGCCGAACCAACCCGATCGTCGGTCATGGTGGTTGCACTAACAAAATCGTGAAGGTATTGTCGCTGGCCAAGGTCCAACGCGGAGTGAGTGCAGTTCGGGGGAGAACGAATACAGCGTTTGACGGCGGATCACCCCGTCTCTACTTTCAAGCTGGGTCGACCGCCACATCTAAATTTTGTGATAGCCGCGACTGAACTATTTCTTTACACTGGTAGACGACGCTCCTTCGAGTAATGCGTCTATCACGGTTTTCGGCGGTTCGTCCGCGAAGCCTCGTTTTTCTAGATGATTTAATTCTCGAATGTGGGCACGGACTTCATTGGGCAATTGCTTTTGAGCGTGGAATCCCCTACGGTACTCCAGCGCTAGTTTTGGAAAGTCCAGAAAATGTCTTAGTTGCACAAAAGTACTGGCAATCACATTTCTCAAAGACCTTAGAGTCCATTACCACGTCTAATGTACCGCCTGTCCGTGTTTGTCCACGAGTATGTTCCGAGGGTAAACTTCGGCTTGATTTCCCCACCTGTCATAGTTTCTTCCTAAGATAAACTCATTCGGAGCGGAGATAGGAAGGGCGGTTTTTGAAGTATGATTATTCACAGAAAGCCGGTCCAAGATACTGACTAGCACTGGCATGACGTCAGAAGAATTCTGATGCCCTCTTGTCGGGGGTATCTAGCCGTCTTCCAAAGCTGGCCGGTTCATATTAGATACGGACGTCAGCGATTCGGCAACTGGAGCGACCTCGATACAAGCCGAAAAAGACGGAAAAGAACACGCAGCAGCCTATGGAAGTCAATGTCCTAGTAAAGCAGGACGTCGTTACTGCACAACTATGAGGAAAACGTCACCACTAGTATTTTTCTGAGACATTTTAGACACTGTCCATGGGGCTAAAGTTCATCTTCCGTATGGACCACCAATCCCTTCGGTGGGTACAGGATTCAAAGGATGCAGAGGGTCAAATGGCGCATTGACAGGAAATTTTACAAGAATACGATTTCGAATGCCGCCACCGACCTGGAAATTCGCATTCAAATGTTGATGTGTTATCACGTCGACCCGCGCGACATCATCGAGACCTTCCGTCGTGTACTACTCAACACGTAGCAACAGTGAGGCTGCAGCAGGTGGAATACGGACGGTGACAAGCAGTCCCAGCAGAAAACATGAAAACAGTATTGATTATGCTCAGGCGACTGACCAACGAGCAATGAGATGGCAGGGAAGAGTAACGAGGCTCATTGCCGATAGACGATATGCGATCAGCTGAAGATGGAAGAGAGAGTACTGTTTACAAACTATAGTCCAAACTACACCTCACTGATTGTATTTTCACAGGCATTGGTGAAGGAGACTCTGCGGGGCCTGCATACGGAGTTGGGTCACGCTGGCACCAAATAATTGGAAGCCGCCACAAAACAACGGTTCGGCGGTGACACTTATACAGAGACGTCGGTGTCTTCTACAACGCGTGTGAATTCTGCTGCAGTTTAAAAACCCCCGGGTTCTACTGCAAAGAATGGTCGCCAGGTATCTTAACGGACTGCTCGGCGTTGACATTATGGACCTTCTACCTGATGAACCACCAATAGATTCTGGTACTAGTAGATTATTTCACAAAGTTGTGCGAGGCCATCTCATCACAAGTTGATGCCGTGACGATTGCAGATGCAACCCTGCGTGGATGGATTTATAAATGGGGTGCACCTAGACAACTCCACTCGGATCAATGCTCAAACTTTGAAAGTGCCTTGCTAAGGGATCTATATAGAGCGTTGGGCATAGACACGACCATAACAACGGCGTGTCACCCCCTAGACAACGGTCATGTGGAAAGAACAAATCATCCAATGAAAGGTTTATTAAAGGCTGTTGCAGAATCCAACCTCGAAGAATGAGACTGTGCATTAACACGCTGTCTCCTCGCCCATAATAGCATGGTCCATCGATCGACTGGATCGGAGCCACACTTTCTACAGACCGGCAGGGAAATATGACTACCAAGTGACAATCGACTACCTGCCATCGACCGGCAACGGCTGTTTATCACTGAGTACGTCTCCAAGTGGTCGATATCATTAGGAAGGCAAATTAAATGGCTCGTATTCAACTAGAAGCAGCACATATGCATCAAGAAGTCGTTTGGCGCTCCCTTTTGAGTCGGCGATCAAGGGTGGCTTCATAAAACGCTACCAGGCCCTGGAACACCGACTAAAACAAGGAAGGGCGGGGATCTGATGTGGTCGAATGAGTACTTTTCAAGGCGAAATATGTAATCCATTACACCAGAGGGTCCCACCTATCGTTTGTGGTGCATTTCAATCAACTCAGCCAGTGACTCAGAAATGAGTCGTGAAGAGAACACGGTGGACCCACCTGAAGCGGTAATCGAATTAGAAGCACTCAGTGAAGGAGGTAGCACGAGGGCGCCAGGAACGACGCTTTCAGGGAAAGGGGACATTGTAATGGGTAGTTGACAGTGATCGCCGTGAAGTAACTGATTTTTCTGGTTACCAACAACCGCCTCGTTTGTTTTTTCAGGTCATTGTATGCGTAACGTCGAAATCAGAGTCATAAGGCACTGAGTGTGAAAACCAGTGCAGCACATCGCTCAAATAACAGTACCACTTTGTATTATCATCATTCTATTTATTGATAGTATTGCTGCGTGTCTCTCGATACCAGTCCCATTGAAGACTTTAAGAGTTCTCTCTTTCTGAAACACTACATTTTGCTGATCCTGCCAACGAGACCGAGTACAATGGGAGGCCGTGTTAGCTGAGTGATTTTGAGACGCTGTGTGGACGCCAGTGATCTTTTGAAATGGCCTGCCCGATAGGTGGTCCCGGTGAACCGAATCCTCCTAGTCTGGGTGTAATGATGAAGTACATAAAACAACGGACAGTGTTCTTTCGTTGGTGGGATCAGTGTAGTAACTAGACTGTAGACAACCATTTTGGTGTTCCACTAATATGTGAGTCCTAATGATACACTGACTGAGCTGTGTGTCATGAAGTTGTCTGCTTTTTGTGATTACAGGTCGGACACGCGTAACCCCCTTGGAGGAACACTGACTGGTCTTTGCATACTGCACAGCATTTTGCACTTTGAAGGTGCATAACGCATACCGAACGTTGCTACGCAGTTGATCAAGCTGTCCGTCTGGAAAAGACTGACTGAATTTGCGAAACGGAAGATATCAGCATTTTACCCAGTCTACATGAGTTAGCTAGGGAGTGCAACAGATCAAGGGGATACCGTGCGAAGACATCTGAAGGCAAAGCGCCAAAGGGCAGTAAAAAGTAAATGGGGTGTTTAGGAAAATTCAAACACTAGGATAACAACAGATTTAGTGCTTATTCCATTTCATATGGAAAACCACTTATCCTTAACTGAAATCCATGTCGCACGGAAAAATCAATGGAGTTATGTTAATTTTGTGATGGAGATAATTTGAATTAGATGAGCCAGGTGCCTGTACTTTCCACTGGCTTGATTTCAGGAAAGCTGAGAAGTATTCCAGTCTAGAAATCAACGACGACACCTCAATGGTGGTTTACGGTGCTTTCCCGGCCCGTGGACTCAGTGAACTCAAAATATTGTACGGTGTGCAACATCCCAATGCATACATCCATACACTGAGACACTACCTTCTCCCATTTATCACTTAAAATCACTAACAAGATGCTTTATTTAAATAGGAGTCGTAGAAGATTAGATTCGTGTAATACGATTCATCATGAAGTAGATCGTCTCTACTAAACGATGATTCATATTTTGTAAATCTAATCCCCTGCTACTCATATTTGCATAGTAACCAAGCTCTGCAGGTTGTTTGCAAACGAAATGCTTTTGTTGTGTTATGGCCTCTACACAGGAGTCGTCCATCATGTGAGTCGATCGCTGTGCGGTCAAAGTGTTGCTGCCGTTCAAAGCCAGTGATGGAAGGGCGCTATATCATACAATACTGATGTCCAATGAATCGTTGAGAGCCAGCCCGGATAGGCTGGTGGTTAAGGTGTTCGACTCACAATCATTCACCTCGGGGTCCAGCCCTGGTGCGGACTCGTTGGATGTATGCTGCTGATCATTCCTAACAAGGATGAAACAGCTGAAATGCTTGATTCTCCCAGCACGAGAATGTAGTTGTTCTTACAAATTACATGCAACCAAAACTTGATAACTGTTTCGTGTCATCAGGGTCACTGTGTAGCAGGCCTGCAGTCCCAATCTCAATCCGATCGAGAAACACCTGGGGAATCCCTATCCAAATTATATGCTAAGATGCCAGTGTTTATGCGTCCATAACTTAGCTTGTGACCCCAATGAAGCAGGAATGGTGCATAATCAGTCAAGAATTAATTCAGTCCCTTTTGGAGGGTATATGAATAAGGTGTTTCGATGGCCACGAACAGAATGGCCGCAACAAGCGAATTTCAGATTTGAACGGACGATGCGTTTAGAGGTCGGATAGTTTTGTCAGTAGTAACTTTTCTATCTACCCGTATCTTGCTCCAGCACGAAACTATCCCTTGCCATTCGGCATTCGTATTTAGAATGGGACAATTTGGTGTTCCATTAGTGATGGAATTCTTAGAGCAAGTATAGCTGTGAACAGGGCAGCCAGGTCCTGGTCACTCTTATTTCAGAACACCCTTCAACTAACTGGCTCAAATTAAAAAAGTTCAGCACAACAGAAATCAAAGCAAATGTGGCTTCTGTGAAATAAAAACAAGCTCACAACAGTTGAACTTCATCACACCGATAGGTAACATCCCGCAACTGCCCTGAAAATCAGTATCCATCGCTTCGATAACCCGAGAAGTGTCACCCAAAATTCACAGACGATCTGGCAGTCACTCGAAACGTTGATTGTATGGTCAGTCTTCAACACAAAAGAGGAGGCTTTAGAAATTCTCGTTTGAGCAAAAGCAATGTGCAAAATAGTACGAATATGAGCAATTGACTTCCTGATTACTTCACCCGACCAGGAGTCAAACCCAATCAGTGTCTAGTTTAGCCAAAATAAACAGTAATTCTAGATACGCAGAGGAGCTTTCACACTACTAACTATGCGAAAAGAAAAATGGAAACTTTATTATCTCCGTCTTTCTTGGTGTGAAGGTGTTTTGACGCATCGTTTGACAGACGGTCTAGTTACGCTAGTTACCGCACATCAGCGCCTGTCCAGAATTCAAGTCAAGGTTTGAGCCAATGTGTTTGTGATCGACAAAACGAGAAAGGATTCCCATCAAATGGTGGCCGGTCGCACCATCAATAAACCAATCAGAAGGGTTATCGAATGCAAGTTTGCACCAATTAATCTGTGGTGCAAAGATTGGTCATGGTGATTCCTACTTGCTATAAAAGCGGTGTTCTCAGCTAGCAGACCGAGGTGATTCGAAGGCAGAAGAGCCTACACACGAGAGTCAGCGAGCACAGCATAGATTACGAAAACACCAAAATACTCTAGTTCGGATTCAGAACGTGCACTGAACGTAAGTATGCTGGAGCTCCGCCCATAAGCACCAACTCGGCATGTGTCAACCGCAATGACGGGGCGGGTATTTCGGGGGTTTGGATCATCCTAACCTCACTGTCGAGTTAGCATCCCAAAGGTCACAATGCTATTTGACCTCGTCACCATCGTCGCGTACGGTGTAAAGACAACGAATCACTCACCCACCACACAAATGTACGTCCACACACTCATTCATGCACACACACGCACACACACAACCACATAACCAAATATCTGTCGACATGTGAACCTTCCCACAGAGTTACTTGATTG
Organism: Fasciola hepatica; assembly: GCA_948099385.1. Lineage (NCBI taxonomy): Eukaryota > Metazoa > Platyhelminthes > Trematoda > Plagiorchiida > Fasciolidae > Fasciola > Fasciola hepatica. The sequence continues at coordinate 9,878,955 of CANUEZ040000019.1, forward strand.
CAAAATTGCCTTGAAAAAAGTTAGCCACGGTAACCGAACCGTTGGCGAATTATACCTACCAACAGCGTTGTGTTATTAACATTATATCTTTCACAATAGTTCGTGGAACAGTTTAAAACACTTGGTGTGCCAAAGTTCCAATCAGCAGTCTTTGGTGGGAAACACTGCAAGATGTGACACAACTCGTCACCACTGCCGGATCATTAAACCGCGTGCTCATTATGATTAACATTGTGTAATTCTAGAAAAAGGCACGATAGCGAACAAGCTCGTTTTCGGTAACTGCATCCTCTGGCTAATACAGTTACATATATATACGATAGGAATGCATATTTTCGGAACAAAATAGAGGGTATTTACAGTATCAAATTAAGATTGGTCAATCAATATTGTAGGTGTTTTGCGGTTTGTGTAATTCATCTACTTTAGCTTCCACAAGCGCGATTCAATTAGAATCCATTAGTCTTCTAAATCAAAGGCTAGCAAAGCAGCTCTGGGCAGAGTACGCAACATTGCTTATGGATTTAGGGGGATCATGGCGATGGCGAACGATGATGGTACGTAATACACACAAAGAAAATTTTGGGACGAAGTACGGGAAAACAAGTATATAAAATACAGATAGTACAATTGATTCTCTCCTTGTGTAATACTGAGGTGAAACATGTGTATTTTTTCAGCAAGATACAATCAATTAAAAGCGAGAAAATAACTGGCTATTGTGCAATAATACGGTGAAATTATCAGCGTGCGTTTACCTCTGACAAAGTCTCTTCGGTTCCAAGCGAGTACAGATCTGCATTTCCCTCCGGAGTGCGGCGCTTTACATGATCCTCACCCATTAGGAGTGAATGAGCATCTGAACGTAACGGCAAATCGGATTCATTTGTGCACATGTCCGGGGTAAACATACGTTCAGAATGAGTGAAATCCGGTGAAGGTGAGAATGGCGGTTTGTTCAGACCGAAACGGTGACGAAGAGATGGGACAGGCAAATTCGAACTGGTTCTGTAATCATTCGTTTTATGAATACCAGTTTTCTGAAACAAACGGGTTCATATGTTAAGTAATGGTATCTCGAAAGTGATAAGACCACAACTTACTTTTGTAAAAGCTCAGGGCCATACTAATGGGGTCTCACTGGCATTACCTGAGATAATTGTAAATTCGGGTGGCGTCATACAAAGCTGGCGGAATCAACGGGACCTCATTATTGATTTATTTCAATTCTGACTGTGGTCTAGTTATTGGACTAAATATTGCAATCCATCCTAACAACACCATTTCAGACCTGAGAGTTAATTTCCACATCGAAACTTAATTTCAAACTGTCAGAGTCCGAGGTTGTTCGGTAAATAGACTACTTGAAAAAGTGCAAAGTCGTCAGTTCAAATGGGTTCCTTCTTTTCATTTCCAATTACGGAGGTTGGGCTTGGACATTCAAGTTGATAAGATGTCTCAGTGCAATCCCAGAAAGGAAGCAGATCTTTCAGAAAAATGTTTATTGTTGACTGTGTGTTCGCTTCTGAAAATCGAGGCGCTAGATCGGTTAGCAAGGCATCCAAACTGCTAGATAGTACTACTTATCCACTTCCACGACTGTATTACGTCTTCCAACACTACAAGAGTCACAATGAAAAATGCTTTTATCATACATCCCATTTGGATTATACTAAAAAACAGCTCACATTTCAACACAATATGGGAAATATGTTGCATTGAGGAAAAAACATGATGAGTCACCAACTTATGGCTGATTTAGAACAGATTTACGTTTATTTGCATGTTTTGCTTACGGTTCCGTTTTTGTAAACGTTGCATGCCCATTAAAATGACAGCTATTTGGTGATCTTGATAGGAAGCTTGGAAACTCACATCAACGGAACTGGTGCTTGAGGAAGTTGTTTGAGAGATCAAATTAAGATCCGCCGCATCCATAAGTAGGACCGAGGGTACAGTGACCGTTGATGTGGTAAAATCATTGTATGCAGGCGTTGACAGTTTTGCCTGGGAAGCGGAGTAGTTTGTACATGGATCGGATTGTCCGTGGTACTTTTCAACACTTGTGTTGCTTACACTGAGATCCACAGTGGCTGAGATTTCATGGTCCTCAATGCCCAAGTTTCGATTAGTTGAGGATATCAACAGCTGCTGAACACCACAAGACGTTTTCGGCCTAGAAATCTGGCTGCATGACTCATGATGCACTTGTTCTTCTCTCGCTTCACCAGGAACATTACAAAGCGTCATTACAAAATACGTTTAAATAATTCTTTTGCAATGGGTTCATCAGATCAAACCAAATATTTGCATTCGATTTTCTGAGCTCGCATCTGAGTTGCTGAATGAGGAAAAGGGGGAAAATAGTGGGTTGTTTTTGTTTTATGCAGTAAAGTGACATAAGAGAGTAAAACAACGTAAGATAGCTGTTTAGTTCAGTTCATCTTAGACAACCATTAAAAATGCGCTAGGTGCGCTGGCTTTTTTGGGTACCTCGGTGGCAACCTCAGTCGGAAATGATGAAAAGAACAAGAATATGAAAGGAGTAATAGGACGACTACAAATATTGGTATCAAGTAGATTAAGAAAGTTTGTGGATGCAAGAGCGTCACCGATCGCGAAACCTAGCCATATCCTCTGACTTATACAACCATAGAGTAGGAGAGTCTCTTGGAGCCCCCCTCCCCCCCCCAGGATGTCTAACACGCCCTACTCGGCTGAGTCCATCCCTCAGGCTTTTCATACCTTTCTTCCTCGTCATGAACCGACCGCTCTTATTCATCTTACAATCGTTACTCGCCTCAGAAAACATTGAGCGCCGGGGAATCCTGTAAGGGGACACACGCAAAACACGTTCTAACCATCTTAGCCTGGTGAGTTTGAGTGCTTCAACGAATGATTTGGTTCGTGAACCTAAGACTCTCCACCAAAACTCGGCATCGCTAACACGGTGTTCCTACCAAGTTTGAGCAGTGCTATGAAGATATCAGTGTTCGAATACCGACAATCATCGTGTACCTTCCATCTGCAGTGACCATGTTTCTGAACCATGAAGAAATACTGGCCTGACTTCCGCGGCGTACACTTGACCCTTGATAGATAAGCATATGTTAAGTCGACGCCATAGATGATTAAGGTTAGCAAATGCCAAATGAGCCCCCTGCATACGCGAATATACTTCATCCAATATCCGACCTCTGGGTGAAATGAAGCTGCCAAGGTAAAAAAAAGAGACGTATCTGCTTAGTCTATAGCCACCCCAGATACCGAAATATCTCGTGTTGAGACAACAAAATTCTGCAACAGCATCTCGCACTTTGAAGGTGTAAAACGCATACCGAACATTACTACGCAGTAATTCAGGCTGTCCAATAAAACTTGCAACTTATCTGGATCTTCACTCAGAGAAACTACTACGCCCGCATATTCAGGGTCTCACATTTTTTCACACGGAAAAAGTTGAATACCAGTATCCTCATTTAATGAAAGGACGGTCTCTACGACCTTATCAATCCCAAAGGTAAAGAGCAAAAGAAAAAGGGGTCCACCCGACGTGCACGACTTCTCGTGGTTAACTCGGATGAAAGAGCGCCGTAAGCCCGAACTCAACTTCGGCTGTTCACGTAAAGGCAGCTAAGTGATGAAAACTAATTTCTTTGGTGTACCCTTCAAAAAGAAGCAGCGCCAGAAAAATGTGCGGTCAACTGAGTCGAAGACCGCTCCAACATCAAGAAAACGAGGATAGTTGGCCTATGGAACATGTGCCTATGTTCTAAAATCTGTTAAAAAGTGAAGATGTAATCGATTCAACCCCGATTAGGCTTAAACCCAGCTTGATTCTCGCGCAAGCACTGTTCGCGAGCGGTTGATAGGCTGTGGAGAATAATACCAGTTTAGATGCGATGCTAACCACATTTATTTGCCTGTGGTTTTCACAGGAGGACCTTTCGCCCTTCTTGTAAATCGGTACAAAATTTGTCAAACTGAAACAAACGATGAAGTATTTTTGCAGCCTTCTTTAAACCGTCGCTTCTATCGTTTTCATCGTACTTCAGGGACTGCCAAATGCTCCGTAGTGCGATTACAAAGGCAAAAAATTCATTATTACAATTTTTTGTGTACGTGAAAACTTGTTTTTCCAAATATAATGCCCCTTTCATAAAGTTGGGGTTTTGTGAGCAACTGGGAGTTGATGACGCTGAATGATGTGTGCGGAATTTTCGTTAAATTACTTAAATAAATTACGTTGGACGACTTCATTGTGAATGGATTATCAAATATAATCAATCTAATCACAGTCCCGTGGTCATAAACTGTACAGGTTTTACGCCAGTTGACGCGTTATTATCTAATCAATCTAAGGGCAGCTGCGATCCACGAATCTAAAAACGTTTTAAGGGCAAAATTTTGGAATGAAAGCTAATAGGAAAGCATTGTACGAACAGACGACACAGTTTTGTCCACTGGCTAATGAATTTATTGCTTCTTTCCCTGTGGGGTACGTGATTATTAAGGATTACTAATAGAACTTTCTTTCGTATGTAGTACAAGATTCATAACAAGTAAATGAATGAGAATGAAATAAAATCAGTCAATACAACAGCTTCATATTACGCGGCACTATGAACAAAGGATGCATGATGTAAAAAAATATTCTGCTTTTCTCATTAATTACGCGCTTTTTATATCCAACAGTTACCTACATGAAATAAACTCTTGAATTAGGCCCAAATTAACCTCCTCACAATATATTAGTGTAAAAGTCGTTGTGGTGAACGTATGAGGCTGCATGTTATATTGTGCTGTGGTATGTAACTAACTAAAACGCCAGCAAGATCCGATGTGGGACTGCATGAATACAGTCGAATTTAAATTTCGTGATAAGAGATGCTCAACAGTTTTTGACATTACTACAGTTAACAAGCACGTTTATTTTATAACGGCCCCATAAAAATAGCAACTTATTCCAATTACATACTTAGTATTCTCTAACTAGAGAAGTATGCCTGATATATATTCAGTTACTACTAATATTCATTAAGCGATACACACTACTCCGGCCAGCTATTCCCATGTCCTGAACTGGCAACAATCACTAACTTCAAAAATACTGTTTTTCCGTTTTATGTAGTTCATCAAAATCTAGTGTATAAAGAAACGATGAAGTAACAAGAAAAGATCCATCGCTGAACTATTTTGACTAGTCCGGGACTTCTATGCGTCCCATTTTTATAATTAATTGAATCAACGTATTTTCTATTACACGTGGCTGTCCTAAGTTATCAGCACTTCCCAAGGCCAAGGAGAATGGTTTGCATATAATAAGAAACAAACAAGGCAACGTGAAACAACGCGGTAATAAAACTCTAGTTTGTCGATTAGATTCATCGTTTCAATGATCCATTTACTAGCTCATTCCTAATGGGTGGATTTTATACACGGGCTTAATTCGCCAACATTCACTTCACTTTCACTCACCTACTTCACGTTCATGTTCAACTGTTGCCATTTTTCACCTCGCTGCACTTCAAATGTTAGGTCTCATAAACCCAAGAATTATAAGACGTTTCAATACTGGAAACAAAAGTGGAGTTTTTTTCATGGGTAGCCGAAGTCACACTCCTGGAAGCATTACCGCACTGTTTGCTATCCTAGAACCAAACGTACAGCTTAGTAATTCCACACATATTCGCTCGTTTACAATGCGGTAACTTTGGCCAGGTCCCCATTTCAGTTTCACCGTTTTGTGTTGGTGTGAACCAGTTCCTGGGTTCACATTCCCTCTCATGTGAACGCTTTGGTGGTGAACCCGCAAACAGGCCACTGTTCACGTGCACGGACTTGCAGCCGTTACACCTAGCCTTTGGTATGTGACCTCGAAAACGGTTTACATCCCCTGCGCTCACCGTGAAATAGGCTAAACGCCCACGAAGCAGTGACATCACCAACGTGAGCGTTGAGAGGTTATAATAATTAGTGAGGTGTAACAAACGCTAAGAGGTGTTTGACATAGTGAAATGCTGCGGAGTCAAAAACTTCAGACGGAGAAAACGTGAATGAGTTGTGATCACAGTGAACACTGTTCCGACTGTGACGAATGATGTCTAATAAGAGAATGAAACATTTTACCAATAAGAAACGAATTAAGTTGGCTTCTGCCGATCGTTTATAGAAAGCACATTCAAAAACTGTCAAAAACTTGAAGATTAAAACACATTATTACCGATAACCGCTAATTATCTCAGTGAAGCGGTAGTTCATTCCTTTATTTAGCGGTGAATCAATGGCTGATGATTTAATTAGTCTGATCATTGTGCATAGAGAAAGATGGTTAAATGACTGTAAACCGGAACGAACACTGGAAGAGAGAGAGCATTGTCATAACCCGGGACTGGGTGATTTGAAGGGTGTCAAACTGGAATACGGTTAAGGAACCTGTAGGTGACAAACGGTATACTGATGGAAACTGGGGCGTGAACAATTAGGACATTCATGAAACGACTTATTTTGCAAGCACTAACATACCTTAATTTGAGTACTATGTAACGTTAGTTTCAAATATATCCCTTATTCGTAGCTTCTGCCTAAGGCTTTTGCAATGCTAGTGTCTCGTAGATGGGCGCGAAGTGTACCATTCTTTTGTTTTTAGCACCGGTAGATGGTAGCGACGAAGCTTCGGGGCAGGACACATTGATAGTAGTAGAACCGAGTTCGTCACGGAACAATCAGAAAATTCCACGACGATAGCAACAATATCTAACGTGGTAGCGGATATCATGTGTAGGTTTTTATCATGCGATTAAAAGATTCTGAATTGTACGAGTGCATTGGCGAGGAAAAAACCAATTGCGAATGATGATTCATGTTATTTTTTCATAAAGTATCGCCCTACGATCATGCAGTGTTCGGGAATAGTGCAGGTGCTGTCATTTCTAACGAGTTGGCTATACAGCGTGGTCTAAATGTCCATATCACAATTATGTCTGATTAGTATCATAAGAGACGAACTTGTTCTCCGTAGACGTATGTGTAATTTCAGAGTCCGCATATGCACACGCGCTGCTAAGTGAACTATCCAACGATGATACTGATAAGCGCACTCAACACTTGCTAACTGGCGCAAGAGATCGAGGCGTCTTGGGCAGACTAAAAAGCTGAGCTTTAATTGACTCTGCACTACCATCGTTACAGTAAACAATTCCAATAGTGTTCCCATGACCATCATGGTATGGAACAGTACATATTTATTTCAAATTCAGCACGAACGTTTCGCCAAGTTTTCTTATCATTTATTATGTCTCAGTCTAAGTTTTCATGATAAGACAGCGAGGCGAAGTGGAAAGTAGAGAAGGGGGACCCATTTGCAGGAAACATTCGGGCTATAGGCTGATCCCGTCTGGGGCCCATCGGGGACCCGGTAACAGTACCCGTCGTTGTCCGTATAACTGCTCATCATCTCTTTAGCGTTTCCCCAGCTGGGCCCCATCTGGGCAAAACGTGGTGCGCTTTTTTACCTTCTATTACCTTTCTAAAAATGCGTATTCCCTTGCTAACTTTTAGCTGCCAAATTACGATTTCTTAATAATCATACCCATTTTACCCATTTTACGGCGCATGATATAGAACGATCTGTAACCTGTTATCAAAAATTATTTCGATTTATTCAAATCAATATGCTGAAATAAAATGCTCAACAAAAATGTACCGTGCCTCAGTCTTCGATTCCCTTCGTATCAATTCATTTCTAACCTGTGGGAGAATGGCTACCGATGCTCTGAACGGCCGTTCGTAACGCAGCACGGACTGTATGCTGCAAGGGCATTGTCTTGAGCTTTACTTCTAAACTTCGGTAAACTTTATTAAATTATTTCATCTTCAGGTATTAGTTACTGAACTTTTATTACTTCCCACTTGAGTAGAAAAAACATGATCTGTAAACATCCTCAAAATTACTTGACACAACCTGGGTACTCTACAGAGCTCAATATTCTCATAAAATGTAACATTTCACAAAGAATCCCATGTCGTGAACCATACTTAGAGCAACGGGCAAAATTATCCAACTTAAACAGCATTACCAAAGTGGTCCCGAAACGGTCCGTTAGAAGACTTTTTGAAACCAGATGCTCTCTCTTTGTGCTGATCTGACTGATGAACTATTGTGTTTTTTACCGAGGTAAAATTATTTTTTCCTCATTTTAAACCTTTCCATTTCTAACATAACAAAACTCATTTCAAAATTCATAATAAAAATAAACCCTCGTGGGACTTAAGAGGACAAGAAACCAACTCTCTGCTAACTGACGTCACTTAAAATATTATGCTTTCATCAATATAATACATATATACGCATATATATATACATCATTAGTGAAACCAGCCTCGTTTTTTCTTCGTCATACAAAAAAAATGCAGAACGCTCTATACATTCTTAGTTTTCACCATCAGATAAGCAATTATATCACATAATAAGACAACTGCAACCCGAAACCCTGAGTACGAACCACCACATGTAAGAACGACACCTGAACCGGATAAACCGCATAATTCGGTATCTACTGCAGGGAATCTGTAAAACAAGTTCAGGTCAGATCGGATCACAGAATATGAAGGCTTGAGCCAAACTTGCATCCAAGTTCTTGCACCCACTGCTGCAGAGATTCGCAGGTGTTGCTACAGGAAAACGAAACATAGAAATCGTTCCAATGGTCAGTTCAGATTGGTTCCATTCACTTTGCACAGGAATTCGTTGTGTTGTCGGCGCGTTTCCGTAGATCCCAACATTGCGTGATATTCCTTTCTCTGAAAGTCAGAAATTTTGGATAATGTCATCCCTGGCAGAGAAAGGTGGAAATAATGAGTAAGTTCAGTCCGACCTTCATGACTGTCTAACGTAACTCGGGGTATACTGCCACTCAACACTGGTCCGTTGTTTTTTTAAAAGCCTTCACTGCTGTGCTGTTTACGATCTACTACGAAAGCTTATTCCAATAGGGCACCACTCAATTCTAGAAATAACCCACCCTAACTTGGAACTTTGAGTGCCTCCTTTGTAATCCAAGGCTATGCCCCTTTGTTCCTCTCTCGAGGAACGGGGAGCAAAGGTCTTCTCGATTTATACCTGACAGTCTCTTCTTTACCGTAAAGCTTTCTATCAAATCCCCTCAAACTCGCAGCCTTTTCATCGAGAACAGATCCAAGGCGCGGAGACGCTCTATGTAGCTAAACCCCCTTTGCCCAGTCGTCATTCTAGTGACTAGCCCGTAGCGGTAGTCCCCGTACGCTTTCTCCCTTCCACTCTTACTTTATAAGTTCAGGTTTTTGAGGTATGCTTGGATCCACTCTACAGCCTGGGGCGCAATACCCAGCACTCCCACCTTGCGCAGTAGAATCTGGCGCTTCACGGAGTCAAAAGCCTTTGGAAGTCCAAATAGCAGAACCAGATTCTTTCAGCCCGGTCTAACCTGGCCGTTACCTCGCCCGAAAGGGGCAAAAGCTATAAAAGCTTGAACCGTTTTTGACAAACCCGTGTTTTTCTGTTGCAAGTTATCCTTTTTCAGCCGAGTGACTAGCCAAGCCGGTCCCAATCAGTCCATCCGTTATTTTTAGTGGCTCGGGTAGCAGGCTGGCCGGTCGATAGTTTCGCACCCCTTCTGCTAACCCTCCCTTTTTGTTGGGACAAATTCGCCGTCAGCCAACCCTCGGGTAACTGCACACTTTCCAAAGACCTAGTGTAAAACAGGTAGAGAGGGGCAGCTAATACTTGAGCAAGGGGGTGTAGAACGGCAGCATGGTTGCCATCTGGGCCGACTGCCTTGTGCACGTCAAACCTCTCAGGCCTTTCTCCACCTAGCCAGCAGGAACAAGGGTAGACGGCATTAAGTGCGGTCCGGTGGGGGCTAGTAGGCCGGATTCAGTCCATTGTGTCGCTGGTGTACTGCTTCGAAGCGCTCTGGCAGAGTCTCAGCCTTGGCGCTAAGGTCGAGCTCAAGGCTACCATTACTGTCCTCAAGGGGACCCACAACCATTCGCACGGTTGATTCTGATTGGACATAATAGTAGTAGGCTTTTGGCACAACTTGGCTTTTCTAGCTTGGCTGATTTCATGAGGCAGCCTTCACCGCTTTTGGACCCTGATATCTACTTGTCGGGTCATTTTGAACCACAGGTATCTTCTGTGGCCTCCTGTCTACTGGTGCTAACATCACTCCCTGCTTTTCTGGCTCCGGTCTCCAGTGACTCGGCTGATCCACTGCGGTGCTCTTCCATTCCTGTGTATTCTGCTAGCTGACGCAAAATGCCCTGTGGACAACAAAAGGTCGTTCCTGAAAGCAGTCTATTCTTCTTCTGCGCTCCCATAATGTGAGTCTTGTATCAGTGCATGGGCCGCTGTAACTACGCTATGTACATCAACTTTTTTAAAACATCTAAGTTTGTGAGGCACCCTGCCCTTCATGGCCAGGCACAGCTTTGAAAATCCTCATGGCCACTTCGTCCTGTGGGCTTTGATACCTGGGGGTCATCAATGCCGCTGGTGTGTTTGGAGGTTTCCGAGCCCATTAGCCCCAGGAGTCTGTCCTTCCCCCCGCCTGGTTGGTTGAGGAACTTGCTGGAAAGGCGCTGCTCCACTACGAAGTCTGGCTGTCTGACGGAGAACTCATCACCCACTGCACAGAGATTCACCCAGTCCATCTCGAGAGCAATGAAGTCCCGGGGTTTATGAATTCATCTGCTGCGGCTGCGGCATGATGACGATGGCTCAGCGAGGCTAGATCCTCCGACGGGGTGGCGGAGGGGCCTCGGTACACAGGAGCAAACCCGTTCCTCAGCTTGATCTGGTTTCAAGTCACAGAAGACCACTTGTACATTTGGTAATGTGACACATTCCCCGGATAGCTGCTTTTTTGTGTCTGAGATTATTATCATGGCACCCTCACGGTCTCTACCACCCACCCTATCAGCTAGATGAATGCAGTGGCCAGAGGGGGAGAGGGCTCCGATTTCTTTCCTAGCTTTTAGTCAGATTTCGGGGAATGCAATGCAACAAGCATCAGCAGCCTCCGCTGCCAGTTAGGGTCACTTGTTTCCAAAGCTGTGCATAGATGCAAACTGAGGCTAGCTTTCCCAGCCCTCTTTGGGCAGTTTTTGAGCTGGTAGGGGCGGCGCTCTGAATCTAGTTCCGAGCACTGGCCCCTATTTTTGATGGCGAGGGAAGAGGTTCTTCTTAGTCCTCCACGTGTTCTTCCTGACTAGTAATAAAAGACTGCTCCAGTTTTCTGAAGCTTGCCTCAGGAATAGGGGTTCGGTGCAGTCCAGCTCAGTTTGCACAGGACTTCGTGTGGCCATAGGCAACGGTATGTCCCGGTATTTGTTTTGTCGATGTGGTTCCGTAGCACTTAAGACTGTGTGGTTTTCTTTCTTTTTCTGAAAGACAGAAATGTCGTGAGATATCGACCCCGAGAACGAGAGGAGAAAAGGACAAGTAAATTTTATATGACCCTAAACCTACCCAAAATAAATCTGGATAGCCTACTTCCCAAAGCCGGTATGCAGCTTTCCCAAAAGCCTTAGATGTAGTATTGTTTACCACCTCCTCCGGGTGCTTATTCCAATACGGTACCAATCTATTTGAGAAGTGATTTGCCTTATTTATATCCTTGAGTGCTTCCCCTGCAATCCGAGGCTTTTCTTCCTTGTGCCTGTCCCTGGGATCTGGGACGACAGGTCTTCTTAACTGATACTTGACAATCCTTCCAATAACTCGAAGTTCTCATCGAATCCCCGCAAAAGCACCTTCCCCCTTCCATCGAGAACGGGCCCAGGTCTCGAGGACTCCTTGTGAGTCTAACCTCCCTTTAACCAATCACCTTTCTTGTGGCTAACCCCCGCGCCTTTTCTCAGAGCACTTGAATTGAAACGGTATTCTGCTTACATATCAATTCAGTGCGAGACCTCACCTCGAATCCTGCCCTATTATTTTCTCCGGAATGTCTAACTTGGACAAGATGCTTCTTGAAAAGTCTAGCTTACCTTTACCAAGGGGCTAATAGGGTGCTCTTTCTCACCGGGCTACAAATAGCACGGCACACTACTAAACCGGAACCCCCCCCCCATGGCCTATACGTGCCAGGCCTAACTTGCCACCTATATAGAACTGCTCGTCGCTCCGAGTTCGCTTCCATCAACTTCATACAATTTTTCCCAGCCCCGTCCTACCTTCTACGCAGTAGGCACGTCAGTCGCACCATCCCACAGACGAGGCTCGCACTATGATGCAAGTTCTCCTTATCGAGTACTCAAAGCTTGGGAAATGGCTATTCCTGACTATTAGCATCTGCGTGTCAATAGCCCAGTTTGGCTGTGCCCCAAAATCACAACTAACTGCCAGTCGTTTGTTGTCTTTGGTCAAACCTGGCATATCTGAGGGTGGAGCCAATTAAGAAGGCATGGAGCTTTAGAACAACAGATTTCGTCTCCTCCCCCTCTTGGCTGAAATCTTATCTTGCTCATCGTTCGCAAGTGGTCCTCGCCAACGGACATACTTCTAAACCGAAACCTGTTACAAGTGGCGTTATACAAGGAAGCGTACTGGGTCCTCTCCTATTTCTGATGTACATTAACGACGCATTGGATCTAGTACACCATGGCACGCCATTCTTGTTTGCAGACGATATAAAAATAGTTTACTCTTTCAATTCCAATGATGCTACCCATACTCTTTGCAACATTTCCGCTGACCTCGCAGCACTTGACCGCTGGTGCCACACCTGGAGGATGAGCTTTTCCACTGATAAGTGCCAGGTCCTAACCTACAAGTTCCAATTGCCCCCTGGATCCTTAACTCTTGGTGGGTCCCCAATAGCCATTCGACCTACTGTCCGCGATTTGGGCCTCAACTATTCCTGCTCCTTCAACTTCTCTGAGCACGCTGCCATCCAAGCGGCCAAGGCTAGAAGAAGTGTGACCCTTCTCTTCCGGTCCTTTCGTCTCCGGGACAGCATCATCAGCATCTACAAATCACACATCAGGCCTTTGCTCGAATACTGCCCAATAATATTTCCTAACATGACGAAATTCGACGGAGTTGCGATTGAAAGCATACAAAGGCGTTTCACCAAACAACTACTTGGCTGGTCCACGTCTTTAAGTTATAGAGAACGATGCCAAAATCCGGATCTTGACCCACTCTGGCTCCGCCGCTTAAGACCAAACTTAGTCTTTTTGTATAACCTGCTCCATAACCGGTCTTTTTCCTTTGACCCAGTAAGCTTCTCCCGTGAAACCCCCTACTCACTTCGGCACAGGCCTTTTACTGTCCCTTCTAGTATAGCTAAGTCGGCCATACGGTCACGTTTCTTCCTTCTTGTCTACTCTAAAGTCTGGAACAAGTTGCCCATCACCCTTCGAGCTTCACAAACCAAGTCCCAATTTCTGTCGGCACTCATCCCATATCTCAGCGTCACCCGTGCACTACAGTTATCTAATATATGCTTGGCAGAAGAAATAGCTTACGAGAGGGGCCTCGACTTCTAAGACCAAACCCTTCTCCGACCCTGCTCCCTTCAATTAAGGACACAATCAACGATAGACAGTTTCATCTATCTGGCTGAGTTCTCAACGTTAGACTACCTATGGCCATTTCCTCAATGAACCGAACAAATGGAAATGCCACTAATTTTAACCACTTTGCTTCCATCCAACCCCGTAGTTTCTGTCACTCTTATGCCTCGTCCTTCACTGGTTTTTATATGCCTCCATTAACCGTTGATCCGCAGCAGGGGCACACCCTGACCGCTGCTTTCTATCTGCTCTCCTTTCCCACGTAAACCCCCTTCATTCTTAGCCCTTTTTCAACTCCTGTCATGTTAATTTCCACATTTTCAAGGGTTTTGTCTGTTTGTTCCATCACTTGTAAACAGCTGATTATGCACTTGGCATGCCTCGGACGTCTCCAAAATAAACCATTATTATTCATTATTACATTATTATAACCCACAGCTGGAAACACGTCCAGACTGCAGTATCCCTTTATTTCAGGTTTGCTGTCTCCCACTATCTCAGTCGCAAAACTGGCTAACCAAGGATGCCACTTTGACTCGTACGGACAGAGACTCAAGTGGAACCTACCATAGCAATTGGGACCGAAATCAAACCATACAACAGGAAATACTCCTAATTGCTTATCAGATCGTTCAACGTTTCCAAACGCAACCAACTCGAGTTCCAGTTCACGCGCATGCCGCTACTATACAGCCACACTCGACTGATCGACCGACACATACATTGTCCTGCCAGACGAACCTTAAGCACTCGATGCCGTACGTTACCAGAAACGACGCTGAATAACACTGAAGGCAAATGTGTCAACACATACATATATATTTTTCAGTGAAACAGCATAATAACTCTGAAGTCCATGCGGAGATTTCCCACTTTATCATCCGTTACCACTGTTTATCTTTCCTACGACCCGTAGCCGGCTGGAAATTGACTCTCCACTTCTCGAAGACCCTCCAGTTGCGCTTTCTTATTTCAGAATGGTACATGTTACTGATCCTGAATCTAAACTCACCTTTTTATGGTCTGCTGTTTCTCCCATATCCACCAGTGTTCACTCTCACAAAATTGGTCTCATGCCCCCCTGCTTCAAAACTCATTCCCTTTATTGAACTCCGGTAAATCCGTCATTCAGGGTTTGCATTGCCTTCATGATCGCTATCCTCTTCGCATGCGTTGATTTTCCCGAACATACTTCTGTACAATTTTCCACCCTTTTTCCTCTTGCTCAAAAATTTACTCCATCTGCATAACCTCGGTGGGCCTCCGGTTTCCTTGGCTTGCATCATTCTTGTTCGTAATGCGTCCTTAGCACTGCGTTAATGATTTTTCGATATCTCCACCGCGAACCAGTGCCCAGGCCGGAATCGAAACCGGTCCAAAAGTGCCGCGCGAAAAAATTATCAGAATGACCCATTCAAACTGTGGCTGGCTTTGTTTTTCCATCTTTGATACTCTCGACTTTCATATTCTGAATTTATGAATATTCCATGTTATTGAGTAATGTGTTACACCATGATCATGCGCTACAGCGTGCATCTCGACTATGGCCGAGAAATATACCAGTATTATTATTATTATTATTATTATTATTAAAACCAAGTGTACGCATCCTACATTATCTCATTCGCTGCTCTCTGCTCCTATCTTGTCCGCCACAGTGCCCCTTCTCCCCCTGTCTCTCAATCTAATCCTAATCTGGGGTCCCGATTCTTCCCGTCAGCTTACTGAAAAATCTGGAATAATCTCATCTCCCAGTTTGAGCCCTACCTCCTCTCTGTAAGCTTTGGGAGCGCACTTGTTATACACTTAACTGTTTCCTGTGCTATACTGCTCACCACTGAGTGCGTCTTTTCCTACCTGGTCTGCGAAATAAGCCTCAAAATTTAAACCTTCTATCTGGGCAACACATGCCAATAATTGTTTCCCAAGCTCCAAGCCTTTCTTCTCCTTATCACGAATTGTGAACATTCCCCTCCCTGATAAGCCGTGAATCTGTCTCCTGCTTTCGGTGCAATAACCCTAGCCCTAACCCACATTCGTCTAGGACTTCGTCCTACTTTCATCCACCTTCTTCTATCCTGCGCCATTAAGCTGAACCCATCTGCGATCCCCATCACTAAATAAAATGGGTTGTAGTCATCCGCACCCCCTTCTATTTCAAAACTTGTCCTGAGACCTACTGCGTCCACAAGTTCACGCTTCGCTTTTTTTCTTACCCAGGTAACCGTTAATTCTCAGCTGGGACATACCCAGGCTGTTTTGCTCTATCCCACTTACCTTACCAGTGGTCCTCAATGCAGGTCAGCCACCTGGTGCATCATAATGACCATCTTCCTGGTAGGTGCACTTGGATATTAATGCTAAATGGCCGTCTGTCACCCACTATCCCCGCTGGCTCTATAGTCCGAGGTCCCGCAACCTGACCAAATGATCCTGCATCACATACCCTTATCGGAGTGAATCTGCCCCCTTCCTCCGCGCAATCATCAATTATCACTGGCTCCATTCCCAAAGGTGCGGAGCGCTGTCAGACACCCCGGTCTGACCGGAGCACATCGGGAGTGCAGCGGTCTGCAAAGAGGTGCCGGCACTCTGAGGCTGGTGGATCACACCCTTTGTGTTCACTTCCAAGAGGTTTTCAGGTTGGGTCGTCATCACCCTTATAACTTTCCGTTTTCGTCGTTCCACCACTGTAAGCACACCCACCCATTCTGTCCTTGCCCTTATCGTTGATTGCCACGACACCCCTCACTGCGTAACGTCACAGTCTTTCCGTCCACTTTGCTCTGCCCACGCCTGTCGATGTTCCTCTTCCACCCATGTCGTCCTTGCCGGCTCCTGGTCTCCGTTCACTTGGTAACACTCGATAACCATAAAGCTCACTGATTGCGTTCTTAAGCCTCACTGCCTGCCGTCCTGTTAAATCTTTCCTTTTCCTCCCCCCTCCAGCCCCATACCATAGAGCAAAGGTCCCACCCGAACCCATGACCATTCCTCATATTAGAATGAGACTTTCCAAACTAAGCACGTTTTACGGCCATATTTATCACCCGTCCACCACCATTTTTTATTGATTGACTCCGCAATTATTCTATGGATATTTCCGTCGGACAGTGCCCCGGTTAGCATCCTTCAGCTAAATCCACTTGCGCAGCTACCTGCAGGCACGCAGTTCCCCAGTTCCGTCACCCCAACTCCGAAGTGTGTAAATTTCTGGTGCCTCTTGTTCCATTTTAGGTTTAGCTGTTCAAGAGCTTCCTTCTTCTCGGACTTCATCGTGATTCACTTGGAGTAAAACGATCCGACTGGTCACACCTTACCTGCCTCTTCGGTCAGAGCTCTCATCTCCTGTTTCGTATATTGCTCTCCACAGCCATCTTCTGCCTGCCCTTCGGTTTGGTCTACCTTTTCACTTTCCACCTAATGTAAGGACAACGTTAAGTCATAGTTTCCGCGCACAGTTTCAAGCTGTTGGATCTGTCGTTTCCTAATATCACTGGTCCTCCACCCACTTGTTACTCTCCCAGGTTGCTCACTGTCGCAGATGCTGCATCGGTGCATCAGAGCCAGCCTCACATCCCAGTAACCTTTACGTTGTATTTTAAACCAGGGCAGGGGCTCTCATAGCGTACGTAAACAAGCATGTGTGCAATCCGCGCGAGATACAGAGGACGCAAGCATTATGGTCAAATAAACCAATCAGTGTACAGCGACCTTGTGAGTGGACATGAAAAACCAATCATAGCGTTGAAAGTCAGCTCACGGGAAGATAGGCAGACGGATCATGTGCGGCTCTCGGTCGAAAGCAAGCATGCACACAACGCACACAACATTACTCCCCCTCCATTATCAATGTTTTATCCGTTTGTGTAGCGCTCAGTTGGTTTTGGAGTCCGTAAGGAACGACACGCTGTCCGTTTATTAGCAACGCTTTGTTCGGAAAAGATAGGCCGAGAAATCTCTCTAGCCTGCTTCCCAGTATAGAGCTGGCAAGCTTCAGCTTTCCTGCCATTGGCTAATTCATGTATCCGGTCCTAAAACATTCTTAGTTAATATAAGCTGTGAGAAAACCACTTCTCTCTTTCGTCCTGTCTGATTCCGCAAACGAACGTAGGTTCCAGGACCCAGCATTTCCACTCTTCTCGCGTAAATGCTCTGATAATTCTCTCACCGGAGCCACTCAGATCCCGTTTTTCCTGCTCTAAGCTTTGAACGCATAGAGCCCTCAAGCACAAGTTCTCCTTGAGTCTTATCCGTTGCCCAGTGATGACTGGTGCAATAAGTACACAGCGCATGAAGTATGGAATATTCCCATGAGTCTCCTTGTAACTTAGATGTCTTAACACTCTCCTTCAGTGAACGACTGAGGTGTTCTATCGCGCTGTTGAATGAAAGATTATACGGCACGGTTGGTGAATGTGTAACTTATTGCCCGGTTAGAAATTTTCAAATTCGAAGTTGATGAACTGTGGGCCATTCTTTGTAACGACCTGTCCTGGTATATCGAAACGAGCAATGGGGTGTTTCGTCCACTGAATTATAGTGGAAGAAGTTATGTCTCCGCACAAGTGTACTTCAGGCCACTTGCTATAATAACGCGTGGCTACAAGCTTATTTTGTTTGTGAGTTGGAGCTGTAAAAGGGTCCCATGGTATCAAGAGCCAACTTTGCCCATGGCCGCATTAGATAATCCACTGGTTGCACTGACGCCGGTACGGGTTTGGGTGTTTTATCAAAATGTTTACGAGGTCCACAATAAGTACCAATGACCCCAACGGAGGAATACATAGGGGGCGACCAAAGCCAATTGCTAACCCGTCGGTTGGTCCTTGTGATTCCGGGATGTCCCCCCTGCGCACATACGGTAACTTCGTGCTTTGAAGTAGATGGTGGAATGAATCTCGATCCACGCATGACAAGTTCATCTATCACTGGAAGCTGTTCTGGCAGATTGTAGTAAAATCTTAGTGCATCTGGATTAATACCTTTCTTGAGAGACCATGAACCCTGAATGTATGGTTTCACCCGCTGCGATTAACTGTCCTCCAAAGTTTTCTGACGCAATCTCTCTCGCTATGCCTTGAGTTCCAAAATCATCCAGGGTAGAACTATTTCAGTTTCAAAAGTATGGTTCGCATTTTCTTGGCCATTTAACGGCAAAAGAGGAAGTATATCAGCAAACTGGTTTTTAGACCAACTTCTGTATCGCATCGCGAAATCTTAGGGAAGTAGTCTCGCATACCAGCGAATAATGCGAAGTGGCCTGTATCACGCACGTGTTAGCAATGCGTAGACGAATTCGCAACGGATCCTGAAGGCAAAAGGTGATCATCCGTGATATTCTACGATACTAGATTATTGCATGAACAATGATACCAAAAAGATACAAACCTCAATAATGAGATCACAAGGACTGAACAAACGAGAAACCGAATTGCAGCGTGTGAGCAAGGAGCACGTGCGTCACGCAGGCCTAGAACAAGGATGTGACAAAGTAGTGCCCTGGGCGCGAACAAGCAACAATTGGTCCATAAAAACAAACAGTTCGTAAAGACAAGTCAATGGTGTAAGCAAGTGAGTGATGTGAAGAAAAACACTGATTCTCAAGGGTTTTAGGGGGATTTTCCACGATCGGTCCTTACACCGCCCACCAATATCCTCCCGAATCCTTAGCAGACTCAGAGGTTTGGCATAAAGGTACGGATTCTTTCTACCTACCTAGGCCCTGCTGTCAGTGCGCGCCCCCAAGGCTCATCGTCAACGTTCTACTCTTGGTCGCACCTAATCCGTTGGCTACACAGACTCGAGGCTAGTCTACATCTTCCACGAGAACAAATGAACGATGGCGGGCATGAGGCGGGCACATAGATGCTGTCCCTGGAAAGGCCGTCCTGCCCTGGCCGTATGTGCTTGTGTGTGTGTGTATGATGTTTTCACAAGTATGACCACACATAAAATGAGGACTTTCTGCAATGTCAACTAAAGACTATGAGCACTGTAGCGTGTTTGACGGCGACTGTGTGGCATAAACGAGTAAAATGTAGGCATGTGTGCGTGACCTAAGCTCCGCTACTTCTACATATACAAAAGGGTTTCGGTAACGCCAAAAAAACAGAAGACGAACACTCACATGTTTGATAGGAGCTGCGGGGTGTAGAGTGCATCAGGTATGTGTGTATGTGTGTGAATGTACAATGGAATCGATTTATCACCACATATCGGAAAAAACCTCCTGTAATGTCAACGAGAGACCGCGAGCACCGTAACGTTTTTGGCGGAGACCACGTGGTATAACGAGTACAATGTAGGTGGGTGTGTGTCGGGGTGTATGATGGTTCGATACGTCAGTGTGTCGGGATCGCTTCCGTATATGGTGTTTCTTCACCCACCTTGATGACCAGTGCGAAACAATCTACTGGGACTCAGAGTTATCAGCCTCTCCGCCTTCGCTCTCAAGTAGGTTAATACTGCGTATGTCACGAATGAGCACTCCATTGGCCGTCTTCACCTTCACCGTTCTTATCATTCCGTCAGCGCTTTCGACGGTTTCCATAACCACTCCCAAGGACCAGGTGCTGAAATGTGCGCTTTTGTCGGCGATCATAACCACGTCCCCAACCTTGAATGGTCTTGTTTTGGCCAGCCACTTCTGTCGAGTCTGCAGAGCCGGTAGGTACTCCCGCAGCCGTCGCCTCCAGAAGACCTTGGCAAGATAGTTCGCCTGCTTCCATCTGTGGAGGTAGCTCCCACGAAGGTGTACCGGCCCTTGGAAACCCTCGTTCGACCTTAACGTCAATAAGTTGTTCGGGGTGAGCGCCAGGTGAGTGGGGTCGCCGTTCATTACTGGAACCGGGGGGCGGTTGTTCAGGATTCGCTCCACCTCAGTCATGGCGGTGTTCAGCGTCTCGTCGTCGGGCGGCTGCTGCTCCATGATTGACAGCAATATCCGTCTGGCGGACCGGACCATGCGTTCCCATATGCCGCCTCGGTTGTAACAGCCGGTCGTGGAAAATCCCCCTTTTTTCCCTCGCGATTCAGTGTTTTTTCCCAACATCACTCATTTCCATACACTATTGACTTTTCTTTACGAACTGGTTGTTTTTCTGGACCAATTGTTGTTTGTCCGCGCCCAGAGCGCTATTTTGGCACATCCTTGTTCAGGACCTGCGTGACGCACGTGCTGTCTGCTCACACGCTGCTATTCGGTTTCTCGTTGTTGAGACTTTGTGATCGTATTATTGAGGTTTGTATATTGTTTATGTCATTGTTTATTTTAATAATCTAGTATCGTAGAATTATCACGGATAATCGCCTTCTGATTTCGGGATCCGTTGCGAATTTGGCTACGCATTGCTCAAACGTTCGTAACAATACTCAATAGATCTATTTGGAACGAGGAAAAATCACGCAAAATGCCAAGAAAAGGATCAAAAGCAATCGAATCCGGACAGGAAGTAATACGGCAAGTCTCTGGGGAGGTTTTGGGTACATATGATTCTTTAGTTAATGCTAGATCGCCTAGTCCTGTCAGTGCTAGCTCATGTGTTATTGAAAGCAATATTGATCGTAAGGATGTCGATTTATATAAGCTGAGAATACTAGAACTAGAGCAACAGTTTCTTTCGGCTAGACTACAGGCGCATGAAGCAGAGAAGTGTACACAGAAACAGCGAGAGCATGAGACCAGTGACTTCGACACTTCCGATAGGTTAGAGTGCAATAAGGTAGGGAACCCCACGCCGGTCGCCGAATACAAACCCCCATCGATCGATCTACCTAGAGTGGAGCTAACGGTTTTCGACGGGCGAGCTGAGCATTACTGCAAGTTTGTCAAACAGTTCGAGACGTTTGTTGAAAACAAGGTAACCGACCCTGGGCAAAGGCTTCTTTACCTTACTCACTACTGCCGAGGCCGAGCGCGAGAAGCTATCGACGGGTGCACCATGCTCGATCCAGAACAAGGCTACAAAAGGGCAAGAAAGATTCTGAGGGACTTGTTTGGCCAACCTTTCAAAGTAGCCCGTAACCTAATAGAGGGCGTGATGGCAGAGGCAAAGAGAACCAAGGGCGACGTCTACACCATGGCCGACCTGGTGATCAAGATGCAGAACTGCTCAATAGCCCTCGACCATTTAGGTTACAGGGCCAATCTAGCCGCAATGCACACTTTGAAAAACATAGTCCGTCACCTCTCTCCCGAACTACAGGGTCGGTGGGCGGAAGAAGCTGAACGGATAAGCCGAGGCGACAGAGAAGCCAACTTCGAAGACCTGACTGAATACTTAGACAGGCAAACGAAGATAGCTGACAGCAGATTCGGCCGACTAATCCGGGACAGCAACCGAGCAAACAAGCCCGGTACTAGCCAAGTCCAAACCCCTGTACGGGAATATCCAAAGTACCAGCCTTGGAACAACACACACGTCATTTCGCGAGATGCTACGGCGAGACCAAATTGCAGATCCTGTGGTACTAGCCATGGCCTACCAGAATGCCCCAAGTTCGGCAACGCCACAATAGACGAACGGTGGGGAATGGCGAGGATGGCAGGAGCATGTTTCATCTGTCTCAACACCACGCACCGGGCGGCAGCTTGTAGGACAAGGAATCGATGTGGTTACGAGGGCTGCACGGGCAGACACCATCGGCTGCTGCATCAGGCGAGAATAACCATATCCGAGGCGATTGCCAAGCCCAGCGTGATTTGTTCAACTTCACAATCTGCCAGTAAACCGGTACGTTTAGGCGTAGTGGCCGTGGGAGTAGTGACTCCGACTGGGATAGTCAAGGCGTTGTCTTTCGTTGATAGTGGATCCGACACCACTTTAGTGAAAGAGCGGTTTGCCGACAAACACCAACTCGCTAAAGGTGCGACGTCGTTAGCAGTGAGCACGGTGGGCGGAACACAGGTAATGACTGCCGGTAGATTAGGGCTGCAACTCATCTCTCTAGACACTAACGAGGAAATTGAACCAACGGAGGCATTCACGTTAGCGGATCTCCCCATGCGAGCACCAAGGTCGGTGAACGCAATCTTGACTCGGTGGCCCCACCTGCAGGATGTAACCGTCGTAGACTGGGAAGATGATGAGGTGGATCTTCTCATCGGATGCGACGTGCCAGAGGCGCATTGGGTGCTTGACCAAAGAGTGGGCGACCGCCAGGCACCTTATGCCGTACGCACGGCTCTGGGATGGATGTTATACGGTCCAGTAGGGGTACGCGGTTCCGTGAATTACTTATCCGCCGAAACGGACCGCATAGAGTATCATCTGCAACGGCTGTATGAAAAGGAGTTTCATGACATTGGAGACGAAAGACCGACGTTGTCTCAAGAGGATCACTTCGCTCTACAAACGGTGCGGCAAGGCTCCAGAGGCCTCAAAAAACAGTTCGAGGTTTCCCTCCCATGGCGCACATCGGTCGACCCGTGGACTGACAACAGAAATTATGTTCTCCAACGATTACTACGACTAAAAGAACGCTTCATTCGAGACCAGAATCTGTGGGAACGATACGCGGATTTGATGAAGCGAAACGAGGCCCTCGGTTACGTTGAAAAGGTGCCTGTTAACACCGACAGCGAAAGGGGTATCTGGTATCTGCCTCACCATCCGGTTATCAACCCCAAGAAACCCAATAAACTGCGCGTGGTTTTCGACTGTGCGGCCAAGTTTCAGGGCAAGTCGTTGAACGATCGCCTACTACAGGGGCCTGACTGGACCACACCGCTGATCGATGTTCTGTGCCGTTTCAGAGTGGGTAAAGTGGCTTTGTCTGCTGACATTAGGGAAATGTTCCATCAGGTGAAGATTCCGGTAGGAGAACGAGATGCTTTGCGTTTCCTGTGGTGGGAAGGGAGCGACCGGGACAACGCAGTGGTGAATTATAGGATGACCGTCCACCCTTTCGGAGCCATATAATCACCATTCTGTGCAAACTATGCCCTCCGAGAATCAGTGAACAAACATGGAGATCTAATCCATCGGACGGTGGTAGAAAGCGTCGACGACTATCTTGGGTCAGTCGATGATGTGGAATCAGCTCTAGAGCAGTTCAGGGGCCTGACGAGATTGCTGGAAGAGGGCGGCTTCCATCTAACTAAATGGATGTCGAACGCTTCAGAAGTGCTGAAGGTCATCCCGTATCACGAAAAGGCCGAAAGGGTAAGAGATTTGGGCGGCTCTCCACTTCCTTCCGAGCGCACTTTAGGAATACAATGGGACGCGGAAACGGACGATTTTGTTTTCGAACTGAACGTTCCCGAGCTGCCAATAACCCGTCGTGGCATACTATCTGCCGTCTCAAGTTTGTTCGACCCGCTGGGTTTCGTCTCACCATGGCTGCTACCCGGAAAGATCTTGCTGCAGTGGCTGTGCCGTAAGAAAGTTGATTGGGACCAGTCACTGGACCGAGGGGACCGGTTGGACTGGGAAGAATTTTTGAACACCTTGAAGAAAATAGGGGACATAAGAATCCCACGATGTTTGACTCCTGGCCATACGACACGGACTGGAGAACTACATGCCTTTTCTGATGCATCCGAAGTCGGTTATGGAGCTGTGGTGTACGGACGATGGTGCGCAGGAGATGGACAATATACCACGAGGATCCTGTTCGCCAAAGCCCGCGTTGCTCCACTGAAGTCGGTCTCAATCCCACGCCTTGAACTCAGCGCAGCCGTGTTGGCAGTCAGGGTGGTGCAAGCTGTGAAAAGATGTTTCGATCTCTACATTTGGTCGGTGAGCTTCTGGACGGATTCAACGATAGTACTTTACTACATTAACAACGTACGGAGCCGGTTTAGTTCTTTCGTTGCTAACCGGCTCACGATTATCCACGATGAATCAGCCACGCACCAGTGGAGTCATGTCAGGTCTGGCGATAATCCGGCCGACCTGTGCTCCCGAGGTGCGAACAACTTCAGGCAACTGGACACGTGGACGGGAGGGCCAAACTTCCTGCAATTGCCCAAACAGGACTGGCCCGTGTTCGAATTAAAACCCCCTACGGAAGTGGAACTGGAGATCAAAGGCGTAGTGATAGCAACCAACGTCGTCGAAGCGTCATCCATTCTATCGCGACTGGTCAGGTTTTCTTCCTGGATGAAGACGCTTCGTTCGCTAGTTTGGTTAACCAGGTTCAAGAGAAATTTACTAGTCATGAAAGGGCTACGGCCATCAGGTCGGATACCGGTCGGCCCGATAGGTCCCGATGAGCTACAAGCGGCAGAGTACGATATTTTCAGAATGATACAACGCGAGGCTTTCGCCCAAGAACTCAAGAGGGCGGAAGAAGTGGGGCCACCCAATGAAAACATGCCATCTCCAAGAGGCGAGCTGAAGCGTTTAAACCCCAAACTCATCAACGGACTGCTGCGGGTGGATGGTAGGCTGACCAACGCCCACCTGAACTTTGACACCAAGTATCCTATACTGCTGCCTGTGAGACAACCTGTAGTAGAGCTAATGATTCAACACGTCCACGCCATGGAGGGACATGCCGGGAAAAGTCACGTGACGAGCGTCATCCGAAAGCGTCTTTGGTTGTTGAGAGGACGAGAGACTGTAAAACGCGTAATCCGACGGTGTGTGCAATGTAGGAGACGCAATGCCACAGCAGGCAAACAACTCATGGCCCCACTACCAGAATGCAGGGTGACTACGGGCTGGTGGCCGTTCAGTGACACCGGGTTGGACTATTTCGGGCCCTTGTGGATCAAGTGCGGGAAAAGATTAGAAAGGCGATACGGATGTATCATGACGTGCATGAAATCACGTGCGGTACACCTAGAAGTCGCACATTCGATGACGACCGATTCGTTTCTACGGGCCTTGCAAAGATTTATCAACCGAAGAGGCGTACCGGCCGATATATACTCCGATAATGGATCGAACTTTGTGGGCGCTCAACGGGAATTGCAGCGTTGGCACAAGAACATAAACAGGGACGAACTGCAGAATCGAACCGTGGCCTACGGCATACGATGGCATTTCAACCCCCCACAGGCCAGTCACCGAGGCGGCATATGGGAACGCATGATCCGGTCCGCCAGACGGATATTGCTGTCAATCATGGAGCAGCAGCCGCCCGACGACGAGACGCTGAACACCATCATGACTGAGGTGGAGCGAATCCTGAACAACCGCCCCCTGGTTCCAGTATTGAACGGCGACCCCACCCACCTGGCGCTCACCCCGAACGACTTATTGACGTTAAGGTCGAACGAGGGTTTCCAAGGGCCGGTCAACCCTCGTGGGAGCTACCTCCACGGGTGGAAGCAAGCGAACTATCTGGCCAAGGTCTTCTGGAGGCGATGGCTACGGGAGTACCTACCGGCTTTGCAGACTCGACAGAAGTGGCTGGCCAAAACAAGACCATTCAAAGTTTGGGACGTGGTTATGATCGCCGACAAAAGCGCACATTTCAGCGCTTGGTCTTTGGGAGTAGTTACAGAAATCATCAAAAGCACTGACGAAATGATAAGAACGGTGAAGGTGAAGACAGCTAACGGAGTGCTCATTCGTGACATACGCAGTATTAACCTACTCGAGAGCGAAGACGGAGGAGCTGATAACCCTGTGGCCTAGTAAACCTTTTTCACACCAGTAATCGAGGTGGATAAAGAAACACCATATATACCACACAATCTCCGTCAAACACGTTAAGGTGCTCGCGGTCCCTTCGTTGACATTACAGAAGGTTCTCCCCGATATGTGGTGATGAGTGCGATTCCATTATACATCCCGATACATACACGCATGCACGACGCACTCTACATCCCGTAAACCCATCATACATGTGACAGTGTTCTTTGTTTGCTTTTTGTTGACGCTACCGAATGCCCCTTGCACATGTGGAAGTAGCGGAGCTCAGGTCACACATACATGCTACATTTACTCGTTTTCTTGCCACGCGGTCTTTTGTTGACATTGCAGAAAGTCCTCCTTTGATGTGTAGTCATACCTGTGATTTCATTGTAACCCCGGCACACACACACACGCACACACACACACACACTCAAGCACGTACATCCAGGACCGGACAGCCCCTTACGAGGACAACGTCTATGTGACCATTCACGCCCGCCATCGGTCATTTGGTCTTGTGGAAGATGTAGATTAGCCTCACGTCTATGTAGCCAATGGGTTAGGTGCGACCAGTAGTAGAACGTCGACGACGAGCATTAGACGCGCGCACTGACAGCAGGGCCTAGGCAGGTAGGAAGAATCAGTACCTTTATACCGAACCTTTGACTCTGCTAAGGATCCAGGAGGATTTTGGTGGGCGGTGTAACAGCCGGTCGTGGAAAATCCCCCTTTTTTCCCTCGCGATTCAGTGTTTTTTCCCAACATCACTCATTTCCATACACTATTGACTTTTCTTTACGAACTGGTTGTTTTTCTGGACCAATTGTTGTTTGTCCGCGCCCAGAGCGCTATTTTGGCACATCCTTGTTCAGGACCTGCGTGACGCACGTGCTGTCTGCTCACACGCTGCTATTCGGTTTCTCGTTGTTGAGACTTTGTGATCGTATTATTGAGGTTTGTATATTGTTTATGTCATTGTTTATTTTAATAATCTAGTATCGTAGAATTATCACGGATAATCGCCTTCTGATTTCGGGATCCGTTGCGAATTTGGCTACGCATTGCTCAAACGTTCGTAACATCGGTGGCTGGCCTGTGGGGGGTTGAAATGCCATCGTATGCCGTAGGCCACGGTTCAATCCTGCAGTTCGTCCCCGTTTACGTTCTTGTGCCAAAGCTGCAATTCCCGGTGAGCGCCCACAAAGTTCGACCCGTAATCTGAGTATATATCGGCCAGTATGCCTCTTCGGTTGATAAATCTCTGCAAGGCCCGTAGGAAAGAATCGGTGGTCATCGAATGTGCGACTTCCAGGTGTACCGCGCGTGACTTCATGCACGTCATGATACATCCATATCGCTTTTCTAATCTCTTCCCGCACATGATCCACAAGGGCCTGAAATAGTCCAACCCGGTGTCGCTGAACGGCCACCAGCCCGTAGTCACCCTGTATTCTGGTAGTGAGGCCATGAGTTGTCTGCCCGCTGTGGCATTGCGTCTCTTACATTGCACACAACGTCGGATTACGCGTTTTATAATCCCTCGTCCTCCCAGCAACCAAAGGCGCTTTCGGATGACGCTCGTCACGTGACTTTCCCCGGCATGTCCCTCCACGGCGTGGACGTGTTGGATCATTATATCTACTATAGGTTGTCTCGCCGGCAGCAGTATAGGATACTTGGTGTCAAAGCCCAGGTGGGCGTTGGTCAGCCTACCATCCACCCGCAGCAGTCCGTTGATGAGTTTGGGGTTTAAACGCTTCAGCTTGCCTCTTGGAAATGATACTTCTTTGTTGATTGGTCCCACTTCTTCCGCCCTCTCGAGCTCTCGGGCGAAAGCCTGAAGCTGTATCACTCGGAAAATATCGTATTCTGCAGCTTATAACTCCTCGGGACTTATCGGGCCGACCCGTATCCGGCCTGAGGGCCGTAGCCCTTTCATGACTAGTAAGTTCCTCTTGAACCTGGTTAACCAAACTAACGAATGAAGAGTCTTCGTCCAGGAAGAAAACCTGATCAATCGCGATAGAATGAGTGTCGCTTCGACGACGCTGGCCGCTATCGCTACCCCTTTGATCTTCAGGTCTACTTCCGTGGGAGGTATTAATTCTAACACGGGCCGTCCTGTTTAGGCACTTGCAGGAAATTTGGACCCCTCGTCCCTGTGTTTAGTTGCCTGAAGTTGGTCCCGTTTCGGGAGCACAGATCGGCTGGATTATCGCCAGACCAGACATGATTTCACTGGTTCGTTGACGATTCATCGTGGATGATCGTGAGTTGGTTAGCAACGAAAGTAGAATGTAGTAAAGTACTAACTTTGAGTCCATCCAAAAGCTAACCGACCAAATGTTCAGGTCAAAACATCTCTTCACCGCTTGCACCTCCCCGACTGCCAACACGGCTGCGCTGAGTTCAAGGCGTGGGATCGAGACCGACTTCAGTTGAGCAACGCGGGCTCTAGCGAACAGGATCCTCGCAGTATATTTTCCATCTCCTGTGCACCATCGTCCGTACACCACAGCTCCATAACCGACTTCGGACGCATCGGAAAAGGCATGTAGTTCACCAGTTCGCGTCGTATGGCCAGGAGTCAAACATCGTGGAATCCTTATGTCCCCTAATTCCTTCAACGTTTTCAAAAATTCTTCCCAGTCCAACCGGTCCCCTCGGTCCAGTGACTGGTCCCAATCAACTTTCTTACGGCACAGCCACTGCAGCAAGATCTTTCCGGGTAGCAGCCATGGTGAGACGAAACCCAGCGGGTCGAACAAACTTGAGACGGCAGATAGTATGCCACGACGGGTTATTGGCAGCTCGGGAACGTTTAGTTCGAAAACAAAGCCGTCCGTTTCCGCGTCCCATTGTATTCCTAAAGTGCGCTCGGAAGGAAGTGGAGAGCCGCCCAAATCTCTTACCCTTTCGGCCTTTTCGTGATACGGGATGACCTTCAGCACTTCTGAAGCGTTCGACATCCATTTAGTTAGATGGAAGCCGCCCTCTTCCAGCAATCTCGTCAGGCCCCTGAACTGCTCTAGAGCTGATTCCACATCATCGACTGACCCAAGATAGTCGTCGACGCTTTCTACCACCGTCCGATGGATTAGATCTCCATGTTTGTTCACTGATTCTCGGAGGGCATAGTTTGCACAGAATGGTGATTATATGGCTCCGAAAGGGTGGACGGTCATCTTATAATTCATCACTGCGTTGTCCCGGTCGCTCCTTACCACCACAGGAGACGCAACGCATCTCGCTCTCCTACCGGAATTTTCACCTGATGAAACATTTCCCTAATGTCGGCAGACAAGGCCACTTTACCCACTCTGAAGCGGCACAAAACGTTGATTAGTGGCCTGGTCCAGTCAGGCCCTTGTAGCAAGCGATCGTTTAAAGACTTGCCCCGGAACTTGGCCGCACAGTCAAAAACCACCCGCAGTTTTTCGGGTTTCTTGGGGTTTGTGACCAAGTGGTGAGACAGGTACCAGATACCCTTTTTGCCGTCGGTGTTGGCAGGCACCTTTTCAATGTAGCCGAGGGCTTCGTTTAGCCTCATTAATTCCGCATATCAATCCCACAGATTCTGGTCACGAATGAGGCGCTCTTTCAGTTTTGGTAATCGTTGGAGAACATAACTTCTGTTGTCAGTCCACGGGTAGGCAGATATGCGTCATGGGAGGGGAACCTCGAACTGTTTTTGAAGCCTCTAGTGCCTTGCCGCACCGTTTGTAGAGCGATGTGATCCTCTTGAGACAACGATCGCCCTTCATCTCCTATGTCATAAAATTCCTTTTCATGCAGCCGTTGCAGATGATACTCTATGCGGTCCGTTTCGGCGGATAGATAATTCACGAAACCACGTACCCCTACTGGATCGTACAACATCCGTCCCAGAGCCGTGCGTACAGCACAAGGTGCCTGGCGGTCGCCCACTCTCTGGTCGGGTACCCAATGCGCCTCTGGCACGTCGTAGCTGATGAAGAGATCCACTTCATCGTCTTCCCAGTCTACAACGGCTACATCCTGCAGGTGGGACCACCTAGTCAAGATGGCGTTCACCGACCTTGGTGCTCGCATGGGGAGATCCGCTAACGTGAATGCCTCCGTTGGTTCAATTTCCTCGTTAGTGTCTAGAGAGATGAGTTGCTGCCTCAATCTTCCGGCGGTCAGTACCTGTGTTCCGCCCACCGTGCTCACTGCTAACGACGTCGCACCTTTAGCGAGTTGGTGTTTGTCGGCAAACCGCTCTTTCACTAGAGTGGTGTGAGATACACTATCGACGAAAGCCAAACCTTTGACCACCCCACTTGGGGTCACTACTCCCAGGGCAACTACGCCTAAACTTACTGGTTTACTGGCAGACCGCGATGCCGAACAAATAACACTGGGCTTGGCACTCGCTTCGGGTAATGTTACTCTCGCCTGGTGCAGCAGTCGATGGTGTCTGCTCGTGCAGCCCTCGTAACCACATCGATTCCTTGTCCTACAAGCTGCCGCCCGGTGCGTGGTGTTGAGACAGATAAAACACGCTCCTGCCATACTCGCCATTCCCCACCGTTCGTCTATTGTGGCGTTGCCGAACCTGGGGCATTCTGGTAGACCATGGCCAGTACCACAGGATCTGCAATTTGGTTGCACCGTGGCATCGCGTGAAATGGCATGTGTATTGGTCCAAGGTTGGTATTTTGGATGTTCCCGTGCAGGGGTTTGGACTTGGCTAGTACCAGACTTGTTTTCCAGGTCGCCGTCCCGGATAAGTCGCCGAACCTGCAGTCGGCTATCTTGGTTTGCCTGTCCAAGTATTCGGTCAGGTCTTCGAAGTTAGCCTCCCTGTCGTATCGGCTTATCCGTTCTGCTTCTTCCGACCACCGACCCTGTAGTTCGGGAGAGAGGTGACGGACCATGTTTTCCAAAGTGTGCTTGACATCTAGGTCAGCCCTGTAACCTATATGGTCGAGAGCTATTGAGCAGTTCTGCATCTTGATCACCAGGTCAGCCATTGAGTAGACGTCGCACTTGGTTCTCTTTGCCTCTACCATCACGCCTCTATTAGGTTACGGGCTATTTTGAACGGTTGGCCAAACAAGTCCCTTAGAATCTCCCTTGCTCGGGTGCAGCCCTGTTCCGGGTCGAGCATGGTACACCCGTCGATAGCTTCCCTTGCTCGGCCTCGACAGTAGTGAGTAAGGTAGAGAAGCCTTTGCCCGGGATCAGTTACTTTATTTTCGACGAACGTATCGAACTGCTTGACAAACTTGCAGTATTGTTCAGCTAGCCCGTCGAAAACCGTTAGTTCCACTCTAGCCGAATCAATCGTTTGTGTTTTGCAGTCGGCGACCGGCGTGGAGCTCCCTATCTTATTGCACCCTGATCTATCGGAAGTTTCGTAGTCGCTGATCTCATGCTCACTCTCTTTCTGTATACAGTCCTTTTCTGCTTCCTGGGTCTGTTGTCTAGCCGATAACAACTGTCGTCCTAGGTCTAATATTCTCAGACTATATAGATCAACATCCTTACAATTCATATTGCTCTCAGTAACACACGAACTAGCACTGAAAGGCCTAGGCGATCTAGCATCAACTAAAGAATCAAATGTACCCAAAACCTCCCAAGTGACTTCCTGTCCGGATTCGACTGCTTTTGATTTTTTTCTTGGCATTTTGCGTGATTTTTCCTCGTTCCAAATTGATTTATTGAGTATTGTAACACAAGTTCGAGTAACGCGTAGCCAAATTCGCAACGGATCCTGAAGGCAAAAGGTGATCATCCGTGATATTCTACGATACTAGATTATTGCATGAACAATGATACCAAAAAGATACAAACCTCAATAATGAGATCACAAGGACTGAACAAACGAGAAACCGAATTGCAGCGTGTGAGCAAGGAGCACGTGCGTCACGCAGGCCTAGAACAAGGATGTGACAAAGTAGTGCCCTGGGCGCGAACAAGCAACAATTGGTCCATAAAAACAAACAGTTCGTAAAGACAAGTCAATGGTGTAAGCAAGTGAGTGATGTGAAGAAAAACACTGATTCTCAAGGGTTTTAGGGGGATTTTCCACGACCGGTCTTTACACCGAGTGAAAGCTAGATCCTCGTTTGCCACACCAGGCGAAGTCTGCCCTATCGGAAAGAAATCTGAGGCCGGGCCTGATCAGCCTAGCATACCAGCCTGCTTGAGAGCTCCTGGTGGGGTGACTAGAGCCCCAGAGTTTGCCGACGGCGGACCTGACACGACGTTGGTGGAGAAAGGTTCTGCAACGAATCGCCAACTCTAGAGAACCCCTACCCCTCTTCCAGTGAGCACGGTGGGTGGGACTCAGGTCATGGCAGCGGGTTTCGTAGGAGCCCAACTCATATGTCTAGGCAACATTGAAGATATAGAAACCACTGACCCATTCATGCTGAAAGCATAGTCGAAAATAAGTACACTCGATTTTGTCTAGATTGCCTCATCTTCTAGAAATAACTGTCATAAACAGGGAATGTGATGGAGTGGATCCTCTTGATTGTGACGCACTAGGATCAAATTTGTCTCTGAACCAGAGTGTGGGATACTTCCAGGAGCCTTATATAGTACCCATAACATTAGACTGGATGCTATACAGGCCCGCCGAGCCGCACTGCTCAGTAAGTTGTGTCTGTGGAAAATGACCACATACGACCACACTTGCGTCGCCCCCGTGACCATGAGTTTCGCAAACTGAGTGATAATAGTTTCCTACCATCTCGGGAGTATTAATTTGTAATGTGGTCACAAGGGGAGAGGACGAGAAGCCTGTCGAATCATCCTGAAGATCCTCTTTCCTAGTGTGTACAGAGGCGTGACTTCACGCGCAGTAAGAACTACATTCTTTGCTGACTGCTGCTATCGAAGGAGAGGCTTCATCCTGATGGACACCATCGAAAAGGTACTCAGGTTCGATAACATGCAGTGCAACTCTTGTTTACATAGAAGAGGAAACCACAACCTTCAAAATTCGAGAAAGAATGTGATAATTTCCACAACAACAAGTTTCCAACCCCATTAAGCCCGAAAATCTCCGGGCTGTCTATGATTGCTCCGCCACCTTCCAAAGAAGATCACCTTGTGACCGCTTGTTACAAGGGCTAAACTTGACAACCCAACTGACAGAGGCTTCGTCCGGTTCCGGCCAGGTACAATGGCGATGCCGGCAGACATACGGGGAACGCTTCGGCAGGTGGAAGTACCACTGGAGACAGAGATGGGCCACGTTCCTTGTGATGAGATTGGGAAGACATGGGAAAACCTGTGGTTGGATACAGGATGATTGATCATCCATTTGGGGCGGAATCGTCACCCTCCTGTGCGAACCTTTCCCTACAGGAAACCGCAGCCAGATACGGAGAGTCGGATAGCCGGGGTATGATAAATAAGTGAAGCTGCTTTCTTTGCCATGGCTACTGCCTGGGGTCGTTTGATGACTTCTTCACTACCGTTAACCACATGCAGGAACTGACGGAGTTACCAATGGAAGGTGGCTTCCAGCCCACGAAATAATATCAAACACTCCTGGGGCTTGGAAGCTACTTCGGACAGCAATGGAGCGGGAAGAGTTCGAGAGTAGAATGGCTCGCCCCTTCCAAAGGAGAGCATCCCCGGAATTGAGTGGAGTGCTGGAGCAGATGAGTTTATCTTCAAAATGAGGGTTCCTGATCGGCCAGTACAGCTCCGGGGAATGATATCAGCTACCTCTAGTCTTTTCGATCCGCTGGGTTCTGTTTCCCCGTGGATGCTGCTCAGTAGTTTTACTGCAGCGGCTTTGTCGGGAGAAAGTGAACTGGGACCGGCTACCTGACCAGGAAAGCAGACTAGACCTGGAAAGGTGCTTTGATGGGCTTAAGAAACCAGGGAACACAAGGATCCCCCATTGCTTAGGCAGAATGGCAAGAACCAAAAAGAAGAACTGCATACCTTTACTGACATGTCCGAATTCGTTTACGGGACTGTGGTGCACGGAGAGTGGCGTCTAGGTGATGGATGCGATATCTCAGGGGTCCTGTTCCCAGAAGCCCGCGTAGCTTATCTAATTTCAGTCTCCGTCCAGTGTCTTGAAAGCAGTGCTGCAGTATTGGCTATTAAGGTAGTGCAAGTAATAAAGGAGAACTGCAACTCCAGTAGCTGATGGACAAGGCTTGGGGATGACTCGACCACGGTGCCGCATTACATCAGTGCCGTGAAGAGCCGCTTCAACATGTTCACAGCTATCACGCTCACTTTCTCACGTAACGAAACGGCTGTGGGCCAGTAGAAGCATGGTCAGTCGGCCAAAAACCCAGCAAACTTATTAAACAGAGGTGCTACGAATTTCCGGGGCCAGACACACGGAAGGGGGACCTAAATTCAGGCACACACCCGAAGGGGGTGGCCTGTTTACGAGATAAGAACACCATTTGAATTGGAAGTGGAAGTCATGGGCACTATGAAGGTGAGCGCCACCTAACCGACATCTCTTCTGTGGCGATTGACTAGATTTTTCCCTTGGACAGGTTGTTCCGCTCGCTACAGTGGTTCACCAGGTTTAAAGGGCAGTTACTGATCGTGAGCGGTCTTCGTCGGTTCAGCAGTGTACGCGATGATTTACCGACTCCTGACGAGTTGAGATCTTCAGAATATGATCTCCTAGAGAAGATAAGATCCCGGGTTTTCGCCCGAGAGATTAGGAGGGCTAGAGGGCTGGGAACAAGCCCCGAAAGGACAAAAGTCCGAAAGGCTATTCGCAAACCTGAATTGAGAACTCATCGATGGATTGCTAAGGATAGGTGTCAGAATCACAAATTCCCACCCATTATTTGAACGCGACACACCCCACAATACTACCCTCTGGGCAATCCTTGGTGGACCCACTTATTCACCACACTTACACTGTAGGGGGACACCCTGGGGAAG
Source organism: Fasciola hepatica (assembly GCA_948099385.1). Taxonomy (NCBI): domain Eukaryota; kingdom Metazoa; phylum Platyhelminthes; class Trematoda; order Plagiorchiida; family Fasciolidae; genus Fasciola; species Fasciola hepatica. The sequence continues at coordinate 9,914,012 of CANUEZ040000019.1, forward strand.
GTCGTGTGATAAGCCCTACTCAGAGGAGATTTTTGATATCGTGAGGAGGGGCGGGCATGAAACGCGCAATTCTACTCTGTATGCGATGAAGAGGGTGCAAGTCTGTCGCAGAAAGCTGTATATGGCTCCGCCACGAAGTGTACGGTGACCTCGGGACGGGGGCCTTTCAGTGACACCGGACTTGGCTATTTTGAGTTTTTGTGTGTCAGACGCGGGAAGAGGATAGAGACCAAATTCCGGTGTATCATGACGAGCAAGAAATTTCGTGCCGCACATCGAGAGGGTGCACACCCGGTAAAAACTGACTCTTTTTCCAAGCCCTGCATGTTTTACAAAACGAAAAAGTGTGCCGTCGGACGCGTACTCGGACAAAGAGTCAAGTTTTGAGGGTGCTGAAAGGGGATTGCTGCTTTGGAATCGAAGTATAGATCGGAATGGACTACGGGACCGACCAGCAACATACGGTGCTCAGCTGCACTCCAAAGCCACACAGGCCAGTCCCACTAGTGGGGCGTGGGACAACTTTATCAGGTTGGCTGGAAAAATATTGCTGTCCCTGGTCGGAAAACCACCGGACGGTGAAACATTGAACACCGTAGTGGCAGAGATGTAAAGAACCTTGAGTAGACTTATGGGGTTCCAGCTTCCTCCAGCTACCCATTCATATGTCGGTTGCACCGAAGTGTTTTTTCGGATTGAATTAAAGTATTGGGTTCCAAGGGCCAGCGAGTCCCCGTGGTAGCTACCCAAGCAGGCGGAAACAAGCAAGGCACCTGGCCATGAATGGCGGTTACTTGAGAACCTAAAGATCTTGCAAACCCGACGAATGTGGCTAACCAAAGAAAGACCCTGTGAATAGGCGACGTAATGACGATCTCTGTCGGACACCCCTGCTCTAGCTCATGACCTTCATGTGTTTCCGGGGAAATAGTTGTAAGTTCCGACCAGAAGGTGAGGGCGCTGAAGGTTCGGACCACCAAGTGAATACTGATTCTCGATGAGCGTAGCATTGATCTTCTTGAGGGCCACAATGGACCACTTGGAGTCACGGACTGCGCTCTCTGACAGCATACAAGTTCAAGTTTTAAACAGGGAAAGTGTACACACTCGCGACTTCACCTTGCCACGCCCACTCATAGCAAACATCCTACCGCTTCTTGCACACACACGTTCACAATGGTCAAAGAATACACATTGTAAACGATTAGTATGTTTGCTACTGATATCCATCAGATCATAACGATATGATGGGATCTCAGTCAATAACAGCTGTTTGCCAAAACGGTCCCACGAGGTGAAATTTGCCGCTTCCACGAATAAGCCTGCTCACTTCCACGTACACATGAACAACAGCTCAGAGCACCTTTCCGCCAGAGCGTGATGCCCTGTTATGAGCTTTCGCTTAGTGTTGACATTTATGAGAACTATGCCACACGCGGCAATCACAGTTTTTCTAAGTAAGATCACTCACTTTAAGACATACACACAGTTGTGCTTCTAACCCATGTACCACTGGCATTCACGCGTGAATAATTCCGGTCCTGTTGACCTTGCACTCTCGTGCCCGATGCCTATCTGCCACACGCTCTGTTCGGTTCTAATCACGTACGGTTGAACGCAAGTGAAACTGATATCGATTCTTTGTTCTCGTCTGCTTGACACATTACCGTGATTGCTCTTGCCTATAGGTGACTCCGTTTGTTGTTTGCTTACCCGTTTACGTACGCGTTTACTGACCTGCTAATAAACGGATCTATTGCTTATTGTGTGCTTCAAATTCTGAACACAAAACACATGAAAGTGTGTTTGACTGAACATGAAAAGAGAACTCGGAACTCTTGCACGTTTGCAACTTTCTCTTGCGGGCAGGCACCGGCCCCTAAAAACTATACCGATGAATAACAGTCGACAGACAAGAGGATCGCCGAATTAACAACCTGAGTTTCGTGTGACTGAGTGTGCTTATGTGAGCAGATTCCAGATGCCAGCAGTAACACTTGCGGGAACTGACAGCAGGGCATAGGTTGGTGGGAAGGATCAGTACCTGAATTCATACCCTTTGACGGACAGACCTAGGTGAGCGGTCTGACGAATAGTTGTGGAGAGTCCTCAAAGAACAGCATAATACCATGGCCACGTGAAAATGCTCGATTATATACCTTATTTGTGTGCTTTGCACCGCTTACAATTTGTGAACCAACCTTTGTTTATTCGCGTCCAACGCGTGCTTTTGTGATATCCTGTTTAGATCCGTGTGACCCACATTTCCGCCTTTCTCCAACCGTGAACTTGGCTGTCGTTTTGAGCTCTCACGATTGCATATTTGAGGTTTGCAAGTGTTTGCAATGTTGTTGATTTCATAATCCAGCATCGTAGGACTTGGGAATTAATTTTGTTTTGGTTTTGGGATCCGTACGATGTGGCTACGCACTGCTGGAAGTGCATTTTAGTCAATAACCGGGTCCTTGTGTCGTCGATCTCGGTAGCCGTGATCGCCTAAGCTCCTGTGTTTATGCCGTCATATTGGTGCCAGAAAATACGATGCCAACAGCTTATAGTCTCTTCCTGACTGGAAGATGTTCAAGGTCTCTACATGGTCGTCGTAAATGCACATTAGGAACTAAGATATACATCGTCGCAGATGTCCTGCAAACTCAATGTGCACCGGCCTAATAGGGTAGTATGACATCTCTCTCCAATGTTGGGGCCTTACAGGAATTACCGGCGTGGGAATTCACCAGTTAGTGTTGAAATCCGTCCTGGAGTTAGCAGCTGCTTGAACAGAGGGCGACTTCCCGACCCGAAGCTTTTGCCAAGTTCAAAGCAGAATTTCCCCGGGATAGTTGAGGAGTCGTCCAGTTTAAACCTCGTAAAATGGAAAGCTGAAAAGAAAATAATGAACTCTCTTGATTGGTACATTCAGCCTGCAGATCTTATTAAATTTACCAGCAACTTGGATTATGGCTCTCAAAACTTCATTAAGTTGGTTCATTGGGGTTACGCTCTCATTAGGCCGAGTGTATAGAAAACTTTCGTGATATATGACTGCCCCCTTAACAGCATTTAACAAAAGTAGCTGTAGATGCATCGGCAATGGTTTGAAAGGAAAAATAATGTGCAAAAAATTGGAAGCTTCTTTAATTAAGGAAACGATGGCCAAGTGAGTATCGTAGTGGACTTGGAAAAATAAAGACCTGGGTTCAATTCCCGCTACCGCCGGCCACTTTCTCAATTGATATCTTTTCACTGGCTATGACCTCTTTCTGAACATTTTTATGTTGTTTCAAAAAACGGAAATGTCAGTAAAAAGAATGCTTAATAAATGTTTAAAATAAAATTTGGAACATTCATCAGTGCTAAATAACTTTAATTTAGATGATTCTCACACCACCATGAAAGATGGCCAGCGAAGCACGCTATGAGCCACTGTGCAAACTAGCAAGGCTCTTAGGTGTGCATGTCAGCCAGGGAGATCAAAGGCAGCCTACAGTAATACATATTTAGTTGAAAATGTGGTCCACTGCAATCGAGGTAAATATCTAAAAGAAAACGCAACATGGATCAGTCTTTTTCAATAAACTTATCGTAACACAATTCCATGTTTCCAAAACCTACCCCAGCTAGCTCTTTCCTTGTGCAGGATTCACGTGACCGACCGAAATGAAAGGGTTATAACTTTACTGCGATTAGCCACACTCGTGTTAGCCCGGAGCCAAGTTTATTATGTTCCCGCACGCAACCTCCATTTCTAACTTCATTGGCGGCACTGGATTTTGGCTTTCGAGAGGAGTTACCCCACTGGTTTGACCGTTATCCTGGACTAGGCCTTTAAAGATTTCAAGCTCAGTAAAACGGACTTCAAGGACACAACAACGCTGTTCCATGAGGCCCTTCAAAAAGCACAATAGGCATCAAATGAAACATTTCGAAAGTAAAAGGAAACTTTCCAGTAACCAGACAAATTTACAGGAATCGAAGTGGGAAGCTGCACGAGATATCCGGTTTGCATTGGAACTCCAAATACTTTCCGGTAGCAGTACTCGTCTTTTAATCTCTCTGTTGCCCGCAAATGGACCCCAGCGATGACCCCGTTCCCCAGGAATGCTTCTCCGAGCCTGCTAGTTTACTCATAAACAGAAGCATTTTGGTTGATATTCATGGGTCAGCTCAGGTTTGACCGAAACCGAACCACCCAAGCCGTTTAAAGGAAGCTCAGGGTCTCGTAGGTTCACGAATGTACAGAACCGCGACACAAAAACAAGGAAAAACGTGATCCGTGTTCAGCGGGAGCCTCTGGAAGGCTGATGAGAGTACGGCTAGTGCGCCCTATCAGACTATTTTCTTTCAGGTGGCGAGATGTGGTGCTTGCCTTACCAAAACTAAAGGACTCGCATATTTCCCGTATGAGATGCCCCTCGGAAATTGTACCCTTACCAGAGTGCATTCGGCTTAGTGCCCCCCACTTACAAATCCAATGCTTGATGATCGAGCCGGCAAAGGTTTTGGCATCCACAGAACTCAGGCTGCAGATTCACAACACAGTGAAATGGTTGACAAGAACCAGTCATTCCCATCATTAAGGACGAACTACTGGTTGCACCGTCCTAATTTTTCCTGTCCTGCTTTTGCATGCACACCTTCCCCGGCATCATAAGTTTCTATACGGTATCCGCAGAAATGGGTTTTTCTATATTCACCACTCCTATGCCCGACGCGGTACATCTCGTGTGCGTATCACATATTCACCACATTGGTTTCATCTGCTGCTACCAGTCTGTTCCCATGAAGCACGACGGTGGTATTCAAAGTAAACCAACCTCGTTTTCCCACGGCACGTCCGTCTTCCATTTCCTTTCCCTTTTCACAGGCCCCTTTACTCGTCACTGCAATCCGTACGCTTATCGATTACCAGTGTCAGACCTCCTCCCTTTTATCATCAGTTTATCTACTACAATTCGTATCCAGAGAGGCTCTCAGCACTGGACCGATTCTCCTGGAAGCATAAGATAATTAGAGGTAAGGTCACAGACGTTTTCAAAGAGATCAGGGTGCTGTCTGTCCCAGCAAGCCGACTGTAATGATGAAAGTGGAATCTGGACTTGGAAGCTCCGGGTGAATACCGATAAAATCGAAAACCCTGAAAACAGTTTCGGAACACTATTTTGCATGTCGGCTCATCAGAGCTTGGAACGACCCAACAATGAAGGCGGTGGCTGTGGACTAGGTGTTGGAGTTCAAGGTCCTTTTGTACCATTGCTGTTCTAAAGTATCTTCTGAGATCATGTATTCTCGGGAATATGGATCGAAATTGGATGTAGTGCGCTCTTCGGCTTTTCTTTTACGTGGTCCCCATACCTTCCGTCTCTACAAAGCGCCCCCTCTCAGGGCCCTATGCGGTTCCTCCTCACACCTAGCCTTCCCTTATCAGCACTTCATGCCAAACGCTGCCGTCTGAGTGACCTTCTTGATCAGGGGCTAGACTTGAGCAGGGACCCAGTCCGTAGCCGCGGGGGTTGCTGCGCCCATGAGAGCAAGCGGAGTCCCAACCTTGTTTTTTCGTAGATCCTAAACACAAAAGAAGGGAAAGTGAAGCGGGGGAAACGCAAAAGTTTCGACCCGGTGTAGGTCGACCTGACGCTCGCCGGTGCTGGAGTATGGACTGATCCAGTGGCTCGAGCCTCAGGTCCTGAGGACCGGCCTGACCTGACTTTACCGGACCATAAAGTCAGTCGGGCAAAATTCAAGCAAGTAAGCTTTGAAACTATCCTGATTTTGCCACAGTGGTCACTTTTGGTCCATCGCATTGTTGAACTTCGGTTGCCTGCTATCACAAATAGCCCAAAATTACGCGAGCCACTTGCGTATGTACGCACTTTTTCTCTCAGGTATTCAAACAACGGTCCGGTGGGTAGTTACGTTTTGCAAATACTCTGTTTACTGTATCATTCTTCTGCCGTCTACAAGTGGTGATAAAATGCGTCGGGAACACGTTTGCACTCAGTTGGTCTCGTATTTCAGCTTTTCAACATACCGTGGGTCAGATCTGTTGAACTTTGTATGTCGCGCACATTTTGTCGTATTCTTTTTAGGTATGATGAAGGATTCCTCGTGGTGAACCACGTCAGTGGTTAACACGATGTGCGAACGATTTCACAAGTTTTGGATGGCGAATTACAACTTGGTGATTGAAGAGAATAGAATGGGCATTAGGTTGCACGGTATGTTCCGGAGCACTTTGCTCCATCGTTACTGATGCCCACTCTAGTCACGATTATTGATTCCAGAGACCTTTAAATATCTTCCAAGCAGTTAACATGCATTCGCGTCTTGGACGCCACTCTGGCATAAATTGAAGTGTACTCACGGAGCTATAGTCGGTTAAATAAACATGCTCTCGCTGAGGATGAAGTGACGGGAAATCCAGTTTTCATCCTCGGCGGCAATCTGTCTGGACCACCGTCTTTATCGCACTTCATCTTCATTGGCTCCTCATGTACTTTTAAGGAATATATCATCTGCCGACTCTTCCCTTAAGGTTAGTGTGGTGCCTAGAACCGTTATTCTTCACCAACTGTCGATGAAGTCCGCTAACTTGCTTCACTAATATCTAATTTCCACGTGCAATTTCTTACCGTCTTCACCATACGCTATGTGGCATTTGTTTTATTTTGCCCACCAATAAGCTTTTGAGTAATAGGATGTGAAACTTGACCTCTTCCGAGCGTCCTCAAGTTTAGTGTCCGCACTCCACTTAAGCAATATGCGGATGTGCGGTTTACCCCTCGGATTGGCTAAATTTTGCAAGGCTCTGACTCTAGACACGAATCACTCACTAAGTAATATTTTTGTGTATGCTGAGCGCGTGCTTAGATTCGCAGGAAATACATTGGTTGGCGATCGTACTACGTTATCTTGGATTCTCGCTTCTCAGTGAAACACACCATCAGCTAACATTATTGAACAGCGCACACTTGCAAATGAAAACAATAATATTCCTTTTTCACAGATGTACCCACTTTTGATTCTTACGGTTTCGCCCCTTTTATGTATAAATGAATGAGAATGAGATCATCCATTGATAAACTGAGAGGTGCAGGCTTTTTTCTGAAAAGAATGTATGGCTCCGATATTTTGATGAGTGGTATTTTCTGCGTAGCTCATCTGCCTTTGGTGAATTTCGAAGTGGGAGGACTTCTACTGTTTATCTGATTGTACTACGTGTGGCGTGGCTGCCGAGCGCGCAAGTTTTTAAAGCATTAGATTGTGACCCAAGTAGACATTTTATATTTGCTTGTTTTCACTGACCACTAAGTCAGGCATTCTATCAGACGTAACTTTGATCTTTCACGTCTTTCGCAGGCTAACATATGTAAAATTGTTTACTTTAAACGTAACTTATTGGTCACCCCATCAACTCACTTGTCAAACGTGTGTCTAGACTGAAGGACTTATGGACCAGCTTCATAAACTTCATCTACGGAAATTAATTTCATCGATTAACGCTGTACTACTGTGGTTACACCTGGTTACGTCCAGACAAAATTCGTCGGGTAACACTGCGTACATACGCAAGTGGCTCGCGTAATTTTGGGCTATTTGTGATAGCAGGCAACCGAAGTTCAACAATGCGATGGACCAAAAGTGACCACTGTGGCAAAATCAGGATAGTTTCAAAGCTTACTTGCTTGAATTTTGCCCGACTGACTTTATGGTCCGGTAAAGTCAGGTCAGGCCGGTCCTCAGGACCTGAGGCTCGAGCCACTGGATCAGTCCATACTCCAGCACCGGCGAGCGTCAGGTCGACCTACACCGGGTCGAAACTTTTGCGTTTCCCCCGCTTCACTTTCCCTTCTTTTGTGTTTAGGATCTACGAAAAAACAAGGTTGGGACTCCGCTTGCTCTCATGGGCGCAGCAACCCCCGCGGCTACGGACTGGGTCCCTGCTCAAGTCTAGCCCCTGATCAAGAAGGTCACTCAGACGGCAGCGTTTGGCATGAAGTGCTGATAAGGGAAGGCTAGGTGTGAGGAGGAACCGCATAGGGCCCTGAGAGGGGGCGCTTTGTAGAGACGGAAGGTATGGGGACCACGTAAAAGAAAAGCCGAAGAGCGCACTGCATCCAATTTCGATCCATATTCCCGAGAATACATGATCTCAGAAGATACTTTAGAACAGCAATGGTACAAAAGGACCTTGAACTCCAACACCTAGTCCACAGCCACCGCCTTCATTGTTGGGTCGTTCCAAGCTCTGATGAGCCGACATGCAAAATAGTGTTCCGAAACTGTTTTCAGGGTTTTCGATTTTATCGGTATTCACCCGGAGCTTCCAAGTCCAGATTCCACTTTCATCATTACAGTCGGCTTGCTGGGACAGACAGCACCCTGATCTCTTTGAAAACGTCTGTGACCTTACCTCTAATTATCTTATGCTTCCAGGAGAATCGGTCCAGTGCTGAGAGCCTCTCTGGATACGAATTGTAGTAGATAAACTGATGATAAAAGGGAGGAGGTCTGACACTGGTAATCGATAAGCGTACGGATTGCAGTGACGAGTAAAGGGGCCTGTGAAAAGGGAAAGGAAATGGAAGACGGACGTGCCGTGGGAAAACGAGGTTGGTTTACTTTGAATACCACCGTCGTGCTTCATGGGAACAGACTGGTAGCAGCAGATGAAACCAATGTGGTGAATATGTGATACGCACACGAGATGTACCGCGTCGGGCATAGGAGTGGTGAATATAGAAAAACCCATTTCTGCGGATACCGTATAGAAACTTATGATGCCGGGGAAGGTGTGCATGCAAAAGCAGGACAGGAAAAATTAGGACGGTGCAACCAGTAGTTCGTCCTTAATGATGGGAATGACTGGTTCTTGTCAACCATTTCACTGTGTTGTGAATCTGCAGCCTGAGTTCTGTGGATGCCAAAACCTTTGCCGGCTCGATCATCAAGCATTGGATTTGTAAGTGGGGGGCACTAAGCCGAATGCACTCTGGTAAGGGTACAATTTCCGAGGGGCATCTCATACGGGAAATATGCGAGTCCTTTAGTTTTGGTAAGGCAAGCACCACATCTCGCCACCTGAAAGAAAATAGTCTGATAGGGCGCACTAGCCGTACTCTCATCAGCCTTCCAGAGGCTCCCGCTGATCACGGAATATATCAGGACACTTTAGCACAATTTTGCTTATAACCGTGTCGTGGTTCGTTAAATGCATCGACCTGAGCTCCCTTTAGAGGGCTGGGGAGATTTGGTGGCGGAGAGATTCGGCCAAGGTCTGGCCAATAATTGGCGAGGAGGTATGTAGAAGCTACCAATAACGCTTTCCGCGCCTCTAGCTAGGGCCCAGTTGACGAGAACTGCCTTTCGTGGGAGACATTGTAGGACACAGTCCAGAGTACAAGTCATTTGCTCGATTGCAATGAAGCATGTCTGTCAGGCCGTCAAGCTCCTTAACCACGATGGTGTCACGTCGTTAAAAGATGACAAAAATATCGAAATGTACACGGCAAACTTCAAGAAAAAAAGCACTTTTTCCCCCCTGTTCATCTGTTCCACTGTATTGTGTTCACCTTCCCGTATTTTCCATCTGAATCTGTTGCTCTGGCACCTTGCATTATCTCAAGTCGGTACGTAAACACATAAGCTCTCACTCGGTAATAGTCCGCAAGTGATCACAGAAACTGGTTGTCTTCGGGCATTCTTAGTCCCAAGACAATCATGGACCTTCTCCGGAGACCTGAACGAGTTCAGCTCACTAGTCGTCCTGTCGGTACAAGGCGGCCAATCTCATCCCAAATCCAGGCTAATAACCGGTAAGGTGCTTGACCGCAAAAAAGACTTTCATAGGCTTGTTCACTGTGAGGTAATGAAAAAAATCTTGAAAACAAAATCGGTCAAGTTGTAGTGGTTGCCATCTTCGTTCCTACTTTTACCACGTTTATTGTTTAACTGAACACTGACTGCCAAGCGCGGTTGCCATTTGACCGTTGCTCTTGCGCACGCTCTCACGCACGCTCCCAAATACACGCTAACCACTATCTCTCCCAATCGCCTTCTCGTTCTCACGGGTCGTGGAGAATACTGTTCTGGTTAACATATTTGTGCAGTGCCGCACATTAGAGTAACGTGCAGGTGGTCCACGCAGTACAAAGGACCGAAGCACGCGTTTACTAAGGAAACCGCGAAGTAAGTTCCAATCAACCTTACAATTGGTGAGCCCGACGTGATCCTCAGGTCACGTGAGTTTCCTTGTTTTCTACCGTTCAAGGTCCCGTCTGCGTACGTTTTTGTGTGTTTTATTGTTTCCCTATCTGTTGATTTTTCTTTAGTCGGTTTACCAAATAATTTTTTTTTCTCCATACATTTTCGTTTTCTAGTTCGTCGTGATTTTTGTTATTTCACGCGAAGAATATAGTGCCCCATTGATCGTTGGTTTCTTTTCCCGTCTGTGTTCGATAAAGCAATCGCTATGTCTACTGAACGGAAACCCTGCTCAGACCCCACCGTTGGGGCGATCACGCTGCACATACCGGCATTCACACCTGCTGATCCAGAACTCTGGTTCACGCTGGTCGAGTTAGAATTCGAAAACTGCCGTATAACCAGCGACGCCAGCCGTTTCAGGTGGGTAGCAGGCCGCCTCCCGCCAGAGGTCACAATGCAAGTAAGGGACGTAATAATCTCTTCCCGAAGCTATGAGGCTTTAAAGGAGGCTGTCATTGCCCGCACGACCCCAACGCAAGACCAACGTATGCAACAACTTCAAAACGTTGAGCTTGGAAGTAGGAAGCCCTCCGAACTGCTGCGTGAGATGCAGCGCTTGAGAGGACCGACAATAGGCGAGGACCCGCTCTTGAGGGAACTTTGGCTGCAGCGTTTGCCGCATAACATTCCAGTTTTACTAAGTGCCACGCGCAAATGCTCGCTAGAGGAAACTGCAGCGATAGCTGATGACATTATGTCACGATACAACCCCGCTGTAGCTGGAGTAACCAAGCCGTCCGTCGCAACGGTGCCTGCCTTGCCAACATCTAACGAACTCGCGTCAGTTTTGTCTAGAATTGATGCGAGCCTGCAACGCCTAGCAGTTAGAAGTGGGTCACAGGAGCGGCACCGCGCACGCTCACCTAGGCTCCATAGTCCGTCATTGCGACGCCGTCTCGTCGGTTCTTCAAAAGAAGGATATTGTAAATACCACAGTCGCTTCGGTGAGGGAGCCAAACGATGCGAACCAGGGTGTACGTTTCCCGGTGCTCATCAGAGAAACTAAGCCCCCGGCCCGTGGTGGCGACCCACGAAGCCGGGTATCACACCAATAGTCGTCTTTTGAACGTAAGGGACATCATTTCAAATAACCTATTCCTTGTAGATACCGGTGCCGAAGTGAGCGTCCTCCCCCGAGCGAAAGACGACAATAGCACACCGCAGGCCCAAACACTACGCGCTGCCAATGGCACGGCCATCCCAACGTTTGGCCAGCGGTCGCTCACCTTAAACTTGGGTTTAAAGCGTAATTTTCGTTGGGTATTCATCATCGCCGACGTCCCGTACCCAATTCTGGGCATTGACTTCCTGCAGCACTTTGACTTGCTAGTTGATGCACGGCGCCACAGAGTGGTGGATCGTCAGACCACTTTCGCTGTTGCGGGTCATAATTCGCGAGTGAATCACGTCACGCCCTTTCACGTTCAACCACCGGCACACCAACCTTATGGCGAACTCATCGCTGCCTACCCAGCCATGTTTCGGCAGGCCGGGCCTCTCCCAGCAGTGACGACCAGTGTCACTCACCATATCGATACCAAGGGACCCCCCGTGTTCAATAGGCCGCGTCGGTTAGCACCAGACAAGCTTCGTGTTGCACAGGCCGAATTCGAACATATGCTAGAACTGGGTATAATACGCCCTTCTAGTAGCCCTTGGGCTTCCCCCCTTCATATGGTTCCTAAGTCTAGTGGCGACTGGCGACCCTGTGGTGATTACAGAGCGCTTAACAAAGTCACCGTCCCGGACCGATACCCGATTCCCCATATACAGGATCTTACTTCGTCTTTATCAGGTTGCTCCATCTTCAGCCGTATCGATTTGGTTCGGGCGTACAACCAGATCCCGGTAGCAGAGGCCGATATCCCTAAAACTGCCGTCACTACACCTTTCGGGCTGTTCGAGTTTCTGCGAATGCCGTTTGGACTCAGCAGTGCAGCCCAGACCTTTCAACGGTTCATGCACGAGTCAACCCGTGGTTTGGAAAATGTCCACGTATACCTGGATGATATTTTGGTGGCGAGTTCTTCAGAGCAAGAGCACGCTACGCACTTACGAGCACTTTTCGAACGCCTTAGCCAGCACGGCGTTACGATCAATATCGCGAAATGCGAATTCGGCCGGTCTGATATCACTTTCATAGGACATTCTATTTCATCCTCGGGTATCCGCCCTCTGTCAGATAAAGTTTCCGCTATTCGCGACTACCCTGAACCCCAATCTTTTCGCCAGTTGCGTCAGTTTGCCGGCCTGGTGAATTTCTACCGCCGATTTATTCCTCACTGTGCGGAAATGATGCAACCCCTCACCGACCTGTTGCGCGGAGGTAAGCGGAAGTTCATGTTTCCCGACACGGCACAGGCCGCATTCGCCTTGGTCAAAGATGCTGTCGCCAACACAGCACTCCTTACACACCCCGACCCTTTGGCTCCTATTTCGGTAGTGACGGATGCCTCGGACACAGCGGTTGGAGCAGTACTGCAACAGTTCGTAGATGACTCTTGGCAACCTTTAGCATTCTTCTCCAAGCGCCTACAACCCGCGGAATCAAGGTACAGCACGTTCGGTAGAGAGTTATTAGCCATCTACTTGGGAATCCGTCACTTTCGACATGCACTCGAAGGCCGTTCGTTCACGGTGTTTACAGACCACAAGCCTTTGGTTTACGCACTGAAGTCAGCTTCGGATCGATACTCACCACGCGAGATTCGCCACTTAGACTCTGTCTCACAGTTTACTGTGGACATACGACACGTCTCTGGGGTACTTAATCCCGTCGCAGACGCCTTATCGCGCGTATATCAACTAAGTCTGTCACAAACGCCTAACATCGACTTGGACGCAATGGCACAGGCTCAAACTATGGACCCTGACATCGAACGACTTCGGCAAAACGGTTCTTTGAGTTTAACCACAGTGCCTATCCCAGCTTCCCAGAATACCATCGTGTGCGATGTGTCGCAAGGTCGCCCTAGGCGAGTAGTTCCTGCTGCCCACCGTTATCCTACGTTCCTGACACTCCATAATCTGGCTCATCCGGGTGTGACTGCCTCGGTGAAACTGATAACTGAGCGTTTTGTTTGGCACAATGTCAAACGAGATGTCCGTCAATGGGCTCGTGCTTGTCTGCAGTGTCAACGTGTTAAGACCCATAGGCACACTAAGGCGGCGTTAGCCAGGTTCCCAGAACCTGAAACACGTTTTCATCATGTGCACGTCGACCTCGTAGGACCACTCCCACCTTCGCTTGGGTACGTTTACATACTCACATGCGTGGATCGTTTTACTCGCTGGCCGCAGGCCATCCCTATCCCTCGTCCCACCTCGGAAGAGGCCGCGAAAGCTTTTCTGACCGGTTGGGTTAGTCATTTCGGTTGCCCGGCAATAGTAACCACCGATCGCGGTCCACACTTTGACGGCGCTTTCAGCAGCCTACTCGCTACGCTCGGTTGCCAACACGTTAAGACGACAGCTTACCACCCTCAGGCCAATGGTATGGTTGAGCGTTTCCACCGGCAATTAAAAGCCGCTCTTCGAGCAAACGGTAACCCCCTTTGGAGTGAAACACTACCATTAGCACTCTTAAGCCTGCGTAGTACCGTTAAGGAGGAGTTACACACAACACCGGCCGTACTAGTATATGGCTGTCCACTTCGTCTGCCTGGGGAGTTGGTAGCCCCCTCATCAACCGTGACTTTCGACTACGGTGACTATTCTCAGCGCCTTACGCAGCACATGCGAGTGCTCAAGGCCAGTCCGCCGCGTGAACAACAGTCTACAAGTTATGTCCCAACTGCGTTAGGAACCGCTACTCATGTATTCCTTCGCGTCGATGGCGTTCGATCACCACTACAAGCGCCATACACTGGCCCGTTTCAGGTGATAAAACGTAGGGCAAAAACATTTGTCATAGATATCAACGGACGACACGACACCGTATCTATCGATCGTCTCAAACCTGCCGTCATTGAGTGCAAGCCGCTCGGCCAATTTACACCCACTCAAGTCGCTCAGTCACCCGCATCGAGCGAGTTACCACTCGAACCACCCCCAATTACGCCTAGTGAGGACTCGGCAGCTAGTCCATCAAATTCTCCAACCGTACCCGCAACGCGAAGTAGCCGTCGCGGTCGCCAACTACGAAATCCCGTCCGCTTCGCCGATTTCGTGACGATTTTTACAACCGACTGTTAGCAATAAGTTGAGAAGTTCGCCATGGATTTACAAACAACAGACCTGTGAAATTACAATCGGTAGTTATGATTTCATTTTCTTCTGGTCTCCTAGCGACTCCAACAACACCGAACATCGTTTGTGTGTTGTTATTACGGTCCAACATCCGCCGGCGCCCTCAGGCGCTATTTTGTTCCAGTTTACCTTGCCCTCTCTCAGACGGATCTACACAGTCACATTGGCTTCATCCGTAGCCTGGCTGACTCCCGTGCACGTTCAAGGAGCCAACCGCTCACTGGACAACGGGACGATTAGTCAGCCTGGCACTGGAGACGGCAACTGGACGCCTTTTTGGATGGACCTGACGAGGCATTTTCCGGCTTGCATTCGTATCAGACCCGTGGGCGCCAAAACACAGTTGGACCTACGCACATCGGACCTCGAGAGTGCAGGCACCGGTAAACTCGTCAGCAGTCGTTCGACGTCAACAACAATATAACGGAGAAGCTATGAGGAGTTCCTGGACAATCAATAATTCCGGCTTACCATCACGATCGAAGCCCAACTCCGTCGGACTTCTAGGAGGAGGCCCCTGTAGTGGTTGCCATCTTCGTTCATACTTTTACCACGTTTATTGTTTAACTGAACGCTGACTGCCAAGCGCGGTTGCCATTTGACCGTTGCTCTTGCGCACGCTCTCACGCACGCTCCCAAATACACGCTAACCACTATCTCTCCCAATCGCCTTCTCGTTCTCACGGGTCGTGGAGAATACTGTTCTGGTTAACATATTTGTGCAGTGCCGCACATTCGAGTAACGTGCAGGTGGTCCACGCAGTACAAAGGACCGAAGCACGCGTTTACTAAGGAAACCGCGAGGTAAGGTCCAATCAACCTTACAAAGTAACACGGCAATGGTGATGTGTGGTGGAGACCTAAGCCACTGGACCAAAGCTGATTTTAGACCACAAGGTGGAATTGGTATCAGATGAAGTCCATTTGACACGGCGGCATTTGTTGGGGGATGTAGTGGGTCAAGTCTTTCAACTACTGGTCAAGAATTCAGAAGTGAAAGAAGTCAATTGGTTTGGAGTATTTTTCTTCTGTTATTTGATGCAGGTTTATAATCCTGCTCATGCTATCGCAAATTAGGAAGCGAACTACATCATTAGCAAAAACGATTTTCACTGAAAGGATGTCCTGACTAAGAAGATGATGTGTAGTTCAGTTGGTTGGGTTTGAATCGACCACCATAGTGCTAATTAAGGCGACATTATTCATGCTGCACTTACTGATTAGAAAATGGGTGTCGGATTAGTTTAATAACTTTTCCCTCCTATCCGTCGTTCTACCACCTCGCGTACTATACCACCCACTGAGAACTGTTTATTACTCCGAGTGCCATGTACCAGTTAGATTCTGAGAATGGCCTGAGGAAAGAACAACAAGCTCAGGGCTCCGACGTGTGCAAAAGGCGGCCAAAGTCAATGGAACAGGTGAGGAATGGTTTGTATTGATGGACTTCGGTAGTTGTATTGGTCCTCCTGCTGAACTGACAGGAGACAAGAAACTAAACGAGCTAGTGGTCGGAGCTGAAGAGCTGGAGTGCGCCTTTTCTCTAGAGCTGCATGGACCAAGTTGGCGATGAAGTTGCGCCTGCCGGCACCAAGTGGACTCACACAAACGGACTTCAAACAACCACTTGATTGAGGGAGCTGAGGCTTACCTGAATTCCTGACCAATCGAAGAGCTTGGTCAGCGTTTGTTTGACCAAATACGTACCCCAATGGATGACTGATGAGAATCACTCAAATGTCCTATAGGACTTCTAAAATAGTCTCACTTGTCCGACCGAGGAAGATTATCATACTACACTGGTTGAATAAGGTCTGGATGTGGGAAAGTACTCTGAAGTACAACTGTCCCAACTATAAGCCACTTAATGTGACTAGGGAGAATGATTCGAGAAGGAAGATTGCCCATAGCTAGTGGAAGACCTGGTACCGGAATCGAATGCTCATGGGGAGCGGTTATCATTCCCAAGTAGACCTAAGTACAGATACCATTTTCTAAAGAAGGCGCACCTAAGCTCTGAGCTCACAGTTGCACTTTAGTGAGTTTGGTATCTGCGGAGAGCCAATACAATGGCAGCATATTAACAAGTGCTTGTGAACACAGGAAAGCGACAGTATCGTTAGGACATCTTAATCTCTTCGGATGAGGAGCGTTTTATTCCGATTGTTAGCATCCTAAAATGCATTCTGTATCTTCGCACCGTTGGCATGAAAACTGATATATGAGCTTACACGACGTTAGCGACTAATATTGATTTACGTACTTCAATAGGATTGTAGCGGTTGCCATCTTCGTTCATACTTTTACCACGCTTATTGTTTAACTGAACGCTGACTGCCAAGCGCGGTTGCCATTTGACCGTTGCTCTTGCGCACGCTCTCACGCACGCTCCCAAATACACGCTAACCACTATCTCTCCCAATCGCCTTCTCGTTCTCACGGGTCGTGGAGAATACTGTTCTGGTTAACATATTTGTGCAGTGCCGCACATTAGAGTAACGTGCAGGTGGTCCACGCAGTACAAAGGACCGAAGCACGCGTTTACTAAGGAAACCGCGAGGTAAGGTCTAATCAACCTTACAGGATCACTTGTTAAGTGAAGTTGGAATGGGTTCCCGTTGAATTATTCGCTATTTCACCAAACGGTTGAGAGAAAATTCAGCAATAAGTACTTCGGATACCAGGTACTAACTAGATTTTGAGAATGACTTATGAAACGGGCAACAAGCCAAAAGTTCTGACGCGTGCCAGAAGACGGTAAAAGTCGATGGAATAGGTGAGGGATGTTTTGTGTTGAAACAACGTCTTTAACGTTTATTTTTGGGAGCGACACCGGACGGGATACTATCTAAGGGAACCAAACGCTCAACAGTTCGCAAGCAGAGCAGTCAAAAATATGTTTTCCAATTGGCGGAAACGAATTGTCCCAACTGCAATCAGACAAACAACGCACAGCCCTGTGGCTTCGAACAACATACAAACATCTTGGAGCTAAGTGTTAATTGGTTATGTTTGTCTACGGTTATTTTTGGTTATGAATTTACACATCCAAACTGAGCCATCTTCAGGTCATTACAAGCTCATCCAATAAGTAAGCTTCAATTGTAGTAACACCCCTCCTACACCGATCAGTTTTCGACCGGTTTTTGAGCAATTTGCTCTATTGCACTTATCGATCTTCCAGCAGACCCTCAGCGGTTTCTGATCGGTTTATACCGATCGTGTGAAATACGTGGAATGCTTCACTAAATTCTGTCACCTTTCCCTACTTAAGTTTTCTCTCGTTAACATCTATCTCACAAACTACGAATTCCTAGTAATTATCATCATTTCACCATTTTATGGAGCACAAAATAGAACGATCGTGTAGTGTACTAATCAGTCTATGTGTGATGACACTAGCAAACTAGAATGGGCGGGGGAGTGTGGCTAGGTAACTGGACAAAAATATGCTCTATAGAAAAAGAAACCAGTCGGATAGCATTGAACGAACTCACAACAGTCCATCGATCGCATTCAGGTATCCGAATAAACAATTTTCAGAACGATCCCAAGTCAGAAAGCGAAGTTGCGTCGAAGAGAGAGTTTTTATGCCAAGATTTTCATTGTCGAATATCGTGGTCATGTGTGTGCACAGTCAAAAAAAGTGTATTAATTATTTACATTCAAAATTCGGTACAGCTGAAGGGTGCCGTACCAAAAGAGCACAAAAAACATGAGAATGTGGGAAACCAACAAATACCTACGCAACTCTCCCCCCGGAGCTTTTGTTGCACAAGATAAACTCTCGATATCAAAACAGAAAAAAGGGCTAGAGAAAGGAAAAGCCAAATAACAGACTTGAAATCGGACAGGAATGTCCGACCTTTCTGCCCTTTAGTGATGTTGGCGGGTGCGGTGTAGCGTCTGGTGTGATGGTAGGGTGTGGATCGTCAACAGAAATTGCCGGTGGAGTGTCTGTGGATGGTGACGGTGTCGGTGCTGCCAGTGACGGAGGTATATCAAAATATGCAGGTTTTAGTGGGTCGACGGAAACAGACTCCGGTTTAATTTTTTATTTAGAAGCATTTCGGTGTATTCAAATCAGTACGGTGGAGTGAAATGCTCTTTGAAAAATTCACAGCCTTCCTGTTGTCAATTTCCCTCTTATCAATTCACATATAATCTACTGAACAACGGCTACTAAACAAACCGATTGAAAACCGATGCTTCGAACGGGCTGTTCGCTATAAAGGCTCAGATTTAAAACTTGAAACGAGGCATTTTTCGTAAGTTAAGTTATCATGGCAAAATCCATTAGTTTCATCTTTGTTTCACGATGTGGCCTTTATTTTGACACGTGAACTTAGCATCGACCTCGACAGACACTCGTATTAGTTTTGTAGAAGAGAAAGCTGATAATTTCTGAATATTGGAACTACCTTTATAGAACAAGGCACGATAGCGAACAAGCTCGTTTTCGGTAACTTCATCCTCTGGCTAATACAGTTACATATATATACGATAGGAATGCATATTTTCGGAACAAAATAGAGGGTATTTACAGTATCAAATTAAGATCGGTCAATCAATATTGTAGGTGTTTTGCGGTTCGGAAGACGGGTGGGAAGTTGGTTGTTCGTGGTTGGGAAAACTCGGTGTAGAAAGTACATCTGGGGTGTGTTGGCTGCTTCCTGTCACGACTGAAAGGTCGCGGTCGAGGTCACCATGACTTTGTCCCCCATTTTCCGATCGCGGCCAGGGTAGCTGCAGTGATTTGACAAATCGCTTGTGTGAACAAAGCGATGGATTTAACAGCCTAATCGCTACTGCCTCCGCTGCTCCCAAAGTGATTTGGCGAACGATCTTCGAAGAATTCACAGGCACTTTGTAAATTATCTTGAAGGCTTCGTTGTCTACCTGGTGCCCTGTCTCGGCAAGGTGCGCTACGATTGCACTAGTTATGGTTCTTCTAGTTCCTGTCCTCAGCCAAGCTGGTTTGTGTTCCTTGATTCTTTGGGACAGTTGCCGTGTCGTTTTGCCTACATAGCTTGCCGAACATGAGCAAACAAATGAATAGGTTAACATAGAGGAGGAAAGGACAGGCATTTTGTCTTTGAGATTCATAGAAATCATTGACCGGCTTGTGAAGTGGGCGCGTAGAGTGGCGGCGGGAAATGTACGGGCGATTGCATCCCTTAGGCGCCGAACTAGTAGTTCGCATTTGACATCTCCTTTGAAGGGAAGTTGCATGTGCAATTCTTTCTTGGCGGTGATTATCAATGGTCGCTTGGGTACTTCCGAAATGTTCTTTTGAATGAAACGTTCCGGATACCCGTTGTTTAGTAATGTTTGTCTTATGTGATGTAATTCCTCACTCACTGTTTCCTCGGAACAGATCTTTCGGGAGTACCACTAAGACATATACTTGAAATGAGCACTTCTCCCTACCACTCTACTGCTGGTTGGCTCGCTGATATACTGGAACCAGTGCACAGAAGCATTGCTCAATACAGCCTAATGACACATTTCAGTTCGTAGAATTAATAAAAGAACAAAATACGACAGGACTTAAAATGGCATCTCTGGACGTAACATCACTATTTACGAGCGTCCCACTTCTAGAAACCATCGAATATCTGTGCAAATATATATACGAAAATGAAATAAACGTTGGTATTCCGGTAGCCAGTCTGAAAGAACTACTACTACGATGTACTCCAAATGTTCAGTTCTGTTTCAACAACAAGCTTTACCGACAAACCGATGGAGTTCGGATGGACTCGCCTCTGGGACCCCTACTTGCCGACATTTTCGTCGCCAAGCTGGAGAATGGGTTACTCAAAGACACCATAGAAAGACTACCAAGGTACTGCCGGTATGTGGACGACAACTTCATTATGATTGACAAACATGTTCACCTAGATGAACTAATGGAAAAGTTTAACCAGACTCACAGTGCTCTCAGTTTCACATCCGAAGTGGAATTAGACGGGAACTTTCATTTTCTGGATGTAAACCTTACGAAAAGGGAAGATGGAAAGCTCGTCCGCCGCGTCTATCGAGAGCCAACATAGACAGGCCAATACACACATTTTGCCAGTTTCGTGCCTCTAAAACGCAAACAGAACCTAGTCCGATCCCTAGCGTCTCGCATACGAAAGATCTGTTCCGAGGAAACAGTGAATGAGGAATTACATCACATAAGACAAACATTACTAAACAACGGGTATCCGGAACGTTTCATTCAAAAGAACATTTCGGAAGTACCCAAGCGACCATTGATAATCACCGCCAAGAAAGAATTGCACATGCAACTTCCCTTCAAAGGAGATGTCAAATGCGAACTACTAGTTCGGCGCCTAAGGGATGCAATCGCCCGTACATTTCCCGCCGCCACTCTACGCGCCCACTTCACAAGCCGGTCAATGATTTCTATGAATCTCAAAGACAAAATGCCTGTCCTTTCCTCCTCTATGTTAACCTATTCATTTGTTTGCTCATGTTCGGCAAGCTATGTAGGCAAAACGACACGGCAACTGTCCCAAAGAATCAAGGAACACAAACCAGCTTGGCTGAGGACAGGAACTAGAAGAACCATAACTAGTGCAATCGTAGCGCACCTTGCCGAGACAGGGCACCAGGTAGACAACGAAGCCTTCAAGATAATTTACAAAGTGCCTGTGAATTCTTCGAAGATCGTTCGCCAAATCACTTTGGGAGCAGCGGAGGCAGTAGCGATTAGGCTGTTAAATCCATCGCTTTGTTCACACAAGCGATTTGTCAAATCACTGCAGCTACCCTGGCCGCGATCGGAAAATGGGGGACAAAGTCATGGTGACCTCGACCGCGACCTTTCAGTCGTGACAGGAAGCAGCCAACACACCCCAGATGTACTTTCTACACCGAGTTTTCCCAACCACGAACAACCAACTTCCCACCCGTCTTCCGAACCGCAAAACACCTACAATATTGATTGACCGATCTTAATTTGATACTGTAAATACCCTCTATTTTGTTCCGAAAATATGCATTCCTATCGTATATATATGTAACTGTATTAGCCAGAGGATGAAGTTACCGAAAACGAGCTTGTTCGCTATCGAGCCTTTTTCTATAATGCAATGGGATTATTCAGTGAAATACGCAGTCGGATTTACCTTTCTTATATTTCATCACGGGTATTGATAAGTTACTATACCATGAATGTGTAACTTATTTATACATTCAAATTCAATGGTAGTGCTTCAACAGTGGTTAATATTTCAGGAGTCTACAAAGCTGGAATGTCGTGGGCATCATCAAAATGCGGTTCTTTTCTGATACTCGAGATAACTGCAGTGAAAACTCTTTTTTACTGAAATCGCAATAAATTGAGACAGCTTAAGATTCCACACAACTTTTGAAAGCTGGTTTATTTAGCTGACTTATCACACTTCTATAGTGGCACACCTTAACCAAGTTCGTAATATATCACTGCCCCCGGTGAGTCCGGCAGTGATGTGTTGCGAAACCGAAGTGTGATTTCGTTGATCCGTTTAAAAATACGACCCTTCAAACTCTTCGCGCAAATGTGCAATACAACAGGGTATAAGTTGCTCTCATGAAGCTCATTGGCCAGGCAAATTCCACATCGCAACCGTCATATTATCCTGACTCGAAATCAACCAGTCACAGACGAATGCCGGAAAAGAGGGTCAAATAGGGGAGTGAAACGCTTTTCCAAGGCCCCTTGCTGACCCTTGTTTTGCTGGCTAATTTCATGCTGTAGTTTGCGATGCTCAATCCATAAATGGGTCACTTGTTTCTTTGCCATTACTAATTCGTTTGTTGCACAAAAATAAGTAAGTGAGCCAGCTTGTAAGGTTGATTAGACCTTACTTCGCGGTTTCCTTAGTAAACGCGTGCTTCGGTCCTTTGTACTGCGTGGACCACCTGCACGTTACTCTAATGTGCGGCACTGCACAAATATGTTAACCAGAACAGTATTCTCCACGACCCGTGAGAACGAGAAGGCGATTGGGAGAGATAGTGGTTAGCGTGTATTTGGGAGCGTGCGTGAGAGCGTGCGCAAGAGCAACGGTCAAATGGCAACCGCGCTTGGCAGTCAGCGTTCAGTTAAACAATAAACGTGGTAAGAGTATGAACGAAGATGGCAACCGCTACAAGCTACAAACACGCGTTCAGTTCGAGAACCTTTATGATCAAGTTAAAGATCTAGTGCCCACGTCATCCGACAAAGCCGGCTGGTTCAAGGCCAAGCTGGTTGATATTTCTGAACAATACCTCTGCTCCCATACATCAGTGGTGTTGTTTATCACAAGAACATCGAGTGGCGGTTAAACAACTCAGATAAGTGAATGATTTATTGTTTCTACGACCAGACAAAGGATCAGGAGTCGTAATTATGGAAAGGAAAGAATACATGGAAAAGATGGAACAGATACTTTCCGATGCGCAGCGCTTCAAACTGGACACTACTCCAGAGAACAATATGCTGACAGAGGAACAAATATCAAGACAACTTCAAATTTTACTCCTACATGGTTTCATTTCTGAAACTACATACAAGAAGCTAAAACCACTTGGAACACAGACGCCCTACTTGAGAGGATCACCCAAAGTACACAAGCCTGGAGTCCCTTTGAGGCCGATAGTATGCATGCAAAACTCGGCTTATCACAAACTTGCCCGGTGGCTCGTCGAGATTCTTACCCCCGTTCGGAAACACATAACTCCATTGTGTCTACAAGACTCATTTGAACTCGCGAATTTGCTAAACAGTATTGCAGTGAGTTCAGATAAAATGTATTCCGTCGATGTTGAGTCACTTTTACAAAGGTTCCTCTTCGTGAAACAGTAGATTGTCTATGTGATTTTATTTCTTCGCACAACTTTCACTTGCCTATTCCTGTTGAATACCTTAAAGAACTCATTCTTTTATGCACAGAATACATTCGATTCAATTTTGAAGGTAAAGCTTACAAACAAACGGATGGTGTGGCCATGGGAAGCCCTCTGGGCCCAACCTTGGCAGATGTATTTTTGGGTATGATCGAAAAACAGCTCTGTGATAATATTTCCCAATTTCTATTTTACAGACGATACGTGGATGATATTTTAATTTTTACGACTGAAGAACGTTTTATCCCTTTTGTTAACGTTCTTAACTCTATTCACCCGAACCTCAGTGTATCTCACGAAGAAGAACACGATAACAGTTTGTCCTTTCTAGACATTCTATTTATCAGGCGTTAAGATAGGACTCTACAGCGCAGAATCCACCGAAAAGCAACGTGGGGTGGACGTTATTTACAATTCTCCCGCTTCGCACCAGTGGCTTACAAACGTGGATTGGTCAGAACTCACTTCAACAGAGCCCGGAAAATCTGTATAGAAGATCAAATACAAAACGAAGAGGAGTTCTTTGGAACATTGGGTCCCCTTGATCCAGTTCATCAAAACAGATAGAAGACATAAATTGCGAGATGCAAGCATTTCTTTTAATCTTCTCAGTCGCGTACGTAAAACATGCGATTTCGTGTTCAAATGGAGCACAGAACAAAACTATGGAATAGATAGTGTCAAGCGAAACTCGGAAACCATTCGGTAAACCTGATTGGTTAGCGCCACGCCGGGCACACATTGTGGGTCAACAGTTTCTGTGCACACAGTGGGGGCCTAAGTCTACTTATCAACACTGCCTCACAGAAAGCTAGGAGCTTTGGGTTCCGATTCCATGCAATCACTCGGAACGCTTGACCTGGATCAATCCGATGACGAGAGGTCACAAGGTGTTTTCAAAACCCTGTTCCACAGAGCGCGAAAAATCCGCAGTGTAGACCAACTGAAAAAGGAAGAAGAGTCCTTATCCCAAACTCTTTGTGCCAATGAATACCCGGAAAAGTTCATTGAGATCCACAAAAGAGAAAGGCCTAAGACCGTACAAGTCGACACGGTCGAGAAGAAACGAGTTACTTTAGTGTTGCCATTTAAAGGGGATCATCTGTTCAATCGGATTAGCCAAAATCTAAAGTGTGCACTAAAGCGCGCCTACTTGGCGGCTGAATTGCAGATTTCGCAAACCACCAAACGACTAAACCTCCAAGCACATTCAAACAGAGTCACGAACCTGAATGCCTCTCACATCATTTATCAGTTCACCTGCAGTTGCGGTAACACCTACATAGGCAGAACGGATCGGTGCCTCAGTCAAAGAATGGAGGAGTATGTACCGAAGTGGTTAGTGCAGTGGATGAGTCATCCTCCACCCGGACTACAGACGATGACTAGAAACCCGGCTTCGTCGATCGCGGAACACCTTGTGACCTTTCGTCATCGGATTGATCCGGGTCCAGCGTTCCGAGTGATTGCATGGAATCGGAACCCAAAGCTCCTAGCTTTCTGTGAGGCAGTGTTGATAAGTAGACTTAGGCCCCCACTGTGTGCACAGAAACTGTTGACCCACAATGTGTGCCTGGCGTGGCGCTAACCAATCAGGTTTACCGAATGGTTTCCGAGTTTCGCTTGACACTATCTATTCCATATGTTTTGCTCTGTGCTCCATTTGAACACGAAATCGCATGTTTTACGTACGCGACTGAGAAGATTAAAAGAAATGCTTGCATCTCGCAATTTATGTCTTCTATCTGTTTTGATGAAGAGCAGTTCATAAAAAGAACGCTGCTGGCTAACGGTTATCCGGAGAACTTTATCAGATAACATCAGAGGCCGAGACTTGTGCGCGCGAAAACAATGAACGTGGAAAAGAAGATCACTTATTCAATCAAATAAATTGAAATCTCAAGTCAGCTCTAAGGCACACATACTGCAGACTACCAAAAGGTTATGTTTTCAAAATCACTCAAACAGTCTTGCTGATCCCAATATCTCACATATTGTCTATCAGTTTACTTGCAGTTGCAGTGACGTATACATTGGCAGGACGGATCTTTGCTTGGCTCGACGAGTGTCAGAACACATACCCAAATGGCTGTCAAACACGATGACGCAACCTGCTGGGGCAATACTCAACGACGTGAAACCGCCAGCTTCTTCGATTGGAAGACACTTGATTGCATCAGGTCGCAAAGTTGACCTGACCCAGTGTTCCAAAGCATTGTTGCGCAATCCAACACCGAAACTATTAGCGCTCAGTGAAGCTATTCTAATCATGATGCATCAGCCAGCACTCTGTGCACAAAAACGATTGGCCCAAAATATTTGTTTACCCTGGCGTTAATAAGACAGACTTCACTCTCTCCTCAACGTACGTACTGTAAGAGCTTTCGATCGTGCCTACTTTACTGTTGCACCTACCCCCTACTGTACTATTGAATATATACTCACACGTTTTACGTCCGTGGTTGACAAGAGTAAACGAAATGCTTGCATCTCGCGACTTATGTCTTCTATCTGTTCTCATGAATTGGATAAAGGGGACCCAAAAATGAGTGTTTACGGGTTCACCTACTTTAGGGCTCCAGCACGCCATGGCAACTGGACCGTATTACAATAGATTTACATTTTTCACTGAGTAATGAAATGGAAATTTGTGCCATGCAAATTCACTGATTTTTCGTCAGAAGGGCTTCCCGAACGAAATCAAACCTTCCAAACACTCTTCTACATTGTATTGAAGAAAGAGACTTGTGTACAACAATAGAAAGTTTGTTCTACTACCTGAAGTATCACTCAGTAAGGAAGTTTCATTGGTGATGAGGAAAATCACTTAACTTGGTCGCATACATTCCAGGAACGAGAACACACACCAGGGTTTTTTCACCGTAACAGTGACGTTGTAATGACCATTTGAATTCAGTATATTACATAAAACGTCATTTGGCTAAATAACCGTGGAATTTATATCCAAGTAAAACAGATTATTTTTTTATCTTGCTTACTAATCCACTGGCGTTGCTATCATCTAAAGTGATTTACTTGAATAATTTAACCAAAATTCTTGAAATATAATGGAAATAGTAGGCGAAATCGTAGAAATAAGATTGTCAAAATAACTACAAGATGTTCTGTCTCAGTAGACAAATCACGAACATAATCAACAGGTAAAAGTGGGACAGTACAAAAATTGAGTACGCGGAAGCATGTAAAACGAATTAATCTGCTAGCTAAAGGGTAGAGGACCGTAACTGTTTCACATAAAATATAATTACGCTATACAGCTTACTCTGTCGGTTACGTATAACTTCCGAATGCTCTCTTGTGTGCATACGGAAAGTGCGCACGAATTACCAGTGTTGCTGACAGATAAACCGCTTAAGCTTAGTCAACTAATGGAGTGATAACTGGTAATCGATCATCATCCATAAGAATTTATTTCCTTTCCATGTTTATAACTGAATGTTACGTAAAAATCTGATAATGTACTTTCGTGGGATATACAACTTATAACGATGCTACTACGCGCTCCGAACGAATGCACTGCTCATAAAAAGAAGGAGAGAGAAACACTCAATAATGTGTAAGAAATACTTCCTAGACTTCTTAAATTGCTCTCAATCTTGGATTATCAGTCTAGGAACAATCTACTTTTCCGTTAGTAAATTGAGACAGCACCTCAAAAAAGCGATCTACTTCATGACACCCAAATGATCAACAGGAAACCATGTGTTAGAAAATAAAAATCACGTCACGTGCATATTTCGCTGTTGCTGTTCTCTATCTGGTTACACTATAAACGTCACTCATCATTAGCCTGTAGCTCTTCTTAAGCCATTCCTTAGTGGAAATTTGAGGTTACTCCAGAAGAATAAAAAACAAATCGCATACTGTGGACATCATCATCATGGCACAGCGTTAAACAGCAGGACGGAGCCCCACCAACCACTGCCTTTTCACCAGGTTGGACGCAGAACTATAAAGAATGGATAGGAAAGGTGTACAGGGAGTCAATCTACAAGCGTAGGAAATGGTTAGAACGCGCAAGTGGCCAAAACGCGGAATGCATAGTTTAACAGTACAGTCCGTAAGCTAATTCCGATGACTGTCCACATCGGTCGAATTTCAGTTTTTACTACTAAAAAGTTGTCAGTAGCCAAACATCATATAGCCGCCGTGAATCGGGGGATAAATTGGATGGAGCGTGCTCGCGGTCGGATAGTCTGTGATACCATTAGGCACTGCCACGGAAGACTTCTAAGCGGATAAACAAATGTGCAGAGATTTACACACCGTCGTACGGCCGATGGTTTTCGTGAATTTGTTTGCTAATTTAATTCAATACTTTTGACACGGCAACCAACTGACTCGTCAAATGCCAACCTAATACTTCATTGACAATTAATTGAGTTCCACTTTCGCTGAAAGCTGAACGAGACACAGCTATTGTCATCCTCGTCATCTAACCCCTGACTTTATTTGGTATTTCCTCTATGGTCTACTTCTTTTGCTCTAAGAGATGAATAAGTTTCAATCATTTGGGTAGCATTGCGAGAGTGAATAGTGTAGACTGAGAGTAATAAAACACAACATTTCCACTTGCACGACGCCAGAAAAGTAGGCCAGAATTGTAGTATTTTACAGGAGCTATTATTTTTCCATTCCGGGTGAACCCTTCTTTTCCAACCAACCTAATTAGCATTTCTGCAGATTTTGACGTTAAACCAGTTCTCCCGGGATATCCTTAACAGGAGCCGACCAAAGTATTTCAACATGGAAGTGCCGGAGCATCGATGTTTTTCTTTTGAACGAAAAAAACACGCATGCCACCGAAACACCACACAAACAGGATGATGTGATGTATCCTATCTAGTTCATTATAACCACAAATTGCGAAAAAATTCAGTTTAATATCCAATATTTGACTTTATTGTCAGGTCACTGTTACTGAATAAGAATCACTTCATTGGTCATCCAGCTTATTTATTGATATGATGTACCGACTATTCTAAGGACGCATCCCAAGCAATGAATTAGTCTGCAACTCATCCAGCTTCCTGAATTATAACTTTAGCGCTCTTCCATCTGTTATGCTTTCGCCCTTTTCCAACACCTACGTAAGCAACATCTCGTATGGCTCCTCCGGAACTTTAATGTAGCACGCCAGCGTCGCGGTCATTTGCCATATTGTATCAAGCGAAGAGGAATTTAATAAACTATCTGGTAATCCCCAAAACATTACGAGCGATTCTGAACAGAGTGATCTTCTTCTCAATCTTCCTAAGTGTGCTGATTGTATCTTTAACCCATCTCACTCAGCTTTCCCGAATGACCAGTATACCACGCGCACCACTGAAATACACAGAACCCAATCTCCTAAATACTTCGGAATGACATTTAGCACTGATATTCTCATTTTGTCAATTGATGTGATATTCCAGGGATAACCGGCTGAATACAGGTGACATGAAACAACAGCTCGAGTGTCATTAGATGTGCCGAGTGCTCCAGTATCGATTGTTTCGACGTACTGGTCTGATGCAGCAAACGGTCTGTGATATTCTCCTGTAGCCGTTTTTCACCCTAGGTCTAGTATGCCATTGAGAGTTGGAGTGCAGCAGCACGGTACATTTTTAGCTACGCCTCAACAGCCCGGACTCGCGTTAAAGTGCAGGCAAAATGGAACTGAGGTCCTGCCTCAAAACAGTCACCCACCGTGAATGGAGGTGAAAGGGAATAACATGACACCCCGGAATCGTCACCTTCCCCAATCTGCTTCTCTCACGGGCTAAAGACTACGAGCGAGAATGGAATGGCAGTATGTCTGTCCCTTGAGTGACACGATTATGGCGTTCACCAAAACAGTCATAGTTGTGCGCACACCCACACACCATAGGTGGATGGTGGACCACCAAAACTATGGCTTGATGGGACCGTGTGTATTACGTGGTTCCTAATCCATGAAATTGGCCAATGGGCTTGTCCGACCACACCATCCGTCTTAGCATCACGTGCGCGTTTGACTGCTGCTATTTCCCACCGGACGTCGAAAAGCCGTGGATTGTGAAATGATTTAAGGTGTGAGACGAGGTTGGACTGTTGTATATGGCTCAAGATATCAGTGACACATCTGTCATTTCGATAGACGGTGAAACCCAGCAGCGTTCGGCGTGCGTGTGCGTAAATGATTGCCCTCGTCAGATATGTCAGGACTTGTGCGTTCTGTGGTGTCACGGGACCAGGGTAAAAAGCGATCACGGTGCGTACCTGATAAGAGAACACATTTGGTTCCCATTCTCATACGGGTCTGGGGTGGCAATTATGACATGAGACGCTGCCTTTATCCTTTCCCGCACAGCCCCTAAATGAGCTCTAGCCCTAAGGTGAACCATAGTGGCCCGTATCTGAATGACACATTCCGATGGTAAGAAATACGCGTGAATTGTTCTGGTGTTCCTGAAGTGGTTTATGAAGCAGTTTATTTTTTCCCCAGTTAAGTGAAGGCAATTTAGTGCGCAATGGGATCAATCAGTAGAGTATAAGAGTAGGGGGCTTCGTAGTTCATCAATAAAAAATAGTTTACCGAGGACTCACTTCTTAATAACACATAGTTGCTTCGGGCTTACAACAAACAACAAATGGTATAGAGTGTAAACGAGAAAACTAACGCTGCCGTATTCGCGAAACAATTAAGGTGTATCTGAACATCACCAGATAGCGATGGGTGTTGTGTGGCCAACCTATGTGTTATTGGCACTCGCACATGATTCATTCCGGTCCGGTTGGCCTTGCATTCGCGTGCGCGATGTCGGTCTACCCCGTGCTCTGTTCTATTCCACTTTACCAATGGTATGCGGTTAGGCGCGCGTGCGACTGACATTAAGATTCTTTGTATTGATGTTTGGCAGATTTTGACAATGTTTAGAGGTGATCTAAATGTTACAAGTCTTTGGCCCCGGCGGGTTTCTTTGTTCCTTTCCGCTTGCCAGTGGATGATTCACTGGGTTGCCCGCTTATTTGCTTACGTGCGCGTTTACTGATGTACTAATAGACGGATCTACTGTGTGATGTTCTCCGAATTCTGAACACAGCAATGAGGATTTAAAGTAATGGGTCCCTTTTATCCAACTGATAAGAGCAGGAAGAAGATATAAGTCGCGAGATGCAAGCATTTCGTCTACTCTCGTCAATCTCGCACTAACCGAACAGACCTCGCTTAAGCCTACCGAACTCACGTAATAGCTTTCAATCCAGCCCATTCTACTGGAGTATTTTTTTTCGCTGCACCATGTATAGACTGAAACGGTTTACGTACGCTGTAGACAAGACTAGACGAAATGGTTGCATTACTTATTAGCTGGGGAGATTACAGAATAGCAGTGAAGATTCGACTGACACATATGTTGACGAATAGCGTAAGCGATACTTGGACGATTACATCTACCAGCTGTTTGTGAATTTACTAGCCATAAAAGATCGGCACAAACAGATTTAGTTCGTACCTTATTGTGACAGTGTTTCAGTCTGTTAATGCATCTCTGATATGACATCATGCGTCACAGTGGTAACCATGTTCACTATGATCACATGTACGATGAAATTCCACTCTCGTCTCAAGTACTGAAACTTTTTTAAAATTATTCGAATAATTATTATATTAAATGTCCACAGGTCCTTCATACTGATGCACACATGTAATTCTGTTCCCATTAGCTTCGGGAACAAATGAAGACTGGGTATGATCGTGTTTAATCAACAGTGAGATTAATCAATTTATTGGCAAACCACGACACCAAGAGCTCCAAGACTACACTCCGCGGTTACTCGAGGACTCATATTTTCTACGACATTTTTCATTAGAACTTTTATTTCGAAACAACCATACGGATGTTAGGGTTACCCGGTGAAAGTGACGGAAAATACAAGAGGTGATTTTGGTAAACTGCATATGTTGTTCATGGTTTGATTGAGATAACGTTTATTGGTCCCACATTTGGTTGCACAAAGTTAACACTAACTGTAACTCATACGTATTTCTACACATTATTAGAATGCAGATGGGTCGTGTTCATACTAACAATAGTTAACGGGTTACTGGTTACTTCGTGAAGCGTGTTTTGTTAGAATTTTAATGTTCTAACAAACAACGTTGTGTAAGAAAAATCAACCCGTGCACCATGAAAATTCAGTAGTTCTTAGTTATGCCTATGATGATAACTGTTTTTTGAGTAGGTTGTCTGGAAAAATGAGATTACCTTCTTTATATCGATCATTATTACTGCTGCATCGGAGCACACAGCGATGGCGCTGACTATGTAACTGGTACTGTTACGATTTAATGTATCGGGAGATTGTATAAGAAGTTGATATGGCGAACAACTTTGTTTTGCGTATTTCCCTGATTAGTGAACAACACATTCCAGTAAGCTTCATCGAGAGCGATCATATATAACCAAGAAACGCAGAAATGATTGGCGGTGGTATTTTTTGTAGCACTGGATTGTTACCTTTTAAGCATGTGGATAGGTAATCAGAAGGGGTATGAAGCCTAATGAAAGTAGTTTTTAACGTAACACATTTTATTTTTACTCATTTTGACAGAAAAGGCTCCGTATATAATTAGAATACTTTCGTATCGAGGAGGTGCTAGAATAATGGTTATTACAACAGTATGACTATTCTCATCTAACGGGTTGGGTCATATGTGAATAAGAATGTCCTCTATAAACAGCACGACACTCTAACCGGAATCGCTAACATTAGATATGATATTTGAAAGAATACACTGAGCAACGCAATGCAGTCAGATGAGATTAAAGATAACCAAGCATGGTATGGTGAGTGTACAGAGCAAGGC
Organism: Fasciola hepatica; assembly: GCA_948099385.1. Lineage (NCBI taxonomy): Eukaryota > Metazoa > Platyhelminthes > Trematoda > Plagiorchiida > Fasciolidae > Fasciola > Fasciola hepatica. Next base: position 9,946,260 of record CANUEZ040000019.1, read on the forward strand.
GTCTGTGAATTTTATTCAGCGCCCAGGTAGCTATTATCTGGGAAACACTTTCACTTGACAGCTGACTTCATCTCTTTCATTATTCTCATAGTTTTACAGTGCACAATACAACATGCACCCTATTGCGCATTGGGCGTACGTTCATCATAATAACCTTTGGACTAACAACAGCACATTCCAGGGATTCATAGCTCATGCGTAGGTAACTAAAATGGTCGGTTTTCAGTTGTTGCCAAGGTTACCGGAATTCAGACGTTCAGAAAATATAAAACCAACAAGACTGATATTAGGGGAATGTTGTAGTTATCACATGTTACTCAACTGCTGTTCTGTAATCTTCCCTGCGAATCAGTAACAGTTAGTCAATGAATCATAGAAGTGGAACACTTTGCATTCCAATATTAGGATCTCAACCAAGCAGAGAACTAATTTCTTCATAATAATTAGTGAGTTAGAAGTTATGATATCTGTGTTCCGAGAACAGGGCGACAATCCTGGATACAAAAGTTGTTTAACTTCGTTAGCCCACAAAAAAGAAGAATACCGTGGTCATGTAAAAAAGAAAAACAACTAGAGATTCATAAAATTTTATGAAACGGGTATTTACCAGTTTCGCTTTTGGACAATGTCAAACAATAGCCCCACTTAAATTCCTTATTTTGTATTTTTTGCTCATAAGTTATAAAACATTCGTTTACCATTTTAAGTTTCGCTCAATCACGAGTCGGGAAATTCTGCACAAACGGTATTTTAGCTGGTATAATAATACTAGGACTTCGAATACCTTCGTTCTTTAAGTGACTACAGGACGCATACTGCCCTCTCATATCATTATCAAAAGTTAAAATGCATTTTTTTATTAAAATGAATTTGGTGGTGCATTCATAGATGAGGCCGAGAAATATGAGGGATTGACTGAGAGGGAGTACTTACTAACTATGTTTTCTACAAGTCAGACAGGCAACCATCATCCCAGTTGGATCGCACACAAATCATTCATCATTAATTTTGTCCACTCGTTATATTGCTTCCGAAGTTTGTGGAACTTAATTGCTCGCTATTGCATATAAATAATCATCCACTCCGTTTGTCGTGCAACAACATCCTAAAACTCTAAAACACGTAACAGGTCATGACAAAATTCACGCTTCACAAGGATTTATTTCAACACCGTTGGTTATTGACGATCAGTCGATTTTATTGGGAAAACATACGTTGAGGGGTGTTAATCTAATCATCCTTGTAAGTATGGTGAAAAACAATACCATCCCTTTATGCTCATCATCAGCCGTTCACAAGCATAGACAATCCCTTGATCCGTGGACAGCCTGGGAATAACACGTCAGAACCCAGCCAGCGCAAAACGTGGTAAAAAATGTTAAAAACGTGTTTTTACCACTTCAAAGAAGGTTTTTTTAGGTTCTCAGTGACCCCGATAATATTGCTTAAATACCATAAAAGTAACACTTAGTAATACCACTTAAATATCATGTAAAAACACTTGTCGATGGAACGCGACAGGACCCTTTCTACTTAGATACCTCTGCTCCGACTTGCCCATAGCTTTCACACTATTAGTGGTAAACACACACCACTGATTAAACGACCTCTCGCGCTGTAATTTTAGCAATATTTCATCAACGGACCGATAATACGTACATAAGCGACCTGATGTTAATTGTTACCGCGAGTATCCCGAAAATATCTCCCATCTCTTCTTACCGCTCGATTCGACAGCGTGGCGTAATGAAAAAAAAACAAATAAAAACTGGAACAATATATTATGACTTTTACAAGCCCAAGCGGCACTCTCCGGCTCCTCCGATTCCAGTTGCGGTGCGGTTTGACCTAATGCATTTCCGAGACCTCGGGCTGTGCTGCCGCACGCGAACCTGAAATTGGAATCCTGAATCCAAATGATTCGCGAAAACAGTGTGTGATTTAGCAGCATCTGGAAAATAAACTGGAAACAGGTAATAAGCTTATATGGAAACGCTTTGCTAGCGTGATGGATATCCCAGACTCACTGGTAATTGAAAGGAAGTACCTTGCATCACTCCAAATAACAGTTTGTCATCAAGCGCAATTTTTCTGTTTTTTCCTGAGAGGCTTCACTCTTTCACGAGGTTGGCATGCAACACTTTCAGCAGTAGGGCCCGAACGGTCTCACCAAGTGTTCGCCCACCTACGGAGGACTGTAGTGTAAACTGAAAAATTAATAGCTTCAAATACATGAACCTACCAAGCTTTTTCGGCTGTTTGTTGGTCAACCGCTGCTCAATCTTCATATTATCATCAACACTTTCTAGTGGCAGATGAAAATCATCCATGGCCGTAAATTCAGCTGTGCCCATCGTCGAAATGTGGATCTCTTTTGGCTGACTTGCGACCAAAATTTCGCAACACATTTCCCGTACTTGAACAAGATCTACAGAGAACATTCATGTAACGACTGAAGACTTACCCTCCACACTTTCAATGTCGTGTTGCATCTTCTGAAACCGTTGCTCCATTGCGTCATTTTCAGCCCTCGGTGGACTGTAAAAGCAGGAACTAGCCGGTTCCACACGAACGCAGTCCTTGGAGTTGGACATTCTCCTCATGGGTACTCTTCTTGATGTCACTGATGTTGATGGAATTTCTTTTCTGAGCACAATGCACATGAAAATATGCTCAAACCTTAATTCCAGTGCGCTTGGCGGTGTCGGATAAAATTGAAATATTGGTGGAACGTTTTTTTCTTCTCAAAACGTTTTCGGCAGCCCTCCATTTCAGGCGAGTTATCCGATCCATTAGAGCTTGATTCGGTGGTCAAGAATCGATGTGGTCGTTTACTGCAAAATTTACCGATCAAAACATGTTTTCATCATATAAAGCGCCGCGGGTGCACATGTCCTCTGTGAAAGTCCTGGGTTTCACCAGCGCTATTTGCAGAACCAGTTCTCAACCTTCTCGCTTCCTGTATAACCTCTGTAAAGTGAAATACACCAACTTGTAAGAATTACTGCAAATGTAAACGATATTCACTTCGTGCAAAATGAAGTTTTCGCCAGGGTCTTCATGATACTGGCCACGACGGGCCACTTCGTCCTCTGCAGTCTGAGGCCAGCGCAAGTACTTACCATCTACCACCCACTTCTGTGGGACTATTTTCGTAACTCCCAGGCCTATGATTTCCCCAGTTAGGAACATCTAAGAGTGCAGAAGTAAAGTTGGAGTTTCTGTATATTTTTCTGTTACATAGGAAGATGACCGGCGAATTACCGCAGTTAGCACTAAGTAAGAAGATGAACAATGCATAAAAATAAATTTATCTCCGTATGGTATGCAAGACAGGGACCACAATCCCAGTGTCGTCAACTGGTATATAAAAATATTTACACAGTATTTCTCTAAGATTCGCACACAGTTTCTCCGGCAAAAGTACACTTATTCGGAAAATGAACAGATGAGAAGATGGTATTTCGTGAGTGAAAACTTCTGCTGGTTCTTTGAACCACTGGTAAACCATGATTTTGTAGTGACCTCGATCGTTCTGAGAAAATGACTGTTTTCTGGACATCATTTTGGATCTATTTTCTCTACGATCTTTTCCGACGTTTGACATCGACCTCATAGTGTTGTCCGGTTGCGTACGTTTTACTGGACTGACTTTTCCGAGGTTTCCGTCGACCTCGTTTTGAATCACTTTCACTTTCGTTCGTTCGCCGATTGTACGCGATCGCGGTTCGCTTTCTACACAGCCGTCGCGTTTCGTTTTCCGTTCGGTGTATCTCGTATCGGTACTGTTCCGGTGCCACGATATATAGAATACACCTTTCATCTATAAACCGACTTGCGTCTTCTCTATTCGTCCGATGGAGGGGATAACGTTGGTATTTTCCTGCTAGACCCAATAGGAGACACGTTCACCAGACGCTCTCGAACGTCTTCTATATTGGTGAGCCCGAAACCTCCAGAACCTTCCTGGATCGTTCGCTAGCCCGGTGAGTCTGTGGTTTTTTGCTGTTTCACGTCCTCTTTCTGTTGCACGATATATATTTTTTACGATATATTATCGCAACGTAACCATGTCAGAGGATAAGATGCAGCCCGACACAGACCTCACTTTGTCTGCGGTTGCTTTTAAGCCCGTGGTGTTTATCCCACATGATTCTGAGGTTTGGTTTGCAGCCTTCGAGCTGCAATTTGAGGCACGTAGGATTATCGTCCAGCGCCAACGATTTTCCTATGCCTTAGAGGCAATCCCGGGCGATATTATCGCCTCAGTGAGGGATTCAGTATTCAATCCTCCTCAAGAGAAGCCGTACGATCGGCTTAAGGAGGCCATACTCAGCATTTCCTTCCTTCTCGGGAGGAACGCTTACGTCAGATACTTGCCCGGCACCCCACAGGGGATACAAAACCCAGCCGCCACCTAGCTCACCTCCGGTCCCTGGCAGGGCCTGCCGATAAGGACTCGGAGATAGTTAAGGAACTGTGGTTGGACTCTACCCTTTCATGTTCAGACCACCGTAACTGCTCTCCTCGAGGACTCGTCCTTGGAACGAGCAGCCGCCGTGGCTGACAAGATTGTCGCACGTGTCGGCAGTGGGGCTAATCCCCTCATCACCACGATATCGCGCAATCCTCGGGGTATTGATCTAGATGAATCGCCGGAGAGGCCTCGGCACTCTCGATCCATCCAGCGCCGAATGTTTCTCAAGGACAGAGTTAAAATACCGACCCCTCGCAGTAGCCCACGTAAACAACGACACGGACGGGCGCTCTAAACTGCCCACGTCCGCCGTGAATCCCCCTCACCTGCCTCGTCCAAACCAGATCATCCTACCAGCGGTTTTTGGTGGTTCCATCGCGTTTTCGGAGCAGCCACCCGTAGGTGTAGACAGCCGTGTTCATACGCGGCGGGAAACGCCACTGCCGGCAAGTAGAAACGGCCGTACTCGCCGGCAATCAGTCTCAGGTTGGCCGTTTATTTTACATGCGTGATTCGTGCACTAACGCTAGGTTCCTAGTCGATACTGGGGACCATGTTTCTGTCTTGCCGGTTGGTAAAGACAAGCCGTGAGCTTCCTTGCTTCGGCTGTCAGCGGCGAATGGTTCTTCGATTCCTACCTACGGCAGGAGACAGCTTGCGGTGAACCTGGGACCACGACGACGGTATCTGTGGACGTTCATTCTTGCGGATGTTCCCACAGGCATACTGTGAATCGATTTTCTGCAGCACTATGATTACTTGTTGATTCACGTACGCTGCAGCTTATCGATCCTTCGTCGGACACTAAATTTACGGGTCTCGCAGCTCGAACAGATGCACAGCGAATCATAGGATTGTTTTCTAACATTCCGCACGATTTTCAGTCTTTATTTATTAAATTCCCCATATTGACTAAACCATTTGAAGAGATAGAGACAGTGACCGATCGTGTGGCACACGTCTATGTCGATGACTTGCTAATCGCATCGTCGAGCGTAGATGAACATTTCCAACATTTGACGCTACTATTTCAACGTTTGTCCGAACATCGAATAGTAGTCAATCCTGATAAATGTGAACTTGGCAAACAGGAACTTGTGTTCCTCGGCCATAAGATCACTCAAGAGGGTATTAAGCCTTGTGAGGATAAAGTGCGCGCTATTCTGGATTACGCCGTACCGTCCTCGATCAAGGAGCTCAAGGCATTTTTGGGGTTAGTTATCTTTTATCGTCGTTTCATACCCCATTCTGCTGAACGTTTGCTTCCATTAACTGACCTACTTCGTGGCAATCCACGTAAGTTGTCGCTTACGGATGCCGCACGAGTAGCGTTCTCGGAGATTAAAGCGACATTAGCTCAGACCACGCTCCTCATGCACCCAGTTCCGTCCGCCACGCTAAGCATAGCGGTGGATGCATCCGACTTTGCCATCAGAGCGGTCCTGCAACAGTCTGTTTCTGGGATCTGGCAGCCATTAAAGTTTTTCGCTCGACGCCTGAGTCCCACGGAAGCCAAATGTAGTGCTTTTGGTCGCGAACTGCTGGCTGCATATAATGCCGTTAAACACTCCCACCATGCAGTCGAGGGTCGATATTTCATCCTCTATACCGACCATAAGCCTTTGACGTATGCATTGCATACTAAGTCTGACCGTTACTCCCCGAGAGAAGTCAGACATTTAGACTATATTTCTCAGTTCACAACTGACCTACGGCACATTAAAGGTGAGTCGAACTGCGTTGCAGATGCTTTGTCGCGTATTTCGCTTAATGCTATTAAATCTCCGGTTTTAGACATCCCTGCCATGACTCCAGCACAGGCACAGGATTCCTCATGTATGGAAGCCGCTCAGTCATCGTCGCTACAGTGTCAGTCCATACCTCTGGCCACCGGTGCTGGGACTATACTCTGCGACATGTCTACTGGCATACCTCGACCAGTCATACCCTCTACATATCGACGTCTCGTGTTCGAGACCCTACATGGACTCTCACATCCAGGCATCGCAGCCAGTCTCCGATTAGTAGCTGCACAATACGTCTGGCCGTCCATGAATAAAGATGTTCATATGTGGGCAAAACAGTGTCTACAATGTCAACGATCTAAAGTGCATAGGCACGTAGCTTCGCCTGTCGGTACTTTTGCTACGCCTGATGCTCGCTTCGATCATATCCACGTAGACATTGTGGGTCTATTGACCCCATCACACCGGTATACCTATTTACTAACGTGCATCGATCGATTTACGAGGTGGCCCGAGGCTATTCCCATCTCCGTAGTCACGGCCGAATCAGTGGCTCGACATCTGATAGAACGATGGATAGCTTCATATGGTTGTCCTTCCACAATCACTACAGATCGAGGGCAACAATTTGAGTCCGAACTATTCTCTTCATTAATTCATTTGCTGGGTACGGAACGCATTCGCACGACCGCGTACCATCAGGCATCGAATGGTTTAGTCGAACATTTTCATCGCCAACTCAAAGCGGCTCTTAAAGCACACGACAGCCCCGACTGGTACGAAACGTTCTCGATAGTTCTGCTTGGTATCAGGACTTGCATAAAGGCAGATATCCAATGTTCCGCCGCAGAACTTGTCTACGGCACGTCGTTACGACTGCCTGGGCAATCCTTTACGTCACGGAGTATAGAATCACTTGCCGTACAGAATCACGTTCACCGTTTGTCTACGTACATGCAAAATCTCGCCCCGGCGCAGACTCGAATGCAGCGACGACAGGTTTTTGTTCCGACCGAACTCGAAACTTGTTCGCATGTATTCATTCGTGTTGATTCGGTACGGAAACCATTACAACAGCCTTACGAAGGTCCATTTCGCGGGATTTCTCGTCACGATAAGACCTTTAAGGTTGATCGACACGGTCGCGTCGATACAGTTAGCATCGATCGTCTCAAAGCTGCGTACGTTGATGATAGCGTGTCGCCCGCTGACATGAGATTCGATGTCAACCCTGCACTACCTGCTGACTACACTTCTGTGTCACGTCAAGGTCTGCAGTTAGCGTCACCTGCTACGACTTCGAATGAGGCTATCGTCTCACGTTCAGGTCAGCAGCCAGTTGACCCTGCTACGTCCTCGAATGAGAATACTATCTCACGTTCAAGTCAGCAGAGCGCGTCTACGCACCCGTCCATGAATGAGGCTCCCGTCTCACGTTCCGGTCGGAAGATCGTTTGCCCAGCACGTTTTCGCGACCACGTCAAACACGATCTTAGCCATTGCACTTCGCAGTAATAACTTTCGTGTTTATCGTTTCGACACGATTTAACATACCTCATTAGTTATTACTGCATTCTAGTGAAGTCCATTGCGGTTGCTTCACCAGTTTTCCGTTTCTTTTCGTTTCATGGAACCCCGCCATATGGTATGCTTCACTGGTCCCACGAAATCTGGAGAATTTCGGCACCAACGTTTGCATTCTGGATCGACCCTGTCGCTCTCGTTCCTTACCATTTACGAACCTACCGATTTGGCTTCCGGATGTCATATTGGTTAACGGTTACCCGACGCTGGACGTTATTGGTGTGGCACGATTCACGCAACCGATGTCATTGGCAACGAATCTGGCTTACGCTCGACCATCACCCTACGGTTCCTGCATACCACGGATTCTGCCTGTCAGCATCCTACAGCACAGCTACATTCACGTATTTTTCACGTATTCACGCGCACGAATATCGTTTATATGCCTTCTCCTCCTTGACATTTTTCGAATGCTTTCCGTGCTTTCCAGCGGGGGGCTGCTGTAGTGACCTCGATCGTTCTGAGAAAATGACTGTTTTCTGGACATCATTTTGGATCTATTTTCTCTACGATCTTTTCCGACGTTTGACATCAACCTCATAGTGTTGTCCGGTTGCGTACGTTTTACTGGACTGACTTTTCCGAGGTTTCCGTCGACCTCGTTTTGAATCACTTTCACTTTCGTTCGTTCGCCGATTGTACGCGATCGCGGTTCGCTTTCTACACAGCCGTCGCGTTTCGTTTTCCGTTCGGTGTATCTCGTATCGGTACTGTTCCGGTGCCACGATATATAGAATACACCTTTCATCTATAAACCGACTTGCGTCTTCTCTATTCGTCCGATGGAGGGGATAACGTTGGTATTTTCCTGCTAGACCCAATAGGAGACACGTTCACCAGACGCTCTCGAACGTCTTCCATAATATCATCCACAATATCCACGACTGTACCAGGATTCATTTGTAGGTTCACAAAACAGACTGCACCCTTTGTAGTGAGAACCGTATTTTGCCATTTGATTTGCTTGATTCCTCGGGGTACGCGGAATCGACAACAACCTACATCATCGCATTCATCTGGCGGCTGCATTCGTTGGCCCATATTGTAAGCCGCAGAAATTCGCCTGAAAATCTGCATATGGGGTCTGTTAAGTCCCCTGGTGGTTCGCCTTAATTTTGACATGAATGACTCATAGACGAAGGCCGAAAATAGGTTCACATTCCCAAACCGTTTGACATCTTACCCTAAGTGGGCCAATGTTTGGACATTGTATGATAATTGCGATGGTGAATACTGAAGTTGAGAAATAAATTTTGTTAACAAGTTATCTGCTAATGGAAAATATGCAGAGAAATAAATACTGGAAAATATGTACAAAATAATAGACAAGGGTAAAATGTCCAGATATGATAATCTATATAAAACATGCTGCAAGTAAACTAGATCCATATAAAGTGCAAATAGCCGTAGTTCGGTGGCTTTCCACCTTTCCAGATGACATAACAACCTACATTTTCGCGCGAAGTCATATGGTGTCCATTTACCGCATTTCATGATTAGATCCGATAGGCGATCTGCATCACAACGTCGTAATTTATAATTTATATCATTCTTCAACAGTAACATGATCTTGCGAACAACACCTAAGAATACCAGATGCATAGGTTGACAAGGGAATGCAGCTATCATATCAATAGGCAATTCTTCGAAAGGTGAGCGCGTCAACTGTTGGTGACCCGGATGCAAACGCATGCGAAATGAAGCGTCAGAGCGAAGGGAACTGCACAAATTGGAAAATGCCATTGGACCCGCAACACAAACGCCTTTGCAAACACACCTATCACATCCGTGGTATCCAGCATGTCCCCTGATCAGTTTTATGAAAGCTGGGGCAGGGGCGTCACACAATTCGTCTTGCAGATTTACGTCAATTTTAGAAGGCCTTCCAGGAATAGAAATTCCATTACATGTGACCGGCTTTAATTCAGAAATCAAGTCCGTTACATATTCAACCACGTCCAGCGGTTTGCTGTCACCATAGAAAACCCCAACAACAAAGGAGCATGTGAGAACTGGCTTCACGATACGGAATTGTATGGGCCACAGATGCTTTGTGGAGTCCTTGAAGCAGCACATGCCATAGAGACGTAGCTGAATGGAGATGCAGATAGGAATGGGATCCATTTGAATAGCTTCACGGAGTATTGCTGCATGTAAGCCTAATTGTACATAAAAACCACCGGGAATGGCACGTGATTCGCATGAACGAGGCGTACCAACAATCGTCCGTGGATCCCGAGGTACTCGGCCAAAATGTGAACTTAACATCTGTAACCATCGTCGTAAATCCGTTAGTGACATGTTGCATTGGCTGTACAAAAGACGGATATCATCCAATATGTTTCCAGAGCTTATCCACGTGTTCGCATCACCTTCGACTTTCTGCATATGGATCACACAGTATACCCGCCCAAATTACAGTAGCACATGGCATCCATCACAGTGAACTAGCTTGTAATTTGACTGCCTACAGCAGGATTTCCCTTTGTACTAACCGGACCCCACCAGTTAAGTGCATTGGGCATGTTCTCAATGTATTGATGTTTGGCAGATTTGGACAATGTTTTGAGGTGATCCAAAAGTGGAAAGTCTTTGGCCCCGGCGGGATTCGAACCCACGCATGGTCACCACCCTCGCTGCTGTAGGCAGTCAAACTACAAGCTAGTTCACTGTGGTGGATGCCATGTGCTACTGTAACTTGGGCGGGTACACTGTGTGATCCATATGCAGAAAGTGGCCTTGTAGCTCAGCTGGTAGAGCACTCGCGGTACTAAAGCGAGGGTGATGACCATGCATGGGTTCGAATCCCGCCGGGGCTAAAGACTTTCCACATTTGGATCACCTCAAAACATTGTCAAAATCTGCCAAACATCAGTACATTATTAAAATAGTTAGATCTTCATAATTTAATAAGAGAAGCTAAAAGAGACGAACATCAACGAACTGCCACTTGATTTCATGGTTTTTAATAATATTATGAAACTGAGTGGATAGATGGTTACCCTAGGACAAAAGCTCACTTATCCAAGACTACATTGAAGAAACGGTCCGAAATAAAGTGCATTATATTACAATAATCGAATTTAAAGTTTTGTCCTGAACTTGGCAAAAAAATATCGTCACCTCAGGACAGAATCACGAACGAGCAATTAGCACGAACCATACCCCATCGCTCAACAGGGTGGACTAGCAGGCATGCGCCAGAAACTCGTAGCGCACTAAAACATATCGAAGTCAACTAGTCTTCATGATACTTGTGTCATCGAAATTTCTTTGTACTGTGATGAGTTCCTATGCAGTGCAAAGAAATAATTTGACCGTTTTGAGCAAAAAAAGCACTCATCGTCGAGAAAAACAGAAGTGGTATTTAGGTGGTGAATCTACCGCATGGAAGGTGGTATTTTGTGCTGGCTGGGAACAGGGTGGTACTGAGGTCACACGTGTGAGGAGTCATTCAAGTCAGTTCTAATTCAATTGGTCGTTGTTGCACGGATCCTATTGGTCAATAAGAATATCACAAAACGCTATACAATCATTACCATGAACCACTGGTTATTAAAAATAATGGATAACAGAGCTCAATGCTGCAGTGAAAGGTGTTCAGGCGAAGAGCTTCGGGCTAGGTGGTCACGAATTCGGCAACGAGAACCGCGTCGATTGTCAGCGGTCGAAGCACTTCACCACCGGTAGTCTAGTCACGGTAGTACACACACCGATTTGACAGATTCTGCTCGCAGTGACCAAATGTTGCCACTATCTGGGGTATGTAGTACAAGTAACCTGAGAGTCACCTGTATGGTCACTTCCTAAATTGTAAACAATACGGATACCGATTCGGACGCTTGTTCCGCCTTGATATCTTATTTTCTGGAAGTGTCCTGGCCTAATAATCGTAAGTAAAACCTATTTAGCGTATTCATTTATTCAGAACAAACGAGAATACGTGTTTGCAATACGTGTAATAGTAGGTGCATTCGATAGCGACGACATTTATCTGAAAAGCGCCAAGCGACAGTTTGACACGAAGCATCTTGCACGATGCATGCGTGTTGCAAAAAATGATAGTGGATTTACAGGGCACAGTGACATCCCTCATCGTCCAAACGCCACTATCCAGTGAAACAAGATTTCCAGTGACCACGCTGGGACAGCCCCGGAAGTCAGAGCGCAACTGGTGAATTTATTCACTTTTCGCTAATACCTTAAGAATGACCTACTTCGTTCAAGTTGTGGCGATAAGGCGCACAAGTGATGTGATGCTCCGTTTCATGTCCTGACGTGGCGGACTTGATGAACTATTCCGGAACATATGGAAAGCAGGGATTCCATAAAAGTTCGCTGAGCCGACACATCATGGGTAAGACAAGATTCGCGGAATTGGAAAAAATCGTTCAGATTATGTCCTCCAAAGAATTTCGTCCACGGATGTTAGGGAGGATTCACTAGTCCTGACCATTCGTGGATGGTTGCACGATGCTACAACCAACCACAGCAGGCAAACACTTCAGCGGGTAATTAAATTGCACTTGGTAGTAATCATGCTTATATTACCCTAGATTCCAAACACGGCCAGGGAATAATTACAGTGTGGACTCGGACATTTAATTTGTTGCTGATTCTGATTACATGTACACTTTTAGTTCAATCAACTTCCAAAACCTCATGAAATGTATTTCCGGAGAACAGTTTGGCGAACAAGCTCGTTTTCAGTGATTCATAATCATGCTATTTCATCACAATATATTACGATAAGTCAAAGGGTTGAACCAATTAGATAGGTGGGAAGTGATAAAAATTATTGATGAAAGGGGGTGGGGGGAGGGAGAAAACAATTATAACCCAGGCCTGAATCAAAACCGGATGTGTATTGTTTTTCTCGTGTGTTTTCAGTTTTCATCTGGTCTATGGTCTAGAGGGAGGGCCAGGGCAGTTTAAAGGCACATACAAATTGTTTTTGAGCACATAGAGGGGGGTTGTGGAGGCGGGTGCTGACGGCCTCAGCTGTGGCTAGTATGCGACACTTTGCCGGTCTGGATTGCCGACCCCGAACCTTATACAGCGCATGGAAGGCCCCAGCCACGTTTACTGCGTGATTAGTCTGGGCAAGGTGTGAAACGACAGCGCTAGTGAGTGAATTAACTGCTCCAGTGCTCAACCATGCAGGGCGGTGTTTGCGGATGCGTTCAGATAAACCCCTGGTCGTATGGCCGATATACATTATCCTACGGGAACAAATGAATAAATAAACACAAAATGAGGCTGCAGAATCAGGCACTTTGTCTTTCAACCGCAAAAGCACTACCGGCAGGAATTCCAACAAAACCCGGAGCGTAGCTGCGTAGAAAGTTTTGTTGATTACCCCTGACAATCTTCTCTGCACACTCTCTGCCAACGTATCACTCTTGAATGGCAAAGAGATCTATATCGGCTTTCTTTCCACCCCAAACTTCCTTGGGGTTTTTATTTTAACTCGCATTATCTGCTCAACTAGCCGGTCCGGGTAGCCGTTTTGGACGAAGGTTGTTCGCACCGTTTGCAGCTCTTCTTCAACGGTGCCTCCGAACATATTCTTTTTCCCTGTTTGTGAAGCATCAAATTAGGTTCTTTTAATCTTTAGAGACACAGATCTGTGGAAGTGAATATACTGCCCATTCCACGTTGCCTTTCTGTGTACCGACCGGCAGATTGAGCCGTCTTCAAGGCGATTCATCCGAAAGTCAAGGAAGGTGATTGTATTGTTTCTGTTTCTATTGTGAAATGTAAGTTTGTATAAGCAGAGTTAAAGCTGTCTAACAGTTGGCTTATGTGGTCTGATGAATTGATAACACAGAAAATGTCATCTACGTAGCGTTTGTATACAACACAGTTTCGGATTGTAGATTCAAGTGGGCCATTTTCTAACTTTTCCATAAAGACATCCGCAAGTAGTGGTCCGAGTGGGGAGCCCATTGCTACCCCATCCTTTTGGCGACAGATCTGGTTGTTGAATTTAAACTGAATGTTGTATGTGCAGAAAAACAGCAATTGTTTCAGATCTTCTGTGGGTATGCCTGTCTCAATTGTGTTCCTTTCAATATAGTCACATGGGTAATCGATGGTTTTACCTATTGGGACGCTGTTAAAAAGTGAACTGACGTCTAATGAGAGCATCCGACATTCTTTCACGTTTAGGTCTTTCACGCAGTTTACGAATTCAAATGTGTCTATGAGGCCGTACTTTGACATTGCCTGTCTTACCGGTTCCAGCAACTTTGTCAACCGTTTAGCAACGGCATGGTATGGTGAATTACACATGTCGAGGATAGGTCCTAATGGGACTCCACTCCTTTGTGTTTTCGGTAACCCGTACAATCTGGGAGTGGTTGTTCCCGTAGGGCGTATCCGTTCAAATGTGGCTGAGTCTATCATATCTTTTTGCTTCAAAAGTCGAAGCAAGTGCGATAGCGACTTCTCTACTTGTTGTTTCTTATCTTTTTCTGTGACCATTTTCGCGAATTTAGATGTGTAATTCAAAATGGTATTCATTTTCTCAATATAGTCTGACCTGTTGAGAAGCAATGTACCTGTCCCGTTGTCCGGCTTCGATATGATGACGTCACTACTCTTTTTCAGATCCCTTAATCATTGCGAATGAACTGTCCTCAGTAATCCTCTTGGTGACGGCTTAGCTGTATGGTATTGATAACATGTATTCACTAATGTGGATTTAAGGTCCTGTAGCTCCAGCTGTGACGATGGGAGTAGATCCAACAGTTGAGCATAAATGTGCTCAAATTCCACATCCAGATCTAGTTTGTTGCTAGGACAGCAAAATTTTGGCCCCAAGTATAAAACTTCTAGAAACGTCTTGTCTAGATGGAGGTGAGATAAATTGTGAACGAAACTCTGGGGGTTTGACGGGAACTCACTTACTGGTTTTGATCCCTCGATCCGTTTGAACAACTTTTGTCGTTTGCGAACAACTTGATTATTCACAACCGTTTGAACATAATCTTCGAACGATTGCTTTTCATTCACAGACAAGTGATCCAGAACACTAGAAGATATCACAAATGTTCGTTCTAATTCCACAATATGGTTACACACGGTGTCACGCTCATTAAGCAATTGAGGCTTAAGTGCCACGCTCAAAACATATATCCGGTTTCGTTTCAACACAGTGAAATACTGTTTCGGAAATACAGATTCCCTGAGACATTCATCCAAGAACTGAAAATGAGCTCTCGCTAGTGACAGTTTCGTACAGAACTTAATGTACCTGTTAAGTTCTTTCAGTACGGCCGTGTCTTTGGCCTGTTTCAATGAGCACATTTGGAGAACACAGTTTGGCGAACAAGCTCGTTTTCAGTGATTCATTATCATGCCATTACATCACAATATACTTCGACAAGTCAAAGGGTTGAACCAATTAGATGTGGGAAGTTCATATAAGGCTGCTGTATGCCTTTAGTTAACCAGTGCGTATTCCTTTATTCCGTCCCACTAGCTCTCGTGAGAACTCAGTTCTACCCCACAGTCATCTCGCTTTATGGGTGAGGAACGTAGAATACATGGGTTGCCGTCACGTCCGCCCACTCGACGCACACAACACAGTGGCCCGACTGGTGTGGACGACCACGCCTTGAGGCTTGAATGCCGCTGCCAAGATTCGTCTCGTCTATGTATTCACGCCATTGATCGGCTGACCTGCCGCTCGTGGTTTCATGGGTTCGGTAGGGGCCGGTGATGATGTCTAGTCTGCCAACGCGACTAAACCGTCCATCAAGCGGTGTGTCGGACCATACCCTCACGCGTAGCACGTACGTTTAGGTGGTCAGATGCCAGTACAATGAGAAACGTTGCGAAAAACTCGTAAATTTATGCGTATTTTCAAGTAGCCCTATTGATTCGCTAATGCAACGTCACCGGTCAACGAGGCCGAAAGTCTGATACTGCGCACTCAACAGGCGGTGCAAAATAGCGCTGTTGACTGGTCAGTCCAAGCTGTGAAAAGATGGAGAAACCAAGGTACGTTTTCACGACTTTTTGTGCCATTTGGCCATTGTTAAGGTCTGGTGAATCAGTTGCGTTTTCACACATGTTGCGCTAGCAGGGTTTTTGTTCGCTAATCGTTTTGGCCTCATAATTGAAGTTTGCATACGTTTTGTATGTTTCTACCGTGTTAATCTAGTACGGTAGAATATTTGGGTCAGTCTTGTTTTGCTTTGGGATCCGTTCATTTAGCTACATATTAACCAAATTGGGAATAACGGTTTACAGTACTCAATTTGGAATCTGGGAGCTAAAGCCAGTGAGATATGCCAAAAAGGAACAAAACAAGCGGAATCCGAAAAGGAAGCAAAGCGGCACGTGTTTGGGGAGGGTTTAGGCGTTTTGATTCTCTACTAGTGCTGTAATAGTTACTAAATAACTCAGCGTTCGTTGAATGTGGAGACCAGAATAAGGCCGATGGGTGCCAGTCGCTACGTAGAGGGACCAGACCGTGGTGTGCACTGGGAACGGGTGCTGGAAGAAACGTTTCCGTTCACCGCGAGCACGAATCGTACATACGAGTAAGGGATAGACGGGGATGATAATATCACTACACTGTCAATGCCATTTCATGTGCTTCACCAGAAAGTTCAGAATTCAAGGAGATAAACATGTGTGGACTCCGAATATATGAACCATAAAGTCAACTGAAGGTAGCTAAGCTGCAGGTGAATGTGGTTCATGCACTGCCTGTAGTACGCTATAGCGACCTACTTACTAACAAATATTTCATTGAGATTACTGTTGGCCGTGATTCGCTTCCTAAAGACATAAATGTGATCATTCTGCCTGATACGGTGTGGTTTTGAGAGTTTCTACATCAGATATTCAATCTAAAAGGCTGATTTCTTGAACCGGAAAGAACCTGAAATCATCAATGTTGGTTCTCCTGAATGCCAGGGTGATTTTGTATCGGTAGTCATCAACCAGCCGGCGAATTATATAGTCACTGTTGCCCAAAAATGGAAGCACGTTGACCGTATCTATCTAATGGTTCTCGTTGAAAATCACCCGATCGAGGAGTAATGGAATGCGCCCTGTACGGTATCTAGTTGGCTCACTGACGTGTTATGACCAGCCAAAGAGATTACCAGCGCTGTTTCTCGTCCAACTGATACCCGGAGCGTATAAATCTCCTGGAAGTGAGAGGTGGTCGGGGTGACAGCTGAGTTTCAGACCTAGCAGCTGTTCTATAATATCGATAAACTTATTTACATTAGTGTGGAGGAAGATAGATCACACCCACTAGGAGAATATCTGATGAACAAGATCTTATCCTTGCCCTTAGAGAAGGCAGTTGAAGGAGTTTGAGGAAGAGAATAATTGAAATAGGAAGAAAGACTATTTTCGAGATAAAAAATCACCCCATTGTCTTTGCCTCGTAAGGAATCCTTTCGCAATGAGGTGTACCCAATGATAGAAATTTCACCATCAGTTTTATCTGGAGTGAGCCTTGTTTCTGTGATTGTTGGATTGTGTGGCTTCCTGGCAGTCACCCGCTGCCTGATTTCTTGCATCTTATTGGAGATGCTTAGCCTGTTGGTAAGAATCCACATCGAAGCATGCTCACCTAATATTTGCGAAAAGTGAGAACTATGGCTGGAGGGAAATGACCTGATCGTGGAACTATCAGAAGCACTCCTTTGTTCGATTCTGTCCGTGGAGGCCTTGAAGAACGCTTCACGTTTTTGAAATCATTTCTGGGAGACGTACTTTTTTGAGACAGGGCGAAAAGGACCTCGAGGAGAGTGTGACTTTTGGAGATGCTAGAAGGAGAGACGTGTACCTGAATTTCCAGCTATAGTGATATCGGCTTTTGGAACAGTGGCATGATGGGGGTACTAAAAATTATTATAATTGTTACTGTTGATTGGAGTTACTTAAGGTTCTTCTGATAAGACTAATGTTTCTTTGCGATTGCGTAATTCATGGAAGAATCCTGTTTCATTATATATAGAAAACACGAACAGTGAACAAGCTCGCTTTCGGTAACATCATCCCCTGGGTAATATAGCCACATATTAGGTCAGAAACGCATAAATTGCGACCATTTTTTGTGCGTTGAAATGTGATTTAGTAGTCATCAAAATTGGTGTTGCATAGCTAGGAAAAATAGGAGGGGAAATGTTGATGTCCCGTGGTTGAGTGAAGGACTAGCAAAAAATGGACGTGGATTTCGAGGATTATCTATTTCCGGTTCAAGCCAAATGGTCAGTGTTCTGGTCACGCTGGTTCTCCGGTTAGCCTCGGATCGCGGCCAGCAATATCTATCAACGGTAGAGGCCTTAGTGTTTAGATTATTCAGTCAATCTCTTTGTTTTCAGAAAGGTTTCGGTAAAGCACTAAACCTGCCCTGATAGGGACGGGAAAGATACATTCATTTGTTTATATATATATATATATATATATATATATATATATATATATATATATAATATATATATTGTCCGAAAAATCCCCCCGAGCACATTTGGGTCGAATTCTTTCAAATGTGACGCAGTCAATAGCGCCTTTTTGTTTAAGATACCGTAGCCTGTTAGCCAGGGACTTTTCTATTTGCCTAGTTCTGTCTGTCTCGGTTTCCGTCTTCAAGAATTTGGAACCATCGTTAAGTATGGCCTCCATCTTTTCAACGTAGTCCGACTTTTTAAGAAGCACTATACCCGCCCCCTTGTCAGGTCTTGTTATAATCACTTCTTTGTTCTTTTGTAACTCTCTTAGCTTTTTAATATGATCTATTGTCAGTAAGCCTCTCACTGTTGGTTTGGCCCCACTGTACTGATAACTTGTATTCACCAAGGTAGATTTGAGATTTTCTAGCTCGGTTTGTGATGATGGAAGTAGATCACTCAATTGGGCATAGAGATTCTCGAATTCCACTTCAGTATCCATCTGTGTGATATTGTTCGTTGGGCAGCAAAACTTAGGTCCCAAGGATAATACTTCTAGCAGAAATTTGTCTAGCTCAATGTTGGATAGGTTGTGTACAAATTTTTCAGGGTTTGATGGAAACTCACCAACAGGTTTTGATCTTTCAATGCGTTTCATCAGTGTGTTTCGTTTCTGATCCACTTGTTTGTGCACGATTGATTGGACATATTCAGTGAATTTCTTTCTTTCGGTTAGTGTTAATTGATCAAGTACGCGAGAGGATGACACACATGTCCGTTCTAAGTTCGCGAGATGGCTAGACACAGTATCACGCTCATTGAGAGCTTGACGCCGAAGCGATACACAAGATATATGAATCCGATTCCGTCTCAACATAGTTTCGTATTGTACCACTGTACCACACTAGGTGTGAACGATGATCCCTGACACGATTTTTGTTGACTGTATCCCTTATGCATCTAGTCCTATATATTGTGTTGTATTGGCATGATTAAGAATCACTGAAAACGAGCTTGTTCGCCAACTTGTGTTTTCCAAATATATATATATATATATATATATATATATATATATATATATATATATATATATCAATGCATAAAAGGAAGACGGAACGTGTAAATACGAGAGAGAATAGTCTACCGGTGAAAAGTCAGAGAATGGAGTAGACTTGGAATTAGCCCTAAAGTGGGCTGAGGCTCACTGAATAAGCGGCAGCGGACGAGCAGCGCCAGTGCCCGAGGATGTGGTAGGTCTACGTTTGGCTAGCGTTTTCCTTGCCGAAACAACACAAGTCTGTTGATTGCATTGTGACTTGGCGCATGTGGCCCACCAACAGATAAGACGGTTGCTCCTGCTGTCTTGCAGGTTGCACTTGGGGGTGCAAAGGCTACGGGTGCACCCTCGAACAAAAAGGCCGGACTGGGCTACGGAATCTCATAAAAGTCCCGAACGGTGCTGGAAGCATCGCTTTGTGTCACTGTTCCCAAGACTCTCCATGGATTACTGTAAATCCATGTGATCTCATCATGCTACGGCGTCCCCGGTAAGTGACGCGCCTCGATTCCCAGCGGCTGAGGTGACAAGAAAGCCTGTAGAAAACAGGCACACATAGGCTGCTGAAATTTAGGGACGCTGCTAGATGTAGGTAGCCAGAGTATTACAATGCGAACACTACACGATTACCATGTAGACGTTGTGTGGTAATTCAGCAGCTGTCACGCGTGATACGGCCAGGTACAGCTTCGCACGCATATACACGGATGAGCCTCAACCAATCAGGATCACTGCGGACCATTCCGACAAAAGCTCCCTGTGATTGGTCATCTTTGAGTCTACCAAATACATTCTCTAAATAAACATTAATACAAACGCGCTCTGCAATACAACCAACGTGCTATTTCGCGGCCTTAGTCTTCTTGCTACATCCGTTCACGTAGCTCTTGTTTGGGGCAATTTCAATACGGACTATCGATTCAGCTCATTAAGATTAATACAATAAGACGTATTAGTCATCACTGATATACATGCTCCACGTGCTGTTCCGATCTGTATGAGAATGAAGGACATTTCCGACGAACTGGGGTGCCTCTAATCTGTTACCATTTCTCAAGAAAGGAGACAAAACAGTGTGCGAGAACTACCGGAGGATCAGGTTGATTGACGTCGCTGCAAAGAATTAATGCGTACTGCTGCTCAGTCGCTTCCTAGTTGCGAGAGTTTCCTGCACTCAACCGAACCAAGGGGGTTTCCGCCGTGGCAGAGGTTGTGTGGATCAAATCTTCATACTGCGTTGAGTACTGGGACAGTGCAGCATGTTCCGGCAGCCAAAAGTAGCCTGCCCCATTGATTTCCAAGCTGCCTTTGACTCATTTAATCGTTAACGTCTTTGGGGTGTACTAGAACCTGACGGGATTCCTGTCAAACTCTCAAGGGTCCTGAGATCTTACTATGCCTACACTAGTGCACGTGCCCCGGTGTACGGCAAAGAATCTTCGGTGTTCACCATTAATGCCAGAGTTAGACAAGGATGCCCTCTTTCACCGATGTTGTTAACTATGCAGTCGACTGGACAATGAAAAAAGCCTTGGCTGATTACCCTGGTGTCCAATTGAGTCTAACGATGCAAATCTCACGTCTGGAGTATGCAAACGACTTTGCCGTGCTGGGAGGTTCTCCCGCCTCACTTCAGCCAGTTCTGGACCAACTCGATCACCCCTAGAAGACTATTGGTCTCGAAGTCACTTCAGAGAAAACAAAGACTTTGTCGACTTGCCCTGGGCCGCCAGCTCAGCAGTTGTCCATCAATGGTCAGGCGATCGTGTACGTACCACCGTTCAAATATCTCGGGTCAACTCCGCTTTCAAATCGTCAGGTGAAGGACGAATTACTGTCAAGGATTGATAATGCACGGAAAACTTTTTATCAGCTTCGGCGTGTGCTATGGTGTCGGAGTAACATTAGCCTTCGAACGAAGATTCGCATCTTCTGTGGCACTGTTTGACTCGTGCTCACATATGGGTGTGAAAGCTGGCCACTGCGAGTTGAAGATACCAGAAGGCTGGAGGTGTTCGACCACTGGTGCCTGCGCCGAATTCTTCGTACAAACTGACAGAAAATACTATCAATGGCGAAATAAGGAGGCGATGCTGATACACTAACCAAGTCTCCGTCCTTCTTCAACGCCGCCGCTTGCAACGGTTCGGTCAAATACTCCGGCGACCCGACACGGGACTGTCCAGACAAACACTCTGACCTGCACCATGTACGGGGTAGCACTGTAGCCTTGGAGGTCAACTGAAAACGTGGTTGAGCACTATCGAGAAAGACATGGAGCGCCTCGGACAACATAAGATCTATGGTCTGCGATACTGGAAGAAAAACTGGGTGACGATTTGCGCTGAGCTCGCAGCCAACCACCGAACATGGTCGGCGATGATGTGCAATATCCACAAAGCCGACTTTTCCTCTGGCAGGAGATAATCGTGTAAAAATAAGTAAGGCAAGTTGTTTAATCTGACCTTAAATGCTTCTTTTGAGGAGGAATTCAATACCACTTGTGAAAGGGAATCTCACGGAGATATTACACGGGATTTAAAGAATTGTTGTATAATGAAGATAGATGGACTAGTATGAAAATGTTCTTTTGTGTTTCATCGCACGACCTCTTAGTTCGGACTAGCGAAAAACGGATCTGCTAAGCCCGTTGAGTTTAGATCAAACATCAGTAAGAGACCTTCCTCAATGTGGTGCTTCTCAAGTGGATAGAAATCGATTGATGGTAGACGATCCCGAGTAGAGAGTGAATCGTAAGTCACGTACAATTTTGGTCGTAGTTTGCAATTTGCCACCTGGCTCCAATTCAGATTTCGGGCCTCGCCAACCAAATAATTATAAAACGTCTCAGTACTTGAAATCAGAGTGGAATTTTGTTTATCGATTGCCAATGTTATAGTCTTGACAGGGTTATCATACTGTTCACAGGTTCACTGCTCTTTCACTGTCGCAATATAAGAACCGGACGCATGACTTGATAAGCCCACACAATACGTGAATTTTTGTGAGGTCAGAATCTCAGAGGCAAGGCTGTATGTTCGCGTGAACCATTTCGTGGGTACACATTTCTTATCATGGGAACTGGTTAGCGGCCTGGAGGTTGTACGAAAACCCGGAATAATAGCTTTTACGCCCACTGAAGAACGGCTTTTCGCCACCTCCAAACTGTAGCGGTTGCCATCTTCGTTCATACTTTTACCACGTTTGTTGTTTAACTGAACGCTGACTGCCAAGCGCGGTGGCCATTTGACCGTTGCTCCCAAATACACGCTAACCACTATCTCTCCCAATCGCCTTCTCGTTCTCACGGGTCGTGGAGAATACTGTTCTGGTTAACATATTTGTGCAGTGCCGCACATTCGAGTAACGTACAGGTGGTCCACGCAGTACAAAGGACCGAAGCACGCGTTTACTAAGGAAACCGCGAAGTAAGGTCTAATCAACCTTACAATTGGTGAGCCTGACTTGATTCTCAGGTCACGTGAGTTTCCTTGTTTTCTACCGTTGAAGGTCCCGTCTGCGTACGTTTTTGTGTTTTATTGTTTCCCTATCTGTTGATTTTTTTTGGTCGGTTTACCAAATAATTTTTTTTTGTCCATACATACTTTTGGTGTCTAGTTCGTCGTGATTTTTGTTCTTTTTTCGCGAAGATTATAGTGCCCCATTGATCGTTGGTTTCTTTTCCCGTCTGTGTTCGATAAAGCAATCGCTATGTCTACTGAACAGAAATCCTGCTCCGACCCCACCGTTGGGGCGATCACGCTGCACATACCGGCATTCAAACCTGCTGATCCAGAACTCTGGTTCACGCTGGTTGAGTTAGAATTCGAAAACTGCCGTATAACCAGCGACGCCAGCCGTTTCAGGTGGGTAGCAGGCCGCCTCCCGCCAGAGGTCACAATGCAAGTAAGGGACGTAATAATCTCTTCCCGAAGCTATGAGGCTTTAAAGGAGGCTGTCATTGCCCGCACGACCCCAACGCGAGACCAACGTATGCAACAACTTCAAAACGTTGAGATTGGAAGTAGGAAGCCCTCCGAACTGCTGCGTGAGATGCAGCGCTTGAGAGGACCGACAATAGGCGAGGACCCGCTCTTGAGGGAACTTTGGCTGCAGCGTTTGCCGCATAACATTCCAGTTTCACTAAGTGCCACTCGCAAATGCTCGCTAGAGGAAACTGCAGCGATAGCTGATGACATTATGTCACGATACAACCCCGCTGAAGCTGGAGTAACCAGGCCGTCCGTCGCAACGGTGCCTGCCTTGCCAACATCTAACGAACTCGCGTCAGTTTTGTTTAAAATTGACGCGAGCCTGCAACGCCTAGCAGTTAGAAGTGGGTCACAGGAGCGGAACCGCGCACGCTCACCTAGGCTCCATAGTCCGTCATTGCGACGCCGTTTCGTCGGTTCTTCAAAAGAAGGGTATTGTAAATACCACAGTCACTTCGGTGAGGGAGCCAAACGATGCGAACCAGGGTGTACGTTTCCCGGTGCTCATCAGGGAAACTAAACCCCCGGCCCGTGGTGGCGACCCACGAAGTCGGGTATCACACCAATAGTCGTCTTTTGAACGTAAGGGACATCATTTCAAATAACCTATTCCTTGTAGATACCGGTGCCGAAGTGAGCGTCCTCCCCGAACAAAAGACGACAAAAGCACACCGCAGGCCCAAACACTACGCGCTGCCAATGGCACGGCCATCCCAACGTTTGGCCAGCGGTCGCTCACCTTAAACTTGGGTTTAAAGCGTAATTTTCGTTGGGTATTCATCATTGCCGACATCCCGTACCCAATTCTGGGCATTGACTTCCTGCAGAACTTTGACTTGTTAGTTGATGCACGGCGCCGCAGAGTGGTGGATCGTCAGACCACTCTCGCTGTTGCGGGTCATAATTCGCGAGTGAATCACGTCACGCCCTTTTACGTTCAACCACCGGCACACCAACCTTATGGCGAACTCATCGCCGCCTACCCGGCCATGTTTCGGCAGGCCGGGCCTCTCCCAGCAGTGACGACCAATGTCACTCACCATATCGATACCAAGGGACCCCCAGTGTTCAGTAGGCCGCGTCGGTTAGCGCCAGACAAGCTTCGTGTTGCACAGGCCGAATTCGAACATATGCTAGAATTGGGTATAATACGCCCTTCTAGTAGCCCTTGGGCTTCCCCCCTTCATATGGTTCCTAAGGCTAGTGGCGACTGGCGACCCTGTGGTGATTACAGAGCGCTTAACAAAGTCACCGTCTCGGACCGATACCCGATTCCCCATATACAGGATCTCACTTCGTCTTTATCAGGTTGCTCCGTCTTCAGCCGTATCGATTTGGTTCGGGCGTACAACCAGTTCCCGGTAGCAGAGGCCGATATCCCTAAAACTGCCGTCACTACGCCCTTCGGGCTGTTCGAGTTTCTGCGAATGCCGTTTGGACTCAGCAATGCAGCCCAGACCTTTCAACGGTTCATGCACGAGGCAACTCGTGGTTTGGAAAATGTCCACGTATACCTGGATGATATTTTGGTGGCGAGTTCTTCAGAGCAAGAGCACGCTACACACTTACGAGCACTTTTCGAACGCCTTAGCCAGCACGGCGTTACGATCAATATCGCGAAATGCGAATTAGGCCGGTCTGATATCACTTTCATAGGACATTCTATTTCAACCTCGGGTATTCGCCCTCTGTCAGATAAAGTTTCCGCTATTCGCGACTACCCTGAACCCCAATCTTTTCGCCAGTTGCGTCAGTTTGCCGGCTTGGTGAATTTCTACCGCCGATTTATTCCTCGCTGTGCGGAAATGATGCAACCCCTTACCGACCTGTTTCGCGGAAGTTCGTGTTTCCCGACACGGCACGAGCCGCATTCGCCTTGGTCAAAGATGCTGTCGCCAACACAGCACTCCTTACACACCCCGACCCTTTGGCTCTTATTCCGGTAGTGACGGATGCCTCGGACACAGCGGTTGGAGCAGTACTGCAACAGTTCGTTGATGACTCTTGGCAACCTTTAGCATTCTTCTCCAAGCGCATACAACCCGCGGAATCAAGGTACAGCACGTTCGGTAGAGAGTTATTAACCATCTACTTGGGAATCCGTCATTTTCGACATGCACTCGAAGGCCGTTCGTTCACGGTGTTTACAGACCACAAGCCTTTGGTTTACGCACTGAAGTCAGCTTCGGATCGATACTCACCACGCGAGATTCGCCACTTAGAATTTGTCTCACAGTTTACTGTGGACATACGACACGTCTCTGGGGTACTTAATCCCGTCGCAGACGCCTTATCGCGCGTATATCAACTAAGTCTGTCACAAACGCCTAACATCAACTTAGACGCAATGGCACAGGCTCAAACTATGGACCCTGACATCGAACAACTTCGACAAAACGGTTCTTTGAGTTTAACCACAGTGCCTATCCCAGCTTCCCAGAATACCATCGTGTGCGATGTGTCGCAAGGTCGCCCTAGGCGAGTAGTTCCTGCTGCCCACCGTTATCCTACGTTCCTGACACTCCATAATCTGGCTCATCCGGGTGTGACTGCCTCGGTGAAACTGATAACTGAGCGTTTTGTTTGGCACAATGTCAAACGAGATGTCCGTCAATGGGCTCGTGCTTGTCTGCAGTGTCAACGTGTTAAGACCCATAGGCACACTAAGGCGGCGTTAGCCAGGTTCCCAGAACCTGAAACACGTTTTCATCATGTCCACGTCGACCTCGTAGGACCACTCCCACCTTCGCTTGGGTACGTTTACATACTCACATGCGTGGATCGTTTTACTCGCTGGCCTCAGGCCATCCCTATTCCTCGTCCCACCTCGGAAGAGGCCGTGAGAGCTTTTCTGACCGGTTGGGTTAGTCATTTCGGTTGCCCGGCAATAGTGACCACCGATCGCGGTCCACACTTTGACGGCGCTTTCGGCAGCCTACTCGCTGCGCTCGGTTGCCAACACGTTAAGACGACAGCTTACCACCCTCAGGCCAATGGTATGGTTGAGCGTTTCCACCGGCAATTAAAAGCCGCCCTTCGAGCAAACGGTAACCCCCTTTGGAGTGAAACACTACCATTAGCACTCTTAAGCCTGCGTAGTACCGTTAAGGAGGAGTTACACACAACACCGGCCGTACTAGTATATGGCTGTACACTTCGTCTGCCTGGGGAGTTGGTAGCCCCCTCACCAACCGTGACTTTCGACTACGGTGACTATGCTCAGCGCCTTACGCAGCACATGCGAGTGCTCAAGGCCAGTCCGCCGCGTGAACAACAGTCTACAAGTTATGTCCCAACTGCGTTAGGAACCGCTACTCATGTATTCCTTCGCGTCGATGGCATTCGATCACCACTACAAGCGCCATACACTGGCCCGTTTCGGGTGATACAACGTAGGGCAAAAACATTTGTCATAGATATCAACGAACGACACGACACCGTATCTATCGACCGTCTCAAGCCTGCCGTCATTGAGTGCGAGCCGCTCGGCCAATTTACACCCACTCAAGTCGCTCAGTCACCCGCATCGAGCGAGTTACCACTCGAACCACCCCCAATTACGCCTAGTGAGGACTCGGCAGCTAGTCCATCAAATTCTCCAACCGTACCCGCAACGCGAAGTAGCCGTCGCGGTCGCCAACTACGAAATCCCGTCCGCTTCGCCGATTTCGTGACGATTTTTACAACCGACTGTTAGCAATAAGTTGAGAAGTTCGCCATGGATTTACAAACAACAGACCTGTGAAATTACAATCGGTAGTTATGATTTCATTTTCTTCTGGTCTCCTAGCGACTCCAACAACACCGAACATCGTTTGTGTGTTGTTATTACGGTCCAACATCCGCCGGCGCCCTCAGGCGCTATTTTGTTCCAGTTTACCTTGCCCTCTCTCAGACGGATCTACACAGTCACATTGACTTCATCCGTAGCCTGGCTGACTCCCGTGCACGTTCAAGGAGCCAACCGCTCACTGGACAACGGGACGATTGGTCAGCCTGGTACTGGAGACGGCAACTGGACGCCTTTTTGGATGGACCTGACGAGGCATTTTCCGGCTTGCATTCGTATCAGACCCGTGGGCGCCAAAACACAGTTGGACCTACGCACATCGGACCTCGAGAGTGCAGGCACCGGTAAACTCATCAGCAGTCGTTCGACGTCACCAACAATATAACGGACAAGCTATGAGGAGTTCCTGGACAACCAATAATTCCGGCTTACCATCACGATCGAAGCCCAACTCCGTCGGACTTCTAGGAGGAGGCCCCTGTAGCGGTTACCATCTTCGTTCATACTTTTACCACGTTTATTGTTTAACTGAACGCTGACTGCCAAGCGCGGTGGCCATTTGACCGTTGCTCTTGCGCACGCTCTCACGCACGCTCCCAAATACACGCTAACCACTATCTCTCCCAATCGCCTTCTCGTTCTCACGGGTCGTGGAGAATACTGTTCTGGTTAACATATTTGTGCAGTGCCGCACATTCGAGTAACGTACAGGTGGTCCACGCAGTACAAAGGACCGAAGCACGCGTTTACTAAGGAAACCGCGAAGTAAGGTCTAATCAACCTTATAATTTGTGAGCCCGACGTGATTCTCAGGTCACGTGAGTTTCCTTGTTTTCTACCGTTGAAGGTCCCGTCTGCGTACGTTTTTGTGTTTTATTGTTTCCCTATCTGTTGATTTTTTTGGTCGGTTTACCAAATAATTTTTTTTGTCCGTACATATTTTTGGTAACCAACGAAATCCAACAAGTCAAATCCTCTGAGAAACGGAACACTTATGATGTTCGGTGCCGTATCTAATTATTTGACAATTAATAAATCAATACTCTACTAACCATACTTGGCTGTGACCGTTCTCAGGCTGACCGTAAGAATGAAACAGAATCAGCGTGACAGAACAACCAAGAACCAAAATGTCCGAACTGTTGGTAAAGGCTCGGCGAAAATTGAAGCAGTTAGACAAAGAGTGAAGATGAGTAAGAAATAACCACTCCCTATAGAACTAGCTGAATCCAGTAAATTTTTTTCATATGGAGTCCTCTACGACGCGTCAGCGGCCGTAACAGAGCCCACTAACAGACGGCACTTCACGTACCCGGACTGACAGCCTACACCCGGTAGTTCATAAGTAACCGGCCTTTGGCATGTGACCCCTGCTTTCTGTGACATGGACTGAACGCCCAGTAAACAGTGACTTCATCAGTGTGTATGTTGAGATAATGATAATCAACAATGTGTAACAAGCTCTACGAGATGCTTAACAGATTGAAGTGTTACGAGATTAACGGCTCCAGACAGAATGTGCAAGTGAGTTCTGGTGATAGTGAACACTGAACTGTGACGAATGAAATCAAACCACAAATCTAATACGGAATGAATCATTTTAACAATAAGTAACGAATTAAATTTGTTTACGCTGACCTGTCATGGCCAGCACACTTATAAACCACGAAAAACTGTCAGATTTAAGCATGCATAAGTGAGAGTGGTGACCATGCGTGGGTTCGTATCCCGCCGGGGCCAGAGACTTTTCACATTTGGATCACCTCAAAACATTGTCAAAATCTGCCAAACATCAATATACTGACAATTGCTAATCACATCAGTGGAATGGCAGTTCATTCCTCTGTTTAGCAGTGGATCAATGGACGATAATCTAATAACTTCGAACTGCGAAGTTTACCACTTTCATATTTCACCGATTAATTCCTTTTAATGACATGGGCTGGAGACTGTTCTCTAAGTTCATCACCTAGTCCTTCATTGTTAGGCATTTTAATGTGCATCACTTAACAGACCAAAGTTTCTACGAACATTTTCACTTTTGGCGAAACAATTGTTTTTTAGTAATTCATTCTCAAGCCGTTCACAAATTACATGGGAGACACTAAGCAAGAATCATGCGGATAGACATGGAGTAAACACCAATCATGGGTAGGGGTTTGTCAACAGTCAATTTGTCTTTGTCATTTGATTGGTTTATCTAACTTACGCCCTGTGAGTGACAGGACGACAGATTTACTCGGCCTCGATCGATCCTAGGCCATGGAAGTTGAAGTGCCTGGACCAAACGCTTTTGGGCGCAAAGGTCGGGGGTCAGCTTCCTGATTCCGATTGCCTTGGCTATCGCTAGAGTGCGCAACTGCACACCCTTGCATTTGCTTGGGGGACTCGATACACAACTTTGAAAGCCGTGTTTGGATTCACCTTATGTCCGGTGTGAACTAGGTGTGTTGAGATCTAGCCTGTCCTTGGCTTAGCCATCGTGGGTGATGCTCTTTGATCCGAGTGGATAGCTGTCGTGCCGTTCGACCTACATACGATGCGTCACAAACACATCTGAAAGAGTACACAACCATTGATGAGGTTCAGCATCGGCAGTTTATCCTTGTTCTGAACATGGATCAGAGGAGCACCTCGAAACACTCAACGTACGGTTGCAGCATTGAACGTGTTTTGAATTTCTCTCCTCAGTCGTCGGTTTAAGATTTCACTCATCGTATCACTTTTAAATGATAAACTAATAAATAGGTCTTTGTTCTTCACGGTTTCTTCGGTGATTTTAAGCACTCTTTGAATGATATTTCTTTCAATAAACCGATCCGGATAACTATTCTCACGTAGAATGTTTCTTATATGCATCAGCTCGTTCTCTTGGTTTTCTTCGGAACAAATTTTTCTCGCTCTGGAGGCCAAACATTTCACCAAGTTTCGCTTCTGTTGGATACTAACGAAACTGTTAAAATTGATATACTGACCGTTCCACGTATGTTTTCGGTATACCTTTCACTGGATCTGACCATCTTCCGCTCTCGTAAGGTTCACATCGAGGAATGGTAGTTGATTATTAACTTCGCGTTCAATTGTAAAGCGTAATGCTTTGTGTGCGTTGTTGAATTCTATTTGCACGGAATCTAGGTTACAGGCAGCGTCAGCTACACAGAATATGTCATCCACATATCGATAATAATGTTTGAGACTGGTAATCGTGGACTTCAGCTTAGTTCGCTCTAATTTTGCTAGGAATGCGTCGGCAAGAAGTAGACCTAATGGTGATCCCATAGCCACACCATCTCGTTGTCTGTACAAAGTTCCATGAAATAGGAACTGAATGTTAAATGTGTAACGAAACAAGAGCTCCCGCAGACCTTCCAGTGGTAGACCGATGTTCACGTTGTTTTCTTTTATGTAATTCACGACGAAATCAATGGTTCCTAATAATGGTACATTTTTGAACAGGGACTCGACGCTTGGAAAGAAATGGCGACGAGCCAATGCAGGACGACACCAGGTTGAGTTAAACAAACAGGCTTCAGACAACCGGTCGGCTGAAGGAATTGAAACTAATCTGAATTCCTAACATACCAAAGAAACTGGTCAAAGTTTGACTGAATAGTTGGGTATATTAACGGATGACTGATGAGTTACCCACATGTCAAATAGAATCTCTGAACGTGGGTAAGTACTTTGAATTACAGTTGCACTCGAAAGTAAGCCACTTAATGTGACCACAAAGAATGGTGATTCAAGCTAAAATGTAAAACGCTGGATATACCGACGTTTACGCTTGATGATCCAGGAACTCTGGTTCACGCTGGTCTAATTGGAATTCGAAAACTGCCGGGATACCAATGATGCCAGCCGTTTCAGGTGGTTAGGAGACCGCTTCCCACCGGTGACAATGCAGGTTAGGAACGCAACAATCTGCTCCCCGAGAGACGAGGCCTTAAAAGAGACCGTCATTGCCCGCACGACCAATGCGTGCAACAGCTTCAAAGCATTGAGTGTGGAAGTACAAAGCCCTCTGAACTACTGCACGAGATGCAGATTTTGAGAGGACTGACAGCAGGTGAGGACCGGTTTTTGAGAGGACCTTGGCTGCAACTTATACCACACAACATTCCAGTTTTACTAAGTGCTACGCGTAAATTCTCACTAGAGGAAACTACAGCGATAGCTGACGACATCATGTCATGATACAACCCCGCTGTTGCTGGAATAACCAGGTCTTCCATCACAACGGTGCTCGCCTCGCCAACATCTAACGAACTCGCTTCAGTCTTGACTAGAATTGATTCGAGTTTGCAACGCCTAGCAGTGAGTAGAAGTGGGTCACAGTAGCAGTGCTGCACACGCTCTCGTTTGGCCCTTCGAAAGAAGGGCATTGCAAATACCACAACCGCCTTGGCGAGAGAGCCAAATGGTGAGAACCAGGGTGTACGTTTCCCGGTGCTCATTAGGGAAACTAAACCCCCGGCCCGTGGTGGCGATCCACGAAGCCGGGAATCAGGCCAACAGTCGCCTTTTGAACGTGGGTGATATCATTACAAATAATATATTCCTTGTAGACACCGGTGCCAAAGCGATTGTCATCCCCCGACCGAAAGGCGACAATAGCACACCGCAGGCCTAAACACTGTACGCTGCCAGTCGCGTGAACATCCCAAGGTCTGACCAGCAGTCGTTCACCTAGAACTTAGGTTTAAAGCATAAATTTCGTTGGGTATTCATCATCGCCGACTTCTCGCACTCCATTCTAAGCACTGACTTCTTGCAGCACTTTGACTTATTGGCTGGTGTACGGCGCCCTAGGGTGGTGGATCGTCAGACCACTCTCGCTGTTACTGGTTATAGTTCTCGCGTTAATCACATTACGCCTGTGTATGTTCAACCACAGGCACGTCAGCCTTATGGTGAACATGTTGCCGCCTACCCGGCCATGTTTCGGACAGTCCGGACCACTCCCAGAAGTGACCACCAATGTCACTCAAAATACTGACACGAAGGGACCCCCAGCTTTCAATAGGACACGTCGGTTAGCACCGGACAAGTTCTGTGTTGCACAAGCCGAATTCGAACTCATGCAAGAGTTTGATATAATAAGTCCTTCTAGTAACACTTGGGCCTACCCTATTCATATGATCCTTAAAACTAGCGGCGATTGGCGACCATGTGGTGATTACAGAGCACGTACCAAAGCCACCGTCCCTGGCAGATACCCGATTCCCCATATACATGATCTTACTTCGTCTATATCAGGTTGCTCCGTCTTCAGCCATGTCGGTTTGGTTCGAGCGTATAACCAGACCCCGGTAGCAGAGGCCGATATCCCAAAAACTGCCGTCACTATGCCTTTTGGGCTGTTCGAGTTTCTACGCATGCCTTTTGGGCTCAGCAATGTAGCCCAGACCTTTTAACAGTTCATACACGGGGCAGACCGTGGTTTAGAAAATGTTTACGTATACCTGGATGATACTTTGTGGCTTGTTCTTCGCAGCAAGATCACGCTGCACACTTACGGGCACTTTTCGAAAGCCTTAGCCAGCATGACGTAACGATCAACATATCGAAATGCAAATAAGACCAGCCTAACATCACCTTCACAGGACATTCTATTTCATCCTCGGGCATCCGTCCTCTGCCAGATAAAGTTTCCGCTATTCGCGACAATCCTTAACCCCAGTATTTCCGCCCGTTTGCCGGCCTGGTGAATTTCTACCGCCAGTTCATTTCTCACTGTGCGGAAGTGATGCAAACTCTCACCTACCTGTTGCGCGGAGGCAAGCGGAAGTTCATATTTCTCGACATGGCACAAGCAGCGTTTACCTCAGTAAAGGGGGCTATCGCCAACACAGCATTCCTTACTCATCCCGATCCTTCGGCTCTTGTTTCGGTAGTGACGGATGCCTCGGACACAGCGGCTGGAGCAATACTGCAACAGTATGTAGACTGCTCTTGGCAGCCTCTAGCATTCTCCTCTAAGCGCCTACTACCCACCGAATCTCGGTACAGCACATTTGTTATAGAGTTACGGGTCATCTAGTTGGGCATCCGTCATTTTCGACACGCCTTCGAAGACCGTTCGTTCACGGTGTTTACAGACCACAAGCTTTTGTCTAAGCACTGAAGTCAGCTTCGATCGATAATAACCACGCGAGATTCGCCACTTAGACTTTATCTTACAGTTTACTGTAGATATAGGACACGTTTCTGGGATACTCAGTCCTTTCGCCGACGCCTTATCACGCTTACATCAACTGAGTCTGTCACCAACACCTAATATCGACTCAGACGCAAAAGCACATGCCCAAACCACGAACCCTGATATCAAACGGCTTCGACAAAACGGTTCATTAGACCTAATGGTGGTACCTATCCCAACTTCCCAAAATACCATGGTTTGCGATGTGTCACAAGGCTGACCTAAGCCGGTGGATCCCGTTGCCTACCATTATCCTACTTTCCTGACACGTCATAAACTATGGATCGAAAACACGAACTGGACGAGCACATAATCAAACTTGCATTTTGCGCAATCGTAGTGTACATGACCATGCAGATACAATAAAACAACATGAAGTATTGTTGTTAACAATCACCACAACATATCAAGATGACAATTGTCTGTGCTCCCACCAGAAATGTGCTTAATGGCCGTTTGCGTTTATTTTTGGACAGATTTCTAGAACATGATGTAGCCATTAACTCAGACAATTGTGTTTTCTCCACTTCTGAGTTCTCTTGTTCCGGTTAGTTGGTTGGTGCTCTCAGTTTTCGCCGGACCCCGACCATTTTGTTCCTTTATCCAGTGCATTCTCTTTGAAATCACTTTTTGAATTACTTTCTCCACTGGGTTTTGTTCAGTATTATTCTAGATGTATTCCCAATTTTGCCTTTAAAACTATCCCCTTAGCCGATCTTCTCTCCCAACAGACGTTCGAGTGGTCTTTAGTGGATGAATAATGCTAACGCGGTTTAACGTTTTGTTCTCTAATGCTGTGCTTCGTATTTTTTCCCCACATGCATCTTCGACCGTTACTACGAGCGCATCTCCTACCAGTATCGGGGCCATGCTAGAACAATAGGATCATCCAGTTTTGCGCATTTCTCGCTGACTGGGTGCCGCTGAATGTGGATATTCACAAACGCAACGTCTATTGACTGTTGACTGGGCTATTATTCGTTTGCACAAGTATTTTTTGGAACCCATTTCACCACTGCCACCCATCACGAAGCGTTTAGATATAGCTGTAATACACATCGGTCCTAGGCCAAATCCTCGGCAGCCATGGTGCACCGCTGGAGTGTCCCTTCATCAGCGTACTCTGGCGACACTAAGCATTGCGAAGTATAAAACATTCCACATGTGAACTACTTGTCTCACTACGCTATTTCCGAAGAAACCTCTACTTCTGACTACTTACTCACACAGCCACTACCAGTTAGTCGACCAGATCTAATAAAAGAAACTTTTGCATCATGGTAAACTGTTCTTCTGGTATTCCCGCCAGGACCATCACTTTCGCATGCCAATCGGTATCGATACTTCTCGAAAACGACGAATCTCCAACAGACTACCGTTAATTTTGCGCTTCTCAACCTTCAGTTTGTCCTGGTAGTAAACCACGTGTTCATTCCGCTGCCCTAATGGGACCAATATGTCGTTCTGTAGCTGCCTATCAAACCATTAATGATAGATGTTCTAAGACCCCTCCAATAGTGGCGATTCGCACACCACCGACACACTTTTCCTGTCAATGTTAGGTCACTGTATCCATTCGCGTTTAAGCGGCGAATTGTTTTTCTGGTCATGCACGCTCGCGCAGTCCGGTGCATTGAAGTCCTCCAATGACTGGTTTCATCCTACCCACCATAAGATTATCAAACCATTGTCTGTGTGTTGTAGTTGGCGAACACAACCACACGCGTATCGGTAGTTTTCAGAAAACGATGACTCCCCGACAAAGACATTAGTTTCATTTTTCTCAACCGTCAGTCATGAAATTTACTGATAGTCACAGTGCACAGCGGTTATTTTAGTGCATCCAAGTGACCTTTTCACCCCACTGACCGCCCCGATCCGGCCCTAGTTTCCCGTCCCCCAATTACACAGTCAACTCAGTTCAAATGTTGGGCCTTAGAGATGCAAACGAACATAGCAGCCATGATACAGGTCAACATGGGCCATGTGCGACCCAGGGCACTGCACTTGTTGGTCAAAATGTTTTGCCAGTGGCCACTACTTTTGTGCATGCATGCACGTGACCACGACATAAAACCGACCTCATGCAACGGGTTGTGAGGCCGGTGGTTATCAATGCCGATTCCGTCGGAATGGCATACTCGTTGTGCTTTACCAATAAAGTGAGATGGTTCGAAGGCAAAGAGGTCTTCCCGCTGGAGTTAGTGGGATTGATCGAAACACATGCTGCCCGGGACTGGTGGTCAAAATGACCACAAAACAGACGGGCCTTGAATGAAAGCTGGGTGACCGAGTGAGCGCGTCTCTCCACCTGAGAACGTGGACACAAGCTAGGGCCAGAAATAAAATGCAGTGGGGCTGGTTAGGAGTCGTAACTGACGCACTCGTCAACCACGCAGTGATGTGTATACCCAGGTTGAGCTATATTCACGATGATGAAGTCACCATCGACAAATCAGATATGCGCACCACGCACGTTCAGACACGAAATGTTTGTGCTACGTTCAGGGTAGGAGGCCTCGGTCTATGTAAATCACGCAGACAATTTCGCTGCTGTTCCAAGATTGTGCACGTGTGTGCACACACAAAGGTAAGCTTACTCAGTCACCCAGCTTTCAACAAAGGCCTGTCTGCCCCGTGGTCCTTTAACCTTCAGGGCTTCAACAACAGGTGAATTGTATTTCGATACCGGATGGAGCTGAGCCCCTTGTCCGTAGTTTGTTTAGTCGCCCACGCTCTTTTACGTCTCACATGACGTTTGCGATGTGTGTGTTGTGGAACTACCACGATGTTACAGAGTAGGTTTTGTAAAATGTGTTGGGAACCAAAGAAAAAAGTGGGTGTAGATTAAAAGAAGAATTAGATGAAAATATTCGGCTGAAGGGATCAGAATACTCGGTAGAGAACGAGATTGCTTTCGGTGCTTCACAACTGGCTTAACATAGCGGGTTTCATGGACATTTAAATTTAGATTATAGAAGAAAAAGACACTTGGTAAGCACGATGACAGCGAAAGGTGGCAACAACAAACGACATTATATATATATATATATATATATATATATATATATATATATATATATATATATATATATATATATATATATATATAAACAGTCGGATTGGTGGTGTTGCTTTGGCTAATTAATAAAAGACAGATCTAAGCGGGACCAGTTGTGTGCAGTATTCATTGGTCGAACAGAAGGGTGTATGTTAGAAGGAACGTGCATTCAAGTACGCCGTACGATAAGCCGTAGTTTGGACCGCAACGACGTGTTGTATTGCAGTAGGTTAACTGATCTCTATTATCGCGGAGGTACGAAGCAAGTTTTCTTGCTGACACAACTGAATTCATCGGTTTATTATTTAACACAACATGACACATTTGCGGTTCCCAATGAGTGGTAGAAAATAGATGTACGGCACTGAAGAAGTTACGATATCTGATTCGCTGTCGGAGTGGTAATACTCCTTATGGTTCACATCAGGAATCTTTTCTCATAAGATTTACATGTCTTCAAGGTACTTTATATGTAACACTTGGATCGTATTTTTCATTCTTTTCCAAGCTCTACCGATTCAAGTTTTTACTGTTTGATGTATTCGGACGGAATTGGTATTGATAATATTAACTTGCTACCGCATATGATGCGATTGTCGGGAAGCAATCTGAGCCACATAACAGTAGTGAATTTACTCCTTACACAGCACCGAGAAACCAACTAAATGCTGATATTTGCTCGTCGACAACCTTGGCTTCACGGAAGCTTTTAAGGGCAAGAATTTTGTCAGTATACAAAATGAATGGTGTAGGCAACCGGGATAGACTTTCAGAACCGAAGTGGACTCTTCGATGGTTTGCCTGCTGAGAGGCATAAAAGTAGTCCGGTGTAGAATGCGGGCCTGGAAACCTTTCCCAAATTTTTTTCACGACTTAAAAAACACTGTACAACAACAATAGGAAAAATGAAAAGAAGCAAATGAAATAGTTCTTCCACAACCACCATATATAACTGTTCAGAGCAAACCATGAAATGATATGCTGTGAAGTTAGTTGCAGGATAAAATCCGACAGATGTGTGACACCGAAGTAATCGCCGTAGGGATGAACTGGTTTCATCGGCTAGGATAAGTCATACATCCACTGTCTCGTTGGAAATGGCTACACCCCTTCGATGTCCAATGAAATTCGGACTTTGCATCTGCCTCACCAATGGTGTGGTCACAGAAAAAAACACTTGCCGTCCACAATATGACTGTTTTCAGAAAGGTACTATTTTACAGTCACTATAATTTACATGCGAATCCGTTTTACAGGACAAATAATCTTGATACGCACCAAGACTTCTGTCTCAAATATTTCATATTTAGTTTCCAAAAATTTTAGTGTCAACGTTAGATAGAGTTTCGCTCGGAAAACTTAAAAGATCACATCAGATGAGTAAACGGGAGGCCGCATTGACGGCGATTATTCACCATTTATGGGAACGCTTGGTTCGGCATCGGGTTACCCTCTTTTCGGTGTCGTTCTCGTGTATCGAACAACCAGAGATTCACGTGTGGCAGACACGAAATGATCGCATCAATGCCTTGTGCACTCTTACACAGTGATGCTTGATAGCAGCAGGACGATAGCAACACATTCAGCCCTTGACTACCAACATTCAGCTTAACCTAAATATATCAGTCGCTTACAGATTATTTAGAATACTTACTAGGGAGACGAAATGGCTCGAACTTTACAATGCTCTCTCACCTTGGCAAATTACTTGTCCAGTATAAGTAGTTCATGATTTAAACTGATTCGTTTCACTTAGGTCGCTACGGAGAAAGTCATCCTTCACGGCAATCAATTACTGTGCCGGTGACCGATTGATGCGGTTCGGAAAAAGGCAGAGTTGTATCCCATCAATTGCGTAGGGATAATTATTAGGAATTTCTGGTGTTCCACGCAAATTCAATTGAAGAAGAACTGCAACGTTTCTCATCCCTCATTCATGAGCTCAGATAATTCCACTCTGCAATTAATCTTGTCTACTGAAGTCCAGCAATGTATTCTCTCTTTCTCACTTTACTATTTACATGGAATTCCCCCAAGCTTCTGAAACAATAATTAAAGATTCTATTGCCTGGCCTAAAGATAGTCTGTCAAGTTTCCCTAATGCCCGTTAAAAAACTGGTTGTCAAACTAAATGGTGCAAGAAGTTGGCCCATGATATACTCCTAGATAATATAGATCCGTTGAAAACCGATTGTTTTTGTTATTATCAGCCAAAAACACGATATAGTTATCGACGTATGCCCTTTCGCACTACCGTCTATGAGAATTCTCCTGTTCCCTACTTGGCTCGTATACTGACGAATAAAGAGAGTAGTCACTGTGCGTGAACCAATTTCGGTGCGTAAACTTCAGTTCTTTTCAAAAAAAATTATTTGTTTATACCCTGTGAAATGCGAATGTTTTGTCCGAAACCGGAGCCCATAAGTTTGTAAAATTCATACAAATACAAATTATTTGTCGAGAACTAGCCCCGAGAAGGTGTTCAACTCAAAATAGTTCACCTTTGGTCGGAGTCCCAGGGGTTTTTTAGGTGATGACGATTCCTACGAAGGATCAAATAGCAGTACCGCGTCCAATGGTGGAAAGTTCGTTGTATTGGAAAAAAATAACCAGCATTACGTGATCAAACTGTGAGAATGGATTAAAAAAGTATCATAGGGTGGTCAAAACAATTGAAAACCAAATAATAAATTAATCAGAGCATCTATCACATAACCACTGAGCAAGCTCTTTGACGGTGTCTATGCGTTCGCAACGAGACAACACACGAGCTGGTATAGGCGAGTCCTCCATGTTCACTTCGGTTTCGGAGAGACCACAGTACCCTCCGGCCAGTGCACAAGCCATGGTACCGATGGTGTCCGTATCACCACCAAGGCTGATTGCAAAAACCAAACAGCGTAGAGGAATGGACTGAAAGGCGAAAGACAAATTAATGTCGTCAGAAAGAACACAAGCAGGACAACGGGAACGGACTGTCATTTAAATGCACCAATACATACAGGTCTACTCGAAACTCATGCAGAAGGGTGCCCATATGCACGTTTTGTTCTCGCAGACGACAGCATAAAAGCAGAACTATATAACCGCTCTGCTCCCATTAGTCAGTGGTGTTGTTTATCACAAGAACATCGGGTGGCGGTTAAACAACTCAGATAAGTGAATGATTTATTGTTTCTACGACCAGACAAAGGATCAGGAGTCGTAATTATGGAAAGGAAAGAATACATGGAAAAGATGGAACAGATACTTTCCGATGCGCAGCGCTTCAAACTGGACACTACTCCAGAGAATAATATGTTGACAGAGAAACAAATATCAAGACAACTCCAAATTTTACTCCTACATGGTTTCAGTTCTGAAACTACATACAAGAAGCTAAAACCACTTGGAACACAGACGCCCTACTTGAGAGGATCACCCAAAGTACACCAGCCTGGAGTCCCTTTGAGGCCAATATTATGCATGCAAAACTCGGCTTGTCACAAACTTGCCCGGTGGCTCGTCGAGATTCTTGTCCACGTTCGGAAACACATAACACCATTTTGTCTACAAGACTCATTTGAACTCGCTAATTTTCTAAACAGTATTGCAGTGAGTTCGGATAAAATGTGTTCTGTCGATGTTGAGTCCCTTTTTACAAAGGTTCCTCTTCGTGAGACAGTAGATTATCTATGTGATTTTATTTCTTCGCACAACTTTTACTTGCCTATTCCTGTTGAATATCTCAAAGAACTGATTCTTTATGCACAGAAAACATTCGGTTCAACTTTGAAGGTAAAGCTTACAAACAAACGGATGGTGTGGCCATGGGAAGCCCTCTGGGCCCAACCTTGGCAGATGTATTTTTGGGTATGGTCGAAAAACAGCTCTGTGATAATATTTCCCAATTTCTATTTTACAGACGATACGTGGATGATATTTTAATTTTTACGACTGAAGAACGTTTTATCCCTTTTGTTAACGTTCCTAACTCTATTCGCCCGAACCTCAGTGTATCTCACGAAGAAGAACGTGATAATAGTTTGTCCTTTCTAGATATTCTATTAACCAGGCGTCAGGATGGGACTCTACAGCGCAGAATCCACCGAAAAGCAACGTGGGGTGGACGTTATTTACAATTCTCCAGCTTCGCCCCAGTGGCTTACAAACGTGGATTGGTCAGAACTCTCTTCAACAGAGCCCGGAAAATCTGTATAGAAGATCAAATACAAAACGAAGAAGAGTTCATAAAAAGAACGCTGCTGGCTAACGGTTACCCGGAGAACTTTATCAGACAACATCAGAGGCCGAGACTTGGGCGCGAGAAAACAATGAACGTGGAAAAGAAGCAAGTTTTTATCACTTTGCCTTTTTAAAGGAGATCATTTATTCAATCAAATAAATTGCAATCTCAAGTCAGCTCTAAGGCACACATACACAGCGGCGCAGTTGCGTTTGCTGCAGACGAACAAAAAGTTATGTTTTCAAAATCACTCAAACAGTCTTGCTGATCCCAATGTCTCACATATTGTCTATCAGTTCACTTGCAGTTGCGGTGACGTCTACATTGGCAGGACGGATCGTTGCTTGACTCAACGAGTATCAGATCACATACCCAAATGGCTGTCAAACTTGATGACGCAGCCTGCTGGGGCAATACTCAACGACGTGAAACCGCCAGCTTCTTGGATTGGAAGACACTTGATTGCATCAGGTCACAAAGTTGACCTGACCCAGTGTTTCAAAGCATTGTTGCGCAATCCAGTACCGAAACTACTAGCGTTCAGTGAAGCTATTCTAATCCTGATGCATCAGCCAACACTCTGTGCACAAAAACGATTGACCCAAAATGTTTGTTTACCCTGGCGTTAACACGACAGACTTCACGTATCTGTGTTCTGTTAGAACCATATCAGAAGATAGCGGTGAGGTGAATAAGTCAGCAGTGCCTTCGATTCAATGGAATGCAGAATAAAGGTTCGCTACGATGGGGGACACAGAGATATTTTGCTAACCTGTGAGACTCACTAAGCGCTGCGTTCCCTGGACGTATGCAAGCCATCTGGTGCGGACGGTATATCACCCATCATCCTTAAAATGTGCACCTCTGAATTGGCCCTCTCGCCCTCGCTCTATTTACAGCTTTCTACTTTTCCAATCCCTTGGAAGCACGACATGATTCGTCTTATTTCCAGACGTGATCTTTCTGACCCAAATAACTATCGTCCAATTGTCGTCACACCTATTATTTCACTAGTATTCGAGACTGTCATCTCCGATCAACTGCGTACGTTTCTTGAACGCGAACGACTAATGAGTGATCGCCAATACGGATTCCGACCTCACCGTTCGACCGGTGATCTGTTAGCTCTCGTTTCACGTTCCCGGTCGGCTGCAATCGACAGTCATGAAGAGAAACACATGGTCTTGCCATATATCTTCAAAGCCTTCGACCGAGTTTCACACGAAGGTTTCATGGCGAAGCTGCCCACATTCGGGTTCTCCCCGCTCTCGTGTTGTGGACATAAGGTTTCTCCAGTAAGCGAACCATCTACGTCCGAGTTGGTGATTCTGTCCTAGCCATTTCCTGTGAACGCTACCGTTCTCCAAGGTTTAGAACTGGCGCTCAGCTCTTTCTCTTGTTTATTATTGATCTATTCACTACTTCCAATCCATTCCTTTGCCGATGACGCCCCCTTCATTCTTCTCTTTCTTACTGCACTCCCCGCCATGCCAACACCAACATCGATCATGACCGCAGTGCAATTACTGCATCTTCAGACTCCGACCTTGAACATCTCTTCCTGGAGGTCCCACAACCATGTTGCATTTAATGCTTCTTAAACCTGTTTTCTCTCAATTTCTCTGAAACATCAGGCATTCTCCTTACATTTATCCCTTGATTCAACTGTATCGCATTCCAAAGATTCTGTCTCTCTTCTCGGCTTGTCTATAACTTCTTCTTTTGGTCCACTTTCATATCCCAGCTCGCCTTTCGTGCTGCGCGCAAAGTTGGCTTTCTGTTTCGCACCAGACGCTTCTTCAAGCTACCTCATCTTCTGTTGTACAAAGCTCAAACCCGTCCCGCGCTTGGATACTGCACTCACGTGTGGGGTGGGGCTTCTTCTGCCTCTATCTCTCTCTTCTTGACCGAATCCAGCAAAGGACCATCCGGCCGCAATCGAGGACCCTTAATTACCTTCTAATCTGCAGACACTAGCTAATCGTCGGGCGGTTGCTTCGTTGTCCCTTTTCTACCGATGCTATTTTGGATTTTATTCTTCTGAGCTTGCTTCGGCAGTTCCTCTTCCAAAACTTTTTCCCGACAATCACGTACCCAGGCAGCCATTTATCCTTATCAAGTTTTTCACTAGATGTCGTATTTCTATCTTTCATTCTTCTTTTCCCACGGACAGTTAAACTTTGGAATACTCTCCTTCTTTATGTTTTC
Source organism: Fasciola hepatica (assembly GCA_948099385.1). Lineage (NCBI taxonomy): Eukaryota > Metazoa > Platyhelminthes > Trematoda > Plagiorchiida > Fasciolidae > Fasciola > Fasciola hepatica. The sequence goes on from CANUEZ040000019.1 coordinate 9,989,019, forward strand.
CCACCCACTTACAACTTTTCTCACTTCAAAAGCAGGATCAATAAACTGGTTCTTACGTGAATGTCCCCCGCCCCACCATCCAATTTCACAGTGTATTTTGATAAAGGGGTTTACTCCTCATACCGTAATCCACTTTACGTGCAATAAAAAAGTGCTGAGCATTACAGTGTCGGACAGGTGATCCATACGTATTACAAAGGACTGACAAACACGTTTAACAGGGAAACAACGTTGTAAAGTTTGCGGACCTCAAACTAGAAAACAGTCCCACTCGGCAACGTTGGTGCGCATTGGTTGGCTATTATAAATACTCTGTATTTTCTTGTGTGGCGAGTTGTGATCTGACATGTCACGTTGGGGGACTCTGAATTTCGACTGACTGTGTCTTAGAGATGCATTCTGGTCGATCCCAGCTGGCAGCGAGCACAAAGGCACACGCGTCACCTAGAAACGTGAAGTCAACGCAAACCTAAATGGGGATCATGAAATCTGATGGTCGCAACGTACATCTAAGATGGAACATGCAGCAGCCAAGGGTGACTCCCGCAAGCTGTTCCATCTCATCCGTGTTAACGGTAGGAAACAGCTAGCTGTAAACGAAAAGATCTGTAAAGCTGACGGCTCGCCAATTTACGATCAGTAGTGGCGTCTGGTACACGAACGAAGCTCAATCTAGTTGGCTTCTTGGGCTGGCTCCCACTACGAACTGCATCTCTGTACAAGTCCCGTGATCTGTTCCAACAGTACCACCAACGGCGGCCGAGGTCAGCAAAATAATTTAAGCCTTGGGTCGTCATAAGGCGCTTGGCTCCGATGGCCTTCCCCCAGGCCTACTTGAAGACACGAATTCAGCTTCCTTCAGAACTTCGCATTTCGTTCTCCAACATATCGAATTCCGAGTAGATCCCCTCTCTATGCGGGGAATCGTCAATTATCCCCATCTTTGGGAAGGGCTCGCGCAGTGAGCGTGCCAACCATTGGAGTATAAGTCATATCCCAATGGCGTCACAGCCGCTCGCGTCTGTCATAGATCGCAAGCTGAGTCACAAGCGTGAGGAGCAGACTAGCGAGCAGCAGGCTGGGTTTTGCGCCGGTCGTGAGTGCATTGATCAAATTTTACTGCAGCTTGAGCACCGCCATACCTTCCAGAGACCAGCGATAATCATGCTCCTAGACACTCACGCGACCTTCGACTCGGTAGAATAGCACTGTGGGGCTGTTTATTGAAAAATGGAGTACCTGAAAGGTGTGTGTCGGTCTTCAAAGAGCTTTAACGTCTAATTAGGGCCTACGGCGAGGTTTCACCAGCCTTTGCCGTCTCCAGTGGAGTAAGACAAGGTTGTCTTACATCTCCATTTCTTGCCAACTTTCCCACAGACGTTCTACAGAATGCTCTGCCTCGTTTAAACGAGCAGCGTATTCTAACTTTCTCATCGTCCTATTGATCCACTTTCATTGGCTGCTGCACTTACACATACACACTCACCTCGCATTACGCAACCATTTTACCCAATCATATTACACTGCGGAAGAAGGACCATGCTGACTGCAAGTAAAACCTGCGCTTGCCGGTTTCCAGCTCTTGCTTGTTCACGTGCAAATGAAACGGGTTTCTTACGTACCGTGCACTACCATTAATTGTGCATGCAACACTTTGGAGTTGCGGCATTTAAACGGGAGTTCTGAGATGATACCGCATGTATCGTTTTCGACAGTGTGATTTAGTCTTCATCTGAAACATGGGGAAAGTGGAGAACTGTGTTTACCAATGGCATAACTCCCCTGTCTACGACCAAACCATCAACTAAGCTTGACGATGACGACAAAGCGAAACTGTTTCGTCATTTACTCGGAGATCAAGGACAACGCTAGTGTGGTGATTTGAAGTTGCACTGGAGTTCTATATTGAAAGCAATCATTGGTGGTTGTTTTCGGAGTGCAGACTCCTAGCCTAACGTTTTCATCGCCAGATTCCGGTTCTCATGCTTGATCTACGAAAACGGGGAACTTTTGGAGCAGTATGCTTTTTTATGAATACTCCAAAATGCCACAAGACTGAGGGCACTATGTTCATTTATTAATTCACTTCCGGGGTCGCGGACGACCGTACACAGGAAACCCACTTCAAAGAACACGCTGAAAAGTTAACATAGGATAAAACTTGTAAACTTGTCCATACAGAGGACCAAATTTCTAACCAATAGGAGTTTCGATGTTCAGTTTAACCTCAGAATGCGAATAATTCATTCCCTGTTTAGAAGAACACTCGCACAAGAACATCCTTTTGCTATCGCTGTGGCAGTGCCTCCCACGGAGCCAACTATCCTTCTTGTCCCACTCGTGCGACAGAATATAAGAATCGTCATAACACCGATTCGTTTTCTGATGTGTTCAGCATAGTTCATCTACCATAGATAACAGACCCACTATCTGAACAGGAACAGGATCAACGGAACATTCGTGCTTATTCAGTTTATCTAGAAAGCGGATATCTCAAGAGACGCGACGAGTTTTGGCCTAGCGGTTGACTGGAGTTTAATGCACCAGATTCAAACCGCGAAACTATCGATTAAATCTGATTGTAGACAGAACCTCTCGGTCGCCCGGATAGTACCCAAGTCTGACCAATTCTAACTGACAGTGCACTGAGCTCCTTCAAAGTGTAAAATGTTGCTGCAGGACTGGGTTGGCTCTACACCGAACTTCGTTCTGGCAGAGGAAGCCTTAACTAGAGTATCTACATTTTGTTACCTGGGAAATTACATCTCACAAACTGGTCAGATACCAGGTGAGGTATCGTCGAGTACACGAGGGTGCGTGTGGCTTTTGCCAACCTCAATAATCCGCGGCGCCAGCGTGACATTCGGTCGTCTATCAAGAGTCGAGTGTACACTGCGGCGGTTAGGTTCATTCTTTTATACGGCTTAAAAACATGGCCGTTGAGGGCGAAGACAGATTGAGATTATCGGTGTTTGAGCACCGATGTCTCGGTAGCATTGCTTGAGTATGGTGGGAACGCCGTATCAGTAATGCTGAAGTTATACCTAGGGTGTTTGGAACCAGATGTCAGTCTCATGACCAAGTACTAAATCTTAACAGGTTAAGGTGGCTGGGACGTGTTACGCATGCCCACTGACAGAATCCCTCGGTGCACACTGATTTCCGAGGCAAGTAGTGGCCGGAAGGCAGGTCGATGTAGTCAGTCCATAACATGGCAAAAAGGTATGAAAACCCTGACCAGTGGACTTGACCAAGTAGGGCGCGTTAAACTTCTGGGTTGGGGTCCACGAAACTCGCCTACCAAGTAGTTGGAAACAAAAAGTGATGACTGGTTGTCGTGGCTTGTGGCGTAGTTGCATTCGTGATCCCCGCTTATTACACCGTTTTCGGCTTCTATTTACCTTATGCTTCTATTCATTCTTCCCTCTACTCGACGATGGTGCGAAGTAGCAACCAAAACCAACGCACAGAAGCGCCAGGTCAAAAGAGGAACAAACTGAATTGAACTGCACTGAGCTCCTGCGAGTAGGGGTATACACGCCACAGTGCACTCGTGACGAAGTGTGACCGGAGTGCAGCTAGCTGAAAAGATTGGATACTGCACTGGAGTGAATAACCGGGTCTATTCGTGCGATGACGTCTGCCTGTAATAGCATAGACCATACAAAACGCTAAAGGAGAATGACTCGCATCCACGAATTATACCAAAAAAACGACAAAAGTTCTCTCTCTCTTTCTCTTAGTATCAACGGCTTACTTACAGTGAACCGATTAAAAAAATGGCTTCCGTGCGCAACGCAAATATTTGTTTCCTGTATGAGCCGTATAAGTTGTTGTTCGCAATTTAAGATCAGCACCAGTCAGGAATACGAGTGTTTTAATAGATCCGAGTGACGTGTACAAAAGGTTCTGATCAACACTTCCGGTAACTCGTATCGATTAACTCATAACATGAAACTGATATTCCAAATATCCAGACCAAACGATGTAAGGAGTGTATCGAATCACTCGCCCCGCGCACAACTAAACGTACGCACACACAAAAAAACAAAAACAAATGTCCGTTGACGTGTGAATGTTCCCACAGAGTCATTTGATAGTAAAATTGCCTTGAGAAAGGTTAGCCACGGTAATCGAAATGTTGGCGAATTACATCTACCAACAGCGCTGTATTAATAAAACTATAACTTTAACAAACTGATGTTTTGTTAATAAAATACATTTAACCACGACACAACGGATGACTATGCACAGCAGTGGATTACTTACATCGAAATCAAACGAACGTAGTTACATCGCCGGTGAAATGCGTTTTTTGACTACTTTTTCAATTAATTAGCCAGATTAAGTATATCCGGTGAACCGATGGTAAACCCCAAACAAGACCGGAAGAAATACTTCATTTCACTAAGGTCCATTGGGAACAGACATAACTCGGTTCTTCAGTATAGTCTAGTGCTTACCTCGAGAGGGATACCACTGATTGGTTTCAGTGAACGTAGAAACACATATATTGCTGTTGGAATCGAATTGATGGCTTTCAGATCGTTGCCTGAAACAAGAGTGATTGTTATTGTTATGAGATAACGATTAGTCATTTTTAAGTATCTTGTTACATTAGAATGATGAATAATATAACACAACCTCAGATGGGAGAGCAGAACTACGGCCCTGCTCTTGAGAAAGAAGTCTTACACAGCGCAAGGTCTACCCGCTTTTGCCAGTGAGTTGTGACACAGACAGGCTGTGGTGGGTTTACACCACCACACGATAAAACCTGTATAAAACAATTAGTTCCTTCGGTTTATTGAGCGCACCTTCCATGACTCATGCAGTGCCATACACGACGAACTGCATCATGTGGGTCTGACTCATTCCACCACTGAGGAAGTTGCCTACACTGTTTAGCTGGTATTCTTAACAACATTTTGCTCACTCATGTTAGAATGGAAAAAAAACTACACTGGTTTGCACCACATACGCAAATCATTTTGCCGTAACTTTACAAGGTGTGTACTATAGCCGCGGCCTTCGACTGTATAGTCCAGAGCGACATTCCTAGGTTCAAACCCAACCCAGTTCCCGATAATCGATACAAGCTGGAAAGATTTGTATGGAACCGAAAACCCTGATGCTAGACAGAAAAATGCCTCCGTCCAAAAGGAACTTAGATGTACGCGGAAGTACGAATTGCCGAAACTGTACACAACAAGTATTGCATTGCAACCCATTGTTTCTATACCGCACTGCAAAATCGTTTCGTTAAATGGTTAGTGGAGCTATCCAAATCGGTCAAAATGCGATCAGCGAACACAACATGTAAGACAGTTTCAAAATTTGTCAAATATTTAAAGACAAAAAGCGTAAAGAACCAACAACTATTCACCGTGGATGTAAATTCTCTACTCACGAATGTTCCACTGAATGAAACCATCGACAAGGTATAAAAGACAACGACAAACTACGAGTCGGACTGTCATGCAATGAGCGAAAAAGATTGCTATTGCAATGCACATCGACCGTGAAATTCACATTCCTCGGCCAAGTTACCACCCATCAGGAGTCGACTTGGATCCATTCTAGCGGATATATCTGTTGTCGACTTCGAACGGAAGCTGGTAGACGATGGTAAAAAACTGAACCCTTAACTTCGCCACGTCGATGATATACTTGTGATCAATGAGATTGGTGGGGACGAAGAGCGGATGCTTAAGAAATACAATATAATTCATCCAAATATCATTTTGACTTGTCATATAGTATATTGATTCTTGAACAATAAAAACACTGGTAAAGTTGGTGAATAAATAAAGAGGTCTGCTTCCCGGAAAAGTACATGGTTTGGACATCGCAAACTTCGTTCCTGCGATATACAAAATCGGCCTTATTCGAACCTTATTCCACAGCGTGCACGAAATTTGCACGGGCAATGCACTGTATAGCGAATAAACAATCAAGAGGCACTGCAAGCGAACATCTAACCACTTCCATCAGTCGGCAAACGTTCTAAACCGAAACCGAATAAAGTAAAGGTGGTCCATATACCGAGAATGCGTGCTGGTCTGGAACTTCCCAACACATATGATTATGCCAGTCGGACAATTAGCAAGCGCCTGAACTGTGCCGTCAGATGCATCTACTACGCGACGGAACTCGTTAGTCTTCAGAACCACCCAGATATCTACACCACTGGCTGAAGAGCTACTGCTCATCTGTGCTAACTAAAACTGTGTTTATCCTTTCAAGTGTGTATGCTAAGGTGACTACCTATTCAAAACATAGAAGCAGTTACGTCATCGAATAGCCAGTGTGGGTAAAGAAAACTATGGACAGCAAATTCATAAAAATGACGTTACGAAGGAACGAAAATGTCTCAGGTCGTCGTTCACGAAACATTTTTGGGAGAATAGGCATTGAGTAATTTTATACGGCGCATTTGAAATCATCTACTCCAACAACAACAGAAGATCTCTCAATTACGGAGAAGCACCGGTCATTCGCAATCAAGACCCCGATTTCTGAAAGTAACGTGAACGGTTTATTTCCTTCCAATCAAGCTCCCAATGCCCCCCCCCTTATCGTTGGAAGTTGTTTCTTGATTATATAAGCAATTACCGTGGCTGGAGCAAGCACTTTGTCGAGATGCAGCGAAACGATCGTGGTTGCCTTGTGCGAACCAATGCTGTTGGCTTCTTTATGAAGATTGTTTCGAGGAACAAATATTTTTAAACACTTAAATTCACGAATCACGTTGCTTGTGACTCACCTGCTGTGTGCATGTTTTACTGCATACATTTTCTGTCTACAGTTAGGAACCAGTACATTCTAATACCAATCGGAGTGTGTTCGGATTTTATTCCCGATAACTCCATCACTACTTAACCGCGATCACAATCAAAAAGTGTTTCCGACAAAACATGTGCGTGGGAAAAAATGAAAAGAAGCCAGAACATTACCCGTAGAACGCGCAAGGTGCAACCAAAATACTGATCACAGCCTCATTCAATCAATAATACATCAGGAAACTAAATGATCTTAAATGAGTCAATGAGTGACAATTTTAATTGTGAGACGAGCAAACACACAAAATGCAGTCGCAGAAGAATCTAAAGACAGTTAAGTATTCATGAGCAGAAAATATAGCGTAAAAGAGAAGGTCCACTGAATTACCTAAACAGCTGACTATTTCGGGAACTGTGGGATCTTCTGAACGTTTAAGGAGTTCCTTAACAGCCTCAAATCTCGTGACATATTGTTCGAAAGCGGATTTCCAAGCCGGCTGCTTGGAGTCTATGAAATCATACCGTACGTTCGCAAGTTTGGCAATCAGATTGTCCAGAAATTGGGCTGGATTGATGTTTTCGGCGTCAACGGACACTGCGTTCCACACGCTGCGTACTGCGAACGCAATAAGCAGAGCCCCATAAACTGCCAACGGATGCGTGTGCGTGAGGCGAGTAACGTCCACAATCAGGCGCTGTCCAGAAAGGAACGACGAAAACTGAGCGCTTACAAAGACTACCAAACATGAGGGGCTGTAGGTGTGATAAATTAGGTTTATTTGGAAAGCGGTTATTAAAAAGTTACCATAGATCACAATTATGACCGTTAGTATCGAAAACGCTTTCGCGTATCTATGGCCAAATGATGGACGATCCAGCTTGACAAAGAATGCAAGAATCAAATTAATGAATCCCAGCAAAGAGAACAAGCATGAGTTACACTCAGAAAAGATCCATCATGCGGTATCGACGAACAGCCAAGAGAGTCATACAGTTATTATTTAATTCTCGTCATTGACAGAGCTTATAGAATAGGCACCAGCATCGTTTCAGCTGACTGGACTCACTTGTAACGGCTTACTTCAAGTCTATTCAACGCATCGAATGAGACGTGAACTGAAATACTCTGCAAATGAAATTACTACCTCTAACTGTAAGAATGCAAAACGGCACAGTGTGCACAAACCATACTAAACAAAACGACTCAAGTGCACACGATAAACATCCATTAAAATGTCGCGTCGATGAACCGCTTTTCTTCATTTGAATAGCTCTAACCTTCCCGTCCAAGGTGAGAACAGATCTCTTTCTGTGTTGCATCTCCATCTTTGCTAGCTTTACCCAGCTGACAAAAACGGCGAATGAATTGTTTTACGATTGTCCGTTGGCCTGCCCTCTATTGGACAGTTTGTAATTCCAAGCCCCCTATGGCAATGGACTGCACCCCGCTGGGCATTGGTCACGTTAACACTACAACGACGAGAGGAAAATCCTTAACGGAACGATGAGGTGTCCGTACAGACAATATCTGGCATGACTCCGTAAAATGTCTCAGACAAACCAATCTGATTACATATAAAAGCCAATAATCATATCTTTTCAGAAATACTAAAGTTATAACGGGGAAATGCAATGCGAATGTGAAAAGCTGCTTTGAACCCATCGAAACTGAAACGAGAAACTTTGGTAATTTTCGATCAACACTAGAAACGAAATAATTCAACAAATATATTTTACACAATTCAGAAAAAAAAGTTGCAAAACATCAAAATACCTTGTACATAAGGTTTCATGTACTTTTGGTGCATCTATGTGGGAGTTGAGAAATAGAGGAAGTTATTGTGAAAATGCGACTTTTGTTCCAAAACCAATCCCTCAAACTCAAATCGCCTCCTACCAAAAATCGACCACATCTTTGCTCTGTTTTCAATGCTCTGATATGGCAGAGGTAACGTAAACATACTTTTTGTGTTCATAAACATCCAAAATTTGATGCCAAATTTATCTGAATTGTTCGGCGTGTATGTAATCAGTTTGCACTTGATTTGTAGCGAATGATGCTTTATTAAAAAACAATTATAATCCAATGAAAACTCTGCTCCTTCATCGATAACGACAACAATGGACGATTCGTGTGTTGCAGCACAGTGCGTAGCGGTGCGTTTAAAACAAATATATTGAAGGCGTCCAGCGCAGCGTGCATATTTTTGGCATACGCCTTCTGAAGTCTTGCGAGAACTATGAAGGCAGTTTCTAGGGCGCTTCGGCGGACTTGAGACTAGCACTTCCGGTGTGCAACTACATCCAGTTTTGGTGAATAAAATCGGTTGCATTCGTTCATTTATGAAATTAAATAACTCGATGATTGCGGTTTACATTCTTGTTGAAAAGGTTTCTGTCAGTTCTCAATCCAAGTGGACATGGTGAACGGAATGAAAGCGGCTGAATACAAAATCAAATAAGTCGTCAGCTAAAAACAATACAATCGACGTAACCTAAACGGTATACACTCACAACATTTGCAACCGTCTCAAGCAGAAAGTATCTCTCTCGGTGGTCCAAGCGTAGAGAAAATGACCAGATTCAAGATGGCCGACCAGTGCGAACTAAGATCAGGGGAACTTAACAATACAATAAAAGAAAACGCGTGTTCCAGTCGTAGAGTCTGACTACTAGGATAGTAGTCGGTAACGAAACGCGGAAAACGGAATAACACGAACAAAATATTACAATGATCATGGAATATATAGTGCACTCCAACTTAAATACAGACTTTCAATCGGGTGAGTCTAATCCGTCATTAAACATAAAAATAGTGTCTTCAGTGCAACAGAAATGCCGTCAGGGCACCGGTAACGAGACTAACACTATTAAAGAGTGAAAACTGGACCACTGAATTTGTCACACTTCATCTTCATTCGTACATCATCATCATCGTACTGCACTAAACAGTAGGGCAAGCCCCACTGATCACTGCCTTCCTCACCATGTTGCACGTTGAATTAGAAAGTATGAATATACAACACAGAAAAAGAATGGACCTACACGGGTGGGAAAAGGAAAGAACGCCCACGTAGTCAACACACGGATGACACAGTCGAACTGTTTAAAAACACATCGATCAATCATTCAGATTCGACAGAAACTGAAAACGCAATCGCCACTGTTCACAGTTCACTGCCATTTTCGTCAATGGCTCCAACCAACTAGTTGACAGATCCTTTGGACCCCAAACACGAAGACGTGAAGCACCTTCTCTTCCTAGGTTTGTTGTGCATTTTTCATTCCTCACTGCCACGTCATCTCTTGACCTCCACGTGGCTTCTTCCACTCTCTAGGAGGAGCGGAAAACAGGGCATGATGTGGTAGACGTGTGCTCGCCTTACGTAACACGTGCCCCAACCAACGAAGTCTACTAAGCTGGATAAGCTGTGAAAGAATATCCTTTGAACTGGTAACTTATACTCGATTTCTGACCTCAATATTGTTTACTCGGTCATTCCACTCCATCTTAGTGATACTACGCAACCATCGATAGTGGAAAACCTGAAGGCGACGAATGTCTTCCACACGCAGACCCCAAGTCTCGCAACCATTCAACAAAACTGAACGCACCGCGGCACAGAACACACGACTTTTCAACTTCGATGAAATATCAGGTCACTACCACGTGTCAGTCGAGCGTACACCCCCGTGGATGTACGCTTGTTCACTTCTATTACCTTGCACCCATCCGTCGTCACGCTGTTTCCGAGTTAACTGAAGCGGTCGGAAAATACTAGGCACTTCCCATCGAGCATCAAGTTCGGAATCGTTGACATCCAGTCTTGAAACATCACTTTATACTTTAAGGGTGCAAAGCGCATGCCGAATCGAGCTACAGCTCTTGCGAGTCTATCTAGTGCATGTTGAGCATGTTCCGTAGATTCTAACAAGCAGACAAGGTCATCCGCGTAATCTAGGTCACAGCTTCTTACTATTTCCTAGTTCGATGCCCACTTCCTGGAGATCTCGCAAGGCACTCCCCATTATTTCGTCCATGACGAAGTTAAACAAGAATGGAGAAATGGGACATCCCTGTCGAACACAGCTCGTAGTTTCGAACCAACTGGACAGCTCACCGTAAACCTTTACGCGGTCAGAAGCATGAGAATACAACGGCCTCAGTAAATTCGCGAACTTCTGAGGCATACCTTTCTAGTGAAGAGCTTTGAATAGCCCCGTCCGGTCAACCGAATCGAAGGCAGCTTTCAAGTCAAGGAAAATTATTATTGTCGGTCGACGATGCTCGCGGCGCATCTCTAGTAATCGATGAAGAGTGAAAATCCGGTCGATGCATTCTCGACCTGGGCGAAATCTAGTCTGCTGTTCACGGGCATTCCCGTCGCGAGCCGGTGTAAGACGATGCAGCAAAATCGAGGCTAATACCTTGGTGACTATCGGAATTAGGTTGACCCCACGATGGTTACTACAGTCAGTGCATATTCCCATCTCTAAGATGGGTATAACCATCGACTCGACCCATAATAAAGGGATACGTTCCTCGTTCCAAATGTCACGTAACAAGGTGATGGGTGGTTTTATCAATGCACCACCACCCATTTTGAAAAGAACTGGAAGGAGTTCGTCGGGAGCAGCCGCCTTCTCTCGCCTCAGTAATCGAATGCTTGATTCTACTTCCACTTCTGATGGAGGTTCAAATAATACCCCCCAAGGAATTGCAGTTGTTGACACAGGAGTAACTACATTAGCGCGTGGCGTAACGACCAAGCCTTTGCTCTTCGCCATGAATGGGTTCTCCATTTCTATCGCATATCATTTCACTGTCAGAGTTTGCCGTCTACCCGTGTCGTGAATAAGTTCGAACAGTCTTTGACTGTTACCTGAAGCAGCTGCTATTTCCATTTCTTCGGCCACCTTGACCCACCTATTTTCGCGACCCTTCTTAAGGCTTTTTGTTACTTCTCCACATCTTACTCATCTCCTTACAGTTCAAGAGCTGACGCTTTTGCTCCATTATACTCAGCGACTCTTGCGAGATCCAGTGTCTTTGATGGACATCGGATCTAGGACCACAGGCAAAGTCTGCCGCAACGTGCATCGCCTGTTTGATATGAGCCCAATGCTCATCTACATTACTGTTCTCCGTGGATCCTAGCTCATGTGCTAACTTCTGCTCATACCGGGTGCGGACTTCTGAATCACACATACGTTGCACAGCTAACCGGGTTTGCGACTTGCGACGATGATCATGGAGCTGGAGCGATAATCGCATTGAAACTAATGCATGGTCCGACTCTATGTACGTGGACCAGTAAGATCTACAGTTCTGAACAGATCTGCGCAACTGGTAGCTTACGGCGATATGATCAATCTGGCTCAAAGTACCTGTAGAGTTAGAGCGCTATGTCACCGTGCGACGCGAGCTAGGTCGGAAATTCGTACTAAATAGGAATAACCGATTGTCTGCACAAAACTGGAGAAGTCTATCCCCGTTAACTGTGCACTGAGCGGGTAAAGCACAACGCCAGCCTAAACAAGCTTCTGCCAACTTGTGCACTGAAGTCACCAGCTAGCACTACAATGTCAGAGAGAAGTGGTTGGGGACAGAAAACAAAGGTTGAGTAAAAAAGAGGGAGCTCTGAGCAGCAGCCCACTTATCAATACCCACCCCGCTCGATGCAATGGGCAGCGCGGTCCTGATTATCCTGCGCGACGACCGATGCAGTATGGAATTCTTTGTATTCGTGCAGTTCATGGGAGATGTTGGACGGGTACTGCTAGGGTGTCCAGCCACAAAGCAAGAGAACGATTAGTGTTCTCAACCAAGGTCTTTAGTTCTAACAAGAACCTATTCGCGAGGCAGCGGGATGGCTTAGTGGAAGCCAATTTGCTGATATTACTGACCGAATCACCAGCCATGTTGCACACATCATGTTAACGTTAGGTTCTGATAGGGAAGAAAAAATCGCGGAGGAAGATTTGATATTGTGGAATTAGTGGTTGGAAAAGTTACTGGAACTGAAACTCTTCTCCATTCAACGATGTATTTACTCTCTTGAAGTTATAACGAGCTCGGAAATTTATGTCCGTATCTTCTGTGACGCGTCTGAGATGGCGTAGGGAGCAGTAGCTTATTTAGTAAAGAAGTCGGGTGAGGAGGCAAGAAAAATGCCAAATAGTGTTTGCAAAGGCCAGAGTCGCTCCGATTCGATCTGTGAGTACCCCACGTTTGGAGCTAATATCAGTCATGACAGCCGTAAGAGTAACCCAGTTGATTCGAAAAGAAATGCTTGTCGAGATTTCTGCGGTGCACTTTTGGACAGATTCTTCGGTTGTATTGCAAAGCATTCGCAACACATCGAAGCGTTTACGCACCTTCTTTGCCAATCGTATCGCATTGATACATGAACTATCTCATCCAGGCGAGTGGAACTATGTCGAGCAGAAGAAAAATCTAGCTTACATGTTATCTCGAGGAGTATTTGCTAATGAAATATCAAAGTTGCAACGCTGGAGAGATGGTTCGAACTTCTCGCTTACACCGAAAAAACAGCCGTTCGACACTGAGTTTTTCTGCACTACCCCATTTTCTTCACTGAGTGCTGCCGGTAGTCCACCGCCTGAGAGGACACCATCGTTGATATCGCGCTACTCATGCTTGTCCTCACGAGACAAGCTGCAAAGGAACGTGGCTTGGACCCTACGTTACAAGTCCTATTTAAAGGAACCGAATTCGGTCCTCAAGGGAAGTCTGACGCCGATAGAGGTGAAAGCAGCAACCATTGGAATCATGAAACTCGTGAAGTAAAACTTATTGACAATTAAAATGGTCGCACCGACGAACTTCAACGAAAGAACTGCAAGGAGGGAATCCTCAGTAAAGTTACCAGCCCGCCAAGGAATCTAACCCCAATTTTGGTGTATTAAGCGTAGAAGGTCAACTCCAGAATTCGAGTTTGTCATTCGAGACAGACAATTTCCATTATTTTGCCGTCAAAATATTTCGTCAGATCTGCCCATTGGAAAGTGAACTTGCACTGCTGGAAGTACAGGGAGACTGACTGTCAGGAGCCCCGACCCCGGAGGGAGCATAAAATTCTGTTTGTGTTATTCCGTTTTCCGCGTTTTGTTACCGACTACTATCCCAGTAGTCAGACTCTACGACTGGAACACGCGTTCTCTTTTATTGTATTGGTAAGTTCCCCTGATCTTTGCTCGCACTGGTCGGCTATCTTGAATCTGGTCATTTTTTCTACGCTTGGACCACCGAGAGAGATGTTTTCTGCTTGAGACGGTTGGTAGTTCACCTCGAATAACCACTAATGAAAACTATTTACCGAGAAATTTGACTGTCTTCAGACATCATATCGACCTCGGGTGCGTCTGTTCGGGTGACTAGCCAAAGTAGACCGCGAACAAGTGATTTTCCGTCTACAATGGTCTTGGCGTAAACTGTCAGTCACATTTTTTGGACGTTGTAGATTATGTATATTTTGTCACGTTCCTTTTAAGCATGATGAGAAGTGCCTTGCGGTGAGCCCCGTACAAGGTTAACATAATGCGCAAGTGATTCGAACATGTAAGTTTTAGATGGCGAATTACAACTAAATAATGAAAGAAAATAGATCGGCCAATAAGATATTCACTCAAGTCTAGAAATAAACCTTAAAAAGAGTAGTATATGTGGGATAGAAACAGTGATAGAATGATACCCTGAAGAACTTCTGTCGTTGAAGGTACTTAAAACAGTGACCATGACCACATTCTGGTGACAGTCATCTTCGGCCTTGCTTTTAATACGCTTATTGCTTAACTGAACACTGACTGTCAAGTGCGATTGCCATTCGACAGTTGCTCTTGCGCACGTTCTCAGTTACACGCTAGTCACCATCTCTCCCAATCGCCTTCTCGTTCTCACTGGCCGTGGAGAATACCGTTCTGGTTAACGTATCCGTACGGTCCAGAGCATTAGAGTAACGTGAAGGTTATCCACGCAGTACGAAGGACCGAAGAACGTGTTTAATTTAGGAAACTTTGAGGTAAGGTTTAGCAACCTTAAAACGTGTTGATTATTCGTGATTGTTAGAAAGATCAGGCAAATGACCTCCGGCATAAACATGGTAACGCTGAGGATGAAGTGAGAACAAATTCAGTTCGCGACCTTGGCGACAACCCCTATGGACCATTGATCTTATCACACTTCATCTTCATTAGTACTCTATATACTTAAAAATAATGTCGCCTATGAACTCTTCGTTTAAGGTTACTGTGGAGTCTAGAGTCATTATTCGACATTACTTATCGGTCAAGTCCGCTAACTTGCTTCTCTATCATCCAATTTTCGTGTACACTTTTCTGGCTGACTCCATTGTTTACTTCGTGATATTTACTTTCTTTTGCTTACTAACAAGGTTTCGAGTAGTAAGTTGAGAAGTTCGACCTCCCCAGAGTGTATCCACATTTTTTGTCCACACTGTACTGGTGGCACGCTGGGTTGCTGTGAGAAAAACGCAATTTGATCGCGAGTTTAATCGATGCAGTCGGGTGCCCTAAAGAGCTTGCAATTCGGTGGTCAGCCTATGTAAGGACAGATAAGATAACAGAAACCGTCGTCGGTGTCCAGGCGGGCACCTCGTCCTTCTGTCCTCGAAAGGCGTTTGGGTCCCCAGAGTGTGAACTAGTTGACAGGTTTCGGCGAAATTCGGAGGAAACGTGCATGAACAATCGTCAGGAGAAGTCAAGAAATTGGCGACTTAAAGTGAAAAACAAAAAGGTATTTGGTTTTTACTGTGAGCCAATGTTCCCTTGGATCCGCTCGTCGTTCTAGTGGTAAACCTAAAGATGCATACGCATCGTTTGTCTAATGGATGTTCAGATGACCACAAACTGTCCTAGAATATGAGCAGTATGAGTCTGGTGGATAAATGTGCCCGGCGTCGGCCGATCGGTCGATTCGGCTTTAAAACATGAGCAAGCTGGTAACACGGTGATCCGCACGCAGATACACTTCGGGCAAACAGACAATTTACTTACTTGTGATCAAGTTCGGTGCATTTTCGGGTACACACGATGAATAGTGTTCGTTACTATGCTAAAAAATGTTGCTACAAGATGGAGCAGTGTCTGTTGCAGAGATCATTTGACCCCGAGGGGCCATAAGTCGTCCCCTGTTCGGACAAGCGGGGTGTGTCCTGAAATTTTATTAAAAATGCTGACGGGGAATCGGAACATGTCCCCATATGTGGTGTCCCTTGTTGAGAGGTTTTACCGCATTCTCTCCATCGGTAGTCATGTCACCTCTCTCTCCCTTTAAAGGCTTCAGCATGCCCTGCGCGGTACGTCGAGTGCACGGTCTGAACGAGGACAACAAGTACCCACTCGTTTCAATAAAGCTCAACGATTGGCCATGTTTCTTGTATTACATACCTGCGAATGAACACAGTGGAAGTCATACTCCACAGCCTCAAAGGTTCACTGCAGTATCAGGAATAAGCGAAAACCCTAAAATCCGCACTGGAGAACCACATAAGATCCCAATAATTCAGATGTGACAACAGGCTGAACATAAGAACAAATCTGTCAGTTTTTCCTATTTGCACTCTGTATTCATCCATCGACCATTCCGATAGTCTCATTACGAAGAAAATATCGTAGTCAGATTCAAACAGAATTGCGTGAGAGCCGGTATGTGGGATTTAATAAACAGCGGTTGTTGGTGAAAATCATCAATGCACCAAAACTGCTACGCAGTTTTCACAAATCCGTGACAGAATCAAAACATTTGCCAGTCAGTGGAATCATTTCAACACAGATCATTCAATCATCACTCTCGAGATCCGGTCCTCTGATTTTTGTAGCTACCTCACTGTATTATCGAACCGGGCGAAATAATAAAGCAAGGGGCCTAGCATACGTGAAAACCATGTTGTAGACGGAAAAGGGGTTTAGCTGCAAGTACATTGTATTCTCCAGAAATGTGTACACGCCCGGAGGTATGAAATTCTAATATTACTACTGAAAAAGGTAGTAGTAGTAGCTAGATCTTGATTTTTTTCTAATATCGCGGGAATAAAACTACGTTCCATTATCCCCTTGAAAAGACGGTGAATGACACCGAAATTCGCAAGTTATATCCTTACCAAAGGTGTGGCCACATTAGGCACCGACGTAAATCGACGGAATCATCAGTGGTATATCAACCAATATGGACTCGTTTATCGTGAATAAGCTGATCATGTTGGTCAATCTGACAGGGCCACACATGAAACTCTCGGAACGAATCACAACCCATATGGCATTTGCTCACGGGCATGTCATCTGCTAGCACAGTATTTATCGCTAGTCTGTTTGCGGTTTGTTTTCGTATATCCATATTGATCTGTTGAATGAGAGTTCAATGAATGTGATCCATTTGGGACAACTATTAACAGTTTACTAATTGCCACTTCTCCACAGCAAACTATTACAGAAATTAAAATAATCACCAGTATGAAAAAGTAAGTCCTAAAAATGAGGGCGTCCAATCGATAAATAATTTGCGTGAATACAAGAGCTCCGCTTGTCATATATCTGGCTAATATACCATTAAGGGTGCCGTTGATTTACGTCGGTAGGTTTAGGCGATCACTCAGTGGTTGAATGTAGCACTTTTGAAGGTACATATTGCGAATCCCGGTGTCGTTCACCGTTTTCTCAATCGAATCATGCAACGTAATTTTTCTCCCGTGATAGCAGAAAATATAAAATCTTACTTACTGCCACCATTTTTAGTAGTGAGGATAGAAATTCAAACCTACAGAGGTGTACCTAATACCACAGAATCATTGACTGGATAGATCTCGTTGTCGTTTGGCCCACTGCAGAAGCTCGATACGCTCTAAATGGTCAAGTGCATTGGTTCGGCACTAGCAACTGGCCTGTGACTACGTGACATAAAAAGTGACACCTGTATTTACACAATGTAACAGTCGAAATAATAACGTTATTTATAGTTTTTTACCTGGTTTTCAATTCTGACGATTGTTTTGATATTCGAGTTAGGTTGCTGCTGGGAAGTAAGAATCAGTGAGCCACTGCAATCAGTGAACTGTTAATGGTTGTTACAATGGAATAAGATCCGCCAAATTATCGTAAATTCCCAAGACCAATTTGAATATACACGACTGAACCACGAACAGGTTACTGTATCAATGAACGACATACTGCCGAGCGAATACTACTTAAACTGTGATTTTACTCGGGTTTTTCATGCAAGGCGCGGTAAAATTGACCAAAATGACCAATTTACTCTTAACGGTTGATATATCACTAAAAGAACAGCAGGAGTACGTCGGTAGCTTTATACGAGTATCCCAGCCATCATTATCTAGAGTGGACAATTCAACGCACTTCTTCGCCGGATGTCAAAATATAACTACTGTTACGGCTTTCAGTAGCATCCCAGGATGGGTCCACTTTCGATTAACACTTTAAGAACAAAAAGCTGGAGAGTGGACATTGCTTCCAATGAATCCTATACATTCTATCAGAATTCATTTGGGTGAGACGGCAGTGGAATGCGTTGGTCATCGGCCGAGTAGAGATCACTGTCGTAACATCGTAAAATGATGGGGTTAGCGTAGGCAGGAAAGATCCCCATTGTGTGGTGGTGAAAGTTAGACTCCTGCTTTTAAGCGTGAAAATTGATGGTCGGTTTCGGGTATTCGCTCGGCGATACGTGGTTTCCGGTCTTGGTCAAGATAGCAAAACGGTCTGGCATAGTCCCTTTTGTGCACATCGTTCAGGGCTCAGTAGGAGAATGGTGATTGCCGCCGCCGTACCTAGGGCCCAAAGTTTGATTGGTTTTGGTCGACTGAGCGGAACTCGGTATATGGCTGAGAATTCATTTTCTGGGTTGATCCTATGATCACTATCCACCAAATGACCTAGGACGGAGTTGATAATGACACCAGTCTTCTTATGACTCAAACCCTGAGGGTGATTTTATTTAAGGCGTTAAAGGAAACAGCCGCGCGACCTATGCAACATGCACCACTTTCGCGCCTGAACGAGTAAATAGTTATGGAAGAGATCAGCTCAGGCAATGTTTTTTCCTTGCTTGGGAGAGGTGGAGAATATACTTCACAGTATTGCGACTGGGAGTTTTGAATTCACAGCTGTCCAAAGTGTCTGCGTCAATCGTTTTGCCTGTACGTTCTCTCTGAACGGTATTCGGGGGGTAACGTATATTCCCTTGTGTGCAAAAAGACTGCTCCACGGCCGCTTTCGGTTCCCTGTTCTGTCGGACAACTTTCTCAGGATAACCATTCTCTAGCAGGTAACGTCTCTGCTGTGCAAACTTTTCCGGCCTCGAATTCCAGAAAGCGGACTACATTTCGCTATGAAAATTCGCATATTAGACGAACCATTTCTATTTCCTATAGATCCTTCATCACACTCACACAGCAGAGACCTTTGATCTCCACAGTCACCTCCTCCATTTGCAACGCTACGACGGTCAATAGCCAACATGTCCAACTGTCATCTCACCGATATGAATTTTAAGAATACATATAGGATTCGCTCTCCAGCGCCTTGTTCTTAATGTGATCATGACCATGGAACTGCTCGGAAATCGCAAACTACTGACAAGGAAATTTGGCCATGTCGCCCATTATCTTTAAACACTCCGCAGGCGGTTTTCGGTTTCCCACAATCTTACTTCGGTCGATAAGACAGTCGCTTATTCTATGCACTAACCACAAGTCACCGTTAACAGATAAATCGCCAACATAAAACAGACGCCGTACGCACGTATAGATCAAATTCTAACTAGTAAATACGGGTTCAGTATTCCTCCTTGTGACGATACGAAAGGCCTGATCTGATTTATTTTATTTTCCGGTGCAAAAAAGAAAGTTAACTCGAGATATTTAATTCACAAAGGTCAATAAGTGGAGTTTAGTCTTTCCTCGCTTTCGGTGGGAAGGACGAGCAAAACATCAGTCGATAGAGCATGATGGTTGCATCCACAAAACATTAGCGGTGGTGGTCGAGTGATTTAGAGCGTTCGCTTACCACCCCGGAGGTCCGAGGTCCGAATCCCCGCCATCACCGGTTACCTTGGTGGTAGACAGTAGTCCACTGTCGTCCGGGTCGTTATCACACTTGATCTATTAAAACCCTATGTGGTTCCTCGCTACTCCAAGTCTCGGGATCTAGTTTCCAGTTATCCCCAATGGTGCAATGGGCCTTCGTGGCTATGGGGTAAAATGCCCGTCCCACTGCACTCATGCGTAGGCATGTAATGAATAATAAAAATTCTTGATCGAGTTATGTGCGTGGACCCGTCGCTTATATCTGCTAAACCTTTTACTGATAATAATGAAGCTGCAAGATTTAAAGCGCAAAACATACTATATTCTTGAAATTAAAATTTATGGCCATAAGTGCACTACGGGGACACCAAGTTTGCACTGATGATGAAATATTTGCAGTTGAACTATCGAGTTTGAAAAAAGAACAAACAATAGACAGTACTAAATCGGTTCTCACCTCAAAATCAGTGTCCGGAAGCTTTAGAGAGTATATTGCCAGAGGAGCTGCCCGCATACCACCTCCGTTTCCAAAAGAACCGGTGCCATTGAACTGTTTTGCGGCAAATTCGAACGGGTGCTTAAATTTATCATCTTCTAATGATTTGAATACGGAACCAATACTACCGCCGTAATAGCGATGAGCACCGTCGGTAAAGTAATCGTGGGCAAATCTGGAACAAATGACCAAAGAGGTAGGCTCCTACTCTTTTGCCATGTCTTCCGGATCAAATCCTCTTTTTCTGCGCAAGGAGCGCAGGGCAGCCAAAGCTAGCTGAGTATCATCCGTATAGATCAGTTGTTTTGTATCAACTAGCAATTAGGTGATTCGAATGAATACTAAACACAACTACCAGCAGAGATGGTAGCACGCAAGAGAGCAATAGGTACGTCAGGCTGTACCGTTGGCTTGTCCTCATACACGAATCCATAGCAGTCACCAACGAGAGCACCCAAAATGGTTCCTCGACAAAATTTATCCGCCTTCATAGGTACTGAGAACAATGAATCAATTTCAACTCCGGAGTAACGAAGAACTCTTTGAAAAACAAAGTAGATCGTCAACCAAAAAAACGTTTTCAACTGGACTTACGACAGTTAAAAAAAGTGAACAAGATGGATCTCAAATTGGAATTAAGTTATTCTGTCATACTGTAACTTTGCGTTACGTTTTAATAAATTCATCTCGAAATTAGGTGCACTTTGTTGCTTGTCTACCGGAGAACAAATCAAAACAAGTGTATATAGAGAAGAAAGAGGTGGGACTTTCGAATGGACTGAAATCACGCCCACTTACGAAAATTAAATTTCCTTTGTTTTGAGAAACAGACGATTGTATGAGCTTTTTTAAGTTTTGATGAGCATATTTAGTAACTAGAATTATCCACATTCTTCTTAACGCTTTGTCCGTAAAATGCACGCTTCTATACAAGGACCACTGCTGCACTGAAAGTAGAGAGGCGGACTTGGGTACATTCATTTCTGTCAAACAATAAACTAAAGTATTCAACAAAAGACCACCAACCCCATCAGTTTCAAACTTAAAATCGCTTGACTTTGTCAACAAAATTTTGTGAAAGAAACAGCTGCGTTTAAAACTGCAGCGTACATGCTGATAACAAACGATTTTAGACGGAAGCGTGTAGCGAAATTTGAACTGCTGAAACACCTTCATGAGCACAACTGACATGCCTTGGTCGACCGTATACCCTTATGGCGACAAATCATATTTTCCACTTATGGTTTATACAGAATATGTCACAGATAATATCAGAGATACAACATATCTAAGAAGCATAAAAAGCGAAGGTGAAAACCGAACAGCGGTAATCAGTGCTCTTCACCAAAAAGGTATGGCACAGAAGTTCGTAAACCTACGGAGATCGTTGTACCCTCATACTTCTGGCCGCGTGAGGATTTAAGGTGAACTATTCAGTCCATTTGAAACGACCAGCGGTGTTCGACAAGGATGTCCCATTTTTCGATTCCTGTTTAACTTTTTCATGGATGAGGTAATAGAGAATGCCTTGCGAAATATTCATGATGTGGGAGTCGAACTGGCAAAAGGTGACAAGCTGTGACTTAGATTACGCGGACGACCTTGTCTGCTTCTTCGAATGTACGGAACATCCCCAACGTGCACTAGACAGACTTACAAAAGCCGTAGCTCCATTCTGTATGCGCTTTGCACCTTCAAAGTTTAAAGTGATATTGCAAGACTGGACGTCACCGGTTCCGAGCATGATGCTCGGTGATGTATATATATATATATATATATATATATATATATATATATAAATATATATATATATATATATATATATATATATATATATATTAAGAACAAGACGCTGGAGAGCGAACAATTGTTTTCAATGAATCCTATACGTGCTCTTACAATTCATATGGGTGAAGTAACATTGGAATACGTTAGCTATTGGCCGGAGTAAAGGTCATTGTCGTGGGGTTAGGAAAAACGGGGTCGGTGGGGAGGGGTGTCTCTATCGTGTGCGTGTTGTGGTGAGAGTTTCACTCACACCGTCACGAGTGGTAATCGATAGTGGACTTTTGGGGTTCGGTCGGCGATCCGTGGTTTCCGGAAGAAGAAGAAGAAGAAAACTATGCTCTCGTTAGACGTCGCATCACTGTTCACCAAAGTTCCGCTTTTGGAAACCGTGGACTTCCTATGTGAACACATAAACACGTCCAACATACAAATGGGAATCCCGACAGAAAATCTCAAGGAACTATTGCTACTTTGCACGCTAAACATCCAGTTCCTGTTTAACGGATGTTTCTACCGACAAAGAGACGGCATCGCCATGGGTTCCCCACTAAGCCCATTGCTAGCGGATATTTTCATGGCGAAACTTGAAAATGGAAATCCAAAGCAAACCATTGAAGGTTTTACTCATTACAGTTGGTACATGGATGATATATTTTGTTTATAAGACCAGGAGTACAATGTACCCAATGTTCTAGAAAAATTTAACAACGCCCACGACTCACTAGCCTTTACCATGGAACTAGAAACCAAGAACAAAATGGCTTTCCTCGACATACTACTAACCAGGAGAAAAGATGGTTCAATACAACGCAAGGTCTATAGAAAAAAGACATGGAATGACCAGTACACGAATTTTCACAGCTTCGTGCCCCTGTCTCATAAACGAAATTTAGTTCGATGCCTAGCGTTCAGAGCCGTAAAAATTTGTTCCACGGAGACTTTGCAAGGTGAACTGAGCTTCGTTCAACACGTTTTGCGAGAGAATGGCTACCCCGAGAAGTTTATCCGAAAGAACATAGAACTAAAGTCACCTGCAGAGCGGTCTCCCTGCGTACCAAAGAAGGAACTATTTTTTAAAGTATCGTTCAAGGGGGATACACATGCCGAGCGGTTGACAAAAACACTCAGGGCGGCTGTAAACTCAACGTTCCCAGCCGCTAGACTGAAATGCACATTCTCCACCTCTCCGGTGATCCGCATGCAGGTAAAAGACAAACTGCCTGAGCTGACCTCCTCCATGATCATTTACTCGTTCAGGTGCGAATGTGGCGCATCCTACATAGGTCGCACGGCTAGGCGTTTGTCTCAGCGCATTAAGGAACATCACCCAAGATGGTTGAGTCACGGGGAAACCGGTGTGATTACCAGTTCGATTCTAGGTCGACTGACCGACTGACTGCGGTGTATCTCCTCCACATCCAGAGGTCAAGCAAGTTATCGGGTAAGCAAATAATAGCATTGAGTTGTAGGAGATTAGATTTGTATATAATATGATTCATCATGCAGCTTGAACGCGCAACTCACCATTGAAAACCATGGAAGCACTGTACAGCTGTTTCATCCTTGTTGGGAATCATCAGCAGTGCACATCCACCGAGCCCCCACGGGGATTCGAACCCGGGGTGAACGATTGTGAATCGAACACCTTGACCACAAGGCTATCCGGGCTGGCTCTCAACGGCTTGTTGAACATCTATACTGCATGATATAGCACCCTCCCGTCACTGGCTTTGAACGGTAACAACCCGCTTCCCACACAGCGATCGACTCCTATGATGGATGACTTCTCTGTAGGGGCCTAAGTACAACGAAGGCATTCCGTTATGAACAACCTACAGAGCTTGGTTACTATTTGCAACTGAGTAGTAGGAGATTAGATTTGTATAATATGATTCATATATACACTACGTCGGCGTGAAATCAAGCATACCGCCAACGTGAAAACAACAAGTAGTACAATTTGGGGTGAGGAAGCGGCAAAGTAAAGCAGAACACAACAACCAGTCCTTGCGATAAATCCCTTTGATGGTTGTATGCGTCTCTTTTGGAAACCTTGTCGGGTAAGTGAAACACGATAAGAAGCTATGGTCTTATTTAGTGCCACGTCACAGTATTGTCAGCAGATTTATACGGTGGTTTACAAGGGGAGACGCTAGCCAAGCTAGAATCCCACATTTTCGAGCACTGCCCCTGTTCGTCCACGACCGATTTTTTAGTGAATACACCTTATTCACGGTTAACCTCCGAAGTGGTCGTCCCTCATACGTGACCTGGAGACGCTCCCGGTAGCAATCAGCTATGCTATTCTCAACCGATCCTTCGGCTATGGGCTGGGGCCAAGCTCCTAAGAGAACGTTTGATCAGCAAGGTAACGAAGAAGAGCAAGTTTAGTCTAGTTTGTAGGAACATGCACACGTACTGGATAAACACGCCCGGTGTTCCCCATGCACTCTGTAGCGAACAGGTTAAGCGCAACCCCGGTGTCTGAAACATGTAACTAATGAAGTCCCACTGGAATGTATCGGACACAAATAAAGACGGCACTGAATTTGACACCGCTTGAAAATAGTTTCATATCAAAATTCCGAGAGAATAGTTAAATGAAAATCTATTTACCAATTGGCCTATTAAGATAAAAACGACTGCAATGTTGCCATATCGACAGCATTCCGAGTCTCATTAGCTTATGGTTAGAACCACGTGATGACGGTCCTATTTCTGAACAGCAGTTGCGACAGTTACTTTTACCTGCCCTGAGGACTTTTCCACAATAGCATACGACTCACCAATTGCTCATATCCTGCTCTGTGGCTGGACACCCTAGCAGTACCCGTCCAACATCTCCCATGAACTGCACGAATACAAAGAATTCCATACTGCATAGGTCGTCGCGCAGGCTAATCAGGACCGCGCTGCCCATTGCATCGAGCGGGGTGGGTAGTGATAAGTGTGCTACTGCTCAGAGTTCCCTCTCTTTTATTCAACCTTTGTCTTCTGTCCCTAACCATCCCTCTTTGCCCCATCTATCCACCCATAATGCTCCCACTGATAACACGGTCAATACTCGCAACGATTCACTGTCAAATAGTATCGGGAATAATCCTGTCTGGTAACTCACATTTTCTCAAGCCTCGTCAGCCTCTTAATCTCGGCTCCTTCAACGTGCGTACACTCATGCAGGCCGGTCAGCAGGCGTGCCTAGCCCTCACAATAAATTCTCTGAAGATTGATGTCGGCTGCTTAAGCGAAACGCGTGTCCAGGATTCGAGCAGTGTAATTCAACTAACTGCTCCTGGTATCTCATCGAGGTATATTCTGCGCACTTCAGGAGACGAAGCAGCTCGAGCTGTGGGTCAACGTGGTGTAGGAACTGTCTTGACTGACAGGGCTGAGGCTTCCCTTTTAGACTGGATTCTTGTTAACAGTCGTTTATGTGCTGAGACTCCAAGGGTCAGTTGGCGTTCGAAAGGATAGTTGGGTTAAACGCAATTTGTTCGTGATCTCGGCGTACGCCCCAACGGACTACAGCTTAGACTTGCAGAAAGATTAGTTCTATGATGAACTCGCCACTCTCGTTCGAAGCAGTAAAGGTTCCGACATTGTAGTGCTAGCTGGTGACTTCAATGCACAAGTTGGCAAACTTAGTGTGTCAGAAGCTTGTTTAGGTGGGCGTTGTGCTTTACCTGCTGAGCGTACAGATAACGGGGATAGGCTTCTCCAGTTGTGTGCAGACCATCGATTGTTCTTGTCTAGCACAAATCTCCGACACAGATAGCGTCGCACAGCGACATGGCAACCTAACTCTACAGGTACTTTTAGTCAAATTGACCATATCGCCGTAAGCTACCGGTGGCGCAGTTCTGTTTAGAACTGTAGATCCTACTGGTCCACGTACATAGAGTCGGACCATGCTTTAGTTTTAATGCGATTATCTCTCCAGCTCCATGGTCATCATCGCAAACCGCAAACCGGATTAGCCGTGAAACGTTTGTGTGATCCAGACGTTTGCACCCGTTATGAGCAGAAATTAGCACATGAGCTAGGATCCACGGAGAACAGTAATGTAGATGAGCATTGGGCTCATATCAAACAGGCGATGCACGTTGCAGCAGGTTTCGCCTGTGGTCTTCGATCCGTTGCCCATCAAAGACACTGGATCTCGCAAGAGTCGCTGAGTATAATGGAGCAAAAGCGTCAGCTTTCGAACCGTAAGGAGATGAATAAGATGCGGAGAAATCTGCAAAGACAAGTTACGAAAAGCCTTAAGAAGGGTCGCGAAAATAGGTGGGTCAAGGTAGCCGAAGAAATGGAAATAGCAGCTGCTTCAGGTAACAGTCAAAGACTGTCCAAACTTATTCGTGACACCGGTGGACGGCGAACTCAGGTCAGTGAAACGATTTGGGATAGAAATGGAGAACCCATCCATAACAAACAGCAAAGGCTTGACCGATGGGCCGAGTACTTCAAGGAACAGTTTAGCTGGCCGCACGCTAGTGTAGTTACTCCTGTGTCAACAACTGCGACTCCTTGGGTGGTATCACTTGAGTCCCTATCGGAAGTAGAAGTAGAGTCATGTATTCGATTACTAAGGCGGGGGAAAGCGGCGGGTCTCGACGAACTTCCTCCAGTTCTTTTCAAACTGGGTGGTGAGGCGTTGATTAAATCACTTACCACCTTGCTCTGTGACATTTGGAACGAGGAGCGTATTCCGTTAATATGGAGCGAGTCATTGATTGTTCCCATCTTCAAGAGGGGAATACGCAATGACTGCAGTAATCATCGTGGGATTACCTTAGTCCCGATAGTCACCAAAGTATTAGCTTCGATTTTGCTGCATCGTCTTACACCGGCTCGCGAGAGGAATGTCCGCGAACAGCAGGCTGGATTCCGTCCAGGTCGAGGATGCATCGACCAGATTTTTACTCTTCGCCGACTACTTGAAACGCGTCACACGCATCGCCGACCGACAATAATGCGTTTCTTAGACCTGAAAGGCGCCTTCGATTCAGTTGATTTAACATCGCTTTTCAGTGTTCTTCATCGGAAAGGTATGCCCCAGAAGTTCATGAACCTAATGAGATCATTGTATTCTCATACTTCTGGCCGCGTTAGGGTTTACAGTGAACTATCCGGTCGGTTCGAAACGACCAGTGGTGTTCGACAGGGATGTTCCATGTCTCCATTCCCGTTCAACTTCGTCATAGACGAAATAGTGGAGAGTGCGCTGCAAAATCTTCAGGATGTAGGCGTCGAACTAGGAAATAGTGAAAAGCTATGTGACCTAGATTTCCCAGACGACGTTGTCTGCTTGTTCGAATGCACGGAACTTGCTCAACGTGCACTAGATAATCTCGCAAGAGCTGTAGCTCCATTCGGCATGCGCTTTGCACCTTCAAAGTGCAAGGTGATGTTACAAGACTGGACGTCAACAATTCCGAGCTTGATGCTCGATCGGGAGGTGCTGGCAGTTGTCGACCACTTCACCTACCTCGGTAGCTGCGTGACGACGGATGGGAGCACAGTAGTAGAGATAAACACGCTTATATCCAAGGTTCGGGTGGCGTATGCTGGACTGGAGCATTTGTGGCACAGACCTGATATTTCACTGAAGTTGAAAGGTCGTGTATACTGTTCTGCAGTGCGTTCAGTTTTGTTGTATGGCTGCGAAACTTGGAGTCTGCGTGCTGAAGATGTTCGTCGTCTCGAGGTTTTCGACCATCGATGTTTACATAGTATCGCTAAATTTGGGTGGAATAGCCGAGTAAGCAACGATGACGTCAGAAAGCGAGTAGTGGGTACTAATTCAGAGAACGTTGTCACAGCGTATCCAACTTAGTAGACTTCGTTGGTTGGGACACGTGTTACGTATGGCAAGCACACGTCTACCGTACCGTGTCCTATTCTCCGCCCCTCCTAGGGAGGGGAAGAAACCAAGTGGAGGTCAACAGATGACGTGGCAGCGAGGAATGAGAAAATGTACAGCAGACTTAGGAAAAGCAGGTGCTTCCCGTCTTCGTGGTTGGGGTCCAAAAGATCCATCTACCAGTTGGCTGGAGACACTGAAGGATATGGCAGCGAACCGCGAACAGTGGCGATCGTGTTGCCACTTTCTATCGAATCAGAAATGATTGATCGATGTGCGTTTGTAGTTAGACTGTGTATTCCGTGCGTTGGCTACTAGGGCATTCTTTCCTTTTGCTACCCGTGTAGGTCCACTCCCTCTCCATCTTGTATTTTCATACTTTCTAATTCAACGTGCAACATGGTGAGAAAGACAGTGGTCAGTGGGGCTTGCCCTACTGTTTAACGCTGTACGCTGATGATGATGAACTGCTCATAACATTCGGGATCAGAAGGATAATCAGTGAATGGAAATATATGTGATATGGTTTACGTACTGCTCCCCAGTATAGAAAACTGACATCGCAGCGAAAGAAAGAACAATCCTTTACGGAGGACCTTGAAAGCCTAAAATCAACGAAAAGTAGGTTCTGAACTAATGCCCAATAACGAAAAGAAGCCAAATATGAGCAAAATAGTGGTGGTAACGGTTACAGTGGATCATAATGTCATAAACAGAAAGCTTTGGTGATGGGTGGACTGAGCCTCACAACAAGAGAATCTCCTTCGGTTGAAAATATTTACAGTAAACACCCGAAGTTTTTAATTCGCACATTTGCACCTCACCATAGCTGAAAGGATTTGTTCATAGACGCAAATGTCTACTGCACTACTAAGTATAATACGTAACCATGACCTCGGGACTTGGAGTGAAGAATCACGTTGGGCTATAAAAATGTGTTCTATTACTCTCTTAAACACTTAAAAACACCACACTCCGCGTACTCGAACAAAGCAAACAAGGTCGTCAGCGTAATCTAGGTCACGCAGCTTTTAACTATTCTTCATTCTTCATAACAGAGGCAGAGGGTATCTCTCCCGTGTAAGCCTCCTCGCCACAGATCATTTACGTAGACTCATGTGTCACCCACCACCTCTTTAGAAATACATCCAGAAGTCGCTTGATCAGTGTGTCGTAAGGCTAATAGAAGACGTTCGGGTGCGGCTGGCGAACGTGTCTCCTATCGGGTCTAGCAGCGAATACCAACGATATCCCCTCTATCGGACGAATAGAGAAGACGCAAGTCGGTTTACAGATGCGAGGTGCATTCTATATATCGTGGCACCGAAACAGTACCGATACGAGAGATACACCGAACGGAAAACGGAACGAAACGCGACGGCTGTGCAGAAAGCGACCCGCGAGCGAACGAGCGAACGACCGGAAGTGAAAAAGTGATTTGAAACGAGGTCGACGGAAACCTCAGGAAAGTCAGTCTAGTAAAACGTAGGCAACCGGAGAACAATGAGTTCAATGTCAAACGTCAGAAAAGATCGTGGAGAAAATAGGTCCAAAATGGTGTCCAGAAAATAGCCATTTTCTCAAAACGATCGAGGTCACTACAGGCTCTTCCACTCTTGTAGTTCAACACCCACATCCTGGAGACATCAGGTTAGGCCAGGTCAGAAGCCTTGTGGCTTGAGTCATTAGGCGTTCAGTTTCTTTTACTGCGAGCCTAAGGAGATCCCACCGTGCTGTGACTTCCGGATATCCCATATTGCACGATAATTGTAGTAGCTGATGGGAAAGGAAGAAAACAGTCTCGCCCTCGGGAACAGCAACCTCACACTAATATATGTCCAGCGCCACAGCTCGCTGCTGTCGACGTATGAAACATACTCTGAGTCCTCGAATAAAGTAAAGATGTTATTATAGAATGGTAATGAGTAGGGTGATATGAAGGATGTGTTAGTCATAGGCACGGTAAGGAAACACTACAGTCAGGTCAGGTTGCGCGGGACTGACAGCCGCAGGGGCCAGTCGGGTGCCCGGAATTCTTTCAGTGGTATGCACAGATGTCGGCATCCACTACTGCGGCTTTCTTAAGCCCTTCCTGTTTTGTCTCGCGGATGGATTTTTTCCTTCAGTTGGCATGCTCCAGTATCCAGGGCAGAGGACAATTATGGATGATGAGATGAAGTTCAGGAAAATTAGTATGGAAGGGAGAAGAGGACGGATAATTTGAGTAAGGAGACAACTTCATAGGATAGTTAGTAATTGTTTGGGAACGTCTTTGTCCAGCGCGCATTCAGTTAGTGTCTAAAGGCAACGACCGAGTTTGCTGTCACCACTTGTGGAGGGAACTGGTCCCACTTGTTTGTGGCACGGTGGGAGAATAGGCATGCCCGTGTGATCCTACTTGCTCTTGTTTCATCCAGCTCATGCTCGTGCCCGTCCCACCCCCCCCCCCCCCCGGTGCAAGGTTGTGACGACGAGTCAGTAATGGTCCGTCGGTCGTAGTGATTCCCTTGTATAACATATAGCACTCGATCAAATCTCCCCTCAGCCCACGACGATAGAGGGAGAATAGATTTGAGGCTTTCAGTCTTTCCCGGTACTACCTCCTTTGCACCCCATTTATCATTCCAGTGAACCTCCTTTGAAGGTCTTCCAATGCCTTTTGTCCTTCACTAGTCTCGGTTCCCATGCTTGAACGAGTCTCCAAGTTGTGCCTTACCGCCATCTTGCATACAGGAATAATCACTCCGATCTCTCTAGACATCAACTTAATTCTTAAGTTGAAAAGCGCCCTGTTTGCCCTGACCGCTGCTGACATGCACCACCCGGTGGGTTTGAAGCTCTTGTGCACAATCACACCTAGGTCCCTTACCGCAGCGGCCGACTATTTCCTGACTGGGACGGATAGCCCTACGTACCTGTCCTCGTTGCTCCCCCTGCCTGCTAGCATACGTTGGCATTTGGCTGGATTAAGTGGCAATCCCCACTTTTCAGCCCACGCGCTAATCCTGCTTAAGTCGGTCTGCAGTTGCTTTGAGGTCGGTTCACCTACTATTTTGATACCATCTGCTGTTAGGAACCCCGGGCAGTCTGGTGTGATTATGAGATCAATCACGTACATCAGGAACAACGGTGGAGACACTCCAAGTGCCTTCCCTTTGCCCAGCAAGAAGCGGTGCTTTGCCGAATCAAGGGCTTTCTGAAAGTCCAGGTTGCATACCTCTACTCGTTCCCTCTGGTTTAATGTGCGAGTTATCTCATCAGAAGATGATAGCAGGTTAGTGCTGCGGGATCTTTCTTTAACAAACCCGTGTTGCTAATTAGCAGCCAGCTGGTGAGCCCGTAGATATTCTGTTGGTCGCTCTGTGGCCCTCCGCACTTGTGCGTTGAGGGCTGTTGGCAGTGAGCTGACGGGGTGGTAGTTGAAGGCCAACCCCGATTTCCTCCTTTGCGAATGGGGACAACTTGTGCCAGTCTCCAATCGTAGGAAAGCTCCCCGGTGTCTAGAGATACGTTGAACGGCTGTGCTAGCGGTTCAGCCAGAACACTGGCCAGGGATTTTAGAATAGCGGGATGAACACCATCCGGCCCCACAGCCTAATGCCATTCAGACTGCTCAGCGCCAGTTCAACCTCACTGCAACTAATGACTACTCTATCCATGATGATCGTGTGTTTGGCCACGGTTGTCTCGTTCTGTCTCCCGGTGTCTTGTCTATGCACAAGTTCGGAAAAGTTCTTCAGTCTGCACTTTCTCGTAGGCGCTCCTTGGCTGCACTCCATTTTCGTTGACTACGCACCCTACGGCGACTTTTGCTGAAGCCTTAGTCTGGACGTAGTTGCAGTAAGCCTAGGACATGCCTTTAGTCTTTGAGCTAGGGCCGCCTCGTGCGTTGCCTGACTTACTCGCTGCACCCTGACGGCACGCTCACGGGGTCTCATTTGATGTAACAAATTCTGGTGTCCACCTGTTGACCGATAACGACGACACGCTTTGCGTCTCGCCAGCTGCACCTCCGTGGGTCGGTTCGCCCACCACGATGGTTTGCCCAGTCTTTTGATGCGCCTCAGTGGACAAACTCGTTGGTCAACCTGAGGGGTTGGTCCCTTGTCCGCCTCTCTTCCACTGCTCGAAAATGAGCATCCCGATCAAATGTACCCGATACTCTCCTGATCACAATGACTTCCAGACTCCTGAAGTTCCTTCACGTCCTTTTCAGCATCTCGGGGGGGGGGGTCTTGAATGGGAAAATTGAAGACCACATGGCCGCTCCTCCCAATCGGAGCGGTAAACTCTAGTCCACTTACTTCCTCCGGGTGTCCGCTGAACACCAGCTTGAGTGTTCTCAGAGTTTTCCCTCCCCTCAACCTGGTCGGGTGGTTAAAGTGCTGAAAGAGTGGCATGCAGTCCACCAGGTCGATAAATTTCTTCATACAGTGGGTGTCACTCGAAGAAGACGGGCCGTCCCAGTTTGTTTCGAGGGAGCTAAAATCCCCCATTATACTCCCCCGTTATGTTGTCCATGAAGAACTTGAACAGGAAAGGAGAAATGGGTCATCACTGTCGAACGCCGATGGCGTTTTTCGATAGACTGGATAACCCACCGCAAATCTCAGCTCGGTCTTAAGTGCACTAAGAGTCATGAAGTCTTGAAGTATATCGTGGCCAAGAGGTTTGAGCCCAAATATTCCCGAATCTTGCATTTATCTTCTTTTCGTCAGGTTACGGATGTGAAAGAAACTGGACGAAATGGGACGGCAAACAGGCTCATGATCGGGAAGCCACTGATTAGAAAATTTGGAAACAAATGAATACACATTTATTCACGAATGGCGTTTTTTAATTTTTTTTTAAAATGTTTTCTTCTCCAGGATTTGTAGGAATGAAAGAAGATGAAAAACTACCGAAAAGCATGGCCGATTAGAGGGTAGATCAGTTTTGGAGTAGGTCAGGGCCAAACTCCGGGTGACGATGCAAAAGGGCCTTAAGCGTTGCTCCGGATGATGCCCCTTATTTCATGTAGAAGATTATTCCACGAGGATATAATCATTCACGTGAAAAAGTTTTGGCATACGTATGTGCTGGGAAGTGGTTCAAACAATTTCCCGCTATGCCCACGTAGAGTTTCTGGGTTTGGACGTGTGAAAATTGATCCATCAAATCTACAGGGAATAAGCTGAACATAAGGGAGAGGTCTCTTCGTATACACCTACGTCTAAAGTATAGGTATTCAGTTAATTGGGACGAGCTGGGTGGGAGATATGTTGCAAGTCATGCGCCGTCTTCTTTGTCCCACTCTGGACTCGTTCCAGCAGGTATCGATCCTTGATTAGGCCGGTGTGTACCTCTTGACTGCTATTTTCCAGCGCAAGAAGGAAGCACGTTTCATAGAGGAGGTGGAAGTATTCTTTCGATATATGCGGGAAGGAACACTCAATCCCATAAATAATTCGGAAACCAGATTTGCTGGTTCCTCTTTGGCGACAAGAAAAAGAAAGGTTTTTACAAAACCAAAATTCTTGTAACCTGTGTTGGTCTATTTTCCGGATTTGAGTGCTAATACTGATTCAAAAAGGATGGTTAGGAGTCCTGCCAGATGTCGTTGAGACACATTTGTCGTCATTGGTTAGCGGGCCTCATTTAGAAGGCCAGCTTTTTTCCTCAATCATGGTCGCTTACACTTCCGCTGGATCAGATCCTTATTTTTTCACATTGTCTTGCATAGATTGGCACGTTTACGGGAATAACATCAGGTGTGTCATTAATGCAGCTAAGAAAAAGAGGAGGTCCAAGTACTGATCACTGAGGCACTCTGACAGAGACCACGGAGGAAGAGGAGCAAGATGGTTCCGTTCCAGCAGCGAGGGATCGATCCGTAAGAAAGCTGAGGATAACGGAGTGTGGCTGACCCGAAATGCCATGCCTTTTTAACCTTAACAAACGGAGGCTATGGGGCACTTTATCGAAGGCTTTGGCAAAGTCCATGAAGATAGCATGAGATGTCCATCCACTACCAAGTGCGTGTGTTAGGCAGGCCATCACGGTTACCTTAATGGTGGTGCAGAATATGTGAGGTAAGAAGCCGTGCTAGGACTGGGCAAGTAGTCCATTCTATTTGAGACTATCTAGAATGGCATTTTCCAGAGTGCTTTCAGGGACCTTGTCGGGTGCATTAGTAAGAATAATTTGTCTGTAACTATCCGGAAGATGAAGGCTTCCTTTTTTGAAAAAAGAAGTTGCAGCTGCTTTCTTCCAGCTATCGAGGAAGACACTCGTGTCTAGGCATTAACGGAAAGGCTGAGTATATGGAATGGAATTCACCTCGACTTTTTCTTCAAGAATTCTAAGGTGGATCATGTCCGAACCCATGGAACTGTAAGGATTGAGGAGATGGGTTTTGAGTACATCGGTGGAAGAGATTTCTATGTATTCTGGTGCTCGATGAACTGTGGGTTTTGAACAACTGGATGCACAGTCGTGGAAGAAGCTTTAGGGATACAGCTGGAGTGGGACCTAAGGATATCTGCCACTTGTTCTGGAGAAGTGGTTGAGGAGCCATCTGGTAGCTGTAAGGCAAGGGGAGAGGGCGAGGTCTGCCGGGCACGCCTAAGTTGTTGGAAAAGGAAAGACTTTCTGCTTCGCGCTCCAGTAAGGAAATCTCATTGCTGGCTACGAAGCATTGCCCAATCCTAGATTTGCAGACTGCTGGTTACTATGACGTTATTTGCATCATTCGTTAGATCAGTGGACCTATAAACTGCAAACAGTCGCGCTCGCTCTTCTAATATTCGACGTATTCTTCTGGGAAGTAGGCGTTTCTTCCATTGGTTTTGCAAGTTCCTGGTCCGATCGGGTGTTCACTATCACCAAGGTATAGCTGCATTAGCCCATTGACATCGTTGACTTATAGCTCCTAGTTGGCGCCGTCAGACTGGATCTGTAGGTGATTCGTGATCTGATAAAAAGCAGTCCGCTTGAAGGATCTAAAGCCCAGAATCAAGGAATCACATTTGGGCCGCCTAGTCGCAAAGTCAAATATCCGTACTGTGTGGTCGCTCTCCTCAAGTAGATGGAGGGTGAGAACCGCGCCCACGAAGCGACTATCGTTGGTGACGACGAGATCCAAGGGATATGAGTCTTGTCCCAATCTGTATCTGATGGCTTACGGGACATGCTGGGTGCGGTTACACTCTGCTTTCAGTCTAAATAGAAATTCCCCAAAGCTCCTGTCTGAAGAGTGAAGTCAAACCCAGCTCACTCCATGGGCTTTAAAATCACCAAGTAGTATAATATACTCCAACGAGCATTGCATTCCAATTTCACCTACCTGTTCTATGAGCCTATATCTGGATTTAGCACTGCAAGCCGGAGATCTGTAAGTGAATCCTATTATAATTACTTCATCAGAAGGCATGATTCTTCTGCAACACAGAAAGTCTGAACAAGGAATGGGATCTACCTGTAGGACCAAGTCTGGGGTAACAGAACTAAGAAAAAGGACTATTTAACCTGCTCGACCTCCCTTTGAATCCTTACTGGCCAGTGTGTAACTACTGATGGATGTTTCACCGTCATGGTCGTCCGATTAGGGCCCTGTCTCGGTGGCGGCAAGAATGTGAGGTTTCTCGGAAGCCATCATTTGTCTCAGTTCTAAAACCTAGTTTTAACTGCTGGGACAGCTAGTGGAGAGATAACTTAACGGCCTTTATCGGGAGACTGAAGAAACCGTAGATGCCGCAGCTGGTTAAGATAGGGTTGTTGAAATATGGGGGGGGGGGTGGTAGGGAGGTTGGAGGTGCTGGGAACGGATAAAACTATAGGGGGAGAACTGGGTTGAGACCGGGCTCCCAGAGGGGCTGGGTACAAGATGGGTATTGAGGTAGCAGTCCTTTCACACTGCCTAGTTGCGATGGGTCTGGGGTTGCCGAGACCGTTGGGTTGAGAAAAAGGGGGTAAGCTAGGAATGAATCGCCTATATAAGCCTACTGGTGTGCTGGTCAGGGGATGCCCATGGCTGTGCAGATAACCCATGGCTTTTAGCGCCCATTTGTTCTCAGGGCTAGAGGAAGGGCTCCGCGGCTTCTATTTACCCAGCAAACCTGTCTCTACTCCTTGAATCACCTGGGAGGAAGAAGGCTTTTCTAAACTCTCCTTAGGGAGCTTGAATTTTTTCTTGTCCCTTACACTGCAGCCGGTCTCGGGCACACCGAGTTCACTGGCCACACTAACGGAGACTTTACTGAGAGAAGCAGAAATTATATATGGTGGAGTTTCTAATTAAGGTGCAACCTTTCTGGCTTGACCCATGGCTGTCTTAGGTTCGGTCCCATTCCTGAAGCTAACCGGTGTTAGTCTTGCAACTGGGGTAGGCATGAGCTTCGGATCACCTAAAGTGTTTCACACAACTGCTGGTTTTCTATTTTGACGTCTGACGCGTAAAGGCCTATACGGAAGGTCACCTCGGACAGTGAGGTTTGCCTCTTTCACTAGGGCTGTCTGTGCGAGGCAGTCGAACACGGTCTGTGATAAGTTTAAACCAACCACTAGCCCTATAATTTGTCCATTAGTTTTGGAGATAAGTCAGAAGCTCCTCAGAGCTTTTGGAACCATGGGAGATGAAAGAGTACCAAATATCTGTCTTGCTGTCGCCTGAGGAGCAGTTCTGTTATGGGAACGGCCCTGAATAATGGGGCTTTTGGATCGGAAGTGCGAGTCTCTCGGCTCCCCGGCCGCAATGACAATGCACCTTTCTGAGAATCTGGAGCCCTTCTGAGGCGCTGATTACTCCGAGAAAAAGAGGAGCTTTGTCGCCTCCGTGTGCTCTGTCAAGGTCCCCAGGGCCCAAATGGTGTTTTTGCGACCGAGCTTCCTTGTATTTTCTGACATTTTTTAGCAAACAATCTGTAGCTGCGGTGGAATCGTTGTTAGGTGGTTCTGAGTCCACTAACGTCTCCCTTCCTTGCTTCATGGGGATTACGTCTTCTTATAGTAATTTAGAGGACATCCGGCTTTGGTATTTCTTTGGGAAACGAGATGAAATGGCTCGAGAAATACTTCAGAACCAGGACTCATGGCACTGGCACAATATCAATAAGTTGTTTTCTTGATGGAAAATGGATCACTGAGCCAGAGCTCACAGACAACATAGCAGTACTAAGATTTCGTCGTTTATAAGCAGAGAAGCTAGACTCAAGCCAATGTCGAAAGCACCGCCAAGGTATGACAATGAGATGTTCTCAGCAGATATACGAGCTTCCGTGCAATATTCCTCTGATGGAGAGCACTGAAAAGTGCTGTTCGATCAATGAATCGGAGGCGCATTTGAAGCTGAAGAAAACCGCTGTTGTCGGTCTGCTGTATGTGTGTGTGAGACGTTTGGTGAACACCAAACGTCTGGTTCATATATTTTCTACGTGGGCGGAATCTGGTCTGGTGTTTCGTTTCAGGCGTTTCTCTCACGAGGCCCACGTCCCGTCCGTCTTGTATATTCATTCGTTCTACTTCCAGGTGCAACGTGGCGATAAAGACACTGGTCAACGGAGCCTTTTTCTCTGATTACTACTGTACAGTGATGTAGATGGTGATGGCACTTATTTTGCGCCACCTACTCGGAGAAAGTGCTCCGGCTTTAGCCCAAGCTTCTGACTTATACCGAAGTGTCGCTTTGCACGAACTGTTGAAATGACCTGTCACTACCAGCACACAACGGATTCCGTTCTGCATCTGTAACAATGGACGGCCGATGTTGATTGCCACCAGTTCGTCTGGAAGTTCAAAGCTCATCGCCTGCGGAGGGGCTTGATTTGACGGCGCTTGGCTTTTTCTCTGTCCACAGTCGGGGCGAATTTCAGATGGTGACGATGTCACGCTCCCGCTAAAAATGTCATCAGTTAGAGTCTTCTAGCTCGTTTTGTCCCGCGTGGCCAAGTTCCTCGTGTAGTTGCCGCAAAAGGTTTTGATGGCCGTCGCCGGGACGACCATCCGGTGTAGGTAATTGGGTCCATTCTGATAGACGAGGACCCCGTCAACCGTCAGCCACGCGTAGGTGAAGCCAAAGTGCCCGGAGGCATCTAACATTGTTACTTGTCCTTTGCGCATCTTCAGAAGAACGTAGTTGCTGGTTTGATAACCGATAGTACAGAAATCGAAGATCGGGGTCGGTGGATTGCAATTTAGTCCATTCGTCGTGTTCGGGGTTACGAAGCAAAATATCCGCGGCGGCGACAGTGCATGGGGCAGTCTCCATGATCACGGTTAGGGCATCGAGACAGGGAATCAGCATTGCCGTGTTTCTTACCAGGGCGGTGTTCATAAACAAAATCCTACTCCTGGAGATCTTGTCAATATGTTATTCAGCCTTCAGGGTCACGAAAGTTTTGCATCCAGAGGAGTGATCCGTGATCCGTGCGTAGCAAAAATTGAAGCCTAAAAAGATGTAGCAAAGCTGCTTGAAAAAATGTACGACGGCCAGCATCTCCTTCCGAGTGGTGAAATAGTTCTTCTCTCGTTGAGACAACGCTCGACTAACAAATGCAGTGACAAATGTTCTTGTTCGTCCAAAACCCTTTATGATAAAAACGCGCACACAGAGTTTTCACTGAAGCCTGTGTCTAGTATGAACAAGCCCCATGCGGGATGTATCAGTACAAGCTAACACTGGCGCAGAAAAAGGTCGATGGCACACTCTTCAAAAGCTTCCAAGTCGGAGATGTCTCGCCTAAGCCATAAACTTCCTGAAAGCGGGGTGGGAAATGCTTCGCGGCATGGACAAAATTGGGAAAGATCTGGCGATGGTACGATACTAGACCTAAAATTCGGCGCACATCATCGGGGTTTTCTCCATGATAGGACAGCTGTAAGCTTCACAGGGTCGGTTCACACCCCTTGTGCGGGTTGTAAAGGAGAGATATTAAAAGTCCTTACAAGAGTTTCACGTACTTAATGAATGTGGCTATATTCACCATAACTTTGTTAAGCTCTTCCATGCACCACACTTTGTATGTTTGAGACATTTCCATTTGGCCCTGAACCGATTCTGATCTTTGCACCTGGACCAAGGGATGGTGAACCTTTGGGTAAAACTGTTAAGTCTACTTGGCCGCATATTTGAGGTTTTAGCTTCCTCGGGAGCGTGTTCTCTGTTTATTTAGAGATGCTCTCTCCAAACATGGGTTTTTTACTGTTCTCATCTGCCATACCAGATACTGTAGCGGAAGATCCTCACGAGATTCAATAAAACAATCTTGTCGGTTTAACATAATTTTAGGCCTAAACCCGGGCAGAATATACTCACCCTTCGATTTTCAGATTTTGCTTCACCATGGCACCATATTATTCACGACGATTATTTCTTCTTTTCTTTACGTGAGCCTATCTTCCTTCCGCCACCTGAAAACTCTCACCTTTCCAAAACATAAATATGTCCATGCTGGTAATTGCTTCATTTTTAAGGGACTGCGTTCCTTTCCTCATTCACTAATTTTCCTTTTGGTTCTCCTGTAAAATCCTCACAGGTCTGCCTGTTTCATGTCAATTTGGTTCATTCAGCCGTCCCAAGAATCTAACCACCGATAACGTTTTGCATCAGCTTTGTATATAACGTATCTTCCACATCCGCTCTTAAAGTTTGTTCCAGCGGCTTCACCCCTGGCCGATCCTTTACGTCCTTGTATCCCAGTTGCAAACCGATTCAAATTTGCCGCGGAATCTTTTTGTTTTCACTCCGATGAGACTCCATCCAGCTTTATTGAACAGCTGTTGAAAAGTGAGACCCCCTCTCAAGCATTGCGAATATTCTATTTTTTGGGTACTACGGCTCGCTCTGGTCATGCTTTTACGCGTGCATCTCGACTACGGGCGAGAAATATACCATCACTTGTTTTTGTTGGTGCTTTCTGTGACTTTCAGCTAATTTCCGTAGAAAATACCAATTTTCCTTGTTTCGGTGCCTGGATTCATGCGAATTGGCGAAGCCTTGCTCGATTTGCGAATACTGCGACTTACTGTACTCGAGTGGAACTCTGAAAAGAAAACTCATTGAAAATTTTCAAACGGGAAAACGAGGACTTTGCTCAACAGCAGGAACTAACTCAGCCATTCTCTAGGGACGGTTTATGTGCTGTTGATCTTCTAGCTAGTGCTAAACCTGCCAGTTGTGCCAGTATCGAGTCATGTGATTCTGGCCGCGAAGAGTTTGATGTTCATTTTTATAGAATGGAGAATCGGATCCGGCCAGCTAGAGAGGAATCATATCTTGTTAAACAGAGGAATGACCTCAGCCAGCCGGCAGGATAATTACGTAGTTTGCAATAATAGCAGCTCAGTAACGTTGCAGGCGAACATTAGGCACTGAGACTGTCAAAAACTGCTGGTCCTGCATTTTTGACCCCCCATGGTTGGGGCTGAACCCTTCGGATGGGCACTCTGGATAATACTGCAAAACTCATAAGACAATACTCAATCTCCATGCCTATGCTTACGCTGTCGAATCCACCGAGGAACAAAGAAATTGCAACAGGAGGCTCCTCTGAAAAACTCAGTTAAAACACGGGAGTCATCAGTTACGCGGAGACATTTGGAACTGAGCCACCGAGTGGCCACACAAGGCTCCGGGGGTGAACTGCATAGTCGGCAGCGGAGCAACCGTTTTTTGCCAGACCAGATATCGCTGTGCTGGAGATAGTGTCCATGCTTAGACTGGAGGGAAATGTATTGGTTTTAGCCCTTCGGGCAGTGACGACTTGGAATCGGAACTTCGCCACAGTCAAACGGAGCTTTGAATAAATGGATGATCTGAGGTGGTGTCACGCCACAGGAAACGGAACAAAGGCAGTACTAGCTTGAAATATCAGACAGTGTTTTCTACCAGTGAGGGACAGCGGTATTGCCTACTTTGGTGAGCTGAACTCACGACAATATAAAAAACGATGAAGTAGATTGAAAAACACCCTACGTTGAGTGATTCTACATTCTTTTTTTATTTTACGCCTTCCACATCTTGAAGTTTATTCATCTTTCTTAGACGATAGTGAAAGTACACTCATTTGAGAGTTCCGTGCAACAAACACGAAGAAAGCAAGAAGGTAATTCTTGAAAATTTTGCCTGGACTGTCCAGAAGTGGTTTACCATCTGGAAACAAGTTGCCGATTTTCTGCGGCCTTTCAAGGAAAGCATGTATTGGCAGTTTATGATATTCTCTCCTTACTTCATTTATAAGAGGACACTCAAAACATTGCTTTTTGTAATTGAATTTGACAGTTTCCTACGTTGATAATTTTTAAACGCTGCGTCACACATCCATTTTTAAAAGTGATTTACAATGGGGACCCCATTTTCATTTGTTTCAGGAACTTTTGCCTCAGTTTTGTTCAGCTCCTTTGCATTTCAACCTTATAGTTTGCTTTGAGTATCACTGTAACTTGGAAGTTGCATTTACTCTCGATTCCCCCGAGCAACCTTCAATCAAATTACCTCGGACTTTTGTTGAAATGGTTGGTTTCCTGCCTAGGATATGTTGCTTAAACTGTTGCGGCAAAACTTTCCATCCCGAACCATCTAAATTCCAATCAAATATCTAGGTGTGTGCATCGATCTTCTCATGATTGAACCCATTTTGAATTGTGCGGCGAATCGCGGAGTTGATTCTCCATGATTCGTGGAGGCGGTGACCAATGTGACTAACTGCACTGTAAGCAGCCAGAAAGGAAATATAGTAACCGCGAACTTTGAGAATAAGCCATAAATAGGCCGGGCGAGAACCACGAACTCATCCTGAGCTCTAGACAGCAATTTTCGCGGACGGTTTTTGGCCGGTGGTGTGAACGACATATATCAAAATACTTCCGAGAGTTTTACGTACTTCGTGAATGTGACTACATTTAACATCACTTTGCTAAGCTCGTCCATGCCCTACACTTTTACATGCTTCTTTGTTTATGTGAGACATCACAATCTGGCCTTGAACCGATTCTGACCTTCGTGCTTGGACCACGGGATAGTGAACCTGTTGGTATTACTGTTAGGTCCATTTGGATGCTTGACTGAGATTTGCACGTTTGCAAATTTCAGTTTTCAATTAAGCACGGTAGAAACCACGAATCAATCCTGTTCTGGTTTCGGAGTTCTTCTGAATCGGCCACGTGTGGCTTGGCTTAGATTCTTGCAACTTGCACGGATATTATATGTCGCGGGAAAGCCAAGTGCCGGTAGTGGGAGTTGATGATGATGATAATGATGATGGTTTATTTCGGATAACCCGTGGCATGCTGTAACGCAAGATCAAACTGTACAATTGGACGTAGAGTCCGAATTCCAAGAGGTTGGTTAGGGTATATGCACTCAATATTGTACAGGAGAGAGTATTTAAGTCACTCTGTGGCGGCGCCCGGCAAATTTGAACTCAAGGTCGGGTGGCCATCAGCTTAGGCCTAGACCGCGGCGATTATTCCAAGTCACGCCGTAGGTGTTCGTTGCATTCAGCGTCCGGCTCTCCCAGTTTGATCTGCATCCGTCGCTGGAGGGTCGCCGGAGCGCCAGTCAGTCCAAAGGGAGTGGTCTATAATTCCTACAGAAGTGT
Source organism: Fasciola hepatica (assembly GCA_948099385.1). Lineage (NCBI taxonomy): Eukaryota > Metazoa > Platyhelminthes > Trematoda > Plagiorchiida > Fasciolidae > Fasciola > Fasciola hepatica. The sequence goes on from CANUEZ040000019.1 coordinate 10,031,600, forward strand.
GGTAAAATCAACTCAGTTTCTACACACTATCAGAACGAACTTTCGTTTGCCTGCAGCCCGAGGCCAAGTATAAGGTATCAAAGTGTGCCACACCACCTAAAGCTTTCAAATTTGGGTCATTTCTGGGTAGCGGAAATGATCGGACCTTCTTACCTGCGTTCGGTCGTCGATAATTGACACATAACCGGAGAAGCCTCTTTTCCTGGTCCTCATGTTCAGCCCTTAGACAACGATTATCGAAAGTAAATACTTACCTGTCATTTAAATACTCATCTGAGCAAACCGTGTATCTGCGACTATCATGGCTACGCATCACAAATTGATTGGTCGCCCAGTTCCCATTTCTGTTTTGGGGCGTCACATTCCGTCTTTATGAAAGTGAACAATGTGCGTAACGATTTAACGGACCCAGCCGATATTTGGTCGCTAAAAGTTACAAGGAAAATCTTCGAAACATTTTGATTGTTCTTTATCTGCAAATTCATTCCTTTTATCGTCTGATTTCAATCCAAAGCCGTTCCATACTCCTCGGAGCGCTATAGCTGGTTCATGTCTCACTTGGAAACTTCTTTTTCCTCATGGTGAACAAAACTTTCGTCAATTCTGTTTGATTCTCTCGTTGCATAGCCCCTCTTTTTGTACTATTTCAGGAAGAGTCTACTGCCTCCGACCAGCTCCACCCTGACTTGGCTGAGCCGGCCACCCGACCTTGAGTTCAAATTTGCCGGGTGCCGCTTTAAAGAGCAACTTAAATAATTTCTTTTGTACAATATTGGGTGCATATACCTGAATCATCCTCTTGTAATTCGGACTCTACGTCCAATTGTACCTTTTGATCTTGCGTTACAGCATGCCTCGGGTTATCCGAAATAAACCATTATTATCATTATTATTATTAATAATGTCGTTGGCGGTGTCCATGTCGAATTTGACGGTCGGATTATACCTTGCTTCAACATATACTATATTATCTGTTGTATCTCCTGCTGGTAATGTATGGGCGTTCTCCAGGATGGGATGCGAAGAGGTGGTGCATCACCGGTCTCGGTTTGATGCTGCACTAAATTTTGACGACCAGTTTTAGCATCGCTTGCAAAGGCATCTAAGGGTTTGGTCAGCAGCCTGTTTTTGCCGTCTCCCACTGACGAAAGCAAAACCTGGTTTGCCCGTGGTATTACCCGTGACTGAAATGGGCACCGTGTACGACAAAAGAATTCACCTTTCCCGTGGCTGACTAAACAAGTTGAAGAATGTCTCGTCTTGTTTTAAACGTACCTGGTGCAGCATCAATTTGAACTTGGTGGGTAGTAGAAAAAGGCGGTTCCCATAACAGTTGGCCGTGGTGGTTGATCGACAATAACCGAAGAAAGTGGTGCTAACATTACCAAGTTGAACCGTGAAATTGACTATGTGAAGGTGATAGTCCCTCGCAACTTCGGACTTGGGACATGACGTTCATTCTACGGCGTTAGGGGCCGAGGAGGCTCACTGATAATACAAGGACCTGGACTTACGACTGGTCTTGGCCACTTTCGGCCTGTGCAAACTGAACTGAATTGAACTTCTTCCAGTCCTCCTGACCAGATAGTGCTATCCTTTGCAGGCACTAAAAGACCAGTGTTGTACTGCTGAGTGCCTGAATGCTTTTACACCTGGCCCCCACCATTCGGTGCCTGCAGCCTGTGTGCCGAAGTGTTTGGGTCTACCTACCCACGTAACCAAATGTCTACCATTGGCTTCTTATGACTATGGCCGTGGCACTTAAAAAAGCAAACTGATTTGATAGACTGGCTTGATCGATTCTCGCCGCGTGTTCGCGCCCTGGTACCAAACCGACAACGGTGGCACCGGCTTCACCTGGGCCTGGGTTACCAAGGCCGCCTTTGTCGAATTGACGGGACAGGAGGTCATTGTTTCCTAGTGGGTTACCCGTCTCTAAGCGCTCCAGGTGCTGCTGAGATCCTTCTGCCTACCGGAGTAATGGCGCGCGTTGATGCTGTGCAATCGCGTTGTATCGTGGCTTGGATCTGTTCCGTTTGGAAAGCTTTATCTAGAGCTTGAAGGATGGATAAGGGCGGTCGAATCATATATAGCTTCTCTAAGGTGGCGTCAAACAAGCCCACATTCTTGCCGCAGTAGTTCGGTGTGTTTCTCCCAGTGCTTTTGCTTAGAAAGTGCGTTCTAAGAAGTAAGCCGCAGATCTCGCATCGCCGTTGGCAGTCTTTCACCAGGAAGTTTGATGCTTTGTTTAAATTATAACGCATTCTCAAGGGTGAATAGCCTCGTTTACATTTCGCCGCCGTTAGGAAAAGTTTTCTGGTGTTGTAGAATCGTCGAGGATCGCTTCATCCCTGATGATATCCTTGGCCTCACTGTGTAGCAGCGAAGGAGCGCCCGCCCGGTGCTCACTTTCTGGCAAGCTTGTAATTTAGTCCCAGACGCCTGTCATCCGTCGTCGGAAACCGTCACCAAAACACAATCTTTCCAGCCGTGGAATAATTGAAACCATTTGCATGCGAGTAAGATTTGCATGCGTCAGAGATGTAAAAAGTGAAACCAGCGTTGACCGACGTCCTCCCTCCGAAGACATCACTGTAGTTCCACAATCTTCGTTCTCCCTCTCTGCCGCCCGTCTTTTCGGTGTTGCGATGGATTTAGCCTTTCACATGGCATCTCAGATCTTGACAGGCTGGCCAAGTCCGCAGTGTTACTTTCAAGGGATCATTCACGCACGGTATGATCTAAAATTAGTAGCAAACAAATTAGCTAAATCAAAACAAACAAGATCTCATGACAACCACAGACAATCAATCAAAGCACTCGGTAAACGGTTGTTTGGTGTGCCACACGGCAAGAGAACTCACGGTAGTCTCATAGGATACAACGGTAAATGTTTTCATACTGGCTTTGCTGCTGCATATTGAATGAATCGGTTTTACCTGATGAATTGTGGCCTGAAAGAGCTGAACTGATCCATCGAAGTGCTATGCCGTTTTTGTCTCAGTCTGTTGAAATAGTTTTATAGGGCAATGGTATATAGGCGTGTTGTCCCAGGTCCACCTTATGAAATCTGACGGCCTTTTTTGCTCTTTGTGCCACTGTTTCTTCCGTGATGGATGATTCGGAAATCTTCCTTGTTTTATTCGCGATACCCATGCGTCCTTTAAAAAGCTTGAGGAAGATTTTGATATTTTCAACGAGGGACTTGACATTTTATTTTTATGAAAATGTGAGAGCCGATAACTGGCCTAGCGACATAAAGTCAAAGTAGGCATCGAAGGCCGTCGTCCGAGTAAACATATGTATGCATACCTACATGTGTACGTATATTAATTATATTCATTTAATCACCATACAGTTATTTATGTATATTTATATATATACATCGCATTTGGGGATACATGAGCATGTACGGATGTACATAAATATATATATATACATATATATATATATATAAATATATAAAGCCTACATGAATGTCTGCAGATATACGTACATATATCTAAATTAGTGTTTATGGCTTGGAACAGGAAAACATATGGACGTGCAGTTTAAGTGCACACACACGTAAGCATCAAGTTCTGAGTCCATACGAAAAGTTTTGGCATGTTTCGACGGGATTTTGTGTACGGTTTGCTCGTTGGACATAATATTTTGATCAGAAATGGTAACAAATTTAAGTTATATAACTCGGACTAGTATTGAAGTAAGATAACGTTACATGTGGCTGTCCGCGCCATTCGTTAAAAAAAGACATTTCGTAATCACAGCATAATTGCGTACTGCCTCAGCACTCATTCATTCTTCGATAAGCACGTCTACCGTCGTTATCAATCATCATGGACAGTGTTCTCGCGCTTACCTGGAACTGCAGAATTCCCCAAACTATTTGAGCGTGATCGTCCACCCAATCAAACTGGCAGCCAGGTTTTGAATTTGCCCACTGTTGCATCCAAAACAGACACCAGAATACACAGTGCGCCACAGCTTCAGGCGGAGGGTGGAGGGAGGGTGAGTATTTTAAACGACGACAGGTTTCTTCATTTCTCTTGTTCATGCATGACACCGTATTGCTGGTTCGGTTGGCCACTGATAAACTTCGCTTCCGCCTCTGAAAATTGAGGAAAGAAATGTGCACATTAGGTGGCGGTTAATTCCGTATCGCACTTAACACCACCCCATGCAGGGAGGCGCATCGGTATAGCACAGTCCGTTTCAGGTCTTACGAGGATTCGGTTCAGTTTATTTCAACTCCCAAAACCTGGCGGCAGCTTACTAGGTAACTAAATTTGCACTAGTGAGCTATTGGATCCCCAGTTGCCAAGACGTTTGTAGGGGTAGTTTCTTCTTCGCAGGCTCGTCCGGGAACTGCAGGGCAGTAAATTTGAGATTTGACCTGCCACAATTCTTCCTTCCGGTTTGACTCCAGGATCACGCCGGTATTCTTTAACTCTGCTTAACCGATCGCTGCACGAGAAGAAAATAGAAGACAAACAAGTGAAAGAAGAACAGAAGGTTAACGCTGGGGGATTGCTATCGCTACCCCCGCCAAAATGTCCCTCCAAAGCCTTATCCAGTAGACCTCTAAAGGCTCCACCGAGGGTGATCCATTCATCCCCCTAATTCGTTTCACTCGACGACGAACCTCAAAGCAAACGACTTTCTCTTTATCCCTATTCTTACACGACCTTTCGCGAGATTAGTCTTTGCCCTTGCAGTCTGTCATCCCCCAAAGTCCAAACAGAATGGCCCACGTACAGCTGACGTTCCCATCAGTCCACCAGTTTTGAACGCTTCGATTCTGTCCTTTCTGGCAGGGACGGGTTTATCTTGTACACTTTTTGTTCGTAGCTTAGTCCCCGGCAACATACAAACTATCCAGAGGCAGTAGGTCAGCATCCTACATTAGCCTGGTAACCTAAACACTGAGGGTGTGAACGCACATGCTCTTGTCCCTCATCCGACTCTCCAGAAAGACATTCAAACGTCTCCCGGATATGAGACCATTTTCCGATTCTACAACTTCTACTGGCAACGCTTTCCTGGGATTGTCTCCGTTTTTGACGGGTGGCATACCAGAGGCAGGCTCTCCGAAAGCGGTTTCATTAGTATCAGCCGTGACCTCGAGTACCGTTTGCCCACGTACAAGGGAAAGTACGTCCCCAGCTCTAGTCCTGAATCTCCAAGAAGATTGCTCCTGGTATAGGTGAGATTGCCTCAGGTGCCGCGATGTGCCTCTAGGACTAGTCGGGTGGTTTGGAGATTACCTTCATAAATAAGCCCACGCGATATAATGATGGGGACAAAAGCAGCCCTCAGCTCGCGTTCTGGCTTTGCATCTTCCGCAGCCATACCGGGGAATGTGAAAAGTCCACCGTATCCCAGTCACGGGATTGCACAAAAAGCATACAGAAATTTGAAGGGTGTAGATAAGAGTATAAAAGAACCGCGTATCGCTCCGTAACTGCAACAACATCACGCACATGCTCCGTCCGTGTGGGCCTTGGTCCCCATATTTAGGGCCACTGATACCTCAAGATGTTTCTCACAATATGACTTGCGATTGGGAACCTCGTGTGAGTAGTATGGTGCGTCACTCTCCACTCTTCCCAAGGTCATATAAGCTCATACTTCTACCTTGATAAAGAGTCGCCATTCCTCGAACCAGTGTTCCGGTGAGTATAAGCTGCCCCGTAAAATTCGACAGTCGGCCTCTGACCCGATAGTTCTTTACAATTCAAGGTCATCCACGCAAATGAAGCAAGGTGATCGGAAAGCAGATGACACATCATTTATATACACCGAGAAATATGGCGGACCAAAAACTGATTCCTGTGGGGCTCCATTGTGTGCACGGAAGTAACGCGATAATGACTGCGCACTTTTCTCCAATCAAGAGACCTATGGCGGCTTCAAAACGGAGGGCCCCGATTTTTTGCCACAGTTATTCATGTCGTACTCCGTCGGATGCCTTGTTGAAGTCGACAGAGATTGCTTTCATGTGGAGTTCTGTGGACTAGGCTTCGGACTAATTTTCAAGGAGAATGCACCCGGCTGGATATAAAAGAATGCGTCCCCGAAGCCAGTTTTGCTGCAGGCATGGTAGCTAGCTACTACCGACGTATTCTCTGAAGTGCAAAACTACTAGAAATTTCGGTTTCACGCCCGGCTCGGTTCCCGCCGATGTTGTCACCCTCGTAGCTCAGCTGATAGGCGCTCTGACGGAAGCTTGTTTTCTAGGCACTTCCATGATCTAGTTTGCTTTTCTACGCTTCGAATGCTATCCTTCAGTCCGGCCAACACAGATTTTTCTGACTCAGAGCAGTTCGTGTGGGCCTCGATTTTCTTCACTGATGGATTCTTCATTTTGGTCCACTCATGACACACGCGCGCTCACGCGCAGATGCGTCAATCTAAGCCAGATGGTGATCGGGCTCAGCTCGCATACTGCTTCGTCACCTGGGCAAATGGAACTTTCTTTCCGACTGGTTGTTTGGCGTGAACAGTTGGATAGACTCATTTGCTGACGCGTGACGTTTCCAATTAGATGCCTCAAGACTTGAGGTTTTACTGTTTATTGAATCTGTTACTTACGATAACAATAGGACCGTGCCAAAGGACAGCCTGCTTCTATTGGATTGGAACTGAGACTTCTCTCGTAACGCCTTTGCCTGGTCATGGCATGGGACAGTAATCGGCAGACAACCTAGTTGAGTGCAAGCATATAGCAAAACCGGATCCAACCAAGCTAACAGTGGTGGCTTGTTTCCTTTATCCAGTATTTATTCATTAAAAAATTGCGTGTTGGGATACTCTGGAACTTTAAAAGCCGACATTTCTTCAGTTCTTTTGCTTTCAGAGATAAACACCCTCCGACCATGGAAATTGATAGGGTTTGACTGGAAGTAGCCCTCCAGTTGCTTCGATCTCGGCGATTACTAAGGGAAGCGTGATGGTTATTGCTTCGCACCTCTGGAAAAGGCAGGCGCTCCGATGTATGCTCGGGTCCGTAGTGTCGCCCATCGACTTTCACTTTGCTATCTTCCACCTTGACCAGTGAGTTGTCCTCCAGCAATACATGAATGCTAATCGTAGTTCTTCCTTCACATTTCAGACGAGCAAGCGTACTTTCTGGAGTAAACGTAATCAACGGCAAGTGATTCCTCGAATAAACACCACCTTAGAAAGTTTCAGTTCGAAGCAATGACTAAAAATGCCTTGATGGTGCTGATATCCCGCCGCGGGTACAAGTAGGAGTTGGCAAATTTGACTTCTGCGCCACAGCAGATCTCTGAGAACCAGGCCAAACCACGGAGGTCCGTTTTACGTGGACAACACCGAGAGGAGGGGCAAATAATTGGCACAGACGAAGTACCCCATCTTGAATAAAATACCAGGCCTAGTCAAAGTTATACTTTCTACTGGGGTACCAAAGGACGGATAACTCTAATGTGTACACTTCATCAAACGGCATGCCCCAAAGTTACGGAGCAACCTCCAATCTCATTGGAAACTGCAGTCCTTGTAGGTTACAAGAACTGCGATTCGAGTAAAGCGTAGCCAATTTACTCGATTTCCTAAACCAGAACAGGATTGATTCGTGGTTTCTACCGTGCTTAATTGAAAACTGAAATGTGCAAACGTGCAAATCTCAGTCAAGCATCCAAATGGACCTAACAGTAATACCAACAGGTTCACTATCCCGTGGTCCAAGCACGAAGGTCAGAATCGGTTCAAGGCCAGATTGTGATGTCTCACATAAACAAAGAAGCATGTAAAAGTGTAGTGCATGGACGAGCTTAGCAAAGTGATGTTAAATGTAGTCATATTCAGGAAGTACGTAAAACTCTTGGAAGATATTCTAATAAAGGTTCTTGACTCTACTCCTCGCCATGCGCCATCAGAACCAAAGTTCCACTGGCTCCCTGTGGTGGTCTGAACAAGAAGCCTTTCGCTCCAAAGCAACTGGGAGATATGATTACTTTCAACAGAGAGCTGCCTTCCCCTTTATTACGAGGTGGTTGAATCAGATGCTGACAAAGATATGCTTCCTGGAGAAATGAAATGAGTTTTCGATCACATTGATGGGTACAAGATAGGCGTTTTAAATTTCTCCAAAGAAAGTTTGGGCAATTATAGTTGTTATGATCGGAACAATGACTGTGCACTGCTTATCTGCATGCATCCGTTAGTATGCTTTTCGAGTTTGCTAATGGAGTCCAAGAAAAGACACCAACGGATTCATGCCCACCTGCAACCAGCTTCAGACGACGCTATAAGTATTTACCACAGCCTCCCGAATTTGAGCAAACATCCGGTCGTATTGATTGCACATCGGACCTGACGAACACAATAAAACCACCGCCTTTGGTTTGAATCATGTCTACACGGCAGAGCCCGTGGTCCGCAACAGCCACCCTCGATTCTAAGACATATGTAGCGATCTGTGTTTCTGTCAGTGCTACAAACTCTGGTTTGTGGCATGTTACCCGAAATTCCTTCCCGTTCCGCTTCCACAGAAGACTCCGGGGGTTTCAGGATGATCGCGGTTTGTCCACTGCTCTCTGCGGGGCGAGCCACCCTCTAATGAGGGTTCAATAACGGGGGCAGTTGGCGACTTGCAGTTAGAGGATGCCACCTAACGTAAACTTGGCCCGTTCACCCAGAAGATCCCTTTTGTGTAGTTTCATTTATTTATTTGCTCGACTCCGCCGAAGCTCACTAGTTACCATCTCCACCTTATACCCCACCTCAGGATTTTAGCCACGCCGAAGTCATCTTTGCACCCTTCAGTCTGAGCGACTGTTGGAATGCAAAAAGAAGTTACTTTGCAGGGCTAAGGACTAATTCTACTCACCTGGTGTAAAGAACGAACACTGAAAATCCTTCTAAATGTTCAACGTGCTTTGTGAATTTGACTATATTCAACATTATCTTGGAAAGCTCGCTCATACACCACACATTTTCACGTTTGTTTATCCATGTGAGACATTTGAATTTGGCCTTGAACCGTTTCTGACTGTCGTGCTTGAGCCACGGGGCTTTGGACCTTTGGGTTTTACTGTGAAGCCTATTTGGCCGCATACTTGAGGTTCGTATATATTTGTATCCTTTGTGCATTTCAATTTAGTACCGTAGAAGCTACGAATCAATCTTGTTCTAGTTTTGGGATTCGTTTGAATTGGCTACGCGTTGCTCGATTTGCGAGATTTGACTTACAGTACTCAAGTGGAACCTGGACAAGAAAACTCATTGGAAATGCCCAGACGAGGAAGCAAGGACCTTTTGAGATAACAGGAAATAACTCGGCAAGTCTCTGGGGATGGTTCGGGTGTTATTGATTCTCTAGATAATGCTAAGTTTACTAGCTCTGTCAGTGCCAGGTCATATATCTCTAACCGCGATGCGTTTGACGATATTAATACTTATAGAATGAGAGTAATATAATTAGAAAACGAGCTGCGGTTAGCCAGAAAGGAAGCAGAGCCCCTTACACAAGGAACTGGTCTCAGAGAGCCAGCAAAGAGTCCATGTAGTTTACAATGTCAACATCGAAAAGGCACTGTGATCGACGAATATAAACCCTTGAAACAGCCTGAAACTACCGAGGTTTTGGCTCTTGACCTGCCGAGAGTGGAGCTGTCCCACTTTGACAGGCACCCCGACCAATACTGTATATTCATGAAACAATTCGAAAATTTTGTTGAGTGCAAAGTTGCAGATCCTGGTCAAAGGTTTTTTGTGCTTATTACATTACTGTCGTGGGAGAGCCAAAAGTGCTATCGAAGGCTGCGCGATGCTTGATCAACCGATGGGGTACATCAGGCGCGCAGAATCCTGAAAGATTTGTTTGGACAACCATTCAAGGTGGCTAGAAGCCTAATTGATAGTGTTTTATTGGAGGCGAAAAGGACTGAGGGCAAGGCTGAATCACTGTCGAGTTTGGTGATAAAAATGCAGAATTGCAGTATAGCACTGGAGCACTTAGGATACCAGTCTGATCTGAATGCATTGCACACACAGGAATGCATTGTCCGATGTCCATCTATTGATTTACAGAGCCGATGGGCATAGGAAGCTGAAAAAATAAATATGCTTGAGCGGGAATCTACGTTCAGCGGTTTGACGGAGTTCATAGGTCGTCAATCCCGTATCGCCAACAGTCGATTTGGACAAATCGTACGCGAAAGTTACAGACTGGCGCGAAGGGAACCAACATCTCAAATTGTGGAGAAGGACTGTAACCAAACCCAGTCCTTGGCTAACATGCACATGATAAGTCAAGAACCCGAGAGGTCAGCTGAATGCAAGCTATGCAACTCCCTGCATCGGTTACTAGATTGTCCGACCTTTCATGGGATGAGTGTACCCGATCGGTGGTGCGCAGTAAAAAGGATTGGCTCATGCTTTATGTGTTTGAACAACTCTCATGGAGCCTCTGAATGCAGCTCAAGAGTGAAATGCAACCAAGACGGATGCTCGGGTAATCATCACTCGTTACTGCATGGCCTTCTCAACAATAGACCTGTTCAGCCGGATGAACCCAAAATTGTCTGTTCAACGGGACATGACGATTTCAAACCAGCAAGATTAGGCATCGTACCTGTCGGTATCGTGACACCTAAAGGACTGAGGAGAGTCAATGCATTTTTGGACACGGGGTCGGATACCTCGCTGATTACTCGCGAGCTTGTAGAAAGCTGTGAACTAGTAGGCGAGCCTACCTCGCTCACTATCAGCACGATTGCAGGGGGTCATGTTAGCAATTCTAAGAGGCTGACCCTGCAGTTTACGTCTTTATCTGATGAGGGGACCGTAGAAATTCCGGAAGCTTTTGCAATAGACAGCTTGCCAATGAGACCAGTCGACTCTGTTAGATCGATCGCCAAGAGATGGTCTCATCTCAGGGACATAGAGTTCGAAGAAGTGTCTAGCCCCTACGTTGACATACTAATTGGATGCAATGTACCAGAGGCTCACTGGGTGCTTGAACAGAGCATATGCAATCGAAAAGAACCATTCGCTACGCGAACGATACTAGGCTGGACACTTCTCGGACCCTTGACGAGCGAACTTCAACAATCGGCATCAATAAATTGCTCAAATGTTGCTGAGAGAAGTGCCTCTGTAGAACACAATCAGCCTTTCGATATTGAATCCAACGGTCCATCTCAGAAAAGCGAAGTTCACTCAAAGGATCAGTCGGTGCTTTCGATGGCGAATTCAAAGACGGGACGTCACAGTGGGCAACATGAAGTTGCTATACCCAAGAGACCACCGTCAAGTCACCTATCGAGAAAAGGAGAAGTTGCCCGGAGGCTTTTGAAATATCATAAAAAAGGACACCAGCAGGTCACCCAAAGCAGCTTGAAATTTGCCGACCCAGTGACAGTGTACGGTACCTGGGTGGAACTGCATGGCCGGCGGCGAAACAAAGTACCCTTTGCCAAAACAAAAATTGCTGAGCTGAAGTCAGTATCCCTAAACGAGCTCAAAACGACTGCACTGGTATTGGGTTTTAAGGTAGCACGAATGCTAAAAGAGAACTGCACCACCGCCGAACTGAGCCTTGCCTATTGGACAGATCCTACAGTTGTGTTACATTACAGGAAACGGAAGAAACGAAGAACGTGTTCGAGACATCAGAGAGTTAATCCACTCGTAGCAGGAAACAGCGAGGAAAATGTTGATGATTCGAGCTCGAAACCACATACAAAAGACAAAGTAGCTCGCAGATCGCCTCGCTCCGAGTTACTCAGCACTTTATTGCATTTCATGCTCTACAACTAATCAACTGGACCCATTTTTTCTGAAAGGTTGCAAATGTACTTAGTTCCAGTTTCTATCTAGCGTGCACATAGGCGAAGAGGAGAAATTCACCAGTATTTCACTTGAACAGTTCAGGTGAGGCATACTAGCTGTGAGCACATTGTGAAACTATTATTATCTTTAAAGAAGAACATTTATTTACATTTTATACAATATTGATTGTCACATATTTTGTGCACAGAAAAACTTTGAAATACTCTGATAGATGCCAGTATTTGATCAATCTCCGTGTTCATGTGTATTTCGATACTGTCCGCCGTACACTTGTTTTCGAAATTTATTCATAATCAGAAACCGGTTTTCATTTCTTTCGGAAGATTTGGTGCGTTAATTTTATGTAATTCCACTGGTTCGTGACCTGTCAATTTTACGCGATATCTCATTGGGCGTTGCACCTGCGTTCAACTTCTGCGCTCATACTTGTAAACAAAATTAGTCTAACCAGTTGCTGCAATGGGTTACTGCTTGTGATGCTTAGACTTATTTCGTGCGGCGAAACACTTCACTCTGCGAAGCCTTCATCTTCATCGTGCGTCTGACTATATGCGCCGGTCTCCTGATGAATATGTCAACCTCAAGTTGTGCAGCGGGATTTGGAATTGATTCCTTATGGATTGTGCGATGATGACTACGGCGAAAACCTGTTTCACGTTCAGATGACACAGGAAGTTAGTAACCACAGGCACTAACAATAAGTTAAAGGTAGATAGGGTGAGAATCATGACCCCTTCCTGAACCTTAGACAACCATTTTCGCGGAAGGATTTTGGCCGGCGGTGTAAAGAACGAATACTGAAAATCCTTCTAAATGTTCAACGTGCTTTGTGAATTTGACTATATTCAACATTATCTTGGAAAGCTCGCTCATACACCACACATTTTCACGTTTGTTTATCCATGTGAGACATTTGAACTTGGCCTTGAACCGTTTCTGACTGTCGTGCTTGAGCCACGGGGCTTTGGACCTTTGGGTTTTACTGTGAAGCCTATTTGGCCGCATACTTGAGGTTCGTATATATTTGTATCCTTTGTGCATTTCAATTTAGTACCGTAGAAGCTACGAATCAATCTTGTTCTAGTTTTGGGATTCGTTTGAATTGGCTACGCGTTGCTCGATTTGCGAGATTTGACTTACACCTGGGTTGGCCGTTTTTCCCCGTTCTTCTAGCTAAAATGTGGCTTTTACTCGTGCATTCTTCCCTACTTCCTCCTCAGATTGAGTGAATAGTTTTCCAAAGATTTCATTCGTTAGAGCCAAATCATGAACATCGATCTCTCCATGAGCCACTACCTTACTGTGCGGAAGGTTTATCACTAAGAATCCTTGTTTCCTCGGTAAAAGAGCATTTTGCTGTCGATTGGGTGTAATAATGATAATTGTTTATTTCGGAAACGTCTGAAGCATGCTGTTTGCATGATCTTGTTGATGCAGGTGATGGAATGGACATATAATTCATGGGAATATGGAAACTCTCATAAAAAATATTGGATAAAAAGGCTCAGAAGGGGGATTAAAGTAGGATGAAAATAGGATAAACGTATGCACACCATAGAGATAGTTTGGAGTTTAAATGAGCTCTGGAGCGGATTTGAATGGACGCCCGGTGAGTTTGGAAGTCGGGGTCAGATGGACTGAATGGATGGTCCGGGCAGTTACATATAAAGGCCGACTGGTAAACATGGGAAAGGATGGAGATCGGTATAAGGAACTGTAGTAGCGAGGAACGATGGAGAAAAAGGTGAGGTGCACTGCAGTGGATTAGATATCAATGTAGCATTGGTACTTAGCAGTGGATTGTCGGCGGACAGGGCACAAAACTCACCGTAAAACAGGGAGCGAGCAATGCAAGACGTAGAGGGATGATCAGATGACAGAAACGATTTCGAAAAATTAGATACGGTAGATGTGAGGCATAAATGAACAGTTGAGGGATGCCTATGATTACGGTCGTTGGGTTGATAACAAGGGAAATGATCGTTGAGGAATTGCAAGATGCAGAGCGCGTGCACATAGATTTATGCGTTAGTTTATATATATATATATATATTTATTATATATGTATATATAGGTATGAGAGAAGCAGGAGCAATAACAATGGGGTCGTAGAAAGAGATTACCAGTCATTAGGAGGAGTACGTAATGTTAGATAAGTTGGTTGTAGAATTAACTTTGGAATATCGCGGTGGATTATCTTCGTGCATATGGCAGCCCAACGGAGAAAAAAATAGAATGCGATAGCACAGAAGTGATGAAGACTGTGAGGAGCAGTTCATGGAGGAGTGAAGATGAAAGACAGGATCAAGGAAAACAGGTAAGAATGGGTCTAATTATTTGATCAATGCAGGTGCGAGATGTAGTGACGGACCAGAGGAATCGGGTAGTGACAGGTCAAACAATTTGGAACTGTGAAAGAACGCCATGACGTAACGTTGTCATTACAATGGTGGAACACGGAAAAGCGGACCACATTGGAAGGTACAGAAAAATGCCTGTAGCGAGCAATAAACTGATCAAGGGATGAAAGCAACGACCAAGGAGACACAGGTAAGAAATCACCGATCAGATCATTTTACTGCAGATGAAACACGAAGGAGGCGGACAAGGAAGCGGGAAGCCTCGAGATAAGTGGACCAGTAATAGAACAAAAAGGCCACACAAAAAATGAATGCGCAACGGAGTTGGGGCAATGGAGCTGGAGAACTGTGTGCCGGCAGACAATTGAACTGGTGGACACCAATCAGGACACTGGAAAGAACCACAGAGGAATCGCGGAGCCAAGTGAGGAAGATATGGTGGTGATGATTAGATAATAAATTCGACTGTAAAAGATGCAAAGTTTAAAGTGGCAAGTTCCAATGTGCGGATTGGTCATGAGTGCGGGTGCGATTGGTGAACCATGGCATTGGGCATGAGGAGGGATTTAACAGAACGCCAGGTTTAAAGAAGCTATCAATGGGCGTTCTGAGCAGAGCGTAACACCAAGCGCATAGATGATAGAAGCCAGCAATAACGGCAGGTGGGAAAAGAGATATTGGCGAGCGTCGACGGAAAAGAGTGGTTAGGACGATAGTGACTCAATGTAGTGAAAGTTGATGTAGAGAGAGGCGATAGGAGGAAGGACAAAACGGGTAGGTGTGCATACCGTGGTAGGGCGACAAAAATGGGAAGCGGGAACAGATGATAAGAGCTATAGGTGAACAAGCTGTGGCGGAAAAAGGATGAGGAGCATGCAATTTCCAGCCGACAGCATTGGATTCGGTAGTCCGTGGAAAGTTAGAGCGTGCCATCCGCAACCGTTGCTGGTGAGTGGGACTGGCCGTGCGCTGGGCACCCAACCTGAAAAACACTTCGTGAAGTGAACACAGGAGGTGTGATCCACCGGTCTTGTTGCGCTCGCACATCGTTGCAGACGGCCTGCATGCCCGATGTGCGCCGGCCATAGCGGTGGATCTGACCGCGCCCCGTACTGTTGGGAGTGGCACGAGTGTTCATGGATAATTGTACAGGGGACAAAGCGACCGCGATGGGGGTGCGTGAACCAGGAACGATTGACCAAGACGTGAGACCATGGATAGGAGAGCCAACGGAAACAACGAGTGGTAGACGACCGTGTAGCAATAATATCCAGGTGCACCTGCCAGGGAGATGGTAAGTACAATGCCCGAAGTGGTTGGCCGTCACGGATGATCACTGGAAAGGGAAAAAGGATAGAGAAGCGCAGTATGGGTGTGCCCCAGCCGAGAATCAACGGATACTGAGGAGAAAAAAGTGAATGTGATGGATAAGAGATGAACGTAGGTGAGCAAATAGGTTACCTTATGATGACAGGCGGTAGGATCGCTGTGGATCAGTGAAGGCAATGGCCTTAGTTCGCGGGGTGTACCTAGTGGCTTATGACGCAGAGGTAGTAGAGTTACAGTGTGAGACCTCTTTCAAAGGCCAGGTCGGCGGAGACGAGCTCATTGGTGAGCAATATAGCATTGGGGACTGTTAAGTATGACAAAAGTGCGCGCCTAAAAGCGAACATTGAGGAGGCACTGCGTAAGCTAAGGGGCAGCTTATTCCAGATTTTGGAATACGCTGACAGAAAGAATTGGGACTTCAGACAAATATTAGAATGAGGGACAGTGAGAGAGAAGGCACGGTGTCGGATCGGGTAGGAGCGAATGAGATGGTATAAGAGTGTAGGCCAGGCTATGGATTAGCTTAAAGAGAAAAATCAGGTTAAGCCTCATGCGACGAATCCATAGAGGCTCAATTTGTAGGAGCTCACAGAGCTGGCGGTATGTCAGGGCTAGGGAAACGCCCAACAGCCTTTTGGTGAAAGTACGCAAGACGTTCTCAAGAGATACAATGGAGGAACGTGGCCAGAGGCTGGAGGTTATGGGACAATATTCTAGGCGCGGTCTCACGTGTGAGAGATACATGGAGAGGCGACTGGCCGGTGTTAAGAAACACCGATTGATCAGGCCTGGGGTTCGCTTAGCCATAGCGATTTGGAACGATGCCTGTTCTGAGAAGTTAAAGGAACAAGAGTAGCGTACGCCAAGATCGGTAACCATGGGGTGTATGGGGATGGGCAGGCCGTCCAGACAAATTTGGCCGGGTGGTACGGTGCACTTGTATGGTAGGAGAAAGCTTTTCTCCGCGGAGAATTTCATAAACCACGAGATGCACCAAGTTTGGAGAACGAGTAAGTCATGCGATATGTTGCACAGAGTCACGGATAGGTCACTAGGGAGGAAAGAGTACACTATTTTTATATCGTCGGCAAAGAGGAAAGGAGTGCCGTGTCGAATAGAAGAGAAAATGTCATTGATATAAATAAGAAATAGTAATGAGCCTAAGACACTGCCTTGGATGACGCCGCTAGTAATTGGTTTGGCGGATGATAGGTGACCGTCGACGAGCACGGCTTGTGATCTGTGAGAGAGAAAGGGGGATAGCCAGGAGAGGAGAGGGTCAGCAATACCGAGAGATCGGATTCTGTGCAACAGATGAATATGGGGAACACGGTCAAAAGCCTTAGACATGTCGAAGTACAGGACAATTACAGAGTCGCCGGCATCGACAGCAGACGATAGGACATTAAGAAAGTCAAGCTGACAGGAAGAGCAGGAACGGGAGTTCAAGAAACCATGCTGACCAGGGTTCAGCAGGTTGTTAGACAGGAGGTACTGGACAATATGTTTTTTGATAATTCTCTCCATAATTTTGCAGACTACTGGGGTGTGATCAATGGGCCGATAGTTATCTGGGTCGTGTAATACGCCCTTTTTGAAGCGCGGAACTATAACCGAGGATTTCCATTGAGATGAGACGAAACTGTGAAGCATGGAGGTGGTATACATATTAAGTAACAATAAAGGGAGGTCAGGACCAGCAAAACGGAGGAGGGCCGGTGGGAGATCATCTGGTCCTGGTTTTGGGGAAGGTTTAACGGAGGAAACTGATTTTTCAATTTCTAGATGGGTGAAGGGAATCGATGAAAGAGAGGCAGAGGTGCAGGGGTGGATTGTAGAAGGGGGAATACCAGGACATTTTATAAGGGAGGAAGAAAAATGCTCATTGAAGGCCTGAAAAATAGATGCTGGAGTATTAGCGGTAGATGAGCCGCAGATGAGGAACTTGGGCGAGGTATGATTGGAGTGATTGGACCTTTTACTAGGGAGGTTGGACAGGTAGCCATTTTTGTTTGGGTTTGCTAAGGCGATGGCCGCTTGTCTTCTCAGATGCGAATCGACCATGCAACGCAGCCTCAGTTGTAGTTGGTGTATGCGCAGGAGAATTGTAAAGTCGTGTGATCTAGCGAAGGTAAGTTGCAGCTTAGACAGTTTACGCTCTAAAAGTGACAGGCGTGAGCTGCTGGATTTGGGGCGTGGAGCGGCACATGGGTTGGCGGTATTTAGGCAGTGTAGGAGGTTGGAGTAGAAAGAGTTCATAACAGTGAGGGGATCGGATGAGAGAAAAAATGTGTCCCAGGTAAGGGAGCGGATTATCATTGGCACTAAAGGCCAGTTACAGGAACGGTAAGAAGTCAGAGCAGGGGGAGAGGATTGCATCGGATGAGAACAGCTGAGCTTGCACCCGACAATACGGTGGTCACTACCCGGGAAGTGATCAGTAGTCTGCGTGATCATATTAGGAACATCAATGGAGAATACTAGGTCCAAAATGTTGTTCCTCCTAGTAGGGCAGGAGACATGTTGGGTCCATCCACCAAGACGGACACAAGAAAGGAAGGTGGAGAGGGCGGGAGGGCCGGTATAGGAGGACCAGCAAATTGAAGGAAAGTTAAAGTCACCCGCAATAATTTTTGCACTGGCAGGGTAGTCAAGCGCAGAATCAAAGACATCCACGGCGGAGTCAATTTTTGCGGGCTCCAGACCTGGGGGGACTTAGACGCAGCTAAGGAGGAGGTTCTGGCCGGAGGCGTGAATGGATAGCCATAACGAATCCTCAATAAGGAGAAGAGGGGAGTGGTCGATAACACTAGCGTGGATAGTGCATTTGACAAGGGCTAAACAGCCCCCTCCACGCCTGGACTGGCGGATGTTCGAGAAGCATTGATACCCAGCTATGCGAACAAGGTCAAGCGAAGCATCATCTGACAGCCAGGATTCAGTTACTAGTATGATGTCAGCGTTCGACGTAAATGCCAAAGATCGCAGGTGCGATATTTTTCTAATTATTGAGCGAGCGTTAATAAGAACTAGTAGGAATGAGTTCAGTGTCGGTGTGCGCAATGCATGGATGCCAGGTGCAAGACTAGTGGGATCGCTGTGACGATAGGAGTTGGGTCTCAGTGGGGATAGAGCGTCAGTAGAAGGGGGAGGGCAGGCAGTGTTGGGTGGGGGACGGAAAGTAGGAGAAGCGTTAGCATTAGGCGCAGGCAATCGCTGTGGGTGATCAATACGGTGAGTGTGCAGCACACCGCTGATGTGGGCCGGAGGGGTGTCACACGGTGCAGAGGGAGAAGGCACCATATTGCGAAGTGAGAGGTTAAGAATATCTGTCGAAGCGGGGTGGACAGGAGGGAGTGCATGGTGTGAGGTGCTAAGTGGCCTGACATCGAGTGGGGAGCGATCAGTGATATGAGTCTGTGAAAGTTTATCGATATGGTCCATAGGGCGACTAGCAATATGGCCACGGGTACGGAGGGCACCGATCAGGAAAAAAACGAGATCTTGACTGCAGGTAACCTACCTGTTGGGCAGAGTCAGTATAAGGCCGGTAGGTCGGTATGGGGGTGAAGGCATGTGGGAGAGTAACTGGAACGTAGTGTGGGGTGGGGGGCGGGAAGGGAGGGGCGAAATTTGGAAAGGTTTGGAGGCTCATGAGGGGCAGGGGAGCCGGTAAGCGGGGAGGTGGGGCGGGGAGGCGGGATACAGGTACGAACCTAGAATATCTGTTAGGGTATGTACGTGGTACTTCAGGGTTAGATGAGGGTTGGTGGAGGTGATCAGGGGGGGGCAGCGGGGGCGTGCTTGGGCTATAGTATGGAGGGTTGGTGTCTGGGGGGCAGGGAGGGATATACGGTAGCAACGGAGATGGAGGATTAGTGTGACCCATGCGATCAGAGAGGGGGAAAGACAGTGGAAGGGGGTGCTAGGCAATGGAAGGGTAAGTGGCACTGGCAAGGCCATGAAGGTCACTACTGCATATAGGGACGATTGTTACGAACGTTTGAGCAATGCGTAGCTAAATTCGCAACGGATCCCGAAATCAAAAGACGATTATCCGTGATATTCTACGATACTGGATTATTACAATAAACAATGACATAAACAATATACAAACCTCAATAATACGATCACAAGGACTCAACAACGAGAAACCGAATAGCAGCGTGTGAGCAGACAGCACGTGCGTCACGCAGGTCCTGAACAAGGATGTGCCAAAGTAGCGCTCTGGGCGCGAACAAACAACAATTGGTCCAGAAAAACAACCAGTTCGTAAAGACAAGTCAATAGTGTATGGAAATGAGTGATGTTGGGAAAAACACTGAATCGCGAGGGAAAAAGGGGGATTTTCCACGACCGGCTGTTACACCGCCCACCAAAATCCTCCTGGATCCTTAGCAGAGTCAAAGGTTCGGTATAAAGGTACTGATTCTTCCTACCTGCCTAGGCCCTGCTGTCAGTGCGCGCGTCTAATGCTCGTCGTCAACGTTCTACTACTGGTCGCACCTAATCCATTGGCTACATAGACGTGAGGCTAGTCTACATCTTCCACAAGACCAAATGACCGATGGCGGGCGTGAATGGTCACATAGACGTTGTCCTCGTAAGGGACCGTCCGGTCATGGATGTACGTGCTTGAGTGTGTGTGTGAGTGCGTGTGTGTGTGCCGGGGTTACAATAAAATCACAGGTATGACTACACATCAAAGGAGGACTTTCTGCAATGTCAACAAAAGACCACGTGGCAAAAAAACGAGTAAAATGTAGCATGTATGTGCGATCTGAGCTCCGCTACTTCCACATACGCAAGGGGCATTCGGTAGCGTCAACAAAAAGCAAAACAACGAACGCTGTCACATGTTTGATGGGTTTACGGGATGTAGAGTGCGTCGTGCATGCGTGTATGTATCGGGATGTACAATGGAATCGCATTCATCACCACATATCGGAAAGAACCTTCTGTAATGTCAACGGAAAGACCGCGAGCACCTTAACGTTTTTGACGGAGACCGTGTGGTATATATGGTGTTTCTTTATCCACCTCGATTACTGGTGTGAAAAAGGTTTACTAGGCCTCAGGGTTATCAGCTCCTCCGTCTTCGCTCTCGAGTAGGTTAATACTGCGTATGTCACGAATGAGCACTCCGTTAGCTGTCTTCACCTTCACCGTTCTTATCATTCCGTCAGTGCTTTTGATGGTTTCCGTAACTACTCCCAAAGACCAAGCGCTGAAATGTGCGCGTTCGTCGGCGATCATAACCACGTCCCCAACTTTGAATGGTCTTGTTTTGGCCAGCCACTTCTGTCGAGTCTGCAAAGCCGGTAGGTACTCCCGTAGCCATCGCCTCCAGAAGACCTTGGCCAGATAATTCGCTTGCTTCCACCCGTGGAGGTAGCTCCCGCGAAGGTTTACCGGCCCTTGGAAACCCTCGTTCGACCTTAGCGTCAATAAGTCGTTTGGGGTGAGCGCCAGGTGGGTGGGGTCGCCGTTCAATACTGGAACCAGGGGGCGGTTGTTCAGGATTCGCTCCACCTCAGTCATAACGGTGTTCAGCGTCTCGTCGTCGGGCGGCTGCTGCTCCATGATTGACAGCAATATCCGTCTGGCGGACCGGATCATGCGTTCTCATATGCCACCTCGGTGACTGGCCTGTAGGGGGTTGAAATGCCATTGTATGCCGTAGGCCACGGTTCGATTCTGCAGTTCGTCCCTGTTTATGTTCTTGTGCCAACGCTGCAATTCCCGTTGAGCGCCCACAAAGTTCGATCCATTATCTGAGTATATATCGGCCGGTACGCCTCTTCGGTTGATAAATCTTTGCAAGGCCCGTAGAAACGAATCGGTCGTCATCGAATGTGCGACTTCTAGGTGTACCACACGTGATTTCATGCACGTCATGATACATCCGTATCGCTTTTCTAATCTTTTCCGCACTTGATCCACAAGGGCCCGAAATAGTCCAACTCGGTGTCACTGAACGGCCACCAGCCCGTAGTCACCCTGCATTCTGGTAGTGGGGCCATGAGTTGTTTGCCTGCTGTGGCATTGCGTCTCCTGCATTGCACACACCGTCGGATTACGCGTTTTACAGTCTCTCGTCCTCTCAACAACCAAAGACGCTTTTGGATGACGCCCGTCACGTGACTTTCCCCGGCATGTCCCTCCATGGCGTGGACGTGTTGAATCATTAGCTCTACTACAGGTTGTCTCGCAGGCAGCAGTATAGGATACTTTGTGTCGAAGTTCAGGTGGGCGTTGGTCAGCCTACCATCCACCCGCAGCAGTCCGTTGACGAGTTTGGGGTTTAAACGCTTCAGCTCGCCTCTTGGAGATGGCATGTCTATATTGGTCGGCCCCACTTCTTCCGCCCTCTTGAGTTCTCGGGCGAAAGCCTCGCGTTGTATCATTCTGAAAATATCATACTCTGCCGCTTGTAGCTCTTCGGGACCTATCGGGCCGACCCGTATCCGACCTGAGGGCCGTAGCCCTTTCATGACTAGTAAATTTATCTTGAACCTGGTTAACCAAACTAGCGAACGAAGCGTCTTCATCCAGGAAGAAAACCTGACCAGTCGCGATAGAATGGACGACGCTTCGACGACGTTGGTTGCTATCACTACGCCTTTGATCTCCAGTTCCACTTCCGTAGGGGTTTTTAATTCGAACACGGGCCAGTCCTGTTTGGGCAATTGCAGGAAGTTTGGCCCTCTCGTCCACGTGTCCAGTTGCCTGAAGTTGTTCGCACCTCGGGAGCACAGGTCGGCCGGATTATCGCCAGACCTGACATGACTCCACTGGTGCGTGGCTGATTCATCGTGGATAATCGTGAGCCGGTTAGCAACGAAAGTACTAAACCGGCTCCGGACGTTGTTAATGTAGTAAAGTACTATCGTTGAATCCGTCCAGAATATCACCGATCAAATGTAGAGATCGAAACATCTCTTCACAGCTTGCACCACCCTGACTGCCAACACGGCTGCGCTGAGTTCAAGGCGTGGGATTGAGACCGACTTCAGTGGAGCAACGCGGGCTTTGGCGAACAGGATCCTCGTGGTATATTGTCCATCTCCTGCGCACCATCGTCCGTACACCACAGCTCCATAACCGACTTCGGATGCATCGGAAAAGGCATGTAGTTCTCCGGTCCGTGTCGTATGGCCAGGAGTCAAACATCGTGGGATTCTTATGTCCCCTAATTTCTTCAAGGTGTTCAAAAATTCTTCCCAGTCCAGCCGGTCCCCTCGGTCCAGTGACTGGTCCCAATCAACTTTCTTACGGCACAGCCGCTGCAGCAAGATCTTTCCGGGTAGTAGCCATGGTGAGACGAAACCGAGCGGGTCGAACAAACTTGAGACGGCAGATAGTATGCCAGGACGGGTTATCGGCAGCTCGGGAACGTTCAGTTCGAAAACAAAATCGTCCGTTTCCGCGTCCCATTGTATCCCTAAGGTGCGCTCGATAGGAAGTGGAGAGCCGTCCAAATCTCTTACCCTTTCGGCCTTTTCGTGATACGGGATGACTTTCAGCACTTCTGAAGCGTTCGACATCCATTTAGTTAGATGGAAGCCGCCCTCTTCCAGCAATCTCGTCAGACCCCTGAACTGCTCTAGAGCTGATTCCACATCATCGAATGACCCAAGGTAGTCGTCGACGTAGAAGTTCCTGCTGACGCTTTCTACCACCGTCCGATGTACTGGATCGCCATGTTTGTTCGCTGATTCTCGGAGGGCGTAGTTTGCACAAAATGGTGACGATATGGCTCCGAAGGGGTGGACGGTCATCCTATAATTCACCACTGCGTTGTCCCGGTCGCTCCCTTCCCACCACAGGAAACGCAAAGCATCTCGTTCTCCTACCGGAATCTTCACCTGATGGAACATTTCCCCAATGTCAGCAGACAAAGCCACTTTACCCACTCTGAGACGGCACAAAACATCGATCAGTGGAGTGATCCAGTCAGGCCCCTGTAGTAGGCGATCGTTTAACGACTTGCCCTGGAACTTGGCCGCACAGTCTAAAACCACCCGCAGTTTATTGGGTTTCTTAGGGTTGATAACCGGATGGTGAGGCAGATACCAGATACCCCTTTTGCTGTCGGTGTTAACAGGCACTTTTTCAACGTAACCGAGGGTCTCGTTTCGCATCATCAAATCCGCGTATCGTTCCCACAGATTCTGGTCTCGAATGAAGCGTTCTTTTAGTCGTAGTAATCGTTGGAGAACATAATTTCTGTTGTCAGTCCACGGGTTGTCCGGTGTGCGCCATGGGAGGGGAACCTCGAACTGTTTTTTGAGGCCTCTAGAGCCTTGCCGCACCGTTTGTAGAGCGAAGTGATCCTCTTGAGACAACGTCGGTCTTTCGTCTCCAATGGCATGAAACTCCTTTTCATACAGCCGTTGCAGATGATACTCTATGCGGTCCGTTTCGGCGGATAAGTAATTCACGGAACCGCGTGCCCCTACTGGACCGTATAACATCCATCCCAGAACCGTGCGTACGGCATAAGGTGCCTGGCGGTCGCCCACTCTCTGGTCAAGCACCCAATGCGCCTCTGGCACGTCGCAGCCGATGAGGAGATCCACTTCATCATCTTCCCAGTCTACAACGGTTACATCCTGCAGGTGGGGCCACCGAGTCAAGATTGCGTTCACCGACCTTGGTGCTCGCATGGGGAGATCCGCTGACGTGAATGCCTCCGTTGGTTCAATTTCCTCGTTAGTGTCTAGAGAGATGAGTTGCAGCCTTAATCTACCGGCAGTCATTACCTGTGTTCCGCCCACCGTGCTCACCGCTAACGACGTCGCACCTTTAGCCAGTTGGTGTTTGTCGGCAAACCGCTCTTTCACTAAAGTGGTGTCGGATCCACTATCAACGAAAGCCAACGCCTTGACTATCCCAGTCGGAGTCACTACTCCCACGGCCACTACGCCTAAATGTACCGGTTTACTGGCAGATTGTGAAGTTGAACAAATCACGCTGGGCTTGGCACTCGCCTCGGATATGGTTACTCTTGCCTGATGCAGCAGCCGATGGTGTCTGCCCGTGCAGCCCTCGTAACCACATCGATTCCTTGTTCTACAGGCTGCTGCCCGGTGCGTGGTGTTGAGACAGATGAAACATGCTCCTGCCATCCTCGCCATTCCCCACCGTTTGTCTATTGTGGCGTTGCCGAACTTGGGGCATTCTGGTAGGCCATGGCTAGTACCACAGGATCTGCAATTTGGTTTCGCCGTAGCATCTCGTGAAATGACGTGTGTGTTGGTCCAAGGCTGGTACTTTGGATGTTCCCGTACAAGGGTTTGGACTTGGCTAGTACCGGGCTTGTTTGCTCGGTTGCTGTCCTGGATGAGTCGGCCGAATCTGCTGTCAGCTATCTTCGTTTGCCTGTCTAAGTATTCAGTCAGGTCTTCGAAGTTGGCTTCTCTGTCGCTTCGGCTTATCCGTTCTGCTTCTTCCGCCCACTGACCCTGTAGTTCGGGAGAGAGGTGACGGACTATGCCTTCCAAAGTGTGCATGGCGTCTAGGTCAGCCCTGTAACCTAAATGGTCGAGGGCTATTGAGCAGTTCTGCATCTTGATCACCAGGTCGGCCATGGTGTAGACGTCGCCCTTGGTTCTCTTTGCCTCTGCCATCACGCTCTCTATTAGGTTACGGGCTACTTTGAAAGGTTGGCCAAACAAGTCCCTTAGAACCTTTCTTGCCCTTGTGTAGCCTTGTTCTGGATCGAGCATGGTGCACCCGTCGATAGCTTCTCTTGCTCGGCCTCGGCAGTAGTGAGTAAGGTAAAGAAGCCTTTGCCCGGGGTCGGTTACCTTATTTTCAACGAACGTCTCGAACTGCTTGACAAACTTGCAGTATTGCTCAGCTCGCCCGTCGAAAACCGTTAACTCCACTGTAGGCAGATCGATCGATGGTGGTTTGTAGTCGGCGACCGGCGTGGGGTTCCCTACCTTATTGCACCCTAACCTATCGGAAGTGTCGAAGTCACTGGTCTCATGCTCTCGCTGTTTCTGTGTACACTTCTCTGCTTCATGCGCCTGTAGTCTAGCCGAAAGTAACTGTTGCTTTAGTTCTAGTATTCTCAGCTTATATAAATCGACATCCTTACGATCAATATTGTTTTCAATAACACATGAACTAGCACTGACAAGACTAGGCGATCTAGCATTAACTAAAGAATCATATGTACCCAAAACCTCCCCAGAGACTTGCCGTATTACTTCCTGTCCGGAGTCGACTGCTTTTGATCTTTTTCTTGGGATTTTGCGTGATTTTTCCTCGTTCCAAATTGATCTATTGAGTATTGTTACGAACGTTTGAGCAATGCGCAGCTAAATTCGCAACGGATCCCGAAATCAAAAGACGATTATCCGTGATATTCTACGATACTAGATTATTACAATAAACAATGACATAAACAATATACAAACCTCAATAATACGATCACAAGGACTCAACAACGAGAAACCGAATAGCAGCGTGTGAGCAGACAGCACGTGCGTCACGCAGGTCCTGAACAAGGATGTGCCAAAGTAGCGCTCTGGGCGCGAACAAACAACAATTGGTCCAGAAAAACAACCAGTTCGTAAAGATAAGTCAATAGTGTATGGAAATGAGTGATGTTGGGAAAAACACTGAATCGCGAGGGAAAAAGGGGGATTTTCCACGACCGGCTGTTACAACGATGGCGTTAGACGAATCCGGATGGTGGCCCAGTTGGTTATCACCTGGAGGATCCGAGAGTACGCTATAGGCAGAAGCCGATTGAGAGTGTGGGGTAATGGGTGGGGTGATTAGTTGGGCAAGTGCGGACCTGGTAGGAGTACCAGGTAGGCTTATGGGGGGGGGTTAGAGCGGCACTTATGAGGATAGAAACGAAGTGTCACGACTGAGCTAGAAGCTGGTGGGTAGTTGGTAGAGTCGTTAGAACGAGAGCGGCGGGTGACAACACTTGTCGACGGCTCGGAGGACGGATTGGAAGTAGTACGGCTGGGGCTGATGGTTGTACCAGGGTCTCGTCTTGGCTCAGAGACTATGACGGGGAGCGCGGCTTTAATACTGAAGTGGAGTGCCGCTTGGGGCCTGTGGTCAGGAAGCAAGAGCTACTGCTAGTAGAGGCTACGGGAGGAGATGGTAGAAAAGGGCGTTTGTGTGGAAGCGGAACCGGGGGTGGGGAGTTAGACATATCTAAGTCGACAGTTTGCAGGCAGGCAGAGTGAAGCGCTGGGCTCGCCTTTGACTTCTTGACAGAGGGGCATTGGGTAACCTTCATGTCGGTTACAGTGGGGTCAGCCTGCATGGGCAAGGCGGAGTTACTTCTCAGCGAGCGAAGTATTTCCCGTTGAAGGGGGGTTTTATCAGAGAATATCTTGATGTCCTTATACGGCGAAAGGGCAGCAATTGTCGACTTGTTGCTAATGGACTCTGTAGGTGTTAGGTCGTCCGTGAATTGGAATAGCAGGGGGCAATTATGTCGCTGGGACGTTTTACGTAGCCTCCTGCAATGGCATCTGAAGTGAGTCATGTTGCATGAACTTAGTATGTTGTGTTTCGCCAAGGAAAGTGGTAAGCGGTCTGGAACATTAAAAACCACTGCGTTCTTGGAGTTGGCAATGCGGTGGTATATTTCAGTAGACACGGAGTCGAGAAGGTGTCCCACCGAAACCAAGTTTGTGGGCGATGTAGCGGCTACAGGGTCAAGGAGAGTAGCCAGGGGTGAAACCTTTGAAAGGATTTCACCAATCAGCTCGACCTTGGTACTGAGTTCGACGAAGCTGTGCCTAAGGCCATTAAGACTATTAGAAGCTTCACAGTCGACTTCAACGAGGGTGACAGAGCATGGCCTGGTTTTTGAGAGGGGTTGGGTGTACCTTTCATCTATGTGTTAGGCGACCTTAGCCGAACTGGGCAAGTTGCAAGTTATTACTTGCGGGAGCAGCCGCACTGCTTATCACAGACTAGTCACACTATTCGCCGTTGACGGAACAGCGGCCGCAGTATGAGATCTATTCCCAAAAGGGCAACCTTGCTGATTGTAAACCTCCTGGGTAGCAGAAGCAGACCTGGCTCCTGTATATATCGCGCCCTAATAGATATCTGTTCATAGAGAAGGGAGGCTTCTTTCGGTGATGCTGTATTATGGAGAGCGGAGCAAACCGTATCCATGGGTGCGGCACAGAGTACGTCCAGGGTCTTATAATATTGATAATATTTTGTTTCGGAGACACCTAAAGGATGCCCTACTCACGATGAAAACTTTACAAGCAACAGAACGGACAGAGAAATTCGTGAAAAATTGAAAAATATACATGACAAACGTAGGGTGGGTAGATTTAGAAGGGATATGAGAGGGAGATAAGTGTATGCACACCAAGGACTAATGAAGGGGGTTGTCGCGAACCCTTAGATAGATTCAAATACGCACCCTTTAAACTTGAAGGTCAAGGTTAAATGTAGAAACTGGCTGGGTCGAGTGAAGGAACTTGAAATCTGGGGGTTTTACAACAGGAAGACTGAAAACCAACATGAAAAACTATGGTAACGAAAAACGATAAAAAAGAAAAAGGAGAGAAAGGAAGGAAGGAAGAAAATAAGTTAGCTGTACGGCTAGGGATTGGGTAGCGATGAAGTATGTTAAATTGGAATAAAAGGACTGCGTCAATTTGAAAGCAGGGAGAAAGCAATGCAAGACCTGAAGAGTGGGCCGGATGGAAACAATGGTTTGGAAGGATCGAGATGGAGTAAATGTCAGGCACAGATACAAATAAAATGGACGCATGTCATGAGGGGTGGTGGGATGGTGATAAGCTAACTGGCCGGTAAAGAACTGGGGGATGCAGAGGAAATATTCGGATACATATATATATACAACTTTGAGAAAAGCGGGAGCAAATAGAAGTGAGGTGACAGAGCAAGGAAGTAACGGTGCCTAGAAGAGGCAGGTAGGGTTAGACCAAATTGTGCAGAATTACCTTAAATAGGTCCTGATGAATTTGTTTTTGACGTGTGAACATGGGGGATCAACGGAGAGAGAAGCGATTTTTAGAGCACAGGGGCGATAGCTATGAGCAGAAGTTCATAAGCAAGAGAGTGTGAAGGAAAAGATCGAAGAAAACAGGTAAGAGCGAATCTGAGAATCTTAGAAATGCAGCTGTTGCAGATGGTGAATGTCGGAAATGAGTGAAGCTTTATTAAATGTACGTTCATTGTGCAGCGAAAAGATAGCTGTGAAGGCGGCTGGGGAACGCGGAGCAAATGAAAATACAAAGTGGTTGGAGTGGTGTTAGATATCAGTGGAGGACGGTAACTTAGAGGTGAGACGAGCTGTAGTGCAAAGATGCAGTTGTTGTAACAGCGACTGATGTGGGAGAGGAATATGAAAGTAGAGGATCAGAAAGATTTGGTAACGGCAGGCCATATGGTTCATAGCTGTACGCGAGAACAATGATGTAACGATGACCTTGCATCAAGTGGAACGCGGAAAAGCAGCGCAGCCTGGAAGGCACGGTGGAGGTGCTTGTGGCGAGCGGTATACGCAACAGATGAGAGTACTGATCGAGGAGAAACAGGTAATATATGGCCGATCGGATTGCTTTGCTGCGGATAAAACAAGATGAAAACCAGGAAGAAAGGCGAAAAGTACCCAGACAGGTAAAAAAGTGATTGAACAAACGGCACGAGAAATATGTGTGCATCGGAGCTGGGAGAAGGGTACTGGAGAGCTGCGTGCTTGCAGGCCCTTACACAAATGGATTGGGCCGGAATTTGCTATTCGGGGCACCGCCTGAAAGGAAAACCCATAGAAGAATTACGAATCCAGAAATGAAAAATATGGAAGCGGTAAAAAGATAATAGATTTGGTCGTGAAAATGCAAAGGTTGGGAAGGCGAGTTCTTATATCGTGATCGGTCATGGGTACGGACTGATCGGGCGCGTAATAGCTGGAGGTGTACGATGGGAGGACATAAAGGGATACGAAAAAATGATAGCCACTGAAGTATTCGATCAGTGAGCTTTATGAGTATAGGGAGGCACCAATTTGATAGAGATTAGGAACCGGTAGGAGCGACACGGGTGGGAAAGGGAATATTGCGGGCTTGGGTAGAGTAAAATGGATAGGGCGAGATTGACGTCATACAGTGAGGGCTGTAATGGTGAGAAAGGATAGGAACAAAGACAGAGTGGACAGGCTTGCAAACAGAGGCAGAAAGACACAAAAGGGAGGTGAAAAGAGTGTTGACAAGAAGGATAGATGAGCGAACCGTGGCGGAACGAGAATGATGGAGGAATGTGATCTGTCATCGACGGGATCGGATGTGGTAGAAAGGGAAGAGTTGGAGCGTGAGACCCACAACCGGTGCTAGTGGGTGAGGCTGACCGCGCGCTGGACACCTATCTGAAAAAAACACTTCGTGAAGTGAATACACGAGGTGTGCTCCACCAGATTCATTGGACCTGCAAATGAAGCAGGCGGCCTGCACGCCCAGATGCGCCGGCCAAAGCGGGGATCTGACTGCGCCCGCACCGTTAAGGTTGGTGTGAGTAATCATTGGTGATCGTGAATGGGGCAGAGCATCCGCAGTAAGGGTATATGATCCAGTACCAACCGGTCGAGTTGTGAATACTTGGACAGCAGAGCCGACGGAAGCAGCCATTGATAGACGGCCATGTAGCATTATTATCCAGGTGCACCAGCCAGGGAGATGACCAGTACCGTGCCCGAGGTGATTAACCAGCATTGGGGGTCATTGGAAAAGAAATCGCGATAGGGAAACGCAGTTTGGGTGCACACAAGCTAGCGATCAACGGTTGACGGGAAGAAAAGCATAGGTGAAGTACGGGTTCATCAATGCAGCGGGTCCCTAAGAAAACATGAGTCTACGGAAAGTAAAACTAAAAAAAGGAAGCGGTGAACTTCTGATAATAAGTGCTATAAGATTCAGTAACGAGGTTAGTATTTGATGTAGGTTATTCAATCAATAGAAGAGAAAAGTAAATTCCGCGTGAAATTATGGAAAAAAACTCAGTTGGGGATAGGGTGGAACAGAATGGGATATTGCGTTCAGTTAATGAGCCACGTCAAGTGATAGAAATGAGACTAAATGTTTCGATCCAAAATCGCTGAGGCAGTGATAGCAGTTTATGTGGTGGGACCTGATGTGAAAAAGAGGAGACGTAAGCAAAAGGACATCTAAGGGCTTTGGGTTACCTACCATGCTTGTGGTATTAATTACGGGACAGTGTTGTGCATATATAAATAAATATTGATATATATGTATGGACATGTATACATAGTAGGCCAATGTTTAGTTACTGATGCAGATCCTCTAGCTCATTATGGTCGCTTTCAGGGCCACAGACTTGATATAACTATATAAAGGTAATAAATCTTGATGCAAATGAGGTATATTGACAGAGTGTGAAGAGTATTACAGTGGAAATTCCAAAAATGTGAAAGCATCGCGAAGAAAGTTTTGGAAGTGACATTGGCAGGATTCAATAAGTTGGTATGGAAAAGCAATTGGTGGACGCAGACGTGTTCTAAGTAGGTTGACGGTGAAGCCTAAGGAGAAAAGACCAAACCTGGCATTTATAATTTAAAAACTATCAGCAATGAAAAGGAAAATTGGTCAAATTGTTTTGGAAGGCAAGATAATTCGAGAAAGCAGAGTGATGGCCTAAAAGTCGAGGCTTTTTGCATTGGCTTGACTTTTGGTTACGTAAAAGTTGAATAAGCGCAAAATAGTTAGGAGAGAAAGAAAAATTTCAGTATCATGCACGAACGCAGGCAATGAAGGTGAAGATCTGATGTGCAAAGGAAGTTTATCCCAGATTCTGAAGAGATAGAACGTAGAGCGTAGGATAGCTCTCGCGCAGTATGTGGTTATAGTGTACTGTCTATTATGGAGGAAGCCCAGTAACCGGGGAGAAGTATAACCGGCTGCAGGAATAAGATGGATTTGTCAATAGTTCATGCAGAGATACCAGGTTTAGCTTGATGCGACGAAGCCACAATGGTCCGATTTCGAGAGACAAACGTCGTTCCCTGCGGTTAAGTTTGACGACCAGCCAGTAAGCTGCTTTGTGAATCTTCTCTGAGTACATTCAATAATACTCCTGTCTGATTTTCGCACATTGAAGAAAATTGGGGGGCAATATTCGAGAAGGGGCCTGGCATGCACTCTGTTCATGTAACGAAAGCTCTCCTTAAGCTGAAAGGCTCTGAATAGAGAACGTAGACACTTCGGGTCTTCGCCGTTTGGGAGACAGCATATTCGGAGAAGTTGAAAGAGGAAGAACGACTTAAGCCAATGTGTCTTGCTAAGGACTGGCTATCGAGGGGAACCTGGAGGAACCCGGCATTTGTAAGTAAGAAAAAACACTTATCGGCGAAGAGTTGCGTCGCCCAGCCTGAGCACCAGCGGATATTTTAGGAATGATAGTACCGAGGTTGCCGGGAGAAAATTGCAGGCCCTCTTAATGTATTCTGCAAACAAGAACGGAGTGCCATTAAGTATTGTCGGAAACATATCCTTTGTGTATAAGAGTAAAAGAAGGGGGCCAATAACACTACCCTGGATATCGCAGATGGCAACAGGCGTCGGGCTGGGAGTGCACGCGTTAATCAAACAACCTGTGAACGATGAGGTAATTAGGATGAGATCTAAGGAAGTGGTTGATGGATCATCTCAAATGATCGCGGCTTTGCCAAAAGGTGGGGCTGGGGTACACGATCAAAGGCCCTAGATAAGTCTTGATAAAGAACAACAAAAGATTTTTTACTTTCAGCTATGTCAATGACGAAATTCAGAAAGACTCACTGGCAAGTCACACGGGGCGGTGAACGGAGGAATCCATGTTGTTTGTCGTTATTAAGGTCGAGGCCTAATAAGTAGTTAATAACGTGATCTTTAACTGTTTTTTAATATTCTGGATAACATGGGGGCATGAATTGTGGGGCGGTAATTGGATACCTCATGTGAAGGTCCCTTTTAATAAATGGGCACCAGTGTTGTGGGCTTTCATTCGGCAGGTACGGCGATACCTTCGAGTGAAATAGTAGAGGTTAAGCAACAAAAGGGGAGACCCGGTCCGCCATTGACAATAGCAACTGGCGGTAGGTCACCGGGGCATAACCAAGAGCAGGATTTGCTACTGAATGATAGCTTAGTATTGCTCCTGGCTTTGAAGTGCATGGTAGAAAAGGCAGGATCAGTAATGGGTAAAGATGAGGGAGGGGCAACAATGGCAGCTGGAGCCACGGCTGAGGCAAAGGATGGGTTGAAGGCTTTGGCATGCACCGTGGGAAGGTGATTGACGAGTTATAACCCAGAATCAGGAGTTGGAAGTCAGCACTGATACCAGCGTTTCTAGATTAATGCAACAAGGAAAGAAGTTGCGACTTATTTGGATGCCTCAATGTCTTAGCTTCTTGGTCACAAAGTCGCGCACTATCTCGTCACTGAATAAGTGTGGGAGGGGGTTTAGGCAAATAAAGGTTAAAAAGTAGTCGGACTCATCTGCCTGAATTTATGATGCTTCTTATGGAGTGGCGGGACAAGGGGCCTTTTTAGGTACAACCCAGGAAGTATAAGACAGTTCGTTCAGATAGTCGGAAAAGAAGGAGTAGAAAATATCCGCAGCGGTCTGAGACCAATGGTTGGGAAAATAACCATCCCAGTCTTTTTGGCGAATAAGCGTGACTAGTGACGTCCAATTTTTGCATGGGAATGTATTGTTGGAGGAATGTGCGGGATCAGGAGGACCATCAAGGGGCAAATGGCAGATAATTGCTTTATGTTCACTGCCGGGAGTGTTTTTTTTTACTGACACGTCGATGAGAAGCATGTTGTGAGTAAGTATCAAATATAATGTTTCCATTTGTGGCAAGTTCGACATGATGCGTCCAGACTCCTAGATGAATATTAGTGATTAGTCCCATGGGATTAGGAGTCGAGGGGGTAGGCCAACAAATATGCGGGAGAATAAAGTCACTCGCAATAAGCTTGGTTACTGAAGGGAGTAAAGAGGGGCATTCGGAAGACCTAACAAGAGGTAAATGCAAGAAACTAGGGAAATTTGGCGAGCGATACACGCAGCCAATTTAAAGAGCAGTGCTTTGGAGGCTGGAAGTGAACCAGAGAGAATCGGGAATATAATCAGTGGCAGTTTGTAAAAGAGGGGTCGTGGTGTAGATCTTTTTGGCGTGGGCGAGGCACCCACCACCACACCGGTTCAGCCCGTTGGTTCCTGGAAGACTGTACCCTACTGAAGATATTTGATCTTTAGGAGGGCTCTCACACAGCCAATATTCCGTTACCAAGATACATGCGTAATTATGTAGAGGGACAAGTCTTTTAGGTGCAGGAGTTTACCAAGACTAGGACGAGGGTTGAACTTATCCAAAGATATGCCAGTTGTGGGAAGTGGTACGGGTACAACGGGGGTCAGTGTAAGTTGGAAGAAGGCAAGCTATCGAGATTGGGAAGAGTGGGGTTCAGAGTCAAAGGAGAATATATGAATGTTGAGGCCAGTGGAGGCTCAGATGAGGTGCTCGAATAAATGATGCAGTGAAAGGAACTGCCGAGGGGTAGATCACCCGGGCATCAAAGGAGGAGGTATTGCAGGAGCAAAGGGAAAAACTGTGGAATTTAGAGGATCGACATCAGATAAGGGTTATTAGGAGCAGTTGAGAAATATCGGCCAGTCGGAGTCGAGTATCGACTAAAGGGGGGTGCAAACGGCAGGGTTGAAAATGTTCGAAGAATTAGGCTGAGAAGGGGTGGATTAAACGGTTCGTTATATGAAGGGCAGAGCAAGTTGGGCGGTGCACCAAATATGAAACTTTTAGCATCAAGAGCGGCAAAAAGTTGTCATCTGGGAGGTATGACTTGAGGCAGGGGGGACGGCACGTGAAAACTTAAATTAAGTATTGGCAGGCAGTGAATGCAGTGAATTTGTACTGACCATCAGTTTACAGGAAGGAAAGGCACTTTTCAAGGTCGTTATTGCATGCGGTGAGATAAAGCCGAGTTGATTATTGAGGAGACTGTTGGATGGAGGTGGGGTTTATGAGAGGGTCGGAAAGACTGGTAGACCTAACGCTCTGGACGGCGAAAAGTTTATCATCAGAGAGAACAGAGAGCGACTAAGTGTTAGGGGTGTGCTCAACGGGCGGTGGAGTGGGAGAGCTATCAAGTGGGTGGCGTCTTTCGCTAGAAGGCAGTAAGAGGGGAGAAAGGGGCATGTCTAGATCAACAATAATGGGATCAGATTTCAGAGTATAGTACGAGAGCAGATAAAGAGGCAAGTAGGAGCTGTGGAGAATTAGGAGGAGCTTGTAAAGATAAGGCTGTGGGGACCTACGAATAAGCGGTGGACTGGCAAGCTGCCTGTGTCGAAGGCTCAGGATTATCAGGCGTCATTCTCGTGGGGAAATCCGGGAGAGATTTAGCAATGCTGCTTGGCAGCCTACCTTTCGCCGTTCCCGTTTGCTCTGTTGTTCAAGTTCCTACTACCTGTCCTAAACCATATACACTTATCGTGGTGTCCCAGCCTTTCGCAAAACCATCAATGAACACTCACGTCAATCCAAACTGTGTGGGGCGCAGTCAGATACCCCACTTTCGCCGGCGCGCATTGGGCGTGCAGGCCGTCTGCAAAGATGTGCGAGCGCAATTAGGCTGGTGGATCACACCTCTTGTGTTCAAATCACGAAGTGTTTTCAGGTTGGGTGTCCAGCGCACCGTGGGCCCAACCTCGAAGCACAGGTTGCGGATTGCACGCTACAAATATCCTTGCCGTGCTGCATTCATCACTGCCAGTTGCGGATCGCATGATACTACCGTTCTTCCACCATGATTCGCTCACTTATCGTTCTCGTCAGCACTATTATCACTTCCCATTTGCGTCGGTATACCTCCGTATGCACACCTATCCATTGTGTTTTTATCCCTTTCGTTTTTCACAGTGACAACCCTCACTGCATGAGGTCACCCTCGCCCTATCCATTTTACTCTGCCCAAGTCCGAAATATGTTCTTTTCCACCCACTTCGCCCCCGTCGGCTCCTAATCCGTATTCACTCGGTACCTCCATATACCCCTTCAAGCTCGTTGATCGCATACCATCCTAACAAACATCTTGCGACATCCTTTTTCGTTCATCTTATATCCCCCACCATTAAGCACCAGATCAGCCCGTACCCATGACCGATCACGATATAAGAACTCGCCTTCCCAACCTTTGCATTTTCACGACCAAATCTATTATCTTTTTACCGCTTCCATATTTTTCATTTCTGGATTCGTAATTCTTCTATGGGTTTTCCTTTCAGGCGGTGCCCCGAATAGCAAATTCCGGCCCAATCCATTTGTGTAAGGGCCTGCAAGCACGCAGCTCTCCAGTACCCTTCTCCCAACCCCGACGCACAACTACTTCACTTTCCTTTTGTTACAAAACAGGCTTTCCCGTCCAGGGTTTTCTCCTTGGTCTTAATCCTGGGCCACCTGCAAGGAAACAATCTGGCAGATTATCTCCTACCTGGTTTTCTTTGGTCAACACTCTTCTTTACTCCGTTCACTGCTCGCCACAAGCACCTCAACCGTGCCTTCCAGGCTGCGCTGCTTTTTTGCGTTCCTTTTAGGGTAAATTCATCGTTGAGTCATCATTCTCACATACATTTTAAAGTCATGTGATATGCCATTACCCAGTGTTTCTGATCCTTCACTTCCTTATTTCTCTTCCATGTTAATTGCCGTTACAACCGATGCATCTTTGCACCACAGTTCTTCTAGCCTCCAGGTTGCACCTTCCCACTGACCACTTTCACCTCTCCAACCACCCCGTACTTCCATTCTCTCCGCGTTCTCCAGCCGTTTTAACGGCCATCTGTTCTTTCAAAGTTGGTTCTTTTTGCTGTTGATCTCCCGTATTCACCTGTCACAAACAAATTCACCAGGGTTTATCCAAGTTAAATCCGTACCATTTGGACCAACCCTGCCTGTCTCTTCCAAGCAGTGTTACTTCCGTGTTCCGTCTTTTCACTGCTATTTGCTCCTGCTGTGGTATATATATATATATATATGTTCACATATTTTCTCTGTCTCCAGTTCTTCTCCGGCCAGTTATCTTGCCACCATGCCGCCGCCCCTCATGATATGCTTCCATTTTGTCCATATATGTGCCTCAGACTTACCGTATCTCGATCCTTCCGCGGCACTGCTGCCATCCGACTCACTCTTTAAGTCTTGCGTTTCTAGCTCCCTGTTTTTAAATCGATACCGACCGTTTACTGCAATAATGCATAGCTCATGGCTGCCTAGTTCCCAACCATACAACTCAATTTTTTGTTGTTCCTTTATTCTCTTCTTTTTTCTTTTTTCTTCATCGATTCTCGCAACGGTAATTTCTCATGCCGATTTTCAGTCCTCCTCATGCAAAACTCTTATTTTCCGTTTGCTTCCACCTTGCTCAGCCAGCTGCTTCTTCTGACCTTGACCTTCAAATTTGCCGAGCCTATATTCGAATTCATCTCCAATGTCACCTAAACGCCCTCCACTAATCCCTGGTGTGCGTGCATTTATCTCCCGCTCCTCTTCCCTCTTTTTCTTCCTAACCCTCTTCGCCTTGCGAAGTTTTGAATTTTTTATGAATTTTTCTCTCAGTTTTGTCGCTTGTAAAAATTTTGATCACTCACAAGGCACGCTTCGGGCTTCCCCGTAACAAACTATTAATATAAGTATTGTACTATTGTAAGAGCGGTCTATTTTCATCTATTTTTCTGTTTCTCATAGAAAGAATTGAAAGCTATGATATTACCAATTTTATGAACTCCGGCGGATATGTCATCTGCAGATTGCATAGGGATCGGGCAGTTGAAGTGCCAAATTAGCTTACACAGTCTTGATGTTGGAAAAGGAGGATGGGCCACACCACAAACATTAAACAATGTATGCTTGACACGGCCGGGGGTATTACTTCTGAGACATTGAAAACGATTTTATTACGGGAGTTTCTCACTTCAATGAGAACTTGAAATGCAACTGAGTCAACAAAGCGGCCAGCAGCTATCAGGTTGTGTAGGTAGAATGTTTGATGCTTACAGCGGCGCACAGTAGAAGGCGAGTTGTGATAAAGTATATTCCTACTTTAGAAACTGAGACTTTACATCCGGAGCGTTTTTGTCTGAAACAGTTGTTCTTTCCGTCATCAAGCCTACTAAACCGAGCATTGTTTTAAGGCGGCGGGAGTTTGAATGAACCTATTATTTTAGAAACCAGAGAACGAAAGGATGGGCTAAAATTGGAAGACATCTTCACTGCACGTGGCACTTTGAAGTATCAAGAAGACGCTGCAAGTGAGGCAGAACACTAAAAAAACTGAAGCCAGTTAGAATTTACTGCTGAAAAAAACTGCCTGAATTTCTCTGGGTTACTGGAATGCCTTAGAAAGCTGTAATTTTTAATATTGCCTAAAACAGATGAGTGAAACCTATATCCTTTTCAAAACGCAAAATTATTGTACCCAGTGTGCCCTGGGGCAAAACACTGACCCTATCGCTGGAGAAAAACGTGCCAAGTGATGCCCGTGGGAATGTTGAAAGACTTCTCTTTAAATCAGCATTATTCCGTTTTTTAAGTGCAGCCAACATGAACAGTGTTCTAAATGTACGGATATATCCTGACTACCCCCATGCTAGCAGCAAACAAAGCGGGCAATTTTCAAGTTGGTAGCTTTTCACGGAGACACATTTATCTATAGATCCACTCGAGGCACACAAATACCACGGACGGACTCTCCGAAAGCAGTGTAAGTAAATACTTCCTATGGCGTCTTAGTTGGATTTCAGATAAAGTCTCAAATTAATAGACGGCTTCGAGGCTCTGAGCCAATCTGTTCCAGTTCTTGATGCGGTCTTTAATCGCCTGTCTTACCTAAAATCTAAAATGGGAGTGGAGGGAAGCCTGAGGGCAGCGACAAGGAACCATATATACACTACGTGTAGCAGTGTCTCGCTGTGGACCTGGCCTCAACAGAAATAAGGACGCGACAGTTGCAGACGTATGATGGAGTCGAAATGCATTAACAGACATTTACTTCCGCTTTTCTCCTAGGACGGGGAATTACTGGTGGAGTCTAGGGTAGAGGTCCTAAGGTTTTTCAAAAAACAGTTCCATTCTGCGTAAGAACACTTTCAGGGAGGGGGACTTTTAACGGAGTGATAACCCATTACCTAAAAACTGGTTTGTTGGGAGGTGCCTGGCCTAGATTTAAAGACATTTGCTGTTACTGCTGAGAGAAGAGGTTGGACAGACTGCAACGAAGCAACCTTTCTGACCAGGTTCCGAAAGTTGGGGCCTCAAGAAAAGATCGCCTCTCATGCTTTCTAAGTCAACGGGGTAAAGGATAAAGAGTGAGAGGCGGAAGAGAGAAGGTATGTGGAGCATACTATCTAATACTTTAGTGGAGGCCCTCTGAATGACTCTGAGACCTGACGATTTCTGACGAGGCAAGCGTACTATCTGACTGACGTACCGTAGCAGTGGATGGATGTAGGTAACAGAAATTATGAGGGAGTCATCCCTTGATTAGCTCGGGAAGGACCTAGGAGCCATACCTGTCACTCGAGAGGCAGAAGTGCAGTCAGGTTGGTGATGATGGGAGAAGAACATGTTCCAACCTGACTAGAAGCCGAAAACTTTGCGTCGGCCCACCCTAGGCAAGGTGCATGCCCCGTTGATAAGGAAGGCGAAACCTTGCCGTTGTTTCCGAGCTAATGCAACTGTTAAACTGCTTTGCATTGAACTAAATTCTAAAGTGTGCCGTGGAATAATGAAGGTTATTTCGCACCACCGTAAGTATCAGAGTGACCAAGAGGTTCTATTTTAGTGTGAAGAATCTTTTAGACCCCCCCTGCAACACTTGAGTCTCGTGAATATCTTTTTTCGGGCCACCGTTTTTTGCGTTTGGTACAGACCAGCATATTTCAACTGGTCGTCGCTCTTCAAAGATATTGTTGCAAATACGGCTGGCTCATAGCTTGTCCTTAGCTTATAATAATAATAATAATGGTTTATTTCGGAGACGCCCGAGGAATGCCAGGTGCATGATCAGCTGTCTACAAGTGATGGAATAAAAAGACAAAACCCTTGATAAAGTAGAAATTTACATGACAGGAGTGAAAAAAACGGGCTAAGAATGGGGAGTAACGTGGGATGAAAGTATAGCAAATGTATGCACACCAAAGGAAATGTACTGAGTTTAAATATACCCAAGACTTCTAAGACATGCCGTTTTATGGCCTAGAGTTGTGGAAAGCCAGTAGCTGAAGGCGTCGAATGCAAAGTATGCGATAAATGGGCCCATGAACACCATTTTGGAATTCTTAGGGACTCGTAATACCCACACAGCCAGAACAGGCGGGTCAAACTAGCTAATGATCTCCGCAAAAAGGCTGCAGAGCTTACCTGCACAGAGCAGTCCAAGCGGGATGATTTCCAGCTTCTTCCTGAAAATCGCAGACGTGCTGAGATTAAGGCATCCGAGGGCTGCATTTTCAAGGTCACGCGCAGGGCTCTTAGGATCAAACTGAAAACCAGGAGGGCGATTGTCCTGTTGCTGCTACCTCCTCTCACTTATAGCAAAATGCTGCAGATGAACATGTGAAGCAGAAGCCAAGAAAGGAGAAAAGTAAGACAAAAGCTCAAATACAGAAGGTGACAGAAGGTGTCCTGAAGAGGGAACCTGGTTACTGAGCTTTAGGAGTCCAGTGGATGGGCCTGAAAAGGCGGATCCCGTAGGTGAGATCGCCAACAAGCCAAAGATCGCTGACTTGCAGTCAGGACGGGCTGTCGCTACGGGAATATAGGACAAAGAGAGAAGTAAAGAGGACGGTCACGTGATATACTGTGGATCTCAGGTATTTCCCGTCCAGGTTTCTTGGCAAGGGTGCACAGAGTTGGCACGCTAAGTCCTCCGCACACCTCACTGAATACTTATACCACGCTACCTATTCTGATCGAGTCTACGAAGTGTATATTCGGGATATGCTGGTAGTCATGGCGGTGAAGGTAGTCCAGACCGCCAGAAACCAATACGAAATTTAACCCGTCGGACTAGAATCATGGATAAACCTACAAAGGCACCAGTGAATGTCTACGCAGACCACAGAAAATCGGAACGGCTTTCATGGCAGCGCGCCTACGACAATAGGCTAGATGAGGAAGCCATCAGGAACAGTGGTCATTCGGGACGCACTGAAAGATGAAAATTAGAGGTGGTGTGAGCAGGCGGAAGATAATACGACCCTTGCAAATTCGAGTTCGTTGGAGCTCCAACAGTGATGACTTGGGAGGCACTAGAGGTCTCATATGTCCAACGGTCTCCAAGGCTCCGTGTTGACAAACACTGCTGCGATAACTTGTCACTATCTCAGACTCTGCACCTGAGACAGGGGAAGGCTTGAAAAAGGGGTTGTCCATCCCTCGAGGAGAAAGTGGTGGTGCTATACACGAAAGCTTTTGGTGTTAAACGCAAATGGACGAAACTCTTTGAAGCCCCTCCGGAGAACCGTGTGTCAATAATCACAGTTGCAGAAAAAAGGCTTTCTGGAGAAGAACACGCTCCAGTATTAATAGGTAACGACTTCTCGATTTTCAAAGAAAACGTGGAACACCATTGTCTTGAAAAGGGATAAGCCAGCCTTGTTGGGTCAGGTACGCACCATTCTGACTCCCAAAACAAGACATCTCCTCGGAATGCCCCACCGTAAGCAGTTATGAATATCCTTCCGGGGCCGAAGGGCCAACGTTGTCTATCTCTACGGGGCACTGACTACATGTCATTTTAAGGATGATCGCCTTTTGCAGATCCTAACCAAACTAGATAAAAGCTCACATTAAACCCTTATAGTGAGTGGCTGTAATTCAGGGTGAGAGCCTGCCTGCAGGGATCACTGGAGGAGAGCTACTGAGAGTAGTTGTATACAAACGCTTTGCTCCAACATGTTAAGGAAGATACCAGATATGGGACTGGATGTGCGCCATCCTTGCTGGATTTCTCACTAACGAACCTCTCAATGACGAATATCACAAACGACGTATCCGAACTACACTGCTATGCGCCGTTCGGAAAGCGTGATGGCATGTGTCAGGGTCACTCTGTGCATGCGGTAACTGGTTAAGAATTTCTGTAGTACGGATATAGATAAGCCTCGCACCAGGGCGGTGGAGCTGACGTGGGACACAGTAGAAGAGGCTACTCTCGAGGAATGCTGGAATGCAATAAAGGGATCACTGGATGTCCTCTAGAATTAGTCTGCATTCTCAGGACGAGGGCAGGGGGAGGATTGACCAATGTGTCGGGGAGCTGGAATGGCCTGGACCATCGGAAGTGGAAACCAGAGGTGGAAACTTGAAAAACTTACGGCAGTCAGCTAGAATGGGTTTGCCATACGAGGCTTGAAAATGAGACAGCTAGCCTTCTGCGAGCTGCCAAGCGAGAGCCTGGGCTTGAATTGGCCATATGCATGGAAGAACGGGCGAATGAATTTGATAGTTAAGTACGGCCTAATGGCTAAGAAAGATGAAGATGGGCTTAAAGTTCAAGATGGACCAAGTTATCTTCCTTGATTGCCACTAAAACGCAGACCCCCTGGATGAAACCTTGGTGACATACACGGACCAGATGGTCGGTACCATTCAATTTGATGCCGGAACATCCTTCGCCGGAACTGAATGAACTGAATCCTCCAGAAAGGATTGTGTCAAAGAACCTACTGGAGTAAACCGTTCATGCGTCAGCTGGTCCAAGGGGCATCCATCCAGCTATAATCAGTGTTGGGGGATATAATAGCTCCATCGGCATGTACCCTGTACAGGTCCCTGCTGCACCAGGGTAAGCTGCCCCATGACTGGAAGGCGCGGCCGTACTTGCTATGCATAGCATTGGCCCAAGTCCGCTACGGGTAATCATGGGCTGCCAAGCCTAACCAGCATTCTATGTAAAGTATTCGGGAAGACCATCCACGCTCATATTACTGAGAAATTTCTGGAGACCTTCATGCTATGTCCAACTCAGCATAGATTCCCAAAGACAAGAACTTGTTTGACGAAGCTTCTGTGCTTCTTGAGCAAACCGACTCGACAGTTGGATGAAGATAAGCAGGTAGAAATGTGTTAACTCTACCCTAGCAGGGCATTTGACTCAGCTAATCATTGCTCCTTGATTTTGTGCTGAGGTCAGAGTCAACCTGACGTATAAATCAGGTTGTATCGTTTTTCCTTCTCCTATTGTTCAGGCTTGGTTTTATGTTGCTTCTAGTGGTAACAGTTATTCACACTGGAGCGTCAAGTTGTCCCGGACAATAACTGCGATACACCACTGTGCATCCGTGATGTATTACCACGAAAAACCGACAAAACTCTTTACTAGGAAATCTGGGCCTGAACCCACTAAAAATCACCCTGTGCCAGCCCCCCATGAAATCTCTATCGACTGTTGGCTAAATCACCTCTGTTAAATATCGTCTCCTTCTTGGCTGAAACCCTAATCCTCTTTCGTTCATACAGTGAAAGCGTCTAGTCAAACCTGTTCGTAACCATCCTGGGTGGTTCTCTATGGAATACCATCTTTATTTCGTGCCCAGGCTTTTTGCTATCGCCAAATACTCAACAAAACTAATTGAGTACCCGAAGCCTACATTCACAATGCGCGACTATAAAATAAGCAGGCCAGAAAGTAAGGTTTTGCCATTCGTAGCTGTACGTCTGCTAGTCACTAAGCCGTGCTCCGTCTCGTTAACC
This sequence comes from Fasciola hepatica, assembly GCA_948099385.1. Taxonomy (NCBI): domain Eukaryota; kingdom Metazoa; phylum Platyhelminthes; class Trematoda; order Plagiorchiida; family Fasciolidae; genus Fasciola; species Fasciola hepatica. The sequence goes on from CANUEZ040000019.1 coordinate 10,074,914, forward strand.
AACGTCCATGATGAAGCACTTAGCAAGGATGACAGCCTCTTACAACATGTTAGCTCACTCGAATCGCGAACCGACGTTCTTGACCGATGCATCAAAATTCTCACTCCACCGGCTAAACTTCTCTGGACCACGGACTGTAATATAGTTGCCACGTGCAAGTTTATGGATAGTATATGTTCTGCGGTTTCAAAACAAATGCGAAATTCTAATCACGCCATTGTATTTAACGTTCCAGATAGGGCCCCACTCAACAAAGTCAGCAGTACCTCGCTAAGGGCCGCTTACATGAAATGGGTGATATGCCGTAGCAGCAGCCTTTCCAATTTTCGGACTCACTGACAGCCAGTGGGCTTATTCACAAACAAAGCGTAATTTGACGTTTACTCACCGTACAAAGAACATTCGAGAAGAATCTGACAAAGCGTTCCTACAACGATTGGTGCCGAAAAAGTTGAACTCCCTCAACGACCGAGGGCAGGAAACCGCCAAAAAGACACCTTGCCCTTGCATTCCCCCAACCCATCATAAGCAATCAAATTTTGCCAGCCAACAACTGTCTGATATAGAAGTTTCATCAACGCCTGAACCTTTCCCAAATCCACCAGTCTCCAAGCACCCTAGGCTCGTCAATAATGTCATAGATGTCCGGGGCTCGAATCCACCGAGCCCTGCCAGAGAGCCTGGCCCGGTGCCTCAAAAACAGTCTCCCATATCTCTCAGCCAACCTAACCTTACAACATTGCCTCACTCTCCAAAGGAGACACATAAACCAAAGAATGGTCATTCTTCTCCCCATCCTCTAGCTGCGAATAAAGCCTATCTTCTTGATGGCACCATATCGTTGCCGAGTCATTCTCGTATGGATCAGACCCGTTAGTCCTTAAGGCAAACCCTTGCAAACAAACTGCCAAGAAGTAGCTTCTTAAAGACACAATCTCCTCACTGCGATTTGGCTTATCACTTACGGGCCGAACGTTTGTGAGAGTAGTGTTGGTACGAGGAGAAATCCATGAGAGCAAGTCAAGAATTCTGCTACCCGCCCTCCAATTCTACTAAGGACATCAGCGTCCAGTTCACTGAATAGCAACCTCCTTATATCGCCTGGCCACATTCCGATAGTCCTGCAAAAATTAGAAGCGAAAGGGTACCCCAGAAGGATCTCGCTAATGTCGGGGCCTACAACTTCTTTTCTCAAGACAGACAGTTTCTCAAACCGTATCGTTTTTCGGCAAAAATTCTAACTCCACGCTCTCTGGTATGGACGATAACCGCAACCCACCTCACAGATTTTATTCAACGCTGCATCTGACTAACTCATCCTTTCTTGACCTTTCCCTGCCTGTCTTCCGTTCATCCCGTTAGTTCAATTGTCATACCGAAATTTTCGTTTTGTCTCACCATTGCCTATCCCACTACAGTATTTTTACCTCTAGGATACATTCACAAACCCCCTCCATGTAAACGCCTACCACCCTGTTGCCGTCAATCCCAAAGTCTCTCTTTTAATTTAGCCTTAAATAACCGATTTCCGATGCCATCACTTTGCCAGCCAATTATTCCTTCGACAGCACTTAAAACTCCGCAGGCTAACTGCGCAACATGGCCCATTCCCACTACCTCCTGCCAAAATAATCTTCATGTACCGCTTCCACCAACAAACCATCCCTATCCTTCCCATCAGGGCAAACTACATCGACAGGCAACGAAGCCACTCCACACTCTTTTAGCTCCTGTCTTATGAGGCCTGCTGTTACCACACAAACACCAACCACTGCCAATGTTTTTACGTGTGAACGTCAATATGTTCCACAATACATAAATATACATATATGCATTCACGTAGCATCCTGCAGCTACTCCCCGGCCGCCTCTCATGATATCATCCCGCTGACCGTCATGATATGCTTCCATTCCCTCTACACCCGTGCCTCATATCTAACGCATCCAATCCTTCCGAATCATTTTTGTCATCTCATCCACCTTTACGTCTTGCATTGCTCGGTTCCTGTTTAGGAATGAGTTTTGTACCCTGTTGGCCGACCATCCATTGCAGAGAGCCAATGCTCCACCGCTATCTAATTCCTTGCAGTGCATTTCACATTCTTCCTCATCATCTCTAGCCATCGCAGGTTTTGTACCGATTTTCAGCCCCTCTTACGTATATCCTCAGGCTTCCAGATGTCCTCGACTAGACCAGTCACATTCTCCATTTTCCACTGAACTTCAAATTCACTGGGAATCTATTTGAATCAGCCTTTTGGTTCATTTAAACTTCCTTCCTTAATCTTTGGTGTGCATACAACTATCGTATCTTTATTGCCCTTCAATCTCTCCTCTCAGACTGCTCATTTTGCTTTTGTCATGCGAATTTCCACATTTTCAAAATTTTGTCTGTCCACCTTACGGCCAGTAAAAATTTGATCATGCTGCTGGTGTGCTTCAGGTGCCTCCGAAATAAACCATAATAATAATTACTATTGTTAGGCAACAAGCGGACTTCAGGAATAGGAGGGCCAGTACACGGATGACTAACGGAGTTACCATCCTACGGAACATTTTACTTGAGGGAAAGAGATGAGTGCGAAAAACAGATACTAAAAATCCTTCCAAATGTTCTACGTGCTTTGCGAATTTGATTACATTTGACATTACTTTGAAAAACTCGTCCGTACACCACACTTTTGCATGTTGGTTTATTCATGTGAGACATTTGAATTTGGCCTTGAACCGTTTCTGACTGTCGTGCTTGAGATACAGGGCTTTGAACCTTTGAGTTTTACTGCCGAGTCCATTCGGACACATAATCGAGGCTTGTATGTATTCGTACCTTTTGTGAGCTTCAACTTAGTACCTTCGAAACTACGAATCAATCTTGCTCTGGTTTTGAGATTCGTTCGAACTTATCACATTTTGCTCGATTTGCAAGAACTGACTTACGATATGTGCTCCAGTTTTGTGAATGTCAAGGTGATGCTCCTCAGGGATCCGTCTTAAGCCCGACATTATTCTTACGTGGCACCCTCAATTCAATCGCCCAGACTCATTTTTGTGGACGATGTGAAATTTCGTAGGATCTTAGGGTGTGGTGTGTATGGGAAACACAATTGGGACTTACTACTGAACGCCGGAAGAAGCCACCTATTCCCAAGGAAAACAGAAACCCTAACTGTACTTCATGACCAGAGACCGTTCACAATAGAAGCAGATAGTATAGTTAGAGATCCCGGGGTCATCCAACCAGTAATTTTGGCTGGCGATAACTTTTGCGTTCTGCTACGTATAAAACCCGTGTTGACCTATAGACTGCGACCAAAGTGAATGTGTTGAAAGCCGGAATCATTTGTGTCCGTCTACGTAAATGTGGTGTGATCTCACCTGGAAGATAGCCTGTCGGCTAAGTTATCTTTCTGCAAAAGGACACTGCATGCTTATGAAAAATTAGGCATCTTGCTACTCCAATGGCTAGGAGGCAAATCGGTAAATTTGTGATCAGAGATTCTGTTATCGATTTTTCCTTTTTGGAAGGTGCCGATTTTAGGGAAGTCTTATTGAAACGTTCACACACTGAGGAGTTTCCCTGGACATGGACAGGGTAGACGTTTCCAGTTGGCTCTAGATTTCCGAACAGCTAGTCACGAGAAGTCAACGAAAGTTCCAGCTGGAATCATAGCCGGATCATATTTCCTTAGCCTACAGATAGTGAACATTTGGAGCAGCTTTTTTAGTGGGGTGATAGACCTTCAGACCGTCCATTCCCCCAGGGAGATCCTGGGTTGTAAATGGGTGGACAGTTTCTATCGTCGTGAGTTTTGATCACATCAACCAGATAGATGAAAGGTAACACTATGGTCCATGTGAGGCTTATCGTAGCTGACGTTTCCGTTCGTTACACTTTGTCTCAGTGAACGCCACGATGCACGTTGTCACCCGCAGTTGGTATGTCATGACCTCCTGCGTTCCCTTCTTGTTTTCAGCAGGGATTTGAAGGGAAACACTGTGCAGTGATGGGCACGTAACTTATGCGTATATCACGGGAGGCGTTCGAAACTCCCGAATGGCCAAGGTTATTATGTTTTCCGTGCAAAATGAGCTGGAATGAACTGAACAGTCACCTTGCCAAATTACATGCCTACGCATACTTCTTCATTAACTGAGGGGTTTCAACGCTCGGGCCAGCTTTTCTTGTTATCATTTGCAGTTTGCAGGTTTTCAACTCTTGAGCTCCAAGGGGTTACGCCAATCGCATACAAGGCGGCGTTCACTGGAATGTCTATCGGAGGATCGTGTACGTAGACCAAAAAGAGGGGGACCTAAGAACGATCCTTGTGGGTCACAGCATTTTCCTTGGTAAGATTGAGACAAAACACCTCATACGAAGGGGTGGTCGCTGGAGAAGCTGCGTAAGATGTCTTACATGGATCCTGTAATCCGGTAAGTTCGCGGCCTATAAGACGAGGGGCATGTAAGACCCCGAAAAAGGCCCCAGCAAAATTGATGAATGCTGTGTGAACTTGGCTATTATCTTAGGCCTTCGTCAGGCTAATAATGATCATCAGCATATTGGGGATGCAAGATCTGTCAGGAGGAAGTCCTTGTCGGGAATAAGAAAGGATCCACTTTGTATGTAAATAGAAAGAAACCTCTCGGGAATACGCTCGGGAATTTTGCTGGTGATGCTAGTTAGAGCAACAGGTTCGCTGGTAGAAGTAAGATGTCTACTACCCTTCTCATGGTTTGGTGCGGTAGCTGATTTTTCTCGGCCGCTGAGGAAGATTTTTTTGTATCTGTCGCTCATTTAGAGACTAATAATGGGCTACCAATTTGTCCCGCATCTCTTTGAGGACACGGGGTGGATCAAGTCAGGTTCCGTGGGCAATATTGGTCGAGCTGGTGGAAACACTCTGCAATTGCACAAACGCGAATTGTGATATCATTAGGGGTAGGTACCAAAGATGTCGCATGCACAGTAGGGTGAGGGACGATGGAGCTAAAACAGTACGGAAGTGGAGGTTAAAGATTTCAGCCCATTGGATGGGAGAAGAAGCTGGGAATTCGGCGTGATCTGAAAGAGCTGGTGGCGCGGGAGCTTTGCTCCTTAGAAGGCGCGGATGCTGAAAGAAAAGCGCCTTTTTAATTCATTCACAGGCAAGTGCTGACCATTGGACTGCCCTCAGATGGAAATTAATCTTGTCTTTGTTAGTAATAACTCTGCAGACTTTGCACCACGTGCAAGATATGTGGCTTTATACAAAGCAAAGAGGTGTGCTCGCCCGTCTAGTATGAGTCTGATGAGACGGGGTCACGCTCTTTCAATTGTCTGTGGAAGACGAACTGTGGGTACGAATAGCCTATCAAGTTGGGTCAAAAACTCCTGCAAATTTTCCACCATGTCTTTAGCAAAGTTGCCTAGGTTAACCGAGTTCAGCTTGGAAGGTAAAGAATACACCGACCGGACCAAAACTGGCCTTCTTGAATGATCTCCAGTTCCATATTTTTAAGAGAGATAAGGGTTTAATCACGGTACAAAGGAGCCCAATCAGAATGGGATTTCTCCTACCGAAAGGTGGCAAATGGTGCAGCACACCTATTTCATGCTATTGCTTAATGGTGACCAAATTTAGCGGGGAGGGAATAAGTCAAAGGCGGATTCCGGCCGGATCCGCCATGTTCTTTGCCTGTGAATTCTTAATAATGAGACCTGGCAAGGTACATCAAGGGTTACGCCAAGGGAATCCGCTCTTTGTCCGTGGATATCAAGTATGCTGAATTCGCCAGCAGTTTACAGATGGGTGAAGACAGTATTGTTTTCAGGGTGCCTAATGCGGCTGAATTCTGGGCTGTCAGAAGAATACTTTTCGGGAGGAAGATAGATTGCACCAAGCAGCAGGGTATCTGCCTTAAGTGCGAAGACAAAGCATTGACTATCATACACTTAGTAGGTGGGAGTTTTACCACGGTAGAAGCATGGACAGAGTTACCGCAGTTTATGACAACCCCACCACCAGGGTCTCTGCCTGAGTATCGCCTAGCTAAGGAGTATTCCGGAATGAGAACTTAAACCACATTTCAGGGGTGAAGCAGGTTTCTGTGAGGCCAACCTGAGGACACTTGTCCACTGAAAGCTGCAGATTGTCTGGGACAATGCTCAGCCTACTACGTCAATTGCAGCAAAGTGCTTGAGTACATGCTCATAGGTTGCTGCGCATTTTCTGGAGACAGCTGATTTTGGGTTTGAGGAGAGGAAGTGGAAGAGCTTTGGAAATGGAAGATGGGCCCTAAGGAATTCCCGGGCTGGAGGTACCGGAGTTAAAGGAAGAGCAAACTGTTGGAGAGGTTGATGGGTTTCGGCTTTTTGTAACGTGAGAGGTAGTATACCAGGTGGATCGACCCTGTCCCTCTATTCAAAAAGGAATGGGCTGATTTCTGTGGCTCACCCTTTTGAGTGCTGCGGGATTTACTTCCGTGTTGTATGACCACATTAGTCGGCCTTTCTAGTGCTCTACCTTCTTTACTGTGGCTTTCAGCACAGGTAGGCTGGAGGCTGGCATTTGGACTCGAGGCTGGGGGAATCACATCCGTTAAAAAGAAGCTAGTTACCAACTGTGTGGTTGAAATAGCTTCTGAAGGTGATGTGGATTTTGCGTTATTCAGCCTATTACTGACTGTATATTTTGCAACTGTGGTTGACACGCAAGCACAAACGCTTGATGGAAATTTACAGCTTTATTCAACAGTGTGAACTGCTCGCAGACTTCAAAGAAAGAAGATGCACATTTCGTCGCCATTAACGTCAATATGGGTTACGCTTGAATGAAGCAATTGGAAGTCAAGTTGAGAAGTAGATACCACTCTGTTTTGAAATGGATAAAGGGAGATGATCGTAGACTGGCAAAACGTGTTGGAAGATTCTGGCCTTACAGAACGCGAAAAAGCGCACAATAAAGAATGGAGCTGAAAATGAGTGACGAATGCTCACTCGAGTTCATTGGGTAAAGCGAATTGCGGCGAATCAGGCAGTCGGGGAGAAACTGCAAAACATTTTTCAAGGGAACTAGGATAAGTACTTGGATGCAGATGCCGGAGAAAGTTCCACATAAAACACTACGACAATAAGCGATCATTGGAACCAACGAAAGGAATTTTGAAAGTCGTTCTTCACGGTGGTTTGTGTCCTATGGTAATGGTTTCGTCCTTGCAAATATGAGGAACTGAAGCAGATGTGAGTTACAGTAAATCGAACAAAATCCGCCAAAAAACTAAGGGAAAAGTTCATTAGTGATCTGTACTATGAAGTGAGTACAAAAACCGTTCACGTTGGATCCACCTGACAGCCCAGGATAAGGTGGCACACGGTCAATATCTTAGAGGAACGAAGGAGAAACAACAGTCTACCTATCGTACAGGCTACGGATGATGTCACCAATAGCCATCCGGTTTTCTGAAGCGAAAGCCATGGAATATGATATAAATTTACCATGTTTTTTGTGCAGGAGAGTGCATTTTGTGGTTTATGAAATGTTACTAGCTGGAACTCTTGTAGCAGGCATGCACGAAACACAGTGACGTTGCAAATATGGAGGAATACAGAAGGATGGACGGAAGATATATTTGCAATAGGGCGAAGCCCACTGCAGAAGATAGCAGTGGGCATTTATGAACCTGATGGAATTTAGACCACTAGATGACACCAAGGAAAGAGAGTCGTGGGCTTCGAAGCCAGGTGAGTTGTAGGTGAAAGCTCAAACTAAAGAAGGATGCGATCTGATAGAACTTGCTGGGCCACCCTGAAATTCACAGGGGCCATGATGTACCGGGAATAAACGGGTAATAAGATAACACATTTGAGAAGCTGGTGATTTCATCAGTCTACAATCAGCTTGCTAGGACCATGGAACAAGAGAGCAGGCTACGACGTGGGAGTGTTAAAGAGATCGGTGATGGGGTATTAGAGAAAACGGGACTCAATGAGAAAAAAACGTGGGACCTACCACCTGCCGACTCGAATATTGCAAAGATACTAAAATTGTGCCTGAAATCTGGCTAGTCAGCACCATGTTGTATAGATCGCATCGTTGGTATGATCCTTTCTCACCTTCGGAATTCTGCTAGACAGAGCAACACAAGGGTGTGAGCTGGTTTGGAGAGGGCCAGGGATGGAAAACGGATAGAGCTGAATTTTCGTCAGGGAAGCCAACTCCAGTTGCCTACATTCATCTCTCACAGTAAAGTACATCGAAGCCCGCTTCAGGTACGGAGGTATCGCGATGCACTTCTTTTGGGACTCAGAAAGTGGTGAGCCTACGGTGCTCATCAACTTTTGGACGTTTTCATTTTTAAAGTCTTATCACAGTCAAATTTCTGGCCGTCAGAGTAAAAGTTGCTTTTGGCTGGTTGCTACAGCTCCCCAAACCCCTACAGAAATGTGGAGCGCATATGACAAGCCGCTGCGGGAATGTGTCATCCACACCAGTCATTCCGTTTTGAGATTGCAGCCCAGAGCCATAGGTCTTAAGTGGAAAAGCGAGCGTGCTCAAAAGACAAAACAGTTGAGTAAAATTCTTGCTGTTTTGTACCAGTCTCTGTTTTCGGTGAGTATGTCTTCTCGTTGGTGGTCAACCCTGTGCAGCGAGATAACCTCTTCAGGATTGCTCACGGATGTGCCTCGAAAACACCCACCATATCCGTGAAGTCAGGAGCACCAATGCGATTCATATAAGGGGAAAATACACTGGCAAGTGTAGTCCACTGGGGCCTTTGGTTATTTGATTGGATTCGTATCGACCGGAGCACCGGTTTGCACAAAAATGAAGCGTTATATGCAGCGCTCAAGCAACATGGGTTGAACAACGGACTGGCCGTAAGTGGTGGATTTACTGAAGAACGTTTAGTGGAGTTGGAGCCGACAGTGAGGTGTGCCGGGTTTAGTAACAAACAGCTCGGAACTGGGCATTAGATAGACTGCTGTGCAGGCATGTTTCAAAGAGAATATTTGACGGCAGGGAATCAGGCTTGCGTCATAGTCCTGGATAGCGGGAAGGAAACCACCGAGCCCATGCGTCGAAAGCTTAGTGCACTAATCGCTGTCGGGAAGAGGAAAACCAAATGTAAGCTTTGTTCACGCCGAGACATTTAACTTCGATGTTTGCCCCACCAGCACTCTAGTTCTGCTTCAATGGCTTGGCCCCTAAAAAACTAAGGATTGAATATCGTGGTCAATGTGTTCACCTCTGGGGATGTGCTCACTTTGTATTTGAACCTCAAAGAGGATAGTGATTGCGCTCAAATTTGTTGGGAAAACCGGTTCCACACTGAAGCGTAGTTAGTGAAAAATAACTTTGATCTCAGCGCACGCTTAGGCCGAGGGAAGGAAACCAAGAACTCGCCGTTAAGCAGGAAACAATCGGGTTTCACCTCCAATGCTGAACTGCATGATCTGTTTTCCAAGATACTGTGAAAGAAGAGAAGATTCATTCTTGGGCGTTACATTGGAGGAAAAATGTTCAGCAGATCACAACTTTCCATGTAATTTAAAGGGAAGGAAAACCTTGGGGCTATTAGGGGAATGCACACTCTACTTCCTCAGATGCCATCCGGTCTTGTCTTTGCATGACTGTGCCGATGATTGGGGTGTATTCTGAAAACATTCCGATGTGGGACTCGAGAATGCTGAACTCACCTTCCTGTGTCAAGTAGGTTTGAAGTATGACCCAAGTCACCCGGCCTGTTTCGGCCTCTTGCATTGTTGCGCGTACCGGAAAGTCAAAAGTATGTGAATACTGCAGACCAAAGTTGCTTACCTGAGCGTTATTGGGTATTAACTGGTAGTCATCTTTAGATGTTTTGTTGGGGACTTGCCATCTGTTCTTCAGCATGCTTCCTTCTTCCAGCGGTAAAATCTCATCCTCTACTCGTCAATCTAAGAACTAATTCAATGCAACTCATTTTTAATGTTATTTAGGATGAAAACTAAAGCCAAGGACTCGAAGGTGCAAACGGTTTTATTGTCGTCTGCCAGCCGGGAGGGAACTTTAGGTTGGAAGACTTTAAGTATATGGCTTGCGTAAATTATGAAAGGTGGCTGACTGAGTACTCTGCCTTGTATCACATCACTGGTTACAGGTCAGAATTCGGCTAAGGTTTTGGCTTTATTTAGTATTTGGTCGCAAGCCGATACACATGATGGAAACAAAGCAAGCGTCGGGTCCACCATTTCATATCCTGATCTTCTCCGGTAACACGATGTAGGGTGCGAGCCACAATAATCGCAAGTCGAGCTATGCGTAGCCAGTTTGCACGAATTCCGAAACCAGAACAAGACTGATTCGCAGCTTCCGCGGAACTGCATTGAAAATCATAAAAGATTCAAAAGTACACAAACCTCGAATAAGAATTCAGCAGATTCAACAGTAATACCCGAAGGTTCGAAGTCCCATGGCCCAAACAAGACGGACAGAATAGGTTCAAGGCTGATTCAAAACGTCTCACACAATTGAATGAACTTGCAAAAATGTTGTGCATGAAGTAGCTTGGAAAAGTGTTGGTAAATATAGTCACAACTTCAAATTAAGTAGAACATTTGGAGGGATTTTCAATATATGTCCTCTACTCGGGGTACTTGCAAGAAAGCCTTGGTCATGTATGCAAAGAGCACAATGGTCGATTTGCCATTATTGACAACTCTCTCGACTAGGCTGGGGAAATGTGCCATGAATGACGCACATGATCTGCATGAGAAAAAAAATGCTCTCCAAAACTGATCAGATTACGGTTTGAAGGGTGGTGTCAGCTCTCCCTGAATCGCTGTCTCGATTATTCTGGACATAAGTGAGGTAAGGCTCATCGGTCAGTATTTAACTGGATCAGTAATAACAGTTTATTTCGGATAACCTCGAAGCATGCTGCAATGCAAGATCAAACTGGATCTAGACGTGATCCTCCATTGTAAATTGGAATATTAATGGAATTCCTCCACTGGGAAAGAAGAACACTGCATCTCATTCACAAACTGAATATGTTCGCTAAGAACACAGGGATTTCCTAACCAAATAAGCTGAAAATGGCCGGCGGCAAACCGTGCGGACCAGGTCTGTAAGACAGCCTTGTTTTGCTGCCAAGACTTAAAGCTCTCCAGAGTGAAACAATAATGTCAAGAAGGTTTTTGATGCCGCCGTTGGAGGAGGAAAGAAGTGCTGAACGCCTCCGCAACCAATAGAAGGTCATCCGATTTGGCATTGTTATAGCTTATATATTGAAAGATTTGGCTAGATTATCAATTTCCTACCTTTGTTAACCTGAGGAGGGCTTCTACCTTATTTGCGTGGCTTTAAACATCCAGTTAAAGTTTTTTTCACGATAATTGAAACGCAGTTTTATCGCAAGGGTAAAAAGCATTTTTTAACGCACTAACCGAAGTAATTCGTTTTAGTAAAACTTCAGTGAAGCTTGGCTGGCCCACTTCTGAGGCTATCTGGGGACTTGAGCATTTGACGTAATATGGGTCCAAAGGTGAAAGTGACTTCATCTAGGCAATAGTTAAGGCCCCTAGATAAAAACATTCGCGCCATTCCTGGGAATGTGTACATGCAGGTAGACGATCCCGGCAAGTACTGTTGCATTGCCTATTGGTCAGCGGAAGATTTCTGCTAACTTATGTATGTGTTACCAGGGTACCTTGAAAACACGGAACACCATCCTATGGTCACCACTGCTGAAGAGCCTAAGACTTGAGTGCTTTCATCCTTGAAACCAACAGATTGGATAATATTTGGTGTAATGTTTCCTCCAGTGGGGGGACGAAACATGTTGTGTCCAGTTACCAACATGAATATGCAAAAAATCACGGAAAGTTTTGAAGGAATCTTGGAACGGCCGTCAGGTTTCAGGCACGACTAAGTAGCCCACTGAGATTTTTCAGTTTACCGGAGGTCAGAGACACAGTGAGATGTGTCTTTTAAGGCTATCGGTTATTGACTATCCTGGTTCAGGGAACTTTCCGCTGCAGGAGGTGAAATGAACAGGAGAGTATCTGATGGCAAACCTTAAGCTCGATCGTCAGGGCCAGCTATCCGGACGTCGGGCAGCGCTCTGAGCTGTTTTCCTGGCTTCCTCATTACGGTGCCTCGGGAGGGTTGTTTCTTCGATGGATACTCCCTACGCCCTTTTAGTTGCTCCATGAGCCTTGCGGTCGAGAAAATAATTTGCCTGACTGATTTGGTGGAGCTTATTCCAGTTAAAATGCCGCGAACCCTTTGGTCCCCTTGTTCACCAGCCAAGTGGACCGACGTCAAACTGGAGAAAGGAGACTACGCCTGTTGAACACTTGGGCATTAAGTCCATGTTGGTGATTCTAACTGAGAAACCTAAATTAGCGGACGACTTTTGAGCGATTATGAGTGTCTTGAAAAGTCTTGTCGACATCAAGAATAAGCCGCTCGAATAATCTTTACAACTGTTGGGTCTCCTGGAATGCTAAGATAGGCTGGAAGACCGAGCCTACCAGGCTGTTCACCTCATTCTGAAGAGTGCTGACATGGGAATTTATTTCGTCGATCCTCGCACTACGCCCTTGGACTCCACTTTTGAGGGCATACGTTGGTAGCGCTTTATGAAAAACCGTCTCTCCCGGAATTAGGAATGAGAAATTGGGGACAGGAGAAAACTTACCTCGCTGCATGGGAGAAGTGGAGTCCTCAGGTGTATAAAGTTGAGTGGTTACGTCCATGGTAGAAATTTGACAGCGATTAGGAAGTGATCAGTACAGATAACGTTCAGATAGAACGGGAGAGGCTCAAGGGCTGTGCATTCCAAAAGTCTAAAATTTCTGGAGCGGCCAGACGCACCAGGACTTCCGATCGTTGCTCTATCGGCGAGTTTCTGTGGCTCCCAAGAGTACGCGTTGAAGGTTCGATCTAAAAGGAAGTATCGAATTGGCTGACAAGCCTCCTGACAGAAAAGCCTGGGAGTAATTGTGCCACTCCCGTAGTTCATAAAGCAAGCTCTGGGAACTCTTTTCCAGGCTAGAGGAAGAGTGTTCTAGAAAGCTGGGGCACTGCCGCATCCGACGGCATCCTCTGACAGTCTGTTCCACAGAAGAGCAGTCTTGTTTGTGTAAAACGGTTTGTATTTGCAGCTTTGTAAAGAACAAACACTGAAAATTCTTCCAAATGTTCTACGTGCTTTGCGAATTTGATTACATTTGACATTACTTTGAAACACTCGTCCGTACACCACACTTTTGCATGTTGGTTTATTCATGTGAGACATTTGAATTTGGCCTTGAACCGTTTCTGACCGTCGTGCTTGAGACACAGGGCTTTGAACCTTTGAGTTTTACTGCCGAGTCCATTCGGACACATAATCGAGGCTTGTATGTATTCGTACCTTTTGTGAGCTTCAACTTAGTACCTTCGAAACTACGAATCAATCTTGCTCTGGTTTTGAGATTCGTTCGAACTTATCACATTTTGCTTGAATGTGAGAATTGCTTTAAAAACGTTTTTGTGCCTTCGTAGCCAGGCACTCTCCCTTGGTGCAGCACTAGGGAGCAAAAAACGAAAAATCTTCAATGGGTAATCCCGACAAACCTTTGTTCGTTTTGATTTTTTCTATTAAGTCGCCCCGGCCTCCACGACGTGTCAAAGGATAGGGATAAAGATTCGCTTGAAGCTTTGCGTAAGAGTTCTCCCTCTGGCCGGTGACCAATATAGTTGTAACCCGGTGCACCCTATTCCAGGCATATTCTATTCTCAATATGATAAGGTATCCGCACCTGCACACAAAAGTCTAGAACACTGCACCAAAACATTGTAAAACTGAAAAGAGACTTAAGGGTTACACATGTAACAGTAATGCGCACCGTGATCAATACTGCTACGGCCATACTTGCAGCCATCTCTCATTGTTTTTGAGGTTTAGAGTCCAGCGTGGCTATCAAACCTAGGCCTATAAGTTCTGACACTTCGAAACAGAACAGTGGGCTTTTGGGTTACGTGGGCACCCGTGACTGGGAGTTTACCGGGGTTCAAATGTATATCCCACTGATCCGCCAGTCTGTGAACGGCATCCATGTTCTGCACTGACTCACTGCCAGCTGTCATCAAACCGTCCGTAAAGAAGAGAAAGGGGCCCCTCCAGTTTCGCCGTGCGATTTATGTAGATGAAGGGCTAGAGCCCAGGTACTGACCCTCGGGATACACAATTAGTCACTTACACCGACCCCGACAGGTAACCACCTTCTTAGCTGCCCAAGCAACGATCCCTAAGGAACTACGCCTTCCAAAGCTCTGCTTCCTCAGTTACACCGAACGTCCCCGATTTGGTGCTCACCAGGCGACGACTTACAGGTTCAAAAGCCCAAACGGAAGCTAAATAACAAGCCTCCACTGCAGTGCTCTTATCCAGTCTTCCAGTGGTTTCGTCTAAGAACATTGATAGTTTGATAAACATGATCCTGTTTACAAAATCAATGTTCTGAGAGCTCCACTATTTGGTTGTTAACCAGGCATGGGCAAAACTATTCCCTATTCACACACTTTAAGCATTCACACAACACCGATGTCACGCTGACCGGCCTGTGGTTCTCAGCTTTCTGCCCGGATCCTGTCTTATATAGTGCTACGATAGCAACCTTACCCCAGCCCTTGAGCACTTCACCTTCTCTTAGAAAACCTTGGCACTGCTGGGTAACATACCTGTAAGTAGGGTTGGCCAGATGTCACGTTGCATAGGACTGACCGTACCCGGGAGCCAACCAGGCGATCAGAACTTATTCGGCGGTATGCGCGGAGATCTGTGCCCGCAACTGCGTAGCTGTATATTCGTGCCTTTTTTGTTCCACAAAATGGTTCTTTTTTGGTCTAGCTGAGAAAAAGGAGCGGAAAAACTTATAATCTGCCAGATGACAGGCGACATTGCGGTGTGCTTTCCATGACAGATTGTTCCCTGGTTCGCAGACAAGGACACAGGACAGCTGACAAGCCTCGAACAAATTATAATTTCCTCTCAATTCTCAGCATATCATTTCTCAAATACTTCGTCCTATTCACCTTCCATTTTATTTTTGAAATGTCTTTTGTCTCCCAAAACAGCGCAATCATTAACTGAGCGTCAATAGAACTTCACTTTAGCGTCCCACTTGAAAAGCGAAAGGGGCACAGAGGAGCTCAGGGGTTGGTTGCCGAAAACGATCAAGAATAACCCCTTTACTGTCAGTTTTTCAACACTTACTTTGACTTTGTGCAACTGGATACACGGTGTTCTATGAAAACATGGAAAATTGCAGCCGATACAACAGTCACCTTAACAGTAGTTTTTCTTACACCTTTCAGCAGAACCAGCCACCAGGTGGCACTCGAAATTCCCATCTCCTAAAATGTTCAATATATTACGAAGGTTGATTACATATGTATTAAACTATCACTGTAGTTTATCACGGTTCGTCTGCGCAGTGTACTTAAAAAGGCGTTCTCTGAAATACTGGGTGAAAAAGGTTTCCTTTTTGGAAGGTGGCGAGAGGAATCGGGGGGAATTTAGTATCCTGCCCAACCCGTAACTTTCTGTTCAACATTTAGTGACCGTTGGGCACAGTTTAAATTTTCACGTGCCAGTTACTCACATATTCATATGGTGTCCAAAGCAAACGGTAATTTGCCAGTGGCCTGAGTAGCTTTATGGTTTTTTCTGATGAATTGCACAGCAGCTCCAGGCAACTTGTTTGTGACGGGGTCATTTTTTAGAAGAATGATATATTTCAAAACACCTCATCGTTATTGTGCAAATCATTCCATTCACAGTTGGTTGTTTTTCTTGGATTGTTTATTCACTTTTTATCCAGAAACTCTCCCTGGGGGAGGAGTGTGTGATAAACGTGTTCTTCTTAAAAACCACTAAAACATGATTATTACTAATTAACCGCATTACACATCAACAAGTAAAAGTCAACATTCCGTTCTGTTCTCGTATGCCGATTTATCCAAAAACTGGTCGGACAATTGCACATTCACAAGACATGTCCGAATGTCAACCAAAAAGTGAATAATCCTAAACAAAGAACTTCGAGCAGCAACATCGAAAGATCACTACCTGAAACTGTGAGACACAAAAGCAATTAACTGGAGCGAAACTGAAAAGTAGAAATTGTCAGACACTATTATCTGGCCAGGCAAAGACATTAATTACAAATATCATGATTTTCATTCATAACATGCTAGGTTGATACCCGTGGGCACTAAAGAAGAGGAAGATCTCCGTGTCTGAAGCCAGTCAAGATCAGACGATCAAAAAACCCCGAAATATGGCTTTTGTAAAATTTAGAGGCAAAAATCTTATATTTATGAATAACTTTCAAGCCTTTCGAACAATTTCATATTTTTGAGCCCACTGGATAGGTTTCTTTTGGTCGTCCCCTAGGCGAAACTGAGGTGAAGTTCGAGGGCCACGTTGTGCTGCCTGGGTTGTACTCCTATCATCTGTTTATGTAATCTATTCCACCTTTCCACCAACCCGCCTTCGAAGATGTTTGTCCACAAATTTGGGCCGAAGCTTCTACAGCAGCATCCCGTGGCCTTTCATCCGCTGGTCAGCGGCCTACTCAAATGTATCCCCAGCAGTCATTATTGCTTTACCTTGGGGATTTCAAGCCCCTCTACAAGGCTTCCTCTGAGTCCTCCATTTTCAAGGGAGAAGAGTCCCAAGTCATTCTCTCTCTGTCCGTGTGATTTCTATTGTTGCATCACGAACGTCCAAGTGGCTTGTTGCCAAACCTGTTCTGGACAGGCGAAATGTTTCCAAGAAGTGGTCTCAAGTCTTTTAGCTGTGCCTAAAGGCGACGTTAGTTCTGCTCTGCACTTAGGCATGAACACTCTTCCTCGCCACAGAACAGCTCTGTGGGCAGCCTCAAGGGCTTATCTCTTTTGCTGTTAGCAGCTTCTATGCGTTTTTTAGCCGACCTAATATCTGAAGTCATTTTGATACCCGATCGCCCTGTTCACTGCGTTACCCCGACCGTAAATGGCCTAAAGTCACCTGTAAATGCCACTCCCACCAAAGCCCTGGTCAGTGGGTGGCCGTCTTTTCCGTTCGATGGCACATCCCATTTCTTCTCCGTTCAGCTGCCTGTGTAAGGTCTCTAGAAGAGCCACCGACATCCACTGACCTCTATATCTTATGCAATCCATAAAAATGCGATGCTTCAGTGATAAGTTATCCGCTCAATCGCTGATGTAGAGAAAAAAGGTGGTAAGACTAAAAATGACCCTAAAAGAGTTCCGTTGATCAGCTTTGTCGTCTTCAGACTGCTGGTTCCTACCTCTAAATGAAGCTTCCTGTCGTTCAGAAAGGCGGATACCTAACCCTACAAGTACCATTCTGTCCCAGAGGTCTTCAGCTTCCTTTTAAGTAGGCAAAAGGTGACGGAGACAGGAACCTTGCTGAAGTCTAAATAAAAAGTTGTGCCTGCCATTCCTCCATCATGCTGTTCAAAGAATTGATTTCGGAATACTTAAATGCTCCAAAGAATTACATTTCAGAAGCCCTTGCTGTGCCTTATAGAGGAACCTGCAGTTTTTTCGGTTGTTCTTTTGTGATCCGCTCATACACTTGCAGAAAATAAATGTGATGATTACAGGACCGTAGTTCCTCTCTTCTGAAGGTGGCCTTCCCTTTTGGATAGCTGTAACTTTAGCCCCCTTCCAATTCACTGAAGAAACTTCTTGAATAAGTGCGGCCCGGTAGAGGCAATATATATGCCCCCCAACATTTTTGCCAATGACCTAATTATAGCCAAATATATGCTTTCAGGCCGCTACGACCTATGACTACATCCTCCTGGTGGGCCTCCTATCCGCCTGCTACTTTTCACGGGACTGTAATGGCTGGCGCATAGCTGTTTCTGTTCGATGCTCGTCTTCCTCCATCAAGTCTGCACACTCCTAAAGTTTTGTCTCAACCTAGCTGATGCGTTTAAGACTATTCTTAACGTACAGCACCTTCATTCTCCCACATCATAATTCTGCTCATTATAAAACTTGGGTGCTCGTAATGCCCACCCGATTGCTTGTATGACACATACCGGCATATTTGAACTTGGCTTTTGTTGATTTGACACCGCTTGCACACTCTGGTTGCATCAGCACTTGGCTATCGATTTGAGTCGTTTGAAATCTCATTTGAGATTTAAATGTGATGTTCGTTTTCTTCTCTTAGCATTCAGCACCGAAGAGTTTGAGAATCAATCTTGTTCCAAATTTGGGATCCGTCTGATCAAGCCACACTTTGGTAGAATTGTGACTCTTGCGATCTACACGCAAGGCATCGGCTTTGATTCGCTTTTCATCATATATTTCACTCCATCACTCAAGATCAGACGTCCCAATCCATTTTCAGGCGAAGAATGCGTCCAAGTGTGTCCATAATACCTCTTTGGGTATTATGCAGCTTTACAGGCCAGTGCTAGTACAGATTTTCTCATCGAATCTCGTCAGATCTTCTGGCTCAGTTTCCATCCTCTTTATACCTAAGCCAAGCTCCTCCGCTCTCAGCACCCTTGAAGTTCATCTGGGTTTTTTCGCTTTTTTGTTTGCTTGTGGAACCGGTGGTGTTCATCGCTCTGATTGGCCCTTTCGCTTGCGCCACCGGCGTGGAAAGTAACTTTCTTAGAGTTCCAGAAATTTTGTCTTCATACCAGGCTATATTTTCTCTACCCAATCTTTTGAGAAAGTAGACTATTTGGGTTAGAGCCTCGAGCCCGCTAACTGACTGAAGGGTTGATCCCGTATTCCTCAGTCAAATTCTTCTGCCCTAGTTCCGGGCCACTCCGTCTAACCTCCCAAAATATCTGCGTAAATTTCCTGAAGCTTTCGGATATCCAAGACAGGGAAAAATCTGGCGGCAAACGGATGAATTTTGTACAAGGGTGTCAGCAAAATCACCCACCTGTCTTTGTCATAGCCTGCAATCACCAGGCAAAAAGTTGAAGCTGCTGCCCTGGTCCATGTCTTAGTTCTTGTTTAATATACCAAACAGGATTCTTCCAATGGGTCCAGTCGACAAAGTCCTTACGTGCCATGTAAGAGATACAGCTATCTGTGGTCCAAACTACTGCTGGCAGGCTGAAGTCGTTCGTCAGAAGAAGTGCACTTGCTGGAGGATGGGGCTGCTGTAGCGCACCCGCCAGTAGCCTGTTTTATTCTAAGATTGGGCTCAGGTTTCTACACACGCATGCAACAGCCACCTTCCTAGTTTGTTTTCTGAAGGTTAAAGTGCAACTCTGGGTGCTTGTTTTTCATAATCAAGCCTACGACTCCATGTGCGCCGAAACTTCTTCGATGGGAGGGAGACTCTACCAACTGTTGTGTTATTTCCCCTGTCTTGTTATTAGCCAAGACAGCGGTACTACACTTTCCGTAGGATACCATCCTTTTAGGACAACCAAGTCCCTGAGAATGCGACCATTTCAGCTTTGTATTAAGCAGTTCTGATGGCGAGTCCCCATAATTTGTTTCAGATGCGGCGGGCATTAGTATATGGCACTATCGTGGCCCTCTCAATTAGCGATAAACTACCCAATTTAGTTTGTGCCTCATTCCGGGCGTGGTAACAGAGTTTCTCCTACGTATTAGGGTTCTGGTGCACTGGACGTTGTCGTTTGCTGGCATGATTCTGTGAATCTGTAGTCCACGCTTTAGGAGGTTTTCGTATGCTCCTTGAACTTTGCACTGTAGTGAAACTTTACACATTTCGGGCAATCCTAATCACTGGCACACCTTGTACAAACTTTGTTCTATTACTCCAAACCCAGCTGCTTCTGGCTCGACTGCAAACGTGATAAACGTTCCTGTGAGTCCTCCTTGACCGTTTCTTGCCCCGCCCTGTCTAAACTGCGGGCTCGCAAATAAATTTCTGCAGCTGTGGACTTTGATTTTATGACTGCTAGCAAAGAACCATTCGATTTGTGGCTTCGGTTATAAGCGGCATCCGTACTCTGTTCGTCTTCACAGCCTTGCCTGTCAAAATAGTGTATGATTCCATCGTTTTATGCCTGAGAAGCTTTGTAGAAAGCGGCTTGAGATTATTTCCGTCTTCCACTGAGCGGATCTTCCACTTCTCATCCACCGGTACTACTTCAGATACAGCCGGAAATTGACTGTACCGTATCGGTGAGCTATTCTGAGGACAGGGCCCCGCACTCATTACCAAGCTTACTTTTGCCTGGATCTTTATTGAATCTGTGATTCTACCTTCTTTCCTCTGAGGCTGGAACTTCATTGCTCCCGGTTTTGAGACATCAGGCATAAACCAATATCTTCCCCCGCCCTTCATAACGACCGGCATCTGTAGGGCACTTTTGGGTAATGCGCTAAAAATTACTAATCTCAAATTCAAAACAAGTTGCACTCGCTCTTTCTACGATACTGGGCCATGAAACAAACAAATTCACAAGCAAAAATATACTTCAAATATAATGTAAAAAGGATTCAACATGGAGAGCTAAATTTGTGGTTTGATGAAACGAGCACGTGAGTCACGCGAGACCAAAACGAGTTAGGCTCAAAAAGGTAATAACGCAGTCATGCGTTGACACGGAACTCAGTGTATCAAAACAGGGCTAGGACGAACAGACATATGAGTGTAATCCAGTACTATGGAAAGTCTGGAGTACAATGTTGATTTCAAAAGATTTTTCACATGCAATTCTTACACCTGGTGCTTGGATTCGAGGACTCAAGCAAGAGTATTTTATCTGGACCCATGTATGCTCTCGGTCACAGTTGCTATCATAAGCCCACTCCAAGAGCTCTTCTTAGTACTGCCATATAACTAATGCCCACAAGCCTTAGCTAGTCCAATAACCCATCTTGGTCTAAATTGCGCAGTATTTAAGATTCTTTGATAGTGGATTCTCCAAGCTCCAGTAGAAAAACGGTATGAATGGCCTTCGTAATGGGTTACTCTCCGGTTTTCAACTCCTGCAGCTCCATTTTTAGTCCCTGTGCTTGTCACTTTCAAGCCTTTCGGGTCTGGTATAATCTAGCTTCCAATAGGTTTAGCCATCTGCTGCTCATTGTTGATTTCTTTTGTCTTTGAGTCCGGTTTCATCGCACCGTTCCACTGTGGAACTGCGGGCAGATAACTCACCGTTCTAAGTTGGCCTTGGAGTGATTTTGGTCAAATTTTTCCTGCCTTTTCAGAGCTTGCTCCTACCACATCCAAGCAGGAAGATTTAAAACGTCTTTTCTCCTCCAAAATGAATAACAACACTTTTGTTTTTAAATTTCCTGTCTTCTATTTGACAGCTCGCTCATGGAAGAGGACTGAAAGACCTTACTGTCAGTGGATTTACCACGTACGTTCTCGCCACCAGTATTTTGGCAAAACATCAAGTGATGATGCTCTGGGGCTTACTAACACTGTATGTGGCCATCGACCACACACATAATATGTTGCTCTATCACGTACTCACCCTAAATAGGCACCATCAAAGCGGGAGTGGCTTACTGGAGGCACAGCCTGACGGAAACAAGAGTATTCCACTTATATTGGTTTTTTGAACGTGAGCACATCTGGTCCCTTGACGGTAAGGAACTATAACTATTGCACCTCCAGAGGTTCATTTTTTCAGAAAATTGTTACAAACCATTCTTGGGTCTAAGTGCAGTGAATGTCTCAGTTATGACAAATTGTTAGCAAAGCAGCTGGGGACGCGAGAATCGAACGGAACTCCAGCTTATCGCGCTTTACGGTTTAGGGTTTGGCAGTCGCTGTTTTCAAATGGCCCGGGTTTTTCCGTTCGATTTAGAGCATAACTTTAGCCACCACACTTTTGGTTAAACTTTTCTGTTCATAGCTACCACTGCGGCCTTCCGATCCCGGTTGTTTAAGGGAAATCAGTGCTATTGGACTTTGGTCGGTTCCGCCGAGAATCTTTTTATCGAGCTGTTAAAGAGGTGCTATCATAATAGTTTTATAATTTAAACGTAATTAGCTCTTTTGAAAAATGTCTATATCATAGGAGTTTGGTTAACCTGGCGGAAGCTGAAGCAATTCAGCTGTGGAAAAGGACATTATTTTCAAAATAATAATTTATTAATGTCGTCAGCCAAGCCATCGTCAAAGTGAAATTAGTGATGAATTTCACATTTTCCAAAAATAATTTCACTGATTCTACCATACTCTGGGAACTGCCTAATACTCATCATCGTGATCAAGCAGACAAAAGACGATTGCTGAAATTCATTACACATTGAAGAATAATTCACCCAATGTAAAAATATTTACTAGGAAGGGGGTTTGTGAGCACCTGAAAGCCCATTCCGCTGTATGGTATTCGCAGAATTTCGGTTAAATACAAGATAAGTAAACTCAAACCTCTAATTCAAAAACACTCTCAAGTATAACAGATTTGACTTCCGCTCCGCTGAGCCAGTTTCACAATAATCTGCTCCTTGTTATCTGATCTACTCTGAAGCAGTTAGGTTCTGTCAATGCAAATATGTTTTCATGCAAACATTTTGCGACAAATCCTAACAAAAGGGCAAAGTACTATAAATGACAGAGTTGTATTCGTCGACTATTGAATTTGCTGTCTTCTCCCTGGAGGAGCACGCCTTTATTGAGAACTGAAATCAAAAGGTTTCTCGTATACTGTAAAAGGTTCAGAATAAATAAATTAATAACGATTTACCCAGCTCAATAAATACCGCAGTCCAATTACGCAGAGCTCTGCACAAAGAACGCACAATGCTGAAACATGGTTTTTTCAATAGTTATCCTTTAATTTTGTCCCATATTTATCCATATAAACAGGAACAAGCTCCAAAACTGGGGCTTGAATCACCTTACTTATATATATATTGGTCTGAGGGGTTTCATTTTGAACGTATTGAGCTGCATGATATACCAAGCTTGTTGCTAAGCCGCGAGAAGAACAGACCATCAGTACTGTGTACTGCATCATGTGTAGGGCTAAAATAACTTTGTGGTCCAGTGTGAGGATGCACGAAAGCGATCAGATTCAAGTTTGAAGTAAATGTTTTATACAGTTTGACGGAGTTCTTTCTATCGTTACTGCTAAGGAACAGTTAACTACGTGGCGTACAAAATGAGTGCCGCGCCTTACTTGATAAACTGTCGTAATCTTTTATTGAAGTCATGATAACAACACGCGTTAATGGTAGAAAAATACGTGATACCTTCTATCTTGGAAAAATCAAAAGTATGCTTTGTATTAACTAAATAACTGAAGTAACCTTAAGCTGCACGCTATAGTGTTGAGTATGAAACTCGGAGAACACTGGAAGAGAGAATTTTTGATTACCCTTTACAGTACAGTGTAGCCACTGAAACTTCTCCGGTGTCCAACAGCAGATTGTGCATCCACGGACGAATCCAGGTTGGCACGCAAACGTTTTTTATCTCCTGGTGAAATTCGTTCCTCTATTATTGACAGTACAGAGTTAACAAAATTTTAAATGGAAGAAAACATCGCAAATTTTAATTCAACTAACGACATCCAGTATGGAAGTTGTGATTGTAAGACTTGTTACTTACAGCGAATAGCAATCGTGCTACTAAGCCTGACTCTGACAGCCGTATATACATCTCTGTTACTAGCATTATAAATGATACCATTTTGGTCAGATCTGCATCCGTGACACGACTGTATGTTTCCCTTAAACAGTTCACGGGTTCACATTTCCTGTTATTTGACCGGATTGAGGGGGGCAACAACAGGTGGCTGATCCTGATTTCGGGATGGCAGGCGACGCACTCAACAATTCATGATTAGCCAGCCTTTGTTAGGCGAGACTGAAAAGGGTTTACGTCTCCTGCTCTCGCCGCTACATGAAGGGAAGTCCCTGCAAGCAGAAAACTCATCAAAACAAGTGAGCTAGGGAACGAGTTTGGCCCATGTGACGGTGAAAGTCGAAGACAGGATAAAGCAAGCAGGAAGGATGTAGTGCTTCAGGGCGAACGAAGTTCGAAGCTCCTGTATTCTTTAGGCGGCCGAAAGAAAATGAAATAATAACTCGATTGTAATTTCTCTAGCTGAGCCGGTGTACGGCGGTTGTGGCGGTGATCACACACCATAAACGCGCAGGAACTCGTGGGTAGAGGTTTCTAACACAGCTATGACATGACTCATAGACCGTTGCTCACTTGGTGGGCTGGCCTACAGCACATGTTAGTGCAGCTTAAGGCAAAGAGAGCAACTGCCTCGGTCTAAAGTCTTGTTTTGTTGGGAAACCATCACATTTCCGGGCAGACGAGGTACTCAGTTATACAATAGCACCGCTGTGGCCGTGCGTATTCATTCCTAACCAATGTCACACAGACTTGAGGGTGATAATAGTAGCTTTCCACTCCAATGTGAATTATGATTTGTCCGAAACTTGGTTTCCAGCTGTCGATGGAAAGCCTCAGCCATAAGATAGCCTTGAGTGCGGCAGACTGTCGTCTTGGTGTGTAGACAACCGGGCATGGGCATTGGGCTGTCGAAAGCTCCGTCGAAACGTTGATAGCTGTCGACCGTCACCATCACCGGGCAACCGGAATGGATAGCCCAACCGGTCAAAACAGCTTTAGCTACTTCTTCTGAAGTGGAGCGAGAGATACGAATGACCTGCTACAAACTAGTGAGCATTTTGCACGTGTGACCATGTGAACATTCACAGGTGGATGTGGCAATGATCCTATGAGGTCAATACGCACACCATGGAAACGTCTTTCGGGCCTCGGAAACCTAGCAACAGGCAACAGGCACAAAATTAATCGTAACTAACGTACAGAAATCCCTCTGAGAACGCCATGATAATCGAAGTTTGTGAAAATGACAGATCACGTACATTCTTTGTGTTTCGCTTCACCGGTATTTTTGTGGATCAAGTCCTATTTGTTCGCGATCGACGCGAGATTTTGCCGCATATGGTTTGGATCTGTGTGACCCCGTGCTCGTCCTTCACGTAGTGAACTTGGATTCATTCTGAGTGATCGAGGCAGCATATGCGAAGTTCATATATATTTGCAACTTTGCTAACTTCATAATCCACTGGGGTAGAATTTGCTAGTCAATCTAGTTTTGCTTTGAGATTCATGTGAATGGACCAAGAGTTGCTCAAACGGGCCCTAGAGTCACAAGCTGTGGTGATTTTCGTGGAACAAAACAAATGGGATTACAGTTACACCACGTCAATAAAATTTTCAAAGGACACCATTTAATTCGTTGAAACGTTTACACAGAGACTACAATTCTTCGATTGCTCCCCGTGAAAGCAAGGCACGGTTAACTTATACCCCTTTAATTTTAATATAACCTCCACTTCCTTCGAGTTTTGGGGTTGCCGGCCGCCCTCCGTTCGCGCAGTTTTACTGGCCTGCTAACAGTAGCATTGCTCCTCCTCCGGTCCTTACGTCCTCTCACTATTTCTTGACTACAGCAAAGTTTTCTGCGACAAGGTGGTTCACCTTATTGTCCGGTCGCAGCCTTTCTTTCCTGACTGCACTGACGTCCACCACGTTCATGCACACCCGAAGATCACCCCATTTATTTCCTGTTCTAGCTGCAGTTGTGCAAGCATCTGGCGTGGTAGCCATCCTCCTACTGGCGTCAAATTTGGAGGAGGCAGTGTGATGCCTGTTTTCTAGTCCCGAAGTTTCTTCTCGATTTTTGACGGGGATGTCATTATATCCTTATTGTGAAAGTTCAGTTCTTCGGGAAAAGCAATCGGTATATTGACCTCGATTATGGTTGATTATTCGGTGGTTTATAAGGTAACCCGCATCAATCCGATTACTCGATTTACAACGTTCCAAGCACAAGTCGCTTTCCCATCAACCAGGAAGAGCCTTTGGTCAGGCAGCACAAACAGTATATCCAAAGCATTCCTACAATGGCCTCTGGCCGTAAATCCTAGCAGTATTTCTTATCCCGTTGGTGTATTGGAAACCATTCACTTTCACTTTGTTTTTTCACCTCAGAGCTATGCATGGCGACCTAGATGAGGTATCGACTATTCCCTCCGTGCTCACTACGGATGATTTACCCTTAATGTGAGTGTGATCGCATGGCTCCACCGTCATCGTACCCCGAGGTGCTCCCCTCATCCTACTTGCACCAGCTGAGAACATATCTCGGTGTCCTAGATTTGTGAATTCTACTGGCAGTGGTCTGGGATGTGTCCTGCCTCCACTCCGCCACCTTCCTTACTGAGGCTAATTTAATGGCCGCACATCCCAGCAAATCCACCATCCTTACCAAGTTCTTCTTGTGGTGTCGTACTGTCCTCTCTCTGTATCTGTCCTCTTTGGATGCGGGCTCCAAAATACCCCTGAAAACCAAACTGCCCTTTGGCCCTGGTGCAATGTAGCTATATTTTATAGGTTCCTGCAGAGCAAGTTGTAGGATATTGATTTGCGCTTTCCAGTGGTTCCATCCCAGCTTCTAGCAGGGCAACCCTATCCTCAGAGCCCCGGCGAATGCCCACCATCGACCCCGCCTTATCCAGTGTTTCTGAGACGAAAGTACCGTCACCAACTTCCGTCGGTTCCATGTGTAATACTGTCGGGCTTTCGTCTTCCCAGTTGAATACGGTGTCCCTCGCATACTGGCTTTCCCGCCTTCCTTAATGGCATCCTGATTCAGACCCAATTCGGCAAGACTGACAGTATTCTTGGCAGTACCACTTGCTGTCTCAGTCGCAGAATCTGTTTTTCTTCTGGGTTTTTTCTTGCCCTGAAGTTTGGTATTTGAACTCAAAACTGTTTTCTGCCTCGTGATGAATTGTGTGAGGTTTTTGACTCATTTTGCAGAGCCGGTTTTCGGTTATTTCCCCGTTGATATCCTAGCTGTGACTTCACTTTTTTCCACGTCACGGTATATCACAGTCAGGTAAAGTTTACGGTTTTTTTAGCTGACGGAAACCAATTGTCAAACGATGTCCAACCAAATCAGAGCACAGGAATGGAGACCAATGCCAGTATCTGTCCACTTCCTTGCACCTGTGAGCTCCGCATCTCATCATGCTTCGATTTCACGGGATCCGTACTTATCTTTCGGTGGTTTGCAATTCAAGTCACTGGGCCTTTGCCGGGTCGCCGTCTGAGAGAGCTGCGGCAGCAAATTTGTGATAGAGTAAACCTTAGCAATCAGCATCTCTCCTCGTTATGCAGAATTCTGGCCACCCAAATGTCAATTCCCGTAAAGAAAGAAATATTGAGGGTCTGCGCAGCGCAAAGTACGTGCGGGTGAAGGATCAGTGCATGATACAAAAATAAAATATATAAGGTGGGTGGAGGAAGGAAGCCGGGATGAAAATTATTTTGATTGCTATTCACTGTCTCAGGGGCACTCCGAGATACTGTATACGCAAATCCAGATTTTTAAAATCGGTGACGGTGTCTGCCAGCTCCTGACCAGCCTGGAGTTGATTCTGGCGACATATTAGTTTGCATCATGACAACTGGGCCATAGTATCTTGTTGGCTCTTGGTTTAATGAGCTTCAGCTAAGTAAGGAGGGTGAAGCCTCTGTCGGAGACGAGCAGTTACTTGTTTATCCACGACAAACGTCTTCTTCTGTAAAAAGACGTTCAAGGTACCGTTTTCCATGCATTAGAACCCATGTTTCAAACTACATTTTCTTTTGTATAAACTGTCTTCGTTGGAATTCCGATTGTTCGTTTTATTGCCCTAAATCTTTTTCTCAAACCGGATTCCCATCGTTGCCTCGAGCGTGAGTCGTTTAGCTTGAACTTCGTTGTGACTGTACTCGGTAATCTCATCTTCTGCATCTAACCTTATGCTGTAATTCAGCTGCAGTTGTTAATTTGTTGATCAATTTGGAGCGTAAGAACCCGGAAGGAACACTATTGAGGTTTGATCATTGTAAAATTAATTAATTTGTTGCATATAGTATCGTAGCTATTTGGAATTGACTTTGTTTTGAATTGTGTCAGAATTGGTTGCTACACGTTGCGCGAACATTCCAGCGGCTGGACTTTACAGTACTCAAAATCTTTGGCAACTGCTGGGACATGAAATTACCCAGCAATTCGACAAACCGTTTTGAATTAAAGGACAATATCCTGCTGGTGAACCAAACCTTTTGCCCGTAGGTTTTGGTCATGTTTCTTGCTCAGGCCCTAGTTTATCAGGTTGTTTTAGGGTTAGGTCGGTTTTTCATAAAGCTAGAGTGGATGCGTTTTTAGCTGGCTTGAAGAAGAAGCAGGTTGCGAAATAGCTGGAGCTAGGTGAGCATCATGAGCTGCCTGAGTTGGGGAATGAGACGGAAATAGCAAAACTGCATTCAGCCCTCACTGAAGAAGAGGAAAACCTAGTCAGCAGAAATTAAGAAAAGGGTGAATTAATGGTCAATGAACATCTTTCTCGCTGCAGAGGTAACAGCCACGTGCAGAACAATGCACCACGAACAAAACTAGCGTGGTTCCAGTGGCAGAACCTGCAGTGGATTATCGTTTGGATTTACCCAGGGTGGAAACGGACTCATTTTCGGGCTGCCCGTCAACGTATTGGAGGTTTGTGAAACACTTTGAATATTTAGTCGAAGATAGAGTTCAAAGCAATGGCCAGCGCTTACTTTATTTGATGCAATTCTGCAAGAGACAAGCTAGGGATGCAATTGCCGGTGTGTTATTTTGCCTGCAACACTGGCATTAAATAGGGCTAGAAAAATCTTTAAGGATCTGTATGGACAAGATCGTGTGGTGGCTCGTTCACTGACGGACGGCTTACTGCAAGATGCGAAGCCTCTGGTGGAAGATTCGGATGCCCTGACGAAGTTTTCGGTGAAAATGCCGAACTGTGAAGTTTCTCTCACACAGATGAATTGCATGTCAGACTTCAACCCACTGCAGACCATGGAACGGATTACTCGAGTGCTACCAACGCGTCTCCAAGATTTGTAGGCTAGGACCGGTAATGATATCTCGAGAAGAAGAGATGAAACCAGGTTCCAATATTTGAAGCTCTTAGTGTCCCGTGAGGAACGGATCGCTCGAACTAGGTCTGGCAAACTGGCTGCCGGTAGTGAAGCTCAGGTGTATTCGCGGTCATCCAGTGGAAGGAATTATGCACAGAACCCGCCTCCAGAAGCGACACTGTTCCCGTCAACTCGAGGTAGTACTTTGTTGATCGCAGCCAATGGGTGCTCGGTGTCTAATGGAATACACGCACTTCAGGAATGTCAGCGATTCCTGTCTCGTGATAGTCCCAGCCTTTTGGCATTTGTTGAAGAAATCGAGGCTTGTTTTTCGTGTCTCAAGTGTGGACATCTGTCTAGCAACTGTCCGGTTTCCAAACCATATTAAACACCATATTGGCAGAAACTGCATCACCCTCTACTGCGTGTTGTACAGAAGCTATGTACAGATCGAGTCACGCAGGATACAACACAAGGGCTGCGGCTGGGCAAGCTGGGTACGGAGAATGCAAAAAGGCCTGGGCAGTGGACCAATAATTGTGCGGCTACCCTTAGGCCAGAATATCGTGTCAGTTTGGGTGTGCTACCAATACAAGTGGACAGACCGGGGGCTCTGTGGAGACCTAAGCTCTGCTGAACAGCGGTTCCGATGTGCTTTATTACAAAAAGACCTAATAGAGCTGGTGGGCCTGATGTCATCTCCGACCTCACTTTCGATTTCGACCGTAAATGGGACTACCACTTGGGATTCGGGGGTAACAGAGCTGCCACTAAACTCATTGTCAGAAAATGATTTCTTAAATATAGAAGGAGCCTTCTGTGTTGATAGGCTACTAATCCAAGCAGTCCAGTACTGCAGAAATGTCTCACCTCCATTACGTCCGAAGGCAGAATCTGAAAGGTTCAAGAGTGCGAATCCTGATGGGTGCCGACGTCCAAGAGGCACATTTGGCATAAGAGCAAAGATGCGGCAAAAAAAACAACACTTTGCCGTGCGGACGATTTTGGGATGGATTGTTCCTGGTCCGATAAGCCAGAAACCAAGCTTTGTAAGGACAGTAAGCCACATTGAGAGGGGAATCGATCTCTTAGCAGAACAGGTCGACCGATTATATAACGCCGATTTCCGTGATGGAGATGCATCGAAAATCTCTCTTTCATTAGAAGAAAAGCAGGCTGTTGATATGGTTTACAGTGCCATAGCCTGGTTGAACGGGCACTGTGAAGTTGCGCCTCCGTGGAGCAATCCTGAAGTGAGACTTCCAAATAATTATATTGTGGCCAAAGATAGATTGAAAGGCTTGGGGGAAAGGTTTGCGCGTTACCCTGAATTCTTTGCCAAGTTCTCTAAAATAATAGAGGGTTATGTTCGCAAGGGCCACGCTCAGTCAGTGCCCGATGTACAGTTAAAAATGGGTTTTGTGCCAAAGTGGCACTAACCACATCACGCAGTTACAAATCCTGAAAGGCCTATCAAGTCAAGAGTAGTGTTTGACTGTGCGGCTGCAGTCCAGGGACTCTCCTTGAATCGTTACTTGCTATAGGGACCGGACACGACAGCAAGTTTAGTTGGAGAGTTGCTTCGTTTTCTAAAGGAGTCTGTCGCAATGGCTGCGGATATTGAAGAAATGTTTATGCAGGTTCAAGTGCCGACCACAGTCAAAGGGGCACCGAGGTTTCTTTGGTGGTAAAGTGGTTAAATAGTTGGTAACTTTGTTGTATATCAAATGAATGCCCACCCATTTGGTGTCACTTCCTCCCCATTTTGTGCGAATTTTGCGTTATATCTCACGGCAAATGATTGGACAGGACATTATGAGGATTACTTCTCCAGGGTCGTGAATGACAACTTATATGTGGACCACTGTCTTGTGTTCTTTCTCAAGTCGGAGAATGCAAACGTTTTGCTATCCAAATGAGTGAATTACTATCACAAGTGGGTTCCGGCTTCACAAGTGGGTGTGTAATTGTAAAGAGGTGCTGGATATTTTGACGAAAACTGAGCTGGCTCATCCCGCTTTGGAAATAGATGATTGCGCGCCAGTGCTGGAGAGGACGTTGGGATTGAAATGGAACGAAGAAAAAGACACGTTCCGGTTTTCATTTACAATACGCGAAAAACCTCAAACAAGGCGTGGCCTGTTGTCTGTGGTATCTTCAGTATTCGAAACACTGGGGTTGGCTCCATCTTTCATTCTGTCAAGCAAGGTGTTATTAAAATCACTGTGTCGCTTGAATCTCGGTTTCATATAGAAGAAACTGGAATCAAATTTGATGAAACTTACTACTGGACGGACTCTGCTAAAGTTCTGCACTACACAAACAACACTCAAACGAGACTTATTACGTACATTGCGAACCGTTTGGCTGAAATCCGTCAGCGGTCGGAACTCTGGCAGTGGCGTCATGTCAGATCGGAGGCTAACCCTGCGGTCCTGGTTTCAAGAGACTCAACATCACCGAGCGGTATCAGCTGCTGGTTCCAGGGTCTTAAATGCTTAATAAATGATGAAACTCAATGGCCGACCAGCCCTACGGTTGCTGCAGCATCACAGAACGTGGAGTTCAAAGAGCCTTTGAGTAGAGTTCTCACAATGTTGGAGGATACTTGGACGGACGCATTTCTAGCTAGGTACTCCAGTTGGTTTCACTTACTGAAGTCGGTATCCTGGTCAACCCGTTTTAAAATGTACACTGCAGTCATAAGAGGCGGTCGCACAGACTTAGGACTGAAAACAGGGCCGTTGAAGTTGCACGACATTGCCAAGGCGGAGGAAAGTGTTATTCTGATTGCACAAGCTAAGGTCTATGGTGGAGAGCTGAATTGGTCACGGGCCAGGAATAATAGTCTTTGTGGTAACAAATCTCCAATAAACAGGACTTTATTCAAACTCGATTCAATTTTAATAAATGGAATTATTTATGTTGGGGGACGAATGAACTACCCCAATCAGCTTCAGGGTGTTGTACATCGGGTGATACTACCCAAGACCCACCCGATTACAGACTCCATGATTTGATGGTATCAAGCAATGGAAGAACATGCAGGACCATCTCGGTTACTCGCGGAACTTCGTAAATCTTTCGGATCGTACAGGGGGAAGCTGCCGTCAAGCGAGTACTTGGAGGATGTTGGAAATGTCGAAACCATTTGGCAGTCGTAAGCAAATAGATGACGGCTCCTCTACCAGCCGTTAGAGTCCAACAAGGTTGGTTTCCGTTCAAGCAGGTCGGAATAGGTTATTTCGGCCCATTTGCGGTTAAACATGGGCGCAGCAAAAAGAAACGATGTGGATGTATCTCCACCTGCCTCCAGGTGCGTGCGGTACACATTGAAGTTTCTTATTCTCTAAGCACGGATTCATTCATTATGACATTGCTGCGTTTCATGTCGAGGAGAGTGGCACCGTCCGAGATTTCTAGTGATAATGGTACAAACTTTATTGAGGCTTAACGGGAATCGAAGAACCTAATGGAAAACGGGTCCAGTGGTAAGATTGCTGACAGATCATTGCAACAGGGCTTGCAGTGGCACTTCAATCCCCCTCACGCCGGTCACCGTGGTGGCAATTGGGAGTTCATAGAGCACTCGGTTAGAAGAGTGCTCCTTTCAGTTTGAGACGAACAGCCGATGACTGACGAAATGTAGTTGACATTTTTACCGAAAAGTGGGCGGATAGTAGACGGACGACCGCCAGTGCCTTTGACCTTGGGCCGTCGTGATCCTCCAGTACTTACGCCCAATGATCTACTTATACTCAAGTCGAACCCATGAGATATTCAGACGGAGTCGTTGTGAGATAGAATGGTTCGTCAGTGGAGGCAGGCAAACTACCTAAAAACTCTGTTTTGGAAAAGATGGACCAGGGAATATCTTCCACTATTACAACAGCGGCAGAAATGGATGACTGGGGAGAGCAACTTCAGATCGGGTGATGTAGTGCTACTTATTTCTGAGGCTTTGCCGAGTGGCCAGCGGCCGATCAGAATTAACGAGGGCATCTCAGTCTCGAACGATGGCTGAGTGCGAAAGGCAACCGTGCGAACTAACGAAGGGATGGTGCTTCGTGACATTAGAAAGATTTGTCTTAATGTAGGTAAACCGGACGCTGGTGTTGTAAGTTCAAAGGTCAAATCTTCTCAAGTGGGAGGCGGATCTTCGTATCTGCCGAACCTGGAGGGACCACTAAGAGCTGATCCACTGGTCCAACTGGAGGCAGCTGTTGACGGCGAGCGGTGTGATGTATTTGCGCACCGTACAAGGAGCCGAAGGATGAGACTGACCACACCTAGAGGTGTACAAAATAAATCCAGGTCGGATTTTGGAGGCCGATGTAGAGGAGTTCAAGATACCGTTTTCCATGCATTAGAACCCATGTTTCAAACGACATTTTCTTTTGTATAAACTGTCTTCGTTGGAATTCCGATTGTTCGTTTTATTGCCCTAAATCTTTTTCTCAAACCGGATTCCCATCGTTGCCTCGAGCGTGAGTCGTTTAGCTTGAACTTCGTTGTGACTGTACTCGGTAATCTCATCTTCTGCATCTAACCTTATGCTGTAATTCAGCTGCAGTTGTTAATTTGTTGATCAATTTGGAGCGTAAGAACCCGGAAGGAACACTATTGAGGTTTGATCATTGTAAAATTAATTAATTTGTTGCATATAGTATCGTAGCTATTTGGAATTGACTTTGTTTTGAATTGTGTCGAAATTGGTTGCTACACGTTGCTCAAACATTCCAGTGGCTGGACTTTACATCTCTCTAACTGTTTCTGTCAGGTATCACCTTGGGCGCCTGCTTTTGAGTGAGAACGAATCCGGAGATGTTATTCTGTCCTCGCTCCGCAATACACTTAGAAAAGGCGCCATTCTTGTGAATCTTCTTTGGACGCCCTCTAGTGTGTGCGATGCCCTATGCAACTGGGGGCCCAGACCTTGACTGCGCAGTCTAAACGAGACAATACCAGTGCAGTGTACAGGTAGCTTGGATCTGGGGTACCTTCATTTCACTGTTCTTCGTAGGTGAAACAATACCCTCTTCGCCTCAAAAGCCGACTACAAAAGCTGCGCCGACGGCCCAAAGGTGCGTGTTACAACTATCCCCAAGTCCAATATCTCCGTCTCTTGCGCATTTGATTATGGGTCGTCCGGGCTTAGTAAGCGGTTCCTCCAGGCCCCTCTGCAAACAGTTGAGCGTCTCCAAAATGGAATGTGCTGATTATTATTACTAATCGATTTCGGTTCAGTTCGCTTTGCACAAAGCAGAAGTGGCCGAGACCAAACTTGCTCCAAGATTGTTGCTTTTGGTGAGTTTTCCTGGTTCTCAGCAGTGCGCGCTGTCTTTTGTCTATAAAGCAGAATGTAACGGGAAGTATCACACTGACTACCTAAAACACGGCCTACCACTACGCAAAATATATTCCATGAAGTTGAAGCATGATGAGACGTGAGGCTCACAAGTACAAGAAATTGGACAACGACTGGCGTCGGCCACCAGCCCTGTGCTCTGATTCGATTTGATTTCGTTTGATATTTGGTTTCCGCCAGTTGAAGAAACACTTTCTGCCTTAAACCTACTCTGAGTGTGATACACCGTGACGTGGAAACAAATGACGTCTCAGCTAGGATATCAACGGGGAAATAAACAGAAAGCGGCCCTGTTAAATGAGTCAAAAACCTCGCACGATTCATCACTGGATAAAAAACACTCGTGATAATGGTAGTGTCGATGATAATGATTTATTTGGGGTAACCCCGAGGCACGCTGCAACGCAAGTTCGGACGGTACATTTGGAAGCAGAGTCCGAATTTCCAGAGGATGATTCAAGTACGTGCACCAAATATAGTATAGGAGAAATTGTTTAATTTACTCTTCATGGTGGCGCCCTGTAAATTTGAACTCAAGGTCGGGTGGCCAAGCCAGCCGAGTCAGGGTGGAGCCGGTTGGACGTAATAGACTCTTACTCAAATATTACAAAAAGAAGGACTGCAAAACGAGAAGATCAACTAGAATTGACAGAAGTTTTGTTCACCTTGAGGAAAATGAATTTTCCAAGTTAAACGTGAACCAGCCATAGCACTCCGTGGAGTATGGAACAGCTTAGTATTGAAAATCAGACAATGAAATGAGTGAATTTGCGGGCAAAGAACTAGAAGAATCCTTCCAAGATTACCTTTGTAACGTTCAGCCATCGAATATCGGCTGCCATTTAAATACCCAGTGAAGGACTTATCTGTAGAGAGAGACTGCCTGGGTGATCGTGAAGGAAGTGGCCGGATGCAACATGTTATCGTTGAGCGAATTGTCTACTTTCAGAAAAGTGGGATGTGATTCACCATCATGGAAATGGGAACTGGGTGACAGGTCAGTTCGTGATGTGTAGTCACGATAGTGGCAGATACACAGTTTGCAAAGGATGTGAGTATTCAGATGACAAAAAAGTATTTACGTAATAATGGCCGTTTTCTCAAGGCTAAAGATGATGACCAGAGAGTTGCAAGGATCAAAACTGTCCGAGAAGATTTACCAAGAAAGAATGCCGGATATGAAAAAGCACCAAACAACCGGTAAATACGTTTGCGGAGTTTGGCGGTGAAGAAATTGGCAGGTAAAATACTATCTGTTAAATTTCTTTGTAAAAGATGGGTTGTGTGATGGCGACAAGTCAAAACGCTGCGATACAGATATGAATATATGGGAAGGTCACGAATCTTTACAAGGTGAGGATGCTGCAATTCTTCAGCCGTGTTTGGGCAAGTCGTAGGACTGATAGAGAGAGAGCGAATTGTCTCAATGTCAGAGACTTTTGGGATGTTGTGGAGACGGATACTCCTCAGTGAAACGTACTGTTTAGACATTGTGGAACGGAAAGGTATGGCAAAAATAAGCGTGACCTTTTTTAAATATATCGGAAAATGTGATTAAAAGGGGCGAGTTTTATCTTGGGGATTGATTCAGTTTGCGAATGGGACAGGTGGATGGTTTGGCACGAATCCTCGGGGGAAAACGATCATGAACGATAAGCCGAGTATGGTAGCGGCCTTTTAAACACACGATAATTATGTGCTAGGGAAAGTATATTTTGCCGGGTCTGAGAAGCTGTAAGTTAAGATGGCGAAGATGGAGACGGAGATAGTGGCATATTTGCAGCATTTCGGGTTTGTAAATATTTTTTTGCCGCAACCGGTGCTGGTGAGTGGGGCTGATTGTGTGCTGGACACCCGACCTGAAAACCATTTCTGGTGACAGTAGGTGCGGTCCGCCATCGTCGCAGACGTCCCAAACACCCGATGTGCTCCAGCCAAAGCGGTGGATCTCGCCACGCCCCACACCGGTGGGTTTTGCACAAGCGATATTGGAGGTGTCACATAGCTGTAAAGATTGAATTGCCCAGGAGCTTGCGACCAGGTTGCGATGGATCCTGGAGTGCAGGGCCGATGTGGTAGTGGCCAGATGACGGGCAGGTATCGAATTTTCAGCCAAAAGTGTGGGCCAGATATTAGGTCGAGCCATTAAAGGAAAGATATACATCAGTGGTTGTCTTGAAAAAATAAAAGCAGGAAAACGCAGTCTGGGATGTTCCCAGCTGGAGATCAACGGCTAATGAAAAAGAGAAACCCTTAGTACCTAGAAATTGGGTTGAAATGCTAGGGCTAACTGAGAGAAGGGGAATGAGCTCAGGTTGGACCGAGCGAAGTGAAATAGATATGATGTAGATTAAATATAAAAATTAGGGCTAAGTTACCTCCGGCGGAGAACATAGTGCATGGGGCGGTCAAGAATAATGCACCAGACCTAATGTTATCGTTGCCATATTAAGTGAAAGTTATCTAGACCGAAGATTATTACAGAAAATTATGGAATAAATGAACCTAGATGATAGTCCATAAGTAAGCTAATTACGATTATGCTGGAGCTATGGCATGTAAGAGGAAAAATTGCAAGGTAAAACTTTGAAGAGGTGAGAGCTACGAGGTTTATAGATGAGGTTGAAACCGGACTTGGAGTAACCACTCTACATAATAAAAACTAAATTTTGCGTGAAAACGTGGAACAACGTTGGCGGTAGAAAAATGTATGGGGATTAGAATGAGTGGCAACATAACTGTAGGCTGAATTCAGTTAATGAGCCACTTCCCGTAAGGGATTTGGGACTGGATTTCCTGTCCATGTTTGCGGAGGAAGAGGTGAAGGCCACAAGGTGGAACGTATTCTGGAATAGAAGTCGGGTTAGGAGAAGGATATAAGGAAGCATAGATTTGATGACCCTGCTGGTGCCACGGTAAAAGGGACAGAGAAGTTGTTTATTCTCCGAACGAGTGAAACGTGAAGGTGTCAGTAGTTGGGTGGGAATTTTACCAGGAAACTGTACTGAGAAATCAAAATACTACAGGGAATGATGGAATGAATGAACTTAAATGACAATCGATAAGTAAGCTAATTACAATTATGCCGGGGCTACGGCACGTAAGACGGATGAATTGAACAGTGGAACTTTAGAGAGGTAAGAGTTACGAGGTTGAGAGATGAGGTTGAGACCGGGTTTGGAGTAACCACTCTGTAGAATAAAAAGCGAAAGTCTGTTTGAGAACGAGGAATCAAATTAGCTGGAGGATAGTATGTGGGTGGTCAGTGGGATCAGCATGCATGACGTCATAACTGGAGGTTGAGCTGCCTCGATGGACCCCTTCAAGTATAAGAACTACAACTTAGCTCCCTCCAGTGGAGAACCTAGTTAATGGGACAGGCAAGAAAGAAGCTGGATACCTAGAGCTATGTTTGCCAGTTTGAGTGGGTGTTATCTTGTTGGATGATTTGACTTTGCAAAACACAAAGTTATACACTAAAGAACAATAAGACTCGAGTGATGCATACATCAACTTGTGCGGTGCTTACGTCTCCTGTCCCCTGATTCAGACCCGCATGTCAGTAACCCGAACCAACTTCGTGTGCCCGCTCCTCCGAAGTGCACGGATAATAATAATAATAATGGCATATTTA
This sequence comes from Fasciola hepatica, assembly GCA_948099385.1. Classification (NCBI taxonomy): domain Eukaryota; kingdom Metazoa; phylum Platyhelminthes; class Trematoda; order Plagiorchiida; family Fasciolidae; genus Fasciola; species Fasciola hepatica. The sequence continues at coordinate 10,112,845 of CANUEZ040000019.1, forward strand.
TCGACCATGGTCGAGACGCACGCGCAAGCGCATGATCATGGTGTAAAACGTTACTCAAAACAAAGAACTATACACGAATTTCAAGGGAGCTAGTCAAATTGTCATAGGCAAAGCAACATAGTTAGAGTCAGTTTTATTCGACCGACATTATAATGGTTCGCGAACTGTACCGACCTTGTGAGTTGCCGCGTGGTTTGACTTTTCGAATTACTCTCAGCGTTAAGCATTTTTGCATTGTTTCGTGGAATACCACACGTTATTTCGCCAAACTTACGTATCGTAATTAGTATTTCGGTACGCGTACTTTTTGAAGAGTTCACTCTTTTCAGAAGGGTTTTATCTCTTCAAAAACTGAGTATACCTTTTGGTGTCCTTTTTGGTGTTTTTTGTTGGTGTCAGTGCAACCGATACCGGTTAACATCTTTTTGTGGCGCTTTTTCTAGTGTACCGTTTTTGTGGAACTTTTTAGTGTGCGGGTTTGCTGCACTTGCCTCAGTGTACCGTTGGTGTCTGTTCAAAAGGTTGTGTTACTGTCCCGCTGGTGTTCGAGACGAAATGAATGGGACAGAGGTTGATCCCATTAGTCAGGCAGTAAGCTGTGGGAACAAGAAATGCACGAACCTGGTGCAAGATGAGGGAATTCAATGCGACCAGTGTTGCATTTGATTTCATCAAAAGTGCTCCAAGCTGGAAGAGAAAGACTTCGAGCTGCACATCAAGTACCCATCGCTCAAATGGATATGCGCTCACTGCTTTGCGTTTGCAAGCGAGTGCTCGCGTATAGTTCGAGGCAAACTAGGGATAGGGGACACGAACGTGAAGCTGGAGCCAAGACTATAGAGAGCCAGTTCGATCCATAGTCTAGAGGGAAAGGAAAACCGGGTGCCAGAGCACAAAAATAAAAAGGCAACCCAAGCCAAAGGGCAAAGAAGGCAAAGAGGTAGCAGGACTCACCAATGTGGGGAAAAGCCTCCTGACGGAAGTGGAATCCCTCAAGGAGCAGGTCAAACGCCTAAATGCTGAGGTGCAACGCATGAAGCGTGACACTGAGGTCATGGCAGACAGAAGTAGAAGACTGCTACTTCATAACTTTAGGGAGAACATCGTAAAAGACGGTAGAATCAGGAAGGAGGAAAACCGCCGGCATGTGACTGAGGTTCCTAGGATGGCTGGTTTACCTCCTACGGCACCAATAGTCAAGTGCCATTGAATAAGACTATGGCGTGGAGCACAACCAGCGCAACCACGACCCCTGGTAGTTGTATTCCACAGTGTTTACTGGAGAGATATGCTGCTGTCCAGGGCGGGAGCAGTTGAGGGCAACATGCAGGGATTGGTTAGGGTTACACCTGACAGCCCAGCATTTGTCAAACCGGCTAATGCCATAGTCTTGCTGAGAACGGGAACACCTGATCTTACGAGGCCGAAGCTACATATAGCGAAAATGGAGATGACTCCTCTTGGGAAGTCAACACCTAAGGCCCAAGGAGTACTCCAGGTACCAAAGGTGGCTTCATGCTCCGGTATACATAAAGCCAAAGATCAGGAGGTTCGAAAGACCAAAAAGAATGGGACTCGCAGGGCATTCAGTCCGGTTGGTGTAGAGAACGTGCAGCCAGCCAGCCCGATTCTAGAGGAGACTCCCAAAATGTCCTCTCTGGTGCAACCAGCGAAGTTGAAGGTATCAGGGGGAAAAGCCGAGGAAACCAGTTGAGCTGAGGTGGTCGCAAGACTATCCCGGGCCATCGGTACGGCGACTCAAAAGGGGGTAACGTCCTTTGTGTATGTCGAGCCTGACACTGGGTCGACGGGTGGAAAAGAAAAGGCCACGAAACTCAGTGTCACTCGATATGCAAGATGCTGCACCACCGACACCTTTAGAGGCAAAAAACGGGGCATCACCCCGGAGATTGCTCCCGAGGATACCCCAGCCCTAGAATTAGCAATGAAGTCAGTACGAGGACCAGAGAACAGTCAACATGGTACACGCACACCTGCAGTCTCCTGGGAAAAGGCGGAGAGTTGACGGCTAGGATCGCAGAGTCTGATGTCGTTGCGTTGACGGTAACTTGGATAAAGCCCTCTACTGACATTCGCTTCCAGGGATACGCTGCCTACAGACATAATAGAACAGATGGCAGGCAGGGGGCGGAGTGGCACTTTTATTACGCACCGACATAGGCCATTGAGAGGCTCCGTTCAACTTAGTCTCCGGTGATGTACAGGTAAGATCTTGCTTTATCAGGATCGAGGGGCGTACAGTATGCATTATCTGTATATACAGGGCACCGCTAGCGACAGATGAGGAAGACTTTAAGCTCTTGCAAACGCTGGATGCGGTGCTGGCACAGACAAAGCAGTTCATCTTATAGGGAGATTTCAACCTACCCGAAATTAACTGGGAAAGCGGGATCGCACCAAGGGGATCAACGGGCGACAAGTTTCTGCAGTGGGTCCAGTTACATGCACTTACGCAGCATGTGACACCGGCCACTAGACACAAAGGTGGACAGCACCCGTCTCTCCTTGACTTAATCATAGAGCGGCCCCATCAGGACGTTAAGGAAATTAAGTGGGAAGAGCCACTTGGAAAAAGTGATCACGTAGTCCTAAGGGTCACACTAAAACTAAGCAAGGCGCCGAAGGAAATCGTGTTACGTCGGCGCTATGGGAGAATAAACATAGGTGAACTAAGGAGAGCGGCGGAGGAAATTCAGTGGACACCGAGACACAAACGCCTCCGTAGAGGAACGTTGGGAGACCATCAAGATGGGGCTACTTGAACATACAGATGAGTTCGCACCCCTGACGGTGACAAGCAGTAGAAATCTACCCTCATGGTGGAAGTCGAAAGTCCGCAAGGCCATAGTTATTCGTAGGCAATGATTGGCGGCGTACAAGCTGTACAGAACTCAGGGGGCATAGAATAGCTATAAGATGGCTAGGAACAGAGCTCAAGAGATCCAAAGAGTGGAGAAATATGCCTTCGAGCGTCGGTTAGCTGGATCGGTCCGCACAAACCCAAAGCGATTCTACGCCTATGTGCAATCTCACAAACTTTTAAGAGAGAGCGTAGCAACTTTGGAAGGAGTACAGGGAAGACTAGCTCTAAACGACGAAGACAAGGCTGACATGCTCTTGGAATTCTTCAAGAGCATATATCGACCAGAACATAGTTTGGAGGAAAGAATGGAGAGCCCACAGGCGCCTCCAATACCCGAACTTACTGTAGGAGAAGAAGTGTACGCGGAGTTGCAAGCGTTGAATAGAAATAAAGCAGCAGGCCCATACAGGATTCATCCAGCAATCGTTCAGCCTTGAAGTCTCCGGTGACGAAGCTGTATGAAACGTCACTTAGAGAGGGAATTATGCCGGGAGACTGGAGGAGAGCAACAGTGGTAGGCATTTACAAGAGTGGACCCCGGCAAAAGGCCGAAAATTACCAGCCGGTTAGCTTGACTCCATTACTGTGTAAGTGCCTGGAGCGAATAGTCAGGAAACAGATCTCTAGGCATTTGGTTCAACACAACCTCATATCAAATGCTCAGCATGGGTCTGTGGCAGGGCGATCCTGTCTGACAAATCTCCTGCTGTTCCTTGATAAGGTAACCAAGCGTCTGGACGAAGGGCAATCGATTGCGGTCTGTTACTTGGACTTCAGCAAGGCGTTTGATTCCGTGATTCACAGATTTTTGGACGTCAAACTGCAGTCCGTGGGAATTGTTGGAAAGGCAAGACAATGGATAAGTAGTTTCTTAGCAGGACGAACCTTTAGTGTTAAGGTGGGGAGTCATGTTTCAAAACCTGAAGGTGTAACAAGTGGGGTGCCACAGTGCTCGGTGCTCGGCCCTCTGCTCTTCCTCATCTTCATCAACGACTTAGCACGTGGGCTTACAAACCCCACCTTCATGTTTGCCGATGACGTCAAGATATCTGGAGTAGATATAGAACTTTATGTGTTAGCAGTACAAAACTGGCCACGCAAATGGGACCTTCCACTAAACCTCACCAAGTGTCAATGCTTGGCCACAAATACAGGGGCTAGTGAGAATGGTGTGGGTTCGTTGCAAGTGGTCTCGCAGGTCAAAGACTTGGGCGTTATAATGAACAACAGCTTTAAGCCGTCAAAGCACTGCACCTCAGCAGCCAATACGGCCAGGAGAGAACTCTTTCGAGTTAGATCTTTTAGGTTGTGTGGAGATCCGGAGATTTTCGCTCCGATATATCAAGCCATAGTTAGGCCGCATTTGGAGTACTGCGTGCAGGCCTGGGAACCGTAATACCAGAAAGATATCGACTGTCTGGAGAAAGTGCAAGGGCTAGCCACTAGAATGGTAGCTGGGCAAAGGGGGTTTAACTACACAGAGCGTCTCCGTGCCCTAGACCTGTTCTCGATGGAAAGACGGCGCATTCGCGGGGATTTGATAGAAACCTTCAAGGTAATGAAAGGAGTGTCAGGAATAAGACGAGAGGACCTTTTCTCTCTGATCCCCGAGAGAGGTACAAGGAGGCATAGCCTTAGATTACAAAGGAAGCATTCGAGGCTCCAACTTAGGGCGAAGTACTTCTCAAATAGAGTGGTACCTCATTGGAATAATCTCCCGAAAGAGGTCATAAATATCCCAGCTGTGAAGGCTTTTAAGAAAGCAGTAGACCTATGTTGGGTGGCAGTATACCCCGAGATACGTTAAGCAGCTTTAGGGGCCAATGCAATTTACTTATTGTTTCCACCTTACTCTGCCCGGCCTGATACTGCACAAAGTTTCTGTCTTTCAGAAAAAGAAAATCAAGCAGTGTTGGGAGCTACGGAAACGCGCCGACAACACAACTATCTGGACACACGATTGGCTCTTACCACACTAAGTCCTGTGCAAACTGAACTGAACTGAACTGAAATACGGTTTGGTTTCGAATTTGAGTTGGTTGCGGTGGCACATGGGAATGCGAAATATGTCGTGAAAATATAGCACTAAGGATGCGTTATAAACCAAAACAATGCAAGCTGTGGATAACGGAGGCCTCTTGGGGTTCCATGAACGGAATAAGTTATGAACATGAAGAGATGAAAGAAATGAATGGAAGTACACTCGTGAACTTTGGTGAATATGAAGAGAACGGCTCACTATGAAGACGACGATGTCCCGGAATGACGGATATTCCCGGTCTCAACAAACGGAGTGCATCATGAAAAGGGGAGACATGAACAAACTGCGTGGAAGTGGACTAGGAAACGTTGATGAATGTGGAGGAAACAGCAATCCATATAAAAGGTGAGTTCAGTTTCAGGATCAATAACCCGTATCATTCAGAAAAAAAGAAGCGCTACTTGAAGGCCTTGAATTGGTGAAAAATCAATTTCGAGCCGGGTAACGAGCAAAAGGAAAATGGAATCTTGCAATATAAAAGTGAGTGAAAAACCCCGGCTCAGGCTCGCGCCTCATTGTTCTGTTACGCTGACAGAAATATATTGACTTATTGATTTTCATTGGTATTCGGCGTCATCATTGGGAACCACGGATGGGGGGGATAAGTGGACTTGCTTTCGGATGGCGTATCGAAATTTAATGAGTAAAAAATTCCTGTGTTGCGTATTATGGCTCTGTCACTGGATTGTTTCACATGAGACCAAGGTAATGTGCAGCATCCCGTGGGTATGGTTCATCAGGCGGGGTAAGGGACGTGTCAGTCAATCAGTAGAAGGTAGCTTGTGAACTGTTATTTGTGAAGACTCCAGCAGTGACATCAGTAGTAGAGATGTTACGTCAGAAGACGCCTGTCAATCTACTGGTAAGCAGTTGGGAGTGTTTTAGGTTGTGTGGCTCGATTGCAATCCCGTTTGGTATAAAAGATTCCGTTCAGGTCTCTGTCGGTACAGGTCAAGGTGTGGACCTTAGTCATTGAAAGTGGAGCCCGAGAGAGTGGACGACGACAAACCTGAAATAAATGATGTCAGCAGCCTGGACGTGGTTCCAGTTCTGAGCTATGATAATAAGTGGCAACAAATAATTAAGAACTGGTTGGGTTTCTGTGAACGGTCGGTGGTACATTCCATATTTTGGTCTGGGTTTAAATTCGAGAGTTTAAATAACGTAGGGTTGATAAGTACTACTTCAGGGTTGCAAGATAGCGTAAACCGGGTGGGCCGCTGCGTCTGCATTTCAAAGGATAAATGGTTTGCACGCAATTAGAAGTTCTGAAGAGCAATTAAGTAAGAATGCAGAAAGAACCACTAGGGCATCGGTGGTGATGCGTTGGAGAAAATTGTTATCATCCACAGAAACGTGGACGTACGTTGGTCTGTGCTCCTACTCGGTAGTGCCGGCCTACTGAGATTTAATTTGAATGTGAGCAGGGAAATCTCATGACTTGGTGGTTGCTTGAATATCATATTTGTTATAAGAGTAAGGAAAGATAGTTAGTAGGGAATGGAAAAATATGAACAGTTCTCCGTGTTCATTTTTTGTAGACTCAAGTTAGGCAGGTGTTGGTCATCTGTTGCCTCCATATTTTATCCATGTCAGTGGGCTTAAAGTCCAGGCTGCGGTAGTGATTGTAGTTGGCAGGAGGCTGTGGTTATTGGTAGGTAGGGTTGTAGACCTAAACGTGGCTTCGATGCTGGGACATCGAGAAGGCCGCTTTCTGAGAAAAATGACGGAAGATGGGGGTTGTGGTTATAGATGGAAAAGGTGACCGGTTTCCACAACGGAGGGGTGGTTGAGTCCATATAGGAACTTTCCATAGCCCCTCCGCCCGATCGTAATTTTATGCGTAATTTCCTTTTTTCGCAACTGCGGGGGGTGGTCTGTTTTCCCCACTTTTGGACGACGCTATGGTATGGGTGCCGTTGACATCAGCGGTTTCGCTAGCATTGGCTTGTAAAATGCAGAGTGGGACTATGCAAACACACGGAGTAGGACAACGAACGACGAACGTTGTAAAGCACAAGCTGGCATAAGTGTATCAGTCTCATACAGCGCCAGACCATCAGAGACCATTCCGGGATAGCTGGTGTAGATGAGTCTAGCTCAGATGATGGGAAATAGTGTGGTGTATAAGAGGGAATATGATAGTGGTTGGTGGATCGTAGATACAGAGATGAGACGAGATGACAGGCCATCAAGTAGGTAGTAGCAGGTGGGCTTCTGGAACAAGAAATTCTGAAATGAGATGATTAAGAAAGTCGAAATGAGGCCGGACATAAACCCGGGCGGGTGGTGGCAGCCAAAATGCACGGGAAAGGAGTGAAGGATCAAGTAAGGTGGTAGACGGCGGGACTCAGTGTCCTAGGATTCAAAGCCACATACCTATTTGCTGCAGAGACATCTAAGGCTAAGGAACTTTGATTGGCAATAGAACACGAACATTGTCTAAAATTAGGAGAACCGGCAAGCATCAAACTAGGTATAGTTATAAAAGTCAGCAAACTGTAGCTACCGTAGTATAAATTGTATGCAATATAACGTAAAAAGAAATAGTTGCGCTGGCGTTTGTGATCGGGCGAGAAATAAAAGTTCTGGTGCAATAATCCTAGTAGTCAAACCCGTTTTCGTAGGCCACCTCTTTGGTGACTGTCTGTCCGGTAAGAAGGATCACATTGGGAACAGTCAAGAAGTTGGGGTTCAAACTCACTGAAACACAAGTTTGCACAAGGGTGGGGCTCCACTTGCAGCCCTAACAACGTGATGCCCTTATGCTTGAGTAAGCCATGGGCCGCTATGTTGGCTTGCCGCAAAAAAGGTATTTGATGGTAAAAAATTGAGATTGTTTTGCTGTTCTAGATCGTGTGAATGAACCGCTGAGTTTCGTAATTGCTGCAGCTATGGGGCCAACCATACGCGGGTCTAATTGAGTTTAGGTTGCTTAAAGCGGTTATTTGATTTATTAGTACCCTATACCCACCTCAAAGGCCTGAGCCGTTGAAATATAGGGATTGTACATCCTGGTCAGCGTGTCCACCGTTAGGGCTATGCTTATTTCCTGTTTGGAAGCCACCAATGTCGGTGGTAATGCCAAAATTCGTTGTAGTAGCTTATTTCACAATGAAGCGTACTTGTTATTGAAGAAGTTTGACCGAAGAGAAAGCTTCGGCAAAGGGACAGACACCAAGAACTCATTGTTACGTGAGGGATAAGTAGAAAGAATTCTCACCTGCGGTGCTGAACTACATGATCTATTCTTCAAGATATTGTGAAAGAATAGAAGGTTATTTATTATGCAGCCTAGCCATAAGGGATCGGTTTTCAGCCGCTCACAACGTTCCATGTAATTAGAGGGCAAAGAAAAACCTATGAGCTGTTTCATGAATGCCCGTTGTACGTTCTCAAACGCTGTTCGGTCCATTTGTCGCATGTTGGAACAAATGATTGAGCCGTATTCCAGAAGAGGTCTTACATGGGACTAAAAAATGTTTAGTTTACTTTCTGGCAAAATAAATGTTTGATGTATTAGCCCGATTGTACGGCGTGCTTTAGCCACCTGGATGGCTGCGTGTTCCGAAAAGTCAAACGTACATGAGTAGCGTAGACCCAAGTCACGTACCTGAGAATTATTGGGGATGAATATGCCGTTTATACTAAATCTTCCAGTGGGGACGTGACATTTATACGTAATAATATTACTTTTTTCGGCGGAAAAACTCATTTTCCAATCATCACTCCAGGAGCTGAGAGCGAGCAGTTCCCTTGTAATGTCATCTACGGTAGAGGTTAACGCCGCGGGCTCAAAAGTGTACACGATTTTGATATCATCTGCAAACAGGAATGGAACTCCCCGTTGTAAAATGGTAAATATATCGTTAACGTACATTAGGAACAGTAATGGGCCCAGTACACTACCTTGTATCACCCCACTGGTTACGGGACGGGGTTCGAACAAATTTCCGCCTATACTTACAACCTGGTATCGGGCTGTTAAATAGGATGCAAACCAAGCAAGCATCGGGTCCACGATTCCATATGTTTTGATCTTCTGTAGTAACCGGACGTGGGATACTCGGTCTAAAGCCTAGGTCATGTCCAAAAAGATCACGATTGCCGGTTTACCAATATTGACAGCCTCTGTGGCCAGATTGAGGAAATCTGTCATGCATGTCGCACATGATCTGTGTTTCAGAAAACCATGCTGACCAGCGTTGATTAGATTATTGTTAAGAAGGTGACGTGTCAGCCTTTCCTTGATAATTCTCTCCATGATTCTGGACACGACCGGGGTGTGGTTCACCGGCCGATAGTTAACTGGATCTAGACGTGATCCTCTTTTGTGCATCGGTATGATAGTTGAAGTTTTCCATTAAGAAGGGAAAACACTGCACCTGAGTGACAAATTGAATATGTTTGTCAGCAACATTGGAACGTCTTCGCCACCTCGATTAAAAATGGCCGGTGGTAATGCATCCGGACCTGGCCTGCAGGACGGTCTTGTTCTTGCAACATGTACTGAAACCTCATCGGGGTAGAACACTACTGTCGAGAAAGTTACTGATGTCACCGGATCTAGAAAGGGGATGGATGTGGCGTCATCCGTCGTTAGCGAGGAGGCAAAATAGGTGCTGAAAGCCTCCGTAATCAAAAGAGGGTCATGCAAGCATTTATTGTTATAGTTCAAATATGGGATGTAGTGATTGGGTTGCTTGTTTCTGGCCTTCATTAGCCTGGCCAGTGCTTCCACCTTGTTTGGGTGTCTTAAGGCATCTAGTTCCTGTTTCTCCTTAGAAGAATCCAAACGCAATTTAATTGTACGAGATATACGTATTATTTGAAGATACGACGAGAAGTCCCTCGTCTTAGTGAATCTTGGCTGGAGTTTGGCTAGGTTACCGTTAAGACGATCTAGAGAGTTCCGCTGTTTGCGTATGATAGGCCCCGAGGCTGAATTTATTTCGTCGAGGCAGTAGTGAAGATTAGTATACAGTTGGGTATCCGCTATCTCTAGGTTATTAGATAAAAACGATTCGTCTCAGTTTAGGGAACGGATAAAAGAGGGTAGACTATTTCAGCGAGCTTTATGGTATTGCTTATTGGTGATCGGAAGGAGTGTTTCTGCTGACTCATCAGTGTGAGGCCAAGGTGCAGTAAAAACACAGGATACCATTTTATGGTCACTACCGGTGAAGCGACTTAAGATTTGGGTATCTAAATTCTTGATACCAATAGTGAAGATAAGGTCTAATGTATTTCTCCCTCGAGTGGGGGATAAAACATGCTGTACACAATTACCCACATGGATACACGAAAGGAAATTATGGAGTTTTGGGGGTGATGTCATGGAATGCCAGCATATTTCAGGCACGTTGAAATCACCAGCTAGAATTTTAGCAGTTACGGGGAGGTTAGAGACATGTTTGAATGCGTCTATTATTGGATACGCGTGTCAGAACGTCGGGCAATTTGTTTAAATCCCCTTTAAATCTCGATAAGTGCTCTATTGCGCGGACATTTGGTAGAAGTTTATTCTACATTTGGGAATATTTACCAAGGAAGAAATTGGACCGTAGGGTGATTCTCGAGGGTGGCACAATGACCAAATAACTGCTGTGTCGTAACAAACATCTCAAGCTTAATGGATCTCGCACCACAAGGGAGGCTTTGCAGGATATATATTTTATTAGTGAGTGGAAAAAGGACAAGTTGTTCTTTACCCGTCGGAGCCGAAGAGGCTCGGTGTGCAGCAGGTCACAGCCCTGTTTATAGCTGAGAGTAGACGGATAGCCAACTATATGTTTAGTAAGGGTGCACTGAACATTTTTGATGGCAATTCTGTCACTGGTGTATGTGAGAGCCAACTGTTGAACTATACTCTAGCAAGCGGTCGAACGTGTGTTGTATAGAAACCGAGTTTACTTTCACGCAAACGGAATGTTTTGTGAACAAGTCCCTTTAACCTGCGGGACCTAGCAATTCGAGTGTCTGTTTGCTCCGACAAGTTGAACGACCAGGATTAGCACATACCCGAGTCACTTACTGATCATTTTTTAGGGATAAAATTACCACCTGTACTGAACGGTTCGAAATGGACACGACACTCGCATGCAAGAATGCCGCTTTTGTCCGACGAAAACTTCATTACTCAATCGATACATCACGGTTTGAGCATCCACAAGCCCTCCGATATTTTTGCTATAGTATAACCCAATGAATTATGGTCAAAGGTGTACGACAACCTTACATCATCAGCGAATAAAAACAGAGTTCCGTGGCGAGTCACAGTAAATATATCATTTATGTACGTCAGAGACAACAACGGGTCCATTATACTACCTCGGATCACACCGCTGGTTACAAAGGTAGGTGTGGAAATTGTGCCATCAACTTTTACGACTTGACTGCGCGAGAACAAGTGCGATTCTAGCCTGGCATATAGTGGGTCAACAATGTCGTTTGTCTTGACATTTGACAACGAACGTATTTGAGACATCCGGTCGGACGCCTTAGACATGTATAAAAAGACTGAGATCACTTCCTTACCATCATTGGCAGCCGTCGTAATAAGGTTCAAAATGTCAGTCATACAAGTTGCGCAGGATCGATGTTTTACGAAATCGTGCTGACATTCACTTATGTAAGGTTGATTAGACCTTACTTCGCGGTTTCCTTAGTAAACGCGTGCTTCGGTCCTTTGTACTGCGCGGACTGCCTGCACGTTACTCTAATGTGCGGCACTGCACAAATATGTTAACCAGAACAGTATTCTCCACGACCCGTGAGAACGAGAAGGCGATTGGGAGAGATAGTGGTTAGCGTGTATTTGGGAGCGTGCGTGAGAGCATGCGCAAGAGCAACGGTCAAATGGAAACCGCGCTTGGCAGTCAGCGTTTAGTTGAACAATAAACGTGGTAAAAGTATGAACGAAGATGGCAACCGCTACAGGGGCCTCCTCCTAGAAATTCGACGGAGTTGGGCTTCGATCGTGATGGTAAGCCGGAATTATTGGTTGTCCAGGAAATCCTCATAGCTTGTCCGTCATATTGTTGGTGACGTCGAACGACTGCTGATGAGTTTAACGGTGCCCGCACTCCCGAGGTCCGATGTGAGTAGCTCCAACTGTGTTTTGGCGCTCACGGGTCTCATGCGAATGCGAGCCGGAAAATGCCTCGTCAGGTCCATCCAAAAAGGCGTCCAGTTGCCGTCTCCAGTGCCAGGCTGACCAATCGTCCCGTTGTCCAGTGAGCGGTTGGCTCCTTGAACGTGCACGGGAGTCAGCCAGGCTACGGATGAAGCCAATGTGACTGTGTAGATCCGTCTGAGAGAGGGCAAGGTTAACTGGAACAAAATAACGCCTGAGGGCGCCGGCGGATGTTGGACCGTAATAACAACACACAAACGATGTTCGGTGTTGTTAAAGTCGCTAGGAGACCAGAAGAAAACGAAGTCATAACTACCGATTGTAATTTCACGGGTCTGTTGTTTGATAAATCCATGGCGAACTTCCCAACTTATTACTAACAGTCGGTTGTAAAAATCGTCACGAAATCGGCAAAGCGGACGGGATTTCGTAGTTGGCGACCGCGACGGCTACTTCGCGTTGCGGGTATGGTTGGAGAATCTGATGGACTAGCTGCCGAGTCCTCACTAGGCGTAATTGGGGGTGGTTCGAGTAGTAACTTGCTAGATGAGGGTGACTGAGCGGCTTGAGTAGGTGTAAATTGGCCGAGCGGCTCGCACTCAAGGACGGCAGGCTTGAGACGGTCGATAGATACGGTGTCGTGTCGTCCGTTGATATCTATGACAAATGTTTTTGCCCTACGTTTTATCACCCAAAACGGGCCAGTGTATGGCGCTTGTATTGGTGATCGAACGCCACCGACGCGAAGGAATACATGAGTAGCGGTTCCTAACGCAGTTGGGACATAACTTGTAGACTGTTGTTCACGCGGCGGACTGGCCTTGAGCACTCGCATGTGCTGCGTAAGGCGCTGAGCATAGTCACCGTAGTCGAAAGTCACGGTTGGTGAGGGGGCTACCAACTCCCCAGGCAGACGAAGTGTACAGCCATATACTAGTACGGCCGGTGTTGTGTGTAACTCCTCCTTAACGGTACTACGCAGGCTTAAGAGTGCTAATGGTAGTGTTTCACTCCAAAGGGGGTTACCGTTTGCTCGAAGGGCGGCTTTTAATTGCCGGTGGAAACGCTCAACCATACCATTGGCCTGAGGGTGGTAAGCTGTCGTCTTAACGTGTTGGCAACCGAGCGCAGCGAGTAGGCTGCCGAAAGCGCCGTCAAAGTGTGGACCGCGATCGGTGGTCACTATTGCCGGGCAACCGAAATGACTAACCCAACCGGTCAGAAAAGCTCTCACGGCCTCTTCCGAGGTGGGACGAGGAATAGGGATGGCCTGCGGCCGGCGAGTAAAACGATCCACGCATGTGAGTATGTAAACGTACCCAAGCGAGGGTGGGAGTGGTCCTACTAGGTCGACGTGCACATGATGAAAACGTGTTTCAGGTTCTGAGAACCTGGCTAACGCCGCCTTAGTGTGCCTATGGGTCTTAACACGTTGACACTGCAGACAAGCACGAGCCCATTGACAGACATCTCGTTTGACATTGTGCCAAACAAAACGCTCAGTTATCAGTTTCACCGAGGCAGTCACACCCGGATGAGCCAGATTATGGAGTGTCAGGAACGTAGGATAACGGTGGGCAGCAGGAACTACTGGCCTGGGGTGGCCTTGCGGCACATCGCACACGATGGTATTCTGGGAAGCTGGGATAGGCACTGCGGTTAAACTCAAAAAACCATTTTGTCGAAGTTGTTCGATGTCGGGGTCCATAGTTTGAGCCTGTGTCATTGCGTTCAAGTTGATGTTAGGCGTTTGTGACAGACTTAGTTGATATACGCGCGATAAGGCGTCTGCGACGGGATTAAGTACCCCCAGAGACGTGTCGTATGTCCACAGTAAACTGTGAGACAAAGTCTAAGTGGCGAATCTCGCGTGGTGAGTATCGATCGGAAGCTGACTTTGGTGCGTAAACCAAAGGCTTGTGGTCTTTAAACACCGTGAACGAACGGCCTTTGAGTGCATGTCGAAAATGACGGATTCCCAAGTAGATGGCTAATAACTCTCTACCGAACGTGCTGTACCTTGATTCCGCGGGTTGTAGGCGCTTGGAGAAGAATGCTAAAGGTTGCCAGGAGTCATCTACGAACTGTTGCAGTACTGCTCCAACCGCTGTGTCCGAGGCATCCGTCACTACCGGAATAGGAGCCAAAGGGTCGGGGTGTGTAATGAGTGCTGTGTTGGCGACCGCATCTTTGACCAAGGCGAATGCGGCTTGTGCCGTGTCGGGAAACACGGACTTCCGCTTACCTCCGCGCAACAGGTCGGTGAGGGATTGCATCATTTCCGCCCAGTGGGGAATAAATCGGCGGTAGAATTTCACCAGGCCGACAAACTGACGCAACTGGCGAAAAGATTGGGGTTCAGGGTAGTCGCGAATAGCGAAAACTTTATCTGACAGAGGGCGGATACCCGAGGATGAAATAGAATGTTTTATAAAGATGATATCAGACCGGCCCAATTCGCACTTCGCGATATTGATCGTAACGCCGTGCTGGCTAAGGCGTTCGAAAAGTGCTCGTGAGTGTGTAGCGTGCTCTTGCTCTGAAGAACTCGCCACCAAAATATCATCCAGGTATATGTAGACATTTTCCAAACCACGAGTTGCCTCGTGCATGAACCGTTGAAAGGTCTGGGCTGCATTGCTGAGTCCAAACGGCATTCGCAGAAACTCGAACAGCCCGAAAGGCGTAGTGACGGCAGTTTTAGGGATATCGGCTTCTGCTACCGGGATCTGGTTGTACGCCCGAACCAAATCGATACGGCTGAAGACGGAGCAACCTGATGAAGACGAAGTAAGATGCTGTATATGGGGAATTGGGTATCGGTCCGAGACGGTGACTTTGTTAAGCGCTCTGTAATCACCACAGGGCCGCCAGTCGCCACTACACTCAGGGACCATATGAAGAGGGGAAGCCCAAGGGCTACTAGAAGGACGTATTATACCCAGTTCCAGAATATGTTCGAATTCGGCCTGTGCAACACGAAGCTTATCTGGTGATAACCGACGCGGTCTACTGAACACTGGGGGTCCCTCAGTATCGATATGGTGAGTGACATTGGTCGTCACTGCTGGGAGAGGCCCGGCCTGCCGAAACATGGCCGGGTAGGCGGCGATGAGTTTGCCATAAGGTTGGTGTGCCCGTGGTTCAACGTAAAAGGGCGTGACGTGATTCACTCGCGAATTATGACCCGCAACAGCGAGAGTGGTCTGACGATCCACCACTCTGTGGCGCCGTGCATCAACTAACAAGTCAAAGTGCTGCATGAAGTCAATGCCTAGAATTGTGTACGGGACGTCGGCGATGATGAATACCCAACGAAAATTACGCTTTGAACCCAAGTTTAAGGTGAGCGACCGCTGGCCAAACGTTGAGATGGCCGTGCCATTGGCAGCGCGTAGTGTTTGGGCCTGCGGTGTGCTATTGTCGTCTTTCGCTCGGGGGAGGACGCTCACTTCGGTACCGGTATCTACAAGGAATAGGTTATTTGAAATTATGTCCCTTACGTTCAAAAGACGACTATTGGTGTGATACCCGACTTCGTGGGTCGCCACCACGGGCCGGGGGTTTAGTTTCCCTGATGAGCACCGGGAAACGTACACCCTGGTTCGCATCGTTTGGCTCCCTCACCGAAGCGGCTGTTGTATTTACAATACCCTTCTTTTGAAGAACCGACGAAACGTCGTCGCAATGACGGACTATGGAACCTAGGTGAGCGTGCGCGGTGCCGCGCCTGTGACCCACTTCTAACTGCTAGGCGTTGCAGGCTCGCGTCAATTCTAGACAAAACTGACGCGAGGTCGTTAGATGTTGGCAAGGCAGGCACCGTTGCAACGGACGGCCTGGTTTCTCCAGCTACAGCGGGGTTCTATCGTGACAAAATGTCATGAGCTATCGCTGCGGTTTCCTCCAGCAAGCATTTGCGCGTGGCATTTAGTAAAACTGGAATTTTATGCGGCAAACGCTGCAGCCAAAGTTCCCTTAAGAGCGGGTCCTCGCCTATTGTCGGTCGTCTCAAGCGCTGCATCTCACGCAGCAGTTCGGAGGGCTTCCTACTTCCAAGCTTAACGTTTTGAGGTTGTTGCACACGTTGGTCCTGCGTTGGGGTCTTGCAGGCAATGACAGCCTCCTTTAAAGCCTCAGAGCTTCGGGAAGAGATTATTACGTCCCTTACTTTCATTGTGACCTCTGGCGGGAGGCGGCCTGCTACCCACCTGAAACGGCTGGCGTCGCTGGTTATACGGCAGTTTTCGAATTCTAACTCAACCAGCGTGAACCAGAGTTCTGGATCAGCAGGTTTGAATGACGGTATGTGCAGCGTGATCGCCCCAACGGTGAGGTCGGAGCAGGATTTCCGTTCAGTAGACATAGCGATTGCTTTATCGAACACAGACGGGAAAAGAAACCAACGATCAATGGGGCACTATATTTTTCGCGAGAAAAGAACAAAAATCACGACGAACTAGACACCAAAAATACGTATGGACAAAAAAAATTATTTGGTAAACCGACTAAAGAAAAATCAACAGATAGGGAAACAATAAAACACGAAAACGTACGCAGACGGGACCTTCAATGGTAGAAAACAAGGAAACTCACGTGACCTGAGGATCACGTCGGGCTCACCAATTGTAAGGTTGACTAGACCTTACTTCGCGGTTTCCTTAGTAAACGCGTGCTTCGGTCCTTTGTACTACATGGACCATCTGCACGTTACTCTAATGTGCAGCACTGCACAAATATGTTAACCAGAACAGTATTCTCCACGACCCGTGAGAACTAGAAGGCGATTGGGAGAGATAGTGGTTAGCGTGTATTTGGGAGCGTGCGTGAGAGCATGCGCAAGAGCAACGGTCAAATGGAAACCGCGCTTGGCAGTCAGCGTTTAGTTAAACAATAAACGTGGTAAAAGTATGAACGAAGATGACAACCGCTACACTTATAAGGTGATTTTTTAGGAGTTGATCTGTTAGTTCAATTTTATTACGCTTTCCATAATTCTCGATACTAGTGGGGTATTCACAAGCCGGTATTTGTCCGGGTCATCTCTTGTTCCCTCATGAATTAGAAAAGTAACTGAAGTTTCCCACCGTATAGGGCAACGACTAAACTGCATAAACAAATTGAACGAATTCGATAAAAGAATTGGGATATCTGGGCCGCCCAATTCAAAGATGCCCGACGGTATCTAGTCCGTTCAGGGGTGAAAGGACATGTTGATGTTAAGAATAAAGGCTAATTTTCGGAGGGCGGGAATGTTACAGAAGAAAGTGGCTCATATGAGGGTACTGGTGGATTGTAGAAGAATGGTGCTGTCACTAGTTAAGGAAGAAGCAAAAGACGTGGTAAGTGCTTCTGCTATGTCCAGTGGTTTGTCGAGGAACATGTTATTAAAAGAGAATGAAGAGATAGGTGAATTTGTTTTGGGGTTCCTCGATTTCATCAGTTTTGCAAAAATCTCGACTCTCTTGGGATGACGCAAAGCCCTGTGTTTCTGTTGTATTACTCCGCTCTCCAAGTGCAGTTTTATTGTTTCAGCTAAATGATTTGGCTGTATAAATATTGAAAGGTCTCTTGTTTTATGACAAACGCGTTTGAGTCTGCTTAACTTCCAGGTAAGACGAGACAATTTATTGCCTTCAGGTCGGATTGACAATCCTTGTGACGGGTTTATTAGATTGAGGCACTGTTCAAAGATGGAGTACAGTTGATCCGCCACCAGCTGGGGCTCCGCCCTCAAAAAGAAGGTGTTCCAATTTTGGGTAAATCGGAGAAGACAGTATGTTCCAGTTAGCCTTATGATATGGTTTGTGCGGGAGAGTTGGCTGTTTATATTTTATGGACACTGTGAAGCAGCAGAGGACATTTGCGTGATCACTCCCGGGTAGGTAATTTTGAATGGCTGTTAAAACCTGGGCTAATCCCAGTGACAAGATTAGGTCAAGAGTTTGGTCCTGTCTGGCTGGAGACGTGCTGCGCTGCTACCATCTTCCAAGGTTAATTGCGTTCAAAGTAAGTAGTAGATGGCGGGGTGCTCTGAGTGATGTTTAGCATATTTTCTGGCACACAAAAGTCAAACGCTATCAATTTTGGGTCTATTGTAAGATTACTGATTAGGTTGAGTGCCTCGATAATTTGAGGGAAGCCGTCAGAATTAGGTCCGGACGGACGGTACACGCAACCTAGAAGTGTAGAGGCTTCGCAGTCACCAGACTCATTAAAATGCCACTGCGAGCTTAGGGCTCAGGTGCGCCCTGTTTTCGAATACGTAATTTCACTTAAATTTACTTGGGAATGACAACCGCTCCCCAGAAGCGGCCAACTCCGTTGTCAGGCCCTCCTCTAGCTATGGGCAATCTTTTTTCGAATCTTTCTTCTCAATCGCATAAAGTGGATTAGAGACGGGACAAAATTACTTCAGAGTACTGTCACTCATACAGACCCGACTTAACCAGTGTGGCATTATAATTTACTTCGGTCGGACACAGCAGCCTATCTGTAGGACATTTGAGTGATCCTCATCTGTCATCCATTGTAGTACGCTGTTTATTGTTTGAAGGACTTTTTCTAGACGGAATAACTAGAGCCGTCCAAGCTGATAAAAGTACCTCCTTTCGTTTTCCAGTGATATATTTTGCTGCTATCTAGCATCACTAAAAGCAAAATGCTGTTGATACTAGTATCCTGAGCCCTTTTGCGTTGTCCAGCGGTCTGTCTCCCAGCCCACTGGCAATCCCAGATGCAAGATACTTCCAAGGTTTGTGTGTTAAAGCCCCTCTTTATTATTGCCCCATTGTCTAGTAAACTATTTTACAGCTCATCTGTGACATTCAGATAAAAAGATAATCACAAGATCCGGGGGCTTTTGGGCTCCAGCTCAGTACCCATGTACCACTTCATTATTTCAAGACTCGTGTCTTCAAGACTTAACCTGAACTGAACTGAACAGAAATCGTGACGTGACGCTGCTTGAAAACTTTATCCGCGGAAGAGGAAACATAACGAGAAGGGGCAACAGAAACTGCCAGGTAAACCTCGGAAAATCCTCCGGCTTCTGTTTTCTGTCGGATCATCGAAGTAACGGGAATCACTGTGCCGTGGAATTCGAGCCGTCACGATCATTTTTGCTTTTTTTCGTTGCAAACTTTTTTTCCGAAGTTGCTTAGCAGGAATTTTTATCAACAGAAATTTGAATGGTGCTTGCTGTCACGAATCAAACTAGGATGGGCAGGGTAGCCAAAAAGAAAGTAAAGCGTCAAGCGGAAACAAAAGCCGCTGGGGGGGTGTAGGATATAAGTGATAATTTGCAACGCCCACAAAAGATGTATTCTCGGGACATGGAATAAAACTGGTGAGAGAGCATAAGAGGTTTATGGGCAACACAGGCATCTGAAGAGATTTTGCGTGGAATGCTAATTCACTATAGTGAAAACTGGTTCAGGGTTTTAGGGGAGATCGGAAGAATAAAAACCAGTAACAACGACTCGCAATTTCATCCAAAAAACAAGTGCGTGAGGCCGGGGAAAGAAGCTGATGGGAATGACCGTTGATTGGAAGCTAAATTCAAAGACTGAGTGGGTAAAAATAGAGTAAACAAAGGGGTAAAACTAAAGCGGACTAAGAAGCTAAACAGAAAAATAACACCAGTCTATCGTGCGAGACCCCGAACTGACTTAACCCGAGAGCAAAGAGGAGCTGCCTTAAAAATTGCCAGAAAACTGGAGAATCATGGCTAATTATTAGAGGGTGTACGAGAGGATAAGGAGGATTTCTGTCAACAGAGTGGAAACCCATGAAAGACTGGTGAGATAGCCAAGAGAAAGTATAGAAATTAAGCGAATCGCGGAACTACGGAACAGCATATAAGGCAGAACAGAGTAAGGATTAGGGCCGCTTGATATCATGTCGAGCGTTGGCCTGTCTGACCGGCCATCACGAAAAGAGGCTGGCGGTTGAGAAGGTGTCGAGCGGGTATATCGGGAGGCGACAAAAGGCCAATACCCACCCCCGTGAGGTTCACAAACCCAAGGCACAGAGACAAGATGTTGAGAACCCCCGAGGAATTAATTTGGCTATCAAACGGCCGGGCCTTTTTCAAGCCGGGTGGTGCATCTGGAGAGTATGCTTTCCATGAAATCTCCGAAGCCATTTTAAAGCCTGACAATCTGAAATCTTCGAAGCTGGCAATAAGATGGGCTATAGTAATCTCGGATGAGAGGGTTACGGAGGAAAGCAGGTGCCTTAACCAGCTCTAGCCATTAGCTCATTCACCCTCCCATCTCCTATTATGTATGCAGGGTAACAAATATAACTACTAAAACCCATCGATTTCTATCGTTCTGCGTCTCCATTCGTTGAGCGGGAATCGAGTCCGCAAATTGTGCGTGCGACTAAAGTAGCAGTTCTTGACGGTCGAATTGAACGTTCAACCACGCAGAGTCGACAATGCCGTCTAGGATAGGATGCTGAAAGTTTCCTTTACATACACTAGGCAGCCTCCACTATTTTGATGTGTTTTGCCTTTGCTGAAGGATTTGTAGCCGAAAACCTCAATGTCCTCTACTTGACAGGAGTCCGGTTACCAAGATTTTGTCACCAAAATAAAGTTTTAGTCCTTTGTTAATGCAGCTGATCGTATGTATTGGGTCTTGTTCCTAATAGAACGTGCGTTGACCAATGACAGGTGCCTTTGACGTCATCGTTGATACTAGTGCTTACAGTTCGTTGACAGCTGCATTTAATCTGAAAAGAATCATCAGCGCAGGATGCAAGACCTCTTAAATTGTCATTCACAGAGAAAGAACTTGGGTCTGCTTGTGGAACAATAAATTACAGGGAGTGAGGTGTTAAACTACCACACGGCTAATTAAAACGCTTCACATGAGGCACATCTACGTTATGGGACCATGTTGTGCTCACGGTACTTGTAAAAAAATAAGCACTTTGGCTAGATATGGGGTAAGCGCTGATAGAAGGGAGGATATGCAATTCGCAGGGAAAGTTCACCGAAGAAAGAGGTAAGAAAGATGGGAATAATGGGAGATTGGGCTGATGGGAAGGGGCCATTAATCGTGAGTTAGGGATGAACGCGTTTTGCTCGTCACACCATCGATTTTTACTACGGGTAGGGTCCCAACGTTGTCTTGGAAGTGCTATTTTAGTTCATATGCTGAGAGACATGAGAGTATCCCCGATGGAGGAGGTCGGTCGGTGACTAATTTGGTCTAGCGAAGGAACCGTCATTGTCATTGTTCGGGCATCTCCGTATCGTTTGCACTCACGAAGACTTATCCTTGGCAACTGACCTCTCGTCGACCCTCTCGTTTGAACGGTTATTTATTGTTTGCGACATATTTGGCATACAAGTCGCACGCCTGGGTTTTTCAGTAGGTTCTAAAGGGGGTCCTGTGAGGACAGATATTAGTGTTGTAGGTTTAATTTCAATGAGAACTTGGTATTCCGTGGAACGGTCGTCCGGAGCTGGAGGCATAGTGTAAAGACCCTCCTGAGAGGGGCCTGCAGGCGTTGTTGATATATGTTGTCCTTTTGGCTTGGATGCCTATGGGGAGGTTAGAAGATATTCGTCTAGGTCAACTAACCCTGTTAGTCTTCTAGGAGTAGAAGTGTGAGGGGTTCTGTCGATCCTTGGCAAAGTGCTTGGGGAAGAGGGTGGTGGTAATGGTGGTAATGGTATATTTCTCGGCCATGGTCGAGACGCACGCGCTAGCGCATGATCATGGTGTGACATTTTACTCAATAAGGTGGAATACTCACAAATTCAAAGTATGAAAGTCGAGAGTATCAGCGATAGATAGACATAGCCAACAACAGTTTGAATGGATCATTTTACTAATGGTTTGCGCGGCAGTTTCAAACTGGTTTCGAATCCGGGCTGGTCGGTGGAGATATCGAAAAACCGTTAGCGCAGTGTCAAGGACGCATTATGAACGAGAATGATGCAAGCTGGGGAAGCGGAGGCCTGCTGACGTTCTACAGATAGAGTAAATTTTGAACAAGAAGAAAAGGAAGAAAAACAAATTGTAGAGAAGTGTTCTCGGGAAAGTTGGTGCATGCAAAGAGGATAGCGATCCATGAAGACGATGCAGACACTGAATGTCGAATTTACCGGAGTTCAATAAATGGAATGAGTGTCGAAACGGTGCCGAGACCAATTTCGTGAAAGTGAACACTGGTGGATGTGGGAGAAGCAGCAGTCCATAAAAAGGTAAGTTTAGATTCAGGATCAGTAACATGTACCATTCAGAAATGAAAAAGCTCAACTGGAAGGTCCTCGAGAAGTGGAGAGTCAATTTCCAACCGGCTACGGTTCGGAGGAAATGTGGACTGTGGTAACGGATAATAAAGTGTGAAATCTCCGCATGGACTTGAGAGCTAATATGCTGTTTCACTGGCAAATATATATATATATATATATATATATATATATATATATATATTGATGCATTTGCCTTCAGTGATATTCAGCGTCGTTTCTGGTAACGTACGACATCAAATGGGTGTGTTTCGTCTAGCAGGGCAAAGTATGTGTCGGTCAATCGGCTGAGTGTGGTGGTATATTAGCAAGATGCGCATGAACTGGAATGTGTGTTGGTTGCTTTAGAAAAAGCTGAATGATCTGATAAGCAATTGGGAGTATTTTCTGTCGGGTGGCTTGATTTCGGTCCCAGTTGCTATGGTAGGTTCTATTTGAGTCTCTGTCCGTACGAGTCAAAGTGGCATCCTTGGTTATCCGGTTTGGTGACTGCGATAGTGGGAGACAACAGACCTGAAATAAAGGGGGGTTGCAGTCTGGACGTGGTTCCAGCTGTGGGTTATGATGATATTTGAAGACAATAGAGAATGGACTGGTTAGGGCTGTGTGAGTGAAGCATGAATGAAATTTCATTTGAGCAGTCAATGACACCTACTCCACATTCTAAGTAAAAATAGGCTCGCGGTAGATTTGTGCTATACTGCTGCAGGCTAACGGAGTTGCGTACACTAGTTTGGTAACGGTGTATGCATTTCAATGGATTTATGATTTTGCACGTTGGCACGGCATCGCTCGGATACTAATGAAAGACCTAGGATCTCACGGTTTAGAGAAGTCAGAAATGATAACCCCCAGTACCGTTTGCTTACGCAGAAAGCAGCTTGGCAACGAGGCGATAAGACAGTTTTGAAATAACAGACTGTGAGCGAATGAGACTGGCACACTGTTGGCGTAGGCCTTTGCTGTTACTGTCTCTTCCAGCATATTGGTTATTCTATACTGGGTAGTTTCTGAGGAGCCTTAAAGTAGATGAAACTATTGGGATGACAGAGGTGATACATTAGAGGCAATCGGTTACGTGCCTTGGAACGTTAACGTGAGTTCATCTATGCTCTTACTCGATGGTGCTATCGTACTGAGATTTGCTCGAGTATGGTCAGGGAAATCGGACGAAGACATGATTGCATGGTTATCGCGGTGTCCTTTTCGTCGTTATTGCATTGTAAACCAGGAAAACACCCATGTGAGGACTGGTTTTGGAGAGCCGTGAGAAATGGGAATGGGATGGGTCCGAATTTTCGTCAGGGAAGCAAACTCTAACGACCTACATTCGGTGCTCATGGTAGGCGGCACAAGGGCCTGCTTCAGGTAGGGAGGTAGCACGATACACAACCACTGGCATCCAGCACGTGGCGCTCCAAGAATGATCCACACTTTTTTAGACGTTTTTATTTTATATTTTTTTAATGGTTTTATCACAGTCAGGTATCTGGCTGTCAGAGAAGGCGGAGCTGCCTTTGGTGGGCGACCACAGCTCCCACACCCCGGCCGAAACATGGACCGCATGTAACAAGCCGCGTTGGGAATAGGTCAACCACACCAGTCGATCCGTAGCAACACTGCAACCCGGAGACATGAGTCACAAGTGACAAGGCTGGTGTGTTTGGAAGACAAAACAGTGGGGTATTTTTTCTCACTTTTTTATGCCAATCTCTACTTTTTGGTGGTCATGTCTAATTGGTAGTCAACTCTGTGCAGGGAGACCATCACGGCCAGGAATGTTTGCAGAAGCGCCGCGCTAACACTCGCCTTATCCGTGAAGTCAGAACCCTCATGCCGTTTACATGGGACAACAAATGCAGGGGGAGGTAGAGTCAACCACAGCCTGCGATTATTCAATGGGGTTTATGTTCAACAAAAAGCCAGTCTGCACAAGGATGGGGTACGACTTGCAGCACCAACAACGTGATTAGTCGGGATGATCCACAAATGTATAGGCCAGTCATGGAAGATGCTAGAGTTCTGTGACAGGGACGGAAGTTGAGCTGTGAGCGATTAATGGTGACCACTAGATGGAGGTTGAGGAGTCCGACAGGTGCTACGTCTTTGGTTAGAGACAAAGGCGAAGACTAAGTAAAGACAGCACTGGAAATGTTTAAAGACTACCTTTCATGCTTCCAGTGGTATTTCATATAATCAAATAAGACTTCTGATGCACTGGCCTCAGGCATGAGAGTTACTACGTTTAGGCATTGTAACCTGGTAGGTTTACGCTTAGGTGATCGCAACTATGGTGTATGATGTGGCACATCCTAGATTATCAAGGGTTCTGGTTAGTATCACGCTCTCCTCATAAGCTCTATCAAAAGTCATGTAAGGAATTATAATAGTATATATAGATCAAATCGATCCCCGGGCAAGGAAGCTGAGAGGAGCGGAAGCCAGGATAAATAAGAGAGGATCGAGGAGTGAATTAGTGGGTGGTGGGACTAAATGTCTTAGGATCCAGCACCACTGGACAATTTGGTGCTGGGGGAAAACATCATTGGCTAAAACCTTCAGCTAGAGGAGAGTTGTTTTACATGGCTGCCCTAGTACTATATGGCGAGGGAGGCAGTCATTGTTTAGACGTGGTTGTGGAAACCGACTAGTGAATTAAATGAGGCAGGTATGTATAAGGGTTAGATGATGGTAGGTGAACGTGGGTGAGTAGCGAGAACCGGCAGGCAGCTAGATAGTTATAGTTGAAAACGACAAAAACTATCTTTTGCAGTGTGGGTTATACGTAAAAAGTAATAATAAATGGCAAGCCTATCGTCTGTCGTTAGGCAGAAAATGGCGGGTTTGGGATATGGTGCCGTGATCCTAGTAGTTGAACCCGTTTTAGAAGGCCAGCTCGACGGATAGCAGAGAGCGGGAGGGGAGACTGAAGCTGGGGTTCTAAAGTTCGATGCCTTCTCCATAGGCTCGATCCTCAGATATGCTGGCGTTAGTCAAAGATAACATATGACTAACGGTAAGTTGTGATTTAAGGGCATGGCTGATCTGGGTTATTGACGCACATTTGCGAATGGTCAGAGGCAGCTTATTCCAGAGCTTTGAATATTTAATGAGAAAGAAGTTGGATCTGATTGCCAGCCTGGAATGTGGGATTGTCAGACTGAAGTCTCTGTGGCGCAGAGGGTAAGATGAGGGTAGGGAAAACTGTATAGAGTTGGTAGAAGTGAACGCAGAGCAATGAATAAGTTTGTATAGAAAACACGAGTTAAGCCTGACATGTCTTAGCCATACGGGGTCAGGTTTTAATAGAATGCATCGATCCTTATAGCTCAGTGGAGAGGAATATCCCATTAGCTTCTTGGTAAAGGTGCGCTGGACTTTCTCCAGGCGTATTCTGTCCGATTTAGACATTCCAGAGAAGATTATAGGGCAATATTTGAGGTGGGGTCTAGCATGGGATTGGTATGTAAGGAGGATACTATGTTTCATTTTAAATGATCTGAGAACTAGGCCTATTATCTGTCTGGCCCTGGCCGTCTGAAATGAGACATGTTCCGAGAATTGTGGATTGTTAGTGTATCGAAGCCCAAGATCCTTCACTGATGAGCTTGGGGCGATGGGTTCTTGGTTCAGTGACAGAGTTCCGAGGGGGACTTGACATCTGTAGGTTGTGTAGAAGCTTTTAGATGTCGAGAAGCACATCTGCCATGAAGTGCACCATTGATCAAGTTTCTCAAGATTACTACCTATTTCAGACAGTGCTGTGCTCAAATCTTGATGGCGGAAATCATACACGATTTTGATGTCGTCGGCGAAGAGGAAAGGTGTGCCATGTTGCACAATCGAAAAAATGTCGTTAATATAGAGTAAGAAAAATAGCGGACCAAGTACACTTCCTTGTATGACTCCACTAGTGACAGGCGCCGGTTGCGATAGATGACCATTAGCATATACAACCTGAGTTCGATCCGACATGTAAGAAGTGATCCATGATAAGAGCGGGTCATGGATACCATAGGCCCGGAGTTTTGTTAACAATCGGGAGTGAGGAACTTGGTCAAATGCCTTGGTCATATCGAGGTAGATGATAATCATAGATTTTCCGTCGTCAGCTGCCGTGGTCAATAGGTTGAAGAAATCAAACTGGCATGTGGTACAAGAACGTGACTTTAGGAAGCTATGTTGACCGCTGTGAATGAGGTTATGGGAAATGAGATAATCGGACATCCGCTGTTTAATCAAACGCTCCATTATTCTGGCAGCTAAAGGGGTATGGTTGATAGGACGATAATTTGAAGGGTCATGCACTGGACCTTTTTTGTGGATAGGAATTATGGTTGAAGTTTTCCACTGGGATGGAAAAATGCCATTTTTAAGGGATAAGTTGTAGAGATTCATAAAGATAGCAGCGATGTCAGTTCCACCAAGATGAAAGAGTGCTGGGAGGATGCCGTCATAGCCAGGGCGGGAGGAAGGTCTAACACGCAGAAGCAGGTGGGCCACATCGTTCAAACTGAATTCAATGTCAGAGAGAAGTTGCTCGGTGATGAGTTGTACGGATGGCGGGTTTACAGTGGCGTCAGTGGTCATGGATTCTGAAAAGAAGTTATTGAGCGCCTCAGCGATTTCAGCTGCAGATTTAATCTGCGTGCTGTTTCCCAAAATTAGATATGGTATCCCTGTAGGCTGTATCTGATTTCTGCTCTTCAGCAGTCGGGACAATCGGTACGATCTGTCGAAGGAATTCAAGGCCGAAAGCTCCTGCTTTCTCAGCAGTTCATTAGTCCGAAGACTGATGGTGACAGAGAGAGAGTGAAGTTGCAATAGTATGGAGAAGTCCTTGGTTTTATTGCAGATCTTCTGCAGTTTTGCATGTTTATTTTGCAGCCTTGTTTGGTAGGAGCCGCGGGCTTGAGAACGGTTGGTCCCGACGGTGGTGATTGCTGACAAGCAGCTATGTAGCTTATGGTAGAGTACGTCACTGGCGAGCTGAGTGTTGTGCTGTAGGAAGTAGTCATCCCAGTTGAGGGATCGAAGCATAGGCTTGAGGTTCATCCAGTTGATCGTGTGCAGGGGCTGTTGAGATGAGCTACATATGGGGTGTATGGGTCCGGCTGTGAATCTGCAAGATACCATTCTATGGTCACTGCCTGGGAAAGGGTTGATGGTGGTAGTCATCACGTCCGATAGACCAATGGTAAATATCAGGTCTAGTATGCTGTTTCCTCTGGTTGGTGTCATTACGTGCTGGACCCAGCGCCCTGCGCGTATGGTCGAAACGAAGCTCGTGAAGTATTGGGGTGATGACATGGTGTCCCAGCAGATATTAGGTGCATTGAAATCGCCAGCAATGATTTTTGACGAGGAGGGTAATAGTGCAAAGTGGTCAAAGGCTTTGACTACGTGGACGAGGTCCATGGTGTTTGAACTGGGTGGTCGATAAACGCAGCCGACATGGAGTGGAGAGTTGGCCTGAAGAACCGTTACCCATATTGAGTCCTGAATTGAGTCCAGTATTGGATCAGAGAGAGGAATGGTAGGCAAGCTGTTTTTAACATGGATTAGACAGCCTCCTCCACGACGACGACGATTTTTCATGAAGGTTTGATAACCAGCAATAGAAATTTGGTCCAATGGGACAGAATCATTTAGCCAGGTTTCGGTTATGGCAATGATGTCGAAGTCGGAAGACAGCACTATATTACGGAGAGTATGGGTTTTATTCAGTAATGAGCGAGCGTTAATGAGAAGCAAGTTAAGTGTAACTGTACCGTCATGGTGTGGAGTGGGAACAACCATCTGCGGGTGTTGATGGCTAACACTACCGAGGTGGTAAACATCATTAAGTGGACTCATAACGACAGGGTTGTCATGTATAGAAGTGAAGGAGTCTAAACGGGGGTTAACAGTGGGGAACCGGCATTGTGAAGAAGGAGTGAAGCTGGGCTGGTGGGGTGCCGTCAAGAAAAAATTGGTCGTTTGGGGAGGTGGGATTTCCGGGGTGGTTGAAGTAGCCAGGTGGGGGGTTGGATGCTGAGGTAATGGGTAACGGCAAGTGAGATGGCAGAAAGTAGTGGTGACTGGGTTCAACGGGGTACGCAGGGGGCGGGTAGTTGCCGCTTGACCAGGACCGACGAAATAACTGTAGTTGGTTGGGCTGGCCCATCCTGTGTTCAGGAAAGGGCGCGGAGCTAGACAATTGAGGCCATTGGTTATAGTTCGACTGGGGGTTACTTATTTGTATCATTGGAGGAGAGAGAAATTAGTTACGGAGGTTCGACGGGAGGTGCTGGCGCTCAGCCAGATGATTGGAAAACTGTTTCGGGATACTTGGAGAATATGGTGTGTTTGATCCCGATGCATGATGACGCGCTACTCGGTGGCCGTTTTCGCCTGTATTGTAGAGTGGAGTTGGGAGGACCTTGTCGATTAGCCGAGGTACCACGCTAATACAACGAGGTGGGGCTGGCTGCTTTAAGGTAATGCAGGGTTGCGTCCTGCTTGACAACAAGTATGAATTATTTGGGGTGTACTTGGAGTGCTTGGTGGGGGTTCTAAATGGGATTCTGAGAAGACTTACGGGGGGGGGAATACGGGAGTAGCCGGAGTAGCTAAAAGCTGTGGGGGGTCACAGAGTCCTGTCTGCCGATGGGACGATTGGCCACATAGTAGATCATGCCTTTTATGAACGATCTGTGTTCGCAAGACGGTGGGACATGAGTCAGAGCATGACGGGCTGTTGGCAACAGACTTCCCCGGAGTCTTTTTTGTTGGTGAGACGGTGGGCAGTAGGCTGGCATTAGCAGTGGCAGGCTTGGATGCACGGGACTTTGGTGGCCTTGGGCTAATAGTAGGTTTGGCATGGATATCGTTGCCGTTTGAAGAAGCGGAGGTTGATAGTAGAAGGCAGGGCCGTTTACCAGGGGGATGTGCCGGAGATGGGGTCAGGTCTAGGTCAACCAGAGTGGTGACTTCTGGGTGACTTCTGGATCTTAATGCCAGTTTGATTTGAGTTTTTAGCATCACATCTTATCACTTCTGTTTGCAGGGGCGTTCAGTCAGCTTTTATCTTGATTGACTTTAACTGTGAAGCATTTGCGGCTATAAGCTGCTTAGTAGTGAATCCCCGGCGACTTTTTCATCAAGAAACTTAAATAGAAGGGGACAAGGGTGCATTTATGACCTTATTCCTAGTCTTCTGCAGTGAAATAGAGAGTGGCCATGCTCGCGGCTTGAAGGATAGTAGATTTAACCAATGTGATGTCTAGCCGATCAGGGATACTGAAGACAGCTGCACTTTTGCACTCTGCAGCCGCCGCAGGATTCCGATGCTACTGAGTCGAGGAACTGACTAGATGCTGTTAGGTTCTGGGGTCCATGTAGTGCCGTGGGCTCAACAATGTAGGTTGGTGGTGTTAGTTTTGATAATAGTTTATCAACCGACGCGATCTGGGTAGACATGCTTGCCAAGTTACTTTCAATGGCACTAGCTCTTCTACTGGCTTCCTCAAATATTTCGAGCTTATCGGTGGTATCTTTGTGGTCAGGTCGTTTGGGTTTCTGAATAACTGTAGAGCGAGAAGTCATTGGTTGAGACCGTTTGCTCGTTGACCTTGCCATTTATTTTTACAGACTATTGATGGTAGGCGATATGATCCATGTTGATGACCTAAAAATAGATAACCTAGGGGTGGGTAAATATAGCTTCTGCTGTTGTTTTCTATAGCTAACTCTGGGTCGCTCACACGAACTATGGGAAACTGGTTGTTTGGTTAAGGGGAGAAGTTCTTAAACATGGCATTGGTGAAAAGTTTCATATAGGTTGCTAATGAAATATTATTAGAACAACTAACAAGAAAAATTAGCGAAGTCTATAAAATCCTCGACGTGGAAAAAAGGAACTTCGAAACGAGACAGCTTCTTTAACTTTGGGAATAAGACAAAAGGACAACAGCTATTTGGTAGTTGGTTCACGGTGAACAACAAGTGGCACCGTATCGGCCGCGATGAACTCACCAAAGGTGGGTTGTTCTGAGTTGGCAACTCTTACACTTGGAAGCAAGCATCCAAAACCATCCTATCCAATCTCCCAGGATTCTTGGTTGCTGAGTCATCCGCGGATTTGGTCATGGGGTCACCAGTGTGCGAGCCGCAGTAGGGTAGGAACAGATTAAAAGATGATACGGATATAAACGGCTTACAGTGCGAGACCTGTGAGACAAGACAACACTCCAAGCACGGGGCGCTATTAGAAGCAACATACCCGGTACATTGTGAACCCAAGAAACTGACATGGGTGTACCCTAGAAGCAACGTCGGAGCCGAGGCTACTGTTGTGCAGACAAGGCCAGCAGCTGAGCCAGCAAGTGGCACTGCCAAGAATACTGTCAGTTTTGCCGAATTGGGTCTGAATCAGGATGCTATTAAGGAAGGCGGGAAAGCCAGTATGCGAGGGACACCGTATTCAACTGGGAAGACGAAAGCCCGACAGTATTACACATGGAACCGACGGAAGTTGGTGACGGTACTTTCGTCCCAGAAACACTGGATAAGGCGAGGTCGATGGTGGGCATTCGCCGGGGCTCTGAGGATAGGGTTGCCCTGCTAGAAGCTGAGATGGAACCACTGGAAGGCGTAAATCAATATCCTACAACTTGCTCTGCAGGAACCTATAAAATATAGCTACATTGCACCAGGGCCAAATGGCAGTTTGGTTTTCAGGGGTGTTTTGGAGCCCGCATCCAAAGAGGACAGATACAGAGAGAGGACAGTACGACACCACGAGAAGAACTTGGTAAGGATGGTGGATTTGCTGGGATGTGCGGCCAATAAATTAGCCTCAGTAAGGAAGGTGGCGGAGTGGAGGCAGGACACATCCCAGACCACGGCCAGTAGAATTCACAAATCTAGGACACCGAGATATGTTCTCAGCTGGTGCAAGTAGGATGAGGGGAGCACCTCGGGGTACGATGACGGTGGAGCCATGCGATCACACTCACATTAAGGGTAAATCATCCGTAGTGAGCACGGAGGGAATAGTCGATACCTCATCTAGGTCGCCATGCATAGCTCTGAGGTGAAAAAACAAAGTGAAAGTGAATGGTTTCCAATACACCAACGGGATAAGAAATACTGCTAGGATTTACGGCCAGAGGCCATTGTAGGAATGCTTTGGATATACTGTTTGTGCTGCCTGACCAAAGGCTCTTCCTGGTTGATGGGAAAGCGACTTGTGCTTGGAACGTTGTAAATCGAGCAATCGGATTGATGCGGGTGACCTTATAAACCACCGAATAATCAACCATAATCGAGGTCAATATACCGATTGCTTTTCCCGAAGAACTGAACTTTCACAATAAGGATATAATGACATCCCCGTCAAAAATCGAGGAGAAACTTCGGGACTAGAAAACAGGCATCACACTGCCTCCTCCAAATTTGACGCCAGTAGGAGGATGGCTACCACGGCAGATGCTTGCACAACTGCAGCTAGAACAGGAAATAAATGGAGTGATCTTCGGGTGTGCATGAACATGGTGGACGTCAGTGCAGTCAGGGAAAAAAAGGCTGCGACCGGACAAGAAGGTGAACCACCTTGTCGCAGAAAACTTTGCTGTAGTCAGGAAATAGTGAGAGGACGTAAGGACCGGAGGAGGAGCAATGCTACTGTTAGCAGGCCAGTAAAACTGCGCGAACGGAGGGCGGCCGGCAACCCTAAAACACGCAGGCGGTCGAGGTTATATTGAAATTGAAGGGGTATAAGTTAACTGTGCCCTGTGTGCCCATGGGGCAATCGGGCAAGGGCGATGAAGACCAAGAGCTACTTATGTTTTTCAAAACCACCACCGACAGAAACGACAAGCTTCGCATTATGGGAGACCTAAATGCTCCAGAGTTTAAATAACCAATGGAGAGCTTTGGCGAATTTGTTCAGGGCAAAGCTGGCGGCTTTACAGCAGGACGATGCTCTTGTTCGTCATGTCGATCAAGAGAGCAGGTGGAGGATTTACCAGGCAGCACCAACGCTGGACCTTGTGATAACAGGCTACCCGAATAAAAGTGAGAAATTGAACATGGAAGCTCTACCAGAAACGAACAACCATGCACAGATTTGCGCCGATTACGGCCTTGTAGGTATACCGGTTCCGGCAAAACCAGGGATAGTTTTCCAAGATGAATGAGGGTGATCTCCCAGCGAGAGCTGTACTGCTGAACTGGGAAGTGGAATTGGGAGAATGTAAGGTCCAAAGACTGAAAGAAAGTAGAGGGTGACATCCTGAGGCACATGAACGAGGTCACCCCAACTCAGAAAATACGTTGGCCAGGGGTGCCATCATCCTGGGGAGGTCAAGCACGGAATGAATATTGCGAGATGCGAGCGTCGCGGAAGAGGTACGTGGTGTGAGAGGGGCAACGAAGCCTCCTTCATTATCTGACCGCTAGGAGAACAGACACGCGATATTTTAAGGAATGTCACAGGGACTGTGGGGTGTCCCCGGCTAGGGACTGGAAACGAACCGCAAGCCGTAATATGGATACATGCCTTCGAGGTGTGGCCTTCGGAGAGAAGTGGGGGGGGAGTTACTAATGCACAGAAACGCGCGGCTACCAAAAACCAAGAAAAGGATTATTGCCCGTGTAGATCGTTCCATAATTTATACAGGGAAGACCAAGAGTCATTTTGTCCAGAGGTCCCTTCTCTGGTCTTATTCGTGATGGAGGGCTACCCGGTAGGGGGAAATGATTTCGTGAGCAGCATCACACAGCTAGTGAGGATCAAAACAAAGGGGCTGGGTGGCGTCCACCCGGCGCTCGTGTAGCCACTAGCACCAGCAGTGGTAGAGCCACTGATAAGAATATGAAATCTCTCATTTTAAGTCAGGGTCTTGCCTGAGGAGTGGTCATCTCCGACAATCACCCCCACATACGAAGGACTTGGTAGAGGGTGTTGTGAAAAATACCGCTCAGTCAGCCTGACTTTCGTAGACCTGAAGATTTGGAGAGGGTTATTCGGGACCGGCCAGTGTTGCACCCAAAACAACAAGGTCTTGTCCAGGAGTTCCCACACGGGTTCGTGTGGAAACTTTCGAACCTGTCCAATCTCCCGGGTTTTTTGGAGGAAGTGACCGGGGGAACGGACGATGGAAGCGAGTTGAGGTCTCTTACCCGGTTTTTCAAAAAGCCTTTGACTTAGTGAATCACTGTCTGTTTATTGAGGAAATACGAGGGTTTAGACTGTCGGGCCATATGACGGCATGGACTGAGGAGGGCCTACTGTGAAGGATTTTTCAACTGAGCGTTGGGGAAAGCTTATGGCCGGTCGGACACGTGCAGATTGGGGTACCCCAGGGGTCAGCCTCTGTAACCCTACTATCTCTCCGTAAGTAAACGACCTAGAAAATGGCCTACACTGCTCCTGTTTCAGGTTTGCCGGCGAGATGAAAACGGTAGGCGTAGCCCACCATGAATCAGTCCAAAGGAGCCCGGGTGGGGTCCAACAATGGACTGGCTGGTAGGACTTGCCAATGATCACGTAAACGTATGTGCACCTGGCTAGTTAGGGTAAATTCACAGGCTACAGGCACTGCAGGCGGAGGGTGTGAGAGTAACAGTGGCAGTAAAATGTGTGATTCGGGAATTGAGGGTCATGGTTAGGTCTGATTTCTAGCCCAAAAACCAGTGTGATAATGGGCAAAATCCCCTTCCCAGGAGCTCTATCAGTTCCGTTGAACAATCAGCCCTAAAAGGACGTTGGTGCTCCTTACACTTTACAGGACCATCTTGCGGCCCTACCAGAAAAATTGTGTTCAGGCCTGAAGTCCACATCTGGTTGGGGATAGTGCATTAATCGTGGTGAACTGAACTGACAGGACACACTGAAATTTTCCTCACCCAGAAATAAGCGAACCAAAGTAGCAAGAAGACCAAGGTTGTGAAATAGCTGGTTAGTTGTATTGCGGAACGGGTTTGTGTAAATATGCCAATTTAGGGAATTCCATTGGTGGACTAGAAGATGACCGTCCACAGGGAGCTCACGTCGTCCTTGTCCGTGGTTATCCCAATTTGTTGAGGCTCATCTGAGTACGTGATTACGAAACTGCACCCGGCCGTATCACTCGTGACAGCTGCTGAATCACCACAGATAGGCGGGCGCTTCAGAAATCAATAGATGATTTACCAGCTCTGTCGTGTTAGGAGGAACCACTTATGATGATTGTTTAAAGTTCCTCAACTTATTCTGCAAGGGGGAAGAAGAAAACGAGAGGACTACATGGTATAGTACAGGATCCTAACAAGCTGAATCAACTCGAACAGTCGCATGTTTGCCCTCCCGCCGCCGGAAGATAGCCACAACTTGATAAGCGACGCCTTCAAGCCGAAGAAGAGTGGGTCACGGACAAGAATCAGGGCCCAGTAAAGGGTAGTGGCTAGAATAAACTTCCAAAAGAGGTGACGGAGGCAACTAAAGTAGCTCAGTCCAAACGTCGTTTAAACTAGATACAGACCCCAGCGTTCCATGTTGAGCCACCATGACTGACAACAGCGCTGCGTCGAATAGCGACACTTCGTTGGATCTCGTACTTACTAGGCCCCCACTTTGTCAGCATTTGGGCCACCCAATACAGATTCCCCCTATCTGTACTTCGCCGCTTGTTTTTCCTCCTACTTCCTCAATTGTTGTTCTCCATCTCTGGTCAGTTCTCTCTACATAAGTTGTTTTCACTTCACCCTCAACGTCTCTGTTCACTACCCTCTCACCTTCACATTTGGCCCTATCTCAGCTGTTTCATCGTCTGATCTACCTTCCCGGCCTCTTTTCCGTACACCTGACTGGCTGGTCTGCTCACGTGGCAGTCCTCTTTAATCAACTGTGAACCGTATATTAAGTGAATACGCGAGCCGAGGCCTATTCTGTTGTAGCATCACAAGAGGATCCTTGTGGCCCACCCGTGAGAGAATCTGAATTTTTTTGGCTATTTGCCGTGCAGTCCCGGAACATCTTGAAACTTTGTGCGGTGGTAGGAGCCTGCCTAGAGTGCATGCTGTTAAGAACATTCTAGACGCCCGATTGGCCTCGGCCATTACATGTCATGTGTACCAGAGAGGCCGAACTAATATAATAAATAGCGGGCGATGGTAGATTTGGAGAGCGCTGGCAAGAAAATTACGGGACCTCTACTTATGGTAGAATTTTATTGCTCAATAACACAGCGTAGTCGAGATCGTTGGTAGGTTGTCGACGTTTCGGTCACCATGGGTAACCTTTTTCAAGACTGGTTTTGCAACCGAATGAAACTGGAATAATGGCTACGCTGTGTTATTGAGCAATAAAATTCTACCATAACATTTCACATGACGCATCGATTTTTCGATACACTCCGAACCGATTTCGGTTCTGACACATTGACCTCCACTTACCCTACAAAACGAGTTTGCCCCCTCGGAGCCTGTGAGGGGCAAGGACAAGCCAGCGTGCTTGAGGACTGCAATGGGCGATTCCCCCAAGCGTAAAAGCAGTGGTGGGCTCTCTTCAGGGCTTCCGGGAGTCGTTAGGCTTGGATTCATTATACCAAGCACAGATATGGGGCGGCGGACCTTTTGCGATCTGCTAAGCGCATGCATGAAATGAAGTATGCCCGGTGTGTAAAAAAGCACCCAAAGAAGTACTATAGCTACTAACAGTCCAAATGTTCGTTGACAGATGCAGCAGGATCACTGACGACCCTTGGTCATGCAGTGGCAGTTGGTAAACAGAGCAAAACGGTTGTTTTGGGTAGGTATTTTAGTAGTGTGCGCAGAATAGAAAATGGTGTGCAGATCAGTTTTGAGAAGAGGACTCTTCCAGTGGGTATATCAGACGTGAATCTTCCAGGGGAAATTATACGCAAATACCTGGGGGGAAATTAGGTGCCCATAAGTCTGCCAGGCCAGCTGATATCCATCCTGCTACCATTAAGCCGTTGGCTGATATCCTATCCTTTCCAGTATGCGAGTTATGTATGGTCAACGTGGACCATGGAAGGTAGCCGCAGGAGTGGAAAAAAGTAGCAGTAGTAGCTATACATAAGCGGGGACCGGGTTCTGAAATGGGAAGATACAGTCCTGTTAGCCCAATCTGCATTCTATGCAGAGAGTTAGAGAAGACCATTTTGACGCACGTCTGTGAGCACCTACTAGAGAAATCTATGCCTTGTCCAGCTCAGCAAAGATTTCTAGAAAACAGGTCGTGCTTGACCAATCTCTTAAGCCCCGTGGAGGAAGCCATCCAAAGAGTGGATGGAGGCAAACAGGTAGAAGTACTTTTCCCTTGGTTTCAGCAAGACATTTGGCTCGGTGAACCACCAGCTCCCACTAATCTGGTTGAGGTCATTTGATATAAGTGGGCGGATTCTGGAATGGTTAGGGCGTAACGTTTTGCGTGAGAGTAGTTGACCAGAGTTCTAAATTGGAGAACGCCACTAGTAGAGCACCTCAGGGTTTCGCACTAAACCCGCTTCTATTTCTTCCTTTTAATAATGGGTTTGGTTTTAGTCATACAGTCACCAGGTTTATTCCCAGATGATGTGGAGTAAGTGGGAGCTCAGGGGAGAGCGGAGCTGAGCAGAGACCTACTTGCCGTCCCTAACTGGGCACAGAAGTGGTATTAACCTCTCAATACTGGAAAGAGGCACTTGTTGTTACTGTCAGCTGCAAGTCTGATGGTTACACACGACCAGGGCCCACTTACTACAGGGGCAGTACACAGGGTTAAATACCTTGGAATTTTTGTGACTTCTGGTCTTGAATGGTTGGTCCAACGTTCAGCAGCCAAAAAGCACGCGGTGGGCTCTTCAGGTTGGAATTAGCTTTGTCATGCAGATAGCCAAGGGTTTTCATGGCAGTGTTCATGTCTCTAGTTAGACCTCCTTTAGAAAACCGTGTTCATGTCTGATCATCCTTCTCCGAAAAGGATGCCGCCTGTTTGGAGAACAAACAGCGCCTTGAAACGCGCGTGACTGAGGGTCAGAGAGGCAAGACTTACGAGCGGAGACTCTAGGACCTCAGGCTTTACGGAAAAGATGATACTACGAGAGGATCTCATAGACGCACTTGAGATAGTAAAAGGCCTTCCTCGGCTTGGACCGGAGAATCTATTCATATGACGCCAGACTCCAGAACAAGGGGCCATGGGAGGAAGCTGGCGAAAGTTTGGTCCAGGCTGATAGTTAGATCTCACTTCTTTATCAATACGGTAGGTATTTACTGGAACAGACTGCCGGAAGAGGTAATTGAACCGGGGACCAACCAGGCATTCAAGGGGTCCTAGACGGTAAATTGACTGAGATCACTTGTGACAGGGTCTTTTAGCTTGTAACTAGACAGATGGATGTGGTGTTCAACTACTGAACGTTTTCATTTGCCACATGACGTATTAGTGAACGCTAACGGTGCATAATGTCTCTCACAGTTGATGTGCGAAGTGGTTTTCCGTTTCCCTCTTACTTTTAGCGAGGAGTCGACGAAATACACTCGGAAAGGGTGGGTGCATAACTGGTGGACATACCGTTGAAGAAATTCTGGAAGCTCGATTGGCCGCGGCCATTATCAGTATCGTGCAAACTAAACTGAACTGGAACAGTGAGTGCCGCGCTGTTTGAGTTCATTGTTCTCCTACCCTTAAATTGAGTTTTTGAATAGTTTTGTGAACGAACCTAGTTTAATTTCCACTAATGAGCTTATCAGAATTGCATTTGGGATGCGTTTATTTCGGAGAATATTCGTATTCCCCTCTTAGTATTGCCGAGAAGTGTTGGGTGCATTTTGAAGCCATCTTTGCTCACTTGGAGTTTTTCTTTTTCTTTTTGTGGTGGCGGTCTAGCTGCAAGCGTCAAAGTATTTGATCTGTGTTTGGGTAAAGAGCACTCGAGCTGTTTTC
Source organism: Fasciola hepatica (assembly GCA_948099385.1). NCBI lineage: Eukaryota > Metazoa > Platyhelminthes > Trematoda > Plagiorchiida > Fasciolidae > Fasciola > Fasciola hepatica. The sequence continues at coordinate 10,151,091 of CANUEZ040000019.1, forward strand.
GCCCCCTTTTTGTGGTCCTCGATATGACACGAGTTTCTGACCCGTGTCTCGCAACTCAGTGCGGAAAACGTGTGGTAAATGGTATAGGGTGCTGGGTATGCAAGAGGTGGGCTCACCAGGATTCATGAATAGCAGAGTACATTTATGTTCTTAATAAACAGAACCCGTTGGCTGAGTGGGTCTGTTCTCCTTGCAAGGAGGCGGCAAGTATGGCCTTTAAGCTGAATGCCCAAGGGCAGGACCAACGCCCATCAAGCGGTAACTTAGACATAACCCCCAACCTCCGCAATCAAGTTGCAGTAAGTCGTTTGCGGAAGTAGTAGCCATACCTGAGAGGACAGTCATCAGAGCGAGTGGGCCGATTGCGAGAGCCTGCTATGCGATCATTGTCTCAATCTTTTTGAAGCTGACCGACGGGGGCCAGTGGATTGAGCAGAAGCCCAGAAGGTCGAGGAAGCCCAAAACGGGGAGCGGCTGTAATATAGTAAAGAGTGGGCCAGCTAGGGTGGACGACCGTGCGCTTCCGGAGCTGGAAAACTAGGTGAAGGATCCGCAAAGGCAATCTTTTCGATGGGCAGGGTCTCAAGCAGCAGGCCCCTGATAGTAAACCAGGAAGAACTTTTTATAAAGGAATCGGAAGCCGGGCGGAAGATAGACACGAGGAGGGTCTACGATATACTGCGAACCGCAGGTGTTCCATGCCGTACTACTCTAAGAAGGGTGCACAGAGTGGGGATATGGAAGTCACTACGTGGGAACAAAGGAGAGCAACATGCGAGACCAATATTAATGGAGTTCGCTGATGAGACCACCCGGGATCAACTGCTAGTGAGGGCAGCAGTAGTGGCTCACACCACCAAAGGCAGATACCAAACTGCGCCAGACAAGCATAGAGTAAGGCCTAGTGGTCCAGCTCCCGGGGGGTCACCTGGCCCGATCAGCCAGGGCGTTGGTGAGAAACCAACAGTTTCAGCAGAATGCCTTACTCTGCTCTCAGGCTCCGACCCCAACGGTAGCAGAGGAGCCACGTGCGGGGTCGGGGCTAGTTTTATTTGAAGACACGCTTGAAGATGGAAACTGGCAGTACTGTCCGAAGATGGATGACAGCGCGACCCTTGCCGATCTGGATGTTATGGCGACGCATATAGAGATGGACTGGGAGCCGTCGGATGTTCCGGAACGTCAGCTGGCGTCATGCATACCAGTGGGGACAACCAAAGCAAAACTTGTCGTCATCTCAGGCGTTGCGCTTGGGAAACAGACAGGAGTGAATAACAAAAGAAACCTAAATGGCGCAGCAAACGCGGTGGTGTTATGTACTAAGGCGTGTAGAATAAGAAACAAATGGATGGAACTCTCCAAAACCACTGTGGAGCACAAAGCCTCAATAGTTGCCGTAACGGAGACTTGGCTTTCTAAATAAGACCATGTGCCAGGCCTGATAAGTATCGGTTTTGCAGTCTATAGGAAGGATGGAGAAAACGATCGTTTTGAAGGAGGAGTAGCCGGTCTCATTAAGTCACGTAAAACCACCTTGAGTCTCAGACCAAGATGTGCACTCGCAATATCCAGTTAAGCGTGGTTACGATCATCCTTCCAGGCAGAAGGGTTAACGTTGTCTGTGTCTACAGGGCACCAAGCACTAACCACGAAGAGGACGTTTGTTTACTGCGGACATTGACTGAACTAGTTAAGGACGCAAAAAAGCCCCTCATAGTGGGTGACTTCAATCTTCCGCTCATCGACTGGGTGGCTGAGGTCTACGTGCCGGGATCGGAGGAACAAACCTACTTAGAATGGCTGCATGCCAATGTGTTGCACCAGCATATTGGGGAAAATACCAGATATAGGGCTGTATGCGTTCCATCCTTACTGGATCTAGCAATAACGAACTTCCCCAAAGATGTGTCTGGACTGCATTATTGTGCACCGCTGGGAAAGAGTGACCACGTGTGTGTCAAAATAGTCCTGTGCATGCGGCAACCCAAGGTACCTTCAAGACTGGCCAGACATTTCGGTAGTATGGACATAGATGGGCTTCGTAATAGGGCGATGAGTTTGACTTGGGACACGACAGAGGAGGCTACTGTCGACGAGCGCTGGCAGGCCATAAAGGGATCCCTGACTATCCAACAGGAAGAGTTCACACCCTTGAAACGAAGGAGTGGGGAGGGAAAACCCATGTGGTGGAAGGCTCCAATAGACAAGGCCATCAGACGGAAAAACCGCTGCTGAAACCAGTACAAAGCTTCCGGCAGTCAACTAGCCTAGAACCGCTTACAAAGCTGAGGAACGGGATTGTAAGCCTTTTGAGAACTTCCAAGCGGGAATTTGAGCTAAACATGGCCCAGTCTATAAGACAGCAGCCGAAAAAATTCTAAAGCTATGTACAGTATAAAGGCTCAACAAGAAATGCCGTAGGTCCACTATCCACTAGAGACTATGGTATTGTCACTGATGACCAGGGTAAAGCAGACGCCCTAGGGGAATACTTTGGTAGTGTACATAGAATGGATGGTGGGGTACGAGTAGATCTGGCTCCGGTGCATCCTTTTCCTTAGTTAAACGAGCTAAACCTCTCAGAGGAGAGCGTGCGTAAGTACCTGCAGGAGTTAAACAGCCACAAGTCAGTGGGCCCAGACGGCATTCATCCAGCCATCATCAAGCCGTTGGCGGATATCATAGATCCATCGGTATGCATGCTTTAAAGATCCACGTTAGACCAGAGTGAGCTGCCTCAGGACAGGAAAGTCGCGGCAGTCGTGGCAATATAAAAGAGCGAACCTACGTCGGCTGTGCATAACTGCAGACCGGTAAGCACACTAGCATCTTAAGTAAAGTCCTGGAAAAGATCATCCGTGCCCATATCTGCCAGCACTTACTGGAGCACTCCATGTTAAGTCCGGCCTAGCATGGATTCCTGAAAAAGAGATCTTGCCTGACCAATCTCCTGTGCTTCTTAGATGAAGTAACTCGACGACTGGACGAAGGTAAGGAAGTTGAGGCATGCTACCTCGGTTTTAGCAAGACGTTCGACTCCGTAAATCATCGTCTTTTTCTATGCAAGACGGAGACGTTCGGCATAGGTGGGCCAGTATTTAGGGGCTGGCGAACTTCCTCTGCCACAGGACGTTTTATATCAGAGTGGGGTCCAGGTGCTCCAGTTTGGTGAACTTCACCAGTGGTGTGCCTCAGGAATCCGTCCTAGGCGCGGCCCTATTCTCGCTGCTTAATAATGGACTGGCATTCGTTCTTCAAATGGCCTAGATTTATTTTTGCGGATGATACGAAGATTGTTGGATCTAAGGGTAGGGTGGACTTGGGCAGGGAAATAGGTACCGTCCTAAACTGGGCATACAAATGGGACTTACCTCTGAACGCTGAAAAAAGCCATTTGTTTTCAAGGTCAACAGAGAGCCTAACTGTCGCTCATGATCAGAGGCTGTTCACCATAGAAACAGTCTGTAGGGTTAAAGATATTGGGGTCATTGTGAACAGTGACTTCAAATGGTCGGCGCTGTGAAACGTTGCTGCACAAAAGTCTCGTGGGAAGCTCTTTAGGCTGCGATCAGCTTTGTCTTTCCGGCAGCCGGAGGTATTCGTACCTATTTACATGGCTATAGTACGACCTCACTTAGAAGGTAGCGTGCAGGCTTGGTCACCCTACTACAAAACGGACGCTGCCTGTGGAGAGAAAGTCCAAACTCTCCCCACGCGAATGTTGAAGGGAAGAGGGGTAGGACGTACGAGCAGAGACTCCGTGACCTGAATCTTTTGTCGTTGGAATGGAAGATAAGTCGGGGAGATCTCAAAGAAACTTTCAATGTAATGAGAGGCTTGTCTGGCCTTTGACCTGATAGTCTGTTCAAAGTGGCCGTTGACTCCAGAACAAGGGGACATGAAAAGAATTTGAAAGAAGCCCGATCTAGGTTGATGTCTAGATCGCACTTCTTCAGCAACAGGGTTGTGAACAGTTGGAACGGTCTGCTTGGTGGAATGGTAGAGCTGCAGACCGTCCAGTCCTTCAGAACTGCCCTAGATCGCAAGGGGAACGAGTTATTTCCTCGTACTAAGCCTTGAGTATACCAACCAGATGGATGAAGGGTAGCACGGTGTTCCTTCTGGAGTATGTTTTAATTAACTTTTTCGTTCACAGCATACAGTCTCAATGAAAGCTGAAGGTGCATAATATCTCAAGCAGTTGATGTGCGATGAGGTTTTCCGTTTCCCTCTCATTTTTAGCGGGGATTCGACGAAATACACTCGGTAGTGGTGGGTGCATAACTGGTGTGCATACCATCGAAGGAATTCTGGACGCTCGATTGGCCGTGGCCATTACCTGTCCTGTGCAGACTGAACTGCTTCTCGCGGCATAGCCGCGCGCGGCGCGCGGACCGAAAGCCTCGCTGTTTGATGTCCGACAGATTTCCCACGCTTGAATCTTCCGTATCACTCAAGTTGAACGAACTTCAGCAAAGCTGAACTTCTCCCACAGTCCAAAGGTCCATCTTCCAGATCCCCGGCAGTTCGAGACGCAAGATGCAGTCAAGAATCGTGTCCTTAACCCTTTCGCATTGTCCAGCAGTCTATCTTTCAGTTCGCCGGCAATACCAGATGCAAGATACTGTCAAGATTTGTATTTTGAACACTTTCCGTTTTACCACTTCCCCACTATCTAGTGAATTATCTTACAGCTCACTGGTGAAATTCAGATGACAAGATAATCACAAGATCCGGGAACATTTGGGCTGTAGCCTCGTACCCGTGTATTACTTCAAGACAGACATGACAACGGAACTGAACTGAAGCTTCCGGCAGCCAGCTAGCCTGGAATCGCTATACGAAGCTGAGAAACGAGACTGTAAGCCTTTTGAGAACTTCTAAACGGGAATTTGAGCTGAAATTGGCCCAGTCTGTAAGACAACAGCCGAAGAAGTTCTACAGCTATGTACAGTCTAAAGGCTCAACAAGAAATGCCGTAGGTCCGCTATCCACTAGAGAATATGGTATTGTCACTGACGACCAGGGCAAAGCAGACGCCCTAGGGGAATACTTTGGTAGTGTACATAGGATAGATAGTGGGGTACTAGTAGATCTGGCGCTGATACATCCTCCTCAGTTAAACGAGCTAGATCTTTCAGAGGAATGCGTGCGTAAGTACCTACAGGAGTTAAACAGCCACAAGTCAGCGGGCCCAGATGGCATTCATCCAGCTATCATCAAGCCGTTGGCGGATATCATAGCTCCATCGGTATGCAGATTGTATAGATCCACGTTGGACCAGGGAAAGCTGCCTCAGGACTGGAAAGTCGCGGCAGTCGTGGCAATACATAAGAGTGGGCCTAAGTCGGATGTGCAGAACTACAGGCCGGTAAGCCTAACTAGCATTCTGTGTAAAGTTCTCGAGAAGATCATCCGTGCTCATATCTGCCAGCACTTACTGCAGCACTCCATGCTAAGCCCGGCGCAGCATGGATTCCTGAAAAATAGATCTTGCCTGACCAATCTCCTGTGCTTCTTAGATGAAGTAACTCGACGACTGGACGAAGGTAAGGAAGTTGAGGCATGCTACCTCGGTTTTAGCAAGGCGTTCGACTCCGTTAATCATCGTCTTTTGCTATGCAAGATGGAGACTTTCGGGATAGGTGGGCCAGTATATAGGTGGCTGGAGGACTTCCTCTCCCACAGGACGCTTTATGTCAAAGTGGGGGACAGGTGCTCCAGTTTGGTGAACGTCATCAGTGGTGTACCTCAGGGATCCGTCCTAGGCCCGGTCCTATTCTTGTTATTTATTAATGACCTAGCATCCACTCTTCAATCGCCCAGCTTTATTTTTGCGGATGATGTGAAGATTGTTGGATCTAAGGGTAGGGTGGACTTGGGCAGGGAAATAGGCACCGTCCTAAACTGGGCATACAAATGGGACTTACCTCTGAACGCTGAAAAAAGCCATTTGTTGTCAAGGGCAACAGAGAGCCTAACTGTCGCTAATGATCGAGGGCTGTTCACCGTAGAGGCAGCCAGTAGGGTTAAAGACCTGGGGATCATCATGAAAAGTGACTTCAAATGGTCGGAGCAGTGCAACGCGGCTGCGCATAAGGCTCGTGGGGAGCTCTTTAGACTGCGATCGGCTTTGTCTTGCCGGAAGCCGGAGGTATTCGTACCTATTTACATGGCTATAGTACGACCTCACTTAGAAGGTAGTGTGCAGGCTTGGTCACCCTTCTACAAAAAGGACGCCGCCTGCCTAGAGAAAGTCCAACGTCTCGCCACGCGGATGGTTGAAGGGCAGAGGGGTAAGACTTACGAGCAGAGACTCTGTGACCTGAATCTCTTCTCGTTGGAAAGGAGGAGAAGTCGAGGAGATCTCATAGAAACGTTCAAGGTAATGAAGGGCTTTTCTGGCCTCAGACCAGATAGTCTATTCCAATTGGCCGTAGACTCCAGAACAAGGGGACACGAAAAGAAGTTGATAAAAGCCCGATCTAGGTTGATGGCTAGATCGCACTTCTTCAGCAACAGGGTTGTGAACAGTTGTAACGGTCTGCCTGGTGAAATGGTAGATCTGCAGACAGTCCAATCCTTCAAATGTGCCCTTGATCGCAAGTGGTACGAGATCTTTCCTTGTAGTGAGCCTTAAGAATATCAACTAGATGGATGACGGGTAGCACTGTGGTCCTTCTGGAGTATGTTTTAGCAGACTTTTTCCCTCATGGCATACTGTCTCAGTGAACGCTCACGATGCATAATGTCTCTCGCAGTTGATGTGCGATGAGGTTTTCCGTTTCCCTCTCATTTTTAGCGGGGATTCGACGAAATACACTCGGTAGTGGTGGGTGCATAACTGGTGTGCATACCATCGAAGGAATTCTGGACGCTCGATTGGCCGTGGCCATTACCTGTCCTGTGCAGACTGAACTGAACTGAACTGAAAAACTGAACTGAACTGAACCACAAACTGGATGTGTAGATCCATAGTGGTGGTCAAGAGAAACGGGAACATTGTTTTACGCTTGTTCTTCTAGTGTCTGTCTTCTGCTTTAATTCCATGCGGTTCAGGGTAATCGAATAAAATCAGGCGCATCAAACAAAAGATTTTTTGTTCGCTTTCAAGGAAAATCCGAGGTTATTAATGTGCTGAGGTCCTCAATGCAATATATTGAAATACAGAAATTGTGATTTAAACATTTGAAGATGTTTCCGAGTACAAAATTTCAGCCCCGTTGCTTCTGACCCCATTTTATTGGTGTAGCTGATAACTGTTGGACGAATACACACAGGTCAGGTCGAGTTACAGTGCTTGCGACACGACCGACGAATGTCCAACCAAACAGCACATAGCTCAGCGGCTGTGGGTTAACGTGGAAACATAAGCATCACGCCCATACGGGGCCCATATAAAGCCCGTTTGGCCACACTTTGGGAAAGCGGTGGGCACTGTCATTATGATGTTTAGGCAGCACCACCGGGACACGTATGGACATGCCCACGCGCAGGAAATTAGTGCATTGTTTACGGTTTTTTCAAATGAAACTTTCTTTCGCTTTGCTTGAACAATCGTATGCAAATCTCTATCCCTTCGCTCTTAACCACTGCTTCTCTATTTATGTTAGGAAAGGACGCCATAATTTATGGAAAATGCACATGTTAAACCGCGCATTGCTCCAAGTAACATGTTGGTTTTTAGAATAAATTTCCCTTCCATTTAGCCGAAATTCATCTTCTACTGGCATATAAGAAAATAAACTCAAACTGTCCCATAGAACGTCAAAAATGTATTTCTTCACATCTGTTGACCAATTTGTTGGCTTCCGAAGCCATTTTTAACCTATTAGTGCATCAAAATGGCATATTAAAAAAATTTTGAGTGATCTCTTTAGGCTCACTCAAGTTACTTCAGAGTGTCCACTTGTGCTGCCTTGGTATACGGTACGTTCATTCATGTCAGTTCATTTGGTTGGTGCTACGTTTTCATCCATATGGGCCCCGCATGAGTGTGCTGAGTGGGCGAATTCTTGCACGAGTGAGTGTCTGTATCTTACCGAGTTTCGACTCTTTTCGTGTTGCATGCACTTGGATCCTTAGTAGGCTTTTTGAGATATTTGACGCTTAGTGACGATCGTTTTAGCACTAAGATTGGGGTTGGTTCCAGGGCTACGACGGCAGAGAGCCAGAACGTCCAGTTTTCTGAATGGGTGGGCTCCGATGATCCCACAGTGCTGCAGCAATAGGAGAAACAAGTTCCTCGATTTCCAGTCACTGCGGCGAATGGACATATGTATTCACTCATGGTGTGGGTTACAGTTGGTAACAGTGGACCACCTAGTAGACAGATCCGCCAGTTTAGGAGCAAGAAGATTTTGATGGTGGTAGATGATGGTAGACTCGATAACGTTGCAAAAGAGACAAAGCAAAACTATTGATCAGGGCTAAGAAAATGGCGGAGCAAAGGGTGTAAAAACCGGTTAGTTGGAGAAAACTAACCGGAGATGAGGAAAAATAAAAAACAAAGAGAAAGCAAAGGCAGCCGGCGGGGGGAGTGTTATTGATAGGCTGAAAAGGTGAAAAGTTTGGCTACCTAAGTGATACTGGGGCTAAAGAATGCTCACGCAACCCCTCGGTGCTATGTAGCCGGTCGTTACGGCCCATCATTGGACACTGGTTTATACCCTGTCCAGCCGGTGCCTAAACTCAGCCGTTGTGGTTGCCTCAATCGCTTCCTCCATAAGTTCAAGCCAGTCGTTTGCCGCCTGAATCGTGATGAACTGGACACGAAGTCATGTTCGTAACCTATTCCTCAGCTTGAAGACATAACCTCTTAGTTCTAGATTTTCACCTGATTTGAGCTGAACCTCAAACAGTAATTCTACTAGTTTGGTATTCCGCGGAAATCCTGCGAAGAATAATATCACGACACATTTCTTAACACCTAGCGTACACAGTTTCAAATGGCTCACAGGGTTGCCTCGGCCACTGATTCCAGCAATGCCACCAGTGTGAAAACTATTCGTAGAATGTATTGTTGGTACAAGAAGCTTGAATCATATTTAATGGAAAATCCGCTTGCGTCATTCACTTCCGACTGTTCGTACCACGGTAACTCAGTTGGTAGAGCATCCGCCCGGTAAGCGGAGTGTCATCGGTTCGATTCCGGCTAGCGGCGTTCGACTTTTCGATGTGAAAGATGCAAGTGGATTTTTCATTATATGGTGTGAAAATCGTTTGGAAATTTGTTCGTGATGGTATTCTACTCTCAGCTCGCTCGAGAACGACCTCGTGGAATGGGCTCACCGTCGTCCCACCCGGAGCTGAGACGTCTACCCTGACACGTAAACTGTTCCTGACCTTTATACCGGTCAACTGGGAAGGGTTGTCATTTTTGTGGCAAGATTTAAAACTGATATGCGAAATCAGAGCGAATTAAATGGATGTACTTTGAGAATTCCTTGTCAGCCACCGCAGTGCGAACACCTAAATGGCATACAGGGGGAACGTTGGTATCCTTGTGCTGTTGAAACGAGACAAACTGGTCTCATTTTATGATGCGAAGGGCGGTGCCTTGGCTAAACGCTGCCTTCTTGTGTCACTCCTTCAGACGGCCCCCGCCCGGTGATTTTGAAAGATTCAGCTGAACACCTAACCCCACCACTAACTAGGTTGTTAATTTGTCAACGAACTCGGCACCACCTCCGGAATAGAAGAAGGCGATGGTCGCTTCATTATAGGACGAAATCCATTCCCACCAACTACCAACCTTTTTCATGTCTTCGTAGCGTTGCTGAGATCTGATGGGAGTACCGTATCAGGAACGCTGGAGTTAGGCGCAGAGTGTTAGGCACGGGAACCAAAACAATGGATGGGACATTCAATCCCGCCGGACTAAGACGGTTGGTACATGTGTTTCGCATGTCCCCGACTAGGATTTCTCAGCCCGCAGTGTTCACCGAGTCGGGTAATGTTTGGGAGATAAGAGGGGTCATTCCATAACATTGAAGAAAAATATGAAGAGCCTAACAAGGGGACTCGCCCATGCAGGATGTGTTTGGCTTCTTGAGTGGGTTCCAAGAGATCTCGTCACTCGGTGGTTAGCTAATTTGGTGGACACTGCTTGATGTCGCGATCAGTGGTGCGCTTGAATTCTGCCTCCAAATGCCTCAGTATGGCCGGGGGTGGGTGTCTCAGGCTCCGAGATAGCTACCCGTCCTGAACACCCCTCAAAATGCTCCCGAGTGACCGTGCGTCCAATACAGCCTTTGCAGAGGAAGTCCTACTCACTGGCGTTTCGTGGCAGAGGTGTTCCCACTAAAGTGAGTGGACGAAAGCGAATGCCCGGCGCTTTCCACCGGATATGTTGACTAATAGTCAGTCTGGGGGAGATAGCTAAACACTTATTTCAAACCTACCATGAATGGCGTATGAGGCGCACTACAGTATGCTCACCGGCATCTGTGGCAGAGGGATGTACTGGGCATCTTGGATGTTTGGCCTCGTCCGAAGGGCGTATGAACTGAGCAGTCAATCGTCGGCCCCAGTGGTTACGGACCTCACGTTTCGTCCTGCTGCCTTGTGGGTTAAGCTTTGGATAGAAAAAAGCTCCGATTGTGGACCCCCAAGAAAACCACTTGCTTTGGCTTGGGTAACCTAGCAATATTGTGCCCACAAACAAATCATGGACTCGGGCTATTTGCCCCTTTCTTCTCGATTGTACTGTTTTGTTTGGCACACAGTCTGAAATCAGGCGGGTGTGGAATACATATATATATATATATATATATATATATATATATATATATATATATATATATATAAACAAATGAATTCGCTGACTTTCTTTGGCGACTTTATGCTATTTGTAGCTATTTTCCCACTCTTTTAATGCTTAAGGTTTCTCTTGAACATTTCCGAGTGAGATTGCCACTAACAAATTGAAAGTGACGCTACCGCACCCCGTGCACGGGTTTTGGTTCTTTGAACTGAACCGAACTGACTAACGAGCCAGTTTCACATCCGTAGTTGGAGAAGTCATTGATATCGCGGCCTTGTGCTTCACGGGATGAGTTGAACATCATCAGCTGCTGCACAGAGTGGATTTGGAAAAATCAAGTCATGCTTTGACGAACCTGTTAATTTGTTGTGAATGGCGGTTAGTCACCAAAGCTGAGGGATATGGCATGGACAGCTTTGTGGACTTCAGAAAGGCGTTTGAAGGACCTTATGGTCAACTGCTATTGTAACTCTGGACCCTTACTGTCACTAGACCCATGCTTCACTGCATCGAGGTCTTTTTGTCTGTGGGGCCCCTTTCCGTGAGAGTTGCGTAGTCGATGTCTACTTGTAATTCAGTCCCCAGTTGTGTCTGTAATAATCAGCAAACGCACGATTGATGGCAGCTAATGACATTTGAACAAACATAAATTGATAATTCGAATCAGCTCGGACGGGAGCGGGGTGGCGCAATGGTAACACGCTTCCCAGTTGAAAAGCGCTAACTTCAAACCCTGGGCGTGGCGATGGATATGCGTCACTGGTGAGCTCTAACAGGAGCAAAATTCGATTCTAGTTTTTCTGAGTGCAAATTTGATTAGGTGACTTGAGGTTTGTGCGTTAAAGATGAAGTCCGAAGGACAGTCAACCAAGCAAAGAGTACCGTCAATCCCCCAGACTACTTACAAGTAGTAGTAGAGATATACGGATAACAGGGATATTGACTCGAACTTAGTGTAATGAGCTCAAACGATTAAGCAGCGAACTTATTATCATCATCATCGTATAGCGTTAAACAGTAGGGCAAGCCCCACTGATCACTGCCTTTCTCACCATGTTGCACGTTGAATTAGAAAATATGGATATACAAGATGGACAGGGAGTGGACCTACAGGGGTGGGAAGAGGAAAGAATGCCCTAGTAGCCAACACACGGAATACACAGTCTAACTATACAAACGCACATCGATCAGTCATTCTGATTCGATAGAAAATGACAACACGATCGCCACTGTTCGCGGTTCGCTGCCATATCCTTCAGTGTCTCCAGCCAACTGGACCCCAACCACAAAGACGTGAGGCACCTACTTTTCCTAAGTCTGCTGTACATTTTCTCATTCCTCGCTGCTACGTCATCTGTTGACCTCCACTTGGTTTTTTCCACTCCCTAGGAGGGGCGGAGAATAGGACACGGTACGGTAGACGTGTGCTTGCCATACGTAACACGTGTCCCAACCAACGTAGTCTACTAAGCTGGATACGCTGTGGCAGAACGTTCTCTGAATTAATACCCAATACTCGACTTGTGACCTCATCATTGCTCACTCGGCTATTCCACCCAAATTTAGCGAAACTACGTAAACATCGGTGGTCGGAAACCTGAGGAAGACGAATATCTTTAGCACGCAGACTCCAAGTTTCGCAACCATACAGCAAAACTGAACGCACTGCGGCACAGTATACACGACCTTTCAACTTCAGTGAAATATCAGGTCGGCGCCACAAGTGGTTCATTCCGGCGTTCGCCGCTCGAGCTTTGGATATCCGCGTGCTCACCTCTACCACTGTGCTCCCATCCGTCGTCACGCAGCTGCCGAGGTAGGTGAAGTGGTCGACAACTGACAGCACCTCCCGATCGAGCATCAAGCTCGTAATCGTTTACGTCCAGTCTTGTACCATCACTTTACACTTTGAAGGTGCAAAGCGCATGCCCAATGGAACTACAGCTCTTGAGAGTCTATCTAGTGCACGTTGAGCATGTTCCGTGGACTCGAACAAGCAGACAACGTCGTCCGCGTAATCTAGGTCACACAGCTTTCCACTATTTCCTAGTTTGACGCCTACATCCTGAAGATTTTGCAGCGCACTCTCCATTATTTCGTCCATGAAGAAATTGAACAGGAATGGAGACATGGGACGTCCTTGTCTAACACCACTGGTCGTTTCGAACCGACCGGATAGTTCACTGTAAACCCTAACGCGGCCAGAATTATGAGAATACAATGATCTCAGTAGATTCACGAACTTCTGGGGCATACCATTTTGCAAAAGAGCAGGGAAAAGCGTTGTTCGATCAACTGAATCGAAGGCGCCTTTCAGGTCTAAGGAAACTATTGTTGTCGGTCGGCGATGCGTGTGACGCGTTTCAAGTAGTCGGCGAAGAGTAAAAATCTGGTCGATGCATCCTCGATCTGGGCGGAATCCAGCCTGCTGTTCGCGGGCATTCCTCTCGCGGGCGGGTGTAGGACGGTGCAGCAAAATCGAAGCTAATACTTTGGTGACTATCGGAATTAAGCTAATCCCACGATGGTTACTACAGTCATTGCGTATTCCCTTCTTGAAGATGGAAACAATCAGTGACTCGCCTCATATTGACGGAATACGCTCCTCCTTCCAAATATCACGGAGCAAGACGGTGACTGTCTCTTCTCTACAATATGGAATATCGACTGCGAATAGCACTCGAACAGGCCAAAAATTCGCTGCGGCGGTCTTTAGTCACGAGGAGATTGTATTTCAGTCTTGTTTAGTAATACTGCTGGTGGTAAATGTTTGCCAGATTTTGTCGTGACCGGTAATATTTAGGAGTGATTGCCGATCGCAGGCGGAGGATCAACTTTGTAAACAGCAACATTACCAGGGAAAGAAATGTCTAATTTCCTATGTAAATGTAGAAAACCACGTTAAAGAAAGACGTCAGCATAAAGACTGGCTAGCACTAAAAGTTTTACTTTTCCATAACGGTGATTGTCACGAATTTACAGGGCCGTGCCCAAAAGTGAAACTTCTAAAACCTGTGGAATCCATATAAACAGTATTCCGAGAAGTCAGTACTTTCCGATTGTATTTCCTAAGCACAGTACTTGAAACGTATCTGTCAGGGTTTAACGAGAGCCGGGAATTTTGAATCGTTTGTGGCAGCGCTAGCCAATCTACGTGGACCGGCGGCGAGTGTTGTGGCAGGTATAAGAGCAACTGACACAAAAGGATCTAGAATTGTATTACGTCGACAAACTTTTTGAAAATGCCGTTTCTGGCCGCAAAGTTTATCGAGCGTCCTTCGCCGGTCATTCGAGGCATGGGTGCTTGGAAACACTGTGCAGTGGTTATCGCAGACACGTATATTTTCCTTCAACTAAGTTTCATCACGAGTTAGGTCTGATTCGTTTTTCGCTCAGTGAATTCAATGGGACAAAAAGCACTAGACTGTTGGTGTTGCATTTCTAGACACCTTGCTAGTTCTTAGGCCGTTTCCAGATTAAGTTTTATATTTTCCAGAAGGCGTTGTCTGATGCTGCTTGATTGAATTTTCCTTATAAGTAAATCTCGTACAGCATCACTCTGATTCTGCTGGGCTGTAGCAAACTTGAAGTTGCATTGTTTCACAAGCGACTTCAGCTTTTGGATAAACTGACCAGAACTACCCCGCTTGTTGTTTGAATGTCGACAGCATGTGTCCTGCGAAGATAGTTGTCAGCTTTATGTTGAGCTTTTGAAGAGTATCCAATGTGATTTGGAACGTTTTACATTCAGAAATTTGATCGTAGACATTAGAACCAACGAACCCAACGAGAATTCCTAGTCTGTGCTCTTTTGAAGAGGCTCTTCTGATGAGGAAAGATTTGAATAGGCGAAACCAGTGACTCCAGACCGTAGCTGATGAGGGACCGCTGGGATGAACGCTCCGGTCGATAGAGTCGACTCACTTGGTAAAGTGAATCAATTGTAGTAAACTCTGTTTAGAGATAACAGTAGACTTTAATAGTTTAAATGGGGAGATTGAAGACCTAACGCGGAGGCCTTATTTACTTTACCAGTTCGGATATATATGCTGAATGTGAATAGTCAAGCCGAATTTGATAATGTGGGCGTGAAATAATCCCGCAGCTTAATTACCGTAGTCGCCGTTACATCCGGGCAAGTAGATGCAAATGGGATTCAAGTGTACTTATCAACAATAGTTAAAAGGCAACAGTTGTGAGTAGTCGTAGGCAGTGTTCCTTTTGAGTTGTGCGGAGTCTCTCGAGTGCCTTTGTAGCTTCGTTGAGGTGACCCTTGCGTGGTTGGTAAACCTTGATTTTATTAATGTGCGGACAGCGTACTTGTTAATCATGTTCTTGACTTTTTCCACAGAGTTACTAGAGATATTCATGTCGGTCGGTCCTTTACTGCATGGCTAGTGATCTCGAAATTCATAGCACACTTGGTTGGAGACCTTAGTTAACAGCTCATAGTCGTGGTCCGTGTTGGTTACGCTCTAATGATTTATGTTCCAATTCCCAAGTAATAATTGGGAATTTTATTTCAACTTCCAGCTCCCACAATGTCCGGGGACCCAGTCGATCATCAGTTTGAATCCCAAACGAACAAAGGTAAGTTGTTTGAAGCCGCCCTTGTTTGCTTCCCATAAGATGTCCTCTATCTGTATGAATAACAATCGTTATGATTTATATAAACATTTCCATAGGCATAAGTGCTGGATTCAGAAATGTGTATCACCACAGTTCCATGTTGTTAAATATCCCGTTTCAGTGATTGGGGTTGCTCAAGCGTTTCAGGCGATTGGCGTATAAATAAGAAATTGGAAAGTTATATGGTTCTTCATTCCAATTTCACGATCTGCTTGGTGACTATCTCTAATGATGCAGTGGGTCTTCAATGATATGTTGTATACTCCTTCCTGTGTACTCCTGCTCAAGTATGCAATAGAAAAATCCGGTTATGATCGCCGTTACATACCAATCAGTAATTCACGTAGGTATCATCGTATAATGTTGGACGGTCAAGTTTCTCTGATCTTTTTCCCAATAAACCAAATCGAGTAAAAACTTTTCAAAATCAACAAAAAATAAGAGATGGGTAGTGAAAACACGTAATATAATAAAAGCGAAAAATGTTATATGTGAATCGAAGGTACTACTGACCGACATACGTGTTAAGGAAGGTAGTCGGATACCGCACGTCACATTTTCAAAAGATTCAGTTTTCTAGAAAATGATGTTATAGTTTCTACTGCGGACTAATCACTGCCGCATGTTTCATTATTCAATCGAGTGAACGACAGTATTAAACGAGAAGAAACATCTAATTCCCTGATTATATATATATATATATATATATATATATATATATATATATATATATTATAGAGAAGTCAAGGCGTACGCTGAGTTGTGAAACGTTTATTGTGACGTTTCGATCCAAACTAAGACTCGTTGTCAAACGTAAGCGAATGAGTGTGTGAATGAGACGGCTGGTTCTGCACGTTTTTGGTGTGTTGCTCGACTGTCCGTTTCTCGGTTTTTCGCCATCGGTTTTGCCAGGGTGACGTAATGCTTATCAACCTCAACGTGTCGGTTGAACGAGTTGATCGAATGGAGGGCTTCGAGGACCAGGCGCTCACCCTTCTCCTTTGCTCGGGCGACTACCCTTGCGCTATCGATTTTGACCTCGTGACCTGTCTCTGCGCAGTTGTTAAAAATCTGTGAGTGTGAGTCGGCGCGTCGCAATGCTAGTTTGTGTTCGTGTAGGCGAGTACGTAGTTGTTTACCTGTCTCGCCTATGTATTCCTTATCACATCCTAGGCATGGGATAGCGTAAACCACTCCTGACTGATCGTGCTGGTCCACACGATCTTTATATATATATATATATATATATATATATATATATATATATATATATATATATATATATATATATATAATGTGCAGAGGCGTGGTACCATACGAAAATATGAAACAGAAGGATGAAAACAAAGAATCAAAGGACAGGTTTCCAGGAGTTCAAACACAAGTTGTCACAACATAACCGCCACTGAGTACGACATTGAGCCATACCCGACAACATTTTCCAGCCAGCTCTGTATTAGATCTCGAGGTCCCCAACCATGCAAGCGTGAAAAACCGACAGAAGCAGCTTCAGTTTATTCAACCATTACTTCTCGCATTTTTGTGCTCTGGTTTTGGTTGCCACCTTCCAGCATCGTATAGTGAAAGGCGAAAAGGATAGGAGCATGGTGATAAAGATCCAAAAAAGTCGATGTATCCAGCGGAAATCACGAAAACAAAGCAAGAGTCCGAATGCAACTACGCTGAGGAAGTCTATCGGTGGACATGCGTAACAAATGTCCCAAACACCTCAACCTGTTTAGATTCAGTACTTGATCTGCAGACTGATCACTGGTTCCCAACACTTTAGGCCGAATCTCAGAATTGCTAATACGGTGTTCTCACCATACTCGGGCAATGCTACGGAGACATCGGTGCTCGAATACCGACAGTCTTCCTACTTTTTACTTTTATGCGACTATCTCCTACTAGAGAACGAGTCAGCTCCATGAATATCTCGTATCATGGCTAACCATACTCGGCGGTTGGAAGCGGGTTCGGTGCATATCGCGATCCAGTTTTTCTTCCATCGGCGGGCACTATAGACTGACCGTAAGCCTAGGCGCTCTACATCCTTCTCGACAGTGTTGATCCAAGTTTTGAGCTGGCCACCACGGCGACAGCGCCATCCAGAGCAGGGTTCAGGACGGAGTGTTTGTTTGGTCAGTTACGTTTCGGTATGCCGTAGGATATAACCCAAATATCGCAGTGGACGACCCTAGAGGAAGTCCAATAATTTGTATCTTTCGCAGCACCGTTCCCTAGGTTCATCGTTGGATACTCCGTCGCGCAAATTTCTCTTCGAAATAAGTCGCAGGCACCAGTAATCAAACACCTTCAACTTTCTGTTATCCTCAGCTCTCATGGGCCAGGTTTCGCAACCGTAGCTGAGTGCGGGACGTATAGCAGCACGGTAGATACGCACCTTGATCCGAAGGCTGATTTCACTGCGAGTCTATAACGCTCGTCGAAGCTGGAGAAATGCTTTCCTGGCGTTGTCTATCCGGAGTATTACTTCATCCTTCACCTTACCGTCTGAAAGCAGTGTAGAGCCTAGATACTTGAATGATGGGACACATTCGATCAGTTGGTCATTGATGGACAGCTGCTGAGCTGTTGGCTCTAGGTAAGTTGACATACTTTTGGTTTTCGTGGTGTTTATTTCTAGCCCGATGGACTTAGAGAAGAAATCGATTCGGTCGAGGACTGTTTAGAGCGTGACGGGAGACCTCGCTAGCACAACAATGTCATCCGCGTACTCTAGGTCCGGGATGTACATTTCCTGACTCAGTTGGATGCCGGGATAGTCAGTCAGTGCCTGTTTCATTGTCCAGTCGATTGCATAGTTGAACAACACCAGTGAAAGAGAGCAGCCCTGTCGGACGCCCGTAGTGAGTGTGAACTCAGATGACTCTTCACCATACATACAGACCCGTGCCCAATTTGACGAATAGTTTCCTCTCAGAAGCCTTGCAATTTTAGCCGGCATTCCAGCGGATTCCATTATCGCCCAGAAACACTACCGGTTAAGTGATTCATAAGCTACCCGAAAGTCGATAAAGCAGGCTACTGTTGGCTGCTGGAACTTGTAGCGGTGCTCCAGTGTTCGACGTAGTGTGGAAATTTGGTCAATACAGCTTCGACCATGGCGGAAACCCGTTTGGTTCGGTCGGGTGCGGCGCTCTCTCGCAACTGAGAGGCGATTGAGCAGTAGTCAAGTCGATCAGGCTGATCCCCCTATAGTTGTCGCACACAGATTTGTCCCCTTTCTTTGGGGTGGGCAGTAGAACGGACGTGCCCTAATCAGCCGGAAAGACTTCTCGCCATATGGAGCCAAATAGGATGTGTAGTCTGTTGATCAATGACGACAGGTAGCACTTGTAGACTTCAGGTGGAATGTCATCTTCTCCAGTAGCTTTTTTGTTCTTCAGCTGGCTGATGACTGGTAATTTCAGCTGTGCTCGGTTGGTCGCAACTGACATCATACGGCTCTGCAAGAACTGGGGGTTGTAGGGCCGTCGTGTGAACTGATTGTCGGTTGAGCAGTCGATCGAAGCGTTCTACCCGTCGGTTTATTCTTCTTTTCTGCTCAGGTGTGAGCGGACCGGCTGTGCCGCGAAAGAGCGATTCCCGTTTGAGGCGGAATAACTTGTCAAAGTCACCGACCCCTGCTGCAATCTCCATTTTTTCAGCTACTTCTATCCAGTACCGATTACGATAAGTCCTAGCGGAGCGCGAGGCCTCGCGTTTTAATCTGCGCCGTTCACCACTTCCTGATATCTAGGCTCCGCGTACTTTAGCCGACGGTTGAAGCGTGCCCTTCGAGATCCAGTTTTTTAAACGCCTTTCAGTTTTCCCTAGTTCTTTTAAAGCAGCTTCTCTAATCGTCGATTTGATTACCATCCACTGTCTTTCTACTGAAGTTGGATCCGGTGAAACGTTGGTTACCGTGGGTAATCGGTTGGCGATTGCGCTTTACAGCGCTTGGTATTTCTCTGGCATTTCCAAGGCCGCGACGTTTATGCGGGTCGGTGGAGAGGCCTTAGGGCGTGCGGATGGATGGATTCTGAAGCGCGCACGAACGAGAACGTAATCTTTGTTGTTTGCCTTTCCCGTCACTGCGCCGCGGTACGCTCGGCAGTCTTCTATAGATGAAGCCCAACGAGATCTCGCTAGGATATGGTCGATTTGATGCGAAGTGCGACCGTCGTTGGAGTACCATGTCAGTAAGTGCCTTTTAGGGTGCTGGAATCGTGTGCTGCAAACGACCATTCTGTTAGAGTCGGCCAAACTGACCAGGCGGTCACCATTCTCACAGCGTTGACCAAGGCGAAATTTCCCATGACGTGCTGCGTTGACGAGTCCGACGGACCTGTGCGAGCGTTCCAGCCTCCGGCGATGAACAGAATGCCACTTCTCTGGACCCAACTGATTATCTCTTGGAGGCTACCGTAGAGTTCATCTTTTGTCTCGCTGTCCGCCGCGTTGGTCGGAGCATAGACCACAATCACCGTTAAGTTCTGCGGGGAGCCGTTGTAACGTGCCAAAGCCAGTCTTTTTGAACTCGGCTCCCAAGCGATCATTGCGTTGTTGGCTTTATTGTTAATGGCGAATGGGACGCCGTGGCACCCGGAGTTGTCTGTCGGGCCGCTATGATAAATCCAATAAGTTGCCTGTTCTGGAACTTTTATGCACCGAGTGCCGGAGTTAGGTATGCGGACTTCTGGGAGACAGGCTATGTCGATGTTGTAGTGAGGTAGTGTCTTCATTGTAAAGCTCTGGCTGTCTACGTCTAATAGTGTCCGTGCATTCCAACAAGCTATATAAGCCTGTTCCCTATAGTCGAGTATTTCAGCTTGTTGTCTTGACATCTGGACCACCGGAGCACGAGGCGCGTCGCTTGCCGAGAACGCCGTAGCATGATCAGAGTGCATGTTAACAAAACTATTCACTAAGATTCACGGGAATATGGTACGATGCGGTGACCCCAGCAACGCTCGAGACTGTTGTACTACATCATCATCATCATCATCATCATCATCATCATCGTACAGCGTTAAACAGTAGGGCAAGCCCCACTGGCCACTGCTTTTCTCACCATCTTGCACGTTGAATTAGAAAGTATGAATATACAAGATGGACAGGGAGTGGACCTACACGGGTAGCAAAAGGAAAGAATGCCCTAGTAGCCAACACACGGAATACACAGTCTAACTATACAAACGCACATCGATCAGTCATTCTGATTCGATAGAAAATGACAACACGATCGCCACTGTTCGCGGTTCGCTGCCATATCCTTCAGTGTCTCCAGCCAACTGGTAGACGGATCTTTTGGACCCCAACCACAAAGACGTGAGGCACCTACTTTTCCTAAGTCTGCTGTACATTTTCTCATTCCTCGCTGCTACGTCATCTGTTGACCTCCACTTGGTTTTTTCCACTCCCTAGGAGGGGCGGAGAATAGGACACGGTACGGTAGACGTGTGCTTGCCATACGTAAC
This sequence comes from Fasciola hepatica, assembly GCA_948099385.1. Lineage (NCBI taxonomy): Eukaryota > Metazoa > Platyhelminthes > Trematoda > Plagiorchiida > Fasciolidae > Fasciola > Fasciola hepatica. The sequence continues at coordinate 10,171,968 of CANUEZ040000019.1, forward strand.
ACGTGTCCCAACCAACGTAGTCTACTAAGCTGGATACGCTGTGGCAGAACGTTCTCTGAATTAATACCCAATACTCGACTTGTGACCTCATCATTGCTCACTCGGCTATTCCACCCAAATTTAGCGAAACTACGTAAACATCGGTGGTCGGAAACCTGAGGAAGACGAATATCTTTAGCACGCAGACTCCAAGTTTCGCAACCATACAGCAAAACTGAGCGCACTGCGGCACAGTATACACGACCTTTCAACTTCAGTGAAATATCAGGTCGGCGCCACAAATGCTTCAGTCCAGCGTACGCCGGTCGCCCAGTCCGGAGTAGGAAGTAAACTGACGGTACCTCATCTGGCCCTTTTGTTCGACGGATGCACCTCTAGGCTTTGCACATCCAGGTGCAGGCTGAAAGACAGCAGGGTTGTTCCAGATAAGCCGGTGGCCTGTTGTGCGACTCATTCGCCTCTTCCGGAATACCGGGTCGCGTAGATTGGACAGTTTCCCTTTGTAGCCGTTGGATCAGTAGGTCTCGTCCGCCCACTCAGGCGTATCTGCCATCGCCTGCCGAACACAATATCGATGACGTTTCAAGACCTCGGTTACTCTCAACCTAGTGTAGACCGCCTGTCAAGTGGTTTACCGAGGTGTGGCCGCTGATGCATGCTTCAGCTTCGTGGATCCACAGGTGAATGATGGAGACCAAGGAGATAGAGGATGCCACAAGGGACACGACAGTCTACCAACTCAAAGGCGCTACTCTTCTCAGACATTCCATACACCCCTAGACAGTCTTCGCCTATCTTCTGTCCCCAACGACCATGTTTTGGACCGTATAAAAGAACAGATCTGACTGCCGCATTGTGCACTCTACCCTTACCAGATTATCAGATGTCACGCCAACTCCACAGATGACGGAGGTTGGCAAAAGCCAACCGCGCCTTCTGTATGCGCGATGACACCTCATCTGATATCTGTCCACCTCGTGAGATGTAACTCCCCAGGTAACAAAATTTCTCTACTTCTGCTAGAGCTTCCCCTGCCAAGAAGAGGTTTGGTGTTGAGCCAACCCAGCCCTGAAACAGCACCCCAAACATTACTACACTGCTGTTAAGGCTATATAAGAGAGCTTGCAACTTACCTGGATCTTCACTCAGAAGAACAATATCGTCCGCATATTCCAAGTCAGACAGTTTACTGCCTAAACAAAGATCGACGCCGCTGTTATCACACGAGGATAGGGTTATCTCAAGAATCAATTCAATTACAAAAATGAAGAGGAAGGGTGAAAGAGGGCGATCCTGACGAACGCCACTTTCCGTGGTGAACTCGGGAGGAAGATCGCCGTAGGCACGAACTCGGCTTCGGCTGTTCTCATTCAAATATTGGAAAAGAGAAATATGTTTCCCTGACACACTTCAATGAGAGGCAGCGCCAGATAACTGTGCGGTTCACTGAATCAAACACCACTTTCAGATGAAGAAAGACAGATTGTGGGCCTACGGAAGATGTGTCTGTGCTTTAAGGTTTGTCGAAGAGTAAAGATTTGGTCGATACAGCCCCGATCGGGGCTGAAACCGGCTTGAGATTCATGCGTACGCATTTCGCGGGCGTTGGCTTTGCCGTGGAAAATAAGACCGGTGAGAATTTTGGATGCGATACTTTTCAAGTTAATTCCTCTGTGGTCTTCACAAGAGGATCCGTCATTTTTCTTGTAAATTGGCACAATCACTGGTTCACACCATTCCTTGGGAATCTGCTCGCTATCCCAAAGAAAGCAGAGGAGTTTTTAAACTCTGGATTAAAAGCTTCGCCTCCATCCTTGAAAGAAGATGGAGACAACCCATCTGCTCCAGCAGCTTTGTACTTTTTCAAGTAACTTATCTGCCGCATAATCTCCGTCTCTGATGGAGGAGAGATATCCACCTCCATCGTTTCTCTGGCGCATATATTCGGAAGGTCCACCGTTGGAGTGGGTTAACTGAATTGTTCCTTGAAGTGCTCCGCACAACGATCCAGACGACGTCCCTGGGAGTGAATCGGTGAGCCGTCGGATCACCTATTAACTCACATCGGGCTTCCGTGGACCGGTATCTCTAATCAAACGGAAAGGGTTGCGAGTATTCCCAATAGACGCAGCCTTTTCTATTTCTTTACATTTCTCAATCCATCACTGTTCACGGTCATTTCTCAGGCTCCTAGTCAGTTGGCGTGTCAGGGTTTACGTACTTCATTGAATGTGGCGTCCGGAGGGACGGATCTGCGAGCAGCTGAGACTAATCTCGATAGAATTCGTCCTTGACATCAGATAAACTGCAATCAGTGAGCGCATACACAGACACAAAGAACAAGCATCGGCGCTTTATTTTGTTATTGTTGACACACACAGAACCGTCCAACCAAACTGCACACAAACGACTGCTGGCTGGAATCCAGTCTAGGAGTGCATGCTTAGCTCTCATGCCCAAAGCAATCCCAACGCCAACCTGATCACGAGCTCTTGACACCGAATCATCCGACAAGCGAAAAGTAGAGTGAGAGACAGGTTGTTTCTGGGTGCGAGTATTTATCACAGAAGTGGGGTTTTTTATGCGCGTTTCGGAGACAACACACGTCGGTGTTAAAGGTTTTAAGAGTTCTAGCCAGGACAATCTGTTGCCCCGTTTGTCAAAGTGTGCGGACGTAAGAGGAAGCCAAGTGAAGTTAACATTTAGGCTTTAAAAGAGCCGCAATAACCCGCGGCGCAGTGCATCGACCTTAAATTAAGGGAGAGAAAAACTGGTAAGGCCCTTTACAGGGAGGATACTGGAGATTTCTGGGCAAATCATACTTTGCGGCTGCCCACATCGCACAAGAAGCTTTTCATCGTGAACCTTAACCGGAGCCTTTGACTTAAAAGTCTGACACATAATGCAGTGGAGCGTTAATCCAGCGCGGGAACGTGACCGAAGGACCGGTGAAGGGACATCTTCTGGTCTGTCGCGTGAGACCTGAGAGTTGCAAACATTCTGTCTTGTTTTTGCTGGTGCTTTGTTATCGATCCGTTTTTTATTTATTTAGTTCTCAGCCTCATGCACCCAATAAGTCGAGTTGGTCGTGGATGGAGCAGCAACGTTTGTGCCTAGGGCTGCCCAACTTAGGCGGGCGATAGCTGCCCAATAAAGTGTGATGACTTCTTCCACCGTCGAGAGAAACCCCAGGTACTCCACTCCTACGTCCGTGTAGTGGAGGTCGTTAGACCGGTAAACTGTTTCCCTTCGTGTTTATTCGTTGGATTGTCCTCCCCAGGGGCATAGTTGTTAGAACCAGATGTTGCGCATCAACTGGTTCTAAAAATGGACCGACAAATGAAAGTCTTGACGTCAACGCTTTGACAGACCGTTGCCATGTCATGGCTTGGACTCTACCTTGTCGTTTTCAGCCAGCATTAGGCTCAGCGAATAGAGTGCGACAGGGAAGTCGATGAGGTGGCATACGTAGCGCATGTTCCAGCCAACGAAGCCGGTAGAGTGATATAGTAGTACTAATTGGATACGCAGCACGTCCGGTTCCTTAGATGCGCATTCGAACTGCGGAATTGCTTTTTCGCTGTTACGACTGAACCCGCGAGATACTCCTCAAGCATCGATGATCGAACACGAACAACCGGTTGACAACGGTCGCTTGAACAGTCCAGGTCTCAAGCGTATAGGAGCACACTACCCACGGCAGCGTTGTAGACCGTACCTTTCAGTCGGAGAGAGATGTCACGCCGTCTCTACGGATGACGTAAATTGCAGAACGCCGCTTGAGCCTTCGCTATTCACGTCGTCTCCAATCCGTCCATCAACAGTTATACAACTTCCCAAGTAAACAAAGTTTTCAACAATTTCTAACCGATCATTACCAAAGGTAAGTTCGGGGATGGACGTCTGCCAGTCTTGTAGATGCGCACTGCACTTGGCGGGTGAAAAACATTGTGTACCGCAATACAAACTATTCGAGGTTGTCGAGAACGTACTGTGCGACAGTAGCATCGTCACAATCCAATGCGAATAGTCAAAGTCTAAAAGTCTGTAATCAGGTTGGGTTTAAAGCCTTCGTCCGCTTGGTTTCTTTGTTCCCTTCTTAGGATGTTCTCTATCGCAAAATTGAACAGAAAGGGTAACAGTGGACAACCTTGACGCACGCCACTTGCTACTGGAAAGTAAGGTGACGATGAGCCATGTGTATCACGCGCTTAATTGCGTGTTTTGTGTGGGATCGATGAATCTTTGTTTAGCTAACTGTCCTTCATGCGTGAAGGGTGGAGTCCAAAGAACAATCAACTACACAAATTGGAGCCATATGTTTGTACTCGGCCTGAAGTCTGATAAGATAGAGCTTAGGTGATTTTGACATACTTATAAGGCACTTTCTGTCTTATGAGACGATCCCAGAGGGCCGTTCTGTCAATGGAATTAAAATCTTTGCAGATATCCAGGAATATGATTACCGTCGGTCTACGATGTGTGTAACGGAGCTCATCTATCTGGCGGATGGTGGAAATTTGGTCGATGCACCCACGGTTCGGACGAAGATCGGACTGTTCTTCACGGATTTGTTGTTTGCGACAATCTTTGGGGGATTACCGACGCTAACAACTTTAATGCCACCAAACCAAGCTTATCGTTCGATGATTGGAACAGATGTTTCTAGCCCATTTCTTGTATATAGGGATGACGAATGCAGAGTTCCAACTTTCTGGGGCACATCGGTGGAACCAAATCTGGATGAAAAGGTTGATGAGCGCTTTGGAACGGTGTACACCGCCATCTTCGAAGAAGTCTGAAGGGAATTAGTCAGGGCTGGGAGCTTAATTACGTTTCAGGAGGTAGAGCGCACGATTGATTTCTGTGGGTGGAGTAGGGCTGATAGGCCATTGGGAATGAACTGGATCAATATATATATATATATATATATATATATATATATATATATATATATATATATATATATTCCACACCCGCCTGATTTCAGACTGTGTGCCAAACAAAACAGTACAATCGAGAAGGAAGGGGCAAATAGCCCGAGTCCATGATTTGTTTGTGGGCACAATATTGCTAGGTTACCCAAGCCAAAGCAGGTGGTTTTCTTAGGGGTCCACAATCGGAGCTTTTTTCTATCCAAAGCTTAACCCACAAGGCAGCAGGACGAAACGTGAGGTCCGTAACCACTGGGGGCCGGCGATTGACTGCTCAGTTCATACGCCCTTCGGACGAGGCCAAACATCCAAGATGCCCAGTACATCCCTCTGCCACAGATGCCGGTGAGCATACTGTAGTGCGCCTCATACGCCATTCATGGTAGGTTTGAAATAAGTGTTTAGCTATCTCCCCCAGACTGACTATTAGTCAACATATCCGGTGGAAAGCGCCGGGCATTCGCTTTCGTCCACTCACTTTAGTGGGAACACCTCTGCCACGAAACGCCAGTGAGTAGGACTTCCTCTGCAAAGGCTGTATTAGACGCACGGTCACTCGGGAGCATTTCGAGGGGTGTTCAGGACGGGTAGCCATCTCGGAGCCCTAAGCATCCAACCTGGATCTTATTGAGGCATGTTGAGGCGGATCTAACAAGTTTTGAACCAACCGCTAATCTCCCCAATGAAATCTTGCTACCATAGCACCATCGCATATAGAATAAACTGGTAGTAATTACATTTTGGAAAACAATCTGCAACGGCGTTCACAGAATGGTTCTGTAGGACATCTGGCAGAGTGCGATATCACGGCTTGGTTGGGTTTGTTGTTCATAAGTTGCTGGTGGTCTGCATCTCACTGTTCACTCTCGCATTTCACGGTGTTCTCAGAGAGACTCGATAAAATCACAAGAATAAAAACATTGAAGCTTCTAAAAGTGGAAAATCTTGAGACCTAGGTAGAGTAGGCAGTATTACACCTACTTATGATACCATTGTTGCGCACTGTTCTAAACATTCTTGCAGTGCTAGTCAGTCGATTCGCAACATTCTTTTCCTTTCAAATGTAGAGTGTTGCAACGAGATCACAAGGGTTCATTATGACATTCATACTCAGTGGTAACACTGCCGCGATCTCTACCTAACTGGGAATTTCTCTGAATGCTTATATGATAGTCCAGATAATGGAGAATTGAAGTACAAAATTCCAAACATGCCTTCTGCAGTCTTCGCAGCACGGTGTCGTTGAGGTAATTTTTCCTTATTGGGTAAGAAGTTGTGCCTCCAGGGTATGCAGGATTCTTTTTTGCTCGTGCGAGACCTGGCCTGTTTATGCTGCAGATGTAAACATTGCCTGTCTTCAAGATTTCTTGTGGAATCAGCCAGAGCTCCAAATAAATATCACCTCAGAACACGTTTTCAGAGACAGACAATTGTTTTCAATGATTCATTCTCAAGTCTTTACAAATCATATAGGAGATGGTTGTGCTGAAATGGTCAAGGGTCATTCGGATTGGACGTAGTTTGTGGGGGAGATGGGTTGGGGTTAGATCGACGTGTCGATCTGCACGACTAGGTCGTGACGGTCACATGGCTCGGAGCTGAGTGGCTGGGGTGGGGGTGGTCCACTCGCGGCCAGGGTAATTGGAGGGCTTGGACGAACTTCTTCTGTGTACACAGAGCAGGTGCGAAAAGACGGATGCTAACCGCCTCTGCGGTGGCCAGTGTGTGTAAGCGGATGTGTTTGTGGGGATTGGGGGGCACTCGATAGACGATTTTAAATGCGGAATCCGTGCTTATTTTGTGACCTGAGTCTACCAGATGTCCGAGAATGGCACTCCATATGGTTCCTGTTCCTCCATGTTGTAGCCATCGTGGACAGTGTTCCTTAATTCTTTGGGATAGTTGCCTTGCCGTTCGGCCAATGTAGGTTGCATTACATTTGCACCTGAACAAATAGATGATCATTGAGTTTGCCAGCGTTGGCAACACATCCTTATTGGAATTTCGGATAATGGGAGAGCTTGCAAATACACAGGCAACACGAGCTGAGTTGAATGTCCCACTCACCGCACGCGTTAAACGTCTGTTGACATGGTCCGATATGGCGTCTCCTTTGAATGGCATACGGATAAACAGTTTCTTCTTGGGGACGTCATAACTTGGAGCACATTTGGGTCTATCTTTCAGATTTTGTTCTATAAAGCGCTCAGGGTAACCGTTTTCCTTGAGAGTGTTTCCAACTAAATGCAGTTCTTCTTCTACGGTCCCCTGTGAGCATAACTTTCTTACTCTCGAGGCTAAGCATTGGACTAGGTTTCTCTTCTATCGTATGGGTACAAAACTGAGAAAGTTGGTGTACTGTCCAGTCCATGTTTGCTTTTTATGTATCCTTCTTTCGACTGTTCAGTTGGTGTTCCTGTGTATGGAGACATCCAGAAAGGCCAACGTGTCGTTCTTTTCGGTCTCCACCGTGAACTGAATGGCTTTATGAGCATTGTTGAACATCTGTTTCGTCTTTTCTAAATCGGTTTCTTTAGTTCTAAGGCAGAAAACATCATCAATGTACCGCCGATATAAGTTCATTTCTTGTATCTCTTGTTTAAATGTAGTGCTCTCTAGTTTTGCCATGAATATGTCTGCTAGGACTGGGCCTAATGGTGATCCCATGGCTACACCATCACATTGACGATACAGCTTTCCGTTAAATAGAAATTGGACGTCAAAAGTACACCTGAGAAAGAGTTCTTTCAGTGGATAACTCCATTGACAATTCAGAGTCATTGTCAGTGAGAGCTGCGTCTTAAAGGCAGTGACTAAATTGATATGGTTCAAGTAGTGAACTTCTGGTTTGACGTGCGCCTCCAACTCACGGTTGGGTGGGACCCTTAAATTTTTATTCTCGTCCTCCGAAAATCGATTGATAACCTTTAACGACCATGAAGTTTGTAGTAAGGTCCTTGTAACCGAAAAAATTCTGAATATTGTTATCTTCAGATTCAGATGTGGACATGGAAGATCCTGATGCCCCCAAAATTTATACATCGGATGATGAAAGAGATCTCACCTCAAATCAGAAGCGTCCCAATTCAGGTATTCACTACTTTACTACAATAATGTCTTAGTTTTATCTCAGTCTGACCCCATTTCGACCAGTGCTTCGACGGAGGCGAAAATCCCCAAGAAGTCTCAACTTGCAGGTAAAGAAAATTAGTTTATTGATTTTTCCCTTGTTATCCTCAGCCCCTCCTAGTTTAGTTTCGTATGCTATTGATGACGATGATGAGCCCACGCTTCTGTCTGACGAGGGGACTTCAGATGTGGGAAGTGATCATTCGAAGAGATCAGAACAAAACAAAGAAACTGGGGAGACAGGACTTGATGTGGTTATGGATACTAGTACTTCTCCAGTAGCCACCGAAGATTTCCCTTTCATCAATTTAGACGAGCCACCTACTATCCTCAGCTCAGAGCATCAAATAAGCAAGGAACCCATACATGTTTTCTCTCAGGATCATCTACAAAATCTCCCGGTTACATCTGAAGTTATCCCTGAACAGGATAGTACATGGGCTCAGTCTGATTTGAGCGAGAAACAAGGAAATCCCTCTGTTTTGGAAGAGGTACAGCTTCCTCCAGAACCGACGGGGCATTGCCGCATGGAATTGCAAGAAAAAGTCGACCGTGAAGTGCGTCGAATGAGATTAGACATTAGTTACGACCCAAACCGCGCAATACAAGATAACAAAGCCTTCCGGAACCCAAGGTTCGTTCGTTGTCAAATACATATTAACCCACTTATTCAGTATATACGAAAAATTAATTTCCTTTCTCAATATTGATGAAAAAGGGACCAATTTTCCTCAAGTAAGTTGTCAATTTCCAGTTTTTGAGAATACGGTCTCGATTGTATGTGTTGCACGTCGTCCTAGACTTTGGTGGTGAGCGTAAATGCAGAGCTGCAAATTCTCTACCGTTTTGTATATGTATGTACGTCTTGTGGACTACAACAACAGTCGTTGGAAATGTTTATTAGTCGAAAGTCTCCAGACGGACTTCAAATTCAGGACCATATTACCTCAGGTTTTTCCGTAAGGCCAGATGTACTGCTTAAAGTTCTTAATTTTCTAGCTCCTAAATAATTGTCCATCCCGTTTACCGTTTGTTCTTTTCCAGTGTGATTCTGAATGACACCATGTCTTGGGGATAAAAAAAACCTTTACAGACTTACTGAAATACACAACACTTCGTGGTTGACGCCGTCAGAAAACATCCAAGTTTCTTAATCAGTTTTGATCCTGCATCCACAGAATAACTGTCCATCAATGCTGTCTTCTAATTAGCTTTTTCCAGGCTTTCATTCTTCGGCAATCGAAGCGTGTCAAGCCAGTGACTGCCTGGACGCTAGTGTAGTGGAGTGCATATGCTACTTGGTAAGTAGTTGATTGCTGAAAACGGAACTGTGGACAATTGTGGATTAACGAACGCCGCTAAGTTCAACAGTCCGAACACAATAAGGTAAACGACGACATGCAAATCACACGACTGCCCCTCCGTTGGGTGATGACTGTTTTCAAGTGAACAGGACAGCGACTTGGCAAATAGGCATTTTTGTAACATTCGGTTTGTTTTGTCGATGTCCGAACAAGCCAGTTCCAATAAGTAACCTATTACCTGGGACGATTTGTGGATTATAACACTAGTAGTCACCTGTTTCGCACTGGGTTTTGATAAATACCGATCAACGTATAGGATCCTTCGATAGCCTTCATTTCCGTTTGATTATTTCATGAATGGTTTTGAAGTGTACAACAAGGATTCTACTTGCGGAGTACTACTTGGCTCGGGATCATCGCATCGTGGTCATGGCACCATATAACTATTGTTTCAGAACCAAGGTCCACATTTATCAGTGCCACCGGTAATTTTGTCCTACAGTCCTTTAGCAGGTGGATACAATGCAAATAGTAAAGAAACCCATTAGAAGCTAAGTTGAAAAATCTGTGACTTTGTCGCGGAATTTCTTCGTTGTCATTTTCGATTGAGATTCGGTTGTTGAATATGAAACTATATCATCTGAAATGAGGACTTCCTTGATGCTCAATGAACAGCTGATTAGAAAACAAACGACTCGCGTATGAACTCAACAGAGCTGAAAACGGTGATTACCATTATCTTCACTGGGTAAACCATATCAAACTTGGGTAAATTGTGAGTGAAACTAGCTAAACCGTGAGGGTTGTTTGTTCGCTTTTTTGATTCCTCAGAAATTTTGAGAATCGAGACTACTTAGTGCCAGTTATGGGTAGCTTTGTAATGATGCGATATTCAGATGTCTGTCTCGTTAGTGCTGCAATCTGTTTGAACATTTCAATCGCGAGGACACAAACTCCGTACCATGTTACAGGTTGTGATGGTGGTCTGCTTCAGTTTGTTAACTGACCCCAATCAAAGTGTATCAGTGTGATCTTGGACCTTCTTCTTAGGCGTAACGAAGTTTTCACCTATAAAAAACGTATATGAGGCACAGATTCAATAGAAGTCCTATTTTAATGTACTTTCGGTCCTTTTGCATTGTGGTGCTGAATCCACTGTATGAACGGAGAGCACAAGAGAAATGTATATTTGAAGGAGCAGTTCATTTCACTTTTATCAATCAGTAAATATACGTCCGTCCTGTTCATCAAAATGTTCTGCTCAGCGTTGCGGGTGACACTACTGTTTTGAGTGTGAATCAGTGAGCAGTTACTCTATTCGATTAGTTTGTTCCGAGCCGGTTTTTCTGTATCAATATTCACAATGAGAGGAAAATGAATGCAGCTGTTACCGACATCCACTACTTCCGTATCAACATGTTTTACGTCCGGAGCCATCGATTTGCGCGCCTCTAGCAGTACCAATGAAGGTGAGGATATTCATTGTTTCCGTTTATGTCTAGTTTTGAAAGATTGTGCGATTTTATTGGCCTCAAACAATCTCAACTTGATCTGAGTCCAGTGATCACCTGGATCTTGTGCTTCTGGCTGCATCAGTAACTGTAGGGGTGATCCTGTTTAGAAATTAGACCTATGGTTATCGTCTAGTAGCAGCTGCGCCGAACTTGTGGCTTTGGTAAAGACAAGGGCTTGCGAGGACAGGAGCATGATCAGAGTCGACAAACGTTGACAAAAATGAACGGCAATCTTCAGTTGATTCGCGCCAGCGATAATCAGTAAAAATATGGCCAACCTGAGTCCAACGCCGTAAAAGCACGGGACGCCAACACAAGGTAGGCCGCTTTTTGTGCGACAAATCCTTACGCTCTACAGTCTGTTGTCAAAAAGATGGTTAATGAGTGCATCACCATTATCGATTCCACTGGCTAAAGTGTAAAACGGGTCTCCAACATGCCTTCTCTTCTCATCCAGATGTCCAAATAAAGCGTTGCAATGACCGTCACATTTTGTGCGTAGAGCGCACATTGCAGAGATTCTGAGGTACGTCCCAGAAGAGTTTTCAGGGGATCTATTTTAAGTCGGGAAAGCGCACAGAAACGTTGACCGGGCATAGAAGCAAAGCCCATTAATTTTTCGAAAGTCTTAAGAATCCAAAATAAAACCGCCCAGGTCAGTAAATTGAAGGTGAGGTTTTGGTCGGAGAATCAAATTCATATTTTCCTTGCTTTAGGTTCTTATTCTTATTGCAGCTAGAACGCAGCACAGAACTAGATTTGCTGAGTCAGGCTATTCAAAAATGGCAAGACTTGCGCGGTCTTTTAAATATACGATAAACATCGTTCGGACCAACCAAATTCGTTCGCTCTTGGGAATGGCGTTCAGAAGTTCAGTTCAAACAACCATTAACGATGCACTGGGTGTGGTGACTTTGATTGCTGTCTCCCAGCGACAGCCTTTTTCGGATATAATGAGGAAGTACAGGAATATAAAAAAAGCAATAAGGGAAATACAGATATTAATATGAAGTCGATAAAAAGAGTTTGTGGATATAAGATCGCCACCTGGTCATATCATCCAGAGTAACTAACCATAGAGTGGACGGTCCCTTGGACTCCATCAAGGAAGTCTAACACGCGCTGCGTAACCAAGTCCACTGGTTAATCTTCTCATATCTTTGTTCCATGTCATGGACTGGCCACCCTCACTCATCTTCTAACCGTTACCCACATCAACGAACAATACGTGCCGAGTAATCTTGTCAGGAGACATGCGCAACATATCCTAACCATCTTAGGCTGATGACTTTTAGTGTTTCATCTATTGATTTGATTCGTGAGCTTTAGACTCTCCAACAAACCTCAGCATTTCCCACATGGTGTTCCGATCAACTTCGAACAATGCTACGAAGATATCGGTATTCAAATACCGACAGTTTTCATGTATCCTGCATCCGCAGTGGCCATGTTTCTGAACCATGCAGAAGCACGAGCCTGACTGCTGCAGCGTACACTCAACCCTTGGTAGATAAGAGGATGCCGTGTCGACGGCACAGATGACTCGAATTGGTAAATGCCAAACGAGCCTTCTGTATACGCAAAGACACCTCATCCGATATCCGACCTCCGGGTAAAACGCACGCACCCAAATACTGTGAAAGTGGGTTGTAGAGGAATATTCTCGTTAGAACCAGTTTATTGGTCCTGCTTTTGAAGTAAGAGAAGTTATGAATAGGTAGGAAGACAGAAAAAGGGAGAGTATTCCATAATTTGACGGTTTAGGGAAAGAAAGAGGATTGGAAATAGAAATGCGACATCTTGTGACAGACACTTGATAAAGATGACCAGCTGCCGGGATACGTGATGATCGGAAAAATGTTTTGGGAAGAGAAACTACCGAAGCAAGTCCAGAAGAACAAAATCCAAAGTAGTACCGGTAGAAGAGAGACAACGAAACAACAGCCTGACGATGAGCTAGTGACTGCAGATTGGGGGTGTATGGGGTATCTGAGAGGAGTAGCACCTCTGAGTTGGTAGACTGTCGTGCCCTCTGGGGTATCTTCCATCTCCTTGGTCTCCATCACCTGTGGCTCCACGAAGCTGGAGCATGCATCAGCGGCCACACCCCGGCAACCCACGTGACAGGCGGGCCAAATCAGGTGATGGGTAACCAATGCCTAAAAACTTCGGTTAGACCGCGCCCAGCACGCGGAGATAGGACCTCCTGCATAGGCGGATGAGATCTGTTAGATCCAACGGCTACCGAGGAAATACGTCCAATCAACAAGGTTACATGGACCCCTCGGTCTGGTGAACCTCTACCGAACGGCGGACGAGCTCCTAGAGGGCCACCGGCATCCGTGTACCACGATCACTTGGACGCGTTGGGCATCCCGGATTGGTAAACCAACGTCCGAAAGGCGTACGAATCGCTCGTTCGGTCATCGGCTTCCAATACGAAAACTTCCTGTTGCCTGGCATGTAGCGCTTGGTTGTGCATGGGCTAGAGTTGCAACTTCGAACAAAAGCCGCGTGACGCTGGGGACACCAATTCGTACCAACTTCCCAAGCCTCTTCATGGATTTTTTCCCTATAATGAGCTCTGATCATGCTACGGCGTCCCCGGTAAGCGCGCCCTGTGCTCCCCCAGCTACCGGGGTGACCCAAACACGAGCTGGTAACCTAAACCTGAACACTATGTCACCAGTCGACGTGGCCTGCTGAAACGTGAGAACTGTTCTAGATGCAGGTAGTCAGTGGATTATCATGCCCACACTCGGACGGAAGCGTAGATGGGCAATGGACGCAGGTAAAAGTATTCATCGCCGGCGCCTCTCTTAAACAGCTAGGTAAAACAAAATGGCATAGGAAAGATTGGATCTCTGCAGAAACCCTTAACCGCTGCGCTAAGGCTAGGGACGCGAGACCGCAATTCGCCTAATTACCATAACCTTCGCCCCGAAGCTACACGCCCAACGAGGAGCGACCGTAAACGATATTGGTCTGAAATTGCAGGCCGGGTGGAAGCAACAGCCACCATAGGGTACTTTGGGAGGCTTTTCCGACGCATAAGCTCCTCTTCGGGAAGGCGCAGTCTCCTGCTCCCACGATACGCGACGATAAAGACCGCCTCTTATCGGGTTGCGACCGGGAGCTTCACAAATGGATCGAACACTTCAGTCAGCTGCTCAGTCGTCCTCTCATCCAGTCCATCTGTATGACTACAGCAGGCGACATAGAACCATACGTGGTCGACCCCGAGCCTCCCAACGAATCAGAAGTCGTCTCCGCAACTTAAACCGTGAGAAACAAGAAGTCTCCGAAGGAGAATGGCATCCCACCTGAGATCTTCGAATTCTGTTTGCCAGTTCTTTTGAACCCACCAAGCACGCTCTTCCGTCGTATCTCGGTCACCGAAGTTTTTCCTAAAGACTGGTCAGCCTCTGTCCTACTCCCTGCATCAAAAAGAGTGACAAGACTGTCTGCGCGTACTACAGGGGTATCAGCATCATTGATATCGTGACTAAATTGTTTGCGATTATTCTGCTTAATTGCTTTGTTGCTGTTCGGGATGCGCGAACACGCTCCAACCAGTGTGGGTTTTGTCTAGGAAGAGGCTATGTTGATCAGATCTTCACGCTACGCCGAATCCTTGCATACCACCATAAATTCCAACAACCCACCACAGCGTGATTCATTGACTTTCGGGCAGCATTCGACTCCATTGACAGACAGTCACTCTGAAGCGTACTGCGAAACGACAGAATGCCCGAAAAGTTCATCAGATTGATAAGATCATACTACTCGGCAACACAGGTGCGCATCCGCGCGTACGGCGAAGAGTCTCAAGGATTCCCAACCGACTACGCCTTCCGCCAAAGATGCCTTCCATCGTCAGTCCTATTTAACTACTTTATTGCCTGGGTAATGTGTCGCGCCCTCAACAACTTTCGAGGAATACAACTTGGCCACGACTCTAGGGTCACAGACCTCGAATTCGCCGACGCCATTGTCATTCTAGGAGAGGATCCTGGAACTCTGCAGTCGGTTTTTCACCGTATTGTATGTGAAGCTAAGGCAGTTGGTCTGGAGATAAATACTACAAAAAGGAAAATCTTCACGATTTCGCAAGGCTCAACACACTACCCATCAATGGCGAAAATCTGGAACAGGTGCACCACTTCAAGTACCTCGGTTCTGCTATCCAGCCAAACGGTCAGGTCAGGGACGAGGTTAAGGTTTGTGTAGACTTCGCAAGCAGAGCGTTCTTACGACTCCATAAATCATCGTGGTCTCGCAGCGAAATAAGCCTCTACACGAAGCTGCGCATATACCGCACTGCCTTTCACGAAATCCTTACGTACGCCTGCGAAACTTGGCCGTCGAGAGTAAACGACACGAAAAGACTGGAAAGCTTCGACCACTGGTGCCTCCGCTACATCGCCAAATCAAGTGGTATGGTCGCGTCGCAAACTTCGCCGTGCGTCAACACTGTGCGAACACAGAACAACTTTCTTCTTTCCTCCGACGGCGTCGCCTACAATGGTTTGGTCAAATCCTACGACGACCTGAAACGAAACTAACGAAGAGCAGCTTTCTGCCATCACCCTGCTCAGATTGGAAATGTCACCTTGGTGGTCACCCAAAGACATGGGTTAGCACCATTAAGACAGACATAGATCGCCTAGACCTCCAGTCGATCTTCGGAGTGCGCGACTGGCGCACCAACGGGATTTTTCGGTGTGCAGACCTTGCCGCAGACCGGATCGCTTGGACAGTTACCATCAGAGACATCCAGGAAGCCGACTTATCCTCTCGCAGGAGATAATCGTATGAAAGTAAATGACGTTAAAGAAGCGTCGTTGATCAGTCGGATGGCCCTAATTTGAACTCGATCAAGAAGATCAAGAGAGTTAAGCGAAGCTCCACCCCACACGTATATATATATATATATACCACCTTTCTGGTTTCAGACTGTGTGCCAGACAAAACATGGTACAGTTGGTGGTGGTGAAGGGGTCGATAGTCAGAATCCGTGATTTGTTTGTGGGTGGAGGACGGATTTGGGCTTTGTACAGCAGAAGAAGATGCGCTGGTGTAAAGAAGCGTCTGGCGCGAAACAGAAAACCAACTTTGCGCGCAGCACGAGAGGTGAGCTGAGATATGAAAGCGGACCAACATAGAGAGGAAGTTAGATAAGCCA
This sequence comes from Fasciola hepatica, assembly GCA_948099385.1. Classification (NCBI taxonomy): domain Eukaryota; kingdom Metazoa; phylum Platyhelminthes; class Trematoda; order Plagiorchiida; family Fasciolidae; genus Fasciola; species Fasciola hepatica. The sequence goes on from CANUEZ040000019.1 coordinate 10,188,034, forward strand.
AGAAGAGAGATAGAATCTGTGTTAGGCAACACAATTGAATCAAGGGATAAATGAGGGGAGAATGAATGATGTTTCAAGAAAATTGAGAGAAGTTTTGGAAGCGTTAAATGCAACATGATTGTGGGATCCCCAGGAGAAGATGTGTTCGAGGTCGGACTCTAAAGATGCAGTGATTGCCCTGCGGTCACGGTCGATGTTGGTGTTGGCATGACGGGTAGTGCGGTATGGAAGGGAAGAATGAAGGGTGGCCTCATCGGCAAAGGAATGGATTGGGTTAGACATAGCAGATAGAGAATCCCTAATAGATAGCACAAGTAGGGTGTGCTCAATTACTAACCTTGGGGAACATCAGCATTCACACGGAATCGCTGGGACAGAACCTCATCAACTCGGACGGAGATAGTTCACTTACTGAGGAAACGTTTTCCATAATACGAGAACGGAGGAGAATCCAAGTGTGGACAGCTTCGCCACAAGACCTTCGTGCCAAACTCGATCAAAGACCTTGGAGATGTCAAGCGAGATCATGTGTTTCTGTGTGGTTATCGAATGCAGCCGACCAGGAGTGTGAGACGAGAGCCAGGATATCACCGGTGAAACGGTGAGGTCGGAATCCGTATTGGCGATCGCTCAGTAGTCCTTCGCGTCCGAGAAATGTATGTATTTGGTCGGAGATGATAGTTTCAAAGTAGCAGGTGTGAGGGAAATAGGAAGATAATTATTCGGATCGGAAGGATCACCGCGTTTGGTAACAGGAAAAATCACGGCCTGTTTCCAGGGAATCGGAAAAATAGAAAGTTGGAGAGAGAGAGAAAAAAAGATGACGTAAGAGAGGGGCCAATTCAGGAGCACATATTTTAAGAGCGATGGGTGGTATACCGTCCGGACCGGGTGGTTTGCATACGTCCGGAGAAAGTAGCGCTTGGCTTTCATGGTGCTAATATGAGGTTGGAAATGGGAGAAAGGAAAGAGGGGGAACCAGAGAAGTAGCAAAAGTGGGTAAAGTGGGGTTGGAGGCAAAGCGGGAAGCAAAAACCTCGGCTCTCTCATGTAGTCTACGAAAAAGATCACCAGAAGGAATACGGATGAGAGGGAAATTGGGAGGGCAAAAATTGCGGGAGACTGTTTTGGCAAGGGACCAAAATTTTTGGCTTCCGGTGGCAGACGACAGTAAGTGTACGGGTTTCTAGCGGACGGAGCGTTCTTTGGCTTTCTGTGTGGTTGACGAGCATCTGTCCCTTGCTTGCACGAAGCGGTAGCGGAAGTCGGGAGTGGGTGAGCGGTGACTTGTTGCACGCTCCAGGCGTACAGCACGCTCACATGCGTGGTTGAACCACTCGGGGGATTCGGGTCTTCTGGGTTTGGAAAAGTGAGGAATAAAAAGTTGCATACCTTGAAAAACAATGTCAGTGGAGTTAGAAACGAAAACAGAAACGTCTGAAGCAAAGCAGCAATCATTCCAAGGAAAGAAAGCTAGGAAGTCGCGAAAACCATCTCAGTTGTCTGAACTGTAACGCCAAAATGTGTATCTCGAAGTAGGTGGAGGATCGGGGTAAGCAAAACTGATAGAACAGGAAATAATGCAGTTGTCAGATGAGCCAAGTGGAGGGAGAGCAGAGATGCCTGAGAACAGAAGGAACAGAAGTAAGAATAAGATCAAGGGTTTGGGCACGATCGCCAGCTCGATCGGGAATACGTGTGGAGAGGTCAACAAGTTGACACAGTTTGTTGACCCCGGCGAAATGTTCGGCTTTGCGCCTCAGAGCCGAAGTGTCCGATGAGTGAATCAACCAATCTCGATTGTGAACAATAAAATCTCCTAAGATGGTGATGTGGCAGTTAGGATCCTTAACAAACAAATGCTCAGTGTTCGTAGATAAGAAATCAAAGGTCGATGAGTCGCTATTGTTGGGTGAACGGTAAACAACACAAAAGTAGTGATTAAAATAAAGGAGTCGGAGCTTCAGCCACATCAACCGAAATTCACAATTGGAAAAAGTCAAAATTCTGGATCCTGGATGTGGCGACTGACTGGTGGACAAAGGCACAGACACCAGCTTTAAGTGAAAAAGAGGAGTGGAAGGTATGGTTGGAAATCTAGAGGTTGCTGATGTCTGATGAGAGAGAGAGAGATTTGGGTTTCGGTCAAAAATAGAGCAAGAAGAGAGGAAAACTGGAGAAATTGGTGCACAGAATCGATATAATGGTTCATTCCGCCAGTGTTAGTGAAGATGATGAGTTCGTGCTTGTTATCCGAATGAGCAGAGCCAGCAGGAGAGCGAATGCATGTGTGGTTGTGTATTTTCATGATTTACAGTGTGAAGGAAACCGGCACCCATGATCCTGAGACCTAATGTGGTAACCACATAAAGCCTCAATGGATCAGGTGTGATAGTGAGCCGGGCGAAAGCAAAGCTATCTATCTCCAGGGATCTTTACTAAGAAGTAAAATATCGTCCGTATATTCAAGGTCTGACACTTTCCGCTCGCGATGGATTCCATAACACTGTTCTCACCTGACAAAAGCGCGGCATCCAGGTCCATCTCAATCTCAAAGTTAAAGGGGAAAGAAAAGGGGGACAACCCTGATGTACACCGCTTTTTGTGGTGAACTCAGGTGAAAAATCACCGTAGGCTCAAACTGTTTTGACTATTCCTGTAAAGGAACTTTATGACGGAAACGAATTCCTCTGGGGCACCCTTCAACAAGAGGCAGCGTCAGAGAACTAAGCGGTCGATTGAGTCCAAGGCCACTTTAGGATAAAGAAAAAGGAGATAGTGGGCCCACGGGAGATGTGCAAATGTTCTAAAATTTTGCGAATAATGAAGATGTGATCAATACAACCTCGACTGGATCTAAAAGCAGTTTCATTCTCGCGTGAGCACCGTTCGCCAATGTTAGGCGAGCGGTGGAGAATAATAACAGGGAGTAATTTAAATGCGATGCTAATCGGACTTATTTCCCTGCAGTTTTCACAGGAGGATCTGTTGTCTTTTTTACCAGTCGGTACAATCACCGATTTACACCAGCTCTTTGGAACTTTTTCCCTAAACCATACCCAACGGAGAAGTTTTGTCCACTCCAGTGGCAATACTGAGCCTCCGTCCTTGGGAATAGACAGCAGCCTTATGTCGTTTAAGGTAGTTCACCCTACGGAGAACCTCGGCTTCTGACCGAGGATTGGTATCTACAGCGAGAGCTGTTAGCAAACCTGTTGTGGATAAAGGTCAGTTAAGCTACTTTTTGAAATGCTTCACCCAACGAATTAGACGACGCCCCTGAATCTGAGTCAGTGAGCCGTTCGCCTCTTTGATCGATCCGCTAACGCCCGGTTTTTCGTGGACCGGTGTTTCTACATATTGCAATCCACCGTTGATCATGGTCGTTTCTCAGGCTACGAATCAGTTAGCGTTTGAGGCATCTCCGTGCCTCATATCTGGAATCCGGAGGAATCGATCTGTGCGCAGATGGGGATGGAAATGTCCACCGTTGCTGTTGTTGGACCTTGAGCCTGATGGATTTCTCTCCATCGCTGTTCTGGATCTGTGCATTTGACTGCATCGATAACCTGGAGGATAATTCTACTTAGAAAGCAGATCGATGGTTATTGTCCAGTAACAGCTGCGAGGGACGGTTGGCTGTAGCGTTGCTTCCGCCACCGACGAGACGTAGGTTAAAATACGCACGGGCATGGTCGTGGACCAAAATGGTTGACATTCTTGACTTGATCGGCGCCAGTGATAACGAAGCTTACGGCAAGGGTCAAGAATGTCTTCCTAGATGACCGTCTTGACCTGCGTTCTCCTGCCATGGTTTGAAAGTTGCAGTGACTATATCAGGTGATGTCAGCAGGCTAGAAGTACATTTACAATAGCCATTACCGCAGGCGTCGACAGCTGTCATGAACAGCGGAGCGGGCATAAAAACAGCATACGCGAAAATCCTGAATATCCGTTGAAACTGTCCGTTAAATGATTTCATTGACCTTCCGTGAACTCCGCGATGGGCCTAAGACGTTCACACATTCATACCCAAGTGCAACTTTCGTCACAGCAGAAAGGCTTGTGAACTTTCTTTGGCACACGATCAAGTGGCGATTTCTGTCGGCGCCTGAGTATGCCCGTGTTGGCTCGAATGGGATGTATGCACTTGAGGTGTTTCAGTGGTAAAATCTGTAGGAACCGGACTTTGTGTTCGCATGAAGGAGTCGACCGCTCTTCGGGAGTACGCTCAAGGGGGTGGGTGCACTGTAGTGCAAAAGTGCTATTCAGCCCATGCTGTTTTTCTGCGATTCCCTTCAAACGAGTTTCGGCATGCTGTGATAACCCACCACTGTACTGAATATGCACACAGATTTTAAACATGACCTAAATAAATTGATCTATCCGAGTGTAGTATTCGCAATACCCGAACTGATAGGACGTATTGAAATCGCTCCCGCCCGGAACTACGCAAACTAAAGTAGCAAGAACACCAAGGCTGCGGAATAACACGTTAATTATATTGTGGAACTGGTTTATATGATTGTTAAATCAAAGAAGATAATTCGTAGATTAGAAGTTGGCGGAATGGTGCGACGTCCAAGGCTGTCTGAGCTGGAATAAGGAGAAATGCGCGCACCCGGAGTAGATATGTACACGCCAGATTTAAAAGAAACTTTCCAGGTCGATAATAGTTATTCGTAACCTTTTGTAGATGTCAGTAATCACATCACTTTTAGTGTTGAGTGAACCAATGATATTTATTAATAAAAAAGATTTAAATTTAGACGGTCTGATCGAATCATGTACTACTGGAGCAAGTTCAGTCGGTGATCTCTCGGTAGTGGCTCTGTGTTGCGATTTTTGAGGACGGAAAATCTCAGCTAGCAGTTCTAGAAGGGTGGCATACAGATGACTCCTACATCATTTTCCGACGATTCCACAAAACCGACTGAGGATTGTCCATATCACAGAGTAGTTTACTTCTGGAAACCCTAATCGATGCCTGTGGCTAAAAGGCTTTGATGGTCATGAGAAAAATTGAGTTTGTGGGTTTTCTGTGTGGATCCTAACTGATGCGCGGAAACAGTTTGGAAAGGTGATCTTGTAGTAGATCCCAGAGATCTATCACGTGAGATTTGATTGTTTTGAAACATTGGGTCCCCTTGATCCAATTCATCAAAACAGATAGAAGACATAAACTGCGAGATGCAAGCATTTCTTTTAATCTTCTAAATCGCGTACGTAAACCGTGCGAATTCGTGTTCGAATGGAGCACAGAGCAAAACAATGGAATAGATAGTGTCAAGCGAAATTAGGAAACGATTCGGTAAACCTGATTGGTTACCGCCACGACAGACACACATTGTGGGTCAAAAGTTTCTGTGCACACAGGGCCTAAGTCTACCTATCAACACAGCCTTACAAAAAGCTAGAAGCTTTGGGTTCCGATTCCATGCAATCACTCGGAACGCTTGACCCGGATCAATCCGGATGGAGGATGACTCATCCACTGCACTAACCACTTCGGTACATGGTCCCCCATTCTTTGACTGAGGCACCGACCCGCTCTGCCTATGTAGGTGTCACCGCAGATGCAGGTGAACTGATAAATGACGTGAGAGGCATTCAGGTTCGCCACACTGTTCGAATATGCTTGGAGGTTTAGTTGTTTGGTGGTTTGCGAAATCGGCAATTCAGCCGCCAAGTAGGTGCGCTTTAGCGCACACTTCAGATTTTGGCTAATCCGATTGAACAGATGATCCCCTTTAAATGGCAACACTAGAGTAACTCGTTTTTCCTCGACCGTGTCGACTTGTATGGTCTTAGGCCTTTCTCTTTTGGGGATCTCAATGCGCTTATCAGGGTATCCATTGGCACAAAGAGTTTGGGTTAAGAATTCTTCTTCCTTTTTCAGTTGCTCTACACTGCAAATTTTATGCGTTCTGTGGAACAGGGTTTTGGCCAAGCCCCTTTTGTAGGCAACTGGAGCGAAACTGGAGAACTGAATGTATTGTCCACTCCATATTGCTTTACAATGGATAATCTTCTGAATTGTCCCATATGCACGTTTTTTATCACGATATCCAAAAAAGCGAGGCCACTACCACTCTCTGTTTCACATGTGACTGATCGGTTGGGATGATGTATGGTGTTCATTAGGTTGAAGAACTTAGTAAACCGGTCTTCCTTAGTAAAAATCAAAATATCATCGACGTAAAGCTTGTACAGTGTGAACTGGATGATATTCTCAATCATTCCCAAAAAGATATCTGCTAATGTGTCCAAGAGGACTACCCATTGCCACACCATCAATCTTTCTGTAAGACTGTCTTTCAAAATCAAAACGTATATTTCTGTACATAAGACAATGAGATCCCGGATGTATGTAACAGGAATCGGTAACATGGGTTTGAGTGTTGCTACTATGTCGCACAATTACTCTACCGTTTCTCTTAGGGGTACACTGGTGAAAAGTGAATCAACATCAGCGGAAAACATTTTTTGGGAACCCACGGATATTCGCTCCAGGATATCTGATAGTTCAAATGAGTCCTTCAGACAGTGTGATGTAATGTGCTTTCGGATGGGAGATAGAATATCCATCAGCCAGCGTGCCAGTTTGTGGCAAGCTGAGTTCTGCATACATAAAATAGGTCTTAATGGGACATCAGGCTTGTGAATTTTCGGAGAACCCCTCAGTTTTGGCGTTTGGGTGCTAATCGGTTTCAGTTTTCCATATATGGCCTTTAGAGATAAATCCATGCAAGCGTAATACCTGGAGGTGTCGTGTGACCTGTTTCTCTACGAGCAAGTTGTTCTCTGGGGTCGAATCCGGAATAAATCGTCGTTTTTCCACCAAAGTGCTATCCATCTTTTTAAGGTAATGGGGCTTTTGGAAGTATTCAACTCAACCCCTGTGCGACAAAAATGCTGTCTATCACAAGAACACTACACTGCAATTAGACAATTGAAAGACAAGGGATCATGTGTCGTCATCATGAAGAGACAAGACTGAGATGCATCGTCGACCTGGGCGGAATCCAGCCTGCTGTTCGCGGGTGTTCCTCTCGCGAGCGGGTGTAGGACGGTGCAACAAAATCGAGGCTAATACTTTGGTGACTATCGGAATTAAGCTAATCCTACGATGGTTACTACAGTCATTGCGTATTCTCTTCTTGAAGATAGGAGCCATCACTGACTCGCTCCATATTGACGGAATACGCTCCGCGTTCCGAATTTTACGGAGCAAGATGTTAAGTGATTTTATCAAAGCATCTCCTTCCAGTTTGAAGAGAACTGGGGGAAGTTCGTCGGGACCTGACGCTTTCCCTCGCTTCAGTAATCGAATGCATGACTCCATTTCCACTTCCGATGGGGGCTTAAATGATACTCCCCGAGGAATCGCAGTTGGTGACACAGGATTAACTACATTCGCGCGCGGCCAGCTAAACTGTTCCTTGAAATATTCGGCCCAACGGTCAAGCCTTTGCTTTTTGCCATGAATGGATTCTTCGTTTTTACCGCATATTTTTTCACCGACTTTGGTTCTCCGTCCCCGGGTGTCGCGAATAAGTTCGAACAGTCTTTCACTGTTAGCTGATGCAGCTGCTAATCGATTCCTTCGGCTGCTTCGACCTAATAATTTTCGTGATCATTCTTAAGCCTTTTCGTAGCTTTCTACGCATCTTAATCATCTGCTTACTGTCGACTCCTGCGAAATCCGGTGTCTTTGATGGACATCGGGTCTGGGAACACACGCGAATCCTGCAGCCACGTTCATCGTCTCCTGGATGTGGGCCCAATGCTCATCGGCATTACTGTTCGTTGTAGATCCTAGCTCATGTGCTAACTTCTGTTCATAACTTGTACGAACGTCTGGATCATACAAACGCTGCAGGGCTAACCGGTTTTGCGGTTTGCGACGATGATTCGATGGTTCGACTCTACGTACGTGGACCAGTATGATCTGCAGTTATGAACAGAATTGCGCCACCGGTGGCTTACTGCGATTTTTTATCGATCTGACTCAAGGTACCTGTAGAGTTAGAGCGCAATGTTGCTGTGCGGCGTGAACTGTGTCGGAAATTGGTGCTAGACAAGAACAGTCGATTGTCTGCACAAAACTGGAGAAGCCTATCCCCGTTATCTGTACACTGAGCGGGTAAAGCACAACGGCCACCCAAACAAGCTGCTGACACACTAAGTTTGCCAACTTGCGCATTGAATCTATCAGCTGGCACTACAATGTCAGAGCCTTCGCTCCTACGAACGAGAGCTGTGAGTTCGTCATAGAACACATCCCTCTGCGTGTAAGAGCTGCAGTCTGTTGGAGCGTATGCCGAGGTCACAAACAAGTTGCGCTTAACACAACTATCTTTTCGAAGTCCAACTGACCTCTGGGGTCTTACAGCATATAAACGACTATTATTCGGGATCCAGTCCGAAACGGTAGTTTCAGCCTATCAGTCAAGACTATTCCTGCACCACGTTGACCCACAGCTCTCGATGCTCCGTCTCCTGAGGTGCACATAAAATACCTCGATGAGATACCAGAAGCAGTTAGCTGAATCCCACTACTCGGATCCTGTATACGCGTTTCACTTAAGCAGCAAACATCAATCTTCAGAGAATCTAATGTAAGGGCTAGGCACGCCTGCCTGCATAAGAGTACGCGCGGTAATGAAGCCCCAGATTCAGAGGCTGACGAGGCTTGAGAAAATGTGAGCTATAAGACAGGATCATTCACGACACTATTTGACCATGAACCGTTACTAGTATCTGGTGTGCTATCAGTGGGAGCATTATGGGTGGATAGAGGGGGCAAAGAGGGATGATCAGGGACAGAAGACAAAGGTTGAATAAGAGAGAGGGAACTCTGAGCAGTAGCTCATTTATCACTACCCACCCCACTCGATGCAATAGGCAGCGCGATCCTGATCATCCTGCGCGACGACCGATGTGGTATGTAACTCTCTGTATTCCTGCGGTTCATGGGAGATGTTGGACGGGTGCTGCTATGGTGTCCCGGCTCAAAGCATGAGAACGATTAGTGTTCTCAACCAAGGTCTTTAGTTCTAACAAGAACCTATCCGCAAGGCAGCGGGATGGCTTAGTGGAAGCCCATTTGCTTCGATCAATTATTCTTCCACTGATTTTACCGACTGAGTTGTCAGTTCAAACCGATTCCCAGCCTGGAGGAACACTGCAGATGACGGCATTGGAGTATATTGGAAAGTTGGTCAGCTTCGCAGCATCACCTCACTTATTTGTCGTTAAGTTTTCTGTGTTGCCAACCGATATGAAATATTCGGAGCGAATACCAGAAGTCGAACGCTGATTTCAAAACAATCCATCGGGTGTCTTGAAAATAGCATCAAGTGATGTCCCCAACACCGTTCAGCGCTTTTGTGATACATTGTAGTTCATTCCGACCTTTTTTATTCGAGGCTGTACTTCTAGTCTTGACACGTCCCGATGTAACGTGAAAGACAGCAGAATATGCCATCTCATTTGCCGGCGGGTCACATGCGCTTATTCAGTGATCCTAAGTCCACTTTAATAACGCCTAACCGCTGACTTGGGGGCCGTTCGCTGCCCGCGATCCGAGGACGCGTCTATTAGCATACATCGCTGCTCGAGGTCAATACAGTTATGCACGATATCGTTTATGCACCCGAATTTTATCCGTTCTGGATGAATCCCAGTTCATGACACGATGCATCTCTCGCCATCCGAACAAATTACTTTGCTGCTGACCGTGTTTGTGATGTTCTCTTATTTTGCACCCATTTTGCTTTGAATTTCCTAACAAATGCGCCCTGTTGTTTAACCTTCCAGGAGATTTACGATCCGTACCGGTGGACATCCCATTCTTATTACGATGAGTTGGCTCGGATTCAGAATCGAGAGATCGACCGGTTAATGAAACTGCAAAAGGAACAAAAAAAGTTGGAGCTCAATCAACAAACTAACCCACCTCCTGCCGGAAACATTCCGGACGGTGCAAACAAAAACGTACCCGCTTCAGTAGCGACAGGTTTTGTTGGTAAGCTACATTCGTGTCATTTTGCAATCCCGTTTGGTGTATATAAGATTGCGGCAGTTCAACATGGAAAGCCGCTCATAGGGTGCATCGGTTTTGGTTATCTTAGAACAGAACCAGTAAGAAAAATGAATGACTAAAAATGCGAAGAAGTTTGAAGTAAAAGCGTCAATTGGATGACAGCAAAATAAGGAAACGTCCCTGGATGAGAAATCATCACCATCACTGTTGTATGGTGAATCTCGTGGGACCCAATACATCTTGCTTACGTCTCAGAGTCCGCTGACCTTGACACCTCCATTTCGCCTCTTATATACTCACTCATCCGAATGATCCCAACGCTTATGGAGCGCAAACTAAATGCAACTTGTAAACCCAGTACTCCTCATCATTACCCCCAATGACCTACTGGTGTTTCCCCACCTCAAGTCTCAGGTCTGGTTGCCGGCCATCCCTAATATAGCGGTGGATCTATGAAGCTATGGAATATGTCTTTTCTACTGCACTCAAGCGGAAGCCTTATAAAGAAACTCAATGGGTATTCTTTCACTTTTATTATACAACATTTGCGCAATATTTCAAGAGGGAGGTCGCCGCCAATTTAAGGCCATCTGTAGGACAATGACCGACGGTGGCACAAGGATTCAAATTCGGGACAGAAGGGTCTAAACACCGTTTGTCGCCGCCAGTAGTTGCATTATCCATAACAAGCAGAATTTTCCGCTTCCAATGATTCAGTTGTTCTAATCTTCACACGATAGACAGTTCTCATTCGAACCTTTGAAACGGCGTGGATTCGCACATTTCCCAATAAAAACTGCGGCACTGTAACAAGGTGCATCATTCTGGCATTCACTGTTTTCTTTCCAGAAGTCCAAGCATGACATTCTTCCGTGCAAGATAAAATGGTACAAGGCAGTTTCATTGGGGTTGCAAACATTGGAACCAGTAGTGTTTTATGAGATTTTGCAGCCCGTTTAAAAATCCGCCCGTTTCGTTATGGCTTGCCTCCCTCCATTCATCATGGATCCAGTAATCGTGGACTGATGACCACAGAGACGATCGTAAGGCATTCAAGTTTAGTTCAGCCCATTCAAACACTAGCCCCGCACTTGTGCTCTGGTTTCGGTTGCTGCTTTCCAGCAGCATCAAGTCAAGGGCAAAATGAACAAGCATAAAGTTAAATAGATCCCAAAATAGTCAAAGCAGTAGGCAAAAAACAAAGAAAAAGGAAGAGATCGAATGCAATTACCCCACTGGTCGTGACACCTAGTCATATCACAATGTATTCAGCCATCTGGTGAGCGAGCCGCATAAGCCCCCACCCAGAAGTCTAACACGTCCTACTTGGCCGAGTCCACTGGTCAGGACTGTCATACCTTTCTGCCATGTCATGGAGTGATCACCTCGACCTACCTTCCAACCACCACCTGTCTCGGAAAACAATGTAAGCCGAAGAAACCTGTCGGTGGGCACGCACAACACGTCCGAGCCACCTTTACCTGTTTAGATCCAGAGACTAACTTGTGATTCCCAACATCTTATGCCTAACTTCAGCAACGCTGGTACGATGTTCCCACGATATTCGGGCAATGCTGCGGAAACACCGATGCTCGAATACCCCCAGTCTTCGCCTGTCGTCTATCCTTAACGGCAGTGTTTCTGGGCCGTATAAAAAACTGAGCTAAGGGCCGCATTGTAAACCTTACTTATGACAGACAATCTGATGTCACGCTTGCGCCAAAGGTGACAGGTTGATAAAAGCCAATCGCACCTTCTGTAAACGCGATGATACCTCATCCGATATTTTGCCACTTAGTGGGATGTAACTGCCCAGTTAACAAAACTAATCTACTTCAGCTGGAGCTTGCCCCGCCAGCACAGGGTTTGATGTAGAGCCACTCCAGTCCTGCAGCAGCATTTTACGCTTTGAAGGTGCGAAACGCATCCAAAATACTACTACACTGTTGTTTAGGCTATCTTGGGAAGCTTGCAACTTACCTGGATCTCCACTCAGAAAAATAATATCGTCCGCGTGTTCCAAGTCAGATAGTTTACTGCCTGGGTTGAGGTCGATACCGCCAATCTTACATGAGGTTAGAAGTAACTCAGTTACAAAATTGAAGAGGAAGAACGAAAGAGGGAAACCCTGACGAACACCACTTCTCGTGGTGAAAGACTGCCGTAACCACGAGCTCAGATAAGGTAAATGTGATCGACACAACCCCGACCGGGTCTGAAACCGGTTTGATTCTCACGCGTACACCTTTCGCGTGCGCTATATAATCAATGGGGAATAAGCCCGGTGAGCAGTTTGGATGTGATACTTACCAAGCTAATTCCTTCGTGGTTTTCAGAAGAGGTCCTCTCGCCTTCCCCGTAAATCGGCACCATCACTGATTTACACCACTCCCTGGAACTCTGTTCACTATGCCAAATCATCCGGAGTTTTGTTAACTCCATCAATCATTGAAAAAAGATGGAGATAACCCATTTTGTCCAGCGGCCTCGTACCTTTTCAAATGACCTATCTTCCGCGTAACCTCTATTTCCGATGGAGTAGTGATATTTACCTGCATCAGTTCCCTTGAAGGTATATTCGGAATATTCACTGTGGAAGTGGGCCAACTCAATTGTTAAACCTAGTGATTTGATTGTTTCTTGACCTAATTGAGTAGTGTATCATCATGGTATCAACACACTACACTCAGCATGGAAAATTTGTAGACGTCCTGTACCGTTATAAACCATCAGCGCCGGATATCTAGAAAGTCGCCTCCGAGAATCGAATTCGACGTAGCTCACAAGCTAATTGAGTGCTAGCTTTTACGCATGCGCTGTACGGTGACTTTCAGCATCACTTTCGGAGCTTCTAAATCACCGTATACTTTGGCACCACTTGGTCAATATAATCTAGTGTTGCCGCTTAAATGTGAAAGTATAAATAGCAATCGTCACTGTGAATCCAGTCTCAACATAGTTTCCATAAACTTATTTTTTGATTGTGTCGAGGCGTTTAATCCTGACGCTTATTAGTGTAAAAAATGATTTCTTACCGGTGGTGAAAAACATTTTCAGTTCTTCTTATGGCCATGCACACCCACAGCTGATGCTCACAAGTCCCACTGCAGACAGAAAGCACCACTGTTATTCAAGATAGTATTATAACCTTATCCTCTCCTTACATTCCTGTTCTTTTCTATCAATCACTTTCGCTATTCTCCCTCCGTGTTTGTAGGATTGGAGTTTCGTTCTCAGTGAGCTGTTGTGGTTACTTGCTGTCGCGACCGTAAGCTATCACGTTAGAAACCAGCTTTTCGGACACAGTAGGATTTTGATAAATTGAATGTAATAATGCCTCGTACATTCGCGAAAATAGCTAACCAATTTGCTCCGGCGATTTTTTTCACAGATCTGCGAAATCCTCAAAAACCCTGCAGAAATGTTTGTTTAATTTTTGTGACTCATACCGAACATTTCTGATTCCCCCTGGTCAGTGATGAGTTCTAGAACCGAATCTCCCGAATGTCCGAGGTATTACCGCACAATTGTCTTTTTTGGTAGTCCTTTACATAGTTACGGTCTGCAATTTAATGATTTGTGACGATTTATGTTTGGGTGCTTGTTTTGGTTCATAATAACCGAATCGTATAACGTGTCCTTTGGGTTACAGAGCCAAAAAAGCGCAGCAAGTGGGATGCCGGAGTTCCAGAATCCAACAATGTCGCTGGATCAGAGCCTGCTAAAAGCGCCACTGCTCCTCCAGTTGGAGGTCTCGTTAAACAAAAGTGATTTCTACGATTTATTCCCGTATCTCCTCCCCCCGCGAAATGTATATAGAAACTTTCAGACAGTTTGTTTTGAGTGTGTTGTGTGCTTTTCATTGCATACAACAAAGTAAAATTTGTATCACAGTGCTTTCGAAACGTCATATCAATGATGAATGTTTGTTCTCATCGGGTCTTACAGGCTGCGGGATAACGTCCAGCAGGTCTGGTAAGGCGCTGGTATTATTCACGGAGCGATTCTTCCCGAGGCCGCACCATTGCCCCTGGTCTGTAGTTGGTCTGTTCGTCGTTGATAGCATGCCGGGGACAACGGAAGCATGAGGCACATTGAAATGATCTTGTTTAAGCGGTGTATGTGCGCGAAATTGTGGTGTGTTATTTGGGAGTGCCATTGGTACAGGAGGCCAGTGAAACGTGCTTGATCCCCGCGTCCAATCGTCCTTGTAAACCTAAGGGGAAAATGGGTCATTAACGTCGTACTCACTAGGTCATTTGAATTAAATTATGAGTAAAATAGCTTGTGATCTCCACCAAAAAACGCAGCTGTTTACATGAGAAGTAAACTGATTTTTAGGATTAAAATGAGAATACACTACTGATAACGGAACGTGGCTTTCCCTAGCTATGGGTGTGGTATGGTGTTAAATTCGGAACCAATTTTTCCTGCCAATAAGTTCTAGTGCTAAGCCTGGTCCATATGTCAAAATCATTGCATTAGGTTCTTGGTTGACGTGTTGTACGTAACGAAAAACCACTGAAAATAAGCGTCATGCCATCTGTTGACGACTCAAACGTCCTAACGACTAACGGACTGGACTCGTATAATGCGACTGTGTTGCTGACGAAAAAGAAACGAGTTTGCCGTGCTCCAAATTATGAATGGAGAGCAGACGCTATATGACGAATAATCCTGCAAAAATGCAGCCGACCAGCATGCTGTTCCTCACGCCAACGGTTGAAAGTGCTATTAGCGAAGACAACTTTCGAAAATGGGATGTCGGCATATTGTGTGCATAAATCCTCCGCACAAACACAGTACCTCATCTTTAGTGGAACACCGACATATTCTGATAAAGAATCCAGACGATCGAACTACCGCTTTCTTAGATGTTTTCGAAAATCAATGTTGTCAAAGTGGGTCTCGGAAATTAATATTGATCAACGGAAACTGAGGACGAACAACCAAAAAAGCCACCATTGATACATTCAATTCAACAGTCACTAAATTGTTTGTGGGAAAAATTATTGTTCGGAAAAAATGCCGTTCTACTGAGTCGTGTTGTCCGCCCAATAAACCTACCTGAACCGTCAGATATTTAACCAAGCTGCTCAATCGGTTGTGCACATGGGCCAGTACCAGCTGTTCGTTAGCGTCTCGGCGCACCCGCACGTACAGACTACCGGCGAGGTTTCCGAAACCAACCGACCACACGTGTTCGTTGCGCAGCTCTAACACCCCGTCCACAGTGGAAGCCTCACGGAATGCCTTGTCCAAAGGGCCAACCAAATGCGCAGGGACAGTCTGTAGAAGAATTCGACCACTGAGGTGGTCGACATAGAGATTTATTTGATTAGGGTTCAGCAGTCATCTAACATGATATGGAAGAGTGAACTGAATCATGAGAAGTTCGAGGTTTAAACATATTGCGTTACTGAATAACTGCTCTCTGGTGTTTGCAATGATTTTCATTCTAGAATAGACGACCGTCAGTCATATAAAAGGAATAACTGAGCGTAGTTCCTCACTGAAACGTATCCGATAACCGTAAAACTCAGTCACGTCTGATTTATAGCTTGATATCATGCTACCGTTCAACGGAGTCGCTTAAATGGATGAACGACATTCCAAAGCCACTAAGTGAATGTATATATTCTGCAGTGTACCTGTACAACATCATAGGAACCATGGTTCCAAACAGCATCAACGAAATGATCATCCCACCGACTGTGTCTGGCATTGGATTTGGGGAGTGGTCATGCGGTCCAGAATGTCCATGGAAGGCGTGAACAGCTTCCGTGTCTTGTGCTCCGCTCATCACCCAGTACACAGCTCCAACCACACTGGCAGCACACACTCCCACAAGAGCGAACGGATTTACACGGGGCAACAGTATTCGTGCTAATCCAGGGACAATGCGACACAACGTGTGGCTGATGTCAGTCGTGTGTTCCTGGTCGGAACAGAGACAAATGATATGGACAACATTATTTTGGTTGGCGATAATCGGTGGACAGAATCAGAACAAGCCACCATCTTATGAGGAACAAATCACCGCGATAAAAATTAAAGAATTAATAAACTAGAGGAGTATATCGTGCCTATGGTTCTAACGATAGTAATCTGTATCAGACGGCGAGGTTTCATGGAGGCTTAAGCTTTGGCTATGATAGGCATGAGACGTTCATCGCGGTGGCTCACACGGTGCGAATAAGATAACTTCATGAAAACAGGAACAGGATACACTTCATCATCAAGATGACAAGATTCACTCTCCAGTCCAGATGTCACACAAGATTTCAATATCTGACTTGATAAAGAAATTCAAATCTACTTAGAAAACAACTGGGTAGAACGCGCCAGAATAGGCTGATGTCGACAACCGGATAAATACATCAGCGCTCTACTAAACTGACTCCCTGTTGAAGTACCCGAACCGGGAATCAAGCTCCTTCTCTTTACGGCAAAATGACTTTCCACTGTTGCGGCAGTCTGAATAATCGACGTCCGTCGACCAAAATTCCACACAAAAAGATGGAACTGGTGCTGGTTATTTCCCGGGATAGTAGATACTTTTAACTCTTTGGCTACTTCTACCCACCAAATCACAGTGGTTTACCAGCCACTGATCTTTCATCGCCCGCCCGGGCCATGTTAACTTTCCAGGTCTTGGACTGCTACATTTCATTCCTCCCCTAGAGACAGTGATTCGACTATCGCTCCATTCTCCCTACTTCAAACAATCTACTACGGGAGGCAGGACTAACTGGCTGTTTTTCCCATAGATGATTCTCAATTTACTCTAACGTCTTCAACCTATACCCTTTAATCCTTTTTTGTTTTATTTATTTTTGTGTTGTGCAGAAATCCGTGTATACTTCAATCAAAAGATTCGGCACCTAGTACTGAATGTGTAGACCTACACGCGATATCAATATTCCTGACGGTGCAATACATCGTAAGAAGTCCGCTGAACAAAACTGAATCTTCGCATAATACATATACATTGACGAACTAATTCAACAGAATAGTAAACAAGTATACTTCTTAAAACAATGAGGAAGTTACCTGAAGCCAACTCGACCCGCTAGCCAAGATGACGTGGTTAAATGCTGGATTTTCAACCCCGTAGATGGCCACTACATGCACGAACAGAGCCAGCAAAGATGCGGCCAAAAGAAAATTGACATGGACCTTTAACAAATGAAACATAATTGAAAAGGTCATCGGATAAGGAAAGAACCAGTTTGTTTAGAGCTTTCACAGAAAACCAAAAGACTACATGCCAATTTAATATTATAGACAGCAGTGGTGCGGGGTTATTTGTCACTTGCAATAACTCACGGGTCAGAATGGCATGGGACCAGTAAAAACTAACAAAAAACAGTAACAAGAAAAGTATTCTAATTCCACTAATGTATGTGAGCTGAAATGGTTTCGGTGTATCGAAAAAAGCGATGCGCATTATGATATGTTATATATACGTGTTTAACGTTCGGAAGCATAGCGGTGTCTGACCGATATTCTGAAAGTCACAAGCAAGTCGTGATTCTCACGCCCTGACAACCAAAGAAGAAGTACAAGCTAACGCCGATGATCACGAACAGCTTTTATATCACCCAGCTAAGTCACGGATTGACCACCGTGACACTTCTTACTGCGACACACTAAAATTCTAAAGGGGTTTGACATGATACGCCGTGGGAAGGCACTTGCTGAGGTAATGCGATTTGATCACCCCGGTTTGCTAGACATTATTCATGTCCAACACACATGACTGGACATCGTCAACAGACGTCAGAAAACGTTCGGAGAAATCGGTGATCACATAAGAAAAGTAGTCAAGTGTCCTCAGCGCTTACCGACCAAGTCAACCAACTGTGAAATAAGACACTTCACTGTGGTACTGTACGCCCGGTTTTCCAGAATCAAATAACCCGGCGGAGCAGCAGCTGTTGCCAATCGAGCAGTCGTTCTAGTTTTTGCTACTCAGCTTGAATGAAGCACCTGACGTACGTAGAGTTAACGGCTATCTCCAACTCATCATTGCCAGAAATATCTACAAGCACAGGATCCTTTCAGCTTTCCTGTGGTAAGCTGCTCCCCAAAAAGACTCCTGACGTCTGACTAATAGCGCTTTCCAGTCAAAAAAATCTCGATTTTATTCTATGCGTGTAATGAGATAAAACTAATAAACAAAAAAGCGACTAACTTACGTGAGAAGGTTCGAAGAAGCGCTCTACTGCTTCTTTTATCTCAAAAAATGATGATGACATAGCTAAAATAGTGACTGAGAAAACGGCGACCACTTCAAATCGTTCATATCCGAGAGTGTATCCATCTAATGAGGCACTTTTTCGTTTTGTCCACAGACTGGTGAGTGCCACAACTATGTACAACAAGTCAAAAATCAACAGATGAGCAAACGCAGTCAATGTCAAGCTTGTTTAGGAGGAATTTTGGTTTACCAAATGTGAACAAACCTGTTACTAGCATTGCACGCAACCAACAACAACAGAAGGCAGAATCCAACAAGGAAGCCAATACCCACAATACGATGCGTTCTTGGCTCAACAGATATGAGATGCTTGGCTTCAGACAAACTGTACGTCAGCAGAGAACACAATGTACACAGATCAGCTTGAATGCTCTGCCAAATTTGATCAAGGAACTTCATTCTAGAAGAAAGTTCAGGTAGCAGTTAAAGAGCGGTGGACTGATGAGAAAATAAAAACAATGTCGGTGGTAAAAATTGTGTTTATATTTACAACTGGGAGGACTGATAATTCATCCAAAGATAATCTATTCGGGTGGGGCTTCCTCGCACACGGTTGCCATCTTTGAATTAATCACATGTGACTCAATGTTATTCGTTGCAATGTTTGTGTTGCAAGCTTCGTCGTCCTCTTCCGGTAAAGCTAGATGCTCGGAAACCTGTTGCAGTTCCACAGGAAATTTTGAACTCAAATAAGCACGCAACGCATGGATCCGTCTGAAAATGCCACTCAATTCTTTGCGAACTGTGATTAGCTTTTGAGAATGAGTGATCAATTCCGTGGACAATATTTTGAACCGCTGCGCTGACAACTCAGAAACAGTTCGTAACATTTCGTTCGTCTTTTCGAATTTGTTCAGCATGCTCTCTTGTTCTACGATGATTTGCTGTACATCGTTGGAATTGATCAGGGAAGTGACCGCATAGAACAGGGAATCCGAAGCCGAAGCACTGTCGTCCATTAAATCGTAACGGCTATGAAGGAGAATTGGAAAAATATATGAGGACGATTTATTGACAACCGTTAGAACAGAGACTCTTGCAAAACCCGTTCGTAAGTTTACACAGAGAGCAAACTATTAGGCCGATATGCATGACTGATGCCACACTTATCAGTCGTACTGTGTACCTTGAACAGAAAATAAGCAACACGAATTGCACAAATGACGAGTTAATTGTGGATGCGAACATTAAGATGTGCATCTGCGGCGATATGCTTATATTCCATACATGCACTTGCTTAGGGCTTGTTCGTAGTGATATTGGACAGCAAGGATCTGTCCATAGTCGATCACTTCACATACCTGGGCAACCGTAATAAGGAATGAAGTTATCCACTGGAAAGAAGTGAATACCAGCATGTCTAAAGTTCAAGCATTTTTGGCACCGATCAATGAAAGATGGTGTTTGACCAGCTCTGTCTTACGGTTGAGACGTTTACAAGCTAGCGTGCTGACCGATGTTGCACAGGGAATCTAGTGAAAGTGAGACCAAACGACACGGCTAAAACAGCAAGATGAGGTGCATAACCGCCACATCACGTAATGTTCGCAATGTCTACTTTAGGGTGGGAGAAACCACGCGGATGTCAATAGGTACCGTGCAGAAGAGACAAAAGAAAATATACGGAGGTTACGGCAAGCGCTCCTGGACTTTGTTGCGGTTCGAAAGACCTAACCACCAAGTAAACAGAAGCATTGAGATATACCCCCGAGCCGTGGGCAGTGACGACCTTGTCACTTCCTATCTAACGACGGTTTGCGGATGTGTGCATACGCAGTCAGACTACGTCTTCAAGTGGTGGAGAGTGATGTCATTGATGTCCCTTCATTATTTGTATATCCACACCCTCTACGCCCAAAACGTTAGTCTTTGTGCCGATAGTGGGAAACACCGTGTTCAGTGAATTACGTTCTGCAGGCTTGTACGACTTTTTGCTACATGTTTGTGCCACAAAGGCCCACTGCACTGTCAGAGACAACCGGCAACCGTTATCCTGAGATATGGAGTGGAGAACCACTTGAGGTCTCAACAGGTCAGGCATAGTACTGAGCCGGGCGACAGCGGATTGTTGGCTACTACCCCTTGTCTATGAGGTGACAGCCACCTTCACCACCTGACGACCACTGGTCAGCAGATGGGGGTCAATGGTAAATGCAAAAGCACTATAATGGTCGTGACAACAACAAAATTATTTGCGGAAACTGATCACCCTTTCCACTTCTACGGCTCTAGTATATACATGACGAGAAACGAAAAGTAGCATGTCACCGTAGAAACCCTTAAATTATTCGTCAGATATTACAGCTAGTATTCCTTACAATACGATAAGTTGATACGAATGTGTACATGGAGTGCAACAATCCCCAATCACGATGAAATGGTCGTACGTTCTTTTTGGTGAAGCGTTACGATGATCAACAGCCGGAAAGAGGAGTTCATCCGAGTTAATACTGAAACGAATAAAGCATCTTTTGATGAGTTCACATGAGACGGGTGTTGTACAATTATCTCATTGATTTACCATCCCAACGCTTCTTTTGCTTTACATTCGTGATCGTACCGATTTACAACGGCGACAGGTTCTCCTGTGAAAAGTACAGGGAAATAAGTCCGGTTAGCATCGCATCTAAACTACTCCCTGTTATTATTCTCCACCGCTCGCCTAACATTGGCGAACGGTGCTCACGCGAGAATGAAACTGCTTTTAGACCCAGTCGAGGTTGTATTGATCACATCTTCATTATTCGCAAAATTTTAGAACATTTGCACATCTCCCGTGGGCCCACTATCTCCTTTTTTCTTTATCCTAAAGTGGCCTTGGACTCAATCGACCGCTTAGTTCTCTGACGCTGCCTCTTGTTGAAAAGTGCCCCAGAGGAATTCGTTTCCATCATAAAGTTCCTTTACAGGAATAGTCAAAACAGTTTGAGCCTACGGTGATTTTTCACCTGAGTTCACCACAAAAAGTGGTGTACATCAGGGTTGTCCCCCTTTTCTTTCCCCTTTAACTTTGAGATTGAGATGGACCTGGATGCCGCGCTTTTGTCAGGTGAGAACAGTGTTATGGAATCCATCCCGAGCGGAAAGTGTCAGACCTTGAATATACGGACGACATCATTCTTCTCAGTGGAAATCCAGGTAAGTTGCAAGCTTTTCCATACAGCTTGACGGACTACGTAGCAGTGTTCGGTATGCGTTTTGCACCTTCAACTTGTAAGATGCTGTTGTACGACTAAGTCGGTCCAACACCAAACCTTTCATTATCTGGGGAAACTATAGACCTGGTGGACAAGTCCTGTTATCTGGGTAGCTGCATTTTACCCCGAGGTTAGATATCGGATAAGGATGCCTTCTTATGGGAACATCGTCACGGATGTTCCATATTTATTGCGCTGTCAATAACTCTTGCAGAATTCAGACACTGTGGTGGTCCTCTCAACTTCGATAATACCCAGTTGGTGCCATCAACTACGTTGGTATCATTTCAAGAGGTTCAAGGAGCTCCTCCACATGTAACTGTAGCAGACCTTGGGGATGATTATGGTACATTAACGTATACGAATAAGAATTTCTCATATCAGATATTGGAAAGACCGATGAGACTCTTGAAATGCTCAACGAATTATGCCAAGATTTCGTTAAATTCCACTTTAACATGTCTCAATGTGCTGCAGTAGTGCGCATACTTGGAAAACGTTTCGCAAACATTCCGAAGGACCTCAGGACTCTGTGCGGGACACCAAGGCAGTGCAACGTCCGGAGTTTGCAGAACGGAAATTATTTTCACATGGGACTTGTTAAAGGGCTTTTTGGTTTGATAAACTTACTGAAACTACCGGAATGCATCTTGGATATACAAATACAGTGACGGAACGGTCATCCATCGTTCCTCCGACTTGCAGTTGTGGCCGACATTAGCAAGAATAATCAGACCACAAATGGGTGAAATATTTACTGTCGGATTTTACTGCAGTAGAGGTAAACCGAAACCCGTTGAACAGTTCCTGCGGGAATGCATTGATGAACTGAAGATGGTGCTGGAACACGGGGTTGTACATCACGGTGTCTATTGAATATACGCTCTCTGCCGTTATCTGTGACACCCCCGCGCGAGCGTTTGTCCACCAAGTTAAGGGACACAACGCTTATTTTGGGTGTGATAGATGCATTCAACCAGGATACTACACCTGTGGTAAAATGACCTTCCCGTCTATAACGGCAAAACCAAGGACAGACAAAAGCTTCCGCGCAAAAAGACACAAGAAGCACCAATTACCGGAGTCCAACAATTCATTTTTAGCTCTAAACATAGACATGGTTCGCACATTCTGCCATGAATATATGCATCTGGTATGCTTGGGTGTAATGAAGAAGTTGCTTCATTCCTGGCTTAATGGTCCCAGGGATAGGCTTGCCGGTATTAGTCCATCTGTCGCCGAGGAACTAGGGAATTGCATTCTACAGTCACATGTGGGTTTTACATGTGATTTTCCGCGAAAATGTCGACATATCAGCGACATGGAACGCTGGAAGGCCAGCGAATATCGACAACTCTTACTGTACCTGGGACCAGTATGTTTGATACATTTACTACCGGAAGATGCGTACCATCATTTTTTGGCACTATCAGTGGCGGTTTACATTCTTCGTCATCCCCGTTTATAATGTTCACAATTTGACTCATTTGAATGATGACGTACTTCTACACGGAACGTGGGGCTACTTTTCCGCCTTTCCTTTCGAATCCTATTTTGGTTATTTGAAATGTCTTATCGAAGAACCTCGAAATCCTGACCAACAATTGTACAAGCGATTGATTCAGGGCCGATCTCTTCCTCTTCCATTACAGCGGAATTCCTATGTGGATGACACTGGTTCGCCAGTAATCCGAACGCCGATATGCGATAACTTTTTCTTTCTTGTCACCGATCGATCTCCGGACAATTTAGTCACTGTGCACGGGCTTCCTGGTGTCATTGTCAACATTTCGGATTTGTTAATCCACAACCATTTCTCACAAAGTATTTGTCATCTACTTATTTGTACGTTTTCTCCGTCGATAAGTCGGGCGTGGATGTTTTCTCTGCTACAACTGCCGATAGTGAGTGTAAATGTTTGTTATTGCCATGCTTAACGTACTTCGTAGTTATCCCTGTCTTGCATACTTTTACAAGAATTAAATACTACTAACACCAATGAATTTTCTTTTCAGATGCTTCGGCTCGTACGTTCCCCGAAGGACGGTTCAATTGGAATTATACATCGCAGCTGGCTGGTGGATTCCAAACAGACAAGATGGCCAAGCGTGAAACGTGCTTCGGAATATCGAAGCATGTTAATTTTGGGTAAACAGTTGAGCGACGACATTTCCGTTTATGAATGGCGTGAACCGTTTAGTTCAGGTACAAGTACATTTAAAAAAATTTAACGCTTGTACCAGAAAGTCTCCATGAGATTCAGGAGTGTCAGTCGCAATATCTGCGGGATTCCACTTCAGAGGTCTCTGATGCGACATTACCAAGGACACTGTTTGCGATACAATCCCACGTCTGCATTTCGCTACTTGGTTTACAGTGATATACGCGGGAAAGTAATTAAACTGAGAAATATAGATCGTTTGCCGAAATTCAATTAATTGGGTTGGGAAATTGGGTAAATTTAGGAGCGTTTCAGGGCTACCAGGAAGTTGGGCTATCCCCATCGGGAACCCATTGGGGCCCAATCGGGATGCGTTTCCTTCCCCAACAAAAACCCAACCTTTAGGCTAGGGTGTCCCAACAAAAACCCAATGCATCCAAAACCCAATGGGAACCCAATCGGGATTTCGTTGGGATTGCTACATGAGAGGACATACATGCGAGTCCCCAGGCCAATCCTGCCTGTGAATATCTACACTACTATGAGATTTTCTCCTTTCGTTGTCCTTTCCATGGAGAATAAGCTGAGGTACTCCAAGCGTTCCTTATAAGTTTTTCCCCTTAATATGGGAAAGAATCTGGTAAATCGCCTCTGGATTTTCTCTAGTACTTGCCTGTCCCGAACCAGATATGGACGCCAGGCTAGAACACAGTTCTCCCAGTGAGGCTGCAGAGGAGTCGTCTACAGTGGAACAAGCACCGATGGTCTTCTAGAGCTGATTGTTCGACCAGCAGGCCACGTAAACGGTGTAGCGCAGACATCGACGTCAGATCAGTTCAGTTCAGTTCAGTTCGGTTTGCACAGGACAGGTAATGGCCACGGCCAATCGAGCGTCCAGAATTCCTGCGATGGTATGCACACCAGTTATGCACCCACCACTACCGAGTGTATTTCGTCGAATCCCCTCTTAAAATGAGAGGGAAACGGAAAACCTCATCGCACATCAACTGCGAGAGACATTATGCATCGTGAGCGTTCACTAAGACAGTATGCAATGAGGGAAAAAGTTCGTTGAAACATACTCCAGGAGGACCACAGTGCTACCCGTCATCCATTTAGCTGATATACTCAAGGCTAACTACGAGGAAATATCTCGTACCACTTGCGATCTAGGGCACTTTTGAAGGATTGGACTGTCTGCAGATCTATCACTCCACCAGGAATACCATTCCAACTGTTCACAACCCTGTTGCTGAAGAAGTACGATCTAGCCATGAACCTAGATCGGGCTTTTATCAACTTCTTTTCGTGTCCCCTTGTTCTGGAGTCTACGGCCAATTGGAATAGACTAGCTGGTCTAAGGCCAGAAAAGCCCTTCATTACCTTGAACGTTTCTATGAGATCCCCTCGACGTCTCCTCCTTTCCAACGAGAAAAGATTCAGGTCACGGAGTCTCCGCTCGCAAGTCTTGCCCCCCTGCCCTTCAACCATTCGCGTGGCGAGACGTTGGACTTTCTCGAGGCAGGCAGCGTCCTTTTTGTAGAAGGGTGACCAAGCCTGCACGCTACCTTCTAAGTGAGGTCGTACTATAGCCATGTAAATAGGCACGAATACCCCATAAATAGGTTCAGTTCAGTTCAGTTTGCACAGGACTTGGAGTGGCTAGAGCCAATCGTGTGCCCAGATAGCTGTGTTGTCGGCGCGTTTCCCTAGCTCAAAACACGGATTGATGTTCTTTTCCTGAAAGGAAGGAATTTTGTGCAGTATCAGCCCTGGCAGAGAAAGGTGGAAACAATGAGTAAACCGTGTCTAACCCTAAAGGCTACTTAACATAACTCGGGGATACTGCCGCCCAACACAAGTCTACTGCTTTCTTAATAGCCTCCACTGTTGTGGTCTTTATGACCTCCTCCGGGAGCTTATTCCAATAGGGTACCACTCTATTTGAGAAGTACTTCGCCCTAATTTGGAGCCTCGAATGCTTCCTTTGTAATCTAAGGCTATGTCCCCTTGTGCCTCTCTCGGGGATCAGAGAGAAAAGGCCCTCTCGTCTTATTCCTGACAGTCCCTACATTACCTTGAAGGTTTCTATCAAATCCCCTCGAATGCGCCGTCTTTTCATCGAGAACAGGTCTAGGGCACGGAGACGCTCTGTGTAGCTAAACCCCCGTTGCCCAGCCACCATTCTAGTGGCTAGCCCTTGCACTTTCTCCAGACAGTCTATATCCTTCTGGTAGTACGGTGCCCGGCCTGCACGCAGCACTCCATATGCGGCCTAACTATGGCCTGATATATCGGGACGAAAATATCCGGCTCTCTACACGACATAATGGATCTAACTCGAAAGAGTTCTCTCCTGGCCATATTGGCCGGAACAGATGTCTTGACTTCTTGAAGAATTACTCGGGTTCGAGGCTTTGAGTCCAGTTGTTCCGGTTCTCGAGAATATCTTTGATTGCCCGTCAGATTGGTCCCTTTTCAGGATCCGAAAGTTTTGATTTCTGAGTGCACCGGAGGCCACTTCACTATATATTGAGCCCAATGAGAATGTGATCACTTTTGCCGAGATGTGGCGGGTAGTGCACCACATCTATTCGGAACCAGTCATTGGTGATTACCAGATCCATTTAGGACGGGCATATCCTGTGCGATACCTGGTCAGATCTTTTACTTTCTTTACCCATGGTTTCTTGAGTATGAGATCTAGGAGCGATTTACCAAAGGTGACACCAGGGGCGTCAACTCTTTGCCAGTAGTTACCGGGTGAGTTCAAGTCACCAGTGAATAACAGATGGGTGGCGTTTTTGTCGCTTCTCAGGGAGCCTATTAGGTTTATGAAACCAAGGCTATCAGTTGAACTGATCGAATCAGATCAGGTCACAGGACTCGCGGCTTTGTCCGGTGTAAGTCCAGGGTCTTGCACTCGACGACTACAATGTTCACGCGGTTCTTCCACTGCCAAAGAGTCCGCATGTTGTGATTGTTGAGTATTGAACCGTAAGGAAGGGAAGGAAAGGCAGGTTCACTCTAGAAGAACCGGAAGTATCCTTGGATAGACAGGTTCACTGTCTCAGCTTGCTGTCAGATAGTGCACTCTGGTCTTGTTCGAGACCGTGAGATCCTAGAAAGGGTTCAGCGGGCCTCCACCAAGGCAGTAAGTGGTCTATCCCATCTACCTTATCCCGTCCGCTTATCACTCCTCAACCTCTATCCCCTTGACGTAAGACGCGTAAGAGGTGATCTGTTTTTGATGTTTCACCTTTTTGAAACAGGTCAAAGCGATTGCTTCTTCTCCGTCTGTCCAGCCTCCTCTCTCCGTGGTCACAGCAGAAAAGTTTTCAAACCGAGGCCACGCACTTCACTAAGGATTAACTTTTTTAGCTATAGGGTTATTACCATGTGGAATGCACTTCCGGAAGTTATTGTTCTCCCGCAGGACAAAACTATCTTCAAGAAAAAGCTAGACCTCTACCTGGGTCTCTCCCAATAATTCCCTCTGTCAAAAACAAACAAACAAACAAAATAGTTGTCTTTTATCGCATATATGTTCATGAATGCCGCATCCCCACTCAGCTTTAGGCACTGTCCACAGTGTGACACTGAATGAGGTTATATGTATCTTGTTTTCGCTGCCACCCGCGCCCCCCCGCTTTTTTTACTCTCGTTTCAGCTCGGTGAATCCGACAGAAGATCAAAGATTTCCTAAAGAACCGGGACAATTGGGCTCAAAGCCTCGAACCCGTGTAGTACTTCAAGACTTCAAGACTACCCTCGAGAATCCCCCGTGAGGAAAACGGATTAGGTTAAAAGGCAGAAGTCTGCTGCATTTTATTGTTTGATGAGGGAACATGTACTGTGCCTGGTAAGAGAATGGGGTGGAAGAGTGAGATGCTACTTGAGCGTATGCTCGTTTGGCTGGTCATCGTTGGGGAAAATCTCATGCCAGCAGTCATCAAGCCGTCGCTTGAACATAAAGAAGCTATTCGCTGCGACTACATGGAGTGGCAGCTTGTTCCATGGGTTCTTAAAGCGGTGAGAAAAGAAAAGTGCTTGATCGCTTCGGATGGCCCTGGGTTTCATCAACTTGTGTTCGAGTCCCCTTAGCGTCTGGCTGTGGCTTAGAATTACTGACGGCCATTCGGCTTCGGATAACTCTTGGAGCCGTTTGAACGTCTCTGTCAGACCCCCCTTCGGAGCAGAATCTGGAGCGAGAACGGGTAGAGTGCTTTGGGATTTTCTTTGTACGTCTTGTCCCTCAGCCCAGAGATTATCTTAGTAAACCGTGTTTGGACGGTTTCTAACAGCGGTTTGTCCCTGACTAGTTTCGGCGCCCAGGTCCGAGCGCCGTATATCAGGTGGCCGGAGGGGGTTGGCACTCGTGTTTTGCAAAGTGGCATTACTGTTTTGGTAGCCCGGGACTTGTCATTGGAACAGAGGTTAAGAATAAACCTATTGCCCCTTGCCGCTGCCTCAGGGCACTGCCTGGTGGGCTAGAAAGTTTCGTGCCCTTGAACTTTAAGATCCTTTATGACCTCAGTAGTCTCGACTATCCCGAGTGATCCTTCATCGAACTGCCGAGTCTCTCACGTTTCTCCACCCTGAAGCAGCTATCTGCACTACTGGGTTTTAAAGGAGCTCCCAATTTTCGGTCCACTCCCGTATTCCCATCAGGTATTCCTGAAACCAGTTCGGAGGTGGTCCCCCACAATCTTGAGATCATCCGCGAACAGGAAACCAAGCTTCCTCAAGGTCCTGACCACCAACCCATGCGGCATCCCACTGCATGCCCTTGCTCTTCCGGATGTTGCTTCCTCAACCCGAACGTGGGCCTTCCCACCAATGAGGCATGCCCTAATCCAGTTCAGCCTCCCTTGTGCAATCCTTATGCCTTGCGTTTTATGCGCCAGCCGTCTGTGGCTTGCCAAGTCGAAGGCCTTCCGGAAATCCGGATAATACACTCCAACTCTCTAGCCCTTGCCCAGCCTGCCGGTCACTTCATCCAGAAACGATAAGAGGTTTGTGGGGCACGATCTCTTCCTTTCAAATCAGTGCTGCCTTACTGTGATTATCCTGTGTTATTCAACATGCATTGCGATCCCATCTCCAAAGATGCACTCAAGTGCTTTTAGCACCACCAAGAGCAGGCTAAGTGGCCTGTAGTTAGATGCAACTTCTCTTTCGCCTCCCTTGTGGAAGGGCACCACTTCCGCCTTTAGCCAGCCAGGAGGTAGCCCGGTCGAGACCATTGACCTGGCAAACAAGTGTGCTGGCACCCCGGACACTATGCTTGCCAGCGGACGAAGGACAGCGGGGTGAATCTTGTCTGGCTCGTCAGGCCCTACTTCGTCTAAACCGACTGACGGCCAGTTCCACTTCCATGGGTTCTATGACGAGTTCATCCACTTGGGGAACGCTATAATGTTCTAGTAACGACTGCCGGTTCCCTGCTTCTGCAGTGTGTACAGGTTCAAAGAACTCTTTAAGAACTCCAACTTTTTTGCCCTTCCATAACATTTCCCGCTGCCACTCGCGACTGTGCCTTAGACTGTACATACCCGTAATGGGCCCTGGGGCATTTCTTGGCGTTTTGTGCCATTCTCGCCTCAAGCTTTATCCGACGGGATTTTTGTACTCTTGGGGCATGTTTGCGCGCCCTCAGGAACTGCAAAAAGCCAAGATGTCCCCTTTGTTGTGAAAGCGTCTCCATACCACTTGCTTGCGGGCCTATGCTTAATCGGCCTAGGGGACCCACCTAGGTGGTCGACCCTTCCTTCTTACCCTCCCCATCAAAGCGAACCCATCAGTGAGTGGCATCAAGCTGCCTTTCGTGTGTAAACAATCATCTTCTAGTGTGAGGTTGTAGTCTGCTCACTGAGTAGTCTCCGCAGCCATCCTCAGTGCCCGGTAGTCAACTTTCCGGAAGTTCCTACTTAGTTTGTAGGGGGCCTTTTATGGGGTTAGCTTTGAGCAAGGACCTGATTATCCCATGAAAGCTGCTACCCTCAGGAGCGGCAAACGTCGAGGTGGTCGACTTCCTCCGGTGTTTTAGTGAGTACAAGGTCCAGAACGCTGGGTGTCTGGCCCATTATCTATCGGTTTGGCTGCTTTATGCGTTTACCGGGGTAAAGTTGCATTCCAAATTCATCAAACGACCGCCGAATCCAAATTGCTGTGCTCAAATTCCCTCCCACTGGACATCCAGTGGGTTGAAATAACATACAATCAATAACCTATCAGGACGAGTGGCCATCCTACCAAAAAGACCAGTACCAATGCGTCGTGGTTAGGGGGTGGGGATGGATACCTCTAGAAATACGTTGCGGTCGTCTTAATTTTACCTGAACTCGGGTGGCAGAAACTCAATTGTATGGTCGGTATGTGCGGCTACTCTCCAGCCTTCTTCTCGCGTACCTCCGCAAAAAGTAAAAGAACAACCCTCCAACCCTTCTGTCTGGTCCGTCGGCCCTGAAGGCACTTTGTTAGTGTGAGACACTTTTGAGCAATGCGTAGCCAAATTCAAAACGCATCCCGAAATCAAAAAAGCGAGTACCCGTGAAATTCTACGATACCAGGTTATCAGATGAACATTGACACGAAACAGATACAAACCTCAACTATGCGATCACAAGGACTCAGAAAACGAGAACCGATTTGCGGCATGTGAGAGAGGAGCACGTGCGTCATTTGCGTCCAGAACAATGATATGGCAGAGCAACGCGCTGGACGCGAACAAGCAAACGTTGGTCCGTAAAAACAGACAGTGCATAAAACAAGTCAATAGTGTAAATAAGTGAGTGATGTTAAGGAAACATGGAAACTGCAGTGTTTTTTTGGGAGGGGGGGATTTTCACGACCGGTCGGTACATCGTCTACCATAATCCTCCCGAATCCTAGCAGAGCCAATGGTTTGGCACAAGTGTACTGATTCTTCCCATCTATCCAGACTCTGCTGTCAGCGCGCGTACCTAATAACTTGTCGTCAAAGTTCTACTCATGAAAGCACTCGATCCGCTGGCCACACGGACGCGAGCTTACTCAGTCTTGTCGATGGGAACGGCTGAACGATGGCGGGCGTGAAGGCGAAACATAGGTGCTGTCCTCGGGAGCACCGTGTTGCACTGGCTGTATGTGCTTGTGTGAGTGTGTGTGAGGGTGTGTGATAGAATCACAGCTAAAACTACGTATGCCAAAGGACACCTGTAACGTCAACGAAAAACGGCGAGCACTGCAACTTGTTCGATGGAGGTCTTGAAGTATAAACGTGTATCATGTAAGTGTGTACGCATTAGGGTGTATGATAGTTCTATACGTCAGCTTGTCGTGAATGCCCCCACTTATGGGGTTACTCTAACCACCTCGAGGACGAATGAGAAACAACCTACTGTGTTTCCGTGTTATCCGCTTCTCCGTCTTCGCCCTCGAGGAGGCCGATGTTGCGTACTTCGTGGATTATCGTTCCTTTGGCGATCGACATCTTGACAGTTATTATCATTTCTCCAGGGCTTTCGCTGGTATCCATGACCACGCCTAAGGGCCAGGTGCTGAAATGCGCATGTCCGTCTGCGAACATCACTATATCCTCAACCTTGAATGGTCTTGTTTTGCTCAGCCTCTTCTGTCGAGCGTGCCTAGCCGGTGGGTACCCCGGCAGCCATCGCCTTCAAAAAACCTTGGCAAGATAGTTGGCCTGCTTGCATCCGTGGAGGTAGCTCCCACGTAGGTTTATCAGTACTTGGAAACCCTCACTCGACCTTAACGTCAGTAAGTCGTTCGGAGTGAGTACTAGATTGGCGGGGTCACCGTTTTTTACCGGAACCAGTGGGCTGTTGTTCAGACTTCTCTCGACCTCAGGCATGACGGCGCTCAGCTTCTCGTCGTCGAGCGGCTGTTGCTGAATGATTGGCAGCAATTTTCACCTAGTGGACCTAATCAGGCGTTCCCATACGCCGCTTCGATGACTGGCCTGCTGGGGATTGAAGCCCCTTCGTATACCATAGGCCACGGTTCGATTCTGCAGTTCGTTCCTGTTCACGTTTTTGTGCCAACGCTGCAGTTCCCGGTGAGAGCTCACGGAGCTCGACCCACTGTCGGAGTACGCATCTGTCGGTACGCCTCTTCGGTTGATAAAGCGCTGAAAGGCCCGTAGAAAAGAGTCGGTTGTCATCGAATGTGCAACTTCTAAGCGTACCGCTCTTGACTTCATGCATGCCATGATACACCCGTATCGTTTTTTCCAACCCCTTCCCACACTTGATCTACGAGGGCCCGAAATAGTCCAACCCGGTGTCGCTGAACGGCAACCAGCCTGGAGTCACTCTGCGTTCTGGTAGCGGGGCCATGTGTTGTTTGCTTGCTGCGGCACTTCGTCTCTTACAATGTACACAACGTCGAATTATGCGTTTTACAGTCACCTTCCCTCTCAGCGACCAAAGTCGCTTCCGGAAGACCCTCATCATGTGACTTATCTCGGCACGCTCCCCAGCTGCATGGACGTGTTCGATTGTTAGCTCTATAACAGGTCGTCGAGCCAGCAGCAATATCGGGTACTTCGTGTCAAAGCTCAGATGGGAGTCGGTCAGCATGCCGTCTACCCGTAGTAGTCCATTATTGAGTTTGGAGTTTAAATGCTTCAAGTCGCCCCCCGGAGATGATACCTCTTCGTTGATTGGTCCCCCTTCCTCTGACCCTTTGAGTTCACGGGTGGAAGCCTTCCGTTGTGTCATCTTGAATATATCTTGTTCTGCGACTCGTGGTTCATGGGGGCTTATCGGACCCACTCGTATCCGGCCGGAGGAAAGGACCCGTTTCCTGACTAGCAAATATCCCTTGAGATTGGCCAACCAAACTAATGCACGAAGTGTATTCATCCAGAAATAAAATCTGACCAATCGTGACAAAGTGAATGTTGGTTGGACGGCCGTGACCGTCATCGCTACGCCTTCGATCTCCAGCTCCAATTCCCGAGGGGGTTTTGGTTCGTACACGGGCCAGTCCTGTTTAGGCATTTGCAGGAACTTTGGCCCTCCCGTCCAGGTGTCGAGTTGCCGGAAGTTGGTCGCACCCCGGGAACGCAGATCGGCTGGGTTGTCGCCAGATCTGACAAGCTTCCACTGGTTCATGGTCGATTCCTAGTGGATGATCATGATTGGGTCGGCAACGAAAGTGCTAAACCGGCTCCTGACGTTGGTAATGAACCATCGTCGAGTCTGTCCAAAAACCAGCCGACCAAATGCAGAAGTCCAAATAAATCTTTACCGCTTGTACCGCCCTGACCGCTAATATGGCTGCGCTCAGTCCAAGGCGCGGGACTGAGACCGACTTCAGTGGGGCAACGCGGGCTTTAGCGTACAGGATCATCGTAGTATTTTATCCATCGCCGTGCGCCATCGTCCGTACACTACGGCTCCGTAACTGTGATGACTGGTAGTGAAAATTCCCCCCCCCCCCAAAAAAACACTGCCGTTTCCATGTTTCCTTAACATCACTCACTTATTTACACTATTGACTTGTTTTATGCACTGTCTGTTTTTACGGACCAACGTTTGCTTGTTCGCGTCCAGCGCGTTGCTCTGCCATATCATTGTTCTGGACGCAAATGACGCACGTGCTCCTCTCTCACATGCCGCAAATCGGTTCTCGTTTTCTGAGTCCTTGTGATCGCATAGTTGAGGTTTGTATCTGTTTCGTGTCAATGTTCATCTGATAACCTGGTATCGTAGAATTTCACGGGTACTCGCTTTTTTGATTTCGGGATGCGTTTTGAATTTGGCTACGCATTGCTTGAAATTGTCTCACAGTAACCGGCCTCGGATGAGTCAGAAAAGGTGCGCAGTTATCCCATCCGTGTTGCATGTCCAGGGGGCAAACATCATGCAATCCGTATGTACCCTAGTTTCTTTGAGTTGTTCAGATATTTTTCTCACTCCAGCCGGCCTCCTCGGTCCAGTGGCTGGTCACAATCGACTTTCTTGCGGCACAGCCGCTGCAGCAGGATCTTTCCGGGTATCGGCCAGGGAGTGATGGAACCGAGCGAGTCGAACAAACTAGAGAAGGCGGAAAGTATGCCACGACGGGCTACTGGCAGCTCGGGGGAAATTTTAGCTCGAAAACAAGATTGTCCGTTTCCGCGTTCCATTGAATTCCTAGAGTGCCTTCGGTAGGGAGTGAAGAGCCGTCCAAATCTCCAACCCCTTCGGCCCTCTCGTGGTACGGAATGACTCCGAGAACTTCCGAGGAGTTCGACACCCATTTCGTTAGATGGAAGCCGCCCTCTTCTAGCAACCTTTCTTAGCTCCTGAACTGCTCTGGGGCCAAGTCTACATCATCGAATGACCCAAGATAGTCGTCCGCGTAGAAGCTTCTTCTGAGGCTATCTAACACCGTCCGATGTACTAGATCGCCACGTTTGCTCGCTGATTCTCGGAGGGCGTAGTTCGCACAAAACGGTGACGATATGGCTCCGAAGGGGTAGACGGTAGACCTATAACTTATCACTGCTTTGTCCCGGTTGTTCTCTCCCAACCACAGGAAACGCGGCTCATCTCGTTCTTCTACCGGTATTTTCACCTGGTGAAACATTCCCCTGACACAGGTAGACGAGGCCACTCTACCCACTCTGAAACGGCACAAAACTTCGATCAGTGGTGTGGTCCAGTCAGGACATTGTGGTGGGCGATCACTTACCGACTTGCCCTGGAATTTAGATGCACAGTCGGAAACCACCCGCAGTTTTTCGATTTTCTTGGGGTTGATAACTGGGTGGAGAGGTAGTTACCAGATCCCCTCTGGTAGTCGGTGGTAGCAAGCACCCCTTCAGCGTAGCCCATAGCTTTGTTTCGAGTCATTAATTCTGCATATCGTTCCAACAGATCCTTGTCTCGAATGAAGCTTTCTTCCGGTCGTAGTAGTCTATGTAGAGCGTAGTTTCTGTTAGCAGCCCAAGGGTCACACAATGTGTGCCATGGGAGGGAACCTCGACCTCTTTTTAAGGCCCCTTGTTCCATGACGCGCTGTTTGCAAAGCAAAGTGGTCCCCTTGCGACAACGGTAGTCTCCCGTTTCCCATGCCCTGAAACTCCTTTTCACACAGCCGCTGCAACTGATGCCCTACGCGGTCCGTTTCGGCAGATGCGTAATTCACGGAACCGTGCCCCCCTACTGGATCATATAATCCCCTTCCCAGAGCTGTGTGTACGACATAAGGTGCCTGGCGGTTGCCCATTCTCTGGTCAGGTGCCAAAAGTGCCTCTGGCACGTCGCAGCAGATGAGGAGGTCCGCTTCGTCTTGGCCCCCGTCTACAACGGTTACGTCCTGCAGGTGGGGCCACCTAGCCAAAATTGGGTTCACCGACCTTGGTTGTCACATGAGGAGATCAGCCAATGCAACTGCTTCCGTTGGTTCGATTTGCTCGTTAGTGTCTAAGGAGACGAGCTACAACCTCAACCGGCCGGCAGTCATTACTTGTGTTACACTCACCGTGCTCACCGCTGACGACGTCGTACTTTTAGCGAGCCGGTGTTTGTCAGAAGACTTTTCCTCCGCTAGGGTAGTTTTCGGTCCAGTGTCAACGAAAGCTAGCGCTTTGACTACCCCAGTCGGGGTCGCCACTTCCACGGCAACTACTCTAAATGCACTGGTTTACTGGTAGATGGCGACGTTGAATAAATAACACTAGGCTTTGTGGTCGTCTCTGGTGTAGTTTCTCTCTCCTGGTGCAACAACCGATGGTTTCTGCGCGCTCAACCCTCGTGGACACGTGTGGCCCTTGTTTGACAAGCTGCCGCTCGGCGCTTGGTGTTAAGGTATATAAAGTACGCTCCTGTCGACCTCGCCTTTCCCCAACGTTTGTCTATCGTGGCACTGATGAACTTGGGGCATTCTAGCAGCCGGTGGCTAGCGTCACAGGACCTGCAACTGGGATGAGCTATAGTCTCGCGTGAAACAGCGCGTGCATTGTTCCAAGGCTGGTATTTCGGATGTCCGTGTAAAGAGGTCTGAGCCCTGCTATTACCAGATTTGTTTACTCGGTTACTGTTCCGGATGAGTCGGCCAGATCTTCTGTCGGCTATCTTGGTTTGCCTGTCTAAGTATTCAGTCAGGCCTTCGAAGTTAGCCTCACGGTCGCCTCGGCTCATACTTTCCGCCTCTTCCGCCCACCGGCCCTGTAGTTCTGGGGAGAGGCGACGGACTATGCCCTCCAAAGTATGCATTGCATCGAGGTCAATCTAGTAACGTAAATGGTCGAGGGCTATTGAACAGTTCTACATTTTGATCACTAGGTCCGCCATTGTATAGAATTCGCCCTTGGTTCTTTTAGACTCTACCATCACGATGACGGGCACAGGGTTTCCTATTTTAATCTGTCTTGATCTGCCAGATAGGTTGTAGTCGCTGACCTTCTGCCCACGATCGTTCTGTCTGTACTTCTCTTCTGATTGCTGTGCCTGTTTTCTAGCTGATAACAGCTGTCGTTCAAGGTCTAATATCCTTAGCCTAAATAGATCAACATTCTTACGGTCCACATTACCCTCAGTAATACATGAGCTAGCACTGGCAGGACTAGGTGACCTGGCATTAACTAAAGAATCAAAAGTGCTCAACCCCCCTTCCCCCAGTGACCTGCCGCATTACTTCCAGTCTAGATTCCAATTTCTTCGGTCCCGTACTTGACATGTTTCGCATATTCTCATTCCAATTTGATAAATTGAGTGTTGTAAGACACGGTTGAGCAATGAGTAGCCAAATTCAAAATGCATCCCGAAATCAAAAAAGCGAGTACCCGTGAAATTCTACGATACCAGATTATCAGATGAACATTGACACGAAACAGATACAAACCTCAACTATGCGATCACAAGGACTCAGAAAACGAGAACCGATTTGCGGCATGTGACAGAGGAGTGTAACAGCCGGTCGTGGAAAATCCCCCTTTTTCCCTCGCGATTCAGTGTTTTTCCCAACATCACGAACTGGTTGTTTTTCTGGACCAATTGTTGTTTGTTCGCGCCCAGAGCGCTACTTTGACACATCCTTGTTCAAGACCTGCGTGACGCACGTGCTGTTTGCTCACACGCTGCTATTCGGTTTCTCGTTGTTGAGTCCTT
The DNA here is from genome assembly GCA_948099385.1 of Fasciola hepatica. Classification (NCBI taxonomy): domain Eukaryota; kingdom Metazoa; phylum Platyhelminthes; class Trematoda; order Plagiorchiida; family Fasciolidae; genus Fasciola; species Fasciola hepatica. The sequence continues at coordinate 10,224,806 of CANUEZ040000019.1, forward strand.
GTGATCGTATTATTGAGGTTTGTATATTTTTATGTCATTGTTCGTGTAATAATCTAGTATCGTAGAATATCACGGATAATCGTCTTTTGATTTCGGGATCCGTTGCGAATTTGGCTACGCATTGCCCAAACGTTCGTTACAAGGAGCACGTGCGTCATTTGCGTCCAGAACAAGGATATGGCAGAGCAACGCGCTGGACGCGAACAAGCAAACGTTGGTCCGTAAAAACAGACAGTGCATAAAACAAGTCAATAGTGTAAATAAGTGAGTGATGTTAAGGAAACATGGAAACGGCAGTGTTTTTTTTGGGGGGGGGGAATTTTCACTACCAGTCGTCACAGTTACTGACCCACTTTTCGGTGATTGCGTCACACTAGTTGCCCTCGGCCTCCACCACTAAATATCTCCGTTCACTTCTCACACTGCATGCCTTTGTGTATTCTTCAGTCATTCCCCTGGTGGTGGCCCTTGCCACAGTTTTGGGTCGCTTTGTTAGCACCAGTTTTGTTTGCTTGAACTCGGGCAACTTTCTCGAGTGCCGCTGGCGTCTTTGCTACGTTAATCTTAAGTGCCTCCGGTGGTCATGAGCCTTCGGTTTCTGGGTTCACGCCGGTTGGGACTTCTTGCTGCCCTGCAGCCAGGTTAGAACTGCAAGCCTCCATTATATGGGAGTCTCCCTGAACTGCGCCGGTCTGGGTTCATCGTTCCCAGCTAGTCATTGGTGGTCCCGGCTGCTGACACTAGGCAAATCCTACCTGCAGCAATGGACCAGCTTTGGCTTCGACGCCATGAAAGGCGCTTTGCCTCGCTTCTGCTATCATTAACCATTTGCAGGATGATCTGGTGCCACGCATTTCTTCCCTGAGGTAGACTTCAAGATTTTGTCAGTGGCAGCAAGTAGCGCATCCATTTATCTCGGGTTTCCAAGGTCAACTAGCGCTGGCCGGGGAGCATTTGACGAGGTTTTACGGTCTTGAGCACCACTTACCCAGCCCGAAGATCTTTTTAACAAGGTCATGCTCTGGTAAGCCTACTGTTCTTAGCACGTTCACCACATGGCGACGCACATCCCTCTCTCTCAGCCGGCTACTCGACTTGACGGTTAGAGCATTCCCTTAGTCACTAATTTTCGGTGCCTGAGAATGGTTGTCTCGGTAACCCCGGTCAAGCCACTTGGCTGCTTCGCCAAGCTGTTGGTTTCACTTTTTAGTAGTGTTGGTTCCTTCTCACGAACATTCACTGGATGTCGAAGTTGGGAGATTTCACCATTCACAGGCTCTTCAAACACCTCAAATCTAGCCCCCACTGTCTCCAACCTTGGCCTCGTTTTTGAGCCAGAGCTGGTGCAAATAAGTGTTTCGTCAGAATTGGCGAAGGTTTCCGGAGATGGCTGAAGGCATGGCCTTTAATCGCTGCCTAACTTGAAACACTCTGTGCATGCCAAGACCAGCTCATTATTGTCTAGATAAAGTTCAAAAGCTGTAGCTTTAGGCCTACTACATTTCTGACGTAACCAACGGCCATAAAAGTCACAGGATAATCCTTTCTCTTTTTCTTTCGAACAACTGGCGGCCCCGCAAGGGAACATTTATGATTCCTCAAACTTTTACTTTGCCTTCTGTTCACTTTCGATGTACGTTGTCTGAGGAGGTAGAATGCACTAAATAGGAACAGGGAAAAAGTTAATAAAACCTTGGACTCCGTGCGTTCAGCTTATATTTAACTACCGGTAGGAATCAGGGTCTTAGGGGTTTTCTATCCGGGTGCACACGGTCACAAGTAAGAAATTACCGGCTCGCCTGTTCTGTATCGTAACTGACTGCCAAGAGACTCCTTGAGCTCACCTTCCTTCAGCCTCCAAGTTGCAGCGTGTCAGTGCACACCTTCACCTTCTATTTCGGCGAATTTGCTTGATCCGCTTCTATTTGGCCCAAATTGACAGTTCTTCATTTATTCTTGCTGTTTCCAGCATTCTGTTGCCCCTTCTTCCTTGCATTTACCGACAGCTTGGTTGACCTGCCGATCTGTCTCAGGGATTTGGGTGCTTGGACGAAATTTGTATCTAGTTTCTTGCACTCGACTCTCCAAAACCCCTTCGTTCCACACTTGATAAAACATGGCTTTCATTTCTGTGGCTACGACGATACAGTATATTCAAATCAAATCAAACCAGAGCACTCTAAGCAGCTGAATGCACAAAGCTGTTGGGCTAACGTTGAGTTAATACTGGGCAAAAATTACTCTTAACTCGTGCCTCTAAAGACTTCAAAAAATTCGGTGAAATTTTGCAAGAAATATGATAATAAAATTACCACTTTATTTTTAAAGATATATCTGCTTCACAAAAAAGGAATTTTTGGTTTTATAGTTTACAGTATAACTTTTTGTTATTAAACTATCTGATTTTCAAGAAAAGTCATTTTATCGGTGGCAGTTACCCAGGCGGAACAGTGTTAACTTCACAGCCACTGAGGAGTCCCCTGACAGGTCCCTGACCATACTATTGAGTGACTCCCAATGAAAAATGGAAGGGGACACTCAGAGGACTGTCAGCATTAGTGTAAAATTAGGTTTTACTTTTACCCCCACAATCTCTTTGCCAATAACCACGCTTTGTTTCACATACAAAACTAGGCCCGTGGAATAAGGTGTCATTAACCCGGGACAGAATCCTAAAAATATTTTCATATTTTATAGCGCCAAAACAACCTCAGGTTGCAACAAATTGCTTTTTCGAAGCCTATCCACAATAGTTACCCACCTATGTACACAGAAAAGGTTTTTGCCCGGTATATGACGTAAACCCTTATGCACACAACTAACCCATGGTGAACCTAAAGGCTTGCGGCTGACAGCTCATATGCGATGTAAACCGCGCGCTCCTGAAGAACTCGTGGTGACATGGAGATGACTGAGTTTGAATGTGTAGATTCATGACCAAAAATTGATCACAGACGAACATAGCCAATTGCGACTTAGCTCTAAGCAGTTTGTATTTTGTTCGATGCCACAGGGGTGTGAGTTGTTCGTCTTTGTGAGGAGGACAGTTAGCTTCCGCCAACTGGAAAACACACCTATGGCTCCTCTGTCCGCGGATGGTTGAAGCTTCAGCTCCCTTAGCTAATATCACGCCAGATGTCGCTCCCAAAAGTAAGTATGAACAACATTGTTTCAATACAAACCGTCTTTCGCCTAATCCGCTGACTCCCACCTTCTTTTGGCACGCGCCGGAACTTTTGGTTTGTTGCCTATTCCATAGGTCATTCTCGGGATCCAGTTAGCACTTGGTATCCGCATACCAAGAGCCCACTTTAAAAGCAATTATACAATGTCCGGAAAACACTGATTGCACCATATAGAGGTCCAGATCGTTGAAACAATTGTTTTTCAATAATTCATTCTCAAGCCACCTACAGATTACATAGTAGACGTTAGACAAAAGATCATGAACATAGACATGGAATAAACAGCAATCATGGGCAGAAGCTAGTCAGTCAAATTTTCCCTACCGTGTGATTGGTTTATCTGGCTGACGCCCTCCAGGTAACTGGAAGGTAGATTCATGCCGCCTTGGTCAACCTTGGACCACGGGAGTTGGAGTGCCCAAACCAAAAGCTTTTGGGCACACAGGTCAGGGGTCAACTTCCTTATTCCAATTGTTTCGGCTATTGCTAGAGTGCGCAGCTAAACACCTTCGAATTTGGACTTCTTTATGATGCAAATATACAAGGCCGATGGCAAAAAAATAACAAAGAAAATGAAATGGATCTATGTGCTGAATTTATAAAAATCACAGCCACGTTGGGGGGGGGGCATTCTGCTTGCCTTCATTATTGTCACCCGGAATACGAGGAGTACAACGAATTAAAGCTGATTTGGTATGTTGAAAGATATATAAAATAAACATCGTTAGAATGCTCACTTTCACTTCCCACTGAATACCAGCAAGATTGATCTCAGGCTCAGCCGACTTTGGCCTCTTCTAAATTTATGGTGGCGTCTTCAAAGAGATGGTACAAACCTTTGCATCTTGAGCGTCATGCTTCGATACCGCATCTTACAAATAAGGATCATAAATGGAAACAATTCTCGCCTATTATCAAGTGACAGCTTGCCGTTACAAAGAAAGTGCTTGCCCTTGGCTCCCAGCCAACTGCGACCTCTTCCGACAAATAGACCTTCAAACTGGTCCGACTGAACTTGCTGACTAATGTACCTCAAATACTAGTCACAAAATTTGACTGAAGGGATGAAGTGGCTTTGTTGTTCAAATTACCATATTTCCATAAATACTCTCATCCCCCAGGTTTCCCATCTGAGGTTCGTACTTAGGAATATTTCTTTCCGGAAGAGCTACGGGCCTAACTTAAATGGTCTCGGCGTATGCTATTTGCCTGCGCAAAGATGCCACTTCGCCAGTGATCCGGCCCTGTCATTTGAAAAATTGCGCCATGGAATTTCCCACTAAACCTGAACAGAGTAAACAAGAAAATCTAAGAAATTACATATTACAATATCTAGTTTCTTTATTGTGCCTTTCGGGTCGTCAGCATTCGGCGGATTTAAGGTTAGACGGGTCACGGATGCTTTCACTCCATATCCGTAGATGGTGAAATGTGGGTTGCTTTACAAACGTAAGCATTTTAAAGCAAAAGCCCTACTTGTATGGGAGATGATAAGTGAATGGGTCTTGATAATATCTGGCTACCTCTGGTAGAGGAATTACTGGAAGAATACCAAAAGTTTACCTGTCCTCTAAAGGACTGAATACTTTTCCGTCCTGAGATCGATGCAGCTGCGACTGTCCATCGGACAAAAACAGACATGTCGTTCATATTTGGTGGCGGCGGCGTTATGTCCAAATCAACGCGACCAATTGCTCCGTTCCTCGATGGTTCGTCTTTTTCAATGGACAGTTAGATCTTGGCGGAATTTATTCTGAAAATGTTTACAGTAACAGCCAAACATACTATTTCATTTTACCCGTAACGATCCGTGGTTTCGGTTGCGTCCCTAGATGACAACTCGGACATCTCCCCCAGCATTTTATTACTTTGCGGCCTCCTCGTATTTATCCAAACTTTGCTAAATGAGATCCCTCCATCTAATCATTATATTGTGCAAATTTACGTCATAAGGGCCGCTGATGGGTAGTGGAGGCAAACCTGGTTCTGTCATCTCCAACTTCGTGGATGACAGATGCCCCCTTTGGCTCCTTCACCACCGTCGATCCAAGAAGGGTAGACAGTGGCCAAAGTGCTATTTCGTGAACGCGATGACCACAAAACTCTGAAACAAATGAATCACAGAAGTGGTTAGTGATAAAAAAGTAAACGATATAATTTCCTCACAACTGTCATCACTAACTACTTAGGACGAGACAAAAGGCATGGCCTTCTCCGAGCGGCAGTTATTTATTTTTCATTTGACTTGGCGGACAGATATCGTGTAGACAGCGCTATTCAGTTCTTTGCATAGAACCATTCGTAAGTTCCATTATTCCAGCGGCTTCTCGAATAAGCCTGAAATCTTGCTGTGTGACCCTATCACCTAGTGATCACCGTTTGTGCTTACAACTATGGATGGTCAGTTGTTTACCGAGTCCGTCTTATCAGGACAGATTGAACTGAGGACGGTTTCACGAGAGGAGACTTTTGGTACTCGGTATGGTATGCGCGCGATTGATTGTGACTCCGAGTCATCCATCAATGTTGTCCCTGCACAGAGGCAAGCTTTCGAAGTTTTGTACATCCATCAGATGGAATATGTGCTCAGCAAGCACACTTAGTGTAATATTTCGCCGAATCACCTGCAATTAGGTTCAGACTGGTAGGACGAAAATTTATCCTGTGGACCGAAGGTTGCTGCATCTTCTGGAAGATAGATCCAACTTTTTAAATTGAACGTAGCTTCTTCCTCACCATAGAGTCTGACGAACCGTCGAACTACGGTCCAGGCATTTTTTGTACAAAGGGTAGATAATGGGATAACCATTTATGGCAGCCCGTGATGTAGATGAAGACAGAGAAGAAAATGAAGCTTTTTACATACACGGGTAGAACTCCTTTCAGCTCCACAGGCACCAAGGGTGGCGCAAATTGCCGAAACTCGGAGGCCTCCCACAAGTGAACTTCCGCCAGGGTTTTTAATTTGGTGGAGGAAAATCTCAGGAAACTCGGTCTCGCATGGCTAGCAGCTGTTCATTAACTATTCGTAAATGACTTGCAGCAGTAGGAGCTTCTTCGGTATTCCGCCCCTTCTCCAGATGTCGCAGAGAGGCAAGCTGCAGGCGACTCATCGATGGGAAAGTCATTTATCACTTTGGTGCAAAGAACTTCGAATGGAGATTATCCAGTATGGTGTTCTTCCTGTTTTCTGGAAAGGAAATCTTCATTAATCTTAGGTCTTCCATCAGTTGCTGGAAATACCGGACCATGATTGGCTCTCACTTCACGTAGAGTACATGGGAACACCTGAGGAATCCGCAGTGAAGTTTTGTTTTTTATTCAATGGTTTTGCGGGGGCATAAGCAATAACACTGTGGAGTAATGTCGTGAAGAGGTGACATTTCGACCTCGAAAAATCCCTTGGTTCAGCAAAATTTTCAACCAAAAAATGGTATCTCCCAAGTACTTGCGCACGCAAAATGACTTTCATTTGCTATAGTAAAACCCGTTCAAGAACACCGGCGACCTAGGCTCAAATGTAAGGGCCAAACTGAGCCACAATTGATGAGAAGATCCGATGAAGGGTGCTATGTCATGAACATGCAGTTGCAGTTGTATTGCAGTACGTTCACTGTTGTAAAGTCCTCAAAACTCTGTGCATGCTTTTATCGAGTCCAAAGTGTATATGCCTCCCACCAAATACCTTCTTTTTGAGAGTCACCCCAGGTATTCCAAGTAATGTCCTTGGGTACTTCAAGTCACTACTGCCGTAGACCGCACAGATGTGCGGACTTTCCCTCAACACCCGAATTGCCTCGGGTTAGAACTTGACGCACAGTCGACCTCGCGGTCACAAGCCGCACCAGCAAAGGTGTACTATCTCTCTCATCTTCGAATATAACATCTGTAAAAGGCGCTTGAACATGAAGATTAAACCAATCTTCAGTTCTTGACATAACACCTCAGTCAGTAGAAGAACGACGATCATTGGGATCAACGGAATCGGGGCAGGAATCATCAGATTGCATCAAAGAGTCTGCAGTGGAAGTTTGTGGACGCAGTCTAGGCAGTGTTAACTTTTCTACAGAAAATGTATACGTAAAATGTCTGAATCTGCCACTGTCCTCTGGATCCTCGGAGCTTGCCCCTTAGAAACAGCGTCTCCAAGTACCTGTCTACGTGGATATCTCACATATCTCCATTTGATAGTCAGAGAGAATCCACGAGGTTTTGAATTTTTGGAAATTATCGTTAAAGTCTATAAAATAAAGTGACTTTCTAGGTAAGATGCAAAACCGTGTGAAAACGAAAGAAATGGCAGCTCGAATTATATAGAAACTATGAAAACGTGTCCTAGTTCTGCCGATTTAAAGGTAGTATATGAGTACAAGCTGCCAGCACAGCTATGACTGTGGAGCTCACCGACTTCCACGCCAATTTGTCATGAAAGCCCTTAAACATAAATTTGGGTGAAAATCAGAAAACAAAGAAAAAATAGGCCGAATAAATCACTGTAGTTGTCACTCTTGGTACTTTTAGGTGTCAACTGAGCGAAATGCTGTCTTTGCGGATGTGCACACACGAAGAACGAGAGACTTACGGCTGGCGGAAGAAGTCGCTGAGGCAGCCCACAGAGAAACAATACCAATACTTATGGTACCTTCCATGTTATAATGTAAATTAGAAAACGCTACCAAGATACAGATATGTCCTGAGTACGGTGATTCAAAAACTATTGAAATACCCTCTTCGTGGACTTAAGGGGAACGGCCGATTGTCCCCTTTGCTGCCTTGGTGGCTTCGACCCAAACAGTGGGTAATCGGCAAACAGACTAAGATATAGGCTCTGCACCAGAGTGACCCCTACGTCTTTTCGCTTTACTCGGGCTTCTGATTTGTGATTTGCCGGCAACCCTTCTTACCACTTCTTTCTGCGGGGCATTTTCCAATGCCCGATCAATTCTTGTGGCCCTAGTTCTGTTTGCGACTGTTGGTGTGAGGCGGACTGCAGGCGACGACTAATAGGATGGCCGTGTCTCCTGCCCTAGTCGAGTTGACGAGGGCACTTCCGCGTCGAGTAAACTTGTTTTGACCTTCCTGGAGGCAGATTATCCGGCTCTATCCTCATACCTCCCCTCGAATTCACACCGATTCTGTCCGCCTTGGTGAGGAATGCATCTCGACAAATGGAGTTCCCGAACTCCACTAGGGCACGTCTCCTCGGTAACTGCCCGTCACCTTTGAGCCTTCATCCTCTCAGACGTACTACCCTCTTAATAAGGGCACGAGATTGCACTTCAATTTGTCTTATTGGGTCAGCAACCCATAGTGGCGGATGCTGGTTCCTCTGTCGTGTCCCCTTACATAACGGTTAGCTTAGACCCTTGCCTCCCAGCGCTATTTCCGTGCTTGTCTGTATCCACCGAATTACTCCTGTCATAGAGTCTGTCTGAGCTCGAAGTATTTATATTCGGTTAGCCTGGTGTTGAACCCGGTTGGACAAGATTTTCACCTCTAGTTCAACCCGATTTTAAAAGACTCTACGTGATTCCCTGTTCGGTTGGCCTTTTCCTTCCCTTCCGCAGAGCACATCAGTTGTATCACTCGCCAAAGTCAGCAATGAGGCCTCAGATGTACCGTACAAAGCTGGCTCTTCCTTCTTACGCACCTACGCGTGAGGTGTTTTTCTGGCGTTCTTCTGTCATGGCCTTCCCTCCCCAGATAAAACCATGTTCCTGCCCCCTGCTATGCACTCAAAACACACCCAAGTTTGATCATCGTGCCTCTTATAGAGCACCGAGGTTTCTTTTGCGTTGTGCCGCACTCCCAATAGAACCAAAATGAGCAAATGTCGCTGCATGTGACTCCCGTACATCTAAGGTACGTCGCCTCTGATCGCACTGCCACTCCACCTTAACCTCAGGTTTGCAGCTTTTGAAACCATGCTAGTTATTCCTTCGTGCTGGATGGGCATGCGTTCACGCCTTCAGAAGTGCCCCTCTACAGGAGCAGCTTGTGTGGCAGGGCCCGCCAGCCGTTTCCTCAGGGACCTAAAGATAATTTAAGAACCTAAGAAAAGATTCCACTAGATATAAGCGAGAACTTCTGGCAGTAGGCACAACAGTTACTATGACGCAAACAGGCCAGCATGTTGGCTCACATTCTTCTAGTGTCAAAGATCACTTGTCCACTTGTGGGCTAGCCCCGACCGAGTTTTCTGCCACTATTTGAAGAGGTTAGTTGTTCCACTTGTTTACGGCACGGTGAGAAAAGCAACATGCCATTACTCTCTGGATTTGTCTGATTTATGCTCCTGTCTCCTGAGTGCAAGTCTGCGACAACGGGCCAGTAATAGCCCAATGGTCCTAGCGATTCCCTAGTATAACCTGTAACTCTATCGAGTATTTTCTTGGCTTGCGGCGGCCTAGGTTTCGGATCAGATCACGGGATATGGAGGCGTGGGCCAAATTTCAATCCACTTCCATGCACTTAATTCTCCTAAGGTCCTTTGTGCCCCGGTGGAAAAACGAAACATGGCCGCGACAATACCGTTGACTTCTTCTTGATGGACCATCAATTTCCTCCTTCCAAGAACAACAGAACACCGGTGGAAGAACGAGAGTTCCCAGACCCCACTGAATTATGAGACATAGTGGCACGACAAGAAGCCTTCATCAAAGGCGAGATCCCGACGCTCACATTCCTTGGTTCTCTGTCCAGACTGCCGTGGTCGTGCTTGCGTGGATAATATTAAGGGCTTTCTGTGTTTCTACTGCATTTACAAACACGACAGGGGGTGTGGTAACGAATTTTAAGGACGAGAAGGAAAAAATAAAATAAGAAAAAGGAAAAATGGATAATAACAAAGGAAAAACAATGACACTTAAGAAAAGAGGAAAACGAAGTGGAGAAGTTCAGCGATTTAGGAATTGGGTACCAGTAGCTTCAGTGAGAGTGAGAACGTGCTAACTCAAGATGTCAGGTATGGCACTTCATCATACTAGGGTGCTACCTGCAACGCGACACGTGGACCAATCTCTGACACATATTCTGTTCGATTCCAATGCGGGTGGAGGGCCAATTGTGCGTAGGGTGATTTTGGTTTATACTTTGCTTTCTGCTTTTTGATGACTCGGAGGCATATTTACGTATCTTTTTGCCCAGAAGCTTGCCCCACATTTTCCTCCTTCTGCTGCTTATTTTAAGGTGTCTGAGCCTCCTCAATATCTCCCGGGACTCCTTTAAAACAGAACACCTTTTGGCAGTCTATTATCGTCACTTACTTTTTTTCTCGGTTTTCGCAGAAGGAGTTTAATGGCTCCATTTATCACGTCACTTTCAGGCAGTAACTTGCTTAGAAAAATGCCAACCGGGAAGCATAATACATCAGCCTTTTTGGTTTTGAAGGAACATTCCCCAAGGCTGAGGATCACCGCTCCATTATTGTGACCTTCTTGAAGAGGTAAATAAGAGTATTGTTTAGCTGCCCTATGTTTCAAAATACACCAGTGTCTTCTAATATGGTCTTACCTTGTATTTAGCAGCGATTGAGATGGGTGCCGGGCCAAAGGGGGTATAGTCTTTGGCGGGGTAGTGCAAGAGTTTGGAAAACAGGTGTGAAGATGGGTATACTCAATTTTACCTAGCTAGCCTATTACAGCTGGGTTTCAGTTTACCTTCGTATATTAAAGAGAGAAGCTGGCTTTCAGTATCGTCCACTCCGAAGCATCAGTGCATGGCCCATATCCTTTGTTTCCTGGTGAAACCCTTTTTGTTGCGGCTTCCAGCTTCACGTGTCCTGTTACTCAGTGGGTCCTGAGGTGGATTGCCATTCTGCGCTAGGTTTCCGAACAAGCTGTCCAAATGGGCATTCATTGTTTTTGGAACCCAGCGACCGTCTGGGCCTCCACCACCAGGAACTGAAGTTTGTTCCATCGATTTACTACCAGCTGAGAGAAGAAACTTACCCTAACTACCGTATTGCGGCAACGTTTCGCAAGCTTTGGTTCGTGTCTACGTTTTACAATAGCAACCTGAGCCATTTCAAGTCCGCGTAGCCCGTCGCAACTGAGAAAGCCTCAATGAGATCCTCCTTACCTTCCTTCTTGCCAGAGCGAACTGGTTTATTTCTGTAAGCTTCAGTTCATGGGGTCTGACTCGTAGTCCAGTAAACATTCGTGTATACCCCTTTTGCACACGCTCAAGTGGTGGCATGTCCTGATTGGATTTGGATGCCCAGCTTGAAAGGCACACCCCGAAGGCGACCTCGCAGGGGTGGTGTAGAATGGCAACAGTGCCCACGGCGTCCGCGGGGCAACTGTTCTCATTTAATATGGATGGCTTTATTACCTCTCATAGCGGCTTCCAAACATTGCCCCTGGGTCTTGGAATCAACAGCCAGAAACACTCCCAGACCTTTGACAATGCCAGTCCTCTCTGAAGCCTGCCCGCCCTCAAGCTCCTCGGGCGGACCTGAGGATTAACCCTAGGGGTTGCCCGCATCAGGTGGTTTGGGTGAGAGTCCTTACTCTGTGCACCACCGAGACATTTTATTGAGATCACCATGCAGGGCATTTTCCCTAGGATATCCCACCTTCCTGCCACAGTCGGCAAGCACAAAGTGTGCACAATAGAACCGATGAGCCAAGTCGTTTATACACACCAGGAACAGGAGTGGCCCAAGCGCCGACCCTCATGGGACTCCACTGGAAACCTTACCAATACAGGACCTATAAACCTCCGCTTGTGGGTAGAATCTCCTTTCTCTGGTAAACCAAATTATCCATCCACCCAATGGTGGATACACTCCAGGGGGTTGAAGCTTGTGCACTAGTAGCCTGTGTTTTGCTGGGTCAAAAGCTTTCCTGAAGTCTAGGTGGCAGACAACAAAATGTTTGCAATGGTCAAGTCTCCCCTTAACTTCATCCACGACACACGAAGTCCGTCGTGCATGGCCTCTTCTCCATAAAGTCATGCTGGCATACTCTAACCACTTCACCCCTGCGTACAAAGGAAACTGTTTTGTCTTGTGGAATCCTTTTCGGGGCCTTCAAAAACACAGACTTTAGGGTCACTTGTCTGTACTTGGAAGCTTCTCTACTCACATTCTTGTGAGTGGGCATCACGTGCTCCAGCTTCCAGTCTCACGGCAGTTGAAAGTCACTCAGGGGCTGTCTGAATAGTTGTCAGTTAGATTCGGCTAGCAGGTTGGGTATCGGCATCAACAGGGCTGGACGCGGTTCATCCGGGCCTGCTGCCTTATGCTATTGCAGTCCTTAGACCGGTCGGTGGCACTCCGACACCGCCAAATTAAAATAATGGGAGTGTTTCTACCACTATAGCTGCTTTGCTGTCCCTGAAGGTGGCGAAGCAATATATTAGCCTTGCTTTCCTTTGTTTCAGTGTTTTAGACCATCAAGTCCTTAACATTACAAACTTCAGCCCGTAAGGTTGGCCTTGACTGAGCATAGGCAAAATATGCCTTCGCGTTACGTTTCATCCCTTCAGCAAGCCTATACGCGTACTGGCGTCTGCACTCCGGTTGGGCTCTCAAAGCCTATCCACGAGCCATCATATATTCCAGTATTTTCCTATGGCACCCCTCTTCCTGAACCTACACCAGGCTTTGTGTTTTCTAGCCTGTGCCTTCCGCGCCCTGGACATCCATCACGGCGGCCAGCCACTTCGTTTAACACCCACGAATGATGCGGAGACATCGAGACGTACCTTCATGCTCCCCTTGATACGGTTCCATTTTTCTTGCGCGTAGTTATGAGCGACTTCCCAATTTTCTTCCGCCGCCGCATCCACCAGCGCCGGTGTCTTTAGTCCGCCGAGCTCACGGCGGCGTTCATCCGGCCTTACGCTTTTATGCGCCACCGGTCCGATATTTGTCACTCCGTGATCGCTCTCCCCAAATGGTGCTGTGATGACCACTGGACCCACGTCCTCTTCATACTTTGTCTTTACTAAATCAATCACCGCAGTATTCTGGTTTATCCCTCAGCGCTCTCCCGCTGCACCTGTGGGATGGAAGCTTCTCTTTGTAGGATCTGTGGAAGTGCACCTCCAAAAGACTTCGGTGATGCACCGAGGTCCTCACGATGAGCACCGCTTTATCTTTACTGGCCGCGACAATTGGCTCCAGTAGCCCAGCTCCCTCCAGTCCGATAAAGGACGGGCTTCGGTGAACGCGAATGAGAATCACGAGGCTTCTTCGCTTTCTAATTATACAGCTTCTACACTGCACAGTCAATAATCTCTCCTCCGATCTTTCTTGATGGCACAGGGGCTTGGCGACCAGTAGCAGCTCTCCACCTCCCAATCTTCCATCATTTCTATCACTTCTTTACTGCACGAGGTCCCTCACACAAGCATGAGCGACGGCATCCCGCGGTGTTAGACACGCATTGGTGGGGGCAATGACCTGTGCATCACTCGGCATAACCGTTAATTCATTCCATTTGTTGTGAATGCTAAGAACCGCCGAGTATAAAATCGGCTAGCACCCGAAACTAACAACCTTTTCTTCTTGGGGGATTTACGAGGAATTTTTAACCTTCTGAGCCCTTAACCTGAGAACCGCCTCCGTTTCTTCTTTTCATGGACCTCCTTTTCGTCAATACTGTTCACAAGATTTGCAAGAGGAGTTTGTGGGTTCCTCTCCAGTATCCTATCTCCAGCACGATTTTTATCACCTTGCGGGTTAGAGCACCTGCCGTCCTCCGTAAAACAGTAATCCAAGAATACTATAGCTCATCTTATTGCCAGCTTCGAAGATTTCAGATTATCAGGCTTCAAAATAGCTTTAAAGATTGCATGGGTAGTATACTTTCCAGTTGCATCATCAGGATTGACAAAGGCCGGGCCGCTTGATAGCCCAATTAATTCTTCCGAGGCTTCCAACACCCTGTCGCTGTGCCTTTGGATTGTGAACTTCACGGGGGCCGGTCTTGGCCTTTTGTCGCCTCCCGATATATTCGCCCCACACCTTCTCAACTGCAGGCCTCTTTTCGTGATGGCCTGGTCAGACAGGCCAATGCTTCTTAGCAAGTTTACGACATGATATCAAGTGGCCCTAATCCTCATTCTGTTCCACCTTATATACGATTCCGTACTTCCGCGAATCACCACATTTCCATATCTTCTCTTGGCTGTCTCACCAGTCTTCCATGGGTTTCATTCTATCGACAGAAATCCTTCCCATCTTAGAGTAAACCCTTCTATAATTTACTATGATCCTCCAGTTTCGTGGCGATTTTTAAGACAGCCCCTCGTTGCTCTCGGGTTTAGTCAGTTCGGGCTCTCGCAAGATAGACTGGTGTTGTTTCTCTGTTTAGCTTCGTAGTCCGCTTTAGTTTCACTCCTTTATTCACTCTATCTTTGTCCAGTCAGTCTTTGGATTTGGCTTCCAATCGACGGTCACTCCCATCAATTCCTTCTCCCGGCCTCACGCACTTGCTTTTGGGATGGAATTGCGAGTCATTTTTACTGGTTTTCACCCATCCGACCACCCCTAATACCCTGAACAAATTTTCATTATTGTGGATTAGCATTCCACGCAAAATCTCTTCAGTTGTCTACGTTGCCCATGAATCTCCTTTGCAATTTCACCAGTTTTATTCCATGTCCCGAGAAGACACCGTTTGCAGGAGTTGCAGATTATCACTTATACCCTAAATCCTCCCAGCGGTTTCTGTTTCCGCTTGATGCTTGAATTTCTTATCGGCTACCCTGCCCATCTTGGTCTGATTTGTGACGGCAGGGGCCATTTAAATTTGTGGTGATAAACCACCCTGCCGAGCAACTGATGGAAGACGAAGAAATAAAGTATGCAACGAAGAAAAGCAGAAATGATTGTGACGGCTCGAATTCCACAGCACAGTGATTCCCGTTACTTCGATGATCCGACAGAAAACAGCAGCCGAAGGATTTTCTGAGGTTTACCTGGCAGTTTCTGTTGCTCCTTCTTGTTATGTTTCCTCTTCCACGGATAAGGTTTCCGAGCAGCATCACGTCACGATGTCAGTTCAGTTCAGTTCTGGCCAAGTCTTGAAGACACGAGTCTTGAAATCTCGAAGTAGTGCACGGGTACGGGGCTGAAGCCCCAAACCCCCGGGTCTTGCGATTATCTCGCTACCTGAATGTCACCGATGAGCTGCAAGATAGTTTGATAGACAATGGGGCAGTGAAAATAGAGTGGCCTCAAAACACAAATCTTGGCAGTATCTTACATCTGGTATTGCAGGTGAGCTGGAAGGTAGACCGCTGGACAACGCGAAAGAGTTCAAGATACTAGTATCAATAGCATTTTGCCTTTAGTCATACTGGATAGCAGCGAGATAGATCACTGGAAAACGGAAGGAGGTACTTCAATCAGCTTGGATGGCTCAAGATATCCCATCTAGAAAAAGTCCTTCGAACAAAAAACAGCGAGATTTTTGAACCGCTCGAACCTTGCGCGGCTTGCGGTTAGGACAGAAAACTTGAGGCTCGGGCCAACGGATCAGTACAGGTATTCACTCCAGCGAGAGACAGTTGATTCTCACTGGGCTACGGCTTCCGTGTCTCCCTTTTGCTTCTTTTCAATCTGGGACCTGTGGAGGACTAATTTTAGGACTCGGTTCGCCGTTAGGGGGGCTCAGCAACCTCGCCTTTCCGAACTGGCTGTTTGGTCGGGCCTACCCACCAACCAAGAAATTGATCCATCTGGCGGCTTTTGGCTTTGGGGCTAGTATGGAAGGACTTATGTGAGTGGGGGATGAGACGGGCCTTGGAGGGGGTGAAAAGTAGGCGTGGTAGTGGAGAGCAACAGGCTTAAGGAAGATGGTAGATGAGAAAAAGGAAGGGCGCTGCTTTCAAATTTGCCCTGGGCGTGTTAAATCAGTCGACCTCAGGAAACACGGCCAACCAGCAACGGCCCAGACGGGCCTCAAACGGAGCCGCTGCATCCGCAGCCTCAAGTCCAGCCGGTAGGCCATCCCGCGCATTGATGACCTGGCACGTAAAAAAATGTGCTCAAACTGTCCTCAGAGCTCTTGGTTCCACCAGTTTGTACTCAAGGCCGTTGAGTCGGGATTCCTTGTTATTTCCTAAATCGGCTTCGTTTGGATAGATAGGCTCATGATCTCCTTGAAGACTTCTGTAAGTTCAACCCAAAGTCTTCTACTCCTTAAGGAAAGCCGCTTCAGTGCAATGAATCACTCTGTATATGGCTTGTCCCCCGTTCCATTTGCAATCCTTGTGATATGTCTTTGGAACTTTTCCGATACTGTGACTTCTTACACCGGAGTGGGAGCCCAAGATTGAAAACAATATCTGAATTGTGGTCTGAATACTGCTTTTTGTTGTGATAGCAGTACACGAGCCTCTCGTAATGCGAATGTGCACAGTAGTCGTTAGAGCTCCCGTTTTGCCCTGGTTGCGGCTAGGGGGCAGTGTTCAGACGGTTGGAAGCGGTCATTTAGCATAACTCCTAGTCCGTGATATCTGTGGCCCGTGCTAACATCTGGGAGTCATTCGGGTCAATGTATTTTAGGCATCCATCAGCGTCCTGAATCGGGTGCCTAAAATTCCCCACACTCGGTGGCAGTTGCCACTAGATAGTCCAAACTTGAACCCTATTTAGGTCCTCTTGAACGTATGAGGTGCCAGTCTCTCCTATCTGTTTCAGGTCGTCTGTAAAAAGGTGACCTGAGTTTCGCATAACATCCTCTAGGTCGTTCCGTAGGTGACGAATAGAAGCGGAAGCGGCTCTGAAGCCTGTGGGACTAACTTGATGGCCCTTACTCTCGTGGATCTGCTGTCCTCTACCTCTGTATAGTACTTCCCTGGGCTAAAATATGCACGGATCCACTCCGGGACCTGGAGCGCGCTCCCGAGTGCCTCCATTTTGCCTAGCAGCGGTTGGTGGTTCACTAATTCGGGGCTTTCTGGAAGTCCAAGCAGCAGACCTTGACCTTTTCTCCTTTATCCATTCTAGTTGGTACTTCCTCCAAAAATGCAAGGAGGTTAGACAGACAGGGTCTGTTTTTAACAAGTCCATGTTGTCTAATGGAAATGACCCTTAGTCCAGCTAAGGCGGTGGCCACTAGGTCTCTGATCTGCCCTTTCAGTATTTTTAGGGGCTTTGGCAGTAAGCCGACCGGCAAGTAATTTCGCAATTCTCCCCTCCTGCAGCTTTTGTGTAGGTGGACGGATTCCGCCTTCAGGAAGTCTCCTGGTAGTTGTGAATCAAACAGCGACCTAGCTTACAGATAGGCCAAGGGAGCCGCTGGGATGTGGGTTAAGGGGCGTAGAATCGCCGCTTGGGTGCCATCTGGCCAGGCTGCCTCATGCCGGTTCTGTCCTTCAAGGGCTTTTTGGCATCATAAAGGAAGAATAAAAGTGGCCGCTCCGTCAGTGGTCGGATGACAGGCCAGTAAGCGGAGTCCAGTCCACAGTCATGATAATATAATATAACGATTGTAAATTCCTTGACCGTGTTAGAGGCACACGCACCAGGCATGACAGGAGAATACAGCTATGAAGAACAATGCGAGGTATTCATAATTTTGAAATTTGGGCCTCACACGACTTCAGTAATAAAAAAGCGGGGTAGTTCCTGAGTAAACTAAACTAGTCATAGCTAACGCCGCAGTTGTGAATCTGTTTTGAATTCAGGGGAAGGACATTGTGGGCAGCTAGCCGAAAGTGAAAACTTGGACAAAAGCGATAATAAAGAATGCTAAAGGTGCAGAGTTTGAAAGAACCAGTGAAGCAACAGATGTCAAACATCACAACGTGGACAGTGAGTTAAAGCAGGAATCACACATGGCTTGCTTTAGGAGCGCCAAAAACTGGCTACGACTTGTCTGGTAGCCGGAGTGGATCAAGCCGATCTACAAAATTTTGCGTGCCGTTTATTAATGTAAAAATAGAGGAGAGAAGGAGTGAAAAGAGATTCAAAGAAGAGTTGGGATGTGTAGAAGGAGTTGCTAGAATGCACCAACTAGATACTTGAAGGATCCATATCGAAAAACTGGGTGAGAGTGATACCAAAGGACGGTTAAAACTAGGCCTGCATGGGGGTTCAAAGAGGGTAGTCAGAGGGGCCAGCGGGATATAGACAAGATTGACCTAAAATTGGATTACCAACTGCGAAGCCTGTGAAGCTAAAGCGAGTGAGTCGGAGGCGATAACTAGATCGGCCTTTTTGTATCGGTAATTTCAGTGCCATATGGAAGTTCACATGAGGTTAAGTCTCAGTCAGTGGTGCAGTGTACTTTTGAACATGAAAGTTGACTGGGAGCAGAACGGAGAACTTCAAAGAGGAGCCACCGAGGAAACAGTCTATTGGAGACAAACGCTGCTGATGCTACCAAGCTAGTATGCAGAGATGATGAGGAGGGGGAGAGCAGCGGTAACTGAGGAAGGTCAGACCAGGATGAACATCAGAAGTTGAAAAAGTGTAAAGATTAGATTTTCTGTATACGCGACAAAAGAATGAATAACCAAATTCTGACTATATGTGTTTGGTATTTCGTTTCATAAACACTTCTTTTCTGTCGGTGGCAGGTAACGAACGACGAGAGTGTCATGCAAAAGGGGCTAGGCTGAAGAAATGGTGGGAGCAGGTTGGGAAAGCAACGTTGAGGGCTAGATTACGGACATTAATTTCGGTACTGTGAAGCAAAATGAGTTGAACTGTTTGTATGGAGCATAGAAATTAGATAATGTGGGGATGTGGGGTGATGGTTGGTGTCAGCCATCATCTTTGCGGTCCAGTGAGAATGCCATGATGGATTGTAACCCTGATTATAGGTTTATCATCACTGGTCAGCCATGTGGGTCGCACCGTATGATATCAGCAGGCGTGAATATGGGTCTAAACACTGGCCAATGCGATTGATCAAATCGTTGGGTCCGTACGGTAATCCGGGGATAACGTCGAGTTGGCTGATGGCTACCCAGGCAACCAGTATGTTATGAAAGAGATCAGGGGGCCGTACATCTGAAGAATGTTCAAGCTTAGGTTATGTATAACCTTTTTAATGGAAGTCAGATAGTGGTCACCTTGACTGCAGTATGCACAGGTGGAAATGCAGCGAAGTGGCCCGGAATACATCGAACAATCTAATGCCATTGACGGCTGCGTTCAAATGATGTTTTTGTTGCCTGACCGCAGGTGGGCCGATCCATTGGGGATTGACGTGGAGAGATGGCGGTCGTTTTGTGGAGTAGTTGGGTAATGCTGAAGTTATAGAAAGATATCAATTGCAGGCTTAGCCACAGTGAGAAATAATTAAGTGGAAACGTTGTAGAAGAGAAGAAAGGCTCACTGGAGGACCGGGAGTAAAACAGTAGAAAAGGGTGATATCAGAAAGGGAACGGAAAAAGAATACAGCAAGTCTGGTCGTTGTACCAGCTGTGAGTGAGGACGGAAGAAATATTGAAAAGGAAAGAAAATACTCGGAGTCAAGTTGAGACCTTTTAGTCTGGATGCTTAAGTAGTGATTTTTCGAGGGGTCTTGTGAAATCACAAGTTTAGGGAAGCTGGGTGCGAAGATCGGTGGGTAATGATTAATGCAGAATAGTGTTCTGTGCCACAGAGCTGGAACTTACGGAAAAGTGAAAGAAGAGGGATCATAAGAAGGCTGGGTTAAAGCCTTGGAAAGGGAGAATTAAGTGAAGGTGACAGCCTATCACTAAGGGAAACAACGGTTTGCTAGGGAAGCTAGTGTCAGTGAACATTTTGGTTCAGCTATTGAGTCAACACAGTAGCAGAAAAACCATTGCTGACTTTGGGCAATGTTGATGCCTGGCCCCGAGGAGAACATAGATATAGTGAAGATGTTGAGGGTAAGTTATAAAATTGCAACGATTGCGCTGCTCCATCCGGCAGCCAATACGGGCGGGGTTTAGCCCTTGGCTGCGGTCCGCAGGACCGGAGTGTCATCAGAGCAGCGGCTGCACGGTATAACTCTTCAAACGGCGTATTGACTACTGCGTTAGATATTGGAAGGCTGGTTGAGGGTACTGCAGGGAACCCAAATGCGTTGAAGGTGAGAAAGGCTGGGTCGGCGAGCATAAGGGGGTAGCACGGGCAGCGAGCTCTATCCCCGCATTGGTTCATACAAAAAGAACTGAAGGATATCTCGAGAGCTCGGGATTTCCCATGTGTAGGGCCGGGTCCGGGCTGTTGTCAAAAATCCATCCGTTGAGGAGGGAGGACAGAGAGCATTAGCTTAAAATCCTCCCAGCCAAAATTGTTTTTTTCGTCTTATTTAGAGAGGAGCGGAGGAAAAACTTACGTTGTAGGATAAACTCCTCAATTCCGGTCTGATACGCCCTTCTTCACTCGCGTCCCACCGGGTCCCATACTGATAAGGATGACTGATTCCCCTTTTTGTAAGACGGCCTCAAGCTAGATGCCATAGCTTGCGGGGACTTTGCCGTCGCAAGCTGTGGAAGAAAGCAAAGGATGGAACGAGCATTCAGATAATGGCAACGCTCGTGGGACTATTACTAAACAGCTTGCTTCCGCCATTAACAGAGTCGGAAGGGTTCCAGTAAATGAGCTAGCCATCTGGTGACTGTATCGTTGATTATGATATGTAGGGCAACTTCATGGGCATGACGATGCTGATGGGAATGCATCACCCTTAACTTTGCAGGGGCGGACAGCCAGCTAGTGATGGGGCATTGGATGATTGGCGCAGATAAATCAATGGATTTCGGCCTAAAGACGAAAGCTGGAGATGGAAACTGATGAAATGTGAAGGCCTTAGGATTCATTATTACGAAAATTGATGAATAAAAGAGTGGATTTTTTTCGGTAGAGATTTGGTTGCAGGTCGCTATAAAATAACTTCTTGTTCAGTGGCGGGTTAGCGTTGTGTAGAAAAATTAAGCGTTGTATGAGGAACAGATTGATGATGGAAAACTATTTCGAAACCACGAGCCTCTGGTGTAATAGTGAGGTATGGTTCTGACGGAGCCTTAACCTGGATCTTAAATTGTGGGCTAGATATCGGTGCGCAAATAGTAGTCTAAAACGGCAAGATCTGATGAGGGGGAGAAAAAAGTGACTAAATGAATATCTAGAAGCGAGCTAATAATAGCCATGTCGTGGCTGTGGAAAAGGCGACACCAGGATTGGCGGAACTGGAAAATTGGCGATTGCAGAGTCAGCGAAACAGATGAAGGTAAAACAGAATTACCGGGCTGAAGATGGAACCATTCTGCAAGGGATCGTAAGACAAGAATAGCTGGAAGTTAGAGCATGAAAAACAAAATGCCACTATGACTGGGGGTTGAGTTTGGTTAAAGAAGCACATCAGGAAAATTTCCAAGACGGCCCCTGTCGGACTTTGTCGAGAGAGAATTAAAAGCGTAAGTCACATGATAAGATGCGGAAGAGAAGCAAAGCGAATTGGTAAGTAACGAGAGAGTGGGGAAAACAAGTGCACCGCGGCTGTGGCGCAAAAGACAGTGAGGTGCTCAAACAAATTCATTGGTCCTGTGTTCTTTTGTGTGCGGATCTATAACTTGTAATATAGTTCGTTCTGTGAGGCTTTTGCTCATGTATATCTTGAAAGTCTGAGATGGCCTTATGAAACGTATAATATGGGGTATTTTTTCCATAAAGCTGCGTCATTGACCAGAAAAATGTGGGATCTAAGAGCAACTCTAGAAATGGGAACGTAACTGCGTTGTCCCTAATATTACAGAATACAATGAAGGCAGCAAATTTCCGGGGCGCGGGGCTAATACGACGATTTGATTTACAACAACACAATGGAGGAATGTGAGGTTCAGTTTCATGCGTCTAGGCCATGGTGAACCTAACTTCAAACACTCACGGTCCTGGCTCTAATTGAGTTGGGTGGCAAAGCTAACTAACTCTTTTGTCTTCAGCTGTTAAATCTTTTCAGCAGACACTTTAACCCACTGGCTCGTGTTCGAGTATATTGTGAAGCAGTATCCTAAAAGGGCTATAACGTGAACGCTATAGGTGTTAAGTTTGATTTTCGGAAGGCTAAACGTCCTATGAGGCACGCCTGTAAGCCATCTAGCCTTCGCAATTTGAGGGGTAGTGAGTTCTGAGAAGATGAAAGTAGCTGAATACAACAAATCTCAATCTCATGCTGACAGGCTAATAGAAATCGGAAGACCATCAATACTGAATGTACCTGAGGGGACATTGCAATTGAAGGCAGGAACCATGCTTTTCTCCGTGCAAAAGTTCATCAATGAATCGGCGCACCAAGAAAGAAGGGCTGTTAGATATTGCAGTACTAAATATTGTGCAGTCAAAACTTTACAAGGTTTTGACGTTTTGCTCGGGGGGATGGAGACTGCCACAACGAACGACATTGAACACCGTTCATGTGTGAGGAGGAGTAGTGGGTCTAAAAGTTTGCCTTGTATGGCGTCACTGGTTACAGACTTGGGTTTGGAGACGGACCCACTTATCTGAACTAACTGGTGACGATTAAAGAAATAAGAATCCAACCAACTGAGTAACGAGTCCGTGATGCCTTGAGATTTGGCACGTGATAGGAGCCATGCTCGTGGGACTCCTTCAAAAACCTTCATATTAGGCAGGATAATAATCATGGACACGCCTATGTCAGTAGCCTCAGTGACTGACTTCAAGAAGTTAACTTGACAAGTAGAGAACCAATTATTTTCCACGAAACAGCGCTGATCCACATTGAATAAATTATTTGTCAGAAGATGAGTGATTATCTTGTTTTTATTAGGCTTTTACTTGATTCGGGAGATTACTGCTGTTTGATGGGTAGGATAGTAATTTTGGGGAAAACGAACAGAGCCTGTTTTGTGCAAGGGGCTATTTGTAGAGGTTTCTTCTTGGGTAGGGAACGAACTAAATTTCATAGATAAGTTGAATAAATCTGATAAAAGGATAGGGATTTATGGACCTCAGAGCGAAAGCCGCCGATGGAATGCCGTATGGCCCTGAGCGCTAAGACCGCTTCATAAGGATTTGAAGTGAAGAAGTATCATCGGGGCGAAATAAAACTGTCGATAGGGTTTCACTGGGTAAGCATGTAGAGTGTGCTCCAGGATTGGATACACTGGCCGTTAGGACTGAAGCGAAAATCGTGTTGAAAGCTCCATCTTTTCCCTGTGGTCTATCCAGAAGGGAGATGTTGACAGTGATAAAAAAAATAATCTTGCGAGGTTGAGTGTTTCTTGCTTTCATCAGCTTACCCTGGACTTCTGCCTTCTTGGGATGGCACAGACATTTTGAGTCTTGCTGAGTGAGCATGCGTTCAATTTGTGAATTGATTGCCATTGATACTGGATCTATTTGGATGCACACCGACAGCTACCGGGTTTTGAGTGCAAGTCGTCGAAAGTTTGGAGTTTGCGTTTCATCAGCTCTCGGGCCTGTTCGTTCTGTAGCTCGTCAGGACTGGCTTGGCTGGGGTGATAGTGTTTCAGCGCTGATAGAGAATAGAACACAGCTCATCTGCTGCCATCTGGGGACTGGGAAAAAGAAACGCCGTGTCCTTGTTTTGGGATTTGGTTATGTTTGGAAGGCAGCTCCAGTAAGCTTAGCAATATGGTCTAGCGGATGGTTTGGAGTAAGTTATTTTTGTCTACTTGCTTACTTATTCTCGTGATAGAGGAAGCGTTCATGTACTCCAGTCACCCAGAATCTCCCCCATTCTTGGTGTTTGCGCTTCATTGCTCTATTTGTGCGACATTTCCACCATGGTTTGTGGGCTTAAATTGAAGCCCAGCGTAGCCCTGCTAGTTCCCCTGTAAAAAAAGTATTTTCCTCCACTACGCACCCAATACTCGTTCAGGGAGCAATAAGCACTCCGAACAAGTGATTCCGCAGTCTTTCGCTGACATCTTCCATCTATGCACCATTTAGCCATTCATCTGGCAAATTCTCCCTGCCAACAAGGAACCGGATTACGTTGTCTTTTTTTCCTCAGGGGCATCAGTTCGAACCGCTTACACTTCTGCGGAGAAGTTAAAAATCACCATAACATTGAGCATACCTGTGAATGTGCTATTTACTTATCTTACCCTCATCGTAGTCAAGCAGCGGTTTGGAAAATAACTTCGTCGATGCCCTTTCTTTCTGCTATTGAGATAAATGAAAATCCTGGGAATGAAGGGGCTTCCTTCATTTCTGTTTCACACTGACGGGTATTTTAGTAGAATTGTGCCTAATTCCGCGTCAGAAGGAGGGCTTCAACTAACCACTACAGGCTCCAAAGGTCCCCTTCGAAAATTTGTTGGCGGAGCTGCTTCCCATGAACTCAGTGGCAAATACCTTGCACTCTCTGAAGTCCCATGTTGGGCTACAGATAACACTGATGCCACCCCAATCCTTCATCTGCAGGGTTGGTTTTGAACGCGCTCAGATAATTCGAACACGCCGAAGTTGCTTTACTATTCCTTCAAGGCCATGATTTGACGGTGGACATACAGTCCATTATCGTAGACTTCGAAGCCAGTTCTCACCACTTACTACTGATTCCGCAAACTAATATATCACTGTTGTTCCTTCATTGTTCCGTTTTATTCTGGGCAGTGATGAACCAGTTTTGCGCTTATGCCTCAAGCCCAAGTTAACCCTACGTATTCTGTTTCATTAGGCACATTAGTTGTGCTTCGCTGGTGACCCTGGTTGTCATCACGCTCCGTGGTGCACTTTTCAACACCTGACTGAATTTCGTCTTTCAGGTTCATTTGCAAACATAGAGGCAGAATAATTCGCATGACAAAATTATTCGCGGAATATTTCTCACTCGCCCTTTCCCGAATAACTCGACTCCGTCGCTTAACGTCATAATTTTACGAGCTCGCATCATTCAACGCCTTTGGATACACTTGATTTCACCCAACTTTTCTGTCTGACAGTTACCAAGTTTTAGTTGACCTAGAGCCCTGGCATGATGATGGCCCCTGGTCTCGAGCTTCGCCAAACTTTGGTTCTTGATGGACAGTAGTTTTGACAGCATAAATAGGGTGTACAAACATTTTGTGTGCTTATGCACTGTTGCTCAATCCAGTAAAATACTCGAATCAGTTTTTCTTGTCTTAGTGACTCATTTATTTGACTACTCCTTAATCTTATTCCGAATAGCGACGCGCAGAACGCTCTATCGGGAGAGGCGAGTGGGATAGCCGTCACTCGTTCAGTCAGTAGGCTCACATGGATAACAGTCTGAAGAACCTGTATCGACCTTTCCGTGCGCTCAGTTATCTTTTTTATCACAATATCCCTTTTTGGGGCCTATATGTTTTTGTACACCGCAGCGAGGAAAGCATTCCGTCGTCTGGGGTCCCCGAAATCCGCCCGAGTAGGTGCCCTCTGTGCTTGCAAATTAGGATTTGATCTTTACCTACCTAGAAGCACTACCTTTTTATTAAGAGCACGTCCTATTACCCCTACATGATTCAATAAGTCGATAGCCCCTTGTTTCAAATTTGACCTCACTGCAGTGTCTCCCCGTAAATCTACTCACCTAGTCCTCTTACTGCCGGGTTCCTGTTCCGGTCCAATGCTATTCCTATGCTCTCCTGCGTGGCCTCAATGACCTCTAATTTAGCCGGCCTGAAACCGCAGGCTTTTTTTATTGACCCACCAATAGGTTTGGCAAGTTGGGCCTTCAGATTTCAGTTCCCCGTGATACTGTATAGATTTATATGACTAAAAACTCGGTGAAATTCCCTATATGGCTTCACAACAAGTGGCGGTGGCCTCGCTAGTCAGCGTCAGGAACGGGGCTCTATTTGTACTATTCCCCGGAAGAAGGGAAATCCCTGCTTTCGTCTGCCTCCGAACATGAGATGCTTTCCGTTCCTTTTTCACAGCGACTCATCGGGCCCAGTTTTAGACCCTGCGGATATGTTTCTTCCTCTCACGCACGACTAAGCATGCCGACTACAAATAGTCATAGCAAGAGCAGAGCACCAAACCTTTTTCGTTGGTACACAGCTTGTCTAATGAAACTAATTTGAGCTAAGGTCTTAACACACTCCGCGCTGAGCATCCGGAAAACTGCTTTCGCCATTCGCGAGAACTTCACCTTAACAATGAGCTTTACCGCCTTATGCGGCGCTACTTTTGGTTTCTGGGTGCTGGACGTTACTGGAGTCATGATTTCGAAAATATCGATCAGCTGTGGCCTTCGGTAGATAAGACCAGTAGTGATTGGGACAGGAAAAGAACATAAATCGTAAGAGCGGCGGTAGATCGGATTAAACTTCCATTTTCACGGGGGCTTCCAATGTTACACACAACAGCTGCAATCGGGCAAAGTAGCAAGCACTTTGACTCCTTTTTCTCCGCCACCTCGTTGGATTCACCCCGATAAGCCCATTCGGGTCGACTGCTTCAGCTTAACTGGTTTGAGCTTTTGCCGGCATCTTCATTTCCGCTAGTCATTCATCCCAAGTTAGTTGTCCTTCCCTTTATTCCCGGTTCTGATGATGCTTCCTTCGTGATCCCTTTTGGCTGTAGAAATATATCTGGGTTCGTGCTGCAAACACCTTTGCTTCTTTGAGTTATGATTGACGATTCTTAAGGTGCAGAATATACCAGATTTATCGCCGCTGTTAACCCAAGAAGGTAGAAAATTTCAACCTCCTGTGAACATTCTATTCCTCTGTTTTATTCTTCCAGTGCATCTCTTATTCTCTCATCATTTTCGCTTCTTTTCTGTAATTTTTACCCTATTTTTTGTTTTCTCTTACCTTTCTTGTTTTTCTCTCTCTGTTTATTTCCTCTTCTCCGTTTGCCATGTCTGATCTGATACTTCAGTCGAGTCTCTTCGCCCTAGGTGGTTCGAGTGATGGCACAGATTGATGGATGAGGATACAATTTTTCACGTAGCACAAGGTTGACCCTGCGGTCCGGTAGGTCCTCGTAGCAGGGCAATCTATGTACTGGCCCCAAGGCTTCCAATAGGATACTTAACGGTTATTGTAGTCTGAACCGCGGTTGTTTGCCTCAGTTCGAGGGTCCGTTTTACGATGGAATTTAGACAGGTTTATTGAGGATAGCGAAGGTAATATTTTGACCTTTTTCTCGGTTTTCTACCCTGTTTTCCGCGTTCCTTTCTCTAAGATTCCGATAAGAACCTTGCTAAGTCGCTCTTCACTTCTTCATCATGGCCAAGTACCGCTCCACAGAATGCGCAGCCTCAACCAATGGACGTCCAGATCATTGTGCTTACGGGCTTCAAGGTCTCCTCTGTGCTTCGCCAGCCAGGTGGCCCGGATGTTGTGGTTGCCCAGTAATGAACTGCGAGAAAAGACATGCAAAGAGGTTTGGTTCAAGAGAACAGGGTATTGTGTTTGATAGACAGGTTTAGTGCCTCCTTTAGTTGCATGCTTACTCTGCGGGAGTAACTGACTAAAGGAAGGGACGCAATAAGCTGCATTTAATTGCGCATGACGGAGAGGCCGGTGTGTCTTGTCCTGAAAAGAAAGGGAGAGAAGAAATGATACTCCACGGACAAGATGGGCGGAAGTACATTTGCCTAGCCTAATCCGAGCAAACCTCCTCCCGGCAGTCATTCAGCCGCCTTTTAAACATGAAGATGCTACCTCGTACTATCACATTGGACGGTTGTCTGTCCTGGTGATTCGTTATATTGCGAGAGATAAATGTACCCCAGCGCTTCCGATGTCCCGGGTTTCAGCAGTTTGTTCGCGACTTCTGAGGGTTGGGTTGTTAATTAGGCCTAGTACCGGCTCGTGGGTTTTGATAACCTGTTGAGCCTCTTGAAAATCTCATTCAATCTTGCAGGCGAAATACGCTGAGAGGGCATAGGTCAACGACAATGAAACATTTTCCGTATGTTTTCCACCTTAGCTTAATAATCTTTCCAGTAAGCCGTCTTTGAAGGCTTTATTGAGGCTGAATATCTAGTACCGGTTTTGATGCAAAGGCCCCAAAACGGCAATATTCCAGGTGGAGCGCTGAAGCCTTTTACTGATGTCTTCATACGCTGCTGGGTGGGCTTGAAAGTTTCGTGCACTCAGAAGCTAAGATTATTCACAGATTCAACTGTCGCCACCACCCCGGTGACCCATTATCGAAGAACCAAGTCATCTTCTCCCCTGCACTGAAGCCTTTGTTTGCACCTACCCCCGTTTAAAGGGAGCTCCTATTTTTGTGCCCGCTTAGACATTCTGGTAGAGTCTTCCTGTTATCAGTTTGAAGGAATATCTCCCGCAATCATTAGAAAGTCCGTTGAAAGGGGGTCAGGGCTCTCCGTGATTTCCTTCAGGCTATTTATGTAGATAGCAAGCGGCAGGGCCCCACAATCAACCCTCGGGGTACATCTCTGCACGCCCTAGCTGCGCTTGATGATGCTTTCTGGCATGGACACGAAACGTTCCACCTGTAGGGTATGCCTTCTTCTAGCTTAGCTCCCCCGCGTTGTTCTCATATATTCAGTTCGCATACCAGTAGGCCGCATTTTATCAGTCTAGGGCCTTCCGGAATCAAGGTAGCCACGGTCACCCCACGACATATGATGTGTTTCGTTATACTACCTCTGCCGATCCCCTCTACTGCCTTAAGTACCACGGCGAGTACGCCATCCAGCCTGTAGCTGGATTTAGTTCCTCCTTATTTACCTCGCGGACTGTAGCCTCTTTACCTGCCGATCGGTGAAAAGGTAGCCTATCGAAGGCCAAGGGCTTTCTGAAGGGATATGCTAACGCCCCGAAGACTTTGCAAGCCGGCCGATATAAGGTGGCGCAGTTGACCCCATTTAGCCCGGCCGCCTTGTTTCACTTAACCATTTTGTGACACTTTGTATCTCAAGCGGCTATGTATGAACCTGTTCATGTGGGAACTCGACGGGGTTTAGACAGTCAAAGATGGTTTGCACTCGCCTGCAGAACTCAAAGTATTTCTGCTTCCTTTTCGTCACTGCCCGCGCGCCTGCCCAGTTCGTGAACAATGCTCCCTATTGCTTCCAATTTCAAGTACTTGAAGCATGCCTTGAGCATCGAATGAACCTATTTACTAACCTAGCCACTCCATCAAAGTGCACTCTGATCATCTCCGTTTTG
The DNA here is from genome assembly GCA_948099385.1 of Fasciola hepatica. Lineage (NCBI taxonomy): Eukaryota > Metazoa > Platyhelminthes > Trematoda > Plagiorchiida > Fasciolidae > Fasciola > Fasciola hepatica. The sequence goes on from CANUEZ040000019.1 coordinate 10,254,034, forward strand.
TTTTTCTTCTCGCGTACTTCTCTCTTAACCCCTCCTCGAGTGCATTCTTTGACTGGGCATGACTAAATATCTAAGGATTTTTCTCAGCATTTTTTGTAAGTGCAAACCCCAACGTTCTGTTAGCGGTTCCTCCTATGTTGGGAGTTGAATATCTGTTTTCGGCACATTGCAGCCAAGCCAACCCACTTCCGACCACTCTGGAATCCAACTAGTTCTACCTCGTGTCAGAACTGACTTCCTAACTGCTTCCGTCACTATTCAGGTTTACCGTTATGCTCTCTCCCGTGCAACTTAGCAAACTAGTCCTACAGCTCGAGTAGGTTCCGCTTAGTTTGCCTGCCGTTGCCTTCAGTAGCGGCATTTTCTTTATCACCTCCTCAGCACACTCCAGCTGCTTTTGTATTAGGTGTGTCCGCTTTCAGCTTCCCGAAATTTGAAGGTCGTTTTGCTCTGTAACTTTCGGTTATCTAGGGTTTGGAGCAGTATTTAAAAATGTGTGCTTACCCCTCACCTAGGGTGAAAGAAGCTCATTCAGTCCCTCTCCCGTATTTTTCAAACTCCGGATCCAGCAGGAGTGGTTAATTTCCCGTTTCGTTTCTGGAATTCTTTTCCGTGCTGAAATGTTATTCAACCATGGAGCTAATTGATAGAGTTGTCCTTTGTACCACAAATACAGCTTTCAGACTCCCTTTCCCTTATAGGCAGAATGAAGTCCTCGACAAATGGCATGGAGTTTGCTCCTGCCTCCATCGGTTTTAGTGCTCGAGTTAGTTCTGTTCTCTAGCTCTAGAGTTCGGGCGCCTGTGAGCACATGCGATCGCGGTTTGTTCTCATGGGTATTTTGGCTATGAGGGCGTATAGCCGTGCCTTCGTCTTACGTAATCTGACCTCCATTTCAATGTGAACCAAACCCTCCCTAATGAGAAGTGTCAATGCACCGTCTGCTGTTTCACCGTATCCGTCCTATCACTGGACCAGTTAGTGGTTTTCAACTTCCCATGGGACATAAAAGGCCGCGCGCGGCGCGCGGCCCGAAAATCTCGCTGCTAGATTTCTGACAAATTTCCCATGATAGAATCTTTCGTGCCACTCAAGCTGAAGGGACTCAGCAAAGCTAAACTTCTCCAACGGTCCAAAGGCCCATCTTCCAGATCCCCGGTAGTTCAAGACGCAGGATGTGGTCAAGACTAAAGTACTTAACCCTTTCGCATTGTCCAGTGGTTTATCTTCCAGGTCGCCGGCAATACGAGATGCAAGGCAATATCAAAGTTTGTATTTTGAACCCTGTTTCGTTTTCCCATTTCCCCGTTATCCACTGAACCATCTTACAGCTCACTGGTGACATTCAGATAACTGGGTAATCACAAGATCCGAGAACATTTGAGCCTTAGCCCCGTGCCCGTGTATTAATTCAGGACTTCAAGACTTCAAAAAGCCACCTCCCGAATGCTCTGACTGCTCCGGCACTACCTCTCCTGGCCCTTATCATCAATTTCGTCCATTTGTAATAAATGCTCCAAACATTGCAACATAACATAATCGAGGTGTCTTCCTGTAAAACCAACCTCCTTACCTGAAGTTTGTGTTCTGCCCTGAGCGAACCATCCCAGTGACCGTGAGTTGTCTTGCATCTAATAGAAAAAAAGTCCTAGTTCACTGATTCGCTTTCTTGACCGCTCACTTTGCCTGTTTGACGCTTTATGTACGCCTCGTTGACATCAAAACACTTTTTTCTTTTGTTGCCTGATCAAAAGACCTATTATTAAGCGGCCTTGGATCACTTCTGTCTTCCAGTGAACAGCTTTTTCGTGTCTCATCTCTCATTAGGTCCTCAAATACTGCAACCTCATGGCAGTCGGTCCAGTTCACTCAAGCCCGCATACAAGGAAGCGGCTAGGATGGACCAGGTTTTCGTTTCGTGGGCGACTTTCGCGGCTTCCAACACTGCTCTTCCAAGGTGGAATCCAGCGTCTGCCTGCACATATACAGGAACCGGTTGAGTTATGCGGCCTCGTGATGTGTCATAACTTCTTCCGGATTGCAAATGTGAGATATACTCGTACCGAAAATTCCATCATGAGTTTTAGACCAAGGTCGTGCGTCCTCCAGACAGTGCTCAAGCTACTGGTGCACAGGCTGCACAGAAAGGGCGAAGGTCGTGTTAAGCCGAGCATCCAGAAGTGCTTTGGTGGGCTCCCAGTGGGGAACCCCATTAAAACTTAGTGTGCTTCATCAGTTCTCCACCAAAATATGGAGGGGAAAAGTAGGGTCTGACTGCTTGCTTACTGCAATATTAGTCAGGATTTGTGAAAATTTACTTATTAGTCTGGAATTCCACAGGAAGATGAAAATATCTACGAATTGATTCGCCTATGACAAACTCTGCTGTTCAGTCGGCCTGGGCCAGAGAAAATCTGTAGCGCTCAAGGAAAAATAAGGGGCATTCATGAAAGCCCGGGCAACTCTTAGTTTTATTACCTCCCCAAAAAGCCACTCCAGTAGTCTTTTGTCACATCAATAAAGAGGTGAGACTTAACTAACAGCCTGATAGAACTTCGTCAACTTTTTCCCACGAGCTCTAGTTTGGGAATCTGAAGCCATCTGGAAAAGGCACTCCGGTCTAAGTCCAGAAATGCTATTTTCTTCCTTTAACGTCCCTATTTACCACCCACGGAATCTCCTAACTTCCGCAGGAAAATGTCCGAGTTCCTGGTGTCTGCTCGCGCCCCTTCCCTTCTAATCTTTAAACTTGCGCATCCCATTTGTTTGCGCTGTCTCCAAACTAGCTGCACCGTTCTCTTAAAAAGGCTATCTTGTTTACACACCAGATTCAAAAGAGGCCTGACTATAGCCAATCATATTGGAAACGGCACATTCGGGTTTCTGGCCCACAGTGCTATTCATAATCTGAAGAGCTTACTGCGTGCCTTGTGAGCAGCTGCTGCAAGCCTTTCATCCCAGGATCTAAAGGTCTCTAACCATGTTCAGCCTATCCAGGGTGAATACTCCCTGGTCATGTTTGACTGCCACGGTTGCAGCTGTTCATGAGGTAGTTTTCTCCGGCTTTGATTGGTAGGCCCCGATTTTCACTTTATTTGGAGCCGAAACTGTCCTTGCTTAGATCATTTCTTCCCCTATCCCCAGACAAAGCAACATCAATGAAACAGCAACTTAGTAAAAGCATGACTGCGACTAGATCGTGTATGAATGGGTTCAAAAGACATTGATTTATTTGAACGTAAGACGTGTGAACCAGAATGGAAGCTACAATTAGCGGAATATTATTTTATGCTGACTGTTGGATTAATTGCTAATTTTTGACCAGACGATCAAAGAATGCAACGCCTAGGAACTTCCCAATCAGCCCAATGCTCAACACAGTAGCGCGAGCTCTGAGCCAAAACTAAGCTTAAATGTCTCGTGACGTGTGCCATCGAAGATTGCACAGAAATTCGTGGAACTTTACAAAAATGTACCATGATATTTATTAGGATATATCTGGGGGATAAAAACGGCATGTTCTGTTTTATAAGTTATCAGCATACCATTTTTTATTAAACAGTCTGATTTAATAAAACACATCTATCTTGGTAGGCCATTGGCTTCGATCGAACGAGTGGGTAATGGTCAAACAGGCCAAGAAACCGGTAGTTGAGATGGACGAGGAAAATAAGTGATACCCCTTTCTGGCAGTTTTTCCAACTTTGGGCCAGCCCAATGTGCTCCCAACTGGGAGCGTCTTGGGCATACTGCACGGGATTTCTTTGCAATTTTTTCACATTTTTTCGTAGACTAACTGACATTTCCTCCATTGTTTCACGCTCTCTGTCGTTATTTAACTTGGGTCACTGAAACCCGAGTATTGCTTATGGACTTTGCCTTAACTTTTGCTTTCGGTTCTCGAACGGCTTACAGGAAGTACAGTTACTGATGCTAGGTTTTGAACATTTATAAACTTCGTAAATCGCGCAATATCGTGCCGCTAACCATGATGACTCTCAAAAAGAGGACGGTTTTGTACTTTGGCTAAGCTTTGGAGTCTGAAAACAATGGATGTGAACCTCGCGTTGTCATTTTGTTCAGGGGGCTCTTGCAAGGGTAGAAGCCCGGTGCGAAGAAACCTAGCTTACTTCAACATTCACTGTTTCATCACCAGCCGATTTTATTTGCTATCTCCTTAAAGTAACTTAAAAGTCAACCTCGGACGGTACAGTCATAGTCCACTTCCGGAAAAAATCATCATGTACCGCTTTGTGATCCACGAACAACCCTTGACTAGAAGTATAGATAAAATTTCTACCAACAGGATGACCGAAAATGTTCAGTCTTTTCGTGGTTCTGTTTCCAGCTTCTACAAGTCTCTCAAAGTTGAACACCTACTTCCTGCATTTGCTAGGTTGCCTGAGAGTTTGCGCGTTAGAATGGGTGAAGGCCCCTTTAGTGGAGCGGACAGTTCATCTGCAAGCAGAGCAGGTAAACTGAATTGTCGCAATTAGTCAACTCAGTTTATTCCAGGTCAGGATAGAGGAGAAAGTTCATCAGTGCGTGCATGGACTTTTACTAGAAGAACAGGTCAAGTTGAGCAATAAAGGGCTAGAATTGGAACAGTGGCTTAAGATGTGTTCAAGTGGCTCCATCTGACAACAGAAATCTGAAATGTTCCGACCCAGCGATTCAAAATACTGTTTATCCATCAGCGGAAGTAGTAAACGGAACGGTCTTCCTTCAGGCTGATGATTGGCAGAGTGACTCCGTCTAACATCGGAGATGACAGTTCTCATGGGCCACCACGGAAAATGCATCATTTGGAGCAGAGTTTTGAGAGTGGTAGATACGACAAAGCGGCCGAATTTTCGCAGAAATTATTATTAAATGCGCCATTGTAAGAGTCAAGCCAAAGAGGAAATCGACGGCTATCCTTCTTTGCCAAGGGAGGAGAGACTTAAAGAGGCAATCGTAATCCTCACATGAAAATTTGTTGGGACCAATGACATCTTTTGAGCTGTATTTGGGAACTTATATGATGGTCCTGAAATCGGCTGTGAAAATGCTGGAGGCTTTTCGGAAACTCGAACACATAGTATATTCTTCCGTATTCTTTCCTTTGTGCCGCACATAAAATTCGTTGCTTTATCTATTTGCTACATACGTTTCCAGCGTTCCGCGTGTGGTTGCCGCGGATGCATCTATCAGCTTTGCCCGCGGGTTTCCTGAAATCTTTGGAGGTAGAACTCAAACACAAACAATGTCAGAAGCCATTTTTGACTAGCCTCCATCGATAGGGCAGCCCACACTTACGTTGTGTAGAATCTGTGCAATCAAAGCAGAATTGCGTGACCAAACTTTTCGCTGAACTATGGCTGCTGAGCAACTACGTGTGATCCGCTTGATAAAATTTTGCAAAACAACGATGACGAACCGAGTTATTTTGTGCCCCTTAGATCACGCCGTATTCTTGTGTACAAAAGTTTATTGACATACTTCATTTGCGGCTGATACTCATCAAGTCTCATTTTTGTGGTTGTGCTTTTAAAAGCTTCCTTATTCGCCACAACACTGAGTAACAAAGCCGGGACAGAACCGCACAAGCAGCCTGCTAGTATTAGTGACGTAATACCTCGTGATTTGCATTTAAAAAAACTCACAAAACAAACAGCTTTTGATGCTCGGGATGGATCCTGCCTAAGGTTTTCCTCTCATTTTTGGGGCATGGCTCCTCAGGTACGAACAACCAACATGGTTAAGTAGGAAACCATCGAGGGAATGATAAATTCTGAGGCAAAAACCCGAATAACAGTTAAAATTGGATTCATTCTCGCAATCGAAACTGGTTGAGATGTTTTGAAAACAATTCTGGCTAGGGACGGCTGACACCGAAAAGTGTTAATTCTCATAATCAAGTACAACTTGATTCACAGACGTCTACGGTACGGCTTTTCGGCGGTGAAAATGCTGATCATACCTCTAACTTCGAGCCTCAGTCACTTTTCAGTCAAGGTTCGAAGAATAGAACTGGTAGAAGATCTGACATAACAATTATTGTCCGATAAAGCAAAGTATAACTGTGGAGGTGCCATCCAATGCAAGTCCCCCTTAAAGAGTTAGTTCCGCTTTCCTAATTAAGCCAGGCAAACAAAACTCCTGAGCATTACCCACAAAAGACTCCAGAGTGGTCCAAGATACAAGCGGTCACTTAGGAAGAGACCAGCCGAGAGTTAGCCGTAACAAAACCAACTGAGATAAGGCGGTCCTTTTTATTATCACGCAAGGTGGCAAAAAACTCGGTGAAGGTGAATCGCCTGATGACGGAGCAGAGATTCACAATCTTCAGGAAGCAACTTGTGCCGGCTCGAAAACAAGTGTCTCCAAGACTGACGCCCGGGTGTCGTCGCTAGTAAAAGAGAAGAAAATGGAGCCTGGAATTTCCATTCTTACATGACGATAATCCGATCGATGTGGCTCCTCCAGACTATCCGGGAAGTATCAGATGGTATCCGGCTCAGGCCTCCGGGGCACCGAGATTTGCAGGGCTTGCAGATGTACGACTATGTTCCTCGCGGATTACCGACCGCTGGTCTGGCAGGTACTGTGGAGAGAATACAGACTCAGCACACCTTTTAGTTTGATATCACTCTCTGCACAAGTAGTGAGTTTTCGGGACAGAAAATCGGCACTTGGAAGACAGTCTCCCGGTAAGCTCACCTTCACGCAACCATGAATAATTAATTCGGTAGCAACCAGAGAGGTGTCACCTTAGAATTCTCCTGTGTACTTGTCCACTTTTGTTGGTTTCGTAGAACTGGCAGATACTCTCTGGACCAGCATCGCCAAAAGTTACCGGCAAGCAGACCTGCCGGCTTCCACTGTAGCGATAAGTTGTTCTGTTTGATATTGCTCACTGACTGATCGTCACCATTGTGAATTAGATGGCTATTCGGAGTAAGCTCCAGCTTATCTCTTGAGTCGGATATGATGAGAACTGACAAAAGAATGTTTAAGACCCGCTTAGCCCCTACAAAACACTGTGACAGAACCTCATAATTGGTTATCTGTTCACAAACCAAGGCTAGGAGCAACTTGCGGAAAGGCCGGACAATTGTCTTTACCCCGATGGATACAGGATAGTGGGTTGTAATGGCACTGGACACGTCTTGGCAACGTTTAGCTGTGTATCCTTTGACTGTATCATCAACCTAGGCTCTACCTTAACTCTGAGGCAGACCACACGAAGTTGTTTCCGTCGCCACCATATATTCCCTTTGGTGCGCCTCGTCTTCCAACGACAAGCATAAATGCTATGACAAAAGAGTCAGCATGAAAACTGGTCGCGAGTTTTACATGCACTACATGAGGTTCTAGACAGGTGAGCAATCATTCGTGCATGTTCGTGCTTTGACCACGGTAAACGAGTAGGGGACAGAAGAAATCGAAAAGCACAAGTCAGAAACGCCACCACTTCTTTGCGTTCTGCAAGCTGTAAATGCTACTATCACCTTTTTCTAGCTGCTGCATTCAGCTTCTGACAAGTAGAGTGATGGCCTATTTCTCGTCGCACAATAAAGTTCAGCTTTGAAAGCAAACAATTGTTATGAATGGGAGCTAATGAGAGCGCTTTATCAGTAAAATTATCAGTTCTGCGATGATGATAAACCATAGGCGCGGTCATCGTTTCGATGACAGGGTAAACCCTTCGACGAGGGTGAGGTCTGTTCAATTATTCGCCACTCAATCCACTGAAAGGCCAACTTTACCCATTCTGGACAGTTCTTTGGAGCCTCAAAGCAACAAGTAGCTCAATTTGATAGGAAATTCAGGTCAGCGCAAGACGGCTTCGCAAGTTCCATAGTACCAATTGGAAGGTAAAATATAAGCAAAACGATCATGACTTTGATCGAAAGCCTCAAAAACCATCCGACCAAGAAAAAGGGAAATCCTGACAAAAGAATGCGGAAAGACCAGCTGATCAAAAGGAATAAACAGAAGGTACTGTTCCATGGTCCAAGCTAACGAAGAGGATTCCGCAAGCCTAATCAGACCACAAACAAGTGCCTGGGCGTGGAAACTAAACAATCATGTAAACGAGCTGAATTTGTGCCATCCGTCAACAAAAGGGTAAAAACAAAACCGGACCGCAATAAGACATACTGCTTCTGGTTGACACGAGTCATTACCACACCACTTGTCCACAAAATTGTCCCACGAGGAAGGAGCGACTAAAAAAGAAAAAGTGAATGCTTTAGTCGTAGAAAGAGTGACAGTCGCAAAGCCTTCAGCAAGAAGAAGGTGGGGAAAGGCAGCCCAGATTCTGTTGGGAAAATGTATAAAAGTATCAGATGAGGATTTTTTTAATCACTCGGGATGTCAAAGTCATGACGTCGTTACTTGCATATATCATGATGTGCCTGAAGTTGGAAGGGTAATCCAAGTATCCGGACCTCCTTTCTACACACTCGAGGCCCCGCACCAGCGCGTGGGTTGTTCGACGTGGTGCGTTTTCCCAAGAAATTCATCGTCGACAGAGTTTCATGCCCTACGCGGGATGGATATATGCTTCATCCTGCACTTCCATTAGCAATTGACGAGAAGCCTCGTGAAACTCACAACTGCAGCTTCCGGATAAACAGGAATGTCCACTCCTCTCTTGGGTGCATCTTCAATATGCGGTCAACGAAATTTATGCCATACCTTGACTGTAGCTGGCTTTTCCCACCTGGATGAAGGTGTTGATAATGATAACGGTGTATCTACCAACTGTGGTCGGGGTGCAAGCGTAAGCACACTATCAAAGCGTACGAAGTTACTCAACAAGATAAATCGTTCACGAATATGAAACGCAGGGTGCGAAAGTTACTCCAACAGTGAAGCAAATCTGAGTGGCGTTTAACTGATTTAAACTGTCGTCATGTTGTGCGATAAATACAAGTCGGTTTCGAAATCGGCAACGGGAAAGTCGTGAAATGGTGAAAAGCAGGACTGATGAAAGTAGTGACACTGTAGAGTGCGTGGTGTGCATATATACGAAGATAATGCAGACGATTGTTTACTCGAGTTAAGGTGGGATAGGAATCTGCATAAAAACCCACCAAACTTACCACAGCTTACAAGGGCCACAGCCGTCTTAAAGTCCTCTCTTGAGGAAGGGATGTCACCGAGTAGTTGTAAATCCACGGCTGCAACCAGGAAGGGGAATCTGCTAATCAGATCTTCATGCCGACTCCCGTTCGTATGACCCGTGAAGCACTGTCCCCAATATAGACTTCCGAACTCTCACGTTGCCATTCGGACTAAATGGTACACTGAAGAGTGACTATGGGTAGCCTAGCTAAGGAAGCACCAGAGCTCGTGAAGTGGTACAGGATAACCATGGAATCTTTCTAGTTGTATGTTGAGAGAAGCATGTTGAAAAGGCACTTCATCGCTAATTCACCAAACTTTGCCCATGAAAAAGCCGCGAGAGTCTCTGGTCAGATGGTTGTAACTAGTTTCATTGGGGTCGACAGGGGCTAACAAGATTGTGGGACACCCATAACGGCCCTTTCTCGGGTGTTCCCCATGCCCCGGTGATTTCCCAGCATTTGGACTCGGGGACACAAGGGAGAACATCAATTTTATTTTGATTAAAGTTTATCTCAACTTGCTTCCATATATCTCCGGAAATCCTCATGCATCCTGAACACTGCATTGTTTCTAAGCATCATTCTTGCTACTGCGCGTCATCTTGCATCAGAGGTTGATCTCACCCTGAACTTTTAAGCCTCTTTACCACTAGTTCAGCTGAGAGGCACAGAGGTGACATCAGCCTTCGAGCATAGAATTGGAATGAAGTTTTTGATAGGAAGCTCCTTCTAGCTGCCTGCTTACGTAAACGACAAAAACGGAAGAGAAACTCGTATTTTTACTGTAGCTGACCAGAGGTTTGCTCTGAAGAAATGAAATAACCCATCGGGATTCATGCATCCATCCTCTACTCTTGAATCATCAAGCTACAGAAGTTCCAGCATCTCCTGCGAGCGTATTGGCACATTCGTCAGGGGCAAACAGCTTCTCACAACAGCCAGCATAGAGCTAACAAGGTTTATACCACAATCCGTTGCAGTGCTGCAAAGCGCATGGTTTGCACGGGACGGCCGGGACCTCAATAAAAAGTGTGGAGTCACCTTGAAAACAATAATAATAGAGATAAAACAACTCCACTTCGGGTTATCCTAGACAAGATCCGTTTTACAGTCAGTTGGGCACAAGTGGATATACAAATGACACAAGCTTATATTCGCGGGAACCAATATGAGGCTGTGACAACGGGAATGGCTGAATGCGCAACGGCGGTTGGGGTGAGACAGGTTATAGATGGAGGAAAGATCTGAAAAGTAAAAGGCAGACTGTATCAAAAGAAAAAGTGAAAGTCGGAGCAAGTGGTAATAAACATAATGATAAATATTATAACAATCGAGAGGGGTTGCGCGGCAGAGGTGTAGAGGCAATGCTGTATTTAGGTGGGAGCCGAGGACCTGGTCGCGTTTAGCGTCGATATGTTTCATTCACATTAACCGAAAAGATAACTGGATATCAGTTCGCACAACGGGCTTTTGAAAAAGAAGTACAGGATTTGATGAGATTAAGCTAACAGTGGGTTGGTATGCCTGGCAATAGCATAAGGAATAAATTCAACGATCCCCTGTGATAAAGACAAGGCAAAGTAGAGGCGTGAAAGAGGTGGGTATCAGACTAGTAAAAGTCCACCACCAGCTTGGCTGACAGTGTGGTCCAAGGTTTTCAAGGCAAATTGCCGAACGGGATGAAGTGCTTGGCCGGGATCCCGTCACTTCCACGGCTAAGCAAGTCGTTAATAAGAGTACTTATTGGTGAAATTCGTTCATCAAGCGAGTGGAATTATCTGAAAAAGTGGCTCCAAAGTGAAGCCCAATTGTTGTACCAGCCTAAATGCTCATCCGGTTTCTTGGAGAGTTCGCCCTCCAACTCCCAAACAAACCACAGGTTTCCTCGAATGCTTCATAGTACCTTCACCAGCATGAAAGTTCCTTCACCCACCGCAAATTCTATTGTAATATCCGTGCGAAAGTACAAACTGAGACATACAAGATGTGCTGTGGAGTACACGACCTGTTGAAAAAAGGTCGCTTGCAGATAGTCACCCAGCTTTATTAAGGTTAATACGTTTCTTCAACTGTTCTAGGAGCATGCACGGGAGCACTACCTAGTCGGTACAACAATATTGAAGGAGTGAAGAAATTCACATCACCTAAACGAATATTACATAGTAATGTTCACGTAAAGGCATTATCCAGTAGTGTTCCCCGTACGCCGAAAAGAATGTAGTTCCCGCGCAAAACAAATGGCGCTCAGAGGAAATAGTAAGAGAGAGGTAGGATATTCAAAATTGAAAGGGCGGAGCAAGCAAATAAAACACCGCGCAAAATCGGAAGTGGTGAGCTTAGATGTTTTACTACGGTAGGTGAATTTGCAGGGACCCAGTATGAATGAATTATGTGCAAAACAGAAAGAAAAAGATAAAACTTGTACAGAGCCTAGGAAAAAGGGAGGTAAGCTGAAGCGGCTACAAAAGTCAAAAAACAGATGAGAAGAATGGTTCAGTGGAAGTGAAAATGTGACGGGTTGATAACGGCAGGAGAAATCGAGCTATATAGCGTGTTGATGGCGGAAGAGGTGGAGAGGAAAACCGAATGATCACCGGTGGACTATAATGTGGGGTTGACGGAATGTGCAAAGAATAAATATTATACGTCAGCATGCCAGAATATGCCTCCGGGGGATGGGTTGGAAATTTTCTTACCTTGATCAAGGGATCGAGTTAGTATTGAGAAAATGGCCCAGGCCGACGATAGACGATTCTTGGGCGAAAAATATAGAGGAAGCCCGGGTGTGGATGGCAGCGCTAGCAGTTGACCGGGACTGTATCGCTGCGCGGCAAGAGCTGCAGTATTGGTAAGCAGCTGGACAGCTGGGTAAAATAACCACGAACAAAAGCAGCGGTAGCTGAGGGGAGGTTACACGGTTGGACTATGTTGGCTGGAGAAGCTAAGTACCGATAGATAGTTTTGGTGTTCAGAATCATGTACCACGGCATCGACGTTCGAAGTGCCTTGTTTTGAAAGATCCCCAGTGGTCCTCAGACAGGCAATTTGGGCTATAGCAAGGCTGCTTGTGGGTGAGGCCGGGTTATGGCTCTATGACCCCTGTAAACAGTGATAGGCAAGTTTTCATAAAAAGGGAGTCATAGGATCAGCGAGATGAACAAAACACATCACAGCCAAGCAATACGATGATCGGGCAATTCATGAACTGAAAAAGAAAGAATGTTTACCGGTCTGGAAGGTGGTCTAGCTGGGGTTTAAATGAAGCATAATAGCAAAGTGCGATACCATCCTTGAAGGGAAAGGGGTACAATGAGCTCATCGTCATGACAGATATTGGTGATGTACTCGCGTGTGAGTGGAGGACCAAGATGACAATACAGGGAATGTACCCACTCAGGGGTGTCAGGAGACTACGGCAGGGCGTGAAGCAAGTTTCCGTGCGGTTTACTGCACGTCGGGTCCTGCATACTGTTATTCGGCGATGGTGCGTACCAACCGTATTTATGCTATTAGGCTCAGTTAATGACTACCGGTTCGGCAGGATCTCAGCAAATATCATCTTTGTTAGTGGTAATGCCCCAGGGTACGTGGGGGATAGCAGAGGCTAAGGGCCTGATGAGGAAGCTTTTAGGATAATCCAAGTGATGTGAGACATGCGCTGTCCTTGGAGTTATGCTGGCCAAATGCTACCGATCTTGGTCGTGTGCCGGTTCGAGGAAAGTTGCCGTTTAGATTGGATGCGAACCAGAGAGTTGTTCGGGTGCTGGGACTGAAACAAGCCAGTTTATAAACATGGAGGGGAGGTATGTGTGGATAAAAAGTAGCAACCTATTTTGTTATGTTGCTTTTTGTCTGCCATAATTACAGAAATACTTTGGCCTGGAGTTTTGACGTGTTGCCCACAAGAGCGGACTAAGACCAAGGCTGCGGTAGCGATTGTATCTGACGACGTCGTACTCGCTGGCCATGCGCAGGGCAAGCTTCGGGCGGTTGAAACATAAAACAGGAGGTGAATAAGCATACTTGAAGAGCAAAGTGCGCTGTCATCTTAATTGGTGTCGAGCACAAGGACCATAATCATGTCGAGTGCGCGAAGGTGGTACGAGATATCCCCTATCTCAGGATCAGATTTGATCTGGTGGGAGACATACCAGTAACTGAATTTTGCCCATCTCCTTCACAGCCCGATATCGGTGGTGTTCGGAGGTCAAATTAAACCCATGGGTCTTTTTGTTTTTCGCTCTTTTCCAACAGGATGGTGGGTGCGCCATATAAGAACTTTCTGTATGACATCCTTATTACCATATTCTTCTGCTTGGCTGTTTTTCTTCGGAGCTGCTCAGGGTGGTCAGTTTTCTCCATGCCGGGACAATCCCACGGTCTTGATGCCCTTGATAACTGTAGTTTCGCCAGCATTGGCTGGGATAATGCAGAGTGGAGCTAAGCTATCACACGGGGCAGAGCAACTAATGTTTTGGAGAACAGGCCCGTACATGCACATCAGTCGTAGGTGGATGATGGATTCAAAGTTGAGGCAACATAAACTAGACGAAGTCTGAGACAAAGCAAGAGGAGGTGACTGAGGCCACTGAGCAAAAGTTGAAAACAATCGTTTTGGATAATTTCTGGCACTGGATAAATAGAGAGAGCAAACTGGGGCTGAGCTAGAGGGCCAAGAGAGAGGAAAGCGGGAGTAGATGAGTGGGGGATCAAATGGTCAGAAAGGTAGTTAATGAAAGACAGGACTCAGTGTCTTAATGTTTAGCACCACCTATCTATCCTAAGTAACGCCATTTGAAGATAATGATTCAGGAAATGAAGAAAACTTGTGATGGTTGGGACGTACAACCCTGGGGCACAGGCCTAGAGCCAGCAGAGTCATAGCAGAATGTAGGCGATGCATGCGCGGGTTTCATTGCTGAGGCCTGGGCTAGCGCGAATTAATCTTATTAATGAGAACGTTCTCTTAAATGCTGCTGATTGGTCGCTTTTGACCTGCGCATTTAAGAGTGAACGAAACATCACTGACAGGCCAATCATCCTGATGTATGATAGCCCTGCAACATACATGTGCAGAAATCCTCCCTAGCCCTTTCCACGTACTTGTATTGTTGAGACTATGTTTTTTTATCTTATTGACACTCGAACAAGTACAGCATGCTTCAACCACTACACTTCAACATTTTGTTTATATTTCGCTCAAGTGAAGTGGCAAAATTTTGATTCGAACATGGACTGCCGCGACGGTGGTACCTGACACTGACCTTTGTTGAACTCTGGTCCTCGTTGTTAGGCGTTGCGACCATACCGTTGAGGTTTGCACACACTTATATGCGTATAATTTGGTAATCCAGTACCGTAGAAACTACCAATCAATCTTGTTCTGGTTTTGAGATTCGTGTGAATTGGCTATGCGTTACTCACATTTGGATCAACCGCTACGAGCCCTTCAATACAGAGATCCTTGTAATCTAGTGATTCACAGCTATTTAAGTTCAACTTGACTGGCTGTCACGGTGAAATTCTTATAACTTAAACTTATATAGCTAGGATTTCACTGCTGCCTTATGTTCAGGTATTCTGAAGGCAAAGAAGACGAGAAAGTCTATCAGATTTGATAATAATAATAATAATAGTAATAATAAATTGCAACAGATTCACAAATTGTTCTTGTCTAAACGAGATTTAGGCACTCACGAGCCGGTATTAGCTCTGGGAGAAAACAAGTCCGGGGAAACTGGCACAGGGGAATTATTGGTGAAATGTTTTGGGGCCGACGGGAAAGTACGTCAAGCCTTGGTTTATACCACAGACGGAAATCAACATGTCGAAATGGTAGATCCTTCTGCTTAGTGCAGGGATAGGCCTGAATGATTGAAAAAACACAGTTTGTGGAGCTTCACCAAGTCTACTCCCGATGATATAAAGCTAGCTTATCTGTGAATAAACTTGTGGTTCGGTTGTTAAAATTGAGCAGGAACTTGAAGCCGCTGTTTTATTTGTTTTGTGGTTATCGGCCAGGCAACAAACAAAACCTGAGTCGAAGAAGTTCCTTTGCGAATTTCGTGTAATGTTGCATATCATCTCACCAGTTGTTTTGCTTTTCGACGTGGTCTATCGTTGGCGGATGTAGTTTGACCATTGATTATTGATGCCGGCTTAATCCCCATTTGGGCTTTCGAACGGCACCGAACAAGGGTACCAATACTGACTTCAGACTACCGTATTTAGAAACCATGTAAACTGTGTGGTATTGTATCGCAAACTATTTTTGGATCCAAACCAAAGGACAGCCTCTTCATCTCCGGGCCGTTTCCAAGGAGATGTCCCTTATAAACTGCAGAGCCCGCGCTTGGGCTAAGCGCTCCAAGAGGGAGTGGACCAGAGTCTCGCATAGTGGAAACTGCACCCTAGGGTGCGTTGAAGTGGACACTGTGCCCAGCTGGTACGCGGTTACTTTTGCCCTGTTGGCAGCTCACGGATATTTTACCGAGAGTAAAATTTCGTCAGAATCGATCCTGCCAAAGTCACTAAAGTCGCATATCTGGACCGCTGGCTCGGGGTTGCCTCTGGTAAAATGACGCATTCCTCGGGATTAATTAGCTAAAAGTCATGAGCATTTTAGCAGTTCCAGTGGCAAGTCCCATGCCGTGGACCAGTGGCTGGGAGCATCTAGGTCCATCTGAACCTAGTTTATTTGAAAAAGGGATCTCCAGAAGCTGCACATCGTCTACAAACCTCGGGCCAAGCGACCTAATAACTCACTGCAGGCCGTCCATTTGATTCATAAACGGTATCGGGCCTAATAATGACCCATGAGAGACTTTGCCGGTTGCTGTACCCATCGAGGACTAGGTGGCTTCAACGCCGATGTGGAATCGGCGGCCAGCTAAAAGTAACTCAGACCAACCCATCAGCCCCGGAGCCACGTCCGTCCCCCAAGGCCTATACGGGACCGACCTGTGGTTCACACTGCCTAATGCCTTGCGAAAGTCAAGTTGTTAAACGTCCACCGCCCCTCTTTGGTCCAGCCCCTGGTTGCCTCAATGAAAGCCCAGTAAGTCGTGGGGCAGGATCTGCTTTTTCAAAATTCGTGCTGTTCATCGGTGGTTAGGTTGTTATGTCTGTCCAAGGCATCTTGGATGAATTTTTACCATATTCAGTACGGTTGACGGTAAGCTAACGGGCCGTTGGTTTGGGGCCTGTCACCTAACAACCCCAATGTGGGTTGGCGTGAACCCCACAGTTTGCCGCTCACTCGGTAGGAGGGCCTCTCTGGGAGATTTTTCGAGCAATGTGCCTTAGAGCACTGCCAATATTCAAGTCGGCGGTCAGGTAATGGCTGAATAGAGTTCGTTTCGTTTTCGAGCTTTTCCCCTGTCCAGTGCTTCCAGCGATGTTTCGTTTTTCTTCACAGGAATAATCATGTTTTACTAACAACAATATTTGCTCCACCGGTTCTCCGGAGGTTTTTCACCGTTTATCTGGTGGATTCGCTCTCTTGGCTTGACTCTAGAACCTGATGACTCCTTGGTCTCTCTCACTCAGCGAAGAGTCAATTCTCTTGTCACCTTTTTCCGAGACGAACTCAAAGATGGAGGGACCAATAAGCCCAAGTTTCATCCCGGGAAAGTCCGCTTTCTATAGAATTAGTGGATTGCCTATGCCGCCGGCTTTACGCTCACCCAAGAAGCAGCCCGGCGGAATTTTGTCAAAATCTCTGCTCAATTCTGCGGAGATTAAGTCCGTCGGGTGTCCCTCGGCCTCGGGTCTCCCGCAGTGCTCCCTTGTTAATATCAGGCTCATCAAGCATGGCCTAACTTTCCAGAAGCCATGTTTTCTTCGACATGGTGCGTCGTTTCCTCCTCAATGTCACCCGAGTCCAGTGGCCGGTAGGCTTTCGATAAGCTTTTGACCACAAGCTCTAGACTGATAGGTCGGTAGTTGTCGGCCACGGCCGTCGGCTCTCATTCTTGGAGGAGTTAACTAACCGATAACGGCACACTGAACAATCATGCTTTTGGTTGGATCATTACATCAACCAGATCCGTCACCTTCAAGGAGAGAACTTTTTGAGGTCCAGAGAGCCGGTTAAGTCTGACGGTGCGCATGGTTGCAGCCGCTTCTTTCTCGATAATTTCGTCGAAGGGAGTATGAGGAGCGTCCTGTTCATTCTACCGAGGATGGTGATGCTTCCATTCAGGGCCACAGGTTGAGGAGTAATGCCTCATCTGTGTATCTGCCTGGTGTTCATCCGTAACTCAGTGAAATGCCTTCCACTGATGCTGGATTTCCAGTTTTGGATCTCGTCCTCCATCGCAGACAAGCAAACAAACTCTTGGGAAGAAGCACAAAGTTCATGGCTAGCGTGGCCTCGAATTAACTCAGCCTCTCCCTCCTAAGTTGAGTACGCTGATTAAGGGTATATTGATAGAAGTCACATCCATTCCCAGTTGTGTGACTGAGTCCATATGAGCAACCTCAACTCTTCAAAGGACATCTGATTTGTGCATCAAACTAGGGTAGACTTTCGGCGTGCACTCCCTAACTGGTCAAGAGAGAACAAAGTTTTGTCACAGTCAGAGGACTTCGCGGCTAATTACTCCCCAGTCCCTCCCTGAGTCGCAAGGACTTTGTGGATATCAAGTCGCTCAGGGTGCGGCCTCTGTTAATTTCTGGAACAGCTCTTATCAAATTTTTGGTTCATCTCGGGGATTGTGTACTTGCATACCTTCTCTCCTCCAGCTAACGGACAAAGCCATATGGTCACTACCAGTTACTGGAAATATGCACCCGATGTTCTCCACTTCGGGATATATTGCGGATATTACAAAGTGTGGAATAGATATCTGAAATTCTTGGGTTCTGACGGATCTTCTGAAGTACCGGTAGAGACGAAGTTCCAGAACTGTTGACAAAGTCCAGTATATGAATTAGTCCGCGGCTGTGTAGCACATCAGGTTCTCCCAGTCCATATTCCTTAGGTGGAATTCACCCAAAATTGGACAGTGACCATTGCTTGCCCAACTTCCCGGGCCAGTCAGTGTTTCTGAGAGATCTACTGCTAAGGGCTGATAAATGAGATCGACAGACGCAAATAGACTGGATGTTAGGTTTGTGTGACAACAAAGCGATTTTGTAAAGCCTTTTCAGACCATCTGTCGATCTAGCTGTAATAAAGGGAGGTCAACTCGCATAAACACAGTCGAGCTCTCTCCTCCTCGTGCTCCAAGTCTGTCAGCAGGACAGAGCTTTCACCCTGAGAAGGCCAGTTCGCAGGCCAAGGCTTCCCGGGTAGGTCACGCCTCCGTCAAAGCAACTAGCTTCGACTAGTGGCCAGCCACACACTGAAGGTCGTTATCCCGAATTAGAATAACGAGTAGCCAAACGAGGGGATTCTGAAGCAAAACAAGATTGATCCGATTGTTCTTTGCTTCTGGAGTGGCAAGGTATAAATGCACCATATATGAAAGCCCTCCGTTGTGCGACCAAAGCGATTACTGAACGAAGGCCGAATTTCCACAAAGTTCAGTGGCCAGAGCGGCTTCCTTTATTAGGTCTCGAGGTAAAGTCAACTTCAGCCGTGGTCAAGGAAAAAGAGCAACGCAAAAAGGTTTTTTTCAAAGTGTGCAGAATAATTTGTGCCGTTAAATTTGCGCCACCCAATGGTGAATTCATGTTATTGAAGAATGAGCATGCATGAGAAATTTTCGGTAAGGATTTTCCAGATGCAAGCGATAATGCGTGACACTACGACCACCAAAATTATTCCGTGGTTGCCAACTTCTAAGGTTTGGAAAAGGGTAACGATTCTCGCCCTACTTACATAGCCCTACTGTCGGTGCTTATAGTCTTTCTGAGCGGCCAAAGTCTACGCCGTTTTCTCGTTTATCGCAGGCACTGTTTCTTGAGAATTTACTGCGGACACCGTCGAAAAATTCCTTCTGACAACCATATGGAGTTTTTCTATAGAAATGCGGCGGCATACTCAAATGCAACTTCGGGATGTCTAGGGAGACTTAAGGATGTGCCGAATAACAGACCTCATCACGGGAGCAAAATTATCAAGCTGGAAATATGAAACTCCGACAAGAAGTGGAAATAATCAACTGATGTTGAATATTAGGTTCAGTTTCCAATGCCAGAGTCGCTTTGACAATGGGTGAGTAGTGCCACATGTAGCAACTCAAACGTTGGCTAAATGCCTGCAAAACAAACAAAACTTCGAAAGAAAAAGTAGTTCCAAAAGCAGCCAGTAAATGATTGTTCCTGTGTCCGAGCCATTTCAGAAAGGAGTTTCCAACCATAGGCTTATCTGGAGCTACTACAAATTTCTTCACTTTCACCCGTGCAAATTTTTCAGGGATTGGATATAAAAGTACTTTTTGTGTAATGTGCAGAGAATGAACCATTAGGAAATAAGCGAGATAAATAGAGTGCACATCTGCATCGGTAGATAAGAGGAATATTCCCCCTAATTGTGCCTGCGTCGACATCACTACTTCAAGCAGACACACCATCCTGATATCGCCAATGTACTCTCGGTTTTCTCCGTTTCAAGAAATGAAACACAAGTGCGGGGTCAGCCCAGTATGCAAAGCTACTTCCGGCCATGGAAAAGTACCCTTTCAAAATTGTCACCTCCTGAACGGCTCCTGCCAACACAGTTATTATGGGTCTAACGGTGAGTACCGACTTCTATGCCATAACTTCCGCTTCGGCCAAGGTTAGTTTGTTGCGTCCTCAGCCATGAGGTTCGATCCAAGTACCATACCCCACAACTCAGCTGGTTATTTCCAAAAAGCTTTTGATGAACTGCTGATATTCAAAATTTCTTTTGAACATCTAAAAGGGTTTTCTTTAAGGTATGTCAAAGGCTTTCAGGCCACTTTTAGTTCAGTTCAAAAGATGGAAGGTTCCTTTGAAATACTCGAAGGTAGTCTGCTATTCCGCCTCGGATACGGACTTGAGTGCATCCCCTCATTTTGATACCCATTTCATCCATCGAAAACCACCTAATGTTAGAATGGTCTTCAGCATGATCACCCGAATAGTTACCTACTGCGCATTCTCAAAAGATCCAAAGAGGCCAACGGCGGGAACATTTCAGGTTCTATTGGCCCGCACTTTGGGATGAACCTCAGATTCTTGTATTCTAGCTGTATCCCCGGGGTAATTTTTGGGCACGACGGCAAAGAAACCGCTTTGAATGGACATAACATTGCATGATGATCCGTAAATGATTGGGTGGCTTCGTCATTCGACCCCCGAGGCGTGCGGAAAGCATCTCTTTCTGAGCAGGGATCTTAGCCTAAAGGATTATTTCCTGTTTGTCTGCGGATATAGCTACCTTGCCTATTCTGAAGCAGCATAACACTCCCATAAGAGAGGTGGTCTAATCGGGTTCTTGCATAATGCCATCATTCAAAGAACCTCCGCTGAGGTTTGCAGCCAAGTCGGAGGCTACTGTCCCCTCATGTTCATCGCATGATAATGTGGTAGGTACTGTCTTGTTTCGGGAAAGTCTGCGCAAACTGCTCTCGTCAGGTAGCCCGAGTCAGGGTTTGGATGCACAGCTTCTGAATATCCCTCTTTGAATTTTGTATCTAGATTCAAATGATTCCATGGGTAGGCCCATCTTTTGGAGCTCATTCCCCGAGGTTTGGCGGGCTGCGCAATCCAGATCTACGCGCAATCAGCACTTCAGATTGTACCTTGTTTGTAATGCCTTGCAGCATTTGCTATTGATTGGTCTGTTTGACCTTCTATGGAAGGTTACTTGCTTTCCCCTTATGTGTCCGAAGCGTGGTAGTATTTGTACGACCTGCGTGGCACGGCCGCCATGTAGTTTCTTAATAAACCTTGTTATTTGCAGTGAGTGACAAGAGTGGTACCAGTCCAAATATCATGCGAAAGGCGTACATCCATTTGCGTTTTCCAAAACTTTGGCTTAGCGCTCAGCGATTTTGGGGCACTTCACATCCACCCACTGGGCCAACTTGTGAGTTCGTCGCTTCCTGGATTGGTGTACCTCGCAGATGTGGCCACGTGTCTACCACGGCTCTGATAGATTCTGTGGGTCTCATCGGTGGGCTAATAACGGAGAAAGCCTGTGGCAAACAATCATTTTCTTAACCCCCACAGACGACATTTGTAGCGTGAGTTTGCCCTACTGAATCTCACTCGTGCCTCCAGAAGTACCGATTATTACCAACATGGGATCTGCCCCTGGGTAAAATGGCTGTTTGAACTTACGTCTCTGAAGTAGCACCCAATCTTCTATCGAAAAGGCAATCACCTGAATGCGTGGAACCTTGCTGCATGTCATGTCAGAGCTGGGTGTTACATACCCATTCGTTCCTGCATGGATATTCCCTGTCATATCCTTCACTATCCCATCGGTTGCAGGAAGTAGCGCGTCCCAGAGCCTTGAGCTTTAAAACTCGACCAGCACTGACCGGGATGTAGCTAGAGGTTTTTGGTCTCGCATATCACTTATCCAGCAAGGAAACCTTCTTAAAAGTGGCTTGCCCCGGCAAGCCCTCTTTTTTAACACGTTCATCACATGGCAGGCATGTCCCTCTCTCTTACCAGAGCTATGTGACTTAATGGTTTTAGAGTACCTCTAATAGCTGCGTTGCGATGTCCCTCAGATGCTCTCTCGGTATCCCTGGCCAGTCAATCTGACTTTTACGCTGAGCTGTTGGTCTCCTTCCCTGGTGATCTTTGTTCTGTCAAAGGCCTGCATTAGAATTCGGAGTTTGGGAATTTCTTCATATCTAAACTTTTCAAATCCCTCAAACCTAGACTCCACTTCCACCGGCCTCGGACTGTTTCTTGTTTTGCGAGAGTGCAAACAGACATCTGGTAAGTCATAAGTGTCAGTGGTTTCCACAGTTTTCTGAAACCACGTACAATGATCCCTGCTTGACTTAACGCATTCTACGCTCATCCAGACCAGCACCATTTTATCAAGACGGAGTCCAAAATCTTTGACCGCGAGCCTTCTGCATTTCTGATGGAACCTACGGTCACAGATGTCACAGCACATTCCTTTCCCTATTTCTTTCAAAAAACCAGAAGGGCCGCAAAGAAAATTTGCGGATTTTGTGGATTTTTGACTCAGTCCCACGCTCATTTTGGACGTGCATTCCCTGGTGCGGTAAACTGCTCTGTTTACACACAAGGAAAGGCTGGAAAAAATCCACGGATCTTTCGCCTATATTTGTCTGCCCGCAACATTCAGAGTTGGGAAAGCTTTACTATAAGCATGCACTCTGCATGAAGCAAGAAAAGGTGGACTGATTTGCACCTTCTCGTCACCGACTGTCAAGAAGCTCGTGGAAAATTACCCTTTATTGCACCACCAAATTGCTGCTTTTCAGTGCACATTTTCACCAGTTTTCCAACGGTTCCTCTAATCCGCATTTATTTGGTCCCGTATGATCTTTCTATAACAAATCCTGCTGCTAACAGCGATCTGTTGCCTTCTTTCGCACGTAATCACCAACAGCTTGGTCGCCACCCAGGAACAGGCACCGGCAGGCAGTTTCAGAAGACACCTTGAGGATTCGCCGTAGATACTCGTAAAGTGCATCTACTTTTATTAATGGCATATCCAACTTGACGAAGAAAATGACACCATCACCAATGCCGGTTTAGCTTCTGTCTACATGGCAGAGTATTCAGCCCGAATATTCCAACCTTGAAAGCGGGGCGTCCGCTGTAAGCCATTCTTCTCTGAGGGTAGTCAGAGCTTGTGTACGTTGTAACCCCAACACTCCAGCTAATGTCTTCCCACAGAAGACCCCGGATGTTCGACAGCACGGCCTTGGGGAGTCCGATTCTCTCCACCGGCAGCACGTTAGCCCCCAATGGAAGTTTGTTTGAGGGGGCCGCTGGGAAATTGCAGTCAGCGGCCTTCAGTCCCTTTTGCTGGACCCATGAGTGTGTTTTGAGTCAGTTCGTTTCTCCGTCTGCAGGGGTTTTCCAAAGCTCACCGGTTACCATATTTATGTCTTTCATTTAAGTGGATAAATAACGCATAAGTTGTAGGCCTTCCAACAAGTATGGCCGTTGAAATAACAGATGAGCCTCTTTGTTTTAACAAGCGACTAACTTGAGCGGCCTGGGTTTGCAAACTTTTCTCATTTTCTCGGAGCGAAATGTTGCAGGAAGCCCTATGTTTTCCGCCGGGTTCTTCTCATCGCTGGTAAATATTTTATCAAGCGACTTGCGTAAAAATTCCGAATCGTGTCTTAGGCATTTTGCCGGCACTTACCTCAGCCTCTGGAAAGTCGCTCTGTCGTCCCTTCTGTTATGCGGCAAATGAGTAGACTAGTAATCGAGAACGTGTAACATAGATTAACCAGACAGTTGCTAGGGTAATTTTGACCCCAAGTTATAAGGAAAGGTGTGAAATATTGCAGGTAGAGCCCCTTTGGCCAAGCAGTCTACGAATGAAACTTTCTTTCTTTTGCAGTACTACAAAACCTACATATTGCACTTGAGCTGCCCGGGTCAAACCTCCCTCCAACTACTCTCTACGGCGTATGGACCCCACGGTCTTGATTCCAGTGTCTAGGTGGGCGATGCTGTCTAATTTGTTTATCGATGAACATTCTTCCTTTTGGAATAAGCTCCCACGGCAAGTCAGCTGGCTATCCTCGGTTTCTGTCATTTAAAAAAAGAAATAAATAAACATCTGGCTTTATAAATACTGATTCTAATGAACGATCCCTACATGTCTATTATTCGAGCCTACTAACTTGGCCTGGGATACCAACGAGTAACTACTTTGGTCCAGTGGACAATTGTCACTGCTGGACCCTCTGGAGTACGTGGATTCATTCCGTATTGTAGTAAGCAGATAGAAGCCATTGGGTCCGTACCCTGTGCCTGCCAACGAAACTTTCCATTGTCTGGTCATCCACTTCTTAATTTCAACGCTGCTCACCTGTCACAGTGGCTCTGTTGACTCATCGATTCATGCTGTCTGTCTCAACCGTAGTCTTGAAAACCCTTTTCATCAGCCGCTGTCAAGTATTAGAATATTGCTGACGCTAGAAATTACGTCGCAACATATATTGTATTGTGTCCTCAGGGAATGAGCCCCATTCACCCTCAAACTATTTACTTGTTGACATCATGTTCCACCATACGAAATTTCAAGCCGCTTCCTGATGATCGAGCCTTTAAAATTCTTGTGGTTTGCCGTCCACCATCCATCGAATCACACGTGTATATTTACCTCAAATGTTGCTCTTCCTCGCCTCTCTGTCTTATTGGTGAATCACACTAAGCTCCAAGTTATTTGTCCGCTAGAACTGTCGAATTTTACCTTTTTTCATTTAATCTCAGAGCTGGTCCTCAGAGTTAAGAAGGCCCAATTCTGCTACTGCTAATCTCTTGGCGTGATGTGGTTACTCCGTGCCTCCCTCCAAACCCACAGTTGGTAGAACTGCAAGACTGCAGGGTTTTATTTTTTTCCCCTAATCTGCCCCTGAGGAAGGCCATGGTTAGCTTCATCTCATGAGTAATAGACTGCAACTTCTCATGCTTGATGGAACTACTGAAATTCACACAAGATTTGCTTTCCGTTCGTCACACCATGGCTTCCCCCAGGGTTCCCGGACTAATTGATCGCACCGAGTTTATACAACTAATTCGCATCCCAGCGGCGCGGGTTGCGGTAGGACCTACCGCGTTGGCTGAACTACATCGGGCGTGCGGGACCTCTGCACAGATGTGCTGGACTAACTAGATTGAGGAATCGCAAATTCTGTCCCGAGAAGTGGTTTTTAGGTTGGATGTCCAGCGCACTGTCAGCCCCATCCACCAGCATCGCATGTGGACTGAAAAATTCCTTCTTTTATTGCATTTCTGCTGAAAACAAGTTGCTTTCTCTGTTCACCTCAAATTATCACCGGTTTATCTACCTACTTTTTATCCTAACATTTTTATGTCCGGCACAAATTACGCTATTTCTGTAGGCTACGGTGATTAGCTTTCACCTCTATCTACTATGCATCTCTTCCTCTGCACAATGTGGTTGTTTATGCAAGTACCCACCGATCTTAGCAGTTCCTTCTTTCCTCAGTCTTCCTAAATTGCCCCTCTCTCTGCTGTTCTACCCGGTACGCAGTCATGTCCGTTCCATACGTTAGAACTCACAAATACTGCTCAATCTTTGGTACAATTGTTGTCACTGCTCATTCCCACACCAAAATAATAAGTTCATTTCGGAAAACCCCCAAGCATGCTGCAATGCAAGATCAAACATTACAGTTGAAAGCTGAATGAAGGTTACGGAAGGATTGTACAGTTATGTGAACGCGATTGAATTTAAGAGAAAGCACTCAAGTCAATTGTTGCCGTACCGCCGGGTGAATTTAAACTCAAGGTCAACTGGTCGATCCGGCTGGAGGTAGGTGTAGTTATTCTGCCGAAGTGTGGGGTGGGTGGGGAATGGTACAACATCACACAAATCTTACAGAAGGAAGACTGTCTTGTCGGAGAACCAAACTAGATTGACGGATACGTGGATATCGTGAAAAAAAAACTTTCACGAAGGAGACGTATTCAATCAATAGAGCTTTGCAATGTATGAGAGGAGTTACGATGTAAAATTAGACGATACAAAAATTGTTGCATAACACATAAAGAACAAGAAAATCGGTCGGGGATTACAATGTTGGGGTTCAATGACCGTATATCGGTTGGGCCAGTTGTAAAACAAAACGGACAACACACTGGACTGTGGGTGTCAAATTGATGGTGAAAGAAGTGACCGGAAAAAACACATAGACTTTGAGCGGATTGTTTTGCTTTCAGAAGAAAAGGCATGTAATGCATCAGCATGAAACTGGTAACTGGCTAAAACAATCGACGTGTGTTGCGTAGCTACTATAGTGGCAGAAACGTGGCTTGCAAGAGAGATGACCAGTTAAATGACAGGTAAGTATTTACATACTGATAATTCTCAGCAAAGACTTTACTTGGTGAGAAGAGTGCATCAGGCATCGGAAGTGTCTGAGACGACTTATTGGACTGAAGCATCGGAAAGGAAATACACAGAAAAACCGATGAATAGATTTGCAGAGTTCGGCGGCCGGATATGGGCGGTCACTAAAAGAAGTCCTGCGCCAAAATGTCGTTCCGTAATCCACCAGTGGTCAGTGAGGTGATAAGTAGTTGCCTGCACTCTTCATCAGTCCACCCGATGGCCTCCACAGAGCAACTCCATTAAGTTATTCGAATTTTGTAGATCACCAGGTCTCCTCCACGTCTGAAAGTCTCCGATATACTTGTCATGCAGCTTTGCCGCTCCTCCAGCTTTATTTGTCACTCCTGACAGATTGGCCGTTAGAAATGGTACACCTACCGCCCGTCTACTATGTCATCATCTTGTTTATGAATACTCAGTCTGACGGTTTTCCTCTCCTTCCAGATGTGCCATTCGTATGCTATTTTACCGAGACTGACTCTGTATTTAGCACCTGAACTCTAGCACAATCATAACCGGCTGGTCGCTCTACTCTATATAGTTACATTCGCAGCCGCCTTCCACAGTATACTTCGTGCAGCCTTGTTCATGCGTACTTTTTGGGTGGTAGACATTACGCAGCTCTCACCCTTTAATATACACTTACCTGTCGACAGTTCCACCATGGCTCTTGCAAAACTAAACACCATTGAAACGGCTGTGGCCACGCAGCCCGTGCTGATTTACCTTAACAACAATGATAATATTGGTTTAGTTCAGAGACGCCCGAAGGATGCCACGTGCATTACTAAATTTTCACTAGTAATAGAAGGACGGGCGAAGTTCGTAAAAATGTAGAAATTTGTAGGACAGAAGTAGGACCGATAGACACAAAGGGTAGATTGGAGTGGGATTAAGGAGTGATAAGTGCATGCACGTCAAAGGAAATGTAGGATATACTAGTGGCATAGTAAATTTGTGCATGGCAGATGGATACCGGTGGTGTAACTAGGATCGGTTCTAGGCCCTTTGCTTTTCACGGCTTGTGTTGACTGTCTGCAGACGATTTTCCTATTGCCCCGTCTCACTTATGTGAATAACAATAACACCTGATGTGCGATCACATCAAGTACATATGAATAGCTTATTCAGAAGGAAGCCAGTGCCTTTGAAGGGCGGCCTGGCCTACGGTCCCTGCCAATGCACTCAAATAAGTGTGCACAAAAGCCAGAAGGGATATCCCCCGTAACGGGACGTACTAGGTAAAATAAGCCTCCATTTTACCGCTTTGTCTGCAAAAGCAACTTGACAATTGCTGTGGTTTTGTTCCTTGGAGTAAAAACCAACACCGACGGGGTTTGTTTCCGCTCGGAGCCTCCTAGATTTGATTAATTGATCATTTGGGCAGCTCTCACCCGGCACCGCACTCGTGCGACCTAGAATAGAATACGGGGGACCAGCCAAACCCCCTTTCACGAAGGTATTGGTGGCAGAGCAGGAAGGAGCGGGAGGGAGCATCCGTTTTTGTCGAGGAATTACGTGGGATCGGCTGCGAAAGTCAGCTGCAGATTACCAGGTGGTCTCCGGTGGGATATCAAAGAGTCCGTGGTGACCTGATCTTTACTAGGTGTTTAATCCGAGGCGAATTTGAGCCAAAACTACTTGCAGAGCTTCATCGTTGCAGTCGAAACGCCGGTGGGTCTTTCGTTTACTTGAAAGAAGCGGCATTCGGTGGGCTTGTCTTTGCTGTGCCGTCTATCTTGAAGAGCGTTCAATATATGGAATGCTCCACCAGCTTAAATATTGGAACAGCTCGATGACCAATTGTTCTAGCGATTATCTGACTTCTTTCTAAAGAGGTGGGGGCACATTAGTCACGCTTGAATCTACGTCTCTGGGCTGCGGTAATGAGGCTCACACAAGAGAGCAGCCTCTTGCCCCCAAATTAAAGTGAACTGTAACATAAAGCCCTAGTGTTAGAATGATGCTTCACAACTCAGTAATTTGCCAGGCAACGGCGGCGTATCAACTATGTAGTGTACCATATGCGGCTTGAATAATAAGTGGGGTGGGCTGGGAGCAGAGTCTAGTATTGCGGGCGGCGTGGCTGTCACGCAGTTGTAGCCAAGAGATGAGGGGAGAATGCCTCTTGCTTGCCCATCTGTTTTTTGTACGCGGAGCTTATACAGAAGATGGACGGATAGAAGGAGAGATGCTAGTGTTAGCATCGGAGCACGTTACCTTAAGTGTGTACAGCATTTCACTTCCGGCGCACAAACTTTCTTGGGGCGAATAAAAGATTGGATGGGCTGGAGGGCACCGGTGTGCGTCTACAGGAGCCCGTCGTCGAAATCCGAGGTAGGGTGAGATCTGCTGGAGTATCGGGTGGCGCCAACCAAGAATATGGGAAGATGCTTAGCAATCAGAGTTCTCGATGCCCCTGAGATTGGCTTACATCCGACCTCGGCTCCGAAGGTATAACTTGGGTAACGCTGGTAGACAAAGTTGAGGATAGGGCCATGGGGCTGCTAAGTGAAGAGAGGGATGAAACTTGGGCTTATTGGTCCCTCCATCTTTGAGTTCGTCTCGGAAAAAGGTGACAAGAGAATTGACTCTTCGCTGAGTGAGAGAGACCAAGGAGTCATCAGGTTCTAGAGTCAAGCCAAGAGAGCGAATCCACCAGATAAACGGTGAAAAACCTCCGGAGAACCGGTGGAGCAAATATTGTTGTTAGTAAAACATGATTATTCCTGTGAAGAAAAACGAAACATCGCTGGAAGCACTGGACAGGGGAAAAGCTCGAAAACGAAACGAACTCTATTCAGCCATTACCTGACCGCCGACTTGAATATTGGCAGTGCTCTAAGGCACATTGCTCGAAAAATCTCCCAGAGAGGCCCTCCTACCGAGTGAGCGGCAAACTGTGGGGTTCACGCCAACCCACATTGGGGTTGTTAGGTGACAGGCCCCAAACCAACGGCCCGTTAGCTTACCGTCAACCGTACTGAATATGGTAAAAATTCATCCAAGATGCCTTGGACAGACATAACAACCTAACCACCGATGAACAGCACGAATTTTGAAAAAGCAGATCCTGCCCCACGACTTACTGGGCTTTCATTGAGGCAACCAGGGGCTGGACCAAAGAGGGGTGGTGGACGTTTATTAACTTGACTTTCGCAAGGCATTAGGCAGTGTGAACCACAGGTCGGTCCCGTATAGGCCTTGGGGGACGGACGTGGCTCCGGGGCTGATGGGTTGGTCTGAGTTACTTTTAGCTGGCCGCCGATTCCACATCGGCGTTGAAGCCACCTAGTCCTCGATGGGTACAGCAACCGGCAAAGTCTCTCATGGGTCATTATTAGGCCCGATACCGTTTATGAATCAAGTGGACGGCCTGCCATGTGCTATGAGATCTCCTGACTTATTGATAATGAGGATATTTCACCAATAATGATAATAATAATAATAATTTTTGAAGGCGCCCGTAGGATGCCAGTTGCATGATCAAATTTTTGCGAGTGATCGGATGGACGGACAAAATTCATGAAAACGTAGAAACTTGCACGACAAAAGTAGAACCGGTGGACTCAAAATTAGATTCGAGTTGGATAAAGGTTTGATAAATGCATGCACACTAATGGAAATGTTGGGAGTATAAATGAACCCAAATGCGGATTCAGATGGATGCCCGGTGAACTTGGAAGTCAAGGTCAAATGGAGAATCTGACTGGCCCTGGTAGGGACATGGGGAAGCCGACGGATATATATACTAGGGGTGACCGAAATCGGTATATGAAGCTGTCGTGGCGGCTACGATGGAGGAAAACGTGAGATGCATAGCAATGGATTAGATTGCGATGGAGCATTGGTACTCTGCAGTAGATAATCGGCTGACAGGGCACAAAACTCATCGTAAAGCAGGAAGCGAATAATTCAAGACTTAGCAGGTGAATTAGAGGACAAAATTGATTTGAGAGATTTGGATACGGTAGATAGGAGGTACAGACTTAGAAGGAATGAACGCATATCACGACGGTCAGCGGGATGATACCATGAGAAATGGCCGGTGAGCAACTGAGACATGCAGAACAGTTGCATATGCACACATATATACATGTATACATATACATATATGTGCTTACATGTATATGAGAGGAGTCGGAGCAGTTAAAATGGAGTCCTGGAAAAAAATTATCAGCAATTTTAAGAGGCGGGGGGGTAAATCGAATGGCAAAGAATTAACTTAGGAATGTTCCGGTGAATTTTCTCCATGGCAGGTGAACATGGCGGATCAACAGAGCTAAAGAAAAGAGATTGGAAGTACAACAGTGATGACCACTATGACTAGTAGTTTATCAAAGAAGGAAGATAGAGGAAAGAATCCAAGATAACAGGTAAGAATAGATCTAATGATCTGACTAATATAGGTGAGATATTTGGTGACGGTCGAGAACGGGAGAAGTGTTAATAAAGGAACTTACATTATCCGGCGAGACAATGATGGCCATGGAAATCGCTGGGCAGCGCAGAATGAACAAAAATACAATGGTACCCGGGAGATGAGAATGCCTGTGGTGCAAAGATGCAGCGGCTGTGACGGCGAACAGTGTGGAAGGGAAATGAGCAGAAGGAGTACCACAGGGATCGGGCAATGGCAGATCAAACGGAATGAAACATTTAGTAAAACCGTGAAGTAACGATGATTTCACGTTGGGTGGAACGTGATAAAGCACAATAGCCTGAAAGGCGCAGAAAATACACGCGCCGGGCCATAAAGAAAACAGGAGATGAGGGCACGGACCTAAGAGGCATACTGAATACCTGGAAGTTGCAGCGGGAACTCCTTGGGCCCATGCCGCAAGAAACTGGGCACTCACTGGCTCAAGCCGCAAGTTCTGTGACCTGACCTGACCTGACCATAACCAATCAGGCCGTTTTACCACATACGAAACACGAAGAAGGCTGAGAAGAAAGAAGCACCGGGACAGGTAAGCCAGCGGAGAAATGAATGCTCGTCGGACTCGGGGAAGTGAAACTGGAGAGCTGCGTGCCTGCAGGCAATTGTACAAGTGGACGCAACTGGAGGATGCCAATCCAGGCACTGCCAAATGGGAAGATCCAAAAAAGAATCGCGGAGTCAAACAAGGAAAATATAGTGTGGTGATTAGATGATCGACGTGGCTGCAAGTGGTGCAAATTTGGAACGGCGAGTTCTAATATGAGAATTGGTTTTGGGTGCGGGTGGGGCTGGTGCTTAATTGTATAAAGCGTAGGAAGGGAGAACGAGGGGGATTCGACAGAACCGCAAGCAGGGAGGCATGAGAATGCAATCAATGAACTTTATGAGCATACGGTGATACCAAGTGAATAGATACTACGGGCCGGCAATGACGACATGGGTGGAAAAAGAAATATTGGCGATCGTCATTAGGGCAAAAGCGGCTAGGGCGATAGTGACGTCCAACGAGAGGTGACGCGGTGAAAGTCGATAGGAGCAAAGACAGAATGGGTAGGTGTGCATACCGTGGAAGAACGACAAAAACAAAGTGACAGGTGTAATGATAAGGGTGATAGGTGGGCGTACGGTGGCGGAACAAGGATGGTGGGAGCATGCGATCTGCAACAGGTGCTAGTGGTTGGGACTGGCCGAGTGCTGGGCACCCATCCTGAAAATCACTTCAAAGCGAACACAGGAGGTGTGACCCACCAGCCTGATTGCGTTGCAGACGGCCCGCCCGCCCGATGTGCGCCGGCCAAGGTGGTGAATCTGACCGCGCCCCGCGCCGTTGAGGCAGGAAATAATGTTTATTGACGGTTATGCGTGTGATGCGTAATTCAACCATGAAAGTATAAGATCCGCGATCAGATGGCCAGGTTGCGAGGCGTCACAGAGGGCGGAGCCGGCGGCCGGTAATCGACCATACAGCAACGTTATCCAGGCGCATATGCCAAAGTTGGGGATGAAGTACGCCTAAAGGGAGAACTGGAAAAGGAAAACAGACGAAAAAAGGCGGTCGCTTTTTGCCCCTGCCGTTGATTAACGGTTAACGGAAACATATAGAAACCAAAAAGGGAGGAAGCAGGGTGCATGAAAGTAACGGCATTTCAGTTCCGTATGCTCATTATGGGAAAGGCCGCAGCTAGTCATGCTTTGAGAATTAAGTCAGATAGAAGAGACCGTCTATTGTTGATTCTGTTCTCAACTGGGACGAGCAGGGTCTGCGAAAGCGTTGGTCTTAGAAGTCGAGGCCCATCCCGTATATATAAATATATATATCTTCAGCTATGCACATATCAGATAACTGAGGTGCATGAGTGACGATTAGATATGGAATGAGTGCCGACAGAAATTAGGACTTGGTCTTGGAAGTTTGAAAGTCGACAGGAAACGTATTCCAGGGCTTGAAGTAGACAAAAAAAAGTATGTGACCGTACAGCCGACTTAGCTATGCTGGAAGGGACAGTAGATGGTCTGTATCGAAGCGAGTAAGGGGTTTCATACGAGAAGCTTACTGGGTTACAGGGAAAAGACCGGTTATGGAGCAGGTTATACAAGATTAAGTTTAGTATGAAGCGGCGGAGCCAGAGTGGGTCAAGATATAGATGTTGGCATCGTTCTCTATAATTTAAAGACGTGGACCACCCGAGTAGCTGTTTGGTAAAACGCCCTTGTATGCATTCTGGCACAACTCTGCCAAATGTTGTCATGCTAGAAAGGGTTATTTGGTAATATTTCAAGCAAAGGCCCGATGTGGGATTTGTAGATGCTGGGGATACTGTCCCGAAGACGAAAGGAGCGGAGGAGGAGGACCACATCTCTCCTGGCCTTGGCCGCTTGGATAGTGGCGTGCTCGGAGACTTTGGCGGAGCTGAAATGGTTGAGTGTTGAACCGCGGATGGCAGGCTGATTGGCTATAAGGGACCCACCAAGGGTTGAGGATCCAGGACGAATCGGAAGTTTTAGGTTGGGACCACGCATTTATCAGCGGAACTGCTCATTATTCAGGAGTGACACTAGCGTTCGAGTGCAGGGAGATCAGCGGAAATGTTGCAAAGAGTGGGAGTAGCATCATTAGAATTGAAAGGGTATATTAGTTTTATATCGTCTGCAAAAACAAAAATGGCGTGCCATGGTGAACCAGATCCAGTGCGTCATTAGTTGATGCCGCTTATAACGGATTTCGGGTTAGAATTATGTCCGCTGGTAAGGACCACTTGAGAATGGTTGGTGAGATGAGATTGCAGCCGGGAACACGGTGAGCCAGTAATGCCAAATAAACGCAATTTAGCGATGAGATGAAGGTGTGGAACACGGTCGAAGGCCTTCGACAGATCTAGGCAGACAATTACTTGTGCCTGCTCGCTATCAACAGCTATAGCGACTAGTCAGAGGAAGCTGCGGAAAGAGCAAAATTAACCGTGTGCCAGCTACGCAGAATGTCCACTTCGGCGGACCCTAGGGTGCTGTCGCCACTATGTAAGACCCTTTTCCATCCCCTCTTGGAGTGCACAGTGTGAGAGTAAGCTGGCCTTTCTATGGTGATCTCGCTCGGGCGTAAGTGAGAGCGGAGGAACTAATTGTGGCCTTGAAACGAATAAATGATTGGCTATAAGGGACCCACCAAGGGTTGAGGATCCAGGACGAATCGGAAGTTTTAGGTTGGGACCACGCATTTATCAGCGGAACTGCTCATTATTCAGGAGTGACACTAGCGTTCGAGTGCAGGGAGATCAGCGGAAATGTTGCAAAGAGTGGGAGTAGCATCATTAGAATTGAAAGGGTATATTAGTTTTATATCGTCTGCAAAAACAGAAATGGCGTGCCATGGTGAACCAGATCCAGTGCGTCATTAGTTGACGCCGCTTATAACGGATTTCGGGTTAGAATTATGTCCGCTGGTAAGGACCACTTGAGAATGGTTGGTGAGATGAGATTGCAGCCGGGAACACGGTGAGTCAGTAATACCAAATAAACGCAATTTAGCGATGAGATGAAGGTGTGGAACACGGTCGAAGGCCTTCGACAGATCTAGGCAGACAATTACTTGTGCCTGCTCGCTATCAACAGCTATAGCGACTAGTCAGAGGAAGATGCGGAAAGAGCAAAATTAACCGTGTGCCAGCTACGCAGAATGTCCACTTCGGCGGACCCTAGGGTGCTGTCGCCACTATGTAAGACCCTTTTCCATCCCCTCTTGGAGTGCACAGTGTGAGAGTAAGCTGGCCTTTCTATGGTGATCTCGCTCGGGCGTAAGTGAGAGCGGAGGAACTAATTGTGGCCTTGAAACGAATAAATGAGGCATTAGCCATTAGCGAGTTGAAACTAATAATTCTGAAAGACTACAAAACCATCGAAGCAGAGTAGTTCGCTCGCGGGATAATTACCCTACGAATAAGTGGAAAGGATCACTGGTGATTCTCTAGGGGTAGCCGGGATTAGCGTGAAACTTTGCCATTCCGGACGGCCCATGAGTCGCGAAATGTTTATATTTGAATTTCTTCCGTCAGCTCCAGTGTTATATTTTCTTTTCTTCTTCACATTCTTTTTCTGCTTCAAACATTTTCAGGTATCTCAAATACCTTCCTTAAATAGTGCTCGGCCCCATAATTCTCCTACCGCTTCAAGATGGCCGGCAGCTGGGGTCTGGACTTTAACTTGAAGAGTGAGTCTTGATAGTTGCCGGGGCCTCATCTTACTGAAATAGTAATGCTTTCACCCTCTAGGACGTCGATCCCATTGTTTGTCTTGCCCCCAACAATCGAAAAGGCAGAGGATCCCGGGGGTCAGTGCGTGATGAGACCCGTTGGCTTAAAGATGCAGTAAACTGGGCAATCTGCCTCGAGCTCATTTGGATAACCTAGCCCAACTTTATCGACGTGTGCGTCGATGTACTCCGGTGCAGCTGCTGAGCTCCTGCTCGTCCGGCTTTCCTTCTTTCCTTACTGGTCGTGCGCGTACAACCCTCAGAGAAGGAAGTGCATCCAGAATTCCACATTTTCATTTGTATTGTCCGTCAGTCCCGAGCTCCGAACAGCGCTTCAGCTTGACCTGGAGAGGCTTGGAGATCGTATTCTTGCAAAAGAAAAAATTGAAAAACGGATCAGCAAAAGTTACCCGAAAATTCTCGAAAAAGGGATGGGGCCTAAATATCATTCAGATCATCGAAATAACGGAGGTCATCGTGCTGCAGAACCCAAATTGTTTCCTCTACTGTGCATTTTCCCCTGGCATATCTCACTTTCTCGTTTTTTGTTGCTATTTAGCCATGTCGTCAATTAATTGTGTCTTGTGGCAGAGTTCAATTTTTTATTAAGCCGCAAAACTTCCCATAACTGGTGGCAAAAGCAGAGTTTGTTTATCGCCATAAATTAAGATGGTGCTGCCAGCAACCACGAAGACTACTGAAAAAGACAAAGCTGGACAAGCAAAAGGTGAGGCATCGTGTAGAAGCAAAAACTATAAAGAAAAAGTATAGAATGGAAGGATGTATTCGGGTGCAATAAAATTGTGGTACCATAGGGCACTCTGTATGATTGCTAAGAGAAAGTATGATATTTGGGCAAATAAGTTGCACCCGAAGTAGTCCTGCTCGGAACGCTCGTCCACCACAACTAGTATAGATTCAGGCCTAATGATGGCTGCCGGATGTGATAAAAATAATAGCAAAGACTAGCAAGCCCATCCTGAAAGCCACTCTGCGAGTTCGGGGAAAGAAACGGATGGGGGAGGCGCAATTGGAGAAGACATATGTAAAGGTAAAGTGAACAGAGAAGTTGAACTGAATTAAACGCTGAAACTAGCCGGAGACAAACATCAGTATATAGTACGAGACACTGAACTGACCGAACCTGTCAGCAATAATGAGATACTCCTTGAATTTTCCGTCAAAACCGGAGGATCATGGAAAATGACCATAAGGTCTATTCCAGGGCAGGAAAAATTCAGTCAACAGATTAGAAGCCTGGAAAGCCTGGAAGGTGTAGAAATGCGGTAATTCTTGGAATCCCAGAAGCACATTCTACGAAAAAGAGAATAAGGATCAGAGCCGCGACGTATTGCAATATAAACCGGCTTAGAGGCATTGGTCTGTCCAGACAGGCAAAGATAAAATGCAGCTTGCCGTTGGGAGAATAAAGGGTGGACTACAGGAAATTGACGGAAGGTTAACACCCGCCTCATTCAAGTTAACAAATCCAATACATGGAGACAAGGTTTCGGTCTCCCCAGAAGAATGAGGGGGCTTTCAAAAGCCCGGGTCCTCATCGAGTCGGATGACGCGACTGTCAAGTATACTACCCAAGCAATCTTGAACGGGGGTGTGGTCTATTGGCTTGAGATCTCAGAAGCTGGCAGAATGAAGGGCTATAGTACCCATGAACGAGAGGTTGCGGAGAACAGCAGGTGCTGCAACTTCAGGGATGAAGAAAGGCCATGCTAATGGTAGGATACTGGAGGGGAGGGCAGAAAATTCACTATTAAATCTTGTGAGCAGTGTTAGGGAGAATGAGGTCAGTGAACCGAAAAACTGGGACAGCTCACGAGCTCGGGGTAAGGGAGCCTAAGGAATCCCAGTACATGCCCCAAGAAGAAATGACGGCCGGTAAAGGGCTCTTGCAGGCTGTAAACACGAGTGCTCTGTTCATTCCCGGCAAGCGGAATAAATTAGCAGTCGCGTTGGTGATGCCGGATAAGTGCGCTCACTGAGAGGAGGATAAAACCGAGGGCGTTGTCGCTTACTCTTGAATGGAGAGCTTTCTGCTGCGTAGGAAAGATAGGGACAGTGGCAGAATAAGGGGGCATGCGGTTGTCGGCTGCAAAGCTCTCATACCGGCAAGGAACAGAAACGATGCTATCGAATGTGGAGTGAACAAGCTGCATTATTAGCGCATGAAGAGGCCCCGTGACTCCGGGTTTATTTAGGCCCATCCTGTGGCAGGAGAGGATATGGAACCACTGGTGGTAATTAACACAATCAACAAAGATGAAACAATGCGCATCGGGGTTCTTCGACAAAACGAAAACAGAAGGGGAATTAGAGAATGCACCGCCGGGGTCTTTCGGAGATGCATTCATCCAGAAGTGCAGCGGGAAACGCTTTGAAGAATGAACCAAAGCGCCGCGGTACATACTTGGTAATGACGAAGTATGAAGAGGACGTGGGTCCAGTGGTCATCACAGCACCATTTAGGGAGAGCGATCACGGAGTGACAAATATCGGACAGGTGGCGCATAAAAGCGTGAGGCCGGATGAACGCCGCCGTGAGCTCGGCGGACTAAAGACGCCGGCGCTGGTGGATGCGGCGGCGGAAGAAAATTGGGAAGTCGCTCATAACTACGCGCAAGAAAAATGGAACCGTATCAAGGGGAGCATGAAGGTACGTCTCGATGTCTCCGCATCATTCGTGGGTGTTAAACGAAGTGGCTGGCCGCCGTGATGGATGTCCAGGGCGCGGAAGGCACAGGCTAGAAAACACAAAGCCTGGTATAGGTTCAGGAAGAGGGGTGCCATAGGAAACTACTGGAATATATGATGGCTCGTGGATAGGCTTTGAGAGCCCAACCGGAGTGCAGACGCCAGTACGCACACAGGCTTGCTGAAGGGATGAAACGTAACACGAAGGCATATTTTGCCTACGTTTAGTCAAGGCCAACCTTACGGGCTGAAGTTGGTAATGTTAAGAACTTGATGGTCTAAAACACTGGAACAAATGAAATCAAGGCCAATATATTGCCTCGCCACTTTCAGGGGGCAGAGAAAAGATGATGGTGGAAGAGCTTTAAGTCTAACCGTATTGAGCAGATCGGGAATACCGCCCGTCCGAGTTCTGTAGGGGGACTTACAACGGAAGCCAAGAGGATTAAAACCACGTAAGGCGGCGGGCCCAGGCGAACTGTGTCCAGCCCTGCTGAATACGTTAACCATCCTGCAGGCCGAAAAGATTTCGCAAACACTCAATCAGTCCTTGCGTGCAGTCAACAGCCCCGTGACTGGTAGGTGGGGCGAAGAAAGCCAATCCACGGGGTGGGGTTTCATGAGAAACTTCAAACTGTGGACCGGCCAGCCCGAAATATCTGGGGAGGAAGATCCTTGAGGGGATTATACGAAACTAATTGGTTGCCTTCCTATCCGAGAGTGGATTCCTTGATGTATACCAACAGGGCCTTGTGAAATGGAGGTCCTGCAGGACGAACCCCCTGTGATTCCTGGTTGAAGTTTCTAGGAGGCTTGACGATGGCGATATGGTAGAGGTCAGCCACTTGGACCTCGGGAAAGCCCTCTACTCGGTGAAAAACGGGCTGGTAGTGCGCAAGCTTCGAGCCAGTGGCCACTTCTGGAATGTTTACTGAACTGTGAAAAAGGCCCTTTGAAGAGTGGCTGACAGAATCAAGTCTGTTCCCTCCGGAACAAATAAGGGTAAGGGAGGATTTCATTGGTGTTTCAGGAATATGAGGACCGGCAGACTTAGAGGGACTTCAGCTGCTTCCGTAAAACAGATGAAGGGCTCAGTGGACAGAAACTGAAACTTGTGGAACTCTGTTGCAATGCGGTAGTTCGGGCAGGTTCCTTATCCAAACGAGTAGCAAACCCATGGAATAAACTACTCACCTCGATGGTGAAGACCGGATGGTCTCTAAGTTCAAAAGGAAGTCAAAGGCCCATTTGGAGAGCTTGTTCGCAGACCTAGCTTGGTAAGGCAAACCAATCCAGGACCCCCTGAGCGACCGGGTACTCGGAGCCCGAAATTGCCTTAAAAGGGTTTCTTCACTAAAAGAAGGAGCTAGGCAGTGCGGTGACTCTTGGGTGTGGACGACGCTGGATTCCAACTTCTTTCTCGCCGCCTCATTTAAATAAACCCAAACCAAATTTGATAGATTATTCAGGAAAATCCAAGTCTACATACATTCACACCTGTTTTCCACACTTCCTCTTGAAGCCATTACGGATCGAAACTCCAAGGCTGCGCACACAGACCAGTTGCTGCAACGGGCGGGACACGACCATATGGGAAGGGGCTGCCGTAAACAGAAACACATAACAGCTAAGCTATACTCTCATTGCCCGAGCATTTCATCACACTAGAGCAGTGGTCCTCTGCCTGGTGGAGAGTTCCTATAGAACAAAAAACAAGGGCTGGATCATCGCTCTCTCCCGTAGGCACCCATCTTGACGAACTGCGGTCAGAATGCGACGTGATAAGATGAGCCATCCAACTCCGATGGATGAAGCCAAAATGAGGAGTAAAGTGCGACGCTAGGCCGCCAAAAACCGTGGTTTAAAAGAATCTCAAAGGAAATTGGTGAAACCCAACTCGTAAAAATCGAAGGTGAGAGAAAAGCTAGTCAGTTTCCGTTATGAGGGTGCATGAATCTGTCTCCGCCGCATCACCCAAGGCCCCAATACACGTTACCCATAACCACCCGACGCACAATTGGCCCTCCACCCGCATTGGAATCGAACAGAATATGTGTCAGAGATTGGTCCACGTGTCGCGTTGCAGGTAGCACCCTAGTATGATGAAGTGCCATACCTGACATCTTGAGTTAGCACGTTCCAGACCAGAGTTTGTCGCGGCCATGTTTCGTTTTTCCACCGGGGCACAAAGGACCTTAGGAGAATCAAGTGCATGGAAGTGGATTGAAATTTGGCCCACGCCTCCATATCCCGTGATCTGATCCGAACCCTAGACCGCCGCAAGCCAAGAAAATACTCAATAGAGTTACAGGTTATACTAGGGAATCGCTATGACCATTGGGCCATTACTGGCCCGTTGTCGCAGGCTTGCACTCAGGAGACAGGAGCATAAATCAGACAAATCCAGAGCGTAATGGCATGTTGCTTTTCTCACCGTGCCGTAAACAAGTGGAACAACTAGCCTCGTCAAGTAGTGACAGCAAACTCTGTCGTAGCTTCCAAGCCCAAACTGGATGTATGCTGCGCCAGGTTATCCCTGGATTAGGACTATCCATCCTAAGTAGCTGTTTCATTCTTCGCTTTTCCTGCCCATTTCCCCTTTCCCGGCTCAAAACTCAATACGGCATCTTGTCACCTTTTTCCCTGCTTCACTTTTCCTTATCACAGTCTTCATGTTTCCCTACCCATCAATATGCCATACTTTCATCTTTGAATCATTTAAGACCAGGGGTATGTCTCATACGAAGACGGCTGAGAGTGTTGGCGCAGAACCCATTATTGTGGAGTTGCTGTTCCCGAGGGCGAGCTCACTTCTCTTTTTCTTTTCAGCTACTGCAAAATGTCGAAATACGGTGAGTTCTCGTAAGTCGTATTACGGTGGGAACTCACTAAGGTAGTTCTGCAGGGAACTGGATGTTTATTGGCTGAAGCTGCAAGTCATGTGCCCTGACCTGGAGGCCGCGCGAGGTGCACGCTGTTCAAAAATCTCGATCTTCTACTTCTAATGGATTTTCCAAGACAGAATTACTCGAGCTACTAGAGCTAAAGGGAGACCTCCGTCCACTGTCCATTGATCTATCTTCAAGCTCCCCGGAAATACGAGATGCTACATACTTTCACTATTTGTATTTTAAAGCATCTATTATGATAATAATAGTTTATTTCGGAGAAGCCCAAAGCATGATCAACACGTTTACAAGCGACAAAACTGACAGATTAAATTCATGAAAACTTTAGAAATACGCAAGACTAAGGGTGGTGGGGAGAAAAATAGGGGAGATGCGGGGGAGATAAATGTATGCACACCAAGAAGTAATGATGGGAGTTTAAGTAAACCCAGAGATGGATTCAAATATGGGCCCCGTAAAATTTGAATATTTAGGTCAGATGGAGCAGCTGGCTGAGCCAAAAGGGGGAGAAAATATTCTAGGACTTTTATGTGAAGAGGACCGAGAGTCGGCATGAGTATCCTCTCTGAGAATGGGGACAAGTTAGCCATGAGCTATGCGTTGTCGCAATAAACGGACGGTGTCAATTTGAAAACAGGAGCTAACAATGCAAGAAGTAAAGATTGAGTTGGATGACATAAATGCCGCGGAAGGATCGAGATACGGTAAATGTGAGGCACACATATAGGCAAAATGGAAGCATATTGAGGGGCGGTGGCATGGTGGCCAGGGACCTGGCCGGTGAAGAAATGGAGGCGGGGGAGAAAATATGTGGACACATAAATATATATATATATACATGATGCATATCAAAGCAGGAGCAAAAATATGTTAAGAGAGGGGACACAGAGGTAGCAGTACTTGAGGAGACAGGTAGGGTTGGGTCAAACGGTACGGAATTAATTTGGATAGACCCTGATAAATTTGTTTATGAC
Source organism: Fasciola hepatica (assembly GCA_948099385.1). Classification (NCBI taxonomy): domain Eukaryota; kingdom Metazoa; phylum Platyhelminthes; class Trematoda; order Plagiorchiida; family Fasciolidae; genus Fasciola; species Fasciola hepatica. The sequence continues at coordinate 10,295,434 of CANUEZ040000019.1, forward strand.
AGGCGAACATGGGGGATCAGCTGCAAAATAGAGCCAGCTTTGGAAGCACAGAACTGATTGCAGCGAGCAGAAGTTGATAAACGAGCGAATATATAAGGAAGGATTGACAAACACAGGTAGGAATGAATATAAAAGTCTGGAATATTGCAGGTGTGACATGTGGTGGCGGTCGAACATGGATGAAGAGGTAACAAATAAACGTACATTATGCAGCAAGAAGATGGCCGTGAAAGTGGCAGAAGGCAGACCGAAGGGAAGCACGGGGCGGTTGGAGAGGCGTATGGGGTCAGTGGAAAGGGGTAAGTTGGAGGTTAGAAGAACAGTGGTGCAAAGATGCCTCATTTGTAACAGCAAATAACATGGGAGAGAAATGAGGAAGTGTAGGATCGGAAAGATCGGGTAACGGCAGATCACACGGTTTGAAACTGTAGGTGGGAATGATGACGTTACGATGACTTTGGACTAGGTGGAACGCGGAAAAGCAGCATAGGCTGAAAGACACAGTGAAGACGCCTGAGGCGAGAAATGTGCAAAACAGACGAGTGTTGACCAAAGGAAACCAGGTAAGAGATAATTAGACAGATCGTTTCACTGCATACGACACAGGATGGAGACCGAGAGGAACAAAAGAACCCGGACAGGAAAGCCTGTGATGGAACGAAAATGCCCGAGAAATAGTTGTACTTCGGAGTTGGGAGAATGGAACTGGAGAGTTGCGCGCCATTACACAAATGGTTTGGGCCGGAAGTTGTTGATCGGTACATAGCCTAAGAAGAAGATCCATGGAAGAATTACCCATTCAGACATGGAAAATATGGAAGTGGTAAAAAGATAATAGATTTGGTCGTAAAAAATACAAAGGTTGGAACAGCAAGTTCTTGCATGTTGATTGGTCATGGTTAAGGATGTGTCTGGTGCGTAATGGTGGGAAGTATAAGATGGACAAAAAAGGATATCGCAAAATGGTAGCCAGTGGAGCAGGCCATCAATGAGTTTCAGGGGTATATGGAGGTATCAAGTGAATACTGATTGGGAGCCGACGGGGGGGGGAAATGGGTGGAAAAGAAAATATTTCGGACCTGGGCAGAGTAAAATAGATAGGGCGAGGGTGACATCATACATTGAGGGTTGTCACTGTGAAAAACATGACGCATGAATCAGGTTGTCTCAAATTTTTCTTTTTTCCGCCGTTAGGGCTTGATTTTGGGTCACATCTAGTAGCAACATTTATCCACACTAAAGCGTCATATTGCTCGTGACAATAACTGCGACACACCATTGTGCGTCTGTAATTTATTACCGCGAGAAATCTACAAAACCCTCTACCTAGAAATCTAGATCTATTACTACTACAAACAGCCCTTTGCAAGCCCAACCTTAAAATACCCAGCGTTCTTTAGCTAGCTCAACTCTTTTGGTGATCGTCCGTTCCTTGGCGCCACCCCACAGTGAGATCGTAAAATATCAGCACAAGACCTTTATACGAAATTAGGTAGGAAGCCTAACTAAAAATATTTCTGGCGACTCCATCTGTGAAACCATTGTCGATTCTCGAACAATTCACGGGAATAACTGAACCATCACATCAATTCGTTTATCGATATAAATCGGTATAGTTTTTGCTTAGCTATCTAGAGTAATACTAAAAAAATTACGGCTTTTTAGTGTGGTCCCATAACTCCAAAAACTTTCTAAGGATTTCCTCCGGACGCGAAATCTTGACCTAAACAGCTAATTTAAAAATTCTTGCAAAAGAAGTCTTTGAACTGCTTCCCAGGATATGAACTGAGAGAAACTTGTGTCTAAAATAAGAAAAAGTTGGCACCATCGTGCGCGACTGTGTGGCAGTCTACCACCCAATTCAGCATATTAATTCAGGGAATTCCCTGAAAGAAGTCCTCGTTTAATTTCAGAGACTCTATATCAACAGTTCCATAGTTTTAAGTTTCTTTGATCCAGAGCCACAGAGTTACACGTTTTTATTTCAGTAAGCCTGTACATTGGGGAACGTAAGACTACTGTGTGTATTTAGCTCTCTAGTGCAATCGCTGTCAGTGTTGCAATGCCCAAACTGCCGGCTAGACAAACCGCATCCTCACTGGTTGGTCGTACCAACATCCGACCAAAAGTACTCGCCAAGTCGAAAGTCGCAAAACTCCCACTGAATCCTTGTTCCGTTAGCCTGACCGATGTATTTGGAGGGGCAAACAAAAGGGCAGAGACCATAGAACACAATCTTCTTAATCTCAGTAGCCACATTTCTTTGATTGATACGACCCTATCCAAGCTAATTCCGCTCACGTATATCTCTGACCCTCCAACAAATCCGTCAACCCTAGACCTAGTCACGGCTGGGCGTTTCATAGACGCCATTGCCTCAGAAATAGTTCGAAGAATCAGTAACTCAAAAAATGCTGTGGTATTTAATATTCCCGACAGAATCCCTGTTGAGAAAGTAAAACATAACCTTCTAAGTTCTATTAATATGGCACACCACCCCTGCCAGTGCTTTCGGCTACGAAAGAACATTCAACGCAAATCCTGTCCAGTGTTGTTCAAATTTCTTGAAGAGGAACCCGCTAAACAATTCATTAAGAGCCAATCCACCGTCGCTTTGAGATCCCCGTTCAAGAACATTAAAATTGCTGCCGACAAAACCCCATTACAAAGGGAATTCGCCAGGTCCACCAGCACGCATTCAGCTTCGTCAAAAATTGTCCGCCCTCAACTATCCGCTTCTTCTCAGTCTGACGATGCGCAAAATGCATGCAATATCAATTCGGCTTCATGTTCACCAGAACATCGATCCCATATGTTTGACGTCGATTTAGATATATCCAGTTCAACGTCACCTCACCAGCCAGCGCCTAAGAAACCAAGAAGCATAGAGTTTACCCCGGGCAAGCTGTCCTCTCTTGGGCTGACTAACTCGATTCCACCATTACCTATCACCGAAATATCGGCCACGATCGATGACGATGCGAACCGCCTAACTGGCTTAACAGCCATACCCAGAAATCCTCAACCCATCAGCGGAGTCACCCCAAATTCTTCCTTGCCATCTCTCCACTCGGCTCCAATAGCCACTCGGCAATCTACGGTGCCTAGGCCATCCCCCAAACCAGCGAAAACATCATTACTAGGTGGACTGCACGCTGTTGACACTACGGTCAATCCTAACTCACTCATCAAGCCACACTCCCAACGGCTAAGGACCCCAAGCGAGGCAACACGGAGTGCAACAATGGACAAGAAAACGTCATTCAAGACCTATCTCCCCAATCCAAACCACCAACCACTAGTTGCACCGTACATTCCACCCAGTATCGCGTTCTCTTCACCTGGTTATCATCCTCATCAGGCTGGTACAACTAACCTCCGGGCCTCTTCAACAACGCCACCATTCATACCAAACGATTACTTTAGTGTTCTACATAACTTCTATCGTAGCCTAAGTAATATTTTCTCACATGAATCTCTTTCCTTTTATCGTTCACATATCTCACCCACCCTGAATCCCTTTTCTACCGCAGGCCACTTACAACAGTACCCACGACCTCCCAGTCTCTACGCCAACCAACACCCGTATATCCCACTTCCATTTCACATTCCCCCTCCAGGTTACAGCCCATCAAATTACTGATGTCAAGAGGGCACCTGTGTTACCGCCCGTATTAAGGCAGGTGCCAAGATACCTGAGGCTGCTACACGTCCTTTTTCTTTCCCACTTAACAGCTACTTAACCCTCCCTCCTCATATTTCTACGCCCCAGCCACCAGTATCTACCAATAGTAAAGCACTCGATAGTGATCTTTCGCGGTGTTGTTCCACGCTAAGTAGACTTACCAACCGCCGACATCCTTCCAATCTAACGAATCTCATCAGTACTAGCCACACCCGGCTTAGCTTAACAACCAAGCTGACTGCCACGCCAGGTGTTTCTACTCAGCTTATTTCACCATCCACATTACCGACTACTCCATCTCAAGAAATAATGATTGCGTCATCCGATCCGCCTTCAGCAAATGCAACTTCGGAATCCGATAAAGATCTTAACGTTAACCTTGACTCCACTAAACAGTTCTCATTGTTTATGCTGAATGCACGCTCAATAGTGAATAAGATGCGAATGCTGCGTATATTACTGCTCACGTCTGATTACGATCTTATTTTAATTACCGAAACCTGGTTGACAGACAACACTCCAAACGAGGATATCGCTATCACCGGATACCAAGCTTTCAGGAAAAATAGACTCACTCAGAGAGGGGGCGGCTGTCTTATATATGTAAGACAAAACATGCGAGCGAAAATATTTCAGCACCCCATACTTGATAACTTGCCGGATTCAGTTTGGCTACAGGTCACTACAGGATGTTCTGACTTCATTGTTAGTTGCATCTACCGCCCCCCGAATACTAGTCAAAACGACTTTCTGCCTATCATAGGGGCGTTAAACGTTGTTGCGGACATACCCGGCCCAAAACTGGTGGCCGGCGACTTTAACGCACCAGGCATACGTTGGTCCACTTTGAAAGCTCCACATCACTTAATACACTTCTTGACCAGCATTCGTTTAGGAGGATGGACTCAACATGTGATGTGCCCAACTAGAGGCAGTAGCATCCTTGATCTCATTTTTACGGTAGGATTATCTCGCGTGCACACATCTATCGTGAACAGCATCCCAGATTGTGACCACTTGCCGGTAAAATGTGAGTTTTCAGTGCCAGCACGAACCGTTCACAAACCAACCGTTAGAAGACCGTTCCACCAAGCTAGCTGGAATCAATTACCCTCACTTATTCGCTCGCAGAACTGGGATACTTTCTTTTTATCTGATGACTTGCATACCGTGGTGGATCATCTTTACTCCACACTAAATGCATGTCTTGACGTAATCACCCCAACCCAAGGTCTACCTGGACGAGATAAACCAAACAGTTTTTGTCGACTAAAGCAGAAGCTTTCTATGCTACAACGCAAATTCCTTAGGTCGAGAGACTTTTCGTTGTTCTTGCAAATGAACCGTTTATCTAATTCTATGAAATTGATTGAAATGTCCCGCAGTAAAAAACAGGAATTAAGGACGCTGAGTCACCCCAAGAGGTCCGAAGCTTTATCTAAGCTGATGAAGCTGAGAAACAGCCAGTGCAGTTCTCCTATCTCATCCGTTATATCTAACAACAATTATATAACGAACTCCCAAGAGATCTCCGAGGCATTCAGTGCCTATTTTGCTTCGTCTCTAACGACCGATGACTCCCTATGCCTATATCACGTTGAGCCGCTGACATCTGCACAGTTCTCAGCGGTTACATTTCACCCGAACGACTTAACAGTACAGCTAACTAAAATTAGGAGGTCATACCACCCCGGGCCAGATGCCGTACCACCGGCTACTTTTAGTCTAGGTGGCACTGATATCCCATTCTTGCTATCAAAGGTTTTTAATTTATCTATGAGCAGTAGCGTTTTCCCCTCCCATTGGAAAACATCAGTTATTATCCCAATTCTTAAGAAAGGTTCACGCCAGGACCTAACCAACTATCGACCAGTGAACCACACCCCTATAGTTTCCCGAATTATGGAAAGACTGATAAAAAATAAGCTGACAACTCATTTACTAAACAATAACCTCATTAACACTGGACAGCACGGTTTTCTTCAAAAAAGATCCTGTGCCACCTGTATGTGTGACTTCCTTAACCTAATAACTACGGCCACTAACAGTGGTAAATCAGTGATTGTAATCCTCCTTGACATGACTAAAGCTTTCGATCGAGTATCCCACAATAGGCTCATGGCGAAGATGAAAACCTACGGAATTGTTGACCCGATCCTGAGTTGGTTTTCATCATATCTAACATCCCGAAAGCAGGTGGTGGACGTTGATGGCAGTTTATCATCACCTCGACCAGTTACTAGTGGAGTTATTCAGGGTAGTGTACTAGGTCCCTTACTTTTTCTTATATATGTTAATGACATTTTCAACGTCATCACACACGGGGCTGCGTTCCTTTTTGCAGATGACATAAAAATTATGTACTCCTTTGAACCTGACGCCTTAGCTTCTACCATTGCTAGCATAACGAGCGATTTACTATCGCTAGACTCATGGAGCAACCAATGGTTGATGAAATTCTCCGCTGTCAAAAGTTGTATCCTTATGTATAAATGTCAGGTTCCCGCGGGAATGTTTAAAATTAATGATCAGTTCATCCCCAACAGTCCGGAAGTAAGGGACTTGGGATTACAATATTCTTCTACATTTAATTTCTCCGAACATTCGGCCGTGCAGGTTGCTAAAGCTAGACGGCTAATTGGTCTGATTAATAGAACCTTCAGTCTTACAGAGAGCAAGCTAAGCATTTTTAAAACTCATGTAAGACCACTTCTGGAATATTGCACTGTCGTCTTTTCTAACATGCGGCAGATTGACAGATTTGCAATTGAGAATGTACAACGTAGATTTACCAAACAACTACTAGGATATTCCTCGCCTTTAAATTATATGGAAAGGTGTGAAATATTGCACCTAGAGCCCCTATGGCTGCGCCGTCTACGAATGAACCTGTCTTTCTTTTGCAATATTGTAAAACGTACATCTTGCAATTCAGCCCCCCAGGTCAAAACTCCCTCCAACTATTCTTTACGACATAGGGACTCTATGGTCTTGATTCCAGTATCCAGGACTGCGATGCGGTCAAACTTCTTTATTGTTAAATATTCTTCCCTCTGGAACAAACTCCCACCTCAACTTAGGTCAATGTCTTCGGCCTCTTTATTATTCAAAAAAGAAATAAATAAACATCTAACTGTCCAAAAACTGATCCGTATGCATGATCCCTACATGTCTATTACCCGAGCCTACGAACTGGGCCTGGGATACTAACCAAAAGCTTAACAACTTTGTTCAGTACCAACGGATGGTAAGGAGCATTCTGTATTATAGTTAGCAAATAAAAGCAGTCCAACCTATACTCCATGACTGTCAACAGCACACTCCACGTGTTTGTCTAGCCACTTCCTATTTTCAACGCTTCTGACCACGACCCCCTACTGGCCACCGTTACTCCGGTGATTCTTTTTTCATGCTGTCAGATTTTACCATAGTCAGTTAGGTTCTTTTTTTTATCAGCTGCCGCCAGGTATAAGAGCATTTATAATGTTAGAAAATACATAGCAGCATATATAATATGGTCCTCAAGGTACCAGTCTCATCCACGCTTCAACTACTTACTCATTGAGACCCTATTTCAACACAAGATTCCAGGCCTCGTTCTGATGAACGAATCGCCACAATCGATGTGGTCTTCCATAAACCATTCGTCGAACTACACATAGGTATTTGCCCCCAGTGTCGTCTATTCTCGCTTCCTTGCTTTTTTAGTAACTCTCACTAAGCCTCACAAGAATTAGTCGCTAGTACCGGTCTTCTCCGCTTTCCGTAGGTTGTTTAATCCAAAAAACAAGACCTCAACGTCGCGACCACCCATTTCTGTTACTGGCATGATATTGGTGTTCTGTCTTTCTCCCCTAACCCACAGCTGGTAGAATTGCCAGACTGCAGCCCTCTCCGTTTTGTTTTCAGAACCTGTACCCTAAGGACGAGTGTCGCCGTCCACTTCCCAGGAATAACTTGGACCCTCTCTTGCTGGACAGGACAAACGAGATTTACACACAACTTCATTTTCGCCGGTCTCACGATCGCTTTCCCCAAGATTCCCGCCATCGGACTTCTTGAACCTGGACTACTCGATCTCACTGCATTCATACAACTCATTTTAATCCTATATGTCATTATGCCCGTTCCGTGTTAGAACTCGCTAATACTGTTCAAACACTGGCACCTTTATTGTCACTGTTCATTGCTTCATCGGTCACCAAAAAAAAAACGTCCGGCGCTGACATATCTTTCAGTAGTCATCCAGTGGGCAGCGAAGTAATTAGTAACTACCTGCACTCTTCATCGGTCCATCCGATCGCATCCGCAATGCTGTTGCATCGAGTGCTCGGGCTCTGTAGATCACTGCGTTCCCTCCACGATTGAACGTCTTCGATACACTTCCCATGCTGCATCGCCGCTCCGTTCCCATCATTTGTTACACCTGTCAAATTGGTCATTAGAAATGTGACACTCACCGTCTACTTGCTATACCATCACCGTTATCGAGACCTTTGATTTTCCAGATGTTGCATTCGTGTTATATTACCGAAACTGACCCCGTATGCAGCCTCTAAATCACACCACTATCTGCACCGGCCGATACATTTTATTTCTATATTCGTTGATCCACGGCCGCTTCCCGCGATATACCTGTGCAGTTTTATTGATCTGTCATTTTTGCATGGTACATACCACACAGCATTCATCTATTGACGTACACTTATCTGTGGATTACTTTACCTTTCCTCTCGCAGAACTGAACACCTGTATAATGGATGTAACCACACGGTCAATATTGACTAGTCTCCCAAGTAGCACGTTGCCCAACCCTGTTGGGCACTGCCCAACGGAGCGTTGGGGTGGCGCACGATGACGATACTTTCCAACAGAAATCGCATAGATCGTCCTGAACTGCAGGGCGCCGTTTGTATATATAGATTTCGTACAAATAAGTAACAAACATTTCTATGACATTTGCACACTTTTTGTTTTACTGCGTGCCCCCATGACCGGGTGGCCATCATTAGTTTCGTTCATTGTTCGTCGGCAGGTGAGTGTTTTTATCGGTGCGTAGTTGCGATAGGTGGTCTAATTGTCTAAGTATCATGGATAAGTATCGGTTAGATTGTATAGTTACTGTTACGTCGTCTTATTCTTGTATCGTAGGTATTAATTGCTTGAAACATTTCTTTATTCATATAAAATTAGAAGTTTCTATGAACGTTCTTATAATGGAAGTAACCAGCATTTCCTAGAAAATAAATTTCATAAATAAAATGGTTACCCGTTGAAACCTATCCTTTCATCATTTCTCAATCCCATAGGTAACATTTCGTTATGCCGAAAGAGAGCAAATGGCAAAGGTATAGGAGGAGAAAGAGGGAACTGGGTTCCATGGTGTGTCCCATATGTCACGATGCCAGTTTGTGGGAGCACAGAACTTCGTGTCCCAAAGAAAGAACTTGGAGTATGCTCTTATAATGGATTTATTTATTTGAGTTTTTGAACAGCAGTTACAGCTAGCACTTCCGGTGCATTTGTTGAAGCGGAGCCACGACCTCCGGAGGTGCAAACAGAAGGAGTGCCCGGGGACCTAATCAGTGTAGATACACTTCCCATTGGGTGCACATCCGTGGGGTTTGTTCCATCGGGTAAGATGCTATCGTTTCTATATTGCGTATTTTTTAAAGCGACGAAAGATATGCAACTTGGAAGGAATATATCCATTACCGTTAACGTGGATGTGCTGCAACAGTCGCTGTCCGATTTGTTCGTCAGCTCAAACTTGAGCATGAAACAGCGGCGAGACGTACTTTCCTGTGTGGGCAAGTTTGTGCCGGGTCTCCCGCGCGATCCACGTACCATTTCTCATACACCACGTTCGTGTGAGAAAATTCAGCTACGCAGTGGAATATATATTCACGTTGGGCTGACAGACGGGATAAATATGTGCCTTAGCAGCATGGATGTTATTCCCAGTTCTATCGATCTACACGTGAATATAGACGGGATGTCGTTGTTTCGGTCATCTTCCGTTCAGATGTGGCCGATTTTGGCAAGAATAGTGCAGCCAATGTGTGCGCAAATCATCACTGTTGGAATTTATTGTGGTGTTCAAAAACCATATCCAGTGCATGATTACTTATGTCACACCGTGAGAGAGCTCGACCAACTTCTGCAAAATGGCCTAAGCTATCGTAATTCTTCCATACGATGTTGCTTGAAGGCCGTTATCTGTGATACTCCAGCTAGGGCCTTTGTTCGTCAAGTCAAAAGTCCTGCTGGTTATTTCGGCTGTGATAAATGCAACCAACGCGGCTTGCATATTGATGGGAGGATGACGTTTCCCGTCGTCGAGGCTACCTCAAGAACGGATGAAAAGTTTCGCGCCGGGAAATATCATCGTCATCACATAGGCACCACCCCGTTTCTATCCATACCCATCGACATTGTGACTACATTCCCGTTGGATTATATGCATTTAATATGCCTTGGGGTAACCCAGAAACTACTTTTCACCTGGCTGAAAGGCGGTCATTCATCACCTTGCCGTCTGAGTAGGTCGGGTGCGGAGGAACTTGGTGACCGAATTCTGGAAACCCAAGGTGCTCTTACTTGTGACTTCCAGCGCAAATGCCGTCACACGCGTGATATCGAACGCTGGAAGGCGACGGAATTTCGCCAGTTCCTCCTTTACCTTGGTCCTGTTTGTTTGGTTGATTTATTACCCCATGATTTCTATGACCATTTTTTACTTTTGTTTGTTTCTGTATATATTTTTTCGCATCCCATTTTACATGTCCACTTACTAGATTTCGCTCACGGAATTTTGCGTGTTTTTGTGCAGGAGATGTCGAAGTTGTATGGCCCCAATTCAATTGTGTACAATGTTCATTGTCTGACTCATCTAGCAGAGGATGTGAGAAGACATGGAACTTTGGACCGCTTTTCATGCTTCCCTTATGAATCTCATTTGGGCAAGCTAAAAAGTTTGATAAAAGGGCCGGCTAGACCAGCGGAGCAGTTATACAAGCGGCTGCACGAAGTTAACACTGCCCGCTGTAATCTGCAAAAAGATTTGGTTCTAGATGACACGCTCCTGCCTATACCACGTTTCAGTAAAACTCCGTGTTCGTGTGTTCTTAATGGTATATTTTTCTCTAATGTACATCCAAATAATATCATTGTGATAGACAATAAACCTGCGACTATTGTCAATATTTTGAACGATGAAGTTCACTTCATCTATTTTAATATCCTTGGAGACTTTTTTACGCACGCGTTGCGCTCAACGCGTTTATTTATCTTTTCAGTAAACGGATTGCAGTCAGACATCCATACCGCTGCCATTCACACTGTCTCCTGTAAATGTTTACTTTTATCCATCAATTCTTACAATGTGTGTATTCCCATTTTGCATACCTTTTTATAAAATTTTTGGTTCCACAGCTGTTTTTCCTTTATACATACATGCATATATATATATATATATATATATATATATATATATATATATATATATATATATATATATATATATACGTGGCAGTTTCTGTTCGTGGAAAGCACCGACGAAGGTGGCATCTGTTTTCTACATATAATTATTCTTGTTTAGATGTACGTCGTGGTCAAGTTTGTAGACGACAGTTCGTATGCTGTGGTTCACAGCAATTGGATGGTCGATTGCCACCGGGTCCGGTGGCCGCGGTCAAAAAGTAAAGGCGCTTACCGGCAGTTGCTGCTTTCGGGTGCGTCACTGCCTGATTCGGTTCCGGCACACGAATTCGTGGAGATGTTTGCCACAGGTAAATGTTTTTAAATGTAACTCTCCTAGACAATTTCGGGGATGCTTTCGTTTTCGAAAGTAGGCTTCTAAACGAATCTTCAATCTGCAGCACAGATGACACTGTGCCACAGACACTGTTTGGCCAGCGCTATTCAGTTCGCAGGAGGTAGGAAGGATTATGAGTTGACACTGTTTAAAGGGTACCGACACAGTTAACGTCGGATGACAGTTTCGAGGAGGGGCGCACGTTGGTATCTCGTGAACCCCGTGGATCTTTCGACATGCCGCCGTCTCCGCCACCTGTTTTGGAGAGAGCACTTCGCGTTCCTTTGTAAGACAACTATTTTATTCCCGTAAAACTTGTGCATTTAGTTTATCTGACACAATGCCCAATATCACGTCAACCCCAATTGCGGCACGCGAACCTCCGGTTACTGTTATTCACCGGAGTCCATTGAAAGACCATGGGTAACCGTAATTATCAAATGTTATGAACAACTAATCATATAGTAACGTTACTGCTTCCGCAACAAGCGAAGGGCCAATGGACAGATTAAGCAAGGATTTGCATGAAGTTATGCGTGAGTGACTACTACATATAATCATGTATGATTATAGGTACGATGTACGATGTGCGCAACCGTTTGGGCAAGGTCGAACGTGCCCTTGATGGGCTAACCGTCGCGTTGGGTGCCACGCACGCATCAGCTGTGCCGTCCAAGGCGCGAAGAGCCGAGACGTGGGGGGAATTTCAGAAACTCCACGAGACTCTGAGCTCGCCCGAAGTGTATGCGAGCATGGTAAGTATATCCACTTTAACTGAACCTTTTCAGGTGGCAACGCTCAAACGGTTTGCGGATTGCGATTTGGCTGAAACCGTGCGTAGCATGCTTTTCGCATCCATCGGCGACGAAGTTGCCCTTCACTGTTGTTGGCTAGGGAGCCCTCAAAGGAAGGCCGTAAACGACCATAAGTTGATCGCCGCCGTTAAGGGTAGGTTGTTCACATTTATTATCATACAAAACGTCAGATGCTATAAAAGGAATGGAGCGTTTCTCCAACGAGCCAACGTCTGTCATTGACAGACATATAAAGCGCTGGTTCATCAACGCTCGGGATAGAGGCGAAGGAAGACGGCTAAGACGGTACGCTATTCTCCTATATGTGTTGTCGCATAACAATTTTATTTCCTGCAAATTGCTTCGTTAAAATGTTTTGCCATTACGGTTTACATTGCTTTATATGCTTACTTGGCTAGGGATTTATTACCGGTTTCTCCGTTGTAACTTAGCAGTTTCCTAGATGGAAATTTTGTCCAGTGTCTAGTAATATAGTTATATATATATATATATATATATATATATATATATATATATATATATAATCTAGTGCGGAACTATTGTTCTTTGAATGTCTAACGTTTAAATTTCGCGATGCAGCTTTTTTCTTCATTTGCCAATGATGTAAGTAACATCCGCATTTTCCTGAATTGATTTTCCAGATACCGTGAGCATCAAGAAGAAGAGCCAGGAACATCCTCGCGGAGAATGGATTGACGGAAAAGCGGCTTTTTGTCAGATAAATCGAACTTTATTTTCAATAAATTTATCTACTTTTTTAATAAAATGGTCATTTTGCTCATATATATAGGGTTAATTTAGTGGTTAAGCTCGAAAGGAAGGAGAATACTTTAATGATATTAGGCGATTGGGCGAAATTGGAATAATTGGCGAAAAGTGAAAAGCCGTTTTTCGCGATTTTTTCGATGCGTTGGGCATGCCCAACCCTAGCCCAATTGGGCGCTGGTAGCTCTGCCCAACGCATTTCAATGGAGTTGCCCAACGTTGCGATGGGCATGCCCAACGTTTGCCCAACCCTAGCCCAATTGGGCAAACGTTGGGCAGTGCTGCTTGGGCTTCCACTTCCGCTTTGACATTTCATACCAACCCTACATAAAGTTTATAACTTGCCGCACGCTCACCTGTTTTACTCCGGCCGTTCCCTGCCACCATCACTCTGGTAGTATCCCTCCCAAGAAATACGCAATTGTTTGCAACATATATGATTCCTCCAGTATACAGCCACCACTTTATATACTACCATCTTTTCAGACTGAAATATTTCCATGTTAATACTTCTTGACATGCCTGTAGTAAAGTGAATAATTCACCGAACGCTTCGACGAGATTTTTATCCATATGCCTCTCATATTCTGTAGCGCACCAAAAACATTTCCTTTCAATATGTTCGAATTTCCACTAGTGTAATTATTTCATATACCACTTATGCATGTACTCCAGACCAACTGACATCATTCGACCTTGACCTTCAAATTTGCCGGGCATTACTACAGTTTTAGTTCACTGTAACACTCTCTCTGATACTCTGCATGCACTTGTTGTACCCTTTTGTGAATTGTCATTCCGGCATCACTATAATCATCTGATCATGCATTCTAGCATGCTTCGGGCGCGTCCGAAATATACAATTATTATTATTATTATTATTATTATTATAATAGAAAAAATGCAGAAATGATAAGCATGCGTATAAGAGTAAAACGGTACGGAACAGAAGTGATAAGAGTGCTGACTAGAACGATAGATGGGCGAATCGTGGCGGACGAATGGTGGGAGCATGCCATCCGCAACAGACAGTGATGAACGTGGTAATGCGAGGAGAGTTGGAGCATGCAATCCGCAACCGGTGCTAGTGGGTGAGGCTGGCCGTGGGCTGGACACCCAAACTGAGAAACGCTTCGTGAGGTCAACACAGGAAGTGTGATCCACCAGCCTAATTGCGCTGGCACATCTTTGCGGACGGCCTGCACGCCCGATGTGCTTCAGTCAAAGCGGGGGATTAGACCGCGCCCCGCAACATTAGGATTGGCTTGAGTGTTCATTGATGGTTGTACAGAGGGCTGAGACACCACGATAAGTGTATATGGTCCAGGACCAATAAGACAGGTTGTGGGAACTTGGACAACAGAGCCAACGGGAACAGCGATCGACAGACGGCCAAACAGCGTTGTTATCCAGGTGCACCAGCCAGGGAGGTGATCAGCGTTGTGCCCGAGATGGTTGACCGGAATTGAGGATCACTGGAAAGAGAAATGAGATAGAGGGAAGCAGTCCGGATGTAGCCCGGCTGAAGATAAACGGTTAACGGAAAGAGGAACAAAAGTGAAGCACGGGCTCATGGATGCGGCGGATCCTTAGGACAAATTGAGGCCATGGAACGTGAGACTAAAAAAGGGAACGCATAAATAGGAGCTAAAACATCCAACGAGGAGGTTAATGTTTCACTTAGAGAAGTCATTTGGCAGAAGGAAAGATTAAGTTCTTCGTGAAATTACGGAAGAAACTTAGCTATGGAGTAGGGTGAGGGCAGAACTGGTGACGTCATAACCGGGTGTTGAGTTCAGTTAGTAAGCCACGCTAAGTGAGAGAGATAAGACTAGATTTTTTAGCTCAAAGTCGCAGAGGTTTTGGTGGAATTATATGTGGTGGGACCTGGTGTGGAAAAGTAGCAGCCTCAGCTAAGAGATATTGAGCAGAGTTGGATTACCTACCATGCTTGTGCTGATAATAAGGGGTTAGTAATGAGCATATATATATATATATTTAAATATACGAATATTCACATATTACACATATATATATAGTGGACCAGGGCGTACTTACTGATGCAGTTTCTGACGTTGTTGATGTCGGTTTCAGAGCCGCAGACGTGATACAACTAAATAAAGGTAATAAATCAAGGAGCTGGTGAGGCATGTTGAAAAACTGTGAGGAGTATTGCGATGGCTTCTCTCAAAATGCGAACGAATCTGGAAATGCTTATTTCAAAGGGAAATTGGCAGAATCCTATATTTGGTATGGAAAAATAATTAGTGGAAGCAGACCTGTTCAAATAGGTCGATGGCGAGGTCTAAGGAGAAGCGGTCAAACAGAGCGTTCAGAATTCAAGAGCGGTGAAATTGTTTGGGGAGGTGAGATAAAGCGAGAAGGCAGATCAATGGCCTAAAAGTCGAGGCCTCTCTCTTAAGCTTGACTTTCGGTCATGTGAACGTTGAATAAGCGCAGAACAGTTGGGACAGAAATGAATTTATCGATAGCACGCACGAATGCATAGTCGGACTGAGAAGATCTAATGTGCGAAGGAAGTTTATCCCAGACTCCAGGGTACGTGAAGAGAAAGAACTAAAAGAGTAGAACAGTCCTTTCGGAGGGTATGGTAATAATATACTGTCTATCACGGAATAAATATCCAGCAGCCGGGGGGAAGTACCACTGACTTGGAGGGAGAAACAATGTATAGTCAACAATTCATACAGAAATACCAGGTTCAGCTTTATGCAACGAAGCCGAATAGCTCGACTTTGAGAGATAAACATCGTTCCCTCTGGTTTAAGTTTGACGACCAACCGACAAGCGGCCTTGTGAATCTTCTCTAATTACATTCGATAATAACCCTGTCGGATTTTTGCATACTAAAAAAGATTGAGGGAAATTATTCCAGAAGGGGCCCAGCAGGTACTTTTTACATGTAAAAAATGCTCTCCCTAGGCTAAATGGGTCTGAACAGAAGACCAAGACACATTTGAGCCTTCGCCTTTTGGAAGAAGGCATATTCCGCGAAGTTGAAAGAGCAAGAATAACTGAAGCCAAGGTCTCTTACCAAGGGCTGGCTGTCGATGGGTGAACCTCAGATGCATAAGGAATCAGGAGGAACCCGGTATTTGTAAGTGAGAAAAGTACACTTATAGGCGAAGAATAGCGACGCCCAGGTTGAGCTCCGCTCATCAAGAGCGGCCAAGTCAGTGGAGATTTTAGGGGGAGTGGTACTGAGGTTGCCAGGCAAAAAAATGTGGACTATCTTAATGTCGTCCGCGAACAAGAACGATGTGCCAATAGGTATTGTCGGAAACATATCATTCATATATATGAGGGGGCCTAAAACACTGCCCTGAATATCACCGTTAGTAACAGGTCTGGGATTAGAGGTGTGCCCGTTAATCAAGATAACCTGTGAACGTGAGATAAGTAAGATGAGAACCAAGAAGTTAGCGGATCGATAGTGCCAAATGATCGTGGCTTTGTTAAAATATGGGGGTGAAGTACACGACCGAATGCTTTAGATAAGTCAGGATAAAGAACAATAAAAGATTTCCCACTTTCAGCTGAGTCGGTGACGAGACTCAGAAAATCATACCGACAAGTCATGCAGGATCGTGAACGGAGGAATCCTTGTCGGTTGTCATTAATGAGGTTGAGGCTTAATAAATAGTTAATAATGTGATCTCCAACTATTTTATTCCATCATCCTGGATAAAGTGGGGGTTTGGTTTATAGGGCGATAATTGGATATCTCATGCAAAAGTCACTTTTCAAGAATGGGGACCTTTGCTGAGCTCTTCCAATTAGCAGGTACGGTGCTATTTTAAATAAGGGGGTGAAAAGATTAAGCTGCAAAAAGTGGGAGATCTGGTCCGCCATCAACGAGAGCAACCGGTGGTAGGCAGTCGGGGCCTAAGTTAGGGGAGTGTTTGCCATTAGATAGTGGCTTAGAAATATTCCTGGCATCAAAGGGTATCGTAGAAAGGACAGAGTCGGTAAGTAGTGAAGATAAGAGAGGGGCAACGACAGTAGCTGGAGCCATGGCTGAAGCGAAGAATGCACTGAAGGCTTCGGCTATACAAGGTGGGGAGGTGATAGATGAGTTATTATCCAGAATCAGAAGTTGGAAGTCGGCCTTAACGTCAGCTTTTCTAGACTTATGCAACACAGAAGGAGGTTGCGACTTGTTGGGATGACTCAATGCCTTGACTTCTTGGCCACGGAGTCGCGTATTATCTTGTCGTTGAATAGGTGTGGAGAGGCGATTTAGACGAATAAACATTGAAAATTCGTCGGAATTATGTAGTTGTTTGAGAAGTTTGTGGTACTTATCATGGAGTAGCGGATAGCGGACCTTTTTTTAGGTACAGCCTGGGAAGTATTAGACGGTTTTTCGAAGAGTCGGAAAGGAGGGAGTAGAAAGTATCCGCGGCAAGCTGAGGGTCCCGGGTGAGAGAATAATCACCCCAGTCTTTCTGGCGAATAAGCTTGACTAGCAGGGCCCAATTTCTGCATAGGAATGTGTTGTTGGAGGGGTGTGCAGGACTAGGTGAGCCACTGAGGGGCAGATGGCAGATAACCATTTTAAGGTCACTGCCGGGGAAATATTTTGTCACGGAAAAGTCGATGAGGGGCAGGTTATGGGTTAATACCAAGTCTGGTATGTTTCCGTTTCTGATAGGTTCGGCGACATATTGTGTTCAGCCACCAAGACGAATGCTAGTGATCAGGTCCATAAGGTTGGGAGGAGCTGAGAGGGTAGGCCAGTGAACTTGAGGGAGATTAAAGTCACCCGCAATAAGCTTGGTTTCAGAAGGAGGGAAAGAGAGGTATTCCAAAAACCTATGAGAAGTATAAACAAGGAACTAAGAGAATTTGGTGAGCGATACACGCAGTCAATGTGAAGAACAGCGTTTTAGAGACTGTTGGTGAACCTGAGAGGATCGGGAATAGACCCGGGCTTCGTATGTTAAAGAGGGGTCGGGGTGTAGACTTCCTTGAAGCAGGCCAGGCACCCACCATCACCCCGGTTCGGTCTGTCGGTCCTTAGAAGACTGTACCCTACCAAATATATTTCATCAGTGAGAGTGCTCTCATACAGCCAGGATTTCGCTATTAGGATAATGTAGTAGTTAGTTATAAGGACAACTGTTTTTGAGTGCGGGCGTTTGCCAAGAATAGAACGCGGGTCGAATAAGGCTAAAGATATACCATTTGGGGGAAGTGGCATAGGCACATCAGGGGGGTTGTGTAAGTTGGAAGGGGGCAGGCTATCGCGACTGGAATTACCGGAGATCAGGGTCGAAGGGGAATATGTTGATTTTCAGGCTAGTTGAGGTTCGGATGGGATGACTTCCGGTCAAGCTGGGGTAAATGTTGCAGTGAGAGAGAGTGCTGGGGTGCAGAACAACTCGGCATCAACGGAGGGGGGAATGTCGGATCAAAGGGGAAAACCTGTGGGGTTTGGCGGGTCGATATCAGACCGGGATGATTAGGAGCGGTTGAGAAATACCGGCCAGTCGGAATTGATTATTGGCTGAAGGGAGGTGCAGAGGGCAGGGTTGAAATGTGAGGAATAGGGGTGTAGGGGGGTAGATTAAGCTGCACATTGTGGGCTAGGTAGGGCAAGTAGGATGTAACACCAAATGTGGAGCATTTAGTATCGGGAGCAATAGAGGTGGTCGGCAGGTGAGGAGTGCGACGTGAGGCAGAGTGGATGGCGGGTGGAGACTGTATTTTGGTATTGGCAGACAGTGAGTGCCGTGAGTTTGTAGGGTCCACCGACGCACAGGAGCAAGAGATATTTGTTAAGGTCGAAACCCTATGCGGCGAGTTGAGGCGAGATGATTTGGGAGGGGACCGTTGAGTGAAGGAAGGGTTTGTGAGAAGGGTGTGAAGATTAGTAGGCCTATCCCTCTGGATGGCGAGTAGCTTATCACAGGAGGGAACAGAAAGCGAATTAGAGTTGGGGGTGTACCCAACAGGCGATGAAGTGGGAGAGCAAGGCAACAGTTGGCGTCCTTTACTGGGTGGCAGTAAGAGGAGAGAAGAGGAAATGCCTAGACTGCTGTTCAGTGCGGGCGCAGGGGAGGAGGCAGGGGGCGGTTTTGAGGAAGCAGATGGCGCATGTGGGGCTAAAGCGTTGGGGACTTGAGAAGAAGCGGTGGAGCGACCAGTTGTCTGTGTTGAAGGCTCAGGACTATCAGGCTTCTCTCTCGTGGGGAAGGCCCAGAGAGATCTAGTAATTTCCCTTTGAAGATGGGTTTTATCCTCGGCAATTTTTTCTTTTCATGGGAAGAATAAGAAGCTATAGTTTTACGCATCTTAATGAACTCTTAGGCAGATAGGTCATCTACAAATCGCACAAGAATTGGACAGCTGAAGCGCTGAACTCGCTTACGCAGCCTTGATATTTGACAAGGGCGGTGGGCCATACCACATGCATTCAACAATGAATGCTTGACACGCTCGAGGGGTAGTCTCCCTGGGACGTTGAACACGACTGCATTACGAGAGTTTCTCACTCTTATGAGAACTTCGGATGCAACAGAGTCGATAAAGCGGCCAGCCGCTGTCAGCTTTTGTAAGGTGGAGTGTTCGACGCTTCAAGTACTGCACAGTAGGGGGCGAGTTTAGATACCGTATCCTCCAACTTCAGAAGCTGAGACTTTATATCTCAGAGGCTTTGTTTTAAAACAGCTGTTTCTTCCATCGTCAGGCCTACGAAGTCACATGGGACAACAGAGAGTTGCTTTAGGGCCACGGGAGTTTGAATAAGCCTATTTTCCTAGTAACCGGAGTACGAGTGGATGGGGTGTTATTGGAAGTCTTCTGTGCTACACATAGCATTTTGAAATATTGGGAAGACGCTGTGAGTGAGGCGAAACGGTAACGGCAAACTAAAACCGGGGTAGGATTTACTGCTGAGAAGAAGTTCCCTGAATTTCTCTGGAAAGCCCTGAGAGGCTGTGATTATCGGTATTTCCTAAGATACCTGAATGAACTTTATAGATAACAGCAAGTAACACGACGTGGTGTCCCATCGCCCAATTATCCTGCGAACTGTCTTCCAGCTCACAGGCGACATTAAAGTAACGGGATAATCACAAGACCCGAGAATATTTCGGCTCTATCTTCGTACCCGATTACCACTTCAGGACTTTGGGGCTTCAAGACCCGGCGTGATCTGATGTGAAGTGTTCTCTTCTGCTGGTTGTGCGTAAACGGGTGAGTGGATGGCCCGGAAACCAAAGAAAAAGCCCAAAATCAAGATACGGCTGATAACGACCCTAGTTACCGGAATCTGGAAGCCACGGTAGTTATCCTCTAAGGGAGGATCCAGTCAGTGGGACGGACAGTGATCCGAAAACTACTGATTCTCGGTCTGGAGGAGCTGTTCTTACGGGAAACTAGGGCATGATTGGACGCTGACAGGAGACAAGTACTTAATACACACCCATTTCCGGTGTTCTTCACTCTGTTTTCCTGAAGGAAAAAGGGCATGGAGTAGGGATTTGGAGGTCTCCGTTTTCTAGAATGTGCGCCAGTACCGCGCAAGAACTAGCCATCAGGGTCAGAAAGCTATGCAGGTTATCTTATGAGGTCACCTTGGATGGAAAATCTAAGCTGTGCTCAAAAGCCCACTACGGCCACTTTCAGTCAAATTCAGCCATGCGAATAGTTGTGGGTTCCATTGAAGACAGAAATTGACACCATGCACTCGGCGATGGCAACAAAGCCGGGATACTGCGAAGCAGTGCACCGGCGAGACAGTGGGCTGAACCCGGCGTATGAGCCCTCCACTGGACCACAGGTAGTGCCTCCAGTCCTTGTTTCTGCGAATGAAGTAGAAGAAGCCCTGAGGGGTCTTAGCGTGCAAATGGCAGCCGGCCCAGATGACACCCATGTCCCTTGTCCAGGTAATTGCGGCCCTTCTCGCTCGGCAGCACACCAGGTCTTCCGACAGTGTGCACTTACGGGAAGACTGGCCGACGGCGGAAGTTTTTCTAATACACAAAGGAGGGTTGAAGAAGGGGTACGAAATCATCAACCGGTTAGTCTTCTGCCCATGCCACTAAAAATAATGGAGGGACTGATTAGAAATCGAACGATCAGTCACTCGACTGAAAATATGACAGTCTCCTACAGACAACACGGGTGTGTCAATAATAGGTTCTGCCTGTATAAACAGCTGTCTTTTGTGGACGGGGTAATGGCCAAGTTAGATAGGATTGGAGTCGCTGTCTGGGCTTGAACTTCCAAAAGGCCTTTGAGTCGGCGAACTACCGGCTTCTTTTGCTTAAAATGGAGGCGCCGGATATAGCGCACCAGGTGCTGGAATGGGCCTAAGCATACGTCACAAACCGAACGTATTACTTTGGGGCAGAAGGAAGCAAGTCCACGTGGGCTACGGCCAAGAATGGGGTCTCTCAGGGGTCAGTCCTGGGTTCTCTTCTGTTTTTGATCCACATCGTCGACCTATTAGAGAATATACAAAACGCGAGCTACCTGTTTGCGGACTGCCTAAATCCGGTGGGTGGACTAGGAACCGCGTCACTCCAAGTGAACTTGAACGGAGTTCACACATGGACCACCCAGTGGCAACTGCTGCTCGGCACAGTAAGTGCTTGCATCTCAAGTAGGACATCATGGAGAATCAGTATTCCTAGACTACAAAATCCACGAACAATAGCGAAGGTTACAGCCCTTAATGACCTTGGAGTCCTGGTGAACGATCGCTGCCAACTATCTCCGCTATACTTGGCTGCTGCATATAAGGGGCACCGGGGGCTTCACCAACCGCCGAGCAATGTAGCTTCCAGAGAAGCTTCTGTGTTGTTGCCTTTTCAGATATCACTAGTTCAGCTACAACTGGAATATTGTGTCCAAGCATCGGCTTTGGCTGTCATGTGGGACTCTCCTGTTTTCGGGGAAGTGAAACGATACTTCACTATACCATTACTGGAACCCTGGGAAAAAAACATACGCAGAGAGGTTACTGGCACTAAACCTCTTCTCCATGAAACGTAGAAGATACAGGGAAATCTAATAAAAATCTTCTAGCAAACAGGAGAACTATCTAACCCGAGTGAGCGGTTGTGGGCACTGATATGGGGCTCCAAACTCAGGGGACATGAGTTCAAGCTCATCAAACCGAGAGCATTACCAAACATAAAGGAAAGTTTCTTTGAGTGCTGCTTGGTCAACCCATGGAATGCACTGCCGGATGATGTGTTGCATCTGCTACGTCGATAGCAGTCTTTAGTGCGGGGCTGGACCTATGCTGGCTTCATTTGTTCCCTGAGTGCTCTTAAATCTACACCATTCAATGACAACGCTGGAAGCCGCGCCCTTCCCTCACCTGTCACCAGTTTCCACCAGTTTTATACCTGCCTCTGACGTTCTCAGCACCCCTTCCCCACCGTCCCCCATCTCTTTCCCTTTGTTCCCTAAAGTACAATTATAATGCTTTATCCAAGCACTACCTGTGTTTGTGACACTCTTGTGGGGAGTTGCACTTGAAAAAGTACCCAGCTTTTGACAGCGCGACCGCTACTCTTCCCCAAAAGCAAACTGAGCTCCCACCCTGTTGTGTCTACGGAGTAAATACTAGAAACGCAACTGAAGCACAGAAGTCTCAGCCCGGTGGGATTCACCACTACGCTCACTGGTGCAAGAAGCCGGAGTGCCTTATGGGCTCAAGCCCCAAGTCCTGTCACCCCACCCCACCTGATCTGAACCGACAAATTCCAGTCGAGTTCACTGATGAGCTCACCGGAGATATGCCGCTGGATGGGGCTGCAGTGGTAGCTCGCAATACCGTGGCCCGATACAACATCATACCGGACAATGATGGAGGGACGCAGGGTGGAATAGTTCATAAACCTACAAAGTCACCAGCCAAGGGTCCACAGAAGAAAGCCGCACCCGGCTTTCGGGGTAACACACAGATGGCGATAGGCAAACCACCGAAGTCGTCGGGAATGGTGGTCATCGAGGACTTTCTGGAAGATGAGAGTTGGAAGTGGAGTAGGCAGACGGAGGATGACGCGGCCTTCACGAGTACGGAGGTCATGGGTACACCAGTAGAAATAGGTTCGGAGGTATCAGGGGTCCTAGATATCAAACGATCTCCATGTCCTTCCGTGGTGAACGTCGTTGCAAAACCTCGCTACGGCCTCGGGCACTGCGCCTGGGGCAGGGCCAGGATTGAACCATAAAAGGATGTCTGTCCGTTGGAGCGAACATGAAGGTATACGACAAAACGATTAGTGTTGGAAAAGAATGGATGGAACTATCCAAACCTTCTGGGAGCATAATGTGCCGATGGTTGCGATTACTGAAGCATGGCTTCCTGCAGAAGATCGTGTGCCAGAAATACTAGCCGTCGACTTCGCAACCTAAAGGCAAGACAGAGAACGCGATCGCACAGGAGTGGGGGTAGCCATTTCCATAAGTTCAGGTAAAAACCACCTCGATTCTCAGACCAAGATAGGCACCTTTAATGTCCAGCTGTGCTCCCTTGTGGTCATCCTTCCGGGCCAGAGACTTACCATTTTTTGTCAACAGGGCACTGAGTGCAAACGGTGAAGGGGATGTTCGCCAACTGCGGACCCTAACTGAACCAGTTAGGGGCACGTATAGAACCCCCATAGTGAGTGATTTCAACCTTCCACACAAAGACTGGACAGTTGAATTCTGCGAACCGGGATCTCGGAAGGAGAGCTACTTGGATTGGCTGTGTGTAAACGCGCTGCACCAATGTATTTGGTAAAATATCAGCTGTACGGCTGGAAGAGTACTCCCCCTGCTTGAATTCGCGGCAAAGAATCTCGCAAACAATATACCTGAACCAC
Source organism: Fasciola hepatica (assembly GCA_948099385.1). NCBI lineage: Eukaryota > Metazoa > Platyhelminthes > Trematoda > Plagiorchiida > Fasciolidae > Fasciola > Fasciola hepatica. The sequence goes on from CANUEZ040000019.1 coordinate 10,319,365, forward strand.
GAGGCTGCGCACCTTTGGGCAAAGGTGATCACGTCTGCGTCAAGATCACTCCGTGCACGAAGCGACCCAAGGTAGCCCCGAGCCTGGTTGAGAGTTTTGGTAGTATGGAAATAGACAAGCTTCACACTAGGGTGGCGGACCTGATGTGGTACACGGTAGAATCCTACTATCGGGGAAAGCTGGAATGTAACAAAAGGATCGTCAAGTGCCCTCCAGGGCGAGGTTGGGCCCTTGGAACGAATGAGTGGGGAAGGCAAGACAATGTGGTAGAAGGCCGCAGTAGCCGGGGTCGTGGAGCGTAGAAACCGTATCTGGGGCACTTACAAGGCTTCCGATAATGAGCTGGTTTTGGTTCGCTATGCCGAGCTTGTAAATGAGACGGTGAGCCTCTTCTGAACTTGTGAATGGGTGTTTAAGCTTAAATTAGCCAGGAGCTTAAGAGGCCGGCCAGAGGGAGTCTATGGATGCGTACTGTCAAAGAGCTCGACAAAGGAAAGGGGTGGGTCCCCTCTCCACGGCAGACCACGGAGTCGCCACTGATGTCCAGAGCAAAGCAGGTGCCCTAGATGCGTATTTTTCCGGTGTCCAGAGAGAGCATAGTGAGGCTCCAGTCTATTTGGCCCTGGTGCATCCTCCGTCGGATTAAAACGAACTAAATATTCTGGAGGGAGTCGTGCTTAAGTGTTCACAGCAGTTAAGTATCCGTGAGTCAGCCGGTTCACATGGCATCCATCCTGCTACCATCAAGCCGTTTCTGTATACCATAGCTCCGTCGGCAAGCAAGCCGTACAGGTCCACTTTGGATCAGCGTAATCTGCTTCAGGATTGCAGACCTGCGACGGCCCCACCAATGTATGATAGTGGAACCAAGTCGATTGTTGGTAAGTATGGACCGGTAAGCCTAACCAGGTTCCTAAACAAAGTGCCAGAATAGATCATCCGGGAGCATGTCTGCGAGCACCTATTAGAGACTTCTATGATTTGACCGGTTCACCATGGAGTTCTGAAAGGCGAGTTGTGTTTGACGAACCCCCTGGGCTTCTTAGACGAAGCCCCTCGAAGAGCAAATGATGGGAAGCATGGTGAGGTAGGTTGTCTTGAATTCAGTGAAGCGTTTCACTCGGTGAATTACACAATTCTACTAATCAAGTTGAGGTCACTTTGTATGAATCGGCAGATTCGGGAACGGCTAACAGATCTCCTTGCAGGTAGAACATTTTACGTAAGAGTAAGTGTCAAGAACTCGAAATTGAGGGGGCATCACCAGTGGAGCACCGCGGAGTTCCGTACTAGGCCCACTACTATTTATTCTGTTTACAAACGATTTAGCCTCAGCCCTACCTTCGTCAAGCTTCTCTTTTGCAGATGATTTGAAGTTAGTGGGAGCTTAGAGGAGGGAGCTGAGAAAGGATGCAATTGCCTTTTTGAACAAATCAAACAAATGGGTCTTACTCCTCAACTCTGAAAAAAGCCACTCGGTAACATGGACAGGTACAAGCCCGGCTGCTGTAAACGACCAGGGCCTATCTACTTTTGGGACAGTAAAAGGTGTTAACTACATTGGGATTTTGGCGGCTTCTGATCTTGAGTGGCCGGACTAGCGTACGGCGGCTGCAAAAGGCACACGGTGAGCTCTTCAGGCTGTGGTCGGCATTTTCGTGCAGGCAACCGAGGGTTTTCACGCCAGTGTGTGTGTCTATAGTTAGACCTTTTCTAGAAAACTGTGTTCAGGAATGGTCACTTTTCTGTACGAAAGACACCTCTTGTGCCGCGGATGTACTACTTATTGCTACGCACATGGTTGAGGTTCAGGGGGGGGTAAAAGGCTTGACCAGAGGCTCCGGGACCTCAAACTTTTCTCTATGGAAAAGAGAAGGCTACTGAAGGCCCACAGAAGCACCTAAGATAATCAGAGGGCTCTTCCGGGCCTAGACAGAGGAGTCTATTCCATATGACACTAGACTCCCGAACAAGAGGCCACGGGAAGAAGATGGTGAATATTTTATCTAGGCCTATAGCTAGAGCCCACTTCTTTGGCAACGGGGTGGGTAACTACCGGTTAACTACCAGAAGCAGTACTAGAACTGGGGACCGTCCAGGCTTTCAAGGGGCCCTAGATCTTGAGTGGAACGAAATCATTTTCGACAGTGAGCTAGTAGCATTTCTCTGGACGGACGGCTGTGAACACTGAGATCAGTGTGATGCATTTCATTATTGAACGTTTCCACTTGTCGCATAATGTCTCAATGAGAGCTCACAATGCATATTGCCTCAAGCAGTTGGTGCACCATGAGGTTTTAAGTTTTCCTCCTATTTTTAGCGGAGATTTGACAAAATAAACCGTGCAGAGGTGGATGCCTCTCCAGTGTGCATACAGCCAAAGGAATTCTGTACACTCGATAAGCAGTGGCCATTACCCGTCCTGTGCAAACTGAACTGAACCGAACTGAACTGAACGCTTGGTCATTCCATTGGCAGTACTGTAGTGAGCAAGCTGCCGGCAACTGTATCGGCAATTAATGAAGTAAGTGCCGGATCATTGTGATCCATTCACTAAGCCTTTGCGCTCATGGAGTTTTCTTTTTTTCCACCTCAGGTAGAAAGCAGGCAACCCATGCGAAGGAATTCTGATCCTCTCATACTACAGTACGGTTCTAGTCGACCAGTAGGTATTTATTTTAGAGCGTTCTTTCACACACGCATTTATAAATGGTCCGATTACGGCAAGGAATAAACTTTAAGGGCGTATATTGGCAAAGAAGCTCATTTTCAGTGATTGAAGCTCGCGCCCTTACTTCGCGATGTATTACGAGTTGAGGGACTGGACCAATTAAACAAGCAGTAAGCGGCAGGGGATAAATGAGACGCAATACGTAAGAAACAGTCTCCACCCTGTGTCGGTATAAGCATGGATTGCAGTCGTTTCCTTCTCTCTCGCGCTCAGCTGGGAGCGCTCTGAACTGCTTTCAGACTGCGAAAAACCGCTGGAAATATATATCTCTTCTCTTCCAAGGGCATCTCCATTTTCCCATTTCTTAGTCTGTTTGCCCATAAACCATCCTTCTGACCGAAGCCACTCATTTACCGCTTGTTAAAAAATAGCTTTCAAAAACCAGTACCCTAGTAACGCACAGCCAGTTCCTAAAGTCGGTTTTCTATTGGTTTGTTAAGGGGCTAATCTACATGTATCAAAAATGATCCGATACAAAGGAAGTCGACTGCCGGAGTAATATGCGCTGCTTTTTGGACGTTTTATTTCGCTTTAAGCTGTCAGCGAGTTACCACTCTCAGAGAACCTGCTCCAACAACAAATTCCGAGTGCCATTTCGCAGTTTTCGTGTCTTCCCCACTAAAATCCAAAGGTCGCATGGAAAGGGTGCTTGCTTCCGCTCGGGGTATCCCTGGTCCGACTTATCGATCTTTCAGGAAACTACGGTATGGCGCGTTCCATATGCCGTATACTTCCCATGTACGCCTTGAATTTGAATATCGTGGTTCGGTTGCTTATCCACGTACAGCAACTGGATCAAGCAATCTGGAGATGGTGCAGAGATCTGCTGCCCATTCATCTCTTGACTACCTAGGACCAATTATAACGGATGTCTTGAATAGACTGGTTTTTTCCCAGGCCTATCTGCGGATGCGCGGTGATCTCATCCGCATCTGTCATACCACCTGCGGTGATCAGTGACTAAAGTTGCAAGTAAACCCCCTTCTTGGTTCGAGTAGTGTGAGCGAAGCTCAATGAGACCGGTGAAGTTGAACCCCGCTGACTTGCCATCAGTCTACCGCCTATCTCGGAGGGTTGCCGTTTTTGGAATTCTTTACCTCCTGATGTGGTGGAAAGGGTCAACGACAATACATTTCGAAGGAAATTATACCAATGTTTGTGGAGGCTATGGAGTTCTGTTTAATCTTGAGTGTATTGTGACGAGGCTTGCACGGACGGTTCCAGCAATCTGTAATATGAAGAATATAAAATTCTGCTTTAGTAGATTGAAGTAACCCGAAGTACCAAGTTATAAATCGCTCTCTTTCATGCCCCTAAAAGGAGTAAAACAAGGACAGTTATTTAAAAAATCAAACTTTCGGATGCAAAGAAAAGCAACGCAAAAAGTAATTTGGAAGGAGTGACAAAAAGTAGCAAAGTTTTTCATGCATTTTACGCGACTGGCATAAACCGCTCGAAAACCGTTCACAGGCCACTCAAAATCCACTCGAAAACCGGTCAGTGTAACGGCACCAACCGCTGAAAACCTGATTTGCTCAGCAGCTGTTTTGCTGCAACGGTAGCCTTATTATGAAACAGTGCACTGAAAATCTGTACAAACTTGCGATTTGAGGACCGCTTCACTCTGAATTGTCCAACTTTATTCGTCGATCTTGCGTCGTGTAGTCACTGGCTCTGAAATATCAAGATGTAGAAAAGTGAGGCAGTCGCACTTAAAAAACTTGTGGCCAAGGAGAATGTTTGCTCGCAGATTTTCAAAACGGTTGATTGAAAACTGTTTTCAGAGAAGTAAAAAAACCTCTGAAAACCTACTTATCAAAGCAAATATGACAAGTGATAGAGGAAAATATTCAATAATCAAGAAACAACATGTCTGACAAAATGGATTATTATTACTTGAAAAACGGAACTGAGGTCTACAGCTACGACTAAACCGTGAATAGACCTAAGAAAAATGTGGTGGTGCAATTTGCGAAAACTTGTTACTAATCTTCAAAATCTTCACAATAAACCTCTGTCTTTTGAATCATATTTTCTCAAGCCTCGCTGGTCTCTGAATCTGGGCTTCTGCAGCCTGCTTCCTCTCATGCGGGCCGGTCAGCAGGCGTGCCTCACCTTCACAACAGATTGTAAAAATCACGGTATATTTCTCGACCTCGGCCAAGACGTACGCATCGGAGCACGATCAATGTGTATATTGCCGCTCATTTGAAAAGAACTTCACAAAGTCTGGAGGGAGGAGTCGGTTGCTTTAGCAAACAATGGAGTAAAACTGGACGGAGTTTAAATGAACTACTCTGACGAGAGTTTATGGGGTAAATACGAGTCAGCTTTGATCTCATCATCAGTAGTAGTGGAGAACAGGCAGAACATGAAGTTGTTGAAACAAACGTTGTCGCACGATGCAGAAGATACAGCGTACGCGGGGAGGATGCGGGTGCGTCGAAGGATGCTTTTTCAAGTTTACTGGACGAAGTAGACCGAGAGAAACTATAAAATGGTGCTCAAAATAATATTTATGAACAAGAAGGGTCAGGACACTGTGAGCGGGAGGAGAAGGTTACCAGAGATAATGGGCATCATCCGGCAATATGAATCCGCGACTGGCAGAAGAACGACGGGGTCTCAGTATATGAAGAATGAATCGCGAGGAGGAATGTCATACGGAATCAAGGAGGAGCAAACTACTGAAACAGAGAAGACTTTATAGGTGTTCACCTTGCCTAGGCCTGACCACCCCTAAATTGATAAATATGCATTATTTTATCCAGTATCCTGGGGTATTTCTGCCTCCAATCTGGGCGCAATAGGTTAGAATCGGTTACAGTATTTCTGGTGCGCCCTTTATTGAGATAGTTTCCTTTTCAGGGTTGTTAATGTCGAAGATGGCAAAGTGAGGTCTCGGCCAGATATAATATATCAGAGGGTGACAGCCATGGGTAATGCGTATTATCTTCTGGGTATGGCCCTCTTCCGGCGTAAGGGATGCGTTGTCAAGGACGAGGTGAACAGAGGAAACTGGGATGCCACGTCGGTTGAAGACGATGGGCACTGGTTGCTAGTGCAGTGATAGCTGGTGTGCGGCCTGTAGACGTACAGGCTTGGATCGAGACATCAATGGGAAAGCTGTCGGAAGAGATTTTATGCTTTCCAGTTAGATCGAGATCAGGTTGACCAAAGGATAAAGGGCTGCAGTAAAGGCTCAGCCGACAGGAGTCAGGCTGCACTCCCTGGCCATATAGTATGAAGGATGACATGGTAGAATCAACCAGCACACGAGTCCATGCTATCACTTGAGGTTTCTACCGGGTGTTGTGATAGATAAAACATATCCAGCGGAATCTGGGATAGATGGAGAGAGAGATAGCGCGGCAGTCTGGGAAAGGTTCCAGCTGGGAATTGAGATAAGCCTTGTAACGGTCGATTAGCAAAGGTGGTATATGATAATGGAACGGAAAGCGCTTGGTCGGCATGGGTATATGGAAAAGCATACGCTATTCTCCGACTTGGGCACAGACAGGGGAACCAGTGGCGTAATGGGCGAACCGGGCGCGCAGCCGTTGGGTATTTACTGGTCAAATGCTACTGACTGGTCTCCGGCTTTTGTTTGCAGGTCACTAACAAGTTAGACAGTATTCTCAAGAGTGAGTTGGGTGCTAGGACGCTCAGAAACATACCATTTTACAAAAGTGAGGAATGTTAGTTAGTCAGGAGTAGGAAATATGAACGGTTTTCCGTGCTCACGTTTTGTAAACGTGAATGAGACAGGCTTTGGTCATCTGTCGCCTCGATATGCTATCCATGTAAATGGGCTTGGAGTCTAGGCTACGGCTGTGGTTGTAGTTGGCAGAAGGCAACCGTGGTCTACTAAGAATCCAGATAGCTGTTTGCACGACTAGTCTGAGGAATATTTAACGTTTGCGGCCGTGGTGTATTTACAGGTCTGATGCTGCTGGCTGGTATCGGGTGTTAGTTGCCTTAGGGTAGGGTTTTATACCAAAGCTTGGCTTGGGTGCTAGGACATCGAGAAGGCGGTGCTTCACCAAAGATGACGAAAGACGGAAAAGTATGAAAGGAAAGGATGACCGGTCTTCAGTACGTTCCTTTTTCCCTTCGTTGGCCTCACTGGGGTTGTTGTCTGTTGTCAGGTGCGTCAACACCCTTTCCGGGTCAGTAGTTTGGAAGTCGAGGCTATGGTGGTGATAGTATTTGATGTCGACATTCATGCTGGTTGTGCGTAGGGAGGGTATGGGGTGGTTGAAAGTTAAAGCGGGAGGTGCACAAGCATACGTAAAGAGCCCGATACACTGTAGCTTCAGTCTTCTTCGTGAGTAAGTGAACCTGTTTCGAGGGCAGACTTGAGTGCAAAGGCCGAAGCTACCGTTTTAGATTGAAAACCGGCTAATAGCGGATTATGCGCTGAGACTCCAGGAGTCAGTCGGCTTTCGAAAACACAGTTGTGTTGAGCGCAATTCGTTTGTGATTTCGGCATATGCCCCAACAAACTGTAGCTCTTACAAACAGGAAGATGAGTTTTGCGATGAGTTCTTGCTCTCGTTCGCAGCGGTGAAGGTTCTGACGTTGTTATGCCAGTTGGAGGCTTCACTTCTCTAGTAGGTAAGCCTAGCACGGCAGAAGCTTTTTTAGGTAGGGTTTCGCCCGCTGCGGGTACATATCATGGGGAAATACTTCTCCAGTTTTGTGCATGCAATCGATTGTTTCTGTCCCGCAGCAGTTTCTGATACAGTTCAAGCCGCAAAGAGAAGCGGCGCTTTACCGCTACAAGTATTCTGAGCCAGATCGATCATAACACTGTAAGCTACCGGCTGCGCAGTTCTGTTCAGAACTGCAGATCTTACTAGTACACGTACGTAGAGTAGGGCCATGCACTATTTTTATTGCGATTATATCTCCAGCTCCATGACCATCGTCGCAAACAGCAAACCCGGTTGGAGGTGCAAAGTATGTGTGATCCAGAAGTACGCACCTGTATGAGCAGAAGTTAACACATGAGCAAGGATCTACGACGAACAATAAGGTAGATGAGTATTAGACCCATACCCATTAGGCAACGCTCGAAGCCGCAGGTATCACCTGTGGTCGTTGATCCTTTGTTAACCACAGACACTGGATTTCGCAAGAGTCGTTCAGTCTGACAAAGCAGAAACTTTGGCTCTCGAAAAGTAGTAAGACGGGCAATATACAAAGAAATCAACGAAAGCGTATCACAAAAGCCCTAAGAATGATCGGGAAAATTGATGGCTCAAAGTAGCCGAAAAATGTAAGCATCAGCTGCATTAGATAACTGGCAAATGCTGTTCACCTTTATTAGCGACACCAGTGGGCGGAGAAATCCGGTCGGAGAAACAATTTTCTATAGAAGGGGCGAGCCAATCCTCAGTGAAGAGTAAGGGCTTGATCGTATGGCCGAATAATTCAAGGAGCAGGAGGAAGGAATACGCAATAGCCCTGGTAATCATCGTGGGATTAGCCTAATTTCGATAGACACCAAGGTATTAGCCTCGATTTTGCTGCACCGTCTTGCGCCTGCTCGCAGGAGGAACACCGCAAACAGCAGGCTGGATTTCGCCCAGGTCGAAGAAGCACCGACCAGATTTTTACTCTTCGCTGACCACTTGAAACGCGTCACACGTACCGCCAACCGACAATAATGGTTTTTTTGGGTTCAGCTGATCGAGTAGCGCTTTTCAGCTCTCTTCCTCGAAAAGGTGTGCCTCAGTAGTTCTTGAACCCACTGAGATCATTGTATTCTCGCTATTCTAGCCGAGTGAGATTTTATGGCGAACTATCCAGCCGGTTCGAAAGAGCCATCGGTATTCGACAGGGATGTCCCATTCCTCCATTCCTGTTCATGTTCGTCTTGGACAAGACCATGGAGAATGCCTTGCGAAACCTTCAGGATTTGGAAGCTGAAATAGAAAATGGTGAAAGGCTGTGCGACCCACACAAAGCAGATGATCCTGTCTGCCAGTTCAGGTGCACCAAACATGCTCATCGTGAAGTAGATGGACTAGCAAAACTTGCAGCTCTACCCACAATGAGCTTTGCATAATCAAAGTATAGAGTGATGTTTGGAAGCCGGACGCCAGCGATTCCGAGCTTGATACTCGATGGGGATGAACTGACCGTTGTTCACTGCTTCATTTACATCGGCAGCAGGTTGACGACAGACGGGAGAATGGTAGTAAAAGTGAGCACGAGGCGTAGGCCGGACTGAAACTTTTGTGGTGGAGACCTGCTATTTTGCTGGAGTTGAAAGTTTGTGTATACTGTGCGCAGTGCGTTCAGTTTTGTTGCATAGCTGCAGGACCCTGAGACTGCTTGCTGAAAATATTCGTTTTCTTGAGGCATCAAGCCACAGATTCTTGTGTAGTGTCGCTAAGATTAGATGGAATGGTCGGGTGAGTAACTCTGGGGTCAGAAATTGAACACTGGGTACGAAATCAGAGAACATCTTATCAAAACGTATTCAGATTAGTAGATTTCGTTGATTGGGGCAAGTATTACATGTGGCTAACTGCTGCGTCTTCCAAACTAACCTCCAAGATTTTCAATCCTTAAATGAACCAACCGGGTGATGGACACTCAGGCGTCACCTGGACGCGTGCCGGCACAACGAGTCTCGTTGCGTCGCAAAATATGATCGTCAAAAGAAGCACAACAGTCAAAGCCAAACCACTCACTAGCACGAATAAGAACAGGTTGATGTGCTGACTGACGAAGTTCGTTATCTCGTTGAACACCCAAATTGTGTGGCCCGGGGGTGCGACCCTCGGTCGCTTAAAAAAAACCTTCTAGGTCGGGGCTGATTGAATTTGGAAATCAGTGAGCAGCTAGGGCAATCTATCAATCGGAGGGGAGCGACATGGGTGTAAGGCGCCTCTGAGCAGTACGTAGCCGAAGTTGAAACGGATCCCGAAATCAGAACGAGATTATCCATGAAATTCTGTGATACTAGATTATTAGATCAACAATAACGTAAAGCTGATACGAACCTCAAATGTGTGACCACGGGGACCCAGAAAACGAGAACCAAATTGCGACGTGCGAGAAAAGACCGCGTGTGTCACGCGGGTCCATAATACGGTATGGCAGTGTAGCGCGTTGAATGCGAACGAACAGAGGTTGGTTCATCAAAATATACAGTGCATAAAAACACGCAAGTAGTGTATATGAGCAAGCGATGTCAAGGAAACATGTAGTTGCAGTGGTTCTGGGGGGATTTTCCGAATCCGGTGGCTAATATGAGTGTCACCGGTATATCGTGGCAAGAAGAGTCCAACGTGGACTGGAAAATAAATATACAACTTAAGTAGACTGAAAAATAGTGTTTTTAGGGAAAGTGGTTTCACTGTGCTGATCAGTTTTTGGTATTCAGAAACTGTACTGTCTCCCAAATTCCTCTTCCTTTTGCAGGTTACCTGTGTCTACAGGAGCGCGATTCCAACTGTATGCTCGTGGGAGCCAGCCTAAAGGGTCAGATCACTGGTGGGACAATAATTTAGCGTTCAAGTTTGTTGTTTCGTTTTACACAACTGGAATCTTGAAGGTATCCAGAAACACCTCCAGAGAGATTGGGTGCTCTTCTCCTAGTGCTGGTGAATGGCAGTGCCGTGCCCTTGTTGGTTCCTGTGTCGGTTCCGAGTGTTATCTTCGACTATTACTTCATACAGTACTCAGCCAGTTTGACGTTTAATTGTACCTTCTGTTCAATTGCGATGTCCTGCTCTATAACCTCTCGTGCAAGCTGATGGCCCTGAATCAGGTGCGCCAGTTCTATATCCTTTAGATTGCGCAAGTGGCTCTTGGTTAATCAATAACATTGCTTGATTGATAATGGGGAGCTTTCGCCCCACCAGGGCCTTTGCAGCTGATTGAGCGTTGGGTGTCCAAAAGTTAAGTGCAGAAAGGCACGTTGGTAAAAACTTTGGACAACTCCCCCGTTTGTCCTTTGCCTGCTGAAACTGATCAGTGCTCGCTTCAAATTGTCGACAACTCGAACACTTTTTCCACTGGATCATGGGCGGTATGGTGCAGAGCGAAGATTTTGATTTTGATTTTCACGACAAAAGCCACTGGGGGGTGCCGATGTGAATTGCGAGCCATTGTCGGTCACAGTTATGTGTGGTAACCATGTAGTGCGGAAGCACGCCTAAGGCGATACCAGGTGAGTTCGTTCTTTGGCGATAGCACAGGATATATCTCTGGCCACTTCGAGTAAACGTTTACCAAGACCAGGCGGAATGTTTCATCGGTTGGCCCAGCACGGTCAGTTCAGTTCAGTTCAGTCTGCACAGGACAGGTAATGGCCACGGCCAATCGAGCGTCCAGAATTCCTTCGATGGTATGCACACCAGTTATGCACCCACCACTGCCGAGTGTATTTCGTCGAATCCCCGCTAAAAATGAGAGGGAAACGGAAGACCTCATCGCACATCAACTGCGAGAGACATTATGCATCGTGAGCGTTCACTGAGACAGTATGCAATGAGGGAAAAAGTCTGCTAAAACATACTCCAGAAGGACCACAGTGTGCACTCTGGACACAGAGCCTCGAGGCTTTGGCCAAGTGATGGGATTCTCTTGGTTAGAAACTCAGCTGCATCCCGGCAGCGGGATCAATGCCCAACAGCAAGCCCAATATCAGAACTCATGAATGGCTATACGTATAGCTGCTTGCCAGCGTCCTCCTTTGACCCATGCCCGGGTCACCTGTGTGAAATGGTTTAAATGGTTTGTCGGGAGAAGGCTGGGATTACAACTCTGTGTGAAGGCATCAGACGGGATTCGACACTTGACAGTGACTAGCGTCGGCGGAATAACTGATTTAGTCAACCTGAAAGAGCAGTCTCAGGCCACTTAGTGTGTGTCCCTGGGTCACTGGATCGTCGGCGGAATCATGCCGGATGTCGTCCATTGTGACAGGGATTATGCCTACAGCGTCAGTAAGGACTTGATGCGTATCGTTCTCGGCGGTGACGGCTGGAATCGCTATGTCCTCCGGAGACAGTGAGTGAGGTTTTGGTAACCGTAAAAGGCCGTCTGCCTGGCCGAAGTCCTACGTGCATCGGTACTCAATGTCGAAATGGTAGACAAGGAGGATGACGGACCATCGTTGTAGTCTACTGGCTTGATGAACGGGGATGACCTTCTTCCATCCAAAAGTGGCAAGCAAATGTGTATGATAAGTAAGCAGGATGAAATTGCGCCCACAGCTGAACCTGTGTAACCTCTTGACGGCGAAAATGATGGCGACGGCCTCCTTTTCAATTTCACTATGGTTCCTTTCAGCTGGCGTCAGGGTGCGATAGGTTTCTAAGCCCCATTTGGCCACATACGCGATATGAACACCCATTTCATAACTCGAAGCAACTGCTGCGACGAATATCGAGATGCTTGGATCAGAGTGGCACAACAATAGCTGGGAGCTAAGCATCGCCTTGAGGTCTTTGAAGGCCTTCAGGCACAGGTTTCACAGGCCCATCTAGAGAATTTCTTTAAACGTGTGTTGACAGGCGGGCCAGCTTTTTACAATGCTGGTAAAAAGTAGCTATAGTGGCTGACCATGCCCAAGAAGGACCGCCAAGTCTCTACACCTTTTAAAGGGGCATTTCATGGACTGCGTGGACGTTACCGGGGTCCCAATGAAAACGGTGAGCGTCAAGTACAAAACCATGGTACTTGGTGGAATTCATAAAGCATTAGCAATCTTCTGGCCGCAACCTGAACCCCTGTTCTTGATATCGATAGGGCCAAACCGCTAAATGTTGCTTTAGTTCTTTCAGTGATCGACCCACAAGGATTACGTCATCTGGATACACGGCAGTACCTGCGAGGCCGGATTCCATGGCATTCATCACCTGTTGGAATGTAGTCGGGGCTGTCTTCACACTAAAAGGCAAACGAATATATTGAAACGAGACCCGACGTGTGCTGATAGCGGGGAGTTCCTGGGATTTTGGTTCAACAGAAATCTGAAAGTAGGCCTCCATTAGGTCGAGTTCAGCGAAGCAGTATCCGCCATTTAGGATGGTGAACATATCTTCCTATACAGGCTGTGGTGGGCAATACGGTTCTAGAACTTTGTTTAAACCGGTAGAAAAAATAAGCACAAATCTGGAGAATACCGTTAGACCGTTTGACAACCACCACTGGCGTAGCCCACTTTGAATAGGTAAAAGGAACGGTGATCCCCAGGCTTTCAATACTTGGCAGTTACTGGTCTACAAGGGGCAGAGCTGCATAGGGCACTGATCGCTTCGGACGAAAGGCGGGTTTTGCTCCCTGAATGAGAAGGAGTGGAGCTGATGCTCGGGTGAATTACTTAGGACCCTCTTGAAAAAGTCAGTGAGCTGATTCAAAACAGCCATCGATGGGCCAGACGGCTGATGATGACCATGGAGGTAATTATTAATGTCCCGTAGTAGTAAACCAAAGAGATGTTATGGGGCAATCCAATCCAGACCACGAAGTTCATGGAGTGTGCTGGTAAGATGGCACAACCCTTAGCCCCTGGGGTCTCGGAACGTCATGTCGCACCGAAAAGGAGCGACAAGTTCCACAGACCCACCGCAGGTACCAGTGACTGTATTAGCCACATTTTGAAGTGGCTGACGACCGACGGAGTGTCATAGCCTCCTGGAGACAATGGTGATGTCCGAAGCCGTATACACCCGGGGTCGGGCAGGATAGCCATTGATCCGTACATTATTGAACTGGCGAGGAATCACACAATCTGTCAGGAAGCGGGCTATGAGGCTTTACGAATGACCGACTGATTTATTGGGCACAGGATGGCCTCGGTGGATTGTGACTTAGATCAACCAGAATCAGTGTGAGTTCCACGATAATATCCGTCTTCGTGACCAACTGTTTTATGTCGTGGGCCAAGATATCGAAGGAAGGGACAGAACGGACGAGTATGCCAAGAACCGCAGTGTTTACATGGAAAAGGAGGGCAGCTATCATTGGGAGGAGGAGGAGCTTGTGGCCGTAATGGAGACTTCTGACCTGAGGTAACGGCATGAGTGACTTGTAAGGGGTGATCCTGTAGTTGAACCAAGACCGAGTTATGCTTCAAGTTGGCAGAGCGCTCGTATTCGTCAATTGATCTCTGAAGTTTATTTTGCGATTCTTGGTAGATCATTGCTGAGGGGCGAGTTCTAACGTGCTCGTGCCTTGGTGCGTGGAGGCCACCGATAAAAACAGGGCAACGGATTCGGCCTTCAATGAAGGACCCCGAACAGAACCGTTCACATCCCCTTTTAGCCAAACCACCTTACACCACTAAAACATTGGAATCTTCCTTGACTGACTGGGGGAACTTGAATCAAACGTTGAATAAAGAACGTGTCTGGCCAAGTATTTCCCTCGGAGTCAGTACAGTATCGCTAAAAGATCAAGATTGAGGCTGAGCAGGGAGGATGTAGTTGATATATCTGACAAGCCCACGAGGGTTCAGTCTCCAAAGCGGTAGACGAAATCAGGTTTAGTCTTCCGGGGCAGTGAGTGATACATTGAAAATAAATTCTTCGTGGAAATACCAGAAGTCAAATGTGATTCCCGCCACCGGATCACGACGGAAACCGAGGATGTTGCTTACTGAATGATCAGTCGTGCACGAATCAACGGCTGTGGACGGCCCCGAATTATCCGGCCTTGAAGAGATGAGGCCCATCAGGCGCATTTGAGCCCTTATCATGTTCTTCAAATCCATCTTCTTTGAGTCCGTTTTCGCCGTGAGTCAGTGCTTCCGTCGCCAAAAGTACTGTGTCTTAGAGAACAGTATCCGAGGATTGCAATCTTTAAAAGAATCGACAGGATAATAGACGCTCAAGTGTCACTTGGACGAGTGCCGGCACAACGAGTCTCGTTGCGTCGCAAAATATGATCGCCAAAAGAAACACAACAGTCAAAGCCAAACCACTCACTAGCATGAATAAGAACAGGTTGATGTGCTGACTGACGAAGTTCGTTATCTCGTTGCACACCCAATTTGTGTGGTTCTGGGAGCGCAGAACTCAGCTGCCTGTTTAGCTTCTGCCAGTTTGTAGTGAAGAAGAAGTTCGTATCGAAATATGAATCTGTGTTAAGTGACACCTGAAGCGATAGAGATTTAGAACGATGTAACGGACATTACTGGTTAGGCTTCCAAAATCCTTCCGAATGTGCGCCCACAAGAATGGATGGCAATTCTGTGACAGAACGGAAGGAACTGATAGTCAGGAGCACGCACACGCACGTGGGTGTCTTGGCAGAATCAACAATTCAGACTAGCTGGTCACTACCATAGTTACACCAGCTTTTCGCTCCACTCAGTTTCTTTCCTAACGAGGCAAATTCTCGGTTTCTGACCGCACCTGCGCTGTTGGGAACCTCTAATTCTGTTCCGACCTCTGCCACTCTTCCGCTAGCCCGGGACGGGGTGAGGGTATCGAAGCTGACTACCGGTTTTAGTCCACTGAAATTTATCGTGATAGGCGGTCTTTGGTTTGGCTCTTCTCGAATAACACATAAGTTTTCAGAAAATATTATCTCTACCACGTAGGTGCCTTTCCATACTCCGTTGAACTTGGCGCAGGTTCGCATCAGGGGTGATTCGGGTTTCAAGCACTCCTAATCCCCCACCTCTAAAGGGACACCATGTACGCTGCGATCATGCTATTCTTCATGTCTTCGATGACTTTGCTGTAGATGTTGCCAGACTGGAGTATATACCCTCACCAAGGCTCCTTGCAGATTTACCACGCACCCAGAAGTCGATTGCGGTAACCAGCACACGCCCGGCGTCACATATTCCAAGGTATTCGCGTTCTTCCTCTTGTCCAAATGAAGTGAGACGTATGTCAGGTGGATGAATGGATCGTGCGGCTGTACTTCGTTAAGCACTGTTCCAGTGCCTTAGGCCAGTGTCTCATCCTTTCTACAAATGCTGTCATCAGTGCCTTGAATGCCCGGTTGTTCCTTCTGACAAATCCGTTGCCTTCAAGGTGATAGGTTGTCGTACGGGTTTTATCCATTTGTAACCTTTTGGATAGTTGGAACACTGTAGAATTTTGAAAACAGCTTCCCCTGTACAAGTCCAATTGACCAGGTGCGCCCCATTTGCAGATCCAGTAGTCGGAAATCGCCCTAGCCTCTGCTGTGGCCTCTAAGACCGAACAGCAGCAAATGCTGCCAATTTCGGAAAATAACCTATCATGGAAGTAATACATTTGTTTCCGTGCCTGGTTTTCGGCAATGGTCCCGTTGTGTCGATTCCCACCATTTCGTTAGGATAACGAGCCTTGAAATAGATCAAAAAAACTCGCCTATTCGGGCTGGGGTCTTCTCGGAGCGTATTTGGCAGTCTCTGCAGAACTCCCTGACTTCTCCTCGTTGGTGTTGCCATCAATATCTTACTCGTGCAGAGCCATGCATTTTATTTTGTCCTGGTTGTCCGAGATCGTGGTGGAGGTTTGATAGCTCCTTTCTCACTTGTGACTGTGGTAGTACAGTAGTAGTACTAGTCGTCGCATGTGTTCCGGTCGATACTGTATGAACGAAAGGCTGTCCATCAGTCTAAGACTATCCCACTGCTACCATGAGCGCCTTGCTTTGTTGCTGGTCCCCTACATTTCTTTGCCGGTTGGGTGCGCGCGGTTATTCCTTACGCGTTGGTGTACAACGGTCACACCCGTGGTCCTCCGCCTGGATTCCCTCCTATTCGTGTCGTTCACCGCAAGTAACCAGGGCCACTGGCGAATTGCGGGACAGGCTTTCCCCGTGGTCTCCTTGCGGCCGACAGGACATGCTTTCTACATTCCCATTAGATTTGACGGGCCGAGGGAGACGGATGAATGAGTTCTCTTTTTCGCGCTACATTGGGTCGGGGTTGATTGACCTTGGAAGTCAGTGGGCAACTAGGACAACCGATGAGTCGGGGGGATGCGACCTGGGTACTGCCAGTGTATCTTGGCGCGACAAGATACAAACCCAAATTAGGAAATAGGTAGATAACTACAACAAACCGACAAATAGGGCATTTTGGGGCAAAGTGGTATCGCTATTGTGATCAGAGCCTTGATATTGAGGAAAATGTACGTGTTAGCACAAGTTGATTTCCCGCAGGCATCACAGAAAGCTTGCGAACTGACCTGATCTTACCGTCCCTGAGTGTCCCTAAAGGACTCTCAAAATTTCTGAAAATCAAAAATCTTTTTGCCTTTAAGGCATGTAAATGAACGTCTTCGTACTTAGAATAACATTGGCTGTCTGAAACCCTACTTAATTAGTTAATTAGTTATAATTCAAGTTCTCATTACTATTTCAGAATGATGAAACTCGTGAGTTAAGGTACCTATTGGAAACATTATTATTATCATGATTATTACTGCCAAAATTATTGCTGTTGTGCCGTAGTTCTCGATAATGTAAATAATATTTGAACCATCTGTGCAAGTCTTTTTGTTATATTGTTTCATATGCAAATGATGATATTCGGCCGGATATTTCCTGCCATGGGGGAATGTAGACTTATTTGCCGTCAATGAAATTGTTTCTTTTATAAATGTGTTTCTCATTTTTGGTTCACTCTGCGTCCATACTTGTTTTGGGGAAAAGCAAGCAAGTACAAAAGTGCACTACTATTATAATCCGGATGGGGTCTGTGCGTAAGTTCAAACGTGACAGCTGTGTTGGACATACTTATATTGAAATAACGATGATATATCGTTGAATAGCTGCGTAGGTATTTTTTACTAATTGAGAAAGTAAGTGGAATAAAATCCTTGGGTGTTTTCCGGGTTCCTCGCTGATCGTCCCCTGAGTGTCCTTTTCCTTGCTTCATTGGGCGTCATTCGGTTGTACGGTCAAAGAGGCACAAAGGGGACACTCAGGTGACGGTCAAGGGGCGTTCGTGCTGCATGAGTTGTATAGTTGCGGGACTTGGAGTCTGCGTACGGAAGATGCTCGTTGTTTTGAGGTTTTTGACCATCGATGCTTGCTTAGTATCACTACAATTGGGGGGAATGGCAGAGAGAGCAATGCCGGGGTCAGAAATTGAGTATTGGGTACCGGTTAAGAGAATATTCTGTCACAGGGTATCTAGGTCAGGTCAGGTCAGGTCACAGGACTTGCGGCTTGATCCAGTAAACGTCCAGTTTCTTACACTGCGAGCCCAAGGAGTTCTCCCACTGCTGCAACTTCCAGGCATCCGATATAATTCGGTATTTTTAGTACCCGAGGGGAAGGAAAAGTAACAGGCTCGCCCTCGGGAACAGCATCTTTACACTGATATAGGTTCGGCGCCGAAACTCACTGTTGTCCCCACGTAAGGCATAACCCGAGTCCTCGAATAATATAAAGGTGGCAATATGGAATGATGATAAGTAGGGGGATATGAAGGTTGTGATACGGATAGGTGCTGTTGGGAAACACTGGAGTGATGAGACGCAGTACAAGTCAGCTAGTCGGGAGTGGAGAAAAAGAATAATAAGAATAAAAAGATATCCTCCTGGGATGGCCAGCACGGTTTGGAGATACCTCTGCCCAGCACGCATCCGGTTTGTGCTTAAAGGCAACGACCGAGATTGCCGTCACCAATTGTGGAGGCATTCCGTTCCAATTTTTTATGACACGTTGGGAAAAGAAACATGCCCTTATGCTCATACTTGCTCGCAGTTTGTCCAATTTATGCCCGCCTCCTTTGAGTCCAAAATTGTGACAACGAGTCAGTAACGGACTTCGTCGATTGGGGCGGGTGCTACGTATGATGAGCACACGTCTACCATACCGCGTCCTATTCTCCCCCCCCCCCCTGGGAGTGGAAAAACCACGTGGAGGTCAACATATGACGTGGCAACGAGGAATGCGAAAATGTACACCGAACTTCGGAAAAGTAGGTGCTTCATGTATTTGTGGTTGCGGTTCAAAGGATCCATCAACCAGTTGGTCGGAGGTACTGAAGTGTGAGTCGGCGAATCGTGAACAGTGGCGATGGTGTTGTCACTTTCTGTTGAATCGGAATTGTTCATCAATATATGTCGGCGCAGTTAGACTGCGTGTCCTGTGTGTTGGCTACTGAAGCGTTGTTTCCTTTGTCTACTCGTGTGTCCACTCCTTGTCCATCTTGCATATTCATTCTTTCGATTTCCGCGTAAAACATTGTGGGGAAGGCAGTGGTCACTGAGGCTTGCCCCACTGTTTGGCTGTGCAATACGTTGATGGTAGTGAAGAATCTTCGGATTGCCTTAGGGGGTATTGATCACGTAAAATGAATAAAACGATCCCAAAAGGAGAAGAAGCGTGAGATTCATCTCGAGGAATACGTTAATTTACGTACCTGTGTTCTCAGCTTCCATCGCCGCGATCCCCAGTGTTGGTTACCCAGGGATTTTTGTGTCGTTTGATAACACACCGGTTTTGCTGCGACCGGCCAGTCTTCTGACGTGATACGTGGAATTATATTTTCTGTGGTTGTGTCATTCTGTGGACTATAATTTGCCCACAATGCCTCCAAAAAGAGTCAAAAATAGTGCATCCAAGTGCCTAGTTTGTTCGAAAGTTGTTCGCTCACGCGACAGATCTCTTCAGTGTGATGGTTGTGATGGTTGGGTCCATCTTGAGTGTTCTGAAATGAGTATTGATCTTTACGAAGCCCTGGACAAATGCCGTGCAAAGTTGCTCAAGGTGCTGTGCATCAAATGCACCGAGCTATCAACACCTGTGTGGCCCGCAAAGCAGTCGGCGGAAATGGCTCTTCCTGTCACAGATACAGCAGCGTCATCAACTTCGTCGTCGTCATCATCATTAGCACCGTCAATCAGTTCATCGCCATCAATAGCAGCAAAATCAGCGGCGTCGTCATCGTTTTTTTCTCCGCCAACATCACTCTCACCGTCATCATTGCCGTCAGAAGGGGAAAATTCCGCCGAGGTATCTATTCCCGACTGTGCTACGTATGCAGAGGTGGCTTCAACATCGGTCACTGGGCCAATCGGAACAAAGCGCCGCCAACGCCAGAAGCTACCTAAGTCTGCCTGCCATAATGCGGACCCAGTTGGCACTGATGTGGCCACGCAAGCACCAGACGATATTATAGGAACAAAACCCAGCCGTCAGAGCACCACCGCGGATGAAAGTAGACCGGCCTGGATAACAACTGCGGATCGTCCACGAAGAGCGCCACCGTCGAGGAAACAGTGTTTCCTAATAGTGAACTTGCCTGAGACAAAGGAGACCACGGCACAGGCACGTCTGGACCACGATATTGCGAGTCTCCGGAGTATACTAACAAAACTCTTTGTCCCCGGGAAGGAGGAGACCGCGGAGAAGTTGCGGGTGAAATCAGCATTCCGAATTGGCAAAGCTAGTGACGCTGAACGCCCCCGTCCACTGAAAGTAGTGCTGGACTCTGAGGAATCCGCGACTTCTGTGTTAGGAAGATCCCACCGGCTAAAAGACGAGCAAGTGCGGCTGCACCGAGATCTAGACCCTGCGGATCGTGAGAAGTATAGAAATGCTTTGATTGAACGACGTGAACGAATGGAACAAGGGGAAAGGGACTTGATCATTCGGGATTTTCGGGTGCAGAAACGGCGCCCTCACTTCCGGTGGAGGCCGCTGACGCTAGTGTCCCTGTCAGCCCCCCCAAGCTAGGACGCCCTGAACAAACGGATGTGGTAGCAGGCCGAGACAGTGTCGTCATCCTGTTGTCTAACGTCCGTGGTCTGCTGAACAAGAGGGATGACCTGGAACACCTGCTGCAGTCCAGCTCACCTACTATGATAGCATTGACGGAGACGTGGCTGAGTAACAATGTTCTAGACTCTGAGGTGTCCCTCCCTGGCTACACCCTATTCCGAGTCGATAGGAACTCTATCAGAGCTGGTGGAGGCGTAGCATTGTTCGTACGATCAGACATCCCAACCGTGCAGTTAGAGGCATTCGCAGACCCGCAAGGATTCGGTGAAGCCATCTGGTGCCGCGTCAAGCTAACCGCCGGGGGCTTTAGGACAGTTGGAGTCATTTATCGGACACCTGCGGTCACTCCTCCAGATATGATAAACTTATTGAGGAGGTGGGCGTGCAACGGCCACTGCCTCGTCCTGGGCGACTTCAATGCTCCGCATATTGATTGGACGTCAAGCAGGACAGCGGCCGGGGCTGATCCTTTCTCTCGGAAATTACTGACAACGGTCCAAGAACTGGCACTACACCAACATGTTCAGGAATCGACCCGGAGGCAATCCGGCCACGGTTCCATTCTGGATCTGGTGATTTCTCCCAGGAGCTCGGACGTCGATAAGGTTGAACATCTCCCTCCACTGGGAAGCAGTGACCATATGGTGCTAGAAATTCACTGGCGCACTGGTTCTTGTCCATCCCCTAGACCACACATGGGACGTAATGTTTGGCGCACTTCATTCGAAGATGTCCGGAGAGCGGCGTTAGACGTCAACTGGTTTCCCACGGATTCAGATGTCCACCGCGATGTGAACGAAGCTTGGGCGTTTATTCGTGACGGTATCTTGTACCTTATGAATACCTACTGCCCCCTCAACCGGCGTAGACCTCGGGTTAAGGGACCGCCGTGGTTTGATCTGCAGTTCAGACGCCTGCTCAAACGACGAAATCGGGCCTGGCAGCGGTTCCGATCCACAGGTGAGGGTTATGATCTCTATCGCAGGATTCGTAACCAGTGTACCGAACAAAAACGAATAAAGCGGATGGCATTCGAGGAGGCCCTTGCGGTCGATGCGGTGCGAGCACCCAAGCGCCTGTTTGCATACTTAAAGCGCCGCACCAGAGCGAAGGTGGGTATCCCCGCGCTGATGAACAACGACGAAATGGTTGCAACAGATGACGGAAAGGCTGAGACACTAGCCAAACATTATCTGTCAGTTTATTCTGTGGAGGAAGGTGCGCCAATCCCGATGGTGGATAGCTCGCCGATGTTCATTATGTATGATTTTGGGGAGCCGGAAGTGAACAAGATGCTCAAGTCCATCAAAACCCATAAGTCACCGGGACCGGACGACGTGCATCCGCTGATGTTGAAGGAGTTGGCGGACCAGCTAACTACACCACTAACGCGGTTGTTCAATTTGTCGTTGGCCACTGGAAGTCTACCTCAGGAGTGGAAAAAAGCAGTTGTTGTTCCGCTGTACAAGGGTGGGACAAAATCCACCTCGGCCAACTACCGCCCAGTTAGCCTCACTTCCGTGGTTGGAAAGGTCATGGAAAGGCTGGTGGCTGTTCGTATACGTGAACATCTGGAGCGCTGTCAACTGCTATGCGCAGAGCAGCACGGTTTTCGGCGGAACAGATCATGTCTGTCAAACCTGTTGACCGCCCGTGAAAGTTGGTCGAACTCCAAGGCCGAGGGATATGTCACGGACGTCATCTTCGTGGACTTTAGCTAAAGTCCTTACTAGTAAGGCGTTTGACAAAGTTCCTCACAATGGGCTGTTGCTGAAACTCCGGGCCATGGGCATCTCAGGGCCCATGCTTCACTGGATTGAGGATTTCTTGGTCGGGAGAACCTTTTCCTTGAGAGTTGCACAGTCCCAGTCCGCGTGGTATCCAGTTGGCAGTGGCGTGCCGCAAGGCTCCGTGCTAGGACCCCTGTTGTTTCTAGTGTTTGTAAACGACCTACCACAGACCATTCGATCCAAATGCCTTATCTACGCCGATGATCTCAAGATCTGGCGCACCATTCGATCGGCAGAGGATCGCGAGATACTACAGGAGGATCTGCAGGCCCTCGTCAATTGGTCGACCACCTGGGGTCTACCGATAAACGTGGACAAGTGCGCGAGCATGAGGATTGGTGGCCCCAACGATACTTCCGGCTACTGCCTTGGGAGTATCGTACTCCGTCACACGCAGGAGGAAAAGGATCTTGGAGTTGTTGTCACCAGCAATCTGAAGACAAGAGCACACACTGAGAGAGCGTGCTCCTCAGCGTGGAAGATACTTGGTCCCATCCGCCGTTCATTTGGGCCTCTACCCCGGGACACTTTCCGACTGCTTTATGTCTCACATGTACGTCCTCGTTTGGAATATGGCGGTCCAGCTGTCTACCCGTGCACGGCGGCGGAAGTAGCCAAACTGGAACGGGTGCAACGTGCTGCCACACGCCTCGTGGCCGGACTGCGTGGGTTCAGCTATGAGGAACGCCTAAAAGTCACCGAGTTGTTTCCCATTGCCTATCGGCGGCTTCGAGGCGACCTCATCTATGCCAGGCGCATAATCCGCGGTGAGTTGGGCCGGGAACTACAGGCGGAATTCCCGCTCAGGAATAATAATCGTACCAGAGGACACAACCTGACGCTTCGTAAGGTGCATTCCACCGGCTTACCGGCCATCTATCGATTGTCAAGGAGGGTGACCAATCTCTGGAACGCTCTACCGACCGAAGTGGTGGAAGAGGAAACCGAGACACTATTCAAGAGGAAATTGGACCAGACCCTGAAGGTTTATTGGCGGAGCACCGACATCCAGCCGAGTCAATAGAGTACGATGTGATGGGGCTCATACGGGATGACTTCCCACTGCCCTTTACCTGAAGACTGAAGACTGAAGACTGACTAGGGGGATATGAAGGTTGTGATACGGATAGGTGCTGTTGGGAAACACTGGAGTGATGAGACGCAGTACAAGTCAGCTAGTCGGGAGGGGAGAAAAAGAATAATAAGAATAAAAAGATATCCTCCTGGGATGGCCAGCACGGTTTGGAGATACCTCTGCCCAGCACGCATCCGGTTTGTGCTTAAAGGCAACGACCGAGATTGCCGTCACCAATTGTGGAGGCATTCCGTTCCAATTTTTTATGACACGTTGGGAAAAGAAACATGCCCTTATGCTCATACTTGCTCGCAGTTTGTCCAATTTATGCCCGCCTCCTTTGAGTCCAAAATTGTGACAACGAGTCAGTAACGGACTTCGTCGATTGGGGCGGGTGCTACGTATGATGAGCACACGTCTACCATACCGCGTCCTATTCTCCCCCCCCCCCTGGGAGTGGAAAAACCACGTGGAGGTCAACATATGACGTGGCAACGAGGAATGCGAAAATGTACACCGAACTTCGGAAAAGTAGGTGCTTCATGTATTTGTGGTTGCGGTTCAAAGGATCCATCAACCAGTTGGTCGGAGGTACTGAAGTGTGAGTCGGCGAATCGTGAACAGTGGCGATGGTGTTGTCACTTTCTGTTGAATCGGAATTGTTCATCAATATATGTCGGCGCAGTTAGACTGCGTGTCCTGTGTGTTGGCTACTGAAGCGTTGTTTCCTTTGTCTACTCGTGTGTCCACTCCTTGTCCATCTTGCATATTCATTCTTTCGATTTCCGCGTAAAACATTGTGGGGAAGGCAGTGGTCACTGAGGCTTGCCCCACTGTTTGGCTGTGCAATACGTTGATGGTAGTGAAGAATCTTCGGATTGCCTTAGGGGGTATTGATCACGTAAAATGAATAAAACGATCCCAAAAGGAGAAGAAGCGTGAGATTCATCTCGAGGAATACGTTAATTTACGTACCTGTGTTCTCAGCTTCCATCGCCGCGATCCCCAGTGTTGGTTACCCAGGGATTTTTGTGTCGTTTGATAACACACCGGTTTTGCTGCGACCCTCGGGATGGAACAAAAGGCATGTGAGGCTTCGTCGAATTTAGTTAACTCGAGCTTGACGGCAACAATCAGCCTGTTTTTGAACGGCTGTTCGTTGCGCACTTCCAAACCAGCAGCAAATCAGTGCCACTTCGTCCCCGGTGGATGCCCCTTTTTCACACTCAATGACAAGTATGTAATCTAAAAAATGAAGATTGAAAATAGAAACTTATTTCAGTGAACGTAAAATGGGAAAAACGACGTCATAGGTGTAACTGGGAAGTGGTGAACCTTTGGGAGTGATGTGAATAGATGTAGTGAGTGTATCCGATAGCACACCATCCAGGGAAAATATGTACACTCAGGTTGATGGCAAAACGTGTGAAACAATGGCCCGGAATATTCAAGATATTCATCATTGATGAATTTGCATTTGTCGCATTTGGTAATCATGGTAATTTTATTTGGTTACATAGCAGGATGAAAAAAGTACAAGAAGCAAGATGAACATGCTTGGCACAATACGGGGAATTGAAGTGTCATCCGAAGCAGCATTACCTTTTATATCGGAACCCGTGTTGTTCACTTCGTGAATTCTTCGATATAATTGTTCCGCTGGTACTGTGGGTCCCTTGATGAACGACTTGAATTTTTCCAAGTGCGATTCATAGGGGAAACTGGAGGAATTTTCCATCGTCGACGGTGAACTGGAACTGGGCTCTCGACATATCATGTATGCACCAAATCAAACCATTTCGTAGTCCAACTCGACTATACAAGCCTTCCGATAGCTGCATATTTCCACAAAGCCTTGGTGTTTGAGGTGTTAATTTTGAGCCACGTGAAACCCCCCACAAGTGGTAGCTCGAAGGGTGCAGCAGGTCACAACAATAATTTACAGTTGGCTTGCGGGTTACAAAATCATCGGAACGGACCGCAAAGGAGCGTCCACGTTGATGTCGACACACGGTCCTTCCAAGTTGTCTCTTGACTGGCTTAAAAACTAGAGTAATCCACAAATATACTGACCTGCGGGGATGACTGATGTTGATTAATTAATAGCTGGTAGATCATCGATTAAAAAACCCACTGACACCATTTTAGCTACTGGCCGCAAATTTCGGTTGCAATACAACAGCTTCGATTCTAGAAAAAATTGCATCTATTATGCATTGAGATTGAAGAAGTGCTTTACGGCATTCGATTTTTCTTAGCATACCCATCGATAGTAGTTTGGACCACCAAAATTCCCACAACGTAGCTTCACCACAAATAAGGTATTTCTTCTTTCTGAGGGCAAGCTCGCACTTGTAATGCCTTTTCCATTTTTTCTCTTGAGACATACTTACAGAATCTGAAGAAGAATGACTAAAGTTACGTAGCGATTGGTATCAGGTATCGTAAGAATCATGAAACCAACGCTACAAAATAACTAACTTACTACCCAAGAATACTTGTGCGCGTATGCACATATATACTCATGGAATTTTATACAAATGGCGCCAGAAATACGCTGGAGTTAAAAAAAAACAATAAAAATACACATTAGCTACCTATATAAGTCGTGAATCATTTTTCACCACGGGAAGAACTGGGCAGAGTAACTCACAAACAAAAAATCAAGCAAACCAGTATGGCACCGCCTGGGTTAAAGGACATTCATTGAAACAAGTGCTATTTCTATGACGCGGATATATTAATGAATATTGAGATATTCTTGGTAATATTTTTTCCGTGGAATTTCACAAATATCTGTACAATCTTTCAGGGCACACGGTACCAGTCACTTTATTTCGGCATTGGCTTAATAGCGTTGGGTACTGTGCTGCTTTGTGATCTCCATCACATCATGTTTGTCTAATTGGTCCAACCCTAGAACCTGTCTTGATATATTGCGGTGTAATGGCAAGAGTATGAATCCCTGAAAACGAGCTTCGCCAACCTGTGTTCCCAAAATATATAAATTTCCTCAAAACCTGCAGACTTTAAGTCATGGTGTCTGGAGGTGATGGGCGAGCAGAACGTCGACACAGTTGTCTGGCTACAAAAAGGAGATGGCAAATGGAATGAGAGTGGAAAAAAGAAACTTGAATTAGACGGCTCTGTGTTGAGGGCTGCTTCAGGGCGGCCAGGCAACCGGGTCATTAGCGTCGACACGGTCGGCATATATGACGCTGGGAAGGTGGGTGCTGGTGCTGAAGAATCCGATGAGGTGACATCGGGCGGAATGGGTTCAGCCAGGAAAGCTGGTTTAAGTCGGTCTATGGTAACAGCCTCCTTTCTGCTGCTGTGAATGATGACGAATGTTTTCTCCAGGAAGTGTAGGGACCTGTGGGGGCCGGAGTAGGCAGGTTGCGGAGAAGCGCGTGCTTCTGTCCTAAGGAAAGCCTGCTTACAATCTTGGAAGTGTGGATGTATATACATCGCCGTGCTTTGCTCGCGATCCGCGGGAAGAAGTCACTTACTCATCCGGTACGTTAACCTGGCGGCGCAATTAGCGTGGTCAAGTGTGACGATAGACTTTGGGGCTACCATGTCACCAGGAAGTCGAAGCGCGCAGCTGAATGTGAGTTCGGCTGATGTGGTTTGTAGATCGGCCTTAAGGGCGTTGCGGCAACCTAGAGGTACCAGCGATAGTGAGTCCCACCAGTCTTCAGTTTATTGAGCTGGTAAGGCTGCCTTGAGTTGCCGATGAAAACTTTCTACCATTCCGTTTACTGACGGGTGGCAGGCTTTGGTGTGAGTGCGACGGAAGAATGAACTTTGTAGGAATCTGTTGAAGGCTCCCTCGAAAGCTATCCGCGGTGTGATAACCATGACTGGACAACCAAATTCTGCTACCCAGTGTTCTAAGAAAGCTCGGGCAACGGGATCGCTAGCTGCGTTGTGCAAAGGCACAGCCAATGGCCACCTGACAAAACGTTCTACACAGATAAGAAGATATGGGAAACTCTATGACGGAGGTAATGGCCCTACTAGGTCAACATGCACATGTTGGAAACGTGAGTCGACAGCTGGACATTGTGTCAGTAGACTTTTTGTGTGCCTACGCACTTTGGACTGTTGACATTGGATGCAGGTACGGGTCCATGCAGTGACATCACGGGTCATGTTTTGCCGAACACAACGGCCACCGACGAGTTTAGTAGAGGCCCTTATACCCGGGTGGGACAAACCATGTAAGGTTTCGAAAACCTGTCGCCTAAAAGCTGTCGGCACCACTGGCCTTGTTTGGCCCTTGGACATGCCACACAGTGTGTAGCTTTCGGCTGAAGGGGTGAGAACCGGGTGGAACCGCAGCAATGCAGAGCTACGGAGAAATTCTACCTTATATATCCATCGGTTGTGAGGCCTTCTTGATCCAGAGTTCTGTGTGGTATTAGACGCAGCATACAAAACCTCCTTGATCTGTTGCCAGCGTTCATCTGGGCCTTAGACGTTCGGTTGTATCGATAACCGTGTGGACAGCTCCACCTGAAAAGCAGATTGTCAGTTATCTTTCAGAAGCAGCTGCGCGGGACGGGTGGCATTTAAGTTGGTGCAACCACGAACGAGACGTAAACAGAAACAAGGGCGCACCAAGGCGTGATCTTAGTCGACGGGCGTAGACCAGAAATAACGAAAATTTTCAACTGATCCACACCATCGATGACCAGTGACGATATGGACAGTGTGAGTCCAACGTTGTGACGACGTAGGAGGATGTCATGCCAGTCCATGCCGCTTTTTATGGCAGAAGTTTGTAGCCGCCAGAAACAAACTGTGGTCAAAGCATAGCTGAGTAATACGATCACCGTTATTGGTGCGGTTGGCTGGGGTAGGAAATAGGCTTCCGGTGTGCCTTTCGGAATCTTCCAGACGGCCAACTTGGGCGTTGAGATCCTCAGCAACGACCACCACGTCTGTTGAACGCACGCTTCGAAGCAGCTGAGACAGATTCTGACAGAATTCATCCTTGGTCTCGGAGGAACTGCAGTCAGTGGGCGCATACACGGACACGACGAACAAGCTTCGATGCTTCAGTTTGCTGCTATTTAAATGCACAGAACCGTCCAACCGAACTGCATACAAACGACTGCTGACTGGGATCCATTTAGCAGTGCATGCTCAGCTCTCATGCTCAAAGCAAGCCCAACGCCAGCGTGACCGCGAGCACTAGAAACCGGATCACCTGACACACGAAGAGTGCAACGAGAGGCTGAGATTGTTTCTGGGGTGCGAAGTGGGGTCTTGGATACGCATTTCGGAGACACAGCATACATCGATTTTGAAAGTCTCAAGAGTTTTAGCGAGAGCAGCCTGTTGCCCTATCTGATATAGTGCGCGGACGGTAAAGGCAGCCAAGTAAAGTAAACATGTAGGCTTCGGGAGTACATTCGATTTATAACCAACTCCTGAACTACTGCTTTCTTCAGAGCCGCAATAACCCGTGGCGTTTTGCATCGGTCTTAAATTAAAGGCGGAAAGTTGGTAAGGCCCATTACAGGAAAAGTGCTAGAGGTTCCAAAGTGAATCATACTTCGCGCCTACCCACACCGCAGAAAGAGTTTTTCTTTGGGTACCCGAAACCTTTGACTCAAAAGTCTCACCCACAAGGTAGTGGGGCGTTAACTCATATGGGGGACGTGACCGAAGGACCTGTGAAGGAACTTCTGGTGTGTCACATAAGACCTGATTGCTGCAAGCATTCTGTCTTGTCTTCGCTGGTACCTTGTTATCGATCCGCCTTCCGGATTCAGCCCTTAGACCCATGCACCCAATGGACCAAACGGAACGTGGACGGGGCAGCATCCTTTGGGCCGAGGGCTACCCAATAAAGCGCAATGACTTCTCCCACCGTCGAGAAAAACCCCAGATACTCCACTTCTACATCTATCTATTGGAGGCTTTTAGACCGGTAAACTGTTTCTCCGTGTTTATTTGCTAGAGTGTCCTCTCCAGGGGCATAGTGGTTAGAACCAGATGTCGCCCATCATCTGGTTCAGACTGGACTTCGTCTGGCCCCTACCGATTGACCTGTCAGGCACGACTGTATCTCCAGCTTAAGGAAGTCATCCTACATAGTTCTTTGGGTCATGGAGGCACTCAAGCCATCACACCACGCCAAGGTACAGTCTTGTTGTGATAGAGTCAAGAAACCGTCAGCATCGATCACCTCAAACTAGCCCTCATCGACGCAGAGCCTCATGCCCCGACCATTCCCACGGATGACCAAACCGTGGACGTTGACCGCACTTCAACAGCGTCTAGCTCCAACACGGATTCAAAGGTTGACCCCCATTACGTCCCATTAGATCTGGTAGGCGTGTTTGTTTTCCTGCCCGTTTTGTTGTTTTTATTGTTCCCGCCTAGATCTCCCATGGTTTTTATTGCGTACTTTCTCTAGTTTTTCCGCTCTCCACGGCTAGTCGCTTTACCTAGAAAGGATCACGCATATAATTACCAATGGACTTGTCATTTTACGGGCATTACCATCTTTGGAATTTTGCTGTTTACGAGCCATACACATAATTTCGGCCCCATTAAGAACTTCTCGATAAAAAGCGCGAGGAGCGGATATCCCATCGGTTCACTTTCTCAACTGGAATTATCCAGCTGGGGTTTGGCTCAACTCACGACGCTCTCTCAGGTCAAAAGCCTCCTACTCGGTCGTCTTTCTGGAGGGGGACTGATGTAGCAGATCCACACTGACACCAAAATACCAGACTCATTTCAAATGCAATTGCGAACCTAGATCTTGGTGCACCTTGTTTATAAATAGGCATCTGTAGTTGGGTCAGCTATCAGAATGATATGCTTCTCAGGAGCTCATCGAGTTCCGTCATCAGGTCTTCCACTAGCTATAGGTAGATTTACGTCTTAGCTCGAATGACCATTCTTGATATTCACGAGGTGGCTGACAGTTAGGCACAATTTTACCTCAAGGTACTTACCCACATCCAGGACGGGTAGGTCCGTTTCAGAAGATATATATGACACATGAGTGTCTCTCATCAGTCATCCCTTAAGGCACAACTGGTCAGTCAAGTGATGACTGGTCTGCTTGATAGGTTCACAATTCGGGTTAGCTTCAGTCTCCTTAATCGACAGGTTGTCTGAAGCCTGTTCGTTTAAGGCAATCGGGTGCCGTCCTGCTTTGGTTCATCATTTTTTTCAAAGCGATTTTGGAAACTTGGCACTTCTTGGCTCGTGGGCTTCGGTCATTGGTTCTCCTGATCATCCATCTACCATTCTGGCAGGATCATCAACATAACCACTGGATCCATCGATGTCTGTTGTCTTTTCTCATTCCAATCGTGGGACGAAAATCGTGTCGTCAAAAGTCGCTTGCAAATCCAAAATGTGACAAACCATAGGTAGTCCCGTCGCGTTCTCACGCTGGGTTGGTACCCCGCTGATTTTTGGGTCAGACCTTTGAGTCACCGGCTCAGGTTAGGGTTCCCAAATAAAACCCCTTCTACGGTGTGGGCAGCCGTGAAGTACGATTCGCCCAGAAACCTTCGGCATCTCTTCTGTAAAGGACTTTACTAAGTTCTCTCATTTAATTTGAGATCTACGCAACACGCTACAGGTTATTACGGCTCTGAAAGAACCATAGTTCAGGGGTAGACTATTAATCACACTTAAGCTTACATGTTCGTTTCATTTGACTGCCTTCAACGTCCGCGCACTATATGAGATAGGCCATCAGACTGCCCTCGATAGAACTCTTGAATCTTTTCAAACACGTTTTTTCCCTTTTTATTACATGCTTGCACATGAGTGCAGTGTAAGGGGTATACATCGCATAGCCCCGAAGGCCCGCTGCACAAGTAGAGATAACCGGCAACCAGACCCTGAGACTTGGAATGTAGAACCACATAAGATCTCCGGAGCGCGCATATAAGTTCTGCACGAGAACCCTATTTGATTCTTTCCAGACGACTCTCAGCAACACGAATCAAAATTGATTAACGACTCCACCAATCGCCAGATTGAGTACTTTGTGCAGTCTACAAAGTACGGCGACTCGAACTGAGTTACTGCATTGGGAACGAAAAATGAGTACTCTACTGGGCTCAGGCCCCGTGTTTGAGTGACTCACAGTAGACGGATCCCGAGTCCTTAGTCAGAGAATACGGAGTTGGTGAACCACGTCATCAACATCATCATCGTACAGCGTTAAAAAGTAGGGCAAACCCCAATGACCACCGACTCCCTCAACATGTTGCACGTGGAATTAGAAAGTATGAATATACAAGTTGGACAGGGACTGGACCTACACGAGTGGGGAAAGGAAAGAATGCCTTAGTAGCCAACACACGGAATACACAGTCTAACCGTACAAGAAGTGAAGCACCTATTTTTTCTAAGTTCCCTGTACATTTTCTCATTCCTCGTTGCCACGTCATTTGCTGACCTCCACGTGGTTTTTTCCACTCCCTAGGAGGGGCGGAGAATAGGACAGGGTATGGTAGACGTGTGTTTACCATACGTAACACGTCCCAACCAACGAAGTCTACTAAGTTGGATACGCTGTGACAGAACGTTCTCCGAATTAGTACCCAATACTCGTTTTCTGACTTCATTGCTCACTCGTCTATTCCATCCAATCTTGGCGGTACTACGCAAGCATCGGTGGTTGAAAACCTCAAGACGACGAATATCTTCGGCATGCAGACCCCAAGTCTCGCAACCATACAACCATACAACTCACTGCGGCACAGTATACACAACCTTTCGACTTCAGTGAAATATCAGTTCGGCGCCATAAGTGCTTCAGTCCAGCGTACGCCGCTGGAGCCTTAGATATCCGCGTATTCACCTCCACTACTGTGCTCCCATCGGTGGTCACGCCGCTGCCGAGGTAGGTGGAGTGGTCGACAACTGACAGCACCTTCCCATCGAGCATCAAGCTCGGAATCGTTGACGTCCAGTCTTGTAACATCACTTTACACTTTGAAGGTGCAAAGCGTGTCTTGTCAAAGAATAACAGTCAAGCAATAATGGACGCATACCTCAATTTGTGCTCAGTCTGATCACAATTTACAGATCAGTCAAAGTATATGAGACCCCCGTCAAGGGGGTTTGCAAGCGCACGCAGGTATGGTCTAGAGCAACGTGGAATAAGAAATAAGGGGACAGGTAATCATATGTGACAGGTGGGAAAGAATGACCAATCACGATCAGTGGTTTATGACAACGTGGAACGGTAGTCAAGTCGTGTGATGCTAAAGTGGGGGGGGGAGAAGGAAGGAGTGAGGCGAAGCTGGCCCTGACAAACGAACAACACAACGGTTCATTGAATAGACGGCCAAAGATATGAATCATGATTAAGAATGAATGAACATTAAACGACAATGAAGACTGCATGAAAAACACGGTGTGGTAACCAACACGATGAAAGAGTTTGACTAAACAGACACGAATACGGGAAACTAGTTGACCAATAAACGGGATGACACATCAGAACCGACGGATACGCAAACAATAACGGGATAGAAACCCTATATTAACGGGAACAGTGTGAGAAGATAAGGCCGAAAACGGACCAACCACATGCACAGGTTAAAGACAGATTACTTCTACATTATCAAAGAAAGAAGGTTAGAAAATGTGTGACAGTGAGAGTGGATAAGGAAACAAGCACATGAGAATGGAGGCGGGTTGGATACATGTGCGATCTACTTGTTTCAAGTTACCGAATCAGAAACACACAGACTCAGCGGTAAAAACATTGCAGATGGTCTTCAGATCTAGGTAGGAAGACACACGTGGAGCAGCGGAAGTTGACCTAAATTCAGCTCAGCATGAGAATGTCAACATGTAGATTATGAATCGGATGCAGATGAATACCAAAAGACACATGGGAGGCCAGTTTGCTATCTCGGCCGGTCGCATAGATAGCGGCGATCGTCTCGTCTAGCTGTGCTCTTACCTTGTCCGCTTTATCCAATGCACGGAACATGCACAACGTGCACTAGACAAACTCATAAGAGCTGTAACTCCATTCGGCATGCGCTTTACGCCTTCAAGGTGTGAGATGGTGTTGAAAGATTGAACGGCAACGATTCTGAGCTTGTGCCCACAATTGTCGACCGCTTCATCTACCTCGGCATCAGCGTGACCACCGATGGGAGCGCTGTAGTAGAGGTGAGCACGCGTACGTCTAAGGCTGGAGCGGCGTACGTTGGAGTGAAGCACTTGTAGCGCTGACCTGATGTTTCGCTGAAGTTGAAAGGTCGTGTATATCTTGTTGCAGTGCGTTCAGTTTTGTTGTATGGTTGTGAAACATGGATTCTGCGTACTGAAGATATTCGTTGTATTGAGGTTTTCAACCATCGATGCTTGTGTAGTATCACTAAGATTGGGTGGAATGACCGGGTAAATAGTGTTGAGGTCAGAAATCGAGTATTGGGTACAAGTCCAGAGAATATTCTTTCAATGCGTATCCAGCCTAATAGACTTCGCTGGATGGGGCACGCGTTGGGTATGGCAAACACATGTCTACCGTACCGTGCCCTGTTATCCTCTCTTCCTCGATAGTGGAGGAAGCCATGTGGATATCAACAAATGACGTGGCAGCGGGAAATGAGAAAATGTACGGCGGACTTGGGAAAAGTAGATGCTTCACGTCTTCGTGGTCGGAGTCCGAAAGATCCGTCTACCAGTTGGTTGGAGACACTGAAGGATATGGCTATGAATCGTGAACAGTGGCGATCGTGTTGTCACTTTTTATCGAATCAGCATGATTGATCGATGTGCGTTTGTACAGTTGGACTGTGTATTCCGTGTGTTGACTACTAGAGCGTTGTTTCCTTTTTTCCACTTCTGTGGGTCCAGTCCCTGTCCAACTTGTATATCTATACTTTCTAGTTCAACGTGTAAGATGGTGAGAAATTCAGTGGTCAATGGGGCTCGTCCTTGTTGTAAGCGCTGCACGATGATGATGATTGGGGAATGGCTGATTTCACTTCAGTCAAAAACGGCGACTACGGCACCTGACAAAGTGTGTCATCCGGGTTACGCTCGAACGACACAGGAGTTCATGGAATTCCTTTAGACCAGAGTAGTTGATGGATCCGTATAAGCTCCGAGATAGGGTGTAGACGACGTGACTTTCACGTCCGGGGTGTTACACGACGTCATTGGGAAAGTCATAACGTTCGATTGGCCATCGTTGATTTTCCTCGTTCCTTATCTTACGTTTGGATGAATTGTTGAACATGGACGACACAGTTTTCCGATCAATCACGAACTTCTTCAAAGCTCCCGCAGATGCACGGGTCTATTTTCCCACCAATGAATGCCGTCTCTCATTTTGGGAAAAAGTTCTGGAGAAGAATGCCGCTGGTCTACCATCCTGATTAAGCAGATGTATTGTTTCTACTCTTAAGGTGATACTAGGTTCAGTGGTAACATGCCGCGTTTTATGGTTCGTTTCAGATTCTTAAATATAGTTAAGACGTCTCTTGGTAAAGAAAGTTTTTGATTTCTCACTAGTGAGCTGGTTTTTCGAAAAATTGTTATCTGATGAAAGTAGTACGCGAATATGCCTACTACGCGTTCTTGTGTCTTCGTGTTATGCGGTGGAGACATTTCTCTTATAGGTTTCAGCCTTTCTGAATCAAATCTGATAACGTTTCTGTATTTCGAAACCAAGGAGGTAAGGTTACTATGTACTCATGATGCTTTTGGACTCGTTAATCGTGATAAAACACATTTTGGAAAGTGCTGAAGTGATTTCTAAATGCTGATTATGTTCTCCCGCAGATGGCTAGGTTGTTCGCGTAAGAGAATGTACCTTGAAGTCATTCCTTGATCACAATGACATCAGTTGCTCGTTTTCAACGAGCAACTATGTTTGTCCTGCCAAATCGAATACAACATAGTTGATACCGTTTGCCGCTGGCTTCTAATGCAATGTAATGGTTTTCACTTGCCTTGATTGGTATCTGACGGTGTGCGCTTCAAGTCGAGGACAAGATCTTTTCTATTAGTTCGTCTATACGTGGAAGAGTGCACATGTTTAAGTGTGCGAATCAAATAATTGTTTGATTGTAGTCAATTACTAATCTTTTGTTGTCACGTTTATTCGTAATGATAAGAACTTGAGCTCCCCAAGGATACTTCAACGGCTGGTTGATGCCAGAAGAAAGTTTTGGATCTCGGACTCGTTGAACATTGTATCTTGCAGAGATTGATTTGGTAGCATTGCGTCTACCTTTGGGAGAAAAATGTTTGGAAAGGGATTGTGGTTCGGTTTTAGTAGCAAAGAGGCCACGGGATAGAAATGCAGGTTCATATTCAGGGAATGAAATCTCGACGTGTTTGTTATCGAGAAAAATCATGACCGAGAGTAATATCGGTACAGAAATCATTCAAAACGGAAAGTTTAATATATTCGTAAAGAGTGTCTTCGATTTGGATAGTTACAAATAAATGGTCGTTAGTAGAATTTAAGAAGCTGTTGGACGCCGTGGAGAATTTCGCTGTAAAGCGATGACGTACCAGCTGTAATTTCTGTCTACAGTTTTCGGAAAATAACTCTGAACTGTCGGTGTCAATAAGTGCATATAACGTGATCCCTTTCACAGTGATACGATTGACAACATTTGAGAGGCAATTGGGAACAGCCGCAACGATGGTGGAAGAAATTGTGGAGTCCGTGGATGATGCAGTGTGTCGAGAAGGCTGGGGCTTTTCATCGTTAGAGGTTCGATAGATCCGTGGGAAGTGGCCTTTATTCCAGAACGTTTGCATCAAGCTTTTTTTGCTAGGCATTCAGTTTTCGAATGTTGGCTCAATCCGCAGAAGTAGCAGAAAAAATGCCAACAGCCGAAACAGAATTTTTGATACCACACGAGCCTGCCGGATTGTCAAAAGGCAGGTTCTTCGTAGGAAGGAGCAACACGCCTGTGGAATAACGCTGTACAACATCGATTGCTTCTGTGCGAGCTCGATTTGCCTAGGCAGGTTATAGGAGGGTATAAGGTCAAGTGTATTTTAACAACCGTTGCTTGATTTAATAAGAGATCAACCCACAGATGAGTGAATTCGTTGCAGTATTCTTCAGTGGGTACTCCTTTTAAGTCGCAATTGACAGAGATTTTAGTTTCTGGAAGAATTTTTCCATATATATATATATATATATATATATATATATATATATATATATATATATATATATATATATATATATATAAAGTTTCTGAAGAGCCGTAATGGTGGTTTCGTAGTCTGTGCTATCGGCTGTGTCTGTAAACTGATGGAGCAATATAGTTTGTGAGAGTAGCGAGTTTATCGACATCCGGAGATGAAACAAAAGCTAGGAAATAGTTGAACATTTCTCTCCAGTGGATTCATTTGCCTGCAGCATCTGGCGAGTGCAAATCTGCATCTAAGCGGTCTGGTCGTAGAATGCGTTATGTTGTAATGATCAGCGAACACGATTGATAGTAGGTCTTGAGTAGTACAGAACCCGATTTTAGGCTTTAATCGATTTGTTTTAAAGCCGTAACTAAAACGTAAGTACAAAACATCAGTATTTAAGAGAACAATCAACGGAGAAAAGCACGTGCATAAAGCAGTTTCTCTATCACATCCGCCCTTGTTCTTCAGCAAATTTCCATACGAAACGTGTTCAGAGCAAGGGTACAAACCGAGTACTTGCTTATCCAGACAAATATATTGAATACACCAAAGTTGCAGAATGCGTGTATAAGCAAAGAAATGCATTGTTTACAGCATATATCTATGTGTAATTATGATAAATGGTGAAAAAATGGAATCTAATTCACTCTTCTAACGATCTGTTGCAGCTGGGAACAAGTAAACTTTGAGTGCAAACAATGGCTGTTAGACGATTATTGATTTACGGCAGTCGTGGAAGTTTGGGTACCGTATGCACAGGATACTTCAAGTCCAATAATTTTGTATGTATACATTTGTCATATTATCAATTCTCCTTAGTGGATTTGCACCGTTGATTTCAAAGAAAATCCCAATGCTGACCTTAGCATTGTCATCCCGGATTCTGGAACGCCAAATGAACAGCAATCAGTAATTCACAAAGAATTGGTTGAAAGCTTAGCGGAACATAAACTAGATGCAATTATTTGTGTTGCCGGCGGTTGGGCTGGTGGGAATGCGACTAACAAAGGTAAGGCTTTTTAAACTATATATATATATATATACTACTTACTATCAATTTGAGCGCTTGCACATGCAGCCTCGTTGTTCGTTGGGTTAGCAGTGACTCAGACACGAATAACTATGAGAAATCACAGTTGTGATTCATTTGTGGGCTATTCAATGAAGAGTACCCATTCACACTCCAGACGATTCAAATTAGATTCTAGTGAATATATATATATATATATATATATATATATATATGTATATATATATATATATATATATGTATATATATATATAACCCAACTGGTGTGGGTTCTGATAACTTCTCTTACCTGTAATCTGGTAGTGCTCCCGCTGTAGAAGGAAAAAACTGGACAACTGAGGACAGATACGTGATTTAAGTTGCTGATCGTCTCACAGTTGAGATTGTTGCAAACAGAAATGTTAACGTAAGAAGAGCGACAGCGAACCAACCAATCAGTTATGTCCCAATGATTGTAAACTTTAAGTTAGAGGTTCATGTTAAACCGGGTATATGCAGTATTCCAGCATGGGTCTAATTTGAATTTCGTTCGGAGAGAATAGAGTGGTGAAATGAAAAGTGATCAAAAGATCGGTAATCTTATGGGTGGTTCTCGGGGGAAACACGATTTGATGGAACACAATAGAACTATCTAAATTTTAGCGTGCAAAAAGGTTTGTGGCGTTTGAAGTAAGTGAATAGAAAAGTTTTGAAGCACTTAATAAGAATGAGATTTTGAGGCCCTAAGTGTGAGTCATTCACAAGTTGAGATTAAGTGATGCTTTTAGAAAATAACTATGTTCCTACTTATTTTTTCAGATTTTTTGAAGAATATGGAGTTAACCTGGAAGCAGAGTGTGTGGTCTTCTTCCATCGCATCTGCCATTGCAACCAAACATTTGGCATCCGGAGGGTTGCTTGTTCTCAGTGGAGCTGAATCTGCATTGAATGGTACACCAAGTGAGTTGACAAAACAAATATATAGGTCATTTTAAATCCCCTTTCCTTCGTTCGTTCACAAAATGATCTCATGGCACCAGTAATACTTTCCCAAGAAACCAAAAGATTTTCTCAACGGGTGCCAAATATCCGGATATAGTTAAAATATTGGGCCGTCGTTATTTGCAGATGAGAGTAGACGTAGATGTCACGAGGCATTGACGCATTGGGGAATTCTTTTGGTAAGCACCATATTTTGTTCCTACTATAGTTTTTTTGAAGAACTCGCGAACTCTCTGAGCGCTTCGTGCTGTGCGGTAAACTTTATAAGAACATGGTTGGAACAGTCTCCGTTATTCCTTGTATTTGACTGAATTGTACCATTCGTAGCTAGAGTCTTTTTGATTTCACAAATGCATCGCTAAACTGTGAACTTTGGGATGTTGGTTGCATTTCCGCCTTTTATTCGATTTAATACAAGGCAGTTATTTTGCAGCCAGGTATTCAAACCTTAAGATGCAAAGTCCATGCGCTTTCTGTGGCCTGTAATGTCGTTCAGGCTATTGAAGTGCTTTTTGCTACACAAAGTGAGTCGCTGCAAAATGGGCAAATCTATTCTGAGTAAACTGTAAAAGTGAGTTTTGAAGTGACGATAATTCACAGTCACCCGGCTCTTTGCCACACGTGACCCATTGGCACATTATGTGACTCTCCACTCCAAGTTTCGACATCAAGTTATCAGTTATCCCTATGGGTGCAGTAGCCTTAGAAGCTGAGTTTCGGTTCAGTTCAGACAACCACTAACCATGCAATGGGTGCGGTGGTTTTGGTTGCTGTCTCTCAGTGGGAACCTCAGTCGTAATAAATGAAAACACGACTGTAAAAAAAGTAACAAGAGAACCACAAAAAGTATTAAGTCGACAAAAAAGTTTTTGAATACAAGAGCACTTTTGACCGTGACACCGAACCACCTCCTCCGATGTATCTACTACTCAGTTATTGGATCGCTTGGACCCCACTCAAGAAGTCTGACATGGCCTTCGCGACCAATTCCACTGGTTAGGCTTTTCATGTATTTTTGCGTGTCATAGACTGGCTGCTCCTACTTATCCTCCAACCATTAACCCTCCCGACACAAATTGCGTGCCGAGTTATCCTATCTGGGAGAATACGCAACAGTTATCCTAACCGCCTTAGCCTGATGAGCTTCAGTGTTTCATCTATTATTTTGGTTCCTGTGTCAATGGTTCTCCATCGAACCTCAGCATTGCGTATATGGTGTTACCAATACCTTTGAGCAATGGCGCGAAGAGATCGGTGTTCAAATACCGACAATCTTCGTATATCCTACACCCAAAATTGGTCG
Source organism: Fasciola hepatica (assembly GCA_948099385.1). NCBI lineage: Eukaryota > Metazoa > Platyhelminthes > Trematoda > Plagiorchiida > Fasciolidae > Fasciola > Fasciola hepatica. The sequence goes on from CANUEZ040000019.1 coordinate 10,359,154, forward strand.
TGTCTCCTAATCTTACAAAAGCATCGGCGTGACAGCTACAGCGCACACTCGACCCTTGATGGATAGACGGATGTCATGTGGACGCCACAGATGATTCAGGTTGATAAATGCCAAACGAGCCTTGCGTGTACGCGAAGACAGTTCATTCGATATCTGACCTTCGGGTGAAATGGGGCTGCCTAAGCAACAGAACTTGTCTACCTAATCCATAGTCTCCCCAGATACTGAAATGTTTACCGTTGGACCAACCCGATCCTGCAACAGCTTGCACTTTGATGGTGCAAAACGCATACCGAATGTTGCTACGCAGTAATTCAAGCTGCCCAATGAAGCTCGCAACTTACTTGGATCTGCACTTAGAAAAACTATGTCATCCGGATATTCAAGGTCTGACATTTTTTCAACCGGGAAAATTTCGATGCCGCTGTCTACACTTGACAAAAGCGCGGTCTTCAGGACCATATCAGTCACAGAGTTAAAGATGAAAGGAGAAAGTGGGCTTTCCTAACTTACACCACTTTTTACGGTGAACTCGGGTGAAACAGCACCGTAAGCCCGAACTCCGGTTCTGCTATTCATATAAAGGGACTCTGTGATGGAAATGAATTTCTTGGGTATACTCTTTAGCAAGAGGCAGCGCCAGAGAAATGTGCGGCCAACTGTGTCGAACACTGCTTCAAGACCAAGAAAGACGGAGATGGCGGGCCTACGAAAGGTGAGCTCTTGTTCTGAAATTTGTCCAAGAGTGGAGACGTGGTCAGTGCAACCTCAGCAAAGTCTGAATTCATCTTGATTCTCGCGTGTTCATCTTTCGCGGACGCTAAATTAGTGGTAGAGAATAACACTGAAGAGCAGTTTAAATGCGATAATAACCAGACTTATTCCTGTGGTTTTCACAGACAGAGCCGTTGTCTTTCCTATACTTCAGTACAATCGCCGAATAACACTAACTCTTTGACATCTGTCTTTTCTCATGTATCAAACCGAGGAGTAATATCAACTCCAGTAATGATGTTCATCCACCGTCTATTTCCATAGACGGTGGATGACAGCCTTATTTAGTTTAAGATGGCTTACATCACGGAGAACCTCCGATTCTGACGGACGATTAGCATCTGCTTCCAGATTTATAACAATCGTGCTACTCATTATGCCTGTTGTGGATAAACGCTAGTTAAACTCTTTAAACAAATGCTTCGCACAAGAATCTAGACGACGCTTCTGAGTCTGAATCAGTGAGCCGTTCGTCTGTTTGATTAGTTCACTAACACCTGGTTTTCGTGGACTGATATTTCTAATTAGAAAGAAAAGACTGCAGCTGTTGTCAATCGTTGCAGCTTTTTCCATCTTCTTACACTTCGAAATCCACCACTGCTCACAGTCGTTTCTCAGGCTTCGAATCAGTTGGCATTTAAGGAACCTCCGTGCATCATCGTGTCTGAAATCCGGAGGAAGCGATCTGTTCGCATTTAACAGTGCAACTGAGGATGGAGATACTTATCGTCTCTGTAAATCTGGTTGTTAGACCTTGGGCAGCATTCGCAGCCTCAAGCACAGTCTGCTTTATGTTTTTCCATCGCTGTTCTGCATCCGGGGCATTTGGCTGCATCGATAACCGGGCGGATAATTCTGCTTGGAAAGCAGATCGGTGATTATCATCCAACTGTGGCAACTGTGGGATATGGGATATGGTTGGTTTTGACGTTGCTTCGGCCACAAACGAGACGTAGGCTGAAAAGCACGCGGAAAAGAGCGTGATCACTGTCTACAGACGTTGACCAAAATGGTCGACAGTCTTGAGTTGACCCGCGCCAGCGGTAACCCATAGCAATATGGTCGACCTGAGTGCAACGATGCGAAGGCGCAGGAAAACTCCAGGTTAATTTATGGTCGCAACATAAGTCAATGAATCGGTCATCGTTATCGGTTTGATCGGTTGGAACATCAAACCTGCCTCCTGTATTCCTCTCCGTCTCCCCCAGGCTTCCAAATTGAGCATTAAAGTCATCAACAACAGCCATTATGTTTGTAGAGCGCACGCCGCGGAGCAGTTGATACGAATCTTGGCAGAGTTCGTCTTTAGCCTCAGGGGAGCTGCAGTCAAGTGATGCTTAGGCAGTGTAACGTCAGTCATCGATTACATTCATAATGAATGGAGAATACTTTGGAGCTCCGATTTAGAATACAAGACTTTACTCAACTATTATGAAGCGTACATGAGCTGAAACGCCAAAAAACTAACGCAGATACAATGTGTAAAATAGAACCATAGAATGAGGAATGAATTAAAGAACAGAAACAACAAAGAAGCATCGACGCTTTAGTCTGTTGTTGTTGACACACACACAATCACCCTACCGAACCGCGCACAGACAACTGTTGACTGGAATCCAGTCGAGCGATGCACCCTCAGCCTTCGTGCCGGCCTGACCACAAGCATAAGACACCGAACCGCCCGACACGCGAAGAGTGAGACGAGAAACCGAAATTATGTCTGAGGAGCGTAGTATTATCACTGAAGTTGAATTTTGTATGATTGTTTCGGCGACATCTATTTCGAAGGTTTTAAGAGTCCTAGTTAGGACCGAGTGTTACTGCGTTTGGTGATGTGGGCGAATGTCGAGAACAGCTAGGCAATAAAAACACCTAGGTTTGAGAATCGATTCTCTATTTTTACTTAACTCTAATTTATTATCCTTACCGCGAGTTACCAGTACCCGATCATGACTTTTTGTGACTTCTCGCAGTCATTTAAAATTGGGATGTGATGAATCAGGAACAGAAAGATAAGTGTTTTTTTTCGAGAGACTGCTCGAGATTTCTGGACTATGCGGCATGTGTCTTCCAATGCAATCATGCGCAAGCATGTAATAAACAAGCAACAGATTATATCACGCAATTACTTGCCCGCTCTAACAAGAGCCAAACTCGAGTCTGGTGCTGCCGGGTGCAGGTTGGTCGGATGACCCAAGGTTTGTGCGTAAAACGTGGAGTCCAAAGGACAGTCAACCAAACAAAGGCATTGCATTATTTATTTTATATCTTCAGATGGAACGGTTGTAGGTATGTGAAAGACGGGAGTGGTGAAGACGAGGATTTGGAGGTATAGCGTCGTCAGTCAGATGGTTAACCTCACTCTCGATCCATTCAGAAGGAGATAGAAGGCACAACTCCCGACGTGTGACTGTCGTGTTCCTGTGTGGTACAAATTTGAATTTTCACACGAAACGGATAGGGCTGAGAAGCGTCTGGCGCGAAATACGAAATTAACCTTGCGTCCAAAAACGAGGGTAGATGTATAAATGAAAGCACATTAGGATAATTGGTGAACTACAAATAGACTCCAGAGGGAGCATGAATTTGCGGAACGAAGAAATCATCATCTTCGTCGTATAGCGTTAAACAGCAGGGCAAGCCCCAATGACCGCTGCATTTTGTCACCATTTTACACGTTGAACTAGAAAGTATGAATATACAAGATGGATAGGGAGTGGGCCTACACAGGTGGGAAAAGGAAACAACGCTCTAGTGGACAGCACACCGAATACACAGTCTGACTGTACAAACGCACATCGAACAGTCATTCTGATTCGATAGAAAGTGACAACAAGATCGCCACTGTTCGCGGTTCGCTGCCATATCCTTCAGTGTCTCCAACCAACTGGTTGATGGATCTTTCGGACTCCAACCACGAAGAATTGAAGCACCTACTTTTTCTAAGTTCCCTGTACATTTTCTCATTCCTCGTTGCCACGTCATTTGCTGACCTCCACGTGGTTTTTTCCACTCCCTAGGAGGGGCGGAGAATAGGACAGGGTATGGTAGACGTGTGTTTACCATACGTAACACGTGCCCCAACCAACGAAGTCTACTAAGTTGGATACGCTGTGACAGAACGTTCTCCGAATTAGTACCCGATACTCGTTTTCTGACTTCATCAATGCTCACTCGACTATTCCACCCAATCCTAGCGATACTACGTAAACATCGGTGGTTGAAAACCTCAAGACGACGAATATCTTCGGCATGCAGACCCCAAATCTCGCAACTACACAACAAAACTGAACTCACTGCGGCACAGTATACGCAACCTTTCAACTTCGGCGAAATATCAGGTCGGTGCCACAAGTGCTTCAGTCCAGCGTACGCTGCTGGAGCCTTGGATATGCGCGTGCAGCAGGATCGAGAATAATACTTTGGTGACTCGGAATTAAGCAAACCCCAAGATGGTTGCAACAGTTATTGCGTATTCCTTTCTTGAAGATGAGAGCAGTCAATGACTCGCTTCATATTGACGGAATGCGCTCCTCCTTCCAAATGTGACAGAGCAAAGCGGTAAGTGATTTTATCAAAGCATTTCCACCCAGTTTGAAAAGAACTGGGGGAAGTCCTTTGGGACCGGGCGCTTTCCCACACTTTAGTAATCGAATACTCATTTCCACTTCCACTTCCGATGAGGCCTTTAGTGATACCATCCAAGGAGTCTCAGTTGTTGACACAGGAGTAACAACACTAGAGTGCGGTCAGCTAATCTGCTCTTTCAAGTACTCATCTCAGCGGTCCAGCCTTTGCTGTCTACTATGGATGAGTTCTCCATTTCTGTCGCAAATTGTTTCACTGACCTGGGTGCGCCGTCCACCGGTGTCACGAATGAGTTTGAACAGTCTTTGACTGTTACCCGAAGCAACTGCTATTTCCATTTCTTTGGCTACTTTGACCCACCAATTTTCGCGATCATTCTTAAGACTTCATATCTTATTCATCTCCCTACAGTCCGAGAGCTGACGCTTTTGCTCCGTTACACTCAGCGACTGTTGCGAGATCCAATGTCTTTGATGGACAACGGATCTAGGACCACAGGCGAAACCTGCTGCAACGTGCATCGCTTGTTTGATATGAGCCCAATGCTCATCTACATTACTCTTCGTCGTAGATCCTAGCTCATGTGCTAAGTTCTGCTCATACCGGGTGCGTACTTCTGGATCACACATACGTTGCACAGCTAACCGGGTTTGCGATTTGTGTAGATGACCATGGAGTTGGAGATAATCACATTAAAACTAATGCACGTATGTGGTCTAGTCGGATCCACATTCCTGAACAGAACTGCACCACCGGTAGCTTACGGCGATATGATCAATCTGGCTCAAAGTACCTGTAGAGTTAGAGTGCCATGTCGCTGTGCGGCGTGAACTGTGTCGGAAATTGGTGCTAGACAAGAACAATCGATTGTCTGCACAAAACTGGAGAAGTCTATCCCCGTTATCTTTACGCTCAGCGGGTAAAGCACAACGCCCACCTAAACAGGCTTCTGACACATTAAGTTTGCCAACTTGTGCGTCGGATTCATCAGCTAGCACTACAATGTCAGAACCTTTACTGCTACGAACGAGGATGGCGAGTTCATCATATAACTCATGTTTCTGCGCGTCAGAGCTGCAGTCCGTTGGGGTGTATGCCGAGATGACAAACAAGTTGCGCTTAACACAGCTATCTTTTCGAACGGCAACTGACCCTTGGAGTCTCACAGCACCCAAACGACTATTAATCTGGATCCAGTCTAAGAGGGCAGCCCCAGCCTTATCAGTCAAGACCATTCCTACACCGCGTTGACCCACAGCTCTAGCTGCTTCTTCTCCTGAGGTGCACATAAAACACCTCGATGAGGTACCAAGAGCAGTAGTGGAATCACACTGCTCGAATCCTGGATACGCGTTTCACTTACGCAGCAGACATTTTACTTCAGAGAATCTATTGTAAGGGCAAGGCATGCCTGCTGACCAGCCTGCATGAGAGTCCGCGCGGTAAAGGAGCTGAGATTCAGAGGTTGACGAGGCTTGAGAAAATGCGAGTTACAAGACAGAGGATTATTCCCGACACTACTTGACAATGAACCGTTGCGAGTATCGGTCGTGTTGTCAGTGGGAGCATTATGGGTGGATAGAGGGGACAAATAAACGTCACAAAGCAGGAGAACGATTAGGGTCCTCATCTAAAGCCTTAAGCTCTTACAAGAACCGATCCGCAAGGCAGCGGGATGGCTTGGTGGAAGCCCATTTGCTTGGATTAATTCTTCTTCCACTGATTTTACCGATTGAGAGTTGCCAGTTCAAATCGACTTCCAACCTGGAGGACTAGGAAGCTGGACTTTGTCTTGCCTCTACTCATTGACCTGTCAGGTATGATTGCATCTTCAGCTTAAAGAAGCCACCCTCTATAGCTCTCTAGGTCATAGAGGCTCACAAGTCATCACATCACGTCAAGATTCCCAATAACAATGGCCAAATAATACGTCATCATCCACACAGCAAACAATAAAACTAACGAAGGTATACTGAATTAAAATTCAAATGACCCATTCGTGATAGTTGGGAGGTCTGGGCCAGATGCATTGGTAAGCACAGAAATTCAAGAGTTTTAATAGGGATGGGTCCGACGATCGAAACTCGACAAAACAGAAAACAACAGGCATGGGCGACCAAAGTGCTCCGCTGCTGGTCGCAGTGGTGATCAGGTATTCGATTTTGTGCCCTTGAAGCATTCCTTGATTTTCTGCTTGAGGAGGAGTCAGTCATTTGTGGCATTGGCTGAGTGGAGAATAGGAAATGGGGAATAAACATACACGTTTTGTGGAGGACAGTATCAGTAAAGCTGGGAATGAAAATGGAAGCTTGAGACTTGATGGCGGAAAGACGTGTCAGTTATCTAATGAGCGCTGTTGGAAAGGAATATTAGTCCTATGGAATAAAGATAGGAAGTAGTTCAACTTTACACTCACGGCTGGGCAAGTGAGTTAGTTGGCAGAGTTTATTGACTGGAGCAGGAGATTTGGCTTCGCGCTCAGGGAACGGAGTGTCTACAAACTAAGAAAACCACTCTGTGTTGTAAACATTACAATCTTGGATCGTGTAAATTTGACAGTTGGAATCATCGACAGCTACGTTTGATAAATTTAAACCTCATGCTTCTCCGTAATTTTGTTTTTTCCTATCGTTAAAACCATCAACTTGATCACTCCCAGACATGCTGGGTTATGGAATGGCAAAAGCAGCAGTCCATCATCTGACAAAAAGTCTCGCAATGAAAGGTAGCGGTCTGCCAAACAGCTGTGACGTCACCGCTATCCTGCCGTGAGTTTTTGCTACAGAGGTTTCACGCATCTGTTCGCCTTAGCTTTTTAATATGCACTTGTTATTTCTCACGATTTTTATGAGTCGTAGTTCATTTTTTTAGTCTGAAGTTCATTTGTGATCCAGTATCTTCTTTTATTCTCTCCGCCAGTACATTACTGTTAATATTCGGTCGCCTTCACTTTTCTTGTAACTCGAACGTTCAGGTGTCACCGGGTAAGGTGAAGGTTGGGGAGGGGGGATGTTCCATTGGTTGCTGATGTTTGGTTTCGTATACTCCGTATTATGATTACCAACGTGACGCGGTAAAATGTCTAACACCTCGGACGATTTCGACGAAATCCCACAATGTTCTGATCTATAAAAAAACTAAATTAAACAAGAGTTGGCATAGAATACCCACTCAGAACCGCAGAAAATTGTGACACGCCTGTCGTGTCTGGTTAAAATCACGCCCACTACGTGGACAACCAATCGATATTCCTGTCACGCATGGGCATACATCTGCTTGGTACCGATTTTTAGTTATGCTTCACCACGGACAGTATTAACTGTTCCATCTTACCATGTGTCGATTTGCCTTACTTGGCTGCGCGTAAATGCGCATGTAGTTGAACTCTTACTTGCTTGCTTTTGGGCTTGTGGCTCACTCACCAGCTACAGCTGGGTTGTATTTACATTCTCACAAATAAAAATTATGTTCTGCAGCTACTGTTTACAAACACAACAACGAATTAAGTTACAATGATCAGTGATGGAAAATCGGAGTTCGATTGATTGCTCCTTGTTTTTTTTCTAATGAAGTTCATTTTGCTGCTCATCGATTATGGTTCCGCAAGATGATTTCGTAATGACCGACTCCATAATTTTGGCAAAGCTGCAAATGCAAAAAGAATAAGTAGGTTTATGTATTCCGGTGTTTTAACCCAATTTCATTGATGAAAAGCGAATAAATTATTCCCCAGGCGTAGAAGTAAGGAATAACGGCTACGTTCAGATACATCGTAGTGAGTGACATTGCACGCTAGAGCCGTGAATTTGAACGGAAACTCGGAACTAATTCTCCTCGGCACGTGAACAAACATGAACTCAAACCAGGAGACGTAAAGGGAACAACAACGGAGATCTTGTGAGTAATCATCGGAAACAGAAATTTCGGATCCGATTATCTTAGTGATTTGTGAGTGCCTCGTTGGATACTGTTGACTCTTGTACGATGTTCGTAGCTGAAGCCCGGTCAAACCCTTTGACTGATCCAGCAGAAGGTATCGAATTTGCTCTGAGTAGGATGTGCGCAGCTGGCGAGTAATCATGTGGACACCTGAAAAATGTCAGGCGTTCCAGACGAAGTCTTTTTGTTTCCGAGGTTCGAATCCCCGCCACCACCGGTTACTTTGGTGGTAGACAACATTTCACTGTCGTCCGGATCATTACCACACCTGACCTATTGGGGCCTTATGTGGTTCTCCACTACAAATCTCAGGGTCTAGTTACCGATTATCCCTGATAGTGCAGTGGGCCTTCGTGTATATGAGGTACATACGCCAAAGGCTTAGGGGAACCATCGACCTTAGCTGGGAACACCACCGGTATTCAGAACCAATGAGAATCTTCATTAGTTTTTTCATCTCTGTAATATCACGCCATTCTTAAAGTGCGCTTGATTCAGCCTGTATATAGTAGCGAACAAGATAGCGATCAGTAAATACACCCCTCTGATTGTCGCATGATTCTGTTGAAACTACACATTTACTTGGAACGATAATGATCTTGGGTTAACTGTTGATACTACATGATGAGTTAGGATTCGCTGTTTTATGGTTGTGGTCAGAGAAGATTCGTGACCATTCGCTGCCGTTTATTACTATCCTGACGACAGTGGTCAGTGCTGTGAACATGTGGTCGTATGACCTCATGTATGTACTCTGCGAATCACGATCACACACCCGCTGAACCAGGTGGTCTGGGAGCATGTTTCCCAGTCGGTTATGTCGTCGCTCATAGTTCACACTCTCGCTGCTGGTTGTATGTTTTTTGTGTTAACCGAGAGACTGATGACATCCACATACATAACATCAACTCGGAGCCCATAATTTGTGTTTTGTTTGCTTTGTTTATGTGTGAATGATGTTGGGAGGGTATAAGCCGGCACACGTCGATAGACTACCTAGTTCCATTAGCACACAACACGTCATCGTCGGTCCAAAATGTATGACAAAGCCGGAGTCAGCGAGGCGGACTGGAGGCTTAGTCAGTTCTTGACAAAACGAAACGAGATCATCAATCAGCCGCCAAGAGTTGTTTTAACCGTACGGAGCGAAATCAGCCGATCGGGTTTGTAACCAAAAGAGCCAGTCCAAAGACCCAGTTATGGAATATATTCTGAACCAGCAAGCTACGTAGTGTTTCTGACTGCCGTCATCTGGCATCCTGTATAAACTGTCCGTTTTGCATTAATAAAGGGAGATGGTATGGAAGTAAAAATGTTCTTACTAAAGCTACTGGGACGGAACAAAACAGATTTTGCTGATGGCTACTCTGGCTTCCGCGTCTCCTTTGATTCCGATTCATGGTCCGAGCGTAGTGCTGTCTGATTGCCGGAGTCTGTATTCAGATTACAATTAGCTTCCAATACAGGTTCATAGCAGACTGCTGAGATCGGGGTTGCAACGATGTAGTTTATTTGGAACGCGGTTTTCAGTCTTGGCTGCTGGGTTCTGCAGATTCATCGCTAATGCACAGACGTTTCAGCTTGAGTCACAGTACTCTTTTTAAGTAACTTTCTGAATTCAATAATCAAATCCTTTTGATGTATTGCTCATAAGATTATTGGCCTAATGTACTTGTTCAATCCATCCGCATCATTTTTACTCAGGATAATTTTAGACACACCAATGAACCGAAAATGGATGCCCAATGCGGATCGTTCAACGTGGACCCCTTTGGAATTTGTCGCACAGTAAGTTTTTATCTCTCAAACCTCGGTCCTCTTTCAACGACAGACGAACCTTGTTTCTTGATGAACCTCATCAGTTAGGGTGTGCACCTTACTTTAGGAGCAGTGTACTGGACCAGTGATTTTCCACGAAGGGTTACATCCGAAATCGCAAACGCATATGACTCCACGAGCCCAAAGGTGAATAAGTGTCTCAGCGGGTTCCCATACGTACGTCGAACACCACTATGGCCGTTACACTTTTTCAGACTGCATTGGTTCATTGTTTTCAAACCAAACGAACGAAATTCCATTTAAGGTTGTGGATGCATGATGACGACAAATGATTTCACTTCATCACAACAAACCCAGACAGCTTTTTGTTTATATTTAAAGGCAATGTTTGATTCAAAATTAATGCTGTTTCTCCTTTTCATGCTGCATCGACAAACTGTATCTGGTCAGACATGCGAATAAATTTGTTTGACCATCGCACTTGATTCATTTTGGGTTTTGAACGGTTCGTCAATACAATTTCCAGGATCAGTATTATCGGTTCACCGTAGTGGTGCACTGGTCTAGCAATTATAAAAATGTCCCTCTACGACACGCATGTTCAGTTTTGAGATAAAAAACAAGTTTAAAGTAGCATTGGTGATGGTCAAAAGCGAACTTTCACTAACATCTGCAGTAGTCTTCAAGATCTTTATATTACGGCCCCCTCGTACGTGATTTAAATTAAACCATAGAACGTTTGACAATTTCCTGTCCGCGTTCCCTCGAATCCGGATATTCTATGTCTTGCCCTGCTTGATACTAGCACTCATTCGTAGTTGGTTGTTTCGGGTCGATCTTCAAATTTGGATTGGCAAACGCATGCCAAACCTGATGAGGATGGAAATTTTTGGCTTCCGTCAAATTCACACGGGCTACATGCAAGACCAGCTCGGGCAGTTCCTGGTGATCGTCCCGGATCGTCCACCACGGAGAGAAAGATATTAGTTGGTTAGCTAATTCACCTTGTACTTCATGTTTAAGTTGTGTCATTTTGTAGCTTTCGATATGCAGATTGTGGACTCCACAAAAAGTTGATTCATATTTATTCACAGAAGATATAGCTAGGCGGAATCAGTCTGACTGATATTCGGCATCCATTGTGTCAATTATGTTATGGCCGGTCAATGGAGCAGCCATATTCAGTTCACGTTTACTTCATACGCATGTTTCCAACATCAAACTGAGTTACTAGGCAAGATACTATTATTGTTGTTGTTGTCATTTAAATCCATTATTTTTTATTTTCCTTTTGTATGATTTTGCTTAATAACAGACTATTTCACAAGTGGATCGATAATTCGGACCGTCCCACATCCGGAAGTCTCATCAAACTGGTCACAAAAGACGGTCAGACAGAGTGTATCTCTGTATGAGTCCAAACACTCACATAAGCGTGCATAGACATCCGCTTCCCGAACGAAATCACATTGTTTCCAGATTCCGCATCGATTTTCCCAGGCTATTTTCGCATTTTTTTGTCGTGTGTCATATGATTTTTTCTCTCTCTAGACAATCAAAGAATTTTTCATTGACCTCTGTCTTTGTCAACGTGCTTGTCTTGTCAGTCAAAACGGAAAAAGATCAAATTAAACATGTGAACTGCTGTTGATCATGGATTTTTTTTGTTATCCCGATTTGGGCTGACCGCAGATTGAATCTGCATCACATGAGTACGTATTTGGCAACATGCAATCAAGTAATAGCCTTAGTTACTTGCTGTACTTTACTGCGGCTGGCTCCTTGGAGAGGATAAACCGACTTCAGGAATGTCTCTGACCGCGGTTGTCCATGCTGGTTGGTTGGTAGCAAGATCCTTGCAGATCTCGATCCATTTCGATTTCCATTGACGAGTGCCGTATACTTTACGAAGACCGAATTGGCTTACTTATTCGAAAACAATATATGGCCAGGTTCTTAATTGTCCTCCGCGTCAGCGACGTCAGTCTGGGCATGGAGATGGTGCCAGGTTAGGGCGTGGTCAGGTATACGGAGCACCAGACCAAACCACTGTCGTCGGCGAAGTTATATGTGCGTTTACAGACAGGTGGTGCAGCAGCGATTTTGAATGTTTTCCTTCGAGATTCTATCACTCCATGTTTTAAAATAGATCGAAGGCGCCAGTGATCGAAAACTTGCCACCTGATATGTTCAGCTTTTAATGGCCAGGTTTCGCAACCGTATAGTAAAACTGGTTGGACTGTAGTATTAAACACCCTAAGCTCGATCTTGAGACTAATCCCGTTTCGCCCCCACAGGGTGTTTTGGGGCTGTATAAACGCGATTCGGACGGCGTCAATAGGCCGTTTGACATCGGAGGCTTGTCCGTTTGACAAAATACTTAAGATGTGAAATCATTTTTAATGATATAGGACTCGGTTTGATTGGTTAATATGTATTGCGAACATCTTGATTTTGCTGCTACTGTTCTCAAGGCCAATCTCCGAAACGTATTTATCTACCCGATCAAAGACCGCTTGCAAGGTGGTCCGGTTCTCCCCGAGCACCACTACGTCTTCTGTGAATTCAAAGTCTGTAATACTGCATCCTGAGGGGACTTGGCCGCCCTGGTAACCGTCCATTGTGCGTTACAAAACCTGATCCACAACAAAATTGAACGGCACTCGAAATAACGGACATCCTTGTCGTACTTCTGACTTCAAATCGGATGGACAGGACTCTTCACCGTAAACTGGAGCATATGCTTTTGTTCCAGCGCAATATGACTATTGGGCTGACCAGTTTGAATGGGACGCCATCTGCAAGCATTATCCTCCACAGTGACTCACGCTGTGTTGAGTCCAAGTGTATGAAGCATGCGGCGGTAGGCCTTTGGGATTTGTATCGGTGTTCCGGAATCCTCCGGAGGACGAATATTTGGTTGACGCATCCAGTGTCTGGAAGGAAGCCTCTCTGATTGGGCCGAGTATGTGCATGCCTCGATTGAGTACGAGCTGGGCCACGCCTAACAGACTGATACCAGTGTAGTTTCCGAGCACCGTTTTGTCACATTTTCTGGGAAATGGAAGCAGAACCAAGGTGTTCCAACCGGACAGACATTTTTCGTTTTCCCAAATCAAGCAGAATCGGGTACGAAGTGGTTTAGTGACCACTAGAAGACGCGTCTCGTAGATTTCCGCAGGGATTCCGTCTTCACCGGGGGACTTACCAGATCTTAAATGGCCAATCGTATTCGCTGTCTCATCTAATGTCGGCGGACCACAGTTTTTTTACTACATGGTCACGCTTGAGTAGGGTGGGAGAGGTATACGCCTCAGCCACGAAGGCCCACTGCAATGTCAGGGATAACCGGTAACCAGACCCTGAGACTTGGAGTGGATAACCATATGACGTCCCACTAAGTCAGGTGTGGTAGCGATCCGGAAGACAGTGGAATACTATCTACCACCAAAGTGACCGGTGATGGCGGGGATTCGAGCTTTGGACCATTCGACCACCACCGATTAGTGCTATGTGAGAGAGCTGAAGTTGAATCGATATCTATCGGTTTATCTAGTGGGTGATCGAGGAGTCGGCTGGAATGTTCTACCCATCTAGTTATCTCACCATCTATATTAGGGATGGGTACGCCAGCGGGATCGCGCAAGATAGGTTGGATGGACTGTTTATCATCCTACACCGACCGTATGAGACGAAGGACGTTTACGAAGTGGCAAGCATTTGCTGCGGTTCCCATCTTTTTTTACGATTTCGTGCCAATAATTGCGTTGATCTTTGCGGGAGCCGGTTGCCTCGCGTCTGGAGGGGTTGATATTCTGGATGGCCCAATGAACGAGCATCTTTAGCCAAGGTGGAGAGGCGGGTAAATTCCCAGATGTCCAGTCTTTATGGCGGTATTCCATGAATCCTAATTCCCCTATTGTTCCTTGATGCACTGCTGCTCTCAGTTTAGCACTCAGCGGGTCGACCGAGTCTTCTCCGTGGTGAGGTGGATACATCGGATGACAATCGCAGTTCAGTCTCCTTCGTTAGAGCTTCCGTCTTCTCCTAGGACTTTGGCAGTTCCACGTTGAGGCGCTTCGGGGGAGTTGTCTTTATTCGGGTCGTTAAATGGAAGCGATGCTTCGCGCGTACCAGCACGCTATCTGACCCTCCCTTGTTGCCTGCCTCAGCGCCGCGGTACGATCTGCGGTTTCCTGTTGTCGAGACCCATCGGGACCGGATTAGCAGCTAGTCAGTTTGGTGAGCTGTGTTTACCGTCCTTGTTTGGTGAGTGTATATACTACTTGGTAAGTAGTTGATTGCTGAAAACGGAACTATCGTCAGTCGTGGATTACCAACGCCTCTGTGCCTAAGAAACTGAACGCAATATGGTGAACAACAACAGGCGAACCATACGACTGCTTCTCCGTCGGATGTTGACTGTCTTCAAGTGAAAGGGACAGCGACTTTGCAAGCAAGCATGTTTGTAACGTTTGATTTGTTTTGTCGATGTCCGAAAAAGCTATTTGCAATAAACAACATGTTATCCAGGCACGTATTGTGGATTATAACACTTGGAATATCATGTGAGAAGATGCCTTCTAGGCTGATGGAACCGTGTGTTGGTTATGCACGATCGGTTAAAATCGGAGGAATCGATTAGCTTATCGTGGTTTTCACAGCGCCGGCCAAGGCCGAATTCCCCAAGAATGTGGCGTGTCGAGACTTCTTGCGTACTCGTCCGGGCGGTACAGTCATCCGCTATGATAAGCATATCCCTTTTGGGAATGCAATTCGCAACCGTTTAAAGGCTGTCATAGAATTCGTCCTCTGAACTAATATCGGGTGGTTGGGAGTGGGCGTAGATCGCAACCACGGTAAGATCGCCGGGTTGACTTTTGAAACGCGCCACTGCGATTCTTGATGGTAGTGGTTCCCAAGAGCGAAATCAGCGCAGTGAATTAAAGTTACTGCCGCTCTTGCCGGCCCGGCGTTTCTGGGCTGCCGTCATAAAGCCAGTATTGGCTTTCTGCACCGGGAACCTTGATGTCACGAGAGCCGATAGCACCTAGTCTGACTTCGGATAAGCAGGCAGCATCCACTTGACAGTCGTGTAGTGTGTGCATAGTCACTGCCTGATTTCCAACGTTCGTCAGAATCCTCACGTTCCAGCATCCCATAAATAGAGTAATGGGGTTCAGTTCGCATTCTTGACAGCTCAGGCACTGAAGGGACACAAGACGCGTCGCTTCCTGGGGACGCCGTAGCATGGATAACAGAGTGTGTCGGAGACAGTCATTAGGTTTCGTGGGTGTTTGGCATAAGAGACCTCCCCAGCGTCACCCTGTTTTTTTTCGAGGGCGCACTTCTAGCCTTTGCACAACCAAGTGAGGACTGCAAGGTAGCAACTCGGTATAGCAGTCTTGCCTTCAAACGATGTGGAAAGCAACACCTGCTCCCACCGAAACGTTTCTGTACCAAGCGAAACGATCCATCAAGCGAGGGATGCATTGGAATTTAAAGAAGTGCGAAATAAAGACATTGGGCGATTATTCAGTCTTAGTAGTACTACCATTGTTAGTTCACTTTTTGGAACCCTGCTTTTTTGTCCCAAACAGACTCGTACCTCATACTTGATGAACAGAAACTTCTACTGCTCGAACTCTAATGGGTATCTTGGTGTTTCATTCCAACCCAATAACTAGTGAGAAGACTCTTCCGCCCTCGGGTCATCTCCGTTTATATAGGATGCAGGAGACAGTCTTTGCACCGCAAACTAGTAGGTCCGAATCGTGATCGGGTAACGTCTCTCCTGATTAGCTGATTGGTGACACGGCCAGTCACTACTTGACGGGAATCCTTTCTCGTCTTATCGACCTTTTTTCCTGCCGTTCGTGATTCCGTTAGCTCAAACCTTGACCTGGGTTTTGGATAGACACTGTTGAGCTGATTGCTAACGAGATTTGGCTGTCAATGGACGATGAGTCAGCCCTATCTCCACACTTGGAAATCGGTGAATCACTACCAATCACAGTACTATCGTCAGAAACGCCCAGTGACGAGTTCGCATTCTCTGCATCCAACAGAAGCTGTGGTCTAATGTTATCATGCTTTGACTGGTAGGTGCTGTGTTTATTGGTTACGTCTTTCTCGACAGTCCATATTTATGCTGTAACATTTAACGTCATTATCACGGTCTGCTGCGTAGCATGCGATCATCACACTTTGTCATTTGAACAGCCAACTTCGCAACACAAGTCTTTGTGAAAAAAATTGTTCTAACATTTCTTGACGTCATAATATTGCGATACTTTTGATCTGAATCGCTTGCAGCGGCATGGCTAGAGGTTGTGCGTCAGGGCTAAAGGACTGAGGGTTGTGGCTAAATAATTTTAATTCGCGGCTAAGCATTTACGGATTCCGGTTAAAGCTTGTTTGGAAAAGAAGTACTGTTACTGGTTGAGGGTAGATTAGTTCCAAAAATGTTATTTGATGGCAAGTTTAAAAGCTTTTATATCAAAATCCATGGTGGTTCCAGTCGCTTCTTCCGATGAAATACGTTGTGAGCCAGCTGGTCTATTCTGGTATGATGTGTTCGACTCGCAAACATTTACCCTGGGCTCAAGTTGCAGTGGGGACCCGGTGGATGTGCATTGTTGATGATTGCCAACAAGGATGAGGCAGCTGTACAACGCTTTTATGGCTTCCAGCGGTGAGTTTTACGATGATACTGCAAAACGAATCATTGAAAGTGTGAATCAAATCTCATAACACTTGAATGAAATACGGATTGTCAGAATGTTCCACTTCATGCCTTGACTGTTTTTTAAGCTTAGTTTATTTGAAGTCAAAATGTGGGTTTATTCATCCCAAGGGTTGAATTTTCAGCACCATGTTCATCGGCTAATTACTCTCTCGATAAACATGCTCGCTATTCGGATAAGTGAGGGAAAAAAGTAGTTGCTTCCAGCAGCGGTAACAAAGAAATGAATTAAAACAAAGCGTTTTTCAGCTCATCAGACACCAGTGACGGGTTGTTGAGGTACCCTGCAAGATAGGGTAGGAGAGATAAACGATAGGCGATTGCCCGAGAGTAGAACAAGTTACGTTTACACCCGGTGGATGACTCACTCGTTTTTCAAAGACACTTTCGAACCGGACGAAGTTCACATTCTGAGCCAAGCAATACGAGATACTCAAGGGATTTCTTCGAAGTCTGATATTCCTGGGGGAATTCAATCAACAGACATCTTGAGTTGGATTGTATTCATAGTCTCCTGAAACACAAGAAATTTAACTAATTTACAAAACGAACAAATTGATCGCAGTCCTACAGACCTATAGCCGAAAACCTAGTCCACCACGTGAAAGCATCGATCGAACTACATTATTGTCATCATCGTACAGCGTTAAACAGTAGGGTAATCCCCGATGACTACTGCATTTCGCACCATGTTGCACGTGGAAATAAAAATAATGAATAGACAAGATGGATGGGGAGTGGACGTACACGGGTGGGAAAAGGAAACAACGCTCTAGTAGTCAACACACTGAATACACAGTCTGACTGTACAAACGCACATCGAACAGTCATTCTGATTCGACAGAAAGTGACAACACGATCGCCACTGTTCACGATTCATAGCCATCTACTTTTCCTAAATTTGCTGCACTTTTTCTCATTCCTCGTTGCCACGTCATTTGCTGACCTCCACGTGGTTTTTTCCACTCCCTAGGAGGGGCGGAGAATAGGACAGGGTATGGTAGACGTGTGTTTACCATACGTAACGCGTGTCCCAACCAACGAAGTCTACTAAGTTGGATACGCTGTGACAGAACGTTCTCCGAATTAGTACCCAATACTCGCTTTCTGACTTCATCATTGCTCACTCGACTATTCCATTCAATCTTGGCGATACTACATAAACATCGGTGGTCGAAAACCTCGAGACGACGAATATCTTTCAGCATGCAGACCCCAAGTCTCGCAACCATACAACGAAACTGAACTCACTGCAGCACAGTATACACAACCTTTCAACTTCGGCGAAATATCAGGTCAGCGCCACAAGTGCTTCAGTCCAGCGTACGCTGCTGGAGCCTTGGATATGCGCGTGCAGCAGGATCGAGAATAAAACATTTTGGTGACTTGGAATTAAGCAAACCCCCCGATGGTTACCACAGTTATTGCGTATTCCTTTCTTGAAGATGAGCACAGTCAATGACTCGCTTCATATTGACGGAATGCGCTCCTCCATCCAAATGTGACAGAGCAAAGCGGTAAGTGATTTTATCAAATCATTTCCACCCAGTTTGAAAAGAACTGGGGGAAGTTCTTCGGACCGGGCGCTTTCCCACAATTTAGTAATCGAATACTCGATTACACTTCCAATTCCAATTAGGGCTCACTTGATGCTGGAGATTGAATAAGTCAAGTTTATAAAAATGGAGGCAGTGACAAACTGCTCAGGTTTCAAAATTCAAGTATTGCAAAAGGTCAAGTTACTAAATTTAGGAAATTGCACCAAAAATTCAAAATATGAAGTTTCTGTTGCAGTGTTCAAATCGTATGCAGCCATGTTATTTTTCGACTGATATAATTTTGAGACCCGATGGTACACCTACTAAGCTAATCTCAAGAAGTTTCATGATTTCAGATCGAGCAAGAACAACCCTCCGCGGTAGATCCCTGGTCCTTGCCTACTACACTATTGTCGCGGGAATGTTGTAGTAACAGAACGAGGTGCATATCAAACCGATTGGGTCAACCAGTCAAGAAGAGAGAGTGAATATGTCGGAAGCGTCTCGCAGCAGACAAAGAGACCTGTGGACTTGTAGACTGAACCCGGCGGGCTCACAGGCAATTAGCAATATAGTCCATGTGGGAGCCACCGATCAAGTCGTCAACCGGAGTAATCAGACCAGCGCAACAGAAACGGTTTGCAAAAGAATCAACCCGATGGAGTCTGGTAGCTGGTCAGAACGGAACCGAAGTGATCGAACGGCCGGAGAATCGATGTGGCTACAACGCGACTCGGAATAAAAACTAAATAAAAGGTTGTTTGTGTTTTGCCAATTTGGCTTGACTGTTTGGTCAAATACAAGCCTTCCTCACTGGTCTTGCTTCCTCTGTCACACTATAATATCCGAATTTCAAGGTCAAACCTGGGGCAGGATTCCTATAGTCACAAATGGGTATGAGGACCATCATTTGCACGCTGACAGTTCACCTCGAGTGGCGATCACTTGATGTACCTTCCGCCAATTACCTCCCATGTTCCATTACTTGTATTAGACTCCGTACGTACAAGAGATACAATGATGATTGACCTTCGGCTTGGCTGTGTGAATTGCTTGACAGCCAGAACTATTAGATTCATCTACCGGCTGCTCGTCCCTCGATTTCACATTCGGTGACAGGGTTATGCGTATTGTGATGCTCCTTATGATTACTCCATTTTTTGTCCTTTCGAAATAAGAGAACTATTAATGATTGACCAGGTTATCGAATGCAATTCAAAATCACCTAAAGAACAACCAGGCGTTTTAAGTAGACCAACATTCGGAACAGCCGCAGATTTCACTCGTCACCTTGGTCGGTTTATATTACAAGTACAAGAGTCAAGTGCATCTTTGCACCTTGTCTTTTGATTTTGGCATGTGTAGTGCAAGACGGTAACCATCCACCCAATTACTAGTACCTGGTTTCACGTGAATGATATTCTCACTGTCCTGGTCGTCACCTCATAAGAGGAATGTGACCATTGTCTACTCCTGTCTACTGGAAAATGTTTCGCTTGCTCTTCTCCTCTGTTTTCTATGCTCGGAGTCAAATATATTCAGGGAAGAATGACAACATAACGTAATAGTGAAAAATGACCTCGATCAATTCTTATTATGTGAGTTAATTCTGTACAACCATATTGATGATTCGAGTGACGCATCCAGCAACCCACGGATTAGGTGTTCCGTTCGACTCATTGTAACGACTGTTCGCCATAAAACGCCCTTATCCATGCAAGCACTGTACAGTCGAAATTCTGACGCGATCGAATTCCAGTTTATGCCACTGATACTACTCTCTCTCGCTAAGCAGTAATGGTTGTTGTATATTTTTGGCTACTTAGAGTAGTACCAGTTGTATAAACTGAAACTCGGCCGTATTTCTGGATTTCGACCGAATTGGGATGACCCCGAATTTTTTCGATCAGACTGTGTATTTTGGGAATGGGTTCGCCCCTGGAGCTTCGAATTTCTAATAACACTACTGGAAACAGCAACAGTGGTCAGACTTTGACCTCGTCCGAATCTTCTCGAGAAAAATTACGTAGCATTGTCCGCATGAGAAAACGGTGAAAAACAGCGGAATTTGCTAATCATACACTCAAAGACGCTATTTTCAACCACAAAGTAATCGGATAAAGCTGTCAACGCAAATCGAGTGGACCGTCGGTGGTATATAAACCAGTGTGAACTCGTTTACTGTGAACAGATGGATCATGTTGATCAGCTTATCAGCGCTTTGCACAAAAAAAACCGAATCGAAGAGCAATATATGTAGTATCTGATCAGCGACATCTCATTCACTAGTACAGCATCTATCGGCAGCCCGTCTGCGGTTAAATCTCGCATATTCACTTTGGTCTCCTGAATGTAAGAGACTTCAATGAATCTAGCTCATTTGGAATAACCATTAAAGGTTCATAGATTGCGTCTGTCCCGATTGCTACTTATCAGCAGCAGTATAGACTTAAAAAAAGTCACCATTACTGCAGCAAAGTAAGAATGGAAGTAAAAATGACGACTGCAATATGGTGACTAAGTCGTGTGAATACAGAAACCTTCCTTGACATGATATATAGTCGCGTCTTCCTGCCTGCTTATGACCACTGTCTCTATGGATATCGTGGAAGACCAACACACAAAAATGTTCCAGTGCAGTGGTCTGCCTCCTAATATCTTTCATTCCTCATATAAACTGTTCGCTTAACGGCTCTTAGCCTACGAAGACTGATGTAGCTTTGCTAAGCCGTTTATGTTAATATAGTAATGTTGAAAACACCAACATGACTACGGGTTGAGTCTGGTTATTGTCTTTTGTCCAGTACCCAGCAAACTGTAGTGAAACTAATACCTGCGTATTATCAAGAATTACCAGATTCCTGGCAATAATTTCACTCAAGCCGTCATATAGGTATGATAACCACGTTGGATAGTTATGGCGAAATGCACTGTAACTGCTGTTGTCGTGTGCATAGTCATTTA
The DNA here is from genome assembly GCA_948099385.1 of Fasciola hepatica. NCBI lineage: Eukaryota > Metazoa > Platyhelminthes > Trematoda > Plagiorchiida > Fasciolidae > Fasciola > Fasciola hepatica. The sequence goes on from CANUEZ040000019.1 coordinate 10,380,481, forward strand.
TGTGTACTACGAGCCTGGATAAAATTCGTGTTGCACGGTGAACGAAGGAGTCCCAGATAATTACCATTAAATACTAGTTGAAGTAACCTGGGAAAATTTTAGACAGGGTGATGAATTTTACTTGATTTCATTTCGCAAAACTGAAATGAATTCTAGTAAAATTACACAGTTCTGTTGAACCGTAAAGTCGCTGTGAATTTTGACTGACGACATCAATTTGTATACTATCATAGTAATAATTACGGGAATTTCCGAACACGCTACTGCTCTCGCGCTTTCATCCCAGCATCAAAAAGGCAGCAATCAGTATCCATACCTAAACAGCTCACAGGGGCACTGTTCAATCAGTCGGAAGCAAAACTGTTTGACCAGTGCATTGAATGGAAAACACGACCGATTGATTAGGTGTGATCTTTAAATATATTCACGTCATCACTGAAATAACTACCTGGTTCATCGGTACCTATTTATTGACATTTAGCTACGTTAAGTTGGTCAACAAAAGCTCTAGTTGTGTGTTTATCACAACTCCTTCAGTCAATATCATTCATCATAGTATCTGATCATAAATGCCCTAATTCCTGAGGGGTGTTAGAGTATATCGTAATCCTCAGCTAGATACGAATGGACCTCACTCTTTTTCAATCTTTCCAGCAACTGTCACTTTATCTTGTCAACCCATATCAGTACTTATCAACAAGCATCAATCTCCTAACTCACTTTTCCTATAATCACCGTGCACCTTTCAGCCCTACCTCTTCCCCCACTGGAGGGAATCCCATTAATTTTTAAACGGAGATGAAGCAAAATCGACATTTCAAAACAGTCAGCCGAATTTTTGTGGCTCTGATTAAGAGCCCGTTCAACATTCTCTATCCATCACCGCCTCAGTCAGTTACTGAAAGTGTTCGAAGAAACTCTGGTCTTTAGTGAAACAGGCCTCCACTCTCAGAACCACATTTCACTGGACGGCCTCTATCATGGTTGATGGGATTCCCCGGCACTCATCAATGATCCTTGTCTTTAGATCTCGAAGGTTGTCCGGTTTTGGGTGGAAACAGGAATCTTCAAATAACCCCAGAGATCAAAATTCAAGGGGAGTTATATCCAGCGAACGTGTTGGCCATCTCCGTCGGATCCACTGCAGAGGGAGACTTTCGCCCAGCCAGTTGGCAACGGCTATGGTACTGCGTGGTGGTGAATGAACATACAGCACTTTTATATGTATAATTTACAAATTCCGGTGATGTTCACCGTTTTCTTAAGCGGACAATGCCACGCAGATTTTCTCAAGAAAAAACCTGACAAGGTCGACATTTAACTACTGCTACCGTTTTCAGTAGTAACATTAGAAATTCGAAGCTCCATGAGTGTACCAGTTCCGGTAAAACTCTTTACACTAGTGAAATCCTTGATCGACGAAAATGTTTTATTTTTAATTGAATAGTCGAGTCGTTTTCAAACGGTCATACATTAGGTTAAAGGTTAGGCACCTTTGAATGATATAACAGCATTCACCCGTTGGGTCATGCTCGCTATCAATAGTCCGGTGATCTCTTGTGGCGTACGATCCCATTCCTTCTTCAGCGCGGTCTTCAACTCCCCCAGACATCTACTGCGGCCTGTGATCCGCTTTCCTGCAAAAGTGAACCCACATAAATTTGACTGGATCGAAATCGGGGGACTGAGCTGACCTTGGGGGCGTCTTTGTACCGTACTGCTCATGAGACTTGCATATGACGAGGGAACGATATGCAGGCGCGTTGTCCTCCTGGAAAATTGTTTTTGTAGTTTTGCTAAACGGTGATAAGGTGTGTGAGGATATGTGCTTACTTATGGTCGAAAGTCGGCCAAGTCACGTTAGCAGTCAGTATGTCAGTTTCTGTCCAGAATCCAAGTCAGTGCTTAAGTCAAGGTAGCTGATCGATAAACGCGAAAAGATTCCCGTCAAGTGGTAGCTGGTCCTATCACCAATCAATCAATAAAATACAGCCTACTTGATGCACGTACGAATCAGTCAGCCTTTGTTAAAAAGAACGGCGACAGTGACTGCTTCCTTCCATATAATCAATGTGTTCTGCGCTAATAATCTGAGATGACTCGAGGGCGGAAAAGTCCTCTCAATAGATTTAGTGAGACATTTCGGAACAAGGTGTCAGGTCGGGAATTCTAGGTAAACTTGGCCATTATTGATGCTGTCCGGAAACACCACCTCGCTCCCAACTTCCCACCAGATAGCTCCCCAGACAGGCACTGAATGTCCATTGTGCTGCATTGCTGTTGTCATCCCACCATTTCTATAAGTTTCAGAGATTTGCTTCCAAAAGCTTCTTCGACGATTTTTCTAAATAATAGAAATACTGACTCGTTGGTTCAAGTGATGGATTTCCGTTATTGAACCGATCCATCATCTGCTCACTGTCCGTATTGAAAAACCAAAATACTTGGGAGTCTCGTGGCGCGGTTGCCCTGATTCCATTTTCTGGTCGTATGCCAGACAACCTTCACTTTGTGAGCATCACTTGAACTCAGAAGAGCAGACAGATGCGTGGACTGCTAGACTTATAATTACAGAGAAATGTGTGTTTGACCTTCGTAGCAAATCTTACGCAACCGTAAGCTGTAGGAGGTAAAAGTACAACCTTCTGGAGTTGTTTGAAATATATCGAGCTGACGGTGTGGAGCCTCAGGAGTTGGCGTTTTTGGCGAACAGTGCGTAAATGAACTCAGTTCCTTTCAAAGCATGCTAGGCTATTCCTGTACTTTCTACCCGGTGCGACCAGTTTACCGAACAAGTTCGACAGCTTCGCCGAAAATCACCCCGGGTAAATGATACGTGACTTTCGGCCTATGATGGTCTGAGAAAGTTCGTTGGCCTAAATCATCCCGGAGTTTATCTTTTGTTGCGTGGTTCATACTGTTCTCTTTCTCCGCTGTTTTGTCTGAGCCAAACTGTGATCAGCATTGAGTATATAAGTTAATCCTTGAAGACGAAGGACGTCAGCTGATGTATTTAAATAGACCAAGCGAGTGATTTGCACTATTCGGACCAAATTTCAATGAACGGACCCATGACAAAATAGATACAAACAGACTTTCCACATAACCACTATATGCTTCCTTTATTATATGGAAGCAATGAATGGGTTTAAACTTATCCGACAGGAAAAAAGGGCCAATAATACTGGAACCGGGAATTGCTCACAAAACTCAAAGGGTGGGACGGTTCCGGTTGGCGCAAGTGAAACTGCTCTCATGCACTTCTCAGACTGAGGCTGCTGATTCGCGGCTCAGGCTATTGATTTCCTTTGGACGCACACACTCACGGAAAATTTGAACTGCAGCAAAAAGTGCGTATGGGTGTGAGCGAGCAAACCACGAATTCAGGCTTCATGTACCTGTTATCGAGTTCGTTTCGGTCGTATTTAGTGAAATTTGTGTTATTAGGTTCCCTTTTTGACTGGAGTCCTTGAACTGTTTGGAATCTGTCATGACGGGAATAACAAAACTCATTAGAAGGGATATCTCAGATATTCGTTTCCCTCATCCACTGAACTCCAGTGGAATATCATGTACAGCGATCTACAATGAAGGATGGCATTGGAATTTTTACATCATCAAATTCACGGGGAAATCACAACCACCTGAACCCAGTCTTTTCGCTAAAAATAGATTGGAAAATATAACCGACAGTATAATACGTTAAATTCGGGATTTTGGACTCCCAAGGAAGTTCCCGGTTATTTGCTTTCCATCTGTCGCATCTCGCCCCAGTCTGCATTTATTATTCAAGATGCTTAGCAGTTCGTTGATTTTTTCAAATTTCACCGCACAAAACTATCCACCGACATTGCTCTCAGCTTTTTGAGCATTCAAAATTACTCCCAGAATGTAAATTTGCCAAAAAAGACCATTCATTCCACGCATTCTCCTTGATGCTAAAGCCCTCGAATCTATGGCCACAAGTGGACCTCTGAAGTCCCTAGCCTACTGACCTTTAGAAAAACAACCTGTGTTCAGTTATGTGATATCACAGTCAGACTAAAGAAAGTCTCCAAAAACGTGCTTTAGACTAGAAAGTAAACGAAACGAACTACGTTGATGAAATGGATAATTTTTGGCTTTAGCCAAACAGAAAGAACCAGCTAACTTAAGCAGTCGAAAGACCAGTATTACAAAAGAATATCGAACCATATTTTAAATTTATCATTCCCGTTCTTGGCCATGAGAAACAGAAATTTTAGCGTCCCATAAATTGTATGATTGTATCACAAACGAAACTGCGAAGCCTACAGATAGAAGCTTGCTTACACACGGCCATACACGGTATCCAGTGGCTTAGCACCAGTCCCCTTTTAATTTGGTGTGTTGAGTTAGCAAGACGCGTCACTCGTTGGTTTTCTTATGACTCGCCGGGAACCGAAAGGTACAAATTAGCCAACGCCAAATAACGTGCAGAAGCAGTTTGGTACTCAACTGCATTTGAAGTCTTGGTGAAAACGTGGTTCAAATAAACTCACCGGAAACCAGTTTACCAAATACGGTGTACGAGGATAGATGGATATCCCAAGCTTAAGGTCAACTTGACTATACGAGCACCGATGGTCTATAGCCATCGAGTATGACCGGAAACCCATATCGGTGCTTAAACGTGAAGGCGTGCACTAGCCCAACATTGACGGACGCGACGGTACCCCTAACGTGGACGGAGTCTTTGGGTGAACGATGCTCGCTGAATACGAGAAAAATTTGTTGGATATGTTTGACTCGCTAGTATTCCAGGGGTCTCAAAACACCCACCATTACTGGTTTTAGGGCGACAGTTAGAGAACGGTACACTGGCCCTCTTAGGGGACTGAAATGACAGGCTAAATGTATATAGAATTTTTATTTCCAGCTCTTGCTGTGCTCATACCCTCTGGTAACCACTACTCGTTGTGACCAACACTCAATAAACTGGGCGACTGAGAGCCATGCTTATGCCCACCACGATACAAATCGCTGATTACTTGATCATATACGGTGACCCATGTCGTGCGGCAATTGAACGGTACAGAGATTTCTGGAGTGTCCGCGTGGGCAAGGTGCAGGACGGGCGTAAGGCAAACACCGCCTTCCTTCACAAGACTATCTCCTGCTAAAGGATAAATCGATGTGAAAGGTTAACACAGTGTGTAAATGATTCAATCACGCCAGTTTTAGATTGTGATATGGAACTAAGTGGCGTAAGAAGTACGGTCAGTCTCCTACTGCTTCGCACCCCTCGGATTTTCGAAAAAAATGGGTACGTTCCTGAAACTGCGACATGTCGTGTTTGTCAGCAGTATGTACTTTGTACCTACACCTTTTACCATCAAGCTTTAACCGAAACCCGCAATTCTCTAGCCACGATCCACCATTCGTTAGCCACGACGCACAACCTTTAGCCATGCCACTGCAAACCGGCTAGGTCAAAGATACCGGAATATAATGATATCAAGAGATATTGAAACAATCTAATCTTTACAAAGATGGCTGTTGCAAAGTTACCCGAACAAAAGAGGAAGTGTGACGCAGTTTACGGTGGTAATGGTATCAAATACTGCACCGCAAATTGAGTGGAGAAGGTTTAGACGATGTGCCCAATATCGTCGAACCATGTGGCACGGCTCTTGTTATTGTTGTATTATCAGTGAACCAGTTCTTAATGCACTAAAAAAATATAAACACATTAAAATAGCAAACATTTTACTTGTTTGAATTCACTGAATAAATAGGAACGATGAAAGCTATCAAAATTTTGTCACTTGCTTTAGTCATTCAACTATGGGCAAACACTTATTATTTCCTGAAGCCGTATTCCCGATCTATTTATGCAATAACTAAGAAAATAGCCAAAATTACCGCGACAACGAATCCGTCGGGATAAACTAAACACTTCGCAAAAACTGCCTTCAAGGCAGCTGAAGTCGCTTTCCTGTTCGAAGTAACTTTTGTGTTCGATTAATTTTTTCCGACCCACATTTTGAACTTCAATGAAAAATGTTGTCTTTCAATTCCAGTTGGACATTTATTCAGTTTTCCACCGTACTGTGAAACGATTTCATGCAAGAAACGAGAAACAACAGAGGCTACCATTTTCCTTGTTTCCGCAGTCACGTTCATATTTCCCACTTTCACTACACCGAAGCATTGACTTGTGACATCGATTATATTCGTATTTACATGTGATCAGACTTTTGGGTAGAGAGACGTCCGCATTTCAGTGAAAAAAGGTTTACACTTGGGACCTCATCGAATCAATGGGATGAGAAAAAACGATTACTTATCAAAACAGCTAAGAAATTTTGCCGATACTAATGCCCAAATTGTGAGGATCCGGTCAGATCTGGAAAGACAGAGTTTTGTAGATGTTAATAAGAGAGGGTATGGATCGAAAGGAGAAACGTGTGGAAGCAAGAGGGCTACATTTGGATAGATCACTGTGTAAGTGGCGAGTGCTAACTGCAAGAATTCTGTGAGTGTAATGAATCGACAACGTGCATTCAAAACCAATCACAGAATAAGAGATTCGCCTGGAAGCAAGGCTTTAATCAACTTGTCAATTGTACATATAGCTCAAAAATAGAGTGCAGTAACGATTAGAATACGCAGAAGGCGAACAACAACACAAACAGTAGAAAACTAATTCACAGCAGTGAACAAACTTTCCCCATGCGGCCAGGTGTAGATCGCACAACTTAGCAGATAGTTCAGTTAGGGATATGAAAGATACACGACTGATAACAGCTAAGTCTCGACGAAGTATTTTAAAATCTTTCTTCAGTAGGCCTGCAAAAATAACAGGAGAAAAATAAAGTAGAACAGGAAAAACTCATTCATAAACAAAAAGTGAAATAACACTGTTTATTGTTAAAATGTTTGAGCTTTCGGATTTGGTAAGATAGCCGGAGTAGTTTCTGCAGACAGTTTGAAATATGAGATGACCGCTGCAAATTTGCATCGATGGTGATTCTTAAGTATTTTACAGAACCCACACTAGCTAGTGGTTCTTTGAAAATGATACATGGATCACAAGGATAAGCCGATCGAGAAAGGGTAAATATACATTCAAACAATTTGGACGAATTTAAAGTTAAACCTGATCGAACAAAGAAACCAGAAATGAGACAGAGTATTGAGGTCCTCGGTTACAGAAACAGCCTGACAAAGAGTCGCATCATCGGCATATTTCAATGAACGTGCCGTGGAACTGGATGAAAGATCACGAAAGTTGGTGACAAATAGAAAGGGAGAAAGAACAGCTCCCTGAGGCACTCCTGATTTGCTCACCAAAGGTTGAGATATTTTAGACCCTAGTCGTGTTCACTGAGTTCTGTTGGCAAGATAATCAGACAACCATGCTGGTAAAGATGTGAAACAGCTGAAAGCTCCCAGTTCACGAAGGAAGAGAGACCGCGGAATAGAATCAAAGACGGATGAGTGGTCTGGAAAAGCGCATCTCACAGACCTCGCCGATCCATCCAAGGATTTCATTATATGATGGATAAAGGAAGCGATAGCATCCACGGTGGACTTGTTCGGTTTATAGGCAAAGTGAAGGGGTCATTGGGAGAGTGTATGGGGCAATTCAAACGGTTAAGAATAGCACGCTCTGTAAGTTTAGGACCAGATGAAGTTAGAGCAGTGGGACGAAAGTGTTTAGCTACGACAACATAAGTACAAGGCCTGGGTATAGGAACAATAGCGACTGATCTCCAGCAGTCGGGAACAGACGATGAGCACAAAGATTTGTTCAAGAGGGAAGTAAATATATCGTTTAGGGTAGCAGCACTATGTCTCAAAAATGATGACGATAGGCTATCAGGACCAATACCTGAGGTTATTTTGGAAGTGCGAAGAAGCTTAAATACTTCTTCCGTGGAGAATGGGGTAACGTGCACACCATCTTCTGGAATGAATGAAATCGGAGAGTCATTTGATAGGTGGATGAATGCATCGTTGATACTGTCAACGTCCGCATAAAATTTCCCTTGTTTCGTTTTCTTTCCATACAGCAACTGAATGCCTTGCCGCAGTTGGTTACTGTTACAGCTACATAGGAGTTGATTAGCACACAGCGAGTCAGTGCATTTAGTTTCTTTCTTTACAAAAAGAGAAATTTATCTTGACTTTAGAATTATCCCGGGCTTTATAGAAATATTCCTCCCCTCTGCTTAAGGATTTCAACGTCGGAGAAGTGGCACGGCCGTTACACAGAAACTGTTTCTAAAGTGCTGCGCATGTTGAAAATCAAATTGACCATCTCCGCAAAATGTCTCACACTGATACTTAGCGACTATTCAAAAGGAAACCGGGAAGATGCACGAGAAAGTGTTCTCTGTCGAACAGAGAAATTTTGGAGACAGATTTTGATTTGGCTGGTTTGCGTTAAAGGGCGGAAGCATACCAGAAGCATATCTTAGGCCTTAACAGAAGCAGGCAGTGGTCACTGATTGAGACAGGTGCATATAGATTTAGAGAGAGTACTTCAGGTTGATTGGTGATAATCCTGTCTAAAACATAGTTGCATCTGGTTGGAGAAACATAAAGATCAGTTAAATCAAACGCAGTGATGGGTTGGATGAGAGCATGATTAAAATCGCCCATTATGATGTGCAAATTGTCATCTAACAAGGAAAGGTACAAAGGATCACACAAAATTGAAATTGCTTTCTGTGTGTGAAACGGAGATAAGTATAAGTTTGCTATGACGGTGCTCCTTATCGGTAAAATTTAGGATGGCACTGCATAACTGAGCAATTAATACCGTTCATTGAGTATAAATAAACGATTTCAGGGTGGGGCTGATATACATGGCCTTTCGCCTCCAGTCTTCTTGTCGGTGAAAGTCCTGTCCTGCTAGAATAATTTGAATCTCACTTGCGCCCACTTTCTGCATTTTGGATATTTTTTACGGTGCATAAGACTGGATCACCCCGGAACTTTTTTTACTCCAAAGAGTCAACTCATCGTTCGTGCCCTATCAAACCTGGATCATCGGTCTGTATTTCACTTTCGACCGAGTGGATAAGTGGCATCTTGCCCATGTCGATCGACCGTATTTCGCACCCCATAGCGCGACTAGAGTGCAACAATAATCGGTCGGCTAGGGATTATGACGGATAATTCCAAACACCTCACGCGCAACGCAAAAATGCACAGAAGTTGAAACCCCTGGCTCAGCCGTGGTTGCGTCATCACGTGAAAAACCTATATGAAGTTTGGTCTGTCAAACATGCGCTCATCTTTTACCCATTTGTACGGGCTAGTCAACGTGACCGAACTAATCGATCGATTGAATTTAGCTCACATTAGCGTGACTCATCGTTGATCATCGGTATTCCGAAAGATGCGAATGAGCCGCACAACAGGCCACGGATTCATCTGGAACAACCCTGCTGCTTCGTAGGCTGCACTTGAATGTGCAAAGGCTAGAGGAGCATCCTCGAACAAAAAGGCCGGATGAGATACCGTCAACTTACTTCCTACTCCGGACTGGGCGACCGAGCAGTACAACAATCCTGAACGGTGCTGGAAATAACGCATCGTACCATATTTCCGAGAATCCCTGTGAATAATTTTCGAAACTTGCGCTCTTACCATGCCACAGCGTTCCGACAAGCGACGTACCTCGTGCTTCCGCAGTCCAGCTGTCAAGAAAACAAGCTGGAATACCCAGCTTTAGGAAACAGGTCTATATAGCTTGCTGGAACGTGTGGACAATATCGGACGTGGGCAACCAAAGCCTCAAGGTTAGGACACTGCATAACTACAATATCGATATAGCGCGTCCGTATACCTAACTGTGGCACGGTGTATAAGAGTCCCATATGAGACAGCTTACTGGCTTTATCATAGCCACCCTACAGAAAACTCCGGGCGCCACAGTATTGCATCCGTCGCTAGCAATAAAGCCAACAGCGCAACAATCGCTTGGGAGCCGATTTCCGCAGGACTTACTATGGCACATTTCAAAGGTTCCCGCCAGAACTTGGCAGTGATTGCGGCCTGTGCTGCGACCAACGCGCCGGACGGTGAGACAAAAGACGAATCCTAAAAAACCTCAAACAGATAATCAAGCCGATTCAGAGACGTGACAATTCGTTCATCGCCGGAGACTGGAACGCTCGCACATGTTTCTAGGATGAGTTAACGCGGCACGTCCCGTGGGAAGTTCGGCCTTGGTCAACGCTGCCAGAATTGTGACTACCTGGTCATTTTGGCCCACTCTAACAGAATAATCATTTGAGGCAACCTAAAAAGCAAGTACTGATGTGGAACTCCAATGACGGTCGCAGTTTGCATCATATCGATCATATCCTATCGAGATCTCGTTGGGCTTCGACTGTGGAACACTGTCGAGCTTACCGCGGTGCAGCGACGGGGAACGCAAACTATACAGACCCCTTTCACGTTCATGCACGCTTTAGAATCTATCCGCACACCCTAAGGTCTCCCGACTGACCCGAACCATGAAAATGCCAACCTCTGTCGCGCCCAACCACCACCAGATTACTGGCAGACAGTGCCACCGGATTCAAATCCAGTAGATGAACAGTGGACGATGATCAAATCGACCGTTAGAGAAGTTGCATTAAAAGAACTAGGGAAAAACGGAAGACGTTTAAAAGACTGCATCTCTACGAGCACAGTTCAACAGCCAGCTAAAACACATGAAGCCCGGATATCAGGAAGTGGCAAACGCGGTACTGGATGGTAGCTGAAAAAATGGAGATTGAAGTAGGGATCGGTGACTTTGGCTGGCTATTCGGTCTCATTCGCAACACGTCCGATTGGCGCTGCAAGCATAAGTAGCTCCTGCGCGACGCACCCGGTCATCTTATACATAAATAGAGAATAAAAATAGAATGATGGAAAGAGCACTCCGATCGCTTGCTCACCCGACTATCAGACTACACCACGAATCTAAACACTCCAGTTCCTGCAAAGCCGATGTCAACTGTGATCCGCAAAGTACAACTGAAGTCTCCACAGTCGTCAACCAGCTGAAGAACAGAAAAGCCTCTGGAGAAGACAGCATACAACTAGAAGTTTACAATTCCTGCCTGCCGTCACCGATCAACAGGTTACACATCCTATTTGGCGCTGTGGCGTTAAGATATCCTTCCGACCTACTGAGGTGCATCTAATTTGCAGCGAATCCCAAAGAAACGGGAATCATCCTGATTGGAAAAGATTCATAGACTTTCAACGTGCTGCTACTCAACCGCTTCTCCCTTGTGGGAGACCGCCGCACCCGGTCGAACCAAGGGGATTTCCGCCGTGTTAAAGGCTGTGTGGATAAAAAATTTAAACTATGTCCAACCCTGGAGCACCGCTACCAGTTCCGGCGGCTAAGCATTTTCTGTTTCATCTACTTCCGGGTCGATTTTGACTGAGCTGGCCGAGAATATCTCTGGGCGATATTCGAATCAAACGGGATGCCCGATAAACATCATCATCATACAGCATTAACAGAAGGGCAAGCCCTACTGACCACTGCATTTCTCACCATATTGCACGTGGAAATAAAAATAATGAATAGACAAGATGGACAGGGACTGGACCTACACGGGTGGGAAAAGGAAAGAACGTCCTTATAGCCAACACAGAATACACAGTCTAACTGTACAAACGCACATCGAACAGTCATTCTGATTCCATAGAAAGTGACAACACGATCGCCACTGTTCACGGCTCACTGCCATATCCTTCAGTGTCTCCAGCCAACTGGTAGACGGGTGTTTTAGACCCCAACCACAAAGACGTGAAGCATCTTCTTTTCCTAAGTTCCCTGTACATTTTCTCACTCCTCGCTGCCACGTCATATGTTGACCTCCACGTGGTTTCTTCCACTTCCTAGGAGGAATAGAAAGCAGGGCACGGTATGGTAGACGTATGTTCGCCATTTGTGACACGTGCCCCAACCAACGAAGTCTACCAATCTGGTTACGCTGTGACAAAACGTTCTCCGAATTAGTACCCAATACTCGCTCTCTGACTTCAGCATCGCTCACTGTCATTCCACCCAGTCTTAGCGATACTACGTAAACATCGGTGGTCGAAAACCTCGAGACAACGAGTATCTCCCACACCTAACCCCAAGTCTCGCAACTACACAACAAAACTGAACACACCGCGGCATAGTACACACGACCTTTCAACCTCAGCGAAATATCAGGGCCGGCGCCACAAGTGCTTCAGTCCCGCGTACGCCGCCCGAGATTTGGATATCCGAGTGCTCAACTCTAGTACCGTGCTTCCATCCATCATCGTGCTGCTGCCAAAGCAACTAAAGCGGTCTGCAATTGTTTGTTCCTCCTCATGGAGCATCAAGCTCGGAACCGTTGACATCCAGTCTTATGACATCACGTTACACTTTGAAGGTGCAAAGCACATACCGCATACAGCTAGAGCTCCCGCAAGTCTATCTAGTGCGCGTTGACCATGTTCCGTGCATTCGAACAGACAGACAAGGTCGTCTGCGTTGTATAGGTCACCCAGCTTCTTGCCATTTCCTAGTTCGACGCCTACATCCTGAAGGTTTCGCAAGGCGTTCTCCATTATCCCGTCCATGATGAAGTTGAACAGGAATAGAGACATGGGACATCCCTGTCGAACACCGCTGGTCGTTCCGAACCGACTGGATAGTTCGCCATAAAACCTTATGCGACCAAAAGTATGAAAAGACAATGATCTCATTAGGTTCACAAATTTCTGGGGCATACCTTTTTGATGAAGAGCACTAAATGGCGCTACTCGGTCAACTGAACCGAAGGCTCTTTTCAAGTCTAAGAAAACCATCATTGTTGGTCGACGGTGTGCGTGACACGCCTCAAGTAATTGACGAATGGTAAAAATATGGTCGATGCATCTTCGGCCTGGGCGGAATCCTGCCTGCTGTTCGCGGGCATTCCTCTCGCGAGCCGGTGTCAAACGGCGCAGCAAATTCGAGGCTACTACCTTGGTGACTGTCGGAACTAAGCTGATCCCGAAATGATTACTACAGTCCTTCTTAAAGATGGATATAATCAAGGACTCAGGCCATAATAACGGAATACGCTCCTCGTTCCCAATGTCACGGAAGCGGTAAGTGATTTTGTCGACGCACCACCACCCATTTTGAAAAGAATCGGAGATAACTCGTCAGGACCGGAAGCTTTTTCCCCGCTTTAGTAGTCGAATGCTTGGCTCTACTTCTACTTCCAATGGGGGTTCAAGTGATAACCCCTAACGTTTCGCAGTTGTCGAGGTCGGACTAACTACATGAGCGCGTCCAGCTAAATTTCTCCTTGAAGAATTCGGCCCAAAGGTTGAGCCTTTGCTCTTTGCCATGAATGAGCTCTCCAGTTCTATCGCAAATCGCTTCACTGACCTGGGTGCGCCGTTCACCGGTGTTACGAATAAGTTCAAACAGTCTCTGACTGTTACCTGAAGCAACTGCTATTTCCATTTCTTCGGCTACCTTCTTCAAGCTTTTCGTAACTTGTTTCTGTAGATTTCTCCGCATTTTATTCATCCCCTTGCAGTTCGAAAGCTGACCTTTTTGCTTCATTAGACTGCTCAACCCTTGCGAAACCCAGCGTCTTTGGAGCACATTGGATCTAGGACCACAGGCGAAACCTGCTGCCACGTGCATCGCCTGTTTAATATGGACCCAATGCACATCTACATTACTGTTCTCCGTGGATCCTAGCTCATGTGCTAACTTCTGCTCATACCGGGTACGTACTTCTGGATCACACATACGTTGCACAGCTAACCGGGTTTGCGATTTGTGTAGATGACCATGGAGTTGGAGGTAATCACATTAAAACTAATGCACGTATGTGGTCTAGTTGGATCCACATTCCTGAACAGAACTGCGCCACCGGTAGCTTGCGGCGATATGATCAATCTGACTCAGAGTACCTGAAGCGTTAGAGCGTCATATCGTTGTGCGGCGTGAACTGTGTCGGAAATTGGTGTTAGACGAGAACAATCGATTGTCTGCACAAAACTGGATAAGTCTATCCCCATTATCTTTACGCTCAGCAGGTAAAGCACAACGCCCACCTAAACAAGCTTCCGATGCACTTAGTTTGCCAACTTGTGCATTGAAGTCATCAGCTAGCACTACAATGTCAGAGCCTTTGCTCCTACGAACGAGATTGGTGAATTCATCATAGAACTCATCCTCCTGCATGTTAGAGCTGCAGTCCGTTGGGGTGTATGCCGAGATGACAAACAAGCTGCGCTAAACACGGCTATCTTTTCGAACGACAACTGACCCTTGGAGTCTCAGCACATAAACGACTATTAATCGGGATCTAGTATAAGAGGGCAGCCTCAGGCTTGTCAGTCAAGACTATTCCTACACCACGTTGACCCACAGCTTTGGCTGCTTCGTCTCCTGAAGTGCACAGAAAACACCTCGATGAGATACCAGGAGCAGTAGTGGAATCACACTGCTCGAATCCTGGATACGTGTTTCACTTACGCAGCAGGCATTTATCTTCAGAAGATCTATTGTAAGGGTAAGGCACGCCTGCTGACCAGCCTGCGTGAGATTCCGCGCAGTAGATGAGCCGAGATTCATAGGCTGACGAGGCTTGAGAAAATGTGAGTTACTAGACAGAGAATTATTACCGACACTACTTGACAATGAACCGTTGCGAGTATCGGCCGTGTTGTTAGTTGGAGCATTATGGGTGGATAGAAAAGACAAAGAAACGTGGTTGGGGACAGAAGACAAAGGTTGGATAAAAGAGAGGGAACTGTGAGCAATAGCCCACTTATCACTACTCACCCCTCTCGGTGCAGTGGGCAGCGCGGTCCTGATTATCCTTCCCAGACGACCGATGCAGAATGGAATTCTTTGTAGTCGTGCAGTTCATGGGAGATGTTGGACCGGTACTGCTAGGGTGTCCAGCCGCCAAGCAGGAGAACGGTCAGAGTTCTCAACCAAGGTCTTTATTTATAACAAGAGGCTGTCCGCTAGGCAACCGAGTGGCTGAGTGGAAGCCAATTTGCTTGGAGTAATTTTTCTCCCACTGATTTTATCGACTGAGTCGCCAGCTCAAATGGACCCCCAACTTGGAGGATTAGGAAGCTAGACTTCGTCTGGCCTCTACCCACTCACCTTTCAGGCATGATTGTATCTCCGACCTAAGGAAGCTCTTTGGATCATGGAGGCACACAATCCGTGACACCACTCCAAGATGCAGTCTCATCGTGATGGGCGTCGTTTGTCACAACTTCGCTGTCCGTTGGAAATCAACAGACACGCTGTTCGAATCAATTGTATGCTCTATTGACCGACCAGAAACCCCCGCATTCGCTAAGGCAAATACCCTAAACTAATCGAGTAACTTCATTGCTCCCCGGACTGAGATTGTCATCGGTTCATCCATAGCCTCGCTTTCTTTGCGAAGCATATTTTGGTTCTTAAAAAATTCATTTAAAAACTGGAAACGGCCGTTGATTTTAATTCTTTGAAGGAATAGGCCCAGTACATTGCCAATAGACGGCCTGGTTCAGTGGTCATGTAGCGGCTTCGCAGACACCAAATTCAATAAAATACAATTGCGAGTTGGGGAGCGGCTACGACGTGCCGAACGTGAAGACTGAATAGCGGTCACGTCCGCCCGAAGGGCACTGAGTTGTGCAGCTGAATCTGTGAGAGTCGCCTCCGTAGTGGTTGTGGACGAACGAACACACTGACTAATTTGGGCGGAGGCGGTTTCCATAAAGCGGTCCGCCGCCAAAGCCAGTCTGTCTAGTGAGACTTCATCTACGAGAAGGGCCAGAGTGCATTGCGCTTGTTGGGGTAGCTGCTGCATCCACAATTCTCGCAACATCATGTCACCAACTTGGATGCCCTTGGCCAGCTGTCGCATACGACGCAGAAGCTGTGAAGGCTTCTGGTCACCGAGGGAAATGCCACTAAGCAGCTGACGAAGACGGTTTGAGTCGGAGACCCCGGTGCGATCTAAGATAGCCTGGCGAAGCATATCATAAGGCTTGTCCGTGGGTGGGTTGGAGATGATATCCTCGACAGCTTCAAGAATATTTAAAGGAAGTTCGGCAGTGAGATGCACATACTTCTGTTGCTGGGAGGTGATTCTGGAGGCAGCAAACTGTGCTTCCAGATGAGTCAGCCAAAGAGAGGGATTACCCGGAATGAAAGGTAACGCTTTCACTGGGCGCGCAATAGAGAGCGTTTCAGGCACCGCAGGGTCAGACATAGTTAACTTAGCGTCATCCATATCAAATATACAGCAAAATAAATATACGATGGCTGATCGAAATTAACACCAAAAAAGGCTCAATACGTATGTGCACAACGAAAACAAAAGGAACGCTGAAGGGCACGGACGATATAATAAATAAATAAAAATTAATAATAACTTGGAACGGGCTCACCAATTTGGTCGAACGCACGACTTGTGGACTCAATTCCCGTCCAGCGAATAAAGACGCAGAACGACAGCGATTGATGGTTTTTGTACTTGTATTGATTGCCCTGTATGAAGTACAGGAGAAGGGAGGCTGATCTAGCTAATCACCAGAGCTGATGAGCTGGAGCGCGCCTTGCCGTTTTGACGTAGTGTGACGAAGGTTCTTCTTCTTTTTACGTGTTCTTATTTTTTCACACCGGTGGACTAAAACAAAGCGCGCCTAAGCTCTAAGCTCGCAATTGTATTTTATTGAATTTGGTGTCTGCGAAGCCGCTACAGTCAGACAGCATTCCATCGCCCATCCAGAGTGAAGCACAAGGTTAGAGGCAGTAAAGCAGACAACGCATGATCGGCCGACCAGAAACGCCGACAAGAGTGGGGCCAGTCGGGTGGTCAGTAGTTAACACTGGTCTCAACCGACCAGAGCGGAATCAACCAGTCCGGGCGCAACTACACAAACCGACCAGACGGGCCTTTCAGGTCTATCAATAGACCAACAAGCTCTTATGCAAGGTTTTGGTTATGATCAACATACATCTGATATAAACGATATATTTTGTACCGATAAATTGAGGTGGTTTGAAGGCAGAAAAGTCTTTATCCTAAAGCTACCGGGACGGAGCAGAATAGAATCCAGCTTTTATGAAGGAGTTATTCAGTACAACGGGATGAGCAGATATCCAAGCTGTTTTTACTAATTGCATTGTCATAAGAATGTCCATTTCGACTTTGACATTCGATTGTTCGTTTTCTAGCAGTAAAAATAAGTGTTCCAGGAGATATTTTCCGAGTGGACGTTTGAAAAATTAGATGACACCCTGATTCATTGGTTGTAACACCGCTGAACTGTACGGAAGCAATCGTGCCAACTTCAAATTCGATAGTGTTATGGGTTTGCTGTGACAAGGAGCATTATCTATCAATGCGTGAAGCATTGTCTGCCTCTCACCTTAGGGGACTGGATGCCACTTCTATCTGAGCAAGAGCGAAACCAAGCTTTGGGAGTTTTAAAGACCTCAAGATGCAACTTCTATGCAATCTCCATGGCTTTCTTGCAAACGATGCTCTTCACAATCGGAAACTCATCATGCTTCTCCCTCATAGCGGTAAACCATACCAAAGTTGCCTCATCTACCGATCGGAACTTTCATTGGTTTTGAGGTGGTGAGAAGGCAATAGGTGTGACATACTGAAGGAGCGATATTACATGTTTAGCCCTTACGCTATTACACATATGGCTGAAAAGTGGGAAGATATTAACAAAAATGCAACGTTTCATAGGTGCAATATAGCAGGAGATTGACTGTAGATCGGTCCATTCATAGTAGAAAAATAGAATTTCTTTGAAATAGTAGTCCTTATATTTTCATGTGGAGTAGAAAGAGTGACAGAATAATACCTTGGAAAGTGTCTGTCATTTAAAATAGCAGTTAGGAAGTTCTGACCACGATCATGAGTCAATCATTCACGACTGGTAAACGGGTCGGATAAATGACCTCCGGTAGATGGCGGGATACCATCTACACCTAATATGTGTGATTTTTTTTCGTCACACAACTGAATGCATCACTATGGCCCTGAGCACAAATACTAACGACTTCGCATCTCATATAGTGATAAACAAAATAGTGTGAAATTACGGAACCCAGTGCGACATTTAAGTGACGATGGTAAAATTGTCCAGGTCGAAAGTTCTTATCTCAGAGGACGCTGGATGTAATAAGAGTTCTTACACAAAGAAGTCAACAGCATTAGATTGCACGAAATATCCCGAAGAACTTCCATGCATCCTTACTATTGTGCACTGCAGTAAATGTGATCCTTTTTTGAGTCTTTCAACTATCTTCCAGATAGTAAACGTGCACCCGAGTAATGAATGTGACACTCGCAATATTCGGGATATTTTCACAGGAAAAAGTTAGGTAGAAATAATGTCGACCCCAAGGATAAAATGAGCCCGAATTCAGGTAACATTCTTTGCGGCAACCCACTTGGTGTTATTACATTTCACCTCCATTATTTCCCTGTAAACCTGAAAGAAATACCGAAAACGGATTCTTCGCTCAGGGTGGTGCCATCATCACCATCGTATAGCGTTAAACAGCAGGAATACCCCCACTGACCACTGCATTTCTCACCATATTGCACGTGGAAATAAAAATAATGAATAGACAAGATGGACAGGGACTGGACCTACACGGGTGGGAAAAGGAAAGAACGTCCTTATAGCCAACACAGAATACACAGTCTAACTGTACAAACGCACATTGATCAATCATTGTGATTCGACAGAAAGTGACAACAAGATCGCCACTGTTCACGGCTCACTGCCATATCCTTCAGTGTATACAGACAACTGATTGAAGAATATTTTGGACCCCAACTTGCAAATATATACTTTTCAAGTCCGCCAATTTGCGTCACTATCATTAAATTACGAGAACTCTTTTCAGCGTGACAACTATTCACTTAATAGTACTTACATCGATTTACTCACTAACAAGCATCTGAGCAGTGAAGTGAGAAATGCAACCTCCAGGTAGTGACCATAACTTTTACGAATACTGAATATCAGGTTACGTTCAATGTCGAGAGCATGTTTTGACATTTATGCTTTGATTATGCGTTAGGTAGCCCAAACCGACCACTCAAATGAAAAAATGCGCTATATCTGATCTTCGCATGAGATGCAGTCTGCCACTATGTGCGAACTGGGCTAGTCGGATCCATCGATTTTCCGCGTGCCTACGACAACAGGATTGGCAGGTTGACGGATTCTGAGAAAGCGCGAGATGTAACGAACTGTCTAAACACAACGAGTATGCCATTCAGATGGAATTGGTATTGATAACTGCCGGTTTCACAACCTGTCGCACGAAGTCGGTTTTACTGAGTGTGTCTCATATGTGGCGCCCGAAAGACCACCGATCGCAGGCGGTTTACCAGTGAGATAAAGTGAATGGGGCTAAGGAGTCCGCTGCGATCGGTATCGGAGTTCAGTTCACCCGTGGTCTAAACACTTGACAGTCACAAGGACCGAGAAACAGACAAATCTCCGTTTGAAACTAAGTGACCGATTGAGTGCGTCTGTGTGTGCGCGCACGCGTGCATCAGCCAGGATCAGTGCTGAAATGCCACGGCGTTGATTACTGATCGCGATAGGCTTGTTGATTGCAGACTGATGAACAAATTCGAAGAAAGGGGATGGGCTGAAGACAAAATGAGGTGCGTCGACCGAAAACGGTCAAAAGCAAAGGCGTGGCATATAAAGCCTCAGAATGCAATCGAGGCAACTCACAGCAAAGCACCCGAGCACTGGAAAGAATAAGCCGAATGACTTTTGATCGACCATAAGTTCGAACTTGGTTTGCTCCTCGAACCAGACCAAGTAAAACAACCTGAAATCCATGCAATCCATACTTGTGATGGGAAAGAAGAGACTTTAAGCGAATTAAGTTCGTAGCAACTATAACGTAATTCACCCTTTCCTTGTTTCGAACGATTGTCTGATGGGGTTGTGACAAGCATAGATTTAGGTTGTGTTGGCCATCTAGGTGTAGCTATAAGTCACTGAATAGGTACAAATGAACCAGCTGTTTATTTCAATTAAGACTGTTATACGGTGGGTGATGAAAACCGAAAACAAACTGGACCAGTTGTCTCACGCCTGATCTGCGGTCACGTTTCCCAGTCATTTCACTTTTGAAGCAGCTTTGTCTCTGGCTAACCTAGCAGTGTGCAGGTAAGAATACCATTCCTTACCACATGTATATCGAGGTGAACGGGTGTGGACAGTCGCTTGTTCGACATTGTCTTAACTGCTGATCAGTGTCCGTATCACCAAACATATTCCATGTGTTTCTATATCCCGTACGATTACCGACATGGTCGAATGTAAAAAACGAGATGACTTAGTCATTCAGAAATATAAGCGACTATGCGGTTCACCAGAACTGCTTGCTTTTATCACAAGTCAATTACAGCTTTTCTGAGTTTTGTTAGGTCAAACTGTCGCATTTCGCAAGGTTTGTCACGTGAACCAAAGAGCTTCTTTGTTAGAAAACTGATTAATTTAGGGCGGGAGACATCACTGATATAACTAATGCATCTTCGCAAAATGACGTAATATCTCACCAGAAAACCGGTGAAAATGACGGGGGGACAATAAAGCGAGGTAGGATCTTCTGACTTGTCCAAGATTTTTCAAAATCACTCGATATGCTTTTTTATTATCGTTATCTTATCCGGGAGAACATCGGCTGCTTCGTCTATTGTATACTGACTAACAGTTAACCAGGTAACAGTTTTGTCTGCCCTCTGTTACTGACATGATCAAGTGAGCTTAGTTCCGGGCATGCTTGTCAATTGAAGACGAAAAATATTTGAAAAATAAGTATATTTCAAAGTTAGTGTTCAAAATGCTACTGGGATGTTTGTCTACACAATATCATCCGTTTCATGCCGGACGTCTCCACTTTCTCCAACACATTCTCAGTTATCCTTCTGCGCTGCAACGTGATGCGTGCTTTCAAGTCCTCCAAAGTTTCCGATCTATCTTCATATATATTCTTCTCAAGTAGGACCACAGAAAAAAGTCCAACGGATTTAGATCCAGAGACCTAGGGGGCCATTCAACTGATCCACACCTTCCCATCCGACGTCCTTGAACAAGTCTGTCGATGCACTGCCGAACGCATATTGTGTAATGAGCAGTTGCCCCATCCTATTGAAACCATACACAAGATCGTGCGACTAGTGTCATTACTTCCACGGTAGGAGCTAGAAAATTTTGAAGCATGTTCAGATACTATCTTCCCATTGAGAATCAGTAATATGAAAGCTTATCACACTTGTGACGTTTCCATCGAAAAAATAAGGACCCATAATTCTTCCCCTCACGATTTCTGCCTGACCGGTCTGGAACTCCTGTCTACTTCGGACATTGCCATATTGGTTTATGCGCAGTGATGTCCTTCATGTGGTCATAAATGCACAAATAACTCAATTCCGTAGATACTGATAGAAGCCACAATTAGGACAGTTGTCTTGGTACCCAGTGGTACAATCGTCTTTCAAATACGTAACTGCTAGCAGGGGTGGAAATAGTAGCACGAAGTGAACGTATTGGACATTTAAATTCGGTACTATTGTTTTCAACGTAGATACGACTAGACGGATCACAGATCAGCAGCCTGAGTGATTGCAGTAAGTTAGCATTCGTTAAGTCGGTGAAAAACTGCTACAGCGATATGTACCAACCGTATATTCAACCGACCACGGAAACCAGCTAGGGGAAGCTAGACAACGGATAGGTCACGTGATCCTGGTGTGATAGATTGCGTGCCTCCATGACCCAAAGAGCTATGCAGGATGACTTCCTTAAGCTGGAGATGCAATCATGCCTGACAGGTCAATGGGTAGAGGTTACACGAAGTCCAGTCTCAGAACCAGTTGATGGGCAATATCTGGTTCTAACCACTGTGTCCTTGGAGAGGACACTTCAGCGAATAAAAACGGAGGGAAACAGTTTACCGGTCAAAAAACCTCCACTAGATGATCGTACGAGTGAAGTACTTGGATTTTCTCTTGACGATGGGAAAAGTCATTGCACTTCATTGGGCAGCCATCGTTCACCTAAGCTGGGCAGCTCCCGGCCCAAAGGATGCTACCGGGTCAACGTTCCGCTAGCTCCATTAGTCGTATGGGACTGAGGATCGAATCCGAAAAGCGGATCGATAACAGAGCAACAGCGACGACAAGACAGAATACATGCAACAATCAGGTCTCGCGTGACAGACCGAAAGAAGTTCGTTTACGGGTGCTTCGGTCACGTCCCCCATCTGGGTTAATGCCCCACTACCTTGTGGGTGAGACTTTTGAGTCAAAGGATCCGGTTGGGGTTCCCAGAGAAAAACTCCTGCGGTGTGGGTAGCCGCGAAGTATGATTCGCCCGGAAACCTCCAGTATCTTTCTTGTAAAGGGCCTAACCGATTTCCCCTACTTTGACTTAAGGTCGATGCAAAACGCCACAGGTAACTGCGGCTTTGATGAAAGCAGTAGTTCAGGAGTTGGGTGTAAATCGAATGCACTTCTAAAGCCTAAGTGTTTACTTCACTTGGCTGCCTTTAACGTACACACACTATATCAGATAGGGCAACAGGCTCTCTCGCTGAATCTGTTGACACTTTTAAAATAGATGTATGCTGTATCTCCGAGACCCACTTCTGTGATCACTCTTCGCACCCCAGATACAATCTCAGTCTCTCGCTTCACCCTTCGCGTGTCAAGTGATTCGGTTTCCAGTGCTGGTGGTTAGGTTGGCATTGGGATTAATTTGAGCATGAAAGCTGAGCGTCCACTGCTAGACTGGATTCCAGTTAGCAGTTGTCTTTATGCAGTTCAGCTGGACGGTTCTGTTCGTGTCAACAACAACAAACTGAAGCATCGATGCTTATTCGTCGTGTCTGTGTATGGGCCCGATGATTGCAGTTCTTCTGAGGCCAAGGACGAATCCTATCAGGATTTGTCTCAGCTGCTTCGAAGCGCACATTGAACGGACGTGGTGGTCATTGCTGGGGACTTCAACGCCCAAGTTGGTCGTTTGGGTGATTCCGAAAGACACATTGGGGGCCGTTCTCTGTCCTAAACGATCGCACTGACAATGCTGGTCGTTTCATCCAGCTGTGTTTTGACCACAGATTGTTTCTGGCGAGCACAAACTCCTGCCATAAGAAGCGGCATAGAATCACATGGCGTCTTCCTACGTCTTCACAACGTTGGACTCAGATTGACCATATTGTGATTAGTCATCGATGGTGTAGACCAACTGAATATTGTCGTTCATTCTGGTCTACGCCTGTGGACTCAGATCACACCTTGGTACGTGTTCGCTTCCGTTTACGTCTCGTCCGTGGTCGCACCAACTTAAATGACACACGTCCGCGCAGTTGCTTCTGGACGGTAAGCGGTGATACGATTTCCAGACGGAGCTATCTACGCAATTATCGATGCAGCCAGATGTTAAGGATCTAAATAAACGTTGGCAACAGATCAAGGAAGCTTTGTATGCCACGTTTAATGCCACAGAGGACTCCGGTTCAAGTAGGCCTCACAAACGATGGACATTTTCGATATCAGTTGCTTTGCTGGATGCTCGTAGATCCGCCCTCCGGATGCCACATGCAATGAAGTGCGCAAATCCCTAACACACCAACTGACTAGGAGCCAGAGAAATGACCGTGAGCAGCGGTGGATTGCGAAATGTAGGGAAATGGGAAAGGCTGCGTCCATTAACAATGCTTGTAACCCTATCCATTTGACTGTAGGTACCGGTCCACGGAAGCCTGGTGTAAGTGAGTTAATTGAGGAATCCGACGGCTCATTGATTCACCCTCAGGGACGTCGTTTGGATCATTGGACGGAGCACTTTAGGGAACAATTCAGTTGGCCTATTTCAACAGTGGACCTTCCGAATATGCCTGCCGGAAAAACGATGCAGGCAGATATCAGTCCTTCATCAGAGATGGAAAATATGCGGGTGATAGGTTACTTGAAAAGGTACAATGCCGCTGGACCGGATGGATTGCCTCTATCTTTTTTCAAGGATGGAGGCGAAGCTCTGTATTTAGAGTTAACAAAACTCCCCTTCACATTATTTGGGATAGTGAGTAGATTCCCAAGGAATGGCGTGAATCGGTGATTGTGCCGATTTACAAGAAAGGTGACAGGTCCTCTTGTGAAAACCACAGAGGAATTAACTTGGTAAGTATCTCGTCTAAACTACTCACCGACCTTATTTTCCACCGATTATCCAGTACCCACGAAATGTGTACGCGTGAGAATCGAGCCCGTTTCAGGCCCGGTCGGGGTTGTATCGACCAAATCTCTACTCTTCGACGAACCTTAGAGCATAGACACATCCTCCGTAGGCCCACGATCTTTGCCTTTCTTGGTCTGAAAGCGGCGTTTGACTCAGCCAACCGCACAGTTCTCTGATGCTGCCTTCCACTGAAGGGTGTGTCAGATAAGTTTATTTCTCTTTTCCAATGCTTATATGCAAACAACCGAAACCGAGTTCGTGCTTACGGCGATCCTTCACCCGAGTTCACCACAGAAAACGATGCTCATCAGGGTTGCCCTCTTTCATCTTTCATCTTCAATTTTGTGATTGAATTGATTCTTGAGTTAGCCCTATCCTCGTGTGAGAATAGCAGCATCGATCTTCGTTCAGGCAGTAAACTGTCTGACTTGGAATATGCGGACGATATCGTTCTTCTGAGTGAAGATCCAGGTAATTTGCAGACTCTTATAGATAGCCTAAACAATGGCGTAGCAATGTTTGAGATGCGCTTTGCACCTTCAAAGTGTGGAATGTTGATGCAGGGCTAGATTGACTCGACATCAAACCTTGTGTTGGCAAGGGAAACTAGCTGAAGTAGATAAGTTTTGTTACCTGGGCAGTTACATCTCACCAGGTGGACAGATAACGGATAAAGTGTCATCGCGTATACAGAAATCGCGACTGACTTTTGCCAATCTCCATAATATGTGGCATCGGCGTGACATCCGGTTGTCCCTCAAGGGTAGAGTGTACAACGCGGCGCTTAGGTCCGTTCTACTATTCGGCTCAGGAACGTGGCTGTTTACAGTAGAAGATAGGCTGCGAGTTTCGGTGTTGAAGCATCAGTGTCTCCGTAGCATTAACCGAATTTGGTGGGAGCACCGTATCAACAATGCTGGGGTTAGACGTAGGTCGTTAGGAACCAGAGACCAGTCTCTGGATCAAGTACTGAATCTTAACAGGTAAGGTGGTTGAAACGTGTTACGCATGCCCACCGATAGACTTTATCGTCGTACGCTGTTCTCTGAGACGGATGGTGATTAGAAGGTAGGTTGAGGTGTTCAGTCCATGACAGCAGAAAACGTATGAGAACCTTGACCAGTGGACTTGGCCACGTAGGATATGTTAGATTTCCATTTTGGGGTCCATGCGACCCATCTAGCAAATGGTTGGAGACATTAATTGATATGGCTAGGTGTCGCGGTTAGTGGTGTAATTATATTCGGACTCTTTCCCTGTCGTCTTGATTTCCGCTCATTAGTTTGACTTTTTTCAATCTTTTTCACTTTGTGTTTCCACTCCTTTTGCTGTTTACTGGACGATGCTGGGAAGTAGCAACCGAAACCAGAGCACGGAAGTGCGAAGGTAGTGGTTGAAAAAAGTGAACTGAAACTAGTGAGATTTGTCGTCTCAATTATTACGAAATGGTGTTCTTATCCTTGACGGCGGCGGTACGTTCTCACTTATGAACCTGATAAACCTATCTGATCCGCACGGATGAACCAGCAGATATCTCCCTGTAAATGGAAATCGTTCATCACACAGTATCACAGTAAAAAATCTCTCCGGAATACCAGTCACTGTCCCGTTTAATGTCACTTTGCAGAATCATTCGCCACCATAGAGCCAACGCATTCATGGGAATAAAGCTGACTTGGTTAACACTAAAAATGAGTAATGGAACTGATTCTTATTCGAAATGAAAAAAATCGACGAGTCAACCTTAACCAAATCTAGCGAGTGATATGCAGTCTTGTTTGTGCGATCGTCAGGTCCTACTGAGCTGGCGAAAATTCAATGGAGTGTGCGATCTGACGGTTTAAGACTCTAAAGACCAACGCCGGAAGTCGCAACGGCAGTACCCTAGCACGAACAACTACTCGTTTTACTTCGCTATTCGTAAACTATGTCAACTATCTTTAGGATACCATAGCTGTCGCGTTGAAACAGATTCGTAATTCAGAAAAAAGGCGTAAGCGAACATTTATTTTCGGTGATTTCATTTTCAAGCCAATTACAATCATATTTATATGCAAGTCAAATAAGGGAAGAAAGAAGACGTGCAGTCGGTTGGTCAGTCACTTGGTTGGTTAGCCGGTTAATCAGTGGATAAACAGGGGACATGGCAAAATTACGTGTCACAGTCAGAGGTCTGGAACGGCATCACATTCGGGAATGACGCCATCGACCTTTGGTCACGGAAGTTCGAATGTTCGGACAAACTTCTTTTGCGAACAAAGCTTTAGCTGTGGTAGTGGGATGCATATTGCATCTGTCGTCGCTAATATCCTACACTTGACTGATTTTAATTCATTCGGTTGAGCCCTGAAGAGGATGCTGGGAGACGTAGCCGGACCAACCGTGTGACCTCAGTCTAACAGATGAGCGAGGATAAGGCTCCTCTTCCTTCACGTTGAAACCGACGTGGTTGGCGCTCTTCAATGCCCTCAGATAAATGATTGGCCGTTCGACCCACATAAGTGGCACCACAGGTACACTTGAATTCATAAACGATTACTGAAGAGGTCAGAAAGAGCAATTTATTCTTGTTCTCGCATTTTATGATGGTCGATGTCAGGAATGAGTATTTGAGCTTAGCAGCGCGGAAAGTGACTTCACATATGGCAGATCGAATTCTGCAAACTTTCTCGGCAGCCGCATCCCCTTTGTAAGGAAGTTTGAGGAATATGATTTTCTTCTCCAGCTGTAATATTCTTCCTGACTCTGCTCGGCATTTTATATTGCATTCGATGAATCTGTCTGAGTAACCGTTTTCTGGCAGGATCCGGCGAATCGTTCTTAACTCAGCCTCTATTGTATCATCCGAGCAGATACGTGTAGCTCTGAATACAAAATATCGAATCAAGGTTCGTTCCTGGCCCATTGGAACAAAGCTATGAAAGTCTGTATATTTGTTCAGTCTATGTCGCTTTCCGGTGAACTTTTCTTTGGACAGAACCGTCAAGACGTTTCGTTAAATCAACGCCCAAAAATGGGAAATGACTGTCAATTTCTATCGCAACAGAAAACTTTCTGACTGGGTTTGCGACGCTGAATAATTTTATCATTTCTCCCACGTTCAAATGCCAGTACACCAATACAAAATATATAATCTACATAACGATATTAGTGGGTAAAACCCTCTATAGTTGGATTCAGTTCAACGGCCTCCAATTTGGCCATGAAAATATCGGCTAGAAGTGGATCCAAGGGAAATTCCATTGCGACACCGTATTTTTGTCTGAAGTACATATTATGTATATAATGTATACATATGTATTGTCATAACCGTATTCAATATGCACAGAAAATGCAGAACAAGAATGTTCACGATAATTTTACTGAAAATAATCGCAGAAACACGAACTAGCTCCAAGCGTTCATCCCAATTGTGTCGACCAATTGCTCGTCTAACGAGTTCTGTAGAAGAAATGAGTAAGCGAAATGTGCAAAAACAAACCAGTTTTGCCAAAGCTTGCTCCAACTGGACCTTTGCATGATGAGTATCCTAAAGGTTGACGAATAAAGAATAAAATGACAGGAACTAACTGTGGCCAAACCCATATAGCGACTCAGATTCGCATTAACTTGACGCTTCCTTTCTTTTAAAGTCACTATTCTCTGGGAAATAAACACGAGGTAGGTTCTCCACTTACCTCTTGAAGATCTTTTAATTCGGCCAGAGAGGGGATGTCACTTCTATCTTCTGAAGGGGGCTAGAATTACTGTTTATACCGAGTTTTGCGAACAAGCTTACCTGAATTTTTTCCACAACCTCTTTGATGTTGGAATAACGTACTTGGATGTTCTTGAGGGCCATTAACTCGGTACGAATGAATTCTGGTTTTAGGCGAGCCTCTGTTGACAATCTGGAATGATTGATGGAAAAAAGTACAAACAATAAGGTTCTAATGGAAGTACGTTAAATAATTCTGTTTCGCGAACAAACGGAGATGCTGGCATCATCGATCGGAGGACACATAGGTTAACCAAAATGTACCGTTTTATGAGAACAGCTAAATAGTAGTACTATGGCTCTGAAAATAGTCCGTCGAGTCTAGTGAAAATCGATTCACGTGATCCAAACACGGAGAAGAAATTCAGGTTATGAAGCAAAGTGAGAAATTGAATCGGGTTATATGAAACTTGATGCCACTTGGGTGTGTATGCGTCTTTTGGTTACTAGCTAAAGTCATGATGACGGTCACGCTTTGGACAAAGCGGATTTTGTGTTAGCGATCGACAACTGCTCCAGTATCCGTTCTAGATATATGCTGTGATGACGTAATAAGACGGAGAACGCATTTACCAGGTTAACCCAGTGGTCGTTTTCGAGCAAGTGGTGAACGATGACCAGGTTCCACCTGCGTGATGTTGTCGAGCATCGCAATGCAGGTTGAGTCATTGCGTTAGTTACGCCCGCTGTAACGTGTTCGGTTATTTTGTGTCACAGTTAGTCGGTTCTACTAATATATGCCTCCATGCAACTGTAAGAAAAGACCTAAATTCAATGGAAAGCAGAATATCAATCTTTGACTGGAAGTGGGAGGAAGTACCGGGTGAACGGGTGGACACTCAGTGCAATGGTACAGGTCCATGGTAGAGCATTTCGACTTATTGTACGATTGAATGTCTTATTGGCCCTTCTTTGCACGATTATGAATACACTTCTTGGTCACACTGGATAAACGCAGAGGTTGCACAACCAATCACTCAAGCCTCAGACAAGACTGAAGGCCGTGTTAGAGAAAAGTCCAGTTTCAGTTGATTCAACCAATAACCTCGCATTCTGATTTCGGTTGCTACCTCCCAGCATCGTCCAATCAGAGGCAAAACTAATACAAGCGCTAAGTGAAAAAGAGCCGAAAGCAGTGAGTACTTCTGACTGTAGAATTATCGATAATCACTGCCTTTGCGATCCCCTCCTGCACTTGTGTTGATCCCCTCTGTAAACTAAGTTAACCCGTACAAAATTATGGCTAACAACTGATTCATTCCCCTAGAAAGCTTCGCTCACACAGACAGCAGATTCACATTCGCACGAGTAAACCCATCCTAAATGAATGGATCACAATTACGTCGACTCAAAACGGATAAGCATAACAATTCAGGCTGTTAAATGGGAAAGTAGAGAGCAGGATCGCTCGGGTTGCTATATCCTGTTTACTAAGCGACAGCAGGGGTAATGAATAGTCTGCATCGGCAAGATAATGGTCAAAGTACCCTAAGTTTTACTCCACTAATGACGGGTCAGCAGAAAATAAGTAAAATACTTCAGAGAGGCACTCACTGCGTTAATCGTTTACACAATCGCTCCGACTCTTCAAGAGTTGGTTGTTGCGAACTTAAATACTGCCGTAGAACACTGGTTTCTTGGTTGAGATTTTGCAACTTGGAGTTTATTTGTAACAATGCTCCGCAGGTCCTACGGGTTCATGAGAAAAACAATGCTCACTGATCTTCCGATGTATCCGAGCATTCAAGTATGCACATCAGCGAGGCCAACTCACAACACAATGATGCAGTTTTCTTTGACTCCTTCACTTGAATCTTGTCATAAAAGTCCCGAAGAAGGCTCTGGTAATAACAAGCTGAAGACCTCATTAATAATCCTTTTCGGCATACAGTGAACATTATAATTTCGTTCCAAGTCCTCATCAAACAACTGAACAAATTCAAGATATTTGTGGAAGCACAATGGATCAATTCGTTCCATGTCCAACGTCATCAACTGTAAGAGTTATACACACAAATACGACAGTTCAATTGAAACCTGTGATTATCCCGAGCATCATCGCCATCGTATAACATTAAACAGCAGTGCAAGCCCCACTGACCACTGCCTTTCTCACCATGTTGCACGTTGAATTAGAAAGTATGAATATACAAGATGTACAGGGACTGGACCTACAAACGTGGGAAAAGGAAAGAATGTCCTAGTAGCCAACACAGAATACACAGTCTAACTGTACAAACG
The DNA here is from genome assembly GCA_948099385.1 of Fasciola hepatica. Taxonomy (NCBI): domain Eukaryota; kingdom Metazoa; phylum Platyhelminthes; class Trematoda; order Plagiorchiida; family Fasciolidae; genus Fasciola; species Fasciola hepatica. Next base: position 10,410,758 of record CANUEZ040000019.1, read on the forward strand.
CACATTGATCAGTCATTCTGATTCCATAGAAAGTGACAACACGATCGCCACTGTTCACGGCTCACTTCCATACCTTCAGTGTATACAGACATCTGGTAGACGGATATTTTGGACCCCAACCACGAAGACCTGGGGCACCTACTTTTCCCAAGTTCGCTGTACATTTTCTCATCCCTCGCTGCCACGTCATCTGTTGACCTCCACGTGGTCCGTTTTCATTGGAATTATTTTTTTGACGCAGTCCTTTACCGCGATCTTGTCCCCAAACAGTACACCTATACGAGGCCCACATGGACCCCATATGAGCGAACTGTGGGCACTATCATTACCACACTCGGGCAGTGCTACCTGGGCCCATTGGGCATGCTCACACTTCCGGAAAAACGCGAGGGAAATTAGTAATGTCTTTGCAACTTTCAAGTGAGGCTTTCTATCGTTTTGTTTAAATGAACATACACAAATATCTATTCGATCGTGCAAAACCATTATTTGGCCTATTAGGTTCAAAAAGAACATAATTTACAAAAAATGCCCACAGATTATGCAAATGCACAAATTACGCCTATTAACGGATACGGTATGTCTATTCCTGTTAGTTCTGTTGCTTGATGGTGAATCTCCGTCCTGTAACTACACGTATGCGTACTCACCAATTCTCTTAAAATTCTTTTTCAGATGTCAATAGCGTGTACAAAACGGAAACACCACCAACCAATATAACCAATGGCAATGGACATTGCGTATTTTTGATAAGCGTAATTCATAGATTTGCATAATGTTTACGTACTCCATATAGGCAAATTGAGCTAGAAAACCAACGTTAAATAAACTGCAGACAGTTAAACGGGACTAGGTTACTGCCATTAGTCTCCAATTTTAAATACACAATATGTAACGAAGATCGATCGCATAATAAATCCTACTGTGATTTACGTTACGAATTGAAACCGATAGCCACAGTGAACAACAAATAAACTCCAAGTCCGCAAATTCAACACGGCGCACACCTGCACAGACGGTCACTCTCGCTACGGTCTCTGACGTTATTACTTGTATGTACATATTTCTGTCTTAAGCTGTTCACACTTGCCCATAGCGTTGTGGGCAATCCCCACGCTTGCCCACAACACTGCGGGCTCCCCTAGCCATCACACAGGGTGAAAACATGTCAAATTTGGGGCTATCTAACCGCGCTTGACCACTTCATCGTTTAACCATCGCTGACTGGTTCATTTGTCGCCATGAGAAAGTTCGACTGCTATCTCTCGTCGAGAGCGGTGTTTGAGCAAGTGATACCTTTTCTGGTGCACAACTGTGCAGCTAGTAATATCACCTACGTACCACGGCGCGTAAACGCGTTTATTTTACGGAGAAACTGACCCAAGCCAAACAGTGCTTATAAATGTCTACCTTCACGCCAAGCGATTCCCGGAAAAAGAGGACAAGACTCGGGTCTCACGTTCGACGTTGACCTTACATTGTTTCATTCCCTAAAAAGACTAACAGGTGGTCAAATTTAGGATCACAACCCGTTACGTGTTGGCAGGGGCCCAAACGGTTGCCGAAAGCAGTGTGGGCTGTTCCCACGCTTTCCTACACTTGCACTTACGGAGACATGGCTGACAGATGATATTCGGGACTCAAAGTCTCGCTACGCAGGTATGTACTGTTCCATGTAGATCGAATTTGTACCAAAGGCGGAGGAGGCGTTGCCATGTGCCTGCAAAATGGGGTACCAGTGCACCTACTTGATACCTATACGGACCAATATGAGTCCACAGAGGCGTTGTTGGGCAGGGTAAAGCTCTTCAATAGTGGCTACGTGGTGCTTGGGATCATCTATCGTACGCCAGCAGCCGAAGTGCAAGGTATTCTGTATTCCATGCATCAAAGGGCGACGGACCGTTATTGTCTGGTTCTCGGCGACTTTAACGCTCTCCATAACGACTGGGTACTGAGCAGCTGCAAAACTTTCGCTGACGGGTTCTCCCATTTTCTACATGAAACAGTATGTGACCCCGCCATCAGCATGTGCAAGAACCGACCAGGAATAAGGCAAATCAAGTACCCATCCTTGACTTAGTGTTCTCCGCGCGAACCTCTGATATAAATGAGATCGATCTTCTACCGCCGTTGGGCTCCAGTGACCACGCGATACCAGTCATCCATTGGATGCGCGGGAAATTCGTTCATCAGGAACCGCAGGGTGGACTGAACGTGTAATGCATATCTTTGTTGAAATGAAAGAAGTTGCCGCTGCCCTGCCATGGGATTCAATCGTCAGTGACGAAACAGACAAAGCTTGGAGTTTCTTTAAGTTCGAAATAACTGCAATGCTGAGTTTGTTTGCACTTTCACACAGGCGACGGAGTCATGCAAAAGGACCGCCATGGTTCGACAAAGAACTACGAAGTCGGTCGCGACAACGAAACCGAGCTTAGCAACATTTTCAATCCTCCGGCACGGGGTAAGACAGTTACAAACAAATCCAAAACTAGTGTTCCACGCTGACGACTACGAAGAGTGACTTGCGGCCGATTCAGTCTCAGCACCGAAAAGGCTGTCTGTATACCTGAGAAGGAGAACCAAGGCTCGTCCAGACATTCCAACACTGTTACATGGTGGAGAAATCGCGGACTCAGATTGCGATAATGCAACACTATTGGCGCGACACTATGCTGGTGTTTATGCCACGGAGAGGTCATCTTCAACTCTGCCTCCACAGAGTGCAATTACCATGACATTGCAATCGTGTGATCGGAAGGATTATGGAACGACTAGTCTCAACACAACTACATGGATACCTAGATAGTCAAGAGTTTCTCAGCCATCTGCAACATGGTTTCCGAAAGGGCCGATCTTGTCTGTCCAACCTACTGGCGCGCGAACATTGAGTACAGGCTAGAGCGGAGGGCCACTCCACGGACGTTATCTATGTTGAATTCATCTACGGGTCGCACAACCGTTTGCTCACTAAGTTGAGATCGTTAGGAGTGACAGAACAGTTACTCAAATGGATCGAAGACTTCTTGAAGGAAAGATCCCTTCCTGTGAAAGTTGCCCCATCATACTCTGAGTGCCATGAGGTTTCCAGTAGAGTGCCACAAGGCTCGGTCTTAGGCCCATTGCTATTCCCAGTGTTAATTAACGACTTGCCCCAAGAACTGTTGTTCCCTTGTCTGATCTATGCTGACGGTCTCAAAATCTGGCGCGTGATCAAACCTACGGCAAATTGCGAGGCACTGCAAGCGGACTTACACATTCTAACGCGGTGGTCCAACGTGTGGGCTCTCCCAGTCAATGTCCAAAAGTGTGCTCAGCTGTAGCTAGGGAGACCGAGGCCTGATGACACCTACTCTTTCCAAGGAGAAGCTCTTCGAGTGTCCATTGGTGGAAGAGATTTGGGAGTGATCGTGTCCTCTACGCTCAAAAGCCGCGATCACATTGACAAGGTATGTGCCTCGGAGTGGAGCATCCATGGTGCCATCCGTCGGACGTTTACGAAGCTATCTTATAGTAGCGACAGGCAAGCCACTGAAGTCATCTGGAATATTGATCATTGAGGATATTCCGGAAAATGAAAATTGAAAGTGGTGTGAGCAATCGGAGGATAATGCGAGCCCTGCGAATTTGGAGTTTATTGGTACTCCTGTAGGAATAGGTTGGGAGGTATCAGAGGTCTTATATATCCAACGGTTTCCGTGCCCCCCAGTGATAAACACCGTTGCAAAAAAAACATGCAACCATCCTGAGCACTGCACTCGAGTCAGAGGCAGGTTTGGTGAAAGGGGATGGATATCCGATTAAAGCGAATGCGGTGGTGTTATACACGAAAGCATATGGCGTTCGAAACAAATGGATGGATCTCTCCAGAGCTTTTTGGGAGCACAGTGCGTCAATAGTCGCCGTTACTGGAACATGGCTTTCTAGAGATCTTGTACCAGGATTAACAAATAACAATTACGCAATTTATAGGCAGGATAGAGAACACGACTGCTTCGGAGGAGGGGTATCCATCCTCCTTAGTTCAAGTAAAATCGTCTTGAGTCTCAGATCAAAATATATGCTCGGGATGTCCAGCTGTGCGCAGTTATGATCATCCTTCCAGGCCGAAGGATTGACATTATATGCGTCTACAGAGCACCGAGTACAAACCGTAGCTGGGACCATTACACGGCTTCTGGTCGTCAGTTACCTAGGACTCGTTATAGGAAGATTCGAAATGAAACGCTTGGCCTCCTGCGAACTGCTGAGTGAGAGTTTGGGCTTAAACTAACCAAATGCGTGAACAAAGCAGCCGAAGAAATCCTATAGTTATGTACAGTCAAAAGGCTCAACAAAAGATGGGATAGGTTCACTCTCCACTGCGGATCACGGTGGTAGCAAGTTTTTTGCAATGGTGTTTGTCGCTGGGAGGCACGGAAACCGTTGGATATATAGGACCTCTGATATTTCCCAACCAATTTCTACCGGAGTACCAATGAACTCCAAATTCGCGAGGCTCGCATCATCCTCCGACTACTTGTTAAGGAGACGGTACAGTTTCCCCTATAATAGGGCGTTGACTACAATATTGACATCATTTTCCCCAGAAAAATTTTACTTTTCGATTTATGCCAGTTATCCATTTATTTGCTAATTTAAATCTGTATCCTATCGCGCCAGGATATATTCCCTGCTAGCAATAAATGGGTTATTGGGTCGTCAAAATATTGGCGACAGCCAGCATTTCACCAATAAACGCAACACCACCACCTGACTGGTAGTCAAGAATGAGAGAAAAACACGTAGATATATTGACAGCTACTACGACCAATCACGTGTTGTGCAACTGATACATACGATTGACACACTCTTGGATTACGCATTGGCGAAGAAGCACTTCCCGCGTGGATAGTGTGGTCGTGAACGCACCGCTGTGCATCACCGCCCAGGCGAGGTGAGTGTAGCTCACAGAAAATAAATATTCTACTAATTGATGTGCTACTAAAGTAGTGTCAAAAGAAGCAGTAAAAATAAGGTGTACACAAAACGCTTGTCAAATGGGACAATCCGCAGGTTAGCACGTTTATTGCGGAATATTTTCAGGTGAAAAAATACCGAACGATCGTGCTACCAACTGAAGTATCGCACTCAATGGCTGTCTTAGTTTAAATTGATATTTAGAAAACAGTCATAATTGTAACATCCATGTCACTTCTCTCCGACTGATTGGCTCACATTACCAAGGTTAGATACCAAATTGTGCCGGACGAACATAGAGTAAGGCCTGGTGGTCTAGTTCCGGAGGGGGGGAACCTTGCTCGACCGGCCAGGGCGCTGGTGAGAAATCAAAAAGTTCAGCGGAATGCCGTACTCGGCTCTCAGGCTCCGACCCTGACAGTAGTAAAGAAGCAACGTGCGGGGTCGCAAATAGTTGTAGTTGAAGACGCGCTGGAAGACGAAAATTGGCAGTACTGTCCGAAGATAGATGACAGCGCGACCCCTGCCAGTCTGGATGTTGTGGCAACTCCTATAGGGATGGATTGGGAGTCGTCAGAAGTTCTGGATCGTCAGCCGGTGTCATGCACACCAGTGGGGACATCCGAAGCAAAAAACGTGCGCCTGAGAAACAGACAGGAGTGAATAACAAGAGACACCTAGGCGACGGAGCAAACGCGATGGTGTTATGCACTAACGCGTGTGGTATTAGAAACAAATGGGCGGAACTAACCAAAACCGCTGACGAGCAGAAAGCGTCAATAGTTGCCGTCACGGAAACGTGGCTTTCTGAAGAAGACCATGTGCCAGGCTTAACAAGTAACGGTTTTGCAGTCTATAGGCAGGATCGAGAACAGGATCGCCTTGGTGGTGGAGTAGCCATCCTCGTTCGGTCAGGTACAAACAACCTTGAGTCTCAGACCAAGATGTGCACTCGCAATATCCAGTTAAGCGTAGTTACGATCATCCTTCCAGGCAGAAGGGTTAACGTTGTCTGTGTCTACAGGGCACCAAGCACTAACCACGAAGAGGACGTTTGTTTACTGCGGACTTTGACTGAACTAGTTAAGGACGCACAAAAGACCCTCATAGTGGGTGATTTCAATCTTCCGCACATCGACTGGGCGGCTGAGGTCTGCGTGCCGGGATCGGAGGAGCAAACCTACTTAGAATGGCTGCATGTCAATGCGTTGCACCAGCATTTTAGGGGAAATACCAGATATAGGACTAGATGCGTTCCATCCTTGCTGAATCTAGCAATAACGAACTTCCTCAGAGACGTGTCAGGACTGCATTATTGTGCACCGCTGGGCAAGAGTGACCACGTGTGTCAAAATCGTCCTATGCATGCGGCAACCCAAGGTACCCTCAAGGCTGTTCAAACATTTCGGTAGTATGGACATAGATAGGCTTCGTAATAGGGCGATGGGTTTGACCCGGGACACGACAGAGGAGGCTACTGTCGAGGAGCGCTGGCAGGCCATAAAGGGATCCGTGACTGCCCTACAGGAAGAGTTCGCACCCTTAAAACGAAGGAGTGGGGAGGGCAAACCCATGTGGTGGAAGTCTGCAATAGCCAAGGCCATCAGACGTAGAAACCCCAGCTGGAACCAGTACAAAGCTTCCAGCAGTCAACTAGCCTAGAACCGCTTACAAAGCTGAGAAACGAGATTGTAAGCCTTCTGAGAACTTCCAAGCGGGAGTTTAAGCTCAAATTGACCCAGTCTGTAGGACAACAGCCGAAAACATTCTACAGCTATGTACAGTCTTAAGGCTAAACAAGAAATTCCGTAGGTCCGCTATCCACTAGAGACCACGTTATTGTCATTGATGACCAGGGCAAAGCAGACGCCCTGGGGGAATACTTTGGTAGTGTACATAGAATGGATAGTGGGGTACGAGTAGATCTGGCTCTGGTGCATCTTTCTCCTCAGTTAAACGAGATAAACCTCTCAGAGGAAAGCGTGCGTAAGTACCTACAGGAGTTAAACAGCCACAAGTCAGCTGGCCCAGATGGCATTCATCCAGCTATCATCAAGCCGTTGGCGGATATCATAGATCCATCGGTATGCAGGCTTTAAAGATCCACGTTAGACCAGAATAAGCTGCCTCAGGACTAGAAAGTCGCAGCAGTCGTAGCAATACATAAAAGTAGGCCAAAGTCGGCTGTGCAGAACTACAGGCCGGTAAGCCTAACTAGAATCATACGTAAGGTCCTGGAGCAGATCATCCGTGCCCACATCTGCCAGCATTCACTGGAGCACTCCATGTTAACTCCGGCGTAGCATGGATTCCAGAAAAAGAGATCGCCTGACCAATCTCTTGTGCTTCCTCGATTAAGTAACTCGACGACTGGACGAAAGTAAGGAAGTTGAGGTATGCCACCTCGACTTTAGCAAGGCGTTCGACTCCGTTAACCATTGTCTTTTGCTATGCAAGATGGAGACGTTCGGCACAGGTAGGCCAGTATTTAGGTGGCTGGAGGACTTCCTCTCCCACAGGACGTTTTACGTCAAAGTGGGGGACAGTTACCCCAGTTTGATGACCGTCACCAGTGGTGTACCTCAGGGATCCGTCCTAGGCCCGGTCCTATTCTTGTTATTTACGAATGACCTGGCATCCGCTCTTCAATCACCCAGTTTTATTTTTGCGGATGATGTGAAGATTGTTGGATCTGAGGGTAGGGCGGACTTGGGTAGGGAAATAGGTACCGTCCTGGATTGGGCATACAAATGGGACTTACCTCTGAACGCTTAAAAAATCCATTTGTTGTCAAGGGCAAAAGAAAGCCTAACTGTCGCTTATGATCACGGGTTGTTCACCATAGAAGCAGTCAGTAAGGTTAAAGACCTTGGGGTCATCATGAACAGTGACTTCGAATGGTCGGAGCAGTGCAACGCTGCTGCGCATTAGGCTCGCGGGGAGCTTTTTAGGCTGCGATCAGCTTTGTCTTGCCGGAAGCCGGAGGTATTCGTACCTATTTACATGGCTATAGTACGACCTCACTTAGAAGGTAGCGTGCAGGCTTGGTCACCCTTCTACAAAAAGGACGCCGTCTGCCTAGAGAAAGTCCAACGTCTCGCCACGCGAATGGTTGAAGGGCAGAGGGGTAAGACTTACGAGCAGAGACTCTGTGACCTGAATCTTTTCTCGTCGGAAAGGAGGGGACGTCGAGGGGATCTCATAGAAACGTTCAAGGTGATGAACGGCTTTCTTGGCCTTAGACCACATAGCCTATTCCAAGTGGCCGTATATTCCAGAACAAGGGGACATGAAAAGAAGCTGATAAAGGCCCGAGCTAGGTTGATGGCTAGATCGCACTTCCCAAGTAGCACATTGCCCAACCCTGTTGGGCACTGCCCAACGAAGCGTTGGGGTGGCGCACATTACCATCATTTCTCATAATGACCAACGCCGACTTTCGTGAAACACGAAAATCAACTGTTACATGTATGTTTTTTACCAAGTCGTCAGATCTGATTTCGTTACATTTAGGTTTCATTTTGTTTTACTGACTGCACTCGTGATCGGGCGGTGCCATATTGGTTCGCCGTATTCTCTCGTGGTAGGTGGTTTCATCCCTTGAAGGGAGTACTTGGGGTCTTCATTGTCAACGTTTATGTTATAAGTGTGCTATGTTTCGACTATTTTAAGTAGTTTTGTCTTTATTTTTTCGTGGCACGATTTTGAAGGTCTGTTTTAGCTTGATTTGTTACAGAAATATTGTTACATTTTTTATGTTTCTCAGTTCTAGGTAAACCCGTTACAGTGGCTTTAACAGACGTCAAAGCACTATATTGCTTCAGTGGTATTCGTATTTATTTGTAAGGTGTGTATTGTCGAAATTATCGGTCAAGTATATATATATATATATATATATATATATATATATATAAACTAATATATTAGCTTATCACACTGTGGATTTCATTCCTAGGATATACGTATTTATGCCGAAAGAGAGCAAGTACCAGAGGTACCGGAACAGGAAGAAGCAGCTCAGTGCCCAACAGTGTCCCGTTTGTCAGGAGGCCACGTTGTGGGAGCACAGAGTTTCGTGCCCGAAAGTGACGACTCAGGGTAGGTTAATTCAGTAGAAATGTACTAATTCGCTTCCTGAAGCATCGGCGCTAGCTAGAGCTTGTACGTCTGGTGCATCCGTTGAAGCGGTCTCAGAATTCCCACGGATAGCAGTTGAGGAGGTCTGTGGTAACTTAATCGGGAACGCCATGCGGCCCGTTGCTTCCACATCCATCGCTGTTACCTCATCAGGTTTGTTCGTTTAAAAAGATGTAACATATTATTATTTTATTAACAGACGAGCAAGTGGAACTGGGAGAAAGAATATCAGTAACCGTGAACAAGGACGCCATGCTGCAATCTATGTCTGACTTGTTTGTAAAGTACAATTTGACTTTGAAACAGCGACGCGGCGTGCTGTCATTCATAAGTCGGTATATTCCTGGCATCCCATGCGATCCACGTACAATTTGTCACACGCCACGTTTATGTCAAAAGATCCAGTTGGACGGCGGTGTGTACATCCATCTTGGATTGAAGGACGGCTTGATTATCTGCATAAAAAGCATGGCTGCCGTACCGGATTCTGTGGATATTCAGCTAAATGTAGACGGAATGTCCATTTATCGGTCATCTACTATCCAGCTGTGGCCAATTTTGGCACGGGTAGTGCGGCCGGCAAGTACGCCCATCGTGACTGTCGGTGTTTATTGCGGCTCAAAAAAACCGCAAAACCTGAATGAGTACATGCATCGTACTTTGGAAGAGTTGAAGGACATATTACAAAATGGCCTCAGCTATCGTAATGCTCTTATACGATGTCATTTGCTAGCCATTGTCTGTGATACACCTGCTAGAGCTTTTGTTCGTCAAGTCAAAAGCCCTGCTGGTTATTTTGGCTGTGATAAATGTAACCAACGCGGAGTGTACATTGATGGAAGGATGACGTTCCCCATCATTGAAGCTAGAGCACGTACGGATGGAAACTTTCGCGCTCGAAAGTATCGTCGCCATCACATCGGTGACAGTCTATTTCTGTCCGTGTCCATAGATATGGTACATACTTTCCCGTTGGACTACATGCATTTAGTATGTCTCGGGGTCACCCAACGACTGCTTACCGCCTGGCTAAAGGGTAGCCGTTCATCAAGCTACCGTCTAAGTCGCGCGGCCGCGGAAGAACTAGGCGATCGAATCCTACGAACACACACTTCTCTTTCGTGTGACTTTCAGCGTAAATGCCGTCACACAAGTGACATTGAGCGCTGGAAGGCAACGGAATTCCGCCAGTTCCTCTTGTATCTTGGCCCCGTATGTCTGCGTGATTTATTACCTTCTGATTTATATAATCATTTTTTACTGTTATTTATTTCAGTACATATCTTTTTGCATCCCGTCTTACACAACCGCATGCTGGATTTTGCCCAAGGTGTTTTACGTGTTTTTGTACAAGAAATGGCGACATTGTATGGCCCCGAGCACATGGTTTACAACGTGCATTGCTTGACCCACCTAGCTGAGGATGTTAGGATACACGGAACGCTGGACAACTTCTCCAGCTTCCCATATGAATCTCATTTGGGCAAGCTTAAGCACTTGATTAAGGGGCCTGCAAAACCAGCAGAACAGTTGTACAAGCGTTTACACGAGTTGAGTACCTGTTCTCAGCAGGAAGGAACGCTCCCCGTGGACGACACTCTAATACCAATACCCCGTATGAGTAAAAACCCCTGTTCCTGTTTGATAAACGGGGTATTTTTTTCCAATGTGCGTCCGGACAACGTTATGATAATAAATGGCAAACCAGCTATGATTTTTAATGTTCTGAACGATGAGGTTTACTTTCAGTACTTCAATGTCCTGGGAGATTTTTTTACACAAGCTTTACGGTCAACATATTTGTGCATTTTTTCAGTGAATGGCTTAGAGTCTGCTGTTTTCCACGCACCCGTTCACACTATTGCATGTAAGTGCTTACTTCTATCTGTCGATTTGTTACACGTATGCATTCCTGTCTTGCATACATTTTTGTAACTATTTCATCACACGCATGTACGTGCTTCCTGTAATCTGCTCAGTGTTACCATTCGTGTTTCTTTGTTGCACGTATCATAAATTATTTGTCGTCAGCCTAACTTCTCTGTGGTGGCATGTATGTTGTGCATCACGCTGTTGAGTCTGGAGACGGGAAACCCAGGAGAACTTGTTTATTCCGTTTCTAATGTGCTTCCTTTTAGATGTACTTGGTAGTAAAATTTTTGGCGGAAAATTCTTACGCCGTGGTGCACAGCAACTGGGTGGTCGGCGGCAACCGCGTAAGGTGGCCTCGGGTTGCAACTCTTACGCAATACCGCCAAATGCTTCTGTCCGGCGCACCACAGTCGGACTCTGTCCAGGCATACGCCTTTGTGGAGTTGTTTCACACAGGTAAATCGTTTTACATGTGACATTCTCTCAGAAGACTTTGGAGACGCTTTCATTTTTGAAAGTCGGTTACTCCAAGACACTTCCACCTGTAGCACAGACGACACCGTGCCACAAACGCACTTTGGTCAACGGTATTCAGTTCGGAGAAGGTACGAAAGTTTATCAGTTAATTTTATGTAAGGATACCGACGCAACTGTCCTCCGACGACAGTTTTCAAGAGGAGCATACGGCTCTATTGCGTGCAAATCAAAAACATTTTGAACTGCCTTCTAGTCCACCGCCGGTGCTACAAAGAGTTATGGAAGCTGCTTCGTAAGTTGACGTTTCCTATCAATAAGCTTTTCATATCAGTACATCAAATACGGCTCACTGCGAGACATCATCGCCCGTGCTATTCCGTGAGTCGTATATCACCGGCGATGACCGCAGTCCTTCACCAGAGTTCCGTAGAAGGTAGTCACCCTAAAAGTTGGCGATTAACCTTTTTTGATAGCAAAGAAACAGCTGACTGTAAAGTCATATTGAACCGAATCTTGAAAAATTTGAGTGAGCTAATGCGTAAGTGGCTTTTTTAGTTAATTAAATACCGACATAGTGACCACGCAACATATGGAGAACCGTTTGGGCAAGGTGGAACGGGCGCTCGACTCGCTTACTGTCGCATTGGGGGCCACCCATATATCAGCCGTTCCACCCAAGGCGCTGCGAGCAGAATCGTTGGGGGACTTGGAAACCCTAAACGACACTCTTGCTTCCCCAAGTGTATATGCTAGCATGGTAATCTTTTATATTTGAAACTTGAAATTTCAGGTTGCCACGCTCAAACGGTTCACCTGTACAGATCTGTGTGAAACGGTGCGGGGTATGCTGGCAACAAGCATTGGAGAAGAGGTTGCTATGACTTGTTGTTGGCTAGGTAGCCCGCAACGGAAATCGGTTTACGATCATAGGTTGATCGCGGCCGTAGTGGGTAGGTCGATACAATTATTAACACGAAACAACAGACGCAGTGCGTGGGACAGAACGATTCGCAGATGAACCGAGGTCTGTCATAGAGAGGCACATTAAGCGTTGGTTTATCAACGCTCGGGATCGAGGCGAAGGAAGACGGCTACGCCGGTACGTCGTTTTTTTATTTTTTGGTGTTGTGTTCATTCATTCAGGGTTTCTGAGTAACTATTGCTTCATTTTAACCGGATGGTGCATAATGTCATCCACCAATATGCGTATGGAACTATGAAGTGGTGACACGGTTTATCTATTACAAGTAGACACTGCCTCGTATATTGTTGAATAACAGAACACGCATAATTTTGTGTGTAGTATGTACGTTTCTGAGTTAAACTTACAAAATCAGGTTGTTCCATATTTTTCGAACGGTTAATACATCACTTTCCACACTTTCATTTTACAGATCCCGTGAACAGCAAGAAGACCCAACAAGATTCCGTGAAATACAAGAATGACCAACAGCGAATGCCGGAATTTTATGTACATTTTTACTGCCTTTTTATACAATAAATCTATCCTTTTTCTTCTACAATTGGCAGTTTTACTTGTTTATATATATGGGCAACTTAGTGGTTGAACTAAAAACGTGGGGGAATATTATAATAGCCGATTCCGCAGTAAAACGAAATTCTGGGTGATTTTTGGAAAGGAGGGAACTATTTTCCGCGATTTTCTCAGAACGTTGGGCATGCCCAACCCTAGCCCAATTGGGCGCTGGTGGCGCTGCCCAACGCATTTCAATAGAGTTGCCCAACGTTGTGATGGGCAAGCCCAACGTTTGCCCAACCCTAGCCCAATTGGGCAGACGTTGGGCAGTGCTGCTTGGGTTCTTCAGCAACAGGGTTGTGAACAGCTGGAACGGTCTGCCTCGTGGAATGGTAGATCTGCAGACCGTCCAATCCCTCAAAGGTGCCCTAGATCACAAAGGCCAAGTAAGTCCATCAACGGGATCCTACACTTACATTATTCGAATTTCAATCCAGCTGCCAACAGCCTGTTCATTACACTACACTAGCTGCCCACTGGTTTCAAGGTCAAATTCAGTTCAGTTCAGTTCAGGTTGCACAGGACACGTAATGGCCACGGCCAATCGAGCGTCCAGAATTCCTTCGATGGTATGCACACCAGTTATGCACCCACCACTGCCGAGTGTATTTCGTCGAATCCCCGCTAAAAATGAGAGGGAAACGAAAAACCTCATCGCACATCAACTGCGTGAGACATTATGCATCGTGAGCGTTCACTGAAACAATATGCAATGAGGGAAAAAGTCTGCTAAAACATACTCCAGAAGGACCACAGTGCTACCCGTCATCCATCTAGTTGATATTCTCAAGGCTTACTACAAGGAAAGATCTCGTACCACTTGCGATCTAGGGCACCTTTGAAGGATTGGACTGTCTGCAGATCTACCATTTCACAAGGCAGACCGTTCCAACTGTTCACAACCCTATTGCTGAAGAAGTGCGATCTAGCCATCAACCTGGATCGGGCTTTTATCAGCTTCTTTTCATGTCCCCTTGTTCTGGAATATACGGCCACTTGGAATAGGCTATGTGGTCTAAGGCCAAGAAAGCCGTTCATCACCTTGAACGTTTCTATGAGATCCCCTCGACGTCCCCTCCTTTCCGACGAGAAAAGATTCAGGTCACAGAGTCTCTGCTCGTAAGTCTTACCCCTCTGCCCTTCAACCATTCGCGTGGCGAGACGTTGGACTTTCTCTAGGCAGACGGCGTCCTTTTTGTAGAAGGGTGACCAAGCCTGCACGCTACCTTCTAAGTGAGGTCGTACTATAGCCATGTAAATAGGTACGAATACCTCCGGCTTCCGGCAAGACAAAGCTGATCGCAGCCTAAAAAGCTCCCCGCGAGCCTAATGCGCAGCAGCGTTGCACTGCTCCGACCATTCGAAGTCACTGTTCATGATGACCCCAAGGTCTTTAACCTTACTGACTGCTTCTATGGTGAACAACCCGTGATCATAAGCGACAGTTAGGCTTTCTTTTGCCCTTGACAACAAATGGATTTTTTAAGCGTTCAGAGGTAAGTCCCATTTGTATGCCCAATCCAGGACGGTACCTATTTCCCTACCCAAGTCCGCCCTACCCTCAGATCCAACAATCTTCACATCATCCGCAAAAATAAAACTGGGTGATTGAAGAGCGGATGCCAGGTCATTCGTAAATAACAAGAATAGGACCGGGCCTAGGACGGATCCCTGAGGTACACCACTGGTGACGGTCATCAAACTGGGGTAACTGTCCCCCACTTTGACGTAAAACGTCCTGTGGGAGAGGAAGTCCTCCAGCCACCTAAATACTGGCCTACCTGTGCCGAACGTCTCCATCTTGCATAGCAAAAGACAATGGTTAACGGAGTCGAACGCCTTGCTAAAGTCGAGGTGGTATACCTTACTTATATGTAAGTCCTGAGTTAATACACGGTTGCGAGACTAATGCCTAAATGATCCCGGATTTCAGGTCAATTCAAACAAACTAATATTTAGACCAGGGCACATGACTGGTGGCCGACGCCAATGGTGGTCCAACTTCTTGCCCCTGTGAGCCCCCGAGTCTCGTCGGGATCCGACTTCTTGGAATCCTGGTTAGTGGATTCTGACTGGGCAGATCCTACATGAGCAGCCTATTTCTTCGCTTTCAGACCACACGGTTTGGGAGTCCAGTGAGACAATAACCTTCATCGATCAACATATCAACCTGTGTTATTATTCAGGTTAGTGGGTGGTCTAGCTTCGACTACTGCGCTTGTTTTTTCCATTATATTTTGCCGTCCAACAACAGTCGTCGTACCATTACGCGCCCCCGTGACACTTGAACTCCTGAAGTACCACACTGATTCGAGGCTTCGAGCCCGAGTGCCCGGTTCTCGATGTAATCTTTGGTCGTCTGTCGGATTCTCCAAACTGGAAAGAGAATAAAGGGCAGTGCTGTGGTTACTAATTTCCTGTGTTGTCTGCGCATAAAACAGGTTTCCGTCGTGGTCATCTTCCGCACAATCCACAGGGAATCACTTCCAAATCCGGCCGCGCTACTTGCGAAGGGCATATTCACCACAAGCCTGATACACTCTGGTAAATGTACTATTAAAATAAAGACATTCCATTGTAAACCATTCCGCTGTACGAGCTTAGTCTACGTATCTCGAGCAGTAAGCTATTGCAGCAACTGGTTAAACTAAGTTTGACAGTAACCGAGAAGGTCTCGGTCGCACCAGTCTACTACGGCGTACCATAGACACAGGGGCACACCGCCCTATTCGCTAAGTCTGTCGTCGATCACCCATCGATCACCAGACCGAATTAGGACGGATGATGAGCGACATTCCAGGGGAAAATATTATTCCATCGTCTTTGCCACCGTGGGTGTCACCAATTGTCCTCGTTAAAAAGAAAAACGGAACCCTCAGGCTTTGCTTTGACTATCGCCGTCTAAATTCGATTGCGGAGCATGATTCCTCTGCACTTTCTCGAAATGATACCACCTTGGATGCCGTCAGCGGTTCGAAGTTCATCACGACTTTAGATCTAGCCTCCGGCTACTTGTAAGTACAAGCTTATGCGAAGGATCTAGCAAAGACGGTGTTTGTTGTCCCGCCCGGCCTAGACGAGTTTGAAACAATGACTTTTGGCCTAACGAATGCCCCCGCCGAGTTCCAGCGCTTGATGCAGCAAGTGCTGGGACAGTGGTGTCACCTGGATGACACTATCGCTCACGATGCCACGCTTGAAGAACATAGCCAACGACTACGAGAAGTGCTCACTAAGCTTCATGAAGCGGGTTTAACGCTAAAGGCTGACAAATGTGAATTTCTTCTGAAGGCGGCATCATTTCTAGGCCACCGATTGTCAACTCGCGGTGTGGAAGTGGACAATTGCAAGATTGAACGAGCCATCCGCTGGCCGACCCAGACGTCCACCCTAGAAATGCACGGCTTTATGGGCCTAGCTTCTTACTACCGAAAGCACTTCCGGGGCTTCGCTGAAATCGCTCCTCCACCCCACCGGCTGACCGAGAAAGACCGCAACTTTAAATGGACACAGGAATGCCCAACGGCGTTCAGTCGCCTAAAGAGGCCCTAACGTCACCCAATGTTGGCATTCCTGGACACATCCCAAAATGCAGGCGCATTCATCCTCGATACAGACGCTAGTGATACGGCTATAGGTGCTGCCCTGTCCCAAATGCAAAGTGGCTGGGAATGGGTGACCGCTTACTCTAGTCGCTCCTTTTATAAACGAGAAAGTCACTATTGCACTACTCGACGTGAAGTGCTAGTCCTGTCTTCTTCCTAAAGAACTTTCAACCATGCCTATCCAGACGACCGTTCATGATTCGCACTGACCATTACTCGTTTCTGTGGCTGCAAAACTTGAAGGACCCCCTGAGACAAATTTCATGCTGGCAAGAACAGCCACACGAATACCGTTTTACACGTCAGTTTCGGTGCGGTAGTCGACACACTTTCTCTTCGACCGTCGTCTGTGTCTGAGGTGGTTCCCGTTTGCCATCGGCTATCTGACGCCGGACGTTGGGCCCGAGTATAAGAAAAAGACTTCAACTTGTAATTCATTTACCATCGTGAACAGACCGGTGGTACTAAGCCAGCTAGTCGGGAGGTGAGTGGGCAATCTTTAGTCGTTAAGTGCTTGTGGGATTTCTGGTCCAATATCCTACCTCTGGAAGCAGCAGTGTTATAAAGCAACGACCAGGGCCACCCACCCCGGATAGTGGTTCCACGTGCTTTGGTTGCCGAGGTCGTCGCACAGACTCTTCTCGACACTGGTCATGTTGGCCAGTGCAAAAAGGAGGCAGCCATAAGACAAAGCTGCTGGTGGCCGACGATTCACAGAGATGTCACGGTTTATCGCCCGAACTGCAAAGTCTGCCAACGGGTCAAGAATCTTACCCCTCAAAGGAAAGCTCGGTCACAACCCGTCACCTTCGAGGGTCCGTACCACCGAGCAGGCATCGATATTATGGGACCATTGCCACTGCCGAAGCAGGGTCACCGTTATATCCCGGTGTTCGTGGATTATTTCACTAAGCGGTGCGAAGAGATCCTCTTGAACAGCAGGGTGCGCATTCGATCGCCTCATCCACTGTTCGTGGGTGGATATGTCGTTGCAGAGCAACACATTTCCTTCACTCGGATTAGGGGTCAGCATTCGAAAACCACGTGCTTAAAGCTGTTCTCCATATGCTACACTTTACTAAGACTCGAACTACGACCAACCACCCTCAAGGCAACGGACTGGTCGAACGAACCAATGGCACACTTAGAAATACTCTGCAAACAACTGTCGATTGTGATCTCTCGGACGAATAGGACACGTATTTGCCAATGGCCCTCTTCGCCTATCGCTCTGCACCTCATTATTTTATCGGGTTTTCCCCCACTTTTCTTCGCTTTGGGCATGAACCTCGACTCCCACAGGAAATTCAGCCACCACTGGCACCGGCGGAAGCGCTCGATTTGGAGCCCTTTGTTTGCCAACCGCAGCAACGTCTGTCGTCCGCCTTTCGAATTGCGCGTGACGCAATACAAGGTCCCCACCAACATCAAAAATCTGGGTATGATCGAGGTGCTCAGGACCCCCAAATACGCAACGGGCGACTTAGCTTTGCTGTATCGATCGCGACCGGCCCCAGGCTTTTCACATAAACTTCACCAACCTTGGCAAAACCCCTACATTATAGTCTATCAGCGCTCTCTACAAGTGTAAATCTTTCGTAACCAGCAACGCCCAAATGCCGATATCCTGACCGTGCACCGCTGTAAACTAAAACCATATAAGACATCTGTTGATCGAGGGATCTCCTAGCCGTTGACAACAAACACTGTACCAACCCCGGCTACGTATGTCGAAATCCCATCGGAAGGAGGGCATGAAACTGCCATCGATGCACCCGAAGACACTAAAGCCAAAGCCTCTCTCGTAAGGGGAAAGGTGTAAACGCTTCAAAACATTATTGATCGAACAGACTAGACCGGTTATTGATGAAACCTGTTTCTCCGATCCCCTCCGGTAAGAAGAGGGCTCAACGCATTATAGGCGGAACAGACGGGAGATACGTTGGAGTTGGCGTGCGGACATGACGCTGAAGAAGGGGCCCGGGGGCCAGACTGAAAACTACGAATGCCTGATATATTTGTACCTGGGAATGTACAACACAATTGGAGTTGTCGGTTTGTACATTGTCCACCTTGTGGCTAGTCGTTAAAAGTCATTGTTGCTGTCTGCCTGGACTTGTCCGGTGAATCTTCGGTGTGTTGTTGCTCTGTGGAATGATATTGTTCAAGACATTGTTCTCCCGCAGAACGAAACTATCTTCAAGAAAAAGCTAGACCTCTACCGGGGCAGCTCCCAACAATTCCCCTTCATGATCATGGGCCAGCGCATGCTTCTCGGCCATGGCCGAGAAACATACCATTATTATTATTATTATTATTATTATTATTATTAATATTATATGTTCATGAATGTCGCACCCTCTCTCCGCTCAAGGCACTGCCCACAGCGAGACTGCATGATGTTGTGTATTTTGATTTCCCTGCCACCCCCGCCCACCCCTTGCATCATTTTACTCTCGTTTTAGCTCGGTGAGTCCGACAGAAGATCAAAGATTTCCTCGAGAACCGGGACAAATGGGCCCAAAGCCTCGAACCCGTGTAGTATTTCAAGACTTCAAGACTATTGCGTGCAACGACCTTGTTTGCAAAAATTAATAACGGTAGCCGTCTACCCCCGTCCTCACTTTACAATGCAACCTACAAGTGGCAATGAGATATCACGTAAGTGGAATTACATAAAGCTAACACCCCAAGTTTTCTGAAAGAACTGAAAGTCGATTGCTGATTATAAATCATCTTAGAAAACAAGTGCACGACGGACAGTATTAAACCACACAAGAACACGAAAATTGAGCAAATAGTGAAGTTTATCAGAGTTTATGGAGGCATTACTGGGTGAAGAATGTTACAAACAATACTCTATAAAATACGAGCAAATGTTACTCTCCAAAGGCTGGAATAGTTTTACGATGTGATTTCAGCTAATAAGACTCACCTGAACTGTCCAAGTGAAATCTTGGTGAACTTTTTTTTCCATCTTCATGCATGTTGTATAAAAACTAGAGTTCTGTACATTTGCATTTGTTCAGAAAAAGTGAGTCGAGTTGAATAGCTGTAGGGCATGAAATTGAATAAGACGCTGAATAACTCGGCGCGAGGCGGTTCGCAAATTATTTCGTCCTTTGTATGTAGTTTCGAGCTCAAGTCATCAGCATTTCCAATGTTGTTTCGTGCTACGAGGGAATTGGCCCTCTGATGTTTCAAATACGCTCTTCGTTCCCTCCGCCTCTTGTGACGTAGCGCAACTGTGGGATCTGTACAGTGTGCAAAGCTCAGTTCGACTGTGGTACAGCTCTCTTTTGGCATTATTGCTACCTACCAACCCAATTACAGTACAGTCGTTTTGAGTTCATTTATGGATACTGACTTCAGCTGAGTAGTTTTCGCTTTGGCAAAGGGTACCTTGTTTCGCCGTCGGCCATGCAGTTCTACCCGGGCACAGTACGCTGCCATTCGGTCGGCTAGTTCCGAGCTGCTTGGCATGACCTGCTGGCTTTCAACTTTCATCTGGGCTTCTCGAATAGGTCCTCTTTCGAGATATGTCAGACCCTCTCGGACCATCTCTCCATTTTTTGATAGGTGGTTTGACGGTGGTCGCTTGGGTAGAACAGCTTCGTATTGACCATCGTGGCGTTTCGTCTTTGAGTTCACCATTGAAAGCACCGACTGATCTTCCTCTGAGTGGACTGTTCTTTCCTGAGATAGACCGTTGGATTTAATATCAAAGAGTTGGTGGGTTCCACACAGACCCCTCTCAGGAACCACTAAGCGATTTAATGATGCCAACTTTCTGAACTTCGTCCATCAAGGGTCCGAGAAGCTTCCAGCCAAGTATCGTCCGCGTAGCGAATGCTTCTCTTCGATTGCCTATGCTCTGTTGAGGCATCCAATGAACCTCCAGTAAGTTGCATCCAATAAGTATATTACCGTGGTGTCTAGGCACTCCTTCGAACACTATGTCTTTGGGATGAGACCATCTCTTGGTCGCTGATCCAATAGAGTAGACTGACCTCATAGGCATGCTATCTATTGCAAAGGCCTCCGGAATGTCTGTGGTCCCTCCATCAGTTAAAGATGCTAAATGCAAGGTCAGTCTCATCAAACTGTCAACATGAACCCCAGCAATTGTGCTGACGGTGAGAGAGGTAGGCTTGCCGACTAGTTCACAGCTTTCTGTAAGCTCGCGCGAAATCAGCGGGGCATCCGACCCCTTGTCCAAAAATATCATGACCCTTCTCAATCCTTTAGGTATCACGATGCCGACAAGTACGATGCCTAATCCTGCCGATCTGAAATCATCATGTCCTGCTTAACAGACAGCCCCGGGTTCAGCCGGCTGAGTAGGCTTATTCTCCGAAGACCACGCAGTTAACGGGTGATGATTACCCACGCATCCGTCCCTGTCACATTCCACTCCGAAGAGGCATCCAGATGGTCGATGAGAGCTGTCTGAACAAACAAAGCGCGAGCAGATTCTCTCAGCTCATGAAGGGCTGGAGAATCTGGTAACCGATGAAGTGAGTTGCTTAGCTTGCATTCAATTGACCTCTCTGGCTCGCGACTAACCGTTTATTAGTCAGCCAAAGACTGGATTTGGTTACAGTCGTTCCCCACAACTAGGGCCGACGTTGGTTCCTTTCGCGCCAGCCTGAAACTTTCGCTTGAGATTTGTCCTATTTGGCCGTTGGCAACGCGGGATTGACGGCCTATGAACTCCGTCAAGTCGTCGAAGGTAGAATCTCGCTCAGACACATTTATTTTCTCAGGTTTTCCTGCCCGTCGGGTCTTTAAACCAATAAGCAAACATCGGACAGTGCATTCCTGTGAGTGTAACCCATTCAGATCAGACTGATTTCCCAAATGCTGTGGTTCTATACTGCAATTCTGCATTTTTATCGCCACACTCGATAATAAATCAGCGTTGCCCTCAGTTCTTTCTGCCTCCGGTAAAACCCCATCAATCAAGCCTCTATACACCTTGAACGGTTGTCGAAACAGATATTTGAGTATTCGGCGTGCTCTGGTGTACCTGGTTGGTGGATTAAGTATCGAGCAGCCTTCGACTGCACTTCTGGTCCTCCCACGATGGTAGTGCGATAAATACAGAAAACTTTGCCCAGGATCTGCAAATTTCCATCGAATAAAATTTTCGAATTGCTTCGTAAATAGACAGTATTGCCCGGGGTGCCTGTCAAAAGGGGCTAGCTCCACTCTCGGCAGGTCGAATGCCAAATCCTCGGTGGTTCCGGGCAGTCACATTTCGCACGTGACCGAAAAAATAGGGTATGGATTCCATAAAATACCAGTAGGTCGATGGGCTGTTGATTTTCGACTACAGTTGTTGGTTGGACTGCCAACGAGGTTGTTGGTGGAAATCGGCGAAATTCCTCGTCAGTGCAAGCCTAGCCACGAGCCATCCGTCAGCGAACGCTTCGGGAAGGATATTCCGGTAGCTTTAGGAAGCTTGGGCAAAGATAAAAGATCACGTTATATTTGTCGGCTGGGGACCTTAGCCACCGTCATAGGTTCTGGACGATACATAAGCTTCATTGACAAAGCCACTAGAGCAACAGTGGATTTGAGAGACCATCACACTAGTATTAGATACCTGGGGAAAATGTACCACAAACGTACTCTTACTGTTAGGCAGTCCGTGGAACAGATACCTAGCACGTCAAAGGTCCCGGTACTTCCTACTTCTTCGAAAAGTAAGGCGACAGTGGTGCTCAGAAACACGCATGAACAAGACATCCAGCTGATAGGACATCCTTTGTGGCTGGTACAGTTCTGACTTTTGCGTGCTACAACCTCCACAAGATACCAGATTCAGAAGAGGCATCGTCTGGAAAGGCCACATTCACCGATCTTGGAAAATGAGTGCCGCGTTTGCTATCTTCAGGATCTCGAAGTGGATTTTGACCAGATAACCCAGCGGGCACAATGCAACCTTTGCTTGCGCTGGACTTTCTATTAATATGCAGACTTTGAAACTGAAAAGAACTATGATTGACTTCACTATCTCTCAGCTATCCTTGAATAAGGATAAGTTGGGTAAAATTACGATTTTCGTTTTGCTCTTTACCAAGTAAACACAGATAATAATTGTTTCTATTTCTACTTTACAGAAAAAACACGGCAGAAGCATCACAGTATCGCGGGTGCTGGACGCGGTTAGGTCCACCATTATGGCCGTAAAAGTTCGGCCTTAGTTAAGCCGCTGTTCCTGTGCAGTAGGGCGGATCACGCCTCCTGCCTCCAAAAAAAATTATCCGGCTTTCAGGATTAGCGTCCGGTGCCCGGTCAGCCCAGCACGGAAGTGTGTACCAAAGGATCATATTGTACAAATGAACCACCACCTTTGAATAGGCTTCTTATGACTCATTTCGTCCCCTATTTTGCATTTGGTACTGAAAGGGTCCATCCGTTAGCTGCGAAGTATTGCGTAAGTCGCGTGATGAATGTAGAGGTAGGCACCGGTGTGATCCTCCGTTCACTTCGACCATGTGTGTGGGCCATGTTTAGGCAATGGCGCCTAATGGACCTAGTGCTTCCTCAGAAGTGGACTTCACTTTGAGTAACTAAGGGCTGCCTTAGGCGCGTACAATCTCCCATTATTGCGGTCATAGAAAGAGAAGGAAACAGAAAAGCATTCTTTACTTAGGTACAGATATACGTGTATATATGCACCAAAATGTAAGTATTTAAAAATACGCACGTGTACATGCAAGTGTATACATGCACATATAGTTATACGCATGTGTACGTCTTTATGGTCGTGTACGTATGTATACATGCACAGCGTACGTGTACGTATATATTCACATTTACATATACATATATATACATATATATACATACATGTACATATATATATATATATATATGTATTTACCTATTTATATATACAAATGCAATTTCATGTGCGCACATACATATATACCCAAGTGGCAAGTTGCCCCAACATTTGGGGTAAACCTGGGCACGCCTTAAGCTTAACCCATGGGCCTACCCCAAGGCCGGGGCTAGCCCCAGGCTTGCCCTAAGTTTGCCTCAATTTGGGGCTAGCCCCATGAAGCAATCTTAAAGCAACACCAGCGCTGCCCCAAGTTTTTCAATGGCAAGCTTGTAGCAGCCCCGCGTCTGCCCCAAGTTTGCCCCATGGGGCCTGCAGAGGGCTTATTTGGGATGGGCTACTGGGGTACATATACGCACGTATAAATATATATATATATATATATTGATTACCACTTGTGGATACACATGTAAGTACAGGTACCACCAAAAATACACATTTAGTAATTAGGGTTGGTATTTTCCCGTATTATGCAGGAATTTACGCGCTTAGGCATACTGGTGTATAGACTTCCAGCATTTGGTACGTTGATTCAGGGGTATAAAAACATACACGTCTGCATCATAATTTCGGTATAAAAAGGCAACTCAAGCCTCTCCTTCCATATGATAAATTTGACTGCGTAGTTTCCCATTTCGCTGTACAATTTCCAAAACTGCTTATTGGATACGATGGGTAGTATCTTGGTAAATTCTGCTGTACTTTCCAAAATGACAAATCAGTCATCGCGCACCAAATGAAATGGACGGAAGTCAAGGATCGAACTACCACAAATGAAACGGTAATATCAGCTGAAATAGACATTTTGTGATGAGATAAATTACGTTTAAAAGAACGTGAAATAAATTCTGTTGGGTGTAACCAGAGGCGAAGAATATTACAAAATATTGTTTATATCATCAAATTTACGCTGTTATATAAGGCCTAGCGCTACAAAATGTCAGCACCCATCTCGACCATGACTGTTGACAATTCCGATACATTTTTCCGATTGATAAAAGGCTTTTACGAAGGTCTGGATGAATTGGCGACCGATTTTCGAGAGTTCCAGCGATGCACAAGGACCAGCTTTTACAATTACAATGCCCGAACATGGAAACAGGCCAAAAAGCGTCGGCTAACAATTAGCGACGGAATGAAATATTATTTCGTGAAATATTGTTGTGTCCATCGGCGTCGAAAAGATGGAGGTGGTTCAAGGTTAGAATAATTGTTTGTTAATGTTTGACTTCATAGTAGATACAAAAACCTGGATTGCGGAGCATTCGTCACTTTGGTCGCCCAAGGAACTGGATATCGTGTCGCAAAGTGGTGCATGGTCCATAATCATAGGTTCCAAGTAGGGAATCCTAGTTTATATGTAGCTAACCGAAGGCTGACAGCTTTTCAAGAGTCGGTGGTGTTTAACTTGATGGATACGTTCCATAATACTGCTGAATTAAGGGAATATACTAGTCGGATGTTCAATAGGCGTCTGAATAGCATGGACTTTCGGTCTATACGTGTCCGTCACAGTCACGATGCTCGTGGTAACGTAATTAGGGTTAAAGAATTGCTGGAAGGTAAAGGCATTAGCCAGGTAATACACGAGGAGAATATAGTTAGGTTCCTGTGCTACGAGCACCCAGAAAAAGAAGGCGTAGAACGAATAACACACCGGTCGGATATCGCCACTATGTTCGGCCGAGAGAAAGAGACCCGAGAAATATTAGAATGTCCCACAACTTCCAGTACAGCTGACGAGTATGTCCTACGGTCGGAACCGCCGATAAGAGATTTAACCGTAAAACAGGGAACAACGTCTAGAAGGAAACCGTTAATGGAAGTTCGGTTTACCGACGAGAGCGATATTCAGGTTATAGGCGACCCTTTGCAGCGTATCCAGTTCCGCCAACATCGGACAACTAGGGCCAACCAATTCCGGATAGCAAACAAGAAACGAAAACTGGACAGGCCGGCGTCTCCAATCAACAAGGACGTTTGCAGCTTTTGCCGGCGAGAGGATCCAACGGTCGACCTGGACGAGGACGTTCAATGGGTTCAATGCCAAACGTGTGGCCGATGGGCACATTATCAGTGCGCAGGTTTCACCAATGAGGACGACTACACTTGTGTGCATTGTCTTGCGAGGTGAACGTGGTCCAAAGAGATTGACAAAAGGCCCTATCCACGGCCGCCGCATTATGATTCCTGCCATATTGGCATTTGTCTTCCTTATTGATTTTTTATTTGGGCTAGCACAACTAGGTCGTTATGGCACGTGTTCACTTCGTGAGTCTTCTTTCGCGCTAGTGAATACTGGATGGTAGATTATATATATATATATATATATATATATATATATATTAGTGTACGTATGTATATATACACCCCCGTCCTATTGGAACTACGTCGAGCGATGGCCGGGAACGTTACCATTTAAGAATATATATATATATATATATATATATATATATATATGCATATGTATATGTATGTGTTTATACATATGTACATATACATACATATATATGTATATCTTTATACATGTGTATGTATGTATATAGAAATACATATAGATATGTACATATGGACATACGTCGAGCGATGACCGGAAACGTTACCATTTAAGCACAATTATACATATGTATATATATATATGTACATATATGTTTATACATATGTACATACACACATATACATACGTATATATGTATATCTTTATACGTGTGCATGTATGTACATAGAAATACACATAGATATGTACATATATGGACGTTCGTCCAGCGATGGCCGGAAAAGTTACCACTTAAGTATACATATATATATATATATGAACATATATATATATATATATGTTCATATATGTGTATGTATGTATGACGGTGCAGCCTAGTAGCCCAAGTCCTACTGTATAATATTTCAGGTGCCAGACTTGTATTGTTCCTGGCGAACCACATCTACGAAGGAACGTTTGACATTTCTTTACATTCCCCAATTTATGTCGTTCCAAAAAGGTATCCGTTTTGCAATACAAATGGACATTATGGCAGATACATAAGAAACAGTCGGTAGACCAATTTCATAATTTTTTTTACGACATATTATGCCTTACGGCATTAACCGTAAATTGCTATTTTTGCGGTTCCAAGGAGGTATAAATTTTGGAACAAGACGCAACATTTACGCAGATATGAGCGGAATTGGCGGCAGACTAAAACCGCCATAACCTCATTCAAATTTAGCGGGGTGATGTGTTCGGTGACCTTGCTCACCGGCGCCCGTTCAAATCCCATTGTGGTAGTTTCATTCATCGTTAACGAAATGGACGCCATATTTTCAAAAAACGCGCTGTTGAAAAACAGTACACTACCCGACAGCAAGGAATGGCTCAAGGACAAATGAAGATGTCTCACATGAATAAAGAAACTTGCAAAAATGTGGTATATGACGAGCTTTTCAAAGCAGTGACAAATACAGTCAACTTCACAAAGTACGTGGGACATCTGGAGGGATTTTCAGCATATGCTCTTTCAGGCGTCTACAAGAAAAGGAGTTTGATGAAATTGGAGATGAAAGACTATATCTGGTTCAAGAGGACCACCTCGCACTGCAAATGGCACTACGAGGAACCAGAGGCCCTAAAACCACTTCGAGGCTCCACCCCAATGGTGCACACCAGCCAACCCTTTGGTCGATAACAAAATTTACTCTCTTCAAAGACTACTGCGAATAAAAGAACGCTTCGTTCGAGATCAGGATCTGCGGAAACGATACTCAGAAGCAACGACGAGAAACGGATCTCTCGGCTACGTTGAATAGGTGCCTGCAATTACCGGCCGCCGGAGGGGGATATGGCACCCGTCTTATCACCCGGTTCTTCACCCGAAGAAACCCAAAAAGCTGCAGGTGATCTTCGATTGCGCATCCAAGTTCCGTGGCAAGTTGCTGAATGACCGCCTGTTACGGGCACCCGATTGGACCACAACGCCAGTTGAAGTCTTGTGCCGTTTCAGGGTAGGCAGGGTGGTTTTGCCAGCCGACATCAGAGAAATGTTTCTCCAGGTGAAGGTACCGGCAGAAGAGCGAGATGCGTTAAGATCCCTGTGGTGGGAACAGAACAACCTGAACAAACCATCGATGAATTATGGAATGACCTTCCACCTCTTCGGAGTGATATCATCGCCGTTTTGTGCAAACTGCGCCCTTCGAGACACAAAGAACAAGCACGGATCTCTGGTCCACCGGTCGGCAGTAGACAGCGTGAGCAGAAATTTCTGCGTCGACGACTACCTTGGGCCATTCGATGATGTAGGCTCGGCACTAGCGCACTTCAGGTGCCTTACAAGATTGCTAGAGAAGGGCGGTTTCGGTTTCACGAAATGGATATCGAACGCTTTGGAATTGCTCGAAGTCATTTCGTACCACGAGGGGGCCGAAATTGTTCGAGATATTGACTGGTCTGTACTCCCTACCGAAAGCATGCCAGGAATACAACGGAATGCGGAAACGGACGGCTTCGTTTTAGAAACAAACGCTCCCGACCAACCAGTAGCTCGTCGTGGTATACTATTGGCTGTCTCTAGCGCCTTGGATCCGCTCGGTTTCGACTCTCCCTGGTTTTTACCCAGAAAGATCCTTCTGCAGCGGCCGTGTCGTAAGAAGGTCGATTGAGACCAGCCACTGGACCGGGAAGACCGACAGGAGTGGGAAGAATGTCTGATCACGCTAGAGAAACTAGGAGACTTACGGATCTCACCGTGCTTTCCTCATGGTCATACAACACAGACAGGAGAACTACAAGCCTTTACTGAAGCATCCGAGGTAGTTACGGGACCATGGTGTATGGACGATGGTGCACGGGAGATGGACAATACACTACGAGGATCCTGTTCGCCAAAGCTCGCGTTGCCTTACCAAAATGGGCCTCGATTTCATGCTTCGAGCTCAGCGCAGCCGTGTTAGCAGTAAGAGCGGTACAAGCTGTAAAGAGATGTTTCGACTTCCACAGTTGGTCAGCTGGTTTTTGAACGGACTCGACAATAGTGCTCTACTACAAAAACAACGTCAGGAGCCGTTTTAGTACCTCCGTTGCTGAACGGCTCACGGTCATCCACGACGAAACGACCATGGACCAGTGGAAACATTTCAAGTCCATCAACTACCCAGCCGACCTGTTCCCCCGAGGGGCGACCAAATTCCGACAGCTGGACACGTGGACGGGGGGGCCAAAATTCCTGGAAGTTCCTCAACAGGACTGGCCTGTTTACGAAATAAAGCCACCCCTGCAATAGTAATGGAGATAAAAGGCGTGGTGACGACGGTGGCAGTCACCAAATCGACATCTATTTTGCCACCTTTGGCCAGGTTTCCCTCTTGAATGGAGAAGCCCCGGTCATTAGTGTGGCTGACCATGTTTGGGAGACATTTGTTGGTCACAAAAGGGTCCATCCTCCTAGTCGTATACTAGTGATTTTAATAAGCTCCGATGAACTACGAGTCGCAGAGTACGATCTATTCAAGATGGTACAACGGGAGGTCTTCACCAGAGAACTCGGGAGGGCAGAAGAAGCGGAACCAATCGACAAAAAGACCACTTCCAAGAAACAACTTGAAACATCTAAATCCCAAAGTCAATATTAGACTGCCACTGGTAGCTGGTAGGATGACCAACTCCCACCTGGGTTTGGACCCAAAGTACCCCATGCTACTACCGGCTGAAAAAACGGTGATGGAAATAATGGTTCAACACATACATGCATTAAAGGGGCATGCCGGGGAGAGTCACGTGACGAGCGTCGTCCGAAAGCCTTTTTGATTACCAAGAGGAAGGATGAAGATAAAACGCGTAATCCAACCTTGGGCCCATAATGCGAGAGGCAACGCCGCAGCGGGCAAACAAGACTTGGCTCAGCTACTGGAATACAGAGTGACTTTGGGTTGGTGGCCGCTCAGTGATACCGGACTAGACTGTTTCAGGCTTTTATGGATCAAGTGTGGAAAGGGTTGGAGAAACGAAGTGGGTGTATCACGATGTGCATGAAATCACGCGCGGTACACTCAGAAACTACGCATTCGGTGACGACCGACTTCTCCCTCCAAGCCTCGCAAAGCTTTATCAACCGAAGAGGCACGCCAGCAGATATTTACCCCCGACAGTCGGTCAAACTTCGTGGGCGCCCAACGGGAACTGCAGCATTGGCACCGAAACATAAACAGGAACAAGCTGCGGAACTCAACCGTGGCTTATGGTGGACGATGGCACTTCAACCCCCGCAGGCAAGTCGCCGCCGGGTCGTGTGGGAAAGCCTGATCAAGTCCACAAGGAGAATGATGCTGTCGATAACCGAACAAGAGCAGCCCGAAGATGAAACTTTAAGCACCGTCATGACCGAGGTCAAAAGAACCTCAAACAATCGCCCATAGTTCTAGAGTCTATCAGTGACTCCATAGATGTGGCTCTCACCCCGAACCAATTATTGACGTTCAGGCCGAAAATGGGTTTCCAAGGTCAAACCAACTTCCGTGGCAGCTACCTACGTGGATGGAAGCAGACAAGTTATCTGGCCGGAGTTTTTTGAAAACGATGGCCGCGGGGGTACCTACCGGCTCTGCAAACTCGACAAGCGCTACATCAGGTAGTAGTGCGTGCAGTTATCTACATAGTTTTCATTCAGCCGTCTAAGAAAATACTAAAAAATACAGCTTCTTAAAGCATTCAAGCAACCCAGAGAAATTCAAGAATTTTTTTCTCAGCGGTGAAATTCTGGCTTGGCTCTAGTTCACCGTCACTTTTTCGCCTCACTCACAGCGTCTTTTTGATATTTCAACGTGCCTCGTGTAGCATAGAAGACTTCCAATACTACCCCACCTACTCATACCCCCGTTACTAGGAAAAATAGGTTTAGTCAAACTCCCGTGGCCTTAAAACAATGTTCAGGCGACCTCCGTGACTTTGTAGGCTTGGCGACGGAAAGAACAGCTGTTGTAGACCGAAGTATCTCAGATATAAATTCCCAGCTTTTGAAGTTGAAAGATACGGTATCTAAACTCGCCCCCCCTTTTCTGTGCATCACTGAACGCGTCGAACATTCTACCTTACAAAACGTGACAGCGGCTGGCCGCTTTATCGACTCTGTTGCATCCGAAGTTCTCATAAGAGTGAGAAACTCTCGTAATGCAGTCGTGTTTAATGTCCCAGGGAGACTACCCCTCGAGCATGTCAAGCATTCATTGTTGAATGCATGTGGTATGGCCCACCTTCCTTGTTAAATATGAAGGCTGCTTAAGCGCGTTCAGCGCTTCGACTGCCCAACCCTTATGCGATTTGCAGATGACCTATCTGCCAAAGAATTCGATAAAATGCGTAAAACTATAGCTTCTAATTTCTCCTATAAGAACATAAGAATAACCGAAAATAAAAACTTTATTCAAGGGAAAATCACTAGATTCCCTTCGACTTTCCTCACAAGAAAGACACCGGATAGTCCTGAGCCTTCGACACAGACAGCTGGTCGCTCCACCGCTTCTTCTTAAGTCCCCACTGCTTTATCTTCACACACGCGTCCTATTTCTTCGAAACCACCCACTGCCTCCTCATCTGCTCCTGCACCGAACTCTTTGAAACTTGATCCCGTTACGGTTCATCTGGACATTTCAGCTTAGCCTCTCTTACTGCCACCCAGTAAAAGACGCCAGCTATTGTCTTGCTCTCCCACTCCATCGCCTGTTGGGTACACTCCCATTTCTGATTCGTTCTGTGTTCCCTCCGGTGATAAACTACTCGCCGTCTAGAGGAATAGGTCTACCAGTCTTCCCATGCTTGTTACAAACCCCTCTTTCATTCAACTGTCTCCTCCTAATTCAACTCGCCTCAACTCACCGAATAAGGTTTCGACCTTAGAAAATATCCCTTGTTGCAATGCATCGGTGGTTCCTACAAATTCACCGTGCTCACTGCCTTTCAGTGCCAAAATACGGCCTCCACACGCTGTCTACCCTGCCTTAAGTCGTACTCCTCATCTGATGGCTACCTCCACTGCTCCCGATACTAACTGCTCCATATTCGGTGTTTCGCACAACTTGCTTTACCCAGCCCGCAAGGTGAAGCTTATTCTACCGCCCTACACCCCTATTCCTCACATTTTCAACCCTGCCTTCTGCACCCTCCTTCAGTCAATACTCGAGTCCAACTGGCTGGCATTTCTCAACTGCTCCTAATCACCCCCGCCTGATATCGACCCGCCAAACCCCACAGGTTTTCCGTTTGCTCCGGCATTTTTCCCTCCTTAGATGCCCAGTTTTTCTACCCGTCAGCAGTCCCTCTCACTACAACACTTACTACAGCTTGACCGGAAGCCACCCCATTTGGACCTCCACTAGCCTCAACATCAACATATTCCCCTTTGACCCTGATATCCACTCCTTCCAATCGAGAGAGCCTGCCTCCTTCCAACTAACACTACACCCCCCTGATGTGCCTATACCACCTCCGCAAATAGTATATCTTTAGCCTTATTCAACTCGCGTTCTATTCTTGGAAAACTCCCGCACCTAAAAAAACTTGTCCTCACAAATGATTGCAACATTATTCTAATAGCGAAATCCTGGCTGTCTGAGAGCATTGCCAGTGATCAAATATCTTTGATAGGGTACAGTTCCCTAAAGGCCAACAGACCGAACCGGAGTGGTGGTGGGTGCCTAGCCTACGCCAAGGAAGTCTGCACCATGACCGCTCTTTTACATACGGCGCTCGATTCTATTCCCCATTCTCTCTGGTTCACTGTCAACCTCCAAAACACTGTTCTTTACATTGGCTGCGTGCCTCGCTCGCCAAATTTCCTCAGTTCCTTTTTTCCCCTTCTCATTAGGTCTTTCAAATACCTCTCTTTCCTTCCTTCTGGAACCAAGCTTATTGCGGGTGACTTTAATCTCCCTCACGTTTGTTAGCCTACCCTCTCGGTCCTTCCCAATCCTATGCACCTGATCACTAGCATTCATCTTGGTGGCTGGACACAACATGTTGTCGAACCTACCAGAAATGGGAACATACTAGATCTGGTATTTACTCATAACATGCCTTTCATCGACGTGTCCGTAACACAAAATTTCCCCGGCAGTGACCATAAAATGGTTATCTGCCATCTGCCCATTAGCGGCTCACCTAATCCCGCACACCCCTCCAACAATAAATTACTATGCGGAAAATGGGCCTTGCTAGTCACTCCTATTAGCCAGAAAGACTGGGGTGGTTATTTTCTCACCCTTGGTCCTCAGCTTGCTGCGGATATTTTCTACTCCTTCTTCTCCAACTGTCTGAAAACATTGTCTAATACCTCCCAGGCTGTACCTAAAATGAGGTCCGCTATCTCGCCAATCTTTAAGTATCATGAACTTTTCAAACAACTACATAATTTCAACGACTTTTCAATTTTTAATCCACTCCAACCTCCTCTCTGCACTTACCCAAGGACAAGATAACACGCGACTTCGTGACCAAGAAGCCAAGGCATTGAGCCACCCCAACTAGTCGCAACTTCCTTCTATGTTGTATAAGTCTAGAAACGCTGATATTAGGGCCGACTTCCAACTTCTGATTCTGGATATTAACCTAACTATCACCTCACCACCTTGTAAAGCCGAAGCCTCCAATGCATTCTTTGATTCAGCCCTGTCTCCAGCTACTGTCAATGCCCCGCCCCCATCTTCACCACTCACTAACTCTGTCCTCTCTACGATAACCTTCGATTCCAGGAGTATTTCTCACCTATTACCCAAAAGCAAACCCTCTCCTCGATTAGGCTCCTATAGCTTACCACCAATTGCTTTTGTCAATGGCGGAAAGGATCTCCCCCTGTTGTTGCCGAACCTTTTCACTCTTTCACTTAATGATAGCACCGTATCTGCTAATTGGAAGCACTCTGTAATCGTTTCCATTCATAAAATGGACCTTTACATGAGGTATCCAATTATCACCCCACAAACCATAATCCCATCTAATCCGGGATAATGGAAAAAATAGTTAAAGATCAAATTATTAATTATTTATTAAGCCTCAGTCTTAATAATCACAACGAGCATGGATTACTCCGTTCGCGGTCCTGCATGACTTGTCAGCATGATTTCATGAATCTCGTCACCGACTCCGCTGAAAGTGGAAAGTCTATTTTTGTTCTTTATCTTGACTTATCTAAGGCATTTGCTCGTGCACCTCACCCTATGCTGGTTACTAACGGTGTTATTCACTGCAGTGTTTCAGGCCCCCTTCTTTTCCTCCTACATATAAATGATATGTTTCCTGCGATACTTAACGGCACGCCGTTTTTGTTCGCGGACGACATTAAGGTAGTCTACACTTTTAGTCTGGCAACCTCAGTACTACTAGCCCTCAAATCTCCGCTGATCTAGCCTCTTGTTATGAGTGAAGCTCAACCTGGGCGATGACATTCTCCGCCGATAAGTGTAATTTTTACCTACAAATGCCAGGTTCCTCCTGGTACCTTATGCGTCGGCAATTTACCCACTGACAGCCAGCCCTTAGTAAGGGACCTTGGCTTAAGTTATTGTTGCGCTTTCAACTTCTCCGAACATGCTCTCTTTTAAATGGCGATTGCTAAATAGTGTCTTGGTCTTCTGTTCGGGCCCATTCAGCCAAGCGAGAGCATTCTTTACATGTACAAAGTACATACCAGGCCCCTTCTCGAGTGTCGTCCTTTATCCTTCTCTAGTATGCAAAAATCCGACGGGACCATTATCAAATGTATTCAGAGAAGCTTCACAACGCAGCTTATCGGTTGGCCGTTTAGAATAAACTAAAGGGAACCATGTTAATCTGTCGAAATTGAACCATTGTGGCTTCTTTGCATGAAGCTGAACCCGGTATTTTTGTATAAACTATTGACTAAGCAGTCGTATTCCTCCAACCAGTTGTGCTTCTCCTCGGGTACTGCATATTCACTCCGTAATGGACAGTATACTATTACCACACCCTCCGCGAGGACTGTTCTGTGCTCGAAGTTCTTTCCCTTCACGTGCTTCAGAATCTGGAATAAACTTCCTTTGCACATCGGAACTTCTCAGTCAAAGTATGCATTCGTGCATGCCAGTGATAAATTCCCTTCTGTTCCAACTGGTTTGGGCTCATTCAACGTGCACATAACCGAACATCAAGCTTACGAGAAAGGCTTCGACTCTTACGCCGTTGCTTGGCTTCAACGCTTTACCTTACCTTCCTAAGTAATTTCACCGCTTTTGAATTCTGAATGCGCTGTTAAACCGCTTCTCCATAGACTTCCCCATCGACATATTTAAAGCATCTATGCGTCCACCAATTATTCTTCCATGCCAACTTATAGGATCCTGCCAATTTCACTCCGAAATAAGTCCTTCCAAATGCCTTCGCATTTATAGAGAGACCACCGTAATACTCCTCACAGATTGTCAGTATGCCTCATCCGCTCCACGATTTACTACATTTGTTCATTTACATCACGTCTGCGGCCCTGAAACCAACCTCAACAAAGCTATAGAAACTGCACCGGTAATGAATACATGGTCCGCTGTACAGATATATATGTATATATATATATATGTTCAATACTGTCCTGTGGTTATTAACACAAGCACGGTGAGTGACCGAACGCTCATCGATATCTCTTAGCTTAGGTTGCCCCTTTTCCAGACCAGTTACCACCACATATATTTCCGTCACCACCTCCGCGATTTTGAAACGGGAAATCCAGCCTCATTTCTCTCTTTCAGCGTGGCTCACTAACTGAACTCAGCATCCAGTTATGACGTCATCAATTATGCGCCCACCGTATACCCCAGCTAAGTATCTTCCGTAATTTCATGCAGAACTTAGTCTTTTCTTCTGCTGAATGGCTGCTTTAGGTGAAATATTAACCTCCCCATTGAAAAGTTTTGGCTTCGTCTTATGCGTTTCCTTTTTTAGTCTCACGCTCCACGGCCTGATGGTCTTAGGGATCCGCTGCATCGGTGAGCCCGAGCTTCACTTCTGTTCTTTCCTTTAGCCGTTGACCCTCAGCTGGGCCATACCCGGACTGCTTTCCCCTATCTCATTTCTCTTTCCAGTAATCTCCAGTTCCGGTCAACCATCTCGGGCACAATGCTGACTACCTCCCTGGCTGGCGCACCTGGATGATAATGCTGTTTGGCCGTCTGTCGATCGCTGTTCCCGTTGGCTCTGTTGTCTAATTTCCCACAACCTGTCCAATTGGTCCCGGACCATAAACCCTTATCGTGGTTTATCAGACATCTGTACAACCATCAATGAACACTCAAGCCAATCCCAACGGTGCTGGGCGCGGTCAGATCCCCCGATTTGACTGAGGCACATCGGGCGTGCAGGCAGTCTGCGACGATGTGCGAGCGCAACTAGGCTGGTGAACCACACCTCCTATGTTCACACCACGAAGTGTTTTTCAGGTTAGGTGTCCAGCGCACGGTCGCCCCCACCCAGAAGCACCGGTTGCGGATTGCACGCTCCAACTGCCCTCGCCTTACCGCATTTATCACTGTCCTTTGCGGACTGCACGCTCCTAACATTCTTCCGCCACGCTTTGCTCATCTATCGTTCTTGTCAGCACTCATCGCCTCCCTTCCGTGTCGTTCTACCCCTGTATGTACACTCATCTATTCTGTTTTTATTCCTATTGTGTTTCAAAATGACACTCACTGCATGATATCACTGTCACCCTATCCATTTTACTCTGCCAGGCATGAAATATTTTCTTTTCCTCCCATTTCTTCCCTGTCGGCCCCCAATCTGTTTCCACTTGGTACCTCCATATACCCCCAAAGCTCATTGGTCGTATAGCTCACCAGCTGCTATTTTGCGAGATCCTTTTTTGTCCATCTTATGATTCCCACCATTACGCACTAGACACATCAGTCCATGACCAATCACCATATAAGAACTCGTCCTTCCAAAGTTTGCATTTTTCGACCAAATTTCATATTTTCACCACCTCCATATTTTCCACGTCTGAATTCGCAGTTCTTCCGTGGGTCTTCTTCTTAGGCAATGTTCCGATTGGCAACTTCCGGCTCAACCCACTTCTTTAATCATTGCAGGCAAGCAGTTCTCCAGTTCCATTCTCCCAACTCGGACACACAGCTAATTCTCGTGCATTTTTATCCCATCACAGGCTTTCCGTCCGGATTCTTTTTTTCTTCTCGGTCTTCATCCTCTGTCGTCTGCAGTGAAACGATCTGACTAATCATATTTTACCTAGTTTTCTCTGGTCAACACTCTCGTCTGCTTCGTATATTACTCGCCACAGGCATCTTTAGTGAGCCCTTCAGGCTGTGCTGCCTTTCCGCTTTCCACCTAGTGTAAAGTCATCGTAACGTCATCATTCCCACCTAAAGTTTCAAACCATGTGATTTTGCCATTACTTGATCTTTCTGATTCTCCACTTCTTTATTTCTCTCCCGTGTTAATTGCTGTTACAACTGAGGCATCTTTGCACCAAAGTTCTTCTAACCTCCAAGTTACTCTTCCCCAGTGACCTTTTACATCCCTCCAACCATCCCGTACTTCCATCCGCTCTGCGCTCTCCAGCCATTTTCACGGCCATCTTATTGCTGCATAATGTACGTCCATTTATTACCGCTTCGTCCGTGTTCGACCGTCACCAAATGTCACACCTGCAATAACCAGATTGTTATATTCACTCTTACCTGTGTTCATCGATCCTTTCCTTCATATTTCCTTGTTTATCAACTTCTGCTCACAACCAATATTTCTGTGATTCTTAAGTTGGTTCTCTTTTGCTGTTGATCCTCCATACTCACCGGTCATAAGCAAATTCATCAGGCTTTATCCAAGTTAACTCCGTACCATTTGACTCAACCCTATCTGTCTCTTCCCGGAACTACTACTTCCGTGTCCCGTCTCTTCACTGCTATTCGCTCCTGCTTCGGTGTATATATATATATATACCTATATATATATACTTGTATCCACATATTTTCCCTGCCTCCTTCAGTTCTTTTTCCACCACGTCACCGCCCCTCATGAAATGCGTCCATTTTTCCATAACTGTGCCGCATATTTACCGTATCTCGATCCTTACGCGGCATTGATGCCATCCAACTCACTCTTTACGTCTTGCGTTGGGAGCTCCTTGCTTTCAAATTGACACCGTCCGTTTATCGCAATAAAGCATTGCTCATGGCTGTCCAGTTTCCAGCCATACAACTCAAATTTTTGTTTTTCTCTTCTCTTCCTTCTTCCTTTTTTTTCTTCATCTTTTCTCGTAACGATAAATTCTCATGCTGATTTTCAGTCTTCCACCTGTAAAACTCCCAGGCCCCGTTCTCCCCTACTCGGCTCAGCCAGCAGCTCCATCTGACCTTGACCCTCAAATTCACCAAGCCCATATATGAATTCATCTCCTTGTTCTCTTACACTCCCTGCATCACCCCTTGGTGTGCACAAGCTTATCTCCCTCTCATATCTCCCATATTTCATCCTACCCCGTTTGCGTTACGTATTTCTAAGTTTTCCATAAACTTTGTCTGTCACTTTTGTCGCTTGTAAAACTTTGATCATGCTTAAGGCATGCTTCAGGCTTTTCCGAAATAAACTATCACCAAGTGGCTAACCAAGTCAAGACCATCCAAGGTTGGTGACTTAGTGATGATCTCCGACGAGCACACCCATTTTAGCACCCGGTATTTGGGCTTTGCCATGGAAATCATCAACAGCTCTGACGAACTGATAGGAACCGCCAAAGTGAAGGCTGCCAGTGGAAAGTTTACCCGCGAGGTACGTAGTGATGGCTTCCTCGAGATTGTGAAGACGGAGCAGTCTACACCACTGAACTCTGGTAGACTTCTCCCTATTTGCGCTTTAGGTGGTTCAAACATCTCTGGTGTGACGTACTTACCTATCCATCTAAACTCACACTCAATCGCACACGCATATGAGGCATGCTCCTGTTCCACAGCCCCCAACAAACTTGTCGCAGTTCTAACCATTCTTCGTTTGCCACGGACTTTATAGAAGACGTTTTTCGTGTGTAGTAGTTTTTGCAAAGAAAGAATACTGAAAATTCTTCCAAGCATTCTGCATGCTTTGTGAACTTGACTATATTTGAAATTAATTTGGAAAGCTCGTCCATACGCCCACTTTTGCACGTTAATTTATTCATGTGAGGCGTTTGAATTTGGCCTTGAACCATTTCTGACTGCCGTGCTTGATCCACGGGTCTCTGAACCGTTGATTTGTACCGTTCAGTCTATTTGGCCGCAAGCTTGAGGTTTGTATATATTTATACCTTTTGTGAATTTCAATCTGGTACCACAGAAACTACAAATCAATCTTGCTCTGGTTTTGGCAGTCTTTTGAATTGGCTGCGCCTTGCCTGAGTTGCGAGAATTGATTTACAGTAGTTATTATTTACTGGCGCACCCAAACAAACTCGCACTCAATCACCCAAATGTACGCAAGACGAGTTTAAGCTTCATGACCTCCATCAAACACATCGCGGTGCACACCTTTCCTCATGCACCACTGACGTTATGGAAGGTATTCCCCTATGTGGTAGCTGTTGCTGTCTACCCACATACCAAATTGTGACCCCGCCCATGGTAGGAACACGCACACACACTATTGCAAGCACACGCAGCCAATTCACCACGGCTCTTCCGAGGACAGCGCATACGATTCCCTTTTGTGCCCGCCATCGATCAGCCGTTCTCGTGGATGATACAGAGTAACGTCTCGTCGGTGTAGCCACTGGATCAAGTGCGACCGTGAGTAGAACGCCAACGCCAAAAGTATTAGGTACGCGCACCGACAGTAGGGACTAAGTAGGTGGGGAGAATCATTACCCTTAAACTAAGACCTTTGATTCTGCTGGGATTCGGGAGGATTTTGGTGGGCGGTGTAACGGCCGGTTGTGGAAAATCTCCCAGAAACACTACAGTTTCATGCTTCCTTGACATCGATCGCTCATATACATAATTGCGTGTTTTATTGCACTACATGTTTCATGAACCAACTTCCAACTATTCTGTCATATCCTTTTTTCGACCTGCATGAAGCTCGCGCTCCTTCCTCGCAGGCCGCAACTTCGTTCTCGTTCTCTGAGTCTCTGTGATCGCATAATGGAAATTCGTATTTGCTATATGTATTTGTTCATTTAGTAATCTATTATTGTAGAATTAGTGGATAATCGTGTCCTAATTTAAGGATCCGTTTCGAATTAGGTTACTTATTGCTGAAGGGAATTTTACAGACAAATATTAGCTAAGGTGTTACTGCCCACGCGAAATACGCTTTCGGACCTCGCCAGCCTCAGCCACTTGTAGCGTGGGCCTGACGCCCGTTTATCTGTTGAGCATGGAATGCAGTATTCGGCCGCTGGGTCCTTTGTCCAACGGGCCGACCAACATGACCGTTAGGGTGGAAGATAGAAGAAGTTTGTCGGAGTATGAGCATTGATATCTCCGAGGCTCCGCCCAATTTGGTGGCAACAATGTATCAGGAATGATGAGATTAGACTAAAGGAGATGGAGACCAGGGATCAGCCTATGGATGAGTACTTGAACTATATGGATTGAGTTACACGGAACAGGGCGAGACGGGATCCCAGGAAATGAGTAGGTGCGAGCCTAAAGTTTTTTTAGGTACTTGCACCAGCTGGGTTAGGAAACGCCCCGGGGCAGCAGCTTCGAGTTTGATGTAGATTGATTTCAGCTTGAGCAGCCAAAAAGACGTTTTGTATCTCCGAAGAAAAAATTAAGTTTCAAGGTACCGTAAGCTTCACCATATAAGTAAAACAAGAAATCGTTGTTTTGCGAGTGTCTTGCTTGCATGTTGTGACGAAAGATCTCGGGACAGAGGGTTTTTCGAGGGTTTACATGTTGCATCCTGTTACCAGGCTGCCTTGATAATATTCGCATGAACAAAACTTGATATTTTCTAGCTCCTTGATGAATTCATTGGATGGATCGCCGAGGTCTTAAAATTGAGAGAGAAAAGGGAAACTCAGCGTGCAGTAGAAAAAAAGAATGGAAGCAAATAAATCAATCGGCAGTTGAATGGGAGGCAAAATATTAGTGAAAACTACAATGAAGCCCAGCTGACCAGCTGGGTGGGAAAGTTAGCTGCAAAGACATCCCACCATGATATGGCACTACTCGCAATGCAAGACACCAACATTCATACACTTTTACACAAATATGGTGGATTCCTCCAGCCTGAGAACCCGCGGCACGTTGGGATTTTGTAAATTTTATGTGGTGATGTGTTACAAGATGATACCCCTTGCCCAGGAGCTGACTTCGCTTCTTTACTTCCGTGGTTCATGCCTCTGAATTTCTTAGTGTCCTCCGGGACTCTTTTACGCCCTCTGGCTTTTCGCAGTCTAGTCTCGCACCTCACTTTTTGTTGGCTTATACCGTGGTGCCCCAGAAGAACTTTTATTTTGTGAAACATTCGTACCGGATATATATAGGGGCCAACCAGAGACTGACAAACATCAGCTTTATTTTCTCAATTTTATTAGGAATTTCATGCCAGGCCGATGGTCGTTACACCAATACAGCAATTGTTTTTGGCAATGAGGGTAGTATCTGTTTGCTCTATTATGGAAATATGGCACAGGCTTCTTCCTGCAGGATCATATCCCACGAGCTGTAAAAGTTCGGTTCTGTGTGTGGCCATAAGTGCTATGGATTCGTAGTAATGTCGCCAAAATAATTAAAATGATGGATTAACTTGTGCAGAGGTCAACTGCTATGTAGAGGACCTGACAAGGGGGGAATTTTCAAATATTTTTACCGAAAAAGTGGGACGGATGCTAAAATCCAATATCTTTCTCGTCAAACCACCACTGAACAGCCTAAGTGCCTGTTCACTGATACTCAGCGAACAGTTTTGGGCCCGCGTGGTTCAGCTTGCGCTTGAAATCAGTAATGTTATTACAAGGAGCGATTATGGGCGGCAACTCACCCTAGGAGTTTACTACCCAATTTGTGAAGAATTTTGATCCTACGTTTAGTGTGCATCCTTCTTTTTTTGGATCATTACCCTTCAGGCCGCCTGTAAGCGCGGGGTGGAAACTTGTGCGGAGATTGACCGTACTGATGCACTTCGCAAAAGCAAAACTTTCGATATGGTTACCTTTCAGGCCTCTGCTTTTCATGGAGAAAAGAAATAAATAAGCCAGTCACCCTTTATAGAGCTTGTGCCTGTGCGCTCTATTATTTCGTGGCTCAGACGCTTGTCACTCATGCACACCTATACACCTCTTTGACCTGTGCTTTCCCTCCGAGGCGGGTAGTGATTTGAAGGTAGGTTGAGGCTGTCAGTCCATGACACGGCGGGAAGGTTTGAACGATTTCACCAGTGTGAGACCCTGGGATTGGAGTTCACCTGATCCACCCATCAAACGGTTGGAACCATTACGTGATATGGTTAGTTGTCGGGAACAGTGGTGCGGTCGTACTCGAATTGTTCCTTTGTCTTCGTGATTTCGGCTTATCGATGAATTATTGGATCTTCTTTCTTGCTGCCTTCATTCTCTCTGCCTTTTACTGGGAGATACCGGAAGGTAGCGACCGAAACCAAAGCAGAGCAGTGCAAGATCAATTGTTGTATTAACCTAAACTGATCTAATGTGCCCATGCGATCCCCAAGAAGTCTAGTTTGGTGACCAGATAATTTACGCATGCAAGGGCCCTCAGTGATCCAAGGAGAGAACTTCGATACACACCAGCTCATGCTTGAGCCGATGTGAGCCTGGTATCTTTGACCTGCACCAATTGAGCTCTATAACTTAGGTGTTTTCTAATTCGTCCTAAAAGTTTTGGGGCGACACTAAGTGTCTTCGGGTTGCCCGGCGATAAGTGATAGTTTAGTGATAGTTTAGCTGTCCTTAAGGACAGCAGCTGCTTTCCTCCGCTCGTTCTTCCAGGTCTATCCTGCTAGCGACTTCACTCAAAAATGGTAGCAGACTAGAGGGAAACGATCTTTTTCTTACGAGCCTGTGTTGCCAGCAGGCCATCACACGGTTTCCAGTGTTGCTCGGTTGGTTCACCTCTGCCCATTCCCCCTAATACTGTGAGTGTTATTGGCAGTAGGCTTACGGGACGGTGGTTTGGAGCCACCTCCCTTTTGCCTCCTCCGTGAACGAGGACAACTTGCATTAATCTCCAACTGGCCGGTAGCCTCCTACATGCCCAGAAATACGTTGGATAGCGGTTAGCCGTTCATCCAATACTCCGGCTAGGACTTCTCAAAATGCGAGGTGAACTCCACCCGGCCCCTCAGCCTTGTTAATGCTCATACTGTCCAACTCCAGATCGTCTCCACTGACGACTTCGTTTACAGTGATCCTCCGCTGGTTCATGGTAGTTCTGCGTTTTCTCCCGATGTCTTGTCTACGCAAACGTTCGAAAAAGTTGTGCCACGTCTGCGCTTTCTCGTAAGCGCTTGCAGACCGCCCGTCGTCTTCGTTGGCTGCTCATTTTACAACGACTCTTGTTTCAGCCTTAGAACGGAAGCAGGCATAATAAGCACTGAGGAATACCTTGACTTAACGCTCTAAGGCTGCTTTTTATCTCACCTAACATTATCACTGCACCCTAATGTCACACTCACGGGCTCTCGTATGTTGCAGCAAACCCTAGTGTCCACATGTCGGTCGATAACCACACCAAAAGTTGTGTTTCGCCATTTACTGCTAGGTGATTCGGCTTGTCTACCACCGTGGTTCGCCCAGTCTTTTGACACGTTTGAAAGGGGCGAGTCTTTCCTCAACACTGAGGAGTTGGCTTCTGAGGATGGCCCTTCCCACTTTCCGTGCCTGATGTTGAGGGCCCCAGTGAATCCCACCCGCTACCTTCCTGACTGCAATGACTTCTAAACCTCTGATGTTTTTTCGCGTCTCACAGCCTCTCTGGGGAGCCCGTTTGACTGGGGACCTGGGAAACACATGGTGGCCTCTCCCAAGCAAGTTGGTGAGCTGTAACTCACTCACTTCCTTCGGAGGCCGGGTGACCACCAGATCAGGTACACACGGACTTTGCCCCCTTCCCTCCGGGTCGACTGTTTGAGGTCCTGGGAGGGTGATATGCGATCCGCCAGCTCAACTGACTGTCTACGGCGGTGGTAGGCGTTCAAGACAGAAAGGCCCCCTCATGTTTGCTTCCTGGGAGTTGAAGTTCACCACCAATAAAATGCGGGATGTCTGCAAGGCAATCGTGGTTCAATACTCCAACTCTTGAAGGTCTTCCGAAGTCGATTTTTGGTTGGGTTATACGCTCACTGTATCCAAAGGGCTTCTCGGATATTGTAGACAGGATAATGAAACTTGTATACTTGAGGTGTAAAGAGAGATTCTCGGGACTGCTGTTTAAGGTCTCCGTAGACTAACAGCATCTTTAATCCTCCTGCCCTGCCGTCTGTGTCGGTAGAATCAGTATCCCCAGGTGGATAGGAGCCCCGTGGCTGCCCTCTGATATGGTCTTGTCTCATTTTTCACAATGCTGTCGGCTCTCATTATTTCAACCTCCGGTTCCTTCCCATTGTTTCCTGTGCCGCAAGCATTGGCAAAGACTACTGTGATCTTCCCCGTGGGAGGTACTGTACCGCTACCTGCCGGACTTTACTGATTTGTCTTCGTAGCTGGCTGTCGGACTCATCGCCTCACAACCGTGTTCGGAAGATTAATCCGTACGGTTTCTGGTTGCACTGTGCTTGCATTGGTGTTCTTGCCCCTCTATAGGTTTGCTGGTCACCGGAGATACATGTTGTGATGTATGATGAGCTATTATCGTTGTTCCAGTGCTCTTCAGCGGGGTGGACGTGCCCCCCCTCCCGTGAGTGGGATTCCCACCAGGTGTTTCTGAAGCCTTTACCTGAGAGATCCGGCTCCACTCGCACAACTCTATTCGTGAGTCAACCAGGTTGGTCCAGTGCTGCTAAGAACCAGTCCCGGAAAAAGGTGTTCCCAAACTCCACCAACAGGTCAAAGGCCTCGATTTTTTCCTGGGTTGAGTGACAGGCGGCCAAGCCGAAAAGATTATCTTCAGAGGAGCGTGCTCGGGCGCACTAATCTGCCTGAGTAGGTTTGTATGTTGGA
The DNA here is from genome assembly GCA_948099385.1 of Fasciola hepatica. NCBI lineage: Eukaryota > Metazoa > Platyhelminthes > Trematoda > Plagiorchiida > Fasciolidae > Fasciola > Fasciola hepatica. The sequence continues at coordinate 10,455,299 of CANUEZ040000019.1, forward strand.
GCTTCGGCTCCCTGAACTGCTGTTTAGTTGACTATCACATCGGTTTAGTCACCTCCTTCATAAAGATATTCCTCTGCCTTCCCATGGCAATCTCCGCGGTGTCCTCAAATTGGTCAGTTTTAAAGCTGTGGTGGCCCCTTAGTCTCCTATGTTTTATTCACGGTCTATATTATTGACTGCATCCTGAAGTCCGGACATCTCGCTCACGAGTGGCTGCTCCGATCCTTCAAGCCCAGCTTTACTTTTTGTCGTTTGTGGGTTGGTATCCATGTTCTGTGGTCTATTGTGGGTCACTGTAGCTCCCCAATCCGTGGATAGCCCCCTTTTACTTAGACCTCCGCGTGACTGCGATCCAGGTGCAACTACACGAACAGTACTGGTCCACTTAGGGCTGGAATGCTCAGGGTAGTTTATGGTCACCAGCAGAAATCTCATTGCCTCGGATGATACAACCTTTCGCATATCACTCAACAAATTTCTCTTCCTATCGACCCTTTCACGGTTCTTTAGGATGGCACACACGGACACAGACAGTATGGCCAAACTGTAAGTTTCCATCCTCGGGAACTATCTAACCTAAGTTCTGGTGAGATTATTGCTTGGAACCTGGACGGAGCTGACTCAAGATGACCGGGAGCTTCACTTTAGGTGGATTGAGATATAATACAGACTCTGGACACTCCCCAGCGCTGGAGACACAGACACTTTTAGCCTAGTTGTTGCGGCCACTGTATCAGGACTCCACGGATATCATCAGAACATATTGCCTTAAACTTTGCTCGGCTTACGTTGTGGCAACCTATCTCGAAAAACCATCCTAACCGACGAAATCCTTTTCTTAGTAAGTGGAAGTTTAGTGATTTGGCTGCCAGCCTAGTTGTTTTATTCGACGATGACCTCTGCAGTACATGAATGCTGGCCTAGACCGTGTCTGCCGCCCACAGTTGACGCAAGTTCTGACGCACACTTTTGGTTGTGACCATTCTATATTCATTCACTTTCGGAGCAACACAAAACTTATCCAAGTTAGAGCTAGTTGGCTTTTTGGAGGGAGACCACGGCATGAAGCTTCTATTTTTTCTACCATATTCCTCCCAAATTACTCAACTTGATTACACTCTTTAGGATTTGCTGGGTCTTACGATCAGAAGAAACATGAATTCAGTTTCAAGGGGATACGTATGTCTGTTCATTTGCGATATATATCTTATGATTATGATACACCGCGTAACCCCAAAATTCGGTATCATTTATTTTGAAAGTCTTAAAAGTCCGCGAAATGTAGCATTTTCCCGAGCTTGTATGTTTTGTTCCTACCGGTTCTTTTATACTGGCCTCATTTCCGCTCTCGCAGTTCCTGTCCTCCAGGTGATCCGACCGAAGTGCAGCTGGGAAACTCTTTAACCGGGTTTCCGAACCTATTCTATCTAGCCTCTCTCGTAGAGTTTCTCCTAGGAATGTTCAAACTTCACGCATCTTCACATCCCAGTGTAGCTCAATTTTCTTGGCGTCCTGAGTTCTGGAGTCCTGAAATACTATAGGAGTTCAAGGTCTTAGGCATCTTTGTCCCGGCTCTTGGTGAAATCTTCGATCGCCTCTCACATTCATCGGCCTAAAGGGAGGGTTAAGGGAGGCGGGGAGGAGGGGGACGGAAAGGCAAACAAAACAAAATATGCATGAACTTAGGCAACCTATCAATGGGAACATTACTTAGGGAGGAAAAGTTATGCATCCTTCATAGATAAATAACGAAAGAGAATTGCGATAAAGCATATCTATTTCACTTCTTCATCTTGAGACAGGGACTTAATGGGGAGGACTAAGTTAAAAGTCTCACTTTTCTTAAAAATGGGTTTTTTCGCAGAATAAACCATCATCTGGAAGAGCCTACAACAGAAGAATGACCCTCCAGCGAAAACGTTCAATTCATAGAGGGGTACTTCGTCCTGGTTTAAAGGCTCTTGTGCTTTGACTATGAAGAGAGGAGACCGAAGAGAGGGAGAAGCTAGCCTCTTGATCTGATCGAAGAGGGTGGAACATCAAACGCAGATCGCCTCTTATGGTTTCTAATTCAGCTGGGTGGAGATTGAAAAGAGGTAGACGGATGGGAGAATATAGGTGGGACGGCCCTCAAAATGCTCTGGCGGAAACCCTCTGAACTCTTAATAGAATTCTGGGATCTCGGACAAGATCAGGGCGCGCTATCTGACCAATTCCCTTCAGCAAAATAATAATGTGCGTACCGGATGCTATGGGTAAATCAGCCCTGCAGATGCGCGGGAAGGACCTTCAAAACACCAAGGACTCGAAAGGCGGACTTTCCCGCAAGTTGATAATGATGGGGGAAGGATAGTTTGCAGCCCAACCAGAAACGGGGCACTCCGTGCCGGTTGACCCTTCGCAGCCTGGCTGCCCTGGGAATGGAGGATATGTGACTAGTCTCCCTGCCGAATGACATGACGGCGCTTTTGTCAGCCTTAACTGGGAAGTTGCGATCCTCGGACCAGGTTTTCGCTTCGTCGACCGGAACCTGCTGTTGTTCGACGCCTGAACTCCCGAGGGTTATATGACCCGCATCCACGGAAATGTTCACTGGGTGGGCCGTCAGAAGAACACATGTGAATCAGGAATAACAAAAGGCCTGAGGCCAACCATTGGGGGACACCATTTATTGCCGGTGGAGGTTGGGACAGGACATTCCCCACCGCAACTGCAGGTAGCTGCGTAAGATGTGTAACAAACAGCCTGTAATCCCGTGAGCGCTAGCAAATGCTTATGGTGCAGCCAACGGGAAGATCAGTGACGTCATTCCAAAAGAGGCGGAAGTGCATGACCAGATCTAGTCAGTCGATGATATTCCACCAAGGGTATCCCCGATGTCCGGAACAATAGAACCCACTCATCTGGTTAGTCGCCGAAGCCTGGCAATGACAGGCAGCCTTTTGGGCCCACTGGCTATCGGGACTCATGAGCGTACTTTTAACGCTAAGAAAGCCACCATTTTCAACTTTCCTGACCGACCACATAAGCCCTCAACCAAACTCGGCTTACCTAATGCCCGCAACTAGGTACACTAAGGACCCTTTTGCATTCAGTCGAGCAAAAGCTCACAACGCAGTGGCTGTGCTTTGCCGTCCCAATTTCCTCACTAAGTAATAACTAAGGAAATATTAAGTAGATGGCAGGCCATTGCTAAGCCACTTCGTTTAAAAAGATCAGAATATTAGCAGATAAAATATCTCCTCCCAATGAAAAATGTCCCGACCATCAAAAGTACATCAACTTCTCCAACGTATCCTTTACCCGAAATATGGGTTGCCTCACTGCCTCAAGGTCTGTTAAATAACTCCAAAGCGAAAGCGTCTAATTGCCTGCTTCATGCCAGTTGATCTGGAAGTGACCACCTACCCTATTCCAGCCCATCTTCCTAGTCAACGATTCTGCCCTCTGCCATCATTCTTCACGTCTGCTAATGGAAACGACGTCCATTCCCCAACCCATTGCCGATCCGTGGTCACCGAAGTCTTGTGTATTCAGGCTCGCTACCGCCTATTACAACCTACTATCCACTGGCTCATCACCGGAAAATCCCCCTAGGAGGTCTTTTGCCAAAAGCCCTTCCCGTCTCAATTCATGTCCCACTGCTCGTCAGTCTGTCTTCTCTTAACGTGCTCATTGGGAATAATCAGACAACTGAAACAGACTAAAGACCGGGACGCACTAAAAGAACCTAACAAGTACTTAAGGTTCTGTACGAAACCGGCACTGGCGGGAGCTCACGTTCAGATTCTCGTGCAGTGTGTTAGCGAGTCTTTATTTCCGAAGCAGTACTTCTCTATGTTGAAAAGAAACCGGATATTCATATCCAGTGTAGCATTTCGGCGCCAAAAGCTTGATGAGCAGGATATTATGCGTGAGCATATCGTGGGTTTAGAACGGACACTTGTGCCATTTTCTCGTGTTCTCGATCAGCTAGCATTTGAAGAGGTTCAATCCTTTGAGGAATACGTCCAGTCAATTGTGCAAAAGCAAGTGAATTGGAAACGTGAAATATTACCCAAAAGGATAAAAGGATCGAAACCAGTGAATGAGTTCCCACCGGACCCTGAAAGTCTTGTACACGAATTATCTGACCTCCAGTTAGACAAAAAGGTGCTTCAGGTGTTATCCTTGGGACCCAACTTCTGCTGCCCAAGCAGTCGGAGTAAGCAACTAGACCCGGAGATGGAATTTGAGAACCTTTACGCTCAGTTGTCTAGCTTACTCTCCTCGTCATAGTTGGAAATGTAGGATTTCAAATCTATCTTAGGGAATTCGTGCTATCAGTATCATACGGCTAAGGCACCAACAAGTGGGCCATTATGGACAGAACATTTAAAGCCTCTGAGGGAATTACAGAAGAATGATCACATCATTATATCGAAACAGGACAAGGGGGCATGTATAGTACTCCTTAATAAGTCAGACTGTATCACCAAAATGGAAACCATTTTGAATGACACATGCAAGTCCGCGAAAATGGCAACAAAAAAGAACAAGAAGCAACAAATAGAGAAGTCTCTGTCAAAACTTTTACGACATCTGAAACAAAATGACATAACAGACTCGTCCGCTTTGGAACTGATACGGCCCACAGGAACTACCATTCCCGGATTGTACGGATTGCCAAAGGTTCATAAGAATGCAGTCTCCCTAAGACCCGTCCTAGGCATGTGCAATTTCCCGTAACATGCAGTAGCCAAATGGTTGACAACTCTGCTGGAACCGGTTAGACATAAAATACCAAAACAACCTAAAAGCTACATTTAAATCCATAAGCTGTGTAAAAGATCTGAATGTGAAAGGGCGACGGATGGTACTTTGGACGTCAGTTCACTCTGTACCAACATTCCAATCGGCGAAACCATCGGGTATTTACGTGACCATGTTGGAAGCAACTCAAATGAAGTAAGCGCCCATCCAGAAGCTTTGAAACAATTGCAATTCTTTTGCGCATACAACATTCAGTGCAAATTCGACGGTCAGATCTAGCGTCAAAAGAAGGGGGTAGCAATGGGCTCCCCACTCGGACCACTGTTTGCCGACGTCTTTATGGCGAAAATGGAAAATGGCCCACTTGAATCAGCGATCCACAGACGTGGTTTATGCGGACGCTATGTGGATGACATCTTTTGCTTGATCAGATAGGTCAACTATTAAGTTCGTTTAACTCAGCTCAGGACAACTTGCAGTTCACTGTGGAAACAGAATCAAGCATCACGATGGGCTTCCTGGATTTTCGGATGAATTGCCGTAAAGATGGTTCAATCAGCTTGTCAGTACACAGGAAGGCAACGTGGAACGGACAATACATCCACTTCCACAGCTTCGTGCCCGTTAGGTTGACTGGGAACCTAATTAGGTACCTCATAAACAGAGCAAGACGAATATGTTCGGAGGGAAAAATTGAGGAATAACCCCGAACGGTGCAAAGGATTCCCATGCAGAACAGCTACCCAGACCGCCTAGTTGATAAAATGGTGCAGATAGCGCATAAAACTCCAACAGAGTACATGACAAAAAATAAGTCAATGTACATAATTTTGGCATTCAAAGGCAACGCGTTGGCAGAGAAGGCCCAGAGGAGGTTGTCAGGCGTCATCAGCGTAATGTTTTACGCAGCTAACCTGCGAATGTTGTTCCAATCCAGGCCAGCAGTGATTTAGCCGTTGAAAGGCAAAATACCCGATTCTGTAGCCTCATTCTGTGTGTACTCATTCACTTGTTTCTGTGGAAGAGTGTACAACGGCCGCAAGACCAGACGTTTGTCTGAACGTATCCGCGAACACCACCCTGCATGGTTGAACACTGGAGTAATTAAATCGCTCACTAGCGCAGTCGTTTCACACTTAGCCCAGTCTAATCACACAGTAAACGTGTCTAGAGCTTTCCGTGCCCTGTATGAAATCCGGGATCGACAACCAAGACGAGCAAACTGTCGCATCCTGGCCACTGCTGAGGCTGTCGGCATCTGCCTACACAACCCCCCCTCTGTGTGCCTAAAAACAATTTGTGTGTGCTCTTCAGCTGCCCTGGCCATCCCTACACTCTACAACAGGCCACGTACCAGATGAGAACTGATAATGTGCGAGGAACAATCCACATGCTGTCTTGATTAAGCCCAGGTTACTATTATTTTCCTTCCTATTTTTGTCACTAATGCTCTCTTTGACTTCTTGCTTCTCTAATTTGTCAGGTTCCTCAACTTGTCGTAATATATTGTTATGTTATGGCATGAATATGAATCACTAGAAACGAGCTTTTTCGCCAATACTTCTTCTGATAATGGCAGAAAAATAATAAAAAGCAGTGAAATACTCGGCGGGAAGATGATGGCGATAGAGATGGCATCATTGGAGCATGCTATCCGCAACCGGTGCTAGTGGGCTGGACTAGCCGTGCTTTGTGCACCCAACCTGAAGAACACTTTGAAATGAACACAGGATGTGTGATCCACTAGCCTGATTGTGCTCGCACTTATTTTCAGACGGCCTGCTCCCCCGAAGTGCGCCGGCCAAAGCCGGGGATCTGACAGCACCCCGCACCTTTGGGAACAGCACTAATGTTCACTGATGGTAATGCATGTGGGGCGTAGTTCAACTATGAGAATATAAGATCCTCGATGAGATGGTCAAGTTGCTAAGGGTCTCAGAGGACGGAGCTCGCGGTTATTAACGGACCACACAGCAGCTTTATCCAGGTGCATATACCAATGTTGAGAGTGAAATGCACGTAAAAGTATAACTGGAAAAGTAAAAAAGGTAAAAAAGGCAGTCAAGTTGTGCCCCTGCTCTGGACTGCCGGTTAATAATAATAATAATAATAATAATTGTATATTTCGGATGCGCCCGAAGCATGCTAGAATGCATGATCAGATGATTATAGTGATGCCGGAATGACAATTCACAAAAGGGTACAACAAGTGCATGCAGAGTATCAGAGAGAGTGTTACAGTGAACTAAAACTGTAGTAATGCCCGGCAAATTTGAAGGTCAAGGTCGAATGATGTCAGTTGGTCTGGAGTACCTGCATAAGTGGTATATGAAATAATTACACTAGTGGAAATTCGAACATATTGAAAGGAAATGTTTTTGGTGCGCTACAGAATATGAGAGGCATATGGATAAAAATCTCGTCGAAGCGTTCGGTGAATTATTCACTTTACTACAGGCATGTCAAGAAGTATTAACATGGAAATATTTCAGTCTGAAAAGATGGTAGTATATAAAGTGGTGGCTGTATACTGGAGGAATCATATATGTTGCAAACAATTGCGTATTTCTTGGGAGGGATACTACCAGAGTGATGGTGGCAGGGAACGGCCGGAGTAAAACAGGTGAGCGTGCGGCAAGTTATAAACTTTATGTAGGGTTGGTATGAAATGTCAAAGCGGAAGTGGAAGACTAATCAATATTGACCGTGTGGTTACATCCATTATACAGGTGTTCAGTTCTGCGAGAGGAAAGGTAAAGTAATCCACAGGTAAGTGTACGTCAATAGATGAATGCTGTGTGATATGTACCATGCAAAAATGACAGATCAATAAAACTGCACAGGTATATCGCGGGAAGCGGCCGTGGATCAACGAATATAGAAATAAAATGTATCGGCCGGTGCAGATAGTGGTGTGATTTAGAGGCTGCATACGGGGTCAGTTTCGGTAATATAAAACGAATGCAACATCTGGAAGATCAAAGGTCTCGATAACGGTGATGGTATAGCAAGTAGACGGTGAGTGTCACATTTCTAATGACCAATTTGACAGGTGTAACAAATGATGGGAACGGAGCGGCGATGCAGCATGGGAAGTGTATCGAAGACGTTCAATCGTGGAGGGAACGCAGTGATCTACAGAGCCCGAACACTCGATGCAACAGCATTGCGGATGCGATCGGATGGACCGATGAAGAGTGCAGGTAGTTACTAATTACTTCGCTGCCCACTGGATGACTACTGAAAGATATGTCAGCGCCGGACGTTTTTTTTGGTGACCGATGAAGCAATGAACAGTGACAATAAAGGTGCCAGTGTTTGAACAGTATTAGCGAGTTCTAACACGGAACGGGCATAATGACATATGGGATTAAAATGAGTTGTATGAATGCAGTGAGATCGAGTAGTCCAGGTTCAAGAAGTCCGATGGCGGGAATCTTGGGGAAAGCGATCGTGAGACGGGCGAAAATGAAGTTGTGTGTAAATCTCGTTTGTCCTGTCCAGCAAGAGAGGGTCCAAGTTATTCCTGGGAAGTGGACGGCGACAATCGTCCTTAGGGTACAGGTTCTGAAAACAAAACGAAGAGGGCTGCAGTCTGGCAATTCTACCAGCTGTGGGTTAGGGGAGAAAGACAGAACACCAATATCATGCCAGTAACAGAAATGGGTGGTCGCGACGTTGAGGTCTTGTTTTTTGGATTAAACAACCTACGGAAAGCGGAGAAGACCGGTACTAGCGACTAATTCTTGTGAGGCTTAGTGAGAGTTACCAAAAAAGCAAGGAAGCGAGAATAGGCGACGCTGGGGGCAAATACTTATGTGTAGTTCGACGAATGGTTTATGGAAGACCACATCGATTGTGGCGATTCGTTCATCAGAACGAGGCCTGGAATCTTGTGTTGAAATAGGGTCTCAATGAGTAAGTAGTTGAAGCGTGGATGAGACTGGTACCTTGAGGACCATATTATATATGCTGCTATGTATTTTCTAACATTATAAATGCTCTTATACCTGGCGGCAGCTGATAAAAAAAGGGGCATACCGGTAAAAAATAAAGCATAAGAATGAGTGAGACTGAAGGAGGAGGAAGAAGCAGGATGTATGAAAAAAATGGCTTTTCAGTTCCTTCATTCGCTACAGGAATGGCCGCAGCTAGTCAAGCTTTGAGAATTCAGTCAGATGGTCGAAACTGTCTATTGTTGATTGTGTTCTCAGTAGGGGAGAGCGGGGCCTGCGGAGGAGTTGGTTTTAGAGGTCGAGGCCTCTCTCGTGTGCTACTTCATCGGCTATGCACATATTAGATAAGTGGAGTGATTGGATGATGCTGAGATATAGAATGCGTGCCGAGCAAAATTGGGACCTGGTTTGTGAAGCTCGAGGGGTGGTGGGCAACTTGTTCCCGAACCTATAGCTGACAAGACGGAAAAAATGTGGCCGTATGACCGATTTAGCCATAGTAGAAGGGACAGTATAGGGCCTGTGCCGAAGCGAGTTGGAGGTATCATACGAGAAGCTCACTGGGTCACAGGGAGAGGACCGGTTATGGAGCAGGTTATACAAGGAGCCTAAGTTTAGTCTTAAGCGGCGGAGCGACAGTGGGTCAAGATCCAGATGTTTGCATCGTTCTCTATAGCTTAAAGACGTGGACCAACCGAGAAGTTGTTTGGTAAAACGCCTTTGTATGCTTTCGAGTGCATCTCTGTCATATTTTGCCATGTTGGAAAGTATTATTGGGCAGTGTTCAACAAAAGGCTTGACGTGGGATTTGTAGATGCTGGCGATACCCTTCCGGAGACGAGGGGAGCGGGAGAGAAGGGCCACTCTTCTTCTAGCCCTGGCTGCTTGGGTAGCGGCGAGCTCAGAAAAGCTGAGGGAGCAAGAATAATTGAGGCCCAAATAACGGATGGTAAGTCGAATGGCTATTGGAAACCCACCAAAAGTTAAGGATCCCGGGGGCGATGGGAATTCATAGGTTAGCACGTCGCACTTGCCAGTGGAATTGCTCATCACCCAGGAGTGACAACAGCAGCCAAGTGCGGAAGAGTCAGCGGTAATGCTGCAAAGAGTAGAGGTAGCTTCATCACTGTACATAAGAACTAGGAGAGGACCTAGTACACTGCTCTGTATGACGCCATTTGTAGCAGGTTTCAGGTTAAAAGTATGTCTTTTGGTAAGGACCACTCAGGGACGAGGAGGCAAGTTTGAATTTCCGAAGGGGGAGTCCTGGACCGTTGGACTAAGCTTTAAGGGACTTTTTCCCATGTTATGGTGAAAGTGATAAAGTCCGGCTTGCACTCGCTAAAGAGCTAATAGGATATTCTCGCCCACCGAGCTGCAAAGAGAGCCACTTTCTACCAAACCTGGACTCTCAAGGGGTATGTTCAAATTAACTTATTTTCTTTATGTGGACCAGATCATCGCTGTACGCTCTCGCCGACTAGTATTTTGCAGTTTTCACTAACTTCATCTTACTTTCTAAGCCATGGGAACCTGAGACTCGTCTTCCCACAGACTAGGCTTCCGGCAAAATCTCGCTATTTTTGTTATCAGATACTTCTTGCTTTGCAGTAGGCTACCCCTGGCTATCCGTAAATGCCCGTCTTGCGCCAGTTAAGCTATACCCTTAAGCCACAGCCTACTGTTAGTGATATGTTACCTTTGAGAAGCGTAAGCTTACCCAATGGTCTAGCCCATGAAGGGGCGTGCGCCCCTAGAAGCCCGGCTTTCGACTCTCCTTCCATTCAGTTTTATCTTTCTCTTTGTCCTCACACTGTTATTGTCATCCTCCACCGGTCTTTACCCTGGTGCAAAGGGCTGACCGGGTAAGTATGCAAGAAATGCAACTCCTTTTTACCAAAAAATTACTGGGTCCACCTCCAAATTTGATAACAGGGCTGGGTGTGAGATACTTTGGCTTGAACCGAGATAGGCAAGTCTTTTCAAGCCTAATCTCTCGGTTCTCTCAAATTGTTTACACCCAGAAGACCACTCGTCTGATTACTCATTTGGTTTCTGCTGTGTTACCGCTTAGCCCCTCCCTCGTCGCAGGCAATCACCCATTACAATTCTCAAAACAAAGCTATCAATCCGATCTACATTTTTCTGTTACCCATTTCAGCCAGTGAAGAAGCTACTTGACTGGCTGCTTTCATGTTGCAAGCAAAAACAATTCAGAGGAATTCTAGGCAAACTCCTGAATACCAAATTCGCAATAAGCATGGCGTGCGCTATCATCAGCTTGGACCAGGCATATGGAGAATTTAAAGTTGGTTCCGGCTTCCTTATCTTATTTCTCTATCACCCCAACCCCGGTGTTCATTGCTGGTTAAACTTTGATATTACTTATGTTCCCGAGAAACGTTTTGCTCCGTTTTTTCATGAACCGTACATAATACACGATGACCCAGAGTCCAAAGAATATGGCTGTGTGGTTCGTCTACAGTAAGTCAGGCATGCTACGACGGCACTAAATCTTGCAGTGGACGCATCCACCCGACTTTCTTTTCTTTGCATGACTGTTCATTGCCTCCCTTCCTCAGCATACACTCGTCCAGCCTGGCCCTACTTTATGTTGCTCGATCAACAGTCTAAAGCGGTATCCAGGCATTGGATTCATTTGGCTCCCAGAACAATCTGTAGTTGGAGATGGCGGTTGAGAGAAGCCGGGCCTGTGTCCATTCTGTGTGCATGCTTGTCCCGCTTTTATACCTGTAAAGCTTAGAAGGGCAGCACCACTGAGGTCAATGGGGCCTGAACCATGGCTTCCTCCGAGGATGGGGAAAACAACCTGCCCATGGCAGTTCTTTGCACCAAGTGCGTATGTCGTAAAACACGGGGGACGGAGGAGCTCTGTAAAGTTCCTGTGTGGGCTCAACCACAAATCTGGAAAAATTCTGATCGATCGAATAGTTTAATCTCTGTATCCATCTCCCACGAACCGGTCTGGGAGGGCAACTGGCGCCTTCACCCACCAGACTAGACCCGACCCTGCAAATGGGGAAACCCGACGATCGTGCCCATCATATGTTCACCGCATACGCCTTTGATTTTACCAGTGATAATGTTAAAGGCTTATTTCGGAGACGCCCAGGGCATGCCTTACGCGTGTTCAAATTTTTACAAGCGACAACACGGACAGACAAAACTAATGGGAAATTTAGAAGAATGAAAGACAAACGAGAGGTAGGTAGAACCAGAGGGGAGATGAGAGGGAGACAAATGTATGCTCACCAAGGAATAATAGAGGAAGCTCAAGTAAGCCCTGGGATAGATTCAAATGTGTCTGGTGAATCCAAAAGTCAGGGTCAAACGGAGGAGCTGGCTGAGCATAGCGGAAGAGATTGGGATCTGTAGGTTTTACCTGAGGGAGACTGAAATTCGGCAAGAGGAACGATGAAGAAAAAAAAGAAAAAGAAAAGAAAAGAAGAACAAAAATTTGAGTTGTATGGTCTGGGACTAGGTACCCATGAGGTATGTTTAATTGCAATAGATGGACCGTGTCAAATTGAAAGCAGGGAGTGACCAATGCAAGACTCAAAGTGGGTCAGATGGCAACAGTTGTTTGGAAGAGTCGAGATACGGTAAATACGATGCACAGATATAGACGAAATGGACGCATATGGTGAGGGGTCATGGCAGGGTGGGAAGAGAACTGGCTGGCAAAGAACCGGAGGATACAGGAAAATATGTTGATATATTTATACATATTTATCTATACATACGTACTTTTATATATATATATACATATGAGGGCAGGAGCAAATAGCAGTGAAGAGATAGAAGACGAAGTAGCAGTGCTTAGGAGAGACAGGGGGGTAGTTAAAATCGTACAGAATTACCCGGACGAATCCTGATGAACTTGTTTATGGCAGGTGGGCACAGGGACCACTAGAGAAAGAGAAATGACTTTGGGGGCACAGGAGTGACGTCCGTGAGCGGCAGTTGATAACCGAGGGGATATGAAGGGATTGATGGACGAACACGGGTAAGAGCGAATCTAACAATCCGGTGATTGCAGGCGTGACATGTGGCGACGGTCGAGAATGGGTGAGAAGCTATTGAATGGGCGTACACTATGCAGCAAGATGCCCGTGAAAAAAGCTGGAGAACACAGAGCGAAGGGAAGTACAGAGTGGTAGGTCCAGCGTAAAATATCATTGGAGAAAGGTAGTTTGTAGATGTGACGAACTGTGTTGCAAAGATGCAGCACTTAAAACAGAGAATAACGTAGCAGGGCAATAAGAAAGCGAAGGATCAGAAAGATCAGGTAATGGCAGATCATATAGTTTGCAGCTTGAAAACAGTGACGCAACGAAGACTTCATATTAGTTGGAATGCAGAAAAGCGGGGCAGCCTGAATCGCACGATGAAGATGCCTGTAGTGAGAAATATACAAAACAGATGAGAGTATTAACCAAAGCGAACCGCGTAAGCGAAGGCCAGTCGGATGGTACTAGTGAAGATGGCATAGGACGAAGACCGAAATGAAAAAGGAAGTTCCCGCCTGCGCCTTAATGTGACGAAAGCGTATCGAGATTTCCACTTATACATGTCAACCCTGGCTTTTATTACCCACCACCTTCCACATGCGCACCTTTTAGCCGTCAACCAAACTGCACTTGTAACCGTTCACAACTTCCCGCGGGAAGAAAATATCCTGTTCTATGATGCTCATCCTGGTATACTGGTCAAAGCATAGTTATAAAGTGGGAAACAAACAGAGAATCCTAGCGCGTACGCCCGGCTCTCACTATTCAAAATGTTGTAACTTATCACACCGATTCACATCTCCCGTTTCGGCCTATCCACAAGGTCGAGAATTGTACTTGGACGGCTATCGATGACCGACCATCTTGTTTTCTACAAATCTTCCTTCGAATAATGCTCATGAAGCATTGAATATTGTTCCAACGTGTTCTTTGACTGAGCCCGTCACGAGACATCCGTCCTTTGAAAGGAGAATATCTCTTCTTCTTTCACCCCTCCATTTTTTAACATAAAGATCCCGTAATAACCCTTATGCCGTTTGATATAAAGAATGACTTTCCTTTAACTAACTGCAGCTGTAAGGCACCTCGAGCAACGAGTAGTGAGTCCACAGGAATCCCAAAGAAAAACAAGATTGATTAGCGAATCCTGAACAACACTGCAAATACATGCAAACCTGTGTCGTACGATCAAAACGGCTCAAAATGAGAACCAAGTTTATTGCATGATAAAAGCGAGCACGTGGACCGAATAGATCCAAACAGGGTATGAAGAAATTGTGCGTTGGATGCGAACAAAGATTATTTTGCAAATATACATGACACGAAGCACACAAAGAATGTATGTAGTCCAGTATTTTCACGAACTCAAGCCATCATGATGTTCTCGGAGGACTTTCCGCTGTTTTTGGTAACGCGAGCCAAGCTGTAAATAAGCATTTTCATTTTTATCCCCCTTTGTCTCACCAACAGGTACTTGTCTCGTCCTCCTTAGGACTTCATTTTCTGATCTCATCCTTTCTGAACTCAACCTATCTGAATGACCCTTTCTCTTGTTCTTATACCAGTCAACGAGATTATTTCTTCTGTAGCCGGGTCGGGACTACTCTACAGCGACGGTGACACTTATTGATCCTGTGGCAAATACCAACTGCCCTTCACTCCACAGTCAGTCAGCTACCCCAAAAACTACCACACTATCGCAGCCCGTCAACTCCTCTCATCTCTATTCATTGGCCCCTCTATAGCGAAGTTGTGGTTACGGCTGATTTCCTCTAAACCACTAGCTACAACCCTCAGGTAGAACATCTTCCAGACTGCTTCACTCCCGATCTCCTTGGGATCTTACTGTATATTTGGTTAGCGATTTGTCCACTGAGTTTCACCCACTGATTGTCTCATGGACTTGACGAACTTATTGTTCTAACCATCTCAATTTCCGAGTTGGAATTCCAAGGTTTAAGCTTACATTTATGCTGGCCAATGCCTTATCAGAGCCTCCTGCATTGCTCGCCAGTGTGATCAGAGTCTTACTGTACTGTATATAAATCACTACAGCAGCTTCACTGGATGGCGTGGAGCGTTCCCGATACCAAAACACTTAATGCATCGCATCAACAAATGACATACACGCGCCCTCCAAACTGATTTGCTCATACTGCTTTGTAGTACTGAAACACTGGACTGGGATTCGGACCCCCCAGTTGCAATCTCAACCTACTGCTCACTTGTTCAAATGAAGCCATCCCACTTTACCTCTGCTGGCTATGCCAAAAGGTTTCCTTGTTCCGCCTATCTTTCTGAGCCGTCAATCGCAACTAGTAGGCCCGACTTACTGCATCATCTCGCTCGGGTCTTCATTCCTGTGACCTGGCGTCATTAGCAAACAAAACCAATATAAAGCCAAATACCAGCCACTTGTTATTGGTTGCAAATTGCTTTATATTCATCTAATAGATGTTTAGAAAGGCCAAATTTTACCTCCGTATAGTGATGTCCTCTTCTATGGTATGATTTTCAGCAGACCACTGCGATAGGTCTTTGCATGCTCAGACCCCGCCCCTTCCCAATTTATCTACGCATTTACCGGTTTGCTCAATTTTATGACTCCCATCGACTATTCCTCCCAGGACTTTGTTTTGGAATCCACAACCAAGCATCTTGTCATCATCCATGAAGCACCAACTAGAAATTGCATTACCCGCACGGTATTTGTTTTTATTTCTTCTTTCATGCGAAGCGTCATTCTTTCCGCATCGCCCTGGAAATCGCGCATCCAAAAAAGGGGAAACACCGGAAAACTACTTGACTAATTTACAAGTGCTTCTCACGTTCCCTAATGATCCCATCACTAGGCATTTGAACCATCCCCTCTGGTTCGATGGTTTGTCCAAATGACACTAGTGGAGATAAGCTGTCACAAGCGCCACTGACAACATTCACTGCATTGTAAAAACCCCAACGTGGTTTTACTTTCTGTGACCGATTTATCCTCACAGAAATTATTCCACCGGATTTGATACCGATCCTTTCTAGCTTCGGATGGTTTGTCCATGAGTTTTCCCCTACATATCTAACAAAAGGGAAGAAGCGCATCCCGTGCTGTCTCCGCATTCATGGGGATATCGCTGGCCTCTCGGGTCTCCATCCATAAGCTGGCGTCCAGCGAAACTCAATTTATCTTACTTCCCCCTATAGCAAACTCCCTGGGTGGTTTCCTCCCACGTTTACCGCACCTCAGACATGCCAGGGTTAAGCTGTGGTAGTCGGAATATGTAGGTGAGACCTCTTCACTATCTTGCTTCATGCCCAGTGAGAACAAGTTTAGCAAATATGGAGGCAGGTGTCTCTCTGGAAGCTCGTTGCATCACGAAAGCTCCCCAACAACCTGGAACTTTCCAAGTGACTTCGGCGTTGCCTGAATATCCAGAGCTTCAGAACAGCGTGTACTTAAGCTTTATACCGGTCAGCCAGGATTCAAAGCTTCTAAAAGTTTGCTCCACAAGTATAGAGTTTATTGGAAACTTGGAAGAACAGTAACGGTAAGCCTTGAGGCCTAAATATGCTGGAAAGTAGATGGGGGGCCATGGTGGCCGGGGTGCAGTTGAGAGCACCTAACTGCAGGCTCGACAGTTACATTGGCTAATTGACTCATTTTTCTAGTTTGTCACCCTTGACTTGTCACCTCGGTCGTTGCACCCTCAGTGTTTTGCCGTTTTATCAGCTGAAGCAAAAGTAACTGGTTATAAGATCTTTCGGCTCTCGTTTTCTGGACTGCATCTTTTCTGCCCTGGATTCCTTTTCTACCCCTTTGGGCAACTCATAGGCCAGATATTGAATTACTTTTATATATTGGTAATAAATGTGCGATTTTTCATTATATTTCCTCGGCACGTGAGGCTACGTCACCGCGTAGCGTAATGGCCTTGCTCAGTACAAAGTGACTGCGGGGCCACACGACAGGTAGCCTAATTTTCAGTTTCTTCTACGGATGAGTTTTAATGTCTCCCGGTGCTGTGACGGTAGGAGAAACAAAATTTTCGGGCTTCCCCTTCTGAGTCCACTTTCGTTATACAGGGTTACTTTTGGCCGCAGTAGACCACCACGTGAACAGGTCCGTCAGATTTAAGTTTACGGGAAATGTGGCGGAAATGTCAGGTCAAACAATGGGGCAAAACAAAAGACTGAGACTGATGGTGGTATCACACTCTCTGGTCCCAGCACACAGCCTGTGAGGCTACACACATTTGTGCGAGTTCAGCGGTAGGTCTCACTCGGCCTTTCATTCCTGAATTCAGTGAAGGCCTCTCCCTACTAATTCGTGATCTGCTGCTCCTATTATTTCCGCATCGTCAGTGAAGATGAAACAGACTTTCTAGACCAGTTTCCAATTAACTTACATAAAATGGGCATAACAGGGGTCCAAGGACCGACCCTTGAATTACTGGGCTCCGCATGCGGCCGGCCAAAGATGAGCCTCCCTCTATTCTTATTCGGAAGGCCCCACAAAATAGCAACCTCTAATTCATGTCATCACCTGCTTACATAGTGTAAACCCTTTTGGTTTCTCCGTGAGCGGACGGCGCTTAACTGAATCTGAAGCCTTCCGGATATCTGGGTAAAAGACTTCAACTCGCTTCCGGTTTTCTGTTTTCCTGGTTGCGTCCTACAAGCCGCACTGATTAAACAGACACGAACGTTTGTGTACAAATGCGCTCTGGGATCCCTGATCTTTACTTTTAAGACTTAGCCCAAGGTTTTACTGTTCCCGATCACCCTCCATATGACCTTTAGCGCTAAAAAGCTTGGATTTACTGGACGGAAGTTTTCACAACTATCCCTAGGGCCCAGCTTTTGTATGAAGTTAATATGAACGTTACCAACTCCTGAGGCCATAAGTCGGTTTTGGATGAGGCCTCCGACGGCTTCTCCAGTGGCTTTATCGCTTCTGGAGCTAATTTACTAGGATCGCTAGGCGGATATCATCCGAGCCCACCGCTTTGACCTTGACTGGCTGCTTGGTGCTGTCTATGAGTTCATCCTCCCTGTGTGGACCAAGCATTGACCAGAGAAGAAACCTCTGAAAACGTAAATCTTTGGGCTCACCTGCTCGTGTTTTGGGCGAACCCAAGCATGCGGCCAACCTTCTCTTGGTCTGTGGTCGTGGCGCTTCCCAGTTCTCCAGTGACTCCTACCACTTTGCTTTGATGGCCATCTTTCGACTGCACACTTATATGGTATGTCTTGGGGTTTGTTTTATCATTTATGCGAGCCTCCTTTTTCCTAACCTTTATTACACCCGTTCTAAAGGCAAGTGACTCGTTTCCTAAAATCCAAATAATGGAGGCTACAGTGCCCTTTGCTCACTCTGTACCATTCCTTTTTCACCCAATTCACCCGGTCTACGTCTTTCGCCCGACTTCGTCACCGTGGTGGCATCCCCATCTCGTGGACCGTGAAAAGAAGCTACGTCACCCTTTGGCCTCATAATGTTCCCTTACTCTTACTGTCAATTTTTTCGGACCGTGCCTGTCCTTCATTTCATTCCCTGTCTTGACGGTTGAGATCTCATCAGGGGATGATGGTAGCCTGAGATGCTTCCCTTATCCTCGCCGCTCCCGCCTGATATTTATCGCGGTGTCTCGGATGTGAAAACGGTACAAGCTTCAATCTGGGGTATGTCTAACCTTCACCGCACCACTTTCCTAACCGGGAGGCCTGCCTGGCATTCATGAATCCAGTCAAATCCATCGTTCTTAGCAAGTTCGTTACGTGGTAGAATGCAACACTCTCCTTGTCCGCTCTTCTTAGTTACAATATCCAGTATCCCCCTGATAACTACAGACCTACCTTTCCCCAGCCTTTGTTTGCCATTTTAGCAGGAGTTGTAGGACAGATGTGAGATATTGATTTGCTTATTTCATTGCTTCCATTCTGAATTCTAGCATTAAAATCATATTTCTAGGTCCCTCATCATTTCCTACCATAGAGCTCACACTATAGGGTGTTTGTGAAACAGAGTTTCTGTCACGACCTTCGCCTGTTTCACGCGTGTTGCCGTTGATGATCCGTCCCACCAGCCTAATACTATCCTTCTAACCTTGTTTTTCTTCATGCTCCCGTATTCGTCCTGCACCAGACCCAGTTTAACCTTGGTTTATTTCGGATAACTCCGAAGCATGCTGCACTGCAAGATCAAACAGTGCCGTTGAAAGCCGAATCTGGGTTTCAGGTAAATTGTGCAATCATATGCACGCCACTGAACGTAAGACAAAGCATTCAAGTCCATTTTCGTGGTACAGCCCAACAAATTCAAACTCAAGGTCAGGTGGTCGAGCCGGCCGGGGGTAGGGTGTGATTATTCTGCCAAAGTATGAAGTGAATGAGGAATAGTAAGGATTCACACAAATCCTACTGAAGGAAGAATGCCCTGCTGGAGGACCATACTGAATTGATGGACTTATCGCTACCGTGAAAAAGAAACATTCCCGAGGGAGATACACTCAGGCAATAGAGAGTTGCGATGTACGACAAGGGTTGCGATGTTAAGTTAGAAGAAAAACAAAGGTGGCGTTACAAATAAGGATCAAGAGGAATCATTAGAAGATCACAGTTGTGAAGTTCACCAACCTTTTATCTGTTGAACCATTTGTATAAAAAGGAGTCAGCACACTGGACTGTGAATCCCAGAATGATGGTGAAAGAAGTGGCCGGATAGAAACATGTAGACTTTGATCGAATCGTTTGCTTTCAGAAGAACAGAATATAATGCATCAATATGATACTGGGAGTTGCCGAAAAATCGATATATGGTGCTCAACCAAAACAGTAGAAAAGAAAGAGCTGGCAAAAATTATGAATCGACGGGTAGGGGACTGCCAATTTATGTTCATTACCGAAGTTGTCCACTCATTGGAGACAGAACAGAACTCTGAGGTACTAAAGCTTATCAGATGTGCATATGTGGGGCGTGTTACATTACAAGATGAGGATATTGCAGTGCAACAGCCCTAAGTGGGCGAACAGCGGAACTTACATAAAGGACAAACAATCAAAGGATCATCGATTATTGGGAGTCTCTAGAGATGTAGTTCACAGTGACTTACACTGTTTAGAGATCGTGGTACGGAAGTTAATGGCAACAATAAATACGTTAATTTTCGAGTATATCGGTGAGGGCAGCAAAAAAGGGTAGGCCTTATCTTGGAGAATTGTTGAATTTGCGAATAAGACTTGTAAATAGTTTAGCATGAAACCACGGGGAAATGGACCGGGAACGACGAGTCAACAATGTTGATGGGTTTCCAAGCTTGCGGTTATTATGCACAAAATAAAGCAAATTTTGACGGGCTTTAGAAGCGGGAAGTCGGTAAGGCGAATTTGGAGGCGAGCACGATGGAAAGTCCACGTTAGCTGGAAGGGACAGCAGCACCTGCGCAGCATTTCGAGTATATGAATGGTGTCCTTTTCGTTTGATTTTGTAACCCGCAACCGGCGCTAGTGGGTGAGCTGATTGTGGGCTGGGCATTCAACCTGAAAACCGCTTCTGGGGGCAGGGACGCAACCATCAACCTATTTGCGCCAGCAAACTGTTGCAGACGTCCTGTATCCCCGATGTGCGCCGGCCAAAGCGGTGAATCTGGCCAAGCCCCACACCGGCAGGATACGCGCAGGTGATGTGGGTCGAGGTCTCAAAGTCGCAGAGATAGAGTAGTCCAGGATATTGCGAGGGATTCTGGAGAACAGGGTCAATGAGCGAGCGACGGAATGATGGGCGGTTATCAGATTTTCAGCCAGAAGTGTGGGCCAGATAGTTCGCCGGTATTATCTCCGGATCATTCCAAGACATCTAAAGGGAGATGCGCTCCGGTCGGTGTCCTGAAACATAAGAATAGAGAGACGCAGTCTAGGACACTCTCAGCTTGGAATCAACGGTCGTTGGGGAAAATAGAAGTTCAGTAATTTAGGCACAGATTACTTTGGGAAGAATGAGGGCTGTGAGCCATTGAGAAGTGATGAGAATACAAAAATGATGACCAAAACTGGGAATAAGAATGATGAGCTGGAGGTGAATGGTAGTAGCCGGAATGGGATTTAGTGGTAAGACGCCACGGCAAAAGAGAAGGGGGAATAGGGTCAGTTCGGACAGAGTAAAGCGAATAAAGTATGATGGAGACAGATAAGAGACGTTAGAGATTGTGATTTAGGGGGAATTTAACGAAGGCAGTGTCAGTGATCTAAGTGATTCTGAGGGATAATAATGTGTTGGCGATGAAGAAGGCGCTTGGGGTAGGTGATGTCGACGTTGCAAGGGATGTTACCCGCGTCATGCTTCCTTCATCTTTCCCGAAATCTAAGTTACCATCATAAGCTTGTTCCAACCTGTTGCATGTATGGGTTAATTGTAGTACTTTGGCGATATCCAAATACTTTGTTAGGACAATTTTGAGTCGGTCTAGTGTCTGGCACGCCCGAATATCTCCAGACGGTCTGTTCCAAATACGGGAATAGACGGTGATGAGGAACCTTTATACTAGCTTTTTCCTCGATATGAAACTTCAGTAGCATGATTTCGGTTGCTAAAAGGGTAGGGTGCGTCTTGAGCGAAACACAGATCAGTGATGGTCGTATGCGCTCCAGAATATACGAGATTGAATCGAGGATAAAGAACGAGTTTCATACGCAGAAGCAACAGGGGTTCGAGTCTAAGCTGCTCACGTCTCTCCTTGTAATTCAAGAGAGATGATGAGCCAAGTAAGTCTATCAGAATGGAACATGCCTGTGCATACTAGGGGGCGGTACTCGAGCTGCTTTCTGGTGTGGGATTTAAGGATCAGGAGCTAGCTGTCGCGCACTTTAAAAGTTCTGCAGATGGAGGCTATCGTTCTTCTAGTATTAGCCACCTGGAAAGTGGCTTGTTGGTAAAAGGTGAACGTGCGGGAATACTCTAGGCCGAAAGTTCGTACTAGCGGAGTAATAGGAAAGCACGAGCTGTTCAAGGCTAGGGATTAAGGAAGAATTTACCTTTCATACGTGAGAACGGCACTCTCAGCAGCGGGGAAGCTCATTTTCCGATTGTTGCACCGTATGTATAGAGCCTTCAGGTAGTGAGCTATTTTGGCGAGGGTATAGGTAAAGGTATGGGGTTCAAAGAAATATACAAATAGACAAATAGACACGTAGTGCCATGGCGTAATTTTTTAACATACCTTTGATGTAATGAAGAAAAGTTGGCCTACCCCACTGCCCTATATAACACCACTTGTGACTGGTCGGGGTGATGAGAGGTAACCCTCAATGTTTACTGCTTGCGATCTCACGCTAAGATAAGATGACAAACAAAAAAGACGGGGATCTGTTACGCAGTAAGATTTAACCTCGGTTAGCAGCCGAGCATGAGGCACGCGATCAAATGCTTCGTCATAACAAGGAAGATAACGTTAAATGCCTCTGCTGAGTCAGTCAACTTTGTGATTAGATGAAGAAAATCAAGTTTGTAGGTTAGGCGCGAACTAAACTTTAAGAAGACCCGTTGGTTTTTATATAATAACCCAAGGGTGAGGATAAATGGGCAATCTTTACCTACTCGTTTCATTGTCCTAGATATAATGGGAGTATGGTTTATGGGGCCGTAATTAGCAAGGTCACGTAAGGCACCCTCCTTATGATGGGGAGTAATAACGAAAGATTTGCGCTGGGATGGGGAAATGCCTTGTGACACGGAGAGGTTAAATAAGTTCAGCAAAAGCATTACAGTGTCTGGGCCGCAAAAACGAAACACAGCTGGAGGGATACCATCGGGTCCAGGGCGGGCCAGGGGCCGGGTTGTATTTAACATCTTCCTGACTTCGTTGGCTGAGAATACTACGGCTGACAAGGCATCAGCAGTCAAGTAGATGAGGTCCTGGGTTGGATTATTATGGTCTGTCATGGAAGTAGAATGAATTATTGAATGCCTCAGCGGTTAAATAAGGCCAGCTAATATAAATTTGTTCTAAAAGGAGCATGTATGGTATTTTGGTTGTATTGTAGGGGTTTCGAGTTTGAATAAGGCCAGAGAGGTGAGCTATTTTAGCCGGCTGGTTGAGAGCGTAAAATTCTTGTTTTTACAGCCTGTTCTCCTTTTCTGCTTAGTAGCTGACGTGTGAGGTGGCTGCCGCAGAGTAAGATGGAGAAGTCGATGGTCCTTTCGTAGGCAAGCTGCAACTTCACGAATTTACGCTGCATTTTTGGTTGTCGGTAGGTCTTTCTCACATTGGCTTTGATTATATCGGGAGAATTGGTGTTGAGAGAGCAGAGTGAGTTAGGTTACATCAAATCCGACGACAGCTGAGGATCACATGTCAGGAAGAATTCATCCCGGGACTGATCATGCAGGATGGTGGGCAGAATGCCCCAATTTTCATTTCGGAAAGATTTCCGATTTCGAGGACTTTCGCGGTGATGCAGTTAAAAGAGGAATTCACGTGATATGACCTTATGACCACAACCAGGAAAGTGGCTAAAGAAATCTGCCCCTATATTTCCGAGGCCTAAAGTAAAAATACGATCGAGAATATTGTTCTTCCCGGTCGGAGGTTTTACTTGTTGCATCCATTTGCTTGCACGAATACATGAAATAAATCTGCGAGACTTCGGAGAGGCAGTCAGTGTTGTCCAACAAAAGCCAAGGAGGTTAAAGTCCCCGCCATGATTCAGGCAGCGTGCGGGATTTCAGCCAGGTGACAGAACGCATCGGAGGTTGTATTTACATAATCCACTTCATAGCCCGGTGGACAGTAAACGCATCCAGTGATGAGCTGCCTCTGAAGCAATGGTACAGGAATCCCAACAGAGTCCTGGACCCTATCGAGAACAGGAAGTTGGGGTGAGTGTGTTCCAAGACTGCTCTTACTACAAGCAAGACAGCCACCACAAAGTCTCTCAGACATGTTCGTAGCAAGTATATTATAATCAGGTGTGGAGATGTTTCGAAGGAGGGGGAGTTTTATCAGTAAGCCAAGCTTCAGTTACGATAATTACATCCGAGAGAGATTGCAGTGCAAAGGAGCGGACGGATGTTAGTTTACTCACAAGGGAGCGAGCACTGAAAGGTGCAATTGCGAAACTATGATTTGATGGCCATGACGCACACTGAATGTATGACCCCCCGAGTTGGCTGCTAGGTTTGGAGAAACTGAAGCCACTGGTGGACTGTACGATGGTGTGGAGAGAGATGGTATAGGAGGAGGCGGGAAGTTCAGAGGAAACGGAAAAAACGGTCAGTTTGGATGGGGTGGTACTGAGTCCGAAAGCTCACGATTATTTGGAAACAGGGTGCAGGATGCATGTATTTGGGTGAGCCTCCAGTGGTCAACCGGAGCAGCATTTGGATAAGGTACTGGCAAAACGATCTGGATAATCTTGCTAAGACTTACTTTTTCGTTGTTGGAAAAAGTATTGTTGTGTTTCACTCTACCTGAAGGCGAAAGACTGACTGGGTTTGGAGAGCAAGGCCCGGGTCTTCGAGAGGAGGTGACTGGTTTTGTCGATGATGCTACTCTTTTTTGTTCTCGAATTCGTCACGAATACCGGTGCAAATACGACTAGTCTCGCATCTCTCTGAGGTAAGCAGGAAATGGCTAGATCTGACATCGACAGTGGAGAGGCCAAAGCCCGCGGTTTGCCCACGAAACTGCGAGGCTGGTGGGTGAAGGGTGCCGAGGAAATCAGTAGGCTTGGGCTAGAAGCTACGTTTGAGGACCTGATGCAGTTTATGGGTCGCCACGCTCGAATGGCAAATAGTCGTTTCAGTCAACTTGTGCGTGAAAACAGCAAGCCACTCAGGACTATGACAACATCACGGAACTGGACCACAGATTTCAATAGAGGTCAAACATGGGCAAACACACGGACATTATCCCGCGAAGGTCAAAACTTGCAGGTGTGCAGGGTGTGTGATGCGCTTCATCGCCCAGCAGTGTCCTCGTTTCCGTAACGTAGAAGTTGACGGACGAGGTAGAGTGGCTGAAAGCTTGAGCGCGAGCTTTATTTTCCTCAGCGATCCACATCGAGCAACGGTGCGTGGACGTCAACCAAGCTGCAGTCGAGATGGTTGCCGCAGAAAGCACCATTACCTACTCCACAAATACAGGAAGTTGAACGCTGCGGAAACCCCGAAGCTAAGTGCGGTCTGCTCAGTATCTATGGACAATATTGAGTCCATCTGTTTGACGGCAATAGCAGACGACGTCGAAACCCCAGTTGAAGTGACAAGAGCGTGTGCCCTTATAGAAACCGGCTCGGGTACCGCTACGGCGAGGAAGAAAGTTGGAGAGATGAAATTAGAGAGGATCACTCTTAATCAACATCGAGCACTGTATGTGGTGCTCAGATCGTTCAGTCAACCGTACCAAACCTTGGACTCGTCCTCTCGGTCAACGACAATGGAATAAAGAGCCCAGAATCATTAATAAATAAAGATCTGCTGAATAGAGCACCTAATTCAGTCCAATCAAAATTGAGCCTGTGACCGCATCTAGACAAGATCACAATCGAGGAGCAGCAGAACAATGAAACAGATCTGTTGATCGGTTGAGATGTGCCCGAAGGACAATTGGTCCTGGATCAAAGAATGGAAAGCCGCAAAGCACCGTTCATATTACGCACGGTCGGAGTTCCACACAGCTTTCTTCCGAGAAAACTGGCGGTCTCTGCGGATGTACGCAAAATGAGTCTACAAGCAAAGCTAACCGTTGATGAAAGAAACGCCTTCGGTCCTCCTTTGGGGCTCGGAGACAATACGGACCAGACACCCAATGAGGTCAAGCCGTCAGTTTATCTCCTCTCTGCTCTAAATATGCTCTCCGGGAAGTTCTCAAGCCTTTCAGTGACACCAACAATCTGTTAGGAGGAGCAGTGGACCACGTCCATGTGGACTGTTTCCTAGGCTCCCTTGAAGAACCGCATACCGCTAAATGATATTAGGTTGGGACGAACCCTCCAGAACTACGGCTAGCGATAGTGTGACCTTTTTCCAACCACGCTGTTCAGTCCATTGGCCCTCGCACATAAAAAACATACACCAAAATCTATATTTGGACGCTCGTTTGTTCCGGGTCCGGCAGGCGAACCGTCTATTATTTTCAATGATTTGCTGTTATTGCTGTCAAATATAAGAGCAGCCACCCCAAAAAACCCTACATGAAAAGTATACTAAAGGATAAGGAAAAGTGAACCATTTGACACAAGCCTTCTATAGTCGTTGGACCGGGGAGTGTTCACCGACACTAGAGCCTCGACAAAAGAGGATCTCCGAAAGAAGTTGCCTAAACTTGAAGATGCCGTCTTTCATTTTGGAGGGCCATTTACAAGAAGACGAGTGGCCTGTCGGAGTGCGCAAGGAATGTCGTGCGGGAACCGAAGGCTTCGTTTGCACAGTGACGCTGAAAACAGTCAAATGGGACGTACCTCGGGATGTCAGTAGAACGTGCCTACTTGAAAGAGATAGAGGCGAGGGCAACTTCGACGAGGCAGACCAAGCTCAAAACAGGGTTACCGGAATATACCTCCTCATATGTTTACCACCAATTGACGCTGAATTTATTTTATTTAACTCTCGAGCTTCCCCCGAAGGTTCTGACCCCTCACACAGTAGTGAAGGTTCATTCGCATCTAACGTGGCACCATTTTCAAGAATAAAAATGGAGTTAACTTGCAGGAGCTCCAAATCAGCACATGACTCGAGATTGTTAAGGAAGTAGCGGGAAGTTCGCGGGAGTCGTTTGTCGGCGGTTTGTGGAAATATCTCTATTTCTGAAACTTCTCGGTTGTATCACGATCAATTGACACGTGCTTCTCTCTAAACCTCCTCCTAAAGAGATTACCTCGACAGAACCAAACTCCCCGACTTTCGAGTATCTCATTCTTATTTTGATTCTTCGTCGAGAATCCTCACTCTTTGTTCGCTATGCAGTTCACTCCTAGTCAGGGATCATTTTGTCCCTTACACTTCCCAGGGTCTCTACACAATCCGACTGTAAGTGCCTTTAAGGAATTCTGCATGTGTGCATGCGGCTAACTAGCAGTGAACGTAACCCATGGCTACTGACGTTAATACTGGCCTCAGGGTCTAGATAGGTTAGAGTGAGTCAGCAACCCTACCTACTGCGTGGACACTGACCTCCCCAGTCAGTGTCACATGCTCGCGTTTTTCAGACTACGCTTTTTATTCTATTGATCCCAGAACAAATACAGCACACACCGACTACTACATTCGGACACTTGTTTGTGGTTCGCTCATGTAGGCCGTCGCGCCTTTTTCATTTGACCTCTGACTACCGCGACGGCCGAATCTGGCAGCGGTTTTTGCTGGACTCTGGTTCTCGTTGGTAAACACTGTGGCCATGCAGTTGAGGTCTGCACAAAATTTGCATGCGTACGATTGGGTAAATCTGTAACATAGAATCTGCGAATTTATGTTGTTCAAACTTTGGAATTCGATAAATGGCGTTAATCGCAATGAGATAATAGCTACACCAATTAAATCCCAACACCCTCTTTACAAATACGCACCCACGTTTGAAGGCAAAAGCCAACGTGTAGCATTGGTTTACTCATTTGACTCGTCAGATCCCCTGCTGCCCACGGCCTATACAAGGAAGCATGACAGTCCTTTACCTAGAAGTTATCCTACACGGCCCCGGAAACGTAATCCTCGTGATGTCCTCCCCGATGCGTCGCCTGGCTGCGTACCGCAAAATTCGCACGAAATGGGGAGAAAGTGGCAGCGAATGGCTGGAAATTCACTTGAAATCCAACCAGATAACAAACTAGTTGACCGTTTCTCACCAAAAGTACCTTGGCGCTCTTCGGTCCTTCGTCGGCACTTAAACCTGCACATACATCTCCTCATTGTCCGCAGCCAGTGGAACATATTCTATCCGTAAGCAAAGAAACGACGACTACCCTCGCTGTTGTGTCTGGTCCCTGCAGCAAGCAGCCCTTTGAACTGTGTAGCTAGAATGCGAGTCACAGCCAAACGCCACCTTCTACTTGGTTGGATTTGGGGGTTCGATTTTGAGCGACGTGGGGGTAGCGCCCAGGCTTGACATTCTGTTTAAACTCCCTACAAGCCCTTACTTGGCGTGGCCCTCGCGCACACACCCATCCATTATCGTAGAGCATTTATCAAAGAATTCAGAAGCGCGTATGAACCTGTCTCGCAGAGAGTTCAGTTTTGCCTTCACTGCAGCCCAACTATTTGGGAGCCCAACCAGAGGATTCCTCTATGGAAGTGCAACCTCTTAGTGTCAGCCTAACAAACATATGGAATTGGAAATTAAGTCACCGACATGTTTGCCTTCTGACGAAACATAGTTCGCCAAGGAATTCTCCTCGGGGAAATCTCCGTCAAATAGTCGAATAATCGGCTCTGCTAAGAGATCAATTTTGATTTCGATGTGGTTCACCTTTATCACGAAGGGTGGTCCTCAATTTATCGGGCCAGAGACAATCCATCCTGAAGGCTTCCGCGAGGTGTGGGGTTGCTCTCGTTTAAATCAGCGTTCCTTCCAGGCACGATGTGGCTCCGGAAGGCCGGCATCTGTAATGGGTGTTACTCCTTAAGTCTCCAGATTCGGTCTTCTAAAACAAGTTAGGTGAGATCAGAAGTAAACGTCCGCATCCGAGCGGTGCTGAATTGCCTGAATCGGTAGCCCATCCACACAGTAGCCTTGGTTTGCATTCACAAAATCATTTAACACTAACGAGTTCAGTCATAGCTCAAGTAATCCCGAACTTCGTGTGGTAGTACAATTTCTGGTCGAAATTCAAAGTGAGGTGGTGAACGCCTTTGAGTAAACTGGCTCTAAAAGTTCCTTCCACATTGAAATCACGTCGGACCCGTTATCTGGCACAGCGCGGGTCTTCACAAAGCCCACTGATTCGCCGACGCATACCAATTGCACACTTAAACTGATACAATAATCTGGCCTTCGGGTAGCAGCACAATTATGAGTCCACTGGTCAGGTTTTCCCATGCCACCAGTACTTAGTTCATCCAGCTGCAGCTTTTGTGTTGTAACTTGCATACCACGGTAGATGAATGAATTCTATGCGTCATACAGTACAGGGTGATGCCGTTCCTGACGGCCCAGTGTTGAACATGGTTTGAAAATAGGACAGTTACTTGATTGCTGTCCATACTTGTGACACGAAAACAGGCCTTTTTTCGGGAGATCCAACAGCCCAATGTCGCGAGGTAGACGTTTTTGATATTCCTCTAGCACGCGTATTCCAAAACATACCAAGAGCCCGTCAGCTTGAGCCACTAACGAATTACCCTTTTATGGCGTGAACTGCGTCGTTCCTGTGTGCTTCTTTGTTACGTAGTCGCTCGGATTAGGTTATCACAACTATCCTTGGACCTTGCTATCGGCAGCCAGTTTATTGAACCTGCTTTGGCCAAATCCGTACCTTATGAGACATCAAGTACCGCGTGCCTCAGAACCTGGGTTAATTTCCTCTCCTGGTGACATCAACAGCGGTCCTGGTCCACAAATCCTTAAGGCGCGTGGGTGGCACCCGGATGATCCGTTCCACGGCCCGCAGTGAGTAAAAATTTGGCATGCAAATCATGTGCGTGGTCGTTGCTTTACAGTTTACCGCCTTTGATGACAATTTCATTAGGACATCTAAGTTTTTGACCAGAGGCCCCAAACCTTGAAGCAAGCTATCATGTGACCCTTTTCACACAAATCCTACAACACCTCACTGACGCTAATGTACGCTGTTATCGGCGTCAACGTAATACATTCTGAAACCACATCCATTGTTTGTCCCTTGCAGTGATGCATCTAATGCAGCAAACGCTAGCCTTCATTTTATTCTCCGTCATTGGCGTCATATTCAAACTACCCCGCAAACCCCCAATAGGTAGACGAACAGGCCGAAAACGATTTCATTCAACTTGAGGTTGATCCAAAAGACAGTCCATCGCATATTCTTCAGCTGGAAACGACCGTTGTCCGTGGAGCATTATTCTGCACGTGGCAATCACGCAGGTGTAGAAATGCATGTTCAAGTGCCCATTACTCCAAACCGAACTTCATCTCTTGTGGCTATGTGTTCTTCTTCGGCGAATGCTGAAAGTAATCTTACCATTTTTGTTTCACGCCTTAGTTTGAGAGGCCTGCGTTGCTTGTTCAAATCCAAATAATCCAAAAACTGTCCTTCTTACATTCCAGCGAGCAACAGGTTGTCCCAAATTCCATGGGAAACCGAACTCACCCTGGAACAACCTGATAAGCTACAGCCCGGGCGAGAAACTAGATTACCACTTGCGAGCGGAAGGGCTCGACTCACCTGCTTCAAAGCGGTTTTTCGACTTGCTGCGTAGTTTCATTGTTCAACGGTTGTCAGGGATATCGGGTATCGTGAAGTGCAGCCAGTCGAACTTTTGAGGGGCGCGTGGCGGCCAATTCTGACACGTTGCAAAGCGCAGTCGGTCCCAAGTGGATACGGCGCTGCACACAACGAGTTAAGCGACTTCGCGACAGCCAAGCCTCAACACTATTTCCTCTGAACTCTCACACCCCAAAACTGAAGAATAAGTCAACGACCGCAGCCAAATTACAGCAGGCGCTTAGGAACAGAAAATGAGATTACCGAGCACAGGCATAGCAAGTTTTGAGCCCAGCGACCATAGCCCAAGGCAATAGTGAGATATTTAATTTGCGGCAAAGATTGACATTAGTTGGTGAAAAAACGAAAGATGGATTGCGGTAAATATTGATCATATAATGGAAAAAAGGTTGTTTGTAATAAGAAGTGGTGGTGGAAAGAGCAGAATGTTTTGAACTCCTTTCCACCCGAAGAATTGTATTCCGTCGTCACCATTTATCTTCTTCGGTATGCTTTGTCCCCTAAAAGCAATCGATGCCGTGGGGGACTTAGTATGAAGAGAAGCTTGGGTCCCCAAATGCGTCAAGCAAGATTGTACACGGGTGAACAACCAATCGTTTCTTTTCTTCGTCTCTCAATCAACACGAGCAAAGAGGAGAACTTAGTATTCACCACCCACGAACGACAAACCACCAATCTCTCCTGCTCCCTTCAAGGTAGCAGCGGCTCCATAATTTATTTAAGAGGTGCTGTATTCAGCTTTTAAAGGGCCACGCGCCGACTAATAGCTGGTCACACGGTCGCGTTGAACGCGGTTAGGACCTGTTCTGCGCCCCCGTACCTTCGGTTTCGTGGAAGTACTGGACAAAATGCTTGGTAACTACGTCTCTATCGAGCGATATTGTGGGGTTCCTGGAAGTGCAAAGACAAAGCAAACATTCTGGCCTCTTTCCCGCGTATAAGGAACTTAGGCTTATATGGGGCATAAGAACTGGGGAGTTTCTATTAAATCCGGCTGTTGACCAAATTCTAGGGGTCAAATAGGGTCGCCGTAGGCTTCCCTTTGCAATACCTACAATACATGCTGCAGGGCTTCGTTGAACTCTCGCACGGACTTTGCCGCACTAAACAAAACGGCTTTTTTCCCTTCTGAATGCCTCAGCAATGCACGGCCCACAAACCCTAATATTCACACAGCAGCTATAGCTAGTTTTAGTCAGCTGGAGAATTTGGGGTTACAAGGCTCTAGGACAGCCGCGAGACACATCAGAGCACGCGGGGCTACGGCCATTTAAAGTTAAACACCAGGAGGAGGGAAGTCACCATGAGTAGTTATGATGCGTGAGTCATCGGTCGCGCCGAGGAAGTTGAGGCTTGTTAACCGGATCTTTGGACCTACCTCCGGTTCATATCTCCCTTGCAGCAAATGAGCAATGTTTTCTGCCGACCTCACATGTTGCCGTTGTGACTCAGTTGTAAACAATGTCGATTAGCTACAAAAGCATCAAAGATCGTGACGGCATTCTACACTTCGTACAGCACCACCACCAGATTTTCCCGGCAACGCTTTCCGTTAACCATACTATGCAGATCGCCTCTCATTACTGGGCCAACTTCAAACCCTAAAACCGCCGCAGATATCCGTAGCTAAGCAATGGAAGCCAGTTTAATTGTCACCACCCGGGTTTTTGCAGAAAAGTGGGACACATTATGCCGGCCCATTTGTAGGTGTTCTCCACGCGTGGGCAGCCGCCCTCTAGCCCAACTCGAAGGCATCACTGGAAACAAGTTCATTTTGACGAACGTTCGTCTCGTGTCCTCTCTGTATGCCTTTAGGAATCGTTATGTCGCCTAAGCCATGTTTGGTTACTCAGCGTTCTTTTGGATTCGCCGCACCACTTCTGGTAAGCTTCGATTCCACTTTAACGTGGATTGCCGGAGCTTCCGAGTGCATGTGTTTATCCATGGGCCCAGAGGTGGCACCGTGCCCAGTGTAGCATACATGGATTAGACATCGGATGGATAGCTCTTTTGGACGGCAACTGGCAGTTTAGAACTGGAGGCTGGAAATATTCCACCTCCATGTCTTAACTAAACCCTTGCGTTCTCCACCAAATCCCACATCCTGATGAAAAGTTACTAATGTTTTCGCTCAAGGTTGTCCCCAAGAAGTGGATTTTCATCCTTCCAGCGTTTGATTTCTACATTTTAAAATCAAATCACCAAGATAAGACAGTTTCAGTAACATTCTTCAGCGTAACATTCTCTCTTCTGAAACAAATGACGCCAAACAGCCGCCGATGAAGTCGTTTTTTGAGTTTCCGCCACCGTCCTATAGAAGTTTCTACCAGGTTTTTCTGTGTTTCTCATAGACATAGTTTGAACAAAACGGCTAGGACCTCGTCCCAAGTGGGTGCGACTTCATCCGATACTTCCAAGGCTCTTCTAGAAAGACCGCCCTTTGGCCACCACATAAACTTCAAGGAATCTCGGTCAACCTGCGGTCACTTTATCCGCGTGAAAATTTCTTCAATATCCGTGGACACGCTATGCCGTCGCTGCTCAAAAGCAGCAAGATGGATACCTACTCTTCCGTGGTAGCTAGCTTTTGTGAAAGCATGCCATTCAGGGACCTCATATGCTCAGCTTTGCAGTCTTGTACTGTGCGCCGCTCCCAGGCATCACTCGGTTATCCACTGAAAGGTGAAAAAAATGCCATCGTGGCTGAGGTCCACAAGTTAACTGTTTGGTGAGTGCAAAGGATACATATCTTCTGGTGATCGTTTGGCCCGTCGTCACAGTATACTCGCCACGCAAGCCGCCATCGCGGTCCAGGTGATGTTTCTATTCATGTAGTCGTACGATTCCAGTTAAATTGTTATCTAATCCCGCCGAAGCTCTATTCTTCCAAGGCAGCTGCGCTGTACGGTGGCCGTCAGAGAAATGCTCACTCTTTTCCACAGTCGCAACTGCTTCTTGGTCTCCCATGGAGACGCTCGGATCCCAGAATTCAGCATATAACACAAGAGTCAAGTGTCCAATAGGGTCGTTATAATCCACAAATTCATCATTAACCGACCTCATGTGTTTTTGAAATTACTCCTATACTCTTATGGCTCAAACCGTTTGGGCCCAAAAACGGCACACAGATATCTCTAATTCCACTGTGAGTTCAGGAACCTGTACCTCCCGCTTGACTCTCAGCAGCTTCTCATTGTGTTGCTTTTTCGAAGATTTCGAATCCTGAGCCCGCTTTTCCTGCAAATAACGTTTTCTTTATTCTGCGGGAAATAAACCGGATTTTATCAATTACTTTTCACATCAGTGCCTGTAACACTGGAGCTGCAAGCCAAAAAGTTGTCGGATATGCCGGGTTCCGGTGGTGATCCAATCGATTTCACAACCGTCTTCGGAAGCAGTGGAACTTGTTGTCGTTCTATTATTCCCTGTACTTCATATGATTCCGAGAAGATGATGTCAAAGAAATGTAACCAACAAAAAGCAACAGCTCCAATCTGGATAAAGTCTGCCAATTGACTCAATACTATATCCTCCAAACGACAAACTTTGCTCGTTCTAAATGGCATCTTGAAGCCTCAAAGCAACGCGTTGTCCAAATTGATGCAAAACTTAAGCCAAAACAAGATTGCCCTTTAAACCTTAAGGCACTCTTCGAAGATTGAAATACGGCCAGGTAAAGATTATATCTTCGGCGATGAGCCTCATTCAGTATCTAGTCAACAGATGAAAATATTGGGATGGAAACTTGTAATAAAAAAGCTAATAAGTACCCATCTTATGATCCATGTTATCACGATAAATTTCGCACGCTTGA
This sequence comes from Fasciola hepatica, assembly GCA_948099385.1. Taxonomy (NCBI): domain Eukaryota; kingdom Metazoa; phylum Platyhelminthes; class Trematoda; order Plagiorchiida; family Fasciolidae; genus Fasciola; species Fasciola hepatica. The sequence continues at coordinate 10,489,252 of CANUEZ040000019.1, forward strand.
TCAAGCCAAATCAACAATTTGCGAAGCGTGGCGGCCGAAGGTCCACATAAAGTAAATGGACGTCTACGCTCCATCGACTTGAGCGGGAAAGCTGAAGAGAACAAACTGCGTTGGGTCAGTGGATCTCGGTACCACACAAAATGTCTACAAGGTTGTTTTAGTGGAAGGGCTCAGCAGTGAAAAAGATAAGAAACTGGCCGTGATGAGAAGTGAAGCGAGGCGAAGCCTTAAACTGATAGCATTCAGGGCTCCTTGGAAGGCTAAACCAGTTTCATCCATCTCATGCGCGTCAGCGGCATCAACTCACCCAGTAATGAATGGCTTTTATCTTATCCGCAAAGGCTCGTTGGTGGAAAACGTAAAATGTACAAACAGATACCGCACGGCAAAACAAACCATCACTTTCATACTTGGTGATAAATAAGAATAGCTGCGGATGGTGGGTTATATTAACCAGCATGTTTTTTGAAAATTGTGATGAAACATCCATGGGGCTCGGTTGAGGGTTGGCCTTCTATTACTATTGGAAATAAGACAATTAGAATGGAAGCACGATCACGACAACCACTTCTATGGTGACCGCATTATTTGGTTATAGAAGTCATAGATATGCACATACATGTACGCACAAATATATATATATATATACAGATAAACGGCGGGAGTGCAAATGTTTGGAAAAAGAAAGTGTTTGCAGTACCAAATGAAGATTGGCCTCTCAATGTTGTAGGTGTCATGCGTTCCCGAACAGGGTTGAAACTCGGTTATTCGTGGTTAGGAAAATCTGGTGTAGAAGGTGCATCTGGGATAAGTTGACTGCTTCCCGTCATGTCTGAAAGGTCACGGCCGAGGTGATTTTGATTTAGTCCCCAATTTTCCGATCGCAGCCAGGGTAGCTGAAGTGATTTGGCAATTTGCTCGGGTGAACTCTCAAACAAGCCGATTTGTGTTCCTTGATTCTTTGGGATAGTTGTTGCATCGTTTTGCTTACATGTATTGACTAACATGAACAAACAAATGAACAGGTTCATACGGAGGAAAGGACGGACACTTAGTCTTTGAGATTCGTAGAAATCATTGACCGGCTAGTGAAGTGGGCGCGCATAGCAGTGGCGGGAAAAGTACGGGTGATTTCATCCCTTAGACGCCGAACTAGGGTTTTCATTCGGCATCTCCTTTGAAGGGGAGGTACGTGTACAACTTTTGCTTACTGGCGGCCAGTGCCGAAAGTGGCAGAGGTGCCTTCAAAATGCTCTTTTAGATAGAGACTTCCGGGCACCCGGCGTTCAGTAGTATTTCTCTCTAGTAATCAAATTCCTCACTCACTGTTTCCTCGGAACAGAGCTCTCGCATGCGAGAAGCTGGCAACCGGACTAGATTTTCTTTGCGTTTCAGAGAAGCAAAACTGAAAAATGTGTGTATTGGCCTGTCCGTGTTGGCTTACAATATACGGGGCGGACGAGTTTCCTATCTCCATTTTTCGTACGGTTTTTATCCGGAAACTGAAGGTTGCCTTCAAGTACCAATTTGGATGTGAAACTGAGCGCACTGTGAGCCTAGGCAAAATTTCCACCAGTTTGTCTCGGTGAACATACTTGTCAGTCATAATAAAAACGTTGTCCGCAAATCGGCAGCAACCGGATAGTCTTTCTATGGTGTCCCTGAATACCCCATTTTCGAGTTTGGAAACGGAAATGTCGGCAAGTAAGGGTCCTTGAGGTAAGCTCAACCCAACTTTGTCAGTTTGTCGGTAAAGCTAGTTGTTGAAGCCGAACTGAACATTTGGCGTGTACCGTTTTGGTAGTTTCTTCAGATTAGCTACCGGAATACCGGCACTCTTTCCATTTTTCACCACGCAACTGCGCAAATACTTGATAGACTCTAGAACTGGGGCGACCGTAAGTAGTGATATTGCATCCAGAGGTGTCATTCTAAGCCCCGTTGTATTTCGTCCTTTCATTATTTCTAAAAAATGAAAAATGTCATTCAGGCTGTATTGAGCAGTGCCTCTGCGTACTGGTTCGAGCGTATTGAGGAGCCAATGAGCAGTGGAGTGATAGGGATAAGTGCTTATATCAAGTATCGGTCTCAATGCTAACCCCAACGTATGTGTCTCCGGTAAGCTATACAGACTAGTAATACTGGTGCCCGTAGATCGTACCCGCATATAAGTGTCACTCAAAATATAATTGTGAACTTCAAGTGTTATCAGGGCCGCAGCAAACTGTTGCCCCAGTGTCCTCGTTCCTTCCTCCTTTCCTTGGGATTCCGTGAAGTTCGTCGAGTCACTAAGAATGCTATTCACTTTAGAAACGTAGGCTGAAAGATTCACTAGCACAGTTCCGGCGCCGTTGTCAGGGCTGGAAATGACGGAAGAGATGTTGAGTGAGAACCCCTAGTTCGGCGTCTAAGGGATGAAATCACCCGTACTTTTCCCGCCACTGCTATGCGCGCCCACTTCACTAGCCGGTCAATGATTTCTACGAATCTCAAAGACTAAGTGTCCGTCCTTTCCTCCGTATGAACCTGTTCATTTGTTTGTTCATGTTAGTCAATACATGTAAGCAAAACGATGCAACAACTATCCCAAAGAATCAAGGAACACAAATCGGCTTGTTTGAGAGTTCACCCGAGCAAATTGCCAAATCACTTCAGCTACCCTGGCTGCGATCGGAAAATTGGGGACTAAATCAAAATCACCTCGGCCGTGACCTTTCAGACATGACGGGAAGCAGTCAACTTATCCCAGATGCACCTTCTACACCAGATTTTCCTAACCACGAATAACCGAGTTTCAACCCTGTTCGAGAACGCATGACACCTACAACATTGAGAGGCCAATCTTCATTTGGTACTGCAAACACTTTCTTTTTTCAAAAATATGCATTCCAACCACTCATATGTGTTTTATGTATATTTACATTCATACATGTTTTAGCCGAAGAATGAAGTTGTGGAAAACAAGCATTTTGTTACCGTGGCTTCTATAAAGTTGACTTCTGCGATCCCCCCATCTATGAGTCTCTTGATGAAATCAGCGCAGTCCTCTGTCCCCACCTAGGCTTTGCTAACCTGAGTACCGCAGTGGATGACCCAACACTAAGTCTTGGACATTTGCTTTCCCTATATGTTAGCCAAATCCTTCTCAGATTCGTGCTCCTATAAACAACTAATCGGACTCTACCGCCTCCATCAGAGGCATCCTGTTGGAGGGTTTGCCTCATCCCTAGTTGTGAACGCACAGGTGCTGCTGGTGGAGCGGGAAGCTCCGGATTATCCGAAACCGGTGCAGACACAAGATTGGATTCTACCAGAATACAGTCCGGTTGTTCAGTTCATACCTGCCCAAGCCCAAACCAACAGGGCATTTTTGTTTCAGCACATGCGCCGTCTACGTAGTACAGCTCAAACTTCGCTGGCTAGCAGATACCACGCCGGGTTTTCAACCACATACCCAACCCTGGTGACCGAGGTCTCTGGCTCGCATCTTTTTATGGATCCCACTTCCATCCTGATATCGTCCCACCCACTGTTCACTCAACGCCTTTGGCCTTCACTCACAACCATCTCACTATTTCCTTTTGTACATTCACCAGGGGTTTTGTTTGACCCAACAAATACCGTTCTCTGGGACCAGATCTGACCCACACTCGCATTCGCAAGGATACCGTGAACACGTTCAGCTCCTTATCCATCTCTTTCTCAGCCACTTGTTAACAATGAAGTGTTTTCCAGCAGCCGGAACACGTCAGTTATCCTGCCCATTTATTACCATGATAGAGTGCACAGTGGAAACTCAAAGCCACCTGCGGCGCCTGCTGTTCGAAAATCTTGCCTAGTGATTCCCAATATCGTCTTCAAAACTGGGTCGTTTGCGTCACTGAAGCCAGAAGAAATGTCCCAAGGCGGAATCGCTCCCTCATGTTGTCCACCGAACTATCTTCTAGCTCTCCGATGATATCCAGATAACCAGATCCGGGATATTTTTGCCTGAGCCTCGTACTCGTGTGTTACCGCAAGACTTCAAGGCCTTCAGAATACAGACTTACAAATCTGGCTAGCATCGCTAGCCTAATTGCCAACTGCACCCAACGAATGTTGTTTTCTTCTACCCGCACAAAAAATAGGATCCTGGCTCCGTTCCGACGTGAGTTTATTCCGGGCGTCATCAAAATACTTACCGTTATGAATAGACGAGCTGAAATCTGCGATGATAGCTGATTTCCACACGTTCTCTCCAGTGACTTTGCCAAGTCTTCGACAAGATCCCACTTTCCCTTCCCTTTATACAGCTGTAAACATATAGAAATACAGACTCCACGTTGGACACCTCACGCGGCTTTCTCACTCACCGCGCCTTTACGGGTAACATGGGGGATGTTTTGGACTCCGCCTTCGCCAATAGAAACTGGTCACGCGTTTTCTAATAATTAATCGACCCCACCGACAAGGGCTGAACGATGTGAGCTCCCTTATTTCTAGTAAGACTGTAAATTAATCCCCTCCCATGGTCAACCACTATGCTTCTCACCTGGAGGTGACTGCGCTTTAAAGTTGTGTGATTATATTTGCGTCTTTATAATTCAGATAGCTATGCAACATGAATTCCTCAAACTGAATGCGCAGCCGTGCCCGACAGGTCGATGAATAGAAGCTAGATGTAGTCCAGTCTTGGAACCCGTAGATGGGTAACTCCTGGTTCTAACCATTGGAAATCTCCACGCAAAGAGCCTTAATAATTACCTCTTTTTAATTGAGGTCCGAGCAGAAGTCGCAGGCTACTGCGGCTTCGAAAAACGCTGTAGTTCAGAACTAGGATATAGATCGACAAAACTTCTCAAAACTAGATGTTCAATTTGGTTGACTGCCTTCAAAGTCCCTGTGCTACGTCGGATGGGCAGCAGAATTTCCTGTCTAGAATTCTTGAAGCTCCAAACGCAGGCGCACGTTGTGTACCGACGGCCAGATAAGAACCTCCCAATACGAGCACAAAAAGGCACAAACAACGAAGAATGGTACCTGATGCAAGTTGATCAAGGTTCCCGGCCGGAGGTATCGACGATTGATGAAAAATCAACATAAAACGGTAAATGGGACGTTATATTTAGTCAACGAGATGTTTGAATGTGACACAAGAATAAGTCGGATTGGTGCAGCGCACAATTTGTAGTGGACCTTCTCAGGCTGACTGCAAAGAACAATGAATAGTAGCTTTGAAAGAAGAAACCGGCAAACAACTGGCTCAGGCTTCGGAAGAGTGTAAAGTAAATTGAATCTAAAAAACAAACAAGAACGTGAAGAAAAAAGACGTTTCTGCTGTGGGGACTCAACAAACATTGAATTTGTAAGTCATATCAAAATTTTGGCGCGTCAGTGGTCGTAATGTACTCCCCAGGAAAGTACATCGACTTCCTTTCCGTGTGCCGTTTACTACTTTACCCACTTAAGTGGTCCAGCTCTCTGTCCGCACGTTTACACTCAAGGCAACAGTCGACTGGCGTACAACTGAACGACAGTGGTTCGATCAAAGTCCGAGTTCGTCGCCAGATATTCAGAGTTTTCTTACCGAACAAAGGCAACCATCCAAAAAGCTCACAATATTTCAGTAACAAACTGCCACTACATTGGGGTGACATGACAACACTAATACAAAGAAGGAACATGAACCGTCGACAGCGCAAGAACCGTTCTGCTGTGCAACACACGGAGGTTATGGTTTCATCGCAGTGTTTTGGAGTTACTCACATACTCACGCCTGGCAACAGGCGTACCAGAGTTGATCAAAGTAGGAGAACGTGATGTAAGCGAACGGTAGCGAGAGCAGGTGCGCCTAAATAAAGCATCGTACATTTTTCAAGCAACCGTGATCACTGGTTTGACCCGACTGGATAATATACATTTTTTGTTTTTACGATATGGAAATTGCGTGTAAAAATCCAAAAGTTGTCGATGCTACCAGATGAGCGGTCACTAACCCCGAAATTGAGACCGAAACTTGGACCGCATATGACCGGCACGCTGGAAAGCAATAACAACACGAGACGGCAAATGGCTGCCCCATGGCACGAGCCGCGTGTGACGAGGCAGGTGGGCTCAAAAGGATGACTACGGCACCGCCAGGTTTTATCACTTCTTCGTTGGTAATAGTTCCAGTGCTGTTCGCACGCCTTGCTGAGTCGCTAGCGTGATAGACGCACATCATCACAGCCCGACGCAAACCCCATCAACTTCAACGAAATAACCAATAGAGCGAAGATGTCAACCGCGCGCACCAGTTGAGTGATCAAAGCTAGACGGCAGCTACGTAATCACCCATATGCTCAAACTAACCAAACCATCTGCCTTGCACGAACAAACTTCCATCAATTAAACGGAGTGCCACTGTCTGAATATATGGACACAAGTTACTTCAGCAATATAAATAACGATAAAAATCGGTTTTAACCAAATCAAATTCACAAACAGACAGGTCGTACTACATATAGTTACACTAACCGCTCACGCACTCCCAAAACACAACTTGTGTACGTCGCGCCACAACAGCTCATGGGACGCGCAAACCTCAGCCTCTCTAACCAGTCCGTCCTCCCCAGGCCACAACCCGCTAAAAATCCCCAGCGGCCACCGGTTCCCAAAGCCAGTATCACCTACTGTAAGCACCGAATCCTTCGCTTTCAGAACTTGCAAGGTACCCGAATGATCAGCCCTCCGACGTTTCCGAAACCAATCTGCCAACAATTGCACCCTTCTCCGGTGTCTAACATTAGTACTGCAAAAACCCTGGAGATGAAGCAGTTCCAATACTGCGGATTATCGGAAATCGGCTGAGTCAGTACTTCAAGGTATTTGCACACATCTACCACTGGCACGAGAGGACGATCGTTGCTGGTCCTTTCTACTTCTGACAGGAATATCACTGGACTTTCATGCAAAACGCGACGAGTATTATGTGCTAATAAATAATACGCACGCTGCGCCAAACGTATCTTACACTACCACACTCCGCCCCTGTGACTAGCCTATGGTGGCCCAAACTTCCATTCGATACCACGATTCGACAGGAAGAGGTGAGTTTTATCTGGTCACAACTGTTGAACGAAACCTCAAACCTCAGCTGAAGCCCCTTTTATTGTCGCTCTCATAACCGTTGAAAGAACGCATGGTTGATCTTTTTAGGCCACGAACCTTGTTAGCGCTTGTAGGAAAGAGTATGACAGAATATTGAGGTCCTCAGCCTCCTCAGAAAAAGTGGCTCAGACCAGCCTTTCTCTACAAACAAAAGCCCGTCAACTGGATTGACCCTGTTTTTGCATACGGTTGCGCATAAGATGGTCCCTTGAGTCACTGCCTTGTTTCATTTGGTCTTTTTTGGTGGGCAAACATTCCGCTTACGCCAAACCCGCAATTACCTTTCAATTGCTTCGGATCTCGGTGGCCTTTGGATAACGTTTTTGTGAGGCCATTCAATCAATACTGTAGTATGCAAGACCTATGCCTCCCGTTAAGGGTTGCTCGTGTTTGATCTGTAAAACACAAAACACAGAAAACTCCATGAGCACAAAGGCTCATCAAGTGCACCAGAAGAATCCTATACTGACGCTAATCGAACCCAAGTATGACTGCTAACCGCCTGCTCGTGGTGATATCGTTGCAGAGGACTGATATTGCGTAAATCTGAATATCCTAGCCAAAGCTCAACAAAGTGGACAAGGATGAAAATTTCGCTAGGTTTAGGCGAAATACGTTTCAAACGACGATAGCAGCCACGGAACGCGCTCTGAGCTCCGTCAACCTAAGGGGCGTATCCCTAATAGCCCCCACGTCTGATTCAACGGCTTCGAGTGCCCACAAAGCTCCGGATTCCTTTCTCAAAAACCTCGTGCTGTTTTGCCAATTGGTATTCCCCTCGAGTTCGAACCGTTAGGGTTGTCCACACCGGGAGCTAGTCTCCATGGTTGCGATGATGGCTGGTCTCGGTGCAAATTCTCATTTAAAGATGTTTAACGAATGATACCCCCAACGCGATTGCATTTACTATTAAACTATCCCTCTATTCGAGACAAATTGACACGTAGATTATCCTGTCTCACCTCCAGAGTCTTCATAATAGTCACGGCTCGTCCATCATCACTTGACGACCTGCTCCCAATTGAACCGCCATCCACAAAATCCAGATTATCATACTTTCCGAGACTTTTTCCAACTGTCGCAGCTAGCACGCAAGGTGAAACAACGACGTACAAGTTACCGGCAAATAGCTTAGTGACCCGTAAAGCCGAACCAGACTGTGCACGATCTGCCTTTGGGTCGCCCCCAACTCTCCTTTCCCGTTCCGATAGACAATGTTTCTTTGTGTGTCTAGCCTCGGCGCCGAATAAAGCTTAAAATCGGGAAGGAAAGCGAACGAAATATCCTTCGAATGACCTCTGTTTGACCGAGTGCTTTTGTCCATTAAACTAGCCGGAACACGCAGGATCGAAAATTTAGTATGAGCTGCCCACACCCCTGTCGTTTCAGTGCGATCTACCGTCTTCACAATGACAGCAGCACGTCGTCTGGTACTAAACCGGGAAACTGTCAGAGCACTGAGAGTCAGCCCTTGTGGAGCCGTATCTCACATGCTTTGCCATCGCACCTCTGATAAGCGAGAGCTCAGTTCCGATATCAAACAGAGTACTAATCACAACTGATTTTCTTAGTCATCCTGTTTTTTACAGCTCCATATTTATGCATGCACCAAGATCGCTCGGGAATTTAATCAAGGGCATTCATGATTTCTGTAGAAGCTTCTCGGTGTGAAAGCCGGCGAAGAGAACATTTGCGCTTCTTCTACCAGCACAGCTTTCGGTGGCGGCACTTGTGGGCACAGTGCTAGAAGTGCAAGCAAAACAAGCACGGCATACGTTCCGAGATCAACCACTATCGTTGTTCTGCACCAGGCAATAAAAAGTCAAAAGAGTCTTAAAGAGAATGACCATTCCTACATTTGAAGCTTTGATGAACTGGCAGCTGTCATTAAGATACGCGTAAAATATTCTCAAAATCGCTTATCCTCCAATTGTGGAGTTCAATACGGTTCTTTATAAAATAGTCATAAGTATGACACCAAAAGTGTAAAACCCTCAACGGTAACCCCTCCGTGAATCAGAATAAGCCAAATGCGATCAAATCCAGGATCGCTTGAGGTTCAAGCTATCAAGCCAACAAAATGTCTAGGGGAAATGCGGATCAGGGTTCACAGAACAAACCAAGGCACGCGCCAGTCGGCGGTCACCTAAGGTCGATCCCCGGTGTGTGGTTCAGAGAATGAGCGAGTGTGGCGCAAAACGTTAATGGGAAGCAAATTTGGAGTGAGGTCAAGGGGGTCAGATCGATCCGGAGCTAGAGCCTCGGGCTTGGTTGTTCTGTTGATTACACCCCCCGCCAAACACGCCACGGATTTCCCTAGTCGATATACTCCAATCAGAGTCCAGTCCTGGCTCCCCTTCTCATCTACCATTCAGTACCCTCCAGCTTCCATTGAGGTGTCCGGATGTACAGCAGTACACCTGCGCACCCCCTAACCTAAGGTACCGTCGCTTCCGCCGCACCCCAGCCCAAATGGCACAGTTTCTTGGTAATAATAATAATAATAATGGTTGATTTCGGAGACCCCCGAAGCATGCCGGGTGCGTGATCAAGTTTTTACAGGCGATGGAGTGGACAGACGAAATTCCTGAAGACGAAGAAATTTGCATGACTAAAGTAGGATAAGAAAGCTAAGAAGGGGAGATAAAGTGGGATGAAAGTAAAAGTATATGCACACTAAAGAAAATGTAGCGAGTTTGAATGAACCCATGGGTGGATTCAAATGAGCGCCCGGTGAGTTCTGAAGTCAAGGTCAAATGGAGGGTCTTACTGATGCGGGTGAGGACATCTGAAAGCTGACTGATATCCATGAGAAAGGCTAGAAATTGGCGTAGAATACCGCGGCAGTGAGAGACGATGGAGAATAAAAGGAGATGCACTGCAAAGCATTAGATATCAATGAAGCATTGGTACTCTGCAATAGATGATAGGCGGACAAGGCACAAAACTCATTGTGAGACAGTGAGCGAGCAATCTAAGACGTTAGGGGGGATAAAATGACAAAAATGATACAGTAGGATTGGATATAGTAGATGTGGGGCACAGATGTAGAAGGAGTGGACGCGTATCATGACGGTCAGCGGGCTGATAGCAAGAGAAATGGCCGGTGAGTGATTGCAGGATGCAGAGCACATGCGTGTATACATATATGTGCACGTATATAAATATACACATAAGCGCAGCAGGAGCAACAACAATGGAGCCCCAGAAAGAAATTGGCAGTTATTGAGAGGGGCAGGTAAGGGTAGATCCAACGGTTGTAGAATTAACTTTGGAATATCGCGGTGAATAATCTTCATGATAGGTGAACATGGCAGCTTAACAGAAAGAGAGAAAAAAGGATGCGCAAGCACAGGAGTAACGACGAATGTGAAGAGCAGTTCATAAATGGGGGAAGATGAAGGAAATTATCGGGAGGAAAGGGTTCGAATGGATCTGATAGTCTGACTGATGTAGATGAGACATGTGGTGACAGTCGAGGATGGAAGAATCATTATTAAATGGACGTACAATATTCAACGGGAACATGGTGGCGATGAAGATAGTTGGGCAACGCAGTGCGGATGTGCGTACAAAGTGGAGAAAGGTACCCGGGAAGTTAAATTGTCTGTGGTGCAGAGGTGCAGCAGCTATGATGGCAAACAGTGTTGGAGAGAAATAATAAGTAGGGCTGCCAGAGTGATCGGGTAATGGCAGATCAAACGGACTGAAAATGTGGGTGAGAACCATGAGGAATGAATGATTTTACATTAGGTGGCCAGTGAAAAAGCAGAACAGTCTGAGAGGCGCACATAAAATACCGCAACCGCTAAAGCGCGTTCAGAGCGACAGCGCTCGATCAATCCGCCCCTTCCAGCGAACATGCCGCTCGTATATCCCGGCCGATGAGCCCATACTTGGTTCGAACTGGCACGAGACGCACGAGGCTATCAGCCGAGGGCTTACATTCTACGACGACCCCTCGAGGGGCCATTGCCTTCCTGGTCCAATATCGGATGCAATCCTTACTAGGTCTCCGACTTCAAAGTTCCGATCCTTTGATATCCACCTTTGTCTTTTTTTAGGAGGAGAACACCATTCCTTAGTCCACCGGCACCAAAACACAGCCGCCAGGTGGATGACGTGTCGCCATCTTTTGGTGCACTGTCATCCCTGGTCGCTGTCAGCGTCCACACCGGTATTCCGACGGAGCAGTATTTTATGATTTGGCTTCCAAGCATAATCATCCTTGGCGTCAGACGTCACCGGAACAAGTGGGCGATTGCTCAGTATCCCTTCTGCTTCGGCCATCACCGTAATCAATGTTTCATCTGAATGCACCCGCCCGTGACAAGTGGAATGAAGAATTTTCCTCACGAACCGGATCAGTCCTTCCCGTACGCCTCCTCTGTGACTAGTGGATGGCGGCTGAATGTGCCACCAGGCGCTCCTTGAAAGCCAAAAGTCAAGTTTTTTTATTATTCCAGCTGTCCATGCACAATCGACGCCTTTTAGCGGCACCTACGAAGTTCGTTCCGTTATCACCATAGATATCTCTTTGACAACCCCGTCTAGCTATAAATCGTGTGAAAGCTCAGACAAATGAATTACTATTGAGACTTTGAGCAACCTCTGATCTTGCCTTGTGCATGTGTGTTGACCACGGCCAAGAAATATACAATTCAATTCAACTCAATACTTCACCCGTCCGGAGGTGGGAGAGGAGGCATCCATAACCCTTTTCTGTAGATCATCCTCGTTGAACAGGGAGCGGGCCGAAATAGCCAACACCAACCTCGTGGAGGGAGTACCATTCAGCCTCAACTCGCATCGGCGGCTAGGGTGCCATTTGTTGGGCACTGCGATTTGAGCTTATCCTATGACAGCTGATACAGGAACGAATGGCTCTTTGAATTGTTGTACCGCCTTGGACAATTCGGTATGTTTGCCATGTTGCGGCCGAAACGTGAGAGGTACCGCAAAGCCCTTCCTTTGCGTGGTAATGACGAATGACCAAATCCGGTACCGGACGTCCCTTCAGCTGGATTGCAGGATCTTTAAAGCTCTGCTCGTGACCGGATAATTCCAGCAGCTCACAGACACACATATCCATCAGTTATTGCAGGACTTATGGTCTCCAAGTGTCCTGATCCTGGGCACTGGGACTTCAAAGGCTTGGAAGCATTGGATTGAAGTAGATTTAGACCATCGGCAACTCACTCGTCTGCACTTGGCGCACGATATCGCGTTCGACCTAACGAATTTCATCGAGTGCCATTGGCCACACTGATATTTCACCGCGAGTCTTCTTGCCCATGTGGTACAGCAAGTAATCTCTAAATCGGACTAGCTAGGCCACAATCTTCAACAATTTTGTCCGGCCAAAAACTTAACAAATAACGGATTCGGCTCTCGGTTCAATAAATTAACATCTGCAGTCGGTTCTTTGAACTCGATCTCTTTTTCTATATCCGAATTTGGCAAACTAGTTGGCCATCGTGCACGTGGAAGCCTCAAACATTCCTGGCTGGAGATCCACTGTTAAATCCTACTAGTGTATATGGCCCTCTCAAAACTGCGTCTGCTGGATTACTCTGCGATGGCACATGTCACCACTGGTCAGGTGATCACAGCGCATGGATAACACTTGGCCCGTTTGCCACGAAAACACTGAAGCGAGTAAATGTGTTGGTATTGTAATAAAGGACAGTCGATGAATCTGTCTAGATGAACGTCCCAGTAGGTCGCCATGGTATGAACGATCTTACTTCCTGCACCAGGCAAATGACTAGCCTGGCGGTGGCCAACTCGAGCCGGAGTATGGTGACGATCGTTGATGGCGCTACTCTAGATTTATCCAACAGAATAGGGCACTTAACTGAGGCGGCCTCAGCTGAAAAACGGGCGTATAAAACGGCCCCAAAGCCCATCTCAGAAACGCCACAAAAACTGTAGCTTGGGATGACCGTCTTTCTCTCCTTCACCCCCAAAGCATTTTCGGAACTTAAGGCTGGGTGACTCAGTCACGAATTTCAGCCAGGAATTTCGCGGCCTCATATGTTTGCCTCCTGTCCTTTAATCCCAAGACAAGCCTTCCCGGCACAGATTTTGAAGCAACACCTTGGCCGATAGAATGGCGGGGCTTATTAGGCCTAGCGGATCGTAAAGAGCAGAAATAACAGAAAATACCCCTTTTCTCCAAGGCGCATGATAAACTATGTTCAAGCAAAAACAGACCAAGTGTCCTTTGTGCTGGAGTTGAACTTACACTGATGTCCGCCGTCGGTGCAGCAGCGTAACGTCCAGGTATGGCCTGCAACACCTCCTCGACGTTTGATACCTATTGTTTTAAGCAAAATCCTCCTCTTCCTAGCACCTTCCCAATTTAGCTTACCAAAGTCTTCGCCAACTCAGTAGATGCAAATGACATCAGGCAGTCGTCCACATAAGAGTTCCCCGAAATCGAGTTGGTAACGAAGGATTAAGAGTCTAGATCCCCTTGACTGTTTGTTTTGTTGTAAGGCTCGCTCAAAAAGATGTTGCTCCGAAGGGATACGCTGTCATTTGGTACTCATACAGCTGTTGTTTTGGGTCGTCATCGTCCCATCACGGGATTCTTAGGGAGCCGTGATCTCGAGGGCATGGTGTCCGCGATTGCCTTCCATAGAATTGCTGAATGACAATATCCACCAACTAGTTTCAGGGGCCGTTCTGCATTCGATAGCACCTCCTGGTCCTCCAGAAATTTTGCTAGCTCAATAGATTCATTGTCATTGAAGACTGCATCTTACAGCCTCTAAAGCCGTTATTAGATGGTGCCTTGTTCCTTTATCGTGTTGTCCACGATGGATGGCCCTAGAGGACCCTGGATCATCCACCGCTGTTGAGTTGTGGCTGCCTAAATGTTCGCTCCTGTTTCCAATCCGCTGCTCCAAAACCCAGTGAGCCTCTGGTACGTCGGAACCTACCAGTACTCCTATAATAACCCCTCCATCGCATTCCACGGGGACATCGCTAAGGCGCGTCCATCAACCATTGGCCGACCGCAAGTCCATACGCGGGGACCTAGAGAATAGCCGGTTGATACAAAAGGCACGCTCGACCGAAACGTTGGCCGAGCCATCGGGGATACCACACAAAGATTCACGACCCACGATTCTATCTCTGAGCGTCCACTCACTGCTTCGATAGTCATGCAGGCCAGAACCCGAGACAGGTCAACCTGTTCCGTCAGACCTTTTTCTCATACAAATACACCGGAACCATTATTTATAGTTGCGTATGTTAGCACGGTTCCTTTGGGTTCACTGGTTTTCACTAGGACAACGCCGAACACTATGTCGTAGCCAGTGGTGTGATTGGCTGTACACTGATACGTTTCTGAGCAAACTAAGCTCAGTTTGTCGCGATATTGTAATTTGTGGTGCCCGGCTCTACACCCGAACTTCCCACATACAATGGCCAGAGTAAAATCCCCTGCACAATGTCCTTCTCGCAGGCATACGAAACAGCCACTTTATTTTCAAATCGAACCCCATCGGTCGCCAACTTCCATTGCTGCGGACTTTGAAAAGTTTTCTGCTTTGTGTCCGTCGTTGAATACAATACATGCTCGTTCCTTTTTACCCATAAATTTCGGACGAGCGAAGTTTGCTTGACGATCACTCCCGTGTGATGAATAACGAGACTGGACCGATGATTTCGACGTACACGACGTACACGTCGCTGTTTCACCTTGCGTGCTAGCTGCGACAGTTGGAAAAAAGTCTCGGAAAGTATGATAATCTGGATTTTGTGGATGGCGGTTCAATTGGGAGCAGGTCGTCAAGTGATGATGGACGAGCCGTGACTATTATGAAGACTCTGGAGGTGAGACAGGATAATCTACGTGTCAATTTGTCTCGAATAGAGGGATAGTTTAATAGTAAATGCAATCGCGTTGGGGGTATCATTCGTTAAACATCTTTAAATGAGAATTTGCACCGAGACCAGCCATCATCGCAACCATGGAGACTAGCTCCCGGTGTGGACAACCCTAACGGTTCGAACTCGAGGGGAATACCAATTGGCAAAACAGCACGAGGTTTTTGAGAAAGGAATCCGGAGCTTTGTGGGCACTCGAAGCCGTTGAATCAGACGTGGGGGCTATTAGGGATACGCCCCTTAGGTTGACGGAGCTCAGAGCGCGTTCCGTGGCTGCTATCGTCGTTTGAAACGTATTTCGCCTAAACCTAGCGAAATTTTCATCCTTGTCCACTTTGTTGAGCTTTGGCTAGGATATTCAGATTTACGCAATATCAGTCCTCTGCAACGATATCACCACGAGCAGGCGGTTAGCAGTCATACTTGGGTTCGATTAGCGTCAGTATAGGATTCTTCTGGTGCACTTGATGAGCCTTTGTGCTCATGGAGTTTTCTGTGTTTTGTGTTTTACAGATCAAACACGAGCAACCCTTAACGGGAGGCATAGGTCTTGCATACTACAGTATTGATTGAATGGCCTCACGAAAACGTTATCCAAAGGCCACCGAGATCCGAAGCAATTGAAAGGTAATTGCGGGTTTGGCGTAAGCGGAATGTTTGCCCACCAAAAAAGACCAAATGAAACAAGGCAGTGACTCAAGGGACCATCTTATGCGCAACCGTATGCAAAAACAGGGTCAATCCAGTTGACGGGCTTTTGTTTGTAGAGAAAGGCTGGTCTGAGCCACTTTTTCTGAGGAGGCTGAGGACCTCAATATTCTGTCATACTCTTTCCTACAAGCGCTAACAAGGTTCGTGGCCTAAAAAGATCAACCATGCGTTCTTTCAACGGTTATGAGAGCGACAATAAAAGGGGCTTCAGCTGAGGTTTGAGGTTTCGTTCAACAGTTGTGACCAGATAAAACTCACCTCTTCCTGTCGAATCGTGGTATCGAATGGAAGTTTGGGCCACCATAGGCTAGTCACAGGGGCGGAGTGTGGTAGTGTAAGATACGTTTGGCGCAGCGTGCGTATTATTTATTAGCACATAATACTCGTCGCGTTTTGCATGAAAGTCCAGTGATATTCCTGTCAGAAGTAGAAAGGACCAGCAACGATCGTCCTCTCGTGCCAGTGGTAGATGTGTGCGAATACCTTGAAGTACTGACTCAGCCGATTTCCGATAATCCGCAGTATTGGAACTGCTTCATCTCCAGGGTTTTTGCAGTACTAATGTTAGACACCGGAGAAGGGTGCAATTGTTGGCAGATTGGTTTCGGAAACGTCGGAGGGCTGATCATTCGGGTACCTTGCAAGTTCTGAAAGCGAAGGATTCGGTGCTTACAGTAGGTGATACTGGCTTTGGGAACCGGTGGCCGCTGGGGATTTTTAGCGGGTTGTGGCCTGGGGAGGACGGACTGGTTAGAGAGGCTGAGGTTTGCGCGTCCCATGAGCTGTTGTGGCGCGACGTACACAAGTTGTGTTTTGGGAGTGCGTGAGCGGTTAGTGTAACTATATGTAGTACGACCTGTCTGTTTGTGAATTTGATTTGGTTAAAACCGATTTTTATCGTTATTTATATTGCTGAAGTAACTTGTGTCCATATATTCAGACAGTGGCACTCCGTTTAATTGATGGAAGTTTGTTCGTGCAAGGCAGATGGTTTGGTTAGTTTGAGCATATGGGTGATTACGTAGCTGCCGTCTAGCTTTGATCACTCAACTGGTGCGCGCGGTTGACATCTTCGCTCTATTGGTTATTTCGTTGAAGTTGATGGGGTTTGCGTCGGGCTGTGATGATGTGCGTCTATCACGCTAGCGACTCAGCAAGGCGTGCGAACAGCACTGGATCTATTACCAACGAAGAAGTGATAAAAACCTGGCGGTGCCGTAGTCATCCTTTTGAGCCCACCTGCCTCGTCACACGCGGCTCGTGCCATGGGGCAGCCATTTGCCGTCTCGTGTTGTTATTGCTCTCCAGCGTGCCGGTCATATGCGGTCCAAGTTTCGGTCTCAATTTCGGGGTTAGTGACCGCTCATCTGGTAGCAACGACAACTTTTGGATTTTTACACGCAATTTCCATATCGTAAAAACAAAAAATGTATATTATCCAGTCGGGTCAAACCAGTGATCACGGTTGCTTGAAAAATGTACGATGCTTTATTTAGGCGCACCTGCTCTCGCTACCGTTCGCTTACATCACGTTCTCCTACTTTGATCAACTCTGGTACGCCTGTTGCCAGGCGTGAGTATGTGAGTAACTCCAAAACACTGCGATGAAACCATAACCTCCGTGTGTTGCACAGCAGAACGGTTCTTGCGCTGTCGACGGTTCATGTTCCTTCTTTGTATTAGTGTTGTCATGTCACCCCAATGTAGTGGCAGTTTGTTACTGAAATATTGTGAGCCTTTTGGATGGTTGCCTTTGTTCGGTAAGAAAACTCTGAATATCTGGCGACGAACTCGGACTTTGATCGAACCACTGTCGTTCAGTTGTACGCCAGTCGACTGTTGCCTTGAGTGTAAACGTGCGGACAGTGAGCTGGACCACTTAAGTGGATAAAGTAGTAAACGGCACACGGAAAGGAAGTCGATGTACTTTCCTGGGGAGTACATTACGACCACTGACGCGCCAAAATTTTGATATGACTTACAAATTCAATGTTTGTTGAGTCCCCACAGCAGAAACGTCTTTTTTCTTCACGTTCTTGTTTGTTTTTCAGATTCAATTTACTTTACACTCTTCCGAAGCCTGAGCCAGTTGTTTGCCGGTTTCTTCTTTCAAAGTTACTATTCATTGTTCTTTGCAGTCAGCCTGAGAAGGTCCACTACAAATTGTGCGCTGCACCAATCCGACTTATTCTTGTGTCACATTCAAACATCTCGTTGACTAAATATAACGTCCCATTTACCGTTTTATGTTGATTTTTCATCAATCGTCGATACCTCCGGCCGGGAACCTTGATCAACTTGCATCAGGTACCATTCTTCGTTGTTTGTGCCTTTTTGTGCTCGTATTGGGAGGTTCTTATCTGGCCGTCGGTACACAACGTGCGCCTGCGTTTGGAGCTTCAAGAATTCTAGACAGGAAATTCTGCTGCCCATCCGACGTAGCACAGGGACTTTGAAGGCAGTCAACCAAATTGAACATCTAGTTTTGAGAAGTTTTGTCGATCTATATCCTAGTTCTGAACTACAGCGTTTTTCGAAGCCGCAGTAGCCTGCGACTTCTGCTCGGACCTCAATTAAAAAGAGGTAATTATTAAGGCTCTTTGCGTGGAGATTTCCAATGGTTAGAACCAGGAGTTACCCATCTACGGGTTCCAAGACTGGACTACATCTAGCTTCTATTCATCGACCTGTCGGGCACGGCTGCGCATTCAGTTTGAGGAATTCATGTTGCATAGCTATCTGAATTATAAAGACGCAAATATAATCACACAACTTTAAAGCGCAGTCACCTCCAGGTGAGAAGCATAGTGGTTGACCATGGGAGGGGATTAATTTACAGTCTTACTAGAAATTAGGGAGCTCACATCGTTCAGCCCTTGTCGGCGGGGTCGATTAATTATTAGAAAACGCGTGACCAGTTTCTATTGGCGAAGGCGGAGTCCAAAACATCCCCCATGTTACCCGTAAAGGCGCGGTGAGTGAGAAAGCCGCGTGAGGTGTCCAACGTGGAGTCTGTATTTCTATATGTTTACAGCTGTATAAAGGGAAGGGAAAGTGGGATCTTGTCGAAGACTTGGCAAAGTCACTGGAGAGAACGTGTGGAAATCAGCTATCATCGCAGATTTCAGCTCGTCTATTCATAACGGTAAGTATTTTGATGACGCCCGGAATAAACTCACGTCGGAACGGAGCCAGGATCCTATTTTTTGTGCGGGTAGAAGAAAACAACATTCGTTGGGTGCAGTTGGCAATTAGGCTAGCGATGCTAGCCAGATTTGTAAGTCTGTATTCTGAAGGCCTTGAAGTCTTGCGGTAACACACGAGTACGAGGCTCAGGCAAAAATATCCCGGATCTGGTTATCTGGATATCATCGGAGAGCTAGAAGATAGTTCGGTGGACAACATGAGGGAGCGATTCCGCCTTGGGACATTTCTTCTGGCTTCAGTGACGCAAACGACCCAGTTTTGAAGACGATATTGGGAATCACTAGGCAAGATTTTCGAACAGCAGGCGCCGCAGGTGGCTTTGAGTTTCCACTGTGCACTCTATCATGGTAATAAATGGGCAGGATAACTGACGTGTTCCGGCTGCTGGAAAACACTTCATTGTTAACAAGTGGCTGAGAAAGAGATGGATAAGGAGCTGAACGTGTTCACGGTATCCTTGCGAATGCGAGTGTGGGTCAGATCTGGTCCCAGAGAACGGTATTTGTTGGGTCAAACAAAACCCCTGGTGAATGTACAAAAGGAAATAGTGAGATGGTTGTGAGTGAAGGCCAAAGGCGTTGAGTGAACAGTGGGTGGGACGATATCAGGATGGAAGTGGAATCCATAAAAAGATGCGAGCCAGAGACCTCGGTCACCAGGGTTGGGTATGTGGTTGAAAACCCGGCGTGGTATCTGCTAGCCAGCGAAGTTTGAGCTGTACTACGTAGACGGCGCATGTGCTGAAACAAAAATGCCCTGTTGGTTTGGGCTTGGGCAGGTATGAACTGAACAACCGGACTGTATTCTGGTAGAATCCAATCTTGTGTCTGCACCGGTTTCGGATAATCCGGAGCTTCCCGCTCCACCAGCAGCACCTGTGCGTTCACAACTAGGGATGAGGCAAACCCTCCAACAGGATGCCTCTGATGGAGGCGGTAGAGTCCGATTAGTTGTTTATAGGAGCACGAATCTGAGAAGGATTTGGCTAACATATAGGGAAAGCAAATGTCCAAGACTTAATGTTGGGTCATCCACTGCGGTACTCAGGTTAGCAAAGCCTAGGTGGGGACAGAGGACTGCGCTGATTTCATCAAGAGACTCATAGATGGGGGGATCGCAGAAGTCAACTTTATAGAAGCCACGGTAACAAAATGCTTGTTTTCCACAACTTCATTCTTCGGCTAAAACATGTATGAATGTAAATATACATAAAACACATATGAGTGGTTGGAATGCATATTTTTGAAAAAAGAAAGTGTTTGCAGTACCAAATGAAGATTGGCCTCCCAAAGTTGTAGTTGTCATGCGGTCCCGAACAGGGTTGAAACTTGGTTATTCGTGGTTAGGAAAATCTGGTGTAGAAGGTGCATCTGGGATAAGTTGACTGCTTCCCGCCATGTCTGAAAGGTCACGGCCGAGGTGATTTTGATTTAGTCCCCAATTTTCCGATCGCAGCCAGGGTAGCTGAAGTGATTTGGCAATTTGCTCGGGTGAACTCTCAAACAAGCCGATTTGTGTTCCTTGATTCTTTGGGATAGTTGTTGCATCGTTTTGCTTACATGTATTGACTAACATGAACAAACAAATGAACAGGTTCATACGGAGGAAAGGACGGACACTTAGTCTTTGAGATTCGTAGAAATCATTGACCGGCTAGTGAAGTGGGCGCGCATAGCAGTGGCGGGAAAAGTACGGGTGATTTCATCCCTTAGACGCCGAACTAGGGTTTTCATTCGGCATCTCCTTTGAAGGGGAGGTACGTGTACAACTTTTGCTTACTGGCGGCCAGTGCCGAAAGTGGCAGAGGTGCCTTCAAAATGCTCTTTTAGATAGAGACTTCCGGGCACCCGGCGTTCAGTAGTATTTCTCTCTAGTAATCAAATTCCTCACTCACTGTTTCCTCGGAACAGAGCTCTCGCATGCGAGAAGCTGGCAACCGGACTAGATTTTCTTTGCGTTTCAGAGAAGCAAAACTGAAAAATGTGTGTATTGGCCTGTCCGTGTTGGCTTACAATATACGGGGCGGCCGAGTTTCCTATCTCCATTTTTCGTACGGTTTTTATCCGGAAACTGAAGGTTGCCTTCAAGTACCAATTTGGATGTGAAACTGAGCGCACTGTGAGCCTAGGCAAAATTTCCACCAGTTTGTCTCGGTGAACATACTTGTCAGTCATAATAAAAACGTTGTCCGCAAATCGGCAGCAACCGGATAGTCTTTCTATGGTGTCCCTGAATATTAACCTCAACATTTCCATAAAAACTGCTTCAGTATCCAACCCCTGGTTGGATTTATATATATATGTATATATGTATATATATATATAAATGTATATATATATATATATTATATATATATATGTATATATATATAATATTAACATAAACAAATATATATTTATATATATTATTTGCATATACAAATATATATATACATGTACATGTACACATAAATATATATATATATATATACTCATTACTGTCCTATAATTATTAACAAAATCATGGTGAGTAACTCAACGCTCCTCGATATCTCTTAGCTTACAATGCTTCTCTTCCGCACCAGGTCCCACCACTCATACTTCGCTCACCACCTCTGCGATTTCGAACTGGAAAATCCAGTCTGACTCATCGCACTTAGCGTGACTCACTAACTGAACTGAACACCCAGTTATGACGTTACCATTTCTGCTCCCACCCTATCCCCCAGCTAAGGTTCTTCTGTAATTTCATGCAGAACTTGGTCTTTACTCCTGCTCAATGACCACTCTAGGCGAAATACTAGCTTTCCCATTGAAAGTTCTAGCCACACTTAGGCGTTTCCCCTTTAGTCTCACGTTTCATGGCCTCAATGTGCCTTTGGGATCCGCCGCACCGATGACCCCGTGCTTAACTTTTGTTCTTCTTTCCGTTAACCGTTGATCCTCAGCTGCGTCACTCTATCTCACTTTCCTTGCCATAGTCTTTTGCGTCCGACCGCTCTCGCATGACCCGTCCGATGATCGCACCCACGTATACATCTATAAATATATATTTTATATGTACATTTATATATATACATATATATATATATATACACCTGTTCATATATATATACATATATAAGCATATATATATACCTATTCATATATATACATATGTACGTGTAAATATATAACATTTTTATATACAATATATATATATATATATACTCACTACTGTCCTATAATTAATAACACAATCATGGTGAGTAACTCAACGCTCCTCGATATCTCTTAGCTTACAATGCTTCTCTTCCGCACCAGGTCCCACCACTCATACTTCGCTCACCACCTCTGCGATTTCGAACTGGAAAATCCAGTCTGACTCATCGCACTTAGCGTGACTCACTAACTGAACTGAACACCCAGTTATGACGTTACCATTTCTGCTCCCACCCTATCCCCCAGCTAAGGTTCTTCTGTAATTTCATGCAGAACTTGGTCTTTACTCCTGCTCAATGACCACTCTAGGCGAAATACTAGCTTTCCCATTGAAAGTTCTAGCCACACTTAGGCGTTTCCCCTTTAGTCTCACGTTTCATGGCCTCAATGTGCCTTTGGGATCCGCCGCACCGATGACCCCGTGCTTAACTTTTGTTCTTCTTTCCGTTAACCGTTGATCCTCAGCTGCGTCACTCTATCTCACTTTCCTTGCCATAGTCTTTTGCGTCCGACCGCTCTCGCATGACCCGTCCGATGATCGCACCCACGTATACATCTATAAATATATATTTTATATGTACATTTATATATATACATATATATATATATATACACCTGTTCATATATATATACATATATAAGCATATATATATACCTATTCATATATATACATATGTACGTGTAAATATATAACATTTTTATATACAATATATATATATATATATACTCACTACTGTCCTATAATTAATAACACAATCATGGTGAGTAACTCAACGCTCCTCGATATCTCTTAGCTTACAATGCCTCTCTTCCGCACCAGGTCCCACCACTCATACTTCGCTCACCACCTCTGCGATTTCGAACTGGAAAATCCAGTCTGACTCATCGCACTTAGCGTGACTCACTAACTGAACTGAACACCCAGTTATGACGTTACCATTTCTGCTCCCACCCTATCCCCCAGCTAAGGTTCTTCTGTAATTTCATGCAGAACTTGGTCTTTACTCCTGCTCAATGACCACTCTAGGCGAAATACTAGCTTTCCCATTGAAAGTTCTAGCCACACTTAGGCGTTTCCCCTTTAGTCTCACGTTTCATGGCCTCAATGTGCCTTTGGGATCCGCCGCACCGATGACCCCGTGCTTAACTTTTGTTCTTCTTTCCGTTAACCGTTGATCCTCAGCTGCGTCACTCTATCTCACTTTCCTTGCCATAGTCTTTTGCGTCCGACCGCTCTCGCATGACCCGTCCGATGATCGCACCCACGTATACATCTCTATATATATATATATATATATATATATATATATATATATATATGTTTATACATATATACCTTGGGTATGCTCCACTCACTTGTCCCCCTTCCTAACTAGGTTGTGCCATTTAACTACACACAATTTGCGTATATATAAATAAAACCGTTCCGTCCTTTAGCGATGGGTGCTCGCTCTCAGTTAATTCCTGGCTCAGGCTAGAACTCAGCCGTCCCATCCTGCTTTTTTGTGCCCTTCTTGTACACTGAAGCCTTGCCACACGGATTACCATTCCTTAGTAACTAGGCTTCACTTCCCTACGCATATGCTCATGGCAAGTCAAGACCCCATTCCAACCGGAATTCGTATGCCCCTGCCGAATACCAGCACGTTTGCCCCCACATGAAAAATCCTCATTTTAACACTCAGTGTTTCCCCCTTTTTTACTGTTTGCCGTCCTTTACCCCAGCTGATGAACTGACCAGACTGTTATCTTCCTATTTTCTCATTCTTCTTCCAGACCATACCATCTACTATTGTTTTACTCCTGGTTCCCAAACGGACACCCTCTCCTCGTCCACCGCCTACCTGATATCGCCCCAAATCTCTACTATCACCCAACTACTCTAGAAAGCTATCAGTCTTCGTCTAGGGATCCGTAATATACCTGTCCACTAGCCAAACGATAACTAACTGTTTGGATAACAAAATGTTCATTTTCTTGCTTCCATATAAACGATAATCATAATCCACAGCTGGAACACTCTCCAGACTGCAGCACTCCTGATCTCTTCCAGATTGCATTGGTTACTTGGGTATCCATCGGCCAAATCGACGTTTATTCCGGATTACCGCAAGGACTGGACGATTTGATCAATGGTTTAAACCTATACTCTCGCCTGCTGACGTTACATGGGGCACCGTACATGGATTAACAAAACCTCATGAAAGTCTCACCGGATCGCAGAGGTGATTCCTGACAGCAACCATCAACACATCCGCTCAACGTCTATTCCCAAATAATCCAACCCAACAGTTCAATTCTTCCCGCGTTGCAGTACGAAACCAATGGCCGGAACCCAGCCTTCGCAGCTGTCAACTTCGTCAAACCAGCCCTTTTTTACCTGCTTCCCACAACATTCTACCTGCCACCACCTGCAACCAAGGTCTTTACGGAACAGAATACCAGCCATCTGCAGCCAACCATAATTTGATTACCAATTTTCTATCAACTACAAAAAAACATTTTACACTCTTCCAACTCCTGCCTAGCCGAACCATTGACGTTTGTCTCCACTAATCCGTTTCATTGACGGCTTTTCTTTTCTTTAATAGTCCGTTATATGTCCATACACCATTCATGCTCTTCAAAAGTTCACTGAAGTCCCTGCGAAGCTTTTCGCCTTCATTTGAATTTCCATATGACACTGTAATCACCTGCACAAAAGGTCCGTTTTATTATCACCTTTGAATCACTTGCCTTTATTTCACATGCTTCCTCCACAATTTGTTACCCAATGCTGGATCAGTGTCCAATATTCCGCTGGTATCTCTGACTGCACTTCGAAAGCCCCACGCTTGCTTTACTTCTAACAATGTTCTTTGGCATCTCTTCCGCTCGGTTACTTGTTAGGGACCGTCTTTTTGTCGCTTATATCAGCAATTCCACGACTGTCCAGCCATCCACACCGCCCCCAGCGATTTCGAAACCGATTTGGAATTCCCGCCTCAACCATTACCACTTTTGGTAACTCAAACACTACATGACTTTACTGGTGTATTTCGGTTGCTATGTGATTTATAAATTTAGAATTTGTGAATACCTCACATTGACATGTACTGCTGTATACTCTGATCTTGCCTTGTGCATGTGTATTGACCACGGTCAAGAAATATACTATACTATACAATAATACCCCATTTTCGAGTTTGGAAACGGAAATGTCGGCAAGTAAGGGTCCTTGAGGTAAGCTCATCGCAACTTTTTCAGTTTGTCGGTAAAGCTAGTTGTTGAAGCCGAACTGAACATTTGGCGTGTACCGTTTTGGTAGTTTCTTCAGATTAGCTACCGGAATACCGGCACTCTTTCCATTTTTCACCACGCAACTGCGCAAATACTTGATAGACTCTAGAACTGGGGCGACCGTAAGTAGTGATATTGCATCCAGAGGTGTCATTCTAAGCCCCGTTGTATTTCGTCCTTTCATTATTTCTAAAAAATGAAAAATGTCATTCAGGCTGTATTGAGCAGTGCCTCTGCGTACTGGTTCGAGCGTATTGAGGAGCCAATGAGCAGTGGAGTGATAGGGATAAGTGCTTATATCAAGTATCGGTCTCAATGCTAACCCCAACGTATGTGTCTCCGGTAAGCTATACAGACTAGTAATACTGGTGCCCGTAGATCGTACCCGCATATAAGTGTCACTCAAAATATAATTGTGAACTTCAAGTGTTATCAGGGCCGCAGCAAACTGTTGCCCCAGTGTCCTCGTTCCTTCCTCCTTTCCTTGGGATTCCGTGAAGTTCGTCGAGTCACTGAGAATGCTATTCACTTTAGAAACGTAGGCTGAAAGATTCACTAGCACAGTTCCGGCGCCGTTGTCAGGGCTGGAAATGACGGAAGAGATGTTGAGTGAGAACCCCTAGTTCGGCGTCTAAGGGATGAAATCACCCGTACTTTTCCCGCCACTGCTATGCGCGCCCACTTCACTAGCCGGTCAATGATTTCTACGAATCTCAAAGACTAAGTGTCCGTCCTTTCCTCCGTATGAACCTGTTCATTTGTTTGTTCATGTTAGTCAATACATGTAAGCAAAACGATGCAACAACTATCCCAAAGAATCAAGGAACACAAATCAGCTTGTTTGAGAGTTCACCCGAGCAAATTGCCAAATCACTTCAGCTACCCTGGCTGCGATCGGAAAATTGGGGACTAAATCAAAATCACCTCGGCCGTGACCTTTCAGACATGACGGGAAGCAGTCAACTTATCCCAGATGCACCTTCTACACCAGATTTTCCTAACCACGAATAACCAAGTTTCAACCCTGTTCGGGACCGCATGACACCTACAACTTTGGGAGGCCAATCTTCATTTGGTACTGCAAACACTTTCTTTTTCCAAACATTTGCACTCCCGCCGTTTATCTGTATATATATATATATATTTGTGCGTACATGTATGTGCATATCTATGACTTCTATAACCAAATAATGCGGTCACCATAGAAGTGGTTGTCGTGATCGTGCTTCCATTCTAATTGTCTTATTTCCAGTAGTAATAGAAGGCCGACCCTCAACCGAGCCCCATGGATGTTTCATCACAATTTTTAAAAACATGCCAGTTAATATAACCCACCATCCGCAGCTATTCTTATTTATCACCAAGTATGAAAGTGATGGTTTGTTTTGCCGTGCGGTAGCTGTTTGTACATTTTACGTTTTCCACCAACGAGCCTTTGCGGATAAGATAAAAGCCATTCATTACTGGGTGAGTTGATGCCGCTGACGCGCATGAGATGGATGAAACTGGTTTAGCCTTCCAAGGAGCCCTGAATGCTATCAGTTTAAGGCTTCGCCTCGCTTCACTTCTCATCACGGCCAGTTTCTTATCTTTTTCACTGCTGAGCCCTTCCACTAAAACAACCTTGTAGACATTTTGTGTGGTACCGAGATCCACTGACCCAACGCAGTTTGTTCTCTTCAGCTTTCCCGCTCAAGTCGATGGAGCGTAGACGTCCATTTACTTTATGTGGACCTTCGGCCGCCACGCTTCGCAAATTGTTGATTTGGCTTGATCAAGCGTGCGAAATTTATCGTGATAACATGGATCATAAGATGGGTACTTATTAGCTTTTTTATTACAAGTTTCCATCCCAATATTTTCATCTGTTGACTAGATACTGAATGAGGCTCATCGCCGAAGATATAATCTTTACCTGGCCGTATTTCAATCTTCGAAGAGTGCCTTAAGGTTTAAAGGGCAATCTTGTTTTGGCTTGAGTTTTGCATCAATTTGGACAACGCGTTGCTTTGAGGCTTCAAGATGCCATTTAGAACGAGCAAAGTTTGTCGTTTGGAGGATATAGTATTGAGTCAATTGGCAGACTTTATCCAGATTGGAGCTGTTGCTTTTTGTTGGTTACATTTCTTTGACATCATCTTCTCGGAATCATATGAAGTACAGGGAATAATAGAACGACAACAAGTTCCACTGCTTCCGAAGACGGTTGTGAAATCGATTGGATCACCACCGGAACCCGGCATATCCGACAACTTTTTGGCTTGCAGCTCCAGTGTTACAGGCACTGATGTGAAAAGTAATTGATAAAATCCGGTTTATTTCCCGCAGAATAAAGAAAACGTTATTTGCAGGAAAAGCGGGCTCAGGATTCGAAATCTTCGAAAAAGCAACACAATGAGAAGCTGCTGAGAGTCAAGCGGGAGGTACAGGTTCCTGAACTCACAGTGGAATTAGAGATATCTGTGTGCCGTTTTTGGGCCCAAACGGTTTGAGCCATAAGAGTATAGGAGTAATTTCAAAAACACATGAGGTCGGTTAATGATGAATTTGTGGATTATAACGACCCTATTGGACACTTGACTCTTGTGTTATATGCTGAATTCTGGGATCCGAGCGTCTCCATGGGAGACCAAGAAGCAGTTGCGACTGTGGAAAAGAGTGAGCATTTCTCTGACGGCCACCGTACAGCGCAGCTGCCTTGGAAGAATAGAGCTTCGGCGGGATTAGATAACAATTTAACTGGAATCGTACGACTACATGAATAGAAACATCACCTGGACCGCGATGGCGGCCCATGGGCCCATGGATAAACACATGCACTCGGAAGCTCCGGCAATCCACGTTAAAGTGGAATCGAAGCTTACCAGAAGTGGTGCGGCGAATCCAAAAGAACGCTGAGTAACCAAACATGGCTTAGGCGACATAACGATTCCTAAAGGCATACAGAGAGGACACGAGACGAACGTTCGTCAAAATGAACTTGTTTCCAGTGATGCCTTCGAGTTGGGCTAGAGGGCGGCTGCCCACGCGTGGAGAACACCTACAAATGGGCCGGCATAATGTGTCCCACTTTTCTGCAAAAACCCGGGTGGTGACAATTAAACTGGCTTCCATCGCTTAGCTACGGATATCTGCGGCGGTTTTAGGGTTTGAAGTTGGCCCAGTAATGAGAGGCGATCTGCATAGTATGGTTAACGGAAAGCGTTGCCGGGAAAATCTGGTGGTGGTGCTGTACGAAGTGGAGAATGCCGTCACGATCTTTGATGCTTTTGTAGCTAATCGACATTGTTTACAACTGAGTCACAACGGCAACATGTGAGGTCGGCAGAAAACATTGCTCATTTGCTGCAAGGGAGATATGAACCGGAGGTAGGTCCAAAGATCCGGTTAACAAGCCTCAACTTCCTCGGCGCGACCGATGACTCACGCATCATAACTACTCATGGTGACTTCCCTCCTCCTGGTGTTTAACTTTAAATGGCCGTAGCCCCGCGTGCTCTGATGTGTCTCGCGGCTGTCCTAGAGCCTTGTAACCCCAAATTCTCCAGCTGACTAAAACTAGCTATAGCTGCTGTGTGAATATTAGGGTTTGTGGGCCGTGCATTGCTGAGGCATTCAGAAGGGAAAAAAGCCGTTTTGTTTAGTGCGGCAAAGTCCGTGCGAGAGTTCAACGAAGCCCTGCAGCATGTATTGTAGGTATTGCAAAGAGAAGCCTACGGCGACCCTATTTGACCCCTAGAATTTGGTCAACAGCCGGATTTAATAGAAACTCCCCAGTTCTTATGCCCCATATAAGCCTAAGTTCCTTATACGCGGGAAAGAGGCCAGAATGTTTGCTTTGTCTTTGCACTTCCAGGAACCCCACAATATCGCTCGATAGAGACGTAGTTACCAAGCATTTTGTCCAGTACTTCCACGAAACCGAAGGTACGGGGGCGCAGAACAGGTCCTAACCGCGTTCAACGCGACCGTGTGACCAGCTATTAGTCGGCGCGTGGCCCTTTAAAAGCTGAATACAGCACCTCTTAAATAAATTATGGAGCCGCTGCTACCTTGAAGGGAGCAGGAGAGATTGGTGGTTTGTCGTTCGTGGGTGGTGAATACTAAGTTCTCCTCTTTGCTCGTGTTGATTGAGAGACGAAGAAAAGAAACGATTGGTTGTTCACCCGTGTACAATCTTGCTTGACGCATTTGGGGACCCAAGCTTCTCTTCATACTAAGTCCCCCACGGCATCGATTGCTTTTAGGGGACAAAGCATACCGAAGAAGATAAATGGTGACGACGGAATACAATTCTTCGGGTGGAAAGGAGTTCAAAACATTCTGCTCTTTCCACCACCACTTCTTATTACAAACAACCTTTTTTCCATTATATGATCAATATTTACCGCAATCCATCTTTCGTTTTTTCACCAACTAATGTCAATCTTTGCCGCAAATTAAATATCTCACTATTGCCTTGGGCTATGGTCGCTGGGCTCAAAACTTGCTATGCCTGTGCTCGGTAATCTCATTTTCTGTTCCTAAGCGCCTGCTGTAATTTGGCTGCGGTCGTTGACTTATTCTTCAGTTTTGGGGTGTGAGAGTTCAGAGGAAATAGTGTTGAGGCTTGGCTGTCGCGAAGTCGCTTAACTCGTTGTGTGCAGCGCCGTATCCACTTGGGACCGACTGCGCTTTGCAACGTGTCAGAATTGGCCGCCACGCGCCCCTCAAAAGTTCGACTGGCTGCACTTCACGATACCCGATATCCCTGACAACCGTTGAACAATGAAACTACGCAGCAAGTCGAAAAACCGCTTTGAAGCAGGTGAGTCGAGCCCTTCCGCTCGCAAGTGGTAATCTAGTTTCTCGCCCGGGCTGTAGCTTATCAGGTTGTTCCAGGGTGAGTTCGGTTTCCCATGGAATTTGGGACAACCTGTTGCTCGCTGGAATGTAAGAAGGACAGTTTTTGGATTATTTGGATTTGAACAAGCAACGCAGGCCTCTCAAACTAAGGCGTGAAACAAAAATGGTAAGATTACTTTCAGCATTCGCCGAAGAAGAACACATAGCCACAAGAGATGAAGTTCGGTTTGGAGTAATGGGCACTTGAACATGCATTTCTACACCTGCGTGATTGCCACGTGCAGAATAATGCTCCACGGACAACGGTCGTTTCCAGCTGAAGAATATGCGATGGACTGTCTTTTGGATCAACCTCAAGTTGAATGAAATCGTTTTCGGCCTGTTCGTCTACCTATTGGGGGTTTGCGGGGTAGTTTGAATATGACGCCAATGACGGAGAATAAAATGAAGGCTAGCGTTTGCTGCATTAGATGCATCACTGCAAGGGACAAACAATGGATGTGGTTTCAGAATGTATTACGTTGACGCCGATAACAGCGTACATTAGCGTCAGTGAGGTGTTGTAGGATTTGTGTGAAAAGGGTCACATGATAGCTTGCTTCAAGGTTTGGGGCCTCTGGTCAAAAACTTAGATGTCCTAATGAAATTGTCATCAAAGGCGGTAAACTGTAAAGCAACGACCACGCACATGATTTGCATGCCAAATTTTTACTCACTGCGGGCCGTGGAACGGATCATCCGGGTGCCACCCACGCGCCTTCAGGATTTGTGGACCAGGACCGCTGTTGATGTCACCAGGAGAGGAAATTAACCCAGGTTCTGAGGCACGCGGTACTTGATGTCTCATAAGGTACGGATTTGGCCAAAGCAGGTTCAATAAACTGGCTGCCGATAGCAAGGTCCAAGGATAGTTGCGATAACCTAATCCGAGCGACTACGTAACAAAGAAGCACACAGGAACGACGCAGTTCACGCCATAAAAGGGTAATTCGTTAGTGGCTCAAGCTGACGGGCTCTTGGTATGTTTTGGAACACGCGTGCTAGGGGAATATCAAAAACGTCTACCTCGCGACATTGGGCTGTTGGATCTCCCGAAAAAAGGCCTGTTTTCGTGTCACAAGTATGGACAGCAATCAAGTAACTGTCCTATTTTCAAACCATGTTCAACACTGGGCCGTCAGGAACGGCATCACCCTGTACTGTATGACGCATAGAATTCATTCATCTACCGTGGTATGCAAGTTACAACACAAAAGCTGCAGCTGGATGAACTAAGTACTGGTGGCATGGGAAAACCTGACCAGTGGACTCATAATTGTGCTGCTACCCGAAGGCCAGATTATTGTATCAGTTTAAGTGTGCAATTGGTATGCGTCGGCGAATCAGATGGGCTACCGATTCAAGCAATTCAGCACCGCTCGGATGCGGACGTTTACTTCTGGTCTCACCTAACGTGTTTCAGAAGACCGAATCTGGAGTCTTAAAGAGTAACACCCATTACAGATGCCGGCCTTCCGGAGCCACATCGTGCCTGGAAGGAACGCTGATTTAAACGAAAGCAACCCCACACCTCGCGGAAGCCTTCAGGATGGATTGTCTCTGGCCCGATAAATTGAGGACCACCCTTCGTGATAAAGGTGAACCACATCGAAATCAAAATTGATCCCTTAGCAGAGCCGATTATTCGACTATTTGACGGAGATTTCCCCGAGGAGAATTCCTTGGCGAACTATGTTTCGTCAGAAGGCAAACATGTCGGTGACTTAATTTCCAATTCCATATGTTTGTTAGGCTGACACTAAGAGGTTTCACTTCCATAGAGGAATCCTCTGGTTGGGCTCCCGAATAGTTGGGTTGCAGTGAAGGCAAAACTGAACTCTCTGCGAGACAGGTTCATACGCGCTTCTGAATTCTTTGATAAATGCTCTACGATAATGGATGGGTGTGTGCGCGAGGGCCACGTCAAGTAAGGGCTTGTAGGGAGTTTAAAAAGAATGTCAAGCCTGGGCGCTACCCCCACGTCGCTCAAAATCAAACCCCCAAATCCAACCAAGTAGAAGGTGGCGTTTGGCTGTGACTCGCATTCTAGCTACACAGTTCAAAAGGCTGCTTGCTGCAGGGACCAGACACAACAGCGAGGGTAGTCGTCGTTTCTTTGCTTACGGATAGAATATGTTCCACTGGCTGCGGACAGTGAGGAGATGTCTGTGCAGGTTTAAGTGCCGACGAAGGACCGAAGAGCGCCAAGGTACTTTTGGTGAGAAACGGTCAACTAGTTTGTTATCTGGTTGGATTTCAAGTGAATTTCCAGCCATTCGCTGCCACTTTCTCCCCATTTCGTGCGAATTTTGCGGTACGCAGCCAGGCGACGCATCGGGGAGGACATCACGAGGATTACGTTTCCGGGGCCGTGTAGGATAACTTCTAGGTAAAGGACTGTCATGCTTCCTTGTATAGGCCGTGGGCAGCAGGGGATCTGACGAGTCAAATGAGTAAACCAATGCTACACGTTGGCTTTTGCCTTCAAACGTGGGTGCGTATTTGTAAAGAGGGTGTTGGGATTTAATTGGTGTAGCTATTATCTCATTGCGATTAACGCCATTTATCGAATTCCAAAGTTTGCACAACATAAATTCGCAGATTCTTTGTTACAGATTTACCCAATCGTACGCATGCAAATTTTGTGCAGACCTCAACTGCATGGCCACAGTGTTTACCAACGAGAACCAGAGTCCAGCAAAAACCGCTGCCAGATACGGCCGTCACGGTAGTCAGAGGTCAAATGAAAAGGGCGCGACGGCCTACATGAGCGAACTACAAACAAGTGTCCGAATGTAGTAGTCGGTGTGTGCTGTATTTGTTCTGGGATCAATAGAATAAAAAGCGTAGTCTGAAAAACGCGAGCATGTGACACTGACTGGGGAGGTCAGTGTCCACGGAGTAGGTAGGGTTGCTGACTCACTCTAACCTATCTAGACCCTGAGGCCAGTATTAACGTCAGTAGCCATGGGTTACGTTCACTGCTAGTTAGCCGCATGCACACATGCAGAATTCCTTAAAGGCACTTACAGTCCGATTGTGTAGAGACCCTGGGAAGTGTAAGGGACAAAATGATCCCTGACTAGGAGTGAACTGCATAGCGAACAAAGAGTGAGGATTCTCGACGAAGAATCAAAATAGGAATGAGATACTCGAAAGTCGGGGAGTTTGGTTCTGTCGAGGTAATCTCTTTAGGAGGAGGTTTAGAGAGAAGCACGTGTCAATTGATCGTGATACAACCGAGAAGTTTCAGAAATAGAGATATTTCCACAAACCGCCGACAAACGACTCCCGCGAATTCCCCGCTACTTCCTTAACAATCTCGAGTCATGTGCTGATTTGGAGCTCCTGCAAGTTAACTCCATTTTCATTCTTGAAAATGGTGCCACGTTAGATGCGAATGAACCTTCACTACTGTGTGAGGGGTCAGAACCTTCGGGGGAAGCTCGAGAGTTAAATAAAATAAATTCAGCGTCAATTGGTGGTAAAGTTTTGAAGAGGTATATTCCGGTAACCTTGTTTTGAGCTTGGTCTGCCTCGTCGAAGTTGCCCTCGCCTCTATCTCTTTCAAGTAGGCACGTTCTACTGACATCCCGAGGTACGTCCCATTTGACTGTTTTCATCATCACTGTGCAAACGAAGCCTTCGGTTCCCGCACGACATTCCTTGCGCACTCCGACAGGCCACTCGTCTTCTTGTAAATGGCCCTCCAAAAGGAAGACGGCATCTTCAAGTTTAGGCAACTTCTTTCGGAGATCCTCTTTTGTCGAGGCTCTAGTGTCGGTGAACACTCCCCGGTCCAACGAATATAGAAGGCTTGTGTCAAATGGTTCACTTTTCCTTATCCTTTAGTATACTTTTCATGTAGGGTTTTTTGGGGTGGCTGCTCTTATATTTGACAGCAATAACAGCAAATCATTGAAAATAATGGTTCGCCTGGCGGACCTGGGCTGATCGACTCTTTAGGCCTACTTTCAGGATTCATTCCACTTCAGTTATCGAGGTATTCAGCACCTAGTAATCGAGAACTTGGTGTGGGAAAAAAAGTCGTGAATATGCTCGTGGCCGATTGTGTCAGTCATTCCCAAACGTTGTCGCAGTGACTGTCGAAGTGTGGAATAAAGCTCCACTCCATTGCTTGAGTCATGGTTTCGTCTCGTATTTCAGCACAGTTCAGGAGGTTCCACCGTCTCTAGCTCCTCATGTGCTCCAAAGGAAGCTGGACTCTTATCTGACTTCGGTTCACAACCTTTATTTCATCTCCTTGTCGCTAATCCCTAACATTTCTGCTATAATTTAAATAATCTGCCCGATGCTTACCTGCTCGCCTTTGGGAATTTCCTCCATTACCGCTCTTGAAATCTTACCCTAGCTTATTCGGATCTGTTTTACACTGTTCTCGTGATTACATCCGCTGGTAACTCCCCGTCGAGGTTTTACCGCCAAAATGCCGGTTAAATCATCGCAGCTTAGCTCTGAAGATCTACTTTTGTGAATCTTTCAATTTTAGCTTTATACTTTTATACACTACAGCATGAAATGACTCTTCGAGTCTCCTTTGGTAAATTCTTCTTCTTACGAAACCTTGGAAAAATCCTCCGATTCCATTCGAATTCTCAGTTATTGTGTTCATCCCAGGTATTTTTAATGTAGATGTTCCCCCCTGTCAACCAGTTATAACAGACACATGATGGTTTAACCCTTTTGACCTCCACCTTCAGATTGGCTGAGCGTTGTTCTCGCTTTGTTCCATGTAAACAATCTACCTCAATCCTCTGTGTACATAAGTTCTACTGTCTTAAAAGTTTTTGTTCTCTCATCCACTGGATCATTTGATCATGCGTCGTAGCATGATCCGGACTCATAGGAAATATGCTATTATTATTATTATTATCACTATTATATGCTCTGAGTAACCTACTGCCTCTCGATGTGCCTTTGGGATGCCATTAGGATTGAGTCGGTGGTCTCGTTATGTACTACTTCGAGATTAAATGCTCTGGATCGTAAACACTTCACTAGTCGGTCATAACTTATCTTTGTGGGCCTCTGTTGTGGCACGAATAACAGAACGAAATAACCCATGCTGATCTCCACGAATGGACATCATTCCGTTGTAACTCATTCGAGTGGAAAAGAAAACATCTTTTTCCTCTAGCTACCGCACTTCGGTGGCGACAGACGGGGCCGTTATGGATCAACGGCTTGACTGTCGCTGGCCCCTTGTTCATCCAAAATCATCGATGAATGCTGTTCGGCGGGTGATTCAAACCTGCGTGTCCTTTTTTTATATATAAATGACTTATCAAGCGTCTCTCGATGCGGTGGTTACCGGGGTTTATTATAGGATGTTTTGTATCGCACTCAGGGTTTGAATTCTCCAACTGCCTTCCCACTCCCAATATCCTTTAGCTAGTGCAGAGTTCACTCTTCTGACGCTACTGTGTAATAGCGTGCTTCTCTTGGTGTCACCATCCGCCTTTGAAAGTTCATCGGTCTCAAACAGAGAGGCCTGTAGTTGGAGTAGACGCGGCCCATCGACTTGGGCTTCGTTCGACTCGTCTGCCTGTGTTGTCTCCACACTTGGCCTGTTTTGTGGTCTGCCTCCCCGTTCAATGAACCTTGTACCCAGTCCACAAGACCACGGCTCTGAGCACTTTAGTTCAGTTGTAGAAACAGCACAATAACTCTATTAGGCTTCCGGTTTCCGAAAAATTTGTGGCTAGTATTAGTCGCTTCATTTTAAAGTCACCATCTTCAGGCCCGGGTGTTAGTAATGCCAGCCAAGTCACTTTGAATGCAGCTGAGAATTCCGGTCCCTTTGTCCACATCCACAGCCTCCCTAGTATTCTTAGGCTTCTCGAGTATAATGGCCGGGTAACTTGCAGATTATGCGTAGAGCCAATGTTCCGCCTTGGTCGGCTCATGGATCAAGGTGAGTCAGTTGGCCTCGAAAGTGTTACAACGAGGGTCAGTTTTGTTCATGTGAAGCAGTACGGTGATTGAATCCATCCACAAGTTTGAGTTTCAGTCTATTTGATCATGCATTCCTTTATCAGCACGGCAGCTCTTAAAGCCAGTACTGCCGCAGTAAACTCTGGCCTCGGAATGGATGCAGTCTTCAGTGCGGCTAATCTTGCATTTGCGAAAACAATCTGGTTGGGCCGCCCCCCCCCCCCACTTTCAACTGCCCAGCAGACGTAGGCCACTACCGCGTAGGCCGCTCCTGAGGAATCTGAAAAATAGAGTTGGAAGTCGAATGGGTAACTGATTCTTTCCGGGCATCTTTGTATCTCGATCTCACCGAGTTGATCTACGTTATGTAACCAGTCATAGACTCGCTAGCCGTAGTTCTGGAGTGGTTCGTCCCAACATGTCCCTCCTTGGCAAAGTGATTGCAGCAAGCACCTTCCAGGTAGTAGTCAGGGTGAATCGCAGCCCAAGAAAGCACGGAGACTTGAGAATGATGGTAAGGTTTTCCTCCGGGTGGTTGGTCGTTTGGGTGGGTCACGAAGGAATATGAACTTATTACGTTTGGCACCCCATCGAAGTCCAAGCATGTGAATCATTTGAACCAATGATCCAAAAAATACTCTCAAACGCCCGATTTTCACGGACTCCGGAGTAGCATTTAACACCTAGTGGCGGATTCAAGCTGACTTTTTAGGTTGGACAATCCTGCCTTCGGAATGATGATTGGTTCAGTCGTAAAAGTAATGGCTGTGTGCGGGTCATCAAAGGAGCCTAGGAAACAGTCCACATGGACGTGGTCCACTGCTCCTCCCAACAGATTGTTGGTGTCACTGAAAGGCTTGAGAACTTCCCGGAGAGCATATTTAGAGCAGAGAGGAGATAAACTGACGGCTTGACCTCATTGGGTGTCTGGTCCGTATTGTCTCCGAGCCCCAAAGGAGGACCGAAGGCGTTTCTTTCATCAACGGTTAGCTTTGCTTGTAGACTCATTTTGCGTACATCCGCAGAGACCGCCAGTTTTCTCGGAAGAAAGCTGTGTGGAACTCCGACCGTGCGTAATATGAACGGTGCTTTGCGGCTTCCCATTCTTTGATCCAGGACCAATTGTCCTTCGGGCACATCTCAACCGATCAACAGATCTGTTTCATTGTTCTGCTGCTCCTCGATTGTGATCTTGTCTAGATGCGGTCACAGGCTCAATTTTGATTGGACTGAATTAGGTGCTCTATTCAGCAGATCTTTATTTATTAATGATTCTGGGCTCTTTATTCCATTGTCGTTGACCGAGAGGACGAGTCCAAGGTTTGGTACGGTTGACTGAACGATCTGAGCACCACATACAGTGCTCGATGTTGATTAAGAGTGATCCTCTCTAATTTCATCTCTCCAACTTTCTTCCTCGCCGTAGCGGTACCCGAGCCGGTTTCTATAAGGGCACACGCTCTTGTCACTTCAACTGGGGTTTCGACGTCGTCTGCTATTGCCGTCAAACAGATGGACTCAATATTGTCCATAGATACTGAGCAGACCGCACTTAGCTTCGGGGTTTCCGCAGCGTTCATCTTCCTGTATTTGTGGAGTAGGTAATGGTGCTTTCTGCGGCAACCATCTCGACTGCAGCTTGGTTGACGTCCACGCACCGTTGCTCGATGTGGATCGCTGAGGAAAATAAAGCTCGCGCTCAAGCTTTCAGCCACTCTACCTCGTCCGTCAACTTCTACGTTACGGAAACGAGGACACTGCTGGGCGATGAAGCGCATCACACACCCTGCACACCTGCAAGTTTTGACCTTCGCGGGATAATGTCCGTGTGTTTGCCCATGTTTGACCTCTATTGAAATCTGTGGTCCAGTTCCGTGATGTTGTCATAGTCCTGAGTGGCTTGCTGTTTTCACGCACAAGTTGACTGAAACGACTATTTGCCATTCGAGCGTGACGACCCATAAACTGCGTCAGGTCCTCAAACGTAGTTTCTAGCCCAAGCCTACTGATTTGCTCGGCACCCTTCACCCACCAGCCTCGTAGTTTCGTGGGCAAACCGCGGGCTTTGGCCTCATATGTGTGTGATACATTCAGGTCCGATCGAAAGTCTGGGTGATATAGAGCAGTGCTGAAGTTTTGCTTCTTTATCACCAGATTTAATAGGGAACTAGACTCGAATTTGGAAAGTCTTGCCTCCGATAGTATTCCGTTTATCAAATTCCGGGTGACTCTAAAAGATTGTCCAAACAGGTCCTTTAGAATAGCACGCGCTTGGGTGGAATCCTGTTCGGGATCTGGCATCGGGCACCCGTCCATCGCTTCCCTGTCCCTTGTAGGGCAGTAGCCCCGCAGATACAAGAATGGCTAGCCTGGATTAAATAAACTCATGTTCACAATGTTTTTGTACTTTTTGATGAATTTTGCAACAAGGTTCCACGCTTTCATCGACTAGAGATAGTTCCACTTGGGGTGAGTCAGCTGCTTGTTTGCCGCCGAAACAAATCATTTTCAAACGCCCATAAAATGACTAAGCCGAATGGTCTTATCCAACGTGGATTCCAAGATCACTTCTCTTTCAATTCTGCGAGTCTCTTCTCTTCTGGCTGATATATATTTTATCTAACTCTCCTTAACCTGTTCTCTGATTCCACTATTCTCAATGTATAAGCACTATCACGTTTACATTGTATATCATAGGCAGAAACGCGTGAAACTGTACTGAGAGGACTAGTAAGAATTGAGATACCCAACGAATCAGCATCATTCAAAAGTGCCTCAGGGACTTGCCGACGGACTTTCTATCCAGCTTTTGTTTGCCTTTATCCTGTCCTTGGCATCCTTGGCTGATTTACTGGTGAAGAACCCCAGTTGAGTAATGCAACATTTATTGAGGTCATGAATACCTCAAATTGAAAACTTCCAAGATCAGAACAACATAGATTTGCAGATTCTACGATACAGATTTACCCAATCGTACGCATGCAAATTTTGTGCAGACCTCAACTGCATGGCCACAGTGTTTACCAACGAGAACCAATGTCCAGCAAAAACCGCTGCCAGATACGGCCGTCACGGTAGTCAGAGGTCAAATGAAAAGGGCGCGACGGCCTACATGAGCGAACTACAAACAAGTGTCCGAATGTAGTAGTCGGTGTGTGCTGTATTTGTTCTGGGATCAATAGAATAAAAGGCGTAGTCTGAAAAACACGAGTATGGGACACTGACCGGAGAGGAGTTCCACAGATGTAAACTACAATTGGAACGCCATGGAAGATACGTTTTAGTTTGTATTGCAGATGCTCTCACCTCAAACAATACGTGGGTACTAAACCACTGTGTGTCCGGTGTTCAGCTAGCTTGGGTTAGTTTCACCTCCCGTTCAGCCAAACCAAACGTTGTTTTATTCAGTGTGTTGCCCAACCCCCCAACCACCTTGGATAATTCTGATACAGAAAACCTTTTGGGGCGCTGTAAAGTAGGGCTTAGGTTAATGGAACAACTTTGCGCATTAAACATTCAAAGTGGTGCTCTCGGAGGTGACTTGGTGAACGACGACAAGTGGCTGGAAGTGTTCCTCTGTGTTTTAAAATTTGAACACGGAACTGTGGAGTATTTTAGAATGATCCTAGAAAACATGGCCCCATATGGCAGCCTACTGTTCTGCAAATCAAGGGTAGCTCCGTCAAAGATCGGAACAATTCTACGATTATATTTTGCCGCTGCAAAGCTGGCTGCCGTAGCTTCTTTTGCATTTACTGGAGAAACTCCAGTAAAACTTGATTAGACTCTTTGCCGAAAGGACTCTTGCGCGGTTTAGCACTAGACAAACGATCACAAGATGTGACTTGGCACGCAAGTTGCGAATCGACCGAATTTAATCCACGAAAGTTTTGAGCCTCGACAGGCCCGGCATATCATCATCCAGCTATCTCTGTTGTTGATTTGTGGGTCCCCTTTTCCTGATGAAAGGCGAAACTTCGTGACTAAACAATCCTATTTTTGTGCAAACTGCCGAGCTTCGAGCTGACTTATCCTTTGGGTGTGATTCTTACAACATTGCAAGACACACGAGTGGACTAGCTGCTGTCTAGGTGCTCCAGTTGGTTTCCTTGCTTGGATTCATGGCCTGAATAATTAAATTTAAGACCTTGTGACTTTAGGGGGCGGTCACTAAGATATAAGATTGAATACTCGGCCTTTGAAGTAGTTTCAGAGGGCCTCAATAGCGAAAGCGTATATCGCATTGTACACACCAGAGTTTATGGCGAAGGAGTAAAAGGTTTACGAGGCAGGAATAATAACCTATGAGCTAACAAATATCTGATGAGCAAGACTCTGAATGAAGCTCAATCCAGTTATAACAAACGGAGCTATTTGTTTTGGAGGAAGAACGAACTACTCAATTCAGCTTCAGGACGGTATTTACCCCGTGATGCCGTAGAAAGCTTACCCGAATACCGACTCGGTAATCTCACGGTATCACAACTCTAAGACATGGGGTGTTCTCCGCTACTAGCAGCACTATGCACGTTTTGGACTGTGCAAGCCGAAGCCGCCGTCAAACATTGTACTGAGAGGACTTTGGAATTGTCAAATGCCTTTGGAAGTTGTAGGCAAACGGATGAAGGCTCCCCTGTCTGTCCCTTGAGTCCACCCAGTTTGGTCTATTTTCAGGTATGTTGGAACAGACGGTTTTGGTTCAATACTTAGTAAAGCATGACCGCAGTCTCAGGGTGCTATAAGGATAAATGCCTCTAGATGCGTGGAATAAATTTAGAGGTTCTGCACTCTCCAAGTATGCTTTCGTTCGTTATGGCGCTACTGAGTTTCGCGTTGAGGGGAGTACCGTTGACGATTTCTGGTGATAGTGGTACGAACTCCGTTGGAGCTCAGAGATGCTTGAAGAACCTAATAGGAAACTGGTCTATCAGTAAGAATGCTGATATACTGCTGCAACGGCGTATGCAGTATTACTTCAATTCCCCTATTCCAGTCACCTAATCATGTAGAGTATCACGTGCGTTCTTTTGAGAGGATGCATTTCTCGATTTGTGACGAACAGCGGACGAATGGCCAAGTGATATTGAGGTCTGTCACGGACGATAACGAGAGGACCGCTCCAGCCTGTCCCTCAGGCCGTCTTGTTTCATGTACAATAGCTTGCTTACATTGAGAACAAACATGCCTGAGATAAAGTTTGTCCCGAGATGAAATGCAAATTGTTCTGATATAGCTTTTCAGGTGTGGTTATACTTATTACTGTGTTCATTCTATACACATCACCTTTCAACCAGAAGTAGCGACGTTTTGGCGTGAACAACTGCGAGGCACCACACTGCAGTCGATAGTTGGTATCGGCGTCATATTCATGCATTTTATTGGAAATTGTCAGCCTGAGCTATATATAGAAGTGTGATTTACGGCTAACCTGACAAGTCCTCCCTGACTTGCCCCATGATATTATCTAGCCAGCGCATCTGACTCGCACCAACTGTAGCCCTCTTTCTCCAAAATTCTCGCTAAGCAGCTTTTGGTGCATCTTCAACGTTTCCGCTGTACATTATAATTTCCCTTCAATAATTTTTGATTACCCATAGCCCTCTATATTTCCGTTTTCTACTTCCTCCAACAATGACTACCTAGCTCGACCTGGCTTTGAACTGCCCTTTAAGGTGACGATATCCTGCTGGGGTGGACATGCTGTTGGCAGCTATGTTAGTTTTCAGTTATTCGTGAGCGTACCTGCATATAACTATATATATGACTCTCAAAATAAAAACGAGTAACGGTAATCAAAGTAGGTCTCAGCACTTGCGCAAGTGCATGTGAAATTGATCACAGTGTGGAATATTCATGTAGTTGCACACGTGACCTGGACCAAGATGTAGACCACAGAGGCCTAAGTGCTTTGATAAATCGCTTCTGAACGCACAGGGGAGAATTGTAAAGGCGAACTGACAAGGCTTTGGCTATCGCTAAGATGCCATACTTGACAAGTCTTGACCGCTTTCTCCAGGCTTTGTGAATGGCGCCAAAAGCGATTATCATCTCCACTGAGTGGTCCGACCCAACAAGGTGTGAAAAAATCGGACTTGTAGTCGTCTTACCCGCTTCCGTGCCCAGCCTCGCCGGGTGGTGTTTGCAAATGCGCTCAGATAAGCTTTGAGTCATGCCAACAGTGTATTTAGTTCAACAGGAACAGTTGGATGAACACACACGAAACGAGGTTGCAGAAGTCGGCACTATGTCCTTCAAAGGAAAATACACTATCGGTTTGGAAACAAACCAGATTTGTTACTGTGCAGCCCAGAATGTTTTTCAGTAATTCTGATAATCGTCTTGCGTAATTCTGGCTTCTTTGTTGCCTTTGAATGGCAAGCTCACATAGCGAGACTTCTTGGCTGCTCCTACCTTCTTTGGTTTCCCTTCATACCCCTGCATCATTCTATCCATAGATTGTTCATGATAGCCGTTATTCACGAAAACACTCCGCAGAAAAAGAAGCTCATTTGTTGTTGTTTCTTCGGGGTAAATTTTCCTTGCGCGACCAACGACTGGAAAGTTGAATAGTGACAAACCAGAAAATATGGCCTAACCGGCTGGTTTTTGCACCCGTGTGACTGCTGAGCCTACAGTTAAAGTTCTAGACCTCAACTCGGCCTGTGTTACTTACTATCCACTTTGCTGTGGAATTATTTCTTGAGGTTTCTCGTTGCTATTCTCCCAAAGTCCCATTAGACTTATTTAAAGGACGAGGCTCAGCAGTCTTTATCCTTGGTGTACCGGTAAAAGCATGACTATCTGTTTTTCAAAATATTTGAATCCCTAGACAGCTCCAAAGGTACTCAGAAAGTCCCAGAGTGGGGTGTGGTTTCGTTGCTGAAACGCGTTGTACCTTGGATAACCAGAAGAGTATATACTCCAATATATTTGCTCATAGTTGTTTCACTGGGCATGCTGCAAGATAGCTAAGGAGATTTCCTTGACCCACCAGGACTGTGAAAACCTAAGGTTATTATGCCTCATGTGTACAGCAAGTGGAAGAAAACCGTCCCGAGAATTATCCACTGTGAAAGATATGATGAGCAGAAAAGCCACGGCAAGCACTAGATATGCTTAGAAACTGGTGGTGCCAATGTTACCCCTGGCCTAGACAGGCACGATACTAAGGATGCCTCTTTTTTAGCGACGGTAATTAAACCTTCCGCCGACAACTGTAAAGCGAAAGAGGCAAAACTAGAGCAAAGGTGACGTGTAGAAGGTGTAGAACGTGAAGTTGAAAATTAAG
Source organism: Fasciola hepatica (assembly GCA_948099385.1). NCBI lineage: Eukaryota > Metazoa > Platyhelminthes > Trematoda > Plagiorchiida > Fasciolidae > Fasciola > Fasciola hepatica. The sequence continues at coordinate 10,532,785 of CANUEZ040000019.1, forward strand.
TGAGTGGGCTGACGGACCTTAGCCAGGACCAGTTCAGGCAAATGGAATAAATGAGGATAAAAAATGCCTCCCTAGCAAAAGCTATCAAAAACTCAGGCCCGCAGGCAGTAAGGAATGAAGGGAATAGGTATGCAGTGCTGAATCGATTGGCCGAGTAGTTCTGTAGAGAGATGCCACAACAGAAACAGAATCTAAGGAAGCGAGTGCCGGCTATTTTAGTGCACTTTGGAGTGTTGAGCTATGCACTTGTCAAGAGGATTTTGTAGCTGAGTAGATGGAGGAGGGCACTGAACATTTCATTTCAAATAAAGGGCTGTCTCCTTACGAGTAAAGTTTTGGTCGGTTTAAGTGGCACTGGCATGCGTCTACCAGCCCCTCATGGATTCCTAAGAAGGAAGACGATCTGCCGGAGCATCTGATGATGGCATCTAGGAAAGCTGGGAGGTGCCTGATAATGGAGGACTTCAAAGTCCCTGAGATTGACAAGCACTCGACCTGGGCACTGGTGGGGTCTTTAGGGAAACATCTGCTAGACCAAGCTCAGGATATGCTCGGGGTGCGGCACCTTCACCAGACCATTCGACGGAGAGGGGGCCAAACTTCGAGGCTACTGGACCTCGCTACCACCTAGTCTGTCACAGAAGTAGGTGAGATAAAATTGATGCTTTGCTTGGTAAAAGTGACCAGGGGACCATCAAATTCTACTTCCTGGGAGAGCGGGGAAAACCACCGGGCAAAAGCCGAAGGAACTTCGAGGGAATAGACGAGGACAGGTTGCTGCTAATGGTAGCACTTTTGGACTGAGACCATGAAAGTTCGGTGAATTAATGTGGCTAACCGCTAAAATTAATCCACTCCGGCTGACCAAAGAATTATCTCGCATGCGCATAGTCCGTAGACGGGGATTGCCAAATTGTTGGAGGGTCAGTACAAAGTGGGCACTCAACGGGAGACAGCAAGCGTAAAAGAAGTAACGGGAAATCGAGGGGCATAGGAGGCCGCTTGAGTTCCAGGGAATGAATAAGTTGTTTTTTGAACAACCGCAAGTTAGGCTGGCAGCTAGGGAAGCGAAAAAGCACCCAAGGTTTACTTTAGCTACTTCCAGGCTAAGGCAAATACGCAAGTAAACGTTAGAGGTATGACAGTGTGGGGAGAAAATTAGGCGAAGAACGATGGATAGAAAGAAGAAATCATCTAAGGACATTCGGGGCGGTCCACAGGATTGGGAAGAAAGTGCAGCCACTGCTCCTAGGAGGCCCTGGGACTGCTCCGAAGGAGGAAACGGAAACAACCCTACAAAAAGTAGTATCGGTACTAGAACCTCTTAGCACAGAGCTAGTCCGGCAACAGGAGGGCATCCATCCAGGCATCCTCTGATGGCACGGTCCTTGGCCACACTGGTCGACAAACCGCTCCGGGGGCTGTGTTACCGAGTGAATGGCAAGCTGCAAAAGGCATGCCTACACACAAGAAAGACTTGAGAGTGGAGGAACGAACTATCGACCTGTTGACCAATTGCCAGTGATGATAAATAAATGCAAAGCATAATCCGAAAAGCCTTGATAAGTCACCAGGCGAAAAACAACCCAATTGCAAGTGAACGGCACGGCCTTAAAAACAATAAGTCCTACATCAGCAGCTTGCTAGGCCGCTTTGGTGAGGCATCAGAGAAACTGGACCGGTAGAGAAGGTGGAAGTGTGGTTTGTGGACATCCGCAAAGTATTTGACAGGTGAACCGATGATTGTTTCTGCATAAGCCAAGGGGAACGGATATGACAGCGGGACCAACGGGAGGGCTTTAAGCTCGCCTAGCTGATCACCGACTCTACCACAAGCCTGAGAGAATGCAGTTCTCAGAGGCAAAACTGTAGTCTCTCAGGGGCTAAAACTGGGTCCCATACTGCCCTTGATCCATCTGAGCCATTTACGGTGGTTAATAAGTTCGCCCTGCTGTACGTTCACGGATGACTTTAAGGTTCTGGTGTGCCCAGAATAAAACCAGGCTCAACTGGACTTTGATGCTCACCACCAGTGATCTGCTGCATGGAACGTCTTTAAATCTGGCTAAAGCTCGAGTCTGCCTGCCGAAGGATCCAGCTGAATGTGGCACCTATGCCCGGAAAACCCGGAACCAGTGGGCCATAGAAGCATAATCGGGGACTTGTGCATGATCATTTCAAACGACTTTAAACAGTCGGTACTACGTCTGCAGGCAGCTAGCAAGTCAGCCACAGCCGTTTACCAGTGACCTAGAAGACTCACATGTGTGAGACTCTAGGGTGCCGCTTTCGCCGTATACAAACTTGTCCGACTCTACTTACGGAGTGTAGTCCGAGCCTGGGCCCTTCAGTTGGTGGGGGACACCTCTCTGAGGGAGGTTCGCAGAAGTTTCACGAGAATGGTATTGGGCTAAAAGGGCTGCTGAACGAGGAGAGACTAAAAGACTAGGGCCATTCCCGCCGAAGCTGGAGGGGGCGCGGGGGAAGTAGTCAAACAGCGGAACAATAAAATGTGCTGTCAGCCAAGAACAAGAAGTGGCTTACCCGTGGCGGAAATCCCGCTGTTCGTGGAAGCAAGATGAAGTTAATCAAGCTGACGGTCAACAATATCACCAAAGCCCGGTAGTAGGCTTACAGAGTATATAAAATGTGAAGTGAACTTTCCCAGACCCTCTCTGGCATCGCTCAGGAGGAAGCTGGAAGTCACGTCGACATTCCCTTTCCGAACTACCAGTGGGCCATCAGTTTTAGCCCGGTCATGGCACTTCAGTCCGCTTCATTATTCTTCCTCTTCCTCCTATTTTTCTTTTCCTTCCACTTTCTGTCCTTCTCTATCCCTTCCTCTAGTCCTTTTCGGTCTATCTACGCACCTCCTCTAAATAGTTCTTGACTTCTCTAGATCTACTTTCCCTGCCCTTTCGTGCGAGTCAATGGTTGGAAGAGTTGAGTGCTGCATGAAGAGCGAACAAGCTGGTTGCTGAGAACTACCACATGGAAATGTTGACCTTTGCCGCTCACTTCGACGGCGATTCAGACGGGTGTCGTGCTCGGAGCTGCTGAAAGAAAAGGGGTCCAAGAAAGTCTAGATAGGATGAAGCCCGAGGTCTCATAGGTGATTGAAAATGGACTATCGTCGGCTTTGGCCGCCATGACAATCCTTTTTCCGATCTAATCAGATCCCATATAGAAATACATGCCTCCGAACAAAATGCAGTTTTGATCAATTAAATAGCACAGTATCCTCTAGATCCTGTCCAGATGTCGTCTCTTCATGATTAGCATCGAAGTCTACTGGCTCGCCAGGCATAACCCTAGTTGGGACACCAAAAAACTACAAAGTTCACCTCGATATCCACCTTGTTCCCCATATCACACTATGGCCTGTGTGCATATAACCCCCTCGTACATTCCCGTTCTGCGTAAACCTTCTGGTTAATCTCTGACCGATGGGCTGATCCCCTATTTCTTTCAGCACTTCGGTTCTACATCTTCCCTTACCACGACATCCCGGCTCTTAACCGGGGATAGAGAAACGGAACTGCTCTGCCTCCTCGTTTCGGAGTCGGCAACCAGGATTTCAACAGTTCAAATGATCTCAAACAGCGTATCATTGAGCCTAAGAACAAGATAGAGACGATCGACCAAATCATTTCAGAGATTTCTTCCCCCGCTACCCTCCATGAATTGGTAACCACTACATCCTCCAAAAGCAGCTTCGGCGGGATGGCTCCTCGTTTCTGCTAAGACTCGAATGCGCCACCACATTACCATCTCCAAGAATGCCGTGGTGTTTTGTCTCGGACCACATACCCCTATCATTACTCATGCAAGACGTATTAAATTCGTGCACCATGGCTCGCCTTAGAAGCCATCACATTAGGCCGAGCAAAATGTCCCGGTGGTGTAGCTGCCTTTAGCTACTCCGGTTGTTGGATGACTTAACAGCTAGAGAGCTCATTGACAACAAACCGGTAGTTGATGCTGGCCTACCCTTTAGGAATATCAAGATATCCCCAGTAGGACACCTCCTCGGCGGGAAGTATCTCGATCACTCAAGGGCAACTCGGCCCTTTCCATGTGCGCTGGCCCCACTGGCCCTGATGCGAAGGCTACCCAACCTCCCACTGGTAAGGCTCCACCTACGGACCCAGCACCCGATGCTGTCCACCTGCGGACTGTTGAACCGAATTCGGCTAACTCCCTATCCCCGGTCCCACTCCCACGTAAAAACTCCTTCGCAGTATCTTCCCCAGTAGCCTGCGCCTAGCTTTAGCTCCCCAACCACATACCCCAGACGGCGCGTTACATTAGTGTGAAACCCATACTCCTCGATCTTAGCACCGAAGTCAAAAAAGGAAACTGGCACAATCACCAGCCTCCGTCAAACCAGGTCCCACCCGTCCACCGAGCACGCAGCACGTGTTATCAACCGCCGTTCTCAATCCAACGGCATTGCAGACCACATACTCGATGCACACTCAGGCTCACCACGTCTTAGTGCTCCGCACAAGTGATTTGCTAAACCTCCTATGAGCCCACCTGATCACCTTGTCGAAGGCCCCCACCCTCCATCGGCGTTCCCTGAAAAAGTACTTCAGGCTCCTGTTGGAGTCAGTCGGCCAGGCTGCCATCCAACTCCATCCGGCGCCGTCTGTCCTATACGCGGGAGAAACTATCGGAGCCATACTCGTGTCACAAACCACTCTATCGCCCTCACCTCCAACCCGAACCCCCTCTTGATCGAACGGGATGTTTTAACCACCCGCCTTCTCTGCCACCTCATTTCCCTTCTTGACCCCTGGCACCAATTCCCAATGTACAGCCTTGGTGTGCTCATGCCGCTTCCCCGTGCTCCTCTCTACTAGCCTTCGCCTAATCTTGAGGTACAGCTTACGTATACTAACAAAAATTCCAGAGTCGTATCTGTATTCCGCTTCCCCACTCTGCACACTCGTTCTCCCCACCCACCAGTCCCTACACCCGTCATGAGCCTCCAGCTTTTCTGTATGTGGCCACCCCCTTCCCACCTCCGACCTCACGCTGTCTCCCGTTAACTCATCCACAGACCTTCACCCTACGCCCAACTTCCAGCCTTATGCCGTTCCCGTCTTACAGGCAAGTTAGGATTTTTTACTGACCGGTGTTCTCACACCTCTGGCCCTATCGCTACTCGCTCTACGGACCACATGAATAACCTTCCACATACCTATTCACTGAGTTCCCAAAACGAGTGTCACCTAGTCATATCTCGTCACTTCAGCCTGGTCGATAGGTGCTTGTTTAAGACTCGAACAATTCAATATATAACCACCTAACTGGTTCCCCCGAAGCAGTTCAAGGTTCAACCCCAGACACTTAGCAAAGTACAATTGATATGCACTCCGGATCAAACTCAGCCTGTAAACACTTGATCGGTTCCCCGCATCGCTAATAACTCCCTCACATCACCCAGCACGGATACCCATCTCCACACGGATGGGTTATCATTGATCCCACTCAACTCTCGGTCTCACCCGAATAAGCCTCACCACTTTAAACATTTTTTCACAACACCAAGTCCTGCTATCCTCCTTATTACCGAAACCTGTCCCACGGAACACTCTCATAAGCGAACGTCTGCCTGAGGGATACCAAAATTTCAGAGCGATTAGGACTGCTAGGCTCAAGGGTGGATGCATAGTGTACGTAAAACACGCCACTTCTGTATCCCCCGATAAACACATCACACTTGACTCAACTATTTTCGCGCACGTTGGCCGTGTCCATCGCCCGCCGACCCCCGCCACTGCTGACTTATTTCCTTTGATTGAAGCCTCTGACCACCCTTCGTTGCCACCCCATCGGCAAGGATCATAGCGAGTGATCTTGATTAGTCTAAAATGTCCTGGTCCACACCAGCAGCAGCTCCCAACTTGTAGGATTTTGTCTCCCACACTCACATCGGGGACGGGTGCAACACGCTCAAGCCCCTATTAGAAACGCCAACATTCCAAATTTTATGTTCACTCACAACGTTCATAACCTTCCGGTCTCCATTCTACGTAATTTCTTGGGCGGCTCCCACAAGATAGTAACAGGTGTTCTTTCACTTCATCTTTATCCCTTAGGCTATGTGACCCGAGTCAGCAACTCCCTCCATTTAAGCTTGCACCCTCCCCACAGCCCCACTTACAACCGATATTAGGACAGTTTGTTTCTGAAGACTGACCCTTAATAGGTGGCTGACTATTTTAACCTTAAAATATCTCTCGAAGCTCATTCCGACTGTTCAATGCTCCCCTCTTGGGAAACCCAAATTCGCCCCCCTCCAAGAAAAGTATCGCATGATGCAAAGACTTTATCCCCTCAACCCACGACTTCGCCCTCCTCTTCAGAGTAACGCGTCTTCCTGACAATAATATTGGTAATAATATGAGTAGTGATGTTAGTGGTGTTCTTCTTGGCTGTGGTTAAGGGGCACGTACAAAGCATGATTACAGCTTACAATACCGTTCAATAAGATGAAAAATTCACTAATTTCGGAGAGGGAGCAGCACGTTTTTGGCAACAAAGGAATTTGACTGGAGAGAGTTTAAATGAAGTAAAGTGGCGGCGGAATACACGGTAAGTATAATTCAGTTTTGAATCAACTGTGGTAATAGTAATGAATCGGCCGGATGTGAGAATTGTGAAGCGAACGTTTTCTCAGGGTGCACAGAATACAATATCAGCAAGGATGACGCAAGAAATTGGTCAATGATACGCACTCAAGTTCACCTAAAAAAGTAATTAGTGACGAAGCTAGGGTACAGCTAAGAATTCCATGAAGGTACGCAGAGAAACATTATTCTTCACAGGTTTCCAAGATGAAAAGAAATAGTTCCTCCTAAAAATGAGAGGCAATTTTCATGGGAAATATTCAGCATCATCTGATGTCGGGAATTCTCACCTGGCGGAAGAAGGATGGAGTTACAAGAAGAAATAAATAGCAAGCGGAATACCGTGTCTACGAGGAACAAAATAAAGCAGGACGGAAGGGCGAGAACCTTTGTTACAGATCAAGTTACGCTGATAAAAAAACATTGTATTGTTTTGTTGAGTTTTTATGACCTTTCTGTGTCTGTGTTGAGTGATTCAGAAGAGGGTTGGCTGCGGTTTGTGTTCATTTTCCAACGTGGGGAGAAAGGAGGCATCACCGAACCCGAACCGTTCGCCATTTATTAGGGAGCCTCCGCACGGTGGTCACAATGGCTTCGGGATCGGGAGAGTCCCTTAGCGCAAAGTTCCCGGTTAACTCCAGCCGGGCATATGCGCCAATATCTAGATATTATCCAAGATCCAAGGGCAATTTAACCTAGCAACGAAGTAACTCAAGCTTCTAGACGTCTTAGTATAGCACTGAAACTCTCACTCACGCATGAATCTGTCAACTCGGTAGCAGGAATTGCTATTCAGCAAGTTGTGTTGCCCGATAAAACTTCGGTCACTTCGGATTCCGCTGGGAACCTAATCTTTACTTCACCACCCCTGTGGCCCCTGTAGCGCACAGGTCTCTCAAATCCCCCAACACCTCCACCTCCCCCGTGTCTATCCTAACATCCGAAGTAAACAATATTTCCTGAATTATTTCGGGCTTCGAAGCGTCCTTCCATCTTGGACCAGCTAGGTTGCACCAGAAGCAATCACTGTCGGTGGATTAGACCTATCACTTCTATCACCAAACTTATTCAACTTGTCACTCATCTCCAGTTTGACACCGTCGAACTGAAAATGTTCAGTCATCGCTTCAAGACACAAAGAGGACCTTTTCTCGAGTTTGCCAAGTACAGTCCCATCAATCCCAATCCTGTGGCTTCCAGGGTAATGGAAACGACTGTGAATTATTGCAATAGTACTCATCTTCCCCCTTCAAGCTATCTCAGCAACAGGCAGCACGGGTTCCCCAAGTCCCGATCATGCACCACGTGGCAGTTTGACCCCCACAGCCCAGTCACTAAGGATGTTGATAACAGGCAAGCATTGGTCACTATCTACCCCGACATACCAAAGGCTTCTGATCGTGTTCTACACCCACACCTCACTGCTAAACAGCATTCGTTTGGCATTACCGACCCGCAGCAGCCTAGCTGCTGCGGGGGTGGACCAGGACATTTTAGACTAATCAAGATCACTCGCTATGATCCTTGCCGATGGGGTGGCAACGAAGGGTGGTCAGAGGCTTCAATCAAAGGAAATAAGTCAGCAGTGGCGGGGGTCGGCGGGCGATGGACACGGCCAACGTGCGCGAAAATAGTTGAGTCAAGTGTGATGTGTTTATCGGGGGATACAGAAGTGGCGTGTTTTACGTACACTATGCATCCACCCTCGAGCCTAGCAGTCCTAATCGCTCTGAAATTTTGGTATCCCTCAGGCAGACGTTCGCTTATGAGAGTGTTCCGTGGGACAGGTTTCGGTAATAAGGAGGATAGCAGGACTTGGTGTTGTGAAAAAATGTTTAAAGTGGTGAGGCTTATTCGGGTGAGACCGAGAGTTGAGTGGGATCAATGATAACCCATCCGTGTGGAGATGGGTATCCGTGCTGGGTGATGTGAGGGAGTTATTAGCGATGCGGGGAACCGATCAAGTGTTTACAGGCTGAGTTTGATCCGGAGTGCATATCAATTGTACTTTGCTAAGTGTCTGGGGTTGAACCTTGAACTGCTTCGGGGGAACCAGTTAGGTGGTTATATATTGAATTGTTCGAGTCTTAAACAAGCACCTATCGACCAGGCTGAAGTGACGAGATATGACTAGGTGACACTCGTTTTGGGAACTCAGTGAATAGGTATGTGGAAGGTTATTCATGTGGTCCGTAGAGCGAGTAGCGATAGGGCCAGAGGTGTGAGAACACCGGTCAGTAAAAAATCCTAACTTGCCTGTAAGACGGGAACGGCATAAGGCTGGAAGTTGGGCGTAGGGTGAAGGTCTGTGGATGAGTTAACGGGAGACAGCGTGAGGTCGGAGGTGGGAAGGGGGTGGCCACATACAGAAAAGCTGGAGGCTCATGACGGGTGTAGGGACTGGTGGGTGGGGAGAACGAGTGTGCAGAGTGGGGAAGCGGAATACAGATACGACTCTGGAATTTTTGTTAGTATACGTAAGCTGTACCTCAAGATTAGGCGAAGGCTAGTAGAGAGGAGCACGGGGAAGCGGCATGAGCACACCAAGGCTGTACATTGGGAATTGGTGCCAGGGGTCAAGAAGGGAAATGAGGTGGCAGAGAAGGCGGGTGGTTAAAACATCCCGTTCGATCAAGAGGGGGTTCGGGTTGGAGGTGAGGGCGATAGAGTGGTTTGTGACACGAGTATGGCTCCGATAGTTTCTCCCGCGTATAGGACAGACGGCGCCGGATGGAGTTGGATGGCAGCCTGGCCGACTGACTCCAACAGGAGCCTGAAGTACTTTTTCAGGAAACGCCGATGGAGGGTGGGGGCCTTCGACAAGGTGATCAGGTGGGCTCATAGGAGGTTTAGCAAATCACTTGTGCGGAGCACTAAGACGTGGTGAGCCTGAGTGTGCATCGAGTATGTGGTCTGCAATGCCGTTGGATTGAGAACGGCGGTTGATAACACGTGCTGCGTGCTCGGTGGACGGGTGGGACCTGGTTTGACGGAGGCTGGTGATTGTGCCAGTTTCCTTTTTTGACTTCGGTGCTAAGATCGAGGAGTATGGGTTTCACACTAATGTAACGCGCCGTCTGGGGTATGTGGTTGGGGAGCTAAAGCTAGGCGCAGGCTACTGGGGAAGATACTGCGAAGGAGTTTTTACGTGGGAGTGGGACCGGGGATAGGGAGTTAGCCGAATTCGGTTCAACAGTCCGCAGGTGGACAGCATCGGGTGCTGGGTCCGTAGGTGGAGCCTTACCAGTGGGAGGTTGGGTAGCCTTCGCATCAGGGCCAGTGGGGCCAGCGCACATGGAAAGGGCCGAGTTGCCCTTGAGTGATCGAGATACTTCCCGCCGAGGAGGTGTCCTACTGGGGATATCTTGATATTCCTAAAGGGTAGGCCAGCATCAACTACCGGTTTGTTGTCAATGAGCTCTCTAGCTGTTAAGTCATCCAACAACCGGAGTAGCTAAAGGCAGCTACACCACCGGGACATTTTGCTCGGCCTAATGTGATGGCTTCTAAGGCGAGCCATGGTGCACGAATTTAATACGTCTTGCATGAGTAATGATAGGGGTATGTGGTCCGAGACAAAACACCACGGCATTCTTGGAGATGGTAATGTGGTGGCGCATTCGAGTCTTAGCAGAAACGAGGAGCCATCCCGCCGAAGCTGCTTTTGGAGGATGTAGTGGTTACCAATTCATGGAGGGTAGCGGGGGAAGAAATCTCTGAAATGATTTGGTCGATCGTCTCTATCTTGTTCTTAGACTCAATGATACGCTGTTTGAGATCATTTGAACTGTTGAAAACCTGGTTGCCGACACCGACAAGGGGCGGCAGATCAGGGTTTATTTTCGGGAGGAGTGGATTTGCTTCGATTTGCTTATTTCAGCAGTTTTTTTTTGTAGCACTGATTTAGGGCCGTGATGGCATGGTAAGTGAAGATGTAGAACCGAGGTGCTGAAAGAAATAGGGGATCAGCCAATCAGTCAGAGATTAACCAGAAGGTTTACGCAGAACGGGAATGTACGAGGGGGTTATATGCACACAGGCCATAGTGTGATATGGGGAACAAGGTGGAAAATGAGGTGGACCATGTATTCTCGGTTTTAGGGCTCACATGCGGTGAGAGATATTTGGCCTCTAAATCACGTTGGCAACGTATCAACTTTATGGATGTATTGCAGTGGTTTGCGTCACATCTTCTTGACACTTTTGTTTCATAAAATCCAAATCAGCCTTGAGACCGTCAGCGCTGGATTCCACTAGCTGCACTCCTTTCGCTCCGCACCATTTGCTCTGAGTTGTGTGGAAATTGTGCTCCGCCACTTAGAAAATTCTCTAGGCTCAACGTTTCCGCTGATATTTTTGAAACAAGGTTATTTGTCACTGAATAAACCTCAAAAATAATAACAATAATAAAAGTTAGGCCGATTTGAGGCTCATTCTCATTTTATACCCACATCGACATCAGAATTGCCTTAACGTACCTCATGCTGATGCTTGTTGATCAAAAGGCCGGAGTTCTTGGGTAAACGACTTTAGCTTGCTTATGCCTTTTTTGGAATAGCCAACAGATATGTACGCATGTTACACCTTGATATGTACGTAAATGTTATGAAAATATGATAGATTTACGGTTTGTATGTCACTTAATGGACGTTTGCTCATTTTGCGTTCATTTTTAAATCCGTCAGACTCCAATGAAGGGGGTCCACAGGCGGATATAGCAACAGATAAGGAACAGACTTCGTCCGCGGAACAAGATAGGGTTCCCAGACCTGCAGCAACGTCATCCTTCGTCGCAAAGGGGAGATGGGATGCAGAGTGTACATCATACCTTGCCAAAACCCGAATGTCTTTTACGCAGGTGTATTGAAGAAGCGAAAATAAATATAAAAGGTGAAAACCAGTAACGCAGGTAAATGCCCTCGGCACCGTCAATGGTTAACTTGTGTATGTAAATACTTACTTCAATAAGGAAGTAGTGTGCGCAAACCCACTCTTAAGGGGATATGTCATACGATGATACTGGCAAACACATCCAAAGGTGGTTTGCCCATGAAGAAGGTCGAGGGTTTGCGGAAAAATTCGAGCTTCTAAATGGCATACGTTACCACTGCCAAAGTTCTGTATCTCCTCGGTATTTTCTCTCATGGTATGATACCTGAGAACATTTTCCACCTGTATTGGGTTCATGTTCAGCATAAATGTCAGACAGTTTTCAAGTCAGCTGGTACGATCTCCAAAAAAGTACTTGTCCATATACAATCAGTTCCTAATAAAATAAGTTTATCTCAGAAAAAAGTTTTTACATTTGATGGGTGCCTTTTTCTTTCACTCAGTTTGCTTACTGCATGTAATTTGTTTGTTTTTGTAGGCGCGCAAAAATTTAATTCACGCTTGCACTTCCTTCTCTTGGTTCGCAGGTAGAATAGGGATCACCAGAACGAGGCCATCCTGTACCAGCTGTGCATATGTGCACATATCTTCATATTTCTTGCACTTCAACTTAGTACATTTCTTTCTATTCCGGTTTAGGAGCAGTTTCATTTAGGCTCCGTAAAAAGGGGAAAATGGTGTAGAAGACTTTGTGATAGTGGTGAAATAAGGGAGTAGATGAAAGCTTGACTTAGGGAAGCGGCAAAAGTTTATGAGTGAAAATAAGAAACATCACTAGCTTAAGCCGTTTTCCTTAAGATCGACCCTAAATCTCCATGAAACCACTCGAAAACCGGTCGTCATGAGAGCGCAAACCGACCAAACCCGACCGAATGCTGACTGATATCTGATCGGCTTTAGAGATTTTGCTGCTTGGGAGAGGGAAAGTATCCGAAAAAGATGAGGCGGATACTTTACTGTTGTAAGGAATAAAACGAGAAATGTTATGGAGAAATTTTTCACATACATAGGATCGATGGACCGGATAGGCTGACAGCAGGAGGGAGTAGATAATAACGAATAGGGAGTTATAGGTGACCAGATCCGAGTGGAGGTAAATCACGAGGTAGGAGAGAAACTTTGGAGGAGGCACCAGTAGGTTCCTAGCAAGAACACTGAGGAAGCAGGGCTGCGGAAGTGAGATATTGATGAGATAGCTAGGGAATGTCTTGGAGCGACCGGGGGAAGAGTTATTAGATAAGTCTCTCAGACTAATAATAAATTGTAATTGAGGCCAAAAATGTCTGGGATAATGTATAACTCCAACTGGCAATAATAACTAACGACTGCCAAATGAAGTGTCGCAGGTATTAACACCGGGGAGTCACTACATCGGGTGTGGAGGCAACAAGTGCTAAAAAGAAAACAATTATAACTCTGGCCGATGGGAAGAACTAGGAATACAAGACCACCTAAATTTCACGCCGGGAAGACCCTGACCTTGTGGTTTCATTCCTTACCACTATCTCTACATACTTGCTTCAGAGTACTGGTTCAATTTTCCGGCTCCAACTGAGAGTTTCTTCGACAACTTCGTTTTGAAATCTCTAGGTTATCATCCAGATACCATGCTCGATGCTTTGACGAAGCCCTTGGTCCCGCGTCAACGTTTACTTGAAGCGTCATTCTTTTCGTATCGCCCTGTGAACCACCTAATCAAAGAAGGACAATCATGTCAAGGTTATCTAACTCACTAATAAATGTTTCACAATCTGACCCCCCCCCCCACCCTAGATCGGCATCGGACGATTAGCGACCCCCGGGCTCGTCACAGCGAATTTTCGGCACCCTGTTTACATACACTGTGCTATACTCGTGCCTTGGCCTTCCTGCTCGTAATGTGACACTCCCTGCCAGTTGGATCACCAATTCTTTTGGACTCCCGACGACTCTCCTACTCAATGGAAGTGCAGTTGTCCTTCCCCATGCTTAATAACAAATTTCTCTGTTCACGGAATCTGAGTATGCTTCCGTCAATCACTGTGTGCATCAACCTTGTATATCAAGCATCTTTCGCATTTTGTAATGACGATTCCATCAACAGTTTCATACTGGGCCGGTTTCACACCACCTGACAAACCTAGGGTTGAACTTATTTTGAATGTGCCGCGTAAGCCGTTATCATTTTGCCTCACCCAAGCTATACCCAGCTTTATTGTATCGTTACTAATAAGTGCAACTGAAACTTTTAAAACATGTAAGTAGTTCACCATGATGAAAGATGCTGTACACTTTGATCATGCTTTTACCAGTGCCCTCCAACCACAGTCCAAAAATATTTCATTATCCTCACTAATAACACTATAGGACGTTCGCTGCGAGCGAGGTAACGACACACGATCACTTCCAGAGAAGAGTTTGCGCATATGAGTGTAAGTAAGACAAGCTCGAAGAGAGGACTAAGGGCAATATGTTGTTTCTCCAGGCTTTTATGGAGACGTTAAATCCTGTATCGCCCTCAAGTGCAGGAGACGAAAATTACTAAATTTCGGAGGGAGTGTCTCGGCTGATATTGGGCGCTTTAAGATCACCGGTGATCAGCTCAATTTTGTGCAGTAGCTCGAACAGGTGGTAAAAACGTTAATTCCGGGCATAAAGTGGAAGTAGCTGTGCTAGAGGGTCTTTGCACAAGACCGATCAAGGGCATGTTGGCCAGTGGAATAGCCACCCGTAAATGTCCCTGGGCGGCATCCAGTATGGAACGATCGTGAGAGATCGCAGTGAAGGTGCACCCAGCATAGACTAATCATTATTCGCCTCGCGGACCCGTGCTTTTTCTGAACTTCTTATAGGCAATCAAGAGATGTGGCCAGACCCGATGGGCCGGGCTAGTCCCGATGATGAGGGACATATCAGGCTTCACAAGAGTACCAGGCTCAAAACTGAATAAAATTTGTTTGTAAGGCCCGACAGTTCACGGAAGGAGACAGTTTGGTGGGTCCTCTCTCAGCCGGAGAGAAACCATGGTGTTACAACTAACGCACCCGGAGCGGGGCTTTATTCTGGGTCATAGCTCGAATGCTTTTGGGTTGCAGGAACCTCAGTGGGTTGGTGTGAAGCTGGGTAGGAAAGCTGAGAGGAATAAAAAACCTTTTGGGGGTGGTTTGAAGTAAGTGAGCGGTGCACTGAAACTTTGGTAGGGCAGAAACAGGGGGAAGACCACAGAAATTCCAATCTGTCGGAGTAGCAAGAACTAAGTTCGAATGGACTCTGGGCAGCCGGTGGAGCTGGGAAAGGTGACGGTGTAAAGAACAAGTCAAGTGGAAACTTCGGATCAGTGGGAAACGATCTGATACTAGGAGGGATGCAGAGTAGTCGGTTATGAAATAAAAACTTGAGAGACGTGTGAGAGAGGAAGGATAAAATGAAAAGAGGTTGGATTGACTTTTTAACACAAATAATCTGGGTTGTGCTGCACCGTACTGTAATACGTACTCTGGCAAGTTAACAAACTCACATTCCAGTTACGTCAACATAAAAATAAATACTGTAGGAATGAAACTGGTTCAGCCATGGAAGTTTGTGCAAAGTTCCTCCGTGACTTTATTTGCGTCAGCAAGACCGCATGCCGAGCAATGCTCCGTAGAGTTCCCTTAGGTGTCCACGTGAGAGAGGATAATTCCGAATGTTGATAGCGTGGGAATTGTGGGGGCATGCAGGTAAGTCATGGTACTGGGAATGGGTGGGGTCCTTGAGGATTTCCCTGGCGAACACTTAACGATTAAAACGCAGATCGCAGGCCATGGAGATGAAAGGGCCCACGGAAATCAAGGAGACAATATCACTAATAACCGGGCAGCGGTAAGAGGTGAATAAATAGTACGTAATTAGACCACGAATAATTGCGGTAGAGCAGTAGTACGGGGCCGGGAGAATAAACTGATGGACAAAAGAACAAAGGACTTGTGTGGCCCCAAAATTGCCTCAGCCTATGAACCTGGAAAGAAAGCCTATGCAGTACTTTAAAACAATGGAGAATTTGAGACCACTGTTAACCTGCGGAGATTTTGAAGCTCAAAATATTTGACCGAGTCAGCTTCAAAAATTAGGCGCCGTTGACGGTTAATTGCTCAATTAGGCGGGAGGAGCGAGAAGCTACGCTCAAAACATTTAAAGGTGTTGAGGTGCAGTCCAGAATAAGATGAAAAACTCCGAAAGTCGTATGAGTCCTAGAAAAGTGAGTTAAAATCTCTTTGGTCCCGGATAGACTGCCAGAGCATGACGTTATTGGCGCACTTAAAAGTTTCCGCAAATGGTGCAGAGGTCGAGTAGTCCATATATATATATGTTGAAAGGTTAGGAGGATAGAAACAGCGCCCTAAAGAACACCGTAGTTTTCAGTCGAGGGGATTGATAAACTTGTGCCGACTTTCGTACTGTGAGGTCCTTTGTGAAATGGCCTTTAAACCACGAGAGTAAGGAGTAGAGCCAAAAGGCTATAAATTTTGGGGTATAGAACAAAAACCCAATCAAATGCGTAGAAATAGTCGGGGAAAATATGTCGGACGTATTTTTATGGAACCACTTAGTTTTTTTGAAAAGGGCTGCTAAAACAAAGCATCCGCTTCTGGAGTGTCCTTTTCGTGCCTTGCACTGACTGACGGGGATCGTCTGAGGCGGTGAAAAAGGAACGTGGACTACATAGGAGAGAGCTCTGTCATCTTCAGAGCAGGACTGATGGTTGAGGAACGGAAAGGTTTTAACAAAATAATGGAAGCAGTGCTTGGGTGAATGCGTCGCAGTCTCGGGTTGCCGGGATACAATAAAGGCACCAACATCAACAGATTCCCTGATGAAGGACGTCATAATCCACGATGGTTGAACTGCTTCACTTTCAACAACGGAAAGAGATAAATCATCCAAACTCAAAGCAGACACTAGCTTTGAGGTCTAAAGACACCTGAAGACTTCTTCTGAAGAGTGTTGTTCAGTATCTGAGGAGACAGAAGGAAGATAGAATGGTAGAGTATCCACTTGAGGACGAGTAAACTTGGCTCCCAGGCCATCAACATCCAAGTAGTAGTCTTTTGATCGGAGCCAATGTCCAAGTGGAAGCCGGATTCGGTTCCAGAGGAGTTAGTCGTCATCGGTATAAAGGAACTGATGGCAACCGTTACCCCGTTTGCTTGATCAAAATGGAGTGTCGTTTCATCAGGGGCTGATTGCGTAGCTTATCGTCAGTTTCTTTTTGCTCTCTCAAGGATTTCAACGGTAGCAAAGTTATTCCGCGGTTCTTATAGAATACGTTATCCTCAGGGAAGCACAAATCAAACGCCGTACACGGTTTTTTCGTGAGAAGTTTACCAGACAAAGAGAACAATGGAAACAAAAAGAAGGAGAAACATGGAAAATGGATCCTTCGACAACGGTGATTTGGGTGAGTGACTGGTTTCCAGGGGTGACCTTTACTTATTTTGTCCTGAAGAGTAAACAATGAGCTAAAAGCGAGTAAGTTTTGGGTCTGACAACAGTGAAATAGTGTTTACTCGTTGAAAGAAGGGCTTTCAGTCGTGGGCAGAACAGTTTGAAACGGCTGGTGGTAATTCTCTTTAAAACAGCACTCCCTCCATTTGGAATGATACACGGGTCAGGTAAACCAAGAGCAAGTATGAGAAACAAAAGCACACGAATTAACTCACCGACAACATTGTAAAAACAGCCAAAAAGCAATGAAATAAGAAATGATGAAAAAGCTTCAAAGAGCAGGTTGACGTGCCTGTAGGAGCAAAGGGAATCTAAGTAAAGGTTATTGAACCCTGTGCTCCGGAGTGCCGAAGATTCAGGGAGATGTTTGACGACCCTGTGGCCAACACCACAACAAGAGAAACTTAAAACCACTTCGGCATCATCAGTCTTCTCGGAATTGACGTAAGTGATCACTCCATCGCCTGTCTTGTTCAGACTCTGTTTTCTGTTTTGAATTTGCCTAGGCCTTTGACAGAGTTCTCACGACATCCCCCGGCTAAAATGAAAGGGGTGGGGCATTCCGGATCAGCTACATTCCTCAGTCCAAAGATTTCTTACAGATTGATCATTTGGGGTTAAAACTGGACTGTTCCACTTCTCTTCATCTCTTGTCCCCACCGCGGTGCCCGAAGGATCGGTAATAAACCCACTTCCTTTTCTATTTGTATAACTGACCTACCTGAAGTTTCACTTATACGAGATCTTTTCCTTATTTTCAACTGATTCGCTGCAAACTTCGTGTACACGTTTTTACATTTTCAGGACTCGAAGCTCTGCTTGAGCGTAGTAAGAAGCTGTTTAGGCCCACCCGAGCACATATATGGTCTAAAATTTCCTCCCCTGTAGGGTTGTCTTCCTGGAGTTCTCTTCCACGAGAAACAACGAAGGCATCATCCAAAGCAGCCTTTAAGGATATTTAAGATCTTCAACTGGGCTTAAATCCTGACCTACTTTCAAGCTAATCCAGACGTTTTATTTCAGTCGTGCTTTCGTATTGAATGTCTCTTCTTCTTCATCGGCCCAAAAAATAAATAAAAACAAAATTAAATCCTAAGCAAATGAAGGACGAATAGGGACTACTTCACGTTCCGCTTTTCTTTTTGAATTAGTTTGTTCCCATCCATTTACTAAATCCCCCCTTCCATTGTGAGTTAAAATAAGAACGAATATATATATATATATATATATATATATATATATATATATACGTACGTGAAACGTCATTTTCCTCTGACTCATTTCAGTAGAGCAATAGAAATAATTTGCCACAGTTTTTCTTCTTCCTTTACTGATATATATATATATATATATATATACATATATATATATATATATATATATATATATATATATATAGATTCACTAGGATCTAATTTGAATCACCTGGAGTGTCAATGGAAACTCTTCATTGAAGAGCCCACAAATGAATCACAACTGCGATTTCTCATAGTAATTCGTGTCTGGGTCACTGCTAACCCAACGAACAACGAGGCTGCGTGTGCTACTTGCTGTCGCTATAGACATTTATCGGATATCAGCAAATGTGTATTTGTGTTTTTTGGTTTTCTTATCAAAGGCTTTTTGTTTTGCTATCGTTTGTCAATCTTCGTTGTCCGGTTTCTGCCGGCCCTGTATCCCAACGAAAAGAGAATAAATAGAAGATCCGGGATTATCTGGGGCTAGGCCTCGTACCTGCAAAATATTTGCGATTTCAAGACAAAAGCACTCGAAGTACTCAAGTGGATCGAGTTCGTTGTTAATAGTTTTATTCAACCAGGATTCTGGATTACTGGTCACACAGGTGTTCATGCAAATCCGAAAATTTGGGACCATGGTCGAAAGGACATTTTTCCCAAAAATGGACCGATTGTTAGTACTAGGCGAGGTGGGAACTATCATTTTCCTTGATTATTTACGAGTAGGAGTGGACCACTAACAGGCTCACTTGCGTTCCCTAATTCAACAAGGTCTCGATCAGTTTCGATAAAAACGAGTCGCGGGTAGGAAGGCTGAATGTTATATGCCGTTGATCCGAGTAAAACTCTTTCGAGTAGGGGATTCTCGGTGACTTGGGTTGATAGTTAGAATAATTCCAAAGTAGCATTGATCAGGCTCATGACAAAACAAGCTTGGCCATTCGCAGTAAGCTTTTCCACCGTAGATCCCACGACGAATCTAGAAGCCCCTCTAGGTGGGCTAGGTTGCGTTATAGGCCGATAGATGTTGATCGTTTGACGGTAAACAATCGTTTTCCCGACAGGACCCTCGCCGGTAAGGCAAGTTGAGATAGAAGCCTAGGATGGCTCCAAACGCATTCAGTTGTTGAACCAGAGTATAGAGTGGGCGGGTGCCGGGGCCTGAGTGGATTACTGAAGGTGCCGTGGTTTATCGCATTAGCCCTCCGGGAAGGAGGCGGGATGTTAGTATAATTGGTGCACAGTGGTGCGGTAAGAAAGTGGGCAGAAGGAGTGAAAGATATTGTTGTTCCCCGTGAATCTGTGAAACTGCGCCACACCAGGTCGTGTTGCGTGCTGTTATCGGTATGGTTTTCATTCATCTGTCTTAGAAAATACTAAAAATTATAGTTTCTTAGGGCATTCCGTTAACTCATGAAATTCAGGGAAGGTTTTTCCCAGTTGTGTATTCTTGCCTGGCTCTATTTTGCCTTTACTTTTCAGCCTCACTCACAGCGTCTTTTTGATATTTCAACGTGCCTCGTGTAGCATAGAAGACTTCCAATACTACCCCATCTACTCATACCCCCGTTACTAGGAAAAATGGGTTTAGTCAAACTCCCGTGGCCTTAAAACAATGTTCAGGCGACCTCCGTGACTTTGTAGGCTTGGCGACGGAAAGAACAGCTGTTGTAGACCGAAGTATCTCAGATATAAATTCTCAGCTTCTGAAGTTGAAAGATACGGTAGCTAAACTCGCCCCTCCCCCTTCTGTGCATCACTGAACGCGTCGAACATTCTACCTTACAAAACGTGACAGCGGCTGGCCGCTTTATCGACTCTGTTGCATCCGAAGTTCCCATGAAGGTGAGGAACTCTCGTAATGCGGTCGTGTTCAATATCCCAGGGAGACTACCCCTCGAGCATGTCAAGCATTCATTGTTGAATGCATGTGGTATGGCCACCTTCCTCGTTAAATATGAAGGCTGCTTAAACGCGTTCAGCGCTTCGACTGCCCAATCCTTATGCGATTTGCAGATGATCTATCTGCCAAGGAATTCAATAAAATGCGTAACACTATAGTTTCCAATCCCCCCTCCAAAAACATAAAAATAGCAGAAGATGAAACCCCTCTTCAAAGGGGAATTACTGGATCTCCCTCGACTTTCCCCGCTAGAGAGACGCCTGATAGTCCTGAGCCTTTGAGACAGACAGCTGGTTGCTCCATCGCTTCTTCTCAAGTCTCCACTGCTTCATCACCACACGCGCCTCCTGCCTTTCCACAGCCGCCCACTGCCTCCTCATCTGCTCCTGTACTGAACTCTTCAAAATCTGATCCCATTACTGTTGATCTAGACATTTCCGCTTCTCCCCTCTTACTGCCACCCAGTAAAAGACGCCAACTTTTGCCTCGCCCTCCCACCTCATCACCTGTTGGGTACACCCCGAACTGTAATTCGCCCTCTGTTCCCTCCGGTGATAAACTACTCGCCGTCCAGAGGAATAGGTCTAACAGTCTTCCCGCCCTCCTCACATACCCCTACTTCATCCAACTGTCTCCTCCTAAACCAACTCGCCTTAACTAACCGAATAAGGTTTCGACCTTAGAAAATACCCTTTGCTCCAATGAATCGGTGATCCCTACAAACTCACCGTGCTCACTGGCTGTCAACACAAAAATACGGCCTCCACACGCCGTCCATTCCGCCTCACGTCGTACTCCTCACCTGACAACTATATCTACTGCTCCCGATACTAACTGCTCCATATTTGGTGTTCCACCCAACTTCAGTTTCCCCCCCCCCCAACAGAGGGCAGCCTAATCTACCACCCCACACCCCTATTCCTCACACATTTTCAACCCTGCCCTCTGCTCCCCTCTTCAGCCTATAGTCAGTTCCGACCGGCCAGTATTTCTCGACAGTTCCTAATCACCCCTGTCTGATATCGACCCGCCAAACCCCACAGGATTTTCCCTTTGCTCCGATATTCCCCCCCCCACCCCCGTTGATGCCCAGTTTCTCTACCACTCAGCAGTCCCTCTCACTGCAACATTTACTCCAGCTTGACTGGAAGCCACCCCATTTGAACGTCCATTAACCTCAACATCAGCATATTCCCCTTCGAACCTGATCTCCGCTCCCTCCAATTCCCATAGCCTGCCTCCTTTCAACTTACACTACCCCCCTGATGTGCCTATACCACCTCCCACAAATGGTGTATCTTCAGCCTCATTCTACTCGCGTTCTATTCCTGACAAAATTTCGCACTTAAAAAAACTTGTCCTCACAAATAATTACGACATTATCTTAATAATTTAGGATTCTCCTAAGTTAAGTCAGGACCTGCTCCCGTATAGAGTCTATAGCTCTTGGTCCTCGATTTGTGACACGATAGCAAATTTACTCGGCAGCGCGCAAAGCAGAACCCAAAACACTGGAGCGGGACAACGTGTATATTGGAGGAGCGCAACGGCGTGCATACGACGTACACAGGCGGAGCAAGTGACGCCACCAAAAACGGTAATTGTTCAAATAAACAAATTTGTTAGTCTTTGTCATCGAGTGCTTTGTTGGTAGCACCAGAGGGGTCTCCCCCTAGAAGGCCGACGCAGTTGGTCTTCGACCCATGATGGGTACGTCGGCTTCGGTGGCGAGAGACGTCTTCCATGTTTCCCGCGGCGGCCGAACACAGCAGCGAAGCCAGCACAAGCTGTTCTCCATGACTCACACTGGTCGCTGTGCGCCGATCACAAAATTGCGTCCTCCTTATTATTTTATCCGACCGGGGTAGATCCTGCTTGTGACCTGGCAGTGGTGATTGTGTTGTAGGGTTTGTTGTTGTTGGCATATCCTAAAATTCCGTTTCCCTGTGGTTGTTGTTGCCTCTGTAAACGAGCCAACGTCCGGCGTCAAATGAGTGCAGTCGCGATCCAATATGCATTGTGTTAGAGCCATGCGAGATCTTGGAATTCCATATGGTTCTTTCTGACCGGGCGAGCTGGAAGGCAAGAAACACAAGGAAGCTGCGCCTCGAGGCGTGGACGGATATTCGACTGAGGGGAGCATACCTGCGCAATACAGGCTGCCGCCACCCTTGTCGTGATAACCACGTGGTCGTGCATTTATTCATAATAGAACTATGTACAAGTTGATTATGAAAAGTAAACTTCAATATATAAAACTGTTACATATTCAGAAAATTTCGTTGGCTGTCGCAGCTTGCAGCCGCGTCGATTTCTCCTGTTGATGGGTGCAGCTGTGGCTTCCGTGGAGTTTGGTATTGCAACAGGCAATGGGAAGTCGTTAGCGGGAGTAACAGGGGACGACTCGGGACGACTAACCGAAGGTCGTGAGCAGGTGGGGACACTGGGAGGGTTGTTCGGGGTGGGTTCTACATCGATGAAGGCTGGTTTAAGGCGGTCTATGCTGATTGTCTCTTTCCTGCCCTCGACGTTCACCATATATTTCTTTTCCTTTCGCTTTACGACGCGGAACGGGCCAGAGTATGCAGCCTGTGGTGGTGATCGCACTGCATCCACTCGAATCTACACATGGCTGGCGGTAGCTGGAGTGGTAGGTATGTAGTTGCTCAGGGTTTGTTCTCGTGGTGGGGTGGGCTTTATCACCCGCATTTGGTGCAAAACCCGTTTTGCGTAATCCCCGTTATTAAAACCCACAGGTGGTAATGGAGAAACTAACTGACCTGGAAGTCGTGGTGTGCAACCGTAAACCAGTTCAGCCGCCGTAACACCCACTTTGGCTTTAACGGTGTTACTTAGTCCTAAGAGAAAGATCGGTAAATTTTCACTTATCACGAGCACGAAGGGCAGCTTTCAGCTGGCGACGGAATCGCTCCACCATGCCATTGGCCTGAGGATGATAGGCCGTCGTTTCGTTGTGTCGGCAACCGAATGCGTTCAGTAGCTCGTGGAAGGCACCGTCAAAATGAGAACCGCGGTCAGTGGTCACGATAGCAGGGCAACCGAACTGACTCACCCAACCAGTTAAAAATGCTTTTGCAGCTTCTTCTGGGGTTGGACGAGGAATAGGTTCGGCCTGTGGCCAGCGAGTGAAACGATCTACGCAAGTGAGGATGTCGACGCAGCTACTGGATGGCGGAAGTGGCCCCACGAGATCTACATGCACACGGTAAAAGCGTGCGTCCGGCTCGCAGAATTTTCCTAACGTAGATTTTGTGTGACGATGTATCTTAACTCGTTGGCATTGAAGACAACATGGGCCCAAAGACGTACGTCACGTTTGACGCAAGGCCAGACGAATTGCTCGGTGACTAGTTTCACTGAGGCGGTTACACCAGGGTGCGATAAGTTGTGGAGGCTGATAAAAACTTGCCGGTGAAAACTGGCAGGAACTAGTGGCCGGGGTCGACCCTGTGACGCATCGCAAGTGATAGTTACGTCTGAAGTTGGAAGGGCCACTGGCACTAGGTGCAGGGAGCTTCAGCTTCTGAGTTGCTCTATTTCAGGATCTGTTGTTTGGGCTGCGGCGATTGCTTCTAAGTCTATGCCCATGGGTAGTGGGTTGTCGATATTGTGGACGCGTGAGAGTGCCTCTGCTATGAGATTGTGTGCCCCAGAGACGTTTCGAATGTCAGTAGTGAACTGCGAAACATAGTCTACGTGGCGAATCTCGAGTGGCGAATATCGGTCAGAAGTTGACTGGGGGGCGTACACTAGTGGTCTATGATCTGTGAACACTGTGAACGTTTCGCCCTGGAGTGTGTGCCGGAAGTGTCGGATACCCAAATAGATTGCTAGTAGTTCTCTGCTGAACGTACTATATCGGGACTCCGCAAGCTGGAGAGGCTTGGAGAAAAAAACTGTTCATTGCCATGAATTGTTGACAAACTGCTGCAACACGGCTCCAACAGCCGTGTCCGAAGCACCTGTTCCTAATTCCAGGGGAGCAGAAGGATCGGGATGTGAAAGGAGTGCTATGTTGGTGATAGCTTCCTTGATCAAAGTAAAAGCTGCCTGCACCGTGTCGGGAAAAATGAATTTCCGCTTACCTCCACGTAAAAGGTCTGTTAGAGGCTGCATTATTTCGGCGCAATGTGGGATAAAGCGGCGATAAAAGTTAACCAGTCCAGAAAATTGGCGCAATTGTCGGTAAGGATGAGGCTCATGATAGTCGCAAATTGCTGCCATCTTGTCAGGCAGGGGCTGTATGTCTGAGGATGAGATTTAGTGACCTAGGAACGTGATGGTCGTCTTACCTAATCCGCACTTGTTAGGGTTATTAGTTACACCGTGTTGGCTGAGGCACTCAAAAAGAGCACGCAGGTGTGTCATATGCTCTTCTTTTGAAGAACTTGCCGCCAGAATATCGTCTAAGTATACATAGACATTCTTCAAACCGCTTGTTGCTTCATGCATAAACCTTTGAAAGGTTTGGCTGCATTGCTGAGCCCAAAAGGCATGCGCAAAAACCCGAACAGTCCGAATGGGGTTGTAACAGTGGTTTTATGGATGTCAGCCTCTGCTACTGAGATTTGATGGTAGGCTCTAACGAGGTTGATTCGGCTGAAAACAGAACAACCAGACAGGGTAGAAGTAAGATCTTGAATGTGTGGAATGGGGTACCTGTCTTGGATTGTAGCCCGGTTGAGGGCCCTATAGTCACCGCAGGGGCGCCAGTCGCCATTAGGTTTAGGAACCATATGAAGGGACGAGACCCAAGGGCTACTGGACGGGCGTGATATGCCTAATTCTAATATGTTTTCGAACTAGGCCTGTTCTACGCGGAGCTTGTCTAGGGTCAAGCAACGTGGTCGGCTAAATGCTGGGGGTTCTTTAGTGAAAATAAGGTGGGTGACGTTGGTGGTCACCGCGGGAAGGGATCCAGATTGTCTTGGCATTGCCGGGTAGGCTGAAAGTAGGTCTGCATACGGGTGTTCGGCCTGCGGTTCGATTTATAGGGGCGTGATGTGATTCACTGAAGAATACGAACCGGCTACAGAAAGGGAAGTCTGCCGGTCGACAACTCTCCGGCCTCGTGCATCGATCAGGAAGTCGAAATGGTCAAGGAAATCGACACGTAGTACGGGATAAGGGAGGTGTGCTACTATGAACACCTAGCGAAACGTGCGACGTAGTCCTAAGTTGAGTGTGAATGACTTACGGCCGTAAGTAGCAATTGGAGTGCCGTTGGCAGCCCACAGTTGTTGAGCTGACGGGTTCGTTGCATCACCTGCCTCCTTTGGAATGACAACAATTGCTGCACTGGTGTCAATTAGGAACAGGTTATTGGAAACTTAATCTCGAACATGCAACAGACGACTGCTATTATGGCCACCGACCGCGTTAGTCGTCGGAGAGCGTCGGGATATTAGTTTCCCTGTTTAGCACCTGGGAAGGTGCAACCGGCTTCGCAGCGCCGAGCCCTCTCTACAAACCGTTTGTGGTACCGGCAGTACGTTGATCGGGATGGGTAAACCGGGCGGTCAGGGGAAGAGCTTCTGAGACATTCAAGTCGGTCAGAGTTGTGGTGTTTCTGATGTCGACAGTGAGAGCAACTTGGAATGTAAAAACTTCTGAAAGCCCGCTCGGAAGCAGCTATCAGAGAATCCTCGGAGTGTGTTCGGTTTGTGCGGTGGTCTGGGGGCTGCTCGAGTTTGTTACAGAAGTAATTTGTAGATAGTACCGTTCCATAATACCGTCCGCTAGTTTAGCCGCTTCTGTGAGCTCAAGGTGTCTAGAAACCTCGAGCAGAGCTTGAATATTGGGTGGTGGTCGCTGTACCCGCAACTCTTCAAGGACGTTTTCCTCTAGAACTTGCCCCGCCAGCTGCTGCATTTCTCTCAGTAATGCAGAGGGCTTCTTGCTACCTAACTCTGTCCCTTGGGTCAGCCGTTTTAGTCTGGACGATACTGACGGCAAAAGACAAGAGACTACCGCATCTTTCACGGCCGTGTAAGAACTGTTATTGAATATTACGTCGCGTATCTGAGTAGCAACGTCACGGGAAAGGCGACCGATAGTCCACAAGTAACGGGTTTGCTCGCTTGCGAACATATGCGATTCAAACTCTGCCTCTACCATATGAAACCAGAGCTGAGGGTCATCGGACGGCTTGGGAGACTGTGGAAACGGACGGTTCAGGATCAGGTTTGCGGTCGTTGCTAGCCATAGTTGCAATGGTATATCAAATGTAAAACCATATAAAAAGGTCAAGTCAGTAACCGTGAAACACTTACAATATCGATATGAGAAAAAATATAAAAGGAATATGGTAACAGAAATCAAGAATTTACCGTTTATATGCCGTAAAAGGTGTATATATAAACTGATAAATGTGATTGATGGACTTACGAGTGTCCTTCGAGGATTGAATTTGTTGTTCGAAGACACCAGTTTAGGATTCTCCTAAGTTAAGTCAGGACCTGCTCCCGTATAGAGTCTATAGCTCTCTGTCCTCGATTTGTGACACGATAGCAAATTTACTCGGCAGCGCGCAAAGCAGAACCCAAAACACTGGAGCGGGACAACGTGTATATTGGAGGAGCGCAACGGCGTGCATACGACGTACACAGGCGGAGCAAGTGGCGCCACCAAAAACGGTAATTGTTCAAATAAACAAATTTGTTAGTCTTTGTCATCGAGTGCTTCGTTGGTTGCACTACAATAATGGAATCCTGGCTGTCTGACAGCACTCCCAGTGATTAAGTATCTTTGGTAGGGTATCGTCTTCTAAGGACCGACAGACCGAACCGGGGTGGTGGTGGGTGCCTAGCCTACGCCAAGGAAGTCTGCACCACGACCCCTTCTTTACGTGCGGCGCTCGATTCTATTCTCGATTTTTTCTGGCTCACTGTCAACTCCAAAGCACTGTTCTTTACATTGGCTGCGTGCATCGCTCGCCAAATTCCCCCAGTTCCTTGTTTCCACTTTTCATTAGGTCCTTCGAATACCTCTCTTTCCTTCCTTCTGGAACCAAGCTTATTGCGGGTGACTTTATTCTCCCTCACATTTGTTGGCCTGCCCTCTCGGTCCCTCCCAATCCTATGGACCTGACCACTAGCACTCATCTTGTTGGCTGGACACAACATGTTGTCGAACCTACCAGAAATGGGAACATACTAGATCTGGTATTTACTCATAACATGCCTTTCATCGACGTGTCCGTAACACAAAAATTTCCCTGCAGAGACCATGAAATGGTTATCTGCCAGTTGCCCATTAGCGGCTCACCTAATCCCGCACACCCCTCCAACAATAAATTACTATGCGGAAAATGGGCCTTGCTAGTCACTCCTATTAGCCAGAAAGACTGGGGTGGTTATTTTCTCACCCTTGGTCCTCAGCTTGCTGCGGATATTTTCTACTCCTTCTTCTCCAACTGTCTGAAAACATTGTCTAATACCTCCCAGGCTGTACCTAAAATGAGGTCCGCTATCTCGCCAATCTTTAAGTATCATGAACTTTTCAAACAACTACATAATTTCAACGACTTTTCAATTTTTAATCCACTCCAACCTCCTCTCTGCACTTACCCAAGGACAAGATAACACGCGACTTCGTGACCAAGAAGCCAAGGCATTGAGCCACCCCAACTAGTCGCAACTTCCTTCTATGTTGTATAAGTCTAGAAACGCTGATATTAGGGCCGACTTCCAACTTCTGATTCTGGATATTAACCTAACTATCACCTCACCACCTTGTAAAGCCGAAGCCTCCAATGCATTCTTTGCTTCAGCCATGGCTCCAGCTACTGTCAGTGCCCCGCCCCCATCTTCACCACTCACTGACTCTGTCCTTTCTACGATAACCTTCGATTCCAAGAGTATTTCTCACCTATTACCCAAAAGCAAACCCTCTCCTCGATTAGGCTCCTATAGCTTACCACCAATTGCTTTTGTCAATGGGGGAAAGGATCTCCCCCTGTTGTTGCCGAACCTTTTCACTCTTTCACTTGATGAAAGCACCGTATCTGCTAATTGGAAGCGCTCTGTAATCGTTTCCATTCATAAAATGGACCTTCACATGAGGTATCCAATTATCGCCCTATAAGCCATACCCCAGTCTTATCCAGAATAATGGAAAAAATAGTTAAAGATAATATTATTAATTATTTAATAAACCTCAGTCTTATTAATCACAACCAACATGGATTCCTCCGTGCACGGTCCTGTATGACTTGTCAGTATGATTTTCTGAATCTCGTCACCGACTCTGCTGAAAGTGTAAAATCCTTTGTTGTTCTTTATCTTGACTTATCTAACGCATTTGATCGTGCACCTCACCCCCACTTTTTAACAAAACTGCGGTCATTTGGCATTGTCGATCCACTTCATTCTTGGTTCTCATCTCACTTATCGCTTCGTTCACAGGTTGTCTCAATTAACGGGCACACCTCTATCCTAAGCCTATTACTAGCGGTGTCATTCAGGGCAGTGTTTCAGGCCCCCTGCTTTTCCTCCTATATATAAATGATATGTTTCCAACAATACTTAATGGCACGCCGTTTTTGTTCGCGGATGACATTAAGATGGTCTACAATTTTTCTCCCGGCATCCTCAGTACTACATTCCCTAAAATCTCTGCTGATTAAGCCGCTCTCGAGGAATGGTGCTCAACCTGGGCGATGAAATTCTCCCCTGATAAGTGTATTTTTCTTACTCATAAATGCCAGGTTCCTCTTGGTTCTTTATGCATCGGCGGTTCACCCATCGACAGCCAGCCCTTAGTAAGGGACCTTGGCTTAAGTTATTGTTGCTCTTTCAACTTCTCCGAACATGCTCTCTTCCAAATGGCGATTGCTAAATAGTATCATGGTCTTCTTGATCTTTCAACTTCTCGGATCATGCTGTCTTCCAAATTGCGAAGGCCGGAAAGTGTCTTGGTCTTCTGTTCAGGTCCTTTCACCTCAGAAAGAGCATTCTCTACATGTACAAAGTACAGGACGGGCTCCTTCTCTAATATTGTCCCCTAATCTTCACTAAAATGAGAAGATCCGACAGCATAATTATCGAATGTATTCAGAGAACATTCACAAGGCACCTTATCCGTAGGTCGTCCAACCTAAACTACAGAGAACTATGCTTATCTCTCAAAATCGAACCATTATGGCTTCGTCGCATCAAGCTAAATTTGATATTTCTGTATAAGCTATTGACTAAGCAATCCTATTCCTACAACCAGTTGTGCTTCTCCCCGGATACTGGATACCCACTCCGTAATAGACAGAATACTATTACCACACCTTCCGCGAGGACCGTTCTACTCTCTAAGTTCTTCCTCTTCACGTACTCCAGAATCTGGAGTAAACTTCCTATGCACATCAGATCTTCTCAGTCAAAGTAAGCATTCGTGCATGTCATTGATAAATTCCTTTCTGCCCCAATAGTTTGCGCTTATTCAAGGTGCACATAACCGAAAGTCAAGCTTACGAGAAAGGCCTCGACTTTTAAGCCATTGCTCTGCTTTCTCGCTTCACCTTACCTTCCTAAATAACTTCGCCGCTTTTGAAATTCTGATTGCTTTTTTGACCGCTTCTCCTTAGACTTCGCTATTGACATATGTGAAGCATGTCTGCATCCACTGACTGTTTTTCCATACCAACTTATAAGATCCTGCTAACTTAACCTTGAAATAAATCCTTTCAGATGCGCTCGCATTTATAGAGACCACCGTAATACTCCCCACAGATTGTCAATATGCCTCATCCGCTCCACGATTTATTACCTTTATTTAGTTATATCGCATCTGTGGTCCTGAAACCAACCTCAACAAAGCTATAAGAACTGCATCAGCAACCAATCCCTGGCTGGCTATATACATATATATATATATACATGTGTATACATACCCATCACTGTCCTGTTTTTGTTGACACAGGCATGGTGAGTAACTCAACACTCCTCGATATCTCCTAGCTTACAATGCCTCTTCTCCACACCAGGTCTCGCCATATATACTTCCCTCACCACCTCTGCGATTCTGAACTGGAGAATCCAGTGTCATTTATCTCACTTAGAGTGGCTCACTAACTGAACTCAACACCCAGTTATGACATCACCAATTCTGTCCCCACCTTGCATATATATATATATACATATAAATATATATATACATATATATATATACCTCGGGTATGCTCCACTCACTTTTCTCCTCCCTCCTTACTAGATGGTGCCATTTTACACCATAATTTGCACACATAATAAATAGACTAATAAAGGTTCTTCCTTTAGTGATAGGTGCTCGCCTTCACTTAATTAGTATTAGACCCCAATGTGCCACAGCCTTCTGCGTCCGACCGCTTTCCCATGATCCGTCCGATGATCACACCCAAGTATACAGCTATATATATATATATATATATATATATATATATATATATATATATATACCTTGGGTATGCCCCACTCATTTTTCCCCTCCCTCCTTACTAGATAGTACCATTTAACAAGATAATTTGCACACATATACATGTAAATAATAATATTAAAAAACCGTTTCGTCCTTTAGTGATAGGTGCTCTCCTTCACTTAATTTCTGTCTCAGGTTAAAACACAGCCGTCCCATCTTGTTTTTCTTGCCCCTTTCTCGTGTAGCGGAGTCTTGCCACACAGACTACCATGCCTTAGTGACTAAGCCTCTCTGCTCTGCGCATATCCTCATGCTAAGTTAAGACCCCATTCCAACCGGTATCCGTTACCTCTGATTTCTCATGACCCCGCGGAATACCAGCACGCTGGCTCTCACATGAAACATCCTTACCTTAACACCCGGTGCCTTCCTTCTTTTTCACAGCTTGCCGTCCTTGATCGCAGCCGGTGAACCGACCAGACTGCTATCTTCCTATTTTCCCAATCTTCTTCCATATGATACCCTTTAATACTGTTTTATACATGGTTCCCAAATGGACACCTCATCCACCACCTACCGGATATCTCCCTAAATCTCTATCGTCACCCAAATACCCTAGAAAGCTACCAGTCTCCGTCTAGGGATCCCTAATAGACCGGCCCACTAGCCGAAGGATAATTAATTGTTCAGATAACAAAATCTTCATTATCTGGTTTCCATTAAAACGATATTCATAACCCACAGCTGGAACACTCTCCAGACTGCCGCACTCCTGATCTCTTTCGGCTCGCATTGGTTACTTGGGTAGCCATCGGCCAACTCGACGGTAATCCCGGATTACCGTAGGGACTAGACGATTTGATCAGTGGTTTAAACCTATACTTTCGCCTGCTGACGTTATATGGGGAACCGTACACTGAGTAACAATCCCTCATGAAAGTCTCACCGGATCGCAGAGTACGAAACCAATGACTGGAACCCAGCCCTCACCGCTGTCCGCTTCGCCAAACCGGCCCCTTTTTACCTGTTACCCTCAACATACTACCTGCCCCACCTGCGACCAACGTCTTTATGAAACAGAATACCTGCCATCTGCAGCTAACCAGGGTTTGGCTAATAGTTTTTTATCACATACACAAAAACATTTTTTCTTTACACTCTTCCCACTTCTGCCTAGCCGCACCAGTAGCATCTGTCTCCACTAATCCGTCTCTCTGATGGCTCTTCTTTGAAAGTCCGTCGCGCGTCCATACACCATTTATGCTCCTTAAAAGTTCACTGCAATCCTTGTGAAGTTTTTCGCCTTCATGTGAATTTCCATATGACACTGAAATCACCTGCATAAAAATTCCTTTTTATTATCACCTTTGACTCTTTTGCGTCTGTTTCACACGCTTCTCCCACAACTAGTGACCCAATACTGGATCAGTGTTCTATATTTCTCTGGCATCTCTGACTGCACGTTGATAGCCCAATGCGTACTTTACTTTTATTATTGTTCTTTGGCATCTCTTCCGCCCGTTACTCGTTAGTGACCGACCAATTATCACTTACATCAGCAATCTCACGTTTGTCCGGCTATCCACACGGCCCTCACCGAATTCGAACCCGATTCGCGATTCCCGCTCCGACCACTATCACTTTAGTTCACTTAAACCCTACATGACTCTACTATAGTATTTCGGTTGCTGTGTGATTCATAAATCTATAAATTGTATATACCTCAATTTACATATACTGCTGTATTCTCTGATCTTGCCTTGTGCATGTGTATCGACCACGGTCAAGAAATAAACAATAAATATGCAATTATCTGGGCCAAAATAAACTTTGTGTTTCAGGTGGTTCGATCGGCCACAGCTGCTTAGCTGGCAAAGACTGTCACTGTGGTGGCTTAAGCACGGAGTTGAATATGTGCAAAGGACTTCCTAGACAGTCCTCACCGGAGAGGATATTTGTCAGGGACAACTTCGGTCACTCCCACTTAATGATAAACTCCTTTGCTGTAGTTTTATTGACAAGGCGTGATAGAAATGGATTAGTGATAAGCCAGTTACGCTTACTTAGTCCGCCTCAACGACGTAAAAACTGAGCCACTTTACCAGCAATTAAAAACATGAAGATGAATGCCGTGTGAAAGATCAAAAGGTACAGCAAGTTTCCAGCTTCTGATGTGACCAAATAATTCAGAGATGGAGTCAAAGAAACGAATATTCCTTGTCTGCAAAGCGGAATCAGTCCTGTACTGCGGTTTAAGGTACAGCTGCTTCTAAGTTAAGCTCTGAGGTTGTCCACCAGCTAGCGATTTTATGTTTGACATCATTCCAAAGAGATGGAGCTGATCCAGCATGAGCATAACCGGTAATAAAAGCGGTAATTATGTTTCTTACGTTAAATTCACTCCGACGTTGACGTTCAAATAAGATTCACAAAATCTCACATCAGTTTACTGTCTATTAGGAAGGTATCCTTAGGTTTACCTATGTCAATTCATTGGAACCCAATGCGATCAAAATGTAGCCAAGAATGTCTTTCAGACATTATCGAGGCTAATTTTTTAACAGCTAATAAAATCGCGCTGATAATTAACCGGTTTTTATTAAGGTAAGATTGTTATATGAATCCTATTCGGGAACCAGGGTGCTAATGTATCATCCCTCGACTGGGCTCATGAAATGAGGCTCAAGTGGCAACTTTCTTACTTTATGCGACAATGTGATGATAATGGAAATAACATTCACAATAGAGGTCCCAGGAAGAAGCTTCGAATGCGTTTGCGCGATCGAACCCCAGTGTCCATGGGCCATGAACCGTGCTCGACGGCAGCTTTTCCCGTCATGTGATGCTTGGAAGCTGTGCTGATTTTCCTAAAGTTTTGCACTGCTAAAGCAAACAGTCTGGTTTATCCGAAAATTTTTACCAAGAATCATATAAGCTAAACCATGTACAGGAACCCGCCCCTCCCAGCAACATTATCTAACAACGCGCGGCAACGGAATGACGGAACCACTTTGCGAGCGCGTATTCATGGGCAAACCAATAAAAACTCCTTGTGTTAACCAAAATAGCACCAATAAGTAGGTTACCCGCAAAAAGCGAAACCATCGGTGAATCTCAGCGCCAAAAACAAATGCTCTGAAAAGAAGACACATGGGTTTATTCGCGTTTGCATTTCAGCTCTCACATACCCTCGGCTGAGCAACGGCGTACACAAAGTCTGCTGGACTGACTTCACATTTTCAAACATAAGTAGGCATGCTGAGGTAAGGTTTGGCGGTTTCCCTGTAACGTAAGTGAGGGGCTACAAGTTGGACTCTGTACTGTTGACTGGGGGTGGATGCCCATTTAGATGAGATAGATGCTGTAGTTTAATAATACGAGATATGAGTCCAAAGTGGGACCTCCAACAATGGGGCTCAAGGGCTTAATAAGCCTCTTGTTATGAAGAGAATTGTGTACAGCATTTTTTATTGAGTTTCTGGGATTTCTCTATATGGAAGATAAATTAAGAGTGGGAAAAAGAACGGTTCGACGTGGTAAGAGGGCAGAAGGAGCCGAACCGTAAGCGAAGCCAACTCACGCCAACGATAGGGTGAGCGGGCAAAAATCCCAAAAGAAACTAGCAAAATGCAGGTTGGATAACGAGGTTATGAGTGCAACTGATATTTTTATCCAGAACAGGTTATCGAGGAAAATCTAGTTACGGATAAAAATAGAAGCAAACCTTACCGAGTTAAAAAATCAGAAACCTTAGACAAACGAGTCCAGAATAAGACTCATCTGTGGGGTAATACCACAAAATAATGAAGTCTACTCAGGAGTTTGGATGAGGGCCCGTGCAGGTCCGCATAAGTTCTACATATTTTACCATCAAAGGCTTGCAGAAGCAGAGGCTTGACAAAAGCATCACCAAAGGGAGGCGGTGGAAGTGATAAAGCTTGCAGTAAGCTCCACTGATGATTTCCCCGATAGTGCAAGCTGATTATTCGGGTGGAATAAACTGGAGGGAGAAAGAGCGAACAGAGTAACAGGTGAAATGAATCACGTGAACCAGTCGAAACATAACCAACGGTTCAAGATGGCATCGTGAATGATGCCTAGAGGTACCTTTGAGGGAATCGGGTATACTAATGCTATGAATTCGTAATAGGGTTGGAATCAATAAGATGCGATGATATCTAATCGCCTAGGCTTGGGGTGGCGCAGTTGTTTGCTTTGTTCAGTCGGCACTTCGTGTCATATCTTAGTAAACGCCACAATAATCACAATTCTAAAAATATAAGATGGAAACAACACATAAAAGGTACAATTTATTAGAACTTTTTGAACGAATTGAAATTGTTCTAGTCTTCAGCCCACAGATGCCACGACAGTGCTAAGCAGAACTCACATTGTGCTAAGGAAAAGAACAGCGAGCCATAAAACTTTTACTGATGTGCAAACTTAAAGCTTAAAATTATAACTCTCCTAATCAATTCACCATTTTATGGTTGTCGGTGAGTTTTGTTTACATCTATTATTACCAAAGTATTGCTCCAGCTTAAATAAGAGTGGCAGTACTAGGATAAAGTAGGAAATTACGAAACGGGACTCATGAAAACAAAAGAAGCAATGCTTTTGCAAAAAAAATCTGGTGACAGGATGAGCACATCCAAGCCCCGGTATTCGTGTCCATCGTTTTTAATGGAACAGCAATTGCGTATCCATCTGAGCGATCTTCTCCAGTTTACTCTTTGTTTAACTGGTTTGGTGTCGCCTGGCCTTCGTGAATTTTCGGGCTTTTCGGTTTCCAATCGTTTGCTATCATCGGTTCCGTCTTTTCCCTACGGTCACCCTGAGAAAAGGCAAAGCCAATTTTCCCGAAGCCTTGAAGCATTATACAGATACAAAGCCCGAGTCCAACTTATCCTGAATCTTGTTTTTACATATCCAAACACTTCCAGTAAACTGGATGGTAGCTTAGTGATAGATCGGACATTCTTCGGGATACAAATCCAGGAGGCATCTTGCTTCTGGCGATGGTACCGAACTGGAAGATACCTCAGTAAGCTAATAGAGGGTTCGGTTTTGCGAAGCTTTGTTAGTCTTGCGTAGAGGAAGCGACTTCGTCCCGGAAAATCTACTGTAGATCTCTTGACGAGCTCAGCCGCAAAAAGCTGGCGGCCTTGTCGAAGCAGGGTTTCCAAAGTATCGACTAGTCATTGTTCAACATCCAAATATAGAATCAATCACTGTAAAGTTTCGTTTTGCCTGGAATTGATTTTTTTGCTATTTCCGGGCTTAAGGGCGTAGCTTCCTGTTCCTCAGGAAGCCTAAGGGCCGTCATTTTGAACTCTCATGCAGTAAGGAAGGTAGGTTTGCCCGGGTTTTGTGACGAATTTGCTATTTCAGTGGGAGGGAAAGATGCTACCAATTGTGGAGAGAACGGCATAGATAAATAATTACATAAGTTATGGGGGTTAAGAGCTGTGTATTCTCAGAATCCGGAATTTATAAAAAGGTAAGACGATCAAAGGAGGACTCTACCGTATTGGTGGGGTGAAGAAGTTCAACTCGGTTTGGTTTTCACAGACCTGGTACTGGGCAAGACCACTGCCAAGTAAGTTCAACGGGTTCCTTGAACTTGTTAGAAGGGCGCCTATATGTTCAAGTCCTTCTAGTGGTGACCTCCTTCAACCTCCCACTGCTTCGACAATGGGACGAGTTGAATATTTTATACTTGGCCACAATAAAGGAAGTCTCTGGATAGACCTCAGCTCCCTTTCTCTTCAACAGCTTTTCGGACCACGGCCGATATTCAAGCACTCCTCAAAGTCACTTTTGTCGACAACAAGATTACCAGTTATGGGTCGTTGGTGAAGCATAAGAGAGCCAGAGGGAATCGAAGTGAAAAGAAAGGGTTAATCGTCTAAACCAAGCCTATGATACAAGCTCCTGGTCACTATTCCCCAAATATCGTACTTGACAACAAATCTAGACTCCTTCTCAGCTCAGACACTGCGCCCGTGACTATTGGAACCCCCAAGGGCTTATTCCAGTACTGAGAGGCCCCAATTTCAAAAGACTGACTTCCTTTTAGCGCTCCAGTTCGCTCTTGATTGCCAGTGCATGTCCTCCCAGGCGGCCATTTGCCTGCAGCTTGATAAAAGCCCCTTGTGTCTCTTAACTATTCTTAAAGCAACGGTGGAACCATCTCTCCCACTCAAGCCCTTTGTTGAAAATAACTCCAGTTGCCCCGTACTCTGTTCGTAGCACAAACCTCTGCGTTCCGCAAACCGTCGCATAAATCAGGGTGGCGGCTGCCCGAGAACCACGACATTCCCCACCAAGTATGGTCATCCCTGTTGGCACAAACGTCTGGCTGAGACCGGATGAACGCATTGAATAATAGCAACATGACCCGCGGTTTTTGAGAGCCCACCGTCCCCTAGCTTACGAAAGGCTCTTCATGATTTCCGCACTGTTTCATGGTACCCGAACATGACCTAGGGTTATCGCTTACCATTGAACATAGATCCCAGGGTGCCATGGTCTGAGGTGTTTTTTCCGATTTCCTGGTGGACTGATGTATCAAAGGGGCCGCGGCTATTCCCCTCTGATGGGCTGGGAAGAAAACCCCACGTCGCTGGCCACGCCGGGCAGTCGCAACATTTGTCACACCTGTCATCTTGAAGTCGTCTGCGAACAAGAAGTACGGTTTTCTGACTAGCTTGCAAGATCGGCAACGTATCACGAACAGAAGGGGTCGCAGAACTATTCAAGCAGAACCCCACTATGCAGTCTGTCACCATCTTACAAGCTACATCCTACTTCACACGGAAATCCGTACCTTCCAGTCTCGGTCTCCCGACCAGTCCTTCCATTACCTTTTCGACCACACACAGAGCTAATGGGACGGTTGGTTGCAGATTTCGTCTACTTACCGCCTTGGGACATCGGGATGACAACGGCCCTTTTCCACTTAGATGGTGGTTTACTACATTCCATCAAGTTTTTAGGCTATCATATGAGTAAGGACTCGATTGCTTCAGCCAGTTCCCGTAAGACTAGTGGGTGAACCCCATCCAGCCCAGGCAACTTATTAGGACCAGCAGTTGCGGAGCATCCGAAAACCCGCTCTTCGTTGAAGAACACAATATGGAGATTACCAAAATTCTGGGGAAAAGGCCGAGGTGAGTTCTCGGAAGAATAAACGTCGACATAGTGGTGCTTCTGGAATTTTGCTTTATCGTGGTCAGAGCCCACGGTGACTCCGTCGCTTAACAGTGGGAGGATAGACGGCTGGGACTTGGTAGTTCAGCTCAGTTAGACAAACAACCCTTGCGGTGCTTTGATGGAGTCGGCCGCAAGTCGCTCTTTAATTGCGCATCCCGCTGTAGTCTTCAAAGTCGAGCACCAGATTTGGATTCGTCTTTAACAGTCATAAGTTAAAGCTTGGCCTGGCTCAGCCTCGTATTCATAGTTGACGTCGCAGTTCCTATTCAAACTAAATTGAACCTTTTTCACGCATTTATCGCCTGTTTTGATATATGAGGGAGCCCACCAATGTAAATGCCTCCGCCACAGAGAAAATTTACGCCTCGCCCACTTCATCACCAAACACGGAAGCCCGAAGTAGGACAAAAGCGGCCTTTTGTAATTTGTCGAAGATAATGCGCCACCTGTTCATTTCGTACTGTGGTTTATAGTGAGCTAATGCAGCTTCACAAGGTAACTGGTACCGCATGTTCAGCAAAGCCCAGCTGCAGTGAAAGATAGATTCCAGTTGCCGGAGATTTGCAGGGTAAACACCAAGACATGAATAAATGAGTGTTCCGCGTGATTCCTGGTAGGCCGTTCAGCATGCTTCCAGGGGGCCGGATCACAGTCAGTTTCGTTAAGACAGAGGGGGAACCTGTCCTCGGAAGTGTTCTGGAAGTTCGACGCCTGATCAGTATGGAGAGAGTTAAATTCGCCACGAACCGCATAGTGATCGTCCATCAACCACGAGTGCATTGAACCCATGGTACCTTGCACTTTGGCCGCCAGATTGCGGAATACTAGATCATGTACCAATTGGCTACAGTTGCACATTATTACGATGCCCCTAAGTGACCCTTCGTGCCCTTTTGATCCACGTATTTTACAGTAGATCTATTGGGGTCCAATTTCGAAAGTGCATGGCAACACCTCCACCACCCTTGGTACAACTTCGATGGGCACGAAAGAGAAAATACTCCTCCGGAGCAAAATGTTGGGTCCTGGATATCTCCTGTTGCACTTCTCTATGTTATTGAGTGTGAAATAAATAGCCCTACCGCATGTACGCCGACAACCTACAAATCGCCAGAACGGATACCGTAGGGGGCTATCGCTTCATTTTCAACTCGCAGTTAAGCGAAAGCTGAATCCAACGGTGGAGAGCGCAAGCTCTTCCCAAAGTTTTATGTTGTCGGGCAAGTTGTTAAACAATGACAGTAAGGTATTTTGGGCTGTGGGCAAACTAAATACAAGACCAAAACAGTCAGAAATGGTTTCAGACACCCAGGTAACTATGGAGAGGGAAGGCTCGAAATGGCGATGCAGGAGAGAGTCCAGCGGTTAAAAACGAGATGATTATTCACGGAAAAGGTCTCGACCAATCAACTGTCCAGAGACAAGTGCTTACCCGGAGGAATACGTACATAAACTTTCTGAAGAACTGAAGGAAAGGCTATAGGTAAAAGAAAGTAGCACGATCAATACAGGATGGCTACAAAATACCTCTCAGTTGGGATATCTCGGTTCTGCACTCTACAGTGGCTTCATGCCTATGAGGCAATGCTCCGCGGCTGGAAGCTTGTCCAGGAAGGCGCTTCTTCGTGTTAAATCTGCAGTGTTTCACGGGGGGCTGGAGAATTCAGCTCCCATAGCCGTGTGGATAGCTACTGCGCTACACCGCGTCGGTTTGCGTGCTGTTATCGGTTTAGGTTCCACTAAACTATCTAAGGTGATATTAGGAATAATAGCTGCTAGGAGTATCCCCACAACTCAAAGTAATTCGGGGATTTTTTCTGAGCAATAAACTCATAGGCAACCAGCTAATCTACAAAACGATGTTAGAATAGCTTCCCAACTGCCAGTGTAAGATAGTTGAGTGATCCCCATTATCAACACCCTAACTCCAATCCTATATAAATACTTTTCCAAAGAATGCCTAAAGCAACTTCCGACCGCCTTCACCTCCGAGTGACCAGCCGTCCTCAGTGCCCGAGCACTAAACGCCCCCGACTTTTCACAGCTTTAGTACCTTACTCGGTACCACTAGTTGATATCCACAGTGATGATGGCATCAAATTTAGGGCACTAGAACGGAGCCTAGAATCCCTGAAAGGACAGTTACGTACCATGGATAATGCTCTGACCGTGTTGTCACCGCTAGCGTTTATCGTGGATCCTTCAAAATACCCGAACACCCAAAGTTTACTAACGGCCGGTCGCTTTCTGGACTCAGTTGCTTCTGAAGTCCACCAAAGAATTAGTATATCCAAGAATGCTGTTCCAGCCAGCACAAAATACCACCTTCCATGTAGTAGATTCACCACATAAATGCCACTTCTGTTTTTCTCGAGGATGAGTGCTTTTTTTGCTCAAAATGGCCAAATTGATTCTTTGCACAGCTTAGCAACTCGTCGTTGTGCAAAGAAATTTCGATAAAAAGAGTATTACGAAAACTAGTTGACTGTGATTTGTTTTAATGTGCTACGGGTTTTTGGCGCGTACCTGCCAGTCCGCCCTGCTGAGTGATCAGGTATGGTTTGCGCTAATTTCTAGTTCGTGATTCTGTCCTCGGGTGACGATATTTTCAGCCAAGTTCAGGACAGATCTCTGAATTTGATTTTTGTAATATAACTCACTTTATTTCTAACCGTTTTTTCAATGTAGTACTTGGATTAGTGAGCTTTTGTCCCAGGGCAGCGATCTATTCGCTCAGTTTTACAATATTATTGAAAACCATAAAACAGAGGACAGTTCGTTGATGGTCGTCTCTTTTCAGCCTCTCTTTTTGAAACATGCAGATTTGACTATTTTAACAATGCCTGGAAGAACATTTCCCTATCCTGGTTTGTCAAAATCCGCCAAGAAACGAAGACTGCGTCAACTGCTTCGAGCATCAGACAGGTCAACAGCAGAAGCATCTACATTGGATTTAGCCGAGACGTCTGTCTGCCTGAGTCCGGCTGGTAAGACTTGGTTACCTACAGTGTTCACTTATATCTCAGACAATGCGGAACACGTGAATACTTCTACATTTGGCAGTCATATTGCTGCTTCGGAATTCAGGAGTGTGACTTATGCGAACACATGAATAATCACTGGAAACATATTGGATGATATCCGTCTTTTGTACAGCCAATGCAACATGTCACTAACGGATTCACGACGATGGTTACAAACGTTAAGTTCTCATTTTATCCAAGTACCTCGGGATCCACGGATGATTTTTGGTACCCCTCGCACATGCGAATCATGTGTCGTTCCCGGTGGTCTTTATGTGCATTTGGGCTTACATGCAGCAATACTCCGTGAAGTTGTTCGTATGGATCCCATTCCTACCTGCATTGCCATTCAGCCACATTTCGATGGCATGTGTTGCCTCAAGGACTCCACAAAACATCTGTGGCCCATACAATTCCGTATCGTAAAACCAGTTCTCACGTGCTCCTTTGTCGTTGGGGTTTTCTATGGTGACAGCAAACCGTTGGACGTGGTTTAATATCTAGCGGACTTGATTTCGAAGTTAAAGCCTGTTATAAGTAATGGAATCGCTATTCCCTTCTAAAGTTGGTGTCAATCTGCAAGCCGTCTTGTGTGACGCCCCTGCCCCAGCTTTTATAAAGCAGATCAAGGGACATGCTGCATACCACGAATGTGATAGGTGTGTTTGCAAAGGTGTTTATGTTGCGGGTCGCGTGACGTTTCCCAATCTGTGCAGTTCCCTTCGCCCAGACTCTTCATTACGCATGCGTTTGCATCCGGGTCACCACCAGTTGATGCGCTCACCTTTCGAAGAATTGCCTATTGATATGATAGCTGCATTTCCTTGTGAACATATGCATCTGATATTCTTAGGTGTAGTTCGCAAGATCATGTTGCTGCTGAAGAACGATATAAACTATAAAATACAACGTTGTGATGCCAATCGCCTATCGGATCTATTCATAGAGTGCGGTAGATGGACTCCATGTGACTTTGCGCGAAAATGTAGGTCGCTATGTCATCTGGAAAGGTGGAAGGCCACCGAACTACGGCTGTTTTTACTCTGTATGGGTTCAGTTTACTTGCAGCGTGTTTCATGTAGATTACCGTATCTAAACTTTCTAACCTTGTCCATCATTTTGTACATATTCTCTATTGATTATTTCTCTGCATATTTTCCATTAGCAGATAACCCGTTGAAAAAGTCTATTTCTCAACTTCAGTATTCATCATCGCAATTATCATACAATGTCCACACATTGGCGCACTTAGGGTTAGATTTAAAACGGTTTGGGAAGGTAAACCTATTTTCGGTCTTTGTCTATGAGTCAT
Source organism: Fasciola hepatica (assembly GCA_948099385.1). NCBI lineage: Eukaryota > Metazoa > Platyhelminthes > Trematoda > Plagiorchiida > Fasciolidae > Fasciola > Fasciola hepatica. Next base: position 10,574,874 of record CANUEZ040000019.1, read on the forward strand.
TCATGTCAAAATTAAGGCAAATCATCAGGGGACCTAATAGACCCCATATACAGATTTTCAGGCGAATTTCTGAGGCTTACAACATTGGCCAACGAATGCAGCCGCCAGATGAGTCCGATGATGTAGGTTGTTATCGATTCCGCGTACCCCGTGGAGTCAAGAAAATCAAATGGCAGAGTACCGTTCTCACTACAGAGTTTGCAGACTGTTTTGTGAACCTACAAATGAATCCTGGTAAAGTCGTGTATATTGTAGATGACGTCATTTTTACCAGCGGTTCAAAGAACCAGCAGATGTTTTCACTCACGAAATACCATCTTTTCGTCCGTTAATTTTCCGTGTAAGTGTACTTTTGCCGGAGAAACTGTGTGCGAATCTTACAGGAATACTGTGTAAATATTTTTGCATACCAGTTGATGACACTGGGATTGTGGTCCCTGTTTTGCATACACTACGGAGATAAAGTTATTTTTACGCAGTGTTCACCTTCTTACTTAGTTCTGACTGCGGTACTTCGCTGGTCATCTCCCTATGTAAAAGGAAATATACAGAAATTCCTACTTCTCCTGCACTCTCAGATGTTCCTAATTGTGAAAATCATAGGCCTGGGAGTTACACAAATAGTCCCACAAAAGTGGGTGGTAAATGGTAGGTACTTGCCCTGGTCTCAGACTGCAGAGGACGAAGTGGTCCGTCGTTGCCGGAACAATGAAGGCCCTGGAATCGACGTCACCTTGCATGAAGTTAATATCCTTTACATTTGCAGTAAGTCCTAAAAATTCCTTTATATCACTTTACAGATGATATACAAAAAGCAAGAAGGTTGAGAAGTGGTTCTGCTAATAGCGATGATGAAAACCAGGGTTTCCACGAAGGATGTGTGCTCCCGCGGCGCCTAATGTAATGAGAACTTTTTGATTGGTAAATTTTGCAGTAAACGACCACATGTGGTCTTTGATATTCCGGACCGTCTTCCGCTTTCCTCGATTAAACAATCGTTGTTTCTAGCCTGCGTTATGTCACACCACAAGTGCGGCTGCTTACGACTAAGAAAAAAGTCACAGCGGTATATGTGTTCACTTTTGTTTCAGTTCCGTGAGGGAAACATTGCCACGGAATTCATCAGAAACAGACAGGCTATCGCCAAAGCCACCCCATTCAAAAGCATAAAAATTGTCGCTGACAAGACCCCATTGCAGAGGGACGTCCTAAAGTCCGTAATCGGCAATCCCTCATCGTCACGATCTCCTGATCTAGGGCAGCCCAATTCCCCTCAACAACCCACCACAGTTGACACATTCACACGCGCACCATCGACCAATGCACCACCAGGGGATGTAGACCTCGATATATCCCACTCATCGCCAACTCCTTAGCGCCCATCCAAACGGCTCCACATAACAACCCAATGTCCACCATTACCTATCGGACATACCGAAAGCCGGGCGATACAATCATCTCTCAAAGACGGCTATAGTTCAGCTATTGGCCTATCTTCCAAGCAAGCCGAGAAAGTGATTGCTTCCAACTCACCACCCCGTACCATTGAATCAGCAACAACATCGTCCCTAACGAAATCAAGCATAGCCTCTTCCCCTGTCCCTGTAGCTTCCCGTGGCTTAGATCATCTCAGCATCGACATCACCACGCCCCCAATTTGCCTCATAGACCAGCTTGGGGCCTCTCGTGAATAAGCCAAACAAATTTTAACCCAACCCTTTCCATTACCGGCACGCCCACTGAAACTCCTCGGTCTCTTCATCAGTGTTCCACCTGTGCACCCAAGCAAACGTCTGAAGACCGATGTAGCCAACCTCAACGTGGTGCGACCAACTACTCGTATGTCCCCTTCGTCCTGTCTACCGATGCCCCACCATATTTCAAGTTTGCCCTTGTTCATACCACGACCACCTTTGCCACAACCATTCGAACCTTCTCATTTTCCAGTACACCACGAACAGCGTCCGTTGTGCTCGCTCAATGTTTCACCCGATCGAATTCAGTTACCAGCCCTTCCTTTGAGCCTCTCACCTCACTGCAGCCCCTACCTGTACCCCAGCAACTTACCTGCCTCAATCCGACCGCGGCAGTATACCATCAACCACCCGTTCGAATCGGGCTCCCACTTTACCCAAACAACCGGTGGTACATCCCACGGCTACTCGGTACCGACGCAAAATACCAATTTTTTTCATTATATACCCTGGGCGAAACATGACCCCACATCATAGCTCTATCCCAGAATATTCGTCCTCACCTGTTCCCCAGTGGTGATATAACCATCAGTCCACCAACTCGTATTTCATCCACAAACCTAGGCCCCGCCTCTATAATTGCATACGATACTTCTAACTTCCATCCACTCCAAAGTGGTCCTTCGCTTCTGACTCCCCCACACATCCCTGACGGAGCTCCCCTTGCCTTCTTCGCTGATCCTGCGGCGGCCGGCCACTCCACGCGCTCCCCATCGAACTCAGAAATCATTGAATTCGATCGTACTACCCGTCCGACCAGCACACTCCCAACATTTATTGGTCATTTTATTATTGACCAAACGTCCCTCTACTGGTTCTCGACTTACACACACAGTAATCTACCCAGGACTGTCTCATCCACCTCATCTGTACCAGGACTAGCAACACTACTACCTCTATCTCCTCCAGCCCCAGCGCTCGCACAACTGCCTGTTGCGACAGTACAAGGAAGCACAACGAATATGTCTGCTTTCGTCATCAATATTCGCTCACTGCCAGCAAAAGTTCACCTCATGCGTGCCCGGGTCCTTGTGTCTAACTAGGATTTCATCCTCATTACGGAAACGTGGCTTAACGCAAACACTCCCAACTTAGACTTCACAATATCTGGTTACAAGGCTTTCAGCAACTCTAGAATACATTGTCTAGGAGGGTTTGCCTAATACACTGCAGAGAATCTTTTCCTGTTCCTTTAATGCAACACCCAGTCCTCGACGTGGTTGATGACTCATTCTGGGTAACAGTTAAACTGCAGTCACAAGAACTCTTGCTTGGATGTATTTATCGATCACCTGAATCAACTGGGGACAGTATTATACCTTTTAATGACGCCCCTCATTTTGCCTCCACTTACCCCATCGATCACAAGTCGATTGCAGGTGATTTCAACGTTCCAGGATTGTGTTGGCCATCACATCCTGGCCCACGACGTTATCAGGGTTTCGTTACCTGTACACACCTCGGTGGCTGGACTCAATACGTTCAATCACCTACTAGAGGAAACAACACTCTGGATCTTCTGTTCTCTCAAGGGCTTAATAAGGTAACCACCTCTGTAGGAGATAGCTTCCCAAGATGTGACTACAGGGCCGTCTCGTGCGCGTTCTTTGTACCAAAAATCGTTATTTCTTCCGTACCGTCTGCCAGACTATATCACTTAGCTCGCTGGAGCGGCCTTCCAAACATAATCAGATCTCAAAATCGGGGGACATCGTTTCCTTCGCCCGATCCTCGAGTGGTAGCAGACCAGATATTCTATTCTCAATCGGTCTTTAAACATCATCACCCCAACTAGGCCACCGCTGACAAATCCTGGAACAAGCGGACTCTCGCGGATGAAACCTAAACTCTCCAAACTTCAACCACTTGCACTCAAAACCCGGGATATATCGATATATATCCAAATGGACCGACTGTCAGCGGAAATCAAATCTCATACTGAACTCATGCTTACTCAGCAAGAACCAAAAGCTTTGTGCCACCCCAAGGAGGCGGAAATCCTGAGTAGGTTGATGAGAACAAGAAACCTCCAACCCCGCAAGATTTTACCTTTCATCACTGTTAACAACTCCCATCTGGATAAACCGGAAGAAATAGCTGAAGCTTTCAACACATTTCTCACTTCAGCCCTAACGGCCAGTGTTCTCATTCCTGGAATACACTGTTCACGTTTACCCAGTGAGACTCTGTCTACAGTTTCGTTTCACCCCAACGATATTTCTCCACTTCTAGTCTCTATGAAACCATTTAACCGTCCAGGTCCGGACGGCATTCCTCCGGCTGCTTTTAGTCTGGGGGGTCCAGACATCCCCATCCTTCTATCTAATTTGTTTAACCTGTCTATGAAACTTAGCCCGTTCCTCAATCAGTGGAAAACCTTAACAATTATCCCCTTGCACAAAAAAGGCTCCGTTCATGTTCCCGAGAATTACCTTCCTATTAATGATGCACCGATTATCTCCAGAATCATGGAGAGGCTCATTAGGACTAGGATATTGGCCCACCTCTTAACAAATAACTTGCTCAATGTGGGCCAACACGGTATCCTGAAAAACCGTTAGTGCTCTACTTGTCAAGTTAACTTCTTGAACTCAATCACGGAAGCTGCTGAAAAAGGCATGTCTATGATTATTATCCTGCTTGATATGAAGAAGGCTTTCGACCGGGTCTCACACACTCGGCTCCTATCACATGCCAAATATTATGGCATCACGGACCCGTTACTCGGTTGGTTGGATTCTTATTTCTCCAACCGTCATCAGTTGGTTCAGATTAATGGTTCCGTCTCCAAACCCAAATCTGTCACCAGGGGTGTCATACAAGGCAGCGTTCTGGGTCCACTGCTCTTCCTCATTTGCATAAATGATGTTTTCAGTGTCGTTCGCCATGGCAGTCTACACCTCTTCGCGGACGACATAAAAATCTTGTATAGTTTTGATTCTGGTCAACTTGGTACAGTTATCGGTGATATACGGCAAGATTTAACAGCATCTAGTTCTTGGTGCACCATTAATTAATGAAATTTTCTGCGGAGAAAAGCAACATTCTTACGTTCCAATGCAATGTCCCCCCAGGCATGTTCAGTATTGGCGGTTACCCGATTTCCATCAGCCCGTTAGTACGAGATTTAGGTTTGCAATATTCAGCCACCTTAACTTTCTCTGAACATACTACCACTCAAATTGCTAAGGCTAGAAGACTTACAGGCCTGCTTCATAGGACATTACGCCTTACAGAAGGCAAATTCAGCACATATAAGACCCACGTTAGGCATCTTCTGAAATACTGTTCCATAATCTACTCCAACATAGGCCAGTGGGACAGAGTGACTATTGAAAAGGTTTAACGGCTAGTGACAAAAGAGTTAATTGGCTTTACCACTCAACTCGATTACAGCCAACGCTGTCAACATTTGAAACTAGATCCGCTATGGCTCAGACGCATAAAGCTGAACCTCGTATTCTTCCATGGTTTTGTTGTAAAGCGAATCATCGAATCAGCACCACAGTTCAGAAACCTAACGGAATCACAGTATTCTTTAAGACTGAGATAACACAGTTACTGTTCCCATTTCTAGAACTGCCCTTAGATCTAACTTTTTCCTGGTTAAGTATACAGCCTTAAGGAACAAATTACCCCATGATATACGTTCTATAAGGCCATCTAAGGCGTTTAAGGCCCACATAAGCATATACCTAACAGTACAAACTGCAATCCAACTTATAGATCCGTACATAAGTGCAGAAAGAGCTTTTGAAGTTGGGTTAAGTTTCCAATAGTTTTCGAGCTCCCTTTTTTGTGGATCTCATTGTCTTTTGGGCCGTAGCCGCGCTTGATTCCTCCACTCGTGTTACTCACCCATTCGTTTTGCTTCTGTTCCACATCTGATCCTGCCACTTGCACTTTTAGTTCTCCCTCGGCAAAGTTCGACGGGCACAGTCGTTGAACTTTCTCTGGAGTGCCGCACTAACTGGACTCAAGCCCCAGTTATGGCCGCATTTTCTTTCTTTTTCTTCTCCTCTCTCTCCATTCTGTAACTTTCACTTTTTTTTCTACGATTTCCTGCAGAATGGTTTTATCTTCAGTCCGGTAACTCTGTTCCACCTTCATCTATTTGCTAAATCTGGCATCAAATAACTTTCCATTTCCTCCCTTCCTCTCATCTTTTTTCCCATAGCCACGTCATGGCTATTAGTAACCTGCTTCTTGACATTCATCTATTCACTCTTCTTCTCTCCCTTATCAGACCTTGCCATATTACACTTTAATTTGCATACGGATACCTAGCCGGCAATTATAAATCCAGTTCAAAGCTCCATTAAGACAACATTTATCCACTAGATGTCACCTTACTTTGACTCACTATTACGCCTGGGACTCAGGGTTTTGAGATAGCCCTCCACCATCAATCTGCTCCTCATACAATGCCTTATTTTTCTAAGCAACGCTAACCCGCGACTAATGAAGAAGTTGTTTCATTCGGACCTACAACCAATTTTCTACCGAAACCATTCTCTCCCTTATTTGCCAGCTTTTGGCATACCGAATCCTATGATCTTTACAGTTCACCAGTTATTACCTTCAGCGTGCGCCTTTCGGCCGAAAATCGTTGGCTTATCTGTCCTAATCACCCGATGCCACTGCACTAGCTAGCGGTCAACCTCTGCAAGGTCAGTGGTGATACCTTTCCACCAACTTCGTCATTTTAGTGAAGTTGTGCTTCGTATCAAAATCGGCGGTGCGTTCACCAGATGGCTCGCACAAATACGGGAGCCCGTCCGACTCTGTTATTGGCAAGGGCAAGCTGTTAAGGATAGCCCCAGGAATGCTGCCATTATCTGGGTGATTGCCACATCCTATCTTTTTTCTTTCACTGCTTGTGGCAGCAATACCCCTGAAGGTTATGATATCTGGTCAGTAGCTGTCCCACAATAAGGGGAAACAGCCATCCCTATCAGTCTCGGACCCGATGGGCCACGTGTAATGAAAGGCCGGTCGAGGAGAAAAGGGAAGTTTACTCTACGGCGTAAATTCGCTCTCCCTCTCCTCAATAAAAAAGACGAAAAAATTCACTTCAGGCTGGGAAGGTCTTGGGCTAATGCTCTCTGCCCTCTTCATTACAGATGGATTTCTGATAACAGCCTAAACCCGGCCCTGCATATGGGAAACCTCACGCTTTCGAGTTAACCTGCAGTTCCTTTGTCTAGACCACTGCGGGGTGACAGCCCGCCGTTTGAGCTCTCCATATATACTTGCCGACCCCGCCTTACTCATCTTCAACCCTTTTGGGTTCCCTGCAAAATCCTTGACCAGCTTGCTGATGTTTAATGCAGTAGTCGATTCGCGGTCTGAATAGTTACATCATGCGACCTCTGCCCTGATGACACCCCGGCATTGATAAGCCTACGCCTAACAGCTATGGGCAAAGCCTCGCCTGTATTGGTTTCGGAACATAATCATTACACATTTATGATTTGTCACCCACAGGTTTACTTTTTCTATCTTCCTCGAGCCCACGCACTAATAGTGTTGTCCAAAGTCAGCGATGATTTGTCCGCTACCATGTAGACTCAGTTACGAAACCAAAATTCTTACTGACACTAATTCCCTTAGTTAGTTGTTATTCCTTTATTGATAGGGGCTCACCTTCACTTAGCTCTCTTGTCCCAGGCTATAACTCAGTGGTCACACCGTCCTTTTTCTTGCACTCTTCTGTTACTCGAGTCTTACCATGCTAATTATCATCCTTTAACAACCAATACTCACCGATCAGTGTATTTGCTCACGATATGTTAGCGCCCCATTCCACCTAGCAGGCGTATGTATCTGAATACGCATGACCCCACGGAAAACCAGTACATTCGCATCCACATAAAAAGGCCTTACCTTAGCTCTGAGCGTTTCCTTTTCTTTTTATAGTTTCTCCGCCCTCACCTACAGCCGGGTCAACAATTCGACTGCTGTCCTCCCTTTTCCCTCGTAGATCGGTCCACTGGCCATCAAGTAGCATTATCACTCTAATTTTTGTTAAGCCGTTAATCATAACCCCCAGCTGGGGCATTCTCCAGGCTGCTGCATTTCTCCCCTATTCCAAAACACACTGGTTACCTGGGTAGCCCGTCAACCAAATCGATGTTATCCCTGGATTACCTAAAGGACTAAACGATCAGATTGACCGGATTGACCGTGGTTAAACCTATACTCACACCTGATGACGTTTTATATGGAGCACCTTACATGGCTAACCAGTGATCACAATCCCACAAACAGGATTACAATCATTCGTGATAGTCTCACCGGACCGCCGGACGGATTCCTGACATCACCCATCAGCATCCATTTCCCGTACTCCACAAGAACAGTTCAATTCATTCTGCGTGCAGGACCGGAGCCTGACCCTCTCCGTTGCTTTCCTTACCTACTCCTTCTAGTTCGTCAGCCTAGCCCTTTTTGACTGCAGCCCTCATCATGCACTACCTGCCATTAACAGCTACCAATGTCTTTATGAAACAAAACACCGACCACTTGGATATTCATTCTTTTATCACTTATGCAGAAAATCCCACTTTTACACTCAACTTCCTCTGTTCCCTCGGGTCTGGCCTCTCCCGGTCACCGCAGTCTTCCTTCCCCTTCGCCACCTGTGCATATTTGCTAGGTGGCATCAGCAGCGTTTGTCTCCAATAGTGTTTCCACGATGACTCGTTGAAATTCCCAGTTGTGTCCATTCATCATTCACTCTCCTTAAAAGCACACTGCATTCCTGGTGAGGGTATTTGTCTCCATGTGATTTTCTATATAATATCGGAATTATCTATACAGAAAGGCTAATCTGAGTATCCCATTCGACTCACTTGCATCTGTATTACAGGCACCCCCCACAATGGTTTATGCAATGGAGGGTCAATCTTCTCTATATCCTGCAAGCATCTCCGACTGTACTTTGATAACACCATGTTAACTCTATTTTTAATCTTCTTTTGGTAACACTCTCAACCAGTTTCCCAATACAGATTCCTCAAATATCCAGTTGGTGCCACACCGCGACTCCTTCTACACTTCCCGACTCTTCTTTGAATCTCTTTCACTCCACCGCTCTCTCTCTATCTTCATCGACTGCACACCAAATTCCGTAGATCGCCGTAATCCATTCTAGACCACCAGATCCATCGTAGACGGTTATCGGCTCCCATAATGCAAGTTGTGTATTATTCCTGCCTCAACTCCCTGTTCATGTTGTGATGTCAGACACCAGCTGCTTTATGAGTTCTTGCAAACTCTGCACTTTTACCTTTCTTCAGTATCGCTTTATCTGCATTCCTACGTCCATCCCGCTAACCGCACCGTCCCCCTTCCGAATTCGTAACCGATTCATAGTAGCTGTGCCGAACCCCCCCCCCTCTTTAGTTCACTTAAACACCGTCCAAGCTGATCGTTCTATAACTGCAATTGTGTAAACCATGAACTTCAAAATAGTGATTACCCTACATTACTGTAAATTGCTGTGTTCTCTGATCATGCCTTGTGCATGTATCTTGACCACTATCTGGAAATATACCATTATTATTATTATTATTATTATTATTATTATTATTATTATTATTATTAAGTCCGTTGTTGGGACTCATCTGGAGCACTGCTTGGTATCCTGAGCAACGTAGTACCAGAAGGCTATACGCTGACATGACATGGTAAAAGGCTGGCCTCTAAGATATTAACCGGCCGAGTGGGGGCTACTACTAGGGGCTTTCCAAAGCCCCTGATTTGTTTTTCGCAGGGCGGATGAGGGTATGTGGGGATTTCGCGGAAATCCCCAGGAGAGTGAACGGGCTTTCAGTTTTAAATCAAAGACACCTTTTCTCTCCGATCTTAGAGTGGGACCAGGAGGTGGAGCAAGCGACTGCAAAGAAAGCAACCTAGGCCTCAAAGTAAAGACTACTTCACATCGCAGTTGGATACTTACGTTCAACACTCTCAAGGTACAACACTCCGATACCGAATTTCTTGCAAGACATTTGTTTCAAAGATACTGGATGGCTGATCACAACTTTAACCTGATATTAAATGTTTCTACATTCTGAACCCAGTCCAGCTACAAACACTTGTTTGCCATGACTAAAACTTATAAAACTTCAACGGTTTTCCATCCCGCCAGATTCTTTTCCAACCCTGAAGTTGGCAAAAGCGGACAGCAAGACCGATGCAGATGAAATTCTCCCATGTTTTTCTTCCTAATCACGCGCATAGTTAATGGTTACTTTCCTGCTGAATGTTTGCTTTCATCATTTAACTCTACTCAGCTTAAAGGTAGCATCCTTTTGAAAGCGGTAAGTACCACGAAAGTCTTGCAAAAAGGAATAAGGTAATGCCAGTATTCACTATGCCCCGAGCTGTGTCGGACAGACTTAGGGCAAAGATAGGGAAGTCACAGTCCTCTCCTTCACTCCGCCGAAACCGGTGCTGCTCAAGACTTCCTCCTTTCAGAAAAAAAGAATCGCGCCGTTTTTGGTGTTGGGCGCGGAGCAGGAGGGAAGAACGGATTCGGGAGACCGTTGGTAAACGTAGTCAACAGCACGACTTTTTTCCAGTGGTGAGCAAACCAAGATCTGGTCACAGAGATGTTCGAGCTAACCCCGCGTGTAAACCGTTAGAAATCAAACTGGGAACAGCCAGGTTCGGGGTGATGAAACGAAGTTCATATATGAAAAGATGATAAAAATGACGCCTTCCAGAAATGGATGAGGAGTTACTAACGAACTTCCCCTCCAGAAGGTTGAGGGAAATTCCCTTGAAACTTTGAACTGTACCGATGTTCGTTTCTCCTGAAGAAGGATACTCTCGATTCAAGAAAAAAGGCCGAAAATAGTATCCAGATTAGGATAGCCACTAACTTATCGTATGTTGAAGATAGAGGAAAATTCAGACTGGCATATGTCCGTCCACAGGATATACTGTTGCTCAATACTTTGCCGATGCTGATTGTAACCTAATGTCTGTCCTGGGGTCTGATATGCAGCTCAGTCACAGCGGGTATTTTCCGGGAGAAAGGTTGGGCGGAACAAAGCTCTCTTTTGCCTACAGAAGGCGGTGCAAGAGTAGCAGCTTATACACTCAGCGTTCCTCGTCCTTAGCTGACTGGTTCCCGAAACACGATCATAATCTGATAAAGAGATTCAAGGAACGAGCATAAATTGGACGAGAATGAATGAGAACAGGCGCATGAGTGATCGTAGATAGCACCGAAGAACTGGGGAAACTAAAATATTTCGCGCGAAAAATGATGGATGTAACCCACAAACTTCACTCACGCTTAAGTTCATTGCTACATCTGCTGTAGCCTAGCATTGCAGCAAAGCAGATCCCGGATGAGGCCAATGTCCAAAAACCCTCTACGTATCCATCCAGCTGTCACAATTTCGACCGAAGGATTTTTCTTCTCCTCAGATGTCCGAATTGAGACCACTGATTCAGTCCTCCTTATCTAGTAAAGCATCCCGTTCTCTTCATTTTTGTTCACCACAAGTTACCTCGTTCAGTACATTCTACTCCTTGTTAGTACCCCTGAACTACCTCAATAAATAAGAATATTTCGCTCATGCTAACTTCCAGCTGGAATATCTTCCTAAATGCCACCCTTCCCTCCTGGTTTAACCTCAAAATCGTCCGATTACTGTATTGGTTGGCTGTACTATATCCCTCTTCTCCCTTTCGCCTGCTCATAACCGAATCTTTTGCTGACTGCCGCGAATGCTATCCGCTCTGCAGGTTTCGTCCACACTCAGTGCGGACATCACCCTACATATTTCGCTGCGGCTTACTTGGAATTTCTCATAATAAGTCCTGTCCTACACTGAAGCTACGTCAACCGCTATGCAAGGAAACCTAGTTTAGTAATTATTGGCCCAGATTCGGAGCTGCCCAGTTCTTTCCAAGGCACCTTAATACAGAGGACAGGATAAAATAAGGCACTGTGAGCCCTCGGTCATGGAGTCAAACTAAGAATCCAAAATAACCCCGTAGTCTCAACAAAATAATATCTTTAATTTTATCAGTGTAACTGGGCTTACGTCCAGACAAAAGGTTTTAGCCTCATTTCCTGAGTTATTTTGTCCCTCAGGGATATGGTATTCCGGTTTCTAATTCCTTCACGTCCTCATGTTCATCCTGAAACCGTCTCACCTGCCTTAAGGGGAGCTCTTTCCTTTCGTTTTTATGAGCCTCCCCTTTACTCTTCAAGTTTGAGGCAGCTGGCGGTCCCCTGCATGAGCCTGGTCGCCTTTGTGCAATTCTTACTTGCCTGCTTATCTCGTAAGAGATTACTTTTTAAGTTAACCTGAGTAAGAATCACCTAGCTTTTTCTGCCTCGCCCTTGTAACCATTGTGTTTTCTGCATCCCAAGATAAAGTTTGTCTCAATATCCTCACGTTTGACCGTTTCCTGAATATGGCCTGCAGTTGACTCGAAACCGAGTCGTATTTGGCGCGCAAACCCTTGTCAGTTTACTTCACTTCAACTCTCCTCGTTCTCGTTCTCATCGCTAGATAGCTCAACTCATCATCTTAGAACTTGTGAATATTTTACACCGCTGAGTAGTTTCATGCACTCTGATCGTGCATCTATGCGTGAGTCTTGACCAAAGCCCACAAATATGGATTATTATTATTGATATCGTTGCTACCATAAGCGCAGTTTAAACCTGGGCTACTAAAAAGAGCTTAAACGCTCTAACCTTTCGTAAGTCCTCGGTTATTTGAATCCGGACGGCCATCGGATGAAGTGCTGGTATTTCTTACCCAACAACCACCACAAGGCCATCAAAAGCCTGCAAGCTTTTGGGTTACCGCCTTTAGTGGAGAATCCCATGAACCTGAAGGTGGTCTTAGGGCACTGAGATCCAACCTGTGCTAAAGCTCAGCCTTAGCTACTCTGAGTCCGTCGGTTTCTAAGCTTTGAGCATGAATTTAAACCAGTAGACTAACTGAGATAGTATAGTGTAGTACGTGAATAGACACTTGCAGCAACCAGCTGGTAGACTGGAATTGTCCCAGAAACTAGAATAGAGGCTCCTGGTAGCGGTCTGGGACTACAGGAATGAAGGAGGCTGGAGAGGGCTGTGGGCCAACTAACGGTTAGCTACTGGTTAAAATTTCGTTAGTACTATCCATAAGGCCAAAGCCGGAAGGATGAACCATTAGGGTCTAAATGTCGACGGAAGTAGATGCCAATGATCGCGAGGGGAGGTCGATGCTAATGAATACCCGGTGCATGTAGTGGCGTAAACTGGGGTTAAGTGTGGGTGAACGTTGTGAGCGACCCCAGATTCGCGGACTGGGACGGTCTATGGAGTCAAGTGGAATAGTTCTTACCTTTGCGCCGGCGTCTACTAAGAATAGTGCCTAGCATATTCTGTCGGTTATAAAAGCAAGTGAATGTAAGCGGAAATACCTAAAACGGTTTTCATCTGCACTGGTCACCTAACGCCTTTCTCCGGTAAGCAGATCTGTAAGAGCTAGGGCTGGGGCATCGTTTTAGTCCATCGCAGCGGTAGAAATTGGTACCGACTTACGCCGAGGTTTGTGGGGCTACCCTTCTGTGAACGATTGCGGTCAACGCAAGTGGGGTGAGAATTTGTTTTGCAACGCAATCCGCGCGTCAACCTGAAAAAACATTGGCTACTTTTTCTCAAATAAACCCTACGCTGTGTTGTCTTGGAGTCCTGAAGTTATTCTTGTATGCAGGGCTTGAGCCAAAAAGCTCTTACACTTTAAACCCGAATACCTCCTTATCCCCAGCTTCAATATCGACGTAGTTTACGTCAAGTTCCTTGCAAAGTATTACACAGAGAATGAGGCATTTTTACCAATCGATGGGAGGATTTCGCCAATTGAGTTGAAGCTAATTTTTTCTAAAAACGATTGAAACAGATTGAATGCGAACTGAAAGCACTTAGGTTCAATGCACGCAATACTTTTCATCATGTACTCCAGGAAGGGAAACTCATCCTCGCATAAATGTCAGAAATTGGTAAGGTGTTTGGGTTCACTGGTCACCGAGTTTAATGCCGGCAGCCTTGGCCAAGGTTAGCTGACACATGAGTCCTCTCCAATGTGTCATCCCGCAGTCCATCTTACTGGCTCTTTTCAGGAATCTGCCTGCAATATCTCCAACTGTCGGATCCGGGGCCGGTTGCGACTGCCCCACTAGACTATTAAACTTGGTAGGCCGGCCAATTCGGCGGATCACTCGAAATTATGATTCTCCCCATACCGGCAAAATTCTTGATCCGCAGGCAGGAAGTCGGGAATCCCTGTGTGTAATGACGATGTACCAGTCTGTCCTACGCCTCCTATAACTTTGACATCTAAAGGTGACATCTTCAAGCTAGCTTGTCTCAGCAACGAGAAAACTTCAAGTTGATATCAAGCTTGAGGCAAATCAGCGGGATTCCGGAAAGCCTGTATGAAAGAAAACGGTAATAATGGTGTATTTCTCGACCATGGTCGAGACGCACGCGCAAGCGCATGATCATGGTGTACAACATTACTCAAAACAATGAACTATACAAGAATTTCAAGAAAGCTGGTCAAAATCGTCAGAGGCAAAGCAGCACAGCTAGAGCTAGTTTTAATCGACCGAAATTATAAAGGTTCGCGCGGCAAATACGGTTTGGTTTCGAACCCGGGTTGGTTGGTGGTGGCCCGTGGGAATGCAAAATATGTCGTGAAAATATAGCGCTAAGGATGCGTTATAAACCAAATAGTGCAAGCTGTGGATTACGGAGGCCTATTGGGGTTCCATGAACGGAATAAGTTATGAACATGAACAGATAAGAAATGAATGGGAGTACACTCGTGAACTTTGGTGAATATGAGGAGAACGGCTCACTATGAAAACGATGATGGCCCGGAATGATGGATATTTCCGGTCTCAATAAACGGAGTGCATCATTAAAAGGGGAGACATGAACAAACTGCGTGGAAGTGGACTAGGAAACGTTGATGAATGTGGAGGAAACAGCAATCCATATAAAAGGTGAGTTTAGGTTCAGGATCAATATTTCGTATCATTCAGAAAAATAAGGAGCGCAACTTGAAGGCCTTGAATTGGTGAAGAATCAATTTCAAGCCGGGTCCCGATCAAAAGAAAAATGAAATCTTGCAAAAGAAAAACGAGTGAAAAATCTCCGCGTAGGCTCGCGCCTTATTGTTCTGTTAAGCTGTCAGAATAAGACAATGTGATTGATGCGAAATTCCAAAAGAAATTCAAAAATAGCCCCTCTGAGCTGAGGCTACGTCCGGCCTGCTTATTTGGCACACAGAGATAAAGCGGAGAATTGCTTACGGACGCAACCGGTAAACACAGTAGTGAATGGAATGATGCTTTTCTGTAGTCAGAAATCCGAGGTCTGGTCACATAGATGTTCACGCTAACCTGCACGGCAAATAGTACGGGGCGAGAAACAGTCAGAGAAGACTTACAACAGAGTGTGTATTACTGGTGACTGAACCAGGAACGGCTTTATTCGGTGAGATAGCACAAAGTTTATACGTGGAGAGACGATCAAGGTGACGATTGCCAGAAAAGAATGACGTGTCACTGCATGAACTTCAAAAAGGTGCTGATAACACAACTATCTGGACACAAGGTCAGCTTTGGTCACACGGTATCACGAAAGCTTAACAGCCTTCTGCTAGAGGCAATCTGTGACCTCTGCTCTAAGGGTGGGGTACATAGCTTGAAAGCTGATCTCTTGCCTGACAGAGTTTTATTACGAAGAGTGAGAAGCTGTCTCTGAACCAGTAAGCGCAAGATTTAGTGTCCCTCGGGGGTCAGTTCTAGGGCTACTCCTATTCCTCCTGCATACAGATTACTTGGCTGGGGCACTGAAGCTCTCAAGCTCCATATTCAAAGCCGTTGTGCAGGTTGTCGGATCAATTCAGCGGTGGTTACTAGCAAGATGCATTTTGGTGGTTTAGCGGCCAAGCACAATGAATAAGCCATCAGCTGAAGGCAGAACTCACTTACTTACCAGAGGCTTGGTGGGTCTGGTCGTCACGGGGAATGACGGACTGTTCACGACTGACGCGGTGGAACAGATCAATGACTTCAGTGCTATTATGACCACAGGCTTCATGTTGGCGGAGCAGAGCAAGCTGGTCACATGCAGAGCTTGTACGCAACCCTCTGGACTAAGTTTGGAAATCTTTCCTAAACAACCAGATGGAGGGCCGCTGAGGAAAGGCTGACAGTCGAAGATGGCAGGATACTGCACCACTTTCTCCGGAAAGAAAACAAAAGGGGACTTTAGTGTAGCCTCCAAAATTCTACAAGTCAAGAAGGAATGGAGAGCGTAGACTTGTTTAAGATAGATCCCCACCTACGGACGAAAATGGGCTGCATAAAACAGTGAGAAGAGCGCTCTAGGCCAAATTTGTGGGCCGTTTTATTCTTCGATGAAAAAAGGATTGTGAAACCAGCCTACTGAAGAACTGCTGAATATGAAATTTCTATGATCTCTCAAAAACTGCCGGACAAAAATTGGGAGAAGGTAGTCCCGGAAGTTCACTGTTAGAGCCGAAGGGGAACTTCAATAATCAAAGTGTGGCAGGTGTCCTGCGGACCGACATCAAGACGTGGCGCGAAATTTGCTATGCCGTTTGGGAGCAAGCTTACGTATGAGTTGCACGTCGCCTGGCGGGGGGGAAGGTGCTTTAGTGCACTCACACTTATGCAAAAGAGGGTCGGTAGAAGACTGGCGGATCGGACTGGAAGAGCCTAAGTCATTGGTATTCGTGTGTATGAGGCACGTTAGAGTAACGCGTAGTCAACTGATAACACCAAATTCAGAACAAGATTGATAGGTAGCTTCTACGATAATGGGCCATTAGATTTACAAATTTTGGAACGTAAAAAAACCGCAAATTTTAGATTACAATGACTCAAAACTGAGATGCAAGTTCACGGCTTGGTAAGACGAACACTTGGGTCACATGAGACAAAAATTATTCGTGCGTAAAAAGAAACAGTTCACTGGGGTGACCAAACAAACGTCAGTCTGTCCATATATGCGTGTAACAAAACATATACGAATATACGCAATCCTCTGATATGATGATTCCGCAGTGTTATGTGGACTTCGGGGGATTTCCCACACCCGGTAGTTACACTGCCCATCAAAGTCCTTCAGGGCCCAGTGGTGTCAGAGAGCTGTAATTCAGGCTCTGATTCTTCCCACCTACTTAGGCCCTGTTTTCGGTGAACGTACCCGCCGGTGATGGAGGGTGGAATCCGCTCAGCCATACAGTAGATACGGCCACGAACAGCTCTTCAGCGACGAATGAGCATCAGCCTTTTCGGAGCGATCTGTAATCCTTCTTTCGTCGAGAGTTCATAATCATCATGAATCGTACAATAGTTCAGAGGCGAGGATGTGAGAGGCAAACTCATGTGCGCTTTCCGAAAACCCTGGTAAAGTTGAACAAACAGGAACTCAGTTGGGGGTATGCACTTGTGAGTGAGTGAACTAGTGGGTGGCCGAGTGCACCGTGACAAAATTCCCAGTGCTTTTAATCGATCTCGGAGTTACGCCTCACTTGAAATCTCGAGGTGGCAGTGGTAAGGTGGAATTTGGTACTAAAAGCGGAACTCATTCACAACAACTTAGCTCACCCGAGTACACCTGTATGGATGTTTGTGTCTAAAACATGTACACGAGTTTGTCCCTGTACACCAGAGTGCGAGGATCAGGCTGTGTGGGAAGTAATAATGTGTCACAAAGCTCAAAATTCCTAGAGTCTTATGGTCCACCCTCGCTCTCAAACATACACAACCTTCCGACTTCCCGAACATATTCTTCACCCTCTGTTTTCTTTACCACAGTACGCATGAGTCCATCGGAGGCAGCACGGCGTTTTTCCGTATTTCCAAATGGCCCATTCTCTCGGTTTTTGGTTCCTCCCTCTCGTTTTAGAGAGTATGGATCAAATGGAATCTGAACAAAGGTTACGTTCAACAAACAGTCTGCCATGTGCTATCATTTTCAAAAGGCCCATGAGAAATATTTCAGTTGCGTGCGTACACAGGAGTCCTAACTTAGAAGCGGAAGGGGACAAAGGCTCACACGGGTACTGGAACAGCGAAAAGCAAGAGCAAATGCAGCGCTCATTGGTGGGGACTTTAGATCGCAATGAGTGGAATGGGAAGGTACGCTGTATTTGCGATAGAGTGAGGAAGTGTTCCATCAAGTGACTCCAAGATAGAGCACACTAGGCAAACCACCGGATACCGAATAGTAAATTAGAAAAGCATTTGGACCTGGAAGCCACCTAATATGGAGGCGAAAAAGGTGAACTGAGTATTCGCCCACTTTTGGGCAAGGGTGATTACTTGGTGCTCGTGCCCACACTCCGCCACTAGCAGTTGGGAGCCACAGCACTGCGTAGGAACGTCGGAAAGCTAATTGCTGCCGAACTAAGTACAAAAGCAGCTGGACTGGTTTGGGGCGTAGACGATAAAAATGCTGCTGTAGAAGAAAAATGATGAGCAATTAGGCTAAACCTACTGGCAATGCAGAACAAGTTTGACCCATTGCAAGAAAACAAGCCCAAGAACGAGCCTGAGTTGGGGATGGCAGTGGCAAGAAAATTTGTCCGGAAACTAGATTGAAGTTAGTGAAAGTTTGAAGCAGTCGGGAGTGAAAGAGCGTTGGCAAAACACAGCGAACACCAAAACTCAGCCACGAAAATAAAAAGGTGCAAAACGAACTTTTGAGCTGGCACTGGTAGAGGCGGCTAAGCAAAGCCCCGAAAGATTTTTTATGCCAGCTCAATCAAAAGAACCTCCCAGGAAGGGAGTCGGAACACAGGTATCATGAGATAAGGTAGTCTTCAGAGGTCAAAACAAAGCAGAGGCGCTCAGTAAACACTTAGAAAGTGTTTATCAGTGCGACGGCGGGCAAAAGAAGAGGACAGAAGGCCCGTCAGGGAGGCCTGACGCGCCGCGTGCGTCTATAGCGTTGGAAGCAGTAAAGACGACACTGAAACATTTTAACATCAAAAATAACGGGCCCAGATGGCATACATCCAGCCATCATAAAATTGCTGAATGCCAAAATGAGTGTGCATACTGCATCGAGGAATGCTGGAGCTACTGAAGGGAGCTAACGTCAAATCAGTCGGGCCAGTTGGCCTAGAGCCGCGGATCAAGTAATTGGCAGTGGCTATTTTGGAGGCGCCCCAAAGCGGACGAAAGGAGGATTGATGACTTGCAGGTGGGAAGCAGCGGGATCTGAGGCAGCCGAAAAATGGCCCATGAGAGAGCTACCGACCAGTTCGTCAGCCAGAACGATCGGACCAACCGAAGAGAAACAGTGCACAAGACAGTCAGGCTAATCGTCACAGAAAACTGACAAGAAGGCAGCCGGAGTGTTCGGGCGGCAGACTGACCGATTTCGCAGAAAAGCGGACTGGATAAAGGGCTGTATAAACGGTTGCACATGCTTTATGGACTTGACTTGTTCGACCACACAAATATAAGTGTTCCCAACCGTCTCTCCTTGCCCTTGGCCACCGTGTTTTTTGGTAGTTTTGTGCAACGGTTAGGCAAGGTATACTACCCACAGAACAGAAGTGAGCGGCAGTAGGATACATCCACAAAGATGGGCGGCACCTATAGGAGCAAAATCAACGGCCTGTAACAGTTACAGGTGTTTTGGCAAGAGCCTGGAACAAAAAATAGGAGAACGCCACTGCAATCCTTCGGCAGAACAGAAGCTGCTAATAGAAGCACAAGATGTCTTCCCCAAAGGAACACCAAGTCACTCGAACATTCAGGGTTTCCTGGAAGAAGTCACAAGCCCACCGGATGAGGAAGAAGTGGTGGAGGTTTGCTATCCGGATTCCAGCAATGCCTTTGACTTGGTGGATCGTCGACTCTGCTGGACAAACTCGGGGCCCATGAGAAGAACGGACAGCTGCACAGTTAGATAGCTGATTTCCTGACTAACAGAGAGTTTGTGTTACTATTGGTGTTGCGAAATCTGGATCGGTGTATTCGACACGTGGTATACTTCAAGGATCAGTGCTGGGACCAATTCTATTCCCTCTCAATATAAATGACTTGGTTAAAGCTCCGGATCTCCCGTTTTTCCCACTTTCAAATGGTATGAAGGTAGTCGGACCGGGCCAGCGGGAGTTACTAGCTGGCAAAATCGAGGCGACTCTCAGGTGGAAAACAACAAGCTGAATGCCGGTAATTTTCGGTGAACACTGTCTACTAACCAGAGCCGCACTGGGTTGTCTTGAAGTCTTGAAGTAATACACGGGTACGAGGCTACAGCCCAAATGTTCCCGGATCTTGTGATTATCTTGTCATCTGAATGTCACCAGTGAGCTGTAAGATAGTTCGCTAGATAGTGGGGAAGTGGTAAAACGGAAAGGGTTCAAAATACAAATCTTGACAGCATCTTGCATCTGGCATTGCCGGCGATCTGGAAGATAGACCGCTGGACAATGCGAAAGGGTTAAGGACACGAGTCTTGACTGCATCTTGCGTCTCGAACTGCCGGGGATCTGGAAGATGGACCTTTGGACCGTGGGAGAAGTTCAGCTTTGCTGAAGTTCGTTCAACTTGGGTGACACGGAAGATTCAAGCGTGGGAAATCTGTCGGACATCAAACAGCGAGGCTTTCGGTCCGCGCGCCGCGCGCGGCCTTGCCGCAGTTGTCTGTCCGTAAAGGGAGAAACTGGACCCTTCATGACTTACGCAGTGCAACAGATAGAATAATTGAGGTTGTTAGGACGGCTGACTTCAATTGGGCTAAGTATAGCAAGCTGGCAGCCCACAGAGCCCACAAGAAGCTCTTCAGACGTAAATCAACGACTTCCGTCAAACGAACAGGAGCCTTCTTACCCCCTTGCAAAGCCATGGTGAGGCCTCACTCTGAATACTGTGTACGGGCTTTCGGACATCCACTCAAAAAATGCAGCCTGTTCCGAGCAGTCCAGCGGCTAGCTACTACGATGGCGGCGGATCAGCAAGGAAAGACGTGCGGCAAGGGTCTACAGAATGTAGGACGATTTTCTCTAGAAGAAAGACTAAGAAGGAGATCTCAATAAAGCCTTTAAAATTCCGGGAGGTTTATTAAGCATGGAGGCCGAAGATATGTTTGTGATAGCTCCCAACGAACGGACAATGCGGAGTGGTACAAAATTTAGGTAGGCGAGCTCAGGACTGAATTTGGGGCCACCACTTTGCCGTGAGGGTAGTAGGATGGTGGAGATGACTCACTCAAGGGCTGGTGAGCTTGGACGATGTGGAGTCTTCCATAAACTGCTGGGCAGTAAACAGGAAGAGATATTCCTGGAGGCAGATTTTTAGAGCCGAAAGGGAAAGTCGGCAGTGAAATGGGGCCAGGTGGTTTGCGGACCATAACTAGCCTAGCTGTTTTAGAAGAAACTATTACATAGCGGCTGCCTCCAGCCTGGAAGGCGAGAAGATGCTTTCATTCCTTTTCTTATCACAAATGGATCAGTGAAGGGTTCTTAAAACCAGAATAGAGAAATAAGCTCTTTAAGTATGCAGTGATGGACGGTGTTACGAACGTTTGAGCAATGCGTAGCCAAATTCGCAACGGATCCCGAAATCAGAAGGCGATTATCCGTGATAATTCTACGATACTAGATTATTAAAATAAACAATGACGTAAACAATATACAAACCTCAATAATACGATCACAGAGACTCAACAACGAGAAACCGAATAGCAGCGTGTGAGCAGACAGCACGTGCGTCACGCAGGTCCTGAACAAGGATGTGCCAAAATAGCGCTCTGGGCGCGAACAAACAACAATTGGTCCAGAAAAACAACCAGTTCGTAAAGACAAGTCAATAGTGTATGGAAATGAGTGATGTTGGGAAAAAACACTGAATCGCGAGGGAAAAAGGGGGATTTTCCACGACCGGCTGTTACACCGCCCACCAAAATCCTCCTGGATCCTTAGCAAAGTCAAAGGTTCGGTATAAAGGTACTGATTCTTCCTACCTGCCTAGGCCCTGCTGTCAGTGCGCGCGTCTGATGCTCGTCGTCGACGTTCTACTACTGGTCGCACCTAACCCATTGGCTACATAGACGTGAGGCTAGTCTACATCTTCCACAAGACCAAATGACCGATGGCGGGCGTGAATGGTCACATAGACGTTGTCCTCGTAAGGGGCCGTCCGGTCCTGGATGTACGTGCTTGAGTGTGTGTGTGTGTGTGCGTGTGTGTGCCGGGGTTACAATGAAATCACAGTTATGACTACACATCAAAGGAGAACTTTCTGCAATGTCAACAAAAGACCGCGTGGCAAGAAAACGAGTAAATGTAGCATGTATGTTTGACCTGAGCTCCACTACTTCCACATATGCAAGGGGCATTCGGTAGCGTCAACAAAAGGCAAACAAAGAACACTGTCACATGTATGATGGGTTTACGGGATGTAGAGTGCGTCGTGCATGCGTGTATGTATCGGGATGTATAATGGAATCGCACTCATCACCACATATCGGAAAGAACCTTCTGTAATGTCAACGAAGGGACCGCGAGCACCTTAACGTGTTTGACGGAGATTGTGTGGTATATATGGTGTTTCTTTATCCACCTCGATTACTGGTGTGAAAAAGGTTTACTAGGCCTCAGGGTTATCAGCTCCTCCGTCTTCGCTCTCGAGTAGGTTAATACTGCGTATGTCACGAATGAGCACTCCGTTGGCTGTCTTCACCTTCACCGTTCTTATCATTTCGTCAGTGCTTTTGATGGTTTCCGTAACTACTCCCAAAGACCAAGCGCTGAAGGTGCGCGTTCGTCGGCGATCATAACCACGTCCCCAACTTTGAATGGTCTTGTTTTGGCCAGCCACTTCTGTCGAGTCTGCAAAGCCGGTAGGTACTCCCGTAGCCATCGCCTCCAGAAGACCTTGGCCAGATAGTTCGCTTGCTTCCACCCGTGGAGGTAGCTCCCACGAAGGTTTACCGGCCCTTGGAAACCCTCGTTCGACCTTAACGTCAATAAGTCGTTCGGGGTGAGCGCCAGGTGGGTGGGGTCGCCGTTCAATACTGGAACCAGGGGGCGGTTGTTCAGGATTCGCTCCACCTCAGTCATGACGGTGTTCAGGGTCTCGTCGTCGGGCGGCTGCTGCTCCATGATTGACAGCAATATCCGTCTGGCGGACCGGATCATGCGTTCCCATATGCCGCCTCGGTGACTGGCCTGTGGGGGTTGAAATGCCAGCGTATGCCGTAGGCCACGGTTCGATTCTGCAGTTCGTCCCTGTTTATGTTCTTGTGCCAACGCTGCAATTCCCGTTGAGCGCCCACAAAGTTCGATCCATTATCTGAGTATATATCGGCCGGTACGCCTCTTCGGTTGATAAATCTTTGCAAGGCCCGTAGAAACGAATCGGTCGTCATCGAATGTGCGACTTCTAGGTGTACCGCACGTGATTTCATGCACGTCATGATACATCCGTATCGCTTTTCTAATCTTTTCCCGCACTTGATCCACAAGGGCCCGAAATGGTCCAACCCGGTGTCACTGAACGGCCACCAGCCCGTAATTACCCTGCATTCCGGTAGTGGGGCCAAGAGTTGTTTGCCTGCTGTGGCATTGCGTCTCCTGCATTGCACACACCGTCGGATTACGCGTTTTACAGTCTCTCGTCCTCTCAACAACCAAAGACGCTTTCGGATGACGCTCGTCACGTGACTTTCCCCGGCATGTCCCTCCATGGCGTGGACGTGTTGAATCATTAGCTCTACTACAGGTTGTCTCGCAGGCAGCAGTATAGGATACTTTGTGTCGAAGTTCAGGTGGGCGTTGGTCAGCCTACCATCCACCCGCAGCAGTCCGTTGATGATTTTGGGGTTTAAACGCTTCAGCTCGCCTCTTGGAGATGGCATGTCTTCATTGGTCGGCCCCACTTCTTCCGCCCTCTTGAGTTCTTGGGCGAAAGCCTCGCGTTGTATCATTCTGAAAATATCGTACTCTGCCGCTTGTAGCTCATCGGGACCTATCGGGCCGACCGGTATCCGACCTGAGGGCCGTAGCCCTTTCATGACTAGTAAACTTATCTTGAACCTGGTTAACCAAACTAGCGAACGAAGCGTCTTCATCCAGGAAGAAAACCTGACCAGTCGCGATAGAATCGACAACGCTTCGACGACGTTGGTTGCTATCACTACGCCTTTGATCTCCAGTTCCAATTCCGTAGGGGGTTTTAATTCGAACACGGGCCAGTCCTGTTTGGGCTATTGCAGGAAGTTTGGCCCTCTCGTCCACGTGTCCAGTTGCCTGAAGTTGTTCGCACCTCGGGAGCACAGGTCGGCCGGATTATCGCCAGACCTGACATGACTCCACTGGTGCGTGGCTGATTCATCGTGGATAATTGTGAGCCGGTTAGCAACGAAAGTACTAAACCGGCTCCGTGCGTTGTTAATGTAGTAAAGTACTATTGTTGAATCCGTCCAGAAGCTCACCGACCAAATGTAGAGATCGAAACATCTCTTCACAGCTTGCACCACCCTGACTGCCAACACGGCTGCGCTGAGTTCAAGGCGTGGGATTGAGACCGACTTCAGTGGAGCAACGCGGGCTTTGGCGAACAGGATCCTCGTGGTATATTGTCCATCTCCTGCGCACCATCGTCCGTACACCACAGCTCCATAACCGACTTCGGATGCATCGGAAAAGGCATGTAGCTCTCCAGTCCGTGTCGTATGGCCAGAAGTCAAACATCGTGGGATTCTTATGTCCCCTAATTTCTTCAAGGTGTTCAGAAATTCCTCCCAGTCCAGCCGGTCCCCTCGGTCCAGTGCCTGGTCCCAATCAACTTTCTTACGGCACAGCCGCTGCAGCAAGATCTTTCCGGGTAGCAGCCATGGTGAGACGAAACCGAGCGTGTCGAACAAACTTGAGACGGCAGATAGTATGCCACGACGGGTTATTGGCAGCTCGGGAACGTTCAGTTCGAAAACAAAATCGTCCGTTTCCGCGTCCCATTGTATCCCTAAAGTGCGCTCGATAGGAAGTGGAGAGCCGTCCAAATCTCTTACCCTTTCGACCTTTTCGTGATACGGGATGACCTTCAGCACTTCCGAAGCGTTCGACATCCATTTAGTTAGATGGAAGCCACCCTCTTCCAGCAATCTCGTCAGACCCCTGAACTGCTCTAGAGCTGATTCCACATCATCGAATGACCCAAGGTAGTCGTCGACGTAGAAGTTCCTGCTGACGCTTTCTACCACCGTCCGATGTACCAGATCGCCATGTTTGTTCGCTGATTCTCGGAGGGCGTAGTTGGCACAAAATGGTGACGATATGGCTCCGAATGGGCGGACGGTCATCCTATAATTCACCACTGCGTTGTCGCGGTCGCTCCCTTCCCACCACAGGAAACGCAAAGCATCTCGTTCTCCTACCGGAATCTTCACCTGATGGAACATTTCCTTAATGTCAGCAGACAAAGCCACTTTACCCACTCTGAAACGGCACAGAACATCGATCAGTGGTGTGGTCCAGTCAGGCCCCTGTAGTAGGCGATCGTTTAACGACTTGCCCTGGAACTTGGCCGCACAGTCGAAAACCACGCGCAGTTTATTGGGTTTCTTGGGGTTGATAACCGGATAGTGAGGCAGATACCAGATACCCCTTTTGCTGTCGGTGTTAACAGGCACCTTTTCAACGTAACCGAGGGCCTCGTTTCGCTTCATCAAATCCGCGTATCGTTCCCACAGATTCTGGTCTCGAATGAAGCGTTCTTTTAGTCGTAGTAATCGTTGGAGAACATAATTTCTGTTGTCAGTCCACGGGTCGACCGGTGTGCGCCATGGGAGGGGAACCTCGAACTGTTTTTTGAGGCCTCTAGAGCCTTGCCGCGCCGTTTGTAGAGCGAAGTGATCCTCTTGAGACAACGTCGGTCTTTCGTCTCCAATGTCATGAAACTCCTTTTCATAAAGCCGTTGCAGATGATACTCTATGCGGTCCGTTTCGGCGGATAAGTAATTCACGGAACCGCATACCCCTACTGGACCGTATAACATCCATCCCAGAGCCGTGCGTACGGCATAAGGTGCCTGGCGGTCGCCCACTCTTTGGTCAAGCACCCAATGCGCCTCTGGCACGTCGCATCCGATGAGGAGATCCACCTCATCATCTTCCCAGTCTACAACGGTTATATCCTGCAGGTGGGGCCACCGAGTCAAGATTACGTTTACCGACCTTGGTGCTCGCATGGGGAGATCCGCTAACGTGAATGCCTCCGTTGGTTCAATTTCCTCGTTAGTGTCTAGAGAGATGAGTTGCAGCCTTAATCTACCGGCAGTCATTACCTGTGTTCCGCCCACCGTGCTCACTGCTAACGACGTCGCACCTTTAGCCAGTTGGTGTTTGTCGGCAAACCGCTCTTTCACTAAAGTGGTGTCGGATCCACTATCAACGAAAGCCAACGCCTTGACTATCCCAGTCGGAGTCACTACTCCCACGGCCACTACGCCTAAACGTACCAGTTCACTGGCAGATTGTGAAGTTGAACAAATCACGCTGGGCTTGGCAATCGCCTCGGATATGGTTATTCTCGCCTGATGCAGCAGCCGATGGTGTCTGCCCGTGCAGCCCTCGTAACCACATCGATTCCTTGTTCTACAGGCTGATGCCCGGTGCGTGGTGTTGAGACAGATGAAACATGCTCCTGCCATCCTCGCCATTCCCCACCGTTCGTCTATTGTGGCGTTGCCGAACTTGGGGCATTCTGGTAGTCCATGGCTAGTACCACAGGATCTGCAACTGGGTTTCGCCGTAGCATCTCGTGAAATGACGTGTGTGTTGGTCCAAGGCTGGTACTTTGGATATTCCCGTACGGGGGTTTGGACTTGGCTAGTACCGGGCTTGTTTGCTCGGTTGCTGTCCCGGATGAGTCGGCCGAATCTGCTGTCAGCTATCTTCGTTTGCCTGTCTAAGTATTCAGTCAGGTCTTCGAAGTTGGCTTCTCTGTCGCTTCGGCTTATCCGTTCTGCTTCTTCCGCCCACCGACCCTGTAGTTCGGGAGAGAGGTGACGGACTATGCCTTCCAAAGTGTGCATGGCGTCTAGGTCAGCCCTGTAACCTAAATGGTCGAGGGCTATTGAGCGGTTCTGCATCTTGATCACCAGGTCGGCCATGATGTAGACGTCGCCCTTGGTTCTCTTTGCCTCTGCCATCACGCCCTCTATTAGGTTACGGGCTACTTTGAAAGGTTGGCCAAACAAGTCCCTCAGAATCTTTCTTGCCCTTGTGTAGCCTTGTTCTGGATCGAGCATGGTGCATCCGTCGATAGCTTCTCGCGCTCGGCCTCGGCAGTAGTGAGTAAGGTAAAGAAGCCTTTGCCCGGGGTCGTTTACCTTGTTTTCAACGAACGTCTCGAACTGTTTGACAAACTTGCAGTATTGCTCAGCTCACCCGTCGAAAACCGTTAACTCCACTCTAGGCAGATCGATCGATGGTGGTTTGTATTCGGCGACCGGCGTGGGGTTCCCTACCTTATTGCACTCTAACCTATCGGAAGTGTCGAAGTCACTAGTCTCATGCTCTCGCTGTTTCTGTGTACACTTCTCTGCTTCATGCGCCTGTAGTCTAGCCGAAAGTAACTGTTGCTCTAGTTCTAGTATTCTCAGCTTATATAAATCAACATCCTTACGATCAATATTGCTTTCAATAACACATGAGCTAGCACTGACAGGACTAGGCGATCTAGCATTAACTAAAGAATCATATGTACCCAAAACCTCCCCAGAAACTTGCCGTATTACTTCCTGTCCGGATTCGACTGCTTTTGATCCTTTTCTTGGCATTTTGCGTGATTTTTCCTCGTTCCAAATAGATATATTGAGTATTGTTACGAACGTTTGAGCAATGCGTAGCCAAATTCGCAACGGATCCCGAAATCAGAAGGCGATTATCCGTGATAATTCTACGATACTAGATTATTAAAGTAAACAATGACATAAACAATATACAAACCTCAATAATACGATCACAAAGACTCAACAACGAGAAACCGAATAGCAGCGTGTGAACAGACAGCACGTGCGTCACGCAGGTCCTGAACAAGGATGTGCCAAAATAGCGCTCTGGGCGCGAACAAACAACAATTGGTCCAGAAAAACAACCAGTTCGTAAAGACAAGTCAATAGTGTATGGAAATGAGTGATGTTGGGAAAAAACACTGAATCGCGAGGGAAAAAGGGGGATTTTCCACGACCGGCTGTTACAGACGGCGGCTCAATTACATACCGTTGAAAGAAGTCTGGACGCTGGATTGTCCTTGCCGACTACCAGATCCGTGTTAGGTGAGGCTCTCTGCACTGAACGGTATTTCAAGGTGTACAGTGGAAAGCCGAAGGTCACTTCACCGCATTGTAATCGTCCGAGTGACCTCAGGTGCTCAAGGATCTCTGGGGCTCCGAGGGCGAGGAGCTGGATACAAGTTTGGCTCAGTCCTCCATGTCCTGAGACCTGAGCTGATCTGACCTGACCTGACATGAATGTCGTAGGAGACGATATACCAGTGGCGTGAAGCCGCTTGAAAACTAAAGTAAGCTTCAGGTTTTCTTTACCGACTGGGGAAACACTTGTTGCGGACTTCAAGCCACGTGCCATCTTTTTGAAAAGGGACTTGGTCTGGATAATTCTAACAGCCCAGTGTGCCGCAGTGACGAATAACCCACTTCGGGTGATTTGCACAAGTTGTGAACCATTGGCAGGCCAGCACCCAATAGGGTACATACTCGCTTTAGATTTTGTTAGTTTATTCTCACCTTGCACCGTATGGAAATAGTCTTGCACCTTTAGGCCCGTGGGATAGAAAGGTTATATTATCTGTAACTCTCCTCTCATTTGCAACCACTCGGCTAACTTACTCAGCAGTATTCCCCCTCAGCATGACCACAGCAAGTCTGAAAGCAGGCAGAAGATCGCCAGCCCGTTTAAACAAAGAGTCCGAAGGTACCTGTGGGAGCAATATGTCCGAACACCGGAGTGAATGATGGTGCCCAATGTGACGTATGTGAAGCACAGTTCCACGTTCGTCGCGGGCACTGTCCGAGATGCACTATCGTCTGCACTGCACGTAGAGTTTTGATATGGACTTGCCGAATCTATGTGGAGTTCCTTTGCACACAGCCCCGTAGCAAAACCGTGAAACACACGCCAAACAAGCGTTGGTTTGACCCCACTTCTCAAGCATACACCGGTTCCGCTACTTAAGGGTAATACAACTAACTCGGCCAACTCCGGTGGTTTCTGCGAACAACTCGGTAAAAAGCCCAAATGTGCCTGATTTTTAGGCACCCGAAAAGTGGGAAGTCAATGAAAAATAGCAGTTAGAAGGTTTTCGTCAAGAATTAAAGAAAGAATACCAGCTTCGTCAGGACTGTCCTGGGGGAGTAATTTCTGTACTGGTGGTTCTAAGCTAAATTTAAAATACCGCATCAAACCTGGGAAGTCAAGGAAGTACTACAACGACGAAAAGAAAAAACTAGGAACAGCAACGGCAGAAGACACCGCACGTCCCTCTAATGGTAACCTAAGCTTCCAGGGGAGAGTCGGAACCATTGAAAACGAGCAACGCCTGTTTCCCTCTAAACTTAGGTCACCTGTACGAACAATCTAAGGCAGCCATGGGGACACGTATAAGGGTAGTAGCAAAGGGAATCTCAAGGCCGGTCACAGTCGAGCCGGAAGTTTATGAGCACTGTACGCCCAGCACCACCGCCAAAGCCCTGGATCTTCGTAGGTCCCCACCTTTTTACACAGCCAAATCGGAGTCACTGATGGTGGTAGGGCCTTGATCAAACTTTACATCATTGGTCAAAGGTGGCGAGAGACAATATTTCTTTAGCAAGGAGTCTCTGTGAGAAGAAGAAAGTCCTTGGAACTAGAGTTAACTAATACAAGCCCTCCGGCTGGGGCACCTTTTGGGCGGCCCCACGCAAACTCGACCGGGACTTCACCCCCATTGCAAGATGTGGCCTAAGGGCAGCCGTGACGGAAACTTCAAGATCCAGCAGTGACTCGTAACTCAGTTCCGAGCAGGCCAGATCCCCCAGTAAACTGAGTTCCTCAGAGATCTTCGAAACCACTAGTTCTGTACACCGAAGCAGCCAGCTTGGGGGCCCGTAGGCACGAAGGCTATGCGATTGCGAACACGGGGACAGTGCTAAGGCCCCACCGAGTTATTCGGGGCACTTGCCCACCAAACTACTTTCTGAGCAGGATGGGTAGGCAGAAAGCACATGGTGGAGATACGTTACTGCCTATAGCAGAGCACTGCTCCCAGAGCGAGCGAACCCGACTCAACCTACGCAACTGGCAAGCCCTAGCGGTCCAAGTTGGTCCAAACCGCGTAGACATAACAATAGATTGTACGCACCTCAGCTGCTCCACCCTTGAGACCGCACGCCCGTTTCTCAATATGGAGGACCTGATGAAGTCGGGCCCTATGTTACTGGGAGATTTTGACGCACCCTTTGTGGACTGGATCAACAAAGTGGCACCCGAGAAGACATTTCGATCATTATTATTGTACCTACAGGGCAAAGAAGGATTTGACGCAAAGCCTTAAGAAGCAAGGCCTCCACCCTGGATCCATGGACCACCAGGCGCCCCGGGGTATTGAAAACCTGATAGTAAAAATCCGCTAGGAAAGAATGATCACGGAGTGCTAAGACAAGTGGTCAACACACAAAGATACTGCGCTCCATATAAGTTCTCGCGATGTATCCATCAAGTTTACCTGGGATTTCTTCAAGAGGTCACAGGATCGGTGGACCGGTGGGAAGATCAAGGGGGAGACTACATAGAACAGAGGTCTTGCAAAAGGGAAGGGAAAGAGCGTTTGGCAGACCACGCAGCCCCTCCCGGAAGGGTTCCAGGACAGGAAGCCCGACCGTGGTGGGCTGGTCGAGTCCGCAGTGCACTCAGGACGGAAAAACAGGGTGGGCGAAACCTGGAGACTGCTGTGGCCATGGACATTTTCCACGGCACAAAGCGGCAAGAACTAGGTCTGCGGCTGTGCTTATAGCTGGTCGAAAGAAATGCGAAGAAAAACTGGCGAGGAACTCCGAAATCAGCCCCAAGTAGTATTTTGATTACATACCATTGAGGTCGGCCCTAAAGGTATCCTTGGCAGCTTAAAGGAAGGCAAGCCGTGACCAGCCCTGATAAGGAATTTGAGACCATGTTTTCTTTCATCAGGTTCATTGGGTGGATTTTAATATACCCGGTTGACCCTCTGATTTCTCTTTCCTGTCGATCAAGAAGGATGTCGTAGTAGGCACCTCAGTAGTTACCACCTTCATCAGATTAAGGATATCCAAAATGGCAGGGCCAGGTCGTATCCGTCCTGCCATCAAGAAGCCGCTAGCTGAGGTACTTGCGGAACCCCTGACAGCTCTTTTTACAGTATCGATGGAACGAAAAGTAGTCTTGGAGACTTGGATGATGTCCACTGTGAGTTCGACTCATAAGGGCAGACACAAAAGCAGCTGCTCAAAATAGGATGAGCCTCAACTCGGCAGTCTTCAAAGTGACGGACACAGCTTTAAAGAATATGATAGCAACAAACATAACGGCAAACCGTCTAGTGGTGCCCAGCAAACATGGTTGCTTTAGACATCGTTCATACCCGACAAACATTCTGAACTTCCTTGACGAGGTAGTCGGCAGACTAGAGAGTGGAGGCAGGGTAGGAATCCTAATCCAACTCAAAAATGGTATTTAGCTCAGTAAATTACGGCCTCCTACTTGGCAAATGGGCTGTTTTCGGTTCAACTCCTAAATTACAGCTCGGATCAGGAACTCTATAACGTTTAGCAACAATCAGGTTAGGGTAGAGTAGAGTGTCTTGCCAGTGCTTTTTCCGTTGAGAAGCGTACCCCAGGGTTCGGTACTGGGGCATCTATTCCTTCCAATGTTTATAGATAAACTCTCCTTAGGGTTGCAGAATCTCGTACCTGTGGGTAGTGAGTGGCACTACAACTCCGATACGCCGTGATCCTCCGCTACTCCCGGCTTCAACCGTACCCCTTCATTGCCGACAGAACAAGGTTTTTTGGGCGTGAAAATCTTGCTGCCCCGTTTTTTCTGTTTCTGTCACCTAGGCTCAGTTTCGTGCGATTCTCAGCGGTAGTTGTTTTTCATACTGAAGAGTTGAGTTGTCGGCGGTAATAGCTGCGCCGCTCCTTTGTGAGTTCACATTTTGTTATCACGAATTATCAACACGGGAGTTTTCACCCTCGTCGACCCTGTCTACGAAACGCCTATTGATACTCGGTTAGATCACGGCACTCAAGTACCTACCTCTCTTCAACTAAAAACCTAATCCCCCGTTTTCTATGGGGTGAAGCATTCTGTCAACCCCTATAGTATTCACCTTGCACGACGTCCTATAGACTAATAGTGTTTCCAGTATTGGTTTTATACAGTTGACGAACCTCCTGTAACAGCCGGTCGTGGAAAATCCCCCTTTTTCCCTCGCGATTCAGTGTTTTTTCCCAACATCACTCATTTCCATACACTATTGACTTGTCTTTACGAACTGGTTGTTTTTCTGGACCAATTGTTGTTTGTTCGCGCCCAGAGCGCTATTTTGGCACATCCTTGTTCAGGACCTGCGTGACGCACGTGCTGTCTGTTCACACGCTGCTATTCGGTTTCTCGTTGTTGAGACTTTGTGATCGTATTATTGAGGTTTGTATATTGTTTATGTCATTGTTTACTTTAATAATCTAGTATCGTAGAATTATCACGGATAATCGCCTTCTGATTTCGGGATCCGTTGCGAATTTGGCTACGCATTGCTCAAACGTTCGTAACAATACTCAATATATCTATTTGGAACGAGGAAAAATCACGCAAAATGCCAAGAAAAGGATCAAAAGCAGTCGAATCCGGACAGGAAGTAATACGGCAAGTTTCTGGGGAGGTTTTGGGTACATATGATTCTTTAGTTAATGCTAGATCGCCTAGTCCTGTCAGTGCTAGCTCATGTGTTATTGAAAGCGATATTGATCGTAAGGATGTTATAATAATAATAATATTGGTATATTTCTCGGCCATGGTCGAGACGCACGCGTTAAATCATGATCATGGTGTACACGTTACTCAATAAGATGAAATGTTCACATATTCTAAGTATGAAAGTCGAGAGTATTAGAGATGAAAAAACAATGACAGGAAAAGTTTGAATGGACCATTCTGATAATGGTTTGCGCGGCAGTTTTAAACCGGTTTCGAATCCGGATCAGGCAGTGGTGCGCGGTGGAGATATCGAGAAAATCGTTAGCGCAGTGCTAAGGAGGCATTATTAACAAGAATGATGCAAGCCCAGGAAACCAGAGGCCAACTGAGATTCTGCAGATGGAATAAATTTTGAACAAGAAAAAAAAGGGTGGGAAATCGACGCATGCGAAGAGGATAGCGATCCATGAAGACAATGCAGACCCTGAATGACGGATTTACCGGAGTTCTGTAAACGGAATGAGATTTGAAGCAGGGGGACCTGAGGCCAGTTTCGTGAAAGTGAACACCGGTGGATGTGGGAGAAACAGCAGTCCATAAAAAGGTGAGTTTAGATTCAGGGCCAGTAACATGTACTATTCAGAAATAAGAAGGCGCAACTGGAGGGTCTTCGAGAAATGGAGAGTCACATTCCAGCCGGCTACGGTTCGGAGAAAAGATAACCTGTGTTAACGGATAATAAAGTGGGAAAATCTTCGCATGGACTTCAGCGTTATGCTGCTTCAATGACAAATATATATGTATGTGATGACGCATTTGCCTTCAGTGTTATTCTGGTAACGTACTACATCGAATGCGTAAGTTTCATCTGGCAGGGCAAAGTATGTGTCAGTCAATCAGCCGGGTGTGGCTGTATGTTAGCGGCATGCGCGTGAGCTGGAATTCGTGTTGGTTGCGTTAGAAAATGCTGAACGATCTGATAAGCAATTGAGGGTATCTCCTGTTGTGTGGTTGGATTTCTGTCCCAGTTGCCATGGTAGGTTCCACTTGAGTCTCTGTCCGTACGAGTCAAAGCGGCCTCCTTGGTTAGCCAATTTGGCGACTGAGATAGTGTGAGACAACGACCTGAAATTAAGGGAGATCGCAGTCTGGACGTGGTTCCAGCTGTGGGTTATGATAATATGTGAAGACAATAAACAATGAATTGGTTAGGTCTATGTGAGTGGGGCATGGGTAAAATAGGCTCGCAGTGGATTTGAGCTATACTGCTGCAGGCTGATGAAGTTGCGTACACAGGCTTGGTAGCTGTATGCATTTCAAAGGATTTATGATTTGCCCGTGGTTAGTAATGATAACCTTCAATACCGTTTGCTTACGCAGAACGCAGTTTGGCACGAGGCGATAAGATAGGTTTGAAATAACAGACAGAGCGAGTAGGACTATCATACCGTTTGCGTGGCGCTACGCTGTTACTGTCTCTTTCGGTATAGTGGTTGTTCTATACTGAGTAGTTTCTGAGGAGTCCAAGTAGAAGGAACTATTGGGGTGACAGTGGTTATAGATTAGAGGTAATTATTCTGTTTAGGCATTGTAAACTGTTAGGTTTACGCTTAGGTGATGGCAACTGCGGCGTATGGTGTGGCACATCCTAGATTCTCAAGGGTTCAGGTTAGTATCCAGCGTTTTCCTCATAAGCTCTATCAAAAGACATATAAGGATTCGTAAGAGCGATCAGTTTTTGGATGTCCAGAGCTACGTGTAGTCCGGACTTAAACATAATTAGGGAATCTACGGAACGGACTTCAGCTGGGAGTTTATTCCACAGGGTTGCATATTTCAGGAGGAAGAAGTTGATGGTAAAAAGTTGGGACTGTTTTGCTGTCCTAGATCGTATGGATGAACCGCTGAGTTTCGTAATTGCTGCAGCGGTGGGGCCAACACTATGCGGGTCTAATTGAGCCTAGGTTGCTCAGAGCGGTTATTCGACTTATTAGTACCCTATACCTACCTCAAAGGCCTGAGCCCTTGAAATATACGGATTGTATAACATAGTCAGCGTGTCCACCGTTAGGGCTATGCTTATTTCCTGTTTGAAAGCCACCGATGTCGGTGATAACGCCCGAATTCGTTGTGGTAGCTTATTCCACAATGAAGCGTACTTGTTAATGAAGAAGTTTGACCGAAGAGCAAGCTTCGGCAAAGGGACAGACACCAAGAACTCATTGTTACGTAAGGGATACGTAGAAAGGGTTCTTACCTGCGGTGCTGAACTACATGATCTATTCTTCAAGATATTGTGAAAGAATAGCAGGTTATTTCTTATGCGGCGTAGCCATAAGGGATCGATTTTCAGCCGCTCACAACGTTCCATGTAATTAGAGGGCGTAGAAAAACCTATGAGCTGTTTCGTGAATGCCCGTTGTACATTCTCAAACGCTATGCGGTCCCTTTGTCGCATGTTGGAACAAATGATTGAGCCGTATTCCAGAAGAGGTCTAACATGGGACTTAAAAATATTGAGTTTACTTTCTGGCAAAATAAATGTTTGATGTATTAGCCCGATCGTACGGCGTGCTTTAGCCACCTGGATGGCTGCGTGTTCCGAAAAGTCAAACGTACATGAGTAGTGTAGACCCAAGTCACGTACCTGAGAGTTATTGGGGATGAATTTGCCGTTTATACTAAATCTTCCAGTGGGGACGTGACATTTATACGTAATAATATTACTTTTTTCGGCGGAAAAACTCATTTTCCAATCATTACTCCAGGAGCTGAGAGCGAGCAGTTCCCTTGTAATGTCATCTACGGTAGAGGCTAACGCCGCGGGATCAAAAGTGTACACGATTTTGATATCATCTGCAAACAGGAAGGGAACTCCCCGTTGGAAAATGGTAAATATATCGTTAACGTACATTAGGAACAGTAATGGGCCCAGTACACTACCTTGTATCACCCCACTGGTTACGGGACGGGGTTCGGACAAATTTCCACCTATACTTACAACCTGGTCTCGGGATGTTAAATAGGACGCAAACCAAGCAAGCATTGGGTCCACGATTCCAAAAGTTTTAATCTTCTGTAGTAACCGGACGTGGGATACCCGGTCAAACGCCTTGGTCATGTCCAAAAAGATCACGATTGCCGATTTACCAATATTGACAGCCTCTGTGACCAGATTGAGGAAATCGGTCATGCATGTCGCCCATGATCTGTTTTTCAGAAAACCATGCTGACCAGCGTTGATTAGATTATTGTTAAGAAGGTGACGTGTCAGCCTTTCCTTGATCATTCTCTCCATGATCCTGGACACGACCGGGGTGTGGTTCACCGGCCGATAGTTAACTGGATCTAGACGTGATCCTTTTTTGTGCATCGGTATGATAGTTGAAGTTTTCCATTGGGAAGGGAAAACACTGCACCTGAGTGACAAATTGAATATGTTTGTCAGCAACATTGGAACATCTTCGCCACCTCGACTAAAAATGGCCGGTGGTAATGCATCTGGACCTGGCCTGCAGGACGGTCTTGTTCTTGCAACATGGACTGAAACCTCCTCAGGGTAGAACACTACCGTCGAGAAAGTTACTGATGTCAACGGATCTAAAACGGGGAAGGATGTGGCGTCATCCGTCGTTAAAGAGGAGGCAAAATAGGTGCTGAAAGCCTCCGTAATCAAAAGAGGGTCACGCAAGCATTTATTATTATAGTTCAAATATGGGATGTCTTGGTTAGGTTGCTTGTTTCTGACCTTCATTAGCCTGGCCAGTGCTTCCACCTTGTTTGGGTGGCTTAAGGCATCTCGTTCCTGTTTCTTCTTAGAAGAATCCAAGCGCAATTTAATCGTACGGGATATACGTATTATTTGAAGATACGACGAGAAGTCCCTCGTCTTAGTGAATCTTCGTTGGAGTTTGGCTAGGTTACCGTTAAGACGATCTAGAGAGTTCCGCTGTTTGCGTATGATAGGCCCCGAGGCTGGATTGATTTTGTCGAGGCAGTAGTGAAGATTAGTATACAGTTGGGCAGCTGCTATCTCTAGGTCATTAGATAAAAACGATTCGTCCCAGTTTAAGGAACGGATAAAAGAGGGTAGACTATTCCAGCAAGCTTTATGGTATTGCTTATTGGTGGTCGGAAGGTGTGTTTCTGCTGACTTATCAGTGTGAGGCCAAGGTGCAGTAAAAACACAGGATACCATCTTATGGTCACTACCGGTGAAGCGACTTAAGATTTGGGTATCTAAATTCTTGATACCAATAGAGAAGATAAGGTCTAATGTATTTCTCCCTCGAGTGGGGGATAAAACATGCTGTACCCAATTACCCACATGGATACACGAAAGGAAATCATGGAGTTTTGGGGGTGATGTCATGGAATGCCAGCATATTTCAGGCATGTTGAAATCACCAGCTAGAATTTTAGCAGTTACGGGGAGGTTAGAGACATAGTTGAATGCGTCTATTATTGCTGTCAACTCGTGCCTGCCCTGGTTTGGAGGACGGTAGATACATCCTACGAGAAGTAGTTGTTGATCTTCTTTGATAGTGAGCCAGACCGAGTCTGGAATGTTGTCTAGAATAGGATGATGGAACCTACTCGCCGTGAATATGTGTTTGGTGTAAATGATGCAGCCGCCTCCTCTTTGGTCAGATCTACTGTTGGCAGTGGCCTGATAGCCGGGTATGGATACGTGGTTTAATGGGGTGTGATCCGTCAGCCACGTCTCGGTAACTAGTAAGATGTCAGGGTGTAGGTCTAATGCAAGCTCTCTAAGCAGGGGCAATTTTGGGAGAAGAGAGCGGACGTTAAGTAGTAAGAGAGACAAGGTGTTTTTGGATAGGTTCTCAGTAGATAGAGCCGTAATTTCGTTGTGGTGAGGTGATGAAGGATCGTCAAATAAGGCGTGGCTTACGATGGGCAGTCGAAGCTCGACCCATTTTAACCGCGTTTCAGATGAAGAGTTTGTGCCTGTGACTAAATGCGCCGCTGGGCTTTCAAATTGGGCGTAATTTGAAGAGCGGTTAGGGGGTTCTAATTGAAACGGCCGAATCCTGGAGGGGGTAAATGAGGCGCGGAAGGAGCTAGGGGGGGATAGAGGTGGTAAGGACTTATGGACATTTGGTGCATTAGCCCGGGGCTTGATGCTATACGTGGATTTTGGTTGAGTGAGGGATAAGGACGAAAAAACGGGAGCGGTCCGGGGGCGGGGTGGAAGTTGAAGCTTGTGCCAAGGTTGCGGACTGCACTGAGGTAGTCCACTGAAGGAGGAAATGGGAGTATAGGAATATTCGACAGGGAGGGTTGAACCTGATGGTGATATGGGTCTTGGAGGACCCCCGGAGAGGTAGAATCGAATACCCCGTTTCGAGAGGTATAGGGCACGGAAGCGAAGGCATGTTGGGCCAGTGGTGGAAAGAAAGGTCCGCCCGGCATCATATTTGGTATCGGGGCAAACTGTATTATCCGTGGAGGTATACGTGATGGTGTTGAACACGGGTCGAGAGCCGGCCACTGGGTCTCTGGGAAGGCTTTATATTGAGTGGGATTGTGCGTGGGTCGGACCCTGTTGTGAGTTGTCTGACAATTCGAGCGCAGCTCGAGTGGGCTGGATGCTTGTATCTTTGAGCTAGTGCCCTCTATAGGCCTAGAGTCTGCACGGTTAGGTTCAGGTTTGTGGGTGGATCGGTGCGGTCGCCTCCGAGAGCCCACAAATATCTGACAACTACCTTCCGGTTTTACTTCGGATTGCATGGTAGGATGGCCCTGGCAGTGAGGCCCCACTCTATCTGTTTGTGCGTGATGATGGGCCGGAATGGGCCTCGCGCTTGCACGTTTTGTTGGTCCGGAAAGGTTCGTGGAGGAATTGAGAGATCTAGTAAGAGCAGGAGGGACAGGCGGATGGGCCCAACCGGATGGAGTAGTGGGAGTAGAGGTAGCCTGCATCCTACGAACCCGCTTACTTGGCGGAGGGATGGCCGGTGATGGAGAGGCCCCTAATGCCCGATCAACCGTGCCGTTGTTAGGGGCAGGTGATGTAGATACGCTGCGGGTAGGGGTCGAAGCTGCATCTAGAAGTACCTGTCGTCCACTGGATGTTACCTGGGGGTCCGACAAGGGTGAGCTGTCAAGGTCGACCGGCACCTGAATTGGTACGGAGCGTGCCGGGTTGAGGGGAGGTGATCGCACGGCTGAGGCTAGCCTCAGCCGAGGGCCGGTTTGTGAGGTACTAGTGGGAGTTACTGCTGTCCTTGACGCCTCTCTTTGGAGAGGAGTCTTGTCTGCCGTAATCCTGACCGATTTATAAGCTGTGTTGAGGGCAAGCGACGATTGCCTTTTGATAAATTCTCTTGCTATTTGATCGGAAGGGAATTGGAAAAGGATAGGACATGTGTGGCGTGGTGAACGTTTGTGTAACCTTGTGCACGTGCATGGATGGTGTTCCATGCCAGCTGCCCTGAGCAGGGTGGATTTCAGTTGCGATACTGGGGCCTTGTCCGGGAAATTGAAGGCTATCGCATTTTTGCTATTTGAGATGCGCTTAAAGATCTCGGTAGAAACAGAGTTAAGGAAGTCCCTAGCTGATTTAAGCTGCTGTTGCGTATAGCTTGCCGCGGGGTCCATTAGGCACAGCAGCGGAGCAAGCTTGGCGATACTGTCATCCAGAATCGTGAGTCTTGTTGAGATATTCTCAACCTCTTGGTGAATACGAGCACTGAAGATAGCGTCGTTCGCGAGGTCCACCAATGGTATAGAGCATTGTTTCAGTTGTGTTAGCGGTTTTTTAACTCTAATCTTGGGTCGAAGTTTTTGAGTAACAGGCATGATAAAAATATTGGAAAAAAATCTTTAGAATTCTTGTATTGTTTTGGGATGATTTGTCTCTAAATAACTAGCTAAGTTCCTAGAAACCTATATAACTAGCGAGAGATAACGAAGAACACACCTTTCTATCCCACGGGCCTAAAGGTGCAAGACTATTTCCATACGGTGCAAGGTGAGAATAAACTAACAAAATCTAAAGCGAGTATGTACCCTATTGGGTGCTGGCCTGCCAATGGTTCACAACTTGTGCAAATCACCCGAAGTGGGTTATTCGTCACTGCGGCACACTGGGCTGTTAGAATTATCCAGACCAAGTCCCTTTTCAAAAAGATGGCACGTGGCTTGAAGTCCGCAACAAGTGTTTCCCCAGTCGGTAAAGAAAACCTGAAGCTTACTTTAGTTTTCAAGCGGCTTCACGCCACTGGTATATCGTCTCCTACGACATTCATGTCAGGTCAGGTCAGATCAGCTCAGGTCTCAGGACATGGAGGACTGAGCCAAACTTGTATCCAGCTCCTCGCCCTCGGAGCCCCAGAGATCCTTGAGCACCTGAGGTCACTCGGACGATTACAATGCGGTGAAGTGACCTTCGGCTTTCCACTGTACACCTTGAAATACCGTTCAGTGCAGAGAGCCTCACCTAACACGGATCTGGTAGTCGGCAAGGACAATCCAGCGTCCAGACTTCTTTCAACGGTATGTAATTGAGCCGCCGTCTGTAACAGCCGGTCGTGGAAAATCCCCCTTTTTCCCTCGCGATTCAGTGTTTTTTCCCAACATCACTCATTTCCATACACTATTGACTTGTCTTTACGAACTGGTTGTTTTTCTGGACCAATTGTTGTTTGTTCGCGCCCAGAGCGCTATTTTGGCACATCCTTGTTCAGGACCTGCGTGACGCACGTGCTGTCTGTTCACACGCTGCTATTCGGTTTCTCGTTGTTGAGTCTTTGTGATCGTATTATTGAGGTTTGTATATTGTTTATGTCATTGTTTACTTTAATAATCTAGTATCGTAGAATTATCACGGATAATCGCCTTCTGATTTCGGGATCCGTTGCGAATTTGGCTACGCATTGCTCAAACGTTCGTAACAATACTCAATATATCTATTTGGAACGAGGAAAAATCACGCAAAATGCCAAGAAAAGGATCAAAAGCAGTCGAATCCGGACAGGAAGTAATACGGCAAGTTTCTGGGGAGGTTTTGGGTACATATGATTCTTTAGTTAATGCTAGATCGCCTAGTCCTGTCAGTGCTAGCTCATGTGTTATTGAAAGCAATATTGATCGTAAGGATGTTGATTTATATAAGCTGAGAATACTAGAACTAGAGCAACAGTTACTTTCGGCTAGACTACAGGCGCATGAAGCAGAGAAGTGTACACAGAAACAGCGAGAGCATGAGACTAGTGACTTCGACACTTCCGATAGGTTAGAGTGCAATAAGGTAGGGAACCCCACGCCGGTCGCCGAATACAAACCACCATCGATCGATCTGCCTAGAGTGGAGTTAACGGTTTTCGACGGGTGAGCTGAGCAATACTGCAAGTTTGTCAAACAGTTCGAGACGTTCGTTGAAAACAAGGTAAACGACCCCGGGCAAAGGCTTCTTTACCTTACTCACTACTGCCGAGGCCGAGCGCGAGAAGCTATCGACGGATGCACCATGCTCGATCCAGAACAAGGCTACACAAGGGCAAGAAAGATTCTGAGGGACTTGTTTGGCCAACCTTTCAAAGTAGCCCGTAACCTAATAGAGGGCGTGATGGCAGAGGCAAAGAGAACCAAGGGCGACGTCTACATCATGGCCGACCTGGTGATCAAGATGCAGAACCGCTCAATAGCCCTCGACCATTTAGGTTACAGGGCTGACCTAGACGCCATGCACACTTTGGAAGGCATAGTCCGTCACCTCTCTCCCGAACTACAGGGTCGGTGGGCGGAAGAAGCAGAACGGATAAGCCGAAGCGACAGAGAAGCCAACTTCGAAGACCTGACTGAATACTTAGACAGGCAAACGAAGATAGCTGACAGCAGATTCGGCCGACTCATCCGGGACAGCAACCGAGCAAACAAGCCCGGTACTAGCCAAGTCCAAACCCCCGTACGAGAATATCCAAAGTACCAGCCTTGGACCAACACACACGTCATTTCACGAGATGCTACGGCGAAACCCAGTTGCAGATCCTGTGGTACTAGCCATGGACTACCAGAATGCCCCAAGTTCGGCAACGCCACAATAGACGAACGGTGGGGAATGGCGAGGATGGCAGGAGCATGTTTCATCTGTCTCAACACCACGCACCGGGCATCAGCCTGTAGAACAAGGAATCGATGTGGTTACGAGGGCTGCACGGGCAGACACCATCGGCTGCTGCATCAGGCGAGAATAACCATATCCGAGGCGATTGCCAAGCCCAGCGTGATTTGTTCAACTTCACAATCTGCCAGTGAACTGGTACGTTTAGGCGTAGTGGCCGTGGGAGTAGTGACTCCGACTGGGATAGTCAAGGCGTTGGCTTTCGTTGATAGTGGATCCGACACCACTTTAGTGAAAGAGCGGTTTGCCGACAAACACCAACTGGCTAAAGGTGCGACGTCGTTAGCAGTGAGCACGGTGGGCGGAACACAGGTAATGACTGCCGGTAGATTAAGGCTGCAACTCATCTCTCTAGACACTAACGAGGAAATTGAACCAACGGAGGCATTCACGTTAGCGGATCTCCCCATGCGAGCACCAAGGTCGGTAAACGTAATCTTGACTCGGTGGCCCCACCTGCAGGATATAACCGTTGTAGACTGGGAAGATGATGAGGTGGATCTCCTCATCGGATGCGACGTGCCAGAGGCGCATTGGGTGCTTGACCAAAGAGTGGGCGACCGCCAGGCACCTTATGCCGTACGCACGGCTCTGGGATGGATGTTATACGGTCCAGTAGGGGTATGCGGTTCCGTGAATTACTTATCCGCCGAAACGGACCGCATAGAGTATCATCTGCAACGGCTTTATGAAAAGGAGTTTCATGACATTGGAGACGAAAGACCGACGTTGTCTCAAGAGGATCACTTCGCTCTACAAACGGTGCGGCAAGGCTCTAGAGGCCTCAAAAAACAGTTCGAGGTTCCCCTCCCATGGCGCACACCGGTCGACCCGTGGACTGACAACAGAAATTATGTTCTCCAACGATTACTACGACTAAAAGAACGCTTCATTCGAGACCAGAATCTGTGGGAACGATACGCGGATTTGATGAAGCGAAACGAGGCCCTCGGTTACGTTGAAAAGGTGCCTGTTAACACCGACAGCAAAAGGGGTATCTGGTATCTGCCTCACTATCCGGTTATCAACCCCAAGAAACCCAATAAACTGCGCGTGGTTTTCGACTGTGCGGCCAAGTTCCAGGGCAAGTCGTTAAACGATCGCCTACTACAGGGGCCTGACTGGACCACACCACTGATCGATGTTCTGTGCCGTTTCAGAGTGGGTAAAGTGGCTTTGTCTGCTGACATTAAGGAAATGTTCCATCAGGTGAAGATTCCGGTAGGAGAACGAGATGCTTTGCGTTTCCTGTGGTGGGAAGGGAGCGACCGGGACAACGCAGTGGTGAATTATAGGATGACCGTCCGCCCATTCGGAGCCATATCGTCACCATTTTGTGCCAACTACGCCCTCCGAGAATCAGCGAACAAACATGGCGATCTGGTACATCGGACGGTGGTAGAAAGCGTCAGCAGGAACTTCTACGTCGACGACTACCTTGGGTCATTCGATGATGTGGAATCAGCTCTAGAGCAGTTCAGGGGTCTGACGAGATTGCTGGAAGAGGGTGGCTTCCATCTAACTAAATGGATGTCGAACGCTTCGGAAGTGCTGAAGGTCATCCCGTATCACGAAAAGGTCGAAAGGGTAAGAGATTTGGACGGCTCTCCACTTCCTATCGAGCGCACTTTAGGGATACAATGGGACGCGGAAACGGACGATTTTGTTTTCGAACTGAACGTTCCCGAGCTGCCAATAACCCGTCGTGGCATACTATCTGCCGTCTCAAGTTTGTTCGACACGCTCGGTTTCGTCTCACCATGGCTGCTACCCGGAAAGATCTTGCTGCAGCGGCTGTGCCGTAAGAAAGTTGATTGGGACCAGTCACTGGACCGAGGGGACCGGCTGGACTGGGAGGAATTTTTGAACACCTTGAAGAAATTAGGGGACATAAGAATCCCACGATGTTTGACTTCTGGCCATACGACACGGACTGGAGAGCTACATGCCTTTTCCGATGCATCCGAAGTCGGTTATGGAGCTGTGGTGTACGGACGATGGTGCGCAGGAGATGGACAATATACCACGAGGATCCTGTTCGCCAAAGCCCGCGTTGCTCCACTGAAGTCGGTCTCAATCCCACGCCTTGAACTCAGCGCAGCCGTGTTGGCAGTCAGGGTGGTGCAAGCTGTGAAGAGATGTTTCGATCTCTACATTTGGTCGGTGAGCTTCTGGACGGATTCAACGATAGTACTTTACTACATTAACAACGTACGGAGCCGGTTTAGTACTTTCGTTGCTAACCGGCTCACGATTATCCACGATGAATCAGCCACGCACCAGTGGAGTCATGTCAGGTCTGGCGATAATCCGGCCGACCTGTGCTCCCGAGGTGCGAACAACTTCAGGCAACTGGACACGTGGACGAGAGGGCCAAACTTCCTACAATTGCCCAAACAGGACTGGCCCGTGTTCGAATTAAAACCTCCTACGGAATTGGAACTGGAGATCAAAGGCGTAGTGATAGCAACCAACGTCGTCGAAGCGTTGTCGATTCTATCGCGACTGGTCAGGTTTTCTTCCTGGATGA
Organism: Fasciola hepatica; assembly: GCA_948099385.1. NCBI lineage: Eukaryota > Metazoa > Platyhelminthes > Trematoda > Plagiorchiida > Fasciolidae > Fasciola > Fasciola hepatica. The sequence goes on from CANUEZ040000019.1 coordinate 10,619,331, forward strand.
AGACGCTTCGTTCGCTAGTTTGGTTAACCAGGTTCAAGATAAGTTTACTAGTCATGAAAGGGCTACGGCCCTCAGGTCGGATACCGGTCGGCCCGATAGGTCCCGATGAGCTACAAGCGGCAGAGTACGATATTTTCAGAATGATACAACGCGAGGCTTTCGCCCAAGAACTCAAGAGGGCGGAAGAAGTGGGGCCGACCAATGAAGACATGCCATCTCCAAGAGGCGAGCTGAAGCGTTTAAACCCCAAAATCATCAACGGACTGCTGCGGGTGGATGGTAGGCTGACCAACGCCCACCTGAACTTCGACACAAAGTATCCTATACTGCTGCCTGCGAGACAACCTGTAGTAGAGCTAATGATTCAACACGTCCACGCCATGGAGGGACATGCCGGGGAAAGTCACGTGACGAGCGTCATCCGAAAGCGTCTTTGGTTGTTGAGAGGACGAGAGACTGTAAAACGCGTAATCCGACGGTGTGTGCAATGCAGGAGACGCAATGCCACAGCAGACAAACAACTCTTGGCCCCACTACCGGAATGCAGGGTAATTACGGGCTGGTGGCCGTTCAGTGACACCGGGTTGGACCATTTCGGGCCCTTGTGGATCAAGTGCGGGAAAAGATTAGAAAAGCGATACGGATGTATCATGACGTGCATGAAATCACGTGCGGTACACCTAGAAGTCGCACATTCGATGACGACCGATTCGTTTCTACGGGCCTTGCAAAGATTTATCAACCGAAGAGGCGTACCGGCCGATATATACTCAGATAATGGATCGAACTTTGTGGGCGCTCAACGGGAATTGCAGCGTTGGCACAAGAACATAAACAGGGACGAACTGCAGAATCGAACCGTGGCCTACGGCATACGCTGGCATTTCAACCCCCACAGGCCAGTCACCGAGGCGGCATATGGGAACGCATGATCCGGTCCGCCAGACGGATATTGCTGTCAATCATGGAGCAGCAGCCGCCCGACGACGAGACCCTGAACACCGTCATGACTGAGGTGGAGCGAATCCTGAACAACCGCCCCCTGGTTCCAGTATTGAACGGCGACCCCACCCACCTGGCGCTCACCCCGAACGACTTATTGACGTTAAGGTCGAACGAGGGTTTCCAAGGGCCGGTAAACCTTCGTGGGAGCTACCTCCACGGGTGGAAGCAAGCGAACTATCTGGCCAAGGTCTTCTGGAGGCGATGGCTACGGGAGTACCTACCGGCTTTGCAGACTCGACAGAAGTGGCTGGCCAAAACAAGACCATTCAAAGTTGGGGACGTGGTTATGATCGCCGACGAACGCGCACCTTCAGCGCTTGGTCTTTGGGAGTAGTTACGGAAACCATCAAAAGCACTGACGAAATGATAAGAACGGTGAAGGTGAAGACAGCCAACGGAGTGCTCATTCGTGACATACGCAGTATTAACCTACTCGAGAGCGAAGACGGAGGAGCTGATAACCCTGAGGCCTAGTAAACCTTTTTCACACCAGTAATCGAGGTGGATAAAGAAACACCATATATACCACACAATCTCCGTCAAACACGTTAAGGTGCTCGCGGTCCCTTCGTTGACATTACAGAAGGTTCTTTCCGATATGTGGTGATGAGTGCGATTCCATTATACATCCCGATACATACACGCATGCACGACGCACTCTACATCCCGTAAACCCATCATACATGTGACAGTGTTCTTTGTTTGCCTTTTGTTGACGCTACCGAATGCCCCTTGCATATGTGGAAGTAGTGGAGCTCAGGTCACACATACATGCTACATTTACTCGTTTTCTTGCCACGCGGTCTTTTGTTGACATTGCAGAAAGTCCTCCTTTGATGTGTAGTCATAACTGTGATTTCATTGTAACCCCGGCACACACACGCACACACACACACACACACACACACTCAAGCACGTACATCCAGGACCGGACGGCCCCTTACGAGGACAACGTCTATGTGACCATTCACGCCCGCCATCGGTCATTTGGTCTTGTGGAAGATGTAGACTAGCCTCACGTCTATGTAGCCAATGGGTTAGGTGCGACCAGTAGTAGAACGTCGACGACGAGCATCAGACGCGCGCACTGACAGCAGGGCCTAGGCAGGTAGGAAGAATCAGTACCTTTATACCGAACCTTTGACTTTGCTAAGGATCCAGGAGGATTTTGGTGGGCGGTGTAACAGCCGGTCGTGGAAAATCCCCCTTTTTCCCTCGCGATTCAGTGTTTTTTCCCAACATCACTCATTTCCATACACTATTGACTTGTCTTTACGAACTGGTTGTTTTTCTGGACCAATTGTTGTTTGTTCGCGCCCAGAGCGCTATTTTGGCACATCCTTGTTCAGGACCTGCGTGACGCACGTGCTGTCTGCTCACACGCTGCTATTCGGTTTCTCGTTGTTGAGTCTTTGTGATCGTATTATTGAGGTTTGTATATTGTTTACGTCATTGTTTATTTTAATAATCTAGTATCGTAGAATTATCACGGATAATCGCCTTCTGATTTCGGGATCCGTTGCGAATTTGGCTACGCATTGCTCAAACGTTCGTAACACCTCCTCCTATCTTGATCACAGATAGCTAGCGACCTGGTGCGCCCCACCTTCTGACAAGCCTTATTCTTTAAATGGCGTTTAGCCACCCAGCAAAGCCCTTCGGTAGTAGTTTCCGAAATGCCACTTAGGATAAGGGAGTGTGAATTCATCTGTCTAGATCGAGTGTCCAAAATCCCAGAACTTTAGGTGGGCGCCACCCCATCAACGAAACTAAAGTTATTTACTCCTGAGTGCTTTGGGGCCATTATAAGTCGCACTAATTACCAATAGCCTGAGTATTCAACCTAGCAAGGACTGGGAAGTTACTCTTCGGAGCAGACTACCAACAGACTACCATGCCTCGTCTCTCCAGCGAGAGAATCCTGAGTAACGGCACCTCGCACCCACAGAACAAAAGACGTTCCAGAAGTGTTGGAATTGAAAGAATAAAAGGTAGGGCCCCACTGCCTTGGCGAGGAGGCTAGCGGAAGTGTTGGTCTTCCGGAACGAAAGCTGTCGAATACCTAGAGCTGGATTTCTACGACCGAAGGCTCCAAATCCAATCTCGCTCCTCTTTGTGAATTACCGAGCCCGAGAAATTATCACTACCACGTGGTCTAACGGGTTGCTGAGCGATACGTTGACCCCATCGCGTCGAAGCTATTGATGAGGATCCACAACCCGAGCAAAGCGTGACGGTCAGAAACGGCTCAAGGCCACATTCAATTTTCTCGCACAAACGAACAAACGTGCAAAGGCTTTGTGTGTGAGCGAGCTTAGCAAAGCAATGTGAACTATAGTGACATTCACGAGGAAGTAGAAAATTTGGAAGGGTTTTCAATAAACGTTCTTCATACCAGTCACTTATTTCGGCGTATAACGCCCCCTAAGAAGGGAAATCCGCCGGCCACTTATATACTGGCCCACCTACACTGAACGTTTTCATCTGGCATAGCAACAGACAGGGATTTTCTGAGTCGAAAGCCGCGTTAAAGTCCCAGGTAACATACTTGAACTTGCTTACTCTCATCCAAAGGTCGAGTCACCTCGGCTGAGAGGCACACCGACCGGTCAGACAAGATCCACCTTTCAGGAATCCATGCCGTGCTGGGCTCAGCATAGGAAGCTTTGGTGAGTGCTGACAGATGCGCCACGGATGGTCTTCTCAGAAACTTTACTTGAGACCCTAGTCAGACTTGTCGGCCTGTAATGATTTATAGCCAGCCTAGGTCCATTCCAATATATCCCCACGGCGGTGGCTCTTTCAGTCTTGGGGTAGTTTACTCCTGTGCAAACTGGGTCTGGACAGCTTACATACCGACGTAGTTATGGCATCCGACAACGGCCTGATGGCAACTGAGTGGATGTCATCTGGACCCGCTGGTCAGAGACCACCCAATTGCTGTAGATGCTTACGCACGATTTCTTCTGAGAGGCTGAGCTAGATCAACTGCAGCGGAGGAGGCGCCAGCGCCAAATCGACTAATACTCCACTACCCACTTCATGTACACTACCACAGTATTTACCCGGGTGGCCTGCTTTGTTCTGGTCATCAGCGGCGATGAGCCCTTCGACAGTACGTAAGTGTAAAATTTCTTCTACCGTTTTCTCACGCCGTTGGCTAACTCAGGCCGAAACTCCCGCTCGCCAGTTCGCAGAAGGTTCACGATTTCATTTTGAAGCTTCCCACAAGGAGTTCCAGGGAACCGACGACCAGAAGCCTTGTAACGGTTCCAGCTGCGGTTCCTGCTTTTCATGGTCATGGCTGTTGTAGCCTTAAATCACATTGGTTTGCCCTCCCACCTCCTTCGTTTCAAGGATGAAGGCTCGTTCTGGAGGGTGTTCAGTGATCCCTTTATCACCTTCCAGCGTTCCTCGGCAGTAGCCTCCTCCACCGTACACCAAGTTAGCTCCGCCGCCTTAGTACGAGGCTTATCTATGTCCACACTACAAAATTCCTAACCAGTCTTAAGGCTACCCTGGGTTGCCACCAGCACAGGGCGATCTCGTCACACGCGTTAACCGCTGACCGGCAGTGCACCGCATTGTAGTTCGGAAAATTCCTGCAAGATCCAGCAAAGATGGTATGCATCCAGCTCTATATCTGGTATCTTCCCTAACATGTTGGTGCACCACATTTGCATGCAGTCACTCTAAATAGTTCTGCTGCAATTCAAGCGTGCAGCCTTCAGCTGTCCAGTCAAAGTGGGGTAGGTTGAAGTCATCCAATACGAGGGTTTTATACGTGCCCTCAACCAGTTCGGTTGGGATCCGCAGTGGGCCAGCGTCCTCGTCGCACTTGGAATCCTGTAGATACAGACAACGTTAACCCTTTCTCAGCCTGGCTGAAGGAAGGAGTCACCATTTGTTAGTCACTGATGACTTCAACTCACCATGTATCGACTGGCAAACAGCCGATGCCTCTGGAGTCATCTTTGTTAGGCACCCCCCGGATCTCATACTCAAGCACTCATGGGTACAGAACGTAAACGATCTTCCCAGATATCGCACTGGACACGCCCGTAGCTGCGAGAACCGGTTTTCACTAACGAATGGTCTCAAATATATGTGGTGCGCTACTTGCCCTCTCGCGGTGAAAGTGATCACATTATCACTGGATTCGATTATGTTGCGAGTTCGCACCCTTAAAACGAAGGAGTGGAGAGGGAAAACCCATATGGTGGAAGTCTGCAGTAGGCAAGGCCATCAGACGTAGAAACCCCAGCTGGAACCAGTACAAAGCTTCCAACAGTCAACTAGCTTAGAACCGCTTACAAAGCTGAGAAACGAGATTGTAAGCCTTCTGAGAACTTCCAAGCGGGAGTTTGAGCTCAAATTGACCCAGTCTGTAGGACAACAGCCGAAAACATTCTACGGCTATGTACAGTCTTGAGGCTAAACAAGAAATTCCGTAGGTCCGCTATCCACTAGAGACCACGGTATTGTCACTGATGACCAGGGCAAAGCAGACGCCCTGGGGGAATAATTTGGTAGGGTACATAAAATGGATAGTGTGTAACACACGTTTGAGCAATGCGTAGCCCAATTCGCAACGGATCCCTAAGTTAAAAGGCAATTGTCCGCGATATTCTACGATGCTAGATCGTTGAATGGACAAGGACACCAAAAAGATACTAACCTCAATAATGAGATCACAGGGACTCAACAAACGAGAAACCGATTGCAGCCTGCGAGCAAAGAGCACGTGCTCCGCGCGGGTCCAGAACAAGGATATGACAAAGTAGCGCTCTGGGAGCGAACAAAGAACAATTGGTCCATAAAAACAAACGGTTCGTAAAGACACGTCAGTAGTGTAAGCAAGTGAGTGAAGTGAAGAAAAACACTGAATAGCAAAGGTTTTAGGGAGATTTTCCACGACCGGTCGATCTGACACTGGTGCATGCTTCTCCTCAGTTAAACGAGGTAAACCTCTCAGGGGAGAACGTGCGTAAGAACCTACAGGAGTTAAACAGCCACAAGTCAGCTGGCCCAGATGGCATTCATCCAGCTATCATCAAGCCGTCGGCGGATATCATAGCTCCATCGGTATGCAGGCTTTAAAGATCCACGTTAGACCAGAATAAGCTGCCTCAGGACTAGAAAGCCGCAGCAGTCGTAGCAATACATAAAAGTAGGCCAAAGTCGGCTGTGCAGAACTACAGGCCGGTAAGCCTAACTAGAATCATACGTAAGGTCCTGGAGCAGATCATCCGTGCCCACATCTGCCAGCATTCACTGGAGCACTCCATGTTGACTCCGGCGTAGCATGGATTCCAGAAAAAGAGATCGTCTGACCAATCTCTTGTGCTTCCTCGATTAAGTAACTCGACGACTGGACGAAAGTAAGGAAGTTGAGGTATGCCACCTCGACTTTAGCAAGGCGTTCGACTCCGTTAACCATTGTCTTTTGCTATGCAAGATGGAGACGTTCGGCACAGGTAGGCCAGTATTTAGGTGGCTGGAGGACTTCCTCTCCCACAGGACGTTTTACGTCAAAGTGGGGGACAGTTACCCCAGTTTGATGACCGTCACCAGTGGTGTACCTCAGGGATCCGTCCTAGGCCCGGTCCTATTCTTGTTATTTACGAATGACCTGGCATCCGCTCTTCAATCACCCAGTTTTATTTTTGCGGATGATGTGAAGATTGTTGGATCTGAGGGTAGGGCGGACTTGGGCGGGGAGATAGGTACTGTCCTGAACTGGGCATATAAGTGAGACTTACTTCTGAAAGCCGAAAAAAGCCATTTGTTAAGGTCAAAAGGAAGTCTAACTGTCGCTCATGATCAAGGGCTGTTCACCATAGAGGCAGTCAGTAAGGTTAAAGACCTTGAGGTCATCATGAACAGTGACTTCAAATGGTCGGAGCAGTGCAACGCTGCTGCGCATAAGGCTCGTGGGGAGCTCTTTAGGCTGCGACCAGCTTTGTCTTGCCGGAAGCCGGAGGTATTCGTATCTATTTACATGCCTATAGTACGACCTCGCTTAGAAGGTAGCGTGCAGGCTTGGTCACCCTTCTACAAAAAGGACGCCGTCTGCCTCAAGAAAGTCCAACGTCTCGCCACGTGAATGGTTGAAGGGCAGAGGGGTAAGACTTACGAGCAGAGACTCTGTGACCCGAATCTCTTCTCGTCGGAAAGTAGGGGACGTCGAGGGGATCTCATAGAAACGTTCAAGGTAATGAAGGGCCTTCCTAGCCTTAGACCACATAGTCTATTCCAATTGGCCGTAGACTCCAGAACAAGGGGACATGAAAAGAAGCTGATAAAGGCCCGATCTAGGTTGATGGCTAGGTCGCAATTCTTCAGCAACAGGGTTGTGAACAGTTGGAACGGTCTGCCTCGTGGAATGGTAGATCTGCAGACAGTCCAATGCTTCAAAGGTGCCCTAGATCGCAAGTGGTACGAGATCTTTCCTTGTAGTGAGCCTTGAGTATATCAACTAGATGGATGACGGGTAGCACTGTGGTCCTGCTGGAGTATGTTTTAGCAGACTATTTCCCTCATTGCATACTGTCTCAGTGAACGCTCACGATGCATAATGTCTCTCGCAGTTGATGTGCGATGAGGTTTTCCGTTTCCCTCTCAGTTTTAGCGGGGATTCGATCAAAGACACTCGGCAGTGGTGGGTGCATAACTGGTGTGCATACCATCGAAGGGATTCTGGACCCTCGATTGACCGTGGCCATTATATGTCCTGTGCAGACTGAACTGAACTGAACCGACCTGAAGGTCGCATTCACTGTAGACACGTTATGGACCTTTGCTGTTCGCTATGTTGATACATCCTGCTCATCGTCCCGAAACTATCCCTGGTGTTTGGACCCACCCGTTTCCATCACACACTATCAATGGAAGTTTTGGGTTTCCTGTTTTTCCGGGGCTTAACGAAAAATTGAGGTGTAATTTCCCTCTCCCAACGACACCGGCTGTCGGCATTACTGATCCCTCATCGATGATCGGACAGGTTGTTTACAGCGGTCCTGTGCAGACGTGGAATAAGCAGAGCTGTTCACTAGTAAACCCTCACGCATTTCAAAAGGAATTCCCGCCTCAGAGTGCGATTTCGAGGAAGGTGTACGTAGAAAAATCCTTAGGCTATGGAGCTTTCGGTGTAGTATGGTAAGTTTGTTTATCCCTAGTTTTGCCTATTTTCAGGCTGGTTGTTGATCCGAGAACTGGGCAGCAGGTTGCTTTAAAGAGGATTCCGAACGTTTTTGAAAGCCTTCAGGCTGCCAAGCGGGCTTACAGGGAAATGTACCTTCTGTTACAATTGAGACACTCAAATGTACGAGCTTTGTTGATAATTAGTCAATTTCTCAGATTGTTCAGTTGTTGGACGTCGTGAAGACCAACGATTATGCTGATTTTAATGAGTTGTGAGTATAAGTTTTTGCCAGAGATCCTTGATTTTCAGATCCATCCTTTGTGAGTTCATGGACACGGACTTGCACAAAATCATCACGTCTTCACAGTACTTATCCATAGACCACGTCAAACTTTTTATCTACCAGATTCTTAGGGGCAAGTTTTTCATACCCGACCAATATTTTTAGGACTGAAATTTATGCACTCAGCCGGTATTATTCATCGGGACCTGAAGCCAGGAAACCTCCTGGTCAACACAAATTGCCTGCTTAAGGTAAGATGTCCGGCTTATAATATATCTCTTGGTATATTGTAGAGGCTAGTAATTTGATTGAGTTGAGACAATAAGCAGTCGTTGGTAGTTTTTGATTCTTGTCATTTGATCACATTAGCAGCTTGGTTTTATTTCCGTACTTACAGTTTGACATCTTTCTTTAGTTTTATGCGGCTAGCTCCTGCGAGAGTGATCCGGCTTCATGCGTGTCCCAAATAAAATGAAACTTGTAATGAAGAGTCTTGAGAATTTGGTTCAACGTGGCGTCCCCAGCGTCGCTCGGCTTTTTGTTTGAGGTAACAACTCTAGCCCCCTGCACGGCGAAGTGCTACTTGTCATCATCATCATCGTACAGCGTTAAACAGTAGGGCAAACCCCACTGACCACTGCCCTTCTCACCATGTTGCACGCTGAATCAGAAAGTATGAATATACAAGATGGATAGGGAGTGGACCTACACGGGCGGGAAAAGAAAAGAATGCCTTAGTAACCAACACACGGAATACACAGTCTAACTGTACAAGCGCACATCGATCAGTCATTCTGATTCGATAGAAAGTGGCAACACGATCGCCACTGTTCACGGTTCGCTGCCATATCCTTCAGTGTCTCCAGCCAACTGGTAGACGGATCTTTTGGACCCCAACCACGAAGACGTGAAGCACCTACTTTTCCTAAGTTCGCTGTACATTTTCTCATTCCTCTTTGTCACGTCATCAGTTGACCTTCATGTGATCTCGTCCACTCCCTAGGAGGAACGAAGACAGTAGACGTGTTTTTGACATACGTAACACGTGCCCCAACCAACGAAGTCTGCTTAGTTGGATACGCTGTGACAAAACGTTCTCTGAGTTAGTACCCAATACTCGACTTCTGACCTCATCATTGCTCACTCGGCTAATCCACCCAATCTTAGCGATACTGCGTAAACATCGATGGTCGAAAACCTGAATACGACGCAGACTCCAAGTCTCGCAACCATACAACAGAACTGAACACACTGCGGCACAGTTTACACGACCTTCCATTTTCAGTGAAATATCAGATCGACGCCACAAGTGCTTCAGTCCAGCGTACGCCGCTCGAGCCCTGGATTTACGCGTGCTCACCTCTACTACAGTGCTCCCATCTGTCGTCACGCTTCTTCCGAGGTAGGTGAAGTGGTCGACAACTTACATCACCTCCCCATCGAGCATCAAGCTCGGAATCGTTGACGTCCAGTCTTGTAACATCACCTTGCACTTTGAAGGGGCAGCGCGCATGCCGGATGGAGCTACAGCTCTTGAGAGTCTATCTAGTGCACGTTGAGCATGTTTTGTGGATTCGAACAAGCAGACAACGTCGTCTGCGTAATCTAGGTCACACAGCTTTTCACTCTTTCCTAGTTCGACTCCTACATCCTGAAGATTTTGCAGTGCACTCTCCATTATTTCGTCCATGACGAAGTTGAACAGGAATGGAGACAAAGGGCATCCCTGTCGAACAACACTGGTGGTTTCGAACCAGATAGTTCACCGTAAACTCTAACGCGGCCTGAAGTATGAGAATACAATGATCTCATTAGGTTCACGAACTTCTGGGGCATACCTTCTCGATGAAGAGTACTGAAAAGCGATGTTCGATCAACTGAATCGAAAGCGCCCTCCAGGTCTAAGAAAATCATTATTGTTGGTCGACGACGCGTGTGACGCGTTTTAAGTAGTCGGCGAAGAGTAAAAATCTGGTCGATGCATCCTCGACCTGGGCGGAATCCAGCCTGCTGTTCGTGGACATTCCTCTCGCGAGCGGGTGTGAGACGGCGCAGTTGACTTGAGGCTAATACTTTGGTGACTATCGGAATTAAGCTAATCTCACGATGATTACTACAGTCATTGCGTATTCCCTTCTTGAAGATGGGAACAATCAATGACTCACTCCATATTAACGGACTACGCTCCGCGTTCCAAATGTCACGGAGCAAAGTGGTTAGTGATTTTAACGAAACATTCCCACCCAGTTTGAAAAGAACTGGGGGAAGTTCGTCGGGACTTGCCGCTTTCCCTCGCTTTAGTGATCGAATGCATGACTCTACTTCTACTTCCGATGGGGGCTCAAGTGATACCACCCAAGGGGTTGCAGTTGTTGACACAGGAGTAACTACACTAGCGTGCGGCCAGCCAAACTGTTCCTTGAAGTATTCGGCCCAACTTTCAAGCCTTTGCTGTTTGCTATGGATGGGTTCTCCATTTCTATCGCAGATCGTTTCACTGACCTAGATGCGCCGTCCACCGGTGTCACAAATAAGTTTGAACAGTCTTTGACTGTTACCTGAAGCAGCTGCTATTTCCATTTCTTCGGCTACCTTTACCCACCAATTTTTGCGATCATTCTTAAGGCTTTTCGTAACTTGTCTTTGCTGCTTTCTCCGCATCTTATTCATCTCCTTACAGTTCGAGAGCTGACGCTTTTGCTCCATCATACTCAGCGACTCTTGCGAGATCCAGTGTCTTTGATAGACAACGGATCGAGGACCACAGGCGAAACCTGCTGCCACGTGCATCGCCTGTTTGATATGAGCCCAATGCTCATCTACATTACTGTTCATCGTAGATTCTAGCTCATGTGCTAACTTCTTCTCGTAACGGGTGTGTACTTCTGGATCACAAATGTTGCACGGCTAATCGGGTTTGCGGTTTGCGACGATGACCATGGAGCCGGAGCGATAATCGCATTAAAACTAATGCATGGTCTGACTCTACGTACGTGGACCAGTAAGATCTACAGTTCTGAACAGAACTGCACCACCGGTAGCTTACGGCGATATTATCAATTTGACTCGAAGTACCTGTAGAGTTAGAGCGCCATGTCGATGTGCGACGCCAGCTGTGTCGGGAATTGATGCTAGACAAGAACAATCGATTGTCTGCACAAAACTGGAGAAGCCTATCCCCGTTATCTGTACACTGAGCGGGTAAAGCACAACGCCCACCTAAACAAGCTTCTGACACACTAAGTTTGCCAACTTGTGCATTGAAGTCACCAGCTAGCACTACAATGTCAGAACCTTTACTGCTGCGAACGAGGGTGGCGAGTGCATCATAGAACTCATCTTTCTGCGCGTCTGAGCTGCAGTCTGTTGGAGCGTGTACTAAGGTCACAAGCAAACTGCACTTAACACAACTATCCTTTCCAACGCCGAATAGCCCCTGGAGTTTTGCAGCACATAATCGACTATTAACCGGTATCCAGTCTAAAAGGGCAGCCTCAGGCTTGTCAGTCAAAAATATTTCTACACCACATTCACCCGCAGTTCTGGTTGCTTCATTTCCTGAAGTGCGCAGAAAATACCTTCATGAAATACCAGGAGCAGTTAGTTGAATTACACTGCTCGAATCCTGTATACGCGTCTCACTTAAGCAGCAGACATCGATCTTCAGAGAGTCTGTTGTGAGCGGTAGACATGCCTGCTGACTGGCCTGCATGAGTGAAGGAGGCAAGATTCAGAGGCTTGAGAAAATGTGAGTTACAAGATAAATGATTATTCCCGACACTATTTGACAATGAACCGCCACGTGTATCGGGCGTGTTATCTGTGGGAGCAATATGAGTGGAGAGAGATGGTTAGGGACAAAGGTTGAATAAGAGAGAGGGAGATCTGAGCAGTAGCCCACTCATCACCACCCACCCCGCTGGATGAAATGGGCAGCGCGGTCCTGATTATCCTTCCTTGACGACCGATGCAGTATGGAATTCTTTGTATTCGTGCAGTTCACGGGAGATGTTGGATGGGTACTGCTATGGTATCCAGCCACAAAGCAGGAGAATGATTAGGGTTCTCAACCGAAGCCTTGAGTTCTAACAAGAACCTGTCCGCAAGGCAGCGGGGTGGCTGAGTGGAAGCCCATTCACTTGGATCAATTATTTTTCCACTGATTTTGCCGATCAAGTTGCCAACTCAAATCGACCCCCAACCTGAAAGACCAGGAGACTGGACTTTGTCTGACCTCTACCCATTGACCTTCCGGTCATAACCGAATCTCCGGTCTAGGGAAGCCATCCTGTACAGCTCCTTGGGTCGCAGAGGCACGCAAGCCATCACACCACGTCAGGGTGCAGTCTCGTCGTGAGGACGAACGCCCTTTTAAGGAGAAGGTGCAACGCCTCTCGGACTTTAGCATAATCGAGCCATCGAACTCTATGTGGAGAGCTCAAGTTTTGGTTGCTAAAAACGCACACCATAAGATGGGAATGGTCACTGATTATAATCAGACGATCAGCCGTTTTACGCAGATAGACATGTATCCAATACTACGTATAGACAATATTGAGGAGAACGTCGCCCATTACGCTGTTTACGGCACTCTATATTTCAAAATTGAGTACTATGAAATCCCAATCGTGAAACATGAGAAGCCCTATACGGTTTTCAAAACGGCAGGCAACCTTTTTCACTTCAGTCGAATACATTTAGGGGTCACCAATGGCGTGGCTTGTTTTCAGCGCACCACCAACTGAATCCTGAAAACAGGGAATTTGTAGGTTACTTTCGCCTGCGTTGACAATGTAACTGTCTGTGGCAAGATAAGGATTGACCACGACTGGAACCTCCAATACTTCCTGGAAGCTGCCACTAAATATGGCATAACTAAGTAATGCGAAGTCAGTCACGGCTGCCACGAAACTCCGACTCCTTGGCTATGACGTAATACATAGCGTAATCGAACCGGATCATGAATGAATGGAACCTTTGTGTGGTCAGATCCTTTGGTGAAGTTTCACTTACGCCTTTCTGGGAGCCCTCAAGCTGCATTTTGCGTCTTACTGGCATTGGTTATGGTCTCAGTGAAAGAGCTAAAACGGCACTACGAGACTGGATCCCAGTCGACAGTCGGTTGTGTGCATTGAGGTTCGTGCGAAGTATGCATTCGCTATCTCGATAGACGACCTGTTTGTCATCTCGCCGTATGCACCCAACGATTTCTGTCGAGATACAACCAAAGATAAATTCTACCAAAAATTACACGACCTTTTACGTGAAGCGTGCCGGGCTTATACTGTGATTTTAGCAGGAGACATGAATGCTAGAGTAGGTCGGCTGTCAATAAACGAGGCGCATTTAAGGCCCCTTAGGATTGGATTCCTGTCGCTTGGGAACGGGAACGGTTTTTGGCCCTCTGCTCTGACCATCGCCCGTTCCTCGCTAGTACAAACTTCAGAAGCTCCAATCGCTGGTGCGCCGCATGTCCGCCCTCCTCGAGTCAGCAGTGGACCCAGATTGGCCACATTGCAATAAGCTACAAATGTCGGGGCTGCATGCAAGACTACCGTTCGTGTTATAGTAGCTCACCCTTGAATCTGACCACGCGCTAGTTTTGCTCTAAGCCGTCCATGAGCTTCGGTAGGCGTTCCAAACACACTCCGCAACGATGGTTAGGTTCCGATAAGCTTTCAAGTTTATCTCGTCTCCCCGTCTTTTAGAACGCGCTGGCTAAAACGCTAAATGTGACCCGACCTGGTAGCATCAACCAACACTGATAGCTTATCAAGAATGTTTTACATTCCGCTGGCCTAGTGAGTTGTGACTTGTCTCGTCGCATCGTGAGACCCTGGATTTCTGCCGAATCTCTGCGCCTTATCGATGCATGTCAGTTAATCGCCGCTGGAAGCAACTATAATGAAACGACTCGTAGTGAGGCGTGCACTGGACGGAAGTCTTCGTAGGGACTGCGAAATCTGGTGAAAGCAGCGTATATCAGAGATGGAACGTGCTGTCACCATGGGAAATTACCGCTAGCTGTTCTGTCCTATAGGAGTCACTGGCCGGAAGTCACTAGGTGTGAGTGAGACGATCTGTAAAGCTGACGGTTCGCCAACTCGAAATCAGTAGCGACGTCTCAAACGCAGGGCAGAACAGTTTCATACAGCCTTTCCAGTGGTTATTCCACCGCTCGTCCCGTGGTCTGTTTCGAGATATCAACCTACCGAGGTAGACATTCGCGGGGCAATCTAAGCTTTAGGATATCGTAAGTCGACGGGCTCCGATGGCCCTCTATCAGCCATTTTTAAAAATGGTGGAGTGAAACTTGTTAGTGAACTTCATGTTGTTTACAAAAGTCTGGGATTCTGAGCAGGTTCTCTCCTTGCGGAGTGAATCGATTGTTGCCCCCGTCATTAAGAAGGGCTCGCGTAGTGACTGCTAACCATAGGGGTATAAGTGTTACCCCAGTACCGCCGAAGTTGCTTTTTTACTGCACGAAGCGAATTACAGTAAAACGGATAAACCCCATAGTTCGGAAAAATGCTGTGAGAGGAGTCTGTAGATAACATTTGGGTCAAAACCAGTTTGTTGATTCCGTTTTTGAAAAGGGAAAGTTTGTAAATGGGTGGACAGGCAGAGAAGAAGGGTGTTCCGTCCGGAGGAAAAGGAGGACTGAAAAGTCGAGGTCTGAGATCAAGCGACACAAACCTGACAGGGGTGACTAGCTCCCTGTGATTGGGATTGGCGTTGAAAAGTAATAGAAATACGTACAGCCGAGGCAAGGTCGAAGAAACAAAACCCGAAATAGTAGCGGCAGTATAGTAACAATGAAGAAACTGCCTGGCGATGGACAAGCGACTGCAAATTGGTTGTTTAAACCGAGTCATCTACCAGAAGAATGGCTTTACGTTGAACCCGGCCGAGACGAGATGAAGAAGACGAAGCTCCACCCCACACGTGCCCCCAGTATTAGAGTGTGGGACGAATTTGAGCTTTGTACAGTAAGAGGTGGGGTGGTTTTAAGGAACGTCTGGCGCAGGACAAAAACCAACTTTGCGCGCAGCACGAATTGAGAGGAGAGAAATTTCAGAAGCATCGAAGAAAACACGATTTTGAGAGCCCCAAGAAGAGATCTGTTCAAAGTCCGGACTGAGCAATTTTACAAGGGCACAACGGTCGCGGTCGATGTTGGCGGTGGCACGGTGGGAGGTGGGATGCGAAAGAAATCAGTAAAGGGTGGTCGTAGCGGTTTACAAGGAAAGCGACAGGTCCTCCTGTAAAAAAACACGGGGACCAGCTCTTGTTTATCATCGCATCTAGACTGCTCTCTGGTATTATTTTTTACCGCTCATCTACCGCTCACAAACAGTGCTTGCGCTAGAATTAAGCTGGGCTTAGACTTGGTCGAGGTTGTGTTGATCACATCTTCACTGTTCGGCAAACCTTACGATAAAGTCAGACCTTTAGGCTCAACATCTGTTTTTCTTGATTCGAAAGTAGCGTTCGACCCAGTCAACCATACAGTTCCCTCGTCCTGCCTCTGGTTGAAGGGTGTACTGAAGAGATTCGTTTCCATCATAAAGTCCCGTTATATGAACAGCTAAAGCCGATTTCGGGCTTACGGAGGAGCGGTACACGTCAGGGTCGCCCAATTCTCCTTTTCCCTTTAACTTCTTGATTGATATGGTTCTAGAGACTGCAATTTTTCAAGTAATGGTTGTGGCTTTGAACTTTTCCCGGGTGGAAGAGTATCAGACCATAAAAATGCAGACGACATTGATCTTCTAGGTGAGGATCCAGGTGAGTTACAAGATTTTATGAATAGCTTGAGTAATGGCGTAGCAATGTTTGGTATGCGTTTTGCACCTTCAAAGTGCAAGATGCTGTTGCAGGATTGGGTTGGTTCAACATCAAGCCTTTCAGTATCACGAGAAACTATAGACCTGGTGGATAACTTCTGTTGTCTGAGCAGCTGCATTTCACCCGGTGGTCGGATATCGGGTGAGTTGTCTGCGTATATAGAGGGCTGTTTTGGCATTTGCCAACGTGAGTCATCTGTGGCATCGACATGACATCCGTTTATCTATCGAGGGTCGAGTATTTGCTGCAGCAGTCAGGCCAGTGCTTCTGTATGGTTCGGAGACGTGGCTACTGCGAGTGGAGGATATACGAAGTTTGTCGGTATTTGAGCACAGATGTCTCTGTAGTATTACTCGAACTTAGTAAGAACAACGTATAAACAGTGCTGAGGTTCGACGGAGAGTCTAAGGCTCACTAGGGAAGTCGTTATATGAAGCACTAAAGTTCATGAGATTGAGATGGTTGGGCCATGTGTTGCGCATGTCCCTTGACATGATTCCTCGGTGCGCATTGTTTGCTGAGGCGGGTACCGGTTGAGAGATGAGTAAGGGTGGCCATTTCAAGATATTGGAGAAAGTTATGAAAAACCTAACCACTGGACTTGGTTATGTAGGGCGTGTTAGGCTTTTCGAATGGGGCCCAAGAGACCATCCCACTCAGGGGTTGGATACATTGGAGGATGCGGCTAGGTGTCGTAGTCAGTGGTTCTCTTGTATTGACGAACTTCTTTTGTCAACTTAATACCAATATTTGTAGCTCTTTTATTGCTTCTTTAATATCCCTATCCTTTCTCATTGTTTCCGATTGAGGCTGTCGCCAGGTGATAGCAACAAAAGCCGTCACACTCAGTGTATAGTTAATGGTTGTATGGACTGAACTGAATAAACCGAGATAGTTCGAGGGCAAAACAGTCTTCACACTGAATTTAGTGGGACGGTTCAAAACAAGGACAGTGTGCTCGCACGTAAGGAGCGTCCGCTGTTCGGGAGTACGCTCTAGGGTGAGGGAGAGGAGCACAGTATGCAAAATCAGGGGAAAATCACCGGTTAGTGGCATCAAGTGGGTGAAGAAAATTTGTAAATACGAAAGGGATTCTGCCTGTGGTTCGTAGCCTTCCTATTTTTAAACACTAAATCTTCCGGACTATGTACAGGTAACCTAGCACGCCCTAGATGCCCAAGTCAGTTGGTCAGGTTTTGCATACCTTTTTCATATTATTGACTAGCCCGTCTTGCTTAGTTGCCAACCACTGTCCACCTCAGCGAACGTAGCATGCCGAGTAAGTTTATTCGGTGAATTGCTCAACGCAATCTAACCACCTTAGTACATGTTTGTTTGACAATTGTTTGTTTCGTTTACTTGTGCCTAACCTTAACATTATTGATTCGATGTTCCCACTTATTTGAGAAATACTTTGGGTACATTTGTGTTCGATGACTGACAGTTCTCGTGTATCCTCCACCCGCAGAAATGTTTCTGAGCCGTACAGGAGAATTTTCCAAAATATTGCAGTGTATATTGGGCCCTTGATAGAGAAACAGATGTCGCGTCGACGCCATAAATGACTGAAGTTGGAAAAAATCAAGCGACTGTATACGCGACGACACCGAGTGAAACAGTAGCCTAGATAAAATAAATTTGCTGCCAGGTTTATTATATCCTCAGACATCATAAGGCTTGAGTCAACTCAGTCCCGAAGCAGGACGTATCGCTTTGAAGGTGCAGAACACATTCCGATGAATGCTGCATTGATCTCGCAACTTACCCAAGTTTTCACTCAGAATAACCTTCATCCATGTACTCAGGGTTTGACCGTTTTTCACATGAGAGAAGCTCAACTTCGCTATCCTCACATGAAGAAAGGATGGTCTCTAGGACCATGTCAATAACAAAATCAAACAGAAAAGGTGAGAAAAAGTAGCCTAAACGTATACCATTTCCGTTGGTGAATTCGGGTGGAAAACCACGGTCGTGATTGTTCATATACAGAGACTCAATGATGGAGATTGATTTCTCTGACATACTTTTCAATAAGAGACAGCTTCAGAGAGCTGTACAATCGTGTGTTAAAGATGGTTTTCAAATCATTGACGTCGGTGTTTATCAGTTCCGAATAAACTGCTTCAGTGTTCTCTTGATTGTGTATGACTTTCAGGAATCTCGAGCCACCGTTCCTTGTCGGAGCGTCGGTTATGATTCTTTCCCGTATTTATTCCGGTTTTGTCTTAGTGTGCCTAGTTAACATTTCGTAATGTGCACGTGCAGACTAGAACGTTACTCACTGGATATCCTTTAAGCATTTCCTTGCCCGAATTCTAATTATATTTTAGCAATTTCCTTCATTTATCTTTGCATCTACTTGCAATTCACTCCGTTGTTTACATCTTAGATATGCGACTTCGGACTTGCAAGATCTGCTCCACTTCTGGATCCAGAAGAACCATGCGACTCTCTGACGATGGAAGTCGTTACCCAGTTTTATCGATCACCCGAACTTCTACTCGGTTCTTGTTTCTACACTAGCGCGATCGATTTGTGGAGCGTCGGTTGCATATTGGGCGAACTGCTCACTCGAAGGATTTTGTTTCAAGTGAGTTTCTTTGATTGTCTGAAGCTGCACTGTTATTATTGTGCTTACATTCAAAAGTGTCATAAGGTGCTTACATTCGTATAACATATTGTTCTTGTTTTCGGAATTAATGGAGAACATAGTACGTAACAGATTCGTTTATTAGCATATCAGTAAACATGCACGTAAGCAGACAAGCGGGCAAACAACTGAATCATCCACTGACAAGCGCAAGAATAATGATGAGTCAAGTGCACAGGAACAAAGAATCAATGTCAGTCTCACGCGCGCTTAACCGCATGCCATTGGTAAAGTGGAACAAGGCACAGTGTGGGATAGACAGGTATTGCGCATGCAAATGCAAGGCCAACAGGAACGGAATGAATCACGTGAGAATGCCAATGACACATGGCTTGGCCACACAACTGATGCTGCCTAGACTACAACTAATGCTACTACTGTGGTGGAGTGTATATACTACTTAGTCAGTAGTTGATTGTTGGGAACGGAACTATGGGCAATTATGGATTAACGAACGCTGCTATGTCCAACAGACCAAGCGCAATAAGGTAAGCGACGACATGCGAACCACACGACTGCTCCTCTGTCGGACGATGACAGTCTTCAAGAGAATAGGACGGCTGTTGTGGAAAGAAGCATATTTGTAACGTATGGTTAATTTTACCCATGTCCGAACGATCTCGTTCCAATGAACAACCCGCTACCTACGCATGTCTTGTGGATTATCACACTGCTGCAACTAACATTGCGGTTGCTGGTGCTACCACTACTATTACGGTGACCATTGCCACGGCTCCCATTACTACTACTACTAGTGATGATGCTACTACTGCTATCATTACTTCCGTTGCCGTTAATACTTCGAGTACTATCACAAATACGTCACCCGTTGTGCAGCGCGCATTTTCTTCCCCAGAAAGATGAGGGGGGGGGAGGGGATGATGTTGTGTGGCCAAGCCATGTGTCATTGGCATTCTCACGTAATTCATTCCGTTCCTGTTGGCCTTGCATTTGCATGCGCAATACCTGTCTATCCCACACTGTGCCTTGTTCCACTTTACCAATGGCATGCGGTTAAGCGCGCGTGAGACTGACATTGATTCTTTGTTCCTGTGCACTTGACTCATCATTATTCTTGCGCTTGTCAGTGGATGATTCAGTTGTTTGCCCGCTTGTCTGCTTACGTGCATGTTTACTGATATGCTAATAAACGAATCTGTTACGTACTATGTTCTCCATTAATTCCGAACACAACAATTGTGCTGAGGTAATGTTGAATAATCCTACATAAAAATGACTTTATTCTTAGCTTCGTTAGTCGCAGTCGAACGTTTGCGGCCGAGTGGCTTAGCGTGTATGCTTAGTACTTCGGGGGTCAGAGGTTCGAGTCCCACCACCGCCGGTTACATTGTTGGTAGACAATAATCCACGGTGGTACCACATGCGGCCTATTGTGTTCTTATATGATGCTCCAATCCAAGTCTCAGGGTCTGGTTACCGGCTATCCCTGATAAATTATGGGGTCTTTAAGGCTATGGGGTGTACTGCTTCGATTGCACTCCTGCAGGCATGCATTAAAAAAGGACAAACAAGCCACGTTCCAAGTTTGCAAATTTCTAGTTTTCTCACTGTTCAGTGGTTGGATCTAAACAAAAATGTGAAGTGGACAAAATTCCTGATGTGTTTTCCTAAATATATTACCACGAATCATCTTAAGCAGTGGTTTTATATCTAGAGTTAGCTAAAATGTCAGTCGTGATTTTTAACGAATGCTTGAAACAAATTTCCGGCGTCCCTGTGTTTGTCATGGAAACGATACTAAAAAGAACAGAATTTTAAAAAATTGCTTCGAGGTGACGCGGAAAAATGCTGCACAGATTCATCATTTTTGCTTCATTTATTGTTTAAAAATTCAGTTATTTTCGATGCTAGCTGTGCTTTGCTGAAGGTAACGCTGAACCATAACGGGATGTGAATATCGCATAATATCATGTGAATTTCGCTAACCTGAGGAAACCTGCCCAAGACAGGATCCGAAAAAATGTTGTGGTCATGAATGTTTAAATAAGTCAAACTACGTTGCAGGTAACTTCTCAGTGCCATTTTTTCTTTGCGAAATTAACCACGTTTTCATTGTCATGCTTATGAATACCAATAGACTTAACAATGGTCAACAATCGCTGTCCAGAGTTATTTGATTGTAAAATTGCCTTGAGGAAGGTTACCCACGGTAACCGAAACGTTGGCGAATTACATCTACCAACAACAATGTGCCATTAAAATTATAACTTTCACAATAAAAGTAACACATGGCACATCGAATTTTCGATACCCTCCTTACATCGTTTGTTCTGCTACTACTTGTTGAAGAGATTACCAAATGAAGTCATCAGTCATGTTCTAAAGGGTCGAATTCCCGAGTTCGTGGTCACTGCAATCTCACAAGTTCAATACGAGAAGTATAATTAGTCAAGGTTGCCCTGTTGCACTTATTAATTTTGAGGTTGCGGCAGCTCTTAAAAATGTTATATCTGCATGCGAGAATAGTGGCGCGGATCTCGGTTTCAATGGGACTTTTGAACCTTTAATGTGCAGATGACGTAGTAGTCCAAATGAAGACCGAAGTGAGCCAAGCTTTTCTAGATAATTTGCAGCCATGCTCAGGATGTGTTTTTCACCTCCAGAATGCAAAATGCTACTGTGGAACTGAGTTGATAAAAAATGCCTTATTCGAACAAGAGGGAGGTTAGCTGAAAAAAAGTTCTGCTAACTGGAATTCCGCCGCAAGTCCCATACTTGTGAAACATTCGATTCAATTCCTGCCCGTGTCTTCAGGAAGAGATTGCGCATTAGCCGCGCCAATTATAAGGGTATTGATCTTATTCCAATAGCGTCTAAGCTGCTGGCGCCGGCCATACTTCGTGGGTTGTAAAATACGGGTAATGAGCAGACTCGCGTGTAGGTTTTTCGCCGGTTATGGATGCATCGAATAAATTTCCACCCTTCACCAGTTCCCAGAGACCATCGATTATTATGTTCCCGGACCTTCGCCTTCGATTCTGTAGATAGGAACGCTCTAGGGAACTGTTTGTTCATAAATGGAGTACCTAAGAAGCATGTGTGTCGGTCCTCAGAGAGTCGTACCTCAAGTCGGGTCGGGGCCCACGGTTAGTTTTCATCAACTTCGGTTGTCTCCAGCAGAGTTCAACAGGTTTTTTATATTTCCCCGCTTGTTTTCAACTTAGCCACCGGATTTACTACGGAATCCCTTGTCTGGTCTAGCGGACGATGAAGTTGAACCCGGAACAAAGAGTTGTCTATTTGGAATATGCCCAGGATATCACCCCGCTGAGTGGTAATGCATTGGCTATTCAGTACGCTAGTAACCGCTTGGTAGTAGGGATATTCAGATATGTTATGTAGTTTTCGCCTTCTAAGTGTAAAGTACTTTCGAAAGACTGGTAGGAACTTGTGCCTGCAATCACCCTCGGTGGCGAAAAGCTATAGATAATAAATAACTTTAAGTATTTCAGGAGCTTGACCGCGACTGGAGCTAATGCCGGGGAGATCACATCATGAATAGCGACAGCTAGTGCAGCTTTGGTTAACCTTCAACATCTGTGACATCTCCATGATGTCCAACTTTCCCACAAGGGAGGCGTATACAACTCCTGCGGTTCACACCGTTTTGTTTTACAGTTGCGAGATCTGGCCATTCTGCCCAACGGCTTTCCTTGTTTGACCACCAATGTCACCGAAGCATTCCTCCCGTCTGTTGGGAACGTCGGGTAAGTAATGACTGGGCTCGTCGTCGTGTTTTGGGTGCGAATAATCGCCTTCTAGCCGAGATGATCACCCTACACTTCTTCCATGACTCGGCCATGTTTTGCGCATCCCTGCCCATCGTCTCCCTCACTGTCCTCTATTCACATGTGGTGAGCAAGACTGTAAGAAACAACGTGGCGGTCAGTCCATGACTTGGGGTATGAAGAATCACTGTCTTTGGTCAGTGCTTTCAGCCATCCTGGTTGCAGTTCAAGGCATTAGCATCGCCTATCGTTAGCGACGTTCGTTTCACTTCACTTCAATTCAGACAACCACCAACCGTGTGCTGGATGTGGTGGCTTTGTTTGCTATCTCCTAGAGGCAACCTTAATGGGGAAAAATGAAGAAAAAAAACATTATAAAAGAAGCAACCTGAGAACTACAAATTGTAATATCGATTCAATAAAGAAAGTTTGTAAATACAGAACCACCATTTAGAGAGAAGCTAGTAAGGCCTTTTAGAGGAAAGATGGTGAAGATTTCTGGGCGAACCATACTTTAGGGCTGCCTACACCGTAGAGGTCGTTTTTCTTTTGGAACCCTAATCAGAGCCTCCGACCTAAAGGTCTGACCCACAAAGCGGTGGGGCGTTAACCCAGAACGGGAACGTGACCGAAAAAAACCGTGTGTAGCTCTTTAGGTCATGGAGGCACGCAAGTCAACACACCGTGTCAAGATGCAGTTTCATCGTGAGCGACACCGAGCCATATCCCACGATGTATATAGCCATTGTATGGGAGGGTCTCTTGGACCCCTTCCAGAGAGCCTAATACGTCCTACGTGGCCAGGTTCATTCGTTAGGCTTTCATATCTTTTGGACTTCGTGGGCTGGCTCCCTTACGACTTTGAGGAATGTGGCTCATTGGCGCGAATTCTGTACGTCTTTTGGGCAACCGTTCCCACAGGTACACAGGAATGACAAAAATAGCAAAAAGTGGACGATGGAAAAAATTAATATCTTGTCCTGCTTGTCCCATTTCGCTGTACCTTATCGCTCCGGTTTTTGCCGTTATTTTTGTTTTTGCGGTGGAACCTCGCTTGATTTCAATCCCGTATAAGATTACATTACCCTGACGGTTGCGTCTCACTCCTTTTTCGGTTGTCGGATAAATCTTCTCCGTTCACACATAAGATACCTTTGGATTTTGCCATTTCCAGTCACATTTGTCGTGTGTGACATCGCTTTTTCACTCTAGGGCAAGTTCCATCACAATAAGACTGCACATTGTCCTGGTTTGATGAATTGCGTACCTCCATAGCGAAATAGTTTAACTGGGCCTCATTCACAACAGGCGTACCGAGTGGCACGATAGCTATTGTTCTGGATGTTGGCACCGATCGTTTAATTGAAACAGAGGTTCTTCGTGAGATAAGCTACCGAATATGGAGTGTCCGTAAATTTTCAAAGACGGTGACTTGACATTATCACTGGAGTGTGGCAGAAGGAACAAGTCTTAAAGAGGTGATTTGAATAGGTAATCGTACCGATTTATAGGAAAGACGACAGGTCTTCCTGTGAAACCGAAAGGGGATGAAGTCTGGTTGACATGGCATCTAAGCGGTTCGCTAGTATTATTCTCCACCACCTACCTAATGTTCCGGAACAGTGCTCGAGAGAGAATCAGACTGGACGTAGACCTGATTGAGACTGTGTTGATCACATGTTCACTCTTGGACAAATTTTAGAACATGGGCACACCTTCTTTAGGCCCGCCATCTGTTTTTCTAGATTGGAAAGTGGCGTTCGACTGAGTTGACTGCATAGTTCTCTGGCGTTGCTTCTCATTGGAGGATGTAGCAGAAAAGATCAATTCCCTCCTAAAATCCTTGTATGTGAATAGCCGAATCGTAGTTCGGGCTTAGGGGTGGTCTTTCACCCGAGTTCATCACGAGAAGTGTTGTGCGTCAGGGTTCCCCCCCCATCTGTTTTTGTGTGTGATTGATTCGGTCATAGCGACCGCCCTTTTGACATGTGAGGATAGTGACATCGAACTCTGCCCTCATGGGAAAGTGCCACATCTTGAATATGCGGGCTACCTAACTTCTAATTGAAGACCCAGGTTAGTTGCAAGGTTTTCTGGACAACCTGAATAACTGGGTAGCAATGTTTGGTAAGCGTTTTACATGATGCACGATACCGTTGCTGGACTTTGTTGGTCCAACACCAAAACTTTTGATGTCTGAACAGACTGTAGACCAAGTGGTTACGTTATATTGTCTGGGAAACCGCATTTCACCCGGAGATCGGATATAGAATGAAGTGTCTTCGCGTATACAGAAGGCTGCTTTGACTTTTGCCAACCTGAAGCATTTTTGGCGTCCGTTCACTATCAAGGGCCGAGTGCACGCATCGACAGTTCTTTTTCATGATTCAGAAACATGGTCACTGCAGGTGGAAGACATACGAAGATTGTCGGTATTCAAACACCGATATCTTCGTAGCACTGCTTGAATCTGGTGGGAACAATGTATGAGCAATGCTAAGGTTCGGCGCAAGGAATTAGGCACAAAATCATTAGATGAAACATGGAGGGCCACGAGAGAGATGGTTGGAACATGTGTTGCACATGTCCACGTGCTGATGGAGATAATGAAGGCAAGATGAGTAAAGGTGGCCAGTCTATGACATGGAAGAGAGGTGAGAAGAGCCGGTCAAATGAACTTGGCCATGTAGGGCGTAGTGGACTTCATGGATTGGGTCCAAGAGAGCCATTAACTCAGGGGTTAGCTACATTGAAGGACATGGATCGGTATCGTGATCAGAGGCGCTCTTCCATTCAAAAACTTTCTTGCTTGACTTGATACTACTTGTAGTCTTGTTTTTACGCTTTTCGTACCCTTATTCTGTTATTCTTTCCGACTTAGGTTCCCGTTGCGAGAGATCAACTAAAGCCACCGCATCCAGTGCATAGCGAACACTTGTTTGAACTGAACTAAACAACAGGACGATTTTACGGTTCAGCGCAGAAACCTGGCTTTTCGGCTATAAATACGCAGAAACTGTCGGTTTCTTTTCACCACCACTGGTCTGTTGTTGGAACACCTTATTAGGAATACCGAGGTTGGGCGTAAGGCTTGAAGGACTTGGTTTCCATCTCTGGATGGAGCATTTAGTCTGACCAGGTTGCGTTGATTAGAGCCTGTCAAACGCGTGCCCGGAGGGACTTCCTTGGTGCTTATTGTTTCCAAACACAGGTAACGCAAGTAACAAATTTCTCCAGTTCATAACGCAAAAAACGTAGGAAAGCTTTAACTAGCGAGTTTGGTTCTGTTTAAAATATCAAACTTTCAGCCTCAACCAATGGGAGACCAATCCAGGATAACAATCTGGTGTCTTGGTCAGTAGCATACTTGCATTCGAACTCTTTCTTCGTCTAAAGGGTTTTCACATGTACCTTGATTTTTTCTTGCTCTTCGTGCTTCAGTTTTCTAACTGGATGATACTGCAACGTAGAAACCAAAATAAGAGCTATGAAGCACGCAGTATGTCGTTGAGAAAAATCGGAATGTGCGACGGTAGTAGTGTTACATTCCGGTTTACTTAAGTGCTTTGAAGTTTTCACTGATCCGAATCTGAGTGGGTATCTTCGTGTTGGTTTCACAGACCGCCACAGTGTTTTTGTAGGAAGATGAAATGAATGCTTGTGATTGAGATTGGTGACGTCCGTGTGTGTGGGTTCCTATTATCCCCGCGGTATTGCCTTTTTTAAAGCAATATTGTATCCACTTTAGTTTGGAAGAAGGGCATGTCATTGAGGGCATGCAGACTTGTTTCTGTAAATGAGCGTGTACCTTACTCGTTCTGGTATTATAAACAAAGTCTAACTGCACGGTACCTGAAAGCATCCAACGAAAATCTGTTTCTTTCCGTTACTTGACAAGACAATATGCAGACGAGAGAATAATAAATACGATGTATTTCGTATCGATAGTGGCTGCCCGTTTCGGTGACCTCAGATTTGCGTTTAATGATAATTCTCAATTAGGCGAGTGTCCTTATAATTTGGCCTAAATAGTTGCTGTGATACCTTTTGTAGATAGGTTATGCTGGCATGGAAACAATGAATGAAACTTGCTACAGCACGTTGATCCTATTTGAGATAATCAGAGCTGTATTTTGTGGTCGATCTACCAATCTTCTCAGATTTTCCTTTCGTGATCGTACCAACACGTACCATCAAAATTGCTTGGTGTTATTTAGGTTCCTTCGCGTAATATTGCCACATGCAGAGTTATTTATGGATAACCAGATAAAGTGAATAGTTATTCCGGCGCTTCTTTCGAATTCTACTTTTACAAATTTGAAGCGTTCCTTTAGATTCTGTTAATAAGAAAAGTTACAAATTAAAAGCATAAATTGTACGTAACTTTTAGTCGTTGTAGTCCATGTTTATTCACAGATGCAACCAAAAATAAACACAGTCCGAACTCACAAGTTTCTTTTTTTGCCTAAACATGAACATTCCCGGTAAACGCTTGTGGATCCCCCAGCACTGGCCGCCTTAAAACATGAACAAAGGGCTTATCCTAAACTACTGCGCTCTCAAGACATTTATTCAAGTGTCGCCCCGTTCATGTCTCATGCGGTGATCATATTTCGGCGGGGTTTACCGAGCTCAACCAGCTTGCATCGTGTTCCAAGTAAAAGACAGAATTGAACGAAACACACTCATCCACTGTAACCAATCGGATTTATCGTCAATACATAGCAAGTTTTCTCGTGCATACGAAGCACAGCAAGGGTAACTTTAGCAGAGCGACCTGAATGAAAATCCTCTCCTTAGTTAGCAACTAAGCCGAATCTTGCAACCAGCTTTCAATAAAGAGCGGTCAAATTGAATTTTCGTTCCTATGGTAGAAATTGCTTTAGCTACATTTGTTGGAGCGCTTATTTTTTCCCTTGCGGTTGTCCCCTTGGGTTCGTTTCATCATCTTTCGTTGCATGCTGTACGATCATTCAGTTGAG
Organism: Fasciola hepatica; assembly: GCA_948099385.1. NCBI lineage: Eukaryota > Metazoa > Platyhelminthes > Trematoda > Plagiorchiida > Fasciolidae > Fasciola > Fasciola hepatica. The sequence continues at coordinate 10,646,992 of CANUEZ040000019.1, forward strand.
TGATCAGCTTTCATACAAAACTGGCAAATACTGAACGCGTGTTAGGCTTTTTGACTGCGGTCATCTCCGAATTGTCTAAATAATGTACCATGACCTTCAAGGAATTATTTCGTCACTTTAGTGTTATTCACTTTAATATGAGGTACGATTGCATCACTGAATTCATTATTCCCTTGGTGATGAGGTCTTCCCAGTTCATGAAATAACTTCGATCTTTGACAACAGCACCGTTCCCTTCATTGACTGTCCTCGGTCACAGTCAGTACATAACACATAGAATGTAACACATAAAGGCTAAGGTCATCATCTTCATCATACAGCGTTAAGTAGCTGGACGAGCCCCACTGACGGCTGCCTTTCTTACCATGTTGCACGTAGCAATCAGTTCAGTTCAGTTTATTCAACCATTAACCTCGCACTTCTGTGCTCTGATTTCGGTTGCTACCTTCCACCATCGTCGAGTTAATGGCGGAAAGAATAGGAGCATAGTGATAAAGATTCAAAAAAGTCAAAGTATCAAGCGGAAATCAAGAGGACAAGGAAAGAGTCCGAATGCAACTACCCCACTGACCGCGGCACCTAGCCATATCACTTAATGTCTCCAACCATTTGGTAGGCGGATCACGTGGATCACAACCTGGAAATCTTACACCTCCTACTTGGCCAAGTCCACTAGTCAAGGTTTTCATACCTTTTTGCCATATCATGGACTGACCACCTCGGCCCACCTTCCAATCACCACTTGCCTCAAAGAACAACGTACGCTGAGGAAGTCTGTCAGTGGGCATGCCTAACACATGTCCCAACGACCTTAATCTGTTTACATTCAGTACTTGACCGAGAGACTGACCGCTGCTTCCCAACACCTTAAGCCGAACCTCAGCATTTCTGATACGGTGTTCCCACCATATTTGGGCAATGCTACGAAGAAATCGATGCTCGAACACCGACAGCCTTAACCTATCTTCCACCCTTAACGGCCATGTTTCTGAACCGTATAAAAGAACGGACCTAACCACCGCAGTGTACACTCTACCCTTAACAGACAATCGGATGTCACGCGGACGCCACAAATGGCTGACGTTGGCAAAAGCCTAACGTGCCTTCTGTATACGGGGTGACACTTCATCCGATATCTGTCCACATGGTGAGATGTAACTACCCAGGTAACAAAATTTATCCACTTCAGCTAGAGATTTCCCTAACAAGACAAGATTTGGTGTCGAGCCAACCCAGTCCTGCATCAGCATTTAACACTTTGTTGGTGCAAAACGCATCCCAAATATTCCTACACTCGTTAAAGCTATCTAAAAAAGTTTTCAGCTTACCTGGATCTTCACTCAAAAGAACAACATCGTCCGTGTATTCAAAGTGGAACAGTTTACTGGCTGAACAAAGATCGATGCTTATGTTCTCACACAAGGATAGAGCAATTTCAAGAACCGATTCAATTATAAAATTGAAGAGGAAGGACGAAAGAGAGCAACCCTGATGAATATCACTTCTCCTGATGACCTCGGGTAAAAGATCGTCGTAAGCACGAACTCGGCTTTGGCTGTTTAGGTTCAAGCATTGGAGGAGAAATAAATTTCTCTGGCATACCCTTCAGTGAGAGGCAGTTCCAGAGAACTGTGCGATTGGCTGAGTCGAACGACGTTTTGAGATCAAGAAAGACAGATGGTAGGCCTAGGGAAGATGTGTCTGTGCTCTAAGATTTGTTGAAGAGTAGAGATGTGGTCGATACAACCCCTACCAGGTGTCAAGCCGATTTGATTCTCACGCGTACACATTTCGCGGGCACTGGGTAATCGTTGGAGAATAAGCCCGGTGAGTAGTTTAGACGCGGTATTTACCGAACTAATTCCTCTTTGGTTTTCACAAGGGGACCTGTCACCTTTCTTGTAAATCGGCACAATTACCGATTCACACCATTCCTTGAGAATCTGTTCGGTATCCCAAATAATACGGATGGGGGAGTGCGCTCACCTCTACTACCATGCTACCGTCGTCACGCTGCTGCCGAGGAAAGTGAAGTGGTCGACAACTGCCAGCACTTCCTCATCGAACATCCAGCTCGGAATCGTTGAAGTCCAGTCCTACAACACCACTTTACGCTTTGAAGGTGCAAAACGCATGCCGAATGGAGTCACAGCTTTTGCGAGTCTATTTAGTGCTTTGGCGAGTGTTCCGTGCATTCAAACAAGTAGACAAGATAGTCGGCGTAATTTAGGTCACGACGTTTCAGTGTGTGCCAATTCAACCCCCACATCCTGAATTTCCCGTAAGGCAATCTCCGTTATCTCGTCAATGATTCAGTTAGACAGGAGTGGTGAAATGGAATATCGTTGTCGAACATCGCTGGTCGTTTCTAATGGACTGGATAGTCCATCGTAAACCCTTACGCGGCCAGAAATATGAGAAAACAAAGATCACAGTAAACTCACGAACTTCTGTGGCATACCTTTTTGGTGAAGAGCACCGAAAGCGCTGTTCGATCAACTGAATCAAAGGCGTCTTTCAAGTCTAGGAAAACCATTGTTGTCGGTCGACGGTATGTGTGACGCGAAGAGTAAAAATCTGGTCGATGCATCCTCGACCTGGGCGGAATGCGGCCCGTTGTTCGTGGGCGTTGCTCTCGCGAGCCGGTGTCAGACGGCACAGCAAAGCCGAGGCTAATACCTTGGTAACTATCAAAATTACGCTGATCCCGCGATGGTCACTGCAATCATTGCGCACTCAAATAGAAGTCCAATTTGGCGAAATAACTGTTTTTCAGTAATTCATTCTCAAGCCGTCTACAAATTACATGGGAGACATTGAACAAAAATCATGATTGGTGTTGATTCCATGTCTATCGGCATGATTTTTGTTTAATGTCTCCCATGTAATTTGTAAACGGTTTGAAGATGAGTTACTGCGAAACAATTGTTTCCCCACATTGGACTTCTTTATGATACACTGGGTATTTTCCAGTCATTGCGTATTCCCTTCTTGAAGATGGGTACAATCAATGGCTCGCCCCACAATAACGAAATACCCTCCTCTTTCCATAAGTCTCGGATCAAGGTGGTAAGTGGTTTTATTGACGCATCACCACCCATATTGAAAAGAACTGGAAGAAGTCCGTCGTGGTCGGTCACTTTCCTTCGTTTTAGTAATCGAACGCATGACTCCACTCCCACTTCCCATGGGGCTCAGTCGATATTCCCCGAGGAATTGCAGTTGTTGACGTCGGAGTAGCTACATTAACGCGCGGCCAACTAACCTGCTCGTTGAGGTATTCGTTCCAACGGTCGAGTTTTTGCTGTTTTCCATGAATGGACCCTTCATTTCTATTGCATATTGTTTAACTGACCGGGGTTTGTCGTCCACTGGTGTCGCGAATAAGTTTGAACAGTCTTTGACTGCCACCGAAAGCAGCTGCTGTTTCCATTTTTCGGCTGTCTCGACCCCATCATTTTGCACAGTTCTTAAGATTTTCCGTATCTTGTCTAAAATAGAAGTGTTGTGATATTCAGTACATTTGAATGGTGACAACAGATAAAACAATACGAGAAATCGAGAAAGGACAATGCCGGGTGATTTAGGCTTTATTCATCTGAAAATCTTCCATACGCTGAAATGGAAAAGAAGCGTACGTAAGAAAATTCATCAGACACAAAGTTCATGATAATAATACTCATCGAGTTACGGAATACATAACATTCTCGCCGGCCAGGAAAATCCGGGTCGGTTAGTGTCTAAAATTGAGTAAAAGGATGGTTATTTTCATGATTTAGGTTTCTCTACTTCGTAAACAATAGGGACGCGTACGTTGTTGTTTGATGGCGATTTCCTCAGCACTGGTTGCTGTTTGGGAATGAAAGTTGTCAATACATCTATTGGTGTCCGCTGTTTCTGTGGCAGCTTCTGGTAGTTCATCAACAGGTGGATTAGTGATGTTAGTTTCGGACTGTGGCATGTGGTATTTGGTGGCGCTAATTGACGGAGGGAAACTGTATCTTTTCGTTCGTCGCGATGACGAATATGTGCGTATCGAGGGTTACACTCAATGAGATCGACTTCCTCCACCAAAGGATCATACTTCGTTTGTCGGCAGTTGTTGCGTAGTAAAACTGGTCCAGGGGATGTGAGTCATTCAGGTAACGAGATTCCTGAAGACGACTTCCGATTGAACGTAGAAATCCGTTCTTGTGGAGGAGCATTTGTAGCAGTACACAGGAGAGATCTCATCGAGTGTAATACATCTGGGAGAACGTGTTCCCATTGTGTGTCTGCTAGGCATTTGGACTGTAAAGCCAATGTGATAACTTTCCATGTTACTCCATTCATTCGTTCCACCTGACCATTACACTACGGGTTGTACACCGTAGTTCTGCTAGTCGCCACACCCTTTTCGTGGAGAAATTGTTCAAGTTCTTCGGACATAAATGCAGGACCACGATCTGAATAAATCTAAGAAGGCACACTAAATACCGAAAACAAGTTATTCAGACTGGAAATGACTGTGGATGAGTTCATACTAGCACGAGGGTACTCAAAGGGAAACGAGAGTATTCATCGATAGTAACAAGAAGGTATTTGTTGCTTGTGGATGAAGGTAATGGACCTTCGAAGTCAATATTGTGTTTCTCGAAGGGTTGTGTGGCTTTTACCAGTCTGTTTCCCACTGGTTTGTAAAAAAATGGGTTTGAATTCGGCACATGCACGATACTGTTGCAGTAGTCTTTACTTGGTCGACAGAAAACGGTAGGTTCTTCGCACGAACAAAATGATTCAAGCGTACTACACCAGGGTGGCAGAGGTTTTCATGGAGTAGTTTTAGATCGTCGATGTTAAACGCTGCTGAACAGTAGCTTCGAGAGAGTGTATCCGCAGCTTTGTTCTCTGAACCAGGTCGATAAACGATATCATAGGAAAGTGGGGACAGCTCGATCCGCCAACGCTGTATTTTGTCGTCCTTGATCTCCCCCCTCCTCTCCCTACGCTGGAATCGAACATAAATACAACCGACTTTTGATCTGTGACAAGTTTGGAATGATTGCCGATAAGATAATGCTTCCATTTTCTGACGGCATATGCCTCTTTCTCGATTGCAGAATGATGGCGTTTGCCTGGCGATAGAGTTTTAGAAAAAAAGCAACAGGTCGTCCGTGTTGATTGAGCGTTGCTGTGATAGCGACGTCAGAGGCATCAGTCTCTAAAGTTAGTGGAGAGTGTGGACCACTGTGGCAAAAGTAGCCTGGACTAAATCCGACTTCAGTTTCTCGAATGCTTTGATTGCAACCGACGGTAATGGAAATCTTCGATTGACGACGAGAGGATGAATTTTGTCATGAAAGTGTGAAATCCAGTGAGAGTAGTAAGCGAACATTCCAACCACTCGTTGTTGCTCTTTGGGGTCGGTGGGTGGCGCCATTTCCATAAGTGGTCTGAAGCGGTGGGGGTGGGGCTTAATTATTTTCAAGGAGACTTCGTAACCAAGTAACTGCACTTTGTTTGTAGCAAACATTTGTTTTGGTTCATTGGTAACCCGTATTTTTGTGCAACAGTGAGAAATTGTTTCAAATTCCTGTCGTGCTCTTCGGTGTCTCTACCGCAAACCGTTATGTTATCAACATAAGCAAAAGTCCCCTCGAGGCCTTCATCTCGGATGATTGTATCAGTGATATGCTGGAAACAGGTAACCCCATTAGTGACATCAAACGATATGCGTCGGAATTGATACAGGGTTACCACATGCCTCAAAGGCAGCATAGACTTTCTCGTTTTCGCAGATTGGAACTGATGGTACGTGCTCTCCAAATCCAGCTCGCTGTATAATTTATACCTAGGTATTTTCTCTATCAAGTCGTCTATTCGAGACACAGGATAAGCGTTCAAACCGGCAAAGCAATTTATCGCCTGGCTATAGTCAATAGCCATGCGCTTTTTATGTTTTTCATTGGTTGTAACTGATACTTGAGCTCGCCATGGGAATCGTGAAGGTTCAGTTGTATTCTCTTGTAGCAACCTTGGAATTTCAACCCGAAAAAATTTTCATCCTCTACAAAATGTCTTCTTGATTTGGTAAAGATTGGCTTGATGCTATCCGACAAGTGTTCAAAAAGAGGAGCAAATTGGATTGTAGAGGCTGCAAGGCCACATAAAGGGAATGCAGGTTTCTGTCCTTCGAACGGTATTTGGACACACTTATGCAGTCTTAAAAATCATGACCGAGTAGGACATCGGTGCACAAATCGGGTAAGACAAATAGACTGATTCGTGGATAAAAATTGTTTCGGTACCTGAGAAATACGTAACAATGACCACGAGTGTTGCTTCTGACGCAAGTGGATGCCAGTATAACTTCACTGATAGAATTTTCCACGGGTCGTTCATTACGATTGACAATGGATTGAGACAGCTTTCAGAGCTCCCCGTGTCGATCAGAGGTTTTAGTGGCAATTCATTGACAAAGACATCAGTGACTGCTTTTGACAGGCACTTGGGAGCGGCAGCAGTGGTATTGGATAAGAGCGTAGATGCTATCATCGACGCCGAGTATTTTGACTTTCAGGTGGATCGACAGGCCTTTTGGTACTGCCCCCTCTTGCCACAAGGTTTTCAGGTGACGTCCCGTGCTGGACACGAGTACCTGGGGTGCCAATTTCAGTCGCAGAAGAAACATATTCGTTTAGCTGAAACCACAGTAGCTTCTTCGTCTGAAGCGTCACAGTCCTTACGGGATGACCCAGCAGTTGTGGTAGCACCTCATGGCTCTGGGGCAGTTGTTGAATGATGAGACTGAGCTTGTTTTTGGGTCAATTCTAAGGCCTTCGCTTGTTCATGAGTGGATTTGAGGTCAATAATTTTATTCCAGAAGACGTTGACGAGTAAAGTTAGACTGCATTCCAGTAATGTATACATCCCGTACAGCGTTATCGAGGTGTTGTTCTGTTGTTACCGATTTAGCCAGAAGTCGAAGTCGTTGCGGAAACTGGTCAAAGCTTTCTCCAATTTCTTGTTTACAGGTAGCTAGTAGATGACGAGCGAAGACTTCGTTTCTAGGTTGAATGTACGAAGACTGAAGTATTGTGAAAGCTGAATCATAATCAGGACAATCCGAAATGAATTTGCACACCAACGGCGAGGTATGGTTGATTAACCTGCTTTTATCTGGATTACGCACCGAAATTGGATCGATAAAATTGGTAAATGTACGAATCCAGTGAGTCCATGCGTCCTCAGCATTCGATGAGTTCGGATCTTCGGAAAGCCGATCGGGTCGAAGAAAACGGTCCATTAGTCTTCAGACGAATATATCGTAATGGGATTCAGTACGATTGAATAGTTGCAACAGATGAGACAATACGAGAAGTCGAGGAAGGACAGTGCCAGATGATTTAGGCTTTATTCATCTGAAAATCTTCCATACGCTAAGATAGAAAAGAAGCGTACGTAAGAAAATTCATCAGACACAAAGTTCATGATAATAATACTCACCGAGTTACAGAATACATAACACGAAGTACTTGGATGTTAATGGGCGACGCCCAAGAACCTGTTTACAGCACAGTTGACAATTTTTCTGGGACATTTTTTGTGTGTGCACAGACGGGGAGGTCTTATGACATGTTCAATAAAACTTCACTGATTGCTCTCGCATCGTGAGACAGTGCACAAATGAGTTAAGTTTACATGATGGTCTGTCACGTCGAGTTTTCCCCTGCTATCGTTTTTGCTACAGTTCACGTTTTGCTGGAGGTATATTGTGTCAGTGAATGCATGAACTTTTAGCCGCCCGTGCACCAAAGCTTCTTCGCGCGGGCAGGATTGGTGTTTTATTCTGAAATATTTGATGACTCGCAACACACTCAATCGTTTAGGATGTTGTCCGGATGTATTCTATCGAATAACCACTTCATTCTGGTTAGCTAAACCTCGACCAGTTTTCTTCGTAGTACCTGGAAATATATCGGAGAATGAGCGGTGATCCGTGCCACATCAAACGCTGTAGACATTTTCAAACTAGATCTATTTTTCTGTCATGGAATGCCCAAACGCCTGATTTGTGAAATAATACAGTTTGTTTGAAATTTTTTTATGAACCATGCCTCATGTGATGGGGCCTTATGCGGTTCGTCAAAGCAGTTCCCACTGGTACATTCGACTTCTGTAATTGTAGATTGTACGACTGATGCCGTTGCTTATATTTCGAAAGTGTAGTAAACTATTCAATCATTTTTTTTGCAGTCTATGAGTCCGTTTCGTCAGTTAGACATGATTTTCGATCTTCTGGGCTCACCGACGCCGATGGATTTGGTCGATCTGGTTGGTTGTCCCTCTTTGAGCATCGAGTTTTTGCTCAGCCGTCCCGTCCGTCCGGCAAATCATGCGGCCCTAGTCACTTTGGTACGACCAGTCCCACGTCCTTCACTTCTGTCTAGTCCGAATCCATTCGACCAGCCTCCAGATCCGGATCTTCTCGCCCTACTACTCAGTTTGCTCAAGTTCAGTCCAGTGAGTTGTTGTTGTTGTTTTTGTTGTTGTCGTCGTCGTCCTTGTTAGTCCACGCTGTCCCCTTGATGCTACTGTTGTTTTTTTCTTTCTTATTATTAATATATTATATTTCACATTTGCTTGACTTCAAGCTGTGTGCCGAACAAAACAGTACGACAGGGGAGATTCCATGATTGGTTTTGTTTGTGGGCGCAACACTGCCAGGTTTCTCAGGCCAAAGCACATGGTCCACATCCGGAGCCCTTAGTTATCCAAAACTTAACCCGGAAGGCAGCGGGATGAAGTGTTTGATCCCTAGTCCACTGGGGGCCAGTGACTGGTTGCTCAATTCATGCGCCATTCGGATGGGGCCAGAAATCCTGGGTGCCCGGTACACCCCTCTGCTACAGATGCCGGTGGGCAGTGTTATACGCCTCATACGTTACCCGTGGTTGGTTTGGAATCAGGATTTAGCCATCTCCTCTAGACTTACTATCCGTCAGTCAACCCAACGGAGAGCGCCGAGCATCCGCTTCCGTCCTCTTATTTTTGTGAAAACACCTGCACCACGAGAAGGCAGTGAGTAGGACTTCCTCAGCAGAGGCTGTAACAGACCTACGGTCATTTGGGAGCATTTCGAGAGGCGTTTAGTACAGGTAGCCACTTCGGAGCCTGAGACCCCCAACCGCGAACATGCTGACGCATTTGGAGGCTCACATTCCGTTTGTGATCCAGTCGATCTTACATTATCCTTTCAACTGGATTCTCTTGGTCGCACACGAACTTTGGCTATTTGTCTGGCTCAGTGAGTTCTTGAATCCTGTTGTAAGGAACTAGACATCCAGACAAACTCAGAAGATAGTAAAACCGGAGTAAACACGATCAAATAAGTTTTTTTCATCTTTTACGTTATGCGTGGCCGCTGAGATGCAAAAAAGTGTGGTACCTAGTACGATATAGGTGGATTACATCTTTCCCCCTAGTTAACATGGCGTGGAGTAACACGAGTGTGGAGTATCGACCACTTTAAGAATGTGTGTGCAATATATGTAAAAGGTGTCTTTTTGATGACCAATTTGTTCTTGTCGAGGTTATCCTTGAAATCAGTGCTCACTTGTGCCTCTGTATTATGCCAGTCTCTTGAACTTTGTGTTCTGTAGTCTGACTGGTGTTCAGGCGACCAATTCCTCATATAGTCGTTTGCATGACTGAAAAGTGAAGGGTTCGTCTGTTCCGGTCTCTCTTCTCATTGGCAGAACGTACATGAGCATACCAAACAGGCCAACGTACTCGAAAACGTCATCCATTACCAATGGATCAGCGTACCCTTTTTAGATCATGGCTAGATTCGGAGGATGTGGAAAATAATCGAGGCAGATGTATTAGATTTCACTCACTCACCGACTACCGATCGGGCTTTGTCATGTGCGAAAGTTGATTAGTGCACGAGAGAGCAGATATTCAGTTCATAAACAACGATTCGCTTTTTAAACAATTCGTAATTTTGTGAAAACTACTACACAAGAAATATACATGAAAAACCATTCTGTCTCAGATTCCACCATACCAAATCTAGTCATGGAACCGTCTTGGTTTTTCGTGTGGTAGCCTCACCTGATCTATTGGGACCTTATGTGGTTCTTCGCCACTCCAAGTCTCAGGGTTCGGTTACCGGTTATCCCCGATAGTGCAATGGGCCCTCGTGGCTATGGGGTATGTACCCCTTCCACTGCGCTCATGCGGAAGCATGTAATGAGAAAAACATCATTAGTGGTAGGTGATAGTCCTACAAAGTAAATAGTTGGGCTTGCTTACTTCATTATCTGATCCTCAGTATCGGCGCGCAAAAATTGTTAGTGAAATTTGTTCGTTCAGTTTGATGGGTACAATGAATAGACACGAGGGGAGTTTTTTTACTGTTCAGAGTCTTCAGTACATGAACGTATACTTGGAGTGCTCAACAGGCTTCTTTCGACGCTAGCGTAAGTCGTCTCCGTTCATTGGGTGACCACAGACCACCAAAACTGGGCATCGTATAGCCGAAAATACTGGCTGCGCTTTCCAGGAAGAAAATATGTTCCTTTATGATTTTCATAATAGTATCCGTCTTCCTTTCAGAAGAGACTTAATTCTCCTTAATCTTGTTTGAAATAGATGACCATTCTCAGAACATATAGTAATAATAATTCAGTGGTAGTTCAAGATCTGTGCAGACTTCTCGGACCCAAATTTTCCCTTTAATTGATCTCCCTTGACGTTAGCTCACTATCTAATAAAGCAATGAGCCTTCCTGTAGCGAACTCTTAAGAACTCCAAAGTAGATTTATTCCGTTTCTTTAAAACAACATAGCCCCAACTCAGTAATCGCACTTCGGTGCCCCAAAAGACTTCGTCCGCTTGTTCCAGCTCGCATGTCGTTCGATTTGATCAGGATGACGCTGGGATCACTTTAAACGTGAATAATGAACGTACACAGCTAGACTGTCATCCTTTTAGCAGTTGTGTATGTTTGTTTACGCAGTTTAGTTTGGTTCTATCCCTGTCAACAGTAATAGTCTGAAGCGTCGGTGCTTGTTCATCTCTTCTAGACTTACGCCATAAATTACAGATCTCTTAATACCAAAAGCATATAATGCAAATTTTTTTTACCTCAGCTTCCTTGAAGTGTGCTGATTTCAACGCCTAAGTCAGATGCTCATGGGAGACAGTCACAGTCGCTATTCAAGCTCGTGAGACCTACAACAGTGTTTGTCTCATTCAGCTGTGCTGTGGTCAAAAAGCGTATCTACTAGGGTATATGAACGTGTGCCATAAAATTGGTATCTACCGAACTTGTGTTCTGCGCCTTAACAGCCTTGCATTGACACCAACTGCATTGCCGCCAGTTATTGTATGTGGTTCAGTTGCAGAATATTCTACATTATGGTTTCCCACCGCTGTCTCTGTTCACGTCCTAATGCGTGCTCGTTCCTGTTTGTTTAACCTGTCGTGGAGTTACCGCATATCCTGTCTGTCCAGCTCCGCAACTCTAGTTGTCCACCGACAGTCTGTTTTTTGGGCGAAAAATCCTGAACGGTCATCGGTGCATATGGATGTACAGGGCTCAAACAAACCTGGCTACAGATTGAGGATGCCTTGTTTCCTCAAACAAAGACCGTCCGTTCCGTTCATCCAGTCATTAATCACACACTTCTGTGCTTTGGTCTTGGTTGCTACCTCAGCAGCATCGTCGAGTCGAAGGCAAAAAATAGATGCATAAAGTGAAAAAGAGCCAAAAGCAAGGTAAGAGGAGGAAGTTACGAATACAAGGAAAGAGTTCGAACACAATTACGCCACTGGACACGACATAGCCGTATCACTCAATGTCTACAGCCATCTGGTAGCCGGGTCTCGTGAACCCATACTCGGAAATCTGTTTAGATGCAGTACTTGATCCGGAGGTTGACCTCTGGTTCCCAACACCCAGCATCTAACCTCAGCATTTCTGATACGGTGTTCCCACCATATTTGGGCAATGCTACGAAGAAATCGATGCTTAAACACGGACAGTCTTCTTCAATCTTCTGCCTGCAGCGGCCATGTTTCTGAGCCGTATAAAAGAATAGAACTAACCGCCGCATTGTATACTCGACCTTTATGAGACAATCGAATGTCACGCCGACGCCACAGACGACAGGTTAACAAAAGCCAGTCGCATCTTCTCTATACGTGATGGCAATCCCTCTAATATCTGACCACCTGATGAGATGCAACTACCCAGGTAACAAAATTTATCCACTTCAGCTAGAGCTTTCCCTAACAAGACAAGATTTGGTGTCGAGCCAACCCAGTCCTGCATCAGCATTTAACACTTTGTTGGTGCAAAACGCATCCCAAATATTCCTGCACTCGTTAAAGCTATCTAAAAAAGTTTTCAGCTTACCTGGATCTTCACTCAAAAGAACAACATCGTCCGTGTATTCAAAGGGGAACAGTTTACTGGCTGAACAAAGATCGATGCTTATGTTCTCACACGAGGATAGAGCAATGTCAAGAACCGATTTAACTTCAAAATTGAAGAGGAAGGGCGAAAGAGAGCAACCCTGATGAATATCACTTCTCCTGATGACCTCGGGTAAAAGATCGTCGTAAGCACGAACTCGGCTTTGGCTGTTTAGGTTCAAGCATTGGAGGAGAAATAAATTTCTCTGGCATACCCTTCAGTGAGAGGCAGTGCCAGAGAACTGTGCGATTGGCTGAGTCGAACGACGTTTTGAGATCAAGAAAGACAGATGGTAGGCCTAGGGAAGATGTGTCTGTGCTCTAAGATTTGTTGAAGAGTAGAGATGTGGTCGATACAACCCCTACCAGGTGTCAAGCCGATTTGATTCTCACGCGTACACATTTCGCGGGCACTGGGTAATCGTTGGAGAATAAGCCCGGTGAGTAGTTTAGACGCGGTATTTACCGAACTAATTCCTCTGTGGTTTTCACAAGAGGACCTGTCACCTTTCTTGTAAACCGGCACAATTTTCGGTGTCTGATCACTATCCCAAACAACCCTGAAGTGTTTTGTTATCTCCGAAACCGAAGCTTTACCTTCATCGTTTAAAAAAGAGCAAGACAACTTATTCACTCAAGCCGCATTATCGTTTTCAAATAACTTATCTCCCACATAACCTCCATTTCTGAAGGAGAGTGATATTCATCTGCATTTTTTCTGTGGCAGTGTATTCGGAAGATCCACTGTGAAAGTGGGCCAACTGAACTGTCCCTTAAGGTGCTCCGGACAACGTTCCTAAGAGTGGATCAGTGAGCCATCTGATTCCTTGATTAACTCACTTACACCAGGCTTCCGTGAACCGGTACTTCTAATCAAGTGGTGAAGGTTGCGAGTTTCGTCGATAGACGCAGCCTCCTCCATCACTACAAGACTGCACCTAGAGTTGGTGTGATGGATTGCGTGACTCCGTAACCCAAAGAGCTATGCTGGACGGGTTCCTCAAGCTGAACATGCAATCATGCCTGACAGGTCGACGGCTGGAGACGAGACGGAGTGGAATCTGCGAACCAGCTGATGGGCAACATCTGGTTCGAACCACTGTGTCTCTGGAGAGGACACTGCAGCGAATAAACACGGAGAAAAGCAGTTTGTCGGTCAAAAAACTCCACTAGATGGACGTAGGAGTGAAGTACTTGGGGTTTCTCTGGACAGTGGGAGAAGTCATCGCACTTTGTTGGGCAGTTATCACCTACCACCAAAGCTGGACAGCCCCCGACCCAAAGGATGCTACCCCATCCATGTTCCGCTTGCTCCCTTGTATGCATGGGACTGAGGACCGAATCCGAAAACCGAATCGACTACAAAGCATCAGCGAAGAAAAGGCAGAATGCTTGCAACAATCAGGTCTCACGTGACAGACCAGAAGAAGTTCCTTCATGGGTGCTTCGGTCACGTTCCCGTGCTGGGTTAACGCCCGACTGTTTTGTGGGTCAGACTTTTGAGTCGGAGGCTCTGGTTAGGGTTCCTAAAGAAAACCGACCTCTGTGGTGTAGGCAGCCGCGAAGTATGATTCACTTTGGAACCTCCAGCATCTTTCCTGTAAAGGGCCTTATTATTTTTCCTCCCTCAATTTAAGATCGATGCAGATGCTGTGGGTAATTGCGGCTCTGAAGCAAGCAGTAGTAGTTCAGGAGTTTGGCATAAATCGAATGCATTCCTCAAGCCTAAATGTTCACTTCGTTTGGCTGCCGTCAATGTCCGCAAACAAAGACCGTGGAGTTCAGCGACTATTTGTGTCCTCAGTTATGAGGTCGTAGTCAAAATGTTGCTCTCGGAGCTCCGCCTCCTCCGAATGTCCCGAAATCAAATGAGCTGCCTCCCTGCACCGTGTACTCTTCGTCTCTCGCTATACGGTGTTGATTTTTCGTTTCTATCATCGCACACAACGGTTGAGAAACTAGGTCGTATACCGTTCATCTTCGTTCAATCTGCACTCACAAGCTAAGGAATGAACGGTTGGCTGACTCACAAGTTTATTTCAAAGTCACACTTCAGTTGTCATATAAGGGTGTAGTTCAGCACTAATATTAGATTCGCGAGCGTCCTGCCGACCTTCCATCACTTCGGTGCGTCAGTGCATCAGTTTGACTGGCTAGGTGACTGATTTAACTCGTGAAAAATATTTTTTACTTATACAGTTCACCAAAACTGATCAAGTTATATCTGCACTGAATTTAATCAGCCTGATATATATATATATATATATATATATATATATATATATATATATATTATATATATATATAGTCATCAGTTTGTGAAAGTGAAGAACATCAATCCTCATCGGTAGCAGGACGTCACACCACACCACATCGCGCCACGCTGTACAAAACGACAACTAAAATACTACCCCTTCTAATATCCAAGATGCGAATTAGGCAGGCTCATTGTTGACATCAGAAGCAGTTGAGTGCAAATCCGTTTTGAGTCTGCACTTCCGTAACTCCACCCAGGATTTAGCATAGTATGAAGGCCTCAAATGGGTGCTATGTCTGTCGGATGCTGACCGTACATAATGCTAATTTCAGGGAGATTACCAGGTTGAAATAGAACGTATAAAGATTCATTCCCACTCGCCGTGGTTTGTTTGTCATTGAATCTTTTACTGTCCATTCGCAATAATGAATCAGTATGCAGGATCCATTGCTGGCGTGGTAAGGTGTTATCTACCAGGGATTGGTGGAATGAGGTTTCATGTTGCGAATAATTCGCCTACATCTGAGGGCGAGAATCAGGAGTATTGTTTACAGGCATTAAAGCAGATAGAAAGCACGAAGTGAATAAGATGTTTGCAGATTGATGTTCTTAAACGTAATTTCACAGAATCTGTTCGAATTGTGCTTTCAGGAGTAATTGGTTAACTCTTCCTAATTACTTTGACTCTGATCTAAAACCAGTTCGTAGTGACTCCTCCCTTAGTTTCTCAGTAAGAACTCTAAGTGTCTAACTTTCCACACACCAGCCGATACTATTCATTTGTGTTGTTCTTTCAAACATAAATTCGCATCCTCTAAAGACCACACTACTCGTTTCTAATTGATAAAGCACTAAGCGTACGTGTGCGGCCGAACCTTATGTTCGGCCACGTTAGCAACCAATTAGGCTGATCGTATTATCCACCAGTCACTTGTGAGTCGGTCGCCCAAGGCCCAACGTTAACATTTGGTTACAACTCGATGTAAGAGTTCCAGGCAGGCATCGAACACCCAATATCGATAAAAGTTGTCAACCCCACGATAGCGATTAAGGGGAACTCACCCGAGCTCCGAATTTCCTCACTCACTCACACACACACACTCGCACGACCGCACGCACAATTTAATCTAAGCTACTTCTGAGTATTGTGGTAAATTTCTTCCACAGCCGTTTCAAAATGTTTTCATGCGCAGTCTGTGCGTCTTCTGTATGTGTTGATAAATCACGTGACGGCTGCTGAGGACATTGCGAAATCAGTAATATGTATGGGTGGGATGAGGGCAGCATTTATCATATCGATTTTACTTCTGTTTATTGGGTACAATCAGGTTTTGACGACTAATGTGTCAGAACCGAGATCGGTTCGGAGTGTATCGAAAAATCGATGCGCCATGTAAAATGTTATGGTAAAATTTTATTGTAAATGGTTTTACAACCGGTCTTGAAAAAGATTACCCGTGGTGGTCGAAACGTCGACAACCTACCAACGATTTCGACTACGCTGTGCTATTAAACAATAAAGTTTTGACGATGATTGAAAACCTGTAAGCCACATGTTCGCTTTACCGAAAGTCAGATTATTATCAGTTTAGTTTGTCGAATTTCCATCAAAATAAAGTCGTATTCTTCTTGTTGACCGTATGACTTGGAATATAGTGTGGAGTTTCCGAAATGACTTGTGGTCTGTTGTTAAAATATGCCTTGCCATCGATTATGCAGGTGTGTTGTACGTCTTTTGGTTGGCACAGTCTCGCGTTGACCTTAAGTTAAACCCAACTCGGAGTGTGTTCAGCTACATCTGTACGCAACTCCCTCTCTCTCTTTCTTTCTTTCTTGCTTTCTTTCTTTTTCTCTTCGGATGTCGGTTGATCCACATACATATTCAAATTCACTTAGCAAATTTAATTCGAAGTGACATTGAAACCCTGTTCGTACTGAGATGAAGAATTAGGACAGCAGCAACCATGCGTGATCGTCATTCTGCAGTTGGTTTCAGTTGAGATTCAGCTAAATAATTCCCGAAATAAATTCTGCAATCTCGCGACTTTAAGCATTTGGAGCGATTAATGTTTTGGTTAAGGCCTCTGTCGAGCAGAGAAGCTGGATACATCTTTAGGTAATCCCTACATAACAACGTCAGCAAGCGTCGCTAAAGCAGCCACCAACGCTACCAAAACAGTTTTTCTAATTTTTTTTCTTTTGACTATTCTTAAGGAGACCGTAAAATGAAAAATCGTTGCGAGTGTACACCAAATATCATTACCTAGAAACGTCTCATGCAAGAATCAGCCCAGTTCGATAAAGTGGCAACAAACAAACGGCGTTGTTGCGAATTTAACATCGAGTTAGTTTAAATACTAAGCTGGTCAACGGAATTTGTTGTCTGTAACAACCAAAGCTGTGCATGAGGACACTGGTGGTACAAGATTGTGGTCTGTATTTGATCACACCTTGGATGTTGCCAAAAGCAAAATCTTTCACGCGTGGATCGATTACTATGCAGAAAATCAGATATTGTTCATCAAGCATCACGAAATACGTAGTACGCTGTGACAAGTGTATCTGATATGCATAAGTGGGACACATGCGTGAGCCGATTTGCTCAACCGTGGTTCATTTGCTAACACAGTGCAACCTTTTCTTCGCACACGAAATCGTAAAGCGTATTAAGTCTTCGCGCGCGTTTATGTATGACAGGCGTTGTTTGCTTTGTTCATGTGCAGATTTCCGCCAAGGTAAACACAAAATACACCATCGATTACCTTATGCGGAACCTTTGACATCGTGTGTGTCCGTCTTAGTGACCAACAGACGTTGACAAAAGGACAACAAGGTAAGCTTATTTTCCGTCGGTCAGCTAAACCACTAAGGGTAACAAAGCGCCACTTTGAAGCACAGTTGTGTACGTCTGTGTTTATCTGATGATGACCGGAGTATTTTAGTGATCGGAGATTAATTTACCGCGGTTCTGCCAGATGTGAATAAACTAAATGCAAAATATACACGACTAGGGGGACCTTTACACAACATGGATAAAATATGACAGAGGCTAACATGTGCGCATGCGACCGTAGATAGCTTGATACTCAATCAGGGCGACTAATAAAAATAACTGATTAGAGGGATCATTGTTGTCGTCGCCATTGTTGATGTCGTCATTGTTATCATGGTCGTCGTCGCCACCATTATCGTAAAATCATAAACTGACAGGTAGTGCACCGAACGTAGTGTTGTTCCTCATTGGTGTAAATAAAAGATGGTTTTTAAACAGTAAAACCTTATAAACGGAGAAAGGAATAACACTCTGGCCACCCCGCAATGCGCGGAATGATCGTGTTCGCATACGTTCACCCTTTAACAGTGTGGCTCGATAGAGGATAACAACTAGGTAGTCGTTGTTCAGAATTAGCAATCATTTTCCTCGTTGAGTGTCCGATCAACTGGTAAGCGAATCTTTTGAACCACAATCGGGGAGACGAAGAGCACCTACTGTTTGTGCTCTCTCTCCATGCACTTCATGATTTTTCTCTGCACCATTTTTTTGCGTCGCTGTGATTTCTTCCATCTTGATTCAGAAATTACGAACAGTTTGCGATATGAGAGATAGTTTGCCGTTACACACAGCAGTTGTCTTAGTCAACCGGCAGCAGTCAAACAATCATCGTGGTGGACTTTAGACCCTTCTGTCTTGAGTTCGAATCCTGCTGCTGTTGTCTGTCAATTTTCTCAGGTAGTCGCCAATTATTCGTCGCGACCCCCTTTTTCTATACTGCACCATTGTTATGTAACACAAATGAAAGAAAGAATAGGAAGAATAGTGTCCGCGTAGTTCGATTTGATGGGGTAAAAAGTTCTTTGGGGACGCATCAAATACTGGAAACACCATCATTTTGTCACTAACCATATCGTTTTATCCTGCCATTACTATATTTTTTGGACAGACGGTCAATAATCTCTCATCTGCTGATATGTTGCATACACACACCAAGTATGACAACCGAGAAAGTCTACGGTCGTGACGTCGTAATCCAGAAGACGTGCCCGGTAATTAAGTTCTCCATTGAAAAATCACTCACTCGGACGTCACTAAAATCCAACGTAACAATCGTGCTTTTTGCATAACAGCGGTCCAATCCACTTGAAGACGGTCGTTAACTAATCAGAGGATGTAATTGTGTAGTTCGTGTGCTTTCTTTTACCTTATTGCGTCCGGTCCGTCTGACGTAGTCGCGTTCATTATCAATCCACAACTGTCCATAATTGTTTCGAGTAATCACCTACTCATCTATTCAGTAAGTAGCGTGCGCACTCCGCGGGGCGACGTGTGGCACTTGACGTAGGATAAAGGTGTAGTGGATAAAATGGTCATCTCAGCATAATCCAGCCTGTTTTCTCCAGGTATCCGTAAAGTGATTTTTAAATGACAAATGAATGCAGACGCTAAAGCTTAGCTTACGTTAGATACGAAACTTATCCCGCATTAGTTGACATATCCCTCATGGAGTCTGTTATTGGAAATGGGGATAATCACATAGGGATGATGGACATTGTTCTTGTTCTGGATGTCTCTTAGTAGGTCCATAATAGGCTCCAGCAGACGCTCAACGTCTTAAAAAACATTGCGCGCTAGTATTGGGAACTCTTTCGTGCTTCAGTACTTGAATACAGAGTTCTGCTTCCGGTTGCTTCGGAGGTTCACTGTATTCACCTCAGGGAGCTTCAGTCGGTACTGTTGGAATAAATTTATTGGCGATTGACCGACTGAGCTGTCTTCAAAAGTACTCAACCCAACGACCAAGCAGTTTAATGTACTGTGCGTAGGTTTCCAACGGTTGTCTGATGCTGTTTCACTAGTCGAGTTTGTTGACTACCCGTGTCACGAATCGGTTTTGTGATAGCGTTGACAGTTTCGTTCAATCACTTTCATTTCTGGCGCATCGATGTTTAGGTATTTTTCACAAAAATAGAACTATGTGTATTCTCAACAGTTAAAGTGCACCGAAATGATTTCGGAAATCATCGTGCAATCTCGCGACTGATGGTCGTTTTTTCTGCCACGGCAAGAAATGTGATTTCCAAACCAGCCTCAGTCGTTCAAGTTTCCATAATAAATGACTTATCTTTCAATCAAAAGCCCTGTACAATGGATACGTGCATGTGTGTGGCAAGGGAAGGACCATATCCCTTTGTTCACCAGTGTTGCCTATATACCTTTTGTTCTTATCATAGTCTGTCATTTTGAACATATAACCAATCGAACTTAAGAACACATGGTATCATCTATTGTTTTTTCTGTTTCTCTTTCCTGTAGTCCAAACGTGTGAGCGCTGAGGATGCCCTAAAATCGCCTTTCGTTGCTGCCGGACGAGCCCGATTCCACAGCAGCGCCTGTTCCTGTTGTCCGCATACGTTGTGTCCACCCGGGCCATCAGCAGTTACATATGCCTCAGCCACCGCTCGACCGTTTGTTTCAACCGCTACCGGTCCGGTGTGGATGGATCTGTTACCTGTTTGTGGTGGTCCTCTCAGAGCCGGAGCGCTGAATTCAGCTAACACCCTGTCTTCCTCGTCCCCGTGTACTCCACCTTCCCCGTACACTCCGCCTCATTTGGTCGGTCCGGCTGAGCTGATGCTGGGTTTGCATCAGTTTGGTCTAAGATCCACGGGATTTCCTTCGCAACCGCTTACCATCCCTCCACCACTAATCATCCCGCCCCAAATCGACCTGGAACCCGTTTACACAGATGTGCATGGAGCACGAACGTTGAATACGGAAGTCCGAATGGATAGTCTAGAAGAAGCAAAGAGTAAATTCTAGGTTTCATTTACGTCCGAATATGATTAGACAACCCATAACCATCTGGATGTGCTGAGATATTTCCTATATAGTCCAGGAAACTTTTACTTTTTACTTTTACTTTTACACGACTATCTCCTGCGAGAGGATAAGTTGGCTCCATAGATATCACGGACCATTGCTGACCACGCGCGGCGGTCGGAGGCAAGCTCCAGGATGCCTAAATTCCGACAACTGCATTCGAGAACCCCCCTTCCTCCAACCACTTTTGAAATCGTGTGAGATGTAGGTGTTACAGCTATTATTTCACTTCAACTAAGGTGTTCTGCTTATTCTTGAAATACGGTTAGACGGTGTTCATCCTTTGCGTATCCCTGTATGTACAGTCTACTCAAAAAATTCGGATCACCTCAGTTCCGTCGAAATCCTGACATACGGTCGAATTCCAGTTCATACAGCTGTTGCTACTCTCAGTAGCCAAAAATATACAATAGACACTACTGCTTAGTGATAGAGAATAGCATTAGTAGCATAAACTGGAATTCAATCGTATGTCTAAATTTCGACCAAAGTGAGGTGACCCCGAATTTTCGGATAGCCTTTACAGTGCCATTCGATAGATAAAATTCGCAAACATCTTATCTCTCTGTTCTTTATCCGTTACGTCCCAATTCTAAATGGATATGCGAGGTCACAATGAGTCGTGATGAAGAAGTTGTAGCTCTCCGTAATGACGGTAACTTGGAGTCACGGAAAAATAAAGGGCTGATTCTCAGACCTAAGCATTCTCTTCACATAACTGCTCTCAACGTCCGCACACTTCGCCCAGCGGGGTAACAGGCTACCCTAGCCAGAACTCTTGGAACTTTAAAAATAAAAGTGTGTCGTATCTCCGAAACACGCATACAAGACCCCACTTCAGTGTTAGCACTTTGGTGCCCAGCTACAAAGTCGGCTTCTCTTTTTACTCTTCGCGTGTCGGGCGATTCGGTATTTAGTGCTCGTGGTCAGGCTGACGTTGGCATCATTCTGAGCACGGAAGCTGAGCGCGCACTGCTCGACTGGATCCCAGTCAGCAGCCATCTCTGTGCAGTTCGGTTAAATGTATCTATACATGTCAACAGCAATGGACTGAAGCGTCGCCGTCTGTTTTTCGTTTCTGTGTGCACCCCAACTGACTGTAGCTCTCCTGAAGCTAAAGGTGGATTCTGTAATGGTTTACTTCAACTGCCCCGCAGCGCGTGTCTTACGGACATCGTGGTTGTTTCTGGTGATTTCAGTGCTAATGTTAGAAGCCCTGGACGAGGCGAAGAGGTATAGGGGAGGTTGATTTGATCCTCTACTCGATTGAACCGATAACGATGACCGACTCATCCAAATATAATCCTACCATAAAATATTCTTAGCTAGTTCATATTTCTCGTACCAAAAGTGGCACCGACTGGCGTCCTCTTGCGCCTTCACAGCGTTGGACCCAGATCGAACACATTGCTATCAGTTACCGCTGGCGCGGGTCAGTTCAGGACTCGATCATTTTTATCCATGTCTGCAAACAATCATCACGCTCTTGTCGATGGCCGAATCTACACCAAAACCAACTGCCCGCTGCAGTTACTACTGGGCAATAACCATCGATCTTCTTTTCAGGCAGAATTATCCGCCAGGTTATCGATGTAGTCAAATGCCCAGGATCCAGAATAAGGGTGAACAGAGATCAAATAGACCCCATTTGAGACTGCCGACGCTGCCCCAAGTCCAACAACCAGACACAGAAACGATGGATATTCGTATCTTGAGGTACGCTGTTAGATGCTCGCAGATCGATTCCTTCAGAATCAGTATATGATGAGACACGGAGATGACCTGAACACCAACTGATGCGGAGCCTGAGGAATGACCGTGAACAGTGATGGATTAAGAAGTGTAGATCGAAAAGAGTGCGACGATTCGCAAGAGCCTCGACCATTTCTGTCTAATAAAAATACCGATCCACAAACATTAGGTGTCAGCCAACTTCTCAAAGAGGCGAACGGCTCACTGATTCAGCTTCAGTAGTGTCGTCTAGTTCGTTGGGTGGAGCATCAAGAAAAACAGTTTGACCGACCTTCATCCACAGCAGGTGCACTGATTAGCATTTGGAGAAGCAGTTTGAATGCTCTTTATCCACGACAAGTCTCCGAACTACCACGATGGTTACAGCCCTAGTTGTTGGCACCAATCCTACGTCGAGAATGAAGACTCTGTATGAGATAAGCTATCCAAAACAATATAAGCCTGCCAGATCGAACCGGATGTGCTGTTTCCGTCTATTTTCAAAGGCGGTGACTTGGCATTATCAATGGATGCATTTGAGTAGTAGGAGATTACCTTTGCATAATATGATTCATCATAGGAGTCGATCGCTGTGCAGGAAGCGGGTTGTTACCGTTCAAAGCCAGTGACGGAAGGGTGCTATATCATGTAGTGTAGATGTTCAACAAACCGTTGAGAGCCAGCCCGGATAGCCTTGTGGTTAAGGTGGTCGATTCACAATCGTTCACCCCGGGTTCGAATCTCCGTGTTAGCTCGGTGGATGTGCACTGCTGATGATGCCCAACAAAGATGAAACAGCTGCACAGTGCTCCCATGGTTTTCAATAGTGGATTGAGGGTTGAAGCTGCATGATGGATCATATTATCACTGGAGTTGGAAAAACTCTTCAGTTTAATGTGACAGAAGGAACAAGTTCCAAAGAGGTGATTTTAATAGGTAATCGTACCGATTTATAGGAAAGACGACAGGTCTTCCTGTGAAACCGAAAGGGGATGAAGTCTAGTTAACATGGCATCTAAGCTGTTCGCTGGTATTATTCTCCACCACCTACCTAATGTTCCGGAACAGTGCTCGAGAGAGAATCAGACTGGACGTAGACCTGATTGAGACTGTGTTGATCACATGTTCACTCTTGGAAAAATTTTAGAACATGGGCACACCTTCTTTAGGCCCGTCATCTGTTTTTCTAGATTGGAAAGTGGCGTTCGACTGAGTCGACTGCATAGTTCTCTGGCGTTGCTTCTCATTGAAGGGTGTAGCAGAAAAGATCAATTCCCTCCCAAAATCCTTGTATGTGAATAGCCGAATCGTAGTTCGGGCTTAGGGGTGGTCTTTCACCCGAGTACATCACGAGAAGTGTTGTTCGTCAGGATTGTCCCTTTCTCTTTTTCTCTTCAACTTTGTGATTGATGTGGTCCTAAAGACCTGCTCTTTTTATCATGTCAGGCTGCCTTTTGGTATTCCGTCCTAATCGGGACTGATTTGTGTACGTTTAATCGATGGAGAGACTCGACGAAATTCCGGGGTCTCGAAATGCGAGACCTAGTAATGGGTGTCTGTTACCATTGGTTTGTTGCGGTGAGGCTAGCTGTTGCGTTAGGTACTTCTACACCTCCAGCCGAGTTCACCAGAGAAATTCACTTCCGTCCCTAAATCTTTGTTTCGTGAATAGCCGAAGCGTAGTTCGGGCTTAAGTTGATATTTCGCTGAAGTTTACCCCGATAAGGAGTCCGCGATTTTTTCGGGTGAGGTTAGTTACAGTGAACTTCTCCCTCGTGGAAAAGTTCCAAACTCTGGATATGCGGACGACATAGTTTTTCTAATAGAAGAATCAGGTAAGTCGCAAGGTTTATTGGACAGCTTGAATTACTACGTAGCAGTGTTTGGTATGCGTTTTGCACTTTCAGTGTGCAAGATGCTGTTGCAGAATTGGGTTAGTCCAACACCAAACCTTTCAGTGTCCCGGGTGAGTACAGACCAGGTTGTTGCTACCTTACCATGCTGATCGGGTTTGCGTGCTACGATGACTCGGAGGACTATGCCGATTGGTACGCAAAGAGCTCCTCCAGGGTCACCTATATCGGACAGGACAAGGGTGGTAGACGGACAAAAGTAACGTGTTGTTAGTGGGCGTGGCGGATTTTCCCCCTGATATCGAACTCTCTACATAAAAGCCACAGAAGCCCATAGATGGGAAAGTGACGCGTGCGATTGTGGCCCGTCACTAAATAAAGCCATTATCTCTTGGTTTTTACTCAGCTGTCCTGAGTTGGGTAAGATTCACTAGGAATCGTTGGGTATCCTGGACTGGCAGGCCGCCATCCGAAAGGCGTATGAACCGATTGTTCGGTCACCGGCTCCCGACACAAAAAAACTTCATGTTACCCGATAAGTAGCACTCGGCTGTGCACGGGGTAGAATTGTTACCTCGAGCAAAAAGCCGAGTAACGCTGAGGATGCCACTTCATACCTAATTCCCAGGATTCTTCAGGAACCGTTCCCCTGCGCACCGCTCACGAGCAGGTTCCATTGGGGACATCCGTGAAACCGGCTCCCCCTCTCTCAGGAGCTAGCTGCGTAAGAGTAAAAAGTAAAAGAAGCCAAGTTCTGTTATCTGAGCAGCTTCATTTCTCCCGTAGGTTGGATATCGGATGAGGTGTCTTTGCATACATAGAGGGCCGTTTTGGCATTTGCCAACGTGAGTCATCTGTGGCATCGACATGACATCCGTTTATCTATCGAGGGTCGAGTATTTGCTGCAGCAGTCAGGCCAGTGCTTCTGTATGGTTCGGAGACGTGGCTACTGCGAGTGGAGGATATACGAAGTTTGTCGGTATTTGAGCACGGATGTCTTTGTAGCATTACTCGAACTTGGTAAGAACAACGTATAGACAGTGCTGAGGTTCGACGGAGAGTCTAAGGCTCACGAAGGAAATCGTTATGTGAAGCACTAAAGTTCATGAGATTGAGATGGTTGGGCCATGTGTTGCGCATGTCCCTTGACAGGATTCCTCGGCGCGCATTGTTTGCTGAGGCGGGTACCGGTTGAGAGATGAGTAAGGGTGGCCATTTCAAGATATTGGAGAAAGTTATGAAAAACCTAACCACTGGACTTGGTTATGTAGGGCGTGTTAGGCTTTTCGAATGGGGCCCAAGAGACCATCCCACTCAGGGGTTGGATACATTGGAGGATGCGGCTAGGTGTCGTAGTCAGTGGTTCTCTTGTATTGACGAACTTCTTTTGTCAACTTGATACCAATATTTGTAGCTCTTTTATAGCTCCTTTAATATCCCTATCCTTTCTCATTGTTTCCGATTGAGGCTGTCGCCAGGTGATAGCAACCAAAGCCGTCACACTCAGTGTATGGTTAATGGTTGTCTGAACCGAAGTACTCGCCAGAAAACAAATTCACATCACGTTTTTTTTCTGGAAGTCATTTCCGTTAGTTCTGTTCTAGTACGGTAATCTAATTTGTTGTATAAAAGCAGCAAACACCGTTACTTGATCGTGTTTCTTTGTTATTCGGATGGTATCGCTCACGTCAGTTGTAAATATCGTTCTAGTTAACGCTCTCACTCCTGATACACACAAACACACACGCATGACATTTCGGTTCAAGTCCTGATTAACATGTGTACACCTTCGGTAGTCAAAACGGTATCTCAGGTCCAGAAGTGTTCTAACCAAATTGCTACACCGGGCGGGGGGAAAGACTTGAAGCAGTTACACACAAACATCAAAGCGTTCTCAGCTTCAATACCGGATTGGTTTTCAGCTGCTCAGTAGGCGCAGTTTTCTCATGACCGCCATCCCGTTTTTCGTCCCTGTTCATTCTGAACCAGAGAACTAACTGCATGGCTATTACTTGTCTAGGTCTTTCTACTCCTTGCTGATACACGACACCATTCATGAAGACTTTTCGATACATATGGTGACTGAACTGTGCAACTGACTCCATCATATAATAATAACAATATTAATAATAATAATAAAAATAATAATAATCTTCGAGCCCCTTTATTTGTTATGCAACAAATATACAATAATTCTGCCATCTCGACGGAACTGCACCTTGAGTTGGTGTGATGGATTGCGTGACTCCGTAACCCAAAGAGCTATGCTGGACGGGTTCCTCAAGCTGAACATGCAATCATGCCTGACAGGTCGAAGGCTGGAGACGAGACGGAGTGGAATCTGCGAACCAGCTGATGGGCAACATCTGGTTCGAACCACTGTGTCTCTGGAGAGGACACTGCAGCGAATAAACACGGAGAAAAGCAGTTTGTCGGTCAAAAAACTCCACTAGATGGACGTGGAAGTGAAGTACTTGGGGTTTCTCTGGACAGTGGGAGAAGTCATCGCACTTTGTTGGGCAGTTATCACCTACCACCAAAGCTGGACAGCCCCCGACCCAAAGGATGCTACCCCATCCATGTTCCGCTTGCTCCCTTGTATGCATGGGACTGAGGACCGAATCCGAAAACCGAATCGACTACAAAGCATCAGCGAAGAAAAGGCAGAATGCTTGCTACGATCAGAGGTTCTTTCACGGGTGCTTCGGTCACGTTCCCGTGCTGGGTTAACGCCCGACTGTTTTGTGGGTCAGACTTTTGAGTCGGAGGCTCTGGTTATGGTTCCTGAAGAAAACCGACCTCTGTGGTGTAGGCAGCCGCGAAGTATGATTCACTTTGGAACCTCCAGCATCTTTCCTGTAAAGGGCCTTATTATTTTTCCTCCCTCAATTTAAGATCGATGCAGATACTGTGGGTAATTGCGGCTCTGAAGCAAGCAGTAGTAGTTCAGGAGTTTGGCATAAATTGAATGCATTCCTCAAGCCTAAATGTTCACTTCATTTGGCTGCCTTCAATGTCCGCACACTATATCAGAAAAGGCAAAAAGCTGCCCTCGCCAGAATTCAAAGGACATTCCTAATAGCTGTATGCTGTGCCTTCAAGCGCTCATACAGGACTCCACTTCTGTCATCATGCTTCGCACCGCAGATAAAACCTCAGTCTACCACTTCACTCTTCGTGTGTCGTGTGATCTGGTTTCTGGGGCCCGTGGTCAGACCGGTGTTGTGGTTGATTTGAGCGTGAGAGCTGAGCATGCACTGCTAGACTGGATTGCGGTCAGTAATCGTGTGCAGTTCGGTTGGATGGCTCTGTTCATGTCAACAGCAAACTGAAGCGTCGATGCTTGCACGTCGTGTCTGACTGACTGCGGTTTCTCTGAATCCAACGACGATTTCTATCAGGTTTTGTCTCAAATTTTTCGAAGCTTGCGTTCATCAGACGTGGTGGTGATTGCTGGGGATTTCAGTACCCAAATTGGTCGTTCGGAAGATTCCGAAAGACCCTTCGTGGGCCCGTTTGCAATCCCCGCCGATCGTCTCATTCAGCTGTATTCTGATCAAAGATTGTTTCTTGCGAGTACGAACTTCCGCCATGAGAAGTGGCATAGACTGAGATGACGTCCTCCAACGTCTTCACAACATTGGACCCAGATTGACCATATTGTGATTGGTCACCTCTGGTGTGGATCAGTTGAAGATTTTCGCTCCCCCCCACACCTTTTGGTCCACTCCTGTGGACTCAGATCGAGCTTTGGTACGTGTTCGCTTCTATGTACGTCTCGTCCATGG
The DNA here is from genome assembly GCA_948099385.1 of Fasciola hepatica. NCBI lineage: Eukaryota > Metazoa > Platyhelminthes > Trematoda > Plagiorchiida > Fasciolidae > Fasciola > Fasciola hepatica. Next base: position 10,674,962 of record CANUEZ040000019.1, read on the forward strand.
TCGCACCAAAGCAAATGCCATTCGTTTCGCGCAGTTGCTTCTAGACGCTAACTGACGACCTTCTTTTCATGCGAAGCTGTTTGCAAAGATATCGATGCAGCCGGGTGTCCAAGACCCAGATGAACGATGGCAACAGACCAAGGAAGCATTGTTCGCCGTTCAAGTAGGCCTCACGAACGATGGATATCTTCGACGTCAGTTGCTGTGTTGGATGCTGGTAGATCTGTATCTACGGATACCGTACTCAATGAAAAGCCTAAACCCCTGAGAGGCCAACTGACTAGGAGCCAGAGGAATGACCGCCCGCAGTGGAGAATCGCAAAATGTAGGGAAATGAAAAAGACTGCATTAGTTGGCAGTACTCGCAGTCTTTACCATACGGGTCCACCAAAGTCCGGTGTAAGTGAGTTAATCAGGGAACCTGATGGCTTACTGGCTCACTCTCAGGAACGTCGTCTAGATCGTTCGGCCGAGCATTTTAAGGAACAGTTCACTCGACCCACTTCTACAGTGGACTTTCCAAATATACCTGCAAGGGGTACGATGCAGGTAAATGTCACTCCACCGTAGTTGGAGATCATGTGGAAGATAGGTTAGCTGAAAAGGTACAAAGCCACTGGACCGGATGGGTTATCTCCATCTTTTTTCAAGGATGGAGGCGAAGCTTTGGTTTCGGAGTTACCGAAACTTCTCCGGCTAATCTGAAATACGGGGACAGATATCGGATGAAGTGTCATCGCGCACACAGAGGTCGCATTTGACTTTTTCCACCCTTAGCCATTTTTGGCGTCGGCGTGACATCCGGCTATATGTCAGGTGTCGGGTGTGCAATGCGGCGGTTAGGTCCGTCTTTCTATACGGCTCAGAAACATTGCCGATAGAGGTAGGCGAAGACTGTCCGTGTTTGAGCATCGATATCTCCGTAGCATTACCTGAATGTGGTGGGAACATCGTATCAGAAATGCTGTAATTACACGTTGGGTGTTGAGAACGAGAGGTTTTCTGTATCGACTACTGGTTCTAAACAGATCAAGGTGGCTGGGACATTTGTTACGCATGCCCACCGATAGACCCTTTCGGCGTGCGCTGTTCTCCGAGGTAGGTAATGTTTGGAATGTAGGTCGAGGTGGTCAGTTCATGACATGGCAAAATGGTATGAAAACTTGACCGGTGGATTTGGCCAAGTAGGGCGTGTTAGTCTTTCGGGTTGGGGTCCACTTGATCCACTCACCAAATGGTTGGCAAGCTCAAGTGTTATGGTTAGGTGTCGCGGACTCGTCCTTTGTCTTCATGATTTCCACTTCTTATTTTGACTTATGGGTCTTTCTCACTTTATGCTTCTGTTCTTTGCCCCCTTTACTGGAAGATGCTGGTAGATGGCAACCGAAACCAGATCACAGAAGTATGAGCCCAGTGATTGAACAATCTGAAACTGAAACAGTAATTCTGGAAGTGATCTAGGCTGCCGAATGGGAAGATGACCGGCGGTGGCAGAATTCGAACCCAGGACCTCCAGGTGTGATGTTCGCTATAACGGCTGTTTGATTGCCGTCGTCAAGTTTGAACATACCATCATCGGATAAGGAAGCGGAAATGTTAGGCCATTTTTTTGAAGCTGGGAAATTGATCTAGTAACTGACGCCGGATTCGCAGTGCTCGTTCCCTAACCGCAGCTGAAATGTCGGTTGCTCTATACGGCTTGGAAACCTGGCCACCGCAAAATAGATAATTTGCTCATTGTCGGAATTCGATCACTGTTTCCTACGAAATATCTTCGGGATTCTCTATTTGTCACGTTCACTGAAGCTGATAGTGATTGAAAGACGATTCAGGGTGTTCAGTTCGTGGTATGTAATAAAGAGGTCGAATTTTTATGCGCTGAGCTTTTCTTGGTCAACTTCATACTCGTCTCCAGATCTTTTCAACAAATCCTTTGATGCGAACATCTTTCTCGCCACAAACTATCTCGAAAGATATTAACGTACGCCTTAAATTCACTCCACTGTGACCTCTTCAGATGCGTTACGGATTCTTCTACTGGATCAAATTACAGACACTCGTCTACTTACACAAAGGTATATGGGTGTTCTGTGGTGCCCCATCTTTGCTTCCATGCTTTCTTGACTTTAAAATAGTGTTATCTGATTATGTGTCAGTTGAATGCTTACCTCTCCGGGTGCATGAAACATTTGCTCGACTTTCACCATGGAGTTCACGATACCCACCTATCTAACTGTTGGAGTCATTCGGATAGTTGATGATGTCACAACGAATTTCTCCTGTGCTAGCATTGCTGTTTAAATAGATTTTATCTGACCTGTTCCGAAATGATCCAGGTCTGATAAAAGGGTCAGATAAACGCAGTAGATGATTGAAAAAGCTAAAGCTTTTCCGCATGCAACAGCCCGATCCAGTATTGGTCCGTTCTATAAAATGCAGTACGTGCAAGTCATGCTTTTTACTCATTACCACTTCATTTGTCAAGGTTGTTAAGCTACTCATCAGTGTACTGGGTCCAAAACACTTGTGACAAAGATCGTCCCTCGTACCAAACGTCTGTGGTGACCGTGATCATGCATTTCGTATGGTTGTTTAGGCGTTTTGGTTAGTCAAATCCGTGAAAAATAGTACCACAGTTAGACGAAATGTCTCATATATGTGCGCTTCCATTTACCTCTTTTATCTGCCTTGTTGATATCTTGTCCCGGCGTACACGTGTACAGATCCGCATTTGGCCACGTGGTTATATTCACGGGTCCTGGATCTTGACCTGATGGGCATGACATTCTACTGTTTGGGTGTTTCACGCACATGGAGGTCGAGTAGAAATGTGGGTTCGTTAAGTACCGGGTTGTATGCACGTGTTTGTGCATGTGCTTCCATTTGTGCCACGATAGATTTTTCCGTCGTTTTTTACGGACCGGTTGCACCCGTTGGTGCGCATGGGTCATTAGCTTGATCAGGCATCTCTCATGCGTAAACCAACTCATTTTCTGTACAATCGTGATTTTATCGAGCCCCCAAGGAGGGAATGAAAATGTGTAGACGATTAAGAACCGGAATGTCTGTTCGTGTGAACATCATTGAACAGATGAATTTGTGTTTGACTCCCACTTTTGCATCGCTTTATCATTCGGAGTAAATCCTCTGCTTCATAGGCTGTCAAATCAAGTGCATCAGCAAGGTGAACACCCTGGGGCTGATGGGTGACACTATGACTTCATTGAATTGAAAACAAAAGGTTTACTTGATATGGTTATTATTATATCACACAAAATATACGTACATATTATCTTGCTACACTCAAGTCTATGAAATTTTCTACCCTTAGGCAAGGGGGAAAAGTGCTACTTTTTAAAGAACTACATTTCAAAAGTGGGATGTTAAGTCGCTACTAACGTATTATGAGTAGTACGTTCCCGATGTTCTTATTAACGAAGTCGAAAAATCACAACTGTTTTATCCTTTGATCGGTTTCCTTAATTTTCGAATCCTTTTGATTTGCTTGAGATGATTCATAGTTACTTGTAAGTTTAAGTGTAAAATGTTTCTTCCTAGCTGTTGTTTCTGTCCTATTTTTATTGTATATCATGCGAAGTTGGTTTGCCCGAAAGCGGCCGAAGCTGACTAATAAGCTACTTGTGAGAAAAAAAGCCAACGGCGAGGTGTCTTTGATACGTATTGTTAAAACCCAGTTCCTCAATTAAAACGAGTATTGAGTGTTGACGTCGTTGCCGGAAGTGGGTACAGAACCTCTGTCCATCTTTTTTAAGCATTTGTAACTTCGATCGCTCCGAGAAAACAACCATTTCCCCTGGGGCCATTTTCAGTTTATCTTCCATAGAGTTTACTCTGGAGCGTGCGTGCAGATCGATTCCTCCAGGTGGGGGGCGCAGATGCCTCATGCGCCAACTGGTTCGGAGCCTGAGAGAGCACCATAAGCAGTGGTGGATTACTAAGCGTGAGGAGATGAAAAAGGCTGCAGTGATTGAGAACAGCCGCAGCCTTTTCCGTCTAATTAGAATCTCGGTACACGAAAGTCAGGCGTTAGTGAGCTTATCAATGAGGTGTATGATTCACTGGTTCACAGTCAGTGAGTCATACACCCAACCTTCTACATGGAGTGTCATCTAATTACCTGGGCGGAGCACCAAGGAAAACAGTTTGACCGACCTTTATCCACAGTAGGTGTACTGATTAGCACGACGACTAGTTCTGGATATAGATGGCAGTCCTCCGTCCGAATCGGAGGTTCCCCGTGAGATAAGCTACCTTGAACGGCATCAGGATAATGGGGCAGATGTGTTGTTTCCGTCTATTTTCACAGAGAGTGACTTGACATTATCACTGGAGTTGGAAAAACTCTTCAGTTTAATGTGACAGAAGGAACAAGTTCCAAAGAGGTGATTTGAATAGGTAATCGTACCGATTTATAGGAAAGACGACAGGTCTTCCCGTGAAACCGAAAGGGGATGAAGTCTAGTTAACATGGCATCTAAGCTGTTCGCTAGTATTATTCTCCACCACCTACCTAATGTTCCGTAACAGTGCTCGATAGAGAATCAGACTGGACGTAGACCTGATTGAGACTGTGTTGATCACATGTTCACTCTTGGAAAAATTTTAGAACATGGGCACACCTTCTTTAGGCCCGTCATCTGTTTTTCTAGATTGGAAAGTGGCGTTCGACTGAGTCGACTGCATAGTTCTCTGGCGTTGCTTCTCATTGAAGGGTGTAGCAGAAAAGATCAATTCCCTCCTAAAATCCTTGTATGTGAATAGCCGAATCGTAGTTCGGGCTTAGGGGTGGTCTTTCACCCGAGTTCATCACGAGAAGTGTTGTTCGTCAGGATTGTCCCTTTCTCTTTTTCTCTTCAACTTTGTGATTGATATGGTCCTAAAGACCTGCTCTTTTTATCATGTCAGGCTGCCTTTTGGTATTCCGTCCTAATCGGGACTGATTTGTGTACGTTTAATCGATGGAGAGACTCGACGAAATTCCGGGGTCTCGAAATGCGAGACCTAGTAATGGGTGTCTGTTACCATTGGTTTGTTGCGGTGAGGCTAGCTGTTGCGTAAGGTACGGCTGCGCCGTCATCTGGTTCATTTCCACACGTGAAATTCAAACCCTATGTGATCCTCCAGCCCCGGTCTAATGGTCGTAGTTTTCAGTTTATAAAGGGAGTTGGCTGATTGATGTGATTTGTCAGAACCCGAGAGCTTCGATCTGTAAGTTGTGCGTTCATTTTTCTTCAACTTGAGCGTTTAAGTATGCAATTTTTCTCATTCCGCTCTACAAACTCTCCATCCATCTGTCATTGATATATTTCTGATTTGCAAGCGTTCCAGTTTAGCTTGATTCCAGGCTGTATTAATTATTGGAATCAGGTTGTGTGCACTCCTGAGTTCATTCGAAACGGTGTACTAGGCCTGTTACGTAATGTTCTCATCATTTTGTTGTGGGTGCTCAATGACCTTGATCGCAACTGTTCGAATCATGCGCCTGATTTGAACGTGTATCATATTGGCAAAAGTGTCTTTCTATCTCATTCGTTTTATGTTTTTTTTAATCCTCATGTTTCACTGTGTGATATTGTCGGGACAGGCGGATGTACCATCCTAAAGATTAACTCACTGCTTCAACATCAGCACCAAAACCACGTTTCTTATAACGTTGGTCTGATGATTTAGTTTGGTTCAGGTGGATCAACTATAAAGCATTTTACCGGGTGTGGTGGTTCCGACCGTTTTTTTCCTCCAAGAATTTCACTGCGAAACCTAGAAAATCAAGATTTCGAAAAATTAGAGGAAATGGTGTGGATACCGGAAGACCACTGGTCGCGACCTCTGGACATATTTTCCGATGTATCTAAACATGATGTGAATCGATCTTTTGAACTCAACCTAGGGAGCTTAACACGCCCTACATGGCCGTATCCACTGAGCAGGTTTTTCATTGCTGTGTTCTGTGTCATAAACTGGTTACTCTTACAAATTTCCCAACCACTATCCACCTCAGCAAAAAGTAGTACGCGGAGGAACTCAGTGCTCTCTCCGGCAGTCCTATTTCAAAGCAAAGCTCTAACTGTGTATTAGCATGTGGCATAAATGAGGGCCAGTTAAACTGTTCCTCGAAACGCCATACTCAACGTTCCGGTTGACACTTCTAAGTCTAAATTAACAAGCCGTTGGTTTCGTTGGTCAGTTCGTTCACACCTGGTTTTTGTGGACCGGTATTCTCTACTACACAAAGAAGCGCGCTGTTATCGATCGCCGCGGCCTTTCCCGTCTAACAATTCTGAAGCCACCGCTGCTTGCTGTCATTTTCCGCATTTCTGGTCAGTGGGGATCTGAGATTCACCTGTCCTTCGCTATTCACCTAACAGTGCGACTGAGGATACAGATATCCGTCGTTTTCTATGTGTATAGTTCTGTAGAGCCTTGTTTATCGTTAGCCACCTCAAATAGGGTCACCTCCATCTGGGTCCAGCGTTCATTGAATCCAGCTCCCAGTGGAGCATGCAGAATGTATATGGAGTATTATCCCTTAGGCTGGGGACTACCCAGCTCTGGCGAGTGATTTCTACCTACGGCTTGTTCTACTATTGAGAGAAATCCGAAGTACCCCACTCCCTACTCCTACTTCCATCTGGAGGAGTTTCAATGTCGCTGAACTGCTCTGTATGGTAGGCAGTTATCCACTATTGTCCGGTTCGTTACCACGCCTGACATACTGGGACCTTATGTGATTCTTCACTCTCAGGATCAGGTTGCCAGTCTTCCTTGATAGTGAAGTTGGCCTTTTTGAGACTGCACTCACGCGCAAGCATGTAGTAAAAAATAGCTGGATCATCGTCTGCAGAGTGATAGTCGTTGTTTGTACATAATCGGATGCCGGTCGTCTACCGAAGGCGACACTACTCCGCCCTTCCTCTTGTGATTGACTTGTCAGACATGATTGCATCTCCCGCTTAAGACGGTGATCCAGTATAGACCATTAGGTCGCGGTGGCGCGTAAATCATCACACTACGTCGAGATGCAGTCTCGCTGTGATAGCCGGTAATTGTTTATCTTTTATCTCTTTGCCATTAGTCTGATAATCCACGGGTGGGTTTGTCGATTGACCTCATTCTTAGTCGAGATTGAATGTTGGTCCGGGCCTTTCTGCTCTCGTGTGTGTGCATGTGTGTGTGTGTGTGGTGACAAAGACAGGAGCTACACTGATATAAGAGTGAACCACAGGTTGTGAATTACGAAGGCTCGGAAAAATGCTCATACGTTGTGTAACCGCGCTATTGTCGCTGATAATGCTGCGCTCTTGAACGTTATCATGGTTTGCCGGATCTGAGCTTATCCAGGGGTTAGCTATTCGTGCTTTTATAAATTATAGTTTCCTCGTGGCGTTCACTCTTCAGTTTAGTTCTTGAGAACTCCGGGGCTGGTGAATTTGTTTTCCCGGTACTGGATGTTCACGGAGTGTTTATATTCTTTGCTTTCGGCGAATGTGTTTCCATACAGGCCCGATATGAGCAGAAGAGTTACTGTGCGCCAGAAGTGTCCGATATTGCTTTGCACTCGAGTCAGTGGTTAATAAGTCATTTTAATAACATTTTCCGTTTCAAAATAATTCATGCACTTCCCTCTCGACTGTATAGTTTTAGATCATCGAAATGGAGGGATTAGTCATTAGTTTGCATTCTTTGTGAATAGTGTTTCATGCTCATAGAGTACCAAACAAGTGTAATGAAATCTTCCGGTCAGTCGGTCGATGAAAATTGCGTTTCAGGGTCTTCAGATCGGCTGGCCTAAGGGTTCATCATCTACATTTAAATCAGTCAACCAAAGTAATATACATTCTCACGATTAATACTTTTTGATTTTCGGCGTTCTTTCCATTCATTATGTTCGGCCCGGTTGTACATCGGTGCATTTTATGCTGATTCAACATTTGCTAAGCACTTTACTTTATCCCGAAAGATAAACCGAACAAAGATATGGATTCCATAGAACTAGAAATATTGAAGTGCTTATTGCCGAAATAACGAAGCCTGCTGACAATCTTCCAATCAACTCTTTTCCTGTAACATCTGTTTTCCTATTCCAGGTATGCTTTGGAATCTTATCGAGTACTATTTCCAGCGGGATCCGCACCGGGCACGAGTTGTGATTAACAACAGTTCTCCCAGTTTCGGATCTTTCATCGCGTGAGTGTTCCCAGTCTAGCTCATGCATTTTTTCCATTTCAATATTGATCGGTGTGTGTTTGTGTGTGTGTGTGTGTGTGTGTGTGTGTGTGTGTGTGTGTGTGTGTGTGTGTGAATGCTAAGTTGCTTCTGACACATCACTTTAGCGTATGGGCATTCGGGCAATCTAATACATCCCAGAACCCAGAACCCCAAGTCACGTCACATGGTTTGTTGATATGCTTCAGGAAATTGAAATGGGCCTAGGATTTTCGCACTCTGTTGCAGCTCTTAGTCATCGCAACTGGTTACTTTACATCACAGAGTTGGGAAATATGAGCTTCTCTTAGTGCTCATTGAGGTATAGTTTTTCGATAGTATAAGGCTCAATTTGTTCGTTTCCGTAAAAAACTGAAAAATCTTGGTAAGGAATTGTTTTAGAATATCGATCTAAGGATCGTATTCTTTATGGATACCGATCAGTTCGCATCGTGTTGTGTGTGAGGAGATCAATATCCATTTTTCCGTTTAATTTACCACCTAAGTTGCTTTCGACCTTCCATTCTTACAGTTCAATGGAGTTCCTCGTAAAATAGCCGTGTAAGTCATCGATAACAATAGTTTGAGATTCCAAGCGCACCTGCTGTTTGTGAATCTTACGTTGTTTCGCACCCGTCAGTCTCTTGCCCGATGAAGTCTGACTGACAACTTACGCATACTCAGGATTGTCTGTCATGTTCTGTCACATGTCTAAATCTGTTCAAGATACCAATCTGCCTGTCAACTGTGCCCAAGTTTCACCAGTAACCGAGGTCTACTCACAAAGTATGCAGTCTGTCTTTCTTTGACCATTCATCATCCTATATATATATATAAAGTAAACGAACTGCATGTTACACGCTTGGCGTTCCACTTGGTACGAACGTCCACAGTTTTAGTTCAACTAGTTTGACTGGTAACATATGTTTCCAACTACCATGTCACTGGAGGAGGGCACCCCAGCGAATAAACACGGAGAATAGCAGTTTGTCGGTCAAAAAACCTCCACTAGATGGACGTAGAAGTGAAGTACTTGGGGTTTCTCTGGACAGTGAGAGAAGTCATCGCACTTTGTTGGGCAGTTATCACCCACCACCAAAGCTGGACGGTCCCCGACCCAAAGGATGCTACCCCATCCATGTTCCGCTTGCTCCATTGGGTGCGTGGGACTAAGGACCGAATCCGAAAACCGAATTGACTATAAAGCATCAGCGAAGAAAAGGCAGAATGCTCGCAACAATCAGGTCTCACGTGACAGACCAGAATAAGTTCTCCCACGGGTATTTCGTCCACGTGTTACTCCTGACTCTTTACCTAGTGGGTTAAATTGTTGAACCCCAGTCTCTGGTCGGGGCTTCCAAAGAAAAAAGCTCAGATCGACCGCGCTGACTGACAAGCGGGATAACGGTACTCCATCTTTGTCGTAAATAAGGAGCTGTTTCTGTATACAGTATTTTGGTTTTGATGTTCCCTTTCACGGTAGTGGAATTGTAGTATCATGGCTCATTTGTGTGTATTCTAGATTATCGAGTAAATACTCTGCGGTTTTTTATCATGTTCATTCCCCTCACCCAGTTCTCCCTAAATACTCCCATTTAATATAGATCAACTGTTGCGCATGCTTGATGCTATTCAACCAACGGGTTTTGGTCTCGTCCGTGTCTGTTAACTTCATTTGTCGGGGTCATTCTTCATTTGCTGGTTATTCGTTTCCAACGTGTGGTGCCGTTCCCGTCATGCTTTCTAGTTGCAGCTCAGTCACACGCGCACGCGGTATCAGACACAAAACAATCCAAACTCCCTTTCGATTTGTGTTGGTTGCTTCCATCAACGTCTGTTTGACAAGCACGCTTTGAGTACACGTACACACACACGCACGGATGTCCTTTCGGTCATTCCCATACTTCAGTTCCTCAGTCCAACACATCTAGTAAATTTCGTATAACACGACCGTATTGTTTCGATTCGTCCATTGTAGCCCTGTTAGCTTGTACTACACTTCGATTCACTTTTGATTCTGGCATTCGTTATCAAGGATACGATTTCTTGCTTCTGGACCCCGTATTTTAGACGTTTCATGATACCTTCCACGCAGTCTTCTACCAGACCACCATCTTCTGTTGTCTATTCCGTTTACCTTTTTGTTACACATTTCTGCATAAAGCCGAACAACCACTATCGTTCTGTCATGTATTTTATCCTCATAAACTACCTCAAACGTCCGCTCAGAGTGGTTTATCCCCACCAACGTGTGCCTTGGACTCATGATTCATCACCGCTGAATGCCTCTTCATCACCCCTGACCTCACTTTTCTCCGTCTCCTGCATGTCTTATCTCAGGTTTAATCCACCCACCCTTTCGGTTTTATTCGGGATTTGTTTATCATTGTTCTTCTTTCATGCTCACGTCACACATGAAGTATTTAGAATTGCTTTCGGATTCCTCGAATTCCCGCTCTGTGCCTCTGCCGTAATTGTAGTCTCATCGTATGCACATAGTGTTCTCACAACCACGTGTCGCATTATTTTCGCTGTTTGTGTGCACGGCCACGCCCATTTGAGTCGTCTAGCTTGCCTTCGCTTTCTGTTACGCACACACTGATCCCAAAACCCGTTTGGCCTGATCCGCATTTACTGTATACTGTCTTCACCTCACACACGCACACTTTCTTTATTCGACCATTCCTGCCTAATTCTCTTTTCAGTCGCCTGTTGTCTGTCAACGAGCTGTGATTTGCATACAGTTTTCTCTCCTTTGATTCCATCTTTATCGCCAGGTGGTCCGAAGCGTGCTCTGTATCCGAGCTTTTGTCACTGTCACACTGTTATCACCATGCTTTTGTGACTACTCCCTAATTCACTGTTCATTGAAGTCACAAGCATCGATTAATGGCCAACAAAGTTTCCCTGTGTTTTCAGACGTTCGGTTCACGAATGATTCAATGATAATTTTGACCCTCCATTATACCATTCTTTTATTTACCCGTCAAATAACTTACCCGTTCATTCTACTTCTTTTCACAAGCACGAATGCATTAGTGCACAACAACGCATCAACAAACTAACCCTGAAATTTGTTGCATAATTGCAGTTCGTTCGAAAGGTCAAATGTCAGTCGACCTGAGGAACCCAGGGGCAACCGGCCAAGTCACCGGTTCATAGTTTGCCTTTGCACGTACTTGTCCCCCCCCCCCTTCGCCGTCCGCATCGCAAGGCGCGGGTTCTCTGCTGACCGATTTTATTGTTCTGTGAGCCGTGTTTGCCTATGTTTATACTGTTCCACCCGGAAACACGTTCGTGTGCAGTGAACGGATATGTGATTCTCGTTCATTTATCATATGTCTAGTCCGGAACTTTGAATTCTCTAAGTGTTACTTCAACTCTGTCAATCGTTTGTCTTTGTTCACAGTGCACATTGTACCGCCCTGCTTCGTTTGCTCAATCATTTCCTATTGTCCTTTGTGTGTATATGAATGATCCATTGTAACTGCAGTGTACTTGCACATGGCTTTCGCGTTCCAGTTTTTGCTCAACTTCCCGTCGTGCTTTCAATACTCACCTAGCCCTGTGCTACTGGTACTGCTTGTACTGTTACTACCATCAATACTTTTCATCCCGCTTGTTGTCCCCTTCAATCTTCTTGTCTTCTGCGGACGTTCATAATTGCACTTCGTTACTTAACTGTTACTTGTCACAAACTCGTTCGGACTGTTACCCCGGGTCGTCTGGTCGTGTCGTGATCTGCTGGCACGGTGAACGTGTGTTCACATGTCCATCTATGCATTCATTTATCCATCGACACATTCATTCATCCATGTCTAATCCATATAGTAAATTTCAAGACGCGTACTCCTTAATCAGTCCCATTTGAACGTGAATTGGGCTGTCAAAACTGAACGATACCCTGGTCTGTTCGTAATCATTCAATTCAGGGTATCAATGGCACGCCGACGATCAAATTGACATAGTGAAACGTTATTGGTCAAAAGTGTGTTTGAACAGAATAGTTTTGCTGGAAGCTAACTAGGCACCAAACACGAGAATACGAGTTAGATGTCACCGAGTATTCCACTAGGCTCATTTGCTAGTGATTATAGTAATTTGGCTGAAAACGAAATCGTTGACTGTTATGTTATATTATGAGAATATTCTGCTCAACGTAGAAAGTTTTGCGTCATACTAGGGCGTTATGTCAGTTAGCTTCATACCATACGCGTTCGAAAGGTCATAATTCAAATCACACCACCATCGAACGATTTTCCAGATCAAAAGTCTTCGTCCTCGTTGGCGTTGTATGATGAATAAAAATAGAGTACTTATTCGAACAGAGAAGCCAAGAACATTGGTTGGCACAGTTTATCCAGGGTCTCTTTGCAATATCTTCATGACGTGCATGCAGTAAGCACGATGATTGTTCCTACAGCCAAGCGACAAAATTGCGAACAAACTGCAACGATAATGTAAAACGAGGGGAGGTTTTTTATAAAGTTTGTAACCAAGATAGATGTAACGGGAAAAACTGTTCATTTTGGCTGCAAAGTTCGAGTTCTCATTCTCAATGGCCAGCGTCTCTTCCGAAGGTGTTGCGTGGTCGACTATCTGAGACAATTTTGTTCCCTCAGTGACGTCGTTCAAATGACTTTGTTATCCACCGCTCACCGTGACCACACTGGGATATGTCCGGCTATTCCATGAAGTACGTTTCTCTCTGTTCTGCCCTTGAAAACAGCTGGGCATTAACACTTTATGAGGCAAACACATTCTGCCTTGGCACAGAGAGACAGTAGCTCTAGACGGTGATGTAGGTATTCTGGTGGTTGTGGAGACGGTTGTTGTTTCAGTCGCGTAGAAGATGCGTCTGTCAGAAATGGAGTTTATACGGGAGATAAGTTCAAGTAACACAACGCTTCTGGACCGGAAGAGTTGTCTCCATCTTTTTTCAATGATGAAGGCGAGGCTCTCAGATCCGGTTGGAGTTGTATCGACCACATCTTTACTCTTCAACAAATCTGAGAGCACAGACACATCTTCCCTAGGCCTACCATCTGTCTTTCTTGATCTCAAAACGTCGTTCGACTCAGCCAATCGCACAGTTCTCTGGCAGTGCCTCTCATTGAAGGGTGTGCCAGAGAAATTTATTTCTCCTCCAATGCTTGAACCTAAACAGCCAAAGCCGAGTTCGTGCTTACGACGATCTTTTACCCGAGGTCATCAGGAGAAGTGATATTCATCAGGGTTGCTCTCTTTCGTCCTTCCTCTTCAATTTTATAGTTGAATCGGTTCTTGACATTGCCCTATCCTCGTGTGAGAACATAAGCATCGATCTTTGTTCAGCCAGTAAACTGTTCCACTTTGAATACACGAACGATGTTGTTCTTTTGAGTGAAGATCCAGGTAAGCTTAAAACTTTTTTAGATAGCTTTACCGAGTGTAGGAATATTTGGGATGCGTTTCGCACCTTCAAAGTGTTAAATGCTGATGCAGGACTGGGTTGGCTCGGATATCAAACGGATTGTCATCACGTATAGAGAAGATGCGACCGGCTATTGTTAACCTGTCGTCTGTGGCGTCGGCGTGACATTCGATTGTCTCATAAAGGTCGAGTATACAATGCGGCGGTTGGTTCTGTTCTTTTCTGAGACTCAGACACATGGTCGGAAAGTGCAGAAGATAGGCGAAGACTGTCCATGTTTGAGCATCAATGTCTCTGTATTATTGCTCGAATATGTCAGTAATGACGAGGCTAGACATAGGTTGTTGGGAACCAGAGGTCAACTTCTGGACCAGGTACTGCGTCAGATCAAGGTGGCTGGGACATGTGTTTGGCATGCCCACCGATAGACTTCCTCGGCGTACACTGTTCTCCGAGGCAGGTAATGGCTGGTCGAGGTGGTCAGTCTATGACATGGCAGCGAGGTATGAGAACCTTGGCCATATCGGACGCGTTAGGCTTCCCGATTAGTTTTCAGAAGACCCGCCTACGAAATGGTTGGAAACATTAAGCGATGTGGCTAGGTGTCGCAGTCAGTGGCTTAGTTGCATTCGATCTCTTTCTTCACGAGTTCTGTTTGTTGCTTTGGTTTCGGCTCTTCTCACAATGTATGCTTTTGTTCTCTTTGCCCTCGACCCGACGATGCTGTTGAGGTAGCAACCAAGACCAACGCACAGCAGTGCGGGGCTAATGGTCGTATGAACTGAACTGCGTCTTTCGGCACAGTTCAGGCGCCTGATAAATAACTGACTTGCGTCATCACCTTTGCAGGGTAATTCGAAGCAGTCGCACGTTTCCTGTAAATTAGCCGCTTTTACCTAATCCGCTTACGGTTTAGAATCTGTGCGGATTACCGGAACTGGGTAGTCGTTCGATTGTTGTATCTTTCATGATCGTTTCTTTGTTGTGCAGCGCATCATCTGTGTCAATGTCCTGTGCTCTATGAAATAAAGTTCGGATAAGGCTAACTTTGTATCTCGTAGGATTGGTCAATGTAAGATCCAACTATTGCCCAGACGATATACTTGTCCGGGAAACATTTGATTGATCCAACCATTCGACAAGTGATTTAATGTCCAAAAGTCGATTTGGTTTTTTCATTCTGCATGGCCTGCGAGGATGATATTCGGATGAGTTATAATGAATTCGATAGACAGTTGTTCTTCGTCCCCACTAGTGTTACCGACCACAGGTCATTGACTAATGATGATAGAAGTTCAGTCTCTTAATATCGTCTGTTTTTGTTCAGGTTCGGCAACAAACATCCACTTGAGTGTGTTCAGTACCGTGTCATAATTTAGGGTTGGATAGGCACATGACAGTGATGAGTCCATCAGTTGACTTGTAAAATGATTTGTTGCATGGTACCAATTCTCCACGACGTGAGAAACCGCAAAAGAACCCAGTAGTTTTCATTTTTGCTAGTAGTGCTTATCCAACGACGACTCTTTACTGAGAAGGCAAACGTGGTTTGACTGCAAGCGCGTTTATTAGAAGTATGAACGATCAAACACGTAGATTGTGCGTGCATGTGACTGCGTCAGTAGAGTCAGCTGACTACGGATCGATACTCGTACGAAGCAAGCGAGCGTGGATGGCACAAAAGGGATGAGAAAAAAAATCAAATTGGTAGAACGTACGAACCGAGGTAGTCATGCATAGCGTAAAAATCAATACGTGCTCTAAAACCCGAAAGTCAAATTTCAAGGCCAAAAACTCTAGGTTTATACCGTTATTCTACCTGGTCTAACCGCGACGGTTTGTTTCACATCAACATTCATACTAGCCAAACTGATGAGATCTTCGCTGTTCTTATCGTCGAATTCCAGGGTGACATGTGCATGGAAATCAAACCACCGAGTCATGAACTTGTTCGTCAGGGATGAAAAAGTCAGAATAACCGTAACCATCCTATGATATCGGTACAGGAACTAACTGGGCGTTGGCTACCTACTGAACTTCTCGCTTAACAGTAATGACAGTTCAATGCTACAATAAAAGGCTGCTACAAGTGGAAACCAATGGTGACCGCTAAACGGTAATATCGACTGCGGATGGTTCTGTCTGATAGCTGAAAGTGCAAGGGTACTTATTAACCATATATGCATGTGTTAGGAAAAGTACAGATGGAGCTGAACATTTATGAATATCCGATAAATCAAGTTAGATGTGTGAAGTAGTTGGTCTTCACGACACAGAGCATGAAATAGCAACTATCACCGCAACACACCTACAGGTTTTCCTTGGTAGTATTTGACGCGCTCCTATTTTGCACTGGAACGTAGCAGTTTTGTGATTTCCCGTCTAATGATGAGTGCGTACATGATGCGGCTTATGGTTGTTGCAGTTATCAGAATGTTTCTGGGATAAATAGGTACAACTGCTGCTTTTCTTGTCTACAGATCAATTAGTGATTGATTTTCCATTTTCAGATGAGCAGTGATCACAAGATATCAAAACCGCTGCAGCTAATACGGAGTTATCTGTTCCTGAAATCGGATCGAACTACCCGGTGTTAAACTGGTTTGTACGATGGAACACCGTTGTACAGGAGAGTTCAGTAGCTGTACTTGAATCTAGGCGATTTGAGAAATTCATGCAGTTAGTCAGTGCTCTATTATGCCAGGTTTTAAACGGAACGCGAGCATGAACCGTAAAAAGGAAAGTTCTCTCCTAGTTTTACAGTAAGATGGAGACCGTCTTCTCACACCCGTTCTCTTCCAAAATAATCTATGAAACAGGTACAAGATAGGGCAGAGAACCGCGGATAATCAGCTCGAAAATACACTTCGGGTTATTGTTCCAGAGCTCGAAAGCATGCATGCCTAGGCTTACATGCTCGTTCATCATGTTGATGCTTAGTGTGGAACACAATGATCGACATGAAGTAAGAGTTTTACCGGCATACTGAGTGATCGAAAGAGTCTTGTGTGGTTGACTACAAATACAGCGTACGGCTTGAAAACTCCAGATCGCCAGCAATATCTACTTCATGTTTGAACTTAATGGAAAGTGAATACGTTTCAGGCAGAGTAGAATGAGATACTGCCGTGATTTTCCGTATACCTCCTCAGGTTAGTGGCATCTTGGAAACAGAACAGATTAAGTATAAGTCAGTACCATTAATGGACCACAAAGATCAACAGAACTGTCACTTGGGTGGTTGAAAAATGCGTACGGTTTTGGTACCCACTACGATTTCTGACACTATCGGTGTTCAGGTTCATCCAGTAACTAGTAAGATGACTTCTCCACTTTCGGACCACCTCGAAATATTAGTACCAAAAAAGACAGGGTAAACAAGTTGCATGGTGGTAATAGTCAACTCCTGGCTCTCAAACGTTGTTTCACCTGGTATTCCCAACCACCTCTTCTGAGTGGTTAGCCCCGGTACAAACCCAGATGGTTGCTTTGGTCCAGACAACAGTTAGTAAGTGACTGGTCCTTCGGTCTGCTTCGTTCACTTCAATGTTGTCCTCGATTCTGGACAGTTGAAGATATGCTGACTTCTCGCCGAACCACCTTGTTGCCTGCTAAACGAACCGGGCCGTTTATTGGTAGAGTGCTAGCCCATACTCTTGCAATTGGATCGATTTAGTGACCCTAGACAATAGGTCTCTTTCATGCTAGTTTACATCCTGAGTTCATCACGCGAACTTATCTTACGCTGTACAAAGTCATATTGTTCCGCTCCGTCAGTCGTCGAAGTTTGTGCTATCAGATTCACTTGATTTATTCATTAGTTCTTCGTTTAGTTGTGGTGATGCTCTACTGGAGAATCAATGCTCATTGACTAGCCACTGTTTTTTCCCCTTGAGCTCGAATTTATATCATGAACTATTGCAAAAGAAAACATGGTTCCTCATGGCATGGGTTTATATAACAGCATGTTATTCCCGGTAAGTCACCATTTTGTTCTCATCTCATAAGCTAGCTGTTGAAGAGCCTATGAGACATGGCAGCGGAGAACTGGCTTTCCCTAGTCCTAACACTTTTCGTCTGTGGATCACCTCCTCCGAACCATGCTTGATGATCACTTATGGCACGTATTGTGAATCACGCTCCAGATAATCTGAGCAAACCTTTGATTAGGTTTCTAAGTTTCCGTTGAAGTACCATCCATGGTTCATTTCTCTCGGTTATCTGTAAGTAAAAAGTGTGTCAAATTAAGATTCTACCAGAAACAACGCAAACTGTGGGCAATTAGGCACTCAACCATGTGAATCCAAATCGTCGGCCAAATATTCTACCTAAATGAAAGTGTTGTCTGATTCGTTCAACAAAAATTCACGGAAGTTTAAATCATTCCAATCGCTTTGTATGAACTTTATATGTAAAATTCAGGAAGGCGGATGCGGTCAATAGAATGATACCAAATGGGGAAGTGACCGACTTTGGCGGGAATCGAACCCTGGTCGTTAGTATCCAAAGTCCACGAAGATAACCGCTAGATCTCTGTCGGTTACTGACCAAAACTTGAAAATCTGTTTCACTAACCATTTCCTTGTGGTAAAGACGTTCAATTTTGTAAAACAGGTTTTCTCTCTCCAGCAATTCATCCTCAAGCTGTTTACAGATTAGGTAGGGTCAGACAAAAGATCATCCGGGTAAGCGTTGCTAAACACCACTCACCGATATGGGTCGTGATGGTCAAACTGTCCTTGTCACGTGATTGATCGCCTGGCCTCTAGGTTATATGACGTTGAATTCATCCGATCTTAATCGATCCCGGACGATGGGAGTTGGAACGCAAAGGTCAGGGGTCAACTTCCTTAGTCCAACTGCCTCGGAGATCACTGAAGTGTGCAACTCAACGCTCTTGCATTAGTTTAGGGGAACACCATAGACCACTCTGAAAATTGTCCGGTTACATCTGACGACCGGTGTCAACCAGTCTCACTGTTCATTGATTCGGTCTGTTCTTTGTTTAGCCAGGAGAGTGACGCTCATCAGTCACAAGGGGTATCAGTCATACCTTTCGACCTACGTAAGGTTAATCATAAGGGCACCCGAGAGGGTGCACAGCTGATGGGGTCCGCGTCGGAAGTTCACCATTGTTCTGAACCTGGATAAGAGGAACATCTCTGTAAACTGCTTGATCATGAATAACTAACTGAACAACTATATATCAGTTAATATATAAATGGCACAGCACGGGGAGAGGTTAAATGTAACAGTAAAGTAGGTAGGGTCGAAAGTCCTATTAGCTTTCAGCAAAGTGATTCTTATCTTTAAGCATCAGCCAGCATTCTGTGGACAAAAACGATTGACTCAAAATGTTTGTTTATTTTGCATTAAACTAGCAGTCCTCACTCTCCTCAACGTACGCACGGCAAGAACTTTCGATGCTGTGCCGTATATATACTGACATGCTTTACGTTCGTAGTTGACAAGAGTAGATGAAATGTTGGCATCTCGTGATCAGTGTCTTCTTTCTATTCTCAGGAATTGGACGAACGGAGACCAGTATTTTAAATTTTCCAAATGAATAAATATAGTTTCGCCTAAGTGAACCTTTTCCATGGTACGACGGGTCTCTTCGACAGCTTCCCTTGGGGCTGACTCCTTGCGTCCATTTCTGTGACCGAGAACAGTTTCGTGACACCTTGGTAATAAACTCCACCTCCAATTTTTTAAAGCTTCCGTTTGTTTCGCCTCTCGGATGTTTCGCCGCAACCGCTGGCGAACTATGCGAGAAGTACTTGGTGCAGTAGGATGATTCAGTCTTTCAGTGGTTCGGATCACTTGAACACCTTTTAGAAGGGAACTTAAGTTGCAATATATTTGTTATTCTCCGTTAGGAGATGCAAAGTTACCAAAGTTGTGCTTTCTTCTTCCGGTGTGAAAAAATGGATAATGACTTGTAGTTTTCAGTGATACTTGATAACAGTATTCATTAGGTCAGGATAGAACGGGAGTCGGAATGTGTCGAAAATCAAAGCACCACTTGGTGTTATAAAGGAGAGAATTGTAGCGCCAATAACACGGTGTTATCGGTTGATTGCAAATCTGCCTTGAGGCAGATTACCTGCGGTAATCAAAGCGTGGGCCGATCGTAGTTTTGCAGTGACAACCGCCGTACTACTGACATGACTTTTCTCGTTTATTCTTGCTGGTGGTTATGAAGCATATATCAGCTGATCTAAATGACTATTTTTATGATTTATTCCCAAAACAGATGCTCTAATTAGCTAAATCTAACAAATTTAATTCCTTTCCAGTGGTTTAGTCAGAGCTACCTCCCAAAACGGAGTGCAGATATTACATACTGTAAACGGAAATTGTGAAAAATTCGTTTATTCTGCCAAGAAATACTTTATTAATGAAGTTCTGTGTATTCAATTTCTCCTTCCTGTGTTTAGGCAAGAAGAAGTACAAGAGAGATAAGCCAAAGTGCTAGGATAACCGTTAAACACGACTCTGAGTCTGGAAGTCAAGAGCTACTGCAAAACGACGGCGCAGGTGAGTGTTGAGTACTTAGCCGGCCGATAGAGGAGTACTGTCCGGTGGACGAGCGTTACTCAGACCTCGTATTTCAGCCACAGAGTTACCTAATCCGACCACCACGGGTCACACACCTACAACGGTAGTTTCATGCGGACATCGTTCTTGTGATTGGTTACGAATGGTTCACACTGATCTGTTTCTTCAGTTCACCAATTTCTGCCTTATTGAAATCATCATGTGGTTGATGTGGGTAAGAGACTGCTTGCTAATCGACCACAAGTTTTAGTCACAGGAAGTTGCGTTTGGGTGATAATCGCGTGTAAACTACGCAACATATTGTATAACGGAAAAGTAAGACATGGGAACAGGGGTCGAGATACGCAAGAGATTCAGTATCATGAAAAGCTTAGGCCACATTCATTCAAACTCAGCAGGTTTTCCTTCTTAAATTGTGCAGTATTTTATTTGTATTTTTGTAATTCAGGTCGCAGTATTCATAGAACAAGAACTGGTCAAATCAGTACAGATCAAGTGTGACTTGACGAAACTGATCATTTTTTCTTTAATCCCATATTCGTCCGCTAAATCAGATTGCGAAAAAAATTTCGCCATACTTTGTAATTGATCGCTGAGCACGGCTTTAAAACCGACAATGTTTCCCCAATTGCGTTTCAGCTGCGGAAAAAGAACGTTTCGACTTAAACGCCAAGCCCCAACAATCATAAGCTTCTACAAGTCAGTGAATTTGTAATCGTGCGAGCGTGACTCGTGAAAGTTCATATGTTTAAATTTCAGCCAAAATATTCGCCGAGAAAACCATCTCAATGGAATTTTGCAGGGTAAGTAAAAATAAAATAAAAGATCTGTATTCTATGCTTTGAGATTAGTGCACAGCTCATTTACTAGACTCTCTTTATGTGTCATTATGCCAGCCAAATGAGGAATCAGGGGAGTGATTAATAATCTTTATGCGAGAAGGTATATATATATATATATATATATCGAAAATTAAAACGACTGCAACCGGTGCGCATTGTCCGGTACTATCTTCTGGGTGAAATTCATGCACAGTGCAGTATTGCTTTCAAAAAGCTGAACGATTAGCTCCCCAAATTAGATTAGGAAAATAAGACTGATTATTATTAGGCTTTGTGTTAGAACTTTGAATTATGGTCTCAGTGAATATGAAAGGTTAACAATATAAGGCTATCTTGAAAAGTACTGTTATCGGAGTCGACACTATCGTCGCTTACGTCCAAAATGATTTTGCTCCATTTAGAATGGTGTCTAGTGCGATAACCAGTGAAAATGTAAATTTTGGAAAGAATATTATGATGATTTAGAGTCTGTAACAGTAGTTAGGTTCAAAACCAGGATTTTCCTTTGACAAATCTTCAGAGATATTTCTACCGGACTGGTAAATCAGTGAGAGTGATATTTCATCAATAACTAATATCGCTTTCATGAACGTAGTCAGACTGAACAAAGCAAGCTAGCTTGGTGCAGATATGCACAGGAACTGATTTATCCGAAAATCTTCCCTTGTGCAACGGTACCGAGACATCGCAGATCGATAAATGATTCATCGATGGTGGGTAATGTATTCCAATATTTTCTTTTCCGTTTCGAACTGAAAGGTGGGCAAATGCTTCACACAAGGAAGATAGGCCAGATGGTGCATACGTAGGACAGGGACACAGGAGAAATTGAATGGAAACCGAGAATTCGAACTGAGAGATGGACTGAGTTGTACCATGAAAAAGACGATGCCAAAAGTTAAGGCGGTTGTGTACACGTGTCTTCTTTTATGTGTGTTTAAGGCGGATTTGTAATTTGGTTTTGTGATAGACCACAGAGATTGTCTAATTAGCTACAGCCTGGAGAAATTCTCAGTTCACATTATATGGACAGTTGATAGACTGGACTTATAACATTTTATGACTGAAAAAATGTGTGTTACTTTGAAATCAGAATCCAATGTGGAATAGAACAAATAGGTCAAAACTCATTCATTATGAAGTGCAAAAACTGTGTTCTTGATTGACAGAGATAGCCAAAAGAGCAAACGTATACAACACGGAATCACATCACCTAGTTTATAACCACCCATTAAAATGGCCTTTGGCACCAATCACACCCCCAGAGTTGAACACATCTTGAACAATCAAGTCAGTTGTTCAATGCTTTTGAACGGTTTCTGTTATATTAGTGAACCATCGAAAGCCATCAATTTAGTGAGTAATTCCTGAGGTTCGGAGAACTCAGAGTGATAAGGTAAAAACCACGAAAACGCATGGAATTCCACACGGATACGTATCTCGACTAGTTCGGTTCCCTGCCACTGGCCCCGAAATTTTCACTTGTTTGGAGTATCAAACTAAACTTACGTACATCAGCGTCAATAATTTGAGATTTAAATCTTCACTTCACTAGTATTTTCAGTACTATTGCGTTCAGGAAAGCAAACTAGTTCACACGGGGCTTCGGTTGAGATTGGAGAGTCCTAAATTCTCATGAGTTCCCGTTTCGTATACCACGTAAGGAAAGGTGGAAATAAAAATAAACGTATCAGACCACGTCAATAACCAAGACGGTGAAATGGAATGCGATGAACCTGCACTCATCATCTTCGCGTAACTGTGCCTGCCGTAGCAGACCAAAATGGGGGAAAATTCAACACAGGGGTTGAACAAGAAAAGCAAAACATTCTAAGGGTACTCGCGAGATCAAGAGAAGGATGTGCAAACAGTTAGATTGATTTTATTATTCAAATAATAATTTATTTAGATGATTTTGATTCCCCTTGCGCTTGGTCATTCATGGGCATCGGAATTAGGCGCCCAAGGACAACACGGTTTCCGGTTCAAAGGTAGCCAAAGGCGGTTTTCTTTATTAGGGTTAACCCCCAATGAGTAGAAATGATACGTAAGCGATTGAAAATGAAGAACGGGAAAAAATCTCTTTATCCAATTCTATTCTTTCAATAAGTACGATGACGTTACTTCCAATACTGTCTGATCCGGATGGAATATAGCAAAAGGACAACAACCAAATTTGACAAAGTCACACAGATGAGATATGAAGGATAATACTTCCAGAAATGTGGGAGATTTTATTACTACTTTGTTGACAATGCTGAACGGTACGGCACCGGACGATGCAACTTGACTAAGATGCTTCCAATTAACATCTAGTCAGATTCCCTGTAAACAGTGATCGGTCTAAGTTATCCATGTAAACTAGGCAAGATTTCTGTTACAAAATTTCGATGCTGTACACATAATTTCATCTCATAAATATCCGACGAACAAGAAGATAATCACATCAGACTGGTCAATTATAGATCACTATCTGATGAGAATAATATTTAATAGGACGATAGTGATGATACAAATTATGGTAATGGAAATGATGATGATGATGATGGTGATGACAATAATCATAATGTTTCGGCAGATTTCTTCAATGAGTTTGACGATGTTGATTGTTATGTTAATTCTTATGATGACGGTGATAACGATGGTGATGTTGTTGATTTTCAAGATGATGTTGATGTCGATGACGATAACAATAATGACAGTGAGGTTTATTATCGTTAAGACATTAGTGATGATGATGGCGATGATGAAGATGATGATGATTTTTCGGGTATTTTTTTGATGACGATGATTGTTTTGATATTGTCTCTTTTCGGTGATTTGGTTTCTTCATTCTTTACTGACGAGAATATGAATTGTTTGCTTTTCTCAAAGTTTCTTTCGCCCTTTTTATGATGAATTTACCGGCCACCTGATTTACTTGAGAAACTCATGAACAACAGTCAATACTACTTACAATAAATTATGTGTTCTACTTTATCTCGTAGTTCATAGCGTTCAGTCAGCAATATTTCAATATTTATTTAATCAAGATGTAATTATTTTGAAGCTGGTTTAATGACATTATTTTACTAGCGGCGGTGTCAAGTTTGACGTGTGGGACCCAAATGTACTTAATTGAGTGTCCTTTGACTGCTGGTGGATTATAAAATACTCACCTACGTGCTAACAGCTACCTGTATGTTGAAGATTCCAGGTGATGTGGCTGCACCTTTCTCACAGCTAGGAAAGTTTTATCATTTTCGGAAATACTGATGATTCACAAGATGTTCTTCCAGAAACAAAAACCAGCCAACTTCTGAAGGTCTGGCACATTATATATGACAGAATCGCGATTGCTCGGTTCAAGTGTGGAGTGAAAAGTTTACCCTTTACGTAATCAATTTTGACTTATTTTTTGCGTCTCATGACTTCATCTTTCTCAAGTTTGTCTCATGTGACAATTACTTGGCTGCACCGTGCTTGAAGGAGTAAATACTGCGAATCGTTTGAGTTAAATTGACATCCGGAGCTGTAACTTATAGGAGTCGTTCACAAGTGATTTTGAAGTACTCTACGTTGATACTGGATAGAGTGATGTCAACCACGGTCAACCTCCTCCTACCCCTATGTTCAGTTTACAATTGGTGGAGGCTTTTTTTAGTCAAACCAACCCAGAAGCCCTCCACTTCAGGAAATATGGTAAACATTTTCCACTCCCTCGACTATTATTCCGTTTACGTTGTGTTCAAAAGCACCCAAGAAGAGAATAAAGAAAACAATTTTTGTCAGTGCCTTCCCAAGAGTTTAGCTAGCTCCTAGTCTACTTCAGACAGGTGGAAATGTTTATTTGTCTAAATAGTAATAATAAGTTGACATAAAAATGTTAAAAAATCTGTGAGGAATTTACTCAGAAAACTCGGGAGATAAAACAAGAATTGAACATATGTTGTGCAAGCAGGAAAGTTTCAGTTATTGCTTATTTTTGTGAATTTCAAATAGTTTTAAAATAACACCTTGGTGAGTTTGGTATCCGTCGTTGTAGTGTGGTTTTGCATTATATCATCAGTGAGCTCAAGAAGTCGAATATGTGAATCTTCCCTAGGGAAATTATGAAGCAGGTACCTAAATAGCTCTGAAGCCTACGGAAAGTTGCTTGAAAGTTCGGTCATTGAAATGTACATTGCCCTGGCGACTGAAGATGGTTGCCAGATAGCACTCGTGAGTATCCTGGTCACCAGAATGATTCCGCTTGCTTCGCAGTACCATCGATAGTCCAGTCCGTCGTTAATACCAGAATTCTGCTGACTGATTTTGTTGAAGAAACAATCTAAATTGTCAACGGTGTGTTTTTGTATACGTGAACAGCCTGCACCTGTTTTTGTCAGCAAAGCTTCGTTAGTATCGATCCGCCGTGTTGGTCACTTGGTCTGCGGGGCTCACAAAAGCTTGCTTTCGATCAGAGTTTGTATCACGTGGATCACGCAATCATAAAAGCACGATCTATCACGCATGGGCTCAACCACCAATTCAGCTTGACTTAAGTGGTCGTGCACGTACTGGTAACATAAAAAGTCACAGACAGATAAGACCATACGAAGGATTGCAGTGCAGTGAAGTCATATTGAATTAGATAGACTGTGAAGGTGAAATGAAAGGCAATAAAGACAGTTTACCGGATGCAATCGAGACTGCAGAAAATGCTTTATTAGAAGCTTCGAACACTGTTGCGCTTCGTGATTCACGATCGAAAATAAGTTAAAAACATGAATAAAGGGTTAGGACCATTAAAAAAAGTTCTAACTGCCCGAATAATCCTACCGAACACACGGTAAATAACACAGAATGGTGAACAAGCTCATTTGCAGTGATTCCCAGCTATAAAAATACATCATACCTTATGATTTGTTTCATATCAAAAAGAACAATGCATGGTAGGATAGGACAGGTCTCAGATGTGGGATAGCAAAATATTAGGATTTGCACGCGAGATCTAGATCTATCCCTTAAACATCAGCGGGCCCAACCGTTGTAATTAGCCTGATCAGTGAATCCCTCTCGAGTCTCAGGTTGAGAGTGAACCAGGGAAGATTCAATGATTGCACGAACTGTCTTCAAGAGTACAACCGAAGGTTACAGACACGAATATCGACCGCTTCAGCTTAGTCCGGGGTGTTGCCTTCCATCACTTCTGCTTGCCAACTTCGAGCTTTGGAAATTGGCCTGAATCCTTCGGTCTCTCTTGCTGAGATGTTTGGCTCAACAGGTTGTGAATATAACCCTCGTAATTGCAGAAATTGCTTCAGCATTCAACCATATTCGGATAGTCGACAGGTCGTAAGGTCAGTGTACTAGGTTTTAATGTAACAAGTAAATGAGAATAAAATACATGAGGTCGCAGAATCTGGCACCCCACTGTTGAATCATAAACCCAATACTAGCTTAGACGAAAATAAACCGCAGAGTTAAGCCGCATCAAACGCTTTACTAGCATTTTCTGATTGTTCGCTTTGTAGGATATCCAGTGGGATATCTTCTATGAACAGCAAATGGATGCGTACTGGCTTCTTTGAGACATCTATCCCCTTAACTCTTTCTTCACGTTCTTCCATTATCCTATCAATGAAGTGTCCAGGATATCCGTTTCTGCAGAGACTTATAGTAAAGAAGTAAGCGTTCCGTGCCCAGTGTGCTCCATTAAACACTTTGAGTGATACAAAGTCGTCAAACTCAACATACTGACCATCCCACAGTGATCTTCTGTGCGCTAATGGATGAGCGCAGCCATTAGCCAAAAGGTTTAAGAGACAAGCTGTTTTGCTGTTAGCTTCCTTTTTAGCAGCGGAACACACGAAACTCTCTCGATAGGTCCAATCCTCGCCCAGCTAAATACTCTGAAAGATTCTATCCTGTCCTTGTTCTCATTCCTCTCCTATTTCCTGGAATTTCCACCCTTCTACACGCCCTAGTTTCTACCCATATCAGAGAATATTTCGTGCCAGGTGAATTCTAACCGGATAGGTACAAAACACACACACCAAGCTGAGAAGTCCACTGAGTTGCATGGTTCCATCAAATGCTGCACACTAGTACCTGATACCAACCGGCTAAACTCAGCCTTGTGGATCCGAAGATTTCAACTAATTCTAGAAAAGCTTTGAGTGAATCGACTTCCTAATACTCGGAATCTTTCTGTTACATCAGTGCAGAGTCAAGCATACTTCTGTGTAAAATTCAATCTTGTTAGATCGTTTTGGGAACATACCCGAAAACGTCCCTCCTCAGCAGCAAAGTTCCAAGGTGAGTCGCATGCTATCGATGTACTTGTAGTCCTCGGTTAGGAAACATGATCAATTCAAAGGTTCGAACTTTACCCTGATTTAGCAAAATACTTGCCAACGGATTTGACAATACACCAGTCCAAACTGACCGAGGTGAGCATGTGAGATTCAGGGGATTTCCGGTGTGTATTGTGAACATATTGCGGTTATTCTCCAATAGATTTTTGAATCAGCACTCATCAAGACTTCCGATTTACAATTCTTTCTGTGTATGAATGGTTCTATTAGAGGTCACGAGTAAGTCCATGGGAGTGGATTTCACCGAGAAAGAACAGCGAGGTGGTATTTGTGTTCTTCCCATTCGTTATGCATACAGAAAGATTCCAAGTGTAATACATCATTCTGGCAAATACCTGAATATAATATTAGTCTTGATTCTTCTTCATCACTAGGAATTTATTATCCTACGTATATATATATATATATATATATATATATATATATATAATAACGAAATCCAACTCTCATTTTATAAGTCAACTAATAACAACGAAATTCTGTGTGTATCAAACCTGCAACAATCGAAAGTTTGTTTTATGATGATAATGAAAGCATCTGATCGCTAAATTACCGGCTGTATAACCTGTCTAAACACCCATACTAGGTGTCTGAGTACCACAAACACCACACGATTTAAGTCGTCGAAACCGAGATCATATCGGAATGTATCAGAAAAAACGACGAGCCATGTGATATAATATACGTGAGCGTTTATTGTTCGGTAACATAGTGTTGTCGGTAACCGAAATGTTCAGTGACAACCATCATTTATGATTACACTGAGTTTCCACACGTTTCCTCAGAATATCTGAGTACGCTGAAAATCAAGTCAAATTCTTGTTGGATATTCAGTTCTATTAAACGGCCTCAATTGCACCTACACGGGATTCTTCACAAAGTGTTTCACTCATCCTGACATCCTGTTGACTCTACTAATGCAAATGAAGTTTTTTGCGTGCTTCGAATGAGCACTAAATGTGTTCTCAAACAAAGCGATTGCAGGCACTTAATCAGAAACTCCGCGTGATACACAAAATGCTAAATGCACAACCATAACTAGTTGGTATTATACATTTGACAACTGAAATCATGACGTGATTAGACATGCTATCACCCGAGTTCTTTCACTTCAATCCAAGGACATTCGATGACATTGACTATCATTCGTGCAAGAAGCACACGACAATCATTGATGAAACCTGAGCCAAGCCATACACAGCACGAGCGCACTCACGAGTCAGTCACCAATTCTGATAGTATTACTGACCTAGACTGACCTAATATAGAAATCCAAATGTCATATGACAACAATCTTTCCAAATAGGTAAACACCCATTCGAATTGGTGATTACAATGCAATTCAGCTCATATAGGTTCTGCGTGCAGCTGAATAGACAACACAAAACAGTTATGATGGTCCTGCAGATTCCAACTTACAATCACGGTGCACGGGGTGCGTACCACACTTCATATTCCAATCACTTCAAGTATTTTATCAGTCCAAGCAAATCATCTGATAGCTTCATCAGCAGTTGGTTGAATTTACCTGATTTTCATCGATTTCTGATCAATTAAACAAGAATGACGTGAGTTTGGATATTCAAGACTATCAGTTTCACACTGGGACAAGTGCGTTTTGTTTGTTCTCTATTAGCATACTTTGGCCGAAATGTAATTTGAGTGAGGGCCCCGCATTAGTTAGTAGTTAGAACGTGCAAATACAAACAAATGTTAGATATAGATATTTCAAGTAGTGTTCGGTAATTGTACCCATTTCAGATACCAAATTTGATAGTGAGAGTATGTGCAAAGGCAAGTAAAGTAAGCGATTGGGAATGCCTATCTTGTTCAAAATCAAATTGTAGTGATAAGGAGTGAACAGCTAGCAGGAGACTTTGAACATCTAACAAACTGTTTCTTGCGGGTAGAAATTGCTTAGTGACTTGACACATTCGAAATTACTAACTAATGAATCGATCGTTTTATGCATATTACTTAAAAACCATTTCACTCCAGGGAGTTTAATTTTAGTGTAGTAAAAATACTGTTTGCTTACTTTGACAACACCAACTGAAAGGTACTTCTCTGAGTGCACAGAGTATCAAAGTTCAAGGAGAAGATCACGGCTGGTAAAAATGATTTAGACACATAATGCCTGAATTGAAACACGTGATTCAACTGATACTTCGGTTGAGGTACGCAGCGATAAAGGGTAAGTAACTGATCAATTCAGATGCAGTGCAAATTGTACTATGATAATTCGATCTGATTTAATTTTCCAGTGCAAAAATAACCTAGGGCGATTTGTTTTTATTTTTTTCAATGGTGGTTCCTTTGGAGAACGAATAGCGATAGCTTATGTCGATGAAGTCTAACATTTTTACGGTGACCAGAATAAACAGCGTAATCATTTTTTTATTATTGGAGAGGTCAGAAAGCTCTGGTGTAACTATTCGAAGGTTTGAATTCGCAATCCGTGCGAGTGACCGGATTATTCTACAGTGCATCGTTTCTGGGCCACTTCGGACAACATCCCCCGTTGTTACTTGCATTCATTCTTTGCGGCCACCGGGAATGAAGGATTTCAGCCAGCATCGATGATACACCAAGCAAGCTGGAAAATACCGATTTCTTAATCCTAACTATTTATTCTTCATAACTCGCGTTATGTCATTACCGACTGGGTTAATTTGAGACATGGGGGCGAAAATGAATGTGATGATGTGTGAGTAATTTGAGTGATAAAACTGGAAATTGAAACTGGCAGCTGTTTACAAGCATGAATATGGTTAATTAAGCAAAAGCATTCGTTGCCATAGGAAACAGAAGATGATTGGACACAAAAAATGAAACTAGACAATATCACAGTATATCCTTCAACTGGTTTAGGCTGCATCAGGACATATAAGCGGAACGTGTAGGGAGTGTGTACTTGGGAGCAGTGTGCATTACTGATAATTGGCGGGGTCTTCATATATTCGTTCGTGCTTTCCGTGCTCACCGGTGAGTTTATCACGGTGTACACTCATCCCGTTGGGATGATCGGCTGAATATATCTCATTGTATGGTTATTCTGTTAACCTACTCCCACGATACCTCAGTATGGTCAGGAGTGGGTGTCTCATGCTTCGAGATGGCTACTCATTCAGAACGCCTCTTGAAATGCTTCCAAGTGACCGCGCGTCTCAAACAGCCTGTGCTGAGGAAATCTTACGCACTACCTTCTCGTGGCGAAGGTATTCCCACCAAGGTGCCAGGACGAAAGTGAATGCTCGGCGCTCTCCAGCGGGTTGACTGACTGATAATCAGTCTAGGGGAGATGGTCAAACCCTGATTCCAAAGTAGCCATGGGTGGAGTATGAGACGTACAACAATATGCTCTCCGGAATACGTGGCTGAGAGATACATTGGGCATCAAGGACTTTCAGCCTCATCCGAAGGGCTTATGAACCAAACAAGCAGTCACCAGCTCCCAGAGAGCTACAA
The DNA here is from genome assembly GCA_948099385.1 of Fasciola hepatica. Lineage (NCBI taxonomy): Eukaryota > Metazoa > Platyhelminthes > Trematoda > Plagiorchiida > Fasciolidae > Fasciola > Fasciola hepatica. The sequence goes on from CANUEZ040000019.1 coordinate 10,705,807, forward strand.
GATCCTCATGTCCTCCTATTGCCTTTTAGGTTAGACATTCCAGTCGAAGGCTGGGGATCGGTCCCCTTAAATTACCCTTCTACTTCGGTCTTGGCAACCGAGTATTATTCAGCCTAAAAAGCTCACATGAAATCTCCCATACAGACATGATGACTCGTCCTTGCGCTCCACCCTACTCACTCTCTCAAGCTGCATAGATAATACTGAGGTGCTGTCGGTTAGAAAAACCAACTACCTCTTTCTACTCACTGTTTTATACGTAGCCACTTTACCACTACTACTCCGTGTGCTTCTCAGCTTGTCCTCGACAAAGACGATGGTCACAAAAGTGAAATTACTGTTTCAGGTTCCTCCTCCAGTTGAGTGAAGTTCATCAAAACTAATACTGAGACCATATATGTCACTGGAGCTTGCAGCTTTCAGCGTGTGCATTCTGATGGATATACACCACGAAACAGTTTTAGTGAGCACGTTTGAGACTCTAGTTATGGACATCCACTGCCTGTCCTAGACTCACATCCGTGATCCCACCATCGTAGTTCGTCTGAATTCACCCTCATGACATGCTTTTACTCTGTGCTTATCAAGAGATGTCGCGGCTTCTGCATCTGGTCGCACTTGACTTATTGGGACCTCATATGATTCTCGACTCCAAGTCTCAGGGTCTGATTGCCGGTCATCCCTAATAGTGCAGTGAGTCTTCGTGGCTATGGGGTATATACCCCTCCAACTACACTCAAGCGCAAGCATGTAACAAAAAATACAGGTTCGTGAATCGGTTTGAGTACTAGAGTTGAGTCTGCATTATGCAATTGGATCCCAAATAACAGCAGACTGTGTCCGATTCGCTCAGAGGGTTCGTTCAAAGCTAATAAAGGCTTCGACGGCAACCGTTGTATATTTTTTGTCACTGCCTATCCCCCCACTAATTGCAATCCAAGTATAGTCGAAAATATATTCTACCAGCAACCTCACGAAATTCTTCGAATGGCATATCATAAGAACACAATGGTACTGGATGGAGATGTAAATGCACAGACTGACCATTTAGGTCCGGACGAGCAAATGTTTGGAGGCCGAAGCAGAGCTAGCCATCAACGTAGGGATAACAGTAATCGACTGCTTATTTTTATCGAGCGCGAACTTTCTGCACAGCTTCTATCACGCAGTCACATGGCGACCGCCATCCGTTAATCAGTCTCGGGTACAAATGGAACACATAACCGTAAGCTACCACTGGTGTGGCTCAGTCAAATCTTGTAGGTCGTACTGGAGCACACATCTAGATTCAGATTACGCTGTCGTATGTGCTGAGTATAGTTTTTCATCAAGTCAAAAGTTCGCCGTCAAGGGATAGACATAGACCAACTCTGCCGGACCTCGGTCCGGGTAAGATATCGGAATGAGATTGCTACCCAGCTAAGTAGCCAAACATACGATGATATGTCAAACCACTGGAAACACACCCGGGGTGATATAAAAGCAGCGAGTATCACATCTTGTGGGTTAATCACAAAAGATGCAGCATCGCACTGGATCTTCAGAAACCCTGAACACTTACCGGGATTTCCCTGGTGGAAGCAAAACCAGTTCTCGCGCCCAACTACAACGAAATTTGATTAGAAGCTTGCATGGAGACCAAGAAAATTGGTCTTCCGAACGATTTGCATAAACAGAATAAGCTGCTGCCACCGGTTATGCTCGGAGACTTTTCAAACTCATCCAAATAACAGGAACAAAGAAGCCTGGAGTGAAAGAGATCATTTGCAAGGTAAACGGCCAACCAATCCACCAGGTTTCATGGCTCCCGGATCGATGGACAGAGCGCTTTGAGGAGCAGTTTGACTGGCCCTCATCGCCCCCGCCTCCAGTCGGTAGTCCGTTTGAACCAGCTCATGCCTCAAGGATAGTCTGTACTGTTACATCCGCCGAAGAAGAAGTTGATCGTGCTCCGTAACTTATGAAGCGCAGTAAAGAACCCGGCCCTGATGAACTCCTTCTGAACCCTTTCAAAGATTGTAGTATGCCCCTATCCAAGGTATTCACAAACCTCTTCGCCAAGATAAAGATTCACGAATGCGTCCCACGAAGTCGGAACTGCGCATCTGTCACCGGCACATACAAGAAAGGGGCTAGAAACACCTGTTCCAATCACCGAGGGATAAGTTTGATCTCGATGATATCAAGGTTGTCAACATCAATAATCCTCCATGTATTATCCCCAGTGCGCGAACAACAGGTCCGTGAAAAGCAGTCCGGTTTTCGTCCCGACCGCGGTTGCATCGACTTGAGCTCCGCTACAAGTACCATAGACCGACGTTGATCATATTCTTGTTTATTTGATCAGCGTTTTACCCCTTTGATAGGACGGCCCTCGAGGATTGTCTCGTCGGAAAAGAAGTGCGAGATAAATATGTCAAAATCATCCAAGTACTATGCCATCAGACTCCAGGCTGAGTACAAGCATGTGTCTCATCTTCGCCTTAATTTCCAGGTGGAAAAGGCTTGCGTCAATGTTACCTCCCCCCCTTTCGTGTTCAGTTTCGAGATCGACTATATCCTAAAAGAGGCGCAGGGAAATCAACCGAACGAAGGCGTTGAGCTCCTACCTGGTAACAGACTTTGGGACTTGGACTATGCGGATGACATCACGCCGGTCCGCGACGGTGCTGCTGTGGCACAGTGCGTTCTACACAACGTCGCGTTGTCCGTATGTGCTTTTCACTCTCCAAATGTAAAGTACCTCTACAAGACTGGCAGGTATCCATCATCGCACCTACCCTCGGTACCGATCTCTTACGCCATGGGTAGAGTAATAAGTAATGAATCAGTTTCAACTGAGACATTGGTCATGTTGAACTGATGAAATTCACTGTCCCCAGCCATTTCTTATAGGAATGCCAGGTTTTTTGTTTCGTTGTCTATGGCAGATGCTGCGGTCAAACGAAGGAGAAAGTATACCTTAGCGTGGTTTGGAATAAGTCCTGAGGTATACCTCGATGACGCTGTGTTCAGAGCTAGATAAAGGTGATCTCTTCTGGATGTGGATATCCGATTTGTCGTTGAAAAAAGGAAATTGCGCTGCGCATTGTAACGTGTGCAGAATTTTATAGTATTCTTCAGCATGAAGCAGCTGAGAAAATCTTCAAAAGAGTGAATAAAATCTCCATTGAAAATAACGAGTGAAGTTTCAGTATGTTCTATTTTTTCTGATGTTTATATGTCAACAAATAAAGAAATAACATTTGATGTGCACGATGGAGAAACATGAACATTCTTAGTGATGATGGATCAGAGTTTGCTGATGAACCATAGATTACGTTCCACCAATGGGCAAGCAATATTTTTTTGTCAATGTATGCAAATAACAATTTTGAAGACCTGCATCAGAAACTTTTGATGTGAGTGGCCAGGCCGTCTCTTCTATGTCGATGCTGACAGGTACAGACAGTCCGGTAAACTTCGTATCCTTCGAGTTTGATTAGCAAGTCATCAACAGCAGAACGTAGTCACCCCTCTTGCAGCATTATAATTTCTAAGACAGAAAATTCAGACCGTCTTGCAGAATTCTTCAAGTCGGTAATTTCCTCCAACTGCGAGCGCACTTCCGTTGAGCGGATGTTGTGTACGAAAGAGGAAATCTCTCACGAGTTCGAATACAAGCTGTCACCGTATAGCCGTCACTGGGCACGACTTTGAGCCATATCCGACAAGTTTCTGTCACATATGCCGTTGACCTTGAGGTCCCCAACCACGCAAGATCTAGGAACCGACAGAGGTAAGTTTTGACGTTGTCACGTTGATAGACCGGTATCCTATCGTGACTCAGCCCCCACGTTGTCGTTTAAAACCAACCTTAGGCTCGGCGAATAGAACACGAAATGGAAGTCCGTGGGGTGATATACGTGGATGCTCAAGCCAAGTGATATTGTAGCACTAACTGGGTATTAGGAAAGCCCAGTTCCGTATATGCATGTTCAAACTGTGAAAATGATTGTTCGCTGTTGCCACCAAACTTGCGAGGTGCTTGTCAGGCATCAATGGTCGAACAAGTGACGTAAATTGCAGAAAACCGCTCGATTCTTTGCTGCTTTTTGTTGACATCGTCTCCAGTCCGTCCGTCGACAGTAATACGGCTTCCCAAGTAAACAAAGTTTTCAAGAATTTCTAACCAATCATTACCGATTTAAGTTTCGATGATGGATTCCTGCCAGTCTTGTAGAGGTACTTTACATTTGGAGAGTGAAAAGCACATACGGACAACGCGACGTTGTGTAGAACGCACTGTGCCACAGCAGCACCGTCGCGGACCGGCGTGATGTCATCCGCATAGTCCAAGTCCCAAAGTCTGTTACCAGGTAGGAGCTCAACGCCTTCGTTCGGTTGATTTCCCTGCGCCTCTTTTAGGATATAGTCGATCTCGAAACTGAACACGAAAGGGGGGGAGGTAACATTGACGCAAGCCTTTTCCACCTGGAAATTAAGGCGAAGATGAGACACATGCTTGTACTCAGCCTGGAGTCTGATGGCATAGTACTTGGATGATTTTGACATATTTATCTCGCACTTCTTTTCCGACGAGACAATCCTCGAGGGCCGTCCTATCAAAGGGGTAAAACGCTGATCAAATAAACAAGAATATGATCAACGTCGGTCTATGGTACTTGTAGCGGAGCTCAAGTCGATGCAACCGCGGTCGGGACGAAAACCGGACTGCTTTTCACGGACCTGTTGTTCGCGCACTGGGGATAATACATGGAGGATTATTGATGTTGACAACCTTGATATCATCGAGATCAAACTTATCCCTCGGTGATTGGAACAGGTGTTTCTAGCCCCTTTCTTGTATGTGCCGGTGACAGATGCGCAGTTCCGACTTCGTGGGACGCATTCGTGAATCTTTATCTTGGCGAAGAGGTTTGTGAATACCTTGGATAGGGGCATACTACAATCTTTGAAAGGGTTCAGAAGGAGTTCATCAGGGCCGGGTTCTTTACTGCGCTTCATAAGTTACGGAGCACGATCAACTTCTTCTTCGGCGGATGTAACAGTACAGACTATCCTTGAGGCATGAGCTGGTTCAAACGGACTACCGACTGGAGGCGGGGGCGATGAGGGCCAGTCAAACTGCTCCTCAAAGCGCTCTGTCCATCGATCCGGGAGCCATGAAACCTGGTGGATTGGTTGGCCGTTTACCTTGCAAATGATCTCTTTCACTCCAGGCTTCTTTGTTCCTGTTATTTGGATGAGTTTGAAAAGTCTCCGAGCATAACCGGTGGCAGCAGCTTATTCTGTTTATGCAAATCGTTCGGAAGACCAATTTTCTTGGTCTCCATGCAAGCTTCTAATCAAATTTCGTTGTAGTTGGGCGCGAGAACAGGTTTTGCTTCCACCAGGGAAATCCCGGTAAGTGTTCAGGGTTTCTGAAGATCCAGTGCGATGCTGCATCTTTTGTGATTAACCCACAAGATGTGATACTCGCTGCTTTTATATCACCCCGGGTGTGTTTCCAGTGGTTTGACATATCATCGTATGTTTGGCTACTTAGCTGGGTAGCAATCTCATTCCGATATCTTACCCGGACCGAGGTCCGGCAGAGTTGGTCTATGTCTATCCCTTGACGGCGAACTTTTGACTTGATGAAAAACTATACTCAGCACATACGACAGCGTAATCTGAATCTAGATGTGTGCTCCAGTACGACCTACAAGATTTGACTGAGCCACACCAGTGGTAGCTTACGGTTATGTGTTCCATTTGTACCCGAGACTGATTAACGGATGGCGGTCGCCATGTGACTGCGTGATAGAAGCTGTGCAGAAAGTTCGCGCTCGATAAAAATAAGCAGTCGATTACTGTTATCCCTACGTTGATGGCTAGCTCTGCTTCGGCCTCCAAACATTTGCTCGTCCGGACCTAAATGGTCAGTCTGTGCATTTACATCTCCATCCAGTACCATTGTGTTCTTATGATATGCCATTCGAAGAATTTCGTGAGGTTGCTGGTAGAATATATTTTCGACTATACTTGGATTGCAATTAGTGGGGGGATAGGCAGTGACAAAAAATATACAACGGTTGCCGTCGAAGCCTTTATTAGCTTTGAACGAACCCTCTGAGCGAATCGGACACAGTCTGCTGTTATTTGGGATCCAATTGCATAATGCAGACTCAACTCTAGTACTCAAACCGATTCACGAACCTGTATTTTTTGTTACATGCTTGCGCTTGAGTGTAGTTGGAGGGGTATATACCCCATAGCCACGAAGACTCACTGCACTATTAGGGATGACCGGCAATCAGACCCTGAGACTTGGAGTCGAGAATCATATGAGGTCCCAATAAGTCAAGTGCGACCAGATGCAGAAGCCGCGACATCTCTTGATAAGCACAGAGTAAAAGCATGTCATGAGGGTGAATTCAGACGAACTACGATGGTGGGATCACGGATGTGAGTCTAGGACAGGCAGTGGATGTCCATAACTAGAGTCTCAAACGTGCTCACTAAAACTGTTTCGTGGTGTATATCCATCAGAATGCACACGCTGAAAGCTGCAAGCTCCAGTGACATATATGGTCTCAGTATTAGTTTTGATGAACTGCACTCAACTGGAGGAGGAACCTGAAACAGTAATTTCACTTTTGTGACCATCGTCTTTGTCGAGGACAAGCTGAGAAGCACACGGAGTAGTAGTGGTAAAGTGGCTACGTATAAAACAGTGAGTAGAAAGAGGTAGTTGGTTTTTCTAACCGACAGCACCTCAGTATTATCTATGCAGCTTGAGAGAGTGAGTAGGGTGGAGCGCAAGGACGAGTCATCATGTCTGTATGGGAGATTTCATGTGAGCTTTTTAGGCTGAATAATACTCGGTTGCCAAGACCGAAGTAGAAGGGTAATTTAAGGGGACCGATCCCCAGCCTTCGACTGGAATGTCTAACCTAAAAGGCAATAGGAGGACATGAGGATCTTGTAGCTCTCTGGGAGCTGGTGACTGCTTGTTTGGTTCATAAGCCCTTCGGATGAGGCTGAAAGTCCTTGATGCCCAATGTATCTCTCAGCCACGTATTCCGGAGAGCATATTGTTGTACGTCTCATACTCCACCCATGGCTACTTTGGAATCAGGGTTTGACCATCTCCCCTAGACTGATTATCAGTCAGTCAACCCGCTGGAGAGCGCCGAGCATTCACTTTCGTCCTGGCACCTTGGTGGGAATACCTTCGCCACGAGAAGGTAGTGCGTAAGATTTCCTCAGCACAGGCTGTTTGAGACGCGCGGTCACTTGGAAGCATTTCAAGAGGCGTTCTGAATGAGTAGCCATCTCGAAGCATGAGACACCCACTCCTGACCATACTGAGGTATCGTGGGAGTAGGTTAACAGAATAACCATACAATGAGATATATTCAGCCGATCATCCCAACGGGATGAGTGTACACCGTGATAAACTCACCGGTGAGCACGGAAAGCACGAACGAATATATGAAGACCCCGCCAATTATCAGTAATGCACACTGCTCCCAAGTACACACTCCCTACACGTTCCGCTTATATGTCCTGATGCAGCCTAAACCAGTTGAAGGATATACTGTGATATTGTCTAGTTTCATTTTTTGTGTCCAATCATCTTCTGTTTCCTATGGCAACGAATGCTTTTGCTTAATTAACCATATTCATGCTTGTAAACAGCTGCCAGTTTCAATTTCCAGTTTTATCACTCAAATTACTCACACATCATCACATTCATTTTCGCCCCCATGTCTCAAATTAACCCAGTCGGTAATGACATAACGCGAGTTATGAAGAATAAATAGTTAGGATTAAGAAATCGGTATTTTCCAGCTTGCTTGGTGTATCATCGATGCTGGCTGAAATCCTTCATTCCCGGTGGCCGCAAAGAATGAATGCAAGTAACAACGGGGGATGTTGTCCGAAGTGGCCCAGAAACGATGCACTGTAGAATAATCCGGTCACTCGCACGGATTGCGAATTCAAACCTTCGAATAGTTACACCAGAGCTTTCTGACCTCTCCAATAATAAAAAATGATTACGCTGTTTATTCTGGTCACCGTAAAAATGTTAGACTTCATCGACATAAGCTATCGCTATTCGTTCTCCAAAGGAACCACCATTGAAAAAAATAAAAACAAATCGCCCTAGGTTATTTTTGCACTGGAAAATTAAATCAGATCGAATTATCATAGTACAATTTGCACTGCATCTGAATTGATCAGTTACTTACCCTTTATCGCTGCGTACCTCAACCGAAGTATCAGTTGAATCACGTGTTTCAATTCAGGCATTATGTGTCTAAATCATTTTTACCAGCCGTGATCTTCTCCTTGAACTTTGATACTCTGTGCACTCAGAGAAGTACCTTTCAGTTGGTGTTGTCAAAGTAAGCAAACAGTATTTTTACTACACTAAAATTAAACTCCCTGGAGTGAAATGGTTTTTAAGTAATATGCATAAAACGATCGATTCATTAGTTAGTAATTTCGAATGTGTCAAGTCACTAAGCAATTTCTACCCGCAAGAAACAGTTTGTTAGATGTTCAAAGTCTCCTGCTAGCTGTTCACTCCTTATCACTACAATTTGATTTTGAACAAGATAGGCATTCCCAATCGCTTACTTTACTTGCCTTTGCACATACTCTCACTATCAAATTTGGTATCTGAAATGGGTACAATTACCGAACACTACTTGAAATATCTATATCTAACATTTGTTTGTATTTGCACGTTCTAACTACTAACTAATGCGGGGCCCTCACTCAAATTACATTTCGGCCAAAGTATGCTAATAGAGAACAAACAAAACGCACTTGTCCCAGTGTGAAACTGATAGTCTTGAATATCCAAACTCACGTCATTCTTGTTTAATTGATCAGAAATCGATGAAAATCAGGTAAATTCAACCAACTGCTGATGAAGCTATCAGATGATTTGCTTGGACTGATAAAATACTTGAAGTGATTGGAATATGAAGTGTGGTACGCACCCCGTGCACCGTGATTGTAAGTTGGAATCTGCAGGACCATCATAACTGTTTTATGTTATCTATTCAGCTGCACGCAGAACCTAGATGAGCTGAATTGCATTGTAATCACCAATTCGAATGGGTGTTTACCTATTTGGAAAGATTGTTGTCATATGACATTTGGATTTCTATATTAGGTCAGTCTAGGTCAGTAATACTATCAGAATTGGTGACTGACTCGTGAGTGCGCTCGTGCTGTGTATGGCTTGGCTCAGGTTTCATCAATGATTGTCGTGTGCTTCTTGCACGAATGATAGTCAATGTCATCGAATGTCCTTGGATTGAAGTGAAAGAACTCGGGTGATAGCATGTCTAATCACGTCATGATTTCAGTTGTCAAATGTATAATACCAACTAGTTATGGTTGTGCATTTAGCATTTTGTGTATCACGCGGAGTTTCTGATTAAGTGCCTGCAATCGCTTTGTTTGAGAACACATTTAGTGCTCATTCGAAGCACGCAAAAAACTTCATTTGCATTAGTAGAGTCAACAGGATGTCAGGATGAGTGAAACACTTTGTGAAGAATCCCGTGTAGGTGCAATTGAGGCCGTTTAATAGAACTGAATATCCAACAAGAATTTGACTTGATTTTCAGCGTACTCAGATATTCTGAGGAAACGTGTGGAAACTCAGTGTAATCATAAATGATGGTTGTCACTGAACATTTCGGTTACCGACAACACTATGTTACCGAACAATAAACGCTCACGTATATTATATCACATGGCTCGTCGTTTTTTCTGATACATTCCGATATGATCTCGGTTTCGACGACTTAAATCGTGTGGTGTTTGTGGTACTCAGACAACGCAGACACCTAGTATGGGTGTTTAGACAGGTTATACAGCCGGTAATTTAGCGATCAGATGCTTTCATTATCATCATAAAACAAACGTTCGATTGTTGCAGGTTTGATACACACAGAATTTCGTTGTTATTAGTTGACTTATAAAATGAGAGTTGGATTTCGTTATTATATATATATATATATATATATATATATATACATGGTGGGAAATATTCTTCTCATAAATAATAATTAAATCGATTGCAACACACTTATAAACTGGATTTGACAATTGGTGATTTTGGATTGACGAGATGTAAAGCACAAATGGTTCTTCGAACACAACCAGCATATGACCGGTCATCTATCGCCTTCGTTTTTCCAGAGTTCGTTTTCACCCCGGCTGTGCATGAGGACAACTTGATGGCAGGTGTAACACACACACATACACACACACACACACACACACACACACACACATACAAGCACACCTGCGTGAGCTAGTATAGAAAACCGGTACAGTGAGACATCGAAGCGTCCAGCGTGCATAGGTAAGGTCAACAGGAAAGATTCTTTTCACGAATACCGTCGAGGGACTTAAGTTCTAGGTTGGTGAGTTGTTTTAAGACTAATATTGAGATAATGAGATATATACGATGAAAAAGCGTTACAGAATTTGCAGACAGGCACAAGCAAGCTGTAAACTTTGTTACTTGAAAACCTGGAACCAATAAACCTTTTCTTACAAATGAAATGTTCACTGCCTTTTGATTTCTCACGTGATGCCGAAATAGACGCTGTGCTTTCCTCATTTAGAAGGACATTCCATCAATTTTTATTCATCTGGTTAAAAATTTTACAAATATCAAGAATGATGTAGTTAGACCGCAAAAGTGAGCTTATGTAGCGGGACAAAATGAAATAACTATGTGGAAAATTAGCAAATAGGAGAAGGATCGTCAGAAACCAAATGGGAATAAAAATTCCTCTTCCTTAGTTATCACAAGTTATCTTTGTGGATACAGAAAACTGAAGGAAACTTTTTATACATTCACGAAATACTAATAAACGGAGACCACGGTAAGACAACGCTTACGGATAGTTCCAGGATCTACGTAGTTTCCGTAGTCCATCTATGAAAAAAATACAGCTGTGGAAATGACGAAGTAAGTTTGAATGATCTTCACGAAGAGGTAGCGGGTGGTCGTTTAGTGGAATCGACATGGGAAGATAAGTTACCTCGCGAATGAATCGAATACAAAACTATTTGCACACCCTATGGAAATGTTGTTTAACTGAAGTACTAACCGGCCGTATAAGGAACGGTAGAGTTTTGGCGGGCCATGCAGTGGTATACTAGTCGCGTACACTTCCTATGTAGTAAATTCAGTCTGTTTCCAAGTTGCCAAGGATACAAACAGTCAAGATATTTACGGTATTACAACAATAATAACCGATTTTGAACAGCCTTATCCACAAAGCAGGGAATACCTTGTAGCCGAAGCACGAATTATTATATAAAATGTAGAATACCAGACTGTTACAAAAACGAAAGTTGACTGTCAGGCCAAAAAAAATAAAACCTGGAGGAATAAGATCTTATTTTCCCACTAGTGTACTGCACTGATTGAACCAGTAGCTTCGGCTATGGCGAATCAATTGGCATGACCCCTTGAGGTGTCTAAGGAAATTTCCTGATCTCTTTTGACTACTTCTAGGCACTGGAGGACTGAGCCTAGAATTAACAGTTTAGAAACCTGCAATATTACTGTAAAAAACTGGAAGTTTACAGTTTCTTGAAGAACCTGATAAAGAAAATGCTATCAAAATCTAAAATCTGGTTCGTGGTATCAAACTTTCTGTCCCCCCTTGTTTTCAAGGGGTTTTCACCCAAGCTGCCGACGTAAGGCAATCCCGTGTCAGGCGCACAAATTCAAGAACCTCAATCGTAGGTAAAAGGAATAAAGGATATACTTGCAGCGGTTTGAAGACAGCAGATGTTTCACATCACTATTAAGGATGAAATGGCCCATACCCATGTTCACGCAGTACTTCACAAATTTGAATAATCACATAGTCAAAGTGTCAGCTGTCAACAACAAGACGTAATTTCCTGTAGAGGTTCCAGGCTATCTTCAGTTCGCAGATGGCTTAAAACCCATGACAAATTCTATTTAGATCAGCAGGCTTTTTACACGCACATCAAATGGAAAGTAGAATACTTACAGAGAAGAGAACTTTCCAAGGGCGCGAAAGAGCACACAACAAGAAAGGAAATCATACAAATGGTTTTCAGTCGGTTGACGTCGTCGATTGTAAAGCGTGACAGTTTTCCTGGAAAAACAAATATGTACCTACATTGAAGTTATTGAGACCGAAACCTCACGAGACGACCCTTACGTACGCTGCTAATTTCCTCTGTCTTCATGTAGGGGATGTCTTAAAGTCATTGAGACTAAAAAAGCTTATTGAATATTGGCAATGTTCGATTCGATAAAAGTTGTTTTCCAGTAATTCATCCTCAGGCGGTTTACAGATTACATGTGGGGTACGAATGAACACCGGATACTCCAGTTTCCTCGATTCAAGATTAACCAGAGCCAAGTGAATCCTCATTACCTAGAGGACTAGGGTAGATATACGAATCACATGATAAAGATCGATTGACTGTTACATAATACTACTCAAACCAAGTGTTCAACGACGCCTATCCGCATGATCTTTGGTTCATTGTCTCCCAGGCAATCTGTGAACGGTTTAAGATGGAATTACTGAAGAACAGCTGTCCCACAGCAGTGAAATTTTTAAATCTTACGATGGACATTTTCCAAACAACGAATGAAATTCGTCGTTTTACCACGCAGTATTCTCCCTGTTGTTGGCCGGTACACACTTGATACCATGCGGGTTTTGGAGATGCATAAATACATGTTCTGCATTTAGTCCAGCTAGCGTCAAGTTGTTCTCCGTAGGTCGAAAGCTACGATTTACCACACATACATTTAGCTGTATCCCTAACGATTTATGTCTAGTGAGAAGACAAAACGAAGCCCGGCTTATGTCCAATTTCATCTGTGATCGGGCACAGGAATCCGAAATTGCAGTGTGAACTTGTCTCAAAACACTGTTTCCGTTTTTCGTGTACCGAAACTTCACATTATGTGAGCTGCTCTACTGTGATGAAGATGGAAGGCCTCAATGAAACCGAAGTTCCACGAAATTATTTATGGAACGACGTTTGTGAAACCCTACGGAGCGATTCACCTTGGTAAATTTCGTAACACAGGAAGTACGCTTTTCATAATGCGATTTAAAAAATGAAAATTTTTTACGTGTTACAGATTCCTGTCAATGTGTTCGACGCGAATACCCAGGCCTGTACGCTTTAGGTTTGAAGTAGAGCAAATCGACGAAGCACTGGCACTGACAGAGCGCTAAAATGGTCATATCAGGGCTCTTGTCTATTCAACGCTTCTGACAACTGCCCCATCTGGGGAAAAATGAGCAACATACGGCGATTTTTTTTGCTGAACAGTGGATTGACTTTGTCCCTTGCGATACAGTGGAGACCGAAAAGCTCTAAATGATAAGAAGCAACAAAGTCCGTCAGAGTAACGTGATACATGAGAAGTGTCTTACTACTGGGAGCTGAGATACATGATAACTCGATAAACGCGGATATTTTCCAGAAATTTACCATACATTTGAAAACGTACGAAATAATAACATCGATTAGACTCGCCTAGCCTGGTTCAGAACACACATCGTTGGATTATGAAGTCGGTCCATTTGTCTTACTAAGATTCTAATTTGGTAATATGGATGATAGTACCATTCTCTTTGGTCAAAGCCTCATATCTTCCATTGTAAATCTAGTAACATGTTCTGATTGATACACGTTCCTTTTTTCTATAACCTTTACAGCGGCAGTATCTTCAGGTGCCGAAAGGTCCGCCGAGAACAGGCTTCGAAACCACGGAGTTAACCGGAGTATTTTTGGACCGGACAAGGAAGACATGATTTTAAGTCCTCCAAGACTATCCTCTGTGTTCGGCCAATTATCAGATCGGAGTTGGAAACGCCCTGCAGCGTGTAAATCCAGTTTCCTACTAAGTGTCGAATACTGTGATGAAAGAGATTATTGGATTCATTTTGGACTGCCATTACAGAACCAAAGTTCTTAGTGAAGTAAAGATAATCCGAATACATTCCATTCGTAACCCCATCATTTGTGATATGAAGAAAGAATTTAAACCGTCAGCGGTGATTTGCATTATCCACTTTTTGGATTTTTGACACTCATTGATTTGAACAAGATACCCAAATCGCGACCATTTGTGCATGTCCACTCATTAGTTGTAAGAAAACAACTCCCTGTGAACAATGCAAACAATGTAATTACGTAAATACTTCGGTGTAGAATCATATGCAATATCTCTAAAGAAATATTGATTGACCACCACATATAAGAACACATACGCGTATGGGTCTCAACTAGGAACTGGTACACATTGTTCAATTAACCAGAGCATGCTACTCTAAAATCTAGTCAACATCAAGGCAGAGACACCTGACACACCACATACACAAATCATCCAGAATGTTGTTCCATCGACCAGTTGTTGATCAATCGATTGATTGATTGATCAGCTGAACGATGTTGTATCCTAACTGGCCTAGCTCTAAGACGCAATTTAGTTAGCCAGTCTGCACCGCGGGTGTATTGTAGGGAAATAGATTATCAAAAAGGATGCTCAAATGTGGGATAATTGGTTTCAACAGACTGTCCCAAAGAAGTTTCCAAGTAAAGTACCTAGAAACAGTAGCACCTTTGACGACCGTAGCATCAGGACTAGTAAGCATTTTGCAATGCACACGCAAGTTTGACTCTCACAGATTTTCCGGATTCGAGAACGACACGAATGAAAATGAATTAATTTACCCGATACATGATGAGACGCGGAATAAAAGGCTACTATACCGGCAGCTGCTGAGCACCATTCGTGATCGAAAGCCGCCCGAAGCGATTGCGTGCATGGCTTTGTCCTTCGTCAGCACGTGCCCATGCCAGTGACGGTGCTTGGACCAATCACCGGCGCATGCGTACTTGTCTTCACTCATTAAAATATGTGTGTTCAACAAGTGAGATCCAGACTATGAGAAAAGTTTACAAAGGACTGATTTTTCCAAGGCTCTACAGTTTATTAACCCGGGGGAATTAATTATCGATTGTTTCAGTGCTCGATGTCTGTAAAATGATTGTTTATTGTAAAGCAGCCATATATCCGTAATGAATCGCATTGCTTCCGTAAATTTATGGTTTATTTTGTTCCTTTTTTTGACTAACTTAGCAAAATTTTAGTACACTCCGACCCTGTGGATCGTATTTAATCAGAAAACACAAAAGTTCTATCTACCAGACTATTCAAATGGGTGAGTGAAAGGAATTCTCTTCACCGGATAGCAACGTGTACCATCGTACGACTACAGTTACATGCCGGAAAAACTGGTCCCTTGTATTTAGGAAGGTGCGAGCGCAAGTATTAAATCACGATTGGCTACCGGCGGATACCGGTGGATATCAAGCACATACCAGAAAAATTATAAAATGTGCGTGAGAGTATTTAAATTTGTGTTTTTCAGAAGAAGTATTTTGGCAGATGTAAAATGAATCCTCAATGATCATAAAAACTACATTTATACGAATTTAAAAAAATCGATTTTTTTGTTATTTACGAAGCTGTTTCCGGAATCCTTCAGAAAAGTGAAACCTCAGAGGAACTAAACTTTTTAAGCACACAATTTAATTTATTTTTATTAATGACATATAAGATTCAGATTCATGATATTCTGTGAATAAATGAAAAGCCTAAAATCACGGAAGGTGAGAACAATCGAAATTATAACCGAAAGGCTAATTTACTTAGGAGAATGAACATTGTGTTGAAAAATGCAATACGGATCCACGATTGCTGTGTATTTAGGTTGCTCTCAGTCCTGCGGTAAGCAGTCAATTTCAGTGTTCAGTACTAGCACCAATACGAATGCGAATATTCGCGTTCGCTTGAGGAACCCAGTGTGGTACTCGGAACAAAAATATTGGAGAACAAATTGGTTTTCAGTCATTTTATCTTATTTCTAATGCATTCAAAGATCAAGAGTGACTAATAATATTTACAAGAACTATTTACGTGATGATTCATTTGGAAGGGTGGTTGGCTAATGGGAAAAATGCTGTGGACTTTTTGAGAATGCCTCACTGAAATGGCTTGTCATGTCATGGATCAAACTACCACTACTCGCATCTGACCTCTTCCAGTTACGACATCAAAACGAAAAATCAGTTGCTTCTTACTTACAGATCGAAATCATTTACAGAAAAGGACAGCTGATTTCACCGGAGCAGTTGATTTTGAGGGCGAGACGATGAACTGCGGATTCGAACTGCGATCATCTCAGCTGTCTCCTAGGGTCAAAGATATATTGCTTTTGACGGAGGGATTACAATAAAAGATTCACCTGATGCCCTGAACCAGTGACGGGAGCTAAGATCAGATATAGGGTAATCTTCGTGGTCCAAGTCACTAACCAGGCCGGCTTGGGTCTTTTGATTACTTGGGAAATTCACCTTGACAGTCAGGAGAAAACAAGTGAACATTTCCTGATAGATAATGTTGGGACGGGCAGGCAATCTTCGAGATCCAGTTAAATCATTGGTCGCTAGTAAAGTGCGCCCGCACACAAACCACTTGAAATGATCAAGTTTTGACCATTATTAGACCATGAGTCAGAATTTCGTAGATGGAATTACCCAGAAAAGGCTTGTGTATGCGTAGTTTGCTTCGTTTCGAGGGTGATATCAGAGGATTCTTTGACATTTGTAGCGTATTCTTCTGAAGAAGAAGCAATGTGCGACCTTTCTCTACTATTATGTTCATTTTATCAGATTTAGTGACTGAGTATGGTAATAAGAGATTAAATTTTTACATAATATGATTCTTCGTTTAGAATAGACAGTCAGTTCCCCATTTAAAATCGCGGAAGGGCTGTACATTTGTCTCATCCTTGTTAAGAATCATCAGCAGTGCACATCCATCGAGCCTCCCAACTGGAACTCGAACCCGGGGTGAAGGATTGGGAATCAGACAGCCTAACCACAAGGCTATTCACACTGGTTCCCAGTATTCCATTGAATTTATACACTACATGATATAGCTCCCTTCTAACACTGGCCTCAAATGTTGGCAAAGTATTTTCCCCAACAGCGAGTGACTCGTATACTGGGTGGTTTCTCTGTGAGAGCCTAAGTTTGACGATGGTGTTCCGCAAAGCAACTTACAAATCTTGGTTACTATATGACTGTTGATAGTACGAGATTAGATTTTTACGTAATATGGTTAATCATGCAGTGCGAACACCCAGCTAACATTCAAATCTAGTGTCCGAAGGAAGCTATCCGTGTCTATCTATCTATCTATGTATCCATTCATACGGACAACAAAAGGTGATCAGAATGTGATGATACATCCGGTTTTGTTCTTCGAAAGGTTCTTTGTACGCACTATGTTGCAAAACATGTGATTTTCCGCTCACTTCGTGTTCTTCTACGTGTGCTTGCTTGCGCTGCCAATACCGAGTCATGCTTTCTGAATTAATCTATGATTGGCATATCACCCACGGCAATATGCATCGAGCCCCCGCTTAAGGGGAATCTGTAATTCGCGAAGTACACGATTCATTCTGCGGTAAATAATCCCAACTGTTGTAATTCATCTGAGGTTTTGCTTTCGTTTCTGAAACCGGTTTAAAAAAATGAAAATGATTCTGGAGGATAAATTCATTGATTTGTATTCTGTTGCTAAGTGATTTTTTGTATTCCGCGCGCTATTCTTCCCACTTACAGCCATCAGGTCGGAGTACAACCTGTTAGCAACTAATCATAGGTTGATTTCTGTTGAATACCCATTATTAATAACAAAACTCCAGCTATGAGTTCACAATAAACGTCAATGTTCACTTGACCGTATTCAGCCATCACGCTTTTAGGATGGGCTTGCCAACTCTCGCCTGGATTTTGGTACTCTGATTGAAAATTTTTCTTTCGAGTTAAATCACCCTGATTTGTACTTAATGATTATCACTGAATAATGCCATCTAAACTAGAAGATAAAAACAGGTGACTTAAAAAATGAAAGAATATCCCTTTTTGTGATTATATAAGAATGAATTTGGCGATCTACAATGAATGATCAAAGGACAAGCATAATACATGGCCGGTGGCTGGATATTTGATTACTTGTTTAGTGAACGGAATTGCAGCTGAGAACACATAGAATGGTTTTTCTTGTAAATTTAGCGCTGAACTCATTAGAGGAAATCACAGAAACACAACTGATTCCTGTTAGGATTCAACAGAAGTGGTAATCCACCGAGCCCCTAACGAGACCCGATCCAGGGATATATGGTAACAAGCAATGCTGGGGCGAGGGTACGGCGTGAACATCAAGGCGAACGAACGAACCAAACGAGAGTCACAGACAAAAGAACAGGTGGCGAATGTGTCGGAGGTGTCCTGAAGCAGGCAAAAAGAAGCATACGAACTATTAGAGAGGGAGCAGCGGGATCTCCGGCAACCAGCAAGATAGCTCAGGTGAAGGGCTGCCGATCGGGCCGTCAACTGAGACAGTCGGGCTAATCGAAGGGAAATGACGGGCAAGAGAAGCAAGCCATCGGCCACAGGCAGCTGGACAGAAGGCAGCCGAAGCGCTCAAGCAGCGGCAATAGCAATATTGGTGCCGCGCAGTCTGGAAAAAGGCCTATAAAAGCGACTGTATGTGTTCCATGACTTGACTTGTGTGACAGTGGGAATACAAGTATCCTGCCGTGTGTTGTCGTCCTTGTTACAGTATGTGTAGAGGCCAAACACCTAACCCCCGCGCACACACACGTACACTTTGCAGGGTTTCAAATCCATGTTTTGCTTCATGTCAACACCCGGCTATTTTTTAATAGAGCGACACTATTTTGGCGTGAACCAGGTTATTTGGATGATGGTTGGACTATGCGGTTCCAGTTATATCGGTATAAGGTAATTCTCTATGTACGGGTGTGATCATAAGGATTTCCGCATCTCAGGAGCCTATTCACGATAATGTTATTTTTTTATTCGACAAATAATTTTTGGTTATCATTACTCTAATTCACTGGAAAATACTAATACGCTTGAGCTTTTTTCCTTCTATCAACAGCCAAATGAAATTTCAAATCATCCAATATACTAGATACTCGGGCATGAACTGGTTCAGCTGGGAACAACCGTCAAACTCAGCGAGCCAAATTAGCACACATTGATCTCAACGAGATACCCAAATCACGACCATTTTTACACGTCCACTCATTAGTTGTAAGAAAACAACTCCCTATGAACAATGCAAACAATGTAATTACGTAAATACTTCGGTGTAGAATCATATGAAATATCTCTAAAGAAATATTGATTGACCACCACATATAAGAACACATACGCGTATGGGTCTCAACTAGGAACTGATACACATTGTTCAATTAACCAGAGCATGCTACTCTAAAATCTAGTCAACATCAAGGCAGAGACACCTGACACACCACATACACAAATGATCCAGAATGTTGTTCCATCGATCAGTTGTTGATCAATCGATTGATTGATTGATCAGCTGAACGATGTTGTATCCTAACTGGCCTAGCTCTAAGACGCACTTTAGTTAACCAATCTGCTAGATGAACAACGACCCAAGTTTCGAAATCGAATACATTGTTTTCAGTGAACACTGTCTGTGTGTGTGTGTGTGCGAACACGCAGTATTACATTGCTATTACGAAACATGCAGCTGATCTACAAAAGGTAATCTGCTTGCTAATATTTCGTTGAGCCACAAGCAGGCTGACGAGGTTTGGTTTGGTTGTAACTGCGTGACTGATATAGTTCACAAGTGTACGGCACTGTTGCTAAAGCTACTTTCACTACTATTGTTGTGATCCACACAATGTTACTGGTGCGTAGGTTGCCTGTTTGGGCCTATTCATTCTGGCATCAACAAAACCAACCAGTCAAAACAAAACTGCTTAGTAGCGTTTGCCGTGTCCAGCCCATGAGTAGGCAGCCTTAACCCAATCAAAGATGTTATCATGTGATTTTGATGCCCTCCTGTGTCTAGTTATACTTTGTCCATGTGACATAGTCAAGTCCGTTATCGCTCCACGGTTGTTTACAGTTAGTTTTTAGGCAATCAGCTACTTACTCGTTCGGTGAGTAGTACCTATACTATCACCATCATCAATAATTTTACCAATACTAATTCGTGTAACACGAATCATCCTGCGGCATCAACTTTCAGGTAGCCATTGAAAGCGATGAAAGTACTATGCAGCTATTTCCTTCTGTCTAGGAGTTATCAGTGGTGCACATGGACCAAGCCCGCATACGGGCTCGAACTCCGCTCGAACGATTGTGAGTCGAACTCGTAACCCCTAAGATCGAACGATTGTACAGTGCTTCCACGGTTTCCAGTGGTGAGCCGAGAGTTGAAACTGCACAATGAATCATGTTTTCCAAACCGAATCTCCCACCAACCATACATAATACCAATTCCATCATCACCGTCACTGTCATATGATCGTCGCTAGTGACCCTGTCTACTTTTGGCGATACAATTGCCAATCCAGGGAGATTCTTCGCGTCTTAACATGTCAGATTTGTTCTGACGATAAATAATACAGCCACCATTCGTTAAGAGGCAAATACTGATGACCCTTCGGGAAAAGGTTATCTGGGTTGAAAAAATTTCTAATTCATGCAAGTCTGTGACATCACCCATAAAATTATGCTCTTGATCCTTTTCGAATACCTAAACTATTGCATGGTGAAGCTGTGACTAGTAGTACGAAGTTGGGGAGTCTTACTTACGAGAAAGGTATATTATGTTCAATTACCAAAGCCCAATCGTAAATCACTTATTTTTTTTTTGTCTCTACTTATCCAAACTGACGCCCCGTCCTCAATCCTAATCGCCTGTGTGCAAACTCCTTTTGCGTATGTTTATGACTAACTGAGAGCAAGGGCGGTACACATGTTTAATTTTATTTATCAAAAGCTGACGCTATGGGTGCTGTTTTCCTGTAGACTTAGTTGTAAGTGCAAACGAATAAGTGTAGGAATCCTCAGAAGAATGTGAAAAACTGGTAACCCAACAGAATTTACTTCATCAAATGGGACCAAGTTTTAAAATGAGTAATATGTGGCTGTGAGTATTACCGGCCGTGAAAATACTCAACAAATTATTGAATTCATTTATCTTGAGAATACTGTCCTTGATACAGATATGCATAATAAGTAGTATCGATTAATTTTGAGGCGAATCCTATGACACTGGAATATATATCTGAATAATACATTACATGACAAGGCAATCTAGTAGTCATATGTTTAACTAGCTGAATACGAAACCGTAATGGAATTTTTACGTTAAATATGAAGAAATGTTGCGTGTTCCGATAGTTCTTTGTGATATTTTATTCACTTGTGACGAGTTACTGAATAATAGGTTACCCTGAAATGTTGAACGATAAACGGAAATTTTCAGTTAACATACTAGACTTAACTGCGCAGATAGTACGGAATAAAGGATGCAGCAATTATCCTACTAATTTGGCCGCAGTTTTCAAACTATTATCCTCTGGTGATTGCTGTTGACTGCTGAGTAGATTGCCGGGTGGGACATTTCCGTTGCGGAGTGTGTTCCATTACACCAGTCTGTCATTACTGTCTTTTATTCAACAGTCTCCTCCAGTTAAAACAAAGAAAAACCCATTTTGGAGCAACTGACTCCAATTATAATGTCTCATTAGTGCCGTGGGTTATACGTCCTACACGTGTAAAAGATGAGCAATTCAACCCTCGAAAACCAATCACGGATGATGGAGCGGTAATTCAGGTGATGACAGCACAAACTAAACGCCGTGAACTGAAGCATAATCTACGAACAATGTGACAGCTTCCCCCAACCTAATAAGAACTGGTCTAAAGCAGACCGGAGGGCTGTGTTGAAAATGAGCAGTTTTTTTTTATGACTGACCAGTTTTCGGGTTTTTCCAGTGTGCGGTTTCTGGTGTACTATTTGAGGTGAATTGATGCTAGCTATGAATGATGTTCCAGGTACGGTTCAGGTGTCCACTTGGTCAGTGTATCATTTTCTGTGAAACTGGTACTGTTTTTACCCCATGTCAATAGATTTGGTGAGTTTCTGATCACTGCGCTTGATGTTCGGGTTGCAAAAGTTCGATTACCAACGGTGGTAACATAATCCGTGCCCAGGTGAATAATTCGGAGTACCTCATATTTTGAATCAGTAAGTTTTGTACACGTGCGGGAAGGTATTCCATAACCGTGAAGACTTTTTGTTGCATAGGAAGCAGAGTGAATCAGGAATAATATTGTGTCTTCTACCAGCTGGCTGAATATCACTGAAACGCGATGAATACCTGATATCTCTCTTTTTAAGCAGAGTTGCTACCGTTTTTCTCCGAAAGTAATTCCTACCATGATTTTCGGAGTAATCTATTATAATCCTCACTCCAAGAATGCTTTCGTGAAATACATTCAAGGAAGAGGTCTGATATCATGATATGACCCATTGTTTCGACCTGCGAAGTAGTGCGAGCCTAATTTTTCTACGCTAACTGAACCAGCAAACACATTTTTCAGATTCTGAGACCTCGGGGTTGCATGCCTTATCTATACACACGCTATTGACATGGTAACCACTCTTATGCACCTCGGGCTGAAACCAACCTGGACCTTTTGTGCTGCAAACACAACTGTTCGTAATCGGTAATAGTGCCACATCGTGATCAACATTCGAAGTTTCCATGACAGTACGATCTCGTTCACACTGGTGATTCGGTAGCAAGGGAGGCGTCTTAGCAACAGCATTTGGAGCTTGCAAAATGAATCTATTACCGAAGCTTGGAGTGAGTAATCCTAATCTACTAGACAGAAAAGTAGAAAAAGCCTACACAATCGATAAGCTTTTCCATCCCAGGTCGACTGCTAGGGATGAGACTATGGCTTTCAACGGTCAAATACTTTAAACGGCAAGTGAACAGTGAAGATCCCCATCAGTCTACTTTTCCTCAACATGTTTGGGAAGCTTGAAAGCTCAAAGTACTTCCGAAATTCTTTTTGGTGGAAAAAATTCTGCCTCTAGTTGGCACGGAATAGAACTTATTGTGGGTACATATATCCTTGAAACGGAAAAGGCTTGGTACACTCTAGCTGTTTTAAAGATAGGAAATTTTGATTCACTAAAACATGGATTTCAATTGACAATTATTTCCTTTTACGAGGGGAAATTAGGCTTTATTTCCTATTTTCCCAAAAAATATAAAAGACTTCCCCTTAATATAAGTCCTAGTGCGTCTTTTGGATACAAAACTAATGTGAGATCGAGTCTTTTTTGAAGAAACTCGACATAAATCACCAGAACATGTTCCTCAATAAGCCCGGATTTCGCTGAATCAAATAAAAACTATTAGTCACACAGATGATTTCTTCCAAAAAAGAGAGTTCGACAACCTGCTCGCCACCTTTATTTGTACGGAGGTGACAGCTGATGAATAATGCCATCATATAGTTCATAATTAACTCAAAACCGCACTTTCATTCATTATGAGGTGAGAATTATGCTGAGTGATACTCTCCGTCATCAGAAATCAACCTTCGAATTATTCTGGATGGAGTTTTGATTTTATGTTGAACAACGTGGTGTTTAACCGTCACCCTAACTCTGGTAAGAAGTCTTTCTCGCCTGCGAATCATTTCAGTTTATTAATGCAGAACACATTGTCTAGATAATAAGAAACAGTAACTGACATCAGTCGTTGAAACACAAACTAACCGGTTCATGCTTGCGTCAGGTGACGTCTCTTCTGATTGGTCCACTGTTGATACGGCCGGCTTCCACTCGACAAGAATCCGTTTTCATCTTATCGGTCCGCTCCCCTGTCGCCGGCGTGTCCTTTGGCCCAAACTGTAACCTGAATTCTGAACAGAGGTTGACGTGCTTCCTGCTAGCTTGACTAGACCGTCTACCGGGCGATTCTTCAGACCATAGCCTCAGAGACGTGTGATTCCCATGCTGTTGGTGATAGCTAATTGGCCAGTTGGGACATTGATACATCGGTTCAAAAACGAACGGTACAGACACTAGCAAGCAAAAGACGGCCCACTCTGGGATCAGCTTATTCTTCTTGTAAAACGACCCGTGTCAATTAAAGCCATAAGAGCCGAGTCTGTTAAGCCGATGTCACATTGTGATATACGGTGACGCGATAATATCGATTCAAACCGGTGTGGTGTTTTCAGCAGAATTCTGGCACTCATTCTTAAGTTACCCGTTTTCATTTTTCTTCAAGAATTTCCATGGAATTGTTAAACATATTATCCCTTGGACACAACGAACCACGTAAATTCCTGCTAACGTTTACTTCCCATCCTATGTTGCACCGTATAAACTCTTCGACATTTATTAGATCTTATTAAAATCGTACAACAGACCACAACCTTATGGCAAGCACGCGACCGATACTAGCGTAAGCCAGTGGTATTAGTAACCGGAAAAAATGCAAATAACTAACGAAATTGATCTTGTAATTTTTCAGTAGGGAGCAGATTTCATAAATCTCTCAAGAAACTAATATATCTTTGGAGAGGATAAAAAGCACGTCATTAGATAGTAGTGTAGTTGCATGATCTTACGTCCTTTTAAGTAGATTCGAACACTTTTAGGAGGAAAAATAGTTGCTTTGCCTCATTATTAGTCCAACTGTATGTATTTCACCTTGGGTTATTGTGATCAGATTAACTGCCCAAAAACGGACCAGGCGGATGAATTTGCTCTTTCAGACAAACGGTTAAATATAAATAACATTTTGGGCAATCGATTTCATAGAATAAAGATTTTCTAGCATTTACTTCCAACATAAGTGTAGCTTTTATTGGACCACAAAACGACCTCGATTGCTAACATTTCGATTAATCTCATATTAGCTACATCACATCGCGCGTACCCTCAGTTCTTCAAGAGTTGGAAAAATGAACTCATTGTGTGTGTAATCGGCACAAGTATGTGATCACACCGATTTGTACTTCGTTCACGGCGTACTTGGGCACATACACTCACTAACATTGGCCAAGTGTGTCTTTCGATCTACTGTAGCCCTAGCTTGCAATGAACAGCTGTGGAATAGAACGACCAGTTGTTCCAATCGCCATACTTGGCTGTTGCTCAGTCAACCCCGTAGTGGCACACAAATCCGAGCAATCTAAGTTACGCTTTCTACCGAAATGTTTCTCCAAATCACTAGAGAAATCACAGAAATTTGACACCACAGTTTTCTTTTTCGTCTCCGAATCTGACTGTACTCTGTCGCCATAGCACTCGAAAAGAAGCTTGATCTCGGAAACCTTTATCGTCATCTTGTAGGAAACTGTTCGTGCTCTAAACTAATAGTTGAAACTTCTTTCGTCATTTATGACTTCATACGTGAACATACTTCCGCAGCTCAATAAATTAACAAGCCACATTACAGTGACACTTCACTGATCACCGACAGTTCATGAAAACACTCTGACAGAATGATTGAAATTTGCTAAGTGACTTTTTCACTTCGGAAATAGTAACTCTTTCCTGAAATTTTGTAGTATACCACAAGACAAGGCTGAAAAATAAAGTCTAAGGAAGCTTGAAGTGAGTAACCTTAGTTCCACTTTTATCCGATGAAGATCGAAATGGTGTCACCCTTTTCTCCTTATGGTAAATTAGTCTAAAGTTTCAAAGTTCGAAATTAGTTAGGTGTTGCGTATGACTCATTGTTAAGCGAACAAAAATGAGATTCATCGTGGATGGTTTTTATCAGTTAGGAGTAAATATTGATACTACTAGGGACGTTCCTTTCTTTTGATTTATCTGACATGTTTCTGCTTATCAGAAAGTAGCTAGTACAAAGCGAGGATCTACAGAGAGAACTATGTCTTCCACCGGTTCATCAGCCAACTCAAGGTGGATGGTAGTCTCACCAGAGAAAAACTTCTGGCTTATTTCAAAAGAGTGATCCGAATTTCAAGGTCGTGTGTGTGCGCACCCCTTTGAATATTCATTTTTGTTCTCGCTAAGATGAAGAACTATTTACTAGAAACCAGAAAGTTTGGTTAATTTCATAAAGAGAAAAAGAAAGGTTGTGCTAGCCCATGGAACACATTTTCCTGCGACAGAATTATTTCATATTCTTCTTATGAATGCCAGCATGGATTTTTCTCATCATTGATCTAAAATGTGGTGTCACAGGAAGAATTACTGTGCAAAAACGAACACAACCGAGTTGGATAACGATGTCAGCTGCATTGGGATAAAAATAAAAACTCGAGAACAACTGGTACCCAATATTGGAGAAGATCTCCAAAAAAACGTCTGTACTCCTTCGCAAACAGTAGCGGAGAATAGTCAGTTGCTTCAGCCTCCAACTGATCGAAAGTCAGTGTTACTCGAACAACAAAGTTGGCTATATGTTGCAACCACGAAAATATCGGGATTGCACGGTAAATCGCTTTTATCATCGATGTACTTTTGAACGAACTTTAGGGAGAAAATAGGGGCTCGTGAATAAGTCCGTCGTAAAAATAAATTTCAAAATGATTCATTAAAGTGAATTTAAGGTCGCACAACTCATCACATCAAGTGAAAAGGGCTGCAACAAATCACCTTCAGCCTTGTTGATGAGAAGTTATTAAAGATCCCCTGAACAGCGCCAAGTCCATTGTGCTCAAAAGATGCAAGTTCCCTGCTTGTCAGACCGTAATTTATCCAGGGAAAATTTTCATAATGTAGAATGCTGCACCAGGTCCTATCTCACACGAAGCTGTACGTCTCACAGATGTTGAGTGATCTATCCTTCTGTTATAAAATTTTACAATAGCAAAGTCAAAGGAAAAATCAATGGTTTATTTTTCACTTTTTCCTGCTAAAAGTCACAATTTGAATAAGACTCGGAATTTATTCTCCGTGTTTAAGGAAAAGTTATCGCAAGTGTTCCATGTAATTTAGAAAATTTTACGACGGTGAAACTCAGTATCTTAGAGAGTGAGTATTTTGAAAAACCTTGTTGTCTGAGAAATTTCTACAGTACCTGTATAAGCAAACGGTTCCTCATTTCGGTTCCGCAACTGCACTTTGAATGACCGTGTCGGGTCGACTTATCGACCTACTAGGAGATGTTTCGCGATAACTGGTACAGGATGTTTTGTCTAAAATGGCTTTATGCAGTCAAATGAGTCACCGAATGCAAAAAACCAATTCAGAATGTGTTCCGCCATTCTTTGAGACATGGGTCTTTCAGTCCAACTCATGTGTGTATCAGCGCAACTGTAACTTAACTGGTAGACAATATGTGAGGAACTGAAATTTATAGAGCTGTCACAGTAATCATGGAATCTCAGTTCGCAAATGGTTTTGGAGTACGTTTTGGATTTCATATACGTCTGACTTAGACAGCAAATTAACTTATGACGCGCTTGATTCAAAATTCCTACATCTGGCCAACTTTATGTTATTCATTCTTTCTTCTCTGAGGAATTTTGATGACACTTGTAGTTTGTTACCCTTTTGTTTCTCAGCCATTGTCGTTTTCAATCAATAACACGTCCATTTCGAAGCATTTGTAAAGCGAACTGTCCAATCTGGATGACTGCATTCTCATTCTAAATATCCCGTTTTGCCAAAGTACTTCTGTGACAGACTTATATTTGAAAGATCTTTTGAAAAATGGTTCACAAAACTTATTTCCCCGCAGTAAATTTTACTCATCGGGTACTAAGAAGTTCCCGTGCGTACATATTAACAAGAAAAACGATTGCAGATAAGTTTATTGCACAGTGTACTTTGTTTCATGCATTCCTCCCCAAATTAACAGCCTCTAGCCGGCCGCGAGCCACTTTCTGAAATAGTACATCATCCTTATCTAACAAAAAGAGAGTAAATAAAGAAAAGAATGATCGTTATTTTGATGGCTAGTTATGGATTTGATCTGAGGTACGTATTACGTTCGGACAACGTGGTAAGTATATTCGCGCTGTACCAAATCTGGGCCAGTTATGAGTGTATGCCAAAAGTCATACTGAGAAGCTGCTGTCTCCAACGGTATCATTCTGGCGTCATAGATCACACTCTCCGTAGCGATTTTGTCTACACCCGCATTGAGAAGATACGAAACAGCTGACGAAATAGCTCTCTAAGTGGAGGATGTATCGATGCGCATGCAACTTTTGAGTGGATTTTCTCTCATTTTCTTTCCATATCCACACAATTAATTACAGGTTTTATATATATATATATATATATATATATATATATATATATATATATATATATATATATATATGTTTGTAACGTAATTCCTTTCTAGGGTACGATTCTCCCTTTTTCGCGTAGTTTGTGAAAAATACGTATACAACATTTTTGTTGTGTGTGTTCATGCGTGCGCGTCCCTGAAAAGTATCGGATTGAATGCGACTGTAACACAATACGTACGGTCACAATGCTTATGCAATAACCATCAAGGTGACATGAGAGACTAAATTTGAAACAAGGAGATCAAGCTTCAGGTGGACCAACTTGGGTACACGAACTCTTCGATAAACATGGCCTAGTGCACTAGTTTATAAAACCGACAACAGATAATCTGGTATAATCATCATGATCTGTTTTTTTTTTCTTTCTGGTAGAACTGCAGCAAACTAATTTGAATATGGATCAAAAATTTGGTTCATTTCTTTGCGTACCATTTCGGTCTAACTAGACTTGCATGAATACACACAGGCATTGAAAATTGCGTATCAGGTAGGAATGTAACGAGATCCACGAATAGCCAGGTAATTACTACGGTCGGAAAGTGACCAGAGGACTAAATCCTGGCATAAGTTTTTCAGTTTGTGTTGCTTGCGTTAAAATCGCCACAATGAAACTCCGGTAAATTCAGCTGATAGAAACTGAACGGCCTATGATTGATGAGGGATGCAAAACTTCAGGTGATGGGACTGAACTAGGGCGCATAACAAACAAGGTCATGGTAGGTCCGAGATGATCCCGACAAACATTCTTGCTTAAGGCACTGGCCTTGGTATGTATGTGTACCAACTGTAGAAAGAAAACAGAACTTGGTCTAGGAAAGCCGATCTACATTATATGACACCTGACATGATAAACAGTTAGGACGAAATAACAGGTCTTATTGGGTAGGGGTTCTATGGCTGTTCAGAAGGTTCATCCACAGGGTCTGATGATAACTGCGTAACCAAAAGGAAGGAACCGATATTTGGGCCCACACTTACGTAGGCGTACTAACGAAATCAATAGTTCAAACTATGAGATCACCACCATAGTTATACCAACTTTCGAACCCCTTTTAAACAGTCTGTTACGATCGATGAGAAGGGAATCATTCTCTGTAAAATGAAGGATTCCAAAATCCTTAATTCAGTACCACGTCTACAACAGGATACCTACCGTGAAAAATATGGCAATATCACAAGTGCAGCAAACTCCTCAATCACTATAAGCCCTAAAACCTAACGATATCTGGGGTGTCGTGCTCACTGGGTGGGAAACAAAGGTACTTTCCACACCGGAGGATTAGCAGACGTGCAGGCTGAAACAGGAAGGGGAACTGATGGATGCCCCTTGTAAAACCAACGATGAATTGAAAGACATTAATGCACGACAATTACTCAGCTACTTCCAATGAACATATTGTTCTGTTCTTTTACATTTGATGCGCTCATGAGTAATTGATTTCGCTTTATCTTAAGCGCTTGAGTGCGACGGTGGAGGTCCACTCCATACACTCAGAGACTTACATTTACCTTACTTTGATGCGGCTGTCTCCTAATAGGGAACTGCCGGCTTCATGGATGTCGCGGATTGCGCCTGACTACGAACGGCCGTCAGAGGTGAAACGGGGTTGTGCACTGTAGCGGCAAAACCCGTGAAGAAAGACCCAGTACACTATTCAAGATACGCGACTATCATATCCCTGATACTTAAAAGGGAGATCCTTATAAGATGGAATGAGGTCATATATCGTAAAATGTCAAATGACAGCAGACCACCTGTGGTACTTGTATCTACATGATTGATCGTACATAATGAAATAACTCAGACTCGGACCACGTGCACTGGGTGAATGACAAGACCAGACAAGAAAGGCAGGAATATATTCTATCGCATTTGGTTGATACTAACCCGCTTATATACAAAAGGAGGCATGCACTTATTGGCAGTTAAAGTGCTGACCAGTCAAAAAGCCATTTTGCTGTATCTAAACGATCTAACAATCACGGTTGGGCTCCAACTGATTGGTCGGATACTGGAAATGAAGCTGTGGCGCACTGGACAGCGTGTGGAGGTACTCCAGTCAATATAGCCTTCTTTCTTCAAGAGTTCCCCATCGACGTGGCATGCTAGACGCACTGATCTTCGAACCGGTGCCTAGGACTGTAGTTGCATTTCATCGACTGTTTCGTCTCCTTTGACTGGAACAGCGTGAGCGTCATTTACGGTCACGGTTTCTGCTGTGCTTTCACATGCTTTTCGGAAGTGAAGTTGACTGAGGTGGAGTCGGTGTACAGTTGCATCTTTAAGGTCCGTGATCTCAACCGTGGAATGCGCAAGTTGTCTTGTAATTAACCCCTTGTTTGGTCAAAGGTCATTGCCTCGAAAGTATCCATATAGCTATATTCTAGGCTTTTAAGTGGCAATCTGTGACTAATTGATTTGAACATGAGTGGAGTTTCTTTCGTCTTTGAATGCACTACTTTCCGATATTGAAATAGAAAACCATCCAGAAATGTCTCCAATCCCGGAAAGGTTTTCGTACTGGCTGAGGCCAGAGCACTCTTTACAGTGCGCTCCAAATTTCCCGCAACTCCCTTAGAACACGGGTGACGAGGTGCCATGCGAAAACGT
This sequence comes from Fasciola hepatica, assembly GCA_948099385.1. NCBI lineage: Eukaryota > Metazoa > Platyhelminthes > Trematoda > Plagiorchiida > Fasciolidae > Fasciola > Fasciola hepatica. Next base: position 10,736,687 of record CANUEZ040000019.1, read on the forward strand.
CGACAGCCAATGCTACCCAACCAACATTTCAACTCAGATGCACAGAATTGGTAACCATTGTCGGTGACTAGCATTTGTGGGATACCTTCCTGCTGAAACGCTTCCTGAGGGTCTTGATTACGAACGACGTGGTTGGCACTGATGTTATAAATACCTCAGGCCATTTCCTGCATGAATCGATCGAAGCGAGAGCATGATATCTTTTCAAAAACGGGCCGCAGAAATCAGTGTATACACGTTGTCATGCAATGTAGCTGTCGGGCGACGGGTTCCATTTGTTAGGTTTTGACTGGGCTTTGTGTAGACAAGCATCACAATTCTTGTCTGTTGTACATGCATCGGCATATACTTCAGGAAGCCAACACATTTGCCGAGCCAAAGACCTAATCTTCTCCCTCTCAAGGTGACCTTAAGGCAGATCTTCTGGAACCGTTTACGCAGGGAAGGAGGTACTACCAAATGGTCGCCACGACACAGTACTAAGTCAGGTTGAATGCATAATTTTTCACGAAAATTGTGGGTAATTTTTTGTTTCCCTTCCATTTGCCGGTCCTTCTTGATAGCAGAAATGACCCTCCCTTAAGAATGGAGCCGCCTCTGACATGAAGTTATGCTGTTCAGATGCAGCGAATCGCGAGTATCTTGACAGGAAATCGGCATGCGGATATCGTTTACCAGGCCGACGTATTATGTCGTAATTATACGCAGCAGGGCAAAGATCCGTCGTTTTCTCATGGTGGCTGTGGACTTGGATACGGAATTATTCGGGTAGAAGAGAAATTATAGCGCTTGATGGACCTAATAGGTTTTGAACATCACATAAAACAGGTGCTTCTGAAGATGTCGTACAGCTCAGAATACCGCCAATGCCTCATTAAGTGTCTGTGAGTATCCTCTTTCGGCAGCATTCGAAAGACCATAAACACAAATGACCATGCATAGATAATGTAGGAGCACTGCATATATTCCAACCTCAGATGCCCACGTGATTCAGATTCAGTTTCTATTCATACAGCCCATAACCTCGCACTTCTATGCTCTGGTTTCGGTTGATACCTTCCAGCATAATCCGACAAAGGGAACAAATTATAAAAGCATAAAATGAAAAAGATCCAAAAATCAAGGTAATTAGGGGAAATCACGAATACAAAGAAAGAGTCCGAATACAAATACGCCACTGGATAAGACAACTGGCTATATCACTGAACGTTCCCAACCATTTCGTAATCAGGTCACGTGGACCCCAATCCGGAAGTCGCACACGTTCTACTTGGCCAAGTTCACTGGTCAAGGTTTTCATACCATTTTGCCACCACCTCAACTTACCTTCCAACCATTACCTGCCTCGGAGAAAAACCTACGCTGAGGAAGTCTGTCGGTGGGCATGCGTAACACATGTTCCAGCCACCTTAACCTGGTTAGATTGAGTACTTAATCCAGAGACTGACCTCTGGTTCCCAACACCTTACATCTAACCACAGCATTATTGATACGGTGCTCCCATCATTTTCGGACAATGCTACGGACATATTGATGCTTGAACACCGACAGTCTTCGCCTATCTTATAGTCTTAACGGCCATGTTTCTGAGCCGTATAGAAAAACGGGCCTAACCACCGCATCGTACACTCGACCGTCGACAGACAACCGGATTTCACGCGGACGCCACAAATAGCTGAGGTTGGCAAAAGCCAAACGCGCCTTCTGTATACGCGATGACGCTTCATCCGATATCTGTCTACCTGGTGAGATGTAACTGACCAGATAACAAAACTTATTCAATTCAGCTAGGGCTTCCTTTGTCGAAAAGAGTTAGGATGGTGAGCCAATCCAGTCCTGCATCAGCATTTTACACTTTGAAGGTGCGAAACGCATTCCAAACATTGTTACGCTGTCGTCTAGGCTATCTAAGAAAGCTTGCAATTCACCTGGATCTTCACTCAGAAGAACAATATCGCCCACATATTCCAAATCAGACAGTTCACTGCCTGAACAAAGATCGATGTCGCTATTCTCACACTAGGATAAGGCCACTTCAAGAATCAGTTCAATCAGCAAATTGAAGAGGAAGGGCGAAAGAGGGCAACCCTGAAGAACACCAGTTTCCGTGATGAACTCGAGTGGAAGATCACCGTAAGCACAAACTCGGCTTCGTCTTCTTGCATACAAACATTGGGAAAGGGAAATAAATTTCTATGGCACACCATTCCATGAGAGACAGCACCAAAGAACTGTGTGATTGACTAAATCGAATGCCACTTTCAAATCAAGAAAAGCACAGATTGTGGGCCTACGGAAGATATGCCTGTGCTCTGAGGTTTGCCGAAGAGTGAAGATGTGGTCGATACAACCCTGGCCAGGTCTGAAATTGGCTCGATTCTCACGCGTACATATTTCGCGGGCACTGGTCAATCGGTGGAGAATAAGCTCGGTGAGCAGTTTGGATGTGATACTCACCAAGCTAAATTCTCTGTGGTTTTCACAAGAGGATCTGGCACCCTTCTTGTAAATTGGAACAATCACCGATTCACACCATTCCCTGGGAATCCGCAAACCATCCCAGATTATCCGGAGGAGTTTTGTTAACTCCGAAAACAAAGCTTCGCCTCCATTCTTGAAAAAAGATAGAGATAACACATCCGGTCCAGCGACTCTGCACATTTGCAAGTAACCTTTCTCCCATATAACCTCAATTCCTAATGGAGGAGTGATATCTATCTTTATCGTTTCTCTGGTAGGTGTATTTGGAAGGTCCACTGTAGAAGTGAGCCAACTGAATTGTTCCTCAAAATGCTCGGCCCAACGATCTAGACGAAGTCCCTGAGAGTGAATCAGTAAGTCGTCAGATTCCTTGATTAACTCACTTACATCGGGCTTCAGTGAACCGGTTCTTCTAACCAAACGGTAAAGTTCGAGGGTATTTCCAATGGACACAGTCTTTTCCATTTCCCTACATTTTACAATCCATCACTAATCGCGGTCATTTCTCAGGCTCATGGCCAGTTGGCATCTTAGGGATTTTCGCACTTCATTGAATGTAGCATGCAGAAAGACGGATCTGGGAGCATCCAACAGAGCAACTGATGTCAAACGTATCCATCGTTCGTGAGGCCTACTTGAACCAAAGTTCTGTGTGGCATTAGACACGGCATACAAAGCTTCCGCGATCTGTTGCCATCGTTCATCTGAGTCGTGCACATCCATCTGCATCGATAACCGTGTAGATAGCTTCGCCTGAAAAGCAGATCGTCGGTTAGCGCCCAGAAGCAACTGCGCGGAACGAGTGGCATTTACGTTGGCGAGACCACGGACGAGACACAAAGGGGAAGCGAGCACGTACTAAGCTGCGATCTGAGTCCACAGGCGTGGACCAAAAGGTGTGGGGGGAGCGAAAATCTTCAACTGATCCACACCAGAGGTGACCAATCACAATATGGTCAATCTGAGTCCAATGTTGTGAAGACGTTGAAGGACTCCATGTCAGTCTATGCCACTGCTCATGATGGAAGTTCGTACTTGCCAGAAACAATCTGTAATCGGAATACAGCTGAATGAGGTGATCACCGTTGTCGGTGCGATCGGCTGCGATAGCAAATGGGTCCACGATGTGCCTTTCGGAATATCCCATATGATTGACTTTGGTGTTGCAATCCCCAGCAGTGATCATCACGTCTGTTGAATGCACGATTCGAAGCAGCTGAGACAGATCCTGATAGAAATTTTCTTTGGTTCCAGAGGAACTGCAAGCAGCGGGTGTCTCCGCAGACACGATGAATAAGCATCGATGCTTCAGTTTGTTGCTGCTGACACTCTCAAAACCGTCAAACCGAACTGCACACAAACGACTGCCGATTGGAATCCAATCTAGCAGTGCACGCTCAGCTCTCATACTCAAAGGAATTCCAACGCCGGTCTGACCACGAGCACTAGAAACCGAACCACTGGACAAGTGAAGAGTAAAGCCAGATACTGATGTTGTGGCTGGGGTGCGAATGAGGCTCAAGTGGGACTTTCAACTGTGCTGGTAACGATATTCCTCAGGACACCAGTGCCGCACACTGGATGGCTTGACGAGAAACAACGGCTGCGTCTATGCTGCAAAATTCTTCATGCATCTGGAATAACACCGCAAACAACCAAGGATTGATCTGAAGTTTGTTCGACTATTCGGTGACTCCTTTTCGGCTCTAAGTCTGAAACGATCAGGATATGGCAAATACTTATTAGCGTTAGTTGTGAACCCAAGAAAGCTCACCTCTCGGACACCGAACTTGCATTTCCGAGGTTTGATCAGAACATCCTTGGCTACGAATATGTGAAGATTGTCCATAATTCAACTATTCTTCATCACGCCTTCGTATCATTACATACATGAGACCTTGGATTGTACAAGTAATTAATTTTGTATATAATATGATTCATCATGCAGCTTGATGATTCCCAACAAGGATGAAACAGCTGTACAGTGCTTCCATGGTTTTCAATGGTGAGTTGAGCGTTCAAGCTGCATGATGAATCATATTATATACAAATCGAATCTCCCACTACTCAATTACAAATAATTAATTTTGATTCATAATTCAAACTGTTGCTTTCTGCTACTAGTTCAGACTTGGAATAATTGCTACCATCCTTTTACCGCGCTAGGATTTCACTGTTGGCGTAGCGGCAGTGTTTCAAAATCGCGCAGTCCTGTCGTATGAAATCCCTGGATTTGAATGCTTCTGTGTGTGAGACTGAGGATTCTTCAGCACCAGACACAAGCTGCACATTGTAATTTTTGAGATCAGCTAGAAACGAAAATTACTGACTTTCTTATTACTGGCATCGATGAACAACATTTGCAACAAAAACTGATTCTACTTCCTAGTCCTACCCTTTAGCATGTTCGTGAATTCTGTGAGCAATATCAAGATGTTAATAGTCTTACGGAGTCCCCATCCCAAACCGTGTTATGTAATTCCAGTTCCTTACTAGTCAAAGGTCATCCAGTGACTCCCCGCTAGATCAGACGGGTAAGCATTTGTCAGTCTCATTTCCCGAGGACTCCTAATGATGCAGTTGAAGCGAGGACTGCACTTGGTCATAGTGATTCGTGTGGGAATTTACCTCGTTCCACCGGTTGCTTTCATGGTGCTAAGTTTTTTAAATGTGGCAAAACTGGCCACTTTCAGTCAGCCTCTAGGAATTCCCGGAAAAACTATTGCTCCTCACGGGGCAATTTGATCTCAGATTATTCTCCCTAGCTGTGAGTACATCAACACAGTTGTGCCGGTGGGCAAACCTCTGGATTATTCCCGGTCATTGATTCCCCGATTGACCAATCCTAAAGAGAAAGTAACCACGATCAGTTGCTGAAACTTCATTCAATCGTAACCAAAAATTGACACTATAAAGGATGAGGCAAGGAATACATGGACACACGTGGCGTCGTTATTGATTATCCAGCTTGGTGATCGGATGTGATTGGTTAAGTCAAATCACACTGTGTCAGAAGCCTGTTTGGTTGGCTGATTGGTGTGAAACGTATAGAGTAGGTTGTGCGTCAGTCGTCGGTGTGAACAGTGACGTGTGATAGACTGATTGTTTCATGAACACATGCATCATGACTGCATTGCTAAGTTGGATATGCGGGCCTTGTCATTGGTTAGTGTTCACATAGCACTCTGTTCGTGGATTGGAATAATACGAACTGCAGCCTTGCATATGACTTTTTTTCAGGAAGATTTCCGACTACTTGACAAGCACAGAAGCATATTTCGAGTTTCTTTCTGGTCGGTGGTAAGATTCGACTTTATTTCCTTGTTGACACTGGTAGTGTTGAGTCTTTCATTCCAGTTTTCTTTTTGCATAGTGTCATTCCTGATATTCAACTACACCAGACTGACTTTGTTGCTGAGGGAATCCCTGGACATACGTGGCCTGTCCTGGGGACGAGTAGTACTTCTCTTAAGATATAATAGGGCTTTCATTCAACTGTATTTTTCCCGTCACACAGACTGGCCCGGATGTTTCCTCAGCGTACACGCACTCCTATAGAACCAGGGGATATACTGTCTCACTTCCACGGCTCCAATCAGTTTTCATGGATTGACTTGGAGGATGCTTACTTGCAACTTCCCTCACATGAGGATTCTTGTGAGTTCACCACGGTTTGCACCCCATTTGGTTTGTACACGTACAAATATCTATCTTTTGGACTGGACTTTTCTCCAGCCATCTTTCAGACTGTTATGAATATTATATTTAAAGCTCTCGAAGGTGTCGAATATTATCAAGATGATGTTGTTATCCTTGAGCCCACACAGGTAGCTCACGATGGTAGACTCAAAGAGCTATTGCAGAGTTTTGGGGAGTTTGCCGTTGTCATTACCTCTCTGAATGCGTGTTTCATCCCACTTCTCAGGATTTTCTGGGATACCACAAAACTAAGGCTGGTTATCAACCTGATCGTATTCGTCTCGCATCATTTTTACGTGTGCTTCCCTTGAAAAATTACTGAACTGCATTATTTGGTTGGTCCTCTCCAATATTATTCACTTTTTATTTCTATTTTTGCTTCTTTTTCGGAACTCATTTTCACTGCATTGTCATCCAGTACTTTCTCGTGGTCAGCCGAACAGCAGCAATCATTAAGTTCAATCCTATCACACCTTAAAACCAAGGTACTTTTGCTTTCTTTCACTCCAAAAATACATTCCATCCTCATCGCTGATGCATCACCCACTGGAATCGGAGCTGTTATGGAACAGGATGGATTCCTTGTTGTTTTTGTTTCCCGTCTAGTTACTACTACCGAAAACGGCTACTCCCAGAGATAGCGCGAAGCCTTGTTTGTGTATTAGTCTGTAGAATGGTTTCATAAATATCTGTTTTGATCCGTATTCACTAATAATTCTGATCATGAAGCTTTCCTTTTCAATTATGACCCATCCATATCATTACACAAGTCCACTGCCGCAACGGTCCAGCGATGATGTATAACACTCTACGTATATGATTATGACGTTCAGCTTTGTAGAGGTAAACAAAATTCACATGTGGATAACCTGTTCATATACACTAAGTCAGGTGCTCCACATGATTGTGCAACCACTTCCTGTGAGTAGACCAGATCTAATTCGCGATTCACGTAGACACTTTGGATCAATTTTCTCTGCAGTTAAACAAGGATGGAATGTCAAGCTTTGATTTCCTGATTTTTTTCAATGAGAGAGGAGTTAGCTGTGACACCAGACAGAGTTCTGTCTTTAAATGATCGCATTGTGATCCCTCCGTCACTCCAGCGATTAATACTATCTGACTGGCATTCTGGTCATTCGGGAATTGAGAAAATGAAAGCTCTGGCTCGCCTGACTTGCTGATGACCTGGGATCGGTTGTGATATTGTGCAATTCATCGATTCTTGTGACCGCAGTATACACAAAACATATTCTCTGCCTCCTGAATGGACTCCATGGCCCGCACCTAGAAAAGCTTGGGAAACAATTAATGTAGACTATTGTGGTCAGTTCCATGGCAAATATTTGGCTCTAGTGGTTGTTTATTCCTATTCTCGTTGACTGGACGTATAATTCACAACATCAGCTGATGCGGAATTCACTAGAACTGCCCTGTGGAAGATGTTCAGTCCTGAAACAATGCCCTGAGGGTTGATTATTCATGATGTAAGCCACTTCACTACTGAAAAGATGGCCACCTGACTTAGACGAATAGGATATCACAACCTATTTACTACACCCAGACATCCACAGTTAAATGGAGTGACCGAAAACTCTGTTTGCTGTAAAGAGGTAAATCCTTGAAGCATCCAACAGCTTGAGCGAGGTGTGGACAATTTCCTGCTTCAGTACTGAAAAGCAGCTCATGGCACCACACATTCTAGTCCTGCAGCATTACTTAAGAGTCGAATTTTCTCCCGAATTTGAAATGCATTGAATCTGCTGACGTATCCTTCCAGCGAGGAGATGCTTTACGAAGAGCGTTTGGAATTAGGTTGGGACAACTTGGTAATAGTTTGGTACGAATTTTGGTTATGGATGATGGGTCGGTGCACCTTATGAACAAATTTGTTACCGAGTTCCTGGAATTCTTGTGATACCAACAGTGTTCCAAGTACCTCACATGTTGATTCTGATTCGGAAATACCTAGCGAACCCGATTTGGGACGTTCTGAAAGACTGGTCACTAACCCAACCAGGGACTACAAAGCCGCCAACTTCATTCGAGCTGCGGTGGGTTATGGTATTCCATAATTCAGCTATTCTTCATCACGCCTGTAGTCCTTACAAGTATATGGCGTTTCCCATTGCTTTTCATTGCTACAACTATGGGAGCCAACCAAGAAGACGAATTGATTGGGTTGATCAAGCCATTCGGCTCCGTTCTCCCCGAAGCTTTTAAAAGACCTTCTCTTTGGCCTTATGACAGCTCCGCGTTTGACGAACTTTGGAGTACAATCAGCTTCCAACTTCACCAGCTCCCGCGCCATTCAGCCACTATTGCTGGAGTATTGTATCACTAGTTGTTGGAGAATCACAAGACCAACGGGAGTGGCTGCAACTGCGTGAAATGAAAGTGAGTGATTCATAGTTCGTAAAGGATTCAATCCAAAAATAGACTGACTATGAACTGAAATCAGGAAGTGGACAGGGACATGCTTTCACCGCTTGGACTTTACCGTTAGCGTTATTTTACCCAACAGCTTGAGGTGGTGACCGGTTACACGCTGGATGTGTATGTTAGTAAGCATCATATTTGTCCGGGAACAAACCATCTTCAACACCTTCTCAGGAAAGATGGACTAAAATTCCAATATCCACAACGGACTCATGTTGAAATCCGCACTGAACTGGCACCGGTTTGTGCAGGAATCGGTTGTTCTGACTGGTGATCTACGACGTGTAGATAGGTTTGTTATCTTTGGTTTCATTCATTTCGGTCACCTCTATCCTCGGCATACTTTTCGTACGTGGCCAGTTTTGCCACATGCATGACATACAGCTTGATGGAATCTACACGTTGAATACAAATGGGAAATCCCCATATGGCATGCATCTGTTCACCGGTTTGCGAGACACAGCAGCATCACAACAGCTTGACTGACAGAGGTGTGCTAGGGGGTCTCGGGCTTGGCGGTGGATTGCACTCCATCAAACTGCTCACAGGTTCTGATAGCCCCTACAGAGTTCAAGCAATTCTGTTCCAGCAAGCTCCGTTTTAGGGCTATTTTGTTGATCCCGACATTTTGTAGATCACAAAATATTTCCTCCAAAAATGCTCATAACTGTAGCAGCCCGATAATTCTGTAGTAGAATGAATTAGCGAGAAGACAGTTTCAGTCTTCACACCGGTGAATTGACCTTCGCTTGTTCGGTGGCCTGAAAACTGACTGTTATAAAATGGTTCAGCAAAAGTTCCTCCAGTTTCTCAAACTGTAGCTTGCCGGTGCGGCAGGGTATGCAAGGTTCTTCAACAACGAATACGACTCGCGCCACCTGAAGCCAGGAATAAGACCGATTGGCCTCGCTTTTCTCCTTTACGGATACCGCATCAGATCTGGGGTGAACTACTTTGCAAATTCAAATGTTCAACATCTAAAGACTCCTTCCCGAAACGTTAGACGCAGTACTTGTATTTGCCTGAATGGTCGTACGGAATGAAACAACCCGCACCACCCTTTACTACCAAATCTGATTACCTCACGTGCTACGCAAAATCAGGGCTTGTTTTGATTTGTAACAAAAAGATTCGCTATTTTTTCTTCTCGGTGTGGTTCAGTATCAAATACGAAGTTTTTGATGAGTGTAATTGTCTTCTTTTCCATATGTTAAATTCCAAAAGGAACACCAGTCTTATCTACCACAAAACTCTCTCAACATAAAATCTCAAAGAATAAATAACATGCCAAATTGCAAAGTTAACACAATAAAGATTTCAGGCCTCCTCCCCTAAGGATGTACCAGGGTCAATCTTGCCATCGTTCGTTTCCTGGTGACATTTTTTGAAAATCTTTTGTCACCAGATAATGACTAGACTTCGAACTTTATTCTTAATAAATACCAGGCGCATAAAATACTTTGGGTTGTTTTCATTGTGTGAGAGTTGTTTGGAAGCAAAGCGTTCGGCGACCAGTAGACTGAAAGAAATGTGAGAAGAAAGAACGAGAGGAAGTGTCTACGCCATTGATTTACCACAAAGAAGCGAGCAACAGCTCCCCAAATACATAGTGGCGGACTATCAGCGGCGTTGTTAACAGGGCGTAGAGGGTTTTCGTTTGACAACAAACTATCCACAGAAGCCCGGAGAGAGCAACACGACATGCGACATCGTGATCTGCCGAAAACTGAGGACATTTCCTATTGCCCAGCTACCCTGAGTGGCGTAAGACTCACTAGAACTTACTGAGTATACTGGACAGACAGAACACCTCAAGAAGGTGTGTGAATCACTCGATCGATCAACGGATCCACACACACGAAGTTCCTATTGCCCAACAGATTGCCCTTCTTTGTGCACAGATTCGCTGCGTTCTCCCAAACATCACGACGAGACTGCCATTTGGAGTGCTGTGATAGCTAGCTTAACTCTATGACACAAACAGCTGTGCAGGAATGCTTCCCTAATCCGTAGACGTAGTCACGCCTGACAAGTGTATGTGTAGAGGCCAGACAAAGTCTATTCTCTGAACCCGTGGATGAGCAATTTCCGGATCTAACAACTTTGTCCCTGGAAAGTACAATCCAGTGAACAAACTCGGAAAGAAACGTTTGCCGGTCAGAAAACCTCCACTAGATGGACTTAGGAGTGGAGTACCTGGGGTTTTTCTGAACGGTGGGAGTAGTCAACGCACTTCACTGGGAAGCTATCGCCCGCCTAAGCTGCACAGCCTCCTGCTCTAAGGACGCTAACCCGTCTACGTTCCGCTTGCTCCACTGAACGCAAGGGGCTGAAGGTTGAATCCAGAGCACCAGCGAAGACAAGACAGAATGCTTGCAACACACAGGTCTCACGTGACAGACCAGAAGTTCCGTCTCGAGTTCTTCGGTCACGTTCCCATGATGGGTTAAAGCTCCGCTGCCAAGTGGGTGAGACTTTTGAGTCGAAGGCTTCGGTTAGGGTCAACAAAGAAAAACCCCTTCCAGCGGTGTAGGCAGTCGCGATATATGATCCGCTTTGGAACCTTCAACAAAATTGCAGTAGGGAGCCTTGCCAAATTTTCCTCCTTCAATTTAAGAGTGATACAAAAAGCCACAGGTTATTGCTACTCTGATGAAAGCAGTAGTTTAAGAGTGCAATTTTCAAGCCTAAATGTTCACTTCACTTGGTTGCCTTCAACCTCCGCACAATATGTCAGACTGGGAAACAGGCTGCCCCAACTAGAACTCTTAGGACATTCAAAAAGGATGGACGCAGTGTCTCCTCACGCGTATACAACACCTTATGTCTGCGACCAAATTTCTCGTCCCAGCTACAACATCAGTATCTGGCTTTACTCTTCACTTGTCCAGTGGTTCGGTTTCTAGTGCTCGTGGTCAGACCGGCGTTGGAATTCCTTTGAGTATGAGAGCTGAGCGTGCACTGCTAGATTGGATTCCAATCGGCAGTCGTTTGTGTGCAGTTCGGTTTGACGGTTTTGAGAGTGTCAGCAGCAACAAACTGAAGCATCGATGCTTATTCATCGTGTCTGCGGAGACACCCGCTGCTTGCAGTTCCTCTGGAACCAAAGAAAATTTCTATCAGGATCTGTCTCAGCTGCTTCGAATCGTGCATTCAACAGACGTGATGATCACTGCTGGGGATTGCAACACCAAAGTCAATCATATGGGATATTCCGAAAGGCACATCGTGGACCCATTTGCTATCGCAGCCGATCGCACCGACAACGGTGATCACCTCATTCAGCTGTATTCCGATTACAGATTGTTTCTGGCAAGTACGAACTTCCATCATGAGCAGTGGCATAGACTGACATGGAGTCCTTCAACGTCTTCACAACATTGGACTCAGATTGACCATATTGTGATTGGTCACCTCTGGTGTGGATCAGTTGAAGATTTTCGCTCCCCCCACACCTTTTGGTCCACGCCTGTGGACTCAGATCGCAGCTTAGTACGTGCTCGCTTCCCCTTTGTGTCTCGTCCGTGGTCTCGCCAACGTAAATGCCACTCGTTCCGCGCAGTTGCTTCTGGGCGCTAACCGACGATCTGCTTTTCAGGCGAAGCTATCTACACGGTTATCGATGCAGATGGATGTGCACGACTCAGATGAACGATGGCAACAGATCGCGGAAGCTTTGTATGCCGTGTCTAATGCCACACAGAACTTTGGTTCAAGTAGGCCTCACGAACGATGGATACGTTTGACATCAGTTGCTCTGTTGGATGCTCCCAGATCCGTCTTTCTGCATGCTACATTCAATGAAGTGCGAAAATCCCTAAGATGCCAACTGGCCATGAGCCTGAGAAATGACCGCGATTAGTGATGGATTGTAAAATGTAGGGAAATGGAAAAGACTGTGTCCATTGGAAATACCCTCGAACTTTACCGTTTGGTTAGAAGAACCGGTTCACTGAAGCCCGATGTAAGTGAGTTAATCAAGGAATCTGACGACTTACTGATTCACTCTCAGGGACTTCGTCTAGATCGTTGGGCCGAGCATTTTGAGGAACAATTCAGTTGGCTCACTTCTACAGTGGACCTTCCAAATACACCTACCAGAGAAACGATAAAGATAGATATCACTCCTCCATTAGGAATTGAGGTTATATGGGAGAAAGGTTACTTGCAAATGTGCAGAGTCGCTGGACCGGATGTGTTATCTCTATCTTTTTTCAAGAATGGAGGCGAAGCTTTGTTTTCGGAGTTAACAAAACTCCTCCGGATAATCTGGGATGGTTTGCGGATTCCCAGGGAATGGTGTGAATCGGTGATTGTTCCAATTTACAAGAAGGGTGCCAGATCCTCTTGTGAAAACCACAGAGAATTTAGCTTGGTGAGTATCACATCCAAACTGCTCACCGAGCTTATTCTCCACCGATTGACCAGTGCCCGCGAAATATGTACGCGTGAGAATCGAGCCAATTTCAGACCTGGCCAGGGTTGTATCGACCACATCTTCACTCTTCGGCAAACCTCAGAGCACAGGCATATCTTCCGTAGGCCCACAATCTGTGCTTTTCTTGATTTGAAAGTGGCATTCGATTTAGTCAATCACACAGTTCTTTGGTGCTGTCTCTCATGGAATGGTGTGCCATAGAAATTTATTTCCCTTTCCCAATGTTTGTATGCAAGAAGACGAAGCCGAGTTTGTGCTTACGGTGATCTTCCACTCGAGTTCATCACGGAAACTGGTGTTCTTCAGGGTTGCCCTCTTTCGCCCTTCCTCTTCAATTTGCTGATTGAACTGATTCTTGAAGTGGCCTTATCCTAGTGTGAGAATAGCGACATCGATCTTTGTTCAGGCAGTGAACTGTCTGATTTGGAATATGTGGGCGATATTGTTCTTCTGAGTGAAGATCCAGGTGAATTGCAAGCTTTCTTAGATAGCCTAGACGACAGCGTAACAATGTTTGGAATGCGTTTCGCACCTTCAAAGTGTAAAATGCTGATGCAGGACTGGATTGGCTCACCATCCTAACTCTTTTCGACAAAGGAAGCCCTAGCTGAATTGAATAAGTTTTGTTATCTGGTCAGTTACATCTCACCAGGTAGACAGATATCGGATGAAGCGTCATCGCGTATACAGAAGGCGCGTTTGGCTTTTGCCAACCTCAGCTATTTGTGGCGTCCGCGTGAAATCCGGTTGTCTGTCGACGGTCGAGTGTACGATGCGGTGGTTAGGCCCGTTTTTCTATACGGCTCAGAAACATGGCCGTTAAGACTATAAGATAGGCGAAGACTGTCGGTGTTCAAGCATCAATATGTCCGTAGCATTGTCCGAAAATGATGGGAGCACCGTATCAATAATGCTGTGGTTAGATGTAAGGTGTTGGGAACCAGAGGTCAGTCTCTGGATTAAGTACTCAATCTAACCAGGTTAAGGTGGCTGGAACATGTGTTACGCATGCCCACCGACAGACTTCCTCAGCGTAGGTTTTTCTCCGAGGCAGGTAATGGTTGGAAGGTAAGTTGAGGTGGTGGCAAAATGGTATGAAAACCTTGACCAGTGAACTTGGCCAAGTAGAACGTGTGCGACTTCCGGATTGGGGTCCACGTGACCTGATTACGAAATGGTTGGGAACGTTCAGTGATATAGCCAGTTGTCTTATCCAGTGGCGTATTTGTATTCGGACTCTTTCTTTGTCTTCGTGATTTCCCCTAATTACCTTGATTTTTGGATCTTTTTCATTTTATGCTTTTATAATTTGTTCCCTTTGTCGGATTATGCTGGAAGGTATCAACCGAAACCAGAGCATAGAAGTGCGAGTTCAGTCGTTGTATCACTTGAAACGAACTGAATCCGAACACAAATCGAGTGATTTTTGGTACACAGCTTTGTACATTATTCTGAAGAGGGCGGTCACAGGCCTATTCGTGACTCAGGCTCATCCGCTGGCAGGAAATAAGCGCATAAAATTAAAATGAATTCTGGACAGATAGACGAAAAACAGACAGATACTGACTCGCTACTTGACTCGCTGCCCAGGTCAATGAATAAAACGTTTGTGCTTTTTTGAAACAGATTAATCATTTCAAATTGTTACCAGTATGAATTGATGGGTTCCCTTAAAATTGATCTAACTGGTTTGCCATCTCAAGAGAGAGCTGCGTCATTGGTATCTGTGAAGATGCACAAAGTAGTAGATCACATACTAGGCGTTATCAAATTTTTCAAATTGGTATGACTTTTCTCACTATCGATACTACTGGTAGTTATCTATTTTGCGCATATCTTGGTGAATTATCCGCCCTGTTTTGTTTCGCATTGAATGATGTAAAATGTTTTTCGCTTCTCAATCAAGCCGACAGTTTTCATTCTTCTCATCGAGAATTGAGCATTTTCAAGTGGTAATTCGTGTACTGCATTACGTACGTGTCTGCCTTCTAAGAAAAATAGTGAGAACTTACCATGAGTGATTTGTGAACAGGAATGAATTTCGTTGTTCTGAATTTAGTGAACCAACATGACTTCAAAAGACTCGGAAGTCTTGCAGATTTATAGTTTTGTTTTTACGCATTCGACTAGTTTATTACATTTCAAAATAAAGTGACCGCCGAAATGAATAACAATCTGGATAAACAAAAGTTCGAGTCTGAATATTCGAAAACAATGAATGCACCTCTTTGATTTGAAACATTTACGACTTATACACAGACGAGATTGATATCCTCCTTTCGGATTTAACGATGACGTCAGTATGTCTTACCCTCAGTATTTTGAACTGGTGTTTGCTAACGTCACTCCGAATTTATTACTCGGATGGTTACAGTGTGCATTTAGCCTCCAAGTGTTTTTATCCTATTGAAATCGGAGAGCACATAGCTATTTCTTTGTTTACGGTCAAAACATTACCTTCTTTCTGAATTCTTACCGATATAATTGGTGATAATACAAAAATATTATATGAATTTGATAGACCGGTAATCATGATAGTTTGAAGTAAATTATACAACTGTTCCATGGTGTGGCTGATGTACTGATGACATGCACGTAAACGATAAGTAGCTAAAGATACAAAACATTCATCCATGCAGATGTGTACAAACAAGGAGCTCCAAGTTTGACTATCAACAGGGACGAAGTTTTCGAATCCACAACCCATCCTTGACGACTTTTTTCTTTTTAAAAATGTTCCACTTATTTTACCTCACAAATAAATGAAATCAATGTGCAAAACCAGGTGAAAATAGACTTCGTGTATTATCCATTTGGCCGACAGATAAGCCGCTGTAGGAATTTTTAGACCCCAGCGTTTTAAGTGCACCTCCTATCGCATGTGCCTAAGCGGGAAAACCATAAGTTTGAAACGAACACGAGGCAGACTCGAAATGAGCATTCAACACTCAAATACCATGCTGATTTCTGACAAGCTGTTCATTCAATGCATGGCGACCACGATGCGATCCAGTGGCAATATTCCCTGTGTTGGTGAATTTGGCGTGACAGAGGATGAATCTTCAGATAATGAAATTTGACTTGTTAACTATTTTATCACTTCAATGTCACACGTCGTATTTCGGAGTACCATCTAATATCAGTCTTTCTTTTTAGAAAGCCAAAACGGAATGTCTCCTTAAGTAGATTCCTGATCGGGAACACATTACCGTTTTGTCATAAAAACTAAGCTACAAGGAATGATGCTGTGCTCTTGAAAAGATTTAAGGATCTTTGGGAGAACGTTTGCCCCAGCGCGGTGTACATCTTTTACTATCAAAGAGGAGTTCTGGGAGAGAATTCGTGGCGAGATGATGATGCCGCGTAAACAAGAGAGAGATATCACCTCTTTTATTTAGTGCTTCAGAAAGCCAGAGTGAAATTATACCACTGCGCGCAAAGCGAATCTAGCATAGGTGACCAAAGCGTAATATTTTAGGCACACTTTATTCGGCTAGCCACTCATCGGTAGATCTGATCACCAATCTTTGCCGAGGCTGTACAAGTTCAAATGGCCTAAGACGCAAGTAGCACGCTATCGGGGACAGGCATAAGAGTTTATTTTTGAATTCCATCACTTTCCAGGTAGAAAATCTATCCGAAAACTTTCCCTCGTTCTCGCTATCACAGACATCACGGAGACTGTCCAACTCGTCTGGCAGCGTCGATCACCTGTCAAAGCTGGAAGACGACGAACTGATTTTGAAACTCAGTCAATCTAGTATTCGTGGGCAGAAGCCTACGAAAGATGACATGAATGCAGACTCTGAAAGAGTTTTGCATATGGTACGCATGGTCAATGCGCGGACTCTAGGACTCTGTGCTATTTCACCAGTTAGGGCCACAGTCCAACCCCCGTATAGTGATGCCAGTATAGCACAACAAGTGTTGAAAAGAAAGTGTCAGGTCTTGGCTAGACTAGTAGGAAAAGAATAGATTACACTGTGACTTGTAGATATTGATGGCCTCGTCAGCGACGAGATTTTGTGAGTTCCTGCAATACATGCCAGGAGTGCACTCGTATCAAGCATCCACTGGTCTATAAAAAGACTGTTAGGCTATAGATTCTGGACACTAAGTTTTCCATTTGGAATGCATAGTGTGGAACCAGTGCCGGAATCCCGGCTAGGTGAATCTTATATTTTAGTGTTAGTAGGGTATTTTGTCAAATTATCTGAGACTACCGAACTACCCTCTACTGAGACTCCTACCACAGCTCAGGCCATTTTTGAACGTTGTATAGGCCGCTGAAGTGCGTCAGAAAGTATGCACCATTAGAAGCTTCCCGTTCCGAAAATTCTAATGTCACAAAACGATGTCATATTTGGGGAATTAACAAGCTTGTACCACGTCCTACCACCCACGGGGTAGTGATCATATTGAAAGGACGAATAGATCAATAAAATACCTTTTTTCGCTTTCTCCAATGATGTCACAACTCGATAATGGTACACGGAGTTACTGTAACGCGTTCAGACAGTTCGTCTCGCCTGTTTTTGTCGGTGTAAGTGTTGATGCTTGCTTCTGCACTTCCTGAGCTCCGGCTCACCGAGATTTCCCCGTCTTTGCAGACCTTGCAAGTCCAACTCCTACGGAAGACACTGCCTCCAACATACTATTGATATTGCAAAGCCTTTCGACACGTAAAGCAACTGTTCACACGTCACATGCCAAGCTCAAAAGGCTTGAGATACAACCGTCGACAGAACTGACGATCCCTCTCCTTCTGATAGATTTTGCTTGACGTATACAACAATGTGTGCAACGAGCACATGAGCTGACTTGACATCACTTGTCCAGAGTGTATCAACACTAAAAGGAATATCATGACAAGAGGACTGCGGACATAACTGGACAGCAAATATGCCTGCATACTTCTTTCCATCCTACAGGAAGACCTGCAAATATATATAAACTTAGAGCGGTCCTTATACGGTGTTGGAAGTGCAATCCTATACTACTAGTCATATCGTCCGTACAACTTGTGCAACCTCGAAATCCATGACCGTTCATCTCAGTGGACTGGAGCCAGCAATAAGGGCTTGATCACTTTCTGGATACTTGGCCGTGAAATGAATGTTTTCAAGCATCATATGTGGCTAGGGAAGTTGAAATCCCAACAGCGGGTGTTTTAGATGTTGTGGATAGCTTCACCTTACACGAAAGGAGGGCTGATGTAATCGCAATGTTTGCCTGAAGGCCACAGTCAGTGCACAATATTAATGTTATTGTGGTTATATTTGCACTTTCCCCTTTGCGTTCGCCTTTCAGACGTGACTGAAACACCGAATTAGGTAAAAGTTGTTCGAACAAAACCGATGATTACCCTTGAACCCTTTATTTATTCCTCATCGATTTCGGTTGCCGTCAGACTCCGGATACCCAAAAGGATATGGGACTGTTGCCGAATATACGTCTTCTGTTGGCTTGACTTCTTGATGTGTGGGTGTGTGGGCGCGCGCGTGTGTATGTGTGCGTGTACGTTCAGTGAACTGATAGTCGGAAATCTGTGCTGTATTTGTGTGTCAAATACTCGCATCCAGCCTGTCTCATACTCATTTCAAACTGACCGTCTGTTTGCTTGGACACCTCCATCTACGTTGTTCACTACAACCGACTTACACAGAACACGGATCTTTCACTGTTTCAGAAATTCAATGTGATTTATTTAATATGACTTTAGTCATTCGGTTCACTCTAATTCTGTCCATCGAGTTGCTTTCTGGTGCTCAAAGTAATGGACTCAGAAATCATTCTTATTTTTCTGGCTGATAGTGGATACCGTTTAGGTGTAAACGTTTGCATTTGAGTACCAGTATGGTGAGAGCATATACTACTTGGCAAGTAGTTGATTGCTGAAAACGGAACTATCTTCAGTCGTGGATTACCAACGTCGCTATGCCCAAGAGACTGAACGCAATAAGATGAACAACAACAGGCAAACCACATGACTGCCTCTCCGTCGGATAATGACTGTCTTTCAGTGAAGAGGACAGCGACTTTGCAAACAAGCATGTTTGTAACATTTGGTTTGTTTTGTTGATGCCCGAACAAGCTACCTACGACAGACGGCCTATTTCCCAGGAAAGTCTTGTGGATTACAACACCAGTAAACGAATATGTCCTCAAAAATACGACTTTCAGGATGCCGAAGTCAGAGTATATTCGGTTTTGCCTAGACAGCCACTGACTGTTTGATCCGTGGATTTCGTGATGGGTTTTGGATATTGAGCGGTTGAGGATGATGAATTGATGAGATAGAAAACCTTATAGACAGCTGTCTATGACACTGACTGCTCGAGCCTATCAAGTGATGCAGATATTTGACAGTTTACTGATGTTAAAACGTTTCCAATAAGCGCGGATTCCCGCCGTATAAAGACCTATCAACATACTAGACACCCATTTACGGCACCACAGCACTGAACTGGAGTCAATAATGCGGCCAATAATCAACAAACGGATTCATTTGTTACTTGTTACACACTGAATAAAGAATAGCAACAACGGGGTTAAAAGAAAAATGATGTTACCTTCACCTTTTATCCAATAAGCCCGTTAGGAAAAAGCTTGTTGGGAGTGGGACACGTGCCAATTTGATCAGTAAGAGTACACAACAGTAATCGTCAGATAGACGGAATTCAACATCACGGTTTTTTTTTTTACCAAAGTTACTCTTCGCCATGATGCCTTTTTGCACATTTCCCATTGTACTTTTTTGAAACCGCTGCAGTTTTACAGTGCCTGCCATTTCGACTTGATTTCGCTGGAAGGAATTGAGAGACTGCTTGTCGAACAACTGAAACTACGGTTTTCTCATAACCATTAGAGAGAGCTTGACATATTCAGGTTTGTCTAAGTGAATAGAATTTCAAGTTTTCGCACCGGATTTATTCCCGCGAACCTCCAGAAGTACCCTATAGCTGGTTAAGTCCTTCAAGAAAATGAGAACACTCCTATCTGGGACGGAACTGTTTGGGTGCCATAAGCTACAAAGAAACTAACCAGAACTGCATTTACTGGATTGTTTGATGCATGAACCCTATGAAGGGAGAACAGAATACCATCGTCACGTTAAGTGAATATGTCTCCCGTAATGAAAGTTTGAATCTCTAATGATTCTTCACAATACCGTTGGTAAGACTGTTTCAGATTATTAGTGAAAGCTGCGGCACAAAATGCATCCTAAGAGAACTTGACGTGGCGAACATAGATCGTTGTTCTCGGTACTTCTGCTCAGGCCACCACAGTATACAAGCAAAGTTTTGGGGATCCGAGAACGAATCCTCTCTATGGCTGAGGCGATCGCAACCAGGTTAATTAGACAAATCTTATGTTCTTCCCACATATTCCGCTCCACAGGAACATGGATAAGAGTATACTCAAAATGAGGTCGAATGACTTGGTAGTCTGTCATTGAGCCTCCATCGCAAGTACGGACCAGTGTTGAACCAGATCCTAAGTTTCTAGCAGTTGAATGTATTTGCTACGGCATGCGTCTGTCTGAGTGAGTTCAGGAGAATTGCCCTAGCTGGCTAACGAAAGGAATCCACAAATCCGTACCCAGTGCGATCTTGGCCCATGCTATCGATACGGGGCACGAGCTAACACGAGACGGAGCTTTCAAGGTCATCAACCGAGCGTCACAAAACCGCTCTGAGGAGGTCAGCCAATGAATGCTGTACGTAGCCGAGGCGATTGTGATCAGGCTGCATCGACCAATCTTGTGTTCGCAAAACAGTTTGTCAGGGCACTACTTCTTCTGGTAGAATTTTATTGCTCAATAACACAGCGTAGTTGAAATCGTTGGTAGGTTGTCGACGTTTCGGTCACCACGGGTAACCTTTTTCAAGACTGGTCAAAAGTCGGTAAGATAGTGAGACAGACACACACAGTCGGCGAAACCAGCAGCGGAATTGTCCACCCGAATGCGTTCTCGTCAGAGTGTCAGTTGCGATTGTGAATTCCTGTGAACACTAGAATATTTACTAAGTTTACCGATTTTGCAAAAAAACCGTGCACGTACTGTCATGGCCTGATATGAGGTGCCAAAAAGACAGATCTGTGTTTGCCACTCACGGTTTCCAAAATATTTGAAGAAAGTTTGACAGAAATAAATTAAGGAACGGTCGATTATGAGTAATTTTTAAGTAAGACTCATCGCGTATGGCTTTCGCCCCAGAGATATACATGCTAATCCTGCCAAGAGTAGCTGCTTTTTTGTGGAAGTGTCCATTATATGTGTGCGTTGCAGAAAGAAACGAAAGCAATACAAACACATTTAAAAAAAAAACACTGCATCATCTATCGGTTCCATAGCCGTTTTGCCGTTGTTGGTAGGATCAGGAGAAAAAACCTGTTAATATTTTGGAATAAATGACATTGAAATCAAGTTCATACGGGTGTGATTCGTTTACCATCCAGTTTGCTTTCGTGATGATGGAGAAATGTTCCTTCATGGTCGGAAAGTAAAATGCGAGAGTGATAAAGTCATGATAAAGTATTTGAGCGTTTTTATTCGGAAGATTTTGCTCAGAATCTTCTCACAAATAAAAAAACCATTTTTGGCATTACCCGTGTAAACAATGCTGTTACAACTAGATTCGGCGGACAACAAACCAACACAATCGACTTAGATAAGGGTATTTCATGGGTTTTATTAAAAAGAACGGTCAAAGAACACCAATGATATCTAGAAAGAGTATTTCTTTATGAACTCTTACAAGCCACCTCGAAGACGGATGGAGCAAAGTGAACCACTTAACCTTTTGACTGATCTAAATTCAGTAGTACGCGCCCAATGAAGATAGTCTTTTCTTGGAATTGCGAAGAGATTCCTGTTTCATCTTGACTTGTTTTGACTTCCATTTTACTTTACACGCTTCGTTATGAGACCTGAATGAGTAAGTGTGCAACAAAGCCGGTAACTTGACAACGCGTTTCAACTTGATGAGCCTTGTCTGTTGTCAAGTCAGCGGATCTGTTGCACACTTACTCACTCACTGGTATCTGTAGCGGCCCATATACTCTCCTTTACCTAGTACTATATATATGTATATGCCTGAAGTGATACATCGAAAAGAAATTCTTTCGCGTTACAAGGTTTTCATGAATCAATGGGCATATTCTATCATCCTAGTAAACTTTATTTTATTAGACTCCATAAACGGGTTGATGTAAACTGAAATAAATCGTCCACCCAAGTCGGAGCTGTACTATGTGCGACCTTATGAACAGGAAGGAATTCATCGGGCCGGAGGAATACATCTTTCCTGTCTGTCGCCGTGGAAGTTCTTCTAGGAAGACTACTTTGTTGCCAGACAATGCCGTAGGTTATTCCTTCCACTGCAGTGATAATTTTATTGCCATGCACCTATTCATTCACCTGTTGTATGCTTTTATATTGGCGAAACCGGGGTTATTTTAAAAGTACGATTTAATAAATGCCCCGAAAAGCTCACATTTGATTATCACCGGGTGCATTTTAAATGTTGACGGAATAACTTGATGCATCTCCTTAAACCTGATTGAAAAAATCCTATCAGGTTTCCACTCTTTACGTCAAGAACATTCGAATTCCGAAAATGCATTATCTGTTGAGTTTCGACAACATCTGCACTTATTTTGGGAATCGGTAACGACATCTATAAATATGCTGTGTACCGTCTGTTTTGTACAGGATTTATTAAGCTAAAGGAACTTATTCATCGCTAACAGTGATGGTTTTTTTTTTGCTACCAGTCAAAATAATTTGTCCTTTTCCTATCCCCTTTATTGCATCCGGTCAATTTTGCTTCACCACCACCGAGTCCGTATTTGTTGACCCGTCCCCGAACTAGTTTTTTCAGGAGAAATTGTTTTCAGTGAGAGCAAAGCAAACGAGTGGACTCAAATCCATGGTATGGAACACCACAAAAACCACTCATCTATGGGACTAAAGCAGTGAGGATTCGCATGTTCGGGCTTCTAAGATTTGACGCAATGACATAAGCGTCTAAATGTCAATTTTTCGTTATATAAATGTAAGGGTTGGGGTATAGGTTATCACTTTAGTGTTCGTTTAATATAAGTATGGGATCGCGATCAGATGCCGACTGAGCTGGGCTCATTAACTTTACTATTTTTGTGATCACAGATCGCACACGAACAAAACCCCTCCCCCCCCCCCCCCCCCCCCCGCTTGCGGTAGATCAGGGGCCCCTGGATACTACGCTAAAGGTAGAATTTCTAGGTCATGTGAGAAGTCAAAGCCATGTCTAAAGACATAAACCGTGTAAATACATAAGAGCACGGTTACATTCGGCTGCCCCTTGCTGACGTCATCTCCACTAGTGGTGAAACGTCCGCAACAGAAACACCGCCCATCGCGGGCAGTAGCTGATGGAAGCCATAAATCTGAGCTACAAACAATACCAGCGATAAGACGAACTGAGAACAAAAGCCCGGCTGCAATCTCTAAACGAAATCTACGGTTACTAACTTAAGGTGGATAGACAACAAACTGGATTATAATCATTCGTGTAATTATGAAATGACGTTCACTCATATCACACCCACACACCGGTATATCAGTAATTCACCTTTGGTTCACGCAGCTGTTCTCAGATCCTTGGAATATTTGTAGAGAAAAAAATTTAGTGGGTAACAGGCTGGTTGTCAGAGATTTCATTCTTTGACCAATACAGTTACGTGCACGTTCATGATGGGAATGCATAGTGACGGCCATTAAATACCTGCACACGGATGATATCGCCGCGAGGTAACATTCGTGACTTAAACACCAGGATCAGTGTGATCAGTAGCTGATGAAAATCCTCAACTTGAGCTACGACCAGCATCCATTTTTAAAAGAACTTTGACTGATAACTTACACCTAAGTGGGATAAAACCCTCGACCATTGCTGCGAGTTTCAGATGCATATACTTACTGCCCACTATGAGTAATCGTAGCCGCGGCCTTCATTCTTTTTCTTTGGTACTGGTATTTCATCAACGACAATGATCTATTGGATGAAGCTAAAGGACCACAGTGGATCACGGACAAAAGGGCTACAGCCAAAATAGAACAATTATTAAATGTATCCCTAAGGCAAATAACCAGAATCTACCTAACTATCTGCTACTTGCTGCGTTTTCATGTCTGAAATACAATTACTCTCTTTTCATAAACTTCCATCTGTACACATGAATGCAATACCAGTGACAAACCCAAGACCACAACGGACAAAGATACAAACAGAGAGAACCGGAAATCAACCACGACTGTGCATTTTGATGCGATGAACTATGAACGACATATGTACGTCGGGCAAGATCGTATGCCAGCTGATAGCGAAGCTTCTGATGATGCCAAGTTTCACTGGCTCATTGGTTTATCCAAGTCCGGTAAGAGCCCTGATATGGATTGGCACGTCACAATGAGAGGTGCAACAATTCTCTGTACGCCTCGGGTTACACAATAGATTATAAATTGGTATGTTTCTTTTGTTGTGAATGAAGTATCCAATTGATAACCTGGTTGATAGAGTGACGGTCCATTTCAACTCTGGTGAGTCCAGTTAAATATGGATTCTCCACAGTCAACAATGATTTTGCTTTTTTACATATTCACAATAAATTTGTCTTAGTGAATGGAAAATCCATTCGCTATTTTCCCATCCAAAAGTTCAAGTAGTAAGTTGGAACTGAACCGGCCACTCGTCGACTGCTTATGTCATGGATACATTCGGCTGATCTAGCGTGCATGTCGTTCATTCGTGTGTCCTTAGTCTAGCTGGGATGTGACCGACAACTCTAGCCCAGTGATCTGAAACAGAACTGTGGCTATGTATCACTGGAAAAGTGGCGGCGGATCACTGGATATTCATCTGCATTCTTTTAGACCTACTAACCATGCTGCGATAGCTCAGCTGGTAGAGGAACTTTGCGATCAGCGGAGAGTCACCTGTTAAATTCCGTCTCGCATCATGAATTTCCGGCTTGGGAAAATGCTAGTGGGTTCTCCATCGACTATATTGTTCAGGTTCCTAGTTCTATCATTGAACTCTATAAACGACTAGTCTTCATTGAGAATTTTGACTCTGCTGACTTCACAAACACTGAAGTTATCCGAATGTCTAAACAGTCAACCGCCATTTCACGGTGATAATAGGTACACATCTGCGCAAGAACATGCACACACTCAGGAACACCAAACACACGCACAAACAAACACTGAAGCAACTCTGATCAGGTGATAACTTGTAGACTCACGTGATAAATCAAAGGTCAGATAACAGAAGCGAACCACGTGATGTGTACGAGATCGGGGTAATGAATGTAAGGTGTGCACATGTACCTACCTGGACATGTACGTTCACAACGATAAGACTTTCATAGCAGTGTGACAAGCGATGCGGTCGGAAAATTCACGGTCGCGACAACGCGTTACTTTTCACAGGCCGCAGTGTTTTCGTTGGCCTTTTATTCATTGTGGCTTATAATAATGATGCATTTATTGAGTGCCTTGCCTAGACTGTGCCCTTGTCGATCATGGTCTTGTTTGAAGACCAAATAATACGTGTTTTCTCATCAGGCAGGTGCTCTTCGTCATGTGGATATCACCTAGTCGGTTGAAACCTAGCCCAGCAATGGACAGTAAGTAAACCAGAAATTTTGATAAAATCTAGGTCATTTTGTAAACTGGATCGATGTTCGGAAATAATCTAATGGCTATCAGTCTGAATCAACCCACTTCAGTATCTGTCGGAATCACCAAGCGGGTCCTCAGCCAGTTAGACTGAAGAAGGTAGTGCAATCTGCTGGGGCATTGGAATTCATGACATATTTGCTATACGGCGTATTATGAAACAACCGGAGGAAACCAAGTTGTGCTCCTTCGTAGCTCACCCAGCTTTGCAAAGCTGCAAGATTACAAAGTTGCAAACTGGTTATGGGAACCATGTTTTCACATCTTCGTGGTGGAAGCAGAGTTCTCTCTGACAAACCTCATTGTTCCTGAGCTGTGGTCTAAGGACAGTATAACACACGAAACATATCGATCAGGATTACCTTCAGTTTCTTATCTAGAATGTCGCCAGCTTCGTGTTCTATAGCGTCAACTGGTATTACAATAAACAGACCTACACTTTTCCATACATCCGACAGACCAAAAGTAGTCCTAAGGGAAGGATTCATCAGAAGACCGAAATCGTTTAATCCGTATAAGCCTCTTAGAGCAATTCAATATAGGGGTCATGTTTGACTGAGCACCGGGCGATCCAACTGCGTACAGAACATTTAAAGATATAGTCCACCATGAAACTTAACATTCAAACATGGGGACTTCATTTTCAATGTAATAATATTCCGGAGTGAAGACAAATATATACAGTGTCTAGCAAAATCTGGTGCTGCGAAACTAATCAGAAACATAGAACAATTTGCAATGGCAGAAAATGGATAGTCTGTATGCACCCTGAATGCATACGTCATTAACTTTTTTAGTAGATAAAAATAATACCACTAAATAAACAGTGGCAACAAAGCTGGCCCGAAGGATGACAGTGCAACGACAAGATATCAAAAATTGTTAATAATATGGTTATCAGTATTATGAACTTCCGAATCATCATTATCATCATCATCATAATCATCCACACCATCTGAATTACGATGATGATATCACTTTGACTGTTACCGAAAAGTGGCGATCCGAAGGCCGTGATTAACAATCAGAAGTTTTGGAACAGGGTTGGTCCTAGATCATCGCCGACTCTGCGGACATTTTGGTGTTTCGTTGACCAAACTTCCAATTAGCTGAATTTACTTCTAAAAATGTAACTAAGAGGCCCGGGTGCTTAAATTCCGTACAACTTCGTGGGAATTTCACGTTGTCATCGCATTTCTCGTGCATGTTGACTGGCGTTAGTCAAACGGCTATCTTCGTGGACTACTGATATTATCGATGCGGGTTCAATTCTCGCCTTAGCTGGTCACTTTCCCATTGGATAGCCTTTCATTGGCCTCTGCTCCTGTCCCTGATTGTTGTACTTGGTTGCATAGTAAATAGCAGAAGGAAGTTAGCATGGTGTTTTTGAACATTTTTTACTCTGGTTTGAGCAAATAAATTTTAAACTACCGTTTTCAGCAGAGAAAACTTTGCTTCCACTGTGTAAGTTCTGAAATCAATAGATAGCATTTGCACGATTACGACTAAGATTTTCAGCGAGACTAATATAAAATGAGAGTTTTTAAGAGAACGATATTAAGAGTGATAGGCATGGGCTATCCTTTAACCAAGTTTTTCTAACATGATGAACTAAACAGTGACCTCCTTCCGTAAAATATAAGGAGTTCAAAACTACCAAAATTATGCACGCTAAGTCTTTCCCGTTTATAAACTTTTACTCCGAGGGCACTTCTTTCTGGGTATACGTAGTTGAAGCAAAATACTGCCTTTTTGATTGTACTATATTGCTGGCCACCTGCTCCACTTTCTTCCATCCGCTTTTTGCGGTAGCCTAAAAACCAGCCGGTTGAAAAACTGTCAGCAATACATGATCGATTGTCAGCTGTTCCGGAAGACTGAACCACGTACTCTGATCTCAGATTCCTCACGTGTTACGTTCATAATAGCCCATAGTGAACGTTCATTATTTTCATAACTATTGCGACACCGGGTCACACAAAATTGGCACTGAACGTCTCCATTCACTAGTACAGTAAATAGGAACTGAACTGAGCTTAGTACACCATACACAGCCTGTGATCGACGGGCAACAATAAAATGACCCTAAGGTGAACATCAGCTTAGCCCCGGGAAGCGGGATTTAGTGAAATTAACCCCGCCCGCTATCTAGGTGGACAGAAAAGTCGGACAAACCAAACAACAGCACGCTTAGTGACCACTATCAGTACACATTAAGTTATATCAGCAACCCTATCGATTTCGTAGTCTCTTCAGACGACTTAGTGAAGATCGCAAACTGATCAATAAGAAACGCAAAGCACGCAACAGAAAACAGCAGCCCAAAAAAAATCAGTTTAGCAAGAAAAGAGTAAAATCATAAAACTCGATAATGTAGCAGTTTTTGCGAAAGATAATATTTTATTGCAATTTGCCGGTCTAAGTGTAGAGGAAAAATACTTTTTCTAAACAGGAAGTCACCAAGAAAACAATAAGCACAGTGAACACAAAAAGGATTGATCTAAGAATATTCTCATTTGCTCTGGAATACAAGACGGACGAATTATCGTGTGAATGCTAATCTATTACGCCGTGGACCTGCGAACAAGGTAATGCTGACGCTACAAAATTACACCAGTCCAATAAAATAGTACACAAATTATGTCTCAGTATCTTTCCGTGAAGAATCTTGAGTGTGGGTTATGGGGTGTATTTTTTGTCTATTGCCAGGACAGAGAGTACGCAGACGTTGTTCCTTATTGTCTTCCCAGATTAGTATTCATTTGTGGTAGAACGATGAGTGATTGCAACTCCAGACAAGTAACAGTTTACCCGATATCTTCCAGTTATTTCCAAATCAAAGGAATATTGAAATTTGTCTTTTTATTACATGGTAGCACATGAGTGCTTTGGAAGGCCCACTTCACTATTAGGGATAACCGCTGAACGCACCGTAAGACTTGGGATGGAGACTCACATAAGGTCGCAACAAGTCACGTGTGGTAATGAGCCGGACGACTATTGGTTACTGTCTACCACCATCATAACTGGAGATGATGGGAATTCGAACCTCCGATCACCGAGGTGGTAATTAAGCGGTATACACCACTCAACCGTCGCCGGTCTTTTTTGCTGATTGGATCTGACAAACCCAAGCCACTTTCAGCTCAAACCAGTTGCTCCAAAAATAGAAACTTTTTGGGGTCAAATAGAACAAACGCGGATCTCGAACTGTCGAACTTGACAAAACTGGTAAAAACTGTTTTTCCGTTCTGTTTTCACTGTCCCCAAACAGGCAGAAGAGGAACGCCGAAGGTTCGATAGACTGAGAAGCGGCAGAAAAGGAACTGCTAGAGCAATTTTCCGCTTTACTCTTATCTAACTTGTTTGCTCAACTATAATTAGATAGATCGGAATCAGCGAAAAACTACTTGGAGTGGGTGAATCGGGTGTGGTCGGGAGTGTACAGAAAAACGATACCCCATGAAATATGTGAGATGTTGGTGTTTATTGTTCAGCACAACGGTGCGGTCGGGATTTTTACCAATAATCCAGCTTTCATAATATCGCCGGTTACCGAATCGAATCCAAGTTTAAACCCGCATTCAAGAACGGATTCTGCGGTAACTTAAAGGTCGGCCGATTAATAAAATGCCCGACAAGGGCAGGGTGCCTTTTGCGAGAATGGCAGCAGCTTGTGCCTGCACTCGCCCTGCACGGTGATCAGCTTGAGCAAATCGACAAACTGATGCACCTTGGGAGCTTGATAACAGTTGGAAGTGGTGTTGGGGAGGAGACCAGTTCACGAATAGCAACAACTAGAGCAGCTTCAGCAAACCTGTAACATCGGTGACATCACCGTGATGGGGACGTCGCCGCTGTTGGTAGTGCGGGACCTGACCACTTCTCGCCGAGGATGCTCGCCTTCTTTCTTTGTTCGAAAATCGATGACTCCGAAGCATTGCTAGCGTATGGTGGGAGTTCTAGTGAGTAATGATGAGATGCGCCATCGTGTGTTGGGCAAGGATAGTCGCCCTCCCAACGAAACGATCACTCTACACCCCCTCTGATGCCTCAGACAAGTTTTGTGTACGCCTATCCACCGTCTCCCTTTCCGTGTTCTATTCGCCCGTGCTCGGTAGTGCTGAAAGAAGTGATCCGGCCGTCAGGCCATGACTTAGAGTAGCTAGCATCAGCATTGGCTTCACTTGGTGCTTCTCGTCTTCCCAATTAGGACCCACGGTACGAGGGTTGTCGTTGGTTAGAGACGTTGAGGAACATGGTTCAGAATAGAGGTCGGTGGTCCGAATGCTGTAAAATCTGTATGTTAAGCTCCCCTGTATCAGAAACGAACAAAGCTGTCATTCAGTCTCACAGAATGGCAAGGAGTATTAAAAATTATACGATAAACAACAACAAAATTCACTGCGTGTTATTTTTTGCCGACTATTATTTTGTGTTCCACCCCCTCCCCTCCCCGATTTTTATAATTATTGTTGCTGCTTCAGCACCATGCTTTATCTGAGGCCGGTGTGAAAAAATAGATATACTCTAGTTCGGTATGAGGTTTGCACCTTCAAATGCAAGATTTTTTATGGGATTGGGTTGGTCCAACACCAAACCTTACGGTATCAAGATAGATCATAAACCAAGTAGATAAGTTCGGTTATCTGGGCCTCCGTATTTCATCCGGACTTCGGATATCGGATGAAACGTCTTCGCACGCATAGAAGGCTGCATTGGCATTTGATAATCTGAGGCATCTGCGACGTTGACATGACATCCGTTTTATCTATAAGTGGTATCAGCACACAAAATAAATCACTGTATGGAAAGCTGAAGCTCACAAGGCTTGAGTTGGCTGAGACATAGTTGCTGTGTTGGTCTCCAGATAGGATTCCTCAGCGCGGAATGTCCGCTGAGGCGGGTAGTGGTTAGAAAACGAGGATTGGCAAGTGGTGGTCGTGGGATGACACAAAAGAGGCGTATGAAAATTATGGCCAGTACATCTCCTCATGCAGGTTAGATTTCCTCTATTGGGTTCAAAAGATGAAGTATATCAGTAACAAGATATGTCGGAGGACAAGGCTACTTGTAACGACGACTGAAGCCCGAGTATTCACTCATGGTTTTGATCGACTTAGTACTCTAGTCTTGAATTCTTGCCTCACCTTTTCCACTTTCTTTATTTTTTGACATAAAAATTATGTTCCCACTAAGAGATTGCAGCCAAAATGCCCGCAGCCAGTATATAGTTAGTAGTTGCTTCAACGGTACTGAACTAAACTCCTATCCAAAATACAAATCCTACTCACCTTTATCATTCGTTACGTTGATGTTACCGCCGAAAAATGGAATTACGCAGTCGTCCTCGTTGAAACGTGCCCGCCATGTCCACTGGATTCCCCTTGAAAAGTACGAGCGGTCCCTCTTAGCGGGCGCAGAAATTCACAAATCATATACATGCGCTCGAATAGTGCACCCTTTACTCTAGCTCGGATTTGAGAAAACATTGTAAGCCCTCTATTACTGTGTTAGACAAATTTTAGCGGAGTGTCTATTTTTAGTGAATCATTTTTAAGGAACTTTTCCACGTTTTTGTGTGCCGGAAACACACGAAACGGTTTAAATGGATTATGCTTGGCCCTTTCTCTGAAGTATTAGTTTCGAAAAACAGTCCAATCTATTCGACTGTTGATGCACCAGTACAAAAAGCATTATTGTCCCAACGGAGGCAGCTATCTTACCGTCCTCAGATTTGACGCAAATTTCAACCTGAAAAAACACAACTGAGGATTTTCACGGAGCTGAAAGTCTAGAAAACGCAAGTTTGCTTGTTTTCTGTGTAGTCCAATTCTTCCCACCGATAGTTCAACAGGTTTCTTTATATGAGGAAAACGGAATGTGAATGACCAAGTGAAATATTTCTAATATGTATCGAAAATTTTTAGGATAAACAATTTCTACGCGATTGAATCAGTAGTCCATCAACATTCAATGATCCGCTAACTCGTTTTCATGACTTTGCTGCCCTGATGAAAAACTGCGCGTTAATCGTCTTCACCGTCAGTACACTCCTTGGTTAAAGTAGCTGCACCCATAGCAGTTTAACGGACGAATTCAAACACACTATAAGACTTCTTCAACCGAAATGCGTCTGGTCAGTTACATGGTATGTACAGTAACAGGCAGATAATGATCATGTTTTCACGCTTTGCACGTTAAGGGTGCACATGGGCACGCTGTGGTTGAAAACCGACCGTTCGATAGAATCACCTACACCGATATGCCCTGAATTTAAACCATCTAAGGTAACAAAAATATTCCGTAAAAGTACAGTTCTAATCGATGGCTCTCACATGCACTCTACGGTTTCCCCTTTCGGTGATTCGGATTCATGCATATAAGTTATGATATACGGGTGATCAATATTATAACTAAATATCATTAGTAAATCCAAGAGGTGTCTCAAACCGGCATTTCAGCTGTTACACAACTCCCTACAAAATAGTGTTACGTACATTCTTAGAGATCCTATTGCGTATAATAGAACCTAGTGCATAAGTGATGCAGAGAATCCCGGTTCTCTTGCTGCACAGACTGAAACACTTTTAGTTGCCGACTTACTGAACTAAAGAAGACCGAAAAATAAACAAGGGCTTGTTCCATGTGCATGGTGTCATCACACATT
Organism: Fasciola hepatica; assembly: GCA_948099385.1. NCBI lineage: Eukaryota > Metazoa > Platyhelminthes > Trematoda > Plagiorchiida > Fasciolidae > Fasciola > Fasciola hepatica. Next base: position 10,769,141 of record CANUEZ040000019.1, read on the forward strand.
ATGGAATCGCCTTGCATTTTCGCTTAGAATGCGTCGATTTTTGCATCGATTACAGCTGTGCTTAACTTCATTCTACTTTGTTTTAATAACCCATGATCAACTAACTTCACCCAAAATCAGAAATCTAGTTCTTGTGACATTCTGTTTAGTCCCCATCATTGCTTTCTTTTTCCTTGGCTTTCAGACATTACGGCAAGCACTTATTCACTACAACCTCGACAATTTCTATGTTTGCGATAAGCTAATGATGGACTATGATTGCCTTGACAACCGTCTCTACGACAATCGTAAGACGTGATACAACAGTTTTACCTTCGTCCGAAATTTGAAGCCAGTGTATCGATCACCAAAATTAGCGCTGTTTAGGTGTTGTCAACCAACCACGTGACCCTAAATGTGCACACGTTTTCGGTTTGTATAATTTCTGAATCCTAAACCTGGTGACTAGAGAAAACAAATTCGGTTTGTGTGATCACGTGAGCTACCTGGATGGTTGTTAGCATGCTCGGCCTTGTTTGAAATGAAGCACAGTGATTATGAAAACGTTCAACTGGAAGAATTGATCGATCTAGATAAATCAGCAACTTTTGGAGAGTTGATGTTCACACATGTAGGGCAAGTGGGAATATCAATGTTCCACAACAGACACGACTTTTCTGCTGTACGAATCAAACTCCAATTAATTTATTGCATCAGTTTTTGCCTGCATGCTTACCTAATCATGACGCGAAAAACTAGGCTAACCTCTTGAATGTCAGACATTTATACCATTTATTCACTGTCTCACTTTGAGTTTGGAAAGTACTACGTTGTACCTGACGAATAATGTGAGATATTTCACTCACTATTATTTCATTTGATATTAGAATAACCTAGAATCAAGGTAATGTTGTTTATTTTCAAGCACCAGTCATTAATTTGCTGATATCATGAATTTTCATCTTCATTAACTGGACAATCCAGCATCATGAGAACAGAGAGAAGACGTAAGTCGCGAGATGCAAGCATTTCGTTTACTCTTGTCAACCGCGGACGTAAAACTTGTCAGTATATATACATGGTACAGTAGGGGGGTAAGTGCAACAGTAAATTAGGCACGATCGAAAGCTCTTACAGTACGTACGTTGGGGAGAGTGAAGTCTGTCGTCTTAACGCCAGGGTAAACAAACATTTTGGGTCAATCGTTTTTGTGCACAGAGTGCTGGCTGATGCATCATGATTAGAATAGCTTCACTGAACGCTAACGGTTTCGGTGTTGGATTGCGCAACAAGGCTTCGAAACACTGGGTCAGGTCAACTTTGTGACCTGATGCAATCAAGTGTCTTCCAATCGAAGAAGCTGGCTGTTTCACGTCGTTGTGTATTGCCCCAGCAGGTTGCGTCATCAAGTTTGACAGTCATTTGGGTATGTGTTCTGACACTCGTTGAGTCAAGCAACCATCCGTCCTGCCAATGTATACGTCCCCGCAACTGCAAGTGAACTGATAGACAACGTGTGAGACATTGGGATCAGCAAGACTGTTTGAGTGATTTTGAAAACATAACCTTTTGGTAGTTCGCAACAGTGTGTGTGTCTGCAGTATGTGTGCCTTGGAGCTGACTTGAGATTATAATTTATTTGATTGAATAAATGATCTCCTTCAAAAGGCAAAGTGGTAAAAACCTGCTTCTTTTCCACGTTCATTGTTTTCTCGCGCACAATTCTGGGCCTCTGATGTTATCTGATTAAGTTCTTTGGATAACCGTGGGCCAGCAGCGTTCTTTTTATGAACTCCTCTTCGTTTTGTATTTGGTCCTCTGTACAGATTTTCTGGGCTCTGTTGAAGAGAGTTCTGACCAATCCACGTTTGTAAGCCACTGGGGCGAAGCTGGAGAATTGTAAATAACGTCCACCCCACGTTGCTTTTCGGTGGATTCTGCGCTGTAGAGTCCCATCTTGACGCCTAGTTAATAGAATGTCTAGAAAGGACAAACTGTTATCGCGTTCTTCTCCGTGAGATACACTGAGGTTCGGGTGAATAGAGTTAAGAAAGTTAACAAAAGGGATAGAACGTTCTTCAGTCGTAAGAGCTTTCGATCGTGCCTAATTTACTGTTGCACTTACCCCCCTACTGTACCACGTATATATACTGACATGTTTCACGTCCGCGGTTGACAAGAGTAAACGAAATGCCCGCATCTCGCGACTTACGTCTTCTCTCTGTTCTCATGAATTGGATAAAGGGGACCCAATGTTTCAAATTCATCGTCAGACAAGTAATACATATAAAACGAGCAATAAATTAGCTTTTCCCCTTCCCATACATCAACCGTCCCGGCTACAGTAATCTCACTGAAGGAAACATTCCCACTGATATTTTACCCCTTACCCCCCCCCCCCCCCCACCCCCACCTCACACAAGATACATCTCCGGGTAAAATATATTTGGCAATTATTTTCCCAGAACAAAATTCCATACACACCCTTGTTCAGGGTTATGATGTCAGTTGGAATAAATGGTCTACTAGGTTTGGTGAGTGCTAGTCATGTTGTTCGAGTCTTATTTAGGTAAGTCAGTACTAATGACGACAGACTCCAACTGACTTTAGGTGGTAGGGTTTCTGTCTCACGCTAAGACCTCGAAATTGTGCGTCCGTCGTGGCAACCCAGACACTGAGAAGCTGAACAGTAATCAAGACGCTAGTCAGCCGTTTTTTGGTCAGATTTTCAGGAACTATAAGATCACGCGTCCCAGCAGCATGAGTCGTGCAACATATTCATTGTTGAGATGAGAGGCTTGCTTTTTTGAGGTATACCAAACAGAATTCTTGTCGAAGTAGGTGAATAATGTTTTAGTACGACAAAACAAAGGACCGGTTGACAATAATTCTATAGTGTATTGCGTCCGGTGGGAAAACCTAACCCCTAGTCACCATCAAAAGCGCCAGTTCGAGGGGCTTCAAAAATCGACGACAAACTGGAAATGGTATCGAGGACAACCGTAGCACTCGGGTGGTGAGGAGCATCTTCAAGGGTCGGCTGAGACGCTGGAACAATATGCTGACACACAATGACCGAAGAATTATTTCAGTACTGGGCAACTGCACTGAGCATTCGGAACTATGTTTGACTAACGTTATTATCATTGTCCTTGTAACACCTGATCTGTATGCGGACACGTTCTAGCTCAATTGAAGAGGGGATGCGTCTTCACAAAATCTATTATGTTCCCATTTTTGAAAGGAAAAATTAGAAGTTGTGGGATGTTGTTCAACACTTGTACGAACCAGATGCGGTGCAGATGTTGCAACTTTTATTCTACTGAACCATTTTGATGAGAATGCTGGATACTGCACGATCTTCTTGATTAAGTTTACTTTGTAGAACTGTTAACAGATGAAAAAATACGTATATTTAGCAAACACCATCGGAAGAGTGACACTTTAACACGGTAAAGAACTCATCCACGACCAGACGGAAACGATGGTGGTGACAAAGACAACGACGGCGACTTGACACGGATACAGAGACAAGCAGGGTCGTCGGATGTGCTGGATGCAGCCATCTTCCGTGGGTTTTGCAGTCGCACGATCTGCAAACATATAGAACGAAGGAAAACCCGAAGAGTCGAGTCCCGTTACGTGTATAAGCAGGTACTAAATCTTACATTAGACTACGATGGGAAGGCTGTCTACACCAGAGCGTTACAATACTACTTAGGTGGCCAGTTCTCTTGATCATTTCCCCGCCTGAACGCAATAACTGTTAGCAAGAAACAGTTTGAGCTATCCCGAACGGTGTTTCATGTCCGTGGACTACTGTACTGCGAAGTGTAAGCACTGAACTTGAAGTGCTCCTTCAAAAGCAGACGGCGAAGTTATTTTTTAACTATCTTTATTCAACAAGAGAACTCCTTTCAATCTCGCATTGAAAACTTCAATAAAAATTGAAAAAATCAAAGGTTACAAAAAGTTTCAATCAAGTCAACTGAGAAAAACGCAGCTTTGCACCCGAAGTAGGGTGAATTTTCTGCACGGACTTCATTTACTGTAGAATTCAAAAGAAAGGAGTATAACGGTTAACTTAAACATAGAATGGAATAGTGGAAGCATAAGAAGGCATTAAGTACCATTGGGTTAAAGACGAGGGTGAACCCTGTGACCATTAATTACTAGGTCACGGTCTAATATTGGGAGGGCAAGATGATAAATACGAATAGATTCTGGGCGGCCCAGAGGTAATCTAAAATCAATGCAGCTGGGCCAGTTTCATACCCCGTTCGGTCGCAAAGCCCTTTTGTTAGTTCATAATCAAGTCTTGAACATAACCATGAGTAATTTCACATAAAATGGTGTACTCCAGTTCAAAAATGCCCATTATTCTGTTTTTAATTAGAAACGAGACGGAGCAGTGTACACTGAATAAACCGTCAGCTTCGCCTTTCAAATAAAAAAGCTAATTGGATTTCAAAAGTTTTCGCTTCGTTTCGTAAACAAATCTCATTGTATACCCCATATTCATCGTACGATGATGTTTAATCATTCTACGCCCTTACTCCCATATGCAACAAAAAGGAATGCATTGGAGTAGTTCAATACAACAGGTCACAACCTCTATCCTGTTCATGAAACCATAACAGGGACGTAAGTCACGAGATACAACTAGCTCGCTTGCTCTTGTATACCGTGTACGTAAAACACATTAGTTTATATATTATACAGCGAGAAAAATACTACAATGGAATGGGGTGGATTGATAGCCCTCAAAGTGAGTTCGGTGGGGAGGGAGCCTGTTCGTTTATTGACAAGATAGGCAAACATTTTGTGTCAACAGTTTTTTATGCACAAAGCGTTGGCTGATGCATCATGATAAGTATCTCTCCGTTGAATGTCAAATGTTTCAGTCTCAGGTTGCGCGACATGACTCTAAAAGAATGGGTTGGGTGAACGTTTTGACCTAATGCAACTAGGTGTTTCTCACGGGATGCTTCAATCTGAGCATGTGCGATTCTAACTAGATCAGTATAGTCATTTGACAAATCTCTATTCGATAACAATTTTAGGAATCGGTTCAAGAAGCCTCTCGAAAGCACGTATCCTGTGAGGAATCGAATAGGTACTTTTCCCGCTACTGTTTCGCAACACAAAGTAAACGAAAAATACAGAGATGGCTTGAACTCAAAGGAGAGTCTTCTCACCAGAAAGATAAATCATTGGGCCGCCTTTATCCAATTCATAAAAACGCAAGTCGTGATATGCTTGCATACCCAAATGGATGTTAAATCGGTGAAGCAACTCAATTCGATCACAAAGAATGACGGCTTCTTTGATTGCAAATCACTCAGTTGCATCAGGTCGAAACGTCGACCTAACCCATTCTATCAGTGCGCTGCACAACCTCAGACTGAAACTGTTGGCACTCAACGGAGAGATACTTATCATGATGCATCAGCCATATGTTTGTTTATATTGTCAATAAACGAACAGGCTCCCCCCCCCCACCGAACTCACTTTGAGGGCTATCAATCCACCCCATTCCATTGTAGTATTTTTCTCGCTGTATAATATATAAACTGATGTGTTTTACGTACGCGATAGACAAGAGCAAACGAACTGGTTGTATCTCGTGACTTACGTCCCTGTTATGGTTTCATGAAAAGGATAGAGGTTGTGACCTGTTGTATTGAACTACTCCAATGCATTCCCTTTTTTGCATATGGGAGTAAGGGCGTAGAATGATTAAACATCATCGTACGATGAACATGTGGTGTACAGTGACACGATTGTTAAGCACGTGGAAATCCATTCACTTTTGCATTTAAAAGGCCAAACTGGAGGTGTGTTTGTAGAATCTGACTGACTGCCACTTGAGTGTTTGGTAGACAACATGGCTGCATGGTGAACAAATGTGGGTTTAGTCCATGGAAGTGGAGTTACCTATTAAATAATCTAAGAATGTGAACGTCCGTTGACTGACTCGCACAATCCACATTAGTGACTGACCTGTTGAACGGGAGACTTTCTAACTCAAGTTTGCACCCCCCCCACCTACCCACTTTTTGTCCCCCCTTGATGTCGGTGCTCCGCTTATTGTTGGGTTGCATAGCACGTGAACTCAGCATGTATCCCGACGAATGCTTTTCAACCGGGGCACTTGGCCCTTGGCTTTATTGTTTATTTGGACGTTTGAACTGCAAGCAACGCTGAATTTGATTTATTTCTAACCGGCTGTTATCCACGGAATAGTTACCTGGTAATTTTGTACACTTTCAGTGTAATTTTCATAACTACTTTCAAAATGTACGGTGCTGAGTCACCCAAAGGGGCTATCGACCTTCTGTTCCTGATTGTGATACTCTTGAGTTAAAACGACTTCGAAGCGCCTGTAACACTTAGCACATAAATATGAATCAGGTGTATACATCAACGGTGTGACCCAAACATACGGGGGCCGGAGAACTCCACTTTCGGCGCGTCTTTCAAACACGCGCCATAGCTGATTTTTATTTTGGTGGATTGTACAGCCAACGGCAACTACACTATCATTAATATAGAAGGAAGTCAGAGTTTCCCCTTCGAATAACCCGAAAATCATTTTCAAAATATGCAAAACTCTTGTACATGTCACGAACTAAGCGAGGAAATGTTCCAGAACTATGGACCACAGCATCACCCGTAGCACTGACAACCATCGCGGTCAACCTTTAGCACAACGCTTATATACCCTTGTGGCATGCACTCAAACAAACGTCGCACTGTAACATTTCACGCCAATCTCATTTTCTACGGGCACCAATTCATCAGTTCCAACAGTTTCACATAATATGGTACCATAACTTCTGTCGGGCTACATTAAAGCCCGTTTGTTCTGACACTATCGTACATCAACAGTTTATCTAACCTACAGGAAAATCGAATATGACGAATATCCGTCTAGTTTCAAATATAAGGATTATTAATTTCTCAGATAGAAAAACCTCTGGATCTGATTTAACTACGAAACACAAGCATTCGATTCAATATGGAACAGTATCCATGACAATGGTCCATCTGTTTATACCAGTGTTGGCGAATTAGGTCGTTTCCAACTATCTGGCAAGTTGTCAAAAGGACATAGAACATAAAGCTTTCTAAATGTGGAGAAATGTACACGAAGAACTTCATTTTCGGCAACTAACAGCAGTCTCACATCACAGATCCCATTCACTACGTTTCAAATTATTTTCAGTGAAGGCACTGAAATTTACCTTCTCTAGCATAGAACTTACCATGTCTACTTTCTCAATCCAATCCGGCATTGGGACGTGTCTTTTCAGTGAGCCCGCAGATGACACAAACTGAATGAAAAATGAAGACAGTGTTTGCACAATGGAGAAAATGAGAAACGACAATTTCTCCTGCGAAAATTATTAATAACGTAAACGTGTAATTGGAAACCTATAGGATACTCAGAAAGTGAAATAACGAGTGATATGTAGTAGGGCCACCTGAAATCCAGTGTTGAAGAATTCGACCAAGGAACAAAATCGAACCAATGCTTTTGCATTATAATACCATCAAAGCGAGTAAAACCCACTGCGATTTCAACCTCACGCTTATCCTGACCTGCCAGAGTCCGAAGTGCCAAGCTGACTAATAACAGAATAGATAGAAAACCCGGAAAATTAGACGACCGAATGTTGTTCTCACCTTCGACCTCAGTTTCCCTACTAGGAAGTCGAAACAGCATGAGGAGTTCTTCGCACTCCAGGACCAGACCATGCAATTCAGACTAGGAGTGCGAATCGGTTATATCATTAGAAGCAATTTTACCACCGTTCACGCGCACTCGTACTCAAAAGGCCTGTGAGGTCATACTACTCCTTACCGAAGATGAAGACGATGGATTGATAGCTTCAACTTCTATCATCTGAATGGACTTATTATTGAAGCGGTTATCAATTAGGTCCCTCAAAATGATCTGAGTGAACAGTGTTTGCAAAACCTGGCATATGTATCATTAGAAACGAAGAACAAGTCATGGGCCGAACATCTTTCTGGCCGGTGTCGTGATCCTAAGATAAACCAACGGTACAATATAGAAACTAACCTATTTACAAATGAGATAAAGGCAAATTTGATAGCTGAATGCAGAAGCGCTCACCCAGTGGGCCACATAGAAAGTTGCATGTGTACCATGTTATCTTGGGCTAGTCCAAACTGTGGTATGTATAGTCTCCAGAAACGGAATAGGTTCAGACTGTGTATCTACTCGTAGCCAACGGTTACCGTCATGTATCGTAATAGAATACGCTAGCAAACCACAAACAGAACGACCGTCTCGTAAGAGTCAATCTTTATTCGGACTGTACAGACAAGCACAAGTGGGTACAGATGAGTGACGAACAGTAGAAAGCAAGGTCAAAAGTGGCATGGTCTAAATGGGACGTGAGGATCCGTGAAAGTGTCCCGGGTGTGCAATTTGGGGTTATCCGGTAGTGCACAGAAATAGTATTAGTCAATGCATCGATCGTGAACGGATCAAGTTTCTGACAATTACCTCAAAAGTTTCGTACGGATTTGAATTCTGGAACAGTAAAATCAGAGAAGTGGAACAAAGGAAAACCATGACTATCACATTCATGAGGGAAGTATCAGAGACTGAATAACACAGAATAGCATTTGAGCGTCGAAAGTAACCTTAGAACTGGCTGGCAATCCAATATCAGCTGCATTCAATGACGAAAACCAAATTAGTCAGTGTAATCGAGCAGGTCTGGCTTACTTCATCCTACGGATAGAATGAACACAGGATTCTAACCGGGTTTGTTCCAACATGGTTTGGAAGACTCATTAAAATACGCATCATTACAGACTGTCCGAATTAATGCACCTGAGCCGGAAAAATTGTTTCCACTTTTCTCTTCTGTAACCATTGTTACCTAATATTTGAACAGATGTTCAGGTTTTCTGCTCCCATCCAGTCTTTGCAGATTATCATTTGTGTTATTATTTTTTCTTCCCAGTGGAGATGTAAAACTTCACAAAATGAGTTCCGTAATGTTGGGTCATACAAATATGGTTTCTGATAAGTTATATATATATATATATATATATATATATATATATATATATATATATATATATATATATATATATATATATAAGCTAAGCTATAAGTGTTTACCGTTTGGTTTCAATTTATCGCTTGTCACTTTACACACTTTTCACAGAAAAACTCCATCGATAAGCGGGCAACGTTTCCACTTATTTTTAGTGGTTTTTCTCGTCAGGCCCAACAGAGTAAGACCAATCAGTACACAGCAAAATCGATGGGTCAATACATTAACTCCACGAATGCTTGTTCCAGTCAGTTAGGTAGGTTTTTGAGCAGTACCAGAAAGTGCGAGCCACCGTCATTATTGAGCCACAAGTACTGTTCATCGTCGAAAATCACCCATAATTTCCTCTTCGAAGCGAACAATCAGCTAGGTGCACCTGCAAATTTCAGTGTTACTCACAGTAGTCAAAACATTGGAATGCATGTAGGTCTTTTGACCAAAGATACTCAAAATTAACATACCAACTCCACAACATTGATTGTGGCAATTATGTTATGATCGGCCACATCGAATTTGTATACATGTGCAAGTAAGCACGTTTAATACAACGCTCTCTTAACGACTCCTAACAGCCTTCCGATTTCCAATCCCTCAAATTGGTCGGTACTAGTTGTAACCCCGGTCATCACATTGAGCATACATTTCGCGTGAACATAAGCATAAAACATACTTTCGTAATGGACACTAGAAGTGTTGACCGGTTTATTTCTAACACGGTCCTTCAACGTCATGACTAACTGTAGACGCCGACACCACCGTCATTTCCGTTAAAGCTATTAGTGGGTATCAATTACTCCTATTGGAATTGTGTGAATCAAACCATAAGAATGATCTTTTCAATAATCTAAAGTGCTTGTTTCTTATGATTCATTATGATATTTCTGTCATCGGTTTAAACTGTACAAACCTGTTCGCGTGTAATGGCCAGAGTGTAAGCCTCCACACTGTTGTTCGACCAAAAGACAAGTGTTGGTACCCGTTAATGAGCTACCTGAGAATCTGCTCAAAGTTTTTCTTTTTGCTATACTTTTGCAGATCGAACACGTGCAACGCGCTGCGCAAGATCACCGTTCCATGCATGTTACTATTTAACGACTCTGCCAGGATCCCTATCAACCAGCTCTCCTCGTGAGCCCTGCTAGGATGATGTATGAACAATGTGGTCAATGTTCTGTCGGTGGGCAAGCAGTGTGACGCGCTCAGGCATAAGACACCGTGCACATATTTAATGGTATGGGTGTTGAAGCTTGCATATGCACTAGCTGAGCCCCAGCTAGCCGAGTTCTCTTTCTGTTTTTGCAGATGTACGCGCACAATGATCTCAATGAACTTTGAAGTAAATAATTCCCTAGTTTTTCAAACACCGCATCATTCTCTTCGGATTAAGTTAACTTGGAGGGAAAGCTTTGGACGATTTGTTCTCTAGGGATAAATTACGCCCATGAGTCCTTCAGCCTGGCCATTACGATAGTGATCAGTTGAAAAGGCATTTAAACAACTCTTGAATTAGGGACGACTACCATAACAACCTGAAAGATTTTCTGAAACAGTCAACTTGTTCAAATCTGAAACCATAGCGTATTCACCACCAGTTTCATTGTTCAAACGTTTTTAGCAATTTTGATTTGAATGATGCAACTTGCACAAATTGCACTTGGTGAACAATGCCGTGAAGTGACAACCATCAATCTACCTATTGGGTTGCTCCAATACAATTTTCCGCCATTTGATATCAGCTTTTTAGCAGACATTTGAAAATCCCTACGACTTCTCTAATTTCAAATTTGAAGGGCGTCTTGGCATATCAGGATGATATTATTGTTCCTGCTTCCACTAGTGTCACACTCGACGAAAGTCTACTCTCGTTATTTGACAGATTACAACAACATTGCACTGGGATCGATCGCAATGCGCGTCTATTTTATATCGGATTCTCCTGTTTAGATTATTGAACATATGCACATGGATTTTGTCCGGATTCATACTGTCTGCACTTGTATCTGAAAAATATCCTGCCGAATTACATCATCACTTTTATTAAAGATATCCACACAATTTCTTGACCAGGGTTTCCCCATTACTTGGCGTTAGCAACTACGGTTCAGTGATGGAATGTCACGTTAGCTGTGTATCTATGTGGAATTCAGCATTGGAAAGCACAATCCACTCAACATGCTTAATAATTGTTTCCTTATACCCATTCGATGTAGGTTCCCCGTTCTGACCGTTTAGTCACATAGTCAATACCGATGAACCAACCGTATCTAGTTCATGGCAGTTATCTGTTGTGTTTCACGAGAATGACGAGTCAATTAAGTGCAAATTCCTGGAGATCTACATAGGTGGTCTGAAGATTTCTGTTACGTCCAACGGTATTCTGTATTTGAATGGCAATTATTGTGCCCCCAACACTAACCTCAGTAGTTTTGGGAAATGACCTTCATAACATTTGGGTTTATAATTGGTAATTCATAATCGTGTTAGCCGGAAGCCCATGTACCCGCCACGCCAACCAGTGATTTCACCATTACGACTGTCCATAAAACTTTGAGTCAAGAAGGCATTCCAAAAACAAATTATTGTCGATAATCGAAGTCACTTCGAAACCAAGGTAATCAATTACCCGACATCATTGGGTTCCTGTCATTTGATAATTAGAACTCGTCAAACACCACCTATTCCGTGTAATTTGCTGGGAATGTTGACAGCATATTATCAATGGTTCTTGACTCTGATTTTCCGACATATCGCAAAGCGTCTATCGGAATTTGATTGCTGTCATCCACCACTCAAGTACATGAGTCAATTTTGTACAGCCTAGACTTGGGAAGCGCTGATAACCTCAAGACAGTCCCGTTTTTATCGAAAATGAGATTAATCCATCAATGGCAAAAGTAGGACATTTTGAACTCAGCGATGAACCAAAGTAGTTCACCGCTATTTCTTGTATTCGTACTGTGTCGTTCCTAAGTGCTTTCACGATTTACCAAAATGAGTTTTCTATAATAAAAACTATTCAGCCTCTATCAGAAAGACCGTCGTTTTTCGTTCTCCGACTGGATATTACCGTTATTTAGGTCCATTGTTTGACAGAATGCGATTACGTTGGCTGTGTAAGTAATTACTCCTGTTATTTCACAGTGTTCAATGATGACACTTACTACGTACTTGTTATTGTTTAGATACGGTGCACTTGGCGATGGCATTATAAGTTCGTGTAAAAAACAAGCCTGTTTACGGTACCTCATTAATTAACAAAATGCACTGTATTGAGCTCGATCATATAAAGCAAATGAAACGCGAATGACTAGGATCAGTATTTGTTCAAGTAATTGGGTGTTACCTATTCAAAACATGATAGTGATATGACCACGGTGGTGTGTCGCTTCATCAAGATTGGTAGTAACTGATCATATTTTGGCATATTTTCCTTGGTAGAAAATGCTAGGTATACCTTGAATGTATTCTAATTGCATACGTCTAATTAGAACATATTGTTATTATTATGGAAAAGGTTCAAAACACACATGTCTGCCAACTGCCGCAATGTCTATAACTGTTGGATATTTCTCCTCATGTGGTGCGAGGTTGTAATCGTTTATACGCTAGAGCCTACAAGTCGCATTCCACTCACAGGAACCCCAGAACACGGTGTTACTCTAATTACTCTATTGATAGCATTTCCTCACTTAGTGAATCGCACACATCTTGCACTACGACTGATTAATAAGACTGATGTCTAAGTTGGTATAAATAAATAAAAATGTACGGGGTAATCACACGTTTTACCGTAAGACCATGTGTAACATCCGTGGTCTTACAATAAAAAAATCATCTATTATACGTGGTATGGAGAATTTCATGTATAAATTCGAGACATGTGCGAGTAACGGTAATCATTACTCAAAAAAAAGGATTCCCTTATTTTATCGTGGTTTCAAAAAAAAACAGTATAACATACAGCCTGATGTTAATTCAGTTATTTCATTTATGAAGAACTAATTTCGGTTAGTTTCTCGAATTATAATTTTCTCACTTTAGGGAACAACATTTAGAATGGGTGACGCTGTTGGCATAAATCAAAAAATTTACAGTGTATTACAGAGTATTGCTTTAAACCACTGTTTAATATTCGTTGTTCTACGGTAAAATAAGAGTGACTGTCATACACAAAACAAGGAACTTTATCTAACGGGCTGGGACAAGTATAAATATTGGTCTTTGCAATAAGTAGCACGTGTCACAATATCCATTGACATTATAATCGTAGTGAAGACGATCGGTAAACTTCGTCGTAAGCATTCCAGGAACAAGAACTGCAGCCTTCTAACGTAATTTACTTGATTCGTGTAACCAAAATTCCGCATACGTCATTTATCGCAATCAGTTCCCAGTTGCTCACACAAGTCCCACTTTACAGAATGAGATTTGCATTATGAAAAGTAGGGTTCAGAGTATATAATTGATTGTGGCAATGATTTCTCATCCTTTGTCATAGTATTGAGGGGTATGTGGCAGTTTCTGAAACACAATAGAAATAATAGAGTTAACCTTCAAAAGAGGGCTGTAGAGATAATATGAACTTTATCATTCACTTCAGTTCGATAACAATTTACGTGACGGTACTCATATATTAAAGTGTTCATACTAATATATCGTTTGGCACTGCGCACTCACTTGGGCTACGATTAACTGAACTGAACATCTTATGGACCACCCATTTGTCAAACACGCCAATTTTGCTGACCATTGTTACACTACTGCAGTAGCATGTTTTGAACAGTGTGCTAGGGGAAATCTCTCTCACGATGGAACCAACTGAAACGTAATGGCACATGTTTTCATGGCCAACGTACGAAAAAACACTCTAGTAGCCATTCTTCCCACCCATAGGTCTGTCACTGTAGCACAGACACGGCATATATCACGCATGTGCGATCGCTACCGGCAACAATTTTGCAACGCGTCCTCATTGGTCACTGGTTTCTTCACTATCAGCAGAATCGTTCCCAAATCGGCCCGAAATCGGTCCTCTAAAGGACCCAAAATCGCCAGCAAAACAACCCGAAAAAGACTGCTGGGAAACAAAAAACGGCCTATATGGGGGAGTTTTAGCCAGATTCAGAAAAGCAGACCCCTGTATTCGGTAATTTCTATCTAACGAAAATAATTCAATTTGCGACACTTTTGGTTACATTTTCTCACCGAATGCTAAGCAAATCGGCTGTAAAACTAACGCACTGCTTGCTAACTTTTCACATCTTCACCCAAGTCCTAAATTTTCCCGAGTGTTTGTAATTCATCGGAAATCACCCAGAGGGAAGAAACAATAATGTACACATGGCCGATAATATTTATCATTTATTGAAAAACCGTAGTTATAGAAAAGGTAATTGCAAAACACAGTTGTCAATAGCATCAGATTGCACGATGTATTCCGGACCATTTCGCTGCATCTTCGCTAGTGCATACTGCAGTCAAGGTGATCATTTATAAATGGTAAATTGAACATTCTCATGAGATCAAAGGCAAAAGCACAAACACACGCACAAACACACACACACAACTAATGATAGCAAATAAAAACACGTCACCAAGGCAAGGCAAGGCTAACGTAGTTATCCATTCTCACTGTTTGCACAGTTGAGGGTGACGTTGGTTAATTGCTAGTGTCTCCGCTTATCTCAATAGTCGTTGATTGGTTATGACAAAAGTGACGGTGAACGCCGTGCTCAGACTAACACAGTGATTTGTCTCCCACACGTGTTGCGTAATGGATGATTTGAGTGTTCTGCGTGCGCTCGATGACGTCACTGATTGCATCTGTCCGCTCATTGCTCTTTGTAACCAAACCGGAATGTGTTCAACCATTCTATTACGCAGTTGTCCCTCCGTTCTGCCAGTGTAGGTGACTGAGCACCCCCACTTAAACTGGCAAATGCAATTTGACTTGGCGTGGAGAGGCAGTGGTTCTTTTATCGATGGTAGTTTCATTCGGGAGGTTTTATACAGAATGATGATCTTTGCGGCATAATACGTACGATTAACAGCACAGTTGAGGCGTCTGCTGAGTAGGGTATTAATGTCATCATCTTTGTAAGGTAACTGTAGGAAGGTCGTCAGTTTTGGGACTGTGGTAACTTTCATTTTGCGCGGAGGTGGCTGTGAACGTTTGGATACAAATGATTTTTGATATCCGTTGGCCAATATTGTCCATGACCAACTCTCCGCAACACAAACTATCAAAATGCTGGCGGAACTACTAAAACCGGTAAGGGAATTTGTCGGGTTGAATAACGTGAAACAATTGTTTTTCGGTAATTCATACACAAGCCGTTTACGGATGGACGTGGAATGAACACCAGTCATGGACAGGGTTTTGTCAACAGTCAAGTTGTCCTTGCCTAGTTATTGGCTTCTCTAACTTATACCCCCTGGGTGACAGGATGACAGATTCATTTGGCCTCGATCGATCCAGAGCCATGGAATTCGAAGTGTTTGGACCAGACGCTTTTGGGTGCAAAGGTCCGGGGTCAGCTTCCTGATTCCAATCGCCTCGGCTAACGCTATAATGCTAAAGTGAACACGCTTGTTTGGATTCGCGTGATGTTAGGTGTCAACTAGTTGTCCTACGATTGCTCTGTTTATCGATCCGGTCTGGCCTTGGCTTAACCAGCGTGGATGATGTTCTTTGATCTGAGTGCATATCTGTCGTGTCGTTCAGCCTACATACGATACGTTACAAACACTTCTGAAAGAGTATACAACCATTGATGAGGTCAGTATTGGCAGTTTATCCTTGTTCTGAATGTGGATCAGAGAAGCTCCTTGGAACACAATGTAAGGTGGCGATATTGAACGTGTTTTTAATTTCTCTCCTCAGCTGAAATGGCTCCTGCGTTTTACAATGCAAACAGGGGCCGGACTTGGGGTCTATGAGAATAACAATAGCACCTTCTGGTGAAATGGCGGAGGGAACACTTTCTCGCCACGGAGTTATTTGATTGGTTCGAAGTGGGAAAAAGCGATGGATTGAGGAGGGAAGAGAGGCCACGTTTTCATGCAACCGTGCCATTTGATTGGTTATCTGGACAGAAAGTGCTTTGTGGGGAGCACATGGGTGGAAAACCACCTTCACACCGACCGGCCCACGGAAACGGTAGCCAAAAGTGGGGAGGGCTATTCTCACAGACCCCTTTCTGGCCCCCGTTTACACTGTGAAAAACCAGGGCAAATTCAGGGGATTTAGCCCCTTTTGTGTGTGCGTTTCGTTGTGCACAATATGAGGAATGCACACGTGTTACCGGTTTTTGACACCACCCTTTCTGATTGGGAGTTGTTGTGCCATAGTGACTGGCAATCCCACTCCAGACTGTAGTATGATTTCACACCACAGTCATGGGACAGTTAAACATGAAAGGGTAGCATGGAAGGTTGGCCCCGGGAGGAACCAAGTCTTGTTGTCTGGTCTTAGGCAAAAACTGTTATTCTGAAGCTTTACTCTATAGTGGTGGTTTGTTACAGAAAACATTAAGGAACAAGGACAAATGATTCGAGAGAGAAAATGCGTAGCTGCCAACAGAATAGATCTTCTTTTGTCAGAGAACAAGAGTGAAACGTATCGGGATGTGGGTGCAGTGTGAAGTGATTGAAGTAAAAACCATCTGTGGGAAATTTAGTTCCCATTGATTAAATCAATTTATGGGATATACAATTAGCCAAGTATTATAACAATGAATAAAAGTTGTTTATATTTGGAAAACACAAATACCGAACAAGGTCGTTTTCGGTAACAATATTCTTGTGGCTAATACAGTTACTTTTATAGGTAAGATATCCATAAATTATGATCAATATCTGTGTTAACGTGTGATTTGGTAGTCGTCAAAATTGGTGATGAATAGTAAGGAAAGATAGGAGGGAAAATGTGGTTGTTCCGTGGTTGGGAAAAAGACCATTGAGACGATGAACATGGGTTTCGGGGATTTTCCATTTCCGGTTTCAACCAAAGGGTCATGGTTTTGGTCAGGCAGTGTTCCTGGATAGGTCTTGGATCACGGCCAGGGCAAGTTGAGTGCTTTGCTGAAATGTTTTTTTGGAACAAAGCGATGGATTGAGTATTCTGATTGCCGTAGCTTTTGCCCTTGCTAGACTTTGTTTTCCAGCAGAATTCGGCTCGATCGTAGTAACCCTGTAGACTATCTTGAACGAGTCGTCATTTACGTAATGCTCAGTGTCCATAAGGTGAGCCACAGTTGCACTGGTGAAGGATTTTCTGTTTCGCGCAGTTAGCCAAGCTGGTTTGTGCTCTCTGATCCTTTGTGCTAGTTGCAGTGTAGTTCTACCTAATATAGCTTTCTGAATATGAGCGAAGAAACGAATAGGTTAGCACAGATTAGGTGAGGACAGGTAACTTGTCTTTTAGGTTCGTTGAGATCGCTGGTCGACTGGTAAAGCCGGCACGCAGTGCAGCTGCGGGAAAGGTGCGAGCGATTGTCTTTTTCAAGCGTCTTATTAGTAGCTCGGTGATGACCGGATTGCCCGAAATGAAATCAGAGGTCCCCGCAATTGACACTGAAATGTATAGTTCCTTTAGCATGAAAAATACGGCATTTATATAGGCATAAAATAAGTGACGGAATGTATTTGCATGCACGTATTGATCCACGAGCAATATGGCTGGTGAACACAAACTTGCCGGACACTGTCACGTGATATGGGAGAAGATCAAGTGCGCGAGGGGCGCGCACTGAGATAATCAATATCCATGATTGGACTGGGCATGGTGTATTCGTTTGTGTGTGGAAAAGCTTGGGTGCAGACTGCAGTGTAAATTGAACAAATGAAAGCTGATTGGTCCAAATGAGTTTTCTCGGATTGCATGAATAGGACAGAACCACCTTTGTCATCTCCTTTGAAAGGGGTTGTGCAATGAGCGAACTGGAGGAAGCCATCTTGTGGTTCGATTAGTGTAAGTATAGGATCCTGTGATGCAATTACTGGGCTTCCGCTTATGAGGTTTCTCTTTTTGTGATTTGGAGATTGTACACTTGCAACCCCCACGGAAGACACTGAGCTCGCATAATACAGTTGACTGCATAACTCTTTCTTCTTAACGGTCACCGAAGTCTGTCTCGTTACACTTTCTGCTACGTTCTTCTGAATGAAGCTTTCGGCATATCCGTTATCCGAAAGTGTTTGCTTTAAAATGTCTAATTCTTCAACCACCGTCTCATCCGAGCAAACCTTTTGCACACGGGCTGCGAGGGAGCGAATAAGGTTACGTTCAGGCCCAATAGGTACGAAGATGGCGAAATTATTACCCTGGCTTGTCCGCATTCGTTTAGGATGTACGCGAGGGAGCTGTTTATCGACGTCATCTCTTAAAAAGAGTACATCTAGGTAGTGGAATGCGTTCCTTTCTTCTACTTCCGACATGAAGTCAACCGTATTATCTGCCTGACTGAACTCCTCCACCAATGACCGCCAGGTGGAACGAAAATGCCATTTACGAATCGACAGTAGACGGTAGACTTTTTATCGTCTCACTAAGCTTCCTGTTTTCCAGCTAAGCCATTATTGTATTAGCAAATAGCGTAAGCTTCTGTTTCGCCGGTTCACGTGACTGGGCTAACATTTGACAGCAACGAGATAAGTAGCAAATATACCAGATTTGATTCCATTCATTATATTAGTGCATGGACTACGTTGTTTGCTGTGTACTATAACAACGAACTGACATTGTTTATTTGAGCTTTCTTTTTTGCAGGTGGATGAAAATGGCAGTTCCGCAGAATCACCATCAAATGGATAACTGCAACACGTGTGGGAGACAAATCACTGTGTTAGTCTGAGCACGGCGTTCACCGTCACTTTTGTCATAACCAATCAACGACTATTGAGATAAGCGGAGACACTAGCAATTAACCAACGTCACCCTCAACTGTGCAAACAGTGAGAATGGATAACTACGTTAGCCTTGCCTTGCCTTGGTGACGTGTTTTTATTTGCTATCATTAGTTGTGTGTGTGTGTTTGTGCGTGTGTTTGTGCTTTTGCCTTTGATCTCATGAGAATGTTCAATTTACCATTTATAAATGATCACCTTGACTGCAGTATGCACTAGCGAAGATGCAGCGAAATGGTCCGGAATACATCGTGCAATCTGATGCTATTGACAACTGTGTTTTGCAATTACCTTTTCTATAACTACGGTTTTTCAATAAATGATAAATATTATCGGCCATGTGTACATTATTGTTTCTTCCCTCTGGGTGATTTCCGATGAATTACAAACACTCGGGAAAATTTAGGACTTGGGTGAAGATGTGAAAAGTTAGCAAGCAGTGCGTTAGTTTTACAGCCGATTTGCTTAGCATTCGGTGAGAAAATGTAACCAAAAGTGTCGCAAATTGAATTATTTTCGTTAGATAGAAATTACCGAATACAGGGGTCTGCTTTTCTGAATCTGGCTAAAACTCCCCCATATAGGCCGTTTTTTGTTTCCCAGCAGTCTTTTTCGGGTTGTTTTGCTGGCGATTTTGGGTCCTTTAGAGGACCGATTTCGGGCCGATTTGGGAACGATTCTGCTGATAGTGAAGAAACCAGTGACCAATGAGGACGCGTTGCAAAATTGTTGCCGGTAGCGATCGCACATGCGTGATATATGCCGTGTCTGTGCTACAGTGACAGACCTATGGGTGGGAAGAATGGCTACTAGAGTGTTTTTTCGTACGTTGGCCATGAAAACATGTGCCATTACGTTTCAGTTGGTTCCATCGTGAGAGAGATTTCCCCTAGCACACTGTTCAAAACATGCTACTGCAGTAGTGTAACAATGGTCAGCAAAATTGGCGTGTTTGACAAATGGGTGGTCCATAAGATGTTCAGTTCAGTTAATCGTAGCCCAAGTGAGTGCGCAGTGCCAAACGATATATTAGTATGAACACTTTAATATATGAGTACCGTCACGTAAATTGTTATCGAACTGAAGTGAATGATAAAGTTCATATTATCTCTACAGCCCTCTTTTGAAGGTTAACTCTATTATTTCTATTGTGTTTCAGAAACTGCCACATACCCCTCAATACTATGACAAAGGATGAGAAATCATTGCCACAATCAATTATATACTCTGAACCCTACTTTTCATAATGCAAATCTCATTCTGTAAAGTGGGACTTGTGTGAGCAACTGGGAACTGATTGCGATAAATGACGTATGCGGAATTTTGGTTACACGAATCAAGTAAATTACGTTAGAAGGCTGCAGTTCTTGTTCCTGGAATGCTTACGACGAAGTTTACCGATCGTCTTCACTACGATTATAATGTCAATGGATATTGTGACACGTGCTACTTATTGCAAAGACCAATATTTATACTTGTCCCAGCCCGTTAGATAAAGTTCCTTGTTTTGTGTATGACAGTCACTCTTATTTTACCGTAGAACAACGAATATTAAACAGTGGTTTAAAGCAATACTCTGTAATACACTGTAAATTTTTTGATTTATGCCAACAGCGTCACCCATTCTAAATGTTGTTCCCTAAAGTGAGAAAATTATAATTCGAGAAACTAACCGAAATTAGTTCTTCATAAATGAAATAACTGAATTAACATCAGGCTGTATGTTATACTGTTTTTTTTTGAAACCACGATAAAATAAGGGAATCCTTTTTTTTGAGTAATGATTACCGTTACTCGCACATGTCTCGAATTTATACATGAAATTCTCCATACCACGTATAATAGATGATTTTTTATTGTAAGACCACGGATGTTACACATGGTCTTACGGTAAAACGTGTGATTACCCCGTACATTTTTATTTATTTATACCAACTTAGACATCAGTCTTATTAATCAGTCGTAGTGCAAGATGTGTGCGATTCACTAAGTGAGGAAATGCTATCAATAGAGTAATTAGAGTAACACCGTGTTCTGGGGTTCCTGTGAGTGGAATGCGACTTGTAGGCTCTAGCGTATAAACGATTACAACCTCGCACCACATGAGGAGAAATATCCAACAGTTATAGACATTGCGGCAGTTGGCAGACATGTGTGTTTTGAACCTTTTCCATAATAATAACAATATGTTCTAATTAGACGTATGCAATTAGAATACATTCAAGGTATACCTAGCATTTTCTACCAAGGAAAATATGCCAAAATATGATCAGTTACTACCAATCTTGATGAAGCGACACACCACCGTGGTCATATCACTATCATGTTTTGAATAGGTAACACCCAATTACTTGAACAAATACTGATCCTAGTCATTCGCGTTTCATTTGCTTTATATGATCGAGCTCAATACAGTGCATTTTGTTAATTAATGAGGTACCGTAAACAGGCTTGTTTTTTACACGAACTTATAATGCCATCGCCAAGTGCACCGTATCTAAACAATAACAAGTACGTAGTAAGTGTCATCATTGAACACTGTGAAATAACAGGAGTAATTACTTACACAGCCAACGTAATCGCATTCTGTCAAACAATGGACCTAAATAACGGTAATATCCAGTCGGAGAACGAAAAACGACGGTCTTTCTGATAGAGGCTGAATAGTTTTTATTATAGAAAACTCATTTTGGTAAATCGTGAAAGCACTTAGGAACGACACAGTACGAATACAAGAAATAGCGGTGAACTACTTTGGTTCATCGCTGAGTTCAAAATGTCCTACTTTTGCCATTGATGGATTAATCTCATTTTCGATAAAAACGGGACTGTCTTGAGGTTATCAGCGCTTCCCAAGTCTAGGCTGTACAAAATTGACTCATGTACTTGAGTGGTGGATGACAGCAATCAAATTCCGATAGACGCTTTGCGATATGTCGGAAAATCAGAGTCAAGAACCATTGATAATATGCTGTCAACATTCCCAGCAAATTACACGGAATAGGTGGTGTTTGACGAGTTCTAATTATCAAATGACAGGAACCCAATGATGTCGGGTAATTGATTACCTTGGTTTCGAAGTGACTTCGATTATCGACAATAATTTGTTTTTGGAATGCCTTCTTGACTCAAAGTTTTATGGACAGTCGTAATGGTGAAATCACTGGTTGGCGTGGCGGGTACATGGGCTTCCGGCTAACACGATTATGAATTACCAATTATAAACCCAAATGTTATGAAGGTCATTTCCCAAAACTACTGAGGTTAGTGTTGGGGGCACAATAATTGCCATTCAAATACAGAATACCGTTGGACGTAACAGAAATCTTCAGACCACCTATGTAGATCTCCAGGAATTTGCACTTAATTGACTCGTCATTCTCGTGAAACACAACAGATAACTGCCATGAACTAGATACGGTTGGTTCATCGGTATTGACTATGTGACTAAACGGTCAGAACGGGGAACCTACATCGAATGGGTATAAGGAAACAATTATTAAGCATGTTGAGTGGATTGTGCTTTCCAATGCTGAATTCCACATAGATACACAGCTAACGTGACATTCCATCACTGAACCGTAGTTGCTAACGCCAAGTAATGGGGAAACCCTGGTCAAGAAATTGTGTGGATATCTTTAATAAAAGTGATGATGTAATTCGGCAGGATATTTTTCAGATACAAGTGCAGACAGTATGAATCCGGACAAAATCCATGTGCATATGTTCAATAATCTAAACAGGAGAATCTGTAGTGCTACCAATAAAGCACTCGATGACGAAGACTATCAAATTTGTTTATTTGAACAATGACCGTTTTTGGTGGCGCCACTTGCTCCGCCTGTGTACGTCGTCTGCACGCCGTTGCGCTCCTCCAATACACACGTTGTCCCGCTCCAGCGTTTTGAGTTCTGCTTTGCGCGCTGCCGAGTATATTCACTATCGTGTCACATACCGAGGACCACGGGCTATAGACTCTATACGGGAGCAGGTCCTGACTTAACTGACATAAAATCCTAAACTGGTGAGCCCGAAGAACAAATTAATTCTCGAAGTACATTCGTAAGTCCCTCAATCACATTTATTCGTTTACATATACACTTTTCCGATATATAAACGGTAAATTCCGGATATCAGTTACCATATCCCTTATATATATTTTCTCATATCCATATTATAAGTGTTTCACTTTTGCTGCACTGACCTCTTTATATCATTTTACATTTGATATACCATTGCAACTATGGCTAGCAACGACCGTAAACCTGACCCGGAACCGTCCGTTTCGACAGTCTCCCTAGCCGTCCCTCAGTTTTTTATTGATGACCCTCAGCTCTGGTTTCATATGTTGGAGGCAGAGTTCGAATCACATAGAATTACAAGCGAACGAACCCGTTACTTGTGGACTATCGGTCGCCTTCCCCGTGACGTTGCTACTCAGATACGCGACGTAATATTTAGTAACAGTTCTTACACAGCCGTGAAAGACGCGGTAATCTCTTGTCTTTTACCGTCAGAATCGTCCAGACCAAAACGGCTGACCCAAGGGACAGGGTTAGGTAGCAAGAAGCCCTCTGCATTACCGAGAGAAATGCAGCAGCTGGCAGGGCAACTTTTAGAGGAAAACGTCCTCAAAGAGTTGTGGGTACAGCGACTACCACCCAACATTCAAGCACTGCTCGAGGTTTCCAGCCACCTTAAGCTCACAGAAGCGGCTAAACTAGCGGACGGTATTATGGACCGGTACCATCCACAAATTACCGCCGTAACAAACTCGAGCAGCCCCCAGACCACAGCTCCCACCGTAGAAACACACCCCGAGGATACTCTGATAGCTGCTTTCGAGCGGGCTTTCAGACGTTTTTCCTCTCCTGGTTGTTCTCACTGTAGAAACCATATATCTTATCACAACTCTGACCGACGTGAACGTCTCAGAAGCCCTTCCCCTAACCGCCTAGTTAACCCATCTCGATCAACGTATTGTCGATACCACAAACGGTTTGGGGAGAAGGCTCGGCGCTGCGAAGCCGTTTGCACCTTCCCAGGTGCCAAACAGGGAAACTAATACCCCGACGCGTTCCGGCGACTAACGCGGTCGGCAGCCATAATAGCAGTCGTCTGTTGCATGTCCGAGATTTAGTTTCCAATAGCCTGTTCCTAATTGACACCGGTGCAGCAGTAAGTGTCATTCCAAAGGAGGCAGGTGATGCAACGAACCCGTCAGTCCAACAACTCCGTGCTGCCAATGGCACTCCCATTGCTACTTACGGCCGTAAGTCACTCACACTCAACTTAGGACTACGCCGCACCTTCCGCTGGGTGTTCATAGTAGCGGACGTCCCTTATCCCATACTAGGCATCGATTTCCTAGACCATTTCGACCTCCTGATCGATGCACGAGGCCGGAGAGTTGTCGACCGGCAGACTTCTCTTTCCGTAACCGGGTCGTATTCCTCCGTGAATCACATCACGCCCCTATACATCGAACCGCAAGCCGAACACCCGTACGCAGACCTACTTTCAGCTTACCCGGCAATGCTAAGACAATCTGGCCCCCTTCCCGCGGTGACCACTAACGTTACCCACCATATTGTCACTAAAGGACCCCCAGCATTTAGCCGACCACGTCGCTTGACCTTAGACAAGCTACGCGTAGCACAGGCTGAGTTTGAACACATGCTAGAACTAGGCATAATACGCCCGTCCAGTAGCCCTTGGGCCTCGCCCCTTCACATGGTTCCTAAACCTAATGGCGATTGGCGCCCCTGCGGTGACTACAGGGCCCTCAACCAGGCTACTGTCCCGGACAGATACCCCATTCCACATATTCAAGATCTTACTTCTACCCTGTCTGGTTGTTCTGTTTTCAGCAGAATCGACCTCGTCAGAGCATACCACCAAATCCCAGTAGCAGAGGCTGACATCCCTAAAACCGCTGTCACAACTCCATTCGGACTATTCGAGTTTTTGCGCATGCCTTTTGGGCTCAGCAATGCAGCCCAAACCTTTCAAAGGTTTATGCATGAGGCAACACGCGGTTTGAAGAATGTCTACGTGTACTTAGACGATATTTTGGTGGCAAGTTCTTCAAAAGAAGAGCATATGACACACCTGCGTGCTCTTTTTGAGCGCCTTAGCCAACACGGTGTAACCATTTACTCTGCTAAGTGCGAATTAGGTAAGACGACCATCACGTTCCTAGGTCACGAAATCTCAGCCTCAGGCATACAGCCCCTGCCTGACAAGGTGGCGGCAATTCGCGACTATCCTGAGCCTCACTCTTACCGACAGTTGCGCCAATTTTCTGGCCTGGTTAACTTTTATCGCCGCTTTATCCCACACTGCGCCGAAATAATGCAGCCTCTAACAGACCTTTTACGTGGAGGTAAGCGGAAATTCATTTTTCCCGACACGGCGCAGGCAGCGTTTACTTTGATCAAGGATGCTATCGCCAACATAGCACTCCTTGCACATCCCGATCCTTCTGCTCCCCTGGCATTAGGAACAGATGCTTTGGACACGGCTGTTGGCTCAGTGTTGCAGCAATTCGTCAACAATTCATGGCAACCAATAGCTTTCTTCTCCAAGCGTCTCCAGCCTGCGGAATCCCGATATAGTACGTTCAGCAGAGAACTTCTGGCAATCTATTTGGGTATCCGACACTTCCGGCACACACTCGAGGGCCAATTGTTCACAGTGTTTACAGATCATAAACCACTAGTGTACGCCCTCCAGTCAGCTTCTGACCGATATTCGCCACGCGAGATTCGCCACCTAGACTATGTTTCGCAGTTTACTACGGACATTCGACACGTCTCTGGGGCACACAATCCCGTAGCAGACGCACTCTCACGCGTCCACAATATCGACTACCCACTACCCATGGGCATAGACCTAGAAGCAATCGCCGCAGCCCAAACGACAGATCCTGAGGTAGAGCAACTCAGACACAACAGCTCCCTGCACCTAGTGGCAGTGGCCCTTCCAACTTCGGACGTAACTATCATTTGCGATGTGTCACAAGGTCGACCCCGACCACTGGTTCCTGTCAGTTTTCGCCGACGAGTTTTTACCAGCCTCCACAACTTATCGCACCCTGGGGTAACCGCCTCAGTGAAACTAGTCACCGAGCGATTCGTCTGGCCTTGCGTCAAACGTGACGTACGTCTTTGGGCTCGTGCTTGTCTCCAGTGCCAACGAGTTAAGATACATCGTCACACCAAATCTACTTTAGGCACATTCTGCGAACCGAACGCACGCTTTCATCATGTGCATGTGGATCTCGTGGGGCCACTTCCGCCATCCAATGGCTGCGTCTACATCCTCACTTGCGTAGATCGTTTCACTCGCTGGCCACAGGCCATACCTATTCCTCGCCCAACCTCAGAGGAGGCTGCAAAAGCATTTCTAACCGGTTGGGTGAGTCAGTTCGGTTGCCCTGCTATCGTGACCACTGATCGCGGTTCTCATTTCGACGGCGCCTTCCACGAGCTACTAAACGCATTCGGTTGTCGACACAACAAGACGACAGCCTATCATCCTCAGGCCAATGGCATGGTGGAGCGATTCCATCGCCAGCTGAAAGCTGCCCTTCGTGCTCGTGATAATCCATTATGGAGTGAAGTTTTGCCGATCGTTCTCTTAGGACTGCGTAACACCGTTAAAGCCGATATGGGTGTTACGGCGGCTGAACTGGTTTATGGTTGCACACTACGACTTCCAGGTGAGTTGGTTTCTCCATTACCACCTATGAGTTTTAATTACGGGGATTACGCAAAACGGCTGTCGCACCCAATGCGGGTGATAAAGCCCACCCCACCACGAGAACAAACCCTGAGCAACTACATACCTACCGCTCTAGCTACCACCAGCCATGTTTTTATTCGAGTAGATGCAGTGCGATCATCACTGCAGGCGGCTTACTCTGGCCCGTTCCGCGTCGTCCAGCGAAAGGAAAAGAAATACGTGGTGGACGTCGAGGGCAGGAAGGAGACCATCAGCATAGACCGCCTCAAACCAGCCTTCATCGAGGCAGAACCCACCTCGAACAACCCTCTCAGTGTCCCTACCTGCTCACAACCTTCGGTTAGTCGTCCCGAGTCGGCCCCTGTTACTCCCACTAACGACCCCTCGTTACCTGTTGCAACACCAAACTCCACGAAAGACACAGCTGCACCGATCAACAGGAGAAATCGACGCGGCCGCGAGCTGCGACAGCCAACGAGGTTTTCTGAATAAGTAACAGTTGTATATATTTAAGTTTACTCTTCATAATCAACTTGTACATAGTTCTATTATGAATAAATGCACGACCACGTGGTTATCACGACAAGAGTGGCGGCAGCCTGTATTGCGCCGGTATGTCCCCCTCAGTCGAATATCCGATCGCGCCTCGAGGCGCAGCTTCCTTGTGTTTCTTTCCTTCCAGCTCGTCCCGTCAGACAGAACCAGATGGAATTCCAGGATCTCACATGGCTCCAACACAAGGCTCACTGGATCGCGACTGGACCCATTTGACGCCGGACGCTGGCTCGCTTACGAAGGCAATGACAACCACAGGGACACGGAACTTTGGGATATGCCGACAACGACAAACCCTACAACACAACCACCACTGCCAGGTCACGAACAGGATCTACCCCGGTCGGAACATTTTGAGGAGGACGCAGTTTTGCGATCGACGCACAGCGACCAGTGTGAGTCATGGAGAACGGCTTGTGCTGGCTTCGCTGTTGTGTTTGACCGCGGCGGGAGGCATGGAAAACGTCTCTCGCCACCGAATCCGACGTACCCATCACGGGTCGAAGCCCAACTGCGTCGGCCTTCTAGGGGAAGACCCCTGTAGTGCTACCAATAAAGCACTCGATGACGAAGACTATCAAATTTGTTTATTTGAACAATGACCGTTTTTGGTGGCGCCACTTGCTTCGCCTGTGTACGTCGTCTGCACGCCGTTGCGCTCCTCCAATACACACGTTGTCCCGCTCCAGCGTTTTGAGTTCTGCTTTGCGCGCTGCCGAGTATATTCACTATCGTGTCACATACCGAGGACCACGGGCTATAGACTCTATACGGGAGCAGGTCCTGACTTAACTGACATAAAATCCTAAAAATCCGATGTAAAATAGACGCGCATCGCGATCGATCCCAGTGCAATGTTGTTGTAATCTGTCTGTTGCGACTATCCCGATGTCTAGGGCTGTGAATCTAGCAGTAACTTAGTTTCTCTAGCTACACGCACGATATGGGCAGAACACGATTACGGGCAGCAGAACAAATTCCAATCGAATAACCGTGTTTATCGATGATTCGTGGTTCTAAATAATACAATAAACATAAATATACAGCAAATAAAGGACTTACAGCCAGGTGAGAAACCAAGAACAATGGGCAGTAAGCTTCCGAAAATCGGGACAGCGCAGAAAATAAAAACGGTCCACTTAGCAGGCAGCTGAACGAAACTGTAGCGCAGTTCGGTTGCGGTACAGTCAATAAATCAAGAGCGTTTATCGTCAAAGATCAATAAATCGATTACAAGCGCGTGAATTGGACTGTGGTTGCAATGATAAAAAGTGTCATTAACAAATAAGTACAAATGAGCTAAGTCTGTGGAGTAAACAAAGGCACGTGTCAACATGAATAGGCGAATCCGGCACTAGATCTGTTAATGCCGTTGACGTATGACGGCCAATAGTGGAGTGCACTGACAGAAACGATAAGACTGGGAGTTCGAGCCTCCGCTCGGCAGTACAGATGAAACACTCGGATAGATTATATAACAGTAAAAGTGTAGACCTTCGGGAAAACAATGTTATGAACAAATACGTGAACTGTTCATGTAATAAGTATCATGAAACTCAAGTATAAACTGATGTGATACCTTAGAAACAGGGAAAATACATTACGAATGTCCGGGGTTTACGATGCATGTACTCACTACTAATAAGTAACTAAACAGAAGTCAGAAGGACAAACTCTAATTACGATTCGTAATTAACACTGCCCCCGGGGTGGGGGAATGTCACGAACCACACTCATGAGCATAAGTCCGACTCTAGAAGACACAGCTGTCGTATATCTCTTCGGTGAACACCGTTGGCTGTGCGTACTGCAACTTCTCTGATTCGTCCATCGCTTCCCATAACCGTTTCTTCGATTATCCCTTTGGGCCACGCCCCTCTCCGGGCGTGCGTGTCAGCTAGTAGAACCAAGTCGCCTACGTTCAGCTTTCGGCTAGGCTTATTCCACTTTGATCTTGTCTGTAGTGTTGGCAAGTATTCCGTCAACCAGCGAGCCCAGAAGGCATCTGCCAGCCTTTGCGCCTGTCGCCATCTTCGGTTCAACCGGTTGTTTGATAGCTCGGAAGGAAATGTTGCTGGTATACCTCGTTGGAGAAGAAGGTGATTGGGTGTTATCGCGTTGAAATCATCGGGATCATTCGACATTCTGGTTAGAGGGCGATCATTAAGTATTCTTTCTACCTCGCAGAACATCGTTACTAACGCCTCATCTACGACCAACTGATCAGCTAGAAGTGAAAGCAGAATTCGGCGGACAGATTGTATGATACGTTCCCATACACCTCCGCGATGACTTGCCTTCGGTGGAGAGAAGCGCCATTCACAGTCTCTATTCCCAAGTGTCTTTAGAATCTTGTCTTGGTTCCAAGCCTTCAGGCATCGCCTCAAGTCTGCTTCAGTGCCTCGGAAATTCGTTCCATTGTCACTGTAGACAACACTGGGACATCCTCGTCTTGCCACAAACCGAGAAAACGCAGAAAGAAAGGAATCGGTGTCTAGGGTGTAGGCGACCTCTAGGTGTACGGCTCTCATGGACAGGCAAGTAAATATACACCCGTAACGTTTCTCAGTGGCTCTACCGTGCTTCACCAAGAAGGAACCGAAGTAGTCTACTCCGACAGCAGTAAACGGATTCTCGCCGAATAACATTCTGTCCTCAGGAAGTGGTGCCATTACTTGACTTTGTGCCTGGGAATGCCAACGTTTACAATGAAAACATTTTCGTAGTATATTTTTAACTGTAGAGTAGCCGTGTGTAATCCAATAACGTTCTCTTAATAGTGACAACACATGTGCTGCACCAGCGTGGCCATTCACTTCGTGATAATGTTGCACTAAAAGTTTGATGATGAAGTGATCCTTCGGTAGAATTACAGGATGTTTTGACTCGAAAGGTAGGAGTGCCCATCGTAGGCCACCTCCCACTCGTAGTAAACCACAGTGTTTAAACGGATGAAGTTTCTGCAATCGTCCTGAGACTGGCCGGGACATGCTCGGGACCTCTGATCCTTCGGAGATTGTTCTTAACTCCTTACTAAAGCAGTCCTTTTGCACCAAACGAAGTGAGGCTAGTTCTGATGACTGTAATTCTGATGGTTTCAAATGCTTGGCGACGTTCAGCTGACTAACACCCGTTTCATGTCGTTGTCAAATCCAAAAACAAAATCGCCTTAACCAAGCAATCTGTCGCAGCAAGCCTAACCAAGATTTGGCATTGCGGAATCTTTGTATCCAGCCGACTGTATCTGATGTTTGCACTGCGTTCACGCGAACCCTTTTGACCAATTCGATATGAATGAATACGGTGGGACTAGGCTGTGCAGACCACGAAGACACATTCTGCAAGAGAAATCGTGGGCCATTAAACCAAAGTGCATCTAGCGGCCTTCTCGGGCTGGTACCTCTCGAAGCCATATCAGCTGGATTGTCCTTGCTGTTCACGTGGGCCCACTGTTCAGGTTCCGAAAGTTCACGGATCACCGCCAGACGATTGGCCACAAAGGTTTCGAAACGAGACTTGGTATTTCGTATCGCCTGCAAAACAATTAGCGAGTCTGTCCAGAACGTAGTCGGGCAGATAGGTGCGGAAAGTTCTTGGTTGGCAAAGGCAACTAATCTTACTGAGACAACAGCAGCCGCAAGCTCCAAGCGCGGGATGGTCACGGATTTCAAGGGAGCTACACGAGACTTCCCCAATATTAGAGAACAGTTTATCATTCCATCTTCGGTAACAGATTGTAAATAGAGTGCTGCTCCATAACCCAGTCCTGAAGCGTCACTAAATGCATGTAGTTCCAGTCTTGGATCCTTTTTCTCATCCATCGGACGTATACAACGGTCGATTCGTAGATTAAATACTGCTTGAATTTCACTGAGGCACACAACCCATCGGTCGATTTCCTCCTGGGCTATTTCCTCGTCCCATTTGCCCTGTCTTCGACATAGGTTCTGGAAAAGCAATTTAGAAGGCAACAAACTTAGAGATGCCAGCCCCATGGGGTCGTAAATTGAAGCGATGTATGTAAGTACACCTCTCCGGGTATATTTTTCCTCCCAAGGTGGATCCCATTGTACTCTCAAAGTTCGCTTTACTTCAGCTGGCTGTCGATCAAGGAAAATGGGTTTGGTTTCTGCTTTCGGCAGTTCTCCCAAAGCATGTGGCACATTACTGAAGAATTCAGTCAAGTTGAAACCGCCTTGCAGTAGAGCGTGCCGCAAAGTTCTTCCCATTCTTCCAACGTCCTCCATTTTAGGTAAACTCATCAAATAATCATCTACGTAGAAGCTTTTCTTGGCTTGATTGATCACTGCAGTGCCGTAAATTGCCATATTACAGTCGATAGTGTTCTGCAAAGCTAAGCTGCAGCATAACGGCGACGAGGTGGCCCCAAATGGATGAGACGTCATACGATATACTTCTGGTTTGTTGGTCACGTTACCGTTAGGCCACCAGAGAAGCTTCAGACAATCGCGGTCGCTTGGTGGGACCTTCACCTGGTGAAACATAGCTTCAATATCGGCTACCAAAGTGTACCTGTACTCATGAAACCTCAGCAGCACCTGGCACAAACTATTGACAAGGTCTGGTCCCGTTAGTATTTGTTCGTTCAGTGATGTTTGATTGACCTCCACAGCGCAGTCGAACATCGCTCTAACCTTGGTTCGGTC
This sequence comes from Fasciola hepatica, assembly GCA_948099385.1. NCBI lineage: Eukaryota > Metazoa > Platyhelminthes > Trematoda > Plagiorchiida > Fasciolidae > Fasciola > Fasciola hepatica. Next base: position 10,801,095 of record CANUEZ040000019.1, read on the forward strand.
GGCGTGTTTATATACGCCGTGTTGCGGAAGATACCATATGTGGGGGCCAGTTAGGTTTTGCTCAGTCCCAGGTACCATCTCAGCGTAACCTTTTGATATATATTCGTTAATCGTTGCGCAGTACTTTTCCTTCAATAACTGATCGTTTTCAGAGACCTTGTTTGGCACTGGTTGTTTCTGAGTCAAAACACGAATTCCAGGTTCCTTGACGGATATCTGGTCGACAGGTTGATCATTTGAAGTTGGGAGAGACTGTACATAGTTTTCGACTCGTTCGGGCTTCTCAAATGGCTGCGGAGTAGGTGGTCGAGAAGTCTGGGCCGACAGTATTGACCGTTTTTCCGCTTCCAGCTCACTTATGTTCTCTGCGAGCCTCATTCTGATATCAATGATATGTCTTTCGGTTTCCAGCTCAAGCTCCAACCTTTTTATCTTTAATTTTGCCAATTTCAGCTCTCGATTCAGCTTCCAGTCGGGGGATGGGCCTTGTGATAACTGACGTTTACTGGCGGAATATTGACGGGACTGCATTTGACTAAATTTCCTTCAAATCCGATTCGGGCAGTATATCAAAGCAGCGGTTTGGTTATCTGGCTAACTGTTGCGACTATCCCGATGTCTAGGGCTGTGAATCTAGCAGTAACTTAGTTTCTCTAGCTACACGCACGATATGGGCAGAACACGATTACGGGCAGCAGAACAAATTCCAATCGAATAACCGTGTTTATCGATGATTCGTGGTTCTAAATAATACAATAAACATAAATATACAGCAAATAAAGGACTTACAGCCAGGTGAGAAACCAAGAACAATGGGCAGTAAGCTTCCGAAAATCGGGACAGCGCAGAAAATAAAAACGGTCCACTTAGCAGGCAGCTGAACGAAACTGTAGCGCAGTTCGGTTGCGGTACAGTCAATAAATCAAGAGCGTTTATCGTCAAAGATCAATAAATCGATTACAAACGCGTGAATTGGACTGTGGTTGCAATGGTAAAAAGTGTCATTAACAAATAAGTACAAATGAGCTAAGTCTGTGGAGTAAACAAAGGCACGTGTCAACATGAATAGGCGAATCCGGCACTAGATCTGTTAATGCCGTTGACGTATGACGGCCAATAGTGGAGTGCACTGACAGAAACGATAAGACTGGGAGTTCGAGCCTCCGCTCGGCAGTACAGATGAAACACTCGGATAGATTATATAACAGTAAAAGTGTAGACCTTCGGGAAAACAATGTTATGAACAAATACGTGAACTGTTCATGTAATAAGTATCATGAAACTCAAGTATAAACTGATGTGATACCTTAGAAACAGGGAAAATACATTACGAATGTCCGGGGTTTACGATGCATGTACTCACTACTAATAAGTAACTAAACAGAAGTCAGAAGGACAAACTCTAATTACGATTCGTAATTAACACTGTCAAATAACGAGAGTAGACTTTCGTCGAGTGTGACACTAGTGGAAGCAGGAACAATAATATCATCCTGATATGCCAAGACGCCCTTCAAATTTGAAATTAGAGAAGTCGTAGGGATTTTCAAATGTCTGCTAAAAAGCTGATATCAAATGGCGGAAAATTGTATTGGAGCAACCCAATAGGTAGATTGATGGTTGTCACTTCACGGCATTGTTCACCAAGTGCAATTTGTGCAAGTTTCATCATTCAAATCAAAATTGCTAAAAACGTTTGAACAATGAAACTGGTGGTGAATACGCTATGGTTTCAGATTTGAACAAGTTGACTGTTTCAGAAAATCTTTCAGGTTGTTATGGTAGTCGTCCCTAATTCAAGAGTTGTTTAAATGCCTTTTCAACTGATCACTATCGTAATGGCCAGGCTGAAGGACTCATGGGCGTAATTTATCCCTAGAGAACAAATCGTCCAAAGCTTTCCCTCCAAGTTAACTTAATCCGAAGAGAATGATGCGGTGTTTGAAAAACTAGGGAATTATTTACTTCAAAGTTCATTGAGATCATTGTGCGCGTACATCTGCAAAAACAGAAAGAGAACTCGGCTAGCTGGGGCTCAGCTAGTGCATATGCAAGCTTCAACACCCATACCATTAAATATGTGCACGGTGTCTTATGCCTGAGCGCGTCACACTGCTTGCCCACCGACAGAACATTGACCACATTGTTCATACATCATCCTAGCAGGGCTCACGAGGAGAGCTGGTTGATAGGGATCCTGGCAGAGTCGTTAAATAGTAACGTGCATGGAACGGTGATCTTGCGCAGCGCGTTGCACGTGTTCGATCTGCAAAAGTATAGCAAAAAGAAAAACTTCGAGCAGATTCTCAGGTAGCTCATTAACGGGTACCAACACTTGTCTTTTGGTCGAACAACAGTGTGGAGGCTTACACTCTGGCCATTACACGCGAACAGGTTTGTACAGTTTAAACCGATGACAGAAATATCATAATGAATCATAAGAAACAAGCACTTTAGATTATTGAAAAGATCATTCTTATGGTTTGATTCACACAATTCCAATAGGAGTAATTGATACCCACTAATAGCTTTAACGGAAATGACGGTGGTGTCGGCGTCTACAGTTAGTCATGACGTTGAAGGACCGTGTTAGAAATAAACCGGTCAACACTTCTAGTGTCCATTACGAAAGTATGTTTTATGCTTATGTTCACGCGAAATGTATGCTCAATGTGATGACCGGGGTTACAACTAGTACCGACCAATTTGAGGGATTGGAAATCGGAAGGCTGTTAGGAGTCGTTAAGAGAGCGTTGTATTAAACGTGCTTACTTGCACATGTATACAAATTCGATGTGGCCGATCATAACATAATTGCCACAATCAATGTTGTGGAGTTGGTATGTTAATTTTGAGTATCTTTGGTCAAAAGACCTACATGCATTCCAATGTTTTGACTACTATGAGTAACACTGAAATTTGCAGGTGCACCTAGCTGATTGTTCGCTTCGAAGAGGAAATTATGGGTGATTTTCGACGATGAACAGTACTTGTGGCTCAATAATGACGGTGGCTCGCACTTTCTGGTACTGCTCAAAAACCTACCTAACTGACTGGAACAAGCATTCGTGGAGTTAATGTATTGACCCATCGATTTTGCTGTGTACTGATTGGTCTTACTCTGTTGGGCCTGACGAGAAAAACCACTAAAAATAAGTGGAGACGTTGCCCGCTTATCGATGGAGTTTTTCTGTGAAAAGGAGACAGCGTTGTAGGGCATAAATAATACAACGTATATCAATGGTATTCACTGACTGATGCACATCGGTAAGTGAGATTAGTGCTTGGGATACGGGAGACACTTTTGGTGCTAATGATAGATCTAAGGCTGGATATCTCAGACGTATCAAAAACACTCTTTTTTCAAGTAATTCAAACACTAAATTTAAAGAACCGCTGCACAGAACAATAACCACTGTGATGCTCTGTGGTTTCAATTGGTTCACAGAGAATAATTAGGATTCAGGCCCACCGAGACATGGTACCACATGACTATTGTAAAGTGACAAGCGATAAATTGAAACCAAACGGTAAACACTTATAGCTTAGCTTTTATATATATATATATATATATATATATATATATATATATATATATATATATATATATATATATATATATATATATATATATATATAACCCATCAGAAACCATATTTGTATGACCCAACATCACGGAACTCATTTTGTGAAGTTTTACATCTCCACTGGGAAGAAAAAATAATAACACAAATGATAATCTGCAAAGACTGGACGGGAGCAGAAAACCTGAACATCTGTTCAAATATTAGGTAACAATGGTTACAGAAAAGAAAAGTGGAAACAACTTTTCCGGCTCAGGTGCATTAATTCGGACAGTCTGTAATGATGCGTATTTTAATGAGTCTTCCAAACCATGTTGGAACAAACCCGGTTAGAATCCTGTGTTCATTCTATCCGTAGGATGAAGTAAGCCAGACCTGCTCGATTACACTGACTAATTTGGTTTTCGTCATTGAATGCAGCTGATATTGGATTGCCAGCCAGTTCTAAGGTTACTTTCGACGCTCAAATGCTATTCTGTGTTATTCAGTCTCTGATACTTCCCTCATGAATGTGATAGTCATGGTTTTCCTTTGTTCCACTTCTCTGATTTTACTGTTCCAGAATTCAAATCCGTACGAAACTTTTGAGGTAATTGTCAGAAACTTGATCCGTTCACGATCGATGCATTGACTAATACTATTTCTGTGCACTACCGGATAACCCCAAATTGCACACCCGGGACACTTTCACGGATCCTCACGTCCCATTTAGACCATGCCACTTTTGACCTTGCTTTCTACTGTTCGTCACTCATCTGTACCCACTTGTGCTTGTCTGTACAGTCCGAATAAAGATTGACTCTTACGAGACGGTCGTTCTGTTTGTGGTTTGCTAGCGTATTCTATTACGATACATGACGGTAACCGTTGGCTACGAGTAGATACACAGTCTGAACCTATTCCGTTTCTGGAGACTATACATACCACAGTTTGGACTAGCCCAAGATAACATGGTACACATGCAACTTTCTATGTGGCCCACTGGGTGAGCGCTTCTGCATTCAGCTATCAAATTTGCCTTTATCTCATTTGTAAATAGGTTAGTTTCTATATTGTACCGTTGGTTTATCTTAGGATCACGACACCGGCCAGAAAGATGTTCGGCCCATGACTTGTTCTTCGTTTCTAATGATATATAAGCCGGATTTTGCAAATTCCAGTAGTCAAATGTTCACTAATTAGATCATTTTGAGGGACCTAATTTATAACCGCTTCAATAATAAGTCCATCTAGATGATAGAAGTTGAAGCTATCAATCCATCGTCTTCATCTTCAATTTCACGTGAACCTGTGAACATGGATCCACTCAGAAATTAGCTGTGTTCACTAGGCCATCTTTCGACGTCTTATTAGTCGAGAGTCGTCTTCGGTAAGGAGTAGTATGACCTCACAGGCCTTTTGAGTACGAGTGCGCGTGAACGGTGGTAAAGTTGCTTCTAATGATTCACACTCCTAGTCTGAATTGCATGGTCTGGTCCTGGAGTGCGAAGAACTCCTCATGCTGTTTCGACTTCCTAGTAGGGAAACTGAGGTCGAAGGTGAGAACAACATTCGGTCGTCTAATTTTCCGGGTTTTCTATCTATTCTGTTATTAGTCAGCTTGGCACTTCGGACTCTGGCAGGTCAGGATAAGCGTGAGGTTGAAATCGCAGTGGGTTTTACTCGCTTTGATGGTATTATAATGCAAAAGCATTGGTTCGATTTTGTTCCTTGGTCGAATTCTTCAACACTGGATTTCAGGTGGCCCTACTACATATCACTCGTTATTTCACTTTCTGAGTATCCTATAGGTTTCCAATTACACGTTTACGTTATTAATAATTTTCGCAGGAGAAATTGTCGTTTCTCATTTTCTCCATTGTGCAAACACTGTCTTCATTTTTCATTCAGTTTGTGTCATCTGCGGGCTCACTGAAAAGACACGTCCCAATGCCGGATTGGATTGAGAAAGTAGACATGGTAAGTTCTATGCTAGAGAAGGTAAATTTCAGTGCCTTCACTGAAAATAATTTGAAACGTAGTGAATGGGATCTGTGATGTGAGACTGCTGTTAGTTGCCGAAAATGAAGTTCTTCGTGTACATTTCTCCACATTTAGAAAGCTTTATGTTCTATGTCCTTTTGACAACTTGCCAGATAGTTGGAAACGACCTAATTCGCCAACACTGGTATAAACAGATGGACCATTGTCATGGATACTGTTCCATATTGAATCGAATGCTTGTGTTTCGTAGTTAAATCAGATCCAGAGGTTATTCTATCTGAGAAATTAATAATCCTTATATTTGAAACTAGACGGGTATTCGTCATATTCGATTTTCCTGTAGGTTAGATAAACTGTTGATGTACGATAGTGTCAGAACAAACGGGCTTTAATGTAGCCCGACAGAAGTTATGGTACCATATTACGTGAAACGGTTGGAACTGATGAATTGGTGCCCGTAGAAAATGAGATTGGCGTGAAATGTTACATTGCGACGTTTGTTTGAGTGCATGCCACAAGGGTATATAAGCGTTGTGCTAAAGGTTGACCGCGATGGTTGTCAGTGCTACGGGTGATGCTGTGGTCCATAGTTCTGGAACATTTCCTCGCTTAGTTCGTGACACGTACAAGAGTTTTGCATATTTTGAAAATGATTTTCGGGTTATTCGAAGGGGAAACTCTGACTTCTTTCTATATTTATGATAATGTAGTTGCCGTTGGCTGTACAATCCACCAAAATAAAAATCAGCTATGGCGCGTGTTTGAAAGACGCGCCGAAAGTGGAGTTCTCCGGCCCTCGTATGTTTGGGTCACACCGTTGATGTATACACCTGATTCATATTTATGTGCTAAGTGTTACAGGCGCTTCGAAGTCGTTTTAACTCAAGAGTATCACAATCAGGAACAGAAGGTCGATAGCTCCTCTGGGTGACTCAGCACCGTACATTTTGAAAGTAGTTATGAAAATTACACTGAAAGTGTAAAATATTAACAGGTAACTATTCCATGAATAACAGCCGGTTAGAAATAAATCAAATTCAGCGTTGCTTGCAGTTCAAACGTCCAAATAAACAATAAAGCCAAGGGCCAAGTGCCCCGGTTGAAAAGCATTCGTCGGGATACATGCTGAGTTCACGTGCTATGCAACCCAACAATAAGCGGAGCACCAACATCAAGGGGGGACAAAAAGTGGGTAGGTGGGGGGGGGTGCAAACTTGAGTTAGAAAGTCTCCCGTTCAACAGGTCAGTCGCTAATGTGGATTGTGCGAGTCAGCCTACGGACGTTCACATTCTTAGATTATTTAATAGGTAACTCCACTTCCATGGACTAAACCCACATTTGTTCACCATGCAGCCATGTTGTCTACCAAACACTTAAGTGGCAGTCAGTCAGATTCTACAAACACACCTCCAGTTTGGCCTTTTAAATGCAAAAGTGAATGGATTTCCACGTGCTTAACAATCGTGTCACTGTACACCACATGTTCATCGTACGATGATGTTTAATCATTCTACGCCCTTACTCCCATATGCAAAAAAGGGAATGCATTGGAGTAGTTCAATACAACAGGTCACAACCTCTATCCTTTTCATGAAACCATAACAGGGACGTAAGTCACGAGATACAACCAGTTCGTTTGCTCTTGTCTATCGCGTACGTAAAACACATCAGTTTATATATTATACAGCGAGAAAAATACTACAATGGAATGGGGTGGATTGATAGCCCTCAAAGTGAGTTCGGTGGGGGGGGAGCCTGTTCGTTTATTGACAATATAAACAAACATATGGCTGATGCATCATGATAAGTATCTCTCCGTTGAGTGCCAACAGTTTCAGTCTGAGGTTGTGCAGCGCACTGATAGAATGGGTTAGGTCGACGTTTCGACCTGATGCAACTATGTGATTTGCGATGAAAGAAGCCGTCATTCTTTGTGACCGAATTGAGTTGCGTCATCGATTTCGACTAGCTTTTGGGCATGCGCTCCGATACTCGTTCAGCCGCAGGATGAGCTATTCCACCTGCCGATTATTGTGTGATTTTTCATCCGATATTATTTCGCTTTCTATTGGAATAGCCTAGAATCAACGTAATGTTGTTTATTTTCAAGCACCAGCTATTAATCTGCTGACATCATGAATTTTCGACGTCGTTAAATGGACTATCCATCATCAGACAAGTAATACATCTAAAAGGACCGATAAAGCCGCCCACTCCGCTCCCCATACGTCAACCACCCTGGCTACAGTAACCTCACTGAAAGAAACATTCCCACTGACGTGTTAGATGGAATTTGAACTTGGAAGTAAGTAGCAACTCTATGGGTAAGTGGAATGATGATAATATAAATGTATCATTGTGTGACTGACTTGGCGTTTCGGTTGCCACCCTCAAAATGTTGTAACTCTTAATCCGACACAACGCTTGTGGTGTGACCTGGAATAGCGCATAGAAGGGACGGCTTTCTTTAAGCGGACAAATCAGTTACTTAACAGCGGTCACCTTCAGTTCCCCCGCCCTACTTCCCCTCACCTGGAAGAATCCTCCCGGGCTCCCTCGCATAACCTTTATCACCTTTATCACATGCCCAATGCACTTAACTGGTGGAGTCCGGTTAGTACAAGGGGAAATCCTGCTGTAGGCAGTCAAATTACAAGCTAGTTCACTGTGGTGGATGCCATGTGCTACTGTAATTTGGGCGGGTATACTGCGATCCATATGCAGAAAGTCGAAGGTCCTCCGGCGTGGCCTCGTAGCTCAGCTGGTAGAGCACTCGCGGTAATAAAGCGAGGGTGGTGACCATGCGTGGGTTCGAATCCCACCGAGGCCAAAGACTTTTCACATTTGGATCACCTCAAAACAAAAATTATCATTGGATTGCCACTGCAAGTCAGTCTACCATAGTCCCTTCACGATTCATTTATGGTTAGCTGGCTGGCTTGTATGTTTCAAGCTGATTGAAGTGCTTCACAGACGAGGGGTGGGACCCTCTGGTGTCTTGAATCACACAGTTTGCCTCGAACAGGAATCTTTCCACTACCTAAGTTCCTCTCCATTCCTTGCGCAGTTTGGCCGGTGGTTCAGGATCTGGTCGGGTCCTTGGAAACCACACTCGATAGCCAACTCCCAAGGAAGAACCAAGCAGTTTTTCTTCGTGATAAACCTTTTGATACCTATGCGCATCTCCTAGTTGGATGCGGGAATTCTGATATGCCCCCTTGAGGGTGTCGATCAATTTGGAAGTGTAAGCTGTGACAGACAGCTTTTGATGGCAGATGATAGGTATGGGTTTGCCACTTGATAGACCTGTAGTGGCATTTAACTCTGATTATTTGTTTAACACACATCGGTGTTTATGTGAACTCGCGCCACCAAGAGCGGTGACCACTTGAACGTTGCCCGCGCACGCTACAAGCGCTCTTCTCCAATATACACCAACCACTCTCTCCCTACCTATAATGTTCTCCTCATGGGTGGTGGGAAACAATGTCGTGGTGATCGTGATGGTATATTGTAGAGTACCACTGTAACGAACAGGTGGTCCAAGCGTGTTGGGAAGGACTAGCGAACTTACGTAATAAGGAAAGAGCATGTAAGGTCTAACCAACCTTACAGACTTACTTCCCTACCGGTCCGTAGAAAGTGTGATGTTTGTCTAGTGGAAGGATGGACCGTGCTGTTATAAACGAGGAGGCAGCGTGGTAACTCCCAATTTCACCAGCTGGGATTGAGGTCTGCTGAGGCCTTCATTAGACATCTTACAGAATAATTAGTCCTTCACGGGGCTGATGGGACTAGGTTGTCTATCGAGGGTAATGTCAGTCGGAGGTAGCAAGCATATTTAGGGGGGCAAAATTTTGGAAGCAGAAAATTAAATTTGCCAGAATGAGCGCTAACTACTAGGCGACTTTAGATCACACTGGATGTGGGAAAGGTGTGCGCCGTCTTGATGTTATCCGCAAAAAGAAATCGAGTGTCATAGCGGATCACGTTAAGTGTATCACCGATATATAAAATAAAAAATGGTGGTCTCGGGACATTACATAGAATGGCATTCCTTGTAATAGGCCGTTATAATGTAACAGCTTCGCGGACACCAAACTCATTAAAATGCAATTGCGTGCTTAGCGCTTAGGCGCGCATTGTTTACAAATAGGTATTTTCACTTAGATTTACTTGGGATTGACAGCTGTCCCCCAAAAGCGGCCAACTCCCGTGTCAGGCCTTCCTCTAGTTATAGGCAATCTTCCTTTTCGAATCTTTCTTCTCAGTCACATAAAGTGGCTTATAGTCAGGACAAAAGTACTTCAAAGTACTTTCACTCACCCAGACCCGATTTAACCAGTGCGGTATTATAATCTCCTTCGGTCGGACACATCAGCTTATCTTAGAAACCCTCTAGGACAGTAGGGTGATCCTTACCAGTCATCCATTGAGGTACGCAACTGGCTTAGCAAACGTTGACCAGGCCTTTCAATAGGTCAGGAATTCGGTCTAGCATCGGTTCCTTCAATCGACTGGTTGCTCGAAACCTGATTTGTTTAAGTCCACCTGGGGCCGAAAAAGTCTAGCTCATCGAAGCTTACGTCACGCTACGTAACAAAACGGCAAGGCGCACTCCAGCTCATCAGCTCTGGTCATTAGCTCGTTCAGCCTCCCTCCTCCTGTCATTTATACAGGGCAACCAATATAATTACTGAAACTCATCAATTGCTATCGCTCTGCCACTTTGTTCGCTGGACGGGACTCGATTCCGCAAATTGTGCGTGCGACCAAGCTGGTGAGCCCTTTCCAAGTTATTATTCAATTTTTTTATTATATCGCTCGTGCCCAACAGCGTTCCTTTTGTTTTCGTTGTGCACTTACGTATTGAGGTTTTACTGGTGTTGATTTCGATCTGCAACCGTATATTTATTTTACTGCTTATTTGATATGAATGACGCTAAGTTAACTATGTCCGAGCCTGCTGTGCCTGAAAAGCTCTCTGTTGCGCGCCCAGTAAAGGCTTTGCCGTTTATTTCGGATAATCTCTCCCTTTGGCTTACTCATCTGGAAGCACAGTTTTCTGCCTCCAGAATCACCTCATAGCAACAGCAGTATGTGCATCTCGCTGCCGAACTTCCTTTAAATATTCTTGAAGCTGTCGAGGATATCATCCCCAACCCACCCACGGACAAGCCTTATGGTGTGCTCCGCCAGACCATCCTAGAACGCTCCAGGGTCTCCGACTCAAACCGTCTTCGTCAGCTGCTTAGTGGCATTTCCCTCGGTGACCAGAAGCCTTCTCAGCTTCTGCGTCGTATGCGACAACCGGCTAAGGGTATCCAAGTTGGCGACATTATGTTGCGAGAATTGTGGATGCAGCAGCTACCCAAACAAGAGCAATGCACCCTGGCCCCTCTCGTAGATGAAGTCTCACTAGACAGGCCGGCTTTGGCGGCGGACCGTTTCACGGAAACCACCTCCGCCCAAATTAGTCAGTGTGTTCGTCCGTCCACGACCACCACGGAGGCCACTCTCACAGATATAGCTGCACAACTCAGTGCCCTTCGGGCGGACGTGACTGCTATTCAGTCTTCACTTTCGGCACGTCGTAGCCGCTCTCCAACTCACACTCGCCGGCCTATTGCCGCCCGTAGTTCTCCCAGGCCAGCCTCTCCCGGTGCGCACTCTTGGACATGGTTTTGGTATCACCGCCAGTATCGTGTCAGCGCCCAAAAGTGTACACCCCCGTGCACGGTCCACGACAACCAGGGAAACTTGTAGGCCAACGAGTAGGTACGGCAGCGCTCGTTGGCCTCCCGACGCCCTGCCGTCTTCTATTTATCAAGGGCCTCATCTCACACCGTCAGTTTCTTATCGACACTGGAGCACAGATCGGTGTCTTTCCCCCTAGCCATTCTGATCGTCAGCACAGACACACTTTAAAGCTTCAGGCTGCCAATGGGTCTCGTATATCCACCTTTGATACCAAGCGTCTCAAGTTAGATCTGGGGTTGCGTCGTTTTTTCAGTGGGCTTTTGTCATTGCTGATACTTCCCAGCCCAACTTAGGTGTTGATTTTCTGCATCATTTTAACCTTTCGTTACATCCGGCTTCTCGTAAGTTATCCGACCCTGTGACTAATCATGCTGTTGTTGGACCTGTCGGCTTGGACAACGTTGTTCGACCGTCCGTAGCTCATGACGCCAAAGAGACCTTGGCCAAAATCTTAGCTGAGTTTCCGTCTCTAACCGGGCCGGCAAATCACTTACCCGCCGTGGGCTCGGCGGTTCTACTTCACATCGGTACCGCGGGACCTCCTGTTTTTGCCCGTCCTCGTCGCCTAGCCTCAGACAAACAGGCCATCGCCCGTCATGAATTCCAGCAAATGATGGACCTAGGCATCATCCGTCCTTCGAACAGCCCGTGGGCCTCTCCATTGCATATGGTGCCGAAAGAAACTTCAGGCGACTGGCTTCCGTGTGGTGACTATCGTTGGCTCAATCAGGTCACAAGGCTAGATCGATATCCCGTGCCTCACATTCATGATATCACGTCTGCTCTGGCTGGATCCACCACCTTCAGCAAAACCGACCCCGTCCGGGCCTATCATCCAATTCCGGTCGCTGACGAGGACGTTGCAAAAACCGCCGTTACCACTCCGTCTGTTCCATTCAAGTTTCCCCGTATGCCAGTTGGCTTGAGCAACGCGTCCCAAACGTTCCAGCGGTTTATTGACGGTACTACCCGGGGGATACCCTTCGTTCACCCTCACATCGATGATATTCTTGTCGCTAGTCCCGACGTCGCCGAACAGAGCACGGTGGTGGCATCAATGCCACCAAGACCGAATTAAGGAAGCCGCCATTGCTCTTCCTCGGTCACATCATCGACGCCAATGGCATTAGTCCGGCTGAAACCAAGGTCAGTGATATTGCTGAATTTCCACTACCACAGTCCTTCAAACAGCTCAAACATTTTGAAGGCTTTATCAATTAAAACCACCGGTTCATTCCACACTGCGCCACCCTGATGCAACCGTTCACCGACCTTTTGCGGGGCAAACCAAGGACCCCCACCTGGACCGTTCAAGCCAGAGGGGCCTTTTCTGAGCTCAAACAGGCCTTGGCGTCTGCGGTTCTTCTCCGTCATCCGGACCCCCAAGCTCCCGTCAGTATCACCGTTGATGCTTCCGATGTCGCACTTGGCTGCGTCCTCCAGCAGGCTGTGGACGGCGCTTGGGAGCCTCTGGCCTTTCACTCAAGCCGCCTGTCTTCCGCAGAATCCAAATACAGCGCTTTTGGTCGTGAGTTACTTGCCGTCTATAACGCCATCCGTCACTTTCGCCACGCCCTGGAAGGACGGGAATTCATCGTTTTCACGGATCACAAGCCATTATTGTATGCTTTTCGCAACGCATCTGATCGTCATTCCCCACGAGAAATTCGCCAACTGGACTTCATATCACAATTTTCTACTGACATTCGTCATATCTCCGGGTCAGCTAATGTGGCTGCAGATACTCTTTCCAGAATCCACAGTCTCGGGTCGCCCGCTGTTCCCGGTATCAATCTCGAGGACCTGGCACGAGGCCAGCAGGACCCTGAGTTTCAACAGACCATTCACGATACAAGTCTTCGAGTGCGAGCTTTGCCTCTTCTGTCATCTTCTGGCACTATCCTCTGCGGCACCACTTTGGATCACCCAAGGCCAATCGTACCACTTTCACATCACCGTCCTGTTTTCGATGTGTTGCACGGTCTATCCCATCCGGGTATCAAGGCCACATACAAACTAGTCCGTGCCCGATCCGTTTGGCCAAACATGGATCGCGACGTTCGTCAGTGGGCACGTAACTGCATTGCTTATCAGTGAGCCAAAATTCAGCGACATACTACCAGTCTGGTCGGATCTTTTGAGACTCCGGACGCTTGTTTCGCTCAAGTGCACGTCAACATTGTGGGATCCTTGCCACCATCCCGAGGTATGATCTGTCTACTCACGTGTATTGATCGTTTCACTCGTTGGCCCGAGGTCACACCCATTCCGGATGTATCCAGTGAAGTCTTCACCCATACATTAATGGAACACCGGATTTCCCGTTCTGGTTGTCCTGCCACAGTAACCACCGATCGAGGAGCTCAGTTTGAATCTGCCACTTTCGACAATCTCCCCCAACTGACCGGCACTAAGCGTGTTCGCGCCACAGCCTATCATCCCTAAGCAAATGGCTTGGTCGAAAGCTTTCACCGGCACCCCAAAACCTCGCTCAGTGCCCACAGCAATCCCCAGTGGGCGGACGTCTTACCACCGGTGTTATTGGGTATTATCAATACGCTGCACAGTGACACGCCCTGCACACCTGCGTTCATGATATTCGGCACCACCGCTCGTCTTTCCGGCGAATTTATCGCTCCCAAGGTGTGCGCACCTGTCCCAAGCCTTGGGGACTACACTCAACTTTTCATGGTCTACAAGCTTCAGAAGATTGGTATTCCTGTCCGTTCGGCAGCCCGGCCGTCGTTTATTCGCAGTCACTTACAAACGTGCACGCACGTTTTTCTGCGTATGCCGAGCCGCCGCCCGTTGACTCCAGCCTATCCTGGCCCGCACAAAGTCATTCGGCGTTTAGCGAAAACTTCTATCATCGATCTCAATGGTCGTCAAGAGACCGTCAGCATCGATCGCCTTAAGCCAGTGTTCTTCGACCCGGAAACCCAGCCTACGCCGTTGCCCGTCGATGGTCAATATACAGACTTTCGCCCGACTCCAACAGCATCTAGCTCCAACACGCGTGAGTCACAGGTCGACCCCCCATCACGTCCCACCAGGTCTGGTAGGCATGTTCGTTTCACTGCGCGATTCGTTGGCTTGATTGTTCTTACATAGATTTCCCTTTTTGGTTGCATAATGTATCCAGTTTTTCCGATCTCTTCCGGGGTCAGTCGGTTTTTACCTAGGAAGGATCTGACACACCATTAACAATGGCATGTGTCACAATATGGACATTGCCATTTTTTGTTGTTGTTGCTGTTTACGTGCCTTGTACATGATTTGGCACGTCCCCGTCCCGGCTTAAGGTTTCTAGATAGAGAGCGCCGGGAGAGGATACCCCAGCATTTCACGCGTGAGCAACCTTCTCTGTGGCCACATATGGCCCAGCGGTCCTTAGATCACCTTAGAAGTGCTGAGCACAAAGCTTTTCCAGCTGGAACTATTCAGCTGGATTTTGGCTCAACTTACGACGCTCTCTTAGGTCGAAGTTCTCCTACTCGGTCGTCCTTCTGGAGGGGGACTGACGAAGCGGCTTCGCAAACACCAAACTCATTAAAATGCAATTGCGTGCTTAGAGCTTAGGCGCGCATTGTTTACAAATAGGTATTTTCACTTAGATTTACTTGGGATTGCAACTGTCCCCCAAAAGCGGCCAACTCCCGTGTCAGGCCTTCCTCTAGTTATAGGCAATCTTCCTTTTCGAATCTTTCTTCTCAGTCACATAAAGTGGCTTATAGTCAGGACAAAAGTACTTCAAAGTACTTTCACTCACCCAGACCCGATTTAACCAGTGCGGTATTATAATCTCCTTCGGTCGGACACATCAGCTTATCTTAGAAACCCTCTAGGACAGTAGGGTGATCCTTACCAGTCATCCATTGAGGTACGCAACTGGCTTAGCAAACGTTGACCAGGCCTTTCAATAGGTCAGGAATTCGGTCTAGCATCGGTTCCTTCAATCGACTGGTTGCTCGAAACCTGATTTGTTTAAGTCCACCTGGGGCCGAAAAAGTCTAGCTCATCGAAGCTTACGTCACGCTACGTAACAAAACGGCAAGGCGCACTCCAGCTCATCAGCTCTGGTCATTAGCTCGTTCAGCCTCCCTCCTCCTGTCATTTATACAGGGCAACCAATATAATTACTGAAACTCATCAATTGCTATCGCTCTGCCACTTTGTTCGCTGGACGGGACTCGATTCCGCAAATTGTGCGTGCGACCAAGCTGGTGAGCCCTTTCCAAGTTATTATTCAATTTTTTTATTATATCGCTCGTGCCCAACAGCGTTCCTTTTGTTTTCGTTGTGCACTTACGTATTGAGGTTTTACTGGTGTTGATTTCGATCTGCAACCGTATATTTATTTTACTGCTTATTTGATATGAATGACGCTAAGTTAACTATGTCCGAGCCTGCTGTGCCTGAAAAGCTCTCTGTTGCGCGCCCAGTAAAGGCTTTGCCGTTTATTTCGGATAATCTCTCCCTTTGGCTTACTCATCTGGAAGCACAGTTTTCTGCCTCCAGAATCACCTCATAGCAACAGCAGTATGTGCATCTCGCTGCCGAACTTCCTTTAAATATTCTTGAAGCTGTCGAGGATATCATCCCCAACCCACCCACGGACAAGCCTTATGGTGTGCTCCGCCAGACCATCCTAGAACGCTCCAGGGTCTCCGACTCAAACCGTCTTCGTCAGCTGCTTAGTGGCATTTCCCTCGGTGACCAGAAGCCTTCTCAGCTTCTGCGTCGTATGCGACAACCGGCTAAGGGTATCCAAGTTGGCGACATTATGTTGCGAGAATTGTGGATGCAGCAGCTACCCAAACAAGAGCAATGCACCCTGGCCCCTCTCGTAGATGAAGTCTCACTAGACAGGCCGGCTTTGGCGGCGGACCGTTTCACGGAAACCACCTCCGCCCAAATTAGTCAGTGTGTTCGTCCGTCCACGACCACCACGGAGGCCACTCTCACAGATATAGCTGCACAACTCAGTGCCCTTCGGGCGGACGTGACTGCTATTCAGTCTTCACTTTCGGCACGTCGTAGCCGCTCTCCAACTCACACTCGCCGGCCTATTGCCGCCCGTAGTTCTCCCAGGCCAGCCTCTCCCGGTGCGCACTCTTGGACATGGTTTTGGTATCACCGCCAGTATCGTGTCAGCGCCCAAAAGTGTACACCCCCGTGCACGGTCCACGACAACCAGGAAAACTTGTAGGCCAACGAGTAGGTACGGCAGCGCTCGTTGGCCTCCCGACGCCCTGCCGTCTTCTATTTATCAAGGGCCTCATCTCACACCGTCAGTTTCTTATCGACACTGGAGCACAGATCGGTGTCTTTCCCCCTAGCCATTCTGATCGTCAGCACAGACACACTTTAAAGCTTCAGGCTGCCAATGGGTCTCGTATATCCACCTTTGATACCAAGCGTCTCAAGTTAGATCTGGGGTTGCGTCGTTTTTTCAGTGGGCTTTTGTCATTGCTGATACTTCCCAGCCCAACTTAGGTGTTGATTTTCTGCATCATTTTAACCTTTCGTTACATCCGGCTTCTCGTAAGTTATCCGACCCTGTGACTAATCATGCTGTTGTTGGACCTGTCGGCTTGGACAACGTTGTTCGACCGTCCGTAGCTCATGACGCCAAAGAGACCTTGGCCAAAATCTTAGCTGAGTTTCCGTCTCTAACCGGGCCGGCAAATCACTTACCCGCCGTGGGCTCGGCGGTTCTACTTCACATCGGTACCGCGGGACCTCCTGTTTTTGCCCGTCCTCGTCGCCTAGCCTCAGACAAACAGGCCATCGCCCGTCATGAATTCCAGCAAATGATGGACCTAGGCATCATCCGTCCTTCGAACAGCCCGTGGGCCTCTCCATTGCATATGGTGCCGAAAGAAACTTCAGGCGACTGGCTTCCGTGTGGTGACTATCGTTGGCTCAATCAGGTCACAAGGCTAGATCGATATCCCGTGCCTCACATTCATGATATCACGTCTGCTCTGGCTGGATCCACCACCTTCAGCAAAACCGACCCCGTCCGGGCCTATCATCCAATTCCGGTCGCTGACGAGGACGTTGCAAAAACCGCCGTTACCACTCCGTCTGTTCCATTCAAGTTTCCCCGTATGCCAGTTGGCTTGAGCAACGCGTCCCAAACGTTCCAGCGGTTTATTGACGGTACTACCCGGGGGATACCCTTCGTTCACCCTCACATCGATGATATTCTTGTCGCTAGTCCCGACGTCGCCGAACAGAGCACGGTGGTGGCATCAATGCCACCAAGACCGAATTAAGGAAGCCGCCATTGCTCTTCCTCGGTCACATCATCGACGCCAATGGCATTAGTCCGGCTGAAACCAAGGTCAGTGATATTGCTGAATTTCCACTACCACAGTCCTTCAAACAGCTCAAACATTTTGAAGGCTTTATCAATTAAAACCACCGGTTCATTCCACACTGCGCCACCCTGATGCAACCGTTCACCGACCTTTTGCGGGGCAAACCAAGGACCCCCACCTGGACCGTTCAAGCCAGAGGGGCCTTTTCTGAGCTCAAACAGGCCTTGGCGTCTGCGGTTCTTCTCCGTCATCCGGACCCCCAAGCTCCCGTCAGTATCACCGTTGATGCTTCCGATGTCGCACTTGGCTGCGTCCTCCAGCAGGCTGTGGACGGCGCTTGGGAGCCTCTGGCCTTTCACTCAAGCCGCCTGTCTTCCGCAGAATCCAAATACAGCGCTTTTGGTCGTGAGTTACTTGCCGTCTATAACGCCATCCGTCACTTTCGCCACGCCCTGGAAGGACGGGAATTCATCGTTTTCACGGATCACAAGCCATTATTGTATGCTTTTCGCAACGCATCTGATCGTCATTCCCCACGAGAAATTCGCCAACTGGACTTCATATCACAATTTTCTACTGACATTCGTCATATCTCCGGGTCAGCTAATGTGGCTGCAGATACTCTTTCCAGAATCCACAGTCTCGGGTCGCCCGCTGTTCCCGGTATCAATCTCGAGGACCTGGCACGAGGCCAGCAGGACCCTGAGTTTCAACAGACCATTCACGATACAAGTCTTCGAGTGCGAGCTTTGCCTCTTCTGTCATCTTCTGGCACTATCCTCTGCGGCACCACTTTGGATCACCCAAGGCCAATCGTACCACTTTCACATCACCGTCCTGTTTTCGATGTGTTGCACGGTCTATCCCATCCGGGTATCAAGGCCACATACAAACTAGTCCGTGCCCGATCCGTTTGGCCAAACATGGATCGCGACGTTCGTCAGTGGGCACGTAACTGCATTGCTTATCAGTGAGCCAAAATTCAGCGACATACTACCAGTCTGGTCGGATCTTTTGAGACTCCGGACGCTTGTTTCGCTCAAGTGCACGTCAACATTGTGGGATCCTTGCCACCATCCCGAGGTATGATCTGTCTACTCACGTGTATTGATCGTTTCACTCGTTGGCCCGAGGTCACACCCATTCCGGATGTATCCAGTGAAGTCTTCACCCATACATTAATGGAACACCGGATTTCCCGTTCTGGTTGTCCTGCCACAGTAACCACCGATCGAGGAGCTCAGTTTGAATCTGCCACTTTCGACAATCTCCCCCAACTGACCGGCACTAAGCGTGTTCGCGCCACAGCCTATCATCCCTAAGCAAATGGCTTGGTCGAAAGCTTTCACCGGCACCCCAAAACCTCGCTCAGTGCCCACAGCAATCCCCAGTGGGCGGACGTCTTACCACCGGTGTTATTGGGTATTATCAATACGCTGCACAGTGACACGCCCTGCACACCTGCGTTCATGATATTCGGCACCACCGCTCGTCTTTCCGGCGAATTTATCGCTCCCAAGGTGTGCGCACCTGTCCCAAGCCTTGGGGACTACACTCAACTTTTCATGGTCTACAAGCTTCAGAAGATTGGTATTCCTGTCCGTTCGGCAGCCCGGCCGTCGTTTATTCGCAGTCACTTACAAACGTGCACGCACGTTTTTCTGCGTATGCTGAGCCGCCGCCCGTTGACTCCAGCCTATCCTGGCCCGCACAAAGTCATTCGGCGTTTAGCGAAAACTTCTATCATCGATCTCAATGGTCGTCAAGAGACCGTCAGCATCGATCGCCTTAAGCCAGTGTTCTTCGACCCGGAAACCCAGCCTACGCCGTTGCCCGTCGATGGTCAATATACAGACTTTCGCCCGACTCCAACAGCATCTAGCTCCAACACGCGTGAGTCACAGGTCGACCCCCCATCACGTCCCACCAGGTCTGGTAGGCATGTTCGTTTCACTGCGCGATTCGTTGGCTTGATTGTTCTTACATAGATTTCCCTTTTTGGTTGCATAATGTATCCAGTTTTTCCGATCTCTTCCGGGGTCAGTCGGTTTTTACCTAGGAAGGATCTGACACACCATTAACAATGGCATGTGTCACAATATGGACATTGCCATTTTTTGTTGTTGTTGCTGTTTACGTGCCTTGTACATAATTTGGCACGTCCCCGTCCCGGCTTAAGGTTTCTAGATAGAGAGCGCCGGGAGAGGATACCCCAGCATTTCACGCGTGAGCAACCTTCTCTGTGGCTACATATGGCCCAGCGGTCCTTAGATCACCTTAGAAGTGCTGAGCACAAAGCTTTTCCAGCTGGAACTATTCAGCTGGATTTTGGCTCAACTTACGACGCTCTCTTAGGTCGAAGTTCTCCTACTCGGTCGTCCTTCTGGAGGGGGACTGACGAAGCGGCTTCGCAAACACCAAACTCATTAAAATGCAATTGCGTGCTTAGCGCTTAGGCGCGCATTGTTTACAAATAGGTATTTTCACTTAGATTTACTTGGGATTGCAACTGTCCCCCAAAAGCGGCCAACTCCCGTGTCAGGCCTTCCTCTAGTTATAGGCAATCTTCCTTTTCGAATCTTTCTTCTCAGTCACATAAAGTGGCTTATAGTCAGGACAAAAGTACTTCAAAGTACTTTCACTCACCCAGACCCGATTTAACCAGTGCGGTATTATAATCTCCTTCGGTC
Organism: Fasciola hepatica; assembly: GCA_948099385.1. Lineage (NCBI taxonomy): Eukaryota > Metazoa > Platyhelminthes > Trematoda > Plagiorchiida > Fasciolidae > Fasciola > Fasciola hepatica. The sequence continues at coordinate 10,821,439 of CANUEZ040000019.1, forward strand.
GGACACATCAGCTTATCTTAGAAACCCTCTAGGACAGTAGGGTGATCCTTACCAGTCATCCATTGAGGTACGCAACTGGCTTAGCAAATGTTGACCAGACCTTTCAATAGGTCAGGAATTCGGTCTAGCATCGGTTCCTTCAATCGACTGGTTGCTCGAAACCTGATTTGTTTAAGTCCACCTGGGGCCGAAAAAGTCTAGCTCATCGAAGCTTACGTCACGCTACGTAACAAAACGGCAAGGCGCACTCCAGCTCATCAGCTCTGGTCATTAGCTCGTTCAGCCTCCCTCCTCCTGTCATTTATACAGGGCAACCAATATAATTACTGAAACTCATCAATTGCTATCGCTCTGCCACTTTGTTCGCTGGACGGGACTCGATTCCGCAAATTGTGCGTGCGACCAAGCTGGTGAGCCCTTTCCAAGTTATTATTCAATTTTTTTATTATATCGCTCGTGCCCAACAGCGTTCCTTTTGTTTTCGTTGTGCACTTACGTATTGAGGTTTTACTGGTGTTGATTTCGATCTGCAACCGTATATTTATTTTACTGCTTATTTGATATGAATGACGCTAAGTTAACTATGTCCGAGCCTGCTGTGCCTGAAAAGCTCTCTGTTGCGCGCCCAGTAAAGGCTTTGCCGTTTATTTCGGATAATCTCTCCCTTTGGCTTACTCATCTGGAAGCACAGTTTTCTGCCTCCAGAATCACCTCATAGCAACAGCAGTATGTGCATCTCGCTGCCGAACTTCCTTTAAATATTCTTGAAGCTGTCGAGGATATCATCCCCAACCCACCCACGGACAAGCCTTATGGTGTGCTCCGCCAGACCATCCTAGAACGCTCCAGGGTCTCCGACTCAAACCGTCTTCGTCAGCTGCTTAGTGGCATTTCCCTCGGTGACCAGAAGCCTTCTCAGCTTCTGCGTCGTATGCGACAACCGGCTAAGGGTATCCAAGTTGGCGACATTATGTTGCGAGAATTGTGGATGCAGCAGCTACCCAAACAAGAGCAATGCACCCTGGCCCCTCTCGTAGATGAAGTCTCACTAGACAGGCCGGCTTTGGCGGCGGACCGTTTCACGGAAACCACCTCCGCCCAAATTAGTCAGTGTGTTCGTCCGTCCACGACCACCACGGAGGCCACTCTCACAGATATAGCTGCACAACTCAGTGCCCTTCGGGCGGACGTGACTGCTATTCAGTCTTCACTTTCGGCACGTCGTAGCCGCTCTCCAACTCACACTCGCCGGCCTATTGCCGCCCGTAGTTCTCCCAGGCCAGCCTCTCCCGGTGCGCACTCTTGGACATGGTTTTGGTATCACCGCCAGTATCGTGTCAGCGCCCAAAAGTGTACACCCCCGTGCACGGTCCACGACAACCAGGGAAACTTGTAGGCCAACGAGTAGGTACGGCAGCGCTCGTTGGCCTCCCGACGCCCTGCCGTCTTCTATTTATCAAGGGCCTCATCTCACACCGTCAGTTTCTTATCGACACTGGAGCACAGATCGGTGTCTTTCCCCCTAGCCATTCTGATCGTCAGCACAGACACACTTTAAAGCTTCAGGCTGCCAATGGGTCTCGTATATCCACCTTTGATACCAAGCGTCTCAAGTTAGATCTGGGGTTGCGTCGTTTTTTCAGTGGGCTTTTGTCATTGCTGATACTTCCCAGCCCAACTTAGGTGTTGATTTTCTGCATCATTTTAACCTTTCGTTACATCCGGCTTCTCGTAAGTTATCCGACCCTGTGACTAATCATGCTGTTGTTGGACCTGTCGGCTTGGACAACGTTGTTCGACCGTCCGTAGCTCATGACGCCAAAGAGACCTTGGCCAAAATCTTAGCTGAGTTTCCGTCTCTAACCGGGCCGGCAAATCACTTACCCGCCGTGGGCTCGGCGGTTCTACTTCACATCGGTACCGCGGGACCTCCTGTTTTTGCCCGTCCTCGTCGCCTAGCCTCAGACAAACAGGCCATCGCCCGTCATGAATTCCAGCAAATGATGGACCTAGGCATCATCCGTCCTTCGAACAGCCCGTGGGCCTCTCCATTGCATATGGTGCCGAAAGAAACTTCAGGCGACTGGCTTCCGTGTGGTGACTATCGTTGGCTCAATCAGGTCACAAGGCTAGATCGATATCCCGTGCCTCACATTCATGATATCACGTCTGCTCTGGCTGGATCCACCACCTTCAGCAAAACCGACCCCGTCCGGGCCTATCATCCAATTCCGGTCGCTGACGAGGACGTTGCAAAAACCGCCGTTACCACTCCGTCTGTTCCATTCAAGTTTCCCCGTATGCCAGTTGGCTTGAGCAACGCGTCCCAAACGTTCCAGCGGTTTATTGACGGTACTACCCGGGGGATACCCTTCGTTCACCCTCACATCGATGATATTCTTGTCGCTAGTCCCGACGTCGCCGAACAGAGCACGGTGGTGGCATCAATGCCACCAAGACCGAATTAAGGAAGCCGCCATTGCTCTTCCTCGGTCACATCATCGACGCCAATGGCATTAGTCCGGCTGAAACCAAGGTCAGTGATATTGCTGAATTTCCACTACCACAGTCCTTCAAACAGCTCAAACATTTTGAAGGCTTTATCAATTAAAACCACCGGTTCATTCCACACTGCGCCACCCTGATGCAACCGTTCACCGACCTTTTGCGGGGCAAACCAAGGACCCCCACCTGGACCGTTCAAGCCAGAGGGGCCTTTTCTGAGCTCAAACAGGCCTTGGCGTCTGCGGTTCTTCTCCGTCATCCGGACCCCCAAGCTCCCGTCAGTATCACCGTTGATGCTTCCGATGTCGCACTTGGCTGCGTCCTCCAGCAGGCTGTGGACGGCGCTTGGGAGCCTCTGGCCTTTCACTCAAGCCGCCTGTCTTCCGCAGAATCCAAATACAGCGCTTTTGGTCGTGAGTTACTTGCCGTCTATAACGCCATCCGTCACTTTCGCCACGCCCTGGAAGGACGGGAATTCATCGTTTTCACGGATCACAAGCCATTATTGTATGCTTTTCGCAACGCATCTGATCGTCATTCCCCACGAGAAATTCGCCAACTGGACTTCATATCACAATTTTCTACTGACATTCGTCATATCTCCGGGTCAGCTAATGTGGCTGCAGATACTCTTTCCAGAATCCACAGTCTCGGGTCGCCCGCTGTTCCCGGTATCAATCTCGAGGACCTGGCACGAGGCCAGCAGGACCCTGAGTTTCAACAGACCATTCACGATACAAGTCTTCGAGTGCGAGCTTTGCCTCTTCTGTCATCTTCTGGCACTATCCTCTGCGGCACCACTTTGGATCACCCAAGGCCAATCGTACCACTTTCACATCACCGTCCTGTTTTCGATGTGTTGCACGGTCTATCCCATCCGGGTATCAAGGCCACATACAAACTAGTCCGTGCCCGATCCGTTTGGCCAAACATGGATCGCGACGTTCGTCAGTGGGCACGTAACTGCATTGCTTATCAGTGAGCCAAAATTCAGCGACATACTACCAGTCTGGTCGGATCTTTTGAGACTCCGGACGCTTGTTTCGCTCAAGTGCACGTCAACATTGTGGGATCCTTGCCACCATCCCGAGGTATGATCTGTCTACTCACGTGTATTGATCGTTTCACTCGTTGGCCCGAGGTCACACCCATTCCGGATGTATCCAGTGAAGTCTTCACCCATACATTAATGGAACACCGGATTTCCCGTTCTGGTTGTCCTGCCACAGTAACCACCGATCGAGGAGCTCAGTTTGAATCTGCCACTTTCGACAATCTCCCCCAACTGACCGGCACTAAGCGTGTTCGCGCCACAGCCTATCATCCCTAAGCAAATGGCTTGGTCGAAAGCTTTCACCGGCACCCCAAAACCTCGCTCAGTGCCCACAGCAATCCCCAGTGGGCGGACGTCTTACCACCGGTGTTATTGGGTATTATCAATACGCTGCACAGTGACACGCCCTGCACACCTGCGTTCATGATATTCGGCACCACCGCTCGTCTTTCCGGCGAATTTATCGCTCCCAAGGTGTGCGCACCTGTCCCAAGCCTTGGGGACTACACTCAACTTTTCATGGTCTACAAGCTTCAGAAGATTGGTATTCCTGTCCGTTCGGCAGCCCGGCCGTCGTTTATTCGCAGTCACTTACAAACGTGCACGCACGTTTTTCTGCGTATGCTGAGCCGCCGCCCGTTGACTCCAGCCTATCCTGGCCCGCACAAAGTCATTCGGCGTTTAGCGAAAACTTCTATCATCGATCTCAATGGTCGTCAAGAGACCGTCAGCATCGATCGCCTTAAGCCAGTGTTCTTCGACCCGGAAACCCAGCCTACGCCGTTGCCCGTCGATGGTCAATATACAGACTTTCGCCCGACTCCAACAGCATCTAGCTCCAACACGCGTGAGTCACAGGTCGACCCCCCATCACGTCCCACCAGGTCTGGTAGGCATGTTCGTTTCACTGCGCGATTCGTTGGCTTGATTGTTCTTACATAGATTTCCCTTTTTGGTTGCATAATGTATCCAGTTTTTCCGATCTCTTCCGGGGTCAGTCGGTTTTTACCTAGGAAGGATCTGACACACCATTAACAATGGCATGTGTCACAATATGGACATTGCCATTTTTTGTTGTTGTTGCTGTTTACGTGCCTTGTACATGATTTGGCACGTCCCCGTCCCGGCTTAAGGTTTCTAGATAGAGAGCGCCGGGAGAGGATACCCCAGCATTTCACGCGTGAGCAACCTTCTCTGTGGCCACATATGGCCCAGCGGTCCTTAGATCACCTTAGAAGTGCTGAGCACAAAGCTTTTCCAGCTGGAACTATTCAGCTGGATTTTGGCTCAACTTACGACGCTCTCTTAGGTCGAAGTTCTCCTACTCGGTCGTCCTTCTGGAGGGGGACTGACGAAGCGGCTTCGCAAACACCAAACTCATTAAAATGCAATTGCGTGCTTAGAGCTTAGGCGCGCATTGTTTACAAATAGGTATTTTCACTTAGATTTACTTGGGATTGACAACTGTCCCCCAAAAGCGGCCAACTCCCGTGTCAGGCCTTCCTCTAGTTATAGGCAATCTTCCTTTTCGAATCTTTCTTCTCAGTCACATAAAGTGGCTTATAGTCAGGACAAAAGTACTTCAAAGTACTTTCACTCACCCAGACCCGATTTAACCAGTGCGGTATTATAATCTCCTTCGGTCGGACACATCAGCTTATCTTAGAAACCCTCTAGGACAGTAGGGTGATCCTTACCAGTCATCCATTGAGGTACGCAACTGGCTTAGCAAACGTTGACCGGGCCTTTCAATAGGTCAGGAATTCGGTCTAGCATCGGTTCCTTCAATCGACTGGTTGCTCGAAACCTGATTTGTTTAAGTCCACCTGGGGCCGAAAAAGTCTAGCTCATCGAAGCTTACGTCACGCTACGTAACAAAACGGCAAGGCGCACTCCAGCTCATCAGCTCTGGTCATTAGCTCGTTCAGCCTCCCTCCTCCTGTCATTTATACAGGGCAACCAATATAATTACTGAAACTCATCAATTGCTATCGCTCTGCCACTTTGTTCGCTGGACGGGACTCGGTTCCGCAAATCGTGCGTGCGACCAAAATAATACGGTAAGCAAGCCATTTTGGCTTGATGGAAGCGACCGCGATTTGGCGAAGTTTTGCTCGCTTTGGTTTAGTAGTCCTTTGGTTAGGATATAGTTCGCCAGCTGAGACTTGACCATTCGCTCTACAAATACGCCTACCACTGGAGCGAGGTCAAATGGACAGAAACTATCAGGGTAGTGCCGTGAACACTTTTCAAGGTAGGGACTAATAACAGATGTTTCTCACTGCTGTGGGACTACACTTTTACTCATGGAAGGAGTAAACAAGTTAAGTAGCGTAAAAACCGTGCCGAGGTCACCGAAACGGAGAGGCTGCTGCGGCAGTACGTCTGGCTCAGGTTTTGGCGGGTGCCCAGTCAGGAGGACTAAGTTATTTGTTCCAGGTGTGTGAATGATGGTGGTGGGAGTAGCTTTAGGAGTAGCGTGGGTAATAGGAGGGTGGATTTTTGCGCCACATACGGGCGAAGAAGAAGAGTGGGAACCGAGCACTTCTGAGATTGGCACAAGTGGGTGGATAGTGTTAGAGCCACTACTAGAAAACCTGGGGAGTGTAGGTGAAGCAGCCAACTTTTTTAGGGTGAACCAGGGCGAGTGCTTCCTTTTTTCAGAGATGTTGTTCAGTGAAACGACCGAGTTCGGGTTAGTCATACTGATGCATAACAGAACGGGGAAACCCTTGGTTGGGTGTTACTTAGGCTGAAGGCCCGATATCTTGGGCTTAGTTCCCGATGTTCTAGAGATCGGATGTTGAGCGGATGGAGTGGACATTGGACGAACGCTACTTAGGGGGCCGTTTACGCTGGCAGTCTGCCGCAGTGTGAGAGTTGGAGACCAGAAAGGATGCATTCCATACCACAGAGCAACTCACGCTTGGCAGTAGACCTCAGTTGCAGCTGCCATAAGTGTTGAAGGTGTGATGAGAGAAGGGGGCATCAGGGGGCGACGCAGTTAAATGTGCACATGACTGTCCTGTGGTCACTACGCAGAAGTGGCTGAGTGACTTGCGTTTCGATGCTTGGCAGATTGTGCGTAAAGACTAGGTCAAGGACATCCCGCCCCCTTTTGTCTGTGTATGTTGAATCCAGCTCCCACTGAGAATAAGCGGAATGGAATCAGATAGGTGTGTCGGGTGCGTGTTGAGGGGCCACTTGATTCGAGGATAGTCATCGTGGTCCGCAATTGGTCTGGCACTCAAAAGGTGGTCCGGAGCTGCAATAAATGCATCCGCGGTGGTGTTAGCCTTTGTTATCAGTAATCCGGGGGAACGGTAAACACAGCCCAAAGCAATTGCACGGTTACTGTGTTAATTAATAACCAAAGTGAGTCCTTTACTTCCAACCCGTCTCTAGGATTTGTGGGCCGGGACCGTTGATGATATCTTGAGAAGAGGAGATGAACTCAGGTTCCAAGATCTACAGCACCTGGTGCCCCATAAGGCACGGATTGCTCGAAGTGGGTTTGGCAAACTGGCTGCCGATAGCAAGGCTCGAGGGTATTCACAGTCATCCAGTTGGAGGAATTATGCACAAAACCCGCATCCAGAAGTGACGCTGTCCACGCCAAAACAGGGCAGTACTTTGTTGGTCGCAGAAAATAGGTGCTCGGTAAGTGGTGGAATACACGCACTTGAGGAATGTCAGCAATTCCTGTGTTGCGATATACCCGGTCGTTGGACATTTGCTAAAGAAATCAAGGCCTGTTTGTCGTGTCTCAAGTGTGGACATCTGCCTAGCAGCCGTCCAGTTTACAAACAACGTTCAAAATCAGGTTGTCAGAAACGGCGCCACCATTTACTGCATGGTGCACAGAAGCAATTTACCGATCGAGTTGAGCACGTTACAACAAAAGGCTGCATCTGGTAAAGCTTGGTACGGATGATGCGAAAAAGCCTATGCAGTGGACCAATAATAGTTCGGCTACTGTCAGGCCAGAACGTCGTGTCAGTTTGGGCTTGCTACCAGTAGGAGTGGGCAGAGCGGAGGGCTCTGCGGAGACCTACACTCCACCGGACAGCTGGCCCGGTGTGGCTCCATTAAAAAAGACCTTGTGGAACTGGTCGGCCTGAATGCCGTCCCTACTTCACTTTCGATTTCGACGGCAAGTGGGGCTGCCATCTGGGATTCGGGAATAAAAGAGCTGCGATTGAATGGATGTCGGGGAGTGATTTCGTGAACATAGAAAGCGTCTTCTGTGTTGATGGGCCACCAATCCAGGCAGTACAGTACCGTTTGGGAGCGAAATTTCTATCCCGGCCTCACCCTCACTGCATCCAAAGACAGAATGTGAAAGATTCGAGAGTACAAATCATGATAGGTGCCCACGCTCTAGAAGCTCACTGGGCATTAGAGCAAAGACGCGGTAAAAGAAAACAACGCTTCGCCGTGCGGGCGATTTTAGGAAGGATTTTTCTTGGTCCGATGAACCAGGAACCACGATTTGTGAGGACGGCAATCCGCACTAAGGTGGGAATCGATCTCTTAGCCGAACAGATCGATCAACTATACAACGCCGATTTCTCTGATGGGGACGCATCGAAAAATTCCCTTCCATCAGAAGACTAACAGGCCGTTGATGTGGTTTCTAATGCTGTTACCCTGTTGAGCGGACACTGTGAAGTTGAACTTCCGTGAAAGAATCCTGCAGTGAAACTTACATATTATTATATTGTGGCGAAAGGGAAATTGAAAGGCTTGAAGAAAAGGTTTCTTTGTGACCCTGAATTCTTTGGCAAATACTCTACAGTAATAAAGGGATATGTGCTCAGGGATAAGTCCAGTTATTGCCCGATATACAGGTAAAAATGGATTTTGAGCCCAGATGGTACTTACCATAACATTTGGTGACAAACCCTAAGAAGCCTAACAAGTTGAAGTTGGTGCTTTACTGTGCGGCTGCTTTCCCAGAAAGCTGTTTGAATGAATACTTGCAAAAAAGTCCTGGCACGAAGCCTAGTTGGAGTGTTCTTTCTTTTTCAGAATGAATCTGTTGCATTAGCTATGTATATTGAAGAAAAGTTTGTCCAGGTTCGAGTGCCGATAAAAGACAGAGGATCACTGGGGATCCTCTGGCGGAAAAATTGTAAACTAGGCGGAAACCTGATTGAATATCAAATGGGTTCTCACCCATTTGGTGCCACTTCCTCCCCATTTTTGCGAATTTCGCTTTGCGTCGCAAGGCAGACGATTGGGGAGGGCTGTATGAGGATTACGCCTCCAGGGCCGAGTATGATAAATTCTATATAGATGACGGCCTTGTGTCCTTGCCTAAGCCGGAGAATGCAAGAACGTTCGCTATTCAGCTGAGCGGGCTACGATCATGTGGGGGCTTCCGCCTTCCTAAGTGGGTGTGTAATCGTAAAGAGGTCCCGGGCATCTAGCCGAAGTCTGAGCTGGCCCACGCCATCTTGAAAATCGACGATCGCTTGCCAGTGCCGGAGAGGACGTTGGGATCGGAATGGAATGCACTAGAAGACAAGTTCCAGTTTTCACTTACAACAAGCGAAAAACCTCGAGCAAGGCGTGGCTTGCTGTTTATAGTGTCATCAGTCTTCGACCCACTGGGATTGGTTTCACCCTTCATTCTACCAAGCAGGGTGTCATTGCAATCACTGTGCTGCTAGAAGCTTGGTTGGGACGACCCAATTGGAGAAAACCCCTTCACTGCTGGAATGAGTGGTTAGGGAGTGTGGAACAAATTTGCGCATTCAAAATTCCGCGTTCTGTTATTAGAGACGACTCACGGAACGGAATTGCGCAGCTTCATATATTTCGTGAAGCCCCTGATGTTGGCTATGGAGAGGTGGCGCATTCCAGAATGGTTGCAAAGGACATAGCCGCCTATTTTATCCTACTGCTCTCCAAATCAACGGTAGCTCCCCTGAAGACCGTAACGATCCCCTGATTGGAGTTAGCTGTAGCTTGACTGGCAGTTAGAGTCCCTCGGATTCCTGTGGAAGAAACTGGAATCAAATTTGATAAGACTTACTACTGGACGGACTCTGCTTTAGTTTTCCACAACATAAACTACACTAAAACGAGATTTAGTACGTACGTTGGGAACCGTTCCGCTGAAATCCATCAGTGTTCTGAACCCTGACAGTGGCGTCATGTCAGATCGGAGGCTAATTCTGCAGACATGACACCAAGAGGTACAACGTCACCAAGTGATATCAGTTGCTGGTTCGAGGGTCCCAACTTCTTGATAAACGATGGAACTTTAGGGCCGACCAGTCCTACGGTTGCTGCAACACCGCCGAATGTGGAGTTGGAGCGGCCCTCGGGTACGATTCTCACAATGTTGCAGGATACATGGACGGGCCCACTTCCGGATAGGTACTCCAGCTGGTAGCACTTGCTTAGGTCGGTAGCGCGACTAGAACGTTGTAAATTATACATTGCTGTCATGAGAGGCGATTTCACAGGTCCAGGACTGAAAACTGAGCCGTTAAAGTTACACGATATTGCTGGAGCGAAGGGAAGTGTTATTTTGATTGTACAAGCCAATGTCTACGTCGACGAGTGAAAGTGGTTACGGGACAGGAATTATAACCCACGCGCTGACAAATCTCCGGCCAAAAGTACTCTACTGAAACTCGATAGAGTTTCAACAAATGGAATTATTTGTTTTACAGAACTACTGAACTATTCCAGTCAGCTTCAGGGGGTGAAGCATCCGGCGATACTACTCAAGACTCATCCGATGACAGACTCGATAATCCGATGGTATCACGCAATGGAAGGACACGCAGGATCACCTCAGTTACTGGCGGAGCTTTGTTAAACTTTGGATTGTACAAGGGGGCCACAGTCAAGCGTGTATTCGAAGGATATTGGAAATGTCGGAAGCATTTGGCAGTCGTAGGCAAACAGAAGATGGCTTCTCCACCTGCCATTAGAGTTCAACAAGGTTGATTTCCCTTCAAGTACATCGAGTGGATTACTTTGGTCCATTTTCAGATAAGCATGGGCGCAGCTGGGCGAAACGATATGGAAGCATCTTCACTTGCCTCTAAACGCGTGAAGTACATATTGAAGTTTCTTATTCTCTAAGCATGGACTCATTCATCATGACACTACTGCTTTTCATGTCGAGGAGAGGGGCGCCGTCATAGATTTTTAGTGATAATGGTACAAACTCCGTTAGGGCTCGAAGAGAATTGAAGAACCTAATGAGAAATTGGTCTAGTGATAAGATTGTCGATAGACTGTCGCAACGGGGTGTTCAGTGGTACTTCAATACCTCTCATGCTGGTCACAGTGGCGGGATATGAGAGCTCTTGGCGAGCTCGGTTAGGAGAGTACCTCTTCCAACTTGTGACGAACAGCCGATGACTGACGAAATAATGTTGACGTTTCTTACGGAAGGTGAGCGGATAGTGGACGGAGGACCGTTCGTGCCTGTAACCTCGGACCGTCGTGATCTGCCAGTACTCACGCCCAGCGACCTACTTATCCTGAGGGCGAACCCACGAGGTACTCCCACGAATTTCTTGTGAGATAGAATAGTTCGTCATTGGAGGCAGGCAAACTACATTTCATCGGTGTTTTTGAATAGATGGACCGGGGGATATCTTCTACTGTTACAACAGCAGCAGTAATGAATAGCTCGAGAAAGCAACTTCAGATCAAGTGATGTAGTGCTACTAGTTTTGGAGTCTTCGCCGAGTGGCCGGTGGCCGATCGGAGTGTTCGAAAGCGTTTCAGCTTCTGACGACGGCCTGTTACGGACGGCAACAACGCGAACTAATGAAGGATTAGTGATCCTTGACATTAGAAAGACTTGATTTATCCAGAGTGAACCGGACACTAGTGGAGTAAGTTCAACAGCAAACTCTCTTATTGCGGAAGGCGGGTCTTCGGATCTGCCGAACCAGGAGGGGCCCCTGAGAGTTGATTCACCTGTTCAACAGGAACCTGCTATTGACGGTGATCGGTTTTAGGTACTGCAGAACGGTAGGACGAGCCGATACGTGAAGCATACCACAATTGGCGGTGCACAAGAAAAATCCGGGTCGGATTTTGAGGGTCGGTATAAAGGAGTTCAGGAAACCCCATTCTATTCATTAACATCCGCGTCACAAACAACATTTTTCATTCGTATGAACTATCTTTGCCGGAATTATGATAGTTTGTTGTGTTGCCCCAAATCCTTGTCACAAACCGGACTGTTAGCGTTGCCTCGGGCGTGAGTCGATCAGCTTTGATTTCGTTATGACTGTATTCGCTAATCTCATCTTCCGTATCCAACCTTCTGCCGTAAGTCAGCTGCAGTTGTTCATTTGTTGTTCACTTTGGAGAGTGCGAGTCCACAAGGAACACTGCTGGGGTTTGAATATTTTCAAATTGCTTAATCCTTTGTATATAGTACCGCAGCTATTTGGAATCGACTTTGTTTTCAGTTGTGTCGAAGTTGGTTGCTACGCGTTTCTCAAACGTTTCAGTGGCTGGACTGTGCAAGGCGTTTATTCTGTGCCTGACCGAATGCCTTGCTGAAGTCGGCAAGGCTTGCGTCCTTGGGATGCCTGCTACCTTGTCCTCCGCGGGCAAGGAGCAGCTGGGGCGTGCGATAACTCTTCCATTGAAATCCGCGCTATTGCGAGCTAAGCAGCTGTATACCCCTAGCATGTTCACTGAGACGGAAAGCAGCAAGACGTTCCAAATTCTTGCCAACCACGTACGTCAGGCAAAGAGCACTATAATTAATGGCAGTTGCCTTTGGACTGGCTTTCAACAAGGGGGCAAAGGCGGCCTGTCTCTACTCCTCAGTTAGTTGCCCGGCCGAATCTGTGGAGGTAGAGTCTTATGACTGGCAGGGCCATTATTACAACCAGTTATTTGAGTGCCAGGGGAGGGACACCATCTGATCCTGGAGACTGTTGGTTTTAACCTAGCGTAGATCTTCTGGGCGAATTTTGAAAGAGGCGTGACAGGAGCGTCTCTTTGCGCAGTTGGAAGCGGCATACTTTCTGGTGCTTAAACAGATTCATAGTGCCTAGCCGGAATATCATCATGCCATCATCCGCCTCGACCAGTGGATTGTCCCCCATCAATAGTGGGGAGCCAATCGTTGTCCACGTTCTACGTTTTAGATTGGCAAATAAACATTTTGGAGCATCCACGGAATGATCTGCAAAGTTCCTTCCCAAAGGCGCACCCCTTTATACGCTTCATTTCGGATCACTGATTGCGAATGTCTCGATGGTGCTGATACCCTGACCTGTTTGCACGAGAGTTGCCGTGCCCCATTTCTGCTCAAAAGTAGGTTTCTGGGCTCCGGGCGAAAGCACGAAGGCCCCTCGGTACATAGACGACACCGGGATAGGGGTGAAAATTTTCGATACAAATGAAGCATCCCGTCTCGACTCCAGTCACAGGCCTAGTCGATGTCATAAGGGACACTGGGGTACCAAGGTATGGACGCCGCAAGTTTGCGTACATCACCAAACTGCACGCGCTAAATATTGGGTGCACTCTCTACTCCGGGAACCGTTTACACTCCAAGTCGCCAGCTTATGACCAGAAGAGTATGATCACTGCTTCCGGGGTATGGCCCCAGATAAATCCTAGAGTCAGAACCAGTTCCCCAATAAGCATGTTGGCACCGTACAGTCACTGATGACTCACCCACTCAACTTTTGGGCAACTAAAGTCGCCAAGAACGGGGCAGTGACAGTCCGCCGCACATCTGCGCATGCCCTACAGTATGTTTGGTGGGTCTGCAGCGGGAGTCCTATAATTATTAACACAAGCATAGTGAGTAACTCAAGGCTCCTCGATATCTCTTAGCTTACAATGCCTCTTTTCCGCACCAGGTCCCACCACATATAATTCCCTCACCACCTCTGCGATTTTGAACTGGAAAATCCAGCCCGATTTATCTCACTTGGCGTGGCTTACTAACTGAACTGAACACCCACTTATGACGACACCATTTCTGCTCCCACCCTGTCTCCCAGCTAAGTTTCTTCTGTAATTTCATGCTGAACTTAGTCTTTACTCCTGCTCAATGACCACTCTAGGCGAAATACTAACTTTTCCATTGAAAGATTTAGCCACATTTAGGCGTTACACTTTTAGTCTCACGTTTCATGGCCTCAATCTGCCTTAAGGATCCGCTGCACCGATGAGCCCGTGCTTAACTTTTGTTCTTCTTTCCGTTAATCATTGATCCTCAGCTGGGCTATACCCAGACTGTCTCTCTCTATCTCATTTCCCTTGCCACAGCCTTTTGCGTCCGACCGCTTTCGTAAAACCCGCCTGAGGATCGCACCCACGTATACAGCAATGTATATATACCTTGGGTATGCTCCACTCACTTTCCTCCTCCTTCATAACTAGATTGTGCCATTTTACAACATGATTTGCATACACATAAATAAAACCGTTCCGTCCTTTAGCGATAGGTGCTCGCTTCCACTTAATTCCTGTCTCAGGCTAGAACTCATCGCCTCGGCTATCTTAAACATCTCTAAAGACATATCTGCACTCCATAGATGGTGTTCAACTTGGCAGATGAATTTTTCCGCTGACAAATGTGAGGTTCTTACATATAAATGCAAGCTACCTCCAGGATCCTTAACCGTTTGTGGTTCAACCATTGCTAACAAGCAAATAGTTCGGGACCTTGGCTTGAACTATTCCTGCACATTTAATTTCTCGGAATATTCGGCCCTCCAAATTGCTAAGGCCAGAAAGTGTCTAGGGCTAATATTTCGCTCCTTCCAACTTCGAGACTGCACTCTTTTCCTTTATAAATCTCATGCCAGGTCTTTATTAGAATACTGCCCACTGATCTTTTCTAGTATGCGGAAATCAGACAGAACTGGTATCGAGTCAGTTCAACGTAGTTTTACCAAGCGACTGATTGGATGGAGCTCAGCCCTCACTTATAAAGAGCGCTGCTTATTTTTTAAACTAGACCCTTTATGGCTTCGCCGTATGAAAGTGAACCTTATCTTTTTGTATAACATCCTTCACAGTCGGACATATACTTCTAATCCACTGCACTTTGCGCCCGTTTCTAGCTATCCACTACGTTCTAGAATTCTTACCCTTTCAACTCCTATTACCAACACCAGCTTACGTTCACATTTGTTCATCATAGTGTACTCTAACTTATGGAATAAATTACCGTTAGAAATACGCAGTTCTACTTCCAGCCATCGGTTTAGAAGTGCGTTGGATAAATTCCTCACGGTTACCCAAACCTTACAGCTCCTAAATGTAGACATGCCCGATGACCAAGCCTATGAGAAGGGTCTAGACTTTTGAATCGCGCAAACACCGGCGGTCTATGACAGATGAAATTAAATAACCATTCTTAGTTTTCCCGCCTTCTGCAATCGAAAAACTAGTCCCAGAGAGTCACTGTCTATTATTGTTGCCTCTTTGTATCGATTCTCATTTATTCTCAGCTGGGAGCATCCCAGACTGCGCTCCTCTACTTTTTCTCTATTTCCAGACCTTCATTCGTGCGTACCTTTCTCTCGATGACTCTTAATACTCTGGAGACCACACCGGTCACTAACCCGGCCTACACATCTACCTGACCGTTGGCTGTCCATACGCTACCCGAATGATGCTTCCTTGGTTACGTTCCGGGATCCCCTGGTGCCTGGTCGCCTGATCGCGGACTTCCTGATGCCTACGGCCGTTTGGCCCCACCAAGAAAACTCATGTCAATCATAACGGTGCGAGGCGCGGTCAGATCCACCGCTTTGGCCGGCGCACATCGGGCGTGCAGGCCAACTGCAATGATACGCGGGCGCGACTAGGCCGGCGGATCGCACCTCCTGTCACCAGAATTGGTTTTCAGGTTGGGTGTCCAGCGCACGGCCAGCCTCACCCACTAGTGCCAACTGCGGATTGAAAAACAACATCCCCTGCATATTACTGCTGCCACCCATTGCCTCCTCCAACGTTCCTGGACAAGGTTTACCATACTGGCATTTATATCCATCGACTTATCTTTTATTTGCCTGAACTGATGCCATGTTTACCCTCATTCTATCATATCCAGTTACCGGATTCTGTACCCCAAAACATGAAACGGTTTCACTGTTCAGATCTTTATTATGAATATGACAATTCCTGGTATACTCTTGAAGAGACCATTCATCCAGTTGGTAATTTGTATGTCACCGCTACATTTATTTAAAAAAACCATTATTTAAAGATTCGTCTCTCACCTGCCAACAATTCCACACAAAACGAAATGGTCCTCTTCCCAGCGCTTCATCGGCGTGATAACACCTCTATGTTCAGTGTATCCTTCCGTTGCACCTTTTCTCATTCAGCCATTTGAATTTCATGACAGTTGCATTGGCAATGAAGTATTCACAATCCAGGACAAAAATAGTTTGACACTGCGAAAGCGATTTCTCCAAACCTTTGCTGGCAATGAACTATACGTATGCCAGTTTACTGACCTTCCAGTTGTTTCCCAAATGCTCCATGTCAGACTCTTACCAGCGCATCCCGTTAAGCGATTCTTTACATGTTTTGACTGTATCGTTTATGCACCACCCCCTTGAGACTTCATAAGATCATCGTACATCAACTGCTGTTGTCAGATTGTGTTCACCAATTAACCTGAAACGAACCCTTTATTCGAATCGTGTTTCACTCACCTGTCAACTTTCGTCACTCTGCTCCAGTGAAATTTCCAGGCTCGGGCAGCTGCATCCACCTCTTCATGGGGGCGTTCTCCACAACCTCTTGATGAATAGCAAATGCCAATTTCGTGGTTGCACGGACTGTTTCATTTACGCATTCCCCCTCCTCGAAGGACACCACAAATCCTTAGGTATTATATTTCTGCTATTTCCCGGGTCATCTGGACTACTGGTTCAAGTGCATGTCCTTCATCACCCAAAATTCTCCAATTTTTCGTTGGTGCTTTTTCGAAAGTTTTCTTTGTCAGTTTACTTACCCTTGCGACTTTACATCGACGCTGTCCAAAATACTGCGCGTTTTTACTTCATCACCGCTTTACTTCATCACGTATCTCGACGGCGGAGCCTTTTTCACTCAATTCGCAAGTGTACGTCCACCCGACCTTCAAACTCAAATTTGCCGGGCAGTCGTTCGTGCGACCACTAAAACCTGTACACTTTTAGGCTGCATTTACCCAAATGAATATCCAAGGAACCTTTTTGTGACCTCACCTGTATCATATGATCATGCAATCGAGCATGCTTCGTGTGTCCCCGAAATAAACCATTATTATTATTATTATCCGTCCAATCCTGCTTTTCTTGCGCCTCTCTCGTACACTGCAGCCTTGCCACACGGATTACCATTCTTTAGTAACTAGGCTTCACTTCTCTGCGCATATGCTCATGGTAAGTTAAGACTCCATTCCAACCGGAATCCTTAGATCTCTGATTTCTCTTGACCCTGCGGAATACCAGCACGTTTGCTCCCACATGAAAAATCTTTAACCTAACACCCAGTATTTTTCTCCCCTTTCGCTGTCTTTCGTCCTCGACCACAGCTGGTGAACTGACCAGACTGTTATCTTCCTATTTTCCCATTCTTCTTTCAGACTATACCCTCTACTACTGTTTTATTCCTGGTTCCCAAACGGACATCCTCTCATCATCCACCACCTGCCTGATATCGCCCTACATCTCTACTATCACCCAACTACCCTAGAAAGCTACCAGTCTCCGTCTGGGGATCCCTAATAGACAGGTCCACTAGCTAAAAGATAAATAATTTTTCGTATAACGAAATGTTCATTTTCTTGTTTCCATCAAAACGATAATCATAGCCCACAGCTGGAACACTCTCCAGACTGCCGCACTCCTGGTCTCTTTCAGATTGCATTGGTTACTTGGGTGGCCATCGGCCGAATTGACGTTTAACCCGGATTACCGTAGGGACTGGACGATTTGATCAATGGTTTAAACCTATGCTCTCGTCTGCTGACGTTACATGGGGCACCGTACACGGATTAACAAAACCTCATGAAAGTCTCACCGGATCGCAGAGGTGATTCCTGACATCAACCATCAACACATCCGCTCAACGTCTATTCCCAAATAATCCAACCCAACAGTTCAATTCTTCCCGCGTTGCAGTACGAAACCAATGACCGGAACTCAGCCCTCGCAGCTGTCAACTTCGTCAAACCAGCCCTTTTTACCTGCTTCCCTCAACATTCTACCTGCCACCTCCTGCAACCAAGGTTTTTACGGAACAGAATACCAGCCATCTGCAGCCAACCATAATTTGGTTAACAATTTTCTATCATATACAAAAAAAACTTACACTCCTCCAACTTCTGCCTAGCCGAACCATTGACGCTTGTCTCCACTAATCCGTTTCATTGACGGCTTTTCTTTAAAAGTCCGCTATACGTCCATACACCATTCATGCTCTTCAAAAGTTCACTGAAGTCCCTGCGAAGCTTTTCGCCCTCATTTGAATTTCCATATGACAATGTAATCACCTGCACAAAAGGTCCGTTTTATTATCACCTATGACTCACTTGCCTTTATTTCACATGCTTCCTCCACAATTAGTTACCCAATGCTGGATCAGTGTCCGATATTCCGCTGGTATCTCTGACTGCACGTTGAAAGCCCCATGCTTGCTTTACTTTTAGCAATGTTCTTTGGCATCTCTTCCGCCCGGTTACTCGTTAGCGACCGTCCAATGGTCGCTTATACCAGCAATCCCACGACTGCCCAGCTATCCACACTGCCCCCAGCGATTTCGAAACCGATTCGGAATTCCAGCTTCACACATTACCACTTTTGTTCACTCAAACACTACATGACTACTGGTGTATTTCGGTTGCTATGTGATTTATTAGTTTAGAATTTGTGAATACCTCACATTGACGTGTACTGCTGTATACTCTGATCTTGCCTTGTGCATGTGTATTGACCACGGTCAAAAAATATACTATACTATACTATAACTCCGAAGGATTCACGCCTACCTGTGGCCAGTTTCGCAAGGCACCGTAAGAATTCACCATGGCCTTCCGAGTGTGAGTGAGAATTCTTTTTTAGTGATGGTATATCCGACCCGAGGAACAAGATGACACCACCACCTCCTCTGGTTTGGCTCCTGTCTGCATGGCATTTTGTATAGCCGTCTTTAGCCACCTCCGAGCCAAATACATCTACAGTGAGCCACGTTTCCCTCAGAGCGACCACAGCTTGCGTTTGGTGTAACCCCCTAAACTCTAACCCGTCTTATTTCCCCGGGAGCCACAGGACTTTCCCCGGCCTGATCCCAGGAAGTCCAACCCTTTCTGTGGGCCGCACGCCAGCCACTACTGAGGGTTCGATGACGGGGGTAAGTGGCAAATGGCAGATGGCGGCTGTCACTCGATTTGCAGTCTCCACCTTTGGGCTCCAAAATCCGTCACGTGCAAGTTTTGCCGTCATTGGCACGGTGCTCCCGCAGCTGTTTACCTAAAGTCTTCCTTTTCTACCTCTCCTTAGAATCTAAGTCGCTTGACAGTCTCCTTTTAATCGAGATGACCGTTGGAATGTTAGACAAACCTCCTCGCCAAAGCCAAGGACTGCATTTAGTGGCTTGGGTTGTCCGTCTTCCCCATTTTTCCTATCCCAAATGCGGCCTTGACTAGCACTTTTCCCGCCATTTCCCCTCTTTCGTGAGTGAATAGTTTTCCAAGCTCCTCATGCAGAAGTGTCAGATCATGGCTGAGGCGTTATTGCGTGGATACCACCACGGTCTCTGGAAGACTAACCGTCCAGGCGGATGGTGTCCTCCGAAGAGAAGAGTTTCGCTGGCAACAACCTGTCACTTTCGTCCATAGGTTAGGCGACAGTAGCTGACTGGTGCCAAGTTGCACGTCATCATTGGCGGGAGCAGCTGAATGGCTCATCACGGTGACTGATATGTCGCTTTTTTCCCCGTTGGCGGAACTGCAACTGTGGTAGGAGTCTTCTTCCTCTGACTGGTTTTTGAAGACTTGCTAGCTTCTGCCTAGCAGGGGCTGACGCGGCTCCTGCACATGTTGTGGCTCTAGGAGAGCTCCGGTCCGATTGCACAGAAGCCTCATCAGTTTGAGATTCCTCCTGGAACATGGCACGAATTGTATCCATGGACAGAGCACGGAGTATATTCAGTCGTTTAGCACACACTGCATCTAGAGACCTGACACCGAACGCGTCCTGAGGAAACATGCAAACTGTGGTTTGGGTGAGTTACACGTGGTAAAAGATACTTGTGGGAATGTTGATAAACATTTCATTAGAGCCGCATACTATTCTGCACTCACGGTGAAGCAGTTTAGATGCAAGCAACCTGAGCCATGGTCACACTGTAGGGCTTTAGCACAAAAGCTTACAGGCTTGGATTAACCCAAGAGTGTGGCTTCCAAACTAACAGCTTATGTAGGAACCACACTGATTAGGGGCCACTGAAGACACACAAATACCGCAAAATGACTGCGTGTTTTGTAAGTAAAATACCTCCTGGTGTAGGAAAGTGTGGGACAAGCCCAAGAATAGGTTCGATGACAGACACGTAAACGTTTGAGAAAAATGTCAGGTACTGGTAGGACCTGAGAGTCAACTGAATGCCCACGTCAAAATTTAGCGAAAACGGTTAGAATCTGGCTGTGGTGTAGCGCAGTTCAGTCCAGTTCAGTTTCATGGAACCCTGTGTGGCTAGGGCCAGTCGTACGTTTAGGTAGTCCTGTTGTCTACGCTTTTCCGTAGCTCTGAACAGTGCGTGACTTTCTTTTTCTGAAAGGCAGGAGTTTGGTGCAGTATTAGCCGTGGCATAGAAAAATGAAAACAATGAGTAAACCGTAGTCTACCCCCAAAACTGCCCAACCCCATTCGGAGTATGCTGCAACCCAAGACCAGTCCTCTGCCTTAATAGAAACCGTAACCGTTACAGTGTTTATGACCCCCTCCGGGGGGGGGGTCATTCTGATAAGGCTCCACTCCATTCGGGAAGTAACTTGTCCTTATTTAGAGCCACAATTGCCTTGTTTGTAGTATAGGGTTTCGTCCCCCTGTGTCTTTCTCTGGGACCTGAGAAAAAAGGTTTTCTAGATTTATACCCGACAGTTTCCTCAATACCTTGACGATTTCCTTCAAGCCCCCACTAACGAGCCGCCCTTCCATCGGGGACAGATCCAGAGCACAGAGAGCCTCTGTTTAGCAGAACCCCCTCTGCCTAGTCGCCATTATAGTGGCTGACCCCTGCACCTTTTCCATATAGTCTATATATCTACTCCTGCTTTCTTGAAGTCATCGACAAACACAAAGGTCAGGTGCGTAAGCTCACATGCTAGACTGTTGGTGAAGATGAAGCAGAGCAGAGGGCAAAGCATCGAGCCTCGTTGAGCCCCGCCAGTTACCCCTTACAACTTCGCGGCATGACTATCCATCCTTACACTAAAAGTCCCCCATGTTAAAAGGCTATTTCTCCATCGCCTTGTCTTTCTCAAGATCCCCACAGACTGCGGTTCGACGTTCAGAAACCTTTGGTTCACAGAATGAAAAGTCCAGCTGAAGTCCACGAGACAGACAAAAATCGACTGTCCTTCGTCCAGATTCTTTTTTACCTCATCGAGGAACAGCATAAGATTCGCCAGACAGGAGTTCCCCGCCACAACTCCATGCTGCGCATTTTAAATGAAGTTATGTTGAACAGAAAGCTCAGAGATCTGTTTCCTAGCTATTCGCCTCAGGAACTTGCGTAGTGCCGAGGTCGAGCTAACCGGCCGGTAACTTTCGGCCTTCTGTCTGGGTCCGGCCTCGTATATTTCTACCGCTGTTGCCTTCCCCCAACCTCCTGGCCCATTTCCATTTACAAGTGACGTTCTATACAGTTGAGTAACCCGTGTTTTCAGGAGCTCGGCCAGAGGCTGTACGGTGGATGGATGAATCATCTAGGCCTGCGGCTTTGTTTTTGTTCAAGGTTCGCAGCTCCGCATACACCTCTTCCTCTTCTGCACTAAGTTCGGGCATTTGAGACGCCTGTGGTCTCTCTATCATTTACTGCAAACTGTTCGCTGTTCGAGATGTGCTCTTGAAGGAAGCCAATAGCCTACAAGCCCTGTCTTTTTCTCTTGGAGCCAGCTGTCCCTGAGCCACACTTTCTCTTATACTTTCTGGGGATAGGAAACAGGCTTTGAACCGCTTTGAGTTGGTGCGAACCGATGCAGCTAGTTGACGCCCAAAAGGATACTTCCCTGCTATTTGGATGGCTCGAGCTGTTTCTGGACCTCTTGTAGCTACTCCATGCCAACAGAGTTCTTCGCGCTTACACGCCACTTACCGTTGTCCACGAATGACCATGGCCCAGCGGGCTTTTGACTTTTACCATGGGGACTGATTTCTACTGCTAACCACTCTCGGAGGTGCAAACACCTCTTTAAGTCTGAGTAGCCCAATCTTGATGGCATCCGAAAATTCCCCCACGGAGGAGTTTAGGTGACTCGGCATCCACTGAATTCCCTCTGCTGCCCTCTTTAGTTTGCCTATATCAATTCTGCCATAGCACTGAAGTAACACGGTTTCTTTCGGCGCCTTCTAGGTCTCAGTGTGACCCATAGGACCACATGGTCACTTCCGTCCAGCGTCTCCTCCAACTTCCTGGCCGTAGCACGTTGTTACTGAATCACGGAGAGGTGGGTGCTGCCTATCTCCGTGTCTTGCAGCCTCGGTCATATGCTGCATAAGTGCTTGCAACTGGACCTACCAAAAAATCATCATTTGTTGGTTCCATTGGTGCGATCTCGTCTTCCAAGTTGATTTCCGGCAGGTTATGATTCTCAAATAAAAGGAAATCCTTTGTCCGTGCCAACACTGATTCCAGGATCTGCAACAGCTCCATTTCTTTCTCATTTGTAGCTAGCGGTGCCTCGTAGATACGTAAAATGCAGACCGTCTGCACCTAGATCCTGACAACGAGCAACTTTGCCTGCATATTGCCACAGACTAATTTGAACGGAGCCCTCCGTTGGCTCACTTAGGTCCGCATTAGTAATGATAACCCTCCCCATTGCCAACCATCTATTCTATTCTGTCCGTAGGCAGTATATCCCTGAAGAAGCCTTCTTCCAGTGTGTGGCCCAAACTAAGCTTCCGTCAATGCAATGATGTCAGAATCTCCTGTTCCAGATGACAGCTCCAATATTTCCCGGGAGACTGCAGAGGTTTAAATAAAAGAGTACCGGTTCCCTGCTTCAATCTACCGCAATGAATGACAATTGACGGTTGGAGAGCATTTGGAGCCAACCTCCGACGGGATGCCTCGGCTCCAGTCCCCGCAGGTGATTACGTGCTACGACTTGAGTATCAAGTAACGATCTAGATTTCGTGGCTTCTTCGTTCCCGCCCGTTGACCCGGCGTCGGGATCGACGTGCGCAGCGGGCTTACCTTCGTCTTGATTCACTGTACCCATGACCCGGTTTGGTCTCGCGACTACCTCGGTCCAGCTTGTTTCCTTGGTTGTTCCCTCTAGTACCTCTGCCTTTGCCGGTTGCATTGGAGACATTTTAGTTGCCTCCTCCAGAATTGGGCTGGCCAACTGCGCTTCCGTAATACTAACCGGGCTGGATGCTCCGTGAGTCCTCTCCTTTTTGTTCTTTTGAACTACGTGAACTTCGGCTTGTTGTTCGCCAGCATCCAGCGCCACCTCAGGGACCTCACATGCTCCTGGGGCCTTGAGTGTTGACTTACCAGGAGCAGTCATCCCAATTTTGCAATATGGAGAGCCGGCCGCCTCAGATCAGGTGTTCCCGTTCTCCAGCAGACTACAGCATCACCCTGTCTGACGAATGCCAGACCGTCAGGCGTTACCCCCCCCCCCCCTACACCCTGCTTGTCGCCCTCAACTTCCCCCGACCTGGATGGCAGCATACCTCTAATAGACACTGTATAACACATCTATGAGGGGTAGTGGTGGCGCAGGTTGGGTTCCACGCTATAGTCCTACTCTAGTGCACTTGACTATTGGTGTCATTGGAGATAATCCAGCCGTTATAAGAACCCCCCTCACATGCTGACGGCTCTCATTCCTCCTGATTCCACCACTGTTGAGGATGTTTCCCCTAGGGTCAGATAGCTACTTCTGTACGCCATGTCCTACGTGGCAAGCCTGATGCGTTGCGCTTCAGCATCCAGGCTTTTAACATGCTCCCTAGGGGACTCCGCTTCCGTCACGAGGCCTTTTTCTACGTTATCAAAATATGCTGTTCTTGTTTTATTCACCCTTGAGCTTGGATTGCCTTTTTTGATGGCTTTCTGATTTTCCATACAGCCTTCCTTCCCCTCTAGGCTATTGATTGAATTTGCGCGTGATAACCCTCATTCCAGTTTCCCAGTCCTATCCCCTTTTCCTAGCTTCCCTCGACTTATGCGTGAGCACTCGCTTGCGGACGCAAAACAGTGGGCACGTATTCACTTCGAGGATGCGTGCTTGATATGCAGCTTGAAGTCTTTATCTACCAGCTTGGGGCACTTTGGTGATACCAAAAGCAACACTGATCGCACTGGGTTCCCTCATTTTCCCCCAGGTCATTGCACTACCTGTTGTTGCAACTCAATGCCTGATTGATAGGATCACCCTCTGCTTCATTCATTTTGACAGTGATAATCGAGTCGGTATAAAAATATCGTGTCAAACACCAGCAAGATGTTAACGTAGTCCCTTGAAACTAACAAAGAGTGGCACACCAGAAAAGGTGTTGCAAAAGGATGTTATCCAGTATCAGTTACACTGGTAATAAAAACAACCAAGAGGACACCAAAATATTCAACCAGTTTTTGAAGCAGATAAGCTCTTCGAAAAGTGTGCGCATCTTATTTTCAAATACGATACTTCAGCTTGGGCGAAATAACGTATTATTTAATGAAATCATGCAAAATACCTTATCACTGAGGGCGGTTTGGAAACTCAAACCACGCGGCAACTCAGGATTTTGCGTGGCTAGGCCCGCGTATCAAGCTGATTCTTTGTACCTACTATAGAAATCGGTATACCACGTTTAAGCCACGGTAAAAGGCCAGCAAACGAAACGACCTGATCTTGATCTTGAGTTGATCCTGACCTTTTAAGGGATGGTGGTCATCGTTGTGCAAATATGGAGAGGGCATAAAGATTCTCAAAATCACGATGCTACAATGCAACAGCCTCATGTGAGCGAACGGTTTAACTGACGGGAGGAGCAGACAGTCACTAATTCATTGGCCGTTGGGATACTCTGGGTAAAGATACTTTTTGCAGTGAGATAATATTAGTAGATTGTAATTCGAAAGTAAATGGTAACTAACAAATGTGTCAACGTTTTAGTATATTGACAATGGTAATAGGTTCTATCATGTGAAATTGATTTGCTTACGGATGGGACTGGTGGTAGTTTGGCATGGGTCCCCTGAAAGGTGGAGAGTAAAGGACATGCCAAGAATGACGGTCGGTTTCCAGCCCACAATGGTTGTTCACTAAGGAAAAAAGATTTAACTGTGTGCTGGCTAAGCAGCACATAAATAGAACAGTAAGTTTTGCTAGATGTAGAAAGAGATAGGTCAGAATGGTGACGATGGAAGCTCGCAGGATGGAAGGTCAGTGGCAATGGAAGGAGGGGGCTACCTATTAGCTGCACTACCAATACACAGAGGGTGGTTCGTAATCCGCAACCAGCGACGGTTGTTGGGGCTGACCGCGCGCTGGAAACCCAACCTGGAAACCGTTTTGTGGTGAAAATAGGTGTGATTCACCCACCCAGTTGCGACCGCACATCATTGCAGACATCTTGCATGCTCAATTTGCGCCGGCTAAGGCGGTGGATTTAACGGCGGTAAGCAACGGTGGGATTAGTGTGACCCATATGGCGGGACCACACAGCGATAGGAATCGATTAGTCTGGAAGCGTGTAAATTGGTTGAGGGAGATTTCGGACAGCGATACCAGTGTGAAGGAGGTGAAATGGTGGACAGACATCAAGCTGTCAGCCGGAGGTACAGGCCAGGGTGTTTGCCGGTATTGTCTCTAAAGCATTTAGAGTTACCAAAAGGAAGATACGCACTGGCAGATGAGTGAAGATGAGAAGAATTAACGAAAGGCGAGGAACCAAAAGTCTCAACAGTTCGTAAACATTGGGAAAAAGTGAAGTAGCTGAAGAAAAAGTGAAGAGGAGGAAGAAGAAATAATCCCTCTTTACGAAACAAACCCGACTCTTGAACTTTATCCACATACAATATGTTAAAGAACTTCAGCGGCAGCACTAGAACGATTAAATCTTTCCTGGCCTGATGTAATCTGCGAGTGTGAGTAGGCCCAGTTAACTAAACGATATGCTGAACGAAGCCCCTCCTCTATTTTAGCCATATTTACTCGAAATCATTTCATCGATTCCTTTGACTTCAAACCTCATCCTCCTCTTTCCGCCTTCATCTTATTCCTGAGAAACCAAAACTCTCATTATTTGGTAAAGAATTAGCCTATCTCAAGGGTTTTACCTTTTCAACTACTTTATTTGGTTTCCCATGGAAGCGGAATGTCGCTTGCTGAATATTCCTTCTTAGAACTCCGTCTTCTTTCCGCCAGCTGAAGATTCCCCGAGAGTGGAGGATACACGCTACTTCTGATGAAAATTACCTCGCTTCTTCAGAAGATACTGTTCATTTTCATACCCACAAATCTATAAAAATCGGTAGTCCTCTGCGCACTATCATGGAATTCTAACTTGTCCACTTGCCTCACCACCAACTACTATATCAAGTGAGCTTGAGTATGACCAGTTAATCATTTTCTCGCATCATCCATGTGAATATTGTGCTTTCTGCGCCCCAATATAGTGTCCGTCTCAACTTTCTCACTTCCGGCCGATTCTTTACTATTGACTCTGCTGGCTTGAAAATGAATCATACCTGCCGCTTATGCCATTGCCGCATTACTTCACTAAACTCTCCCCAGTCTTATTCCTCTGTTGCCGTAGTGTGTGACTCCCTCCTCAAAATTTGTGGATAGTCCATCCTATTCATTGATATTCCAAACTCTGATCATGCTTTTAAGCCTGACTTTTGACTACCGTCGAGAAATAAACCATCATCATTATCATTGAATAAGCCCTTGGACTGTCTGTAGGTATAGTATCTTTGGATGAGTCTCTGCAAGCTGGGACAAATCCATCGCACGTTTGCACTTCCCGAGTGAAGGGGATTTGCAGTCCCGTTTCTGTCATTGATACAGGCTATTCAAGCCAGATGAGTCATACAGTCGCCGAAGAGAGCCCAACTACGGCTTCTGCGCTTGCGGGCTAAAGAAAGGTTGGATGAGATACGGAACGGAATTATTTAGATTTCTAGATAGTACTTAATATAAGGTGACAATCCAAACAACCCTAACGACTGCTTTGAGCGATGCACCAACTTCTTCTTGCAGAATATCATTCGGCAGGGATATAATCGGGCAGATATAGAAACCTTGGCGCACAACCGTGCATGGACGGTGCCTGAACAGTTTCTCGCTGTGCCTGCGTAGAGTTTCAGGGCTTCGTAGTGTGAACACTTGTGCACTGAATTTACAGGTGGTAAGTTGTGCTTAAGAAGAATAAATCCTCTTATACGCCCCAAGCTTAAATGCCAGAGTCCCAGTTTAGTCAAGCCTACGGTTTTGGAACTGTAAATTTAGCCATGCTCTAACGTTGTTGCCCTTTTCTTGACTTTTTCCCAGTTGGTCTCCATCCCCGATGAGGTCGACGTGCATATTCTAGTATATGATTGACGTGCACCCCGTAGAGAAGGCGGAAGTCTTCACATGAGATGTTACCGGAAGAACGTTTGTTCATAACAACAGCCATTTGGAAGCCAGATACTTTAGTAATAAAAATAATGGTATCTTTCTGAACCGTGCTCGAGACTTGAGCGTAAATAATCAATGAAACAAAATATTTACGGATTTAGAAAGACAGAGAGCCGTAAACTTCGCCGACGGTAAAATGAATTTAAGTAGTATTTGGATGAGGTAGAGTGACATCAAATTGTTCGGTATTTACTATTCGATTTAAGGTTTAGTGGAGGGAGGCAACCAAAAATCGGCTTAACACGAAATTGTTGAAAGTGGCAACACATTAAAATGTGGAAGATACGTGTACACAAGGATGGTGCAGAAAGTGGTTGACGAATGCTTACACTTCCTTACTGGGCAAAACAAGTTGTGGTAAAGCAGGCAGACGAGAAGAAATTGCATAAAACTTCCCAAGGGCAGGGGAATTATTCAATAGTACCATCCACGCAATGAGAAAGTGCTGATGCCTGCATGACTGGAGGCGCCAGATATTCTGGCGTGAAACACCGAGGACGTAATCGGATGTTGACACCAGTGCCTTGATTTTGGAAAATTGTTTATCATGGTAATTTAGGCTAATGTGAAGTGGTCCCATCATTTCTGATATGTGGGGCTGGGGCAAATGGAGACTCCGACAAGTAGGATGATATCCATAATGGTCTACAGGAAACATTCATCAATGAACCGCAATCTGAAGTAGGCATGGAGGAAGTTCAAATTGGATCCACTTGTCAAAGTCATGATACCGCGTTGAAGCGCCAAAATCCGGGAGAGAAATAGAGAAGTAACAGTCTAGATGTTGTGCAGCTCTGAAAGGCGGTGTAAAGGGAAGGCGCAATCTCCCAAGCGAGGGTTATGGAATGCGATATAAATAAACATTGGAATTCGTACAGGAGGATCAATATAACTACGGAATCTCATTAAAGCTATCGTTCCGCCCGTTTTATTGGCTGGTGGCGAAGTGGGTCCGCATATTTTGTTGGAACATCTAGACCATAATGCTGCGATCTGAAGAGACAGTACCATGGAGATGCAGTTGGCTATAGACCACAACAAGCAATGGTCTGCCAACTGAAGCTCTGTAATTAATGGCTCCACAGTTTCTAGGATGGTTTCTGGTAAAGTCTCCGCTTATAATTTGAGAAGGGACGAATGAGCTTCTATCCGGGCTGCACGGCGGCGAATTTTATCAGGCTTTGGTGGAAAAGGTCGCTGTTCTTCTCTTTTCTCCATCAATTGGCCAAAAAAGCAGCCTTCCAAGTTCTTAACATGGGGAGACGAAACTTCCTCTAGATTGTGATCGATGAATCCCAAGTCTTTCATGGGATCCATATTCGGTACTGTTAAAATACGGCAATCGGGTTGCACATGCCCCTCTTCTCAGAGGCCGAGAAGTATTAGAAAGTGTATAAAAAATACCGTGAAACTAGCTCCTTTTGTCTTAGGCGACTGACCAACCTTGATAGGGTATCCTTCAGGGACTCGCAGAAATGGGTGAGATGTTTTCGTATTGTAGAACATTATCATTCCAGTGATTATAGATCTGTGAACCCCCTAGGAAGACAAGCTAAGGAAATATATAAACCTCTCCCTCGTATAAATACCCGCAAGATCTTTTTGCTCGCTGAATAGTCTCGATTTGGAAGAACTTACCGCAGAAGTTTATCGACGCACCGAGCAAGGAAACATCTAAAAATTAGCTCCAGTAGTTTCTAGGGCTAACGTCTGCCTCTCAAACCTTTTTATCATTCCTAGTCACGTTTACCGCTCCCCGAGTCTCCTTCACCCGGCCTGTCTACCTGGGCTGAGAATCTACAAAATAAACAAAGAAATTCCGAAGCTACCCCTTCTTCTCCATGAAGTTACAGAGGTTTTGCTTCCGATACGCTGTTTTATCCTACGCGATGTTGCTCGTTTTTGGGTGTAGTGCCTATGTCTTATTATTAGCTCCATTACTGCTATGTTACTAGCCATCCTAAGACCACTACCTCTGATATCGTCTGCCCCTGTCGCCCAACACTCTTGACTTTAGAGGGGCGACTTCTGTAGAGGAGACACCCCGAGAATCGGGGACGCTTGCTCACCAGCCTCAAAACCAAGTAGTGGCTATCGGTATACAGTGGAGAATTGGCATGTCTCGACTACAAGGATCTGAACCTACGCTGGTCAAAGCGGCGAGTCCTGTGACCTGGGCCGGTTCGATCTGACTTGCTAGGCATTCGAATCAATAAACCTCCTTCTAGCACCCAGCAAACCACTGGCTCTCGATTTGATCTACCAAGTTTAAGCTTGGATCAAGGGCTCCACAACAAGTAGGAGCTTTCTGGTTAGAGCAGAAGAGAGTGTTTCGCGAGTGGGCTTCCTGCGCGGCCGAGTATCTCGGGGTTCACTACTGCAGCCTCTACTCCTTTAGTGCTCGTGAAGGGTCCCCCTGTGGGGCTAAAAATCCACATCTCTCCATTTATGAATGATGCCAAATTGGTTGCGTCCATGTCGAAAGATTCCAATCAGCATAACCTGAAAAGGGTACGCCAGCTGTCTTTAGAACGGGATCTGCCTCTGAAAAGTTAGCTAAGGCCTGCATTTAGCAAACGCAGGTAGGTACTCCCTTGAGGCATCTGAGGCCATCAGGGTAGATGGTGCCTATCCTACAAGCCAGTAGAGTAATAGACTCATGGTTTGTAATCACTGGTGATATCCAACCAAACAAATAACTTGGCTCGGCTGCCCAAAACGCTTCTAGCGCTCTCTGGCAGCTCAAAAGTGCAGTTGCACCGAGAAGGCCAAAGATTCCTTTGCCGCTATACAAAACTTTTATGCTTACCCATCTGGAAAATTATATCCACATTTGGCAGTCACAAAATGCGAAGCACATTAGAAACATGGAGCTGGAGCAGAGACTTTTGGGAGATGGTTTGACCACCTGCACGGATTCGGTTATGATCAGCGCCTCCAGAGATTGAACCTGTATTCACGGAAACGTAAGGTACTTCGAAGGGCCTGGTAGAAACCACCAGAAACAACGAAGGGGATGGTTGAGTTGGGTGGCGGAGGCCTTTATTGATGCTCACTGGCAAAACAATAGCCCGAGGACATGCCTCTAAGTTACGGAAGGAGTGAGTGGGGACTCAAATGAGGGCAAAATGTCTCTCTTTAGGGTGGTGTAAAGGACACCGAGAAGTCGTTGAGATACACGTAACTCCATCCAAAAAACTCCAAGCCTCCAGTTGTGCTTTCAAATACGATTTTTAATAAAACAATCATGAATGTGACACAAAACTGTGCATACCTCAACGGTAACCGCTCCGTGGATGAGACTCAAAAAAATGCGAGCAAATTCGGGATCGCTTGAGATTCAAGAGGTCAAATCAACGAAATGCCCTTGGAAAACGTGGACCAAGGGTCGCAGAACAAATAATAATAATATTAATATTAATATTAACATTAATATTAACAATAATGGTATATTTCTTGATCGTGGTCAAGAATGCACAATGCCTGACCAGAGAACACAGCAATTCACAGTTATGTAGGGTAATCACAATTTTGAAGTTCATGGTTCACACAATTTCCGTAATAGAACGATAAGCTTGGACGGTGTTTACGTGAACTAAAGAGGAGAGGGTTGGCACGGTCGTTGTGAATTGGCTTAGAATTCGGAACGGGGACCACGCGGTTAGCGGGATGGACGTGGGAAGGCAGATAAAGCGATGATGAAGAAGGGCAGAAGTGCAGTGTTTGCAAGAACCCATAAAGCAAATGGTATCAGACATCACAACATGAGCAGGGAGTTGAGGCCGGAATAATACACAACTTGCATTATGGGAGCCGATAACCGTCTACGATGGATCTGGTGGCCCAGAATGGATTACGGCGATCTACGGAATTTGGTGTGCAGTCGATGAAGATGGAGAGAGAGCGGTGGAGTGAAAGAGATTCAAAGAAGAGTCGGGAAGTGTAGAAGGAGTCGCGGTGTGGCACCAACTGGATATTTGAGGAATCTGTATTGGGAAACTGGTTGAGAGTGTTACCAAAAGAAGATTAAAAATAGAGTTAACATGGTGTTATCAAAGTACAGTCGAAGCTGCTTGCAGGATATAGAGAAGATTGACCCTCCATTGCATAACCCATTGTGGGGGGTGCCTGTAATACGGATGCAAGTGAGTCTAATGGGATACTCAGATTGGCCTTTCTTTTCAGGTAATTGCGATATTATATAGGAAATCACATGGAGGCAGATACCCCCACCAGGAATGCAGTGTGCTTTTAAGGAGCGTGAATGGTGAATGGACACAACTGGGAATTTCAACGAGCCATCGTGGAAACACTGTTGGAGACAAACGCTGCTGATGCCACCTAGCAAATATGCACAGGTGGCGAAGAGGAAGGAAGACTGCGGTGACTGGGAGAGGCCAGACCCGAAGGAACAGAGGAAGTTGGGTGTAATGGTGAGATTTTCTGCATACGCGATAAAAAGAATGAATAACCAAGTTGTTGGCATTTTGTTTCATTAAGGCATTGGTTTCTGTTGATGGCAAGTAGTGCATGATGAGGGCAGCAGTCAAAGAGGGCTAGGCTGACGAACTAGAAGGAGTAGGTAAGGAAAGCAACGACGAGGGCCAGACTCCGGTCCTGCACGCAGAATGAATTGAACTGTTCGTGTTGAGTACGGGAAATAGATGCTGATGGGTGATGTCAGAAATCCGTCCGGCGGTCCGGTGAGACTACCATGAATGATTGTAATCCTGTTTATGGGATCGTGATCACTGGTTAGCCATGTAAGGTGCTCCATGTAAAGCATCCTCAGGTGTGAGTATAGGTTTAACCACGGTCATTCCGATCGATCAAATCGTTCAGTCCGTCAGGTAATCCAGGGATAACATCGATTCGGTTGACGGGCTACCCAGATAACCAGTATGTTCTGGAATAGAGGAGAAGTGCGGCAGCCTGGAGAATACACCAGTTGGGGGTTATTATTAGCGGCTTAACGAAAGTTAGTGATAATGCTACTTGATGGCCAGTGGGCCGATCTACGGGAGATTAACGGGCGGAGACTGGTAGTTTTTTAGGGCATTTATTTGATGATGGAGATATTAAGCGCACGCTTAGCCAGAGTGCAGAATGGTTAGGCTGATAGGTGGTAGTATAGTGGAGGGGCCCGGCTGAGGGTCAAAAATAAAACAGTGGACGAGGGTGGCTACAGAAATAGGAATGAGAAAAGGGAGGACAGAAGTCAGGTTGTTGACCCGGCTGTAGGTGAGAGCGGAGAAATTAAAAAGAGAAAAGGAAACGTTCAGAGCTAAGTGAGGCCTTTTCATGTGGATGCGAATGTGCCGGTTTTCCGTGGTGTTATGCGTAATCAGATGCATACGCTTGCTAGGTGGAATGGGGTCCTAATATACCGTCAGCAAATACGCTGATCGGTGAGTATTGGTGGTTGAACTACGGTAATCTGCGTGGTAGGACTCAAGTAACGGAGGAGTGCAAGAAGAAGGACGATGGGACCACTGAGTTGTAGTCTGGGACAAGAGAATTAGGTGAAAGTGAGCATCTATTATTAAAGGAATAACAGTTTATTGCGGGAATTAGTGTCAGTAAGAATTTTGGTTTTGTAACTGAGTCTGCATGGCGGCAGACAAATCATCGCTGACTTTGGACAACATTATTAGTGCGTGGGCTCGAGGGGGATAGAAAAAGTAAAATTTGTGGATAATAAATCATAAATGTGCAATGATTACGTTCCGAAAACTAATACAGGCGAGGCTTTGCCCATAGCTGTTAGGCGTAGGCGTATCAACGCCGGGGTATAGTCAGAGCAGAGGTCCCATGATGTAACTAATAAGACCTTGTATAGACTACTGCATTAAGCATCAGCAAGCTGGTCAAGGATTTTGCGGGGAGCCCAAAAGGGTTGAAGCTGGGTAAGGCGGGGTCGGCAAGTATATGTGGAGAGCTCGAACGGAGTGCTGTCACCCTGCACTGGTCTAGACAAAGGAACTGCAGGTGAACTCGAAAGCGTGAGGTTTCTCATATGCAGGGTCAGGTTTAGGCTGTTATCAGAAATTCATCTGTAATGAAGGGGGCGGGGAGCATTAGCCCAAGACCTTCCCAGCCTGAAGCGAATTTTTTCGTCTTTTTTATTGAGGAGAGGGGGAGCGAATATACGCCTTAGAGTAGACTTTCCTTTTCTCCTTGATCCGCCTTTCTTTACACGTGACTCAATGAGTCCGAGACTGACAGGGATGATCGTTTATCCCCTATTGTGAGGCAGCCACCGACCAGATGTCATAACCTTCAGGGTTGTTGCTGCCACAAGCAGTGACAGAAAACAGATAGGATGGAGTGATCACTCAGATAATGGCAGTATTCCTGGGGCTATCACTTGACAGCTTTCTCTTGCCAATAACAGAGTCGGACGGGTTCCAGTATGTATGCGAGCCATCTGGTGAACGCACCTCCGATTGTGATATGCAGGGCAACTTCACTGTCACGACGAAGTTGGTGGAAAGTTATCACCACTGGCTTTGCAGAGGTTGACCACTAGCTATCGCAGTGGCAACGGGTGATTAGGACAGATAAGCCAACGATTTTCGGCCGAGAGGCGCACGCTGAAAGTGATAACTGGTGAACTGTAAAGACCATGGGATTCAGTGTACCAAAAACTGGTAAATGAGTGACAGAATGGTTTCGGTAGAAAAGTGGTTGTAGGTCCGGATGAAACAACTTCTTGATCAGTCGCGAGTGAGTGTTGCTTAGAAAAATAGGGCATTGTATGAGGAGCAGATTGATGGTGGAGAGCTTTCTCAAAACCCTGAGCCCCAGACGTAATAGTGAGTCAGTCAGGTGACGTCTAGCGGGTAATTATTGTCTTGATGGAGCTTTGAACTGGATTTATAATTGCGGGCTAGGTATCCGTATGCAAATTAAAGTGTAACATGGCAAGGTCTGATAAGGGGGAGAAGAAGAGTGAATAGATGAATGTCAAGAAGCAGGTTATTAATGGCCATTCCGTGGCTATGGGAAAGAAGATGAGAGGATGGGAGGAAATGGAAAGTTATTTGATGCCAGATTTAGCAAAACAGATGAAGATGGAACAGAATTACCGGACTAAAGATAAAACCATACTGTAGGAAATCGTAGATTAAAAGAAAGTGGAAGTTACGGAATGGAGAGAGAGGAAAAGAAAAAGAAAGAAAATGCGGCCATAACTGGGGCTTGAGTCCAGTTATTTGCGGCACCCCAGAGAACGTTCAACGACTGTGCCTGTCGAACTTTGCCGAGGGAGAACTAACAGTGCAAGTGGCAGGATCAGATGTGGAACAGAAGCAAAACGAATGGGTGAGTAACACGAGTGGAGGAGTTAAGCGCGGCTTTGGCCCAAAAGACAATGAGGTCCACAAAAAAACGGAGTTCGAAAACTATTAGAAAACTAACCCAACTTCAAAAGCCCTTTCTTCATTTATGTACGGATCCATAAGTTGGATTACAGTTTGTACTGTGAGGTACTTGCTTATGTGGGCCTTAAACGCCTTAGATGGCCTTATAGAACGTATATCATGGGGTAATTTGTTCCATAAGGCTGCATACTTAACCAGGAAAAGGTTAGATCTAAGAGCAGTTCTAGAAATGGGAACAGTAACTGTGTTATCTCAGTCTTAAGGTATACTGTGAGTCCGTTAGGTTTCTGAACTGTGGTGCTGATTCGATGATTCGCTTTACAACAACACCATGGAAGAATACGAGGTTCAGCTTCATGCGTCTGAGCCATAGCGGATCTAGTTTCAAATGTTGACAGCGTTGGCTTTAATCGAGTTGAGTGGTAAAGCCAATTAACTCTTTTGTCACTAGCCGTTAAACCTTCTTAATAGCCACTCTGTCCCACTGGCGTATGATGGAGTAGATTATGGAACAGTATTTCAGAAGGGGCCTAACGTGGGTCTTATATGTGTTGAGTTTGCGTTCTGGGAGGCGGAATGTCCTATGAAACAGGCCTGTAAGTCTTCTAGCCTTAGCAATTTGAGTGGTAGTATTTTCAGAGAAAGTTAAGGTGGCGGAATATTGCAAACCTAAATCAAGGCTGTCACCAGTCAGCGGTTACTCAAGGTCAATTTCCAATATGTGGTTCGGCGAATGAGCAAGTGTGGCGCAAGACGTTGACAAAAGACATAAATTTGGAGTGTGGTAAGGGAGCTCAGATCAATTCTGGGTTAGAGCCCCAAGTTTGGTTGCCCAGTCGATTACAGATGGTAAAAAACTGAAGTGGACTAACAGACGAGGCGGTAGCAGCAAAGAAAGCAGAGCGTCTCAAGAGACGACCTATTGAGGAATGGGATAACTCGTTTTCCGAAGGTGAGCAGTAAGCTGTACTATATCTCGCGCCCTCTTCTTTGCTTGATTACCCTTTTCAACCGTACACCCCCATTGCCGTCTAATCTATCGTTTCATCTACCGTATCACTTTCGAGGCGTCTGCCCCGAGTAAGTTCTTCCAGCTCATGGCCCGGCGGACGACTGGCTACCGGCTGCTAGCGGCTTGCAATAGGAACCTGTACAACCTTCTTAGTGGCACACAGAGACCGAATGTCTTCTCGCTTTCGCGCACGATGAATCTAAATGACATGAAATGGTCGCTGTTGTCGTGTAAACAACCAAATGCTTTCATACCACTGTAAATGTCCATAGGTTTGCCTCCTTCAGAAAACCGCCTTCACTCAAGATCACACTTCTATAATAAGGACTTCGCCCGCTTGGAAAACTTGCAAAATCTTGCAACGGTCGTAGTTGAGAGTCAGAGGGGCAAGACGTACGAGCGGAGACTCCAGGACCTCGGACTTTCCTCTATGGAATGAAGACTGCAGGGGACCCCATAAGGACATTTACCGTGATAAAGGGCTTCTCTGGGCTTGGACCGGAAAGTCCATTCCACTTAGAGCCGGACTCCTGAACTAAACATCACTGGAAGAAGCCGGCTAAAGTGCAATATACGCTGATAGCTGGATCTCACTTTTGCAATAGGGCTGTAATATACTAAAATAGACTGCTAGAAGAGGTAACAGAAATGGGAACCGTGCAGGGATTCAAGGTGTCCATAGATCGTAAGCAAAACCAGACCATTCCTGACAGTGAGCTGTGAGCATGTCACTAGATGGACGGAAGTGACGTGATTAGTTACTAAAATTTTCTATTTGTTACACGGTTTATTAGTGAAACCTTGCGATGCACAATGTCTTTCCCAGCTGATGGGCGATGAGGTTGTGCTTCTCCCTTGTATCTTTGAAATGGATTCGATGAACAGCTTTACACTGGGTGATGAACCAGTATGAACAAAGAGTACGGGTGCGGAAAAAGCTCTACTTGAAGTAGTTTTCAAAAACGCGCTGCAGGTTTACCCTATTCTGGGGGTTTACACAGTCTATGATGACCGCGAAAACACAACACACGGTACCTGATCGCAGCGAACTTTGGAAGCCTCATAGTGTATATTAAACAAAAATTCTATGAAACTTTGCTGAATATAAAGGTACGACTGTGCTGTAAACGTAAAGGACAATGTTGTCGTTGGTAGGTGGCCCACTTTTTAATGGCTGAACGCAAGTGAAACCAAAATAAACCCGCTCTTTCTTTGTCACGGAAGGAAGCCACGTCTGATGATATTATTGTAGGACTCCTGGAAGCCTAGAAGGCAGAGTAACGGTGTTCATCTTTCCGTGGAACTGGCAGTTAACGAAACTTTCCACCGGCTGCCGAAGCACGTGTGTGTAAGTTTACATAAGTAAGTGGAAAGACGTTTTCGCCCATATATATATATATATATATATATATATCAACGTGTGTGTTATCAAGCATATATATATATGCTGCCCTGGCCCGGAGGAACAACCGTAACAACTTCACTCACATGCCAGATGAAGCCCGTTCAGCGAAATCGGAAGAACCGTCTGCATTAGTAGCTAAGTTGATCGCATCGAAGCCTTTCGGTCAAAGTATTACTTTCACGACAGGTACTCATAAGTTGACCGAAAGTTGTCACTGCGGCTGACAAAGACACTAAATAACGAAACCACCCGCGTTTGTTGGCCCATAGAACTGGTGAAGAACCGAAAGTTCGAGGCGTGTGAATTGGATGAATGAGCTTTATTTGATTGTTTACCTAGGGGCAGGTCTTGAGTTGAGCCGAACCCAACCGGACAGTTCCAGCTGGAAAAGGTCTGTGCTCGGTGCCTCGGGAGGCCACCTCATGAATAATATGGTTCAACATGACCGAGTGATTCAGTTGCTGAGGACCGAATGGGTATCCTCTCCCCGCTCTTTCGGAGGTCTGAGGCTGGAAAAAAGCGATTTGGCGCACTTGAACGGTGTGCCACTTACTTGGCTGAGACTTGCAGTGTACACAGAAGTAGTTCCCTCAGTTTTGAAAGTTCGCACACTGATAATGTGCCCACCGACTGCATCTTCAGCTCTGGACCCACGTGGGAGTTTTTTCAGTTCTATGGCAGCTCTTCCATGTGGCCGATGCTGCAGATTTCTCGCCTTACCGATGGAATTGCCATATCAAAATGTTTCCTTTTCCCAAGTATTCGATATTTCGCCGACTTTATTGTCCTAAGCTGTCGGAACTGCCTAAGCTACAGTAGGCCACGCATGATATTCAAATCTGCAACATCAGTATATCTAAGAGTCAGGGTAGCCTTACCTCTTGAAGACTGTTCGGCCACTTTGGCTACAGTGGGCTGGGGGTCGGTTCAACAGGTTCTTTGCCGGGAGAAACTTTCCTGGGTCCACAGAGTTTTCCATAAGCTTGGAAACCAGGAAACCGTTGTTTAAACCGACGCTTGTGCCGTTTGTTTTCTCTGTACAGCATAAGTGTACATCCTTCCGCGAACTTAACAACCCAGCCAAATTTTTCAACCGCGGTGTAACAAACGTCCAGAACAAAGATATGACAAAGTAGCGCTCTGGGCGCGAACAAACAACAATTGGTCTATAAAAACAACCAGTTCGTAAAGACACGTCAATAGTGTAAGCAAGTGAGTGATGTTAAGAAAAACACTGAATCGCGAAGGTTTTAGGGGGATTTTCCACGACCGGTCTTTAAACCGCCCACCAAAATCCTCCCGAATCCTCAGCAGAGTCAAAGGTTTGGTACAAAGGTACTGATTCTTCCTACCTACCTAGGCCCTGCCGTCAGTGCGCGCGCCTAATGCTTGTCGTCAACGTTCTACCTATGGTCACACCCAATCCGTTGGCCACATAGACTCAAGGCTATTCTACATCTTCTACGAGAACAACTGACCGATGGCGGGTGTGAAGGGGGAACATGGGTGCTGTCCTTGGAAAGGCCGTCCTGACCTGGCTGTAGGTGCTTGCATGCGTGTGTGTGTGTGAATAATGTAATCACCGCTACTCCCACATATGCAAAAACATTTCAGTAAAATCAACAAAAACAAATTGCGAACACTGTCGCATGCTTGATAGAAGTTGCGGGGTATAGTGTGCGTCGGGTATGTGTGTGTGCCTGGATGTACAATTGAATCGCATTTATCATCACATATCAGAAAAAACCTTCTGTAATGTGAACAAAAGACTGTGAGCACCGTAACGTGTTTGACGGAGATCATGTGGTATAGCAAGTACAATGTAGGTGAGTGTGCTTCGGGGTGTATGATGGTTTGATACCTCAGCCTGCCTTGATTGCTTCCATACATGGTGTTTCTTTAAACATCTTGAAGATTAGTGCAAAGCAGTCTACTGGGCATCAGCCTTGTCAGCTTCTCCGCCATTACTCTCGAGTAGGCTAATACTGCTTATGTCACGAATGAGCACTCCGTTGGCTGTCTTCAACTTCACCGTTCTTATCATTCCGTCAGTGCTTTCGATGGTTTCCGTACCTACTCCCAAAGACCAAGCGCTGAAATGTTCGCGTTCGTCGGCGATCATAACCACGTCCCCAACTTTGAATGGTCTTGTTTTGACCAGCCACTTCTGTAGAGCCTGTAGAGCCGGTAGGTACTCCCGCAGCCAGCGCCTCCAGAAGACCTTGGCTAGATAGTTCGCTTGCTTCCATCCGTGGAGGTAGCTCCCACGGAGGTTTACCGGCCCTTGTAAATCCTCGTTCGACCTTAACATCCATAAGTCGTTCGGGGTGAGCGCCAGGTGGATGGGGCCGCCGTTCATTACTGGAACCAGGGGGCGGTTGTTCAGGATTCGCTCCATCTCAGTCATGACGGTGTTCAGCGTCTCGTCGTCGGACGGCTGCTGCTCCATGATTGACAGCAATACCGTCTGGCGGGCCAGATCATGCGTTCCCATACGCCGCCTCGGTGGCTGGCCTGTGGGGGATTGAAATGCCGTC
The DNA here is from genome assembly GCA_948099385.1 of Fasciola hepatica. Classification (NCBI taxonomy): domain Eukaryota; kingdom Metazoa; phylum Platyhelminthes; class Trematoda; order Plagiorchiida; family Fasciolidae; genus Fasciola; species Fasciola hepatica. Next base: position 10,861,197 of record CANUEZ040000019.1, read on the forward strand.
GTATGCCGTAGGCCACGGTTCGATCCTGCAGTTCGTCCCTGTTTATGTTCTTGCGCCAACGCTGCAATTCCCGGTGAGCGCCCACAAAGTTCAACCCATTATCTGAGTATATATCGGCCGGTACGCCTCTTCGGTTGATAAATCTCTGCAAGGCCAGTAGGAAAGAATCGGTCGTCATCGAATGTGCGACTTCTAGGTGTACCGCACGTGACTTCATGCACGTCATGATACATCCATATCGCTTTTCTATTCTTTTCCCGCACTTGATTCACAAGGGCCCAAAATAGTCCAACCCGGTGTCACTGAACGGCTACCAGCCCGTAGTCACCCTGCATTCTGGTAGTGGGGCCATGCGTTGTTTGCCCGCCGTGACATTGCGTCTCCTACATTGCACACACCGTCGGATTATGCGTTTTACAATCTCTCGTCCTCTCAGCAACCAAAGGCGCTTTCGGATGACGCTCGTCACGTGACTTTCCCCGGCATGTCCCTCCACGGCGTGGACGTGTTGAATCATTAGCTCTACTACAGGTTGTCGAGCCGGCAGCAGTATAGGATACTTTGTGTCGAAGTTCAGGTGGGCGTTGGTCAGCCTACCATCCGCCCGCAGCAGTCCACCAACGAGTTTGGGGCTTAAACGCTTCTGCTCGCTTCTTGGAGATGGCATGTCTTTATTGGTAGGCCCCACATCTTCCGCCCTCTTGAGCTCTCGGGCGAAAGCCCCGCGTTGTGTCATTCTGGATGTATCGTACTTTGCAGCTTGTAGCTCATCGGGACCTATCGGGCCGACCCGTATCCGGCCTGAGGGACGTAGCCCCTTCATGACTAGTAAATTTCTCTTGAACCTGGCTAACCAAACTATGGCGCGAAGTGTCTTCATCCGGGAAGAGAACCTGACCAATCGCGATAGAATGAATGTCGCTTCGACGACGTTGGCCGCTATCACTACGCCTTTGATCTCCAGTTCCACTTCCGTAAGGGTTTTTAATTCGAACACGGGCCAGTCCTGTTTGGGCAAGTGCAGGATGTTTGACCCTCTCGTCCACGTGTCTAGTTGCCTGAAGTTGGTCGCACCTCGGGAGCACAGGTCGGCCGGATTGTCGCCAGACCTGACATGATTCCACTGGTTCGTGGCTGATTTGTCGTGGATAATCGTGAGTCAGTTAGCGACGAAAGTACTAAACCGGCTCCGGACGTTGTTAATGTAGTAAAGTACGATCGTTGAGTCCGTTCAAAAGCCAGCTGACCTAATGTAGAATTCGAAACATCTCTCCACCGCTTGCACCACCCTGACTGCCAACACGGCTGCGCTGAGTTCAAGGCGTGGGATTGAGACCGATTTCAGTGGAGCGATGCGGGCTTTAGCGAACAGGATCCTCGTTGTATATTGTCCATCTCCTGTACACCATCGTCCGTACACCACAACTCCATAACCCACTTCGGATGCATCGGAAAAGGCATGTAGTTCTCCAGTCCGTGTCGTATGGCCAGGAGTCAAACATCGTGGGATTCTTATGTCCCCTAATCTCTTCAAGGTGGTCAAAAATTCTTCCCAGTCCAGCTGGTCCTCTCGGTCCAGTGACTGGTCCTAATCAACTTTATTGCGACACAGCCGCTGCAGCAAGATCTTTCCGGGTCACAGCCATGGTGAGACAAAACCGAGCTGGACGAACAAACTAGAGACGAGAGATAGTATGCCACGACGGGTTATTGGCAGCTCGGGAACGTTTAGCTCGAAAACAAAGTCGTCCGTTTCCGCGTCCCATTGTATTCCTAAAGTGCGCTCGATAGGAAGTGGACAGCCGTTCAAATCTCTTACACTTTCGGCCTTTTCGTGGTACGGAATGACCTTTAACACTTCTGGAGCGTTCGACATTCATTTTGTTAAATGGGAGCCGCCCTCTTCCAGCAATCTCGTCAGGCCCCTGAACTGCGCTAGAGCTGATTCCACATCATCGAATGACCCGAGATAGCTGTCGACGTAGAAACTCCTGCTGACGCTATCTACCACCGTTCGATGGATTAGGTCTCCATGTTTGTTCGCTGATTCTCGGAGGGCGTAGTTTGCACAGAAGGGCGATGATGTGGCTCCAAAGGTGTGGACGGTCATCCTATAATTCATCACTGCGTTGTCCCGGTCGCTCTCTTCCCACCACAGGAAACGCAAAGCATCTCGTTCTCCCACCGGTATTTTCACCTGATGAAACATTTCCCTAATTTCGGCAGACAAAGCCACTTTACTCACTCTGAAACGGCGCAAAACGTCGATCAGTGGTGTGGTCCAGTCAGGCCCTTTTAGTAGTCGATCGTTCACCGACTAACCCTGAAACTTGGCCGCATATTCGAAAACCACACGCAGTTTATTGGGTTTCTTGGGGTTGATAAACGGGCGGTGAGGCAGATACCAGATACCCCTTTTGCTGTCGGTGTTAACAGGCACCTTTTCAACGTAACCGAGGGCTTCGTTTCACTTCATTGAATCCGCGTATCGTTCCCACAGGTTCTGGTCTCGAATGAAGCGTTCTTTTAGTCGTAGTAATCGTTGGAGAACATAATTTATGTTATCAGTCCACGGGTCAGCAGATGTGCGCCATGGGAGGGGAACCTCGAACTGCTTTTTGAGGCCTCTAGTGCCTTGCCGTACCGTTTGTAGAGCAGAGTGATCCTCTTGATACAACGATGGTCTTTCGTCTCCAATGTCATGAAACTCCTTTTCATACAGCCGTTGCAGATGATACTCTATGCGGTCTGATTCGGCGGATAAGTAATTCACGGAACCACGTACCTCTACTGGACCGTATAACGTCCATCCCAGAGCCGTGCGTAGGGCATAAGGTGCCTGGCGGTCGCCCACTCTCTGGTCAAGCACCCAATGCGCCTCCGGCATGTCGCAGCCGATGAGGATGTCCACTTCATCATCTTCCCAGTCTACAACGGGGAAATCCTGCAGGTGGGGCCACCGAGTCAAGACTGCTTTCACCAACCCTGGTGCTCGCATGGGGAGATCCGCTAACGTGAATGCCTCCGTTGGTTCAATTTCCTCGTTAGTGTCTAAAGAGATGAGTTGCAGCCTTAATCTACCGGCAGTCATTACCTGTGTTCCGCCCACCGTGCTCACTGCCAACGATGACGCACATTTAGCCAGTTGGTGTTTGTTGGCAAACCGCTCTTTCACTAGAGTAGTGTCGGATCCACTCTCGACGAAAGCCAACACTTTGACCACCCCAGTTGGGGTCACTACTCCCACGGTCATCACGCTTAAACGTACCGGTTCACTGGCAGATCGTGACGTTGAACAAATAACGCTGGGTTTGGTACTCGTCTCGGTAAGGTTACTCTCGCCTGATGCAGCAGCCGATGGTGTCTGCCTGCGCAGCCCTCGTAACCACATCGATTCTTTGTCCTACAGGCTGCTGCCCGCTGCGTGGTGTTGAGACAAATAAAACATGCTCCTGCCATCCTTGCCATTCCCCACCGTTCGTCCATTGTGGCGTTGCCGAACTTGAGGCATTCTGGTAGTCCATGGCTAGTGCCACAGGATCTGCAACTGGGTTGCGCCGTGGCATCGCGTGAAATGACATGTGTAATCGTCCAAGGCCGGTATTTTGGGTATTCCCGTACAGGGGTTTGGACTTGGCTAGTACCGGGCTTGTTTGCTCGGTTGCTGTCCCGGATGAGTCGGCCGAACCTGCTGTCAGCTATCTTCGTTTGCCTGTCCAAGTATTCGGTCAGGTCTTCGAAGTTGGCTTCTCTGTCGCTTCGGCTTATCCGTTCTGCTTCTTCCGCCCACCGACCCTGTAGTTCGGGAGAGAGGTGACGGACTATGTTTTCCAAAGTGTGCATGGCATCTAGGTCAGCCCTGTAACTTAAATGGTCGAGGGCCATTGAGCAGTTCTGCATCTTAATCACCAGGTCGGCCATTGAGTAGACGTCGCTCTTGGTTCTTTTTGCCTCTACCACCACGACCTCTATTAGGTTATGGGCTACTTTGAAAGGTTGGCCAAACAAGTCCTTTAGAATCTTCCTTTCTCTTGTGTAGCCTTGTTCCGGGTCGAGCATGGTACACCCGTCGATAGCTTCTCTTGCTCAGCCTCGGCAGTAGTGAGTCAGGTAGAGAAGCCTTTGCCCAGGGTCGGTTACCTTTTTTCGACGAAAGTCTCGAACTGTTTGACAAACCTGCAGTAGTGTTCAGGTCGCCCGTCGAAAACCGTTAGTTCCACTGTAGGCAGATCGATAGGTGGTGGTTTGTAGTCGACGGCCGGCGTGGGGTTCCCTACCTTATTGCACCCTAATCTATCTGAAGTGCCAAAGTGGCTGGTCTCATGCTCTCGCTCTTTCTGTGTACACTTACTTTCTGCTTCCTGGGCCTGTTGTCTAGCCGATAACAACTGTTGTTCTAGGCCTAGTATTCTCAGCCTATACAAATCAACATCCTTACGATCAACATTGCTCTCACTAACACATGAACTAGCACTGACAGGACCAGGCGATCTAACATTAACTAAGGAATCAAATGTATCAAAAACCTCCCCAGTGACTTGCCGTATTACTTCCTGTCCAGATTCCAATTTTTTTGATCCTTTTCTTGGCATTTTGCGTGTTTTTCCTAGTTCCAAATTGATCTATTGTGTATCACAACACACGTTTGAGCAATGCGTGGCCAAATTCGCAACGGATCCCGAAATTAAAAGGCGATTATCTGTGATATTCTACGATACTAGATTATTGAATGAACAGCGACACCAAAAATATACAAACCTCATTAATGAGATCACAAGGACTCAACAACGAGAAACCGAATAGCAGCGTGCGAGCAAGGGACACGTGCGTCACGCAGGTCCAGAACAAGGATGTGACAAAGTAGCGCTCTGGGCGCGAACAAACAACAATTGGTCTATAAAAACAACCAGTTCGTAAAGACACGTCAATAGTGTAAGCAAGTGAGTGATGTTAAGAAAAACACTGAATCGCAAAGGTTTGAGGGGGATTTTCCACGACCGGTCGTTACATGCGGTACTAGTTCCACAAGCTTCCTGTACCCCAAAATATCCATCAAAGCAGCATCACCCTTCCTTAATTCCGTGCTTATTGATACCCTTTGATACGAACAACTGTTTCCGACTAAGTGTAATTTAGAATAACCCCATGGTTACCGTACCTGCAAGGGCCAGCCAACGCTGAATACTCCACTGAAAGCACTCTCGGATAACCTCTAGCCCGATATGCGTACAAGTGTTCTACTCTACTGCTTCATGGGCAAAATTAGTACCCCGTCCCAAGTAACTGGAGTGCATCTTCACCCCATATGTTGACTTAAAACAGCCCACTAAATGTTTCTAAATGCTTCTACCCCTGGTTGCCTCCAGTTCTTCAGATCGCTTTGGGATCCGTGTGAAAAACTCCAGTGACGAAGAAATCGTGGATAATCCTGCCTTTAAGTACCTGTTTACCGCTTTAACCCTGTTAGTGTTCAACGTGCGGAACAAATTAGCCCTTTTAACGCTATAAACGGTCCACCCTTCTTCATAGGGAAACCAAGTCCGACTAAGATAAGCAAACCAGGCGGGGCTGCCACTGGCTACTGCCACCTTGGAACATTTGTCGGCGTGCAAAACATATTTCGCATCCACTAAAGAATGCACCGCTGGTAGCTTACAGACCTACCGCCAAACTCAAAGAAATGTTCCTTCATACCCCGAAGCACATGGATCTGACGAAAGGGCATCCGGGAGCCCGGGTATGCTTCCCGAAAAGCTGAACACCGTGCCGTACAATGGTCTGCAATAATGGTTTCTCCTCAAATGTTGTCGAAAGCTGATCCTTCGTTTATCTACTAACACTGCTGTAACTGACGCCGCTCTCATCTGGAAGAGTAAAGTAGAAAAAAGACCCACATTAACCGCCTTCATCCATCAACGTGACTTGTAAAACACGTGCCCACCACGACTTAACTGATGAACTGCATCAGCCAGCAACACCTTGCTATGCTTAGCCGTCAAGGGTTTCAGTGGATGAGGCACGCAAAAAGCCTACCTCAACATTCTCCGACAGGACAAGCAGGTCTCCCCTTCTGCCACCAGTTCCTTTACCTTGAGGGCATTTGACTGCTCATCTGGAAGCTTTCGCCCTATCCTTAAGAAATGAATGTCTCACTGTAAAATATCCGCTGAAGTTATTCCGCTCGCATGTACAAATTTCCCAGGCATTGCGAAAAGTTGCCATCGTTCCGACAAAGTGCGCCCCCTGATCAGGAAAGAACCTCCTACTCTTAGCATGCAGCTTGTCCCTGAATAAATGAAAACCGTGATTACGCTCGAGGAACTTACATTAATAGTAATGGTTTATTTCGGGGATGCCTGAAGCATGCCTGAACGCATGATCATATGGCACAAATGAGGTTACTAAAAGAATCCCTGGATATTCATTTTGGTAAATGCAGCACAAAAAGGTGCACCTTTTTTAGAGGTCGCATGAATGAATGCCCGGCAAATTTGAATATGAAGGTCAGGTGGACACATCGTCCAGTAGCGAGTGAAATGGGCCCCGCGGTCGAGATATGTACTGAAGTGTATCGGAGACAGAGTAAAAATTCTCAGTATTTTAGGTGACATCGATGTAAAGTCGCACAGAAGAGTATGCTGACAAAAAACCTTAGAAAAAGCACCAAAGAAAAATCGAAAAAATCTTGGTGTTGAAAGACATGCACTTGAACCAATGGCTCGAATGACCCGGAGAATGGCAGAAATATAATATCGAAGGAGTTGCGAGGTGTTCTCTGAGGAGAGGAATTGCGCAAATGAGACAGAGTCCGACATACCACTGAATTAGTACTTACTAAGGCACCCATGATGAGGTGTGGGTAGATGCCCGAGCCTGAGAATTAAGTGCAACAGAGTGACAAAAGTTGGCAGGTGAGTGAAATAAGATTCCAATAAAGGGTTCGTTTTAGGTTAATTGGTGAACGCAAGTTGACAATAAGGTGGACGGAGGAGTTGATATACGATGATCTTATGAGGTCATATGAGGGTGGTGCATAGATGATACGGTCAAAATATGTAGACGATTGCCTAACGAGATATGCTGATAAGAATCTGAAATAAAGCATCTAAGAAACAACCGGAAAGTCAATAACTTGGCGTACGCATAGTTCATTTCCAGCAAAGGTTCAGGGAGGTCTTCGGCACAGATGCCCGATCGTCGAAGACTGATGAAAAGAGTGGCAATAGGTGTTAGGTGGGTGGAATGTTGTTCAACTACTGACTTATCGGGGGTGACTCCAAGAGTGGCAGATGAGGAATACAAATTTTCAACGAAGTGGGCATAATAGTGGTTTATATGTTTCATATCTGATGGAATCAACCAGAAGTAGAACTTCACCGGAACCTTTGAAAAGTGCAGATAATTGTGTGACTGGGTACGTTGAGGAAAGTGCAACCTGAGAATTCGGGGAGGGGGGGGACAAGCAGAATGACGGCGGCCCAAATTACGGGTAGTTGGTTTTCAGCTAAAGATATAGAAAAAGCCCTCAATGGATTGTGGTGCAGGTGGCCGACCATGATAACTTGGTGGAGCAGCAGCAGAAGTTCTTAAGTGATTTATATGCGGTACAACCATGGATTTGTCTGGTTTTATTTGTGAATAGCTTTGGAGCTCCTAAAGTTGGTAAAAAGTGGGAGCGGGAGGTGGACATGTAGTGGACTGATAAAGTTGTATAAAAGTGGTCCATATGAACAGCTCTCAGGAATTGCGGGTGATTGCATAGCTGGATATGCTGAAGAAAGTCTGACATGGAAAACTGAGGAGGCAATCGAACTATTTATATCGTGGATTGTGGATACATCATTGCCAATGCAACTGTCATGAAATGCAAATGGCTGAATGACAGGAGATCCTAGGGAAGGATACAATGGAAAGGAGACCTGGTGTCACGCAGATGAAGAGCAGGAAGGAGGACTATTTCGTGTTTCATGATATTGTTGGCAGGTGGGAAACGAATCTTGAAGTGGTGGTTTTGTTTGGGTAAATGGGGTGGTGACATACAAATTGCCCAGTAGATGAATGGTCCCTTCAGTAGCACACGGATGGCAGCAAAACGATGCAGGGGAAGTTGTTTTTCAAACGGCAACTGGTGTTAGTGGGTAGGCTGGCCGCGCGCTGGACACCTAACCTGAAAATCACTTCTGGTGATAGGGGGTGCGATTCGCCGGCCTATTTGCGCCCGCATATTTTTGCAGACGGCCTGCACGCCCGATGTGCGCCTGCCAAAGCGACGGATCTAACCGAGCCCCGCACCGTTGGGATCGACATGGGTTTTCCTTGTGGGGCCAAGCGGCCGTAGTTATCAGGTAGTTCGTGACCAGGCACCAGAGGATCCCGGAATGTAACCAAGGGAGCGTCGGTCGGGTGGCATACGAAAAGCCGACGGTCAGGTAGATGCATAGACCAGATCAGTGGCCAGTGTGGCCTCTAGAGTATTAAGAGCCATCGAGAGATAGGTTCACACGAATGAAGGTCTGGAAAGCGGGGGAAAAGTAGATGAACGCAGTCTTGGATGCTCCCAGCTGAGGATAACGGGTAATCGATACAAAGAGGCAATGCCAATGGACACAAGCCCTCTGGGACTAGCTTTTCGACTGCAGGAGGCAGAAACACTAAGAATTTCTACTCAAGTTTGTCTGTCATTCACGGCTGGTGTTTGTAAGATTCAAAAGTCTAGACCCTTCTCGTAGGCTTGGTTATCGTGTACGTCTACATTGAGGAGCTCTAAGCTTTGGGTGACCGTGAGGACTTTATCCAAAGCACTTCTAGGCGGATGGCCGGAGGTGGAGCTGCGTAGTCTGGCGGTAACTTATTCTACAAGCTGGAGTACTCTGTGATGAAGAAGTGCAAACGAAAGCTAGTGTTGGTAATGGGTGTTGAAAGGGTAAGAATTCTAGAACGAAGTGGATGGCTAGAAACAGGTGCAAAGTGCGATGGATTAAAAGTATATGCCTGGGTGTGTAGGATGTTATACCGGAAAATAGGGTTCAGTTTCATGCCGCGAAGCCACAAAGGATCTGGTTTAGAAAACGAGCTGCTTTTTTATAGGTGGGGAATGAGCACCATCCCATCAGCTACCCAGCAAAACCACATTGAACCGATTCGGTAACAATTCTGTCTGGCTTGCACATACTAGAAAAGATCAACGGGCAAGATTCTAATAAGGGCTGGCATGAAATTTATCGAGAAAGCGAATGCGTCATCGAAGTCGGAAGGAGCGAAATATTAGCCATAAGCACTTTCTGGTCTTAGCGACTTGGAAGGCCGAATATTCTGAGAAATAAATGTGCACGAATAGCCTACGCCAAGGTCCCGAACGACTTGCTTGCTAGCAATGGATGAACCACAAACGGCCAAAGACCGTTGAGGTGGGCTACATTCAAATGTAAGTACATCACATTTGTCAGTGGAAAAATTTACCTGCGAGGCTCAACACCATCTATCGAATGCAGATGTAGCTTCAGAGATGTTTAAGACAGCCGAGGCTAAGCAATCAGGCTTGAACGAGCAAAATATCTTATTGCCATCACGAAAAAGACATGCGGTGCCATGTCTCACTGAGAGGAATATGCCGCTTATATACATAAGGAACAGCAGAGGACCAAGGACTCTACCCTGTATAACACCACTTTTAACCGGTTTAGGACTGGAACAGTGTCCATTTATTGAGACATTCTGAGAGCAATTAGACAGATGAGAACCGATCCATGATAGTCAGTGGTCAGTAATGCCAAAAGATCGGATTGTGACCAGAAGACGAGATAGCGGCACGCGGTCAGATGCCTTCGATGTACCCTAGTAAAATGCTATGGGGGCCTTTTCATTGTCTGCCGTCGCAGTATTGGGATTCAAAACATCAAGTTGGAAATTTGCGCAAGATCTTGACCGGAGGAAAACGTGATGTCGAGGATTGATAATGTCCAATTTAAAGAGGTACAATGTGTTCTTTTAAAATTTTTCCACTGGCCGAGGGAGAAGAGGTGTATGAATGATGAAACGGTGGCTTGTTACCACGTGCAGTAAGCCTTTCTTGTGGAGCCGAATTATGAATGAGCATTTCCAGTTTGTCGGCACCAGACTGGAGTTTACTGATAGGGTAAATGGAATGAGTAGTAATTAAGGTAAGTCAGGTACGCATTTAACTATGGCAGCGGGCGGTAAACCTTCAGGTTCTGGGTGAGATGATGACTTGAAAGCGGTCAATAATTGGGAGAAAAATAAATCGCCGAATTCCACTGCGGACAGAGTTGAAGCGGCGATTGGGTGAAGAGGCGGAGGGTCAACAATAATAATAGGGGTCATTGTTGAGGCAGAGAATGACATGAAGGCCTCGGTAATAGATAGGGAAGTAAAGGCGGATACATTGTCCGTTGAAACCGCTTGCGGGATAATTCTACGAGCATTAGAGGTTCTGACCTTGTACGGTGATGACAGTCTAAGAGATCTCTTTGGGTGTTGCAGAGCCTTCAGTTCCTGTTTACGCGGTGTAGTTTATTCAAGCCTCTGAATAGTAGAGGTGGGGAGAAAAAGTTGAATAAGAATTGCAAAACCGTGTGTAGTATAAAAATCGAGATTACGCTGGAGGCACTTATATGCCACCTTGTGCTTCATCCCAGCAGCACGGACAAAAACAAATGCCGGGCTCCGTGCACGACTTTATCGGGGAATTTTTGGATGTCAACATTACGATACTCTGTTGCAGCCATTTGAGGCCTCCCGTTGTGAACACAACAAAACTTCACAGGATAATAAGGAAGCGACCTCTGAATGGCACCGGGGTGCTTGCGCATCCAATATGAATCAATTTCCCCATCATAAATATGAGAAAAATTCAAAGTTTCCCTCCGGAAACCCGGAAAAGCATTTCCAAAATCTGTAAAACTTTTGTAAGTATCAAGAACTGCCCGAGCGAATGTTCCGCAGTCATCGGCCATAGCGGACCCCGTTGCACTGGCAGCCATCGCGGCCAACGGCGGTTAAAATCTTGATCAAAACCCTTACAAGCCCTTGTGGAACACACAAACAAAAGTCGCACCATAGCTTTCCACGACAATCTCATTTTCTACATGCACCAATTCGTCACTTCCAACCGTTCACAAAATAAGGTGCCATAACTTAAGTAGGGCTACATTTAAGCCCGTAGGCCCTGACACCATCTCGATGGATCTGATGTGACGTATTGGCATAGGCGGAGTTCCCTTTCTCTCTGTTACGAGAGTTGGTGCCTGCTTATACACTTCAAGTGCTTCGACTCATCGCGTTTTCATTTTTTTGTGCCTTTGTAGATCGTTCCCATGCAACCCTGTAAGACATCGCAAGTCCCGTGCGGCTTGAATTTTTGAAGTGCTCTGCGTTGATCCAAGCTCCTGGAGTGCACTGTGTAGTGACAGAGGTTATGTCGCACCGCCGTACGCGCTGGGGTAACTTCGAGCGGGGATCCGACGAAATAAACTGCGCGGCGGCAAGGGCTCACCTAGTGTGCATACCGCCGAAGGAATTCCAGGCCCTCGATTGGCCGTGGTCATTACCTGTTCCGTGCAGGGCCGCGTGCGGCGTGCGGCGTGCGGTCTGGAACTCTTTCTGTATGAAGTTCGATAGGATTTTCAAGACGGAATCGCTTGCTACACCCGAGCTAAAATAGTACGGCAAAGCTGGGCCTTCTTCCACTCTCCAGTGACCTATACTCCAGACCATTAGCAACAAAAGATGCAAGATGCGATCAAGGTTAGTAACCTGAACCCTTCTGCGTTGCCAAATAGTCTACCTTATGATCGCCGGCAATACCGGATGCAAGATACTGTCAAGCTTTGTAGTCTGGGCGCCTTTTCTTTTTTCATTGCCCTATTATCCAGTGAACTACCCCTCAGCTCACCGATGACATTTAGACAACAAGATGTTCGCAAGATCCCGGAATCTGTAGACCTCATCCTTGTATCCGTGCGCTACTTCAAAACCTAAAGACAACAGGAATAGCCTCGAGAAGGCATAGAAAACTGGTGATTCACGGAATTCCGGCACCGCATATAAAAGTACGGAGAATAAGTATTGGGGCCATAAGATATCACATTGTAAACTAGCTAAGATGCCTTGGCCTGTAAACCAGGCCACAATCTAAAGAGGCCTGAGGCTAGGAAAATGGAGGGCAGATATTTTTGAAAAAGTCGGAAAGCCGAGACCCGCCTTAGTGAAGCCCACAAACCTTAGGCAAAAAGGCAGGGTTTTAGCTGACTCAGAAGGAGTGTGGATGCTCTCAAAAGGTCGGGTTTTCGTACAGCCGGATGACGCTTCCGGTAAGTATACCACTCACGAAACTTTGAATGCGGGCATAGATGCTGCCAGCTTGAAATCTCCGAAGCTGGCAAAAAGACTAGTCATAGTACCCGCGGATGAGAGTTTTACGGAGGACGGCGGATGCTATAAACTGAAAGATGAGAAAAATAGCGCTGAAGGTGGGATACCGGAGGGTAGCGCAGAACCTTCTCTCGTAAAGACTGTAAACATCGCAGGGGGAAATGCGACTCGTGAAACGGGGAGAAACGGGGACAGCTGTGGAGTTTAGGGTTCGAAAGCTTGAAAAACTACAGTAGATGTCCTAATAAGAAAAGACTGTTGGCTGCTAGGAGCTAGCTGATTATATACGCGAATGCTCTAAGCATTCAAAAAAAGTGCGATGAATTAGCAGCCAAACTAGGGGATGAGAGATGGTTGCGCTAACCGAGACTTGGCCAACACCGCAGAATGTCATCACTCACATTTTGTGGGGGGCCTTGAGCAGTACATGAAGGAAAGGGGCGAAGACAGAGTAGGAGAAGCAGTGCTGTTGCTGGTTGCTAAGAGCCTGCGCCAGCTAGAGGGTATAGAAGTGATGTTGCCAAATTTCCCCTGTGTTAGCTTTATAAATGGAAAGCAAAGAGGTAACGTGACTTTACTTAGAGTTTGCTGAAGCCCCTTTTCTATCAGAGTGGAGGACACTGGATTGCTGGCTGTAACTGACACGGTCAATAATAATGAAGCAGTGCTCATTATGAGGGACACCAGCGCCCCAGAAGTGGATCGGGAATTGGAGGACGCACCACCGTGATCTTTCGGAGAGGCACTTCTGCAAGTCTAAGCAGAAGTGCTCGTCCAACAAACGCAGCGGAAAACGCGTTGGAGGATAAAGCAGAACTCCCAGATGCATGATTCAATAATGACGAAGTGAGAAGGGGACTTGGGTCCAGTGGTCATCACAGCACCACTAAGGAGGGGCGGCCACAGGGTGATAAACATCGAACTGGTGGAAAGTGAAAGCAAACCACCGGACAAGTACCGCCTCGTGCTTGGCGGGCCAAAGACCCCAGCGCTATTGGACGCGGCGGCGGAACTGAATTGGGAGATCACTCATGGCAGCATAGAGGAGAAGCGAAGTCATATCAGGGGAAACCTAAAAACACCTCTGGATGGTTTAGCACAGTCAGAGGGGATTAAACGAAATGGCTTGTCGCCATGGTGGGAGTCAAGTGCACAGAAAGCACAGGCTAGATAACACAAGGTTTGGTGCTGGTTTAGGAATAGCGGGAGCGCTGGAAAGCTACTGGAATATATGACGGCTCATGGAAAGGCGCTGAAAAACCCAGCTGGAGTGCAGAAGCCAGCACGAAGAGAGGATAGCTCGGGGAGTGAAAAGCAACCCAAAAGCATATTTCAGTTATGTCCAGTCAAAGCGAACCCTACGGGTTGCAGTTGGCAAAGTAAAGGACTCGAGGGGCGAAAACACTGAAACGAATTAAGACAAGACCAAAGTATTTCTCCAATACTTTGAGGGAAAGCGCAGAAAATATAGCAGAGAAACACGCCTAGTCTCTGTCCACTCAGCGATACGGGAGTATCACTCGTTCAAATCGATGAATACGAAGTTTAGCGGGAGCTAGCAGGACTAGAACCAAGTAAGGCAGCAGGCCCAGATGAAACTCATCCAGCCCTGCTGAAGCTGTAACGAGTATTCAGATCGTGAGTCACGAGTAGCCAAATTAACGAATCCCAAAGTCAGAACAAGATTGATTCGCTGAGCCTACGGCACTGGATCAACAAATGATACGCATATAAACATGTGCAAACCCCAACTATACGGCCACAACATTTAGCAACGAGGACCAGAGTTCAATACAGGTCAATGTCAGGTACCACCGTCACGGCAGTCCGAGTTCGTATCGAAAACGTGCCACGGCACACGAGCAAAACAAACAAATGTTCAAGTACAGTAAGTGATGCATGCCGTACTTGTTCGAAGGTCAATAAGATAAAGAGTGTAGTCCCACCAATATGTATATGACTACGGCTAAGGAGTATCTCCACACGTGCACGGTACAGGAGCCACTAGCCAACCTGCTGGCGGAACCTTATTCTCTGCTATTCAACCAGTCTCTCAGGGGCTTTCAACCTCCAAGTGACTGGAAACTGGAGCAATTGGTGCCACTCCACCAGGGTGAGAGTAAAGGGGAAGCTTCAAACAGCAGACCAGTAGGTTTGACGTCTGTGGTGTTGAAGGTCCTGGACAGGATCCTACAAAACCAAATGATTGCCTTCCTATCCGGGAGTGGAGTGATAGGTATGTACCAACATGACTTCATGTAGAAGAGATCGTGCACGACGGATCCGGTGTGCTTCCTGGATCAAATTAGGAGGAGACTTGACGACGGGGCAAAGGTGGAGGTCTGTGACTTGGACTTCAGGGAGGCCTGACTCGGCAAGCCACAGGCTGCTAGTGCACAAGCTTCCAGCCTGTGGAATCAGCCCATCGTAGGTTGACTGGATAGCTGATTTTCTCAGAGAAATAAGGTTGTACGTAGAGGTTGAGGGTCGCAGGTTCAGTAAGGGTGGGGTTGCCAGTGGGGTCCCACGGGGTAGGTGCCTGAGCCACTACTGTTTCTGGCATATATAAACGACTTAGCTCATGGGCTGGATTGCCCACACTTTACTTCTGCCGACCACGTTAAGATAGTAGGAGACCCTGAGGAAGGTGCCCCCGATAAAGTGTTCCTGTGGTGAACTGAATGGGAGCTCTCACTCGGCACCACTAAACGCAGGCAACTCTTCGAGGACAACCCTCAGGACGGCCCAAGAGAACTTGGGGACAGACATACCGGGGTGGCTTTGGAAAGGAGCGATACCGTCAAAGAACTAGAATTTTTTACCACTGCTGATTTCAAAACCCAGATGCAGTGTTTGGAAGCCGCGAGTGGAGGTAATAGTGCCCCCTCACAGTTAATGAGAACCGTTGCCTCGCTGAAGCCGTGGGTACTGGTACCTTTCTACACAACCCAAGTAAGACCACTTCCAGGGTATGCCGTTCAAGCTTGGCATCTAAATCCTATCCGGCACAGACAACCACTTGAACGTCTGCAGAGGAGATTAACACGAATGTTCACTGAACTCCAAAACAGGTTATGTGAAGAAAGACTTATAGAACTGAAGCTGTTCCCTTTAAAACGGATGAGGACGATGGGGGACTTCTGTGTGTGCGTTGTGTGCGTGCATGCGTTCGATCGAGCGCTCTACGTGATCTGCCCGCCTATCTTCCCCTGCGCCTACGTACAATGCTATGATTGGTTGCTCATGTCCACTCAAAAGGTCACTGTGTATTGATTGGTTATTTTGTCGATAATGCTCGCATAGTCTGTGTCTGGCACATATTACATACATGCTCGTTTACGCGAGCGACCAGAGCTCCGCGTTCCGGTTTACAACACAACATTGGCGTCGCAAGCAATGTCTACATCAATGAATACACCTACAATGTTCTGGATAGAAGCTAAAGTGCTCCGTTCACCAGATTCGTGGACTTCCTGGAAGACCACATTTTTGGATTGCTTGGATCTACTCAGACTGCTCAACCCAAGTTTCATTCCGGACGATTCGGTCAAACTGAAAATCTCGTGGAATTATCTGGGTACGGAGGGCCAGCTGCTACCTGGCATTCATTCTCTACTTCGGAAAACTGCTTTCAGTGAGGCACTCGAAATAATTGATAAAATTTTGTATGCCACGTCAAATGCTTATGTGTAAAGGCTTAACTTTTTGAGGATTTCCAAGAAATGCGGGAGGCCTTTAGAAGGCTTCATTCTAAGAGTTCTTTGCCACTATTATTCCCGCATACCTGCCAAGAAGTTCGAGGATGTCATGCTCATCCAACGATTTATCGCAGGAGTGAGAAGTGACAAAATCCGAGAATGTCTTTTAGCAGAACATGCGTCAAAATTATCGTGGGGGGAGCGTACGAATTGGCATGAATCAAGCAACAGGTCCGTTCAGATTGCTGTTCATTTCCAAAACCATCACAGTCTGTTTCTGGCATCCAGAAAGGTGATCCACCGGCACGTTTTTAACCCACCGGCATAGGTTTTTGTTGTGGCCCAGTGTCTCGCCCAGCGAACCATTTTGAATGCCCCACTTAAAAGGGTAAATGTCGCACTTATTCTAAAATGGGACATTACGCCAAAGTCTGTCGTCCAAGGTCGATAAAAGCGTTAGATAACAAACCTGCGGTCGATACTGCGAGATTTACTCGTCACCGAAACCAATTCTTCCCTACATTCTGAAAATAAACTGCGTTGCACACACTATTCACCTGTTAGAGAACCACGATTAACCTGCTCTGATATCATTGGGGTACGCAACAGGCTTAGCAAACGTTGACCAGGCTTTTCGACAGCTCGGAAGTTTGGTTTAGCCTCAGTTTCATCAACCGACTGGTTGCTTGAAGTCTGTTCTGTCTGAGTCCACCTGGCACCGGAGAAGTCGACAGCATCGCCAACTTACCTCATGTAACTCAGGAGGCAAGGCGCGCTCCAGCTCGTTAGCTCTGGCCATTAGCTCATTCAGTCTCCCATCTCCTGTCATTTAAACAGGGTAACCAATATAATTACTAAAACCCATCAGTTGCTGTCGTTTTTCTTCTTTATCCGCTGGATGGGAATTGAGTCCGCAAATCGTGCTTGCGTCTAAAATACCTTTTTCATTCCTTGAGAGTCGCTTTAAACATTTAACTGTGCTCCTGACCGTTTATGAGTTTGACAGTTACTCAAATTCTGCCATAGGAATGAAAGGGATTATAATGGTTGATTCATGTGTGGAAACCTCACAACCTCGGCCCCATTGCAGTGTACATTTGTGACACCCAAAAATGGCCAATATTTGACCGTAATGCTATGGTTTCTCTGAACCTTGTGCCTTCGGTTGACCGAATATATATATATTCCATCTGTATGCCTTCACTACGTCGAAAACATCCGGCATTAGTGGCCGAATCAATTGGACCTATTTCCAAAGCCGTACGTTAGATTCGCTTGAAACCAAATGCAGAGCCAAGGTCTATCTCTCAACCTTGACCAATACCATTGGCTGAAAGGGAAGCCATATCGGCTGCCACACAAAAAATGCCTCAGGACGATATCATCGAACCAATATCATGCTCAGCCTGGGCACATCCTCTAGTTTCAGCTTTAAATGAGATGATAGCGTCCGACTTTGTACAGATCTTCGGACATTGAATGATCAGGTGGTCGTTGAGAAGTCTATGTTGCCAAGCCCTGACGAGTCAGTGGTCAGACCTTTGGGTGCTAAATGTTTTCCCAAATTGGATAATAAAAGTGCTTTTTATCACATGCCACTTACGGAAGAGTTCAAACGGCTCACTGTTTCTCTTTCGTGGGAAGGTTTGTTTCAGTACAAAGTTTTGCAAATGGGCTTAAGCTCAGCTCCATCAGCATGGCCGAGATTTACCACCCAGTCTTTATCTGCACACCACGGATGTACTGTTTACATGGACAATGTGTTTTTAGAAGTTCTAAACAACAGCATGATGCCAATTTCCAAGCCGTGTTGGATTGTCTTTATAGGTTAACTTGTGTTTGACTCCGGAGAAATATGTGTTCCGCACAAAAGAGATATCGTTTCTGGGCAATATCATATCCCACAATGGGGTTCGTCCCAAAATTGAAAATTTGAATGCGATCATAAATAAACCGGAACCTACTGCACCAACTCAGCTCAAGCGTTTCCTCGGTCCTTGTTCTTATTACTTGACACATCTACCGCATCCCGCTACTATGGTAGAACCACCTCGAGCACTTTGAGTGCTGGCTCCCCACTTCAATGGACCGATATTCAGCGTGATGCCTTCATGTGTGCAGAACGAACGATTGCTTCTGTTCCCATCGTCAGTATTTTTGACGAAATATGCTACGCTTTTGCTTTATTGGACGCATTAGACTTTTGGCTAGTAGTAGCCCTTCCCCAAATTCAACATGGACAAGAAAAGGCTAAAGAGTGCACACCAAGAAAGCTTTCGGGCACAGAACGTAAGTACTCAGCCAGCGGGACAGAAGAGCTGACCTGAGTTTGGGCTTGTGAAAACTGGCGTCTGTATCTCTTTGGTAGACATTTTACCCCACAAGCTGATCATGCAACTTTTAGTACTTTCCTGAAGGGTGGAAGTAAAGGTCACAGGCCAGTTCGTATTGGCCGTAGGCGTGCGAGAATACTATACTATTATTTTGCGATACAACAAAGATGTGGGTTTGCAAACCAGGTTGCCGATGCACTTTCGCGTCTGCCGGTAGATGATTAAGAAATAGCAAACGACGCGACCAAAACTGGAATAATTCTGCGCTGCATGATTTCGGAATTCAAGCTATGGAGAGAGAGATCGCGTTAGGAAGTATTGGAGGAATGTGGACTGCGGTAGGTCAAACAATACATTCAGGGTGGATGGCCTCCCAAGTGAAGTATTATTCCCGATGAACAAAGATGTTACTACAATCCATGAGAGGGACTTCCAGTGTCAGATGAATTTGTTATGAATTGATCGAGGTTAATTTCACTATCTACTCTGAAACACGAAATTATAGTATGTGCGCACGAGGGACATCCTGGAAGCACAAGGACCCAAGGGGGGGGAGGAATGGTTTCGATGGCAGCCTTTGTATTCTTCCGTTGCGGTCACTGTTACTGACTGTGGACCTAGTCGACATCCCGATAAAGCAGTCAAACCCATACCGGCACGAATACAACCAGTGGATTATCCAATGCGGCTATGAGCAAAGTTGTCTCTTGATATCACAGGACCATTTTCAACAGCTCCAACTCAACAACGAAGTGCTCTAGTTGCCACTTGTTATTATAGAAAGTGGCCTGAGTTACAATTACGCGGAGATATAGACCCTTCTACGATAATTCGGTGGATGAAACACCTCATTGCTCGTTTCGGTATACCAGAAGAGGTCGTTACGGTCAATGGCCCACAGTTCATCAGCTTCGAACTCGAGGAATTTCTAACCCGTCAAGGAATTAAACATTCACGAACCGTGCCGTATAATCCTTCATGTAAGGGCATGGTAGACCGCCTCAGTCTTTCACTGATAGGGAGTATTCAGAAATTACAGTGACGAGGAGCCTCATACGAAGATCCCGTACTTCAAGCGCTGCTAACACGTCGCACCAACCATCACAGGGCAACAGAGAAGACTCCGGGAGAACTTACGTTTGGAAGGGATTTTCGTTCAAAGCTTGAAGCAGCACATTAGATCGAAAACGACAAAATGGGACCCGAATGGCTCCGGAGACAGAACTATCAGGGTACTCACACGAGAACAGCGGAAAAGCTAAGCCCAGGAGCTAACGTTCACTTGCTGAACCAGACAGGATGAAGGGGCGAAGCGAGTTTCTCACTGCCAATAGTAATGAAGCTTGTTTTGGGGCCAGGCACGTCAGCTCTATACTGGGAAGCAAGCTACAGTGATTTCTCAACCTATCCTTTCCGAACAACGCGGTGCCAATCAACGGACAGTGCGTCGTTCCTCACGAACCCCAAACCCGATGAGCTCTGTATAAACGAATAAAACATTGATAATGGAGAGGTAGTGATGTCGGGTGTGCGTTGTGTGCGTGCGTGCGTTCGATCGAGTGCTCCACGTGATCTCTCTGCCCATCTTCCTCTGAGTCTACGTACAATGCTATTATCGGTTGTTCATGTCCACTCAAAAGTCACTGTGTATTGATTGGTTGATTTATCCACGCGTAGTCTGTGTCCAGCACAGATTACATATATGCTTGTTTAAGCAAGCTACGAGAGCTCCGCTTTCTGGTTCACAAAACAACAGGGGTCCCAGTTACGAATTCAGGGTTATGAGGGGCTTCTTGAGCTTGGAAGGACTTTAGTTGTTCTCAAGAAACACACGACAGGCTTGGAGGGCACAAGCTAAAGCTCGTGAAAAGCCTTCGCAATAAGGTAGTTAGGGCAATTTTCTTCTCCCAGCGAAAGGTAAATCGACGAAATATACTTCCGTCCCCCGTGGTGGAGGCGCGGACTGTCGCCGATTTCAAAAGGAAGTTAGATATCTGCCGGAACAGCTTCACTGGAGACCTGGTGTAAAATTTCAGACTACCTCATGACCCAGTGGGTAGCTGGACACGTAGTGCTTGGAGCTACGGCATAAAAGGTTTCAGCAGGAGGCAAAGGATCTGGACAGGGCAGTGAACGTCACGTGTGGATTATGGTGAAATCCAACTTCTCTCGCTAACCTGCAGAGGTAAATTGAAACCCAGTTTCATAAGCCAGTCCGACAAGAGTGAATATACTTACAGTAACACCTATTTTCCACACTTCGTACGACGCCACCACGGATTAAAAAGCATGTGGCCGCGCACACAGCTCAATCGTTGCAACTTGTGAGGCACGACTATATGGGGAGAGACTGAAATTACTCGAAACACAAGACAACTAAACACAACCCCTAGTTCCCTCCCCAAAAAGTCACTAAAATGGAGCAGTGTTCCTCGCCCTGGAGGAAGGTTCCTACAAAAACAAAGAAACAAACGGCCGACTTGTTGCACCTTACCGGTGGTCTCTATCTTAACAAATTGGGGTCAGAGTATGACGTGATAAAAGGAGCCACCGAGCCTCCACCGCGGAAACCGACAGTAAAAAGTGAGCTACCGTGATGGATTGCCAAAATTTAAGGTTTTAAAAGAGTCCCAGAGGACACTGAGGAAACCAAAACGTCTAAAAATCAAAAGTCGGAAAAAAGAAGAGAGTGAGGTGAGCTCATGGGCAAGTGATGCAGGGATCTGCTTTGCTGGCATCACAAAACACGACGCAACACATAACACTTTCCCCAACGCAAAACTGGTCCTTGACCTGTTTTGGAATCAAACTAAATATGTAGCATAAGTTGGTTTGTGTAGCGTGGCAGGTGGAATCCTAGTACGATGGAGTGTCTTGTATTTGACATCTTAGTTCAGCACTTTTTCGCCCTCCCTGAAGCCAGCATCGCAGCTGCTTCTAACCAATTCCCAAACCGGTGAACTTCTCTCTTTTATATTCCTATTTACGCTATTATCTTATTCTTCGTCGTCATTATTAGTTTTCTGTTCTTATTGTTCTTTCTTCTGGTCTTCCATATTCCCTATCACACTCCCAGTCGTGCTTGTAGAAGCAGCAGAAAGATAGAAAGCCTTCAATATCATCCAAGCAAGCATCACCACGGCAGTCTAGAAAGAGAACCAGCGAACACGAGCATCAAGGTCTCACCTTCAACGAGGCCCTCTCGTAGTGCTATCATGTCTCATAGTTCAGTGGGGTCTGAGGTAACTTGAACCTTTATCGGAATCCTCTGGTTTTTGGGGAGACAACTTGCAACCTGACCACTGGAAAGAAAACTACGTTTTGGTTTTTTTATTGCGACGTGCGAGGATCTCTGGAGCCGCGGGTGCAAGAAACTGGATGCAAATTTGACTCAAGCCTCCATACCCTGCGATCTGATCTGATCTGAACCACATTAAACTTCAGTGGCCCGCCCCAGTAGCAACCGGGGTCCCCCAAAGTCGGTCTCAGGTCCCCTTCTTTTCTTGATCTACATAAATGATCTTCCGACAGCCCTCCCTGCGAACACTGCCATGTACGCAAACGATGTAACCCTCTGGAGTTCAAGCGTTGAAAACCTGCAAACTGCAGCTGATGGAACAAAACGCTGGTCCGAGGATTAGAAACTCCCAGTTAATGATGACAAATGCGTGAGCATGTCTTTCGGCAAAGAGACTGGTCACACGTTTTCCCTTAACGGAGCAATCACTGCCTAGGGTTGACCAACACAAGGTGCTCGGTTTCTGGTTAGATTGTAACTTGTCCTTCTCTCATGACCACCAACCTGCGAGCAAGTCTGCTTTTTGAGTCCTAAATATGATTCGAAGGTCTCTCCCTCGCATCTCTAGAGATGATTTCCCCATAATTTTCGGCACGTATATCAGACCTCTGCTGGAGTGCGGTAGTCAGATAGTGCGCTCTGATCTCGTCCGAGACCGTGAGATCCTAGAAAGAGTTCAGGGGGCCCCCATCAAGGCAGTATGGGGCCTGTCTCATCTACCTCATCCCGCCCGCCTCTTACTCCTCCATCTTTATCCCCTTGACTTAAGACGCGTAAGAGGTGACCTGTTTTTGGTGTTATACCTTTTTGAAACAGGTCAAAGCGATTGCTTCTTCTCTGTCTGTCCAGCCTCTTCTCTCCGTGGTCACAGCAGAAGGGTTTTTAAACCGAGACCACGCACTTCACTACGAATTAACTTTTTTGGCTAGAGGGTTATTACTCTGTGGAACGCATTTCCGGAAGATATTGTTCTCTCGCAGAACATAACTACCTTCCAGAAAAAGTTAGACCTCTACCTGGGTCTCTCCCGGTAATTCCTGGTCCACAGAAAAGTGAGACAGGTGTCTTTTATTGCATTTCCACTCCGCTATATGTTCATGAATGTCGCAACCTCACCCCGCTTAATGCACTGTCCACAGTGAGACACTGCATGATGTTATGTTTACTTTGTTTTTGTTGCCGCCCCCGCCCCTCCCCCCCCCGCTGCTTTTTACTCTCTTTTCAGCTCGGTGAATCCGACAGAAGATCAAAGATTTCCTCGAGAACCAGGACAATTGGGCTCAGAGCCTCGAACCCGTGTAGTACATCAAGGCTCCAAGACTTCAAGGCCACGCGCGCGTGGTTCGGAGCTCGTTGTGGGATTTCGGTAGGAGCTGGGACAGTCGGTAATTTGACGTTTAAGCAGGGTTCTAGCCTCCAGTTTTAGCTAGAGCACTGCAGAATTGACCCTGAAAATCAATAAATGGTAGGGTATCGGAGAAAGCCGTAAAACAGCCGGATCACAAGATTGAAAGTAATTTAGGAGCATAAATATAACAAAATATTTTGAGTAATTTCGGAAAATATTCATTCCATTGGGTTTATCACAGATTCACTGTCTTTCTTGTCTTGCTTCGCTTCATAAATCTTCATTGAATCCTTAGGTCTCCGAAGTTTCCAATACGAAATCGGTCTTCTCAATTACACAGGCTCAAGGAGTTCTTGATGTAACAGGCGCTCAAAGCTGCTGTCAATGTATGTACCTGGATAGACGACTGTAACCTCTTGTCTCAAGAATGAGGTGTTGGGAGCTACGGTATAGTAATCACCCGATCACCCCCATCCATTAATTGCTCGACTGTACGTTTCGCGCAACTGTAGGAGCTCACCCTCCCTCAGCTTCTTCCCTCCTGTTCGTCGAGGAAGTCAGCGAGAAAAGATCGTGGAGTGCCAACCGCGTGTAGTCTCTCAGGGCCTGAGTACAGAGACCGCACACTGGTGTGTGCCGAGAATGTGTCGGAAGTAGCGCTTGCCGTTGCCGCGTCTGCGAAACGTATAGTTAAACAAGTGATAGACAGGGTGTGATCGGCTGATTTCTATAAAGGCACCCTCCTAGAAGACCGTCCGCAAGAAGGGCTTCAATTTAGAAGTCTGGCAAGCAAACGAGTATGTCGGCTGTGATACCGCCAGTGGAATAAATAAATGTTGCAGTTCTTTGTGACTTTGGAACCGTTCGTGGGTTCGGACCGCAGCTCCAAAGTCCTCAGATCCGGTGGCATTGTCTGTGGATGACATCCGGTCATCTGACGGGCAGAACAAACAGGACAACGAAAGAAACGTGTAAGGTTACTCTGAAATGAATGAATTATTTTGAAAAATACAAGTAAACAACTGATTGAGACCATTTTATTCGAGGTAAAAATGGATTGACAACATAGGTCCCCCAAATAGGAAAACAGAAAAAAACAAGAGGGAAAACAGAAAGTTACATGCGGTAGAATGTTGCGGTTGGCACTCGAAGCAGGACACTGGGGAGAGCAGCCGTAGCTGGCTACCCAACCTGAAAAACCTCGTAGGTCCAACGCGGGAGATAGGATTGTCCGGTGCTTACGGCGAAGGAGTCAGTGGAGTTTTCTCCGCTCACCCCAGTGAATGACCTAGTACAGGTTCGGTTTGGTAAAGAGGTTTTGTGGTCGGTCTTTTCGGTAATGCGTGTATCCTGCGCATGGGTCTCGGAGAGCAGTCGATATCCTGTCCTTAGCCAACGGGTTTTTTTTGAAAAAAGGTGCGAGTCCCTCTAGTGATGCTGTCCGGAGGTGATAGATGAGAAGAACATCAACAAAGTTGTTTAGTGGCAAAAAGTAAATGGTAAATGGCCCCAGTGTGCAAAACAAACCTCGAATGAGCGGCCACAACAGTGGGTAAAAAAATCTTTATTTTAGTTTCTTTTTCTCATTCTTGGGATCCAATATACCGTAACTGCGAAACGAACGGGTTTCTTGATCACCCGTCCGCGGTTGGCTCTGTGTTGAGAGCTGTGGCAGGACGGCCAGGCAACTGGGTCACCGGCGTTGGTATGGTTGGCATATGGGACTCCGGGGACTTGGGTGCTGGTCCTGAAGAATTCGAGGGGGTGACGTCGGACGGGATGGATTCAGCCAGAAAAACCGGTTTAAGTCGGTCCATGGTAACCGTATCATTTCTACCGTTGTGGTCGATAACGAATGTGTTCTCCAGGCGGCTTAGGACTCTGTGGGGGCCGGCGTAGGCAGGTTGTAAAGGAGCGCGTGCCTCTGTTTTAAGGAAAACGTGCGCACAGTCTTGGAGGTATGGGTGTACGTAAACCGTCGTGTTATGCTCGCGAGCCGCGTGAAGGTGTAACTTGGGCATCTGGTGCTTTAACCTGGCGGCGTAGTCAAAAGTGACGATGGACTTCGGGGCTACCATGTCGCCAGGAGGTCGAAGCGCTCAATCGAATGTGGGTTCGGCTGATGTGGTTTGTAGATCGGCCTTAAAGGCGTTGCGGCAACCTAAGAGCACTAACGGTAGTGATTTCCGCCAGTCTGGACTTTTGTGAGCTGCTAAGGCTGCCTTGAGTTGCCGATGAAAACGTTCTACTATTCCGTTTGCTGATGGGTGGTAGGCGGTGGTGTGAATGCGACGGATGCCTAAACGTTGTAGAAGACCACTGAAGACTCCATCAAAATACAAGCCGCAGTCTGTGGTAACCACGACTGGTCAACCCAATACTGGAACCTAGTATTCTGAGAAAGCTTAGGCGACTGTTTCGCTAGCTGTACTGGTCAAAGGTACAGCCAACGGCCATCTGGTGAAACGATCTGCACAAGTAGGCAGATATATGCTACCCTTTGACGGAGGCAACGGCCCTACTAGGTCGACATGCACGTTTTAGAAACGTGAGATGACAGCTAGAAATTTTGATTATAGGCTTTTTGTGTGCCTATGGACTTTCAACTGTTGACATTGGATGCAGGTACGGGCCCATGTAGGGACATCACGGTTCATGTTGTGCAAAACATAATGGTCACCGACGAGTTTACTGGAGGCCTTTATACCCGGGTGGGACAAACCGTGTAAGGTTTCGAAAACCTGTCGCCTAAAAGCTGATGGTACTACTGGCCTTGGGTGGCCTTTGAACATGTCACACAGTATGTAACCTTCGGCTGAAGGAATGGGAACTGACTGGAGCCGCAGAAATGAGGTGCCACGGTGCTGTTCTACCTCAAGATCGTCCGCTTGAGCGGATGCGATAGCTTCGAGGTTGATCGGCCGGGGGTGCTGAGGTCCAGGTTGTGAATGTGAGATAGCGTGTCTGCGACAGGATTATCGACACCTGAGATATGACGTTCACCACTCGTGTACTGAGTGATGCAATCCAGATGTCCAGACTCTCTGGGAGAGTACCTGTCCGTGGTGGCGCGCAGTGCGTGGATGATCGGTTTATGGTCAGTGTAGACCGTGAATTCGTGTCCTTCTAAGATGTGCCTAAAGTGACAGGTGCCTAGGTAGATAACGAGAATTTCGCGGCCGAGGGTGCTATACTTGGATTCAGCGGGTTGTAGTTTTTTGGAGAAGAATGCAACGGGTTGCCAAGTGTCGGCTAAGTATTGTTGCAGTACAGCGCCCACGGCTTTGTCCGATGCGCCTGTGACTAACGCAATTGGGGAAGCTGGCTTAAGGTGTGATAGCGAGACTATGTTGCCGATAGCGTGCTTCAGCATAGCAAATGCATCTCGTGCAGTTTCTATGAAAACCAACTGCTTTGCTTGGCCTTTAAACAGGTCTGTGAGCGGCTGCATCAGCTGAGCGCATTGTGGGATGAAACGACGATATAATTTGACCAACCCATCGAAATGCCGTAGTTGCTTGAATGACGTAGGTTCTGGGTAGTCCAGGATTGCCTGCACCTTGTCCTGCAATGGTATGATCCCTGCGGAAGTAACCTTGTGACCTAGGAATTCGATGGCGTCGAATCCAGTTACACACTCGAAAGGAAGATGCAGGCCCAGGCCTACGGTGAGAAATTGACTGCCGTATGTTGGGACTGGAGTGCCGTTGGCGGCTTGCAGTGTCAGAGCTGTGGGGGAGACAGTGGACTGTTTTGAAACCGGTAATATACTGACCAGCGCTCCCGTATCGGTTAAGAAATGCATACCGATAGTGTTATCTTTCACGTAAATGAGGCGACTAGGAACAGGGGCTCCGGCAGAGCTTGTCGCCATCACCTCGTTGGAGTGGAAATTACGACTTTTCGCATTTGCGAGCTTGAGGTCCGAGACGGCGGTGGAAGTAACACTTGCCGGGTTGGTAATTTGGCTTAGGGGCACAAGGCTTGAAATGATGGCCGGTTGGGTTTTGTTTGCGAAGGCTGTTGAGGGTGCGCTCTTGTTTTTCAACCACCTACATCAAAACGCGGACCTCCTGACATAACGTTTGAATGTCAGAGTTGCTACTGATTGTGTTGTGGTGAGTGGTTTTCGACGTAGGGTTAACGACCGCATCAAGCAAAGCGGCGGTGGTGGTGCTGAACACGTGGGACTGTGAGGCAAATGCGTTTGCATTCTCGAGGACTTTATCTGCAGCCTCTGCGCACTTATCAAAACTGTCGATCTGGATTAACATGGCTACTATGTTTTGGGCATACGGCGGGAGTCGTTGCATCCATAGCTGACGCAGGACTGAATCGTCCATGGACGTCGTACCTATTAATTAACGCATTTTCCGCAGCAACTGCGGTGGCTTTATATCTCCCAGCTGGATTTCGGAGAGAACGTGTTGGATACGTTTCTCTTTCGATGCTCCCACGCGCTTAATCCGAGCTTCCCGGAGTGTCATACTGGTTGTGATTCAGGGGGTTCATAACGATATCCCGGATCTGTGGGATTGCTGAGAGCAGTTTATTAAGTTTGGACTGCTGACTAAATATACGAGACTCGGGGATGGCGATGAACACCTCCGGATCTTACGGTATGAAATCCGGTGTTTTCATGTGCGCTACATGGCACTCCGGTTCATACACAGGCTTAGGCTCTCTGGTTATTGCGTAACAAGTGCGCTATGGAAATGAACTAGCCTGGAATTCCAAAAATGTGTTGGAAACGCCTGATTGATAAAATCTCGAAATTTATGGGAATCGAAAATGACCGGTAAGATAACGACGATCAGAAAAAAGGATGAAATAGTTATGCCTCCCCAACAGAAATGTACGTAGTCAAAAATGTCCGACAGGCATATATATATATATATATATATATATATATATGCGACAAAAAAACCTAACTTATGTTAGACCGGATATATGACTGACGGATGGAAGGAAAAACTACCGTAGGCGTGACCTGGTTAGGTCACTTCCGTGGAAGTAATCGAAAATTATAGATGGAACGGGCCCACCAATTATCGGAGGGCGCACTCCCTCAGCTTCTACGATCGCGTTCGTCGAGGAATTCAACGAGAATGGATCGTGGAGTGCCAACCGCGTGTATTCTCACAGGGCCTGAGTACAGAGTCCGCACACTGGTGTGTGCCGAGAGAGTGTGTCGGAAGGAGCACTTGCCGTTGCCGCGTCTGCGAAACGTATAGTTAAACAAGTGATAGACAGGGTGTGGTCGGTTGATCACTATAACGGCGGTGTGTCGACAACACAATTATCTGGATACAATTGGCTTTAGCCGGGAAGAACAGGGACGCTGACTTGTCCCCAGACAGTCACCAAATGGAACACACAATCCCATCTTTAATGACGTTGAATTTACCTCTGGGATGTATAAAAGATCGTCGTTGGACTTCGTATAAAAGAAAACTGGTAAATTCGTTGTAAGAGCCGCTGACTGCCTCTCTCACTGAGTGTCACCAAAAGGTCAGGGGATGGTCAGCAACGAACTCTGAAAAGCACACAGTCATACCACATAATTAATGCACGAAATGCTTGTTAACACTAGTCAGTAACCCGTAGGCATCACAGGAGAACTTGCCACCTGACCTGATCGTCCCCCGAGTGTCCGTTTTAGGGACACAAACTACATGTTCTAGAAGAATGAAAATCACATAAACTGAGGGATTTGAGTCTAAAACAACCGACATTTCCGAAGATCCCGTTTATTTCGCTTCTTGGGCGTGCGTTTTTACATTTATTAGCTGACAGTCCCCTGAGTGTCCTTTTTATGTCTCATTGGGGTCACTTAATGCTACCATCAGGGGATCCATCACGACGAGACTGCACCTTGGTGTGGTATGATAGCCTGCGTACCTCCATTACCCAAAGAGCTATGCAGGATAGCTTCCTTAGGCCGTAGATGCAATCATACCTGACAGGTCGATGTGTAGAGACCAGACGAAGTTCATTCTGTGGACCAGTTAATGGGCAACATCTGGTTCTAACCACTATGCTCCCGAAGAAGGCACGTCAGCGAATAAAAACGGAGAGAAACAGTTTATCGGTCTAAAAACCTCCACTGGATAAACGTAATAGTGGAGTACTTGGGGTCCCTCTCGACGGTGAGAGAAGCCATCGCACTTCATTGGGCAGGTATCGCCCACCCAAGCTGGGCAGCCCCCAGCCCAATAGATGGTGCCCCGTCCACGTCCGGCTCACTTCATTGGGTGCACGAGGCTCAGCACTGAATTCGAGAGGGGGATCGACAACAAAGCACCAGGGACGACAAGACAGAATGCTTGCAACAATCAGGTCTCATGTAACAGAACAGAAGTTCCTTCACGAGTCTTTCGGTCACGTTCCTGTGCTGGGTTAATGCCTCACTGCCTTGTGGGTCAGACTTTTGAGTCGAAGGCTCCGGTTAGGGTTCCCAAAGAAAAACCGCTTCTGCTGTGTGTGCAACCGCGAAGTGTGACTTGCCCAAAAGTCTCCAGCATCTTTCCTGTAAAGGGTCTTACCAACTTTTCGTCCCTTAATTTAAGATCGACACAAAACGCCATGGGTTATTGTGGCTCTGAAGAAAGCAGTAGTTTAGGAGTTAGGCGTAAATCGAATGCACTCCTTAGGCCTAAATGTCCACTTCACTTGATTGCCTTTAACGTTCGCACACTATGTTAGATAAGGCAATAGGCTGTTCTCACTAGAACTCTTGACACTTGCAAAATAGGTGTATGCTATCTCCGAAACGTGCATATAAGACCCCACTTCTGCGATCACCTTTCACACCCCAGGTACAACCTCATTCTCTCGCTTTGCTCTTCGTGTGTCAGGTGATCCGGTTTCTAGTGCTCGTGGTCAGATCGGCGTTGGGTTTGATTTGAGCGTAAGAGCTGGGCGTGCACCGCTAGATTGGATTCCAGTCAGCCGTCGTTTGCGTGCAGTTCGGTTGGACGATTTTGTGCGTGTCACCAGCAACAAACTTAAGCGTCGATGCTTGTTCGTCATATCTGTGAGTGGGCCCACTGACTGCAGTTCCCCTGAGACCAGGGACGAATCCTATCAGAATTTGTCTCAGCTGCTTCGAAGCGTACGTTCAACAGACGTGGTGGTCACTGCTGGGGATTTCAACACCCAAGTTGACCTTTTGAGAAGTCCCGAAAGGCACATTGGAGGCCATTTGTTATCCCGGTCGATCGTACTGATAACGGCCACCGTCTCATTCACCTGTGCTCTGACCACAGATTGTTTCTGGCGAGTATAAACTTCTACCATAAGAAGCGGCATAAACTGGTATGGTGTCCTCCTACATCTTCACAACATTGGACTCAGACTGACTATATTGCCAGTGATCACCGCTGGCCTGGATCAGTTGAAGATTGTCGTTCTTTTTGGTCTGTGGCTGTGAATTCAGATGACGCCTTGGTAGGTACTCGCTTCCGTTTGTGTCTCGTCCGTGGTCTCACGAACGTAAAAATCACCCGTTCCGCGCAGCTGCTTCTAGACGATAACTGACGATCTGCTTTTCAGATGGAGCTGTCTACATGGTTATCAACGCAGCCGAATGTCCAGGACCCAGATGAACGCTGGCAACAGATCAAGGAAGCATTGTATGCCGCGTCCAGTGCCACACAAGACTAGATCAAGTAAGCCTCACAAACGATGGACATCTTCAACATCAGTTGCCTTGTCAACTGCTCGCGGATCCGTCCCCCCGGATGCCACTTTCAACGAGGTACGCAAATCCTTGAGACGCCAACTGAGTAGGAGCTTATTTGGCAAGCGGGTGCTGCAGCAGCAGTAGTGCCAGACAGCAGTGAGTTTGTGGCAGAGGCGACGCGATCGTTATTTCGCTCTGATTGATGTGCACGACAGACACGTTGAAAGTGTCCTCTTTTTCCACACGTATTGCATACAGCTTCTCTTGCGGGGCAACAAGTCCGTGGATGACGAGCGAAACCGAAGAAATAGCAGGAGGAATTGCTCACAGCTGAGATCATATCCTCCGAAGTCAGCGTTTGGGGTGCGAACGACCCAGAAGGTCTTGTTGCTTGTGATGTGAAACACATAGAGGTGTCACGATCGTACGATAAAGACTGTGTGTGAGCTAGTTCCAGTTGTCTGGCGGGATTGAACATTGTTTTGAGGTCGAGTTGTTTATTTTCCAGTAGTCTCTGTCGAATTTCATTGGATAGCAAACCACGAATGAAGGAATCACGAATAAATTCATCACGATTTACTTCAGCAGTAACTGCCTTGAAGTTACAATCCACAGCGAGAGATTTCAAACGTTCGAGGGACTGGTCAAGAGTCTGACCGCTTTCTTGACGAGCAGTCTAGAGAACGTGCCGGGCGAAAATCTCATTCCTAGGTTGGATGTACAGATTAGTCAACGTTTCGATAGCAGAATCAAAGCTTGTACAATCAGCGATGTGCTTGTAGACAGACGTTGAAATCAGATTGGTTAGGGTGGCGAGTTTATCCAAACCTAGGTCCTTTATGTAAACCAGATAATTATCCAGAGTTTTCTTCGAATGAATCCAGAGATCGGTGGCATCAGACGAATGAGGATCAGCATCGAATCGTTCTGGTCAAAGCACTCGTTCCACTTGACAAGTTGAGTAAATTGTAATGAATCGACAACGTGCGTTCAACACCAATCACAGAATAAGAGACTTGCCTGGAAGCAAGGCTTTAATCAACTTGTCAATTGTACATATAGCTAAGAAATAAAGTGCAGTAACAATTATAATACGCCGAAAACGAACAACAATACAAACAGTAGAAAACCAATTCACAGCAGAATCTTAGAGCACAGACATCTTCCGTGGGCCGACAATCTCTGTCTTTCTTGACGTGAAAGTAGCGGTCACAGCCTAGGTGGATTATTAGGTAATTTGCCTACTGACAAGTATGCAAGTAGCCTAGTACAGAATGTAGTTCAGGTGAGCTTGGGCAAGTCACCAAAAACATTTTCACGACTTCAAAAACAGTGCAACGGTGCAACCGCGTCTTTCCGATTTATCGGTAAGCTACCAGATTTCACAGACAAGTTTAATAGTCTGGTCAGCAGTGGAATGAGCTTTTCAGCCAGCTGCTTCAACATTAACGGATGAATTCCTTCCGGGCCTGAAGACTTGTGAGTTTCTACGTATCGAAGAGCAGTTTCCACCTCTGACTCCAAAAATTCCTCGAAGGCGATTGACGGAGGATTGTTCAAATTCGCTATTGATGAAAACAATTCCAGAGTATACAATGAATCAGTGTTTGACCAGTGTCTCAGCCTTGCCTTCATCAGCTCTTCCTCGTCTAGCGACTGTTGTCCTTGTGCGCCGTTTTATATATGAAAATAGACGTTTGGGTGCTCATACTGCATCGACCGCAAAGGCTTCCTCAAACGCCATCTACTTCATCCGTTTCAGTCCCATACACTGGTGGAAAATCCTGCGATGGAGTTAATAACCCTCATCTGTGGATGGAAACAGCTGCCAGCACGCTTTCGTCGTTTGAGCAGGCATCTGAGCTCGTTGTCGGCTGGGTGGTGAGTTAATATTCATTAAGTATAAAGAACTATTACGAGTGACCTTCCTAACCACGTTTACATCGTTTTCGTCATCTGAAAACTTGGGAAACCAATTGATCTCTACGACAGCTCTGCGGACATCATCGACTGGTGTGCGCCACACGTTACGTCCGAGGTGTAGTCCAGGACAAGAACCACTACGCCAGTGAACTTCTATCACCATGTGCTCTTGGTTTCTAAGGTAAGACAGATGTTCGATCCTATTAACATAAGATCTCCCAAGAGAGGTGACCAAATCTAGGATGGAACCCGCTCAAATTGCCGCCGGGTTGACTCCTGAACGTGTTGGTACAGGACCAGCTCCCAAACAGTTGTCAGCAGACGCCATATATATATATATATATATATATATATATATATATATATATATATATATATATATATATATATGCCAGTGCTTCACTTCCGTCTCTGAAAAAAGACGGAGGAAACCCATCTGGCTTGGTAGTTTTGTACTTTTTCAGGTAGTGTAGCTCTCAGATAACCTCAATTTCTGACTCACGAGTGGCATCCACCTGCATCGTTTCTCTTGCAGGTTATATCGAAGGTTTCCCTGTGAAAGTGGGCCAACTGAATCGATCCCTAACTTTCCGAACTATCTATTCGAAGAGTGAAAGGAAAAGCCGAGTTTGTGTCTGTAGAATGAAGTGTTATTACTTAATTTGGGTCTAGCATTCGTGTTTTGGAGACAACATGTATTTTTTTGAAAGTTTCAAGAGTTCTAGCCAGAATAGCTTGACGCTCCGTTTGGAAATGAGTGTGAACGTTGAAGGCAGCTAAAATTTCTGGGCAAACGGCGCTTGGCGACTGCCCACACCGCAGAAGGTTTTTTTTCTTTGGAAACCTTTATGAGAGCCTTTGGCTCAATAGTCTAATCCACAAGGTAGTAGAAAGCAAACTTGAGTTGAAGCCATCACTGGAACATGAATGAAACACCCTTGAGAATTTTTCTTGTCTGTCATGTGGGGCCAAATTGCTGTTCCTTTCCAATTCTGTCTCCCTTGGTGCTTAATTACCGATCCGACTATTAGGTTCAGTTGTTTACTTCCTGCACCCGTTGGAGAAACGTGAGCGGGGACTTTAGGCTGCCCAGCCTGGCCAGGCGGAGCTGTCCAACGAAGTGCGATTGCTTATCCACGGTCGAGAGAAACCCCAGGTAATGCCCTTCTACGTCAATCCAGTGGGGGGTTTTCGACCGGAAATTTGCGTTTATCCTTATTTACTCGCCGAAGTATTCTCTCCGACCACATGGTGGACCTACAACCGCGAGTTTTTCTGTCTCTTGCGATTCGTCAAGTACAACTAAAATCACCGCAGTCATCGGCCAGCTAAAGAACAGGAAAGCCGTTGGAGAAAAAAGCATACCATCAAAACTCTATCGTCATTGATTGATCGGCTTTAGACCTTGTTTGGCGAGATGAAGCCTCCCGAGTGTTTAGGTTACGTTGTTCTGCTGCCCATCCCGGAGTAAGAGGACAAACCAGTTTGCGATAACTACTGAGGGATCAGCCTGATTGACATGACTGCAAGGATTTCTTGCGTTCTGAAGCTCAACCGCTTTTTTCTGCCAGAAACCGCCTCACCCGACCGAATCAGGGAGATTTTCTTTTTGACAGAGGCTGCGTGAATCAGTTATTCGCACTGTTTGGAACACTTTAGCACCGCTGCCAGTTCCAGCAGCCACCCATAGCCTGTTTCTATCGACTTTTGGATCGTTTTCGATTCACTTAACCGGGAAAATCTCTGAGCGATGATGAATTCTGACAGGATTTCTCATAAATTCGCAAAAATTCTGAGGGGTACTCTTTGTTCACTAGGGCTCGGTGCGTATGTATGCTTGAGAGTCGTTGGAGTTCGCGCTCACTATCGGATCGAATTGGCTTCTTCGCGAAGTCCATCAGCCAAAAAGTGGACACAGCTAAAACTGAAGTGTTTTTCAATTTGCCCATGGCTGTCACCTCAGTGGTTTTTTGATCAATGACCAATCGATCCAATACGTTCTATCATGTCCTATATTGTTTTCGAGTGGTTAGGTCTAGGATAAAGTTATACTGTGAATCGACAACGCCAAGAAAGCATTTCTTCAGCTACGAAAGGCTTTGTGGACCCGCAACGAAATCGGTCTTCGAATTAAGGTACGTATCTACCGTGCCGCTATACGCCCCGTACTGAGCTACGGCCGCGAAGCATAGCCACAGAGAGCCAAGGATACAATGTGGGAGGCATTTGATCACTGGTGCCTGCGACGCGACAGACTATCAAACGACGAGGTTAGAAAACGACTCTTTGAAGTCGACGAACTCTCCATCTTTCTCCAACTTCTTCGACTGCAGTGGTTGGACCATATCCTACGGTGACCTAAGACGGAGCTAACCGAACAAACACTTCGTCCTCAGCCCTGCCCTAGATGGTACTGTAGCCTCGATGGCCAGCTCAAAATTTGGATTGGTACTACCTAGACGGATATGAAACGGTCGGTCAATGTTACCCACCAGTTGAAGAACTTCGTCTGGCGTCTACCCATTAGACTGTCAGGCATGATTGCACTTTCGGCTCAAGAAAGCCATCCTGCAAAGCTTTTTGGGCCGTGAGGACACACCAGTAATGACATCTTGTTGAGGTGCATTCGCATCGTGATGGAAATGGTGTAAGGCTACCGTACAGCTGTACAATGCGCCTCAGTACTGTGTTGGGTTCCCCATAAGTAGCTACTGGTTTCCATGTTGTACTAGATTTTCTATACAGTATGTCAAAACAGAACTGCATCTAAGTATTTTGCTGTTCAGATGCTAGTTGGCAAGACTGACGAATACGCGAATAGCTACTCGGTAGGCAATCGTATCTGTTGCATAGCACTTGTGGTGATAAGCCTAAATTTTTAGTCGCTTTCGTACTCGCCTGTTTCTGTACCTAATGTTGATCTGCACGTTACCGGCTATCATTTCATAATCATTATTTCATTACGACCATCGGTTATAGCTACAGTATTGAATTCACACT
The DNA here is from genome assembly GCA_948099385.1 of Fasciola hepatica. Taxonomy (NCBI): domain Eukaryota; kingdom Metazoa; phylum Platyhelminthes; class Trematoda; order Plagiorchiida; family Fasciolidae; genus Fasciola; species Fasciola hepatica. The sequence goes on from CANUEZ040000019.1 coordinate 10,896,871, forward strand.
GACCTCTCTACTTCAAAATTATCATTCAACAAAACTGTTCTCAACCGGTGTTTACCGTATCGGATTCCACCATCCAATATGTATCGTGATTACGAGGAGGGCCAGTGATTACGTGTCCCACTGAGGTTTATATTACTTTTGCGCATAAATGCAGTTGAACCTATAGTCTCTACCACCCACCACCCTACTGAATATTGGAGCGATAAGCCACTGAAGGTCCCAGTAGGTCAGGCACGATAATGATCCAGATGACAGCGATTACTTGTCTACCACCAAAGCGACCGGTGTCGGTGGTGGGGTTTAAATATCTTACCTCTGTGATGATAAGCGCCTTAATCGCTTCACCAACACGTGTACAGTGAATATACTGTCAAACCCAAATAAAAGCAATATTATACGGATAAATATAGCTCTTGATCCCATCACGATCGTAGTTGTTCGCATAATGTTTCGTCTACTCTCATGAAATCGCCCAAAGGGATAAAAATTGTTAGCATTTTATTCTTCTTTCATCCCGTTTAGCTTGCATTCAGTATACTGTTCATCGAATGATCTATGAAGCCGGAAACGGAATTAGCACCGAAACTAACTCCTGACAACAGGTGAGCTAGTTGACATTAATTGAAAAAAAATTATAGCGCGTTCGGTCGGAAGACAGTCATAGAAAGATGGCCCGTTATTATGGCTCAAATTATAGACTCCCTTTATCGACATAGAGTGTATTTCAGTGATTCCTTGGGAGTTAGTTTTATCTAAATACCATAAGTGACTTTGTAGATCCCCGCAGAGGCCTTGAAAAGTTTGACCGGCTCAATCTGTCAACTGCGTTATGAGGTCACTACGAATAAACCTGTCACACTCCTGCACACAGATCTTATAAATCAAGAAGAACTCGAGATCTGGAATCAGCATCTTCAGGCGGAAGGCGTTCGGTTGAAACACTGTGATAATGCAAAGGAATTCACAAACGAACCATCCTGGCACGGTCTGCCGTGGCTTTTCACGGAATGCTACTTGTATCGTCGCATCATGGATTGCGTGGCGCTCACGTAAGTTCGGTTCGATCCCGATTCAACCACTTCAGTGGTCTAGCTTCTTTTGATCCATTTAGCTTGAAAAAACAGTCGGGTCTCAAACAGTGCCAATCGTTGGTTCACCGTATGCTGAATGCTTTGGACAAATTACCTTCAGATCCAAATCAGGCGCGATCGCGATCATTATTCGACGCATTTGTCTACGTGAGTCGAATGTTTCCTTCAAAGACTCTGAGTTGTGGTGAAAGAGCTTAAAGCTATACGTTTCTTTTCCCCTTTACTCATGTTCACACTGTTTTGTAACCATGTTAACAAACCCCTGCCCCACTTTTTCAGTAAATATGCTGAAAGCAGATTTATTAAGCCTAATTTTGTAAGCTAGTTATTGGGCACATCATGTCTTCGGAGAAATAACGGTAGTATAACCTGAATTGTCTTCTTTGGGTGTGCTTGAAAATAGAACACAAAATGTTACATCAAATAGGTAATGAAAAAATAGCATTCTTTTGACGGTGAAACCTCGTTGATATATTTCATAGCATGGTTTACGAGTTATTACTTCTGAATATCACTGGATAACTAAGATTTTCTGACATAAGCAGTTGTTTTTTGTACTCACAATAGTAATGGAACTTAAAACTCGTCATACACGTACGATCACTGTGTTTAAGTGCTTCCAATCCATGCAAAGTTATGCTCTCCAGACATCCGATTTAATACTAACAGCCCGGTTCAGTTTGTGTTCAGAAATTTCACAGCTTCGTTGTAATAGTGATTATTGTATTTTACTGATTTTAATCAGATGAGTAGTATACTAAAAAGTTCGGTTCCGGAGGTTCTCTTGCCATCTTAGCAGAAATCCTCAGTGAGAAAACATACCAGTCAACTATTAAAAAGCAAATTAATAAAGGAAGTTTTCGAATACCAAAGTGCCACCCAGTTGTGATACTTAGCCATATCCTCCAATTAATTTATCCGTTGACTTAGTGAATCTCTTGGACCCCACCCAGGCAGTCTGATACACCCTACATGACCGAGGCTACTTATTAAGTTTTTTATACCCTCGTTATGAATCGGCCACCTTTACTCACCTCTCAAGCACAACCCGCCTCAGTGAACATTACGCGCCGAAGAGTCCTATCAGGTGATATGCGGAACACACATTTCAACCATCTTGGCCTAGTGAGTTTTTGCATTTCGTTTGCCTAGCATTCTTCGCGTAGTCTCAGCATTGCTGATACGGTGTGCCCACCAGATTCGAGTAATGCCACGAAGAATTCAGTGTTCTATTGCCAACAACCTCGGTTTAATCTCCATCCTCAGTGGCCACGTTTCTGAACCATGAAGAAGGACTGAGCTAACTGCTGCACCGCGCACTCGTCCCTTGATAGACAGTTGGATGGTACATAGGTGATGTCACACCTGGTTCAAATTGGCATAGATTAAATGCGCATTCTGCTTACACGAAGACACTTCGTCCGATGTCCCATCTCCCTGTGAAATGCAACTGCCTGATGACAGAACTTATCTACTTGGCTTACAGTCCCACTAAAACCGTACAGTCTGATGTTAAACCAACCCAGTTCTGCAACAGGAGGCAGCGCCAGATAGCTATGCAATCGACTAACCCGAACGCCGCTTTCAGTTCAAGAAAATCTAGTAGTAGGCCTACGGTAGGTGTGGCTGTTTTCTGAAATTCGTCGACCATTTCTAAACCCGGTTTGATTCTCCGGCGAGCGCTAGATAAGCCTAGGACAATAATACGATCGAGCATTTTAGATACAATGCTCACTGGACTTATTCCTTGCTGGCTTTCACGCGAGGACCTTTCACCATTTCTATACATAATCACGATCACCGATTTACATGAAATCTTCGGAACTTGCTTCCTCATTTGCGAATCACGGAGGAGTTTTGTCAACTCCATTAATCAAAACTGGGCCGCCGTCTTTGAAAATAGACGGGGATAACCGATCTAGTCCATCAGCCTTACCTCGGTTAGAATAGCCTATTTCACGGATAACTTTCGCTTCTTGGGATGCTGTTATTCATCGTTTCTGTGTCTAGTTGGGGGCTTTGTGTAGTATTGACGGCCTTATGCGAAGCGTCTTTTATCTCTATCCAACCTTCATCTGGATGCTCCCTTTTGAAAAACAGATCGATGGCTATCGTCCAGTAGCAACTGAGGTGGACGTTTGGTTTTGGTGCTTGTTTATCCACCGACAAGAAGTAAGCAGAAACGCTCATAAACAAGCGCATGGCCAGAGTCGACAGACTTGGACCGAAATTGGCGCCAACCGTGCCAGTGGTAACCGATAGCAATGTTGTTGATCTGAGTCCAATTCCGTGAAGGCGCAGGAAGATGTCAGGCTAGTCGGTGCCGCTTTTTGTGCTAGAAATTTGCACTCGCTAGCATTAGCCTATGACCAGAGCATAGTTGGTTGAGTTGATCACGATTATTGGTTCTGTCGGCTGGTATGGTAAACGAGCCTTCTATGTGCCCCTTCCGTCTGCTTCAGGCGTCCAACTTGAGCATTAAAATCGCCAGCCACAATCATAATTTATCTAGAATGCACACTGTGGAACAGTTGAAAGAAGTCACAATGGGATTTGTGTTTAGTTTCAGAAGAGCTACAGTTAGTTGGGACATTCATAGTAAACGAGCGTTGACTCTTCAGTCTGTGTCAGTTGACACGCACAAAACCATCCAGCTGAACTACACACTAACGGCTACTGGTTTGGATCTATCATTGCACCCTCAGCCTTCACGCTGAGAGCGATGCAAACGCGAGCTTGAACACAAACACCAGGTACCGAATCATCTGGCATACGAAAAGTGAAAAAAGGAACCAAGTTTGTGTCTGCAGAACGAAATGTTATCACAATTTAGGTCTAGAATTCGTGTTTCGAAGACAACATATATTTACTTTGAACGTTTCAAGAGTTCCATCTAGGACAACGTGTTACCTCGTTTGGCAAAGTGCGTGAACGTTGAAAGTAGCTAAGTGAAGCTTGTCTAGGTCTAAGGGTCAGCCCTTTATTTTTATTTGTCTCAAAGTTACTATCCTTTTCACCAGTTTTTATATCCTGGTCACGACTTTGTGGTTTCTTGCATCCATTTCTAGTGGGAAGATAAACCGTGGGAAGTGTACGGGATCAAAATGTTTTCTGAATCGTCTATGGAGATTTCTGAGCTTACCATACTTCACTGTCCACACAGTAGAAGCCTTTGGCTGAATAGTTTGACCAACAGGATAGCGAGATGTAAACTTGAATTCATCACCGAAACTCGAACAAAACACCTGTGAAGAGACCTCGTGCCTGTCACGTGTCCTTTTTGAAATTTCTTTGGTCTGTCTTCATCGGTGCTTTTGTACTCTACCCGGTCTTGGAGATGCAGATGTTAGACACCAGGTGGTTCAGTGAGACTGGACTTGGTATAGCTACTGTCCATTGATCCATCAAGCATGATTACACCTCCGGCTCAAGGTATCCATCGTGCACAGGCCATGACACATCAAGGTGCATTCTTGTCATGTTGAAAGTAGAAAAGTGGTTTATGTATTCAGTAAAAAAGATATGAAACAGGGCAATGCATTATTGTGAAGTCGAAATATATTAACCAAATGCAATCTTGCCAATTTCAAAATGGCTGGATTGGTTATGCAGCGCACCAGTAGTGCATGACAAGCTTCTTCCGTCGAGGCTTGCTGCTCCAAGTTTTAACACGTTGTCTCGGCTTGGTCAAACCATAACCTCGTTTCCCACCAGGAACTTTTTCTCTGTTTGGAGAACAGCGACTTTATTCAGTGGCATCTGAAATAACAAAAGCTGAAGACAAATAACAGTTGTTACTGGTTTGCAGTCCGACGGTTGTTCAGCATGGTCCGCCACAGTTATGGAATGTAATAGAAAATCCAATTGATAGACACGCCACGTAGCTGTGCGATGAAGTCAATAATCCAAATGATTCTATGGTATTTTCCGTAGTCTAAGTGCCTTACACCGTAGTTCCAAAGGTATGTATCATCATCACTGTAGCCGACTACCCCCCAGTTCAGTTCATTTAACCATTAACGTTGCACTTCTGTGCTCTGGTTTTGTTCGCTACCTCGCAGCGTCGTCAAATCGATGGCGAAAAGAATGGAAACATGAAATGAAAACGAGCTGGAAACAAAGTAATAAGCGGAAAGCGTGAAAACCAAGAAAGAGTCCTAATGCAACTGCGCTACCGGCCGCGACACCTAGCCAAATCACTTAAAGTTCCAACCACTTGGTAGGCGGATCACTTGGACCCCAACCTGAAAGTCTAACACGTCTTACTTGGCCATGTACACTGGTCAAGTTTTCACACCTTTTCGCCATGTCATGGACCGAACACCTCGACCTATATTCCAGCCACTACCTGCCTCGGAGAACAGCATACGCCGAGGAAGTCTGTCGGTGGGCATGCGTGACACATATCCCAGCCGCCTTAACCAGCTTAGATTCAGTGCTTGTTCCAGTGAATGACCGCTGGTTCCCAACACTCTAGGTATAACTTCAGCATTGCTGATAAGGTGTTCCCACCTCATCCGACCAATGCCGCGGAGACATCGATGCCCAAAGACAGACGGTCTTTGCTTATCTTTTATACTTAATGGCCATGTTTCTGAGCCGTATAACAGCATGGATCGAGCCGCTGCAGTGTGAACTCGACCCTTGACAGACAGTGGGACAGACAATCGCCGTAAATACGATCTCGGTGTCGGCTATTCGCATACAGGCATTGGAAGAGAGAAATAAGTTTCCCTGGCACACCCTTCAACGACAGACAGTACCAGAGAACTGTGCGGTCCACTGAATCGAACGCCGCTTTCAGATCAAGAAAGACAGAGATGGTGGACCTACTAAAGGTGTCTATGAACTAAAATTTGTCAAAGGGTGAATATTTGATCGATACAACCCCGACAGGGTCTAAAACTGGCTTGATTCTCACGCACGCACATTTAGCGGGCGCTGGACAATCGGTGGAGAATAGATCCGGTGAGCAGTTTGGATGCGATACTTACCAAGCTAATTCCCCTGTGATTTTCACAAGATGACCTGTCACCTTTCTTGTAAATCAGCACGATCACCGATTCACACTATTCCCTGGGAATCCGCTCGCTATCCCAAATTACCCGGAGGATTTTTTTCAACTCTGAAATTAAAGCTTTGTCTCCGCCCTTGAAGAAGAATGGCGATAACCCATCCGGTTCATCGTTTGTGTACCTTTCCAAGTAACTTATCTCTAATATAACCTCGATTTCTGACAAAGCAGTGATATCTGTCTGCATCGTTTTCTTTTTCTAGTGTGTTCGGAAGGTCTACTGTGGAAATAGGCCAACGACATCCCTGAGAATGAATCAGTGAGCCGTCGGATTCCTTGAGTAACTCACACCGGTACTTCTAATCAAACGAAAAAGGTTGCTAGTATTGCCAATAAATGCAGTCTTCATTTCCCTGCATTTCGCAATTCACCACTGCTCACGGCCGTTTCTCAGGCTCCTGCTCAGTTGGCGTCTCAGGGATTTGCGTGCCTCGTTGATTGTGACATCCGGAAGAATAGATTTGCGAGCATCTAACACAGCAATTGATGTTGAAGATGTCCACTGTTTGTGAGGCCCACTTGAACTAGAGCCTTGTGTGGCATTGGGAGTGGCGTGCAGGGCTTCCCTAAGGTGTTGTTAGTGTTAATTTGGGTCTTTGACGTCGGGCTGCATCGATAACCGTGTGGGCGGCTCTGCCTCAAAAGCAGCTTGTCGGTTATCGTCCAGAAGCAACTATGTGGGTCGGGTGGCTTTGGTGCGACCACGAGCGAGACGTAAACGGAAGCAAATACGTCCCAAGGCGTGATGTGAATTCGCAGGCGTAGAACCTTAAAAATGTCAGTCTTTAATTGGTCCACGCTGGGTCTGACAAAGGACAATATGGTCATTCTGAGTCCAACGTTGTGAAGACGTAGGAGACCGACATGTGAGTCTGTGTCGATTTTCGTAACAGCAGTTCGTACTCGCCATACACAATCTGTGGTTGGAGCACAGCTGGAGGAAACTATCGCCGTTATCAGTGCGATCGGCAGGGATAGCAAGCTGAACTCTGATGTGCTTTTCGGAACCTCTCAACCATCCAACTTAGGTGCTGAAATCTCCGGAAGTTACCACTGGGTCCGTTAAACGGATCCTTTTAAGAGCTGAGGAAAAGCCCGATAGAATTCATCCTTGAACTCAGAGGAAGTGCAGTCATTGGACTCACACACACAGATAAACAAGCACCGATGTTTCCGTCTGTTGTTGTTGACGCGTACAGTAGCAATATTGAAGTTCGAAGCTCCAGGGGTGTACTTTTACTTTTATGCGGCTGTGTCCTAAGAGAGGATGTACCGGTTTCATGAATATCGTGGTTCGCGCCTGACCACGAACGGCGGTCAGAGTCGAGATCGATTGTGCTGTAGCGGGAAAATCCGTGAAGAGTCTTGGGAATAGGGTACAAATTGGCGCTCCCAACGTCACTCGGCTTTTTTCCGAGGTTGCACCACTAGCACGTGCACAACCGAGTGCTACCTGTCGGACGACAGGAAGATCGTGTGTTGGGAGCTGGTTATCAATCGAGCGGTTCACATGTCTTTTGGATAGTGGTCTACCAATTCGGGACAGCCAACGTATCCACTGTCTATGGTTGCCGGTGACTCTCTAGGAGCTCGTTCGTCCTTCGGTGGAAGTTACCATCACCCGAAAGTCCATGCGACCCAGTTTTCCCTTTTGGCCTTTGGATCAAGCAGTAGACCTCGTCCGCGCATTCAGCAGCAGCTGTCTTCGCGTGCTGAGCACCGTCCCACCGAGATTTTCAGACTTCTGATACCCTCCAATCTGATTTGGCCCGCCTGTCGAGTGGTCGTTCATGCATGCTTCAGCTTCGTGGGGTCATAGGTGAGAGTCGGGTAAATGATGGAGACCAAGGTGATAGAAGATGCCTGAAAGAGGCACGACAGACTACCAGGTCGGAGGTGCTACTTCTCTCAGTCACTTCATCCACCGCAATTAGGGACGCAACCATTCCCGAAGAACACCCCGTACAGAATCGTCCAATCGAACTGCACACAACCGACTGTTGACTGGAGTCCAGTCTAGTAGTGCACGCTCAGCTCTCATGCTCACAATGATACCTGCATCAGATGAACTGCGAGCTCTAGACAGGGGATCATCTGACATGCGAAAAGTGAAGCAGAAGACTTGAGTCTTGTATGCGTGTTTCGGAGACACAGCATACATCTATTTTAAAAGTTTCAAAAGTTCTGGGGAGAGCAACTTATCGCCTTATCTGATATAGTATGCGGACGTTGAATGCAGCCAAGTGAAGTGAGCGTGTAGGCTTAATAGGTGTGTTTGATTTATATTCTACTCGTAAACTACCGGTTTCTTGAGAGCCCCAGTAACCCATGGTTTGTTGCACCGATCTTAAAATGAATAAGGAAGAGGAGAATTAATTGAGACTCTTTACAGGAAGGATGTTGGAATTTTCTGGGCGATTCATGACTCGCGGCCGCCCGGCACAGCAGAAGCGGATTTTCTTTGGGAACCCTAACCGGAGCCCTCGACTCAAAAGTCTGACCCACAAGGGCGTTAACCCAGCACAGGAATGTGATCGAAAGACTCGTGAAGGAACTTCTGTTCTGTTACATGAGACCCGATTGTTGCAAGCATTCTGTCTTGTCGTCCCTGGTGCTTTGTTGTCGATCCGCCTTTCGAATTCAGTGCTGTTCCCCATGCGCCTTATGAAGTGAGCCGGACGTGGACGGGGCACCATCTATTGGGCTGGGGGCTGCCCAGCTTGGGTGGGCGATACCTGCCCAATAAAGTGCGATGGCTTCTCTCACCGTTGAGAGAAACCCCAAGTACTGCACTTCTGCGTCCATCCACTTTCTTTCCCATCAAGCTTATGCTAAAACCGCAATTATTCAGCCCCGGCCATCAGTCCTTTATCCCTGACGGACGAACTTTAGCCATGCCTTTGCCAATCAGTTAGATCAAAAGTATCCGGATTTTATAAAGTCAGAAAATGTTGGGACAAATTTCTTTATTACAACGATTGATATTGCAGCGTCGGGTGGACAAATGAGAAAGTGTGACGGTCGTATGCTTCACAGCTGATCTTGGTTGTTAAATCTACCAGACCTATTTGCCAAACTCCACTGTTTTGCCATGCCCCAGGCAGCCGTACATTGACTTCATTGACTTTCTGTGTGACTTGTTATTGATCTATCTGAACACCCCTCTCTCTCTCACACACGCACCCCTTACAAACTATATCTTGCATGCCCTGCACCTGTGACCCATGCTGGCCCGTTTGGACTATGCTCGTCCGACTTGTTTTCCTACCCCACCTCTAATTGAATAGCGTGTGACACTTAGACCAATGCTCCGGTTCTGCCAAACCAGTTGGCGGTCGAAACTGTGGTCGGTCGAATTAGCCTGTTGGCCCTAAATTGCCGTTGCTTGTTCCCGCACTGTTGCCATGGTATTGAGGGCCCGGTGAACACCCTGGAGAACGCCACGAATTGAGGTTTGTACAATTCGTTATCTTGTAATGATTATTCTCATGAGGTACCGCATACAGACGCATATAAATCCTACATCGGGTTGGATTACGGTTTCTGACGTTGCCTGCAACTGTCATACTGGGCTGGACACCCGACACACTCAACAGCATTCGAATTGGCTCGTGGATCTAACATTACTCAGTTCAGTTTCTCATCTCGGATTCGATTGGAGAAATCCCGATGCCAATAACGAGGAGCAGAACGACCTGGCCTCTTGTACTCGAAAAGGACAGCTCAGGGAACTCCTCACCGAACTCGCCACACACAGAAAACAAAGGCGGTAAGCAGTTTTCTTCCTGCACCCCATTGTTTGGCATGGCCAATAGAGCAAGTGAAGTATCTAAGAGGAGGTTAGGTAGTGGGTCAGCGGTCAGCAATATGTCTAGGCGTCTCAAGAACGATGCAAAGATTAGTGATCGAAATGGAACAGTCAGAAATTAAACAACAACCTTTGTCTCTGGAAAGACAGTCAGAGAAGTTGAAAATTAGGCAATGTCGACTCTTGTTAAAAAAGAATATTTCTAAGAACGTACTGTCAAGGGATGAAGACTCGACCGCAGAGACGAAGCCAGTGGCGTGTGCAGACCAGTTAGACTCGGTTAAAGGATACGTGTCACGCAACAGCTGGTCGCAGTATATTGGAGAACGGAGATCAAAGAACGATTGATCAATGTCTGCCTCAATTGCCGCCTACCGATATGGCGAAGTTTGATGGTACTCCGAAACGACTATGGAAGCTCTTTAACAGCTTCCGAGCAGATGTGACTAAAAGCTTACACGACGATAGGGATACATTACTGCGTTGGTAGACAAAAGAGGCCATCGAAGATTGTGATGCTGCCTGTTCTAAATTTCTATCATAGTACATCTCTCTTGAGACGCCTAGACATATTGCTGACCGTTGACCCACTACCTAACCTCCTCTTAGCTACTTTACTTGCTCTATTGGCCATACGAAACAATGGGGTACAGGAAGAAAACGGCTTACCGCCTTTGTTTTTTGTGTGTGGCGAGTTCGGTGAGGAGTTCCCTGAGCTGTCCTGTTCGAGTACAAGAGGCCAGGTCGTTCTGCTCCTCGTTATTGGCATCGGGATTTCTCCAATCGAATCCGAGATGAGAAACTGAACTGAGTAATGTTAGATCCACGAGCCAATTCGAATGCTGTTGAGTGTGTCGGGTGTCCAGCCCAGTATGACAGTTGCAGGCAACGTCAGAAACCGTAATCCAACCCGATGTAGGACTTATATGCGTCTGTATGCGGTACTTCATGAGAATAATCATTACAAGATAACGAATTGTACAAACCTCAATTCGTGGCGTTCTCCAGGGTGTTCACCGGGCCCTCAATACCATGGCAACAGTGCGGGAACAAGCAACGGCAATTTAGGGCCAACAGGCTAATTCGACCGACCACAGTTTCGACCGCCAACTGGTTTGGCAGAACCGGAGCATTGGTCTAAGTGTCACACGCTATCCAATTAGAGGTGGGGTAGGAAAACAAGTCGGACGAGCATAGTCCAAACGGGCCAGCATGGGTCACAGGTGCAGGGCATGCAAGATATAGTTTGTAAGGCGTGGGCGTGGATTGTGGTAACCTTTTTGTTTGCAGGTGACTATGTGTGTTTGGATGTAAATGATTGCGAATATCCGTTCTCTTCAAAAGTTTTGAACAAGATACGGCACTCCTCTTCCATCTAGTCAGTTTTACATATTTCACGTGCCCTGTGGAACATGATCCCGATAAGGCCAGTTGTATACGTTATGGGGGCGGAGCTGGTGCAGTACATATACCTTCCCGACCACGTAGTTTTGCGACGGACTGATCTTCGGATTGATCCATCGTTTCGGAGAGTAATTTGGATATCTGGGATTACGAAGTTGTTGTTGTCCTCCCCGTTTTCGGTTAGTTGAATGTTCGGATGTATGGTGTTGAAGTGATGGAACATTTTTGCACGCGCTTCCTTGGTGTTCGCAATGACGAAGATATCGTCCACGTACCGTCGGTGGAGAATAGATTGAGCTATGATTGATTTAATTTTTTGTTCGAAGTATGAAACAAATGTATCTTCCAGAACAGGTACCGGAAGACTAACCATGGTAACTCCATCAATCTGCCGATATCCCCGTCCAAGGAAATGGAATTTTGCGTTCGAGGTGCACGATAGTAATAACCGTGACGGCCCGCTATTTGGCAGTCCGATAGTCAAATTATATATTATATGATTCATCATGCAGCTTGAACGCTCAACTCACCATTGGAAACTATGGAAGCACAGCTGTTTCATCCTTGTTGGGAATCATCAGCAGTGCACATCCACCGAGCCCCCACGGGGACTCGAACCCGGGGTGAACGATTGTGAATCGAACACCTTAACCGCAAGGCTATCCGGGCTGGCTCTCAACGGTTTGTTGAACATCTACACTACATGATATAGCACCCTTCCGTCACTGGCTTTTGAACGGTAACAAGTTGTTATCATCGATAATTTGACAAATGATATCAACGGTCCCATGAAGTGTGATGTTTGTAAATAGTAACCAAATATTTATTGTGGATGTTCAATTCGCTCAACAGCCCACAAGTTTCAAAACTATCTTTCACGCTGTTCTTCCCGACCAATTCCCTCACCGGTTTTAGTAGTTCCGCTAGCATTTTGCTAGTTTGTGTTGCGGAGAGTTGGTCATAGACAATATTGGTCGTAGTAGTATTCCTTCTTTGTATACTTTTGGTAAGCCGTACATTTGTGGTGTTTGGCTTCCTCTGCACCCTAGACTCTTGGCCCTGGATTCTGGGATCATGTTGGCTTTCATAAGGTTGTCCAACTCTGCCCCTATTTTCTTTTCTAGTTCGTTGGAGTCGTCAGTCTTCGGATCCGGTCCCATTTATAGATGATCACCTTGACTGCAGTATCACTAGTGAAGATGCAGCGAAATGGTCCGGAATAAATCGTGCATTCTAATACTATTGACTTTTATGTTCGAATAACAAGTCACACAAAAAATCAATCATAAAGAAAATGAACGGCTACCTGGAGCACCGCAGAACAGTGGAGTTTGGCAAATAAGCATGGCAGATTCAACGGTGGTGATGGTATCAAATGGTGGACCACAGATTGATTGGAGAAGGCTTTAGCGATGTGCCCGTATCGTCGGAAAAATTGGCTGATGTAGTTTTACTGAACCAGTTTTCAAGGTGGTAAAATCTATAGGAATAAAGGTAATAAAAATCTTTCCCCATCCTCTCTTCAACCTCAATGGGCTTGTTGGGTTTTCGTCCACCACATCATCCATACTTGACAGACTGTCCGTTGGAATTCGTCTGGTAGGATCCAGGTGTGATTGCTGTTTCTAGGTCCATAACTGCAACAGCATGCATGTTTTGATCTTAATGCCCAGGTGTATGACAATATTCATCAAATCATCTCTTCGTACACATCCGATTACACTGCGTTGATCTTCTGTGCTGATGAAACGATAGGATATTTTTTTCGCACTCATATTACCGCTGTCCATATTGTCAGATGATGCGCGCAGCGTCAGGTGACGTACGCCGAAGAATACCACAAAAGGCCATGGTGTGGTTATATCGCTTGACTGCCTCCGAACGAAATATCAACCAATCGACGGGTTACGATTGCACAAACAAGCAATCCTGTAAGCAGAAATCTGTCATGCAACAAACGGTACTGTTTTATGCATCTAAAGTCGCTGACAAAAATGAAGGCTCGATATAACGAGAAAACAAAGGATTGGTTCCTTACCCGTTTAAATAATTTGATGCATTGACACTCGTACGATAATACACAATTGTCGTAAGTACAACCCCATCAGTTTCATCATTCGTGTTACAACATTTGACATCATCAAAAAGATTGAAAATGCAAGTCATACTGGCTGTGTCACTCTGTTCGACGATACGGACACATCGCTTAAACTTCCTCCAATCAATTTGTGGTGCAGCATTTAATACCGTCATCACGATCAGCTGTACAGCATACGGTCGTCATTCTTTCTCATTAGTTCATCCAGCTTTGCAGCACTAATCGTTGTAAAAAAATTGTCCCAACATTTCTTGACTTCATAATATCCTGATACTTTTGGTCTAACTGATTTGCAGCGGCATGGCTAAAGGTTGTGCGTCAAGACTAAAGGGTTGTGAGTCATAGCTAAAGAGTGGTGGACCGTGGCTAAACGATTATGGATGGCCGCTAAAGCTTGATGGGAAAAGGTGTAGTGGAGGTTTTTTTGCTGGAGTGTCCTCTCCAGGGGCATAATGCTTGGAACCAGATGTTGCCCACCATATGTTTGGGAAATTGGACTTCCCCTAGCTTCTACCCATTGACCTGTCAGGCATGATTGAATCTTCGGTTTAAGAAAGTCACCCTGTGTAACTCTGTGTCACGGTGGCAGGCAAGCCATCACAACACGCCAACGTGTTGGTTCGTCGTGATGGTGATTATCCTCCACTTTGCATGGGCAGTGGAGTATCGGATATTGTTGCTCACATATTTTACCAGATTTTTTTAGTGTGAATCTGAATTCCAAAGCGTGATGAAAACGGTATTTTCGGACGACTACCAACATGATAGCAACCTTAAGGCCTAACAAGACCGCAAAGCCAAAGGGGTTGCACGCGCATATAAAGGCATTTAACCGTTATCGCAAGTGATTATCGATTTCTGATGTCATAAAAGTTTGGAAATGCTTTTTTTTACCCACTCGGGGGACGAGGTGATGAAGTAAGCTTGCTGCCTAGAAAGGGATTAGTTTAGTTGATGATGTGATATCTGAATCATATCGAATGGCGCACGAGGGCTTAATAATCGACGAGTATAGACAACTGCCATTCGTAAAAGGAACAGGGCAGAATGAAGATGTCCGCTGAGGAAATGACGGGATAGGATCGATCGATTTGAACTCAGAGAACGAAAACCTTGGGCATAGAAGAACAAACTGTCAACGTTTCAAATCATGGGCGCATTGTACGGTGGCAGAAACGGTAACGATATGCAGCTTATATCTCGACATCTCGGAGGGGACATAATACTTTGAAGAAACATTGCAAAAGGAGATCGAGGAACTGTGTTAGAACGAGGCCTCAGGAGAAGAAAATTTTCTTTTGATAGTATCGCAACATTGTGGACAAGAATCCCTTAATAAGTCTCTCTGAATAGAACAATTTTGAGGCTGAAAGTTCTGTGCTGACCATTAGCGCGATCTTTGTTGATCGATTTCTTTATAACCATGAATACAAGACGAAAAGAACGTACGATCCAACTGATCTAGCGAAATAGGATTGATGCCAAGACGAAGTGCGCCCATTATTTGGGATGGTTACAAGCGCAGGGTAGTTCTGGGTCACGACGTTACATTGATAAAATCAACTACAAAGTTTGGTGCTCTCGATCGACTAGTCGACCTGTTAAGGGAAAACTATGTGTGAAAGCTTACTGTAAAGATTTATTGAAGTTGGACGGAGAAATTCAGCTCGCCATATCGAGGATCTGCGTTAAATTGGTTCAGTCCAGGTCCCATACTCCCTATCCTGAATTTATCTTGCATTGACCAAACTATTTGCTTCCCCTTTCATGCGCTGTCACTACTAAATTTCATGCCGATCATACCCTTGGCCTCCTCAACTGCGTAACTATTGTTGTTCAGTCATGTTGCGTCACGAAGTTCCTTTCAGTCTTGTTTCTATGACAAGTGTCGATGGATCCCAATTCTCATGAGTGTAGCTGTTGTTCTTATCTGTTCGAGTTTATCGTTTTCGTAACCTTCCCCTCTTCCGTTTGTCTTATCCGTGTGAACAACCGAACTTAGCCGTCTCTCGCTGATCTCGCTCTTTCTTATAACCACGTTAATCCGCTTGTTCTCCACCCGCGCTTGTGTGTGTGTGTTTCCTCGAATCATTGTCTGTCTTCTGTTCGTTGATTGGCCAAAAGGCCCCCATAAATAAGGACCTATTTCGTGAGCCATTTGACTCGTTCCTGCATTACTGTCTCGTACGTTTCCTATCTATTGTTGCTTGGGCGTCTTGAAGCCTTTTTTGACTGTATTGATTCTGTGGTCGGTTGGTCCACAATTTGAGCCATGTTACTGTGATTGTTTGACAATCTGTCCTCTAGCACACGTAGAAAAGCGAGCTGGTGCTCTCTGTCTTGCGACTTGGGATTCATTTATCTGCGAGTCACTCAATTACGGGACCAAAATCCCGTACACTTACCGTCAAACAAGGGTGCGAACTTGAATTTCGACCCTTGAAATGCGACTTTATGAATGTCACGCAATAATATATAACCAGTTTTTCAATAGATTGTTGGAAGTGTGCTCGTACAAGGTGACGGCAGATCAACTCAATACTGAAGTGACGTTGCTCCTTAGCAGTGCTTTCATGCACCAAGAAGCATCTTGAGCTTCTTTAGCCAATATGCCTTCTTTACATCTCCTTCCTCCCCGATTTTTCAACACTACTAATGTAGCACTCAGCTGTCCTAATGCCCGGTAAAAGTATTGTTTTAAGAGAACAGAGGACGGACAATATATCAGTATGCATACGTTTTTCTTCTGCAAGGATTTTACCTTAAATCCATTCACGGTATTACAGCAATTGCGCGTGCTTTCTATGGTTGGGACAATTTCACATTGATACAACCATCCGTAGGCATTTTAGGTTTATGGTCATGGTTCTTTGGCAAAATACATGGTATTGTTTACAGTTTCACGCAGAATTCATTCATTGGTGATGGGTGGCTCCTAACATTAGATCGATTGGGTATCCATACGAACACCTTCCCTCACAACTCCATGAAGAAGCATCCTAATTAGACCCATTCGCATGCTAATAATGCGATTTTTTCGAAAATACCATAGTTAGTGTTTGGAAAGAGAGCACCAATTTGAATCCACCACACTATTGCTTGAAACGAGATATCTTGGCACTTTTCGTAGGTATTTGTTATTCAAGAACATTCTGGCAATGAAATAACCCAACAACCATATTTTACATAACTCATAATAATAAGTTAGCTTAGCGAAATGTCAAAACACCTTGTACTTTTGGTGCTTCTGTAAGGCAGCATGTTTCACACAGTGGAGTACCACACGAATAGCTCATCACACTGACTTCATTGGGGCATCCAGATATGACAAGCCTTTTCCGTTTCCTTTCTAGTTCAAGCTTTGTCAGTGTGGGTTCTTTTGGGATGAACTTTCCAACAGTGAAAAGGTGACCGCATGGCTCATTGACCAGTCGCATGATGAAGTGTTCCTGACTCAAATTAGACGAAGTGGACTGACGGTGACAGGTCTACGCGTTCAGCACAACTATGTCTTATGTTTTCTCACACTTCCATTGATCATCTGTACGTTGCACAGAGACAAGAATACACGCAGAGCATGTAATCTCACATATTCACGCCATATTTGTGACGGTTGTACAAGCAAGTAGAGACTCAAGTGCGTTGCAGAGAATACAAGGGCCTTTTCTTTTTCTTTGACTGACATTTCGATAGCAACTGTCGATCAGGAGGACTCCAGAAGAACTCTGGTACTGACTCAGTTGTAGCAATTTAGCCGTCTCTAGCAACCCTATACGCGTGGAGCGTATCTTAACGACCAATGTCTTCTCTCGCACCTTAAGAATGCCTGCCAGCTGAGAAGTAATGAAGACGTTATCCGTTATGTGTTCGTAGCATTTGATCCACGACCCGTCCTTCAATCTCTAAACGACGTCTTCAACTAGAGGTTGATCGCATTTCAACTCCTTTTCACTTTCTCACACCTATGGCTGTATAATGAAAACACATTGCTTTTGTGTTCACAAGCGTCCGAGCATCGAAGCGAATATAATGATTTAGTAGACGAAACCTGCCATGGATCAGTACCTTGGGAAGCAGCTGCCGCTTGAAATGAAGCATGAAGCCAACGCAACAACAGAAGGTGCAACAGTGGGAAGAGGAGGACAAAATACCATAAGTAGTCAGTGTAAAATGTGTGGTTTTATTTTGCTTTCTCATCGTATAATTTTCTATGGTCTTGTCATTGTGTTCGTCTGAATGACAATTTTTTTGTTTATGGGACACAAGAGTTCAACATAGACCGTATAAAATCCGCGCCACTGACTTCTTTTCTGAGCCATGTTCCTCAACGTCTCTAACTAACGACAATCCTCATCCCTTGGGTCCCAATCGGTAGGGCACCAACTGAAGCCAATGCTGATGCTAGCTTCTTCATACCTCTATGCTAAGTTTTGGCCTGACCACCGCATCGCTTCTTTCAGCCTCACCGAGCACGGACGAATAGAATACGGAAAGATAGACGGTGGGTGGGCGTACAGAAAACATGTCTGAGGCATCGGAGGGGGCGTAGAGCGATCACTTCAGTCAGAGGGGGACTATCAGCACCTAACACGACGACGCTCGTCCCATTACTTACCCGATTTTCCGCCAGACTCGAGCAGTGCCTAAGAGGCATCGGTGGTCAGAGACGGAAAGCCGCCGAGCATCCTCAACGCGAAGTGGCCAGGTTTCGCAACCGTAAAGGAAAACACAACGATCTACGACGAGGTACATCCGTATCTTGAGAGAGAGAGGGATGTCTTGGTGGCGCCATAGGTGTCGCAGCTTGGCGTAAGGTGCTCTGGTTCTCGCTTTTCGTGAGCTGACCTCCCCCCCTCCCCTAATACCACCTACAGCCGTGGTTACGCTCCCGCGGTACCTAAAGTTATCGACTCACTCCTGATTATCACACAACGTGAGTGCATATGCAGGCTTCTGCCTGTCTTTCAAAAGTATTTTGCACTTGGAAGGCACAAAGTGCAACTAAATCTGGATACCCTAATAGGCAAGCGGTTCAGAGCGTGTTGTATTGCCTGTGCATTGCCACTCAGGAAGGAGATGCCATCGGCAAATTTATGTCAAAACTCTGTTCCCTGGGTGAATTTCGATTCCATCGGTTGGAAGACCAGAGAGGACATTTCGTAGAACATCCTCTATGACAAAGTTGAAGAGAAATGAGGATATAGGGTAATCTTGTTGTACTTCACTGGCGAAGACTGTCCGTAAGTCATAACTCGACCTGAGGTGTTATGATGCAACTCTTTGAAGATTGACATATACTTTTCAGGTACTCCACTTCTCAACAGACAATCCCGTAGTGCGATCCTATTGACAGAGTCGAAGGCTGCGTGAATATTTAAAAACACAGTGATCTTTGGTTTTCGGAAAGTGACGGTGCTCTATCAGCTGTCGGAGGGTGAAGATTTGATCGATGCATCCACGACTGGCGCAAAACAGCCTGTTCCTCGCGGGTCGAACTGTGGTGATCAAACAGTTTAGAGCGTTTGATTTCCGCCTTGGAGGTTCGATTCCCTGTCATCACCGGTTACTTTGGTGGTAGACAGTAACCCACAATCATCCGACTCGTTAACACACCTGACATCGTGTGACCTTATATGGTTCTCTGTCATTCAGAGTCTGCTTTCCGGTTGTCCCTAATTGTGAAGTGGGCCTTTGTCGCTCTGGGGTATACCCCTTCCATTGCACTCGTGTCTTAGAGGGTAATAAAGAAAGATAATCTGCTCCTAATGCGTTTGATACAACCTGCAAGATAGGACAGAGACAATCAGCTTCGACGCGATTGGGATAAGGCTTATACCCCTACGGTTATCGTAGTTAATGCGTAAGCTCTTACTAAAGATGAGGACAACAATCGATCCACCCCACAAGGAGAGAGGTGCTCAGTGTTTCAAACCTCGGAGAACAAAACGTGAAGTTTTCTAACGAGATGCACACCATCAGCTCAAAAAAGGTTGGGGGAATGCCATCGGAGCTTGGCGATACATGACTTCCTGGGTTATGGATTTTGCTGTGGTTATCTGCCTCGGTAGGTGGATCTGTCGAAACAGACCACGGGTCATGCGCCGAAAAAGCCATGGGAGAGGCTCACACTGAGGGTCAGCTAAATTGCGCTTAAACATGCTCCGTCCAGCGTTCAAGGCTTCGTTACCGACCGTGAACTAGCGAGCTATAAACTTAGCATACCATTTTAATCACACTTGGTAGCTTCCCGCCGCTGACTTGGATGAAAGAGAACAGCTTGTAGAAATTTACATCGGTGGCAGCACGTTTTATCTCTGATGCACTTTGCGGCAACCAGATCTCGCGGTTTCTGCGGAGACTGAGAGTTCCCTTTCTTTTATTCAACTTTTGTCCTCTGTCCCCAACCACGTCTCTTTGCCCCCTCTATCCACCCATAATGCTCCCACTGATAACACGGTCGATACTCGTAACGATTCATTGGCAAATAGTGTCGGGAATAATCCTATGTCTGGCAACTCACATTTGATCAAGCCTCGTCAGCCTCTGAATCTCGGCTCCTTCAACGTGCGTACACTCATGCAGGCCGGTCAGCAGGCGTGCCTAGCCCTCACAATGGACCCTCTGAAGATTGATGTTTGCTGCTTAAGTGAAACGCGTATCCAGGATTTGAGCAGTGTGAATCAACTAACTGCTCCTGGTATCTCATTGAGGTATTTTCTGCGCACTTCAAGAGAAGAAGTAGCTCAAGCTGCGGGTCAGCGTGGTGTAGGATTAGTCTTGATTGACAAGGCTGAGGCTGCCCTTTTAGATTGGATCCCTATTAACAGTCGTTTATGTGCTGTGAGACTCCAGGGGTCAGTCGGCATTCGAAAGGATAGTGGTTTTAAGTGCAATTAGTTTGTGATCTCGGCATACGTCCCAACGGACTGCAGCTCATACTTGCAGAAAGATGAGTTCTATGATGAACTCGCCACTCTTGTTCACAGAAGTAAAGGTTCTGACATTGTAGTGCTAGCTGGTGACTTCAATGCACAAGTTGGCAAACTTAGTGTGTCAGAAGCTTGTTTAGATGGCTGTTGTACTTTTCCCGCTGAGTGTACAGATAACAGGGATAGGCTTCTCCAGTTTTGTGCAGACAATCGATTGTTTTTGTCTAGCACCAAGTTCCGACACAGCTGGCGTCGCACAGCGACATGGCGCTCTCGCTCTACGAGTACTGTGAGTCAGATTGATCATATCGCCGTAAGCTACCGGTGGCGCAGTTCTATCCAGAACTGCAGATCTTACTGGTCCACGTGCGTAGAGTCGGACCATGCATTAGTTTTAATGCGATTATCTCTCCAGCTCCATGGTCATCGTCGCAAATCACAAACCCGATTAGCCGTGCAACGTATCTGTGATCCAGGAGTCCGCAACCGTTATGAACAGAAATTAGCACATGAGCTAGGATCGTCCAGGCAGTGCACGTGACAGCAGGTTTTGCCTGTGGTCCTAGATCCGATGTCCATTAAAGACACTGGAGTTCGCAGGAGTCATTGAGTATAATGGAGCAAAAGCGTCAGTTGTTGGACTGTAAAGAAATGAATAAGATGCGAAGACATCCACAAATGCAAGTTACGCAGAGCCTTAAGAATGATCGCGAGAAGTGGTGGGTCAAGGTAACCGAAGAAATGGAAATAGCAGTTGCTTCAGGTAACAGTCAAAGACTGTTCAGACTTATTCGTGACACCAATGGACGGCGCACCCATGTCAGTGAAACGATCTGCGATAGAAATGGAGAACTCATTCGTGGCAAACAGCCATGCTCGACCGTTGGGCCGAATACTTCAAGGAGCAGTTTAGCTGGCCGCGTGCTAATATAGTTACTCCTGTGTCAACAGCTACGATTCCTTGGGTGGTATCACTTGAGCTCCCATCGGAAATGGAAGTGGAGTCATGTATACGATTACTAAAGCGTGGGAAAGCGTCTGGTCCCGACGAACTTCCCTCAGTTCTTTTCAAACTGGTTATATTGCCTTGATAAAATCCCTTACGACCTTGCTCCGTAACATTTGGAACGCGGAGCGTATTCCGTTAATATGGAGTGAGTCGTTGATTGTTCCCATCTTCAAGAAGGGAATACGCAATAACTGTAGTAACCATCGTGGGATTAGCATAATTCCGATAGTCACCAAAGTATTAGCCTCGATTCTGTTGCACTGTCTCACATCCGCTCGCGAGAGGAACACTCGCGAACAGCAGGCGTGATTCCGCCTAGGTCGAGGATGCATCGACCAGATTTTAATCTTCGCCGATTAATCGAATTACGGTACATATACTGTCGACCGACAATAATAGTTTTCCTCAACTTGAAAGGCTCCTTCGATTCCGTTGACCGAACAGCGCTTTTCAGTGCTCCTCACCAAGAAGGTATGCCCCAGAAGTTTGTGAACCTATTGAGATCATTGTATTCTCATACTTCTGGCCGTGTAAGACTTTACGGTGAACTGTTCGGTCGGTTCGAAACGACCAGTAGTGTTTGACAGGGATGTCCCATATCTCCATTCCTGTTCAACTTCGTCATGGACGAAATAATGGAGAGTGCCTTGCGGAATCTTCAGGGTGTAGGCGTCGAACTATGAAACAGTGGGAAGCTATGTGATCTAGATTACGCGGACGACGTTGTCTGCTTGTTCGAACCCACGGAACATGCTCAGTGTGCACTAGATAGACTCGCAAAAGCTGTAGCTCCATTCGGCATGCGCTTCACACCTTCACATCAACGATTCCCAGCTCGATGCTCAATGGGGAGTTGCTGGCAGTTGTCGACCACTTCACTTACCTCGGCAGCAGCGTGACGACGGATGGGAGCACAGTAGTAGAGGTGAATACACGCAAATCCTAGGCTCGAGTGGCGTACGTTGGACTGAAGCACTTGTGGAACGCCCGTCGAAGCACATGGACAACTTAGTGCGAACTAACGCGTTGTCGGAGTCAAGGGGGTGCCACAGTACGAACGGCAGTGTTGCGTGAAGCCTCGCCATTTGTGGCTTATTGCAGTGTGGTCCATATGGGTTCGTTGTTGACTCGAAGAGGGCGGACCGCACGTGGCGGTGGTTAGAATGTCTGAAGTTTGTACTCGCAAGGAACGGGCGACAGTCAGAGCACAGGGCCAAAAACCGTTCCCGAGTTACAGGAATCTTGCCCAAAAGGGACTCCTAAATTCATCTTGTCCGGCGACAGCTGACCGACTCTAGGGTTCATATCTCCTGCTCAAATCACAATATCAGCCCGGCTCACTTTACGAGGGAGTCTTGGAGCTTTTGGCAAAAGTTATCTTTGATTGCATCTGGATTGCAATAGGTGGGCGCGAATGCCGAAACGACAAACAAATTGTGTCTATCGGAACGGTGACTGCTCATTTTGTTGAAGCCGCTTGGTCTCACTGCGTCTAGACGATTGTCGACTTGCATCCAGTCTAGCAGTGCCGCTTTAACCCTTTCACTGGGAGCGATGCGATCGCTAGCAAGACCAGAAGCCGTAGCGTCAGTGTCCCCAGAAAGGCCTAAGGGAAACTTCGCAGCAGTATTTGATGAGGCGTCAATCAAATGAGGTTTACTTTCGTTTAAGCACGGTGTGTTATGCATTATCTGATTGAATGGTAATGCTGTGGAAAAGCATGAAAGAAGTATACACTACGCACGGCAATAGGAGTATTCCGTAGACGCCCAGACACGAATCCAGTCGGTTTGCGCCTTCGCCCGACTGATTGGGTTATTGGGACAACAATTTGCCCCATTGTTTTTGTATTGTGCCTAATTTTATTAAATAAACACGCGCTACCCTGCTTTGATCTTGAGCCAACATATGCGCCTATGGGTCGGTAGTGTGGTTGGTCATGAAACATTCATATTGAATCGAAGCCTGTTTTCATCAACCCCAACGGTGACGTTCTGCTCGACTCTGTAGTACTGTTTACCACCAACGTTGAATGGCAGTTTAGAGGATTTTAATGTATGAGACAAGAATGAAGTTGAAACTATGAGTTTCTCAGAGGTGGAATATTTTCAGTCGGTTTTGTGTGCAAATAGGATGAGTTACCGTACACCTCTTCAAACAATGACTAATTTTACTTTCTTTTATGTGCTTGTGTGATGTTCATCTCTTCTCACTACAGACAGCGCTGTGGGCGAATGAATTCGATTTGTCGTTGCATTTGGATGTCTCCATAAATATATCAGGGACTTTATCAGAATATATCGAAAGCCTGCACAAGTATATGGTGATCAACAACATTTATGATCTCTATGGCATCTGGTCGGAGCGCCTCCGTGACAGTCAGTCCGACGACACGAAGAAGCCGCATACCGTGGCTATTGTGTTGGACAATTCCGGCCCCGAATTGGTTGCTGATTTTTGCTTGGCTGAATACCTGATCCACTCCGGTTTCACAACCCGAGTTGTATTTTATCCAAAAGTCATTCCGTGGTACGTGTCCGATGTGACCACTAACGATATAACTTGGATCCTAAATGAGGGTCTCAGTTCCAAGTTCCTGGATGATCAACCATTGATCCCATTGGCCACAAAATGGGCAGAACGTTGGCGTTCGCGATTTGACGTCGGTCAGTTTATTATGAGGGAATCCCCGTTTTGGACTTACGCGTACGCTTATGAGGAGATGGCTGTTGTCGATCCTAAATTACACGAGCAGCTTACCACGGGAACTGATGTGATTTTATTCAAGGTAAACTATGTTAATGTGTCAGAACCGAAATCGGTTCGGAGTGTATCGAAAAATCGATGCGCCATGTGAAATGTTATGGTAGAATTCTATTGCTCAATAACACAGCGTAGTCGAAATCGTCGGTAGGTTGTCGACATTTCGGTCACCACGGGTAACCTTTTCCAAGACTGGTTTTATTCGGTTGTAAAACCAGTCTTGAAAAAGGTTACCCGTGGTGACCGAAACGTCGACAACCTACCAACGATTTCGACTACTCCGTGCTATTGAGCAATAAAATTCTACCGTAAACTATGTTATTTGATGGATGAAATTTAATCTGTGCACCTTTCGTTTGTTTTTCACGAGATTATAGTGGGTTCATACAACTGTGGAATAACTTTTTTCTGTACGAACTGGTAGCATTCTAGTGAAGATGTACACTTCATCATCTATAGTGAGTTTTGACAGAAATGTAGAGGGTCCGTTCCCCTGGTGGCGACACATCTATACATTGATAACAAGATATATATAATATATAATATTATATATATATATATATATATATATATATATATATATATGCCTGACAAATCAATGGGTAGAAGCCAAACGATGTCCGGTCTCCACTCTCGTACTTCTGGCTGCCTAAGAGTTTACGGCCAACGGTCCAATCCGTTCGAAATACCAGTGGTGTTCGACAAGGGTGTCCCATTTGTCCATTCCTGCCTAACTACGTCATCGTCCTTCGATGTTTGCGTAGTATCGCTAAGATTGGTGAGCAATACTGAAGTTGAAAATCGGGTTTGATGGTAAGCCGTAATCTACTGCTGTCCGGCTCGTTACCGCACCTAACCTGTTCGGATCTTATGTGGTTCTCCACTCCAAGCCTCAAGGTGTGGTTGCCAGGTATCTCCAATAGTGCAGTGCGGTTTATGGTTATGGGCTGTATATCCGTTCCACTGCACTCATGCACACGCATGTAAGGAAAAAGTTCAAAGTATATTATGTCACAGCGAATCCAGCTTAGCAGACTTTATTGGCTGGGGCACGTGTTGCGCATGGCAAACATGTCTACCGTACTGTGTCCAGTTTTCCGTTCCTACTCAGGATCGAAAGAAGCCACGTGGGGGTCAACAGATGGGAAGATGTACAACGAACTCAAAAAAGTAGGAGCCTCACGTCTTCGTGGTTGGGGTCTAAAAGATCCGTCAACCAGTTGGCTGGAGACACTGAAGGATATGGCGGCGAACCGCGAGCAGTGGCGATCGTGTTTTCACTTTCTGTCTACTCAAAATGATTGATCAGTGTCCACTTCTACAGTTGTACTGTGTATTCCTTGTGTTGGCTGCTACGCCGTCCTTTTCGTTTTCCACCGCTGTAGGTCCACTCGCTATCCAAATTGAGTATTCATTCATTTTATTGTTGGATGCAGCATGGTGAGAAAGACAGTGATCAGTGGGGGCTTGTCCTGCTGTTTAATACTGTTCGATGATGGTGATGATAATGATTATACATTATATATATATATATATATATATATATATATATATATATATATATATATATATATATATATATATGTTCGAATGGGTAACCTACGTATTTGATCTCAGCTCGCAACTCCGATCGCTGCTACCGCAATGGCAAATCAAATAGCAACTCAACACGCCGGAAAGATTGTGTATTCACAGAAATTACAACGTGATGTTTAAAGCGAAAAACGGACATCCCCGAATTCGGGCGTCTAGTCAGATTCACTCCCTGTGCGGCTGATTAGGCTGATAAAACACGTCGTCAACAGGATCGGTGTTACCGAACAGTTTCCACCAATAAAGAAACCATATGCATCTTCCCACTTTGGCCCAACTAAACCGCCCACTGCGCGCAGATACTGTGGCGCGTGGCATTTCCATAGATTCTGTCCATTAAGGAATATTCGATGCAAATGCTGTGGTCAATTCGACGCAAGGATGTTTTTTTTGTCAACGCGGAGGATTACAACGAAAACGAACGTTCAGCCCACAAAAATCACGTGCCAATGCTGAATGGTTGTCCGTCCACTCCAACGACTTAGTCATAACTTGGCGGCAACATGTAACTGAATGTCGTAAATTTGGTAATGTTCAAACCAATGACCATTCTATCCACCTCCGACTAGATATTGCATCCGGCATTTCTGTCATATCAGTAGACAAATGGACATTAATTAGTCGGCCAGAAATCCAGCCTACTTAATTGACCACAACTAGTAGTGCCTGCGGTGACTCAAAAAAGCTTACCGACCAACTTCAATGTACTGTAACTTTTTGTGACAATACAGCTTTCGTGACCTGTTTCATCACTTAATCTGACATTAACCTACTAGGAGTAGATTGGGTTGACGATCTGGGTCTAAATGTTCTTCTAACAACAGTAATTGTGGCCAAATCCGAGTGACGTCTGCAGCTCCGTCACCAGGCCTGTTTTCCAAGAAGGCCTAGACCTGTGTACGCATTTCCAAGCCACACTACAGCTTAAACAGACCAGTCAGCCGGTGTTTCGTCCCAGACGCCCAATACCGAATGCGGCTCAGCCATTGATTGACCATCAACCTAAACACCTTGAGAACCTTGGAATTTTGACTCCAGTCAAGTTTTCAGAATGAGCCGCGCCAATCGTTGTTGTGAAGGAGTCAAACGGAACAAAAAGACTTTCCGCTGATTTAACCACAGGCCCTAACGTCGCTCTAGATTCCGACTATTATCTACTACTTGTTCCGAGGGACATTTTTACAACACGGAACGGCGATACTTGTTTTGTAAGGCTGGACTTAGCCGAATCTCGCTTTCAAATTGAATTCGCATCCTAATTTCGACACCCGCTAACAATAAACGCTCACTGTGGCTCGTGCCAATTCACGCGTCTGTCATTCTGAGTTAAAACAGCCCTGGCTATTTCCTCACGTGCAATGGACACCATGTTTGCAGGATTAGAAGGAACGGCTGCATATTTAGATGAGATCATTGTGATCGGGCTTTCCGGCGACGAACTGTACAGCCGCTGAAAGGAAGTCTTACAACACATTCGAAAATTCGGGTTTCTATTACGTCAAGAGAAATGGTAATTCTTTTTGAAAACCATCAAGCACCTTCGTTTTGTTTTTGACGATCATGGTCGCCATCCAGACCCGAAAAATATACGAGCAATGTAACAAATGCCAACCCCATGGGACGTTCCGTCGCTCCGATCATTCTTGGGCCTTATCAGTTCTTACAGTGCTTTTCTACCAAAACCAAATCGCTTAATCAACGGAAGAACTATCTTTGGTGTTGGTCGAAATAGTGTCACTCATCATTTGAACAAATGAAGCGAATGCTGACATCGGATCTTTTGTTAACACGCTACAACCCCTAAATTACCATAATTGTGGCAGTTGGTCCTTGCAACTAGGGTGTTAGCACCGTTATCTCCCATGTGTTTCCTGACGGAACGAAGGAACTTGTGGCTCACGCGCCCCACACATTGAACTCTGACGAAAGAAACTATAACTAAGTTGAGGAAGAAGTTCTTGCCATCATTTTTGCCACCAAAATGTTCCACAAATTCATCCATAACTCATTTCATGCTCCTGACAGACCACAAACCGTTGTTATCAACTTTTGAATCCAAAAAGGTATTCCACTTTCCTCTACCCGTCGTCTACAACGCCGGGCTACGATTTCCAAATACAATTACGGAAAACAATGAACTTCAATCAAGCAGACGGCCTATCTCACCTAATAACAAATCATTATGGGGACGATGACGAAGCCGTTATCGCAGCCATCACAACAGAAGATCCCATTATCGAGGAACTATCAGACGTGTGTGCCGTGCTTGTCATCTTAGAGCAAGTCCGCGAGACTACCAAACGCGAGTCGATTCTACAGCAAGTTATCACTGGTTTAAGCCTCAAGGCCTAGAAGAATATACTCTGGAGACATGCTGCACCTTTACCGCCCTCGGGAACCCCTTTCCGTTGTTGATGCATGCCTCGTCATCCCACAGAATAGTGGTTCCAGTCCCATTACAGCGTGTCACACTGAAACAATTTCACATCGGCCGTTCGGGAATAAGCCGTGCGAAGGCAGTGGCCAAAATCTGCGCATACTGACCCGGAATGCATGAGATCACCAGTGTAGTTTGTCAACGCTCGCGATATCAACAAGCTTCAAAAATACCGCCACGCCAAACACCACCTCTATGACCAATCCCAGAACACTCCAGGTGAAGTCATCACGTTGACTTTGCTGGACCCATTGACGGTATATCCCGTTCTAAATCGTCCCATTAGCTCTAGTAAAAACTTGTTTTGCCTTCGAACTATCTCGATTTATTAATACAAAGACAACAGTTTATAAGTCACGCATGGTGGTCATTGCCAAATTCTGGCCTGCAATCTTGTTGGTCCACCTATTATTCACGATCAGCTCTTCTGAGTGGTTGGTCTTGTAACAAACCCTATTAATTGATTCGGCTTAGACGACATTTGGCACTTGATTGTTTCTATGGTCCACGTCGTTCGCTTCAATTTTGTTCTTGATTCAGTTCAGGCGAAGACGTGTTGGCTGGCCGCCAGACCATCGTGCTGTCTAGCAGGCCGTCTGTCGACAATTTGTCAGCCCATTTCATCACACACCCTACCTCCTGATTGCCAACGCTCTCTCGAAATGATCGAAAATAGTAGCAGTCAACTCGGCCACTTCACACGGAACAGTGGCGCCCCTCCGTTGATTGATTGCACAGCATTGATTACCCGACACAGCGTCTAACAACGGATCTCAGTTCAAATCGGCAGTTTTTCACGAATTTCGCTAGAAACTCAATACTGAGCACACATTCTCGCCATCATACCACTCACAATCTAACGGGCAGGCAGAACGCTTTGTGGATACATTCAAACAGGCACTACTCAATCAGAAGGAGAGGAACAAACCTATTCAGCTTTTTATTTTTGTACCGGACAACAAACACCAACACTACGAGGTGCATCCGTCCCTGGGTGAAGCACTAATGGGCCGAAAATTGAAGACCATCAAAAACGCCCTATTCTCATCAAACAAAAAGCAATGGACGAAACAGAAAGATGGCTTTCATGTTGGCGCTTCAGTCTATGCAAAGGAAAGCACAGCGAGGAATCCGAATTGGGCCGAAGCTGTAACTATTAATCAGAAGGGCACCAAACTTTACGAAGTGCAAGAAAAATCGTAACCTGAACAGGGTCCCTAGAGTAGCAGAGGGAATATGAGTGCCGTCATTTTCCGTTGGCAGTAGTACCACTACATCCGGATACCCAGTAAAAGTGATCTTCCTTCTCCCCATTAGTCTTGAGTAAAACCATGCATGAAGCGAGCGGTATCCAAAGCCTTCGAATCCATTACTTTTACGCGAATAAACCTGATATTCAGTAAAATAGAACTGCCCACGTCAGTGGATTACCCCGGATCGCACAAGTCTATGAGCTATACGACGTTTGTCCAGCAGGTTATCGCTAGTTAGTTATGTTGGTCCAAAAAGAATCAGTCAAATGCTCACTAAAATGGTCGAATTGCAAGAATTGTTTCAGTTTCTGTCTGCATTATCAAGCAGAACCAGACTGAATTTTGATATGCTAAAGTAAGCAGAATTTACGTTCGTTTTCAGCTGCCCTTTAGCTGGTGAAAAAAGTCCACCGATCATGCCTCTGGGGTATGGGAGAGATGTGTCATCTATCATGTTCACTTTGGACCGAAATGGTTCAGTCGAGTGCAAGTTATAAAGCGAATGCGCATAAAACATAGCTGTGATGTCAGCCATCAAAATAACAAATCTCATCGTTTTGCTCATGTAGATTTGGTAGGATTGCTATGTAGGTGTTATTAGTATTATTGTTACTTATATTACCACTATTATTACGATGTTTATTTCTGCTTTGACTAGCTACTCACTTGTATGAGTCGTCAATAGAACCGATTAATTACCTACAGTTGACACTCCTTTACTGTAGATCACAAAACAAGGCCTAAATCTCATTTCCGGTAGCCCAGTGTACGTGATTTTTCTTCTCTGCGTTAGTCTTTGAATGAAATCATACTCGAAGCCACCGGTTGATCGGTATTTGAAGAAAACCCAGACAAGACAACGTCGGCACGATGCAACTGCCACCTACTCCTTCATCAAATTTAGGTCCTAATTTACCTGATAAATAGTATTCTAGTAGTCAGTTTCACAATTTGATCCATGTGGAGTGTTTCCATATTTTTGGGCTCACTGTATATCCTCCTTGCTTATTCATTGTGTTTTTTTTTCATTTTAAAGCATACGGATGATAGTGTTTTGTCTGAAAGGTACCCACGACTTCGTCTTGAATAATTTCCCAAGATATCCTCTGAAATACTTTACTTGCCCACTCAGCGTGAAGGTCTGCCCCACTGCTTGGACATTCACTTTACTTTGTGGTTACCACACTATTTTGCCTACTGGTGAGCGCTTCAGTAGCAAGTTGCGAATTTCGACCCAGTGTTTCTGCATTACTTTATCCGCGGAGTATGGGACCAAATCGTACCAAACATTAGCCATAACACCTTTGAAAGTAATCGATAAGGTGAAATTACCAACAGTTGGTAGATTGCCGATCATTTCACCGTGTTTTAATTTGTGTCCTGATTATAGGGTGACTTGAACTACCGCAAACTCGTTGCTGATCGTGCTTGGCGTCCAGACAGTGTGAGACACAAACAGGCTGCATTTCGCAAACTCCAATTCGGTCGCCCGATTGATCCGTCAGGTCAGCTGACTTGTCGCTGCTTTCCAGCCACGGCTGCTGGTGATCCGTTAGACTGTCGTTGTCCGATGCCGGTCAGTAAAGTCTGGCCACCCTTAATATGCGCTCTTCGCATTGCCAAAGCGGATGTGGCTGTTGGCCTAAATTCAGAGACTCTCATTCGTGTACAAGCCGAATCTTCTGATTGGTGGGTTATTGGACGCTACGGAATTATTCAAATAGTCAGTCCCATTCAAATGTAACCATTAGATTAGTTTAGTGGGCATTTAACTGGAAAATTTTCTTTTTCCCTCATTTTCCCTTCATGTTTTCTTTGCTGATATCTATAGTGCCCAATAAATCGAGCTATTTATCATATGTTTCCATACTCAAGAATATGGCTCCTATTCCTTTTTTTATTTTTGTTTGACATCCTATTAAGAGATAAACTCCTAAGTTCACGATTGAGACAGATTTGAGGTTGCAAGTGCTGATGATACCGGTCCAAAATGGTATCGGATCTGTACTGGATCATTTTCGTCTGATTCCGAACAGAATGCAAATAGTTTATCTTCGTTTGTGCGGTTGTTATTACCAAAGAAAGTTCACCAGATTTCCGAGCTGATTTCCTTGCTACAGGACTAGATTGGCGTTGTGGTGTTCATGGGAAACCCCCCGGCTGCCTGTTAACAAAATTCAGCATATAACCGATGACCATTCGTTTTGCGGTGGGGCATTTACAGTGTTCAGTGAGTGCATTACTGAAATCGAAGAGTGACGTTCAACGCATGACATCCGCATGAAGTTTTTCTTACGACAAAGAACTTGAACGTACGCGTAGTTTGTGTACGTTAGTCATGAGTCGTAAACTTTCGATGTACTCAGAATTTTGACAAGGATAATATGTGTCTTTCTTACCTGTAACCCAGCTTGTCATTCGTTGCTAATGTTTACCTCAAATCCTAGATTCATCTGTACCTAATACTCCTACGCGTTGATATTGCTATGCCCACCGAGCTAAATGGATGCATTATAAATGTTTCTTAATCAGCCTAGGCGAATTCGTCGATGCAAGGATGGCATATCAAATGTTTCACTACGTTCGTCCGTTTACATGACATCTAGTGTAAGCGGGCGAAGGCACGCAACCGACACGCTAAACCCGTGCTACGTACAAGTTCGTCACTCTCGGCCTTTCTGTTTGTTAAATATGTTGATTGGAAGTGCGCGTTCGAGAATGATTTTAGTGACGCAGTTCGTTCGTTCGATTAGTTAAATTGTTTCGGTTTTAGCTTCCTCATCCATTAACCTCACACTTTGATACTGGTTTCGGTTTATTATTTCACATCATCACCCAACATAAATTGATAGTTCAAAGTAATCAGAAGAAAATATAACAGAGAAAGTTATGCGTGATGATAAAGAAGGTGTAGGAGCGCAGTTACATCACTGTCCTGGACTCGTGATCCCGCAGCCTCTAGTCCTCAACGTGAATCATGCATGTTGATAGCATGAAGGATAAGTTCCCTCAAGTCAGGTCGGTCAGTTCAATTTTAGATAGATCTTGGATTGCTGAGGTGTTTCCATCATGAGCTGAGGTACCATCAGTGCCTGCGTTTTCTGATAATTTCCCGTAAGCTGGTAATGGGGCGCTTGTGTCCAAGATGCCCATTTCCGCTAACAACGGAGGACTAGGATTGCGAAAATTGTCCAGTTTTGATAGGATAGAATATCTACGATGGTTGAAAAAAGCGAACGAATAAGAGACGTCAGTAACTAAGTGATGGGCACTGTCACTCATGCCGTGCCTATTGCCGCCTCTCAATAATCGTAGTGTTCCTTTACTCGGTTGCTCGGTAGGACTCAACTATTTTCCTCCTTGTCGGTGATATGGACCGGAAATCCGCGAACCTGTTCAGATCACTTTGCTCCCAAACTTCCAATTCAATAAACGTGTACATCCAACTACCCCCTTCGTTGGGAATAATCGGTAGTGTTCTTCATTTGTCCGTTTTCACCCGTGTGCGAATTTGAAAATAATAGAGTATTGAAAAACGTTCGCTAAGAGCTCCGAAATGTGAGCGAATAACCAAACGATACAACTCAGACTGTACCGATTGCATCGGTTGTGTGTCTAGAAATATGGAATATACAGAGCTTTCACTTCATAGGCGCATAAGTGCTGTAGCTACAATCGACATGCGTTTCGCACCTCCGAAGTATGTCAATGCTTTCGAATTGGGCATCAGTTGATGCCAGGCTCACACTTGATCTCATCCGTCTCTCGGTATTCGACCAATTCACAGAACCGGGCAGTTGTGGGACCGACATGGCAGTACCTTGCAAGAAGCAAATACGCGTGTAGCCAAGTGTAGAATACCATATGTCTGTATCTTATAGGTATTGGTTACTCGATCTTACGCAGTCCAAACTATGAGGGCGGTCAATTAGAAACTATGGAGATAGATTTAAAACGTATATGATCTGAAAAACATTAGCGTATGCAGAATTATGACAGTTTTGAACAGCAGCATCCAGTTGACTGACAGAGCAGTTGGAATTGGTACTAAATGTGCGTGAACACAACTCGAAGTAGAACGTACGGTCATTTGTGACAAAACGGCGGTCTTGGTCAGAAACAAATAAAATGACTAAGATAGTGCATGCCCATTGATAAAATGAACATCTTACAGGTAGTGGCGGATAATGTACGGTTCTTTGGCATTTGAAAGTTAAACGGTGCTCATCGCGCTAAACCAAATTACAAAGGGTAGCGAACAAAAGTTAGGAGGCTTGACTGTGACAAAATGTGATTGGTCGATCAGTAGGCGTGAGCGGGCTAGAGCCGAATATGAGAGCATCGACTTCTAATTGAAAATCATTTTGCGTAAAACAAACACAGAATATTTAAGCAAGATTTATAGAACAAAATAATACTAAAACGGAAACGGCGAAAGGTAAAAAGTTGGCAGTGGTGTGCGATAAGTAAAAGTAAAACTGTCAGTACACTGAAGGGTTTTGGGTCTAGAACAGTGTTGCTTAAAAACCATAGGGAATGAACACTTCTGCGGATGGATTTACTCTGACGTCTGAATTGGATTTTTGTTCGTCATCTTCAAAGCATGTTTCATGTGAGGCTTTCAAGAGATGAAGTCGCTAAAAATCACTCCAATAACCAGTCACCTTGGCCATAAGCGCCGAAAACACCGACACGCACCCTAAGCTCGAAAACATTAATCAGATTACTTACTTCAACCTTGGCTGCTCGAACCTTTCTAACATTACTGATTTCGGTAACGAATACTGCGGCTCACGATAGTTTTATGATGGTCGTTCCAGAATCGTCCAGTACGCAGGCCGTCAGGTATGTGGGGAACAGACGACCACGGTAACTGTGGTCGCGTTTCTGAGACAAGTGAACGTTCAAACATGTACGAAGATGAACCGTACCGGCGTGTGTGCGCATCAGTATTGTCAGCTGACGACAGATTGATATGCTCATGAAGCAAACATGCGTGGATAATGCATCGGAGATGAGACGAAATCCAAACTGATCGAATGTCCGGACTGAGGCGGTCCAACGTAGTGTAACAATCGATACACGCTCTACAGTACTCCCTGTAGTGGATGCATATACATACATATATAGTTAATGGAATGCACACACGCATGGCATAGACGGTGCTGTGAAAGAGTGCGTAGGATTTGGTTAAAAACGTATCAAAACAAAGGGTGTTTCAGTTCTCGCCATTGGCGTCCTCACTTGTGTCATTTGGCATCCTCGGATTAATGAATCGACTAGCACTGACGCGTCTGAAAGTGAGAGAAAAAATATGTACTATAAGATGGCGGTTAAACTGAAGCTATGAGACACTACACACCGTCCTCGTAATTAGGCGCTGTCGGTAGTGTTGTTAGTGGGCTTGAGGCAATTGACGTGGACGACAGTGGACCATTATGGTCGGTTGCTCAGCGACAGACGATAGGTGACATCTAACCTGGTCTGCTCAGTGACGTTTGATCCTTTCCAGGGGTGATGAAACTGCCGAAATTCCTTTCGGAGCAGACGTTTCTGACAACCACACATGGTCCCCGGGTTCGTAGCTGATGACAGAAGCACGCCTTCTGTCGATGTTGAGGAGACTAAGTGTTGGCGAGCGCGTTGATGGCTGCTGAGTACGCTGGTATGTGTCCGGAGTATAAATGGAGTGACAGTCAGAGATTCCGGCGCAGCTGTCGGTAATAGGATATCCAATGGCAGCCGGATCTCTTGACGAGTGACCAAACAATAGGGTGTTTGACAGGTGGACGTCTGGGCTGTATCCCTATATGCCAAAAGGCAACGTGGTAGGGCGGTGTCCCATTGGTCGATAGTTTCATGGTTGATAAAAGCCTTCAGTGGGCCCTTTATCGTTCTGTTTTTACGTTCCGCCAAACCGCTGTCCTCTGGATGGTACGGCGTGTTCCGGGTTTTCCGGATACCCAGAATACGGCACGAAAGAATGGAGTTGGTAAGGGACACCCCACCGAGCAAACCAGTCTGTGAATAAAGCTTCAGCGACGAACCACGCATCGGGTTTGGCTAGGGGTACCGCTTCGCACCATTTGGTAAAATATTCGACCATGACCAAGACGTGAAGGTTGCCAGTTCGGGTAAGGGAAAATTGCCTATTTGGTTGAGAAATCCAGCACGCATTGGTTGGAATGGCGCACGTGGGGGTAGTTAAAGCTTGTTTCACTCGCCCACATTCAGTACTCGAGCTGCAGAAATTCTGTTCTTTTTTACGTGAGTCCACCAGAACCGATGGCGTGTGGCGTCAATTAGTTTGTTTTGGCGGGCATGAACCATTTTCGTATATAGTCGTCGCAGGACAGTTTTCACTGGGGACGAGCGAACGACGATGCAGCGCATATAATCCGGGCCATCCTGAAACATGTGCACTTCATTGACGATCCGTAAATAAGGCCACAGGGCCCAAACACCCCAAGCAGAATTGTTGGAGCCACTCCACTTGCGATAACGGTCGAGGTCGTTGGCGGAACAGGTGGTCATATGTCAGTTGAAGGTCAGAATCCGTAGACGGAAAGGCGTCCCACTTTGCGTTTTCAGGTGCATTTGGTGTCGTCGTGACCGCAAGATTGACAGGGACCACGTGCTCAATGGGGCCGACGGGAGAAGGCGTCAGCGTTGCAGTGTTTGAAACCAATCCGGTGCTCGCTCTGACATTCGTATTTCTGAAGAGTCGCCTGCCAGCGAGCGGCTTGACTCTCCGGGTCCTGGAAATTCTGCAGCCGAAAGGGGAGATTCAAGGTCTCTACGGACTAAAAATCTCCTTTAAAGTAGAAATAGCTTGAAGTACTAGACTAGGGCGAGCACCTCTTTGCATATGGTGCCGTAGCTGCGTTATTGAATAGCGAGAGTGCGCCTGGCGTGTTATCAAATTCCCGAGAATCCGACTAACGCCGAGACAGTACGGCTCCAATGGCCCATTCACTAGCATGTGTCTGGTACAAACAACGCTTCACGGGGCGAACAATCAAGATATACTAATACGTGGGCTGTGCGAAATCGATTCCGTAGCTCTTCGGACGGGTCAGCTTCTTTAGCGGATCTCAGAAATCGGCTCTTGTTCTTCCAAACTTTTTATAGGGCCTCCGCTACGCTAGAAAAATTGCTGCAAATTGCCGACAATGGGAAGCTAAACTGAGGTAAATTCATAAACCGATATTGATTTGGGCCATGATCGGACTTTTTTACTTTCGCCAGATCGCAGCGTACGCCCTGCTCTAAGATAATGTGCCCCAAGAAATTGGCTTCTTATTTTCGAAAGCGACACTTTAGATAACTTCAGCCCAAATTGTCGAAACCGGGTCAGGACCTCCTGGAGATCAGCGAGATGTTTCTTGCAATGACCAGCCATGAAATGTAATGTCATCTAATTAGACTAGACACTGCCTTACAAATAGCCGCCAGAGAACCGCATGCATTGGTCGTTGGAATGTTGCTGGAGCGTTAGTCAACCCAAATGGCATTGTCTGGAATTCATACAAGTCCAAACGGGTTGCAAAAGAAATCTTACAGCGATCAGCTGGATGGGTCTTTACTTACCAGTATCCGGAGACCATATCCATTGGACTAAAAGATCTTCGCTCCTAGGGTCTCCAGATTCCGATTGATGCGAAGCAGCGGAAATTAATCTTTTCTGTTAACATCGCTCAACTTCCGACAGTCAACACAGAGGCGTAGAGTACCATCCCGTTTTTTAACCAATACTGTTGGGTCTGCCCCTGAGGATGTACATGATCGAATGATATCGTTTTCCAGCATGTTTTGAACCAAATCTTGGAGTTGCTGTGAGTAGTGGGGTAGGATACGGCATGGTGGTACCTGGATGGGTTGGGCCTCAACTGTCTCGATATGATGTTGTAGTGCTCGCCTGCCCGACCAATCGTCTTTTCATCGCATGCATAAGTATCTGTTAATGTACTCATCCGTAGCTCGATCTCTCATCTGTCATGTGAGCTACCAATACATGAGGGCCCACTTGAGCTGTGAGATTCTTTTGAAACAGGTAACATGGAATAGTGTGGTTTTTAATGGACCACGGTTGTGGAATACTAATGTTTTGCCATCTGCGATGATATGAGCTTTTGGAATGTCAATTATGGCTCCTTACTGCTCCAAGAAATCCACGCGCAAAGTAAAATCCCATGGTAGCTTCGGCGTCACAATGACCCGGTATGAGCTGTGTAAGTGGCCCACTGAGTTTGATGCGACAGCCGAACACTCTGCTTGAGTAATCGCTCATTTTGCTGCGATCAGCCTCGTACTAGTAACCGGGTCGAATGGTGTATCACGTAGGACCATCCTCGCGTTTACCACTGAGCATGCTGTTCCTGTATCTACCAGAACCTGTATGCTTTTGCTGCACATTGTAATGTATAAAACGGGGTTATCATTAACAGAACAACATTCAAAATGGCCAATTGGAACTAATTTCGTAACGTGGGACTCACTTGGAGGATTTTGGCCTCACGCTCGTGCCTGCGTCTTCAATCTCCGACAATCTCCTCTGGGTTTGGTGGTCAACGATTCTGACTTGCACCACCACGGATCCCGGGCCGCAGAAAGCATTGATTAACTCTGCGTGTTGTTTGTATGAATGCATGTGCCGACTCATGGTCGATGATCGGACAAGTCGGATTAGCAATCAGCATGTCAACGCCTGTCCAGAATCCAGGTCAGTGCTTAAGCCAGCGGATTCGCAAGTGACATGGTAGGAGATCGATAAGACGCGAACGGATTCCCGTCAAGTAGTAGTTGGTTATATCACCAGTCAACCAATTAGTAGACACCCTACTTGATACAAGTATGAACCAGTTTGTGTTGCAATGGTTGGTGACAGTGACTGTTCCTTCGATTATAAACAATGGTCTGCGCTAATGAACTGAGATGGTTTGAAGGTAGAGAATTTTTTCCACTAAAGTCAGTGGGGTGGTACAGTACAGGTTTACGCTATGTATTGTTCCGATTTGAACGTAACTGTACCGGAGCCATTGACTGCAGGTTGCCAAACTGATAGCTCTGAATCAAATCCTCCAACCGCCCTGTCTCGCATGCCAACACCCATGGGCTCCTTGACAGAATTGGGTCACGACCTCGCAAATTTCCTGACCAGCTCCGGGTGCCTGATCCCCACACGAATTTATTCTAACACATTGGCATCCCATTCCTCTTGGTCTATTTCGGGTAAGGCGTCTTCAGCCCAACACTGAAGATGTCCCACGAAAGATTGGATCTTCTTTCCCAGTAATTGAGCCCGCGTTTGGAATCGATAACGAACGGACATAGCGTCTGGCTCGTCTGTTAGACAATTCTGTCATCGCCGAAATGTTTCTCATGTGATGGCGTCATCTGCATTCAGCTCGCCTCGTGCAGTCTCTAGTGCTTCTCCGCCTAGAAGCGACAGGAGTACTCGGCTTTGATGGGACTCGGGGATCAATCCAGTGTAGTCCTTTGCGTCAGCTACCAAACGCTATAAATCGTCACCCGAGAAGGATTCATCTCTTAGGACGACGGTTGGAGTCTCCTGGTTGTGTAACTGAACCTCTGTCCAGTGAATGAGGTACTCGTAGAACACGAAACCGAAATCGAATAAGGCGAATGGGTAAACTACGTGCACTTCAGAGAGCAATCACTGGAATTACAAACAAGATACCTCAATTTGTGGGACAATCCAGTCATAAAGGTCCGGAAATATACTTTAAATCGTCGGTAGAGTCTGTCGGGAACGTAGGCCAAGCAATACGGGACCGAGTCATTGGAATAGGGTGAAATCCATCTTTTATGTGAAGAACAATTGACCAATCAGGGAAGGGTGGTAAGCGCACATGAGTTGGAGGGACAGAAATGACCGTGAAATTGGATCAGATAAGGACCGGAAGAATCACACTCACTCTTGACCTAGACCATCACGCAGGCGCCGCGTGATCTGCAGCGTGGAAGGAATGTACAGAGGTCATTCATGCGGTGCGAGTGAGAAAGCGAATAAAGAACGGATGCAAGCATGACACACAAGGTCGCGCACCTATGACGCACAAGACTTGAAGGTCGTAGGCCCCCGGATTAACCGCAATGGAAAATCGGTCAACTGTAAAAGTGCACACGTAGGAGGACGGTAGGTGAACCGAGGCAAGGTAACCGGTTCACCATGTTAAACGAAGGGAAAACGTGTAGGTTGGATTGGTTGGGAAGGCCTGGGTAACGAGCAGATTAGAGTCACGTGAGTGAGAAAAAGAGACTGCCTGGGAACTTTACACAATGTGCTGATTTACCGTTACAGGCCAAATCGCACTACAGATGATAATAAGGTGGGCAGTTTGGATAGAATACTTCCAAGGGTATCTACTATGGAGGTCCCTTGCCTAGGTTCCTCTTCTTCTTGTGAGACTATTCTGGGCCGCGGCTCACCGGGATTTCTCTGCGGGTTGTGCACGTACAACCTCCACGGAAGAACACTGCATTCAGCACAGTGCATTCCCTCCCAAAACATCGACGAAATTATTGTAGACGCTCAGAAAAAGAGTATAATTGTGAAATGCGAACAGAGCGCTGATCTAGGTGGTGGTTTCCTCGCAACACAAACAGGTAGGCGGAAATGGAACATTCGTTAGTTGTGTTCGATGAATGGGCAGTGGCTCTTCTGTCTGAGTTGTCATAGTGTAACAGAGAATGGTGTAAAGGAAGGGCGAGTGTAACAGGGAATGCTGGAGCGAGGGAATGGCGTGAACATCAAGGCGAACGAAAGAACCAAACGAGGACCACAGACAAAAGAACAGGCGGCGAATATGTCGGAGGCGTCCCGAATCAGGTAAAAGGAGGTATACAGACTACCAGAGAGGAAGCAGCGGGATCTCCGGCAACCAGCAAGACAGCCCAGATGAAGGGCTTCCGATCGAGCCGTCAACTGAGACAGTCGGACCAACCGAAGGGAAATGACGGTCAAGAGAAGCAAGCCATCGACCATAGGCAACTGGACAGAACGCAGACGAAGTGCTCAAAGCAGCGGCAATGGTAATCTTGGTGCCGCGCAGTTTGGAAAAAGGCCTATATAAACGACTGTATGTGTTCCATGACTTGACTTGTGTGACCATGGGAATACAAGTATCCTGCCGTGTGTTGTCGTCCTTGTTACGATAGTACTTACACTTGGTTTCTGTACTGGTCCATTTTGATGACTGTCAGAATGGCCAGGCCTGTCCGCGGTCTGTTTGAAAAAGTGCATTGACTTGACCGCTGCGGCGTCGACCTTGTCTTTCACAAACGGCGTTAGGTCAGCAAGTGTGGGCTCCGTCCCCATTCGAAATAAATCCGACACCTGAACAAACCATTTGTGTTGCAATGGTCCCGGCAGTCTACTGACCGCAGTGCTCAAAGTGCTTCGAGAGTTAAACCTTGAGTTATAGTTTATTTTGGAAGAGTGTCAGATCACATAAATTCAGCCGGTTTTATTATGGCCTTTTCGTCGTTGCGTTTTATGAGGAGATGGTCTACCACCTTAGGCCGTGACGCCTGATTATCCGGAACATCGTCGTAGGATCCTCCAGACCTTCGCGTAACCGTCTGCAGAGTTCACAGTGGCGCACTTGACTGGGTCATTGGTATAATTTTCGACACCATTAATAAAGCCTCGGTTGAGTTTCCAGTAATCCAGCGAGTTCCCGTGGAAGTTTGAGATTTCATTACGTGGAACGCCTATACACAAGACAGCGTACGTGAAACTGGGGCAATTGTGGCGTATTTGTTAGAAAGCACCCAAAATACGTTTAGACCAGCTGGGTTCAAGTTTTGTCTTTCTGGTTGGAATTGATTTCAACTCTGTGCTTGTTGGTTAAAGACCTTAGGGGACATGACAATGAGACGCCTGTAACAATGACCTTGTCATTATCTACCGAGACTAAGAATGAGAGTTTGTGTGCGCGCGCATGGCTGCGATGGAGTCGGTGGACCGTTGACCTTCCGCTTACCGGGCAGTTGTTGGATCGGCTGAGCGATCACCGTACGGCCAGTCAGGCGCAAATAGCCGGAACAGTTAATGTTTATCAATGGGATAGTGGTTTTGCATGACTGGATATTCTTTTACCGCGTGAGTGACGGGCGGCCGCTGGATGATTCCAAAAACAATCTAATTTGTGCATCAGGGGTGTGAGTGGATGCTCCTCTTAGAAGAGTCAACTGAAGAATCTCAACGGTGATTCGATTTTAGTTCATTTTGACTTAGTACTTCCGAGGAATTTCGACCGCAAACCTGTAGATGCTACTCACATCGAAAATCCGATACGATTTCTGGGCCCAGACTGGACTAGCCCAGCGTCTGTTTGGGTTGCTGAAAACGGACAACTCCTTGTTTAATTTGATTTATTTCCCCATCCTACGTATCTTTCAGCTGGTTATTATTCTCTCTTTTTTAGATATACCACCGATATACTGACAGACCATTGAAATAAGAATTTAATATATGTCGGGAGAAAATGCTTTATCATGGCATTTGCCAACCTGAGTCATCTGTGGCGTCGCCATGATATCTGTTTATCTATCAACGATGGGGTGTACACTTTAGCAGTCAGGCTAGTTTTTCAATATAATTCAGAAATATGCCCACGGTGGGTGGCGAGCGTAAAAAGACTGTCACTGTTCGAATACCGCTGTCGTGGTAGCATTGCCGGAATTTGGTGGGGACACCGTATCGATAATGCTAAAGTTGGGCCCAGTGTATTAGTCACTCACTGGAGCCTTGCATGGGTCTCCACTCCAACCCTCAGGGTTTGGTTACCGGTTTAGCCTAATATTTCAGCGGGTCTTTGTTGCTATGGTGTAAATACCACTTCCATTGCGCTCATGCACATGTAATAAAAAATGAAACAAATCATTTGATCAAACTTGCCCGGCTAAGGTGTTTGGGATGTGTTGCACGTCCCCGAATCGGATACTTCGGTGAACGTTGTTCGCTGAGGTGGATAGTGGTTGGTCGATGAGTAAGGCCGGTCAGCCCATCCCATGGACACAGGGTATAAAAAACCTAACCAGCGTACTTGGTCATGTAGGGCGTGTTAGGCCTCCCAGGTGTGGCCCAAGAGGCTCATTCACTTAATGGTTAAATACGTTGGGGGAGGGGGAGTGGCTTGGTTTCACGGCCTGTAACGCTCTTGTATTCATATGTAATTTTTGTCCACTTCATATTGCTTGCGGTTCTGTAGCTCATTTCATATTTTTGGTTTTTCACTATTTCCGACGAAGGTTGCTGTTGTGAGATGAAAACGAAGCCACCGCGCTAAATGCAAAGCTTATGGTTGTGTTAATTGAACCAAAAATAATGTATCCATTCTCTACTGTGATTTCACGCCGGATATTCTTCGTTCTGTTCTGGTGAGGTCACGGTATCCGTGGCGAAGTGGAGGCGGAAATTGTATGGGTGCATTTCGAGGCTGGAAATACGGAATAACCTTTTCGAGAAAATGAACGTGTAGGAGACAAGCTCTGGTAAATGATATCATGTGAATGTATTATGCAAAAAAACAACGAATTTGTTCGAAAATTCCCTCGTATTTGAGTACTGAGTTCGAATACTGTCACACTTCTTCATGAACGGACATTTCAGAAGAGACAAGCCCGTGAATGTGAAATATTCTTTCCCTTTGACCCACTTCAGTAGAGAAAGAAGAAGAAAATGTGGGCGGAATTGATATTGGGCATCAAATTCATGCACTCTCAATCAGCTGCTAACGCGCATTACATGTGTTCACATTAAGTTTAAACAAGAGGCAATTGTACACATACAAAAGAACAGAAAGAGTCATATTCGGTAAAATGTGCAACACACTTAAGACCAAAATAACCTATGATTCATTTATGGTGCATGCCTGGGTGCTCATTGAAGTCAGCACGAAACTCTCATTGATTTGCATAAGGTGATATTTGTTGTGCACCGATACAGGTTTGAAAAACAAACACTTACAATACTTCATTGTATGTAGTAGATGGTTTGATTTGTGTGTAAAGTGATTCAGCACCAGGCAGTGTCGGCGCTCGAAATGGTGAAATAATGGCCCATGATTCACTCATGTTGGGTAGCTGCGTGTTCATCGAGATCCACCACGATCCTTGGCGTTACTGAACCGACTGCTTCTTGTCTGTCAATAATAGTTCCCACTAACGCTTTTTTGTATGACATGATAAATGTGATCGCGGTGATCACACACTGGCGTCCGTTCATGTCAAACTCAGTCATCATTAACACAAGGCTGCAGGATCGTTTATGCTAGCCGCTTGGATATTTCCTCTCTTCCCGCGAAATTTGAGCAGACGAACCATTAAAGTTTGACCGCTCCGGCATGGTGTGTTTAAACGGTGAAACTTATCATACTGCCGTAGACTCTTGCAGAATGCGGAGTTTCACTTAATTCTTGGTGTCACAGCTGAAGCCTGACTTACGGTGGTGGTGACTGATAGTGACGTATCGAGTGGGCGTTCCACAATGATCGTTCATTTTATTTTATCTTCAAAGTTCATAGTCACATTTTTAAGTACCTCTGGTAGCTTACGGACTACCTGAAGATGGTGACACTATGTCAGATATGCATTCACCACGACTTTTGAAACGTCAATCGTTGTAACTCTGATACAATTAAGAAATAAACAAAGTTTACAAAACGTGATAAATACATTTATCAGGAGGCACGTGAAATGGAAATATGATTAGATATAAATAGTTGCCAATTTGACAAACATTTTCTAGTGATGGTGTGAATAGATGCGCTCAGTACGTCCGGCTGACCGCATACCGTCCACGGAAAATATGTACGATTGGTTTGACCACACTCCGTGCATCCAGAACATGTCTAGTCGTTAAGAATACATAAAACAAATTGATCGTTTGCTTATGATTAGTATGTTGTTTGTCTTTACCCAACTTCAGCGAACCTAACGGACGCTGGGTTTAAGAGGGGCCCGATAGTGGTGACCAGCAATCATGATGGAACTGCCCAGCGGAGGTTTATCGATCGCCCAGTCGGGTGTGCAGCTACCTGAATCATCATTTAGATGAGGAGAGAGTTCGAATTTAACTATACCTCTCACGACGGCATCCAGCCACGTTTCTTAATGTCTCTAACCATGCCGGGGATTGGTCTCGTGGGCTCCAATCCAAGTAGTACTACTTTACCAGTGTGGGCAATAGGAGATTGTATTTTTGCATACTAAGGTTCATCGTGCACTGCGAACGTTCAGCTTATCATTGAAACCCTAGAAACACTGTGCAGCTGTCTCATCTTTGTTAGGAATCGTCAGCAGTGCTCATCCATCAACCCCCGCGGGGACTCGAACCCGGGGTAAAATGTTTTCGTGAATGTGCACCACTGATGACTCCTGACAGGAATGAAGCAGCTGTGCCGTGCTTCCATGATTTCCGATGGTGAGTTACACGTTCACACCGCGTGATCAAGGCGGACCACGTGGACCCCAACCTGGAAGTATAACACGTCCTACTTAGCCAAGTC
This sequence comes from Fasciola hepatica, assembly GCA_948099385.1. Taxonomy (NCBI): domain Eukaryota; kingdom Metazoa; phylum Platyhelminthes; class Trematoda; order Plagiorchiida; family Fasciolidae; genus Fasciola; species Fasciola hepatica. The sequence goes on from CANUEZ040000019.1 coordinate 10,941,866, forward strand.
CACTGGTCAGGGTTTTCATACCTTTTTGCCGTGTCATGAACTGACCACCTCGATCTACCTTCCTCGGAGGACAGCATACGCCGAGGAAGTCTATCGCTAGGTATGCGTAACACATTTCCCAGCCACAATCTGTTTAGATTCAGTACCTGATCCGGAGACTGAAATCTGGTACCCAGCGCCTTACGTCTAACCTCAGCATTGCCGTGATAGTCTAGTGGTTAGGACATTACGTTGTGGCAGTTACTTGGATTCCTTGTTCTGCTTCCGTAATTTTACTTGTCCACTTAGTCACTGTGCAGGCATACGGATGAAATAGATGTCCGATTCAGTAGGTTCAAGCTAATGGTAGACCAAAATCAGATGAACACTCACACTGTTCAGTTTCGTTCATAGAAAACTGCACACAACAAATGGCTCACGATTTCATCACGTGACGACAAGGACGGACATGGTGGGTTGGTATATTGCATGCCTGTCAACAACTGCGATTCTTGTTCTGCTAATGGCCTTAGAGCGAAAAACGATCACTATGCGAGAACTGATGCAAAGAAAATTTGGCGGGCACCCCGGAGAAAAATATCCTCTGCATTTCCGAATAATATATTCATGTGAACAATAGGTTTCTCAATTTGGGAGATGATCTTTGAAATTTTTCACGAACCATCCATCAACACACATTGAAATTTGATAAATCTATTGCATTTTTCTAATAAATGACTCATTTCCAAATAAAATATCTGCCCGGTTTCTCGGCAGCATAAAAACAAACTGCGTCAAATCATCGATAGTTATGTAGAAAGTAGTGTGTTCCCAAAACAATATTGGAAGGTCTTACGTCGTAACCGAATTTATCCCAACTCCAAAACACGTCATAGACATGCGCTGAACCAACGCGACACAATATGTTCCAAACTACCAGAATATGAAAGAAATCTGTGTCAGCGGCAAGCTACCGTGGATAACTTACTTCAGGGGGAATGTGAAGAATTCTTGGATTATGTGCGCTTAGTAACACGCACCAGATGTCAAAAAAACATTGAAGAAGCTTCAGCACAGCTTAGCGGTAAAGAAACCACACTCAAATTTTCCCACACAACCTGAACGTTATGTGCACAATTTATCGAACTTGGAAGTGAGTCCCATCCTTACCGAAGTGTTATCGCTCGGTGTGAGTTTTTTTTTGTCCACGACGTAAAATAAGTCAGTTAGAAACAGAAATTCAGTTCGAAAACCTTTTATCACAAACTCGCAATCTAATACCCAGATCGTCAGATGAACTTGAACGATTTAAAACCACACTTGTTGACTGTTTCCACCAGTATCGCCCGATGGCTCAAAGGCATTTAGTAGAACTAAAGGACATACAACGACGAAACGACATCATAATAAGCAGACCCGACAAGGGCTCTGGGGTGGTGATTATGAATGGAATCGACTATATCAGAAAGATGTCTTATCTACTCGCGGACAAAACAAAATTCACACAGTCGCCGGGAAAACGAGAAAAGACGACCTATGCTGAGAAAGAGATTATAAGAGTACTGAAGTCTATGAAAGATTGAGGCTATTTAGGCCAACTCACTTTCGAAACAATCAAACCATGCGGGTCCACCATTCCACGGTTATATGGATTACTCAAGATTCATGAAACAGGCACACCTTTAAGACCGATTCTTTCTATGATTAACTCGCCTTATCACGAAACAACCAAATGGCTGGTAGCTAAACTGGAACCCATAAGCAGGAGTTTCGCCAACTACAGTCTCAAAGATTCATTTGAATTTGTTGAAACCTTCAAACACCGAAACATAAAAAATGATCAAATGTTTTATCTGGATGTGACCTCGCTTTTCACCAAAGTACCCATCGTATAGACTATTGATTTCATTTGTGACTACATCGAAAATAATCAGTCGCCAATAAACATACCACGGAAGGACCTGAAAGAACTCCTTCTCAGGTGTACTTTTGACGTCCATTTTCTGTTTAACGAAAAGCTGTATCGTCAATGTGATGGTGTAGCCATGGGATCATCATTAGACCCAGTCTTAGCGGACATATTCATGGCAAAACTAGAGAGCACGACATTGAAACAGGAGACCCAAGAAATGAACTTATATCGGCGGTACGTGGCTGATATTTTTTGCCTTAGGAATAAAGACACCGAAGTAAAAAAGACAAAACAGACGTTCAACAATGCTCATAAAGCCATTCAGTTCACGGTGGAGACCGAAAAGAACGACACACTGGCCTTTCTGGATGTCTCTATAGGTAGGAGCACCAACGGAACAGTCGAAAGAAGGATACATAGAAAGCAAACGTGGGCTAGACAATGCACCAACTTTCTCAGTTTTATACCCATTCGGCATTAAGGAAACCTAGTCCAATGCTTAGCCTCGCGAGTAAGAAAGTTATGCTCACAGGAGACCATAGAAGAAGAACTGCACTTAGTTAAAAACACTCTCAGGGAAAACGGTTACCCTGAGCGCCTTACAGAACAAAATCTGAAAGATAGACCCAAATGTGCTCTTTGTTGTGACGTCCCCAAGAAGAAACTGTTTATCTGTATGCCATTCAAAGGAGACGCCATATCGGACCTTGTCAACAGACGTTTAACACGTGCGGTGAGTGGAACATTCAACTCAGGGGAGTGCCATTCTCGGGCATCTGGTAGACTCAGGTCATCAAATAAGCACAGATGTAGCACTCACAATCGCCTAGTACCGCTATTGAGTGATACGCCCATGTTACTGAGGCGAGTATCGAAATAATGAAATATAAATGTCACTACTTGGGGCTGGACATTTGAAATCCTACAGAATGTACTGCGAAGTGAATAAAGCTACAGAAAATTTGATTGAATTTATTCTACGATTAAAATAATATAGTTCACGGTAAAGCCTTTCTGGAAAAGTCCTATTCTGGAATAATACGATTTTATCGAACTCAGTGACTATACATTGATTCGTGTTCAAAACAGTGATGACATCACTCCCTATTGGTGCTGGCTTACTCAGGTTATGGTACGTATTGTGATCGTGTTCATCTGTATGATGATGATTGTGATAAGTCCATGTCCGACCAAAGTACACTCGATCGATGGAAGAACACAAATTGATTTGATTCTGCGAGTCCAGTTTCGTTTTGTTTCCTACTGTTCTTATCACAGACAAGAATTGATCCACTTGCCTGAGTCTTTGTTCATTGACCCTGGATTAACTTGAAAATGTGAACCTGGTTGGGTTTTGTGAGGACTGTGATGAAGGCGGGGCATTTGAATTCGGTCGTGCTATTTTGTGCTATAGTTATTGCTCTGGCAAATTTGCATCACTGTATTCTGCGGTTTTCACTTCCACATCAACGTTGTGTCCTGTATGATGAAGTACAAGCTCACGTTTCGCCTTTCGTACAAGATACCGCCGGAACTAACAGAAACACGGAATTGCACAATTTTTCTCATTTTGTGGGCAATAAATTGAAACCAATCCAATAACATGCAGCTGGAAAAATTCATAAACGTCAAACTGCGTCGAAAGTTGCTTCCTTGAAGAGAAATATGAGATCAGCATGCGTCCAGTCGATCCTATCGTCTAATATTCGTCCAGTCATGTCGAAAATGTTTGATATCAGCCATTAACTGAAGTCTTTGGAATACGTAAGTTGTGGTTTTGCTTTATTTAAACAATCTTGGCTTCATTCTGTCATAGATGATAGACTATTTAAGCTTGACAGATTCACGAGTCACAGACTGGACAGATAGCCAGGCAGGAAATCCAAAGAAAGAGGGGGTAAAACCTGTGTACGTCATGTTTGATGTCCTGTATCATTGTGCATTTTTGAAAGCAAGACACAGAATGTTTGCTGTCAGGACATTGAAGGTAAGGCACACTTTATCCATATATGCTCTTCTGTTGTTATATCAATCTGTACATAACCCCAGGCTGTAGCTCCACGGAACTGGACAATTTCCTGGATTCATTTTATTCGACACCAATAGGTTGGATTGACATCTCACGGTAATAGCTCCGGTTTAATTTTCCACAGTCTAATGTCCCTCCATAACATTGCTATTTTCCCAACAGGGATATTGCTTGTCTAGACTGTAACCTTTCTTCCATGCTGTGAGGCGTGCCCCCGTGGGAGACTCCGATCACTATTTTGTCAAAGTTCTTCCTAAAATATTTAATAAATCCAATCATCAAAACCTAATAACGTCCCCAGTCCGAAAAGTGCATTTTCGTTAACAAGACGCAGAGAATATCCATTAACTCGAAGGAGTGGTGGCCTCTGATAAATTGAATTTATTTTACGACCCTGATGTGTCTATATATTGGAATAATATTACGAGCTACTTAAACTTCTGTTATGAAATGTGCTCTCCATGAACAAAGATTTTAATGCGGACAGATCGTTTTCATTCGGAAAGGTTGAATAAAATGCGGAAGATGAAAGGAAGAGTATATCCTTCGCATAGTAAATCTGCGATAAACCTGTATGTTAAAGAAGAAATTTTTTTACTTTGATCGGCTATCCGCGAGTACCACACTCAAAGACCACTCCCCTCGCCAGTTATGGAATGGATCAAGAACGCTATATTGTCGCACGCCTCAAGTAACTTACATGAGGCATGATGTTGAGGAAATTAATAGTTCCCTCTAGCCATCGGCGGCGTTCTCCTCCTCATGGGCTGTAGGAAACATTACTCTGCGGATCTTGGTAGCGTAGTGCGGAGTATCAGAGTGACGGACAGGTGGTCAACACAGAGTTGGTCGGACTGGTCAACGCGTGTAATAAGGAAACAGGTTGGTAAGGTTAAGTCGACAAAGAAATACCTTTTACTTCAGCAGAGGATATCCACAGGGTTTTCCAATTGGTTAACAGACTACTTCGTGAACCGGTCTCAGTTCACATACTTTAATGGTCATAGATCCTCTACCATCCCTGTTAACACCAGAGTACTGCAGGGTGCCATTTTTGCCATTGCTGTTGATCCCCTACTTTTAGGTACGCCGACGACATTGTGGTCGGCTCTGAATCTCGGGACAGCGGCAATATCAATCCAATACAACAGTCTATCGCTACGATTGCGGAATGGTCTAACACCGTCAATTTAGCGCCTAATCTGAACGAGTGTATAGAAGTATAATCTCTGTCTCGCACACACACACACGCAGTATTTCTTGCTCTGCTGCACGTAGTGAATTCAAATATCAATATTCCCGAATGACAGCGTCTTAAAACTCGGTTATTCCATGTCTAGCCACGCTGCTTGGTTCGAACGAGCACACAGTTAACGAATTGCGAGAAAATCTCACCTAATCACGATTGTCCATATTCCATCTGGTTCTTCTTTGATGAACACGGTATACGGATTCACTCATTACCGTTTTTCATCGTCATATTTTATTACCACTGCCAAAGCATATATTTGGTAGATTTTGCACTGAAAGTGTGCTCCTTTTGGACAAAGAAAATGCATCCTTGAATTGATTCGTGATACTACCGACTACTTGATGGCAAATTATCATGTGTATTCAAATTCCGACCAAATGTCTCCGCTCACCTACCGGTCCTATCGTTGTCTTACACAAATGAACTACATAATTCGTTTATATGAGACTGAACGGATGGTCTGCTGATACTGTGAGCATATATATATATACTCCCGCGCACTCACACGTGACACGGCGTATATACTGTCCGATTATTCGCCAAGTCTCAACAGCCCATTTTCGTATCGATTTCCTTCTATCAATCAATTCTGTTAGACGTGCTTGTACGTGGGGTTTCATGTTCAGTCATTGAACGACCCACTCAATGCTCTATTATTATGTGACTCCTAACAGCTGGGTCATAACAGGGACGTTTAAAGTCTACAATCCAGTGCTGGCCTGCCACGGTTCCGATTTTCGATAGAAGGGTCGCATGCTCTTCGACGAGCTTATTGTGTTCTGCACGAGACAAATTCCACAATCGTGATACAGGATTGATGAGTATTTTTCACTAACTGGCTGCTAAGAACTATGAAAAATCAGTCATTATAAGCCTGATCTCATTCTGTGAGTTTAAGAAACAACAACAAGGAACCTAAATGTCTAGAAAAAAAACCAACAGACGACACTAAAAAACTAAACAATGTGGTGAACAGATTCATTTTCGGTAATCTGTTGGTAAATATGACTAAATGGAAATGTTATTGTCCGCCGTGCTATTCACTCATCAACGGGGAATTCGGTAATTCTTCCTCATCCCAAATCGCTCCCGCCATGAATGATGGATTGGGGTGTTGACTTTTACATGACGTGTATATAGCTCGAAATCACCTGCGAGCAGTGTGTGGGATTTGATGATGTTTTGCTTGACTGACCGCCCTTTGAACTCCATCTTTCACGCACAAAGCTCAGTTCACCCGGTCAACCTTGCACTCAGAGACATCAGACTCGAGTTTCGCTCTTGTTAGAGCTCATCAATGGTGCATATCCTCCGCAGCACCCAGAGTTTTAAGCCGGGCTTTTTTTGCCTCGGACACGTCTGTGTCACCACTGCGTCGCCCCATTCCCATCCAGGCTGATCCTAATCACCGAGTTAAGTTTCTTCACATGTCCTCAGTGGAATTAGAAATCGAGGACAAATTGACTTTCCTTGATTTACTGATTGCCAGACGAGAATATGAATCAGTCCAAAGGCGGGTTTAAAAGAAAACAATCTGGAACGTCCAATACACGAATTTTCATATCTTTGTGCCATTATCTCATAAGCGAAGTTTAGTTAAGCGTTTGGCATTCAGGGCTTGGGAAATTTGCACAACAATGACTTTCAAGATGAAATTAGTTTTGTTCAATAGGTCTGCAAGCGAATGGCTACCCCGAAAACTTTATTCAAAAGAGTAGAACCGAAGTTGCCTGTGGAGCGGTCTTCCTACTAATCAATGACTGAAATTTTCCCTAAAGTACCGTTCAATGGGATACGCATGCAGAACGATTGACAAAAACAGTTTGGACAACGGTAAACTCGGGCTTTCCAGTCTCAAGACTGAAACATATGGTCTCAGCCTCTCCGCTAATCAGCATGCAAGTAAAAGATAAAAGGCCTGAGCTGATCTTCTCCATGATCATTTACTCATTTAGGTGCGAATGTGGAGCATTGCACAGAGGTCGCACGGCCGGGCGTTTTTCTCAACTCGTTAGGGAATATCATCTACAATGGTTGAGTCACGAGAAGGCCAAAAAGACGTTCAAAATCATATACCTTGTCCCACCTAATCGATCCAAACCAGTCCGAATTCGGGCCCTGGCCACGACAAACACAAGTGTCATTCACCTACTAAGCCTTGAACTATATGCACAAAAGCGTCTATAGTTCAGGCTATTCAGCAGCCCTAGCGAACACCGGAAGCCACAGATGGCCGACCGAAGCGCGAAGATCCACTATCGATTATCACTGGTGACGGTATAAGTTTAACTTAACAATAAGTGGTATGGCTAGGTGTTACGGCCAATGGCGTAATTGCGTTAGATCTCTTTCTGTTTCTTCATGATTTCCGTTGTTTTGTTTTCGGTTCTTTTTCACTTTATACTTCTATTCTTTTTGCCCTAGACTCGATAAAGCTGCGAGATAGCACCCAAAACCAGATCACAGACGTGAGCGGTTAACCGCCGAATAGGCTGAACTGAACTAACCTTGACCAGAAGAACGTAGTTGGGGTCTCGCAATACCGGCTGTACTTTAACTAGTACTGTTCCATCGTTTGTGACTTACCAAGAAATCCTTTTTTTCTGATCCTGAGATAAAACTAATTTTCAGGGTCAGTTGTTATTTCACAGAGACACGTTTTTGGATTCCCTACGGATAGTCACGCTTGCCAACGAGTTTTGAGCATTTTCCAATGCAGTCAAAAACCGTGTAAAATGTCTGTTTTGGAAGGTATGTGGGCACTCAAGAAAGGCCATACTAGTTGGACAGCTGCTTTAAGATGTCATGGTTTTCAAAATGCTGATACCCTCAGTATTATCTTCAAACGTTCGTTTTCTTTTGGGGAAATTTGTTGAAGTATTTCATATCACCTCGCAAATCGAATCAAAAATGGTCGGTGCTATACTCCTCCAGAAAAATTTGTTGTACAAAGACAGTGATGAGGGTGTTGTCCATATTGATGGATTTGAAGTTTTCAGGGGCGATTTACCTGCGAATCCATGAAACCGAGAAAGATGGGTAATCACATTTATCAGTCTCAAGCCGTGCAAGTCTTCTCATTTCAGTTCAACGCGACGAAGATCAGTTGCATTGTTACTCGTTTTAAGCGACCTTTTCTAAAGTCCTTTGGTCATCTTGTCCTCGTTATTTTCGTGCTGCACCACATAATCCTGCTGATGACATCAGTCGGCCAATTGACAGTCTTTCCAACTATCTCATTGCAAGTCTTGATCAGTTCTTGTGCATAATGGCAGATGGTTTCAATAGACTTCATTTATCTTTTTTACCCGCGTTGGGTTTTTTAATCTTGTACATTTCCCAATGCCCTTTGATGTTCTTTCGGACTCAACTAGTTAATTATCCAAATGTTCTCATAATATTTATACTTACCCTTATTAGCACTTCTGATCACTGTGCTTTATTTATTCGCCCTAAAATGTATTGTAAAAGCATATCTTAAACCATCTCCCTGCACTCTTTGTTCACTGTCTGCAAGCGACCTCGTAGCCCTGAGAATCTCCATAAGCTTAGGGAATTTGCTGGTTGCACTGATTTTTCTATTTTCCCTTTACATGATTTGTCTTCATACGATAAGCACCTAACTGGCTACACTATCTTTTGTTATGATTTGTGCTGCCCCATGAAAACCTGTTTTGTTCCACCCGATAGTTCTCCCCTCGCCCAAAAGGGGATCTGTAGAGCTAAGGAAAGGCCGCGTAAATCGGACTGGCATCATGCAATAAAAAAGCTACCACATTCATCAAGACTGAAGCACAACGTCTGAGTAATCTGTGTACAGATAAATTGCCGTGAGAAGTGGAAAGCCCTGAAGCAGCTGTGCAATGCCAAGCCCAAGTTGAAGCTAAACGTCGAACATTTGAATCACCAGCAGACTGCGTTATTTTCGACGCATCTTCACTTCTCCATCCATGTACTGGATTCCATAAACTCTACCTTGGTACACGTAGTTTCGTCCTTAGAGCTCTACAATAAATCAAGTGTCATAAGTCTGGTGGTTCTGACTTGCTATCACCAATACTACTAAGAGTGTGCTCTTCCGAACTCACATCCCCTTGACTGGTCTGTTTAAACGTTGAATTGACCCTGGAGGATTTCTAATTGTTGGAGATCTGTTCGCATCACACCTCTAGCCAAGAAAGGATGCAACAAATATCGTCCGGTAGCCTGCACATCCGCTTTGCTAAACTTATTTGAGAATGTGTTCGTCTACGGCACCATTTCTCAAGTTCATTCCCCTGATCTACACACTTTGTCCACAACCCCGTCCTGTTAACCCTTGAGGCTGCTGGCTACATTGTTCATTCCACTACTTCTACTCTTGATCACGGTGACCGTACTGTCAAGCTAATTTTCCCCAACTACGCGAATGCATTTGGTTCTCTTCATTGTGATACTCTCCTCGATAGTCTACATGATAGTGGGGTTGACAGCCGTACTTTGAACACTTCATGATTATTCTCTTAATCACACACAATTTACCTCTTGTAATAACGTAGATTCATCTCCCCTTTAAGTCAACTCTGGTGTTTTTCAGAGTGTCATTCGGTCGCCATTTCTGTTCTTCCTTTATATTGGTAAACTTCCCCGTTTCCTCTAATCTCTTTGGCTGCAAAAATTCTGATTGTTTTACTTGGATACCTCTATAAAGAAAATGAAAGTTTTATTTTCCTTCCAAGCAGTCTGAATAAACTTTGCTACTGGTCTAATTCCCATTATCTTTCCCTTAAACTCCTAAAGTACGTCGACTTGCCCTTCAATCTTCAATGTGGATCAAGCTACGAAACTTTTTTTAACAACGTCCCATATCTCTCCAATGATAACCAAAAGCTCTCTAAAGCTTCTTCCGTCCGTCACATAGAAGTTGCTCTATTTCAAAACCTTTGCTGGTGTAGTCACGTTGAAAGAGTTTCCTCTAAATTTAGAAAGCTTTTCTTTCTATCATTCAGATTACGAAAACTTAGAGTACCTTACCGTCCTGCACTTTAATTTGTAACTTGTTGTACCGTCCCTGTTTGGCTTAACTGCCCTCCTAATATTTTTCGCGGTTTTAAAAGAAAAGATTTTGATACTATTACCAAATCTCTGAAAGCGCTCTCCCGTCTTAGCAACAAAAATGAGCATGTTCTAAAGGATTCTATCACTGGCCTGCATTTCGATGCTTGTGACAAATTCACAAATAGGTTACTTTCCGACACAACTCATCGTCTTCACTCCACGCTGTCTAAAGCCGTCTCTTTCTCTTCCACTTGATAGAAATTCAAAATACTTCACTCACCCGTGTCTACACGTAAAATTAGCCCCATTTCTTACCTTGTCCGCTTACTCGTAGACTACAACCAAACAATCAACAGTCTCGTTATTCACCCTCGTCATTAATCAAATTGCATGAACTGCTTCATTTTGCTTTCAAGCATTCCTCCGTACCTTACAACAAGCCCCTACACTCTTTTCTTCTGGGTCCCTGTGTAAATCACGCACGCGCTTCTTGACTTGACTTGAATGAAGACCTTATCTTCCAAGCTCCCTCGTACTTTTTCCCCATATTACAATGCTACGACAATGGTATTTACACCAACCAAAGGGGGACGCGTTCCATTGTCATGATCCACTGAAAACTACTCCTCGCTCCCAATCGTCTTTTTGTCGTAACATACTTTGAATTAATGGCATGATTAAGAATCACTGGAAACGACCTTGATTGCTAATTTGTGTTCTCTACATACGCTCCGTGTGAATAATCGAGCAAAATTCTTTTATTCTTGTGTATTATAAAACTGCCGAACTTCCAGTGTGTACTGGTATTCACGTATTAGGGAATAAGTCAGAGAAACAAAAAATAATCACTCAATCAAGCCCATAAACATTTTTATGCATACACATTTTCCTCCCCCTCTTAGTACCCACCACCGTTCAAATATAGTACAACTATAAACGTGATACATAGCATGGGGCTCAGAAGATACCGCGACGAATGCAAGAAAAAAAAGCACACATGGATGTAACTCTGAATGAGCTTTACGGTGGATTTATTGAATATCTCAAATAGTCAACAGCTGGCCTGTTTCCTTTTTCTCGTGACACAACGCCGATGATGATTCGGTTGATATTGATGACGGTAGCGGCAGTTTTCGTTTTGTTGTTGTTGAAGATGAGAATATCCGGAGACTGTTTGGTTTGCAACTTATGTCTGTAATATAACAAATCTATTACGGTTTCACTACGGGAAAGACAGAAATTTCTATCACCGCCTGACTATCATCTGATTTCATCATTATCATCGCCGTACAGCGTTAAACAGCAGGACGAGCCCCCACTGATCACTGTCTTTCTCACCATGTTGCACCCACCAATAAAATGAATAAATATACAAAGTGGATAGGGAGTGAACTTACAGGGATGGGAAAAGGGAAGAACGCCTTAATAGCCAACACACGGAATACACAGTCTAACTGTAGAAGTGGACATTGATCAATCATTTTGAGTAGACAGAAAGTGAAAACACGATCGCCACTGCTCGCGGTCCGCTGCCATATCCTTCAGTGTCTCCAGCCAACTGGTTGACGGATCTTTTGGACCCCAACCACGAAGACGTGAGGCTCCTACTTTTTTGAGTTCGTTGTACATCTTCTCATCTGTTGACCCCCACGTGGCTTCTTTCGATCCTGAGAAGAAACGGAAAACTGGACACAGTACGGTAGACATGTTTGCCATGCGCAACACGTGCCCCAGCCAATAAAGTTTGCTAAGCTGGATCCGCTGTGATATATTATTCACTGAACGGGTATCCAATACCCGATTTCTGACATCAGCATTGCTTACTCTGTCATTCCATCCAATCTTGGCGATATAAAACGAACTTTTTTGGTAGAAAACCTCAAATCGACCAACATGTCTCGCAGCTATACAACATAAGTGAATGAACCACACCACACCGCGACACTGTACACACGACCTTTCAACTCCAGTGAAATATCAGGTCGGCGCCACAAGTGCTTCAGTCCAGCGTACGCCCCTCGAGCTTTGGATATACGCGTGCTCACCTCTACTACCGTGCCCTCATCCGTCGTCACGCTGTTGCCAAGACAGGCGAAGTGATCGACGCTCGTTAGTTCCTCCCCATTGAACATCAAGCTGAGAACTGTTGATGTCCAGTCTTGCAACATCACTTAACACTCTGAAGGTGCAAAGCGCCTGCCGAATGGAGCTACAACTCTAATGACTTCGTGTAGTGCACGCTGTGCATGTTCCGTACATTGGAACGGGCAGACAAAGCGTATTCTAGGTTATGAAGCTTTTCATCATTTACCAGTTCGGCGCCCACCTGAACATTTCGCAAGATATTCTCCGTTATCTCGTCGATGAAGAAGTTAAACAGGAATGGAGAAATAGGACGTTCTTCTCGAGCATCGCTGGTTGTCTCTAATGGATTGAATAGTTCAACATAAACTCTTACGTGACCAGAAGCATGATGGTACAATGATCTCAGTAGATTCACAAAAATCTGTGGCTTACCTTGTCAGTGGAGAGCACTGAACAGCGCCTTTCGGTCAAATGAATCGAAGGCGCCTTTCAGTTAGAGGGAAATCGTGCTTGTGTGACTCGTTTCAGTTAAGTGGCGGAGAGTGAAAATCTGGTCGATGCACCCTCGACCTGTGCGGAATCAGGCCTGTTGTTCGTGGGCGTTCCTCTCGTGAGCAAGTGTCAGACGGTGCAGCAAAATCGAGGCAATACCTTGGTGATTAGTGGAATTAAACTGATTTCACGATGAGTACTGCAGACATGGCATATTTCCTTCTTGAATTTGAGTATGGTCAGTGATTCGCCCTTTATTAACGGAATAAGTTCCCCGTTCCAAATGTCACGGAGCAAGGTGGTAAGTGGTTTTATCAGAGCATGTACATCCATTTTGAAAGAACTGGAGGAAATTCGTCGGGACCGCCACTTTTTCATGCTTTAATAATCGAAAGCTCGGGTGCTCTCCGAGGAGTCGCAGTTGTTGACAGATGAGTAACTACGTCAGCGCGCCTCTAGCTAAACTGTTCCTTAAAGTGTTCGTCCCATCGGTCGAGCCTTTGCTTTTTGCCATGAATAGGCTCCATTTCCATCGCTGACAGGGGTTCGCAAATAAGTATGAACAGTCTTTGACTGTTACCTGAAGCAGCTGCTATTTCCATTTCTTCTGCTACCTCGACGCATTAGTTTTCGCTGTCATTCTTAAAGCTTTTTGTGACTTGCATTTGTAGATTCCTTCGTATCCCACTCAATCCCTTACAGTTCGACAGCTGACATTTTGGCTCTGTTAAACTAACCGACTGTTGAACAATCCAATGTTTTTGATGGACGTCGGATCTAGGACTGCAGGCAAAACCTGCAGCTACGTGCACTGACAGCTGGATGTGAACCCAATGCTCATCTACGTTTCTATTCGTCGTAGTTCCTAGCTGGTATGTTAATTTCCGTTCATAACTGGTGCGAAAGTCTGGATCACACAAACGTTGAACGGATAATCGGGTTGGCACGAATACAAAGAATTCCATACTGCATCGGTCGTCGAGCAGGATAATCAGAACCGTGCTGCCCATTGCACCGAGCGGGGTGGGTAGTAATAAGTGGGCTACTGCTCAGAGTCCCCTCTCTTCTATTCAACCTTTGTCTCCTGTGCCAAACCACCTCTCTTTGCCCCATCCATCCACCCATAATGCTCCCACTGATAACACGGTCGATACTCGTAACGATTCATTGGCAGATAGTGTCGGGAATAATCCTATGTCTGGCAACTCACATTTGATCAAGCCTCGTCAGCCTCTGAATCTCGGCTCCTTCAACGTGCGTACACTCATGCAGGCCGGTCAGCAGGCGTGCCTAGCTCTCACAATGAACCCTCTGAAGATTGATGTCTGCTGCTTAAGTGAAACGCGTATACAGGATTCGAGCAGTGTGATTCAACTAACTGCTCCTGGTATCTCATCGAGGTATTTCCTGCGCACCTCAGGAGACGAAGCAGCTAGAGCTGTGGGTCAACGTGGTGTAGGAATTGTCTTGACTGACAAGTCTGAGGCTGCCCTTTTAGATTGGATCCCTGTTAACAGTCGTTTATGTGCTGTGAGACTCCAAGGGTCAGTTGGCGTTCGAAAGGATAGTTGTGTTAAACGCAATTTGTTCGTGATCTCGGCGTACGCCCCAACGGACTGCAGTTCAGATTTGCAGAAAGATGAGTTCTATGATGAACTCGCCACTCTTGTTCATAGAAGTAAAGGTTCTGACATTGTAGTGCTAGCTGGTGACTTCAATGCACAAGTTGGCAAACTTAGTGTGTCAGAAGCTTGTTTAGATGGCTGTTGTACTTTTCCCGCTGAGTGTACAGATAACAGGGATAGGCTTCTCCAGTTTTGTGCAGACAATCGATTGTTCTTGTCTAGCACCAAGTTCCGACACAGCTGGCGTCGCACATCGACATGGCGCTCTAACTCCACAGGCACTTTGAGTCAAATTGATCATATTGCCGTAAGCTACCGGCAGTACGGTTCTGTTCAGAACTGTAGATCTTACTGGTCCACGTACGTAGAGTCGGACCATGCATTAGTTTTAATGCGATTATCTCTTCAGCTCGATGGTCATCGTCACAAACCGCAAACCGATTAGCCGTGCAACGTTTGTGTGATCCATAAGTACGCACCCGGTATGAGCAGAAGTTAGAACATGAGTTAGGATCTACGACGAACAATAATGTAGATGAGCATTGGGCTCATATCAAACAGGCGATGCACATTGCAGCAGGTTTCGCCTGTGGTCCTCGATCCGATGTCCATCATAGACACTGGATCTTGCAAGAGTCGCTGAGTATAATGGAGCAAAAACGTCAGCTTTCGAACCGTAAGGAAATGAATAAGATGCGGAGAAAGCTGCAAAGACAAGTTACGAAAAGCCTTGAGAATGATCGCTTAAATTGGTGGGTCAAGGTAGCCGAAGAAATGGAAATAGCAGCTGCTTCAAGTAACCGTCAAAGACTGTTCAAACTTATTCGTGACACCGGTGGACGGCGAACTCAGGTCAGTGAAACTATTTGCGATAGAAATTGAGAACCCATCCATAATAAACAGCAAAGGCTTGACCGTTGGGCCGAATATTTCAAGGAACAGTTTAGCTGGCCGCACGCTAGTGTAGTTACCCCGTGTCAACAACTGTGACTCCTTGGGTGGCATCACTTGACCCCCCATTGGAAGTAGAAGTAGAGTCATGTATTCGATTACTAAGGCGGGGGAAAGCGGCTGGTCCCGACGAACTTCCTCCAGCTCTTTTCAAACTGGGTGGTGAGGCGTTGGTAAAATCACTTACCGCCTTGCTCCGTGACATTTGGAACGAGGAGCGTATTCCGGTTATATGGAGCGAGTCATTGATTGTTCCCATCTTCAAGAAGGGAAAACGCAATGACTGTGGGAATCATCGTGAGATTAGCTTAATTCCGATAGTCACCAAAGTATTAGCTTCGATTTTGCTGCATCGTCTTACACCGGTTCGCGAGAGGAATGCCCGCGAACAGCAGGCTGGATTCCGCCTAGGTCGAGGATGCATCCACCAGATTTTTACTCTTCGCCGACTACTTGAAACGCGTCACACGCACTGCCGACCGACAATAATGGTTTTCCTTGACTTGAAAGGCGCCTTCGATTCAGTTGATCGAACATCGCTTTTCAGTACTCTTCATCGAAAAGGTATTCCCCAGAAGTTCGTGAACCTAATGAGATCATTGTATTCTCATACTTCTGGCCGCGTTAGGGTTTACGGTGAACTATCCGGTCGGTTCGAAACGACCAGTAGTGTTTGACAGGGATATCCCATGTCTCCATTACTGTTCAACTTCGTCATGGACGAAATAATGGAGAGTGCACTGCGAAATCTTCAGGATGTAGGCGTCGAACTAGGATGTAGTGGAAAACTACGTGATTTAGATTACGCGGACGACGTTGTCTGCTTATTCGAATCCACGGAACATGCTCAACGTGCACTAGATAGACTCTCAAAAGCTGTAGCTCCATTCGGCATGCGCTTTGCACCTTCAAAGTGCAAGGTGATGTTACAAGACTGGACGTCAACAATTCCGAGCTTGATGCTCGATGGGGAGGTGCTGGCAGTTGTCGATCACTTCACCTACCTCGGCAGCAGCGTGACGACGGATGGGAGCACAGTAGTAGAGGTGAGCACGCGGATATCCAAGGCTCGAGTGGCGTACGCTGGACTGAAACACTTGTGGCGCCGACCTGATATTTCACTGAAGTTGAAAGTTCGTGTATGCTGTGCCACTGTGCGTTCAGTTTTGTTGTATGGTTGCGAAACGTGGAGTCTGCGTGTTGAAGATATTCGTCGTCTCGAGGTTTTTGACCACCGATGTTTACGTAGTATCGCTAGGATTGGGTGGAATAGCCGAGTAAGCAACGATGAGGTCAGAAAGCGAGTATTGGGTACTAATTCGGAGAACGTTTCGTCACAGCGTATCCAACTTAGTAGACTTTGTTGGTTGGGGCACGTGTTACGTATGGCAAACACACGTCTACCATACCGTGTCCTATTCTTCGTTCCTCCTAGGGAGTGGAAGAAACCACGTGGAGGTTACCAGATGACTTGGGGGCGAGGAATGAGAAAATGTACAACAAACTTAGAAAATGTAAGTGCTTCACGTCTTCGTGGTTGGGGTCCAAAAGATCCGTCAACCAGTTGGCTGGAGACACTGAAGGATATGGCAGCGAACCGTGAACATTGGCGATCGTGTTGTCACTTTATATGGAATCAGAATGACTGATCGATGTACATTTGTACAGTTGTACTGTGTATTCCTTGTGTTGGCTACTAGGGTATTCTTTTCTTTTCCCACCCGTGTAGGTCCACTCTCTGTCCATCTTGTATATTCATACTTTCTTACTGTGTCACTGCGCATAACTGATTATCTACTGGGATCCAGTCTAGCAGAGTTTTTTCAACTCCTTCCCTGAGATTAATCCCAAAGCCAGCAAGACCAGAAGCCACTGCCTCTGCATCCCCAGAAAAGCGTAAGTGGAATCTCAGAAAAAGGTAAGATGGGGACGTTTATCGAATAATGGAACTGGAGTCTTGAAAGCAAGCTTTTTGAATGCAACATCAACCGATGGTAAGGAATTCAAGGGTAGGTACTAAATCCTGCTATTGTCTTGTACTCACCAGGGTTTGAGCGTTGAACGGGGCTACTTCGAATGGACTTCAAGGACGAAGAAGGGCACCAACTAATAGTGACCTGTCTGATGAGACAATGGAATTAGTCAAAGAAGGACCGAAGGGCACACGACTAGGACTCACGTCAGAAGCATTGTAGCTAATCGGAAAAACCGAAGTTCTCGCTGGATGAAGAAAACAGATAAGTATTCGGGAAGGATTCGGAGACGGGAGAACATGTTGTGCTCGGTGTTTACACCCATATGTTTGGACTAAAATTTACAGCAGCTGTGCATCTCTTGTCACAGATTGTTGCACAGTCCTTCTCTTAATCACGAGTTGTATTTACCATACTCATTTTGGTCCTCCTTATTAGTAATGGCTCACCTCATGTTTTCGAGTGCTTTCATGCATACTTCTTCTTTGGGAAATGTGGTTTCACTTTGATGAGCTAAAGTGATTAGATTTCCATATCAGCTCATACAATAACTGTGTCAATTACTTGAAGCAGCAAAAAATCCACGACCATTCCCTCCTTGACTCTCCTGAGTCTGGGCATGCGTGCCAAAGTCCGTGGTGTTGCAAAGACTAGAACTGAATTCCCGACTTTTGGAGGCAGGCTTCAGGCAGTCATTCGTTTTGGTTTAAGTGAGGGAACTCCGGTAATGTTCACACTGAGCTTCGGACCACTGCTTTTTTTGTTTTTATGCTTTTTCGAGCTGCATAAGCGAAATACCCCTCCAAAGGTCAGTACACTTCGTGTGCCACTTTGGCACCCAAGGCCATACCCGATCCTCTGCTTACCGCATGATTGGTCACTGTGTCTGCGTGGGCGATATGGGTGAGAAGCCTTGACATTCGGCTACGTTCAGGGCACTATGTGCTCTGATAGTGGTCTCGTGGAATAGCTCATCCGATAGGAGTTCTGAGAGTTCCCCTATATTCCCAGTGTTTTGAGTACACCTGAGTGATTTTTTTATGGGGGCGAGAAACACTGGAAACACTGTCCGAATGCAAACCGCTGTGTGTGATATCGTTGATATTATTGTCTGAACCCAGTTGATGTATTTATTAGGCTTCAGATGTCTGTAACTTCTCTTTTTTGTACATTAATCGATTGAGCAGGTAAACTTCCTTTTAGAAGGTCACAGACCATCTTGGTACGTGACAGGTCTGGCGTGAATAAAACAGTCAACCAAATTAACAGAGATGAGACAGATGGTCGTAAGAAGCCGTTTCTGAAATACGATTAAACCTGACTTTGCTTGCACGCGTCTTTTTGAAATGATGGTAGCCAAGCAAAACTGTATCGTCTTGATCAGTCTCGGGTCATAACAGCTGGATGGAATCGACTAAACCGTGTCGAGTGCATAATATTGGGGATTTCCATCCAATCTCATCAGAGGTGTCTCAATGATCTGAGTAGGTGTTTTGAATCATACAGTAGTTATTTAGTCCATCGTAGAAACTGGACCTTTTACAACAATCATCTCGTTGATTGATTCACACTGAGTCTAAACTAAAGTTGGCTGAAATATTTTAGACTGAGGATCAAAGAGGTAATGAGTGATCAGTTTTACGAAAAATGGATAATTCGTTTAACAAGTTTCTCACGGAATTCTTTCCATTGAAGGACAATCAAGCAAGATATTGATATTCGTAAACCAATAGTGTGGACGGTTACCATATCAGACATGACATTTTCCTGCTTGAGCTCTTTTGGTACACCGTTTGCATGAAATAACCTCGAGTCGTACAGTGACATGGCGCTCTAACTCTAAAGGTAATTTGAGTTAGATTGATCATATCGTAGTAAGCTACCGGTGGCGCAGTTCTGTTCCGAACTGTAGATCTTACTAGTCCACGTAAGTAGAGTCGGACCATGAATTAGTTTTAATGCGATTATCTCTCCAGCTTCATGGTCATCGTCGCAAACCGCAAACCCAGTTAGCTGTGCAACGTATGTGTGATCCAGAAAAGCGCCCCCTCTGTGAGCTAGGATCTACGACGGATAGCAATGTGGATGAGCATTGGACCCATATGAAACAGGCGATGAACTTTGCAGCAAGTTTCGCCTGTGGTCTCAGATTCGATGCCCACCAAAGACACTGGATTTAGCAAGGGTCGATCAGCCTAATAGCAAAAACATCTGTTCTCGGACTATAAGGAGATGAATAAGATGCGGAGAAAACTGCAAAGGCAAGTTACGAAAAGCCTTAAGAATGATCGCAAAAATTGGTGGGTCAAGGTAGCCGAAGAAATGGAAATAGCAGCTGCTTCAGGTAACAGCCAAAAACTGTTCAAACTTATTCGTGACACCGGTGGACGACGCACGTCTGTGAAACGATTTGCGATAGAAATTGAGAACCCATCCATAATAAACAACAAAGGCTTGACCGTAGGGCCGAGTCCTTCAAGGGACAGTTTAGCTGGTCGCATGCTAGTGTAGTTACTCCCGTGTTAACAACTGCGACTACTTGGGTGGTATCACTTGAGCCCGCATCGGAAGTGGAAGTGGAGTCGAGCATTCAAATACTAAAGCGAGGGAAAGCAGCAGGTTCCGACGAGCTTTCCTCAGTTCTTTTCAAACTGGGTGGAAATGCTTTGGTAAAATCACTTACGGCTTTGCTCCGTGACGTTTGGAACGAGGAGCGTATTCCGTTAATATGGAGTGATTCGTTGATTGTTCCCATTTTTAAGAAGAGAATAAGCAGTGACTGTAGTAACCATCGTAGGATTAGCTTAATTCCGATAGTCACCAAAGTAGTAGTTTCGATTTTGCTTCACCGTCTTAAGCCCGCTCGCAAGAAGAACACCCGCGAATAGCATGCTGGATTTGGCCCAGGTCGAGGATGCATCCACCAGATTTTTACTCTTCGCCGACTACTTGAAATGCGTCACACGCACTGCCGACCGACAATAATGGTTTTCTTAGACTTGAAAGGCGCCTTCGATTCAGTTGATCGAAGAGCGCTTTTCAGTGCTTTTCATCGAAAAGGTATGCCCCAGAAGTTCATGAACCTACTGAGATCATTGTATTCTCATACTTCTGGCCGCGTTAGGGTTTACGGTGAACTATCTGGTCGGTTCGAAACGACGAGCGATGTTCGACAGGGATGTCCCATGTCTGCACTCCTGTTCAACGTTTTCGTGGACGAAATAATGGAGAACGCGTTGCAAAAGCTTCAAGATGTAGGCGTCAAACTAGGAAATAGTGAAAAGCTATGTGACCTAGATTGCGCGGACGACATTGTCTGCTTATTCGATTCCACGGAACATGCTCAACGTGCACTAGATAGACTTGGGAGAGCTGTAGGTCCATTTGGCGTGCGCTTTGCACCTTCAAAGTGTGAAGTAATATAACAAGACTGGACGTCAACGATTCCAATCTTGATGCTCGATGGGGATGTGCTGGCAATTGTCGACCACTTCACCTACCTCGGTAGCTGCGTGACGACGGATGGGAGCACAGTAGTAGAGGTGAGTACGCGGATATCCAAGGCTCGAGCGGTGTACGCTGAACTGAAACACTTGTGGCGCCGACCTGATATTTCACTGAATTTGAAAGGTTGTGTATACTGAGCTTCTGTGCTTTCAGTTTTGTAGTATGGTTGCGAGACTTGCAGTCTGCCTGCGGAAGATTTTCGTCTTCTTGAGGTTTTTGACCACCGATGCTTACGTAGTATCGCGAAGATTGGGAGGAATAGCCGAGTAAGCAACGATGAGGTCAGAAAACGAGTATTGGGTACTAATTCGGAGAACGTTCTGTCACAGCATATCCAACTTAGTAGACTTTGTTGGTTGGGGCACGTGTTACGTATGGCAAACACACGTCTGCCATAACGTGTCCTATTCTGCCTTCCTCCCCAGGAATGGAAAAAAATCACGTGGAGTTCAACATATGACGTGACAACGAGGAATGAGAAAATATACACCGAACTTAGAAAAAGTAGGTGCTTCACGTCTTCGTGGTTGGGGTCCAGAAGACCCATCAACCAGTTGGTTAGATACACTGAAGGATATGGCAGTGAACCGTGAACATTGGCGATCGTGTTGTCACTTTATATGGAATCAGAATGACTGATCGATGTACATTTGTACAGTTAGACTGAGTATTCCTTGTGTTGGCTACTAGGGCATTCTTTTCTTTTCCCACCCGTGTAGGTCCACTCCCTATCCATCTTTTATGTTCACTCTTTCTAATTCAACATGCAAGATGTTGAGAAAGGCAGTGGTCAGTGGGGCTTGCCCTACTGTTTAACGCTGTTCGATGATGATAACCGGGTTTGCGGCTTGCAGTCTGCATCGATTACCATGGAGCTGAAGAAGTAATCGCATTAAAACTAATGCATGGTCAGACTCTACGTATGTGGACCAGTAGGATCTACAGTTTTAGGCAGAACCATCTAGTTGTCGTTCTATGGTTTATTGATTTTGCTACTAACAAGTTCGTTCCCAAACACTCACAAAGTGCTAAACATCCACCAGACATGAACATAGATGCGATATTTTCAATAGATTGTGAATAAATAAACAACTTAATGTTGTTTTGTTTAAGGTTCTGATGTAGGCAACAGAGAGAAGAGTGTCTGTGTACTGATTAATGTGTTGCAGGAAGTAAACGGTAATATTGACGCATGTGATGATCCGTCACGGACATAAGATTGCTTAAACCGCGAGAACTTACTTCGCTAGACAGTCTATTTAAACAACCGTCCAACGACAGAACCGTTGCATATTTATATTGGACAGCTGGAGCGCCTCAGTTTAAACGTGTACCATACCACGAATAAAACGGAATTTACAACGTTTTCGTCTCGTCCAAAACTGCCATTTCGTTGAAGACTAACCGTCACTTCAATTCGAACACCTATCGAAAAGGAGCACACGCGTAAAACGAGAACGTCAGTGGGGTTTTATTCTGAGTCGCATTTGTGAAAACGAAGGGCAATGGATTCCGGTTGCACGTAAGTCTTTTCACAGAATTTATTCCAATATCCAGTTTGTATCGATCCCTATAAGATCGTTGAACTATGAACACAAATAAGAGGTAAGTAGTAGTGCTAGTTGGTCAATAGGAATAGCACGAGAATGAGTGACTTAAAGAAATAGCCAAAACACAGGTAAATATATATTTTATTTACTAATATTTCCCGAATGTTCCGATGAAGGCTGACACTGAGAATCCGTATGTTAGAAATACCGGGAATGTTCCTGAATGACAATAATACAGTCAGAAATGAAATTATTGATGAGTATGAACTTATGAGTATGTTTGTGCGCAAATGACTCCTTATCGACTATGCTTTCCATGGGAGTATGTCAGTAATGCAATCGACATATTTGAAGTGTGATATACGTATATATATACGTATATATATATATATATATATATATATATATATATATATAATGTAATAAAGTATTGTCGAAACTGGTGCAAAGGGGGATTCGATAAGCACATTTTGTGCGGGTACACGACAGCATTAACGCTGGACTACGTAATTTTATGTGTAACCTAACTATCAAGTATTGCTGAGGTTTTAGGGCGGTAATTTTTGTGGTGAATAACTATGCTTAAAATGCAAACAAAACCATATTTTCGTCAATACCAGTCGACCGCAACAGACGGAGTATGAACCTCTGACGGAAAATCGAACAAGACGTTTTAAAATGAATTAATTCAAACATAATTGGAAACACAATGTTCATGTACAATATCAAACAATTGATCTGCCCTGATTACTCAGGATCTTTCACAGTCTCATTGGCATAGTGTCCACCATGTTGGTGATTAATTAATCTTCTTTGTTACGCCCAATCACATGTTGCACTTCTGGCTCCAATGTCCAATCTCTGCAGAACTGAGAAGTACTTACGATTATAGTTGTAATCTCACTTGAATCGATTGGAGAGCGCACGGACGGGGAATCATTTTTAGAATCACATGGTGATTCTTTCAAAGTTAATTTGTCCGTTAGCACGGCAAACCTTCAGAACGAGGACACACGTTCCTAAGTGTGGATTTTCGATATGAGTAGTACGGTATTGTATCTGAACTCCTTTCCAAGCATGCTCGATTCGATTCAAATGAGTTTACAACTGTAAACTAACTGTGGAGTGCTCAATCATAGGGATGACTGGGTGGAAGAGCACCGACAACGCATACCTGGTGAGCGACCACAACCGCGAAATCGGTCGTGTGCTTCCCAGGGAAAATCTGTCTTGTCATGCAGATACAATGCCATACTACTTTTCACTATTTTATTCAAATTTATGCTATTAGAGGGTGGTTGTAAAGACCGAACCTTGAAGTTGCTCATGCTTTCACGGGTCTTACAGTGAATAATGAACAAGCAAACAGTTTTGCGTAAATTTATTTACCAACCTCTCCGGAAAATAAGCATGGAGCTTCATTCCGAAAAACTATGGCCTGCCCAGGTAACTTTTATGACTTCGGCGACATTTTCAGTTTTACCGGTGAAGATTTCCCTACCATTCATGGTGCTGCTAACTGAAGTACACCAACAAATCTGGACATATTTTTTTCCAATTCAAATCAATAATGTTGGTTGGTGTGATATATCTGCATGCGACCGAACTATTTTTCGGGGGATATACCAACTTCAGACAATTTTTCTGAACCTTCCGCGGTTAACCATATACTAAACACACATGAGAAACAACCTATCCGCTAAATGACTAGCCTCGTGATTTGAATCCTCTGATGGAATCAGTACACGTCCTCCTTTATTGCACTTGCAATGCAGCTTCCATAACCCGTGACACTGGCCGCACTGAAAGCTGCTCCTACGTTGTGTCCAACGCAGAGTGAAAGGGCCTGGGAGTATTGTCGCGATGGACTAGGCACAGGGATTCCCGGTACTTTTCTCCGCGTAGTGTACACAGAACATCGTCCAGTTCATTCAATTTTTCAGATCTCCTACCTCTGAAATGTGTTTTTGTGGTAGTTTTCTGTTATTTATCCAATAACCGATGGTCCAAATTAAATTTAAAAAAAACTGAACAAGATAAGTTACAGAAGTCTCAAACTTGAAGCCCGTTACGGGGTTGCCGAGAAAATAGAGTTTTAGGGAATATTATCGTCGATATCAGCGCAATAATATAAGCAATTAACGAGGCGCGCTCAAACGACACATCTATGCGAACTGGAATTCCGATTCTTCTGAATGCTTGGCAGTCATTTTTAAGGAACGATTTTTGAACACAATGTGTAAATTTCAAATTATCGTGGATCATCTCTTGACCTTCTGATACAGGCACAAACATGAGTACTATATTGGCCGAAGAAACGGCTTCTACCAAAATATTCAGGTAGTAACCCAGTCTGAATATAACCTAGGATAGTTTATGTGATCCAGCTTACCACTTTGATTATATTTCCTTACCTTATTACATTTTAGCCTAATTAGCTAGGCCTTTAACTCCGGAAACCAAGGTCATATACATTCAACTACCCATAGAGCAGCCAATAATCAATGTAAATAAGAGGAAACTTTGAGTAAATTTCTGTCATTACCCGATGACTCGATATTATCTCAATCAAGTCAAGAAGCCCGAATTATACACTGAGTAGATTTTCTTATTCATCACCATCGACACTACGTATGCATATATATATATATATATATATATATATATATATATATATATATATATATATATATATATATATATATATCTTCATTGAAGAGCCCACAAATGAATCACAACTGTGATTTCTCATAGTTATTCGTGTCACGGTCACTGCTAACCCAACGAACAACGAGGCAGCATGTGCAAGGGCTCATACTGATAGCAAGTAGTATGTAAGCTCGTGGACAAAATTTCCTCGGAGTACCCATTCAAACTCCAGACGATTCAAATTAGATTCTAGTGAACATATAACATCGGAGAATACAAGTACGAAGACGATTGGGCAGAGGAGTACCGGGTACGCATACCTGGTGAGCGGCAACTACCGCGAAACCGGTCTTGTGCTTCCGGGGAAATTTTGTCCACACGTTTACATACTACTTACTATCAGTATGAGTGCTTGCACATGCAACCTCGTTGTTCGTTGGGTTAGCAGTGACCGAGACACGAATAACTATGAGAAATCACAGTTGTGATTCATTTGTGGGCTCTTCAATGAAGAGTATCCATTCACACTCCAGACGATTCAAATTAGATTCTAGTGAGCTGCGTTTGGTATCAACCGCTGACCTTGGGTTTTTATTCCTTTACCTGTCCGGCTGTCTTCTACCAAATCATTGTTGTTGAGTTCGATGAGTTATTCTTCGATCTTTGTAATCTCTGGGTTTCCCAGGGTCAGATGAGATCCTGGATTGGCTTCAATATATTTATTCGGTACGTCTTTAAGAGCTTGTTCTGATAAATTCTGTTCTTTGTGTATTCTCATTTGAAATGTTTTTAATGAATAGGATGCTCAAAACTGGGACTAATGGAGGCAGTGGCCTAGTTTACTGCATTGGTCATACGGTCGTTGTAAAGATCTATTGAAATTGGACATGGAGATTGAGCTCGCCATGTCAAGAAACCCCTTTAAACTGGTTTAGACCAGATCGTGTGCTATCTACCACAAATCCTGTCTCGTATTTACCAGACAATTTCCATGTTGCCTGTGCGCTGAGACCACTAGTTTTCACGCCGACAACCACCCCCTCGCTTCCACGCCCGCGTGATAATTTGCTTGTTCAATCCCATTGCGACACTCAATTTTAGCCTTGTTTTTATGACAGGTGTTGATTGACCTTAATTGTCAAGGCTCTAATTGTTGGTCTTATCTGTTCGTACTGAACTCTGGTTTTAAACTGATATTATCACTTACATAACCTTTTTCCTTTTTTTGGAATATACTTGCACTAACTCACTGGTATCCATGCCCCTTTCCGTTATTACGTCATGATTGCCAGGGTTATTTGACGAGATCCATATTTTTGGACGTCATTATCTTCCTCTCTGCCTCATCTGTGTGAATGACTGAACTCTGGCCATCCCGGTATGATCACGCAACTTTATAATAGCTGTGCTACTCCTTTTGTCCCTCATCACGCCTGTGTGTGTTCCCTCAGGCAATTCTTTGTTGACAGTTCAGTGGTAAAAATGTCCCCATAAATAAGGACTTTATTTGTGAACCTTTTGACTTGCTACTGCATGGCCGGCACGAGCTTTTCCTGCCTGTTAGTGCACGGGCTTTTTCAAGCCTTTGTTGACTGTCTTGATTCTGTGGTCTATTTTCCCACAATTTGAGATGTTATTGTTATTGTTCGATAATTTGTCCTACAGCACGCATCATAAAGCGAGCTTGTGTTCTCTGCCTTGAGACTCGGGGTTCGCTTGTCTGTGATTCAGTCTTTTACGGAACGACAATCCTGTACAGTCATCGTTGTGGCATTTTGACAGAAGCGTTCCGGGTTAGATTCCCACCTCCGCTGGTCACTTCTTTACTCGTTAGCCTTTGACTGGGCGCGGACCCCTTTTGTTATACTAAACAAAGGAAATAAAAGGATTAATATTACTAATACTATTATAATCTGCCAGAGGATGTCAGTACATCTTCTATCCATACTTACTACAATACATGTGATTATCTGTTCATCCCTTGATCAATATTCACCTATTCTTGCTCAGGAGTTTTATTGATTCACTCCTTGGCCAGTAAGCCATGGAATCTTTTTATACCTGGTGAGCCAGTGGGCGCCATTGGTTTTCAGCCGGATTTAGATCTGGGCTGCAGCCTGACCACTGCATGACCTTAATCCCATGGAAGAACATTCAACATTTTGTGGTGCATGGGCAGTGGAATAGAGTCATCTTGTTAGCTGCTGATTAGCAGCCGAAGCAAAACTGTTCCAATGTAAAAGTATACTCAACGGAATCTTATATCCCATCAGACGAATTTATTTCACTTTGGCCACTGACCAAGAAAACTCCCCAAACCTCGCTGAGCTCTTGTCGTTGTCTGTTTCACTGTAGGTTCTTTCTTCTTTTTGATATCATGCCAGTAATAATTCCAGGTATCTGGTAAATCCAAATTATTTCTTTTGTTATTAATCTAGACATTTCCCCACTTGTTTTTCCATGCTTTAAGTGTTTCAACCCATGATACATGTTGTGCTTTACGCAGCGGTGTAAATTCGTCGTAAATTCTTTTTGATATACTGATTTCGATCAAAGCTTTCAACGTTGACATGAACCATGTGTTGTTGGAGGCTAATCTAATTAATCGGCCTTGTCTGATCTCGTTAGTTTTTGCACGGCCCGTTCGTTGTTTAGGAACTTATGGCTCGCTGCATTTCAGATATCGTCATACGAAGTTTATCGATCTCTTGTATTGCATAGTGATTTCATGTAAGCTGAATCCTATTCGGAGAAAAGCAGATATTTTGCCTTTCTCAGTATCTGTTAGTTTATTTTCGTGTGGCGCTGCTTAGATAAAGCGATAAAAACAGTGGTCCTGAAGGGGTTCCCACCAAGGGTGGAAACTGAATTTGCTTACACTTCATCCTCGTCGTTAACACGTTTATTTAGTCAGTTTTTGTCCAGTGGTTTATGCTGTAGTGGCTTTCAGTCAGGAAATTCTATACATGCGGAAGATTAGCAATAACAGAAAGCATTTAAATATTTCTGATGAATTCATCTTTCCAATAATCTCCATATTTGGTCCCAGAACAGTGGCTTACTTTTCTCACAGACTGTAAATTGATCTTGTGCATCTTCAATGAATCTTTTATGTACAACAATAGAAATAGGGTTGATTCTGATTCCAGCTGCTAACACCATCAATTTCATTACGATGCCAGAATAGTAAACAATGCCTACCATGCAAAAGCATTTATCCATTAACTGATATACTGCCCTAATCTTTGGCACCCGGTCACCTTACAATTGACACAAGATCATTCGCGTAAAGGCTGTATCATCCTGCCAGTAGAAAATAATCAATTTAATTCGGCGTTACTTTGATGTAAATAGTATGTTATTGTATCTGGAGAACAGATGCTAGTCTTTCCAAAATAATCCATTAGTTCTTACATTCACGATCGTATTATCTGATATGTTGCTTAACCTTCTGTGTGCTATTGTAATGTGTCCCCTCCGTGGTGGTGTCACACATCTGCGGGGTTCCGAATAAAGCTGGATTAAAATAATTAGTTGTGTGAACATAATTATTTCGATTTACTACTGATTTATTTCTTCTGAACTTTCTTCCTTGTGTGCAAATACCAACAGGGATGGAGCATTCCTAGATGTGTGATTATAAAAATTTAGGCGTATTCTTTTGGTTTCCCTCTCTTCTTCGAAGGTTTCCGTCGGAGTGAGATTTTTTGACTTCCCGAACTGATGGAAATTTTCCTCCATCCTCCAGGAACCCACTGTGCAACACACAACATCCCTATCCGGAATTTGTGGCCGGAGCTATTGGAGGTGAGTACGAAATGATAAATTTCCAGCTGCCATATTTCTTCAACTTATAGGATGTTTCATGCAGGGAAATCAGATTTGGAATAATCCGTTTCCTACAGTCGTAAGCAATCAGTGAATATATAAGTCCGAATCTAGCATCACCATTACCATCATTATCATCATCAGTTCCATAAACGTGTTCGTATTATAGACGAGGACTATACAGGCAAACAGACAGACAGAAAGTTGAAATTATTTCTCATTGAAAGTGATGCTGCTGGCGTTAAATGCTCAACCATACGAAGTCATTGACTCCAATAAAGTCTCATGATAGAAGAATCTGTCTCTATTTCAGACAGATTGGATTCTGGTTCATGCTATTCTCAATCGTGACTAACTTCTACTACATTGAATTTATAAACGATTCATTCGTTGTTTATGGCACGGGGAGGTTTTCTTTTTACCGCCCCGTTTTATATAATTTTCTAAGAGCCCCCTGTCTGAAGGTACTTGGACTATCAGTCTCTGTTGCAGAAAGACGTGCCTTTTGTCTTGCGATCACACGCACCTCTGTTGTCACGTGACGAAATCATAGACCTTTCACTGTGGAGTTTTTGTTTAACTGAACGCACAAAGCTTTACTTTTATTTCATTTCAGGAAACCATTAACTTGACTGTGTGGAGTGCTTTGAGTACTAAACTCGGCCCTACAGTATACTATATTGATCAGTCGTTGAATGAACAAGCAGATTTAAGAGATCGGCGCAATTACTTCATTTGTGTCGTCATTTTCTGGTTATTTCGAAAGTCGACAGATCTCTATTTTAGTGGTTTACTAACTACTGCACTGTTGTGATGTGCACATAAGGTGTTATTAATCAGAATTATCAGAATTCTAATGTACTGCATGCGTGACGCGGCTGTCGTTTTACGTCACGTTTTCTGAGGTCCCTCTGAAATCATTGTTCTTTTGAAACCAAAATACTTGCGTTACGTCCCCGTTCATGTTACGAGACCATTTACCGGTGATCTTTGTAACCTCGAGGTTACCCGCGTTGTTCATGTTTTCTGACACGGTTTCAGACGATTTTAGGCGTAATTAGCTTATCCTCTTTCATCTACTCTTGGTTTTTCTTAAGATCCGATCGTTAGGCGACACAGAGCAACCGATCACTGAGTGGATCTTTTAGTGAATGAACAGTGCCGCGACTTACGGGCAAGTCTAACAAATTAGATTGATAAAAAGAAATCGATATAAAAATGGACGATTGCGACTCGGCGAATAACCGGACAGTACAAACACGATTTTGTATGTGTGTGTGTGTGTGTGTGTGTGTGTGTGTGTGTGTGTGTGTGAGTGGGGATGGGTGGGTGCATGCGCACGTGTCAGCCGTCGGTCTGTTCGGTTTTGTTATCGTATTCTCTTCCCAACCAGTCCTAATGGTATATATGACTGTTTTGGTCAAAACTACGTACAATCGTGCTCCTGTCGGCACTTCAGGTCCCTGTACCTTGCCTCTTCCTCGTAAAATATTTTCCAAAGTTCCCCCTTGATCTACTGCCAACACTCCTCGTGTTTGAACAACAAGTGCTCACCCACCACTTAGGAGTGAGATAAACCGAGAGAAACTGATCGTTTTCTGCTTATTTTGCTATCTTCCCTTTGCATAAATCACCTTCATATTGTAAACACTTAATTGTGTATCGTAACTTTTTGTTATGGTGTGATATCTTAGCACAGTGAGTGAAAAGTAAGGGTTATTTCGTATCTGAATGAAGTGCTGAACTCAACTCAGCTTGAACTAAAGATCAAAAATCTGTATTCATACAGTTCAAGGTCGAGTGTGTATAGTGACAACTGCTTGATACTGAATAACTCGGCTACGAACAATCATCCTACCGACCGCAGTTCGGATGAAGTTGAGGATTTTTGTCGTTCCTGGGTGGCTAGGTGGCCAAGTGGTCTGAACGTCACAGCAAAAGTTCGCTAGGTATTTTCGAACCAGAATCAACATGTGTAGAAAGTGGAATAACATATTCACAGACATGAGTTTCAGGAATCTTTTTAATGGTTTTGTAAACAAGTTTCCGATGCACCGACCCATCATAGATATCAAAAATTCTTACTATACGATTTCCAAAATGTCCCAACACAATTCCAGATGCTGTTCGTAAACAATTTCCAGTTTGATAGGACACATCAGCAGATTCAATGCATTTTAAATTCGAAGGGAATACTCGATACCTGAATAATACTGGTGAACTGGAACACGTGGTGCCATGGGCTGAAGTTCTGTGTCGAAGCAGAAAATTGTTCTCACCAGGTTCAAATTCCCTGATATTTGCAGATTGATTGCGTTTACGTCGCTCTTCAATGTTTGAACGAGATTTTTAACTACTCCATCTGATCGGTGCAGTGAGTGGCCAGTTGACAATCCTTTCGGCAGTGAAGGGGCTTCCATTATCAGTAATCAATGTGTGAAGCACTCCTTCTTGATGTAGTGTCTTCCTCAAATCGGTTAGTGTGAATTCCACACCAGCTGACGACGTGAAGTAAACTTCCAGCCAACGAGAATAAGAATCAGTGATCACCAGAGACCAATATTTATTCCGGAACACGCCACGGCAGATTGCATGAATCCTTTTCCAAACTTCGCACGGCAAGGGCGATTGAGTCTATTATAAAGGCAGAGAATACGTTTTGTGTGCTGCGGTCACCATCGCTTGCGGTGGCCAACAAAAAGCTTCCAATTTTTCCATTCCCAAATGACCAGAATGCAAATTGGATAGTATTAATCGTCAGAGCGATAGAGGAATCACAGTGCTGTCTTTCAAACATAATCACAACTTGCGTCACAGCTAAATCTACGTGGTGTAGAAATGAGAAAATCGATGCGCGATATTGACTTTTCATCTCTGGTTGGTCACGGATTAAACAGAATCGAACTATCGACGTGAATCGCAAATTAGATCTTGTCGGCTCACAGAGAGTGGTTGCACAAACAAACAATCAGGATCACATTTATCACGTCATTGGGTGTGTCTGAACATAAAATCCACATGTGGAAACTGATTACCATGACAAAGTTGAATGTCATAATCATATGCAGTGGCACACACCATCGCTGAACCATTGCAACCGTGTATTTGTGTAAGGATTTAGATGAATTGTAAATGAAACGCAGGGCTTCGCAGTCAGAATTAGTGATGAACTTGAATCCGAATGATACATACGAAGCCGTCTGCCAGCCAAAGCTTCACGCTGCATGTGAGAATAGACCTCTCCGCAAAAGTAAGTCGACGTGAAATACAAACAACCGGGAGTCCATCCTGTTCTAGTATAGCCCCAATTCCAACGGGTCATGAGGGTGGAATGTGATTTTGGAGTAAGCGAACACATGAATTCTTTGGTTCTCGGTTAGGATAGAATAGAACATGGTTATTGTTCTTGTTTGGTGGATCACAAAAAACTACCGGAAGACTCTGTGGTAAAAACAAGTTCCATGGGGAAAGCAAGGTTGGTGATGAAATGGGAATAATATTGCAAAGAACCAACTGAAGAAGGCAGCTCAGTAACACATCGAGGAATGCATACCTCGAGCAAGGGTGCGAGGTGATTAGGATCAGGTTGGTGGCCAGTGGTAGTTATATAATATTCCATAAAATCAAGAGAAGCAGAACTAAATACATATTTAGGGCGGTTAAGGGCAATCTTAAATTCACTAAATCATTGCACAAGCTCTGGTAATCTATCACAATCAGCTGTCTGTGTGGATCCATGGATAAGGACATCACCTTGATAGAATTCTATACCTTTCAGTCCCTCGATACTAGAATCCATAAGAGAGTGAAAGATAGCCGGACAAACACTCAGTCCAAATGGTACAAGTCGGTATGTATACAGATCAAAAAGGGCCTTGGTAGTAGTGAACTCACAAGAATCTTCATGTAAAGTAACTTGCATGTTAGCATCCTTCAATTCAGCCCGGGATAAGTGGTTGGAGCCAGGTAATTGAAACAGTATATTCTCTGGTATCACACTTTTGAATGTACTTTGAGGAACCCGCGTATTCATAGTAATTCGATAATAGCCACAAATTTTTGAAATATGTCCGTCAGAATGAGTGGTATGACATTGTATCTGGATGATACGACGAAATTGCCCCGGAAACACGCGACCGATTTCGCGGTTATTGCCGCTCATCAGGTATGCGTACCCGGTACTCTTTCGCCCAATCGTCCTTATACTTGAGCACTCCACAGTTGGTTTACATCTAGAATCTCATTTGAATCGAATGGAGCGTGCATGAACGGGGAGTCCATTATTAGAATCACAAGGTGGAAGAATCACCGTGTGATTCTAAAAATGGACTCCCCGTTCATGCACGCTCCATTCGACTCAAATGAGATTACCGATTTCCGTCAGACTTCAATGGAATAAAACTCGGTGTTGCTCACCTGGATGACGAACTAGGTTCAATAATCTCACATCGGCCAAAATGTCGATAAATTTCTTTACAGGTTCCTTAGTTGCATGCTACAACACACGACATTTCATAAGCACCTGATGTTCATCTACATCGGACTTTACTAGAGGTGCCTACCTACCACCGGAAGCCTTGTAGTGTCATAAAATTATTTCAGACAACGGACTGTATTTCTGTGATAGATGCGAAATAAGAATGCCAGTGCCCTTGGAGGCCTCCAACCCAAGTGAAGAACTTTCAGTTTTGTAAAACGTAACGTGGCGAACACAGATCCGTCTTTTCGGTACTTCTCCTCAGGCCATCACAGTACACATGCAAACTTTTAGCGTTATTCAAAAATGTGATCCAAAGTATTAACGTAATAGCACAAAACTGGATGTCAAATCCGTTTCCGTTGCATTTGCGTGGGCGCATCAACTTCCAGATTCACCAGTCCTATGTGTGTTTCCCATCGTCACGCTGACCTTCGGCCACGGAGCTGTCGTTTCTTGACAAACTGCTTTTGCGAGCACCATTTCAGTTTCAATTTTACTGACGAGAAAGGTACAGTTTAGTCAATGAGAGAAACAATACATTAGTCCAAAATAAATAAGTTATATCTAGTGATTGCTTTGACGGCAATATCGTTAGGGTGTAATTGAATATTAGGGATAGCGCGACGTAAAGCATAAATGGAAATGAAAGATTGGACAACACCAGTGTCCACAACGAAACCGTGTTTAATGGTGCGACTAGTGATAATTGAACGAGCAAAACATATCGACGAGCTGCGTCCTCTATTGAAAGGGCAGTGTTGGAAAAATTTGAATATTTTGATCTGGGTTCGAAAAGATATGCTATTGACCGCCTGCAGAGGGTTTTAGTACATCGCGGTTTACCAAGTCTGTGTCAATTTGCATTGCAAAAGCAACGGGTCGAGTGGGACTGGAGTTTATCTCAAGAATCCCCCCCAGAAGCACACCTGTATGAGGCCCAGCTATCCGGATGGGCAAACGCTGGGCATATGATGGACGGTTTCACTGAGAACGATGAGCACCTCTACCGGGACCCCAATGGGCCCCGGATGGACTCATCCTATCGCTTGGTTTTCATCTGCCCCTTTCTACTCTTCGTTTTCCCGATTCACGTTTGATAATTTTCTATTTTTTTCTAGTACCGCCATCCCTTAGTAAACTGGTCCAAATACTCTACCAATCATAAATCTAAACAGAATCCACCAATAACGATGGAACAATAGACTTTTAGCTCTTTTACATTAATTGATATCACTGTGAAATGTATATATCTGTAATCAATAAATTTCATGACCCCATGTAGGTTTTTCTAATAAATAAATAAAAATGTTCTGCCCAGCGAAGCGCAACTTGGGATCGCAGTTACCGAAGAAATTGTTTACAGAAAGTTGGGTGCGGCTGAAATTGTGCACCCTGAAAAGAGTAGTGGAGTTCACGTTGGGTTTGTAAGATACTGATCGCACCTCGAATAACTCAATTGACGAAACACGGACTATGGCTGAAGCAGCAGCCTCGGTGAGACTATCGATATCTTGATGTTGTTCAGGGACTTGTTGAACATGTTACAGCGTAGGATTGGGCTACAGAAACAGATTTTATTGCAGCTGTTGGCAATTGATTCCAGCTACCAGACGATCACAAAGTTGTATTTCCAATTGATCTTCTAAATAGCACCATGTAGCTTGGGTTTGAAGTTAAAGAATGAACTGAGGAATATCCTGCGAATCTTTCCACTGTGGCTGGTGAGATTTGATCCGTTCCATAATTTCGAAATGAACCGCTTCGGTGTGCCAGAGCACAATATTCTTGATTTCTTCGTACTTCAGAGAAACAGGCTTCTGTGGGAATGACAAATGTGTGATTACATCATATATGCCGATTTTCCAACAACACCCAGAAACAGCGGTTTTGGGATGATCCGAAATTTGTTCACAAGCAATACACCACAATTCGAATCCCTCGGAATAATCCTCAATCCCGCGCACAGAAGCATACAAATCTAAAAATTCCAACCTGCATGAAAGCATGATTTTGACCAATGGCCGCGACGTCATGTGTGATATCTTAGCGCAATGAATAAGAGTAAGGATTGTCCCGAATCTGCAAGGAGTACAGAACTTAACCCAGTTTGAACTATGAATGAAAAATCTGTATTAATACAATTCGAGGTAGGACGTAAGTAGTGGAATAAAGGCATGATACTGAATATCTAGTTTATGGGTGGTCAGCACATAGCCCTATTGAATTTTTTATTACGTTCGACCCGGTAGGTACTTCTTCTGGCGCTTTAAGGAACTCTGTCTAGCTCAGAAGAAACGTTCCCATTTGACTGGTTCGTATGGACAGAAACCCATCTATTCGCGTCAGAAACTAAATCTGCATTTGGAGCAAACTGTCCACTGGCAAATTGTTAGGTAAAATACTACCTAAGAACGTGGAAGACACCCAAAATCTGTTATGCTAAGTCCCAGTTGAACCTAGGTGTTCGCGACTTCAGCCATCCGTTCTGCTCAAATTCTCACTCACATATTTGTGCTTCGTAGAGTGCGTCCTTTTTAGCCAACCAATATAACCGTTGGATGGATTCGGTTGTGACTACCTACTGGTGGAAAACGGTTCGTATTAGGCACGTCCATATTAAATGATCTAATATGTATAATCCGATAGCCCAGATCCCCGGTCTACTGAAGGTGTTCGAGTAGGCACTCCTGGACCGCCTGATCACTCAGATCTTCCCTCTTTACATAACAGCCATTGTTTTAATTGCTCCTGCTCCCTACCACGACGACTTTCTTTTTAGACGACGCTCCTGCATTCGATTATCTTCACTCATGCTCTCCGTTTTGTATTCCTAATTATAATGATGCTGCGAGTCATATGGCACACTCTCATAGTTTGAAATAAGTATTATCTGTTGATGCAGATGGCCGGTCTAGCGGTTATTGCCAATCATCAGACATGTGCGCCCGATACTCCTGTGCCTATTCATCGTGTGCTTCCGTGAAACATTGTCCACCCATCCGTAGATACACCAACATTTTCCAACCAGTGATCGCAGCGACCCCGTTATCCTGATTATCTGTGACTAACCCACATAGAATTATCAAGGATTCTCAGTTGTTATTCCTTAGTGGACACTTCCAAAATGAACGTCAACTCGTTTTTTTTTGTACCAAGAATCCTTCTTCTCTTCAAGTTAACTCTGGAGTTTTCTGGTATGTCATCCTACCACCAGTTCTGTTGCGTTACTCTCAGACTGGAAATGACGTTTTGAATACCCTATAAAACAGATTGAAGAAACCCGTCAACTGTCCTTTTTCCCAGTCTTTCTCCTTGAAACGCTCAAGCTTGCTAATGTGACCTGTCATCTCTAATGTTACTTGTGGTACCAAAAGAGTTTACCAACTTCCCACAGCTTTCTACTGACCAGTGATATATCCGAAGCATTGTTCATGTCTGGTGGGAACATCGAGTGAGTAGTGACAAGGCGCGTCGTCGTGTTTGGCCGTGGATGGTCGCTCACTGACTGAAGTGATCACTACATCCCATCAGATGCCTCAGACACGTTTTGCGTACGCTTTCCCATTGTCTACCTTTCCGTATTCTATTCGTCCGTGCTCGGTAAGGCTGAAAGAAGCGATGCGGCGATCAGGCCATGACCTAGCGTAGAGGTATGAAAAAGCTAGCATCAGCATTGGCTTCAGTTGGTGCTTCCCGCCTTACCGATTGGGACCCAAAGGATGAGGATGGTCGTTGGTTAGAGACGCTGAGGAACATGGCTCAGAATAGAAGTCAGTAGGGCAACTGCTCTGCTATCTGTCTGTTGTACCCTGGTGTCCCATGGATAAAAATTGTCACTCAAACAAACAAAATGACAAGAAATAACAGTGGCGTACGGTGAAAAAGAAAAATACATCAAACCTCCGTGCCCTTTTGCTAACTAATTCTTATAGTTTTGTCGTTCTTCCCCTCTCGATTTTTATTTCTGCTGTTACGGTGACTACTTGCTTGATTTCAAATCGGTGCCAATATACGCCTAAAAATCGAAAAAACTCTTCCAATTTTCAGGCTTCAAAAACCTATATTCTCTGATAACCTAGTGTTTTGGACTGTCCCACTAACTCCAGTGAGAAGACCCCTCCGCCCCCTTAAACATCCCGATTTATCGGTTCAGAACACACTGTTTAAAGAGAAAGAGAGAATCACTGTCATCAATCTTCTCAGCACAGATCAATTGGTTGAAACATGCACTGGGTAGATTCTTTTCCGATTGGCTGATTGGTGACAAGCCACCTGTTGACGGGACTCCTTTCTTGACTTATCGATCCGCCGTCCTGTCGATCACGGATCTGTGGACTCAAGCCCTGATCGGGATTCTTAACAGGCGCTTACGTCTCCTTGACTGGGCCGCCTATCAAACAATGTGTCAGGTCGCACCCTCAAACCTGGCAATTCGGTTTTTCAACAGCAGCATTCTAATCTACTGTCTTAAACACTGTGATGGTATGTGCTGACTGATGGTCGATAGCCAGCCATGTCGCGTCAGCAATCGGCATACCGGCGCATGTCCGGAATCCAGGTCAGTGATTGTGTCAGTGGATGCGCAAGTGAATAGGTAGCGGTTCGATGAGACGTGAACGGATTCCCGTCATACGGCGGGTGGTCATGTGACCAAGCAACCAATCAGAAGACAGGCTACCTGATGCCAGTATGAACAAGTCAGTTTACGTTAGAGAGATTGGTGTCGGTGATTGTTTCTTCCTATATAAACGATGCGACGATTTGTAGGCGTAATAGGCTTCTCACTTGGGTTGGTGGGGGCGAAACAAAGCTAGTACTATCCCGTAATCTTAATTGGTTTGAAGGAAGACGATTCAGATGGTATCGCCCGATTTTCAAAACTGTTCTGTCGTCGTGGCACCGCTGACTTCATTGCTTGCAATCATTTCGGTGCTTGTGGCAGATGAGCCGATAGATTATCCAGCACCAATCACTGCATTCATCCAATTTTTCTAAGCCGTTCGTCATTCTTCTACCTGCTGGAAAACTTAGAGAACCTTTCGTGCTTTCAAGGATAGGAATAGCAGCATAAATGATTTGACTATCGAACCCGTTATTGGTTCAACTGAAATTTGCTACTCAGTTTGTTTTTCGCTGCTTTTCGTAAACATCCTAAGTGGCCGTTTTTGGGTGAGCCCGATGGGCTTCTCGGAAAATGGCGCACATGCCGGATATCCGTTCTTTATTGGATGCGTAAAAGCATTCCTTCATTTCGCATGACTTGACGAAGCTGTGTCTGCGATCAGCTTTTCCAGTCTTGGAACCCATGAACTGTCCACGTGACATCGTGTGTTTGTTCTTAAATACCCAGTCTTATTCAACGGCCCACTGCAATATTCATTGTACTGGGTTTAGGGCTATTTGATTTGTGACCTGATCATCAACGTCCACTCGCGAATTTCTTGACACTTTGTCCAGCTGATGAAGTGATGTTCCCCGTTTAAGGGGCTGTTCCACGTAAAGTGAAATCTCACAACCAAAACTCAAGTGTGCACAACAAGGCGATTGTTTTGTTTACCCGCGCTAGAGTGGAAACATTCAGTGGCTATCTGAGATGTCGAGAGATAGGCAGTTCACAATCTCTTAACGTGCTCCATTCCGTTTAGCACCAGAGCATCGAACGTATATTCCCGGTAATAACTTTTTAAATGAATGGTGTCATTGATAAAATCTAATCCGCACCACTGAAATGTTCTTACACTATGATTCATGAACGGATAACAACAATGGCGATGAGCATACAGTACAGGGCATTTTGATTGTGACAACTGTGGTTTGCATAAGTAACATCACTACGACTACAATCGCTGTTCCAAATTCACGCCTGCTAACTGTACCACCAACACATAAAGTTAACAAAAATTATTTGTCTAGCAACCGGTGGAATAATCAAGATTGAGTTTTTGGCTGGACGTTGAAATCTGAATGTCTTATTGTTTAAGCAGCGTTGAAGTAACCATATGATCCCATGACAATGACTGCACGAGCACTTACTGCATGATCCTTTGGAGCACTTAAGAATAGACTTCTAGTCATTTTATCCACCGCCTTTAAATGAGTATAGTTCGAAAAATTTTGATGAAGGTGAGTTTGTTCGGCAATCTGTGTTTTGCATACGTGTACAGCACCATCAGTGCACCTGCATGAAAATAGTAATGGTTCTCATCTCTGTCATTCTACGTAATAGGGTTGGCAGGACTTGTGGTAGGTCATCCCATGGACACAGTGAAGATACTGATGCAAAACTCATGCCAAAAGGTATCAATTGTGGGAGTGACGACAGCCATTCAACAAGCCGGCCTGGTAAGTCTGACTAAAATTCTTGAAGTGAAAATTCAGTTTTGCATATTCATCGCAATCTTTCATCATGCGGGTAATCGGGTTCTTCTGTCTTCCTCGTTGTGTTTATCTTTTTGTTTTTCAATTTCATTACTCACCACTGTCTCACGAATCCAAAGCTACCATATGAAATTAAACCGGAAATCCGCTATACTGATCGCCATCAATCTAGTGGAGCCCGCTAACAAAACCCACGAGTTTAAGAAGAAAATAACTGATAAAGCAAATAGAATGTTTTATATATTTCTATTAGTTATGACCTAAAGTATGCAATTGGACGAAGGCCATAGGAAATGAAGTTCACATTTGTAAACTGGTTGAAAGCGAGAGGTCGTCTCGGTCACGGCCGTCACACCACAATACCGGTTTCACTGCACAACGGAGTCAAGTAAACCAATCGAGTGCCTCAACGATAAGCCCTCGGGTGAACTTCGTTCCGTGTGGATGATTGGTCTTGTATGAATTTCCCACATATTAACTCAAGCCTCTGCGCTGACCCAATAACACATTAGGTTGCGTCTGATATGTGGCAGTGTTCCACGCACACTCGTTAGCAGAGCCGTCAAGTAACTTTTTTCGCGATGAGCGCTTTCACTGCAGCAAAACTGGCGGTACCGAAAGGAAGATAGGCCTGGCCCGCGACGCACATGCACAATGATACCTAACCAGTACTGTAATCAACCTTGTCATCATGATCCATATTTCACATGGACGTTTCGGTCAGCCCTGGTCTAATTACCCAATCAGAAAGAGAACACGTGTCTCGGAACTAGAACAGTGTAATAACATTTCTTCGCCGAGTGGTTTTACAAGACATGGCCATGAGCGTACAAATCGATAGAAACACATGATTCGATGACACATGCTAAGGTGACACTAAAGCTAGTCAGTCACGTTCGGTCCGATGAGCGTGGATGAACA
Organism: Fasciola hepatica; assembly: GCA_948099385.1. NCBI lineage: Eukaryota > Metazoa > Platyhelminthes > Trematoda > Plagiorchiida > Fasciolidae > Fasciola > Fasciola hepatica. The sequence continues at coordinate 10,982,514 of CANUEZ040000019.1, forward strand.
TCCGCTGCGGAGTAAAGTACGCTGGTTTGTGGTCTCACTAAAACATACACACACACACACACACACACACACGTACCTCGCCCCGTCCCGTAAGCTTTCAGTTCAAGTCAGGCTGCAGTAATAGAAATTTGAACAGACAAAACGTGGGCGGTTGGAGACTTTGCTAAGCCCCGCTTTCTCTAAGTTTAACAACTGGGACAAAATGGTGATCCGCAAACATCAGTGCTAGTGAGGTGTGGTTTAAAACTACAACCCGATTGGCTGTGCAATGAATCTGGCGCACGATACTCGGGACGATAGCGTGCGAGAAGCATCTGAGTTATGGGAGCATCCTGTGTTGGCGTTTCATTGCGTGGAAGACTAGTGGCATTTTGTTCATACTATGCGAGTTAAGGGAGCAAAAACCAAGTACTAAATACATGCCACTGATTCGAGATGTTGAGAACGCGAGTCACCTCGGATTTTGTTGCCGATTGACGAACTGTCACGGTGAATCTCGTGAGATCCATCGATCCCGGTAGTCCAAATGCGAGAAATTCTGGTGTCCGAATTCGGGAAACGTTTACGTACAGATGGATCAATATTTGGATGAACAGTTAGGGACAATGAAGAAAAGATGACCAAGTCCGGTTACCGCAAATTCTGAATTATGAGATACGGTATGCATGAGAAGATAATGATTTCGATTGACGAAACCGTGGTTCAGTCTGCCCAAAAAACCGAGGGCCACTTTTTGTGGTCGAAATTCGCAGCAAACTACTCAAATAGTTGCTAGTAGAAAAATAGTGTTAACTGCATAAAACTGGAAATGACATCAGGTACATGCTCGTACACTGCACGCCATTAAAAGTGGCCGTGAAACTTGTACCGTGATTCCCTAGTTTGCAGTGATGATTTTGTTTGAAACTGCATTGTAAATCATTTCGTAATCAATTCAAATATCTCACTACTCATACTGATGCCAGAAATTGGCACAGATTAATCCTAATAGTATAACCGCCGAGGATTTGTACAACGTTGACTTCGTTTTCAGAAAGTCAAGCTTTCACTTCTTTTCTACAAGAGTTCAAATGTCAATTAAAACTACGTACTCCAGTTTACCATACTAAAAAAGCACACACCTTAACCTTAAACAATCCCTTTTTCTACGGTGTACTGTGAAAACCAATTTATTTTTTAGGTGAAATCGTATTCAAGCATACCGGAACTCGGCACGGAAGATTGATTAATTTAAGTCAACATAATCATTAGATAAGACAATCTTCGGGAGACACCATCTAGACGAAATTTTTCAATAATTCTATACAACGCCTGAAACAATTAGCAGGTCCTTCTAGCGGATTTCAGGCTAAATTAGGTTATATTATTGAAAACTAACGAACGAACCCACGATCTTTTTAAACATTTTCCCGTCCTAAGTGTGCATTATTTTTTTTTGTTTCGCTAAGAAATTTAATAAAATTCCTCTGTGACAGCTTTCACTGGGAACCACCGCACTTCAGAGTCGTCTTTGTATCATCGATAAACACGTAAATCTAAATGAGAAAGAGCAATTCAAATAGTATAAACGTGATAGGTCAGCATGTGTGACGGGCAAATTTACACTGAAGTATCGGGAAAAATAGCATTGGTCATGAATTTATCTATGGGCATTCGAACGAACTCGCATCGGGGACAGAATCAACGCTGGTATGGACTTTTTTATGCGCCGCGCTGAGCGCTGGCGCGCACTGTAGTGCGCGGTTGCCCAAGTGCCTACGGCTGCGCAGTCCAGGGCAAACTTTCATTTTGGACACCTGATGTCTGCCGGCAAGAAGTGTTTATTTGCGAGTAGATATTATCCCCATATGACACATGAAGCACGGTCTCAAGTTATTCCAGCACAACAAGCATATATTCTGCTCCCATTTTCCAGCAAGTATTTACCAGCCTGAACATTTCTTCCTTGGTTTTCAGAGGTGAGTTTGGTACTGACACTTCTTGGTGAGTCACAGTATAAATTAGTAAAATCCCTCGCTACTCAAAATTGATCAAATTCATATTTACCATTGGTCAGCAAGTAGATCATAATTGTTATCTGCATTGAAAAAGTAAACAATTTGCACATCTCCCCCAAATGCTGCCAAACTCAATGAAGAAGTAAGGTAATCTATTCGCCTGCAGAAGTCAAATGAATATTAAAGCCAACTGATAAACTGACGGCCCCGGGCTTAAGCTCTACAGTCCCCGGTGACCTATTCACCCTTCTTTCTCTCTTCGTAAAATATCACATCAGTGTTAGATGTCATACGAAAAGGCGAAATATAAATTTAAAACGACAACAGTATAAATTGACGGGCATTGATAACAGTAAATAAATCACGGCACTTGACTGTAGAATCCTTCATACCTCTGGTCATTCAACTTAGACATGGAATTTATCATGGACGAAGATTGTATGAATCAAAAAACTAGGTTTTCAAATATGGATGGAGGCAGATTGCAGCTTTACCAGTCCGCAAACACGACGGTTACATTTGTCTCAAAAAGTGGATTGATAGTGTTTTTGTCTATCTCTTCCTGATTGTACAAATTAGGCCATACGTACAAGTAATAAACACTCATATCCATTACTCTTCACTTCCCACACCTGTTTAATCGTACACTTTCATACTATTGTTTTAAATTCGTGCAATTTTGTCATACTCACTCATCACTGTCTCGTTGCTTGGATGGCTCATATGCTGAAGACCGATCCACAGGGAGAAACGATTCATAGACGCTTTCTGCCTCACAGACAATATTAAACCTCAGCGTCAAATGTTGACCGCTTCTGAACAAATCCTTTTCCTTTGAAATAGTCTAATTTCTTCCGCGGACTCACCTTGCCCGCGTGTTCCTACGTGGGTGTGAATGCGATCACGTTTGGATCATACAAAGCATGCATCAGTCGGTTGGACCCAAGCGAACAATCCACCGGAGCCTGTCTCGTGGCTGGTGCTTTCTCCGGTCTTGTTCAACTGGTGCCCTCAGTACCGGTGGAGATTGTGAAAATTCAACAGCAGAACAGCGCCACCTCGACTGGTAGGTAGACTGCCCGCTCTGTTTTCAGCTGTACTAATCTGTACATGGTTAGCTGCAAGGCGAGAGAAGTCTGATTAGGGTGAACAATGAAAGTCCTGGAGTTCGTAGACTAGTGTTCTCGGTCATGGTTGATAGTAAAGTTTATTCGAATTATTTGATCACCGAGGTTACTTGAAAGTCCAGAAAGAATTTCGCAATAAACGAAATTGCGGAAAGGAAAACCGTGACAAAACACATCCGGATTTTGTTAGCTGTAAATCCTGATTTCTACAGTGTATCTTGCAGATACATTTGTAATTGAAAGGATTTGTTTTTAGTTAATAAGAGACGTAGTCATCTATTAAAAATGCTGTTGCTTGTGTGTTGCAGACGAAAAAGAAATTTTTAATCACACAATTACTTGCGAGTAGCGCGTGGGATTGATGAATATTTGTTTTGCTGACTGTCCTTCGGACTCTACCTTTCACGCACAAACCTCAGGTCATCCGACCAACCTGCACTCGGAAGCACCAGACTCGAGTTTCGCTCTTGTTAGAGCTCTTCAGTGATGCACGTCCTCTGCCACACCCAGGATCTGAACCCGAAACAAAAGATCCCTATGGCTGTCAAACCTTTACGTGATGGGCGAGCAAACTTGATTCGGTGTTTCGAATCGGCCTGGACGGGAGCGGGGTGGCTCAGAGGTACCACATACGCTTTCGTTATGGAAAAACCCGGGTTGAAACTCTGGGCGGGGCGGTGGATATGCACCACGGATTCGCTCTAACAGAAGTGAAACTCGAGTCTGGCGGTTCCAGGTGCAAGTTTGACCGGATGACTCGAGGTTTGTGCCTGAAAGGTGGGATCCGGAGCACAGTCGGTCAATAAAATGGTATCATCAAATCCCACACACTACTTGCAAGTAGTTGTGTGATATACATGTTTATTTTATTATCTGGGTTTCAATAGGTACAAAATGCATGATATTTTGCCAGTTGTGAAGCACGGAAACAAATCGAAAATATGCACACAAAATAAAAATACAGGTAAAACGATTAAGCCGTCGCAATTTGTTGACTTTATGCATAGGATAAATTCGTTACTTAACATAGAAGTGACAAAACACCTAGCAGTTCGTCCAAAAGTAGCACTTTTCCGCTTGCCTGAGGGGTGCGACGTTTCACAGACTTGAGCGTATTTAGTTGCGTAAGATCCACTGTAACTGAACCGCTGTCCAGTGACTGGGTGACTCATAGAACACGAACCTGAAATACACGGTGAAATAGGAAGAGTCGGTAATCTGCGTGCACCTCCGGGAACGATCATTATAAATGTAAATAACATACCTCAATTTTCGGAGCATTCCAGTTACAAGGTACCGTACATGAACTTCGATCGTTCAAATGGGCTCGAAGGAACTTACGCCGAGCGCGGCACGGGACCGAAACATCTGTAGATTGGGAAAATCCGTTTTTATCGTGCATAAAACAACCTGAGGCACTCATATGGCAGACGGACAGGTAGCAAGTTCAGACAATGACAGGGGGAAACTAAACCGAAACGAACATGCAGACGTGATTTGATGTTAATGTGGAGGTCAAAGGTCACTTGTACAGTACGAAAGAGAAGTTCGATAGGGGATTTCATGTGAAAACCATGCATGCACCCAAGCTAGGCGTGGACATACACAGAACAACATAGCACCAATTATGCATAGAGGACGTCGTCAACGTAGAGTAGGTAGACTGGTTACGCAAATAAAATGTGAAGGCCGTGGGTCTTTAAGGTGGAAAGCCAATCCAGCGTAAAAGAGCACCCATGGACAAGTGGTAGAAAAAGAAGGCGAGGCAACAGTAAAGTCAAAGTACAAACAGACGGACGAAGTGGAGATCGACATTAGATCTCGAAGTGGAAGAATAAAAGTCAGTCAGGAAAATCCCATGTGGGAATTTCCTAAATGGTTTGGTTCACCGTTACATTCATTGTACGTACCATAGGAGGCTCACCTGAAAAGACCATGATAAGCACTCACTTCCAAAAGAAACGGTGGGGGGGGGGTGGAGGCATTATACACAGTCGGGTGATTCACGGTGTACTAGCATCCGGGCCCGTCATCAGCTGGATCACGTTCGTTCACGGCATTACTTGACACGATAACTGAGGTGGCAGCTCTAACCTTTGAGTCTGGATAGCCTAGTGTATCCTGAACACCGAATGGTTTCCCGACACTTTTCCCACAACCATGAAAAATGTCTGAACGCAGATTTTTATAAATTTTCGAAGGCGCACTAAGTTTATCACAGTCAGGTTGTCACCGGTCCGCATTGTCTGCCAAGTAAGCCTATATTTGTCCGAATAATCTCACAGGGCAGATGGAGAACAACACAAGGTGGCGAACAGGCTCGTTTTCAGTGATTCGTAATCATGCCATTACATCACATTTTATATGAACAAAACAGAAATCAAGATAAGGCGATAAGTCAAAATTTAAGTGGGGGAGAGGGGATCAAATATCACATGTGTGACCTCGATCCGTCTCTGGACCGTGAATGGGTGTCTGCGGTGTCATTAGTCGGATCAACCGATCTGTGGTTAGTTTGGGGCTAGGGGGTGGGCCAAGGAAGCCTTAGCGCTTGCAAGTGATATTTGATCTCCTCTCCCCCACTTAATTTTGACTCATCGCCTTATCTTGAAGCTTATATTTGTTCATATTATTTCCCTACACATCGCAAAAGTGCAGAAAGACAGTTTTCTTCTAGTAGCTCTTTGGTTTATTGATAAAGCCACAGAGATTTGATGAAAACAGTAAGATAGATGAGATTCCCACCTGCATCCCATCGAAAAATCAAACTGCTCATGGGAAGTTTGCGCGACCAACGGCCTGTGATAGATAATGCAATACATTTTGAAACGAATATTTCACCCAAACTACCAAATGACGACCGGCCTCTGCATACATTTGAATTTCATTTTGAAGGATACTTTCCGTGCGTGACATTTAGAATGAACTGTATCCTATTCACATAAAAGTCCTGGAATATTGTACGAGTTTACGTGGTTGGGATACAGTGGTTTTTTCCATGGTGATATTATCCTTTGGGAATTATGTCGGTTAAAGATCCGACTATCAAAATGGCGTACGAAGGAAATTCAGTTGGTTTCCGTGATCTTTTACACCCTGCTCTCTTCCCCACCACAAACTGCATTCGGGGCAACAGATCGAGCGGTCCAAATAGCGGATTGCGCACGAACGATTTTGCGCAATCATGGTGTACGCGGTCTGTACACGGGAATCGCTATGCACGCGTTGCGGGATGTTCCGGGATTTGCCGTCTACTTTCTAGCCTATTCTAAACTGTTCAGCTTCAATATGGCACTTGGAGCTCCTCCTTTCTGGTCCTCCTTTTTTGCTGGGGCTTTTGGAGGTGCAGTTTCTTGGATTGTTTCCACACCCTTTGTACGTTTTACCGTATGAATACGCTGGTTTCTTTTCTCCTCGATGTTTTCCATGGGGATAAAGTAACACGACGCAAATGGACGTCTCTAACCGCGTAAAACGTTCATTTTGCTCCGTCATTTTGTAGGAATCAAGTAAACACGTGCAGCTAGAGGGATACACGTGCCCATTCATGTGCGGCCCAGTGACACTTTATGCCTTCACGCAGTTGTATACAAAGGCTCGTGCAAGCGCGCACACACACATTGTGTTAAAGTGGATCGGACCCTCATTTACTCTATTTTGGTAAACCAGGTAGCAGCTTTTGTGTAACCATTTGCCAACTGTTAATGGCCAGACAAGACCATGTGATGCGTAATGCGTACACTTGTGCGCGTCATAGATTCCCATGTTGACACCGTACTGATCACTGTCGTGAACACTGAGATATTCTACTTCATGTGATACAACAACTTCTTAGTGGACGGAGGGCTGGTGAAGTGGGTACTGCACGAACACAATTTGTAATCGGCTTCCATAAGATCACCTGTGTGAAATTTTTACGAGAAAAAGGGGAAGATAGAGACATTTGGTTTACCTTCCTCGATCTTGGGAATGTAAATATTTGTTATATACACAATTTGGTGCGAAAAACGTGGCAAATGAATGGGCAGAATGATTGGCGAGGTAGATAAGAGAATTTTTTGCTTAGAACCAAAACAGGCTTATTTTGATTTAGTCCATTGCATAAACAAGACTTCGGCTGTTTCACTATGATGAGCGTCTGCTAACCAAACACTAATAGTTTCGGTACACTACTCTGAACATTTTTAATGTTAATTATACAATGTACTAGTTTTGTAAACTTCAGCGACTAAAAAATCGTCAGTCACGTTCGCGTTTACACTGGCCCAACCAGTCAAGTTATTAATGAAGAGAACCCACTTATCCAAATGTTTATCACTTTCAAGAGGTGTATTTACTTCCTACTTCCTAAACGCGTCAATCAGTAGATCAATCATTCAATCAATCAATCAATCAGTCAATCAATCAATCAATCAGTCAGTCAGTCAGTCAGTCAGTCAGCCAGTCAGTCGGTCATTCGGTCAGTCAGTCGATCAGTCAGTCAGTCACTCAGTCAGTCAGTCAGTCGGTCGGAAATCAGCTCGTACGTGTAAGAGATCTGTCATTCTGAACCGAGTAAATTATTGAGGTACAAGTAGTAAGAAATTTCTCAGCATACAGTTGACAAATGCCATGAACAAAAAAACAGTATATTTCTATGATTGCAATATGTCAGAGAACGATGAGGCTACAAAACGTTGATTATCGGTGAAATGCCTCTTTCAATGAAAGTTAGTCTCGACAACTGCAATTATTTTATGCTTTCTATCTCGGACATCAAACGAAGTACTCAACGTGGGCCGGAAGATTGTTGCACCGACCTTCACTGAGCATGAGGCATGCAATTAAATCGGTTCATACTGAATCTGTGTATACCGTAAAGTGAAAATTTGGATTGATATGCATACGCATTCATTTTCTTCTGACCTTCCAACAGGACGTGATAAAAACCAGAATGCAGTCGGGTAGAATGCGCACATTTTCTGTGGTATTGAACGAGATGATCAAGGAGAAAAACTGCTCAGTATTCTTTCGTGGACTGAATATGATTCTTTTGCGAGCATTTATCGTAAACGGATTCAGCTTCGCATTGTTCGAATACAGTTTGCATCATCTGAAATCGCGGATAGCTCCATGCCACTGCTTACAGGAAGGAAGACTATTCATAAAAGTATCGATGGATATAGAGGACGATATTATTTTGAAGTGAACGAAAGTCAGACTCGAACCAGCCAGGAACGAACATTTTACACTCAATATTCACATCCCTTTTTCCAGTTTGGCAGATTGTACAGTTGTATAATGATAAACCTGCGTAGAACAGAGTGATGCGAAATACACCAAAGCTCAGTTTAGCTACTCCAAATTTTAGAATTTATTTTTGTTGCTAACTGTAGTATTTGATCTCAAGTACAATATCATAATACCCAATAAACATGACAAAATAATCCTGACGAGACACGGCCAAGTGACAAGTAGTTGACGGCGTATATAATTAGACATGAATACCTTTTGTGAATAATTGTACGGTATCAATGTCACTTTATATGTTATCGGTTCAAAGTTAGACTAGGATCACAATGTTGATTGGAGTAAAGTCTTCGGACGACCACTGTGGAGTTGTTGGCCAATAAACTGATTAAGTACGGTTATTATGAAGTAGTCATTTTGAGATAACGATCATTGACGACATCGCTAACGTCCCAAATGTTCGTGGGAGATCAATGTACACGATTCCCAGTCTAAATGTGGAAATGGCCACATTGAACCAAATCTCGTTCAACTACTTGTGCTTTCCACATATACTTTTCTACCTACTCCTGGAGGCCATCTCAGTTGTGACACCGTCGCCGGTCGAATATCTGACTTTCACTCAGTAACCTGGATCAAGTGGATTGCACCTGTATCGGACCTCGACGCCCCCCCCCCCTTGTTCTTTGTGGTTGTTCACTCCCACTGTGTCGCACTTTTCGTGTCCTGTTTCTATGTAAGTGGTAATTGATGTTATCTATGGCTTTAACTCGTATATGCATCAGACTATTCGATGGCCTCGTCTGACCGCCCATCTACGAACCTTGTTTTCCGAGCACAATGTTGTTATTATTTACTTACTATCGTCCCCGGTCACTTGTTTGTTCGTGTCTATTCACATGACGTCGATCCCTCAATGACATGCTTCTACGTCCGGCTGAACTATTTAATTGTTCATTTACCTTCTTGGTTTGGTGTTCAGTTTAAGTAACCTTCAACTGGTTTCCTGCTTTCAGGCCTGTATAACCAAACTCAATTATTCACTTATTTCCTTGACGGTCTTGATGAATTTATACTCTTTTACTCGTATCCGTTGCTGACCCGTTCTTGGGGCCTTATCTTGCCGTGTTGCTCACTCCCCCACCCCCAACTGTTTTCCGTCTTTTTCGTTGTTGTTTAATGTCCCTCCGTAAGTAACCATGACCTCTACCTAGTGCGTCGTCAGTTCAATGAACGTGTGTTCTCCGAATGAGTTCAATGAACGTTTGTTTTGTTCGCTCGTTGGGGCCATCTGCACTAACCTTCACCCCCTCCCCTCATTGTCCCCTGACCGGAACGGCAATCCGACCGCTGATCGTGATTGGTAATCCTTCTCCACTTGTCTCACATTTGACTCGAGGCTGCCTGCTTGCACTGGCCACCCCTTTTGACGTGAGACTTGATGTTCAATGACTGGTCTGTAAATCGTGCTGGATTGCCCATAAATTGTGGTATGCATTCATCGGTATTTGAAAGTGATTCTTTTTTTTCATAGTACATGTAGTTTACTGACTTCGCGTTCTCCGACTAAGCGTTCAGGGTCCGTCTACTACGAGTCACTCTACCACTGAATCAGATTCCGGTAAAAGCGGTTTAATCAGGGTATCAATAGTCAAGACAATTTGAAAGGTGATATAAGATGAAAGTTTAGTGTAGATTTTGAGGATATCACTAGTCTATAAATGTGGTTACCATTCTGTCTGCTCATGGTCGCTACCTTTGGCTTTGAGGCCGCAAATTTTTATTCAGACGTCAAGGTGACTGCATGACTCATGAAAAGTTTGCATTCTCAACACCAACCTCAGAGATCAGAAATATGAAAAATCAGCAAACTGAACCACGAGCACCGTCGGTGATCAGAACCATTGAGAGTCGTTATCATTCGATTTCTGAACAGGAGAGTAAATAATCTGAACACTAATGAACTTGTGATTGTAATTTGATAATTATCCCCTGGATTATCTACCAAAAATAATAGACACTTATAGTTAGACATGGCCACTTCAGTGAATAAGGTGACATCAGCTGGTTCGGTAATAATAAATTAGAGCAAAAGACGCCGGTGGAATTTCAAATTTCTACACAATTCCGGCTCCTCGTGCGGCTATACGTTCTTCAAACACGCATCACTCAGAACTGTGAAAACTAGGCGACCGTTTCATAGTATACAACTTCGCTGACCAAAAGTATAGCGTGATCAGACAAACGTAGTGACAAACGCTGTTTCGACTGACTTGATTCATCTTAAGAGCACTGTATCATTTTTCCGAATTTTATCAATTTGATTCTAATATTACGACTCCTACCCTATATATTATAGCAAAAGCTTCAGACTAAATAGTCGAATAGAACTCTCCACTCCACAAGTGCTCTATATGACCTACTAGAATTTTTCCATAAAAGCAAACCCATTAATTGCCTTGATGAGTGCACGCTACTCATGAGTAGCGTACATTCAAAATAAAAGAACCTTGTGGTTACTCTTTCGGATATACAGTTCGTTCCATGTACAACGAACGAAACCAAGCCGCTCACACTTTGCAAACGATCTGAGATCAAACATTCTTACCATTAGGATAGCTTCAGCATTTCCGGGGAAAGGAACAGGAATGTAACTGAAAAACACGCATATTTTTCCCCGTAAGTGTTCCTCCGGCTCTAGTGCCACGTTTACCCAACTCAGATTCTGAGTCATTCTTAACTATTAATTGGCAAGAAGTGCATTCTAGCAGAAGGCTGTGTCTTCCATTCATGCGTGATTAAAGTCTCTTAGAAATTTCGCACTCATTATCAGAAAGCAAATAACCAGGGTTGCACATAGCTTACATAAGAGAACGACAAGGTTTACCTAAACATACTAACGATAATATTGGAGAAAAAAATATCGCAAAACGATTCAATGTAGAGACTTCATTAAAAATCAGACCGTTTGGGAATTGCAGTACTGACAATTTACTTCAAAACAATGCCTGAGTACGCAGGACCCTTTCGTTACTGGTCACAGATGGTAATAGTCTTAACACAAACACAAACTGAGGAATTCTGTGATGGAAGTATTTCCAGCGGAATGCTACAGGAACCGTGCAGGAACACGTTACTGAATGTGACTTAGGGTTTCGATCGAGCAGTCGATTTATTCTGTTTAGTAATGGGTTATCACAACTTGGTCCTGGGATACTCAGAGTAGATGGGTACAAATAGTCGGATGCGTAAACAAGCCTCCACTGTGGTGAAAAAATTGGTCATCTCTCTGTTTGCGCACCAACGAAATATCGTGCATTGTCCCTTACGTTACGCTGGAAAGCACTCCGATCACACTTTGCAAGCATGACAGGTGAGGTACATGGGGTCTTGAGCGGCAGAGAAAAACCACAGACAACTTGTTCACCTGCGCTCGATATTCAAGTTCCGTCCACCTGTCCTCGAAGGACCTGACGGTCATAGGTGCCAAGCAGAAGACACGCTTTGATTGGAAGCTGGGTAACTGAACGAACGCATCTCTCTCTGTGTGTGTGTGTGTGTACGCACAAGCTAGGAATAGCAGCAAAACTCAGCGCGGCTGATTATCAGTCGTCATGGAATTGCTGATTACTGTCACGTGGGCAGGACAACGAAAATCAGTTGTTCACGATCTCTGCGATGTTAAGCAAACAAGATGCGGTTCTTTTGATTTGTCTCTTTATTGCAATCGATAATATTCACAGTTGTTAATAATTCGTTTCTTCATCTTATTTGTCTGAATAAAACAATGTGAAATTTATGCAAATGTTACTTGCAATTACAATGAACTGATTTGAAGGATTAATTTTACGATAAAAATGGATTTCAGATCCCATCCAAAGAGCTTGTTTGAACTTGCTAGTATGTTGGAAAAATTTGTATTACATTGTGTGACTTTTGTACGCTCGTGTGTTCACATTTCAGTGAAAACCCTTCGCTCAGAAAACCATCACATTCGAATTTCATGAGATATAATATAGGATAAAAAATGACTTAATTTTACGCACCGAGATTAGTGCACAACTCAGCTTCTACATACACACTGTCTCTCTTTGTTCGTAATTATGCAAACCAAGAACGGAACAGGGGAATTCTGATAGACATTATTGTCAGAAAAGATACATCAAAAATTAGAACGTGTTTTACGGCAGGAGTAGCTGAAAGACAATTCGGTGGGAAAATGTTGTGCATTGTCCAAAAGTATCTTGTGGGTACACTGCATGCCCGATTCAGAGTGTCTGTCAGTAAGTTTTGAGATCATTTTCTCAAAAATATGAATAAGGCAGCACAAGTGATTATCATCAGACCGTGGCATGCAACTTTGAAGTACTGTTTCAGAAGACCAAGGAATATTACGGAACAATCGAGGAAGATGGGGAGATTACACTGATAAACCTTAGAAGATAGGACTGATTGAGGGGTTTGGAACCGTGCGGGCTTAAAAATTTCGAATGACAACTAAAGCAGTTTTCCTTCACAATTGACTTCACTGAGGTCTCCGGAGGTGGCTATTTATTGCTACCGCTAACGGCTTGATGAAGTCAAAACTCGAAAGGGAATCGCTATTGATGGTTGTGGGGAAATGGGCTGACAAATTGTCAATAGACAGGATGATGGTTTGGCGGCCAGCAAGCACGTCTCCGCCTGATTTGAATCAAGGGAAAGACTGTAGCGAACGAAGTGGACCATAGAAACAATTAAGCGCCAATGGTCGTCTAGGCCGAATCAACCGACTGGTTTTTTTTTACCAGACTAATTACTCAGAAGAGCTGATCATGAATAACAGGTGGACCAATAAGACTGCGGGCCAGGATTTGGCTACAACCACCATGTATCGCTTATAAACTGTTGATTTTTGTACTAGTAAATCAAGGTAGTTCGCAGGCAAAAGCGTCTTCTCACTAGAGCTATTGGGACGGTTCAAAACAATGATCAAATTATTCGCGGGAAAAGTTGAACTTAAACTACGGAAGATACGTGACGAACATTTCGATGGGTTCTGCATGAGACCAGGCTGGACGGAAAAGATTTCAGTATTCAACAAACTTTCCCCGAACGTACTGGAATCAGAAGAACGGCAGATGGTTTGGTGCAGAACAAAATCTTTTGTGGCCTTTAGGACATTATCAGGAAAGTTGGCATACATATCGTAGTTTGTTTTAACTGGGCGATTGACAAGAGTGAATGAAATGTTAACATCTCACGATATTTCTCTTCGTTTTTACTGATCATTTGGATAGATGGTACTCAATGCTTCAGTTGTCCGTAGAGGAAACCGGTGGCTTCATCAACCGTAGGTAGGCTAACAGTTAACCAGATAGCAGTTATGAGCGCCTTCTGATGGTAAAATGATTAAGCACTTTTAATCTCTCATCTCGAGCCAGGTCATCCACAGAAGACAGAACTACGGAACAATAGGTATATTTCAAAGATGGTCTTCAAAATATCGCCCAGATCTTTGTCTGCCCAATACCATCCGCTGCTTGCAAGAGGTCTCAAATTTCTCAACCGTATTCGCAGTTATTTTGCTGAATTACAAAGTGGCACACGCTTTCAATTCCTCCATGGTTTCGAGACTACCTTCATTTATTTTTCTTTTCAATTAGGACCACTGGCATAGGTCTATCGGATTTAGATCCGCAGACATAGAAGACCATTCGTATGATCCACCTCCTTTCCGGTCGAATGCCACTCTAAACGTATGTTGCGTAATGCGCGGGTGCTCAATCATGTTGGATCCATACACAAGTTCGTACCACGGATCCCATTGCCTCCAAAACAGGAGCAAGAAAATCCTGCGGCTTATCCAGATACGACCTTATTATTGAGAGTAACCAAAGTGAAACCTATTTGTACTTGTGGCTCTTCCGTCGAAAAAATAAGGACCTATAATTCCACCTCCCAGGATTCCTGCCCAAGCCATCAGGTTGGTGTGGGACTGAAATCGATCGGCAACAAATTGTCCAGGATCCGCTTGTGAGTAGCAAAATCGTCTGGTTCGTATTCCACTTGGGTGAAATGAAGTTTCATCTCTGAACAGGGTGCACGGTACAATATCGTGCTTGAAATACTGGGTGAGAAATCGAGGGCAACTGTCTAGGTCTCCTAAGAATAGCAGTTACGAATGGCTTATCCTAAATGGATTCAAGTGGTTTTCTTGTAGAATCCGCTGTGCGGATGACCGTGACTAGTGATATTAGGGTGATTACTGGTAATAACATTATTCAGTATTGTTTTATTGCATCCTTGAAAGGTTGTACGTGCTTGCACAGAGCAAGGTACAATTTCGAATTGCATTTCAATTCCACCGGTGTTCCCATTCCTCTAGTGGGCTTACTTCGGGACTGAGCGTTTACTACTTTAGTTTTGATAGTACCAGCTTTCGAGTGAAATTCCCATTTACCACAATTACCTTGCCAGTCCTCAGATGTTCTGTTGTGAGTCACTTCGAAGAGTTTTTCCAAACTTCATATAACACACCTCTGCGCATGATCGTTTTCCGTCGATCGCACTTTCTTCCGTGTTCAACCGATCCTGTTTCGTCGAATATTTTCCCTAGGCAGTCTACAGTTCACACAACTGTCGACGTTTTGTCCGGAAATTATCCATTAAGAATCCTTGCATCAGCCACCGCAACCAGCTGATTCTCGTTAAAAAGACAAGAGAACTTCCCATGCCTTTCCTTTAGTCGCCTCTGAGAAAAAAGTTTTCACGTCTTTCATTGTACCTAGTACTTACAATGTGAAGTTTCCCCCTTGTTCTGAGTACCAACGCCAAGGAGCCATCGCAGAAGTAATTGGTATATATGAGCTATAAGTGCCACTGAAAGTGGGAAGAGGAAGAGAGGAAGATTTTCAATCTAAAAGTGTAAGGTGAAGTAGGTTTGTAAACTTCTCTGAAGTGATCCGAGTGCTAGAAACGGTGGGGCCTGGAATATTTTTCATATGCATAATATCCAGGTGAAAAAAATGAAAGGCAGAGCACGCCATTAGTGCTCCAAAAGCCAACCTCTAACGAAACCGTATTTCGTCAGAACAACCGAAAACCGGTTGCGATGTGGAATATAAAATTTCACAGCAAAGTTTGTTATGAGCTAATAAAATATGAACAAACAAAAAAAAGCTGGGCTACAGCAATTACTCCTTAAAATAGTATGCAACCGCTATTCCGCGTGAGGACATCAGAATATTTTTTTGACCGTTGGTTATCTTTTCGTCAATATTCACCCATTCTTGCTTAAGGGCAGTTATCACTTCACTAGCTGACCGGCAAAGTATGAAGTCTGTGTACACCCCTGAGCAGCAAGTGTGCCCTATTGGTCTTCAGTCGGGTTTAGATCCGGACAGCAGGCTGGCCATTGCATGACCCCAATCCCATGGAACAACATCCAACATTTTGTGGTGTACTAGCAGTAGAAAGGCCACTAATGGGAGCAAAAATTATTCCAAAGTGTGAATATACGCAAAAGATTGTAGTATGCCATCCAGTATAATTAGTTGACTTTGGAGGTTGGCTCAGAAAGCACTCCGAAACACCAGTAAACTATTGTCTTTGTTTCTGTGACTAAATATTTTCCCTTCTTATATAATGCCAGTAATAACTCCACGCTTCCAGTTCACTCATATTAATGTTTTTCGTCACTGAAGTAGACAATTTTCTGCTTCTCTGTCCATGCTTCCTATGTTCCAGCCCATAATAAGCGTTTCCCTTAATGCTGCGACGTGAGAGCTACGTGTCTTTTCATTTTTTGTACTTCATCCACGACGTAGCCTTGAGCTGTGTGTCATAAAGTTCTTTCTGAAAAAGTGCTCGCAATCAAAGCTTTCAACGTTAAAACAAAGCACGCATTATTGTAGGCCAGACAAATTATTCTGCCCTCTCCCTAACTCGTCGGTTTTTCGAGACGAATCATTCGCCCTCAGGCGAACCTTGGTCATAGCACTCCATTTACCATAAATCGACGTTTTTTGATTTCTTGCCTTTTCTGGTTGTTTCATGCAAACTGAGTACGATTGGGTAGAACGCAGATATTTCGCCTTTCTCATAATCTATTAGTTTATTCCGGTGCTGCATTGTGCAGCCAAAATTCGCTGTGAGGTGTCCACGTGCAACGAACGTTAATGGAGGTCACCTAGGTTGCTAGGGTGCATCACGTGCTCCAGTGCACAATAGTCACGTGATTCATGTTCTCATGGATTTGTCAGTCTACAAATCCACAGACCGAACTAATAAGCTTGTTGCCGAGCTCAATGGTCTGTCTGATTCTGCAAAATTTTCCATGGGACAGTGCTTCGAAACAGGGGGTCCTACACTTTTGTCAATCTCGGTTTTTTTTACATTTTCTGCTGCAATAGGCACATAGTGCGTAGTGGTCTTGTGAAATTCGGCAAGCCTTATAGTAGTATGCATTCGATCATTCTGACCCGATATGGTTCTGTTAGAATACAGAACAGGAAATATGAGGAAAAATGAAAGGGGTTCTGTACTTTGTCGTGTAATCTACAGGGCACAATACCCTCTGGCACCACTGGTGCGCTCGATCAAGCCATCTAATGGGTCGGTATAGAAGCTGAACCCCGATTGACTGTATTATTCTCTCGTCCTATCGATCCACGCCATCCACCGGCCTTCCCGTTGCTCATGATTCCGTTGTCTCAAGCCTTGGGCTCCGTGCAGGATAGGCTCCGTTTGAGCATCCTGTGATTCACTCAGATGGTGCTGGTCTGCCAGGAAAGATTGGTTGTGTTTGCTGAGTTCACCACTGCCATTACAAAAACGATACGCAAAAGGTTTCCTGAGACAAAACACGAACGTGAACCCAAACCACCAAAAAGCTGCGGTCTATGGTAGTAGAGGAGTCAAAATGGATGCCGCTGCAAGAACATTGACCTGCCGGCTGTCTAAAGCAATTTCAAAGACAGGCTACGTAGTTGAATGACGAATCTCCCTCAGAAAGAAGCCATATTTACATAGAAAACTCAGATACAAACTACCCGATCATTCGAACTCAACTGGCGGATATTCTGATTTTTCCATATGTGGAGTAAAATACCCCGTAGGACAAATAGGTGCCTGTCCGATCGAATTCAAGAACATTGTCCTACGAGATCCGTAACCGGCACAGTACTGGTATACGCAGTCAATGGGGATCACACGTAACACGGGATCGATCTTTAAGTTTCATCTTTCGTATGCTAGTAAACGGTTCCAAAGGGATCATGCAGTAGAACCTGCCTACGGCCGAGGCGAATGAAATCAGCTTGGACAGACCCGTTTAGTGGTCACAAAAATAGCAGATCTTCAAGGCACTACAGCTCCGTTGGCCAAAGGTCAACGAAATGATGGGATAAAATGCATGAATTGTGAACCTGGTGGTTATTCTGTCCACGCAAAAACGGTTGTCATAGTGTGGAAACTCAGTTCTGTGATTTTTGAAAGCGGCTAAAAATTTGCATGTAAACTGTATTGGCCTGAGGCTAAGTACCGAAAGAAAATGATCGACTTTTGCCATAATTTCTTCCAAGTTTAAGACAAAAATTAAAACTAAAAGTTTCAGCCACTCCGCATGCGAAACAATAAAGAAAAATCGTCATCAAACTTGGTGCATTACACTGTACTCGCTTGATCACTTGGGCAGATATTTCGTCGATTCTCTGTTCGTGTAAATTAAAAATACGAATCAAGCACGTCAGTGGTTGGCTAAGCCGATACTTATTGCGTTAAAAAAAACGCTGTTTAGGTTTTAGACTGACGGATGGCTTGACTGACAAGTCGTGTCACATGTGTACTGCGTAAACCAATGACTACGGAAGCTGGGCTGACGCCCAAGCAGTGCACTTTGCGGATGTGAATCGTTCTCAAATGCACCTGTAACAATGGTTTTTCAGAACTCTATATAAATTCATTTTGGTTCTAAACTAAATGCCAAATTTTAATCCAGGTACTAGGCTAGCGTTCGATTTATTTCAACGAACATCAAAATAGCGCGAAGAAAACTAGAGTTTTTACGGAATCATGCCTATCCAAAATCCTATCTAGAATGAGCAGACTTCTGATACCGGACAGTAGTTTTGCTTGACGGTTATATTGACAATTCGTGTCGGACATTAGTCATTGAAGACATTCCCAAACAGTCACTGACTCTGGGATCCAAATCCTTTTTGCGAAGCTGCATTAAGTGTCCTAGACGCCAAAAGGCATCTTGGATGACCCGCGTGACTGAAGATTCCAATTCGCGTTGACACAGTTTGACAATCACAAGAATCTCTCTGGAGAGAGTTTGTAATCAGTTATTACCATAGAAATTGTAAGATTATGTTCTCAGTCTTCCATCCCATCACACAAAATTTTTGACTAACCGTTTCCAGCTCGACAACATAAGCGAAATATAGCAGAAATGTGCTTTCGAAGCTGTAAATCTAAGGTATTGAGTATTTCGTGGTACAACGATATGATCATTATATATATATATATATATATATATATATATATATATATATATATATATATATATATATATATATAATTCTTTTGATCGAAAAGCTCATTAGGTAATGACAGAATGGGAGGCAGCCAGTAAGTTGATTAATACTATTTCAGTTGTGCTTCTTCGCAACGAATTTTTACATTTTTTAAACTGGCCCTAATAAAACGGCCTTTGGAAAGGTTATCCACAGTAGCCGAAACATTGGCGAATTACATCTACCAACAAAACGGTGTTATTAACATTGTAACTTTCATAATGGTCCTAACAGCACCCGATTCTGATATTAAACCAGCCGGGAATCGGTTTTTATTGATTACGAAGTCAAAACTACCCAAACGTTGAAACCAGAATTGTGTGAGAAGACACTCCTCTGTAACCGTCATTGTTTCTACGTATGTAACACGTGAATTCTACGTAATTCGCACATTCAGGCAACCGCCAGACAACCTGATGTCTACAGACTCGTTTTTTCTGTCGATAATTACACCGTTTGTGCACATATGGACAGTATTCTTACAGTATGTCGTTAATCCCTGAATGATCTTTACTCATAATCACCCGTTACTCTGAAAGTTTCGTTTACTATTCGTAAAATACCCACAAAACTAGCTTTTGGTTACGTTTCCAATTTCGACAAATTTCGTGATTGACTATCACACACATACAAATTGGAACACTTGTATTTGCTGACAGCTCTCATTATAGTATGATTCTGTTAGGTTCACCAAATATTTACACTGACGTGCACAATAGAACATGTCAGAGAATAATCTGAACAGTAAATCTTCGCTAACCTTTAGTTTGAATCAAGTATTGTCATTCATGTCTGCTGTGCAGTTTAAGTGAAATCATGACTCAGAATTAATAAAACAATAATGATTATAACCATAATAATAATAATAATAATAATAGTAATACTAACAATAAAATAATCTTCTCTGTTCGACTGGTTATTTTCCCTGTGGACTTGTGCCTTCAAGATGTGATTTGACTGTTGTTATCCTTCGTTGATTACCACCAAGATGATGGTGATGATGACGTTGAAAATAATGAGTTTGCAGTTGTTGTTGTTGCTGATTTTACAAAATAAGTCGAAAGCGACCACCAGTGAAGTACATAGACGAGCGAATTCCACATTCCGCATGTTCTGATCAGCAATCTGGAGTGGTAAACAACTGGAGCGGAGAAATGCTGTTCTTTTGGTCAGGATGAAAGTGTTCATCATAAGTCAGAATAATGAGGTATTTTCCTAAAAATAAAACACCATCAAACTGTACAAGTTATAATATTATTACCACGAGGTTGTTGTTAGATCTAATTCGCCAGCGTTTCGATTACCGAGGGTAACCTTTCTCAAGATAATTTTTACAACCAAATATTTGATTTCAAACATTACTACCTTACTTCGTAGGTACATTTCAGGGTAGACCATTTCCTCTAGGGACTAGCTTCATCGATTGCTACGGTTTCCCAGAAATTGGTTATCATTTCGACTAACTTAATCTCCACTTAGTTTACAAAAAATAACGAATTATTTGAAGAATAAAGTTGAAACAATATTACCGGACTCAAAAGTGACCTAATATCACCGGATATCAGAGCTGAACTCAATACTTCATTCGTTTTGATAAATCATGAGTCCCCTTAGTTCATACAAGGATTCATCAGACTCTACGGACAAGCAACTCACCATTGAAAACAGAGAGAGCGGCTTACAATGTTTCGACTTGTTCGGTATCTCCGGCTGTTTATATTCACCGATTTTCCAACTGAGGCTCCATCCATCCCGTAGGTTAACCAATACGAAGATAGTCTGTGAAAGCCAGACCGGATAACCTGGTGACACGTGGTGCGATTTATACTCATACACCCCGATCGGTTCGAATCCCAGCTGAAACTCTGTGATTATGCACTACTGGTGACTCCTGACAAGAATAACATATTTACAAGGGACTCCCGTGTTTTCAGCAGATAGATAATACATTACTTTGTACAGAAGATGACAAACGAGTGAATGTGGTGGCAACCACAATATAACTGATTACCTTCGGTCTTTCTCTCCGTGTTCCGAATAATATTATCTGACGAGAATATGACAAAAAATAGACGGCATAGCCGTAGCTATGAGTCCATGAATAGGGTCTGATGAGCCGCCTAGTTACTTCAGTGACGGTGCAAATACTTTTGATGTTCAAAAATGAAAAGAGTACCAATTGATGTTGTCATTCAGAAATGAAGTCAGGCGGAAGTACCCAACATGCCCATCAATTTCCTAAGTTACTTGAACTGATACCTAACTGTAGGTTTCGAAGACTTCCTCAATCAACGGGCCACATGAATTATATTCAGAGTTGAGCTAACCACCGATGACCGAGCTCAAAAACCGCGGTCATTATCCTAGGTGGTTATTATACCCGTATGACAGCTTGAATGAAATTGGTGCCAAGAAACTAAAAATTGTCAATAATATGCAAATATTAGTTACACCACCATAATCCAGGCACCGGACAAAATAAAATAGCCAGATTCAGCTCGTAGTCAGACTGGAGATGCCAACTTTACTGAGTAAACTTACACCGCTTATCAAATCTACAATAACCTTCCTATTTTAGGCTCCTTTAAGTGAACAGTCCATAGGATGGATGAAATGTATTAGGAGCCCGACCACTGCATTTGATTACTTTTGCTGTATCAAAATTCCACGAGGTCCGCACAATCAGTCATTATCTGCAGGAAGATACAACTAGGTGTCGTGACTAGTGGGGCTTTTGTATTCGCATAACTTATTCATCATATTGCTACCAATATTTTCACTTATCTTCCCAATTAGTCATGATAATGATAACTTTAACCTCTTACCCAGGTTGCTGCCGAAAAGTAGCAATGCGAGAGCCATCGCTATCCACGAACCGTTAATGATGATTCCAACCGAACCGGATTCTTTGCTCGACTGAGTGTCCTTTGAACTAGATACATTGATGTCTCCCACGTTCATGATACCAAAGTGAATGTATGATATTAAATCGCAAACAGGTTAGCTGTAAACACTGTGCTAATGGAAGAAATACCACTGATCATATTACTGCACAAATTGTTTTTCGACCACGGCTTTCTATGTAAGACTCTGCTAAACTGACCTACATGACCCGTTCATTCACAATGAACGAGTTATTGTTGCTTTATATACCACTACGGGTCTACTAGATTTGCGATGACTTTGTGGTTAAAAATAGCACATTTGAGAGTGTGGTTTGCAAAGTCCGGTATCGTTCAGCGTTTTATCAAGCGGACAATGCAACGAAATTTTTCTCACGGGAATTCACAAAAGGCAAAAAGCTAACTACTGTTACTGTTCCCAGTAGTAATACTAGAAATTCGAAGCTCCAGGGGTGTACCCAGTCCCGAAGAACATGCTGTACCTATCTTACAATCAAAAAACTCCTAAAGTGCAGAAACCACTGATTCCAAGACTCTAAGGGCTAAACTGTAATTTAGATAGGGTTCAACAAAACACGAAATTCCGTCTAATTGCACATGGTTTCTGGCTGATACGCACGTAAGGTGACGGGGATTATCTTCAGAACGCAGCATGTGCATAGGGCTCATCTAAGACTTATCCAAAATCGATCACACAACAACTGCCTAATTCACTTTCACCACGATCGTAAGAAAATCACCAAGAATAACAAACTAACATACACGATTTTTTTAAACCACGGAAAATAAATTCCCCTCTATCAGAGCTGATATCACGGACCTTATTGACGCATCCGCACACTGATGCCAACTTAGCCAAATCCATTGTAGGGCATTATCCGGAAGCATCACGTAGGCCATGACCGGGAGTGATGATCATCCCACACCATTCGACGAAGTAATAATCAAGGAACTACAGCTACAATCCCTAGTCCCAATACGAAGATCTGTTCTCCAAGCTAGACAAGTCGACGAAGAACCTTTGAAAGAGGAATGTTGTGGTGATTCGAATATTTCTGCACTCGACCCAGCAAAATGTGACACGCAGGGGCATGCATAGTGCTTTACCCCTGTTCTGAAGTTTGCTGAAGTCACGGCGCAATAACAAAGGTTTGAAAGAGTTGTCATTCACTGCTCCGATGGAGCTTCAATTAGCCTCTGCAGTTCCATTGGGTTTGGCCTTTTTAACAGGTTCGCTTCATAACCAGTGACGAATCTGGCCTTGGTCACTTAGTGTAATGGGAAATGACCGACCACATAGCGTTACCTGATGTATCACTTACTAACCCGAGGACCACCGTTATGTGCGGCTCGCAGGTTGTTATTCCGTTTTACCAAATTTCGGCTTTACTGAGGCGACAACAAAAATGTAAGGTAAGTGTATGAGTGTGTAGGAACGTGTGTGCCGGTCTGCTCAAATGCAGTGACGACTGCACATAGACTGGTGAGATATTCCAGGGATGGCCTGCTGAACCCAGCTAAAATGCCACCCCAGCGTCAGTGAGTATCGTTAGAAGGCCGTTTATGGTTTAACGCGAACTTGCGGTGTTGTCCAGTATCGATTGCCTTGACTGCATTGCTGATGCGAGCAGGGTTGTCGGGTGAACGATGCATTGAGAAAACAGGAACGGCACCAAAAGTGGGGGTTGACTCACCAATATTGGAGGAGTTTTCCACCATCTACTAGTGATGGATAGTGGTGACGATTTGAAAATGGCTTATTGTTTCTCTTGGGGCAGGAAATCAGAGCGCAGCATCATACCAGGATAAACTTAACCATGCCGTTCCAAACGGAGGTTAAGCGGTTGTTACCTCAGTTGAATCAAAGATAATTCCACGTGAAGCCACAAGTCCTCACAGGCATCAACGTGCAAATCACGTATCATGTCGATCAGTTCAAAAACGGCTTGGAAGATATACTGCTGATTTCATCAATACCTCAATGTAGAACTGAAATCTTACATTGATAAGACTGAAAATATTGAGAGGAACTAGCGGGGTAAGTTTGGTAATAAGTATTGAAAAACAAAGGCAGATGTTAATTTGGAATTAACCCAGAATTACCTGAATATACCTGGTTGAGGTATCAGAACACTCTGTACAGAACAAGATTCTTCTCGGCGCTTCACAAGTGGCTAAATACAGCACATCTTATGGGTATCGAAATTAAGTTAACGGAAGAAAGAACAGTGCTATCGGTGTCACGAGAGGTAATATGTGTTGATGTTTGTCATGTAAAATCGCCTGAGAAATCGAATTTGAAAGATAAGTTAGAACAGTTCGCTCACACTACTGATAATATGAGAAGAGCAGAGCTTTAAGCCACTCTGAGGTACTTAATACATTCAACTCTGTGTAATCGAGTAGTGCAAGGATATGTGACCTAGATTACGCAGACGACGTTGTCTGCTTGTTCGAATCCACGGAACATGCTCAGCGTGCACTAGATAATCTCGCAAGAGCTGTAGCTCCATTCGGCATGCGCTTTGCACCTTCAAAGTGCAAGGTGATGTTACAAGACTGGATGTCAACGATTCCGAGCTTGATGCTCGATGGGGAGGTGCTGTCAGTTGTCGATCACTTCACCTACCTCGGTAGCCGCGTGACGACGGATGGGAGCACAGTAGTAGAGGTGAGTACGCGGATATCCAAAGCTCGAGCGGCGTACGCTGGACTGAAGCATTTGTGGCGCCGATCCGATATTTCACTGAAGTTGAAAGGTCGTGTATACTGTGCCACTGTGCGTTCAGTTTTGTTGTATGGTTGCGAAACGTGGAGTCTGCGTGCTAAAGATATTCGTCGTCTTGAGGTTTTCGACCATCGATGTTTTCGTAGTATCGCTAGGATTGGGTGGAATAGCCGAGTAAGCAACGATGAGGTCAGAAAACGAGTATTGGGTACTAATTCAGAGAACGTTTTGTCACAGCGTATCCAACTTAGTAGGCTTTGTTGGTTGGGGCACGTGTTACGTATGGCAAACACACGTCCGCCATACCGTGTCCTATTCTCCTTTTCTCCTCAGGAGTGGGAGAGACCACATGGAGGTCAACAGATGACGTGGCAGCGAAAAATGAGAAAATGTACAGCAGACTTAAGAAAATTAGGTGCTTCACGCCTTCGTGGTTGGGGTCCAAAAGATCCGTCTACCAGTTGGCTGGAGATACTGAAGGATATGGCTGCGAACCGCGAACAGTGGAGATCGTGTTGTCACTTTCTATCGAATCAGAATGATTGATCGGTGTACGTTTGTACAGTTAGACTGTGTATTCCGTGTGTTGGCTACTAAGGCATTCTTTTCTTTTCCCACCCATATAGGTCCACTCCCTGTCCATCTTGTATATTCATACTTTCTAATTCAGCGTGCTACATGGTGAGAAAGGCAGTGGTCAGTGGGGCTTGCCCTATTGTTTAACGCTGTACGATGATGATGATGAATAACCATTCTGGAAAGATGGCCGAGATGGGGAGTAGATACATTCAAAACACTTGGAGGGGTTCAGGGAAAGCTCACTTAGTTTAGAATAACTGGCAATGTTTTGAAGATCACAAGATATATTTTTTATATCCCTGTGTTGGTTGATGCGGTTTGACAAATAGTTATCGCATCAGCATACTTCATTATTATCCCGGAAGGAGACAGGCGGGAGGTCAATAACTTAGATGAAGGAAAAAGGGCATAATGTTAGCAAATCAAAGAAAGTGCGCCCACACGAAAGGCTCGCAGATCTAGTGTTTGGGATAGGTCCTTAGAATAGTCGGTATATCTTGCCAGTAAACTAGCTTAGCGACCAAAGAAATGATACTTGTGTAATAATAGTGGTCTCAGAATGAAGTCGAAGACTGACGAGTAGTTATGGTTACTTCCGATTTGAGTAGTATCTACAGATGGCTGGACATAGTTTCTCGGAAATACACGACCTGTTTCACTGTTATTGCAGTTCATCGGGTACGCGTATCCGGTACTCCTCTGTTCATCTACTTGTTCTGGTGCTTGTTAATTCCGTAAGTGTTGCTTCACTATAATCCAGTTTGTGTATCAGGAGTGTGCGTGGAAGCTCGTTTTTGGAGAGTCCACTGAGGAATCACAAGGGTGGTTTTCTGGTAGTTCTATGTGGGTTAGACGCAGCCGACCTCAAGAACGACGATATTGTGATCGCGAGTTGGCAGTTCTGATTTAAGTAGCACCAAGTATCAGAACTGCAAACGCGCTATCACAGTATCGTCGTTCATGAGGTCGGCTGCGTCTAACCCACATAGAACTACCAGAAAACCACCGTTGTGGTTCCTCAGTGGACTCTCCAAAAACGAGCTTCCACTCACACTCCTGATACACAAATTAGGTTGTAGTGAATAAACAGTTACGGTTAGAATGAATTAGATAGGATACATAATTCTTGCATTTGGCTGAAAAGTCAATGGCATGCTTATGTGTTTTTCTCATTCAGAGTAAAACATCGATGGCCCAGCACTTCCGTGTTGAAATAACTCTGTCGGCTGTTGCCAAGGATACCCCGGCAGAACTGATTTAAAGTCATATTCGGAGGAAGTAATAACGGGGCCGGTTGGGAAGAAGGGATTCACATAGAATCGGGGGACAATATTTCCAATAGAATGCTGAAATTTCGGCTTCCGTTTTTGGTGCAATGCGAACTGATATGATGTATTTCATTACTCTCATTCCGTTTCATTCCTCTTCACAATGTTATCTACATTATTGGAAAGTAATGCCTCGTAGAATAGAATCATGGAACCGGAAAGGAAATACCAAATGCGATAAGAGATCAGATGGGGAGGATGACAATAACAGCTTCTGGTACAACAATCAGCGAAAATGGAACTCAATTAATGGTGGGCGAGGTATGAAGTTGCCATTTTTTACTCGTCACTTGGCTCCCGCTTTCAAAGCAGCTGGCAACCAATTGAACTAAAGTGGTAAACAAATGCCCAAAATACATGAGACCCCCGACTGCACGGACATTTTGGCACACTTGTTTATCCATTTGGAAGATGGTCGTGGCAACAGAAAGTAGTACATAATGGTATGATTGGTCATCTGATCACGGGTACACTCCATTGTATTTTCCCCCGTAACTTGATTTAAAGCTATCGACTTTTGTTGCATTTGTGAAACTGAAATTCTTCCGATACGGCCTGCTATTGGACTTCTTGAACGTAGTGTACAATTGCTAAGTTTCTGCTTTATCCAAAAAATATATTTCATAATATTAACATAATGGCACAGGACGGAATATCCAACCTAATGCCGCTACTTTTGTGTGGGCAGATTCACGGCTAGGTTCATCAGTACACCATCTCGCTGGCCGTTGGCCACGGGAGCTGTAGTGTCTGAGGGAAATGCATTTGGGAGCAAAGGATTGGGGTACGTAACATGATTACAGTCGTCTTGGCAGCAGAGCGGATTCTTTGTGTGATCTTTGTGGAACGATTTGCCAACACAGGGTAGATGGTTCTAAATGGTGGTTCGTCTGCCCACAAAGATGAAACGGAAACAGATTCGACATTTATTTCAGAGTATTTTAGTTAAAAATCCGGATCACATTTTTGATCAACTCTAAAAATTAACATATGTATTGTGCTGGCTGGAAAAGAAGTGTTCGCCACGTTACGTTTTCCAAGGATAGTTAGTTGTTATTTGCATGATTTCGGAGCAGCAAATACCCAAGGTGGAAACTCCGCAATCGGGTCCCCCGAACTCTGCACCAGCATCAATGATTTCAAGGCTGTTGCGAGAAAAATCAGATGAAGATCACTCGTTAGATGTACTCTTCGGACAATGCCATTTTTGGCATTCTGATTATTATATGCGTCCAACTGATCCATTTGGACCAAGTCAAATAATAGCCACGCGTTGCTGGGATCCGGAATATGTGTATATCATTCAAGTGACCACTATATCTCAAGTCGAACCCGTGAATATGATTTATCCAGGTTAGTCATCAACATCAAAACGAATTTAAGTAGATTCAGTATTGTTAGTGCATCAAAGGAATTGCTGTCATTGACGGACTTCACAATGAATACTTTTACAAGAGTTTGAATTGGAGTAGAATACCAAGAATGCTGATAAGCGCGGCGAGAAATTGACATTCACGTGTCCACATAGTAACGGGGTTACTGGTGCGATGAGAGATAATGTGTGTTGTTAACTGTCATATCGGTTGCGTGGGATGAGTGCATGCGTTGCGGCACCCTGCACCATCGGCCACGGTAGATTCGGAAATCTCACATATTGTTTCTGGGCCCACAGCCGGGAGCTTGTTCAGGCTAATCCCGATCGCCTCAGCAGGTCTAAGATTCGGCTGTTGATACTTTTTGTAAGTGTTACTTAGATTAGTCTGAACAGTCCCATGGTCATAGTCACATTGGGAGCAAAACGCTATAAAATGAACAGAATTTTTTTTCTTTTCAATAAATCCTATACGTGCTCTTATAATGCATATGAGCAAGGTCTCGGTGGAATTCACTGCTTACTGGCCAGTATGAGGCTCATCATCGTAGTTTTGTAGTATGAGAAGAAGAGGAGATACGGGGGAGGGGCGGGGGGTGGGGGAAGTCTCTATTGTGTGTAGGTATTTGTCAACAGTAATAATTGGACAAAAGACCTGATGGAATGATCCCATTACATTGAATGGGGGAGCGGGATTGCTATCTGTCATTTATCAAGTTAACCTTCCGGTCGAAATAACAGGACTACCTCTAAGAAGGACAGGCCATCTACTTGAAAATTGAATTTCATATCCTCATGGGATTGATTGCATCTGGGTGGGGCGCTCGGTGAATCCATAGAAGTATCGGATACATAGTTCCTTGCTTTGTACGGAACGAAAACTGTCCTCTAGTTCGGTATGGAATCTAGGTAGAATCCCATCTCCTTTCCATCCATTTCACGGTATCTGGTTCCACTGAACTGAAATCGAATGTTGCTTTTATAAGGGCAATTAAGAATACCATTAGAACCAAACGGAGCAAATCGTTTGCAGCACTCTAGGATAAAGCACAATTGGTTTGTGATAATACTTCAATTAAAACAGTTTTCTCCTGATACGAATTAAAAAGGTGACAACAGCCTGGATTTGCATAGTTTATATCCCGAATGTGAGCGACGGCGATTGACAGATTGCAATCCAGCTTATGTCAACTAAAAAAACTCAGTTGGGTTCTGGTTCTACTCCGGTTGAGTAAATTTGGACGGAGCATCAATTTACTCTGCAAAAAAGAACCACATTTAGGCTTATCCCTCAGTTGTGGCAACCAGTTGAATGGCAGTGAATTAATACCGGAGGGTGACTGTACAAATTCGTGACTTTATATCCGGAATAATTTCATCGTAACTGATCAGGAGAATGCTACAACCTACTACTGTTCTTGAACTGTTCGTATCAAGAATGCTCATAAATCCACGAGAAAGGGTGTGATTGTCAAATACCTTGTACCGTTTACAGATTCACTTTTATATTCCTTGGTGACGAATAACTCTGTAAATTGATGAAACACAGTACTTTGTGTAAATAACAATTATACACGTTCTTTCGATGGTTTACTTCTATGGCAGATCATAGACCGTCGATGCCTAGAGTCTTTCACTTTGGAAAACGAACGACTGACAAGATAGCGAAACCATTCCATGGGTAAATTTTGCCATACCACTACTTTATTGCAGAAGTATCTCATGAATGTTCAATTCTTTTGCTTTTCGTGCTGATTGTAAATGGATTACGTTAGATTGAACCGGATAGGACAAAATTGACCGAACGGAACTCTGCCTATCTAACTTGGATGTTCCAATCAGCGAAAGGTGACTTGTTGAAACTGTGGCTACATTGAAGCACTGATAAAGAAAGCCAGCTACATTTTTACCGGAAATATACACCTGTTAATAAATGGTAAGTTACAAAATACTTCTAATCCTAAGTTTCACAGTAATCACTTCCTTGACGTTCGCCTGAGACGAAGAGCAAACGGGTCATTGGAACGCAGTATTTATCATAAACCAACAAGGATAGGGCAATACACTCATTTCGAAAGCATTGTTCCCATTCGACTTAAACGAAACTTAGTACGTTGCTTGACCTACAGAGCGCGCCAAATATGCTCCAAGGGCCAACTTACGAAAGCTTTGGAATCTACCAGCAACACACTCAGAGAAAATGGATGTCCAGATAGTTTTCTCAAACAACACATGAAAGCAGATCCTCGGCCAACACACTCTTAAGTCCCAAAAAAGATCGCATTCTCTCGGATAGAATTCAAAGGAGATAGGGCTGCAGAAACACTGACCCGACGGTTATCTAATGCGATGACAAATACGTTCTAGGCAGTC
The DNA here is from genome assembly GCA_948099385.1 of Fasciola hepatica. Lineage (NCBI taxonomy): Eukaryota > Metazoa > Platyhelminthes > Trematoda > Plagiorchiida > Fasciolidae > Fasciola > Fasciola hepatica. The sequence goes on from CANUEZ040000019.1 coordinate 11,012,709, forward strand.
AAGCTGAAAATCGCTTTCAACACTAAACCATGCTTACAACTGAAACCCATAGACAAGCTGCTTGACTATTCTACCTCATGCAGTGTATATTCCTACTCTTGCTCCTGTGCAGCGATACTTCGGAAGAACAACCAGACGCTTGTCCGATCGAGTCCAAGAACACTGTCCTACATGGTTGACCAAAGGGATCAATAAGACGGTAACCAGCGCAATACTGACCCATGCAATCGATACGGGTCACACACTAACGCGAGATGGGCCATTTACCGTCATCTACTGTGTGTCGGTAAAACCGGTCGAAAGGAGTCAGACAATGAATCCTCTCTATGGCCGACGCGATTGCAGTCAGGTTACATAGGCCAATCCTGTGCTCGCAAAAACAGTTTGTCAGGGCACTACAGCTCCCGTGGCCGAAGGTCAACCTGATGGTGGGACAGACACACAGGACTAGTGAACCTGGTGGTTAATGCGCCCACACAAATGCAACGGAGACGGATTTAACATTCAGTTTTGTGCTTTTATGTTATTACTCTGAATCACATTTTTGAAAAACGCTAAGACCTTGCATGTGTACTTTACCGGCCTGAGAAGAAGTACCGAAAAGACGGATCTGTGTTCGCCACGTTATGTTTTCTAAACTCAGACTATGGGAATATTTCACGAACTATAATCACTTCCACTGGAACGGATGGAATGAGATCAGTGCATTTTTTAAGCAAACTTACAAGATGGAATAACAGTGGTCACGTGTGACCCAAGCTCACTAGTCAGGGACGAACTTTTCAAATGAAACCAGTTGTTTCAGACAATCGTTGTCACCATTGTAAATTCTATGCAAGAACAAACAAAACGTCATTCATCATTGTGAAGGCTGTTTATCGCAACGACTTTACTTCGGGTACTTTTTTTTATAATTCTCACACAGACTCCAGTCAGATTTTCTCACCATTTTCATTGAAGTTAGCCTGTCAACAACACCAGGCGAAGTGAAGTGTCATGTAAATATCCAACTTGCTATTTCACAATTGTGACCAGTTCACTTAAACTTTGTTTATCTGAAATAGCGTCCTGTCAGAGCTTCGTTATTTCCGGTACATTTTTTCACAGATCCTACCATGATTTATGTAACTGTTTACCAAGGGTACATAACCATTGGTCCTTTCAAGTTGATTACGAAGTGGCAATAATAATGTATTCAATGAGTTCTTGAGAAGGTAAACAATATTATTGTTGGTCGTTTGGTTTGTTTGTTTGGTTCACGATCATGCTACATATTTGAGACGAAGTAACCGAGAATGCGACACGACAGTATATTCGGTTGTTGTTCAGCAGGAGGGATGAAGTGAGCCATGCAACTATATAAAAATAAAACAAAGTATTAAGATTATGGTTTCATACATACGTGTTTGTGGTCAATATTTGGGGCGAAGTGGACTGCATTATTCTAAAAGGCTAAATTCTTGAAGATATTTATCCTGTTGGTAGATGATTCGAATACACAACGGATTGTTTATTCGTATCTGCTTTGTACGCTAAAACGTATGTTACCTATTTGCTAGATGTTTTAGGGTTCCAAATTCCACGTACTATTCCCGTTGTCTGTACCACGAAGAAGTTGAAGGCACAGTAAGGCTAGAAGTTACGCGATTGACCTGACAAGTGAACCGTGCTAGGAGGACTAATTTGGCAGATTAGAACTGGGCGAAGTTCCACATTGGAAATAGGTTGGCAGGATAAAGCCTTCAAGAGTTAACCAAGGTACCTAGTGGGAAGCAAAACCGTAATTTTATCTAACGGTTATCTCCGCGCTACTTATATTTAATTCGTTCTGGGTGATACAACAGATTTCCAAGAATGGATAAAAAAATACCAATCTGGCAGAAATTTGGTAAGCAACTAAATTAAAATCATGTAAGCATTTACAATTAAACCTCAAGTTAAAAGTTTTAAAAATACTTTAGGTTGCGTGAAGTGAGGCCTGTTAGGAGAACAACTGTGAAATAACTGAAACATCCGTACTACAGTGTTACTGGGGATTTCCGATATTTAGAATTGCTTTGACAACGCATAAGCGTCAGCTCTGTGACAAAAGATATCTTTCACTGCGCTAAACAAACGTGGGTTAAACGTGAACCAGACACATCTACCTGATGGGTTCTCATAGATGCGTGTGCTACACTGATTTGGAATCTTTGTTTATTGAACCGAAAATATCGTCAGACAATAAAACAAAGCGCACAATTATTCCGGTCGTTTAGAAATAACGGACTCTTTTCAGCTAATTCCTTGTCCTCACAAGTGGACCTCTGCTTCACCGGCTGATATATTCCCTTGGAGTCGGTCGTGTTACTGTGTGATTATTACTTTATACGAATATAACTTCATAAATATATACCTTCTAAAGACATTAGGGCCCTGGGTGCCAGCTGAAATAGGCTAGTAATATGATCAGAGTTTCCGGTCTGTCGTAATGTCTGGAACCAGAGGTACAGCGGAAAATTCGGATGATTTCTTATCATCATCGGGAAACACGTAAACGTGTAGTGACTAAGGAAACACTTACAGCGTGTTTATAACTTATTCCGACATAGAAAAGCAGTTGAGCAACAAAAATCGGAGGTTCCGTTGACTGACACAACAGACGAGTATTCACATCTAGTACGTTCACCGTTTGTTCGAGTCTTAAAGCGATATCAATGGACAATTTGTTGACACGGAAAAACTCCATGTGATCAATTTTTCAAACCTAAGTGAAAGACTTGAACCTAAATAAATCTCGTCATTCATTCTCAACTAGAGATCTACGCCGATCTATTTTAGAGATTATGTTGCTCCACGTTAATGTGCTGACGTGAATAAACAAACAGAACATTCCCAAATAATTGGTTACAGGAAACCTTTGGGAATCCAAACAATGCATTCATGTAGAAACCGCATTTTCTATATTTTGCACGAAGAAACTAAAGATTTTCAGAATGTAAAGAGAATCCTTTTTAGGTATTTGGAATTAGGCTATAATCCCACAATATTTTACGGCAAGTTAGGGGATTGGACCATTTAGACAAATAGGTAGAAACAAATGAAATAAATGATTACGAATATTCTAGTCCAGGGTGAACGCTAAATCGGATGAATATTGTTTCACACGTTTCGATCTGTTGTATGTTCAAGGGTAGGAGGACGGGGGTGAGGGGGTGTTGTGAAGCCGGACACTGGCTTCCTATTTTGTGTAATAATTTCCTCAGAAGAGTTAAGTCAACTACTACACAAATTCGACTCAGCACTGGTGAACTTGTATTTCACAAAGGAAACATAATTAGAAAAACTTAGTAGCCCTCGTAAACTTTCAGATGGGTCTTCGTGAAGATGGTTCAGTCTACCACTCAGTACATAAGAAGGTGACCTAGAATGGGGAACACTCTTGTCCCGCTTAAGACGAAAATGAACCCAGTTAACAGGACGAAAATGCTCGGTGGACAGCGTTGAGAAAGAAGGCCGGACTGTGCGAAAAACTTTCGTTCAAAGCAGTTGCCCGGATAGCTTAGTTGTTAAGTAATGCAGATGGGGGTGAGAGTTTGTGGTGGGGAGAAAGCCTGCATACATCTATTTGCCATTCAAAGGCGATAGAGATTCCGCAGAGAAGACTGTTAGTAGAACACTGCCCGCATGTAAGTTCCAAAATTTTTCATCCCCGACCGGCGGTGCACTTACGGTTAAAGGACAAAATACCTGATTTTGTAGCCTCTTTATACATAAATCCTTACACTTAGGGGACAGCGTACATTGGCTACACGACCAAGCTTTCGCCTGAACTCTTTCGTTAGAGTTGCCTTGCATATTTGAACCCTGGGGCCATTAAGTCACTCACTAGCTCAGTGTTACGATAGGCTCAGAGAAATCAAACAATCTTCGTAGCCGAGGATTTTTGCACACTGTATTAGGTCTAGAGTCAGAAATCTAGAACACTAGGCGCAACGGAGGCTGTGAGAATCCGTCTACACAACTCCATCCTCCTCTATACTTAAAAAAGTAATCCTCAGCTCCCATAGTTCACTCCCCGCTCTACAACAGACGGCACTCTGGACAAAAATGGCTCGACAAGGATAAAACAATCCATATCCGATCTAAAAAATGAGCCAGATGAAGATGTTTGTAATCATCTGTTTCGATCACGTCCGCTTATTCGTCTAATTGGTTCACTTCCCTTACTTGTTAAAATATACTGCCATTTTATGGCTTGATCATGAACCGCTGGAAGCGGGCCTGTTCGCCAATCAGTCTTTTCCTAATACGTTGAAGAATTAAAATGTAATCACGAACAACGGTAATTGTGCGGTCGGGCTGACTGATCAAGTAGTGGCCTTGATTCACACAATAGATGAGAGACGCAGCCTGTGGATGTTTGACCACGTATATTCTACCGTGGTTCCAAGGAAATCACGCACATTCTGCGTGATTGGAATTCTGAAGCAGGCGAAATATTCACCATGATGTTTGAACTTGCCTACATCGGGCGCACCTGAAGTTCCAACTTGAGTTCGTGCTCTGACAATGAAAAAGCTGGATTAGCCATGAGTATTTTGTGCCCTTGATTAGCCACGGCAAATTTCTATTGACTGAGAACAAATTCTTCGATATGTACAGAACAATTTATAGACTGAACCTCACGAGATGTTTCACCTCATGACACTGTCTAGCTTTAACGAGAGAAGGGGAAATTAGACTGCACCGAGTAACAGACAGACTAATCCATCGGTTAACTAAAATGTTCATGCACACGCTGTTTTCCCCAATGACGAATGAATTAGGACGCAGATTTACCGTTATCATTCGGGATATATGTATAGGTGTGTGCAAACATCAATCATTTATTTCAAGAGTCATATTTCCGATGCACCCGGTCGGAGTTGTCCAAGTTGTAGCTCCAATGTACTTTTAGTTGCTATTTCCATTCGGTCAGTAACTGTTTCCATTTTCACTGACCACTGTCGATCCTAGCGGTACGCTCCGTAAATTCCCACTCTAGATATATTCCATTTGGGAATTTGTCCAGAATTTTACCACACAGGGGAACACTGACTGACAGTGCGTATTGAAAACGAACTGAGAGTTCTACCGTATGTGGCACAATTCCGATTGAACGATGCTGATTGCTTTTTCTGGGAAAGGTTGTAATTTCGTATCTGCAACTCTCTCTTTCTTATTCTGTAAATTAAAAATACTAAAATTGTAGATTCTCCAGGATTGACCAGGGAATACTTTTTTTCGTTGTGTGTGTGATTTCCGCATCTTCTCGACCTTGTTCAGTGAATTGTGTAGCACAAGTTGTAACATTTGAACGTTGTAAATTTCCATCTATGTTGTATGAAGCTGGCTTTAATATACACAATCACATAATTGGAAATTCGCTGTCCTTCTGCACCCAATGAAAAGTAGAATGACAAAAAAGGAGCCGGTGTGTTGCTTCTTCATATATCCCCATAACGTTTCGTAAAACTACGTGACACTGAGCCGTCAACTGTGATATTTTATCTTCCTTTTGTCAAGCAACACAGTTTTGTTCATTGTCCTATCAACCTCGTAGAATTTATCGCGATCAGCATGAAATATGGTAAAAGCGAACCTGTTAGCTTTTCATAGGTAGGGTAAGATAAGGTTTTGGCTGATAGCTTTATAGTCAGATTAAAAGTGGAACTACACCATCCGCTTTATAACCCCGGACATTGCTTTAAACGCACGATTAGAGAAAGCACTTCAGGCAGATCTAGAAAAGTAGAAAAATCGGAATTTATAAGCTATTGGACCACAATATTTACAGGAAAAATCAACTGAGTTAAAGAAGTTTTCGTGACAATGATGGACTTATGTTTACCTCAATTTATTCATTCATTTTCTCTATCTAAGTGAAAATAATAATACAGTGTATCAAGACGAGTAAAGCGGCCAATGAACCGATACTGCGTGGGAAAATATCTGGAACATTTGTTTTCGATTGAGACAGTTGCCATATTTGTTAATAAAGCACATGGATCGACCATCCAAATCAAAGTAATACACGAAATGTGCCAGTTAGCTTGTTACTCGGAGGTCTGCAGAGGAATTTTTCCCTCAATCAGTTGACCAGACTGACACCAAATTTTGAACGCCAATGGTTCCGAATTAGATCCTAAAATAAGCGATACCTGTATTTTGTTTTACATCATCTCAGACGAAAATCAACTGAAGCAGCTGGTATTCTGTCTCCTCTTCACCAGGTAGTAGGGTGCTCATTCCAACACAGTCTAAGAGCAAATGGATGGGACCATTTGATTGTCACAAATCTGGTTCTAATTAATCTATTCCCCGGTGTAACACCAGCTGAAATTTATCTGAGTGAAGGATTTCATGTACTCATTTCAATAATTTGATTCGAAGAATCATGAAAGTGTCCTCGCTGCTCTGACAGTCAGGACCAAAGAGCCAGTGGAATGTGAAGTCGGGCATTTATCGATCGATAAGTGAGATCTCGCTTTATAAAGGGGGAAAGGTAATGTGGAAGCAATCGTGTTTTACATGGTATAACAAAATATCGTGAATACGGTAGACCGAGGCCTCAATTGTTCAGGTGGAACAAGTACTTTGGGTGTGGTATTAGCCTACTGATCAGTCGGAGAGAGTTTACAGTCCCTCAGGGCATAGACTAGAAGGGAAAATGCCATTGAGACCCGAAGTGGATTGGAAATTTAGGACCGATTGGAACTACTGGAATGAAATTCCAGAGTGTTTTGCTTGTAACTTCCGATCAATTTATTCGCACACGCTCAAAGTGCATCTTTATTTGGTTGCGTAATAGCATCCTTTGACCTGACCTGGATTCGGCATGCCATGAAAAGCTACACTTTCCACTAGATGTACGGACTATGATGAGCTGCCGTGTCAGCCTTACTTGGAAGTACTAGCAGAGTATATTTTAAAGAACGGTTGTATGGGCCACTTACTTGGAAGTTTTAAATTTAAAACAACTGGATTTTATTTGATTGTAAAATTACCTTGAGAAAGGTTACCGGCAGTAGCCGAAACGCTGGCATATTGCATCTACCAACAACACTGTGTTACTAACGTTCTAACTTTCACCATTAAAACATCTGGGATTGCCCTAGACGGTTCATTTTAAATAAGCACATGCATTGTCGAAATTTAAGGGAAATTTTGATTGTCCGAACTATCCTATCCCATGCACACAGTGTTGAACTATGGCATAAATGTTTCATATTGCCTACACTTCCACCACCACCACAACCACCACCACCACAACCACCATCACCAAAACCACCACCACTTCATGATCGGTAAATGAAAGGAATTCGGGGTTATTTTCCACCTCACTAACAAACAGCACTAAAAACCCGTTAAGTCCACCATTTAGTAACAGTTATTGACGCCTAAATGAGACAAAATATGAAAAATAGAAAATTAAGGGACAATATTCATCGTAATGTTTTCTCCGCCAATTTACCTATAAGCTCGACTATGTATTCCTAGATGTTCCTGAATCCTTGCTGAGGAATCAGGATTTTTCACAAAACCATAATATCATCTACAGAAATACTATCGAAAAATTTGCGTTTCAACTTTTTCCCAAGTAGGCTGTTTATCGCGTTCAGATTTCACCAATCAAAATGAAATGATTTTAAGTAGTGTTCCGGTATGAAGTTCATCATTATCGATCCGATAATGATCGTGCTTCTTGGACGGTCCATGACTCCAGGTCTTACGATATCTAGAGTACAGTGTACATGTATCTGCGCTGTTAAAAGCGTACTAAGCGCAAGAGAACCACATAGCACAGAAGAAAGAAGTACCGAAGAAATTTAGCGGATGGATAAACCCCTAAATTTAGTCTACAATAAATACCCGGAGAAATTTTTCTGAAGAGGTGAAAAGGTGTCAAAGTATGTCCAGAAGGATGTCCTCATATCTACTCAGCACTAATTAGGGAATAATTTCAACAGAACAAAAAACTGCTGTTTTTAACGCCACTTAACAGTTGGGCATACAACACATTCACCTTTTTCAACAAGACTGTCTTTTTAGCGCAGTTTTTCCCAGTAAATATCATCAAAAAGCGAAGAAGGGATTAGACAAATTCATGTTCCTCAAAAGCATGAATTATGATCGGCAAAACCCGTGTCCCGAAACTGTCCCAGTAAGCAACCGCGAATGCTCATGTTCGTAACATGAAATGAAGAACATGGTAAAGCCCATAGTAGCACAAGAGTGATCGATAATTCGTAGATATCGAGTCTGGGTTATGAGAAATATGGCATAAGATAATCGATTGACAAACCATTGCGAACCAGCTGTGTTGGTGGTTACGGAAGCTGATGTATTTATGAATCTGACAGTTATTTTTCCAACGCGGACTGTCGATCTCTTCTGATTAGCACCAATGTGTTTGTCAGGTAATTCTTAAGATTTGATACTACACACCACTACTAAGTGTAATTTCATCAATAATACCTTTTGCTGCTACAACTAATACCACTGCTAATACTGCTAGTCTTACAACTACTACTACAGCTATAACTGAAAGGACGAGTGGTTCACATGCCCTTATTTATCTTATTAACTTTGGTCCCTCTGAAGAAGCCACTTTCGTTATCAATCCACAACTATCCATAACTGAGTTCTGAGCAATGAACTACGCACTTATTCATCAAGCAGTGTATACGCTGCCACACAACTACTACCTCTATTACTAATACTACTGCTACTACTACTAATACTACTATTACTACTACTACTACTACTACTACTACTACTACTACTATTAATACTGATTCTGTACCGAGTTCTAATAGGGATTCTCAAAAGGAATTAGAGAGACTTACAGACATTTATTGTTATTTCACTGCTGAACAGTACGTTCATGTCGCATGACGAAACGCGTCACAACAAAGCAAACCTTTCACTGCAGCCAGTACAGCCGAATCACGTTCGACGAAAGTCCAATTATGCCGCTGTTTTCCGCACAATGATACAGTTAATACTATTTGAAGTAGTTCAGTTGGTTGGAAACCGCAGACTTCTAAACGTCACTTCTAGCACAGCAACCGGTAGTATTTCAGCACGCATTCCCGCGCACATTTCGTCACCAGTGTTATTTGCTTGTAAAATTCATAACTTCCTAGCGTTCTGTTTGTTTAAATCATTGTTACAATAACTTGCGTACCTAATAATTTCGCTTTTATCTTTGGGCCTAACATTGTTTTGGTGGAAGGATACACATAACTGACATTCCGATCGTTCACAGTTATAATCAGCAAAATCTAGGGAGGTTAAGCTAAGCAGACACTCGGACAAATAAAATTTTCTAACGTAAACTGAACTACTTCTCCACCGTTCGGTAATACGGGTGGGGAGATTGTTGAACGGACTGTTTACATTTGGTCGACTGACCGCGTGGAGCCGATTCATCACCGTGCTTACGGTTTAGTGATATTTTATGTGCGCCGCAGTTATAACATGCAGAAAGATTCATGGGTTACGGCCACGCAAGTATCGAATTTGTTTGTTTGTATGTTCTTGGGTTTCCCAAGTGATTGAAAGATCATCGGTCTGCAACACACTGGGGTGTATGGGGTGTCTGAGAGGAGTAGCACTTCTGAGTTGGTTGACTGTCGTGTCCCTTGGGGCATCCTCCATCTCTTTGGTCTCCATCATTCACCCAACTCTCACCTGTGGCTCCACGAAGCTGAAGCATGCATCAGCGGCCACACCCCGGCAAACCGCTCGACAGGCGGGCTAAACCAGGTTGAGGGTTACCGAGGTCTAAAATACTTCGGCGAGACGGTGTTCGGCATGTGAAGACAGATCCTTCTGAATGGGCCGACGAGATCCACTGATCCAACGGCCACAAAGGAGACCTATTCAACTGCCTGATCCGGCATTCCAGAGGAGGCGAACAAACCGTACAGCAGGTCACCGGCTCCTCTGGGAACACCCTGCTGCCTTGCAGTCTGCACTTGGGTGTGCAAGGGCTAGAGGTGCAACCTCGAACAAAAAGGCCGAACGGTGCTGGGGACACCGCTTCGTACCCTACTCCCGCGACTCTCTATGGTTATTCACGAAACCTTCGCGATATCCATGGAGCCGACTTATCCTCTCGCAGGAGATAGTCGTGTAAAAGTAAAAAGTAAAGTAACACACTCAAGGATTTTCCATAAAACCGTAATGGTCACATTATTATCTGCAGTAGAATCCTGTTGAACACATTCGGTTCATGAGAAAACAGCTTAATACACGGCTGTCATTCGTTTCTTTCGAGTTGAAAGCATTAGATTCGGTGTTTCGCATCAGTTAGTTTATCTCCAACCGGTCCAACCGCTCCCTTTGCCCCATCTTCGTTCATACGGTTGTTGAATGCCCGAATCAAATGGTAATTGTGTTCCGGTATTTTCCGCCCTCCACAATAATACGGGACCTCCATGGCAGGTGCGGATTTCGGTGATCAGAAGTATGTATCACCACGTGGATTGAATTTGGTTCAATGTGTTTACATTCCTAATTTCAATGAATAAAAAAGGGAAAGCGATGAACACGATGACATGTCGTTACGCAATGTTTCAGCATCATGCCATTGTCCGGTGCACATTCCCGAAGAAATGACCACAGATTGAAATAAATTACTGAGAGTTCCTGAAACAGACAAGATAGAATTGAAGTCATGCACAAATTATTTTTTCCATTTGACAGGGAAAGTTTCTCAGTGAATTATTGCCTTTAAGATAAATATTTTACGGTAACCATTTCTTGCACCCAACTTATGGTTGCGTATCCAAAACAATACAATCCGTATCTCTTTACTCTTAGTAGACTACTAAAAAAGAATCCGCTCAGTATCCTGTGGTCAGTAACTTTAAATCAGTAATGGCTTGCAATAAAGATGTTCTTTGAAACCGTGAACTTCGACGGTATCCAATTCGTTTTCCATTGAAACCACTGAAACCGTGAGTGATACAATTCTCATCAATCACAGCTGATTGAGAATACGAATCTCCACCAGATATTGATACCCGAAGCAATATAAACCTGGAAGTTCGAAGATATTAGACTCCGAAATACCACAACGTGTCATTTTTATGTTTAATGGGAAATTGGGTTGATTCGTTAGAAAATGCGGTCTGTATAGTACGATTATCTTACTTGCAACATTACCTGCATAAAAAGTTAATTCATCTGAAGATAAACAAAAGTTACGATAACAAAAATTCTTTGTGGACCTTCCCGTGTATGTGGCACTCATGTAAAGCATTGTTCTTGAGTTCAGTTTTGCTTTCACGGCATTCTTCCTTGGATTCAGTCCAAATTTGAGGCGGCCCCTTCGAATTGCGTATTGAGGAGAGCGTTGTGACTTACCTCTTGTATCCTACCAGTAAAGGATAAATATTTTGAAAAAAGACTTGCTTGTAAATTTCTCCGCTGAATACTTTTTGATCATCCCGTTTTATTTCAGTAAGTATTTGCTATACTGTACACTATTCTTCACACATTCGCGTTCTGATATCAACGCATCTTCGGTGAGTTTACGGTCAGCCTTATTTCAGGAATATATATTCGAAATACATCGCAGCACCCATTGTGCCGCTTCATTCGAAAACTTCATGTAGGCGTGCGTGTATCATATCTGTTCCGCGGTGGTCAAACGGTCATTGTCACTGAATATGGGCCGTACCATCCTGGGTTCGATTCCCACCAACACCAGTCACTTCCTCACTCGGCAGCCTTTTTCCGACCGCGGCCCCCTCCCGGAAATATTGTACTTTGGCACATAGTAAATAAAGGACTTGAAAGACTTTATTTTTAATAATTTGGTGTCCGAAGCAGAAGCATCCAGCGCTTGCTGACTGCCCGATAGATTTTCCGTCACTAAAAAGTGACGTGCAAATAGATTATGAACACACCGACTTTCTGTTGACATACTAGTCAGAATTACACCAACTAGTGTCTTTAATAAACGTAAGTGAAATATATCAGTTTGTCCATCCTCTGGAGCTACTTGCAGAATACCGTCAATGCATCTCTGAGTATTCTTGATCGTTAGTTTGATGGTTTTTGTGCACAGCACGATGGAAACCAAACACTTCGTACATGGATGGCCGGGTCTAACTGTAAAGGTTAGCATCTTTTTTAGTAACAGTGTACCAATCACCGTGCCACACATTCCATTCACTAACCGATTCAGCAAACATTGCAAACGGACAAGCACACATCTCTAAAAGTCAAAGTTCTATGACCTCGTAGCTGTTCCGTAGGATAATATCTATCGTGCGCCCGATACCCCATCATATGTCATGTTCGCTGACCCGTAATGCTTTGACCAGGATAGCACAAAAATTTGAAGATAACAATTTCCAGATGTCGACAGTCTTCGAGTGCCCTCCAAGCTCGGCAGCCAGATTCTGAAACAGACATTAAAACTAACCTAACAGCTGTGGCGTATAGCCAAAGAACAAACAAAGGTCATGGGTTGCCAAAACAGGAAATGTGAATTTCGGACTTTTGCCAAACCAGACTCTAAAGAGCAACATCCAAGTTTTTGGTAACTTGTTCCTCGATAAAACAGACGAATTTCATGATTTGTGTCCCCCGAATTTTGGTAATTTTATCAGCCAACCAAATCGTTCAGTTTTTCTCGTTTTAGTTTAAAGTCGGTATCAAAATCCATATGTGGCTTTGTTCATCCAAAGGGATGGTTCATCAGCATTGTCCCCACTGGGACATTATTTCTTGGATAAACTTGTTGCACATTCGAATAATTGCAAAAAAAATAAAATAAACACCTGGTTCAAGTAGCGGTAACAGAAAATGACAACAAAATGTGTCAGGAGAAAACATTTTCGAGTCTATGTGACACCAATGATCGGTTATTGACGTACCATGCACGATAAGGAAGGACAGATAAACTATGGGAGCAGAACAAGTTGTATCTACATCTGGTGGATAAATAGAGTACACATCCAGTTAAATGCATGTGCATTGGATGAACCGAGTCGGATAAGATCATAGTGCAAAGTTTCCACACGAAGAAAAGTGCTTTTCTGTAAAGAAACTGAAAACGTCAAGATGACGGACACCGTCGGATCGTGTTAAAATTTTGATAGACTTAAGCAAAATGATGCAGTCTTACTTTCCAGGCGGAAAATGTTGACAGGAGACACTAAAAGGGAGTGTCGTGTCGAGCAAGAATATTCGAAACCGTTCACGAGGTATTGTCGAACGCGTAAGGATATCAGGCGTACAATACGAGATGATAATCGTCGAATTTTTGGGGAATGTATTAATTATGTTATCAACGTGTGAGGAAGAACAACTACTTGCAACTGAAGATGGACTACTTCGTCTGGCAAGTGACAATGGAATGTCGGAAAATTTGGATACAATAAGGGACAGATAAAAAGACATGGACCAATGGATAATACTAGATAAAGAATCCATAAGTTCAGAAAATTGAATGTTATTGTCAGATTTGATCCCATTGGTAATATCATCGATGTACCTAATCCGAAGATTGCCAGAAGCTTTGGGTTAATCACGATTTCAAAATAAAAAAGAAGAAAGACAGAAAGTCACCCTGAAGTACTCCCGTACTGACGGGCAGATAATCAAAGATGTCACCTTTGAGTAATGTAAATTGAGTTCTGTCAGCGAGTTATTCACGAATCAGTGACAACAAAGGTGAACGTATGTCAACGTTTTGTATTATCGATAACAGTAGAAGCCTATCCACACAACTGAATGCATTGCAGTAATCAAGAAAACATGAGAAGAAGCTTGCCAGCGCGATCAGGATAGAAAGTAACGGAGTTGACTAAATAGTCCAGGGTGGCCATTATGGAATGTTTGTTCCCGTAAGCAAACAATCAATCGTCCTCAATATTGACGCAAGACTTTATGCGGGTAAGAAAAGTTTTTCAAATACTTCAAAAGAAGTACATGCCATTAGAGGAAATCTGCCGATTTCTTTTTCGGGGTATGGGGTTATATTGACTGGTCTCTAGAGGTCAGCAATATTGTTTTCTTCAGTGCACTTGTTAAAAAAAGTACCACACGAGGTTCTGCTAAGTGCCAGGTGCACTCTTTATGGACGGCTGGTTGAAGTTCCTCAGGTCCCGCCGCCTTCCTGATTTAGAGTCCTTTTAGCCCGGTTATCATTTGAACTAGGTTGACAGAAATACGCGTCAAGGTCTGCTCTGGACTGAGAATTGAATTCCGGTTGCGTTTTATCGAGTTTCGACAGTGTGTAACATTTGATTGAGCTTGGTAGACGTTTTCCGAGGTTCCTTTTGTGAGAAGCTCACACCACAGTGTTTTTTCATCGTGTTCCAAATTTGGAAATGATTGGAATTTCCAAGTATAGTTTTCTGTGCAGCCTGCTCAAGTTTTGATTTCAGATTGAATTAAATACTTTGTTTTCTTCAATGATTTATGATTTCCAATCATGTAAGCACTTTCTTTCGGTCGTCTTGTTGTTTTCAAAAAAAGACAAAGAAAACCTAGGGGGTCGGACGTGAATCCACTCTGTGGGCAACGAATATCGGAACAAAACTTTATGTCACTAGTCCGATGATCGCAGTAAATTGAGACGTCGGGGTTGTAGACTTGATCAAAGCATTCAAAATCCTTGTTATGGCCAAATATACGGGACAATAAACAAAGATAAAGAATGGATTCAAACCCATACAAGCACGTTGATTAGCCAATGGATTGTTCTTTGTGCAACTGAGTAGAATGAGACTAGATTTGTATAATATGATTCATCAAGCAGCTGGAACGCTCAGCTCACCATTGAGAACAATGGGAGCATTGCATAGCTGTTTCATCCTTGTTGGGAATCATCAGCAGTGCACATCCACCGAGCCCCCACGGGGACTCGAACCCGGTGTGAGCTATTGTGGATCGAACACCTTAACCGCAAGGCCATCCGGGCTGGCTCTCAACTGTTTGTTGAACATCTACACTACATGATATAGCACCCTTCCGTCACTGGCTTTGAACGGTAACAACCCGCTTCTCACACAGCGATCGACTCCTATGATGGATGACTTCTCTGTAGGGGCCTAAGTACAACGAAGGCATTCCGTTATGAACAACCTACACAGCTTGGTTACTATTTGCAATTGAGTAGTAGGAGATTAGATGAATCATATTATACAAATCGAATCTGCTACTACTCAACTGCATAGAGTAACCAAGCTGTGTAGGTTGTTCATAACGGAATGCCTTCGTTGTACTTAGGCCCCTACAGAGAAGTCATCCATCATAGGAGTCGATCGCTGTGTGAGAAGCGGGTTGTTACCGTTCAAAGCCAGTGACGGAAGGGTGCTATATCATGTAGTGTAGATGTTCAACAAACAGTTGAGAGCCAGCTCGGATGACCTTGCGCTTAAGGTGTTCGATCCACAATCGCTCATCCCGGGTTCGAGACTCCGTGTGCGATGCTGATGGTTTTTACCAAGGATTGTCCTCTGGTTAAAAATTATTTTATATGATTGGTGTTTCTTTCGGAATTACAATGCTGCCTATCCAAGCACATAAATACGAGGTAAGTCTAGCATTTATTTATTGGTCCAGTCGGAAATGTTTGTTTGTCTAACCATCAGTGACACTAGGGTGATAAGAAGCGGTGACAGTCTTATATCTGATTTGTTTCGGCCCAAAATGATAAAGAATAAACGGTTAGGTTCAAGTCTCCGGTCTAATCGGAAATGGAATAAATCTGTTGTTGCAAAAACTCGTGCTCATCACTTAGAATGCACTTTGCGAAACACACATTTTTAAATGCATGTTACTGCCCTAACGAGATGTTGCCACTCGTTTGCTAATCCAGTTCTTTCGTTTGTCCTCTTGGGAACTGCTGCTTTTTTCTTGCTTATCCCTATCAGTAAACACAGCTTGTATGATAAGTGAAAGCTAATCAAAGAAATGCAAAGCCATTCTAATCGTTTAAAACTCAATCACCATTTTGAAATTGCTTTTTGGGTTGAAAATGGCCTCAAAAAGTGCATGGTTATGGAACCAGAGTGACTTTTGAATCAGTGACCACAAAGGAGAAAACCCAAATAGAGTACGCATTTTCTAAGACCTGTTAGTCCAGTTTCGGCTAATCTAAGTTAGCCCAGGGGATACGAAAACAATTGTGTTGATAATTCACGATTCTCTCGTTATTTTTGTCCGCGTTTACGGACTCTTCTTGTCAGTAAAGACTGCACAAGCTCAGTTCATCTGTACCCCTGTCCGGGGCTAAAATGACTGGCCGTGTTGGACGGAGATGCCATTGGTCACAACAGATTAGATTTTTGTTGTTATTCTCTCTAGGCGAAAAAAACTGGTGAACTGAATCTGCGCACCGTATTGCCAATCGAAAACAACGCGTGACACAGTTCTCGGAGATCTCAGTATTTTTGTGTGCAACAACAATCCACATGAAAAAGTATTTTCGCTTAACCGGTCAAAACAAAATGCTTCGTAGCTCTACACACAATGTTTACAATTATGGTTGATGGAGGCTGTATTGCTCTCTGAAGATTAATTCCCGAACGGCACATGAGTAGATTGTAAAAAAGTGGATTAGTGAACTCTCACGTCCAGTTATTTGGCAGTGAAAACCTACGCTGGCAGGGAATACTTCGGTATAGTTGATATAAATTCGTTGTACTGGAAAATGATTTTGATTTTGAAAAATGAATGCTTCGCAACCATAACCGACTAGTCTCTCTTTTGGTATTCGTCGACTTCGCATTCACAAATAGATAACTGTATGCGTCTATCAAATCCATTTGATTTCGGTCATCTGATGTTACACAAAGAGGAAGCCTTGAAACGAAATTAGTGAACCCGATTGTCCATAGTTTATTAGGGACAGCTTCACCGAGCTTCTTTTTGAACTACCGTTTGATAGAAAAAGTCAAATGCTATGACCTGATAGCATCGGAAAGTCTTGAAATACTCTGTACTGGTAGAAATGCTCAAAATGATGTCCGAATATACGCGAAGTGGTAATGAGACTTGTTTTTTCCAATGTAAAGATACGATTTTATAATAAACAGACGCAAGTAGTGGTTAGGTCACAGTCAGTGTGGTTGACTTCAGATGCAGCCGGATGATGAGGAAGTGAATCAGAGGCTCCGGTGCATCGAGATGTGAAGGACTCCTAAAAACCAAAGCAAACAACACTCATAAAGGGACGAGTCAGCACACGACATAGTTGGCTGTGGTATATGTACCTGGTGCATTGAACCAAACGAACGGTAGTTGGTCTAAACGGGGTTTATCTTGATGCTTGTGAGTAGCACATTAGATTACCACACTCTGTTCTCAGAACTTTCCCCTGATTAGGGTTATAGATAATCAACTACTCAAGTCAGGATTAAGTACTAGAATAGAATCAACTCCATCTGCTGGAAGAGAGATTTGCCGGTGTCAATATTTAAGCCCCGGAGAAGATCATTCAGAGTAAAACAGGTTTGTCTAATACTGGTGCAAACTCTTCGGAGTGTCTCCCTCCTTGCCCATTCGCACGTCTCTCAGCATCATCCGTGTTTCCCACCGAATCATTTTGAGCCCGTTTAGACAATCAGTCCAAATGGCAAGACTGAAAATGAACCATCTCGTTCTGCGCAAATTATCGTTTATCTTGACGTTCGTACCAAAGTTTTGAGAAACGCAATAGCTGCAAAAGAACTATGCGACATTTTGCGTTACCAATCCCTCGAACAGTCGTAAACGACACAGATTTGCAACCCATTAAAATATCTCCTGACTGGTTTCATTCCACACCGTCGCACCTGCTCAATTTTGCCTGGTTTTGGAGTCCATATAAACCTTCACACGAGCGAGTTTCTTTTTCTTATCATTTATTGAACATGTTTATTTAGATCCATGTCCTTTATCCTCGTCGTCTGCTTTTCCAAGCTTTCGCGGCAGTCGAAAAGAAACCAAATTTCCAACGAAACAAGCAGCAAGGATAAAGCCCATTCGGCAGCTGCTTTCGCCATCATGATGAAACTGAGGTATTCTGTTGCGGATATCATCGGTGACACTACTATTTCACCGTACGCCATACATTCAGGAAACTCAAACGCGAATCACAGTTAATCACTGTTTTGCTTTATGCCACCAGTAATCTCTTAATTACTGGCAAAAGTTTAACATTGAGGACTTTATGATGCATACGCAGTGGCTTATTGGCCAAATATCTCGTCTGACACAAAAGCAAACAGGAATCCAATTCATGTTCGGAATTACGCAACAGAATTTTCCCGTTATATGGGGACAGGGCTATTTCTGAGCTGAAAAGGAGGGATGAATGAAGAAAACAAAGCTGAACACTATTTCTATCAAACAAAAGCACTCATAAACAAAGAATCAGCATCTGCTTTTTCACGCACCTAGGATGGAAGCTTGAAATCAGTTTTTCTGTGTGATCGACGGAGTTTCCAGTGATTTTAAGGTCAAGGCCGTGTTTGATAACAGGTTCACAAATATTGTTTCCTACTCGAAAACATTTGGTCAACCCAGACGCTATCAAGTCCGAAACCTGCTTCGCTCCCGCGTGGGTGCCTTTCGCCGGCATTGCGGCATAGGCGAAGGATAAAGTAAGCACGTAGCGCGGTTACGAACAACGGATTGTGGCACTCGGAAAACTTGGGGAGCAACACAAAGCAGTGAACAAGCTCTCCTTCAGCGACTGTGAATCCGTACTATACGTCAAACTAAATGAGACAGAATTCATACGTAATGAAGCGACGTGGATCAGAAAAGGAAGTGATTCGCACAAGTAATCCTGATCTCTCTCTGAATGGGAATCAGGTGTGCATGTACCCATTAACCAGCCTGATCAGTAGATCCAATCGTTTTGGGTAGTTGAAATGGGCTAAGAGACGGTTTAATGAATTGTCCTGAACTCACGACAGATGACGATCAAGAGAAGTGTGGTGATGGCTTAAACAATTTATTATAAAATGAACGTCCGAAATGCATCAACCCAATAAACTGAAGTTCACTCTCCTTTTACCCCAACAGATAGAAAACAGTAAAAAAATGCATAATCAATCGCCATGCATTCTGTCACCAACGAATACGATTGCACGCACTGTACACGTTTGAGATCCGTGTTCAGCCCAAATTTCCGCCCAGGTGTAGAATTTGCTAGCACACTTCAGTTGAAATTCATCGTCAGACTTTGCTTCCTTCGCTTGATTCTACAACCGTCTACTGGGACGTAAGACTTTGAGTTTACAAGTGAATAGTAACTGCATCATCAAACAATTCTGACTGATGAGCTAATGGCAAGAGACCAGATCTCATTTAATCGGCCTCATCGATCAATCTTTCAAAGAAGTTAAGCAATCTCTTGTGTAGCTAAAACAAGTGAAGGAACAAATATTTTTGAAACATCACCACGAAGATGCCAATAGTTACGGTCCCTGATTTCTTTCAAGTCACGGATAGGAATGTTGTTCAACCTTTACCTGCAAATACTATGCATATATATATATATATATATTATATATATATGGAATGTAAGACAAAGAGGCTGTATTGAGAAACAGCTTCAGCTGTGTTCAAATGTTGAAGTTCCACGTGAGCATTGCATATAGGCCAACCCTCAGCATGGAGTAAATCAAACAAGAGCTTTTAGGGCACGTGATTCCCCACCATAAATTACCTGACTTTTTGTACTTTCCTTTTTATGAAACGCTTTCTGCTGTGTCCTTTAAACTGAGATTTTTCATGCTTTTCTCGGTCATTCTGTAATCAAATGCCTAATTTCCGTTCATTGAAAGTGACAAGAATTTCCGAGTTTTCCAAATCACCGGTCACTTTCTAACAATCACTATACGACGGACCTTTTTCATCTCATAGTTCAGGCTGAAAGTCAATGGCCTGAGTATGAAAGAGGAATTATTCCAATGTGTTTAGGTTCTTTTTGGTTGGTAACCTGTGGTTGACTAATCGGAAGTGTAATGTCCACCTGGTGAAGCAATCATGCTGATGGATCTAATTTCATTTCACACGAAACCACACTACTCTCATTCACGTGCGTTTCAGTGTGTGGCAGCACGACAGAAGGTCAGTTGTTCCTAAACGAACAAAGATATCGCCAAAATATTTTTGTCATTGTGAATGAAATTGACTTCATTTTGAAGCACCACGGTTAGTTATTTTCTTATCAGTAATTTGTTATCACAAATTTGATAACATTTTTCGTAACAGCTCAAAAAGAGCATCTGGAATATCATATATCACTTCGGTTTTACAAATAGGCTATTTGGCCGAGAATCGTAGTTAAAAATAATAAACATATTTATCTGAGATAATAAACCGCAAATCATGCTGTATTAGGCAAAGCAGACTAGGACAAGTAAAATGATCTGTTTTGTTCCCCAAGAAGAAAAGATGCAGTTCGGCTGAAAATTTGCTCATCCAACATCACTGGAATTTGGAAAGAAGCTCTTTCCGCCTAGCTGCAATGACTTGTTGACTTGCACGACGGAAATAGGTTTGCGGCTGACCGAGTTTTTTGTACACTGAAAACCTTTCCTCATCTTAGACTGGCTTGCAAGAGTGACCTGCTCTTCAACAGTGAGTGTCACAAGAGAGAGTAGAGAGGGCAATCAATGGTACTCTTTAAACATTTAATTCAGCTTTCTAAAACGATTATTTTGACAACTGAAAAAGTAATTATCTGGCCGATTCTACAGTGCGTGTTGTTTTCATCAGCTTGCTTGAGATCGCGATGTAACCTGAAGAGGCAGGACAAAATGGATACTATTTCAGCCCAAGACAGAACATACAACCGGGTGTAGATAATGACAAACTCAGCGCGTTTTCCCAGTCAACAAGTTTACTCTAGGTGGATTTCTGGGGAAAAGAGTAGTTGGCATTCGTGTTATCCAAAAAGTTGCATTAATTCTGATATCACCTAAGCTCGATTGTGCAAATGCCTTGCCAGAGAGGGAATAGTAGATCTACTACAAGCCCAAGTGCGTGGCTAAAGATGTTTTTATTGAGAACCGGTGGAAGAAATGAATATGAATTTCACTAGGTCTTTGCGAAAAGGATAAGCGAAATCAGTGATAAACTTTGTAGACAACTTTTGGCAAGGTTTGCCGTGCTGGGATGTGGCAAAGTGAGTAGAACGCTGTCGGGGTACTCCAATGGTAGATGATAAGATCTTGGGGGATCTAACAATGAACTTGAAGTCTTTCAGCAACAGGCCAGGAAGGATGACGAGTGAAGCATGCAGCCAAGGAGGTAGAACACACGAGGATACAAACCGTTTTATAAGATGAGTGGGCAGTGCGTGGAATTTAAGAGGTGAGACATAGAAAGACAAGCGTCTTTTTTTTGAAAAACTGAAAGCAACATGTTTTGACCAGGAAAGGTTACGGTCAGGCAGCACTCCAACGCATTTCCGTGAATCAATATGGTTCAGCTGTTCTCCATCAATTGTAATGGATGTGCAGTAGTTTTGAAAATTGGATAGCTTGCTTCCGTTCAGACGAGAAAATACAATGTCACCACTCTTGATTGTGTTAAGGCTTAAGCTGTGATCATGAGATCAATCTGAAATTTCGAGTGATGCCGTTTTGTAGGGTAGGAAAAGTGGAACCGCGGGTATACGGCATATCAAAATATGACATCGTCCACATATGTGATTAGAAGAGTGTCTTTCTGTGCAGGAAAAGTAGAAGTGTATGCAGAATATAAAAATGAGGACAGCGAGGCACCATGGGGAACTCCACGGGTGGTGGTGACAAGAGAGGAGGTTTTGCAGTTATAGTGAGTGAACTGCTGGCGACTGTGGACGTGAAGTGCCAACAAAGAAACAAGTGAAGGGTAAACACCAGAAAGAGGAAGAAAGGAAAGCAGTTTGTTTTTATCAACGCAATTAAAAGCGTCACTGTCCTCTAGGAAGCTTATTCTCACCAGTCCTATCAAGTTCCGACGGAATGTTGAATGTCAAGATGGCGAGGGCATCGAGCCTGGAGCGTGGAACGTGACCGTCGGTAAACAAACTGATAGAGATCTGGAAAATTGTGGTTTCCGTGTGTCGCAATGACTTCTGTTAGGTAGAAGGGTATGCGTGTAGATGGGACTGAGGTGGTATAACTCAGTCTTGATTGATTTTGTTAGAACCTTGACAGCTGGGAGATTGTGAGGTGGGTATAAGACAGACGAGCAGAACGCGGATATAAAATTCCGACTTGACGGCAAAGGTTGAAGAGAAAATTTAAATAGCCGGTGAGACGGCCCCAGGACTCTGAAAGGTCCTTGTCTGAGAATAGAGAAAAGTCTGTCTGAGTAATCATTTACCGTAGCTTCAAAATGATTTCAGGACAAATCCGCCTCTTCCGAGCAAGGCGATAACGGCCTCGTGTAAAATGTGTGTTCGGTATGACGGTAGATTTGATTTCACTGTAGGTTTTGGTTATTGTATGGTCCAAGGAGCCCAGGGGAGAGCTACTTGAAGTGGAAAAAAGTCATGGGCTGTTAACTAAAAGAAAGTCCAGAGAAGCATTCAGTCTAGGGGAGAGTATAACAGCGTTAGTCAAACCGAACGGATAACTAAATCTTATATGAAAACCACTGAAATCACCAGTAACGACGCATAATGAAATACCGGCGAAATTTGCCAAAAGTTTTGAAACTGGGTCAACGAATTCTAGGTAGTCTGTGAAGGAACATCTGGGGGAAATATATACATTCATTGGCAGAAGTGAGCGAAAATTGCTCAAAAACTCGGGGTTTGCTTTCGTGTGTAGAATAGCAAAACAAATTTGTGGAATAGGTAAAAATGTTTCTGACCTGTTCAACGATTGGTAATACATAGGATAACTCCATCACCTTGCTTGCGAAATGATGTGGGGCGATCCACGCTATATCCAATGAAACCACTAAGTGTAACTATTCCATCACCTATGTTACTGTGAAGCCAAGTTTCATGGAAAAGGATTGCTTCGATCCGGTCCCAACAAGACCCGAAAGCACCGAAAAATTGGTCGGTAGAGGTCGAACATTATGGCTGAGTACAATTGACAGGCTGATGGTGTGAATAGGTGTTTTGCGCAGAGCTACTTTCCAGCCTGCGCGGTATTTCCTATGATGGGCTCTGGATTTTCTAGAGATTCTTTTCCACTTATTGCGTACCTTATGACCAAAAGAGGTTAGTTCCGCTGGGGGGGGGGTTCTTGCTCTAGAAGTTTCTCATTAAACCAAACGAAGGTTTTATCAAATTAGGTATTGTTTTATTAGAACTACAACAGTTTTGGTAACCAAGGTGAAAAGCCAGTAAATCTAAGGAGGTGTGTGTGTGGTTACCTGCTGTGTATTCCGATCTAGATGGAACAGCTCGGCCAGATTTAAAGGCCTCGCTCTTTGACCGAGGAGCTGAATATACTTGACTGAACGAAACACCACGGTATACCCGCCATTTACAACAATCGGTATCTATTCAGTTTGCTGTAAGTGAATTCAAAATATTGAATTACCAGGATTCCATAGAAACCGTCTCGTTCGTTTTGAACAAACAACAATCCCCCTTTGGCGTTTTGTACTTTTCATCAAAACGCAACCGATAACTTATTTCCCAATTTACGGCTTGAACTCATCCCAACCTGGCTATCCTACTCCAGAACTGAAATAACCAGTGAAGCAAAGGCATTAGAATATGATACAACTGAGAAACTGCCGAGAAGAGGTGCGCCATTTGAATCGATCATTGTGCGAAGGACAGGTCTTTATCCTTCAGATGGCTTGGAATAGATGAGCATTATACGACGTAGTGCTGACGCATAGTACACCACTAGGAGCCCGCTGGTGACCTGGGTGACGACTCACCTGCGTATACTCTGGGGCTGAATTACAGTTGGGAAACAGTGAACAAGTATTACTGACTATCCTTAACACGTTGTATGAAACAGCTGGTTTTCGGTTGAGTACTTTTATAAATAAATAAAAGCAACAAAAGAACTACATATACTTGACTTTCATGTACTCGTTACTTTATACATACCCCCACGGTAAAATGGAAGCCTTTAATTCTACGTTACTCTTTTCTAGCAGAAGTCTTTTAAGTTTTGAAGATCAAAACCCAGAGAAGATAGGCAATTCCGACTTGAATGCATTAGCCACAGTTACTTATCCTTTCCAATCACAGATAGAACAACCACTAAAAACGAACCCATTACTAGTGTTTGCATGCGCCAGCATTCTTCTCAGCTATTACGGCTCAATGAATACGAGAGAAAAATAGCGTGGACCGATCGGATAATGACCCCTTATTCGTATATAATTAGTTTATGTGAAAGAAGAATGTTGGCGATGTAAGTTTTCTTCTGAAACTAACTCACTGAGCTTTTCGGTAAAGTGATGACAACTTTATTCTGGGTGTTTTAACATGACATCCGCATAAAGTGGTTAGTGAAAATTATTCTGGTTTACACTAGGAGATAGTTAAAACAATTCACTGGTACATTTAGATTTCGGGCCCTGGTTATCTGTCTTTGATTAGACAGAGGGCGCACACGTTTCCAACTAGGTATCTCCCATGTATTTACTGTCACACCTTCAACATGTCACAAAGTAACCAACGAACACACCAAATATTTAGATAAAGAAATACGTATTCAATAAGATAAGTGAATTTCTTCAGAAAATCAATGGAATGGTCAAGCTTAGGGGTTTAAATTTTCTTACAGGCCTCAAGGAAGTGCGAGAAAACACCATAACAAGCCGTAGCTGTATTGAAAAAGTATCGATCGGAGTACGAAAAGTCTACGGGACAACAAAAATGAAATAAAAGCAGTTTTAGAAGTCCTGGGGTGTTTGATTTCCCAGGTTTGTTCTACGGGAAGAGATGACTTTCTTGGTAAGGTCGTTTTCTAGCACCCTTGAATGAATTCTACTTGCACTTTTAACTCCTTAAAAGCTTTTAATTACGGTTCTTTTCATTTTTGAAATTTGGCTGCACACAAAGGCTACTGATCACGAGTATTCTGTTTTTTATTGGGTCACGCATATTCCACCTGTGGGACTCAAGTCAATTTCATTATCTAGCACCACTTGTGTTGCCAAGCAATCTGATTCCGAACCCTAGGAAACTAGCTGCTGTTTGTCACCAGGTTACACAAACTGAAGAGTACGAAAACGAGATTTATTCGAGGAGATTTCGAAACATTGACGAAATATCCCTGAAGACACCATTAAACTACCAAATCGGACCGTTGCGAAGTTTAGAACTTGTATTACTCGCACTTTTATTGGGACTTTTTCTTGCTATTTGCCATTAATCAAGAGGTATGACCGTAGTGATTTCGGTAAAGCAATTACGCATCGATAAATCAGATCCTAATTATGTACAACCGTGACGAATTTCCTTGAGTTGAAAATTCACCGGGCATTTGATGAGTAAATGGGACTAAAATAGTCAGTTTACCCGGAGTATTCTTTCTCCATAATTCTGTGAACTTTTAGCTTTCGGGCAAAGTACTACCCCAAGTTGGTATTTTGTTGAATTGGAGTAGAACCATTCCCAGAATGATATTCCAACACTCTCACTGTTTTGTTTCACTAGAAACATTTACGAACCACCGGCAGTCCGTTCAGATATCTTCGTGACAATAAATTACACTCATCTTTGTCTGTACAAAAACACGTCTACAGACTTATAAGTGAAGGAGCAACAAGTGTTTATCACTGAATATCGTATCCAACGAGGAAGTATTGGTGTGATTCTTCTCATTACGCAACCACAAAGGTCTGTTATTTAGCGAGCTATTTTTACGCATTCGCAGCCAGATGTACAAAGCTTTCACGATGTTGTGATTGATTTGTAAAAGATATCCACTTGATCGTCTAAACACATGGCCGTCCCGATGACCAGATTGTTTCATAAGTAGGGCTTCGTCAGATTCAGCGTGGTTCACTTCAAGCAGCACGGTTTCTGTCTTGGGGTGTTTTCCTTGGTGAATCGATTTTTTGACGTTATCGAACAAAATCAACCACTGTGTTTGTTCTTCTCTCTCTCTTTCCTGTTTTCCGTCAAATCAAAAAAAGTCTCCTGCCGTAAAGGAAATAAAAAGGTATTCTCACTCCTTTCTGCCCCATGGGTGATACACTTGAATTAATCTTGCCGTTCTACCGAGTAATTTTTACAAAATGGTTCAATCCCATTCACTTTTAGGCTATACGAAAAAAGCTAATTTCCAATCTGCTGATGCTCAATATCCCTCCTTATAGTCGTGATGAATAATAACCGTGAACTTTTTAGTCAAGCTAGAATCTGGTTGCCCAAAAACAATACAACTGATGGTCATTTTGTTTGCTGAGCGTACCAACCCTTCTTGTTTTGCTCCGACACGAAATCCGCACTTCTGATACCCGTTAGCACCAAATAAACAGGATTGCAAACTGTATCAAGTTTCGCAGTTGCATCTGCCTTCATAATCAATAAATACTCGGTCAGAATTACTGAGGAACATAAAACCAGACGTCAACCAGGTTTTAGAGGAAAGCCGTTTAAATTATCTTGGCCTTTTAATTTTAGGCCCAGTCCACAATATTTGTTCCAATGACCCGAACGAATTTCCGCCTACAAACGGGGTTGCGTGAACCTTGAAAAATACAGAAACGATCATTCACTGTGTTCTCGATGCACAGAAACTATTCGGTTATATGGCTGTTTGGGAGTTAAGTTAATCGGTGTGAAATAGTGTGTCACAAACGCATTTTCAGGCGTCCTGCATAGAATGGAGTATACAAGCATGAGTGTGTGCATTGCACACCTTCTTTCTGTCCCTGTGGTAAGAGAAAAGCCGGCTTATATATTGCCGATGCCTATAAAAAGTAGGCTTGGTTGCCAGTCCCCTCGGGTCTATAGTAGACTAGAAGTTAGACAGAACGGTACTCCAGTTTTGCACTTCACTGGGATGTTGAGACTGCCAAGGATATTTAGTCATTCGAAATCGTTTTCGTGTCTCTACATGGAATGGCCACTACTTTTGTGATTTATCACAAATCACCGTGTCATAAGGCCCATTTTTTATTGTACGTGTCCAGACCCAAAACCAAACCCCTTAACATCTTTCATCGGTAAATAACAACAGGAAATGTTAACAAGAGATAGGTCATTATTCCTGGTGACTACCTTGTGGAAAATACGGAGACATTTTACCTTGTTGCATGTGGTGATTAGCAGCTGTTTTTACTAGCAACCTTATTGTGCCAGAAGAATGATGTACACAGTCCACATACCTTCAAAGAGTGGAGAACAATGAAACAGCTACCCATACCGAAGAATCGGGTGTCTGAACCCTGGTTTATATATTGCTCCCACCACGATCGCTGCTATTAGATCCGAATGTTCCTTGAGACCACTCAAAAAGGTCACCCGTCCTTTCCCCCACCTAATTTTGCAGTGATGCGAACGCTTCTGCAGAAGACGCGGTGCTTCTAGGCTTTGTGTCTGCAAAAGAGAATGTGGCCGAAGCAATCAAAGGTAGCTGATAACTAGTAAGGGGATAATCTTGAATGAACCAGAACGTTTTGTGATTGACTAGCACATAGCTTCTCACTGGGGCCACGTCAAGATTTACACCGGAACACGTGCTTTGTAAAAATGAGACCTATAGTATACGAGCTTGCGATTCTGGTCTTCCTAGGTATAGGTTCGCGTAGTCCCACGCACTAGTTACTCCGAAGCACGTTTCGGATGAGCCAACCGCCTCTGTTCCACTAAGAATCCTTTCCACGGACCATACTTTCCTAGACCGCCTTATCTTTTCTAATGTGAGTAAAATCAGTATTTTTTGCTTGAATTTGGTTTAGTTCATGCTTTTGGTTGACATTCCAAAGGGCAATCGAAATTTGCCGGCAGCAGCCCACGGTCACTGAAAACCATCAACCTGAGCTACGACCAACATCAGTTTTCAAAAGCACTGAGAAATTTTCTTTTAGTTTGTGATGTAATTTAAGATATTCAGAAAGACAAGATGGGTAGTGCCACAGTTTAGTGTGTTTTTGCTGAGTGAAATAAAAATTCCATCTGCCATATTATCTTGAAAGATTGACTAGGAATACTCCTAGCTGAAGTAATCCTAAGTGAGAATAGGTAAAATTCACAAAGGCAAACCAAACGTATTTCACCTTAACCGTTCGTGTGATAAAATTGTTCCGATTGATGAACATGCAACAGATGTATTCGTCGATCGTTTTGGACGTGCGGTTCAGCTGATGTATGTGCAATTGTGTTCCGCAGTCATCAGTTCGGCCAGTGTTTCGGTGCTCTCTAGTGACAGAATTTGTGATTCAGTTCCAGGTTTAAGACAAAAAAAGGTGGATACCAGATGGCTCTGCTCCCATTTCTGGTGTTCCATTTCAAATCATCATAACTGTGTAGCACAAATTTGAAAAACTGCACTGATTCTGTTTGTATGACACTATTAATACAGTTTTGGATGTTATGAGGAAATATAAATAATTCCGTTAGATAACAGTCAAGGAATCTAAACGTGTTACCTGCTGTTACCTTCAACCCATTGATAAAATGGAAATGTGCATAGCTGGAACTGAAAGGACTTTGTCCAGTGAATCCATAGCTGCTCTTGTCAGTACTAGCTCGGTGGTTCGTAGGCTGACAGTATCAATGAAGGACTATATATCATCTATTCTCGTCATGTCACTTTCCCTTCATTGCACAGATGACAATAGCACATATCGTTTCCGAAGAACTGAATATCTGAAACGGAATAATGCGTTTTCGTCACTTACAGTGCTCAAACCAAAAGAAGATAAATTCCTGAAGCGACTGTCGTTTAGAATGTGACCATTAGACCGGGTGGTTAGCCTTTTGATTTTAACAAAGATGATCATAACATTTTGCCATTGATTGAATATGCCTGATTATATCTTATACGAGGGAGTGAAAGAGATTGTTGTTGAGGTTAACCCAAACAAGAGTTGGAAAGTAGCTTCCCTGCGTCAAAGAGCCTCGCTTTTCAGCGAACAAACAAATAACAAGAACATTCTGACGGATTTTCCTTCTAATTGTCAACGATATGATTACCCTAGATACCTCTTGGGACAGCTGATATAAAAACTGATCGAAACTCCTCTAACCTGATGTTAAAGTAATAAAACTTGATTTCAAGAAGAAAGTTTATGTTTCGTAGCCTTATAGTTAGAACAGGGACTGATATCTATCAAAAATATTTTAAGCTTCAGGATGGATTATCATTTTTCAGTTGGACCGTAATTGTGCTACCAGTGAAGGTTTGGCTCTTCCTTTTGCACACGTATTTCGGTACTTGCAAATCCTCGATCGATGGATCAGTGTCACCACAGATTGAATGCGTAATGTATTCCAAAAATGCTTAAGTCAAACACCGAAAAAAGAAGATCATGTCTGCGAATTTTCTGTTTTAAACCTTGCGATCTACTTTTTCCCAGTGGTCGATCATCTGTCACTTCGTGTTCATCTGAAACTGTGGCCGAGAAAACCCGTGACATTTGGTGTCCTTAAGAAAATCTTCGCAAGCATTTGCCTGATTTCGGCTACGGACAAACAGTTCAGACGTGACTATACAGAAAACAGTTACTTGCACGGGATTAGGCTGATCGTTTGTATTCAGGGCTTTAGGTCACAAAGTCTGATTCCAGCCACATACACTTATCACGTTCCTGACCGACAGGAGGTGTCTGGATACAGCCGTATTTGGAAACCTCAGTGGTCGGCGATTAGGAAATAATGAATCAAGTTTATTCTAACATTAGTCTGTACATACATTAAACAAATAATGCACATACGAGTTACTTCGGCCGGAAACAAAAAACAGTTTTGTTGGCACAATTTTGCTTTCGTTGTGATCCGCCGGGCTAAAAACCGATCTTACATAATGAGATTTGAGCCCACGATCGCGTGATCGTTGCAGGGCGAAATTTTTATTTCGACTATCTTCAGGGCCTTTAGTATAACAATATTCAAGCCATTTCAATCAACATGACCTGAAATAATGATATCAGTCAATCAATCGTCATCTGTGCACTGGACTGGAATAAAGTTTTTCCCCAGATATACTGTTTAGTGGTTGATGAGCCATTATCCTTAAAGCATGGTATTATCCCATGGGTGTAGTTTACTCGATAAATAAATCTGAGGCTTTATTATTAATAACGAAGTTTTATAAAAATGTATATCACAACTTGCCAAGTCTAGAACAGCAGGTAGGCGGTTTACAAGTGGCGTTGCTTCTGGCGTAGATATTGTTCTTTCCGGCCTCATGCATTTTTATTTTAAAGAACTGATCACACAAATCTGCTACAATAGGATTTCTTTATACACGAACAAAATAATCAGTTTTGAATCCCCGCGGTCAACATGCTCAAAACAACGCACTGTTTGTTCCAATGTGTTTTGATACAACGTCGCTTCCATTTACCTGACTTTCAGCGAATCAGAATGGGCTGTTGAACGTTTTTAAATCGAATTAGACTTCAAATACGGTAAACAGTCATCCATTATTAAAATGTTCTCCAAAATTACCTACCACCATATGTTGACAACGATTGAATCAATTGATCCGAAAAGACTACAAATATGGTGATTTTTGTTCGGATAATTTGTATAACTCTTCTTCCATGATCCTGTTTTGGCCATTTCAGTGGTTATAATGAGTCTCAAAATGTTCCTGCTGCTCTATGGCCGGCGGTGGTCAGACCGTTATCATCTGGGAATTTGTACAACAGTGACTAGGATTCAGTTCCTACCACCGCCGGCCACTGTCCCATTTGGCAGCCAACCATTGGCCATCAACCCTTTCCTGAATTGTTGTACACCTTTGTATAACATAAGGAGTACAAAATAAAACTCATACCAGTACCCAGAATAAACCAACCTTCCTTCTTAGACGAAATAATTTGCTACAATGTTACTCTTATGAAGAAGCTTGCTGCTCCGTGTTCACTGGAGGCAATCTGCCAGCTTCCGAAAAAGGGTCTAACCAATTCGGGCGTACCGCATTCCAGCAGACGCTCATGTGCATCTAAGAGCAAAGAGGATTTCCCAGTATTCTGAAGCAGCCTTAGTTTAAGCTTTATAGTCATTGTGTGATTTATTGTACAGTGCCAATATTTCATAGAAGCCCGGGCTACCACATGCACTAAAAAGATTTATTCGGGAATTACACGCAGTTAGGATTGGAACAGTGATACTGTGAGTATGCGTCGTTGTAAGACTTGCTAAGAATGCTTCTTATATTAAGATGCAATAGATGGCACGATTAGAGGACAACGTACTAGACAACAGCGACGGGAGTTGATTATAACAAAACATTAGAGGCACGCCAACTTCGTCTTGCCTCAAAAGCCAGTCGATATAACATTTCCGGAAACAGCCGATTGTCTCATACAGATGTTCTTTGCAAGGTCGTCTTTTTGTCGCATCCGATTTCAGTGCTCTCAATTTCAAAAGACAAACAGAAGATTTCGCGGCCTATGCAGGGGAAATCAACCTCGAAGCCGAACGGTTCAAGCTGAAGGACCTATCAATAAATCAATTCAAATGTTTATTGTTTGCCAGTGGTTTACAATGGCAATCCGATACTCAAGTAAGACATTGTGTACTTTTTCAGCTGGAAAACTCCCCGGACCTCACACTTCAGACAATAACTGACGAATGCCTAAGAATCACAAACATAAAAGTGGATTCAGAAGTGAATGTGAAGGGACCAGCATACACAGACTTTAATCGACTGCATGTTGTAACACATCAAAGAAAAACTTCTTATTCTTCACAAAATCGTCAGTCATAACCTCTCACCACATGCTGGAAATGCAAGGACTGGCACTCCGTGAAATTTCCTCTGTATGTTAACCGAATCCGTAGTTCTTGTTGTAAAAAAGGACACAAACAAATATGCCGTTGTCAGTTTGAACAAACACACCCCGGACAGAACCGAAAGTACCCCAAAACGTTGGTGAGTCCTTTAGAGCTACGTGATAGCTCCAATGTTGTTTTATCCCCTATTTTTATACTCTTAACCAGAAGAAAAATTATGCCTCTTACTGTGAACTGTGTTCCGCAGGTCTTTCAATGTGATTTGGGCTCTGATATAGCTATATTGACTCAGTCTTCATGGCAGACTCTAGGTTGCCCGACTCTCCAACCGCCATGCAGCCTAGCATACAATGCTTCAGGTAACCAAATGTTTATCGCGGGAGCAGTGAACTGTGATTGTAATTTCCAGGGCAAAAGATTCCCCGCAAAGCCAAACGTTACTAATCATTGTTCCTGTAATCTGACTGGCATACAAAAGATTGAAAAAATGGAACTGTGGGACGACCCTATCAACTAGTGTTATCATACAAACGGCAACGAAGTGAATAGCCGAACATTCATTCCTCTGAACAAAATGAGAATTCAACTCAGCTTACTGAAAAGTTACAAACGGAAAACAGTATATTTTATCTGATAGTTAGGGATTATCCACCAAGGCAAAAACGACATTGAACCTGAAAAAAGAGGCTAAAGCCGTACTCCGACCACAGTGATCCGTCCCGTATACTACCGGTGAACTAACTAGAGAAGCATAAACCCGCTTGCAGGAAGCTGGTGTTATTATTAGCCCAGTGAACTGTTCAGACTGGGCTGGACCGGTTGTACTTGTGAAGAAACCCAATGGCACTTTGAGCGTACGGGCAGAATTTTCAACAGGTTTGAACGATTCTTTGGAGACACATCAGTAGGCTTGACCTTTTTCGAGGGCTTTTTCACTAAATTAAACGGTGAAAGCATATTTTCTCAGATCACTTTTTCAGATCCTTATCTGCAGATAGAAGTCGACGAGGAATCAGAACATTCACTGATCGTAAATACACTCAAGGGACTTTACAAATATAACGGATTTTCTTTCGGCGTTAAATGTGCGCCCACCATATTTCAGCAAATTATGGACACCATGCTCGCGGGGTTATCTTTCGTAGTAGCTTATACGGATGACATTATCATTGTTAGTACAAACATTCGTGAGCACCCCCACCATCCAAACAAGTTATTAGATAGCATACAACAGTTTGGTTCTCAAATTCGCTCAGAAAAATGTTTTTTTTTTCACTAACTGTTTCAAGTACTTGGGTTTCATTGTTGATGCTACTGGTAAACACCCGGATCCAGAAAAAGTCAAACCCTTTTGTGATAAATTGGTACTCACTGATATCCATACATTTCATTCATTTTAAGGTATGGTCATCTAATATAATCAGTTTGTACCAGACATGCACATATTTCGGGTTTCGTTAAATAAACTACTGTCTCCTTCTAGCCAATGGAAATGGTCACACGCATTTGCGTCACTCAGAAAGATTTTGTCGTCTCCTTTATTCCTAACACATTACGATCCATCACTTGAGATTACTGTGGCAGCAGATGCTTATTATTACCGTATAGTAGCAGGAATCCTGCACTGGTTAGCGGATGGTCCTCACAAATCTATCGTACACGCTCCCAGATGATTATCTTTTGCCGAAAGTTATTACAGCCAAATCAAGAAGGAGGCGTTATCCATTATTTTTGCAACACACCAATTTCACGATATGATCCAGGCATTGAATTTCATCCACGAAACCGACTACAAACCATTTCTAGCTATTTTCAACAATGACCATGGTATACCGGTTCATACAACCAACGGCCTACAAACAAGAGCTACAATTTTATTGGAGTACAACCTCCACACTCAACACAAATCGTCTTCGGAGACTGGGCATGCCGAAGCATTATCTCGGTTACTATCGGCATAGAGAAAAAAACGAATGACGAAATGGTTATCGCTTCCATCGGCTTTTAGAAAGAGGTTCAGCAGGTGCTCGTAAATGCTGCCTAGCAGCAACGGCCGTCGCAATCAAGAATGCTCCTGATAATGACTACGGCATCAATGAAATGACTAACTTTCTGAAGCACGGGTGGCCAAAGAAAATCACGATTCTCGATCGATCACAGATGACTGTCTTCTTTTCAGAGAACGAACAGCTATCCCAAAATCACTGAGGTTTGATATCTTAAGACCGTTTCATAAGGTATATCCGGGACTAAACCAAATGAAATCCTTGATGGTCAACTACTTTTATTGGCCTGTTATGACCAAGACATTCAACCATTGGTCGACAAGTGCAGACAGTGTGCATCATTTTCGAAATCACTACCACACGTTGAACCACAGTCATGGCCATTGACTCCAACACCGTGGAACCTCGTTCTTATTGATTTTGCTGGACCGATTCATGACGCCTACCTCCTACTTCCGGTGGCTTCCACATCGAAGTGGCCAGAAGTCAGCATCATACAAGGACCTACTAGTCAGTCGACGGTTAGCTGCCTCAGAAACATTCTGCAGATTAGATTCATCTGAAACACTCTTTTCTGATAATGGTGTTCAACTTACCTCCACGGAATTTTGCGAATTTTGCTTGATGAATGGCGTTGTACATATACGAACTCCGCAATACCACCCGCAGTCAAACGATCAAGTGAAACAATTTGTTGATACTTTAAAGAGACGTACGAAAATGCCTGAAGGAAAAGGAGTTGAACAATATCACCAACCTGTTTTTACTTAATGAGATAATTCCTCCAAATCAAAACTTTCCAAGGGGTGCATTATCTAGCGAATGCTTGATTGGGCGGGAAATAAGAACCCAGCACGAAATGATGCTTCCTAAGCCGCCAGCAGAGGATCACCAGTTAGAAGAACAGGAAGTTCAATAGCAAGGAAGTAAACGTGGATTCGGTGTAGGCGATAACTTTTATGAAAAAGATTTCAGATGTCATAATGAAGATGATGATGATTCGGATGATGATCATGAACCTAAGGGTGATGTTGGTGATTCGCATGGCACGGTATTACTAGTGCAGCTAATTGTATTGATGATAAATAGGTCCAGAATGAGGATCATAATAATGATGCTATCGAAACCCAAGTTCCATTACTAGGAACGGATGAAAATCAACAATCTTGGCTGAAATCAAAACCCCTCGTTTGGCTCCTGTGAACAAAGCTATATCCTTGCATATATATATATAAATATATATATATATACTGATAGTAAGTAGTATGTTAACGTGTGGACAAATTTCCTCGGAGGCACATTTGTTCGAAGAATCCCACTGAACACACTGAGAACAAAACAGCATGGTGAAAAAGCTCGTTTTCAGTTATTCGTACTCGTACCAATACATAACATTAAATATGACTCGAACCAACAAAGGGGATGATCATCCAAATCTGTCTGTGCACGTGTGTGTGTGTGTGTGTGTGTGTGTGTGTGTGTGTGTATGCATGTGAAATCGATCACAGCGAAGAATGTTCGAGTGGTTGCACACGTGTTCGGGAACAAGAAGTGGGCCATGGAAGTTTAAGTGCTTGCACAAATTGTATATGTTTGCGTATATATATATATATATATATATATATATATATATATATATATATATGTATGTATGTATATATATATATATATATATATATATATATATATATATATATATATATATATATATATATATATATATATATACCGTAGATTCATAAGTAGCCAAAAGATACCAATAAAACTTTGGAATAGAATTTTTAGCCTGGATTTTGATTCAATGGGTCAGATTTGCCGTGACTTTGCTGCCATTTGTGTTCTTGTTGAAAACAGTGTCACATATTGTGAAATTTGTGTTCCCGATTCATTATCGCTCCGAAGTCAAATTTTACTTTCTTGCATTCCAATCCATACGAAACTACCCGATTAGGACTTTGTTAGTCAAAAACGAGTCGTCGTTTGTTCTGTTAAATCCTGTAGGTCCCTAATGATGCAGATTGACTTAATTGATTCTTCAGAATCAGGTCAATCGCCTAAGCAAATAAAGGTAGTTACGATGTTCTCCATCTGGTGAGTTTGTCAGTAATTAGTGATTCGAACTATCCTCCATGTAGGTCCACTCAGAGTGCTGAAAGTAGAAGTTGCTTGTTGGTCTTTCGTTGACGTTTCATTTATAGAGGATTTCGCGTCCGTGTACCCATCAGTGGAAGCGTTTAAGTTGCTTATGACACCGGATGCCGAGAGCATTTCCGTGTTCACTCAAGATTTCTCTCTCTCTCTCTCTCTCTCACGCAAGCTAACACTGACCTATAAAAATGGTGAGAAACACACCCGTAATGACCTTATATTAGGCTAGAGAACCCGGAGCTCAATACCCGCATAAACGGCCCCGTGGATGTTTATTGAACTAATCAGATCCATTAGCTAACCATCTACATCGCTTGGTAACTGAATTGCACGCAAACAAACCCACCCATTAGGTGTTTCCGCCTAACAGGAGCTAATGCGGGACGTAAAAACACGAGTTTCAACTGCAATTACGAAAATTAACCTGGTACCGATCAAAATAGTATATTACCTCCATACGGTTTCTAATGGATGACCTGGAGAACTTGTGAGCTACCTTGGTTTTCTCCCCCTATTGCCAAGTTTACAGGATCAGCAAAAAAGCAGCAACGAAGATTAATGTGGCTCACTCAGGACGTCCTTGTTCGAATGTAGGTCCCTAGAGTGTGAAACGGAGTCTACAGAGCATAGCATATCCAGAAACTGGGCATTAGAGACGGGAAAAGTTTGGTGGTTATGGCAACTTGGAATATACCATTTTCATCTGAAAATTTTCATTGTAAATACTGCTTCAAACCGGTAACATCTTTAGTTTATTAACAAACCTGCTAAACGGTACTAGTCAAGTCAAGTCCAGTATTTGCTTTATGCAACCCGGTGGATGAATATGCAGCAGTACATAGCTCTGCTCACAGCAGTTACACGAAAAAGAAAGTTGCAGATACACCAGCGAAAAGAAACCCAATGTTAAGGGATAATTTAGGAGCTAAGACCATAGCTATTGTCTTAGTTCAACGCCGATGTTTGCTGGGTTACATAACAATCGAGCAAGGTAAGGGACACCAGAGGACCGGTAGGCCATTTTGCGTGCATAAATCATTTTTCAATTATTGCTCGTGGAAGAGGAGGAAGTGCTCACGCTGAGATCCCTGTGAAGAGAGTAAAATGAGTCATTCAGAATTCTTTCGGCGAATCTTTTGGAAATTTTATGGTGTTGGGATACAATGGAGTCTGTGACATGTTTACAAGGTATACCACTTGCATAGGATAAGCAATTACGAGCCCTTTTTATTGTGCTGAAGTCTCACGCTTGTAGTCTAGGGAAGACGACAAAAGAGGAGGTAATACGCATACAAGAACAAAACGTTGGGTGATGTAAAAGGGTGCGGAAATTGCTTTCAGACGCAAAAAGTAACTGTTGGTAAAATGCAGGAAACATGTTCAGTCCAACAAAGAATACGGGTGATCGCGATTCCAAGGTATTTGACCGATAGTTGGCGACGAACAGAGATGTCTCCCATGTGAAAGTCTGGACAGGATTTCAGAAAGTTCACAGGCTTAGAGCCTTTGAAAAGAGAAAAGACAACTTCTGAGAATTTTCAGGGATTTAAGCTTAGGTTATGGGTTATGGACCAATGGTCAGCTTCTAACAGACAAGATGGGAGCTCAGGTGAAGCTGATGCTTCACTATGGGGTAACCCAATTGCAACATCATTGGCATACTTTATAATGAAGGGACGGTCACTGACAGGCTCGGAAGATATGTAAGCGAAGGATAGAAAAGGAGTGAGGATTGAACCCTGTAGTACGTCTTGATTTGAAACAGAGACGAAAGAGGTTCTGCCCCCGTATCTTGTAAACTGTTTCCAACTGGAAAAATAATCCGACAAAAGTCCAGTGAGTGAGGGTTGTATTCCGTTATTTGAGAGTATGCCGAGAAGCTTTCGTCTATCAACACTGTTAAATGCATCGCAGTAATCCAGGAAGCAGATGGGCACAGCTTTTGATTTCCGGGTAGAACTATTTAAATAACAATGTGGTCCAAGTTTCATTTCTCAAAAAGATCAGCTCCTCCCGATACCTCAAAACAGGACAAGCCAAATGATTACCACAGGGAAATTCTTCTTTTATTGGGATCAATGTGCATGGAAAATTGTTTTTTTTGTTGGTATTTTTTGTTGCTGATGGAATATGCTCTGTGGACTGAATCTGTATGACCAGAAGTGAACGGATACTTCCACTTTATAGGAAGTAAACTGATAATAAGGATAGGTTTCCTGTCTGAGGCTGATTTGATATACATAAAGGAATAGATGGATTTGTTAATCTACGGTATAGTCTTGTTCTATCAGAAATAACAGCAGATTGCGAAACTGACTCCTCTATTTCGTGTTTTATATTCGTGGTAGAACACACGTTAACCGAGAGAGGAAATGGTGAGAGTGCTCAGCGGGAAACAAGCTCGGTTTGCCCCTTAATGTTATGATCGGTAAATCAATAGGTTCATCACCAGTCATAATGCTTATACGTACTGTATATATATATATATATATATATATATATATATATATATATATATATATATATATATATATATATATATATATATATATATATATATATATATATATATATATATATATATATATATATATATATATATATAGGTTTATACTTGGGGTTGTATGGATGTACGTATATTCATGTGTATTATTGATTGCATGATATTTTTTCACTCACAACCGTATTGTTTTTTCAGTGTTCCATCACAATACAAAGAGGTTTATCTTGAGGTCCACCATTCGTAGGCCGTTATATTTTTCTCCATCTAGTTTCGCGTTTTCTGAATCACTCCAGGTCGGTTGGACAGATAAAAGCAAGCTAGCCGGCTGGCAGACGAGTTTTAGCTGTGTCATTCCATTAGAGATATTAGTCAGTGTCTTCATTCATCAGCAGGAATATTCGATCGTTCTTAGCAGACCTGCCGATTAACTGCGTATTCTCAGCTCATGCATTCACCTGAACCCTTGTGTTGTGTGTGCACAGGAATCCTCTTCAAACTTGGAAGGTATTCCTGTATATCCAGAAAGTTTTCCGTGCTACAAGTAGCACAGAATTACCGATAGATAGATGATCGAGGGCGGGGTTATGACACGTCGCGTTGTCCTGATGTGGCCAGTGTAAATTTACTCTCAAACGTTCCTTGCATGGCATAAGCTGTTTCAGTGTTCGCTGTTCCCAAAGATTTTCTCGCCATAGGAGCACCGTGATAATCAAGTGCTCCGTATTCTTATTCTTAGAATAACAAGATTGAAGGAGGTTCGGAGTACATTGAAGAACCGACGTGCCATGTGTAGTGGCTTTTAAAATAATTAAATTTCAAAAACGGCGTTGTCCGTAGAAATCCTGTTCCCGATCAAATATAACTTTCTTCTCCAATGATTGCGCAAGATTTCTCATTCAAATAATGGATGAGAAACTCTACCCGATTTCGGATGATTTCAGGAAAGCGTATTTTTAATGACTTTTTTTGGAATTTATCATTTACTCGAGAATTAGGAATGAAGTAGATAATGAAAAATGTCCCCTATATGTTGTCTGTCCTTGCTGTTTGATGCATTGAGAAAACAATGATGAGGTTACTCTAGTGATTAAAACCAAAGTGGTTGGTGTGCATAATTAGAATACTGAATGACCATCCTTCGATATTTATTTGTGTTATTCACCTTGGGCTGACCGTACGGCTATTGATCAGATAGCACAGCAACGGACAGCCTGAATGTCTCCGGCTCGTTCATGGCTCGCGGTGTGAACTTTTAGATATGAGTAATCGGACCCAGTTTTTTTTTTCGATTTGACCGATCTTTAACACTCCCCTGCTGCAGCAACTTCCGGCTGAGCCGAATGCTCAGCAAAGATCCCAATTGTATTCTCACAACTAAAGCCTCTGTTTCCGCTAGCAATCATGGGCTGTCGTCAGTCAGACAAATTATAGATTCACAAACTGCTGACAAAACATTGATGCAACTGAAAAAATAAAACTTTACTCATGTGATTCCTCATCCAAGAATAATTATATGGATAATTGTTTTCAAACTGTGAACACTTTTCCATCCAGTTCGGTCTAACAAAGTGGGTTCTATTTTGTGGGTTCGTCTTTGCTTTTTCACATTCTGTCCCGCTACAGACAATGTGGCCACTAATGATAGCTTGACCTCCAGGGTTGACTCTATCAATAACCAAGCAATCACAAAATTAGTAATCCCGGGTAGACAACACACATTTAATTGTATGGGAAAACTAAGACGTTCTTCTTTTTCTATTTTGTACGGCCAAACAGTTCCAGACCAACAATCAGTTCTGTCGGATTATGCTGAGCAAATACGAAAACGCTGCAACCCTACTCCTTTACTCATCCGATGTTCCCACTAGATGCCAGCAGAGCTTCCGAGATATTGGTTGTCCACCGGTGGATGCCTCCGGTCATCGTCAACGCAGAGTGATCAGGCCTAAAAACTGAAAAGCGAAATTCTACCGAGAAAATCGTTATTCACTCATTCAGTCAAGGAGAGTCAAGCGACATGTCGGTGCCACAGGTTTTGTGAGTTGTGGAATTTGCTGTAGAGTTCGCTATGCATGATGCTATCTGTAACTCCACAGCCAGCTGTTACCTAGCTGCCGCGGTAAGTAAAGCTATCGACTACTTGAAACGAATGACCACAAAAGGTTCTTGCAGACACAAGCTCCTACCAGTCTGGAAAAAGTACACTGCACGCAGTGCTCATCGTGCCTGGACACCTCAATCGCCAAGCGTCTCAGGGTATTCTGAATTGCCTGTTCACTGTTACTCAGGATGGCCGTATATTCCAAGTAAAAATTCTGTTTCTTGGGAAAAGTTAAGCTCCATCACTTGCTGCATCAGACAAAGAACTCCAAATGTTTTCACAACCTAATCTGTATATCAGGAGGGTAAATTGAAGCTGCAGTTAGAAGACTCCAATGAGAAACCACAAGGACGGTTCTCTGGTACCTCTATGTGGGTTAGACGCAGGTAGCTTCAAGAAGGAAGGCCTATGGTTGTGAGTTGTCACTATTACTTGAGTGGGATCTATAAATCGGTGGATAAAGATTCTCGGAAATCTCCAAGAATCTGGCTTGTAAAAGTACGGTAAATGAAAGAAGACCACCGGTAGACCTCAATTTGTTCCATCACAACGAGCCTTTGTGTAATAGTCGTGCTGAACTGAGTAGATGGCCCGTATAGAAACTGCCCCCCACCCAGAACTACGTGAACGGAAGTAGCAAGAAGACCAAAGCCGCGAAATAGCACGTTAATTGTATTGCAGAGTGGCTTCGTATACATATGTTTAATTAGAGAATCTAATTGGTAGACTCAAAGATGACGAATCGCATGGAGCTTTTGTTGGAATTGTCCGCGGTGATCTTTGGTTGAAGCTCATTCGTGTACGTGGTTACGAAGCTGTACCTGGTCGTATTACGTGTGACAGCTGCTGAATCACCACACTTTGTCGTGCCTGTCCTCGGCGATCCTGATTTGTTGAAGCTGTACGTGTTGTAGCTTGGAATATCCCTCATGATACGTGCAGACCAAACATTCCTCACGGAGTATTGATGGTTTTTGGTGGCTTAGATTCCGAGTGCAGCGGACTGTGCAAATATGCATCATCAGTATCGAGTTTTGAGAAATACCTTCTACCGAACATGCATTTCATGAAGTCTCCTGGCCTCACAGTAGTTGCCGCGCATCTCTGTAAACGCAGGGTAAAGTGCAGTCGGTAATCACCGCAAATGCTGGGTCTGTCCTTCACTTTTTATCGTCACTACAGTCGGAGCTGTCGGTGTGGAAGTGGTCACATACGTAGTGACTGCGTCTTGTTCCATCTTGGTTAGCATATTCAGAGCATCCTCTCTCTCCTTGTGGCAGCACGGTAGCATTCTTCTCTTCAGGGACACCGGATCACTATCGACTTCCAACTTCGCTGGCTCAACTACCAAGCCACCTTCGTCGTTGGAGCACGGTATGATCAACTGCTGGAGAACAGGCCAATTCACTAGATTCTGGGATGTCGTTTGAAAAGTTGCCAACTGCTCCAAGGCACGCAGACCCTTCAAACCCAGAATTGACGGACTGTTTACTGAAACTGAGAATCGTACCGGGTTATAGCCGCTCTCCAGGCGAACCATAAGCGTAGTGTCACCAAGGCGTGGAAGTGGATGACCAATAACACTATGTAGGTGCACATCCGTGGGGTGTATAAGCATACTGGGCTGGATCAGGCCGTAAACTGATTTCGAAACGATAGACTGGCAGCTTTCGGTATCCATAATGAACTGACGTCTCAAGCAACTTTGGAACTAGAGCGATTTGTATGGGAGGTGGTTGAAATAAGTCAAAATCTTCGCTGTGTATAGCATGTTGTCATCACTTTTCGGATCCTCAGGGGTTGTATTCATCACATTGCATTTGGATTGGCAGCAAGCCCTGCGAATATTACCAGTCCTTCCACACGAATGGTACACCGCATTATGGACTGTGCAGATGGAAAGGAGATGGAATTCTCCGCACAAAAAGAGCACAACTCAACTGTGCTGGTTTGCTTTCAGGAATCACCTTGTTGGTTGGCTCTGATTGAGGTGCTTGACTTGAAATGGCCGGTTCAAAGGGACGAAAGTATTGGTAGTGCATTACACAATGTTCAGTCTTCGCATGGGATACGTCACTAAATTGATCGCAAAATGACCGAGCCTCAGAGAACGTGAGGTCGGGATTCAGCAATAGATTTTTGCAGCTGGGAATGAATTACTCCGGTAATTAGCAATCACGCAATTGGTTCTCGAATTGATCCCAGTAATTACACTTCGCAGCCTGTGTTCGTAGCATCGGGACGATCTAAGGAAATTTCGTGCGTGGACCAGGAACCAGCAAATGGAGTTTGGTAAGCCTGGTGGCCTGAAAAATGACCAAAACTATGTGGCCTAGCAGTACAGTCTTTAACTCGTCGAAAGGAACTGTAGTAGGAGCTCTCGGATACGTAGGATTTTTCGTCAAAGATTGCATGGAATGGCCGCTGATTCAGCTGTTCATTACTGGACAACTCCATAAGGTGAGGTCAGTTGTATTATTTGCAATATCTGAACCGATGGGACATATTAAAACCACTCTAGCCCACAGCTACGCAAACCAAAGTAGCTAGAAAACCAAGAATGTAAAGCAACTCATTAATTGCATTGCTAGAATGCTTTGTATAAATGTGTCAAACCAAAGAAAATAACAGGTAGATTACTATTTGTTTAAACACAACGAGCTTTTGCCGTGCCTGTCCTTGGCAATCCTGATTGGTTGAAGCTCCTCATCGTACGTACCCAGCATAGCCACAAAGCTATACCTAGCCATATCACGTATGTTGCCCAATGCATCTTCACACTCTGATGAGATAGAACAGTTTAAAACAGTTAGCCATGGTAACAGCACACCTCATCTCCGATGCACGTTGTGGCGGTCCGATTTCGCGATCCCTGCGTAGACTTGCCTTGAGCTCACTTGTCAATACGAAGCATGTTTCAACATTCACGCTTTCAGTCGGGTCTGAATGACCTGCTTCAAGTACTCTTAGGCATTTAATGGCAATTAGCTAGGCCAGCGGAATGCACAGCTCTGTTTATAGGCGAACTGCGCGGTTGAAATTATCAGCCGAGGAAAATTCTAGGCCGAATAGAAGAAAGTAGGTTATTGGGACTTAATCGTAGTGATCATGTTTTGATACTACTAGA
The DNA here is from genome assembly GCA_948099385.1 of Fasciola hepatica. Classification (NCBI taxonomy): domain Eukaryota; kingdom Metazoa; phylum Platyhelminthes; class Trematoda; order Plagiorchiida; family Fasciolidae; genus Fasciola; species Fasciola hepatica. The sequence goes on from CANUEZ040000019.1 coordinate 11,056,470, forward strand.
AATACTGGGTGACAAATGTGGATTCACACAAGGGTTAAGTAGGGAAAATCGGTTTGCATTTTTCGCATCCGGAAATTCGTGCCGCGAGCCAGAATTAAACCGGCTAACCTCTGCTAACCAGGCTGTATTTCCATCACCCGCGCTGTCTCGGTACGGCCAATGAGGGCGCGAAAAACACAACTGAACATCCAGTGATGCGCAAGCAACGCAAGTTTTATCGGAGGAAGACAAAGCGGATCGCGCAATTAAGGAAAATAATGGCGCACTAAGGAGTTTGAAAGACCATTGATATAAATCACCAAGTCTTCGTGAGAAACTCTAACCGGTTGGCTCAACTATACCCCGTCTTTGTGGATTACGAAAAACCGAGGCTACTCCTTCGTTTGATTTTATCCTTAGCAAACTCAGCTTATCACGCGACAGCCTGGTGTTTTCTAGTGCCGTAAGTAAGAATCAATGATCTTCCGCCAGCGGTTTGCACGTGTTCGACTTGCAAAAGCACAACAAGAAAATCTCCAGTAAGAGCACCAACCGTTGCAAGCACTCATCAGTCGAGCACCAATTTGGTGGCTTACAGCCTAGCCATTAAACTGCTCCCCTCAATGATCGAACACTGTCCACAGTGTGATGTACGCCTCCACCAAACACCACGAGAGTGCACCTCGGGCAGGCCATTTTACGAGACCTCCATTAAACCACACCAACTCTGCGTCACAATTCACGGAACACAATTATGTCCACAGTTCACACCAGGTCTATGAACAAGGCCTCCCGTACCACTCGGTCCCAATAGCAAGCACGCCAAATTGTAACCCAAGATAGAGGAAAGAGTTAGCGAGTGATCGTGAACGAAAATCTTGAGTCTCTCACATTCAACACAAACATGCACAGAGGCTGTTTTTGTCTGCATGTGGCACTCACAGACTCGGTAATGAAACTCACTGTTCAGCCAGAGTTACCGGGACTGTGCGGCCTGAATACATCGATGACGACAGTATGACCACCATCATCCGTATACTCTGCTTTTCCTTGTATATGGATACATCACGGATGAGAAGCGGGTTGGGGAAATAGTATCAACCGCCTTCTTCCTACTTTCTGTGGACAGACGAACAACCTCCTCCGAACAAAGCTGCATAGCATACTCCACTTTTTTGGCAGATCAGGAGCAGTAAATCTCGCTGATTTTTTGCAGCATGCTCAACTTCTCTCTTCTGCACCAGTGATGTCTACTCGCAGAATGTATCTATTTGCACGAGGAGCCTAGGTCGTGGGTAATGAAAAATTCACTTGGACTTTTCCCATCCAAAAGCCCAAAGCCGGGAACAACAACAGTTGTATGGAACGAAGCCTGTTTTTCCTGCGCAAAGTCGGAAATAACAGAATCCACTCCGAAAACATCGTAAGAAAGTGTTATGGTAGATAGGCATGTTACGCAATCGGTGGTTAGGGCTGTTGTTCCCATTTATTTTGCTCTCCCCTCAATCTTCTGTTGCCTTACGGTTGTAAAAGCTTCCATTTGGTCTATGAATTCAAAATGGTGAGCATTTGAACGTCGGGAAAAAGGTCACCTAGAGATGGAGCAAAACAATTCTGACGTGGGCTTGGAATAAGGTCAAAGTACATGGCAGCTTGAACCACAATGCGGACAGGACACCTCCACCAACAATAGCAAAACAGATGTTGGCAACAAACCAAGGCGAACAAGTTTGCTTTGACCAAGCTAACGCGAGTTCCCCGTTTGGTAAAACCGTGACCAGATGGCCTGTCATCCTATGCAAAGAGCAAATTCTTACATCAGCCTGGAAGAGCCTATATATATATATATATATATATATATATATATATATATATATATATAATGTGAATAAATTGTCATAAAAACTCGTTAGTACAAGGCCCACCAAGATGTCAATAACAAAGCAAGAAAAATAAAAGGGCAAGATAAAACCGATCTTGATGTCGTAACATTTTGGTGTTTTTAGTGTATTGTTGCGTCTGTGTTCCTTTCCTTTGTTGCTAAATGGTTCTTTCTACAGAGAATAATAGCCCGTACGTCTTCAAGTAGGTCATTTCATCTGTGACGGGCAGACTCCAACACTGATCTGTTTGATTCTCAGTGTACCCTGATCATCGTCTAATCAATACCTGTCTAACAAGTGTTGTTTAGCACGAAGAAATCAGTACTATGGTATACGAATAGGAATTGAGCAACCCAGTTCCCCATTTTTCTAAATCACCAGATTAGTACATCTGTTGACAGGAGACCAAGACCAAGTTTCCTTTTGATGTGTTGTGAAAAAATGTTTGCAATTAGCAAACAAATCCATCCTGAGTAAAAAGTAGGAGGACGGGCAACTAAATTTTCTACTTTATAGAATACTCAACACCTTTTTAATTTGGATAACATTTCTCAGATGTATGTTTGTGTCAGAGGAGTTGGCGATGAGCAAGTAGTTGTCATACCAGGCTTGGTAGTTCTAAAATAACGAAAGAGGACTTGAAGATTAGTTGTATTCTTTAACTTACCGCGAGACACGCTTGGGGCCTATTTTCTAGTTTCGGAACCAAGATTGGATGAATTTAATAATTGCATGTGGGTTATGTACATATTTATGGATACTTAACGTTATATTGTTAGATTTCTACTCTGGACTATTCTCTACCCCACAATTCATAAATATCGACAACAACTGTCCGAATAAAGTTGACTTCACATGGCAAAGCTTACTGGGTATACCTTGGTGTTATTAAACTACATTAACGCCAATCATCTTTTCAGTGAAACTTCACAGGGGAAAATAGAAGTTATCAGCATTCGATTACTGATATCTCGGCATCTTTGTTGGAAAGCCGTGGGACGAGTGGACTGAGAATCCTCCTATAAGTTGTATAGTCGTCTGCATTCACAACCAGTTGGTGGAGCAGACCCTTAGTCAAAGCAGATTAGGAGACAATTTCACATTCTACCGTGTAGAGAGTGATTCTCCGCATCCTTTTTGCTCCTAGGAGTTACTGGTGGTCAGCAGAAGAGGTCATTGAAGGATACCTGAAGTACCCGAAATTCCCCTGCCGAATATCTAAAAGCACTAAAATACGTGACCAGTTGTCTCGCTCGGTGTTGATCTTTCAATCAGATACCTCTTTTCATCGTTCATTCTTCTATTCATATCTTGTTGTTTCCTCTTGAAAGGGATTTCGTTACAAATTATAGCTTTTCCGATTAGGTTATGCCAGAAAGAAGCTACCACAATTCTCAGAAGTCATGAAATTGGTTGAAAAAGCAGACCACTACTCCGTTAGGTGTTCCACGCTTCATCTGTCACCATAGGGACATGCTTGAAATGCGATAAAGAGAGCCTCTAGCAAATCCGATTTAATCAACCGTAAAGTGGAACAAAATAGATTGTAGGTATTGAAGTCCACTTACATTGATTATGCATAAACCCTGACTGCAAACTATTTGCCACGTAGAGATTCTTTGTAACCTATTACGGTCCTGTATACCTGAGTTCTTTTTCTCTCTACTAGTTCAAATGAGAGAAGTTATTTTTATCTATTTATTGCTTCAGATCAAGGCATGCGTACGAAATATTGAGCAAGTTTAGTAGATTTCGTCACTACACCTTTGGATGATCACATGCACAGTTAGCTCACTACAGTTTGGTTCTGACTAGTTTACAATACCACTTTCGGTCCGGATACATTTCCTATCACCTAGCATGCACTCTCTTGTGTTTGGCTGCACAGATTGTTGTTTTGGTGCAATAGATATCAACTTTTAAATGTCGACCATAATGACACCTGTTGACAAGCCAGCGGTACGGGATGAGGCAACTCGGGACGGAATATGTTTGTCTTTAGCATGACACACCATGTTTGCATTGGTTAGCTAGCAAAAGTGTGGTGCGCGTTGTCACTATAGCAGCCAATACTTCCATAGTTAACTCCAGCTGACTTAAAGATCATATTAAACAAGACTCAGAAGCTGGTACGCAAGAATAAGTTCGTGAGGTAATCTGGGCTAGTTTTCTAGGATCCGTCTCATGTTAGCACCATACCGCATTGCATCCATTCATGATCGACTTTGCACGGAAGCTGATGGTCAACGAACCTACGAAGGCCAACTTCCGTAAAGGGCACCTTCCCCGTAGAAGGACAACGCAACCGAGGTAGCTACAGTCTGACTAAATCGCCTATTTTTCCAGTAAGATCTTCGGAAAATTTACCATTTTGGCAAATAAGTAATATCTGTCCCCACTCGCAAACAGGCCGTTTTGTTATCAGTTTATTTTGGCCGGAGGAAAGGACGTACAAGACTAAGTGATAGACCTAAATTATGACAAATGGCCGTCTGAATAATTAGAACTTCAACGTCCAGCGAAGTGATGAAGTGTAAAATTCACAAACTTTTCGATCGATGCATTCCCGCCAATTGTAAAAACTTAGTGTTTAAAATGTAGAATACTTAATAATTCCCTTTTGTGAGAATAGCGGGTAGCATCGACCTTTATTCACGCATTAAAATGTCGGATGTAGAGCCCGTGGAATACGATGGGTATCTGAGCGAGGACCCAAGTAAGTAACAAGTTTTCCTAGGTTGCTAAACAATCGAGTAATCATGCTTGAGATATCTTAAGCACCTTCGAAGTGTAAACTGACATTACAGGGCTGGGCTGGCCCTACACCAAACATGGACTTAGCGTGACCTATCCAAAAGACGTGCCTGGTAAGTTGGTCGTTCACTTGAAAATGCTCGTTTGAAGATTCCCAAAGTCAATTAACCGTAACAACGATGCCATTTGCATAACTTCTGTCCAGTCCACTTGAAGACAGTTGTTGTCCAGTCGGAGAATGCAGTCGCGTGGTTTACACAACATTTACCTTATTTTCTTTGGTCCCTTTAGCGTAGTTGCTCTCGTTATTGATCTACAACAGTCCATAGTTGCGTTTTGAGCAATTAACTACTTCCTCATCCAGTAGGTAGCATGCACACTCCACCACAGCTGCAGTAGGTAGGTTTTATTGCGTACGCAGTTGTAGCTCAACAGATGGTCGGATAATGGATGGAGTGACGTGGCGCACACACAAGGCACTCTCGGCTTTTTGCTAAGTTGAACCAACTGCTGCGCCGAAGCGACATCAGACCACCCATCAAGGACTAAGTGAGTCGAAATTCCTTGGACACCGTGGTTTTTCGAATTATTCTATCGCCAGAACACAAGATCCCACCCCTGTAAACTCCTCAAGTTACCTTAAAAAAGTGAAGCTTAGTTAAGCACCGGTAATAATTTCTGAATGTTATTCAAAATGAGGCTGCTAGCAGTAGACTGTAAACAATATGTAGGAAAAGTTTCCAGTGTCTTCGCTACTTTAAAGTTTATACTAAATAGACAGATATGCCCTCGGCTGTAGGGTGTGCAGATTCAGATAAAACATGACCTGGTAAATCATTCTATAGCGCGATAGATTCCCTAGGACTTCTGGTCTGACTGACTGGAAAATTTGATTTTTCTGGTCCCGAATAATCCTGCTTTGTTCAGATTATTGTTAATGACGCTCCTCTAAGGTTGATGGTGGCTAATTAAAGACCATGCCAATCGGTGTGATGAGTTTAACGGACTCGGGTTTCTCGGGATGAACTTTTGTGATCTCATGTTACGAGGGACGTGTTTGTAAGCCCCCTATTCTCAGCAAAGTTCGTGCAAAGGAAATCGATGACCAGAATGACTCACTATATAATATTTTTGCTACTCTAATACGTAGCCATCTTTATTGTTTATACGATTTTGGCCTTCGATCAGCTAAAGTCCAAAGTAGGTTACCTTTCACAACCCTTATTCAAATTGAGGTATTGAAATTTCTCATTAAATCCTCATCCCGGTTGCATACTCATCGCTCTCTAGAAGTTCTATTGTATCCCAGGACAACTAATATAAATATCCAAATCCAGTGTGTTGGTCTTCTGTACGCCAGATTTTGTTGTGACAAAATTTTACGCACAGATCATGCAAAACACATATTTCCACTCACAAGATGACTCAGAAGAATGATTGTTTCAGAAACAAATGTTGGATGGGATCGCACGATGTCATCCATCTACTCTTCACCTAAGTATCCAGGATTTTCCGATTTTCAGTAAATCTTTCGTGAATTCTACGGAGATAAATGGCTGATTAGCGGATCGCCCTCACACAACCTTGAAGTCCAGGCCATATATCTGAGATAAAGCGAAATTTTCCCCCAAAAAGAGGCAGCCAGCCACGGTGCATTCTGTCGAACCACGAGACAATAAAGAATGCTCCAAATATGTTTAGTACTATTAGGCAGATACGTGGTAGGCAATTCACGAGTTGTTTCTGGGAATATCTCCACACGTGGTCTGGTGCACTACAGCTTCATTTCCAGTACCCAATAAATCAGGTGAAGCCGGACGGGGAATGGTAGATCAAGTGGATACAGCTGAGTCGCTCTGTGATTGGTCAGCGCGTTATCTGCCAGTAAGTGCATACCTCCTTTTGTGTATGAAGGAGTTAGTGCCAAGTAAACCTGACAGAATACATTATTGTTTCTCATTCTTGTCATTCTTCCACTGAGCGTAGTCCGGGTGCAAGCTGTTTCATTACATACTATCAGTCGGGTAAAAAGAAGTACTACAGAGGGACAGCATTAATTTAGTAATGGCGGAAATCACCTCTAATGAATTTTACCTTCATGGGTTTGTCAATAAGCCGTATCCAACATTCAACTAATTTCGGACCTCTGAACATCAAATCAGTTTGCCACAATGACACAGGTCACATAGTTTTAACTGACCATTGATCACCGCGAAACTTAATATGCAATGATAAACTCTACAGACTATCTTATTTTAGTTATATATTATGATACACCATGGAAAATTAGTGAAAAAGAAGTTCCTTGCGGACAAAATTACTTGTCAAATGGATCTCGATAACGTCTGTATACTGCAGAAGTTAGGTCCGCCCTCTTTTATGACAAAGATCGTTACGGGTGGTAGATACACGGTCATCGGCGTTTCAGTACCGATTTTTTCGAAATATTTATCGAATACCATGAGAAAGTCGTACCAGCAATGCTGGGGTTAGGCGTAGGGTCTTGAGAATCAGAGTTCAGTCTCTAAATCAAGCTCTCAATTAGAACAGACTAAGATGTTTGAGGCGGGCAACAGATACCCACCGATAGACAATCTTGGCGGTGTTTAGAAGTTGAGTCGATGCAGTCAGTCCATGACAAGGCAAAATGTCATGACCCACGAGTTCTTTTATACGATCTTAATGAGAAACCTGTGTAATTGATCTCAGCTCTAAACTCTGGCCGCTGCAGCCCACTATGAAAGATCAAAAGACTACAATGCGGCATGTCAAAACAACTGTGTATTCACAGAAACTAAAACGTGGTATTTAAAGCGAAAGTGGAACATTCCCGAACTCGGGTGTCCAGTTAGGTTCAAGCCCTGTCAGCCGATTGGGTTGATAAAACCTCTGTCGGACTGATTAGTGACCATTGGTAAATTATTGGTTATTCAATCCTGCCTGGCATGTTCAAGCCTCGAAAGACAGGTTTTCTCTTTTTATGTTTCATTTCCTAACAGTTTCCACTTTTTCACTTTCTCATGCCTCTATTAGTTCCGATATCAAATCGACTGTGCTGCGAGTTATCAATCAAAATCAATGGACAGAAGGATGGTTTTAGGGGCTGAAAGAACTTAACTGACCATTTCAATTCAACGTGACGTGATGACAGTGGAACAACTTGCTTGAAACAATAAGTCAGTGCGATAAACGGATTCCGGATCGTGAGAACTTATTCAGTCGTTTTGCGTCCCTCATGGCGACTGTAATTAGAAATCCCTTTGGAAGGTGCCAAATAAACCGAAAAGACTAACCCTAAGTGACCGTCTTTTTATTGTTCAAAGGTGAATTTCCAAGCTCAGTAGAAACTCTGGAAAGTGAACCAACGAATGGATTTAAATCACGCACTGCATAACAAAGTAATCTAAGTGGCTTCAGATCACATTGAGTGACATGCACAAATGAGCAGTCGTGAGTATGAATGATGTCATTCTATGTAGAATAGTTTTAAATGTAAACTGACACAGCTAAACGCTGAATGATATACAATGGCCACTAATGTACAGGTTTTGACCTTCAAGCCGTTGTGAGCGCCGAACTGCAGCATCAAATTCGTTAATATTTGCTTGTATGCTGATTGGTTGGAGTTGGAGTGTAATATTGATTTTCGTGCTCTAATTTTGTAAATTATGATGCTTGAAAAATTGAGCGACAGTTTCACCGTATGCAGGAAACTTTATGAACTGCACTCTTGCACCTCCATGGGCAGTTCGTCAAAAAATTGACCTTTTCCACAAAATAAGAATTTGAGCTACTTGACCCCGATGTGGTTAATGTCTGTTTGAGGAGTATGCGGATAACCGATAAACCACAAACTTAACAGTAGCAACCGGATTTCCAACACTTTATCAAACAACACAACGATGCAACTATCCCGACCAAACAGGTGACGCCGCTGCAACATATTTATGGTCATTAGCTCTCATTCTGTGGTCTTCTTTTATACATTGTAGTTACCTTACTGTTTTTGCGTTTCAAGTCGTGTACGCTTCTCACTAGCAGGAAAAAGTGTAATATTCCGAATCGGAGTTTTGAAATCTTCACCATTCGTTACGGACACGATCATCTACAGATGTTACAAGGATCTAACCGTCCAAAAAGCTACCGGTTCTAAATACCGCTCACTGAGCAATCTGAAGACAAAAGCAGAACAAACGACTCAGCTCGGGTACACACAGAAAAATGCATTTGAATTTCGCACTCAGTTTCAACGCACACCCATGCACATGACCGTGCGCATATGGGCCGCGCAAGCGGAAAAAACATCGTTTCCAGTCGACCCATGAAGGGGAAGTGGACGGAAATCAAGAATGAGGACGAAGAAAGAAAAATGCAAAATTAAAATTCGAACGGATGAAACTTCACAGGTTTTGAATACGATCGCAAAAAATGAGGATTAAAAAGAATCAGAGAATGCGAATCCGACTAAAGATTAATGAAGCGAGGAAAACGAATTAAAAACAGTCCGGCGTCACAAAAGAATCGAGCATGACCAGTTTTATGCGTACATACGAAACGACTCTGGAGGAAATCGGAGATAACTGTACCCTGATCCCCATTCATGCCACTTTCCGGATTGAAACACGACGTAATGGAATCTCTATCGTGTTCGCTGTGATACACTGGTCTCATCGACACTCAGAATGAACCGGAGAGTATGGGGAACGTATGTGTGTGTGAAAGAGAGAAAGTTTAAAGAGGAAAGCGTGAAGTCGAGTTGCCTGTTTATCAATAGCTTGTTTTGGTTTACAACCGAAAACGTTGTATTGAATTCAGAGAAATCCGCCGGAGAGGCAGAGACAAGGAAATGAAGGAAACGAGAAATAAACAGTTGGAGAAGACAACCATCATCTGAATTGCAAGCGTGTGGTTTCTGTTAGACCCGTGTATGTTATCAAATAAACAAGAGAATCAGGTGTGATGCACAGTTCACAGACAATTGCAAAGGAAGGACTGAGTAGGCCAAGACGAATGAGGAATCAAGTGATCAGTCAGATTCTGACCAGTCGCTCACCCTATAGACTGCAAACTAGTTAAAAAATGAACAAACCAACCAATAAAAATAAATAGTCTCGTAAAAAAATCAGACAAACTGGTCGTTATTTGAAGTGACAGCAGTATAGACACGGAAGAATTTAGAGATTTACTACCAGCAGAAATAACGAAGTCGGAGGTGACCGTTTGTTCCTTCGCATCAAAATATGAAATGAATGAGTGGGCGAACAAGTGCAGTTTTGTCAAATGCTGCTCCGAAGGTTGGTGTGTGTGTGTGTGTTAGACAGTTTTTATATGTTCCAATGATGTCATTCTACTTCGATTTGGACGAGCATCCGTGAATGAGTAAACAATAATGTGGAAATCATTTCGCCCAATTCCCGAGCCACTGAGTCCGAGCCAGAACAGCGGTAGTGAAGAGTGCGTGCGCTCGAGAGCAATGGAATAAGCTGAACGAATCAACAGAAGTGAGGTGGGTGGACGGCGAACGGCTGTATCGAGTCGAGTCGTTCCGAATCTAAAAATCAAAATTGTTACCAGGATCTACTGAAACTAGATGGTAAACAATGAAGTTGGAAAGAATGGTTGGAGCTAATTTATATGAGTAACTGGCATATGAGTCCCAGAAGCGTTACCAATGGAGGGGCTATATATTAGATCATAGATCAAATAGATAAACACACTGTGGAATAACTCGTGGACTGAATATACGCCCCCGGGGGAAACAGTCAAGCTTCAGACATTAAACTCACCTAAGATGATTGGAATTTGTGTTTCTGTTTGATTAGAAGTATATGCACAGCACTGTAAGATGACCATGTGGTAAATGTGGGTGAGTCATTGATCTTAACTACTAACCTACCAATGATCATGAAACTTTTGCTGTTTGCAGGCTCTACAGAATGGTAGAAAACGGTTGAGATTATACCCAATCACGGCCGAAACTTAAGACATAAGCCTGCAGAAACCAACGACAACAAAATTCCGTGTGATACAATGAAAACGAAGATCAATTCCACTATAGAGTTTCGAGACTGCAGACCACAGAAAACAGTTACGGAGACCCGAAGCTTATCACCCCAAGCAAGCTTATTTCTGTCATCCAGTTGCCTTAATCGATAATTCCATTCAGCACCCAAACAATCTAGAATCAGGATCACTGCTCGCCCAAGATCGTTGGTACTGTGGAGAACGATTCATATAAATAACTATAATTCGAAGACCGGGCTGAGATGAATGGAAACCAAATCAATGACCTGAGATAAAAATGGAAAACATACGTGTTTTACAGATATCACTATCAATATCTGCTCATGATTCAGGAGGCTTTGTAACCACAAATCGTCATCTATGAACAAGTTATCCAAGTTCTGTCTTGAACGAATAGTTCTGTGTTGTTTTACTTCTGCGCCATATTCTTTCATATGCTTTTCTTACGGTTTCATTTATCATTATTGATAAAGGGAGGAGCGCGGAGATTTACAAAGCACGCAACATGCCTCCGTGCCAGTGGCTCCAATTCTGAATAATGTCCTGGGGTTTAGGCCAGAAAGTAAGGATACACTAGTTGAGACCAGTTCCAATGCCAGTTTTTCTATACTTCGACATCGACGGGCACCGCGGGTTTTTTTCCAACTATGGACAAAAAACGTGATTAGCACACACTCATAGAGCTGATGGGCAGGTACACACAAGACACTCCAACCCCCGACGGTGGTACAGAGTAATTCCTAAGCTAAGAGACCAGCCACAGTCAACTCATGCATTGTTTTCAGCAGATACGAGAAGTCCTTCAGGAACATTGATTATCAAGTGCGGAAATGCACCGGGCCTGCCTAGCGCGGAACGATCCCATCCCACGGCTGTAGAATGAAACGCTATACATAACGACACTGTAGATCCATCCACCGGATGTCATGGCACCATCACAAGTGTCCTAAATGACCGGATAGTAAATTTTCCCATTCGTGGTACCACCGCTTCTACCACGCCGCCACCAGCTGTGACGAAGTTTCCAGGGTACTTGAAACTAAGGATGTTTTTATTTGATCCTTATGAAGAGTGATTGCAAGCTCAGACTCCGACCAGTCTATCAGTTTGCACTTGGATGAGTCCAGATGCATTCCATATCTCAATGACCAAGTGGTTTAGAGCTTTGTGTTTGATCTGGACATTATTGATCAACCTATGACTTGTTCTAAAGTCTCAAACTGTGACGATAAACATCAGTCTGTTATACCGTAAGATAGCGGCCGAAAATCAAATCTGATGGCAAGGTTAGTGAACATAAGAACTGAAAGGAACGCTATTCAAATATTCGATAGACGGAAAAACTGCTAACATTGTCAATCCAAAATCCTCTTATGTAACTATTAGGATTACCGAGAAACGACTCGATTGTAGCAAAATTATGCGCAAGCTTGAAGCCGCATTAGTTTTTCTTGGGAACAGAGCTCAAAGCGCATGGGCTTATGAAATCTGACTCAACAAAACAATAATGCAATGAAACGCGATCCGCAATATATCAGTCAGGTTGGGAGATCACGTGGGAAGCAAAGAAGACAGTACGATCGATGATATTTCGGTCAGGAACTGGATACAAACGTCCAGCAAAAATTATACTAATTTCCTAAGGATAAACGCTCACCACGTTTGGGAAAGATTTGTTCCATATAAAACCTAACCGTTAATAGGGATTTGTTGAGCACTGAAAATAGGGGAAAGCTACCACAATTCCACTCTAAACCTGTTGCACCAGTCAAAAAGAAACTGACGTGAACCTACTCAGAAACAAAGAGCAAGGTTAAAGGTTAAAAAATTGAAATAAAACGAGGGAATCCGTAATGTGCTCACTGAAATAATTAGACTGAGATGGCGATAATTTTAGGTTCACAACATGACAAACACTGACCATTGGCCCTTATTTTGTGTCGATCTATGGGCAGTGATATAAACGCAGCGTGCCTGTGTATCGACTACCCGCACATAACAACTCATGAAATGTATCGAGAACACTATCATTTATTGGGACAGATCTTCACCGATTGTCCACTAAAGACTATCAATTGGAGATGTAGACGATTCTAAACATCAATAATCAATAAGATTTGGGCGTGCTAATCGCCTAACGCTGTATATGGCAATCATTTAGCGTTCGGGGAGAAGCGCGTAACACAGACCAGAAACGCCAAACGATTGTGGTTCTTCATAAACCAATCATGATTATTGTATATATATATATATATATATATATATATATATATATATATATATAAACTGTGTAAGCTTCAACGTTAGCAACTTCGTGAATTAAAGTCGGTTAAATGCAATCAAATCCGGAAATACGTGCTGCTCAGGCGAACACACCCAAGGATACGGCTAGAAGTAAAAGGTCATGAGCAAGGGTCAATAACCACCCAGTTAGCGTCCAATCAAAGTCAACGTGTAGCCACGGTTGAACGTGTGGTTCAGTGAGATAATACGTGTACTACAAAATATTAGTAAAAAAACAAACGGGGATCAGGGGGCGGGTTGGGTCCAGCGTTGGGTCAGAGAGTTCAATATTTGTCAAACACCGTACAGAAAAGCTGAAGTTGGTTTTTCAAAATCGGTATGAAGTAGCGCGAAAGTAATAGTGAACAACTGGAGTTTCCAGTTAATAGTTTGTTGCGAATGGTTTTTACGATAGAACCACGACGAACATCTTCATCGCCACCGGTTACAGAAATGAAACCGTGCTTTAAGCGTATTGCAGAACTGCAAAACCGTGCACGGTTGACGCGCTGATCAGTATGACCGATGCAGAAACTGCATAAGCTACTGGAAGGACATGCGATCACAGTAACAAGAATTCCCAGCGGAACCACATCTCCTCCACATCAGCCTCCGAGACAGCTCCTAATAATAGTAAGTCGCTATGACAACGGAAACAACCTAGTGACCATGCTCAGCGAATTCGTTAGGTTAGTGCACTCTGGTACATAAAGGGAACGTTATCATGCTTAGTAGAATGCGGTCAGGTCAGATTAAACGGTTGCTCAATAAGATAAGTATGGCATTGAGTCTGAGCTACGGACACACGGAGCTACGAACTGCTTACGTAGCAGTTTTCTTTTTCTACGGTGTTGCCAGAGATGAGACTGCGCAACACTGGTGACGCAGATAACGATCATAATCAACATTGCGCTTTCATCCTCTCATCCAATATGGTCACTTTTTGAGGGTCAGTTCAGAAACAACAACGAGGATAAGCATCGATCAGCATCAACAGTTCCAGTTTCGCTAGAAATGAAACATTTACTCAAAATAATCATTATTGATCGATTGAATTAAAAACTTTACGATATCTTTTCAGGATAGGTATTTGTGGAAATAGCTCCGACGGTCTCGTAGATAACTTATGATCCGCCCCTGATGCGGACAGCAATCTGCAAAAACAACCATTACACATAACAGCAAGTTCATCACAGATCATTAGTTGATCCGTTTGGATCACTTCGCTGTGACAATAACTAGCCTATAGACCATGATAAACTGATCCAGTCCCCGCGGGAATGATGTGGATTGCAAGCGTGGAAAACAGACTCACCAGACTCACTGAGGATAAGTAGATTTCCTGAATGCATGTATTAGTCCTCTAATCGGTGTCCCCGTTGTCCGGTTTACCATTAGCCTCGTCCGATGAGCCCGCATCTAGTGAATTCCACATTCCATCTGCTTGACTCAATGCAGACAAAGCAGAGGTGCGATTTAACGGCAACGTTAATTCTTCACCTTGGTTCAATCAAAGAAAATGAAACAACAGAGGAATCAGTGTACAAAAACACTAGAATGTGTGGCACAATTACTGCTGCCGTGTTAAGGATAAATCATGCAACCTCATCCTCCTTCCTCATTACCACCAGCCCTCTTAGCTCTCGACACTGGTCTCAGTCGATTTGCATGTTTTGGCTGTTAAAAATTCCAGTTATTCTTTTGTCTGTATATCCAAATGCGCCGATTTTTCTCAACGAATTAGTCATCAAACTTGCCCAGTCTTACTCTTATTACCTTATTGCCTTTGTGCGGAATCGTCTGCGAACTAACTGCCGTTTTAGGACATTACATCAGTTCAGCTCAGTTCTTATAAACAATATCATCGCCCTCCCGTGGACTGTTACCGGGTACTATCTAGCAGCACAATCCCATTGAGAAGGAAACGAGCAGAAACACAAAGAGCATAAAAGTGTTCGAAGTAGAAATCGTATTGACGATGGAAAATTTCGAATACGACTACGCCACCAATCGTGGCACCGAGCCACGTCATCAAATGTCTCCAGATATCCAGTAGGCGGGTCTTGGGGGCCAAACTCGGAAGCCCAACACTTCCTACGTGGCCAGGTATATTGGATGTGCTTTCCCTAAATCCTATCCGCGAACTGACTACCCTGATTCATACTCCAACCACTGCCTGGCTTCGCGATTGATGGAGGAGTCTATCTGTCAGCATGTATAGCACAGATCCTAAACACCCTGTTCGGATTGAGCGCTGCCTCCGGAGAGTGACTTCTGCTTCCAAACATCTCGCCCTTTATCTCATCATCCTCGTCGTAAACGAAGAATACTGTAAAGAAACTGACGCTGAAACACTGATAGTCTTTAAGTATTTTCACCCATACTGCCCAATTTTCTGAGCCGCATAAAAGGACCGACCTAACTCCTGCAGTGTATGACCAACCTGTACATTTTTAGAGATTACTAAGTGCTGTTACGTAATCTTGCTGTTTGACACGAGTGGCGCGACAATGTGGTATTTTCTTCAGCAATCAGTCTTCTAACCACAAGCAAAGAAACTAATTCACAATTGCTATTACATAATGATCGGCGAGCAAAATGAGGAACTTTTTTTACTGACTTGACCGGGCATGCATATGTGTGGGCAGTCAGATTTTGTACTAATTATTAGGAGTTCAGCAAGTGCGTGTGTGCATTTTTGATAAGAAAAACAGACAGGTAAAAACTAGTCAGTTGGACAGGTGTAGCGAAATAATGAACAGCAAAAAATCATTTTTACAAACGAAGTACGAATCACAGTCACAAAAGTCAAAAATACAAAATGCAAACCCTTATTTCTCCACTGATATAACGCGTGTTGCTCACTGTTCTCGAACAAACGGGATTTTGCGAACCTTGAGACGAACGGAACAGAAGTTTGCTTACCTATATCTCATGATTTGGTTGGTAAAATGCGGGCTAGCTTTCGATTCATCAGAACAGTTCAGCAGTGAGTATTCCCTAAACACCTTAGGATTGGAACTTGGTTACGCAAGTGGGTCAGTTCGCGACGCATAGCAATCAGAATTTCTATCAAATAATATACAACGTATTATTCACGGAACATTGAACTGGTTTATTTTAGACAAAGAGATTAACCTAGCACGACCTAGATCATTACTTATAGCATAGTCAAGAGTGGATTTCATACACAAGTATTGGCCTCATTAGTCTTGTAGCATTATCAGATGACGAGCGATTGCTGTCGTGGTTTTGTGGATTGTGTGCACTTGAAAGGAACTATAATTGGTCCCAAAAACTCGGACTATTTAACAAAAACAACAGACAATTGAAAAGACCGGGTGCTGACTCATGGCCGATGGACGGCCAAGTCCCGTCGGCAATCAGCATGTCAGCGTCACAATCCAGGTCAGTGCTTGAGCCAGCGGATTCACACGCGACAACATAGGGCATCGATACGACGAGAACGGATTCCCGTTAAGTGGCAGCTGGCCGCCTCATCGACCAAACAACCAGAAGAGAGTTTATCCGACGCCAGTTTTAACCGATTAGTTTTTTTGCAACGATTCTTGACAGTGATTGTTTCTTCGTACATAAACAATGTGTTCTGCGCTAATAAACTGAAATGGTTCGAAGGTAAGAAAAATCTTCTCACTAGAACTATTGGGACAGTACAGAAAGCTGACACTACAAAATAACTACAGCGAACAAACTCGTTTTTTGTACCTTTACTGTGATTAATACTGTTGCATACCTACGGTAGTAACGGTATTGTTAACCACCTTAGCAACATGACTAGTTAGTTACAACTGTGGATGTTGTGCGGTTTAGCAAAGAAAGAGAACTGCTTTGGACCATGGCTGAAAAAAGACCAACAAGTGATGGAAGTAAATAGATGTCCATTGTTCGTTGGTTTTTTCAAAACACAAACCACAGCAATCGCTCTTGTTTCTGAGTCACAGAACATTCATAACTGAGACTAGGGAATCCTGCCATTGATCCAGTGAACATCAATCGTAAACGTATTTTTCGATCAGGTGTATAACTAATTTTTCTACCCAGAGGAAAACTTACTTTCCACGCGGTATGATGTGTCCATTCGACGAAAAAGAATGCATGCGGAAGAAAAAACCACAAAACCCCAAAAACCGGAACAAGTGTATACAAACCTTGTTTGGAGCGACGCGTTATACTGCATGGTGTGCCGTCCAAGTCCAGAAAACTATCCAACGGGGAATCCTCATGTGAAACCGTCGACTCATGAGGCATCAACATGGACGGTGCTCGGAACATGTAGCACAATGGATAAAAGATCAAATTGATGCAAGAGAACGAGTAAAGGTCGGCAAAGCGTAGCACCTGAGACGAAAAGAATGTGTGCCGGGAACCTGCACAATGGAATCAGGATGGAAACTGTCAGTTGGCTGAAAAAAATTTTCCGGTAGCAATTCATTTGCAATTCACTTCAGTAAATCAGAGAAAAAGGAAAACGTGAACCTTAAACAATCAAATGTGGAACAGTTCAAGTTCGAATGTTTGTTGACTGAGCAAATAAGCCTCGTTCGAAGTGAGGGCAATTGTCTCGTGGAACGATACACTCAATTCGGCTGTCGGTGCGATGAAATGAAGCCTAAAAGGCAACTGCGTTTATCTTCGTAGTCGGAAAATAATGACCAAACAACCGTGCGCATAAACACATGTGGAAACACAGTTAGCTCAGAAAAAGCACAGTATCAGAGCACCTTAGGCATGTCTTCTAAGGCGAAGGCATAGCTGTACCCAACCAATCTTGAATCCTGACTTCTGGTCGGACACACTGTGTTGCATCAAAAATTGAAAAACAAACCCTGTTGGAAAAATTCAACTCATTACATTAACAGAACATTCCGTGGACCTTCACCGATAAATCCGTGTTGTGATTAGACAAGCCGAGAAATCGTTCACCGAGGCTAATAGTTAATTAATTAATTTGAGTGATAACAACTACAACTACAAAAGAGGGTTACAAAACACTTTTCTGAACAGCCATTGTGAGAATCAGCATTCTGACCATTTTATTGAAACGAGTACCCCAAAACTATACATCAGACGAAATGGAACAATTAGTGATTGTCTTCAGCATGGAAAACAGGAAAAGGAAAACATTGAAGAATAAAAGCAATGAAACTACATCCATTGTGATTTTACTTCGAAGAACCGTGTTATCTTCTAGTTTGTGGACAAGAATATCTGCCTACTAGGATGATGTCTGACACCATTACTTATGGTTTACAGAGCCAAAGTTTAGAACGTACTAAAGATTCCCTCAGAACTGCTGGTTATATGAAATGACAGCCAGCTGATTTATCGCATGTTGAATTTTCCATGCAAAACACTGTTCCGTTCATTACTAAATTATAAAATATTTCCTATCTGAAGTAAATATTTTACTCTCAAAGATGCCAGTTCTTCTTGTTTTATCTGGATGAACATCTTTCAAGAATGATTCTATAAAAGGGTGAACTTTTTCGTACGAATGATCACTTCACAATCGGCAATGATTTCCTTGTTAATAGAGTGTAACTGTTTGTTTGACAATCTAACAGAGCTTACCGTTTCGGAATATGCTACCCAAAGTCCCATAGGATTCTTCCATATTGTGTGCCACCTCCTGCAGGTCGGCGAAGGGGGAGAAAATTGGTATGATTATTCAGGATGTGTGTAGCCGACTTTCGACCGACAAAGAATTGTTGTATTTGAACTAGTCAATTAGCAAAGCAATTTCCGTCAAAAGCCGGTTCTTAAGAGCATCCGAGAGAACGCAACGATTCGCAAGCATCACCACGAAATGAAGCATGCGCGAAAATTGCTTCTGAGTGAGCGACAACTGCGAAACATTCGTGCTCCATCAAACTCATTTATGTGATTCACAAGCCCTCACAGCAAAGGTGGAATGAATAATTGGTGCGTCACAACGTGAAAGGAGACCATGGAATATTTACACAATTTATTAGGAATTCAGGATTTTGTATTAGTAAAAATAACATCAAACAGTTGTGGTATGAAAACAAACAAGCTACTAAAATCCTCACGATAAAACGATTTGAATGTACTTGCTCATCGCTAGAGTCAATACAGTTTGAGCTATGATACAAAATATTTCAGGTGTATGACGCAAATATTCGTTATTTAAATCCTGGATGATAACCTTTTGGTGTTACCATGAAAAAATGTTTAGCCGATACAACAATCATAATTCAAAAGCTCAAGTGTCGTTTTTAAACTTTTGTCGATATTTTAAACTTGTAGTAACAATGGCGGTTTCGGAATTTTTTTTCGAGAGTGTTCTTCAGTAACTATTGAGTATCTAGCGATGATTTGACGGTCGACACTATCGAATAACGTGGCCGAGTTTTCGTGTTCAAAGCTCGTCCCAGCAGGTTTATTTCTGTTATGGATGAGCTCACGACGGTCAAACTCAGCACCACGCACACAGATTAGTTATAAAGAGTAAGCATTGCGATTCATGGCACAGAAGAGCAGTTTTGAACTATCAGTTCACTGATTCCAGAAACAATCGACACAGTTGTATAAAAGTTTGAGCATGAGTCAGTTGATGGAGCATTAGGCAGTCATCGAAACGCTGAAAGGTTCTATCAGTGATATTTCGAAATCTTCCAGTGATTGCCAGTGATACTCAAGGCGGAAACAAACTGTGTCCGTTTTCGACGGTTTCTGATACCTATTATCACCGTCTATTCTGTTACAAACGTTAGTTTCAACCAAAACGGACTCCATATACAAAAAAATATTTGGCGGAACCGAAATAATACTCCGATGCGGGTCAAATGAAGACCATATACAGGGAAGGAATTGGTTCCAACTTTCGGACACAGGTGACGTCCATGTATGCGTGGTTCGTCAAATCCTGAGGCTGGCAACAACCGAGTAGCAATGTGTTTGAGATGCACTTTGCACCTTCGAAGTGTGAAATGCTACTTCAGGGCTGGGTTGGTCTTGCACCAAACGTTATCCTCGCAGGAGAAGCCTTACCTGAAGTGGGCGTTTTGTTACCTGGGCAGTAACATCTCACCAGGTGACCGGATATCAGATGAAGTGTCGTCGCGTATATAGAAGCTGCGTTCCTCCTTTGCTAATATGAACCAACTGTAGCATCGGTGTGACCCGATTGCCTGTCAAAGGTCGAGTGTACACTGCCGTAACTACATCTGTCCTTTGATACTGCTCAGAAACGCTGTTGTTATGGGCGGAAGATACGCGAAGATTACCGGTGGTTCAGCATCGGTGTCTCCGTAGTACTGCTTAAATATGATGAAAGCACCCTATCAGCAAAACCGAGGTTAGGCGTAGGATGGTGGGAGGTGGAGATCAGTCACTGGATCAAGCGCTCTATCTAGACATGCTAAGATGACCGGGATAGGTGCTACGCATGCCCACAGATAGACTACGTTATTGTAAACTGTTCTCTAAAGCAGTCTGGGGTAGGAGAATAAGGTGACCAGTCCATAGAATCGCTAGAAGGTATGAGGACGTTGTCATTGGACTTAGCCAAGTAGGATGTGTTAGGATCCCGGGTTGGATGCACGAGATCATCCCGCTAGATGCTGCGACCAGTGGCGTAGTTGCATTCTAAATCCTTCCTCTTCACTAAGGGTTTCACTTGAAACTTTCTTCTCTGCTTGTTTACTTTGTACGTCTTCAGACGTCAAACTGTTGACTCGACGGTGCTGCTAGGTAGAAACCAAAACCAGAGCACAGAAGAGCGAGGTTAATAAATGGACGAAACAAACTGATTTGTGCCAACTAAACGTTTGTAAAATCGCAAATTCTTATTTTATGAATGAGAATTGTTTCAAATTTCACCAAGACCAAGCGTTACGGTGTGCATGGGAAAGCGAACAATCGGGCAGACTCGTAAAATCTTATTGCATCCAGCACAGTGCTCTAAATATGGCACCCATGTTATTGGTCGAGTCGTTTAGAGCATTTGCATACCATCTCGGAAATTAGACGTTCGAATCCCCGTCATCACCGTTTACTTTGGTGGCAGGTGGTAATCCACTGTCATCCAGATCGTTACTACACCTTACCTATTGGGACCTGATGTGATTCTCCGTTTTAAGCCTCAGGGTCCGATTGCCGGTTATCTCAAATAGCCCGGTAGGTTTTTGTAGCCATGGGGTATACCCATCCATTGCACTGAGGCGCAAGCATACAATAAAAAACGAAACCAGTCTGCCTGAACCTAGCGGTTCATATTATTCCCGTTTTACCCGGCTTCCACCACGAAACAGAGTAGTGAAAAGACCGAACGCAGAAGTATGAAACTGTTTTTAACTAACAATGTTATCATCAGCATCAAAATTTACTGTCGTAGAACGGACTATTTTTTCCACTTGGTTCGTCTGGAAACTGTACTCACCCGAATTGCCCTTTGGATATCGCCCACATCCGGTTTCACGCTTGAAGCAATGTTCAAATCACTGATATGCCAGGCATGGGGAGTTATGATAACAGGAAAGAGTAAATGTCAATTGTAAAGGGGATGCGAATCTTGGAGTCAAACGTGAAATAGCAAGAGAAAAGCAAATAAATATGGAGTGGACAAAAGCGGAGAACACCGCAGTCGACAAGATGAAACTGAACAGACGAGAAAACACTTAGCACATACACAAAGAATAACATGAGAGAACAAACTTCGGTACGGAAAGTTGTCACCTCACGCGCAAACACATGATGATTGTGTTCGTAATGCAAATTACAATGGTCACATAATTTGAGCTCAGTTAGAGGTATGATGGGTAAACAGATACATACACACACACGCACGTGCCAGAACGCAAGACAACTTTGCTTGGAAAACAAATGATAAATTAATTAGTATCACCACAGCAAAAACAAAAAGGAACGAGTGAACAGGGTCATTTTCGTGGTCAAAAAAGAAAAATAGAATTAAGCTAAGAGAAAAAGTTTGAAAATCGTCTGGATAGAAGAGGTAATACTGATCGCAGAGGAATCGATGCAATTTCAGCGAAAATTCAGTTCCCAGTTTGCCTCAATCAAATTCAACGACAATGACAAATAGAAGACAAGATGCAAAATGTCGACCGTGTACTACCCCCTCTGCCCAATTAGTTGAATATTTGTCGTGCAGATAAAAAACAAACACCAAAACACACAGTGAACAAAACAGTAGACTGAAATTCTTAGAAGGCGAGTGATACTGACTGACTTGTTCTCGACCCTCCGAGTAATCATAGTGCGCAGGAATTTGTTACAAAGTTATTACATAACAAGCCTGCATGTGTGGGAGAATCACAGCTGTCTCCTTCGGTTGTGGAGTGGACGTAGTCAACATGAACTGGATCAGTACGGTTATGGCCACTAAGGGAACAAAGACCACAGTCAACATAAACAACAACAGCAAAAACAGCAAACGACTACACCCTGATTTTGACTAGTGAAGTGTCAGAAACAGACTACAATTAAATCTTCATGGAATCAACTGGTACTTCATAAAATTAAGATCAACAGTATCGAAGAGAAATGTGATTTGAAACAATGATTTGTTCACCGATCGACTTATTGAGTAATTAGGGCTTCTACAGCCTAGAACGCGCAGCTGAGGATTCGAGTTAATCAATGAGAAAACAAATGGACTACCCATGCACCATACATCGATTTGGATAAGGTAAAATTGCCCCGTGCTCAGTAAAATTTGAGGAAAAGTGACAATCATATTGCGTACTGAAAAAGATTTTTTCCAATTCACACGGATTACCGACGAAGATGGGGAATCAATAGATGAATTCTCAGATGTGTGTGAGTGCGTCCACGAACGAAGGAAGAAAGAGCGCCAACGACGAATGACTTACGAGAGGACAGTTCGATTCTCATTCAAGACAAATTCAGTTTCCATTGATAGACCGCTACGAAAAATTAATCGATTTTAAAAACGTGACACGCGTACGACAATCTGTGCAATGTGCATAAGCAGTCTGGATATGGGTCTTATTTGCTATGAAATCATATTCGAAACAGTCATGAAATCTGGCCTATAAGTTAGGAAATTAACTGACAACTCGTTGGGACAAATATTCGCTTGTCTTTGATGCTCTCAACACTGGGATAACCAAACTTTGAAATGAAACTACAGGTTTTGTGACTTCTAATTTACCAAGCACAAACAATTTCGTCTGTGTAAACTGAACTACTGGCATTTGAAAGTGCAAAAACAAGTAAGCGAGAACGAGTCAGAGCTTGGCAAACAGGAAAATTTCATTCTGCAGTATTTCTATTCCACAGTTTTCGTTCGTTCACCCAATATAGTAAGATAAAGCCATGGAGAAATATCTATTTTATTTGTTCAACTGCACTCATAAAACTGGCAAAAGATGAAGAAATAATAAAATGGTGTACACTGTATCCAATGAACAAAGGAGCAAGCTGTTAGAAATCAGTGCGATCAATGTAAATAGGTTTCTCTCGCTCCCAACAAGATTCAATGGTTCGTCAATCCCAGCTATCGCCAAAAATCCCACGTCCGGTACATTCATTAAAGCAGTGAACGCTGAACGCGTGATAAACGACTTCATCACGTGATATTCGCGCGTGACACTGGACAAAGTTCCAGAATGGACGTACCAGTCAGAAAAATAAGGAACCACAAACACGGGTAGTGCATAAATGAACGTGGTCATCCACAAGATACTAAGAATTGCCGGCACCATCAACAGCCCAGCCCAGTAGTTGAGCGCAGATGCAATACCAGTCTGTAAGCAACCTATCATTCGCATTTCGTCTAGGTGAAGATCAAACAGCACCTCAGAGGATAAGTGTATGCAAACATAAAAATTTACCAGTGTTTGACTTCGGTTGGCTATCGCTGCTTGGGCAACACGGTGTGAAAACCGAAGCAATAACCACCCCATGTTAGTGATTATGTGCAATAACTACGTGACTTGCACCCATTGTGCTGGTTGCATAATCTACCAAATAGGGGAGTTTGACAACTGACCTCTCAAGCTTAGGATACTTGCTGAATGGAATGATGATGTTGATGATAATAACGATAATGATAATGATGGTATTGATGATGATGATAAATAGAATTGGAAAGAGAAAATCCAAACAAACTAGGGTGTGGAAATGCCTAACCAAGCCAGTAAACTAGTAAGAATGTAATGATTTATCCAAGCGCCATCGTGAAGAAATTTAGAAATCGTTACTTTTCCATGACTTAGACCGCAGTAAATACGCGCCTTGAACCACTAAGCGTAACTGTTACTCGGGCTATATAAACTGCTGTTCTACACAAAGTATGTATCTAGTGGAGTTTTGGAAGTAGAACTTTCATCGGACTAGTGGTTGTCAAATATAATCAATTTCTTTTGGTGGTTAATCAACCGCTAAAAGATAAGTTCGCATGAGAATAGTGTTTAGCAATAATTTGTATTATTTCCTTACCCGAAGTAATACTCCGCACGGGGTCAGTCAAGGATTAGAGAAGATGGAGACAAAAATACGGTACCTTTGTGGCCTATATTGTTTCTATGGATATTCTGATTCAAAAGTATCAGACCAGTGGAAAATTAGATCATCATGCAGCAACATCGTGGTACGGCCAGATTACACACAAAACCGAATTATGCTTACCGGTAACTATTTTCCAAACTGTTGTCCAACTCTTGTAACTTATCAAACAAAGTTTTTTTCTTCTTCCACACATAAATCTCATTGGCCAATTCGGGAATGACCAAATAAGTGCGCCATCCCACGGTTTTCTTCGATTTCAATATGTCACCAAATATGTGATCACCCACATAAAGGACATCTTTGCCACGGGCACCGATCAGGTTGGAGAAGACTTCGCAAGAACCTGAGCCGGGTTGGAAAACAGTTGAATTTATTCTAAAGAAATTCAATTAGGAAGATTAGAACTGAGGATGAATGGCTGATCTTAACAACTGTTTGTCTGAAAGTACTTTCTGTGCACAATACGACGGGTCCAAAAAACTGAATAAACCTTCTTCCTCTCTTTTCATATTTCCACACCGAATAGTGTATATGTACTAATCTAGAGCTTTAAAACACTAACACCGAATAGTATACGATCCCCTACGGTTGGTTTGTTGTCGCATTCTAAAAGTACGAGTGACACTGAACGGGGACTGCGCTCACATTTGACTTTGTTCACCTTGATTCTTGTCACATTTTATCCGTGCAGCTTGATGACAGCGTCTATTGACACTTGAAAAATGCACCATACAGCAGTTATTTTAATTTGTGAAAACATGTACACAATGCCAGAAGAAGTTTGTTTGGCCTCTGTCGTCGTGGACCCAGACCGCAATGTCTCAGGTGACTGTCAAAGGCTGAGGTTTTCAACGTTTTCGTGCCTCGAATAAGCAATCAAACACTATCAATCCTACAGCTGAGGGTTCCGGTTTTCATTGCAATATATGATCAGATGATACAAAGCATATGTGATTAGCATGATAAAGGAGCGATTAAAACATAGCAGACAAGTAATCAAGTCCACTGTCCTCACACTATAGCAACCATCTTTGTATGGAGTAAGTGTAATTAGCAATCCGTTCGGTCCAGCCACTGAGGCATTGGTTTCCTTCTGTGCGTACTTCAGCGCAGCTTAATTAAATAAACATTCGTTTTCTAGATGGTTTTGTCACTGCGAAAGCACGACTACCTGGTGCAATACAATTTATTGGTTTTCTATCATCTGGTGATATTTCTCGTACGTACCTTTTGTATTGTATCAGCTAAGGCTGTAGATCGTCAAAAATCGCCGATTCAACAAGACGGAAGAAATTGGATTAGGGGTTAAATGATGTATCAAATCAGCAAGACAATCAAAATGTCAACGCGACAGCACTAATGCTATCATGAAACAGGAAATTGTGTTTCAACAAATCAAGTTCGGATAATTTGCCTCAATAAAAAGACAGCAAGTATGTGACCAGAAAACATGCCACTGGTGACTACATAACGAAAAGTCCCTATGTAAGACACGAAAAACCAAAAACACGATGGGCAATTTAAAGAACTGTCTGTCCGCTTTCATGGAAAAACTGGTTCTATTGAAATGTATAAGAAAAAGAAACAGAAATCTGGATGAAAGATCCGAAGTCTGACCATGTAAACGGCAATTATTTCGCAAATAAGTGTACCCGAACCGTCTTTAGAAACCCGGCAAAACGGAAATTGCCCATATATTAATGTTTAAACCGGTCTTACAAAGGATTAGTTACGGTTGGCACGTGATTATACATCTCTATTTCTAACGTATCTTCTGCTATGTTGAGATTCTGCCGGAACGGGATCGTATTAACCAAAATTTAGGACAGGACGGGTGGTCCCTTAAGGGGCTTCAGGTAAACAGCATTTTTGTATTGGCCATCCGGTAAAATTGACTCACCAACAAGGCACTCAGGAAGCTAAAGACCGCTTTTAAAATAAAATTATCTAGCGGCCACAACGGAACAAACGGATACCAAAAGTATGCTTTCAGTTTTCGTAATAAGGAAGTTATAGACACCAACTGATTTGTCTGTACACTTAGAACTAGCCAACTGCATATGTTAAATTTCCGAAGTAGAAGTTTTGCACGACTTATTTCTCACTTACCACCAGAATAGATCTGCCCCGTTTCCAATTTGCCCATATGGTGGCCAATGCTTCTCTGTCCTGTGGTCTGAGAATGTAAAGATCAAACAGTACCGTATAGAAATGAACAACTGATACAAAACATTTTATGTACTTTACCACATTTCAGCATCAAGTGTCAAAGATGACACTCCGCTTAGCGGATGATATCGACTTAAGTTGGCAAGAAATAAATCAGACTAATGTATTGAAATGGAATATTATGGAAAACATTCACGCGTAACAAACGGTTTCCAGGATCTGGAATGTAAACGAAAAGTGGGATTCTCCCGTCGGCGGAAGCATACATACATCATCATGTGATCAGAGTCACGGTTGACGATATGCGACCAAACGCACGGAGAATTATGGACTTCAGCTAAGGCGGACTCAGCGGGAGTATTGGTTTAACGAACAAATATCGATAGTTTTGTCGCACGCTTATGCAACCAATGCTGAAGATAACTGAGTGAATAGGTTTGCGCTTAGATGCAAGAATAATCAATACCGTTAATGAAATGCGATGGGAGCTCTCCCGTATGATCCCCAGCTCATATGTTCATGAAATCGCTCTGACAACGCGTTTCACGCGCTGAAAAACGAGACACTTTTGACAGTAGCACGGATAGAACTGACTATAGCAAATGCCTATTGTCGTCATCATAAAACAAAGTACTCAAATGAGCTCCAAAGAAAATTTATAAAAAATAAAGCTCATTCAACAGAAGATAACGATGTACCGCGGCAAAAGTAAAAGAACCGAACCACAATTCAAGACAAACCAGCCTCCCTTTCATATGGACAGTAAAAAACCTATTCAATCCACTTTATTGGCAGATTTCAACAAAAAAGAAACAAAAAGGCCTTTGTTAAAAGATCGTTGGCTATCAAAGACGAGAAAAGTTCGACATTATGCGTCCTTGTTTTGGTTTATAAACAAAGCAAAGGTGATATCCACCTTCACTCTTTAAACCAAGCCAAAAAATATCCCATCGCAACTGATAGTTAGGAAAAGGGATATTCCTTGACCCAACCCATCAACTGACTCTGGGAGATAGTGCGCGATTCAGGAAAAAATTCAATATAAAGATTAACACATGAACCTAGTAGTTTACACACCTCAAAAATGCACAAACAGAAATGGATGAATTGATAGTTTGTTTGCAAAACCGGAATTCGTGATACTGTTTAATTGATATGATACAGCACAATATATCAAAACTGGCCTGACAGCAACCATGGTGATGACGTCACAAGAAAATAGAGGGGAAAGTAAAATATACGTATGATGATGAACGGCGATTCAGAAAAATGAAAAAAATATTTCTGTTTATTTTCTTTACATATGTTTTGACCAGTTTTGATAGTTTCCATGTTTCTGGGTAGTCACAGAGGATGGGAGTTTAATGAGCATGTAGCATAGTATCCCTGTCGTTGGCTTTGATTCTAAGTCACACCTTTGTGCCTCTATTCCATGAAAACCCTCATTTCTAGGCCCCAAGCCAGAAGTTGGAACGTACAGACGCAAATCATCCTCATCATACCTCTATACTAAGCCACAGACTGGCTGCCGTGTCACTTGCGCGTGTCCAGAACGTGAAAACAGTGCAAGGTGAGGTGGACGATGGGCAGTTGTACGCATAACATCTTCCAGCCATCCTGGGTGATGCACTGCCAATTTCGGTTATTTCACCCATTGCCACACAATAACAGCCATCGCGAAAAGAGCTTATCAGCAAGTCAAAAATGAAACACGTTAGAGATTTGGTCGCGTAAATTATCAAATACGAGGTCCAAGAGAATCACCGCTGATAAGTTTTTTTCACTCACTTGTTCCACAACTCTGAGTATGGTACCCTCTTGAAAGAAGGCCGGTTTTCTCGCGTCAATGACAATGTAATCAAAATAGCTTGTCCACTTGCGCATAGTGCCCTGGAATGAAAGAGGTAACTGGATTTATTTCACTAGAAATATATGCTGAGTAGAATCACGGTTTCATATGATCTAGTCCGCTTCCAAAAATACAAAATGGTTGAATGCTCAGGAAAAAGTTCATTATCCACGAAAATTCCTCATATGGTTTGACTTCGCGCATATTTATATTAGAACGTAATGGGTGCATTTTTACTACATGTAAAGTGAGTAACGGTATAAGGGGTAAACCCCATTATCAAAAGACCTACTGCGAAATTTGGTTGTGGGGAAGCATTCACGTAAGAACCAGTTCATCGGTGTTGCTTTTAACGAGAGAAAGATTGTAAGTGGATGGGAAGACTGAAGGAAGGAGAATGTTCCACAGCTTAAAGGTCCGGAGAAAAAAGAAAATGGAAAGACAGAAGTACGACATCCAGTGACATAAACTTGATAAGCTCAACTAGCTGCCTAAGTGCGTGATGGTTGAGAAATCATTTCGGGAAGAGGAACTGCCGAAACAAGCTCAGAAGAACAAAATCCGAAATAGTACCGGTAGAAGAGGGACAGCGAAGTAACAGCCCGACGATGGGCTAATGTCTGCAAATTAGAGGTTGAAGAACGGTCGTCGATCAGCCAGATGACCCGATCGAAGAGAAAGAGAGGCAGACGAAGCCCCACCCCACACGCGACTGAAGTATTCAAGTGCAGAGCGGATTTGAGTTTTGTACAGTAGTAAAAGATAGGCTGGTGTGAAGAACCGTCTGGTGCGAAACAGAAATCCTGCTTTGCGCGTGTAGACACTGAACAAGTTTTAGAAAACCAGACGGCGTGTTCTTTTATTACAAATTTACTCTTTCTAGTTTGGAACAACCTTTAACCATGCACCGGGAGGCGGTGGTGTGCCATTTCAGGAACTGTTGTGCGGCCGATCAGATGCTGCGAGGGGTGACACACGTACATGGAATTCTTCCTAAGAGTATGGCATGCAGTTTCCTTGTATCCCCAAACGAGGCATCCACCTGTTGGTTTGTTTGCGTATAACTGCCATCAGCTACTCTGCCAAAAGCTCTGTTTATGCTGCAGTCGTTAAGTCAGTTCTACTTTAAGGTTCAGAAACCCAGCCATACGGTCAATTCAGTTGGAGGGAGGACAAAAACTACTTACGTAATCACAGCACTACTCCAGTCTCATGGGACAACCACACATGTAAACCACAGGCTAGGTTTGCATTATTTGGTACTCGAAATCAATTAGGTAGTGGGACGTTCGCTTGTTTTGTCGCATTTAGAAGTCCACGCAGCGGGACGAAATCGAAACGACCACCTTCGGCCTACCAGGCAATTGTTCTACCAGCTGGGCTGTCGTGGCACGGCTGATCGGGGACGAAAAACGCCACTGAGGATCCACGGATGCGTAACCATTATTCAAATGATTCACATTAACTGATCATGTTTTTTACTGCTTTTGTGATCCGGCTCCTCGTTCCATCAAACATTATATATGAACATGTTACGCTGGTCGGAGCACATGCATGTCTCTAGATGCCTCAATTCCTACAGATGTTGCGTTACTGATGACCTAAATTTTGTTGGTTTTGTTGATGACGTCATTGCGGCGAAATTGTCTTCTATCATTTTACGTAGTCATACCGAAATGCGTTCGGTTATTCAAGGATGTAACTGCCTCTCTGGTCTGTCTAAGTAGACCAGACCAAAGCCGAAATCGGTAGAAGCATTTGGACTTGGAGGGGGAAGGGGGCAGTGGTGTATTAACCAGTGGTGTAGGTACTCGGGTGGTTTTGTACACAAATACTGTGTCGGATGCACAGTAGCTAGGCTCAAAAACAGAGTTCAGATGCTTTCAGTTGACTGACTGACGTTCTCGTCTTTGAAGGGGAACTCCGAAGACAGCCCGCATTCTTGCATTGAGAAAACATGACCAAGTGTTGTAATCGGAAGCACATGCACAGTCAGAATGTTGTCTTGTCTACCAACAACCACTGTGATCCTAGACATTCGCGTGGCCTTCGCTGTCAAAAGGAAAGCATTGCAGAACCACCTGTTGAGAAATAGTGCACTGGAAATATACATGTCAGTTCTCAAGTTGGTGAAAGCTTACGGCCAGGTTTCTCTTCCCTTTGTCGTCTCCAGGGGATTAAGACAAGGCTGTCCCATATCCTCATTTATTTCCAACTTTTTTGAGGAGGATATATTACGAAATGCATTGTACGGTCTACGGTGGAGTTGAACCAGTCCCAGGGAGTAGAGCTTTCGACTTCGAATATGACGATGGCAGTATACTGGTGAGTGACAATGCAAAGACAATCTAATATGACCTGAATCGCTTAGCGGTTGAGGTAGCCAGATACGGTACGCACTTTGCGCGTCTCAAGGGCAAAGTACTTCTGCAAAACTGGCAGAAGTCTGTGCATTTAACCACCTTATGTGATGATCAGCTTTAAGTGTATAATAGTTTAAAGTGCCTCGGGAGCCCGATTTGTGCTGGTAGTGTTGGAGGGCAGGTCAAATCACGATCAGCAAAAGCTACAGCAGCTTTCTTATTTGCACGCTTACTTTTATGAGGCCAGCTCGTGCTAGAGGATGAGCCAGCTTCATGGATGTTCCGAGTGGTACCTGCCCATTAGCGGTGTGTGTGGAAGAACTGTTCGCAAAGAGTCTTGGGAACCAGGTACGAAGTGGCATCCCCAGAGTCACTTGGTTTTTGTTCGAGGTAGCAACTCTAGCTTGTGGACAATCAAGTGCTACCTGTCGGGCGACGGGACGTTTGTGTGTTGAGGGCCGGTGACTGAACGAGCGGTTCAAACACCTTCTGGATAACTGTCTGACAGTCGAGGATACCCAACGAGTCCTGGTGATAGCTGAGTAAATGGCAAAGAGTAGTGGCCTTATTTAGTGGCGGACAACTTTTGCTAACCCGTGAAGCCTGTGACGTTGCCATATCATCTAACTCTCTTTTAAGGGGCTGGTGAAAAACGACAAGGTTTGTAGCGTTTTGCTTCACCGTTGCGAGGTCTGGTCACTGCTTTGAAGATGCGCAGCGAATTGCCATATTCAAACACTAGCCGGTGACCCTACACCCTTTTGTGTTTTATTTCTTCCGTTGCGGTTTTTTGCAGCGTTGGAACCATGGTTGATTTCAGGCCCGCGTATATATATATATATATATATATATATATATATATATATATATATATATATATATATATATATATAACATACATAAAACATAACCCCCCCCCCTATTTGATTCTTCTTGTGCTTCAACTCGTATTTGACAATTGGTTTGTGTTGACAAACAGTAACCGAACCGAAGAACCTGAACGCAAGTTGCCAATAGAAAAACTGGTATTTAATGAAAACTTGAAGGACATCAATGAAAACGCTTTAAACATCTGAAAGAATAAACAATGTTAGCCTTTTGGTTGGGGAAGGAACCAAATAATAGCCGGTCATTCTCTAAAACTGCCACGTAGTTTTACAAAAATTTGCATTTAGGATAATTCATCAAATGCGATAAACCGATACCTTTCAATGGCAATTAGGTTTAATAAAATAAACTTTGAAGTAAATCTAATCATTTTTAATTGACCTTAAATACGGAATGGTAATATCCTATCAACATATACAATAAAAACGAACCTAGAAGACAACAGATCGAATATTAAGACATAAATCTGATGATGATGGGTAACTCAATTACGTCTCCCTGATGGATCCATAGGCTTTCTCAGAACGGCAGTTTCGCATGAACAATTGATCGACCAAAGAGAAAAGAGCGGCGGTTTGTTAATCGTTTTGTACTTCCCGAAATCACAGCAACTTTGTGCTCTTGAGCCTTGTTTGTGTTTTCCATTTTTCGCAATACATTATCGATCACTAATTAATAAATTTAGCATCAGTCGTAAACTACCCTGACATATATCATCGTATGCCTTCCACTCACTGTTCACACCAATCAATTTTCACACGGTTAGAGTATTATATTCATTCCCGAGCATCATGCAAACAACATGGGGAACGCGGCCTAGCTGCACATGCGTCTGCTCTCTCTCTCTCTCTACATTATATATATATATATATATATATATATATATATATATATATATAATGTGTGTGTGTTAGGATGCAATGGGGCGCGCCTTTTGACTGATTGCGCTACACTTCAGTAGTAATCACCACCTCCCCAAATTAATGGAATTGGTTTTCTATGGCCGCTGTGCATCATTGAACGCTGTCATAAGTACTTCTGGTCAAACAGCCTACCGGATTTTCCGCTCAGTCATGTTTAATCGCCCATATAAATGTCAAGGATTTCCCATTCCATCCAAAAAACGCATCCGTGCTGACTGGCAGGTTGACCTTGACAGGACCCCTACCGCGAAGATGCCCTTCCCGTCACTATTCAATACCAACATAAATTCTGTCTTCCCAAAAATGCCGGATCTAAACTTCGATCTTCGTTCTCGCGTCCATGTTCATACTGGCGCGGTTTGTAGACAAGAATCGTGGGAAAACCCACATATGGCGAAATCACTCGTGTTGTGGCTCCAAACCGAATCGCAGGACAGGAATTCCAGTAATAAGAAAACTGGAGATGAAATGATCACATATATCAACTCCTTCTGGTGTAGCAAGACTGAAGTCATTTTTGCATATTCAGAGAACGGTTCCCACTGTTTTTCATACAGTTTTACCCTAAATTTTCTAGCCATGAGAACATCATCACAAAAAAAACTTATGCGTAGATTCGTTTTGCAAGCGGAACACCGTTTCGCCTTATTATAACTTCTTTCCGTCTTTCATTATTTCTTTGCTAGATGACAATCTGAATATCGTAGTATTCGATTTCAATAACGCTTCAACCCTTTTCCTCATTTGATTTGACAACCAATCATTACGTTTCTCCAACTAGAGGAAATTCCGTTTTAGACAGGATTATCACCAATTATCCTCAAGTATCCTCCATTAGGTTACGTGCATTAACCTCAATCAGTTTCCATTGTCTGCAACCGTTCAGGCCCAAGATATACACCCGGTCTACTTTCCATCCTTTTAAGCAAACCAGTCAAGTCAAAATCCGCTTCCAAGATTGTCATCGTGAAAGCCTGTTAAAATGGTAAAATCAATAAGACGGAAAAAACATTTCTACAAAGCCCGGGATGATTTGAAGTCAAGATAAATTTCTCTTTTAGTAAAGAAAGAAACTAAATGCACTGACTCGCTGTGTGCTAGTGAACTCCTATGTAGCTGTAACAGTAACCGAGTATGGCAAGGCATTGAGCTGCTCTATGGAAAGAAAACGAAACAAGTGAAATTTGCTGCGGACGTTGACAGTATCAACGGTGCATTCATCTACCCATCAAATGATTCTCCGATTTCAATCATTCCAGAAGATGGTGTGCACGTTACCCTATTCTCCACGGAAGAGGTATTTAAGCTTCTTCGTGCCTCCAAAATAACCTCATTCATTGGTCTTGATGGTCAATCGCCATCACTTTTGAGACATAATGCTGCTGCCCAGACCGATATATTTACTTTTCTCTTAAACAAATCTTTGTGCTCGTGTGTTAATCCAGACTGCTGGGCACCAGTCACCATTGGTCCTATATTCAAACCTTGTAATTCTGGTGTCACAGCTAAAAGCTTTCGTCCCGTTGCTCTGACTTTATATGGTCTTAAACTTACAGAGCGTGCCACTCTTTCAGGCAAACCAGCCAACTCAAAATTATTCTCCGGAAGTTTTCACGGGACAACATTCTTCTCCTACAGAAATCTCTTTTTCTCATGCACAATCCTGTTTTTTTTAATCGTTGCTCAGTAGCAATGTTAAACTTTTCGTAGAGACGGCCAATTTAATTTTCGACACGTTGTGCTTCTAAGAAACCCTCTTCCTTTGTTACAGCCTTGCCACTTCTCCAATGTGGAAATCCTTAAGCAGATTGGAGGAATATTTCCATAAAGCCCGGGTTAATTCTAAAGTAAGATAAATTTCTTTTTTAGTAAAGAAAAAAATCAAACGCACTGACTCTCTGTATGCTAGCCAACTCCTGTGTAGCCCCAACAGTAACCGCCTATGGCAAGGCAGTCAGCTTCTGTGCGGAAAGAAAACGAAACAAGTGAACTGTGCTGCGGACGTTGACAACATTGACAGTGCCGTCATCTACTTATCAAACCACCCTCCAATTTCAATCATTCCAGAAGATGGCGTGCGCACAGCCCCATTCTTTACAGAAGTATCTAAGCTTCTTTGTACGCCAAAAATAACCTCAGGTATTGGTCCTGATGGCCTATCGTTATCACATTTGAGACACGGTGCTGTTTTTCTGACCTATGTATTTACTTCTATTTTAAACAAATCTTTGTGCTCATGTTCTATCCCCGACTGCTGGAGGCCTTTCACTATTGTTCTGATATCCAAGCCGTGTAGCTGTAGTGTTTTGACTGACCGCTTTCGTCCCATTGATAAAACTCTGTCCGGTCTTATAGTGAAAGGCTGCGCCATTCTTAAACACTTGAGTTGGTCCATAAATGCTCCAGAAAACCCCTTTTATTTTGCCTATAGACCAAACAGCTCTAATGTGTATGCTCTCGCTTCTCCAGTTCACGTGTAACCAAATCCTTGGACGCATCAGCGAAGTTTGTACAGTGTGCTTTCCTGAAACTCTCATTCGCCTTTGAATCCATTCCCTGATTCGGACCGCCCTTGTAAGATGGAACCTTTTGGTCGTCGCATTCCCCTGTTGGCATCGTTGTCTGACTATTTTACCAACGGAACTCAGCGCACACAGCTGGGCTTTAAAATATACAGATTTGGTAAATAATTCAGGACTGCTTCCAGGAAGCTGTCCTTCCCTGATATTCCTTTCCCACCTGTATTGGTGACTTTTCATCCAGCTATCCGCCACATTTATTTAAATATGCCGATGACACGGCTCTTTGTCGAGCCATTTCTGAAAACCAGGATTTCGAGAATTTTTCCAGTAGGCTGTTTATCTGTGACTTTTTTGTTCGATTCGGTCTCATTCTAAATCTGTTCAAATGCTTTGAATGCATATCTATCCTTTCTCGATCGACTTATCCTTCTGACTCATCTACCACTTCCCCATCAGTTATAGTAGATTCTATCAAGTATTTAGGACTCACCACCGACTCAAACTGGAAGTGGTCACTCCACAATTTAAACTTTGCAAAGAAACTCCTCAAGCCATCTTAACACATAAGGAAACTTAAATATTTCGACACTAATCACACTACCACATCCCTTTTTCATTTATCAATACGTTTTCCCTGTTTCCCTCTATCGTTCCCCTTTTATTTTGGCTGGTCTGCTGTAGAGAGGTTTTAAAATTCTTCACCGAGGACTGCTGATTATTAGTCGGGTATCCCAAATACCATTAGATAAACTATCTGCTAAGCAGTGCGAACTACACCTAGTTGCATGTGAAAAGTCCGCTCACAAAATCCTTCCAGACTCCACTCACTGTTCACATAGTGACCTATCCAAATGTAACTCTCTTGCCTCCACACGTTCTTTTTATCAATCTATACTCCCCCCACCTTATCATCTACAGAAACTTTAATATTCCTTATCCAGCCCGAATTCTTACAGACAAGGCGTGGACCTCAGCTGAATATACTAGTAACTTTTACTCAGTTTGATGAGACTAAATGTAAGTCGTTTTCGGTTAAAATTCAAAAGCTCGACAAAATACAAATGATGCTGAGACATACCAACATCAGATTTGTGAAGCAAACGAGTGGATTTATGGAAGCATTTTTCCTCCTCATTTTTTCTTTTGGCAACCAATCTTGTCCTGCAAACTTCTGAGAGTGATTCATAGGTGATAGAAAAGCTCTTCATGCGACACGCAAGGTGCATTCCTGAACCGACGGTATACCGTGTTAAGTATGTTTTCTTACTTTCTGTTATACCATAATACCAACACCTCTTTGTAGTTTCTTTTCTCTATGTTTTCGTATTAGTACCATACCTGATTCTAAGACCTAACATTTTAAGGACCTCACTCAATGCGTAGTTGCTTATGCATCGTTGTCCTATGGATTGTGTCATTTTTGGTATATTCTCCAACCGAAGCTATCAGGGACTAACAGCTTCAACGGATTGACGTTTGAATCTGTTGTTGAACATTATCATTAAGGCACATATATCTTGGTTGTCGAACTCCGTCGTTGTTCGCTGTAACTTGATACCAGTATCATAGATCTACAACAGCCATTCAACTCAATACGTGCAAATTCGAAACATAATTTACAAACACGTAAAAATGAAACTACCGCATTTATCACATGAAGAAGAGAACGTGACACCGGGAATTATTGGTCACCAATGATGTACACTGCATCACTTTATGAAGAAAACTATCCGCAGGCAAATATTCACAAAAATACTCAATCACAACACGAGATAGCTCAAAAAATCTTGACTGATTTTACTCTATTCAAAGAGAGACGAAGCAGCAGAACAAATGTATCACAAAAAAAGAACGCCCATGTGTGTTAGACGTGGATTTTTGTCATATTCAATAAAATCATGTCAAAAATGATGCAAACTTACATCCGGCTTGGGTATTTGGAGAATGTGCGTCATAATTGCCTATAAGGAGTAACATAAGTTTTCATCAGAATACTCGTGATTAGAGTTGAAATAAACGTTCTTACTTCCCAGAGGAATAAAGGGAAAAAGGGTTGATAAAAGTACTTGTTCTCATTCAGAAATGTCATCTTCTAAGAGCTTTTCCATAACTGCACAAACAACGAAAAGATGAGAAATCTGATGAACACTCGAAGACGGATCACGATCCTTTGTTGGTCATATTTCAGAAACATTCATCGGAAAAAATTGATTCTAAAAGCAAGGCATTTGGAAACTATAGTGAGCGATAAAGTATAGGACCACCTCATTTTTCTGCGTATTTCTGCTTTTCTATTCTCTAACATAACCGTGTCTTGTCAGAACAATCAAATGCTTGGTGCGACACAGTGTTCCAAGTTTCAGAACGAAACTATGCACTATATGTTAGTTGAGCAGATAACGTAAAAAAACAAGGGTAGCGAAAGTAAACGACCCTCTTTTCCGGTCCGCTATCCCATGGAAAATTTCGCAGAACCATACGAATCATTCAGACTGGTAACAAGCTGATCAGTTAGGTCTGTGGATTTCGCGATTGACAAATCCATGAGAACCGTAATCATCTGAGTAATGTGCACTGGATCACGTGATGCACCCTAGTTGTCCAGCCAGTCCTTGTGACCTTCATTCACGTAGGATGCATTTCTATACCTCATACAACTCAAACTGAATTTTGTCTGCCCAACGCCGCAAAGAAGGGAACTAACAGATTTCTAGAAGGGCAAAATATCTGCGTTCTATCAAATGGGACTCAGTTTGCACGAGATCTCTAGGCAATGCAAGAGATAGTGAAATTTCATACGACGGTGTCCGGGATGTATCCAGCAATGTGCACCTAAAAAGCGGATGAATTCTACAAGAACAGAGCGAGATCGGACGGTTGCAGGTTAATTCGCCCTAACATAAAGTAACACATAGACCGTGTCAACGTTGAAAGTTTTGATCGGAGTCAAGGTTTCGAAAAGATCGTTACAAATACCACACAAAGCTGTGCCGTGAGTGAAATTCAAAACATGCGTAAAGGACGATGTTTATCATAGATTGGAACACACTTAGCATGGACAAACAAGCTACAACTTTACTTTATTTGCATTAATAATAATTTTCATCAACCTGATGTTTGGAATTACTACTGGTACGATATCAGAAAAGAAAAACTTTTTAGTCAAAGAAACAATGACAAGAGCTCAGTGATGGTTTGGGGGGCCTTCTCAGCCACCGACCGAAGGGAGATAGTTATATTTGAAGGCATACAAGATTCCGTCGCATATAGTCACACTTTGGAACAGTTTTTGCTCCCGATACTGACTAGAAGATTACAAGACGACGCCATTTTCCAACATGATAATAACTGTGTCCACTGCTAGCATATTACACAATGTTGGATGCTGTTCTGTGAGATCCAGGTCATGCAGTGGCCAGTCTCTAGCCTAGATCTAAAACATGATGAAGACCGTATGGATTATACTTGCTCGCCAGGTGTACAAAGATTTTATGGATTATCGGTCAAAGAGTGTGTTAATAACCGTCCTTAAGCGGGAATGGGTGAATATTGACCAAGAAGCAACCATAGGTCTTGTAAGAAGTATATTGACAAAAAATATCGAGGTCATCAAGCGGAGTGGCGGTTGCACACGATTTTTGGAAACTATTGTAATCTAACTGAGGGGGGTCCTATACTTCTCTCATCCCCTTTTCCGTACACTCTGATTTAATTAGCTCAAATGCTCCAAAAACCTCAGTATGGTCGGGGGTGGGTGTCTCTGGCTCCGAGATGGCTGCCCGTCCTGCACACCTCTCGAAATGCTCCCAGGTGACCGTGAGTGTAACACAGCCTCTGCTGAGGAAGTCCGACTCACTGCCTTCTCGTGGCGGAGGTGTTCCCACTAAAGTGAGAGGACGAAAGCCAATGCCCAGCGCTCTTCATCGAGTTGACTGAGGATGAGACGGCTAAACCCTGATGCCAAACCAACCATGGATGATGTATGAGGCTTTCAACGATATGCTCACCGGCATCTGTGGCAGAGAGGTTCACTGGACACCCAGGATGTTTGGCCTCATCCGAAGGGCGTATGAACTAAACATGCAGCCACGGGTTCCCAGTGGGTTACTGACCCCACGTTTCGTTCCGCTGCCTTGCAGGATAAGCTCTGGATAGTTTAAGGCTCCGGTTGTGGGCCCCTAAAATAAACCACCTACTTTGTCTTGGGCAACCTGGCAACATTGCGCCCACAAGCAAATCATGGACTCGGACTATCCACCCCTTCCTCCTTGATTGTACCATGTTCTGTTTGGCACAGTCTGAAATCAGGCTGGTGAGTAAAATACTTATGTGTATGTAATTAGCCATGATATATTATTTTTTGTGAAGTTTTATATTCCACATCGCAATTGGCATTCGACCGTTCTGACCAGATATGATTCCGCTACGTAATACAGAAGTGCAAATATGCGGAAAAATAGGGGTTCTATACATTTGCCGGGTATTGTATCACAGTCCGTGGATTTTAGATAAATGGTTACAGAGAATGAACAAACAATGCTCCATAAATAACAAGTGTTTATTCAAGAACGGTAAGTTCAGTTCAGTTTTTTTAACTAACTAACCTCGCTCTTTTGTGCTCTGGTATTGGTTCAGTCGAGATTGAAACGAATAAAAGCATAAAGAGCAAACAAACAGAAATTTGTGTATGAAAGTTATTTGGACAAGCAAAGAGTTCGATTGCAACTGTGCCACTCACCATGTCAGTTTATGCTACCAACCATCCGATGGGCGGATCTCGTATACCTCATCCGGAAGCCTAACATGCCCCACACAATCAAGTTCACCGGGTCAGGTTTTCACACCTTTTTGCCATGGTATGGGCTCATAATCCAATCACAGCCTGCCTCAGAGTACAACGTACATCGAGGAAGTTTATCCACCGGTGTGTGTAACACATGTCCCAATCATCCAAAACTGTTTAAACACAGCGCTTGTTTCAGAGACCGGTCTCTACTTCCTAACGTATAGCGCCTCACCTCATGATTTCCGATGCGGTGTTCCAACCACATTTAAGCAGCACCATAGAGATATCGATACTGTGCAGTAACAGAAAGGATTTTATAACAAATCATCGGAAATTTTGACAGAGTGAAAACGGGGAAAGAAAACAAGTATGACACAGGATCAACCGGTTGGGGCTTCAGTGGAGGTCTCAGGGATAAGAACAGAATTGTTCCAGTTCGTCGTGCAGCTCATCGGTCATTATGAACCTGTTGTTACGCTGCTGTCCACAACATACAAATCAGGTCCATGGATCTCACTAAACCGGCAAAATGGTATGAGTTTCTCTAAAACACACAAAAATTTATGACGATTATGTAGTGCCACCAGCCAGTGAACTGTTTACTCAAACGATTTGAGTACCTAGAGATCACAGAAAAAATATCCCGCAGAGATACAAACTCGTCATTATTCGAATTTTTAACTCACATTCGTATATTCAAAGCCACTATTTGTCAGCATGAATACTTTTGCACCATTGTGACGTAACCTGAAATGCAGAAGCATCAATGCAGTGAAATTGCTCTTTTCTGTGCAAGTGTTCAGAACTGACAGAAAATAGTTTACACATTAGATAGAAGAAAAATAGTGATGCGGAATAAAAAAATTATGAACCTATAAATGCTACCGGAAAATCCGAAGGAAAAGAAGTCAGAACAATACTTCACCCTGCGGTGTATTAGAAATCCAAGCTCGTGCGTGTACGTCCACGTAACTAGTTAATAAATGGATTATGATTATGACATAACCCAACCGAGTCATCTGAATTTCCCTTAAGGTAGTGAACCAAGTTCGTCAAATCCTTGCTGATTAAATTTGTCTTAAAAAAACCATTATGATATCTATGTGTATTTTCAGTAAACACAACTGAAGTGATTGAGTTAGAAGATTGATTAAATTCAGGTCAGACTTTGGGTTGCACGTCTTAAGATGGCCACTTAAATAAAGCAAATAAAATCTTGACAATGATTGTATGTTCATTACCGAACAAATTTCGCCATGCGGAGGAATGGAAGCACAATACTTACCTGTCTAGTAGGCTACACAAGCGGTTATCCTGGTCAAGATATCTATAAAGATCAGCAACCGTCCGACGTTTCAGTTCATCCTATATGGAAAGATTAGTTTTATAATTATTCATTTTTAGTAACAGGAAATTTGGGACTGGTTCCATCGGAAGGCAAATGATGGATATAAAACCATATTACAAAAACAGGACGTCCAGGCGTTGTCGAGATTCGAATGAAAAGCTACTTTTTGTTCAGTTTTTCGTTTCTAACTTTTCAACATTGTACCAGACAAGAATTGAAAATAAAAGAAATCCTGCATCATTTACTGTTGTTCACGTTGGCAGTTTTGCAGTTGTTGGCAGGCTCATGGGCAAAAAACTTGTTTTATCCGGAATGCATGACCTTGGAATAAAGGTCACATGAACGTCGTCTGCAGTGGTCAGACAGTGTAATGGACAAGCTGTAAGCCGTCATATTGACGTTCGACTAATGCAAACGCTGATGCCTGTCGATCCACTTACTGAGCCTCGACTCATGGAGTATTTCTTGTTATGCCTTTGCAGATTGGACATGTGTGGCCCCTCGGGTGAAGATCACTGAACCTTGCATACTACAGCTCTAGGCCAGTGTACTGGTGTTCGACTCATCTAGGAGGGGGGGGACCCAATGAGACGCTTGCTGAACTTCGGACTCAGAGTTTCCTGATTTTGTCGTTTCAGATCAAACACTTTCAGCCCCTAGCGGAACAGCACCAGCTCAGCGTACTGCAGTCAAACGTTCGTTTTGTTTTCGAAATGATGGAGAAATGTACATTCAGCAATCGAACATTTCACTTCTTTAGAAAATAGGAGAGATATAAAGGTATGAAAACGCACTTCGTTAAAGCAAGATGCGGTGAGCAAAAGTCAACATACTAGTCTTGGATAATGTTTTGTGCCTTTTGAAAAGGAAAACAACGCCAAAAGAGCATTAGATATATATCCAATAAATTTCTATAAGCCATTGTGAAGAAGGATGAGGCGAAGCAAGCTGCAACAACTTTCGGTCAGTCAAAAGCTACTATACGCTATTATACTATGTGCAATGGCGAAGAAATGAAAATCTCATCGCTATTTGGTTTTGTATTCGATTTTCGTTTCGTGCGAAATATTAGGTTCTAGGGGCCCACGAAAACGTGAACCATGATAGGAAATTCGCGGAGGAAATCCTTTCAATGACTTTGATGTCGTACAACTCGCTGCGCCGGTTAACAAGGACTGCATTAAATCATGATTAACTTAGTCGGGAGAGTATTATCTACGACATTTTGAACAATGCAAAATTTTTCGGGCTTAAAAAATGAATATTCTCACTTTGTTAGTTTAGTTTCTTCCTTAAAGACCACTTTGCTACCGGGTAATGCGTCAGACTATGCCTCAAATGAGAATGCTCATCTCTTAGCCATTAAATAGTTATATGCATTTACAGTAGCAAAACCATGGGCACATTAAAGTTCCGTTGTCACAAATGCCCAATAACGGCCCCAATTTGATCAGGTGGATAAGTTGTTTTTACTGTTGGACTACGTAGGCGAAAATATTGGAAGATGCGCAAGATAACCAGCCATATTGTTGTTCGGTTAGTGGACCTTGCCTAAAAAGCTGAAATAATTCAATGAGGATTAAGACAAATCAATATATTATTAACCGTGCAATCACATCAAAACTTCATAGTAGAACCTGACATTTCGCCATTTATGGTTCACATTCTCAAGTTTGTGAATCACCAAGAGGAAAGATAACCCAGAACTCCTTTGTATTTATTAGTTACCAAGTGGTAAGTGTACTTGACGCAAAAAGTTCGCTTCCGAGTTCAATATTAAATACAGGGGAGAAATAATTCGAAAAACTACAATTTCATTCAAATTTCAACAACAGCTGTGGCTGTATGTGAATGTGAATAACACCGATTACACGAAATTATGTGTATTAAAATAAGAAAT
The DNA here is from genome assembly GCA_948099385.1 of Fasciola hepatica. NCBI lineage: Eukaryota > Metazoa > Platyhelminthes > Trematoda > Plagiorchiida > Fasciolidae > Fasciola > Fasciola hepatica. The sequence goes on from CANUEZ040000019.1 coordinate 11,099,676, forward strand.
TCGATTTGACATATTAGACAAATTATCCAAGTAATAAGCGAAATTGTTGGCCCCGGTGAGACTCGAACTCGAGCACAGACGCCGCCTATACTAGTGCGCACTGTATGGAGACTTTCCATGTTATTTTAAGGGCTGTTGGGGGCTATGTAGTTTGTCAGGACCGAACGAGATTCGGAGCGTATCAAAAAAACGATGCTCTGTGAGGTGTGTTAAACGAGGAATATCTAATATCTACAACGCGGCTTTGTCGGCGGAAAAATTACTATAAGCTGACGTTTCATTTGCCGCGAATAACCATTCTTGAGGCAGTTTTACAAACAAATGACTGAGTAGTCCTCCAACTCGGATTGGAAACGTGCTGAGCGCTTTTCCATCAATCTTTGGCAATTAGCACCAGCCCTGCTTGTGTTAATCGGATTGACAAGGCAGATACCCTTATAGTTGGAAGTGCACCGATATCACTAACTAATAAGCAACCCATAGGTCACATCGTCAGCTGACCTCGTCACCGGTGACTGATAATGGGAGCGGGTGTGGTTGAGGACCAAGTAATCTAATCGACGAACGATTTAACATGCACGTACACCATCGCGGAACTGCAATGGATTCTTCAGTCATTTGGCTGTAAGACTGCCAGGAGAAATGTTACTCGTGGTAAACGAAACTCCGGCTGGCCATGATTCTTCTGCCGACAAGGCCGCATTATTGGTACTATGTTTCCTCTCTTGAGGGTTACAGTAGGGTCGTGAGGACACCTGATCCCAAGTATTTCAATTTATCCTGCCGTCCGACGCTGTGATATGCATTGCTGAGTCATTTTGGACTTACGTGTTCGATTTATTAGATTTTTTGAGAAGGCTGGGATTTCAAACAAAACGGGCTGTACTTACTTGGTGCATCCAATCTCTAGCAGCACGTACGTCCTCATAAATGGAGGTGTATGACATGTAGAGATTACCCCGCTTGACTCCGGTGTCCATTTGAACGTAATCGGGATCGGAGGTCAGTAAGTTAATGATACAGGACAGCATGTATATTTCTGAAAACAAAGTTCGTTTATACTTTACAAAAAACCTGGGAGACTGAACAGTGTGTTCATTATTTCAATTCTTTTTTCGTCATATTTGATAAATTTGTTCGGATACATAGCTCGAAGCTGCTCTCTGTGGCGAAATTTTGTTGATTATTGACGACAATTACCCTTGAATCAGCTTGAAACCACGCAAGCAGCGCAGTATATTTCCGAATTGATCCATTTTCAGAAGTGTGCCATACATGCAATCGAACCACAAGCCTCTATCAGAAATTGAAAAAAAAACAGCTTCATTTTAGGGAGCGCGGTAATCCTAAAACTGATAGCTTGTATAGGTGTCAATATATGTTTCATGCGCAAAGATTTTTTATGCAACGTAAAAACATGAACAAACAATATGCACACGGGTACTTCGGTCATGCTGTCACCTCGGTAACACTTCAAATTCTCTTAACTGCTAATTCTATTCCGGAAATATGATTTAAGTTACTATCTCTTAAAGCAATCCAGTCACACATTATACAAAAAAAATCGCAGAAGGCAATCCAAAGGAGTCAACTGAGGGACGAGTAGAAAAGTTTAGTTGGTTATGACAACTGCTCGAGTTGTCTCACCTTCAACAACTCACGCCGCGAATTCCTTGTACCCCAAAACTAGAAATCTAGCAATCAGTGTGGTTTATGTTTCCATATCTTCTTGTCGTATCATGGACAGAACACCCCGTTCATTCCGGTGCACAAAGCATACGGGGGACGTGTTCCATTTCTGATTCGAGCTAACCTTTAGGAATTGATCACTTGGTCCAGAAACTGATTTCCGATCCCATCACTTTGTTACTAAATTCAGCATCACTGACGTGGTGTTTTCATTACGTGCGAGCAGTGCTCCGGAGGCAGAAGTTCAGTTCGGTTCAGTTCAAATAAACTAAATACGGTGGATTTGGCTGTTATCTCTCAGCAGTAGCCTCAATTGGAAAAAGTGAAATAGTTTGGGAAGGGTAAGAAGAGAACTGAAAATAGTATCAAGCCGATAAAATTTGGTAATACAAGCGCGCCAATGGTTGTAACACCGAACCATATGCTTCAACATATGCATCTACTGAGTAGAGGGATCTCTTGAATCTCACCCGGAAAGTTTAACATGCCCTACATGGCTAACTTCACCGGATGGGATCCTTATACCTTTCCTCCACGTCATGGACTGGCCCCCTTGCTCATCTCTTAATCACAACCCTTCTCAGTAAACATTACGCGTTAAGGAATCCCATCCGGGGGAGATGCGCAACGAATGCCCCAATCTTCCAAACCTGTTGACCTTTAGTGGTTCATCTAATAATCTGGCTCGTGTGCCTAATACTCTGCACCGAAAATTAACACTGAGGATATGGTTGGTAAGAGTCATACGCATCCGTCCATCTGGCGTCAAATTACCACGTTAGATGTGGATGTTAAGATTAAAAACCTCATCTGATTCCAATACTTTCATGACAGGATGACGTTAAGTTCGAAGCAACCAAGCCCTGTAAGAGCACTTTGAATATTAAAGGTGTGAGATATGTCCTGCATATGACTACCCTACTTATGCAACCATTCATGTCAGTATATAATATGCTTTTTGCTATCAATCGCAGTGTCGTCACGCATTCCACGTCAGGTAGTCTTCTGATTTCTATACTGCTATGATCATAGGAGGCTTGGGTCACTTCCAGACACGTTCTGGCTGAAGGAGATAATCCTGACGAAAGCCATCACACATTGAACACAAAACCAGAGCACTGAAGTTCCGATTTAAAATGGGGAAACAAATGCATATATATAAACACTCAACAGATGGTAAAACATTCTGCCAAAATTTCAACAAGAGGCCCTAGATTTCGACACTCTTTGATGACTGATCTGTGTGACGAAGCTCAACAACACTGTTTTCTCCTGCTAATATCAATTATCACAAGCTCCGTACTAACAGTACTTGTATTTCATACCCAGACAACCAAAAGACCTATAAAATATACACCTTTGTGTACTTGGAAAGCATAGATAAACTACAAATGGTGTCAAAAACAACTAAAAGGCAAACTAAGGGAAAGGAATACTTAAATCCAAGGATATTGAGTTGAACAGGATAATCTTTCGATCAATAAGCCGAGCCCCTGAACCCAAGGCCATGTAAGACCCTAACTTGGTTTTCAGTCTTACTAGGCAGCCTATTCAGTAGGTTAGAAACCGGTGGACGTTTGTCAGTTCGGTTAGTCAGTCTGAACAATCAATAATCATACACTGGGTGCCGCAGTTCTGGTTTCTGTTTCACAGCATGAACACCAAACGGCAGTTTAATCAATCAAGATTGAGAAAGGAACGACTGATAGTTGTATCACGTCAGTGGAGATAGTATACGAGGACAAAATCGCCATTGGTTGCGACATCTGGCCACGTCCTCTAACGTGTTAAACCAACGAATGTGAGAGAGCCTAATACACCCTACATGGCAAAGTCCACGGTTTATAATTTTCACACCCTTCCTCCATGTCATGGACAGACATTCCTTTCTCCTCTTTCACCCAGTACCTATCCATTCCAACCACTCTCTGCCTCATCGAACTCTGCGCGCCGCGGGATTCTGACCGAAGTCATGTCCCAACCACCCTAGCCTCGTGAGATTAAGCGTTTTGTGTGCCCGACGCTCTCCTCTGAACCTAAGCACTGATTAAAAGTAACGGTCCACGGAGGCCCAGTGAAAGTGAGCTAACCGAGGAGTCTGACAGATAGCTGATTCGCTTTCAGGGATGTCGCCGGGATCGTCGGGCAGAGCACTTTAGGGAACAATTCAGTCGACCCACTTCAATAGTAGACCTTTCGAATATACCTGCAAGATAAACGATACAGATAAATATCACTACTTCATCAGAAATGAAGATTATCCGGGAGATGGGTTGTTTAAAATAATACACAGCCGCTGGATAGAACAGGTTGTTCCCACCTCTTCTCAGGGATGGGGACAAAGCTTTCGTTTCGGAGTTGGCGACTCTCCTTCGAATAATCTAGGTTAGTAAATAGGTTCATAGGGAATGGTGTGAGTGGCTGATTGTGCTGATTTACAATAGAGGTAACAAATTATCTTATGAAAACCACAGGGAAATTAACATGGCAATTGCTACATGCAAACTGCTTAACTGGCTTGTTCTCCACCGACATACAGTATCCACGAAAGGTCGAAGTGTGAGAATCAAGTCGGTTTCAGACCCGGCCGGGGTTGAGTCGACCACATCTCCACTCCTCGACAAATCTTAGAACAGAGAAACACCTCCATAAGCTACAATTCTTGACTTTCTTAATCTAACGGCGGTGTTCGATTCAGTTGACCGCACAGATCTCTGGCGCCACATCTCATTGGAGGGTGTGCTAGAAAAATTTATCTATCTCTTCCAATGCTTGTATGCAAACAGCCAAAGCCGAATTCGTGCCTACAGGGATCCTTCACAGAGTTCGCCACTGAAAGTGGCGTTCGTCAAGATTGCTCTCTTGCGCTTTTACTCTTTTATTTTTCATTGAATTGACTCTTGAAATAACCCTATCCTCGTGTGAGAATGGTGGGGTTGAGATCTGCTCAGGAAGTAAGCTTTCTGACTTGAAATAAGCGAGCGCTATTTTTCTGCTGAGCGAAGACCCAAGTTTTTCTAGACGGACTAAAAACAGTGAAGCGATGTTTGGGATGCTTTCTGCACCTTCAAGGTGTTAAATGTTGCACCACAACTGGGCTAGTGCTATACCAGACCTTGTTTTGGCAGCAAAAGCTCTATCTGAGGCAGATAAAACTTTCCAGCTGTGCAGTTGCATCTCATCAGGTGGACAGACATCAGATAAACTGCCACCGCATATACAGAAGGCACGTTTGGCTTTGTCCAACCTCCGTCATCTGTGGCATCAGAGTGACATCCGGTTGTCTGTCAAGCGTCCAGTTTACACTCCAGCAGTTAGATCGGTTCTTCAAAAGAGCTTAGTAATGTGACCGTAAAAGGCAGAATATAGGGAAAGAATATCGGTGTTCGAACATGAGTATCTCTGTAGCATTGCCCGAATATAGTGGGAGCACCGTATGAGCAATGCTGAGGTTAGACGTAGGGTCTTGAGGACCAGAGGTCATTCATCGGAACAAAAACTGAATATAAATAGGTTAAGGTGGTTGAGATATATGTTACGCATGCCCACCGATAGACTTCCTCGGCGTACGCTGTTCTCTAAGGCAGGTGGTGGCTGGAAGGTAGGTTGAGGTGATCAGTCCGTGATATGGAAGAGGGGTATGAAAACCTTGACCAGTGGACTTGACCAAGTAGGACGTGTTAGACTTCCGGGTTAGCATCTACGTGACATGCCTTCCAAACGGTTGGGGGCAATAACTGATATATCTAGGTTTCGTGACCAGTGGTGTAGTTGCGTTTGAAATGTCTCCTTGTCTTCTTGACTTCCGTTTACTATTTTGTTCTCGGCATTTTCATTTTCACTTTCAGTTCCTATTCATTTTTCTCCTGCCTTGGAAATGATGCTGAATAGCAACCAGAACCAAAGCACCTTAGTGTGAGATTGATAATTCGAAGAACAGCTGAACTGGTGTCAAAGTGGCTAATACTACAACAGTTGGGCCATTTCTTTACTGTCCAAAAGCTTGCCCACTGTGGACGAGCAAAACACAGAGATTAGCGGCATTCGAACACCAGTTTCACGACACCTAAACATATCACTTGTTGCCTCCAACCGTTTGAAAGGCATGTCATGTAGATGCTAACCCGGAAGTCTAACACGTCCTACTTGGTCAAGTCCACTGGTCAAGGTTTTCATACCCCTCTTCCATATCACGGACTGATCACCTCAACCTACCTTCCAGCCACCACCTGCCTTAGAGAACAGCGTACGCCGAGGAAGTCTATCGGTGGGCATGCGTAACATATATCTCAACCACCTTAACCTATTTATATTCAGTTTTTGTTCCGATGAATGACCTCTGGTCCTCAAGACCCTACGTCTAACCTCAGCATTGCTCATACGGTGCTCCCACTATATTCGGGCAATGCTACAGAGATACTCATGTTCGAACACCGATATTCTTTCCCTATATTCTGCCTTTTATGGTCACATTACTAAGCTTTTTTGAAGAACCGATCTAACTGCTGGAGTGTAAACTGGACGCTTGACAGACAACCGGATGTCACTCTGATGCCACAGATGACGGAGGTTAGACAAAGCCAAACGACCCTTGTGTTTACAGAAAAACAATCTTTACGGTATCCGACCTCCAGGTAAAATACAATTGCTTTCGGTGTCGACAGCATTTCACTGTCGTCCGGCTCATTACAACACCTGACCTATTAGTACCTTGCGTGGTTTCTCGCTCCGAGTCCCAGAGTCTGGCTGCCGGCTCTCTCTAAAAGTAAAGTGGTATTTGAGGCTATCACGTATTACACTTCTACTGCACTAATGCGAAAACATGTAATGAAAAACTTATTTATCTGATTTGTTACATCTCCGAACACAAGAAGATTTGGTGTTTTTCGCTGTAGTATATGTTTTGAGATCAGTACAGTGAGAGGGGCACATCTCACGGTGTCGAAGATCCACAGCAGTGTAAAGAATTATTTACCGTCATGACCGCAAGGTTTGAGTTGGAAAAGTCCACAGTTCTCAGATAGGCCAGATGTGGTAACGAAGTGGGATATAAGGGATTTCTGTCTGTTGGACCAACCCAATCCTGTGCCGCAATCTTGCACTTTGAACACGCAGAACGCATACCAAACACTGCTACGCAGTTTTCCATGCTAATGTCTGTGTGGATTTTGTCTGGCAAGCAGGATTCTTTTCCAGTGTCACTTTAATGAATAAGGGTTTCGTTCCTCATCTATCTTACTACACACTAAAACGTTGTTCCCAGACTGATTATTATACTACCTTATTGGTTGACTCATCTACTCAGTTTTTGTTACTTTGTTTACGCAAGGTCACTTGGTTTCTTGAGTGCATTATTAATTAATTTTTGAGACCACCTGACGAGCCTATACCCCAGTCACTATGGTAGCAGTTACCCATGCATCACTCAACGCGGATGAGGTGGACATTCAAAGCTCGAATGGCTGCGCTATTTCATCTGATTCAAACATCACATGATAACATAAAGTAACAGAGTTCCATACAAAAAACCCTCCGGGTAACGAGGAAAACCAATGTTTTGCAAGACAGTATTTAAATGGATTATCACTAGGTCTTTAAATTAAAAGCGACTGTAAGATAGTCAGTGGATAGAAGGAAGAATATAAAAGCCGGAACTTGTATAGGTGCAGGTGTATGAGTGAGACAGTACGGACAGTTAGGTTTCGCAGACAACGTAAAATGGGGATAAAAGCTGTCTAGAAGCACTCCTACGACAAATTTAGGATCGAGTCGACTAACAGACCACCTGAGCTTACTAGTATCTCACTATTACCTAGGACCATGAGATCATAATGACTTAGCATGGTGTCTTTCGATGGTCGGCGCATGAGCAAGTAGATGAGACATGTTCGTGAACAAAAGCAAACGTCAGTCACTGACCAAAGTCTAAATAAAAGTGACTGTAACGGGTGATAGTAAACCGTTCACGGTGGATGCCGCTCAGAAAACAATGAATTCAGATGTTGCAATGACTGCCGACAAGTGGGTTAAGCAGCGTTAGCTGGCTGCTTACAAGACTGGGGAAGTTTTTTTCGGTTGAGATTGGTAAGACAGTAGTGAGGGCTACACTTAAAATACTCTCTCCAGGCTCGGGTATGTTTCCCCCAAAAAATTGTGATCTGCTTAAAAAATGTTGAACTACTGGTTTCACTTGGATGGTCAAAGGGTTGATGACTCATCTGAGCAGGCTATTCATCAAACAACGAAACGAAGTGGTATAAAACTGTAGAAGAAGCTGTAAATCAATGTGCGAGTGAACTTCTTCAGTAGCAGAGTAGTGGGAGTGTGGAATAAGTTAACTGAAGAGGCGGCAGGCGCACAAAATTTTGGCTTATCTAAAAAAATGCTGGATGTTGAGTAGGGTGAGATACTACCGGTGGAATATTAGGACTTCCAGGGAAGTAAGCTGGAGCACTAAGAGTAATGGTTATATTTTGCATCAGAAGTGAGAAGTTCATAGTCATTTACTTTTCAGAAAAACTGGGGCATTAAACCACTATCCGTATAAAACATTAGGATGAGATTGCAACGATCGCACTGATGATCACCACTAGGAGAACTATGGACGCTTGACTGACCCCAGACACAATGTCCTGTGCAACCTGAACTAAATGAAGTATGGAGACCTCGTTAGGTTAATACAACCCAAAGACCGCAGCTTATAATGTTGAAGAGACCAACCCACACAGCACAAAACGCAACGCTGTTAGACGTAACCTTCATGACGTGTTACATGAATTATTGCCAAATTTACTAAATGCTGTAAAGCAGTGAGTTTTATGAAAATTTCGGGACCAAGTTCTGGTCCAATTAGGATTATTTATTTCGATCATCAACCATGTCATCAGGCGGTGCCTTATTGGCTCGATTCATTCCATGGCGGAAGGTGGTTTTTATTGTAAAAGAATGTGTTCCAGTAGTAGTTAATCTCCTAATGACATGTACATGTAGCTTGAGTGCAACGTATTATCTTTTTTATATTTGTGTTCATGATACAATAAAAGCTTGTGTAGCGTATATATTTATTATATTGAAATTAGTTTGTAGTACACATTGTCGTAGAGATGTATAACATACGTTTTAACCCGCATAATTATTAAACTGTGGAAAATTTCATTCTTTCATTGGTTCAGTGATATGTTACTGTGTGTTGTTTACAGTTGTCTAAGTGAGATATGCATCATACTGTCCAAAGAGAGCAAGTGGCGGAAGTACTGATGGCGAGCATGGAAGACTGTAAATTGGCATGAACGAACTTCAGATTGCAACGTTCAAGCGTTATCTACACATATTTGGTTGGGACTGTACGAAACATGTTGGTCACATGCATTGGCGAACAAGTTGCAATAAATTTTTGTTGGCTCGGAAGCTCTCAACGGCAACCAGTTTATGATCACAACATAACCGTGGCGATCAATGCTTATTTGATTAATTCGATATTATTCAGCCACCAGGTGCCGTTTGTAATAGTGAATGGTTCGTGAAGGAACCCATGTACACCAAATACAGTGGTTTGCCAACGCTCAAGATTGCGACAAATCAAGAAGAATACCCGGGTAAGTAATTTTTTCACCTATTGGCACGTTATTCAAACATTTAAGATGGCTGTTCTATCATCGTTATTTCCGCATTGATTCAGCTCACATACATGAGATCTCATTTCATCACACACGTATATTTATATGTATAAATATATACATCTAATCGCACTCTATGCCCATTTTTTCCGTTCATTTTCCAGTTACATCAGTAGCATTCTGTTAGCGAAATAACAACACATTTTTATGACTTTGGTTTTCAACAACTTGGTACTGTTCTATCGCGTTTTAATATTTAACAATGCAAAAATCTTTCTTCAACTAAAAAGGTCTACACAACAATTCAACCTCCTTTTTACAGATCACGAATTGAAGAACAATCTGGAAAATAATATGAAAGACGGAAATGACGAAAATGGAGCAATTACCGGTTTTTGCATACATTCACATTGTAATTTTACATGATGCATTTCCTTATCTTTATGTGATATGTCATTCTTTTGCCAAATAACGGCAAGTTAGTGGTTGAATTTTATTAGTTGGAGAATAAAATAACGCTAGATTGAACAATGGTACAAACTGCAAATAAAAGCAAGAAGAATGAACAAGCTGCAACTTCCGCGCGTTTATTTTCCACGCGTTGGGCGCGCCTGACGCTATCCCACTTAGGGGCCGGTAGCGATGCCTAACATCTTCCAGCGAGGCGCTAGGCTTTTCGATAGTACGGCCCCACCTCATCTCAACCCTCTCCTAATTGGGTAAACCTTGGGTTTTTTCTTTGGGATGGCCTCGCCGATATCCGTATTCTGGTAAGCCTATCTCCTGAGCTGCATTAACTGTACTTGCTCATTCACAAACTAGTAAATAAATCCAAAACCGATTGTTTTTGGAGTGATTTTTGGACGGTTTCTGAACGGTTTCCGAGCGGTTTGTGCCAGTCGTCTGAAATATAAAATATGCTCCGGTAATTTCTGTCACTGTCCCCGAATTACGTTTTACGATGCTCATTCCTGTATCCCAATTTATGATTCTCCGAATATTTGTCCTTGTTTTACCTATTTTGAGGGGAAAGTAGGGCGATTTATACAGAGTTATTCCACGGGATTTCGACGAAATAAATCAGAATATGTAAATAAAACGCCAACTAAGCATTCCACAATTCTCTGGTCATCGATTTCTTTCGTATCAATTCGTTGTCAATCCGTGTAGAATAGATACTAAAAAACCAACCGACCGAAAACTGATGTTACGAACGGGCTGGGTGCTACAGGGGCTTTTATTATGAAGCAAGATTCGAAAACGAATGGAGTTTTTAACTCCTAAAACGCTGCAAATAACTTAAACGTTTATATCAATTTTTTTATTCAAATGGTGAACTCACCGGATTGGAAATGACGGTTCATATTTGAAGTTCATAATTGCCTCCGGGTACCCCACGTGAACCAGCCTTTGCTTCAAAATATCAAATGCGAGTTCTTCGTAAGCCGGAGATTTATATTCTGCATAAGAGCTACGACGTTAAAAAAAATTTTAAACCAACGAGCTAGAGTGTAATCCATATCAAAGCCGAAAAATCGAATCTTGTCCAGCTGAAGACTACGGTTGACAAATATCCTGACAACATGATCAGGAAAAAACAACCGGTCAAACCTATGTTTAGTTTCTCTCTTTTGAACCTTAGGACTGTAAAGCATATCTTGACAGTTGAAAGAATCCGATGACATCTTGTACACAAAGAACAACGATGGCCAAAATACCGACAGAAGTGAAAACCGTATTTATAGGCCGTCCTGACCTAAATAAGTGCATGAGAGTGACGCAGTCAAACAACGGGGATTCCGGAGCATTCCACAAATTCTATCGAGGTTGCATAGGACTGTTGAATTAATCAGCCGATCACTCTGTCTATCGCCTGGTTGACTGTACTTTTCGCGCACGCGGCAACTGCAAGCTCTATTTCTGACACACTTCCTTGGCACGCGCCAGCTTGCGGTCGTTTTACTCAGGCCCAGTGAGAATACATGCGGTTGGCACTCCACAGTCCTTTCTTGTTGACTTCTTCGATGATTGCAATAGTAGAAGCTGAGGGAATTTGGCCTTCAGTAATTGGTGAGCCCTTTCCATTTATGATTTTTGAATAATCCTGCCGAAGTGATCCAGCCAGGTCACGTCTTCGGTAGATTTTCCCTCCCTTCGTCCGCCATCTATTCAGCCTAACATCAGTCAGATGTTTTTGTTCGCGTTTTTGTATTTAATCTGGGCTTTTCTTAACTCCGCACATTTTTCTTGTTTGCATCATCATTGTTGTACCAGTCAATTTTCACTCCCGTTGATTCTGAGAATTTGTCGATCAGACTTTTCCAACAAACTTTTGGGATTCTACGCTAGTCCATTTCCACAGAGCACCTTTTTCCCAATGAATAGAGAGTCTTAGCCCGAATATGAACCGGAGTGCCATGTAGCGCATATGAAATTACCGGGTTTCGTACCGGAAGATCCGGTGTTCATCTCCATCCTCGAGTCTCGTTTCCAGGAGAATCGCATATCTAGTCAGCAGTTCCAGCATGATAAGCTGATCGCAGCAGTCCCTGCCAGTGTGATCCCACAGATTCGGGATATCGTTATGAACCTCCAGGTCACAGCCCGTACGACACACCGGGAAACTCTGATTAAGCGCGTGGCAACGTCGGAACAGAAATTTATCCAACACGTTCTCCCTGGAATCCAGTTGGGAGATATGACCCCGTCGCAGTTGTTACGGAAGATGCATTCATTGGTAGGTCCCACGTCCATAGACAACTCAGCCTTGCGCCAACTATGGATGCAGTGGCTTCCACCACAAGCTCAATGCACAGTTTCCGTTCTTATACAAGGTCAGCCCCTGGATAAGTGCCCAGAGGCTGCAGTCAAAGTCCTCGGGCAGGCACTTGCTTTAGCTCCACAGTCCCAAGCGTACTAAAACACCGCTGTTACTCCACCGGATTCTGCTGTTTACTCTGCGGCGACAACCACTCAGCACAACGCACCAGGTAGCAACTCTGGCTTTCAGGTGTTATGCCAGGAGGTCCGTCGTTTAATGCAGGTGGTCGAACAGCACGGGACCACCATCAATAGTCTCCGTTCACGAGGCCAAAGCAGTCGCCGTTCTACCTCGAAAGCCTTGAGGGAAAAGCACAATCCGAATAGTGATAATGATAATGATAACGATAAAGGCTTATTTCGGATAACCCCGAGACATGCTGTAAGGCAAGATCAAACGTTAAAATTGGACGCAGAGTCCGAATTCCAAGAGGATAATTCGGGTATGTGCACTCGATATTGTACAGGAGAAAGTATTTGAGTCACTCTCTGTGGCGGCGCCCGGCAAACTTGAGCTCAAGGTCGGGTGGCCAACCCGGCCAAGTCAGGGTCGAGCTGGTCGGAGGCAGTAGACTCTTACTGAAATATTACAAAAAGAGGGACTGTGCATGGAAAGAATCAAACAATGGACGAAAGTTTTGTTCACTTTGAGGAAAAAGAAATTTCCAAGGGAGACATGAACCAGCTATAGCGCTCCGCGGAGTATGGCACGGCTTTGGATTGGAAATCAGACGATGAAAAGAATGAATTCGCAGACAAAGAACAATCAGAACCTTTCAGAGATTACCCTTGTAACGTTCAGCGACCGAATTTCGGCTGAGTCAGTTAAATACCCAGTGAAGGACTGATTTGTAGAGAAAGATTGCCTAGGTGATGGTGAAAGAAGTGGCCGGATGTAAACATGCTATCGTTGCGCACATTGTTTACTCCCAGAAAGATGAAATCTGATGCACCAAAATAGAAACGGGGACTGGGCGACCAATCAGTTTGTGATGCATAGCCATGATAGTCGCAGATGCACGGTTTGCAAAGATGAGTATTTGAATGACAGGTAGGTATTTACGTATGATTATCGACATTCAAGGGCTGAACATGACGACTAGAGAGATGCAATGATCAAAATTGCCTGAGAGGATTTACCAAGATAGAATACCGGATATGAAAAAGCACCAACATTCGATGAATTCGTTCGCAAAGTTAGGCGGTGAAGTAGTTGACAGATAAAATACTATCTGTTGGCATTCTTTGTGAAAAGTGGATCACGTGATGTACGGATGTTTCTCAGATGTGAATATACGGAGAAGGCATGAATCTTTGCAAGGTGAAGATATTGCAATGCTACAGCCGTTTGGGCGAACAGAGGGACTGATGGGGCGAGCAAACTGTCTCAATATCGTCAACTGTTGGGGTGCTCTAGAGACAAATCTTCCTCAGTGAAACATCCCGTTTTGACGTTGTGCGGGGGAAGTGCATGGCAACAAAAGTGTGGCCTTTTTCAAACATATCGGCAAATGCTATAAAGAGAGGCGAGTTTTGTCTTGAGAATCGGTTAAGTTTGCGAATGGGACAAGCCGGTGGTTTGGCACGAATCCTCGGGAAAAAGAATCATGAACGGTAGGCCGAGTACGGTACCATTCTTTTAATCCCATGATAATTACGTGCTAAGGAAAGCAAGTTTTGCCGGAAGTAAGAGGCGGTAAGTTAAGATGGCGAAGATGAAGACGAGTGCGATGAAAAATAGGCTATAACTGGGGGAGATAGTTCCATATTTGCGGCATTTCTGGTGTATAAATGTTTTTCTTGCCGCAACCAGTGCTGGTGGGTGGGGCTGACCGTGCGTTACACACCCAACCTGAAAACCATTTTTGGTGATAGGAGTTGCGAACCGCCATCCTAACTGCGCCCGAACATCGTTGCAGACGTCCTGCACGCCCGATGTGCTCCGACCAAAGTGATGGATCTGACCGCTCCAAGCATCGGCTGGCTTCGCTTGAGTGACATTGGCGTAATCACATGGAGATCGAATAGTCCAGGAGCTTGCGACCAGGTTGCGAGTGGTCCTGGAGAGCGTGGCCAAGGTGATAATGACGAAATGACGGGCGGGTATCGATTTTTCAGCGGGAAATGTGGGCCAGGTATCGCGCCGAGCCATCGAAGTGAAAGCACGCATCAGTAGTGGTCTGGAAAGGTATGAACAGAAAAACGCAGTCTGGGATGCTGCCAGCTGGGGATCAACGGTCAGCAGTAAAGAGAAACCTCTAGTATCTAGAAATTGGTACTACTTGGTAGAAGGTTCTACTTTGCAAAACACAAGGTTATACAAGAAAGCTTAACAAAACTTGAGTGATATATACGGCGACTTGTGTGTTACGTAGGTCTCGCGGCCCCTGACTCAGACCCGCGTGTCAGTAACCCAAACCATCTTCGTACGCTCGCTCTTCCAAAGTGTATGGATCATTGTTTGATATGAGTGTCAGGACATCAAGCCGTCTATTTAATTCCTCTTTAAATCTCAGCAAGTGGCCTATTGCACGGGCATTTGGTAGAAGTTTATTCCACATTTGTGAATATTTAACAATAAAGATATTGGACCGTAGGCTGGTTCTCGAGGACGGCACAATGACCGAATGGCTGCTGTGTCGTAACAAATACCTTAAGCTTAATGGATCTCGTACCACAGCGGAGGCTTTGCAGGATCTTTATTTTTATAGTGAGTGGAAAAAGGACAAGTTGTTCTTTGTCCATCGGAGGCAAAGAGGTTCGAGGTGTAGCAGGTCACAGCGCTGTTTATAGTTGAGACCAGACGAATATCCAACTGTTTGTTTAGTGAAGGTGCGCTGATCATTTTCTATGGCTACCCTATCAATCTGGAGCATGTTGGAGCCAACTACTGAACTATACTCTAGCAATGGTCTAACGCGTGTTGCAATAATAATAATAATAATATTGGTATATTTCTCGGCCATGGTCGAGAGGCACGCGCTAACGCATGATCATGGTGTAACATGTTACTCAGTAAGATGAAATATTCACAAAATTCTAAGTATGAAAGTCGAGAGTATCAGAGATGGAAAAACATAGACAGCAACAGTTTGAATGGATCATTCTGATAATGGTTTGCGCGGCAGTTTTGAACCAGTTTCGAATCCGGGCTAGGCAGTGGTGCGCGGTGGAGATGTAGAAGAAATCGTTAACGCAGTGCTAAGGAGGCATTATGAACAAGAGTGATGCAAGCCAAGGAAACCGGAGGCCAACTAAGGTTCTGCAGATGGAGTAAATTTTGAACAAGAAGAAAAGGGTGAAAAATCGACGCATGCGAAGAGGATAGTGATTTATGAAGACAATGCAGACCCTGAATGACGGATTTACTGGAGTTCGAAAAACGGAATGAGTTTTGAATCAAGAGGACATGAGGCCAATTTCGTGAAAGTGAACTGGTGGATGTGGGAGAAACAGCAGTCCATAAAAAGTAAGTTTAGATTCAAGGCCAATAACATGTACTATTCAGAAATAAGAAGGCGCAACTGGAAGGTTCTCGAGAAGTGGAGAGTCAATTTCCAGCCGGCTACGGTTCGGAGGAAGGATAACCTGTGGTAACGGATAATAAAGTGGGAAAATCTTTGCATGGACTTCAGCGTTATTATGCTGTTTCACTGACAAAAATATGTGTGTTGATGCATTTGCCTTCAGTGTTATTCAGCGTCATTTCTGGCTATGTACGGCTTCGAATGCGTAAGTTTCGTCTGGCAGGGCACAGTATGTGTCGGTCAATCAGCCGAGTGTGGCTGTATATTATCGGCATGCGCGTGAACCGGAATTCGTGTTCGTTGCGTTAGAAAACGCTGAACGATCTGATAAGCAATTAGGGGTATCTCCTGTTGTGTGGTTTGATTTCAGTCTCAGTTGCTATGGTAGGTTCCACTTGAGTCTCTATCCGTGCGAGTCAAAGCGGCATCCTTGGTTAGCCAATTTGGCGACTGAGATGGTGAGAGACAACGAACCTGAAATAAAGGGAGATTGCAGTCTGGGCGTGGTTCCAGCTGTGGGTTATGATAATATATGAAGACAATAAACAATGGATTGGTTAGGTCTATGTGAGTGGGGCATGGGTAAAACAGACTCGCAGTGGATTTGAGCTATACTGCTGCAGGCCGACGAAGTTGTCTACACTGGCTTGGTAACTGTGTATGCATTTCAAAGGATTCGTGATTTGCCCGTATAGACACTGAGTTCACTTTCACGCTAAAGGAATGTTTTGTGAACCAGTCCTATTAACCTGCGGGACCTGCGAACTTGAGTGTCCGTTTGCTCCGAGAGGTTGAACGAACAGGAGTTGTATATGCCCAGGTCGCGTACTGATGATTTGTTGGGGATCAGGTGACCACCTATACTAAACGTTTCGGGAGGGACATGACACTTGTATGTGAGAGTGCAGCTTTTGTCCACCGAGGACTTCATTACCCAGTCGGTACACCACGAACTGAGCATCCGTAAGTCCTCCGATATTTTTGCTATAGTATTACCCAATGAATTGAGGTTGAAGGTGTACAACAACTTTGCATCATCAGCAAACAAAAACGGAGTTCCATGGCAAACCACGGCAAATATATCATTTATGCACATGAGAAACCACAGCGGGCCCAGTGCGCTACCTTGGATCACACCGCTGGTTACAGGGCTGGGTGTGGAAATTGTGCCATCAACGTTTACCACTTGACTGCGCCAGGACAAGTATGGTTCTAGCCAGCCATTTAGTGGGTCAACAATGCCGTACTTCTTAGACTTTGACAACAAACGAATGTGCAACACCCGGTCGAGGGCTTTAGACATGTCTAAAAAGACTGAGATTACTGTCTTACCATCATTGGCAGCTATCGTACTAAGGTTCAGAAAGTCAGTCATACAATTTCCGCAGGATCGATGTTTTAAAAAACCGTGCTGACCCCTACTTATAAGGTGATCTTTTAGAAGGTAATCTGTTAGTCCAACTTTTATTAATCTTTCCATAATCCTCGATACCACTGAGGCATGATTACCAGGCCGGTAGTTGACCGGGTCCTCCCGTGTTCTCATCTTGTGAATTGGAATAATAACCAAAGTTTTCCACTGTGTAGGGTACCAACTAAAGCGCATAGACAAATTGAATAAATTCGATATAAGAACTGGGATATCTGGGCCGCCCAATTTTAAGACAGCCGATGGTAACGAATCCGATCCGGGGTGGAATGACTTTTTGAAATTTGAAATTAAAAGCTCGATTTCGGAAGGCAGGAATGTTACAGAAGAAAGTGACTCATATGATGGTACTGGTGGATTGTAGAAAAATAGTGCTGTGTCACTAGTTAAGGAATAAGCAAAAAACGTGTTAAGCTCTTCTGCTATATCCAGCGGTTTGTCGAGGCACGTGTTATTGAAAAAGACAGAAGAGATAGATGAAGTTGTTTTGGGGATCCTCGACTTCATCAGTTTTGCAAGAATCTTGACTTTCTTGGAATCACGTAAGGTCCTGTGTTCCTATTGTATTATTTCACTCTCGGAGTACAGTTTTATCGTTTCAGCCAAACGATTTACCTGTATAAACAGTGAAAAGTCCCATGTTTTAAGATAAACGCTTTGGAGTCTACCTAACCTCAAGTTGAGACGAGACAATTTATTGTCTTTCGGGCAGATTGACGATCCTTTTGATGGGGTTATTCGGTTGAGGAATCGTTCATAGATATAGTAGATTTGATCTGCCACCAGCTGGGGGTCCGCACTTTGAGACAAGGTGTCTCAATTTCGGCCGCGAATCAGAGAAAGCAGTATACTCCAGTTAGCATTATGATATGGTTTATGCGGGGGTGCCGGCTTTTTATATTTTATGGGCACTGTGAAGCAGCAGTGGACAGCTGCGTGATCACTCCAAGGTAGGTTATTCTGAACTTCTGTTAAAGCCTGGGTTAACCCTAGTGACAAGATTAAGTCAAGCGTGTGGTCGCGTTTGGTTGGGAGGTGACTTTCCGCTTCCATCTTCCTAGGTGAATTGCATTCAAAGACTGTAGCAAATGGCGTGGTGCCGTGAGTGATATCCAGCATATTTCTAGTGCATTAAAGTAACCAACTGTCAGTTTTTGGCCTACTTTGGGATCACTTATTTGGTTGAGTGCCTCGATAATTTGCAAGAAGCCGTCAGAATTAGATCTAGGCGGACGGTATACGCAACCTAGTATCAGTTCTTGACGTTCGACTTCAACATCCAGCCATACAGAATAGACATTGCCGTCTGGGATAGGATGCTGAACTCTTGTCGCCCTGAGAGTTTCCTTTACACACACTAGACAGCCTACACCACGTTGATGTGTTCTGCTTTCGCTGAAGGATTTGCAGCCAAATACTTCAATGTCTTCTGCCAGATAGGAGTCCGATAACCAAGGTTCCCTCACTAAAATAAAGTTATAATAGTTTGTTATTACAGCTGATCGTATGTATTAGATTGTTCCCATTAGATAGTGCATTGACTAGTAGCAATGTGAAGACTTCAGTGCTTCTGACGTCAACATTGATATTAGTACTTACCGTTCGTTGACCGCTACATTCAGCCTGAAAAGAATCATCAGTGCAGGATGCAGGCCCACTTAAGTTGACATTCGCAAAGGGAGGACTTGGGTCTGCGTGTGGAATATTAAATGACAAGGTATTAGGTATTACACCACCGTACTGCTGATTATAAGGGTTCATATGAGGCATATCTAGGTTATGGGGCCATGTTCTGCCCACGGTACTAATGGAAAAAATAGGCACTTTGGCTAGATATGGGGTAGCCGTTGGTAGATGGGAGGATGTGAGGTGTTCTCGGATAGTTAAACGGAGGGGGAGGTAGGGAAGATGGAAATAATGGGAGATTAGGCTGATGGGAAGGTTCCATTAGTCCGAAGTTAGTTATGAAAGCGGTTCGCTTATAACACCCTCTGTTTTTATTACGGGTATGGTCTCATTGTTGTTGTATCATCACCTTGGAAGTGCTATTTTGCTTCATGTGCTGAGAGATACGAGGGTATCCTAAATGAAGGAAGTCGGTCGTTGACGAATTAGGTCTAGAGAAGGGACTATCGTTGTCATTGTTCATGCATCCCCGTATCTTTTGCCCGCACGGAGACTAAGCCTTGGCAAACAACCTCTCATTGACCCTCTCTTCTGAACGGTTATTTATTGTCAGCGACATACGTGGCACACGAGTGGCACGCATGGGTTTTTCTTTAGTCTTTAAATGGGGGCCTATGGGGACAGATATTAGTGCTGCAGGTTTTATTTAGTTGAGAACTTGAAGTCCCGAGGAACGGTCGTCCGGAGCTGGAAGCGTAATGTGAGGACCCTCCTGGGATGAGCCCGTAGATGTTGTCCATATATGTTATCGTTTTGGCTGGGGTAGCTGTGGGGAGGTGGGGAAAGATTCGTCTAGGTCAACTAACCCTGTGGATCTTCCAGGGGTGGAGGAGTGAGGGGTTTTGTTGATCCTTGGTACAGTGCTTGGGGAAGAGGGTGACTTCTGCATCTTAATGCCAATGTGATTGGAACTTATAGCGACATGTCTTATCACTTTTCTTCGAAGTGGCGTTCTGTCAGCTTGTTTCTTGATTGATTTAAACTGCGAAGCAGTTGCGACTATACGCTGTTTAGAGATGAATTCTCTAGCGATATTTTCATCAAGAAATTGGAATAGAAGGGGACGAGAGTGCTTTTGTGACCTTTTTCTTAGTCTTCTGCAGTGACATGGAAAGTGGGGCCATGCCGGCGGCTTGGAGGATAGTAGATTTAACCAGTATGATGTCTAGCCTATCAGAGATGTTGAAGACAACTGCATTTTTGCATTCTGCAGCCGTCGCAGGATTTCCGATGCAACTGAGTCAAGAAACTGACTGGCTGCTATTAGGTTTCGGGGGCCAGGGAGTGCCGAGGGCTCAAGAAAGTAGGTTAGTGGTGTTAGTTTTGACGGTATATTATCAACTGACGCCATCTAGGTAGGCGTACTTGCCAAGTTACTTTTAGTGGCACTGGCCCTTCTACTGGCTTCCCCAAATATATGTATCATATTAGGGGCATCTTTGTGTTTAGGTCGTTTGGGTTTCTGGTTTGCTGTGGAACGAGAAGCCATTGGTTGAGACCGTTTGCTCGTTGACCTTGCCATTTCTTTTCGCAGAATATTGATAGTAGGCGATATGATCTATGATGATGACTAACGGACAGTCAACCCAAGGGCGAGTAAGTATAGCTTCTGCCGTTTTTTTGTAGCTAACTCTGGGTCGCTCACACGAATTATGGGGGACTAAAAGTTTGGATAAAGGGTAGATTTCTTAAATATGGCAATGGTGAAACGTTTAATATAGGTTGCTGGTGAAATATTCCTAGAATAACAAATGTGAAAAATTAGCGAAGTCTACAAAAACCTCGCCGTAGTGTAGCGCAGTTGCGCAGTTGTTTTTAGTGTTTTTAGTGTTATTAACACCTCCATTTCGGATCCCAGGCGAGAAAATGCAAACAGCCCCGTACTCATCGCATCAGCCAAGGAAACTGCTAGGCCGAGAGGTGATGGCGACGACCTCCCCGGGCGCCCTTGTTCCTAGTTGCCTCATATGCGCGAGAGGCGGGACTAACGGTGTGCATTTCTTACTCGATACGGGAGCGCAGGTCAGTGAAATACTGGTTTCAAAACGGTCAACTATCCCCCCCACAGCTCTAATACTGCAAGCCAACAACGGCACTCCAAACCCAACATAAGGCAGTCAATTTCTCACCCTAGATCTTGGCCTGAGCCGTCCTTTCCCGTGGTTTTTCGTCATTGCCCAAGTGCACTAGGCTATTCTGGGCTTAGATTTTTTGGAAGGTCAAGGTCTTGTTGTTGATCCCGGCAAGCCACAGGACGTAGATCGAGTCACATAAAGTTTCGCTGTTGGTTCCTTAACCCTAGCTCAGTCATCAGCGATCCTCACGTCAGTTCCCACCTCCGAACCAGAATAGTGTAGTTTATTCGGCATGTACCCTAATCTTGTCCGCTCAAACAACAAACTGCCCCCAGTCTTCACTAATGTGGCCGACCACATCATCACACTAGGGCCTCCGGTCTACACTCGGCCCCACAGGTCGGCTCCAGACAAGATCCATATAGCCGGCTCCGAGGTCCAACATATGCTCCACTTGGGACCTATCCGGCCCTCCGAAAGCTCGTGGGTATCGCCCTGCATACGGTCCCGGAGAAGTCGTCTGACGACGGGAGACCCTGCGGGGGCTATCGCTCACCCAACCGAGTGACAGCGCCTCACCGATATCCTTTTCCGAACATTACGGACCTCACGGCTGGTTCGGCTGGTAAGATAAATATCAGTCAAATAGATTGAGTGCGGGCTTATAGCCAATTGCCAGCAGTTGGGGCCGATATCTCCAAACGAGTCGCGAGGACTCACCCCGGTCTTTTGGAGTCTCCACGAATGCCGATTGGACTTATCAACTCCACGAAAACTTTCCAGATTTTCATCGATATGGTATGTAGTGGTTCGGATTTCGCCCTCGCTTATCTAGAGGACATCCTGATTGCCCGCCCGTCTAAGACAGAAAATCTAGCACATCTGCGCACGCATTCCACCGCCCATCTAAACGCGGGGTCAAGGTTAACGCGAGTAGGCGTCTAATAGGCTTCCACGCCATTGAACTCTTAGGCCACAAGGTTACTTCCGCAGGGACCACACCATTGCAGGACAAGGTGCAGGCAATTCTGGACTAGCCAGAACCTACGTCATTCAAGCAACTACGGCGTTTCGATGGGTTGGTCAACTTATATCGTCGTTTCATCCCACAATGCGCTCGGCTGATGCAGCCGCTCACAGACCTGTTTAAAGGCCAAGAAAAGCAGTTGGTTTTCATAGAAGCTGCACGAGATGCATTTGCTATGCTGAAGCACGCTATCGGCAACATAGTCTCGCTATCACACCTTAAGCCAACTTCCCCAATTGCGTTAGTCACAGGCGCATCGGACAAAGCCGTGGGCGCTGTACTGCAACAATACTTAGCCGACACTTGGCAACCCGTTGCATTCTTCTCCAAAAAACTAAAACCCGCTGAATCCAAGTATAGCACCCTCGGCCGCGAAATTCTCGTTATCTACCTAGGCACCTGTCACTTTAGGCACATCTTAGAAGGACACGAATTCACGGTCTACACTGACCATAAACCGATCATCCACGCACTGCGCGCCACCACGGACAGGTACTCTCCCAGAGAGTCTGGACATCTGGATTGCATCACTCAGTACACGAGTGGTGAACGTCATATCTCAGGTGTCGATAATGCTGTCGCAGACGCGCTATCTCACATTCACAACCTGGACCTCAAAAACCCCGACTCGATCAACCTCGAAGCTATCGCATCCGCTCAAGCGGACGATCCTGAGGTAGAACACCTCCGTGGCACCTCATTGCTGCGGCTCCAGTCAGTTCCCATTCCTTCAGCCGAAGGTTACATACTGTGTGACATGTTCAAAGGCCAACCAAGGCCAGTAGTACCATCAACTTTTAGGCGACAGGTTTTCGAAACCTTACACGGTTTGTCCCACCCGGGTATGAAGGCCTGCACTAAACTCGTAGTTGACCATTATGTTTGGCACAACACGAGCCGTGATGTCACTACATGGGCCCGTACCTGCGTCCAATGTCAACAGTTGAAAGACTATAGGCACACAGAAAGCCTTTTATCAAGATTTCTAGCTGTCATCTCACGTTTCCAACACGTGCATGTCCACCCAGTAGGGCCGTTGCCTCCGTCAGAGGGTAGATCTTTTCACCAGATGGCCGTTAGCTGTACCCTGGTACAATGCAGCTAGTGAAACAATCGCCAAGCTTCCTTAGAACACTAGGTTCCGGTACTGGGTTGTCCAGTCGTGGTTACCACAGACTGCGGCCTGAATTTCGAGGGAGTCTTCAGTGGTCTTCTACAACATTTAGGCGCCCGTCGCATTCACACCACCGCCTACCATCCATCAGCAAGCGGAATAGTAGAACGTTTTCATCGGCAACTCAAGGCAGCCTTAGCAGCTCATAAAAGTCCAGACTGGCGGAAATCACTACCGTTAGTGCTCTTAGGTTGCCGCAACGTCCTTAAGGCCGATCTGCAAACCACATCAGCGGAACTCACATTCGGTTGCTTGCTTTGACTTTCTGGCGACATGGTGGCCCCAAAGTCAACCGTCGCTTTTGACCATGCTGATTATGCCGCCAGTTTAACGCACCAGATGCGTAAGTTACAAATTCCTGCGACTCGAGAAAAGGCACGTCGATTTACGTACACCCATACCTTTAAGACTGTACTCACGTTTTTCCTAAAACAGAGGCTCGCGCTCCTTTACAACCTGCCTACTCCGGCCCTCACAGAGTCCTAAGCCGCCTGGGGAACACATCCGTTATTGACCACAACGATAGAAAGGATACTGTTACCATGGGCCGACTTACACCAGCATTCCTGGATGAATCCATTCCGTCTGATGTCACCCCATCTACTTCTCCGGGACCAGCACCGTCAACACAGAGCCGCCTCCACTGACTTCCGTCATGGACGGGCGATCAAGAAACCCGTTCGTTTCGCCGATACTTTATGTCGGATCCCATAAGAAACAAACAAGCACTGAACAGAAACAATGAAATGCCTTTGTGGCTGCTCATTTGAGGTTTGTTTTCTATACTGGGGCCATTTACCACATTTTTCCACTAACCGACCTTTTTGACGTTCCAATCATCCATCACCTCCGGGAACCATCACTCAAAGCTTGCAATTTTAGAGGGACTTGCACCCCTTTTCAAAAGTACTGTTGGCTAACGACAGAGACCCTACTGCCCTCCGGGAAGTTGTCGCATCCGTTATCCACTGCGCCCGAACTAGAGGTTAGCAAGCAGGATACACGCGTTTCCAAAAAGACCGATCAGAACTCCCCTTTACCAAGCCGAACCCACACTAGTTCATTCACTGGGGTGAGCGGAGAGAAAACTCCACTGACACCTTTGCCGTACACACCGGACAATCCCACCTCCCGCGTTGAACCTATGAGGATTTCGGGTTTGGCAGCCAGCAATCGTGGCTCTCCCCAGTGTCTCGCTTCGAGCGCTAACAGCCTTATTCTACCGTGTGTACCTTTCAGTTCTCCTCCTTTTCTATTTCCCTCCTATGGGAACGTACGTTGTCAATCCATTTTTAACCCAAATGAAATGGTTTCAGTCGGTTGATTATTTTTACCTCGCAAAATAATTCATTCACTTCGGAGTAATCTTACAAGCCTTTTTCGTTGTCGTGTTTGTTCTGCCTGTCTGGTGACTGGATGTCATCCACAGGCAATACCACCGGATCCGAGGACTTCAAATCTGCGGCCCGAATCAACAAAAGGTTTCAGAGCCGCAAAAACTGCAACATTTATTCGGTCCGCCGGCATTATCACAGCCGACATACCAGTTTGCCTACCAGACTTCCAAATTGAGGAGCTGCTTGCGGGCGGTCTTCCAGGAGGGGCC
The DNA here is from genome assembly GCA_948099385.1 of Fasciola hepatica. Lineage (NCBI taxonomy): Eukaryota > Metazoa > Platyhelminthes > Trematoda > Plagiorchiida > Fasciolidae > Fasciola > Fasciola hepatica. The sequence goes on from CANUEZ040000019.1 coordinate 11,124,325, forward strand.
TCTATGGAGATCAGCCGATCACACTGTCCGTCGCTTGGTTGATTGTACTTTCGCGCACGCGGCAACCGCAAGCTCTATTTCTGACACACTTCCTTGGCACGCGCCAGCTTGCGGTTGTTTTACTCAGGCCCAGTGAGAATACATTCGGTCGGCACTCCACAGTCCTTTCTCGTTGACTTCCTGAACGAATTCAATCGTACGGGCTGACTGAGTGTGCTCTTTAATACTCTTATTGGCAGGGAAAATATTCCGTCGAAGCTCTCATGGTACCCTCCGCAGAGGCCACCTACCGGATTATGCTTCCTATGGTTTTCCACAAATTTTACCGGGCCTATTTATCTCTCCCATTCCGTAGGAGTTGCGTGTTGAAACTGAGGCGGCTAGACGATGCGTTATGGGCATCATTGATGCCACGAAGCCCTGGCTTTACACGTAAGTGGTGTTTCAGCCGGTGATGTTATTGCCAGTGAGTCTTCTGATACTTTTCCTCCGTCTATTTGACCTCCAAGAGGAACTAGGAACAACTGCCCACGTAGGAACATTCAGAAGTGGCAACCAGCAGCTTGATACAGGTGAAGGTAACGTGCAAGTGAAAGTGATTGTGATAAAACTATTAGAAGACGTTCGACTTATGGCTCAGTAAAGTGTCTTCCATCTGGCCTGTTATTGAAACTGACGAAGAAAACGAGAAGGCAGACGGACGTGGTAGTGTATTCAATAAATTACGGGACTAAACTAGCACTGATACGAAAAGTACACGGGAGGCAAACGAAAGCAACGGACAAGCAGAAAGCGGACTGTGCGTACGTAATCGGCGAAAATGAAAAGCCTGTCAAAAGCAAGGTCTACGGAAGTCTGATGGAGGTCAGTTCAGCAAAAGGATGTTCAACTAACGAAGGACAGTTCACTAAAAATCAGGCCTTATGTAAGGTCTTAGAGAAATCAAATTTCAAAACTGTGTACGGAAAATCTTCATCTTCCCAGGATGGCTGATGCCACCAAAAACTTACTTGGTCAAAGTGGACAGTTGAAAACTGGAAAATATTGTATTAGTTTTAAGCCTAACACGACTGAGCTCTTCGGACGGTCAGAGAAGTATGCCCGATCGTTTTGTCGGTATAGTGAGGTCGGTTAAACCTTGCCTTGCAGCTTCCTTATCAATCGTGTTCTCCGGCCCTTTGTACTACTTGGACCATTTGCATGTTACCGTAGTGCTTGACTCTGTAAGAACACTTTAACGAGAATGTTATTCTCCAGAACCAGTGAAAACGGCTAGGCGGTCGGGAGAGCTGGTGGCCGGAGTGTATTTGTGGTTTTGCTTGAGGGCGTGCGCAAGAGTAACGGTCAAGCGGCAATCGCGCTTCGTAGCCAGCTTTCAGATGAGCCATAAACGTGGTGGCATTTGCTTCAGTATAACTGCGTGAAAATATGGTTATATCATGTACTGTCTTACACGGAGCAGACCCTCGGTGGGTAAACGCGTCATTAAAGCCCCGTGTTACAAACTTCGGTCATAGAGTGCGGTACGATCAGAAATGGAAACTCCAGGGTTTCTTGTTACGCGACGATATCTCAGTTCGCCGAGCCTAGTGTCTTTGAGCGATGTCATTGCCTGCTTTATGAGTATTACCAGGGTGGCAAGCAGGGAGAACTGCATGCCCCAAGTCCGGCAGTTGGCCTCCACGCGTTCATTCACGGGTCCACTTTTTCAGCCACAGCTTGCATTCGGGGCAACCATAAAGCCACAGACTCGACCTTGAAGAGAACTTTTCTCTCTGTAGACTAAGAAGATAATAGGGCTCCTGTATTTTGCGAGTAAAACATTTGGGGTCAAGCAGTAACAGCTGAAGCCGGTTACTTGTTTGCCCAGTCCCTCGTGTATCGCCTCCTGCATTTGGTCGTGAGATCATTCTCCGGATGGGTTGATTGTAATGTACGTACTCCCAGGGTCTGGAAAATGAAAGTCTCCCAAAAAGCTTTATACACCCCGCCCGCTAGCTAGTCCTGTCAGTCAGGCAAACCTACGCATAGACAAGCTGGTCACAGCCCAGCGTCCACTGCTACGAAATTAGCAATCCACTTGAGCACACAAGGAACACCGAGCGGCTCAAATTCTCTGATGTCTTTGAAGTCAGTGACTGCTGTCTCCTCCATATTAGTCATTAGGGTGCGACTTCAGAGCTGAAATCGATTAGATCAACGAAAAATAGCACTCAGACCGCAGGAACATGAGACCAGATATCTACCCCCGATGGAAACAACCATGAAAAGTGTTTGGTACAGTAAACCTGGGGCGAGTTACTGTGGAAGTTCAAAAATCGTGACCGTTCCCTAGAATCACCTTGGGCCCGCCGGTTTTGCGTGATTAGTCGAAGGGGTAAACCACGTATCGACACGGCCAGCTGCTGGAAGGCGGAAGTCAGGCAGTGAGCTCACGAGCCGTTGGATTTCCCATAGACCTTACTGCACAGTCTTTCCAGCTACGCTAGGTATACGGGCAGCCTGAAAGCGAATCCCTTCCCCTTGTCCGGTAGTAGCTTATTGTCGGCGTAATGGACTTCTTAAGCGTTTTCGGAGAAAGGCTGGCAAGCACGAGCATTACCAGTAATTTATCACCTAACTCCATTCATTTCCCCCAGTTTGATCAGCTAATTTCATCATATCTACTGGGCGTATACGGCAGTGTGCGAGATCTTGCCCAGGTTGTCACAAATGAGCAGTATAGATGCCAAGATGTAACCGACTGCGCTAGTCGTAGCTTGTGAAGGAAAGGCTGCCCAGCAAGGATGTTATACAGCATTTAGTGGGTAAAAGACAGAGCCATGAGTTTTGAAAATTAGAAAAGAGCCACCAATGGTCACTGGAAACATTCCCGGTGCATGAGCACAAAATTCGGGGCGAAATGCAAGGTGGATGCAGAGGGGCCACAGCAGCCGCCTTAGGAGGTGGGATCGGGACTTGTGCCATTCAAGGCCAGAGGGCCCCGTACGGTTATTGGCAGGACAGTGGAATCTACTCAACATGGGACGTCGAGTCCCCTTAATCTACTCCCATCTTCAAAACTGGTTAGGTTACCCCGGTCACGAGAACTCTGTCGCAGTTTTCTTCACAGGTTAAAATATAGAATAAGCAGAGACAAATGATCAGAAAGCAAAAATGTGAATAAATCTAAAAAAGGAAGAGAGAAACTGATCGAAATCTAGGTCTCCTGATATTCTCAAAGCACCAATTATAAGTTCACTTTGTGCAAGCCACAGAGCACAAACCCCCGGGTAGATGTTGAGATAGAAGAACCGGTATCTGCACAATATGCGCAGAGGAAGTTAAGTAACTGAGAAGGGATAAAGAAAACAGCGTCGCCAGTTTTGCAGGCAACACAAGGGAGCCTGAGCCTACTCGGTCAACTTTGTTCCATCTATGAGGAAGGCAGAACAGTGACGGTGAGCCAAAAATGTTCGAAAGCGAGTTCTATAACAGCAAGAAAAAGTGGGCTAAACTGCCGTTTTGTTTGCACCTGTCTGACTGTGAAACCATAGTTAGACACTCTGGACTACGTCCGGTTTACTGTTGCTCCCCTTTCACTCTTTAAAGGACAGTATTTGCTTTTTTTCCTAGTTCCCACTAGACTTAAATCCTGGAATTAGCACACTGGTAGCCGTTAAACTCGTGAAATTTCTTGTGCTATGGTAAATTCCTTACCCCGTTTTTTCCCGTATTACTATACTTTGAGGATTACCACGGCGCTGTTCACGATGAAACTAGTTTATGCGCCATCGAAGTTGATGTCTTGAAAATTGCATTTCCTCCTCCCACCGCTGAGCGAGAGTGTTTTGCCATTTGCGTGATACTGAAAAGAACTACATTACATCATTTTGTTTTGTTATTTATAAGTTTCGGTTGATCGCCTCTGGATTGACCGCCGGCTTCTTTGCCTTCCCAGAACTATTTTTGGCTGCTACTCTCAGGAAGTCTAATTGCACGTGTACTGACAGATATTTTCGCGGTTAACCTTTGCTCTGTCGAATGGTAGCTCTGTTGTTTTAGGTTTTTGTCGTGTTCATTCTGGAACCTCAGCAGTATATTGACTCAGGCTCAGTGTAAGAGGTGTGATTATCATGTACTTTTCACTGCCATTGAAAAATAAAACCGTTGACTACTGTGGGTCTGTTTGCACCCATTTTTGAGATCCACGGGACAGCTGATAGTCAGTGTTCAAATTGGTTTCGAATCTTCACAGTCATTTTCGGAATTTAAAGTACTCTAACTTCTTTTTTCGGGGAAAAGCGGGAGCAAGAGTAGCTCAAAGACAACTACATTCGCGGGCCAGGTCGGAAGATGAGTAGGATGGAACCAAATCCTTCCATCATTTTCGCAACTCGCGCGGGATAATTTTCATATTCATTTCTTCAGGATTCTTGGCTCCATTTGCTATAGCTTGGATTAGAAGCTCAATTTACCTGCAACTGAACTTTGGAGACACTACTTGACGGAGAGGTGAGAGTGAGGCCCAGAGGAGGTTCCACAGAAGGACCTGCTCCATGTCAAGCAAGAGTCGTTTACGGATAGGCCGGGCGGGATTTCCAAGATGGCTTGCACGCACTCTCTGCAGAAGGCAACACGTAGTAAGTGACTGGGTGTAACGTACAAACGTGGAAATTCTCCCTAGCCGTTGTCATATAATTGTATTGTTGAGACCATGCTCTTTAGTTTATTGACCCTCGAACAAGTACAACATGCATCCATCACTGCACTTCAACATTTGCTTATATTTTGCTTACGGGAAGTGGCTTAATTTTGATTCGAACTTGGACTGCCGTGACAGTGGTACCTGACATTGGCCTTTGTTGAACTCTGGTCCTCGTTGTTGGACGTTGTGGCCGCACAGTTGAGGTGTGTACATATTTATGTGCGTATAACTTGTTAATCCAGTACAGTAGAAACTAAGAATCAATCTTGTTCTGGTTCAAGGAATCGTTTTGAATTGACTGAGTGTTACTCACGGTCGGAATAACCGCAACAGTATTCAACTTGGAACCTTCAGGAGGAAATTATTCAAAAATACCAGGAAGAGGACAAGGGCAGACCGAAGCTGGACAAGGAGTCACCCGGCAAGTCCCTGGGTTATTTTCGGGTGATACTTATTCCTCGGATATTGCTAGTTTTATTAGTCCTGTCAGTGCAATTCATGTACTTCAGCTAGTGGTATAGAATTTATAGGTGATGATATCTATAGTTGAGAATAGTTGAATTAGAAGTCCAGCTGAGGCGGGCTAGGAAAGAAGCTGAATCTGCCAGGGAAGATCGACTCCGAAGACGGGAGCAAGAGGTGTCTTTGAAAACCACGGATCCTACGGCCATTCAGCCTAGGAGTTCTGTGGAACGATTAAAGTCGACTTGTACCAGTGTAAACCACGCTATTGACCTACCGGGAGCAGAATTGTCCTCATTCGACGGGCGCGCAGAACGGTACTGTAAGGTCGTAAAACAATACGAGAACTTTGTGGAAAGGACAGAAATTCTTGTGTTTACTGCGTTACTGTCGTGGAAGAGCCGGGGAAGCAGTCGACGGGTGCTCGATGCTGGATTCTGAAGAAGGTTACCCCCGGGCCGGTGAAATCGTGAATGACCTATTTGGGCAGCCATTTAAAGTCGCCCGGAATTTGATCGATGGTGTACTGTCAGAGGAAAAACGTTCCAAAGGCGAGTCAGGCTCTTCAGCCAGCCTGGTGATAAAAATGCAAAATTGCAGCATCGCATTAAATCACCTAGAATACTGATCGGACCTAAAAGCACTGAGAACATTGGAGGCCATAATGCGCAGTTTATCCGAAGAACTACGAAGTAGATGGGTCGAGGATTCCGAGGGGATCAGTAAATTTGGGCTAGAAACCACGTTTGAAGACCTGATGTAGTTCATAGACCGTCATGTCCGAATAGCAAACAGTCGTTCCGGCCAACTTTCGTGCAAGACGAGCAAGTTACGTTGGATTTTGAAGGTGAAAACCCGCACCGGGGAACCAAATAGAAGCCAACAGTGGGCAAATACGAGCATTATCTCGCGAGGGCGGAAACTTGCCGGTGTTTTAAGTTCGTAGTTCGCCTCATCGCCTAGTGGAATGCCCTCACTTCCGCAACGTAGACGTCGACGAAAGGTGGGAAATGGCTAAGAGACTAGGCACGTGCTTTGTCTGTCTCAACGATTCACATCGGGCAGCGGTGTGCCGAACGAAACCTAGTTGTAGTCAGGATGGATGCCACGGGAAACACCATTATCTACTACATAATTACCGGATTTTGAATGCCATAGAAACCTCGAAGCCAAGTGTGGTCTGCTCAGTGTCTCGTTCTTCTAACAAGTTCTTTCGCTTAGGAGTAATAGCATTTGGCGTAGAAACCTCAACTGAGGTTATAAGAGCATTGGCCTTCGTAGATAGTGGCTTGAGTACTACTCTAGTAGATAAGGAGTTTGCAGAGAGATATGGGATCAGAGGGAGTCAATCTTCATTAGCGGTGAGTGCAGTGAGCGGCATCCAGGTCATCCAGTCGACCAAGCTGCACCTAAAACTAGTTCTTTTGGTCAACAAAGGTAGAGCAGAAACTCTAGAAGCATTCACTATAAAAAATCTGCCGATGAGTGCACCTTAGTCAGAGCAATCGATTCTGGCTCAGTGACCGCATCTCGACGGGGTTACGATCGAGAAGTGGCAAAAGAACTAAATTGGTTTGCTGATCAGTTGTGATGTACCAGAAGCGCGTTAGGTCCTGGATCAAAGAACAGGAAGCTGCAAGGCACCCTATACAGTACGCACTGTATTCGCCCGGACTTTATATGGTAGTACAGATGGAAGATGCCGCAAACAAATCCAAATTAACTGCACTTCGGTGGAAACGGCGAACATTGAACAAGCATTCCAACAGCTGCATAACGCCGAATTTGCCGACCTGGCCATTGATAGAGATGCCCCATTACGAAAAGATAGGTAGCCGAGAACTCCAGGTATGTAATAGATAGTTTCGAAGTTCCTGTCCCGGGGAGACCCAAAATGGAACCTATGCCAAACAGCCAAGAAATGGCTCTGAAAAGATTATGCCTCTTCAAAACCAGGTTGGTTCGAGAACCACAATTAAGGATAGAATACACGCGAGCCATGCAACATATCATGGACTTCGGTTATACAGAAAGAGTGGATATAGCGGTAATCAGCGTAAATTTGAGTTGTTACCTACCTCATCACCCGGCCGCAAACCCAAATAAACCGGGGGAAGTCAGAGTGGTTTTCGACTGTGTCTCGAAATATCATGGTGTGGCACTCAACGACCATGTACTACAAGGCCCAGACTGGGCAACATCACTAGTCTAGGTTTTATGTCGTTTTCGGCCAGGAAATATGCCCATCTTTGCGGGCACGTGAGATGTTTCTACAAGTGAAGATGCCCGTTGAAGATAGGGACGCCTTTCGTCTTCTCCGGTGGCCTGAAAGCGATGCAAATCGTGCACTGGATAAGTACAGGCTGACCATGCATCCCTTTTTGGATGGTATCATCCTCCTTCTGTGCTAGTTTTGCCCTCCGGGAAACCCTTAAGCGCTTCAGAGGCACCAGCAATCTGTTAAGAAGAACAATGGACCACTTCTATCTGGACAATTTTTTGTGCGCCTTCGACGATCCGAATACTGCTAGTTTATATATGACCGAACTGATCGCCACTCTAAAGGCCGGAGGGCTCAACCTCACTAAATGGACTTCAAACAGACAGTCGGCTCTCAATGTTATCCCGAAGTCCGAAAAAATGGAGTGTACGAGAGAGCTTTTGGGACCCTTTTTACAAACGGAGCGCAAGCCTGGACATCAATGGAAACCAGGGGGTGACGAATTCATATTCACTCTGGACCTACCCAAGATACCAGCCACACGGAGAGGAATCCTATCATTAGCCTCGAGCCTCTGTGATCCCCTAGGACTCCTTTTGCCATGGTTGTTACCGGAAAAGTACTTGCTGCGATCCCTGTGCCAGAGGGGGCGGGTTGGGACGAATCTCTCCAGGATGATGACGATAAGCGATGGCGCGACTGGCTGAACAGCCTGGATCAACTTGGTGAGATCAAAATACAAAAGGGCTTGACAGGAATCCAATGCACAAAAGATGCCGAACTCCGCTTATTTTCTGATGCGTCAGAAATAGGCTACGGGGTAGTGGCATACGGCTGTTGGGTAGACAAAAATGGTGGGTGGCACAGCCAGATATTACTCGCAAAGGCGAGAGTGGCTCCACTGAGAACGGTGTCCATTCCAAAGCTGGAACTGACGGCAGCGGTACTGGCCGTGAAAACCACGACGCTGATTAGGAGATGCTTCGACTGGATAAGCTGGGAACCAAACTTTCGGATGGACTCCGCCACGGTATCACATTACACAAACATTACCACTCGCTTTAACAATTTCGTGGCCAACAGACTCACTATAATCCACGAGTCGACTAAAACCGATCAATGGCACTATGCACAATCCGCCAGTAACCCGGCCGACTTCTGCTCGAGGGGCCTGAAAACACTAGAGAGATTGCGGATGCGGACAATGGGACCGGACTTCCTAACTGCATCTAAAGAGATGTGGCCAACGCTACTAATACCTAAGCCCGATGATAGCGATATTATAATAATAATAATAATAATAATGGTATATTTCTCGACCATGGTCGAGACGCACGCGCAAGCGCATGATCATGGTGTACAACGTTACTCAAAACAATGAACTATATACGAATTTCAAGAAAGCGAGTCAAAATCGTCAGAAGCAAAGCAATATAGCCAGCGTTAGTTTTAATCGACCGAAATGATAATGGTTCGCGCGGCAAATGCGGTTTGGTTTCGAATCCGGGTTGGTTGGTGGTGGCTCGTGGGAATGCAAAATATGTCGTGAAAATATAGCGTTAAGGATGCGTTATAAACTAAAATAATGCAAGCTGTGGATAACGGAGGCCTATTGGGGTTCTATGCACGGAATAAGTTATGAATATGGGAGATGAAAAAAATGAATGGGAGTACACTCGTGAACTTTGGTGAATATGAGGAGAACGGCTCTCTATGAATACGACGATGGCCCGGTACGACGGAGATTTCCCGTCTTAATAAACGGAGTGCATCATGAAAAGAGGAGACATGAACAAACTGCGTGGAAGTGGACTAGGAAACGTTGATGAATGCGTAGGAAACAGCAATCCATATAAAAGGTGAGTTTAGGTTCGGGATCGATAATCCGTATCATTCAGAAAAAAAAACGGAGCGCAACTTGAAGGCCTTGAATTGGTGAGGAGTCAATTTCAAGCGGGATGCCAGTCGAAATTAAAACGAAATTTTGCAAGAGAAAACTGAGTGAAAAACCTCCGCGTAGGCTCGCGCCTTATTGTTCTGTTACGCTGACAAAAAATATATTGTCTTATTGGTTTTCAGTGATATTCGGCGTCATAATTTGGAACCACGGATGGGGGGATAAGTGGACTCGCGTTCGGATGGCGTATCGAAATTTAATGGGCAATTAATTCCTGTATTGCGTATTCTGGCTCTGTTATTGGATTGTTTCACATGATACCAAGGTGACGTGCGGCATCCCGTGGGTATGATTCATCAAGCAGAGTAAGGGAAGTGTCAGTCAATCAGTAGACGGTTGCTTTCAAACTGTTATAATATTGGTATATTTCTCGGCCATGGTCGAGAGGCATGCGCTAACGCATGATCATGGTGTAACATGTTACTCAATATGGTGAAATGTTCACAAAATTCTAAGTATGAAAGTCGAGAGTATCAGAAATGGAAAAACATAGACAGCAACAGTTTGAATGGATCATTCTGATAATGGTTTGCGCGGAAGTTTTAAACCAGTTTCGATTCCAGGCTAGGCAGTGGTGCGCGGTGGAGATGTCGGAGAAATCGTTAACGCAGTGCTAAGGAGGCATTATGAACAAGAATGATGCAAGCCAAGGAAACCGGAGGCCAACTAAGGTTCTGCAGATGGAGTGAATTTTTAACAAGAAGAGGAGGGGGAAAAATCGACGCATGCGAAGAGGATAGCGATCCATGAAGACAATGCAGACCCTGAATGACGGATTTACCGGAGTTTGAGAAACGGATTGAGCTTTGAATCAAGGGGACATGAGGCCAATTTCGTGAAAGTGAACTGGTGGATGTGGGAGAAACAGCAGTCCATAAAAAGTAAGTTTAGATTCATGGCCAATAACATGTACTATTCAGAAATAAGAAGGCGCAACTGGAAGGTTCTCGAGAAGTGGAGAGTCAATTTCCAGCCGGCTACGGTTCGGAGGAAGGATAACCTGTGGTAACGGATAATAAAGTGGGAAAATCTTTGCATGGACTTCAGCGTTATTATGCTGTTTCACTGACAAAAATATGTGTGTTGATGCGTTTGCCTTCAGTGTTATTTAGCGTCATTTCTGGCAATGTACGGCTTTGAATGCGTAAGTTTCTTCTGGCAGGGCACGGTATGTGTCGGTCGATCAGCCGAGTGTGGCTGTATATTATCGGCATGCGCGTGAACTGGAATTCGTGTTCGTTGCGTTAGAAAACGCTGAACGATCTGATAAGCAATTAGGGGTATCTCCTGTTGTGTGGTTTGATTTCAGTCTCAGTTGCTATGGTAGGTTCCACTTGAGTCTCTATCCGTGCGAGTCAAAGCGGCATCCTTGGTTAGCCAATTTGGCGGCTGAGATGGTGAGAGACAACGAACCTGAAATAAAGGGAGATTTCAGTCTGGACGTGGTTCCAGCTGTGGGTTATGATAATATATGAAGACAATAAACAATGGATTGGTTAGGTCTATGTGAGTAGGGCATGGGCATTGGTTAGTAATGATAACCCTCGATACCGTTTGCTTACGCAGAACGTGGTTAGGCAACGAGGCGACAGGATAGGTTTGAAGTGACAGACTGAGAGCAAAAGATTGTTACTGGCTACAAAGTCCATTGGAAGCGTGAGCCTAATAGAAGAACTGTGCCACTTCCCCTACCGGATAAAAATGTTAAGAGCCGTGGTCTAGTGGACACGATACAAAGTACTCCCATTTATTATGAGAGGAGCACGACCACGGAACACAGTAAATGTGGGGAAGATACTACCGAGCGAGGTGAATCGAGCTGAGCTAGACTTTCTACGCCTACCACAACTAGACGCTTTCCCGCTCGAGGCTCGCGAGCTAGCTAGGATAGACCATAATACCAATGGGAGCAGGCTGTTGTACAGCAGTATCCAAAGAATAAACCCTATGCGAACCAACGGACTACTGCGAGTTGGAGGGCGGATAACGAATTCAAATCTAGAGTATGAAACAAAATACCCCACTATGGTCCCTGGTGACCACTACATAACGAGTTGACTGAAAGGCCTTGTGTATCGAGAAGAGAGACACGTAGCTTGAACCACTTATTGAACAATATACGTCGACGATTTTGGGTGACAAAGGGACCAGCGACGGTCAAGGAAGTCATAGTCAACGGCATCACTTGTAGTCGCGGGGGGGGGGGGGGCGGTAGCAGGCCAGCAAATGATGGTCCCATTTCCAGCCGCGAGTGTTCAGCCGGGGTGATGCACGTTCGTGGAAGTTGGCGTCGACTGCTTTGGTCAATTACTAGTACGATAGCGAAGGAGCATGCGAAAGAGCTATGACTGCCTGATAATATGTTTAAAATCCACAGCGGTCCATCTTGAAGTAGTGCATAATACGACCACCGATTCACTTCTAATGGACTTTCAAAGGTTCGTCGCGAGGCGGGGCGTCCCCAAGAAGGTATACTCAAACAGTGGCTCGAAGTTCGTTGGAGCTCATAAGGAGTAAGATGAATGGGGGAACCGCCTGGACCACGATAAAATACAAAATAAGACGGCAGCAAGGGGGATAGAATGGCACTTCAGCCCACCTTGTGCCAGTCATCGCGGTGGCTTTTGGGAAAGGCTGATACGATCGACTAGGAAAATACTCACGTCCCTGACCTCAAAACAGAACCTCAATGACGAGGCGATGACTACTTTACTAACAGAAGTAGAACACATACTGAAAAACAGACCCCCGGTGCAGGTCGTCCCAGACCCGGAAGGCGAACAGGCCCTCTGTAACGACCTGTCGTGGAAAATCCCCCAAAATCTTTGCAGTTCCGTGTTTCTCTTAACATTACTCACTTGCTTACACTATTGACGTGTCTTTAAGCACTGTTCGTTTTTGTGGACCAATTGTTGTTTGTTCGCGCCCAGAGCGCTACTTTGTCATATCCTTGTTCTGGACCTGCGTGACGCACGTGCTCCTTGCTCGCACGCCGCAATTCGGCTTCTCGTTTGTTGAGTCCTTGTGGTCTCATTATTGAGGTTTATATCTTTTTGTTGTCATTGTTCATTCAATAATCTAGTGTCGTAGAATGTCACGGATAATCGCCTTCTGATTTCGGGATCCGTTGTGAATTTGGCTACGCATTGCTCAAACGTGTGTCGCAATACTCATTAGAGCAATTTGAAACGAGAAAACACGCAAAAGGATAAAAGACACTGGAAGCTGGGCAGGAAGCAATGCGGCCAGTCACTGAAGAGGTTTTGGGTACGTTTGATTCTTTAGTTAATGTCGGATCGCCCAGTCCTGTCAACGCTAGTTCATGTGTTACTGAAGGTAATATGGATTTTAAGGATGTCCATCCATATAGGCTGAGGATATTAGACCTAGAACAACAACTGTTATCGGCTAGACAACAAGCCCAGGAAGCAGAACAAAAGTGTGGACAGGAAGATCGTGAGCATGAAAACAATGACTACCACACTTCTGACAGATCAAGGCTAATAAAATAGGAAACTTCACGCCGGTCGCCGACTATACAACACCAACGACCGATTTGCCAACAGTAGAACTGATGGTTTTCGACGGGCGATCTGAGCACTGCTGCTAGTTCTTCAAGCAGTTCGAAACGTTCGTCGAAAATAACGTAACCGACCCTGGGCAAAGGCTCCTCTATCTGACTCACCACTGTCGAGGCCGAGTAAGGGAAGCTATCGACGGGCGTACCATGCTCGACCCGGAACAAGGCTACACAAGAGCAAGGAAGATTCTAAGGGACTTGTTTGGCCAACCTTTCAAAGTAGCCCGTAACCTAATAGGGGGCGTGATGGCAGAGGCAAAGAGGATAAAGGGCGATGTCTATACAATGGCCGAACTGGTGATCAGGATGCAGAACTGCTCACTAGCCCTCGACCATTTAGGTGACAGGGCTGACCCAGATGCAATGCAAACTTTGGAAGGCATAGTCCGTCACCTCTCTCCCGAACCACAGGGTCGGTGGGCGGAAGAGGCGGAACGGATAAGCCGAAGCGACCGGGAGGCTCACTTCGAAGACTTGACAAAATACTTGGACAGGCAAACCAAGATAGCTGACAGTAGATTTGGTCAACTTATCCGGGACGGTAACCAAGTAAACAAGTCTGGTACTAGCCAGGCCCAAACCACTGCCCGGGACCAGCCGAAATATCAGCCTTGGACTAAAGCACACTCCATTTCACGCCATTCCACAGGGCAACCAATTTGCAGGTCCTGTGATGCCAGCCGTGGGCTACCAGAATGCCTCAAAATTCGTCAGCGCCACGATAGAAGAACAGTGGGGAATGGCGAGGATGGCAGGAGCGTGTTTTATTTGTCTCAACACCACGCGCCGGGCAGCAGCCTGTAGGACAAGGAATCGATGTGGTTACGAGGGCTGCACGGGCAGACACCATCGGCTGCTGCATCAGGCGAAAGTAACCTTACCGAGACGAGTACCAAACCCAGCGTTATTTGTTCAACGTCACGATCTGCCAGTAAACCGGTACGTTTAGGAGTGGTGACCGTGGGAGTGGTGACCGTGGGAGTAGTGACCCCGACTGGGGTGGTCAAAGTGTTGGCTTTCGTCGATAGTGGATCCGACACTACTCTAGTGAAAGAGGGGTTTGCCGACAAACACCGGCTCGCTAAACGTGCGATGTCATCAGCAGTGAGCACGGTGGGAGGAACACAAGTAATGACTGCCGGCCGGTTGAGGTTGCAACTCATCTTTTCAGATACTAACGAGCAAATCGAACCAAAGGAAACATTCACATTGGCTGATCTCCCCATGTGAGCATCGAGGTCGGTCAACGCAATCTTGACCAGGTGGCCCCACCTGCGGGATATAACTGTTGTAGACTGGGAAGACAACGAAGTGGATCTCCTCATCGGCTGCGACGTGCCAGAGGCGCATTGGGTACTTGACCAGAGAGTGGGCGACCGCCAGGCACCTTATGCCGTACGCACTGCTCTGGGATGGATGTTATACGGTCCAGTAGGGGAAGTGGTTTCGTGAATTATTCATCCGCCGAAACGGACCGCTTAGAGTATAACCTGCTGTAAAAAAGAAGTTCCATGACATCGGAGACGAAAGACCATCCTCGTCTCAAGAGGATCATGTCGCTTTACAAACACTGCGGCAGGGCACTGGAGGCCTTAATAAACAGTTAGAGGTCCCCCTCCCACGGAGCACATTTGCTGTCCCGCAGACTGATAACAGACACTATGTTCTCCAATGGTTACTACGACTGAAAGAATGCTTCATTCGAGACCAGGATCTGTGGGAAAGATATGCAGAATTAATGAAGCAAAACTAAGCTCTCGGCTAGGTTGAAAAGGTGCCTGCTAACACTGACGGCCGAGAGGGTATCTGGTATCTACCTCACCACCCAGCTATCAACCCCAAGAAACCCGAAAAGCTGCGGGTGGTTTTCGACTGTACAGCCAAGTTCCAGGGCAAGTCGTTAAGCGATCGCCTACTACAAGGACCTGACTGGACCATGCCACCACTCGACGTTTTGTGCCGTTTCAGAGTGGGCAGAATAGCCTTGTTAGCCGACATTAGGGAAATGTTTCATCAGGTGAAAATACCGGAAGTAGAACGAGATGCGTTGCTCTTCCTGTGGTGGGAAGAGAACGAGCGGGACAACGCAGTGGTAAATAATAGGATGACCATCCGCCCCTTCGGAGCCATACCATCACCGTTCTGTGCGAACTACGCCCTTCGGGAAGCTGCGAACAAATAGGAGATCTGGTCCATCGGTCGGTGGTAGATAGCATCAGCAGAAATTTCTACGTCGACGACTACCTTGGGTCATTTGATGATTTGGAATCAGCTTTACCGCAGTTAGGCGGCATGACAAGATTGCTAGAAATGGGCAGCTTCCGTGTAACAAGTTGGATGTCGAACGCTCCAGAAGTGCTTGAAGTCATTCCGTGTCACGAGAAGGCCGAAAGGGTTAGAGATTTGGACGGTTGTCCACTCCCTACCGAACGCACTTTAGGAATACAATGGAACGCGGCAACGGACGACTTTGTTATCGAGCTAAACTTTCCCGAGTTGCCAGTAACCTGTCGAGGCATACTATCCGCTGTCTCTAGTCTGTTCGACCCGCTCGGTTTCATCTCTCCCTGACTGCTGCCCGGAAAGGTCTTGCTGCAGCGGCTGTGCCGTAAGAAAGTTGATTGGGACCAGTCACTGGATCGAGAGGACCGGCTGGACTGGGAAGAATTTTTGAACACCCTGAAGAAATTAGGGGGCAAAAGGATTCCACGATGTTTGACTTCTGGCCATACAACGCGGACGGGAGAACTACATGCCTTTTCCGATGCATCCGAAGTCGGTTATGGAGTTTTGGTGTACGGACGATAGTGCACAGGAGATGGACAATATACTACGAGGATCCTGTTCGCTAAAGTCCGCGTCGCTCCACTGAAGTCGGTCTCGATCCCACGTCTTGAACTCAGCGCAGCCGTGTTAGCAGTCAGGGCGGTACAAGCGGTAAAGAGATGTGTCGACTTCTACATTTGGTCGGCTAACTTTTGGACGGACTCAGCGATAGTACTTTACTACATTAGCAACGTCCGGAGCCGGTTCGGTACTTTCGTCGCTAACTGACTCACGATTACCCACGATGAATCAGCCATGAACCAGTGGAATCATGTCAGGTCTGGTGATAATCCGGCCGATCTGTGCTCCCGTGGTGCGACCAACTTCAGGCAACTAGACACGTGGACGAGAGGGCCAAACTTCTTGCAGGTGCCTAAACAGGACTGGTCCGCGTTCGAATTAAAAACCCCTGCGGAAGTGGAACTGGATATCAGAGGCGTGGTGATAGCGGCCAACTTCGTCGAAGCAACATTCATTCTATTGCAATCGGTCAGGTTTTCTTCCTGGATGAAGACACTTCGTGCGTTAGCTTGGTTAGCCAGGTTCAAGAGGAACTTACTAGTCATGAAAGGGCTACGCCCTCCAGGCCGGGTACGGGTCAGCCCGATAAGTCCAGATGAGCTACAAGCTGCATAATACGATATTTTCAGAGTGATACATTGCGAGGCTTTTGCCCGAGAACTCGAGAGGGCGGAGGAAGTGGGACCAATCAGCAAAGAAATACCATCTCCAAGAGGAGAATTGAAGCGTTCAAACCCAAAACTCATTGACGGACTGCTGCAGGTGGATGGTAGGCTGACCTACGCCCAGCTGAGTTCCGGCATAAAGTACCCTATACT
Source organism: Fasciola hepatica (assembly GCA_948099385.1). Lineage (NCBI taxonomy): Eukaryota > Metazoa > Platyhelminthes > Trematoda > Plagiorchiida > Fasciolidae > Fasciola > Fasciola hepatica. The sequence goes on from CANUEZ040000019.1 coordinate 11,140,897, forward strand.
GCTGCCGGCGCGATAACCTGTGGTAGAGCTAACGATCCAAGACTTCCACGCCGTGGAGGGACTTGCGGGAGATCGTCACGTGACGAGCGTCATCCGAAAGCGCCTTTGGTTGCTGAAAGGACGAACGACTCTAACTCGCGTAATCCGACGTTGTATGCAATGTAGGAAAAGCAATACCACGGCGGGCAAACAACACATGGCTCCGCTACCAGAATGCAGGGTGACTGCGGACTGGTGGCCGTTCAGCGATACCGGGTTGGACTATTTCGGGCCCTTGTGGATCAAGTGCGGAAAGAGATTAGAAAAGCGATATGGGTGTGTCATGACGTGCATGAAGTCAAGCGCGGTACACCTAGAAGTCGCACATTCGATGACGACCGATTCTTTCCTACTGGCATTGCGGAGATTTATCAACCAAAGAGGCGTACCGGCCGATATATACTCAGGTAAAAGGTCGAACTTTGTGGGCTCTCACCGGAAATTGCAGCCTTGGCGCCAGAACATAAACAGAGACGAACTGCAGGATCGAACCGTGGCCTACGGCATACGATGGCGTTTCAACTCCCCGCGGGCAAGCCACCGCGGCGGCGTATGGGAACGCATGATCCGGCCCACCAGACGGATATTGCTGTCGATCATGGGGCAACAGCCGCCCGAAGACGAGACGCTGAACACCGTCATGACTGAGGCAGAAAGAATCCCGAACAACTGCCCCACGGTTCCACTAATGAACGGCGACCCCATCCACCTGGCGCTCACTCCGAACGACTTATTGACGTTAAGGTCGAACGAGGGTTTCCACGGGCCGGTTAACCTTAGTGGGAGCTACCTCCACTGATGGAAGCAGGCGAACTATCTTGCCAAGGTTTTCTGGAGGCGCTGGCTGCGGCAGTACCCACCGGCTCTACAGACTCCACAAAAGTGGCTGGTCAAAACAAGACCATTCAAGGTTGGGGAAGTGGTGATGATCGCAGACGAACGCGCACATTTCAGCACCTGGTCCTTGGGAGTGGTTATGGAAACCATCGAAAGCACTGACGGAGTGATAAGAACGGTGAAGTTGGAGACAGCTAACGGAGCGCCAATTCGTGACATACGCACACTCACGCAAGCGCATACAGCCAGGGCAGAACGGCCCCTCCAAGGACAGCATCTATGTTTTTTCTTCACGCCCGCCATAGGTCAGTTGTTCTCGCGGAAGATGTAGACTAGCCCCGCGTCTGTGTGGCCAACGGAGAAGGTGCGACAATGAGAAGAACGTTGAGGACAAGCATAAAGCACGCGCACTGACATCAGGGCCTAGATAGGTAGGAAGAATCAGTATTTTTATACCAAACCCTTGACTCTGCTCAAGATTCGGGGAGATGTTTTAGGGTGGTGTAATGACCGGTCGCTGAAAATCCCCCAAAATCTTTGCAGTTCCGTGTTTCCCTTAACATTACTCACTTGCTTACACTATTGACGTGTCTTTAAGCACTGTTCGTTTTTGTGGACCAATTTTTGTTTGTTCGCGCCCAGAGCGCTACTTTGTCATATCCTTGTTCTGGACCTGCGTGACGCACGTGCTCCTTGCTCGCACGCCGCAATTCGGCTTCTCGTTTGTTGAGTCCTTGTGGTCTCATTATTGAGGTTTATATCTTTTTGTTGTCATTGTTCATTCAATAATCTAGTGTCGTAGAATGTCACGGATAATCGCCTTCTGATTTCGGGATCCGTTGTGAATTTGGCTACGCATTGCTTAAACTTGTGTTACACCCTCACTTTCAACGAACTGTTGCTACTGCGGCCAAACGTAGGAGCAATCAAACCAAAACCCTACTTGGAACCTGTATCGTAGGATGGAAACAAGTGAACCACCTGGCTAAGGCTTTCTGGAAACGTTGGACGGGGGAGTACTCACCGGCACTGCAGCTTCGGCCAAAATGAATCTCCAAAGAAGGGTCGTTCAGACGTGGCGATGTAGTCATCCTCGTGGAGAGCCACTTACATAAAGACGATTGGCCGGTTGGAGTGATCAAGGACTGCCGTACAGAAACCGATGGCCCCGTGCGCACGACGGTGGTGAGAACGAACAAAGGAGACGTATTGCGAGATATTCGTAAGATACGTTCGATTGAAGATGACAATGGCGAGGGCGAAATCGATGCTACAGACCAAACCAAAACCAAGTCTGCGGATGCCGAATGAAGCTGGATTTATTTATTTATTCCTCGTGCATTCTCCCGTAGATCCCAACCCTTGATACTGTCTTTGAAGCATAATTGTGTCTAATTTCATACGATGTTCACGATTTATTATGGATTTGTTTGTCGAAATCCTAGTTTATCACACGACACGACATTGTTTGTGAAATAGTGAAAACTCTTGAACCAGCACTCGTTGACCACTTGTAGAAATATATCTTTCTCCGTGACCTATTTGTACTATTATTCAACCCGTGTCCAAGTGCATATAAGTTGTGAGTCAAACATACTTCGAGTGTGATAAAACTACACGTTGATCCCTGGTGTTCGAGTACCCTGTAGCCATCTCGATTTTTCATCAGGAATTCTCAGCCTTCACTTTGCCTTGTACTTCACTCTTATTCGGGCCGCCTTTTCCTCAACATTCAGTAATCTGTCTACGAATCGCGATCACATCAAATTCCTTTTTTTGTGTACGGATAATTTCGTATCATTCTCAGAAGAAACTCTGAGATGTCGAGAGAAAGAGCATAATCTCAAGAAACCAGCAGGTGTATCTGTGACTGGCCAAAAATAGATGAAGCCCATAGCGACCTACTTATGCACTGACTTAGGGTCTAGGTAGGTTAGGGTTAAGCAGTACCCCAATTTACTTCTTGAATGTTGACCGTTTCATGAGAGGATTTGGCGGGTGGTGTAAAGTACATATGTGGAAACCCCCCCTAGCCGTTGTCATATACTTGTATTGTTGAGACTATGCTCTTTAGTTTATTGACCCTCGAACAAGTACAACATGCATCCATCACTGCACTTCAACATTTGCTTATATTTTGCTTACGGGAAGTGGCTTAATTTTGATTCGAACTTGGACTGCCGTGACAGTGGTACCTGACATTGGCCTTTGTTGAACTCTGGTCCTCGTTGTTGGACGTTGTGGCCGCACAGTTGAGGTGTGTACATATTTATGTGCGTATAACTTGTTAATCCAGTACAGTAGAAACAACGACTCAATCTTGTTCTGGATTTGGGATTCGTTTTGGAGTGACTAAATGTTACTCACAGTCGGAATAACAGTTACACTGAGCCGGGGTGCTTGGGAGGATTCAAAGATAAATGACTGTGAGTATATGCATCCGAAGGGCCAGACGGAAGTAACTGCTGCATACGACACTGATTGCTAGCCGTCACTTCAGGACAAAAGCCGCACACGCTCGTCCAAGATCGATTCAGAACCAATGGAGAAGCCTTCAGGGATGTGAATAACATGTTTGGGGTTTTTACACGCAGCACCTTCACTTTACTATAATATGACTCTTCGGTCATTTTGAAACTTGGATACCGGCAGTAAATACCTACCTGATTACATGGTACCCCGCATATTTGAAATTGTTCTCTGTTGAATTGACACCGCTTACATACGCTTGCTGTACCGGAGCTGGGCTCTCGATTGCAGTATTTGAACCACATTTGGGGCTTGCATACGATGTGCGTTTGTTACCTTTGCATTCCAGCACCGAAGCATTGGCGAATCAATCTTGTCATGAATTTGGGATGTGTCTGGTCAGGCCACGCCTCACTCAAATCACGGTTCTTATGGGTTACTAGTGTTGCTCGTTGCAGACTTCGCAGATATGCAGTATTTGAATGAGGATCTTTTTAGCGAGAAAAGCGAAGTCCGTTGCTACCTCAAAGTCTGATGCTCGGTTCTTGGACGACCAATTTATGGTTTCTCTAGCTTTAGGGTAGGTGCGATGATGGGACTCCGCAATTACTTACATGCTCCCACAGGGGGACGTCATTTGAATCCTGATTTTTCTCGCAAAAAATGTTTCCATGTACAATACCCGTCATCGACAGACATTTTAAAGGTAGCGCATGTTGGTCAGATGCCAGTAGAGCCCCCTATCCATTCTGGATACTAGTTACGCTGACCTCAGTTTATCGAAAGATAATTACCTCCCGTCTGACTGATCCGCCGAGACCTCCATTAACGCCACCCCACCTTATCAAGTTATTATTCTCATCGGTACCAGGTTTCACGATGGAGAAAGAAAATCTAACCTTGAAGTTACAGCAGCTGAGTGATGTTACCAAAATCAATAAGAGATAAAAGGGTGAACACAAACCTCGACATTGAGCCCAAAGGACAACGGTGTCCAAAACCAAAGCTGTGTGCAACACCGGCAAAACACGCTGTTAAACGGCAGTGAAAGTAGCGCGTTATTGTATGGTATCAATAATAACACATTGCGGTCAGCCCCGAAAGAGCGGAGGTGGAAAGCTACACCACATCTTTAGTCCTGCTGCTATTGATACAGTTCCCACTAAGGTGTCTATGTGAACAACCTGTAGCGATTGCCATCTTCATTCATACATTTACCACGTTTATTGTTTAAATGAACGCTGACTGCCAAGCGCGGTTGCCATTTGACCGTTGCCCTTGAGCACGCTCTCACGCACGCTCCCAAATACATGCTAACCACTATCTCCCCCAATAGCCTTCTCGTTCTCACGGGTCGTGAAGAATACTGTTCTGGTGAACATATTCGTGCAGTGCCGCATATTAGAGTAACGTGCAGGTGGTCCACGCAGTACAAAGGACCGAAGCACTCGTATACCAAGGAAACCGCGAAGTAAGGTCTAATCAACCTTACAAACCTACAAACAGCTTCGCAAGATGTTCCCACAACCTAAAGTAAATCGGGGTTTTTCTGAGCAGTAAAATCTGAGGTTATCAACCGACTTACGGATCCACTTCCATCAAAATTCTTTGAGATATCATGCCTAAGTCGACCACCAATCGCCTCATTCATCGAGTGGTAGATCGGGTTTAACCTACGAGCGCCAGAAGCTCTCGACTTCCTACCTCCCTGGTACCTTACTCAGTACCACTGGTCGATATATGCAGTGAAGCCAGTGACAAATATAATGCGCTTCAGCAAAACTTGTTGCCCTTAGAGAAACAGTTACGATCCGTGGATGACGCGCTGCTGCCACTCGCATATATTGTCAGTTCGGTTCAGTTCGGTTTTCACGGGACAGATAATGGCCACGGCCGATCCGGCGTCCATAGTTCTTTTGATGGCATACACACTAAGTAGGCTCCCACCGCTGTGTAGTTTACTTCTTCGAATTCCCGCCACAAAATAGAAGGGCAACGTAGAATCTCATTGCACGTCGACCGCGAGGGCAACTGTGCATCGTGTGCGTTCACTAAGTCATTACGTAGCGAATGGGAACTGCCAATAATTATACACATCACATTTGTTTGTTTAGGAACACGCCCAAAATTCACTGTCAGAAACGATCTTATTCCACTTACCACGTAGGCCCTCTTGAAAGCCCGGGCAACCCCCAGTTCTATAACCCCTTCCGGTAGTCTATTCCAGTGGTTGACCACCGTATTGCTAAATAAGTGAAATCTAGCTATCAGTCTCCATGGAATTTTCGCCAGTTCCTTCCCGTGACCTCTTGTTCTAAAGTCTGTTGCAATATGGAATAGACTCCCCGGTTTAAGCCCAGAAAAGCCTTTGACTACCTCAAAAGTCTCTATGAGATCCCCTCGTAGTCTTCTCCTTCCCATAGAGAAACGTCTGGGGTCCTGAAGTCTCTGCATATACGTCCATCCCCTCTCACCAACAGTCATGAGCGTTGCAAGACGTTGTACGCTCTCCAGATAGATGGCATCATTTCTGTGGAAGGGTGACCATGCCTGAACACAGTTTTCTAAAAGAGGTCTACCTATCGTTGTCCAGGGTGGCCCTATATAACTTATATACTGGATGTAATGGGATGTCGGCCAGCGGCCTAACGATTGCAGGGTGGATATCACCTGGCCCGGCAGACTTATGGGTATCTAGCCCTTCTAAGTATTTGCGTACAATTTCCTCCGTAAGATTCAAATCCGTTATGCCCGTTTGAAGAGTTGCAGCCCCAAAACTCATCTGTACACCATCATCTACTCTGTGCACACGACTAAAATACCCACACAGAGTATCGGCTTTGCCTTGGTTGCCTGTTGCCACCTCATGGTTAGGGGTCGTCAGTGGTCCCACAGCATCTCTCGAAGAATCCTTAGACTGCTCGTAGTTATAGTGCCCCTTTGGATGCATTTTGATACGCTGAGCCAATTCCATTTTATACCTGCGCTTAGCATACTGCCCAGGGTCCTCCGTCTCATTTCTCTGCTTCGTGCAAGTACTGCCTAATCTTGGTGCAAACTGGCTTTTTGGGGAAAGTGAACCCCATCAAGTAATTGCAGGCTGTGGTTGACTCCAACTCCCCCTGCACTTTTCGTCCCATGTAAACCGCCTTGGGGTTCTGACTTCACGGATATGGCGAGTGTTACCGCGACACATCTGTAAACGCTCCTGGCTGTGTGTATATACATATGTATTTATATGCGTTCATACATACATATATACATATATGTATATACAGGCATAAATGAGCGCCAGCCATATATTTCTCTCTGTGCATATATATATATATACATATATATAGGTGTACCATACGATACACCATCGTTTTTGCGGATAACATGGGTACCTGGCATATGCAAGTTCAATATTCACGGATATTTGCTTTAGTCATCGTTTTCGGATTTAAAATGGAGAAAAGTGTGGTTTAGTGTTTACCACTTTTCTGTGTTTATAATGGACAGCTAACTCACATGGGCCGTTCAAGCAAGTGGCAAAGTTACCGTCGGCGGAAGCGGGCGTTCAGTACTCTACCGTGTACTGAGTGCGGCGAGGCGTCCATGTGGGCCCATCGATATCGATGTCCGAAGATGACGTCATCGGATACTTAAATATTTGCAGCATAATGTAAATTTCGTTATATCCAGAGCCTACGGTAAATGTGTCATCTAGTGATGAGGTTTCGGGTGGACATCAATCACAACTTCCGTACTCATCAACAATGAATGTGGAAGCGTCAACAACGGACTTGACCGCTGATGTCGGTGAGCATATTTTTTCTGTGACTTTATATAAAGTGTTATCCGCAGGTGTTGACACTGAACCGGGGAAAATTTCTTCCGTGAAGATCGACATCGACGAGCTGTTATGTTCATTAGCCGATATGTTTGTTAGCCGCAGACTTACGGTGCAGCAACGCGGAAGTGCGCTGAGCGTTCTAAACCAATTTTTGCCCGGCGTACCGAAGGATCCGAGGACCCTGTTGCACACACCTCGTTCTTGTAAGAGGGCGTTCCTATCACAAGGTGTGTATATTCACATTGGGCTCCTCGACGGTCTGCGATGATCAATCAGTGGACTGGCGCTGGTCACATTTTATTACAAGTAGCAGCCAAACAGCGGCGCTATACAAACGAACTTGGCCGCTCACCTGAGCCAAATACTATACAAGTTCACATGTAATGCCGTCACCTTATTTTTTAGTGAACCAAAAATAAATTCTGCTGTCCATAGACAGCCTTGCAAGAAGTGTGGGGAAACTAAGTGTCTCTATAGAATCCCTTTCCACCACTTTCAGGGCATCATGTTCACAAACTATGCCGCAGCCAATCAAACGTGTGAGCACTGTGGATGAATTTCACCATTTACACGACATCCTAGGAACACCAGAAGCTTTCAACAAGATGGTAAGTCACTATACGTGTACGTGACAAATGTAGGTCACTACACTGCGGCGGTAAACAGCTAAAAATCTTCAGGATGCCATATGCATATATATATATATATTACCGCGGGTATACGCTAGTTCAGCTACAGTTCACCTACTTATGATGAATATATTCTGCCACCGGTTGGAGATTGATCAATCAGTCAACATGGGGATAGCACTTGAAAGGTGCTCCAAGGGGCCCCTGTATTAGGGCTAACCCCATGTTTGCCCCAAGTTTACCTAATGGGGTTGCCCAAGCTTCGGGCAAACCTGAGGCATGCTGCTCAGTAGGAATACAAACATGTATAGGTGAAGTGTTCAACACGGTTTGTACGAATCTAATGCCGAACTGGTAGATCACGTGCCAGAGAAACCATACCACAAGCACGTGAAGGACGGAACGACGACTGCACGGGACCGCGTGAAGGACGCCACTAATAGTGACGTAACAGAACAATACGCGTGCCTCAGGATGACAAAATATGTACATAAGGATATAATCCCAGTAAATCCTTAATGAATTAGCATTTTTCCACATGAAAACTAATCTTGGGGCAGGCTTGTGGCATGCCCCAGGTTTACCCCAAAGGTTGGGACAACGTGTTACTTGGGTGACCACAACTCCCACGCCCCGAGTACAACATGGACCGCGTGGAACAAGCCGCTTTGGGTGTAGATCGACCACACCAGTCAATCCGTGGCAACATTGCTGCCCGGAGACATGGGTTATACGTGACAAGGCCACTTCTCCCGGAAGACAAAACAGTGGGGTATTTTCTCTCTTTTTTAAGCCAATCCACTGTTGCTGATCATATCGCCTCATTGGTGGTCAACTCCGTGCAGGGAGACCAACACAGCCAGGAATGTCAACAGATGTGTCGCGGTAACACTCGCCATATCCGTGAAGTCAGAACCCCAAGGCGGTTTACATGGGACGAAAAGTGCAGGGGGAGTTGGAGTCAACCACAGCCTGCAATTACTTGATGGGGTTCACTTTCCCCAAAAAGCCAGTTTGCACCAAGATTGGGCAGTACTTGCAGCACTAACAACTTGATGCATCGAGACGACCCACAGATGGTTTGTAGTTTTGTTGACTAAGTATCAAGTGTTATATGGGCCAATCACTGGGAGATGCTAGGGTAATGTGATAGAAAGGGAAGTTGAGCCACGAGTGTCTAATGATTTGATCAAGAGTGACCACTGGATGGAGGCTGAAGAGTCTGACAGGTTCTGCGTTTTGGGTTAGAGACAGAGTCGAAGACCAAATAAAAATTTGCACTGGTAACGTTTGAAGGTTATCTTTCATGCAAACAGTGGTATTCCATATACTCGAATACGATTCCAGAGGCACTGGCCCCAGTAATGAAAGTGACTAAGTCCAGCATTGTACCTTGATAGGTTGACGCTAAAGTGGTGGCAATGACGGTGAATGGTGTGGGACATCCTATAGATTATTGGGGTGCTGATTAGTATGCAACGCTTTCCTAGTAAGCTCTATCAATAGTCATCTATGGATTTAAAAAAGCGGTCAAATTTCGGATGTCCAGTGCTACAGGTAGCTTAGACTTGAATATGATTTTTAATCTATGGAACAGATATCAGTTGGAGGTTTATTCCACAATGCTGCATGTTTATGGGAAAGAACCTTCGCTTTAAGGACTTCCGAGAAGTGGGGATCATTATACGGTATTCCCTATTGCGCAGCTGATGTGTCGAGTTTATACTGAACTTGGCTAGAGGAAACAGCTTGCTTGTGGAGCTAGTTAATCAGAAATGCAGGGTTGGGTTCTATTCTCCTAAGCCACAGAGAGGCAAGCCTCAGGAGTGTGATCCGCTGTTTGTAGCCTAGGTTTGTAGAAGGCCTAAATAGTTTTTTGGTAAACCAACGCTGTATATTTTATATGTCCATAATGACACGTTTGTATATCCTTGCAACAAGCCAAGGGACTTGTTTATTCGTGCGGATATGCATGAAATGTGTTCAGAGAAATTGAAAGTGTAAGAGTGTTGTAGTCCGAGGTCTGATATTGTTGGGTAATATGGGAGTGAGACACCGCCAATCCTAGGCGCACTATGAGGAATATTGCAGTTCAGCGTGAGATAACTGCTTTTGTTCACTGAAAATTCCATTTTCCAGCGATAACATTGGGAGGGTATGGACTGTATATCAGTCGTGACGTTAATCAGTGCTACAGGTTGGTTTCTTTGTTTGAATTCGTAGATTACCTTCACATGATCGGCGAACAAGAAATTTTTGCCATAAGTGATGACATTGCAAATATCATTTATATATGGTAAAGACAGCAGTGGTCCCGAAACACTTCCTTAGGTAACTCCGCTGTTTACCGGGTGGGGGTCTAACATCTGGCAGCTGGTGAATATAACTTGGTGAAGGTCTTTTAAGCAGGATTTAAACCAACTGAATAAGGGGCCTTCAATCCCGCATCCTCTAATCTTGCTCAGCAACGTCAGATGCGGGACTCTGCCAAGGGCTTCTGTCTTATCAAGACAGATGCTGACCAGTGCCCTGTCTTTGTCGGCAGCTGATGTTACCAAGCTTAGGAAGTCGAACTGTTTAGTTGAACACGAGCGTGATCTGAGGAATCCGTGCTGCATTAGGCCAATGAGTTGATGTGAAAAAAGGTAGTCGGTCAGGTGGTGTTTCACGACTTTTTCTAGCAGCATGGGGATCATCGACGTACGAGGAATCGGGTGGTAATTGGTAATATCATGCACCGCGCCCTTCTTATGCCCTGGGATGATAATGGATTTCTTCCATTGTCTGCGGAAGTTTCCGGTTTGCACAGATATATTGTATAGGTTTAGTTGTAGGAGGGGAACATCCGGGCCACTAAGCGCGAATATTGCTGATGGTAGACCGCCAAGTCCGGAGTGGTAGGTCGGTTTGAAATTGTGGATGTATCTTTTTATATCCGTAGTGGCGACCGTGATAGAACTGAGTAAGGAATTTGTGATAGTCGGGGTGGCAAGATGGGCACACGCCGCACTGAGAGACACGGTGGTTGTGAAGAACGTGTTAAACGTGTCAGCTATCTTTCAAGGTGAGACTTTGAGGTAATCCAAATGGATGGTCTGTTTTATGAATTAAGTTGATTATGGAGCACGAGCCCTGTGCAGCGGGGCTAGCTCTTGGACTTTGTTTGGGTGGCGTAATGCTTTGGTTTCTTGCCCCAGTCGTAGATCACGGGCCTTAAGATGGATTTTGTGGGGGGCGCTCTAGTCTCAAGACTATAGAAAAGTCTCTATTTAGTTGGTACTGCCGTCGAAGCTTGTCGTGTTTCCGCTTTAGCCTGGGTACATACATAGTATGAGCGTGATATGTTTCCGATGCACGAGCGTAAAACTGAGTGGAGGAGATCAGCGGTGTACTGACAACTTGCTGCTAAGAAGAACTCGTCCCAGTCTCTGGCGCGAATTTGCGAGGATTCATGGTCCCATTCAAAGTGACCGAAGGAGGGACAGTTACGAGGTGGGCTATCAGTGCGTGGCTTGACTTAAAATCTGCAGCTGATGATTTTATGGTCACTTCCCGTGTATTCGTTTATCACGGGGGCGGAAACGTTTGTTGGACCCAGGGTAAATATCAGATCAGGAATGTTATTCCTTCTGGTAGGCTGCTATACATGCTGGGCCAACTGGCCCGGGCGAATTCATGAAGCGAATTGAAAATATTTGTAGGGAACAGTAAAAGAAGACCGGTTTAGGCCCGGAGCATTGAAGTCGCTGATAGCTTGTTCAACATGGAACGAGAGTTGAATAGTGCTATGGAAAGTATTTCTGTGGGAGTCTTCGGGTCGTCGCTTGATCTGGTAGCCAAAATGTGCTGAGGAAGCTGGTGATCAGCAGGCGGGTCACCCATTTAAGAAGACTGGATGTGAGACGCTGCTCTTATGTGGACTGTCGTAACCCTATCGCCGCCGATGGTACATTGGGCTGAGCACTCATGAAGTCCGGTAGGGGGTAACACTGGATGCTGAGGTGATTTGGTTACGCAGGATAATAGACGTGGAGAAGGGCATGGTGACTTTGGGTGGGACCTTTGGGGCAAATAGCGTACAAATGGGGGAGAGTTAATGAAAGTGCTAGGGGATCAGCATGAGGGTGGAAAGCAGCAGTAAGGGAGCACACACTGTTTTGATAACGGACTCGTGAGGGGGTGACGAAATGCAGGGTGAGTTGGATTGAAGTGTAATGGGTATAATGTTATGGATAGAGATTTTTGAAGCCGCAGGCATCTCATAGGGATCCGCTGAAGGAGTGTGAGGGGGCGGAATGGCAGCGAAAGAGCCGCTGATGAAACAGGTTTTGGTATGAAAGTTCATTTGGCATAGTGTGCAGTGAGGTCAGAGTAGAATGGGCGGTGTTGAATGATGATGAGGCAGGAGATCTTGAATTTGCGGAGGGGTAAAATTAGTATACCATAGGGTGGAAAGGGTCAGGCATGGACCACAGGTTGTGGAACCGGTTGGCAACCAAGCTGACAACTCGTCCTGCGTAATTCGGGTCTGGTAGAGCTAACGATGGAGGCGGTACACTTAGTGGAACATTTGTGATGTGGTACTGCACCTGTGGACATGATGACGGTGGCGTCTGATTTGATGGATGTGGTATGCAGCAGTTTGGTACGTGAATCTCCGGGGGACCTAATAAATGCGCTGGTGGACTAGAGCCAGGCTAGGCGAAGCAATTTCGTTAGTACGTCCGTGGTGGAAGACGCGGATGGGTAATATGCTGGTTAGCTGAAGTGCGAGAGGTCATAGACTGACTGTCGGTTAAGGCTGGGAGCTTGAGGATATCAGTGCAGGCGAGGTCTTGACTATCAGCAGCACCAGGTCACGAGGATGACGTTGTGACCGAGGCTCAAGGAGACAACGTTGCAGCTGCCTAGTTGGTGCGGGATGACGCATCGGAATCTGGTGAATCGTTGTCTCGTTTTGCAGATAGATCAGGGTGTGAAAGGCTTCTGGCGGAGAGGAGGGTCTGTATTGCTCGGTGGGTGGACAGTGGTGGAGACTGAGGTGCAACATGAAACCTTTTGGAGGGACGTTGTGGTGATGGGGGCGAACGAGACAAACCTAGGTCCACATTTTGCCCTGGTTCACCAGTCGGCAAGAGCAATGACGAGTTGATGACGGAGGGAAATCGTTCAGGGTGAATGGGTGGCACTGGATTAGAGGATGGTGGGAGTGCTCGGTTGCCGGCGGTCGGTCTCAGGACCTCCCTCCGCAGTGGGGTTCTATCAAAAGTAATTCTTATATTTTTGAATGAAGTGGACTTTGCGATGGGCTCTCTTTTTCTGACAAATTCCATGGCATCTCTCTCTTCTAGGAACTGAAAAATTAGCAAGCACTTTTCGATATGACCGTTTTCTGAGTCTTTTGCAATAGCACTCGTGACGTGACACACCACAGGCCATAAGCAATGACTGCTTGGCCGAGGAAATGGGCAAACGATCTGAAACACTAAATACGACGACGTTTTTGGAAACTTTATCCTCCTACGGACTTAGGGCGCAGTTGAGTCCAGAAAGCAGCTAGCTGATAGTATACCTTCAGCTTTCGGGTTTTCTAAAGGATCGCCAGGCTTGGATCCGTTGCACGAAGCAGAGAAATGAGACGGAGGACCCTGGGCAGTATGCTAAGCGCAGGTATAAAATGGAATTGGCTCAGCGTATCAAAATGCATCCAAAGGGGCACTATAACTACGAGCAGTCTAAGGATTCTTCGAGAGATGCTGTGGGACCACTGACGACCCCTAACCATGAGGTGGCAACAGGCAACCAAGGCAAAGCCGATACTCTGTGTGGGTATTTTAGTCGTGTGCACAGAGTAGATGATGGTGTACAGATGAGTTTTGGGGCTGCAACTCTTCAAACGGGCATAACGGATTTGAATCTTACGGAGGAAATTGTACGCAAATACTTAGAAGGGCTAGATACCCATAAGTCTGCCGGGCCAGGTGATATCCACCCTGCAATCGTTAGGCCGCTGGCCGACATCCCATTACATCCAGTATATAAGTTATATAGGGCCACCCTGGACAACGATAGGTAGACCTCTTTTAGAAAACTGTGTTCAGGCATGGTCACCCTTCCACAGAAATGATGCCATCTATCTGGAGAGCGTACAACGTCTTGCAACGCTCATGACTGTTGGTGAGAGGGGATGGACGTATATGCAGAGACTTCAGGACCCCAGACGTTTCTCTATGGGAAGGAGAAGACTACGAGGGGATCTCATAGAGACATTTGAGGTAGTGAAAGGCTTTTCTGGGCTTAAACCGGGGAGTCTATTCCATATTGCAACAGACTTTAGAACAAGAGGTCACGGGAAGGAACTGGCGAAAATTCCATGGAGACTGATAGCTAGATTTCACTTATTTAGCAATACGGTGGTCAACCACTGGAATAGACTACCGGAAGGGGTTATAGAACTGGGGGTTGCCCGGGCTTTCAAGAGGGCCTACGTGGTAAGTGGAATAAGATCGTTTCTGACAGTGAATTTTGGGCGTGTTCCTAAACAAACAAATGTGATGTGTATAATTATTGGCAGTTCCCATTCGCTACGTAATGACTTAGTGAACGCACACGATGCACAGTTGCCCTCGCGGTCGACGTGCAATGAGATTCTACGTTGCCCTTCTATTTTGTGGCGGGAATTCGAAGAAGTAAACTACACAGCGGTGGGAGCCTACTTAGTGTGTATGCCATCAAAAGAACTATGGACGCCGGATCGGCCGTGGCCATTATCTGTCCCGTGAAAACCGAACTGAACCGAACTGACAATATATGCGAGTGGCAGCAGCGCGTCATCCACGGATCGTAACTGTTTCTCTAAGGGCAACAAGTTTTGCTGAAGCGCATTATATTTGTCACTGGCTTCACTGCATATATCGACCAGTGGTACTGAGTAAGGTACCAGGGAGGTAGGAAGTCGAGAGCTTCTGGCGCTCGTAGGTTAAACCCGATCTACCACTCGATGAATGAGGCGATTGGTGGTCGACTTAGGCATGATATCTCAAAGAATTTTGATGGAAGTGGATCCGTAAGTCGGTTGATAACCTCAGATTTTACTGCTCAGAAAAAACCCGATTTACTTTAGGTTGTGGGAACATCTTGCGAAGCTGTTTGTAGGTTTGTAAGGTTGATTAGACCTTACTTCGCGGTTTCCTTGGTATACGAGTGCTTCGGTCCTTTGTACTGCGTGGACCACCTGCACGTTACTCTAATATGCGGCACTGCACGAATATGTTCACCAGAACAGTATTCTTCACGACCCGTGAGAACGAGAAGGCTATTGGGGGAGATAGTGGTTAGCATGTATTTGGGAGCGTGCGTGAGAGCGTGCTCAAGGGCAACGGTCAAATGGCAACCGCGCTTGGCAGTCAGCGTTCATTTAAACAATAAACGTGGTAAATGTATGAATGAAGATGGCAATCGCTACAGGTTGTTCACATAGACACCTTAGTGGGAACTGTATCAATAGCAGCAGGACTAAAGATGTGGTGTAGCTTTCCACCTCCGCTCTTTCGGGGCTGACCGCAATGTGTTATTATTGATACCATACAATAACGCGCTACTTTCACTGCCGTTTAACAGCGTGTTTTGCCGGTGTTGCACACAGCTTTGGTTTTGGACACCGTTGTCCTTTGGGCTCAATGTCGAGGTTTGTGTTCACCCTTTTATCTCTTATTGATTTTGGTAACATCACTCAGCTGCTGTAACTTCAAGGTTAGATTTTCTTTCTCCATCGTGAAACCTGGTACCGATGAGAATAATAACTTGATAAGGTGGGATGGCGTTAATGGAGGTCTCGGCGGATCAGTCAGACGGGAGGTAATTATCTTTCGATAAACTGAGGTCAGCGTAACTAGTATCCAGAATGGATAGGGGGCTCTACTGGCATCTGACCAACATGCGCTACCTTTAAAATGTCTGTCGATGACGGGTATTGTACATGGAAACATTTTTTGCGAGAAAAATCAGGATTCAAATGACGTCCCCCTGTGGGAGCATGTAAGTAATTGCGGAGTCCCATCATCGCACCTACCCTAAAGCTAGAGAAACCATAAATTGGTCGTCCAAGAACCGAGCATCAGACTTTGAGGTAGCAACGGACTTCGCTTTTCTCGCTAAAAAGATCCTCATTCAAATACTGCATATCTGCGAAGTCTGCAACGAGCAACACTAGTAACCCATAAGAACCGTGATTTGAGTGAGGCGTGGCCTGACCAGACACATCCCAAATTCATGACAAGATTGATTCGCCAATGCTTCGGTGCTGGAATGCAAAGGTAACAAACGCACATCGTATGCAAGCCCCAAATGTGGTTCAAATACTGCAATCGAGAGCCCAGCTCCGGTACAGCAAGCGTATGTAAGCGGTGTCAATTCAACAGAGAACAATTTCAAATATGCGGGGTACCATGTAATCAGGTAGGTATTTACTGCCGGTATCCAAGTTTCAAAATGACCGAAGAGTCATATTATAGTAAAGTGAAGGTGCTGCGTGTAAAAACCCCAAACATGTTATTCACATCCCTGAAGGCTTCTCCATTGGTTCTGAATCGATCTTGGACGAGCGTGTGCGGCTTTTGTCCTGAAGTGACGGCTAGCAATCAGTGTCGTATGCAGCAGTTACTTCCGTCTGGCCCTTCGGATGCATATACTCACAGTCATTTATCTTTGAATCCTCCCAAGCACCCCGGCTCAGTGTAACTGTTATTCCGACTGTGAGTAACATTTAGTCACTCCAAAACGAATCCCAAATCCAGAACAAGATTGAGTCGTTGTTTCTACTGTACTGGATTAACAAGTTATACGCACATAAATATGTACACACCTCAACTGTGCGGCCACAACGTCCAACAACGAGGACCAGAGTTCAACAAAGGCCAATGTCAGGTACCACTGTCACGGCAGTCCAAGTTCGAATCAAAATTAAGCCACTTCCCGTAAGCAAAATATAAGCAAATGTTGAAGTGCAGTGATGGATGCATGTTGTACTTGTTCGAGGGTCAATAAACTAAAGAGCATAGTCTCAACAATACAAGTATATGACAACGGCTAGGGGGGGTTTCCACATATGTACTTTACACCACCCGCCAAATCCTCTCATGAAACGGTCAACATTCAAGAAGTAAATTGGGGTACTGCTTAACCCTAACCTACCTAGACCCTAAGTCAGTGCATAAGTAGGTCGCTATGGGCTTCATCTATTTTTGGCCAGTCACAGATACACCTGCTGGTTTCTTGAGATTATGCTCTTTCTCTCGACATCTCAGAGTTTCTTCTGAGAATGATACGAAATTATCCGTACACAAAAAAAGGAATTTGATGTGATCGCGATTCGTAGACAGATTACTGAATGTTGAGGAAAAGGCGGCCCGAATAAGAGTGAAGTACAAGGCAAAGTGAAGGCTGAGAATTCCTGATGAAAAATCGAGATGGCTACAGGGTACTCGAACACCAGGGATCAACGTGTAGTTTTATCACACTCGAAGTATGTTTGACTCACAACTTATATGCACTTGGACACGGGTTGAATAATAGTACAAATAGGTCACGGAGAAAGATATATTTCTACAAGTGGTCAACGAGTGCTGGTTCAAGAGTTTTCACTATTTCACAAGCAATGTCGTGTCGTGTGATAAACTAGGATTTCGACAAACAAATCCATAATAAATCGTGAACATCGTATGAAATTAGACACAATTATGCTTCAAAGACAGTATCAAGGGTTGGGATCTACGGGAGAATGCACGAGGAATAAATAAATAAATCCAGCTTCATTCGGCATCCGCAGACTTGGTTTTGGTTTGGTCTGTAGCATCGATTTCGCCCTCGCCATTGTCATCTTCAATCGAACGTATCTTACGAATATCTCGCAATACGTCTCCTTTGTTCGTTCTCACCACCGTCGTGCGCACGGGGCCATCGGTTTCTGTACGGCAGTCCTTGATCACTCCAACCGGCCAATCGTCTTTATGTAAGTGGCTCTCCACGAGGATGACTACATCGCCACGTCTGAACGACCCTTCTTTGGAGATTCATTTTGGCTGAAGCTGCAGTGCCGGTGAGTACTCCCCCGTCCAACGTTTCCAGAAAGCCTTAGCCAGGTGGTTCACTTGTTTCCATCCTACGATACAGGTTCCAAGTAGGGTTTTGGTTTGATTGCTCCTACGTTTGGCCGCAGTAGCAACAGTTCGTTGGAAGTGAGGGTGTAACACAAGTTTAAGCAATGCGTAGCCAAATTCACAACGCATCCCGAAATCAGAAGGCGATTATCCGTGACATTCTACGACACTAGATTATTGAATGAACAATGACAACAAAAAGATATAAACCTCAATAATGAGACCACAAGGACTCAACAAACGAAAAGCCGAATTGCGGCGTGCGAGCAAGGAGCACGTGCGTCACGCAGGTCCAGAACAAGGATATGACAAAGTAGCGCTCTGGGCGCGAACAAACAACAATTGGTCCACAAAAACGAACAGTGCTTAAAGACACGTCAATAGTGTAAGCAAGTGAGTAATGTTAAGAGAAACACGGAACTGCAAAGATTTTGGGGGATTTTCAGCGACCGGTCATTACACCACCCTAAAACATCTCCCCGAATCTTGAGCAGAGTCAAGGGTTTGGTATAAAAATACTGATTCTTCCTACCTATCTAGGCCCTGATGTCAGTGCGCGTGCTTTATGCTTGTCCTCAACGTTCTTCTCATTGTCGCACCTTCTCCGTTGGCCACACAGACGCGGGGCTAGTCTACATCTTCCGCGAGAACAACTGACCTATGGCGGGCGTGAAGAAAAAACATAGATGCTGTCCTTGGAGGGGCCGTTCTGCCCTGGCTGTATGCGCTTGCGTGAGTGTGCGTGTATGATGTAATCGTCGCTACTTCCACGTATGCAATGAACATTTCGGTAACGTCAACAAAAACAAACGGAGAACACTGCCACATGTTTGATGGGGGTTACGGGGTAGTGTGCATCGGGTATGTGCGTATGTGTCTGGATGTACAATGGAGTCACATGTATCACCACATATCGGAAAAAACCTTCTGTAACGTCAACGAAGTACTGTGAGCACTGTAACGTGTTTGACTTAGGCCGTGTGGTATAACGAGTACAATGTAGGTAAGTGTGCGTCGAAATGTATGATGGTTCGATAAGTCAGTGTGTCGTGAATGCTCCCATATATGGGGGTTTCTTTACCCACCTCGAAGACAAATGCAAAATAGACTACTGGGCCTCAGCGTTATCAGCTTATCCACCCTCACTCTCGATTAGGCTAATGCTGCGTATGTCACGAATTGGCGCTCCGTTAGCTGTCTCCAACTTCACCGTTCTTATCACTCCGTCAGTGCTTTCGATGGTTTCCATAACCACTCCCAAGGACCAGGTGCTGAAATGTGCGCGTTCGTCTGCGATCATCACCACTTCCCCAACCTTGAATGGTCTTGTTTTGACCAGCCACTTTTGTGGAGTCTGTAGAGCCGGTGGGTACTGCCGCAGCCAGCGCCTCCAGAAAACCTTGGCAAGATAGTTCGCCTGCTTCCATCAGTGGAGGTAGCTCCCACTAAGGTTAACCGGCCCGTGGAAACCCTCGTTCGACCTTAACGTCAATAAGTCGTTCGGAGTGAGCGCCAGGTGGATGGGGTCGCCGTTCATTAGTGGAACCGTGGGGCAGTTGTTCGGGATTCTTTCTGCCTCAGTCATGACGGTGTTCAGCGTCTCGTCTTCGGGCGGCTGTTGCCCCATGATCGACAGCAATATCCGTCTGGTGGGCCGGATCATGCGTTCCCATACGCCGCCGCGGTGGCTTGCCCGCGGGGAGTTGAAACGCCATCGTATGCCGTAGGCCACGGTTCGATCCTGCAGTTCGTCTCTGTTTATGTTCTGGCGCCAAGGCTGCAATTTCCGGTGAGAGCCCACAAAGTTCGACCTTTTACCTGAGTATATATCGGCCGGTACGCCTCTTTGGTTGATAAATCTCCGCAATGCCAGTAGGAAAGAATCGGTCGTCATCGAATGTGCGACTTCTAGGTGTACCGCGCTTGACTTCATGCACGTCATGACACACCCATATCGCTTTTCTAATCTCTTTCCGCACTTGATCCACAAGGGCCCGAAATAGTCCAACCCGGTATCGCTGAACGGCCACCAGTCCGCAGTCACCCTGCATTCTGGTAGCGGAGCCATGTGTTGTTTGCCCGCCGTGGTATTGCTTTTCCTACATTGCATACAACGTCGGATTACGCGAGTTAGAGTCGTTCGTCCTTTCAGCAACCAAAGGCGCTTTCGGATGACGCTCGTCACGTGACGATCTCCCGCAAGTCCCTCCACGGCGTGGAAGTCTTGGATCGTTAGCTCTACCACAGGTTATCGCGCCGGCAGCAGTATAGGGTACTTTATGCCGGAACTCAGCTGGGCGTAGGTCAGCCTACCATCCACTTGCAGCAGTCCGTCAATGAGTTTTGGGTTTGAACGCTTCAATTCTCCTCTTGGAGATGGTATTTCTTTGCTGATTGGTCCCACTTCCTCCGCCCTCTCGAGTTCTTGGGCAAAAGCCTCGCAATGTATCACTCTGAAAATATCGTATTATGCAGCTTGTAGCTCATCTGGACTTATCGGGCTGACCCGTACCCGGCCTGGAGGGCGTAGCCCTTTCATGACTAGTAAGTTCCTCTTGAACCTGGCTAACCAAGCTAACGCACGAAGTGTCTTCATCCAGGAAGAAAACCTGACCGATTGCAATAGAATGAATGTTGCTTCGACGAAGTTGGCCGCTATCACCACGCCTCTGATATCCAGTTCCACTTCCGCAGGGGTTTTTAATTCGAACGCGGACCAGTCCTGTTTAGGCACCTGCAAGAAGTTTGGCCCTCTCGTCCACGTGTCTAGTTGCCTGAAGTTGGTCGCACCACGGGAGCACAGATCGGCCGGATTATCACCAGACCTGACATGATTCCACTGGTTCATGGCTGATTCATCGTGGGTAATCGTGAGTCAGTTAGCGACGAAAGTACCGAACCGGCTCCGGACGTTGCTAATGTAGTAAAGTACTATCGCTGAGTCCGTCCAAAAGTTAGCCGACCAAATGTAGAAGTCGACACATCTCTTTACCGCTTGTACCGCCCTGACTGCTAACACGGCTGCGCTGAGTTCAAGACGTGGGATCGAGACCGACTTCAGTGGAGCGACGCGGACTTTAGCGAACAGGATCCTCGTAGTATATTGTCCATCTCCTGTGCACTATCGTCCGTACACCAAAACTCCATAACCGACTTCGGATGCATCGGAAAAGGCATGTAGTTCTCCCGTCCGCGTTGTATGGCCAGAAGTCAAACATCGTGGAATCCTTTTGCCCCCTAATTTCTTCAGGGTGTTCAAAAATTCTTCCCAGTCCAGCCGGTCCTCTCGATCCAGTGACTGGTCCCAATCAACTTTCTTACGGCACAGCCGCTGCAGCAAGACCTTTCCGGGCAGCAGTCAGGGAGAGATGAAACCGAGCGGGTCGAACAGACTAGAGACAGCGGATAGTATGCCTCGACAGGTTACTGGCAACTCGGGAAAGTTTAGCTCGATAACAAAGTCGTCCGTTGCCGCGTTCCATTGTATTCCTAAAGTGCGTTCGGTAGGGAGTGGACAGCCGTCCAAATCTCTAACCCTTTCGGCCTTCTCGTGACACGGAATGACTTCAAGCACTTCTGGAGCTTTCGACATCCATCTAGCTAGATGGTTATTTACAATGATATTTACAGTGGGTCTAACAAACGTTTCCGCCCCCGTGATAAACGAATACACGGGAAGTGACCATAAAATCATCAGCTGCAGATTTTAAGTCAAGCCACGCACTGATAGCCCACCTCGTAACTGTCCCTCCTTCGGTCACTTTGAATGGGACCATGAATCCTCGCAAATTCGCGCCAGAGACTGGGATGAGTTCTTCTTAGCAGCAAGTTGTCAGTACACCGCTGATCTCCTCCACTCAGTTTTACGCTCGTGCATCGGAAACATATCACGCTCATACTATGTATGTACCCAGGCTAAAGCGGAAACACGACAAGCTTCGACGGCAGTACCAACTAAATAGAGACTTTTCTATAGTCTTGAGACTAGAGCGCCCCCCACAAAATCCATCTTAAGGCCCGTGATCTACGACTGGGGCAAGAAACCAAAGCATTACGCCACCCAAACAAAGTCCAAGAGCTAGCCCCGCTGCACAGGGCTCGTGCTCCATAATCAACTTAATTCATAAAACAGACCATCCATTTGGATTACCTCAAAGTCTCACCTTGAAAGATAGCTGACACGTTTAACACGTTCTTCACAACCACCGTGTCTCTCAGTGCGGCGTGTGCCCATCTTGCCACCCCGACTATCACAAATTCCTTACTCAGTTCTATCACGGTCGCCACTACGGATATAAAAAGATACATCCACAATTTCAAACCGACCTACCACTCCGGACTTGGCGGTCTACCATCAGCAATATTCGCGCTTAGTGGCCCGGATGTTCCCCTCCTACAACTAAACCTATACAATATATCTGTGCAAACCGGAAACTTCCGCAGACAATGGAAGAAATCCATTATCATCCCAGGGCATAAGAAGGGCGCGGTGCATGATATTACCAATTACCACCCGATTCCTCGTACGTCGATGATCCCCATGCTGCTAGAAAAAGTCGTGAAACACCACCTGACCGACTACCTTTTTTCACATCAACTCATTGGCCTAATGCAGCACGGATTCCTCAGATCACGCTCGTGTTCAACTAAACAGTTCGACTTCCTAAGCTTGGTAACATCAGCTGCCGACAAAGACAGGGCACTGGTCAGCATCTGTCTTGATAAGACAGAAGCCCTTGGCAGAGTCCCGCATCTGAAGTTGCTGAGCAAGATTAGAGGATGCGGGATTGAAGGCCCCTTATTCAGTTGGTTTAAATCCTGCTTAAAAGACCTTCACCAAGTTATATTCACCAGCTGCCAGATGTTAGACCCCCACCCGGTAAACAGCGGAGTTACCTAAGGAAGTGTTTCGGGACCACCGCTGTCTTTACCATATATAAATGATATTTGCAATGTCATCACTTATGGCAAAAATTTCTTGTTCGCCGATCATGTGAAGGTAATCTACGAATTCAAACAAAGAAACCAACCTGTAGCACTGATTAACGTCACGACTGATATACAGTCCATACCCTCCCAATGTTATCGCTGGAAAATGGAATTTTCAGTGAACAAAAGCAGTTATCTCACGCTGAACTGCAATATTCCTCATAGTGCGCCTAGGATTGGCGGTGTCTCACTCCCATATTACCCAACAATATCAGACCTCGGACTACAACACTCTTACACTTTCAATTTCTCTGAACACATTTCATGCATATCCGCACGAATAAACAAGTCCCTTGGCTTGTTGCAAGGATATACAAACGTGTCATTATGGACATATAAAATATACAGCGTTGGTTTACCAAAAAACTATTTAGGCCTTCTACAAACCTAGGCTACAAACAGCGGATCACACTCCTGAGGCTTGCCTCTCTGTGGCTTAGGAGAATAGAACCCAACCCTGCATTTCTGATTAACTAGCTCCACAAGCAAGCTGTTTCCTCTAGCCAAGTTCAGTATAAACTCGACACATCAGCTGCGCAATAGGGAATACCGTATAATGATCCCCACTTCTCGGAAGTCCTTAAAGCGAAGGTTCTTTCCCATAAACATGCAGCATTGTGGAATAAACCTCCAACTGATATCTGTTCCATAGATTAAAAATCATATTCAAGTCTAAGCTACCTGTAGCACTGGACATCCGAAATTTGACCGCTTTTTTAAATCCATAGATGACTATTGATAGAGCTTACTAGGAAAGCGTTGCATACTAATCAGCACCCCAATAATCTATAGGATGTCCCACACCATTCACCGTCATTGCCACCACTTTAGCGTCAACCTATCAAGGTACAATGCTGGACTTAGTCACTTTCATTACTGGGGCCAGTGCCTCTGGAATCGTATTCGAGTATATGGAATACCACTGTTTGCATGAAAGATAACCTTCAAACGTTACCAGTGCAAATTTTTATTTGGTCTTCGACTCTGTCTCTAACCCAAGACGCAGAACCTGTCAGACTCTTCAGCCTCCATCCAGTGGTCACTCTTGATCGAATCATTAGACACTCGTGGCTCAACTTCCCTTTCTATCACATTACCCTAGCATCTCCCAGTGATTGGCCCATATAACACTTGATACTTAGTCAACAAAACTACAAACCATCTGTGGGTCGTCTCGATGCATCAAGTTGTTAGTGCTGCAAGTACTGCCCAATCTTGGTGCAAACTGGCTTTTTGGGGAAAGTGAACCCCATCAAGTAATTGCAGGCTGTGGTTGACTCCAACTCCCCCTGCACTTTTCGTCCCATGTAAACCGCCTTGGGGTTCTGACTTCACGGATATGGCGAGTGTTACCGCGACACATCTGTAAACACTCCTGGCTGTGTGTATATACATATGTATTTATATGCGTTCATACATACATATATACATATATGTATATACAGGCATAAATGAGCGCCAGCCATATATTTCTCTCTGTGCATATATATATATATATATATATACATATATATATATATATAGGTGTACCATACGATACACCATCGTTTTTGCGGATAACATGGGTACCTGGCATATGCAAGTTCAATATTCACGGATATTTGCTTTAGTCATCGTTTTCGGATTTAAAATGGAGAAAAGTGTGGTTTAGTGTTTACCACTTTTCTGTGTTTATAATGGACAGCTAACTCACATGGGCCGTTCAAGCAAGTGGCAAAGTTACCGTCGGCGGAAGCGGGCGTTCAGTACTCTACCGTGTACTGAGTGCGGCGAGGCGTCCATGTGGGCCCATCGATATCGATGTCCGAAGATGACGTCATCGGATACTTAAATATTTGCAGCATAATGTAAATTTCGTTATATCCAGAGCCTACGGTAAATGTGTCATCTAGTGATGAGGTTTCGGGTGGACATCAATCACAACTTCCGTACTCATCAACAATGAATGTGGAAGCGTCAACAACGGACTTGACCGCTGATGTCGGTGAGCATATTTTTTCTGTGACTTTATATAAAGTGTTATCCGCAGGTGTTGACACTGAACCGGGGAAAATTTCTTCCGTGAAGATCGACATCGACGAGCTGTTATGTTCATTAGCCGATGTGTTTGTTAGCCGCAGACTTACGGTGCAGCAACGCGGGAGTGTGCTGAGCGTTCTAAACCAATTTTTGCCCGGCGTACCGAAGGATCCGAGGACCCTGTTGCACACACCTCGTTCTTGTAAGAGGGCGTTCCTATCACAAGGTGTGTATATTCACATTGGGCTCCTCGACGGTCTGCGATGATCAATCAGTGGACTGGCGCTGGTCACATTTTATTACAAGTAGCAGCCAAACAGCGGCGCTATACAAACGAACTTGGCCGCTCACCTGAGCCAAATACTATACAAGTTCACATGTAATGCCGTCACCTTATTTTTTAGTGAACCAAAAATAAATTCTGCTGTCCATAGACAGCCTTGCAAGAAGTGTGGGGAAACTAAGTGTCTCTATAGAATCCCTTTCCACCACTTTCAGGGCATCATGTTCACAAACTATGCCGCAGCCAATCAAACGTGTGAGCACTGTGGATGAATTTCACCATTTACACGACATCCTAGGAACACCAGAAGCTTTCAACAAGATGGTAAGTCACTATACGTGTACGTGACAAATGTAGGTCACTACACTGCGGCGGTAAACAGCTAAAAATCTTCAGGATGCCATATGCATATATATATATATATTACCGCGGGTATACGCTAGTTCAGCTACAGTTCACCTACTTATGATGAATATATTCTGCCACCGGTTGGAGATTGATCAATCAGTCAACATGGGGATAGCACTTGAAAGGTGCTCCAAGGGGCCCCTGTATTAGGGCTAACCCCATATTTGCCCCAAGTTTACCTAATGGGGTTGCCCAAGCTTCGGGCAAACCTGAGGCATGCTGCTCAGTAGGAATACAAACATGTATAGGTGAAGTGTTCAACACGGTTTGTACGAATCTAATGCCGAACTGGTAGGTCACGTGCCAGAGAAACCATGCCACAAGCACGTGAAGGACGGAACGACGACTGCACGGGACCGCGTGAAGGATGCCATTAATTGTGACGAGAACGTACTTTGATGGATTTTTGTATATTTATACAAAATACACATTTATTGAACGTGAACAAGTTTTTCGCATCGCAAATTTATCTTTCAGTTTTTAGTTACATATTAGGTAGAAATTGGTGTAAATGTGACGCGTCCGCAAACGCCCAAATTAGAAGTAGACATTAGTAGTAGTCCCTGAAGCGGCTGTTGGATCTTGTTTCGTTTAACGTATTACAAATTTGGGGCTAGCCCCAGGTTTGCCAAAAGTTTGCCCCATGACGCTGCCCCAAGGTTGGGTCTAGCCCCAGGTTTGCCCCGAGTTTGCCTCATGGGGCACGCACGGGGCAACCTCGGGGCTGCCCCATGGGGCATACTTTGAGCAATGGTAGAGCTGCCCCAAGTTTCTCAACGGTAGACTTGGGGCAGCCCGACGTCTGCCTCAAATTTGCCCCATGCCTGCTCCATGGGGCAAACTTGGGGTGTGCTATTTGGGCACCCACCAAAAGCAGCTCCGTCTTCTCTGACAGCCGGATATCTGACTGTGATAAAACTATAAAAAATAATGAAAACTTCTAAGAAAGTGTGGATCACTTTCGGAGCGACGTGAGCCGGGTACCAATGGATGTGTATCGTGCTACCTCCTCACATGAAGTAGGCCCTAGCGCCTCATGCCATGAGTACTGGAATTAGAACTTTGAAGTTAGCTTCCCTGACGAAAATCCTGTCCAATCCCACTCCCACCTCTCATGGGTCTCTAAGCCAGTCCTCATATTGAAGTCGTCCTGCTTTGTAACATGCAAACGACGACAAAGATAACGCGATAACCTGGCAACCAAAACCACATCAGATTTCCTTGCTCACACTGGAGTGTAATCTCAGTACGCTAGTACCATCGAGTAGAGGGAGAGACGAACATACGTCTGGCCTTCTCGGCATCAATTTCCTCCAATGCATCATCACCGACGCCCTTAAGGTTTTTTCTGCTTTGAGGCTTCTCAGCAGCTATCCAGTATAGAATAACCACTGTATTAGAGGAAAGAGTGACGAGGATAGCGCCACGTTAACAATATACTGCCCCATTCACTCACGTACTGTTCTTTTAAACCTATTTTCCGCCTCGGTGCCAAACCGCGTTCTGTTTAAGTAAACAATATTCAGGGGTACCATTTCCAATTCCTCTTAACGGCAAGGCCTTAGCTTTTTATTAGTTTCCCAGAGCTGCCGCGCCAACGTGAAAATCATAAATCCTTTAGAATGCATACAAAGTTGCCTAACCAGTGTACGCATCTTTGCTAGCTTGTAGCAGTGAAGCCCAATCCCCTGCGAACTTGAAGTAGGTGCCACTGACTGCTTCATCGAAACTTCATCCATGCCCCATTCACATAAACCCAACCAGCTCATCATTTTTGTCGTCATCTATTACCATAACCCATAGCTGTAACCAAGTCCAGACAGCAATCTACTTTCATTTCAGGTTCGTTGTCTCCCAGTATTTCAGTCAACAAGCTGGATAACCAAGGATGCCACTTTGACTCGCACTGACAGAGACCCAAGTGAAACCTATCATAGCAACTGAAGCCCAAACCAATCCACTCGACAGGAAACACTCCCAACTGCCTTTCAGATCGTTTATCGTTTTTCAACGTGAAGCCTCTCCTGCCGATATCATCGTTGCAGCCAAAGCAAATAAAAGTTCACGCGCATCCTGCTAATATACCGGGCAATCCCAGTCATCGGTTTAATCATTCATATTCTGTCACATCCGGCTGGTTGACCGACACATCCTCTACCCCCCCCCCCCCCGGACGAAACATACCCGTAGGATGTTGTACATTACCGGTAGTGACGCTGAATAACACTGGGGCGAAATGCATCAATATACGTATAAATATATTTTCATATATATATACATATATACATATATATATATATACTCAGTGGAACGGCATAGTAACGCTGAAGTTCATCCGGAGATTTGCAGCTTCAGTATCTGTTGCAACAGATCTTTTTCCCCACAAATCGTAGCCGGCTGGAAACTTACTCTCCACTTCTCCAGGACCCTCCAGTTGCGCTTTCTTACTTCTGAATGGTGCAGGTTGCTGATCCTGAAATTAAACCTTCTTTCTATTGGACTACTCTTCCTTCCACATTTATCAATGTTTCCTAGTGCACTTTCACAAAACTGGTTACAAGTCTCCCTGTTTCAAAACGCATCCAGCACCTAAAGGCCGGCTACTTCGAACGCGGTCTAGCCACCGGGTTTCACCCATAAAAAGTCCAGCTACTGCTGCATATGCCCCTCTGAGGCTTTCTGAAGAATTCTCAATACGAGACCCTTTGATGTCGGAGCCACCTTGCGATGACTCCTAATTAAATAATTATCGGTCCAGATTCGGCGATGCCCTCCTCTTTCCCACAGTGAAACAGCGAACAAAAACCGCAGCCATACCTTGCCCAAAAAGCCCAACACGGACACAGAAAAGCCACAAGAATATCAACAGAATGATGTATTCGCCAATTTACCAGCACAGTCTGGCTTATTGCAAAGGTTTTCACCCCTGTCTTGCCTTATTTTGTTCCTCGTGGACACGGCATTCCAACTGCTGATTATTCCTACCTGGAACTTCATCCATCTTCAACCAACTCCCAACTGCCGACACCAGATGACACGCACTACTTCTCATTGAAATTGTCTCACGTTTTCAGGGGGTACTATCCCTTTACACATCTACAAATCTATGAAAATTAACATTCCTCTGCATACCTTCATAAAATTCCTCCCTGTCTCTTTTGTTCCAACACCAATTAACTTCTTAAGTAAACATGAATATGCATTGTCGACCATTTTCTCGCATCTTTCTTGTGGATATTGTATTTCCTGCTTCCTAAGCCAATTTCCGTCCGAACATTCCTATATCCGGCAGATTCATTACCATTGTCGCAGTTGACTCGAAATCAATTCGTACTTGCCGTGTATTCTCTTGTCACATTGCTTCATTTAAACCCCCATCAGTCTAAGTCCACTGTTGCTGCCATGTGCGAATCCCTCTTTGAAACTTGTGAATTTCCCATCTCATTCGGTGACATTGTAATCTTTGATCATGCTTACATGCGTGCTTCTCTGAAACGGTCCAGAAGTATACCATTATTACTATCCCGTTTATCGAACCCCGGTAAATCCGTCATTCAGAGTTTGCATCATCTTCAAGGACTGCCATTCTCTTCGCATGCACTGATTTCCCCGAGTACACTTCCACGCAATTTTCTTCTTCTTCTTGGTCAAAAAGTATTGCATTTGCAGAATCCCAGTATCCTCCATTTTTCTTGGCTTGCATCATTCTTGTTTATATTGCATCTTTAGCTCTGTGTTAACGATCCTCCCGGCATCCCTACTGTGAACCACCGTCCTAAAATATCAGAGCAAACGGTCTTGACTGAAGGTATGGTTCTGTAATGTGCGAAAAGCTTGGAATTGATTAAATGGAGCCCGTAAAAATGGAATTGACGTGAAATGTTATAGTGCGACTTCTGTTTGAGTGCCTGCCCCAAGGGTATATAAGCGTTGCGATCAACTTTCTCACCGTCGTTGACCGCGATGGCTGTCAGTGCTGTGGGTGCAGCTGTGGTTGGTGGTTCTAAAACACTTTCTCGCTGAGTTTGTGATAAGTAGATATTTTAGAAGTTTAAACGCACAGGGACTCAGAACTAGGGCGGCAGCACTGGACTGAGGGATGCAGGACGAAGAGGATGGGGTAAAACAATCATGACAATGATAATAATAGTCCACTTTGAAGACGCACGAAGCTTGCCTTGCGTATGATCACCGTTTGACAAGCGATAAAACTGCCAGACTAAATTAATGATAAATTAAGAAATGCGCGAGACAACGAAGGGGTAGGAAGAACTAAACGGGAGAGGAGAAGAAATGAGAGTATATACACCACGGAGTAATGAAGAGAGCTCAAGTGAACACGCCCATAAATTCAAATATGTGCCCGGCAGATTTGAAAGTCAAGGTCAAACAAAGGAGACGGCTGAGCCAAATAGAGGAGATCGGAGCCTGCGATTTTCAGTTGAGGAGGACTGAAAATCAGCATGAGAAACTATGGTAAAAAGAAACGATGAAGAAAAATATAAAAAAGAGGGGAGGGAGAAAGACCAAAAATTGAGCCCTATGGCTGGGGATTGAATGGCCATGAGATCTGTCCCTTTGCAATGGGTAGACGATGTCAATTGGAAAGCAGGGAGCGACCAATGCAAGTCGTGAAGAGTGGATCAGATAGCAGAATGGCGCGGAAGGATCGAGATACGGTAAATATGAAGCACAGATATAGACAAAATGGACTTATATAATGACGAGCGGTGGTATGAAAGCAAAGAAACTGGCCACTGGAGAGCTGGAGGATGCATAGAAAATATGTGGATATATATTTTTGTGTTAATTTATGTATATATATGAAAGAGCAGGAGCAAATACCAGTGAAGTGACACAACGCGGAAGTATCAGTGCTTGGAAAAGATAGGTAGGGTAGGTTCAAATGGTACGGAATTACTTTGATAAACCGTGATGAATTTGTTTATGACTGGTAAATATGGGGGATCAGTAGAGAATTAGGAACTACTCCTGAAGCGCAGAAATGGTGGCCGTGAGTAAAATTTTGTGAACGAGGAGTACGAAGGAAAGTGTCGACGAAAACAGGTGAGAGTGAATCCAACAATCTGAATAATGCGATTGTGACATGTGGTGACGGTCGAAAATGGGTTAAGCGGTAATAAGGGGGACGTACATTATGCAGCAGGAAGATGGCCATGAAAACGACTGGAGAACACAGAACGAAAGGAAGTACAGGGTGGTTGGGAAAGTGCAAAAGTGTAAACTGGAGGTTAGAGGTACTGTCGTGCAAAGATGCAGCAGTTGTATCAGCGAATAACATAGGAGAGAAAAAAGGAAGTAGAGAATCAGAAAGATTAGGTAATGGTAGATCACGTGGTATAAAGCCGTACGTGAAAATGACGACGTAGTGATAATCCCACATAAGATGGAACGCGGGAAAGCGGTGCAGCCTGAGAGGCATACCAGAGATGCCTGTGGTGAGTAATATACAAAGCAGATGAGGGTACCGACCGAAGAAAACCAGGTAAGAGATGACCAACCTGGTCGTTTGTCTGCAGATGCAATAGAATGAAGACCGAGGAGAAAAAGGTAATAGAACTACCTGGACAGGAAAACCGGTGATGGAACAAAAGGCGCGAGAAACATATGTGCACCGGAATAAGGAGAATGAAGCTGGAGAGCTGCGTGCGATTACGTGAATTGCTTGAACCAGAAGTCTTTAATCGAAGCGCCGCCTGCAACGACTGGTCGTGGAAAATCCCCCAAAATCCACTGCCGTTTCCATAGTTCTTTACCATCACTCACTTATTTGCACTATTGGCTTTCTTTGGGCACTGTTTGCTTTTACGGATCAACGCTTGTTTGTTCGAGTACAGCGCGTTGCTGTGTCATATCCTTGTTCTGGACCTGCGTGACGCACGTGCTCCTTTCTTGCATTGCGCAATTCGGTTTTTGTTTTTTGAGTCCTTGTGATTGCATAATTGAGGTTTGTATCTGTAGCGCGTCATTGTTGATCTGGTAATCCAGTATGGTAGAATTTCAGGTGTAATAGCCTTTTGGTCTCGGGATCCTTTGTGAACTTGGCTGCGCATTGCTCAAGCGTGTCTGACACTGCCTGAGAGGAAGATGCGCGGAAGAATTGAGGAGACAAATATGAAAATTCTGGCGGTGGAGAAGCGATAATGAATTCAGTCGTAAAAAATGCAAGGGTTGGAACGGTGGGCTCTTATATGTTGGTTGGTCATGGGTACGGGGTTTTCTGGTGCGTAATGGTTGGAGGTAAATGACAGACAAAGAAGGATACGGCAAAATGGTAGTTCGTGAGTCATGCAATCGATGAGCTTTGGAGGTACACGGGGGTACCAAGTGAATAGAGCGTATGAGCTTGCAAGGGCGAAATTAGTGGAAAAGGAAATACTTCGGGCTTGGATAGAGTTAAATTGATAGAGCGAGAGTGACATCATGCAGTGAGGGCGGTGATGGTTGAAAATGATAGAAGCAAAAGCAGGTTGAGTAGGTGTACACACAGAGGTAGAACGACACGGAAGGGAGGTGATACGGGTGCTGACAATAACGATAGATGAGCAAACCGTGGCGGAATAATGATGGTAGAAGCGTGCGACTTGCAACCGACAGCACTGGATGCCGTCGGGCGAGGAGAGTTATAGTGTGCAATCCGCCACCGGTGCAAGTGGATGGGGCCGGCCGTGCGCTGGACGCCCAACCTGAAAAACACTTTGTGAATTGAACACAAGAGGTGTGATCCACCAGCCTAGTTGCGCCCGCATATCATTGCGGACGGCCTGCACACCCGATGTGCGCTAGTCAAAGCAGAGGATCTGACCGCACTCCGCTTTGTTGGGGTTGACGTGAGTGATCATTGATGATTTTGCGGAGGGCATTACAACCGCGATAAGTTTACATAACCCAGGATCAATCGGTCAGGCTGCGAGAACTTGGACACAGAGCCAACAGAAGCAACGAGTGGTAGACGGCCATACAACATTATTATCCAGGTGCATCAGCCAGGGTGATATTCAGTACAGTGCCCAAGATGGTTGACCGGTTTTGAGGATCACTGGAAGGGAAATGAGATAGAGAAGCGCAGTCTGGTTATGCCCCGGCTGAAGATCAGCGGTTACCGGGAAGAGGAACGAAAGCGAAGCACGGGCTGATCGATGCGGCGGATCCCCAAGAGAGATTGAGGGCATGAAAAGCGACAGTAAAATAGGAAACGGATAAGTAAGGGCTAAAAGGTTCAGTAAGGAGGTTAACATTTCACCCGGAGTAGTCATTCGGCAGAAGAGAAAAGTAAATTCTGCATGAAATTATGGAAGAAACTCAGCTGGGGGATAGAGTGGGGGAAGAATTGGTGACGTCATAACTAGATGTTGAGTTCAGTTAGTGAGCCACCTCAGGTGAGGAAAATGAGACCGAATATTTCACTTCAACTTTGCAGAGGCAATGATGGAAGTATATATGGTGGGACCTAGTGTGGAGAAGAAGCAACGCGAGCAAAAGTATATCTAAGAGCTTTGGGTCACTTACCATACTTTGCCAACAATTACAGGACAGAAATATATATATGTATATACATAGCGGACCAGTATGTAGTTGCTGATTCAGTTCCTATAGGTACGTTGGGGTTGGTTTCAGGGCTGCGAATGTGGTATAACCAAATAAAGGTACTACGTCGTGGAGCAGATGAGGCATATTGACAGTCTGTAAGAAGCATTACGGTAGCTTCCTTAAAAGTGTGGACCTATTTGGAAGGACTTATTTCAAAGTGACGTTATCAGGATTCGATAAGCTGGTATGGAAAAACAATTGGCGGATACAGTCATGCTTTAAATGGGTCGATGGCGAAATCTAGAGGGAAAAGGTCAAATAGAGCATTTCTAATTTTACCACGGTCGGAATTTAGAAGGAAAAAATCAAATGATCTCGGAAGGCAGGTTAATTCAAAAGAATAAAGTAACGGCCTAAACGTCAAGGCCTTTCTCGTAAGCTTGGTAACTTGGTAAATTCTCCCAGACAATTTTGATTCTTGCATCTCTCCGGTCATCATGTGCGGCCCTTAGATAACGATAACAAACGTAAATACTTACCTGCCATTTAAATACTCGCCCAGTACCCATTTCTATTTTGGTGCATCACATTTCACCTTTATGAAAGTAAGCAATGTGCGCAACGATTACATGTTTACATCCAGCCACTTCTTCCACCATCACTCCAGCGACCTCGCCAGATGTGATGTCCATTTGGTTTATCACGGATTCCACCCACATCCAGCCGCCCAACTTTGCAACTGTATTCAGCGTTTGTTGGTGCTTTTTCATATCCGGTATTCTATCTTGGTAAACTCTCCCAGACAATTTTGATTCTTGCATCTCTCTGGTCTTCATTTTCGGCCCTTAGATAACGATAATCAAACGTAAATACTTACCTGCCATTTAAATACTCATCTGTGCAAACCGTGTGTCTGCTACTATCATGGCTACGCATTACAAACTGATTTGTCGCCCAGTACCCATTTCTATTTTGGTGCATCACATTCCCCCCTCATGAACGTTAACAATGTGCGCAACGATTACATGCTTGCGTCCGGTCACTTCTTTTATCATCACCTAGGCAATCACTCTCTACAAATGAGTCCTCCATTGAGTAGTTAACGGACTCAGCCGATATTTGGTCGCTGAAAGTTTCAAGGAAAATCTTCGAAAGATTTTGATTGTTCCTTGTCTGCAAATTTATTCCTCTCATCGTCTGATTTCCAATCCAAAGCCGTGCCATACTCCGCGGAGCGCTGTAGCTGGTTCATGTCTCCCTCGGAAACTTCTTTTTCCTCGAAGTGAACAAAACTCTCGTCAATTCTGTTTGTTTCTCTTGTTGCATAGCACTTCTTTTTGTACTACTTCAGGAAGAGTCAGCTACCTCCGACCAGCTCGACCCTGACTTGGCCGGGTTTGCCACCCGACTTTGAGTTCAAATTTGCCGGGCGCCGCCACAGAGAGTGACTTAAATACTTTCTCCTGTACAATATTGAGTGCATATACCCTAACCAACCTCTTGGAATTCTGCTCCACCGTCACTTTTGCGAAAACTAAACACCCTTGCAATAGCTGTAGTTACGCACCTTACACTTGTTTATCTTCTATTTTTGCTCCGACATTTCTTGATTAGCCCTGCACAAATTTAACGATTCGCAGTTTGCCATTTTTCTTCCGGCCTTTTTCCTGCATCACCAATCTGGTGGTCTCTTCCCTTGAGATAGGTTAATGGTTTGCTACGTTTCGGATTCCACCAGTATCTAACTGCCACTTTATGCCGCCATCCTCGCTGGCCGACACGTTCCCATGTTAATACCCCCTGACACATCTGTTATAATTTGAACAATTTGCCAATCGGTTTTCTCTAAAGCTCTGTTCCAGAGTATCACCGAGTTGTCTACCCATATAGCTCTCACATTCTGCAGTTCGCGAATGACCATACTCTACTCGATAAATCTCTCTTTTTACGAAGATCAACAAGTATCCTTCAAATATGTTCCGATTTCCAGAAGAAGTCATAATTACCGGTGCCATTTATGTGCCTAATCCAAACTTCCAACCGCATTCGCTCGGTGATAGACGAACAGACCACCTGACCTTGAGTTTTAAATTTACCGGGTGGTGCTATAATTTTAGTTCGGTTCAATTTTCTCCTGTAATCCTCCGTGTGCGTTCATTTTACCTTCTTGTGAACCGTGTTCTCGCCATCATCTGTATTACCTGAACACGCTTTGCAGCATGGCTCAGGTCGATCCAAAACATACCAATAATAATACAAATAATGTTATTAATAATATTACTCTTGATGGTTCTAAAGTGGGGCAAGTGGGTTCTCAATCCAGGCCGTGTTGTTCTACAAATCTGCAGGCAGCTAATGTCATGTATGACGCAAGATCCGAAAACAATATGGCTCCCACTAATCCCTTGCGCGTCATGTCTCCTACTGGGGTGACCTATAGCTTAACAGGTCTGTATGGATCGCTCGTGAGTGACCGCAGGCTTTCGAGCTCCAGGGAATCCAGAGTCTTAAAAATTTGACTTGTATGCAACAAAGAATGATGGTGGCCTCGGCAGGCTTCATGACGACAGAGTTTGATAAGAACACCTGACCACACAATGTGGCACATTCAGGAAAATAAGCAAATTCTGTTCCACTCGGCTATAGTCCATCGATAAGTGTTCCACTCCGGAGAACCCGAGCACTCTAACAGACGGTGAGTCACTCCGCAAAGCGTACATGTCACCGGCTTAATACTTTCATGGGAGATTACAGAGGTATTTTCCGGTGGTTTTGTTCTGGGATACTCCTTCGGCTGTACTGGTGGAGCGTTTACACTTGATCCAACCGTATTCCTGTCTTCCCAACTCTGCCCAATGCTGTCGTTCGCAATGCGTAATGACCAGTAAAAGCACTGGACAAGATTTTCAAAAGTGACCTCACGATTGTCCCGGCAGATCCTTTCTGCTTTCTTGTTCCAGCGACTCTGCGTTTCAGCAGATAGAAAACGGATAACAGGCTCAAGCTTGTGCAGCATATTTGGATCCGATGGGTAATCTAGATGGTTCAACGGCTTACCACAGTTATGCACCTTAAAAGCTAAGTTCGATAGGAAGCAAACATCTTCCTTAACGAGCCTTGCCTCCACCTCCGTATACCTATTCAGGTCCTGTGAACCTATGGAGGGTTGTACAGAGAGCTGTCTAAGTACTTCCCAGGCCCCACAAGACCCAAGTCTGGGTCCACCTTGGCGCGCCTCTTTATTGATTCCCTGGCAGGCAGGCGAAGGTAGTACCTCTGGCCAAACCTAGGCGGGGTGATAACGTGTCGTATGACCCCTCAACATAAAACCAACCCCGCCTCTCTCCGTTGAAACCCTCCAGGGCTCCACATTCCATTCACGACCAGCCCGCTGATGCCAAATTTTGTTGTCTACGCAAGCTTCTCAACGTTTGACGACGTGAAGTCAGCTAATTTCACAGCCTTTCCTGTTGATACATGGACCGACTTACACCAGAACTTGTTGGAGCTCAGAGAAAATGTGGAAACTGAACTTTTGTAGTCAACACCGGACACTCACTGGTGAGTGGCTTGCAACCCACAAACAGTCACGAACCACCTAGGCTTCAGCGTGCCTACCTCGTTTTCTCGGGGCGCAAGTGAAGTGTGAAAGTTAGGGTCCCACGCGGTAGCCTTAGAGTTCGTCCTCCAAACATCTTGACACAGCACAAGGTGTAAAACGTCCTTACCACTTACGTCATGAATTGAAGCCACCCACAATTGACTTCAGCAGCCGACAACCGGGTCGAAAGCAAAAGCATATCTAGTGCCAATAACTATAAAAAGGCATGAGTTCAGATGGCCACAGCGTTCAACACAGTCTCCTTCGGCGCCATATCATAACATCCCTTAACCTAGCAATCGCCCCAACCAACAATCAGTCTACCACTCCACTTGCGCAGGTATATGACCAGCCTGAGACCTAACATTTTTACCCAAAAAAAGTAAAACCCTTGGTAAATTTCCCGAGTCGAAATTACCTTACGACATGGCGCAAGCCACATAGCAGAAGCCATTATTCAACCCCCAAAGTATTACCGGTCTGTCTCAATGGTCTGGGGGAAGCTTGTCTATTTCTACCTTCCTCTAAATTCATACTTCTGAGACTCGTTCTCCCTCGTGAACCCCGTCTCCTTGTTTTACTATCACAACCCACAGCTAGAGCTACTTCCAGTCTGATGACCCCCTCCATTTATTCCAGGTCTAGATTCATACTCAAACAACGACTGGACTCCATCTGTGGCTTTCCGACTCTCAACCTGCCATCCCCCACTTCGTCAACCAAAGCCATCTCATCCCATTCCTCCCTGCTACCCCGAACATTTTCCCCATGGACTGTCAATCATGTCTGATGAGCCCGCCCCTGCCCAAGCTTCGGTTAGTGACCTGACATCAGTGGCCACCATGATCAATGAGAAGTGAAATCCCATGCCTCAGATGTTGGTTGAAACCTGCCCATATAGTCTCTTATTATATTCATAGAAACGTTTCTTCTCACACACAAGTGACATCCGTTGCTGCCCCGGGTCTGGCTCCCTGCTAATCACAGCAACAGGCCCTCGCGTTTCAGTTCATCCCACTCTCTGATCTCCTCATATTCGCTTTGACGCGTCTTCCTTATCTTCTTACTCCAGTTTTCTGTCTCTTCAAAGATTCCATTTTAAGGTCCCCAGCTGAGAGGCCAAAAACAAGCTGCCCAAACAGCACATTACGTTCCATGTGAATTATTTGTCTTCACGTCATCCTAGGTGAAACCTCGTTGCCTCCATATCCTCAAGCAATTACCTAAAGAGAACAATCATAATAAACTTATCTGACTCACTGGCATTTTCTCTACGGGCTCCTTCCTACAAAAGGTAATACAATTCACCGTTCTCCTGGCCTACTTGTTTGTCCAAAAGATATCGGTGGATATAAACTCATCTGTGCGCAGCTGACATCATTGTCTGTACCCTAAAAGCCCAGTGTTGGTCCGACTCTCTAACGCGACCGATTAGTAGTTGGTGAGACCCTCCTTCCGTTTTCGACACGGACCCTTCAGGTATCCGTATGGCGCTTCCACGTGTTTTTTAACTGTTTATCTTCAATTTTCTTTGATTTCCCTTGAATTAGTTGCTTACACAATTGTCATACATACTGAACGTTCCACACACTGAAACAGCACCTTTTCAGTAGTTTCACGCACCGTCAAATCGCCGCTATGCCTCGTTTCCGAAACCAAGGCTGGTTACTGTTCATCGCGGTAGTCGTTGCTTTTTTAGTTCACTCGAACACTGCCCAGCCTCGTTTTACGTTTACTAATAAATACGAACCAAATTTTCAAGCTCTCTGCGAATATTTCATGCTGCAGTGTAATGTTGTACTAATTGATCATACCCTGCACACTTTCAATATCTCTACATTTCACTTTGTCTGGTGGAATATCTGACGCAGCCCTGACAGGGCCAACAGACATAACAGTACATAGATGGTCAAAATCACCCAAAGCCGCCACAGAGACTTGCAGCTTAACTTCCTAACCTTCTCCAGCTTTCCTTTCCAAAGTTCTTAGCATTTCAAAGTTGCCATCGTTTCAAGTTTGAATATTTGAGTAAGCCAGCCATAAGAATTTTGATTTGACTGAGGTGCAGCCTGATCATAAAAATTCCAAATTCAGAACAAGAATGATTCGCAAATTCCTTGGTCCTGGATTGTAAAGGTAAAAAGCGGACGTCGTTTACAAACCCCAAATGCGGTTGCAATCATTCCAACCGAGAGCCCAACTCCAGTGCAGTGAGCAAAGATAAGCGGCACCAAGTCATCCAAAACCAAGTTCGAATATCCGGGATGTTATTTGGGCAAGCAGGTGTTTGCTGCTAACATCCGAGTTTCTTAAGTAATTGGGAGTCGTGTTGTGTGAAACCGAAAGTGCAGCTCGCTAAAAGGGAGTTTAAGCACATCATTCCCAAACAGTTTCAGCAAAGCTGAAGCATGAAGCTGCTTAGTGGAAACCAGCATCCATTCACTGTAAAAAAACATGTAAACAAGTTGGCTAGGATAGAGTTACGCTCGTCCATGGATAGTCCTCTTTCGAGTACCCTGTTTACCGGGGCAGGGAGTGGTTGGAAGGTGAGCCGAGGTGATCAGCCTGCGATATGGAAGGAAGACATGAGAGGGTTGGCCCGTGGGCTTGGCCAGGTGGGTGTGTTAGGCTTTCAGGCTTGGGTCGATGCAACCAGCCGACTGAATGGCTTGCGGCATCTCGTGTTACGTCCAGGTGTCGTGAACTGTAGTGGAGTTGCGTTCGATTTCTTCCTTTGTTCACGGGATATTTTTTCTACCTCTATTTGATGAATCTTCGGGTACCAGCCGAAAAATGACCGCGGAATATTGAGGCCACTGGCTAAATTAACTAAGAACGAGGGGAAAGTCTGTCTGCCCTGGCAATTTACTCGCTTTCCGCCCCATTACTTAAAGTCTGCAAACGACTGGAGCGAAATTTTGTGTTTCGGTCGATGCCCATTATCCTTAATCAAGTCTGCTCTGCAGCTCAGTATTTTGGCCTAGGGCACAGGCTTTGCTTTGTTCGTCATCACGTATTTCACCGTCATCCCTCAAGAGGGGATATCTCACTCCACCCCTAAGCAAAGACTGACTGAACGAATCTAGAGTAGCTTGTTTGATCAGTGCTAGTTCAAAGGTCCTCTTTGTATCACGATGGAAACTTACGGCTCGGTTTCTATCCCCCTTGTGCCGCAATCAAAGAGTTTTGACACCAACATCTCTTAAGGACTGCCAGCTTCTGCTTTACTTCCTGCCTGCCCATCGAGCCGTGGGTGTCCAACGGTTAGGCTGCCAGTTTTGCAATTTTGAAGTGCCGTAAAAATGTCCAGTAGATCCAAACATTCCATCTCAGTTCTCCGCCATATTTATATATCCCAACCATTACACGACTTAGTACCGTTATTTAATTATATTACATTCGCAGCCCTGAAACCAACCCCAACGTACCTATAGGAACTGAATCAGCAACTACATACTGGTCCGCTATGTATATACATGTATACATATTTCTGTCCTGTAATTGTTGGCAAAGTATGGTAAGTGACCCAAAGCTCTTAGATATACTTTTGCTCGCGTTGCTTCTTCTCCACACTAGGTCCCACCATATATACTTCCATCATTGCCTCTGCAAAGTTGAAGTGAAATATTCGGTCTCATTTTCCTCACCTGAGGTGGCTCACTAACTGAACTCAACATCTAGTTATGACGTCACCAATTCTTCCCCCACTCTATCCCCCAGCTGAGTTTCTTCCATAATTTCATGCAGAATTTACTTTTCTCTTCTGCCGAATGACTACTCCGGGTGAAATGTTAACCTCCTTACTGAACCTTTTAGCCCTTACTTATCCGTTTCCTATTTTACTGTCGCTTTTCATGCCCTCAATCTCTCTTGGGGATCCGCCGCATCGATCAGCCCGTGCTTCGCTTTCGTTCCTCTTCCCGGTAACCGCTGATCTTCAGCCGGGGCATAACCAGACTGCGCTTCTCTATCTCATTTCCCTTCCAGTGATCCTCAAAACCGGTCAACCATCTTGGGCACTGTACTGAATATCACCCTGGCTGATGCACCTGGATAATAATGTTGTATGGCCGTCTACCACTCGTTGCTTCTGTTGGCTCTGTGTCCAAGTTCTCGCAACCTGACCGGTTGATCCTGGGTTATGTAAACTTATCGCGGTTGTAATGCCCTCCGCAAAATCATCAATGATCACTCACGTCAACCCCAACAAAGCGGAGTGCGGTCAGATCCTCTGCTTTGACTAGCGCACATCGGGTGTGCAGGCCGTCCGCAATGATATGCGGGCGCAACTAGGCTGGTGGATCACACCTCTTGTGTTCAATTCACAAAGTGCTTTTCAGGTTGGGCGTCCAGCGCACGGCCGGCCCCATCCACTTGCACCGGTGGCGGATTGCACACTATAACTCTCCTCGCCCGACGGCATCCAGTGCTGTCGGTTGCAAGTCGCACGCTTCTACCATCATTATTCCGCCACGGTTTGCTCATCTATCGTTATTGTCAGCACCCGTATCACCTCCCTTCCGTGTCGTTCTACCTCTGTGTGTACACCTACTCAACCTGCTTTTGCTTCTATCATTTTCAACCATCACCGCCCTCACTGCATGATGTCACTCTCGCTCTATCAATTTAACTCTATCCAAGCCCGAAGTATTTCCTTTTCCACTAATTTCGCCCTTGCAAGCTCATACGCTCTATTCACTTGGTACCCCCGTGTACCTCCAAAGCTCATCGATTGCATGACTCACGAACTACCATTTTGCCGTATCCTTCTTTGTCTGTCATTTACCTCCAACCATTACGCACCAGAAAACCCCGTACCCATGACCAACCAACATATAAGAGCCCACCGTTCCAACCCTTGCATTTTTTACGACTGAATTCATTATCGCTTCTCCACCGCCAGATTTTTCATATTTGTCTCCTCAATTCTTCCGCGCATCTTCCTCTCAGGCAGTGTCAGACACGCTTGAGCAATGCGCAGCCAAGTTCACAAAGGATCCCGAGACCAAAAGGCTATTACACCTGAAATTCTACCATACTGGATTACCAGATCAACAATGACGCGCTACAGATACAAACCTCAATTATGCAATCACAAGGACTCAAAAAACAAAAACCGAATTGCGCAATGCAAGAAAGGAGCACGTGCGTCACGCAGGTCCAGAACAAGGATATGACACAGCAACGCGCTGTACTCGAACAAACAAGCGTTGATCCGTAAAAGCAAACAGTGCCCAAAGCAAGCCAATAGTGCAAATAAGTGAGTAATGGTAAAGAACTATGGAAACGGCAGTGGATTTTGGGGGATTTTCCACGACCAGTCGTTGCAGGCGGCGCTTCGATTAAAGACTTCTGGTTCAAGCAATTCACGTAATCGCACGCAGCTCTCCAGCTTCATTCTCCTTATTCCGGTGCACATATGTTTCTCGCGCCTTTTGTTCCATCACCGGTTTTCCTGTCCAGGTAGTTCTATTACCTTTTTCTCCTCGGTCTTCATCCTATTGCATCTGCAGACAAACGACCAGGTTGGTCATCTCTTACCTGGTTTTCTTCGGTCGGTACCCTCATCTGCTTTGTATATTACTCACCACAGGCATCTCTGGTATGCCTCTCAGGCTGCACCGCTTTCCCGCGTTCCATCTTATGTGGGATTATCACTACGTCATCACCTTCACGTACGTCTTTATACCATATGATCTACCATTACCTAATCTTTCTGATTCTCTACTTCCTTTTTTCTCTCCTATGTTATTCGCTGATACAACTGCTGCACCTTTGCACGACAGTACCTCTAACCTCCAGTTTACACTTTTGCACTTTCCCAACCACCCTGTACTTCCTTTCGTTCTGTGTTCTCCAGTCGTTTCCATGGCCATCTTCCTGCTGCATAATGTACGTCCCCCTTATTACCGCTTAACCCATTTTCGACCGTCACCACATGTCACAATCGCATTATTCAGATTGTTGGATTCACTCTCACCTGTTTTCGTCGACACTTTCCTTCGTACTCCTCGTTCACAAAATTTTACTCACGGCCACCATTTCTGCGCTTCAGGAGTAGTTCCTAATTCTCTACTGATCCCCCATATTTACCAGTCATAAACAAATTCATCACGGTTTATCAAAGTAATTCCGTACCATTTGAACCTACCCTACCTATCTTTTCCAAGCACTGATACTTCCGCGTTGTGTCACTTCATTGGTATTTGCTCCTGCTGTTTCCGCGATTTCATGCCAAACTATTCATCAGTCTTATTTGCAAACTTAAGCACTCTCTAAGGTAAAGCCCACCCCTTTTGATACTTTTACCAATATACTGGGGAAATAACGCTTTTGTTGCTGTCACTCACTTCCGTACCACAATCTCCAGACAGTATACGAGACTGCAAAATTTATCTCTAGAGATTCCCAATAATCGACGACTCTGTGTTAGCTTGCTTTCTCTGCCAGCTCCGCTGTTTGCCCACTTAGGGCTGTTGCATTGCAATGTCCTCATCTTGCAAGGTATCGTGTCCCACATAAGCACATCTGATAAGCTCTTGTGCCGTAGAGTTCTGCTCTGTCGCCACAAAGTGGTCCACCTTTTGTATCAAACATAAACTGATAGTATTTTGCCCATCACCTCATGGTTTTTGCCAGCTGTGTCCATTCTATTGTTGTACTTGAGCACCATGCAACGATTTTTTCGATAATTCCTAGTTCATGCTGATGCATTACATTCCCTTTTTCTGAAAGCAAAACAATCCCCTCAAAGTCCATATGTTTTATCTGGTCACTTCCCTCACCAACACTTTGGCAACCACGGTCCAGATGTGTAGTCCGTTTGGTTTATCACACGCACTCCGCCCATATCCGGCTGCCGAACTTTGCAAACCCATTCATCGGCTGTTCTGTGTATTTCCTTTCCCATGCTCCATTCATATAGATCGTCTCAGACACTTCCGGTACTTGATACATTTTTTTCTTCACCACGTGAAGTTTTTGCTGAGAATTATCAGTATGTAAATTTTCACCTGTCATTCAACCGGCCATCCCTCTTGCAAGCCATGTTTCTGCCACTATCGTAGCTACGCACCACACGTCGATTTTTTTGCCAGTTACCAGTTTCTTGCTGACGCATTACATTCCTTTCTTCTGAAAGCAAAACAATCCACTCAAAGTCCATAAGCTCTATCCGGTCACTTCTTTCACCATCAATTTGACACCCACAGTCCAATGTGTTGTCCTTTTCGTTTTACAACTGGCTCAACCGATATACGGTCACTGTACCCCAAAACTGTTATCCTCGACCGATTTTCTTGGTCTTTATGTATTATGCCACAATTTTTTATCGTCTAATTTTTCATCACAGCTCCTCTCATACATTGCAAAGCTCTATTGCTTGAATACGTCTCCTTCAGGAATGTTTCTTCTTCACGATATCCACGTAACCGTCAATCTAGTTTAGTGCTCCGACAGGACAGTCTTCCTTCTGTAGGATTTGTGTGATTTTGTACCATTCTCCACCCACCCCACACTTTGGCAGAATAACTACATCTACATCCAGCCGGATTGACCACTTGACCTTGAGTTTGAATTCACCGGGCGGTATCGCAACAATTGACTTGAATGCCTTCTCTTATATTCAATCGCGTTCGCATAATTGTACAGTCCTACTTTAACTTTCATTCAACTTTCAACTGTACTGTTTGATCTTGCATTGCAGCATGCTTCGGGGTTATCCGAAATAAACTATTATTATTATTATATATATAC
Source organism: Fasciola hepatica (assembly GCA_948099385.1). NCBI lineage: Eukaryota > Metazoa > Platyhelminthes > Trematoda > Plagiorchiida > Fasciolidae > Fasciola > Fasciola hepatica. The sequence continues at coordinate 11,185,469 of CANUEZ040000019.1, forward strand.
AAACAAATTAACACAAAAATATATATCCACATATTTTCTATGCTTCCTCCAGCTCTCCAGTGGCCAAATTCCTTGCCTTCACACCACCGCTCGTCATTATATAAGTCCATTTTGTCTATATCTGTGCTTCATATTTACCGTATCTCGATCCTTCCGCGCCATTCTGCTATCTGATCCACTCTTCACGACTTGCATTGGTCGCTCCCTGCTTTCCAATTGACACCGTCTACCCATTGCAAAGGGACAGATCTCATGGCCATTCAATCCCCAGCCATAGGGCTCAATTTTTAGTCTTTTTCCCTCCCCTCTTTTTCATATTCTTCTTCATCGTTTTTTGTTACCATAGTTTCTCATGCCGATTTCCAGTCCTTTTTATGTAAAACACACAAGTCCCATTCTCCTACATTACCCAGTCAGCTCCTCCATTTTACTTTGACTTTTAAGTTCACTGGGCACTTATGTTTATACATCTCCATGTTCACTCAAAGTATCCATTACTCCTTGGTGTGCATACAATTATGCCTTCTCATCCCCCCTCTGAATCTACCTCACCTTAGTTTGTCTTGTATACTTCCAAATTGTTTAGGTTCATTTTCTGTCCACTTTGTCGCTTGCAAAGCCTTGATCATGCTTTAGGCATGCTTCTGGAGTTTCCCAAGCAAACTATTGTTATTATTATCATTATAGATGAGGTTATTTTCCTTCTGAAGTGATGAAAGCGCACCTTGTGGAGACCAACAGTCTGGTGCTCCGGCTAAAACTAACGCAAAGGAAGACGTGCCGATAGTCACGGTCGATTGATTATGGGGTTTATTTACTTCATTCCCTTGGCATCCTCAATTAGGAGTATTTTCCTTGAACGTAGGTGGAAGTATATCCAATTCTATTTTTCAGAGACATCCGCACAGATAAAAAAACAAAAACGCGTTGAAATTTCATCTGAACTGCCGAAAATGGGCTTATTGACTAAAGTCCCATTGGGAGTTTTTCCTCACCCTTGCCAAAAAGCCTTTATTCACAGCTCACACAGCATTCTCTTCCAAATCTTTTATTGGAAATCGAATGCTGAAACATATCTTTTGGTATTAGTAGTCTTTAAATCGCATTACTGATGAGCTATTTACTATTCTGCGCCTCATGATGCCTTTTGAGGCTGGTTTATGATCACGATCCGATTTCCGATTCTAGTAAGAAATTTGAGGGGTTTATGTCCTATAATTGCACCGGTTTATGGCCCCTCTGCTTGCTCGAAGTTTCCCTATTGTCCTCAAGTTACAATTCGCACTCAACTTCTTCGCGCAGCATGTAAACAAAATCACTAAAACCTGTCGTCGGAGCCATTAGCTTCCAGCTCCGAATATATAAATCGCATTTATAATAATAATGATTCATTTCAGAGACGCCTGAGGCATGCCAGGTGCATGATCAACTGTTTACAAGTGATGGAATGAACAGACAAAACCCTTGAAAATGCAGAAGTTTACTTGACAGAAGTTGGATGAAAGAGGCTGAGAAGGGGGAGTAAAAAGGGATGAAAGTATGGCGAACGTATGCACACCAAAGAAAATGTACCGAGTCTAAATGGACTCATGGGCGGACTCAACTGGACTCCAGGTGAGTTTGAAAGTCAAGATCAGGTGGCAAATCCGGCTGGTCCTTATGGGGATATCTGAAAGCTGACTGATATACATGAGAAAGGCTAGGAATCGGCATAAGAAACTGTGTTGGCAGGAGACAATGGAGGAAATGTGAGGTTCGCTGCAAAGGATTAGACAACAACGAAGCATTGGTACTTTGCAATAGATGGTCGGCGAACGGGGCACAAAACTCATTGTAAAACAGGGAGCAAGCAAAGTAAGACGTAAGGGGTGGATCAGGTAAAAAATAGTTCATAAGAATTGGACACAGTAGATGTGGGACACGGATGTAGAAGGAATGGATGTATATCATTGCGGTCAGCGGGATGATAGCAAAAGAGGTGGCCTGTGAGGAACTGCAGGATGCAGAGCGAATGCATACAAACATACGTGCGCATGGTTATATATATGTATACATATATACGTATAAGAGAAACCGGAGCAATAACAATGGAGTCCTAGAAAGAAATTATCAGTTATGAGAAGGGGCAGGTTAGGTTAGGCCAAATGTTTTGTATAATTAACAGTGGAATATCGTGGTGAATTTTCTTCATGACAAGTGAACGCGGTAGATCAACAGAGAGAGTGGAGAATGCGGAAACACAGAAAAGATGACGACTGAGAAGCAGTTCCAATAAAGGGGAGATGAAGGAAAGTATCGGAGAGAACGGGTAAGAACGGATCTAATAACCTGATTTATGTAGTTGAGGCATGTGGTGTCAGTCAAAAATGGGAGGAGCAATAATAAATGGGGTCACATTATTCAGCAGTAAGATGGTGGCGATGGAAATGGCTAAGCAGCGCAGAGCAATTGTGCATGCAAAGTGGAGAAAGTTACCTGAAAGGTAAAACTGTTCGTGGTACAAGATGCAGTGGCTGTGATGTCAAACAGCGTGGGGGAGGAATGAACAAAAGGGGTACCAGAGGGTAATGGTAGGTCAAACGAACTGAAACTGTGAAAGTAAACCAAGGCGAAACAGTGGGGTTACATTAGGTGGCAAGTTAAAAAGCAGAACGGTCTGGAAGGCACGCATAAAATGCTTGTGGCAGACAGTAGACGAAACAGGAGATGGGAGCACTGGCCGAGAAGACAGGTGAGACGTAGCCAGTAAGATCATCCCATTGCAGGTGGAACACGAAAAAGGCAGGAAGGAAAGAAGCACTGGGACAGGTAAACCGGTGGACGAACATAACGCATGAACAATGGATGTGCGTCGGAGTCGGGCACGTGGAAATTGGGAGCTGCTTTCATGCCGGCAATTTTACAAGGGGATGTAAATGGACGATACTGATCAGAGCACTGCCAAGTGGAAAGATCCATAGAGGAATGGCGGAGCCAGGCAAGGAGAATGGAATGATAGTGACTGGATAATAAATGTGACTGTGAGAGATGCAGAGTTTGGAACGGTAGTTCTGATATAAGAATTGGTCATGTGTGCGGGTTGAGGTGGTGTGTAATGGTATTAGGCATAAGAAGGGAGAACGAGAGAGGGTTTGACAGAACGGTAGGCAGTGAGACGTAAGAATGCGATCAGTGAGCTTTATAGGCCTAGGGTGATACCAAATGAATGGATACTACAAGCCGGCAGCGCCGACATGGGTGAAAGAATAAAATATTGGTGGTCGTTGGCAGAGTGAAGTGGGTAGGACGATGGTGACGTGCAATGAGAGGTGACACATTGGGAGTCGATAGGAGCAAGGACAGAATGATTAGGTGTGCCTGCCATAGAAGAACGAAAAAATGGATGTGATAGGTGGGTGTACAGAGGTGAACAAGGATGGGTGGAGCATGCGATCTGCAGCTGACACCATTAAAGCAGGCGATCCGCAACCGGTGCCGGTGGGTGCGACTGGCCGTGCACTAGACACCCAATGCAGCAGAACTCCTCATCTGATATATCTTGCATTGAAATCATTTGTATGATCAAGCCCCTCGCATCTTCTACGGAAAAATCAGCTGTGGTCAGCGGCATGGGATGTGAGGGGAAGATCCAGAAGAAATCATGAATGCAGAGCCCAAAACTGCTGGAGAGGAACTGAATTTTAAGGCTGCGTGCCACTGAACATGCCTCATGAGGAGTTGGGCCGAGGGATGACATCGGTAATCCATGTAGAAGGAAATGAATGAACTCTGAGAGTAGGGCAAGCTGGGCGGTTTGGAAACCAAAAACCCTTAGCAAACCTTGGACAAGATCTAGCCCGGAGGGATTTTGGCCGGTAGCGGAATTGATGAGTTGAAAACCCCTTTTTACTCGCTGCGCTTTCTATTTCACAAAACATGACTCTCAATACATTATGGAACTTGGATGCCAGCAGCAAACAACTGCTTGCTCAAATAACATTCCACATATCTGAACTTGGATTTAGTTGACATAAGGCCGCTTACTTATGCTCATTGCTCTGGAGTTGGGCCCTCGACTGGAGCCGCTGAAACCATATTAGGGCTCAAATACGACGTGCCTTCGTCACCTTTATAGACCAAAACCGAGGGGTTTTCGACTCGATTTCGTTCTGAATTTGGACTAGCCGCTTTGCTGGAACTACTAGTCCTGTGACGTGAAAAGTGTCAACACCATATCCAGGCAATTTTACAGATATCGACCTTAAAATAACGCTGGTCTTTCCCCATATCCTACTCTTATTCGTCAAGTTTCTGAGCCCCATTAAAGAACCGAACTAACTGTTGGAGTTTAAGCTGAACCCTTGACAGACAATCAGATGTCACTCTGGTGCCACAGGTGACGGAGGTTAGACAAAGCCAAACGGGCCTTCTGTATATGCGGTGACACTTTATCCGATGTCTGTTCACCTGATGAGATGCAACTGCACAGCTAGAAAGTTTTATCTGCCTCAGATAGAGCTTTTGCTGCCAAAACAAGGTCTGGTATAGCACTAGCCCAGTTGTGGTGCAACATTTAACACCTTGAAGGTGCAGAAAGCATCCCAAACATCGCTTCACTGTTTTTAGTCCGTCTAGAAAAACTTGGGTCTTCGCTCAGCAGAAAAATAGCGCTCGCTTATTTCAAGTCAGAAAGCTTACTTCCTGAGCAGATCTCAACCCCACCATTCTCACACGAGGATAGGGTTATTTCAAGAGTCAATTCAATGAAAAATAAAAGAGTAAAAGCGCAAGAGAGCAATCTTGACGAACGCCACTTTCAGTGGCGAACTCTGTGAAGGATCCCTGTAGACACGAATTCGGCTTTGGCTGTTTGCATACAAGCATTGGAAGAGATAGATAAATTTTTCTAGCACACCCTCCAATGAGAGGTGGCGCCAGAGATCTGTGCGGTCGACTGAATCGAACACCGCCGTTAGATTAAGAAAGTCAAGAATTGTAGCTTATGGAGGTGTTTCTCTGTTCTGAGATTTGTCGAGGAGTGAATATGTGGTCGACTCAACCCCGGCCGGGTCTGAAACCGGCTTGATTCTCACACTTCGACCTTTCGTGGATACTGTATGTCGGTGGAGAACAAGCCAGTTAGGCAGTTTGCATGTAGCAATTGCCATGTTAATTTCCCTGTGGTTTTCATAAGATAATTTGTTACCTCTATTGAAAATCAGCACAATCAGCCACTCACACCATTCCCTATGAACCTATTTACTAACCTAGATTATTCGAAGGAGAGTCGCCAACTCCGAAACGAAAGCTTTGTCCCCATCCCTGAGAAGAGATGGGAACAACCTGTTCTATCCAGCGGCTGTGTATTATTTTAAACAACCCATCTCCCGGATAATCTTCATTTCTGATGAAGTAGTGATATTTATCTGTATCGTTTATCTTGCAGGTATATTCGAAAGGTCTACTATTGAAGTGGGCCGACTGAATTGTTCCCTAAAGTGCTCTGCCCGACGATCCCGGCGACATCCCTGAAAGCGAATCAGCTATCTGTCAGACTCCTCGGTTAGCTCACTTTCACTGGGCTTCCGTGGACCGTTACTTTTAATCAGTGCTTAGGTTCAGAGGAGAGCGTCGGGCACACAAAACGCTTAATCTCACGAGGCTAGGGTGGTTGGGACATGACTTCGGTCAGAATATCGCGGCGCGCAGAGTTCGATGAGGTAGGGAGTGGTTGGAATGGATAGGTACTGGGTGAAAGAGGAGAAAGGAATGTCTGTCCATGACATGGAGGAAGGGTGTGAAAATTATAAACCGTGGACTTTGCCATGTAGGGTGTATTAGGCTCTCTCACATTCGTTGGTTTAACACGTTAGAGGACGTGGCCAGATGTCGCAACCAATGGCGATTTTGTCCTCGTATACTATCTCCACTGACGTGATACAACTATCAGTCGTTCCTTTCTCAATCTTGATTGATTAAACTGCCGTTTGGTGTTCATGCTGTGAAACAGAAACCAGAACTGCGGCACCCAGTGTATGATTATTGATTGTTCAGACTGACTAACCGAACTGACAAACGTCCACCGGTTTCTAACTTACTGAATAGGCTGCCTAGTAAGACTGAAAACCAAGTTAGGGTCTTACATGGCCTTGGGTTCAGGGGCTCGGCTTATTGATCGAAAGATTATCCTGTTCAACTCAATATCCTTGGATTTAAGTATTCCTTTCCCTTAGTTTGCCTTTTAGTTGTTTTTGACACCATTTGTAGTTTATCTATGCTTTCCAAGTACACAAAGTTGTATATTTTATAGGTCTTTTGGTTGTCTCGGTGTGAAATACAAGTACTGTTAGTACGGAGCTTGCGATAATTGATATTAGCAGGAGAAAACAGTGTTGTTGAGCTTCATCACACAGATCAGTCATCAAAGAGTGTCGAAATTTAGGGCCTCTTGTTGAAATTTTAGCAGAATGTTTTACCATCTGTTGAGTGTTTATATATATGCATTTGTTTCCCCATTTTAAATCTGAACTTCAGTGCTCCGGTTTTGTGTTCAATGTGTGATGGCTTCCGTCAGGATTATCTCCTTCAGCCAGAACTAGTCTGGAAGTGACCCAAGCCTCCTATGATCATAGCAGCATAGAAATCAGAAGACTACCTGACGTGGAATGCGTGACGACACTGCGATTGATAGCAAAAAGCATATTATATACTGACATGAATGGTTGCATAAGTAGGGTAGTCATATGCAGGACATATCTCACACCTTTAATATTCAAAGTGCTCTTACAGGGCTTGGTTGCTTCGAACTTAACGTCATCCTGTCATGAAAGTATTGGAATCAGATGAGGTTTTTAATCTTAACATCCACATCTCACGTGGTAATTTGACGCCAGATGGACGGATGCGTATGACTCTTACCAACCATATCCTCAGTGTTAATTTTCGGTGCAGAGTATTAGGCACACGAGCCAGATTATTAGGTGAACCACTAAAGGTCAACAGGTTTGGAAGATTGGAGCATTCGTTGCGCATCTCCCCCGGATGGGATTCCTTAACGCGTAATGTTTACTGAGAAGGGTTGTGATTAAGAGAGGAGCAAGGGGGCCGGTCCATGACGTGGAGGAAAGGTATGAGGATCCCATCCGATGAAGTTAGCCATGTAGGACATGTTAAGCTTTCCGGGTGAGATTCAAGAGATCCCTCTACTCAGTAGATGCATATGTTGAAGCATATGGTTCGGTGTTACAACCATTGGCGCGCTTGTATTACCAAATTTTATCGGCTTGATACTATTTTCAGTTCTCTTCTTACCCTTCCCAAACTATTTCACTTTTTCCAATTGAGGCTACCGCTGAGAGATAACAGCGAAAGCCACCGTATTTAGTTTATTTGAACTGAACCGAACTGAACTTCTGCCTCCGGAGCACTGCTCGCACGTAATGAAAACACCACGTCAGTGATGCTGAATTTAGTAACAAAGTGACGGGATCGGAAATCAGTTTCTGGACCAAGTGATCAATTCCTAAAGGTTAGCTCGAATCAAAAATGGAACACGTCCCCTGTATGCTTTGTGCACCGGAATGAACGGGGTGTTCTGTCCATGATACGACAAGAAGATATGGAAACATAAACCACACTGATTGCTAGATTTCTAGTTTTGGGGTACAAGGAATTCGCGGCGTGAGTTGTTGAAGGTGAGACAACTCCAGCAGTTGTCATAACCAACTAAACTTTTCTACTCGTCCCTCAGTTGACTCCTTTGGATTGCCTTCTGCGACTTTTTTTGTATAATGTGTGACTGGATTGCTTTAAGAGATAGTAACTTAAATCACATTTCCGGAATAGAATTAGCAGTTAAGAGAATTTGAAGTGTTACCGAGGTGACAGCATGACCGAAGTACCCGTGTGCATATTGTTTGTTCATGTTTTCACTTTGCATAAAAATTCTTTGAGCATGAAACATATGTTGACACCTATACTAGCTACCTGTCTCAGGATTACCGCGATCCCTAAAATGAAGCGGTTTTCTATTCCAGTCAAGAAATCCGCGGCTAGTTTGGAGTAGGTAGTTCTCCTGACCTGTGACTCAGAACCGCGCGTCAGTAACCCAAACCAACCTCGTATGCTCGCTCCTCTGAAGTGTACGGATGCGAGTTTCGATTCATCAAGGAATGTTTAATTCCTTTTTAAGTTTTGATGAGTGGCCTATCGCACGGACATTTGACGGAAGCTTAATATACGTTTTTGTATGTTTACCAGGAAAGAAGTTAGACTTCGGGCTGATTCGTGAGGACGACACAATGACCGGATGACCGCTGTCCCGTGACGAATACCCGAGGCCTAATGGATCTGGTACTATAGGGCAGGCTTTGAAGGATCTGTGTTCTAATAGTGAGTGGAAAAGGACAAGTCGTTCTTTATCCGTCAGAGCCGAAGTGGTTCGAGTTAAAGCAGGTCGCGGCGCTGTTTATAACAGAGACTAGAGGAGTAGCCAACTGATTGTTTGATAAATGTCCGGTGAATATTTTCGGTGCCGATCCTGTCACACTGGCACACGTTGGAGCAAACTATTGCTCTATACTCTAGCAACTGTCTAACTTGGGTTTTATAGACAGTGATTTTACTTTCTAGCTAACGGAATGTTTTGTGAACCATTCCTATTAACCTGCCGAACCTAGTAATTCTAGTGTTTGTTTGCTCCGAGAGGTTGAGCGGACCAGAGTAGTATATGCCCAAGTCATGTACTGATGACTTGTTGGGAATCAAATGATCTCCTACAATAAACTTTTTGGTGAGGGACATGACCCTTTCATATAAGACGGCGGGTTTTATCCACCGAGAACGTCATTGGTCAACTGATAGACCACAAACTGAGCATCCTTTAAGTCCTCCGATATTTTCGCTATCATTTTACCCAATGGTTAAAGGTCGATAGTGTACAACAACTTTACGTCGTCAGAAATTAAAAACGGAGTCCCGTGGCGAACCATGGTAAATATATCATTCACTTACATGAGAAAAACAACAGACCTGTTACACTGCCCTGGATTACGCCTCTGGTTACATGGCCAGGGTATAAATTGTGCCATCAACGTTTGATACTTGACTGTGCTAGGACAAGTAAACTTCTAACTACGCTTATGGTGGGTCAGTAATACCATGTGTCTGGACCTTTGATGGAAAACTAATATGAGACACCCTGTCAAAGGCTTTAGACGTGTCTAAAAAGATTGCGATCACTGCCTTACCATCACTGGCAGTACCGTGATGAGGTTCATGATGTCGGTCATACAATCTGCGTCGGGTTGATATTTTGTGAAATATTGCTGGCCTTTACTTATAAGGTGATTTCTGAGGAGGTTATCAGTTAGTTTCACTTTATTTAACCCTTCTATAATTCTCTATACTACTGGGGTGTGATACTCAAGTCGCTAGTTTGCTGATTCTTCCCGAGTTCTCTTCTCATGAAATGATATAACAACAGACGTTTTCCTCTGCAGAGGGTACCAACTAAACCTCAAAGACAAAACGAATAAATCTGCTAAAAGAATCGGGATATCTGCGCCTCTCAATTTAGAGATGGCCCATGTTAGCTGGTTCGATACGGAGTGGTAAGACATTTCGATATTCGAAGTTAAAGGTTCGTTTTTGGATGGTAGAAATGTTACCATTGGATTGTAGAAAACCGCTTCTGTGTCTCTCGTTGATTAGGGAGCAAAAACCATGTACAGGGCTTTACCTGTGTTAACTGGTTCGTCTCAGTAGGTGTTATTTTAAACGAGAGAAGGGATATATTGCTTTGATCTGGAGTCCCTCGATTTCATCATTTTTTTGCGATAATCTCAATTTTCTTAGAATGACTTAAGGCCTTGTGTTCCTCTTGCATTACACCGCTCTCGCTGTACAGTTTATTCGTTTCAGACAAACTATTGGGATGCATAAAAAGTGAAAAGTCCCCTCTCTCTAGATAAACTCGTTAGAGTCTGGCTAACTTGGAGTTAGGAAGAGACAGTTTATTGCCCTTGCTTTGGTGTGACTATCATTGTGACGGGGTTATTGGATTGAGACAGCTTTCAAGGATGAAGCAGAGCCGGTTCGCTACCAGCTGAGGACCCGCACTCAAAAAGGAGTCCAAATTTCGGCAGCGACTCAGAGGACGTAGCATGTTCCGGTTAGTCTCATGATATGGTCAGTGTGTGTGTGAGGGGGGTCGGCTGTTTTTATTTTGTCGGCGCTTTGAGGCAGCAATGAACAGTGATCACTCCCGGGTAGATTATTCTGAACTGTTGTTATAACTTGAGTTGGTCCTGGCGACAATATTTAGTCAAAAGAGTTATCCCGTCTGGTTGGGGACGTGACGTGCTGCTTCCGTCCTTCAAAGTGAATTGGACTCAAAAAAGGTGGTGAGTGGCATGGTGCTGTGGGTGACGTCCAGCATATTTCCGGTACAAAATAGTGCCCGCCATCTATTTCGAGCCTACTGGGAGATCACCGACTAAGCTTAATGCCTCGATAATCTGCATAAATCCGTCAGAATTGGATCTGTGGGCAAGGTATACACAGCCTGGTAGCAGTTCTCGGCGTTAAAATTCAACACTCAACCACAGAGAATCGCAATGCCTTCCGAGTTACGATGCCGAAAGCTTGTGGCTCTGAGAGTTTCTTTTACGTATACCTGACGGCCTTCCTCAGGTTGACGGGTTCTGCCTCTGCTGAAGGCTTTGTAGCCAAGCACCTCAATTTCATCTACTAGATAGAAGCCCGTTAACTAAGACCCCGTCAGTAAAACAAAGTTATAATTTTTTTCCAATCCAGATGATTTTATATATTTCATTTTGTTCCCAATAGAGAGTGCATTGACCAATAACAATGGGAAAATTGGGGTTCCCCTAAAGTCATCATTGGTGATAGCACTAACGATCCGTAGGCCACATCAATTAACACGAAAATAATCATCAGCGCAGGGGGCAACCCTCCTAGGTTTTCATTAGCGAGTTCTGCGGAAGGTCTTGGGTCCGCATACGGAATAACAAATGACGGGGTATTGGGTCTTTCACTACCACACCTCTGGTTGGGATTGTTCATATGAGGCACATTTAGGTTATGGGGCCATGTTGTGCCCACCGTACGTAAGGGAAAAATATGCACTTGTGCTGGACGATGGGTGCACTCCGGTAGAAATGAGGATGGGGAGGTGAGAAAGATAGAAATAATGGGAGATTTGGCTGATGGGAAGGTTCCATTAGTCAAGAGTTAGGTATGAACGCGGTTCGCTTATCATACCATCTACTTTTATTACGGGTGGGGTTCCACTGTTTTTGTACCGTCGTCTTGGAGGTACGGTTTTGTTTCACGTGCTGTGACCTACGGGTGGATCCCTGGAGGGGATTTTTATCGGTGCAAAATTGGGCCTGAATCAGGAACTATAGCTGCCGTTGCTCGCAAATACCGGTATCGTTTGCCCGCAAGAGGACCTAGCATTGACAACTGGCCTCCCTTTGACCCTCTCATTTGGGGGGTTATTTATTGCACGCAATATATGCGGCGTACGAGTGGCACCTCTGAGTATTTCAGTGGTTTCCAAACGGGGCCTTTTGAGAGAGATATCAGTGCTACTAGTGTAACTTCACTAAGTACTTGATGTCCCGGGGAACGGTCGTCCGCAGCTGGAGGCATAGTTTAAGGACCCTGGGATGGGACTGTAGGTGCTGTTGGTATGAGCTATCGCCTTGACTGGGGTAGTTGTGGTGAGGTGGGAGCAGATTCGTCTAGATCGACTAATCCAGTGAGCCTTCTAGGGGAAGAAAAGTGGGGGGTATTTTGAACCTTGGTAAGCTGCATGAGGAACTTGACCTCTTGATCTTGGTGCCAGCTTGACTGGAATCTCCAGTGACTTGTCTTATCACTTCTTACGGAGGCTTTCTGTCGGCTTGTTTCCTGATTGATTTAAACTGTGAAGCACTCGCGGCCGTGCACTATTTAGCGCTGAACTCTCCAGCGGTTTTTTCATCGGAAAGTTTGAATAGAACGCGACAAGCGCGCTTTTGCGACCTCTTTTTTAGGCCTCTGCACTGACATGGAAAGTGGGCCATGCCCAAATTTTGAAGGATATTGAATTTAACCAGAGCAACGTCTTAAGGGTCTAGGGTGTAGAAAATAGTTGCATTTTTTGCATTCTGCAGCCGTCGCAGGATTCCCGAAGCCACTCAGTCAAGGAACAGACCAGTTGCTGCCAGGTTACGGACACCATGGAGCGCGGTACGCCCAAGAATGTAGGTGGAATGGTGTTAGTATTGATAACAGTCGATCAACGGAGGCTATTTGGGCTGACGTGCACTACTAGTTACTTTCTGTGGTACTGGCTCCACTAGTGGCTTCTCCATGTACTTCTACCATATTGGATGTGTCTTTGTATTCCGGTCATTTGGGTTTCTGAGTTACGGCAGATCGAGAAGTCCTTGGTGAAGACCGTTTGCTCGTTGACGTTGCCATATATTTTTCCAGAATATTGATGATAGATCAGATCGGGTCAGGGTATAGGACTGGCGGCCAATGTTAAAGGTAGCCTAGTTTCTTGAGCCTGCGAGCTTTCGGGTCCCAGCACGCTTGGACTTTCCGGGATTCCCAGTCTTTCAGGAGCTGAGAGCCCGACACTTTTCAAAATCGCCCTAGGAGACGGTAGAGAAGAGCGACTTTTCAATGGAGTAGGCCTGGGAAACTAGCGGGTTCACCATTCCTTCAGCAGTCAACACCTCCAGCTATCAGTTTTCGTTCAACAGTAGAGAAACTAGAGATCTAGGGGAATCGAGGTCTTTTGGTGAGGTACTTAGACAGACTGAATTGGGCTGACAAAGAGGGAGGAGAAATAGAATCAATAGAGGAAGAAAAAGAGGAATGCTGAAGCGGACTAGAGTACTAAAACTAGGCTCAAGTTGCCCACTAGCGGGCAGTCCAGAAGGGCATGTGTCTACACAGCGTCCAGCTTCTCCTTGAAAGCTGCCACGATGTAAGCTTCCACCTCCGCTTCGAGAAGTTTTGTTCCGGTCAGTAGTTATCCCGGATGCACACTACTGGGCTCTGGTGGTTTTGTTGGCCCCACGCTTGAATAATTTCATCTGGCGTCTACGAAGTGCCGAGTTTCCGTCGCAAGCAGGCAGCGGCTCGTTCGTGGCTGACAACCAATTTAGTTATTCCACTGTTTCGATCAGTTTCCGCCGCACTCTACTGAGCTTCACTGAGAACAACCCAAACTCTACTAGCCTTTTATCGTACTGCAGCCCTCGTGGCCCATATACCGCTCTCCTCAACCCTTTTTGAACCTTCTTCAGGGAGGGGGTGTCCCTCACTAACTGCTGAGCTCAGGCTCGGACTACGTACCCCATGTGGGGCCGGGCAAGTGTCGTAAGAAGTGGTGGCAACACCCCGATGTCTCTTCAAGTGAGCTTTTTGCGCAGCTCGTGCATGGCTGTATTTGCCTCGTAAGCAGCCTGCAGACACTGTCATGAGCCCTTGGATCCTCTTGTAAAGGTCATTCTCAAGTCCCTGGTGGTCGATACAATCTGATACTGGCTAGAGAATAGTCAGCCAAGGGGCAGGTAGTTATCGCCGCGGCTGTTTGCTTCTGTAGCTAATTCAAGGTCGCTCACACGAGTCATGGGGGACTATTAGTTTAGATAAAGGTAGGCCTTGCCAAACTTGGTGACGGTGCAAACTTTCAAATAAGTTTTAGGTGAAATATTACCGGAATAACTAAAGTTAAAAAATAGCGAAATCCTCAAAAACTCGTCTTGGCGTAAAGCAATCTCTCTCCATGGTCCTTCTGAGGTGTGCTATAATTGATTTTTCTTTTTGCTTTATACCACTTTGCCGAACACCCACATTGCATAATGTCTCCCGCAGTTAATATATGACGAAGTTTCGTGTTTCCTCTGTATTCTCAGCGAAAATCTGGTGAAATACGATGGGCATAGGCAGGTGCCGGACGGTGATCGAAAGGCACGCATGAGAAGCATAATCAAATTTTACAGTATCATTCAAAAATATGAAAAATGTACAAAAGTTTAGGGAGGGAATCGCACTATTTAGCAACAAAGGGATGGAGCTGAGGAGAGCTTTAATGAAGGAAAGTAGCAACGGACTACACAGTTAGTATGATTCAATTTCGACTTCACTGGGTTGGTCTGCCGAAGTTGCCCCGCCTAGCTTAGCGCGTCTATTGCTTAGGCTCCAAATCTGAGTGCGTCATATTAGCCTGCCATCAACTTTGTTGCCTTCTCGGTGTTCTTTGCAGTGTTTAGTGTAAAACAGTTTTAGTAATAATGAAACCAATTGTGGTAAAGTATTGGGCGCATGCACTCTCCTCCGTTTATTACAATTACAAATGGGGAAATGTGTCTTCACTTTACAACCACGGTGACAGGTTGGCGGATAGGGCGACATATTGAACTGATATATGACGTATGATTGTCGTCAATGCCATCAAGATTTGAACGGATGAATGGGTTGTTGTCTCCTGCATTTTTCAAACCCATATGTTTCTTAGTGCACGTCTTTGGCGCTACCAGATCTGAGTACTTCCTAGTCATGCCTTCCAGCCTGGACACCCTCTAAGGCCAGTCAAGTAAGTTATCAAGCCTCTCTTTGTCGAAAGTAGGTACTAGTTTAAAACCTGAGTAGAATATGCCAGCGAACTTACCTGCTACAGCTGAATGGTGTAATCGAAATATCATTTTGCTTTCCAGCTATTTTGCCATGACGAGTTGGGCGATCTTCAAAAGTTATTCATAAATAACTGGAAGGAAATGAAAATCAGTAAGATTTTAGGACGAATTCTGGTGGTTATTTCGCCGTTCATTTGTGGACAGTAGTCGGAGAATACATGCATGTGGATACCCTCTTGTACCCGAAAAATTCACGAAGGTCATACAGCTGTTTCTCGGCATTCTGATCTTGAGGCAGAAGGACGAAATCCCGGAAGCTACTGTTTATTGGAAGCCGACTACATCAGACTGCATATAGAACTTCCAAAGCAAACAACAATACTTCACTTGCAGAGCTGCTGGCGCACCCAGTTCCGCCGGACCAGCACAGACCGCAGCACACCGAACTCCAAAAAAGAACTGGTCAGTCTCTTCAAATTGTTCTTAACAAACGGTTACCCAAAGAGCCTCGTCAGCTTCTATATTCGATTTGACAAAAGAAGCCAAAGGAAAAGCCGCCCAAAAAGCACAGACAAACCAGCCTACATACGAAGAGCATCAGAGGTTGCAGGTCGGGTGCTAAAATAAGTATATATATGTAAAAGTATGAATGCATGTATACCCAAACAGGCTATCGTAAGTGCCTGCAAAAAGTTTTACTTAATGTTCTATCCAGCTTTACGGCATTTTGCTAAGTGTGACACTCGCACACTTTTAACTATGATGAGCAATATCAGGTAAAGCGACCGACCCCACAAGGGTTACGGTTTTTTTGACGAATTGCAAAACATAATCACCGCCCTATCACTTTTTTGGAAGCACACAGCAGAGGAAACTAAGTGTAATACAACCCATCTACCCCGAGTCGAGAACGTGGAAGAAGACTCTCTTGCCAAACCACTTATTAAGGGCTGAGAAAAGCAAATGAGGACATGGTGTATTCAAGGTAATCAGGTTGTGATTGCCCACCAAGGCCGTTATGCTTTCACTTGTGAGTTGTAGCCGGTCGACAAGCTAGGCATTCCACGCAGGGGTGGTCTACGTCACATTAAAATCCGGCGTATTGAAAATGCTTCCGGAGTCCATACGACTGGAGGTGAACCCGTTGTACTTCTTCATCCATTTCCTCCGCTGGTTTTTCCATTCTGCACAAACTGCACACATCCCTCCGTATTGACTAAGTTTGAGAACTCAGTCGTCTTCTTTGGTTGGTAGTTCGGTATTCACCGGGACTGTGGTCCGCAGCGGAGGTCCTACTTTAAAGATGACCTTTGAACCTATTCTCCTTGGGCCTAAAGGTGTCTTTCCCTAGGATTTTGTTACACAGTCACCTTGGCCAGGCATGGATCAAAGAACACATGGGGAACCACGGGATGGCACAGTTTTCTTTTAATCCTTCTTATCCTCAGGTGTCTCTGTAATTCAACGCCACATTAATTCTTGCTCCCAGAAGTTGACCAATGATGCGCAGTAAATATCTAACCTGAATTGTCACCCTCGAGGTTACCTAATGGTACACCTGAATCCTACACTATATCATCACATTCGGCTCGTTTCACATTTTTCTTAGTTACCCGCACTTGATCCGGCATTGGACTGATCTGTGGAGTTCCCAATTTCATAGGTGAAAGTACTTTTACCGGTATGCATCAGCTCTTTTGTGTCTGTCCCGGAGGAAATCACGCGAAGTATGTGCAGAGGTTGCAAGGTTTACTGACTACTGAATGAAAGTTCACTCTGTGGGTGGCCTGAACCCGGCGATACTCTGTATACGCGGCCCCTTGACGCGCGAACAGCTTGGACGTTTTTCGATAGAGCAAAGTGCGAGGTCTTCTGACTATGAACATGTTGCACTAAAGCCTGATGTGCATGAGATATGACTTTAGTTAGGAGCGAAAGCATCCTTTGCAGCTCTTCTGGGGCCGTGTATCGGACCATCTTGTCCCCAGCTAATAGTCGCCTACGCTTATTAGCTAGGGACTCCGAACTGTCAATCACTTTCTTAAATAAGTCATAAACTGACGACTTTTGAGACGGGCCACCTGTCAGATTTATGCTCTTCATTTTCACCCTATTAGTAGCAAATTTGTTGAATAACCTATAGCAGCCTATCTGATACATCGCCCAACTGGCCTTAGGTGGCATCCAAGTATTGAGGAGATACTTAGCATCTTCGCGGCCTACGGATTTTATAGCCCAAAAACCTAGAAAAACGGATGCACCTTTCAGTGTTTACCACATTACGCTTCTATGGGAATAGTCTGGGCCTGTTCATATCGGACAAACCAGGTAATTGAGTGCATTTCTTTTTCATGTCTGGGAGCACATGAAGTCAGCAGACCACTATCTGCGCATCAGCATATTGCTCCTTGGTGGCGTTATATCACGCAGAGCCCCTATCAACTGCTATTGTTTTGCAATCTTTTGACAGAGGTAGAACCTGATCCAGGTAGCCCACATATGTACGGTAGCCGTTGCAGCTCTTGCTGGGAAGAAAGATATGTAAAACGCTATTTTTCAAACCCCTTTTCGTCAACTGCCATTACTGGTAATAGTGTCTACCCACCACAATTCATTTGGTGAGCTGCATCTGCCAGTATAACACCACAAATTTCATTGCTAAATTCTACGCTTGAGGAAGACATGGAGAACACAAACTTAACTACGTCACCAACTCAAATTACTGCATTGCCCTTTATCTCTTATTATGTGACCCACCATAGCTGCTTTCTTCCGGCTATCCAAGGCATTAGGCCCATTTTTGGTAACCAGAAATCATCACTACAAAGGAGACGATTAAAACCCCTCTCTGTATAATCTGTAAGCTCAGAAGTATGGTGAAAAGTATGCATTAAGACGGGCATATGACACTCTTCATCATGTGCCTGACATCTGTTTCTGACACACAAACCCTCCGTACCTCACTGAAAACTGTTTTTATGGACCACGGACCACTGTTTCACGATTTACACACTACCGGCGGCACGGATCATGACGAGGGCCTTGCATGCCAAGTTTTGGTACCTGAAATGGAGAATTAGTTTTCGTTCAACAGCGAACAGGCATTACCTTCTAGCTGGACAATGTTTTTTTCTACAATAAGAGCGGCGGTACTTGATGAAATACCCCTTCATGCTTCTCCCCAAAACCGTGCTGCGTTTGCAAGCCACTTCAGCGGTGCGGGAATTCTATACGTAGAAACCTGATGAAGTGGCCCATTGGAACTCGCGAAATTCAGAGTTGAAACTCTTCGAAATTGGATAACTTCCTCAAATTGAGCGCCGAAATTCTGCAGCATCATCCATGCTTGTTCTCGCCATCGTATCAACTGAGTAACGAAAGGCATCCAAAGATTGTGGCAAAAAAGGCTTTCTAACTAGTTTTTATACGTCCAAATAGCCAATGGTTGCACGGGCATCGACGCGCGCAAAATATAGTTCCTTTGCCAGCTCAAACACGCTTTGCTCAGTCATAATAAACGACTATAAATGAATAGCATTTGGAGAGTATTTAAGAAGTAGACATCATCCTCCCAGTTCCAATTTCCAAGTTACACTACCCCAGGTGAGGCGAGTCCGCATTTTCTACTACAGCAAAGGTAATAAATCGGTCTTATACACGAATGTTCAGATTGACATTGTTTTGGGAGGCAGAAAATACAATATTCACGAGGACCACGCAAAAACGTGGTCAGTGACGCATACTCAAGATCAATTAAAAGGGTGATTAGTGACGAAGCAAGAAGACAGATAAGAATCCCATGAAGATGGTGGAGGACCACTAATTTTCACAGGTTTAGAAATGTGAAAAAAGAATAGTACCCACTGAAAAGTTGAGATGATTTTCACGAGAAGTGGCAAGCATCATCTATTATCGGGAATTTTACAGCTGATGCTGGAAGGATGAAGTTCATTGAAGGAACAGTTGGCAAGCGGCATACCTTGTCAGCGAGGGATAAAGCAAGGAAAAAGGATGAAAACCTTTGCAGCTGGACAAGCCACCCTCTTATCATGACAAATGCATCATTTTGTTCACTTTTCTGTGGCTCTTCTGTGTATGTTTTAGGCGTTTCTGGTGAGGGTTTGCTGTGGCCCCTTTTTGCTTTCTATCACGGAAAGGAAGAGGGAGTCACCAAAACTGGACCGTTCGTTACTTGGTTGGAAGCTTTTTCAAGATGGTTAAAAAGGCCTCCACATCGGAAGAGCCCTGCAGTGAGGAGTTCTTAGTAAACCCTACCGGAGTATGTGTAGCAGTATCGGAACTTCTTATGGATGGAACCCGGCAACCGGGTCGTATACTTGGCAGTCGGCCATAGGGGCTGTTGTACATGGGCAGAGAAGAGGTTAAACCATCTGCTCGATATATTTTAACCAAGAAATAAGACAACCAGGTGGTCCTTAAATTAGAAAAGGAGTGGCTGCCTTTTGGAGGCTGTTCCAGCTGGGGGCTAATATGAGCAAACTACTAGGTAGAAGCATGGGTGTTTGAAGTGTGACACAGTGGCAGTAGTGTTATTGGTCACGGGTCTTGTAAGTCGGTGTTCGTAAGGACTAACTGCTCTTGCACCATTAGACCTGGTTATTGATTACCATTCTCTGCGGGATAACGGGAAGCTTTACCATTCGGGAAGGCTAAAACCGTGAAGGTAAAATGGGGTCACCGGGTCTGAGGGCTACACCAGATAGCACCTGGAGAACACTAAGAACCTAGTTTACATAGTAGGTCTAGATGACATGTGACACAACCGACCGTGGGGCACTTAAAGTTTAAGCGCGGCCGGTTGGTGCCTGGTCCTGGCACGCGGAAGGTTGCTGTTAGGATGGGCAATCAACTGGAGGGTGGGTTAGATGCTAGGACGTTGGAAACTCCCTTTTCTTACAAAAAGAAGGAAAAATAGATAAGTCCGACAGAAAAATGCAAGCGGTTCCCCCACGTTCTTATAAACCTGTCTATATGAACATTCATATTTACATAGGTATATTTTTAGTGCTTTGACAAAATGTACTTGTGGCCTGATGTACTGGCTTGTTGTCGAGAGCAGTGGGATAAGATTCAGAGCCACGGAGGTTTTGTAGCTGACGTAAGCGCACTAGCTAGGCGTGCACGGAGGGGCGTGTGATTGTTGATATAATGTAATATATAATAGTTTATTTCGGAGACGCCCGAGGCATGCCTTATGCACGATCAAAATCTTACAAGCGACAAATATGACAGACAAAATTCATGAAAAATTTAGAAATACGTAACACAAAGGGGGCTAGGAAGAAATGGAGGGTAGATGAGAGGGAGGTAAATGTATGCAATCAAGGAGTAATTCAGGGAGTTTAAGTGAACCCGGAGATTGATTCAAATATGGGCCCGGTGAATTTGGCTGTCAAGGCCAGATGGTGCAGCTGTCTGAGCCAAGTGGGGGAGAACGGAGCCTGGCAGTTTTACAGGAGAAGGACTGGAAATCGGCATGAAAAACTATCATTACGAGAAACGATGAAGAAAAAAGGAAGAACAGAGGAGCAGAACAAAAAAATTGAGTTGTATGGCTGGGGACCAGGTAGCCATGAACTATGCGTTATGGCAATAAACGGACTGCGTCAATTTGAAAACAAGGAGCTGGCAGCGCAAGACGTACAGAGTGAGTCAGATGGAATCAATGCCGCGGAAGGATCGAGATAGGGTAAGTGTGAGGCACAGTTACGGACAAAGTGGAGGCATATCATGAGGGGCGGTGACAAGGTGGCAAAAACGGGGAGTGAATGATCGTATGTGGAGAGCCCAGTTTGCTATCACTCCAGCAAGTCTAGTGCCTAAGAACCAAAAGCAGGTTCAGCAGACAAGAGCGGAGTGGGGTTTCCCGTTTCGGAGGGTCAAGTCTGAGCTGATGAGGAACATACCACTGATTGGAGCTTGCCCATGTCCTGCACAGCCAGATATTGGTGGTATTTGGAGATAAAAATGATCCCGATAGGTCTATTTCTTTTGTCACTTACTCCTTTCTGGCAGAGGGGCGTTTGAGCCCATATGGGAACTTTCTATAGTCCCATCCACTCGACCGTCATCTTCGGGGTATTGGCGTTTTTCGCTTCTGCTGGGGGTGGTCTGTTTTTTCCCACTTCCCTGCGTAGCTATGGTGTAGGTGTCCTTGACATGAGGGATTTCCCTAGCATGGGCCGGAAAGATCTGAGTGGGGCTGAGCAAACGCGTGGAGTAGGACGTCAAGTGTTGTACCGCACATGCCTGCATGCATGTATCAGTCTGGTACTGCTTCTGGCCGTGCCCAAGACTGCAAGAAGTCACTCTGGTGTAACTGGTATGAGTTGGGCTGGCCACACTGATGGGAGATGTTATGGCACTTGTGGAGAGAGGATACTATTCGAGGTCGGGTGATAGATTCAGGAGTCAGGGTGCCACAGACTAGCTGTCTTGTCAGAAAATGTAGTACGAGAAAACTAAGGCTTAGAAGCAGCTATTAAAAGGTGGACTTATAAGATGACATTGTAAATGACATTGTAAATTAGAGGATGAAGGAACTTGACATTCTAGGATCCAACATCACCTATTTATTTGATACCAGGTGGACATATCAAGGGCCAAAAACCTTGGGCTGGAGGAAAGTTGCTTTATATGCCTGCCTCAGTACTACGAAGAGGGGTGGGCGGCAATTGTCCAGAAATAATTGCAAAGACATACTGGTGAATTGGATAGAGCTGGGTCTTGCGAGGGTAGGTGGCGCTGGGTGAACGTGGATGTTACTTAAATTCGCGAGAACCGGCGGGCTTCTAACTGGTTATAGTTACAAGTGGAAACAAAATTTATCCTACTGCTATTTGGATTGTACGCAGTATAGATGAGGGAAAGTGGTCGGTCCAGCACCCGTCTTTAGGCAGAAAATGGTAGTTTTAGGACATAATGCTATGATCCCAGTGATAGAACCAGTTTTTGAAAACCAGCTAGAGCTGTTCTTAAGTGAAACCTGGGCCGGTAGGACGATTCACGGGAGGAACGGTCGCTACTCGCTCTAGTTAACTCCCAAACTGAGAAATAGGAGGGAACAGGAGGACAGGCGGAATCCAGGGCCCTAAAGTTCGACGCTTTCCTCATAGGCTCGATCCTCAGATATGCAGATGCTAGTCAAAAACAACGGATGATTAACGGTAGGTTGTGATTTCGGAGTATGGCTTACTAATAGTCAGAGGTAGCTTATTCCAAAGCTTTCAGAACCTGATAACGAAGTAATTGGGTCTTATTGCAAGCCTCGACTGTGCCTCGGTTAGACTGAAACCCCTGTGGCGTAAGAGGTAAGATGAAGGTAGAGTACACTATATAATTCGTGGATGTGAAAGCAGATACGAATGAGTCTATATAGAAAACAAGTTCAGCCTAACGCCCAAGCCATAAGGGTTTAGGTTTTGGTACAGTTTGTCGCTCTCTGTAGCTCGGCGGGGAGAGAATATGTAAGCTTCTTGGAAAATTAGGCTAGAGTTTTCTGATGGCTTATTCCACCAATTGAGACATTCTGGGGAAAATAATCGAGCAGTATTCGAGATGGGGTCTTGCATGGGATCGGTATGTAGCAGGAGTACAATTTTTCATTTTTACTGGTCTGAGAACAAGGCCTACCATCTGTTTGGCCCTGCCCGTCTTGAATGAGGCTCGTTCAGATAACTGTAAGTCGGTAATGTACCTAGGGTTTAGGGATGGACTTGACATCTGTAGGTTGCGTAGAAGCTTTCAGAAGTAGATAACCAAACCTGCCATGAAATGCACCAGTGATTAAGTTTCTTAATACCATAATGCATGTCTGACGGAGCTTCCCCCAAATCTTGATGGTCAAACTCACGAACAGTTTTGATTTCATCGGTGAAGAGGAGGGGAATGTCGAGCTGCTTAGCCGGAAAAATGTCGTCACTTTAGAGTGGGAAAATATGCGGACCAAGTACACTTCCTCGCATAACTGCACTAGTGACAGGCACGGGTTACGATAGTTGACCATTAGCACATACTACCTGTTTTCAACCTAGCAGGTAAGAAGCGTTCATCAACAAAAGAGGGCCATGAATACCATAGGCTCGGAGTTTCGTTAACTAACGCGACTGAGGAACTTGGTCAAATGCCCTGGTCATATCTAGGTGAATGACAATCATCGATTTGCCGTTGTCAGCTGCCTTGGCAATTAGGTTGAAGTAATCCGATGGGCAGGTGGCACAAGAAAGGGGTTTCAGGCAGCCAGGCTGACCACAGGGAAAGAGGTTTTGGGACAGTAGAAAATCGGACATTCGCCGTTTAACCAAACTTTCTTTTATTCTTAGAGCTAGAGGTGCGTGGTAAATAATACGACTGTTTGTAGGATCACGCACTGAGTCTTTCTGCGGGTAGGGATAATGGATTAAGTTTTCCATTGGGATGGAGAAAGCCATGTTTAAGGGATAAGTTATAGAGATTCATGGGAGTATTGGCCACATCAGTTCCACTAAGATGAAAGAACAAGGAGGGAATCCCGTCGCGGCCGGGGCCAGAGTGTCTAACCCGCAGCAGTAGATGAGCCACGTCTTTCAAACTAGATTCAACGTCAGCTAGAACTTGGTCTGTGATGAGTGGCACGGGGAAGGATTAAATTATCGTCAGTAATCATAGATTCTGACAAGAAGGTTTTGAGCTCCTCAGTGATTCCGGCTGGAGATTGATTTCACGTATTGTTTCCCAAAAATGAATTGGGTATCTCTGAAGACCCTCCTCTGATTTCTGCGTTTTACCGATCGGACCAATCGTTGAAGTCTGTCGAGGAAGTTCAAGACCGAAAGCTTTTATTTTTTAAGCAATTCACTAGTCGGAAGACTGATGGTTACATAGAGAGAGTGGAGTTGCAACAATATTGGGAAATCTGTGGTTTTATTGTAGGTCTGCTGCAGTTTTACAGCCTCTTAAGATAAGAGCTCTGGTCTTGAGAGCGATTGGTTCTAGAGATGGTGATTGTTGGCAAGCGTCTATCTAGTTTATCTTAGAGTAGGCCGGTAGCAGGGTAAGAATCGTGCTGCAGTAGGCCGTCGTCCCAGTAGAGGGGCAAAACACGAGCTCGAGGCTCATCCAGTTGATCGTGTGTAGGGGCTGTTGGGGTGAGCTACATATGGGGTCTATTGTTCCAGCTGCAGATCAGAAAGGTGCCATTAGATGGTCACTGCCTGGGAAGAAATCGAGGGCGCCAGCTATCACTTTTGATATGTTAATGGTAAACTCCAGGTCAATCATGCCGTTTCCTCTGTTCAGTGTCATTACATGCTGGATCCGGCGCCCTGAAGTACGGTCCAAACGAAGTTCGTGAAGTATTTGGGTGATGACTTGGTGTCCTAGCAGGTTTAAGGCTCAGACAGCTCGCCAGCGGCAAGTTTCGGAGAATAGAGTAATAGTGCTACGTAGTCAAAGGCTTTGACTCCCCAAACGACGTCCATAATTTTTGAATTGGGTGGTCGATAAACACAGCCAATAAAAAGCAGGGGGTTGATCATAAGAATCGTTACACACACTGGGTTCTGGATTGCGTCTAATGTTGGATCAGAAAGGGAATGTTGGGCAAGCTGTTTTTAATGTGGATTGGGCAGCCTTCTCCATGGCAATGGCAGTTCCTTACGGAGGTTCGGCAACCGGTTATGGAAACGTTCAGATAAGGCAGAGTCATTTGTCCAGGTTTCGGTTATGAAATTGATGTCGAAGTCGGGCGATGGTACCGTATTATGAAGAGTTTAGGTTTTATTCTGTAGTGAGTGAGCAATAATGGGGAGCAAGTTCAGAGCAGCTGCATCTTCCTGGTGTGGAGTAGGAACTACCATCGGTGGGCTTTGGTGGCTAACAATACGAGGACTGTAAGTATCAGCAAGTGGACACAATATTAGGGTTTACATGCATAGAAGTGATGGAGTCCAAATCGGAGTTAGAAGTGGGGAGCCTGCAGCGTGGAGAAAATGTTGCCGGCCAGCCGTTGAAGCTAGGTTGTGGGAGTGCTGTCAATAAAAAGCGGTCCTCTGTAGAGGTGATACTTCTGGGGTGGGTAAGATAACCAGGCGAGGGGCTGGGCGCTGGGGTAATGTCAGGGGAAGGTGAGATGGTTTAAGATAGTGGTGACTGGGTTCAACGGGCTACATAAATGGCAAGTAGTTATCTCTGGGCCAGGGCCAACGAACTAACTTCAGTTGATTAGGCAGGCCTATCCTGTGTTTGAATAAGGGCACGGAGTTCAGTAATCGGGCCCCGTTGATTATTATTCAACTGAGGGCTATTTTGTTGCATCGGAGGAAGAGAGGAAAATGGTTGCGCAGGTTTGGGGGGTTTCTGGCATTCGGCCTGATGGTAGGAAAACTGTTTTGGTATACCTAGGGGATACGGTACGTTCTGTCTCGATGTATGATGACGCGTTACTTGGAGGCTGTTTTCGCCTCTATTGAAAAGTGGAGTTGGGAAAACCTTGCCAGTTATTCATGGTACCACGACGATACACCCAAGCGGATTGTTTGGGGAACACCTGGAGTGCTCGGTGGAGGTCCTAGATAGGGCTTTGAGAGAATGTACGTGAAACTATGGGGGAAGCCGGGGTAGCTAGAAGCTGTGGTGGGACACCGAACTCTGTCAGTTGGTGGGCCGCTTGGCTATACCGCAGATCATGGCTTTTATAAACTATTTGTGTCCGCAAGACGGTGTGACATGAGTTGGGACAAGACGGAGTGTTGGCGACAGATTTACCCGAAGACATTTTCACTGATGAGACAGTGGGCAGTAGTTTGACATAAGTGGCAGTAGGCCTGAATGCACGGGACTTTGACGGCTTCGGGCTGACAATGGTTTAGGCATGGATATCGACATGTGTGGAAGCAGTGGTTGATGGTAGAAGGCATGGCCGTGTACAAGGGGATGAGTTTGAGAGTGGATGGTGGCCAGGTCCAGGTCGAATGGAGTTATGCAAGCAAATGGGGACAACTGTGTTTGGGGGGAGGGGGTCGCTCGACAGGCGGCTGGTCGGCGGGGTGACTCTATTTCAGCCACAGGTAGATCTGGTGAATCTGAGGTACTTTTCATTAATCGAAACACCTCCCTCTGGCGGAGGCATTTATCCGGTAATACCCTGGTCCTTTTAAATGGGATGGCTTTGGCACTGACTTTCCATCTGCTTACGAATTCTCTAGCCATTATTTCGTCCGTGAATTGGAACCTCAAGGACAGTTATTGGGTTGTGAATTTTTTTTCAGCCGACCGCAATCGCATCGGTGGTGAGCCATGTCGCGGGCATTCAGAAAGACGAGATTATTTGACGGCAAGGGCAGTCCGTCAAGATTGTTGGAAACTATAACTTATTTATCGTCAGTTATACCTTTATGAATTTCCGTCGTAACTGAATCCAAGAAACGGCCTGCCATGGCTAGGCTTTGGCTGTTAGCCAAAACACCGGGTTTCATTTTGCTAGGTATCGGGGGTATTTTTAATAGAACATCATCGAATAAATGGATTTGGTTATGGGGGTCAGCCACTTTCTGGTCCACTTTATGAATTTTCCTGTTCCCTGTATTGTAGAAATCAACGAGAGTTACTGAGCATGGATTGGCAGCAGACTGAGGTTAAGTGTTTCTGGTTTTTCTGGGCCTGACAGTACTAGATGGCTGATTCGCATCCGAAGCCTTGGCATATTTACGGAGGATCTTTTGAGCTTTCGTAGATAGTTCGGTGGATAATGTGACGACAGTGGAAAGATGATGAGCCAGTAAGTTGAACTTTTGGAGAGCCTGAAACCATGCAGAAAATTCTGGATATTTTCTCCAAGTCTTTCTAACTAGTTTAAAGACAGTCATATGTTTATAAACACAAAAAAACATACATGACCCAAAGAGATCGGGGACGTGGTGTAGCGCATTATCGTTTCAGGACACGGTGAAACGCTTGTGATCTGCAAAGCTCATATAGGAGATGACTTCGGCCCGATGTGATAAAGCCTCCAGGGAAGTACTATAGCTACGTTCAGCCTAGAGGTTCTTTGAGGGATACAGTAGAAAAAGCGACGGCCTATGATCATGGAGTGGCAGCAGAACCGGAGCACAGCGGATGTGCACATAATGGACAATGGCTTACAAGTGAGGTCTTTGGGGTGACTCTTCCGGCGATCATAAAAGATTTAAATCATTGAAAAGAAGTCGTGCTCATGCATTGGGACGGATTGGATATCCCTAGGCCAGCTGGACCGGATGGCCTCCGTCCTGCTATCGTTAGGCAGCCGACAGGCTTCTCGCCATTTCCTGTGCATGAACTATATAAGATCACTCCGGACCCCGGAAAACTGCCATAGGACTGAAAAGAGGTTGCAAGGTTGAATGTTCTCAAAGGGGGCCCGTTTGGAAACATAAAACTACAAACTGGTTGGCCTAACCAGCACACCATGAATAATGCTGCAAACGATTATCCGGGCGCACGTCTGCAAGCATCTACTAGAGAATTATATGTTTTGTCCCCCTCAGGGGTTTTAGAAAGGATATCAGGCTCAACCTATATCTTGAGCTTCTCGCACGAAGTCTCCCGCAGATTGTGCGACGGTGCGAAAAGGCAGATTTTATCTTTATTCCGGCAAATCACTTGCCTTAGCGAACCGTGGACTTCTACCAATGAAGCTGGGGTCTTCTGTCATAGGGGACTGATTCCGTAGTCACTTAGAGACCTCCTTGTCGATAGGCAGTTTTGCAGCAAAGTCAGCTGTAGGAATTCCGAATTGGAAAACGCGACCAGTTGAGTGCGGCAGGGGTCCGTACTAGGCTTACCTCTGTTTCTTACGCCTGTAAATGATCTAGCACCTGTCCTACGGCCGCCAAGCTTCTTTTTTAAAAGTGGTGCGAAATTTGTTGAGGTTCAGAGGCGAGAGGATCGGGCAGATACGTAGCTCCCGTTATGAATTGGTAGAGAAATAGAGCCCATTCTGAAATACTGGGAAAAGCTACTCATTTTCACGAACAGCGGCAAGTCTGACTGCCTTCCACCACCTAGTTCCACTTACTGCAGGTGCAGCAAAGGGGGTCAGATACATTGGTGTCCTGGTGTCTTCTGATTTTAAGTTGTCGGATTAGTGTCCAGCCCCTGCCCTGATTGCAAGCGGCGAGCTCTTCAGGTTGAGATCTGCGTTTTCGTGCCAAAACCGGAGGTTTTCATGCTGATATACATGTAAGTAGCTGGATGTTTTTTGAAAAGCCGTGAGTGGGCATAGTCAATCTTACTCCAAAGGAAGCCGCCCGCTTGGGGAAGGTTCAATGTCCTGCAACGCCTATGTTCGAGGGTCAGAGGAGCAAGGCCTACGAGCGGGGGCCCTAGGACTTCGGAATTTACTCCATGGGAAGGGGAAGGTTGTGATTTAGTCTAGCAGAGGCGTTTGAGATAAAAAAAGGCTTTTCTGGGCCCAGACCGGAGAGTCTAATCCATATGGCCCCGCACTCCCGAACACGGGGTAAAGGAAAGGAGCCGGAAAACGTTTCTTCTGGTTTGATATTTTGACATCAGTTCTGTGGCAGTAGGTGGTAAACTACTGGATTAGATTGCCAAGGGAGGTTACAAAACTTGGAACAGTCCAGGCTTTCAGCGGGGCCCAAGATCGACACCGTCTGCACTACACCAGCTGGTGTGGTGTGCTGTTATCGATAAAGTTTCCACCCAGAAATTTTAGTCAACACTAAAAATTACAGTCTCTTAGAGCATTCCAGTAACCTAGAGAAATTAAGGGCGTTTTTCTCAGCGGAAATATTCTAACCTGGCTTTAGTCTGCCTTTACAGTTCTGCTTCACTCACAGAGTATTTCTGATACTTCAGAATGCGACTCGTAGTACAGAATTCTTCCAATAATATCCCATCCTCTCATACTCTGGTCATTAGGAAAGATAGACTTATTCAAACTCCAGCTGTCCTGCAACGATGCTCAGTTGAGCTCTGTGACCTTGTAGGCCTGACGACGGGAAGAACAGCCGTTTTTGACCAGAGCTTTTCAGATATAAGGTCTCGGCTTCTAAAGTTGGAAGATACAGTAGCTAAACTCGCCTGCCTACTGCGCATCACTGAATGCATCGAACATTCTACCTTAAAATCCTGACGGCGGCTGGCCGCTTTATCGAGTATTTTGTGTCCGGAATTCCCAAGCGAGGGCGAAACTTCCGTAATACAGTCGTGTTTGGTGTCCCAAGAAGAATGCCCTTCGAGCATGTCAAGCGGACACTGCCGAATGTTTGTGGTATGGCTCATCTCCGTCGTAAAATATCAAGACTACGCAAGCGGGTTCAGTGCTCTAACTGTCCAAACCTTAGGAGATTTGTGGATGATATATCCGACAAGGAGTTCGTGATAACGCGTACCACCATAGCTTCTGATTCCCTCCCGCTTAAACCGAAGATAAAACCTCTCTTCAAAGATAAGTTCCTAGATCTATCTTAACTTCCTACCCGAGAATGAATCCTGATAATCCTGGGCCTGCGACACAAACTGCTGATCACTCCACTTCTTCTTCGCAAGACTCCACCTCCTTGCCTTTACATCCGACTTACGCTTCTTCACAACTACTCGCTGCCTCCCCATCTTCTCCCGCCCCGGACCCTTTGAAATCTGATCCCATTACAGTTGTTCAAGACATGTCCGCTTCTCCCTCTGAATGCTATCCCGTAAAAGACGCCAAGTATTGCCTCGCTGCCCCACTTCACCGCCTGTTGCGAACACCCCCGAATTTAAATGGCTCTCTGTTCTCTCCGGTGATAAACTACTCGCCGTCCAAGGGAATAGGACTAAAGCTCTTCCCTTCCTTCCTCCTCACAGACCTCTCCTTCACCCAACTGTCTCTCTCTACATCAACCAGCAATAACTCGCCGAATCCGGTTTTGACCTAAAACAAAGTATCCCATGTTTCTATGCAACGGTGGTCTCTACGCAGTCATCGCATTTGACGCCTGCCGATGTCAAAATACGGCCCCTATACCCCGCCCCCTCTGCCACACGTCGGGCCCCGCACCTGGCACCTATCTCGACTGCTCCCGACACTAAAGGCTGCATATTTGATGTTCCAGCCAAATTGCCGTACCCCTCCCATAACGTGCGGCTCATTCTTCCCCTTCACACCCTTACTCCTCAAACACGCCCCCTAAAACCCCTTCAGACGTTACTCCATTCTGACTGGCCCGTGCTTCCCAATCGCCCCTCATCACCCCTGTCTGTTACCATCCCACCAAATCCCACAGGATTTTCCCTTTGCTCCGACATTTACCCATCCGTTGATGCCCGATTTTTCTATCACTAAGCAGTTCTTCTTACTGCACCATTTACTCCAGCTCGGCTGGAAGCCACCTCATATGAACCTTCACTAGCCTAAACATTCATACATTCCTCTTTGAGCCTGAAAGCCACCCCTTCCAATCGCGGTAGTTTTCCTTCTTCCAATTTACGCTGCATCCTGATGTACCTGAGCCAAGTCCCACAAATTGCATATCTTTAGTCTTATTCAACTCTCGTTCTATTCGTAGTAGACTTCCGGACCTAAAACCTTGTCCCCACCTGTGATTACGACATTACCATGAGAACGGAATTCTGGCTGTCTGAGATCACTCCCAATGGTCGTGTCTTTGGCAGGGTAAACTCTTCCAAGGACTAACGGGCGGTGGTGGTAGGTGCCCAGCTCATGTCAAGGAAGTCTACACCACCGCCCCTCTTTCACATACTGCGCTTGATTCTATTCCCGATTCTCTCTGGCTCAATATCAGCCTCCAGGGCACTGCTCTTTACATTAGCCGCGTGTATCGCTAGCCGAATTCCCCTAGTTCCTTGTTTGTACTTCTCATTAGACCTTACAAATACCTCTCTATCCTTCCTCCTGGAGCCAAGCTTATTGCTTGTGACTTTATTCTCCGTCAATTTTGCTGGCCTACCCTCTCGGCTCCTCCAAATCTTATGGACCTAATTGCTAGTGTTCTTCTTAGTGGCTAGCCGCAACATGTCGAACCCATCAGAAATTGGAATACACCAAACTTGATATTTACTCACAACATGCCTCTCATCGACCTGCCAGTAACAAAATTTCCCCCGCAATGACCATAAAATGGCCATCTGTCTTCTGCCCATTAGTGGCCCTCCTAATCCTACACACCCCCCAACAATACACCTCTATGCAAAAATTGAGCTTTGCTGGTCGCACTCATTCGCCAAAATGACTGGGGTGATCTTTTTCCCACCCATGTACCTCAGATTGCTGCCGACATTTCCTACCCCTTCTTTTCCGACTGTCTGAACAAACTTTCTCATACTTCCCAGGCTGCGCCCGAAATAGGTCACCTGCCTCGAGACTCCACAAGAAGTGATATAAACGCCTCAAGCAACTGCATAATTCCACGACTTTTCAATTTTTATTCATTTAAGCCGCCTTTACGCACCTATTCAACGAAAAGGTAATACGCGACTTCATGCTCGAGAAGCTAAGGCATTGAGTCGTCCAAACGAATCAAAACTTCTTCTTGTGTTGCATAAATCCAGAAACGCTGATATCGAGGCTGACTCCCAACTCTTGGTTCTGGATAATAATTCATCTACCACCTCCCACACTGCAAAGCCGAAGCCTTTACTGCGTTCTTTGCTTCAGCCGTGGCTCCAACTACTGTCAATGCCCCCCCCCATCTTTACCAATTACTGGCTTTATCCTTTCTACGATACTCTTTGACGCTAGGAGTATTTCTAAGCTACTATCCAAAAGCAAAACCCTCCACTCGAATAGGTCCCGACGGCCTATCACCCGTTGCTCTTGTCGATGGCGGACCGGATCTGCCCTTTCTGTGCCTAACCTCTTCACTCTTTCGCCTAATGGTAGCACCTTACCTGCTGACTGGAAGCGTTCGATAATCGTTACCATTCAAAAAAGAGACCTTCACATGAGGTTTCCAATTATCGCCCTATAAACCATATCCCCATTTTATACAGAATAATGGGAAAAATAGTTAAATAACACTCCTAACTACTTTTAAAGCCCCAAACTTGTTACTGACAACCAACATGGGTTCCTCCGTCCACGGTCCTGCCAGACATGTCCGTATGATTTTCTGTATCTCGCCACCGACTCTGCTGAAAGTGGAAATCTTTTGTTGTCCTTTACCCAGACTTATCTAGGGCACTTAACTGTATACCTCACCCCCACCCTATAACAAAGCTACGATCATTTGGCATTATCGATCTTCTACTTTCTTGGGTTTTATCTTACTTACCTCGTCGTTCACAGGTTGCTTTGAATAACGGGCACACCTCTGGTCCTAGGCCTGTTACCAGCGGTGTTATTCACGGCAGTCTTTTGGG
Organism: Fasciola hepatica; assembly: GCA_948099385.1. Taxonomy (NCBI): domain Eukaryota; kingdom Metazoa; phylum Platyhelminthes; class Trematoda; order Plagiorchiida; family Fasciolidae; genus Fasciola; species Fasciola hepatica. Next base: position 11,217,469 of record CANUEZ040000019.1, read on the forward strand.
CCCCCTTCCCTTCCTCTTATACATAAATGATATGTTTCAGACAATACTCGATGGCACGCCGTTCTTGTTTGCGGACGACAATAAGATAGTGTACGCTTCTTCGCCTGACAACTTCGGTATTACCAGCCCTAAAACCTCCGCTGACTTAGCCGCCGTTGATTTATAGTGCTCAAACTGGGCATCGAGATTCTCCGCCGATAACGGTAGTTTTCTTACAAATGCCAGTTTCCTCCAGGTTCCTTATAAAATAATAATGGTTTATTTCGGAGACGATCGAGGCATGCCAGGCGCATGATCAAGTGTTTACAAGTGATGAAACGGACAGACAGTACGCTTGAAAATATGGAAATTTACATGGCAGAAGTTGAATAAAAGAGGCTGAGTAGGGGGAGTGACGTGGGATGAAAGTATGGAAAATGTATGCACCAGAGGTTCACCCATCGGCAGCCAGCCTTAAATAAGAGAAATTGGCCTAAATTATTCTTGCTCTCTCAAACTCTCCGAACATACTGTCCTCCAAATGGCGAAGGCTAGAAAGTGTCTCAGTCTTCCGTTCAGATCATTTCAGCTTAGGAACAGCATTCTTCACATGCACAAAGAACATGCCGGGCTCCATTTCGAATGTTGCCTCTTAATCTTCTTGAGTATGCAAAAATCCGACAGCATTATTATTGAAGGTATTCAGAGAAGATTCACGAAGTAGTCCATTGGTTGGTAGTCGAACTTATACTACGGGGAACGGTGTGTATTTCTCAATGTCGGACCAATATGGCTTCGTTGCACCAAGCTGAACCTGGTATTTTAGTATAAACTATTGGCTGATCAATCTAATTCCTCCAACCAAATATGCTTCTCCACGGACACTGGATATTTCTCCTGTAATAGATGGTATAGTGTTACCACACCCTCTGCGAGAACTGTTCTACGCTCTAAGTTCTTTTTCTTTACGTACTCCAGAATTTGGAATGAACTATTTTGCACATTAGATTTTCTCAGTCGCAGTATGAGTTCGTGCTTGCTATAGGTAAATTCTCTTCTGACCCAACTGTTCCGCGCTTATACAACATCAACACAACAGATAATGATGATCATAATGGTTTATTTCGGATAACCCGAGGCATGCTGTAGCGCAAGATCAAACTGTACAATCGGACGTAGAGTCCGAATTCCAAGAGGTTGGTTAGGGTATATGCACTCAATATTGTACAGGAGAAAGTATTTAAGTCACTCTCTGTGGCGGCGCCCGGCAAATTTGAACTCAAAGTCGGGTGGCAAACCCGGCCAAGTCAGGGTCGAGCTGGTCGGAGGTAGCTGACTCTTCCTGAAGTAGTACAAAAAGAAGTGCTATGCAACAAGAGAAACAAACAGAATTGACGAGAGTTTTGTTCACTTCGAGGAAAAAGAAGTTTCCGAGGGAGACATGAACCAGCTACAGCGCTCCGCGGAGTATGGCACGGCTTTGGATTGGAAATCAGACGATGAGAGGAATAAATTTGCAGACAAGGAACAATCAAAATCTTTCGAAGATTTTCCTTGAAACTTTCAGCGACCAAATATCGGCTGAGTCCGTTAACTACTCAATGGAGGACTCATTTGTAGAGAGTGATTGCCTAGGTGATGATAAAAGAAGTGACCGGACGCAAGCATGTAATCGTTGCGCACATTGTTAACGTTCATGAGGGGGGAATGTGATGCACCAAAATAGAAATGGGTACTGGGCGACAAATCAGTTTGTAATGCGTAGCCATGATAGTAGCAGACACACGGTTTGCACAGATGAGTATTTAAATGGCAGGTAAGTATTTACGTTTGATTATCGTTATCTAAGGGCCGAAAATGAAGACCAGAGAGATGCAAGAATCAAAATTGTCTGGGAGAGTTTACCAAGATAGAATACCGGATATGAAAAAGCACCAACAAACGCTGAATACAGTTGCAAAGTTGGGCGGCTGGATGTGGGTGGAATCCGTGATAAACCAAATGGACATCACATCTGGCGAGGTCGCTGGAGTGATGGTGGAAGAAGTGGCTGGATGTAAACATGTAATCGTTGCGCACATTGCTTACTTTCATAAAGGTGAAATGTGATGCACCAAAATAGAAATGGGTACTGGGCGAGTATTTAAATGGCAGGTAAGTATTTACGTTTGTTATCGTTATCTAAGGGCCGCACATGATGACCGGAGAGATGCAAGAATCAAAATTGTCTGGGAGAATTTACCAAGTTACCAAGCTTACGAGAAAGGCCTTGACGTTTAGGCCGTTACTTTATTCTTTTGAATTAACCTGCCTTCCGAGATCATTTGATTTTTTCCTTCTAAATTCCGACCGTGGTAAAATTAGAAATGCTCTATTTGACCTTTTCCCTCTAGATTTTGCCATCGACCCATTTAAAGCATGACTGTATCCGCCAATTGTTTTTCCATACCAGCTTATCGAATCCTGATAACGTCACTTTGAAATAAGTCCTTCCAAATAGGTCCACACTTTTAAGGAAGCTACCGTAATGCTTCTTACAGACTGTCAATATGCCTCATCTGCTCCACGACGTAGTACCTTTATTTGGTTATACCACATTCGCAGCCCTGAAACCAACCCCAACGTACCTATAGGAACTGAATCAGCAACTACATACTGGTCCGCTATGTATATACATATATATATTTCTGTCCTGTAATTGTTGGCAAAGTATGGTAAGTGACCCAAAGCTCTTAGATATACTTTTGCTCGCGTTGCTTCTTCTCCACACTAGGTCCCACCATATATACTTCCATCATTGCCTCTGCAAAGTTGAAGTGAAATATTCGGTCTCGTTTTCCTCACCTGAGGTGGCTCACTAACTGAACTCAACATCTAGTTATGACGTCACCAATTCTTCCCCCACTCTATCCCCCAGCTGAGTTTCTTCCATAATTTCATGCAGAATTTACTTTTCTCTTCTGCCGAATGACTACTCCGGGTGAAATGTTAACCTCCTTACTGAACCTTTTAGCCCTTACTTATCCGTTTCCTATTTTACTGTCGCTTTTCATGCCCTCAATCTCTCTTGGGGATCCGCCGCATCGATCAGCCCGTGCTTCGCTTTCGTTCCTCTTCCCGGTAACCGCTGATCTTCAGCCGGGGCATAACCAGACTGCGCTTCTCTATCTCATTTCCCTTCCAGTGATCCTCAAAACCGGTCAACCATCTTGGGCACTGTACTGAATATCACCCTGGCTGATGCACCTGGATAATAATGTTGTATGGCCGTCTACCACTCGTTGCTTCTGTTGGCTCTGTGTCCAAGTTCTCGCAACCTGACCGGTTGATCCTGGGTTATGTAAACTTATCGCGGTTGTAATGCCCTCCGCAAAATCATCAATGATCACTCACGTCAACCCCAACAAAGCGGAGTGCGGTCAGATCCTCTGCTTTGACTAGCGCACATCGGGTGTGCAGGCCGTCCGCAATGATATGCGGGCGCAACTAGGCTGGTGGATCACACCTCTTGTGTTCAATTCACAAAGTGCTTTTCAGGTTGGGCGTCCAGCGCACGGCCGGCCCCATCCACTTGCACCGGTGGCGGATTGCACACTATAACTCTCCTCGCCCGACGGCATCCAGTGCTGTCGGTTGCAAGTCGCACGCTTCTACCATCATTATTCCGCCACGGTTTGCTCATCTATCGTTATTGTCAGCACCCGTATCACCTCCCTTCCGTGTCGTTCTACCTCTGTGTGTACATCTACTCAACCTGCTTTTGCTTCTATCATTTTCAACCATCACCGCCCTCACTGCATGATGTCACTCTCGCTCTATCAATTTAACTCTATCCAAGCCCGAAGTATTTCCTTTTCCACTAATTTCGCCCTTGCAAGCTCATACGCTCTATTCACTTGGTACCCCCGTGTACCTCCAAAGCTCATCGATTGCATGACTCACGAACTACCATTTTGCCGTATCCTTCTTTGTCTGTCATTTACCTCCAACCATTACGCACCAGAAAACCCCGTACCCATGACCAACCAACATATAAGAGCCCACCGTTCCAACCCTTGCATTTTTTACGACTGAATTCATTATCGCTTCTCCACCGCCAGATTTTTCATATTTGTCTCCTCAATTCTTCCGCGCATCTTCCTCTCAGGCAGTGTCAGACACGCTTGAGCAATGCGCAGCCAAGTTCACAAAGGATCCCGAGACCAAAAGGCTATTACACCTGAAATTCTACCATACTGGATTACCAGATCAACAATGACGCGCTACAGATACAAACCTCAATTATGCAATCACAAGGACTCAAAAAACAAAAACCGAATTGCGCAATGCAAGAAAGGAGCACGTGCGTCACGCAGGTCCAGAACAAGGATATGACACAGCAACGCGCTGTACTCGAACAAACAAGCGTTGATCCGTAAAAGCAAACAGTGCCCAAAGCAAGCCAATAGTGCAAATAAGTGAGTAATGGTAAAGAACTATGGAAACGGCAGTGGATTTTGGGAGATTTTCCACGACCAGTCGTTGCAGGCGGCGCTTCGATTAAAGACTTCTGGTTCAAGCAATTCACGTAATCGCACGCAGCTCTCCAGCTTCATTCTCCTTATTCCGGTGCACATATGTTTCTCGCGCCTTTTGTTCCATCACCGGTTTTCCTGTCCATATAGTTCTATTACCTTTTTCTCCTCGGTCTTCATCCTATTGCATCTGCAGACAAACGACCAGGTTGGTCATCTCTTACCTGGTTTTCTTCGGTCAGTACCCTCATCTGCTTTGTATATTACTCACCACAGGCATCTCTGGTATGCCTCTCAGGCTGCACCGCTTTCCCGCGTTCCATCTTATGTGGGATTATCACTACGTCATCATCTTCACGTACGTCTTTATACCATATGATCTACCATTACCTAATCTTTCTGATTCTCCTCTTCCTTACTTCTCTGCTGCTGTTCGCTGGTAAAACTGCTGCATCTTTACACCAAGATTCGTCTTAGCTCCAAGATGCCGTTCTGCACTGATATTTTACACTACTCCAACGACTTTTTATTTTCATTCGTTCTGCTTCCCGCAGCAGTTTTTACAGCCATCTTCCTGCTGCAAATTGCACGTCCATTTAATAATGCTTCGTTCATCTTAGGCCGTCGCCGCATGTCATATCTGCATTATTCAGGTCGTTAGATTCACTCTTACCTGTCTTCTCGGACCATCTGATTCATATTCCTTCTTTTATCAACTTTTGATCACAGCCATCACTTCTGAGCTTCCAAAATCGCCTCTCCCTCTGTTGATCCCCCATGTTCACCTGTCATAAAAAAATTCATCGGGATTCATCAAGGTTAACTCTGTACCATCTGAACCTGCCTTACCTGTCTCTTCCAAGCACCGCTACTTCGGTGTTCTATCACTTCATTGCTCTCTGCTCCTCCTCTTCTTACATATATATTCATATAGATGTACATGTATATATCTATTTATGTTCATATATTTCCTCTGCCTCCTTCATTTCTTTGCTGACCTGTTCTCTTGCCCCAAGCCCGCTGCCCCTCATGATACGCATCCATTCTGTCTATATCATTGCCTCACATTTACAGCTTCTCGATCCTTCCGAACCGTTGTTACCATTTGAATCTCCCTTTATATCTTGTGTTGCTCGCTCTTCATTTTCAAATTGAGGCCGTCTTTTTTACTGCGAAGCAGCAAACTTCATGGCTATCAATGCCCTTGCCATCTAACTCAGTTTTTGTTCTCTTGTCCTTTTGTTTTTCATTTTCATTTTTCCTAGCTACCATAGCTTCTCATTCCGATTTCCAGCCCGCCTCATGTAAAACTCCTACGGCCCAATCATCCTCAACTGGCTCAGCTAGCTCCCTCATTTGACCTTGACTTTCAAACTCGCTGGACGCGTATTTCGATCCTTCCATGGGTTCACTTAAACTCTCCCCATTGTTCCTTGGTGTGCATACATTTATCTCCTCCTCATCTCCTTCCCCGGGTCTATCCGCCCCAAGTTTGTCGTGCACACTTCTAAATTTTTCAAGATTTTTTCTGTCCAGTTCGTCGCCTGTGTAGTGTTTGATCGTGCGTCTAGCAAGCTCCGGGAGTCTCCGAAGTAAACTATTATTATTACTGTTAATATTTTTATTAGGTGGAAAGGAGTCACTTCTGACCGTGCGCTCTGAGCACGTCACTAAACGGACAGGTGTGAACCGCCGGTTTCTTATGAAGTTTTTCGGTATTGAAAGTATCCTTTTGTTGCAGAGTAACTCGGTGAACTCTTTCAACACGAGATGTCTCTCTTGCTTTTCATGCAATGGGGTCCTACTTTTATCTCATACCTTTACCCGGGTTTCGACGAAACATAATCATTAGTGGTGGGTGACCAACTAGAGTGCCATTACCCGCCCTCGACAAAATGAACTGAACCTGTTTGACCTGACCTGATCTGATTTGTGCAAAGACCAGTGTTCCCCCTTTGGATAGTTGCCGATGGTCGAACTTAAACGGCAAAACAGAAAACTTAATGGGCGAAAATGCTCAGTAATGGATCACCAAGTCCTAAGCTTATGTCAGTCAAATGCAAATGCGACTGACAACAGCCTACTCAATACACTACCCCCCCCCCCCTCAATGGGAGCAACACTGTCCGCAGTATTATTTATTCCTTCATCACGCGCAACCTGGGAGTAGTCGGTTCATCGGGACACCTCACTGGGGAAGCCGCTTCACAAGACCACTGTCGATCACAGTGGATGAGAATCACTCAATTAAAAGACCTTCCACTCTACTTCGTCCAGTTGGAAGTTTAACCAAGCCGTAGTGTTCACGGATCAGTGTGTGGTACTCTGTTCGTTCCACATGTTCCACAGCTTCCTACACACTTTGTTGTACATAAAGTTTTATTGTTATCAGATCAATAAATACGTAGTTTCAACCCGCCCACAGGAGGTTACCTAGGGCGGTTCTCCGTGCGTTGCCGGTGAGCCCATTGTGGCAACCAGGACCAAGCTCCTAAAATCTCAAAAGCAATTTCTAGAGCACCAACTATGACTCAGCAGCCAAATCTCGAATTTTTTCAACCAATTCGAGCTAAGTACAAACATTTTACCCAAAGCTGCGTCTACCTGAACTTGCGGAGCAATTTAGTGTAGTAAGTTTGATATCAGCTTGCTTAACACCATAGAAGCACTGTAATTCATCTAGTTCCGCTCCGCTGCACAGCATTTCTGTGCACTAGCGTTTGGTTAATATACCTCACTTGTGTCTCTTATTATTATTGAGACTCCACAAGTGTTCCTCCGTGGAAAGTTGCCTATATTCTGTTTTCAAACGGCAAAATTAGAAAACCCAACAAGAGCAACGGCTCAGTAAATGCATCAGAGGGATACCACATCACGTCACTTGGGCGCTAACATGGCTGTCAACAGCCTCCCTCCACTGGGAAAGAGTGTCTACACAGTGCTGAAATTTGACCTTGCAACTAGATGATCCAAGTATGATTCCTTGAATCTGAGCTTTATATCCTTCAAGTTGACTGACAGATTAGAAATACCCTGCAGATCCAGTCTGACAGTGTTAACTGGGAACCAGAAGCCGATAGGGTCAATGGGCCAATCGAGCGGTACCTTGGTGCTGCTGACCATCTGTTTGCACCCAGAACTAGCTAAACCGACGGAATGAAACAGGCACTCCCCAGAAGGATAAGTCGACTATTAAGAAAACCAGCACGGTTATTAGTTGTTTATAGAGCGAAGTATTGAGTCCATCTTTTACCAACACCTTAGGTATGCCCAGCAGACCCCGCCTCATTCCTTGCCTTACAACCACAAGATGGCTCTTCGACCACTCATCCAGAACAAGCGGCCGAAGCCTTTAGGTCTTTCTTCAGATCCATTCTCGAAGCTTCTTCCGCTATTGTGCATTCAGGGCTTCGAAACCCCATAGTTCACCCACCACTGGAGCACACTGAAACCTGTTCCACTGATGTATTCGAAAGGCTCTGTCTTCTTAATCTCCGTAGTTCCATGGGTCCGGATATGTTCCACCCTCGAATTCTTAAGGAAGCAGCCGAGGTAACGTCTGTTCCCCATGCTCTGCTTTTCCGCAAATGTCTAGAAGCGGGTATTTTCCCGAATAGCTGGAAGAAGATAATGATAACTCAAAAAAATGCCGTCATCCTCCGGATAGTTACGGACCAGCTAGTCTCACAAATATACCCGGCAAGGAGTTTGGGAGCGCCCTGAAGACTGTCCTTCTAGATCATCCTAAGGGGCACGGACTACTTGTCTCTTCCCGGCGCGGCTTCCTACCTCACCTCATTTCCAATATGCTAACTGCGATGGACGGCCTAAAGCAAGCATTTGATGATGGACGGATATCTCGTGCTACCTTCATAGACTCTTTCAAATTCTTCTTTAGATTGCCTCATGACCCCCTCTTGTTAAAGTTAAAAAGGTAGGGCTTTTCGGTTCTGCTACACTCGGTTGTACACAGCTTTCTCACAGAACGATCCTTCGCGGTTAGAATAGGGCCGCCTTACCCATTATCATCCCCGGTCTCTAGTGGAGTGCCTTATCCACATTATTGACCTACCTGATGCCATCCCTGTCAACATAGCAATGTATGCGGACGATATGACAACATGAGGATCAGATTCAGTAAAGGTGCCAAGACTGCAGCAGAACGCCGTTCTGCTAAATGAGGCCTGTCGATCAACTACGACAAGCGTATCTCAGCGAAATTTGCGGAATGCCTGACCATCCTTTCCGGGCCAATAATAGTACTCAAAGGCAAAATGTAGACCATCACAAACTACTTGGGTTTTAGCTTTGTGAGATAACTTTTTTCATCTCACCAAGGAAAAGCCAGACAATCTGGTTTTTGATATCTCTGTATGATTAGGCGTTCCCCATATATCAAAGGGGGACTTCCATCCCCTCTGTGGAAAGTACTTCCATTCTGTGCCAGAATATGGCAGCCACGTGGTACACACCGGTCTCGTCAAGGATCGAGACCTGCTGGAAAGAGTCCATGGAAGGGCAAAGAAGATGTTGAATGGCTTGCAACATACTCTCTACCCAGCTCTTCTGAGTGAACTGACTCTCTATCCCTTGGAAGTAAGAATTATACGAGATCTTTTCTTTATGCACAATTTATTCTCTGCAGATTGGGTAGATCAATATTTTACATGTCCAAGCCTAGATACTCCACGTGGGCATAGTAAGAAACTGTTCACTCTGCGTCTCCTCACATCCGTCGCTTGCAGGATTATACCTCTGAAGGGCACTCTGTCACAAGGAATAATAAATTCATCATCCAAAGCAACCCATGAGGCTCTTTTCAATCGTCACTTGGGGTTAGATCCTGGCTTACAGTCAAACTAATCTACCCCTCAAACCAGTCACGCTTCCGGGACGTTTTTATCCTCTTCTTTTCCTTCTACCTTCTTAGAGAAGAAGAACCGAAAAAATAAAAAACCTTTCACGAGTAAATGTGTACTCATACGTTTTTCCATTTACTAATCAATAGCTTCTCGATCTCGCTCTTGTTTGCCATCCCATGTTGTCCAGGCTCTTTCGTTTTTGTACTCCCGAGAAGAAGGATGAACGCAAGATCCGGTAGTATATGGGCTCGAGCCTAGTACTCTAATAATACTTCTAGACCTCAAGAGCCTGCGCGGTCGTCTCCCTCGGTGAGTGTAGCTGTTTTTGAAATTTTTAGGACAGCTCGTCCCCCTCCGTTTAAACTGATCTTTATCTGTGCTGACTGGATCCTGAACAAAGTCAATGCCCCTTACCACTGATATAACCCCTTGATCAGAAGAGGCTACTTTCCCCATGAGGCAATGTGATTCCCCCCTGCGGCCAATGTCTCATTCCTCAATACGGACGAGACGGTCCTTCATGATGTGCTGGCAACGGATGCACTAAAATGTGCAGTCCAAAGTCAGGCTGCAGAGATAGCCGAGCTAAGGGCCACTGTCCGCACCCTTAAGGATGAGTTGACCAGCCTCAGAAGTTCGGTTATCCAATCCCTCCTGGTGTCCTAGGCAGCCGATCAGATGTGTGGAGTTTCTGAGCAGCAAATGCTTCATGCCGCCAAGATTTTACAAGACACCGAGAATTGCTCCAAGCGTGTCATCCTTTGGAGTCGCTTCCTCAACTCGGATCACCCTTATGACACCTACGCCCAGGTGTTTAACCGCCTTGAGCTCCCTTTCCCACTTAATGGTTGGTCCACTTGGTTGGTAACCAAACGCACCGACCGGGTACACGGTATTCTCATTGAAATGGGCTCAGCAGAAGCAGCCAAACGAATTGTTTCCTCGGCTGCAAAGCTCAAGGAGGAAATTAAAGGGCTCAAGGGAATATCCATTGATAAGCCACTTCATCTGAGGCTCCGCAGTGAGAAGGCTAAGCCAGCAATTCCAAAAACGCCGATCCTAAGCTCAGAGTGCTGCCAGTCGTCCAGATAACTCACCTTGAGGATGGAGATGCATGCCCACCATCCGTCGCTTCCCTACACACACCATCTCCCGTCGCGGAGAGCACTCCCAGTAGTAGGCCTAGTGCCACTAAACATCTGACGCTTGCGAAAAGTATCCCAGACCCCAACACAGCCAATGTGACCATATCAACGGACGAGACTCACCAATCCTTGAGCCCAGACGCAAACCTTCAGCCTGTTTCCGCGGAAAGCTGCAGTGAGGAGGTTAACGCGCCAGGAAATATATCTGGTGCTGTCATGCAAAACAAGCTCACCAACAAGAAAACTCAGAGCAGAGCATCACGCAGTGCGCAGGAGGGCAAACCACAAAAAGCAGCCCACCCTTTTCGGAGACCGGAGGATGTAGACCGTCCGCCTGGTATGATACCCCACCCCAAGTTACTAGGCATCAAAACCTACCGGTCCCCCCAACAGTCTGCTTACTCTCTGTCCCCCCCCCAATATCTTCAACCCCCGACTCCCCCAGGACCTCCTTTCCACCCCCAAATCACCCTCTTTCCCACTCCTCAAACACAAAATTAATTGTCTGTGGCGATCCTGCAACAACTGAGCATGTGCTCAAGTGTTTTTACAGCAATTGCCAGAGTGTGTTCAGTAAGATCCTGGAGCATCAGCAGCTCGCAGTAGATAAGGAGCCTCAGATGATAACCCTCACGAAATCTTGGCTCACCCCTGACATACTTATAGTATATTTCTTGACCGTGGTCAATACACATGCACAAGGCAAGATCAGAGTATACAGCAATACATGTCAATGTGAGGTATTCACAAATTCTAAATTTATAAATCACAGCAACCGAAATACAACAGTAAAGTCATGTAGTGTTTGAGTAAACAAAAGTGGTAATGGTTGAGGCGGGAATTTCGAATCGGTTTCGAAATCGCTGGGGGCGGTGTGGATAGCTGGACAGTCGTGGAATTGCTGATATAAGCGACAAATGGACGGTCACTAACAAGTAACCGGGCGTAAGAGATGCAAAAGAACATTGTTAGAAGTAAAGCAAGCGTGGGGCTTTCAAAGTGCAGTCAGAGATACCAGCGGGATATTGGACACTGATCCAGCATTGGGTAACTAATTGTGGGGGAAGCATGTGAAATAAAGGCAAGTGATTCAAAGGTGATAATAAAACGGACCTTTTGTGCAGGTGATTACAGTGTCATATGGAAATTCAAATGAAGGCGAAAAGCTTCGCAGGGACTTCAGTGAACTTTTGAAGAGCATGAATGGTGTATGGACATATAACGGACTATTAAAGAAAAGAAAAGCCGTCAATGAAACGGATTAGTGGAGACAAACGTCAATGGTTCGGCTAGGCAGGAGTTGGAAGAGTGTAAAATGTTTTTTTTTTTGTATTTGATAGAAAATTGGTAATCAAATTATGGTTGGCTGCAGATGGCTGGTATTCTGTTCCGTAAAGACCTTGGTTGCAGGCAGAATGTTGTGGGAAGCAGGTGAAAAAGGGCTGGTTTGACGAAGTTGACAGCTGCGAAGGCTGGGTTCCGGCCATTGATTTCGTACTGCAACGCGGGAAGAATTGAACTGTCGGGTTGGATTATTTGGGAATAGACGTTGAGCGGATGTGTTGATGGTTGCTGTCAGGAATCACCTCTGTGATCCGGTGAGACTTTCATGAGGTTTTGTTAATCCATGTACGGTGCCCCATGTAACGTCAGCAGGCGAGAGTAAAGGTTTAAATCATTGATCAAATCGTCCAGTCCTTACGGTAATCCGGAATAAACGTCGATTTGGCCGATGGATACCCAAGTAACCAATGCAATCTGGAAGAGATCAGGAGTGCGGCAGTCTGGAGAGTATTCCAGCTGTGGGTTATGATTATCGTTTATATGGAAGCAAGAAAATGAACATTTTGTTATCCGAACAGTTAGTTATCGTTTGGCTAGTGGACAGGTCTATTAGGGATCCCTAGATGGAGACTGGTAACTTTCTAGGGTAGTTGGGTGATAGTAGAGATTTGGGGCGATATCAGGTAGGCAGTGGATGAGGAGAGGGTGTCCGTTTGGGAACCAGGAATAAAACAATAGTAGATGGTATGGTCTGGACGAAGAATGAGAAAATAGGAAGAAAACATTCTGGTCAGTTCACCAGCTGTGGTAAAGGACGGCAAACAGTAAAAAGGGGGGAAAACACAGTGTTAAAATGAGGATTTTTCATGTGGGGGCAAACGTGCTGGTATTCGGCAGGGGCATACGGATTCCGGTTGGAATGGGGTCTTAACTTACCATGAGCATGTGCGTAGAGAAGTGAAGCCTAGTTACTAATGAATGGTAATCCGTGTGGCAAGTACGAGAAAGGCACAAAAAAAAGCAGGATGGGACGGCTGAGTTCTAGCCTGAGCCAGGAATTAACTGAGAGCGAGCACTCATTTATATATACGCAAATTGTGTGTAGTAAAATGGCACAATCTAGTTAGGAAGGGGGACAAGTGAGTGGAGCATACCCAAGGTATATATATATATATATATATATATATATATACGTGGGTGCGATCATCGGACGCAAAAGACTACGGCAAGGAAAGTGAGATAGAGTGACGCAGCCGAGGATCAACGGTTAACGGAAAGAAGAACAAAAGTTAAGCACGGGCTCATCGGTGCGGCGGATCCCAAAGGCACATTGAGGCCATGAAACGTGAGACTAAAGGGGAAACGCCTAAGTGTGGCTAGAACTTTCAATGGGAAAGTTAGTATTTCGCCTAGAGTGGTCATTGAGCAGGAGTAAAGACCAAGTTCTGCATGAAATTACAGAAGAACCTTAGCTGGGGGATAGGGTGGGAGCAGAAATGGTAACGTCATAACTGGGTGTTGAGTTCAGTTAGTGAGTCACGCTAAGTGCGATGAATCAGACTGGACTTTCCAGTTCGAAATCGCAGAGGTGGTGAGCGAAGTATGAGTGGTGGGACCTGGTGCGGAAGAGAGGCATTATAAGCTAAAAGATATCGAGGACCGTTGAGTTACTCACCATAATTTTGTTAATAATTATAGGACAGTAATGAGTATATATATATATATATATATATATATATATATATATATATATAAATCCAACCAGGGGTTGGATACTGAAGCAGTTTTTATGGCAATGTTGAGGTTGGTTTCAGGGCCGCATACGCAATATAACTAAATGAAGTTAATAAATCGTGGAGCGAGTGAGAGATATTGACAACCTGTGGGGAGTAATACGGTGGTCTCTATAAATGCGAGCCCATCTGAAAGGATTTGTTTCAAAGTTGAATTAGCAGGATCCTATAAGTTGGTATGGAAAAACAGTTAGTGGACGCAGAAATGCTTACATATGTCGATGGCGAAGGCTAGGAGAAGCGGTCAAACGAAGCAATCAGAATTTTTAAAGCGGTGAGGTTATTTTGGAAGATAAGGTAAAGAGAGAAAGCAGAGCAATGGCTTAAAAGTCAAGGCCTATCTCGTAAGCTTGACGTTCGGTTACGTGAACGTTGAATAAGCGCAAAACAGTTGGGACAGTAAGGAATTTATCAATAGCATGTACGAATGCATACTTTGACCGAGAAGATCTGATGTGCAAGGGAAGTTTATTCCAGATTCTGGAGTACGCGAAGAGAAAGAACTTAGAGCGTAGAACAGTCCTCGCGGAGGGTGTGGTAATAGTATACTGTCTATTCCGGAGTGAATATCCAGTATCCGGGGCGAAGCACAACTGGTTGTAGGAATAGGACTGCTTAGTCAATAGCTTATACAGAAATATCAAATTAAGCTTGATGCGACGAAGCCATAGTGGTTCGATTTTGAGAGATAAGCATCGTTCCCTGTAGTTTAAGTTGGACGACCAACCGATAAGCTGTTTTGTGAATCTTCTTTGAACACATTCGATAATAATCCTGTCGGATTTTCTCATGCTAGTGAAGATTAGGGGACAATATTCGAGAAGGGGCCTAGCATGTACTTTGTACATGTAGAGAATGCTCTGCCTAAGCTGAAAGGATCTGAATAGAAGACCAAGACACTTTCTAGCCTTCGCCGTTTGGAGGACAGCATGTTCCGAGAAGTTGAAAGAGCAAGAATAACTTAAGCCAAGGTCTCTTACTAAAGGCTGGCTGTCGATGGGTGAACCGCCAATGCATAAAGAACCAGGAGGAACCTGGCATTTGTAAGTGAGGAAAATACACTTGTCGGCGGAGAATTTCATCGCCCAGGTTGAGCACCATTCATCAAGAGCGGCTAAATCAGCAGAGATTTTAGGGATAGTAGTACTGAGGTTGCCAGGCGAGAAAGTGTAGACTATCTTAATGTCGTCCGCGAACAAAAACGGCGTGCCATTAAGTATTGTCGGAAACATATCATTTATATATAGGAGGAAAAGCAGGGGTCCCAAAACACTGCCCTGAATAACACTGCTAGTAACAGGCTTAGGATTAGAGGTGTGCCCGTTAATTAAGACAACCTGTGAACGATGAGATAAGTAAGACGAGATCCAAGAAAGAAGTGGATCGACAATCCCAAATGACCGTAGCTTTGTTAAAAGGTGGGGGTGAGGGACACGATCAAATGCCTTGGATAAATCAAGATAAAGAACAACAAGAGATTTCCCACTTTCAGCAGAGCCGGTGACGAGATTCAGAAAATCATACTGACAAGTCATGCAGGAACGTGAACGGAGGAATCCATGTTGGTTGTGATTAATAAGACTGAGGCTTAATAAATAGTTAATAATATTATCTTTAACTATTTTTTCCATTATTCTGGATAAGATGGGGGTATGGTTTATAGGGCGATAATTGGATACCTCATGTAAAGGTCCTTTTTTATGAATGGGAACGATTACCGAGCGCTTCCAATTAGCAGGTACGGTGCTACCATTAAGTGAAAGAGTGAAAAGGTTAAGCAACAACAGGGGGAGATCCGGTCCACCATTGACGAGTGCAATTGGTGGTAAACCATCGGGGCCTAATCGAGGAGAGGGTTTGCTATTGGATAGTAGCTTGGAAATACTCCTGGCATCGAAGGGTATCGTAGAAAGGACAGAGTCGGTAAGTGGTGAAGATGGGGGCGGGGCAATGACAGTAGCTGGAGCCATGGCTGAAGCAAAGAATGCACTGAAGGCTTCGGCTATACAAGGTGGGGAGGTGATAGATGAGTTATTATCCAGAATTAGAAGTTGGAAGTCGGCCTTAACATCAGCGTTTCTAGACTTATGCAACATAGAAAGAAGTTGCGACTTGTTAGGATGACTCAAAGCCTTAGCTTCTTGGTCACGAAGTCGCGTATTATCTTGTCGTTGAATAAGTGTGGAGAGGCGGTTTAGACGAATAAAAAGTGAAAAGTCGTTGGGATTATGTAGTTGTTTGAGAAGTTTATGGTACTTCTTATGGAGTGGCGAGACAGACGACCTCTTTTTAGGTACAGCCTGGGCAGTATTGGATAATTTATCCAGACAATCGGAAAAGAAGGAGTAGAAAATATCCGCAGCATGCTGAGGGTCCTGGGTGAGGAAATAATCACCCCAGTCTTTCTGCCGAAGAAGCGTGACTAGCAAGGCCCAATTTCGGCTTAGGAATGTATTGTTGGGGGGGGTGTGCGGGACTAGGTGGGCCACTAAGGGGCAGATGGCAGATAACCATTTTATGGTCACTACCGGGGAAATTCCGTATTACGGTCACGTCGATGAGAGGCATGTTATGAGTAAATACCAGATCTAGTATGTTCCCATTTCTGGTAGGTTCGACAACATGTTGTGTCCAGCCGCCAAGATGAATGCTAGTGATCAGGTCCATAAGATTGTGAGGAGCCGAGAGGGTGGGCCAACAGATGTGAGGTAGATTAAAGTCACCCGCAATAAGCTTGGTTCCAGAAGGAAGCAAAGAGAGGTATTCGAAAGACCTAATGAGAAGTGGAAACAATGAACTGGGGGAATTTGGTGATCGATACACGCAGCCAATGTGAAGAACAGTGGTTTGGAGGTTCATAGTGAACCAGAGAGAATTGGGAATAGAATCGAGTGCCGTATGTAAAAGAGGGGTCGTGGTGTAGGCTTCCTTGACGTAGGCTAGGCACCCACCACCACGCCGGTTCGGTCTATCGGTCCTTAGAAGACAGTACCCTACCGAAGATACTTGATCATTGGAAGTGCTCTCAGAAAGCCAGGATTCCGTTATTAAGATAATGTCGTAATTATTTGTAAGGACAAGTTTTTTAAGGTGCGGGAGTTTGTCAAGAATAGAACGCGAGTTGAATAAGGCTAGAGATATACCATTTGTGGGAGGTGGTATAGGCACATCAGAGGGGTGGTGTAATTTGGAAGGAGGCAGGCTATCGCGATTGGAAGGAGCGGAGGTCCATTCCGAGATACTCCAGAGTAAGGCAGGACTCCAGTAGAGGTCGTGCCGGCGGGGTCATCATATACTACGATAATTCGATCCCTCCTCCCACTATACTGACAACCCCTACCTTTTCATGTATTGATTGTTTGTGGGCTGTGTTTACCCTCTCTAGGACAGACACCCTACGGTTGGTGTAGTCTATCATCTTCCCGCATGCAATTCAACTGATAACCTAGGTCTCATGGATTTATTAGGCTCCCTGAAAAGCTACACAGACTTCACCCATCTGTTTGTCACGGATGACCTTATCTCACCCAGTACCGACTGGCAAAGAGCTGATGCCCCTGGTATTACCTTTGGTCAACCCCTCCTAGATCTCTTACTGAAGAACTCATGGGTTCAGAACGTAAGAGATCCGACCGGATATCGCACAGGGCACGGCCCGTCCCTACTAGACCTGGTCATCACCAATGATCGGTTTCAAATAAGTATGGTGCATTACTTGCAGCCCCTCGGCAAAAGTGATCACATTCTCATTGGGTAAGATTACATCATGAAATGGCCTCCTCTTTCCTCAGAAACCGACATTTTCAGATTCTTCAAAAGGACCAATTTTGACCAAGTCTGCGCATTTATTCGCTCCCAGCTAAGTTCAGCTAACCCAGGCAAATCTGCTGATGAAATGTCAGAGAATCTCAGAGAGTTAATCTCCTTAGCTGATAGGCTATTTGTCCCCGGAATTCGTCGTTCATAGACCGCTAAGCGATCCCTCCCTCGCCCCATTAGGCGCATTCAAGACGAAAGCGCACGCCTCTTTGCTAGATATAAAGCCACAGGCTTTGTCCGTGATGAGGAAGATTTCAGCATCATACGGAACATATGTGAAGATAAGATCAGGTCCTATCAGAATGCAGTCCAACGATATGTACTTGATCGAACACGGACCAATAAGGCATTTTTCTCTCAGTATATGTGCCGTCTAAGGGGCACAGCTGTGACGCCACTAGCTCTCAACGATAGTGCCGGATCCCCAATCACTTCCCCTAGCCAAGTAGCCAAGGCATTCAGCTCCTACTTCCGTAAACTTTTTAGCTCCATACCCACATGATCCCACCCTACCGTGCACCCGATATCTCTGGCCACTACCCTCAACCGCGTCACTATTCCCATTGGTGCAGTCGCTCAAGGTTTTCGACGGCTCAACCAATATTGTTCCATGGGTCCTGACCTAATCCACCCCCGCACTCTCAAGGAAGCCGCGGGCACATCAGCTGCTCCTTATGCCTCGCTTTTTCAGCGATGTGTTGACGATGGAGTTTTCCCCAGTAGCTGGAAAAAAGCAGTGATTGCACCCATCTATGAGAAGGATAGTAGATATCTTGCTTCTATTTACAGACCCATAAGCCTCACTAGCATCACCAGCAAATTTTTTGAGGGAATTCCTAAGAGTGAGGTTCTTTCCCATGTGCATAGAAATGGGATCCTATCTCCGTCCCAACATGGGTTTCTTCCTGGGAGATTATGCATCATCAATATGCCTACTGTCATGGATAGTCTAACGAAATCCTATGATGATGGCCAGCTCTCACAGGCTGTATTCAACGATTTTGCTAAGGCCTTCGATAAGGTCCACCATGCCCCTCTTCTTTATAAGCTGCAGACATACGGGATCACAGGCTCCATGTTGGCCATCATACGCAGCTTCCTTACCGACCGAACCTTTGTGGTTAAAGTCAGAAATGTTTTGTCTCAACCCTCCCTAGTAACAACTGGGGTCCCCCAAGGGTCGGTCTTAGGTACTCTTCTATCCTGATCTATATAAACGATCTTCCGACAGCCCGTCCTGCGAACATTGCCATGTAAGCAGACGATGTAACTTTATGGATTTCAAGCGTTGAAGACCAGCGACTTGCAGTCTATGAAACGAAACGCTGGTCCGAGGATTGGAACCTCCCAGTTAATGATGACAAATGCGGGGGCATGTCTTTCGGCAGAGAGACTGGTCACAAGTTTTCCATTAACGGAGCAATCAAACTGCCAGGGGTTGACCGACATAAGGTGCTCGGTTTCTGGTTAGATCGTAATTTGTCCTTCTCCCATCATCACCAACTTGCGAGCAAGTCTGCT
The DNA here is from genome assembly GCA_948099385.1 of Fasciola hepatica. Lineage (NCBI taxonomy): Eukaryota > Metazoa > Platyhelminthes > Trematoda > Plagiorchiida > Fasciolidae > Fasciola > Fasciola hepatica. The sequence continues at coordinate 11,236,386 of CANUEZ040000019.1, forward strand.
TTTCGAGTCCTGAATATGATTCGAAGGTCCTTTTCGCGCATATCCAAGGATGATTTCCCTATAGTTTTCGGCATCTATATCCGACCTCTGCTGGAGTACGATAGTCAGATAGTGTACTTTGGTCTTGTCCGAGACCGTGAGATCCTATAAGGAGTTCAGCGGGCCTCCACTAACGCAGTAAAGGGTCTATCCCACCTACCTTATCCCGTCCGCCTCTCACTCCTCAACCCCTACCCTCTTGACGTAAGACACGTAACAGGGGATCTGTTTTTGATGTGCAACCTTTTTGAATCAGGTGAAAGCTATTTGTAAAGTTGATTAGACCTTACTTCGCGGTTTCCTTAGTAAACGCGTGCTTTGGTCCTTTGTACTGCGTGGACCACCTGCACGTTACTCTAATATGCGGCACTGCACAAATATGTTAACCAGAACAGTATTCTCCACGACCCGTGAGAACGAGAAGGCGATTGGGAGAGATAGTGGTTAGCGTGTATTCCGGAGCGTGCGTGAGAGCGTGCGCAAGAGCAACGGTCAAATGGCAACCGCGCTTGGCAGTCAGCGTTCAGTTAAACAATAAACGTGGTAAAAGTATGAACGAAGATGGCCACCGCTACAGATTGCTTCTTCTCCGTCTGTTCAGCCTTTGCTGTCCGTGATCACAGCAGAAAGGTTTTCAAACCAAGGCGACGCACTTCACTAAGGATTTTTTTAGCTATAGGGTTATTACTCTGTAGAGCTCACTTCCGGAAGATATTGTTCTCTCGCAGAACAAAACTATCTCCAAGAAAAAGCTGGAACTCTGCCTGGGTCCCTCCCAATAATCCCTTGTCAAAAAAACGAAATAGATGCCTTTTATTGCATATATGTTCATGAATGTTGCACCCTTACTCCGCTTAAGGTACTGTCCACAGTGAGACACTGCATGATTCAGTTCAGTTCAGTTCAGTCTGCACAGGACAGGTAATGGCAACGGCCAATCGAGCGTCCAAAATTCCTTCGATGGTATGCACACCAGTTATGCACCCACCACTGCCGAGTGTATTTCGTCGAATCCCCGCTAAACATGAGAGGGAAATGGAAAACCTCATCGCACATCAACTGCGTGAGACATTATTCATCGTGAGCGTTCACTGAGCCAGTATGCAATGAGGGAAAAGTCTGCTAAAACATACTCCAGAAGGACCACAGTGCTACCCGTCATCCACCTAGTTGATATACTCAAGGCTCACTACAAGGAAAGATCTCGTACCACTTGCGATCTAGGGCACCTTTGAAGGACTGGACTGTCTGCAGATCTACCATTTCACCTGGCAGACCGTTCCAACTGTTCACAACCCTATTGCTGAATAAGTGCGATCTAGCCATCAACCTAGATCGGGCTTTTATCAACTTCTTTTCGTGTCCCCTTATTCTGGAGTCTACGGCCAATTGGAATAGACTATGTGGTCTAAGGCCAGAAAAGCCCTCCATTACCTTGAACGTTTCTATGAGATCCCCTCGACGTCTCCTCCTTTCCAACGGAAGAGATTCAGGTCACAGAGTCTCTGCTCGTAAGTCTTACGCCTCTGCCCTTCAACCATTCGCGTGGCGAGACGTTGGACTTTCTCGAGGCAGGCGGCGTCCTTTTTGTAGAAGGGCGACCAAGCCTGCACGCTACCTTCTAAGCGAGGCTGTACTATAGTCATGTAAATAGGTACGAATACCTCCGGCTTCCGGCAAGACAAAGCTGATCGCAGTCTAAAGAGCTCCCCACGAGCCTTATGCGCAGCAGCATTGCATTGCTCCGACCATTTGAAGTCACTGTTCATGATGACCCCCAGGTCTTTAACCCTACTGGCTGCCTCTACGGTGAACAGCCCTTGATCATGAGCGACGGTTAGGCTCTCTGTTGCCCTTGACAACAAATGGCTTTTTTGAGCGTTTAGAGGTAAGTCCCATTTGTATGCCCAGTTCAGGACGGTACCTATTTCCCTGCCCAAGTCCGCCCTACCCTCAGATCCAACAATCTTCACATCATCCGCAAAAATAAAGCTGGGCGATTGAAGAGTGGATGCTAGGTCGTTAATAAATAACAAGAATAGGACCGGGCCTAGGACGGACCCCTGAGGTACACCACTGGTGACGTTCACCAAACTGGAGCACCTGTCCCCCACTTTGACGTAAAACGTTCTGTGGGAGAGGAAGTCCTCCAGCCACCTAAATACTGGCCCATCTATACCGAAAGTCTCCATCTTGCGTAGCAAAAGACGATGATTTACGGAGTCGAACGCCTTGCTAAAGTCGAGGTAGCATACCTCAACTTGCCTACCTTCGTCCAGTCGTCGAGTTACATCATCTAAGAAGCACAGGAGATTGGTGAGGCAAGATATATATTTCAGGAATCCATGCTGCTCCGGGCTTAGCATGGAGTGCTGCAGTAAGTGCTGGCAGATATGGGCACGGATGATCTTCTCGAAGACTTTACAGAGAATGCTAGTTAGGCTTACCGGCCTGTAGTTCTGCACATCCGACTTGTTATGTGTGTTTTGTTTTCGCTGCCACCCGCCCCCCCGCCTCCCTTCCGGCCTCTTTTTACTCTTGTTTCAGCTCGGTGAATCCGACAGAAGGTCAAAGATTTCCTCGAGAACCGGGACAATTGGGCTCAAAGCCTCGAACCCGTGTAGTACTTCAAGACTTCAATACGCTGGTCTGAATGCCCCAAGGACACATTTGTTGTGCGATTAACGCAGTGGGTTCCGGCCCGTCCGCTTTTCTTCATTATCGGTGTTCTCAGTTTTGTAAACACAATGATTGTTTATTAACCTTTATGACTCGAAACCTATGTTTATCTACAGAGGAAACCTTTCATGATGAAGACGAGTTTTGAAGCATCACGTGAACTATCATGTGGCTTAGAATTGGGTTAACTCAATTTGTACGAAATCTATACATACAAACGGCGCCCTGCAGTTCAGGAAAATCTATGCGATTTTTGTTGAAAAGTATCGTCTTCGTGCGCCACCCCAACGCTCCGTTGGGCAGTGCCCAACAGGGTTGGGCAACGTGCTACTTGGGTTCTGGTCTCAGATCAAAGCTTGCGTTTGTTCTGAGCACTGTGAAGCGTATTGTTCCTATCAGTCCAGTGTTAAAAGTTTACCCCTTATTATTATTGGTGCGGCTAAAGCCGACCATGTTTCTGGGCAGTTGCAACTATCCGGACACGGCAACCTGTCATTGACCGTTCTCCGTAGCATCCAATACCGCGAGGTCGTTTCTTTCTGTTAAGTACAAATTTGTGCGACATCACTTTTGGCATAGAAAAACAATACAGTTTTTGATTGCTAAGTCTCCGGGAATTCTGGGTATACTTGTTATAGGCGATCACCTGTCATTCGAATGACAGATTCGATAAGAACAGCATGGATGAAACCCACAACTCAGGCTTTTCTTATCGCACAATACTTGTGTAAGATCTGAAAAAGGTGAAAAACAACAATAAAAGGCAACGGACAGCAACAAATCATTATCCCTCGTTGATGTTTGAAACGCTAGGTTCAAGGGATTGTGGCGCGCTCACGCATAGGTTGTCAGGCCCATCTTTATGGATGTGCTGATGCTTGTTCTTGTACTTACTGAGCAAATCGTTCATGCAACCCACAGGGACGACTGCTGCATCCAGCGTACTACACGATGAGTATGATCTGTGTATCTCAGATAGCGAGGGTGGGCATAAGTTCGCTGTCAGACGAGTGTGTGGAGAATGATGGGCATGTCATGCAAGTCACAACGCTGATTAGATTTCGGTTGTGTGTTGGATGTTTCCCATTTTTCTGCATTAGATTTTATTGTCAACGTATGCAAAAGTATGTTTGAGTTTTCCTGTGTAAATTTGCCCAGTCACCCTCTGGAAGCACGATAGTCTTTTGGTTACTCTTGTCCTCCAGGTTGGAGGTCGATCTAAGCGGGCGACTCAGTCGGTAAAATCAGTGAGATAATAAAATATAAGGAAGTGGGCTTCCCTCATCCAGTCAGAAAAAATAGTTAAAAATTAGTCCAAAAAGAGTACCAACTTAGTCCCAGTTTAGTCCCAATTTAGTCCCGTTTGAAACACTCCGGTGACATTTGTAGGACTATTTTTGAAAACACTGAGAATGCAGCTGCCTACATGTTTGATTTTGAAATTTCGGTGAGCTCTACTACATCACTTCGTCTTGAGGTACTTGTTAATGAAATTTCATCAGTTTCCATTAGGGAAAATAACATGATCTGTGAATACCCTCCAAAATTAGTTGGCACGACCCGAGTACTTTCTGGTGCCCAACATCCCTATAGAACGTAGCATTTTACAAAGAAGTCAAGGTGGAATTTCATGTTACGAACCGTACTTGAAGCAACAAGCAAAATTCTCCAGTTTATAATACCTTATTGAAATAGTCCCAAAAGAGTCCCTCAAGGGACTATTTTGAAACTAAATGCTTTCTCTTTCTGCTGGACGGGCTGGTAAACCATAGTATTTTCCAATGAAGTAAAATTATTTTTCCATGTTTCAGATCTGTCCGAATCTAGTGGTATGACCAGAACTCTTCTCAAACTAAGTACTAAAAAATACTCCCTCGCGGGACTATTATGAGACTAAAATGCGCACCTCTGTGCTGACTTGGCAGCCACCCCATTGCCTTGTGGACAGGTTCTTATTAGAACTAAAGACTTAGGTTGAGAACCCTAATCGTCCTCCTGCTTTGCGGTTGCACCCATCCAACATTTCCCACGAACTGCACGAATACAAGCCGGTGGTGGTAGAGTGCGTTAGAGCGTTTGTTTACTATCTCGGGGGTCCGAAGTTCGAGTCCCCGTCATTACCGGTCACTTTGGTGGTAGACAGCAATCCACTGTCCCCCGATAGTTGCCACACCTGACCCATTGGGATTTAATGTGGTTCCTCGCCACTCCAAATCTCATGATCTGGTTGTCGCTTATCCTCAGTAGTGCAGCTGGCCTTCGTGGCTATGGGGTAAATGCCCCTACCACTACACTGATGCGCAAGCATATAATAAAAAAGTTCCACACTGCATCGGTTGTAGCGTAAAATAATCAGGGCCGCGCTGAACATTGCATAGAGGGGGTGGGTAGTGATAAGTGGGCTGCTGCTCGGATTTCTCACTGCTTTTTATTCAACCTTTGTCTTCTGTCACCAATCACCTCTCTTTGTCCCTTCTACCCACCCATGATGCTCCCACTAATGACACGCCCGATACTCACAACGATTCATCGTCAAGTAGTGTAAATAATCCTGTCTTGTAACTCACATTTTCCCAAGCCTCGTCAGCCTCTGAATCTCGGCTCCTTTAACGTGCGTGCACTCATGCAGGCCGGTCAGCAGGCGCGCCTGTCGCTCACAATAGACTCTGAAGATTGATTTCTGCTGCGCAAGTGAAACGCGTATCCGTATTCGAGCAGTGATTCAACTAACTGCTGCTGGTATCTCATCGAAGTATTTACTGTGCACTTCAGAAGACAAAGCAGCTAGATCTGCGGGTCAACGTGGTGTAGGAATAGTCTTGACTGAGAAGGCTGAGGCTGCCCTTTTAGACTGGGTCCCAGTTAATAGTTGTTTATGTGCTGTAAGACTTACCAACGCAACCAGCGCACAAGCAGACGAAGTTTCTGTGGAAGGACGGTGGACTCGAATGAGAACGACAATCAAGGAAGCTACTTGGAGAGTGCTCGGGAGAACAAAAAGGTGGACAAAAGGTTGGATCTTCGAGAACACGCTTCAGTCGTCAACAAAAACCACACGAAGCCCGACTGGCAGGTAGCGACGAACGCCGCAGACTGCAATGAGAGGCCACGCGCTCCGCCAAGGCTGATCACAAAAGATACTGGATAGAAATAGCTGAAAAAATGGAGACCGCGTCCGGAACTGGTGACTTCGGTGAACTGTTCCGCCTTATTCGCAACGCCTCTAATAGGTTCTGTAAATAAAATTCCCTTCTTCGTGACACGACAGGAAACCTAATACCCGAACAGAGTAAGAAAATAGACCGGTGGGTGGAACACTTAGGTCCGCTGCTCAACCCGCCTACAGACCGCCAGACGGACCAGCCAATATCAACCCCTCCAGTCCACTGCGAAAGCAACTGCTAACCGCCCAGCACCGCGGAAATCACGATGATAAACAGACTGAAGGACAAAATGTCTGATGGGGAAGATGGCATCCCTTCAGAAGTGTATAAAGCAATGTTTATCGTCATTGATTGACAGGCTGTGTACACTTTCTGGCTCCATTTGGCGAGAGGAAGCATTTCCACCCTACTGGGGAATGTCCATTCTGCTGCCCATTCCGAAGAAAGGTGATAAATCGGCATGTGAGAAATACCGAGGGACTAGCCTGACCGATGTGGCCGCAGAGATCTTTGGTGCGTTGTTACTAACCCGTTTCTCCGAGGCAAGGGACCGGCGCACTCGCCAGAACCAAGGAGGTTTCCGCCGTGGCAGGGGCTGTGTGGGTCAAATCTTCACACTGCGCCGAATACTAGAGCATCGCAATAAGTTCCAGCAGCCAATGGTAGTTTGTTTCATCGATTTCCGGGCAGCGTTTGATTCGGTGAACCGCGAGTCTCTTTGGACCATAATCCAGTCCGATGGGATGCCCAATAAGCTTTTAAGGCTGTTGAAGGGATACTACTCGACAACTGGTGCTTGGGTTCGTATGTACGGTGAAGAGTCCTACGAGTTCGCACTCACTACGGGAGTTAGACAGGGCTGTTCCCTCCCACCATTGCTGTTTGACTACGCCATTGATCGAACAATGCGACGAGCATTACCCAAATACCCTGGCGTTCAGCTTATCCAGGAAATATAAATCTCGGACCTGGATTTTGCGGATGATATTGTCGTGCTAAGAGACTCACCCGCTCCGACCAATCCTCGACCGAGTCACTTCCTTCGCGAGGTCCATCGGACTCGAAGTAAATTCGACCAAAAATAAAGCTTCCACAACCCATTTAGGCCCGACAATTCAACAACTGTCGATCATTGACCAACCAGTCGAATCCATCACGACGAGACTCCACCTTGACGTGGTGTGATGGCTTGCGCGCCTCTGTGACCCAAACAGCTATACAGGATGGCTTCTTTAAGCCAGAGATGCAATCATACCTGAGAGGTCAATGGATAGAGGTCAGACAAAGTCCAGTCTCCTGGTCCTCCAGGTTGGGGGTTGATTTGAGCTGGCACCTCAATCGGAAAAATCAGTGGAAGAATAATTGATCCAAGCAAATGGGCTTCCACTAAGCCATCCCACTGCCTTGCGGATAGGTTCTTGTTAGAACTAAAGGCTTTGAATGAGGACCCTAATCGTTCTCCTGCTTTGTGGCTGGACACCCTAACAGTACCGGTCCAACATCTCCTATGAACTGCACGAATACAAAGAATTCCATACTGCATCGGTCGTCGCGCAGGATAATCAGGACCGCGCTGCCCATTGCATTGAGCGGGGTGGGTAGTGATGAGTGGGCTACTGCTCAGAGTTCCCTCTCTTTTATTCAACCTTTGTCTTCTGTCCCTAACCACCCCTCTTTGCCCCATCTGTCCATCCATAATGCTCCCACTGATAACACGATCAATACTCGCAACGATTTACTGTCAAATAGTTTTGGGAATATTCCTCTGTCTTGTAACCCACATTTTCTCAAACCTCATCAGCCTCTGAATCTCGGCTCCTTCAACGTGCGTACATTCATGCAGGCCGGTCAGCAGGTGTGCCTAACGCTTACAATAGATTCTCTGAAGATTGATGTCTGCTGCTTAAGTGAAACGTGTATACAGGATTCGAGCAGTGTAATTCAACTAACTGCTCCTGGTATCTGGTCGAGGTATATTCTGCGCACCTCAGGAGACGAAGCAGCTAGAGCTGTGGGTCAACGTGGTGTAGGAATGGTCTTGACTGAGAAGGCTGAGGCTGCCTTTTTAGACTGTATCACGGTTAACAGTCGTTTATGTGCTGTGAGACTCCAAGGGTCAGTTGGCGTTCGAAAGGATAGCTGTGTTAAGCGCAATTTGTTTGTGATCTCGGCGTCGGCCCCGACGGACTGCGACTCAGACTTGCAGAAAGATGAGTTCTATGATTCCCTCGCCACCCTTGTTCGCAGCAGTAAAAGTTCTGACATTGTAGTGCTAGCTGATGACTTCAATGCACAAGTTGGCAAACTTAGTGTGTCAGAAGCCTGTTTAGGTGGGCGATCATCTCTCCAGCTCCATGGTCTTCGTCGCAAACCGCAAACTCGGTTAGCCGTGCAACGTTTGTGTGATCCAGAAGTATGCACCCGTTACGTGCAGAAGTTAGCACATGAGGTAGGATCTACGACGAACAGTAATGTAGATGAGCATTGGGCTCATATCAAACAGGCGATGCACATTGCAGCAGGTTTTGCCTGTGGTCCTAGATCCGATGGCCATCAAAGACACTGGATCTCGCAAGAGTCACTGAGTATAATGGAGCAAAAACGTCAGCTTTCGAACCGTAAGGAGATGAATAAGATGCGGAGAAAACTGCAAAGGCAAGTTACGAAAAGCCTTAAGAATGATCGCGAGAATTGGTGGGTCAGTGTAGCCGAAGAAATGGAAATAGCAGCTGCTTCAGGTGACAGTCAGAGACTGTTCAAACTTATTCGTGACACCGGTGGACGGCGCACCCAGGTCAGTGAAACGATTTGGGATAGGAATGGAGAACCCATCCATAACAAACAGCAAAGGCTTGACCGTTGGGCCGAATATTTCAAGGAACAGTTTAGCTGGCCGCACGCTAGTGTAGTTACTCCCGTGTCAACAACTGCGACTCCTTGGGTGGTATCACTTGAGCTTCCATCGGAAGTAGAAGTAGAGTCATGTATTCGATTACTAAGGCGGGGGAAAGCGGCAGGTCCCGACGAACTTCCTCCAGTTCTTTTCAAACTGGGTGGTGAGGCGTTGATAAAATCACTTACCGCCTTGCTCCGTGACATTTGGAAGGAGGAGCGTATTCCGTTAATATGGAGCGAGTCATTGATTGTTCCCATCTTCAAGAAGGGAATACGCAATGACTACAGTAATCATCGTGGGATTAGCTTAGTTCCGATAGTCACCAAAGTATTAGCCTCGATTCTACTGCTCCGTCTTACACCGGCTCGCGAGAGGAATGCCTTCGAACAGCAGGCTGGATTCCGCCCAGGTCGAGAATGCATCGACCAGATTTGTACTCTTCGCCGACTACTTGAAACGCATCACACGCACCGCCGACCGACAATAATGATTTTCTTATAATTGAAAGGCGCCTTCGATTCAGTTGATCGAACATCGCTTTTCAGTACTCTTCATCGAAAAGGTATGCCCCAGAAGTTCGTGAACCTAATGAGATCATTGTATTCTCATACTTCTGGCCGCGTAAGGGTTTACGGTGAACTATCCGGTCGGTTCGAAACGACTAGTGGTGTTTGACAGGGATGTCTTGTGTCTCCATTCCTGTTCAACTTCGTCATGGACGAAATAATGCAGAGTGCGCTGCAAAATCTTCAGGATGTAGGCGTCGAACTAGGAAATAGTGGAAAGCTATGTGACCTAGATTACGCAGACGACGTTGTCTGCTTGTTCGAATGAACGAAACATGCTCAGCGTGCACTAGATAGACTCTCAAGAGCTGTAGCTCCATTCGGCATGCGCTTTGCACCTTCAAAGTGCAAGGTGATATTACAAGACTGGACGTCAACGATTCCGAGCTTGATGCTCGATGGGGAGGTGCTGTCAGTTGTCGACCACTTCACTTACCTCGGCAGCAGCGTGTCGACGGATGGGAGCACAGTAGTAGAGGTGAGGACGCAAATATCCAAGGCTCGAGCGGCGTACGCTGGACTGAACCACTCGTGGCGTCGATCTGATATTTCACTGAAGTTGAAAGGCCGTGTATACTGTGCTGCAGTGCGTTCAGTTTTGTTGTATGGTTGCGAAACTTGGAGTCTGTGTGCTGAAGATATTCGTCGTCTCGAGGTTTTCGACCACCGATGTTTACGTAGTATCGCTAGGATTGGGTGGAATAGCCGAGTGAGCAACGATGAGGTCAGAAAGCGAGTATTGGGTACTAATTCGGAGAACGTTTTGTCACAGCGTATCCAGCTTAGTAGACTCTGTTGGTTGGGACACGTGTTACGTATGGCAAGCACACGTCTACCGTACCGTGTCCTATTCTCCGCCTCTCCTAGGGAGTGGGAGAGACCACATGGAGGTCAACAGATGACGTGGCAGCGAGTAATGAGAAAATGTACAGCAAACTCAGGAAGAGTAGATGCCTCACGTCTTCGTGGTTGGGATCCAAACGATCCGTCTACCAGTTGGCTGGAGACACTGAAGGATATGGCAGCGAACCGCGAGCAGTGGCGATCGTGTTGTCACTTTCTGTCGAATCAGAATGATTGATCGATGTGCGTTTGTACAGTTAGACTGTGTATTCCGTGTGTTGGCTACTAGGGCATTCCTTCCTTTTTCCACCCGTGCAGGTCCACTCCCTGTCCATCTTGTATATTCATACTTTCTAATTCAGCGTGCAACATGATGAGAAAGGCAGTGGTCAGTGGGGCTTGCTCTACTGTTTAACACTGTACGATGATGATGATGATGTAGAACTGAAAGATAAAGTATCAAAAAGGGAAAGAAGAAAATCCCTCCACCCAAGATTTTTGGGCTAATATAACTTCATGACTACCCACGCCGCAGGCTTTTTCTTGAAAACCTAACCAATCCTGTTTTAAAAGCTTTAAAAGCGAACAGAGAGGATTTGGATTCGAGTTTGTTAGTTTTCTCTGGGACTATTTCTGGAGGTTGTCTTAACGATTTGACGTACAAATCAATGGAGCGATTACCCAGCACGTGAACGTATCTGAAGCTCCTGTGAGGGAGATTTGTTGTAAGCTGTCACACGAGGCCTAACTTTTGTCGTGTTTTGTCTTCCCTTTTACTTGGGCTGTAAATACAGTTTTTTGACCGAGTCTTTAGCCTCACGCACTCAGTGGAGTAAGTAGAACGAAAACGGCAAGGCATCTTTTGAGCTGAGGGCTACTCACTTTTGACGGGCGGTAGCTGTTCAGTGAAGCGCAGTGATTTTTCTCCCAGTCGAGGTAAACCCAGGTACTCCACTCTTACGCCTACCTGGTGAGAATTATTTGTCTGGTAGACTGCTCCTCCGTATCTATTCCCTGGAGTGTCTTCTCCAGGGCAGTAGCTGTCCTTCGAGAACCGTTTGTTGCCTATTAACTGGTTCAATGAGGCTGGACTTTTTCTAGCCTCTGGTCATTGACCTTCCAGACTATAACGTATCCGGTTTTAGGGAGTATTGCTGCGCAGGAACTAAGCAAACTACACCACATGAACGTTCATGCTCTTCATGATAGCAGTGGAAAATAAATACTCACTTTCTCTTAGTTTTTCACCCCCAAAATACCTATATGTAAACGGCTGGAATGGTCTTAGTTTGGTGGTCTGGGTAGCATTTCTTTGTCATACGTTCCTCAGTTATCAATAAAACTTTGGTGATGTAAAGCTCCGCTCGTTGTTACACCTAGTTCATTTAAATCCTATGTGGTTCTCAACTACACGCCTCGAAATGAAGTTGTCAGTTATCCTTAAAAGCGCGGCAGACTCTTGAAACTCCGGGTTATGCCATTCCACTGCAATCGCTCAAGCGTTGAACAGTGGCGATCGTGTTGTCACTTTCTGTTCAATCAGAATGATTGATCAACGCGTGTTTGTACAATTATACTGTGTATTCCGTGTGTTGGCTACTAGGGAGTTCTTTCGTTTTCCCACCCCTGTAGATGCACTACTTATCCATCTTGTATATTTATACTTTTGAATTCTCTGTGGAACTTGGTGAGAAAGGCAGTGGTCAGTGGGGCTTGCTCTGCTGTTTAACGCTGTACGATGATGATGGTGAGGCCTGTGAATTGTATATATCCTTATAGTTAGCAAAATGGTTAATATACCTTTTGTTACCTACGGGAAAAGAGGCAGATTGGCTTCGAGTTTAAGTTACGCGTTTGGTTTGTCCTCGGCCCAGTTATGATTTTCGAGCGTTCTGCCAAGAAATTCAAACCGAATTGAAGTTTGACGCGTCTTCTGAATGCTCGAGTTTTGCTTGATAATAGCGAATATAACCAAAATGGTCCACTCAGTTACACCATATTATGTGATGTTGAATGGTTTTTCTCCTCAGGGAATCGCGCACTTGGTCGAGTCATCAGAAAACACTAATTTTAATAGTGGATGCTGGAGACTGCCCGATAATGACAAGTAGGCAGTCACACCGAAGATTACCCACCTGTTCGCCATCCACAAAATTTTCCAGGAGACTACATGAATCTAAACATCGGCACAAGCGATCTGAACGAAAATCTTCGCATTCTAGCAGTCAAAATCCGGCGCTGCATCGGCTACATAAGCGGGTTTCCCATATGGTGCATAAAGATCGGAAACGCAAGCATTCCATTGAGCCACTGCAGGAGTCGAAGTTGCCTAGTTGTGGTTGCCCAAACAACTGCGAACCTGAGCTTGAGAAATTGCGGAAATATGTTAACAGTCTGATCCATTTACTACCCAAGAATGGCGTTGAATCATCGTTGTGTCAGTTGGAACATCTTGTTAGTAATCCGGTAAACCTGTTATCAGAAGCTTGGATCACTTTAGGTGCATCACATCTTCGTGATCTCGTTTCGGTAGACTTGTTAGCCATTTGTGCACGACGTGAGCAGCGGGATAAGAGGCATTCACTTCCCGACAATGCTACAAACAACGAGACGGCTACGTTTCGGAGTTCTCCACCGTTTTTGTCACTCGACAGCGAATTTTCCGAAAATGTAACAGCTGGTGTCAGAGAACTTTGGAAACGTTCCTTGCAGGAGTTAAGTGAACTATCAGAAGGCGAAATACAAGCCGTATTATCCGGGCAGTTTGAAGATCCAACGAAGCATCCCCGTAAATCTTCAAAACAACCTGTTGAGCAGGATGACAAGAAAAGTCCCTCAAACTTCCTTCCGGCAGTACCTGTAGAATCTGGTCACTCCACAGTTGCCACTGACTCGGTAAGTTGTTTCATTAAGTTTTTTGTTGTTGAAGTTGTGTTTGATTTGCTTGTCGGAACAATGCCAGGAACATTAATCTTTTACGAATCGTCAGTTTTTTGACAGAGTAAGCTTAGGTTCGTGGAACATTTAACTCGAGACTAGTTACTGCTGCACTTACAAGACCGTTGACTAATTTAAAGAGTATTAATAGAATCATATCCTCGAAGGAAACCTGTAAACATGTGCGAGCTGTGCACGTTTCTGAGAGTTAGTTAGATTAAGCCTTTCGAATTATGCTAATATCCATGTGCGAGAGTGCGTCACAGGTCAAATGTTTTATTACCTCATACTAACCTGGTATTTTGTTGGATATAATTTTAACCACGGAAATTAACCTTGAACTCATATTGAAACTTGAGCAAGTCTCACGGCAAGGCACTAGCTGTTTTGGTTGGCGATGCTAAACACTATTTTCGCAGCTTTAGTATATGTAGGACGTGCTGATACAACGTTGTAGACCGTTTATTTTAATGCTTGTGGGGGAAGTTTGATGATGTGCCATAATTTTTCACGTGAATGCGATGAGAGAGGCATACCTTAGGCATAAGGACTTAAATCATTATCGCAGGGAGCCGCTAACCATGACTCTGAGACCTAGAGGAGAAAACCACATTAAGTCTTAGTACGAAATATTGCCACCGAGAATCTTAAACTCCTGTCGTCATCATGATCATCATTGTACAGCGTTAAACAGCAGAGCAAGCCCCACTGACCACTGCCTTTCTCACCAAGTTCCACAGAGAATTCAAAAGTATGAATATACAAGATGGACAAGGAGTGCACCTACAGGGGTGGGAAAACGAAAGAACTCCCTAGTAGCCAACACATGGAATACACAGTATAATTGTGCAAACACGCGTTGGTCAATCATTCTGATTGAACAGAAAGTGACAACACGATAGCCATTGTTCACGGTTCGCTGTCGTATCCTTCAATGTATCCAGCCAGCTGATTGAGGGGTCTTTTGGACCCCAACCACGAAGACGTGAGGCATCTACTCTTCCTGAGTTTGCTGTACATTTTCTCATTACTCGCTGCCACGTCATCTGTTGACCTCCATGTGGTCTCTCCCACTCCCTAGGAGAGGCGGAGAATAGGACACGGTACGGTAGACGTGTGCTTGCCATACGTAACACGTGTCCCAACCAACAGAGTCTACTAAGCTGGATACGCTGTGACAAAACGTTCTCCGAATTAGTACCCAATACTCGCTTTCTGACCTCATCGTTGCTCACTCGGCTATTCCACCCAATCCTAGCGATACTACGTAAACATCGGTGGTCGAAAACCTCGAGTCGACGAATATCTTCCGCACGTAGACCCCATGTCTTGCAACTATGCAACATAACTGAACGCACCGTGGCACAGTACACGCGACCTTCCAACTTCAGTGAAATATCAGATCGACGCCACAAGTGCTTCAGTCCAGCGTACGCAGCTCGAGCCTTGGATATACGCGTGCTCATCTCTACTGCCGTGCTCCCATCGGTGGTTACGCTGCTGCCGAGGTCATAGAAGCGATCGACAATTGCCAGCACTTCCTCATCCGACATCAAGTTGAGAATCGTTGACGTCCAGTCTTGTAATATCACCTTACGCTTTGAAGGGGCAAAGCGTATACCGAATGGAGCTACAGCTTTTGCGAGTCTATCTAGTGCATGTTGCGTTTGTTTCGTTCATTCGAACAAGCAGACAAGTTTGTACGCGTAATCTAGATTATACAGCTTTTTACTATTTCCTAGTTCGACGCCCACATCCTTGAGAATCCCCAAGGCATTCTCCGTTATCTCGTCCATGACGAAGTTGAATAGGAATGGAGACATGGGACATCCTTGTCGAACACCACTGGTCGTTTCGAACCGACCGGATAGTTCACCGTAAAGTATGATCTGAGTAGATTCACGAACTTCTGGGGCGTACCGTTTTGGTGAAGAGCACTGAAAAGCGCTGCTCGATGAGCTGAATCGAAAGTGCCTTTCAGGTCGAGGAAAACTATCATTTTCGGTCGACGGTGTGTATGTGTGTGTGTGTGACGCGTTTCAAGTAGTCGGCGAAGAGTAAAAATTTGGTCGATGCATCCTCGACCTGAGCGGAATCCGGGCTGCTGTTAGCGGGCGTTGCTGTCGCGAGCCGGTGTCAAACGACGCAGCAGAATCGAGGCTAATGCCTTGGTGACTATCGGAACTAAGCTGATACCACGATGGTTACTGCAGTTGTCGCTTATTCCCTTCTTGAAGATTGGTACAACCAATGACTCGTCCCATAATAACGGAATACGTTCCTCCTTCCAAATGTCACGGATTGAAGTGGTGAGTGATTTTATCAACGCACCACCACCCAGTTCGAAAAGAACTGGGGATAGTTTGTCAGGACTGGCCGTTTTCCCTCGCTCTAGTAACCGAATATATGACTCCACTTCCACTTTCGATGGGGGCTCAAGTGATACTCAAGAAATCGCAGTTGCTGACACAGGGGTAACTACATTAGTGCAAGGCCAACTAAACTGCTCCTTGAAGTGTTCGGCCGAACGGTCGGGCCTTGGCTGTTTGCCATGAATGAGTTCTCCATCTCTATAGCATTTCGTTTCACTGGCCGGAGTTTGCCGTCCACCGCCGTCGCGAATAAGTTTGAACAGTCTTTGACTGTTGCCTGGGGCATTTGCCCTTTCCATTTCTTGGGCTACCTTAACGCACCAATTTTCACGATCCTTCTTAAAGCTTTTCAGAACTTGCTTTTGTAGATTTCTCCGTATCTTATTCATCTCCTTACAATTCGAGAGCTGACCTTTTTGCTGTGTTAGACTGAGTGGTCCTTGATAAATCCAGTGTCTTTGATGAACATCGGATCTAGGACCACAGGCGAAACCTCCTGCCACGTGCATTGCCCGCTGCATATGGGCCCAGTGCTCATCCACATAAGTGTTCGTCGTGGATCCTAGCTCATGTGCTAATTTTTATTCATAACGGGATAATCGCAGTAAAGCTAATGCATGTTCCGACACCACGTACGTGGACCAGTGGGATCCATAGTTCTGGTTAGAACTGCGCCACCGGTAGCTTATTGCAGTGTGACTGATCTGACCCAGAGTGCCTGTACAACTAGAGCACTATGTCGCTGTGCGACGCGAACTGTCGGAAATTTCTTCTAGACAGGAATAACCGATTGTCTGCACAAAACTGGATACGCCTATCCCCGTTATCTGTACGCTGAGCGGGTAAGGCACAACAACCACCTAAAAAAGCTTCTGATGCACTAATTTTGCCAACTTGTGCACTAAAATCACCTTCTAGCACTACAATCTCAGAACCTTTGCTCCTGTTAACGGGAGTGGTGAGTTCATCATAGAACTCATCTTTCTGCGTGCCAGAACTGTAGTCTGTTTGCGCGTACACCGAGATCACAAACAAGTTGCACTTCACACAACTATCCTTTTGAACGCCGACTGGCCCCTGGAGTCTTACAGCACATAAACGACTATTAACCGGGACCCAGTCTAAAAGGGCAGTCTCAGCCTTGTCAGTCAGGACTATTCCTACACCACGTTGACCCGCAGATCTAGCTGCTTTGTCTTCTGAAGTGAGCAGTAAATACGTTTTGTGGTAATATTCGCCTTTACTTTGTGTAGATGCCAGATTTCCGTTTCCATCTACCCTTGTTTTCTCATGTAAATTCTTATACCTCATATATTTTTCTTCAAGGTGTTTTAAGTACCTCTAAAGATAATCCTTTTGTCCACACGTTCTATATTGTGTGCTTGCACCTGGATGCAGTAGAAAGAATATGCCCTATAGTCTCAAAGGTTCACTGCATTATTAGGAACAGCCGTCAACCTCATCCTGAGACTTGGAGTGGGGAACGACATAAGGTCCCAATATGTCAGGTGTGGCAACGAGCTGAGCGGCAGTTGATTACTGTCTGCCACCAGTGTAACCGGCGGTAGGCGGTTTCGAAGCTCTAACCTCTGAGGTTTATTTTTTAAAGACGGTGGCCTAGCATTGGCATTGGAACTGACAAAACTCTTGGTTTTGACATTATTGAATAATAATGGTTTTTTTACTTCGTTTATTGTCCGATGGTGGTCGGGTGTTTTGGAGCGTTTGATTGCCGCATCGGAGGTCAGAGGTTCGAATCTCGCCACTGCTGGCCACTGTGGTGATAGACAATAATCCGTATGTGGATCTCCATCCCAAATCTCAGTGTCTGGTTGCCGGTTATCCCTATTAGTGCAGTGGGCCCTTGTGGCTATGGGGTGTACCCCTTCCAGTGCACTCCTGCGCAAGCATGTAATAGAAAGGCGTGTAATAAATAAATATAGGTGTTAATACCAAAGATGATTTTGCGCCTAAAATTACTACTTCTGTGGGGGACAGTTCCTTTTTCGTATTCCAGATGATGCCTTTTTGTTTAACTGTTTATTTCTCTTCAGCGTCTTGAATCAAATCCAGAAAGGGAGGAACGGCCACAAAAAGAACCATCTCGTCATACCACCGAGATTCCCGATACTGAGAAACCAACGTTGAATATTTCTTGCGACTCTTCCTCCTCGAAAGACGATCCGATAAGTGAAAAATGTAATGCGATGTATATTACTACGAAGTCGGTTGATGTTCGAGTAAGTGCCCATGTTTCATTTTATAGTGAGGTGCGGTTTGCAACAAAGGTGATGCATTTAATCTTAAAAGCCCCAGAACCATCAGCCTGGTAAACGCTTCATTTATAAAGTGCATATGTTGGTCTTCCCATGTTACCACAGCTTTGACGTCACACATATGCAAGGATTCTGCTAATTTTTAGGTTGATATAATGTCAAGTAATCAGTTTTGATATGGTATTTAAACAAATTCCAAAGTGCCGTGTGGAATTACCAGGTCTCTGGGGTTTGATGCAAGTTGGTTATCGTACTGATTCACAAAAGAACGACAAACCTTTCTGTGAATGCCATAAATTCATTCCGATTGACATTGCATCATGACTGTTCATAAAATAGATCTCCGCTGGTTATCGAACACTCGCAAGCATTCCACTCGATGGTTTTAGATCGGGGCTTACGCTTGTTTATTAACCCTCAATTTGCTGTCGTGACAAAGACACCCAGCGCCACTTTTTCCCATTTTATTGGCTAATCATCATTTAGTTTGGAGTGAGGGTATACAATGTAACTAGCTGAGCGAGTATCTGGGATACGCCTTGCATTTATCAGTTGATAAAAGATATTGAAGCACTTATTTGGCTTTAGCCATCAGTTCCTTACACGATTTGTGAGTATGTAAATCCTGTTTTTCAAACTGGCTCTCATTAGTGCACCCAAAAATGCCCGTGAGATACACTCATTCGCCTTGAGGAGGAAATTGTGAAATAACTAGTCATCGCTATTAGTGATGTTCTTACGTCTTCGCTTCAGTTGTCTGTTTTTCACTTGTAATCGCCCATTGCTCTAGAAATTAACAACTCGAACCTAATTATCTTGGGGCGTGGTAATGACCTGTCTAAATTACGTTATCATTCTATCCAGAAAAATCCAAAATTCAAAGCGTCAGTCAGTAAGGATTTTGACTACTCAGGTTTTCCTCTGTCAAGTTCGCCAGTTAAATTTTCCAGCAGCAGGCCTCAAGCGGTTTTCAATCGGCATGGACAATTGTACGTGTCTGTATTCACCACACAAGCTCAATCCTCTGCGTCGACCCGACACATCACATTAGGTTGCGTCTAACACGTAGCACTGTTGCGCGCACTTCCGTCGGCGGAGCAGTCGTGTGAATTTTTTCACGAGCAACATTCACATTCTAGTCAGACTAGCGGTACCGGAGAGATGTATCTGACCCGCGGTGCAGATGCACAAAGATAACTAACCAGTTCCACGATCAGTATTTCCCTAACAGTGTGTGCTTAGGCCACTCAACTTGCCGATGGTACCGGCTAGATTTCACTGGTCCGCCAGATACCTTAACGGAAATCGTAGCTGAGTGGGCCTACTGATAAGCCTTGTTTTACTCCTAATAATTGGTAAAAAGCGGTAATGTGCGGTCGTGAGTGCAATTGAGTTGTGGTTTAAAATGACAATCCGATCGACTATCCAATAAATCTTGTTTGCGATGCCCGGGAGCTCGCCGAACGAGCAGCATTTGTGTAATGGCAATGGCCGATCTCAGATCGGAAATGATGTTCCACAAACAGTTTTGGGATAGTCTTAGGGATTGTCGGGTGAACCTGGTTCTTGGAAGAGTTTCATGCACTGGAAAGTCCGAAAGTGTATGGTCAGAAAACCAGACGCGAATGTGTTCACTGGCTTAAAGTTGACTGATGCGACTGCTTCGCTAATGTGAACAGGGTCGTCGGGTGAGCGGTACACGGTGAATACAGAAAATATTGGAAGGATCTTAGAACATCCATCATTACTGATCTGAAGGTGACGATTAGAAAACGGCATGCTAGTCCCCTCGGGGCAGCAGAATAAAAACAGCATCATGCCAGGATAAACGTGAATAGAATGTTTCCACTTCCTGTCCTGCAAGCACTACAGTAACCCCCGTTCATTGTGACTAACGCTCAGTAACGCCGGTAACTAAAGACATAAATGTCTGTGGGTGGTTTTCAGGCACTTAGCGGAGTGCGTTCATTCAGCCATGCGTTTGCTTGCCTTGATGTAAAACAGTGGTTGCGTGATCATATACGACGATGATAACTTTGATCTATCGTAATTAACGTTGTGCGTAGACCACATGGTAAGAAAAAATGATCACCATGTCTTTTCAAAACTAGAGTCAATGCACCACTATAGACGCCATGCACGATAGAGGTTCAGTGATGGCCAACTATGGTAACAGAAAACATGGTGTAGATTTGGATCAGAAAGCAAACTACTACACTATTTTCCGTAATTTGAATCAGTGCCACAGTCTAAGAGCCTTGCGCCACGGTTTAAGGGCTCTGCGCCAAAGATTAGGAGCCATCTATCACAAATGAATGAATTCTACACAAAAGTATAAGTTATACCATCTGCTTTACAGAAAAAACTAAACTATAAATCTAAAAGGTCTTTGGATGGTTGTATTAGTGTGAGACTATCGTAGAAAGAAAATGGCGTTGTTGTGATGTGATGAATGGACTTATGGCAAAGTTCTCTTAGTAAAAGAAGCCTATACATCCTGGCGCACTGTCCTTCTGGTACTCTCATGAGCTTTTCTCTGTTCTGTTCCAATAAAACTACCACACTTTTAAAGCAGTTAAATGCCCCCTCGGTGGGGCTGGAAAGTGGACTGTACGGTGGAAGAAAATGGAAAGAATGTCTAATGGCCAGACGGGCTTCAGATGCCCGCCGATGTATAGGAGCATTGTCAAAAATAAACACTACCTCAATATTGAGGCTGTTCAGTGTTTCGCTTTAATGGAGCGTACTTCCAAGAACCTATTGAAAATCTGTTTTTCTATTTTTGTGTGACATTCATAATGTAGCATCCCAAGGGTTCGAAATGCATGCAATGATATTCAGGTTCGTCCTTTTATTTGGCGACGAGGTTTTTATAGATGATTTTCCTTCAGTAGATCGTCCGATCGATCGAGGGCGCCAAACATTGTAATTAGTTTCTTCAACTTGGTGTCGTAACGTAGAGTTTCCTTGCGCTTGTAACCATTTTGCATTTTGGGCATGCTTTGTCCTGACATCAGTGCTGTTGCGCTCAATAGGTTGGTTTGCAAGTTTTTCGTGCTGTAGCCATGGTTATCAAGGGATCGATCGATAGGGGTCGCACTAATGGTCAACCCGGAACTTTCAGACTCAAATGTTGTTTTAATACGAGCGAGAGCAATTGAAGGATTCTCGTCCACAATGTTGCATAGCTCAGCGACAATATCATCCGAAAATTTCCTTTCTTTGAAGTTTCGTTTTAGCCCAGTTTCTTGATCTCTTTTCGCAATGCTTTTGTGTGTTCTTATGTTTATTCCGAGATGTTGAGATATCATCTTCAAATCACCACCGTTTCTGGCACATTGTACAATGCACCTGCGATCTTCATTATTGACAGTTCTTCTTATGCGTTTAGGACTTTCGTTTTCTGGGTTCAAGTCGATTATTTCTATCTCATCTGTCACTTTATCGGCGGACTTCTTTGTTCTGACTTGCTCGTTTTACGAATAACAGTTACCGATTCTCATACTATTGTGTTAAGCTGAAACTGACCGGAAGACCAAAAGCCGCCCAAAACCAATAGTTGGTTGTCACACCATCGTACGCCATTCAGTGTGTTGCTTACATCACCTGATTGGGCCATTTTTGCACACCAAGCCTATTTGATCACGCCGTACTCGGAGTAGGTAAAAACACGTGTCTGGGCCTTACCGATAACCACATGCCATAGCAGTTAAATGTTTCTGCACGCGCATATGGTATTTTTGATTTTACGGTCTTTTTAGGCCTTGAGATGCTATCATGTTGTTAGCCCAAAAACCCTGTTTGCACCACTTTCTGGAATTCAGATGTCTGCTTATACATCTGCTTAGATGTGTGAGTCAAAATATCCGATGTTCCACTGTTTGCACGAGGTGTAGGATAGTCAGTCCAAGAGATGCTGATGATGACGCTGCCGTATCTATCACAGGAAATGCCATCTTCGCTGACTGCTTTACCGGCCACACAGGTGTTGATAGCTCGGTGCATTTGATGCACAGCACTTTGAGAAAATTCACACGGCATTTGTCCAGGGCTTCCTAAAGATCACCATTTATTTCGGAACACTCAAGATGGACCCAACCATCACACTGAAGAGATCTGTCGCGTGAGCGAACAACCTTTGAACAAACTGGGCGCATGGATGCAACATTTTCGACTCTCTTTGGAGGCACTATGGTCAAATTATAGTCCATAGAATGACACTTTCACAGGAAATACAGTTCCAAGTATCACGTCGAAAGACTTGTCGGTGTAGCGCAGCCATCGTAGACACAAAGCCTTGGTTCATTTCTATGTTAGACCTTCGATGTCTTCGACTTATTTGTTCGCGTTTTGGTGGAGAAAACGACAAGGCTCAGCGTAAGCTTGAGTGGAGATAGCCACTCCCTAACAAATGTATTCTGCACCGCTTTTGGTACACTCGGATATTTTCTTTTTTGTCATGTTTTATTTGTGCTCTCTGGGTGGTGTTGAAACGATGGACGTGGTGGTCAGGCCGTGAATTGGTATAGAGGTAAAAAGCGCTCATACTGGTCTCGGCTGAATTTCCAGTTTGGGTCCAAGGAACAGGTGCTGTTGTTAATTAAAAACGTTGGGTTTGGCGCAGAATCGAAGCCATGGATTTCAGTATTATATGGTGTGCTTAGTGAAGTTTCTCGCTCCTTGATGACAGAACACTATAAAAGTAAAAATAGCATGATGAAAATGAAAAAAAATATTTTCATGAGCCGCTTTTCGTCGTACGTAACCCCTTCTTGTCGAAATTCCATCTTTGCGTTACCGGCACCATGCCTGTTCCATGTTACCGTATATATATATATATATATATATATATATATATATATATATATATATATATATATAATCATTTTCTGGCTATTAGAGAACGGTCAAGTAATATTTCTCCCTATTTTCTGTTTCATCCTTCTTTTATTCTTCCATTTTCACAGGTTATGGTGCAACAGGAAATCACTGAGTTGGAAATGCGTGCGCGAGCTATTCGATCGATGTTGAAAGCAGGATCTAATTCGAGTACATAACTAAATTGCCGCATAACTGATCCGATATTAGTGCATCTATGTTGTTGGTAAAGTACTTTGGCGTTCCCTTTCAAAATATACTTTGATATTAATTTGATTCCGGCTTGGGTAAAAACTTGAAGCAGAAACGGTGGTTCGGTTTTCGCCATTCGCTTTGCCCATCGCAAAATCGTGGCCGGGTATGTACGACTGATAACTCACCAGTTACTGCGAAATTCGGATGAGCTGTGGGTATTCCTTTGACTCCTAACACCATCTATCCCGAGCTATTTGTTAGTTTTCAACATATTTGCGCAAACTTAAATTGGCGTATTAACTGATCGATGCATTTCACACCTGTGAAACATAACAAGTAGGCAGGTGAAGATACAGACGGTAACTAGAATATTGATGTGCACTCTACTTCTTTACATGAAATGGAGGTACTAGAGTCTGGTGGAGTTGTGCTCGTCTTCAGAGTAGTTCGAATTTAAAAGGATGGTAACGCGAGTTGTACCTCCAGGGAAAAGTGAGGAAAACTCTTGGAATACGGCACTTCGATTTCAAATCGTAGTTCATCCTCTGTATATCGAGCCTCCTATGTATTATTCACTTAGGCCAAATTGTGGTTCTGAAAATTATTTTTATTCGTAGCCACCCCGTGTACTAATGGCCTTTATTACCCCGAGTGTTAGCATTTTAAGTTTTTAATAAGTTGATGTGTTAGCTAGTTGTTCAGTTGAGGCCAGCCTTCGCGGTACGCACGATTTTGGTTTTACAGTTAACATAGGTTGGGTTGATGTAGGTGTTCTGTAGAAATGGATGCGATCGTCTGCTTAAAAACAAGTTCCGTCTGACCTAGCTCACTACCTATATCCCTTAAGGCTAATTCACACGTCTCACCGATGTTCTTTGGAGACGGAGAGCGGACCGCATTGTAAAAGCAGTGGAATTATCACAGGGGTTTTGCGACGATCAGATTGATACATTAGCTATAGAGATGATTATATGAGCTGAGAATATTAACTCGCCGTTTGCAACACTCGTATTACGTTGCACTGTATATTCACTGATCAGTTGAAATAACCACGAAGAATGCGTTAGGTTTGATAGTTATAGATATTGTCTGGAGGAAAAGGCGACGAAAAACGAGTATAACAGCACTAGAGATAGAACGTGAAAACTATCAAGTTAGTTCGCAGAGCGCTGTAGGTCACAACAGTGCATGCTCCTTACTGTGTCCAACTTTTTTCTCATGGACTCGACCTGTGGTTCACCTCTGTATTTATCCACTATCGTCCACCATAGCGACTGTTGCACTCAGAGTAGGGGGGGGGGATTCTAAACGTTGTCCAATAGAGCCAAGCCGTTAAAATGTTTTAGGTCCAAATTGGGTTCTACGTCAGCACTGTATCTATTTTTCAGCAGATTCTCGTAGTGCTCCGAGGACCTCGTGCACAAGCGGTTAGTTTTGTTTTAACCTCAAACTGGTCAGTTTTCCAGACCCCAAGAACGAGTACCACGCGTGTTCTCGGGTGTCATTTAATTCCTTACTTGTTGCTTTCTGCCGTTTCTGGGTGTTAGGTTCAAGTGTATCATACTCTACGAAACGCAGCAAACGGTGGTTTTGTGCAGCAGTTTCAGATTACCATTGCCTACCTGAAAGTCGTTCGAGCGTTTCTTGCTGTTCCTCCGTACTCGATTTTTTCATCCACTCAGTTCTGTGATATCACCTCAGTTATTTTGCGCTTGGAGGCCAAAACCTAGTAATCTATGTAAGCCAATTTGTTAATCGTTGCCTTTAAATACGAAGAACGATGGGAGGTGTTACTTTGAATGGAAAACAAAGGAGTAAAATTCAAAGATGACGTATAATTTTTCGTAACAAAGTTTTCTCATGGAGATATGCTATTGTTGTGTTAGCGAGATGATGTATTGAGAGAGTGGTTTCGATACATGCCACATCTACCTAGATGCTGTTTTTAAATATTAGATAATAATTTAGTCAAGACATACCTGAGTAAATTGTCCGTTGATCGGATAGAAGTAACAAGGCATAGTGTGAACATTCGGAGAGTACTTTCCATATTCACTACTGGTTGTCCTGAACCGAAATTCAACTTTTTTGTTTTTGGCATTTTTCGTTCCGTGTATATCGGAGTCAGTTTCTTCAGCATTCATCTCACTCATTCAGCTGTAGATGAAAATAAGATAATCATATTATATTTCTCAGAAAGCTTGCATATTGTTTGCCCAGTTAAAATGATTTAGTATGGTGCCGAAGGTACTTAAATGCGGATTTTCGAATTTACAGCAGATAAATAGTAATGATCATAAATTCAGTTGTACCACTGAACGGACACCCTTGTAAAACCCAAAAGACAGTTTCGTCAGTGACTGCGAGATGCAGTTTGGAGTACTAGACACCAGTTTATATATATATATATATATATATATATATATATATATATATATATATATATATATATATATATATATATATATATATATATATATATATATATATATATATATATATATATATATATATAATTCTCTCCGAGGATGTCCAGAGAAAACCCGGTCGATCGAAGCTCGGTAATTATATAAACAGGAACCAACGCTGGCATCTAGCGTTACGTGAGGTAATGGCAGAACATACAGCCTTAAATGTCCTCCAACTTATGTTACTGCGGCGCTTTTCTCAGAGCTGCTAGTACTGACGAAATACTGTCAGTATAAAATAAGACTGACGTGGTTAATTGGTATGCTGATCAGGGTTCCACCCACTCTGCACTGTTGACCGCTGCGACTGGCATAGTCGTCGAAGACTCGGAAAATTTTCCCATTTTTTTAATTAGATACACAAAAGTTTTAATGGGTCCGATTGTCAGAGTAAGATTCTGTTTCGATATTCCTTGTCCTCTGATTGACTTTCGGTGATTATTGAAACGTTGGACTCGTTATCCATTCCATCGGCCATCATCTCGAGGTGGCTCATATTTACCTATGGCAGTGCGTCATTGGACGCTTACCGAGTGTGGACGGCTGTATACACAATCCGACTTCAAAGCAGCGTACTCTACATTTGTTTAAAGTTATTCTGTATCCATAACTGGATACTTTTCATGGTATCCAGATCATACGAACAACCATAATATATAGACGCACTGTTGTTGACCGCGGATGTGGTTATCTATGTAGAACTACCAAGCACCGCGCGTGTCAAATAATGAAAGCTTAACTCGATTGAGTTTAATTATTGACGCCAACGTGAGTTCATCTGAGAATCAGCTGTCAGCGGAATATTTGACTTGCGAAGAGGAATGGTTGTATGGTATACTGAAATATAATTCAAGCTGTATATACTTGATAATTAATACATATGTAAATGCGCATCATCGGCGTATACCTATCAATGCATATATTTCACCGTATTCGGCAATCCCTTTCAGATTTGACATTATAGAAAGCCCAGCCAGCACGATGGTATATGTTTGTCTCAGAAATGTCCTGTGAGAAAATATTTTTACTATACAGTTTGACATTAGTTTTTGTCATGTCATTAGATTTGAAAAGATCTAAAACATTGACAACTATTTTTTCTTTGTTGAAAAACACTATATTTTATCAACTGGCATTCCTACGGGAAACTTTTAATGTTCCATGTAACACACAGCCCGTTCTCAAAATCGGTTTCCGGTCGGTTTGCTTAGTAGCCATTTTTCAAAAAACAAATAGATATAGTTGGAGTAGAAATTGCACAATCATCAAGATTATGTAAAAGGTGTTAAGAAGTATGATTACTTATTGGGGCATACTCCGGTGAAACGTTTGTTTTAACGAACCACTGTCCGCCATAGCACAGTCATCGCTGAAGCCCAGTTGCAACAGTCGTTTGGCGTCGCGCCAGATGAGTAATGTGGTTTACTCATTATGCGTCACCAGTGGGAAGGCTTTCGAGATTTGAGTAGTGCGTTGATATATTTGCAGTACAGTGGTGGTCTTAAGTACATAAATTTATGTATTCAACAAATGCAATGTATTTGTGACTAGATGTCATAAACGCCGTAGGCATTATATATATATATATATATATATATATATATATATATATATATATATATATATATATATATGTATATATATATATATATATATATATATATATATATATCCTTTTTTGTTACATGAGTGCAACGAAAGGGATACACACGTCCAGCCGTGAAGGCCCACTGTGCCGTTTAGGGATATCCGGCAGCCAGATCCTGTGGCTTCGAGCGGAGAACCGCATAAGATCTCGATAGGCCAGGTGTGGTAACGATCCGGAGGAAAGTGAATTACTGTCTACCACTGATAGTAAATGGTACGTAAGTGGGTGGACAAACATTTGTAGCACACAGACTGTTCGTAACGTTTGTTCCCGGTCAATTTCTTCACCAGTCATTTTTCCACAGTTAAAAGTGAATTAGTACAAGGGAAGTCGACGTTCGAAATACTGCACATCTTTTAATGGGCATTTCGTTTCAAAACATTGATTCGAATACATTCAAATGCCCTTTAATGCCGAGTTACAGATCGTTCTATTCCATGCACCGTAAAATGGAAGAAATAAGGATAATTCACAAATTCATAATTTAGGATATAAAAATGTGGGCAAGGGAAATGGAACTTGGGAAAAGTGACAGAAACTAACGAAGTATACTGCGTATTTCATACGATTGGTATTAACCGCTCGGAAGCTGTCCATAAGCCACCCGAAAACCGATCAATGCAACAGTGTAAACAGCTCAAAAGTCGCCCAAATACTCATCGGTTTTGGAGAGGTTTCACTACAAGGGAAATTCCCCCGGAAGCACATGACTGGTTTCGCGGTTGTTGCTGCTCATTGGGTAAGCAAATCCGATGCTCTTCTGCCCACTTCTCTTCATACTTGTACGCTCTTTTGTTGTATCATAACGAGGATTTAACTTCAAACGTCTGGAGTACCCCAGACGCTTCACACGTGCGAAAAGATACTCTTCGTGGGAGAGTCTACAAGCGAACCTGTGATTTATTGTTCGTGTCTGGGTCACTGCTAACCCAAAGAGGCTGCATGTGCAAGCGCCCATTTTGGTAGCAAGTGGTACGTAGATGAGTGGACAAAATGAAGAGTATCCAGGTGTACTAACTTATGTTCATAAAAATATAGTTGTATACTTCCTGCGCGTGAGACGGATAGAATTCGCATGAAAGCGGTCTGCAGGGTGCAGCTTTCTTTCGTCAGGGTTGCATGTACACCATCTGGAAAGAAAAAAATGAAAACTCAGTGAGCCGGAATCCAAGCAGCACAATGCCCACAGCTACTGGGAAGGTGTGAGGGGAGCCCACACCTGCTGTGAGCAAGCTTAGGGATTGCTCACAGCGATATGTGCAAGTGTGATAGCTTAGGGCAAAACCGATAAGAATTTGAGCGACTTTTGAGCTGTTTACACTGTTGCATTGATCGGTTTTCGGGTGGCTTATGGACAGCTTCCGAGCGGTTAATACCAATCGTATGAAATACGCAGTATACTTCGTTAGTTTCTGTCACTTTTCCCAAGTTCCATTTCCCTTGCCCACATTTTTATATCCTAAATTATGAATTTGTGATAATTATCCTTATTTCTTCCATTTTACGGTGCATGGAATAGAACGATCTGTAACTCGGCATTAAAGGGCATTTGAATGTATTCGAATCAATGTTTTGAAACGAAATGCCCATTAAAAGATGTGCAGTATTTCGAACGTCGATTTCCCTTGTACTAATTAACTTCTAACTGTGAAAGAATGACTAGTAAACAAACAGTTTTAAGAGCGGTGTAAATAATGGGCTGTGCTACGGGGATTCGTAACGTTAAAGTCATTTCAGGATATTTGCAAGCACGCAGTTGCGGTTGCCAATTCCCTCTGCAGATCCTAACAGCGTGAACAGGGCGGACAAGCACCATGAATCAACTGAACTAACAAGATTGAACATGCCACATCTGTTGATATGCGTTATTCGCAAAGTTGAATAATTTATGTGCGTTTTTCACAAATTACATACTCTTCGAACACAGTAGGCCTAGTAGTGGTTTTGAACGGCAGCAGATTTTTTTGAATTAAGAAACAGAAGTCTTCATTGGAAAGCCGCTCTTCTTTTCCTGAAGTCTGGGCATTCCTGATGGGCCCAGGAAGCGCTACCCGAACATCGCAATGGTGCTCACAGCTTCCCACGGTTTGCCCACACGGGGCCCATATGGTATCCATATGGTGGTGCTACTCGGGAGCTCAAAAAGTGCGTAAGCAAGCAACAACACTTACACCGCTGTAGGTGGGTGTGTCAATCTATGCATGAGCGCGTTACACTGCTCCCCCAACTACAGAATACTATCCAGACAGCCTCCAGAGAGAGAGGGAACGGAGGCGATTAAGATCAGAGGGATGCTGGCAGGTTTCGTGGGCAAGTTGATTGAAATCTCAGTCAGCACAGCAGCCCCAAAAACGTCGCAATTGAGTCCCGTTTGAAACACCTCAGGGACATTTTTGAGGCTATTTTTGAA
The DNA here is from genome assembly GCA_948099385.1 of Fasciola hepatica. NCBI lineage: Eukaryota > Metazoa > Platyhelminthes > Trematoda > Plagiorchiida > Fasciolidae > Fasciola > Fasciola hepatica. The sequence continues at coordinate 11,265,757 of CANUEZ040000019.1, forward strand.
GGCATCTAGGATGCATCGGCTTATGTGCTTTACTTATTAAATATCAGTCGGCCATACTTTAGTATTTCATCTTGAGGTACTAGTTATTGAACTTTTAGTAGTTTGCGTCTGAGAAAAGAGCAGGGTTTGTAAACATCACCGGGTACTCTCCGGCTCCCAATATCCTCGTAAAATGTAGCATTTTAAAAATTTGTAAAAGAGTCAATTCTCGAATTGAAGTGCACATACTTCCATGTTTTGAGCCACTCCTGAAGTAACGGGCAGGATCCTCCAAGTTATACTTCATTATAGCAACAGTCCCAAACTAGTCCCTTGGGGGGATCTTTTGGGATTAAATGCTCTCTTTTTGTGCAGATCGGGCTGGTAAACTACCCTTGTAGCAAAACGGTTCTGAGACCCAGCGATCTTACTATTACGCCGATCGGCTGTTGAGCGGTTTCTGAACGGTTCCCGAGCATTTCGTGCCAATCGTTTGGAATACGTGATATGCTTCGTTACTTTCTATGGAAAGTGATATACCACTTTTCCATAATTACGTTCTACGATACTCATTTCTGTCTTCCAAGTTATGACTTTCCGAACAACTGTCCTTATCTTCCCCTTTTCGTGGTGATAAAAGGAGGCAATCTGCACCTAGGTATTTCAGAGCATTTCGATCAATTAAACCAATGTACTTAAATAAAACGCCAACTAAGCGTTGCGCAATATCCCGGTCGTCGATTTCCTTCGCATGAATTCGTTTGAAATTTCTACTAAACACACCGACCGAAAACGGGCTGGGTGCTACCACGGTTCTTTTGGGACTGAGAAATGCATCTCTGTGCTAGTTGTCTGGGATAGTTCGGTTGCAGGGTGAACAGAAATGCGGCGAAGAAAACTCGGTGAGCCAAAGCTCAGTAATTGCATAAGCAAACAACATCACTTACACCGCGCGCCACTTGGACGACAAATTTGAGATGCCTCTGTTTTCAGCGTCCATGTTTGAAGGTCGCAACCATCGTTCTGCTGCAGTTGAAGTCTTGAAGTAGTACAAAAGTTCCAAGCTGTAGCCTAAATGTTCCAGGTTCTTAAAGCATCTTGTATGTAGTAGTCGTTCCGCTTAGTCAAAAAAGCTGGACAGCTGGGGAAGACTACCGGGGATATATGCGGCGGGGGGTAGCACAGGTAGTGGTCTAGTGACCAGTAAGGCCACACGGATACTGCGCTCAGAAGCTAGCATGAAAACGTGCGATAAAATAGAGCAGCGAAAGAGCAACACCCATGCTTCAAAGCAGACGGAGGAATAACGGCAATTTTTTGTGTTTTGTCTCATTCCTTTTTTATTTGCATATATATATATGTCGAGGGGGGGGGGGGGGGGGCAGAGCACAAAAGAGCAGGCTGGATGAGGGAAACTCGAGGAGGAGCAGGCAGCGGTTGAAATTTTAAAAGGGTTCAGGGAGGAAACATTAGCCCTAAAAACGGTCTGCCCGGTGAAATGGTAGATCTGCAGACAGTCCAATCCTTCAAATGTGCCCTTGATCGCAAGTGGTACGAGATCTTTCCTTGTAGTGAGCCTTAAGAATATCAACTAGATGGATGACGGGTAGAACTGTGGTCCTTCTGGAGTATGTTTAAGCAGACTTTTTCCCTCATTGCATACTGTCTCAGTGAACGCTCACGATGCATAATGTCTCTCGCAGTTGATGTGCGATGAGGTTTTCCGTTTCCCTCTCATTTTTAGCGGGGATTCGACGAAATACACTCGGCAGTGGTGGGTGCATAACTGGTGTGCATACCATCGAAGGAATTTTGGACGCTCGATTGGCCGTTGCCATTACCTGTCCTGTGCAGACTGAACTGAACTGAACTGAACTGCCTTCAAAACGTTTCTTTGCGCGGAGAGCCGATAACCTCCGGCGGTAAGTTGTTCCCAGACGAGGTTACTGTGTGAGTAAAAAGGTGGTTACTGATGTTTGTAAGAGAGCGAGAATCGAGTACTTTTTCAGCTTGTACGCTGAAAGTGTCCAGGTTCGAGCGCTTTTAACCGTGATTTACGAGCCGTGTATTAGAAGGCATATCCCTCAGCTTCAACGGTCGCGTTCGTCGAGGGGGTTGATAAGAAAAGGCCGTGGAGTGTCAACCGAGTATACTCTCACAGGGGCTGAGTACAGAGGCCAAAATCTGACGCGTGCCCAGGGAGATTGTCGGAAGTAGAGCTAGCGGTTGCCCCGTGCTCGAAAAGTGCAGTCAAACAGGTGATAGACAGGATGTGGTCGGCTGATCACTATACTCGCAGGACAAGGTTGCACATTTGGGAGTGATCTTCTCTAACTATGCGAGTTTCTAAAGGGCACAGTTTTTTTCAGTTAGCCGTTGAGGATGATGGGTGTTGAGTACTCCGGGAGCGAGGTTTTTCATAAATCACGAGAATGATTTATGGAACGGGCAACAAGCCAAAATTCCGACGCGTGCCATAACACGGTCAAATTCGTGCAACAGATGAAGGAAGTTTTGTATTGAAACAACTTTCACGTCTGCATTTGGGGCTAGAACGGACGCGGCACTGGTTAAGAGAGCTGGAATTTCAATGGTCCGCAAGCAGAGCAGTTAAAAAATGTTTTTCTATTGGCAGGAACCAGTTGTCCTTACAGCAAGCAGATATACAACCCACAGTCCTGTGACATCGAACAACATACAAACTGCCGAGGGCCAGGTGCTCATTAGTTATAATTGTCTACGGTAATTTTGGTCATGAATTTTCACATTCAAACTCAGTTATCCCCGGGTCGCTACAACTACTCCCTCCCCCCCCCCCCTAAGAGGGAACTGTCGAAGTGGCCCTTCGATCTAACTGAAAGCATACTGCACAGGCCTCCATTAGCATCAAAGGTCTCATGCGCCATCGGTCTTCTGAGGGATCATGTAACTATGCCACAGTTCCCCAGTGTAGCCGGTTAAGAATTACTAAAATGCACACGGGCTTAGCTGTCATCTACGAAGCCTTAACCCGGGTTTCGCAGAAAAAAATATATCTGTTTGCATATACGGTACAAAATAATCCAACACGACTTTCCGGGGGTTTCTCCTTTCATCACGCCCTTAAATGCAACAGAAGAGGAAATATAAACGCATGAGCAAACCGTGATGAGTACAAAGGAAACGGAAGGAACTCGCCCCGATTGGTCGGTACAATAAGTGAGGTTTAAAAAGTACGAAATAATTTTCTTGTTTTCAAAATTGTTTTATAAAACAGCAAGTAGTGCAAACAACTTTAGGTAGGATTGAAAAAATGAATACCATCTACAAAATGCTTTGACAAACGTACACGCCGGCCAGATCGCCTCGTTCACTGCGGCTCCATGGTTTCGGGCTGCTCTGGTTGAGGCTTGGAGATGGCCTCTATGATGGGTGAGTGAACGGTTTGAGCACTCTCGTTGAGCGTGCTCTCTTTTCTAGACTACCGTCTAGTTACGCAGCTTTAAGGCTATTGACCGATAAAGTTTCATGCTCACCTTTACGGTCAGGGGGATAAACTCGATTGCGTCGCTCAAGCACGTTATATGGACCATTATAAGGCGGTTGTAGAGATGTTCTAAGGCTATCCACGTGTATTAGGTCGTGGGAGCCGGCAGACAGTTCATGTGGAATGTAGGCCAAACGCAAGTCAATTCTCGCAAATCGGGCAACGCGTAGCCGATTCAAAGGAATCTCAAAACAAGGACAAGTTTGATTCGTAGTTCCTACAATACTAAATTGAAATTCACAAAAGGTGCAGAAATATACAAGCTTCAAGAATGCGGCTCAATTGACTCAGGCAAAATCCAAAGGTTTAAAGCTCCGATGGCTGAAGCACGACAGTCAGAAACTGTTCGAGACCAAATTCGAATGTTGCACACGAATAAACAAACGTGAGAAAGTGTGGCGTACGGAAGAGATTTTCAAAGTAAAGTCATGTATAGTCACATTCACAAAGCACGTAGAGTAGTTGGAAGGACTTTCAGCATTTGTTCTTTACACAGACGGCCAAAGTCCCTTTGTGAAAACAGTTGTCTGAGTTTCACGGCGGGGTCATGATTATAGCCCTACTTACTTCCGGCCTCTTTTCAGTGTCCGTGGTTACTAACTTTTAGTGTTGGCTGGCAGCAAGACAGGTTCTCATCGCACCTGTCATTTGCACAACCTCTAATTGCGTTACACCGCGTAGCTTTCTCGCTGTTATCGGTATAGTTTTTGTTAAGCTATCTAGGATAATCCCTAAAACTATAGCTCTAAGGTCTGTTGTCCGACCCAGAAAAAATCAAGCGATTTATCTGAACATTAGTCCCTGGGACCACCCGGTGGTAAAAGATACACACAAAAGTGATCATTGAACTGCTCTTAGGGTCGGAGCTAAGCGAAACATCAGTCTCAGTGAAACCACACTATCAGACTCTAAGACACCACTCAGGGAATCACCTTAGTAAAGAGACTAAAGCCTTCTTGACCTGCGTAATACATCCGGAACTTTTCAAACAGCACCGTCCGCAGAAACTGCTTGCAGTTTTTAGCTGAACAACTGATACATAATTAGTTCCACTGATATTGACCCCCCGTGGCTAATACTTTCTTCCCCACCTAAGGCTCACATATATTGGCCATACTCTACACCTAATCCTTTGCTTCCGTATAGCTCTCTTACCCCCGCATATTGCCACATCTCATCCGATTGGCCATCCACATCCTTACCACCATAGATATGCCTACATCTCCTCCCAACCGACCCAAAATCACTGCCAGCAACCGCCGTCGCAAGACTGCTAAACTGCAAAACTCACTGAATAACTGCTCAGTCTCTCTGGTAGATATACTTGGACATGCTAATAGACAAACTACGGAAATGAGCAAAAATCTGAGCAGTCTTTCCTCTCGCATTGACTCCGCTGATCAAATTATCAGTCAACTGATGCCTATAGCATTCTTGCTTGATCCAGCCGCACACCATACCCCAACCAATCTACTACTGGCCACGAAGTTTGTGGACACAATTGCCTCGGAAATCTCCAGACGGATAAAAAAGGCGAACAATGCGGTTGTGTTTAACATTCCAGACCGAATACCTCTCTCAGCTGCTAAAAATATGATCTTAAGCGCTTGCAACCTTGACTCACAACTGTGCCACTGTATTAGACTCCGCAAAACCTCCCTACGCACCACCTGTCCACTGCTGTTCCAGTTTACAAATGAAGTTGTCGCCAAGATTTTTATCAGCCGGCAAGCGTTAGTCGTAGCCAAAACCGGCTTCAAGTGCGCCAAGATATTTCCTGACAAGACCCCACTGCAAAGAGAGGTGCACAAGAGTCACGCCCAGAACAGTAACCCCGGTGTTAGCGCAACCAACAATCCACCCCAAAACTCTGGGGCACCTATCACTGGCCATCACCCGATGTTGCCATCTATTGCAGATTACAATGCAACCGTAGATTTAGACAGTACGCCAATTTCCTCACCCAATGAGCCACCTGGCAAACGCCCCAATATCCAGAATAGCCCAAGCAAATCTCCAGACTGGAACAAGCGCCCCAACGTCCACAAAACTGATGAAGGTTCCTCCAACTCATCTACCCGCGAGCTCATGTACTCCACAAGTCTAGATGACCCCATTCCTTCTACTAGCTCCATGTCGGGTTATTTAACCATACCTAAAAATCACTGCACCAGCAACCCACCTCCGTCTACACCCATGCATCCTGTTACCTCTGGCATTTTTGATAACTCAACCAGGCCCCTAAGCCCACCATCTGCACCCACCCATTTGCAACCAGAATGTGTCTGGTTACCACCTAGGCCACCACCGCTAATTAGCCCGTCAGTGCAGATTCATCCACAGAAGTTAACACCTCGTCACCAAAAGAACAAGGCCCATCAACGTAACGCACATGCAAACCATAAGGTAATGACTCAGTCACATGAAATTTTACCAGCCCCTTATGCGGCTGGGAATCCTAGTTTTCCATCTCGACTAACTGCCTTTTCATTTCCACCCTACTTGTACCCACCTTATCCCCCCCCCATTCACCGCTCCATTACATTACTATCCGCCACACCAACTACTCTATACCTCTACCGCTACCCGGTCACTCCCTGGGAACCATTTCCTGGTTTCACCTAGCTACCCTCTCCCACAAGACCCATCCACGTCTCTTGGCCCAGTACTGCCATCCATCCATGGCCGCTTTTTTCCTGCCGGCCCCCTTCGAGAATATTCCCCGCATTCAAACTACTCTCCCAAACAGCACCTCCCCATCCCTCTCCCCTCACACTATCCCCCTCCAGGCTTCAACTCATCCAATCCGTGGAACAACTGAGGTCCTCCCCCCATCCTTGCCCTATACTTCACTGGAATTACCACCCTCATCACCACTACCGAACCCCCCACCATATCCACCACTACCGAGGCCTGTATCATCTCTCTCAGTCATACTTGTAAATGCCCGTTCATTACTGCACAAAACTAAAGCCATCCGCAGCATCGCTGAGCCCTCTGACTTTGATATTATCATTGTAACTGAAACATGGCTAACAGATTCCGTCCCGTCAGATCGAGTCTGTCTAGTTGGCTACCAGATGTTCCGAAGGAATAGGCCTTGTCGTGGGGGAGGCTGTCTAATTTATGTCAAAAACACTCTGCTGGCCATTCCACTGTCACACACAACTCTGGACGCCATTCAGGATTCACTGTGGTTAACAATTCCCTTACTTAATTCCTATCTTCATATTGGTTGCATCTATAGGCCACCCGATTCCAACGCTATGGATCTTACCAAGATTATTGACGCTTTCAACTATCTTTCATTGCTGCCCTGTTCCTCCAAACTCATAGCGGGGGACTTCAATGCACCGAGCATTTGTTGGAATACCCTATCCGCCCCAAACAACTTACTAGATTTTATGTCATGCATCCGCGTTGTGCGCTGGATCCAACATGTAACAGTCCCAACCGGAGGTAACAACATCCTTGATTTGTTGTTTACTATTGGTTTATCAGATGTTTCAGCCAGTACGCTCGACCTCTTTCCTGGAAGCGACCACAGAATGGTGTCCTGCACCTTCGTGGTTCCGCAATCTTTTGACAAATCCCACCCACCCAATCATTACTCTTCAGCAGTCAACTGGGTCAATCTTATCTGCACGCTTCGATCGCTAGACTGGGACGACTTTTTCCTGCAAAGCGACCCTCAGCTGGCTGCTAATTTACTATATTCTAACCTATCATACTTGCTGTCCAAAATCACTACTACTCGTATCACATCAAACCGAGTCCGTAGTTCAATCCTGAGCCGAATGCAAAACAAGTACCTGAAGCTCCAGAAGGTGTACCAAACCAATAATGACTTATCGTCATTCTTGCAGCTCCAACGTCTCTCGGTAGCAATCAGAATAAAGACTGATGATATGCTCAAAAAACAAGAAGTATCTGCCTTGCAATGCCATGATACTTCCTCAAAGTTGGCATACCTAATGAAGAATAGAAATCAGAGCAAACCAGTAAGTATCCCCTCTCTAATCTTAGAAAATAACGACCGCATTACCTCACCTCTAGCGATAGCCGAGGCGCTTAACTCCTACTTTGCTGCATCCATGACTACGAACCCCCGTACTTTATCCCCATGCATAGACCCTGTCACCGAGCACTCACTGTCTGATTTAGAATTTACTTTAAAAGAGGTGACCAACCAGATTACCCGTGTCCGGAAGTCCTCACACCTTGGCCATGATGGTGTTCCGCCGACACTTCTACGTCTTGGAGGAACTGATGTCGCAGCCTTACTATTGAAGGTCTACAATCTATCCATCAAGTTTGGCATATTTCCCTCACAGTGGAAGACTGCGGTCATCATCCCAATCCATAAGAAGGGACCAATACATGGCCCCTCAAATTACCGTCCTATCAACCACACTCCAATTGCTTCTAGGTTGATGGAACGCCTCGTCAAACAGCGGATGTCCGACTTCCTGTTGTCCCATAACATCATCCATAGTGGGCAGCATGGCTTCCTAAAATCACGTTCATGCACCACCTGTCAGTACGACTTTTTTAACCTCATAAAGGCGGCCGCCGACAACGCTAAATCTATCATCATCATATACCTTGATATGACAAAGGCTTTCGACCGCGTCCCTCACGCTTTGTTACTAACCAAACTCAAAGCTCATGGCTTTTCCGGTTCGCTTTTATCTTGGTTAACATCTTATTTATCGGACCGTTCACAAGTGGTTTCCATTGATGGGTGTCTCTCACAACCTGCTCCAGTCACCAGTGGAGTTATACAAGGCAGTGTACTCGGTCCTTTACTATTTCTCATCTACATAAACGACATATTTCCCACCTTGCACCATGGTACCCCATTCCTTTTTGCTGATGACGTTAAGATTGTCTATGAGTTTCCTCGTCAAAACCTCAACATCATGCTGGATGATATCTCTAGTGACCTAAAGCGACTCCGGGATTCGTGCAATTCATGGAATATGGACTTTTCGACCTCGAAGAGCTGCTACACAACATTCAGATGTCAAGTGACCCCCGGAACCCTGCTTATCCACGACCTACCCATTTCGTACAGCCCTTTAGTTCGAGACCTTGGTCTCCATTATTCTTGTAGCTTTAGGTTTTCTGAGTATGTTCCACTCCAGATTGCAAAAACCAGAAGAACCACTGGTCTCATCTCCAGAACTTTTCGGCTAAATGATTGCAAACTGCTCACTTACAAGTCTCACGCCAGGCCTCTCCTTGAATACTGTCCCATTATCTTCACCAACATGACGAAATCCGACCGCATTTCTCTGGAGTCCGTGCAACGTCAGTTCACCAAACAATTAGTAGGCTTTTCCTCCAGTCTGTGTTACAAGGATCGATGCATCCTACACAATCTTGACCCTCTATGGTTGCGTCGCATGAAGCTCAATTTGTGCTTCCTGTTTAAGCTGTACCACCGTACGGCCTTTTCGTGTACCGAACCCATTCGTCTCACTCCCTCCACGAATTATGCTCTACGCCATCGGTCATTGCAGCTCTCTATTCCTAGATCAAAACTAGCGTTAAGATCTAACTTTTTCCTTATAAAATACTCAAAGTTATGGAATAAACTCCCGCTAAACATCCGCGAGAGTCTCTCAGTTTCCCAGTTCAGAGGCTCGCTGGATCACTTCTTGACTGTTCCCAATGTGATCCTTCTTACCGGCCTGACCGTCACCGAAGAGGTGGCCTACGAAAACGGGTTTGATTACTAGGATAACTGCACTAGAACTTTCATTTCTCACCCGATGACAAACTCCAGGGCAACAATTCTCTTTTACGTTATATTGCTTACAATCTACACTACTGTAGCCACAGTTTGCTGACTTTTATAACTATACCTAGTTTAATGCTTGCCGGTTCTCCTAATTTTAGACAATGTTCCTATTCTATTGCCAACCAGTCTAAGTTTCTTAGTCTTAGATGTCTCCACAGAAAATAAGTACGTGGCTTCGGACCCTAGGACACTGAGTTCCGCCGTCTACCACTTTACTCGATCCTTTCACTCCTCTCCCGTTCTTCTTTGCTACCACCACTCACCTGGGTTTTATGCTCGGCCTCAATTCGCCTTTCTTAATCACCTCATTCCAGAATCTATCATCCCAGAAGCCCACCTGCTAGTACTTACTTGGTGGCTTTTCCTCTCGTCTCACCTCTGTATCTACCATGCACCAACTACTATCATATTCTCTCTTGTGCACCACACCATTTCCCATCAGCAGAGCTAAACTCATCTGCACCAGCTAGCCCGGAATGGACTCTGATGGTCTTAGGCATGGCCTGGCGCTGTATGAGACTGACACACGTATGCTAGCTTGTGCTTTACAACGTTCGTTGTCCTACTCCGTGTGTTGCATAATCCCATCCTGCATTTTCCCAGCCCATGCTAGCGAAACCCCTGATGTCAACGGCACCCATACCATTGCGTCGTTGGAACGTGGGGAAAACAGACCACCCCCAGCAGTTGCGAAAAAAGACAAATACGCATAAAATTACGATCGGGCGGAGGGGCTATGGAAAGTTCCTATATGGGCTCAACCACCCCTCTGTTAGGAAACAAACAAAAAAAATAATAATAACAATAAAACTGAAAAAAGAGAACAGTGGAAACGAAAAAGACCTCGTGGGATCGATTCGATCTCCAAATACCACTGACATCGGGCTGTGAAGGAATTGGGCAACCTTCATCTATGGGAAAGTATCCCATCAGCTCAGACCTGATCCTGCGAAAGGGGAAACCCCACATCGCCCTTGTTCGCTCGACAAGCTTTGGTCTTCACGCTCGAGACTGACTGGGGTGACAGCGCACTGGACTCTCCACATACGCTTCCCCATCCCCCGCTCTAAGTTTCAACCACCCCATACCCACCATAAGCGCACCTAGCATGCACGTCGACGTCAAATACAATCGCTACCACAGCCCTGACCTTCAACCCATTGACCTGGACAGAGTATCGACGTACCTGACGAATAACGGCAACCTCGATGAAGCCCGGAAAAGGAAAAAGAGATAAGAACATAGTGGAAACCGGTCACCTTTTCCATCTGTACCCCTCTATCGTCCGTCATCTTTTTTAGAAAGCGGTCTTCTCGATGTCCTAGCATCCAAGCCACGCTTAGGTTTACAACCCTACCTAACAGTAACCACTGCCTCCTGCCAACTACAATCACTACCGCAGCCTGCTCACAATTAAGTTAAATCTCTGAAATGCAGACGCAGCAGCCAACCGGGTTAACGCTATCTTGCTAGCCGGTGGTAGTACTTATCAACCCCCTGCAACCCTATGTTACTTAAGCTCTCTAATTAGAACCCAGATCAAAGTACGAAATGTAACACTGACAGTCCACATAGACCCAGTCAGTTCATTATTAATTGTCGCTATTTATTATCATAACTATCAGCTGGAACCACGTCCAGACTGCTAACACCATTTATTTCAGGTTTGTCGTCGCCCACTCTCTCGGGCACCACTTTCGGTGACCAATGTCCACACTTTGACCTGTACCGACAGAGACCTTAATGGCATCTTTTATACCAAACGGGATTGCAATCGGGCCACACGACCTAAAACACCCCCAAATGCTTACAAGCAGATTGATAGACGTCTCCTAACGCAACACCTCTACTACTGAGGTCACTGTTGGAGGCTTCAGAAATAACAGTTCGCAAGCAACCTTCTATTGATTGATTGACACGTCCCTTACCCCGCCTGATGAACCATACCCACGGGATGCTGCACATCGCCTTGGTCTCATGTGAAACAGTCCAATAACAGAGCCAGAATACGCAACACAGGAATTTTTTCTCATTAAAATTCGATACGTTATCCGAACGCGAGTCCACTTGTCCCTCACATCCTTGGTTCCCAACAATGATGCCGAAGATCACTGAGAATCAATAAGTCAACTCCATACCCCGCATCACAATTTGATATTCTAATATTCATCAGAAGACCGTCGCGCACTGTTAGACGTGCGATTAAAATGAAGACATTCCGGAGTAAAACATTTTGCTGCACGAGCTTAGTCCACTTATCTCGAGCAGTAAGCCCCTGCAGCAACCGGTCAATCTTCCAGAAGCTGGTGAACATTTTCTGACAGATCAGCGATCAGAAATGATATAAAACCCTCGTCCTTGATTCCAAAAGTGTGATGCTGGGAGTAGGAAGTTTGTCCGAATTGTTTTGCCGTTGGAAAGGCATGTTGATCCGTCTTTCCTCGAAGTGATGCGTCCGAAACGACCGACTTGAGACAAGGTGCCTCAGTGGTGCAGTTTCTTCGCTGCCATTTGAGGGAAAAGTTCGAGCGTATTGTGTATTGCAGTTTAGAAGCTCCATCTCTTTCACCAAGTGGTCGCATTTCAAAACTCGAGCCTTCCTTTTTGGTAGAACGGGCCATGGATTTGACAACCAGATGGAGAGGGAGACTCCACTAGTAGACCTGCGGTGGAAATATATATATATGTATATATGTATATATAACCACGATGATGATCCGATACGTTTGGGGATTACTTATCTGGAGTTAGTCGAGCAGTTACTGCCTGAACAGTTTTGTTTCCCTGACCGCAATATTGTAAGATTGCACGCAACTAAGCCAACCTCTAATCATGCGAGCTGAAGCACGAAGCCCATTAGGCGCGCCTGCCTACACATAAACCACCCACACCGTAATGCGTTGCACATAACGGATTGACCCATTCCAAAGCGAATGCAAAATGGAGCACAAAATGAAGAATAATAACTGTATTGAAAGATGGTGGTTCGATGGTACAAAATGATCCTTTCATGCACACTTCCGTGCCGAAGTTCTACGGTCATAACGGTGGATCGAACGGCGTCCAGCACCCTCGAAGTTGTAATGTTTTGCCGTGTTCTGTCTGTAAAGTAGGAATGGAAACAACTATTATCTGCTCTTACTTCGTACAAGGCAAAATGAAAATCGTCATTGTAATTCACTTATTTTTCACCAGCCAGACGGTGGACGCAAACGTAGTTCTCCTCGTTTCCGAGATTTGCGCATTGATAGTGCTTCCAAGGCTAGCGACGGCTGCACTGCACCCACTCGGTTTCCTAGTCCAAATCCAATTCGGGATCCCGAAGATGACAGACACTGCACTCATTTTCCATGATCGGTGAATGCGGCCTTTCCAGACGGCACCTTTTCTCCTGGGTCCGGTATTGTGCGGAGGTTGTAGTATGCAAACTTCTGAACTGTTTTAGCTGCAAAAGATGCCCTATCAGCTGTATGTCTTGTTCATCCGTGTTTCCAAGCGCTACTTTCGCCTTACGTTTTGAGGAAGTAGGAACGACCGTGCTGAGCATTTGCCTAACGGTATGCGTACATCTTGTGCTGCTTACTCTCTCCAGGTACCTATTAACAGTGTGAAGGTTGCCCAAGTCTACCGTTGTATTGGTCGCTTTGTCAATGCAGCCCATAAATCACGCAACTACTTGCGAGTAGTGTGGGACTGTTTAGCTTTCGTTTGATTGACTGTCCTTTTTGGGCTCCACGTTTCACGCGCAAACCTCTGGCCATCCGACCAACCTGCACTCGGAAGCACCAGACTCGAGTCTCTCTCTTGTTAGAGCTCATCAAACGAAAATTAAACAATCCCACACTACTCGCAAGTAATTGCGTGATATATGTACCAGAAACGCGAAGCAGGTTTAAAAATGTGGGTCCATTGCCCTCATCCTGTGGAGAAGACTTGATCGACGGGGGGCATTCACTCGGAGTTAACTAGGTCCGGGACCGTGTCTCCATTTGAAAGCTGTCGGGCAATTCTGGCTATCATAGAGGTCGATATCAATGCAGCTTATGTCATAATCTCGTCCAGAGCCTGTGTCTGTGGCTAAGTTCTTCAGCTGACTAACATAACCTACCCATTTATCGTTACCCAAGGTTCCTAAAGCAACCGATATATCCTTCCCGACGTCTTCGCTGACGGATACCTTGTGACTAGGGTTGTACGGGGGCTGAATTTCGTCCCTTTCCTCCAACAACGTCGTTGGCATTCCAACCGACAACGGAAGTCGAACGTCAACAGCCCATCGACCTACGGCTAGTCTATGGAATCCAAATCCTATTTTGTCAGTCACATGCAAAATATGACTGCATGATATCGACCGCTGTTTAAAGAAGCAACAAGTGCAACTAGGGTAAAGACCCATTCTAACAGTCCCTTTACATGACCGACGGTACATGAGAAACCATCTTCCGCCATTAGGAACAATGCTCCTAACCTGATGCAAACGCACGTGTTTCTCAAGTGCGACACGAGCGATGGTACTTAATCGGGTTGAAATCCCTGAGTACTTATCCATTCCAGCAGACGATCGGAAGGAACCAACTAACTGCTCACTTAGTCTGCGGCGCCTAGCTTCATCTAAATCCTTTGTTCGTTTTAAAATTCTAGTGAAAACATCTACCAAAGACGATCTGGCAGATAGCCCTTCCCTTAGGTGGCGATTCTCAACCTCGACCCTGTTGGTAGTAAACGTACCGAAGGTTTCCTTATTCATTACACTATAACCCGCCCACGTTGCTTCATATGGCAACCAAGTTCGGTTCAAGTAATTGATGGCCTCTGCACTACGGCCAAGAATGGCGGCCTCAAATCTACCAAATATCACGTTATTTGAGGCGTAAACCAAATTTCGCTTCCACTGATGGATGCGTTGCTTGTCATTTAAGGACAAGCCGTGCAAGCGATAACAATGACGCTTCATATCCCTAAGAACATGGAACCGACAAAAACGAATTCTGCTCCCGGATACTTAACCGCAAATCCATTGTACTGCGCTAAGCTTCGATCTAATATAATAGTCTTCACGTCCGCTGTCCCCGGTAACCTGGCTCTCTTTTCGGTGATTGCACGCAGATAGCTAGCACTGCTCTCGTTAGGAAGCACGGCGTAGAAAATTGAACGACCTAGGCCACTATCGTCTATCGTTATGCAGTGCCAAAGAAGGTAGCCACCACAGTTCATCAGGTGGGTGGCATCCGCTAGCAGTACCTCATTGAATTAATCAGCCAGAGAATTAACGGTCTGTGGAATGCGAAACGCGAACCTAACTACGCCTTCCCGCGATATGATTCGCAAATAACCCTTTCCAGTCATTAGTTGTTGAACCTTCAGCACATCACAAAGGTTATCTACGGCATTCGCCTTGGCCCTCAAGTAGTAAATATCCCTTACTGTGGACAACCGGTTGAACTTCTGGCGAACGTATTCACATATTTCGCTGGATCGTCGGAAAGTGCCCATCGGTTCTCTTGTGTGTGACTCTTGTTCGGGAGTCAAAAGCCTATTACGATGGCAGAACCTATCGCTGATTAGATGGAAATCATGGTTATGCTGCAGACATTGACCAACGACTTTGTATTGCATTCCGACTGCACGGATCCTCACGAAGGCCGGGCATTGGGTATTCTGATATCTAAAAAGTAAAGATAGATTTATTGCGCGTTGCATACCTGATGGCTGTCCTATTTCGCCGTCGATTGTGCACGCAGCAAAATTTAACCCGATAGTATGGGCAATTTCTCGGCAGTGTACCCGGATGCGTACGAAGCCAATTCTCAGCTCTAACACTCTCGTACACGTAAAACGGGGTGAAAGTCTGCTGCTGAAATAACCGAAAGTCTTCCTCGAACCTTAAGAACAACTTATAGGCATCTTTTACATGTCTGGAGAAACTCTCAGAGTCATCAACGAAAGCACGTGCAACGGCCATGACAGTCAACAGGTCTGAGCGGTAACAGCCTTGCGCAACCCTTATGTGCTACGAAGTAGCTAACTTAAACAAAAGTCGCCGCAAAAGTAGGAACACCATTCTTTTTTTCCGCAGAAATATGACTTCATCAGCTCGAACCATTTTCTTCAGTATTCACGAATAACGCCAATTTGGCCATCATTAAGGTTGGACCACAAGACATTATCGAATTCGGGACGAGGACGATGCGATTAACGGGATGGACGTAGGAAAGCAGATAGAGAGTTACTGAAGAAGGGTAAAAGTGCAATGTTTGCAACAACCCATAAAGCAATTGGTGTCGGACATCACAACATGAATAAGGGAGTTGAGGCAAGAATATTACACAACTTGCCTTGTGGATGCCGATAACTGTCTGCGACGGATCCGGTAGTCAGAATGGATCACGGCGATCTACGGAATTTGGTGTGCAGTCGATGAAAAGAGAGAGAGAGTGGTGGAGTGAAGGAGATTCAAAGAAGAGTCGGGAAGTATAGGAGTCGCGGCGTGGCACAAACTGGATATTTGAGGAATCAGTATCGAGAAACTGGTTGAGAGTGTTACCAAAAGAGGATTAAAAATAGAGTTAACATGGTGTTATCAAGGTGCAGTCGGAGATGCTTGCAGGATATAGAGAAGACTGACCCTCCATGGGATGACTCATTTTGGGGGTGCCTGTGATACAAATGCAAGTGAGTCGAATGAGATAACCAGATTGGCCTTTCTCTGTAGGTAATTCCGATATTATATAGAAAATCACGTGGAGGCAGATACCCTCACCAGGAATGCAGTTTGCTTTTAAGGAGCTTGAATGGTGAATGGACACAGAACTGGGAATTTCAACAAGAAGCCGTCGAGGAAACACTGTTGGATACACGGTGCTGGCGCAACCAAGCAAATGTGCACAGGAGGCGAAGAGGAAGACTGCGGTGACTGGGAGAGGCCAGACCCGAAGGAACAGAGGAAGTTGAGTGTAAAAGTGGGATTTTCTGCATACATGATAAAATAATGAATAACAAAGTGGTTGGTATTTTGTTTCATAAAGACATTGGTTGCTGTTGATGGCAGGCAGTGCATGATGAGGGCAGCAGTCAAAAAGGGCTAGGCTGACGAACTAGGGAGAGTAGGTACGGAATGCAACGGCGAGGGCCAGGCTCCGGTCCAGCACGCAGAATGAACTGAACTGTTCTTGTGGAGTACGGGAAATGGATGCTGATGGGTGATGTCAGGAATCCGTCCGGCGGTCCGGTGAGACTATCACGAATGATTGTAATCCTGTTTGTGGGATTGTGATCACTGGTTAGCCATGTAAGGTGCTCCATATAAAACGTCATCAGGTGTGAGTATAGGTTTAACCACGGTCATTCCGATCGACCAAACCGTTTATTCCTTTGGGTAATCCAGGGATAACGTCGACTTGGTTGACGGGCTACCCAGGCAACCAGTGTGTTCTGGAATAGAGGAGAAATGCAGCAGTCTGGAGAATGCTCCAGCTGGGGGTTATGATTAACGACTTAACGAAAATTAGAGTGATAATGCTACTTGATGGCCAGTGAGCCGATCTATGAAGGAAAAGGGAGAGCAGAAGTCAGATTGTTGACCCGGCTGTAGGTGGGGCGGAGAAATTATAAAAAGAAAAGGAAACGCTCAGAGCTAAGGTAAGGCCTTCTTATGTGGATGCGAATGTACTGGTCTTCCGTGGGGTCACGCGTAATCAGATACATACGCCTGCTAGGTGGAATGGGGTGCTAACATACCGTGGGCAAATACGCTGATCGGTGAGTGTTGGTTATTAAAGGATGGTAATCAGCATGGTAGGACTCGAGTAACGGAGGAGTGCGCGTAAAGGGACGATGTGACCACTGAGTTATAGACTGGGACAAGAGAACTAAGTGAAGGTGAGCACGAATCATTAAAGGAATAAAAATTTACTAGGGGAATCAGTGTCAGTAAGAATTTCGGTTTTGTAACTGAGTCTACGTGGTAGCAAACAAATCATTGCTGACTTCGGACAACACTTTAGTGTCTGAGTTCGAGGGGGACAGAAAAAAACTTATGAATAATAAATTGTAAATGTGCAATGATTACGTTCCGACAACCAATACAGGCGAAGCTTTGCCCATAGCTGTTAGGGGTAGGCGGATCAGTGCCGGGGTGTCATCAGAGCAGAGGTCGCATGATGTAACTATTCAGACCGTGTATCGACTACTGCATTAAACATCAGCAAGCTGGTCAAGGATTTTGCAGGGAACCCAAAAGGGTTGAAGCTGAGTAAGGCGGGGTCGAACGACGTGCTGCCACCCCGCCCTGGTCTAGATAAAGGAACTGCAGGTTAACTCGAAAGCGTGGGGTTTCCCGTATGCGGGGTCGGGTCTAGGCTGTTATCAGAAATCCATCTGTAATGAAGAGGGCAGAGAGCATTAGCCCAAGACCTTCCCAGCCTGAAGTGAATTTTTTCATCTTGTTTATTGAGGAGAGGGAGAGCGAATTTACGCCGTAGAGTAAACTTCCCTTTTCTCCTTGACCCGCCTTTCTTTACACGTGGCTCATTGAGTCCGAGACTGATAGGGATGGCTGTTTCCCCCTATTGTGAGACAGCTACTGACCAGATGTCATGACCTTCAGGGTTGTTGCTGCCACAAACAGTGAAAGAAAAGAGATAGGATGGAGCAATCACTCAGATAAAGGCAGCAGTCCTGGGGCTATCCTTAACAGCTTGCTATTGCCAATAACAGAGTCGGATGGGCTCCCGTATTCATGCGAGCCATCTGATGAACGCACCGCCAATTTTGATATGCAGGGCCACTTCACTGGCACAACGGAGGTGTGGCACGGCGGAAAATCAATAGTTTAAAGAGAACCTGTCGGTCGCTTTGTTGCAGACCATAGGACGATATTGAATGTCATTACGGCAATGGGAAAACTCCGGTTTTCGCCGCTGAATTTGGTCATTCCTTGTGTTGCCCTCGTGCATCCGGTTGTACATGAAGAGGACTGAGCGTTGCTCAGTGAAGAGAGCAAAGTGGTCCCCCGGAAAATAAAGCCTCTATTTTACCAGGGTCTCTAAAAAGGCACAGGATTCTTTTGCCATTGCTGTGTACCGGAGTTTGCTCGGAGACAAGGTGCGTGAAAGGAAAGCAACGGGACGAGTACCTTGATTCAGCCTGGCCGTATTAGACATATCTGATGAATTTGTTTCGACAATTGGAGAGCGACTGTAGTTGATAGTGTACACGGCGGCTCTTCCCATTTCGTCTTTAGGATTTTGAAACGCCGTCATATCATCAGCAGCTGGAAATATAAGGTTGTGCTCCAGGGGGTGAATCTCACCAGAAGGGTGTGGTGACCGGTTAGCCAAGTACTCTAGCTTTCTTATTATTCTCACCTGAGATCGGATATCCCGCGGAGAAGATTTTAAGGGCTGGAAAAGTTCCAAGTCTGGTTTGATACAACCTTGGGAATATTTTGTAACCTTGCAGTCAGATTTTTCTGGCAGCGATTGCACTCTTGGTCCCGTTGAACGTAGTGCCATTTCCCATCGCAACATCAAATTAGTTCCGCAGATTTTGTTATGTTTCTCCAAGTGGTAGCCGTACATTGTAGATGTGTCTACTTAGACGTAGATTTAAGAAGCCATCAGTAGCGAGCTGGAGGCAGTCAACCTTATTCGTCACTCCATAATGTATGTGAAAGAAATGGTATAACTTTCCACAGGCTTCGGAGGCAGTGCGCCGTTCTTCATCCTCGAGTGTGGGAGTTTGACGGCAGGAACCCTGAGCATCCGGTCCGCTGAAAACTGAGCAACGGAACGCCTCCTCTACAAAGTCATCTGCTGAAGGCAGAGGGTAAGCGCCAGGGTGCTTAAACCGAACATTGGTTGGCTGTAGTCGATCACCATGTGCTTCTAGTGTCTCCCATTCATGGCGACCAAAACTGAGGCTCGCCAGGGAGATGCTGAAGGCTCAGAGGGATTGTTCTACGGCAGTCGGTCAATAATACTTCGAATGAACTTCAGGTCTACGACTGAATGGCGTAGTGACTTAGTGACATTAAGTTCATAACTAGGAGCCAGATTGGTAAACAAGGATGGAATGTCCAGTTTTGCGGCAGTTATAGAAGGGGTTCGAGCGCGGCTAATGGACACGTCTTCTGTCCGGTCTTACAGTGCAATGTCAAGGTAATTCCCTCTATCGAACCAATAGAGAACGTGCGAGCTGGTTGACAGACGCAAAAATGTGTTCCATATATTATGGCGCCGAAAAGGCACCGATACGAGAAGAAAGGGCCGAATGAAGACGAATGCAGAGGCTGAGCAGAAAGCGAACCGCGAGCGTATACGGTCAGCAAATGACCGGAAGGGAAAGTGATTTAAAAGCAAGTTCAACGGAAACTTTGGAAAGGTCGGTCCGGTTAAGTATGAGGTAGGGAACAAAACAGTGGAATGTATATCAGACGTCAGGAAGGGCTGTAGATAAAATAGATTTACGATGGAGTTTGGAAAGCTGACATTTTCTCAGAACGATCGGGGTCACTGGAGAGTAGGCCTACGGACAGAGAATGTTGGTCGATCTTCATCTAGGGGAATGGTCACATTTTGGTACTGACCGAAGAAATCAAGACCGAGGATGGAGCCAGTACACAAATCATCTACGAGAGAAAATCCAACGGATTCGTAATGGGTGCTTTCGTGTCTGACGGAGGCGTAAGTGCGCCCTTGGATAACACAAGACAGCAGAGTCGATGCCGCATGAATCGTACTAGTGGAAGGCAGTACAGGCCAACGATGTTGTGCAGCAAAATTACTTGATAAGTTACTCTCACAACTCCCCCTATCCATTAATGCTTTCAAGGATACATCGTTAGTCAGAACCGTTACAATAGATTTGGATAAACCGGTAGAGCTGTGGCGATAAGAGGTGAAAAGCAGGTTTCAGTGAGGACGCGGTGATTTTGTTTTGGAGATTTTATCGATAAATTTTCCGGAAGCGCCCATTTTCCCTGCAGTAGTTACAAATGACTTCCCGGGCTGAACGCGTCAAGAGCTCGTGCCGAACATAACCACAAAACAGGTAATTGGTAGCTGTTACTCGTTGGCTTCTGTAGACGGAGCTGGGGCAGCTGTATCGTTCAGTTTTGGCGTGGCGTCGCACGGTTTGCAGATAGAAGAATCATAGGGAGGAGGCTACTGCTGGGCACGCTCCAGCGTACTAGATTCTTCAAAAGCCTGTTGGAGTTCTACCGTTTACATTTCAAGTAGCCCCTGAGGGATGATATAAGAGCGCAGCCTAGTGACAAACACGCCACAGTTAGCCTCATCGCGGATTTGGTCAGCCAAAACAAGATAACTATTAAGGTTTTTCTCAAAAAATGTAGATTCTGCGGTAACAGGTCCGCATATGAAAAAAAATCTTGTTTGATGGCGGCCAGAAAACGTCGAGAAAACACATCGAGTTTCGGGTAAACGTCCATCGATTTGAGATATTATCTAGCCTCCTCATCACAGAAGTGGACGAAGAAAACAAGTTCACAAGAAGTTTATTTCGTCGAGGTTAGGCAGCTTGATGACGGAAGGAAAGTTTTGAATGTTTCGTGCCAATAAATCCACCGTTCAGCGGCCGACAGTGAGCTTCGAAACGTTCCAGACGGAATAGGCCCTCCATGGATTGTTGGAAGACCGAATTATTATGAACTCTAATGACTGAGCAATGAACTAAGAGGGAAGGCGGACCTGAGAGGAGGATTTATTCTTTGAAAAATGCAACTACGTGTGCTGAAAAGGGAAAAGCGAAGACCATTAGTATGAAAAGAACGAGAGAATGGTAGACCAATGTCAAACAAATTCATAACGGTCACAAATTCAGAAAACTTCGTCGGCTGTCGCAGTTCGTGGCCGCGTCGATTTCTCGTGTTGACTGGTGTAGCTGCATCCTCCGTGGGGTTTGGTGTTGCAAAACGTAATAAGGAGTCGTTCGTGGGACTAGCAGGTGCCTACTCGGGACGACTAACCAGAGGTTGTGAGCAGGTGGGCACATTGGGAGGGTTGTTCAGGGTGGGTTCTACCTCGATGAAGACTGACGGTCTCATTCCTGCTCTCGACGTCCACCACTTATTTCTTTTCCCTTCGTCAGACCACGCGAAAAAAGCTAGAATGAGCCTGTTGCAGTAGTGACCGCACTGCATCCACTCGAATAAACACATGGCTTGCTGTCGCCAGAGTGGTAGTATAAAACTGTTGAGGGTTTGTTTTCATGGCGGGGTGGGCTTTATCACCCGCATTTTGTGCGACAACCGTTTTGCGTAATCCCCGTAATTAAAACTCACAGGTGGTAGTGGGGAAGACAATCCAGTGACAGTGTGCTTTACCACGTCGTCAATGAAGACAAGCGCAGGTCCAAAGACGTACGCCGCGCTTAACGCAAGGCCAAAAGAACAGCTCAGTGACCAGTCCCACTGAGGCGGTCACACCAGGACGCGACAAGTTGTGGGGACTGATAAAATCCTGTCGGCGAGCATTGGCAGGAACTAGTGTGAGACGTCGGAAATTACAGTTACATCCAAAGTTGGAAAAATCACTGGCACTCGAGGCTGCGCTGCTTCTTCTGAGCTGCTGGACCTCAGGATTTGCTGTTTGGGCTACGGCAACTATTTCTAGTTCTACGCCCATGGGTAGTGCGTCGTCGATATTGTGGATGCGTTAGAGTGCGCTTGCTACGGGATCGTACGTCCCAGAGACGTGCCGAGTGTCCTTAGTAAACTGCGAAACAGTCTAAGTGGCCATTTTTGCATGGCAAGTATCGATCAGATACTGACTGAAGGGCGTGCTACGGGAAAATACCTGCGGCTTCCCTTCCCGCAAACGATATATCACCTCTGTTACCAATTATTAGACTGTCCTTCCACCCGGGATCAGCTGCGTTACATACGGCCATGTTCAGATTAGGCGGACTTGATATTCCGATTTTATTTCCAAACACTTTACTTATCTACGGAGTATGGATTGCATCCTAGCTTATAGAAAGCCCTTGTTATTATTCCAATTTATTTAAAGGGGTCAAGATAAGACCCAGAAAGCTGTAGAGCCGTTAGCCACACCCCGGTTGTCTCAAGGACCATGGAAATTCTGGTCAAAGCTAGGCTTACTAGTTACCGTCTCACGTATAATCTTGTATATACGGTCCAGAATGGTCTTCCTAACCACTGCTAATGTTCTACTTGTGTGATCGACTTTCCAAGCCTCACAACGATGGCTGTCAACAACGACAAGTGATTGACCATAATTTTTCGCGATATGACTAAAGCTTTGGTCCGAGTTTCTCACTCTTGATTTTTAGCCGGATCAAAAACCTATGGAATTATTGACCCTTATATTCGTGTTGGTCATCTAATTGGTCTTCACGCTATCGGGTGGTAGACGTGAATGGCACAGTGTCACTACCGGAAACTGTAAGTAGTATTGGGGGCGCACTCCCTTAGCTTCTACTGTCGCGTTCGTTGAGGGAGTCAACAAGGAAAGACCGTGCAATGCCAACCGCGTGTATTCTCACAGGGTCTGAATACATAGACCGCACGCTAGCTTGCTCCGAGGAAGTGTGTCAGAAGTAGCGTTTGCGGTTGCCACTTTCACGAAACGTGCGGTCAAGCAAGTGATAGATAGGGTTCAATCGGATGATCACCACATAGGCCCCCTCCGAGAAGACTGGCCGCAAGAATTGCTTCGATCTGTGAGTATGGCAAGAAAGTGAGTATGTTGCGCGTGATAATGTCAGTGAAAGGAAGAAATGAGTGTCGCGGTTCCTTAGAACTTTGAAACCGTTTGTGGGTTCGGACCGCAGCTCCAGAGTCCTCGGGTCCGGTGGTATTGTCTGTGGATGATATCCGGTCACTTGACGGGCAGAACAAACACAACAACAAGAAAAACATGTAAAGTTACTCCGAAGTGAATGGACTATTTTGAAAAGGAAAAATAAACAGCTGATTAAAAATATTTTTATTTGCGTTCAAAATGAATTGAAACATGGGCCTCAAGGAAGAATGCAATAAAACGCGAAATAGAGAACAGGTAGCTACATACGGCAAAGTGTGGTAGCTGGCCTTCGAATCGATACACTGGAGAGAGTCGCCGTAGCTGGCTACCCAACCCGAAAACCCCGTAGGTTCCAAGTGTGGAGGTGGGATTTCCCGGTGCTTACGGCGAAGGTGTCACTGGAGTTTTCTCTCCGCTCACCCCAGTGAATGACCTAGTACAGGTTCGGTTAGGTAAATGGGTGTCGTGGTCGGTGTTTCCGGTAATGAATATATCCTGCGCATGGGTATTCTAGGGCCGTCGGGTTCCAGTCGTTGACGAACGTGTAATTTGAAAGCGGTGCGATTTATCTCTAATACCGCAGGCTTTCAGTGGTGGTTTCCGGAGGTGATGAATGAGCAGAACACCAACAAGTTCGTGTAACTACAATCTCATTTGAATCAAATGGAGCGTACATGAACGGGGAGTCTATTTTTAGAATCACACGGTGATTTTCCAAAGTCAATTCGTTGGTTGACACTGCTGAGCTTCAGTTTGGATTTTCCATATGAGAGGTGCAGCACTGTATCTGGATGACACGGAAAAGTTTCCCCGTAACCACACAATCGGTTCCGCGGTTATTGCTGCTGATCGGGTATGCGTGCCCGGTGCTGTTCCACCCATCATCCTTATGTTTGAGCACTCCATGGTTGGTTTACAGCTATAACCTCATCTGAATCGAATGGAGCGTACATGAATGGGGAGTCCATTTTTAGAATCACACGGTGATTCTAAGTGCGTGACAATAACCGCGAAACCGGTCGTGCGTTCCCGGGAAAACTTTGTTCTGTCATCCAGATACAGTGCCATACTGCTCATATCGAAAGTGGCGTAACGACAATACAGAAAATGATAAATTGCCTCAGTGCGGAGAAAACCACGAATGACCAGCCACAACAGTGGGTAGGCAAAATCTTT
Organism: Fasciola hepatica; assembly: GCA_948099385.1. NCBI lineage: Eukaryota > Metazoa > Platyhelminthes > Trematoda > Plagiorchiida > Fasciolidae > Fasciola > Fasciola hepatica. The sequence continues at coordinate 11,290,028 of CANUEZ040000019.1, forward strand.
ATTCTCTTCCTTTTGGGTTTGTTTTTCTTCTTCTACTCATGGGATCGAATATGCCGTATCTGCAAAACGACCGGATTTCTTGATTACCCGTCCACGGTTACAGGTCACTGGGGACGGTTCTGTGTTGGGGGCTGCGTCAGGACGGCCAGTCAACCGGGTCATCTGCTTTGGTGCCGTTGGCGTGTGGCAAGCTGAGGATGTGACTGCTGGTCCTGAAGAATTCGACGGGGTGACACCAGACGGAATGGATTCAGTCAGGGAAGCTGGTTTAAGTTGGCCTATGGTAACCGTATTTTTCCTTCCTTTGCGGTCGATGACGTGAGTCTTCTTAAAGCGGGGTGCAACTCTGTGGGAGCCGGAGTAGGCAGGTCGTGGAGAAGTGCGTGCCTCTGTCCTAAGGAAAATGTGCGTACAGTCTTGGAGATGTAGGTATACGTACACCGTCGTGTTTTGTGTCTGAGCCGCGGAAAGGTGTAACTTACGCATCTGGCAGGTTAGCCTGTAGACTTTATCACCATAGTCAAAAATGCCGATGGACTTTGGGGCTAGAATGTCACCAGAAAGTCGAAGCGTGCAACCGAATGTGAGTTCGGCTGATGTGGTTTGTAGATCGGCCATATGAGTGTTGAAGCAACCTATAAGAACTAGCGATAGTGATCCCCACCAGTCTGGATCTTTGTGGGCTGCTAAGGCTGCCTTTAGTTGACGGTGAAAAGGTTCTACCATTCCGTTGGCTGACGGGTGGTGGGCGTCTGTGTGAATGCGACCGGTACCTAAACGTTGTAGAAGGCTACTGAAGGCTCCCTCGAAATGAGAGCCGCGGTCCGTGGTGATCACGACTGGACAATCAAGTGTTTATACCCAGTGTTCTAAGAAAGCTTAGGAGACTGCTCCGCTGGCTGCATTGTGCTGATTGGATCGGGTCAGATCAGATCAGGCCACAGGATATGGAGGCTTGAGCAAAATTTGCATACAGCTTCTTGCACCCGAGGCTCCAGATATTCTCACGTGCTGCAACAGGAAAACGAAAACAGCATTCATTCTACTGATTACGACAATGCGGCATGTTTCCATCTGTCTAAACACCCACTTCTTCTTCCCGAAATCTAGAAAACCCCGGTAGAAGTACAGACGACCTCGGACCCCACTGAACTGCGAGACGTGGTAGCACTACGGGCAATCTTCGTCGAAGGTGAGACCTTGACGTTCATATTCGTTGGTTCTCCCTCTAGACTGCCGTGGTGTTTACTGGGATGATACTGAAGGTTTCTATCTTTCTACAGCATCTATAAGCATGACTGGGGGTGTGGTAATGAATCTGAAAGACCAGAAAGAAGAAGAAGGAAAACAGAAAAGTAATAATGATTATGAAGAATAAATAACAACACGTAGATAAAGAGGAATAGGGGGGAGAAAGTTTCAATGATTTGGAAATTGGTTAGAAATAGCAGCGATGTTGGCTTTTGTGAGGGTGAAAATGTGCTGACTTAAGATGTCAGATAGGGGACACTCCACCGTACTAGGACTGTACCTGCTACATTCAGTAGGTTCCAAAGCAGGTTGAGAACCACTTGTGCATTGGATGACCTTGGGTCTTATGTCGCGTCGGATTTTGTGATGGCGGGGAGGCAGATCCCAGCACAGGTACAGTCAACGGCCATTTGATGAATAAACCCACACAAGTAGGAAGATAAATGGTACTCTTTTACAGAGGCAACGACCCTCCCAGGTCAACATGCACGTGTTGGAGACGTGAGTCGACAGCTGACAATTTTGATCATGGGATTTTTGTGTACCTATGCACTTTTGACTATTGACGCTGAATGCAGGTAGGGGCCGATGCAGTGACTTCACGGTTCGTGTTGTGCTGAAGATAACGGTCACCGATGAGTTTGGTGGGCGCATTTATACCCGGGTGGGACAAACCGTGTAGAGTTTCGAAAACCCGTCGCCCAAAATCTGATGGCACGACTGGCCTTTGGGTGGCCTTTGTACATGTCGCACAGTATGTAACCCTCGACTGAAGGAATGGGAACCGACTGGAGCCGCACGAGTAAGTGCCACGGAATTGCTCTACCTCAGGATCGTCTGCTTAAGCGGGTGCGATAGTTTTGAGGTCAATCGAGCCAGGGGTGCTGAGGTCCGCATCGTGTGTAACAGCCGGTCGTGGAAAATTCCCCTTTTTCCCTCGCAATTCAGTGTTTTTCCTAACACCACCCACTTGCATACACTGTTGACGTGTCTTTACGAACTGTTTGTTTTTATGGACCAATTTTTGCTTTTTCGCGCCCAGAGCGCTATTTTGGCACATCCTTGTTCATGGCGGTATAAACCAAACATCCGGGCACGGGAAAACGCTACCCTTGGCGCATCTTTCAAACATGCGCGATAACTGTTACTCATTTCGGTGAATTATACAGCCGACGTTAATAACGGTATCATACATATAGAAGAAAGTTGAAGTTTCGCCTTAGAAAACCCGAAAATCCTTTTCAAATCCTGAAAAACTCTTCTACGTATCGCGACCTAAGCGAGGAAGTACCGCAGTCCCATCAGCCAGAGCCGCGCCCGCAGCACCAACAGCCATTGCGGCCAATGCCGGTGCTGACCTTGATCACAACGCTTATTTACCCTTGTGGCACTCATTCAAACAAAAGTCGCACCATAAATTTCACGTCAAGCTCATTTTCCACGGGCACCGATTCATCTGTTCCAACCGCTCCACATATAATAGTCCACAACTTCAGTCGGGCTATATTTAAGCCCGTATGATTAGACAGTATCGTTCAGGACCTGCGTGACGCACGTGCTGTTTGCCCACACGCTGCTATTTGGTTTCTCGTTGTTGAGTCCTTGTGATCGTATTATTGAGGTTTGTATATTGCTTATGTCATTGTTCATGTAATAATCTATTATCGTAGAATATCGCGGATAATCGTCTTTTGATTTCGGGATCCGTTGCGAATTTGGCTACACATTGCTCAAACTTTCGTTACAATACCCAATAGATCAATTTGGAACGTGGGAAAACACGCAAAATGCCAAGAAAAGGATCGAAAATATTGGAATCCCGACGGGAATTAACACGGCAAGTCTCTGGGGAGGTTTCGGGTACATTTGATTCTTTAGTTAATGCTAGATCGCCTAGTCTTGTCAGTGGTAGTTCATGTGGTAATGAGAGCAATATTCATCGTGAGGGTATTGATTTATATAGGCTGAGAATACTAGACCTAGAACAACAGTTACTATCTGCTAGATTATATGCACAGGAAGCAGAAATAAGTGTATACAGAAAGAGCGAGAGCATAAGGCCAGCGACTTCGGCACTTCCGATAGATCAGGGTGCAATAAGATAGGGAACCCCAAGCCGATCGCCGACTACAAACCACCGTCGATCGATCTGCCTAGAGTGGAACTAACGGTTTTCCACTGGCGAGCTGAGCAATACTGCAAGTTTGCCAAGCAGTTCGAGACGTTCGTTGAAAATAAGGTAACCGACCCTAGGCAAAGGCTTCTCTACCTTACTCACTGCTGCCGAGGCCGAGCAAGAGAAGCTATCGACGGGTGCACCATGCTCGACCCGGAACAAGGCTACACAAGAGCAAGGAAGAATCAAAGGGACTTGTTTGGCCAACCGTTCAAAGTAGCTCGTAACCTAATAGAGGGCGTGATGGTAGAGGCAAAGAGAACCAAGGGCGACGTCTACACAATGGCCGACCTGGTGATTAAGATGCAAAACTGCTCAATAGCCCTCGACCAATTAGGTTACAGGGCTGACCTAGATGCAATACACACCTTGGAAAACATAGTCCGTCACCTTTCTCCCGAACTACAGGGTCGGTGGACGGAAGAAGCAGAACGGATAAGCCAAAGCGACAGAGAAGCCAACTTCGAAGACCTGACCGAATACTTGGACAGGCAAACGAAGATAGCTGACAGCAGATTCGGCCGACTCATCCGGGACAGCAACCGGGCAAACAAGCCCAGTTCTAGCCAAGCTCAAACCTCTGCACGGGAACGTCCAAAATACCAGCTTTAGACCAATACACATGTCATTTCACGCGATACTACGGCGCAACCCATTTGCAGATCCCGTGGTACTAGTCATGGCCTACCAGAATGCCCCAAGTTCGGCAGCGCCACAATAGACGAGCGGTGGGGAATGGCAAGAATTGCAGGAGCTTGTTTTATTTGTTTCAACACCACGCACCGGGCAGCAGCCTGTAGGACAAGGAACCGATGTGGTTACGAGGGCTGCACAGGCAGACACCATCGGCTGCTGCATCAGGCGAGAGTAACCTTACCGAGACGAGTACCAAACCCAGTGTGATTTGTTCAACGTCACGATCTGCCAGTGAACCGGTACGTTTAGGCGTGATGACCGTGGGATTAGTGACCCCAACTGGGGTGGTCAAAGTGTTGGCTTTCGTCGAGAGTGGATCCGACACTACTCTAGTGAAAGAGCGGTTTGCCGACCAACACCAACTCGCTAAAGGTGCGACGTCGTTGGCAGTGAGCACGGTTGGCGGAACACAGGTAATGACCGCTGGTAGATTGAGGCTGCAACTCATCTCTCTAGACACTAACGAGGAAATTGAACCAACGGAGGCATTCACGTTAGCGGATCTCCCCATGCGAGCACCAAGGTCGGTGAACGCAATCTTGACTCGGTGGCCCCACCTGCAGGATGTAACCGTTGTAGACTGGGAAGATGATGATGTGGACATCCTCATCGGCTGCAACGTGCCAGAGGCGCATTGGGTGCTTGACCAGAGAGTGGGCGACCGCCAGGCACCTTATTCCGCACGTACGGCTCTGGGATGGATGTTATACGGCCCAGTAGGAGTACGTGGTTCCGTGAATTGCTTATCCGCCGAAACGGACTGCATAGAGTACCATCCGCAGCGGATATATGAAAGGAGTTTCATGACATTGGAGACGAAAGACTATCGTTGTCTCAAGAGGATCACTTCGCTCTACAAACGGTACGGCAAGGCACTAGAGGCCTCAAAAAGCAGTTCGAGGTTCCGCTCCCATGGCGCACATCGGTCGACCCGTGGACTGATAACAGAAACTATATTCTCCAACGATTACTACGACTAAAAGAACGCTTCATTCGGGACCAGAATCTGTGGGAACGATACGCGGATTCAATGAAGTGAAACGAAGCCCTCGGTTACGTTGAAAAGGTGCCTGCCAACACCGACAGCATAAGGGGTATCTGGTACCTACCTCACCACCCAGCTGTCAACCCCAAGAAACCCGAAACACTGCGGGTGGTTTTCGACTGTGCAGCCAAGTTCCAGGGCAAGTCATTAAACGATCGCCTACTACAAGGACTTGACTGGACCATGCCACTACTCGAAGTTTTGTGCCGTTTCGGAGTGGGCAGAATAGCCTTGTTAGCCGAAATTAGGGAAATGTTTCATCGGGTGAAAATACCGGAAGTAGAACGAGATGCGTTGCTCTTCCTGTGGTTGGAAGAGAACGAGCGGGACAACGCAGTGGTAAATAATAGGATGACAATCCACCTCTTCGGAGCCATATCATCACCGTTCTGTGTAAACCACGCCCTTCGGGAAGCTGCGAACAAATTGGAGATCTGGTCCATCGGTCGGTGGTAGACAGCATCAGCAGAAATTTCTACGTCGACGACTACCTTGGGTCATTCGATGACGCGGGATCAGCTCTAGAGCAGTTCAGGGGTCTGACGAGGTTGCTGGAAGAGGGCGGCTCCCATCTAACTAAATGGATGTCGAAGGCTTCTGAAGTGCTGAAGGTCACCCCGTATCACGAAAAGGCCGAAAGGGTGAGAGATCTGGAAGGCTCTCCACTTCCTATCGAACGCACCTTAGGAATACAACGGGACGCGGAAACGGACGACCCTGTTTTCGAGCTAAACTTTCCCGAGCTGCCAATTACCCGTCGTGGCATACTATCTGCTATCTCAAGTTTGTTCGATCCGCTCGGTTTCGTCTCACCATGGCTGCCACTCGGAAAGATCTTGCTGCAGCGGCTGTGCCGTAAGAAAGTTGATTGGGACCAATCACTGGACCGAGGGGACCGGCTGGACTGGGAAGAATTTTTGAACACCTTGAAGAAATTAGGGGACATAAGGATCCCACGATGTTTGACTCCTGGCCATACGACACGGACTGGAGAACTACATGCCCTTTCCGATGCATCCGAAGTCGGTTATGGAGCTGTGGTGTACGGACGGTGGACAATTTACTACGAGGATCCTGTTTGCTGGAGCCCGCGTTGCTCCACTGAAGTCGGTCTCGATCCCACGCCGTGAACTCAGCGCAGCCGTGTTGGCAGTCAGGGTGGTGCAAGCTGTGAAGAGATGTTTCGATCTCTACATTTGGTCGGTTAGCTTCTAGACGGACTCAACGGTAGTACTTTACTACATTACCAACGTCCGGAGCCGGTTTAGTACTTTCGTCGCTAACCGGCTCACGATTATCCACGATGAATCAGCCACGAACCAGCGGGATCATGTCAGGTCTGGCGATAATCCGGCCGACCTGTGCTCCCGAGGTGCGACTAACTTCAGGCAACTAGACACGTGGACAAGAGGGCCAAACTTCCTGCAATTGCCCAAATAGGACTGGCCCGTGTTCAAATTAAAACCCCCTACGGAAGGAGAACTGTAAATCAAAGGCGTATTGATAGCGGCCGACGTCGTCGAAGCGACATCCATTCTATCGCGACCGGTCAGGTTTTCTTCCTGAATGAAGACGCTCCGTTCGCTAGTTTGGTTAACCAGGTTTAAGAGAAATTTACTAGTCATGAAAGGGCTACGGCCCTCAGGTCGGATACGAGTCGGCCCGATAAGTCCCGATGAGCTACAAGCGGCAGAATACGATATTTTCCGATTGATACAACGCGAAGCTTTCGCCCGAGAACTCACGAGGGCGGAAGAAGTGGGGCCGACCAATAAAGACATGCCATCTCCAAGAGGCGAGCTGAGGCGTTTAAACCCCAAACTCATTGATGGACTGCTGCGGGTGGACGGTGGGCTGACCAACTCCCACATGATCTTCGACACAAAATGTCCCATACTGCTGCCTGCGAGACAACCTGTAGCAGAGCTAATGATTCAACACGTCCACGCCGTGGAGGGACATGCCTGGGAAAGTCACGTGACGAGCGTCATCCGAAAGCGTCTTTGTTTGTTGAGAGGACGAGAGACTGTAAAACGCATAATCCGACGTTGTGTGCAATGTAGGAGACACAGTGTCACGGCGGGCAAACAATGCTTGGCCCCGCTGCCAGAATGCAGAGTGACTCCGGGCTCGGGGCCGTCCAGCGGCACCGGGTTGGACTATTTCGGGCCCTTGTGGATCAAGTGCGGGAAAAGATCAGAAAAGCGATACGGATGTATCATGACGTGCGTGAAGTCACGTGCGGTACACCTAGAAGTCGCACGTTCGATGACGACCGATTCGTTTCTACGGGACTTGCAAACGTTTATCAACGGAAGAGGCGTACCGACCGATATATACTCAGATAACGGATCAAACTTTGTGGGCGCTCACCAGAATTACAGCGTTGTTACAAGAACATAAACATGGACGAACTGCAGGATAGATCAGTGACCTACGGCATACGATGGCATTTCACTCCCCCACAGGCCAGCCACCGCGGCGGCGTATGGGAACGCATGATTCGGTCCGCCAGACGGATATTGCGGTTGATCATGGAGCAACCGCCGTCCGACGAAGAGACGCTGAACATCGTCATGGATGGGGTAGAGAGAATTCTGAACAATCGCCCACTGGTTTCAGTAATGAAAGGCGACTCCACCCACCTGGCGCTCACCCCGAAGGACTTATTGACGTTAACGTCGAACGAGGGTTTCCAAGGGCCGGTAAACCTTCGCGGGAGCTACCTCCACGGATGAAAGCAAGCGAACTATCTGGCCAAGGTCTTCTGGAGGCGATGGCTGCGGGAGTACCTACCGGCTTTGTAGACGCCACAGAAGTGGCTGGTGAAAACAAGGCCATTCAAAGTTGGGGATGTGGTTATGATAGCCGACGAACGCGCACATTTCAGCACTTGGTCTTTGGGAGTGGTTACGGAAACCATCGAAAGCACTGACGGAATGATGAAAAATGGTGAAGGTGAAGACAGCTAACGGAGTGCTCATTCGTGACATAAGCAGTATTAACCTACTCGAGAGCGAAGGCGGAGGAGCTGATAACCCCGAGGCCCAGTAGACCTTTTCACACTAGTCATCGAAGTGGATAAAACAACACCATATATACCACACTGTCTCCGTCAAACACGTCACAGTGCCCGTGGTCTTTCGTTGACATTACAGAAGGTTCTTTCCGATATGTGGTGATGAATGCGATCCCATCGTACATCCCGACACATAAACACATGCACGACGCACTCTACACCCCGTAACCCCATCAGACATGTGACAGTGTTCGTTGTTTGCCTTTTTTTGACGTTTCCGAATGCCCCTTGCATATGTAGAAGTGGCGGAGCTTGGGTCACACACACATGCTACATTTTACTCGTTTTTTTTCTTGCCACACAGTCTTTTGTTGACACTGCAGAAAGTCCTCCTTTGATTTGTAGTCATACCTGTGATTTCATTGTACACCCCGGCACTCACACACACTCACTCAAGCACATACACCCAGGACCGGACGACCCTTTACAAGGACAGCGTCTACGTGGCCCCTTCACGCCCGCCATCGGTCATTTGGTCTTGCGGAAGATGTAGACTAGCCTCACGTCTATGTAGCCAACGGGTTAGGTGCGACCAGTAGTAGAACGTTGACGACGAGCATTAGACGCGCGCACTGACAGCAGGGCCTAGGTAGGTAGAAAAGAATCAGTACCTTTATACCGAACCTTTGACTCTGCTAAGGATCCAGGAGGATTTTGGTGTGCGGTGTAACAGCCGGTCGTGGAAAATTCCCCTTTTTCCCTCGCAATTCAGTGTTTTTCCTAACATCACCCACTTGCATACACTATTGACGTGTCTTTACGAACTGGTTGTTTCTATGGACCAATTGTTGCTTGTTCGCGCCCAGAGTGCTACTTTGGCACATCCTTGTTTAGGACCTGCGTGACGCACGTGCTGTTTGCTCACACGCTGCTATTTGGTTTCTTGTTGTTGAGTCCTTGTCATCGTATAATTGAGGTTTGTATATTTTTTATGTCATTGTTCATGTAATAATCTAGTATCGTAGAGTATCGCGGATAATCGTCTTTTGATTTCGGGATCCGTTGCGAATTTGGCTACACATTGCTCAAACGTTCGTTACATCGTGAATGCGAGATAGCGCATCTGCGACGGTATTATCGACATCTGAGATACGACGTACATCATTCGTGTACTGAGTGACGTAATCCAGATGTCTAGACTCTCTTGGAGGGTATCGGCCCGTGATGGCAAGCAATGCGTAGATGACCGGTTTATAATCGATGTAGATCGTGAATTCACGTCCCCCTAATATGTATCTCAAGTGGCGGATGCATAGGTAGATAACGAGAATTTCGCGGTCAAAGGTGCAATACTTGGATTCGGTCGGTTGTAATTTTCTGGAGGGAAATGCAACGGGTTGTCAAGGGTTGGCTAAGTATTGTTGCAGTACAGCGCCCACGGATTTGTCTGATGTGCCGATGACCAAGGCAATTGGAGAATTTGGCTTCGGGTGTGATGGCAAGGTTACGTTGATGATATCCAGCTTCGGCCCGGCCAATGCATCTACTGCGGCTTCTGCAGAAACCAGTTGCTTCGCTTTGCCTTTTAAAAGATATCTGAGCGGCTGTTTTAGCTGCCCGCATTATGAAATGATTCGCTGATAAACGTTGACCAATCTGCAGCAACAGCCATCTTCTTTTATACTCCTAACACGTTTATTGTTCAGCTGAACGCAGAATGCCGAGTGCTGTTGCCATTTGGCCGTTGCTCTTGCGCACGCTCTCACGCACGCTCCGGAATACACGCTAACCACTATCTCTCCCAATCGCCTTCTCGTTCTCACGGGTTGAGGAGAATACCTTTTTGGTTAATACATCCGTACAGTGCCGAGCATGAGAGTAACGTGCAAGTAGTCTTCGCAATACAAAGGACCGAATAACGCGTTTAAGAAGGAAACCGCGAAGTAAGGTTTGGTGACTCCACAAGCCTTTCAGAACGCCGAAATGTTGGAAGGCCGGATGATTCCCAAGTTGATCATGTATCGGAACTTGAAGCTGGCTACACGGAGCTCGTCTGGGACCAACGTGCGAGGTCGAACGTAGACTGCAGGCCCTTGTGTGACGATGTGATGGGCAGCATCCATGGTGTTTGGAGGCAGATGGTTGTTTGGGCGGACAAGTTTGGGATACCCGCTGAATAAGCAACCAGGCCCTGGTTCGGACCTGGAAGTTGGCGTGGGGATCGCTGGTGATTGATCTTGGGTCAGGAAACCAACAACGAAAATCGATTTGATTCGGTTTACGATCCGTCGCTTACCGGGGTCAGCTACTAAAATTAGCTGCTACCACTCATTCACAGACACTTATTTTCGCTGTTCGTTTCCTCACCACAATCACCTAACAATATTCAACAACGGAATTCGATTTGACTCGATCTACGATCTTTCGCCTGCCGGGATCGGCTACTAGACCATGACTTTCTAAAAAGTCCAAGCCTATAATAGCTTGGTGCACTTTGGCGACTAGGAAACTCACGGGAACGGACAACGCTGGCCGAGGTCTAGGGTGAGTATGTGACTGCCATATGTTGGGATTAGAGTGCCTTTGGCGGCTTGCAGCATCAGGGCTGTAGGAGAGACAGTGGACCGATTGAAGGCGGTATTATGCTGGCCTGTGCTCCCGTGTCGATTAAGAAATGTACACTGGTAGTCACGTTTTCCACACAAATAGGTCGACTAGGGGCGGCTGCTCCGGTAGAATTCGTCGCCATCGCCTGGTTGGAGTGAAAATTATAGGGCTTTTCGCATTTGTTAGCCGGAGGTCCGAAACGGCGGTGGAAGCAACACTTGCTGCATTGGTAATTTGGCTTAGGTTCGCAGGTCTTGAATTGACGGCTGTTTGGGCTTTGTCCAGGAAGGCTGTTGAGGGTGTGCTCTTGTTGTTCAACCACCTGCATCAAAACGCGAACCTCCTGATTTAAGTTTTGAATATCAGAGTTCCTACTGGGTGCTTTGTGGTGAGTGGTTTTCGATGTAAGGTTAGCGATCTCATCAAGTAGAGCAGCGGTGGCGGTGCTGAACCCGTGGAACTGTGAGGCAAATATATTTGCATGCTGGAGAAATTCGTCTACAGCCGATGCGCATTTATCTAAACAGACAATTTGTATTAAGAGCCATTACGCTTTGGGCATACTATGGGACTGCATCGTCCATGGACGTCGTGCCTATTAATGAAAGCGTTTTCCGTAACAACTGCAAGGGTGTCATATCTCTCAGCCGTATTTCTGGGGGAACCTGCCGGACGAGTTTCCCTTTGCACTCTGTCACAAGCTTAATCAGAGCTTCCCAGAATGTGTCGTACGGGTAGTGATCCGGGGGGTTCATAACGATATTCCAGATTTGTGGGATTGCACTAGCTGGGATTGCTGAGAGCAGTTTACTATACTAGGACTGCTGACTAGATATGCGAGCCTCGTAGAAACGAGACTCGAGGGGGACGATAAAGACCTTCGGATCTTCCGGCATGAAATCCAGTATTTTCATGTGCGCCGCATGGCACTCCGGCTCACGCTCGGGCTTAGGCTCTCTGCTCATTGCGAAATAGGTGTGCCATGAAAATGGACTTGGTGGGGATTCCAAAAAAGTTGTTCGCAAAGCCTGATATACAGAATCTCGGAATAAATAGGAAGGAAAACTGGCCGGTGCAGTAGTGATGATCGAAAAAGGGAAGGAGGAAATGGTTGTGTCTTCGAAAACACCTGCGACTGATGTCTAAGGTGAACTTGTTTTAATGGAAACTGATTGCATGTGAACATATACGTCCCAAGCAGCCCGCCCAACGCGCTCCCAATTGGGCGCGCGTTACACCACGTTAGACTAACGCTCGGTCAAAGTTGGGCTAACGTTGGGCAGCACTACCTGCCCCCAATGGGGAGCGCTTTAGGCTGCGCCCAAAAGTTCAAAAAAATTGCCGGAAATGGGTACCTCCTTTTACTATTTCATCTTCACTGCCCGTTTCATAGTTTATCTGCTCATTATCCTGTAAGGTTGATTAGACTTTACTTCGCGGTTTCCTTAGTAAACGCGTGCTTCGGTCCTTTGTACTGCGTGGACCACCTGTACGTTACTCTAATGTGCGGCACTGTACAAATATGTTAACCAGAACAGTATTCTCCACGACCCGTGAGAACGAGAAGGCGATTGGGAGAGATAGTGGTTAGCGTGTATTCCGGAGCGTGCGTGAGAGCGTGCGCAAGAGCAACGGTCAAATGGCAACCGCGCTTGGCAGTCAGCGTTCAGTTAAACAATAAACGTGTTAAAAGTATGAACGAAGATGGCAACCGCTACAGGGGCCTCCTCCTAGAAGTCCGACGGAGTTGGGCTTCGATCGTGATGGTAAGCCGGAATTATTGGTTGTCCGGGAACTCCTCATAGCTTGTCCGTTATATTGTTGTTGACGTCAAACGACTGCTGATGAGTTTATCGGTGCCTGCACTCTCGAGGTTCGATGTGCGTAGGTCCAACTGTGTTTTGGCGCCCACGGGTCTCATACGAATGCAAGCCGGAAAATGCTTCGTCAGGTCCATCCAAAAAGGTGTCCAGTTGCCGTCTCCAGTGCCAGGCTGACCAATCGTCCCGTTGTCCAGTGAGCGGTTGGCTCCTTGAACGTGCACGGGAGTCAGCCAGGCTGCAGATGAAGCCAGTGTGACTGTGTAGATCCTTCTGAGAGAGGGCAAGGTAAACTGGAACAAAATAGCGCCTGAGGGCGCCGGCGGATGTTGGACCGTAATAACAACACACAAACGATGTTCGGTGTTGTTGGAGTCGCTAGGAGACTAGAAGAAAATGAAACCATAACTACCGATTGTAATTTCACGGGTCTGTTGTTTGGTAAATCCATGGCGAACTTCCCAACTTATTGCTAACAGTCGGTTGTAAAAATCGTCACGAAATCGGCGAAGCGGACGGGATTTCGTAGTTGGCGACCGCGACGGCTACTTCGCGTTGCGGGTACGGTTGGAGAATCTGATGGACTAGCTGCCGAGTCCTCAGTAGGCGTATTTGGGGGTGGTTTGAGTAGTAACTCGCTCGATGCAGGTGACTGGTCGACTTGAGCGGGCGTAAATTGGCCGAGCGGCTTGCACTCAATGACGGCAGGCTTGAGACGGTCGATAGATACGGTGTCGTGTCGTCCGTTGATGTCTATGACAAATGTTTTTGCCCTACGTTTTATCACCCGAAACGGGCCAGTGTATGGCGCTTGTAGTGGTGATCGAACGCCATCGACGCGAAGGAATACATGAGTAGCGGTTCCTAATGCAGTTGGGACATAACTTGTATTGGTATATTTCTCGGCCATGGTCGAGACGCACGCGTTAAAGCATGATCATGGTGTACACGTTACTCAATGAGATTAAATGTTCACATATTCCAAGTATGAAAGTCGAGAGTATTAGAGATGAAAAAACAATGACAGGAAAAGTTTGAATGGACCATTCTGATAATGGTTTGCGCGGCAGTTTTAAACCGGTTTCGAATCCGGATCAGGCAGTGGTGCGCGGTGGAGATATTGAGAAAATCGTTAGCGCAGTGCTAAGGAGGCATTATTAACAAGAATGATGCAAGCCCAGGAAACCAGAGGCCAACTGAGGTTCTGCAGATGGAATAAATTTTGAACAAGAAAAAAAGGGTGGAAAATCGACGCATGCGAAGAGGATAGCGATCCATGAAGACAATGCAGACCCTGAATGACGGATTTACCGGAGTTCTGTAAACGGAATGAGATTTAAAGCAGGGGGACCTGAGGCCAGTTTCGTGAAAGTGAACACCGGTGGATGTGGGAGAAACAGCAGTCCATAAAAAGGTGAGTTTAGATTCAAGGCCAGTAACATGTACTATTCAGAAATGAGAAGGCGCAACTGGAGGGTCTTCGAGAAATGGAGAGTCAAATTCCAGCCGGCTAGGGTTCGGAGAAAAGATAACCCGTGTTAACGGATAATAAAGTGGGAAAATCTTCGCATGGACTTCAGCGTTATGCTGCTTCAATGACAAATATATATGTATGTGATGACGCATTTGCCTTCAGTGTTATTCTTGTAACGTACTACATCGAATGCGTAGACTGTTGTTCACGCGGCGGACTGGCCTTGAGCACTCGCATGTGCTGCGTAAGGCGCTGAGCATAGTCACCGTAGTCGAAAGTCGCGGTTGGTGAGGGGGCTACCAACGACCCAGGCAGACGAAGTGTACAGCCATATACTAATACGGCCGGTGTTGTGTGTAACTCCTCCTTAACGGTACTACGCAGGCTTAAGAGTGCTAATGGTAGTGTTTCACTCTAAAGGGGGTTACCGTTTGCTCGAAGGGCGGCTTTTAATTGCCGGTGGAAACGCTCAACCATACCATTGGCCTGAGGGTGGTAGACTGTCGTCTTAACGTGTTGGCAACCGAGCGTAGCGAGTAGGCTGCCGAAAGCGCCGTCAAAATGTGGACCGCGATCGGTGGTCACTATTGCCGGGCAACCGAAATGACTAACCCAACCGGTCAGAAAAGCTTTCGCGGTCTCTTCCGAGGTGGGACGAGGGATAGGGATGGCCTGCGGCCAGCGAGTAAAACGATCTACGCATGTGAGTATGTAAACGTACCCAAGCGAAGGTGGGAGTGGTCCTACGAGGTCCACGTGCACATGATGAAAACGTGTTTCAGGCTCTGGGAACCTGGCTAACGCCGCCTTAGTGTGCCTATGGGTCTTAACACGTTGACACTGCAGACAAGCACGAGCCTATTGACGGACATCTCGTTTGACATTGTGCCAAACAAAACGCTCAGTTATCAGTTTCACCGAGGCAGTCACACCCGGATGAGCCAGATTATGGAGTGTCAGGAAAGTGGGATAACGGTGGGCAGCAGGAACTACTGGCCTAGGGCGACCTTGCGACACACCGCACACGATGGTGTTCTGGGAAGCTGGGATGGGCACTGTGGTTAAACTCAAAGAACCGTTTTGCCGAAGTTGTTCGATGTCAGGGTCCATAGTTTGAGCCTGTGCCATTGCGTCCAAGTTTATATTAGGCGTTTGTGACAGACTTAGTTGATATACGCGCGATAAGGCGTCTGCGACGGGATTAAGTACCCCAGAGACGTGTCGTATGTCCACAGTAAACTGTGAGACAAAGTCTAAGTGGCGAATCTCGCGTGGTGAGTATCGATCGGAAGCTGACTTCAGTGCGTAAGCCAAAGGCTTGTGGTCTGTAAACACCGTGAACGAACGGCCTTCGGGTGCATGTCGAAAATGACGGATTCCAAAGTAGATGGCTAATAACTCTCTACCGAACGTGCTGTACCTTGATTCCGCGGGTTGTAGGCGCTTGGAGAAGAATGCTAAAGGTTGCCAAGAGTCATCTACGAACTGTTGCAGTACTGCTCCAACCGCTCTGTCCGAGGCATCCGTCACTACCGAAATAGGAGCCAAAGGGTCGGGGTGTGTAAGGAGTGCTGTGTTGGCGACAGCATCTTTGACCAAGGCGAATGCGGTTTGTGCCGTGTCGGGAAACACGAGCTTCCGCTCACCTCCGCGCAACAGGTCGGTGAGGGGTTGCATCATTCCCGCACAGTGAGGAATAAATCGGCGGTAGAAATTCACCAGGTCGGCAAACTGACGCAACTGGCGAAAAGATTGGGGTTGAGGGTAGTCGCGAATAGCGGAAACTTTATCTGACAGAGGGCGGATACCCGAGGATGAAATACAATGTCCTATGAAAGTGATATCAGACCGGCCTAATTCGCATTTCGCGATATTGATCGTAACGCCGTGCTGGCTAAGGCGTTCGAAAAGTGCTCGTAAGTGCGTAGCGTGCTCTTGCTCTGAAGAACTCGCCACCAAAATATCATCCAGGCATACATGGACATTTTCCAAACCACGAGTTGCCTCGTGCATGAACCGCTGAAAGGTCTGGGCTGCATTGCTGAGTCCAAACGGCATTCGCAGAAACTCGAACAGCCCGAAAGGTGTAGTGACGGCAGTTTTAGGTATATCGGCCTCTGCTACCGGGATCTGGTTGTACGCCCGAACCAAATCGATACGGCTGAAGACGGAGCAACCTGATAAAGACGAAGTAAGATCCTGTATATGGGAAATCGGGTACCGGTCCGGGACGGTGACTTTGTTAAGCGCTCTGTAATCACCACAGGGTCGCCATTCGCCACTAGCCTTAGGAACCATATGAAGGGGTGAAGCCCAAGGGCTACTAGAAGGGCGTATTATACCCAGTTCTAGCATATATTCGAATTCAGCCTGTGCAACACGAAGCTTGTCTGGCGCTAACCGACGCGGCCTACTGAACACTGGGGTCCCCTAGTATCGATATGGTGAGTGACACTGGTGGTCACTGCTGGGAGAGGCCCGGCCTGCCGAAACATGGCCGGGTAGGCGGCCATGAGTTCGCCATAAGGTTGGAGTGCCGGTGGTTGAACGTAAAAGGGCGTGACGTGATTCACTCGCGAATTGTGACCCGCAACAGCGAGAGTGGTCTGACGATCCACCACTCTGCGGCGCCGTGCATCAACTAACAAGTCAAAGTGCTGCAGGAAGCCAATGCCCAGAATTGGGTACGGGACGTCGGCGATGATGAATACCCAACGAAAATTACGCTTTAAACCCAAGTTTAAGGTTAGCGACCGCTGGCCAAACGTTGGGATGGCCGTGCCATTGGCGGCGCGTAGTGTTTGGGCCTGCGGTGTGCTATTGTCGTCTTTCGCTCAGGGGAGGACGCCCACTTCGGCACCGGTATCTACAAGGAATAGATTATTTGGAATAATGTCCCTTACGTTCAAAAGACGACTATTGGTGTGATACCCGGCTTCGTGGGTCGCCACCACGGGCCGGGTGTTTAGTTTCCCTGATGAGCACCGGGAAACGTACACCCTGGTTCGCATCGTTTGGCTCCCTCACTGAAGCGACTGTGGTATTTACAATACCCTTCTTTTGAAGAACCGACGAAACGTCGTCGCAATGACGGACTATGAAGCCTAGGTGAGCGTGCGCGGTGCCGCTCCTGTGACCCACCTCTTACTGCTAGGCGTTGCAGGCTCGTGTCAATTGCAGACAAAACTGACGCGAGGTCGTTAGATGTTGGCAAGGCAGGCACCGCTGTGACGGAGGACCTGGTTACTCCAACTACAGCGGGGTTGTATCGTGACATAATTTCATCAGCTATTGCTGCAGTTTTCTCCAGCGAGCACTTGAGAGTGGCACTTAGTAAAACTGGGATGTTGTGCGGCAAACGCTGCAATTAAAGTTCCCTTAAGAGCGGGCCCTCGCCTACCGTCGGTCCTCTCAAGCGCTGCATCTCACGCAGCAGTTCGGAGGGCTTCCTACTTCCAAGCTCAACGTTTTGTAGTTGTTGCATACGTTGGTCTTGCGTTGGGGTCGTGCGGGCAATGACAGCCTCCTTTAAAGCCTCATAGCTTCAGGAAGAGATTATTACGTCCCTTATTTGCAGTGTGACCTCTGGCGGGAGGCGGCCTGCTACCCACCTGAAACGGCTGGCGTCGCTGGTTATACGGCAGTTTTCGAATTCTAACTCGACCAGCGTGAACCAGAGTTCTGGATCAGCAGGTGTGAATGCCGGTATGTGCAGCGTGATCGCCCCAATGGTGGGGTCTGAGCAGGGTTTCCGTTCAGTAGACATAGCGATTGCTTTATCGAACACAGACGGGAAAAGAAACCAACGGTCAGTGGGGCACTATAATCTTCGCGAGAAAAGAACAAAAATCACGACGAACTAGACACCAAAAATATGTATGGACAACAAAAAAATCATTTGGTAAACCGACCAAAAAAATCAACAGATAGGGAAACAATAAAACACAAAAACGTACACAGACTGGACCTTCAACGGTAGAAAACAAGGAAACTCACGTGACCTGAGGATCACGTCGGGCTCACCAATTGTAAGGTTGATTAGACCTTACTTCGCGGTTTCCTTAGTAAACGCGTGCTTCGGTCCTTTGTACTGCGTGGACCACCTGTACGTTACTCTAATGTGCGGCACTGTACAAATATGTTAACCAGAACAGTATTCTCCACGACCCGTGAGAACGAGAAGGCGATTGGGAGAGATAGTGGTTAGCGTGTATTCCGGAGCGTGCGTGAGAGCGTGCGCAAGAGCAACGGTCAAATGGCAACCGCGCTTGGCAGTCAGCGTTCAGTTAAACAATAAACGTGTTAAAAGTATGAACGAAGATGGCAACCGCTACAATCCATCCTTTCGACCGAAACCACCAATTTAGCACTGATCAGAAAAACAGTTGGTTAAAACGACACAATTTATTATAAATGTGGTACACCGAGCGTTTGTTAAACCTGCAACTCTAGGTCTGCGTCATCTAGAATGGGCGCAAGATGTTTTTCTTTCTTGTGTTACCAGGTCACCGGATCTGAAATAAGAAGATTTAAAAAGGTGAAACAGTGGCACTTAAAGAAACGCTGGACAACAAAACATTTCGCGTGCAGATTTCAAAAATAGTTTGCCTGAAAACTGTTTTCAGCAAAACGGGATGACATCTGATAAGTTGTGTATCGAAACAAATATACTGAATGAAATAGTAAAATGTCAAATAAACTATGAACTAAATTTGAGGAACATTGTGATAGTTATGAATTGGATTAGTGCACTGGCACTGTTAGCAATGAACGCAATATAGCTCCTGCCCGAACTACGCGCTACTGAAGTTCAAAAACGCTGACCGGATGAGCTAGCGCTGGAACTTGTATTCTGCGCAGTCATAATGTACATAAATATGCAGATACAATAAAACAACAAGCAGCACTGTCATTAACAATCACCACATCCGCCGCAGCTTGAATGAAGTTCAGGGTTTTCGTAATTACGGAGTTCTTTGTTCTGTAAACGTTCCGGTCTTCGGATGGTTTTTGTTGAACCAGAATTTGAACTGGGATCACTTACATCCGGAAAAGACTCAGAGAGATCAGAATTAGTATCAACCAGATTACAATCGGAAACAGGATTAAAGTCGATCTGATCTATGTGTCTTCGATGAAAAGAACCGTCACTGAGATCCAAAATCTGACAAAGTCTTTTCCCAAGTTGCTTAATTACAACTTCTGTTGAGGGTCTCAAATCATTCCCTCTGTGGTAAGCAACTTCCGAGGACTCGAGCTGGAGTAAATTAGTGCGTAGTGTACGACTCTTGAACAGCCTCACGGGACTACTACCCGTGGTTGAATGGACAGAATTGCGATAATGCATTAGGAAATTGTCCACAGGTCTCTCGAGTTCACTGGACGTTCCTGCGTTTGTGGATTTTATAGCACCCTTTATCTTTCGCACAAAATTTTCAGCGATACCATTCGACTGCGGATGAAGTGGAGGAGTTACCACATGCTGGCAACCCATGGACTTTACCCAGTCTGTCACCTTTCGAGCAGTGAAATGACTCCCGTTATCTATAACCAGTGCATATGGTACTCCTTCTCGGCTGAATGTCTTGCAAAGTTCAGTAATGGTAAAATCAGAGCGCAGTGAGGTAGTGAAATAAACTTCTGGCCACTTGGACATTTTCGCACTCAACGCTTGTCAAGTTCTGCGGGGTGCCTTGTCTCGTGCAATGTGATCCGGGTCCTTTTCTGGCCGCGGTCATGGCCAAAAGCCTTCTAACCGACAGCAGTTACCGCGCGGCTTCAGGGAGACAAACTCCGAGCCAGCAGGAGAAGCATCCGTGATGACAGTAGATGGTAACTTGGTTAAAAATGCGTGTAAACCTGCATTGGTAGAAAGGAAATCGAGGAACTGTCGAAGCGCACACTCATGAATAAGAGACTACTGAAATGAGTTCAGTGAACAAAAGTCAAACAAGGGTTCTGCTTTAGATGTGTCTGGGATGAATCTGAAATAATACTGCAGTAAACCCAATAACGAACGAAGTTCTTAGAGAGACGTAGGTGAACGTCCATGCAGTAAAGAAGAAAAACGGTCAGGATCGGGTCGAAAACCATGTTTGCCTACCAGATATCACAAACACGTGAAATAAATGGTTGAAAAAACACATTTGTCGGGATTAGTAACAACATTATGTACACGGAACAGTTCAAGCAAAAAACACAAACGTTCGTCATGTAATTCCTTGGTTGGTGCGTGAACAATGATCTCGTCTTGATAAGCGACGACATGAGGGAGTCAATGGCACTTTGGAAAATTCCAGGTGATACACTGAGACCAAAAGGTAAAACGTTATACTGAAATAGTCCAAAAGGTGTAACGGTTGTTGTGAACTCACGGGATTATTTTTCAAGTGATATTTGTAGAAATGCATCTTTAAGATCCAACTTAGAACAGAATTTTGAACCATGAAACTGATGCAGAATGTCTTCCGGTTCCACCATAGAACAGCTGGTCTGCTTCAGGAATTTATTCACAGTAATGCGATAATCTCCACAAATTCTCGGAGTTTTCCTATTCCTCTTCAATGGGATCACAATTGGTGTATTCCACGTTGAAGCGCTCACTTGTGTTAGGACACCTTTCGCGACTAAGTGGTCGGTTGTCTTCTTCACTGGTTCCCGCAAGCCCAAAGGTAATATCCGACGTTTAAGGAATTTTGGCGGCTTCCATACCTCGAGAACAAATGAGACCATCTTGATACCACCTGAAGCCCTGGAACACTTAAAAATCAATTTTCGAAGACGGGAATGGTGACAGTCAGAGAAGAGCGACAAAGAAATGTGAAGTTTCTTCATGCAAATAAAACCAATAATTGAGGACTGCGAGTCAATGACAAGGAATGAGCACTGATAAGTATTGGATTTGGAGTCGGTAAGAGACAGTTCACACGTCCCTAATACAATCAAATCACAACCAGTAATACCCCCCACTGAAATGTCAACAGGTTTAATGTTTACAGGGGGTTGGAAACGCTGAATAACAGAATTAGAAATGAATGACTCTACACTGCCGGTATCCAAAATGAATGAAAGTGTAATAGAATGGTTAACAACATAGGTGCGAGCAACATGAAAAGATGAATATGGACTGTTAACGGCTGAGGATAGACTGAAAATCAGGAGAAAAACGAGACTGAGTACTGGAACTGTCAGTTACACAAATCCTAGCACTTCGACGAACGGATTGAATATGACCAA
The DNA here is from genome assembly GCA_948099385.1 of Fasciola hepatica. Taxonomy (NCBI): domain Eukaryota; kingdom Metazoa; phylum Platyhelminthes; class Trematoda; order Plagiorchiida; family Fasciolidae; genus Fasciola; species Fasciola hepatica. Next base: position 11,311,352 of record CANUEZ040000019.1, read on the forward strand.
TTTTACCGCAATCATGACATGTAACCTTACGAAAGCGACAAGTCAAACGTGAATGCTTCGCACCGGAAGACTGACAATTATCCCATCGTTACTGATTTCTCCGTTGAGGTGGGGACGAATTTCTCTACTATTGGATTCATAAAGAGGTTTGAATCAGTGCGGCTTCCGGGCTGTTGGCTTCTGGGCATTGACAACAGTAAACAATGTGGAAGGTTTCTCATGAACAACTGCGTTCACATCTTGAAATCGTTCACACAACAGTTTAGCAGACTCGAATGTGCAATCCGGAATCAACAGTAACCGTCTTTGTAAATCAATACAATAAATTCCGGCAATTAATCGATCACGTAACTGGATTTGTAACTGGTTGCCAGAATTGCATCAAGAAGCCTGAGTTTGCAGTTGCAAGATGAAATCGCAGATGGGCTGCTGCTCCTCACGAACCAATGAACGAAAGTTTTCTCGTTCCGAAACTTCGAAGTTAGCTGGCTGCAAATGTCGGAGAAGCAAATCTCTGAGTACTTCATACGGCTGAGAACTGGGTGGATGAGGAAAAGCCAAAGTTTTCACGAGAGAATAACCATCCCTTCCGATCACACATAAGAAATGAGCAGTTTTTCCTCGGAATCCACATTTTTTCGCGTCAGACACCAGATTTCGAAAAGTTCCAGGTAATCTTCAACTTCACGTTAAGTTCCATGAATATTCAGAGGCCCTAAGACACAGGAATCCATGACAGGTTTTTTTAACGCGACGCCAGATGTGATAATTCAGAATTGGACTAGAGCACTCGTACTATTCGCAGTGAACGCAATATAACTCCTGCCCGAACTACGCGCGACTGAAGTTCAAAAACGCTGACCGGATGAGCTAGCGCTGGAACTTGTATTCTGCGCAGTCGTAATGTACATAAACATGCAGATGCAATAAAACAACAAGAAGTACAGTCAATAAAAATCGCCACAAACATGTATAGTTGTGATTTGTGGTAAACTGTTACTAAATTGCAGAACGTCTTAAGAGTTCTTGATTACACCAAATGAGTAAAACAATTCCGAAAGAGAAGGTAGCTTGAGATTTCTTTCGAAGGAAATGACAATTTACGTACCTGCATTATCATCTTGTATCGCCTTGATTTCTAGCATTGATACACAAAAGCTTCAAGTCTTTCAAAGCCATACAGCGGTTCTTCTGCGATTCTTGGAATGGAGCGAAAAGCCTCTGGGTTTTAGTTGAAGACAATAAATTTCACTAACCTATCCTTGAGAACAACAATGAGTTCGTTTCTAAACGGCTTTTCGTTGCGCACTACCAAACCGGAAGCCGATTATTGCCACTCTGGGCCCAGTGGGCGCCGTCTGTGGTCACACTCAAAGAAAAGTACGTGAACGAGAAAAGTGAGGGAGGAAAATATAAATTTGCGTGAATGTAGGGAAAAATGGCACAGTAGCTTCATTTGGGGCTATTGGAAATCGATAAACATTTACCAGTGACTGCGGGGAAGGGTGCAGTGAGTGTGTCCAATTGTACGTCACTCACAAAAGGACGATTTGATGGCAAACTGTGAAAAACTTGCCCAAAACAGTAAAACAATAAGAGGTTCAATTCAACAATTTTGGGGGGCTCTTATGAGGATAACACTTTAATCTGGTTGCATAGTGGAGTGTTAAACACACACAACATAGGATGATTGCTTACGGCACGATCAAGGACTAAAATGTCATTCGGAGCTGCACTACCTACATTTCGGAACGCATATCGCTGACTTCGTGAATTTTTCGGTATGGTGATTCTGCTGGTCATGAGGGTCTTTTGATGAGCGACCTGAGATTTCCCAATTACAATTCATTAGGGAAACCGATAGGTGCACCTTACAACCGTGATATACGAGGTATTGCCTTTGGGTAACGCGAAATACCTGGCATATGATAGTTCAGAGCATGGATTACGTCATGCCGTTGCCTCGTGGTTAGCATAGCGGTCATAAAATCATCGGACAAGGACTGTTAAAGAGCATCCGCACGGTTCTTTCAAGCTGTATTTCTCGACCAGCTAAAAAAATTGAAATTGCATGGACGATCGACTTAGATGCGTTGGTAGTAAGTAGACCACTGCTTGAAAGATCCACAGAACCCAAATCTGTTGTTGGTCAAACTCTTTTGGCTTTACTTTAACAGCATGGACACCAGGAGTAACTGAATCTATTAGGAATTAAGATGGAAGTGATATTTGATAACATGCCGTTTTTCTTAACATGCATATTGACGGTGAATTTCACAACAAACAACACTACAGAAAAATTTCTTCAATGTTCGAGAAGATGTATGCATATATACAGGTATGCGTATATATATATATATATATATATATACTGTCACTAGTACATTCCTAATGAGATTTCATGAACTTCTGTGCAGGCTTTCAAGGAATTATTTTAGCCCAACGTTAGCACAACCGCGTTGGGTATTGTGCTGCTTGGGGTCTTGGATATCATATTGTAAAGGGGAATGCTGGGGCAAAGGAACGACGTGAACATCAAGGCAAACGGACGAACTAAACGAGGGCGACAGACAAAAGAACAGACGATGAATATGTCGGAGGCTTCCCGAAGCAGACAACAGGAGGCATACTGGCTACCAGAGAGGAAGCGGCAAGATAGCCCAGGTAAGGGGCTGCCGATCAAGCCATCAACTGAGACAATCGGACCAACCGAATAGAAATGATGACCAAGAGAGGCAAGCTATCGGTCACGGGCAACTGGCCAGAACGCAGCCGAAGCGCTCAAGCAGCGGCGATAGCAATGTTGGTGCCGCGCGGTCTGAAAAAGGGCCTTTATCAACGATTGTATGTGTTTCATGACTTGACTTGTTTGACCGGTGAAATACATGTAACCTGTCCTGTGTTGTCGTCCTTGTTACATTATTGCCGTGACCACACTCACGCAATGAGGTTTCCCTGGTCTGTTCCTTTCTCGGATGTTGATGCGGAGGAATGGATCACAGATTCTGAAAGGAAAGCTGCATGTTACGGTGTAAGAGGAGACACACCTTTGTTGGCGGCGCTTGAGGCAGTGCTAGCTGGGCTTGCCAGGGCGGTGTATAATCTGAAGATGGGAGGAAAAATAAGCCCTACTAATCGGGAGGTGCGTGCGGGGCTGGTGACGGAGTTCACACAGGAAGGTGATCGCCAGAAAACGATTGAATGATTCGACGCGGCTCGGTATGACAGCACCCAAGGCCCGGTTGTTCGTTATCAGCACCTGTTGCGCCAACTATCGATCGGGCTACCTGAGGCAAGTGGCGTAACTAGGGCACGCCGTGTTCGTGATCGTTTCGTTCAAAACATGGCCCCGAAAATCCAAGGCAGGTCTAGAATGGCAATTGCGTGCGGCGTGATGATACAGGACGCCTGTTCATGACTGTTCGCGCTGCCCAAGAAGTAACAGTTTCCCGATTAGAGCAATCGGAACTGGAATCCACGTTGCTGAAGATGATCGAGGAAATCGCGCAGTTAGAACTGGAACTCAAACAACAACAACGCAAGAATGAAGTATTGATGCATGAAGCACGAAGGTGTTTTGTATGTGGCAAGGTAGGGTATTTTGCTCAATATTGTTCAGGAAGACGCTTCTCGTCTTGTTTTTCTTTATCCACATTCAAGTCGAAGGGGGTGCCTATGGTTGAGATCATAATTGGGGGCGAACGTAAAATTGCAGTTGTAGATACGGGGGCTGGGATATCTGTGACACCTCGTGTGGAGGGGATTTTGGTAAGACCATGTGAAATACGAGTGCGTGCGGTCCGAGGGGAGGCTCTGAGAGTAGCGGAAAAGCAGCAGCTAGCGGTTTAAATCGGCGATGTTCGTGTGACACATGAGATGTTACTGGTTGAAGGGGTTGCTGAGACAATTGTTGGAGTTGATTTGTTGGAACGTGTAGGAGCCAAAACCGATTTTGAAGCTCATCGACTGCGAGTTGGGGAGAAAGATATCCAGCTGCAGTCCCGCTGGGACCAGCTGAACGGCGTTGGTGGTGTGAAAACTTCCTCTTTTCCAGGCTGTCCAAACCCGTGTGTCAGGCAGTGCATCGAGAGGTATGCGGAATTATTTTCGACATCAGATGACGAGTACGGCTTTTGTGATTGGCAAGAACATAGGATTAACTTGGTCCCGGGTACAGTGTGCAAACCAGTATAGCATAGGATACCGCGGAAAGTCGTACAGGAAGTAGAGGAGCAAGTCCGAGTCATGTTATCAGAGGGAATAATTCAGCAAAGCACTAGCCCGCATTCCTCGCCAGTGTTGTTACCGCAAAAGTCGGATGGCACGTGTAGATTTTGTGTTGACTTCCGGGAACTCAACCGTATCACAATTAAGGACGCGTTCCCAATGCCACTAACCGTAGAGATATTTAAGCAGCTTCATGAACCGGAGGAGCTGTCTTCAACCGACTTGGGGTCAGTCTATCGGCGACTGCCGGTGCTCGCGAGCAGCAGAGAGAAAACAGCGTTCTGTGTCAATGGGAAGCAGTATGAGTACCTCCGGATGCCTTTTGGGCTGTGCAATGCACCGGCTACTCAGACGTTTGCTGCTGCAGGTATTGGAAAGCCTGGATGGTGTTGTGGTGTATGGGGATGATATTGTGGTATTTTCAAAGACGATTGACGAGCATGTGGCCAGACTAAGCACAATCCTGGGATGATTCAAAGCTGCGGGTTTGAAATTGAGTGCAAAGAAGTGCCAGATAGCGCGTGACAAAGTCATTTGTCTAGGACATATTGTTGGAGGAAGAGAACTGCAACCCCTACCCGTGAAAGCAGAGACGGAGCTTCCCTTCGCCAAAATCAAGGCACCGACTGAGATCTTTCCTTGGCCTGGCTGGTTATGGCGCCAAGTTTGTGCCAAATTTTGACCAGAAAGCTGGTGTCCCCTTTCAACTACTGAGGAAGAATAAGAAGTTCGAGTGGACGTCAGAAACGGAGGCGGCGTTCAGAAAAATCAAGAAAAGTTCAACAAACCCTCGAAGTTGCTTGACAATACCAGGCCGCATGAGAAATTCACCGTAGCTGTGGATGCCAGTGACTTCGGAATTGGCGCAGTATTGGCACAACCGTCTGGGGGGATCGAGCACGCCAGCCAGCTGCTCACAAGTGCCGAAAGGAAATACTCTACCACGGGAAAAGAATGTTTAGCAATCGTGTGGGCACTGGAAAGGTGGAGAACATATCTGATTGCTACTAAATTTCGCATCAAAATGGATCACAAGCCATTGACGTGGTTAATGACAACACGAGATCCAAAAGGGAGAATGGCACGGTGGGTATACCGCCTGTTAGAATTCACCTTTACAATGGAGCATGTTAACGGACGAGAAAACGAAACACCTGACGCATTATCCCACCCGATCCCAGACAACCAACTGTCGGCTAAAGCGATCCCAATGAACCGGCTAATGTCAAGTGATAATGTTTTCAGCCACCAAAGAAACGACGGTCTGGACCAGATGGGAGCTCACCCGTGCTGCACGACCTACTGAAAATTTGAGAGCGATTGCATGCAGAAGATGGCAAGCTTTTCGTTGGCATTGAAATGGGACAGGGTCTGCGACCCAGACGACTGTCTTTTGTCTTTCCTAGGCCGTGCGTGAGCAGGCAATACAGCTAGCGCACGAAAGTGCTCACATAGGGCAACAACGAATCTTCGAATTATAGCGACGCACAGTCTTCTGGTCCACGATGCGGCACGATGTTGATGACTACATACGAACTTGCCCTGATTGTCAGCGGAACCGAGAGCACGTAACAGCGACACCGCCAATGCAGCCCATAGAAGCACAGCGAGTTTTTCAAAGCTGGGGTTTGGATGTTTTTGAGCCTTTACCTGTGAGTGCTACTGGAAACCAGTATATCATGGTTGACCATGTGTCTCGCTGGGTGGAAGCATCCCGATACTGGATCAAACAGGCGATACGGTCTCTCGATTGTTTATTGATAATGTGGTGGAGCGATTTAGTGTACCAGAAACGGCCATCACTGACCAGAGTCCCTGCTTCGAATCGAAGAAATTTCAAGACACGTTGGAGCAGTGGAGAATCCGGCGAATACGGAAGTCGCCTTACTACCCCCAGGCAAACGGAATGACGGAAGGATTCAACAGTGGTGTTGGATCAGTTAAGACTGATCCGTGACGTGTGTTACAGCGTGACTAATAAAAGTCACCCGAGCAAGTTTGGCATTCCGTGAAGAAACTGCCAGTGACTTAATTGTGCTGATGAGCGATTTGCGCCTGGTTCTGAACAGCTGCTGAAATCAGGTAACCTAGTGATCCTATTTGCGGCAAGGTCGCAAATGCTACTGGTGACCGACTACCTGATGCTGAATCTAGATGAACTCCTGAGGGCACCTGAAATTCATGTGCAATCACAACTCGCTGGCTCGAAGAAATGATTTAATGATGTTGATTTTTGTGTCTCCGAAGAGCAGCTGCATTACCACTGCCATATGGCTGACAACGATCTGTTTGAATAGACGTTTCAAGAAAATGTAACGCAGTTTATGCTCATATTTCTACAAAAAATTTATAATTCCGTGGTGGTTTCGCAAATTCTGTTCCAAGTATATAATGTTTTCCTTGATTAAACCGCTACTGAGCAAACCGACTGAAAACCGATGTTACGAACGGGCTGTGTGCTACGAGGATAGTATAAGCTGAATAGAAACAGTGGTAAAATGACACATCCTGAAGTAATTCTGTCGTTGAAAATAGTTAGGACGCGTTGACCATTACCACGTGGTAAACACTCGCTAGAGGTAAAGGGGTTAGATAAATGATCTCCAGTAGACGCCCAGGCGGCACAGAGGGACAATCGACGGTCCCCGGTGTGGCCGTCCCAGGGAAACTCAATTTCATTTTTCTTAAATGACGTTGAATTTGCCTCCAAGATATATGAAAGACTGTCTTTGTACCTGAAATACCAGAAAAGGTTCATTAATTCTTAGCAAGGGTCACTGATTGCCCCTCTAGGAGTACTGCTGAGTGTTCCCCAAAGGGTACAGTCAGGGGACGGTCAGTTATGAACCCTGGAAAGCATGAGGTCGTATCATACTAATAACAGAATCTGATTTTTATTGCTATTTATTGAACTGAATGTGTTAACGCTAGTCGGTAACCCGCCGGCATCACAGGACAATTTGCGACCTAACCTGACCCGACCGTCCCCTGAGTGTCCCCTAATGGGGGAATCTCGCAAACTTTCTGAAATAAAAATCGTTTTGCCTCAAAGGCGTGCAAATTAATGTCTTCAAACTTGAAATAACATTCATTGTCTTAAAGTTTACGTTATTATTGAGTTGGCTATAGTTTTAGTCCTTATTATTGCATTATTATGACGAACTGCTTGATTCAAGGTACGCTTTGGAAACATTATTACCACTATTATTGCTATTATTAAATTATATTATTATTATCAACAATCGAGATATTATCACCATAGCTCTCTATAATGTAAGTGATATATGAACCATCTGTACAAATATTTCTGTTTTTTATTTCAGATGAAAACGATGAAAACCGGCCGGATATTTCTTACAGTGAGGATAAGTAAACATATATATGACAAATAAATTTGTTTCATGTTTACAAGTATTTCTCATTTTTGGTTCATTGTATTTCTCTTCTTATGTCCGGAGAAATGCAACCAAGTGCAAAAGTGCTTTACTATAGACTATAGTACTATATTACCCATGCAGCATGAGTGTCCACTTGACCGACACCGGAGTGTTCCCTGAGTGTCCCTTTGACCGTACCACTGAGTGACCCCCAAAGAAGCAAGGAAATAGACGCTCATGGAACGGTCACTGAGGAACCCGGAAAACCCCCATGGAGCGTATTCTAGTTACATTCTCGCCTAATAAATAATAATTATATTGCTATTCAACGATATATCATCATCTTGTAAGACTGGGATAGGGCCTATACATAAGTCCACCTCGGTGAGCTACCATCTACACCTAGTATACGGACTTACGTATCCTGTAGAATGAAAAACAAAGTGTGACATATTGGCATTCAATGGACGCTTAGATGACGATAGTCAAGCTGACCAGGCCAGTTGTTGTTATCCCAGAGGCCGTTCCATGCAATAAGAGTCTTTGAAAACACAAGTCCAAAACATTCGATTGCACGATATATTCCACAGCATTTCGCTGTATCCTTACTAATGCATATTTCAGACAAGGTGGTTGATTTTAGAGTCTTTCAAATATCTCCCAGGCAGTTAACGTTCACTGGCGTCATATATGCCACTTTAGCTTATTCCGGGGTATTTTCGCGGAACAAAAGTCGATTGTGTTAGCATGTTAACGCTGAGGATGGAATGAGAACAAATTCAGTTTGCATCTTTGGAGACAATCCGTGTGGACCACTTCGTCTTCCTTAGCGCCCAACATACTTATAAAGAATGTATTACCTATGAACTATTCGTTTAGGTTCAGTGTGAAGTCTAGACCCACTAATCTACATTGAATATTGGTCAGGTCTGCTACTTTGTTTCCTTATCACCCATTTTTCTTGTACTCTTTCCCAGCTGATTTTGTGGCATTTGCTTCATTTTGCCTACTAGCTACCTTTTTCAGTAGTAAATAGCGAATCCGGCCTTTCCAAGGTGTCCTCAGATTTATTGTCCACATTGTCCGCAGTGGTGAAAACGATAAAATTTGACCGCTTCGCAGTCACGTACCTTGAACGACCGATCACAGCAATCCGTGTTTTACCTGCAAGGACCAGCGATCTTCTGCGGGGGGTTGCGCGTGTTCAATCTGCAAAACACAACAAGGCAAAACTCAACAGGATACTATGAAATTCGCAACTTCCCAGTTCGGATGAGAATATTTACTGGTCTCGTCAGTGTAGGCACCGGTGACATCAATAATTTTCTGTGAATTCGATGGGATTTTCCTCGGTCTAAATTTGGAACGGCCTAGTGAAATTCGTGTTGCTGATCGGGCTAATTTCCCAATCTTCGACTTTCAGTAAGCTTGTAACAATGAGCATCTATACGGTAAAGAACAGCTGAAAATTAGTGCATTTTAGAGGTCCCTTATTGACTGAGTACGGAGTTACGTCTAGTTATACCGTGTGAACCTGACCGCAATTCCGTGTGTTAGGCCATATCACGAAAACCGCCGGGGAGGAAGAAAACTACCGTAGACAAAATTGAGAAGCCTATCGGTGAAAAATACCTACTTCGTGCATATTTCAAAACTGGATAGACCGGAAGCCACGTGTTTGTTTATATCCAGTTGAACTGATTGAGTTTTTGGCTCAAACAGTAGATCAGCTTTCAGAGGCACCCGGGTGTGGGGAGCGAGTCGACGACTGAGGTACGCAAACGTAGAAACGTGCGTAGAATGGCCTGATAGAGAATTTTGAATACTCGCACTTAGGTGATGGTAACCCGTGCGATACACCTGTTGCTACATCAATCACAAGTCTCTTACGAAATCAGCGCATTTAAAAACCACAGTAAGCCACATGGAAAATAATTAAATGAAACATTGTACCTTTCGAATCCACTTGGGCACAATAAATGTACTGATGCCATATTCGATGGGCAAAACAACGTTCTGTAAAGTCACTCAACCTATGAGATATTCGTCGTAGTATCAAACATATATCAGCCATGACAACTGAGATTCACTTAGAATTTCACATGTTTATATCTCAAAAAGTATTCGCCAAGAAAATATACTCAGATGCTTTTTTCGACGAGCACAAACGCTTTCCAATAACTACCACTGAAAGACTACAAAGGCCTGCTGTGAATGTGACAGGACTACGCAAAGAACCAGGTGAACGATATTGCCGTGTTTCACACCGGACTGACTAGAAACTGTACGTGAGCAGAACGACCAGATCTGAACTGTAGTTGCAATGACCCCTCATTCCAGTAGGCAACATTTGTTTCATTACCTTTCCATATTTTACTAGTAAAAGATACAACTTCAGTACAGTCTGAGAAAGTGTGGACAATACCCATTATCATGTAAAGAAGACAAGTCAGGCGGACCGTGGTTTTCAAAGTTTATAATCTTGCCGTCAATATTTATGAGACGTAAAATCCGAGGGATGGAGAATAAATACACCAATTTCGTTTATGTGCGTGTGTATGTGTGTATAACTATGTGAGGATGTTTGGTGTGAAGTGGAATCGGTCAGGAGGCCGTCCCACTGGTAAATGGGATGGTGTGATTGGGTCACTTTGGTTTCATTGCAACAACCACATTTCGGTCCTTCGAATGAAATTAAAACTACTTCGGTAACCGGAGTCTATTGAATCTCTTACCATCCTCGCAAGCATGCAGTGGATGGAAATTTGTTGCCAGGACGGTAAAGCAACAGAAAAATGACTACTGTGTGAAGAATAACGCTCATCAAAATGCTAACGGCTTGTTTATCGCGTTATTGATGTGATTAGTGGCTGGTGGTGGTCATCGTGGACTTTGAACAGTAGCAATCCTGGTTCGATTCCCGCCACCTACGGTCACTTCCCCATTTGGCCGCTTTTCATTGGCCGTGGCCCCCTTCCTGAATTGTTGTATTTTGTCGCATAATAAAAAAGAAGTAAAAGTGGTGTTTTTGGTATTTTTAAATTCTGCTTACTTTTTTCCCATTATCAGTTAACCTTTTTTCCTCTTATCCAGATGTATCTTTGCGTTCGTCGATCTTGATACGATTATAGTGGACAGAAGAAATGTTTTGGGAAAATAGTCATTGCAAGAGAGAACTTGATTTTATCAAGTGGTTGCAAAATCGAATCCTAGACTTTTGATCATTTGACATTTGGCCGCTGGGCGTTCGGTTGCCGGACATTTCGTCCGATGAGCATTAGGTCGATAAACATTTCGTTTGCAAATGCTACTATGTTTCCCCGAAAATACGATCTGCAGTTATATTTATTTCTGTCTCAGATATAAAAATAAACGTTTATGCACGTACAGAATTCTACATTTATTCAAATACTGTTATGTCATCTTCTGGGATATCGTAAGAATTTCCGGAATCTGAATTATTTGCAACTTCATTGGATTCCGAAACACTGAACCCAGTCTCTCGAATCCAGAATTAAAACTTTCTCTAAACGAGCATTCATTCATCATGTGGCCTGCTCGAATTGCATTGACAACACAGTGGTCAGGGTCTTCATTCCGTGAACTCAACACCCAAGTCACGACCTCATCCGATCTAGGCTTTAGAAAGTTTCCACGATAATTACTCTCCATCATACTTTCAACGTAGTCGTTGATTTGTATATGCAAACGGTCCTTAAAAAGTTCTCTTATTTGCAAAATCAGGAGTCTGGCAATATGAAGTCACTCCTGAGTGAATCACTATTCGATTTGTTATTCTATTCGCACGGAAGTTCTTCATGCCCTAAGTGTGTTAGGTGTCCGCTGAATCCCAGGCTAGCAGACCCCGTTGGTCACCAGAAAGATTGCTGCATGGCAATAATGTTACGTAAATTTTCATAAAAGTGTAAAAGGTAAAACGCCGAAGAAAATTGGAGATGGGGATTAAAGGACTCAACATTGTATGGTTGAATTCAGTTCCTTGGGATCTACTGTAACAATGACGCTAGATAAATGGGACATTCAAGAGATTACGAATAATGAAAAACGAACGAACGAGGAATGCAATCAAAAGCAAACGAATAGTTCACGCAGTTGCGGTCGTTTTTTTTCAAACACAGTAAACCCACGTCGACGAAATGTCCGGCGACCAAAAGTTTATTTCATGGGATATTCATCGATCAAATGCCCGGAAACGGTGTCATCAAGACACTAAGTTTAGCTCCGTCACACAGCCACACTCAGTTTCGTCAACAACAGTTTCCCATTTCATCCGAAGACAGTGCGATGTTATCATGTGAACGAAAATCTTATGCACTCCTGTGTATGTCATACAGTTCACTGAACCAAAAGGCACTGCGGTAAACACATCCAGCGAAATGTGATTATCGGGGGTAATTTGCATATATGGTAATTAACCGGTTGGTCATCTCATCACTAATTTTGTCTGACTTAGAAAAATACGTTATCTGATGAACAGGTCAAAGATAAGCATTGTTGTTTGAACTTAAGGGACCTTACCGTAATCGAGAGTGAAAGGCATCCCTACAGTGACCACCTAGTGAGAAAGGTGTCTGCTAGCTTCACACCGGAATTTCTCCAGCCTTAGACTCGCAACTTAGGACGGCTGAAATGTTAATTGAAAGTAGTTGATTAGGATAAGGCCAGTAATGAACCGTATTTTACCAGCCGCGTGTTATCTTTGAGGTGAGTCATTTTGTTCACACACTGATATAGTCAAGTAGCATAGAAGTCTATCACATCAAAAAGAGCAAAGGTTTGAATTCTAGATTTACTGGACTTTGTCGTACTAGGCATCACTTTGTCATTTCAGCTACCCTAAGTTGCAAGCCTAGATTGGACAAATTCCGGAGTGAAGCTAATAGACGCCTTTCTGCCATGTGACGGATACTAAATGCAACCATTGACAAGTAAGCGATCGTCCTGTTCGATCAAATGGTTTATAGGCTGCATTATCGACCGATGAACGAGTCATGGTCATTTCCACACTCAACATCCCATTTACCTGTCATTCTTTGCCGAAGTCACTCTGCACTCATAGGGTACGCGTGTGCAAATGCACGTGTATACACGCCAGTGAGTGAACATGCACATGCACCATCTAGGAGCATTCAGTTTCATTCTGCTTTGACATATTTTCATATGAGATCGACTATGTTCCAATTCCGTTATATTTCACCAGGTTCGGCCCAATGTTGTCTAATACGACGTTATTTGCAGTGACTTAGAGGTATCCATCCATTCCTAGACAACATGTGGAGCAGTCTGACGGATATGAGAGTTATGCTTCAACGATGCAGATGACTCAAAATGAATGTCAACTGAAAACGAAGGTAAATATACATGTAACATCGACTAATCTCAGCACTTTTGTATCTAGCAACAAGCTACGGTAATGCACGAGCGACTGAGCGGTCACAACGAGAGTACAACATAGGGTCAACCACACGATATAGGTGACGTCAGTAGCCTTATCACAATACGGCGGCCAGTGTTGCGACAATTACCGGTGGATGCGGGGACCTAGTTGGGAACTCCTATAACTGCAAACTTACTGCATGTGCCTCCAGACGATTATCTTCATCCCGATGAAAACTGCCCAAAAACAACCGTCTGGCATCCGCTGGTTACTCGATCGAAAATAGTTACACTGAAGCGGTAGGGACTGCTCATTGCGCAAGGAGGCAGCACCCCTGTTTTGGTCCTATACTGGCTTTGGACAGAGAGGATTTTATGGACAAAAATCCTAAATCCGGTGGCCCTTGTTTCAGTCGCCTCTGGCTATAAAATAAGGCAACGGTCCCGTTGATTGTGAACGTGTGATTCGTCAGTCCGACGGGGCTACGTAGACTGATGACACCAGTGACGAATACGTTTGGTCTAAGGAGTAGAAAATGCGCATAACAGAGAATCACCGCTGCACGCACCCCCTCCACACTGTTTGGTTGCAAAAAGAGTACCAGAACAGTGGTCAACTAGAGGACGGCGAATGCTCTTCGGCCTGTTGTGTTCAGAAATCATAGAATGCGGGAACACCATTTACTAACGCACGCTCTAGCAAGTACGGACAAATGAGAGAGCACAAGCTGCGCATGCAATCGGTACGGCCAAGTCAGGCCATCTGGCGCGTAACGAAATGTGATTGGATGAATGGTGCAGTCAGATGCTAGGTGCGTATCTATAACTAATCGTGGCAGCAATTGAGAATGAATAAATAGGCAGTCATTAGGGTGCGTGCGTGAGACTGTCTGGCTGCTTACGTGACTTCTTGAACGGACAGAATACGGTCCTGCTTTGGCCTGAAGAAAGAGGAGCGGAACCGTGAAAAAGACCGCTGCTGTAGTGGCGGAGATATCCCAAACACTAGAATGGCCTTCAAAGTCGTCCAGATTCCTAACAATTCCCTCTCATATTATTCCAGTTGCTGTACTTTCGCTCTTTTTCACTTAAATTAGCGACCTCGCGGCTGACTCCTCCGTAGCTATAATTGAGTATGCTGATGTCATATCTATTTGTCATGCTGTACCAACCGAAGAGGAATCTAATCATTTTCAAAACATTGTGAGTCGTTCTGAGCTCGCCGATATGTCCCGTAAGCTTGCCTAATGTTCTCAGTCCATTTTCACTTTCAATCACGCAACCTTCCCGAATGATCAGTATACCCCACGTATCCCTCAATTACACAGAGTTGAATCAATTTAGTACCTCGGAGTGATGTTAAACATCAACCTCGGTTTGTCAATAGCGTGCGTAAATTGCCTTGCCTTATCTTCCAAATTCGATGGCTCTGGCAATTCTGCAATAAATCAATCTTTATAAACACCTTTATTTCTAAATGAGTTTAACCAAACTAAGTCATTTACTCCCCCGTAATATTTTTTTATAGTGAAGTCCAAATTGGCGAAACAATTCCTATTCTATAATTCATTCTCAAGCCGTTTGCAAATTATATGGGAGACACTAGACAAAAGATCATGCGGATAGACATGGAATAGACACCGATCATGGGCAGGGGTTTGTTACAATCAAACTGTCCTTGCCATGTGATTGGTTTATCTAGCTTACGCCCTCTGGGTGACTGGATGACAGATTCATTCTGTCTCCATCGCTCATAGGCCACGGAAGGTGAAGTACATGGACCAAAAGCTTTTGAGTGCGGAGGTCAGGGATCAGCTTCTTGATTCCAATTGACTCGGCTATCGCTAGAGTGCGCAAGTGAGCACCCTTACATTTGTTTGGCCGGGGGGGGGGGGGGGTGGACACGACATAACCTTGAAAGTCGTGTCTGGATTCGCCTGATGTCCGGTGTCAACTGGGTGCTCGAAGATTGCTCTGTTTACCGATCCGGTCTGTCTTTGGTTTAACCAGCGTAGGCGAAGCTGTAAGGTCGCTAAACCTTACCTTGCAGCTCCTTCAGTAAACTTGGTCTTCGATCCTCCGTTCTACATGCACCAACTGCATGTTACCCTAGTGCTTGGAGCTGTACGAACATGTTAACCAGAACGGTATTCTCCATGACCCGTCAGAACTAGAAAGCGATCGGGACAGATAGTGATTAGCGTGTGTTTGAGAGCGTGCGCAAGAGTAACGGTCAAATGGCAACTGCACTTGGCAGTTAGCGTTCAATTTAACGATAAACGTGTTAAAAGCATGAAGGAAGATGACTCTAGCTACGATGCTTTCTGATCCGAATGGACTGGCGTTTATTCCATGTCTATCCGCATGATCT
This sequence comes from Fasciola hepatica, assembly GCA_948099385.1. NCBI lineage: Eukaryota > Metazoa > Platyhelminthes > Trematoda > Plagiorchiida > Fasciolidae > Fasciola > Fasciola hepatica. The sequence continues at coordinate 11,326,724 of CANUEZ040000019.1, forward strand.
TTTGTCTAGTGTCTCCTATATAATTTGTAAACGGCTTGAGAATGAATTACAGAAAAGCTACTGTTTCGCCATATTGGTCTTCTGTATGATACATTGGGTATATTTCCCGTCCTACTTATATAAATCCCTCTAACGACAGCTCTCGTTCATATTCCCCTTTAGTTTCTGCTGATCTTGAAACTTTATCTGTCGCAGACATTTTTGAAATTCCTCGCAAATCTACAACGTCGTCGGCTGCTGGTCCTGATGACCTTCCTCCAATGATTCTCAGGTATGGTGCAGCTCAACTTGCCACATCTATCACTATTTCGATAAACGAGTCTCTATCCAGATGTTCAGTTCCAGGCCTGTGGCCTCCAGTTTTTATCATTCCAATTCCTAAAGGCTGAAACACCTCCGGTGTAAATTAACTCTTTCGTCCCATAGCCCTGACATCTGCTGCCCCTAAAGTCACCGAAAAGCTATTTTCACCCGTCTTCAAAGGCATCTTGATATGCCCCCTGACCCTTTTCAGTTGGTTTATAAACCCAAAAGATCCACCCTTGATGCTGTAGCCTACTTGGTCCGTTCTATCACAAAACTTTTAAACAGCTCTGAACGATCTGTCCGCTACGTATTCCTCGGATAGTCTTCAGCCTTTGATTTTACACCCCGATCTCGTCTTCTTCAGAAGCTTGAAGCTTTCTATGGTCCCGCACAACTTCTTTCCTGGCCTTCGCACTATTTTCATAGTCTTTTCAGCAAACTAAGGCCGGGCAAATCATCTCAAAACCACTTGCTGACAAATCCGGTGTACTCCCGGGCGCAGTGCTATCCCTTTTTCTATTTCGACCTACATTACCGAGTTTCCGGTTGCTTTTCCACCTAACATATTCACACATGCTGATGACATTGTCCTATGTCAAGCTATTTCTAGTTACCCGAACCTCAGGAAATTTGATGTAAACGTATCGCTAGTAGAATGTTTCTCTTCTCACTTGGGTTTAAAACTGAATTCATCTAAATGCCTCGAATGTGTTTTCAGTCTCTCTCGCTCACCTTTCCCCTCTAATCTTGTTGCGTTGAATTCCATATCTCTACCCAGAGTTAGATCCGTCAAGTATCTGGGTGTTAGCCTAGGCACCAATTTACGATGGACATCTCGTATTCAGTACCCAAGCAGCACGCCTAACGTACTCCCAACCGGGAGCAAATTTGTACGAACTCGCAATTCAATGCCTGCTATAATCCGAGTTGTCGGACGGTGTCCGTTGTTGTTGTGTTAAGCGGTCGCCGGATCTGAAATATCTGCATGTAAAAAGGTAAGAAAGCCGCACTTAAGAAAAAGTTGGACAACAAAGAATACAAGCATGCAAAGTTCGGAGGTAGTGTGACTAAGAATTGTTTGAAGCGAAACAGAAATACCTGATTTTCTTATATCAAAGCAGCTATATTCAATGAAACTGGAAAATATCGAAAAGTTCGGAACTAGTACACTGGACAACGAGGATGTTTATTTATCGAAAATAGGACTGCGACTTACAGTTACTTATAAACTATGAACTTAATCTGAGGAACATTTAGAGTTTCGGCTGGTTTACAGAACAGAAAACACGAAACTGCATAGAGTGGCTGAAGCCATAGCCATCAAAAGACAAAAACCAATACCGTGCAAACAGAAAGATCTCTAGGTGACATTATGTTTACCATGGTGAGACACTTTCGTAATTTTTTGTCATGCTTTCGCTCATATGTAAACTGTCACACTTACTGTTGTCCGTAGTATGCACGGTGTAAAGATGCAACGAAATCGTCCTGGACATCAGTCATGCAATATTGTGATTATGGCTTCTCAATTCATACATAGTAATATAAGTATCACAATATTTGTTAATAAATATCTGCCTCACTAAAACAACATATTTTGTTTTACTGAATGCCCTTGTGACCAGGCCGTGCCATCGCAGTTTTCTATGTTCTCTGTTGGCAGGATGCGTGGTTCGGTTTTTCTATGATGAAAAGAGATTCGTCACTCATAGAGGGAACTAATGTGCACTTTTGCCATTTTTTTAACTCTGGTGTATTGCTATCTTCCCATTTGTATAATTCCATCAATATATATATATATATATATATATATATATATATATATGCGTATACATGTATACATGCATATATATCCTTGGACGTTTTGTGGTGTTGTTTTTCGGGAAATTCACTCAATACTGAGTACTAATCTCACATTCACTTTCTGGGAATCAGAATACATTGTTGTAACTAAAGAGACAAGTTTGAAGAGGTACTGAAGGAGCAAGAAGGTCCTCAGTGCGAAGAAATGCCTCATTTGTGGCAAGGCCACATTATGAGGACACCGGCTTTCTTATCCTAATTTACAGTCCATAGGTATGCTCAGCAAAGCCAAATGTTGTCAAGTATTTATTTAATCCTAAAGCCTAATAGATACGGTTATTCGTGGTGTCCTCGCTGTTGAAGATTAGTCACACGAGTTGGGCCGGCAGCGTATTTGTAGTTTAGATATCTTAAGTGAAAATTTGCTCACTACCAGCACATCAAAATCAATCATTTATGCAGACTAGCGTATTTGTGAATTACTTTGATATTTTCAAGCCAGTCAAGAGATACAACTTGGAAGAATTGTGTGCCGACATCAACGTGGACTCTCTCTTACAGTCCTTGTCCGATGACTTTATAAACTGCATGCTAACCCCGAGGCAACGTCGTGACGTGCTGCACACTTTGAGCTATCGTTTGCCGCGTATTTCGCGTGACCCAAGGGCAATGTCTCATACAATACGGTTGTGGGATGCAGCTATCGGCTTCCCTTGTGGATCGTATTTCGGAAAGCTCAGGTTGTTCATCGAGAGACTGGCATGATCTGCGGAATAATTACACCGAAGAATTCACGAAGTCAGCCGCGTGTTTCAGAAGTAGAGACAGTGTTGCTCTGGATGACATTTTGACTCCTGTTTGTGCCATACGCATTCGCCATGTGTTCCGTAAGTTTTTTGCTCCGCTATTCAGTCAGACAAAATCATCGTCATCAACGAACGCCCCGCAAAGATAGTAAACTGACTGATAATGTAGATTATCTGACACGGATTGAGGAAATAAAGTGATAATTACGAAAGGCGTTGAAAAGCACAAGCGGGGTCCATTCATATTTATGACCCTTAAGGATTTAGGGTGGTTATTATTAGAGGACGACAAGCGTGAGCAACAAACAGTTTGGCAAATCTATTCTACTAGTACAATCGAAATTAGAAGAAAAGAGATTGTTGTAGATCAGAAATCTCGGCGACTACAAGGTCCAAAAGAGTTGTAGGATTTTACCACAATTTCATTACAATTCACTTCAGTCTTAAAAATGAAGTTTAGTGAAGTAGAACTCGCCAGCATATCCAAATTCCCCCAAGTTACTTGAACTAATACCTAACTACAACTAACAGAGACTCCATGGACTACCGGGCAACAAGAAATATGTTCAAGTATGAAATAAGCACAGATGACTGTGCAACGAAAATAGTAGTTACAGTGAATTCTTCTAGAGCTATCCCACGTGGTTATCATACCTACTAAACGTCCTTAATTAAATTAGTGTCAGAAAGCTGACAATCGTTGACAAGATGCAAATATTAGTTTCGTCACATTTCGCACTTATAAAAAGCTGCTGAACCTTGTTAGAGTAAGTGCCATTAAACGGACGGTCCACAAGATGGATGTCATACACTGAGGCGGACCACTGCATTTGACTATTTTTCTTGGGTCGGACTTCCACGAAGTCCATACAACCAGTTATCAAAGGCAGGCAGGAAGATACGATAACATATCATGACAAGTGAGGCATTTGTATTCACATAACCCAACCATCATATTGCTCCGGTTATTTTTGCTTCTCTTCCTACTTTTCTATACTACTGACAACTTTCAGTTCTTAGTTAGGCCACTGTTGAAAAGTGGCAACCAGAACAGCCACAATCCAATAACCGTTATTGATTGTTTAAATTTGACTAGATTCGTTGAAGATTTTCACGTTCACGAGACCAAAGTGAATATACGAGATTAAACCACAAACGGATTAGTGATAAACTATGTCCAAATGGATGACATATCACTGGTCCAATACTACATAAGTTTCCATTCGACTCGGATTTTCTTTTCAAGGCAACAGTAAATTGACCAACATGGTCCGCTTATTCGTAACGAACGATTTCATGTCCGTTGAATTACCACTAAAGGTTCACTCATTTTGCGTGGGCAGCTAGATCCGATTACTTAGGGGTTAAAAAGGCACCTTCGAATGTTTAATTTGCAAAATCTGGTGTCGTTCACCGATTTCTTGAGCTGACAGTGCCGCGCAATTTTCCTCGTGAATATCCAGAAAAAGTAAAAATCCAACTACTGTCACTATTTTCAGTAGCAATATTAGAAATTCGAAGCTCGAGGGCTTTAACCGTTCCCAAAGAACACTGTACCTTCTTAGCATCTAGAGTAATTTTTTCAGGAGGTTTATCATCAAATTGTCTGTCCTTGGATGGCGTAAAATTGGACACACTCACTGCATTTATTCACACAATCACTTGTAAGTGTTTACCGCCTTCCCATAACTCCTGTGACGCTGTTGTCCAGATCTTGCATACGTTCACCGAAATTTATTTTTTCTCCATCACTTTTCTAAATGACTTACTTGTCTTTGAGTGTGTGCGCGCCCATTGGGCTCGGAGTGGCATTACCCGCCGGCTGCTAGTCTGGAATTGCGCAATAGAAAGCCTTTCATAAACACAGGTTCATTGTTGCCGTCAAGGGCACGTCCATGGACTTCGTTGTCTCTAACTAAACCGCAGATGCTGTTCGTTCCATCCCAAGGTTCGCAGAAGAACCGGTATCCGTCTGTGAAAGACATTAAGCGTTTTTTTATCGAAGCTCACCGCTCACCGCTTCTGACAGCTTTAATTGGGTGTAGTCGCTTCCAGTCGTTCTCTTAGGTTTGCGTTCCGCTTATAAACTTGATATTAGCGCGTCAGCTGCGAAATTAGCTTTTCATCGAACTCTTCGGTAAGCCGGGGATTACTTTACCATGGGTCGCGTGAACGACGACGGTTTTATTTCATGTGCTCAACAGTTAGCTGCCCCAATGAGCCGTTTGCAAATGCCTTCTCTACGACTACAGTCTCGATCGACCTACATTCCGCCTGGACTGTTCTTCTGCGCCTACATCCTTATGCGCATGGAAAGCTTTGGAACATCTCTACAGCAGCCTTATGAAAGTCCATATGCGGTGCTCGAGAGACGCGATCCAGTTTACCTCATTGACCGAAACGATGAACATGAAACTATATCGGTCGACCGTCTTAAGGTTGCGCACCTTGACGGTAGTGTAGAAAAGGAGACACTGCTCGAAGATAGTATCCCAATAGTTTCTTCACCCATCATAGATGCCACTCCCAACCTCAAACAGCGCCACCCGAAACCGTGGAACCACAGCGAATGACGCGATCTGGTCGGCATGTACATTGACCAAAGCCTGTCGTAGACAGTTTCCATTTCTTCAATACCACTTAAAGTTTCAAATTTTATAAAACCATTTTGAAAACCAGAAAAGCATTTCGTACATTTTAAAATTCGCGTACTTCACCGACCAACCGGGGTAATTTGTTTGTTGCGGCCTGGGGATGACTGGGTTTGAATGTGTAAATTCACGACCAAAAGCTACTTTAGAGAACAACCAATTAGCACTTAGCTCTAAACAGTTTGCATGCTGTTCGATGCCACAGGGCTGTGTGTTGTTTGTCTGCTAGCTGTAAGGACAATCGGTTTCCGCCAATTGAAAAACACATTTTTGACTGTCTGCGTGAGGATGGTTGAGCCTTTAGCTCCTTTAGCTAGTATTGCATCCGGTGTTGCTTTAAAACGTACATGTGATCGACATGGTTTCAGTACAAACAGTCCTTCACCTATTCCACTGATTTGTAGCATCTTTTGGCACGCGTCGGAACTTTTGGCTTGTTGCCCATTCCATAGGCCATTCTCGGGATCTAGTTAGTACCTGGTATCCGGAGTACTAAAGGTGTGCAACGGTTGTGGATTGTCAAGAATCATCTCGTGGATATACTTTGGGCGTGATTCAATATTTCTGTTAAGAAGTCTCATGATATGCTGCCCCACAGAGATTAAGGAAACACGACAGGTTATCATTAGGTTATTTGAATGGCCTCCTAGGTATCCGGATATAAATCCGTGAGACTTCCATCTGTGGTCCCACTTGAGAAGAAAAGTATTTGAAGGTAGAAAAAAACGATGGGGGACTTTAGGACACACATCCGGTTCCAATACAGGTGTGCTGGAGAAATCGGAGACCTCTTGCTTGAAACGGATGATATAGTGCAGGTAAAGATCTTCGCAGCTTTTGGAACGCCGTCTTAGAAATACGGTGTAGCTTTTGGTATATTTCCGCTTTCTGTCGACGAGGGTGTCCATGGTTGGAGGCCAGACTCGTGTGATCCTTTCAGCAACAGAGAGCACATAAAAATGCAATCTGGTTAACTGCTAGAATGCGTCCAGTTGATGAAGATACTCAATTTCTGCGCGGATATTTGAAGAACTGCACACTCTTTATCCCACTCCTCAATACAAAACGAAGTCAAATACAGCGAGACGTTAGCAATTGGTAACTTATTCTCAGTTGCAGAGAAGTGTAAGTGATAGCCGTACAGGACTGTCATCGTGTAATTCAGTAACTTGTAGACAAAAAGAACCCCGTGTACAGGATTCTGGTCCCGTAATTGAGTGACTCACAGATAAACGAACCCCAAGTCCCAAGATAGAGAACACTGGCTTACTTTACTACGTGTATTAAAGAACAGATTGTCAAACAATAACGATATCATACCTCAAACTGTGGACAAACCGACCACAGAATCAATACAGTTAAGAAAGGTTTCAGGACGTCCAAGCAATAATAGATAAGAAACGTACGAAACAGCAATGCAGGTACGAGTCAAGCAGCTCACAAAATAGGTCCTTATTTATGGGGGCCTTTGGCCAATCAACTAACATGATCATAAAAAGATGGCCAAAGTTTAATCATTCACGCGCACAAGGCAAGGGAAGAGAGAGAGAGAGTTGATGACGTCAGGGCACCCAGACAATCATGAAATCATAACAGGACGGGTCGTGGATACCAGTGAATCAGTGCACGAGTAAAAAAGCGAGGAGAAAGGTCACGGGAAAGATAAAACCTATTAGGAACCAAAGTTTGACAAGAACAAGTGAACCCCCAGACAGATACAGCTTGGGGTCAGTCAGCACCTGTCGTGGAAACAAGACTAACGGCCGTGTGACGCAGTAGGATTGAACAAACAATTAGCGGGTGTACGTGGCGGCCAGGGGTGATGCTCAGCGCGAGAAATAGTGGTCTAAACGCATCGGAAACAAACAAATTGCTTGGTGGATACAAGATAAAAAACTGTGATGGATAGCATGGGTCCTGTACTAAACCATTCTAAGGGAGTTTCTCGATTTAGCGAGCTAAATTTCCATGTCCAGCTTCAGTAAGTCGGTACACCACCCACCAAGTTCGCTCGCCACATCGTCACATTGTACGGAATCAGCCGTGGCCGCCCTAGCTACTAGCCCGTTACGATATCTCTGCTTTCGTCGTTCGGGAATCACATAATATAAGACACACACTGAACACGAGCTGTTCTCCGTGACCTACATTCCGTGTTTTCCGCTTCTTTCCCCTCCTCCAGTACGCGGGGTCACAAGGGCTCTTTGGTGGTTTGTCCGGTCATATGGAAACCCTAATTTTCCTTGCACATTGAAAAAAAACACTTCTAGGAGGGTTTTGTACGTATTTTTTCTCTCCCGATTTCGTCAGATGGCACACATGCCGGCCTCCACGTGCGCAATTCTTGCCTAGGCACCCATGCTATTTTGATAGAGACGAGCGAGCAGCTCGTACTGAAAGTCTTCCTGGACAGGCGCTGATTAGACATGGATCGTGTGTATTTATGTTCCGCCTTGTAGATCCGGGAGACTGAATTCTACCTTTCGGTTTAAACGAACTAAAACAGGATTCCAGTTGTCGGCGTGGTTATTAGCCATGAGAACCTTAGTGTTTCCTTGTGGGTCAACTCCATTCAACTGATTACTGATCTCCAGCATTGTTTACTGGACTTTGTTATCACTACCCGCTCCGTCATCAGAACGTGCACCTGGAATGGCGTCTATTTCAGATAATATTATGCACGCCCTTTCGTTACGACTGAACGCGATCGACTTTTGTACCACGTAAGCCCTTTTGTCAACGTATTTTATTCCAGTAATTGTGCATTTTCTGGAGCACTTTCATAAGGTCTTCTCACTCCTCACTCTTATCAGAAGCAATAGTGAACTAGATACATCGGAGTTTATCTTCCAGAAAGTATCGGAGTATTACTATTTGATACTCTTTGGATTGCGAACAAAACCCAATGAAGATAACAAACACATGATATTTCTGTTGCCATAAACTCCATTCTTCAGGCAAAAGATTTTGTTCTGTCATGTACAGTGGTGCGGGAAGCGGTATGGCCAATGTTCCTGACACATTTGCTGGTACGTACGGGGTTCTTCCGATTTCTCTGATACCATGGGTTGTATTGTTCCACCAACTGTAGTGACGAGACACTTCCGCCTTCGAAACATCTCAGTTTATTAGCATAGAACATTGTTTATGTAGGAAGAAACAGTCATTGTCATCAATCATTGTAATACAAACTGACTGGTTCATACTTCCACCAAGAAGGCCATCTTCTGGTTGGTTGGTCGGTCGGTGATACGACCAGCTACTAATTGACGTTTTATCGATCCGTTAACTGTTCGCTTGCGAATCCGCTGGTTTAAGCACTGACCTGGATTCTGAACAGGCGCTGGCATGCTCATTGCTAACGGGACTTGACACATACCCTCACAGTGGGTGTTGTGCTGCTGGATAAAGGGGGAATTTTGTTGTTAATGGTTGGGGTACTCCGGCTAAAGAAGTAGGTCTGGGACAGGTTGGCTGCTTCCTGTCACGAGTGAAAGTTCGCGGTCGAGGTCACCTTGATTTTGTCTACCATTTTCCGACCGTAGCCAAGGTAGCTGAAATAAGTTCACAAATCGTTCGTGCTAACAAAGTGATGGGTTTAAGAGCCTAATAGCTACAGCTTACGCTGTTACCGAATGGATATGACGAAAAGCCTTCGACGAATTCACCGGTACTTTGTAGATTATCTTGAAAGCCTCGTCTTTTACCTGGTGACTTTTTTGGCAAAAGGCACCACGAGTGCACCAGTCACAGTTCTTCTAGTTCATATTCCCAGCCAAGCCGGTTTGCTTTCCTTGATTCTTTGAGACAGCTGTTGTGTCCTTTTGCTTAAACAGCCTGTCGAACATGGGCAAACGAATGAATAGGTTAACATGAAGGAGGAAAATACAAGCAGCTTGTCTTTGAGATTCGTGAAGATCGTTGGCCGGCTAGTGAAATCGGAGCGTAGAGCGGTGGCTGGAAATGTACGGGGCATTGCATTGCCTCAGCGCCGAATTAATAGTTCACCTTGAAGGTCTCGTTTGAAGGGGAGTTGCATATGCAGTTCTTTCTTCTTCGGGGCCATCACTGGTGATCGTTTAGGTACTTCCAAAATGTTCTTTTGAAGGAAATGTTCCGGGTGATCGTTGTTTAATAGCGTTAGTCTTACGTAATCGAATTCCTCATCTACTGTTTCCTCGGAACAGATCATTCGTATACGAGATTTCGGGGGCCAGATCAGATTCCGTTTGCGTTTTAGAGGCATGAAACTGGCAAAACGAATGTATTAGTTTGTCAGTGTGGGATTGCGATATATCAGACGAACAAGCTTTCTATCTTCCTTTTCTGTAAGGCTTACATCCATAAAATGAAAGTTGTCTCCTAATCCTTCTTCAGATGTGAAAATGAGATCATCGTGCAACTGATCAAACATTTCCACTAGTTCATCTAGGTGCATATGTATGTCAGTCAAAATGAAAATGACGTCCATGTACCGCCAGTAACTAAGTAGCCCTTCTATGGTGTCATGGTGTACCTCATATATATATATATATATATATATATATATATATATATATATATATATATATATATATTCACTAGGATCTTTCTACTCTTGTTCCTGCAAGCTCCACTAGATATCACCCATTTACGCTTGTAAGGTGATGGCTTTTCGTCATGTGCTAATCATGGTTTTTCCAATCGATAACGTTTAGCGCCCCAACATCCACGTGACACTTTCAAACAGCGACCTTGGCCACGACTTTCGGCCTATTGGCGATGGAAATACCTTGATTGAAGAAATAAAGGATAGATTGAAATAAGGCAACAACATCAACTGTAGATGGACGACAAGTTGGGAGTAACTTTACGAGGGACCCGACTCAAGATAAAAACACCCCGATTACGAAGTCGAACATTGGACAAGAAGAACAAGCTTCACGAATCGGTTCCTCATTCTCCCTCATTTGTGGATAAATCGGGTGACTCAGCTTGCAATAATGAGAAGAAAAAGAATGATGTGAGTGCCAACCGAGTATCTCGTTCTAAATTGCTCGAGAAATTCACCAACTGCCTTTGCATTCAAGTGGAATCTGCAGACCAAGGGGGTCAGATGGAAGCAGACAAAACTGATAGCGAAATGTTATTGCCAAACGCACCTAGAATCATGCAACAAGATTTACAATGTGACGATCAAGCGTTAAGTCAACAGTTTGACAATAGCCGTTTTTCACTAAACTTGAGAAGTAATTTTGCATCGAATGAAACACCTTGTGACGGCATTGATGAACCTGTGGCAGACTGGAATGCACAAATGCAACCGAATATATCGAATGGTGGCCTGACGAAACGGACCCTAATGGGGCAAAAGTTAAACTCCGACATTTTAACGGGTGATCAGTTTGGTTCAACAAATTATTCACCTTTAACAACAAAGGCTTGCGAACAACCATCCGCTTATTCAGAATGGAGAGAAGATAATACGAAAACGGATACTATTAGGAATGTTGCTAACGAGGTGATTTTGGCATCAAATTTATTGGCGGACGCGCTTGCCACTCTAAGGAGATGTATGCCACCTAGTTCGGATCAAACACCCTGTTCTGAAACACATCCACAGATAGAATACCAAACAACCAGACAAGTGCGTAACTTACATTTGCCCAAAACTTATCGAATTGGTTTGGTCGAAAGTGTGCTTGATGATATGACTCAAGTCGAACCAATCCCGGATCTATCTAACCCGCCGAAGGATCTCATCTTACAACAGGTTCCAATTGACGAAAAAATCGTTATTCAAGCTCAAACTAAAGTACTAATTTGTATAGAAGACCTGGATCCAATAGAACGCATCGGCAGTGACCGGTCAGTTTCACCAACGAAAGATTTGAGAAATCCTGTTTATCCGCACAACTCTCACCTGAGTCCGAGGCCGGAAGAGTGGATAGAAGACAGTTCACATAAGTTGTCATGCCCATCTCCTGCTCGACTACCATTGAAGAAAAATGTCTGTACTAGTATTGCATTGGGGTACGATAGTTTGGACATGACCACCCGGTTTTCAAGCGTTCCAACCGTAATAACAAACACTTTCCGACCGATTTCTACGGAAGGAACCCAACTGACGGAAATGGATGACCTATTGTCCACAGATGAAAGTGAAGGTGCACAGCCTTTTCTTGAACACGAATATGATCTTCAAAAAGAAATGCCTGCCAAAAAGCATCATATTAACTGGCCCCCTGTTGGTCGTGTTCATTCAATGAAAAGACAGAAAAATAAACCTTTCGTGAGGGCACTTATGATGGCTGGTGATTCAAATGAATCTCAGTGCACAAAGTCCGATCTATTTACCTCAGCAGGTGGAGATTTTGGCCCAGTTCATGAGTTTTTACTCAGCTGGAATGCAACAGACCATGATTCATCATTAGCGCATTCTCAAAGGAATGCTACACAGAATAGAAACGTGCAGTTACAATCGATCAAAGTTGGTATACACGAGTTGCATGACTTGAATGAGTGTTCCTATGATGTAGTCAAACAGAGAAACAATCATAATGAGAAAACGATGGAGACGACTTTGCCTGACCAGGCTCAGATTAGTCCGGTTTTGAACTGTGATAAGGAAGAGGACATTCCGAGTGGTGAAAAAGGCCCCCATGAATCAGCAGACGTTGCGGATGAAGAAGCCTTTTCTGTTGGTATACAGACCACATCAGAGAGACCGATAATAAATAACGGAACAACAGCACCACGTGTAGATCATGTAGGGCAGTTGAACCCAAGTGGCAATTGTCACACAAATAATGACCTAATAGTAATGAATTTATCACAAGTGTCCGGATATGAATCCGATCCCCATCAGAGCATGCAAACGGGACAGGTTCAAACCAGATTTGAGAGTGAAGTTCACTTGACATCTGCCTCCCAGTTGATGGCACCTTCAAATGATCATACACATCAAAATCTATTGCAAACTCGAGGTGGTGGCGATAATACAAGACAACGTCGACGTAATCAAGGCTTAGGTGTTTGGCGCAATGCTGTCAGATGTAGCCGTCGGGGCCTTTATCGACAAACGTTTGGTGGTCAGTCCAGAAATACTGCTCCTGCCTCGATGCTGGCGAATCAACACGCAGACCGAATGGCATTCGATGAAACTCGAAATCTGGGCGATGACGTGTATGATTCAATTCTGGAACAGATTCATATACTGTTCGCACCAAACGAGGATGAACTGGGATCAGCTCATCTTTGGCGCACTCACGTCCACGTGCCCGGGCCACAAAGTGGCGATGTGTCTGTTCAACTAGACCACGAACAGATCACCGATACAATTGGTACATTTGCGAGACGTGCTCAATCCACCGTGGAAATACGAACTCCTTCTTATGTGAATGATCCATCCACAGATTCTTGAATCGATTTAAACAAAAGACGCCGTCTCTAGTTGTGTTCGAGATTGTTTTTTACATCTCACTTAATGAAATTTCATAAGAACCACTTTTGCTTGCTTGCCTAAACCAATAGATGAACAACTGGCATTTTGGTCTATTCAACAAATTTGGGACCGTTCATTTCCAGTCTGTGTGTACGTGTTCAATGGTACAGACATGTATTTTCACACATCATGAAACTTAATTTTGTTGCGAACAAACACATATGGAGTGCCCGAGTACAAAGATGGATGGACAAAGAAGTACTGGGTACACACACCTGACGGGCGATGATAACCACGAAACCGGTCGTATGCTTCTGAGACTTTCTGCCCAGCCATCTATAAATACTACTCGCATCAAATTTTATTCACAGAATATGCCCATCCATTCATGAAAAAGCTTATAACACGAAGAAATTTCTTTTTCATATACCACTCCAGGCGGTTATATATGTAGTACTGGGAAAGTAGAGTATGTGTCGCTATGGATAACTTTGAGTGAGTAAGCGTGCAACAAAGCCTGTAACTTGACAACATGCTTCAACTTGATGAACCTCGTGCGTTGTGTGAACGACAGTAGGTGTGAAATGTGTAACAACATGGCGTGAAAAACGAAGGTGTGAACAAGAAGACGTGCGGGCTCGGGAGAGTTTTCGCATGGGAAACATAAGAGAATCAGCTGTTACGGCCACGACAACAACAACTGTTCCACGACGGACAAGGTTCATCAATTTGAAGCATGTTGTCAAGTTACAGTTTTTTTGCTCACTTACTCACTCAAAGTTATCCATAGCGACACATACTCTATTTTACCCAGTACTAAATATGTAAATGCCTGAAATGATACGCCGAAAAGAAATTTCTTCGTGTCACAAGCTTTTTTAAAGGTAAAGGTTGGTTATTATCATTATTGAATAGTCAGATACAGGAAACCAAGTCGAAGGCATTTGATGAGCTGTTGCAAGTCTCCATAAGATAAGATTTGACTGTTCCCTGCTATTCCCACCCCCTTTCTCCGTACTTACCTAGCTTATCGTCCGGTTGAACTTTAAAATAACTGAGTTCCTATGGTTTCCACTAAGGATACTGCATGATGAATCATCTTATGCAAATCTAATCTCCTACTACCCGTATACATATAGTAGCCATTCTGTGCAGGTTGTTCCTAATGGAATACCTTCGTTTAACTTAGGCAAAGAAGTCGTCCAAAACACGCGTCGACCACTGTGCGGGAAACGGGTTGTTGCCTTTCAATACCAGTCACAGAAGTTTGTTATATTAGGTAGTGCAATTGTTCGACAAACCGTTGAGGGCGAGCTCGGATAACCTGATGGCTAGGTGTTCCATCGACAATCATTCACCCCGGGTTCCACCTCAGGTTGAAGCTCGGTGGATGTGCGCTGCTGATGATTCCTAATAAGAACGAAATAGCTGTACAGTGCTTCCTCGGTTTTCAATGGTCAGTTGAGTATGGGCACAAGTTTAATCTACTCTTAATATACGTATTTTAACAGGGAACTGAACGTTCACTCTATATCATGAGTCGTTTAATATGCATTCACTTTTGTTGGTTAGCTCATTTCTTGAGTGTGATCTCAAGGTGCTCGAATACGGGAAAAAATACGTACTTGAGTAAGCAGGCCAAGGAGCAAGTGCAACGTCTATCGCAAAAGCAAGCAGCACGCGCAATCTCGTGGGGCCACGCGAGGCCGCTCAGCAGACAACGAATCCACAAGCAGTTATGGCCCAGTGAAGAATTTCCATTGGTTGGAACAAGCCGTTTTCGGTAAGTGCACCATCAAGGCGATGTGCGTGCGTTGTAGCGGACAGCATCGAATGGCGGGTGAACAAGAATTTCGACCGGGGCGGAACTCAATCAGAGGCTCGACCAGTGGTAAGACCACACAACACAAGGCATTCGCCAACCTAAACCTCAACTAAACCATCAGAAGGAACTGCATGTTGGCCTATTTGTGCCGTGATTTGCTGTCCTCTGTTCGTTTTCGCCGTCCACAGACTTGACTTGAAGTGCTTGATTTTTTTCTAGGGAGATGATCCAAATGGTACAAGTCGTGGATCCCGGCGGGATTCGAACCAACGCATGGTTGCCATCCTCGAAACAAAAATTTAATTTACTGCTTGAGGTAAACGAAAGTTATGCCAAGCTAATTACAGAATTTGGCTCAAACGAAAGGAACAATGGATGCTGTCATGAACAAAGTCAGATCGCCGATACTTATTTTGATTTGGATCCCGATCGTGTGCTTGGTCCGATATTGGACGTCGGCGAAGTCCGCGAAAATATGAGAACGAGCATAGCCAATTTGATCCGCCTCTACAACCCAACATTTAAATCATCTCCAAAAAACATTTTCAAACCTGCCAAACCATACTGTGGCGAAAAAAAACAACCCTTGCGGCCGGATGATTGCAAGCTTGCAGTGAATCCCGGTTCCCATGATCTTGTACAAGCCTGTAACCATCCGGCCAGGTTCCCTAGTCCAGGCTTCTAAGTGCTTGAACAATCACAACCGGGTATGCCGTGGCTCACAATCATCAAGCCCCAGCCAGTCGTTATGCTTTAGCTGACTCATTTTTCTGTGTTCACTGATGGGCTAGCACACACACACACAACTACGACTCACTCCACTCATCTAGTCCCTCATTGTTTATTTCTATCATGCTTGCCTTGCAAATACGTGGTTACTATTTCCAATACACACACCTCATTTGGTGCCACCTGACTTCCGCGTCTTTCTAATTGCGTTCCGTTGTTTGTGCGTAGAAGCACCAATTACTGTAGTTATTGATTCGGAGCATTACCAGTCAGTATTCTTAGTACAATTAATCAGCAGCACATTAACCCATACAGTTCATTCTAAAGCTTCTCGTAGAAGTGCCGTCTATCACCAGAACACAAAGTGCTCAGAAGTTGGAGGTTTTCCTGCAGCTACCGTTCAGAGGCGATGACGTCAGCCAACTTATTAGTAAGTGCTTTATTTTAGTCATCAAGTATATTTGTTACGCAGCTAATCCGGCCATCGACGTTTACGTACTTAAACTGTTTTGTTCTGCAGTAGGCATCAAAATGAGATGCGGCGACATCATCCAGGATATACAAGACGTCACTGGCTTTTATTCTCAAACTCACTTCGATGAGATGTCTAGAATATATATAAAATTCACCCAATATCGAATAATCGTGTGTGAAACGGAGATTATTTGATCTATGATAAATTCAAAACTACGAACTAACCAGTTTGGAGAAGCGGAAAGACAATTTTGCTATCTGGAAATCACAAATTGGTTTTCAATGATTTTAAATCATGGTATTGCAATACAATATGCATGACAACCATCACAACCTCTCCGTTGTGGGCTCGTAAACAATTTGCGCAGTCAATAAGCCTACCCCAGCCTACTCATCACCTAATGGCGGGTACTATGCAGTCCAAAAGCTAGCACGTGGAGCAAGTGATAACTCGTTCACATCCCACCTCCGGATGAGCCTATACCACGATATGTGTGAACATTGATTCCTGATATCCTTTTTTATTACTTGCTTGCACATGAGTTCAGCGGAAGGGGTATACCCTACAGCCACAAAAGCCCACTGAACTATTGTGTATAGCCAGCAACTAGATCCCGATGATTCAGGTGTGGTAACGAGTCGGACGACGGTGCGGATTATTGTCTAGCGCCAAACTGACTGGTGTTGGAGGGGATTCGAACCTTCGACCTCCGAGATGGTAATCAAGTGCTGTAAGCCACTCGACCAACTTTACTCTAACCCTAACGTATCCTGACATATCCACTGTGTGGTACCAGTACGGTTAAGAATCACTAAAAACTAGCTTCGCCAACTTGTATTTTCCAGATGTGCTCTGTGGGATGTTTTCAACAATTTTGCAATTATAACCTAGGCAGAATCGATGTCCCTACAAAAGCTGATTATTCTGCCTCGAACGCTGTTCTAATCAGATCAGTGCATAGTGTTATCATGAGTTCTTGGTTTAGTCGACAGATGACCTACCGGATTGAGAAACATGAACTTCTCTGTCCAAAGTTATCCGAAAAATCTACTACTATTTCGCGGAGGATCAGTTGTTGTGTGTGTTGTGGTGTAATCCGGTTTGTGTTGACTGACGGTTCACACGATTCGCCTGTCTAGGCCGCCTTCCTCCATCATCGCTTGAGTCGACTTGCTACGTGTCCGTTCATATTTGACCTTGACAGCTCTTTACTCATGTATAAGTGTACGCTATTGATCGTGTCTAGGTGACTGGCTGGTCGTATAAGAGAACGCCCAACCTGACTCAGTCAAGTACTGATAAGGGTGGATACAAGCACGATCGCTATCCACTTAGCTGAAACGACTCACACAATGGTCGTAGGAGGGTCATTCCATCCTATCTATTTAATCACCGGTTCAGAGATGCCAAGGTAAACTGGAAGTTGCAGGGTTTTCAATTACTGTCGTTTATCAAAATTGCAAATGCTCCATCGGTGATTATTAAATGTTCATAAATACTGATCTCATTCTCTAGACCACGAACCTCGTTGTTCTGATTTCACACCTCCCCCCCCCCACTTATGGGTCATATATCTACACTCGATTTGTCAAAGTTCTCGTCAGTTATTCTCAGTCCTCTGTTGATTTGACCACCAAATCTCATGCTGTTGCCAGCTACTTGCGTTGTATTGCTTCAAGGACTTCAGCAAGTTAACAAACTCACATTTCAGCCAAAAGGAGAGAAACTGATCACTGTCACCTTGAAATAAGCATAAAAAATAAACACTGCAGAAATAAAACCGGGCTAGTCACCGAGGTTAATGCGAAGTTCCGCTGTGACTTTTATCTTGTCAACCAGAACACGTGCTAAACAAGGCACTGTAGAGCTGCGGTGGATATTTATACAAGAGGGAATAAGTCTAATTGTAGAATGTGCGGAGTGATGCGAATACCATGCAGATAAGTCATGGTACAGGGGGCGTGTGGGTCCCCATGCATCTTTATGAGATTTTTTCGATAGGCTATAATGTGCAAATTGTAAACTTTGGAGATGAGAGAGCCTATGGAAATCAACGAAACACGACTGATAATGGCCAGGCCATGGTGTAGTGTGATAAAATCTTTTTTAAGTAGATCAGGAAAGATTACGGGTGAGCAGTAGGGTAAAATTCGGAGAATACATTGGGGGACAAAAGAAAAGTAAGAGCTTGAGACGTATCAAACTGCCTTAGCCTACGAATTTGAAAAGACAGTCTACGTAGTTTTTTAACACAATCAGGAATTTCAGAAGACCATTGAAAATCCGTGCTGAATGTAACGCCGAAGAATTTGACTGCGTCATCTCTGGAAATGGGAACATTGTCGATGACCGATTGCTCCTGGGAGCAAGAGGAACGAGAAAGGGAGAAAGTACACTATACATTTGGAAATGTTGAGATGTAGTCCAGAATGGGACGAAAAACTCCGAATGCTATATAAGTTCCCGGAAAAAGAGGTAAGGTTTAGTTGGTTGGGAATGGATTGACAGAGCACCACGTCATCAACGTACTTGGAAAGTTGTGTAGGTGGTGCAGTGGTCAAGTCGTAGATATTTGCGGTGAAAAGATAGGTAGAAAGGACAACATCCTGAAGAACACCAGAGTCGTTGATTGAATGACTCGATAAACTTGTACCAAATTTATTACGTTGAGCTCTGTTGGAAAAGTAGTCTTTCAACCACGAAAGTAAAGAAGTGGGACAGCCAAAGGACTCTGACTTGTGAAGAAGTAGAGGACGGGGAACCAAATCAAGAGCCGAAGAACAGTCGAGGAAAACACCATGAACAGATTTCACGGAACTATTCAAGCTCTTTTAAATGAAATGGCAGGTTGAAGTAACTGCATACAGAGTGCATCTGTGGAGTCTGCACGCAAACTGATAGAAATCATTGCGAGAAACAAAAAAGGAACTCAGTCGACTAAGGATAACTCGCTCGATGAACTTGAGATCAGCAGAAATGATGAAGATGAGACGAGAACGTCTTGACGAAATGTTGGAAGTAGAATGTCTGGGAATAAGCACTACTGTTGTGGGTTTCCAGGAGGCCGGAATAGCATCAGCACCAACAGATTTACAGCCGAGGGATGTCATAATTCCGGATAGTTGACTTGCTTTAAATTCAAGAACGGTGGAGGATAAACCGTCTGGAACCACAGCAAAAGCTGATTTCGAGGTTCGAAATAACTTGGAGTCAGTTAGTCAAGTCCAGTAATTGCTTTATGCCCTCCAAGAGGTGAATATTTTTAGTATTCCGGATACCAGGCACTAACTAAATCCCGAGAATGGCCTAAGGAACGGGCAACAAGTCAAAAGTTCGGAGGGATGCCAAAAGATGGTGCAGGTCAGTGGAATAGATAAAGGATGGTCTGTATTGAAACAGTATCGATCATGTTTACGTTTTAGAGCGACACCGGACGTAATACAAGCTAAGGGAGCTAAAGGTTCAATCATCCGCAAGCAGAACAGTCAAAAGCATGCTTTCTAGTTGGCGGAAACCGATGGTCCTTACAGCTAGCAGACTAACAGCATACAAACGGCCTAGAGCTGAGTGCCAATCAGTTATGTTTGTCCATGGTATACATTTCACTAGGTCTTTGTGAAGAGGATGAGCAAAGTCAGTGAGAACCTTCGTAGACAGCTTTTGGCAAGATTTGCCGTGCTGGGATGTGACAGAGTGAGTAAGATGCTGTCGGGGTATACCACTCGTATAAGATCTTAAGGAATTTAACAATTAACTTGAAGTCTTTCAACAAGCCAGGAAGGATGACAGGCGAAGCATTTAGCCAGTGAGGTAGGACACACGAAAACACAAATCGTTTGATAAGATGTGTGGGTTCGGAGTGGAATTTAAGGCATGTAACACAGAAAGACAAGCACCTGGTTTTCACGAAAATGGAACCAAAATGTTTGGATCAAGTAAGGTTACGGTCGGGCTACACTCCGAGGTACTTCACTGAATCAAGATGGTTCAGCTGTTCCCCATTTATTGTGATGGACCTGAGACTAGTGTGAAATTAGATTACTTACTACCGTTAAAAAGGGAAAATACCACTCCACCACACTTGATTGGATTAAGGCCCAAGCTGTGTGCATGAGACCAGTCCGAAATTTGAGTGATGCTATTTTAGAGGGTAGGAAAAATAGGATCGCAATGATACGGCATACCAAATATGACATCATCCTAGTATTTGATGAGAAGAGTATTTCCGTGTACAAGAATTGTAGAAACGTACGCAGAAAATAAGGATGGGGACAGTATGGCCCCTCGAGGAACATAGTGGGTAGTGCTAACAAGGGAAGAGGTTTTGCTGTTATAAAGGGTGAACTCCAACAAGGAAACAGATGAAGGCTCAGTACCAGAGAGGTAGAGCAAGGAAAACAGCTTGTCCCTGTCGACGCAGTTGAATGCATCACTGTGGTCTAGGAAGCATATTCATACCGCTTTACCCCTCCCGTCCGGTCCGGATGATTTTCTAGGGTTGAGGAGAAGCAGGTCCTTGTAGATGTCCACGGTGGGGATGTAAAATGGAGTTTCTTCAGACTGTCTTTCTTGAAGAAGTACAAGAACGAAAGGTCCCACTATTATGTTGAATGACTTGTTGAGCTCGTCTACATTAACGATAACTGATTTGAGTGAGGATGAGATACCAGTTAAATCTTTCAAGAGTTTCCATGTGTCGCGATGACTTCTGTCGGCTAGAAGGGTACGTATGTATATGGAGTTGAGGCGGTATAACTATCTTCATTGGTTTTGTTAGAATCTTGACGGCTGAGATTATGATGTTTGACGAAGCCGCTTGAAGTGGGGAGATGACAGACGATCAGGAGACGAATACGAAGTTTCGACTGGGCAGCAAAAATTCAAATAGCCAGTGAGATTGTCCAAGGAGACCGGAAGTTCCGTGTCTGAGGATGCAGAGAATTCTGTCTAAGTAACCGTTTCCCGTAGCTTCAAAACGTTTAAGGACAAATCTGCCCCTTCCAAACTAGGCGATCACGGCCTCGTGTAAAGTGTGTGTTTGGTATGACTGTAGATTTTCGGTGAGGTTTTGATTATTGTGTGGTCAGAAGGGCCTAGTGGAGAGCGACTCAAAGTGGAAAAAGACATGAGCTGTTAACTAAAAGAAAGTCCAGAAAAGCCTCCAGTCTAGCTGGAAATGTTATGGCATTCGTAAAAAAGAATGGATAAAGAAAGCTTATATCAAAACGATTGAAATCACCAGCAACGACGAATAATGAAATATCAGCATAGCTTACCACCGTTTGAAAAAATGAGTCAACAAGTTTTAGGCTATCTGTCCTGGAACATTTAGGGGAAAATATATACATGCTCTAGGGGAAGTGAGGGGAAATTCCGTGTATGGAACAGCTAACGAAAATTGTAGGACGGGTAAAAAACAGCTCTGACTTGTATACATCAACGATTGTTGATGTACGTGATAACTCCGTCACCCCGTTTGCAATATGATATAGCGCCATCCACGTGATATCCAGTGAAACCATCAGGTACTACTATTTCATCGTCAATATCAATGTGAAGCCAGGTTTCTTGTGGAAGGATTGCTTCGAGCTGACAATATTCCCTTGTCCCAATAAGATCCGACAGCACCAAAAAATTGCTCAGTATAGATCGAACATTGTTGCTGATTACAACGGGTGGGCAGATGGTGCGAATAGATATTTTGCGAAGAGCTTCTTTCCAGCCTGCGTGGTATTTTCTAAGACAAGCTCTAGATTTTCGAAAGAATATTTTCTACTTATTACGTACCATTTGTCCAAAAGAGAACGCACTTCAATAAACGTTGTCAGAAAAAGTGGTAGTTAATCAACGTTTTGCTCACCACGGATAACCTTTATGAATACTGGTTTACAGATTAGTTGTGACTTGCTACAAATGTGCCCATGTAAAGTGGATGGTAAATTTCTGATAATAACTGGTCTGCCCTTGTGCGTCTACGGTCCTCCAGGAACTGGAGTACTCTGGTGCGCAGTCTTCCAGTTCAGACATTCTCTCCAAGTCTCTTCTCCAAAGGTGATACAGATAGTTCGTTTCGTGAACCGGTATTGTAATGCAACCACGCAATCATATAATTAAAACCAAAAACTGATCTATACGCCTTTCGATTATGGATAATGTGCCGGTGTAGTGCGCTGTGCCAATTAACGTTCCGTAAACTGTCTTTCTGCTCTTGGTCGCGGCAGTTGTAGGTAGTGGGTGTAACTGCTTTGTTTTCAGGATTCAACCGAAATGGAAAAAATACGTGGTCAACTGCTCAAACTGGAGCACCGAATTGAGCTCGTTCATTTGTACGTGGAATGTGAACGGAATTTGTCAGCAACTTGTAAGAGGCTTAGTGCTCGTTACCATCGTGTCCGACGAGTAGCAAGATCAATCGTCAGTGCTTCAATCAAAAATTTTGAGAAGAGGGGTAGTGTGAACGACAAACACCGCAATGGTAGACCCCGAACTGCAACCAGCGAATGCTGCGTTGACGAAATCGTTCCGAAAATCGTCGAACATCCTCAATGTCCGGCCCAACAGTGTGCCGTGAGTCGTAGTTCCGTCGGTCGAGTTTGGAGGGAGAGCGGCATTAGGCAGCTTTGTGAGGTTCAGACTTAGGAATTTAAATGCACGGATTTCATCATGAGAGAATCATTTTTGCTCCTGGTATCTAGCTGAAAGAGACACATTTTGGACTCTATTCAGTGACGAATCAATTTTGGTTTACATGAATCAAGTGGAACACGCTGTATTATTCAATATTTACTCAAGTGCGTTCCTTGTCATATGGGAACACTAAACTGAATAACAAATAAGTAAACATTCAAAAGAAGTCTATCAGTGTGCACTTACTGTTGTATTCGGTATCATAACAAGGCACAGAATGCAGGAAATCAGCTTTTTCTAACACACGAGCAAACAAGCACAAGCTGTACATGCAATCGGTACGGCCAAGCAAGGCCGTCCGGTGCGTAGTGAAATCAGATAGGACGAATGGTGCAATTAGATGCTAGGTGCGTACGTGTGACTAACTACGGTATCGAATAAGCGTCAGTCAATAGGCAATCAGAATGAGGACATCTTGTTATCGATCTAAACGCCGGTGAAGCCACAAAACACTTAAAACATATGGTTTTTCTGTTTACTTTCCGAATGTATCGAATAATGTTTCACCTAATGATAATATAATAATATTTATATGGCACTGAAACGCGTGACTATGCATTTCTACGATCTGCGCAAAATCTGAGTTACCGTGCTCACAGCCTAACGGCCACTTCTGGACATACCCTTGCATGTAACACTCAACTAAAAGACGTTCACGACCGGATTTTCGAAACCCGATACTGTCTGCGACAGGTATGCATTAAAAGGGCACAGTACTCGACGGAGGTGGCGTCAATGATCGTTTCCCACAAAACGGAGGTACATACTGGGAGACTGAAAGCTTTCAAATTTTTACTGGAGTGGACAACGTGTTCTCATATTTGTGAAGTCTGACAAATGTTCTGGGTCTAACTGTTTTACCGTATAGCCGGTGTTAATTTCGGTAATTGGTTTTCCTGGTCTCTCCTTCCGATTTTGGATCGCTGGACTCTAGTCGCGCCGAGTCCGTATCTATCTGGATGAATCCTTCCGTCTACAAAACTACATCGCTTACTTCCAATGTGAATGGATGCCCACATTGGAAAAATCGGCCGAGGAATCACAACTGTAATTTGCTGGCAGTTCTTTGTGGGCTAATCGCTGCCAACCGCCAGAAAGACGGTCACGAGTAGAAATTTTTAATGTACGTAGTATCTATAGATGGACCGACGAAGTTCCTCAAAAGCACACAATCGGTTTCGCGATTACTGCCGCGCTTCAGTTATGCGCACCTGGTAATTTTTCGTATTTTAAACTTTTGCAGTCCGTGTGTTTTATTCACAACAGTCTAATTAGTGCATCAGAAATGAGTGGATGCGTTTTCTTAGGAAACCAATAACTACGAAACTGGTCTTTTGCTACCGAGAAACTTTGTCCTTCCATTTATCGATACAAATTACATAGAAAATTTCATCATCTTTTTTATTTAGTCATTTATCTCGTACCTCTGTGCTATTATTTCGGTTGCCGCGTAGCAGCATCAACCACCTACAAATGATTTAAAGTGAAGCATAAAGAACACATAGTAAAGATGTAAGTAGAAACACGCGTAAGCAATTGCAGTAACACTAACCTTTGAAGTTGGTCATAATTTTGCGGACCCCGTCCGGTAAGCCTAACAACTGTTGTACGACCGGTTCAGATAACATACGTTCTTCATTTGATTATGGGTCGAGGCGGTCGTATAGTATTCACAATACCCGAACTGATAAAACGTTGAAATCACTCCATCCCACAGCTACGCAAACCGACGTGGCAAGAGGACCGAGGCCGTGGAATAACACGTTAATTGCATTGCAGAACTGGTTTGTATAAATATGTTAAATCAGGAAAAATAATTGGTATATTTCAAGTGTTTTATTCACAGCGAGCTTCTGCCTGACCTGTCCTCGGCGATCTTGACTGGTCGAGTCTTCTTAGCTTACGTAGCCACGAATCTGCATCCGGCCGTATCAAGTGTGATACCCGCTTAATCGCCACAGATCGGCATGCGTAACACATCTCGATCACCGGGCTTGGATTCAGGGATGGGGCCTGTTGTGTCCCGTTATCGGTAGGCAAAAAGTAAGCATGACTGCACGGACCAACGTGTATTTAACAAAAGCGTATGGTAAACGCGAGTGCATGTCAGCAGACACGCAGGCAGGTAAGTAAGTACGCGAATCAGAGTCAAGTGCCAGTGAAAACCAATGTCGTGAGTACAACCGGATCAGACCACGCAAGGTCATAAAACAGGTGAACACATGATTGGTCTATAGAACACGTTCGACTGGCAGCTTATGAACGTGTCTTCTATCGGGTCTCACAGCGAACCACCAACGAAATCTCCTTGATGGAATGAGTGGATTGGGTAGACAGATAAGGTAGTTTATTCTATATATCGTTGCACCAAAACAGTACGCATACGAGAAATACACGAACGCAACGGCTAGGCGGAAAGCGAACCGAGCGCGTACAGTCGGCAAAAACCGAAAGCGTGTCAAAAGCGAGGTCGATGGAAATCTCGCGAAGGTTAGTTCAGTTAAACGTATGCAACCGAAGAAAACAGTACAGTCGAAACCAAGCGTCAGAAAAGATCGTAGAGAAAATAAATCCAAAGTGTTGTCTGGGTAATGTTCATTTTCTCAGAATGATCGAGGTCACTACAGGTTTGTGCAGTCCGGGATGGAGCATAACCAGATTTAACCCCGTATGCGTGTGTACTTCATATGTCCACGTTTGCGTGACGTACATCAACTCTCCGCCGTGTGTGTGAGAGCGAGTCTGCGCATGTGACTGCTTAAACCAAAACACAGCTGTGCCAACACCACAAATACAACAATAGATAACGCGGAGGGGATAGTAAGTAAAAGCAAAATTGTTTTATGACTGTTTTACTGCGTCCATTACTGTTATTTTTTGGTTTCATTCAATATTTATGAGGTTCGAGAGATTTTTAAGCTCATCACAGCATTCACGTCAGTCGCTTTGGTTCTGGGTCAATCCCTCAAAGTATCTAACCGACAACAATCCTCATCTCCTGACCTGCAACCAGGGTGTCGGGATGCACGAACTGAGAGCAGCGTTGAGGTCAACTAATTCATACTCTTACGCCAAGCCGTGATCTGA
This sequence comes from Fasciola hepatica, assembly GCA_948099385.1. NCBI lineage: Eukaryota > Metazoa > Platyhelminthes > Trematoda > Plagiorchiida > Fasciolidae > Fasciola > Fasciola hepatica. Next base: position 11,352,516 of record CANUEZ040000019.1, read on the forward strand.
CCTCCAAGTCGATCTTTTTAGCCATACCCAGGATGCACAAATGGCGCATGGAATGGTAGATGTGTGGACACGCGTAAGATATGTCCAAGCCACCGGGGGCGGTGTAAAGTGATTAGTTTAGTCAGGATGTGGCTATATGTAACCAACCGATGACGACTAACCTCATCGTTGCTCAGTGTTCCCACCAAAGGTGAGCAATGCTTCGGAGACATCCGTGGTCGGATATGAAAAGTCGCGAGGCATCCTCAGCACGAGGCGGCCAGGATTCGTAATCGCGGGCAAGACACTGCGCATTATGGCATCGTAAACCGTCCCTTCCATGAGAAACCGATGTCGTGGCGGCACCACAAGTGCAGGTTCACGAAATTCAGCCTGACCTTTACTATTCGCGGTATAATATCCTCCCCAATATCAATTCCAGCAGTAGTCAAACGCTCGAGGTACTGAAAGCTGCTCACCACGGAAAATGAGAACAGACACAGGCTCCTGCCAATCTTACAAGCATACTTTGCATTTAGGTGAGGCAAAACACATATCACATCTTGACACCTCAACCACCAAGCGGTTCGGAACGCATTGCATCGCCCATGCGTTATTACCCATCAAAACGATATTATCGACACGTTGTGAGTAGAAAACTCTGTTCCTTGGGAGGAGTTCAACCCCGCAGTTTGGAAGACCGGACAAGGCATCCCGTAGGAAATCCTCTATGGTAAAGTTGTAAACAAACGGGTATAAAGAGCAGTCTTGTCGTACTCCACCAGGGACGGCAAAGGTTGAGGAAAGCAGATCATAGACCCTAGCCCGATCTGAAGTATGACGGTACAACTCTTTGAGGACCGACATATACTTCTCAGGTACACCAATTCTCAACCAACAGTCACATCCGGGACGGCAAGAATGTAATATGATGAATTCAGTGTTCTTCCGTGGGGTTCGCGCGTGCATGATCTGCAAAGACATAGAAAGAAAACTCGGTGAGCCGGAGCTGAGTGAGTGCATGAGCAAGCGTCAGCACTTGGTCGCGGCAATCTATGCCTGAACGCTTTAAAATCTCTGATCCTCGACACGCAACCTTAGCACTGCAGATACGGTGTTCTCGCGATATTCTTTTATTGCTGCAAAGAAATTGATGCTCAGGCACCAATATTGTTTCCTATTTGTAGAAAAATTCCATCTGAAAAGTAGGTACTCATCACAGGATTCGAACGGGCAAGGAATGTCATGAACCGTGTGGAAAGCGCTGATCTGCTTTTCTTGCATTACATTTAAATGATACGTCACTTTGTTTTTATGAGACGGTGGTAAGCCCTCGGCTGCGCGGCTTATTGGTGCCAGAACTCACTATAAAGGTATCACATTTCATTCACTGAAGCGTCGCTGTCGGGTAAAAAGTAGCACTGCGTTTCCTGAGTCTCGCTGAATTTAAACCATCGATCGCTCAAGCAATCTCCCAGTATGGTATACGCCAGCTGCTTCCAATCAAGCCGTACAAACATTGTATCATTCTCAAATGGGATACAATTTGACAAGATCACTACCATGAGAACTTACACGGACTATAGTAATTTCATTTTCTGTTCTCCAATAAGGTGGGGACCCAACAGAAAATGAAGTAACTGCTTCGATTAAAAAGGCAACTTTCGGGAGCTGGCTGTCTCCAAGTTTTATTCTACTACAACAAACAGGCTGTAGTGAGATGGGTCGTCAAACAAAACATCTGTTCAACTGAATTACGACCAAGCGGTTATTGGAAAAAACCGCTTGTCTTTCGGAAAAGACGATCACCTGTAAAATCACGCTTATAGCACCTGTATAACAGAACAGACACTAAATGGATGGAGGACGGAATGAATAAAGACAAGCATGAATAAGTCGTGCCTGTGTGCTATCTCCAGCGCGAGACAAAACTCGTTAGCACACTCGCTGATTCCATTCCAACTGTGTCACTGTTATTGGCTTCAAACCGTGAGGCGGCGCATACGGATTGGTCTGAATCCCGGTCAATACGGGTGTCGGTGTACCAGGCGGGCAAAACTCTGGTCCCGTGGTTACCTTCACCGGTTTCGCCTCTAAACTTTTCAGCCATCTGGTAATCTTTTGGGAGGCACTTTGTGAACCTTTGTACTTACCCAAGCATCCAACTTTGTAAATCCCTTTGGCAATTCTTTTCTCTTCAGCCCTATAGGCCATTTCCTCGTCCCAGTTACCCAGACCAACGTTGATGTCAAACTGAAGCAGTTGTGGACCACGCATCCACGGTGTTAACGCTATGATAACTTCATCTAGGCTGTAGTGCACTTGGATCATCAACGGTTTATCTCCAATCGGACAATATGCCGAATGACTCACAGCCTCGGATGCAGAGAACACGACTAAATGACAAGCTTGACAGGTATATGTTTCGAGCAAAGCTGATGGCTGCAGAAATATGCGTTCGTAACGTTCCCGTTTGGGGCACGGATGAGATAGAAATAAATCGAACCAGCGAAATATTTCCTTGCAACAACCGCACATAAATTTGCTTTGACGTGCAGGCAAATATGGATTGGAAGCAACTTCGATCGTCCAACGTTTCAGAGCAAGTCGAATGAGTTCTGGAGTATTTAGGCGTACAAATATGAAAATCAAAGCTGAACAGGATTTGCCGTGCTCCACGCAATCCTCGAGACAAGTGAATAAACAATGACAGTCAGTACAGATCAACATCAATTCCAAGTGCGCGGGCGTGATTAGTTTTCCAGCCACACAAGGATGGTAGAAATATTCTACGAGATTTGACTGTAAAAATCCACAAACGAAACAGCTGACTGATATTTGTGGTCCCGGAGGTATTGGAGTAGGTGGAAGTGGGGGACCGCCCGGGGGAATGCCAGGTTCTCGTAATTTAAATGAGCCTCCCTGATGCAAATGATAGTCGAACTCGTAACAGTGTCGGCCAAGAACAAACTGTTGACAGGCTAACTCGGTCAAAGAAACGCTAAAATCCACACAGAATGCTCGGTCTTCACGACAATAGGGCAAATGCTCAGTGTACTGATGCTCATTGAGAAACACATAATGACAATTAATACAGGTTTTTAAACGTCTGATTGCAGCCGGAGGGAGCAAGGCAAACTGGAAACATGAATGTAGAAGATAGTTAATTTTCGACTTGAATCTATTACTACACTTGCTACACCGAACCAAATAATTCCAGTCGGGTTCGTGTGGTTTACTTTCCCAATCCACTCGTCTTGCCCAAGCCACGTAGAAATCAAAATGGTCCGGATAGGATATCGGAAGCACCTCTTCAACTTCACGATATTTTCTCGTGAAACACAGTTTATGATCGTTGCACTCGTGCATGGCGTAGTCAGCATGTGAATAAAACGTCTGATTACACGTTCGACATGCGAAAGCTTGCGTTTCCCCCAGATGAAATCTGGCCTGGTAGTATTTTCGCCAACAGTTGTGTGCCATAAACTGAGAGAAAGTACAGAGAGTGAGGCGGCAATGAGGGCATCGGAATTCCTTAAAAACATAATCCGGCCAAGCTTCACCAGTCCAGACTAATTTTCGCTTAACATCTTTTAAAACAATTGGCGGAATTTCCTTGACTGCAATATCCGGGGACTTCTTGTTCGGGCTTTTTTTACCACCCTTACCTGGTGATCCTTTTTTCGGGGATCCCTTGTTTTTGCTAGGTGAACTTTTTGGCATGTTAATGTGAGTACACCTAGAAATTGACGTTCAGAGCTTGATAAAAACACAAGCACACTCTGCACACCGACAGTATTTGCAACAGATGATTCAAACACGAACACCGAATCAATAACGTTTCGTGTAGTTCATATATCACATGACGCATACCAATGCTTCTACTTGAAGCCCACAGAGATTGTTGTCCAATGATGCTCAATTTTGGCGAGGGAAAATGGTCCAAAGTCCACAAATCTATCGCTTATCCTAGTACAGTATGCTGCTATGACTCACTCACAACGGGTCTCTGGACAATTGTGAACATTTTCAATTTTAAACTTACAAATGAGCACACAAAAAGTTGACTCAATAACCAGGCAATCGTGAGCTTGTAGCGTACTACTCTGTCTATGTGGTACACTAAATTATTGTCAACAATATCTAAGACGACACTAGCAAACTAAGATGGGCGGAGGAGCGTGCGGTGATAAAAAGGCCAAAATGGCATGTACATTAAGAATTAAAATGAAACAATGGGTGTGACTCAAACTCACAGTTGTTCAGTGTTCTTGTGATCAGGAAATGAGCGTCGAAGAGCCAATATCCGCCAATGTCTTCAGTTCAGTTCGGTCTGACAGCCATCCGTTGGACAGAACAGGATGGTATTGAGCGAAGTGCCAAGAGACGCCGTTGAAGCTTCTAAAATGTTTTGTTTCACACAGTTAGTTCCGACCGATATGATTCCAAGACACTCCAAACCAGAAGATGAGACCGTGCCAGAATTAAAGGTTTATTTACAGCCTTTTTGTATTGCGCGGTGGTGACGACCAAAAGGTGTGTTTTTTTACATTAAAACGTCGGTACAACAAAGGAGTGTCGCACCAAGGGACGTTGAAAATCATGGAAAAAGTCGGAAATGTACAGGTACCTACAAGCTTCATACACGGAGTAGTGAGCCACACGTAATGTCCCGAAAAGTCAGATTTAGCTTGATTTTGCTCCATTTTTATGTAAGATCTGTCAGATTCTCTGGTCACTGTCGTGATAGGCGTCACTTTGCAATTTCAGCTAGCCTAAGTTGCAATCCTAGGGATGAACATATTCCGGTGTGAAGCTAGTAGGCGCTTTTTTGCCGTGTGATGGATACCGATTACAGCCATTGACAAGTAAGCAATCGTCCTGCTCGACCCAGTAATTTATGGGCCACATTATCGATCGATGAGCGAATTGTGGTCATTTCCACGTCCAACGTCCCGTTGACCTATCATTTTTTTTTACAGAAGTCACATGCGCGTGCACACTCATGCATGAATGAGCAGATGTACCATCTAGGAGCATTCATTTCTAACAACTCTGTAGGTGTGCGGGAATGGGCTGATTCATTGTTAGTAGACAGCCAGGTCTCGTTATCAGACGGTACTTGTTCAGTATCGAGCCGAAGGGCAGGATACCCGACCGATGACATGGATCAACAGAAATGGGATGAATCATGTCAAGCGGTATTTAACCTCAACACTAGCCCATTAGAAGGCTTGGTCGTCCTTACCAGTCCGACCCATATATTTAGCACGATGACTGGGTACAAGAATCAGCGGTATATATTATCCCTGTGTTGTACCCTTCGCGACAAAGGTACGAGATTCTCCTCATTCTCCGCTTCTGTAGCCACTAACGAACCAATACCAGGTCAGAATACCGAATGCACAATACAACACAGCTCACCGAATTCCAGAGTGAAACCATGCGCTATGCTAATTAGAGCAGAAAACTTAAAAAATGAGTGACAAAAGTATAGGACTTCCTACTCCAGTGCGCCGTCCAATGGAAAGTTTCACAGAGCCAGACGGACCATTAAGACTGGTACCAAGCTGGTTAGTTCGGTATGTGGATTTGACGAATGACAAAACTATGAGAACCGGGATCACGTGAAGTATGTGCACTGGGGCACGTGATGCACCCCAATGACCCAGTTGAGCCTCAATCGTGTCGGTTGCGCGTATACACCTTACAGAACTGACACGGAATTTTGTCCGTACAATGCTACACAAAAATAGACTAACAGATTATCTGCGTTCTGCCTAATGCGGCTAAGTTTGCACGAAATCTCCAGGCAATTCAAGAGATCGAGAATCGCTGTATGATGGTATCTGAAGTATGACGGGCAATGTACGCCTAAAAAGCGAACGAGTCGCCCAAAAACTAACGAAATCGAACAAACGCAGGTTAACTCGTCTTGTCTCCAATAGCATACGCTCCATTTTGACGTTATAAACTTTTACTGGGGTCAGTGTTCCGAAACGAGCGTTACAGAGAACGCTCAAAGCTGTGCCATGGATGAAATACAAAAACTGAAAGGATACATTGCTCACACAACGGTGCATAAAGAACAGCACTTATCATGAGTTGAAACACGCCTAGCATGGACAAACAGGTTGAAAAACGCCCGGTTCAGTGATAGAAATAACAATTTGGATGGACTGGATGCTTGGAATTATTAGTAGCATGATATCGGAAGAGAAGAAAAGATTTTAACAACGACAGGAGCTCTGTGATGATTTGGACAACGTTCTCAGTCAACGACCAGAGCTAATTGTAGTTATACTTGGGGGTATACACGATTCCGTTGTGTATGTTCATACGTTGGCATAGTTTCTGCTTCCGCTACTGGCCAACAGATTACAAGATGACATCATATTCCAAAAAGATAATGCTTCTATCCACAGATCACCCATTACTTACTTTTATGCGGCTGGCTCCTGCGAGATCAGTCGGCTTCATGCGTGTCCCGGACGAAAGGGAACTTGTCATTAAGGGTCTTGGGAATTTGGTACGAAGTGGCGTTCCCAGAGTCAGTCAGCTCTTTGTTCGAGGTATCAACTCTAGCCCGTGCACAGCCAAGTGCTACCTGTCGGGCAGCAGGAAGATTTTGTGTTGGGAGCCGGTAAACGAACGAGCGGCTCGTACGCCTTGTGGATAGTGGTCTGCCAATCCGGGATTCACAACGCGTCCCAGTGATCATGGTGCATGGTTGCCGGTGGCTCTCTAGGAGCTCGTTCGCCATTCGGTGGAAGCCACCTAGACCCACGGGTTCATACAACCCTGTTGTTTGGACGGATTTCCTTCGTAGCCGCTGGGTCCCGGCAGGTCTCACCCTCCTATGCACCAGTATCCATCTTCGCATGCTGGGCGCCGTCTCACCGAGGGTTTTAGGCATCCGTTACTCTCAACTTGTTTTGACTTGCCTGTCGAGTGGTTCGCCGGGGTGTGGCCGCTGATGCATGCCTCAGCTTCGTCGAGCCACAGGTGAGAGTTGGGCAGGTGATAAAGACCGAAGAGGTAAGAGATAATCCGAGGTGCGCCACAGTCTACCAACTCAGAGGTGCTACTCCTTTCAAATACCCCATACACTTCCTGTTCATAGATTACAAAATGTGGGCTGTTATTTTGTGGGATCAAGGTCATGCAGTGGCCAGCCTGAAGGCCAGATCTAAACCCGGTTGAGAACCTTTGGGGCGTGTTTGCTCGTCAGGTGTACAAGGATTCTATGGTCAAAGAGCGAATTAGCAACCGCCCTTGAGCGAGAATGGATGAATATTGGCCAAGGGATAATCACGTCTTGTAAAAAGTATGCCGGGACGTATCGGGATCCTCAAGCAGAATGCCGGTCACACACGATTTTAAGTTGAAACTATTGAAGCCTAGCCAATGCGGGTCTTAAGCTTTTGTCACTTCTCTTCTTTGCATATTCGGATTTATTTACCTCATAATAAACTACTTTGCTGTGGAATTTTATATTCTGCGTCGTAATGAATATTCAGTCGTTCTGACCAGATATGGTTTTGTTAGGGAATACATAAGCGGAAACAAGTAGAGAAATGAGGGTCATATACCTTTGTCGCACGGAGTGCACCAAGAAAAGGAGATTGCTCGAGAGCAATGAAGAGTTCTTCCTCGGCTTGGTGGGAGAGTTTAGAAGTAGTCGGCGCTTTGTGCACCAAAAAGTTTGACAGCACGTGTATACTTTGGTACTAACCCAACGGGCCTCTTTCTTCCCTCACGGCATGAGCTTAGCAATCAGCCTACTCTACCGTTACATTCTACTAGGTGAAATACAGATAAACTGGCACATTTAGCATTCGCCATCAACACTAGCAAATTAAATCCATGTGGTTCGCAGTATTCGGTTCACATCAGGTAGCATAATCCTTTTCTACACACGAAAGCAGCGTGCAACTCTACACAAAATACCACTGTGGATGTATCAATACACTGATCTGCATTTATTTTTGGAACAATACATAAAAGTCAGATTAGTAAAGCAACCCACCCCATCATTTATCTGGAACAATTGACTACTGAGCAGGAACTCGGTAGCTGAAGTTTATCCTAAAATTATACACGTGCAGTCAAAATTATTGAGTGTGGCAGTTCGATCCGCAATGCCTTCGTAGACAATAAAATTAGGTTCTGAGTAGATTCTTTTCCGCGCTAATTCGCTCATTGCCAAGATACTTGTAAACATGAACTACAGAAGGCAAGATTGTTCAGTACAATCATGAAATTACCATGTACCCTCCACGTCGACGATGATCTGCATGCAAATGATGAACTGAGCTCGCCTCATTCAATATTATCCGTTCAGGCGCGCAAGTGGCGTATAATGCATAAACGATGCGTTCGTCTCATTGTATTGGGAAGTATCACCCCACGTGACAACCAAGGGGAGACGAGGACAACTGCCTACTCGATTCTGGGTCCCTTAATGATAGCCAGTACAAATTGATTCAAAAAGTGCCTCATCATCATTATACAGCGTTAAACAGAAGGTCAGGGCCCCATTGATCACCGCCTTTCTCATCCAGTTGCACATTGGGTTAGAAAGTATAAATATACAATATGCAGAGGGAGTGGACCTACACGGGAGGGAAAAGGAAAGAACGCCCTAATAGCCAACAAACGGAAAACATAATCTAACTGTACAAATGCATATTGATCAGTCGTTCTGAGTAGACACAGAGACAACACGATCAACACTACTCACGGTTCGCCGCCATATCCTTCAGTGTCTCCAGCCAACTGGTTGAGGGATCTTTAAGACTACAACCACAAAGACGTGATGCACCTACTTTTCCTAAGTTCGCTGCACATTTCCTCGTTCCCCGTTGCCAAGTCATTTTCTGACCTCCGCGTGTTCTTCCACTCCTTAGGAGGAACGGAAAACAGGGCACGGTTTCGTTGACGTATTTACCATACGCAACGTGCCCCAACAAACAAAATCTACTAAGCTGTGATAGAACATTCTTCCTATTAGTACCCAATACTCGCTTTCTGACCACAGCATTGCTTACTCAGTCGTTCTACCCAATCTTAACGATACTACGCAAACATCGGTGGTCGAAAACCTCAAGACGACGAATGTCCTCTGCACGCAGACCCCAAGTCTCGTTGCTACACAACAAAACTGAACACACCGCGGCACAGTACATGTAACCTTTCAACTTCAGCGAAGTATTAGGTCCACGTCACAAGTGCTTCGGTCCGGCGTATGTCGCTCTGGATATACGGGTGCTCACCTTTACCACCATGCTCCCATTCGTCATCACGGTGCCACCGAGGTAAGTGAAGCGGTCGATAATTGTTAGTTCCTCTGTTGAATCTGTCATGCCCCAAGCCGCTGTTATGATCGATTTTCCGACTCGTTACTGATCTATCCGACCACCCCTTTTCAGAAACAAAAGTATATACACATACGCACGCACGCATTCAAGGGCTATACCTTGCACGCCATGCAACTGTAACTTCTGGCAGATATAGTCCATCTTAGCCCGTCCGACTTGTTTTCCTAGCCCCAGCTCTGATGGGACAGTGAATGACTCCTGGACAAATGTCCCGGTTCTGAAAAGCCAGTTGGCTCTGTTAGGCAGTCGGTTGAACTGGCCTGCTGGCCCCAGATTGTTGTGGGTTGTTTCCGCAACGTTTGCACGATACTGACTGCACGGTGAACTCTAGAGGACGTCATAAATTGAAGTTTGTACAATTCGTTATCTTGCAATAGTAATTTTCATGAAGCACTACGTAAACACACAAAAATCCTACGTTGGGTTGGACTTAGTCTTCTGACGTTGCGTCTAACTCTTATACTGGTCTAGACCAGAGACACATTCTATAGCATACGAAGTGACTCGTGGATCTAATACTCCCCATCAAGCTTCTAACATCATTTTACACTGAGACGTGCAAATCACACGCCGAATGGAACTGCAGCTCTAGTGAGTCTGTTGAGCGTACACTGCGTATGTTCCGTATATTCGAACAAGCAGACAAGGTTGTTGGCGTAATCTAGGTCATGTAGCTTTTCACCACCTGCCAATTCGACGCCCACATCATGAAGGTTCCCCAGAGCATTCTCCATTATCTTGTGCATGACGAAGTTAAACAGGAATGGTGGAATGGGAGACCGTTGTTGAACAACGCTGGTTGTTTCGAATGAATTGGATAGTTCACAGTACACCCCTCCCTAATCAGAAGCACGAGCGCAATGACCTCAGTAGATCCATGAACTTTTGTGGCGTACCTTTTCTTTAAAAAGCAATGAACAGCGCTGTTCGGTCAACCGAATCGAAGGTGCTTTTCAAGTGGAGGAAAACAATTATTGTCGGTCGACGGTACGTGACGCGTTTCAAGTAACTGGTGAAGAGTAAAGGTCTAATACATGCATCCTCGATGTGGGTGGAATCCGGGCTGCCGTTCGCGGGCCGATGTCAAACGGCGCAGCAGCATCGAAGCTAGCATTTTGGTAACTATTGGAGTTAAACTGATCCCGCGATGATTACTACAATCATTCCATATTGACTTCCTGAAGATGGGTACAATCAGCGACTCACCCCATGATAACCGAACACGCTCCTCGGTCCAAATGTCACGAAGCAAGATAGTGAGTGATTTTATCAAGTAATCTCCCAATACAAAAAGACCTGGAGGAAGTTCGTCGGGACCGGCCGCTTTTCCACACTGTTCGTCATAGTACCTATTTCATGTATTAGTTCCTGTCATAACTGGTGCGAACTACTGGGTCAGACAAACGTTGCACGGCTAACCAGGTTTGCGTCAATAACCATGGAGCTAGAGCGATAACGGCATTAAAGCTAATGCATAGTCCGACTCTACATACATGAATGAGTAAGATCTACGGTTCTTGACAGAATCGTTCCACCGGTATCACACTGTGACATGATCAGTCTGACTCAAATTACCCGTAGAGTTAGACTATCATGTCGTTGTGCGATGTGAGCTTTGTCGGAAATTCGTATTAAACTACATAAAGCTGGAAAAGTCTATCCTTGTTTTCTATACACTGAGCAGGTAAGGCACAACGCCCATCTAAACAAAATTCTGACGCACTGAGTTTGCCAACTTGTGCATGAAAATCACGGTCTGGCACTGCAATGTCAGAGCCTTTGTTCTTAGGAACGAGAGTGGAGTTCATTGTTCTGTGTCAGAGCTGCAGTCTGTTGAAGCGAATCCCAAGATCACAAAATAAACTGCGCTCAACACAACTATCCTTCCGAACGCCAATTGACCCTTCGAGTTTTACAACATATAAACTACTATTAACCGGTATCCAGTTTAAAAGGGCAGCTTTATTCTTGTCAGTCAAGACTATTCTTACACCACGTTGACCCACAGCTCGAGCTACTTCGTCTCCTGAAGTGAGCAGGAAATACCTTGATGAGATACCAGGAGCAGTTAGATGAATCACACCGCTCGAATCCTGGATACGCGCCTCACTTGCACAGCGGACATCAATCTTCAGAGAGTTCACTGTGAGGGCTAGGTACGCCCACTGACCGGCATGCGTGTTAAAGGAGTCGGGATTCAGAGGATGACGAGGCTTAAGAAAATGAGTTACTATTGAGGATTATTTACGACCCTGCTTGACAATGAACCGTTGCAAGTATCAGTGGAATCATTAAGGGCGGGTAGAGGGGGCGAGGAGAGGCGGTTGGATGAAGAAGAGAGAGAACTCCAGGCAGCTAGTCATCCTTATCAAGTTTCTGTCACTAGACGTCGAACTTTTATCTTTCAATCTTCTTTTCCCGAACTATTAGGCTGTGGGACACTGTCCCTTTTTCCGTCTTTCCACCCACTTACAACCTCTCTCTCTCTCTCTCTCTCTCTCTCCAAAAACAGGGTAAAAAACTGGTTCTTACGGAAATGTTCCTTACAATCTCCTTTCGCAGGTTTTTTTGATTATGGGGTTCACCTCCACCAAATGGTGTATAAGATGCTCCGCCGATCGAAGGCGATCTGATCGCGGATCCTGGAAACAACGGAGGGAATCGACGACAAGATTTTGGTTAATGGACTCAGAAGTGACTGGCTCACGAATTTCAACTGCCTCAGCCAAAGGTGGAATACGCAAATCTCCGATAACCCTCTGTAAGTCACCAAAATGGATGACAGTTCAACCGTCATCAATACATACGAGTCATGGAATCAACTACAAAATCCCACATAACCATGTTATAGTGATGTTCAACTCAAATAAACGCTAAACAATTGTACTAGTTACCGATAAGGTGGCCGTGTCATCCGGTGAAGCTGCCAGGAACTGCCGGCCGTCATAGAGGACGACATTCGGACAAACTTAACTCGGTCACTCGGATCAGCCCAGACGGGAGTAGGGTGGCGTAGTGATTGCACATACACCTTCCAGGTGAAAACACTTGGGCTCAAACTCTGGGTGTGGCGGTGGATATGCTCTACTGATGAACCGTAACAGAGCGAAACTTGAGTCTAGTGCTTCGCAGTGCAAGGCTGGTGACAGACTTGGGGTTCGTGTGTGTAAAAGGAGTCCGAAAAGTCAGCCAAGCAAAGTATCACCAATCCCTCGCACTACCCGCAAGTAATTGTGAGGTTTATACGAACTGTACCAGCGTCATTTAAACGACTTGTGAGGACACCACTAGTAAGCACTGAAAACAATTGTTACAGCCTTGGATTTTAAAACTGATATTACTCACTTCAAGTGTACAATTTTAATCCATTCTTCAAAATAGTTCATTATTTCAGATTATCAGTTTTCATGACACAGCTCGTCGAACGTCATCAATATCACTCGTAGAAACACCTAGGAAATCACCCGGTTCTGAGTACTAACTGGCTACGAAAGAATCCTCCCACCAGCAATGTTGTTTTTGACTAAGCGGAGTTTTCAATAATCGACTTTTTCGCGCCAGTACACGTTAAAATCGACTTCAACAGATATTCACAAATAAATCGGGCTACCCATTGTCTGGCTTGCCTGTCGTGCATTCTTGTGACAACTCCACGCTGCGAAAACCCATCGAAAGTAACAGTCTCACGTTATTTGCTGTCAACTGGTTGCCAATAGAAAACGAAACCATACATATAGTTCTTGCTTACGATAAACTGTCGATTATAGGGGAAAATTACAGTAACGGGTCGAGAATGGTCATAATGCACGTGTGAATTTCATCGATCGTTTGACCAGTTGCTTGGATCCAGTTCCACAGCTTAGGTTTGCTACAAGAAGGCGCTTCAGTATCCCCTGTGACTGTCGCATCGACTTCATTGGCAACTGCGGTCAACTCATTTTCCATCTCTCGAGACAGTCGAGAGTAGTAGGTCAGTACGCGAGTCTGGAAGGACGCGGTTTCCGAAGGCCTTTGACCGAACCCATCCCGTGCGGCAATCTCAATCATTTCTCCAGGTGTCAAGCAAAATATCACATCAGGTTTAATCAAACCGGATTCCGTAGTACAGCACCAAGTCCAGTCAACTTCCGAAACCTGATCTGACTGAGCTGCAGTGTACACAATACCCGAATAGCTGTACCGATCGACAACCACATGACGTCCTTCGTCCAGTGCGGCAGCGATTTCCGTTTGCCTCTCCCATCTGGTTACAATTCACAGCGGGGAATAAAGACATTTGGACGATTACATACCTACTTGGAAATTTGCATGACGTGGAATCAAAAACACAAGTATCGCTACCGAACACAGCAACCTTGAAGGATGGATGTACCGTAATTCTACCAAATCCAAGGACAGTGAGTTATGCTGTAGCGGGGAATGGTGGTGCGACAGAACGATGCAAATATCCAACCGGTCGAACCAACCAATCGGGGGCCACAGACCAAAAAACGGACGGTGAGTATGTCCGAAGCATCCCGCAGCAGACAAAAAAGGGCACACGGACTGGCAGATGGGACGCAGCGGGATATCAGGCAACCAGCAAGATAGCCCATGTGAGGGGCTACCGATCAAGCTGTCAACCGAAACAATTGGGCCAGCCGAACGGAGATAGTTCACAAAAAGAAGCAAGCTAATGGCCACAGGCAACTGGCCAGAACGCAGCCAAAATGCTCAGGCAGCCGGAGGATGAATTTTGCTGCGGCGCGCTCTGGGAAAAGAACTATATGAACGATTGTACATGTTTCACCGACTTAACCTGTTTGACCGCCCAAATACAGGTGTTCCTCATCCGTCTCGGATACAAGATGAGTGAAGTTTAGCCGCATTAACTATCACTTATACAAGTTCTTCTTAGCCAACAGTGGTAGTTTGTGATTTCCCACGGTTCCCACGGTTTATTTGATAGTCAGTGGTTTTTCCACCGGCCTTTATAACCCCTATATTACAGCCCTTTGTGAATGCAATAGTCGGCAATTCAGTAAAACATTTGCTGTATACTTGTAATGAGCCCCTTAGCAATTATTGCGTACTGCAGATACAAAGCGCGAGTCAAACGCTCGGGTAGAATAACTCAGTAGACCGGAGCGTCCAAATTAAACATCTTCAGGCATACTGGAGTTTAGCGAAACCGCATAAATTAACTGACGAGGTTAGGGACATCCTGAGCGGGGTCTTTGAAGAAGCTTTTTGGTAAGCCTTTGCTTAAGTGCATTTGGGTTTCAGGACCAAATCAAATCGCCTATTGTATTTATCGCACAAGCCTTCGAATAACGTCTCTGATAAACGCGTTTGCATAGGCAGAAGCTCTGATATACCTATACTATTGGTGGACTGAACGAAGAATGTGTCATTATCTGCTGTGTACTATCTGCTCGGAATGGTTCCACTTATGCCATCGGTTTTTGTTTTACCGATTACTTCCGATATGGCCTATAAAGAACAAAGATACATTGCTAGATTACCAATAGCGTCGCATAGGATAAATAAGCGAAGAGAAATTTATTGACCATCGTCTTGATTATCAATTATTTGAAGGGAATAGTAAGTTCCTACTGTGGAGTGCTCAGGTATAAGGATGACTGGGGAGGAGAGCACCGGGTACGCGCACCTGATGAGCGACAAAAACCACAAAAAGACTGTGCTTCGGAGGGAGAATTTTGTCCTGTCAACCAAATACAATAACATCAATAAATTTACCAGTTTAAGATGAAGCGAAACTGAACAAAGAAGGCCTAATTAGTAAGCGCCGTTGCGTCTATCACATGAATCAATGATTAGCGGTGACGGGGAATCCACACGCATTTATACACCTCAAATTACACACCTACTAGCTTATGATTTTGCGATAATTGCCCTTATTCTACCCATTTCGAGGGAATAAAATAGAGCGATCAGTACCGAGGTTTTCGGGATATTTAGATGAATTAAACCAATACATTAAAATAAAACGCCAAACAAGCACGGCACAATACTTCGGACGTCAATTTTCTCCGTATAAATTCAATGTTGATCCGTGTAAAATGGCTACTAAGAAACCAACTGAAAACCGATGTTACGAACGGGCTGGGTGCTACAAGGGCAAATCTGTGCATGGTGATTGCTTTCCATGATTAGGAATACGCAGCGCGCACATTTCTGCAATAATGAGATGTGCAAACTCCGTGAGTGGACACAGTCTGTGCTTGCACGGCAGCAGCTGTGGGCAATGTACACTGCCCAAGCGGCACGTGCTGCCTGGATATCGTGCTCGATAAAGTAGCAACAGTTTAATCCTGTGCCTCCATAATAAGGACATTTTTACTTTATATATAACGACAGTATTTCACACGTCCGAGCCACAATGACCATGATTATCACGAAAAAAATGCGAATCCACCCATAGAGGACACTCACGGGACTGTCGAGTGTCCCATGCGCTTCCTGGGATACAGAAAATACGAATAAGCCTATTTATTTAAAAAAGCAGCCTCATATATTACGATCAGAAGAAAAACTTACCTATTCGCCGTAAACAGCAAATGAGCAGCACGCGGGGCTAGGTTGATCTCATGCGTAAGATATCGCGTAATTATACGGCCAGTGGACGTAGACTTATCAGGGAAATGTATGTGCAATGTCTTTTTGCTGCTAATTTGTGTCAAGGCATCAGCAAGAAGTTTCGACTGTGTCTTTTTTCCCCCTTTCTCTGAGCCTTCGAATACAACGAACACGCCACGTCCCGCGCCCATAAGTAGTGGTGAGAAGATTCCAAACGCTGGTGTGCCGCAGTTGCATAGTCCCTCGGTTGTTCAGTTCAGTTCAGTTCAGTTTGCACAGGACAGGTAATGGCCACGGCCAATCCAGCGTCCAGAATTCCTTCGATGGTATGCACACCAGTTATGCACCCACCACTGCCGAATGTATTTCGTCGAATCCCCGCTAAAATTGAGAGGGAAACGGAAAACCTCATCGCACATCAACTGTAATGTTCGATTCTGAGCGAGCAAGCCTCTTGGTTTACGGTTCAGTTCACGACAGCAAATCGACTCAAGCAAGCTGAAACTGAATGTACCGAGCAATGTTAACGGTTCAGCACACAACGACGGCCAGGTCGCGAGCGTAAGTAACAAGAAAGCACTGTCGAATGAACGTTTATTGTGTATTCTCAGAGGGCGGCGTCCCAATCGAGCAGCACAAAAAACAGTCAAGTTCACGAGCACACGTGTGTACAGGTCAGTTTAGTTCAGTTCAGTTTGCACAGGACTTGGTGTGGCTAGAGCCAATCGTGTGTCCAGATAGTTGTGTTGTCGGCGCGTTTCCGTAGCTCCCAACACTGCGTGATTTTCTTTTTCTGAAAGGCAGAAATTTTGTGCAGTATCAGCCAGGGCAGGGTAAGGTGGAAACAATAAGTAAATTGCGTCTGACCCTAAAAGCTGCTTAACATATCTCGGGGTATACTGACACCCAACATAGGTCTACTGCATTCTTAAAAGCCCTCACTGTGGTGGTATTTATGACCTCTTCCGGGAGCTTATCCCAACAGGGTACCGTTCTATTCGAAAAGTACTTCACCCTCATTTGGAGCCTTGAATACTTTCTTTGTAATCTAAGGCTATGCCTCCTGTGCCTCTCTCGGGGATCAGAGAGAAAAGGTCTTCTCGGCTTATTCCTGACGGTCCTTTCATTACCTTGAAGGTTTCTATCAAATCCCCGCAAATGCGCCGTCTTTCCATCGAGAACAGGTCTAGGGCACGGAGACGCTCTATGTAGCTAAACCCCCCTTGCCCAGTCACCATTCTAGTGGCTAGCCCTTGCACTTTCTCCAGACAGCCCATATCCTTCTGGTAGTACGGTGCCCAGGCCTGCATGCAGTACTCCATATGCGGCCTAACTATGGCCTGATATATCGGAACGAAAATCTGCGGATCTCTACACGACTTAATTGATCTTACTCGAAAGAGTTCTCTCCTGGCCATAATGGCTGCTGCGATGCACTGCTTCGACGGCTTAAAGCTGTTGTCCATTATAACGCCCAAGTCTTTGACCTGCAAGACCACCTGCAATGAACCCACACCATTCCCACTAGTCCCTGTATTTGCGTGCCCAGTTTTGTACTGCTAACACGTCAAGTTCTGTATCTACTCCAGCTGTCTTGACGTCATCGGCAAACATATAGGTGGGGTTTGTAAGCCCACGTGCTAGGTCATTGATGAAGGTGGGGAAGAGCAGAGGGCCGAGCACCGAGCCCTGTGGCACCACACTCGTTACACCCTTCGGTTTTGAGGCTTAACTCCCCATCTTAACACTAAGAGTTCACCCTGCTAAAAAACTATTTATCCACTGTCTTGCCTTTCCAACAATCCCCACAGACTGCAGTTTGACGCCCAGAAATCTGTGGTTCACAGGATCAAACGCCTTGCTGAAGTCCAAGTAGCAGACCGCAATCGGTTGCCACTCGTCCAGACGTTTGGTTACCTCATCGAGGAACAGCAGGCGATTCGTCTGACAGGATCGTCCTGCCACAAACCCATGCTGAGCACTTGATATGAGATTACTTTGAACCAAATGTCTAGAGACCTGTTTCCTGACTATTTGCTCCAGGCACTTACACAGTACTGAAGTCAAGCTAACCGGTCGGTAGTTTTCGGCCTTCTGCCGGGGTCCGCTCTGGTAAATTCCTATCACCGTTGCTCTCCTCCAGTCTCCCGGCACAATTCCCTCTCTAAGTGACTTTTCATACAGCTTCATCGCCAGGGCATTCAGGACCTCGGCCAGTGGCTGAACGATTGCTGGATGAATCCCGTCTGAACCTGTTGCCTTATTTCTATTCAACGTTTGCAACTCCGAGTAAACTTCTTCTCCTACGGTAAGTTCGTGTATTGAAGGCGCCTGTGGGCCCTCCATTCATTCCTGCAAACTATTTTCTGGTCGATATATGCTCTTGAAGAATGCCAAGAGCATGTCAGCCTTGTCCTAGTCGTTTAGAGCTAGTCGTCCCTGTTCTCCTTACAAAGTTGCTACACTTTCTCTCATACTTTTGAGATTGCACGTAGGCGTAGAATCGCTTTGGGTTTGTGCGGACCGAAGCAGCTAACCGACGCTCGAAGGCATATTTCTCCTCTCTTTGGATCTCTTGAGCTCTGTTCCTAGCCATCTTATGGCTGTTCCATGCCCCCTGAGTTTTGTACATCTCGAACACTATTCATCGTTGCCTACGAATAACTATAGCCTTGCAGACTTTTGACTTCCACCATGGGGGTTGATTTCTACTGCTAGCCACCCTCAGTGGTACAACCTTCTCTGTAAGTTCGAGTAGCCTCATCTTGATGGCCTCCCAAAATTCCTCTACGGAGGCGTTTGTGCGTCTCGGTGTCCACCGACCTTCCTTCGCCGCCCTCTTCATTTCACCTATATTGATTCTACCATAGCACGGACTTAACACGATTTCCTTCGGCGCCCTGCCTAGTCTTAGTGTGACCCTTAGGACTACATGATCAATTTTTCCAAGTGGCTCTTCCCACTTAATTTCTTCAACGTCCTGATGGTGCCGCGTTATGATTAAGTCAAGGAGAGACGGGTGCTGTCCACCTCTGTGTCTAGTGGCCTGTGTAACGAACGCTTGAGCAATGCGTAGCCAAATTCGCAACGGATCCCGGAATCAAAAGACGATTATCCGTAATATTCTACGATACTAGATTATTACATGAACATTAACATAAAAAAATATACAAACCTCAATAATACGACCACAAGGACTCAACAACGAGAAACCGAATAGCAGCGTGTGAGCAAACAGCACGTGCGTCACGCAGGTCCTAAACAAGGATGTGTCAAAGTAGCGCTCTGGGCGCGAACAAACAACAATTGGACCAGAAAAACAACCAGTTCGTAAAGACAAGTCAATAGTGTAGGCAAATGAGTGATGTTAGGAAAAACACTGAATCGCGAGGGAAAAAGGGGATTTTCCACGACCGGCTGTTACACCGCCCACCAAAATCCTCTTGGATCCTTAGCAGAGTCAAAGGTTCGGTATAAAGGTACTGATTCTTCCTACCTACCTAGGCCCTGCTGTCAGTGCGCGCGTCTAATGCTCGTCGTCAACGTTCTACTACTGGTCGCACCTAACCAATTGGCTACATAGACGTGAGGCTAGTCTACATCTTCCACGAGACCAAATGACCGATGGCGGGCGTGAAGGGTCACATAAATGTTGTCCTCATAAAGGGCCGTCCTGTCCTGGATGTATGTGCTTGTGTGTGCGTGTGAGTGTGTGTGTGCCGGGGTGTACAATGAAATCACAGGTATGACTACACATCAAAGGAGGACTTTCTGCAATGTCAACAAAAGACAGCGTGGCAAGAAAACGAGTAAAATGTAGCATGTGTGTGTGACCTAAGCTCCGCTACTTCCACATATGCAAGGGGCATTCGGTAACGTCAACGAAAAGCAAAACGACGAACACTGTCACATGTTTGGTGGGTTTACGGGATGTAGAGTGCGTCTTGCATGTGTGTATGTATCGGGATATACAATGGGATCGCATTCATCACCACATATCGGAAAGAACCTTCTGTAATGTCAAAGAAAGACCGCGAGCACTGTAACGTGTTTGCCAGAGACCGTGTGGTATATATGGTGTTTCTTTATCCGTCTCGATGACTGGTGTGAAAAGGTTTACTAGGCCTCAGGATTATCAGCTCCTCCGTCTTCGCTCTCGAGTAGGTTAACACTGCGTATGTCACGAATGAGCACTCCGTTAGCTGTCTTCACCTTCACCGTTCTTATCATTCCGTCAGTGTTTTGATGGTTTCCGTAACTACTCCCAAAGACCAAGTGCTGAAATGTGCGCGTTCGTCGGCGATCATAACCACGTCCCCAACTTTGAATGGTCTTGTTTTGGCCAGCCACTTCTGTCGAGTATGCAGAGCCGGTAGGTACTCCCGCAGCCATCGCCTCCAGAAGACCTTGACCAGATAGTTCGCTTGCTTCCACCCGTGGAGGTAGCTCCCACGAAGGTTTACCGGCCCTTGGAAACCCTCGTTCGACCCTAACGTCAATAAGTCGTTTGGGGTGAACGCCAGGTGGGTGGGGTCACCGTTCAATACTGGAACCAGGGGGCGGTTGTTCAGGATTCGCTCCACCTCAGTCATGACGGTGTTCAGCGTCTCGTCGTCGGGCGGCTGCTGCTCCATGATTGACAGCAATATCCGTCTGGCGGACCGGATCATGCGTTCCCATACGCCGCCTCGGTGGCTGGCCTGTGGGGGGTTGAAATGCCATCGTATGCCGTAGGCCACTGTTCGATCCTGCAGTGCGTCCCTGTTTATGTTCTTTTGCCAATGCTGCAATTCCCGGTGAGCGCCCACAAAGTTCGACCCATTATCTGAGTATATATCGGCCGGTACGCCTCTTCGGTTGATAAATCTTCGCAAGGCCCGTAGAAACGAATCGGTCGTCATCGAATGTGCGACTTCTAGGTGTACCGCACGTGACTTCATGCACGTCATGATACATCCGTATCGCTTTTCTGATCTTTTCCCGCACTTGATCCACAAGGGCCCGAAATAGTCCAACCCGGTGTCTCTGAACGGCCACCAGCCCGGAGTCACCCTGCATTCTGGTAGTGGGGCCATGAGTTGTTTGCCTGCTGTGGCATTGCGTCTCCTGCATTGCACACACCGTCGGATTACGCGTTTTACTGTCTCTCGTCCTCTCAACAACCAAAGACGCTTTCGGATGACGCTCGTCACGTGACTTTCCCCGGCATGTCCCTCCACGGCGTGGACGTGTTGAATCATTAGCTATACTACAGGTTGTCTCGCAGGCAGCAGTATAGGATACTTTGCGTCGAAGTTCAGGTGGGCGTTGGTCAGCCTACCATCCACCCGCAGCAGTCCGTTGATGAGTTTGGGGTTTAAACGCTTCAGCTCGCCTCTTGGAGATGGCATGTCTTTATTGGTCGGCCCCACTTCTTCCGCCCTCTTGAGTTCTCGGGCGAAAGCCTCGCGTTGTATCAATCGGAAAATATCGTACTCTGCCGCTTGTAGCTCATCGGGACTTATCGGGCCGACCCGTATCCGACCTGAGGGCCGTAGCCCTTTCATGACTAGTAAATTTCTCTTGAACCTGATTAACCAAACTAGCGAACGAAGCGTCTTCATCCAGGAAGAAAACCTGACCAGTCGCGATAGAATCGACAACGCTTCGACGACGTTGGTTGCTATTACTACGCCTTTGATCTCCAGTTCCACTTCCGTAGGGGGTTTCAATTTGAACACGGGCCAGTCCTGTTTGGGCAATTGCAGGAAGTTTGGCCCTCTCGTCCACGTGTCCAGTTGCCTGAAGTTGTTCGCACCTCGGGAGCACAGGTCGGCCGGATTATCGCCAGACCTGTAATGATCCCGCTGGTTCGTGGCTGATTCATCGTGGATAATCGTGAGCCGGTTAGCAACGAAAGCACTAAACCGGCTCCGGACGTTGTTGATAT
This sequence comes from Fasciola hepatica, assembly GCA_948099385.1. Classification (NCBI taxonomy): domain Eukaryota; kingdom Metazoa; phylum Platyhelminthes; class Trematoda; order Plagiorchiida; family Fasciolidae; genus Fasciola; species Fasciola hepatica. The sequence goes on from CANUEZ040000019.1 coordinate 11,374,383, forward strand.
AGTAAAGTACTATCGTTGAATCCGTCCAGAAGCTCACCGACCAAATGTAGAGATCGAAACATCTCTTCACAGCTTGCACCACCCTAACTGCCAACACGGATGCGCTGAGTTCAAGGCGTGGGATTGAGACCGACTTCAGTGGAGCAACGCGGGCTTTGGCGAACAGGATCCTCGTGGTATATTGTCCATCTCCTGCGCACCATTGTCCGTACACCACAGCTCCATAACCGACTTCGGATGCATCGGAAAAGGCATGTAGTTCTCCAGTCCGTGTCGTATGGCCAGGAGTCAAACATCGTGGGATCCTTATGTCCCCCAATTTCTTCAAGGTGTTCAAAAATTCTTCCCAGCCCAAACGGTCCTCTCGGTCCAGTGACTGGTCCCAATCAACTTTCTTACGGCACAGCCGCTGCAGCAAGATCTTTCCGGGTAGCAGCCATGGTGAGACGAAACCGAGCTGGACGAACAAACTTGAGACGGCAGATAGTATGCCACGACGGGTTATTGGCAGCTCGGGAACTTTTAGTTCGAAAACAAAATCGTCCGTTTCCGCGTCCCATTGTATCCGTAAGGTGCGCTCGATAGGAAGTGGAGAGCCGTCCAAATCTCTTACCCTTTCGGCCTTTTCGTGATACGGGATGACCTTCAGCACTTCTGAAGCGTTCGACATCCATTTAGTTAAATGGGAGCCGCCCTCTTCCAGCAATCTCGTCAGACCCCTGAACTGCTCTAGAGCTGATCCCGCGTCATCGAATGACCCAAGGTAGTCGTCGACGTAGAAGTTCCTGCTGATGCTTTCTACCACCGTCCGATGAACTAGATCGCCATGTTTGTTCTCTGATTCTCGGAGGGCGTAGTTGGCACAAAATGGTGACGATATGGCTCCGAAGGGGTGGACGGTCATCCTATAATCCACCACTGCGTTGTCCCGGTCGCTTGCTTCCCACCACAGGAAACGCAAAGCATCTCGTTCTCCTACCGGAATCTTCACCTGATGGAACATTTCCCTAATGTCGACAGACAAAGCCACTTTACCCACTCTGAAACGGCACAAAACATCGATCAGTGGTGTGGTCCAGTCAGGCCCCTGTAGTAGGCGATCGTTTAACGACTTGCCCTGGAACTTGGCCGCACAGTCGAAAACCACCCGCAGTTTATTGGGTTTCTTGGGGTTGATAACCGGATGGTGAGGCAGATACCAGATACCCCTTATGCTGTCGGTGTTGACAGGCACCTTTTCAACGTAATCGAGGGCCTCGTTTCGCTTCATCAAATCCGCGTATCGTTCCCACAGATTCTGGTCTCGAATGAAGCGTCCTTTTAGTCGTAGTAATCGTTGGAGAACATAATTTCTGTTGTCAGTCCACGGGTCGACCGGTGTGCGCCATGGGAGGGAAACCTCAAACTGCTTTTTGAGGCCTCTAGTGCCTTGCCGCACCGTTTGTAGAGCGAAGTGATCCTCTTGAGACAACGTCGGGCTTTCGTCTCCAATGTCATGAAACTCCTTTTCATACAGCCGTTGCAGATGATACTCTATGCGGTCCGTTTCGGCGGATAAGTAATTCACGGAACCACGTACCCCTACTGGACCGTATAACATCCATCCCAGGGCCGTGCGTACGGCATAAGGTGCCTGGCGGTCGCCCACTCTTTGGTCAAGCACCCAATGCGCCTCTGGCACGTCGCATCCGATGAGGAGATCCACTTCATCATCTTCCCAGTCTACAACGGTTACATCCTGCAGGTGGGGCCACCGAGTCAAGATTGCGTTCACCGACCTTGGTGCTCGCATGGGGAGGTCCGCTAACGTGAGTGCCTCCGTTGGTTCAATTTCCTCGTTAGTGTCTAGAGAGATGAGTTGCAGCCTTAGTCTACCGGCAGTCATTACCTGTGCTCCGCACACCATGCTCACTGCTAACGACGTCGCACCTTTAGCCAGTTGGTGCTTGTCGGCAAACCGCTCTTTCACTAAAGTGGCGTCGGATCCACCATCAACGAAAGCCAACGCCTTGGCTATCTCAGTCGGAGTCACTTCTCCCACAGCCACTACGCCTAAACGTACCGGTTTACTGGCAGATTGTGAAGTTGAACAAATCACGCTGGGCTTGGTACTCGCCTCGGATATGGTTACTCTCGCCTGATGCAGCAGCCGATGGTGTCTGCCCGTGCAGCCCTCGTAACCAAATCGGTTCCTTGTCCTACAGGCTGCTGCCCGGTGCGTGGTGTTGAGACAGATAAAACAAGCTCCTGCCATCCTCGCCATTCCCCACCGTTCGTCTATTGTGGCGTTGCCGAACTTGGGGCATTCTGGTAGGCCATGACTAGAACCACGGGATCTGCAATTTGGTTGCGCCGTAGCATCTCGTGAAATGACGTGCGTATTGGTCCAAGGCTGGTACTTTGGGTGTTCCCGTACAGGGGTTTGGACTTGGCTAGTACTGGGCTTGTTTGCTCGGTTGCTGTCCCGGATGAGTCGGCCGAATCTGCTGTCAACTATCTTGGTTTGCCTGTCCAAGTATTCGGTCAGGTCTTCGAAGTTGGCTTCTCTGTCGCTTCGGCTTATCCGTTCTGCTTCTTCCGCCCACCGACCCTGTAGTTCGGGAGAGAGGTGACAGACTATGCCTTCCAGAGTGTGCATGGCGTCTAGGTCAGCCCTGTAACCTAAATGGTCGAGGGCTATTGAGCAGTTCTGCATCTTAATCACCAGGTCGGCCATGGTGTAGACGTCGCCCTTGGTTCTCTTTGCCTCTACCATCACGCCCTCTATTAGGTTACGGGCTACTTTGAAAGGTTGGCCAAACAAGTCCCTCAGAATCTTTCTTGCCCTTGTGTAGCCTTGTTCTGGGTCGAGCATGGTGCACCCGTCGATAGCTTCTCTTGCTCGGCCTTGGCAGTAGTGAGTAAGGTAGAGAAGCCTTTGCCCAGGGTCGTTGACCTTATTCTCAACGAACGTCTCGAACTGCTTGACAAACTTGCAGTATTGCTCAGCTCGCCCGTCGAAAACCGTTAGCTCCACTCTAGGCAGATCGATCGATGGTGGTTTGTAGTCGGCGACCGGCGTGGGGTTCCCTACCTTATTGCACCCTAATCTATCGGAAGTGTCGAAGTCACTGGCCTCATGCTCTCACTGTTTCTGTGTACACTTCTCTGCTTCCTGCGCCTGTAGTCTAGCCGATAGTAACTGTTGCTCTAGTTCTAGTATTCTCAGCTTATATAAATCGACATCCTTACGATCAATATTGTTCTCAATAACACATGAACTAGCACTGACAGGACTAGGCGATCTAGCATTAACTAAAGGATCATATGTACCCAAAACCTCCCCAGAGACTTGCCGTATTACTTCCTGCCCGGATTCGACTGCTTTTGATCCTTTTCTTGGCATTTTGCGTGTTCTTCCTCGTTCCAAATTGATCTGTTGAGTATTGTAACGAACGTTTGAGCAATGCGTAGCCAAATTCGCTACGGATCCCGGAATCAAAAGACGATTATCCGTAATAATCTAGTATCTTGGTGTGATCCCGCTTTCCCAGTTAATTTCGGGTAGGGTGAGATCCCCCAATAAAATGAACTCCTTTGTCTGTTCCAGCACCGCATCCAGCGTTTGCAAGAGCTCACCCTCCTCCTCATCTTTCGCTAGCGCTGCCCTGTGGATACAGATAATGCATACTGTTTGCGCCTCGATCCTGATAAAGCAGGATCTGGCCTGTACATTACTAGAGACCAAGTTGAGCGGAGCCTCCCAATCACCTATATCGGTCCGTATTAGAATTGTTACTCCGCCCCCTGCCTTCCATCTGTTCTATCCTGTCTTTAGGCAGCGTATCCCTGAAAGCGCATGTCAGCATCTGGCTTTATCCAAGTTTCCGTCAAACCTACGACATCAGACTGGGCGATCCCTGGAGACTGCAGCTGTTGGTGTGCCATATTGACGGTTGACCGGTCCTCGCCACTGACTTCATTGTTAATGTTACGGCTAGGGTACCCTCGGGCGCAACCTCCGAGGTGATGCCCCGTTTTTTGCCTCCATAGGTATCTGCGGTGTAGCATCTCGAATACCAAGTGACTCTCTGAGTTTCGTGGCTTTTTATTTTCCACCCGTACCCCCAGTGTCGGGCTCAAAGGGGACAGCGGACTTTCCGTCCTTTTGAGTGGCCATACCGATGGCCCGGGATGGCCTTGCGGCCACCTAAGCCCAACTGGTTTCCTCGGCTTCTAGCTCTGATACCTCCAACTTCGCTGTTTGCACCAGTGAGAACCTTTTTGGGAGTCTCCTTTAAAATCGGACTGGCTGGCTGCACGTTCGCAACACCAACCGGACTGAATGCCCTGTGAGTCCCATTCTTTTTGATCTTTCAAACTTTCTGAACTTTGGCTTTTTGCCTACCGGCGCCTGAAGCCACCTTTGGTAACTGAATTGCTCCTTGGGCTTTAGGTGCTGACTTCCCAAGGGGGGTCATCTCCAGCTTCGCTATAGGTAGATTCGGCCGTTTCAGATCGGGTATGCCTGTTCTCAGCGAGACTATGGTTTTACCCGGTTTGACAAATTCTGGGCTGTCAGGCCTAACTCTAACTATTCCCTGAGTGCTGCCCTCAACTGCTCCTGCCCTGGACAGCAGCATATCCTTCCAGTAGACACTGTGGAACACAACTACCAGGGATCGTGGTAGTGCTGATTGTGTTCCACTCCATAGTACTATTCGATGGCACTTGACTATTGGTGTCGTAGGAGGTAGGCCGTTAAGTAATATTAGTAAATCCTAGTTTTCTTGGTCAGCCGCGTCACGGGTATGTGTTTTATGCTGTGTACAAATTCCATATCGCTTCAATGATGACGAACGTTTGTTTACTTGTTCTACAGCTGCCACCATCTTAGTGAGCCCTGCTCGTTATTGGTTGCCTTATTCGAAATTGATTGGTTCGCAGGCCGTATACAGTGTTGCTGCTCGGGTTGCATCGGTCATTCGGTCGTTGTGTATGCTGGTGCTCGCTGATGCGGCTAGGTACCGCTCGGCTGCTGTCATTTTGAGTTTAGCACGGGATTTTAGTGAATTACAAAAGATAACTCAGTTTATTTCTAGAAGGAGTGTACTAGGCAACAAGCAAGTCTTTTTACATATACATCTTCTGATGCCTGTTGGAGCTAAGAAGCAAGGCGAGCAATGTTTTGACGGTTTCCCCATAAATTATGGGACTGAATGCTCACCGTTAACCGTCACAGGAAAGGTAACTGATCAGCAAAGTGGATTGCATGTTTGCCCGGGACAAACTCTAAATGCGACAGGTATCTGAAACTGAAGTTTACTTTCTCCAGGCTGACCCAGTTTGGCACAGCATGTTACGTTACGAGGCACAGTACGACGGTTAGTGCCTGCTACGGACAACAAAGTCAAGAGGCGAGACAAAAGTCGCCATTGTATCTCAGCCACCAACCGTGGTTCATCTGCAACGGAAGGAATACGAAAACACAGGACATCAGTGATTAGGATGCACATATTTTCATTTTATTTTCCCAATAAATATCAACGAGAAAACTAGTCGGCCTTGAGTTTGGCTTTGGTTCGGGAAAACTGTTGCCATTGATACCGTCGAGCGATACCGGATTGGGGTGGTGTGCCTTTAGTAGTCTCGTTTATTTGGTCGATGAAAATGGAAAATCCCACCCGCGGAGTCTGTCAGGTCAAGGGCCTGCCTGTTAAGCACAGCAGACACCAGGTAGTTCGTGATAGTTAGGTGGTTTACTGTGTTCTACGCACCCGTTTTTGGCATTCGGGAAGGCGTGCTCTAGCTCTCGCGTAGTGTTTCGTCTTTTCGCTTTCTTGAAGACAAAACTTTAGTGTAACGGCTTGCGTAGCGCGCATCTGTGAGACAGATTACATGTATGTTGGTGGGTGGGTATTCTTGTACCCCCTTAGATGTTGAGAATGTCAGATGCTCCCAGTGGACATAAAAGAAATGGATGTTGGGCTTTCACTTTGGTTACCTTATAGGCGTTGTTGGGCTGGATATTGGTTGCGTAAACTCTTGCTGTTGGGCAACTTCACAATCCATCCGGTAGAGGCGAAAGGCAGAGATACGAAAAGGGTTGTGTCCTCTCGTTCTGCGGCTTATATTTGGTTTACAAACGCCTCAAAACGAATGGGATCCTTGTCCAGAACTAGTGGTCGTAGAATCTGCAGGGATGACGTGTTGCCTGCTGACCACCCCAACCGCGCGCAGCACAAGCGGAAATTGTGGGGCTTGTCAACTGCAGCTGTCCTTTACTGCCGCAGCGGGATCTGCCTTGTAAGCTTTTCCTACTGGTCTTGAAGAATACATGTCTACCTGTTGATGTTCTATATCCACTGCCAACTAGTAGTTTACTGTCTACTATATTTAGAGCCGCCAATGATCCACGCAATCAAAAGAGCTACCTCATCGAAGTTGTGGAACTGAAAGTGATGTGATGGCATTCCATGAATAGACTGCCCAAATTTATTCGACGCTCGATGAATGCATAGCTTCCTTCTCTGTGGATGACCTGCTCATTAGGCTCCACCAAGAGATTTTGTGACTGTATGTAATGAAAGAAACGAAACGGACGAATGAACAACAGCGAAGTGCAGTCGGCAAAAATCACAGACTCGTCTTGGGTCAGTTGGCTTTATACTGACACAAAACTAACCGACGAAAGTAAACGTGAAAATATCCTTATAGCCCTCATTGTCTTTCATTGCAATAAATATGTAGTAAAATGTTAGGTGTGACTACTTGTCAATAGAATTAGATGAATGAATTACTGCCGAATTGGACATTGGTTTCATCAGTGAGAAACTCTAAGGGTAATTCCAACATTGGTCACTTAAGGATTCATCTCATCTTTTTGCGTCGAATTCAGTTGCGACCGTGGGGCCATTGGCAACATTTTCAGTCCAACTTGTCTACAAGCTTATAATACGTTGAAAATTAAGAAAAAACATCAATGAATACGATCATTAAGTACATCAGTGGGTCTAAACCCCGGCTTTATAAGGCAACTTGATGGCGAACGATGAAAGTATTGGGCCATGTCTCTAAGTTATACGCCAATGTTTGTTTCCCGGGTGGGCAGATTCAGCAAGAAAGCGGGTAATTCTGTGATTCTATTCTCGTGCTCATCATTACCGTCACTTTCGTTAAACGACTGGTGGCGGATGAGGATACTTTGCCTAGCAGGAGGCAGGAATAATACCATAGTTCATAGAAATGACTGCGTAGTAGCAATAGCTAATATGCTCAGAGGGATATATCGTGCTACTCACGCTTAGAAGGCATATATACGAACACACAGACAAGTATATGTATATTTACAAGTTCGCTCTTGAAAATGTTATCATTCACTTTCCTGAACATACATCGCAGTTTTTTGAGATCCATAAGGATCTCACGAAGTCTCTTCATGTTCAGTTAGTGGATTATATGATTCATTCAAAATACTAATTCGTATCTCTTTATTGAGATCTATTTCGCTGACAAAATATGCCCCTCAGAAGCACATCTGACAGTTTACGGAGGCATCATTCAGAAAGAAAATGACGCATTCGATTCCACTGACTTCCCATCGGCGGTCAGTAAAGAATCACTCCTTAATCACAGAAGCTGAAATAATAAACGACAAGTGCACTGGTGCATGCACTGTGCGCGGTGCGTGACTGCTGGTGTATGCTTGCACAAACAAATACCATGTGGCGCATGTATATATATATATATATATCCGTATACATATACATGCATACATATATATATACATTATATATATATATATATATATATATATATATATATGGCACTCGGCTTGTGCCTACCCGGTCAGCACAAGAGGTCACAGAAGCCCCCAAGAGGTATTCTCCGGGACTCTTCTCCAAAATCCCATTTTTTATAGAGATAAGCTTGGCAGTGTTATTAACCAGGTCAGAAATGGTCAACTGTGAAGTTTCACCCCACAGAGGTCATGGTTTTGGAGATATATGCGCTCTATTGCTTATTTGCCTTTTATCACTTCCCGGTGGTTACGCTAGTTTCTCAAGCCGAGAAGCCCCTAAACTTGGCACCGCAAATTAGTACCTTATTTTTTCCTACACCTCGAATAGGCTTCTTGAAACACCGTGACTGACATTCATCACCCTTTCTTGTTTTACTGAGGTGCGCCATTCTGTCACGTGATACCTTAAAGGTTTCACGCTAACCGTAAGTCTTCTCGTAGCCGATCTTTATTTTCGTCAATGCCAACGGTTTATGTCACGTTTATGCGGTTATTCCAGTCAATAAATATCACACACATTTCCTGTCTACTGCAACTTTCGTTTATTGCTTATTAGGTCCTCATTGACTAGGTAGCGAAGTGGCTGTAGTCGTTTTCATGAGGAAAAACCTAAGTGTTTCACGTGGCTAGTAGAATTTTCAAATATTCATGGGACGAGCTTTAAGTATTGCTATATACCTTATAGGTTCAATCCTTACCTTTCAGTTATCATCGCACAGAATAAGACAACAGCTCCATAAGCAGGTGTCTGTTCGTGGACACTCAAGAACTACCATCTGGCAACCTCAAAGGGCTTCCGTCAGAGCAGCCTATGACACGGTGGATTCTTCGAATGCCTCGGAAGTTTACAACTGGTTAAACGCCGTAAACAAAGACATTTTCTACGCTTTGTGAACCTAATACCGCTACATAAATCAGATGATTTAGGAAAGGGGTCATCACCCGAGGAAATAAACGTGGACTGCAAAGATATGCCTGATGCTGTCTCTCCGCCGGCCGATTCCGGTGCACCGAATATTTCAGCAACCTTTCACGGGCATTCTATTTAACGTATTCGTTAAGCAGTATGTCAAGGAGTGCTGGAGATGATGCACGAGATTTACTTGTCTGGTAAGTAGCCAGTGAAGACAAGGACGACTCGCGGTTTACACGTATTTTCACGCCTAGGGCACCTTGACTGCGTAGGATGTGGAACTTCATTTGAAAATGGTATCCCAGTAATCCCTCCGGAAAGCACACATATGAAGGACGATGGATCGTTGTTGTATCTACTAACTCCAGGACCTCCGGTACCTTATGTTGCGCGACAGGCAGCCGTACAGGCGCTTCTCTCAATGGCGAATGTGAGAACCCCGCGACATATATGCATGCAGGTTCTCCCGGATTTGCAAACAGATCCGCGAACCTTGTTGAGACCACCACCTCGGACGCCCAAAAAATCCATAGGCAGCGGCAAATACGTCCACCTAGGGCCCGACGAATATTTGCGGAGAGCAATGGATTCCAGTGCAATGCATGCAACAGACAAGATGGCCATTCAAACGCATGGCGATGGCTGATTTTTTTCGTGGTTCATCTCAGTAGCTATGGCCTATTCTAGGGCGTGGGCTCAAACCGTATCACGGGTGTTTAACGTGAGTCTTTGCAGCGGGATGACGAAAACCGTCGATGTGATGGAATACGTGGAAGATTGCCTTCGAGAACTGAAATCTGCGCGCCCACAAAGCCTTTATATTCGAAGTTGGTGCTGATGTTTCTGCTTAATCTTGTCTGGCTTTATGGCCGAAGCCTCATCAAAGGCCTTGGTAAAACAAATAAAGCACGACAGTGGTTATCTTGGCTTCCCAGAGTGCTCAAAACGAGGTAGTAGCGTTGATAGAAAACGGGTGTTCTTAGGCCACCCAGGAAAAGCAAGGACTGATGCTGACTACCGCTCCCGAAAATAACATGACCGTCGCACAGGGTATCCACTATTCGAGCTTTTGTCAGCTGATATGATAAAAACCTTCTCGTCGGACTACAAGCATACTTAAAGCCTGGGGAAAATGGAGCGAACCCTCCTTTTACGGCCTCGGTTCGGCAAACCAAGGAGAACTCAGCTGTCATCTCAGTCCTCGTTACGCGTGAACGAACTTTTTCGACAGTTCGAAAGTGCATCCCCTGTGAGCTTCTCCGTGCTTGCCGAATGCCGGAAGACCTGGAGTACTGGAGGGCATCAGATTAAAGGCAGTTCTTGTTATATATCGGACCGGTGGTTATGAAAAGTATGCCGTCAGTTGAGAACTACTTCAACTTCCTTGGCTTTCCGGGTTGCGCACACATACTGTACAGCGAAAAATGGCTTTCCCACTACATAAACTTTATTCTAAACCACTGCTGCTTGATGGTGCTTGAGTTTGTCACATTGTACGGTGAGACTGAGGCGGTTTTCAGTGTTCAAGCTTGAGTGCATCATGTGGAGATGCGAGAATGCAGGACTCTTCGGATCCATTCTCGTCAACCGGGCGCACTGACTTGTGCATATTCAGTGGTATTTCCCAGGCCATAGCCAATTCTTAGACTCTGCTCAAGTCCCTTTGGGCCGCTTCATGGTCAACTACTCCTACTATTCTCACACCATAGGTAAGCTTGAAACAGGAGTCTTCTAGATCAGTCTCTAAGTAATTTACATACAGGAGGGATAGCAGGGTTCCAAGGGCCGACCCTGGGGGCACTCCAATCTTTGCTTGTCCAGCCGAAGTTAAGCTTTTTCCCATTCTTGTTTTAAACTCCCTTCCAAGCAAACATTCTCTAATCCATGTTATCACCTGGTCCGAAAGTCCATATCCTCAAAGTTTCTCCATAAGCAGACGGTGGTTCAGCGAGTCAAAAGCCTTCAGGAAGTCCAGGTAAAGGACCTCAACTAGCTCCCCAACATCTGTACTCCTGGTCACTTCCTCCAAGCAGCACAGGAGATCGCATAGGCACGAGCGGTTCGGCACTAAACCGTGATAGGTCTCCTGTCCTTTTGGGTGCACCATCATCCGATTCTCAATGACCCCCTCTTTGACCTTCAGCACCATAGAAAATGGGTTCCGTTGGCGGCATTTTCCAGGACTACCTATGCCACCTGCTCTGCGTATGGCGGTGGTAGTCGAAGTTAATCTTTCCTCAGGCAAGACCTCGGTTTTAAGTAAGGCATTGAATATTCTCGTCATTGGTTCTGCCACGGCTGGTGGTGAAGGTTTTAGGATCGCTAGACGGATACCACCTGGACCCGCTGCTTTGGTCTCGATTAGCTGTCTGGTATTAAAGGTGACCTCGTCTTCTATATGGTAGTCTTTCATCGCAGTCGCTCCCAGAGAGGAAATCTCTGGACACTTAAAGCCTTTGTCCACCCCTTACATTTTTTGGAAGAATCTACACAGGCCATCAACTTTTTCGTGGTCTGCGGTCTCGGCCCCCCTATACATCTGTGACGCGCTCTACCTCACTTCACAGACCATACTTCAACTGCTCTTACTTACAGTATGCCCTGGGGTTCTTTTTGCTTTCCTCGCAGGTATCTCTTCGTGGTCCATGTCAGACTGTCTTCGAACTATCTTGGCTCTTTTCCTAGCAGCCAAATACTAAAGGAAGCCACGGTATCCTTCCATCACCCTGCATTCTGCAGTCCACTTTCCATGCCCATCTGCGCTACCACGATGGTCCACCTGCCCTGAGGACCCTCTGGGTGGGGCTGCCTCATCCGGTAACCTAAGGATGTTACCCTTTACCTTCCCCTACTGTGTTTGGGCTGTGCTTTCTCCCGATTCCACTTCCCAGTTGAGCAAGAGAGAGGTCATCAGGAGTTTACCTTCATTTGCCTTGGAAAACTTTCTCCTCATCTTTACCGGAACCAACATACATACAAGTTTGTGCTCGGTGCAAATTACTGCGGGATCGCCGTTGCCTAGAGGGGCTTTCGTATCTATATTCGCACTATCCTTTGAATAACTTTCTATCACAAGGTTCAGCAGTGACGCTGCTTGCCAAGCTCTCCATCCGGTCTCCTTATTGGCTCGTTGGGCAACAGGTTCTTGGTGCTATAGGGCTGGTGGCTTCTCTCCGAATGACCCCACCGTAGCCATTCCCGTTGACCAACTAGTCTCTGGCTCCTTGAGGTCTCCAGTGTTGACAAGGTTGTTTCTGCCTGATCTGGTGGTTCTGAGAAATCAAAGCATTTATTTGTCTTCCCCACCTTCCACCGATGATACCTTGAGTAAGCATGACACGGTCAACTTATACCCCCTTGATTGCGCCCTAAGCTCGAATTCCTGCACTTTGGATGTTGCTAGCAGCCCTACTTCAGTGGGCTTGTTTGGCCCGCTACTGGAAATGTGGCTCCTCCCGGACCCTTCCGTCCTCCCTCTCTTCCTTGACCACATTTAAATCCTCCGAGAAGGGGCGGTTTATCCTCTTTTCCGGTGGTGGCCACATTTCCGTGACTGCAATGACGTCCATCATATGCACGCACTCCCGTAGCTCAACTCGTGTACTTCCTACTCTAGATGCACCCATGTAAGCAGCTTGCATGGCAACCATCCTGAAGGGGTCAACGTCGAAGGAGGCAGTGTGAGGCCCGGCTTCTAGCAGTGATCATCCTTACAGTTTTTAACGGGGATGCCAATGTATCTTCCTGATAGTGGCTCTTCGGGGTACTGCCCTGCAAAGACTCCTTGCCGCCAACTTCAAGGGGGATGCTTCTCCCGCTGGTGTATTGGAAACCATTGACTCTCGGTTAGCCAAATCGCCATAGAGTTACGCCTGGCAAAGCAGTTGAGATAATGGCAATTCAAATGGGATGGAAGCAAAAGCACTGCTCTAAAACAAACCGCGTTTTGCTGAGTGGAACAGGGTTTGACCCACGAGACCAGGTAAAGCGAAGAACAGGGCAGCTATCCTGGGAAACAGGATAAATAAATACATGGAAAAGCGAGAGTTGAAGACTTTAAGGGAGGTGGAGATGTGAGGTTTTAGAGGAATTGAGATGTGTTTAAATGATAAAAGTAGCTTGTGAGGGAGCTCAAAAAACTCTATTCCATTCATCTACACTGATTTCAGAAACAACACTATCCCATTTGCATGAACAGTCTTTACCCTAGTGCCGATCGTCTGTTTTATTGCACTAAATCTTTGTCACAAATTGGGCCCCACCTTTGCCTCGGGCGTGAGTCGTTGAGCTTAAAAAAGGCTGTGACTGTGTCCGGTAATCTCATCTTCTATCCCTGAATTTAAGCTGTAATTCAGCTGCAATTGCTGATCGATTGTTCAACTTGGAGCGCAAGATCCCAGAAGGAACACTGCCGAGGTTTTGTCATCTTTTATTGCTGAATTCGTTATGTACGGTACGCAGCTGTTTGGAATAAGCCTTGTTTTGAATGGTGTCCGGATTGGTCGCTACTCATCGCCCAGGCTTTCGATCGACTGGACCCAAAGCACCCATTACCCCCGGCAACAGCCGAGAAATATAAGCCCACAGCTACTTGGCAAGCCTTTCCGAATGAAGGGACAGTTCCCTGCAGGCGAACCACACTCTCTTACCCTTAAGTTTTGGTCGTATTTCTCGCTCAGGCCCTGGCTTGTCAGGTTTTTCTGGGGTTAGTTCGGTTCTTCACAGGGCAAAGGCTGATTCGTTGATAGCTGAACCGAGGTTCAGGCCAGTGGAGGAACAGTTAGAGTTGGATAGGCTGCGTAATCGGCTTGAGGTGAAGAATGAGACAGAAATGGTGAAATAAGTTTTGACATTGTCCGAAAAAGAAGAGAACCTAATCACCGGAAATGAGGTCAAGGATGAATTGTTGGTCAGTAAACATCTGTCTCGCTACCTGGGAGAGTGCCATGTACCGAAGGATGTGTCGTGAAAACATTCGTAGTTCCGAACACAGAAACTACAGTGGATCATCGTTTGGATTTACTCAAAGTAGAAGAGGGGTCGTTTTCAGTCTGTTGGTCTGTCTATTTGAGGGTTGCGAAACAATTTGACGATTATTTCTAAGGCAGAGTTCGGGAAAGTGACCAGCGTTTGCTTTGTTTGAAGCACTGCCTCAAAGGGCAAGCAAGGGATGTGATTTCCTAGTGCTTTGTGTTGTCTTCAATACCAGCGTACAACGGGGCTAGAGAAATCTTCGGGGATTTGTATGGACAGGGTCATTTATTGGCTGGTTCAGTGATTGACGGTTAACTGTGAGGTTTGAAGCCTATGGTGGAAGATTCAAAAGCTATGACCAAGTTGTCACTGAAATGGCTCAAATATAAAGAAGCTCACACGCGGATGAATTGCACGTCAGATCTTATCTAACAGAAGATCAGGGAACGGAATACTCGAGAGCTCCCCCATGCATCTCCGGGATTTGTGGGATAGAGACCGTTACCGATATCTTAAGGAGAGAAGATTAGTGTAAGACACCTTTGAGCAATGCATAGGCGAATTCTCAACGGGTCCCGAAATCAGAAGACGATTATCCGTAAAATTCTACGATACTAGATTATTGAACGAACAATGACACGAAACAGATACAAACCTCAATTATGTGATCACAGGGACTCAAAAGCGGGAACTGAATGGCGGGGTGCGAGAGAGGAGCACGTGCGTCAAGCAGGTCCAGAACAAGGATATGACGGAGTAGCGCGCTGGGCGCGAACAAGAAGACGTGGTCCATCAAATATACCGTTCATAAAACAAGCCAATAGTGTAAATTGGTGGGTGACGTTAAGGAAACACGGAACTGTATTGGTCATGGGGGATTCTCCACGACCGGTTTTTACAATTAGTACAAGTTGCAAGCTCCATGGTACATAGTGCCGAGTGAGGCAGTAACTGCCTCAAAATGGGTTTGGCAAACTGGCTGCCGGTAGCGAGGCTCGAGGGTATTTACCGTCGGTCAAATGGAGGAATTGCGTACAAAGACCGCACCCAGGAGCAACAATGTTCGTGCCAAAACAGGGCGATTCGATGTTAGCCACAGCTGGTAGATGCTTGGTATGTGACGGATTACACGCATATAATGAGTTTCCACGTTTTTCATCCCGAGACGTACCCGCTCTTTGGAATTCTGGTGAAGAAATCGAGGCTTGTTTTTCGTGTCTCAGGTGTGGACTTTCGCCCCAAAATGCCCTGTTTCCAAGCCACTTTCAACATCATGCTGTCAGAAAAGCACCACGTTGCTCTGCATGGTAAACAGGCGGTCTACCGACCGAGCTGTACATGTTTCAACCAGTGGACTGCTGCTTGCCTAGCTGAGTGTGGATGGTGCAAGAAAACCTGGCCAGTGGACCAACAGTCATGCCCCCACTCTCAGGCCAGGATGTAGTGTCAGCTCAGATGTGCCACCAGTACGAGTCGAGGGACCGAGCGGCATCGTTTGGACCTACACTCCCCTGGATTGCTGGTCCGATGTGACGTCATCATAGAAAACCTTCCGAATCCGGTAGGCATGAAGGGATCCCTTATTTCACTTTGAATTTCGACGGTAAATGAGCCTGCCACTTGGAACTCCGGAATAACGGATCTGCAACTGAGCACGTCATAAGGGGGTTACTTTGCAGATAATAAGCGAGCCTATTGTGCCGATGGGTTACTCCTCTAAGCAGTTCAATACTGCTGATATAAGGACGTTTCCTCCTGGCCTCACTTAAGTTCCGCCAACAGAAAATTCTGGAAGATTCGAGAGTGCAAACCTTAGTGGGTGCCCAAGTTCCAGAAGCACATCAGGTAGTAGAGCAAATATGCGGTATAAGTAAACAACCCAATGCCGTGTAAATGGTTTTAGGATGAACAGTTCCTGGGCCAATAAATCAGGACCACTTCCTTTTGGGGCGGAAAGCCTTATTGAGATAGAAATGGGTCCCTCAGGGGAAAAAGATCGATCAACTATGGAACACCGATTTCTACGATGGGAATGCACTGGAAAACTCTCCTTCGTTAGAAGACAAACAAGCTACCGATGTGCTTTCTGACCCCATGACCTTGTTATAAGGACTCCATGAATTTGCACTTCTACGAAGGGATCTATTAGTTGGTGACAGTATTATAACTGTGGCCAAGGAGAGGTTCAATGGGCTGGGTGAAAGTTTTGACCCTGGATTCTTTAGTAAATACTTTGCTGTAATGGAGGGGTAAGTGCTCAAGGGCTACTCCCAGTTAGTGCCCGACAAACAACCGAAAAAGGATTCTGAGCCTTTGTGGTACTTGTCCCATCATGCAGCAACAAGCCCTTAGAACGTAGAAAGTTAAGGGCGGTTTTCACTGATCGGCTGCATTCCAGGGACGCTCCTCGAACGACTACTTTCTACAAAGAACTGACACGACAGCAAACTTGGTTGGATTGTTGCGTCGCCCTAGGAAAGAAACTGTAGCGTTAGATGCCGACTCTGAAGAAATTTTCATGTTTCCGAGTACCGAAAAAGGAGGGACGGGCATCGAGGCTCTCCTGGCTGGTGAAAGGTGAACCGGGTGGTGATCTAGCTGAACATCAACTAGATTCGCCCCTTTTTTGCCAATTCCTTCTCATTTTTGGCGAATTTCGTGTTACATCACACTTCGAAGGATCGGGTGGTGGACGGTATGAGGATCATGTCCACAGAGCAGTGTGCGATGTCTTGTATACAAAGGATTGTCTTGTTTTCTAGCCTACAATGGAAGATACAAGAGTTTTTCTATTCATTTGAGCGAATTATCGTCACGTGGTGGTCTCACCTGTCACAAGTGGTGGCTTAATCGTAAGAACATGCTGAACACTATGCCTAAGTTCGAGCTGGCACTCTGCTTTCGAAATGGATGGTTGCTCTCCAGTGCTCCAGAGGACTCTGGAATCGGAGTAGGACGCAACAAAAGACACTTTCCGGCCTTCTTTCATAATACACAAAAATCCTTGTAGCCTGTCCTGTCGTCGGTGATCGGCCCACTGGGGTTAGTCTCACCTTTTACTTTCCAAGACAAGATGTCGATGCAATCATCGAGTCACTTAAAGCTTGGTTTGGACGACCCAATCGGAGAAAATCCACCACGTTGCTGGGGTGAGTAACTTGGGGGTAAGAGGCAACTTTTGCACATTGAAGATTTAGTCTTGAGTTCTTAGAAGTGAACCACTGACCTAAGACGTACAGCCCTACGCTTTTCGCGATGCTTCTGAAGTTGGCTACGGAGTGGCGGCTTATAATCGAGTGGTTCCAAAGGCCGTAACCCTTGCCACGGTTATTCCGATTGTGAGTAACGCGTAGCCCAATTAACGAATCCCAAAGCCAGAACAAGACTGATTTGCTTCTTATGCTGCGCTCAACTGTACCGCCACAACGTTTGGCAAACAGGACCACAGTTCAGCAAGTGGCCACTGTCAGGTACCGCCGTCACGGCAGTCCAAGTTTGAGTAAAACATAAGCCACGGCAAGAGCAAAATATAAACAAATGTTCAAGCGTAGTGGTTGATGGATGCGGTACTTGTTCGAGGATCAATGAGATAAAGAGCATAGTCTCAACAATACAACCATGAGACAACGGCCGGGGAAGATTTCCATACCTGCACTTTAAGTCACCCACCAAATTCTCCCATGAAACGGTCAAAATCCAAGGGGTAAATAGGGGCACTGATTCACCCTAACCTACCTAGACCCTAAAGTCAGTGCATACGTAGGTCACCATGGGCTTCATCTATTGTCGGCCAGTCGCAGACAGGCTTGAAGTTTTCCTTCAGGTTGTGGTCTATAAATCGATGTCTTAGAGTTTCATCTGAAGATGATGTGACATTATCGGTATACGAAAGAAGGGCTTCGGTGTGGTCGGAATGCTTGGACAGGTTACGTAACATAGGGGAAAAAGGCTTACCGAATAAGAGTAAAGTACAGGGCAAAATGAGGACTGAGGAGGCCCGATAGTGATTCGAGGTGGCGGTAAGGTACTTGAACATCAGGGGGCAAAACTTGTGGTGCAATCACTGTAAAAGTATGTCTGGCTAAAAAAGTGCTATAAACTTGAACGCAAGTTGGAAAACGCAGATTGAAGGTCCCGGAAATAGAAATGTTCCTACAAACAGTCATTTAGTGCTTGTTCCGAAGTTTCCGCTACTTCAAAACAATGTCGTGTCCTGTGCTAAATTGGGGCCTAGACAACTAACTCCGTTGTTAATCGTAAACTTCCTATCAAATTAGACACGGATGTGCTTTAAAGACTGTGTGAAGGGTTGGAACCTACAGGAGCATGCATGAGGGATAAATAAATAAATTCAGCTTCACTTGGTATCAGTAGACTTGGTTTTAGCTTGGCCTATCCCGTCGACGTTGCCCTCTCCGCTGTCAGTAGCCAGCTGGCTTGCATGGGTTTTATTCTTCGGATGCTGTTGAGCAACAGCCTGCTTCTTCTGGTGTTATCTTCCATACTAGTCAGCTCACGGACCCCGAACAAGAAGGCGTTAAGCTACGGTAGCGGTAGGTTATAGAGTTTGGCTTGGTCTAACTGGCCGGTAGCACCGTTCCATTGGTTGTTTACCCTTCACAATCGGCAACCATATTTTTAACTTGTCCTCGAGGCCACTGTTCCCAGAAATTTTATCAAGTCAGGGAGAAAGCACAGTCTCTCTTGGGCTTACGCCTCTCTTCAGAGTTTGTAACCAGTATCAGTCGCTTCATTTCTATGTAGTATTTCCCGGGCTTAGGGGTTAATAGAGTAGGCCATACTTTAGATTTGGCTAGGAAGTCCTGTCCCGATGTCCACATTAGAAGCCTTTCTAATGCTCTTAGGCCCTGCGAGCAGAAGTCGGCCGGGTCCCTGGCCGATTGCAAATAATGCCACTGATCGGTCTTGGTCGACTCATGGAGCACAGTGAGTCTGTCGGTCACGAAGGTGTCAGCACGAACGTAAGTGTTATCTGTGCAATGCAGTGCTTTGGCTGGGTCCGCCCAAAGCTTGGATTTTCAGTTTATTTGGTCAGAGCTCCCTCCAATCAGCGCTCCGGTTTTCACGGCCAGTACTGCTGAAGTCAATTCTAGCTTCGGAATGGACACCTTCTTCAGTGGAGCTACTCTCAACTTTGAAGATACTATCTGACTGTGCCGCCCACCATTTTCATCTATCCAGCAGCCATTAGCCAATAACAAGTAGCCTACTCCTGACGCATTTGAAAACAAGCGAAAGTGAGTATTGCTGGTACACTTGGTTCCTGTCAAGCATCTCGGAATCTTGAACTCTTCAGGTTGATCTAGGCCGCATAACCAGTCAGGCCGTCGCTTGTCGTCATTTTCCTGGAGAAGTTCATCCCAACCCGTCCCTCTGGCGCAGCAATTGCAGCTGGCACTTTCCCGGTAGCAACCATGGTGAAAAAAACATGGAGGACCATAGAGTCCGAGGACTTATGATAGAATCCTTGTGGCTGGTCGTCTGTGTGGGTCCAGGATGAATAAGAATTCGTCACCTCCGGGCCTCCATCGAAATCCAAGCTTGCGCTCCATTTGTAAACAGGATCCCAGAATCTCCCTCGTGCACTCAATTTTCTTGCAATTCTGAATAACGTTGAGAACCTCAGGGCTATGTGAGGTCCTTTTTGTGAGGTTGAACCCTTCTGACTTTAGAATGGGATCAGTTAGGTCTTATATAGGATGACAGTATTTGGGTCCTCAAAGGAACAAGGAAAATCATCCACATAGAATTGGTCCACGGCTCTTCCTAACAGATTGCTGTTGCTGCCAAAATGCTCGAGGGTTTCCGGAGGGCGAAGTTAGCGCAGAAAGGGGATGATTCCGTTCCAAAGGGATGAACCGTCAGCCTGTACTCTTCCGGCTTGCGGTCTGCGCCGTTTTCAAGCCAACAGAGAAAACAGAGGGCTCTCCTGTAATTAAAGATCATTTTAACTTTTAGAAACACATCATACGTTTCCTCGGAGACGACCACCATTCTCAGCCGAAAAAGACAACCTCGACTAGTGGTGTAGTTCAGTCAGGGCCCCGTAGTATGCGGTCGTTTAGTGACACACCCTGACACTTCGCTGCACAACCGAAGACCACTCTGACCTTTCTCGGTTTCTTTGGGCTCACAACTGGTTGATAGGGTAGGTGCCATCTCATATTTGCGCTGAATACTGCTGTACCTACTCTTTCTATATAACCCAAGTCTATTGTAAGTTGAATGGCTCGCGCGTGCCCTATCCTTGAATGTGGTTCTCGCAGTAGCCTGTTTTTGAGGAAGCATATTCTTTTTAGAGCCATTCCTCGGCCGTTCGGCATTGGTTTTATGTCGGGTCTCCACGGGCGAGGGACCTCGAAGCGACTTATTACACACTTGGAGTTCTCGGCTGCCATTTTCACGGCCGACCTATCTTTTCACGATGGGGCGTCTCTATCAATGGCCAAGTCGGCAAGTTTGGCGTTAGACAGCTGCTAGGAAGTTTCTTCAACTTTCGCCTTTTCCACCGAATCGCAATAGGTTAGGATTTGTCTGCCTCATCTTCCACCCGTTCTACCATACGAAATCGAACCGAATGTAGTGCCTACTGCATAGGGTGCTTTACAGCTTCCTACTCTTTGATCCGGGACCCGGTGCCCTTCCGATACATCACAACCAGTCAGCAGATCAATTTCGTTATTCCTCCACCCCTCGATCGTGACCCCGTCGAGCCACGGCCACTGGGTCAGAACCGATTGCACCAACCGAGATGCTCTCACCGGCAGATCTTTTATGTTAAATGCTTCTAGGTTTTCTGCTGTATTGCTGTTGATCAAGGAAAGGAGTTGCGGGATGATCTGGGTGCCACTCACTGTGCTCACCGCTAATGAAGATTGATTCCCTCTGGTTCCGTATCTCCCTGCAAGTTCCTGCCTCACCAAAGTGGTATCCGAGCCACTATCTACGAAGGCCAACGCTCTTATCCCCCCAATTGGGGTTCCTACCCCGGCAGCTGTCACTCCCAGGGGAAGAGGCTTATTAAGACAGCGAGTCACTGAGCAGGCCACACTCGGCTTCGGTAATTATTCAAACTCAGGCCGGCCAGCCCACGCCTTTGGTTGCTGGAAATCCGTCACACCCATGGAATACAATTCTGCTGGGTTGTCAGCCGACTTAACGAGCTTACACAGAACTACAGATGCTTAACCGTGTATAAACACAAACCTGCCAGCCTTGAGCGCGGTGAAGCCTCTCTAGACGTTATTGAAGCAACACAGCACAACAATCTAGTTTTATTAAACCCTTGCTAGCCAGCCGCTGGAAATGAAGCACCTTTTTATTGCTTGAAAGGCTCCAACAGCTGGCAGTGCTGCAATAGGGCCGAGCCGGGGGTTGGAGACCGACTTTAAGGTGTACCACCGGCCTTAGGGAGCAGTGTCGGTCAATAAGAAACAACCCGCCGTACACTGCAAAACCGCAGCCAACGTTAAACGAGCTGGGAGAGGCATGCAGATCTCCGGTTTGGTTCCCGGTACTCAAGAGTAAGCAAAGAGGGGTTCGTATGTCTTCCCGTTCCCCGGGGATGAGCATGAACTTCTGTCAGTCTCCGTGGCCCCTCGGGTCGAGTGGCTATTACCGGTGGACGTCCCTCCTACAGAGCCGCGGCAGTAAGGTTTTCCTGGGCAGCGACCACAGAGAGGAGAAACCAAGTGGATCAAACTAAATGGAGATAGTTCACAACATTCCCTGGAGCATAACCGGATGATCGAGAATGACTGGAAATTAAACCCATTGGTCTCAGATTTCCGCCACTTTTACAGGGTGCGCCGTTTTGAAAGAGTTAAGCCATTCAGCTCTCAAACCCTCTCTGCTTTCTGGCTGTCTGAAACAGCATCCATCTCCGCAGCAGCTTTTGACGTCCATTTCTTGAGCTGGAAGCAAACCCTCCTTAGTAACTCCGTCAACCAAACTGACTGGTTCAAGGCTGCGTCAGTGTCTTCAAACGACCCAAGATGGTCGCAAAAGTAGATTCCGTTGCCTAAGCCATCGGTTTCTCTCGGCCGACCAACCCTCTGTACCTGGCTCCGGCCTCCTCTGAGGCACAGTTCTCACCGAAGGATAAAGTTATCGCCCTCAATAATTCCCCATTCTGCCACGGATTCGGTTATAAATTTACTTTCCCGCCATAGGAATCCTAGTGCTCTTCTGCCCTCCAAGACGGTTTTTGCTTGACGTGCCATCTCCCTAATGTCGGCCGACATTGTCACTCTACCTCACCTGAACCGGCACAGAACCCCAACAAGTGGCTTCTCCTAGCCTGGTTCTTGTAACAATTCATTCAATGACTGCACTTGGAACCCGACAGCTTTCTCGGGGACAGCATCTAGCTTTTCCAACTCCATAAGTGTGAAAATTGAAGGTTGGCAGGCACTATATCCCTTCTTCGAACTAAGGGATGATAGTCACCCCTTCTATGTAGCCAAGAGTTCCACGGCGCATCATTGCTTCTGAGTACCGTTTCCAAAAATGTCCATCACCAAAACCCATCATTTAATAGAAGCCATCTGCGAAGAAATCAGTTCCTTTTATCCAAGAAACGAGTGGTCTGTATAGGCCACGGGGGGAGGCATTTCAAATTGATTCAATAGACCTTCGGTCCCCTTCTCCACTATCTCTAACGCAAAGAAGTCATCTCGAGATAACGGTGAACGATCACCCCCGAGGTCGCAAAACTCAAGGTTGTGGAGATGTGATCACTGCTTTGTCATTTTTTCAGCTAACAAGATGTTCACTAAGCCCGGCCTCCAAGTATATCCATAGAGCATCCAGCCCAATGTCGTGCTTACTGAACAAGGGCGCCTGGCGGTCCCTTACTCTCTGGCCCAGCACCCAAAGTCCTTCTGGCACGTCGAAACTAAGGAGGAGATCCATTTCATCATCCTCCCGGTTTCCGATCATCAAACCTCTAGGATAAGGCTACATCTAAGAAGCAGAATTTACTCACTTAGGTGCTCGCATCGGCAAGTAAATTCACAGAGGGTGCTTCCGTGGCCTCAGTGTGTTCATTGTTGTTCTGGGAGATGAGTAACAATCGTACAAGGCCTGCTTCCATGACATGAGTCTCACCCACAGTGCTTGCTGCCAGTGAAGTAGAAATTTACCGAAGTTGGTGTTATCTCTCAAAAAGCTCCTTCTCCGAGTCAATTCCAGATCCGCTGCCCGCAAACTCTGTTCACCGAGGCCGGGGTCACCAATCCTACGGCATATACCTACAGACAAACTGGCTGGCGAGTAGGCAGGGTTACTGAGCAGGTCAGAATAAGATTCGGATTTCTTTCAGAAGGGGCTTTCCCCACTTGATGTAGCAGTCGACGACATGTTCACCTATAGCACTTATCATCTGTCTCCACTTCCCATTTTTGTCGCCCTACCACGGTATGCACACCTACCCGTTTTGTCCTTCCTCCTATCGCCTCTCTCTACATCAACTTTCACTGCATTGAGTCAATATCGTCCTAAACACTCTTCTCTGTCGACGCTCGCCAATAACTCTTTTCCCACCTGCCATCATTGCTGGCTTCTGTCATCTATGCGCTTGGTGTTACCCTCTGCTCAGAACGCCCATTGATAGCTTCCTTAAATTTGTCGTTCTGTTAAATCCCTCCTCGTGCTCCATGCCATGATGCACCAATCACACCCGCACTCATGACCAATCCGCATATTAGAACTTGCCGCTCCAAACTTCGTATCTTTTACAGTCGTATTTATTATCTAATCACCACCACCATATCTTCCTCACTTGGCTCCGCGATTCCCCTGTGGTTCTTTCCAGTGTCCTGATTAGTATCCACTTGTGCAATTGTCTGCCGGCACACAGCTCTCCAGCTCCATTGCCCCAACTCCTTTGCGCATTCGCTTTTTGTGGCCTTTTTGTTCTATTACTGGTTCCATTATCTCGGGGCATCCCGCTTCCTTGTCCGCCTCCTTCGTGTTTCATCTGCAGTAAAATGATCTGATTGGTGATTTCTTACTTGTGTCTCCTCGGTCATTGCTTTCATCCCTTGATCTGTTTATTGCTCGCTACAGGCATTTTTCTGTACCTTCCAGTGTGATACGCTTTTCCATGTTCCACCATTGTAATGAAAACGTTACGTCTTGACGTTCTTTTACATTTCCAAATTGTTTGACCTGTCACTACCCGATTCCTCTAGTCCGTCACTACATCTCGCACCTGTATTGATCAAATAATTAGACCCGTTCTTACCTGTTTTCTTTGATCCTGTCTTTCATCTTCACTCTTCCATGAACTGCTCCTCACAGTCTTCATCACTTCTGTGCTTTCGCATTCTATTTCTCTCTCCGTTGGGCTGCCACGTGCACCTGTCATGAAGTCAATCCACCACGCCATTCCAAAGTTGATTCTACAACCAACTGATCGAACACTACCTACTCCTCCTAATGACTGATAATTTCCTTCTAGGACCCCATTGTTGTTGCTCCTGCTTCTCTTATACCTATACATATACATATATAATAAATCTACGTATATGTATTTATATATATATATATATATATATATATATATGTAAACTTAAGCATATATATCCATGTGCACGCGCTCTGCGTCTTGCAGTTCCTCACTGGCCATTTATCTTGCTATCATTCCAACGACCGTTATCATAGACATCCATCGACTCTACATCTGTGCCTCACATCTACCGTATCCAATCCTTCTAAATCGTTTTTGTCATCTAATCATCCCTCTACGTCCTGCATTGCTCGCTGCCTGTTTTACGGTGAGTTTTGTGTCCTGTCCGCCGACATTCCACTGCAAAGTACCAATGCTTCATTGACATCTAATCCACTCAGTGCACCTCACCTTTTTCTCCATCGTTCCTCGCTACTGCAGTTCCTTATACCGATTTCCAGCCTTTCTCATGTTTACCAGTCGGCCTCCATACGTAATTGCCTGGGACCAGCCATTCAGACCATCTGACCTTGACTTTCAAACTCACCAGGTGTCCATTCAAATCCGCTCTTAAGCTCATTTAAACTCCACGCAATCTCTATGGTGTGCATACGTTTATCCTATTTTCATCCCACCTTATTCCCCTTCTGAGCCTTTTTATCCAATATGTTCATGAGAGTCTCCATATTTCCATGAATTATACCTGTCCATTCCATCACCTGTATCAACATGATCATGCACATGGCATGCTTCGGGCGCTTCTGAAATAAACCATTATTATTATTATTATTATTATTATTATTATTATTATTATTATTATTATTGTGTGCCCGGACAACTTTCTTGGTTGCTTCTCGCTTTCGCTCGGCTAGTCACTGTTCTGTGTGGTTTAGGGAGGCGTATATAGTACGCTTCTGCTGCCTGGCCATTTTCCAGATTTCGCCGATGGTGGCTTCGAGGAACTTTGGGAAATCTGCCATTCTTTGTTTTACGTCGCAAGCCCCACAGTGCGGTGACGGAGCAAGATCATGCGAGATGCCATGCACGCTCTTCCAAGGCTGATATTTAAGATGATCCCTTGCAGTGATTAACCTTCGTCTGGCCATTTTAGCCGTATCCCGTCCGAGTCGATCAAATCTGCCGTCGGTTATGCTCGCCAGCCCATCTAAATAATTGGTCAGGTCCTCGAGGGCTGCGTTAAGATTAACCGGCATACACATTCAGATTCTTCAAACCTACTACTCTGTGGTTTGGATGGCAGACAACGAACTGTTGCTTCTGATGCTTGTACAGCGTCTAGGTCGGATCTGTAATCCAGGTAATCCAGGGCCAAAGAAAACTTTTGCATTTTCGGCACCCGTTCGGACAGCATGGACGTTACCCTTGGTTTGCTTGGCCCCATATTCAACACAACGGGTCAAATTCCGTGCTACTTTAGGCGGTTGACCAAAAGTGTCCTTCAGAAGTTTCCTTGCTTTTGTGTGTCCCTGCTCCGGATCGAGTGTGGACCAACCATCTGTAGCATCTTCGGTCCGCCCTCGGTCAAAATGTGTTAGGTATGCCGGCTTTCTCCACGAATCTGTCGTCTCCGCTTCCACAGAGTTTTCAGACTGCCTGCCATGCTTGATGGTTTGTTTCACAGGTCCGTCAAAGGTGACCGAATTCATTCTGGAAAGATCAAGCAACTTTTAAACTGGAGCATTTTGCCTGACGACAGACTTGGAAAGTTTGCCTTTTTGACGACTTAGCTCATCGCTTAGCTTACCAACAAGCTCTTTCGCCCAGTTGTCTTTAACTTTCTCAATCTCAATCCAGTTGACCTGGGAACAATAACTGCTGTTCTGATCCAGATAACCTTGGCCTACACATATCAGCATTCCTGCAACCAAACGTTACTATGAAAATAGGAGCTGGCACCGGTAAAGCTTAAGGACTTAACCGTGCCCAAAGAATCGGATGTACCCGAGGCTTCACCAGTGGCTCACGGAGCTGCCTCATGTCCTGAAAATGGCTGTTTTGTTCCACATCTTGACATGCTGTGTTCCGTCTCGATCTAAATTTATCAGTTTCAGTATTGTCACTTACGTCTGAGCAACAAGTTGGTGACTTTGAATTTGAAATTCAAACCAAGATTGATTCGTAGTCTCCACCATACGGGACCATGGAATGAGCAAAGTTAAAAACACGCAAACCTACACAAGTAATCACAGAGACTTGAAAACAGAGGGAAATTCGCGGCTTGTGAAAACGAGCTCGTGGGCCACACAGGTGCAGACGAGTTATGAAAAAATCGCGCTTTGGTTGTGAATAAATAATGATTGGTGCACAAGTATAAGGGTGGTGAAAGACGGGCAGTGTGAATAATCGAGTATTTCACGAAGCCAGACTACTTTGGCGTTCTCGGAGTCAGGGGTTGTATTCAATAGTACATTTCACCTATGCGGAAAAGGTCGCGCTTTGGAGCGGTAGAGTGAGTTTGAAGGAGTTGCTTTTCCGCGATTGAAGCTGGTACAATGCTGAAATATCAATTTGTTTGGTACTGCTTATTTCCCAGCATTGAAGATTGTCTAATACCTCATAATATCTGCTGAGGTTTGGGGAAAAATTACTAGAGAAGCGGAGAAACCGAAGATAGAGCCAGCGAACCATTGGCGGGCGACCCTGCGAGGGGCCCCATACGCGAGGCTGTTTCAGCAAAATGATGCCGCATCAATTTACGTCGACCACTTTTATTGCCGTATCATGTTCCTGGATCAAACTCCCATATGACGAAAGCACCTGTGAGTTCTTCCTGATGGCTCCTCGCTCCCAAATCTTTGCGTTGCAGGTCTGAATAAATGTGTCTTTGGCTTTAATTGAGTTTTATGACTCGATTCGAGGCTACAGTCGTCAACCGACCTGTACTTTTCGGAGACGACATTTCTGTTATACTCATTGACGAATACAATTTCACTGGTATCATTCGTTTTTCGCCAAGGAACATTTCTGCAGCTTTATTTAGTTTCCTGTGCACTCTGAGCTAATTCAAGATGCAAGCGTTTTCCTTCTTCTCCATCCTTTCAGTTGATTTTGCAGGTAAAAATCATTCTGTTAACAAAATATTTATCTTTGACGAGGATGAAAGCAGCATTGTGAGCAATTGAAAATCCCCCACTGCTGGATTTCCGGTACTACCGGTTTTGAAAAACAACCCCGCTTCGTTCTCAAAGACGTTGCTTTTTGTACCATCGAGATTCGTGCCATCAACACCGAGCTTTCCGCTTCTGCCCTAACAGCTACTTTGGTGCTAAGTTTTCCGTCGTTTCGCGTGGGAAAAAAAGACTGCCTCGTTCAAGTCGGTTTTAATACGGCGCATTTTCGGTTGATCGCCCCCGGAGTGACCGCTTCTCTCTTCATCTGCTCTGAAGTCATTCTCGGCTGCTAGGCTCAGAAACTCCATTAGTTTGGCTTGATTACTGGTGTAGAATGATTTTTCTTCGAAGAGCTTTTACCGACACATCTTCTGTCACACCTTCGAAGCCTCGGCTGGATAGCGACTGAGGCTCACCACTGGAGTACGGTAGGTTTCTGTGGACCAGTTTGCCCTCGATTTGGAGATTGGTGAGACTACGGGTTGCTCAGTTCACATAATTCCTCGCCGGGATTGCGTTATAACTTCTCCAGTCAATTTCGGCTTTTCCGAAGTGCGGGGGTGGGGGGGGGGGTAGAGAACGGGCTGCTCTGGTCTCGCCGTCTGTGCGCATGGGAAGACTTTGGCATACCTAGCTATCTTCCCGGCCACTCCAGCCTATTCTACTAGTAAGCAACTAGCAAAGGAGGCTCCGCACACCCAGTCTAAAGAGGAAAAATATCATCCCCCCATTATAATTATCTGAGCAAAATCGAGCCATAATGCTATTCAGCAGACGGAAAGGGGTCTGTCCATAACCTTCCTCTTATTCCTGCAACAAGCGATAAATTGGTGGTTGCCCAAGCCCCATTTGTTGTAGCAACTTTTCGTTTGTTTTATTCATGGAACCTTTCTCAGAAGAAACAAAAAATGCCTCATTTTATTGTTTCAAACAAATCTACCTCAGCCTTCTCAGGTGAAGGCTGTTTAGTAACGCTGCGTTCATTTTTGGCAATGACTGCACTCTGTTTTGAGTCTTCTCTGACCATTTCTCGCTTGGAACTCTGCTCCACAGGCTCGCACGAATATCCCTATGGCCTACTTTGGTCTTCTGACAACTAGCAAAGAATCGTTTAATTCGCGACTGTAGTCATCAACCGCTTCAGTACTCCTTTTTTGCTTTATTCCTTCACTGTAGGCTGGGTTGTAAGTGGGCGTGCTTTCTTTTATGAAAGGACTTCTGGCTTCACAACTCGGGCACGGAATATTCTATAAAGAATGTTAAAGGCCGCAGTGAGACTCGTGTATTTTGATACGCTTTCGGTTTTTCCAAGGGGAGTTGGTTAGCCCATTTAGGAACTTTCAACAACTCCTCCGCCCATCGATTTTACATTTTTGCGTATCATGCTGACGACAGCTAGGGTTGAGCTGCTTCTCCCGAGTTTGAAGAAAGCCCTGAACTGGACATCCTAGCCAGCAGAAGTGTTGCCGCCAGGAGCCTTGAAAATGGGGAGGAGATAAGCAGACGCGCACAGGATAAGTGACAATCATAGGGAGAGCCCCAGACCGTTTCTACCTGCTTACTACAACTTCAGATGCATCTGGATGCTCCAGGGACCGAGTCGACGATGACTGGCTACGGGCACGAGATTCGTTAATTTTCTCGTTGTTATCCCGTATCATGTTCATAAACTGAAGTAATAGAAATGCAGGGATCATGCAATATAATGCGATTCTTCCCTCTGGAACATTTTTGTTTCCTCTGGACTATAAGACAGACTGGAGCTAATGACCTGATTCACCACGAAATCTTGTTCGAGAAGGAAGAATATATGACAATAAAGAAGGTGAGCTGCGTTGCAGCCCCAGACAGCGGAATAGAGACCGTGGAGTCCCTGTATCGTAAAGAACAGTCGAGAGGAGTGTTGACCTGTGGGGCTGAGCTAATACATGTGATTTTCCCGACATTGCAAAGCAGAAGGGCTAATTCGTAGAGGAAAGAGCCATAAGGGCTTTAAATGCCTTATTTCATGACATCGTCTGTAATTAAGGTTTGTGGAATACTATGGTAACTCTCCGGTGAATCTACGTCTTACTCTATCCGTTGATGATTCATCAATCTGTCGCTGGCTGGAGAAAACAACCGTGGAATATTTCAAAGGTGTTCTGACGTTAGTTCCAAAAATCGTTAGCACGCTGTTCAGACAGCCGACGGTTTTATAAATTAGCCCAACCGACTATCTGGGATTGGCGACCTGCGCAGCCGAATGTTCCAAGAAATCGAGGATACACGAATATTATAATCTCCAGTCCCTAACTTTGGGACTGTCAGGGATGATCTGCTCAACAATTTCAGACATACTGGCGGGAGGTTGACATGAGTACTTCAAAATACGGCTTGCAACGCAGAACTTTATCACCTAGTGATTACTTCAATAGTTTAGTAAAAATGAATCGCGCTTTACTTGAGCAGTGGAGAAAAATGAAGCTCTAGGTTCAAAGTTGTACATAACTTTGTTGTGGTCTACAAGAAGGAACGAAGCTCCGTGCTTGGTGTTCTTAAATGTGTCGTTTACATGCAGAAGTGGAGGAAACGATCCAGGTGGCTACCCACAACAACTCCGCTACCTTCTGACCAGGGTGGTAATAGACTGCCGTCAACGCCCACCTCCCATCTTTGAGAGTAAGGATATAAATAAATCTAACTGGAAGTTAAGTTAACAATTCCTTGGGTTTTCATCCTAGGCCGTAGCCCACCATTGAAAACTCCAATAAGAGCCCCAGTTCTGTGTAACAAAATCACCATCACTGGTTCACTCCTGCTGGTATCCGCAGTTACCTGGTTATGGAAGCCACTTTTACAAGTGTTACATGATCTTTTTTGAGAAGACCGCACTGACTCTCTTTGACGATGTTATTGTTTAGTAGATGATATGCCATTTTAGCATCAACCAAACTTCCCACCGTTCCGGAAAATGCAGGAGCGTAATACACGGCCCGGCAGTCCACTAAATCTTGTGAAAGGTTTTTACGGAGACGTACTACCACTGACGATTTCCAATGAGGGGTATGAGGTAACGATCAAAGATACATTGGATACGTTTGGTAACAAAATGGGAAGATCTTTTCCACCGAAATCGAAAATGGCCGATGGAACAGCCTCTAGCTTTTGGCACCAGGACAGTTTGGCTTCATCTGATTGCGCTGATGTCTTTTGGGTGAAATAAGATATCCGGGATTAGTTCGAAAGCCGGTGATTCGAAGTACTTAAGGCACAGATAGTCACCGGCCGTTAGAGATGAGGCAAGACAAATACTGAGCTTCTCTGAGCTCTCTAAGAAGTTCAGTAAATAATTGTTATTATAAATAATAGATGAATTCGATGAAATGCACTGACTGGTTTTTTGAAATCATCAAATTGAATGAGGCTTCCGTTCTCTTGGGGTGACCCAGAGCCCTTAGCTTGTGAATTTTAGGAGAGGGTTCAATCAACTGTGTCGAGTGAGATGAATGATTCCTTCGAAAGAACAACAAAAAATCTCTCGCCTCATGGGGCTTGCTTTGCGACAAATTGTGCTTGGTTTATTCCAGCCGAGTAAACACTAGGTTGCAGCAAATAAATCAGAGCATGCTTTTAACATAGGGCCTAGCTACTCCAGCATAATACTCGGATCACCGGATAATGAGAAAGATTTCTAGTCCTGAGCGCCAATAGACGGGGATAGGTTGTTTTATCTAACTCTGCAGGAAGGATCCTTTAGCATTTGTTATGTGAATGGTTCCTGTTCACACTAAGAACTCGCTCTTAACCTATAAATGGTGGCATCCCGGGAAGCCATTGTCGACTAACGTGTGCACCGAAGATATTCTCACAGTGAGAATGGGGTAAAACATTTTGTTGCCTCCAGCTGGTGGTATCAAACGTTGAATTCGTCCACCTAAATGGAAGTCAATCGAAAAGCGGAGTAGGTCACCGGCCAACTATTTGGGCCGGGTATGCTGTTAACCACGTGAACCGCGTGCACCATGGTCAAGAGGTATTTCTGATTGGTGTTTGGAGACGGTGGATGCAACCAATTGTAAACTTGGAGCTTCCTATCGTTAAACGTGGCCAAATGAATCCGGTAAGGTATCCTATATGGAACTCCAATATATTTTCGCTGGTATGGTTTGCATCACATTTAAAACACAGCTTCTTCCAAGCTGGGTTGAGCTGTTTTTCCTGAAGGCTTGGCAAAAGGTGACAGCACAATCCCCTTTTGGAGTAACATCAGTCAATCAGCCTTCAGTAACCCAAGTAAGATCGTAGTCGGAAGCGAGCCGTGTTAAAAGCAGCATTTCTATTTCGTTCACATCCCGTGAGCAGTGAGGTATGGTATTTGGATGACGGGACTAAACCTTCCTGAAAGTGCTTGATCGGTTTCGCCTTTTTTGCAGCCCATCAGGTAAACTCACCTGGTATCATTCTGCTAACCACCCTTATAAGTGAGCACTCCACAGACGACTAACTGCTGTGACTTCGTTTGAATAGAACGGAGCCTAGATGGACGGAGAGTCTACTTTTGGAATCATACTGTGATTCTTCGAAAGTCAGTTCGGCAGGTGGAGTGTCATGACACTCGTATCGAAAATCCATAGTTGGGGCCATATGTCCTCAATCTGACCTTCAGCCATGTTAACTAATCAATTACTCTTGGAAGAATCCCCAAATGCTACTACAGATGGACTCTCCTTCCGTGCCCACTTTTCGATTGAAGTCATTTGTTCACACTTGTTCACATAAATATTACCTGCAACTGTGTTAACATTACTGGAGTTTTATGGAAAAAGAAATGCCCTCGTGGCCAGTCAGTCTTGGTAACTATATTTATTATACGGACTTCTAAGGTAGGGGTACTCACTTTTCGCCCTTTGCTCTTTCGTTTATTTTACCCACCCACAAATGTCTCTTATGAGATTGAGGTTGGCCATCGTATCTTCGGTTCGCTCAGATGTGCACCTGATGCAGTCCTGTCACTAAGGGTCCACGGTTTCGCTGGGACTAGACTTTGAATCTCTTCCAAACTTGGTCTTCGAGTCAATCCGTAGCGAGTAACGAGAAAGCACTTCTGGTGCCTTTTTATACTTACATGTTGGATGCTTTAGATGCTGCCGTGAAATACCAGAGGATTCGCGAGTAACCGTTCAGCCGGTGTTTTGCTTTTCCCCGGATCTGTGATACAACAAGCCCCGAATGCCTTTTGCACCTCTGGGCGTGCAACTGCCGTAAAATATTTCGTATAACCTATTCGCTCCTTGCCAGTTTGAGCTGATTATGTTCAGTTGCCTATACACATATTATTTTGATCGGCCGCCTCTCACTTTGACCCAGAGTCC
Source organism: Fasciola hepatica (assembly GCA_948099385.1). Classification (NCBI taxonomy): domain Eukaryota; kingdom Metazoa; phylum Platyhelminthes; class Trematoda; order Plagiorchiida; family Fasciolidae; genus Fasciola; species Fasciola hepatica. The sequence continues at coordinate 11,407,006 of CANUEZ040000019.1, forward strand.
GCTTTACACGAGTGCAATGATTCTACCCTCCAAAAAAGATTGCTGTTTTTCAGTTTTGACAGCTAAACAAGAATAAAAGCTCCATGACCTGAGGCTCGTCATGTGCATCACGTGGACCCCTGAGTTACAGTTATCGAAAGAAGGCCGCGTTTTAAACTGGACCTTTGCACGGCTCTCCCGGTGAAAGAAAGCTCCTATCCGTGTCCTGTAATCCGTGGCAACACGGTTGGATCAGTGAATTACCCTGGGCGGCTTGGCGGGCATAGCTTTCCAGTAGGCCACTGCTGGGATTCTCACGCAAAACCTAATCAGATCTATCCACAAGGCCTCAAGTTCCACTCGGACTCCTCGAAACGGTCAGCGATACATTATGCCGAGACGAGGCTCCTCCAAGGGGCATTGTACACGTCCTTTACATGAGGTACAAGGGAAGCGAATTGCTCTGAGAGTGGGCCCGGTAATTGCATCATCTGGATCGGACAAGATAGCGGCTTCCGACCTAGCCATGACAAGATCATGTCTCCGGCTAACCTAATTCCCGAATAAACCACGTACTTTGTGCATTTTTGGCCTTTCAAGGGGGTTCATACTGCTCATATTCCTTTGTCCAGTGAAACTTTCTGGAGGCCGAGGCTACCGAAGTCCTGAAGTTCATCCAGACTCATAAGTCTCCAGGGTCAGTCGGAGCTCATCTATTGATTGTGAAGGAGCTTACCGTAAAACGAACTCGCACAATGACTTGTTTGTTAAACGTGTGCAAGGCGTCCGGTGGTCTTGAAGTTGTGGATTATTACACGGGTACAAGGCCGAACCCCAAATGTTCCCGGATCTGGCAACCAAATCGTTATTTGGATGTTACCAATGGGCTGGAGAATAGCTCACTGGATGATGGGGTGAAAGGAACATGGAGGGTCTAAAATACAAATTCTGGCAGTGTCTTGCTTCTGGTGTCAACCTTGAGCTTGGAGACTGATCGGTGGACTACTGGAGAGAGTTCATTTCTGTGGCTTTCCGTTCGGCTTGAGTAGAGCAAACATTTTTGTTCTAGGAAATCTATTAGGCATCACATAAAGGTGTCTCTAAGCCGCGCGCCGCGCAAGGCTTCCAGTTCAGCGTTACCTCTGCAACGGAAAAGGCTGTGGTTGATTCCCCGTACCTCGGCCACCTACCACACCCTGGTTGGAAGGATTAATATCCCATCTTGCCTCAAAAATTCCTTCCCCCACAAGTTGGCTCCTAAGAACTCAAGTCCACTGTCAGCTTTTACTTACCTCGGTAAAGTTTGGAAATGTTCGACGGCTACTTTAAAGATGGATGGTCCTAGGTTGCACCGCATGCAAAACCGTAAATCTTTTTCATCGGAGCTAGCTGTGTCGTTTTATTCTGCAAGGTTACCTAAGATTGTGTATAAGCTGCGGAGTAGCAGAGCACCACTGCCTTTGGTCCCCTATGAAGTATACGGCTGGGCTGAATGTCTTGTCTTCTGTGTTCTTCCGCGCATGTATGGGTCCTCCTAGGTCGAGCTTACCAGTTACAGAGCAAGAAATGGAATTGCATGCGGTTCGGTTGGGGGTCCGTGCTATACCTGTAAACACCCACAGCGCTATCAAATTATGGTCGAGAAAACCAAAATGGAGGCAGCAACCAAAGACATATCTGTCCCTCACCCCCATTCAGATTTGTTTTCCATCAAAAGTCTTAGCCACACCTGCCCATTCATTGAGTCACCCGTCGTACATCGACCTTATGTGACCGCTGGCTGGTGCTTACATCGATTTTGGACCATGACCCTCGACCCACATTTTCCACGGATGCTTTTTTGACTTGACAGCTTGAATTTCAAGCGATTCTGAACTTGCTTTCTGAGGAACCGTACTGAAACCCAAAACCGGACGCTTCGCGCGCTCTGGGTTGTGTGACGCATATCACAATGACTACTAAAACTCCGCTACACAATTGATGCCCGCAGCTGCGCACCTATTTGAGAAGGACATTCTGCCCATCCTGTTAGCTGCTCTTGGAAGTTGGTCGAAAACCGGATCCGGGGAAGCGTCACGGATAAGGAACCTTTTGAGGCTGTTTGATGCTATCCAAGCCCCTGGCCAAAGGCATTTCCCGACCCTCTTACTTCGCCTTACTTGAGGCCTATTGGCTAATGGGACCTTTCACGTAAGAGTTGAACGGCCACGGTCCGCATGGTATCCAGTCAGTCGTGGTGCTTCTTGCCGTCCCCCGTTTCTATTGTTCGCGACCCGTGGCAGAAAGTCCAACCCAAATGTCATATCCATTAAGCCTGCCGAAAATAAGTAATAAGTGGTCCTTCGTGGAGCAAGGTTTCTGGAAGATATCATCTTTAGCGATATCCGCGTCGTTACTTCCCATTTCTATTCTTGTTTTTATTTATCTACTCACATGTAAACTGTGGTCCAGGTTAGCCATCATAACTTTGGGTGTTGCTCCATTGAGCGCGAGGTTTGGCCTAGTTCATTTCTGTTTGCCAAGGCTTTGTGTAGCTAGAGTCAATCGTACGTCAAGAGGGGCGTGTTTTCGGCACTTTTCTTTGGCTCCTGGAACCGCGGGATGTTTTACTTTTTACTGAAGGGCAGAAATAGTTTGCGATGCCAGCACTGGCAGACAAAAAGGAAAACAATGAGGAAGTTGCGCCTGACGCCAAAACTATCACAAGTCAATTGGGGTATACTGACACCCAAAGCCGGTCTACTGGTTTCCCAAAAACCTTGGCCACTGTAGTGTTTACTACCTCTTCCGGAGCTTACCCCAAAAGAGAATCATCCTTTTTGAAAAGCACGGCCTAATTTTGATCCTTGAACTCTCTCTAAAGTCTAAGGCTATGCCACCTAATGTTCCTCTCCGGGGTCGAAGAGAAAAGGTTTTTTGTTCTTTAGTTGACAGTCCCTTTATTACCGGAGGATTCTCATTGAGTCCCTTCGAATGCGTTGCCCTTTCTCTAAGAATTGACCTACAGCTTAGGGAAGCTCTGTGTGGCCAGTCCTCGTCTGTTTTATCACCGTTCTAGTGGTTAGCCCTTGCACCTTCTTTGGTCCATATCCCTCTGGTAGCACGGTGGCTAGGCTTGCAAACAGTACTCTAAGTGAGGCCCAGCTATGTCTTCGTAGTTGGCACGGAACTCCCCGGCCGCCTACGTGATATGATGCATTTAACCTGAAAGAGTTTTCCATTGACCTTATTTGCTACTGCGGTGCATTGATTTGGAAGCCTAAAACTATCGTTTACTCCCAAGTCTTTGACCTGGAACCACCCACAAGGATCCCACAACATTTTCACTGGCCACTGAACTTGTGGTCAGGCATGGTCACTTGAAGAGCTTTACTGGAGGTCTCACTTGAATATTCAGTTTTATACGGGTAACATTTCAGGTTCGACATCTACCCTAGCTATCTTGACGTCGAAGGCAAACATAATGTGGAGTTAGTCAGTTGAAGTACTAGATCTCTGAATGAAGATGGAGAAGAGCAGAAGGAAGAGCACTATGGCACTCCGCTAGTTACTCTTTGCGACCTAGAGGCAAGACTACCCACCTTAACACTGAAAGTTTGCCGTGTTAGACAGCTATTTTACCGCGGCCGTTTCCTCCCTGAGGCTCCCATAGATTGCAGTTCAATACCAAGGAGAGTGTGGTTTACAGGAGCAATTTTCTTGCTGAAATTCGTGTTACAGGCCTCAGTCGGCAAAGCCTTGTTCAGACACACAAATATCTCACCACGCATACTTGATAGTAAGTTACGCTGAACAGAATTCCTGGGGACGTGTCTCCTAACTATTGCTCCAAGCACTTACACAGTACTAAAGTAAGGCTAACCTGCTGGACATTTTCGGCTTTTCGCCGAATTGGTCGCCTTATTATTTTTCGTTGGCCCAAGGTTTGGTTCAAACTGTTATTTTTATCATTTAGAAATATGATTCTTCGCTGCTGACCACGCACGAAACATTTTCAAGTGGGTGTTATTTGTAGATTTTTCGGCCAGTGAGTCATGATTACATACTCCTCACAGTTTGCAACAAAAACTGCCTTGAGAAAGGTTACCCAAGGTAAACCTGATGTCGGCTTATAACTTTACACCGAAAATGCCCTGGTACTGGCACTATATCTCGTTTATCAGTCTTTGTTTATTCAGTGTTGCTTTGTGGGTCGACTATGACTAAAATTCTGACAGGTTTTGACAGCCGGACGATATTCTGAATTCCTGTACTCCTATAAGTTGTTATTGAGTCTGATATTCGAGGTGACCTTCTGGGCTGACATCTGCCTATAGGTCGCATTTTTCGAAATGACTGTTGACTGCTCTATTCTTTTTCGCTAAGCTCTCGGTTTGTGTCAGCCATCTGTAATTTACCTCCGTCGGTTAAGGTGGATCCTTCTGGTAAAAGCTATTTGTTTTAAAGCGGATTGTCAGGCAAAGCCTACACTCTATCGAGGTAAGCCACCACAGACACCCAAACCTCTGTCCATGAAGGCATTCGACTCTTCTGAGTATACCAATTCAGAGAGAAAAAACGCTGTAGGAGGTGGAGACTTCTGAAGTTTCGAAGAGAGCTGCAAACACCAAAGGTCGCGATAGTGGCTTGAAGAGCACGGAAGCGAGCAGCCTTAACTACGGCGTAAGCAGATCAACAGGAAACCATGTTCGTACTCATCTCTCCGTGATAGGCAGAAATCCAGACTTCGGTGACACCTTGGGTTCACGTGTTGGCTGTCTGTCATACAGAATAGGATTTCTAAGACTAGAGGTGACTTGACTGGGATTGACCAGCAGTTGGCCAGGTTATAACCGTCTGACTGTGATCTTCCGTGTTCTGATGGCTTCGTGGTGCAGTGCATTATTTTTCAGTTGGTTCCAAGATGAGACTGAGTCGCGTGTTCCTGAAAACCGTCGACAACTAACTCATTTGTTTCCTTATTTTAGAGGAAAGAAAAGAAAAGCTAGACATGAAAGTTTATCATTACCAATGGAAGAAGGATATGATAGTGCTAGAATGGTGCTGAAAAAATTGTTTGTCAAGTGACAAGTTGTATTGGGGGCTTACTTAGACTGAGTAATTGATTCCTGCACGGATTTCTTAGATTTCAATGTAACGTAAACAGTTGGTTGGTCACGCGGAAGCACCGGAACAGCGAGAACATTCAGGCGGTCTGGATTCAGTTACTGTAGTAGAAAAGACTTGCAGAATGTTGCCGGGTTAAAAGGTCACAAGAAATACATCGTATTGGTCGTGAACCTTAGTTTTCTTTGCCCATGCAATTCAATCCATCCTGAAGCTCCGTTGCAGCAAAACCGCAAAGGCTACTTGCTCCACACTTGCAGAATGATAAAGGAATGTCAATTCGGGGAAGGTCCGCGTGTTGAAATGACATAATTTTGTTCTCAGATGAAAGCATTTCTCCCGGATGTAAAGGTAGACACTCTCACGGGCTGTTCTGACTTCCCGAGTGCGACTGTCAAGGAGAGTTGGATATTGTAAGAAAGCTGAAATTTTGTTTTCTTAGTTGTTGCTTGGGTCATCGCTCCGAGTACTGTCCAGCCAAGAAACACTGCAGCTAAGGAAATTGCAATGAGTGATGTCGTCGCCTGCTGTATGTCTCAACCAAAAAAGCCGGTCCTCAGAGCCTGTCAGTCATTCTCAAGAGGTCATGGGATAGCCTTATGCAATGTGCCTGCTTTTGGCGGAGGACCAACAGGGTCTGTCCCGGCTAATGTGTCTCGACACAGAAGCTAAATCCTCATTAGAGCTAAAGAGTCTTGCCGTTAGTCTGTGGTTGCCAAGGTTGCAGAAGTGCATTTGAACACTCTCATGGGTAGCACAGTGAGACTGTGTGATATGGTTTCATCCTCGTCATGATCTTTTGGTGTTGAGAAACTAGCAGAAGCAAAGGGAACTTTGCGGCTCCTTCAATTTTGGAGGTACCAGCAAAGATGCACTATTTATGGAAGACGAATATCCAGTGGATAATACGGAAAAGTCAATAAGTCATAAGGGTAGACTTTTTTGCGAGCTTACCACAGAAAGATGGCACATTGGAGAGCTGCCATAAAGGAATGGAGGTGTCACAATGCATGCTAATACTGAGTAGAAAGCTCTGGGAAGAATGCGGATTTCAAAAAATGATATATGTCTGACACTCAATGATATTTGGAAAAGGGCAGTGTCATCGGGGCAGTTAGTGACAACAACGATACCGGTGTAGTGTGGTATCTACCACGGCACTCCCCAGATAACCCGAAGAAAACCGAGGGGTTGAGGGTGAACGTCGACTAGACAGCTCCCTATTGGGGTGAGTCTGTGAACAATCGCTGGTTGCAGGATACAAATATAGTATATTTCTTGACCGTGGTCAATACGCATGCACAAGGCAAGATCAGAGTATACAGCAGTACATGTCAATGTGAGGTATTCACAGATTCTAAGTTTATAAATCACACAGCAACCGAAATACACCAGTAAAATCATGTAGTGTTTGAGTGAACAAAAGTTGTTATGGTTTAGGCGGGAATTCCGAATCGGTTTCGAAATCGCTGGAGGGCGGTGTGGATAGCTGAACAGTCGTGGGATTGCTGATATAAGCGACAAATGGACGGTCACTAACGAGTAACCGGACGGAAGAGATGCCAAAGAACACTGTTAGAAGTAAAGCAAGCGTGGGGCTTTCAAAGTGCAGTCAGAGATATCAGCGGAATATTGGACACTGATCCAGCATTAGGTAACTAATTGTGGAGGAAGCATGTGAAATAAAGACAAGTGAGTCAAAGGTGATAATAAAACGGACCTTTTGTGCAGGTGAATACAGTGTCATATGGAAATTCAAATGAAGGCGAAAAGCTTCGCAGGGACTTCAGTGAACTTTTGAAGAGCATGAATGGTGTATGGACATATAGCGGACTTTTAAAGAAAAGAAAAGCCGTCAATGAAATGGATTAGTGGAGACAAAACGTCAATGGTTCGGCTAGGCAAAAGTTGGAAGAGTGTAAAATGTTTTTTTTTTTGTATGTGATAGAAAATTTTTAACAAAATTATGGTTGGCTGCAGATGGCTGGTATTCTGTTTCATAAAGACCTTGGTTGCAGGTGGTGGCAGGTAGGATGTTGAGGGAAGCAGGTAAAAAAGGTCTGGTTTGACGAAGTTGACAGCTGCGAAGGCTGGGTTCCGGCCATTGGTTTCGTACTGCAACACGGGAAGAATTGAACTCTGCGATCCGGTGAGACTTTCATGAGGTTTTGTTGATTCGTGTACGGTGCCCCATGTAACGTCAGCGGGCGAGAGTTTAGGTTGAAACCATTGATCAAATCGTCCAGTCCTTACGGTAATCCGGAATAAACGTCGATTCGGCCGATGGCTACCCAAGTAACCAATGCAATCTGGAAGAGATCAGGAGTGCGGCAGTCTGGAGAGTGTTCCAGCTTTGGGTTATGATTATCGTTTATATGGAAGCAAGAAAATGAAAATTTTGTTATCCGAACAGTTAGTTATCGTTTGGCTAGTGGACCGGTCTATTAGGGATCCCTAGACGGAGACTGGTAGCTTTCTAGGGTAGTTGGGTGATAGTAGAGATTTGGGGCGATATCAGGTAGGCGGTGGATGAGGAGAGGGTGTCCGTTAGGGAACCAGGAATAAAACAATAGTAGATGGTATGGTCTGGAAGAAGAATGAGAAAATAGGGCGATAACAGTCTGGTCAGTTCATCATCTGTGGTCGAGGACGGCAAACAGTAAAAAAGGAGAAAAACAATGACTGTAAAAATGAGGATTTTTCATGTGGGGGCAAACGTGCTGGTATTCGGCAGGGGCATGCGGATTCCGGTTGGAATGGGGTCTCAACTTACCATGAGCATATGCGTAGAGAAGTGAAGCCTAGTTACTAAGGAATGGTGATCCGTGTGGCAAGGCTTCAGTGTACGAGAAAGGCGCAAAAAAGCAGGATGGGACGGCTGAGTTCTAGCCTGAGCCAGGAATTAAGTGAGAGCGAGCACCCATCGCTAAAGGACGGAGCGGTTTTATTTATATATATGCAAATTGTGTTGTAAAATGGCACAATCTAGTTAGAAAGGGGAATAAGTGAGTGGAGCATACCCAAGGTATATATATATATATATATATATATATATATATATATTGATGTATAGGTGGGTGCGATCATCGGACGGGTCATGCAAAAGCGGTCGGACGCAAAAGACTGGCAAGGAAAGTGAGATAGAGTGACGCAGCTGAGGATCAACGGTTAACGGAAAGAAGAACAAAAGTTAAGCACGGGCTCATCGGTGCGGCGGATCCCAAAGGCACATTGAGGCCATGAAACGTGAGACTAAAAGGGAAACGCCTAAGTGTGGCTAAAACTTTCAATGGGAAAGTTAGTATTTCGCCTAGAGTGGTCATTGAGGAAGAGTAAAGACCAAGTTCTGCATGAAATTACAGAAGAACCTTAGCTGGTGGATAGGGTGAGAGCAGAAATGGTAACGTCATAACTGGGTGTTGAGTTCAGTTAGTGAGTCACGCTAGGTGGGATGAATCAGACTGGATTTTCCAGTTCGAAATCGCAAAGGTGGTGAGGGAAGTATATGTGGTGGGACCTGGTGCGGAAGAGAGGCATTGTAAGCTAAGAGATATCGAGGAGCGTTGAGTTACCCACCGTGCTTGTGTCAATAATTATAGGACAGTAGTGAGTATATATATATATATATGTATATATATAGTATATAAAAATGTTATATATTTACACATATATGTATATATATGAATAGGTATATATATATATAGTATATAAAAATGTTATATATTTACACATATATGTATATATATGAATAGGTATATATATATATATGCATATATATGTATATATATGTGAACAGGTGTATATATATATATATGCACATATATGTATATATATAAATGTATAAAGCTGAGAGGAGCGGAAGCCAGGATAAATAAGAGGATCAAGGAGTGAATTAGTGGGTGGTGGGACTTAATGTCTTAGGATCCAGCACCACTGGGTAATTTGTTGCAGGGGGAAAACATCATTGGCTAAAACCTTCAGCTAGAGAGGAGTTGTTTTACATGGCTGCCCTAGTACTATATGGCGAGGGAGGCAGTAATTGTTTAGACATGGTTGTGGAAACCGACTAGTGAATTAGATGCTGTACAGGTTCAATAGGTCTATTATCACGATTCTAACGAGGATTTATGGCCACCTCTTCAGGTATGGAGAATGTTTTACAAGTACTTGTTCCAGAAAAAATCGAAAATTGCTCCGGTTCTTATGGCTGCCAGGCAATGATACTGTGAAGGAGGCTGTGGGGCTCGGGCTGATGATTCACCCGTTTGCCGCTGTTTCTTCTTCCAACCAAGTTTCGTCCTCACGTAACTGCAGAGGTATATTGCCGCGACAACCCCCCTAGAGTATCAGAAGCGGTAAAGAAAGGCTTTTGTGTAGATCATTTTCTAGTTTCGAAAAACAGTGAGAATGATGAGTGGACATTGGCAGAAGGATTATCACTTCTGATATGCAACGTGGATTTGGGTTGGCAAATTATGCGAACAATAGCCGCACTGGCCCCGGCAGAATTGAGCCTAATCAGTGCGACGGTCGCTTTGGGCGGATTGTTGTAGACTCCATTCAAAAACAGAGCGTACTGGAATTGGCCTGGTATATGTAGGTTGACAGGTTTGTTCATCAACCTCAGATTCGGGGTCCGCCAGCCACGCAAAGATTTTTTTGTCTCAGATAGCTGCGATATATAGCCGTTTGGGTTGGGTCGGATTTTGTTACACCGGTGATGAGTTTACTCCAGAAACAATACAAAACGGGATTTGGGTGTGATCAACCGCTACGATCTGAGATGCTTACTAATAACGGGAAGCATCAGATTTCTATATCACGATGTCGTGCCAGCGAAACTGGGTAGTATGCCTGTGCTAAGCTCCTTTCAGTTTGAGACGCGCCTAAGACCGGAGACTGTTCGCTGGGGTATATGCCCATTTGTAAGTGTGAGTGTGATATCGCGTTGCGTCAAGATAATGACCAAGTCTACAGTGATGCCCCCAAAATGACCAACCAAATCGCGCCCACTTTCGCCTGTGACTGTGGCTGCCGTTCGGTTGGCACAGGCTTCCAGGGGGAAGACAGAACTACATTTGTCTGAGGCTCCCTCCTAGAGAGATTCCACCGTTGTTTTGCACCACGTCAAAGGTGAACAGGGACATTAGGCGACTTTCGTAGCTAACAGGTAGTCGAAAACCCGGCAGTGTTGGCTCCCTTCCCAGCAGCCACAAGTGGCTGGCTTCCAGCGGTATGAAACCACTGAGCTGAGATAGTAGTCAATGGTTCTACTAGCCCAGGGTTTTGGAGGTGCAAAAATCTAGGAAGCTTGTTGACAGAATTATTTGCAGGTCCCAAAGTGATTATAACAATTTAAGGAGGCGATAGTAAGCAAGCTGGACCGCTTCTTAACTTGTTTGTATTCTGGAGGGTTCTAACGACATTACACAACCTTTAAGTCGTTGGCATGGATTCTACAATTTCAAAGGCTTCTTTTACTTGTATGAGGCCAATCTGGAAAACCACTGCGCTTGTGTTCCACGGCGGTGTCAGAGATCAAGGAAAGTCATGGAAATGTGCTAAATCTGGTTCAACGATAAGCCTTCTCATCAAAATTTCAGATTCTACCCGGTGTCATAAAGACTAAGGAGATACAGGTGGATGGAAACTCATCAAATAAACGCAAGACAGCCATCGATAACCAACTGCTATGAGTCGCTGGGAGGCCATAATGGCCGAACTTATCTGACTCTGCCAAACATCCCGTGATCCTGCCAAACAAGCGCCTTGTACCACATCCGACCATTGGATACCGTCGTGTGATGAAAGACCGCGTTGATTGCACACAAGCGTTTGCCCATATTGATCGAAAGCTCTGGATTTCGCAAGGAAGAGTTGCAGTTCGTGGGGTTATCGACAAGTGCTCAAGGCGCATCTGCTGCCCTGGGCATGCATTTGCACATGTTGGTATAGATGACCTCAAACCCTTTTTGTCAAGCTTGGAAGATTGGAAGAGGAACTTCAGTTTCGCTTGTTTATGTGTATAGCATCAGGGCGGCAAATATCGGATTAAGATGCGCGCTCATCGCGGACTCCATTCAGGCCCTCATTGGATAACTGTCTAGGAGGGGCAGCCAAAAGTATTGCGTAGTGATAATGGTAGCAATTTCAAAGAAGCTCCGGCTGAAGTACGCCTCGATCTTCACGGCATCTCAAAAAATGAAGTCATCAGATTTGTCGGAGTATGAGACAGAGTAGCTCTTGGTCCCAAGAGATGCGATTTACTTGGGAGGTGGCTTTTGAGAGAGGTCGATACTATCTTTTTGAAGTATATTGCGGGAAGTGGCCCGTAGTCAACCCATGACGGGCAAGATTCTTTCGACATTTCTGGTCGAAGCTGAAAGAATAAAAAACGGTTGACCACTGGTTCCCTCGCTAGAGAATGCTGAGGTCTTAGGGATTCCTGTGCCCAATAGGATTCTGTTGCTCACAAAAAATGGAAAGTTGATGGGTCGAGTATTTCTCTTTTGATCAAGTGCAAGGCTACAGCGGAAGGTTTATATGTTGATAGACCACTTCTAGAAAAGACAAAAAGCGGAATTCGTGTCATTGCTGTGATGGAGACGCGGACAGCCCACCACCAGGTGGAACATCAATCAGGGTGATTGGAATTGGCTGTCATGAATAGTTTTATGTAAGTCAGTGGCCGTTGAGAGTTGTCAGCTTGGTTTTTCCTGACAGGTGTAACTTGGTTGGAGGAGTGCTGGTAACCAAGCCACTCGGAAATGCGAGATGAAAATTTCGCTGAAAATTGTGGGAGGGGTGGCCTGCTGGCAGGAAAATACGCCAGGCATGTGTATACATATCCCAATGCATATCCATCATCCATGTAATTACGGTAATATTTTTATAACTTCCGATAATTTATTCACCTAGAGCCGGTAAATTGCTTGCAGTGAAGCGTCAGGGATGATGTTTTTTCGCCGGATCTGCAACTGAGTCATTAGTAACTGTGAGTTGAAAATTGTTGTCATGTTTGGTTTTTGTACAGCGCGAGTCTAGTTCTCACTATGCTTGGTGTTTCAGGTTGCAAATGTCAACGGTCCGACCCTGCGGTGACGAAGTGATGGACCTGTTTCGTATTCGCCGTCCCATTTTTTTGCGTGCTTATCCCAAGGAAGTAAAACCATTGGAAGTTAAATTGCTGTTGTCTAGCGGTCCCACCTGTGCTACCACATACTGTCCGTGTCTCAGTCCAGTTGCGTTATCAACCGATGGCAGGTGTGGTTAACATAGCTCAGCTCCGCCGTCACACGAGATCCATGGCCAGTCGCAATCTGCGATCGTTTTCGCTCATACAGAAGCTTCACCCACGTGGACAGAGAAAGAATGGACTTTGGGCCGCCTGGAGGTGACATGCTCCTATGCAAGTGAATGTCCTTCGATGACCTACCATTTGTTGTCGGTATCCTTGCAGATTTCCCGGATGACTGATGGAATGAGCGAAAGTTCGCTGTTACATTGGTGGATCACAAAAATACAGCGCAGTTACACTGAAGGATCGGATTATTCATCATCTCTTGTACATGAAGTAGTCACTCACCAGGCAGTTCATAGCAGAATGGACTCCGGTTCAGGCATTAAAGTCGCACAGCAAGACCAAGCTTGTGGAGAGTCGTCTGATCGAAGAGTTCTCTATCGGTATATGACTATTGCCAACGCATATAAGAAAGTGTATGAAACATGTTCCAAGTAAACTGACCGGCCCCCTGGAAGTGTTACGGCTGCTAAAGCGAAGTGATCTGATCCTTTGCGGAAGTGCCTTGTTTAGGAGTTATCTACCTTCCCGTCTTTGTTCTTGTATTATACTTCTACGCAAAAGAAAACAGTGTTCAAGGCTGATCATCATAATCCTCGATGCTGCTCCGTTTAACACGAGTTCAGTCGCCTCGTAATTCTTCCTCGGTCTGTGTCCCTTGTGAGTGAACGGCCTTATGAACAGAGATGATGATCAAAAGACCGACCCTATTACCAAACCAGAAAGGAACACTGATGCAGGTCCAACCTGAATGCTGCAGACGGCACACTTTCTCAGTTTCTATGATCGCCCCTGTTGGGGATCTCAAAGAGAACCGACGGTGAAAAGCCAACCGCAAGTGTTCTCATTGGGTCTTAGTGCAGAGACCGCAAGTTGGCTTGTTTCAGGGAAGTTTATGTAAAATGAGCTCGCGGTTTCCCGTAAGCGGGACTTGCGATAAGACAACGGGCAGACGGAAAGTAATCATCTGACCACCGGCGGGGGCCTGGATTATAGATAGTGCAGAGGAAGAATGAGAATGTCTTGCATGAAGACATTAGTGAACTGAGAGACTATGTACAGTCCCTTGAAACTACGGAGCCACTCACGAGTTCTGGCCGCAGCCTTAGGATTTTTGGACTTCCAAAGGCTTTTGTGGGTTATTCAGATGCTGGAAGGGAGAAGGCATGACCACGAGATAAATGTGTAATTTGCAGCGAGACACAGACGTAAGTTCTTCTAAGCAGATAACCGGCCGAAATCACCTAATTTGCTGCAAAAACAAACAGGCTGTGTGGGTTCCCATAGGTGTTCCTTCGCCCTCTTATTACGTGGAACGTTGTGACCTGCTGAAAATCGATCCCTTATGGCTACGCCGCATAAGAAATAACCTTCTATCCTTTCATAATATCTTGAAGAATAGATCATGTAGTTCAGCACCGCAGGTGAGAACCCTTCCTACTTATCCCTTACTTAACAATGAGTTCTTGGTGTCTGTCCCTTTGCCGAAGCTTGTTCTCCGGTCAAACTTCTTCAATAACAAGCACGCTTCATTATGGAACAAGCTACCACAACGAATTCGGTCATTATCACCGACATCGGTGGCTTTTAAACTGGAAATAAGCATAGCCCTAACGGTGGACACGCTGACCAGGATGTACAATCCCTATATTTCAAGGGCTCAGGCCTTTGAGGTAGATACAGAGTACAAAAAATCGGACAACCGATTTAAATATCCTAGTCTCAACTAGACCCGCATAGGGTTGGCCCCATTGCCGCAGCAATTAAGGAACTCAGCGGTTCATTCACACGATCTAGGGCGGCAAAACAATCTCATTTTTTTACCATCAAATACGTTTTTTGCGGCAAGCCAACATAGCGGCCCATGGCGTACTCAGGCATAAGGGCATCACGTTGTTAGGGCTGCAAGTAGTGCCCCACCCTTGTGCAAACTGGTGTTTCAGTGAGCTTGAACCCCAACAAATAATCGCAGGCTGTGGTTGACTCTACGTTCCCCCGCATTTTCTGTCCTATGTAAACCGCATTGAGGATCTGACTTCACGGATGTGGCGAGTGTTACCGCGGCACATCTGTGAGCATTCCTGGCTGTGATTGTCTCCCTGCACAGAGCTGACCACCGATGAGACGACAGAAACCTCAAAAAGAGATTGGCCTAAAAAAGAGAGAAAAATACCCTACTGCTTTGTCTTCCAGGCATACTAGCCTTGTCACATGTGAGTCATGTCCCCAGGCTGCAGTTTGCAACGGATTGACTGGTGTGGTTGACCTATTCTCAACGAGCCTTGTTACATGCGATCCATGTTTCGGCCGGGGCTTGGGAGCCGTGGTAACCCACCAAAAGTAGCTCCGCCTTCTCTGACAGCCAGACACCTGACTGTGATAAAACTAAGAAATAATAATAATAACGTCCAAAAAAGTGTGGTTCACTCTTGGAGCGGCACGAGCTGGATGCTGATGGATGTGTATCGTGCTGCCTCCCTAACTGAAGCAGGCCCTAGTGCCGTCTACCGTGGACACTGGATGTAGACCGTTAGAGCTCGCTTCCTTGACGAAAATTTGGCCCCATTCCGTTCCCACCCCTCACGGCTCTCCATACCAGTTCTCACATAGGTGTTTTCCTGTTTGCAATATGCTAATGACGAGAAAGATATCACGGTAACCATGCAAACAGCACTAAATTGGATATCCTTGCTCCCAATCAAGTATAATCTCAGCACACTAGCACCATCGAGTACGTGCATAGACGAACTTACGGCTATGTTTCTCGGCACGAGACCAATTTCCTTTAGGTGTCATCACCGACACCATCATAGTTTCTTCCACTTTAGGGCCCCTCAGGAACCATTCAATATAGAGTAACCACTATACCGGAAGAGACCGTCCCAAATATAGTGCTATGCTAGCAGGGTACCAGTCCCATTAACTCTCGTTGTTCCTCCAATTCCACCTTACCGCCTCGGTGCTGAACTGCTGACTGCGTAAGCAAACTAGATCAAGGGCTGCCATTTATAGATCCTCTTAACCTTGAAGCTCCAGGTTTTTCTTAGTATCCCAACACTGCCACACCAACTTCCGAACCATAATCCTTTAGAAAGCATATAAAATGGCCCAACCGTTTGACTCAACTCTGCTAGCCTGCAGCATTATGGCTCAGTCCCCGGAGAGCCTACTCAACCCAGAACGTGGGGCAGGTGCCACTGACCGATTAAATGAACTTTATCTTTGCCCCATTCACATAAACCCAACCAGTTCATTACTGTTGTCGTCATATATTACCCTAACCCACAACCGGAACCACGTCCAGACTGTAATCCCTATTTATTTCAGGTTCGTCGCCTCCCGCTATCCCAGTCGCCAAACTGGATAACCAAAGACGCCACTTTGACTCGCACCGAAGGGAACCCAAGTGGGACCTTTCATATCATCTGGGACTGCAAGCAAGCAGGAAATACCCCAAACGGCCTATCGTATTGATTAGGATTTTCTAATACAAAACCACTCCTGCTGATATCAACATTACAGCCAACACAAGCAACAGTTCGACCGCAACCTGCTAAAATACCAGTCGTCATTTACATTCTTCATATCTCTCCACACTGGACTGATTGACCGACACATATCCTTCACCCCGCCAGACGAACTATACCCATAGAATATAAAACGTTACCAGTAATGACGCCGAATAACACTGAGGCCCAATGCGTCAATGCACATCTATATATGTATATATATTTGTCAGCGAAACAGCATACTATTGCCCAATTCAAGGCGGAGTTTTTTAACTTTAGTATGTGTTGCAACAGTCGGCTTTTCGCTCGATTCGTGTCCGGCTGGAAATTAATCCTCCACTTTTCCAGGGCCCTCCAGTTGCACTTTCCCATTTGTGCATGGTACAGGTTACTGATTCTGAAATTTAACTCACCCTCATATGGACCTTGGTTACTTCCACATTCACCAAAGTACAAAAATGTTCATTCATGAAATTGGTTTATAATAATGGTTTATTTCGGAGGCGCCCGAAGCATGCCATGTGCATGTTTCATAACTCACTTCTTTTCTTGAACCCCAGTAGAACCGACATTCAGGGTTTGCATCAGCTTTATGCTTTGCCATTCTCTTCGCATGCATCAATTTCCCCGAGTGTACTTCCATACAATCTCTTTTTCTTCCTATTTGAAACTTCGCTGTTCGCAGACACCCGGTAAACCGCCGTTTTCCATGGCTTGCACCATTTTCGTTGATAATGCAACTTTAGCAGCACGAATGAACTTCCTATTCGATATCCCCACTGTGCGCCACCGCCCAGCGCGAAACCGAAACCGGTTCAAAGTTGGCGCGGAAACCACTATTAGAGTAATACATATAAACTATCGCTGGCTGTTTTTCTACAGCTGGCACTCTTGACTTTTATACCTGAAGTTTGTGATTATTTCATTTTACTGAGTGACGCTTTGCACCATGATCATGCGCCTGCTTGTGTGTCTCGACCATAGCCGAGAAATATACCATTATTATTATTATTATTACATATGCGGACATCGTTTGTACGACCTCCTTCAGGTTTCCAAAGCAATCATCTCAAAATCGGTAAACAAAGGCTCCTGACTCAAGCTGTCCCTCGATTTTCAGGAGTTTCAGTGGGCTTCATTGTAACCTATGACGCACTTGAACCCCAAGTAGGGATTCCACTGGTTGGTTGGTCGTGCTTGTACCTCCGGCAATTTTGAACACTCACTGTAAGCCTCTTCTCATTCTCTTTCTTTCTGGCAAGAATGAGTTTGGCTTTTCTAACGGTTGCTTACGGTCTAGACCCCTAAAATTTTTAAACGACCCCGCAATTCTTCGCTGTACTTGCTCAGTGATGCTGATATCCTGCACTGGGGGGGGGGCTTTGGAACATGTACACCTCGCTGCTGTTGAGAAACCACAAAGATCCGCTATATTGGCACCAAGAGCTTGGACGTTCGTGAACTAACCGCTTGATTCAGTTGATTATATTCAATTATGGTGTCCATTGAGGTAAACAGGCGTTGGATACCCGGTGTGACGTCTGCTTTAGGGGCCTCTCATGGATCCCGAGCTTCTACTCTACGGGCAGTCATCGCCTGGTTGCTTGATCGGGTGGGCAAAGGCTCTCTACCATCATTGGGTAGCTGGTATCCGCTGACGCCAAGAGAATATAACAAGCCGTCAACCACAAGTACAATCTACTCAGGGGTTCCTGCATGGCGCCATCAGCTGATGACTCGGGGTTAAATAATGCTTTAGTCTCTGAACTAACCTGGCTCCAAGTCCCACTTTTCTCCAAAATTCTGTTTAGCCTCACGGTAATCTGATCCAAATAGTCCATCATTATTCCACTCACATCTGCTTAGTAAAGCTTGGACTTATTTTTTCTCTTTCGATTTGGCTCTTCAGTGACCCAGGAGGAAGGATGTCAGCCCTAATAACCGCTGGTCTTTGTCATATATCCTTGTTCATTTTTGGCCAACCTCAACAAGACCCTGCTTGGCTATACTAGCCCCGTTTCACCCACGTCCTCCAGGCTTGTCTTGGATTTTCATCTTTTTATTTCTTTTCTGCCCAAGGATAGCTAAGTTTATTGTTGAACGCCCCAAGTTCTTACTAACTTGGCACTTCGTAACATTTTTCTCCGTTCCCCGCCAGCCTCACCGTACCCTCACCTAACTGCTCTGTCTCCCCTCCATTCAGATCAGGTTTTCATCCGGGAAGTTTGGCCTCTACTGATTTCTCTCTCACTTCGGTTTCTGTGTCAGTGGCCTACTAGATTGTTGAATTTCTTCTGCTCTCAATTGTCCGCCCCTAAAGCCCTACTTCTTCATTTACCGTAAATCTCAGAGCAGTATTACAAAACGTTTATCAAACCATTCTTTCCCCAAACCTCTTCAAACTCTTTAGCCTCTTCTACCGTATCCTAACCATGTTTAATTTCCTCCTGTCGATGGCTCAGGTATACGTAGAATTCTTTTAGTTGATATTTATCCTTCAGTGAGACCCATGCTTTTCCTCAGCTCCGAAAACTCGCTGGGATCTTCCTCGAATATTCTAATCCATTCTGCCGGATGTCATCTACTACTGCTTAGATTTCTCGCATATTGTTGTCATTTTATTCAGCCTATCCCTGTTGCTGATGGGTAATTATCGGTTTCCCCTCTTTCCCGCCGCTGGCTGCCTCTTCTTTTTTCTCTTTCTGTGGTGCTTACCTAATCTTGTTCCCGTAATTAATCCAGGATGGCTGGAGCAGATTTTCAGGAAACCGGACTTATGCCCAGCGGCAGACGTAACCTTTGCCGGGCTACATATGCACTAACTTATGGACCCTGGCAGACTAGAATGGACCACTACCTCTGTTCATCCCTCGGACGTTGGCCTTTTTGTGGAAGGATTTGGCGGGCGGAGTAACGTAAATTTTAGACATCCTCCCCTATTACTTTCACAAGCTTGCACTGTTTGGGCCACGTGACTGATTCTCGGTGATTCCCACGTAACCTGCAAATCGCATCTGCCAGCACATCTGAACAATTAGTTATACCCCTCTCGTGTGCGCGGTGCTATCTTTCTGACATGACCTCTGACTGCGGTGACCACTGCCTCTGGCCGTGGCTCTCGTTGTTAATCGTTGTGACTGTACGATTGAGACCCGTGTACGATTTTCACACGTACTGCGTACTAATCTGTCACGGTGGAATTTGTGAGTTATTCTTGTTTGATACTCATCATTTTGGATGTTCGTCACTCACTATCAAGACAAATCTACGTGTACCTGCAGGTTTCAGTTTGTGGATGTTTGTAAGACTTTGGCATCCAGTCACGGCTACTAGTAGGTACTTTGTGCAAGTGGCATCACCTTGCCGACACTTGTTGCCCTGAGTGTAGATCCATCATTGTGGTGGGACTGAATATAAGGAGAATGACCACACAGTTGCCAAGGGGAGACGATCAGCCCTCGATGACTTAGAAAATCGGTGAAACGAGAGCACAAATCAGGTAACTGACGCTCTTTTAAAGAGGGGCACTTGTTCTCAGCCTCGGCAATCTCGTTCACCGGGGAGATCAAATAGAAAGAACCGTGGGGTGCCAAAATCGGGTGTTCACATTGGTCCTGAGTTTCGAGGCGGAAAGCCTAATTTTGCCAAGGAAGTGAGCCGAAGGTATTATTGGCCGTTGCCGCGGGCGCAAAATGCAGAGTTAGATGAGCGATAGATGGAAGCTGGTCGACTGACCGGTATAAAAGTACCCCCGCCCACAAGACAGCCGATAGGAAGAGTTTCGATTTGAGTCCAATGGGAGAATGAGAGTGTAAGAAATGGTAGCCCCGGTGCGATAAATGAATGCTGCAGCTCTATATAACTTTGGAACCCTTTGTGGTTCGGACCGCAGCTACAAGGTTTCTGGATCTTAATTTGTATCTTCTGTGGACGAAATCCGGTCACCTGACTTACGGAATGCACGACAACAAGAGAGAAGCATAAGGTTACTCATGAAAGAATAATGCTTTGAAAAAAAATGGTCGTTCGAAACCACTTTGTTTTTGTTGGATGTAAGTTGACAACACTTACGGAGTTAGTTAGAAGTATCAAAAAGGAGTATATGGATGCACTGTGCAGGGTGGGGCGGCTGACCCTCGAAGTGAGACGTTGAGGAGGGAGGCTGTAGCCGACTCACCAAATCAAAAAACCTCGAAGGTTAGACGCGGGGTTGCATTTTCCAGAACCTACGGCGAGGGCGTCCGGGGAGTTCTCATTCCGCTCACGCCGGTGAATGGCCTACTACAGTTAAGCTGTGAAAAGTGGGGTGGCGATAAATCGTCCCGGCAGGTTATGTTTCCTCCATAAGAGGACATTATGCTAGCGCGATGGATAGAGTGCCAAAACCTACCGGGGCAGCCGGGTTCGTCTACTTTGCAGAATTGTACGTTCCTCGTCCGGCGTGATTCCTCTAAAACTGGAGGCTTTGGTAATGGTATTGGGGGAAGACGAGGGAGTAGAACACCAACAAGACTTTGAGTAGTGGCCAAAAGAGCTGTGGTTGGCCGTAGAGCGGGAATAACCTTCGTGCGTGGAGCGAAAACACCGGGGAAGCGACTAAGCAGAAGAAGTTTCCTATGAAAACAGTTTTTTATTGAAGAATAGTTGACACAGTATCCGCAAGACTGACGGATTTCCCAACCACTCAGATGTGACTGAATGCCTGTGGGGCAGCTCTGTGTCGGGGTTGTGCCTGGAATCTGGACCATTTGCGTCACCGGCATTGGCGTGGTTGGCGTTTGAAAAGCCGGCTTCGAGGGCGTTGACCCCGAAGAATACGATGAGATAAAACAGAAAGGAATAGATTCGACTGAAAAACTTCGGTCCTTAGCAAATATATTTTTTCTGCGGTTATGGCCAATAACGAACGTTTTCTTTGAGATCGGAAGGACCCTGTTGGGGCCACGGTTGTCGTGTCGTAGTG
Organism: Fasciola hepatica; assembly: GCA_948099385.1. NCBI lineage: Eukaryota > Metazoa > Platyhelminthes > Trematoda > Plagiorchiida > Fasciolidae > Fasciola > Fasciola hepatica. The sequence continues at coordinate 11,427,863 of CANUEZ040000019.1, forward strand.
TGCATGCCCCTGCCCCAGGGTAGAGTTGCTCGCAGTCTTAGAATTTTGGCTATGCACAGACAGTCATTTTCCGTTCGCGAGCCGAGGAAAGGTGTAACTTGTGCACCTGGTGCTTTATTCTGGCCGCACAGTTTGAGCAGCCGAAAGCGAGGATGGACCTTGGAGGTACCATGTCACAAGGAAGTGAAAGAGCGCAGCCCGAAGTGGGTTTGGTTCATGAAGTCTGCGGGACGGCATTAAGAGCTATGCTTTAACCTGGGAATGCTAGCTGTAGTGAATCACTCCACTCGAGCTTCTGTGGGCTGAAAGGGCTGACCTGAGTTGCCGGTGAAAAAGCTCCACCATTCTGTTTGTTGACGGGGCGTGGGCTGTGACGGCTGACGGCCATCCTGTGAAAGGATCCACTTGAGTAAAAAGGTGTCACCTACTGGAGGGAAACCGCCCTTCTTAGTTCTCCCGCACATGCCTGGAACCTGAGTCTGCGGCCAGGTATATGGATAGTGCGCTTTTGTGTCCGGGAACCTCCTACGTCTGGTACGGGATGCAGGTGATGCTCCATGCAGTAGCGTCCCCGTTCATGTTGTGCTATACCTAACGGTTGCCTTTGGGTTTATAGAGGCCTTCATGCCCGCGATGGACATACTCAAAGATACTTCTCCTGAAGAATGATGGTGCAGCTGGTCTCGAGTGGCCCTCGGACATGTGGCACAGCACCACCTCCGGCTGAAGTAATGCTCATGCAGCTTAGCGCCTAAAGCTGTTGAGCAAACTTCGGGCTAAAGTCGGCCCGAAGTTGCTGCTAACATGTGACTTAAGGGACAAAATAGAAGGTTGCGAGACTTAAAAAGAAAATATGACCATAAGTGAATTGCGATATTTAATAATACTCATGTACTCTACAAAAGACAGCCCATGTTGTTGCACTAAGGCCGTTGTGAAAAGCTGAGCAGTCTTGATCTTATTTGTTCTTACTTTGTGAACAGTGCTAACTGATTTTTGTAGTAAAAAGGATTCCTGGACCACAGCGTTAATGATGCACACTTTTACTGTTGGTTTCAACTCCAGTATATTGTCGGTTCTTTCTATGTACAGTTACATATGTTTTTGTCCGCTAGCATACGTATATATTTTTGGACGGCTAGCTAGTCATTTTGCGTTGTTACTCATACGGGGCTTATAAGCTAGATAATACCTATAGCTAGGCAACTTTGAGCGCCCATCTTCAAATTCTGTAACTGAGCCTCGAAAGACAGTGAAAAAGGTAAAGGAGGCACTAGAAGTTTCCCAGTGCAAAGAACAGCCTGGTTTGTGATGGAGTCGTACTGTGCAACAGTTCGTGCCTGAATTACGGCCAATGGGTATGCTGGGAAAAACCAACCGTTGCCAGGTATTTCTCTGATCCTGCTGAATTTTAGGTACAAATATTTCTGGGGTCTAAGCTGTTGCATTAGTGCCACGATTTGCGGCCAGCAGTTGAAATGGCTTCAGTGAATATACTGATGAGGGATCCACCCGCTACGGCAGCATCCAAGTAAGTCATTGATACGGATTAGTATACTTGTGAATAATTTTAGTTTTGCATGCCAGTCAGAAACACGGCTTGGAAAAACCTTGTGTTGAGATCAACTTGGATGCTTCTTTGCAACCGTCGTCCGATGGTTTTATGAACTCTATGCTATCAGTAAGGCAAAGTCGCCGAATGATGCACGATTTGAGCTACAACCTGTCAGGTGTTCCACGAGACCCGAGGAAAGCCTCCTATACAGCACCGTTGTGAGATGCAGGTATTGGTTTCCCTTACGAAGTCTCCTTGGACAAACTCAGGTTGTTCATCTAGGGACCCATTGAACCTGCGGAATAACGGCGCCGTAGAATTTGCGGGATCATTACCGATTTCCGAGGGTGGAGGCTATGGTGCTCCGAATGGCGCTTTAATTCCTGTTTGTGTCGCACCCATCCGTCCTGCTTTCCATGTTTGTTTACTCCGCCATGCGGCCAGACAAAGTTATGATTGTCAATAAACGTCCCGTGAAAACCGTGAGTCGATCGACAACGTACCACTTTACTGTTTTAACGTTTTCGGCAATTTTTCACAATGTTTACTGTTAAGCTGTCTGTGGGTGGATAGAGCTCCATTAACACGAACATGACACTCATTCACACGACCATTAGTAAAAGTTTACCTCTTTGGCACAATCTCACGACATTAGTGTCCTAATTTTGCATACATCTACCTGAATTTATATCTTCCAGCTACACTTTTATAGTTATTGTGTTTATCTTTCAGTATGGTCACAGATGGAATCCTGGGACACGGATGGGCATTAACCAGCGCCCGGTCTAAAAATGCGCAACGAAAGGCAGTTTGAAAACACAGGCACTTTGTTGTCATCAAGGAGGAGTCACAGAAATACGTTGTCTCTGGCCCGAAGTGAAACGGTGTTCGTTCCACCATGAAATTTGCGAAACAATTAGTTTCTTCTGATGAAAGGCGTGAAGATTTGGTTTATTACCGCGAGAAATGCGGACAAGGCAAGGTGAGGAAAAAGGTAGGTAAACCATAATTTTCTTTGAAATAAATGTCAAGTCACTTCTTCGCTTAAAATAGCTTTATTCAGTTGATGTAATCGACACTTCCCAAGGCATTCTAAAGATCGGTAACAATTTATGATAAATAACAACTATAAGTTTTACTCAAGTTTAATTCATAGTTCATTTGCGGTTATAAGTTTCGTTTCCGATTTTTTTGAAATGAATGTCCACTTTGCCCAAAGTGTTGTATTTTAATTACTCCATATCTCCGTATGTCATTGGTTATAGTTGCTTGGATATGTACACTATCAAATTTTTCTCAGTGCTGTAGCGGTTGCCATCTTCGTTCATACTTTTACCACGTTTATTGTTTAACTGAACGCTGACTGCCAAGCGCGGTGGCCATTTGACCGTTGCTCTTGCGCACGCTCTCACGCACGCTCCCAAATACACGCTAACCACTATCTCTCCCAATCGCCTTCTCGTTCTCACGGGTCGTGCAGAATACTGTTCTGGTTAACATATTTGTGCAGTGCCGCACATTAGAGTAACGTGCAGGTGGTCCACGCAGTACAAAGGACCGAAGCACGCGTTTACTAAGGAAACCGCGAAGTAAGGTCTAATCAACCTTACAATTGGTGAGCCCGACGTGATCCTCAGGTCACGTGAGTTTCCTTGTTCTCTACCGTTCAAGGTCCCGTCTGCGTACGTTTTTGTGTTTTTTATTGTTTCCTTATCTTGATTTTTTTTGGTGGGTTTACCAAATAATTTTTTTTCTCGTCCATACATATTTTGTGTCTAATTCGTCGTAATTTTTTTTTTCGCGAAGACTGTAGTGCCCCATTGGTCGTTGATTTCTTTTCCCGTCTGTATTCCATAAAGTAATCGCTATGTCTGCCGAACGGAAATCCTGCTCAGACCCCACCGTTGGGGCCATCACGCTGCACATACCGGCATTCACACCTGCTGATCCAGAACTCTGGTTCACGCTGGTTGAGTTAGAATTCGAAAACTGCCGTATAACCAGTGACGCCAGCCGTTTCAGGTGGGTAGCAGGCCGCCTCCCGCCAGAGGTCACAATGCAAGTAAGGGACGTAATAATCTCTTCCCGAAGCTATGAGGCTTTAAAGGAGGCTGTCATTGCCCGCACGACCCCAACGCAAGACCAACGTATGCAACAACTTCAAAACGTTGAGCTTGGAAGTAGGAAGCCCTCCGAACTGCTGCGTGAGATGTAGCGCTTGAGAGGACCGACAATAGGTGAGGACCCGCTCTTGAGGGAACTTTGGCTGCAGCGTTTGCCGCATAACATTCCAGTTTTACTAAGTGCCGCGCGCAAATGCTCGCTAGAAGAAACTGCAGCGGTAGCTGATGACATTATGTCACAATACAACCCCGCTGTAGCTGGAGTAACCAGGCCGTCCGTCGCAACGGTGCCTGCCTTGCCAACATCTAACGAACTCGCATCAGTTTTGTCTAGAATTGACGCGAGCCTGCAACGCCTAGCAGTTAGAAGTGGGTCACAGGAGCGGCACCGCGCACGCTCACCTAGGCTCCATAGTCCGTCATTGCGACGCCGTTTCGTCAGTTCTTCAAAAGAAGGATATTGTAAGTACCACAGTCGCTTCGGTGAGGGAGCCAAACGATGCGAACGAGGGTGTACGTTTCCCGGTGCTCATCAGGGAAACTAAACCCCCGGCCCGTGGTGGCGACCCACGAAGCCGGGTATCACACCAATAGTCGTCTTTTGAACGTGAGGGACATCATTTCAAATAACCTATTCCTTGTAGATACCGGTGCCGAAGTGAGCGTCGTCCCCCGAGCGAAAGACGACAATAGCACACCGCAGGCCCAAACACTACGCGCTGCCAATGGCACGGCCATCCCAACGTTTGGCCAGCGGTCGCTCACCTTAAACTTGGGTTTAAAGCGTAATTTTCGTTGGGTATTCATCATCGCCGACGTCCCGTACCCAATTCTGGGCATTGGCTTCCTGCAGCACTTTGACTTGTTAGTTGATGCGCGGCGCCGCAGAGTGGTGGATCGTCAGACCACTCTCGCCGTTGCGGGTCATAATTCGCGAGTGAATCACGTCACGCCATTTTACGTTCAACCACCGGCACACCAACCTTATGGCGAACTCATCGCCGCCTACCCGGCCATGTTTCGGCAGGCCGGGCCTCTCCCAGCAGTGACGACCAGTGTCACTCACCATATCGATACTAAGGGACCCCCAGTGTTCAGTAGGCCGCGTCGGTTAGCACCAGACAAGCTTCGTGTTGCACAGGCCGAATTCGAACATATGCTAGAACTGGGTATAATACGCCCTTCTAGTAGCCCTTGGGCTTCCCCCCTTCATATGGTTCCTAAGGCTAGTGGCGACTGGCGACCCTGTGGTGATTACAGAGCGCTTAACAAAGTCACCGTCCCGGACCGATACCCGATTCCCCATATACAGGATCTTACTTCGTCTTTATCAGGTTGCTCCATCTTCAGCCGTATCGATTTGGTTCGGGCGTACAACCAGATCCCGGTAGCAGAGGCCGATATCCCTAAAACTGCCGTCACTACACCTTTCGGGCTGTTCGAGTTTCTGCGAATGCCGTTTGGACTCAGCAATGCAGCCCAGACCTTTCAACGGTTCATGCACGAGGCAACTCGTGGTTTGGAAAATGTCCACGTATACTTGGATGATATTTTGGTGGCGAGTTCTTCAGTGCAAGAGCACGCTACGCACTTACGAGCACTTTTCGAACGCCTTAGCCAGCACGGCGTTACGATCAATATCGCGAAATGCGAATTAGGCCGGTCTGATATCACTTTCATAGGACATTCTATTTCATCCTCGGGTATCCGCCCTCTGTCAGATAAAGTTTCCGCTATTCGCGACTACCCTGAACCCCAATCTTTTCGCCAGTTGCGTCAGTTTGCCGGTCTGGTGAATTTCTACCGCTGATTTATTCCTCACTGTGCGGAAATGATGCAACCCCTCACCGACCTGTTGCGCGGAGGTAAGCGGAAGTTCGTGTTTCCCGACACGGCACAAACCGCATTCGCCTTGGTCAAAGATGCTGTCGCCAACACAGCACTCCTTACCCACCCTGACCCTTTGGCTCCTATTTCGGTAGTGACGGATGCCTCGGACACAGCGGTTGGAGCAGTACTGCAACAGTTCGTAGATGACTCTTGGCAACCTTTAGCATTCTTCTCCAAGCGCCTACAACCCGCGGAATCAAGGTACAGCACGTTCGGTAGAGAGTTATTAGCCATCTACTTGGGAATTCGTCATTTTCGACATGCACTCGAAGGCCGTTCGTTCAAGGTGTTTACAGACCACAAGCCTTTGGCTTACGCACTGAAGTCAGCTTCCGATCGATACTCACCACGCGAGATTCGCCACTTAGACTTTGTCTCACAGTTTACTGTGGACATACGACACGTCTCTGGGGTACTTAATCCCGTCGCAGACGCCTTATCGCGCGTATATCAACTAAGTCTGGCACAAACGCCTAACATCAACTTAGACGCAATGGCACAGGCTCAAACTATGGACCCTGACATCGAACAACTTCGACAAAACGGTTCTTTGAGTTTAACCACAGTGCCTATCCCAGCTTCCCAGAATACCATCGTGTGCGATGTGTCGCAAGGTCGCCCTAGGCCAGTAGTTCCTGCTGCCCACCGGTATCCTACGTTCATGACACTCCATAATCTGGCTCATCCGGGTGTGACTGCCTCGGTGAAACTGATAACTGAGCGTTTTGTTTGGCACAATGTCAAACGCGATGTCCGTCAATGGGCTCGTGCTTGTCTGCAGTGTCAACGTGTTAAGACCCATAGGCACACTAAGGCAGCGTTAGCCAGGTTCCCAGAACCTGAAACACGTTTTCATCATGTGCACGTCGACCTCGTAGGACCACTCCCACCTTCGCTTGGGTACGTTTACATACTCACATGCGTGGATCGTTTTCCTCGCTGGCCGCAGGCCATCCCTATCCCTCGTCCCACCTCGGAAGAGGCCGCGAAAGCTTTTCTGACCGGTTGGGTTAGTCATTTCGGTTGCCCGGCAATAGTAACCACCAATCGCGGTCCACACTTTGACGGCGCTTTCGGCAGCCTACTCGCTACGCTCGGTTGCCAACACGTTAAGACGACAGCTTACCACCCTCAGGCCAATGGTATGGTTGAGCGTTTCCACCGACAATTAAAAGCCGCTCTTCGAGCAAACGGTAACCCCCTTTGGAGTGAAACACTACCATTAGCACTCTTAAGCCTGCGTAGTACCGTTAAGGAGGAGTTACACACAACACCGGCCGTACTAGTATATGGCTGTACACTTCGTCTGCCTGGGGAGTTGGTAGCCCCCTCATCAACCGTGACTTTCGACTACGGTGACTATGCTCAGCGCCTTACGCAGCACATGCGAGTGCTCAAGGCCAGTCCGCCGCGTGAACAACAGCCTACAAGTTATGTCCCAACTGCGTTAGGAACCGCTACTCATGTATTCCTTCGCGTCGATGGCGTTCGATCACCACTACAAGCGCCATACACTGGCCTGTTTCGGGTGATAAAACGTAGGGCTAAAACATTTGTCATAGATATCAACGGACGACACGACACCGTATCTATCGACCGTCTCAAGCCTGCCGTCATTGAGTGCAAGCCGCTCGGCCAATTTACACCCACTCAAGTCGCTCAGTCACCTGCATCGAGCGAGTTACCACTCGAACCACCCCCAATTGCGCCTAGTGAGGACTCGGCAGCTAGTCCATCAGATTCTCCAACCGTACCCGCAACGCGAAGTAGCCGTCGCGGTCGCCAACTACGAAATCCCGTCCGCTTCGCCGATTTCGTGACGATTTTTACAACCGACTGTTAGCAATAAGTTGGGAAGTTCGCCATGGATTTACCAAACAACAGACCCGGGAAATTACAATCGGTAGTTATGATTTCATTTTCTTCTGGTCACCTAGCGACTACAACAACACCGAACATCGTTTGTGTGTTGTTATTACGGTCCAACATCCGCCGGCGCCCTCAGGCGCTATTTTGTTCCAGTTTACCTTGCCCTCTCCCAGACGGATCTAACAAGTCACATTGGCTTCATCCGTAACCTGGCTGACTCCCGTGCACGTTCAAGGAGCCAACCGCTCACTGGACAACGGGACGATTGGTCAGCCTGGCACTGGAGACGGCAACTGGACGCCTTTTTGGATGGACCTGACGAGGCATTTTCCGGCTTGCATTCGTATGAGACCCGCGGGCGCCAAAACACAGTTGGACCCACGCACATCGGACCTCGAGAGTGCAGGCACCGGTAAACTCATCAGCAGTCGTTCGACGTCAACAACAATATAACGGAGAAGCTATGAGGAGTTCCTGGACAACCAATAATTCCGGCTTACCATCACGATCGAAGCCCAACTCCGTCGGACTTCTAGGAGGAGGCCCCTGTAGCGGTTGCCATCTTCGTTCATACTTTTACCACGTTTATTGTTTAACTGAACGCTGACTGCCAAGCGCGGTGGCCATTTGACCGTTGCTCTTGCGCACGCTCTCACGCACGCTCCCAAATACACGCTAACCACTATCTCTCCCAATCGCCTTCTCGTTCTCACGGGTCGTGCAGAATACTGTTCTGGTTAACATATTTGTGCAGTGCCGCACATTAGAGTAACGTGCAGGTGGTCCACGCAGTACAAAGGACCAAAGCACGCGTTTACTAAGGAAACCGCGAAGTAAGGTCTAATCAACCTTACAGTGCGGCTGCAGGTACTTCTCAACCAAGCTATTTTTGAAATCTGCAAGCAAACTACTTTTTACCCAATGTTTCCTCAATTGCGATTTTATCAAATTTCTATGTCCTGGTATGTTAGATCCAGTAATCACGTAACAAATCAATGAAGAACACCTTCAGGCAATTCGGAACAAAAGCTAGTATTGAGTGGAGAATTTGCATAGGTTTACAGCATGTAATTTTCAATGAAATCACGGATCTTCACAAATTGCCCTTGCTCAGTGATGAGGTAATACTTTCGACTGAAAGGAAGGATAGTGGGTAAACAAACTGAGAAACCGGAACTTGAGCTCAAATGAGGAAAGAAAAGGTAGCCATATCGAGCGGTTTCTTTGTGCGCTTTGAGCAGCCCAAGGTTTTTCCGAATGAATGAAAAAAGCCTCGCCCCACAGTTATAATCTGTCACCCAAACTTGATTCAGAGTATCCCAAAGAGCTCCCAGCCAAAGGCGCATTAGGCATACTGCTAAAAAAGTGACAAATGGGGGCGATCGACAAAAACCATATTTGAGTAGACTTCCGGCCACAACTTCAAGTAAAGTCACGGGGGCAGAAACCATTTTATTCCTCACGATACCCCCAGGCCACATTGGTGGTGGTTGTATCACTATATTATCGCCAGCAACTGAGGGCTGAAAAGAACGCCTGTGTTATTGCATAAACTAATAAATTGTTACCCACACAGGAGCCATGGAATCAGAAAGATTGTGTGGCGCATGATTTGCCGTATTATTTCGCTCACTGCACATATCTGTGCACAAATTGCCGTTAGTGAATAAAACGCATAGTTATCAATCCTGCTTTTCCTCAACGAATAACCATGTTACACTCATACACCCCTCAAAGTTCTCGGAGTATCCTTCACTGTCTAATTTCTGCGGATTTTCCGTCAGAATACTCACGAATTCTTCCTGTAAACATATTCCTCCCGCATTGTAAGACGCAACTTCAATCGACATATTCAACTACTGTCACATTCGTTTTTCTATCCGCATCCTCACGGGCCCGGGCTTGACAGCATCTGTCGTCCCACGCCGCATGTCGGCCTAGCCTCTTTTTGCATTTTTCCAGCCCGGAGATACGCCTGATGTCAAGGCCGCATACATTACGGTTCCCTTCAGACAGGAAAAACAGACCATCCCTTGCAGCTGCGAATAAAACACGAGCGCTCGAGCCGAGGGGCTGCAGAAAGCTCCCTAGGGGGCTCACCTACTTCTCTATTAGAAAAAAAGAATGCAAAGGGACAGACCGCGGTCGGTTTAATCTCCGTATGCAATTGATATCTGGCTATGAAAGAAATGGGCAACCTTCGACTACGACTTTGCTACCCATCATCTCAGACCAGATCCAGAGAATAGGGACACCACATCGTTCTTGTTTGCCATGCACGTATCTGGTACTTACAAGGCTGTCCAGGGTGTCAGTGCACTGGGCTCTCTATACGTGCGCATCTGTCTCTCGCTCTGAGTTTCGATCATCTCACAAACTTCCGTGTAAGCCCGACATGTACGTTGAAGCTACCCAAAGAGGTCATACCAGCCTGGACTTTTATCCCACTGTACTGTGCAACTGTCAAGTAAGCACATCGGAACTTCAGGCGATAAACTTGTGTTAGTAATCAAAAAACGAAAGTGAAGAAACCATTGGTAATCTCAATTTAAACATATCTATTCTTCATTTACACGAAAAGGAGCGTTTATTGGCGGTTTCACTTATCTAGATTGCAAACAAGCCCGGCAGCAGCACTCAGCGAACCGAAACTAAAAACAAACCTGCAGAGGGGATCTATCGATAACCCACTGCTGTGAGCTTCATTTATCCTTTTGACCTGCCATCCTAACTGCCCTGTTCAATTTTCCCTTCAGATTAGTGTCCTTTCTACCTGGGCTATCTTATCGACATTTACTAACCCTTTAGTAGAAAAAACAAGTTTGGTCTCAATACTTTCATTTGACGTGCCTCATTCACTGAACTCCACCTCCAGTCCTAACATTATTCACTCTGTTCCCACGCACACTACCCTAGCTTCATCCGGTTGCTGAATCTTGTAGCCCATCTACGGTCTTACGGTATTCTTTGTCACCCAAAAAGAAGCCATAGCACAGCCATCACCCCTGGGTTTCTTGATATCCTTCAAATTACTTTTCCTCACCCACGTTAAGTCCCATTTTGTAGGCTTGTAACACCCTCTATACGAAATTTAACGAGAAATTTAGTCTCCGCGCGTCCTTTTGGATTGTCCCGTTAACTAAACCTAACCTTCCGTTATTATTATCCTTCTCCAACACACCAGGTTCTAGCTTCTTTTGCTCCACAAGTTCTAGCAATATATCTGTTTTCAGAGTGACAGTTCTGGGTATACTGTTTTAGAATTCCTTTTTCCACAGATTCATCAGTTTACTCTGTTTCCCACTGTAACCGCAGCTCTGACATCGTCAAACTACTCGTCCATTGTACTACAGCGTTTTCCTTTTTCCATTTTGCAACAGAGATATTTTATTAGAGCCGGCAACCCTAGTTCTAACCTGACCTCGGTCATAGGATTTTCCATGTCCATTGATCCGTTGCTGCACAGCTTTTTTCCGTCTTGGCCCACTGGAGCAGCACGATCATTCCCTCCGTGGTCTTGGATTCTCATTCGTTTTATTTGCTTTTTTTCCGTAGTGAGCCTCACCATTCACATTTTTGCTTTCCCTGGAACAATGGTTGCGCCGTTCTCTTCTGGGTAGTCTCACGGCCATTACACGGCCAATAAACACATACCTTTCGGGTAACCCTGCGTCCACACAGCAGAGAATTACTTTTACAAAGTATCTATGCATTTTGTGCGTTCCAGCTTGTTTTAACTATTTCCTGGATCCGTCCTCCGGGTATATCTCTTTTCCGATAACTTTTGATTTGCGGTTGAGACACGCTCAGACTGCGCCTTCCCATTATTTCCTACTCAGACCTAAAATTTGCGATGCTTAAGCTGAATGACATTCTAACCACCCTGAGGTTGAATAATCCAAACTGGTAAAAAGCCTCGGGATGATCGGTTGCCTTTTGGAAGGCACCGGATGACAGCTACTCAACGGCCCCAACCTCCTGGGCTGCTTGCAGCGCGGCATAAAGGACGCCTACGGCCGCAATTTTTGCTGAGCCCCGAAAATAAACACTTGCTCCAATGCGCTGTCAGATTCACCTCATCGGCTGGCGCATTTCGCGTGTGCACAAAGTCTGCAACGGAAGGCAGGCTCAACTAGGATGGCGAGTGGCAACTGCTGCGTTTACCCCAGGAAGAGCTTTTCAAGTTGTGCCCAACGTGCGGCCAGCCCCGTCCACTAGCTCCGGTCGTGGATAGTTCAGTTCCTATTTCCTGGCTATGCCGTTACTCACAGGCACCATGTGGTGCAGCCCACCAAGTTCTCATCAATTTCTGTCATGCCTGTTTTCGACACATGTCAAAATGTCTATAAATACTCAGTCGTGAGTTCGGCAAAAAGCATTTCATCTTCGCTCATTCTTCTTTCTGCAGCCCTCTCCTCCGGACATCACTTTCCATAATTCACCGTATTTGTATCCTAATGTAACCCCTGATTCCTCTCCTTGTTAACACCCTTCCAGAGTGCTTTCCGAAGTTTATGAGCCGTGTTTTTCACCGGTCCCTTCCGAATGCACCTCCTTTTCCACTCTTAAAAATAGAACCTGTAACTACTGTTGTTAAGGCATCCAATACATTAGTCAGTACCGCCAGGCCCCTCTGCATCGCAAACCCCGGGTGACATCACTGTATGAAAATAGTCCGCGTGCACTCTCAGCAGTCAGATATTTCTTCGGGGGCTATTTGCTCCCCACCCCAGTTCAGTTATTATTATAACTGGCTTATTTCAGAGAGGCCCGAAGCATACCAAATACATGGTTACGCATTACAAATGATAGTATGGAGGGACATTTCGTGACTGGTACAATTTATCGAACTTAGGCGGCGAAATTTAGCTCACCAAATCAAAGTTCTGTGTTAATTTGGGTCAGTCCAGGTCCCGTGCTTTCAATCACATTGGCATTAAGATCCCGAAGTCACCCTCTTCCTCAAGCACCTTACCAAGGATCAACGAAACCCCTCACTCTTCTACCCCTAGAAGATCCACAGGGTTAGTTGATCTGGACGAATCTTCCCCCACCTCCCCACAGCTCCCCCAGCCAAAACGACAACACATATCGACAACACCTACAAGCTCATCCCAGGAGGGTCCTCACAATACGCCTCCAGCTCCGGTCGACCGTTCCACGGGACTTCAAGTTCCCAATGAAATAAAACCTGCAGCTCTAATATCTGTCCCCATAGGCCCCCGTTCAAAAACTGATGAAAAGCCCATGCGTGCCACTCGTATGCCACGTATGTCGCTGACAATAAAGAACCGTCCAGAAGAAAGGGTCAACGAGAGTTTAGTTGCCAAGGCTAAGTCTCCGTGCGGGCAAACGATACGGGGATGCATGAACAATGACAATGATCGTTCTTTCTCTAGACCGAATTCGGCACCGACCGACTTCCCTTATTTGGGATACCCTCGCATCTCTCAACATATGAAACAAAATAGCGCTTCCAAGATGATGATGCAACAACAATGGGACCATACCCATAATAAAAATAGATGGTTTGATAAACGAACTACGTTCATGCTTAGCTCCGCACTAATGGAACCTTCCCATCAGCCTAATCTCCCATTATTTCCATCTTTCCTACCTCCCCCTCCTTTAAACTATCCGAGCGCATCGCATATCCTACCATCTACCAGCGGGTACCCCATACCTAGCCAAAGTGCCTATTTTTTTCCATACGTACCGTGGGCACAACATGGCCCCATAACCTAGATATGCCTATTATGAATTGTTCTAATCATCCCTATAGTAGTGTAATACCTAATACCCTGTCATTTATTATTCCACACGCAGACCCAAGTCCTCCCTTTGCTAATGACAACTTAAGTGGGCCTGCATCCTGCACTGATGATTCTTTCCAGGTTGATTGCAGCAGTCAACAAACGATAAGTACTAATATCAATGATGACGTCAGAAGCACTGAACTTTTCACATTGCTATTGGTCAATGCACGATCTATTAGGAACAAAATCCAATACATAAGATCGGCTGCACTAACAAATGACTATAACTTCATTTTAGTGACGGAATCTTGGTTATCGGACTCCTATCTAGTAGAGGATATTGAGGTACTCGGCTACAAATCCTTCAGCAAAGGCAGAACACATCAACGTGGTGGAGGCTGTCTAGTGTATGTAAAGGAAACTCTCAGGGCGACAAGCTTTCAGCACCCTATCCTAGACGGCCTTGTCGACTCTGTATGGCTGAACGTTGAAGTTGAACGTCAAGAACTGATACTAGGTTGCGTATACCGTCCGCCTAGATCTAGTCCTAATAGTTTCAAGCAAATTATAGAGGCACTCAATCTGATTAGTGATCTTAAAATAGGCCCAAAATTGATAGCTAGTGACTTTAATGCACCAGAAATATGCTGGACATCACTCACAGCACCACGCCATTTACTACAGTTTTTGAATGCAATTCACCTAGGAGGATGGAAGCAGCACGTCACGTCCCCAACCAGACGCGACCACACTCTTGACTTAATCTTGTCAATAGGATTAACCCAGGTTGTAACAAAAGTTCAGAATAACCTACCCGGAAGTGATCACGCAACTGTCCACTGCTGCTTCACAGTGCCCATAAAGGATAAACAGCCGACACCCCCGCATAGACCATATCATAAGGCTAACTGGAATATACTACCTTCTCTGATTCGGAGCCAAAATTGGGACACCTTCTTTTTAAGTGCAGATCCCCAGCTGGCGGCAGATCAACTTTACTCCATCTTTGAACGATGCCTCAACGGAATAACTCCGTCACAAGGGTCGTCAATCCGCCCTAAAGACAATAAATTGTCTCGTCTCAACTTGAAGTTAAGTAGACTCCAACGCGTTCATCTTAAAACAAGGGACTTTTCGCTGTTTATACAGTTGAATCGTCTGGCTGAAACGATAAAACTGTACTCCGAGAGTGAAATGATACAACAGGAACTCAGGGCCTTACGTGATTTCAAGAAAGTCGAGATTCTTGCAAAACTGATGAAGTCGAGGAACCCCAAAACAACTTCATCTATCTCTTCTATCTCCTTCAATAACACGTGCCTCGACAAACCGCTGGGCATTGCAGAAGCGCTTAACACGTTTTTTGCTTTTTCCTTAATTAGTGACACAGCACCATTTTTCTGCAATCCACCAGTACCATCATATGAGCCATTTTCTGCTGTAACATTCCTGCCCTCCGAAATCGAGCCTTTCAATACCCCGGATCGGACTCGTTACCATCGGCCATCTTTAAATTGGGTGGCCCAGATATCCCAATTCTTTTATCGAATTTATTCAATTTGTCTATGCGTTTTAGTTGGTATCCTACACAGTGGAAAACGTCGGTTATTATTTCAATTCATAAGAAGGGACCACGGGATGACCCGGCCAACTACCGGCCTGTGAATCATACCCCAGTGGTATCGAGGATTATGGAAAGATTAATAAAAGGTAAACTAACAGATCACCTCCTTAAAAACCACCTTATAAGTGAAGGTCAGCACGGTTTCCTAAAACATCGATCCTGTGCAACTTGTATGACTGACTTTCTGAACCTTATTACGATAGCTGCCAATGATGGTAAGGCAGTGATCTCAGTCTTTTTAGACATGTCTAAGGCCTTCGACCGGGTGTCTCACATTCGTTTGTTGTCAAAGGCTAAGACATTCGGCATTGTTGACCCACTATATGCCTGGCTAGAATCGCACTTGTCCTCGCGCAGTCATGTGGTAAACGTTGATGGCACAACTTCCACACCCAGCCCTGTAACCAGCGGTGTGATCCAAGGTAGTGTACTGGGCCCGTTGTTGTTTCTCATGTACATAAATGACATATTTACCGTGGTTCGTCATGGAACTCCTTTTTATTCGCTGATGATGTAAAGTTGTTGTACACCTTCGACCATAATTCATTGGGTAATACTATAGCAAAAATATCTGAGGACCTGCGGATGCTCAATTCGTGGTGTACCGATTGTCTAATGAAGTTCTCGGCGAACAAAAGCTGCATTCTTACATACAAGTGTCATGTCCCTCCCGAAACGTTTAGTATAGGTGGTCACCTGATCCCCAACAAATCATCAGTACGCGACCTGGGCATATACTACTCCTGTTCGTTCAACTTCTCGGAGCAAACAGACACTCAAATTGCTAGGTCCCGCAGGTTAATAGGACTTGTCCACAAAACATTCCGTTTGCGTGAAATTAAACTCAGTTTCTATACAACACACGTTAGACCATTGCTAGAGTATAGTTCAATAGTTGGCTCCAACATGCGCCAGACTGATAGGATCGCCATCGAAAATGTCCAGCGCACCTTTACTAAACAAATAGTTGGATATTCGTCCAGTCTCAACTATAAACAACGCTGTGACCTGCTACACCTCGAACCCCTTTGGCTCCGACGGATAAAGAACAACTTGTCTTTTTTCCACTCACTATTAAAATATAGATCCTGCAAAGCCTCCCCTGTGGTACGAGACCCATTAAGCCTAGGGTATTCGTTACGACACAGCAGTCATTCGGTCACTGTGCCGTCCTCGAGAACCAGCCTACGGTCCAATTTCTTCATTGTTAAATATTCACAAATGTGGAATAAACTTCCACCAAATGTCCGTGCAATAAGCCACTTGCCGAGATTCAAAGAGGAATTAAACAAACGGCTTGATGTCCTGACACTCGTATCAAACAATGATCCATACACTTCGGAGGAGCGAGCGTACGAAGTTGGTTTGGGTTACTGACACGCGGGTCTGAGTCGGGGGCCACGAGACCTACGTACCACACAAGTCGCCGTAAATACCACTCAAGTTTCAATAATCTTTCGCGTAAGACCTTGTGTTTAGCAAAGTCGAACCATCCCCCAAGTAATTCCAATTTCTAGATACTAGAGGTTTTTCTTTACTACTGACCGCTGATCCTCAGCTGGGAGCACCCCAGACTGCGTTTTTCTATTTTTACTTTTCCAGACAACCGCTGATGATGCCTTCCCTTCGATGGCTTGGCATAATACCTGGCCCACATTTCCCGCTGAAAACTCGATACCTGCTCGTCACTTCGTCACTACCACACAGGCCATGCTCTCCAGGACCCCTCGCAACCTGGTCGCAAGCTCCTGGATTATTCGATCTCTATGTGACAACGCCAATATCACTCAAGCGAAGCCCGCCGGTGCGGGCCGCGGTCAGATACATCACATTGGCCGACGCACATCGGGCGTGCAGGACGTCTGCAACGATGTGCGGACACAGATAGGATTGCGGATGGCACCTGTCAACAAAAACGGTTTTCAGGTTGGGTGTCCCGCGCACGGTCAGCCCCACCCACCAGCACCGGTCGCAGCAAAAAATCATTCACCCGAAATGCTACAAATATGGAACTATCTCCCCCAGTTACCGCTTATTTTTCATCGTACTTGTCTCCATCTTCGCAACCTTAACTTATCGCTTCTTACGCCCAGAAAAATCTACTTTCCCCAGCACATAATTATCGCGGGGTTAAAAGACCGTTTCCGTACTCGGCTTACCGTTCATGATCCTTTTTTCCCGATGATTCGTGCCAAACTGCCCGCTTGTCCTATTAGCAAACTTAACCAATCCCCGAGATAAAACTCGCTTTTATTTTATAAGTTATCAATTCATTTGCAAAAGTCACATTTATTGTTGCCATACACTTCCGTACCACAATGTCCGGTATTCTATCTTGGTAAATCCTCCCAGACAATTTTGATTCTTGCATCTCTCCGGTCATCATGTTCGGCCCTTAGATAACGATTATCAAACGTAAATACTTACCTGCCATTTAAATACTCGCCCAGTACCCATTTCTATTTTGGTGCATCACATTTCACCTTTATGAAAGTAAGCAGTGTGCGCAACGATTACATGTTTACATCCTGCCACTTCTTCCACCATCACTCCAGCGACCTCGCCAGATGTGATGTCCGTTTGGTTTTTCACGGACTCCACCCACATCCAGCCGCCCAACTTCGCATCTGTATTCAGCGTTTGTTGGTGCTTTTTCCTATCCGGTATTCTATCTTGGTAAATCCTCCCAGACAATTTTGATTCTTGCATCTCTCTGGTTTTTATTTTCGGCCCTTAGATAACGATAATCAAACGTAAATACTTACCTGCCATTTAAATACTCATCTGTGCAAACCGTGTGTCTGCTAATATCATGGCTAAGCACCACAAACTGATTTGTCGCCCAGTACCCATTTCTATTTTGGTGCATCACATTCCCCCCTCATGAACGGTAACAATGTGCGCAACGATTACATGCTTGCGTCCGGTCACTTCTTTTACCATCACCTAGGCAATCACTCTCTTCAAATGAGTCCTTCATTGGGTATTTAACGGACTCAGCCGATATTTGGTCGCTGAACGTTTCAAGGAAAATCTTCGAAAGATTTTGATTGTTCTTTGTCTGCAAATTCATTCCTCTCATCGTCTGATTTCCAATCCAAAGCCGTGCCATACTCCGCGGAGCGCTGTAGCTGGTTCATGTCTCCCTCGGAGACTTCTTTTCCCTCGAAGTGAACAAAACTTTCGTCAATTCTGTTTGATTCTCTTGTTGCATAGCACTTCTTTTTGTACTGTTTCAGGAAGAGTCAGCTACCTTCGACCAGCTCGACCCTGACTTGACCGGGTTGGCCACCCGACCTTGAGTTCAAATTTGCCGGGCGCCGCCACAGAGAGTGACTTCAATACTTCCTCCTGTACAATACTGAGTGCACATACCTTAACCAACCTCTTGGAATTCGGACTCTGCGTCCAATTGTACCGTTTGATCTTGCGTTACAGCATGCCTCGGGTTATCCGAAATAAACCATTATCATTATCATTATCATTAACTTAGGCGGCGAAATTTAGCTCACCAAATCAAAGTTCTGTGTTAATTTGGGTCAGTCCAGGTCCCGTGCTTTCAATCCTGAAAGTTTCTTTTATTCACTAAACTATTTGCTTCCCATTCATGCACTCTGAGTGCCAAGTTCTATGTTGATCATATCCTTGGGCTTCTCAACTGCGTAATCATTTTTGTTCATTCATATTGTTTCGCGCAGATCTGTTCGGTGTTACACCTATGACGGGTGACGCTAGACTACAATCCCCATAGTCTCACTGTTGGTCTTCTCTGTGTGAAATTATCGCTTACGTATCCTCCCCCCGTTTCTCTTATCTGTGAGAAACAGCGCACTTGGCCTTCTCCCGCTGATCTCGCTCTTAATGATAACCACGTTAATCCGCTTCTCCGCCCGCGCTTGTGTTTGCTCCCTCTAATCATGATCTCTCTTCTGCTCGTCGGTTGGCCAAACGTGCCCTATAAATAAGGATCTATTTTGTGAGCTACATGACCGGTTCCTGGATTGCTGTCTCGTGCGATTCCTATCTATTGTTGCTTGGGCGTCTCGAAGCCTTTCTTGGCTGTACTGACTCTGCGGTCGGCTTGTCCACAATTTGTAGTGTGTAACTGTTGTTGTTTGACAATATGTTCTTTAATACACGTAGTAAAGTAAGCTAGTGTTCTCTGTCCTGAGACGTGGGGTTTGTTAATCTGCGAGTCGCTTAGTTACGGGACCGAAATCCCGTAGTGACAAAGTAGAAAAAATTATGACCGGCAAATGTTGATGGATTAGAAGGAAGTAAACAGTAGCTAAGTATCTGCTAAGTGTTCATACACCAAGGAATAATGGAGGGAGTCTGAGTGGCCACATTGGTGGATTCATATGAAAGCCCGGCTAATTTAAAGGGCAAGTTAAATTGGTGGCTTCTGAACAATTCACTTGGAGATAGCTTAGAGCTGGGGTTATAGAGGCAGAGAGACAAAAATTGTCTCGAAGCAACGGTGATAACTAAAAACGACGACGACAGGATGACTTGCGAAGAAAAGAAATAGATAACAATGAAGCTTGGCTACACTGCGGCAAATGACCGGTGTCATGGCAAAATACTCCGAGTGAAACAGATAATTGACTAGGCTGATTTGAAAAGGTGAGTCAATAGGGAAGAATGTTTTGAGGAGTTCGGTATAAGGTAGCTCTGAGGTACACATTTTCTGAAGGGACGTATATCAGAGGAGGTAGCGGGATATTGGCAGGGAAAATGGGCGGCGAAGAACTGGAGAACGCAAGGTGGGGAGACATCTTTATAAACGGTGATAAGTTGTATATCGGCTGGAAGGGAGAGCTGGTGCTTAGAATATTGGAGTGCTAGAGCCCGGGAATAACAATTATTAGAAAGGACAGGTAGGGTTATTTCAGAAGGTATAGAGTTATTTAGAAAAATCATGTTGTACCGCTTTCCTTGTGAGAGGTGAAGGGTGGTGGCTTGATAGGGAGAAAACACCAACCTTGAGAGAACTGGGCTAATTAATTATGTGTTGAGTGATTTATGAGGGCGGGAAGGTAAAAGAGTGAATAAAGGAGCAGGTCGGATTGGATCGATTGAATTTTTAAAATGTGGACTCATCATGCTACTGCGGTTGGAAATTGGAACTGCTTTAAAAAATGGACGTACTCCATGAAATAGCAAGATGATAAAGGTGAAAATGGCCAGGGAGTGCTGAGGGCATAGAGTAACTAAGTGGTCAGAGTTGTGTGGGCTGTCAGCGGAGAACGAGAGCTCGGGAGAAAAAAGGGCTTTGATGCAAACAACAGCAACTGTAACGGCTACTGAGGTAAGAAATAAAAGGGATGTGGAAAATCAGAGTGGTCAGGTAACGGCAAAATCATAATAATAATGGTGTTCTCGGAGACGTTTGAAACTACAGGATCCAAGACCAGATTCCTAAGTGCGATAAGAAGGAGTGGCAAGAATGGGAAAAATTCAGAAAATACGCATGACATAATTACGGTAGGTGGATTTAGAAGGGAGATGAGGCAGGGATCAACGTTTGTGCACCTAAGAATATTGGGGAGACTAGGTGGGCCCGAGGGCGGATTCAAACTGGTGTTCGGTGAATTCGAGAGGAGAGGTCAGATAGAGGACCCAGCTGAATCAAATAGGAATGACTGGTCGCTGACAGTTCCATATGAGGAAGACTAAAATCGGTATGAGAAACTGTGAAAACAAAAGAAGAAAAAGAAAGTAGATTAGATTGCATGGCAAGAGCTTAGATAACCGTGAACTGTGCTACACTGTGATGAATTCGTGGGTGGCAAATCACTTGTTCACCATCTAAGTTGGCTTGTCACCCGAAAAGACGCACCAGGAGACGGCCCGGGCTTAAAAATGACCACACCTAAGATGGCCGACCAGCCAGAACGAAGATCAGGGGAAGTGACTAATAAAAGTAACGAGAACGCGTGTTTCAGTCATGCAGTCTGACCACTGAAACAGTAGTCGATAGCCAAACACAGAAAATGAAATAAAACCAAGGTGTGTTGCACTCTCCCGGGAACGGGGCGCTAGCTTACCCTCCAATGGGCAGGTCTGGCGTACGTCTCTTCGACTGCAGCCATTCACTGTTCTGATACTGAATCCTGGCACCAAACCCTCAGGTCCTTGGTGGACATCCTTAATATTTGCTTTCGGCCAGTGACCCCGCGGTCCTTCTCCCTCGAGTGACAGAACTAATTGAGCTATATTAGAGCTTGGTTGGCGCCTAAAATATTTAGGACACACGGCCGAAGTTGGAAGGTATTATAGAAGCCATTGTTTTCCGACAAAAGCAATGTAAGCCAATTTTGCGATGAACAGAGTCGATGTTGTAACTTACGATCAAGTTTCCAGTGGTACAAGTCGAAGAAATGTGCCTTTTCAGCGGCCGAACACAACTCAATATTACAAGCCGGGATGAATTCTGTACCGGGACATTTGCGTCTCTGTTAACAGCACTAGCTCATTTGTCCGATTTCCAAACGGTCTGAAGCAAGAAGTGGCATCAATTTTTGTGGCTCTCACGGAGTTTGAGCGATCAGGTGGTCCTTCGGAATAACTTTCAGATGGCAGTCATTTTTCCGTTTACCAGGGTCCAAACACGTTGGGAGGTTTCATTTTCATCATTACTGAGCGGATAAGTATTGCTCTGATAGCACAGGCTGATTGCGTGTATTTGTTCAATCTCGCTTTGCATCTGAACACTCACGAGTTCCAGTTGATCTGCATTGGATGAAATCAGCAGGTCCTCTTAGGGACCATGCGACTTACCTCATCTCATTTTTCGTAAATACAAATTCAAATGCGACAATCAAACCGAAGATGCAGTAACCATAGACGAGTCTGTTGTATCCAGTCCGCAGGAGGCCTGATGAACAACCTGGCCTCTGTGGTTGAGTGAGTATCACGGTCTCCCGGAGGTGGGTGATGTGGCGAATTGGGCGAAATGACAGCGGAATAAAGAATGCCATTCATTTTTATTGAAGAAACGCCAGTTGTCTGATTCTGAACACCTGAGTTCGAACCGTTCGACTCCGGGTATCCATAAGTCACGTGTCTCCTAGGCCATGAACCTCGGGCAGCGCCATAAACTTGATCGGTGACGGCTGCACTATGCCTTCAGCCAAATCATGGACTCGCTTAGCACTGGTGATTGTGGCGGGGCTCCTCCGGAATAGAGTATTCTGTTGCTCTTGGGAAGCGAGTTGAGGCTGTTTTGGTTGTTGCTGCTGTTATAAGAACTATCGGGCAATGCGCAATCACATTCAGAAGCCGTTTAGTCAGCGGAAGCTGAGCCAGCCAGATCCAGAGCAGATTTGGCTGGGGGGGATATCAGGTTCTCCCTCAGCTAAACTTTTTTTGACACATACGGCGGAGCCAGGTAGCTCTCACTCCACTTGAATTGCATTACGTGCGGCAGGCAAAAATCGTATAGCCAGTGGGGTAAACCCTGCAAATTTTGTTTGCATCTTCCGCGGATTATGGTTGAGCAAGTTGTTCCAGACCAGGGGGCCCATCCGACTTGCCTGATCCGGAACCACCGTTGGTGGTAAACATGCTTGTAGTTCGTAATTAGTCCTCTGTGCTGTTTGATTGGGCGGTCTCGGGAGGCCAAGTCAAGGATCCTTTCACCGATTGCAAAAGCGTCTTTGAGCTCGGCGTCATACTGGCTCCTATCAATTTCAGTATTCCCAGGGAAGCAGCACCCGCGGAAGTCGGCTTTCCGGGGACAAAGACAACCACTAGTCGAGTGACACCTGCAAGTACCGACACAACCAACATTGTGAGCATTGTGATAGGTGATCATGTAGCATTACCATTTTTAGTGGTACCTGGATGAACCGACAAAGGGTTCAAACCAGGCCAATAGCCAAATCTACCAATCGGGCAGATCATTTGTTTCTTTGGGATGGGCTTGTGGATTTGCACAGTTAGAACTATGCCCTTTGATATTCGTTGCTGCTACTGGTCTGCCGATCAAGCTTTCGCCTTTCCTTGCTTGGACCACTGGACGAAGGTATGGCGGGGTTAGTACAAACAATGGTTCGTTTCTTCGGTCGGTGATTCTTTAGTGCATCATCTTTACAAGCATTTGCTCATCAATTTTGCATATTTTCTCCGAAGTTCTTCTGAGCTTCGGGGGCCTTTACCGAGCTGATACAGGCATTGTGAGACGTGTGTTCTGTTACTCGGCAAGATTACTGAATCTGTTCGCCATGGTAAGGCAAACTGGCAGTGTTCTTCTCAAAGGCCTACTTATCTTTTCCTGGCCGTAAGGGCCTCCTCGTCCTCTACAGACATATTCTTGTCCTTTTCCGGGCCCTCATCTAATGGATCCCGTCTACTGGATCCCTGCTATTCCCCATCAGCTTCAACGGTTCTGGAACAAAGAACGTTTTTTTATTGATTTTGTCGATACTGGTCTTGCCACTGTCCACTTGAAGGCTTTTTTTACAGCGTATGGATCACTGACGTCGCCCAAAAGTTAGCCTTATACCCAATGAACCTCTAGCAAGTCGCATCCCAAAGGTGCTTCGATCTCCATGCCATTGCTCGGCGAGAGTAGGACAGAACTCATATGCGGTCATTGCACTACCGGTTGATACCATAGCACTATATTATTTACTTGTGGCGAAGACTTTGCCGAATACTCCCTTCAGACGTGAACCAAACGATTTGTATCACTGGATCCGAAGTCATTTTCCACCCAAGCAGACAGAAAAGTAGGTTCTCTTGTGCTGTTATGTTATCGTGTCCCACAGTAACAGGGAAAATCGCCAAGACCTCCTTCGAGTTTGTCCTCTCATAGCCCTTCTCTAAATAATGACTTAAAACCGTCACTTGTTTACTTACTTCGTTCTATGAGTGCAATCACGCGTAAAGTGATCCTCCACATCCTCCAATTGTATACCCACGAAGAAGTTGGCAGCCTCTGGCCATTTGGTTTACTTTCAGACTGAATGCTTCCAGTTGAGCAGTGCTTGTCTTCTGTGTGCCACCTTTAAATGTGACAGCTAATTCGCTAAACATGGTATATGCGATATCATCTGTTTCTTCAATAAAGTCAGCGGGGTCGGTGAATCACGGCGGTCTGCCCTGAGGTATAATTAAGGCCGCCACCTCAGCCTACTTGAATCTCATCTGCGATGGTAACCCTATCACGACAGCCTCCAAGGTTCTACTAGGACCAAAATGCAATGTGTAATTTAGCAGTCAAAAAGTTGAGATGCAAACTTGCATCAATTGGCCCAGCTGGATAAGAGCTTCCTTATCATCGCTCTTGAAGCCTGGTCCGTCAGTTACTGAATTATTAGACGTCCGTGATACCACGTAGTTCTGGCCGAATCTCATTTTAATATCTCTTTGGCGGATTCTAGCCCTTTTCCAGCCTCTAATACAGCGCAATGTTTTATGGCTTCTTTGGCCTTGCCTTAGCATTACTAAACTGAGTACCTCGCCAGGGCAGGGAAGAGCTGTTCGTTGCTCTCTTTTCAATAAGTGAGCGCAATTCTTTCGAGAAAATGTGATAACGTTTGACACTGCCATCCTATTCTGAGCTATTAGGTTTTTGAAGGTCCAGGCTTCATTCAGTGGGTTCTAAAGGACGGGTTTTGCGGTTACTAACATCAGAGCTGGTTATGTCGCATTTAAAATTTGCGAGCAGTCCATCAAATTCATCCATTTTGCACTGTAGGTTTATCAGTTCCATACGCCTCTCAAGTTCCAATATTAGCAGTCCAGAGGGCTCTAATTGCGTTGCCTTTTGATCATCTTTGATTTTGTTGACCTAGATCTGCCACCCCGATCATGAAGACACTGATAAATTCGGAGAATTTTTGCCCTCGTTTCACTCCTCTATATTCCGAAATTGTTCCTCGAATAACTTTTGTAGTATTACTTGAATAACGTTTGCAGACAGCAGATTACTTGTTTACGATCTGCTTTGGCTTGGCACCCTGACAGACACACCCGAGGTCGATATATAGTCTGGAGGCAGTCATATTTCTCGTTGAAAGTTACGCGTTGGAGGTTTCTAGTGATAAAATAATTGCGTCAGTCAAGTATGGAGCTATGAACGAGAAAAAACTGATGCCAAGGGCAGGACCTACATTGGAGGCAAATCGCCAAAGGTCTCGTGCAGGAAATACCGCCTTCGGTGACCCAGGCGTAAAAATGACAACTTTCAAGATGGTCGACCAGCCAGAGCAAAGAGCAGAGGAATTGACTAATAAAAGTAAAGAAAAATGGTGTTTTAATCGTGGAGTCAGACTACTGAAACAGTAGTCTGTAGCCAAAGACAGTAAACGGAATAAAGCCAACAGTGTTAGAAAATGGACGGTGTCAGAGAACATAACTCAGTTTGCAGTCAGAGAGTAAGCAATGCAAGACGTAGAGTGGGTCGGATTGGAACAATACCTTAGGGGATCAAGAAGCGGTGAGCTTAAGGCAAAGATACAGACAAAAATGAGGCACATGGTGGGGGGCAGCTAGATGGTGGAGAGGGATTTGGCCAATGAAGAGCTAGGGGAAGCGGAGGAAATATGTAAATCTTTACTCGCCTGTATAAGAGGAGCGGGAGCAAAGAGCAAAGAAGTGATGGGGAAAGGGAGTAGCTGTGCCTGGAAGAGGCAGTTGGGGTTCGATCAAATGGTACAGAATTAGCTTGAGAAAATCACGGTGAATTAGTTTATGGCAGGTGAACATGAGGGACCATCGGAGAGAGAAAAGAATGATTTTGGAAGACCGGGAGTGACGAAGGCTGTGAAAAAGTTGATAAACGAGGGAGTGTGAAGGAATGGATCCAACAAAACAGGTAAGAACGGATCTAATAAAATTAGCAATGCGAGTGTGACATGTGGTGATGGTCGAAAATGAGTGAGGCGTTAATAAATGGATGTACATTGTGCAGCAAGAAGACGATGACCATGAAAATGGATAGAGACTGCGGATCCAGTAAAAATGCATAGTGGTCTGAGTAGTGTGAAATATCACTAGAGGAAAGTAACTTGGAGGCAAGGCGAGCTGTGGTGCGAAGATGCAGTAGTAGTAACAGCGAATGAAATAGTAAAGAAATAGGCAAGTGGATGGTCAAAAAGATTAGATAATGGCAGATTGTGGGGTTTGAAACCGTTGGTAGAATAATGACGAAAAGATGATTTACATTGTGTGGAAAGTGAAAAAGCGGAGCAGCCTGCGAAGCATCCCGAAGATGCCTGTGATGAACATTATACGAAATAGGAGACGAGGGTACTGACCGAACAGAAACAGGTAACAGATGACCAGTCAGATGGTTCCACTACAGATGAGACAAGATGCAGACCGGGAAAAGAGAAAAAAAGTGTCAAGACATGTAAGTCTGTGATAGAAGAGAAGGTACGAGGAATATGTGCTCGTCGGAGTTGGGAGAATGGAACTGGAGCTCTGCGTGCCTGCATGCGATTACACAAGTGGACCGAGCCAGAAGATGCTAGTCGGGACGTAGCCTATTGAGAATATTCGCGAAAGCTTTTGGGAGCCAACCAGGGAAAGTACGGCGGTGGAGAAAAGATAATAAATGTGGCTGGAAAAGAAGCAAAAGTTGGACAGGCGAGTTCCTACGTGGGGATTGGGCATGGGTACTGATGTGTCCGGTGCATGATGGCACGATTTATCAGATGGGAGGAGAAAAGGGATACGACAAAATGGTGGCCGGTTAGGTATGAGTATGCGATCCAAAGGCTTCATGAGCTTAAAGAGGTATCAAGTGAAAAGAGGTTAAGAGTCGGCAATGGCGATATGTGTGAAAAAGGGAAAGTTGCTGGCTTGGGCGGAATAAACTGGATAAGACGATAACGACGTCATGCAGTGAGGGCCGTGGTGAGAAACAATGGGAGCAAGGAAGGGCTGGATAGGAGTGCATACAGGGATGGGAGATCGCACGAGAGAAGTGATGTGAGTGATGACAACAACGACAGACTGGTGAAAGGTGGCGGGGCGAGAATGGTAGAAGCGTGCTATCTGTGACCTACAGGGGTGAATTCAGTGGGACAAGGAAAGATAGAGCGAGTAATCCGCAACCGTTACTAGTGGGTGGGACTGACGGGGCTCTAGATACCCAAAATGCAAAACACTTCGTGAAGTGAATACAGTAGGTGTGATCCACCAGCCTAATTGCACTCGCACATCTTCGCGGGCGGCCTGTCCGCCGATGTGCGCCAGACAAAGCAGGGGATCCGAGCGCACCCAGCACTACTCGGATCGGTATGAGTGATCACTGATGAGTACACAGGGGCAGTGAGACCACGATAGGGATACATGATCCAGGATTAACTGGTCGATTTGTGAGAACACGGACGATAGAGCCAACGAAGGCGGCCACCAACAGACGGCCGTACGGTGTCGTTATGCATGTGCACCAGCCAAAGAGACATTAAGCACGGTACCCGAAGCGGTTGACTGGCATTGGGGGTCACTGAAAAGGAGAACGAAATGGAGAATTGCAGTCTGAGTGTGATCCTACTGAGGAGCTGGGTTAACGGAAGAAGGAACAAACGTGAAGCAAGAGCACATCAATGCAGCGGGCTTCTCAGAAAAAATTGAGGCCCCGGGACTTAGGACTAAAAGAGTAAGCTGACAGGTAATAACTAGATTCAATAACGAGGTCATTTTTGGGCCTGAAGTAATGAAACAGTGGAAAGGGGAAAAAATCTGCATGAAATAATGGGAGACTTAAAGAAGGGGACAGGGTGGGAGCAGTATGGGTGGCGTCTTAAGTGTATGCTGAGTTCAGTTAACGTTCCATGTCAAGTGAGGGAAATGAGACTGAATATTACAGTCCGAAGTTGCCGAGAATGTGATGGGAGATTACTCGGTGGGACTTGAGTGGGAAAACTAAGATGAAAATAAATATTCAAAAGAGCCTTTGGTTACTTATCATGCCTTTGCTGATAACTATCCACTATTAACGATGTTGTTCCTCCCCAAGTATGCTTACAAACCGCTGGTTTCCTTCCAATCTGACGGCTCCAATAAGCACTAACCATATCCATCCTAGTCTCCTTCGCCAGGTACACCTACTCAGCTCATCTGATCATCCTTGACGTGTCACCTCCCTCATCCACATTACCGACTACTCTATCACAAGGAACACTACATTATCCGATCCATCCCCGGCGAACGTTACGTCGGAATCCTACGAAGATCCTCAAGTTATTCTTGACTCCACTAAACGGCTCCCTCCGTTAATGCTGAAAGCAATGTCAATAGCGAACAAGTTGCGAATGCTGCTTATATTACTGTTCACTTCTGATTAGGACCTTATTTTAATTACGGAAACTTGGTTGATGTACGGCACTCCAAAAGGTGACATCGCAATCACCGGATACCAAGCTTTTAAGAAAAAACAGACTAACCCAGCGAGGAGGAGGCTGCCTTTACCATGTTAGGCAAACCACTCGAGCGAAGATATTTCAGCATTCCACACTGGATAACTCGCCGGATTCGGTTTGACCACAGGTCACTGCAGGATATCCTGACTTTATTATTAATCGCACCTACCGCCCCCTAATAGTAATCAGAATGACTTCTTGTTACTCACCTACTCGGCCCCAAACTGGTGGCCGGGGACTTTAACGCACCAGGCATCCGTTGGTTTACTTTGGAAGCCCCATATCACCTACTACATTTCTCGACCAGCTTCCGTTTAGAAGGATGAACTGAATGTGCTGTGTACAACCGGAAGCAGTAACATTCCTGACCTCATTTTTGAGGTGGGATTATTTCTTGTAAACGCGTCAGTCGTGAACAGCTTCCTCAGATGTGACCCCTTACTAGTAAGGAGTGAGTTTTTAGTGCCAACAACAACAATTCACAAACTAATCACAAAAAGACCGTTCCACCAAGCTAACTGAGATCACTTACCCTCTTTTACTCGCGCCCAGACTGGGATACCTCCTTTCATCTGAGGACTTGGATACTTTGGAGGATCGGCTTTACTCCACTCTAAAAGCATGTCTTGACCTAATCACCCCAGCCCAAGGAATACCTGGAGGCGATAAACCAAACGGTTTTTCGACTGAAACAACAGCTTTCTACACTACACTGCAAATTCCTTAGGTCGAGAGATTGTCCAGTTCTCACAAACGAACTATTTATTTCATTAAATACAGCTGACTAAAATACTCCTCAATAAAATCAGGAACTAAGGGCGCTGAGTTACCACATATGGGCCAAAGCCTAATCCAAGCTGATGAAACCGAGAAACTGTCGGTGCCATTTTCCTACCGCATTTCTCAATATAAAATCAACTATATAACGAACTCACAAGAGACCTCAGAGGCATTCAGCACCTATTTCGGTTCCTCTCTAACGATTCATGACTTTACATGCCTATGTCACTTTGAGCCGCTGACAACTGTGCAGTCCTCAACAATTTCATTTCCTTCAAAGTACTTCCATTGCAGCTTAACGAAGGTGGGTGGTTTTACCGCCCTGGGCCGGAGGCCATACCACCAGCCATCTTCAGTCTAGGTGGAACTGACATCCCTTTCCTATTGTCAAAGGTTTTTATTATATTTATGAACAGCATCACCTTCCCGGCCCGTTGGTAGACATCATATTTATCCCAATTCCTAAGAACGGTTCACAACAGGGTCTCACCAATAATTGACTAGCGAACTATGCCCCTATTACTTTCGGAAATGTAAAAAGGTTGGTTATAAATAACCTGACAACTCATCCACTAAAAGACAACTCCGTTAACACAGTACAGCCCGGTTTTTCGAAAAAAAGGTCGTGTGCCACTTGTATGAGTGATTTCCTTAACTTAACAACTGCGGCCACTAACAGTGACAAATAGCTGATCGTAATTCACCCTGACGCGACTAAGGCTTTTAACCGATTATCCCGTATTAGGCTGCTAGCTAAGATAAAAGCCTGTGGAAAGGATGACCCGATCCTGATCTGGTTTTCCTCAAATCTAACGTCCCGAAAGCAGGTGACGTTCGTTGACTGCAGCTCATCATCACCTCGACCAGAAACTGGTGAAGTTATTCAGGGTAATGTACTATGTCCTTTACTTTTTTACGCACGGTAATGACATGCTTATCATCACACACAGGGCTTCGGCCCTTTGTGCAGAAGACACTAAAACTATGCACTCCTTTGAAACTGGCCCCTTAGCTTCTACGATTGCTGGCATAACTAGCGATTTACTGTCGCCTGGTTTATGAAGCAACCAATGGTTGATGAAGTTCTCCGCTGGCAAAAGTTTTATCCTTATAAATGGGCATCAGATTCTCACAGGAACGATTAAAGTTATTGATCAGTTCATCTCCAACAGTCCAAAAGTCAGGGACTTGGGATTATAATATTCCTGTTCAATGAATTTTTCCGATCTTTCGGCCGTGCAGGCTGCTGAACCTAGACGGCAAACTGGTTCGATTAATAAAACCTCCGGTCTTCCGGAGGGCAAGCTGAGCATTTTAAGAACTAATGTCAGGCACGAGAAAAGTGATGAGAGTGATGACAACAACGACAGACTGGTGAAAGGTGGCGGGGCGAGAATGGTAGAAGCGTGCTATCTGTGACCTACAGGGGTGAATTCAGTGGGACAAGGAAAGATAGAGCGAGTAATCCGCAACCGTTACTAGTGGGTGGGACTGACGGGGCTCTAGATACCCAAAATGCAAAACACTTCGTGAAGTGAATACAGTAGGTGTGATCCACCAGCCTAATTGCACTCGCACATCTTCGCGGGCGGCCTGTCCGCCGATGTGCGCCAGACAAAGCAGGAGATCCGAGCAACCAATGGTTGATGAAGTTCTCCGCTGGCAAAAGTTTTATCCTTATAAATGGGCATCAGATTCTCACAGGAACGATTAAAGTTATTGATCAGTTCATCCCCAACAGTCCAAAATCAGGGACTTGGGATTATAATATTCCTGTTCAAGATGGATCTTTCCGATCTTTCGGCCGCGCAGGCTGCTGAACCTAGACGGCAAACTGGTTCGATTAATAAAACCTCCGGTCTTCCGGAGGGCAAGCTGAGCATTTTCAGAACTAATGTCAGGCTACTTTTGGAATACTGCACTGTAGTCTTTACCGACATGTGGCACATTGATAGATTAGCGATTGAGAATGTACAACGTAGATTTACTAAACATTTTCCAGGATATTCATCGCCTTTTAATTATATGGAAAAGCGTGTCGTATCGCACCTGCAGCTCCTACGGCTACATCGTTTACGAATGAACCTGTCTTCCTTTTGCAGCATTGTGAAACATGCTTCCTGCAGTTCAGCCCCCCCCCCTCAGGTCAAAACTCCCTCCAACTATTCTCTACGATATAGGAACTCTATGGTCTTGATTCCAGCATCTAGAACTGCGAAGAGGTCCAACTCCTTTAGTAGTAAATGAACCATCCTTTGCAACTAAATAAGGTGTCAAATTAGGTCGATAACTCCAGCCTTTTTGGTATCACAAAAGAAAGAAATGAAAGTCCGACTGTAAAAGAATTCATCCTAATGTAGGATACCTACCTGTGTATTACTCAATCCTATCGGCTGGGCCTGAGATACTAATGTGAAACTTCACAACTTCGGTCCGATAGACAGTTATTACCGATGGAAGCTAAGAAGTATGTGGAATCATCGTGTATTGCAGTAAGTAGATAAAAGCTTTCAAGTCCAAACTCTGTGGCTGCCATCAACACTTTTCGCGTGTCTGTTTATCCGCCTCTTATTTTCGACGCCGTTAGCCACGACCCCGTACTGGCCACTATTATTCTGTTGATTCCTTGTTTCATGCTGACTGTTTTACCATAGCCGGCGAGGTCCCTTTTATCAGCAGCTGCCACTTATAAGAGAATCGCTGATGCTAAAAAGTATTTAGCTGTACGTATAGTATTGTGTCCACAAGGTAGCAGCCTCATTCACGCGTCATCTGTTTACTCGTTGATACCCAATTTCATCACACGAGACTTCAGGCCTCATTCACGTGGTCTTCAATCCAATATCCACCGAACTACACATAAGTAGTTGCACCAGGTGTTGTCCATTCTTATCTCCTTGCCTCATCAGTAATTCTGACTAGGCCTCATAATAATTCGCCACTAGTACTGACCCATTTTGCTTTTCGTACTTCGTTTAGTCCAGAAAACCATATTTTTGTTGTCACTACCGCCCAGTTCTGTTATTGCTGATTTTCTGGAGTGATTTCGTTGTTCTGTGTCTCTCTCTTATTTCGTAGCTGGTAGAGTTGCCAGACTGTAGCCCGTTCCGTTTTGCTTCCGGAACTTACTTCCCTTCGGAAAACGATTTTCGCCTGCCTGACTCACGTATACCTTAGGACCTTTTACTCTAAACAGCAAAACCAGGATTTACAAGCGATTATATTTTCGTCCGTCGCACTACCTCTTTCCCCACGATTCCCGCTATCCGGCTAGTAAAACATGGGCTACTTCGTAAAGCTACATTCATACAACTCGCCGTGATCCCAAAGGTGCGGGGCGCGATCAGATCCACCGCTTTGGCCGGCGCGCAGGAAGCCTGCAAAGATGTGCTGGCGCAACCAGATTAGCGGATCGCTGCTCCTGTCTACGGAAGTGATTTTTAGGTTGGGTGTCCAGCGCACGGCCAGTCCCATCCAGTAGCACCACTTGTGGATTGCAAAGTATTACCTTTATGCTGGCACTGTTGCCGTAAAAATTTGCCTTACTCCTCCCTAAATCTTGCCAGCTTAGCTTCAAGCTTACTCTCTACGTTGACTTTAAATCCTGCCCTTATCATGATGGACACAATTAATCACTCTCTACGTATGCATAATTGAACTGCTGTAACCTCTACCTGCTATCCACCTTTTCCTCTACACACAGTGGTTGCTTATGCAGACATTCACCGAACTTGGCGATTACTTCGTTGCCTACTTTCCCGGAGCCGCACATCTGTGTACTCTTCTGCCTGATAAATAATCTTGTCCGTTCCCCGTGGTTAAACCCGCTTATACGGTTCACTCATTCGCACATTTACTGTCACTATCCACTCGCTAACTGGTGACCAAAAGCCGTCCGTTGCTGTCATATATTTCCGTGGTCCTTCCGTGATCAGTGAAGTGATCAGTGATTAGCCCCACTCTTCATCACTTCATCCGATCTTTTCTGCTAAGCCATTCCATTTAGTTACTCGGATTCTGAAGATCACCACTTTTTCTCCATGGTTGAACTTTTTTGACATACTTCCCACACAACTTTGCAGCTCCATCGCCACTGTTTGGCAAAAAGGTCATCAGAAATGGAGTACTCACTGTCCAACAACTGTACTATCACCCTTCTAACGCCCTCAATCTGGAAGGCTGTCTCTCACTCCGGATATGGCATTCGTATGGTAAATTACCGAAAGTGGCCTTGTATCCGCCCGCTAAATCCCATCTCTATCTGAACCGGCTGATTTGTTTCATTCCATGGCCGTTGATCCACAGTCACCTCTCCCGATATAATTGGTGCAGCTTTATTCATCTGTCATTTTTTCATGGTACGCATTCTACAGCTTTCACATGTTGACGTACCCTCGCCTGTTAATTGCTCTACCATCTCTCTTGAAAAACTAGGCACCTGAGTAATCGCTGTAGCCAAGCATTCCATATCGGCTCACCTTAAATTTCTGCTTTGACATTTCTTTCAAACCTTCTATAAGTTCAATAAATTGCTGAACGCTTACCGGCGCTTCCTTCTGCCGCTTCCTTCCACCACCACTCAGGTAGTCTTCCTTACCTGAGATGCGTCAATTTTTTGCTACTTTTCTGGTTCCTTTAGTATCCATCAACCACCTTATACAGCCATCTGAGCAGAACGATATATTTTCATGTTGATATCTCCTCACTAACCTGTTATAACGTGAAAAATTCGTCGAAAGCTTCGACGAGATTTCTATCCGTATGCCTTCCATATTCTGCGGCTTGTAAGTAATTCTTTCTATCACGCTCGATGAATTCCTCATTCTATAATGATTAACATCATATCCTTTGAATACATTCGGATCTGTTCCCGGACTATATATGCATGTACTCTAGACTTTTAGCCGACACCATTCAAAAAAGCCAAACCGGGTACCAGAAAACGAGTCTTTTATTCGCCGGGTGTTATTATAATTTTAGCCCATTTCAGTGTTCTGCTGCAGTCTTCAGTGTGCTTTTATTTTATTCTTTTGTTTATTCTGATGCTGTCGTCTGTTGTACCACCTGTACATGCATTACAGCACGTGTCGGGCCTATCCGAAATACATAATTATTAATATTTACCTGAACGACCCATACAAATGAACCCTGTTTAACTCACCTTAAGCTTTTACCACTCTGCTCCAAAAACTAATCATGACTGGGCCCCCACTCCCCCTACTGTGTGTTGTTCCCGCAACATCTCGCAGAATATCAATTACTCAAGTTGTGTTGGATCGGACTTTCTGTTTTATCTTCGCACTTCGGCCTCCTGGAGAAAACCTTGCTACTCCTTCGGAATAACATTTCTCCCTTTTCGCGAGTCATTAGAACTACCGATTCAAATGCCTACCGGTCATCACGATGAATGTTTCAATTTATTATATGTGCTATCTTCAAAGGTACTTGCCAGCACACTCTCCCTTGCGACCTTGTCGATCATGTCCGAATCCCTTGAAGTTTTGCTCCCATTCCTGCCCCGAATGGAGGCGTATCTCGACCACGGGGCAGGCTTTGCTCATCACTGAGCTATGAGTCCACCTGATCTTCAAATGTAAACTCTCCGGGCATTTGTCCAAGCGATCACTAAAACCTCCGCACTCCTCTGTACTGCGTACATTCTGATGACTGTCCGAGAATCCCTTTTGCTAACTCACTTGTACCTTTTGATCATGCAGCCGAGCATGCTTCAAGTGTCTCCAAGATAAACCAACAGCATATACATCAAAGTATACATGTAGCGGACCGATGCGCAGTTACTGATGCAGTCCCTTTGGCTTCGTAACTGTTTATTCTTGTGCTACAAAAGTCATATAATTTTTGACGGTAACAAAACGTGGATGAGATGAGGCATGTTAAGAGTGTGTTGGAAGCACTACAGTTGCTTTTTTGAAAGTGTGAACACGTCGGTAAATTCTTATCCCAAAGTGGAACTAGCAGGATTTGATTAGTCGGTAGGAGAAAACAGTTGGTGAACTGAGTCATGTTTTAAATAGGTCTATAGCGCATTCTGAAGAAAAGCGGACAAACGGAGCACTTATCATTCTAAAACGTTCAGCCCTTGGAGGGGAAAAAACCAAATGTTCTTGGAAGGCAAGTCGGTTCAAAAAGTGGAGTAATGGCTTAAAAGTAGAGGTCTTTTTTGTAAGACTTACTTTCGGTTGTGTGAACGTTGAATAAGCACAAAATAGTCGGAACAGATAGGAATTTTTTCCAGAGAATGCACGAAAACAAACTTTGGCCGAGAAGATCTGACTAGCGAAAGAAGTTTATTCCAGATTTTGGAATACCTAAAGAGAAAGAACTTCGAGCGTAGGACAGTCCTCGCAGGAGATGTGGCAATAGCGTACAGTCTATTATGGAAAAAGTATCCAGCATCCAGGGAGAAGCTTGGCTGGTTGGAGGAATAACATTGCTTAACCAATGGCTTGTACAAAAGTACCAGGTTGAGCTCGATGCAACGGAGCCATACTGGCTCAATTTTGAGGTATAAACATTTTTCTCTGCAGTTTAATTACGACGGCCCCAAATAAGTGGCCTTGTGAAACCCTCTCTGAATACTTCCAATATTAATCTTGTCCGATTTTATCGTGGTAGAGAAGGTAAAGGGACAGTACACGATAAGAGGCCCGGCGTATAATTTGTGCATGCAAAAGTTGCTCCTGTTAGTGGAAAGGATCTGAATAGAAGACCGGGACACTTTTGGCCTTCGCCGTTTGGAAGACACGATGGTGGAAGGTAAAAGAGTAATAATAATTTCGATCAAGTTCTCCTACCAAGGGCTGGCTGCCAGTGGAATAAGCAAGGACTCACAAGTAACCTGGTATTTTAGGAAAAATTTCCGCGGAGAATTTTGATGCCCACAATGAGCGTCATCCGTCAACTGCGGCTTAGTCAGCGGAGGTTTCAGGACTGGTGGTGCCGAGTGGGCCAGGCCCAGCCCACCTGTTCAATTGACTGCTGGCATACAGCTCTCCAGTTCCGTTGTCCCAACTCCGTTGCGCATTTATTTCTTAGGTCCTTTCTTCTATTACTGGTTTCCCTACCCTGGCGCTTCCTGCTTTCTTCTTCTCTGCCTCCTTCCTACTTCATCTGTAGTAAAACGATCTGATTGATCATGCCTCGCCTATGCCCCTTTGGTCATTGATCTCATCTTCCGTTCCGTATTTGCTCTCTACAGACATTTTTTGTGTGCCTGCCAACTGAGTCTGCCCCCCCCCGTTCTACCGATGGCAAGGACAGCGGTACGTTATGATGCCCACTGACAGTTCCAAATCTTTGGTTTGTCAATACAGGATTTCTCTGATCCGTCACCACGAGTGGCACCTACATTGATCAAGTAATTAGAGCCAGCCCTACCTGTTTTCTTCGATCCTATCCTTCATCTTCCTTCGTTTGTGATCCGCTCTTTACATTTAGCATCACTTCTGTGCTTCTTTAGTCTTCTCCTTCTGTTGAATGAGGTCTGGATTTGTGAAGGTATTTTGAGGTACAATTGTTTTGACCATGCGCCACTTTACGTGACTGAGAATAAAGGTTCAGAAGAGACCATTGCCTATAGCTAGAGGAGGACCTGGCACAAGAACCGTTTGCTCCTTGAGAGCGGTTTTCATTCCCAAATAAACCTAAGTGCACATACCTATTCATAAACAAGGAGCACATAAGCTCTAAGCTTGCAATTGCATTTTGGTGAGTATAGAGTCTGCAAAGCCTCTTCACCCCGCACAAAGATCTTTTGTTCCTGGAAATACATAGGACAAAACCCCTCCCTCTTTAATTTGCCACTTTGTGGGATGAACTTTCACCTGATATCCGTTCCATAGATTTCCAAATCATATTAGGTTCTACACTTCATGTAGCGCTCGACATCTGAAAACTGATCACTCTTTTAACTCTATGTACGACTATTGAAGGAACTAAAGAGGAACGTGTTGTATACTAATCGAAGGCTTCGATTATTCTTAGGATGTTCCTTACCATTCGCAGCCTTTGCCACCATCTTAGCTCAAACCTACCAGGCTACAACGCTCGGACTTAGCTACTCTCGTGACTGAGGCCAGTGTCTATGAAATCTTTCTATTTATGGAATACTAATGATGGCTTGAAGGATAATCTTTAAACATTCCCAGTGCTACTTTCGATTTGGTCTCCCTCCATGCCTCTAACCCAAAACGTGGCTCCTTTCAGACTCCTCAACCTTCATCCAGTGGTAGCTCCAAACCGAGTCATTTGGTACTCATCGCTCAACTTCCCTCCCTATCATACGACTCCAGCATCCTTCCGTGACTGATCTGCGTAACATCAGATCCCTGGCCAACGAAACTACAAACCATCCGGGGGTCATCCTAGTGCATCACCACAGTTCGTGCTACCTGTGGCAGGTTTACATATAAACTGAAAGCCGTAGGACTCATGCCTCTTTAGAAACAAGCGGTCAAGTATGCATTCCCTGAGTGTTGAAAGCGTTCCTTGTGTCTGTTTCCCACTTCCTCTCTCTTCCGTAGAATGCAGCCGCGATGCCACAGGCGGGAAAATTGCAGGAAGTCTGTGGTTGTCATGGGATGAGGGGAAAATCAACTAACCCCAGCAGGGGCAGACCGCATGGGTCAAGCGTAAAAAATGGCGGGCGAAGGAGAAAAGGGAAGTACTCCTCACGGGGGAAGCGTGGTCTTCCGTTGCTCCGAATTATAAAATCAAAATGCCAAAAGTACTTCTGGATGTGAGAGTATCGGATTCATGCTCCACGTTCCTTCAGTAAAGGATGAATTTCTCTTTCAAGTCACGACCCGACTCTGCGTATGAAATGCCTTGAGGGAAAAAGAGCGTACGAGCCAGGCCCTTACTACTTCCGCCTGACCCCGTGCGGGGTAACAAGCCTAACAAATGAGCTATCCATATGTAAACTGACCTCACTTTTCTCATTTTAGACCCACTGGGGTTCCTTTTTCACCTCTGCCCAGCTCGTTGATGCCAAACTCAGTTTTCTATACTTGCTTTCCGAAGTTTATCCGTGTGAAGTCCGCTTCGTTCAAAATCTTTATTGGTGATACACAGACTTGCTGACGCCTAAGAATAATATGAAGCTTGAATCCCTTTAGAGCCAGTTCCTGAACACTTGCTCAAAAGTTGTTCGCGACCTACATATGTTTCCAAGTGCCTACGTTGTTTTCCTTAGCGCAAATGAAGTGTGAGCACGAGCTTCCTAAGCAGTAGCCTCGGGCCCCACCCTCCAAACATATAACTGCACGAGGTGTAAGGCATCTATACCTCAAACGCCAAGATTATAAACCACCTCACTGTTGAATCTAGCCACCGATGACCGGAGCGAAAACAACCAATCATCTACAGCCTATACATAAAAGGAAGCAGGTACCCCGTAGGCCACAGTATCCAGCACTGTCCTCCTAAGGCTCCGCATGGTTTCATGTCCTAACCTACCCGTCGTCCCCGCTAACACTATGTCTATTCCATTACACGCGCAGGCACATGACCTACCTTCGTCTTAATGACATTTCTCCGGAATCAAAGAACCCCGACAAAGGGTATTAATCCAAATCACCCACTTACATGATGCTCGCCACCAGGCACATGCCCGAAGACAACCGCCGAATTATGATCGAATAGTCTACATGACCCAGGGAAAACTGGTCCATTTCTCCATCGCCCTAATATCACATCAAAAATTTCTCCACCCACTTCCGGTTCAAGACAAACCCCGTCAAGCATAAACCGCTCCGCCACACAGTGAATTTATCAGCTTGCAGCCATTTATATACTACCAAAACTAAGGCTTGTCCTCATCAGCACACTTCCTCCCTCAAAAGAAGATATATCTGGAGTATCTTTCCAACTTTCTATATTTTCCAGCCACTATGACCATATTCGAAAACTTCCACCTGCATGCCCTACTTCTGTGAGTGACCTGAACATCTAGCCCTGAGTTGCAAACTCACCTGGTGTTTTTAAAATTTCCGATCGTTCAGCCTTTCCCCCACTTTGTCTTGTGTGCATGTCCATATTGGTCTCACTGAGTCTCTGAAGTTATCGTCACGCATATCATTAAACTGTGCCCCGTGGCACTCTTTGGGCTTTTTCGAAGTAAACAATTATCATCATATATTCTCTGACGCTACAGAAACTGGATGCAGTGCAGTGGCGCGCGCGAGGCGAGTTCCCGCTGACGGAACCCCATGCTGAGCGCTCCCCTGCAGCTGGTCGATGGACGCATTCATCAAAACGGTTACCATCCCGAGGCTGGGTTTGGTGGCAGCGTCTCAGGCGTTTGAATGAGTGCGATTTTAGAAAGGAGCCCATGGTATTTTTTCGATGGAGAGCACTTCCGGAAAGACTCAACAATCGTCAAGTGCTGCACAGGGGATACAGGTACGCGCTATGGTATATTCGATGCCAGGCCGGTGACATTTGTTCGCCAATATGCTAACCTATCCCGAAGTCAGCAGGCGCAACTGAAAAACAATATTGCTGACCAAGCCTGAAGAGGCATTCCAACCGCATAGGGACCAAAGACTTAGTCTAGAAGTCCCACGTGTTCCAAAGATGATAATTTACCGGGAGTTTTGTTTTCAGCCCCGCCAGAAGGTGTAGAGAACAATAAAGGGCCTGTTTCTGTGAACAGGTAACCGGCATGGTAGCGTGACCACCATGCTCCCTGGATACTCTCTTTGGCCTAGGCTTTTGAATGCTATCTCTCGGTTCATTCGGTTCACTTACCACATAATTCGGTTCCCCTGAAAGAGCAAAAACGTGCCGAGCGGGGGGGGGAACTGTTGGCCAATGAAATAGAAAGGGCCGTAGTAAAAGTGATAACAGGCGTTCAGAAGGAATCAGTGGGAGGAATTCTACAGCAGGTGCAATTTGCAGGATGGCTGTGTAAAGGTGCCCTGGTTCCTTGGCCAATCTAATCCCGGTTATATTATGAAACCCTTTGTGTGGTGGAGGAAAAATAAATTATGCTACCCATTCAGATGCCTCCAAAAACCCGATTATTCTGCCGAACGGACACCTGTTGACAGACCTCTATCCTCCACCACTATGGCAGAAGAAAATAGCGGAGCCACGCGACTACTGGCCAAGATCCACGAGAGGCACTGGATTATCAGTGGGTTCAATGTAGTTGGACGAGTGGTAGGATCGTGCTCACGTTATTCGCAATCATAATCAGTATAGTTTATTTCCAGTAACTTCGAAGCATGCAGCAAAACAAGACCAAAAGGTGCATTTGGAAGCGGACTCCTAACTCCAAAGGGAGGACGCAAGTAAGCGCACTCGATATAGTATGGAATAAAGCTAATACATTACTCTTTATGGTAACTCCTGGCAAATTCAAACTCAAAGCCGGGTGAACAGGCCGGCTGAGTACGGGTGAAGGTAGTAGGAACTAGTGGATACAGAAGGCCTACACACAAATATTACAAAAGGAGGACTGCGCGACGGGATGATCAAGCAGGATTGATTGAAACTTAGTTTACCTCGGGGAAAAAGAAATTTCTAAGGGAGACGTATACTGGAAATTTCACTTCACAATGTATGAAACGGGTGGGAATTGGAAATCAGAAGACGTAAAGGAGTGAAATTGTGGATACAGAACAAGATTAATCCTTCCAAGATTAAGCTAACGACTTTTAGCGACCGAATGCAGGCTGAATCAGTTATATGCCCGGTGAAGGATTTGTCTGTAGAGGGATATGGCCGAGGCGGTGGTGAAGGAATTGGACGGTTAAAAACGGCTAAAAGTTAAGAGGATTGGTTATTTCAGAAGTAAAGAATGTAACTTATCGATATAGAAGTGGGAGCCGGGGGACAGATACGTTAGTGCCACGGTAGTAGCACAGACGCAGCTGTTGAATGAGATGGAGAAGGTAATGACAGGTGAATATTTACAAACTGACTAGCGTTATCTGAGTGCTGGATATCATGACACAAGAGCGTCTCATATCGGGTTTTCAGGTAGAACACTGGTTACGAAAAAACACCAAACAATCAATGAATACAGTTGCCAATTTCGGCCGCTGGGCGTGGATGGAGTCAGTGACAAACCAAAGGGATAGCATATCTGGAGAGGGGCATCCAGAATGATAGTTACAGAAGTAGCCCGTTGAAAGCTTGTAACCGTTGAGTAGATTGTCTGCTTTCAGAAAAGTGGAATATAATGCACTAATATGGAGGAGGGGAACTGGGCGACAGATAAGTGTTTGGTGTGTAGTCACCATAGTGACAGAGACCTTTGGCCTGCAGAAAGGATGAAGTAGTGGACGGGTAAATTACTTTCACTTGTGTTCTCCGTAAAAAGTGGATCACGTGATGGTGACGAAGCGAAAAGCTAAGGTACAGGTGCCTCTCAGGTGTGCATGTATGGGGAGGACATGAAGCCTTGCTAGACGAGGATATCGCAAAGCAACGGCCCTAGTTGGGCGAACAGCGGGGCCGGTTAAGAAACCAAACCGTCTAAAATCGTCAAATATCGGTATTCTCCGGAGACAGGCACTTAGCATTGATATATACTGTTCGGAAATAGTAGAATGGAGGTGTATGGAAACATTATATGTGACCGATTTTGAACATACCAGAGAAGGTAATAAAAAGGGGTGAGTTTTATTTTGTAGAATGGATCAGTTTGTGAACGGAACTTATGAGTAGTTGGCGTAAATCCTCGGGAAAAAGACCATGTACGGTTAGCCGAGAATGGTAATGGCCCTTCTAATTTGCCATAATTACTCGCTAAGCAAAGTAATTTTCTCCAGGCTAGAGAAGCAGTAAGCTAACGTGGCGGAAGTAGAGGCGGAGTCGAGAAAGAAACGATGATCTGGAGGAGATAGCTGCGGCAATTCGGGTATATAAATCGTGCTTTTTGATCAACAATGGGCGCTGGTGGGTTGGGATGGCCGTGCTCTGGGCATCCAACCTGGAAACCGTTTTTGGGGACAGGAGATGCTACCAGCCAATCTAGCTGCGCCCACACATTGTTGCAGACTTCCTGCAGGCTTGATATGCACCGGCCAAAGTGGCGGAGCTGACCGCGCCGCGCACCAGAACGAAAGATGTTGGCGTGGTCACATAGCTGTACAGATCGAATTGTCCAGGAGCTTGCGACCAGGATGCGAGGGATCGTGGATGGCAGGGCCAGTGGAACAGCGAAGGAATGACTGGCGGGTATCGAGTTTTCGGCCGGATGCGTGGGTTGTGTATTTCGCCGGAACGGTCAGCGGACCACTCCTGGCCATCAAGGGGGAGATACACGTCAGTGGTTGTCTGGGAAATAAAAATAGGGAAAAGCCGTCTGGGATGGTCCCAGCTGAGGACCAACGATCAATGGCAAGAAGGAACACCTAGTATTTAGAGGCCGGAACTACTTTTGGAAGAATGCAGGCTACCAGAGGTCGGAAGAGGACAAGAATGCAAGAATGGGGGAAAGCTTTGAGGAGGGACAAAAATGAACGGTGGTCATCGGATTGGGGTTTTGCACTGAAATGCCAGGGTAAACTAAGAGAAGGGGACCGAGACCAGTTTTAGCCGAGTATGATGCAGCTAAGGGATAAGAATTGGGACTGAGTTTTCTCCCACGGAGGACCTTGTACATGAGACGGGCAAGAACAAAACACTAGACCCAGGGATATGGTCGCCATACGGAGTGAATTTTATCTAGGTGGAAGAATACAACAGGAAGTGATGGGATAAACGGGATTACGTGATGGTCAATAAATGGGCTATTTATGATTATTCTGGGGCTATGACACGTAAGACGGAAGAATTGAGCTGCAAAAGTTTAGAGAGGTGAGAACTACAAGATTCGGACATGAGATTGAGACTGGACTGGGAGTAATTACTGTGCAGAAAAAAGCAAACTTGTACTTGAAAAGGCGGAACAAGAAAAGCTGAAGGATAGTACGTGGGACCGTCGGTTGCCTCCGGTCTGCAGCTGACGGCACCTCCTCCTCCTGTTGTGCGGAAAAAGCGAAGCAGAACTTTAGCCCAGCCAGAATAGACTACGTTGGTCCTATTTTTATTAGTGAGGGCCAAGAGCTGAAAGAACCTACGATCGTCTTTTCACTTATCTACATACCGGAGCTAGTCATTTAGAAGTGATCGCTAGTTTATGCGCACATTCGTCCAAAACGTCCCCCATCAGATTCATCGGTAGACGTGGAACACCAAAATAAACCTACAGCAACGTCGGCTTCCGTTGCATGGGCGCAGTTGCTGAGATCAAGGGTCAACTGCAACAACTAGGTCGATGGCCCATTAGCGATAATCTAGCTTGTGCTGCATCTTCGCCTCAGCATCTAGCCACTGGCGCAGAGGTGCATAGAAGATAGTGATCCTTTTAGTGTGCGGTTGTTGGCAGTACCTCCCGAGAAATACAATGGGTAGGGAGAAGTTTCATATTTGTTTTGCCGAAGTTGAGAGAATACTGAAAAATCGACGGATAGCTGCTGCTTCCTCCGATGGCCGAAGCAGGTTGACATTGGCTCCAAGCTATTTGCTAGTGCCGAGGGGTTATTGCCGCATTTTGGCTAGTGCTAGCATGAGGAACAACAATTGTAGAGGCTGAAAACAGGTCGACCACTTTGTGGATACCCCTTGGTACCGATGGGCTAGAAAATCTTCGAAATGGTGGCATTGCGCTGGTTGCTTTGGATAACGCCGCCAGATAAATGGCTCATGGGACAAACGAAAACCTCAAAGTTGATACAGAATTACTCATACGGATGCCATGGCGTGCACTAGTGAGGAAATCAGAGGAGAGATTTCAGACAAATCGGCTCGTTAGAGGGTGCTGACTAGAACCCGGGGTCAAAGACTAGAGGATATGCGGGCACGGTAGCGTGTTTCCCGCGAATTTTGGTGTTTCGAGAGCTCAAGTAACAAAGAGGAACCAGGGTCAATTACTGCCTGAAAAGGCTGTGGACAACAGGAAGGAATTACGGCGGTCGGTGTAACATCCATATTGATTGAAAATTCCTCATCTTATCACCCTTTTGTACTTTCTGACTGATTTCAGACCGCCTTCTCCAACCTCATTCATACTGACGCTTTCATGCGGTTGACACTCAACCCACGCCTGAAGCTTCTTATTTTACCTTCCACGGCCGTGCTTTCTAGCTTTGACGAATTTTGCGGATATTCGGTATGGGTGTGAGTCGCGCTGTCTCAACACATATTGTTTCATTGCGGTTCGGTTCCACATTCTCGCTGGAGTTGACGGATGGTAGACACT
Organism: Fasciola hepatica; assembly: GCA_948099385.1. Classification (NCBI taxonomy): domain Eukaryota; kingdom Metazoa; phylum Platyhelminthes; class Trematoda; order Plagiorchiida; family Fasciolidae; genus Fasciola; species Fasciola hepatica. Next base: position 11,472,113 of record CANUEZ040000019.1, read on the forward strand.
CGGTTTGTTTACTTTGAATTTTGACCGCCAAGCTTGAAAAAATTGATTTTGGGCCTCTGTACGTGTGCGAAATTTACTTGGGACACGGGAGGGGTGTTTCCCATTCTTTTTGGTAACCGTTCTTTCTGTCGGCGTTTTGTTCTACTCTCGACTAAATACCTGCTGGGCAGAAACTGAGACTCACCGACAAAGGTGTAAACTTTAAGTACCAGTGCCTCCGCTTATAAACAGAACGGTAGAACGTGCGGAGCAATCCTGTTGATGTTTTGAATTATGCGCTGATTCTGGCTACCCGTTGTTTTGAGGCTCTCAAATGCTATTCAGGTCGATGCGAAACTTGTTATTTGGTGTTTCAGGTGTTGGGTCATTGACCGAACTTCACCCCAACCAGGAATTCCGCGTTTTGGTGGTTACAATAGCAGTACGTAACAAAGGCCAGAAATAGATCACGGTAACCCGCGTGTACCGGATGTATTGGTTCTCACGGTACTCACCATGGAAGCCTTTTTCTTAGTTTTGATCATTGCTTGTGAAAACACCATTGAAAATTCGTGGCGGTATTTATAATAATAGCATTCGACCCAGGCTTCCAACAAATCAGTCGGATCACAGGCTTCATGTTTGCAAATTCATAGCGTCTGAAGTGTCAATACTACGGTATGGCTGGTCGACGCATGGGGGGAATATAAGACAAATAAGACACAATAGCCTATCTTCGATGGCCGAAAAGCTTTTTCTGCGAGTGAAGGATTCAGTGAGTCCTGTATTCACGTCATTTTACCAACAACGATGCAGCGCTGGGATGAAAGGTGTAAAGTCCCACCGGTTTCTTTATTCAAGTCTTCTTCGTGCATAGTAAAGCGTGATACAAACAAGCAATTAATAATATGTGGCGCTCTTGATGCGAGGGAATATATGGACAGGAATTCAGTGCTACGGATGTGTTCTCCATTTAAAGCAAATACCTTAGTCCCCTGAGCTTATTGCAAAGCTCCAGAGTTGAATCATTGCGGTCATTGTCTTTACCAATAACTGTGCGACGTGACGAAGCTACTTAACCTTCTTCTTGCTCATGACGGGGAAGTTGGCACCAACCTAATAATTATGCCAGCTTTTTACTCCCCAGTAAAGAGCCATTGCTCTCGCTTGGGTTCAAGAACTACGTATGTGAATTATCGGTGGTTCTGCCAGACACAAGTTCAAGGGCAGACACACTGTTCCAACATAGTGCCAGTGCCTGTCGGGGATGTGTCAGTGTTTACAACAATATGACCGGTATGATTACCAATATCATTTTATCATGACGCTTAAGCCATCGAGACATTTCGTACGGAGAGGTGTTTCATCAGAAAATGTCCTAACACGGCTAAATGGTGAGATGACGGCGGTGATCGGTTTATCACTTAAAAGTCAATAGCTGTTAGGCATTATGTGAACTGGGGTAACAGGTGTGTGTCATGGTGTGGCGGACAGTGTTATATTCTTTGAGCATAGTATGCTTGACGTAGATGGTCAGGGACAATGAAAGCTGAGTAGTTTTCGGGACTGATGATGAGACCGCAGATTTTGATCCTGGAGGAGTCCAGTAAGCGCCCACTGACATAAGCTTTTCGGGGAAGTAAATTCTACGGGATAAGTGAAAATTCCCGAATTGGAGTTATTTAATAATTTTCCGTCGATCAGCTGGGAAGTTTTGTGATCTGGATTCCTTTGGACTCGATCGCTGTTTGATTTTCGGTTCGAAAAGTTCCGGAAGCAGTTCTAACCGCCCTTGCGGATTTGCTTGACGAGGTAAAATTCACGTTGGATATCTTAAACTGGGCCTCACTCGCAACCAGTTCAACCCACTTGGGCAACCAGAAGAAGTTGACAGGTCGTGGACAGGCAGCGTATCCTGAGGTAACCGACATTTTGAGTTTATATATTACCTTTTTTTATCAGAGAATTCCACTCCCTTGGTTTAACATCAGGGCTGAGGAGTTCAAGGTTATCGGTTAAGTTCTCAATGGCGGCATGATTATTGTGTGGTTGGAAACCATAGACTTCGGATAACTTTGGCGAGATAAAAAGCGATACTGTGATCAAATGGAGGAAGGTTGTCACTGAGATATAGTGGAAAGATCAGTGAACGTAGAACATTGTCCTGTGTAACATCACTGACGGCGAGAGCTGGTCGTGGCTCATGGTATTCTATGAAGACCCCCTTGGGATCCGTCCAAAAGATATGAAGTGAACCATGCGCGCAGCTTCCCAAAGATCTTCTATTAATAGAGTATTGGGGCAAGCTGGTGTGAGGAACCCGATCGAAATCTTTCGTCATATCGAGAAAATGAATTGCCTTTGCCCGCTGCCTCGGTAACCGGAACGAGAAGATCAAGTTGACAAGTAGTGCTAGAACGCGCTCCGAGGGAGTGGCGGTGACCAGTGTGGACAAGATCCTGAATTAGCAACTACCAGCCAAATGCCGGTTTGTCAGTCTTTTCAATAACCTCGATATAGAAAGGCTGTGAATAATGAGGTGATAGTCATTGAAATTATAAATTGGTCCTCTTTTATGGTAAGAGAATCACCAAAGGTGTCTTTCATTGTCGGAGAAAGATACCGTACATCAGGAAAAAGTTGGATATATTAAGAAGCAACACCACCACGTCGATTCGACCAAGACTTCGGAACACGTGCTGGAAGCTGTCGAGACCAGGGTCTAGTGAAAAACGAATCCGTGGTAGAGGCTTGGGTACGTCCTGAAGGGTAAACTCTAGAGGGCACAGAGTATGATTAGTTGATGGTGCAAAGTTGTGGACATAGACAAGAGGATCGTGCTCCACGGACTCCGAAAATCAGGAGAAGAAAGCTTCAGCAATGGTGGCAATCGGTGTGATATTGGAATTTCTTATTGACAGATACGGTATGCTTACAGTAGGCTGTTTGTTTCTGATCCTCCGTATGCGGGTTATTTGAAAGGTTTTCATGGTTCCTCAAGGCTTGGGTTTCGGAATTTCGGGTAACATTAATGAAAGCCTGCTGGACATTCTGAGGAGAGAGAAGCATCTCTATATCCAGTAAAATATTGTGGGATTTTATTGGATAGCACTGATTTTTCGGAGCCCACTATACGTTCTTCTGTAAGCTGATCCACACTATTTCCTCTGTGTTTGTGATGTTAAAGCCTCAGCCGGCTTGAGCATGTTAGTGGAAAGTAGGTCAGGAGCAAAACGAGAAGAGTATGAGCCAAAATGCCGTGGACAACTCGGACTTTGCGCAAAAATATCGATTTGTCGGCTTGCCGGAGTAGTGGAAGGAGAGTCAGTGTTTGTTTCAACAGTTATTGCCTTACTGACCCTACTCTTTTTATTAGAGTTCACTTAACTGTTCTCGTGTTTTATGTATAATCATTCAGCTGGAATACAAGTAAGCTACATGCTGGAGCTTTCTTAGTTGTATTCGGACTGCATTGGGGCTCCTCATAGGGTTCATGGGCGAATCTAAGAAAACTGGTTGGGGCACGGTTGCGTGCTCTCAAAGCACCGACTTTTGTATCCCCAAATGGGAACTCTCGAATAGCTAATTATGGAAATTATCTATTCAATTCTAATGGTTTTATGCCTAATTGATACCGTTCAGGTCCTCACCGCAGCTACTGTCTGGGCGGTCAGTTTTATTGTCAAGCAAACGGTACTGATCGTTGGAGGGAAGAAACAGGTCTCGCGTACATAACAGGAATTTTGGGAAAAATGTTCGGAGGAGCAGAACAGAAAAACTGTAAATAAGAACCAATTTTTACACAGGGAGAAACTACTTCTGCTTGATGAAGTATGACCGTTCTCCTAAAATAACTAATCTTTTCACAAAAACGGGTCATCTGGTGGTCTAGTTAGGGACTATGGAGTACACAGTGAGGGTAGAATGAACAGTCCTTGATCCGTTTATTGCTTGCTACAGGCATTTTTCTGTACCTTCCAGTGTGGTCCGCTTTTCCATGTTCCACCATTGTAATGAAAACGTTACGTCTTGACGTTCTTTTACATTTCCAAATTGTTTGACCTGTCACTACCCGATTCCTCTGGTCCGTCACTACATCTCGCACCTGCATTGATCAAATAATTAGACCCATTCTTACCTGTTTTCCTTGATCCTGTCTTTCATCTTCACTCTTCCATGAACTGCTCCTCACAGTCTTCATCACTTCTGTGCTTTCGCATTCTATTTCTCTCTCCGTTGGGCTGCCACGTGCACCTGTCATGAAGTTAATCCACCACGACATTCCAAAGTTAATTCTACAACGAACTGATCTAACATTACCTACTCCTCCTAATGATTGATAATCTTTTTCTAGGACCCCGCTGTTATTGCTCCTGCTTCTCTTATACCTATATATATATATAATCTATATATATATATATATAATCTAAAACATATACATCCATGTGCACGCGCTCTGCATCTTGTAGTTCATCACCGGCAATTTCCCTTGCTATCATCCCAACGACCGTCATCATAGGCATCCATCAACTCTACATCTGTGCCTCACATCTACCGTATGCAATCCTTCGAAATCATCTCTGTCATCCGTTCACCCATCTACGTCTTGCATTGCCTGCTGCCTGTTTTACGGTGAGTCTTGTGTCCTGTCCGCCGACAATCCACCGCAAATTACCAATGCGTCATTGATATCTAATCCACTGCAGTAGACCTCACCTTTTTCTCCATCGTTCCCCGCTACTGCAGTTCCTTATACCGATTTCCAGCGTTTCACATGTTTACCAGTCGTCCTTTTTATGTAAATGCCCGGACCAGCCATTCAGTCCATTTGACCTTGACTTTCAAACTCACCGGGTGTCCATTCAAATCTGCTCCTGAGCTCATTTAAACTCCACACAATCTCTATGGTGTGTATACGTTTATCCTATTTTCATCCTATTTTATTCCCCTTCTGAGCCATTTTATCCAATATTTTCATGAGAATCTCCATATTTTCATGAATTATATCTGTCCATTCCATCACCTGTATCAACAAGATCATGCACATGGCATGCTTCGGGCATTTCCGGAATAAACCATTATTATTATTATTATTATTATTATTATTATTATTATGTGAATAGAATGACAATAGGAAAAACCGCATATGCGCGTTCTTTCTCAATTCTTTTAGCCGGTAAAGCATCCAATCAGTTTTCAGTGAAAATTCCAGCCTCTCGATAGGACAACTTAACCTATTCCCATTGTACCCCGATTAGGATAGCTTCGGGCGTGCTGATGGATCAGCGTCCTGTGGCTCTTGGATGACTGTAGATGGGGGACTGATATCGCTGCCACTATTGAAGGCGGGGACCTGTGGTACAAGGCAAGACAACGTACTGGGAGGAAGATCTGCTGAAGGAGAGCCTATCAGGTTCCGGTCGACTGGCACACTGCAGGCTACTTGAAACCACTGTTAGAGTTTTGACTGGTGGATAGTGAAGCCGTGACAAGACCATTTTGGGGCTTAGTATGCTTTGGTGACACTGAGGTGTTTTGTGGCAGCCGAAGAACCCTTCTGGCGGGGCATCTCATTCAACTTTACCTTAATTTTCTTGAGAGAGGTGGCATTTTTGATTGTTTGGCAACTGCAGAGCAACTCTCCAGGCATGGTTTTTAGATGCTTAGAACAGTGAGGGGTGATTATTGTGTTACAACTATTTGCTTGGTTGAACAATGCGGCAGCTGTGACGAGTCACCCTGCTAGCATTTGGTGTGAGCTTCACTGAAGGCCAAGGCGAGCAGTCTTTGATGCTGATAATAAAATCATTTTTGGTGTTAACTATGCTTTTGTTGATTTCAGTTGCGGAAGTCTGTCGGCGCAGATCATGACTTGAAGAAGCACGGCTGTCCCGTTGGGCGCTTACTGATTGCTTTGGTCCCCGTGAAAATGCTCCTGTAAACCCTTGCACATTACTTTCGGCCCGTGCCGTATGCTCGCGTCCATTCCGGCACACGGAGCTCTATTCTTAGCCCCTGAATTTTCATCAAGATTAGACGGCGATTTGCGGATTCGTAGGCCCTGTGAGGGTCCAAATAGCAAAGGGCAGCCAGATTACCCTAATGTGGCCCGGTTGTTGCCTCCTCGGGTGAAGCAGGTTGAACGAAATCAGCGCTATTAGCAAACCCATGTTGCCTGCTGCAGACGGTCTGCTTTTCAGCTAGGTGATTGGCCATGCGGTCCGTAACCAGTTCTCCTAGTAGTTTTAGAGATATAGTTAGAAAGCTGACCAGCTGGCAGTTTTGTATCGCTCTCTTCAACCTACCCTTTTGGGTCAGGAGCAGAGTGGCCGTCGGTCCACCCGAGGCGGTTGCGCGCTGTTAAGCGGCCCGAGGCCCGAACGAGCAACAGAAGCCGCTATTGCGTGGGAGAGGAAGTTTGCAGCCCCGGCTCCGGTACCGTCTGTACTGACTGCCTTGCATATATCAAGCCCATTGAGGGCTCCTCATGCTTCATCAGATAAATTAGGGATTGGCAGCATTAGCTGCAGTCTAGTGGTGAACTCATTTGCTCTTACTTGCCCACCACAGTGCTGGTACTCTGTCCTAAAATGTTCTAGCAGTGTCTCAGCTTTGGAACCGTAGTCGAGCGTATAGTTGCCATCTCTCTCCCTAAGGCAACCTACGGCTAGGTAATGACTGTTTTCAAGTGCCAGTAGATTTCTGGCCATCGCTCAGCATTTCTATTTTAAATGACCCAAAATGACAACCCACATTGCTTTTGACAGTGTTGTTTTTTTCCCGCACCGCTTCGAGGGGTAGATGTTACCCGTGGCCTACTGTCTGCTTGCACTAAAAGAGCTCCATTTTTGAATCAGTCTGTTGCTTGGTGGGTTTTCGTCATTTGGGGAAGCTTTGCGACTTCAGATGCCTTATTTCCGTCGATGAACTATTCTTCGTGAACGAAGCACACACAAAATCCTAATGAGTTTGAAAAGTTTTGCTGTCATACTGAAAATCCAAGCTGTAGTTGTAAACATCATAGCGCAAAGATGGAGTTGCTCGGGTGGTCCCAATTACAAGGAGTGCATCGGAGCCATCACCAACATAAGCTCAATTTTGACCTTTCTCGAAGCTTCCTCCGTACTCAGTGGTAGATATCCCAAGGGTATGCGCTTATAACCTCTCAAGATTTGATCACTGCTCATTGATTGTGACCTGTTGCGGCAGGAAAGTCAACGAGAAGAAAAAAATTATGCCTCCTATCACAGCCGAGCAGGACAGACAATAAGTTGATGCAGAAAATCCTAAACAATCGGCCGGACTGTAAAAGTCCGAAGAAGCATTTCTCAGAAATAGCTAGGTTCCATCTTTCTGCGACGAGCGAATGTAGAGACCTCTGCCAGTGACCAACCCGGTGGATATCTCTATACAACCTGCAAAAAGGAGTGGCATCGCCTTCCATTTCCGTGGTGATAGCAATCAGCCGGAGAACTCCCACACCCTTTGCTATTGCATCATACCTCCTGTCCAATTCAACGTCACTGTCCATAAACATTACAGACTTGGCCACTTCTGTACCGGTAAAAGCTACTAATTCAATGAATGCCAGTCCAAAGTTTATCTTTATGAACATTATCTGCCCGCCTTTTGCGACCCCGTCTTAGTTGTTGCTCCAGGTGAGATGTCAGTTCTTTCGCCAACTGGGTCATCAGAACTTTAAGCACTTCAAGGTCTAAGAACTAACTGAAACTTTGCCCAAAATTCCACCCGTTTGTTATCACATCCATTCTTGGGGGTGTCTCGCCTGCTCCTAATGTTTTCTTTTTCGGTACCTCTCTTTGTTTGGTTGCATGTGTTCGACCCTACAGGCTGCGTGTTCCCTCTGGGTGGTATAGCACCAGATAGTGGTCACCACTCCGAGTAAGTCCGATCTCCATCAAGGGGTACAATGTCAAGTATTGTGAGTGTACAAACCCGAACCACCTCGGTCTGCTCTTCCAAATATATTTTACTTATCAATGATAGATCTGGGCCTAGCCAGACCGCATAAAAACAAATTTGGTGATGCCGATAAAGAAGTAAAGGCCTTGAAAAGGAACTTAGCAAATATGAGCACCGAAATCGTTTTGATGGAAAACACACCATCAATGTTGACCTAGCTCTCGCAAACCATTGACCCTCCACTACATACCAACTCCCAGGGCTCACCTCCGGAGGGCTAATCCCCGGATACCGTCGCTAATGGGATTCAGAGAAAACATTAACTCAATATACGCGGTCGAGCTTAATGTACCTGGAGGACTGCCTCTTCTTCTTGTCAGGGAAACCCCAGCACTTGTCGGCATCATGACACACCACATGTTTCACTGCCTCAAACTTTGGAGGAAAATGGAGCAACAAATATCTTTCCTGTTTCTTATTACCTGGTGGACGACTAAACATAGATTCGCTAGAAACAGACAGATTATCGCAAATTCAGCAGCTTTGGAGCAATTCAGCGAACAGTTGATGGAAAGCTACTGCTAAGAAAGTCCCACAATTCACTGTGAGAATAAGGCCAACCCTACACCTTGAACCCGGGCCTTCCACTTCACTCTGAAGAAATGGGGGTTATACCGTTTCAACACCCCCGACTGCAAACCTTAGTATTGAACATCTGAATGTCATTTCCGACCGGACCTGCTCCTACTCCAAATACCAGGCTTTACATGAAAGGCAAGCACGCTGTTATTCCCTCTCCTTTCGTCCCTTTTCCGCTAAACCGATGCAAATTTACCACCATAGCTTTTTAATCAAACTGATGGAATTATGTTTTCATGCTCCTCAATATCCACACCCAGCCCAGGAAGGCCTTCGCCGAAACTCAGCCTTAACGACACTTCATCCCAAAACCTCGGTTTTGCATTAAACTGTCAATTTCCTCTGGGAATTGAGCTGCTTTTTCAGACAGAAGCCTGCTTGTGCCAGCCAGAATAGGAACCACAAGACTTATCACATGCAAAGATCAACCATCGCCCGAAAAGCCACCTAAAAGCAACTCCTACTTACACGAGCAGTCCAGTAATTAGCTTGTCGAAGTATCGGGACAAATATCCAACCAGTGATAACGACAAACCTTGGTCGGCAAAAAATCCTCTAGCAGCCAACAGACCCCAAGTTTCACTTGAGGGAAAGCCAGCCAGTAGCTTCCATGGCCTAGCATACCGAATCTCCATTGGTTTGCAAAATACAGTCTGGCGTATCTTCATCTGCTTTTCTTCTGCTACGCACATCTTACACACACTACTTGCCGTAAATGCAGCCGCCGCTACTGTCGCCTGAAAAACGTTTCATTTTTAATAAATCTATTTCCAAGTACTTTGACACAGCCCAATCTCATTTTATACCCCATCACTGGTGGAGCGGTGGCCAACCACTTTCACGACAAGGCCTCTGCACTCATTTCTAACCCAGCACCATCCACACTGCCATACTCCAGATCTTCTTACAGTAAATCCCCACGGTCTCTATTTGAATTGATTCGCCCACCTCCGGATCCTCTGTCTTGCGCTTCTCGCCCTCCTCGTCACCCATTATCATTTTCTGCCTCAACCCAAGTGAATCTAACCCAAAGTATAGTCTAGAAAAATTAAGCTCAAGATGTCTCACTAGAAACAACACCCAATATTCCCTCCGCTAGCTATAGTGCCTCCCACCTCAATCGCCATCAAACTTTCACTCTCGTTTTACCTACAAAAATCACTGTTGACTAAAACTCTCCGGCTTAACTGGCGTATTTTTCCTCAATAAACAAGATCTCGTTCCACTTTGAACTAATTCTGTCGAAAGATGAGTCGACTATTATTCGGAACCTTGGCGAATAGCGGCTCATTGGGTGCATGCTTGGCGAACGAATATCTCTGATTTCTTATGAAACGCCCCGGACCCACGGAACTCTCCTTCGTGAAGGTTGCTTGGGCACTTTAAGTGCGACATACTTCACCCTACGGTAAAACCCTGTCCGTGATAAAGTGCACGATTTTATATGATTCACTATTTCTGTCCCACTTGCCCATAGCTTCAGGCTGAGTGTATTGAACCCCATGCAGTAAAACGTCCAACTTAAACCCCATCACTGGTGCATTTGATCACATCGCTAGCCGGTCATTTGAAGATATCCTGATCGCAGGCTCTTCTGTGCCTTGGGTATAAACTAATCCTACCTTCTCTATCCCGGCTTTTTATTGCAATTCAACCGTCGCGTCCGCCTAGGTCAGTCGGTTAAGCGTGTAAAACAGCGTACTGGAAAAACTAACGTTTTAACATTCATCTTTACCTTAGGCCTGGAAAATGTTCCCGCAGCCCCATCTAATAACTACACAAGCAGTGGCTGAAAGATTGTTTACTTGCCAACTTCAAGCTGGACCACACTCGGAGTGACTGCCACGTAACGACCTTCCTCTAGCCGTTTCACATGAAACCATATCCCTTTGCTCAGTCACCCTCAGAAGTGGCAGGAATCCTGCCAGTTCGTCGGCTTGCTCTACATCAAAAACTCCGTTTCCCGGGAGACGTTTAACTCTACCGTTTGGAAGATCATACAAAGCTTTCTGTAAAACGTCTCCTATATCGAAGTTGAAGAGAAACGGGAATATGGGACAGCCGCAGACGACAAAGAGCGGCGAAAGCTAACCATAAGCTCTAACCCGACCTGAGGTATGACGATGCAACTCCCTGAGGACCGACACATACTTCTCATGTACACCGTTCTTTAACAAACAGTGCATAGTGTAGACATAATAATAATAATAATAATAATAATAATAATAATAATAATAATAATAATGGTTTATTTCGGAAGCGGAGTCCAAGGCTGCGCGAATATCTAGAAACACCGCGATCGCCGGTCTCTGGAAAGCCTAACGGAGTCTTGACAGTTGTCAGCAGGGGAGATTTGGTTGATGCTTCCACGACCGGTATGAAACTCAGCCTGTTCCTCGCCAGTTTCCTCATCACGCGTGTTGTACAACCTGCGAAGACGGAAGCTAGCAACTTGGATGCTATCGGTATTAGGCTTACACTCCCATGTTCAGCGCAGACAGAAAGCAAGCTCATCTTGGGGCTGAGGAAAAGGGTCGATTCCCCTTTCCTCCAATAGAGAGCTTTCTTGGAGGGCCAGACATTGGAAAACAAACCCTGAAGACCTTAACAAGCTCGATTTCACCATCTTCTAACGTGGCCGTAGAGAAGTCATCGTAGCCCGGAGCTCTATGATTTCCTAGGGCTTGAGTTTCCCTGCGTATCTCCACTCCACGTAGGTTTGTAATAATTGACCACAGGGAGTGTGCCGAAACAGCTTTGAAATAGCCAGACTCTGGAGGACAGTTAAAATGTGCTTCAAATTTCTCCGTCCATCTTTCAAAACCTCACGGCAAACAGTGGACAGGCCTACTGTTAGCCCCGCAGATAGTCTAGCTCACACCAACGGCTTCCTACTAAATAAGATGGAACCAATTTCTGCGGTTCCCCATGGCGGCTATATGTTCAACCCCTGATGCTTTTTGAGACCACCAGATCTCGTGATCCCTAGGAAGACTCGCGTTGAGTTCACTACTCGTTGTGCGCCATGCTGTATTAAACTCACTACCGGCCGGGATGAACTGGCGTGCATCAAGGAGGTGTAGAGGCTCAGCAAAAATCCAGGGCGCGATGACACGACCAGTCAGAACACCACTTTCCCCGCCAGCAGAGTACGAAGCGTTGTTGATAAGCTCCCCTGCTGGCTTATTTTATCTGGTGGCGTTAGTCCTGGCCTCAGAAATAATTTGCCAAAGGCCGTGTAAATTTATAAGAATCAGCTCATGATCTCATCAGCAATAGGGAGCACGCGTTCCACAAGTTATGCCTGGGTTCTACCTTCCAACTTTCCTGAAAGCTTGCATGTAGATCTGTTATCAGGCAAACTGCTTCGTTAACCAGATAATAAATCCCCGACCGCTTACTCAGAAATTTATCTAAGAAGGTGGTTTAGGATCACTGCATTTCGCAGTTTGTGTTAACAACATCTTCTACGCCTTTGAGCATGACGAAATTATTTCATTCGCTTTGCACGGGTGGATAGATTACAAACCTGGGAAAGCCACTCGCTTCCAGCCACGGACGATGTACGGGTTGACGTGCGTATTTATCCCTCTAGTTTGACAACCGATAGATGAAACTTTTTAAATGAAAGCTTTTACGTCGCATGAATCTGCAATATCCCGTTCGATGCGCTCAGGTTCGATGACGTTCCAATTTCGTACTTCTCAACAATACCAGAATTCGGACCGGAATACTCATGCACGTTTGTTTTCATTTTACAACTCCTGTACAGTTTCCCTACTAAACAAATCTATAGACTTAATTCGGAGGAAGTTTCTCATTATGGACCTCAAACTATGAGTGAATGAATCTCATATTCTTTCCATTCCAGAATACTGCGCTCTTTTGATCCTAGCCGCGCATAAAGGCAGCATTATTGTTATTCAACGTGTTCAACTTTGTTTCACCAAGAAGCTAACTGGGCTGTATGCAAACCAAAACCAGGGACAAAGTGGTAATCTCCTGTGGCCGTAATCCTTGTGACATGGAAGAGTAAAATTGTACCTCGCACTTTTATCTAGTGTTCTCCAATGGCAAGCTTAATCCTCTAGTCAGCCACGATTTGGCGCCATAAGCTAGAACACAGATATCCCTGAGTCTGCGCTACGCCAGGTCTTGTTTTGTGCTGTTATCGATATAGTTTTCATTCATCTGTCCTAGGAAATACTAAAAATTATAGTTTTTTAGGGCATTCCAGCAGCCAAGAGAAATTCAGGGAATTTTTTATCAGCTGAAAATTCTAACCTGGCCCTAATTTGCCGTTACTTTTCCGCCTCACTCACAGCTTCTGTTTGGTATTTCAAAATTCCACGTTTAGCAAAGAAGACTTCAAGTACTACCCCACCCCCGTACTCCAGTTACTAGGAAAAAAAATAGGCTGATTCAAACTCCCGTGGCCTTAAAACAACTTTCGGTTGACCTCTATGACTTTGTTGGCTTGGCGACGGAAAGAACAGCTGTTTTAGACCGAAGTTTCTCAGATGTAAAGTCTCAGCTTCTGAAGTTGGAAGATACGGTATCTAAACTCGCTCCCCACTGTGCATCACTGAGAGCACTGAACATTCAACTTTACAAAACCTGACAGCAGCTGGCCGCTTTATCGACTCTGTTGCGTCCAAAATTCTCATAAGAGTAAGGAACTCTCGTAATGCAGTCGTGATTAATGTCCCAGAGAGAATACCACTGGATCATGTCAAGCATATACTGTTGAATGCATGCGGTATGGCCCACTTTCCTTCTCAAATAACAAGACTGCGTAAGCGCTTTCAGAGCTTCAGCTGTCCAATCCTTATGCCATATGTGGATGATCTATCTGCCAAGGAATTCATTAAAAGAGTAACACTATAGCTTCTAAGTCCTCCTATAAAAACATAAAAATAGCCGAAGATAAAATCCCTCTTCAAAGGGAAAGTACCAGATCTTCCTCGGTTTTCCCCACTAGAAAGACGCCTGTTAGTCCTGAGCCTTCGACACATACGGCTGATCGCTACATGGCTTCTTCTCAAGTCCCCACTGCTTTATCTTCACACACGCCTCCTGCCTCTTCACAACCGCCCACTGCCTCCCCATCTGCTCCCGCACTGAACTCTTTAAAATCTGATCCCTTTAGTGTTGACCTAGACACTTCCGCTCCTCCCCTCTTACCGCCACCCAGTAAAAGACGCCAACTAATGCCTCGCTCTCCCACCTCATGGCCGGTTGGGCACACCCACAACTCCAATTCGCCCTCTGTTCCTTCCGGTGATAAACTACTCGCAATCCAGAGGAACAGGTATAACAGTCTTCCCACCCTTCTCACAAACCCCTCATTCATTCAGCTGTCTCCTCTGAAATCAATTCGCCTTAACTCACCGAATGAGGTTTTGACCTTATAAACTACCCCTTGTTCCAATGCATCGGCGATCCTAACAAATTCACCGTGCTCACTGCCTGTCAATACCAAAATGCGGCTTCCGCGCGCCGTCCACTCTGCCTCACGCCGTACTCCTCGCCTGACAACTATCTCTATTGCTCCCGATACTAACTGCTCCATATTGGGCGTTCCACCCAACTTGAGTTACCCATCCCACAACGTGCAGCTTAATCTACCACCCTAAACCCCTATTCCCCACACAATCTCAACCCTGCCCTCTGCTCGCCTCTTCAGCCAATACTCAATTCCGACTGATCGGTATTTCCCGACAGCTCCTACTCACCCCTGTCTGATATCAACCCGCCAGACCCCACAGGTTTTTCCCTTTGCTCCGACATTTCCCCATCCGTTGATGCCCAGTTTCCCCACCACTCAGAAGTTCCTCTCACTGCAACATTTACTTCAGTTTGGCTGAAAGCCACCCCATCTAAACCTCCACTAGACTTAACAGCAACATATTCCCCTTTGACCCTGATCTTCGCTCCTTCCAATCACGATAGCCTGCCTCCTTCCAACTTACGCTACCCCCCTGATTTGCCTATACCACCTCCCACAAGTGGTACATCTTTGGCCTTATTCAACTTGCGTTCTATTCTTGACAAACTCCCGCACTTAAAAAATTTGTCCTCACAAATAATTGCGATATTATCTTATTAACGGAATCCTGGCTGTCTGCGAGCACTTCCAATGATCAAGTATCTTTGGTAGGGTACAGTCTTCTAAGGACCGACAGACCGAACCGGGGTGGTGGTGGGTGCATAGCCTACGTCAAGGAAGTCTACGCCACAACCCCTCTTTCACATACGGCGCTCGATTCTATCCCCGATCCTATCTGGTTCACTATCAACCTCCAAAGCACTGTTCTTTACATTGGCTGCATGCATCGCTCACCAAATTCCCCCAGTTCCTTGTTTCCACTTCTCATTTGGTCTTTCGAATACTCCTGTTGCCTTCCTTCTGGAATCAAGCTTACTGCGGGTGATTTTAATCTCCCTCACATTTGTTGGCCTGCACTCTCGGCTCCTCTCAATCTTATGGACCTGATCACTGGCGTTCACCTTGTGGCTGGACACAACATGTTGTCCAACCTTCCAGAAATAAGAACGTACTGGATCTGGTATTTACTCATAACATGCCTTTCATCGATGTGTCCGTATCACAAAACTTCGCCGGAAGTGACCATGAAATGGTTATCAGCCATCGGCTCTTTAGTGGCCCACCTAATCCCGCACAACCCTCCAACAGTACTTTCCTATGCAGAAATTGGGCCTTGCTAGTCACGCTTATTCGCCAGAAAGACTGGGATGGTTATTTCCTCACCCATGATCCTCAGCTTGCTGCGGATATTTTCTACTCCTTCGTTTCCTACTTTCTGAATAAATTGTATAATACTTCCCAGGCTGTACCTAGAAGGAAGTCCTCTGTCTCGCCACTCCATGAGAAGTACCACAAACTTCTCGAGAACTACATAATTCCAATGACTTTTCAATTTTTGTTCGTCTAAACCGCCTCTACACACTTATTCAACGACAAGGTAATAAGCGACTTCGTGACCAAGAAGCCAAGGCGTTGAGCCATCCCAACAAGTCTCAACCTCTTTCTATGTTGCATTAGTCTAGAAACGCCGATGTTAAGGCCGACTTCCAACTTTTGATTCTGGATAATGACTCATCTATCACCTCCCCACCTTGTATAGCCGAAGCCTTCAATGCATTCTTTGCTTCAGCCATGGCTCCAGCTACTGTCATTGCCCCTCCCCCATCTCCACCACTTACCGACTCTGTCCTTTCTGCGATATCCTTCGATACCAGGAGTATGTCTAAGCTACTATTTAATAGCAAACCCTCCCCTCAGTTAGGAGCCGATGGCTTACCACCAGTTGCACTTGTCAATGATGGACCGGATCTCCTCCTGTCGTTGCTTAACCTTTTCACTCTTTCATTTAATGGTAGCACCGTACCTGCTAACTGGAAGCGCTCAGCAATGGTCCCCATTCTTGAAAAGGGACTTTTATATGAGGTGTCCAATTATCGCCCCATAAACCATACCCCCATCTTATCCAGAATGATGGAAAAATAGTTAATCACATTATTAACTATTTATCAAGCCCCAGCCTTATTAATCTTAACCAACACGGATTCTTTTTTTCACGGTCCTGTATGACTTGCCAGTATGGTTTTCTGAATCTCGTCACCAACTGCACTGAAAGTGGGAAACCCCTTGTCGTTCTTTATCTTGACTTATTCAATGCACTTGATCGTGTACCTCACCTCCACTTTTTAACAAAGCTACGGTCATTTGGCAATGTCGATCCACTGCTTTCTTCGTTCTCATCTCAATTATCTCATCGTTCACAGGTTGTCTTAATTAACGGGCACACCTCTAATCCTAAGCCTCTTACCAGCGGTGTTATTCAGGGCAGTGTTTTAGGCCCCCTGCTTTTCCCCCTATATAAAATGATATGTTTCCGACAATACGTAATGGCACTCCGTTTTATTCGCGGACGACATTAAGATAGTCTACACTTTTTCGCCTGGCAACCTCAGTACTACTATCCCTAAAACCCACGCTGATTTAGCCGCTCTTGACGAACGGTGTCCAACCTGGGCGACGAAATTCTCCGCCGATTAGTGTATTTTTGCTTACTTATAAATGCCTGGTTCCTCCTGGTTCTTTATGCATCGCCGGTTGACCCACCGACAGCCAGCCCTCGATAAGAGACCTTGGCTTAAGTTATTCTTGATCTTTCAACTTCTCGGAACATGCTGTCCTCCAAAAGACGAAGGCTGAAAAGTGTCTTGTCTTCTGATCCGATCCTTTCAGCTTAGGTAGAGCGTTCTTTACACGTACAAGATACATGCCAGGCCCCTCTTCGAATGTTGTCCCCTAATCTTCGCTAGTATGAGAAAATCCGACAGAATTATCATCGAATATATTCAAAGAAGATTCACAAAGCATTTTATCGGCTGGTCGTCCAACTTAAGCTACAGGGAACAATGCTTATCTCTCAAAATCGAACCATTATGGCTTCGTCGCATCAAGCTAAATTCGGTATTTCTGTATAGGCTATTGACTAAGCAATCATATTCCTCCAACCGGTTGTGCTTCTCTCCGGGTACTGCATATTCACTCCGTCACAGATAGTATACTATTGACACACCCTCTGCGAGGATTTTTCTACTCTCTAAGTTCTTTCTCTTCATGCACCCCAGAACCTGGAATAAACCTCCTTGCACATCAACTCTTCCCAGTCAAAGTATGCATTCTTGCATTCCATTGATAAATTCCTTCTGTTCCAACGGTTTTGCGCTTATTCAACGTTAACATAACCGAAAGTCAAGCTTATGAGAAAGGCCTCGACTTTTCAGTCATTGCTCTGCTTTCTCGCTTTACCTTGCCTTCCTAAATAAATTCACCGCCTTCAAAATTCTGATTGCTTCGTTTGACCGCTTCTCCTCAGACTTCGTCATCGATCTATTTAAAGTACTTCAGCGTCCACTAACTGTTTTTTCCATACCAACTTATAGGATCCTGCCAATTTCACTTTGGAATAAGTCCCTCCATATGCCTTCGCATTTATAAAGAGGCCACCGTAGTACTCCCCACAGATTGTCAATATGCCTCATCCGTTCCACGATTTAATATGTTTATTTAGTTTTATCACGACCGCGGCCCTAAAACCAACCTCAAAACGCCATGGAAACTGCATCAGTACCTACCCTCTGGTCCGCTATGTATATATATATATATTTTTATATATGTATGCGTACATATGTATAAATATATACATATATATCCATTACGGTCCTGTAATTATTAACACAAGCATGGTAAATAACCCAATGTCCCTCGATACCCCCTAGCTTAAGTTGCCTCTTTTCCACACCGCTTCCCAAAAGATACAATTCTATCACCACCTCTGCGATTTTGCACTGAGAATCCAGTCTCATTATCCTCACTTGGCGTGGCTCACTAACTGAACTCAACATCCAATATGACGTCATCACTTCTGCCCCCACTCTATCTCCCAGCTAAGTTTCTCCCGTAATTTCACGCAGAACGTAGCCTTTTCTTCTGCCGAATGACTACTCTAGGTGAAATACTAACTTTCCTACTGAAAATGTTTGGCACACATGAGTTTGCTTTGTTAGTCTCACATTTCATGGCCTCAGTCTTTCTTAGGGATCCGCTGCGTCGAAGAACCCTTGATTCTCTTTTGTTCTTCTTTCCGTTAACCTATGATTCTCAGATGGGCTACACCCAGACTGCCTTTCTCTATCTCATTTCCCTTTCTAGTTATCCTCAATGCCGGTCAACCACCTCGAGCAGTACACCGACCACTTCCCTGGCTGATGCGCCCCGATGTTAATGATGTGTGGCCATCTGTCGATCGCTGTTCCCGTTGGCTCCGCTGTCGACGTTCTCGCGGCCCGAATAATTGATCCTGGACCATATACCCTTATCATGCGTGCTCAGCTCTCTGTACAGCCATCAATGAACACTCAAGCCAATCCCAACGGTGTGTGGTGAGGTCAGATCTCCCGGTTTAGCCAGCGCGCATCGCGCGTGCGGGCCATCTGCAACCGTGTGCGAGGGCAATTAGGCTGGTGGATCACACCTCCCGTGTTTACTTCACGAAGTGTTTTTCAGGTTGGGTGTCCAGCACACGGTCAGCCTTACCTACTAGCGCTGGTTGTGGATTGCTCGCTTCAACTTTCCTCGCCATACCGCATTTATCACTGTCCCCTGCAGACCTGATGCTCCTGCCCTTCTTCCGCCAAGATTCGCTAACCTGTCGTTCTTGCCAGCACTCTTATAACCTGCCTTCCGTGTCGCTCTACCTCTGTATGCACACCAATCCTGTTTGTCTTTGTTCCTATTGTGTTTCACAGTGACAACCCTGACTACATGATGTCACTCTCACCCTATCCAGTTTACTCTGCCCAAGCCCAAAATATGTTCTTTTCCACCCATTTCGCCCCTGTCGGCTCCTAATCAGTATTCACTCGGTACCTCCCTATGATTATAGAGCTAATTGATCGCTTACCTCACTAGCTAACATATTGCAATGTCCGTTTTTGCCCACCTTATACCTCCCACCATTACCCTCCAGACACATCCGTAACCATGACCAATCACCATGTAAGAACTCGCCGTTCCAAGCTTTGCATTTTTTACGACCAAATTTATTATCTTTTCACCACCTTCATACTTTCCATGTCTGAATCTGTAATTCTTCTATGGATCGTCCTCTTAGACACTGAACCGATTAGCAACTTCTGGCTCAATCCCTTGGTGCAATGGCCTGTGAGCACGCAACTCTCCAATTCCATTCTCCCAACTCCGAAGCACAACTATTTTCCGTGCATTTTTGTTCTATCACGGGCTTTCCCGTCCGGATTCTTTTCTTCTTCCCCGTCTCCATCGTGTGTCATCAACAGTGAAACAATCTGATTCATCATCTCTTCCCTGGTTTTCTTTTGGCAACTCTCGTCTGCTCCGCATACTGCTCGCCACAGGCATCTTCTTTGTGCCTTTCAGACTGCGCTGCTTTTCCGCGTTTCTCTCAGTATAATGTCAACGTGAAGTCATCGCCCTCACCTGCAGTTTCAAACCATGTAATCTGCCATTACCTGGTTTTTATGATCCTCCACTTCTTTATTTCTCTTCCATGTTATTCGCCGGGACAAGCGGTGCATCTTTGCACCGCGGTTCTTCTAACCTCCAAGTTACTCTTCCCCGGCGACCTTTTACACCTCTCCTACCACCCCGTACTTCCAGTCGCTATGCGTTCTTCAGCCCTTTTTACGGTCACCTTCTTGCTGCATAATGTACGTCCTTTCAGTAATGCTTCATCCACGTTTTACCGTCACTACATGCCACACCTGCAATAATCACAGCGTTAGATCCACTCTTACCTGCTTTCGTCGATCTTTTCCCTCATATTCCCCCGTTTATCAACTTCTGCTCACAGCCATCACTTCTGCGCTTCCAAAGTTGGTTCTCTTTTGCTGTTGATCCCCTATGTTCACCAGTCATAAACAAATTAATCAGGGTTTGTCCAAGTTCATTCCGCTTTTCTCTCTTCTTTTTTCCTTTTTTCTCCATCGTTTCTCGCACTGATAACTTCCCTTGCCGATTTTCAGTCCTCCTCCTGTAAATATCCCAGGTTCTGTTTTCCTCCACTTGGCTCAGCTAACCTTTCCATCTGACCTTGACCTTCAAATTCACCGGGCTCACTTTGAACTCATTCCCGGGTTCACCTAAACTCCCTACATTAAACCCTGGTGTCATACATTTGCCTTCCTCTCGTTTCCCTCTATCTCTTCCCACCACTTTGTGTTACGTATTTCTAAATTTTTCATGCATTTTGTCTGTCAGTTTTGTCGCTTGTGAAATTCTGATCATGCTTAAGGCACGCTTCGGGAGTCTCTGAAATAAACTTTTATTACTATTATGATAAGACCGCTGCTTGAAACTAAAAAAATAAAAGTAGCTCCAGGGTCAAAGTCCATACCTGGTTCGGAATGGGCAAATGCTGGTGAAGATCCAGGGATAATTTATCAGATATCCTCTCTTTTATAAAAGGCGAATCACAGGGGTAATGCCGACTTTCCCTCGAATAACTGTCACTGAGGAGGCGAACAAGGCAAAGGGACTGTACTCGCAGCAAAATGTGAGTGAAGAGACCATACCAAAACCACCACAGCCCGGAACTGTACAGGCTGCAATAGTGAAAACTGAACGCTGTGGAGCCTTGAGTTGATTTAATTACAGACTTGAGTCCTATAAGTATGTCGCGAGAAGATCAATACTTGGCGAACAGCGGATGGACCAGTCACAGATAGCTTTTGTTGCACTTGTTTTCGGCCAGTCCCGCTGGTTGAAGCTGCTCAGCTTTCTCGGCCACCAGGTCGTTCCATGCAAAGCTCCGTGAGATGCCCGCTCAACTAATACGAGGACGTCATATAGTCACCAGGCTTCTGAGAGGCGGGGTTGCTTCGGGTATTGGCAACTGCGTTCTGCTGTTACGAGAAAAACAAGACCTGAGAGATCATGCCTTCAAAAGGAAGAACACGAAGTGGACTACTTTTCGTGCACAGCTCCTTCCTCGGAGATAGCGAAAAGGTTAAAATGAACCCCCCGAGAAAGTTACTGGAGCGCTCCCGATTAAAAAGTAGCTTGTGAGAGGCAGGGAATGGAGCTAGAAATCGACACCTACTTTACGAAGCTGTAAGTATCGGGTTTGCGACTGCACAGGTAGCTGGGCCAGGGAAATCAAACCCAAGTTGTACTTCGATTTTAGGCGGTCGAATTTGCCCTGGGATCATCGGTTGGCAAAGTAAAAGACAGCCTAGGAGGCAAGCGGTAAAAGGCCCTCAAAATTGGATCAGCAGATGTTTTTTTCTCTTTCAGTAGGCCTGCACGGTGGACACAGGTGCTCCGGGTCATCCTTTGGAGGGCTTGCCCCCGTGCCAACCTTGGAGGAAGCCCAGAGCCTTGAATGTCAAAGCGGAGAGATTCAATCAAACGAGGGTAATCGGTGGGAGTACCTTTGCTCGTAGGCACCCACGGCCAGATTTTCTTTTGGTTCCCGGGTCCTTCAGGATGCAGTACCTCCCTCAGTTTCTACAAGTTTGGTGACCCTCAAGGTGTGACTGTAGCCGGCCCGGGTAACGGCAGGAAAGACTCTCACACTACTGGTGACCTGATAAACGGCGGGAGCTTCCATGTGTCTCCAAGCATGATGCTTGATCTCGTACTTCCTCCTGCCTTGGTAAAGGTCATGCGCGGTATGTGAGTGCCTTCTGTATGAGCCGAGGATCTGGTAAGGGACAAGCCTCATGCTGACCACCTCTTCGTGTATTTTAGTAACAGTCCCTGGTCGGACCAAGAGGCAAGCGTAACTTTCATTAACTTGAGTACATCGGAGACACCCATAACGGCAGAGTCCGATAGTATCCACCTAATCATCCTGAAGGGAATAGCCGAAGTACTCACTAAGCCTCGGACCGGACTATCTGACGTATCACTGGAGATGATATCGTCTCCTAGGATCGGATGTGGTCCATTGTATGCTCATTTCATTAGGGCGGAAGGCAGGGGAGCTGTGGATAATATCTTCCAACAGCCTCACCCTAACAGGCCTGAAGGCCGTGGAAAGAATTTGAGGGACAGGATAGCCGTCAATAAAGTCAAGCCATTTAATGGCACTGGGTCAGCATGGACTTGTGTGACGGCTTTCAAGCCTGACTAGCCTGTTACATTTCCTTTACCAGGAAACCGGGAGACTTGATACGAGGACAAACTGGAACCGCTACTATGACCGCCAAAATTATGACCTAGCGAACAACCGCCACCTTCGGTTCCAACCCCCCGCCCCTCCCCTTCCTAGGAGACAGCTTAATCAGAAACTCCGTAGGGGGCAGAATCCTCCGGGCTGCAGTACAGGAGAGTGTTTTTGAGTAGGCCTCCTGTACACTGGTATACCCCAGGGTTCAATAACGAAACCTCCGTGGTTTCTGATGCTCCCAAAAGATCTTGCCCTAGGGTAGAGGATGCCAGTCTTTTTATCTGCGGAAGATGGCAAAGTGGTCTCGTCCATATATCACGATAAATTCTAGCGAGACCCAGACTAGTTTTACCAGTGATCCGCAGAATGAGGTCTATTCCCGAGCGTTAACAAAAGCCTCAGTTATTTCAAATATTTGTTTTGGTTGTAGCTCGGGTTGTTGGGTGCCTTGGTGTTCCGGGGACTGAGCTCGGCTTTTAGATTGCGTACCTTCCATCATCGGTCGGGGTGGCGTTCACCGAAGATGGCACCTCTACTAGTAGCGAAACGTTTGCCGTCAAAACACCATGCTCAAGGAACGGATTATCATGGTAACGAGAGTAGAGAACAGATGGGTACTGATTTTGAAGTAGGTGGGGCCACCCACTCAAGATTTGGTTATTCCCCGTACGAGTAGTTTGAAGGATACAGGGGTTGTAGTCACTGGTGATTTCGAAACGAGTGAACAAGGTTCCATGGCAGAGGAGGCCAAATTCATGAGGCTGGTGCACATGGGTTTCACAATACGGTTTGCCTGCCCCTTGGGGCTTTTAGGACTGTCCTACTTTCAGTCAGGGCTTGCTTCCAGATAGCTTCCACGGCCTTTGGTTCTCGGTCGACGTAACGATAAAGAAAGTTCTCGGCAGCTCGCAGGAGAGAGGTCGATGGGCTGGAGTGGGTTAATGTGTGTGTTGGAGGAGCAAAAGAACAAGCAGACGGTGCAAACAAGTGGACCAACTGCTGTCATCAAATTCGGTAATCAATTCAGACGAACAAATTTATTAGTGTTTGTATTTTTTGCCTCACCTGTAGGCTAGATGGGCTTCTATCAGTGATTGCTAAGTCGACTTCGGAGGCGATGGACATTTACCATGGCTCCCGCCGTGGTCGAGCACAACAACGATTCCAGCACAAGCCGTTCTCCATGATTTGCACAGGTGACTGTGCCTGGATCACAAAATTCCGTCTTCCTCAATGGTGAATCCGAAGTGGGTGGGTCCTGCTCGCAGATTTTCGCAGTGAGAGTAGTGACTGTGTTGTTGGACTCGTCGTGTTTTGGCATAACCCAAGGTCCCGTTTGCCTGTAATGAATATTGCTTGGTAAACGAGCAGCTTTCGGCACCAGCTGAGTCCCGCTGTTATCCAGTCAGGTTTGTGTTCGAGTCAGAATAGATCCGGCAATTCATATGGTTCTGTCGGCGGGATGTGGTGAAGGTCAAGAAGAGCAAGAAAGGCTCTTCCTGGAGGGCGGACGGATGTTCGGTCGAGAGGGATGTGCCGCCGCAATGCAGGCCACCATTGCTCATGTTGTGATGAACTGCTTGGCCCTGCTGTCGTGTTACTAAACTAGGTACCGGTGGGATACGAAAAGTAGACCTAAAGGTACACTGTCGTCATGAATTTTGCAAACATCGTCAACCATAGTAGCTCGCGGCTGCTTTGATTTCGCCTGTAGGCGGAAGCAGCTGCATCTTCCGTAGAGCCTGATAATGTAGCCAGTTACAGGGAGTCATTTGTGGGAGTGGCCGGTGAAGAGCAGGACGGCCAACCGAAGACCGTAAGCAGTTTTGAGCATTGGGTGGAGCGTCCACGGAGGGCTCCACCACGAAGAAGGCTGGCTTTGGACTGTCTATGCTGATGATCTCATCCTCTCCCTCGACTTCTGCTGAGCATTTCCTTTTTCGCTGGATGACTTACAATGGGGTCAGGGTACGCCGGTGTATTGGTGATCGCAACTTGTCAGCTCAATTAGGCATATGGCTGACGGCCGCTGGAGCGACAGGTATAGAGCTGCTGAGGGTTTGCTCCCGCCGCGGGATGGACTTAAGCAATGGCTTTTGGTGGGACAAGTGTTTTGCTCTATCCTCGCGATTAAAACCAGCCTGGAAATCATAACGAGCACCCATGCCAATTCAGAATTCGTAATACGCACGTCGGCCTTAGCGGTGCTGCGCAGTCTATGGAGAACTATAGGTAAAGGTTCACTCCATATAAGACCATTACGAGGGCCAAGAGCAGCTTTCAGCCTCGCTATTAGCTGAAGGATTATAGGCTGTCTTCTGCCACCGGATATATTTATTGGCCCGGGGAAGGCGTCATCAAGAAGAGAACGTTGGTCAGCGGGCACCATAGCGGGTCAACCAAACTGACTTATCCAACCAGCTCCAGAAGATTTTTCAAATTCCCCTGGGTCAGGACAGGGGATATGCACGGCCCGTGGCCAGCGAGTGGAAACAACCATGCGCATGAGGAAGTTGTAACACGTTTGAGCCGTGCGTGGCCAGATTCACAACGGATCCCAAAATCAAAAGGCGATTATCCGTGATATTCTACGATATTAGATTGTTGAATGAACAATGACACCAAAAAGATACAAACCTTAATTATAAAATCAAAAGGACTCAAAAAACGGGAACCAATTTGCTGAGTGCGAGCAGGGAGCACGTGTTCCAAGCAGGTCCAGAACAAGGATATGACAAAGTAGAGCTCTGGGC
Source organism: Fasciola hepatica (assembly GCA_948099385.1). Classification (NCBI taxonomy): domain Eukaryota; kingdom Metazoa; phylum Platyhelminthes; class Trematoda; order Plagiorchiida; family Fasciolidae; genus Fasciola; species Fasciola hepatica. Next base: position 11,497,152 of record CANUEZ040000019.1, read on the forward strand.
GCGAGCAAACAAAAATTGGTCCATAAAGCATACAGTGCGTAAAGACAAGTCACTAGTGAACGCAAGCGAGTGATGTCAAGATAAACAAGGAACTGTAATGGTTTTAGGGGATTTTCCACGACCGGCCGTTACAGGAGTAGACGAATCTGTTGGATGGTGGGGGGGACCATGAGTTTTGCATGTGCGTGATGAAAACGAGTGTCTGACTCATATGAAGCTTCCAATGTAGGTTTAGTGCGACGGAATATTTTTTGACGCGTTGGCACTGAAGACGAGTGATGGCCCAAAGGAGTATGCCATGCTTGGTGCAAGGCCAAATTAATCACTCCTTGACCAAGTTTGCTGAGGTGGTCACACCAGGACGTGATAGGTTGTGGAGACTGGTAATACTCGCTGGCAAGAGTTGTCAGCAGCCCGTGGTCGGAGTCGACCACCTGACACATCGCAAGTAATAGTCACGTCCGAAGTTGGAACAGTCACCGTCACTAGATGCAGAACTTTTACTTTGTAGCTGCTCGACCTCAAGATCCGTTACTTGGGCTGCGGCGGTTGCTTCCAAATCTGTGCCCATTGGTGGTGGGTCGTCGATATTGTGGACGCGTGGCAGTGCGTCTACCACGAGATAATGTGTCACAGAGACGTGTCCAACGTCCATAGAGAAATGTGGAACATGTCTAAGTGGCGAACCGCACTTGGCGACCATCAGTCAGAAGCTGACTGGACAGCTTAGTTTAGTGGTTTATGATCCGTGAACAATGTAAACTTTTGGCTCTGGAGTGTGTGCAGGAGGTGTCGGATGCTCAGATAAATTGCCCTTAGCTCCCTGCTGGACGTACCAAATCGGGATTCTACCGATTGAAGACACCAAGATAAAAGCCATTGTTTCCCATGAGTTACTGACGAGTAGTTGCAACATGGCTGCAACAACTGTGTCCGAATCATCTGTCCCTAACGTCAGAGGAGCAGAGGAGTTGGGGTTTGCAAGGTTGCTATGATGGAGTTAGCTTCTTTGATCGAAGTAGGTATTACCTGTGCCGTAACGGGAGATGTGAATTCACGCTTGCTTCCGTGTAAAGGATCCGTGAGGGTCTGCATTATTCCCGCGAGGTGGGGGATAAGCTGGCCAAAGTAGATGGCCAGCTAAGAGAGCTAAAGCAGCTGCCAGTGGGAGTGAGGTCCGGGTTGGTTACGGATTGGCACCAGCCTGTCCGGCAAGGTCGTGTGCCCGAGGCCAAAGTGTCGTGACCTAAAAAAGTAGTGGCGGACCCACTTCTTTCGCACTTGGCAGAGGTAATGGTTATATTGCACTGGCTAAGGCCCTCGAAAAGGGTGAGGTTGTGCTCTTCTTCCAAAGAACTTGCAACCAGAAGTTGTCCCAACACATGCAAGCATACTTCAAACGGCGCGTTGCCTCGCGATATCGTATGAAAGGTCTGTGTCACACTGCTGAACCCACACGGCACGCTCTACAGCTCTAGCATTCAGAGTGGAGCTGCGGCAGCGGTTCTACACATGCCGGTCTTCGCTACCGGCATCCAAACGCGGGCTCCAACCACACCTTTTCCCATCGAGCTTAAGCCAAAACCCGCAATTCTTCAGTCATAACCCACAACCCTTCAGCCATAGCCAATCACTTTTGGCCATGACCAACAATTATTTGGCCTAGATGCACATTCTCAAGCCACCATCCATCATTCTTCAGCCTTACCCCGCGGCTTTTAGCCAATCTGCTGCAAGCCATTCAGGTCAAAAATATCGGAATATATTGGCTTCAAGAGGTACTGGAACAGTTCAATTTTAGCAAAGGTTGATGTTCCAAAACTGGCGGGACAAATAAGGAGGTGTTTCGATTATGTGCTGCGCAATTGGCCGTGATAATGGTATCAAGTGCAGCAACGCAAATTGATTGGAGAAGATTCAAACGATGTGCCAGTACCATCAATCCACGTGTCACAGCCTCTGTCACTGGTTTACTTTCAATGAACCAGTTTTTATTTTGCCAAAGATATAAACAAATTAGAGTAGCAAACAATTTACCTGTTCAAATTCGTTGAATGCCTATTTCAGTGGATTTGCCAGTGGATTACATGGTGAGGGAAATTTATTTGCTGATTAGCGTGTAATTCTGCCCCCATAGCCCTCCGATGAACTGGCGCATTTTCGAAGATAAATACTACTGAAGAACCCTGTTGCTCGGTAGAAGCAGACGATGAGCAATATGACAGAAATTCTTTCAAAATGTACCACGTATTCTTTGTATGGCGTTCACACTTCAAGATTTCGGCGATAGATGAGCAAACTAATATGCCCAAATTAGGCCCTCTTCTTGACGGTAGATTTCGGGCGGCCTTACCACCTACTACTGAGCACCCGAAGCTACAAAAACACCATATGCTGTAGTTGGTTGCTTCAATATACAAACTCAAATTGTGGCACCCGAAAGCCGCGGCTGATCTGCAGATTCTGCTCGTTTAAATTTGGCTGCATCTGAGTTTCGTTCCACGGGTTGTATAGTCAGTTTCTCAAATAAATACTAATGCCCATCAACCAATCGATCAACGGATGACCTGTTGACTGTCATGTCTGAATAATCCTTCTTTACCCTCTCCTCGAAGCGCCTCGATGTGCTTTCTGGGCTTTGTCCAACACTCCACGCAACTTTTTAAAAACTCGCCGTTAAAGTTCGTCTTGTAGAGCCCAGGTTTGAATGCCTTTTCCTGATCTGTAGCCGGAATAGCACGGCATAATTTGACCTTCATATTGAGGTGCTGGCAACGTTCTTTAAATCATTTCCATTCTGTGCGCATTTGGTTATTCTCTGTTGACCTACAATGCCGGTAAAACTGTGCGATCTTTTTTCTCACCCATACTAATGCTCTCCATATTGTCGAGGTGGCGCGTACGGTGCCGTGTAAAGAGCGGCGGATATTATTGCAAACGGCCGAGGGGTAGCCATATTGACTGACTGCCTCCGAACAAAATATCAACGGACCGAAAACGAGTCTCCCCAGGCAAGGATAAAAGGTCACAAACAGGCGGTCTTGTACTTGGAATCCATAACGTGACAAACGATGCTTTGTTTTGCTCTCAAAGTTTCAGACAATCATCAGAACTGGATATGATGAAACTGAATAAAGTTACGGCTCCTTAAACGTTCAGGCATAAGGATACACTGAGTGTCCGAGAACAATATACACGGTCAGCGTAAACACACTCATCCGTTTCATCAATCTTCTTACGCTGCAACATTTGACACCACTTCCATCACTGAGATTGCAACAGTAACAGGGCTGTGCCACATGGTCCGATGGTACGGGCACATCGTTTGAATCTTTTTCAATCAATTTGCGGTGCTGCATTTGATACCACTATCACGGCCAAGTGCGCAGCGCATAATCGACACACTTACTCATTTGTCCCGCCAGTTTTGGAACATCAATCCTTGCTAAAGTCGAACTGTTCCAGTACCTCTTGAAGCCAATATATTCCGATATTTTTGATTTGAATGGCTTGTGGCAGATTGGCTAAAAGCCGTGCGATGAGGCTTATTGTTGGTCTTGGCCAAAAGTGATTGGTTTTGGCTGAAGGGTTGTGGGTTATGGCTGAAGAGTTGCGGGTTTTGGCTAGAGCTTGCCAGAAAAAAGTGTTGGTTGGTTTGCCCCAAAACCAAACAGAAGCATAGAGAAAAATTAGATCTTGGATAAAGTGCACGGGGCTTCAAGTTATCCGCAGGGCGCCCGTCACCATTTGGCTTGCAAACCATTTGTGGAGGGAGGTCCAACCGCCGCTGAACGGGCGAATTACTCCAGGGTCCGGCTGGGGTTCCAACTCCTTCTGTGCCATATGAGGCTCGTGCGAAGCCAACAGAACCGTGGGCTAAAAGCTGTCCATCCCTAAAGGATCATCAGGCGGGTGACGTCATGTCACCACGGGGGGGGGGTGCGGGATTGTCCAAGAAGCCTGGGTTGGGTAACTGTTATAATACCAATGGCACGTTTCTGGACCTTGGTCAAAGAGCACACTTGAAAGCATGATCGTACTGTTCAACACTACTCAGAATAAATATTTATAAACTTCAAATAGAGGGGCCGCAAGTTGCAGTAGCTGTTTAACAAAGTTGAGAGACTTTCGAGTGAAATAAAACGACTAACGTTTACACGGCACATGATGCTGAGATTCAAATTGGATTTGGGAAATAGCCGAGAACAGGCCGACAAGAATCTTTTCAAAAGAGTATAACTGTCGGATGCGGCAGATGCAATACTATCAAGGACGATGTATAGCATAACTGACGGAAGCTCATTCGGGTTCACTGAACGAAGTAAGATCTTACGAAGCAGACGAAAAAGAAATAAATTGAACAAATTTCCCAGGGGATAGTGATGAACATGGAAAGAACAGCAATTCATAAAACAGTGAGCTACTTACCAGAACGAATAAGTATCATCCAAATGATGAGGCTGTGAAACTGGTGGAAGAAGGATAGAATCCGGAAAAGTATAGAACCGGTAGCCAGACACGATACACTCTCGGGCCGAAACAAAACATGTAATAGAGACAAGGGTGGAAAATGTTTGCCTGGGTCAAAGAGGCTTTTCCACACCAATGATGGGCTTTTTAAATAGGGGTAATGAGTGCTAGGCGAGGCTTCTAGAGGGTTAACTTAAATTTTATGAAATCATAAATTTCGGTGTTTCGCATATGGATGCCTGCATTAGTGAGAAGCTTCTGGGAGGAGGAGGGCACCACCGGTCTTGGGTTGCTTATTATTGCCATAAACATCCTCGTCTGATGGTTGTCACTCCAGTTGGCAGAAAGTAGGATCGGCCAGTTCAAATTATATCCCTTCCCAAGTTCCGGCTGAATTATCCGGTTAGTTCAAGTGAGTTTCAGAAAAAATCAGCGACCGACGGTCATTATTGACGTGTACCACCCGGCTACTGCTAGTCATCTGGCGAGTTAAAGGACACGTTCTGTCAAACCAGCAAAATCTGAAAGGAGAATGAGGATGAATGCAACCATCAGGTAGCCTTGCCACCTATGGAAGGGGTTGTCCCATAGAGTGGATAGAGAGAAAATAAAAGTGGAACTAAGACCAGGTCGTGTTTTATATGGACACTAACATGCTGCTTTTCCGTGGGGTTCACGAGACAGCAAAGGGGTAGCAGCAATCAAGTAAAGTCGGGCCCTCCAATTTTATGGGCCTTTGTTCAGGCCGCCAAGTGGCGGCTGACGAAGAATATAAGTTGGCGTAATAAACTTTGGTTTACGAGGAAGTGCATGAAACAGAGGGCGGTGAGACCACTGGGTTAGAGATTTAGATTGGGAGGCGAGAGAGGTTAAAAATCAACTACAAAATGTGGTGTTTTGAGGAGCGACCTGAGCCAATGAGAGGTTTTGTCAGTCTCATAAATCAGAACTGTTATAGAGGGTCAACAGCCTACTTTTGAAGGCACGTAATTGGGTCATGGTTTCGAGGAGAACGCGGAGGAAGTAAGGTTATGGATAGTGAGTTATAGGTGTGCCGTCCTTATATTCCTCCTTCAAGTTATGGAACACAGGTTGGGGATAGCCCAGAGTAGTGGGACCTGAGTGTATCGGTACGGAGCTACGGTCATTGCGGAGGTCACATTATTAAACTTTGCGAAGCCTGTATTGACAGCTGAATTAAGCGTCAGCAAGCTGGTAAGTGGCCCTGCGGGCAACCGGATAGCTTTGGGACTAAGAGAGGCAGGGTTGGCAGGTATACGTGGGGAGCCCCAACTGCGTGGTGTCGCCCAGCACAGGCCCCAGTAATCGGAGCTGGAAGCCAGCTTAAATGGTGAATCATTTAAGGCTTACCATGTATAAGGTCGGGCCACTGCAGTTGCGGGAATTTTCTCCTTTACAGAAGAGAGAGGAGTGCATAGGTCAAGAAGCTGCGCCGCCATGAATGTGTTTCTCCTTTATCGAAGAGCGGAACAGCATACGTACCTCAAACGACGAACTCCCCTCTTCTTCCAGCCGGCCTTTCTTTGCAAGCGACCCGTGGATTAGGCAACTTCCAGGATGGCTCTTTCCCTTTTTGTGAGAGAGCCAGAGACCAAAATCCATCGCCTTCGGAAGCCTGGCTGACTTAAAACTTGGGAGAGGGAGGCGGGGTCTAAAAAAGAGCTCAGAATACGGAATTATTCAGGAGATTTACTCGATTGCTTGCTCCAGTCAGCAACAGGGCCAGACGGAATCCAATATATATGTGAACTACCAAGAGGCCGCACCGCTGGAGCTGATGTAAAGGGCGGCTGCGTAAACATAAAGATTTGACCAAAATATATTATCCTCGCCTTTGTTGGGTTGGCCACCAGCCAAATTTGTATCACAAGGGAACTGTTGCCGAAACATTTAACAGTACTCAGAACACGAGTAGTAGGCGAACATATGTTTTCGGTGATTTCATTCTCAAGCCGTCACAATCAATTTTATATGAAAACGAATTATTAAGAAGAGTTGGAAAAGGTCTCACTAAGTCGGGATGGAGAATTACGGTTGAGGAAGGATGGAAACCCGTGGGATTGACCAGATTATGTACCCGGTGCCAATTAGCTTACGTCACCGCTTCTCCCTGCTGTGTAATGCAGTTAAGTGTTGGCCGTGGGGGTTGTAGTGCTTGAACTAATTTTCACTGCGCGCAAAGCTCGGGCCTCAAGAGGCCGATACTGGTAACATGCCGTGACTAATGAAGATCCAAAACGTTCTAAGTCCTCTGCCGACTTTGGTTTGAGGTCAACAGTTTAACCTACTGAGTTCTCCAAAGGTATTTTGAAGTCTACCTGGCTTTCCTTTCGACGTGTGCAACAAAACTTCGAACCGAGAGATAAGGCTTCCATCAGAACCCGATCAAGTCGCAAACCGGCGAAGTTATGTACATGCTGTTCGGGTTCATTTGGGAACTGAGCTTGAGGTATCAGCACAGACTTTGGGTGACACACCGAAAACATAAACTGATGTGCTCCGAAGTTCTCAGGACTGAATAAACCTAAACTGGGTGGTTGAAAGAGAGGAACGGATTAGTAGACACTCGATTACCGATTGGGATGAGGTAGCTTTGTAAGCAATTGTAGATGAGGTTATTTTACAGAGCAAGACTATTTATGAAGAATGGACCAGTGGAAAAGAACTATTCCGGAACCACGAGTCTTAGACATAATATTATCAGTCATTGTCAGGTGGGTTTGAACGGTTATATAGCCCTGATGGGGAGTGGAAATAAATATGGAATAGACCACCGTGGAACCTTGTTCCAAAGGGAAGAAATCTTAGTGGTGGAGAATTCAGAACTCATTGCGTCCCAGATATTGGGGAGGAGGCTGTGGAATCTTTATGTCGTAGGATGAGAGCCATCAATATAGTCCTCTGTGAGAAGCACACCACGTGATAGCTGTATTGGAACCAAGACGTTTAAACCAAACATTTGCGTGATCAGTACCCTACTCCTGTCTCAAAGGCCCTAGCCCTCAAAATGGGGGGATGAACATTACTGCCAGCGTATTTATCGTCAAAAATGTGCTTACTCCGCGTTTGAATATCACGGATTACGGTTATAGTGTCACCATGTTTTGCGGTAAAATTGAACGATTTCAAGTAGATTTCAAGCACTTCAAAGTCGCCAGCTAAGATTTTGGTGGTGGAACAGGGGGTCGGAGTCACATGTAAACGCTTCTATTATTGTTGCAAACTTGTGGGTCGTAAAAGCTTTCTGTTAGATGTTGCTATTCGGTATCTTTCGTAGTGAGAAAGACAGCCAGGAATGTTGCAAAGAGCGGAGTGAGAGACCAATCTACCGTGAACACACGACTGGCACATTTAGCACACACACCTCTGAGCCACTTAAGCCTATTGCTGGCGGTGGCCTAATAACCTGGTTTGGTAAAGTGTGCAGCATCTATGTTGATTGAAAAAATTATTTCCCGCTTATCTTCATATATTCTCCGACAAATCTCTGAGTGCTTTCTCCAACCTTATTCGTGCTGACACTGTTTTGTGGTCGACAGTTAGTCCACTTTTGGTGCACTTATTTTTTCTTATTTTGTTCATGCTTTCTTACTGAGGTTACCTTGCGGACAGTTCGTTAGCTAGTGAGTCACACTGATCCAACACGGTTTTTCCTTATTACGTCTAGGTTTTAATTTCCATCTTAAGTTGACTGATCTTGGACGTTCAGCTCCTTTGCGCTGATTTTTGTCTGCCACGCTCAAGAAGTTTTTCCTTGCGCCTGATTAAGAGTGGAGAACTTGTTCCATTTGTTTGCAATTCAAAACAGGCACTTACTATTTACTGTTTTTAGCCAACTGTCCCCTTTTTTACAGGAATTTTCCAAATTTTGACTGCCTTTTTGGCTGGATGGTGACCGAGTTTCACTGTCAAAGCTATGATTATGTTTTCACTTATATCTTTATTCGTAAATCGTACCGAGGGATGTGCAGAGCAGTCGTGCTCTTGATTTGGGTTCTGCATTTATTTGGGATACTCTTTGCTTTGAGGCTCCAAGATGCTATCCGGAGAAAGTGAGGCTTCTTAGCCGGTTAATCGGGCATGGACTCGTTGGTCAGGCTTCACCCGGACTAGGACTTCGGAGTTTTGATCGGTTCAACGTGGCCCTATGCTTTGCCGCCTGTCAACCACTTCTCAGTGACCAGTAGGTTATTCGCGTGTGGGTCGAAAGCCGTTGCACGAATTGAGGACAACTTCAGGGAATAAGCGGGCTTTAACTAAGATGAGCGAGTCGTGTTGTCTAGTTATATTAGCAGTAGAAACAGCAGGGGTTTCACTGTAGTGGAGTAGAGGCGGTCCATCCGGTAAAGCTTGGTTTACGGTGGACACGGGAAATTTTGTTCAGATTGTTTTGACTCTATGTGAGAGGGATTTGTGCCAGTAGACAACTACGCTAGCGAGCTTCCCAGGATAACGTGCTTCGATGAGGAGGCTGGAGGTACTACTTGCGAGGGCCCAAGTCTGGAACGGGTGAGTGAAGGGGGCAGTGTTGGCGAAGGTATGGGGATGGTTGGAATAGGTCACAGTTATCGCACATTGAGCAGCGCGTGGCTGGTTCACACGAATCTCAATACCAGAACAAGACTGATCCGTAGTTTTTACGGTACTCTAGTATGCGGTAAAAAAGACTCAACGGCAAAACCCAAAGGTTCAACGTCCCGTGGTCTAGTAACGACAGACAATAAAGGTTCAAGGCCAAATTCAGGTACCCCACACAAACGGACAAACGTACAAAAGTGCTGTGTACGGAGAAGCCCAGTAAAGTAATCTCCAATACACTCACACTCAGAAAGCATGTAGAACATTTGGAAGGACTTTCGGTGCACATCCTCCACAGTTGGTGCACTCTCAGGGGGCCTAGTCAGATGAAAGGGAGCCTGGCTGAGCGGGGGACTTGGACGAAAATATGATGGCGGTCCGAGGGCAAGGTGGTGATTTAAGATTAGAAAAATGTGGGATAATACACTTGAGTATTCACTTGAGGTAGGAGATTAAAAAATTAAAATATCTGGTAGAATGGGTGTGACAAGATGGCGAGATTATTCTTGGTGGAAAGTAAGGGCTATATAGCACGGCTCGCTTGGAAAGGTGAGAGGCAGAGGCGCTCAAGTTTGCTGATTTAGCGGCGGAAGAGGAGGTTTACTGAGCACCACACTCGGTATGGCGGAAACTCGTAATAGCCATGCAAGCATGCGTGGTGGGGCGGAACAACTGTGTGCAGCTTGGGTTGACTATGGAGATACGAGCGGAGTTTTGACTTTTCCCACGGTTTATCTTTTTCATATCTTTGGTTGTCTTCAGATGACGGTAGGCAGTCCGCCGGTTTACTGCAAGTGCATGATAAGGGAAGAAATTGGGTGTGAGTAGAACGAGGCTGTGAAATTGTTGATGACCCGTGTGTAGTTCAGGTAGGCTGGATGCTTAAGCCCCTCAGCCGATAGCATGTAGGCACGTATCCAGCGGATGTGGGTGCAGAGTTGTGGGTGAATCGATGCGATTGCCGCCGGAAGCCTTCAGGCTCTCTCCAATTGATTTCTGGCTCGACTGCCAACTTCAAGATAGGGAAGCCCTGGAAATGAGGATTGACCCCAACCATTCACTTTCAGTGTCCAATAGGAGTGAGTCCCGCGTCTGTGCGCTCTGTTGGGTTTGTAGTATTAGTGAGGGGGTAGGTGGGTCGGCGAAGGCAAGGGAAACGTGCTGATAGGCAGAGCTGGATATGGTGTAAGAGGTTAAATTAGCAAAACCCTACAAATCAGGGTTCTTAATGGAAGTACGGAAGATGGTTGGGAGTTTCTTAATACTAGGTCTATGGTGACTCCTTTGGGAGCATTACGACGGCTGGGGAACGATTTTGGTGGTAGCTGCCACCAGAGGTGTCTGACAATCCCTGGAAGCTCGTGATGGCCCGACAGAAATATGCTGCCGAGGTCGACGTAAGCATGAATTCGTGTTGGTGGTACTAGATGGCGGGGTGTTGACTGCTTGAATAGGGCTATTTTCTGCCAGGGACTGGATGAGGAGGCGGACGTCGAAAGCACTGGTTGCATTGTTGCAGTAGATGCTTTCGCTTGAAGGGGAGTGTTGTCAGAAGTAACCCTGAGCGACTTTTACTGGGTGCTGAAGGAAAACAAAATGTTGCTTTTTGATAAGTTCCCATGCATTTGATCTAAGGTGGATTGAAAGTGGCTAGACACGTGAGCCTTTATGAGCGCTGGCGTAGCCCATTACATATACATGGATGGCTTTCCGTGTCACAGGCCTGAGTATGGCGGATTTCAGCAGTAAGAGGAGGGTTCTACTCGGTGCTCTTCAAAGCCTAATTTGAGGGGGAACCGTGAAAGTCAACAGCAGACTCAAGATGCAGCTTGTAGTATGCAGAGAGATTTACTGTGCTCAACAATGGAGTGATTTTGACGACGTTGTCACAGGGGATTATGGGTCTAGTTAAGATGTGCCTAAAGTCCTATGGAGACGAACAACATAACGACCATCCCCCTTGATGTCAGCCAATGACACAGAACGGTGTTTCAGCTTGCAAGAGGTTTCTTGACAGTAATCCCCGGTTGGCTTTCCAGTCAGTAGGCATAATAGGAGTGATGAAAAGTTCGCGGGATTATCTTAAGTTCAGGGGTTGTTCGCAATAAAATGACCAAGGATACCTTTAGAAACCTATAAAAATCTGTGATACTTAAGAACTTTCCGTCGTGGTGTGGCTCATCACATCACAGACCTGGATGGAAAGAGTTCTGCTCAGGGGTGCAGGGCCCAAGCTTCGATGCCCAGAGGCGTGATGCAATTCACGGATGAGTAAGAACCAGTTACGGAGAGGGCATTCTGTAGGTGTAAAACTCTCCCACTTTATGCGTCACAAGGTAAGCCGCTCCGATGAAAGAAATCATTACTTAGTATAGGTCAGGGGGCGTTTGATACCAAGATTATTCTGCAGGGAGTTCGAAGCAAGCCTAAGTTGAGAGCTGGGAACCTGCAACCGTATGTAATAAAGGAAGTGCCGACGGTGGCACGTAGTTTTCGGGTTTCAGGGATGGATGCATCACCTGCTTCTTTTGGAGCGAAAACAACTTCTGCAGTGGTGTGGATTAGGAAGGCTTTTGGAAACTAAATCTTTTAAATGCAACAGGCCGCTGCTGTTGTGGCCTCCGACAGCGTTATTCTTGGGAACAAGCCAAGATGTTAGTTTCCTGTTTTACACCTAGGAAGATTCCATCGGCTTGGCAGCCCCGGGCCTTCTCACGAAACCGTTTTTGATCGTCATAATACCTGATCGAGATGGGCCGAAGTAGCTGTCAGGGGAGGGGCTTTTGAGAATTTCACGCCGGTCAGGGATGCGATAAGATTTCTGATATTTGCAGTAAGAACTGCAAGGAGCGGGAAAGCTTCTGAAATACTGACTTAAGGCAAATATCCGTGCCCCCGTGATGTGCTCCTACAGTGGAAGTTGTGATTTCAAGGCTATCCGAGTTTATTACAGCAGTAACTTGAAGATGGTGCCATTTCATAAGTACGTCAGCTAGTTTTGCCGTTTGCGTGGAGTTAAGTGACTAAAAGGTCGGCTGATGTTTAGATATTGGTATTTAACAGCGGTACTCATGGCTTGCTGAAGAATCTCCTTGAAAAGACCCCCGGAAAGCATCTACATTTCTGCCTATAAAGCACAAGGCTTCTTACTATTGCTATTTGTCCATTGGAAGAGGTACCTCAGTTTGGACGATCCAGAAGGCAAAAGAATAGAGACTACCGCCTTTTAACAGCTGTTAGAGAGCGGAGGTTGAAGATAATGTCGAGCATCTGAGCATCATAGTCAAGGGGAAGAAGATCGATGGTCCAAAAGAGAAGAATGACCTTCTTGTGATCATGTTTTCAAGACTCTGTTTCCGGCAAGCTAAACCGTAGTTGAAAATTACAACTGAAAATTTCGGGAACAACTAGGACGGCCGTTACAACGGACGGTTCTGGGTTGAGCTTGAGATCTTTACTAGTCGTAACCACAGTGGCTTGTTTATCGTAGAAAGATGTATAAAAGTGAGTCCAGTAACCGTAAAGTAGGGTAAAACCACCATTCTGATAGTTGTGGGTGAGGAAAACAGGAAGACTGTATTTTATTAGTGTTGAGAATTTAACTGTCGTTAGGCCGCTCACGCGCAATAGCAGATTATTCTTGGAAAAAGCTCCGCGAATTGAATTAGTTCCCTCGGGAGCGGCCATTTCTCCCTCCTCTTCACTCCGTTTAACGATTTCAATTTTTGCTGCCCCTTTACAAACTGTTCAAATATTTCGGTTCTTGCTCTTTCTGTAACATTGGTCCTGTTTCACTCTCACGGTCAACTTGACAGCAAATACATCCAAGTGCGATTTGTAAAGTTTTTATTCATTATTGTTCAATATTTGGATGCCGCGCTAATCACTGTAAGTGCTTCTTTTTGCAGTGGATGGCACTGATCGAACTTTTTTATTTCCAGGTCTTCAAGTTGCGAAAACCTGTTCTACATTGGGCGTGAAGGTCATCACCCCACGTCGATGCATCACGTCTTTATGACGGGATATGTCATATACGAGCGTGCAAGTGTGACTCCTGTACTTGCTAGTGTCTGCGGTCGATTGACTGTTCTTCGGGCTCACTAGTTTAGGATGCTTTTAGGTTGAGCCAGGACCTGCTCCCGCATGCAGCCCATAACCCTTGGTCCTCGGTTTGTAACATCGCAACGATTATGCTCGGCAGCTCTAACGGAAATAGAACTCGATCTCTAGAACGGAATAATAGGTGTGCCGTAAGAAGGCGGAAGCCTGCGTATGACGCACACAAGCGGAGCAAGCGGCTTCACCAAATTCGGCAAACTTTCAGATGAACAAGTCTGTTGGTGCGAAAGCCCTACAGGTTCAGGTGGGATGATCGCCTTAAGAGGCTGAACCGGTGGTCACAGTAAGGTAGAGGACTTCGGGGTGACCTCACAGAAACCTTCTAACTAAAGAAGCGGACAGCTGGTAGGAGCAGAGGATAGGGACAGCTATTGTCTCCCAGAAGCAATTCCACAGTCAGGGGGCATGCACTCAAGTTACTGAGGAAGGAAGTGAGGCCACAGAGGACCGCAGACCTCTTTCCCTCTAGGATATTAGGCCACTGGACTAGACTACTAAGCAAAGTACCTGAAGCACTGGCAGCAAAGGATTTCAGGAAACAGATTCACTGCATGCAAAGATGATTAAAGAGGCCTGTGGGTGAAAAACAATTCCCTCTCACACAGTCCCCCTTCCGTTACGTAACTTCCCTCCTCAACGGTACTCCCCATAGATATATATTATTTATTGTTTATCTACTTTGTTACCTTTAAGCCGGTCAATCATGAGTATCCTCTTGTAAAACGTGGCTCTGTAGGTGAGGGACCGTGGGTCACTAGCAGCTGGCAGCGAGGAATCTGTACATGGTACTCTTCGTCTGACCAAGTAGTAGCCAACTGCAAATTTCATATGCAAAACAAAATTGATTTGTTGTTTCTATGACGGTGAATTACAAAGCGTGAAAATACCGAATATGCGATGGCAAAGATTCAGAACTAGAGCCAAGGTCGCGGAGTGCACAAATGAGCACGTGAGTCACACCGGCCCTAGATTGTTGCGATAAAGTCGCTCGTTGGACACGAATAAACATGGGATGGTGCACAAGTAAGAGGGTCGTGCAAAACACACAGAGAAAATATATCGCCCAGTAGTTTCAAGAATTCTGGGTGGATTTCCACAATTAGTTGGTACGCCGCTACCAAAACCCACCAGATCTTGGCAAATTCGAAGGCCTGGGATTAAGGAGCTGATTATTACTACTTACCAAAACCCTGATGGCTGTGCACAAGCACACCAAAGGTGGCATCCGCAATCTGCTTACGTGTGTAATAGGCTAAACCGTACACAGTTCACCAGTAACGCCAAAGCAATGGCTCTTTCGGAGCTATCTGTAGTCTTCGTCTGGTAGGCAGTTCATAATCGTCAAGAACAGCATGATAGCTCGGAGACAGACAAGTGGCAAATATGTTTGGGTGTTCTGAATACACTGAGAACGTCGAACGCGCAAGCATTTAGGTGTGTGTATGCTTATGTGAGTGAGTGAGTGTGTGACTGAGTGCACTCAGAAAACAGTCTCAATGTGTGTAGTAGTTCTGGTAAGTGTCGAGTATCACTTGAAACCTCAAGATTATAGCACTTTGGGGAAATTCGACTCTGAACGGGAAAATCATCTTAAACAGGAACTGCTCTACTCATGTAGATACGGGCGGTATATTTGTGTGCAATAAGTATATGAACCTGTTACACTACATGAGAGTGCAGGGATTAGGCTGTGCAGGGGTCATACTGTATCATAAATTTCAGAATTTCTGGCTTCGTGTGGGCAGTCGTGGCCCTGGAGCAGAAAATTTCTTAGGTCCCAAACCTATTGTCCATACCCTGTTTCCAATGACATATTAGGCAGGAGTTCGTCGAAGTCAACACAGCCCTCTGTCGTAATTCAGAGAAGCCATTTTTCGGGGGGCGTTTGTTCTTCAGCTAGGAAAACTACGTCGCCAAAACGGAATGACCTCTTTTTGGTGATCTATTTTCTGGACTGTAGAGTTGGCAGGTACTTCCACGTCCACTGCCTCCAAAATACTTTTTTAGGTATTTGTTTTTCTTCCAGCCTTGGAAGTATGTGCACCTTGCTGTTGTTAGCAGCTGTCAGCCCTTCTCAGCTCTTCGTACTAGTGTTATAATCCACAAGGCGTGCCTTGGTGAATAGGTTGTTTATTGCCAATAACTCGTTCGGACATCGACAAAACAGAACAAACGTTACAAACATGCTTGTTTGAAAAGTCACTGTTACCCTTCACTTGAAGACAGTCACCATCCGACGGAGAAGCATTTGTGTGGTTTGCTTGCTGTTGTTTACCTTCTTGCGTTCGGTCTCCAGGGCGTAGCGGCGTTGGTAATCCACGAATGACGATAGTTCCGCTTTCAGCAATCAACTACTTAATAAGTAGTATATACTATCACAACACTAGTAATTTGTTCGCAGCCACAGAGACCCCCTTGGTGTTATTCGAAGCAACGGGTATTACCGGCCCAGCGTTCAGAACTTTTCGCCTCAGTAAGCAACGTATCCAAAGCCTCTTCACCCAAAGTTTGTTGTACAATCTAGGCCGCTAACATTCCTACAACAGAACGTATTGGTTTGTGCCATACACCTCCCCGGTGGCACGTCTGTGGAGGGTCGAAATGCCAGCACACCCTTCAATGTCAGTTTTACTCTTTGTCTGAACTTTATCTGGATGCCTCCACCATTTTTAAGCTCCTTCGGGGCTAGCACGAAGTTTCACCAGCGGCCTGAATAGATGTTGGTAGGTACAACCCCTTTGCCAACCGAAAGCTGTTTCGCTATGAGAAACGTTTCAGTTTTTGTTGTGTCTCCCACCCCCAAATAAACAGCCCCAGTCAGCAAGTGGGTCAATAGACAACAATTTCTTCATCACTGACCGTAAGCCCCGGGGCCAGAATAGGGATACACCTGTCTCCAAGAAAGACCACCGTAGTTCTGTTACTCTGGCCAATGGTAGCGGTAAAGTAAGTTGCCTTTCTACCACTGCGTTTTGCAGTTAGCGTCATACGCATCTAGCAATGACCCTCTTTGTAGAGGCTATTCCGTGCGTTATCCGGAATCCCTCAACAAGTGATTTTCCTCGGCATGTTTTTCTATGCTACGGCAATGCCAAATTAATAGAACCGTCACGACGTAATGGTATCGGATCTTTCGTATAGAAGCCCAAGTGGGAGGTTTTCATTTTTTCACCTGCTCTTATTGATCGATCGGCCAAGATTGGACTGTTTTTCAGCGGACTCTAAGCAAGTCCTTTCTTTCCTCGACTTCGTTTTCTTCGTTCAGAGTGGCACTTCCCTAGGAAGATGTTTTGCGTATGAGCTAGATGTGCCACCTTGTTCTCCGCTTACTAGAGTTCGCCGGAGAACGTCGGGCTGGTGCCAAAACTACTCTCCGATCTGGCATCTCTTAATATCATCAACTGCTGTTTGAATCTTAGCTAACATATGGCAGCTTTGGGCGCCTTGGTCCAAGAGAAGTAGCACAGTTTACTTAACAATACATAGTCAGTGGCACTGGTGATCAGTATCACGCGTTTTGGTCTTAAATCTGCGTTTCAAAATTTGGGCAGCGGGAATAACGGCAGATCCTTTTTTGGGCTGGTTCAGTAGACCCGATCCATTCATCCAGTCGAAAGACTTTTTATCCTGTAAGCCTCGACAGAAGAAGCAGGAGGGGCTGCTGGATAATCGCACCTAAATCCACCGGTCGTTGCTAGTCGAATATTGAATAACTGTTAGTCTGCTTGCCACGGATGTTCTGAGGCTAGTGCGAGCATTCCGGATGCAGTAAAGTACGATGAAGGAACCGGTTCAAAAGGTGTTTTTCAAGGTAACCCCTGCAAAACATTGTTTCAGCAGGTTGGACTCTTACAGAAAATACTGCTGCAACCGATCTAAACTTGAAGGTAGACACCATGTTTAGCGGGGTAAGCAGCCTTGGTAAATAACAACCTGATTTTCCTATACCTAAACGGCCGCGAGCAGCCACTCCGAATTATGCTCCTGATTTTCCCAGAATATGTGCCCATCTCCCATTTGTTTTGTGTCACTCGAAGATGGGCATCGCGGGATTCGTATTACCTTAGTTTACTGAAGGTTTTCGGGAGCGGGACCCAGTCTAGCCTGTCCATGGATTCAGAATGTCGGTCCAAGTCAAATTTCCTCCAACGAAGCAGTTGCAGTCGAATTTTTCCCGGAGGCAACCAGATAGAAACTAACCAAAGGAGGTTGTACAAACTGGACTCGATTGAGGGAATTCCTCTGCAAGTGTGTGAAAGGCAGGAACTAATCAACCCGAAAACAGCGTCTTCCTTCTCAGTGTTACACTGTGTTCCTGGAAAGCACTTTTTTGGGGGGTGATCCTTTGGGCTCCAGAACCCCTTCTGCTTCCTTGTTGTCCAAAATAGCCTCTTTCACCCCTGCAATGCCTGACATCCGTTTCCTGAGTCAGAAGCCACCCTTCGGTAGTTCCGTCAACCTCGCAAGGATTTTTGCGGCCGTGCCAACGTTTTCAAGCAAACAACGATAACCTCTGACACAGGAGTCGTTGGTTACGCTCTATGCCACTTCTCGGTTGACCGGCGCTCTACAATCGGCTGTTGTATCCCATGTGGCATAGTGCGCACAGAAGGGTGATGGAATCGGTCGGATGAGCATTCATCCCAGATTCTGCCGAAGATATGTCTATATCCTTCTCGGCCCATCATAACGGTTGCAAAGTGCGGCCAGTTTAACGTGTGAGAAAAGCGTGGTGACTGATTCTTGCAAAATTCAAAACAAAGTCCACCCCAAATGACCAAGTTATAGTAAGCGACAAATCAAGCAAATTAATTTCAAGCCTACGTATCTTGCCTACTGAGAAGGTAGCCCTCCATACCTAGGATAAAATGACACCCTCCAGCCTCACCCCATCATTTTCTCCTTTTGTACAAAACAGCAAATGCCCAACGACCAATCTTCAAACCTTTGGCCGCGACCCCAACTATCGTACTGCCCCCTATAGACCTCTAACACCTTCCCGATATCTGGATGAGCCCAACCCACACTCTCTATACAGCCGTCCATTGAATCATTGCTTAACTCCGTCTGTTCTTTCGACTTGTTATCCTCAGGCGGGGCTTTAAAGACCATTTGATTACAGTGCATCACACAGTGCTCACCAGTTCGCCACCTACATGCTGCCTGCCCCACCCGTTTCTCGCGGCCTGCATATCGAAATCCTCAAACAACTGTGACCACCCCGTCCCCCACGGCCACCGATAGCTTTGTTTTTCTTAGCCTTCCCTCTGAGCAGCGAGATGAGCCTCGATGCAACGGCTACTCCAGTGTTCTGAGATTTATCCCTGGACCCACAAACATTCGGTCTGCCAGTTGCCAAACTTTAAGGTTCACTCCGTACTTCACCTGCTTCTTTCAGCAGCCTCAACAATGGACTCCAGAGGGGTCTACAGGGAACCACTGGTGATGCAGCACCCCAGGTGTCCCCCAACCGAAGGCACCCAAGAGTGCCCACCAGGACCCGGCCTGCTGACCTCGAAAAAGAAGCCTTCACAGCTTAGTAACACCACCCAACATTCCTTCCCGTGCTTATAGCTCGTTCAGTCTTGACCAAACTAAGTTCCCTCCAGGAGGTAGCTCATTCCACTAGTGGTGACTTCATATTCGTTGCTGAATTCTGGCTAACTGCTTCCATCCCAGCTGGCCTAGCCTCGCTTCCTGACCACCAGATATATAGACTGATTACGATGGATCTTTGTGAAGGTATCTTCGTAAAAGTCAGCCTCAAATTTCCAGCTTACTTCTCCTCCCACAAAGCCCTTGATTTTACTTCAGAGTCCATTTGGTTGAAAATCCTTTTACATTATTCCTCACGGTGTAGTGTTTGCACCTATTGGCCTCCACATTGTCCCCTAACCGATCATTCTTAAATCGTTGACTCCTTTAACTACTTCGCTCAGGCTCCATCAGGCAACAGGCTGACTGCTGGTGATTTCAACGTCTATAGCATACACTGGCAAACCTATGCAGCACTAAACGACCCAGCAGAATTGGCTTTCGGCTTTCAAGCGGGCCCCTGGATCCAAGGTGTATATCCTCTAGCCTGGAAGAAGGACCTACTGGACTTAGTCATCACCGCGGGGATATCCAGCATGACTCCCGAAACCATAGGTTACTTTTCGGCATTGACCACATAATGCCTCCCAACAGGTTTCTCCCTCCCAGAGTGACTTCCATCTTCCCACACAAAAACTGGGGCCATTTCGCCATGACGTATGACCAACATCTTGCATCTTGCCAGTTTCATAATAATCCCATACCCACTCCAAATGGGACTCCAGCAACAAAAGCAGAGGATATCATGTAAAACATCACTCAAAAGGATTCAGAGTAAACTCTGGAGAATGACTGCAGCTTGTTCAGAATCCCTTAAAATCTCTCTTGGCTCGCAGATATCGCCCCACTCAGAATATTCGGACCACTCCTAGTAAAATTGCTCTAAATCAGGGAAGCCAAGCCCGAAGGAACTATGGGAAATCTTCCAAGTTATCCCGTTTACTGAGGATTAGAAACAAACGGCATTCTTCAGGTAGCTTATCTACTAATAAACAAATCTTATATTACTTTGGTTGAAGCTTTCGCTGAAGCTTTCCTCCCCTGGTTTTCGGAGTCCGTGGGGCACGATCCTCTTGTCTATGTCCACAACTTTGCACCATCAACTAATCATACTCTGTACCCTCTAGAGTTTACCCTTCAGGACGTACCCAAGCCTCTACCACGGATTCGTTTTTCACTAGACCCTGGTCTCGACAGCTTCCCGCACGTGTTCCGAAGTCTTGGTCGAATCGACGTGGTGGTATTGCTTCTTAATATATCCAATTTTTTCCTGATGTACGGTATCTTTCGTCAACAATGAAAGACACCTTTGGTGATTCTCTTACCATTAAAGAGGACCAATTTATAATTTCAATGACTATCACTTCATTATTCACAGCCTTTCTATATAGAGGTTATTGAAAAGACTGACAAACCGGCATTTGGCTGGTAGTTGCTAATTCAGGATCTTGTCCACACTGGTCACCGCCACTCCCTCGGAGCGCGTTCTAGCACTACTTGTCAACTTGATCTTCTCGTTCCGGTTACCGAGGCAGCGGGCAAAGGCAATTCATTTCCTTGATATGACAAAAGATTTCGATCGGGTTCCTCACACCAGCTTGCCCTAAAACTCTATCAGTAGAAGATCTTTGGGAAGCTGCGCGCATGGTTCACTTCATATCTTTTGGATGGATCCCAAGAGGGTTTTCACAGAACACCACGGGTCATGACCAGATCCCGCCGATAGTATTGTGGTATAAGGCAGTTATATAGGTTCACTGTTGTCTCTACTCAACTTTAAGGACGTATTTCCTACAATATGCCATGGCATTCGTTTTCATTTTTCTAACATTATCAGACTTGTGTACGATTTCCAATCTCACGCCATTCAGACTTCCACTAAGGATACAACCAGTGACCCGGAAAGTCTAAATCCCCGGTTCCCAGTCTGGAGAAAAAAGTCTCGGCTAGCAAAAGAACATACATGACCTTAAGGTGTCAGGTTCCTCCAGAACCCTGTCCATCCTCGACCACCCCATTTCGCACAACCCGTCTGTTCGAGGCCTTGGTCCCTGTGCTCATGCATAATTAAGCTTTCCGAGTATATTCCGCCCCAAATTACTAAGACAGGATGAACCATTTGTCTCATTACTATGACTTTTCGGTTAAACAAATGTCAACCGATTACCTGCAAGTCCCACGCCAGGCCTGCCCTTGTAAGCCGTCCCATTATCTTCGCTAACAGGAAGAGATCTGGCTGCATTTCTTTGAAACTCGTGTGGCTCAGTTTCACAAAATAATTGGTGGGACTTTTTCCAGCTCATAGTACAATAGTAAACGTATTCTGCTCAATTTCGACCCTACGTGGCGGAGCCGCACGAAGCTTTGCCCATGCCTCCTGTTGGGGTTACATAGCCGCCTGGCCTTTTCATTTGCTGAAACTATTCGCCCCATCCCCTACACAAAGTGTCCTAAGCCGTCTCTCACTGCTGCTTTCTTACCAATACCAAAACTGGCACTGGGATCCAACAGTTTCTTTGAAAATTATTCAACGTTGTTGAGCACACTGTCCATAAATATCCAAGCTATTTTCTCTATCTCAGTTCAGAGATTCACCTGAGTACATTCTGCCTGTTCCTACAGTGATCCTTCCTACCTGCCAAAGTGTCACCCAACAGCCGGTCTATGAAAATGGATTTTGTCACTAAAGTTATAGCACGATTTCCTGAAACTTCCACTAATAGCCCACTGACAAAGGCCAGAGGGACTATTTCCCATCACAATTTACTGCATGTAATGTGCGTAATAGTAAAATACAGTTTGTTGCCCTTTGTGACTGTAAGTCAATTCTCGCAGGTCGAGCAAAGCTTAGCCAATTCAAATGAATCCCAAAACCAGAACAGAATTGATTCGTATTTCCCACGGTACTAAATTGAAATTCTCAAAAGGGACAAATACATCAAACCTCAAGTATGCTGCCAAGCAGACTGCACTGTAAAACCCAATGGTTTAAAGCACCGTGGTTCTGGCATGACGGTCAGAAACCCTTCAAGGCCAAATTCAAATGCCTCGAACGGATGAACAAACGTGCAAAAGTGTGGTGACCGGACATGTTTTTCGAAGCAGTGTCAGCAGTAGTCAAATTTACAAAGCACGTCGAACATTTGGAAGGATTTTCAGTATTTGTTCTTTACAGTATTTATGACTAGTTAAATGCTTGCCGGTTATCGTAATCATGGACAGAGACCAAAATCTCCCAATGAGAGCTAGTTCCCACTAGACTCTGCCTTACTAAACTCACCTGTCGGTCTTTGCCACTGCAACTGGACAACGGCTCTCTCCCGCTGTATAATGTTAGGTCAGCGACAAAAAACAACTTTCTATTATCCCGAAGGTTTCTGGTCCTTAGAATTACCCTCCAGTACCAAACAAATGAATGGCGCTGGGTCCTAGGACAATGAGTTCCTTCGCCCACTAACTTACCTCTTGATTTCGTGAGTCCTTTCCCAATCAGCCTGGTTTCCATTTCTCTCGGCTCTTTTGCCCAGCCTCAAGTTGCTTTCCTCAATTGCCTCGCTCCAGAATCAGTTATCTCAAAGTCCAACTTTCTAATGGATACCTGTTAGCCTCGGTTCTCCTGCCTAACACTTTCTCATACGACTACCGGCCTGAGTCCCACTGGTTTCCGAATCTACCACGCGCCTACGACTACTACCTTGCTCTCTGTCCTACCACACCATCTTCCATGAACACATCTAACGCCGCTCATACAAGATGACCTTAAATGATCTCTGAGAGTCTTCGGCACGGTCCGGCGCCGTACGAGACCGGTAAAAGTGTGAGGCTTGAGCCTCACAACACTTGTTGTCTTACTCGGTTTGCTTGCTCAGCCCTGCTTTGCACTTTTTCAGCTCGTGCTGGCAAAACCCCTGCGTCAAAGGCACTTTTACCATAGCCTCTTTCGGAAACGGGTAACTGCGGCTGAGAAAAACGGCAAGCACTTGGAAAATCTTGGTCGGATTGGAGGACTGTTGAAAGTTCTTGCATGGGCTCAACCACCCTTCTCTTAGAAAAAAAGTAGAAAACGAAGGACCTACCGGGATCCGTTCGATCCTCAAGCATCACTAGTTTTGGGCTGTGAAGAAGGTAGTGAACCTTCGTCCTCGGAAGCCTCTCATCATATCAGACCGGATCCCGAGCGGAGGTTGCCGAACACCCCCCTGCCCGCTCCACATGGTTTTGGTTCTTGCGCACGAATCCAGCCGGGGTGATATCGCACTGGACTCTCCGTAAATACTTATCTATCTCCCGCCCTGAGCTTCATCCACCCCATAACCTCCATAAGCAGGCACGTATGTTGATGCCAGTTACAAAATCCACCGTAGCCTTGACTTCTATCCCACTACTCTGCTCAACTGGTCCAATACCAGACGACAAACTCGGGTCACTATAGCTCTATGCACGTACATGGCGGGAAGTAGGAAAAACCGTTCGTGTTTTATATTTATACATATCTGTCTCCTATTTTTGTAAAGGAGTGGCTTTCTGTACGTCCCAGCCTCCAACTCGCTCTCTAGCTTACGATCCGGCCCAACGGCAATCGTCCACGAACCAAGGCCCGACACCAACCTGCAGCATCACGCCTGTGAATACCCAAAGGCTGCTCTTGTCACATATCTTTTAGACCTACGGCAAAAATCTGGCTCTCGGGTCTTTAGTGCATCCCCGTTGCTTCTTCGTCTAGTCCTTGGACCCAATATCCCCTTTGTGCCCTCAGGGCCCGATTAACCCCGAATGACGAGATTTCGTGTGATCCTGCCGGACCAGCAATCATTGTCTAGGCCTAATAGCGTAACTGCAGTTAGTCCCTACGAACAGAAATTTACGGTATCTAGGACCCATTGCGTGGTACGTTGCTGAAAAACTCACTACGCCCCCTGTCATTAACCAGATCCTTAAGGAGGGCACAGACCCCTGTAACACTTTATCCCCTCACGTCCATGGAGGTCACCACCAATACTCTTTTGTGTCACCAAGCTAATGGTGCCCCCTTCTTCCCTATTTCCGTCCGCAATTTGCTCATGCTGACCCTCAGCTGGAACAACCTCCGGGTCGCTGCCCTCCCTTTCGTTTTCAGTTCAATGGTCATCCGACCATAGCAAGGCCTGGATGTGACATATCACCTAGGATGCTTATCACTTTAATTTATCATTCCCTCTGCCTGCAGCCTAGCTAATCACCGTTCACAGAGTATACAATCTGGCTACTCAGTTCCATCCACAAAAGGTCTGGCCAATGCCCCGCATGTTTTGAGGAGGACATCCGGGAACTTGGTACAGCAAGAATTTCCAGACACCAAGACCATGCCACATGACGCCCATCTCCATAACTATCTACCGTCATCCGATCGCTTTCCTCAAAACTGCCTGACCACTTCACCTGCTCTCATCTATTATGGCCCCCCAGCTGCGGCTTTCCACCCAGCAGGCCATCTGCTTGTCGATACCGCAGAACACATCTACACCCTCATGGTCAGCTGCCGACTCAGAAGTCCACACCTGGGCGTCTTAAGCTTTCCCACTTAGAGCAGGCCATCGTTTGCCTGGGTCATTTTCTTAATAATTACTGACCACCCCCCCCCCCCTTCCAATCGAAAAGAGAAAAGTTACAACAAAATCCTACGGAAGCGCTTCCAGTCTTATCGGAATAATATACTTATTCATCACACATCTTGTCTCATTCATACATTCCATCAATGATGGCTTGGTTTCCATCCCCTCTCCTTTCAATATTATCAAACCACTATCTTGATTATATGGTTCTTCAGTTTTTGGTGCTCCATTTCTGTCTTTCCGTTATGATAATTTTCCCATCAGCATTCCAGATAGACGTAGATACTTGAGGTTCCTAATTTATACTGAATGTCCCTTTATCCTTCCAACGAGTACAGCTCACGCATACTAGACTCCTGCGAAGCTCCCAATCACACCTGGTCCTCGATGTTCGCCAGTACTAACCTACTGCAAAACACTCTATTTGCCTGCCCCACTGTCTTATTTTCGATCTCTTCTAGAACTTTACCGCTTATACAAGTCGTACTTCGCCCGAGAAATCCAGAGCTTCTGCAGTATCTTACCTCCGCTTGACACTGTTGTAAAGTGGCCATCATCGTTTTATATCCTTCTTGAATAATGCTTATTTCTTCAATCCGTGAATGAAGCTGTACATATTGATCTCGCACCTATGCATGCTTATAGACCAAGTGGGGAAATAAGTAAATAATATAATTAGCGTATCATCAGCGGTTCGAGCCAGTAAATCCTAAGGCCCCTTGGGCAGCCCTCGAGTGGTCCACCCTATGGTCTGTGGTGATTTGAGGTCTGGCTCGCATTTCACTTGCTTGAACTCCACTTAACTTTTGAACCTTTTTAGTGACCACCCGGTGGGGCCGTCTGAGACTTCCACCAGAGGCTCTAACCTTGCAGCAAGCCATCAGTCACTGAATGTTGTCTGTGGAAGTCCTGTTATTTTTCTGTAGCCCTCTTTGTGCCAGTCTTGGAAGCAACATAACACATTCTGAAAGTATATTCCCTGCCTGTCCCTTGCGGTAGTGCGCCAGATAAAGTAAAAGCCGAGAATCGCCCCGAAATCTGCCTTCAACGCAATACTCAGACAGCTTTCCGAACCTTTAATGGGCAGACAAACAGTTCGAAAAAGATTCTAGTCGCACTTTATTTAAATCAAAAGGATTATCCTCCACGGATTCTGCCATTCAAACAGTGAGTGTTGTTCTTAAAGTATCGTTTAGCATATTGCGACCACTCAGGGAAAGACAAATGTCCAATGCCCATTATTTCGCCCTTACTTTACCTCTGGTAGTCGTGTTTTACTCCTCGGCAAGTGTCAAAATTAGTTTTGCCACTTCCGCCGCACTCTTCACCTCGAACAGCTAACTTTTCCCGTCCAACTTTAACAAGTTGGCAACCTGTCCTTCAATTCAATAACAAATCAACCCTAGACCTATGGGCAACCGAGCTAACCATAGAGCGACCCGAGTACCGCAGCCTGAGCAAGAAACACGACCGATACCCACGGGTTATTGGGTTTGTGTCATCTGTAGGGCACTTCCTTCGATTCTTAACGGTTTACCAATTTGCTGCGTAATTACGTAGCTCAGTGGCTGCCACGGCTGTGAACCACTGCACAGCGCAGCGAATTGAAAGTATGAGAGACGATTAGTGACCGATTCCGACGAAATTCGAAAAAAGGTCCGTTCCAAATAGCTACTGCATCCTATCAGACAAGTAAACGAATTTTACAATAACCAAACCTCAATGTTGAACCCCCCTCCCCCCTGCTCTTCAGGCCCCAAGGGTATGCAACGACTCAACAACCTCAGCTACGCTACAAAAAAGGCTAACAGCAGAAGTTAAGGTTACCGAACACAGTCACGGCATAGTTTGAGCTCAGCGGCCAAAGCCCCAGGCAGTGGTGGGGGTCCGGTTTGTGGCGGATATGCAGCGCAATAAAAAGCTATCTGAATTCCCGTAAAGATAGTTCCCATATACGAAATAAAGTTGTCCGTATATTAAAATGTCGATGAACGGAACTATTTTCTTAAACCCCTTTGCAAGAACAATATTCCATTTCTGTCCCCCACGGGCACTTTCACTGGTGAATCATCCCCCTTTTATGGCCGATATCGCCACCCTACCTATCCTGAACCGGAACATAACTTCAATCGGTAGTGCTGTCTAGCCTTATCCTTCTAACAAACAATCGCTTATCGATTCTCCCCTGCATTTTGAAGCACAATCCAAAACGACAATAAGCATTCTTGGCTTTTCAAGGTTGAAAACCGGATGGTGTGGAAAGTACCGTATCTTCCTCCCGAAGTTAGATCTAGTGGTCACTCCTTCTTCGTTACCAAGGGTTTCTCTGAGCACCATTGCTTTTGAACGCCGCTTCCAAAGATGGTTACCTAGACAGAAACTCTACTCTAATTGCAGCCATCCGTTGTGAACTTAGTTTTGTGGTTCACGAAAAGGTGTATCTAGACACTCCACCTAAGTGGTACTTTGAAATGGCTCCACAGGCCTCGGGTCCCCTTGAGTACCCTCTTCCGCGCTAGGTTATCCCCCCGGACTAATATTAGACGACCATTCCCGAAGTCGTGAGGCTCACGGCCCAGGAAAGGATACAACTTTTTTTCTTCGCTCTGCTTTCTTTGGAAATGCAACCCACTGATCCTCGCTGGAGGGTAGCAAGCGGCCCGCTCGGTTCAAAACTTTCGCCGTTTGACGTCCAATAGATTTGCAACACGGAACCTTTTGCGCTATCCAAGCAGAACGAAGCTTTGCAAAGCCTAACTCTCCTCCACTGTCCAGTAATCTGTCTTCCGGCCCACCATCTGCAGAAGACACAAATTGCGGCCAAGACTAGTACCCTGAACACGCTCGTGTTTTTCAGTGGTCTGTCCTCCAGCCCACCGGTGGCACTCAGGCAAAAAGATAATCAAAAGATCCGGAAACGTTTGGGCCCCACAGTCGCACCCATGTACTACCGCAGAACTTCAAGACTGAGAGGCTGATCCGCATCGTCCCTTTGATCTATATAATCCCCATTGCAACGTTGTGGGCGAAGCACAGGGCACTATCAGCTCCCTCATGTATGGTCCGGCACATAATGTGGCTCGTCACAGCGAAAAGGTCCACTTGGTCATCTCACCAGTTTACGGTAGCTACGCCCCTGAGGTGAGGCCATTTTGGTAAAACAAAATTCACTCATTTAGATGCTTGCATCGGCAAGTAATTCAGTGTGAGTGCTTCCGCAGCCTCAACAAGTTCATTGTCATCTAGGCAGAAGATTTGCATTCCTACGCGGCCCGCAGCCATAATCTGGGTCTCATCCACCGTGCTTACTGTCAGTGACGTGAGAATTCATCGACCTTGGTGTTATCCCTCAAAACGCTTCACGGAGTCCGCCTCGGATCCGCTGTCCACAAAAGTCAAAGCTCTAAACACCCAAATAAGGGTCTCCACTCCCACAACGACTGCGCCTGAACGAACTGGTCTGTGATCGGCTCGTGACACTAAGTAGACCAGGCTCGGCTTCGGACTTCTTCTGATACTGCTCTCA
This sequence comes from Fasciola hepatica, assembly GCA_948099385.1. Classification (NCBI taxonomy): domain Eukaryota; kingdom Metazoa; phylum Platyhelminthes; class Trematoda; order Plagiorchiida; family Fasciolidae; genus Fasciola; species Fasciola hepatica. The sequence goes on from CANUEZ040000019.1 coordinate 11,525,052, forward strand.
CCTGGTGATTTTATCCACGATGCCTTCCCGGGCCACCTCGTTTGCACCCAGCTCTCACTTGACAGGCCACCGTTGGGAGTGAATCAATATGACAAAAAGCAAGCTGCTCTAGCCAAAACCAATACACTGCGTCCATTCACCGTGGCCCCAGGGAAACTGGGGCAACCTGTCACTCTGTGGTTTGTGTCATAAGCCTGGCAGTCCAGCAGATTAAAGCCCTCACTGGAACAGCTTTGAATTTTCATCCAAGACCGGTGTTTAAGGTGATCCCTCGCCCTATTTTGTGCTTGACTGGTACTCTTCCTGGCCACTCTGTTGTTATCCCACGCGAATCGATGAAGCCTGTTGCAGGCTATCACCGCTTGCCCGCCTTAGTAATTAGTCAGGTCCTCGAACTCAGCTTCACGGTCACCCCGGGTTTAATGTTCCGCTTCTTCGGCCCAACGACTCAGTAGTTCAGAGGACAGATGACCGAATACTACCTCTAATGTGTGCACAGCTTCGAGATCGTGCCTATAGCGTAGAAGTTCTGGAGCTAACAAACAATTTTGCACGTTTGAGTAAGGAGCAGGCTTTTCCTTGGTTCACCTTGCCCCACACTTAACTCCATCGGACAGGTTTCAGGCTACCTTAAGCCGTCGGCCGAACACGACCCTCAGAATCTTCCTTGCTCTTGTAAAGCCCTGTTGTGGGCCAAGCGTCCAACAGCCATGGATAACATCTTTAGTCCGTTCTCTGCCATTGTGGGTTAGATGAAGCATCCTTTGCTCCATATGTGGCACCTCGACCCCCACGAACTTTTCACACTGCTCCACAAACTTGCGGTAGTTTTCCGTACGCCGGTCAAAGTTTCCTAACTCCACTCTATGAGGATCGAGCTATATTGGAGCTGGTGCCGTTCGCTTGGAGGCCGGCTCGGAGCTTCCCCCTTCAAGATGGCCATGCCTTTTATTCGCAAAACATTTGAAGATTCATTCGTTCAGCTGTCTTTGATTACCTTCATCTGCTGCCTATTGCCCTGAAAACAAAGACGGCCCTTCCAGTTCAGATATCCCTAACTTAAACATATCAAGACTCACACTTGAGTATTTTATCGGGGGCACGCAAGCTGACACTTACAAGACTAACAGGCTCAACATTGTCTGAAAAACCAAAAGTACCCTATCCCCCCACCGACCTAAAGCAATACTTCCCGTACCGGCGGCAGCTGTCTTCGTGTTACTTTGGGCATGTTTTAGTTTTCTCAAAATCTATATAGACTATTTTGGGTGTCGCTGCCTTAGTTCGAGTAGTCTTTGGCTGTCGCGAATCTGAACTTCCAAGCACGTCTGATTTCTTGCTTCCACAACATCGAGTTATAAAGTGAACCACCTAAGGGGCATACGAATGCGAAACATGAGGCCACAAACACTTAAAACAAAAATCCAGTTCAAGTAATGAGAAAGCAAGCAAGTGAGCTTCACAAGTCCAAAAGGGTATGACGAAATCTCCCATCGGATGGGAATAAACAAGAATCGATCCACAAATACCGATTTGGGGCAAAATATACAAGGAAAGCACATTATCAAGTATTTTACGACTACGCAGCACTGCGGAGCTCTCGGAGGACTTCCCACATCTAGCATTAATATACCTCCCTCAGATCGGAGAAGAGTGGCCGGAAGTCCTTTCCTATCCGTTTATTATACCATTAGATTTAAAAAAACCTGCTTAACTTTATTCTGACTATGAGTGAAGCCTGGCCAAATTGGGAACTCCGAAGTCAGGACAACTACAAATTATTCACACGCAAACCACACAAAAGCCTCAGCTGCTAGGTCACAAAGGATAACAATGAGGACCAGATTTCTGCGAAATCTCTGTTGGGCACGACTGTCAATGTAGTCTGAGGTAAGTCAAAAAGATGCCACGGCACACACGAGGGGGATGTAAACAAACGTCCAAAGTAGAGATTGATGTGTCGAGTTTGTTCGAGGATCGACAATACTAAACCCCTTTGAGAGAACATGAAAATGGTTGAGGATGATTTCTACAAATATACGTTACAGCTCGTCCTTTCCCTTCATCGCAGCACCCGGAGATGCGCATTACAGTACACCTCACAGAGCAGAAATGAACCACTTTTGCTGAGCGCCCGCTTATGGGCTAAAAAGAAAGAAATTAGTGACACCGAATGGATACGCGGGTGTCCTATAGTGATCTCCTTTATATGGGTACTCTTCTTTACCTGAAAGGCTTTCCGTCCCATTTCCCCGTTCTCGCTCTTCTTTTGTGGTTTTTCTGACTCGCCCGAATAAATAGTTTATCATGAAGGCATACCACTATTTCCTTAAGCTCAGCACTGACGGGGGTGTTTATCTTTATGAAAGTTGACCCGAAAATTGGAAGTAGGTGTGGAGACTGAAGTAGGGGAAGCTTGGTACTCCCATTGTTGCAGCACCTGGAGATTCGTGTAGCCCACTCCGTGCAAGGAGCTAGAAGTTTTGGCTATCTCCGTCGTGGCTCTGGAATCAACCTGAACCCAACCTAAACCAGAGTACCGGGCCCTTTGTGAAGCAGTTCTGCAATATTTTTCACAGATCATAATAAGTCGGGTTAGGTTGGGTCACGGTACTTAGACTTGAGCTAATAACTTTAAGTTTCTTGCGCTTCGGGCTCGAGGGTTCCCGCCGTGCCGTGACTTCTAGGTATCCAGCATAGTTCGGCGGTTCGTAAGAGCTGAGGGGAAGAGAAGAATCAGGCTCACCCTCAGGAACAGATGCCTGGCAATAATGTAGAGTCGGCGTGACTGTTTTTCGTTCTTTCCAAGTGAGACGTAAAATGAGCCTTAGAATAACTTAAAGATATAGGTACTGAATGACGATGATTAAGATGATATAAAGGCTGTTATAGAGAGAGATACAAAGAAGAAACCATAAGGTGAGGAAGTGCAGTACAAGGCTGTGAGGGGCAATGGAGGAAGGAGTGAGAGGAAGAGAATAAAACAGCTACTTAGGACGGTACGTCGTTGTCTGAGAATATCCCTGTCCAGCTCGTATCCAGTTTGTGCGTCTAAGCGACTAAAGGGGCTGCCGTCGCCTTGTGCTGGGGTAGCTTGTTTCTATTGTGTCGATATCACTTGCGAATAGGGACCCCGGGCTGTCTGGTATTGTGACCACATCATTTACATGTGCTAGAAAAATCAGGGGTCCCAGAGCGAAACCAAGTGGCACCACCACTTGCTCGGGTCAGAGTATACCTGGTGTTTTCCGCCTGTAAGGAGAAAGCCCCGTCACTCAGGTAATCCCCGATCCATCTCACAAACGGTGGGGCCGCCCAGCTACCTTCAGTCTTCCCAACAAGAAACGGAGGTTTACAGGGACAAAAGCATTTTGAAAGTCCAAGTAACTTACCTGCAATTTTTCCCCTCGGTTTGATCTGCTAGTTACTTCATTGAAAAATGATAGCAATTAGGTGGGACTGGATCCTTCTTTGAAGCACTGGTGTTGCTGGCCTGAAATCAGCTGGCGAATCTGCAGATGCTTGGCTAGTCGGTCTCTGACCAGTCTCTTTGATGCTTTGATTGCGGTTGGTGGTAAGCTTGATCGACGGTGGTTTATTGCTATCTCCTGTTTGCCCCTTTTTAAATGGAAGCAACTTGCGCCAATCTTCTGTCGGCGGGCAGCCCCTCAGCGCAAGAAGTATGTATGGCGGGGTGAACACCTTTCCGTCCCTCTGTCTAGTTATTGTCCAGCCTGCTCGGAGATAGTTTGTCTTCAGTGTTACTAATGACTTCTCCATCCATGGCAACCGTCTGCTAGATCACGGTGGTCTCGAGCTGTCTCAGGGTGTCTGGTCTATGAGCACCTTCGAAGAAGCTCCTTACGGTATGCCCTTCGTAGTAAGCTATTGTTCACTGCTATCCGCTTTCGCAGACTGTACATCCCACGGCGACCCTTACTGCAGCCCTAGAGCGGACATTGTTACGACTAGCCTCAAGATGTACCTCGGCTGTGCTCTTTAGGGCCGCTTTTTATCTCGTCTGGCATTGTTACTGCACCCTAATGACGCGTTCACGGGCTCCAACATATCGCTGCAAACTCTGGTGCCTACCTGATGACTGATGATGACACCAGGCGTTGCGCTTCGTCATTTTCGGCGCTGTGAATCGGTTCGTCCGCCATGGTGATTTACCCAGTCTTTTGACGCTCTTGACTGGGGTGAATAAACCGGTCAACCCGAGGGGTGGTTCCTTATATTAGCCCATCCTTCTTTCACTATCTCCGTGAGCTCCCTGGTCAACCTTAATCACTGCTTCTCCGATCGCGATGAGGTCCGAACTCCCGAAGTGCCTTGGCATCTCACTGGGCATCCCAAGAGGGGCCCTTTTGGTCGGAAATCTGATGACCACGTGCTCTCTTCCCCCAAGCGAGGAATAAGCTCAAGTCCACTTACAACCTCCAGTAATCTAGTGAACTAGGTCAATCACACTCGGGGCCTGTCCTTCCCTCAACCGAGTCAGTGGGCTGACGCCTCAAAACAAAGTTGTGCCATCCACCAGCCCCAGTAATTACCTGCTGGAGGTGGTGTCAGTCGGAGAAGGAAGGCACCCCAATTTGTTCCGAGGGAGCTGAAGTCCCACACTACTAAAATCCGGGGTATCTGTGAAGCAATCGCGGTCGGAAAATCGAACGTTCGAAGGCCAACTTCTGCAGTGGCACATGGGGTGAGGTACACTCATACTATATCCATTGAGCTTTCCGAGGTTGGAAGACGGCATAATTAAGCTTGTACTTTTGAGGTGTATATGTCTCTCTGGATTTTTGCTCGAAGTCTACTTTGACCGGCAGTATCGTTCCTCCTCCTACCCCGCATCCTCTTTGTTCTTAGGCGCAATGTCCCTTGGTGGAAAGTAGCTCCTTTGATGCACCCCGGTGTAGCCATGTCCCTGTTGTAGCAATGCAGTCGACTCCCACTGTTTCAACTTCGAGTTCCCTCCTCTTCTTTTCCAGACTGCAAGTACCGCTGTACACCACTCCGATCTCCTCATGGGAGGTACAGTATCACCCAACTGTCGGAATTTACCGACCTGTCCCCCAGCTGGCTCTAGCACTCGTCGCGTAATAACCCCCACCCTGTTTTTACCCTGGAATGGTGTGTTTGCAGCGTGAATCCAAACTGCTGCTGGTTCTGCTATCCTTATAGTGGGATTCTTGTCCCACAGTGGGTGTGCCGGTCACCGGAGATGCGGGTTGGGGCGGATGATAGGCTACAGTTAGCAGTCACGAACTCGTCCATGGGGTGCGTGTGCTTCCCTCATAGGTTAAATTCCCACCAGAATTGTTTTTGGTACCTCTCCTGAGTGACCTGGTTCCATTAGCAGAACTCCATTCGTGAGTCCGGCGGCTTGATCCCATCCTGCCAGGAACTTATCCCGGAAAAGTGGGTGCCCAAACCCCTCTAAAGGATCCAGAGCCCCGATTTTCTCTTTGGTTAGATTACCAGAGGCTCAGCCGGAAAGGTTCTCACCAGAGGAAAGTGCTCGGGCGCTCCGCTCTGCCTGGATAGGTTTTAAACTGGAACCTCAGCTACTTGGACCACTGTCTAGTCGACGAGCAGATCCGCTCAGGTATCCCCTTTGTGACGATATTTTCTCCCTTTAGATGGCAATTTACCGCATCCTGTAAACCGGATGCCTTGTCCGCAAGGGCCCTCTGTAAACCCTCAGGCCTGGCTTCCATTTGTTTGTTGGTATCCTTGTCCTGTAGTCCCCCGCGAAACACTTCAGTTTCACAACCAGTGGACATCCCACCATTTCAACCCCCGGGCAGCAGTGACACGCAAACACTCACACGAACAGTACAGGTCCCATTCCGGCATAGGTGCTCAAATTAGACTAAGATTACCACGAGAAATCTCGCTAAACTTCCAATGAGGCAACTGTTTGCTTATGAAGCAAAACTTCCGTTATTTCTCGCTTTCATGCCGCCTTTCAGGATGCCGCACATGGGCGCAGCCAGAGCAGCTGAACTGCGCTTTGTGTTCACTGGAGTTTCTAGGTTGGATTCTCGAAGGAATAAAGCCTAGTAGCTGAAAGAAACTGACTCACGATGAAGCAGTAAGATATCTAAGGTGAAAAGGAAATAGTACAGACTTAGGATACTCCCCAGCGGTGGAGACAGAGAGGCAGGTTATATTTTGAACTCGATTCGAAGGCATGTTCACTGGTGGCACGACTTCGTAGGCTTGGGCTTCCCTCAGGCCGAGTCGTGGACTACGCCAGTACACAGTCTATAACCTTTAGTTATTTGCTCGCGATATGGTATCGATTGTACTTGACAGCTTGCAAAGGAGGATAATTGGAAACGCTGGGGCTGGACAGGGAGTGTGTTTGAGGAGCATAAGAAAGCGCAGACAGTAGAAACAGGTGGACCAAGTGGCATCATAAAACTCACTAATAGCTCAAATAAACTAATTCGTTAGGGTTTTCAAGTTTTGCCGCACTGGCAGCAATACAGGTGTCTCGCCAAAGAAGGTCGACCAAAAGGGCTCCAAACCGTGTTTGATAAGTCTGCTTTGGTGGCGCAGGCGTTTTTCATGACTCCTGCCGCAATGAGACACAACGAAGAAGCCAGAACAAGCCGTTACTTACGATTCACACAGGCAGCCGTGCTTCGGCCGCAAAACTGCACCCTCTTTATGGGTTACCACAGGTCTTGAGCAATACGTATCCAAATTCGGACTAATACCGAAATCAAAACGCGACTGCTCCGTAAATTCTACAGTACTGAATTATTGAATGAATAGTGACATAAGACGTATACAAAAGTCAAATGTGCGATCACAGACTGAAAAACCGAGAACTAAGTTCGCGGCGTGCGAGAGATAAGCATATGAGTCATGCAGGTTCAAAATGGGGTGAGACAAACCGGTGCTTTGGACGCGAATAAACTAAGGTTGGTTCATGGAAAGGTAAATTGCACGGAAAGCGCAAACAGTGTTTGTAAGAGAGTAGTGTCATGGAATCACGGAGTTACAGTGCCAACCGATTGCTGCACAGCCTACCAAAATCCTCCCGGTCCCAGCAGAGTCAGAGGTTTGGAATAATAGTACTGTTTCTACCCGCGCACCTAGGCCCTGCCTTCACAGCGTGTAAATACTACTGCTGGCATCCGTAATCCACTCACATACCGAAAGCTGCACGCGATCCCGTGAACAGGCCGAGGAGAAGTTCCTCTACATTATCCTTGAGAGCTACTGCTAGGCCGCAGGCGCGAAGGAAAACGCGTGAACTCCAAATCCATGCGCTTTCTTCGAGAGGGTAGTCGCGAATGAAAGCCTATGTGTGTGTGCGCAAATAAACCACACCACCGATCACAAATTTTGTTTTATGGTACAGTTGTGTGAGTTTTTCAATTGGACCGAAACTTGCAGCTGAGTGTTGTTGATCGACTGATTCAGCGGCGTCGGGTGGTCCGTCCTCACCCTCCAAGGGGCTGATACTGCGCACTTCACGAGTCAACTTTCCCTTGGCGGTCCTCACCTTCACCGTTCCTATTAGCTCTTTTGAGCTGCTCACTACTTCCATGACAACAGGTGCTAGAATGGGCATGCTCGTCGAATATCATCATTATATCACCAACTTTAAATAGTCCTTCTTTGGTGGGCCATTTCTGTCGAGTTTGAAGGACAGGTGGGTAGTCTCGCAGCCACGTCTTCCAAAGGGCCCTGGCCAGATAATTTGCCCGCTTCCATCCTTGAAGGTAACTGCCACGGGGGTTTGTGCCTCTGGAAACCAACGTTCGACCCTAACTTCAACAGGTCCTTTGAGGAAGAAGCCAGATGGGTGGGGTCGCTGACAGATACTGGAACTAGAAGATCATTGTTCAAGGTCCCCCAGTCTGGGCCATCACGGCGCTCAGCGTCTCATCTTCTGGAGGTTATTGTTCGATTAATGACGGTAGTATCTGTCTGGTGGACCTTATTAGGCCTTCCCGCACGTAACCGCGGGGACAGGCCTGCGGAGGGGCTGAAGTGCCGGCCGATGCCCTAGGCCAAGGTTTGGTTCTGCAGCTCATCCCGGTTTACATTTTGGAGTCGACGCTAAAGTTATCAAGAAGAGTGCACAAAAGTTCAAGCCATTGTCGAAAAAGATATCCGCTGGTATGCGTCCTCTGTTGGTGAGGAGCTTCAAGGTCCAAAGCAAATATTCGGCCGTCTTCTTAGGCGCAACTTCCACGTATGCTTCCCAGGAGTTCATGCACTTCATGAAGCACCCGTATCCCTTTCCCATCCCTTTTCAGCACCTGACCCGCAAATGTTCGAAATGATCGAGCCCGGTGTCACTGAAAGGCCACCACACCGGGGTCACTCTACACCCCGGCAGAGGAGCCGTAGATTGCTTGCTCGCGTCAGTGGTACATCTCTTATAGGGCACGCAATGTCTGATTACACTTTTTGCGGCTGCAGTTCCTCTTAGTGTCCAAAGCCACCTCTGAATGACGCTCTTCCTGTGGCTCTCCTCGGCTCGTCCCTCCAAGGCATTTACGTTCTCAACCATCAGTTCTGTCATGGATTGCCGAACCGGTAATAATACGGGATACTTCGTGTCAAACTCAGGTGGGAGTTTGTTAGCCCACCGCCTACCCTTAGTAGTCCGTTGACAAGTTTTGGATTCAGAATTTTCAAGTTACTCCTCCGAAATAATGTCCTGTCGTCACTTGGTCCGGTCCCTCTGGGGTTCTCGAACTCTTGGGGAAAGTCTCGAGTTGTATCATCTTGAATGGATCATACTCTGCGAATCGTAGTTCAACCGAACTTTATTGGTGAACCCATTCCATGATCGACAAAATTCCGTTGTATCTAGTCTACCATACCGGAGAGCGAAGCCTCTTTATCCGAGCGGAAAACCTAACTAACCGTGACAGTAAGGATGTTGATTCGGTGGCTGCCACTGACGTCACCACACCTTTGATCTCCATTTCTCATTCAAAAGGTTGTTTCAGTTCCCAAAAGGGCCAGTCCTGTTCGCGTATGTGCAGGAATTTCGGCCTATCCTTCTGCGGCCTAGCTTCCGTAAATTGGTCGCACTTCAGGAAAGCAAATCGGCTGGATTGCCGGTGGACCTGACATGCTTTCATTGGTTCATAGCAGTTTTGTCATGTGTGATCGTGAGCCCATTAGCGATGAAGGTACTAAAACGACTCCTGATTTTATTGACGTAGTACAGCTGGACTGTCCAGTCGTCCAAAACCTAGACGGTATAGCCATCACAAGAGTAGAAGCATCCTCATTGCTTGCACTGCCTTAGCAGCTAACAAGGCTGCAATGAGTTCGAGAGGCAGGATCGAAACCGATTTCAGTGGGGCAAAGCAAGCTTTGGCAAACAGAACCCTCGTAGGGTATTTTCCATCTACCAGGCACCTCAGTTAAAGCACTACGGCCCCGTACCCAATTTCAGGCTCATCAGAAAAGGAAACCAACTCTCCGGCCTGTGTTGTATGACCAGAGGGCAAGCACCTAGGATCCGTAACTCACCTGGTTTCTTCAAAATGATCCAGAACTCCCACCATTCTAGCCTATCTCCTTGGTTAAATGGCTTGTCCCAATCTACCTCCTCACGATGAAGCCGCTGCAGTTAAGTCTTTCTGGGGGCAACCAGGACGAAGCAAAACTGAGTGGGTCGAACATGCTAGACACGGTGGACAGTATGCCACGACGAGTAACTGGTTTGTCGGGGACATTCAACCCGAAAACGAAGTCACCAGTTTCCACACTCCTTTGTGTTCCTAGAGTGCACCCGGCTGGGCGCGGAGACCCGTCCAGACCCTGAACCTTTTCTGCCCTCTCATGGTGCGGACTGGCTCCAAGAACCTCCGGCGCGTTCAATATCCACTTTGAGAGATGAAAGCCCCCATTCTCTGGCGGTTCTGTTAGACACTTAATCTGTGTTAAGGCCGAGTCAACATCATCGAAAAGCCCAAGGTGATCGTCGACGTAGAAGTCTCTGCTGACGCCGTCCGCAGCCGACAGGTGAGCGAAAGCTCCGTACTTGTTTGCGGCTTCTTGCAGGGCGTTCTTTGCACAAAATGGTGACGTTAGCTCTCCGGGAGGGATGAACTATCATTTTGTAATTTACCACCGATTTTTTTTGAGTCGTTCTCGTCCCACCATAAGAATCTCTAGGCTTATCGTTCCTCTGCTGGTATTTTCACTCGGAGGAACATTTCTGTTATGTCTGCGGACAAGGCCACTCCGCCTACCCTGGAAGGGCACAAGACTTCAATCGACGAGGTAGTCAAATTGGGCCCCTGTAATAAACGATCATTTTACGACTTGCCTTGGGAAGTGGATGCACAGTCGAAAACCACTGGCAGTTTTTTCGGTGTTTGAGATGGTGAACCGGGTGATGAGGCGGGTGGCTTGCATCTACTTGGCCGTCGGTGGTTGCAGACGCCACTTCCGTGCATCCAAGCGCTTCGTTTCGCATCATCTCTGAGTGCCGTTTCCAGGGATAACGATCAGAGCCGTTCTTCCAAGCGAAGTGGTCTCTGAAGAGCGTATTTTCAGTTGTCAGCTAAGGAGTCTGCCTGTGTACGCCACCGGGGGTACCTCAAATCGGTCTCTCAGACCTCCGGTTCCGCGCAGTACCGACTTTAGTGCGAGGCTGTCCTTTTAAGACAATGATGGTCAGTCGTCTCCGGTGTCATGAAATTCTTTTTCACAAAGACGCTGCAACCGGTGCTCCGTGTGGTCCGTTTCGGCTGACAAATAACCTTTGGGGTCACGTTACCTTGCTGGACCGCATGATATCCATCCTAGTGTCGTAAGTATGACATAGGGTGCCTGGCGGTCGCCTACCCTCCAGTCTAGCACCCAATGTGCTTCTAGCACGTCACAGCCGATAGCGAGGTTGACTTTGTCATTTTCCCAATCTACGACAGATACATCTTGCAGATGGGGCCAGCCGGCTAAAATTGCATTCACCGACCTTGGTGCTCGCATGGGAAGATCGGTCAACGTGAAAGCCTCCGTTGATTCGATTTTCTCACTGGTACCTAGGGTGATGAGTTACAATTTCAGCGGACCTGCGGTCGTTGCCTGGGTTCGACGAACCTCACTCACCCTATTAAAGCAGTGTTTTTAAAGGCTGGTTTTTATGGGCAAACCGCTGCCTCATTAAGATGGTATCAAATCAGCTGTCAACGAGGGCAAACTCTTTGGCCACCCCATCTGGGGTCATCACTCCTGCAGCGACTATTCCATGAGGTATTAGTTTGTTGAAAAATCGTGATGTTCAGCAGATCACTCTGAGCTTTGTGTTCCCATCTGGCTTGCTTCCTTTCACTTGAAGTAACAATCGGTGGTGTCTACCCTGACAACCTTCGTGACCACATACGAGCTGGAGCTAGGTTTGTTTGCCCTGGCGCTATCACGGGTGCGTCGACCGACTCTGCTGTCGGCTGTTCTGGTTTGTCCGCCTAACTATTCGGTTGGGTCTTCCAGTTTGGCCCCACGGTCACCGTGACTCAAGCTTTCCGCTTCTTCGGCCTGTAGTTAGGATGAGATGCAGCAAACTATCTTCTCCAATGTGTGCATTGCTTTGAGGCCAGCTGTGTACCCTAAATGATGGAGAGCTATCAAACAATTCTGCATTCTAGTGACGAGATTGCCCGTTTCATAGACGTCGCTCTTTGTTTGGCTTCTAACTGCACGCTCTCTGTCAGATAGCAAGCAATCTTGGATGGCTGGCCAAACAAGTCCTCCAAAAGCTTCCTCTTTCGTAAGTAGCCCTGGTCCGAGTAGAGTATGCCACAAACATTTATAGCTTCTCCGGCTCTTCCACGAGAGTAGTGGGTCAAGTAGAGGAGTCCTTGTGAAGGGTCGGTTACCCTATTTTCGACGAAGGATTTAAATTGTTTAACAAACTAACAATAATGTTTAGGCCGTCCCTCGAAGTCCGCTCATCCAGAGTGGAGGCAGTCTGCAATGATGTGCGAGCGCAATTAGGCTGGCGGATCAAAACTCCTGTATTTACTTCCAAGTATGTTCCAGGTTGTATGTCCAGCACACGGCCAGCCTCACCGAATAGCACAGGTTGCGGATCTCAAGATCTGACTCTCCCCACCCTAACGCATCCAATGCTGCCGGTTGCAGATAGCGTGCTACCACCATTCTTGTTCTGCCACGGCACGCCCACCTATCACTCTTGTCATCAATTTTATCACTTCCATTTTTGTCCTTCTACCCCTGTATGCACACCCACCCATCCTGTCCTTGCTCCCACCGACTCTCACCGTGTGACCTCCCATTGCACGTCACCATTGTGCTATCTACTTTACTCTACCAATATCTCTCCAACCATCTCGTCATTGCCGGCTCATGGTCCCTATTTACTTGGTATTTACCTATGCTCATAAAGCTCACTGATCATATTCTTATGCCTCATTGTCTACCGTTCTCTCCATTCCTCCCTCTCTCTCCCCTATGTTTAACGTCATTACGCACCAGTCCCACCTGCACCCATGACCAATTACCATATTAGAACTCGCCTTTCCAAACTTTGCTCCTCTGACGGTCACCTTTAATGCCCAATCACCAATACTATACTTTCCTTATCTCACTCAGTTATTCCTCTGTGGATCATTCTATTACGCAGTGCCCCAAATAGCACCATCAAGCTGTCCAGTGTTTTGTTCAATAATAGTACAAATAACAGCAGTAATAATAATAGTGGCTTATTTCGGAGATGCTTGAAGCATTTCCATGTTTTCTTAACGTCACTCACTTGCCTGCACTATTGACGTGTCTTTATGCACCGCTTGCTTTTATGGACCAATTACTATTTGTTCGTGCCGAGAGAGCTACTTTGTCATGTCCTTGTTCTGGACCTGCGTGACGTACGTGCTCCTTGCTCGCACGCCGCAATTCGGTTTCTCGTTTGTTGAGTCCTTGTGATCTCATTATTGAGGTTTGTATCTTTTTGGTGTCATTGTTCATTCAATATTCTAGTATCGTAGAATATCACGGATAATCGCCTTGTGATTTTGGGATCTGTTGTGAATTTGGCTACTTATTGCTCAGGCGTGTTACATGGCGAGACTCGTTGTCGGTCGGTTGGTGTTTTGTTCGAATGCTGTCAGGCAATACTGCTGCCCCCCGGCCTTTTGTGATAATATCCACCGCACTTTATCTGGCTCCCTATGCACCATCTCTTGACAATATGGAGAGCGTTAGTATGGGTGAGAAAAAGGATCTCACCGTTTTACCGGCATTGTTGATCGACAGAGAATAACCAAATGCGCACAGAATGGAAATGATTTAAAGAACCTTGCCAGCACCTCAATATCAAGGTCAAATTATGCCGTGCTATTCCAGCTACAGATCAGGAAACGGCATTCACGCGTAGGCTCTACAAGACAAACTTCAACGGCGAGCTTGTTAGAAATTTGCGTGAAGTTTTGGACAAAACCCAGAAGGCACATTGAGGCAGTTTGGGGAGAGGTTGGAGAAGGATTAATGGGGCAGGTCATCCATTGAGCGGTTTTGGACTGGCATCATTATTCATTTGATAAGCTGACTATTCAACCCGTGGAACGAAACTCAGATGCAGCCAAATCTAAACCAGCAGAATCTGCCGATCAGCCGCGGTTTTCGGGTGCCACAACTCTGAAGTGCAGCTTTTTTATTGACGTCTGTATTGGTAGTTCTATTCGCATTATATTATCAGCACCAGTAATGTTACCAGTGGAAACACAGAAGTATTATTAATAATGGTGATTCATGTTGATAATTGTGAAATTAATAGTCGCACATTTCCGTTCAGTGGGATGGGGTTAACTAGCGGGGGGAGATTCGGAGCTGAAACTACACATAAGAGGTGCATAAACTCCAGCTCGATCTTCAGTAAAACAAGCAAAGAATCAAAGAACTGGTGAAAGAACAAACAAATCCTTGTGCTTGCAGAAGTACAGTGCTTGTCACTTCCATCGAGATGTACCCCGACCTTTCAGTTTCCCCAACGGAGATCGATGTTGCTGCATCCGACATAAACATTCGCCGCTCTAGGTTTTTGACCGGAACATCAAATGCGACTTCAGAGGCAAAGACTGCGTAACGATGACGTACCACTGGGTCCAAGAAACAGGGACGATCAGGAACAGTTTGTATGCAGATGACTGTTCTTCCTCAGAAGTTGCACACAGAACCAAGGTCAGACCGGTGCGGATCATCAACCATGGATAAGCCATGGTCGTCAGTCACAAAAACAGTGAACCTCATGCCTTTCGTAACCGGAGGAATCCAGACTGTGGAAGTCAATCAAGTAAAACCAGACCGCGGTGACGTAACGTTCAAGAACATTTAGTGGACTCAAAAAAGTAAGTGAAACTGTACTACGCAAGAGAAACAGGAGACCCCTGAGATAGTATCGGTACTGGAAGATTAAAACACGAACCGGACCTCTGCGCGGTAATCGGACAAAACTCCAGAGTTCCGGCATACATAAGCACACACACACTGCAAGCAAATTCTGTCTTTTCGTGCCTGAGGTGCGGTCAGCTAGCCGAGCCCTGTTGAATTACTGGTGCATACACTATGGGCTTTCATGACATGTCATTAGCGCTGCCAGGAGAAAGCAGTCGAAAGAAAATGGCTACCAGCGGACTGAAGAGTAGAAATCACGTGATGGCTGGGAGTGACTGATTGCTGAACCCAAGGAACTGTGCGGTGAGATGAACGGAAGCCAGGCGTTGTGAAAAAGAATGAAATTCATTGAGCACTGATTGAAGAAGAGAACAACGGTTTGTAAAAGCTACACAGAATGTTCTCGGAACTTTCACCAATGCTTCTGTATAGTCTGAGTGGTATTGGAAACAAAACAGCAAAGGGAATCGGGATCACGGGGAAACTAGGCGCTACACGCAAGCACACGTTTGAAAGTACATGGAAAACACTAAACGTGCACTAATGCATACCTTATGAAAGCTTGTCCTCAGTTGTTCTGATTAGTGCAAAGGTATGGTAAAATCTTCTACGGATGGATAGGCCGGTAGACAGGCATCGTGGCACATGGAATCAATAGGGCATCAATGGGGTTTACGTGTGACGAACCAAGAAGAAAATCCAAAGGTAGAGGAAAATGCAAGTTTTCATCTGAAAATCTAGGTTCTGGAACAGACTATTGGGACTGAGTTACTCAGCTGGAGTGGGGATGCGGAGCAAGGTACAAGAATCACTTGCACAAACTCACATTGTTCTAGGTTAACCAATCAAAAATTAACCAATCATCTCGTCACAAGATTGACGACGGGATGGGCACAGCGAGATTGCAGTCCAGTTCGGAGAGAAGTAGGTATTCTTCAGCGGTGTACTCATGTGCGTGCGAAAGCATAGAGCCCAAAAAACATTTCAGTATTGTGCCGGGCAGACTTAGTCAGGGCTTTGAAGAAAGGTCAGGAAGGAACAACACTATGTCCTTGAGAATTTACAGCGGACGACATAAAAACACCACTTTGTGATTGACAAACCCGTGGACTGAGTGAGTACAAAAGTGCAAGGTCAAGAGGAACGATTGTAAAGAAAGGACAGAAAGACACAAGGAAACGCGAGAAAACAAGGAAACCTTGTGGACAGCAATAGAGATTACCCAGAGCAAAAACACGGATTTCAGTATTGATAGTTCTCCGGCGAGAAAGTTAACTGTGGAGTGTTGTGATCTGAAAAAAACAAAGGGCTGAGAAAAAGTGGAATCAAAAGGCAACAGTGAGAATGCAAAGGCCGGATTTAGCCAAAGGATGGGGAATGGACCAGGGTATATGAGTGCTATGGCTGTGCGCCCGCGGATTTGGCCTTTGGGTTGGCATTTTGCGTAAGCTTAACTGACGGCATGTTTGTTGCAGACATTTTCTGACAACCGGAAAGACACGCAAACGGGCGGACGATGAGACACAACAGCCCAGTAGTAAGTTTCGCGTTCCGACCACGAACCCGTTTGTGGACCTCATCGCAGACGAAAATGACCACTCTGAACGGCAAGGCTGGCAACCACTAAGTGAATGGCAGAGGCGTCATTTGGAGACTCTTGTGCAACCCAGGACAGTACGACAAGAAAATAGCCAACGTGGTTTCAAAGAAAAGCCCACAAGTCAGTTGGCGATTCCACATTCCTTGTTGGAAAATAAAATTGCTTAGGGGTTTTACGAATCATCAGATCGGCCCACTGCACAATCACAATGGATGCGAAGAAGGCGGAGTGGCAGGTGTACTGAAGATTTTTGCGTTGTCGATAGGTCCATTCTTGCCCATGCGAGCCAGGCAAATCACTGACTGCCTTCGAATCTCAGGCTTCACGAACCCCGATCAATCGAGTCGGAGTGAAACCGTTTTCAGCCTTGATGACGAAGTACACAAAGAACCCACCGGGCGCCTGAATCATACCGATTTGACCGTAAGCCATGGAGATCAATCGCTCGTTGACAAGCTTGTCTCTTGAAGGGTCACGTGGCATACGCTTCATGGTGTCAGACTCAGCCTCTTCGTACGCCAACGAAATTGAAAGAACCATGTCAGTACTTAAGTCAACGCACAGGATAGTGACGTTCCCCAATGGAAGCGGGAGGTCAGCCTAGACGTAAACAAGGAAAGGCGTGATTTCCGGAATGTTTGAAGTCAGTGTGTAAGAGATTGACTTTTTCAGGTTGTCAAAAATGTTCCGACCCTCCTCAGCTCCGGTCACAATCGATGCAAAGTTGCCATCCAACAGGATCATGTCAGCAGCTTGTTTGTTCACGTCGCCCCCAGCAGTACCCGTTGCGATTCCGATGTCGGCCTGTTTTAAGGCCGGGCTGTCATTTACTCCATCATTAGTCACAGCCACAATGGCTCCCCGCCGCTGGCATTCTTTGGCAATGATTAGTTTCTGTTGTGGACTGGTTCAGGCGAAAGCAATTTCGTTATGGTTGAGAGGAATCTCATCAATCCGTGCTGGGGTCATATCAAGCAGATTAGTTCCATGGATGACACATGCCTTTGCATCTCGAGGATTCACCTGAAGAACTGGAATGCTACGCTGAGAGGCAATATCATCCACAGTCATTGTCCCTTCCCAAAAATGCCGACATCTTTGGCTATAACCTTGGCCGTGATAGCGTGGTCACCTGTAACCATATTAACTTTGATTCCAGCTGAACGACATTTAGCAACAGCATCTGGTACGGCCTCGCGAGAAGGATCGATCATAGACATCAGACCGACAAAGCTCATGTTGCCCACAGGGAAGTCTGACTCATCCACCTTGAAAGAGAAACCTTTGGGATAAGATTTTTTGAGCATAAGGAAATCACAAAAACCCAAAATACGCTAGCCCATGCCCCCCAGATCCAGATACGCATTGCTGAATTGATCACGCATTTCATCAGTCACTTGCTCCTCTTTCCCTTTCAACAAAAGGGTGCTGCATCGATCCAGAACCCGTCCTGGTGCTCCCTTCATCACAGTCAGGTAGCGATT
This sequence comes from Fasciola hepatica, assembly GCA_948099385.1. NCBI lineage: Eukaryota > Metazoa > Platyhelminthes > Trematoda > Plagiorchiida > Fasciolidae > Fasciola > Fasciola hepatica. The sequence continues at coordinate 11,542,539 of CANUEZ040000019.1, forward strand.
ATCTCCGTCACTAGCTTCATGAACAAACAACTGGTATCTGTTAGTTGAGTTGAACGGAATTTCAGCCACCTTGGGATTCTTACGTCGGTAGTCGGTAACTCCACCAAAGGAAAGTTCCACACACTTCAGCTGCGCTGATTCTGAAGCATCACCGCTGCATTCACGCTTTAAAACCGGTTTGTACCCTCCACTAGTTTTGAATTCGGCACGATTGCATAGCAACACGTGCAAGCGCCATCCAAGTGGGTGAGTTTTTGTCATAGTTCGCAGTTGATTGGTCATCAGTGGTATCTGCATCCTAGATTTTATTGTCAAACCACATATGAGCCATGATCATTCGGTTTTGGGTCAGGGTACCGGCTGTGTCGGAGCAAATAGTGCTTTTCGACCCCAAAGTCTCGACAGCTTCCAGGTTTTTCACCAAAAAATTCTTGCTGGCCATAGGTTCAGCTGTCAAGGTTAGACAGACCGTCACCGTGGCGAGAAGGCCTCCTGGCACATTAGCTACAATGAAACCCATGAGGAATATCACAGCTTCCAGCCAATAGTAGCCCAGAGATATAGCAATCGCGAAGAACGAAATTCCGAGGAATACGGCCACACTTTGATGAGGTGGATAAAATGAATGATTTCTCTGCTAATGGGTGTCTGTCCGATCTGTAGACCGGAAGCCAAATTAGAAATTCCCTCCAATTACAGTGCGATCTCCAGTACTAACAACAATACCCCGCCGTTTCCATTCACGGCGTTTGCGAAAAAGAAAGCCAGGTTCTTGGTCTCCAGGGGGTTTTCGTTGTTGCACTCCACCTTTCCTGACTGGGGTTCTGATTCTCCAGTTAAAGCTGCGTTGTTCACTTTAAATGAACTGGCAGCAATGATGAGAATGTCTGCAGGTGCTCGATCGTCAAATTTTACATCAACCAAATCACGCACGGCCAAGGCCTCCGCGGATGCTTCAATTTTGACATCCCCTCCAGTGACCAAAGCTGCTTGTGGAATCATTTTATTGAAAGATTCCATGATTCTTGATGATTTCTCTTCTTGATAATACGAAAAATAACAGGTGATCAAAACCACGGCGGTCAGCAAGATGCCAAGATATAGATTGTCTTTCGGAGGTTCTTCATAAGCACTGGTTCTAATGTAGAAAGCAAAGAAACACAAGACCGCGCCAAATCAAAAGATCAGTGAAAATCCACCAAACAACTGTTTAAAAATTTTCCCCTTTCTAGAGTCGCCTTGGGAGAAGTAAGTGCGTTAGGTCCATCACTTTCTCGCTTAGTTTTTGCTAGTTCCACTGTGAGGCCGTTTACCGGATAGATGGACAGCAGCATATAGAGCTCTTTGAGTGATATCCGGTGTTCATCCATAGCAAACTTTTGTTAAGGATCATTAAGATCATCGTCCTCCAGAGATTTCTTATTTTTCTTCGACATCGCTATTCCATAGTTGTCGCCACGCGCTTTGGGGGCACCCAGCTCGAGCAGCTGACCGGCGAATGACGAGGCAGACGAGCAGGGCCCTGTTGTAAATTGATGCGACCAACTACAGCATATGGTGATTTGTAGCTTCGGGTGCTCAGTAGTAGGTGGTAAGGCCGCCCGAAATCTACCGTCAAGAAGAGGGCCTAATTTGGGCATATTAGTTTGCTCATCTATCGCCGAAATCTTGAAGTGTGAACGCCGTACAAAGAATACGTGGTACATTTTGAAAGAATTTCTGTCATATTGCTCATCGTCTGCTTCTACCGGGCAACAGGGTTCTTCAGTAGTATTTATCTTCGAAAATGCGCCAGTTCATCGGAAGGCTATGGGGGCAGAATTACACGCTAATCAGCAAATGCATTTCCCTCACCATGTAGTCCACTGGCAAATCCACTGAAATAGGCATTCAACGAATTTGAACAGGTAAATTGTTTGCTACTCTAATTTGTTTATACCTTTGGCAAAATAAAAACTGGTTCATTGAAAGTAAACCAGTGACAGAGGATGTGACACGTGGATTGATGGTACTGGCACATCGTTTGAATCTTCTCCAATCAATTTGCGGTGCTGCACTTGATACCATTATCACGGCCAATTGCGCAGCACATAATCGAAACACCTCCTTATTTGTCCCGCCAGTTTTGGAACACCAACGTTTGCTAAAATCGAACTGTTCCAGTACCTCTTGAAGCCAATATATTCCGATATTTTCGACGTGAATGGCTTGCAGCGGATTGGCTGAAAGCCGAGCGGTGAGGCTAAAGAATGATGGATCGTGGCTTAAGAATGTGCATCTAGGCCAAATAATTGTTGGTCGTGGCCAAAAGTGATTGGCTATAGCTGAATGATTGCAGACTTTGGCTTAAGCTCGATGGGAAAAGGTGTGGTTGGAGCCCGCGTTTGGATGCCGGTAGCGAAGACCGGCATGTGTAGAACCGCTGCCGCAGCTCCACTCTGAATGCTAGAGCTGTAGAGCGTGCCGTGTGGGTTCAGCAGTGTGACACAGACCTTTCATACGATATCGCGAGGCAACGCGCCGTTTGAAGTATGCTTGCATGTGTTGGGACAACTTCTGGTTGCAAGTTCTTTGGAAGAAGAGCACAACCTCACCCTTTTCGAGGGCCTTAGCCAGTGCAATATAACCATTACCTCTGCCAAGTGCGAGAGGAGTGGGTCCGCCACTACTTTTCCAGGTCACAACACTTCGGCCTCGGGCACACAACCTTGCCGGACAGACTAGTGCCAATCAGTAAACAACCCGGACCTCACTCCCACTGGCAGCTGCGTTACCTATCCTAACTGACCAACTTCTTGAGTGTTATAAGACTCTTTGAGAAACAAGTATCCAAATTCGGACGAATACCGAAACCGAAACGCGACTGATCCGTAAATTCTACAATACTGAACTGTTGAATGAATAATAACATAAGACGCATACAAACGTCAAATGTGAGATCACAGAATGAAAAAACGAGAACCAAGTTGGCGGCGTGCGAGAAAAAAGCATGTGAGTCGCGCAGGTTCAAAGTGAGATACGACAAAGCGGCACGTTGGACGCGAATAAACTACTGTTGGTTCACGGAAACGTAAATTGCACGAAACGCGCAAAAGGTGTGTGTAAGAGATTAATATCACGGAATTACAAAATTGCAGCATCTTTGGAGGATTTTCTCCGACCCGTCTTTGAGTTGGTGAACCGACGTGGGTAGATCCAGCTCGGGAATTTCCGCAGTGAGTGTAGTGGTTATGCTCCCGGACCTGTCGTTTTTTGGCCTATACCAAGGTCCAGCCTGTCTGCTGGCACAGACACCTAGCAAGCCTTTTCAAGTAGATCGACCTGCCTCCCCCCTCTCTTCAGGCAGGAGCATTGCGACATCTTTATTCTCAAAAATTCCCTGACCCATCAGGTCAGCTAACTGCATAGTGGTTTCTTCCACCTTGCCTAACAATTCGCCTCTAGCCACTAGAGTACCGTCAACAAAACCCACACCATTGTCTCCTAACAAAAATAAAGGCAACAAGATAACCACTGAGGAAATCAACTGCAATGATACAGTTATTCATCACAGGTCTCCAATTTGCCCCAGAGAAAAGACTTTTTCGTTAAAAAAGAAATTTAATGCCCAGGGACGACCCCCTCAGGAACTTTAACAGTACCAAATATTCAGCTTTCATTTATCAACTTATCCAACCGCTTCCACCTGCGCCTTGTGCTATCGTGCAGAAGCACAGCTCCCTAGGCTTGTTTCTTCAAAGGCTTAGAGAACCACCGGTTACCCCACGACCTCAGCCTCCCCCATTTACCATTTCCACACACTTATTTCCGAACTTTCCTCCACCTACGCATCCACCCTCCCCCCCCTCAAATTGCTTTCTTTATGGGGACCAAATCTTCCGCAGGCTACAGCAGCAACCTTATTCTCCCCGTTGGTTATCAAACCTGTGGATGCTCCCAGGTTCACCTCCCTTTCGCCACTACTAATACAGTTTACACGTATCCTGCAAGGGTCAATTACGTACACGGTCGTGCTTTAAAAAGTGACTTTGTCAAGCTTTACAGAAAAAATGTAATTTTTTCTATTCCAATCGCTCCTACCTCCGGAATTACCTCCATTGCAACAACCTAGAGCCTCGAATTGTCCGAATAAAAAATATCTTCGACGGTTTGATGGATACTCCCCAATTTGACATTTTATCACCTTCACTTTTATCCCATGCAAACTTATCTGCACCACTGCAATTACGCGAGGGCCATACGTTTATTGGTGCCTTTGTCAGTGTGCACGAAAATGAACTCTAATATGAGCCTCTACTTTTTATATTAATGACTGCTCGAACCGTATTAAACAGAACGCGCTCAAAGCCTTACATTTTCCTTAAAGATTATGATTTTATTTTAATAAATGAAACATGGCTGTCTGGTACTACTCTCACTGAAGACACTGCTGTGGTGGGTTACATGGCCCTCGGGAAAAGTAGATCAAGCCAGCGCGGAGGAGGCTACCTAATCTATCTAGGGTAAGGTTTGTCGCACCTTTGTTTGAACATCCAATTATTCTCAGCTTGGAGAAGTCAGTGTGGCTCGACATTAAAATTCGGAAAGATTAGATTTCGGTTGGTTCTGTTTGCGGTCCACCAGACCCAAACGTTTGTGACCTCTTAACTATTAATAATGCCCTGAATTTCGTCGCAGACCTCCCTAGGGTACACAAGCTCGTAGCCGGTGACTTTAATACACCGCGTCTTGTTGGTCAACGTTCTCCTCTCCATAAACCTCGCTTGACCTCGTGATTATTATCCGCCCTGGGGGGTGGGTTCAGTAAGTGTCTCCAACAATAAGAACAAATAACACCCTAGACTAGATCTTCACTTTGGTGTCCACTCTGGTCCAAGAGAAATGTCCAGGAAGTGAGCACTCTATCGTTTTCTGTAGGTTCTCTATTCCCGAAAACGTCCACCAAAATCTATCGGTTATCATCCCCTCCCATCAAGCCAAATGGGACCAATTGCCTATGCTTATACGCATCCAGAATTGGCGCGCCATTCTTGTTTACAGATGATATAAAAATAGTCTACTTTATCAACTCTTATGATACTACCCCCGCCCTTCGCAACATTTCCGCGGACCCCCCTGCACTCGGCCGCTGGTGTCACTCCTGGATGATGAGCTTCTCCAGTGACAGGCGCAAGGTCCTAACCTACAAATTCCAACGGCCCCCTGGATGCTTTACTCTTGGTGGGTTTCTAATAGCCATTCGGCTTCATCCGTGATTTGAGCCTCAACTGTTCTAGCTCCCCCAAATCCTCTGAACACCCACCATCCAAACGGCCAAACGTGGAAGAAGTGTGGACTACTCTTTCTCTCCTTGCTTCTACGGGACAGCGTCATCGGCTGCAACACACGTTTGAGCAATGCGTAGCCAAATTCACAACAGATCCCAAAATCAAAAGGCGATTATCCGTGATATTCTACGATACTAGATTATTGAATGAACAATGACACCAACAAGATACAAACCTCAATAATGAGATCACAAGGACTCAACAAACGAGAAACCGAATTGCGGCGTGCGAGCAAGGAGCACGTACGTCACGCAGGTCCAGAACAAGGACATGACAAAGTAGCTCTCTCGGCACGAACAAATAGTAATTGGTCTATAAAAGCAAGCGGTGCATAAAGACACGTCAATAGTGCAGGCAAGTGAGTGACGTTAAGAAAAGCATGGAAATGCAAAGGTTTTAGAGGATTTTCCACGGCCGGTCGTTACACCGCCCACCAAAATCCTCCCGAATCCTTAGCAGAGTCAAAGGTTCGGTATAAATGTATTGATTCTTCCTACCTACCTAGGCCCTGCTATCAGTGCGCGTGCCTAATGCTTGTCGTCAACGTTCTACTCATGGTAGCACCTAATCCGTTGGCCACGTAGACGCGAGGCTATTCTACGTGTTCCACGAGAACAACTGACCGATGGCGGGCGCGAAGGGGAAACATAGATTCTGTCCTTGGAAGGGCCGTCATGCACTGGCTGTATGTGCTAGCGTAAGTGTGTGTGTATGACGTAATCGCCGCTAATTCCACATATGCAAAAGACATTCAGTAACGTCAAGAAAACAAAAGGCGAACACTGTTACATGTCTGATAGGGGTTATGGGGTATAGTGTGCATCGGGTATGTGCGTATGTGTCTGGATGTACAATGGAATCGCATGTATCGCCACATCTCGGAAAAGCCTTCTGTAACGTCAACGAAAGACTGTGAGCACTGTAACGTGCTTGACAGAGATCAGGTGGTATAACAAGTACAATGTAGGTCAGTGTGCGTTCGGGTGTATGATGGTTCGATACGTCAGTGTGTCGTGAATGCCCCCGAATATGGGGTTTCTTTAACCACCTCGAAGACGAATGCGAAATAGTTTACTGGGCCTCAGCGTTATCCGCTTCTCTGCCTCCACCCTCAAGTAGGCCAATACTGCGTATGTCACGAACTAGCGCTCCGTCAGCTGTTTCCACCTCCACCGTTCTTATCGTTCCGTCAGTGCTTTCCATGGTTTCCATAACCACTCCCAAGGACCAGGTGCTGAAATGTGCGCGTTAGTCTGCGATCATCACCACATCTCCAACCTTGAATGGTCTTGTTTTGACCAGCCACTTCTGTCGAGTCTGCAGAGCCGGTAGATACTCCCGTAGCCAGCGCCTCCAGAAAACCTTGGCAAGATAGTTTTCTTGCTTCCATCCGTGGAGGTAGCTGCCACGAAGGTTTATCGGCTCTCGGAAACCCTCGTTCGACCTTGACGTCAGTAAGCCGTTCGGGGTGAGCGCCAGGTGGGTGGGGTCGCCGTTCATTACTGGAACCTGTGGGCGGTTGTTCAGAATTCTCTCTACCTCAGCCATCACGGTGTTAAGCGTCTCGTCGTCGGGCGGCTGTTGCCCCATGATCGACCGCAATATCCGGGTCATGCTTTCCCATGCGCCGCCGCGGTGAATGGCCTGCGGGGAGTTGAAATATCGTCGTATGCCGTAGGCCACGGTTCGATTCTGCAGTTCATCCCTGTTCATGTTTTTGTGCACAAAGCTGCAATTCCCGGTGGGTGCCAACAAAGTTCGACCCATTATCTGAATATATATCGGCCGGTACGCCTCTTCGGTTGATAAATCTCTGCAGGGCCCGTAGGAAAGAGTCTGTCATCATCGAATGTGCGACTTCTAGGTGTACCACGCGTGACTTCATGCACTTCATGACACACCCATATCGCTTTTCTAATCTCTTCCCGCACTTGATCCACAAGGGCCCGAAATAGTCCAACCCGGTGTCGCTGAACGGCCACCAGCCCACAGTCATCCTGCATTCTGGTAGCGCGGCCATGTGTTGTTTGTCCGCCGTGACATTGCGTCTCCTACATTGCACACAACGTCGGATTACGCGATTTACAGTCGCTATTCCTCTCAGCAACCAAAGACGCTTTCGGATGACGCTTGTCACGTGACTTTCCCCGGCATGTCCCTCCACGGTGTGGACGTGTTGGATCATTAGCTCTACCACAGGTTGTCGAGCCGGCAGCAGTATAGGGTACTTTGTGTCGAAGCCCAGGTGGGCGTTGGTCAGCCTACCATCCATCCGCAGCAGTCCATCAATGAGTTTGGGTTTGAACGCTTCAATTCGCCTCTTGGAGATGATATTTCTTTGTTGATTGGTCCCACTTCTTCCGCCCTCTCGAGTTCTCGGGCGAAAGCCTCTCGTTGTATCATTCTGAAAATAATGTTTTCTGCAGCTTGTAGCTCATCGGAACTTATCGGGCCGACCCGTTTCCGGTCTGCAGGGAGTAGCCCTTTCATGACTAGTAAATTTCTCTTGAACCTGGCTAACCAAACTAACGCACGAAGTGTCTTCATCCAGGAAGAAAACCTGACCAATCGCGATAGAATGGATGTCGCTTCGACGAAGTTAGCCGTTATCACTACGCATTTGATCTCCAGTTCCACTTCCGTAGGGGGGTTTAATTCGAACACGGACCGGGCCTGTTTAGGCACCTGCAGGAAGTTTGGCCCCCTCGTCCACGTGTCCAGTTGCCTGAAGTTGGTCGCACCTCGGAAGCACAGATCGGCTGAACTATTGCCAGACCTGATATGCTTCCATTGGTTCATGGTTGATTCATCGTGGATAATCGTGAGTCGGTTAACAACGAAAGTACTTAACTGGCTCCGGACATTGTTAATGCAGTAAAGTACTACCGTTGAGTCCGTCCAAGAGCGAGCCGACCGAATGTAGAAGTTGAAACATCTCTTCACCGCTTGTACCGCCCTGACTGCTAACACGGCTGCGCTGAGTTCAAGGCGTGGGATCGAGACCGACTTCAGTGGAGCCACGCGGGCCCCAGCGAACAGGATCCTCGTAGTAAATTGTCCATCCCCTGTGAACCATCGTCCGTACACCACAACTGCATAACCGACTTCGGATGCATCGGAAAAGGCATGTAGTTCTCCCGTCCGCGTTGCATGACCAGGGGCCAAACATCGTGGAATCCGTATGTCCCCTAGGTTTTTCAGAGTGTTCAAAAATTCTTCCCAGTCCAGCCGGTCTTCTCGGTCCAGTGGCTGATCCCAATCAACTTTCTTATGGCACAGCCGCTGCAGCAAGATCTTTCCCGGCAGCAGCCAGGGGGAGACGAAACCGAGCGGGTCAAAAGACCAGATACAACGGATAGTATGCCTCGACGGGTTACTGGCAACTCGGGAGCGTTTAGCTCGAAAACAAAGCCGTCCGTTTCCGCGTCCCATTGTATTCCTGAAGTGCGTTCGATAGGGAGTGGATAGCCGTCCAAATATCTAACCCTTTCGGCCTTCTCGTGACACGGAATGACCTCGAGCACTTCCGAAGCGTTCGACATCCATTTTGTTAGATGAAAGCCGCCCTCTTCTAGCAATCTTATTAGGCTTTGAATTGCTCTGGGGCTGATTCTGTATCATCGAGTGACCCAAGATAGTCACCGAGGTAGGAGTTTATGCTGACTCTATCCACCACCGACCGGTGGAGCATATCTCCATGTTTGTTCTCTGATTCTCGAAGGGCGTAGTTGGCACAGAACGGTGATGATATGGCTCAGAAGGGGTGGACGGTCATACTAAAATTTATCACTGCGTTGTCCCAGTCGTTCTCTTCGCACCACAGGAAACGCAACGCATCTCGTTCTCTTGCCGGTACTTTCACCTGGCGAAACATTTCCCTGATGTCGGCGGACAAGGCCACTCTACCCACTCTGAAACGGCACACAACTTCGATTAGTGGCGTGATCCAGTCAGGTCCTTGCAGTAGGCGATCGTTTAACGACTTGCCCTGGAACTTGGCTGCACAGTCGAAAACCACCCGCAGTTCGTCGGGTTTCTCGGGGTTGATAACCGGGTGGTGAGGTAGATACCAGATACCCTTTCTGCCGTCGGTGTTAGCAGGCACCTCTTTAAAGTAGACGAGAGCTTCGTTTCGCTTTAATAATTCTGCATATCGTTCCCACAGATCCTGGTCTCGAACGAAGCGTTCCTTCAGTCGTAGTAGTCGTTGGAGAACACGGTTTCTGTTACCAATCTACGGGTCAGCAGATGTGCGCCTTGGGATGGGAACCTCAAACTGATGTTTAAGGCCTCTAGTGCCTTGTCGCACTGTTTGTAAAGCAAAATGATCCTCATGAGACAACGATGTCGTGCCCGTGGCTATCATCACAGGACCTGCAACTTGGTTGCGCTGTGGCATCGCGTGAAATGGCGTGTGCATTGGTCCAAGGCTGATATTTCGGCTGTTCCCGAGCAGTGGTTTGAGCCTGGATAGTATTAGACTTTTTTGCTCGGTTGCTGTTCCGGATAAGTCGGCCAAATCTACTGTCAGCTATCTTGGGTTGCCTGTCCGAGTATTCAGTCAAGTCCTTGAAGTCAGCCCCCCGGTCGCTTCGGCTTATCCGTTTCGTTTCTTCCGCCCACTGACCTTGTAGTTCGGGACAGAGGTGACGGACTATGCCTTCCAAGGTTGCATTGCATCTAGATCAGCCCTGTCACCTAAATGGTCGTGGGCTATTGAGCAGTTCTGCATCTTGATCACCCGGTCGGCAATTGTGTAGACGTCTTCCTTAGTTATTTTTGCCCCTACCAGCACGCCCTCTATTAGGTTACGGGCTACTTTGAAAGGTTGGCCAAACAGGTCCCTCAGAATCTCCTTTGCTCTTGTGTAGCCTTGTTCCGGATCGAGCATGGTACATCCATCGATAGCTTCCCTTGCTCGGCCTCGTCAGTAATGAGTCAGATAGAGGAGACTTTGCCCGGGGTCGGTAATCTTATTTTCGACAAACGTTTCGAACTGCTTGACGAACCTGCAGCAGCGTTCAGATCGCCCGTCAAAAACCGTCAGTTTTACTCTTGGCAAATCGATCGTTGGTGTTTTATAGTCGGCGACCGACGTGGAGCTTCCTATTTTATTGTGTCCTGATCTATCAGAAGGGTCGTAGTCGTTGGTCTCATGCTCACGCTCCTTCTGTCTACACTTCAGTCCTGCTTCCTGGGCCTGTTGTTTGGCCGATAACAGTTGTTGTTCTAGGTCCAATATCCTCAACCTATATAGATCGACATCCTTACAATCAACATTGCCCTCAGTAACACATGAGCTAGCACGGAGAGGACTAGGTGACCTAGCATTAACTAAAGAATCAAAAGTACCCAAAACCTCCCCAGTGACTTGCCGTACAACTCCCTGTCCAGATTCCAATGGCCTCGGTCCTTTTCTTGCCAGTTGAGTATTGTAACACAAGTTTGAGCAATGCGTAGCCAAATTCACAACAGATCCCAAAATCAAAAGGCGATTTTCCGTGATATTCTACGATACTAGATTATTGAATGAACAATGACACCAACAAGATACAAACCTCAATAATGAGATCACAAGGACTCAACAAACGAGAAACCGAATTGCGGTGTGCGAGCAAGGAGCACGTACGTCACGCAGGTCCAGAACAAGGACATGACAAAGTAGCTCTCTCGGCACGAACAAATAGTAATTGGTCCATAAAAGCAAGCGGTGCATAAAGACACGTCAATAGTGCAGGCAAGTGAGTGACGTTAAGAAAAGCATGGAAATGCAAAGGTTTTAGAGGATTTTCCACGGCAGATCGTTGCACCCTATGCAAGGACAAAATGTCACGAACATTCTGTCCTGTACCTGGAATCCATAATGTGACAAGCGATACTTTGTTTTGCACTTAAATTCACAGACAATTGTCAGAACTGGATATGACGAAACTAAATAAAGTTACGGCTCCTTAAACGCTCAGGCATAAGGATACACTGAGTGTCTGAGAACAATATACACGGTCAGCGTAAACACACTCATCCTTTTCATCAATCTTCTTACGCTGCAACATTTGACACCACTTCCATCACTGAGATTGCAACAGCAACAGGGCTGTGCCACATGGTCCGATGGTACGGGCACATCGTTTGAATCTTCTCCAATCAATTTGCGGTGCTGCATTTGATACCATTATCACGACCAAGTGTGCAGCACATAATCGACACACTTCCTCATTTGTCCCGCCAGTTTTGGAACATCAACCTTTGCTAAAATCGAACTGTTCTAGTACCTCTTGAAGCCAATATATTCCGATATTTTTGACGTGAATGGCTTGCAGCGGATTGGCTGAAAGCCGAGCGGTGAGGCTAAAGAATGATGGATCGTGGCTTAAGAATGTGCATCTAGGCCAAATAATTATTGGTCGTGGCCAAGGGATGTTGGCTTTGGCTGAAGGGCTGCGGGTTGTGGCTAAAGAATTGCGGGTTTTGCTAGAGCTTGCTAGAAAAATGCGTAGGCCGGTTTGCCTCAAAACCGAACGGCCGCATAGGGAAGAAATTAGATCATAGATATGGTAAATAGGGCTTCAAATTCTCCGCAGGGCAACGGTCCCCATTTTTTGCGTACCATAGGGAGGAACGAGGCTCAACGGCTGATGGACGGGAGTATTAAGCCAAAGTCTGGCAGGTGGTTGAATTTATCCCGTGCTACAAGGAGCTTGTTTGGAACCGGCAGAAGGACAGGCCAAAGGCTAGAGGTCCTGTAACGAAGATGTGGTAGATGATGTTGTTGGTGGGGTCCGGATTGCATTAGCGTTGCAGGGTAATCAGAAGGGAGTACTGCGTAGGGGTGTTTGACGGACAGTTCGGTGCATAGCGATAGGATATGATTCGAGGAGGAACACGAACCGGTTACGGAAAGAGAAGTCTGTCGGTCGACAACTCTCCGGCGTCGTGCTTCAACCCGACGGTCGAAATCGTCAAGGAAATTGATACCCAGCATAGGGTAGGGAGCATCTGCATCTATAAACACAAAAGACCACGGGATATGGGTCTTAGATGAGCGTAAGGGACTTACGGCCGTAAGTAGTAATAGGAGTGCTGTTGGCGATAAACAGTAGTAAGGTTATTGTAACCATTGTATCACCTGATTCTTTTAGAATAACAACAAAGCACGACTGCTATCGTGTTCGCCGACCGCATTAGTCGTCGGAATGCGTCGGAATATTAGTTTCCCGGTTTGACACCTGGGCAGAGGCAACCCGCTTTACAGAGCTGGGCGTTTTCACTGAACAGTGTGTAATACCAGAGCTACCCCAATCGAGATGGACCAAGGGGGCCATCAGGGAGAGGGCTTCCGGCGCTTTCGCGTCTGTCAGAATTGTGATTAAAATTCTGGTCGCTACAATGAAAACGGCTAGGAATGAAAAGTATGAGGGCCTGCTCGAAAGCATCCTTCAGGGCGTCCCCGGGGCGTGTTCCCGCAGTGGCCGCCATGATCTGGGAATTACCTGAGCTTGTTACGGCTGTGATTTGTGGATTGTACCGTTTCATAGTACCTTCAGCTAGTTTAGCCGCTTCTGTGAGGTCGTGGTAACCGGAAACCTCCAGCAAAGCCCGAATGTCGGCTGATAACCCCTGCACTCATCACTGTTTGGGGACTTTTTCCTCGAGGGGTCGCCTTGCCAGCAAATATATTTCTCTCAGTAGTGCAGAAAGTATTTTACTGCCTAGCTCTGTCGGTTGGATCGGCCGCTTCAGCCACCACAACTCATGTAGCAAAGGGCTAGAAATTGCCGCCTTTTAGCGGCTGTTTAAGGATAGCCATTGAAAGTGACGTCGCGTACCTGAGCAGCCAAGTCACGGGAAGATGGCCAATGGTCCACAAACAGCGAGCATGCTTGCTTGTGATTATATAAGTCTCATGCTCGACTTCTAAACTGCGGAACCAGTGTTGGGAGTCATCAGCAAAAAAGCATACGGATTTCTAAGGAGACTGTCAAAGCAAGCGGTTCCGGTTCGGGCTTACAGTCGTTGCTAGCCATTAGAACGATGTAACATCTAGTGCAAAAGGATATAAAAGGGTAAATAGCGCTACGGTGAAGTTACGCTCATGATAATAATATAAGAAAAATATGAAGCGAGACTATTGTAACAGTCATGGGGACCTGAAGCTTAATTGGCGGAAAATGAGATCCAAGGACTTAAGAGTGAATTGGGTGTTCGGGCTCATCAGTTAAGAATTTCCCCAAGTAAGCTCAGGATCCTTAGGGCTCTCTTAGTTGGGTCAGGACCTGCTCCCGTATAGAGTCCATAGCCCATGGTCCTCGGTTCGTGACACATCGGCGAGTAGATTCGGCAGCGCGCAAAAGAGAAAAACTCAAAACGATGGAGCCGGACAAAGTGTGTGTTGGAGGAGAGCAACAGCGTACAGAGGTCGTACACAGGCGGTAATTGTTCAGATAAACAAATTTTTAGTCTTTGTGTTTTTTTGTCGTAACGGTGGAACTACAGGTCTCGTCTCGTATACAGTCTATAACCCTTGGTCCTCGGTTCGCCATATAGTACTGTTTTGTTGCTTCCTCCTAACCCCGTCGAGTACTCTATTCCGCCCACAAATCATCTTACTTCATTGGCACAAACTTATCGTTTGTTTGGGAAGAAACAATCAACGACGTCAATTGTTGCAAAGCAGAATAACTGGTTCATACTGGCAACAAGCAGCCCATCGTCTGATTGGTTGATTGGTCGCACGACCAGTTACCAATTGACGGGACCCCCTTCGCGTCTCATTGATTCGTTGCTTAGTCACTTGCGCATCAGCTGGCACTAGCACCGACTTGGATTCCGGACAGGCGCTGACAAGCAGATTGCCGGCGGGACATGGGTGGCTAGTGACTATGAGTCAACACATACCCTCACAGTTACCGATTATACTCGGCAGCTCGCAAAACAGACCAATAGGAAAAGCCGGGGCGGGAAAATGTGTGTGTTTGGAGAGCACAAGAACCTGCGTACAGTGCAAACAGGTGGCCAAAGTGGCATCATCAAATTCGGTAATCTTTCAGATAAGCAAATCCGTTAGCTTTTGTGACAGTTCGTCACCCCGTTAGCATCACACTAGGCTGGCCCTATTTTCACTCCCGTAATTCCTTTTGCAGCAGTAGTCCGAAAGAATTTCGACGGAGAAACTTCAACCCAAGGTTTTCCAGACCAAGTCCAATTGGTCTTTCTCGTGATCTTTCTTTTCGAACTATTTGATTTCAGCACAATTTTTAGCTCCATACCCATATCATCCCACCCTACCGTGCACCCGATATCTCTGGCCACTACCCTGAACCGCGCCACTATCCCCATTGGTGCGGTCACCCGGGGTTTCCGATGGCTCAACAATATAGTTCCATAGGTCCTGACCTAATCCACCCCCGCATTCTCAAGGAAGCCGCGGACGGATTAGCTGCCCCTTATAATTCGCTTTTTCAGTGATGTGTTGACGATGGAGTTTTCCCCAGCAGCTGGAAAAAAGCAGTCATCGCACCCATCTATAAGAAGGGTAGTAGACATCTTGCTTCTAGTTACAAACCCATAAGTCTAACTAGCATCACCAGCAACACTTTTGACAGAATTCTTAAGAGTGAGGTTCTTTCACATCTGCATAGAAATAAGATCCTCTCCCAGTCCCAACCTGGGTTTCTTCCTGGCAGATCATGCATCACCAATATGCCTACTGTCATGGATAGTCTAACGAAAGCCTATGATGACGACTAGCTCTCACACGCTGTATTCATCGACTTTGCTAAGGCCTTCGATAAGATCCCTCACGCCCCTCTTCTTCATGAGCTGCAGATATGCGGGATCACAGGCTCCACGTTGGCCATCCTACGCAGCTTTTTCACCGACGGCACCTTCGTGGTTAAAGTCGGGAAAGTTTTGTCTCAACCCTCCACACTGCCAAGGGTTGACCGACACGAGGTGCTCGGTTTCTGGTTAGATTATAACTTGTCCTTCTCTCATCCTCACCAACTTGCGAGCAAGTCCGCCTTTCGAGTCCTAAATATGATTCGAAGGTCCTTTTCGCGCATATCTAAGGATGATTTCCCTATAATTTTCGGCACCTATATCTGACCTCTGCTGGAGTACGGTAGTCAGATAGTGCACTCCGGTCTTGTCCGAGACCGTGAGATCCTAGAAAGAGTTCAGCGGGCCTCCACTAAAGCAGTAAGGGGTCTATCCCACCTACCTTACCCCTTCTGCCTCTCACTCCTCGACCTCTATCCCCTTGACGTAAGAAGCGTAAGAGGTGATCTGTTTTTGATGTTCCACCTTTTTGAATCAGGTCAAAGCGATTGCTCCTTCTCCGTCTGTCCAGCCTCTTCTCTCCATGATCACAGCAGAAAGGTTTTCAAACCGAGGCCAAGCACCTCACTAAGGGTTACATTTTTCAGCTATAGGGCTATTATTCTGTGGAATGCACTTCCGGAAGATATTGTTCTCTCACAGAACAAAACTAACTTCAAGAAAGAGCTAAACCTCTACCTGGGTCTCTCCCAATAATTCCTTGTCAAAAAACGAAATAGATGTCTTTTATTGCATATATGTTCATGAAAGTCGCACCCCCACTCAGCTCAAGGCACTGTCCACAGTGAGACACTGAGTGATGTTATGTGTATTTTATTTTCGCTGCCACCCCGCCCCCCCCCCTCCCTCCCAGCCTCTTTTTACTCTCGTTTCAGCGCGGTGAATCCGACAGAAGATCAAAGATTTCCTCGAGAACCGGGACAATTGGGCTCAAAGCCTCGAACCCGTGTAGTACTTCAAGACTTCAAGACTTCAAGCAGCGTCACGTCGCGGTGTAGCGCAGCTGTTCAGGTCGGGTGCTGCAGTAAACCCCTTGCTGATCGGTGAGCACTCCTGAAGTAGTATTGTCTCAGTGGTACACAGAGAATTCTGAAAATGCGTACCAACGGTTTCTTCTCATAGTTATATCAAAATTCCTTCCAATTGTTTTTCAACGTTTAAATCGCCTCTTCTAGTCAAAACCGAGGCGGATTTGGACTGCGCTTGACTGTTGTGTATTTGGTCCGTTGCGATGAGCAAAATACCTCGGAAAGGTTGGTTTTTACTCTTCATTTGCTGGGTTAATTTTTTGGGTGGTGGTGATCTAATCGCTCTTCAATTTCTCAGTGGTGGCTTTACAGAACAAGAAGAAAAACAAGGCCAGCAAGAAAAATATGCCTAAGGATAAAAATTCTGTTCCTAAATGGTGAGTCTGACTGAATGAGCACACCCCGCTTCATGATTCGTTTGTCAAGCTGTCGTGTACTATTTTCCCAACAATTTGATTTGTCATGATTCCACAGCTACATATAGCTCTAACTTTGGGGCGCTAATCTGTGATCATTCTTAGTGACCCTAGTCGACTTTTTGGAGGGTTAACTTTACTGGGTTCTTTACGGTGTGTATAAATGCCTTGATTGATGCTGTAAAACAAGGGCGTTGCTCACTGGCGGCCAGTGACCAATTCTGGTGGTGTTTCCTTTTGGTTAATCTTGGCAGATGTTTTGATCATTCACGGCCATTGACTAACATCTAAACGAAATTTGCCCACACTCGTGGTGGATCGAATCATGATTTCGAGCGTGGCACTGGTCGTGGCCACATCAAAACTCGAATTTTCGGATTTCTGACAAATCCTGAGTGAGGCGGAAAATACAGGCGATGTGTAGGTTCTCTGATGACTTAGAAAGTGCTCTGGTACCGTCTGACTCCCCACCTTATCATGAATATGAACTACTGCACCATGCACATCTTTGATTCTAAGATCCAGGACGCCATTAGCTTCTGAACGTTCTCAGGGCATCTGATCCATTCCCCGAGATAGCCGCCTCAGCGTCTGATCACATTGCTTTTCGGGCAACGTCATCCAGAGATTGAGTTTTATTCAAGTAATTCATGATTTTCTCAGTGTATCTAGATTTGTAGCAACTGAAACAATCAGTTGTGCCGACTGGAATGACCCGAGGAGAGAGACTGTCCATAAATAAAGCCATTAGACTTCAGAAAAGTCTGCCATTTTTATTACTCAGGTGAAAATTGTTAGAATCGTGGTCATCAACCTACATAATGTCGCTTCTGCGTCGCCGTAATTTATCTGAAGGGTCGAACACCAGTTCATTTCTAGTTACCTCAGCTTCGTTGAGTTGAAGGCAAACGAACAAGCATAAGATAAAACAGCCGAAAACGACGAGATAAATAGAAAACATGAAGGCGAAGAACGAGGCAGAATACGACCACGCCGTTGGCCGCGACCAAATAGCATGAGTTTCTCCTGAACACCCAAGAGTCTTCTATGCATTCCCTCGATGGTACCACGGAGTGACCCCCAATGAACCGGGGAAAGACTCGCTCTGGACGGTCAACAATAAACCCGGGAAATGCGCTTGGACCGTACGCTGGTTGCACAATTGCACAGCAAACTAATTTATATTACCACGTAAAAGATATGTGGTAACGTTTGTCCGTCCATCGTTCCAATTTATGAAGCTAAGGCGTGCACACAGGCTCGAAGATATCAACAACAGTGGGCCCCGTTTGTTGACAGAAGAATTGGTGGTCGTTAAACAGAAACCAGGTTTATTGCGCGATTATACAATAGGTTACGGTCCAAGCGCGTCTTCTGGGACCATCGTTGATCGTTCCCTTGATGCACCTTTGGGTGTCATTCGATGCTACGACCAGGGGACGCTCGGGGGGATACACATGCTGCTTGGGTCTTCTACGAAATATAAAGCATTATTTATTTGCAAAGATGTTTGTGAATTTTAGCTTTGAAGGAATAAATCTGGGGTACTTTATCCTATCGATATATGTTTGGAGTTGATTGGAAGTGTATTTGAGCAAGCGCTATTGTATTCGATAAGCAAAAACTTCATATTTGAGACCACTTTATTTTATGCTTTACGACAGTGTTTCACATGTTTACGAGACGTATCCAGAAACTTCATTGGTTGACACACGTCTGCCGTACCGTGTCCCGTTTTCCGTTCCTCTTCGGGAGTGGAAGAAGCCGCGTAGGGGTCAACAGGTGGCAGCGGAGAATAAGAAAGTGTACATCGAACATAGAAGTAGGTGCCTCACGTCTTCCTGGTTGGGGTTCAAAAGATCCCTCAATCAGTTGGCCGGAGACACTGAAGGATATGGCGGTGAACCGTGAACAATGGCGATCGTGTTGTCACTTTCTGTCAAATCAGAATGATTGGTCGATGTGTGTTTCGAAAGTTAGACTGTATTCCGTGTGTTGGTCACTAGGGCGTTCTTCTCTCTCTCACTCTCATAGGTCCACTTTCTGTCTACCTTGTGTGTCCCCTTCCTAATTTTACGTGCAACATGGTGAGAAAGGCAGTGGTCAGTGGGGCTTGCCCTACTGTTTAACGCTGTACGATGATGAAGCAAAGTGACGGTGATTTTCAAAAAAAGTATCCCCTTGGAAGTCTTTCAGTAGTACGGCTAGAAAGACAAACAGAAATCTTCAAATTTACGTAGAACGACTGTCACATCGAAGAAGCAGTACCAATATCATTTTTAGAGACCAAACTGAATGTTCACTTTCTGGACATTCAGAGGACGGCCGGGTGTCACCTTGTATTGCCTGCTTCAGGTAACAGTCAGAGACTGTTCAAACTTATTCGTGACACCGGTGGACGGCGCATCCAGGTCAGTGATACGATTTGCGATAGGAGTGGAGAACCCATCCATGGCCAAGAGCAAAGGCTTGGCCGTTGGGTCGAATACTTCGTGGAACAGTTTAGCTAGCCGCACGCTAGTGTAGTTACTCCTGTATCAACAGCTGCGACTCCTTGGGTGGTATTACTTGAGCCCCCATCAGAAGTAGAAGTAGGGTCATGCATTCGATTACTAAAGCGAGGGAAAGCGGCAGGTCCCGACGAACTTCCCCCAGTTCTTTTCAAACTGAGTGGGAATGTTTTGATAAAATCACTTACCGCTTTGCTCCGTGACATTTGGAAGGAGGAGCGTATTCCGTTAATATGGAGTGAGTCGTTGATTATTCCCATCTTCAAGAAGGGAATACGCAATGACTGTAGTAACCATCGTGGGATTGGCTTAATTCCGATAGTCACCAATGTATTAGCCTCAATTCTACTGCATCATCTTACACCGCCTCGCGAGAGGAATACCCGCGAACAGCAGGCTGGATTCCGCCCATGTCGAGGATGCATCGACTAGATTTTTACTCTTCGCCGACTACTTGAAACGCGTCACACACGCCGCCGACCGACAATAATGATTTCCTTAGACCTGAAAGGCACTTTCGATTCAGCTGATCGAGCAGCGCTTTTCAGTACTCTTCATCGAAAAGGTATGTCCCAGAAGTACGTGAACCTACTGAGATCATTGTATTCTCATACTTCTGGCCACGTGTGGGTTTACGGTGAACTATCCGGTCGGTTCGAAACGACCAGTGGTGTTCGACAGGGATGTCCTATGTCTCCATTCCTGTTTAACTTCGTCATGGACGAAATAATGGAGAGTGCGCAGCAAAATATTCAGGATGTAGGCGTCGAACTAGGAAACAGTGGAAGGCTGTGTGACCTAGACTACGCAGACGACGTTGTTTGCTCGTTTGAATCCACGGAACATGCTCAACGTGCACTAGATAATCTCGCAAGAGCTGTAGCTCCATTCGGCATGCGCTTTGCACCTTCAAAGTGCGAGGTGATGTTACAAGACTAGACGTCAACGATTCCGAGCTTGATGATCGGTGGGGAGGTACTGTCAGTTATCGACCACTTCACCTACCTCGGCAGCAGCGTGACGACGGATGGGAGCACTGTAGTAGAGGTGAGCACGCGTATATCCAAGGCTCGAGCGGCGTACGCTGGACTGAAGCACTTGTGGCGTCGATCTGATATTTCACTGAAGTTGAAAGGTCGTGAATACTGTGCCGCAGTGCGTTCAGGTTTGTTGTATGGTTGCGAAACTTGGAGTCTGCGTGTTGAAGGTATTCGTCTTTAGGTTTTCGACCACCGATGTTTGCGTAGTATCGCTAAGATCGGGTGGATTAGCCGAGTAGGCAATGCTGAGGTCAGAAATCGAGTATTGGGTACTAATTCGGAGAACGTTTTGTCACAGCGTATCCAGCTTAGTAGACTTCGTTGGTTGGGGCACGTGTTACGTATGTCAAACACGTCTACCGTATCGCGTCCTATTCTCCGTTCCTCCTAGGGAGTGGGAGAGACCACATGGAGGTCAACAGTTGAAGTGGCAGCGTGAAATGAGAAAATGTACAGCGAAGTTAGGAAATGTAGGTGCTTCACATCTTCGTGGTTGGGGTCCAAAAGATCCGTCTGCCGGTTGGCTGGAGACACTGAAGGATATGGCTGTGAGCCGCGAACAGTGGCGATCGTGTTGTCACTTTATATCGAATCAGAATGACTGATCGGTGTGCTTTTGTACAGTTAGACTGTGTATTCCGTGTGTTGCTTACTAGGGCATTCTTTCCTTTTCCCACCCATGTAGGTCTAGTTCCTGTCCATCTTGTATATTCATACTTTCTAATTCAATGTGCAACATGGTGAGAAAGGCAGTGGTCAGTGGAGCTTGCCCTACTGTTTAACGCTGTGCGATGATGATGAAGATGATGGCTCCAGCCATCGGATAATTGATTCTCGTAGACCCCAATGCCGAAGTCCTACTTGACCAAGTTCACTGGTTAGGAGTTTCGTACCGTTCTGTCATATCTAAAGCTAACCACTTCGATCTACCTTCCTGCCACTACCTGTCTCACAGGACGGCATGCGACGAAGAACTCTGTCGGTGGGCATGCGTCCGGTTTAAACCTGCTTAGATTCACCGCCCGTAACGACTAACCACTGGTTTCCAACACCCTACGCACAACGGCGTTGCCGGTACGGTGTCTCTGCCACTTCCGAGCAGTACTACGAAGACAACGATGCTCAACACACTATCAGTCTTCGCGTATGTTCCACTCGTAAAGATCGTGTTACTGAGCCGCATAAAAATACGACTCTACCCGCCGCAATGTACACTCGACTCTTCACATACGACCCGATGTCACACCTATGCCACAGATAGTTCAAATTGGCAAAAGTCAAACGCACCTTCTGTATGCGCGACGACACCTCATCCGACATCTGACCGCCTGGTAAAATGTAACTGTCCAGATAACAAAACTTATCTACTTCAGCCAAAGCTTCCTGTCAGATTAAGAGCTGGTGTAGGGACCAACCCAGTCCTGCAACAGCATTTTACACTTGGGACATGCTAAACACATCCCAAAAATTGTTGCACTGCAACTTACCTGGATCTTCACTCAAGAACCATATTGTCCGCGTATCCTATATCAATTAGTTTACTGCAAAGGCTAGTGCCACAATTCTCAAAAAAGGTAGTGCGATAGAGGGGGAACCCCGTTGACCATCACTTCTTGAGGTGAACTCGAATGAAGGACCAGGTAAGTACGAACTCATCTTCGGCTATTTGTATACAAGGATTGGAAATGGTAGTAATTTCCTCAAGTATCCTTTGTTGACAGTGCCAGAGGACTGTGCGGTCGACTGAATCGAATGCAGTTTTTAGGTCAAGGAATACAGAGGTTGTCGGCCTGCGAAAGGTGTGCCTAAACAATGTTGTCAGGTAAACCGCACCATCAAAAAGTGCGGCGGAAAAGTAAGATGTCCATTTTTGTACTTACAGCTGACTTCACCCCTCTAAAATTTATTTCCGCTGTTGTTGAGGCGCTGACAGTTCATTTTCAAGTCAGTGCCAAATGTGTGCACACTTCATATACGCCCTCTATGCGAGGAAAAAAGCCAACTAGCAATCACATGTAATTAGTTCACAGATGCGACTTAAACTGTGACCCAGGAGAAAGGGCTCTTCGAGTAATTTTTACGCGATGTCTCGGCAGAGGATAAACACGTGCTGCACTATGTCCTTAGCAAACTCAGCTGGGAATTCAAGGGCATTGAAAAAGGAACTAAATTTTTTCAGTACCTTTTGTTTAATCTTTAATCCCCAATTTATTACTCATCGAAGGGTACATTTTTTCGCAGCTGATCGGTAGTCATAAGTCTTCTTGTTTTCAGCAATGGAGCTGTCCAGCCGCCTACGCAGTCGACTGTGATTCAGAAATCCGAGGCAGACGTGGAATATGGAGATCACTTACGGGAAGACGATAATATTGAAGAGGGAATCCTGGGGAGCGACGATGATGAACAAGAGGACCCGAAAGATTATTGCAAAGGTACTCGTAATTTCGGTATCTAGAATCTTATTTGCAGGTGGCTATCACCCTGTTAAGATTGGCCAGTTGTACAACGGGCGCTACCAAGTCGTTCGAAAGCTTGGCTGGGGTCATTTTTCCACCGTTTGGTTATGTTGGGATCTAAAGTTAGCTATGTCTCACTTACTAACCCTCTGTAGTCTCAAGCGTTTTGTCGCCATGAAAGTAGTCAAGAGCGCTTCGCATTATAAAGAAACTGCACTGGATGAAATCAAACTCTTAACTTGCGTAAGTTACATCATCTGGTCAAATATTCTTTCAGGTTCGTGAATCGGCGCCTGACGATCCGTTCAGGAACAAGACTGTGCAGCTTCTTGATGACTTTCGAATATCCGGTGTTAACGGGCAGCGTATCCTTTCTCAGTTTTTTCCGCCTGAGGCCTACATCTAAATGATCTTTCTGCAAGCTCGTGTACTTCTGTACCCAAAAGTAAGACTCAAATAGTGTCAGTTAAATATCAGTGGCTGACATGAATATAAAACAAAAGTAAAGTGCACGAAGTACTATTAAACCTTCCCTACTTTCCTCTGTTTTTCTGCAGTTACTTTTGAACAGAATCGCTTAGGATGACCACGTTTGGCATGCTGGTGTCAACCCATTGTTATATCAAATGTGCGCACGGATTCTAAGTGTGAAACAGATAAATCGATTCATCCTGCAAAATGTCGGAGGTCACGGATTTCTGTCATGTCCACTACTATACTGTAGCTGGTTACGAAACCGGTCTTTATTGATAATGACTGGAACGCAACGTACAGGCATGCTCCCGATCATATTCCGGGTTCTCTCAAGTTATATGCTGTCCCATTCCTCGAGGATAGCTGACGTCAACCTGTGCAACGCTCTGAAGGCTCTTTCATCCGCATGGACTCGCCTCACTATCATACCCTGAATGTTTTCAATCTTGCTTAGGTCGGGACTGCAGGTGTACCAAACCGGGGACCTGATTTTCCGGCACGAAGGAACTATCCTGCTGGGGTTGACTGAATGCATGATCGCGTTGTTATGTTGGGGTTTTTTACTCGTTTGGTTTTCCGGAATCATTTTGATCGAAGATCATTCAGTGCTCTGGTTTAGGGATCAGTCGTTTGCTGCTCTTCTAGAAGTGCTAGCCAAATCATTTCGTCTTAAAAAGTAGCACCCCGGACCATAATCATCGTACAGCGTTAAACAGCAGAGCAAGCCCCACTGACAACTGCCTTTCTCACCATGGAACTACGAGGAGCTATATGACAGATTCTGCTTGCTTCTCTTAAAGCCGTGCCAGTGATGTATGATTCCACCAGGACGATCTTAATTAAACTTTCTCATCGCCTAATGTCACATCCCATTCAGCATTCCAAGTAGTATGACTTATGACTCATCCCTTTGGATTTTAAAATTGACAGCCATTTGTACAAGGCATCGATTTAATTTTTCTGTTCCGCAGATATGTAGGCTAGGAATTGCTGATTTATTGGGACCTTATGTGGTTCTTTGCCACTCCAAGGCTCAGGGTCTGGTTTCCGGTTATCTCCAGTAGTGCAGCGGGCCTTCGTGGCTATAGGGAAAATGCCCCTTCCACTGCACTCATGCACAAGCATGTAATGAGAGAAAGTGCTTACATTCAGTTGCAAAGACCCCTGCAGTTTCGATGCACTCCTAAGTTAGTTCGAAGAACCGCGCAAAAGTCTTCTTCTGGCCCGATCATAGGTTTTCCCTCCAGTTCCGCGTTTTCTCTTGGCGGCATAATAATTGAAACCCTTCAAAAAGTTACCGGTAACTATTGTCGCTCTGGGGAGTTTCTTGAAAATCTGGTGTATTTTTATCTCTAGATCCTTGTCTGTGAGTATTTTTTGCTTTTTCCTGCTGAGATCCTCAATCCTTGCGCCCTTCTTGTGTTTGATAAATGAAAAGTCACTACTTCGAATCAAAAGGCAAAGCTTGAGTATACTTCATCCACAAATTACGTTCGACGTGAATTTTGATTAACAGCATCGTTGAACATCGAAAACGAGTCATTATCGACAAAGGTTGTTAATTTTTTAAACCACCTCGGTATTTCTGCCGTTTGTCTGGATGGGTTTATTAGCATTTCGCACCCTCAGGCATATTTTGCAGGATAAATCGATTTATCTGTTTCACACTTAGAATCCGTGCGCACGTTTGATATAATAATGGGTTGACACATCAGCATGCCAAATGTGGTCATCCTAAGTGATTCTGTTCAAAAGTAACTGTAGAAAAACAGAGGAAAGTAGGATAGATTTAATAGCGTTTCGTGCACTGTGCTTAGGGAACGCAAGCCCGGTAGGCTTCACCTCCGATCAAATTGATTTGGTGGAATCAAACAACATTGTCCACTCGCGTCAGACTGAGAATGTTTATGCTGCAGTGCTCCCCTCTGGAACGAAAATTGTGTGGACCGACCAGATGTGCCCGTTTTTCGGAAGTGTTCGCTCAGGGGAGAGACGGTCAGAAGATAGCACAAAACAACGCTAAATAAGATGGGATTTGGGTTTCAGAACTTTGATTGCATTGCTGATAATCCATAATAGTTTAGTCTTTTACTTGTCAATTGTTTGTTTGAGGAAATATAAATCTCATTCTTCTGTTAGTCCTGATATCGTTTACCATCATCGCTAGTCAGTGTTGGTGTATGGCTGTTATGAATCCCTTTGAAATTTGCTCTAAGGAAGCAGACTAAATGGCCAACATATCTTACCTAAGTAACGACATTCGATAAGGTGTTTCGACCCGTTTCCACTTTTTGGGACGTTCAAACAGTGAGCAGTGGCGATCATGTCACTTTCTGTCTAGTCCGATTGATTGATCAACGTGCGTTTGTACAGTTAGACTGTTCCGTGTGTTGGCTATTAGAGCGTTCTTTCCTTTTCTCTCCCGTGTAGGTCCACTTCTCGTCCATCTTATTCATACTTCCTAATTCTACGTGCAACGTGATGAGGGAGGCAGCGGTCAGTGGGGCTTGCTTTGTTGTTCCACCCTGTATGATGATGATGATGATGATGTTTGTTTGTTTGTTTGTTTGTTTGTTTTTCATGCATTTCGGAGTACGCTTCATTTCCCTAACTCCGAGTTCTTACAGATGTGTGCATGGTGTTCGAAGTTTTGGGACACAACCTACTGAAGCTCATAATTCGATCGTCTTATCGCGGCATTCCTTTGGAGAATGTG
Organism: Fasciola hepatica; assembly: GCA_948099385.1. Classification (NCBI taxonomy): domain Eukaryota; kingdom Metazoa; phylum Platyhelminthes; class Trematoda; order Plagiorchiida; family Fasciolidae; genus Fasciola; species Fasciola hepatica. Next base: position 11,568,343 of record CANUEZ040000019.1, read on the forward strand.
CGTTCTATCATTAAGCAGGTGAGTTATGAGCGTTCGCGCTACTCAGTGGTTGTAATAACATGGGTGGTAGATGATTGATTTGTAATTTGACTTAATTGTTACTAAATCAGTAATGCGATCTTGATTTCCACAGACCCTTCAAGGACTGCATTACTTACACGCGAAGTGTCACATCATACACACGGATATTAAACCCGAAAATATTCTCGTCTGTGTTTCGGATTCACAAATTCGTCGGATGGCGGCAGAAGCTTTGGATGCACAGCGGCGCGGAGTACAGTTATCCGGCTCTGCAGGTATAGTGATCTTATTAGAATGATGTTTCTAGGTGGAGTAGACGTAATAAGTACTTTTCACAAACCGATGTAGTGTTTCATGCCTGTTTCATGTGAAGACAACTGGAACGACCATCGATGCGTTGCGATCAGCAGCGAAGTCGGTATGAACTGAGGACTAGCCTTCATCCATTAACAGAGATTTTGGCGTTCCATGCTTCATTGACGGAAAGTTTCACGGCGCTATTTCTTTCTCGAAAATGGTATATTTTCCTGAAGTCTGTATAGCTGTTGCATCGCGGTCTTCGATCCTTGATTAATCTAGTCTACTCAACCAGCTTTACCACTACGAAATTTACAAGCCGAAGGCAATTCATCACTCAGCATATAGTTTCTGTTTCACTCCAGCGGTATCGAAAGGTGGATGTCACTAACGCGTTTGAGATCATGGTTTTAAAACCGCTGCTAGTTGCTTTTCCCGACAGTCTATGATTGTTTGTGTCTCAGTAAATTATTGTACCACTTGTAACATGAGGGAAGTCGTAAGTTTTCCACTTTTTTGTCCCATTCTGCTTTCAACCCTTCTTTTGTCTCTAGTGAGTACTGCGCCAAAAGAAAAAGAAGAAAGTGTGAAAATGACCAAAAGCCGTAAACGACGTATGCGACGTAAGCAGCGCAAGCAGCAAGCACTTCTGGAACAAGAGCTCGACGAATTGGAGGAACTCGAAAACCAAGAACATAACCGCCGCTTGATGGACATGGGTCTGTTGCCTGAGGGAGATCGCCAAGATGAAAACGATTTTTCTGTAACAGGCACCAAACTAAATGACGCCCCGGATGCGGAAGATACAAACGCAGTCGCTGGTTCTAGCCGAAAATCCACCGAAGACGCACTAAATGCTGTAAATTGCTCGGATAGTGCCATATACAAGGGTGAGTTAGTGCGTTTTTTCACACGAGCGAAATTGGGCTTCCCTTCCACCATATACCTTTGTCGCTGTGAATCCCAAACGTAACTCAATCTAGTGGTTTGCTACATACACACATTGGTGGTGAGATTCGCAGTCATACAACTCATGCTACCGTATCTGGGCTATTGGAATTTCATTTGGTTGACCACCACTCCAATTTACGGTAGGTCCCTAACGCCATGGAGATATCTCTAAGTGAGGTGAGAAAATACCGTTGTCATTCAGTTTACTCGTTTTTGATGGTCTACCTTTTCTCAGTCTGACCGATGATAGTGTCACAGTTCTTGTTGAAAACCAGCCGAAAATGGGGTCATTTGCATAACTGGCAAGATGAGATAAAATTAGATGTAAGTTAATCAGTACATTAAAAATCTGTTGACGGCAACACGAATCGGAGTGATGTAGATAATGAAGAATCCACTTATATTTTTTGCATTCAAAAGAACAAGTTTCCCACAACAAACCCAGTTATGAACTCTAGCACATCACTTTTTTGTCGAAAAGGGAGATAACTTGAACAATGCAGCTGAATGCTGGAGCGAATGATCAGTTTCCGTTCACATAAGCCAAACTTTTTTGCTCGATTAGAAAATCTCAGTGCAGTCGGCGTAAACAAATTCTTCGTATCTCATATCGCTGATTGTACGTATTCATAAGAAAGGTTACAATTCCTGCGATAATCACAACATAACTAAGTCAGCAGTGCATCCAAACTGCTTTCTGGTGTTATTTAACGTTCGCAAACAAGTTGTGCATGAAAACTAAGTCGGCGCGCAAAATACATCTTCATCCTTCGACAAATCTTGTAGGACAGTAATACGTAGACCAATTTACTGGATTCAGTGTGGACGCTGTTTTGGATTCGATCGATCACACTCACCGAAGAGTATATCTAGGATGCAGTAAGCTGTTACCATTTGGGTTGGTCGATATCGACTATTAGTGTTTCATATCAATAGTTCTATTGTTTAGTCCTAATAATAGATTCGTTTATAAAACAAACAAGCTACCAGTTAAACGTCATACGGAAAAGTGGTGGTTTGAAACGATGTTACTTGGTGCAATTAGTGGCAATTTAGCGGCAGGTGGCATCTCACGTCAATATAGTGGATGTTTCGTGGCCATAGGTTACTCGTGTGCAAATCGATCATATGGTGCATATCAAGAAAGCAGTCATCTGGATCGTTGGGCTGAGCACTTCAAGGAACAGTTCAGTTGGCCCACTTCAACGGTGGACCTTCGGCAAATGCCTGTAAGAGAAATGATGCAGATAGGTATCACTCCATCAAAAATGGAGGTTATGCGGGAGATAGGTTAATTGAAAAAATTACAAAGCCCCTGGGCCGAATGGATTGTCTCCATCCTATCAAGGATGGAGGCAATGCTTGAGTTTTGGAGTTACCAAAACTCCTCCGGTAATCTGGGATAGTGAGCAGATTCCCAGGAAATGGTGTGAATCATCGATTGTGCTGATTTACAAGAAAGGTGACTGATCCTCTTGTAAGAACCACAAAAGGATTAGCTCGGTAATTATCGCGTCCAAACTGCTCACCGAGCTTATTTTCCACCGATTATTCAGCGCCCGCCAAACATGTACTCGTGAGGATTAAGCTGGTTTCAGACCCGGTCGTGATTGTATCGACCACATGTTTACTCATCGACAAATCTTAGAGCACAAACACCTTCCGTAAGCCCACAATCTTTGGTTTTCTTTATTTGAAAGCGGCTTCGATTTAGTCGACGACACAGTTCTCTGACACTGCCTCTCACTGAAGGGTGTACCGGAAAACTTTTACTTTCCAGTGCTTGTATGCGAACAGCATCTTTCATCCGAGTTCACTATGGAAAGTGATGTTCGTCAGCGTTGCCCTCTTTCACCCTTCCTCTTCTATTTTGTAATTGAATTGATTCTCGAGATAGCCCTATCCTCGTGTGAGAACAGCGGCATCGATCTTTGCTGCGACTGTAATATGTAAGACTTGGAATATGCGGACAATATTGTTCTTGAGTGAAGATCTAGGTAAATTGCATGTTTTCTTAGATAGTCCAAACAACATAGTAGCAATGTTTGGGATGCGTTTTGCACCTTCCTAGCGTAAAACACTGTTGCAGGACTGGATTGGCTCCATGACAATCCTTGTTAGCGGAGAAGCTCTAGCTGAAGTAGATAAGTTTTGTTACCTGGGAAGTTACATCTCACCAGTCGAACAGATGTCGGGTGAAGTATCATCGCGTATACATAAGGCGCGTTTGGCTTTTGCCAACCTCATTCATCTCTGGCGCCGGCGTGCCCTCCGGTTCTCTGTCAGGGGTTGAGTGTCCAACGCGGCGGTTAGGTTCGTTCTTCTATACGGCTCAGAAACATGATCGTTGAGGGTAGAAGATAGGCGAAGACTATCGGTGTTCGAGCATCGATATCTCCGTAGCATTGCCCAAATACGGTGGGAACACCGTATCATTAATGCTGAGGTTAGACGTAAGGTTTTGGGAACCAGAGGTCAGTCTCTGGACCAAGTACTCAGTCTGAACAGTATAAAGTGGTTGGGACGTGTGTTACGCATAGACTTCCTCGCCGTATGCTGATCTCCGAGGCAGGTAATGGTTGGCAGGTAGGTCGAAGTGGTCAGTCTACGACATATAAGAAAGGTATGAAAACCTTTCGCAATGGACTTGGCCAAGTGGGATGTGTTATACTTCCGGGTTTGGGTCCACGTGATCCGCCTTCCGAATGATTGGAGACATTAAGAGATATGACTAGGTGTTGCGGTCAGTGGCGTATTTGCATTCGGATCTTCTGTCTTCGTGATTTCCGCTTATAACTGATTTTTTTTGATCTTCGTCATTCCATACTTCCATTCTTTTTGCCCTTTACAGGACGATACTGTATGGCAGCAACCGAAACCAGAGCACATAAGTGCGAGGGTGATAGTTGAATAAACTAAAAAGAACTAAAAACTAATGTCATACGAATAAAATATAAACCGGTTAATCCATGAAATTAAGTACAATAGTTTCAGTTTTAGACACGTCTTGTTGTCGAAGTCAGCTGCATCATTTTTCCGGCATAGATCGAGATCAAAATTCTTCCTATTTCAACTTGTTATTGAGAAGCTGAGTGGAAAATACCGAAAAGGTTCGACTTATAAACTAAACAACAATATTTACCCTGTTAGACCCGCAGTTAACACCAAGTTTAATGGGTTGTCAACGCCCGATCGCCTTCCTGCTCCTTTGGCTGCTGGTAAGACCCATAATGGATTCCACATCACCGGAGAAAATAACTTGGTTCCACTACTGTTTTCAGTTTGTGTATCTTAGCTCCAGGAAGACGACGTCAGTTTGTATGGCTATGGAACAAACATTATTTCGACGTCAATGTCATTCCAAATTTTTAACCTGGTTTCCTTAGTAATTGTCAATGACTAACGCTTTCGTCATCAAACTCATTTGTCCACCTAACGTGTCTAAATCGCAATTTGACAATAAACCCAATATCTACTATGTTATTTACGCGTAACAATCGGTCTTCTACTGCATCCTGGGTGTCCGGCACCACCAACTTCGTTTGCTGACTGCATTCTAGCCTTTGTTTGAACCGAAACCGCGCTATTTCTTCGATCTCGTGTGGTTTCTGTGCTTATTTAGAGACATCCGTTAGGGATTTCGGGTGTAAACCGTCACCAGTGCCTCTACAGTTACTCGTGTATTTATTAAACGGTCGACTATTTTAGCATTAAGAGCGCATTGCTTAGGGTCTGAAGTCATTGTGTTAGCGAAATTCGTCTGAAACAACCCCCTTATTTTGCTTTTTGCCCAACCTTGCAGTTGGCGCAGTTGTGGTTGGGACCGCTCGGGCTGTTGTCTCAGCGTTAGGCTTTGCAGCCTCCATTCCGCTGAGAGCTTGCAACTCCTTCAGAGACAGGGCTGCTGACGCTAATGAATCGACTAGCGCTATGGATAATAAGAACGCCTCATCGACTAGATCCTCACCAACTTCAGTCGCAATGCTGCCGTTTACTCTGGCCATTCCGTGCCCAAATGATGCTAACTCCATTAAGTTTGATAGCACAAGTCCTTCGCTCGTTCACTATGCTCTTCGTCCTGGGAGAAAGCGTGCGGCTACAACATCCATGGGGTCCTCTTGCTCTGCCTCGTCGGCGTTGTCACGTAATTCGTCCTCACAGTCTCTTCTCCGACGATCAATTTTATCTTCCGGCCTTGTACCTTTGGCCGGTACTTTTATTCAAAGCCTCTCCTGGCCGTTTCGCCGCAGTGAGTGTCCTCACATTTATGTGACTCGATTACTTAATAGTTGTCATTCGTCACTTATAGCGCAGTAGTGGGGGCACTCGGAAGGTGAACGATTTCACCCAGCTACTCATCTGATGAGAATCGGCTCACTCCTGTCTGACCAGTTAGTTAATGCCTGAAGTCCTGTCGTACAACATCGTCAATGGGGTCGTCATTTTGACAATTGCCTTCAAGGTTGCTATTGCGCGGCTTATTCTGTTTTGTTTCCTCAAAACCTTCGTCCAAACATTGCTAATAGTTTCCAGCTAAGTGAGCTACATTGTTTTCGTAAGTTCTGACAAAAACAATGGAAATTAAAAAAAATGTTTTCATCATACAAGTCTGTACATACACTTTTTGACAAACGCATCTCCGTCAGAGTATTGCTTCCAATACATTGTAAACATGAATTTATAGCTGGTATCACTGCCGTGCCGTGCCTGGTCTTTTCGATATCGTGTTGTCGTGCTCCATCCCCAATGACAACTCAGCAAACGTGACCAGGGGTAGTCCAAAAATAGGTATTTATCTCCGTTCTACCGATATCTTTGATTCCCCAGATGCTCTTTTTAAGGAAAATCGGGTATCGACACTGCATTCGTTTGCCCTTCAGCGACGTTATTTGCATTACAGCAGTTACGTCAAATCTTGGACATGATCGAATCGGGTAAAATCTGCTCGAGTACTAGTGTTTGACCATCATTGCATTCTAAGCATTGCAGTAAGGTAGCCCTAGAGTTAAACTGCATGTTAGTTACGCAGTCATCCCTTGGGTGTGCACAGTCTTAACAGGTTACGTTGGTTTAAATGTCTCGCAAATGTGTTCATAGACTAGCAGTGGCTCCGGAGAATTAATTGATCAGTAAATGGCTCAGCAAGAATGTGTGATGAACTGGATATGTGAATTTGGCCGTTTAGAACGTTCCTCTTTCTGATTGTGCCTCACAAAATGCTAAGCAATACGACCAAATACCTTAGAGGGGGTGTACCTTCGTCCGAATTCTTCGTCCTAATTCTCTTGTTTATCCACCCTTTGTGCTCTGACTGACGCTGTTTCCAGCTGCAGCTGATACCTGGCAATGGCGATGGGTTCAGGAGACAGATTGAAGCCCTAAGGTTCAGCTGTCTTCTCAATATTCAGTTCTATCCGTAGAACCGGCATTTTGCATTAATTTCCATGAAATGGAGTATCTAAGAGGTGCTGCGTTCCTCGATTAGCTCCATTGTCATACCTAAGGTGGACCATCATTTTATGCTGTCTCCAGTGTAGTTCGACGAGGTTGTCTTATATCCTGTTTTCTCCGATTTCCACTTGTAAAAAACAGTTTTCAATTCTGATTGCTCCGATGACATTACCTTTATGGAGGAAATACTCAGGCCACACGTGTACATGCATGCGTATGCACATACATACATACATACATTATATACGTACATGCGTGCAATATGTATATTATATATATATATATATATATATATATATATATATATATATATATATATATAAATTAGATCCTAGTGAAGTGATAACATCGGAGTGTACAAATGTGGAGGTGAGTGGACAGAGAAATCCCAGACACGCATACCTGATGAGTGGCTACAACCGGCAGACCGGTCCTGTGCTTCCGGAGAAATTTTGTAATTTCAATGTTTTTCACTCAGTAGTTCAGTCCAGCTATCATAACCGACAGCGCTATGTACGTCATGTATCCAATATTGTCTATCAGACCAAGTATCCCTGAGTATTTTGGCTCAAAATTGGCCAGTCAGCAGGTAATGTTTAAGATTGTTTCGTATCTATTTCGGATGCGCGTATTTGCTCGTCGACTTTCATCGTAAGGTAGACATGCGTGGATTGGATAGTGATGTGGTGTGCTTCCAAGATGAAATCCTTTTTTGAGAATTTTTGATTTGCCTTTCAATGAAACATTCGTTTATTGTGATTTTTCAGAGTCATTCGGAGCTGATTCTGCGGGATCTAGTGAAACACCTAAGAATTCTGACGATGGACCCATCCAAGCTGAAGGTCACAAGGAGCGGGACAAGATAGCGCGTCGGTCAGAAGGAAATGGGTCGTCAGATGATAGCGCACAGGTATCTACTTTCCCGACATTAATTGTTCATGTTTGTTCTTACCGTCCTACTTTCGTTGCTTTGTTATGACTTCCGTCTGATTCAACCGCAACGTAGCAAAACCCACAATCAGTTCGGTCAGATCCGACCCATTCAGTGGACAAAACTTCCCAAAATTGGAAGATGTTCTCAGTATGTTTGTACGATTTAGTTTAGTCTAGTTCTTTAAACCATTACTTCGCACTCCTGTGCTCCAATTTCGGCTGCTACCTCGCAGTACGGAGTGAAACGAACAGAACAACAGTAGACATGAAAGTGAAGTGGACTGCATAAGACAGAGAGAGGGCCTCAGTGCAACTACACCACTAGACGTGGCACCTAATCATGTTCTTTAATGTTTTCGACCATCCCGGGGGCGTCCTGCATGTCCAGGTTCACTAATTAAAGTTTTCCTAATTTTTCTTGTCACTAACTGACTACCTCGATCCACCTCCGACCACTTACCTCCTCAGAGGACAGCGCGTACCAGAGGTCCATATAAGGGCATGTATAATGTAGGCCCCAACCAACTTAACCCGCTCAGATTCGATACTGGCTCCGGAGACTGGCCTCTGGTTCACTTCACCATTGCTAATTCGGTATTCCCACTGTGTGCGATCAATACCGCGAAGGCATCGATGCTCAAACACTGTTGATCTTCGGATATCTTCCACCAGTAACTATCGTTCTCCCGGGCTAAGTAATAAGATGACTCTGTTTCGAGTGTGTTGATTGATTCGTGACCAACACGCAGCCTTTCTTTACTAGCGCCATCAGAGTGTCATAAGATGCGCGAATGGGGCCCGTCTAGTACCGAGATCAAGGCTTGAGCCCGGTCGAAAGGGGTCCCGTCAAACAATGCTTGACCGTATCACCAACTAATCAGAAGAGATGGTACCGGGTACCAGTTCGTTTATGGTGCAACCACTGGTTATGGTGACTCGGAATTCTATTCAAGCAATATATTCTGAACTAGTAAACCGAGGCTGCCTGGAAACAAAGGAACTTTCGTGCCAGCTATAGTAGAACAGTACAAAGCACGGAATTCCACACTGTACACTTGAACCTTCGTAATTTCCTTTTATTGTTTACTGGATCGTAAGTGAATTGCACAGAATGCTCCATCGTTATCCTGGGTGCATTGGAGAATGCAAACAAAAAGGCACCAACAAGTAGCTAACTTGGTGCTCCATGTGGGGAAGCTAAATGTATATGTATGAAAAAATTATTACATCACTTCGAAACGTTTTGAGAAACGTGGTCCCTAACGGTGCTGGGGTCTGATTATACATAAAGCCCTTGTTCTATAAATAAGACGAAAAATCTTCAATTCCGTCACGACCGGACTTCAGCGTGACGTGATAATGTGATGACTTGCATGCCTCCGCGACTCAGAGAGTATACAGCATGAATGGAGATGCAATCGTGTCTGACAGGCCAATGGGTAGAACCTAGGCGGAACCCAATCTCTGAGCCAGTTATTGGACAACCTCTGGTTCTGGCCATTATTCCCTGCAGAGGATACTCCTGCGAATAAACACAAAAACAGTTTACCTGTCAAAAAACCTCTAGATTGACGCAGGAGTGGAGTACCTGCGGCTTCTTTCGGCGATAGAAGTCATTGCTCTTCATTGGACAATTATCGTCCGCCAAAGCTGCACAGACTCAGCTCAAAAGATGCTCTCCCGTCCATGTTCCGCTTTTTTATTACGTTCTTGCGCATGAGTGCATTGGAAGGAGTATTTTCCCCATAGCCACGAAGGCCCACTGCACCATAAGGGTTAACCGACTACCAGATCCTAAGACTTGGAGTGGCGAAAAACCACATAAGGTCTCGATAGGTCCAGTGTGGTAACAATCCGGACGACAATGAATTACGGTCTACCACAAAAGTTGCCGGTGATGGTGGGGTTTCGAACCTCGGACCTCCGAATTGGTAATCAAACGCTCTAAACCACTCGACCATCACCACTGCTTTATTAAGCACATGAGGCTTAACGCTGTATCCAAAAAGCGGATCGATGGTAAAGCATTAGCTAAGACGAGAGATGATGGAATCGGCAATCAGGTCTCATAACTGACTGGAAGGAGCTCCTTCACAGGTGCTTCGGGCACGTTCCTGTGCTGTGGGCAGACTGTTGAGTCAAAGCTCCGGTTAACGTTCCTAGATAAAAAACCCTGCGAAGTGGTTATTCGCAAAGTATAGTCCGCCCACAGCATCATTCTGGTAAATGGCCGTACTAATTTTCCCTCCTATAGTTTTGGTTCAATGCAGAATGTCAAGGGTTATTGCGGATCCGAAGAAAATAGTGTTTGAAAAAGTGGGGCATAAACCAAACATACTTCTTGATCCCACGTTCACTTCACTGGGCTACTTTCAATATTCTCGCACTGTCAGATGGAGCGACAGACTGCCCTAGCCAGAACTCTTGAAACTTTCGATATAAATGTATGCTGTCCGAAATGCGCACGGTAGATTACACTTCAAACTCCAGATACGACTTTAATCTCTCACTTCATTTATCGCGTGTTTGGTGATCCGGGATCTAGTGCTTGTGGTCAGACTGGCACCGGTATCGTTTTGAGCAGAAAAGCTGAGCGTGCGCTACCAAACTGGGATTCGATCAGCGGTCATTTGTGTCCAGTTTAGTTGAATGATTCTGCAACTGTCAACAGAAGCAGACGGAAGCGCCGGTGCTTGTTTGTCGTGTTTGTGTATGCGCCCACTGACCGTTGTTCTCCCCAGGTCAAAGATGAATTTTATCGAAATTAATCCCATCTGCGTCGACGTGTACATTCAAAGGACGTCGTATTGGTTGCTTCGGATTTCAACGCACAGGTTAGGTGTTTGGAAGGAGGGAGGGTTCTTCGAAGTGCACACAGACCCGTTTGCTGTCGCAGCCGATCGCACTGACAACGGCGACCGTCTCATCCAGCTGTGCTCCGACCTCCAACTGCTTCCAGGGTGTACAAAGCAGCTCGTAGCCGGGGGATCAGTTGTGGATAGCATAGGTAAATGTTTCCGGTGGTTTCTCCAGATCACGGATAGAAGGACGGCCACTCCGGTGGTTAACCGTGAGTAAGGTGTGTTCACCAAACAAGCGATGGTGGACGATAAGCGGCAGTACTCCAGGATGTGGTGGATTCTCCGGTCTGAAACGCCACAAATCTGCTGTCGGCACTGAGTGACAAGTGTGGCCCGCTACTAAATGGGGCCATAGCTCCTTGTGTCCCACTTACCCGACAAGGTTTCTCAGAATAGGCGAACGAACCTTACAATGAGCTACCGGCTCAGCTGGACCAACGCTGCTGCCTTGCACGACGGGCTTGGCTGCGCTAAGATTAAAGGTGCATCCTCGGACAAAAAGCCTACTCAAAACCGGGCGACCGAGTAGTATAACAGACCATAACGCATACAACCGTGGGAAATATTCATTGCAATGAATGACTGATGTACTCTGTACTTTCCACATTTTTGTGCTTGTTGATTTCAAGCTGGTGTTATTATATATATATATATATATATATATATATATATATATATATATATATATATATATATATATATATATACGCCTTGAGAGCGTTAGACTCAGACTGACCATATTGTCATTGTTCCACGCTGATGTGGATCGAAGGTTGTCGTTCATTTTGGTCCACGCCTGTGTACCCCGATCGCTCCTCAGTACGTGCTCACTTGTGTCTACGTTTCGTCTATGGTCGCGCCAACGCTACAGTCACCCGTTCTGCACGGTTGCTTTTAAAAAATAACCAACGATCTGCTTTCCAGACAGTTTTCTACGTGGTTGTTGACCAAGCCGGATGCTCAAGACTCAACTGAATGATGGCTACAGACAGTCTTGCAAACTACTTCCAATGTCACGCAATACTAGTTAGGGTGGCTTATGAACAATGGGTATCTTCAAAATCAGTTACTGTTAGATGCTGGCAGGTCTTTGCCCGGAAGAGATGTGCCAATCGCAGGTGTCAACTGGCTGGTAGTTTGAAAAACTGACAACGAACAGTGGTGGATCGCGAAAAATAGGAAATTGGAGTTGGCTGTGTCCAATGGCATTAGTCGCAACGCTTACCGTTTGCTTACAAGTACTGGCTCACGGAGAACAGATGTAAGTGAGGAGATCAGGAAACCCAACTGCTCGCTGATTCACGTCGTCTAGATTGTTGGGTGGGTCGCTTTACGGTACAATTCAGTTGACCCACTTCGACAATGAAACTCCCGATAATATCTGCGGGAGAAACGATGCCTTTGGATATCACTGCTCGCTCACGAACGGATTATCTGAAAAAGTGCAAAGCTGCTGAACCGAATGAATTGTCTTCATCTGTTTCCAAGAATAAATACACAGTTTTGGGATAGTGAGCAGATCGCCGAGAGGTCATGCAAATCGGTGGTTGTACTGGTTTACACGGATGATGACACGTCCTTTTATGAAAACCACAGAGGAATTAGCTTCGTAGGTACAGCATCCAAACTGCTCACCGGGATCATTCCTCGCCAATTACGAAACGCTCACGGAAGATCGACACGGGAAAATCAAGTCCGTCCGGGGTTGTGTTGACCACATATTAAGCCTACGACAAATTTTGAAGCACGGACATATTTCATAGGTCCATTATCTTTGTCTTCCTTGATCTGAAAGCGGCATTCGATTCAGTCGACCGCACAGTCCTCTGGCACTGTCAACAAAGGATACTTGAGGAACTTACTACCATTTCCAATCCTTGTATACAAATAGCCGAAGATGAGTTCGTACTTACCTGGTCCTTCATTCGAGTTCACCTCAAGAAGTGATGGTCAACGGGGTTCCCCCTCTATCGCACTACCTTTTTTGAGAATTGTGGCACTAGCCTTTGCAGTAAACTAATTGATATAGGATACGCGGACAATATGGTTCTTGAGTGAAGATCCAGGTAAGTTGCAGTGCAACAATTTTTGGGATGTGTTTAGCATGTCCCAAGTGTAAAATGCTGTTGCAGGACTGGGTTGGTCCCTACACCAGCTCTTAATCTGACAGGAAGCTTTGGCTGAAGTAGATAAGTTTTGTTATCTGGACAGTTACATTTTACAGAAGGTGCGTTTGACTTTTGCCAATTTGGACTATCTGTGACAGGTGTGACATCGGGTCGTATGTGAAGAGTCGAGTGTACATTGCGGCGGGTAGAGTCGTATTTTTATGCGGCTCAGTAACACGACCTTTACGAGTGGAACATACGCGAAGACTGATAGTGTGTTGAGCATCGTTGTCTTCGTAGTACTGCTTGGAAGTGGTAGAGACACCGTACCGGCAACGCCGTTGTGCGTAGGGTGTTGGAAACCTGAGGTCAGTCATTACATACCCACCGACAGAGTTCTTCGTCGCATGCCGTCCTGTGAGACAGGTAGTAGCAGGAAGATAGGTCGATATGGATCACTTCATATCAGACAATCAGTAACCATGCACCAGGTGCGGTAGTTGTGGTTGATTACACTTACGGACAACCTCAGAAGAAAATAAATGAAAACACGTGTGTAAAAGGAGTAAGATAGGTCTACGACAGATATTTGAATGAGGCCGATAAAGACAGTTTGTGGATACAGAAGCGCCACTAATCGCGACACCCAGCCATGTCCAATGCATCCAACTATGTAGTCGAAGGATCTCTTGGACCCAACCCAGGAAGTCTAACTCGCTGTGCATGGCCAAGTCCACTGGTCACCGACTGACCACCCTTAATTATCTTCCAACCGGTATACGCCTCAGCGAACATTGCGCGCCGAGGATTCCTGACTGGGGAAAGGCGCAATACGTCATTGCTTGGCATTGAAAAAAGTATGAAATACTTTACCGGTGGCAGGACTTGACTTTCCAGATTTCCGGGTTAGGGTCCACGAGACCCGCCTAGCCAGATGGTTGGAGATATTAAGTGATATGGCTTGGTGTCCCGGGCTGTGGGCTAGTTGCGTCCAGTCTTTCTTGTCTTCCCGTTTAAGCTTATTACTTTGTTCCCGACTTTTCCTCTCTTTCACTTCCTATGCTTTCTGTCTTCGTCTCCACGATGCTGCGAGATAGCAACAAAATCCAGAGCACTTGAGTTGAAACTTGACAGTTCCAAGAATTGAAGTGAAATTTCGATTGTAGTTTCGTGTCCAGATATCCTTGATTGTCAGAGCAGTCGTTCTTTGTAAACCTTCAATGACCTGCGTTGGCCTCCGATGTGGCATTCAAGTTGAATAATAATATTATCATACCAAGCCTCTTTGATAACTCTGGCTTCATCCGCAGTCACCAATGTTAGTAGATTCGGGAATATTTATCAGTTTGTAATTGAGTAGTAGGAAATTAGATTTGTATAATATGATTGACCATGCAGCTTCAACGCTCGACTCATAATCGTTCACCCCGGGTTCGAGTCCCCGTGGGGGCTCGGTGGATGTGCACTGCTGATGATTCCCAACAAGGATGAAACAGCTGTACAGCGCTTCCATGGTTTTCAATGGTGAGTTGAGCGTTGGAGCTGCATGATCAATCATATTTATCAGTTTGTTCGCGTTACGGACGTCTATCTGAAGTGAATTATTTCCTTTAGTCCATGTCCTGATTATAACCGCAAATAGCCCTTTAAGATGATCTCGTGGATCGTGGACGTTTGCATGTGGTAGTTAATAAATCACAATTTGTAAGGTAACAATCCCATCCTCTGAGCCGCGATCTGGATTTCTCTTTAGGCTGATTCAAAGGATAAGGGCAAAAATGCTGGAGCCCACTTGAAGCGTCGCATTAAACAACCTCCAGATCATTCAGGTGCTGCTGATAATGTGGACTTCACAGATGTGGCATCGGTAACAGAGCCTCAGAAATCAAGTGGCACTGGTGACCGGGGTTCAATTATCATTCAACCAGATAGTTTACTGGCTGCCACGGCTTCATCGATGCCAGGGCAATCACACACCAAAAGCACTTTGACTAACGAGGGTGATTCCAACGGATCCCAACTCAATACTAGTCAAAAGGCCGAATCTGATGACAAACAACCGGCTTCTTCTGCCAATTCCAGTTCACAGTCTAAACGATCCAGCTTAGTAATGTCACGAGCAGTGGGGTCATCGGGACAAAACTCGGCAGATAAACGGCGGTCTCTACTTTTCGAACCGATTATTAATGAACCTGACCCAAGCAAAGAGGTGAGTCGCGCTAGAATTTACGTCTCGTTGTTCTGTAGTATGTCATCTGTTTCTCCAGACCTCACTCATTAGGGTGCAGTTCGTCAATCGATAGTAGGGCTCCCATCCAGTCCTATTCTCCATCTAATTTACTAATACCTTTAGGGTTTCATCACGCGGGGTTTTCTGAATTAGGGCAATGGTCGGACGGTCAAACCCGGTTAGCTCTCCCTCATCTGTGTTTTTGGCCTGTTTTGCAAGCTATTCTGTAAGGCAGTTAAATTATCAGAGGCGCATCTACTCACACTCTCGTTGTTAGCCACTCGTGGGCATTGATTCCTTATTACATGTAACTCAAATCAATCAGTTTTGTTTTACAACCCCAACAAAACTGAAACCGAACCAAGGGGGAAGTTCAGACCTACTTGTTACACTCCACCTTTCAGGTGTGCAACATCGAAGTGAAGATTGCCGATCTGGGAAATGCGTGTTGGACATATAGACATTTCACCGAGGACATTCAAACGCGGCAGTACCGCGCGCTGGAGGTTCTAATAGGATCGGGGTATGGACCTCCAGCTGACATATGGAGCACTGCATGTATGGTAAGAAATCGATAATATTCCTGCATTTGCATTTAGTTAATTCTTATCTTCAGGATATTACGTGAACTTTGCATTTGTTAGGAATAGACCTACGGGGGTAGGAAAAAAGAAGCCTCCATAGATCCACTCCCTGTCCACCTTGTGTATTCATTTTTTCTATTTATACGTGCGACCTTTCGTCATGGAATAATGCAGCACCATTACTTGCCGTTGAAAATCCTCGAAAACTACAACTCTTTCAGTAAGCTTGTTGAAAACAACTAGACCACCTGCAAAGTTCTAATTAATTTCATTTCTTTCTCAACATTGCCACCGATTATAACTCTGACCACTATCCAGAAGTCTGCAATCAACCGTACTGTAAATTTCGAGGTCTACACCCTTTCAGAGAGACCGATTGTGGCAGGTTCCGAAGTCACCGCGTTGGTCGGCTAGTGGTACGTCATCGCTTGGCACCCATACTGCTTCGTTCTGTGAACCCTAGTTGGACGATAAACGACACGCGTGACGACGCGGAATAAAGCGCATGTTTCGTCGCAGATTACTGGATTCACGTGTCTCCCTGCTGCCCATGGCTGCGATACATTAGAGAAGTTTCCGGACGTTGTCATTAGTGGCAGCTAGTTCCATCGCGACTACACGTTGGGGCCACTAGCCCTTACAATCTCTACCTTAGCTGTCTGTTGATTTCACCCATCGTATGCAGACACTGATTCTCTGTCAGCTGAGATAGACAAACGAGTGTGGAACCACTTTAGAGGTTACCATTATATCCAGTGCATGGCAGCTTGACATTCGAACCATTCACAAGACGTTAGTTTCATAGTCTACTATCAATTCTTGATTTCACACGGCATCGAATCCTGCACGTATACAACACGTAGCGCACGCAACGGCGAACTCCGTAACTTAACATTTCGTCATTCATGTTGTTCACTTAGCCCGAATGTGATTTGTTGGTATTTAATTTGCTTCACTTTGGCTCCCGTCATAGAGATCAGTCTCCATTTGAGTTGGGAATTGTAAACAACAAACCCAGTGTCGCACGAGCATCATATCATACGATGTTGTGACGGTCTCCCAAATGCTTCATTATAGTCGGGGCGGGTGAGTCAGGCTCCGAGATGGCTACTGGGTCTGAGCACTTCTCGAAATACTCCCTACTGACCGTGTGTCTCAAACAGCTTCCGCTAGAAAGGCCCCCTCACTACCCTCTTATGGCGGTGTTCCCATTAAAGTGTGGGAACAAAGGCGAACGCCCGGGACACTCCATCGGGTTGACTGACTAATAATCAGCCTCGGGGGATGGGCCAAACCCTGATTCCAAATCAACCACGGGTGGCGTGTGAGGCGTACAACACTGCTCACTGGCGTTTGTGGCGCCGGAGTGTATTGGACACTTAGTATGTCCAGCCTCATCCGAAGAGCGTTTGAACTGAGCTCTCAGAGAGCTGCAAGACATTCGTAAGTAGACCGTCACGGTAAAACCACCTTGACGTGGTGTGACGGCCTGCACGCCTCAGCGACCCAGCGAGCTATACACCATGACTTACCTGAAGCCGAAGACTTATTCTTAACTGGAAGGTCAGTGGTCAGAGGTATGATGAAACAGTCTCTGGTCCTGCACGTTGGGGTTCTATTTGAGCTGGCAACTCAGTCAGCAAAATCACTGGAAGAATAATTGATCCAAGCAAATGGACTTCTACTCAGCCATCCCTCTGCCTTGCGGACAGGTTCTTGTTAGAACTAAATACCTAGATTAAGAACTCTAATCGTTCTCTTACTTAGCGGCTGGACATCCTATCAGTACCCATCCAACGTCTCACATGAACTGCACGAACACGAAGAATTCTAAACTGCATCCGTCGTCGCGCAGGATGATCAGGACCGCGCTGCTCATTGCATCGAGCGGGATGATTAGTAACAAGTGGGCTACTGCTCAGAGTTCCCCCTGTTTTGCTCAACCCTTTTCTTCTATCCACAGCCGCATCTCTTTGCCCCCTCTACCTACTCATAATGCTCCCACTGACAACTCACCCGATATGGCAATGGTTCACTGTCTAATGATATCGTAAATAATCCTCTATCTTGTGAATCACATTTTCTCAAGCCTCGTCAACCTCTGAATCTCGGTTCCTCTAACGTGCCTATTCTCATGCAGGCCGGTCGGCAGGCGCGCCTGGCGCTCACAGTAGACTCAGCCGTTTAATGACGGCTGCGTATCCAGAATTCGAATGGTGTGATTCCACTTACTGCTTCTGAAATCTCATCGAAGCATTTTCTGTGCACTTCAAGAGACGAAGCAGCTGGATCTGCTGGTCAACATGGTGTAGGAATAGTCTTGACTGACTAGGCTAAGACTACCCTTTTAGATTGGATCCCGAATAATAGTCGTTTATGTTCCGAGACTCCAAAGGTCAGTTAGCGTTCGGAAGAATAGTTGTGTTAAGTGCAATTTGTTTGTGATCTCGGCAGATGCTCCAACAGACTACAGCTCCGACACAGGAGGATGATTTCTACAATGAACTCACCACTTTTTTCGCACGGTCCAAAGCTCTGACATTTCAGTGCTAGCTGGTGATTTTAATGCACAAGTTAGCACAGTGCCTCAGATGCTTGTTTAGGTGGACGTTGTGCCTTACCCACTCAGCGTACAGATAACGGGGATAAGCTTCTCCATTTTTGTGCGGACAATCGGTTATCCGTGTCTAGCACGGGCCTGAATGGCGCAGTTCGATCAACTAAATCAAAGGCGCCTTTCAAGTCTAAGAAAACCATTTTTGTCGGCCGACGATGCAGTGTGACGCGTTTTAAGTAGTAGGCGAAGAGTAAAGGTCTGATCGATGAATCCTTGACCGGAGCGGAATCCGGCCTGTTGTTCGCGGGCGTTGCGCTCGCGAGCCGGTATCAAACGACGCAGCAAAATCGATGTTAGTACCCTGGTGACTACCGGAATTAGGCTAGTCCCACGATGATTACTACAGTCATTGCGTATTCTGTTTTTGAACTTAGGCACAATCAATGACCCGCCCCATAATAACGGAATACGCTTCTCATTCCAAATGTCACGGAGCAAGACGGTAAGTGACATTATCAAAGCATCTCCACCCAGTTTAAAAGAACTGGGGGAAGTTCGTCGGGACCTGCAGCTTTCCCTCGGTTTAATAATCGAATACATGACTCTAATTCTACTTCCGATAGAGGCTCAAGTGATACTCCCCAGGGAATCGCAGTTGTCAGTTTTTTCACTACATGAGTACAGTGAAAGGAATTGTAAAACCCATAGTCACAAAGGCCCATTGCACTGTTTGGGATAACCCGCAATCAGACCCTGAGACTTGGAATGGAGAGCCACATAGATCACGTGTGGTAACGAGCCAGACGACAGTAGAGCACTGTCTAACACCAAAGTAACCAGTATTTGTGGGGATCCCAATGTTTTGAAGCAGAGATCCGCAAGGGAATCCAAAACCTACGTCATCACAAAACGCCTGGCCTTCGCCCAGCCCTATTTAAAGATGCTGGAATGGAGCTTGTTGGAGATCTTCTTTTCACAGGTCTAGCACTCCAAGAAAGTTTTCTCATTGGGGAATGGGGGAATCGATTGTTGTTCCCAACTTCAGGAAGAGTTCGCGCAGTGTGTGCGTTGACCACAGGAGTGTAAGCCTGATACCGATAGCGTCCAAGTTGCTAGCGTCCGTCTTCGCAGGTTGTACAACACGCGTGATGAGGAAACTGACGAGGAACAGGCTGAGTTTCATACCGGTCGTGGAAGCATCAATAAAATCTCCCCTGCCGACAGCTGTCAGGACGCCGTTGAGCTTTCCAGAGACCGGCGATCGCGGTGTTTCTAGACATTCGCGCGGCCTTGGACTCCGTTGACATGTCTACACTATGCACTGTTTGTTAAAGAACGGTGTACATGAGAAGTATGAATCGGTCCTCAAGGAGTTGTATCGTCATACCTCAGGTCGGGTTAGAGCTTGTGGTTAGCTTTCGCCGCTCTTTGTCGTCTGCGGCTGCCCCATATTCCCGTTTCTTTTCAACTTCGATATAGAAAACGTTCTACAGAACGCTTTATCTGGTCTTCCAAACGGTGGAGTTGAACTCCTCCCGGGAAACAGAGTTTTTGACGTGGAGTACGCCAGTGATGTTGCCTTGGTAAGCGACAGTGCGCAGGCGAATCAACCCACATTGGACCGCTTGGCGATTGAGATGTCCCAATACGGTTTGTACTTTGCGCCTTCAAAGTGCAAAGTGCTTTTACGAGATTGGCAGAAGTATGTGCCTGCACTCACTTCTGTCGGTGATCGGACAGAGGTAGTCGATAGCTTTAAGTACCTCGGGAGCCTGATTACAGCCGACGGCGGGGTTGAGGAAATTATGTAACGAACTGCGAGAGCCGGAAGAGTTTTCACAAACCTACGCCACCTGTGGCGCTACCATAACATCCGGCTTCCCCTCGAAGGAAGGGTGTACAGTGCCACAGTTCGTACTGTTCTGTATGTTGCGAGACTTGATCCCTCTGTGTTGAGGATGCTTGGCGGCTTTCTATATTCGACTACCGATGTCTCTGAAGCATTGCTCTTGTCTGATGGAAACATCGGGTGAGCAGTGACGAGGTTCGTCGTCGTGTGTTTGGTGTTGATAGTCGCCCTCTGACTGTGGTAATCGCTCTACACCACCTCCAATGACTCTGACATGTTTTGCGTATGTCTATCCATCGTTAACCCTGTCGTGTTCTTTTTGCATGTGCTGGGCAAGGCTGGAAGAGGCGACGCGGCGGTCAGACTATGACTTGGCGCAGGGGCATGGAGGAATAAGCATCAACATTGGCTTCAATTGATGCTTCCCGCCTCCACGGTTGGAGTCCAACGGATGAGGATTACCGCTGTTTAGGGACGCTAAGAAATGTGGCTCAGAACCAAATCTAGTGGCGTGAATGCTGTGTGATCTACCTGTTGACTTCCCGTTTCACATAAACAATTGAAAAACACAAATAAATTGTAAGACGTGCACGGTGGAAATAATGAGAAACATTTACCTTGTTCGTAAGCTAATGTTGATCCCAGCTTTCTCCAATTTCTAACCGTTTCGCGGTGTTGGTGCGTTGACACTATGTTAGTTCTTTATATATATATATATATATATATATATATATATATATATATATATATATATAATTATTATTATTATTATTATTATTATTATTATTATTATTATTATTATTATTCATTCTGCCCCCAAATCGATGTTGCTGCGAAATAGCAAGAAAAACCAGAGCACAAAAGTGGGAGATTGATGGTCGAATAAACTGAACTGGTAGGGATGAAGGAAATCATGGGTAGTTAATAAGTTTCATCTTGAGTGATTGTCGATTTTGTTCGCGGAAATGATATCCATATGATATTGCCCATGAAGTAATATCCTTAGATCAGAATGGTACTATATGCAACAGTTGGGTCGTCCAATCGTTCTCTTTTACACGAGTCTGTTTATTACTGATAGTTCTTCGCTTCGTTTCTCCTCAGGCCTTCGAGCTGGCTACAGGCGATTATTTGTTTGAGCCTCATTCCGGAGAAGATTATACCAGAGATGAAGATCATTTAGCACACATCATTGAATTATTAGGACCCATTCCGCGAAATATTGCTCTTGCTGGAAAATACTCGAGAGAATATTTTGATAAACGAGGTGAGTTTCCTGTCCATGATCCAATTTTTCACCTATGTCTTCGCAATATCTCGGTAGCGTTACAAACTTGTTAGCAGTAGTTTTTCTTATTGCCACTGCACGGTTCAATTCAAACAACGGGTAATCAAACACTGAATGCGGTGGCCTTGGTTGCTATCTCTCGTTGGCGACTTCTTTTCACGAGGTTCTCGGCGTAAAAATCTGGTTATTTGGGCTAGAAATCAGTGGCGAACTACCTAGTATTGTACATACCCATGACTGCTCCTTATAAAAAGTTACCCGATGCGGCACGATTGCCGTATTCTTGTGGTTTTTCACTCTTGTACTCCTCTAAGCCGTTTACATATAAACGTTTAACTATCAGGAAAAGAGTTCCACATAATGATGAGAGCCTAAACATATGTTGATAATGACGTTTTACTATTAGTGTAGTGTTCGAATATGTTGGTGAAACGATCGGTCGTTCTTGGTTAATGAAAAATCTAACTGCACTGATGTGTAATCGAGAATGCTGACTACACGAGTAGCACGTTGACAGCTACGATATCATCTATTAACATGTAGTGTTTATGTGACCATACTAAATAACGGGAACGCTGCGAAAGTGGACTTGACTGGTCAGTAACATACGAGATAGTTTCTTCAGACTATTGTCAAGACCTGTTGGTTCCATCACACGACTTTCTTTGGCACCCTGGATCGATCTTCAATCACTTGCACGTGGTTAGCGCCACCATTTTCTTCTCCATATTTGTTGTATTCATTAATATGGGAAATCGGCGTAACAACAACTAATTGAAGACGGTCCATTGAATCCAAGAAACGGGAAAATTTCTTTGATTTTATTGTTTTTTGTGTCGCAATCAATCGGTGAACTAATGACCGAGTCATTTTGGTGAAAATTCTCGCGGCGATGAATGCGGATAGTCTTGCATTTGTGAAACTGATAACAACAATATCGCTTGGTATCACATGTTCTATCTGAATTAATGTTTTCTGGTGTAATTTGACAAGTTTTGAACATTGGCCTTGGGGTTGCAGTTCGTTATCCAACGTCCACACGGTTTCATTTTTAGCATGCCTGCGGCACATTAGGCGTTTGAAACCGTGGAGCCTGTTTCATGTACTGACCGAAAAGTATGACTGGCCCCCGAACGAAGCGGCACAGTTTACCAGTTTCATCGAGCCAATGTTGGCTTATGATCCCAATGAAAGAGCAACAGCCTGGGATTGCTTGCAACATCCTTGGATTACTGGACAGCCTTTCTCACCAATAATCCAAGATGCACTTCCAGGTCGCATTCCCTTTGGAGTTCCACCCCCTGACGGTCTTATGGGTGATGTTCTGTCTAACCCATCTGTTTACTACCCAACGAGGAGTGCCATACCTGCCACTTTTGACCCTGCCTATTGTAACGCTGTGCCGTTCAGTCCACCGCATCCCATGGTTCCTGAACGTGGTTTGAACTATTTGCCTCCTGAAGTAGTGTTTGCTCCTGGCCGTGTTCCCGCAGATTATAGCCATCCTTTACCGCACGAAATCGGATTGTCTCCGGATGTCAGTGCACAACTGCTAGGCATGTCGGATGCGGCTTGTTCGGTCGGATCACATTTGCAGTCTTGGCACGTGAAAGGTAGTCGGAAAAGACCGGATGGTGGCGATGCTTTTGAGGGAACCGGTGGTGGTAACGTAAGTCGCACTCTCTTTGCAAAGTTTTTGCTTTCACCTTGTCATTCCTGTGGTATTGTTGTCAGTGTCCTTTATTCTCAACTGAGAGGCAGAATATTCAAGCATACTTAGGTATGGTCTAATTGAAGTAGAATCCTCATCCCCAATCGATAACCATTTTTTCGGTAAACTAAGCTTGGGTTTTGAATAAAAGAATAGTTTTTCTCATGCTGCAATGATTACCGAAATTCCCAGTGAGAAATAATCCATCCAGTTTGAACGACCGTGCTTGTACTTGTCTTTTTCCCATTAGGTTCGGGGACCATTTCAGAATATACCAGACATGAGTCCTGTCCCGACCGACGAAGACTATGATGATGAAGACGAGGATGAGGATGATGATGATGAAACCAAAGGTGATGAAGAGGAGTACGAAGACGAAGAGGACGAGAGTGGTGGTGAAGATCGGTATACTTACTATGGTAATGCTGCGCATGCACCTGGTGGAGCAAGTGGTGGACCATACTCTTATATGTACAATCCATCAGGTGTGAATCCAGAAGCAGCAATACACTCACGTATTCCTGATCCTGTTGCCATGGCGATGGCCTACGGCTTGTCCCCAAGTCGCGCTGCTATAATGGCCTACGCAGCAGAAGCTCTTGGTCCGGATACAGTGTTGGCTGGATTAGCTGCGTCTCGTAAGCGACAGCAAGAACGACAGCAAAAGGAGCAAGAAAAACAAGCCCGAGAACAAAAACACGATCAAGAAGAGAGTAAGTCAACGGAAATAGTCGACGCAAAATGTCTGGAAGACAGAACTTTGTCATCTACATCTTCCACCATGAACACTGCTGAAAGTACGACCACCGAACCGGATTTGAGGAAGAAGCTAGATTCAGAAATATCCACAAGGCTTTACCAAGTTGAAAGTTTAAATGGTGGCAGTAATGGGAACGACAATTCAACATATCTTTCCACTACGCCCGGTGACTCAGTTACTGCTGGTTTTAACTCTCTAGTCGAGGAGAAACAACAGCCTACCTTTGACGGCTCACGTGAAAAATGCGACGCTGTCGAACCACGAGAAACCACGACTGAAGCGTAAGACATCTGAAGTTGACTGTAGCTTCCCTCCACCTTTTCTTATTCACTCGTCCTCTAGTCCTTGCGTGCTTTCTCCACCAAGACTAATGGTGCATCCAAGGCGCACTGACATTAGACAGCAAGTTCGATGACCCTCTTTCCCCTTCGGAGAGCCATCCAAGTAGTCGGTTGACGTTTTCGGTTTCAAAAGACCACGAAGGAGTGTCAATTCCAGTATTCAACTTTACATTCAACAGTCCTTGTCCTAAAATCTGGTCGCAGGCAACTCAGTTTCCACGATGCCTTTCCACCTGTGTCCAGTCGGATCCGGAACCAATGTTTTCCCGAATAACTTCGTACACCACAACGACTTCAGCGTGTTATTGTACGTTTGGGTCACAAAGCTAACATATCGGCTTTATCCTAACCCTTGTCTTTGCTTCTCCAGGCCGGCCATCACAAATCTGGTGGTTGTTTTTATAATACCAACCACCTACCGTGATCTAAGCTCATGTTTGAACGGATGTCGTGTTTGATTCCCGATGTAACCGTTGAGATAGTAGATTCATATCGGAACTACATGCTCGAAGCTTGATCACTGCGTTTTACATCGTATTCCGATACAAACAAATCCCATGTTCCGGTCTCATCACTGAGTGAACGGATTAATGATTCTTTAGTGCTCACTGAATGTGCTCCTGATTTCCCGTTGTTTAGCGTTTCACGACGTGATCTATCCCGCACCCGAGGAACCTGTGCTTCCGTTGGTCGGAAACGGTTTTTTCTGTACATAAATTCTTGATCTTTAAGTGTTCTGGTCCCGATATACAGCGTCCATCCAGTCGTACTAAACTACTCAAAGTAACTGACGTCCTTACCACCGTTGAACTAATTTGAGAACGCTTCCGGTTCCGAATGGATTTCCGATACTTCCTCAATAACAGCTGATGCCATAATGCTTTCGTCATTTTTATCGATGTTAGGGTTTCTCATCTTGTTCATTCTGGTGGTATGTCATTCAGATTTGTACACAAAATCCTTTGGCTTCTTAGGAATAACGGCTGCTTGCAGCCAAAGACTCAGCTCCCGTCTTCACCCTCATTCCCCTATTCCGGTACGTTTTTCAAACTCCCAGATACTGTGCATTTCGTTCCCATTCAGTCACAATCCCCACGCCTACCGCAAGTGGTGGGTCGTGATTTCAGCCATGGTTTTATGTGTCTGATGCAATGATTCCACTTTAGCCTTACCTTTTCCCATCTGCCCGTCGTGCGATGCTTGTTCCCGTTACTTCTAGCTCCACACTGTCAGTCAGCTGATTTGTCTGTCTCATGAAGGTCGACCCACAAACATACTCGCGCCATTCTACACGTACATCTCCATTCTCTCGCCTTTCCCTTGCACTCTTATGTCCACATCGCAAACAACGTATGTTGTGACCCCGTTTACTATCAGAGCCTGCCTTGACACATTGACTTCATATTCATATTTCAGTTATATCTGCATCGTATAACCTCGCTTCGATACGCGCTCTCGCGCACATGGGTTTGCGTATGCTTCCCGCCCGTACATGTGCGTGTGTTTGGGTATCGGCGTGATTCGCGGTACTTCGTGCATCCCTCCACCGCTGTCCATCGTTCGGAATCGCACCAACTGACACCCTGTTTATCAGTCTCTTCTGTCGTCAGATTTGTAAATGAGTTTGGTTGTGCATTTTAGTTTAACCATTGAGTATGGTGTTCGCGTGAGCTTTCTCCCATTAAAAGTTATCACAACAACCTGATCAGGCTCTTCTAGATAGGGGAGTTCATGTAGTCTAGCGGACATGACAGGTTTCATGTATGATAACAACAGATTAGTCGAAATCCCGTGATCTATGGAACATCCAAACATTAGTCAACATTGACAAATTTGAGCTCTGCGAGTATGATCTTCGCATAAACACGAACGCTATATATAGCTTTTCTGCAGCAACTCCAATGTCCGCCTTCATGTGTGGGCGCTTACGTGTCGCCGTACTGACCCAGTAAAGACTGATAAGGGATGCCTTAGCTTTTATCACAATCGTTGTTGAAAGTCCCCACCAACTGATTCCTGATGTAACTGAAAGGAACCCGTGATTACATCAGGTTAAGTTTTTTGACAGTCGCAAAATAGCGTTTATTCACTAAACTCGTCGCTATTAAATTTTCGCCACTGCCTACCGGTTTCCCCTAAGATGAAATTTTAGCATCGCGTCGACCTCCAGTCTGTCGCACATAGCTTTATGCCCCTACAGTAGAGGAGAATATTGGGTTGATTTGCTTCCATTGCCGCTGGAAAAGTGTGAAGGGCGCGGAAGCAGCGAAATAGCTTGTTTTTGATGTTTCACAAAAGAGCTAATCACATCTCAGAGCTCGAGTGAGCAAATGGGCTGTCGATCCAGAGTACGAAGCCTACGAAAGTTCATGTAACGCCATTGAATTTCTTCGATTTTTTTTAGTAATGCGCTCATCAGTTGCGTTGACAATGACTGTTTATGCGACTGGTTCACTACGTGGACTGGTGTCAGTCCTTTTTGTATGTGCCGCTCCTCGTATTCGGTGAGTACGATGGCGCCTGGCCGTGGATAAAGCGTTCAGTTTCTAAGCGGATTGATGCAGAATAGCTTCCTTGAGCCGAAAATGCAGTCGTACCTGACGGGTTATTGAGATTAGCTCAGACGAAGTCGATTCTCAGAATTAACTGCCGGACAACGACTTACTGACAACCAGCCATGCTGCCCCCAGAGGCGGTCTACCGGTCGAAAAATCGCCAGTAGACAATCGTAGGAGTGTAGTGTCAAGGAATTATGTGGACGTTGGTGACTAGCACCATTCACTGGGCGACTGTCACTCGCAAAGATTGAATGGCTGCAGCTTCCCCTTTCTGCTTGCTGCACTGGGTGCACCCAGCTAGGAACCCCAACCTGAAGATGAATCTAGGTAACCATGCATCGGTTCTTCTCTCATCATCTTATATCGGGTTAATGCCCTATTACATTGTGAACTGAGTCTTTGAACCAAGGGCACTTCACGTTTTGTTGACAGTGGTCAGTTTAAAAACATGCACCCTTTCGAAATGACGCCTCAAATATACTCGCCTTACTGAAAATTATTGCTTGATGTTAGGCTCAATGGCGGCTCGAAATATTCCTGAGCATAAATGATTCCTCAACAGAAAAGAACGCACTTATTCGACCCGGATACTTATTAGGTCGGCTTGAGCGTTTGCACGCCGCCAGGGCAGTAGTATAGGGCCATCTGTCTACCGACTCGTTACTGCACCTGACTTGCTAGAGATTTGTGTGGTTCTCTATCCCGACTCTTGAAGATATCGTTGACGACTGTGACAATTCAGGAGGTCTTTGCGACTGGATTTTTTCTTTCCGGTTCATTGATGGAATGAAATGACAAATCGCCCAAGCTTGAAACTTAAATTTGTTTACGTGCTTTTCGTAACATATGAAAATCCGGGGAGAATCTTTTCCCCTCACTTACATACTGCTTGCACGCGCAGCCCAGTTGTTTGTTCCGTTATCAGTGACCTAGGCACGAATAACTGACAGAAATCTCAGTTGTGATTCATTTGTGGACTCCTCGATGGGGTGTATCCATTGAAACTCGTGTTGCTTCAGGTTAGATTCTAGTAATGATAACGGACTGAACAAGTATGAAGATGATCGGGCAAAGCGGTCCTGGGCATGCATATCTCATGAGCGGCAACTATCGCGAAACCGGTCGTATATATATATATATATATATATATAGACACAGCTGCCTGGTTTCAGGCTGTGCCCAAAATAATACGGTGAAGCTTTGAGGAAGGGGTAGATAAAGTCCGATTCTATGATTTGTGCATGCGCTTTGCACCTTCAGATTGTAAAGTGATGTTACAAGACTGGGCGTCAACGATTCCTCGGTTGATGATCGATGGGGAGGTGCTGTCAGTTGTCGACCACTTCACCTACCTCGGTGAGCACGCGTATATCCAAGGCTCGAGCGGCGTACGCTGCACTGAAGCACTTGTGGCGTCGATCTGATATTTCACTGAAGTTGAAAGGTCGTGAATACTGTGCCGCAGTGCGTTCAGGTTTGTTGTATGGTTGCGAAACTTGGAGTCTGCGTGTTGAAGGTATTCGTCTTTAGGTTTTCGACCACCGATGTTTGCGTAGTATCGCTAAGATCGGGTGGATTAGCCGAGTAGGCAATGCTGAGGTCAGAAATCGAGTATTGGGTACTAATTCGGAGAACGTTTTGTCACAGCGTATCCAGCTTAGTAGACTTCGTTGGTTGGGGCACGTGTTACGTATGTCAAACACGTCTACCGTATCGCGTCCTATTCTCCGTTCCTCCTAGGGAGTGGGAGAGACCACATGGAGGTCAACAGATGAAGTGGCAGCGTGAAATGAGAAAATGTACAGCGAAGTTAGGAAATGTAGGTGCTTCACATCTTCGTGGTTGGGGTCCAAAAGATCCGTCTGCCGGTTGGCTGGAGACACTGAAGGATATGGCTGTGAGCCGCGAACAGTGGCGATCGTGTTGTCACTTTATATCGAATCAGAATGACTGATCGGTGTGCTTTTGTACAGTTAGACTGTGTATTCCGTGTGTTGCTTACTAGGGCATTCTTTCCTTTTCCCACCCATGTAGGTCTAGTTCCTGTCCATCTTGTATATTCATACTTTCTAATTCAATGTGCAACATGGTGAGAAAGGCAGTGGTCAGTGGGGCTTGCCCTACTGTTTAACGCTGTACGATGATGATGATATGATTTGTTTGTGTGGTCAGTGCTGCCAGATTGCCCCGGCCAAGGCAGGGGTTTACAGCCGGAGCCATAAGCTATTCAAAGCTTGACCGACAAGACGAGGATGAATCGTGGGGTCCATAACCCACAGGGGACCGGCGACTGGTAGCTCGGTTCGTACACCCTTCGGATAAGACTAGACATCCCGAGTGCCCAGCACACCCCTCCACCACAGATGGTTGGTTTTGAATCAGGGTTTAGCCATCTCCCGTAGACTGACTTTTCGTCAGTCAACCTTTTGAAGAGCGCCGTGTGTTCGTCTCCGTCATCATACTGGCAAAAATACCCCAGCCACGCAAAGGCAGTGGGTAGGACTTTTCAGCAGTAGCTGTCTGAGGAACGCGGTCATTTGGGAGCATTTCAAGAGGCCTTCGGAACGTACAGCCACCTCGGAGCCGAGTACACCTACTCCAACCATACTGACGCTTTTGGACGCTTAAGGTAGTACTCTCCTTTCTATTTGTATGTTTGTTCGACGTCTGTTACCGACCGGTAAATTACCTTCGATCTTGTCCCATGCAATAGGTCGAGCCAGCTCTTAACCGTTCGCATAAGTTTCAGCTGGGCGATTCTGTGCGTATGGAAGGCAGTATTTTGAAGCATTGATTTTCGTTCATGCTCTGTGATACTAAGAAAGGTTTCGCTCGATTTGTTTATGTTACTTTGACAAGTACATTCAGCGAAACTTATTGTCGGTGGTTTCAACTCCGAAGCTGGGTGGTTAGACGGGGTTTAAAGGCATATTAGATGCCCATTTTCCGTTCCAACCATCTAAGCCAACAACGGCTGTGTTCTAGTAAATAAAAACATCAGAAGCGGTATCGCCTGACCTGGCATCATGTTTCACGACGTGGAGGTGGATTGGCTACATTACCTTTAGTTAACATTCTCCGTGGTCAGTAGGAACTGTAATTTCAGGTGGTCGGATATTCGATTCAGTATTTACGCCTGTGCGGAGAGCTTTTTGGCAATCTCGATCACCTGTGGAGTCAAGGTGATGTACTTTAGTTTTCTGAATGCGAGTGCACGCTGTTGCAGTTTTTATCAATCACCAAGTTGCATGCAATGGACAGAACTATCGGTATTGAGCATCAGCGTTTTTAGAAGTAAACGATGCTGGTGCCCATCATAATGTTTGGAATCTTGATTCAATCGGTGCGCAAAGTACATTGTCTTAAACAGTGTGCGAGTTAGGACATTGGTTGCACGTGGTCGAAGATGTCTTTCGAATGTCCATTGTTCCCGGATGCAGATAGCTATCAGAGGTGGCATGTCCATGAAGTCAGAACAGACCTGTGAACTCCGATTAGTTAACTTAGCATTGTGGGGCGTGGT
This sequence comes from Fasciola hepatica, assembly GCA_948099385.1. Lineage (NCBI taxonomy): Eukaryota > Metazoa > Platyhelminthes > Trematoda > Plagiorchiida > Fasciolidae > Fasciola > Fasciola hepatica. The sequence goes on from CANUEZ040000019.1 coordinate 11,598,366, forward strand.
GAATATTCTGTTTGGGGTCCGCGAGATCCTTCCACCGAAGAACTTTCCAAATGTGACTTCGTCGTGTTCATGCTTTGGTTTATTTCATTTCCGACTGGGCGACACCGTGGATCAGCCACAAAGAACCACAGCAGGACAGTGGTTGGCGAAAATAAAACAAATGAACTTTTCCTATAGTTTTGCAAACTTATCAGTTACGATGATCTGTCTCGACGATCAGCGTACGGAACAGAGTTTTGTCGGCAAATCTCAGCTGGATAGTCTGCCATGTTCGAAAACCATCACAACGAGACTGCACCTTGACAATGTTGTGGTGGCTTCTGTGCTCCCATGACCGAAAGAGCTATGAGGGATGGTTTCCTTAGGCCGAAAGTGCAACCATACCTGACAGATTAGTGTTCAGGGGCCAGAAGAATACCGTTCCCTGAACCAGTTGATAATTTAACGCCCCACTGTCTTGTTGTTCGGGCTTTTAAGTCAAACGCTTCGGTGAGAGTTATCAGACCCCTTCTGCGATGTGGGCAGAAGGGGTCTGGGCAAATTGTGCCCAGAGATCTCCAGCGGCCTCAAGGGAAACGTTGATATATACTATCCGTCCTTTACATCTCAATCCTAAATGGATACCAGAAGCCACAATGAGTCTTGACGGAGAAACTGTGATTATCGGTAAGGGTAAAAGTTATAGACGACGGAGAACAAATAATCGATTCTCAGACCCAAGCGTTCTCTTCACTTAGTTGATTTCGACGTCCGCACACCTTGCCAAACGGGGCAACAGGCTGCCAGAACTAGAATTCTTCAAACCTTAAAAATGAATGTGTGTTTTGTCACTGAAACACGCATACAAGACCCAACAGTGTTAAAACTTCGTTCTCTAGATACAATCCCGTCTTCGCGCTTCACTCTCCGCGTGTTGGGTGATTTGGTATTTAACTGTCGTGGTCATGCTGGTGTCACCGTCACTCCGAGCGTGTACTGCCTAACTGGATCCGGTCAGCAGTCGTCTGAGCGGTTCGGTTGAATGGTTCTGTGTATATTAACAGCCATAGGCAAACATGATGCCTGTTTGTCGTTTCTGTGTATGTCCCAACTGACTGCAACTCTCCTGAGGCTAAAGTCGAATTCTAGTTAATTTGTCTGAAGTGCTTCGCTGTGTGTGTACTGCGGACATAATGGTTGCTGCTGATGATTTCAGTGCGCAATTTGGAAGCCTAGGTGAGACGCAGGGGAATATAGGAAGCCGATTTGGCATTCCAGCCGGTCGGACCGATGATGGTGCCCGGCTTATGCAATTTTGGTCCATGTCTGCGGACACCAATCACAATATTGTCCGCCCGAGTTTCGGCCTGCCTCTTGTCGATGGTCGGAACAACGCCGAAGCCAATAGTCCGCCGCAGATGCTAGTGGACAATAACCATCGATTTGCTTTCCAGGCAGAATTATCCGTGAGGTTATCGATGCAGTGAAATGCCCAGGATCCAGGAGAGCGATGAGCAGAGATCAAGCAGGCCATATTTGAGACTGCTAATACTACCCATAGTTCGATAACCAGATAAGCACAGAAGCGATTGATAACTGCATCCTCAGTTGCACTGTTAAATGCGCGCAGGTCGATTCCTCCAAATTCCAGATATGATGGTGCTCAGAGATGCCTTAAACACCGGCTGATTTGAAGCGCGAGAAACCACTGTGAGTAGTGGTGGATCGCGAAGTGTAAGATGGGGAAAAGCTGCGGCGATTGACAACAGCCGCAACCTTTTCCGAATAATTAGAAATATTATTCCATGAAAACCAAGCGTTGGTAAATGGATCAAAGAATCGAACGGCTCACTGACTCAGAATTGCCGTGTACTTCGTAGGGCGAAGCACTTCGAGAAGCGATCTAACTGGCATTTTTCCACAACGAATGTAATGAGCAGCATGAGTGTTGAAGTTCTGGGTGTAGACATCAATCTTCCATCGTAAGCGGAGGTTCTCCGTGACGTAAGCTATCTTAAATGACATGAGGCTGCTGGACCAGATGGGCTGCCTCCGCCTGTTTTCAAAGATTGTGACTCAGCATTGTCACTGAGGTTGACGAAACTCCTCGGTTTGATATAGGAACAAGTTCCACAGCTGGTGTGAGTCGGTGATCTTACCAGTTTACAAGAAAGGCGACAGGTCCTTCTGTGAAAACTGCTCGCTGATATTATTCTCATTGGCTTATCTAACGCTCGCGTGAGAATCCAGCTGGGTTTAGACCTGGTCGAGGTTGTGTTGAACACATCTTTACTATTCAGCAATTCCTAGAACAGGCACACCTTCCGGGGGTCCACCGTCTCCGGTTTTCCTGATCTTATAATGGCCTTCTACTCCGTCTACCGGACGGTTTTTCCGGCATTGCTTTTCGTTGAAGAATGTACTGGAAAACTGTTTTGCCACCATGAGCAGCTTAAGCCAAGTTCGAGCTTATGTTAGTCTTCCACCCCAGTTTACCACGAGAAGTGTTGTACATCCGGGTTGCCCCCCCCCCCCCTCGTCCGTCCGTTTCTCTTCGACTTTGTGATTGATTTGGTTCTAGAGCAAGCGCTTTTATCAGATGAGAATAGTAGCATTGAATTTCTTCTGAGTGAAAAGGTGTCAGAATGAAATGTACGGACGGCATAGTTCTTCCAAGTGAAGATCCGGGTACGTTGGAAGTATTTCTGAACAGCTTAAACAACTGTGTAGCGGTGTACAGCATTCGTTTTTGTACTGCTGCAGGACTGCGTCGGTCCAACGCAAATTCTTTCGGTTTCTGGGGTAACTATAGACCAGATAGACAAGTTCTATTATCTGGACAGCTGCATCTTACCCGGGGGTCGGATATGGGATGAGATGTCTTTGCGTACACAGAAGACCCGTTGGGCATTTGCCAACCTAGGCCATCTGTGGCGTCTATATCAAAGGTCAAGTGTACGCTGCAATAGGCCGGCCAGTCATTCTGAAATGTTCAGAAACATGCCCACTGCGGATGAAGGATATACGAAGAATGTCGATATTCGAACACCGAATACGCTCCTTTATGGTGGGAACACCACATCACAAATGTTGAGATTGTGCGCCGAGTATTAGGCACACGAACCAGATCATTCTATGAAACATTTAAGGTTACCAGGTTCGTTGGCGGGCAATGCTAGCCGAGGTGGGTAGTGATTAGATGAATAAGGGTAGTCAGTCCATGACTTGCAAGAAAGGTGTGAAAAGCCCAACCGTTGGACTTGACCAAGTAGGGCGTGTTAAGCTTCCTGAGTGCGGTTCAAGAGAACCCCCACCCCCTCCGCTCATTCATTTGGTGCGTTGAATGGCATCGCCAGATGTGGCGACTAGTGGCGCTCTTGCATTCACTTTCTTTATCGACTGGATACTATTTGTAGTGCTCTCCTTACTATTTTCATAATTTCCGATTGAGGTCATTTCTGAGAACTAGCAACAAAAGCCACCATACCCAGTGCATGGTTATTGATTGTTTGAACTTGACATTTTAGATATGTATTATTTGACGCCATTGGTCGCATTTTGGTTGCAGTTGTCATCTCTCCCGTGGATATTATCTACGAGTCGCTCAGACGGTTTATGATAGAGGATTTTTTTGAAATAATGCTTCTTGTTTTATCATCAAGCATAAGGTTCTGACATGTAGCATGCAGAACTTGGTAAAATTACAGTGCCGTGGAGACGAAAAAAGTGCCACAGGTCACAGGTGAATCACATTTTCATGGATTTCATGACTGAAGAGCGGGTACCTATGTTGAATGTCGGGTGAATTTCAGAATTTTTAATGAACGTCGTTGAATTCGGAATCTGAAGGAAATGAACCCCGTACCATACATTAGATAAATGCTACGCCCCATTTTGGGCACAACGGTGCTCACGGATTGTCGTAGGTGATTCATACTACTTGCCGGCATCATTGCTGCTTACGTTTATCTTGAACTTGATCGAGCCGCTTCTGCGTGGAGTGCATTCCTTCTGACAGGCAGCACATTCTTTGGGAAGGCAACTGAACTTATGGTTCCGAACCTCCTGCCCATCTCGGTTTCACAAGTGATCTGCATTTCTCAAATTCGGCTGTTCGTAAATGGTAGTCCGAGGTTCGGTTAATTCTCATTCAGATGAGGCGATTCCCTAAAGTGACATTACCAAATCAACATTAAAACAGGAGAATGTGAACGAAACTGAAGTGGTCGAATGTGGTTAACTTACAGTCTGTTTTTGATTCAGTGCTTGCCAAGTTATGAGTGCATTGCCCGTCGGCCCACTAGACTATTAAGATGTGACATCTGGCAACTTGCAGTGAACCAGGTGGCTCACTACCGTGGAGCCGGACACGTGTGAATGATTCTTCTGTCGGCAGTCCTCAAAGGTCGTTTCCAATGTGGCCTTGCCATGTGAGTGAGACTGCGACCTCGAGAATTCGGAAACCATTGTTTCGTATTCCCAAGGAATGTTCATTCTTCAAAATTGAAAATCTCGAAATAACAAGTCTACCAAGAAAGACGTTAATGTGCAGCAATACTTCACCTACGGGGCTCTAGTTACTCCTCCCCCCCCCCTCCCGAGTATCAGCAACGTAAGTCGCAGTGAATGGCAAAAAATGAGGGCAACGTGGTAGACAGTAATTCACGGTTATCCGGTTCGTTACCACTCTTGACTTACGGAGACCTTATGTGATTGTCTGCCATTCCCAAGTTTCGGTATCAGGTTATCGGTTATCCATAATAGTGCAGTGGGTCTTTGTGGCGCAAGCATGTAATTAGAGAAATTACAGCACAGTTCATGGGCCAACCGATTTCTTGTTCTGGGTAAAAAATCGATGTACTAACGTCTCTGAACACATTCTTTATCCTGGTAGTTGATCAGCTTCAAATGATTAGGGTCCCTTCATCCTCTCGGAACACCATAGGGCTCACATCTAAGAAAGCCGGGACTGTGAATAAAGACCCACTGAAAAACTGGCCACTTTATGAATTAGACAAGGTTTTCCTTTTTTGTTCAAATTATTTGGTGCCATCCATGTTGCATAGACTTGGTACTGTATAGAGTTCAATTGAAGTGACACTGTCATAGGTGTTTACGAAAGTAGATGACAACAGTTAGTAGGTCGATTTGGAGAGAATGAGGTGTAACTTATTCTACTGACTGGTGAATGATGCTGATACGGAAAATGTGGCCACGTTGTGCTGTGAATGAAATTGTTGTTTTAAATTTACACAATATTGTAATAGTCATGTGACCGTATTTAAATTTTAGCGCAATTAATATCATATCAGGACAAAAAATAAAGATGGTACTTGAGTGAAGCAGAACGCAATTTACCATATAAAGAAGAGATTATTACAGCTGACGAGCCTGTGATATAATCAAGACTATTCATTCTAATTATGTAGGATGAATCGTTAAGTCACTTAACTACGGCGATGCTTACTTGTTGTCCTGTGTGAGCGTAAGTATACGTGCATGTTGATACATTTTAGTAGAATCGCCATCTAGTACTCATCGATTGTTCCTTGACAGCGATGGAAAGGTGGATTTTCGTAACAATTTGGTGTGAAGCATTTACTCTGACCTTTGATTCACCGAACCAGTCATCCCTCAAGGCTCAGAAAGTCGGCTTTTGCTAAAGGTAATGAATCGGTTAATCTCAGAACATAAAATTCATCGACGGACTAGTAAGGAGTCTGCCATCGGATCTTATTCTTCCGCGATACAATTTCACTTATTTCTAAGCTAAATTGAACAAAAGACAATCAATATGAAGTACTTCATGGAATGGTTCATCATGCTGATTTGTCACAATGGGCTGCGTGGAAGTATGATTTTATTTTACAACTGTTAATGAGTATATGGTCTTAGTAGTAGTGTTGTTCGTAGACCTGACACTGTACGGATTTTCGAATTGAAAACTCATGGATTTGTTATGAGGTCAACCAAAGTCAGCTCTGTTTGGAGTCAAATTCCGTATTACGCTCACAGCGTTGGCCTTCTTAACTCAGTGTTTCCGCAAATGACCTCAAAATCATCATGTTTCCCATAGGACACAAATTTCTAAACGATGTAAATGGAATTCGTGATACCTTCGTTATTTTCAAGCAAGCTATAAGATAAGTCAGCGGGTTTGAAACTAGAATATCCTGAAGACTCAGTTTTACAACTACGATCATAAATGGAATTCTGTAGACTACGTTGTATTCAATTTCGCCGATATGATGTCCCAAATCAGCGTGTTTAATACTGCTGCATTAAGAACACTGGAATTTTCTCAGGATGAGTGGCAAATCTCGTCACTGGTCTTCAAAGTCTTTGCATCAACCAAGTCGGTAGGTTACTGTTTACGGTTTGAAAATTTACTCTCACTGAAACAGAAGTGTATATCTCGGTTTATTTCGGTATTAGCTGTCCTGCTGAAGATGGCAATATTCAAGCTCGTTGCTACACCCGATATGTTGGGACATTATTTGGTTCTCAATTCCAAGTTTCCGTGTCTGGTCGTCGACTATTCCTAATAGTGCAGTGGGCCTTTGAGGCTATCGGGTATACTCATTCCATTACACTAATGCACGAGTTTGTAATAGAAAAATATTTACACACTAGGGTAATAAAACAGAATTGATAGTAAGTGTGCAATCCAAACCCACGTGTGGTGGCCACCGAATCCTTCGTAACACCACAGCCAGCTGAGCTGCAAGGACACCGGGCTTTTTGTTTGGTTGATTTACCATTTGTTTGAAACTGAGGACTTTAACCGCATCAATCACTTCATTATTTGGAAAATCTGTCGAAACCAACTTTATATGAAAACATTTTGGAGCGAGTGAGTGTGGTGGATAATATTTGCAACTAGTTCATTCTCTTCCGGAAGAAACTTGTCCCTCGAAAAATCCTCCCACTTAGAGCTAATCGAAGAACCATTGGATCTTTCCTTTTTATAATTTTGATAAGTACAACAAATATTGTTCCTTTCGAATCTTCTCATCAGCGTGAGTTAGTACGCTTTGCATTTTGTCGAGTTAAGAGTACACAATATCACATGGCTCAGCACGTATGCATCATTGTGCATAGTTCCAGTACACTTTAGTTTTGAAGAGTAGTAATTGATTACCTTGTCCGACAGTATTCACGACGTGCTCATATGTTAGGACAGGTGCATGGTGCAAAAATCGGATGATAAGATTAGAATAAATAACCAAGCAGTTCCACTGCATTATAAAGGGGTCATAACAAAGGACAACCGGTTCCGTTACTGTGGAAGCGCACCTTGCAGGCACAAGACACCAGGGAAACAGCAAAACCCTCTTGTCAATTTAAAGTGTCCCTGGATAAGTCAAAGACAGTTAGTCAATACAATTCGGTAATAGTGGAGGCGGTATTAATACGGCTGTCAAACCCATCGCTTTGTTCGAACAAACGATTTGTCAAGTCATCCCAACTACTGTGGCCGCGATCCGAAAATAACAGTCGAACCGATGTGACCCCGACCAGTATACTTCTGGTCGCAAAAGGAAACAGTTAATCCTTCTCGTCTTCGTTTGTTCATTAGTTCTAATAAAAACACGAACAAAATACATCGCTTTCTCTTTCAAGCCGTTGAACACAGCTTGGATTAAACAATATTTTAACATAGTAATAAAATAAGCATTTTTCCCCAACATTTATTTCCACCATATCTATGTGTGATTGCACTGGACAGAGGATGAAGTTGCTGGAGACGAGCATATCTACTATTGGGAGATTTGAAAACAGATTCATCAAATAAGGGAGGACTGACAAATCCTACGTCATGCTCCCCTTATTCACGCTATTGTTAAACTAAAAATAAACACAGTTGGGTAACGCGAAGGTCTGCATTTTGCCCCGGTCAGTGTTAGAGTATTATTGGTCGTAAAATGTTCAAATCTATTGGGACATTTTCTCGTAAGAATATGAAAATGACTTTCCTCCATTAAAATGTAACCTCAAATAGGTCAGAACAAAATAGAGCAACGAGAAAATCAGTGTTTTGATTAAATGACTGATAGGTTTGATGAAAGAACTCTGATGCGGGGAAAACTGAAGCAACCACACATGACAATCGCAACTGGTTACGAAATAATGCTGCGTTGCCACATCATCTGATCATCTACGGGAATAAAGGTGCAATCTGGCTTGGGTGTACGCGCGCACACATGCAGGCAATTTACAAAAATCACACATTTGCACATATGGTCAGTGAAACAAAATCGATAGAATAATTGTTTCATTGACTTGATTTGGGGAGGCAGGTGTTAGAAATCTGGTACCATTTCCAAAGATGCAGTCATCACATGCCAAACATAAAGCTGAATATGGTAGAATGGGCCCATGCACGGCCTGTTCTTGTTTCATCTTCAAAGATATGGCCAGTGATCATCAGGTTTCCCAGCTTCACATCCAAATACCATGCTTCTTTCGGACAAACATTCACAAAGTTACGGTTCTCTTGAAATAAGTATCAAAAGACAGAGCGCAGTCACTCAGATAGAAAAGAAGGTAAAAATAAACAAGTTTATTTGAGTGTATAAGCGACCAAACTTGTCTGAGGAAGAGTAGACAACGGAGAAAAGTACTCACCTCTTTTAAACTCGCAGTAGAGGAGTGTTATGTCAGGTGAGATTCTCATTATCGGAAACTCTGTGATACCATATGAACAAATATTGTATTCTTTTGAGCAATACAATCAGGGAATTTTGTCAGGTCTTACTTGACACGAGATTGTTACCTGTAACTCTCTGCGCGCGATCTTCATGAATTGTTGACTCGCACTGACATCACCTTGTACGAGAAGACATACATCATGAAAAGCATTTCTGTTCCCAATCACCTCACAGTGGATATTCCACCGTTCTCAGCAGATTTGATGGACTGACTCATTCAGCATTAAAGAGCAGCTGGATTAAATACCCATTTCGTTTCATATGTAACGCGTACGAAATGAGGTCTAGGGTTGATCCTGAAACTGTCCTGCTCCATGCTTCCGTTAAATTCAATGAATGAAGTGGACACATAGCAAGTACCTCAAACTGCTCTCCATCGTCGAAAATTCAACAAGTGGAGGTAGAAATGAATACAACTCATAACACAGAAAACTGTTTCCCCACGTGACGCTCGCTGTTGGATTCAAACTGATCACGTGAATGCACGCAATGTAGTGTTGAACCAGACTGTCCTGCGTTTGTTTGTACTAATCACGAAGATTTATGATCAAAAAAGTGATATGCAGAGCGTGGGAGTTCTGAAATTAGAATACGAAGCAGGATTGGACACCAAAAATGTGCACATCATGCTCGGTGAACGATGTGACTACCGGACTCGTAGTCACCATCACTAAGGATCATTGGTGCCAGTGTGACTACTGATATATTTATTGTTGCAAGCCTCAAGTGCCAACCATTTCTACTGGTCATTTATGCAGTATTGCAATAAGGGATCCGTGAATAACAGTCATTTCCTGAGTAACGAAGTATTTTCCAGTGACTTTCATCCCTTTAATTGGATCACGATAAGCAATTTTCTCTTTGTTTGATGCATTTTTATTTAAGAGCACGTTTCCGGCTATTTTTCAGCTTGATATAACTCTTCTGGTACCTCATTTTGTTTTAATTCATTCACTGCATAACGAACTTTTTCATTCTGGCTCCCTACTGCTGTAGACTGATAAGCTTGCTTCATAAGGTGCGAACTATCCTACTTGGTATTTATGTATAAAACCAACTTGATGTAAGGTACGGTGCCAACACTACGATATGATGACCAACAAAATGAAGTTCGTGGGAATTATGAGCTTGGGTTCTGCTTGATGTCACTTTACTCGGTCGGCCGCTTGTTCAAGATTTCACATCGAGACTTCGCATGGCCAACGGCAATCCGTAAGGCGGCGGGGTTCCGAGAAGTAAAGTTACTCTGCGTCTATGTAATATGGGATTTTATGACAATACTGACTACAAAGCTGTTGGTTCTTCATATAGATTTTCTACATGCCCGTTTCATCCCAGCTGGAATCATTTAGTTTCACCGAAATTGGAAAGTATGGGCTATCCCAGGCCCGTTGAGCTCACGCGCGAGCGTTTCTCAGAGTTAAGACCACTGATCGGAAAATTAGCTTGTTAGAACCAAAGGTGAATGATAAAGTTTGGAAAGATGCCTGAAATTACAAGACAGACGACCCCCCGCCTGTCATCTGGGATAATTCTGTGCTCAGTTTCATTCTTCTAGTAAAATCCTACCCTCGTATGAACTAGAAGTCAAGATTCCGTAGGGAATTTAACTTAGTTTGTTGATAGTTTCACTGCACTATTGTGTGAATTGCGGCTTGTTTTTACCCGAAAGCTGTACTATTCCAGAAAACGATTATTCTTTATTCTAACATAACTGACTGTAGATTGGAGGATTTTGAGTGTGCACCAACGCAAAATGCAATCGTTTATTGCTGAAGTATATAAAACAATTATACCACGCTGTCACCCCAGATTGTACTTGAAATAGAACCTCGTTGATCCAGTAGTGCAATAAACAACTTTATATATTCCCCGTATCCAGCGAATCCTGTATTCAAATTAATATATCTATAGCACAGGACTTAAGGTCAGATGAGTCTGTCTGACTCTATCAAATTCAAAAAAAATTTCAAACACATGTGTGGTATCACCCTTGTGCTGCTGTAGAACGACAGTATTTAGGGCCAACCAAAGTTAATTCAGATTGTCCAGTGCACACATTCACACGCAAGCAACACACCGTAACACGCACACAATCTTGGGGTGGCAGATCCTGAACGGACGGTATGTTGTGTGATACATTAAAAACAATGGAACGAAATTATTTTGATGCACCTGAAACACCAGATCCTACGCAGCTTCTATCCCACATCTGCTGAAAAGAAGATGACCAAACTGGCTGACCAATCATCCTGGGTGTTAGACTCAATATCAGGAAATAATAACACTTGAAAGATCCCGGTATGAACAGGTGATGACTAAATCGATCCCGGTAACAAGCGAGCACAATGAAGCACGACTCGTAACGAAACCTTCATTTAACCCGGGTATTCCTAGGGACAGCGGAATCTAGTGGTTGCAAAGTGCAGCAGAAATGTAGTGTGATACTGCAAGCTGTTCCATCTTATTCGAGTAACCGGTAAGAAGCCACTAGGTGTGAGTGAAACAGTCTGTGAAGCTGGCGGTTCGCCAATTCACAATCAAAAGCGGCCTCTCGAAAGCTGGGCGGAACACTTTCAGACACAGTTTTAACCGGCCCTCAGTGTCGGCCTGTCCTAAAGCTTTTCTGGCACAAGTCCAGTGGTCCGCTTTGACAGATTTTCCTACCGAGGCGTAGATCAGCAAGGAAGTCCAGACCTTAGGAAGTAACAGAGTGTCGTGCTTCTATGGCAGTTTGGAATTCTGAGCAGTTCTCCACCTTGTGAAGGGGGATCAGTGGTTGTCCCCGTATTTAAAGAGTTCACGCAGTGACTGCGCTAACCATGGGATATAAGCCGTATCACAATAGAGTCGAAGCTGTTTGAGTCTCTCATACTTCGCAGGATGTACCAAACGCATGAACAGCAGACTCGCGAGGAGCAAACTGAATTTCGTGCCGGTCGTGAATGTATCGATCAAATCTTCACCCTCCGGGATAACTCATACATCCTTACCGAAATCACGAACGTGTATCACTCTTTGGCGGTACAAATTCGGAAACAATTGTTCGGGGATTTCAGGGGTATATTTTAAACCTGGGAGCAGGTAAGATGTCACATACCAAAAGCATGATTTTCAATCTAATTTCGGAAACGAAAATTTGGTTGTCCAACCGGACTGGAACAGTGTTGCAAATCAATCAATAGAGGAACACGCCAATCAGTTTAGAGCCCACACTTTCCCTCTCTACATACCGTAGCTAGCTAGCTCGTTCGGTTAGTCACTCGTGCAGTGCTATTGGCTTGAATTTGGGTGGCACATGCTGGCCGATTGTCAAATGTAGATGGCAAGTGAAAGTGATTGGTCCAAAACTCCATCGATAAAACATACTAGCTACTATGGGAGAAATGGACACATTAAATCAAAAGTTTGGATGATAGTGGAGTTCTTAATTCTCAAATACATAGAAATAACCGATTAACACTGAGAAACACCTACTTGATACGGAAAATGAAAGTCGAGGAAATTACAAAATGCAATGTGAAATTCGATCCATTCGTCAATGTAGTTCATTCAGGTGGGGAAAATAACAGGCTCTGGTGGACCAAAGATAAATGACGATTTTTTCACTGGTACTGTCAATATATGTGAGCATCTTCCTCCTTTCCTAATTAAATCACGTTGTCACGAAGATTATCCTGGACTTAAGACATGCATCGCAAAAGCTTCCGATTTGTTAACTCAAATCCAAGCAACGTCTGATCTGATTTGTCATCAGAATGGTTTCGGTGGAATAATTCTGATGCCATTGGAGAATTGCTCTGGAACTGATTGTGTAGTATGCGGGACACGGTGTCTTCCGTGGGGGTTGGACGTGCACGACCTGCAAATACAGAAAGAAAACTCGGTGAGCCGGGGCTCAGCAAGTGCAAAAGCAAGCATCAATATTTACACCGATAAAGATGGGACTGGCGATCTGTCTGAGCGCATAACGATTGCAGTTCAAATCTGCCTGAAGAAATCAAGACGCTATAATTGTGAGCGTTTTCCGTATTGATAATGGCATCAGTTCTCTCTTCTGTTGTTTGCACTGACCGTCAAAAATAACGTTCGCATTTGCATTGACATCTCGTATTTTCACAATCCTTGATTATCGGTATCAAGAAGATGCTGACCAATCCAGATTAGTGGAGTAAAACAACTGGCGCCAAAATTAGTCTACCACGTATGCATTCATGTGAAATATAATATGAATGAATAGAGAAATCTACTAGATAAGAGGAACTACCAAAAACACGTGACTTTGGCCTAAATCAAGCTGCGATAAAGATTCAGAAGGGTCAAATTTCCACCATCCCTCCCCCCACCACCTCCCCTTATGTTTGAGGGTTTTTGGAGAGTACTAAGCCATTTGTTTCATGCGAAAAGCACTGACTGTGAAACAAATATACTTTTCCAGCTTTGCCTCAGGTAAGTTTAATTAGATAAATCCAAATGATTTTCGCTTGGCCAAATCGAGTTTCATGTGGTCCGATTTAAATAAAATGAATCTTACTCAGGGTGTTGCGGTTTCATCGGCTCGATCCTACCCTGGTTTAATTTATCAACCATGCACATACACACATAAGTATGTTCCATGTGTGCCATTATATAAGTGACATTCAATTAGTCTCTTACAACCGATTATAATCCATTGGAAAATTTGATTATGCCGGAAGTTTTAGTGTAACTCATCATTCACCTTTCTATTGTTACTAGATTGCTAGTAATTTACAGTTGTCCGTTTTCACAATAAGCCGAAAGTCCTAACACAGGGAACAATAGACATTCGTTGATCTCAGCCATCTGTGGTGTGGGCGTGACATCCCTTGTCTGTCAAGGGTAGAGTGTACAATGTGGCGGTTAGGTCCGTTCTTCTATACGGTTCCGAAACATGGTCGTTGAGGGTGGGAGATAAGCGAAGACTGTCAGTGTTCGAGCACCGATGTCTCCGTAGCATCACCGAGTATGGTGGGAACACGGTATCCGCAGTGCTGAGATTAGGCGTAGAGTATTGAGAACCGGTGGTCAGACACCGGGATATGTGTTGAGCACGCCCACCGACAGACTTCCTCAGCGTACGCTGTCTTCTGAGGCAGGTGGTGATTGGAAGGTAAGTGGAGGTGGCCAGTCCATGACATGGCAAAAAGGTATGAAAACCTTGATCAGTGGACTCGGTCAAGTAGGACGTATTAGACTTCCGGACTGAGGTCCATCAGACCCGCAAACCATATGGTTTTAAACAATTATTGATGTGCCCAGCTGTCGCAGTCAGTGGCGTAGCTGCTTTCGATCTTTTTCTTCATGATTCCTGTTTATTAATCAGTTTCGGTTCTTTTTCACTCTATGCTTCTATTCCTTTTTGCCCTTGACTCGACGATGGTTTGAGGTGGCAACGAAAGCCATGACACAGTAGTGCGAGATTAATGGCTGAATGAGCTGAGCTGAGCCTTATAATGAAACCATTGGATGGATGCGAGCAGTCCAAGCTTGCTGCGAACTTGAAACACTCAAGAGAGATAAAATTATTTACGAGTTCCAATATAACATGAATGAATTTATGAAATGTGCCTGCGCCCAATCGATAATCGCCATTGACCCTAATGAAGTACTGACATCTTGCAATTTAATCTAGGACTTTCAGGTATCATACCTGGGATACTCAAGGATCAGAAAAATACCAGATTGGGTATGAATGACCCCCTCGAGACATTAGCCATGGTAATCTAGCCCCCTCCCAGGCTTGGAAATAAACTGACGGCAGTAGCCTACTCCTGACCTGCGATCTTGAAAGTTTGTTCTTCTCTGACATTATATTTTTCACACAACCGTCGTCGCATTTCTGATTCCCAGAATGATTGATGTGTCTAAAAACGGATTTGGCTGAAGTTGATCAAAACCGATGCGATGATTCTGATGGTAAAAACGAGTATTCGGGCCTAGCAAAAAAACGTGAAATGGTAAAGGCGAGACAAGAAACATCTATCGCGGTTTTTCCCCAAATCAGAAAGAAGTCAAAATCAGAGAGAAGGACTTTCCGAGAGGGTCTTTCATTCTACCTTTGGCACTGTTCTGATCTCCGGACACATGAAGTTCAAGGAAAGAGGATACTATATAGCTGAAAGTCAGCACTTCACGTAAATATTAATGTTCCATTTCAAATTTGAAAACTTGTTTGCGAAATACACGTGCGAAGTTTTTCGGGTGGTATTCTTAACCGGTTCGGTGATTCGGGCACCTGAACTTCACTGTACACACAGGTGAATACAAATACCCATTTGCATCCCTTTTTCTTAAACTTAACCGAAATGCAAGAGGAACAGAGTCACAATTTTTCAGTCGTTGACCTGCCCTCCTCGCTAACGTCCCAGACTGAGACAAGATGAAGCAACAAGACCCCAAAAGAAATGGTACTGGAAGCAGAAATTATCTGGGCACGCGGACAGTCCTAAGATGATTGACTAGAGTGTGGCTCCCCTTGTGCATACACTGGCACATGAAATGTGCATTTTAATGCTCAAGTTCTTCGATACTTACATAAAATTTCTACTTTTCGTTTATAAAGAAGGTTTTCCTTATTCACAGACTTTAAAGAAAGTAGGGAAAACTAAGCATCAATAAAAATACGTATATATATTTAGACTGGAATAAGTTCTGTTAATATTCTCTCTGTTCCGGAACCAAGATGAAATCAATATAATGACTTCCAAATGTGTTATGTCGATTAAACCACACTGTTTTTTGTTGTTGTTGTTGTTGTTGTACAGTATTGTCTTGCAATCAGGCAAAATCAGATTTGAATGACGACAGTCAATCATTTTTCCATTTTAGCTGGTTCAAGTGTAGACATTGGTACTGAAAGAAGTTAATAAACTTTGAGAACCGAAAAGGAAGACCATACCTAAAGTCATTTTTAAGTATCATTTCATTCGGTGTGGCATTGTGAAAAACCCATCAAATACTGACACAAAATTCCAGAGAGCAAAAACATACGATCAAATTATTTTCAGCCTGGTAACCTAAAAACTGGATTAGGTGAATAATGCTTTGCTGGTGGTAGAATATTTTAATCAAAGTACCCCGCTGGGCATATGCATCAGATGTCATCCGGGACTCCCGTGATCTCACCCAGTGGGTATAGTGAAAATAGGGATAGTTGCCTCATTCTTCAAAAGGTAAATCAAAATTATATTACCTTTAGAAATTTTGGTGTTGCAACACTATGAGCTGACAGTCTGAATCAGTTCAATAGTAAATCTGGGAAAAAGTGTCTAGCAACATCATACCCATTCCCTTTGTCATTTTTTCACAACCGTCACTGATTGATTGGTTGACTGATTACGAGACAAAAATGGTGAGAATGGAAGTCTCCGGTCCGTATTCTACCGCAATGAAAGAGGGTGAAACGAGGTTTTGTTAAGCACCTCAGTCAACCTGGGCTAGTCAATAGGTCGTATTTTTTATCACGACCTAAGTTAGCCCAGTTATTTCCATTTACGGGACTGAATTCAGCCCGGCAGTTTGCAAAGTTACCGATGATTCTCGGCAGAATAAGCCCGTCGATCAGAGGGACTAGTAACCGAACCGGAGTCCCGCTTTCTCACTCTTCTTTTGACTGACTCATCTAAGAAAAGCGGACGCACACCGGATGTTGATCTGACGAATGAGCCAGAGGACGGGATTTGAAAGAAATGTGTCTAGTCTGACAGCACTTGACTGTTCAAATGGGCTGGCACGTAAGAACAACAAAACCAACAACTGTTAGTTGTATAACTTGAAATAATTAGATTACGTTTAGAACGCGATAACTGTATCTTAGCTAACCGAACTCGTACAAAACTCTCGTTTTTGGTATCGATCCCTTGGAGTTTTTCTTCTGGGCATTCACTTAATTCAGATGAGAATGAGACACAAGCTTTGAAATGCTTCAGGCAAGACTTCAGAAATATGACACTATAGAGTGCTTAATACTGATCTAATTTTAGAATTTTCATGTAAAAATAGCGCAGTGCCAGAAGGCCTGTATGGCATCAAAAAGAATCCGTGGGTTATTGGAAACGTTATACGCTTTTAAGTCTAGTCAGTGAGCTCACGATCCCCACCCGTAATGCATCTGGTTATAATTAACTGATACTAACACCTCAAAAATGATTGCAAGATATAAAAAGAAAAGAAAGATCAGGTGCGTATGCAAATCCTCATCCTGAGCTACACACACTCTCAGTATTTGAAGTCCAGTTATCTTTAAGTAACACAGTGATAAAGTTCACAATCGACGTACAAACGAGCAATTCAGCTATTTCTAATATTAAGTTTGACAACATCATTTAAAACAGAAGAGGTTTTGGGCAAAGAATGAACAGATCGGTCCAATTGTTGCACAGAAATACTTAGCATTTTAAATTTACTGCAAAAGCAACAATCTAGCAGTTAACAAAGCAGAATGGAGCACGCCTAACGGTTTCTGTCATCGTTGTTGTTGTTAAAGACAAAACAAGCGTACTGTGAACCTTTTCTGAACAGGAAGTGATACAAATTTATCTTGTCAACCACATTTGTGCATAAAGGGCCGGCTGAAGCATCCTAATAAGCATTCCTTCGCTGAATGCCGGCTACTTTAATTGCGATGTACTTCATTGCATCAGATCACAAGGTTGACCTGACCCAATCTTTCAGACTGACTTTGCGTACTCCCAAGCCGAGGCTGTCGGCATTCAACAAACTATTTTCGCATCGGAAACTATCCGATTCTAAGTTATGTAAACAGAAGACAACAGTGCTGTACTACGAGAAGACACTGGCATCTAGTATTGAGCATAGTGTCTCCGATTCTTGTTGGTTCTAATTTCCAAGATCCGAAGAAATACTTCACCGTTTGGTACATGAATGGCTATTCATGTGTCAGCGTATCAAAACCGAATTTAATTTTGATGGTATCGACAACAACGATGCGCCATGTGGTATGTTTTGTACAGATGCTTGATATTCGGTAACGTGGAGTTGTCAGAAATGTTGTATACAATTGTGAACCAAACTTGAGAAAGGTTACGCACGGTATCCAAATCGTTGACTGACTACCAACATTTCCGACGGCACTATGTTACCGAAAATCAAACGCATAAACACTGTTCACCGGACTGGTCTTCATAAATTAGGGCAGTCCTGGAAGTTGAAAATTTCATTTACATCCTGAGAGGGGGTGGATTTTCCGTCGGTCATTTTTGCAGCAATTCAAACGTAGATATTAACAAAATCATGAAGTGGTTCATAATGAAGTAACTACGCTAAAGTCTTCACGGAAGCACAGCCGAGTTGCTTCCCCCAATTGTCAAGAATCCTAAGCCTAGTGTATACCCACCGAGTCCTAGCCGGGGCTATGACCCATGGGGTGCTTAATTGCCATTCCTAAACATTAACCGTAAAGTGGGTCAGGCTAGCTCTTCACAGCTCGCTACACATTATCACTACACAGTACATCTTTAATTAACAAAGTAACCTAGGCAGGTGAGAAACACCTTACATTTTAGCAGCTAGAGAAGTCAAGTTTTTCAAACATTTCCAACCTTTTAGATAGTCCATTTTCCTGACCGTGCTGTGGCAACACTGATCCTCCGGTTGCCTCGGTATTTTGCTGCACTCGGGCCGGTTGTTTCCGACCGTTAGCTTGATTCTTCGGTGCACTATTTCCGTTCAGCTGGTCCGATTGTTCTAATGGACGACTTGATCGACAGCTCCTCACATAGGCTATCTAGCCGGTTGCTTGGGATCCCTCTATGTCCTATCTGCTAATCCGTGTGTCTCTGTTTGTTTGTTGTAGAAAGCTTGCGACATATTCACCGTCTGTTCGTTGGTTTGTCACTCTCGATTGGTTGACCCCGTCGGTTTTATACTGAAATCGTGCTGTTCCCACAGCACTCCCCGCCACAGTGTAATCTGTAAGGCTTCCATCCAGGAATCACTTTTTGTGTTGCCAAAGAAGATCCAAACCTGCGACTGCCGGACTCTAAACCGTTACTTCTATGGTGCAGAATAAAAGAGCAGATAATTCCATGCATTGAAGGAGAATACTAATCTACCAAGAAAAGACAATTCAATTCAAATAGCTTTAAGAAAATTCTGTAAGCTGTATCACTATATATATATATATATATATATATATATATATATATATATATCATTTTCAGTTATTTTTTCTCTTCTCTGTTAGTATATTATCATCAACCGAGTCATTCGGTAGCGATCAAGAGAGACGTACTTACAAACATAATCCAATGGCCGTAATTATAATCACGAAAACGTAACCTGTGAGTTTAAGAACCAGTTCATCGTGATTGTGTCCAATGATTGCACTAAAAGTACAAGAAATTCATACACTCTTCGAACTCTCGAGATGATCTGCGTGGAACCGACTACTAGATAAGGTTCTGATTGACACACCAAATTGTGAAATGGGATGAACTTGGTCAAGCAGAAGTTCTGTGTCCAGCTTTCTGTAGTTTTGCTAGCATTTCCGTTTAGCAAAACAAGCCCGACAGAAATTACCTGATGGAGGCTGAATTTCGCCTAAACAACCCCTTGATACACTGAAACTGGGCACTTGTACAGACACTTTCTACAATGGTCAGACATTAGGGATTTTGGAATTAGTCCATCCTCAGTGAACAACTTTGCATTCTACTACTATAGCTGCGACCTCTTGACCAGTGGATTCAAAGGTATGACTAGTTGTCTTTCCTCTCAGAGAAGAAAAATTTATTATATTCGTCTTCTTGTAGAAGTTATCGACTGAAAAACGTAACAGAATGTGAACGGCAAGTAGAAAATAGGTGAGGCGTGTATTTATGGTTAACACTAGAAAGACCACAGAAAAAACCCCAACGGGACAAGGAGTCCCTACGGACTACTTCCCCTATAACTTCAGAAAGATATGTCTCAAACAAACCAGTCTGACTACATTCTTAAGCAAATAATCAGATTTTTTCAAAGATACTAAAGCTGTTAAGGGGAAGTGGGATGTAACCGTGAAATACCACCTTGAATCCATCGTGGTATAGTTCGGCATTTTTTGGTGAATATTTGCCATCCACCAACCACTGAAAAACTATATTTTCTATAACTCAGATTAATAAATCAGCTTCCCGAAATAAGAAAACACAGTGTATATTAGGTTACACGTACTTTTGATGTACCTACAGTGTGGCTGAGGAGTAGTGAAAAAGCTATCCGTTGTGAGATTATAATCTGTATTCCGCAAACCATCCATCAACCTCAAGACGACCTCTTCAGTAAGAGGTCAACCACATTTCAGCTTCTTTTCATGTACTACCAGACATAACTGCGTAGGGCAAAAATACTTTTGTCTTTAATGTGTTGCACTCTTCGTGGAGAGTGACTCTTTCCGTTCGCTGGTGTGTACAATTGCCTATTGTTTCAACATAAAGTAAATGTATATGGTGTGCGCTAGCAACTGATTGAGAGCACGCGAAATAGATGGTCAATAGTAATTCTGTCCACACTGTTCTACTTGCTCCATTGAAAAAAATTTGTTTTCGTGTCCACAAGCATCCAAAATTCGATACCAGATTTGGCTGGCTTGTTCGTCTTGTATGTAAGTCGTTTGCTTCTGATTTTTCAGCGAGTGTGACGCTGTGGTAGGTAAGATCTTTCACGGAAGCGGCTGCCATCCAGTTTAGGCTTCATAAGAAAGAAACCGAATAGTTTTACTGTGTACAGCGTGGATGCATTGAGAACCAGTAAAAGTCTTCAGTTCGTTTATCAAAAACGACGTTTTTGAACTTCTTGTGTTTTTCAACAAGGTGTGTAGAACGGAGTGGTCAGCGAAAATTCAAGGCTTCAGTGCAATGTTTGTTTTCGGCATACCCCTTCCGAAGTCTTGGTCGAACTCTAAAGACGTTTTACCTGAAATTTCCGCAGCAGCTGAGATTAGTATCTTCATTATCCAACTGGATCCACCTTTCCCGAATACAGCCCATTGCATTCGTACATTCGGGAAATAAAATTACTTGATGTTTCCTGTTCGCATCCCCCTTTTTCCCTCCTCAGCTGATTTAGCTACATAGGTCCCTTTCATGCCAAAACCCAAGTCGACATTGAGAAAGGAATGAATTCAGCTGGAAGCAGTGTCGGACTGGCCAACAGCTGAAAACAACCCGATTGGTATGACCCAAATAGTACGTACTTTCCACATTCAGAATGGCTGGTTATCGGTACGTTGCAATGAGCAGCAAGTCCTTCTAAAGTTGTAAAGATGGCAAACCCAGTTGTCATTCAAGAAATGCTATTGAGACCTAAGGTGAACTGGTACGATCGGTTGGCCTAAAAAGGTTTGAGATTTGGTTATCAGTCTGAGTGAGAACGGATCACATAACACAAAGTGCTATCGGTATTCAGGAGCACAACTCGTCTTTCTGTCCTCGAAAGTGGCTGGAATATTCCTAGAGTGTGAATCAATTGGTAGATTTCTGCAAGATTTAGAGAAATCATGAGAAAAGCTCCGCCTGGAAAAGTCAATAAATTTCGGCGATTTGCCATGAAAAGCAAAAGTTATTTGATTCCCACTACGAGCCAGAGCCCCCTTGGACTCCCTCGTCATTCTATGGTTAATCAGTCCTGGACTCAGAGCCATTGAAGCCGAACCATTATGATGATGATGACGTTGTCTCTTATCGTTATTACTACATCGTTTCCACTGACATCAAGTATGAATATGGAGCCGAAAATGTAAGTGAATGCATCTGTTTACTAGGGGCTTTCGAAACTACATTATTGCTACTCATTTGTCATTAGTCTGTGATCAACAGATCAACTAAAATGATCGATGTCCTCAGGACATAGCTAGCCACTATCAGTGAACTTTACCTTTCAAATGACTATTTTTGTCCTTGCCCGGCATGACGAAATACTGATCAATTTTCATTGAAAATGACAGTAACATCAATCACGATAACAGTACTCATTTGTAATTTACTTACTTATCAATGTTATGTTTGCCTCCGACTCACTCGTTGAAATTTCCTCGTTGAACCAATTTCGGTTATGCTGTATGTGCTCCACATATGTACTTTAATACCCAGCCAGGAGTCCACTGTTAATTTATTGCTATCAGTGATTGATTCTTTGCCCTTGACCCGGTCATCTGGATCAAGTAGGTCGGACCTCTATCTAGATCTTCTCTACTCCCGTGTTTATGGTCTATTTGGAATGCTTATTCCCACTGTGTTACTAATTTACTGACCATTGCTTCCTTACCACTTTAACGGAAGTCGTTGTCTAAGTACCTTTAGCAAGTATCTAAGCTGGGCCCATTTTTGGCCCCATCTACATCTTATCGCTTATCACTGATCCCCTGGTTTCAAAATAATTTAAAGTAGTATCACTTTCTATGTACCAATATTAGAGCTTTATTCCCCGTTTTGATCTCCCGTTCACTGACCCACAAACTCAACTGATATGCTCATTTGTACAATTTCTCAAAGGCACGAGGAGCCGAAATGACGAGCGTAATAGAAAAAGTTCTTGTATTTTTCGCACCAAAGAGTCCAGCTCCGCGAACACGAATCTAACCGGCGACCTTCCGCCTGCCTGGCAGTTGCTCCGCTAGCTGATCTGACGCGGTACGGTCAGTCGGACGCGATTAATGCGAGTGAATATCCGATGATGTGATTATGTATACAACATTACCAGAGATTCGTTTCCATCATACTTTCTGTTTGACGACCCGCCGTAGTATTCGTTTGTTTGTAGCTTCGGAGATCTCTCCCTTCTCTCGCATCCCATAATTTTAACTGGTTTTTTCAAACTGACACGTCACTCATTATTAAGCATTGACTGTGACTGAGCATTTATTTCTCATTGTTCATTTAGTATAATTGTCAATTTCGCTACTTATTGTATGACTTCTATCTCGACCAGCTCGCGTGCGGTTGCTATCCCTTTTGTCCAATGACTTGAAGTTTCATCATTAATCTGTACATTGTGGCCGGACTGTCCCAGTTTGAAGTACGTACTCATTAGTATGTTGAATGATTACCTTGTAGTACACGCGGATTGCTGCTTTCGCATTCTTTGACTAATGATTAGGGGGTTATTATCCCACGAGTCCGGTACACCAAAGACACAATACTTTTTGAAAGGGGGAAGATCGGTGGTGGCCAAGTGATTCTGAGAGTTTACCTGCCACCTCTTAGGTCAGAGGTTCGAGTCCCACCATTGTCGATCACTGTGAGAATAGACAGTAGTCCGCTATCACCGGGCTTGTTACCATTCCTGACCTACTGGGACCTCACTGATTCTCCATTCCAAGTCTCATCATCAGGTTACCGGTTACTGTGAATAGTTTAGGGGGCCTTCATTACTATGGGGCATACAGCCTCCACTACATTCATGCGCACACAAGCAGTAATAATGGCAGTCATCATCATCAATAATTAGAGGCATTCAGGAACGAAGTTCACCGGCAGTTGCAGGACTCAAACACAGAACTCGAAATCGACGGACATTCAAGCACTTCCAGTTGTACACCAAACGAAGGGAATTAAAGTCAACAGATTTCTAAATAACCTCAATATACTAATGCAGGATAGTTTCAAAGTAACCGACTATAACACTCATATGACCAGATACTTCACATTGACCTCGACTGAGCACAGTACTGTACGAGACACTGGTTCCGCCGACAGCTTCAAATTTGTTCACAGAACAAATAAGTTGCAGAACTCGAAATAGACAAGTGCGGGTTCAGTTTGAACCATAAAGCACAAAATGCATAAGTGACCACAGCCGGATTACTGTCGGGTCAAAGGTCATCGGTGTAAACACGCGAACCCCGGGATATCGGTGTTAACACTGTTGTGCTTAATAACTCGTACGTGAACTGTGGCATTTTATCTGTCCTAGCTAGCTTGTTGTGTGTTCACGCAAAACATAATACACGAAAAGCAACTGAATACTTTCTGTTCTTCCGCGACTCATTTTGAACCAAACCGTCTAGACAACCTAACTTGGCACGCTGATGTGACAAAACACTGCTAACTTAATTTTGCACCCGAATTTCAAACATAGCCCGGATAAATTGATTTATCCTGGATAATGTGCCTCAGGCGGTGCGAAAAGCTGTCAAACCCAACTCTGGACAAAGTGGCAAGAACAAACCGGTGATTACGAAACTCAATGGGCTGCATTATTAACGACTCAAATACAATGTTCGTGCATGGTTCCGATGACGCTCCAGATGGTCTCAAGCTCTACGTTGACCCCTTTATCGAATACGGCAGACGTCAACTACAGAAAAGGTTTGCATGCTCATAGACTCGTCCCACTGAAGACAATCCCTCGTCTTGATGGTTCGCTGTATTAGTAGCATTCCAGTTGAACGATCATGAATCTTAGTTGACTTTCCGAAATCAACAGGAGAAGAAATTCATTCACACTGGACATTTTTGTTCACTATTGCTTGAGATGAAGTATCGGAAACGGATTAAATCACTGTTAGTGTATAATCTCTACCAGAAGCACCTCTAGGCATGTGACGAGCATCTCGAATTTCCATGAGCTTTACTGAGAAGATAGGTGCAGTGAAGAATTCCTCCTAATTATTCATCCTCAGGCCTCTACATTGATATGGGTCAAAGGCCTGCTTCACAGCCTCAAGCTACCGTGGCCTCTAAGTACGATGAAACCAATACCTGATGAACAGAATAACCGCAAATCGCTAATAGAAATAATGCGATTACACTGACAATGGATGGTTGTTCATCCTGCATTGATGAATTTGTCCCCTCCGCTCTGTTAGATCCAGGAACCAATTCGAATGGCATAGAGTGCTTCCGGTGTCTGGACCAGTATAAGAGTTAAGCGCAACATCATAAAACGAAGTTCAACCCTAAGTAGGATTTATAGGCGTATATACTGAGGTACTTCATGGAAATAATTATTACAAGATAAGAAATTTTACAAACCTCAATTTGTGGCCTTCTCCAGGGCGTTCACCGGGCACTCAGTACCATAGAACATTGTACAGAAACTGTCAACCACAATCTGGGACATACAGGCCAGTTCGACCGGCCACAATTCCAATGGCTTAACAAACCCAGCTGGCCTGGCGGAACCGAAACATTGGTCTAAGAGTCGCACGCTATCCAATCAGAGGTGGGGGTATGAAAACAGGTCGAGCGAGTGTAGTCGAACGGAGCTAACATGGGTCATATCTGACCAAAAGATCACAGGTGTAGGGCGTCCGAAGAATAACACGTGAGTGTGCGCGCACGCGTGAAAGCGTGTAATCGTGTGTTTTTGCGTGCGCGTGAGGAAGACGATCACAGACAATCGATCGTAGGGAAAATGAACGGCTGCCTGGAGCACTGCAATAAAGGAGATTTTGACAAATGGGTATGGCAGATTCAACACCCTCTGTGTGATAAATTAATATCTTAATCACTCGTTGTGACTTATTGCGAATTTTACCTCTTTTTACAGTATTTTTTAAGGAACTGAGTCTTTTCCAATTAATTATCACGGTGTTGTATCTGGATGATAGGATAAAAATTTCCCCGAAAGAGCACAACCGATTTCACGGTTGTTGCCGCTCATCAGCTTCGCGTACTCGGAGCTCCATGCACGTTTCGAAAGAGATTACAACTGTAAACCGAGAGCGAGTTGAAAATTCCCGTTATTTTCAAATACGCATATCACCGTCACTCCAGTGCAGTGCATGAAGAGCACGTGGCTAGTGGCCGCTGACGATCTCAGAAGTTCCATATGTGTGCGAAGGGAGGGAGGAATTAAAGTCTGTAAATCAAACTCATTTAGAGAATGGATGCCACGGCGTACAATGCTGATCTGAAAACCATAAAGAGGCCCAAAAGCATCTGAAAATACGCTTGGATTTGCAGCAGGGTTAATGAGTAGAACCAGTTTTCTGGGTCTCATTATTCGGAGTGCTTGAAACAAACGTTTTGGACAATTGGGCATGTTCGATCTAATGACTAAGTAATGATAGGAAGTCCTGTAATTAGACAGCTGAAGTTGGTCAATAGAGACAAGCTGATACTCTTACCAAAAGACACCTGACCACCAGTCACACAGGGAGCTAAGATCATTCTACAGGGCTGGAACATGTTAACTTACAGTCATATCTATCGGACCACAGTATCCATCGATTTCTGAACAACTTACTCTGGAATGGAACAATCGAATTTCGCTAGCCAGTGACAAATGACAGCTGTGACTTCAGGGCTTTTTGTCTTTCCATCTTATTGTCGAAAATGTTTCAGTATTAGCATGTCTAGTTTTATTAGTAGCAACACTGTTTGTTGTTGGTTAAAAAAAGGAGTGAAAATCCCTAACGGGGTATTTAGAACCTAGCCATTTTGTATTAGGACGGCAAGATAATGCTTATTTCTGGAGTACTTCTGAAAACTCAGTCCAAGCAGAAAATCGATTTCGATGAGAGATAATAGCAGAATCTAGTGCGATAATTCTCTGTTCTGGAGTTGATTTAATTATGAATGTTCGCTAGTACACGAATTTGTGTGCATACGTGTATTTGCATGTGCAACGTCGACCACGCAACCGGTTTGGGGCCGGGAGACCGTAGAATGTGCAGCTTGCATTTGACCGCAACTTTCTTAGGCATGACGAATTTGGCCTGCAGAAATAAAGATGTGTTGATTATCGTCAGTCTTATTACCGTATGGTCATCAAAGTTACCGGAAGACTCTCCGTGATACGAGCAGACCGAGATACACAGACACACAGACCCACAAGTCTCTACGCACTCAAGCGTGCTCTGCTGAGGTCATCGCGTCGTGTAGGCCGACTACAAAATTGACACATTTAGACTTGGAGCACAGTTGGATTTACAAATGAGGGCATTCGTCAAGCCTCCAACCACATGGAAAATTGTACCCGATCGAACACTGTGGATCACTCTGATTTCCCAGTCAGATAGCTTGACGTGTTCGTGTGCCTCAGCGAATTGCAACGCTGTCTCCCTATCTCTCCTTCATAAGAAACAGACAGAAAACACCGAGATGTACTTAACCACAAATGTTCAGGCTGACAGTTAAGTATGCCTGTTTTTCACAGCCTCAGTGTTAGTATCACTCACAAGTGGTCTTGTGTGCTTGTAAATGTATGCGTGCATGTATGCACATGCTAGCATTTGTGATTTGCGGTAGCCGCAATAAACCCATTTTGGTCACAACAGCTCTGCCCGTTGTCTGCAAAATAATCATCGCAGGTAATTTCAGAAGCTGAAACAGAGTCGCATTTGGGATGTATTATCCCACTGAGTAGTTAGTGGTCTTTGGAATTAATTCATCTGGTATATTTTCAGTTCAGTTTCAGCTTATTCAAACATTAACTTCGCACTTCTGAACTCTGGTTTCCGTCTCTACCTTCCGACATCGTCCAGTACAGGGCAAAAGGAATAGAAGAATACTGATAAAGGTCCAAAATGTCGAAGTACAACGGAGAAACCAAAATGAAAAAGAAAGAGTCCGAGAGCAACTACGCCACTGACCACAACACCTAGCCATATCACTTTATGTCTCCAACCATTTGGTAGGCGGATCAGGTGGACCCCAAACTGGAAGCCTAACACTTCCTACTCGGCCAAGTCCACTGGAGAAGGTTTTCATACCTTTTGCCATGTCATGGACTGACCACCTCAACTTACCTTCTAATCACCACCTGCCTCAGAAGACAGCGTACGCTGAGGAAGTCTATCGGTTGGCATGCGTAACACATGTCCCAAACACCTTAACCTGTTTAGATTCAGCACTTGATCCAGAGACTGACCTCTGGTTCCCAACATCTTACGCCGAACCTCGGCATTACTGATACGGTGTTCCCACCATACTCGGCAATACTCCGGACATATCGGAGCCCGAACACCGACCGTCTTTGCCTATCTCCTACCCTCCGCGGTCATGTTTCTGAGCAGTATAAAAGAAACGGACCCAACCACCTCATTGTACAATCTACCCTGAACAGACAATCGGATGTCACGCCGACGCCAAAGATGACGGAGGTTAGAAAAAGCCAAAAGCGCCTTCTGTATACGCGATGACACTTCATCCGTTATCTGTTGATCTAGTGAGATGTAACTACCCAGGTAACAAATTTTATCCACTTCATCTAGAGCTTCCCCTGCCAATACAAGGTTTGGTGTTGGGCCAACCTAGTCCTGCAATAGCATTTTACACTTTGAAGGTGCAAAATGCATCCCAAACATTCCTACACTGTTATTAAGGCTATCTAAAAGAGCTTGCAACTTACCTGGATCTTCACTCAGCAGAACAATATTGTCCACCTATTCCTAGTCAGAAAGTTTATTGTCTGAGCAAAGGTCGACGCCGCTATTCTCACACGAAGATAGAGCTATCTCAAGAATCAATTCAACTACAAAATTGAAGAGTAAGGGTGAAAGAGGACAACCCTGACAAAAGCCACTTTTCGTGGTGAACTCGGGTGAAAGATAGCCATAAGTAGTCTCAGGGACGTTGTCTGGAGCTTCGGGCGGAGCACTTCGAAAAACAATTCAGTTGGCCCACTTCAGCTGTGGACCTTCCAAATATACCTGCCAGCGAAATGATGCAGGTGGATATCTGTCCTTCATCAGAGATGGAAATTATACGGGAGATCGGTTACTTGATAAGATACATAGCCGCTGGGCCGGATAGCTTGTTTCCATCTTTTTTCAAGGATGGAGGCGAAGCTTTGGTTTTGGAGTTCCTAAGACTCCTCCGTATTATTTGGGATAGTGATCAGATTCCCAGGGAATGGTGTGAATAGGTGATTGTGCAGATTTACAAGAAAGGTGACAGGTCCTCTTGTGAAAATCACAGAGGAATTATCTTGGTAATTATCGCGTCTAAGCCGCCTACCGGTCTTATTCTCCACCGATTATCCAGCGCTCGCGAAATGTGTACACGTGAGAATCAAACAGGTTTCAGACTCGGTCATGGTTGTATCGACTACATCTTTACTCTTCAGCAAACCTGAGAGCACAGACACACCTTCCGTAGGCCCACAATCTGTGTCTTTCTTAACTTGAAAGCGGCGTTCAACTCAGTCTACCGCTCAGTCCTCTGGCGCTGCCTCTCATTGAAGAGTGTGACGGAGAATTTTATTCCTCTTTTCCACTGCTTGTATAGATATACGCATTGTTGCATCCCAGTATAAAAGCTTCATATGACCAGCACAAGCCAACTTGTGTCCAGTAAATAAAAAGCCGTTCTTGTTTACCTTTCCTCTCGGTGACAAACATAAGTTGATAAGTCCAGTAGATTTTGTAGCTTGTATACACCATTTGTTCAAAAATTAGGGAATGTGAATAGCAAATGGAAAGATGTGTGGTATTTGCGCGTATGCTAACGTGCATCACAGAGTCTGTCACCATTATTCTCTGTCACTTCCTAATCGTCTAACTGGTCTAATCGCTTAACTATTCATACTATATATATATATATATATATATATATATATATATATATATGATGAAAAATCCACTTGCTTTTCTAGCCTCCAGAAGTCCAAAGCTGCAAGCCGTCAGTCCGGTGAACGGAAGGCAGCCTGTTCGATTATGGCCTGCAGCTTTGGACTTATGATGCAAAAAACGAAAGCGGATTTTCCGTTACCCAAGATTCAGGCTCCTAGTGCCAATAAATACATTCCATGAATATATAGACCTCTTGAGAGAAATAACACCTTACAGTTTATTAGCAATTTCACAATTGACGACAGACTCATATGAAAAGCACTATGTATTCATTTGGAATGTGTGACCTTGAGACCAGGGTCACTTGAGCGTCATCCGTTAAACGTCCGTCCGGAAAAATTTCACTGGTTTAGTAAATCAAAGAGATATGAAGTTTTAATACACTATTCAACGTTTTTTGTGAAAGATACTGTTGAGAATCTTTCCGCACACGAATGAACATTTTTCCGCACCGTTTATTTAAAATTCGTTGCCAAAACAAGGATCAGTAGGCATTCAACCATCCATCCGATTTAGAAAATGACGCTTTTCCATTTGAACAAAAAATGAAAAACGCCCCAAGAACAAATAAATATGTATGACAAATAGATTTCTCAGTAAACTTCTATGCTTCAATGCAAAGAAGGAAGGGGGAAATTTAGCTGCTTCATTTTTAGGCCAATCAAAAGCCCGCTTTATCCACTTAGCAAACATGGTCACGTGTTGCAGTCACAAAGATGTTAAGACTGCACCGTTAATAGTTTTGGCCATTAAATTACTTTGTATCCTTCGTGGCGAAACCTTAGGGGTTCTCAAAAATGTCGGCCAGAATATGAAACTCACAGAGAAACTCATTTCAATTACTTCAAGTTTGTAAAAGTCGGTTTACACTGGTAGCATTAAATTACGAATAACCTTCCTGGGGGGCGGGAGGCGGGAGGGGAGTGATATCCAGGACACCCCTAACAATACAGAATTCATTAAGCTCTAGAGATAAATGTTTTCAGTCAACCAGATCAGGAGTATTTTTGGAAGACCATTTCACTAAGGTTGTGCCTCGCATAGGGATATTCATTTCATGGCAGACAGATCTATTCATTTGTTATGTGCTTTTGCGGTAGCGAAACGGTAGACACTTCAAAGGTAAGTGCTTCACAATTTCTCCTATACAGGCTCTGGTTTGATTA
Organism: Fasciola hepatica; assembly: GCA_948099385.1. Lineage (NCBI taxonomy): Eukaryota > Metazoa > Platyhelminthes > Trematoda > Plagiorchiida > Fasciolidae > Fasciola > Fasciola hepatica. Next base: position 11,628,761 of record CANUEZ040000019.1, read on the forward strand.
GGATGACCGGAATTACGCTGAGCTTCAGAGGCAGAAATAGTGTATATAATGGACCACATGATAACCAGTTATATCACATTAGGACCAGGGGAGTCTATGCCTAAAAAGCTGAAACCTAGACAAGTCAACATTTTATGGACAGAATAGCAATAGAACAATATGTTAAATATGTGCACGTAAACGAGCACATGTGAGTTTGCCACTCTTGGTTCACATTCTTATACGTTTGTTCGTGGATAATGTATACGAAATGGCGAAATTAGTGAATGGATCATCCTCTGTTCTTCACGGACAGGATAAATAACCGGGAATGCCTTTGTATTGACTGGTTATGAAGTATTAGATGCAGTCTTCATAATACGTTTATGTCAGGGTATACATTTTTATATGGTGGATATAATAACTCCAGACAGTACTATTTATTCGAACTTCGGCCATACATGTAGTTAAAAAGAAAATTGTTGTGCACTCGGATTACTTAGTTAGATATCTGTTATTGACCGAGTGATTCTATTTCATCGCTTAGAGAAGACATAAATAGCGAGGAAGCTCCTTTTCGGTAACATCATCTTTGTAGTTAATAAAGTTACACTTATAGGCTGGAAAGCGCATAATTTACAAACAATGTCTATGCGTCAAAGTATGATTTGGTAGTCATGACTATTGGTGCTGGGTGCTAGAAAAAAGATAGGAAGGGAGTTGGCTTTGTTCTGTGGTTGGGAAATGATCAGCGAAACAATAGACACGGGTTTCGCGGGCTATCGATTTTCGGTTTCGACCAAATGGTCAGCGTCTGGGTCGCGTTGATTTCAACGACATGATTTGATCATAGAAAACGAAATCAATGTCAGTATTCGAGTAACTGATCTGAACGAACCACGGTCACAAAGCACTTTCGTAGTCCGGTCTACTCTTAGTGGAGAATTATATTGTCAGAGGCACGGAATAGCTATAAACCCAACTCCAGGTCTCTCATTAGGATACTTCGTGATGCGACAAAAAGTTCGTCCATCTGCTGTGTGCATGTAGATGATATTTGTGTCCCAAGAGATAGGCACACACGAATGGAGTCATTGGTAGAGGAGTTCAGTCAGCCTCACACGACGGTTAAATTCACGTCGGAAGTGGAAGAAGAGAACACGTTTCACTTTCTGGATGTAGGTCTCATAAGAACGGAAGATGGTAAACTACTTCTTCGAGTATATCGAAAACCGATGTGAACAGGCCAGTACACCAACTTCGCCAGCATTGCTCCTCTGGAGCGTAAACGAAATCTAATTCGCTCCTTCTTAGCCCGTGTATGAATGATCTGCTCCACAGAGAAGGTCAGTGAAACAATTAAATATTTTGAAACAAACACTTCTGAATAACTGATACACCGAAAGTTTCCTACGGAAGAATATATCAGAGGGACAAACAAAGCAAGGGATAGTGACCGTTAAGAAGAAAAAACTATACATTTAACTCTCTTCAAAGACGACAAAAGAGAGTTACTGTTAAGATGCCTAGAAAAGACCCTCGCCGGCATCTTTCTAGCTGCTATACTAAGTGCCCGCTTCATTAGCCGATCGGTGATCTCAGTGGACCTTAATGACAAGTTGCCTGTCCTTACCTCCTCCATGCTAACCTATTAGTCTGTATGCCCATGTTGGGCAAGATATATAGGTAGAACGAAAAGGCAACTATTGCCAAGGATCAAAGAGTACAAACAAGTCTGGCTGATGACGGGAAACAGAAAAAGGTTGCCAGTGCAATCGTGGAGCATATGAAAACAAGGAACTATATATATGTTAGTCAATGGAAACACATGGGTAGTTCTACGTACTGGAACCTGGTGTAGAGTGTTTGGCTTTGCAAGCAGTCTACCAAGTGGCTAGTCCTTCGCATATCTTTCTTTAATGATACATTCAACTCATTTGCTGAATTTGTTCTATTCTGATTCATTTCTTCTATTTCGTTCTATACATACGCCGAAACACCCGACAAAGTGACCACGTGAATTAAATAAGTGACTTGCGAGGACACTCATGACGAAAAATTTCTAATAATGGAGCTAGAGTTTGAAGTTACGCAGAACTTCTGATTCATTTGTACTAATAGCACTGCGTATAGTTTTATCAAAGCCTGACAACAGATTAGGAGGCTCTAGTCAAAAGGCAGCTAACGGTCGAGCAGCTTTAGGTCATCTTGCAATTCAACATTTTGTTGAATGGACTACATGTTTTAAAACTTGTACGCCTCGAAAAGATTCGACCCCGTTTGTGGGCAACATCCACGCTCTAGTATCGCTTGCATTGTATCAGCTGTGACACAAGGTCACCTCAAGTAATTTGGACTGCAATGATCAGGCTGTAGACCTACGCAATGAAGTTTGATTAAAGTAAGTTTACGAACCCGATGAACTATTGGCTCCTAGAGTTTTCTGGGCTTTTTTCCGATTTACATCGAACACGAGAAATCCTTTGTGGAAGATCATTGACCCAGGCTACCCCGCATACCGTTCTGTATTATACTGGGACCAGTGATCGTCCGCCGGAGGCAGCACGAGTCCAATCTGAAAAATCCAACAAGATTCTCCATGAGCCGAGGCTTGATCAGTGCATCAAAAGGATCCTACACTCAAAATATTAGAAAAATAATAGAGCTACCTGCAGTCTGCTCACGGCAGTTCAGATTACCTTAGCTTATGGTATCCGCCACAGTAAATCTTCCGTTCAATCAACTCCAGTATGATTTCCCTAAGTATCAACCGGAGCACATCAGCTGCACACAAGCAAATGTTTTGAGGTATACAAATATTCTATAGGATGTCATCATATTACTTGCTCACATGTAATTAGAATGTTTTAGAAGGACTGTGAAAAGCTGTCGTCTTTCATAATTGCTGTTCTTCACAGTCAATATCCTTTGCACAGTCTACGCTCTCAGAGCCCTGTCAGACAATATGTAATGTCCTCGGTGACTTATAAAAAGGAACATTCAAGCGATGGGAAAATCACATCCAGAGAAATCCTGTCTTATTATATCTGGCTTGTTTGAACAAAGAACAGTTGACCTCGTACAATATCCTATCCATTGATGCAAAATTTTGTCTCCTGAGGAATATACCATTTCACAATAAGAAGAAAACTTACCAGGTTGAGTCGGAAGCGACATATTTTCGAAAACTAACCAGATTCGATTGTGAGACAAATTTTTATAAGATCACAAGTCCTGGAATTAATTAAGCTATTTGTAATTCTTGATACTATTTAACTGAACAACTTTTCTCGAGTATCCCAAGGTGAGGTTTAGACCGTATATTCCCGGATTCAAACCTCGACTTCCCCGGTTGCTTACCAATCTGGCGGCTTCAAAATAATAAATATATTTTATATATATATATTTGTATCATAAATACTTTAAGCAAAGTTTTACCATCATCTATTATTTAAAGGCTTTCTACTGATTCACTGAATTCACAAACTAGAAATTAACGAGTCCCATTGCAACTTGTTAGGGACAAAATACCCTGAACCGTTCTGTTCTGATAATACTCTTCAGAAGATTACATTGACCACAGCGGTTTTTACTGTTTAGGAGATATTTTCGTCAGTGTATTCAATTCAAAGTTTGAGCCATCCTATTTATGGTAATAAACTTTCACTACGTTTGTCCGCGGTGAAATACGCCTGAATTACGAGAACGGCAGGTCAATGAAAATAGCCACATTTGGTCTACTATCACGTGTTTAGGTCCTTTACGGATAAAGTGATTTCATTTGTTGTTTAGTGCGCCGGCCTTGAGTTAGTGCCTGCAAACAACCTAAAAAGATGTACGGTCTATAAACTTATCTATTCCGTGGAGGTGATTTCTCAAGGTTTCCAGCGAAGCCCTTGATTTCGTCAGCCCAACCAACTAGATTTCGGTGTAGGTAATAAGGATTGTGGTAGAAAGCAGCGGGGTCCCCTTTCCGCCTGACATTAACAATCCATTAAAGCACTGCAATTTTGTTACGTTCAATCAGTTAAGGATCATCAATAGTGCAAATAACTCTAGTCCGAACGGGGTTCCGGGATATCTGGCATTCAGGACTTTGGTTACTACAATTTATCAGTCAACGTATTCAGACTGATCATCATTTCAGCGCCAACTGTCGGAGAAATTTCCAGTAGGCAGAGCATGATTTACACTTCACTCCGAGACCGTTTGCATATTTCTTGTTAAAACTATTCAAGGTCAGAATTATCGTAAACGAACAACCATAGTATTCCTCACAAATTCAGTCTCCCAGTGACCAGGACACTTTGATTTTTGGGTTTCGAAGTGTCTTAAAATGAGTACGCTGCAAAATCGACCGGGATATCCCCTCAGTATGCGCTACATTTTTCCGAAACATAAAAACTAATTTTCAGACACAAACTTGTAAATACTATTACAAGACTTTTTTCCCCGCTTACCATCGTGTGTGATTATATTCCCTCAATAAAAAACAGGCAAAGCGTTGCTATTATCCTTCTTCCTGTTCCTTAATTTGGTACAAAAATGCATTTATCTTTATAATTCCAGAAATCTTGTACAGTATCAGGAGAACCATCATGCAAGATTATTATATTCTATATTTTTAATAACTTCCTTTTTATTATGTAATAATGGTACGACGTTTCAGAAGGGAGTTCGCAGTCCGTTATAGGCTGCCAGTTGGGGGAAGTGACCAGCTAAGGAAGCCGAATTCGAACCCGAGATAGAAGGGTTGAAAGCCCCGCCATGGCGATCGTTTCACCACCGCCGGTCGGTGGTGTATCGAAAAACGTGGAAACTTACTAAATCTCGGGTATCGAAAATCCACCATAACATAACCTAATACAAAGGTGTTGAGTGATTTGATTTCTGCTTGGCCTATTGGAAAGTTGGAATATGAAACCCGTTGGAATCTCAATCAATAAAAAAGACCAACCGCTTAGAACAGTGAATCTGAATTTGGAATGTAGTACAAAGCAAAGGTTGGCCGTTAAGATCATCATGCGTTTGCGCGATACAGTTCATAACCCTAATAATAGCAATTGTTTATTTCACTCACAAATAGTTAGAAAGCCATCTCATCACACACGCTCTTATATAATTCAGACAGTTCGCTGTCGGTTTATTTGTTTGTTTACTTGTTTATGTGTGTCTGTAAATTTATGTGTTTGGGAACAAATGGTTTGGATCGGTTTATTCTGTCTTCACAGTTGTTCTTCCCGCTAAGTTATGCAACATGATGTCTTACGACCGAGGGATTGCCAACCTAGTCGTAATAGTAAGCACTAATATTGTGTCATTTTTTAATCAATGTCAAATAAATTCGTCATCAGTGAAAAGTGCCGTACATCAATGAGACCAGTATAGTTACAATCGTTCATAGCCTGTTAGAGTATTGATCAATAGGCTCTCGCCAATCCACGTGATCTCCAGCCAGCGGTACACGAGTGCAACCAGGCTTATCTATAGGCAGGATTTTACGGTTGTGACAAATGAGTCAGTTATAATAATAGTGCTTAAAAAGACGTCACAATTTTCAGCTACAATATATAGGTGACTAAAACAGATCCACTAAGAGTTGCACGTACTAAAGTGCTGAAAGTTAGCGAACCTGTCATACAAGTGCAGTTTGCTCTAAAAAAGGCAGGAATAAACGTGAAAAAGTTCTCAAATCATACGGTGACTGCTCTAGTTTTAACAAAGTATACCAGTCCACGGTGGTTGAAGTGGCAGGTATAGAACGGAGAGAATTCGTTGACTCCTTATATTTGCTAAGATGCGTAGCTGTTCGAAAATGCATGAGGGTGATCAGTTCTTAACAAGGAAGAAGAATGTTAAAAATCTGATCAGAGGATTTGACAATGTACGGTGTGTTAGGATTCCTGGGTGGGGTCCAAGAAAACCACGATCTCAAAGGCTAGTGATACCTCAGGATACGGCTAGGGGCTACAAATAGGGGAGTTCTTGTATCCACATTTCTTCTTGATTTGTTTGATATTATTATCTATTTGGCTCACGGTTATCGTGTTTGTGCATCAGAAGTGCAAGAGGGTACTCCTTGTTGAGGAGTCCATTATGGAATCCTATTAGTGGTGCACTGGTAGTCCCCCAAGGTTCAGTCAAAACCAACCTCGAAAACGACAATGTTGCGGTAGTAGTATGCAGATAGGTGAACAAAATATCTCTGAAGCACAAGACTGCTGAATTTTATTATTTTATTCGGTGACCGCGGTGTCGTCATTTTCAAAATTACCTGAGACTAGCACAAAAGGAACCAAAGATGAAACATAGCTGTTATTCTTTAATGGGCCCATCAGTGAAGAGCATTCACTCACACCCCTGACGCCCAAATGATATACCAGCGAATAAAATACACACGGAGTGTATAAGTATAAGGGTGATAGGACAGAGGAGTGCCGGTTGCGCACCCCTGATGAGAGACAATAACCACGAAACCCACCGTGTAATTCCAAGGCATTTTGTTTACCCATCTATGTGATGTTGATCCCCGTTACTACCGGTATTCCTCTTCTTGCCGTTTCATATTCTCGACTGTGTTGCATCTCCCTGAGGTTCCCGATGATAGATTGATCAAAATCACTGCACCCTGCGCACAAGCAATGCTTGTTGAACTGGCATTGCACTATTGCTTTAGATGAAAAACTCAATATCAGGTTCATCAGTGAATTAAAACCAGTAGAGTACTGATAAACTAACGCGTGACGCTTTGCAAAGTCAGACAGCGAACCAAATACTTGCGCATTCAGATACTCCTCGATCCTGAGAGCTACCGATTCTTCTTCTCATTTCGGACAATCTTGTCTACTGTATGTCCTTATCGTCCAGGAGCCAAATATCACACCAACAGAGGCTTCATTTGCCTTTTCTAGACACGGTCTTGCGTCTTTATCCTTTTATTTTAAGCTGTTGTGGTATGAAAATGGAAACTAGCGCGGATACCCTTCCCACTATCCTTTTCACCACCAGTCATTAAGAACAACATTGGTCCCGTGGAATTGTCAGATAGCAAGATGCAGCTCATATCACCAATCTGCTCACTTATTATTTTACATTGTGTTTACTTGGCGGGGAGTATTTTTGACACTCAGGGTGTCGTACAGATTGACTATTTGTTTGTGTCTCTTACTTCATTTCAGCTCATCTTCTCAATGTACTAGGCAGGCTGTGTGACGTATGATGATATCGTCAGACAGGTCTTGAATAATATTACGCAAGCACAGCAACCAGCTAATATCGATGCGAAGTTCTTAAGTAAAGGAAGCTATCTTGGTCCGCCAACTTTCCGTAAGCCCCTTTGTGAACTATTTTCTCTTTGCAGCATTCAAAAATAATCGGCACTCACATCGCACGCCTTTTCGATACACTCCTAAACTGTTTTGGTGTCCGATACATTAACCAATACAGACCTCAGGAAACGAGATCCCCCGATGAAATCTGTCCACGGATAAAGCATAGAGCAACTGTCATTGCTAGCAAGTACTGATGAGAGAAACGAAGCAGTTCAATACGCGATTTAGGTTACAGTAATATTCCCCAGATAGCAACCTCCCTGAGTGCAGTAACCTGTCTGCAAGAAGTACTTCGCTGTACAGGGAAATATTTTCTATATCAATCTTCCCAACAAGCAAGAAAACCCCAGAACCGATTCAGAACTACCTTTATTGGGACTTTACCCTCAAGCGAGAAACATTTTCGGGTCAAATATATTTGAGAATTTCGTTTTCCGAACAAAACTGTTTCTTCACCTTTGTCTGGAGACACAATATCAGTTTTCTGGCTCGTAACTACACTTGACCCGTTGGGACACTCCGTGGTTCTTCATCTGATATCTCAGAGTCTGGTTGCCGGCTATCCTAATAGAGATGTGGCCTTTGAGGCTACGGGATATTCCCCTTCTACTGCACTCATGAACAACCATTTGATAAAATAAGTTAAAAACACTGGGCTATTGGAATTGGTGAGTTCTAATATTGTTGACCAAGTCTTATCTGGTTAGTCGGCAATAATGTTAAAGACTTTAGCTGCTAGGAGGTGGATGGGGTTCAATCTCATTCTAAAACTTTGATATTGCTTGCCTGTCAATGTTATCAAAGCATTGATGAGCTGGGAAGTAATCATGATGCTAGTAAATCATTTTCATATCAAATTTTGACGAACTTTAAGATGATACATCGCAACACAAAGCATTATTCTCACGAATAATACTCAGTTGTTCTTAAGGTTATCAAGCTGACAAGTCCTTCTAGCTAAATTTACTTTTTAGAATGGTTGAAAGACTCATATTTTTGGCAAACTCCGCGTTAAAATTGATACTACTCACGTAACTAGTTCTTTTTGACCATCTCCGTCCCTAAATGCAATGCCTCTTAGCAAAAAAAAAAACAATTTGAGCGACCTCGAAAAACGTTTCCTGCTAGAGGGACTGCTGTACTTCATAATGACCGTCTCTTTCCTGATGAAGTGTCCCACAGACAACAGTAAATACATTGAGTAAGAAAATTTTAGAAATTATCTTCAAATGCCATCTCCATGGTGTGTACATTGAAGGGCCATGGACTCATTTACTATTTCACTTTCGGAAACGTCTAGTCTCCTTCCGTGCTGACCACTCATCTGTAAGTACTTTCATCGCCCGCTTTATGATGGTAACAATTCTTACAATAAGATCAGGAAACAAGGTGTAGGCTACCTGTGGAGTTGTGACTGATCACCAGTCAGATATGCTGCTCCTACATGACACTTCATGTGCCCCAAAGCTAATCCTCATTTAACCTTCAACTCTTGATTCCACTCTAAGGTCAATATCGCGGTCAGTTGCTGATCGATACCGGCGCAATAAAACAACAGAATAGCGAGACAAATTCCATAGTACAACTTTTATGCACTTTTAATGTGTAAGAATAAGACCTTTTGTAAAAACGAAACAGGCATAAAACAGCAGCTGACCAAACACGTTGGAGGCATCCCAATGCAACGATAACTAATTGGATTGTACGGGGAAATAAAAGTAATATGGACGTGACTAAACCACCCAGACGACAAATGCCGGGAGGAGAATTCCTTTCGTGTACTCGTCTCGGTCGAGTACCGATAGGTTCCGGCAAAATGTGAATCTCTTTGGTAATTAACCACTACGGTGTTTCTTGCAGTTATTTAGCCTTAACTCGTGATTTTGGCGTTCATTCGTGGTTTATTTTAGCATCTTCTCACGGATTTTCAGCCGTGTTAATAAGGGTTTTACCAAGTGGTACAAACGAAACAGGTTTTAGAGATCTTCATTTTTTTGATAGTATATGATCAAAATGAAATGCTCTGAGTTCGCTTTCGCAAGAGCACTTTCAAAGAACGCTAGAGAAAGGTAGTCGTAAGAGGCCCCAACTGTAAGTGGAAATGCTTTGAGACACAATGTGGCAAGCAGTCTCAAATTGTGATTCATTCGGGCACTTTTAATAAGGCGCCCCGACATTCCACTAGGTGGTTCTTGATTATGAACCTCAAGTTGCTGAAACCTTCATCTACTGGGTTGGAAAAAGTGCTGTATGGTGGCAGGTACCAAATCGAATGTCCAAGCCTAAGAATAGCCTCATTGACTTGTTTATGAAACAGGGCATTATTGAAACTGAAGACTGTTTCAATGTTCAGAAGATCTTCTCACAATTCTCTCGAACAGTAATCACGAAGATTGACGAAATGAAGCCAAATCAATCGGAAATGACACTCTTAATCCGAGATTCTAATAAATGATATAAAGGTCAAACAGCTTAGGTCAACTCCCTTGCAAGAGGGGAGTGATCAAAAGCAACTTTTTGCCGCTTTCGATCGTCTGTGTGAATGTGAACATCAGATGTTGAAATTTAGTCATCGATACACATCTGTGACTTTGCTACGCCTTCCGTGGTGAGCTACTGTGCGAAATGAGCACGTTTGTCTTCCACGTCTGGTTGGTTACTTTCAGTTGGCTGCTTGGTCAATGTTTTCCTCCCGTGAGCAAGCTCATCCAACAGGCGATCGACTGATGAAGTACTGGCTGTTACATCAGTCACTTTAATCTCCTTTCTCATTCCCAGCTGATGTCCAGAATACACAGGATTGTCATCCAGCATCGTGCATAAATTTGGGAAGTAATCACCATCAAACTTTCAGCGAGTATTTCCACACTTCAGGACCTCTTTACAGTCCGTTCTAGCAATAGCCCAGCCTGTTTTGATCTTCATTCCTGAATTCCGGGTAAGACTCCCCAGACTGTCTCCATTCCAAGCACACCGAACAATACTTTTTAGCTTCGTTAGACTTTGTCTGGTTGGGTCCTCTCAGCCTTTTTAAATCATCCATCTCAGTCAGGGTTTCACCATTATTCAACTTGCCCATAATTAACTGTTTGTCAAACGGTGAACTACCGCGATGGTGCTCGATGATGAAGATACGCAGATTATCAGCGAGAAACCCAACAATAAAGAACGGTAACGATTCACTGGCACACCTGACAATCCGACCACGTAGCAAACCAGAACAAACTTCGCTCTGGATTGTCCTTATCTTTGAACGGTTACCAGGCCCTAGGAGATCGAAAAAATGATACTTCACACAAGTAGGCTGAGCATCCCGTTTTGGAAATCTCAGTGTATCATCTGTTCATATAGTAAAAGTACAGGTCGGATGCCGGAAGTTTTCTTTGTACTACTCAGCAAGCAGCCTGTTGTCTAAAATGCGTGCTTGGAGACTACCAAAACAGAAGCATGAGTTAGGGTCAGATAATCACTAGAAACACTGTACCTTTGTGGGAGCTGACAACGAGTGTATTGTGTGTTGAAGTCTACTGGTGACAGGGAGTAACGATTCGGTAGTTACTTCGAAACATCTCTTAACCTGGGGCCCTAAGGAAGATTCTGCCGACATTTTCAGGAAAACCCCGTTCGAATTCTAGTTCCCTTTTTGAACAGTGAAGACTCTTAAAGTGATAAGCAAACCGTCAGGGAGATTCCTTACACAGAATCTTAAAAGAAACTGTTATTCTATGAATTTAATAAGCCAAAACATGAAAACATAGAGCCAAGTAAGGGCTAGTATTATTATGAACATAATAGGAATGACTAACAAGACCACACAAAAGTGACGCTGGCCGTGATTGGAGTTTTTTATTCCAACTCACAACTTCATTCCGATTGAGTTAGTGGGCAAGTGACGAAAGTCAAGTGATTTTGTGTCTTTTTCGTGGCGAAAATACACGTCAGACCAGATGACTAAGCCCCAGGATGCGCGTAGAAGCTGTAGCCCAAAATTAGGACGTGAACAAAACTTTCATACACAAATGAACCCTGGGTTATTTGTTACAGCGGCATGTTCAGGCAATTGCTTTCAAACCTAGTAGCGGATAATAATTTGTTCTTTTTCACTGAAGTTGTTTGTAGATGGAAATATTGGTAATTTTCCAACTGGACTTATCCAAAGCAAGATATTCTAAATGTATGTGAATATCATAAACAGAAACAAATAAACATCGGGGAAATTTATTAGTTTCTTTCTAGACAGGATGGCATAATGCCCAGTGCATTGCAGAGTGTATTAAATACTTCGAGGACAACAGCTCGTGGTGACGCACTGCCTAATTTTTGTGATCTGCTTCGCCCTTTGATTCTTCAGAGAATATTCTATTTGTGACTCACTTACGGCACACCAAGTTGACTCATTTTAGTTCGCTTTGCAACACGCTAGGCAAAATATTTCCCAAGCGAGATTCCCAACACGGTTACATCTTTTCCTTTGACGAAACAACTAAGTGGGGCGTATAATTCACAAATCCATCCAGTTATACGGAGAAGATCCGGTGTCAAAGGTGACAGCATAAGAAAAAAGTTGCTTTTCCAAGTTTATGTCCGTAATTGCTAGAATTATCAAGTAGTTTATCACTCCGTAGCAAAACTTAACTCATCATTCAAAACAGCGGAAGCACTATATAGCTAAATATAAATGAATAATTACTCATTTTATTTCCTTTTTTATTTATTATACAACAAAGTACAGCAATTCATGAAGTAGGCAGCGGCTATTGAAACGCTGCCAAATGGGGAAGTAACCGCCGGTGCCGTGAGGCGAACCCGGGTCGTTATTGTCCAAAGTCCACGATGATAACCGTCTGACCACCGCGGGCTAAAAAGCCGAAAGCTTCACAAATTTGCTTGTCATCTTTGCGCAGGAGCCACGCTAATCTTCTCCGTATCGTTCCAATTTTAGTACACGTGCCCCGAAGGGAGTAAAGTTTGAGTAGGAATTAGCGGTAGTGCACATCCAACGGGCCCATACCGGAACCCGAATCCCAGATGGAATGCAAGGAGTCAAACACCTAACCAGTGGGCTATCAGGGTAGGGTCTCAACAGTTTGTTCAACATGACTACTACACGATACAACTCTCGTCCGTCACTGACCTTCTAGGGCTAATAACCCGCTGGCGGCACAGCCATCTACTCTTGTGATGGAAAACTTATTCGGATATGGGGTAAACTGATATCTTTCCTGTAACCGAACAACAGAAAACACACCTGAATCAAATTTGTCCTCATTTCTCCGCTAGAAAGGGAGAAACTGAATTTCAAAAGTTCCATTCGTAGTCCGGGTGGTATTATCAATGGAAGAAGTGGCATCTCGGTAAAATACTCTACTTGGTCACCAACTCCATCCTAATTCAACAATGCTTACCCGAACTGCGGGCTAGAATGGTATTGTTGTTTCTTCTGGGGTGCATTGACCGGCGTGTATAATTTCCTCAAAAATGAATTCAGCGGGCTCCATAGACGGTGCTATCTGAAGGAAACTATGAATGAACTAACACCTCTTACTTAGTGCAGTCAACGCGGTGAGGATAGTTAGTCATAAGTGATTTTCAACTGCAGTAATTAAAGCGAGGCGAACCTACGCACCTCCACAAACCCAATATTATGGGTGTTTATTGTCCATAAACACTCCTGTACAATCAAGCGACAACTGTTGCGTCACGAGAGGAAAACATAAAACCAGACGAATGCTTTCAGAGCTCGGCTATCGGTGGTTACACGTGAAATAATTGTTACCAGTTTCATTACTCTGTTGTGTGAATAAAAAGTTGCACCGTTTTCTCCCGTTGTTCACCTATTCGAATTGTTCGGTTAAGTGGCATTGCGTTGTCGATTTCGTGTGATTCGTTGACACTACTTAAATGGTAACTGTCCTATTGGGTACCTAATGAGCGGCAACAACAGCGAAACCGGTCGTGTGCTTCCGGGGGAATCTTTCCCTAGAATCTACATGCAACGCCATACTACTCATCGAAAAACAAGTAACCCTAAATGTGTCATCATAATGCAGTGCAATGAAAACAGTTCTCAGGGCATACGACTGCAACTCAACGTCTATATCAAGCTATGAAAAGTTGATATGGAGTGAAAATTTGATCAGCTAATGTAACTTAAATGGTGCTAGCACTAACATCTCATGGATCCACCTGACCAAGGAAATTACCTTGGCTTCGTCTATCCGGTAGGACTACAATCCAGTGTTTTTCCAATCAGAAAGTGGTACAGATTCTCTTTTCATCAAAAATCCTAGTGCTGGTTTGGAAGTGCGTGACCCTATCCTGGAGTGAAATGACTGTTTCGCCTGACGACATCCTGAGCAAGTATTTCATCCGTGACCAGTGCCACGTCCATAAAATTTGCCTAAACTACTATGAATTTATCTGGTTGATAGCCTGCGGAGAGATATTTTTCTCCATTACGTAGAATTACTCATCAATGTACCACTGGTTTAATTTTATACGCAGTCTGGTCTCAACAGACTCGAAATCTTCCTTCGTCCTTTGACATCAGTACCGTAACTGTCCGACTGCATCTAGTCGGATTCATGCTCCTTGGATCTATCGGATGCTTCAAAATCTGACATCGAATAACATCAAAGTGATTGCAGAAGTGGGTTTCTTAGTATGTCGAAGCCGAGCGTGGTTCAGAGTGCATCGAAAAAAGAGATTGCATTACCGGATGAGACTTTTCACCCCGAATTTCCTTTCCATATAAATTGTAAACTTTTTTGTCCTACTTCTTCCTGAATATGCGGATTACGTGCCCCCCCCCTCCGTTCCGCATTTGTTGAATTGTCCCGAAAACCAGTCCACTTTCAAGCAATTTTCTGCAGAATTTAGTCCCATTTTGACCCAGGACGACTATATGCGACCTGCATGCAGACAAGCACACGTCAGCGCATGCGTCTTTGCACGCGCATCAAAAGATCAACCGGTAGTCAGACGCACGCAAATGTGAGGCTGTGTGACTCCGATTCTCTCGACGAACCAGTGTCTGATGAGGGTCGACTAGCCGTCGTTATCTCTGCCGTCGTCATCATCGTTTCGTGCAAGCTGTTTGTTATCTTGATCCAAATTCCAGATATCATCTCTGCACTATCGTTTTCCGAAGCAAACCACACCACGGTGCAATTATAACGTTGATGATTTTTGACGATCATTTTTCCATTTTGACCCCGTGGTGATTTGCAACTAATCCTTCTTCAGGGACCACTTCATCATGTAAATTGGGGTCATCATGAAGACTAATTATCCATCTCGAAATTGCCCCCCCCCCATGCGAGTCTACTGTTCTAATTCTCATTACATTTGCGAGCTGCTTGGGCTAAAATCTCCAGCCTTTCTGCAGTAAATTTCCAAGTAGTAGCTATACCTCCTCTGAAAGAATTACAGTACAATTATTTATGCTGTAAAAAGCTTTGATAGAAATTCCTGCAGATCTTATGCTTTTCTCGTGTTTAAATACTCGAGTACCGTCGTCATAGTTCTTCAGAACCCGATTTCAACTCATCTATCCTCAAACTAATTGACAAACGAACTTTAACGACCATCAGCAGACAGTTCTTCTTGGTAATCAGAAGTTTATACCCGTGCTTTTAAGAAATTCAGACTTTGGTGTTGTTCCTCGAGGTGACGAGTTTGCTATTTGAACCTAGATACACATTTTGTTTCTTTGTTTATCTAATCATTCATAGGTAATGCTAATTTCCCAGGTAAAGTGTCCGTAGGTCATCTTATTGTCATACGGTATTTGCGGTCTTCATTCCCGTGGGTTTCGTTTTCACTGGACCTTCCATCCCCCCACCCCCCATCCCGTTTACATCGAATGATTTTATGTGCCCACGATTACATCTGAAAGCTTTCAAAAATTATATCAAGTAGACGTGTGTCTGCTAGAAAGCCACGATTTATCATACACACATGTACACATACAAATACGTACATGCACAAGTAGGTGATCACGTTTCAGTACTGCTCACCCATGTCTCAAACACTCATGGACATTCTCGTCCAGATGAACATGTGCTAGATGTCTAGTTTAGGAAATCTAGCGATCTTCTATCATACACACACTTGGTGTGGTAGATTCTCACCACTTGTTTGAGCATCAGGAAGTTTCCAAGCCTGACCAAGCAATCGCTGTAGATATCGAAAGTAATCCCATCAATAATTCAAACAGATATCAGTGTGCTCAAGTCAAATCGAGTTAAGTAAATGCTTTGTACACCCGGAGAGGTGAATACTAAGCTGTTACAATTACATAATATATTGTAAATGATTGATAATAAAAGAAATTCAAAGAAGTGTGGCTTTTAACTCAGAAATAGTTTGACCAGGCTTGTTAAAGAATCGCTCAAGATAGGAATAACGAAAATTTTTATAAACTTTTGTGCAAACACACTTGACTAATTGGTTTGCAAACTACAAACAATCACACCCTAATTCATTCTTTATGACGGTTAAAAGACCCTGTACACAATCACCACCTGATAAGCCACTTATTTTTCACTGCAACCGCGGATTTTCTCCAGTACGGTTTGTCTAGCTAGAACCAACTTCATCCACAGACGTTCTGATGGGAAAATCAATGAAATTTGTGACAACTTGTTTAAAGGGTTCAGGCCTAACTTCACTAGAGGTACAATAAAATTGTTTACATTAGATTGTCCTATGGTGCAACGTGAAAGTCCCATTCAACTGTGTATAGCTACCTCGTCAGTCATGTCAAGATTCTTTTGTAGCGCAGCTAAACGGTGAGCTCGAGGAGTGAGCGCAGTGGTAACCAATTTCACTGGTCAATCAAACACTAACTGTCTGACAGTGCCCGAATGCGTATGCATAGATTCTGGTAAGCATTCAATTTTTGCACATTAGTACCAACCATGATGTTGATCAAGATAGTTTGGGGACTGACAGCTCTACGAAGATATAAAACATAGCCAAGTACACGATTATCTTGCGGATGGGATTGACTCTTAAGGCGGACAACTAAGCAGTGCAGAAACTATACTGGACAAAATTTCTTGAAGCAATCGCTGTTCCATTTTCATCCTCATTAGTTGACTTTTCCCAAAATATACTTGCTCAATGGAAGACGAAAGGAACTTTCAAGTAAATATTTACTAGTTTCTATTCCCCGCATATGCATAAGCGCCCTAGAAGCAGCGTAAATGAGCAGTCATGATGACCTACTGCACGGTATCAATGACTCCGTAGCTACAACCTCCAAGATCTAAGGTGACACTAAAACACATGTTTCTCATAGGTTAGACTTTGTTACAATCTGGGTGATGCTTGATCGCAGTATATCTCCAAAGCAGCTGTGGGGTTCGAATCTCTTCGCTCAAAGAGCATTGTGTATTGCATCACTCGACCTCCAACGGTTAGAAATAGACTATCATATGACAAGTTCTCATTTACCCCAAAATACGTTTTCTTTAACTTGAATAAGACGCCAAATGCCTGAATTTATTCTGAACAGAAATGCAAGAAAGAGCTTGTATTCGGGGAACCACATTGGACAGCAAGTAAAGGTTTCGTTTGCGAGCAGCCATCTGTGGCTAGCCTCGTACAACCAATCGACGGATCAACTGATCAATAAATTTTAGTAACTTGCCGTTATTCCTTCTTCTGTCCCATGGTTGGGCCTCTCAAATATGATCTGTCTGTTTGCCTGGATTGGTAATCACTTACGTGAACACAATATCGTAATACTTACTGTTTCTGAATCTACGACCACGTGACGTCAAATGAGCCCTTTCGAATGACCGAACAGCAAAGAAAAATCCAACTGTTGATGCACAAGGTTATGCCATCAAGATCAAAATATGTGAATGATAAAAAAATCCCTGTCTTCAGTTGTGTTTCTACTATTAGAATGATCTTTTTTGGAAAGTCCGATTGGTCTGTTTTTATACTTCAGAGCCTTAGTTACGACTGACCAGACACATGTTCTGATACGCAACAGAATCATTAGTGGTCGTTGTCTTGTAACACGCAGGGGCAATGCTCTTCCGACGAGGGTAGCACATGTGTAATCTGCAAGAGCACAAAAGGAAAAACTCCATGAGCCGAGGCCCAGTAAGTGTATCAACAGGCATCAACACTTACATTAAACGAACAACAAGATAGCGGCCTCCAATCTGGCCGTTTCAGTCTGTTCAATGTAAGTCACGTGTTTGAACTATGCTTAAAGTTGTGGATGTTAAAGATGACACAAATTGTACATCAAGGAAATGCTCACTATCTCAGGTAACGATCCGGTTGTGTAAGTAAAGTATCAGGCCTAATAAAACGGGAGCATTTTAGCTAATTTCCTGAAACTGGTTGAAAAACGGCTTCGTAAAATGTACTTCTTTTATGTCAGTAGATATCTCAGGCCTCAGATCTTCTAGATTAGTTATGATGACGCTGGAATATAGGTACCCATTCGTTTATATCACAGCGCAATGAGGCAGCTGTATTCACAATAAGTCAAATAAAGGGATAGAAACAGCTGACGCCCTACACAGTAACGTAGCTGGATGTAAATACACTTATCCAACCTAGATACTACCAGCTCATTTCACCAGTAAAATTATCAATCACAGTTTATCCCAACCGCGAATTTTCAGGATTTCATTTGATTTTTCCATGGAGCTACTAAAGCCTATGATGAAATGCAAACTTTCTTCCACTTCTTATATCCTAATTCATATTTTATATCCACAGTTAAAGTTTATTCAAGTGCTCTTTTGGCCTTATTCATCCAGTTAGAAAGAGGATCCTCTTAAAGTTTCTTTCATATTTTGTTTTGTTTCATTGCTTACTTCTGTTCTCACAACAGTTGTACAACAGATCATGTTGTACCTTCAAGAACAAGCAAAACAACATAGTCATCTTCATCATCATCAGCAACAACAACAACAACAACAACAACAACAACAACAACAACAACAACAACAACAACAAAAATGAAAACGCAGAGCACCAAAGCTTTTGATGAACTGAGAAAAGAAACTGGGCACAAAATAGTCGTCTTGATTCGTGTTCTTACAACGATTATGCCTAGGGCCCTTATACTCTGCTCGTCAACTGCGTGCAGCAGTCGAAGCAAACGTGTACGGATTTATAGCTGCATAGGACACCGGACAAGAGCGGCTCACGGAGCTTTGAGTTCGACTGTTTACAAAGGTTTCTCGAACGAAACCTGGCCGACCTTCGACACCAGCAGGCAGTGGAAAAACCAGCCAATGAAGGCAAAACAACGTGAATGTGTTCAACCTATGGGGGTGAGAGGAATTACAAATTCAAGTTAGCAAAACAATTGAATTAGGATTATTCGAAAGTTTAAAGAGTCTAGGAGGTTGTAATATTTTTACCGTACTCTCCTCCATACTGGGGAAAATGAATTGTCGATTATGGACTGTTTGAAGAGAAAATGAATCACCAGTAAATGACTGGGTACAAAAATTGAACAGTAGGATTTTCACTCCGCAATCTGGACGTTTTCTCGTTCCGAGATGACATTATTTGATATCCTCGGAGGGTTGGAACATTGGTCATGTTCGTAGATCAGGTTGTTGCTTTTCAGAAGCCCCGGGGTTTCCGAGCCTAGCATTCTGGGTCGCAAAACGGTAATGACCCTCAAAGTGAAAACCATGCGCTGATGCTGTCGCTTCATCTCTTTATGAGACAGTTGAGGGTAAAAGCCAAGCTCAGCTGTTAGACATTACGATCCATCCCAGTAACTCCAGTCAGGAGACTCTTCGGGCATCAAACTCTCTCAGCTTGTTGATACAAAACAGATCGTTTTTATAGGATGTGTGATGATCATAACCAAAATCATGTTCACTGATATTCCTAAATGGCCTATACGACAGGTGCGTCTGGTTATGCTCGGATTCGATGATTCAGTTCTGGTTGGTTCCGATAAATGTTAGCCGGTGATTGGTCCATAGGCTCGCTTGGCTGGCTGCACTCATTTCTGTGATTCTGGACAGCCGATTACGCGTTATCCACTTCGTTGTCTGCGACCGTACCCTTGATTCTGGACGGGTGGTGGCGAGCTGTTTACCACTGAACCAGATTGTCTGTTACTGGTGTGCCGGTCCATGCCCGCATATCCTAGACTCATTGTGAATCAGTTGCTGGTAAAATCCAAAGTAAGTAGCCAGAAGGTCATGGAAGTTATGATGTCAAATATCAGAATTGTGCAATGGTTCCAATTGAACTCACTCCAGATAGATTATCAGGGCACTGACGATCTGAAACAGAACTATTTACGGCGAGCACATTCTTCCTGTAAAGGGTCTCTTTTAATTCAAGATCGACGCAGAATCCACCGGTCACCGCGGCTCCACAGAACACAGCAGTTTAAGATTTGGACTTAAATCAAACACACTTCTTAAGCTTAAGAGTTCACTTCTCCTGGCTGCCTTTAACTTTCGCACACTATCGGGTGCGTGAACACGCTGCCTTTGGTAGAAATTTTGAGACTTTCAAAATAGAAGAATGCTGTGTCTCCGAAAAGCGCATAAATGATACCACTTCTAGGATTACGGTTCGCGTCCCAGATACATCCCCAGTCTCTTGCTTCACTCTTATTGTATCTGGTGATCCGTTGTCTAGTGCTCGTGGTTCGGCTGGCTCCGGGACGGTTTTCAGTACGAGCTGAACGTGTACTGCTAGACTGGGATTCAGCCAGCAGTCTTTTGTGTGCAGTTCAGTTGGGCGGTTCTGTACGTGGCCACAGCAACAAACTGAAGTGTCGATACGTGTTCGTCGTGTCCTTGTGTGCTCCACACTGGCTTTATTTATCTCATCTGTTTCGAAGTGCGCGTCTAATGACAATCATGGTGACTTTTCAGGCTACCTGTCTGTGGGATTCCCGAAGGCACATAGGATGCCCGTCGATCATCCCAGCCGATCTCAGTGGTAACAGTGACCGTTCCATCTAGCTGCGTTCTGACCGCAGATTGTTTCTGGCTCGCACGAACTTCTGCCATAAGAAGCAGCATAGAAGTGTTTCTGCGTTTTCACATCTTTCGACCTAGAATGATCATATTATCATTGTTAATTCCATTCACAGGATTAGATCGTGATTCCAGGTCTTCACTAATCAATGAAGTTGTGCATAAAGTCCCGATTCCAACCCAATGAAAACGGTGGTACGGTTCTATTAATAAACCAAAAGGTAACTTCAACGAAAATGTAAAAACCTCGATTTGTGAGATGCCTAGTGTTATCCAAAGGCGGTGAAATGTAGTGGGTCCATGAGATAACAAGGTAGCCCCGGCAGCGTGTGGGTTCGACAGGACGGCAACTGTTTAGGCAGGAAGCAGTCGGAAGTATGGTGGCACCCAGGAGGGCAGCACTTTAAAACGAACTGTCTGCGGGCAAGACCCAATCAGAAAGTGAATCAGGTGAGCACAGGTGAGGAAGCGTTTCACAAGCTGAGACTGTCTCCTGTCTGTCTAAGAAAGATGCATGTGTAAGTGCGAGCGGTCGTGTGTGTGTGTGTGTGTGTGTGTGTGTGTGTGTGTGTGTGTGTGAGTATGTGAGGACGCAATTCCACGACATCTGTGTCCACATAACAAGCGACTTGTTTGTGCGTCAACCGGACAGCTTGCGTGATGGATAAGATCGGTATGAGCCGAACCATGCGCGGGATCCATAACTGAGGGGCAAAAAGACGAATGTCAACGGGACCAAACCTAGCCCGTTCACAGTGGAAACACAGAGACGAAGTAAAAACCTCATTCTCCCAACGGATCTCGGTTCCGATACATTAACAGAATCAATAACCGTTGTTCAGTGCTGACTTGGAGTTGTCGAAGACTGTCGTTCATTTCGGTTGTCTCCTGTGGACCGAGATCAAACCCTAGTGCGTGCTCGCTTCTGTTTACGTCTCGTCTGTCGTCACACCAAAGCCAAAGCGACCCGTCCAGCAAGGTTGCTTCTAGGTGATAACGGACGATCTACTTTCCAGGTACAACCGTATACACGGTCATTGATGCAACTGGATGTCCACGATCCAAATGAAAGCTGGCAACAATTCGAGAAAGCATTGTACACTGCTTTCAGTGCCACACAAGACTAGTGCAAGCAGACCTCGCAAAGAATGGATGTCCTCGACTTCTTTTACTCTGAACACGGGATGTAGGCGAACATACATTTTCAGTGATTTCATTCTCAAGCCAATACAGTCACTCTTATATGCCTAAATAAATTGTAGAAAGCTAATCGGAAGAGTTCGAAGTGTCTCATTCAGTGTCTGGAATCGAATGGGATAGCCAGCATGCGGATGAGTTAACTTTGACCGTGTAACACTTGCATAAATGACTGGGTTGCGTAACAGGTGATAATTAACTCTGTTAGATGCGCATAGATGAGTCCTTGTGGGAGCCACATTAAACGAGACGCTTAAATCCCAGAGGATCCAACTGACTAAGAGTTTGAAAATCACTGCGAGAAGTGATGGATTGCTAAATATGGGAGAATGCGGAAGGCTGCCTCTTTTGGTGATCGTGCCGGTACAAGAAAGTCAGGTGTGAGATAACCAGGGAATTCGACGGCTCACTGATTCACTCTCAGGCTTTTCATCTGGAGAGTTGGGTGAAGCACTTTATGGAGAAATTTATGTAGTCCAGTTCCTCAATGAGACTTCCGATGGTATCTAAAAAGGGAATGATACACGTAGATATCACTGCTCTGCCAGAAAGTGAGGTTGCCCAGGAGGTAGGATATCTTACAAGTTACAAAGCTACTGGACCAAATGGGTTTGTTCCATCCAGTTTCCAAGACTGCAGTGGAAGCCTTTGTATCGGAGTTTAAAAACTTCGGGGGATTTTGCATAGTGGACAGATTCCCAGGGAGCGGCTTGAATTGATGATTGTGCTGATTTATAAGAAACTTGACGTGTCCTCTTATGAAAGCCTCAGAGAAATTAGTTTAGCAAGCATCGCATCTAAAATGCTAGCCCGGATTATTCTTTGCAGATTATCCAAGGCCGATGGAAGGAGTGCGCTTGAGAATCAGGCTCGAGTTTGCATCGGCCACATCGTTACCGTTCAGAAAATTTGGGAGCATAGGAACACCTTCTGTAGGACCACAATCTCCGTCATCCTTGATCTGAAAGCCGCTTTCGACCCAACAGTTCTTGCGTTATCCACATCCGATTGTCTGTACAGCGACTGCTCAGTTGGCAGAGCATCGGCCGGGTTAGCGGAGTGTCGGCGGTTCGATTCTAGCTCTTGGCTTCCGACTATTTGATGTGGTAGGCGGAAGTGGAATTTCCATTGCGTAAGATTTAGGCTCCCCGTGCCAACAATATATTCTTCTAAATAGTTCAAATAGCAGTGTAGAAAAGTTTGGGGTGGGTTTTCACACTCGAACTGTGAAAATCTGCTACAGGACTTCATTGGTCCAACATCATATCTTGTTCCGCCAGGAGAAGTTCATACTGAAGTAGATAAGTTTCGTCACCCAGGCTGATAAACCTCATCAGGTGGTCGGATGTCTAATGCAGTATTGTCGCACAAAGGGTAGGCTCGTTTGATTTTTACCAATATCAACCAGCTGCTGCGCTGCCATGTCATCCGATTATCTGTAAAGGGTCGGAGGTACACGGAGATGGCTAGATCTGTCTTTCTATACGACTCAGAATCATGGCCGGTACTGGCTGAAGATAAAAGAAGACGGTCGGTACTTGAGCGTCGACATCTTCGTAGTATTGATCCAATATGTTAGGACGACGGCATCCGAAATGCTGAAATTAGGTGTGGGGTGCTGGGAATCGGAGATCAACCACTAGAAAAAGTACTGAACCAAAACAGGTTAAGGTGGCTGGGACATGTGTTACGCATGCCCATCGATAGACTTCCTCGGAGCACGCTATTCTCTGAGGCAGTTTGTGGCGAGATGTTACGTTACGGTGGTGAACTCATGACAAGAAAAAAGGCATAAAACCCATAACCAGTGAACTTGACCAATTAGAACATGTTATACTCTAGCGCTGGGGTCCACAAGTCCCGCCTACCGGATCGTTGGAGAAGAGCTATGGCTACTTGTCGCGGTCAGAGGCGTAGTTACATTCCCACTCTTTTTCTCCGTCTTCGTTATTCCGGCTTATTACTTTGTTTTTGGCTTTTATTCACGTTAGGCTCCGATTTATTTTGCCTCCAACCCAACGACGCTTCGGTGTGGCGAAGAAAACCAGAGCACAGAAGTAGGAGGTTGGTGGATGAGCCAAATGAATTGAACTGATCGTCAAATTTAGAGTTTTTACACACTGAAGGCACAAGCAATAACTTACGGGGAAAGCACTGCGTCAGATAAATGCACAAGTTGCGTTAAAGTCGACAAAGCGTCATTGAATCGCAGGCCAAAATCGGTTGGGGATAGAGGTTGAAGCAATGGGTGAACCGAAAAAAGAACGAAGTTCGTGGAGCGCAATCCGTTAAGTTCGGAAGTTAATTTGGCATAAATAGCGAAACAGAAAAATTAATCGGAAGATTGATTTTGGAAGTTTTATGTAATGTGGCTGGTTGACTGGATTAATCGTGTTGTGCTATTTAAAATCCAGAACTGAAACGGATAAGTGGGACGTGAGGTTAAGTAGCCTTCACCATTTCACTGTTTTGACAATATATCCACCGTACACATTCGTGGACACCTTACTTATGTAGATCTGTCTTTTCTGTACTGCTCTTGAGGTCAGTACAATAAACGAGTAGATTTTTAGCATCGATCAAAAGTACGAACGAATGTATCAACATGAGAGCACAAAACTAAGTGTCAAATCTGTTGGTTCATCAGTCCTGTATATTTGTCCTACCTACTTGTTGATCTCGGGTCAAGGGAGTTGTAGTATCTTCGTAAATTGTTTTTGAGGCGCAGAGTTGGTCTGTATATCTTGATTTCAATGGCTTCGACGGTAAAGAATTCCTCCTCTGACCTTTGTGGAACCGTTTGCAGGCATACGGCAGATGTATCTGTGTTAGCCAGAATACGAAGATACTGAAAACCAGTTTGTTCGGTATTTCCTTGTTCTCAGTGCCGTAATAGGGTCTCCTCGGTGAAAAAGAAAGAAAAAACAATCGAAAAGCATAGAACCGAGTCGTTTTGTGATAATTCATCGATTGCAATCTTGGTGCCCAAAATCCCAATCAGGAAAAGCAACTTTCAGATCAATTCTCAGAACTGAAAATAAGGCTCACAGGACGTGGAAATCCCCGCCGATGAACTACTACGGCTTCTACCACTGTGCACGTGAACTTCTCTTTGCTCAAATAAATATTCCGGCAAATGGATGGGATGGCTTTCGAAGATACTCTCGGACGTATTCTGACTCATTCGTGTTGATCGCCTGTAAAAGGAATGAGAACGGGAGATTCTAAGACTTGATCTTTACAGCCTCTAAGCAAATGCAAAATTCATCATCAGTGGAAAAAACGGCACCTACCGAAACATGGAAATGACTCGTCTAGAAGTAGAAAATGATCAAATCTCTTTTCTGGAAATCCGTGTTTCTCGCCGATCACACGGATCGAATAGGAAATCCATCTACTGGAAAAATACTTGATCTGAAAGATATCCATATTCGATAAGTTTCGCACCAATAAGATCGATTTCATTCAACAGCTGTTTCTCAGGGCAAATGAAATAATCGCAGAACACACCATAAGTGTTGACTATGAAATGATAACTATTTTGCTACAGACGAATAAGTGTCCAAGGCAGTTTGTTCTAAAACACTCCATAGAAAAACCAACTACTTACAAAACAAGAATTGCTCAGCAGTTGAAAGTTTCCTTGTAACTACTCAACGAAGTTGGTGACTATGACCAGCCAATTAGTAAGCTTTTGCATTTGATCACGAAAAACACGACTCAACCGATACGCTCATCATCCTCGCTGCTAACTGAATACCAATAATCCCACTGAAATAACCACTTTCTCCGTGTGACAAGTCAACCCGTGACTGACAATTCGAACGTGGATGATCAGCCTTCAATACAGGCAGAATAGAGAGGCAGTTGGGCCGTCAAACGGTTGAATGTTTTCCGGTTTGACTTTGAAAAGCAATGAATAATCAACTCACTATGATGACAACATCCACAAACACAAAATAGTCATGTCATTAATCACTAGGTTAGAGTCATATATAAAGCTACAAACACGAGATTGCTGAGATGTGCCGATGCTCTAACAATTCCCAATTGGAAAAATGAACCTTGGAAATAGAGTGAATGACTTATGAGTTTGGCCTTACACCGGTAACTAAAAACATTTATATTCCCTCCACTCTCATTCATTCCTGTAGTATGACTTGTCATTCACTTCAATCCTTCTTCACTTCTCGATGATTATTTTACTGACTATATAAGCACAATCACACGGACAACAGTGTGCACTTGTACGGAACTCGAAAACTGGTCCGGGATACATTGAACAAACCTATGCTACCGATTCCGCTATTCAAATGTTGGCACGGGAAGCCACTGTTTTCACGAAAATCTCCACATATCGACCATTTTAGTGCAAAAAGAAGTGTCTTCTATCTACCTTCAATCAGTATGATATGAAGCAAAAATCTAAAGGAAACATATTTTATTTTAGACCGTTTCATCCGCGTATTTAGTGTTGGCTATAAAGTACTGCGAAGTGTGAACCGCATACAGAAAGCAAATTAAATATTGTCGAAGTAATCTGATTTCCATGAAAACCATCTTCCAAATCTCTGTAGGTTAAAACTAGTCTTCGGGTAGCCAGAAGATTAAAGGTCAACAAAGACGTTCTAAATTTATTTCCGAAACACAATTTCAGATAAGATACTGGCAACTGTTGTATATTCAACAGGTTTGTCAATATTCAGTGAACCGACTGTCAGATACTGGAGAATGACACGAAATTCTATGCTCGTAAGCCCGCATCATTATTTAGTAATACGAAAATTACAAAGCTGATTTATTACAGTTCATTTGAAAAGAGTGACCGCACCCTGGCACTTGAGGTTCACAATCTCAGTCAATCTATTTTTTGTCTGAGAGAGGTCTTCGTGTTAGCTTAAACGTGTGGTCTCTAGTGCAAAGCAGATTGCACCGCAAGGCACCACGAGTTCATCAACACATCATAATTCATTCAGTTTGGGGTTCCGAAAAGTATTGATCGGTTCCACTCACATTGGAAACACACACACACACACACACACCCGAATAAGCGCAATCATTCACCGTGCTACGGGATTCGGAGCCGTGTTCCAAGACGATTAAACAGTAGCGACCATAACTGAGTAATTTATTCCAATGAGTATTTCTTCCAATTTTCCTTGGTCCGTGATCCTTGATTTGCGTCCATGAAACAACAAACACTTTTGTGGGGGGGGGGGAAGTGTGCTGTTCTCTTGTAAAACATACCATCCGAAAAATAATTTTGCTTTTAGCTGGATTAATCCCTTTTCTGTTTGGCAGTTTTGTTGTTGTAGTTGTTCTTGAACTATATAGGTGATCGATTTTCGTCACACAGTCGTTAAGGGTGATCTCCGGAACTTACGGGCTCCGAATCGAATGTGACCACGGCTGGTCCCCGTTCCCACTCGGCAGCTTCCATGGTGGTGGTTCGTGGATCCACTGCATAATAAATAAAGTAAATAAAATAACATTTCGTTATTTATTTATCAAATCATCTCGTATTACACGTATTCCTGTCGTTTAACAGCCCTTGTCTGTTATTTAGCGACCAAAGTTTAGGGTACAGCAACCAAACCTTTCCCACACACTCATACTGCATAAGGTCAAATCACGTACAAGTTATCGCTCCCGGTCAGGAGACTCGGTAGCCTCGTGTGGCTACAAAGGAAAATCTCCAAACTATTTAATAAAAATGTTGTCACATTGAGTAACATCAGGCTTACAAATCGGGATATTTTTTTGAAAGTTCAATAAATGTACAATAGTGTCCGTCAAATGCAGCACATGAGACAGGGACAATCCGATTCTTTGCTTGTCTGCATAAAGGCATTAACATCCAGAATCTAAGTTCTTTGGTCTTTTGGTCTTCCGGAAACCTGCGAATCAGAGCTCCGTTTTCTCGTAGAAATGACTTGACAGTTCCTGTGAACACAGTGAATACAGCCTCGATCGAATTAAGGAATGGACAGTGGAAGGAAGGCACCGGACGGCGTGTCCCGTTGCCAGCAGTGCTTTCACCTCCCCCCCCCCTCTCGGTGAAATGGAGCGTTGTAGAAAAGAAAAAAGTATCAGTGATTGGTTTTTCTGTTGATACTTTCAATGAACACGTTTCCAGAAAGCTGATAAAAATATCAGTTCATAACATGGCATAGCCGTCGCAGAACAACAAGCAACTACATCGAAAGGCGAGGTCTTTGGATACAGGCAGTGCTTTAACTACTACCGTTCCATCTTCCGTGATTTACGTCGAAATCCTTTTCTGATCCAGCAGTCAAACTAATTTTCAGGGCTAAATGTCATTCTTCAATGACTGCTTTTTGAATTCCCTACGGATCCTCGCACTTGGCTACGAGTTTCGAACATTTTCGAATGCAGTCAAAAATCGTGTGAAAAGTGTGTTACGGAAGCTACGTGGGCATTCAAAAACCCCGTATTGGTTGGACGGCTGCTCTACTGTATTCAAAATGTCGATACCCTCAATATTATCTTCAGAAGTCCGTTCTATTTTGGGGAAATTTGATGAAGTATTCCATATCACCACGAAAATCGAATAAAAATACTTCGGTGTCATACTCCTCTAGGAATGTGTGTTGTACAAAGAAATTGATCAGGATGTCGCCCATAGTCATGGGTTTGAAGTTTTCAGGGGAGAGTGAAAGGCGAACTTACGAAACCGAGTAAGTGAGGTAAACACATCGATCCGTCTCCAGAGGTACAAATCTTCTCACCACTCATTTCGATTCAACTCGATGAAGATCAATGGTGTAGCTGGTGGTTGCAAGCCTCTTTTTCTAAGTTCATTTAGATGTCATCTCGTTAAGTCTTATGTTGCACCAGATAGTCCCGCTGGTGATATCAGTAAGCTAATGGACAGCCTTCTCAAGTCTTGGTCGGTCCCTGTGCACGGTAACATGTGACTGCAATAAATCTCACTTGTCCTTTTTAGCCGTTTTGGGTTTTTTTATCTTGTGCATTTCCCAGCGCGATTTGATACCCTTTGGATTCAGTATTGGTTTGTTATCTAAGTATTTACACAGAAGTTAAACGTACCCTCATTGGCACTTCTGATCAGAGTACTTTACTTCCGAACCCTAAAATTTACTGCGTGCTCTCTGCGAACACTGTTGCACCCCTGGGATTCTCGATAAGCCTAGGACATGTGTTGGGTACTCTGATATTTATAATTGTCCTTTACACGATACCTTTTTATACTGTGAATACTTGATTGACTAACTTAACTTTTATTACAACTTGTGTTGCCGCATGCAAACCTATTATGTCCAACCCGACACGTTCTCACCTCTTCGCCTGAAGAGGCTCCGTAGAGCTAAGAAAAGAACATACAAACCGGGCAGGCATCATGCAGTGAAAAAGCTACCCACTTTCATCGAGGCTGAAGTACGAAATCTGACTAATCTGTATGCAGACACAGCGATGGGTAACAAGAACAGCCGTGAGATGTGGAAAGCCCTGAAGCAGTTGCGTAGTGCCAAGCCCAAGTTGGAGCTAAACGTGGAAGATTTAGATCACCAGTTGACTCCGTTAACTTCGACGCATCTTCACTTCTCGCTCTACGTACTGAATTCCATAAATTCTACCCCGTGGTTTTGTCCTTAGAGCTCTACAATAAATCAAGTGTCATAAGTCTGGTGGCTCTGACTTGCTATCACCAATGTTACAAAAAGCCAGCTCTTTCGAATTTACATATCTTTTGACTGATGTGTTTAATCATTTTATTGATTCTGAATTGATTCCTAATTGTTGGAGATCTGTACACATCAGAGCTCTATCCAAGAAAGGATGCAACAATCGTCCGGTAGCCTGCAGCTTTTTTTTGCTGAAAGTACTTGAGAATGTACTCCGCCACCTCATAATTCCTCGAGTTCACTCCCCTGGCCCTCTCTTTCAACTCTTGATGCCCTTGGCTACGTTGGTAATTCTATTGTTTTTCACTCTTTGTCAGAGTGGCCCTACTGTCAAGCTAATTTTCCCCAACATTTGGTTCTCTTCATTGAGGCACTCTCCTTGATAGCCTACATGATAGGGAGGTTGATAGTCGTACTTTGAACACTCTTCATGATTATTCTCTTAATCACACACAATTTACTTCTTCTGATAGAGTAGGCCCATCTTTCTCTCAAACAAACTCTGGCATTTTCAGGGTTCCATTCGGTCCCCGTTTCTTTCCTTCCTTTATATTAGTGAACTTTCCATGTCACGGAAATGAAAGTTTTAATTTTCTGCAAAACAATCCGAATGAACTTTGCTACCGGTCTATTCCCTATTATCTTTCCCTTAACGTCCTAAGATGCGTTAACATTCCCTTTAGTCTTGAGTGTGAATCATACCAATAAACGGTTTTTAACAACATCCCGTGTCTCTCCTCTGATGATCAACATCTTCCTAAAGCTTTCTCCGTCCGTTACATAGAAGTTACTCTAACTCACAACCTTTGCTGGACTAGTCAAGTTGAAAGAGTCTTCACTAAAGTCAGAAGGCTTTTTTTACTATCATTCAGACTACGGAAACTTAGAGTACCTTAAAATCTTGTACTTCTATTTGTGGCATCTGACTATCTCCCTGTTTGGTTTTACGGTTATTGGATAATTTTCCCTGCCCGAAAAGGAAGATATTTTTATCATATCTCCAGACCTCTGAAACTGCTCTCCCATTTTACCATCAATAATGAAGCCGTTCCAATAGATTCTGTCGTTAGCAAGCATTTCGATGCTTGTGACCAATTCACATATACATTACTTTCCGACACAGATCACTGCCTTCGCTCCGCACTCTTCAAAGCGATCTCTTACTGTTCCACTTGATAGATATCTAGAATGATTCACTCACGCCCGTCTACGTATAGAAATAATCCCATTCCTTACTTTGTCCGCTCACTCTTAGACAGCGACCAAGTAACCAATGATCTTGGTATTCACCTTCGTCATTATTCAAATTACATGCACTGCTTCACTTTGCTTCCAAGCATTCCTCTGAATGCTCCAATAAGCCCCTACACTCTTTTCTTCTGGGTTCCTCCGCAAGTCATTTATGTGCTGAAAATTCGCCACATATCGGGTGCTTAAAAACGTTCACTGACTTGACATAACTTGAAGTTTCCACTTTTGTTTGATGGCAAAGTCCTGATACGCTATTTGCCCTTCATTGACAGCACCCGTGTCCGCAAGCATCGTAAGTTTTAATTCGTCTCATCTGTGTAGAAAAGTAAGACGAAGATACCACGCTCCACCACCAAACTGCGTATCGAGTTCGTCTCCCTTTAACATTAGTCCTGTTTCGCTTGATCGGATGAATGCATAGGTTCCTCGTGGTGTAATCATAACTATCGAGAACACAATCAATGGAAGACATACTGATCAATAGATTCGGATGTGTCAGTTTCATCTCTTTCTTCATCTCATTCAAGGTGATTGTACGGTTCGTCTTCACCAATGAACGCAGTTCCATGACAAATTCGTCGGCAAATTTACAACTTGAGAATGCTTTTTTATGACTAGATTCTGTGTCTCGTATGGAGATAGCTCTGCAGGTTGTCATGTTAGTTTCAAGATGGTAGGAAATTAGTATAAGATCGTCAACTTTCTTTGCCTTCTTGACCACTAATTGTTTCCCCCTCTACAGAAGTGTATCTATGTTCACTTGTTCGCTTAAGTTGATTATCTCAATTTCCTCCACTGGGAATTCTGCAGACTTTGAAGCAGTCATTCAGCTGGTAACTTGAAAAGTGATGGTGATCGAATTTGCATCGAGCACGCAGCCCTTCACGAGACTCGCACAAGACAACCAAGTCCCGTGATATGATATGACAATTGACACAGGATTTGGCCTTGTTACGTATCGATGTGTGGGACAGGTTTGGTTTCTGTCCCCTAAGCTAGAGTCACTAAATAACAGAGGCTACTAACGGATCACCATAGGCTATTCAAAGGTTGCTGGGGGCTACTGAACGACAGAAAAACCTGTAGTCTGGAACCTTGTCCCACAAAAACGGTACCAAGTTGGTTGAGGTAGATAAAGTGAAAACTGCGTTCTTTTCTACTTGTTGCCAGATACAGGTTTTCCTATCGTTCAAGAGCCTATGGCAATCGTTTAACATCCTACAGCGATCAGTAAGAGCCTTTGATGATGTTCACCATACCATGGCTAACATTGTGGTTCGCTGTCTGTTTACTCACTTTGGCCGGTATGTGCGAACACCAATTGTTACCCATATTTTACGGAACATAGAATTTATTGAATGTGCTTATTGGCAAGGTTGATACATTAAGCTAAACGCATTAACCGAACAAAATGCAGACTGTTTGAACCCCACACAGATTGGAACACCATTTTGTAGATTGGTCAAGCGATCGACAGATCACGTTTTAACTCACAAAGCTGGATCGAAAGGACAACACGAAGAAAATTACGTGATCCTAATGTTTACTGTTCCGTCGTATTTATTTGTGGCACCGGACCAAAATAGTCAACAATCAGCTCTGGGAGAATAAATTATATAACGTTTTCATGATTTCTGGTTACAACTACAAGTTTTCACCATTTCGGATGAGAATAATAGAGCAAAACTGTGTCTGTCTTAGGAAGCACGAGCTTTTGAAGAGATTCTCTACATATCTTGGGAGGCAATGCGTTCCAAAAAATCGTATCTACGATTTCCAATCACTTGTCAGTCAGGTACTCGCAAAACCGTCATTTTATGTGCAATTACCAGTTGCTTCACTGTTTTCTTCAAAAAGCTGAACACTTCTTCTGTAGGACTCAAAAAAAGGAAACTAATCTGGGATAAAGCGAGTTGTACGTCCAAGGACTAAAATAGTTTGTTCCATCCGCTTGTGTGTACGGGCATTGTCAAATACTACTGATGCACCCGACTGCTCGGTGGCGACTTCTACTGAGCACTCCTTAAGGAACTGAGTAAACAATGTACGCATTCATTCGTGGAGGACAATTGTATCACATGATTTCAGTGGAAGGAAAACCAGCCATAAAGTTGCGATAGGTGTATCTGTAATTGGGCGAGGTTTTGATGCAGAGTTTACCTCTTAGCGAAAGCCCCTCGATCGAGAGCACCGTATGTTTTAACTGGTTTCGTCTATTTGTAGAAGCAACACAGTACTTCCACGTTTCTCCAGCAAGGCTGCTTATTCAGCTCGTTTTTGTTTGATATCCTACCTGCTCCTTTAGATCTTTTAAATGGTAGACTTTTCCGCGGAATATACACGACCATCAAGCTAGTGATCAGTTGACGATAAACTGATCGTAATTTCAGACTTTATAGTTTTCATCTTTCTTCTGACCACAAAAAGGGTTACTTCAGACCTTCCTTCCGCGACTGAGTCGATATGTATGCGATATACTGGCCTGAAAATTTTTGTCTTGCAAATCCTCGTTTGAGACTCGGTTCACGTTCTCTTGCAGTAGTGCCCTTGCAGGTCTTGTTGTTTATCTCTAGATGATTCACTGTGAGATACTGGCTTCCGTCATTCTTTGATCTTCGTACTGCTCGTTGTCTTTTGTCGTCATTGACATTCCTTTGCCTCTTTGTGTGCTTGTTGAGGTCAAGTATTTGGACTGCTTCCGCTACATTTCTATCAGTAGCTTCTTCTTGCATCGTGCGTGCGTCACACATCTATAGGGATGGTCAATACCAGTGAGCCTTCAGCTGCGCAGACAATGCTTTTTCTGTACTCATTCACAAGACCTTGTCACCTTAACCATGCTGTAACTTCCGATGTTTCCATTTAGGCCACTAGGTAATTTAACGACCACAGATTACGGTACGGTGACCAAACCTTTCCGACAGACCCATACCACATAAGGTCACATTACGTGTGAGTCTTCGGTTCCAGTTAAGAGACGTGGTACCCTTAGGCGAGTCATGTAAGCGGCTGTGTGCACGATACAGATTTGATCGCCAACACCTCTCAAGTCACCAGCTGAATGACTGCTTCATCATCCGCCCAATCCATAATGAAGGAAGTTGGGATTATCGACCTAGGAGTATAGGAGAATACAGATTAGCACCCCAAGCGGAAAGCAAGCGGTGATGAAAACCGTAGAAGAATTGTCCAGTTTGTGATCAAAGGTGACGATTTAAACTTTTTCCTACCATTTTGGAACTAACATAGAAACCAGCAAAGCTATCACCAAGCGGGACACAGAGTTGAGACTTGGAAGAGCGCTAACAAAACTTGTGTATTTCGGTTAATTCTTGATAGAGCTGTGCTCATTGGTAGAGGTGAATTGTACGATCACTTTAAATGAGACTAAGAACGACATGAAACTGATACATCCGAATCTATTGATCAGTATGTCTCCCATTGATCGTGTTCTCGATAGTTATGATTACACCACGAGGAAACTATGCATTCATCCGATCAAGCGAAACAGGACTAATGTTAAAGGGAGACGAACTCGATGGGCAGTTTGGTGGTGGAGCGTGGTATCTTCGTCTTACATTTTTTACACAGATGAGACCCTTTACGACATGTAAGCCGCAGTGGCTGAACAGGCAGCAAACCACAGTGTTAGCCATGGTATGTTATACATCAGATTAGGCTCCTAAAGGATCGCCATTGGACCTTAAACGATTGCCAAAAGCGCCCAAAAGATGGCCACAGGCTCATAAGTGATAGGAAAGCCTGTGTTAGCTTGAACCGTTCTGTTCTAAGAGGTAGTCTAGGTCACTAC
This sequence comes from Fasciola hepatica, assembly GCA_948099385.1. Taxonomy (NCBI): domain Eukaryota; kingdom Metazoa; phylum Platyhelminthes; class Trematoda; order Plagiorchiida; family Fasciolidae; genus Fasciola; species Fasciola hepatica. Next base: position 11,662,989 of record CANUEZ040000019.1, read on the forward strand.
TTGGTGTCGACTGACAGTCACGTTTTCAGAGGTATTAGAAGCTGTCTTCAATGATTTCTTCCATATTCCTGTCTCGACAATCAAAGTATCGAACTCTAGATGGGGTGAATCTGTAACTCTAATTATCAGGTTGTAAGACAAGATTAGGGAAGGCATTCGCATGAGCGCCAATTGATGGATCATGTGATCAACCGGAGAGAGATGTTGTTAGGACATGGAAATCGGTAGAGTTTTTTCAAAGCTGATTGCCTTTAGGAAAGAAAATAGACTCAGAGAAGTCTGACACAGATCATTCTGTACAAGCCAACTAGTTTCATTTGTAAAAAAAAAGATCAGAAATGTCAAAGAAACCTGCTCAGAACAACACTCGTCATGATAGTGACGTCAGCATAGTACAAGGAAAGTAACCCCTCGGTGGGGATTGGAAAGCTGCAGATGGATGGCACAGAATGAATGACTATTTTAGCAATCGGTTGTGTGGTGAATTCGATTTCAGAGAGGATTGGGGAGTCGAAACCCTTAAGCCAGATTTGAAGGTGACTTTTCATAGTGGATGGTAGGTCGAATTCGACTGCTAAATAATACTTTGCTTAGGGGAATGATTTGACTCGGGTGAAGCACAATCTTATAAGAGCACACATATTAGATGTTCTAAAAGCAAAACATATAAATAGAACTTGGTTCTCCCGGTATTCAAGTCTGAAAACCATAAGCATATTTCAAAGAATTCGTGGAAGAGTAGCATCAGAGAGCGAACACTATGGTGGGATTCAGAAAGGCCGGTAAAATATCTCATTTGAAGGTGAGAAATGGAATAGGGAAAAGAGTCCATGTCTTGCAAAATTCATTGCTCCTTCCCGAAAGCCTGAAATAGGTGTTCTTTTCAAGCAACGGAAATTAGGTGTCCTGGAAAGGGGTTCGCAAGCTGAAACTAAAAAGTAATTTAAATTAGAGAATCCGTGAGGGCTGTTAAAAAACATATTTTCATCATAGAACCTGAAATTTGAGGAACCGATAGCGAAATATGGAGATAAGTTGTTGGGAAATCTCGTAAACCTGTCTTTGAATGCTCACCATTGGACTGTACAAAGCGAGAACATAGTGGGAGTCAGAGGGAGAACTGAGCGCAAGAAAGTCACCGGACTGTGATCTGATATGTTAAGATGAGTAGATAGAAATATATTCCAACACAGAGATGGAAAGAACAGCAATAGATCAGAGATCCAGAGTAGAAGCTTGCTTACCTGCTCAGTCAGAGATTCACGCCAATGATGTGCAAGACTCAAAAGCGCCTTACTAACCCAAGCTAGTTCGGCATGAATAGAGATCACCGCCGTTGACGACGGTGCCGTAATTGAGCTATTTGGGCAGAACAGCTAAATGGTAAACCATTTTGATAAAGAAGATGAAGAGCAACGGTTAGCTCTTTCGAATAACAACCAAGGAAGATTAGAGAGTAGTGTCTACTTTTCAGCCAAGATAGCTGTAATTCGCCCTTAAAATACCAAGACGGCAGCGTGCATTGTTTGGACTGGATTAGCGGTAACACACAAACTACCTCCCTGCTGTCGGAGAAAATACGAAAACTATATTAGCAGAATTGGGACAGAGATGCGTTGAAGCAACGACAAGTAATTTGCACAAATTAAGTCAGTGAGATAGAAGGATTTTGTAAGGTGATTCACAGATACGAATTTTACGCTTTAAGCCAGGAGTTTTGACGAAAGGAGTGTAGCAGTTCTTGTATGTGTGAGTATAAGTAGTAAGCTGACTTTAAGCTTAGTTGCTTGTGGATACAAATAACTAGACACTGGTTACCTTGGGAACGGAAATGAACAGTAGCACAAAGTCCCTGCAAAATAAATGCGCTATTGCATCAGCAGCAGCAGCAGCCGTAGAGGTGGTGGTGGAGATGTACTGGCATGGACGAGTCAATGAGATTTAAGTAAAATACGCGTTCTCCTCCCGTTTGAAATTTCACGTTATAAACTATCTGAACGATAAAATCCCGGTATGACCAACCCATTCTACTTGGGATGTGATATCGATTTCAATTCGAATGGTTATTCCTTCGAATTTAAGATTACATCCTAATGGGAAGTCAAATTGTATACATAGGAATGAAAACAGGGTCCCTGTACTTTCCTTAGTTTCCCTAAACTACTTTTGGTTCTAGACAGTTGGTTTCGTGGGAATAGAGATAATCGGGAATTACGCATCGGCTGGTGGCGGTTTTTATCCTGTCGGTCATTTGGCTCCGTCAGCGCTATAGTTTCAATAGATTTTCAGTTTCTCATCTTGCTTTGTCTAGGAAGGTTGTCCGAAATGCATTGCTGTTGAATGGTTGATTTGTAACCGCAGAAACAACTGTTTGTATAATTCTAACCTTATTACGAGAGATGTAAGTGTTCAGTAGTTACGGCTGATAGAAAAATATTTTTTGCGTATCAAAATTCACTAGTCAACCTCGATTTGGAAATAGGGCAAATGTACAGTTGGCGAGACAGCAACCTACGCTTTTCTAACACGGTAATTTCACATGAACTCAAGAAACTAAGAGTGGCTTGGGTGAAACTTTCCTTTTTCGACGATAAGTCATCACGGGTTTTCTATAATTTTACTACCTGTTATCACCAATGGGTGTTTACACGAAGACATTTGCACTAATTGCTAGTTACTGAAGTTTCAGTGAAACAATGCATAACTATTTTGTCTTTGATCTAAGTACTGGTACTGCATTTCAATAACAAGACGAAATTTCCCCGGAAGCACGCGACCGGTTTTGCGGTTATTGCCAGATACTGCACCGTCCAGTCATCCCTGAATTGAATTGGAGAGTACCGGGTAAGCAAGCCCGATGAACGGCAACAACGGCAGAACAGCTCGTGGGCTTCCGAGGCAGTTTTGTCCTGTCTTCCAGATGCAATAACAAACTACTTACATCAAAAATCCTAACTTGGGTACACGTCCTCGTTCTGAAGGTTGTCCTTGACTAACCGACAAAATTACTTTCGAAGAATCACCTGGTGACTTTATAAATGGATTCTTCGTCGGCACACCCTCCTATTTTGTCCTTGTTAACAATAACTAAGCATCATTTCCCGTAGGATCGAGCCACGAAGAGGCATTTGAAAGTTAGTCTCCATTCAGTGCGTAATGAATACGTTCAAAGCCAGTGACCGACGGCCGTTATACTGGGGACGCTTTATAATACTCCCTACTGACGAACACCAAAATATTTTATGGAATGATTATGCAATGTTACCACCAATTCGCAATGTCTTACAAGGGGCTGTCAGTACGCAATGAATCAGTCAGCATTAATTGAAATCTCACAATACTGGTGTTTTTTGCTTGTTCTACATCAGTGGTCGAGGAATATAAATAAAACTCCTGCAACTCGCTTTATCCATTCTTAATAAGTTGGGAATTATTGCCGAACTCGGGAAACAGCAATGCAACACAAGAGCAGAACATAAAATGTTTCAAGCAATTGCCCCTTGGAGCACCTGAAGAACCAACAATGCAGTAGATGTCTGGATGAGAGTATGCAACTGATTCGGCTACAGGTCATTACCAGCGGCTTCCTGATTGAATAAAACACACTGCATGCAACCATATCAACCAGAGTGAGGATGACTCTTTTATTGTACACGGCAATTCTCAACTGCCGTGTGAGAAATCTTGGCTAACTTACTTCGAGCCGAATTCATCTTGAAATGAGTCACCATGAGGACATTCTAACATTTAAATAGTAACTGTAAAAGCCAATGGAAGTGTTGTACAACTACCCCCAAACTATTTGTTTGGGATCTTCAACGACACATCTGTACCGAATTCCAGATGAGGAGCATGAATGTGGAGGAAAGGGTATGTACCATAGCCTCTAAGGCCTACTGCTCCGTAGGGGTTATCCCGCAACCAGACCCCGAGACTTTCAGTATCAGGGAACCAACTAAAGTCCCAGTAAGTCAGGTGAAGTAACGAGCCAGACGGCGGTGGATTACTGTCTGCCAATGCCAGAGTGGCCGTCTGTGGCACGGATTTGAATCTCTGATCTCCGAGATGTTATTCAAACACTGTAAACCACTCGGCCACCGCCAATCAGCTCTAATCTATGCACAGGTTAAGATAAGTCTGCGTAGGTTGGCTTTCAACGATTTGGTTTTCGCGTCTGCAATTTGACGTAGGCAAAATAATACAATGGACATGATCAAACCCACCGCTGAACATGTCTGAGAGCAGAAAGAATGTGGCATGAACCAGTCCCAGGTGAAAGTTTTATCCGGTAGGTGAAATGTGCATCTTACTTTCAGGTTGCAAAAGTATCTTTTGAAGGACCGTGATGACCCTTGTAGAATCAACGAAAATGATGTATTTCAATTTGTTTTCACTGCGCATCTAAAAGGGGAGACGCTATGGGTTACTGGGGCAACCAGATTAACAAAGCTTTAATTTTTCTCGAGGCTTACCACTTAAACATTTGTTCTAGAAATACTAATCGGCCTGTTATGGCACATGGACAAAACCGTCTGTGTTCTGGTGAAGCGTATTACATTTCATCTCTCTTTTATTGAAACCAGCACTTTTATTCGAAAAATAGATCATTATAAAGATTTAAGTAGCTTCCTACTGTCAGTGGCCAGTGACTAGCCATTGACTAATGGCAAATTTGTACTATTGAAATTAGTATCAGATCCGTCACAGTGCAAGGCAGCCATCAGTAGGTGCCCGATTTGTGAAGTAAACCAAGTGTTATCGATCGTTGAACCAGGTAGAACTCCAACCCACAAATCAGTAGCACATTCACAGGACCAGCTGAGCCATGAAGTCACAGCTGTCGAGTTGGACATCGGTCTTTCTACGTTACCATTGACAGAACTTGGAGCTTAACAAAAAAAAACTAACAGGGAAACAATCGAAGTAAGTTTTTGAAAGGCTATTTGAATTACGCAAATGGGAGTGAATATTTTGTAAAACTTCGTATGCGAGTTTCTTTGGTTCACAGCTGATAAGGTCGATCAAATTACTGAGGTACAATCACTCAGAACAGCTTCAATCAACGTACAAATATTTTAGAATTTGCATACGAAAAGTCCTCTACAACTGACCATAATGCTCATATAAACCGTAAGTGTACTACGTTCAAACGAATCTATCTATTAGAAAATCAATAAAATGAAGATTTGCAAGGATCAGTCGTTAATTATTCGAAAAATCACCCCTTTTGTTATCACAATATAAAAGTTCGATATCCAGGTACGCGTCTTCGACTGTTTGGTAGACACAATGTTATTTATACTACACTAAGGTGAAATGCATTACGCACGAAAATATGCGAAGCCATTTGCGTGAACATACGGCGTTGACAGCTTTGTTCGCATAATAATCGCTTTTAAATGAAGCCTATTTGCAGCTGGAAATGAGCTGGGATGAAAGGTGAGTGTTCAAAAAACCGTCTGCCAAATTTTGCACCATCCATGTCTCTTCAGCTTTCATCGCGAGAACCATAAGCTCCAGGTACAAACACGACGACGGCGGAACCCTTCTAAACAGCATCCTCCAAAGCTGCTTGATTATTGCCATTACACACGAAAGCAGGTTCACGGGAACGACGTTTTTTTCCTACTGGAATATTAAGTGAAAAACTGTTTGAGAATCTTTAGGTTTCTTTCCGATCGACAGCATTTTACTATCAAAGTAAGGGAATTTTGGTTTGAAAGATTTTGGAAATCACTGGGACGATCCTAATTATAATATGCACGTCGTTTGGATACAGTCTGTACCCTAATATCACGTGTATTCAACCAACTGGACCACGAGGTAACACAGTGGGTCTTCGAATATTTCGCAAATGAATTACCTTGGAAGGTATCCCGAATTGCAGTGACACTAGGGCATCCAGCAGGCAACCAGCTGTTAACGATCGCATAGATCAACCGAATACACAGGCACGAAATGTCGTGACAGATTTGGTTTCATGAACGAGTCCACTCTAAGAACCCCATCTTTGTCTTTCACTGACCTTTCAGCTCCGTTCCCCGTCCAGTTCAAATCATGCTATCTACGGTGTATTTATCTTGATCCTGGCCTTTTAGTCGGTAATGAATCAGTGACATATCACTTCTCGTGACCGGCTGATCTGTTCACTCTAGAATAGGCTGTTTTGATACCTTTTCAGGTGTTGCTAATCACGATTTGTAGCTAGATAGACTGCAACAACTAACAGTCACGGGACGGACGTTGGTTTGTATTCAATAGCTTATTCAGGACAGAAGTCTTTTTTCACGCTGGGCTTCAAGTTGGTAGTGAAATATTACGATTTATCTATGCCACGGGTTATTGTGCCACCGGTAGACTGTTAGGAGAATACGAGTGATATTAGCATTCAGTTAAAAAAACGTCCTTTTGTCACCGTCAAGCAAATGATTTCCAACTATTAGTCGTCCTAGGCGAACAACGGAAACAAAGCTCATCAGTGACTTGTGCAGTATGCAAGGATCAGTGTCTGCCGTTGGGGTTGCTCGTGTCCGATTTGCAAAATGCTGAAGAGTAGAAAACTCCATAAGCCCCAGGCTCAGTAAGTGCATCAAAAGGATCCTACACTAACATCAGTTGAACACAAAGATGTCTCCCAACAGCCAGCTCATTACGCCTGGATACTGGTGCTAATTTTTGTCCACCTTTATTAGTCCAGCCTACCTGACATCCACAGGAGAAATCATTACACTCAATGGAAGAAGTGCAGAAAAATCGATCTTCTGAGGACTTAAAGCGGAAGGGTATTTTGCTATAAGCTGAACTAATCAGGAACAGAATTTTTGTGCACCAAAATTGTTCTCACTCTGTTTCGCACATGACGGAAGAAGAACACGGACAAAAAACACAAACCTTATACAAGCAGATAAGCCGAAAATTTTTAACGTGGGATTTTTTTTGTTTTAACTTCTCCAAAGTAAAGTATCATCGCACTTTTGCATTGCTATAACTGAACCCCGTAATCTACGACATAAGTGAAGCCCGAAGCAAATAAATACTGACTTCAGCCAAACCACAAACCTAGCAAGCTATTTCACAGAACGCATCCGAATTGGATCTACGAAACTGTACATTTAAAAGCTGAACTGTAATGAATGGGAGCAATTTATTAAAAAAGTACTAATCTCTTTATGTCACGGGTAGGATGAACAGACAGTACCAGTTCCTTCAGTCTATGTCCCATTACACATAAAACATTTCAGCGCATTCAGCATTGGATACAAAATAGCAAAGGTCAATTCACTTTTGGATATGAAAGAGAGGCGTTTCATGTCAAACTCGAATCTGACAATAGATGCACAAATGTCGGTCTAGTAAGCGTAAAGTTCACAATGAACATACTCACAAACACCCAAATAGGGATTATATCAAAAAGATGATACAGATGCTTGATGATAATTCTAAATTTGCCGGGAATGAGAGAGAAAAAAGAGACAAAACATTTTGTATAGAATGAAGCCTACAAATCAGTCACACAGTCTGAAGCGCCGGATGGGATATTTCCACAGCTTATAAAACAATAGGACCAGTTAGTGCCTCGGCTTTGTGATCCACAAGAAGGTACACAAAATGCCACTGCGTTCAATTCTAGACATGACCAAATCGAAATATAGCGCCTCGACAAAGTTATTATCTGAGATCACCGAACCTATCAAAAGTGAGATGAAAAGATCCAGTTTGCACGATACATTCGAAATTTCAGATGGTACTGAGCTCATTATTGTTTTTGACAAGAGGCTAAACTCAGCCAGTGTGTCTTCCCTGTTCACAAACATATCTTCAAAAAAACCACGGGGTACCTGGGAGATTACATAGAATATTTTGCGAGGTTCATTAGATTACCACTAGATAAACTGAAACAACTTCTCTACCTCTGGATATAAAAAAAATCCAGTTTTTAACTTGGCGGAACCAGATACTGTCTTAAGAAACCAATGCAATGGGATTCTCCTTAAGTCCACAAATAGCACTTATTCCATGCAAAACTAGAGAATAGTGTATATTCCGAACAAATCAAGAAAATCAATTTGTATAAGTGCTATATACACGACTCTGTACACGTATCCAACGTAGCTAGAGATCAAACTGACGTTCTATGCATCTTCAAAAATGCCTAAATTTATGCCTAAAATGAAATCTGTAAATGACCTACCATTCTTAGATGGTACGCCACCCAAGTGGTCCACTACGGCGATCCGTCCATCAAAAAACATGCTGGGTAAGTGCACAACTGAATTTTCACCCCAATACATTAGAAAAGGAATTTTATCCACTGTTTGACAAATAATATATGCTCTGCAGAAACCAATAAAAGTGAACTTCAAGGCTGAAGCAAATTTTTCTTGTTGATGGATACCCCAAATGTTTCCCTGGCAAAAGCCTCAAAACAAATTACTGGGTATTACTGGGTCAGGAAAGTGGTCACGAAGACGAATATTCAAAAGTACCAATCTCCATCACTTCAAAGCTACAGTTCGTTCTTAGACTTTTCTTAGGTCCAGTGTTGCTTTTTTCGTCACTTGCCCCCTGCGATGCGCTAAAACATCCCGATAACGTGACGCTGGAATCAAGCTACCACCAAACATTTGCCTACAACTTTTCTACCGTTCAAATGGTTTGTTACAGTTATGTTTTTCACCCATCCACTTTCAGGTCAATGGAACAAATAGCAAACCAAACTTTTTCATTTCGAACCCACGCACTAGCGATAAGCTAAGCTGCTGAGCAACTTTGAAGCTCCAGAAACTGGTAGTTGCATCGCTTAAGTAATTTGTATACTGTTGTCATATCACATAATGGGAAATCCACTTTTATTTTCCACATCCGAAAAATCCAACGCCGTGAGTCCGAATCAAACAGGAGACACACCGCTCACCAGGCGGAAGATCTGCCAGCTGAAGTGTCGTGGAAAGGCCAGTCGGTTACGAATAGCGCAAGGGAGTATCCAGTGATGCGCAGACCACCATTCCAGTGATACACAGCAAATGACCCGGTTTTATTCACTGAACTAACCTCGTCAGTCAATTCTCAATGAGACGAATGTATCGTTGGCGCGAGGAGCCTGAATTTTATAATAATCATTAGATTGAACAAAAGTAGTAAAACTTTCCTCATTCGAGAAAAGTTAAAATATCCTTAACACGTCGTCTGTAAATAGGAAATTTGAAAATATCATCATGGGGTTGCTTTCCGATCATTCCCGAAAATACCAGTCACTGCTGAACACAGAGAACCATCAGTTCGTTCATAGGTTTTCACTTCTAAATGGAACGGAATATTTTCTGTGCATAAATGAATGAGGTTCTTTAGGTATTCAACAGAAATATGTAAATGAGAGCTATGCGAAGGAATAAAATCGCATAACTAATCGAGTGCCTCACGAATGGGTACTTTGGCTTAAAGTATTTAAAATCAACAGAGTACATTTTGTCAGAACGGAAAGTTTTGTGACAGGCCACGATTTGCACGGATAACCTCAGCCTCAGGGCGACTTCAGACTAGCTAACTTTAGGTAACCTTAAGTAAGACTATTGTGTCCCAAAAGGCTCTAATTTCTTGTATGCTTTTCCGGAAAAGAAGCCATGTTTTGGGGCTAAAATTTAAAGCTGTCATAATATCCTTTTCTCCATCAAGATATCAATCTCCGGAGTAGTACATAATTTGAATGATTGTGCATCAGACAGTATTTGTCCAATTTTTCCCACCGTCTTCATAATTAAAACCCCCAATTTTTTTATCTGGTCGGAAAAACCGTGAACTGTTCATTTGTCTAAGTCGCTTACTCATCAACCGATATCCCTGTAATAAACAACACTGTTAATTTACGGGGTCGAAGAAATGTTGTTCCGAAATATCTGCTGATTTGGTCTTAAAGTAGCGGGTTTTTTCGGATGAAATAGGTCTGAGATCTTTGACTTGATCAAAAAGATTACCTATTTAAACAAGTGTACGTAGTTCGTTTCTTCGTTTTGGTCGATCTTTGAAATTTAGTTCCAGCGACAAAACTTCAGGTTGTGGAGTGACTAACTGGAAAACGGAATACTTGTAAATGCGTGCGTTTGTGTCTACCGGGATTGGTGACCACTCTTGCGGCTTTCATAGGCTACTTTCAAGGCTTTTGATGGTTTTTGACCTGGTTCTTTGAACCTTCTCGCTTGAAAAGTTCAGAAACCTAATCCGGTGTATACTTGTAAAGACCAACTGTGAAACGCTGGTATATCTTCTCACCTACTGCTTCGACGAGGTTGATTTTGTTACCTGGTAAGTCCTATTTCGATGAAAGTTCCTGAAATCGACTTGGAAAATGGGACGATCGCAAGCACTCGCTTAGAATTTCACCTCACGCTTTCTCTACTACCATTTCACAAAGCAGTATTATTAGACGGTTAAGAGATGACTTGACCGAAGAGACGAGTCTTTGTTCGAGAAATGTGAAGCCCGAGTTCCTTTTATCCAGTTTATTAGAACAGAAAAAGATATCAGTCATAAGGAACAAACATTTCACTAACTCTTACTTATGCTCGAAAAGCTATGGTGGTCAAAAGGCAGGGCAGTTTCTTCAAGAAGTCATGAAAAATGCCAGCATAATTGGCCCCGGGACCATGAAGATAAAATTCAGTGCCATCACGGCCCACTTTATTGATTCAGGGCATCGTGCGACGCTTTTCCAAACGATCCACTGAGTCCTTCAGGATGCTCCAAAAGCGCTTCACCACCGACACTTCGTGTTTAATTGGAAATTCGACTTTGCGAACTATCGTTTTATCCCCCAAAGTCTAAAGCCGATAACGGCTCACAGACAGGATTTGACTAGCCAAGTGACTTAGTGTGGTAACCGGGAGTGGTTAGGTCGGACCCGACATCACTAATGCCAACCTGTGTTACATTTTCCTAACCAAAATGCGACTCTTTCTGTTTCCCAGCCACTCACTGCACGACAGTCCTAAAAAATTAATCATTTCACTAACTTTTCAAGCAGCACCTGAAAGCTTTAATGAGCACCGGCTCAGTGTAGCTGTATCAACCAGAAGTTGGAAACAGATTCGTTTGCCACCTCCTTGTTCTCAGTTTCGCTATAGATAGCTTCAGTCAATCGCATTATTTTTTACTTTGTTTAACATTGGCTGTCAAATGACAGCATATTTTCAGGAATCAGTGAATAATTCGTTTTGACAGACAAGAGCAAAATGCCGTCACCGGACCTCAACGGTCACCAGTTCGTCGTGTTCTGTGCTGGACCGTGGCTGATCAGTATCGTCGAAAACCATCATGTAGTGCTGATACTGGGCAGACAATGGACAGCCAGCCAGGATAGACGTGGGTTTGAGTTTCAGTGTGGGCTCGGCGGAAGTGCACTGATCGAGAGTCCTGAAACCTGTGGTGTTTTCACGCCGCACTCCACACGCAGTATGATAAAGTCCGTTCAGATCGATCACAGTTCACTTAGTTCGATGCGGTCAGTGATGAAACCCGCGTCATCATCACGCTTGTCTGATTCATTCCGTTGCATACTTTAACTGCTTGGTCTGGTCAGTGGTTTTTAGCGGTACTGCTTTCGATCTGACTCAATGGCATCCAACAGTAGTTAACACACGTGCGACAGCCACTCAGAGTGCCTTCAGATGAACCGTTGCTTGTGTACGTTTTCCATTGCATATTCTCTGCCTATAAATTTCTGGAACTCGTACATTAAGAAGTCGAACATACTTAGTTGCCGGTTCATGTCTATCCTGAATTTTTAAATAAGTGATTCAGTCATAACAAAAGAGATTTAAAATCCTTTTGCGATTTTCACACAGTGAGTTGAACGTCTTTACTGCAAAATCAATTATTTGAACAACTAATAAATTACTGGTGAGAGAAACCAGGCTAGTTTTATGACAAATACAACCAATCTGCCTAAATTCAGGTTGTGCCAAATGAAACATTGATATAATCAGGGAGAGATTTATAGATGGAATCTGATTCCATGATTTGTTCTTCTCCCAATACTGCCAGACTGACGAGGCCAGAGCAGGTGGTTACTTGGGGATCTATAACCGGGGCCTTTAACTATCCAAAGCTTAACCCGCAAGGCAGTTGGACGAAGTGTGCGGTCGGTAATCCCCTGGGGGCCTTCGACTGTTTATTCAGTTCACACGCCCTTCGGATAAGGCCAAATATCCTGGGAGCACAGTTCACCCTCGGCCACACATACCGGTGAGCATAGCGCTGTAGGTTCCCGTACGTCGTCTATGACTGGTCTGGAATAAGATTTTAGTCATCTCCCTTAAACTGACTGTTAGTCAGTTAACTCGATGGAGGGCTCCGAGCATTAGCTTTTGTCCTGACACTGGTAGGAACACCTCCACAGCGACTGCTTGAGATGCGCGATCACTGGGGAGCTCTTCGAGAGGTGTCCAGGGCGAGCTGTCATCTTGGAGCATGAGACACCCACTTGACCATATTGAAGAGGTTGGCGGCCCAACCGAATTTATTGTTTAGGGGCGTCTATCGGCACGATCATCATTTGGTTTGTGAGTGAATGTGATCTAAGACCACTTTGTAGTGAAATATTAAAAAGCTTTAGTTTAGAGAAATCTGTTCTCTCAAACGGTATGATAAGATGTTGGTTGCACTTCAGATGGCATATATCCTGCACAACAAAAGCGAACTATTACAGCCTCCATTTAGTTTGGGAATTTAGCAATGTGCTTTTTCATACATTTTGATCCGAAAAATTCGACAGTAAGTGTTCAAGTTCCGATTTAGAGCTGTCATAGTATTCACAAAGGCGATTCGGTTAAGCCCAGTTCTAGCTACCTGAATCAGACGCGTCTGCTCCGCTTTTGGACGATAACGAACGTGTGTGATGAACAAGTACTGAGGCTTGTTTGGATTATTGTTCTTCGTGTCATTCCAGAGAGATTTCGCGGACAGAATCTGCAATATGATATAGATAATGTATAAAACATTACTTCGATGATTAAAAATCAGCAGGTGAAAGCTGCGATAGACATTGCCAACAGTCTGCATTAGATAGTCCGTAATCATGTTATTAAGTGAACCGAGACAAAACTTAAAAAGTATCGTATTTTACTTGTAACCACCCCCACCCTCCTCTTCCTAGTTTTCCAGTAACCAGTTTATCTATCCTACGGAATCTGGAACGTGAAAACTCAGGCAGTGTGGGAGTGTAGAACTGACAGAGTTGCTGTCTTCCAATTGGGATACGGACAAGCATCGGGTAGACAAGCCATATTGATTGAGTTGTAGAAATTCGGACGGCATTTTGGATGCAAGACGGCAATTTTCCTTTGTACATCTGTCAGCAGTCCCACAGTCCAGAGATTATATACATCTTCAGATGCGTCGTTTTTGACTGAGGGTGATCCTGAACAGTAGTTTCTTACATGAACATCTCAAAGTAGGCACTTGCTTTTTCGTGGTAAAATTTTCTCCTAACAGCAGATGCATGATCTGAAGTGATCCAATCCCTATAGATTTTCTCATTTTTTGGGAGTGGGGTCGCGTGAAAGGTAGTACTGCAGTGACCGTGGAGAGTTTGAAAATTCGTCACCTTCAAATTGGAAATCAATCACAAACGGACATAGGTAGGAGGTCATGGACATTCGGTCACCAGTGCCCACGCACATACGTACACGGCGTACTGCGTGATGCAATAGGAATGCATCTTTCGTAAAATCTGTTGAACTTTTATGTAGTTGGAGCGTGAGCGAATAGCATCTAACTTGAGTAAGTAATAAGAGTGGGTTCTTCAGACGCGTTGAAAAAAAAGGTTCCAGACAAAGCAAAAAACAGCGTTGTCTAACGGAACTCTACCTATGGATCTATCTGACTGCAGTCAGCAGTCAACTTTGGTATAAATTCGTACAGCACTGATAGATCAGTCCAGTTGAGTCATTCTTTGTGCACAAACCAGTTTAGTGAGAAACTGATTGATTATCCATTGAGCTTCGAATTCCGGACGGTCTATCGTTGTTTGGGATTGCACGAATGCCTTTCAAATTATTCACAACGTATTTTAAGTCAGAAGTCACGGCCGAGTGTTCTATTCCGCTTCTTCTACGGTCGACCCGTGCACGGAATCTCCGCTTCCAGTTCTTATCACACCAGTCCGGTAATGGTAAGCGCAAAAGGACAATACATGGTGGGGACCACTAATGATACCTTTATCCCGGTACCCAAGTACGTGCTACCCAAAAAGTAGAACCAGGGACAGGGAAAATCTCTGCCTCACACTCAAACGGTTAATTGCGCAAAATATCTCCCTCTCTCACACAAACACACACACACAAACAAGTACAGGCTAATCCATCCTTGGTAAGAGTTACCAAAATGATCCAGTCACTTTATTGGAATGTCGCCCAGGTTGATTCGCCTTCGAGGCGGAGCGTAGACATCCAGCTTCGAGTTATTTTCCAATTAGTTTAGTTGCTCAATGTGTTAGTGCCTTTGGCGAGATCCGATAATATGTGCAAATGAATCTAACGTCAACCGTGATTTACCCTCTTTCTAGTTCACTCCTGTCATACGAGTTGTCATTCACTTCGGTCTTACCTCGGTTTTCATTGACTGTTTTACTGACTCTATAAACACAATCACATTGACAGCAGTGTGCACGTGTACAGCCACAGGACACACAGGATACATCGAACAAACTCGTGTTTTCCACTTCTCTCATCAAATTTGTGACTCGAAAAGGTAGAGGTGATTGATGCAAATGGACAGTGAATGAAATTATGCTAAAATAAAATAACAGTGAATATTTCGGCAGTTTTTCTGTTGCTTCAGCAAGGGCAATTAACTGGATGGATATTGATCAACCAGAGGTCCGGGAATTTCATTGTTCGAAGAGAAATCTGTCGCTTTGTGTAAAATGCAGAACAGATTACAACCCAGGTGAGCAGCTTTCACGCTCTCTGCTTGGCGGTCACTTCCGGTATGTGTTACTACTTTACGAGTTGGGTCAAATTCATGCATTATCTGAGTAAGTGAAGATGTCCACTACTGACATGAAAACTCTAGCTCACCCTTACCAAATAATGACACTTTATTTTACAGGCCGAAACACTGTTCTCGTTTGTTCTAAATCACGTAACACTCGACTTGATTCGCTTCGCCCCTCTACGTTCAAAGTTCCAGAAAGCAAACCCGAATTTTGCTCAACTCTTCACTGCCAAGAATCCGCCAGTAGGATACACCATCAAATATTCAAACAGTAGAACTCCTTTTTTTACTAGCACTCGGTAGAATGTATTGATTTCCACTACTGCTCTGACTGGTATATTGCTTGTTTGTTGATTAAATGTATCGGGTTTTTAAATGGGACCAGGGTTAAGTTAGACGATTATGTTACAGTTGTAACTTATTTGTGAGGCGCTCTTGAGCAGATAGGATCACTAAATAAGATCACCGTTTTTCTCATTCCGCACTGAAGAATGAATGCAGTGGGCGAGATAAACCACTGTAAACGCAAGGACTCGATGCCTCAGATAATCGATATTCGTGATGCTGAAACTTGCAGGGCAGAACCACCTAAGACGTCAGAAGGTCAGATTTAAAGCTCAACTGGACCACTGTGTAACTACCTATCAGCAAAACGTGATCGATCATGATGGGGCTCGAACCGAGTATCACCAGTCTGGAAGTGTAACTATTACCCCTCTACTAGAGTTAGACAGTCGACCGATAATGATCAATGTGACTCTGATTCGATCCAAATTGTTTACTATCACATTCACACGTCCGATTTTTACGCTGTCAATTATCTCTTATCTAGAACACTATTCATCGAGACATTGCATGTTCACCAGCCTTGATTCGTATTGGCTATTTCCTACTCCAATGTCTGTTGATTGTGTTCCTTATTGATTGTTACGCATCTTCACCCGTCACAGTTAGTTATGATCAGAATAACATTTTTTTCGCCTGCAGTGCAGTCAGTCGTTTACAGACATAACATTCTGGCGTCCTCTCTAGCGAAAATTTGCTATGGATTTATGCATACTATCACTTGTTGATTGCTGGTGTGCTTCAGGTGCTCGACCAACGCAGAATGTAAGGACTCAGTGAAAAATATCCAACACTAGTTACTTGGATTTACTTAACCAAGCCAGGGAACATATAGAAAGTCAGAAGAGGAAACTACAGTGTCTTTTTATTGGGTTTACTAGTCAGCTGCACTCGGACGCCAAAGGTTTACACAAATTAGACATTTTGAAAAAAACTCTCCGAAGTTCTGCCAAGGTCATAGAAACCTCGTACAAATGTGTTCCCTGCGAGATCTACGAAACTACAGACGCAAAAAACATAGTCATCGTAAAGCAGAGGTTTTTGTAAACTTTTTGCGCATATCGGCATCTCCATTAAATCTATTCATCAAATAGATAGCCTATTAATTCATTTCTCATGGCAGATAAATTCAAAGAAAGCCAATTTGTGCATATTTTCATGTAAACTTTGCACTGAAGCTCGACTGAGAGAATCTATCATACTCTATGACTCATGTATAATTTCGTTGTAATCCTCTAAATATTTTTTTACAATTTCCACCGTATTCCATCCGTCTCATCCACGGTCTGGTTATGACCACATTCTGACACACATAGTTTGTTTGAGTAATCGAAAGATGGTGTTTCACAGCCTCGAAAGTTTTGAGTGAATATTCAATAGGTTGGTCCGGTAAAACTTTCGTCATTCCATATCATTCGCGTGAAAAAGTTCCAATTCGTTATTCATGAAATGAATCTATTGAATGTTTCATCCAATTTGACTAACTCCACCGCGATCTGATTAACATAAATGATCTGCTTTTTGCCATTAATGTTTATCTTTCATGCCTACTTTCCCAAAGCAGTTTGTTCTACGCTTTCATGCTACTGCCAATTTACAATTTAACTTATATTTAACCATATTTTCACATTTATCCAATCATCTGTCAGTTATTAGTAACCACCTGCTAACTGGAACGAACATGGGCTCATCAGTGTGTCTTTGGACGAATGTAGCACTTTTCGTCAATGCTGCGAGACCAACAAAAATCCATATTATGCCATCAAAAATGTCGATCACTAATTATCACAGCTGCAATATCACGGATTTTAACGATGTCCGTGGAGAAATCGCATATTGTATGATTGCAATTTTGGCTGCTCCGTAGCGGTGATTGTATCATGAGACTTTTTGTCTAGCGTCAAAGTGCTCAAGTTTGCCGTTGGGATGCATTTAGGTGAGAATTTTCAGGCAGATTTCAGTCGACTAAGCGGTAGTTCAAGTTCAAATCACGGCTGTTTGAAACGGACAAAGATTGGACGATTATCGTAATCACGCTGTTCAAATGAATCTATTAAGTGATAATTACCGTTTATTCGCAGTTCACTCTTTTCTCGCCAAGTCAGTTTGTGAGAATGCAGGTGCTTCCCTGTGTAACTGAACGCCTCTTACAACTCAGTTTACGTGTCCTGTCACACAGATGCATGTAGGATGAAATTCGACCGATCAGTAACTGATTTTCTCCGGCAGTAGGTTAGTCTTGGCGTAAGGTGAACAAATAGTGCAGCTGTCGAGTTCTTTTCACTGTAGACGTTGTTTTGAAGCAGAGCTCGGAATCCGTTTGCTGCTCATCGAACTGACACAGTAGTTTTTCTGTCGATTTGCTTGCTGTCGTAGTCCTTTCGGAAAACCATTATAAAATAGAGCGAGTCATCAACAACCGTCCATTGAATAGCAAAATGTATGTCAATAAAGATGCGCCATTTCATTAAGTTAAATTGCTGATTTCTTGTGAATGACCCTTTCTGGATGTAGGCGTTTGTCTCACTTTACGTATGGGTTAGTGAGCAACCTATAAAAAGGATATGAAGGTTACCGGTTGAATAGTGGGAGGTTTCAGTAAAAAAACAGGGTACACCAAAAGATGATATCCCGTGGTCCCATGTACTCGATTAAGTCAACGCGAACTGCACGATTGTTGCTCTAATGGGACAATATACTCGCAAGTCTTCTGAATTACGTAGCAATGGAAGATCTAGTTTATGGTAAAATCCTCGTTGTAAATCAATACGAACTAAAACTTTCCCATCCTTCAGTTCCTTCTCATAGCACTGCACACTCAAAAATTTCTTTTGGAAACGGATGATTTACGGGTTGCGATCGAGAGATCACTCCTCAGTGGGTGCTTCATAATTAACAACTGATAAGTTGTTTACGAAATTCTGATAACAGGTTCTCTGAGGTAACCGAACATCGGATTACATTCTTCTCATCCAATAGTCCCACACCGTGAGCTAGAATCGAACCGGTAACATTTATTTGTGTATCACTGGAATAGTGGTTTTGCTTATCACTGCTTCATTCACACCCGACTGGCTGCACAGTGATAGCTCAGCTGACAGACCATGTGCTCGGAAAGCGGAATGTCACTGGTTCGATTTCGGCCCACGGCTTTGAACTTTTAAATATTAAAAAGGTAGGTGGATTTTCCATGACATAATTAAAGAATTGATCAGAAAATTCTGCGAAGAGATCCAGGATTGTGCCAGCTCAGACAAATGAAGTTGATAACATATTCCAAATATTAATTCCATCCTGGTCAAGAAGGAATGAGACTGAGAAGATATTGTTTTCCACATTTCAACCGAGTGCGCCATTCAAATAAATTCAGCTCAAATGAAAACAAATAACGTGCCACTTTTGGATTTTCGCCCAGACATAAGGAGTTCATTCCGGCATTGTGATCTTCTCCTGATTGGGCACGTTTATTCAACTGTAGTTATTTAATCCAGATGAAAACATGCCCCAAAACATGTTCACCTGATTTCTTAGTTTGTTTTACCGACAAGGACATTTTGTCGTTAAACTTCACGAAACAATACCTGGGTAAATAAGACGAAGAGCTCGTGTTCGTGACATTCTCATTTCTTTCCGTGAGAATGAATCTTAATTAAAACTCGTGACCTGAACACACGAATGAACCGGATCGGGGCGAAACGAAATAGAAATGACACAACTGGCTCAAACGAACCGTGAGAAAATGACCATGGGCTTATATTTACAATGCCACCAATGACCATAGTCTTTCCTTTGTGGTTTTCTTGAAGTGCTTCATCCCTCTAATGAAAGGCATGATTATTCCGTCGATCGATAAAACCAATTCGTGATAGAGTATACAGAAGATTCGTTAATTGAAAGACTTCTTCCAGAGTGCAATTGGTTAAAAAAACAACCATTAGGAATGGGGCCTGAACTTACTGAGACGCTTTAACTCCAAGTTTACCGGTCTGACAAACTGTTCTCCCAAGTGAGCAAACGCTACGGTAGCGGCCTCATTCATCAGGATTATAAAATGCCGTTACCTGAGTAATTCGGTCATGACACCATTGCAGTCTCAGTGTTCTGATGTCGTAAAACCAGTCTGGCTATTCACGGCTGATGACCGCTGCACCGGAACTGATTTCAATGCAGACCAATTAAAAGTTCTCCGTTTCCTTGTGAGATCTGTAGGTAGACACCAATATCGGAAGACTAGTGCATATCATCAGTTGCTCATAAGATAGGTGAAGCGAGGAACGGCAGATTTCAATTTATTTTTTCATTTTTCAATCTTCCACGTTGATGAGTGGTCAAATAAGTGACGAGAAGGAGAGTATGGTTCACGTGTTAAGTTAGATATAGATGGAGGGAGATCGGTTATCAGGCTGGGACGAAGATCAATTTGATTATTTGGGAAATCGTGTCGTTCCACTGATGTTTTCATTGTCTGATGCTTCCTAGAGAAGCCGTTTGGCAATAAGCAGCAATCAATAATTACCTATAGGTCATCCAGATTCTTCAACCGAACTGGAATCTATTTTTTAGCCAGTTAAACCTGACATGCACCTACGGGATCCTCTGAGAACCACATAATTAGTTGATTAGTTTTTCGCATCAGACGACTGAAAAATTACCAAGAACCTAAGAGGTACTGTGAAAGCCCCCGTTGACGACTAGTACTTCCTATTTTAGGGGTTAGAAGCGTTGTAGTGTGTACAGCCGAATTAGTGTCCATACAAATCCACCATCTCAATATATATACAAGAGCAAGCATTTTTTTCACATACTAAAGGTATCTCGGCCGCGAATCAAGCTTCGATCACTCATTCAATGAATAATGCGATCGATAAAATGACAGGCAATCAAACTGATGTTTATTCCACTCTGTTGATTGTTCTTCTTCCGTCTTGTTTGACCTAAACACGCGACACGGGCTGCATTGTTCACCACTCGTTTGACCCGCAATCCTGTGAGGGATTAAAGTCGAATAATTGAAAAAGAATTATTCGTCTCACCTGTTTACTCAGTAGCTTATTCACTGACCACTGATCGATTCATATGCGGGCACACGGACAAACACACACAAGGGCACAAGAAATTCGCTCTTGTCAAATTCTACCCATCAAGATTTCTTCTAATTGATGCGGTCGGCTTGGGCGACTCACCTCACGCGATCACTGATCCCCTGGGGTGTACAGTTTGCTCACTTCTGTATGGACAAGTCTGATGGAATGCTTGTTGCATCTAACTTATGATTTCTCCACTTCGCTCCCGTAGTCAAAACAAAACCTCATCACAGTTCTACTGCTTTTCAAAATGGGAATTACTATTTGGACTGTATTGTCGAACTTCTAGAATTATGTCTGTCGAATAAAACTTTAAATGAATTATAAAAAAAAGTCTCATATATACGAAGTAACAAGTCATTTTTTAAACAGCTTTAAATTAACCGTATATATCTAAAAAAATCAATCTGCACAAGGAAACAAAGTGGACATTTTGTTTATTCTCCTCCAATTTATCCTTAGCAAATCTGTAGATAAACTGGTACGGGGAACTAATCGACTGAATGATGCTGGAGCGGGACCTCGCCGGTCCGAGGCGGTGGAGTAATTGAATGTTCCTTAATTTTCCCAAATAGGTCAACCGTATTCACCAAAAATTTCCCCACACGAGGAGGTCCCGGTATATAGTTCCAGTTAGAAATAACTGAAAGCTGTCTATATTTTTTTCTCATTGCTGGACCAGATTCTTCCGATGATACGAGGAAATCGAACGAAGGTACTGGGTACCGGTGGCCTAACTCAAAATCCCTCTCACGTAAGTTACATGGCACCGATGGTGGTCTTTCATAATCCACAACGAATCTTGCATGAGAACGGTGTAAGTCACAACTGTGGAGTGGGCAACGCGTATCTCTTTCATTATGCAGTCGCATTTCACTTGGGAAAAGTCTGCTTTCTGCTTCAACCAGGCAAATTATCACCGAAGCTGAAAATCAAAGACCCCAGTAAGCATAACAAATTTGTCTACCTCTTAGCTCGTCCAATAAAACCCCACATAAAAACCTTAAGCTGTGTCAGCTTACTGTCTGCTAATACGGACATGAATATTGATTGATCGCTACCTGTGAAGGGAACCTAGCAATTTTCATACAAGAACCGGTAACAGAAGACAGTTGAGCCACTCTTTGACTTAGTCTATTGAATCATGAACTCAAAAAACCTGGTCTTTTGACAGCCATCAACACCTGATAAGACGAATTTCACAAAACTCCTCTGTAGATAAACGATGCGTTTCAACCGGTCCCATAACTAATGGTGCTCCCCGAAATCCCTCATTTTTCTTTGCCTCAAGTCCTAGCCTAAAGACCACTTGTTAAAGGAATCTATTCGTTTGAACTTATTCTTTTCTATGGCTAC
Source organism: Fasciola hepatica (assembly GCA_948099385.1). Classification (NCBI taxonomy): domain Eukaryota; kingdom Metazoa; phylum Platyhelminthes; class Trematoda; order Plagiorchiida; family Fasciolidae; genus Fasciola; species Fasciola hepatica. The sequence continues at coordinate 11,684,762 of CANUEZ040000019.1, forward strand.
CATTCAATGAATTTCAGACATGAGTACTGCGAGACGGTGGTGAATCTGTTTTGGGACATGACGTGAGTCAGTTCACCTACCGACTGATCCATTCAAACAGTACAGAGAGACCAATTTGAGTTGCCCAGACACACAGCCCCCATTTAACCACTTCGGGCTACTTTTCACGTCCCCGTTTATTGGCTGGTTCTTTGGCACGCGTCAAGCCCCATGATCAGTTTAGCCACAGCAAGTTTGACTGTGTGCAGCAAATCACACTCGTCAAGAGAGCGATGAATCCACGCATTCGGTTGGAATTCTCCGTCATCTTCGAGGTACTGAATCATTGGATAGTCATCGTGTAATCTCCTCGTTCAACTTATTGTCAAAACTCCTTGATGACACTGGCATCAGCCTGACTGGTCTCAACTCACCAGTAGCAAACATATACCAAGTCATTATTTATCCACACTGTAGTGAATGGCATAAAGTTCTAACGAGTCACGTGTGTTAACGAGTAGGACGACAGTCATCAACATGACCGGTGATGAAGTGGTTTCGACGCTCGCTTTTCAGACGTTACGGTCACAACCAGGTAGACTACGTATATATACGCATATCGCAAGTCGTAAATAATCGGTATTCGTCGTTCGACCAGAACTGTAATCCGAATCGAAAATTAATGGCACTTGTCAGTCGTAGGTCGCTTAGTGGGGTATGTTTGCGTGTATAAACGAATCGTCAAGTTAACAAAACTCGGATCAATCTTTTTGCGTCTTGCAAGTGCGCATCTAACGTGAATCCTACAATGCATTGGCCTTGGTCCGACCGATGACTCGACACAGTACAGTAGACCACGGACGCATTTCTCGCTGAAGTCACCCTTGCACACCTGCCACGGTACATTAGTGCATTCGCAGATATGTGCTTGCGTGTGTATGTGCATAAGTGTGTCTCTTTCTCCTGACTGACTTCCGATACGTGTCGACGAAACAACTTTCTCATCTCTTTCGACCGAATCTAGGAAAAATGACATATACAGAATTCACCTGTCCCAATTCCATTTCCGTGCTGGTTCAGAAGGCAAAATCGTCATCCCCCTAAATCAGGGATATTTCTCAGTGTGTGTGCGTACCTATCTACACTGATCCTATGTGAAAGAATTCACCGAAGTGTTGTCGTTCCAATCAAGTAACTGATGATATTAGTGGTGTTAGTAGTAGTGGCAGTAGTAGTATTGGTATTCGGGTATTGAACTGAGTTGTTTAGGCTATATTCCACTTCCATCTGGCAGTAAAGTGAAAGGGTTAAGCCGCACCTCTTCCATCACAGAAGTCGGATACTTACGAACTAAGGAAATAAAGCCGGCGGTTTTATGACCTAGTACTGAAATGAGCACTGACGAATGCTAATAGGGGTTCACGCGAGAAGCTCTGAGATAGATCCCCCTCCAGGTATGCTTTTGGAAGAAGACAAACTGCAAATGATCATCAGGTTCCTCCAAAATTGAGCTATTTTTATTCTTGCTAACAGCTAACGATCATGGAATTGATCGATCCTGCCAATGATATTACTACGAATGCTAACGGTAGAAAGATTAAGATAAAGATATTTATCAGAATATTCCTAATGTTTAGGCAGATCTTTCAGCAGATCGGGTGGACTTGAAAATGTACTCACGTCGGGGCTGTGCATGCCCTGATGACTACAACGCTGATCATCCACCTCAGAAACTCGGTTAAAAGGTTTTTTTAATCTAAACGAATGATAGTGTAGCCTCAGCAGACTGAGGTAACAAGTGAAGTGAAATGAAAATTTCTTGACTTCGTATAGCCAACAAGGCCGGAAATTGAGCGAAAATACCCGGTCAGGGTCAAGTAGGTTGTTTAAATTTTCTTCAGACTTATGATGAATGCTTCGTTTTTAGAAATGACTCGAAACATGCTCAACTGTAGTAGAAGTAGGCGAGGGTTTCACAGAAAAATCAATCGGTTGATCATAATAAGCGAATTCATTTGCTTCGACCTGAGTTGTGACTATCCTTGAGCAACAGCATCAAAATGTAAACTGCTTTCAATCCCAACACCAAATAATCGTGCACTGAAAGTGTGCGCCTATTTGGGTTGCTTTTTGTCACCAGGATTCTCTCTCTCTCTCTCTCTCTCGGAAGTTAAGTGATCAAAGGTCTGGAACTGATGAATGGTGACGCAAAAATCAAGGAAATTGTATGAAAGCAAGAACGTCTCTGACCTCAGCATCCGGCTATAATTTTCGCCGTACTTAAACATTGTGTGGGTGGATTTCGTGAATCACACCCCTAGATGACCGAGTCCACCGTCCAGCAGTATTAACACCTTTATTACAAGTCACGGACTGATCAACCTCACTCATTTCCAAACAGCTATCCACCTGCGGGAATATTGCATCCAGCAAATGCATAACCGAAAGCCCCAGCGGCACAATTTCCAACCAGTGTAATCTCGTGGATGAGCAACCCATGATCCTCTAAGCACCTCTCACTGTACAACGTATAATTACTCTAAGATTACCATTGTGCTCGCCGAAAAAAGCAACCACAATTGGGCGTGCTCTCACACTGACCGATCTGGAACCACATCGATTGTTCTTCAGTGAGAACCCATTGCGTAAACAATAAATGCAAACTAGAAAACTACCAATTTGAAGGCATTTACGGAAAAGAGACTAGTGGTTCAATCACATTCAGTCTTCTTACGTAAACGGCACTGACTAAACACCATCGATTTGCAGGTAAACAGCAACTACCAGTTGCATTGTTATTCTTATAGGTCTACATTAGCGTGTAGTCATCAGTCATTGACAAGAAAGAGTTCATCTGTTCTATTAGTCTTCGTAAAATCTCATCCTATGTTCATATCTTTCGTTTACCTTTCCTGTGGTGTTAATTTTCATTGAAAATATATCGTTACTGTGCCAATTGGTTCACAGATAGGTATCTCTTTTCGCTGGCAGAAAGAAATAATTAAGGCTGAGGATAAATCGGTTAACCGACCGATCGATCGACCATCATTTCTAAACCATAGCCTGCGTGCATCATTTCGCGTGAATCGACTTCAAGGTACAGTATCCGATCCAATATATAGTATGTACATACGTGTGTGCATGTGGTGCGTGACCTCATTCACAGACAATGTAGTACGAATCTGATAGAAATAATCAATGGGCTGTGGAAGTTCATCTAAAATAGCTCTGTTACCGCCAAAGTGAGTTGTTCATATTTCACAATCAGTTCTTTCTAGTTACTTCCAAGCAATGTGATAAACGTGAATAACCTATGAAGTTGAAGCTTACATGCGCTGGAATATAAAAGCCTATTGCCTACATCGTTTTTCGTGTATTTGTTTCAATAGAAAGACTCCATTACCCCGGTTCAGGAAAACTGACTGACCAATTTTGACCATCAGTCATATGATGAAATTATCAATATAATTTGAAGAAAATAGACATTAGCGCTTTCAGTTGACATTTCAATCCCAGTTGAATCTGCAATAACCTGACTGCAGTCTGGAAAGCCTTTCCGTTTGAATGACATACTTTATTCGAGACTGTCTGAGGTTGTAAAGCATCCGAATAAGGGCTTTTCAAGTGTACGACCAAATATAGTGCCATTTACGGTTTCATGAATTAATCCCAAAATCAATGGGATGAGGTAATAACCGGTGCTGTTGTAGCCCGTGCTCCTACAACTGCAGCTAACGCTTCTTGAACTTCAACTACTGCTACTACGGCTACTACCACTGCCAATACTTGAAGGCCGTGCCGGATGGCTGGCCCATTTGTAATTATGCTTTTTTACAACCCTTGAACGATTAGTCAATAACCAAGCGGCCGTTTGCACCTACCAATTACAGTCCACGACTATTCGATACTATTTGGGTAGAACAGTATTGCTGCACATGGAGATTGCTGGTGGTCCGTGAATGATTTCATTTAGACTTATCTATGTGGCATCATTGCGTCCAAAGTCACTCCACCGTCCCCGATAGCCAATAAGTCTGTGTGCCACGTATACTACTTCTGAGTAGTACATGATACACCCACGCATTAATATTAGCACCAGGACTGGTACTAACAAACTGAGGTTCTTGCTGCCAAAAAATCTAACTGAAAGTTGAGCGCAGTTCGAAATCATGGTACCTGTTTCTAATACAATATTTCGCATTACTCAAAATGATTCACCACATGGTCTGTTGAACAATAAACCGTAGCCCCATTAAAAGAAATAAACTCATGAAATGTAAAGGTTTTTGACTACTTAACTGCTTTCTGGCTTACTTCCCACTGGTAAATTGATGGTTTCAGAAACTCAGGTTAATTTTCGTACCTTGCTTACGACTTGATTTCATTTGTTTCTTCGTGCTATGAATGCATTTTATTAGTTAAGTAATTCATATGAGTTCAACATCTCAAAAAAAGAAATACGGATATATTAGCAGATTATTTTTTGCCACTTTACTGGACACATTTTTGGAACACGGTTTGTTATCATCCACATTCTACAGCTCGATATCCCGGCAGCTCGAACATGTGAATAGTTTTGAAAGTTATATTTTGCTCTATTTTATATGCCACGCCACAAAGTATAACATTTCCAAAAGGGGACTGTGAATCAAGAAAGTCCACTAAATGCGGAAGTGACCCACGGTGCCGACAGTCGGACCAGAGTCGTTATGGTCCACAGTCCACAACGATAACCCTTTGACCACTGCTAGCCAGCGCCAATTTGTCTTAAACCCTGGATAATTTCAGATTAGGCTTTTATTGTAGATAAACAAACATGCTTCTTCTAAATGTCCCGCTAATCCATCGGGGATATTCAAGGATCATGGGGACTCTGTTATGCTCATTGATGCTAGAAATGTAAAGACAAATATCCCCAGACATTTCTGACACCCTGTGATAGTTTTCCATTTGCACACCGAGGTTCATGCACTCAACTTGTACAACACAGGATATGATATTGTGTGTGGTCCTATGGGAACGAGTGGGAAATCAAAACCCGATCTCTGATAACTCGTTGCTTATTATTCATTCGGAGTAGCAACTGACCGTTAGCTTTCAGTTATTATTTGACAATTAAAAAACGTGGGTAGTGAGACGGAGATAGAACGGATTTAAATTTTTTTATGTGGTGTCGTTAGCTGTTTTCAAATTTGCACTTCGTCCTTTACTCTTTCGCAAACCACATCATCGGATACGGACTTTATAAGTCCGGCATTTAGACACTTTATCTAAATGTCTGTCAAATGTGTAAAACCCAGTTGACAATCGAAATTAATCTAACAAAATTTCTGCAACCAACCATATGGTCTATTTGATTGTGTTCAACGAGCAAGCCGCTTTCCCTGTGCACAGAACTAGTTTCACTCGCCTAGACAAGTCAGTCGGTGCAAGTCAAGTAGATGTCGAGAGCGCTTCGTGTTCAACAATACGCAAGTCGAGACTCTGTTCATCAAACAGGTAAACCAGTTGACTTTACTGCATACCAAAGCAAATCAATCTAGGTCAGTTTTTCACGTGGTATTTTCACATCAAACTCGGATCAGTCAGGAACTGGCTCCCACTATTTCGATACCAAATGCAAATCACATGCGATCTCGTGACCTATCGGATGAAGCCTAACTGAGACAGCCCCACGACAAGTGCATTCAGTTGATGAGTACGAACTCAGTGGAGCTCCGAAATAGGTAGAAGCAGCTGTCTACCAAAATCGCATTCACAAAACGCTCTATCTGTCGTAAAGACTATCCCGATTAATTGGGCTGCTAGCCTAGCAGAAACTTAGTCTCACTAGCTTTAAGCATGATGTGGGCTATACACGGCTGCTGGCAGCAGAACAAATTCCAATTGAATAGCCGCGTTTACCGTAATTTCGTGGTTCTATGTAATATGATATATATCAATACATGAAAGCAAAAAACTGACAGTCACGTGAGAGACAAAGAACGGCAGTACGGAAAGTTACCTGGTAAATCGGGACAGAGCAGCCATAAATGGTCCTCTCGGCAAGGAGTTAAACGAAACTGTAGCGCAGCATGGTCACGGTACGGAAGGTAAATCAAGAAGCTTTTCGGCTACCATGAAGCGATAGTCTCAGTCACAGAATAAGAAAATAATCTATAGTTAGAATATACAAACGAGTTACCATTGTGAAAGTACAAGTAGTAACAGTTGGAAAACGACAGGAGAGATATTTGTCAATGAGAACGAATAAACCTGGCAATCGGGCAATGCGGATGTGCTCCGTGCTGTGACGGTGTAGCACGGTGGCAGCTGGGTCGCGGCCGGGAGTTCGAGTCCCCGGTGGGCAGTTTCTATGCATGGGTGTGAAGTTCTGCAAGTGTTTCTTACGATGGAAATGTACACCTATGGGACACCGGAGTCAGGAATGTAAAAGTAGAATGTTCAAGTAATATACAACATAGATTTGAATATGAACTGTGCCAGTGCAATAGAAACGGAGAAATTAGATCGTGAATGCTGGAGGTACATGATAAGTGTGCAGGCTTCTCTGGAGTAGGAAAAGTGAGAATGTCATCAGAACAAAATTACAGGAAAGTCATTTATATCTGTTTTGAAAAGACTATAGCGTTTCCCATCAGGTTGTGGACAAAACCCGCAATACTTTAGCAATGATCCCCCATTCTTTAGCCTTGGCGAACGACCTTTAGCCATGACCATACAAGTCAGTCAAATCTAAAATATTTGGAATATTATGACATCAATGGATATTGGAACAACTTATTTTTACAATGATTTGTATTGCAAAGCTGACTGAAGAAATGAGAAAGTATGATGATCATATGCTGCGCAGTTGACCATGGTAATGGTATCAAATGCTGCGCTACAAACTGATTGAAGAAGGCTTAAACGATGTGCCCGTATCGTCGAACGATGTGGCGCAGTCCGTACTACTGTTGCGTTTTCACTGGTAATGATGGTGTCAAAAGCTGCAACATAAATTAACTGATGACAGTGATGGGTGTACTTACGACAACAATGTGTATTATCCTCGGAATGTCAATGTATCCACTCATCTAAACGTATAAGAAACCAAACCTTCATTTTTTTCATAATAATATTGATATTTGTCTGCAAAACAAGATACTGTTTGCTACACTACGGATTTTGCTCACAAGACTGCTTGTCTGTGACATTTTACTTTTGCCTGGAGAGACTCGTTGTCGATTTGTCGACACTTCTTTCGGAAGCAGTCAAGCGAAATAACCACACAGCGACCGTTTGTGAGAATATTAGGCGTACTTCACCTAGCCCCGTACGCATGGTCTCTTGACAATATACAGGGCGTCAAAAAGAATGAGAAGAGGAGATTGTATCCTTTCACTAGCTCTAAAGATCGACGGAGGATAATCAAATGCGCACAAAGAGATAATTTGAAGGACACTGCCGAACATCTCAACATCAAGATCAAAAATGCCGTGCCATTGCAGTTGCAAATAGGGAAACAGTTTTTACACCTGGCTCCTACGAGACGAAGCTCAATGGAGAACTTGCCAGGCATTTGTGTGAAAAGGTAGACCGAAACCCAGCAAGCACATAGAGACAGCTGAAGGAGATGGCGGAGAAGGATTCCCCAAACGCTGCAGTCAGTAAGTCATCCACTGGTCGATTGCTGGATAGGCATCACTATTCAACTAGGAAGCCGACTATTCAGCCAGTGGAACGAAATCCAGAGGTAGTCAGATCTAAACGAGCAGAATACGCCGATTAGCTGCAACGGTCGGATGCCGCAACTAAGAGGTTGTATATCGATGAAACCGACCATAACATATCGTATTGCCGTAGTTGTGGACGCTCAGATGCAGGTATTAAAGACACCCGAAATCTACATCAAGAAACAAATTAACTTGGACATAGAAGCTTGTGCATCTGTGGTCGGTATCTTGAAGTATGATTAACACGCAAAGATTACATATTTGTAAGGAGTATCTTTCATGCTGCTCAGTTTCTATTGTTACCGAGCTACCTAATGTTCCAATAGCATTTATTTTTGACAAAGTTCCCGCTTATCGGAGGGCTATGTCGACACAATTACATACCGATCATCAAAATACCCTATCTCCTATCATAAAGTTCATTTTTCAATCCGCTGGAAGAGGCTTCCAGTAAATTCGAACATGTAAGGTATTTACTACTTAAATTTGTTTATATTTTTATTACTTTAAAAACTGGTTCACTGACAACACAACTGCGTCACATCTTTCGACGATACAGGCACATCTTTTAAGCCTTCTTCAATCAGTTTGTAGCGCAGCATTTGATACCATTACCATGGTCAACTGCGCAGCATATGATCATCATACTTTCTCATTTCTTCAGTCAGCTTTGCAATACAAATCATTGTAAAAATAAGTTGTTCCAATATCCATTGATGTCATAATATTCCAAATATTTTAGATTTGACTGACTTGTATGGTCATGGCTAAAGGTCGTTCGCCAAGGCTAAAGAATGGGGGATCATTGCTAAAGTATTGCGGGTTTTGACTAGAGCTTGATTGGAACGATTGAAGATAAGTTTGCGGGCCCCATCTTTATGGCACTTCCGTGTCGGCTTATGGTAATTTACAGTGGACTGAATGTATGGTTAATTGATCTTTATTTTAAGCTAGAAATTGAGAGCTAACGGTCAGTTGCTACTCCGAATGAATAATAAGCAACGAGTTATCAGAGATCGGGTTTTGATTTCCCACTCGTTCCCATAGGACCACACACAATATCATATCCTGTGTTGTACAAGTTGAGTGCATGAACCTCGGTGTGCAAATGGAAAACTATCACAGGGTGTCAGAAATGTCTGGGGATATTTGTCTTTACATTTCTAGCGTCAATGAGCATAACAGAGTCCCCATGATCCTTGAATATCCCCGATGGATCAGCGGGACATTTAGAAGAAGCATGTTTGTTTATCTACAATAAAAGCCTAATCTGAAATTACCCAAGGTTTGAGCAATATAAGCTGCCGGGAAACCGAGCTGCAGAACGTGGATGATATATTACCATAGCTTATCGGGTAATCTACCAAGACTGAAAAATCAAGATGATTTGGAATCGTGAGCTGATGAAATGTTTATCTTTCTTGTTCGGTGCTACAGAAAGAACATGAATAACCTAACTAACAAAATATATTCATAAGGAAAGGAAAACGGAATGAAATCAAAACTTTTGTTTGGTGTCGTTACTTGCTTTCAGACATGATTCGTGTCTTCCATTTTTCGGGTCATTTCATCGTGTACGGGCTTTGTGGAACTAAAATATAAACAGTTCGTTCTAGCACCAGTTGAATGTCCCATCTATGGCATTGTAGCTTACAACAGTTCCCTAAATTCAAATTATTATGAAGCTGTGCTGTATAAGGGAATGATCTCATTCAAAATCGTGATTACTGGTTGTAAGCAAAGTTCTTTACAGTGTCTTACTGAACTAAACCTTGATCGGATTATACGGATATTCGTAGGATGAGGTCAACAAGTTTCTCTTGGGGGAGAAAGGTGGGTGCTTGGGAAAACAGCAGTCTGGAGGGTCTGATAAAAAACCGCCTTTCTGTGTTTGGGGGACAATGGGGGAAATGTTTTCGTCAATATTGATCACCGATGGGAAGCTCCTGAGTGAGCTCGTTCTTGAACATATCAATCCAGCCTTGGGGCAGTATGCAAATGCTTATTCTTTGGGATAAAAACGTGTTTAAAAGCCTTCCTGTCAGATTCACGCAGGCCAATCTTTCCGAGAAAAAAATGTCAAGTATGGTGACGGAAAACTGTATGACATAAATTTGGTTCAGTCCTAGAGTATATCAGGTAACTGCATGGAAATTTCACCGGCTGAAGACAGCCATTCACAAAGCAAAAAAACGAAAGACTGCATTTTGATGTTTGAAAAGAATTTTTTTTAAAGTTGTCATTCTTCTGTCTAACCCATAATCTTTTCCCCCGACTTGTGAACCGTGCAATCGTGAAATCTGATTTTTCTGTTATTGCATTCTTCGTCTGATCAGCTGAATCCAACGAATCTCGGGGTCTGGAAGATGAAGTACTGCTACTCCTTTTACTATTCGGCGGCGATGCGAAAACATTAATTAGGTCATGAATATTTCTGTTATATATAGGAACAAGACTTTAGGTCGAAGTCCCGATGACAGATCTGACGTAATTAAACAGATGGTTAGATAAACCCAAATGTTACCAGCAGTGACAGGCACATTTGCTCTTCCCCGAATGTGTTTCTTGTGCTTGGCTTGTTGTTTATGAATAAAGTCGTTGTGGACAAAAAAAAATCCGTACGGTCAGTCGTTGTTTATTTTTGTGCTCAATTTGCAACACGGGGGGAAACAAATACCGAAGTCAGACCAAGCAAAGTGAGTCACAGACAGTTGAAGTTCGCTTGCCCGTGAAGTTTGACGGAAATCAATGGAAATTTTGTCATCAAACTCGAGTGGGGATGAGAACAAATTTGTACCAGTGATGATTTTGGTCTTTTCGAAACGGTCAGTAGGAGACTGGAGCTTGAAAATACAGTCCCTGCAAGCACTGCTCGATTCATACGATTCCTCTCGGGCGAGACGTGATTACCGATCACAGTGACTCATATTGATGGTATAAGCAATAAATGTTTTCTACATTTTTATTAATGTGTTTTAGTACGCCCGTCGTTGCCATGATAGGCATACGTGTGAAACGCAGTACATCTGTTATAGACTTCGGTCATGTTAGACGTCTTTCAATTAAGCTGTTTCATGTGACATTGCGGATAACCAGAAAAGTGCAAATTAATAGACTGATCAAATCAGTGATCAGATTTACAAGTGAATGTTATCAGTACTGGATGAATGACAAGATGATCCCGGGGAAAGGACCAAATTGCACGGTCCCTTGTTCGTCCCGCCTATGCATCACGAGGAATAACAACGAGCATGGACTTTATGCAGTTGATGACCTGACTGATGCACGCTAACGGATATGATGAAGCAGCTTATCAGAACCACAAATCGGAACAGAGCCCGTCAGCTGGGTTTATCTTTTTAAGAGGAAGCACTGGCCAAGTCACGGTCAAAACACTGAGGTCAGTGCTTATCGGGAGAACAGGTGCGTCCACGATCTGATAGACAGTTGCGAAAGATGATCATGATGACCCGAGGTCACAGACTACCTATTCACAAATGGGAACGTTCACTGCCTCAAATAAGTAGAGCAATGCATTTCGAATTGAGCTAAGATACGCTATAATTCTTTAGGACAGTATTCCACATTTATTCCATGACGATGGCCAAATTAGGGCCTGCGAGTCATTCCTTTGGATGACCAAATTCCGCGCAATAAGAAAAATCACCGTGTGATTATAAAAATGAACTGCCTGTCCATGCACGTTCCATACGATTCAAATGAGACTGAAGCTGTAAACAAAATGTGGAATTCTCATGTATGGGGATGAATGGGCAGAGGAGTATCGGGTTCGAGTACTTGGTGAAAGGCAACAACCGTGAAACTGGTTGTACGCATCCGAAGAAGTTTTATCCAGTCATCCAGATATAAAGCCACACTAATCATTCCGAAAATAATACTTTATCTTCGAAAGTGAAAGTGAAAGTTTGATAAAAACATAAATGAGGAAAAATGTAACTTCAATTACAAGGCTTTTTGTTGGAAAAACTAAAATTAGCCGGCATTTCTGTTACCGCGAATAACTTTTCTCAGGGCAGATTCACAACCAAATAAGTCTGAGAAAACAGCTACGGGTCGGACACAGTTGTGTTATAGATATGTTTTTTTTTCTCGTCTGAGACAACCTTGTGGCGCACCTTTTTCGACACACTGCGAGTCTCTTTCGGTTCTGACACACTGAAAAGCATGCAGTTTCACAGATTTTGATAAATTTTCCGTCCATCCCAAACAGGGAGACTGACTGGCCTCTGTGAGACTTTTCCTCACGTGCTGACGCCACCCACATTCCCGGCGTGCTCTATCAGCTGAGTTACAAGGCCAGTCTCTGGACCTTTATTTGCATAGGGATTTTGCTGTGCACTCGAGCACATCACATTAGTACACAGCATCCCCACAATGAAATAACTTGTACTTCAACTGCTTACAGCAGGATTTCCCTGTGAATCAACCAGTGCTCACCGGCTGAATACATGGACACATTTGCACTGTGAAATATGGTAGAGAACATTCTGCCCAAGTGCACACGACACTAAAAACCAAGAGTGATGTCCACGGGTGGTTTCGAATCTTGCCGAGGCGAGCTATTTGCCACTTCTGAATCAACTGATGAATTAAAAAATTTGATACATGTGTTACCACGTTTTTAATTACACAAAATAAGGGAAGAATATTTACCAAGTTTCAGCACCGGTAGAGTAGTTTTGTTAACCTCATTGTTCAGACGCATTCCAATATGTAAACTTGTGCTTATCCCTTGATATTTTTATATTATTTTTTACCCCACAACCAGTCATCTCTCGGCGTTTGACAACCAAAGTGGTGTACCATTTTTACTTCATTGCTCTCTCATATTCCTTTGTTCGGAAAGGTGATGATAACCAATCTTGATTCCATCGTCCCCATTGAGTAACTGATCACAAATCTTCGTAACAGACACCTTGAGTTTGCACAAAAGAGTGATCAGAAGATTCCTGTAGGCAGTAATTATATATTTTTTTGTACGGAATTCTCTCCCTGTCTGAACTTCTGAACTTCAGATAAGACAAAGGCAAATTCAAGTTGACTCGGAATAGGATGAGTGTCGAGCGTGGGAAAACATCACTCGCTTGACCGAAGACTCCAGGGATTTGAAAGAACTACTCAACTGTTTTAACATGGCTTATAAAAATGTTCAGTATATATTCATTTCATACTCGATATGCAATCCACGGGCGGACTGGCTTTCTGATATGTATTTCTGTCTCGGCCTCCAGGAGTCTCAGTATGGTCGGGGGTGGGAGCCTCACGCTCCAAGATGGCTGCTGTTCTTGAAAGCCTTCCTAAATGGTCCCAAATTACCATGCATCCCTCACAGCCTCCACTAAGGAGGTCCTACTAGCTGCCTTCTCGTGGCTTGGTTGTTCCCACTAAAGTGAGATTACGAAAGAGAATGGCCGGCGCTCTCCACTGGGTTGACAGACTGATAGGCACTCTAACAGAGATGGCTAAACCCTGATTCTAAACCAACCGTGGGTGGCGTTTGAGGCGAACAACACTATGCTCACCGGCTTTTGTGTCGGGGGGGGGGGGGGTGCACTGGGCACACAGTATGTCTGGCTCCATCCGAAGGGCGTATGAACTGAACATTCAGTTACCGGCTCCCAATGGTCCCCAGAAGAGACTAATGAACCATACAATTGGCCACCGTAGCTGCTGCTCTCCACGACGAGCTTGTTTGCTCAAATGCTAGAACAAAAATGCCAACTCTGGATTCGGCCACCGAGTAGTACAAGTCTCGAGTGGCACAACGCAAACAACTATGACAGATTCTACCATTGTGATTAACTGCTCTTCCGTGCGCACAAACGAACGATCTCCTACACGGTACACAATTTGTTCTCCCACGTCCACTCTCTTCCCACCCTCTGTTTCATTTTCACACCCCACGGGTTCTTCGGTCAACCGTGCCCGCTGTAGTGCCACTGATGGAAATCCTGGCTATATCCTCTTTTGTTCTTCTTCGACTAGCTTCTTTGTCTCACCGAACCCACTGCCACCAGATGACGCATTTCTTCGTCCTCGATGCCCATTCAAAATAGCCACATTCAACGTGCCAACTCTGATGCGTATGGGGAAAGAGGCGGATTTAGGTCACACGCTCTGATCTCTTGCCATCGACGTGTGTTGCTTTCGAAAGACTCAAGATCACAGTTCAGTGATCCGATTGACACCCCGTCTAATCCTTCTGTGAAATTTCCCTTGCACGTTTCAAGAGAGGATGAAGCTGTGACTGCTGGCCTTCCTGGCTTTGGTATCGCTCTCAGCAAAAGAGCTGAGGCAGCCTTGCTAGACTGAACCCCATTCGACAGTCGTTTATGTGCAATGAGACTCAGAGTCTCGTGTAAAGCGATCAGTCGCCTCTCCTATGGACACAATCTATCTGTCCTTTCGGGCTACTCAACCAACACCTGCAACCCAGTCCCAATCAAAGATACATTCTACCAAAAGCTCCAGGACATCTTACGTAAGGCAAGCCGGGCAGATTTAGGGATTTTGGTAGGAGATCTGAACGCCATAGTTTGTCAGTTTTCATCGAACGTGGCGCATTTAAGAGGCCCCTCCTTTAGCTCTTCCGGCATTTGCCCAGAGGTCCGCCTTGACAAACCCCCCTACCCGGGCGAAGATCTCAAAGGAGATTCAAGCCTTTGTACGTCACAAAGTGTCGTACTCCGATGGCCTTCCCCCAGCCCTTTTTAAAGACGGTGAGACGCGGCTTGTTAAAAACTTCATTTTTTGTTCTCAAAAGTCTGGGATTCTGAACAGGTTCCATCCTTGTGGGGAGAATCGACTGTGGTCCCCATCTTTAAGAAGGGCTAGCACAGTGACTGCACTAACCATAGGAATGTATGTTTTGTCCCTGTAGCGCCGAAGCTACTTGAGCTTCTCATACTTCGAAGGTTGTACCAAACGCGTGAAGGTCGGACTCGCGAGAAGCATGGTGGTTTTCGTGCCCGTCGTGGATGTATCGATCAAATCTCCACCTTCCAACAACTGCTGCAGCATCGTCATAACTTCTAATGATCAACGGTCATCGAGTTCCTGGAAATTCTTGCGACTTTCTACTCTGCCACAAGGACAATACTATGGAATTGCTTGTTGATGAATGGAGTCTCTGACGATCATGTGTCAGTCCTCAAATAACTGTATCGTCATACCTCTGGTTGGGTTAGGGCCGACTCTCTTGTTTCCCTTCAACTTCGCCACAGAGCATGTCATAAGAAAAACCTTATCTGGTCTTCCAACCGATGGAGTTAAACTCCTCCCAGGAAAGCGAGTTTTGACTTGGAACATGCCGATGTTATCGCCTTGCTCAGTGACAAAACACACACAGCTCAACACTCTCTGAACCGCCCTGCGATTGAAGTATCCATTAATGGTATGCACTTTGGATCTTCCAAGTCCAAAGTATTTCTGCAAGACTGTCAGAGGTTTAACCTGTGCGTCCTCTGCGGTGTCGCCGTGACATCCGGCTCTCTCTTAAGGGAAGAGTGTATGTCGCCTCGGTTCATTGTGTTTTACTCTACGGTCGAGAGACCTGATCACCTCAAGTTGAGAATTCTCAGCTTCTTTCTGTTTTCAATAACGAATGTCTCCGAAGCTTTGCTCGTGTCTGATAGGAACATCGAGTGCTTAATGACAAGGTACGCCGTCGTGTGTTGGTCACGGATAGCGGCCCTCTTAAAGAAGTGATTGCCCTACACAATCTCGGTTGGCCCAGCCAAGTGTTACAAATGCCTGCCCATCATCTAATTATCCGTGCTCCATTTCACTCTTGTTGGGCAAGGCTGGAAGAAGTGATGTGGCGATCAAGCCATAACTTGGCGTAGAGGCATGAAGAAGCTAGAGTCACCGTTGGTTTCTGTTAGTGCTCCCCCCCCCCCCTCCTCCCCGGTTAGGGCCTAAGGGACGAGGATTGTCGCTGGTCAGAGACATTGAGGAACATGGCTCAGAAAAGGTCAGTGGTACAAATAATATACGGTCTGAGTGTTGAACTCATAATCATAAATGTGTCACTCACACAAACAAAATGACAAAAACATCCAAAAGTGTATGGTTACAAAGATGCAATCACGGCATGTCATTTTCTACTAACTGGTTTTTTCATTGTTTTCTACTCCGCCTCCCTTATTTTCCAACTGCTTTTGCTGCTTTGGCACCTTGACTTCAACCTTGTGTATAGATATTTTGTTTCGCCCTCCCCATGGATCGGATCGATGTGCCATTTGGAAAAAAGACGACGTGGACGGCAGAGTGTGCAAAACGGCCGTAGTTTTGTCCAATTGCAATGTAGGAATTCATTTATCCGACGGAAAGTCAACCGAATTATGAGAATATATTCGACCGAAATAATCACCGAAAGATGTGCTAAGATCAACGGAGATATTTGCAACAGTCGAACACCCCGACTAATTTATTCATCCGTGTGGAAACAAGCGAAGAAAACTCGAGTTACCCACTGCAAGAAGAAAACCCGTGTATTTATCGATTCTATTTGACAGTAAAGTATCGACCAATAATGGCAAGAAACGGATCTAGAAGTATGTGGAAAATAATTGTCACAACTCGGATCTACGTCTCATCTTCACTTTCAAACCAGTTTCGTCTTTTAATATAAAAGACAGGCTTTCCTTGGGCATGACCTCAATTTGTGTTTACCAACTCGTTTGCTCTTGAGGTGCAAGCTAAATTTGTTAACCTCCAAACGCCTGACTAGTCGCATTCGGAAACACCACTCAAGCTGTCTTAGTTGTAGAATAACAAAGCACAACTTGATGTCGTTTGCCGAGCAATTGGCCGACACTAGTCACTCAAATGACATGCGCGAACCGTCTAGGTTCTTCTTCATGGTCACTCAATTACGATCGAAATAAGTCAAGTATGGCTCGTCATCTACCTCTGAGGTCATTGCTATTCGACTGAATAACCCCTTTCTTTTCGTTCAACTGACTACGCAACACATGATGAGTTGTTGCATATCAAACAACAATTGTTACGTTCTGTGTTCTGAACCTTAATATACGTCGCCCTGAACACGCTACCTGAGGTTTGTGTGTGAAAGTTGGGGCCCAAAAGACAGGCATCCATGCAAAGTATTTCGAACTTCTCATCCACTTCCTGTTTGATTTGCTTCTTGAATAACCAATAGTGATAGCATAGGCTAAATTTTGATTTGATTTGTTCGAGTAAATTTTACTTGCCCGTGTGAGATCAACTTTTTAGCCACGTCCATTCTTTCTTTTATGATATATTCTCCCTAATCCAACCGTGACTGCCTGAACAGACTTTCGGACCGGATTGCACGTAAGGAAACCATATAAGATGTGAACGGTAGACAATATCTGTTACGTAAAAAACAGACAAAACACGCGTTTGTGCAACAGTGAAAACAGACACGCACACATAGCATATCAGAACCGAAATTCGTAATGGTCTGTTGGATCATGGTAAATTTCCTATTTCATTTAGATGAATCTTCAGGGTTTAACATATCCGATTTTTCCCCAGTCGCTTAGCGTACAGAAACTTCTCTTCCATGCACAATCATTGTTTTCTCTCGTCCCAAATACCTATGTAGAGCATCAGGTACACAGTATGTTTTTCCTGAATTCAAAACGAACACCGAAGATCAGACATTCGAGAAAGATCACGACCAAAAAAACGGAAAAGACTTCCGCGTTAACAGAGGCCAACAGCTTTGGGAATAAATTTAAGTAGTCAGTAATCCGTCTGTCTGAATGCGCAATATAACCAAGGGCTGTCGAAAACACTTGACGACTACGTGTGATACATCCTTTTGTCTGGCTGAGGTGGAAGATACCTCATGACTATCAGACGGCTTGTGTGCATAAATCTCAAGTACATTTAGTATTCGGGGTTAAAGAAACAGAACGTTAGATGAACGGCACGAGAATAAGCCCAAAATAGGAATGAAAATCACACCATCATCTAGTATCATCAATCTTTCGAGCAGCCATCTGGTTTTTTCTTTTGTGTACACGAATTATGTCAACAGAAACCATGAACCATTTTGAAGAGTGACTAATCTGTGAGTAAACTTCTCCCGGTCCAGATCAGCGGTAATTAGTTAGTCATTATGGCAGACCTCGGTTCTAATCTTGTGACCTTCGGTTAAATGGCCATTTATTGACCGGAACTACTTCCAGAATGGTAGTATCAATGTCTGAAAAATATCCATCGTATCATGTGGAAGTTAGACGGGGCGAAGCAATTTTTTCTCAGTTATTTATTCTCAAGCCAACGACAGACAGGATCGATAAACACAGCAATCTTAGCGCACCCAGTTGACATCGGGCATCAGGTGAATACATACACGGCTTTCAAAGTTGGGTACTGTGTCCCCCAAAAACAAAAGCAGGTGTATTCCTTTGGGCTCTCTAGCGTTAGCCTAGGTAATGGGAATCAGGAAGCTAACCTCCGAACTTAGAGCACAAAAGCGTTGGTCGAGGACGGATGAATCTATCGTCAATTCAGTCAGAGCGTGTAAGCTAGATAAGCCAATCATACGACAAGAACAATTCGACGGTGACAAATCCCCTGCCCAGGATTGGTGATTATTCCATGACTATCCGTATGACATTTTGTCCACAGTAATTTGTAAACGGCTTAAAAATGAATTACTGAAAAACAACTTTACGGCAAAATTGAACAACAGTATTATTATACTTTTCTGTTTAGTGAATAAAGGAAATAGGAAGTTATTATCATTATTATTGTTATTATTATTAATAGGACAACCTCTTTGCTCCAATCAGACGAACAACTTTCAATAACAGCTTTGTGCTTATCCACTCACAGCATACACTCAACGGATCCAACGGAACACATTTATTCCTCGGTCGAAATAATGCAAAACACTGTAATCACATCTACAAGTGTTTCGAAATAATCGGAGTCAAACACACAAGGTTACACCTTTGTTAAAATTTTCCCATACACGGAATATTTGAGATAACTTCTTCCTTCCACATAACGAATAAATTCCTAGTCTTGTTTGAGTTGTGAATTTTAGCAGGCATTAGGGAAAATCGAATCACTGTATTTTCCGGTGGTTATGTTACAGTTAACTTTTATAATGAGTGGATAGATTTTTCCACCTCTGTAAGATGTACAACCTGGTGTGAGACACGACCTGGTGCATCATTCTACAATAAGACCGTTTTCTCACAGTAGCTTCTTGTCTGACAGCCACGGAACTTCCATCTTTTGAGCACGGTGAATTCTATGTTGTTCAGGTTTTTTTTTAAAACACCCCATCAACAAGGTTGATCGTGATCTACTGAAGCCCATGTCAACGGGTGTGATGTACTTAGCGACCACAATGTCACTGAGATGAATTTCGTTGGAAATTTCACTCACCGACGGATGCATTTCTCATTCGCATAATCGTTTTTTCAAATTAAATCCATGGTCAAAACGATTAACAATGCGATCCGGATCTTTTTGTGGTTGCAGCATTTAGCCACCTTTGTTGTTCGGATAAATACTAACATTCCTCCAGCCTTGGTTCCAAAGGCGCAAAGGAAATTTGCGTTGAATCTTCTTCCAGATTAGTAACTTATTACTCTCTAGCTTTCAGTTTTGTTTCTTTGCAGCTAACCTCATTATCCAAGTCGGGTATGTTGGATTTTGCACACTACACCACGTTACGATACCACCAACCACATGACTAATGAGAAGAAACTTGTCTTGTTCACGAGGATAATAAGAAACATGTTTGTCACAGGAATAAGTGTTCTACGGGCTCGTACCATATCACCGCTAACCTGTTTACAAAAGTAGCGAAATTTGTTGCTTACGAGTAAATATTTCTTCAACGCTGAAAAAATAAAATGAATATTTTTTACAACCTCGAAGTCCACGTCCTGAATCCGAAACTAACCGGAGGTTGTTTCTCTGATGAGGCCGTTGGCGGTTAAACTGTGTGGACAATAGAGTATACCCTGTGCATGTTCGACTCGTTTCTGCATCCTTCTCCCAGGTGGGAACATAGCTGACAAGTCAGAAGAAAGAAACATGTCTCGTGAGATCGGCTTTTAGTTCTCACTGACAAAAACCACCCATGGTGGATTTTCATTTTCGTTGGTTCGACAAAAATGCCATAGTTACCGTTTACCTAGTTCGGATCTCTGAACTTCAGCCTAATTTGACATAGTAACCAAGGTCGGGTGAATTCAATCTTCAGTGGATCGCAGCAGAACCAGTGTGACTGATATCAAGTCCCACAGAATTTCATAGTTCAGTCTTGTGTTGTGATCTACTACGAAAAGTTCAGGAAAGGGGAACGAATTACGAAGAAAAAATTCGTCAGACGACTATGGACAACACTTGTAGGCCAGCACCATTTAGCCTTGTGTTCTATTTTCCCATCAGGCACAGGTTGCACTGGTAGTATAACCCAAACGGACTATTTTATCTGGAAACAAGACCTATCAAGCTTATCAACCAAGCTAGCACGGAAAACCAGCTTCAAGTAAGTCTGTTGATGACAATAACAATCTAAGATGCCTAATGTTATGACGTGTTGATTGCAGTCGTAAACTGCAACAGTGAGAGTGTTCGTGGCTTACGTGAATAGTTTTCCGAAGCTCATACTCATTAAACTGCACTTTCAGATCACTACGGTGCAGACACAAGAGCACAGCAGTAGTGACTATATTTAGCAAAATAAGCTCTATTAACCTAGTATTACTGGTCTTTCATCCAGACCGGGAAAATGAGGCGAATGGACTGAGAAAGACTGAAAAGGCTGTTGTTTCGTCTCTTAGTTGGGGTTCAGTACCAAAACGGAGTCACTGGTATATCCCAGAAATAGTATGGTTTATATATACTCAATAAAAAAAACCTGGTGTTACTTTTAAAATAAAGGTGGATACTCAATTTCTCATTTACATTTCAGGGTTTCATCAGGTCAGCTGAGACACTGCTGGTAGATAAATGGATGAAAGCATCAACTGGGAAACTGCAATAAAATACTTTTATTTATATATCTGTTTCCCAGATATATATATATATATATATATATATATATATATATATATATATATATTGATAGTAAGTAGTATGTAAATGTGCGGTCAAAATTGCCCCGGAAGCATACGACCGTTTCGCGGTTGTAGCCGCTCATCAGGTGAGCGTGCCCGGTACTCCTCTGCCCACTAGTCATCATACTTGTACACTCCGATGTTATATGTTCAATGGGATCGTATTTGAATCGTATGGAGTGTGAACGGTTACTCTTCATTGAAGAGTCCACAAATTCATACGATGAATATGAAATCCCCTGTAGCCTTTCATTTTACACAAGATTTACGGTGTCTAAGTGTAAGTCTGTGTGAGTAGGGGAATTACGTTTAGTCAAATTGAATAGCGCACTCAATTTGGCTGAGTAAAACCTTCTTGAACTGAAGCAACGGACAAGAGTAATCAGTATAGCATGAAGTGATGGCTGTCCAACAGTATGTGGTTTGCTGATTTCACTAACACTCGGTTTTTCGATTGCTTTTGTTTGCCTGGTTTCTATCACCGTCAAACTTGTATATGATATAGTTGATGAACTTTTTACTATTCCGAATAAAGGACTCAGCAAAACGAATACCGATGAATTGGAATGATACTTATAACTGGAAGCGGCTTACGCGATAATCTCACAGCTAAATGAGATACCACACTACAATCATTCGCAAAGTTGCCGTTGGGAGCCGCATCGATTGAACCGTGTCTCGACCAATTATCCAGGCATCAGCTGCATCGTGAACAAAAGCATCTACCAGAAATTTGTAATGACATATAGAACTGTCAAAACGCAGACACAGTATTCCCCGGGGTATTTTATCAGCCCATTATCCTTCTAGGATTAATTCCAGACAAATTCCATAGACTAACAAACTGGCGTCCAATTTCGATGACAGAAAAAACAGAGAAATCAAAATCGTCGAGTTTAGACCAAACGGGGCCAGCCACTGAAAGTTTCAGAATGATCTTATTTATCAGTTTTACTACCATTAAAATAAATCTGAAATTTTGAGAGGTGCTTTTTAAAAACATCACCAAAAGATAACATCAAGAGAACAGGAATTTCAGATAAATGTTTTATCCAGCTGAACAAATCACGTGGACGGCACTAACCGTTTGGTTTCTAGTTTTATTCCTTTTGTGTATCTGGCTATTTTCTACTGCAAAACAGCTCCAATATGGCATTGACCTAGTGAAAATTTGTTACAAATTCAAACCTTGCCCTCGATAATCAGATTCGTTGATGTGCACCTCTTCACTCTTTCAGTTCCGTATCAAGTCGAACCAACCAGATTACAAGTATAGACCACTGGCTGCGACAACGTAAATATGCGTTTAGGGAATCGATCGCTGCAAATATCCGTGAGCCACAGGGAGAAAACTGGAGATGTGACTACTTCCGGGGAATCCACTAGGGATACAACAGATCCCATTAAAAAAATATGTCGATCGCCGCAGAACCTCTGCAACCTAGAATGGTGTCTCCGATTAAAAACCATTAGGTAGAAACTACAATCGGGCAAATCAGACTAACAAAACAAGGAGGGTGTGCAAAATAAAAAGCTCGACTAGATCAAATACACGTGACTAAAAAGGCATTGAAATGCCTCTGAAACTCAGCAATGGATTTTGATAGAGTTCAGCCGTGAACATTTGTCAGTTTAAAGGCCTATACAGCTGTCTGCTACCCTTTGATTCGTCCTTATAGTTGGATTAGGTCAGTTGATTCTTCTGCCCACTAGTGTGAACGCAAATAGTTGGCGTTTCATCCTACTCAAAGGCATTGATTGGGGAAAAATTGATTCTCGCACTTTGTTGGGAAACGACTCATTCTGTTTGCTATCAGCTTTTAGAATGGTTGCCATTTTATGGATCACTGCATATCAGCCTTTTCCGACTATCCCTCGGAAACACCAGTATGACAATTATTGTCTATATTTTCCAATTAAACTATTCACAGAACACTTCACACAAATTACTTTTGGACTGCTCCTTTATCGAGCTTCATTTCAACGGTCGTTTATAAAGTACCAACAGTAAAATCACTTTCCCTAATGGGCTATCCTCTGTTAATGGTTCGCCTCTCACAGTGGGATCCTTAAAATCGTGTTCATTTATAAACTAGTATGTAGGTATTTTATGCTGGAAACCGATAGAATATTAGAAAGTTCCGGAAGTCACGCAAGAGTTGCACATCCATCGTAATTGACAGATCAATTGAATTGGAAATCATGTGACCGGATTGCGTTGCATCCCTCACACGCTGATCTGAGTTACAAACCTCAGTGGGCGTTGACTCTGACGGTCCGTTTATCTCGCTTGACTTATAACGTTTTTCTGGGCGCTTAAGTTTGCATCAGCTTTGATCGTTTGATTTGTATTCAAGTGAAAATCTGGTATTATTTAGGCCGACTCTCAGGCCCAGCGGTGAGTCGGTAATGCAGAGGTTTGTTCCACTCATGCGTCACATTTGTGATCATTTATCGAAAAGCCGTAGTTGAGCGCAATTGTTTGTTTGGCGCTTTTTCGACTGTGTCACGCAAGTCGCGTTAGCTAAGCTGTTCTTAAAATGTCTGCATCGAAGTTATAATCAGTCCGAAGTCTGTGTGCGTGCGTGCGTGTGTGTGTGGGTGTGGGTGTGTGTGTGTGTGTGTGTGCTAGGCAGTTACTACCTTCCGTGTATAACCACAAACAATGAAGCTGAATTAAGTGAATACCACAGCCCAACTGTAAACTGATAACGGGGATCTCATGACGTGCTTTCTATGGTGCAACTTCAGGCATCTAGATGTGTACTCCTCAAGCAACAAACTGTAACCGTAGTTATGGTCGCCATACTGATGCTCCAAACTTAGGTGTGTGAAATTTCCATTTTAAGATTGTCTGCAACCGACAGTTATTGAGATAATAATTGATGGCTTGTTTCGGGTTCGAAAACCATGCGTGACCAAATCGTCCACTCAGTGAAAAGTTGACTGAGCACACCGGAAATCCGCGTTCGAAGACTCTGAACCGGAATGGTAGCTGAATCGTAGCTAAGGACGGAATTTCAGAGGAAAAACAGAGGCAAATAATGCAGAGAACAAGGGCAGTATTTCGAAGTGACGGTACACGCAAACTCGTGATTACCTAGTACGTACTCAGGTTTAAGGACTACTTCACAGTCAGATAAAAAATAGATTATTTTTACAATCGGTAAATATCGTGATATCCGACCAAATGAATTCACTGATATAATAAATAAAGACGAATAAACTATTTCATGGTGATTCAGATCATTGGTTGTCGCTACAACTTAATAACAAGTAATCTTAGTTTTTGATAGCGTTATTCATCTGCCATGCGAAAAGGTTGCTTACGTAACTGCAACAGCGCCATTGTGCTGTCTATGAGGAAGGAATCGATTTTTAAGAAAACCGGTTGACAGGTTCAGGTTGCCTCAAATTATGAAATCTTATTCGGGTGCACATTTGAACGTGCTTGAAACCATTTAAGGACTGAGTACTGACGGATTCCCTCGAGGATTCCGATGCTGAGATTTGTCATTTGTCAGCAATTTCCTCATTGATGTTGTGTTCTATTCCGGCAATGGTAATATGGAGTGGGTATGACTTTATCCTTTGAGGTTTTACGTAACTCAGTATTGATATGCACATCGGGTATAGTTGTGGAACAACCACCTTTCCACTTTTCCACTGTGCACGGCAGAAGGAATGATTGCTCCACCCCCAAGATATACAGAAATTCAATATGATTGGAGAGAAATCGAAGGTGGATAGCGTGTGCCACGTGACGACCGAATAATCCTACCCTAGCTGGCGTGAACTGCAAGAGTTTCGTTAATGTTGCCATCCGCAAAATCCTGGAGTAATATTTGGTATGCGTTTTACATGATTGTACGGAAATTATCCTACTCAAAACTACAGGTGACCACTACGCTCTAATGGAAACCCGGAAGCTATATGCTATATGCAAAGGGGTTAAGCACATTGACGACCCTGGATGCAAAGAATTTTCAACTGTCGAAGAAGTTGTCCGGAACAGACACGATTCGAATATTGTGTATCTGAACTGTAAGTGAGGAAAGACGTCAAACGATTCACCGTCTCCTGTCAGTGATCAGATTAATTGCTTCCGGAGGTTCTTTTGACTTGAGCCCTTCAGTCTGCCGCTCCTCGGAGGCAAATCAGCTATTTTCTAGCGCTGATTCTTACTGCAGATGTGCCAAAAATCGAAGTGCGTCCGAAACCAAGAAGACCGAAAAGCTGCTAAGTAAAGTTTATCTGTACCGATCAGAGAAAACCACAAGTATAAAAACCTTGAAAGCCGGGAATGAGAGTGAAAAAATCTACGAAAACATAGCCTGTTTGTAATTCCGTTGGCCTGAATTGATTTAATTACCGTATTATGGGTTTTCCAACCTTCGGTTGCGTAACCATCCCCGAAGCGAGAAAAGTCCTGATGTGACCAGACCGGATAGTTAGAGCGAATAAATATGTTTGACAAGCGTGATCATACGTTATGCTGAGTCAGTCCCATTAGGATTCAAACCAACACATAAAGTACACCCTCGCATTAGGATCGCATGCGTTCCACGGGCTGAGCTATGAGAGCACAGCAGGGCTTTGTTTTCTCAGCCCGCGAATCTTAATTTTCATCTGTCTGAGCAAGGAAGCTACGTTATCCACCACGATGAGCCCACGTAGGAGTCAGAACGATCTGGACTAATATTTCAAGCTATCCCGTCGTATTGATCTCACTTCCTCTTTCAAGCAAGCTGCAAAGACCTAATTTGTCCATTTCTGATCTGTATATCTAAGTAACCTAATGTGTGTATTGATTTGCTCTCAGAAGCGGCTATTTTAGAATCAGATATCCAGAAGACAGTCTACGAATATAATTAACTATGAATAAAGCTATTTATGTAGGCGGTTTTTGTTGAGTAGAGAGAAAGAACACATTTTTCTTCACTTTTAACATCGATTGAACGACAACGGACAATATTAGTTTAACACACTGTGATCTACGCTGCAGATAGGTCCATATTTACTTCATGAAACCCGCATGTTTTCAGAAATTTTAGTCAATAAATTTCAAAGTGCTTGGTGAAAACTTCATTGGTGAACTGTTTAACAAGGAGTAAATTGTGGCGATATTTTCACGTTTTCACTCAGCATGAACCGATTAAAAATACAGCCTTTTCGGATAATGGAGCTTTTGCCGGCCTTTTACTGCGTAGCAATCGTACCGAATAGTTAAAGATAGGAGACGCTTCATGGCA
Source organism: Fasciola hepatica (assembly GCA_948099385.1). Taxonomy (NCBI): domain Eukaryota; kingdom Metazoa; phylum Platyhelminthes; class Trematoda; order Plagiorchiida; family Fasciolidae; genus Fasciola; species Fasciola hepatica. The sequence goes on from CANUEZ040000019.1 coordinate 11,710,808, forward strand.
CATATAAAGTGTAAAGATACTACCAATCGATAATTTATTACGCTTCTCCAATGGGTCGTTCCCGAGTGGTGACGCAAAGTTAGAGTGACGACGGCGACAACACAGACCTTAATTTATAAAACCTCTGAAACCCGACGCAACTACCGCGAACATTGACAGGGAATAGCTAACCTACAAGGATTTTATTAGCTTGGAAGTTCAGCCGATCAGAACATCATCCTGACCCTTTTCCAGTAGCGCATCTAAAGATTTCCAGCTGCGAAGCTGATACATTTCTTAGAAAAGCATGACTCGTTTGTTTTACTGAGCAGTTTTTTCTAGACTAGAGGACAGCATCAGAAACAGCTGCCCATGGATAGAGTGCCATAAAAACGGAATCACTCACAAGAATGAACCAGAAGAAAAGCACAAAAAAGAACACATTTCTCATGAAATCCATCAGATCGCCATGCTTATCCATCCTCTTATTTAGCTGTCCTATTTAGTGGGTGACTGTCGTGCAGAATGAAATGAAGCTAAGGCCGATAATAGAATGACCCAGGCGAAAGCTGATTGTCGGTGGTGAGGCTCGAGTCCGGAATAACACGCTCTCAGTTCAAGATAATGACTCTTTCTCCACCGCCGAACTGATGGACAGATCGTTCAACTGCTCCGTTGTTAAAACTTTATACTCGTTTCTTTAGAAGCGGATAGATCGAAATCCCGACGAAACCTGGCTAAATCAATACTGATAAAAGAGTAAATACAAGACATTTCTGGAAAAATCCGAGAGGAAAGTGGTTTTCCATTAGTCGTAAACGGGATTAGACTATCGCAGAGTAACTACCATGGGAACAAATTTTTACCAATGGTTTTCAAATATTTTTCATTCTTTTTCATCAATGTCTCTCGTAACCGTTTCCTAGAAATTCGTAGATTATCGGGACAAGTAACAAACTACTGATTGTTGTGCGACAGCAGAGATAGCTACAGAGACATGAGATTTTCTATTTTGCGCGAATATTCTATTTAATTGTCACTGAGTATTCTTGTCATTGCATTGCAAATTGAATAGCATTATTTATAATTGTTAGATTTTTGTGTGTGATTTACCTTCATTATTTGAGCGACATCCTCATTCCGCTCAACTGTATTTGAACATGTTCACACTAACATTTATATCGACTGGATACGGGATACGAAGGTGATAACTGGCAAGAAATAATCTGGTGAATTTTCAACAAACTGAATTCCCGAAATTCCATTGGGAAGCCATTGGAAATAATCAGACACGCACAAATAGACGACACGTTCGATGCCAATGAGAGAATTCTGAAAAATGACTCGGCTGGTTCTATGTGGAAGTGTCGACATTTTCCAACTGAAAAACTGGCGCATTTTCGGATTTACGAGTTGATACCGAAACAATTAATTGTTTAATTGGTCAATGGATCAGATAGACAAACAGCCAGACAGCCAGACAGTCTAGAACAGAGTCTTTTTATCACGGTTGTCTCCGTGACCAAATGTTAGACTAATTTTGGCCTTCATTATTTGAACTCAGATAAAAATGTTCATCGACAAAGTGTGAGTCGACTTTCCGGACAAGGTATTGATCCCATCACAAGAATTGGTGTTTAGCCAGGGAATAAAAACGCTCAAAAAATAATTGAGTAATCGGATACTCAGCAAAAGAATACAATTCAAATTGCCAGCAACTTAATAACTTTTAGTATTTAAGAAGAAATACACTACGTGAACAAATGTGCAAAGAGGCTCATTTCACTCATGATTTAGTGCACATCTGAACAGCGCGTTGCAGTGTAGTACTCGAAAGGTTCTCAGTAGTGTCTTGTTGAACAATTCAGTGCCATTTAGAAGATCTGAACATTGTGATATTTGAATTTTTTCCCAAGTAGTTACATATTCATGTGGTTTTTTGTCTCTATTTATACCGTTATCCGATACCTCATGTTAGACCACAGATCCAGTCGACAGTAGAATTGCAAAATGATGCTTACTTATGCATCAACCCGGTTTGATCTCTGGGACCTTCATTAATCCCGAAATTTGATGTCCATTGTGTCACAGAGTACAACCCTAGCCCGATTACCCTAATCAGAAAGAAAACACGAGTCGCGGATCCCGAACGGGTCTACTGAGATTTTCTCGCTGAACTGTTTTACAAGGCCAAGTCAACGCGAGTACAAATCGATAAAACTACCGGATTGGTTGATGCGTCCTAAGGCGACAGAAAAGGCTGGCCTATCAAGCTCGGCCCGATGAGCGCGAACCGACATCTGTTAGGGCGTGTAGTGGACTGATTTACCACCTCACTGCACAATGACTCCAACTTCGCGATTGCTAGTGGTTTTCAACTCATTACTTTTGTACGTATTTTTCAGTTCTCGATCTTGAATGCGATCTTTATTACTGGATGTTGGCATTCTCAGTCGATAGGCCTGCCAAACGCGGCACATGGATATTGTACAGGATTGTCGTCCCGTAATTGCGTGACTTGCAGCTAAATGAACTCCAAGACCAAAGGCACAGAACACAGACTCGCTTTACTAGGTGTACTATAGGACAAAGGATCAAAAAATGACAATAACATACGTCAAATAGTGGACAAACCGAGCACAGAATCAGTACAGTCAAAAAGGCTTCAAGACGCCCAAGCAACAATAGACAGGAATTACTCGAGACAGCAGTGGTGGTTTGCAAAGTAGGTCTTTATTTATGGGGGGCATTTTGGCTAATCAACGGACAGAACAGAATTAATGATACGAGGGAACACACTCACACAAGCGTGGTGAAGAGCAAGCGGAATAACATGGTTATGAGAAAGTGCAGGATGACCAAGTCCTGTGATTCACATGCATAAGGCAGATTAAGGAAGCTAAGCGGGTTGGTAGGCAAGGAATTCAGTGGTGAAAATGCACGAAAAGCAAGCAAATTGTTTGATGAATATTAGATAAAATTGAGGTGGAAAGCATGGGAACTGGAATAAACCGGTTTCACTCAGGTTTCGCGATGTGGTGAGCTGAATTTCCTAGTCCAGTTTCAATAAATCTTAATAGACATACTGTTATCAGTTTTTCAAAGAGAAAGAAGGATGATTATCTCTGGAAAATTCAGTTATGAAGTGACAATTTCAACCTGCACTGTGGCCTCACCACACAAAATAAGTGTGGAGTAGATCTGATACCACTGGTTCTAGACTATAAACACAAAATTCGGACAAAGATCTGGTTCACGGAACTAAGCAGATGTTGGAGCCCTAGTTCGTTTGATAAACCATGTTCTCTGTGTCCATGGTTACTTTCGTTAATCTTATGTAAAGCATAACATCTTCTGCAAGTTGTGACGGACAGGACTGCATATTTATTAATTTCCTATGAAGTATATCGTAAGCTGATTTTGTGCAGCAGGCAAAACTGAGTTCCACGAATCTCTAGTCCACAGAAACGAGCAAAGTTAACCTCAGCAGTTGGTCATCTAGGGTATAACAAGTTTTGCGCGCAGTTTTCATCAGTGTACCCCATTCGTATTGAATAGTTCAAGCTAAACTCATTAAGTCCGATAGACACTGGTAAGACTATCAAAGCAATCTGCTCCCTTTTTTGTCTAAACAAGAAGATCTCTTTCAGTGTCTGTCATTGTGTGCCTCCGGGCTGTCGTATAAATGACCCTTCTAGCACGGATTGGCTGTTTCCGACAGATCCCATTAAATCTGATCATAACTTCTCTGGCTTTATGCTAGTTGAAGTACAGCTGGAGGTACTCTCGCTACGGATGAAATTTTACGACCATAGCGCATCTTATCAACAAGTAGAAATTGAAGCCTCATTTGAAAACTTAGTAACCTAAACACTTAGTCTGGAAAAGACGTCATCGATGCAGCTTGCACATTTCAAGACTATACTAGGGGAACCTTGTTATGCACACCGCATGAAGGAAAGTTCGACAAGCCGCTATCTATGAAGAAGTCAGTGTGAAACTTTGAGGGAACTTATCAGAAATACCGATCTAGGTACCAGTCAACAGGATAAAAGCGTTGGAGTAGCATTACATAGCCGAAGTGATTACAAACAAAAAAGGATACAATCCAGTCAGACAAGATAAGATTTCTATTGTTGGAGGGTGCGAGGTGTGAGAGTAAGGGCGTGACATAGTCCATAAATGATCTAGGCTCACTAGCACACAGCTTGTCAACGTCTGTCCAGAATCCGAGACGAGGCTTGAGTCAAAGCTGACGTGAACGACAGGACAGTGGATCAATAGTGAGGATCGATAAGACGAGGAAGTATTCCCTTCAATCAGGGTCTGCACGTACCACCAATCAACCAATCAGAAGAGACGTTACTCGGTGCCAGGATGGTGAAAGTGCTCCTTGCATCCCATAAAAGTAATATTTCCAGCTGACAAACTGTAATGGTTTGAAGGCACAGTAGTAGCCCTACTAGAGCTAATGGGACGGATAAAAACAGAAGGACTAATAAAGACACAGACGAAAAACAGTTATCAGCAGCCCTGAAAAGATGATGAGGTGGACAGTATTATCACTGCAGTGGAAATTGAAACCGCAAGAGCAAGCAGCTCAAACCTACCACAAATTTACGGTCCTCGAAAACGCACAAACGGCTTTGTCCATTAAGACCGACACTTTCCATGGTTGGCTCTCCATATATGATACGTCGGTTAAATGGCCGTCTTTCCCACTGCAGTCTACGAGAAAGGAACTGAGCATGGGAAGCGTGCACGATACATTCCAATTCACTGATATCCTCAGAGACCTCATAACTGAAAACAAGATCATGTTTCGTTGGATGTGGTGTAGCTATTCTGTGATGTTCCCTTACTAGAAACTGATAACTTCTTGTGATAACGTAGAACAGCATCCGTTTTTCACCGGAATTCCTGTATCGCATTTGAGGGGACTTATCCTTCGTTGTTCAATGAACGTTTAGTTTTTGTGTACGGGAAATTTTTAGCGACAAATTGTCAGTACATCAATGGGTTCACCATGTGGTCCGTTGCTCGAGGACGTTTTCATGGAGAAAACCTTAAAGGAAAGTTGCAAATAGTGAAACAGCAGGGTTGGGCATATACTGTTTCCACGTGGATGACATTCCTGCGGTATGTCAACCAGCAAACGATGTCAACGAGGTGCTGGGAGGCATCAGTCGTGAACATTCGTTGATCCAGTTCATCATAGAAAACAAAAGTGAAGGTTGCATCCCATTCCTTGGTGTGCTGCCATTAAGACGGAAGATGGATTGATTGAGAGAAGAGCATACAGAAAGTCAACCAGGATGGTACAATACATCAGCTTCCACAATGCCGTTCCACTCACTTACCAACAGAACTTATTAAGCTCTATGGTGCAGTAAGTTAAAAAGATGTTCTCGCAAGACACCAAAGAGTGCATTGAACCACCTGTGCAAAGTAGTCCAGACAAGCTAATCGATCGATAAGTGGAAGAAGTTGCACCGAAGGTCAAAAATGGTACGGTTCACAAAAAGACATACTTAATAGTCTTCCCTTTTTAAGCCACAGTAGAAGTGAAATCTTTTCGAGTCGCCTCACAAGGGCGATGCATTAAATGTTCAACTCAGCCAAAGTGAAAATACTCTACTTTGTCACTCCGGCTATTGCTCAAAGGCTCAAAGATCGATTAGTACCGTAAACCTCCCTGCATGTGTTTATCAGTTCATCTGCTCCTTTGGATCCGGCCAAATTGGTTGCACTAGTAGGTAGCTCATCGAGATAATTCAAGTGCATCCGGCTTGGCTAAGAAAGGGGGTAACAAAGATCATCGGAAGCTCGGGGGTGGGACATTTGGTTAATATGGAGCATTCGGTTGACATCAAAAGTTCATTCACTGTAATCTACAAAACTCCAGTCGATCGATCTAATTTGATCAGGACAGTCGTATGTGGGGCCGAAGCGACGCCCATCTATATCCGTCATCCAGATATGTGCCACCAAAATCGACTGTTTTGTGGTCTAAAACTGCCTTGGTCAAAACCCGCGACATAGACAGACGGAGGTTTTGTGACACACACACTGTTTTGTTTGACTTGATTCGATATAAGTGTGTCGTACCATTTTTCTTAACTTTGTCAAAATGATTTTATTATTATGATTCCTACCATAAATATACCTATGCATATGTTTAACCGTAAAAAGCCTGAGAAGCAATAATGAAAACTGTTCTTTGCTTTATCTGTCTTCTATGTCATCCATGGGAACTTTCAACCAAAACATTAGCCCTCGTAATTTGTGTTCGAGGTTGTTCAAACTCCACTGGCCAGGGTATTATCCAATCAGCAGTTTGTCATCAAAATTCCATAAACCAGGAGAACCAGTTGCCAATCAGGGTAGTATAGTATGTAATGAATAAGGAATGAATTACTAGTAGAAGTCTGTCATATCATGTCTGTTATTTTTCGTGCGACCGATATCATTTTCTCAGGTGCTAAATAATACTCGCATGGATTTCGCACGGTCTAAAATATTCTCATCTTGGTTTATGGAGATCATGATGAGCCTGAAGTCATACACCATAGAACATCATTTAGTGTGCTTTTGAATCTAACTACAGTCGTTGGATTTTAGTTCCCATTCGTCTATTTTGTTCGACCACTACACGCAGCGCTGACCAATACATTTGTGAAACATCCGCACCATTCCAATAGAGAATTTTCCCGTTCCTTAGCACTAGCTGCCCACCAAAACATTACGAAATCCTCTTGTCTCAATATTGTCCTCGTTCATGATTGATCCGGATGTTGAACGGTCTCTTTTGTTCGTAGCACTTACACCCGACAAGCATTTTTGTCCTTGGTTCAACGTTTACCATGAATAACTGCTCGAAATCTTATGCATTTCCTCTAACAACTAGCTGAACTAGGATCAATCCGAAATGGGTGAACAACAGGCTAAATGAATCCAACATATATAGAACTCGTTCAAAAGGGTTGGCTGCTCCGAATTTCGGATCACGAAGATTCGTCTTGAAGAATAGGCAATTACTGCATTCTGGTTACGTCTGCTTGTTTAAATGCTTGTGAAAATGAATTAAAGTTGTACAAGTTTGCCTGAAACATTTCATGAGCACAGTTTATCCGTCCTACAACAAGTTAAAAAGAGCATTTAAATGGACACGTGTATGTAGATCACCGATGTAATTGCGTAATATTTTGTACCAACCTCATTTTACGAAACGTGCTCTAGGTTCCGGGTCCTACTTCCACTGCGAGAGAAAACAAAGACTGACACTAGACTAGGCTGCAGTGTTACGCGTAAAAACACTTTCTGACCAGACGGCACTAGGTGTTGGACCGATTCGGGGTCCTGTGTGTTTTTCTGTGATCACATTTCCAGTTATCCCCGATAGTGCTGTAGACATCTCAGGTCATTGGTTATGCCTATTACTCACTTTTAATTCCAAGCGGCTATCTGATGCGAGAGGATGAGATGGCTTCGTATATGTCCCGAATGGCACCCGCCTACGTGTGGCGACCTGATGCTGGACCAGAACACAAGGAAATCCACTTCTGTTCACTGACTTCTGATCGCTGAGCTTGGCGTTTAGGTCGCAAACCTTTCATCACCGGCAGAGATGACATCATCAGTGAGCCTGATGACGATGTCAACTCGACTGGTGATGACACGTTTGCGACCTAACCACCATGCTCAGCGACCAGAAGTCCGTGAACAACACCAACATGAGCTACAATCAACACGGATTTTCAAGAGTACTGAAAATCCACTTCTGCTTCCACTTCTGAACCCGTAGCCTGCGTGGGGTCTTCATCGCCGAACATTCGACTTCAGACTACTAATCGATGCTTCCAGCTGTCCTCCCAGGCGACAGAGCCATCCTGAACGTGGAACAGGACGTCGTACGACATGTCCAAACCCGTGCAATCGTCGGCGTTGAAGGAACACTGACACTTTTTCGGCATCGAATCAGCACTGTCATATTGAGTCGCTTGAAAGCATATCGTGCCAAACCACTTTCAGGATCCATCGCAGACATCAGTGGTCAAATGCTTCTAGTTTTCTGTTTTCCTCGACATGTAATGGACACGTCTCGCAAACGTAAATCAGTAGTAGACGGAGAACCGCCCGGAAGACGGTTACTTCGGTCCGGAGGCTGATTTTGTTGCGCGCCAAGAGTGCATTGCAAGCTACAGAATAGTAACCGTGGCACTGTCAATGCGCATCTTGACTTCTCCTCGGGCTTGGTCCCGTGAGAGGACCGTGGAGCCCAGGTATTCGAACGTCGGGATGTGCTCGATTTGTTTGCCGTTCATGGGAATGGACTGTGTAGAGCGTATTGAAAGGATCTTGGTTGTCGACTTATTCATCTCTAGTCCCGCGGATTTTGCAAAGGATTCTACGGCATTCGCAACCGACTGTAAGGCAGTTGGGCTGTCTCCAATGATGACGACGTCGTCCGCGAATTCCGAATCTGCCCATTGCACTGCGTTTATGCACAATACGGGTAACAAAAGGTCAGTTAGTCTGCAAAGCTTCTGTAGGGTATGTCCCAGAAAACGAGAGAAATTGCCTTTTGCTACGCATCGGTGCTACCTGAATTTTCTGATCTACTGAGACAACTAGATGAATTTCTCAGTGCAACGAAGGATTCGAGAACCAGTAATGCTATGCATTACTGGGGTAGAATTTAATAAATGAGCTGCATGAATATACTGGATGCTATTGTCCAGACCAGACCGAGCTATGAACTCGGAATTCACAGAGTTTATTAGAAAGAAAGATTTCTCAAAATCCGGCCAAACTAGAAGCTTCTCAAGAATCCCTATATCTTAACGTTTAATGACGAAGACTTATAACGGGGAAGAAAAACATCACTCTTTTGACTGATTACATAACCTGTGCATACATTTTCCGGCTGCTTATCTAACAGTTTGGTTCCCAATGTCGAATCCTAGGATACCTCTTTAAACCAGACAGTTCCTTTAGTTCAACTTGATCTTGCAAACTCCACACCACTAGAACAAATAAAGTCGTAAATCCGCAGGTCAAGTTCGGTGTACCTGTACAGTGACGAGGATTGTTGATTTCGGATCTGACTTTGACCGCAGCCGATGACAAACCAGATGAAACGATTGCTCAATGTGTGTGTGTGTTTGTGTGTGTGTGTGTGCAGGTGAGTGAGGGCGGTTCCGGATCGTTTCTCTAGGAGATTTCCCTGTGGTGAAAGAACCACTGTGGAGACTAGTAACTGTTTCTGGTTGTAGTAAAGAGTGATTTAAGTCACCATAAAACATTTTCACGATTTCACTCGGTGGAATATTCAGGGGTAGAATTAGCCTCGCACGGAAAATGAGAAAAACAGCCAAATCTCGGATAAAAGTACTTCAGGTGCACAAAACGTCAAACTATCTAAAAAATGGTAGGGAAAGTGGTGAATAATTCTGCTAGATTCATGAGCAGTCTATCACCGGGCTCATCCGCTCGTAAAATGTAGTTGAGGGTAATCTAAACAGAAGCCTAAATTTAGCAAATTTCCCCCAACTGGAGGACCGTGCCAAAAACGTCAAACATCAAATTGCTGAAACGAGAATAAAACAGAATCAGTAAGCCGCACCATGTGCTTAACCAAGTGACCTGCAGTTCTCGTTGTTTATTATGAAATATAAAATTACTAGTTATTCCGTTCACGTTTTAACCAAACGACCTAGGAAGTCAAGTTATTGGCATCCTGGTCGAAGGCCATCTCGGCTGTGGCAAACCTCCAAAATCAATATCGGATTATGGTGTTGGGCATACAACAGCGAAATAAGTCGACTTTTCGTTTTCTCGTTACCGTACGCGAACAATCTGGAAAGCTTTCAGTATCTGAGAAATACGCTCGCTCAGAATCCTCCATTTTGTAGTTTATTCAAAATACACTATCTGTGAAACCTCCCCGGTATTCCTGGATTTGTTGGACATTCCACGTCTTTAAGGGAAGAATCTATATTTGATTTTTGCTTTTCATTTTTACCAACACACTCTGCACCCGTGTCCTGCCAGGATGCATAAATATACACCACTTGCTTGCAGGTTTACAAATGGAGTGTTTCCCGAAAACCTCATATCAGCGCGCACTTCGAAATGGACTACTTACTACAAACCGACTTCCAGTGTTCACACATTCCTGAACGAGATACCCAGTCATTTTTCTTCAGGAAGGGAGGCTACCACAATTTGTGAAATAATTTGATGGACGAAATGTGAAATTATGCGCTAAAGCGGTCTAGAAAACGTATACAACTTGATTTATCAAGCGGAATTTACAGTCGGTGTTTCTTCCCAAATGACAGAAATACTAAACTCGAGACTCTCTAACCCAAGGTTGAAGCAACCCGGTTCACGCATTACCATGCCACCTCCCATTTGTATTTTTCATTAAAACACGTTCGCCTTGCGTGGACGCTGAATGACGCTTTTGTAGACTTGCTGATTTACACTGTAAGTGATTCCGGATATGACTATTCAGCCGACTCCAATCCGCGGAATTGTCACCATTGAGGTTTGTACTGCTTATATGTAATATTCATGACCATTTATTAGGAAAGCAGAAATAACAGTGGGATTCTGGGTGTTTTACACAACATCAGGCGTAACTCAACAACGGCTAGACGATCGTTGCAGTCTCACTGTTCGAAAATTCTGTTCTCAGGGTCACGATCGTTGTCTTGTTCTGTTAAGTCAGGCGTCGATCGAGGCTTGACAGCAGTTTAAGACGGTGAAAATAAGCAATGCATTTCTCATTAGTGTATTGTAAAAGCAAGCACGAAAAAAACTAATTAGCGTCCCCCTTGTCACCTTTTCCGTTGCCATAGTTTTATAATAATTGAATTGTGCCCGAGAATGTCGCCATGGTTTTTTGTCGCTACCCAGAGCGACGAGTAGCTCCACTCAAAGGCCTGTTGAGTAAACACAAGTTCAAGAAGATGTACGGATTGAAAAGTTCCATATTTTATGCCTTACCTGAGAACTAAAATAGTTATCTTACCTAAGAACAATCATCTTAACATATATTGCATGCATACATAGGCATGGGGCAAAGCCGCCCGAAAATACCTTCTCAGTGAAAGATAGAAAATGTCTGCTATCAGTATTTAGTCGATTGAAAAGAACATATTCCAGTTCATCCCACTGGATACAATCCAGTTAGACTCTTTATAGTCAATTCCTGGGCTAAGATAAAACTCTAGCCATTCACTGAACCTGCCAGATTGCTTTTGCAAAGCAGTTTCGTCACACTGATTCTTTACGTGATCAAAAGACAGCAACTTTTTCACTACCTTCCTATAAACATGACTGAAATGTTTATGGTCTGCGGCAAACAGTCCAACATATCAAGCGTTTGGATGGCCTCTACGAGCTTTCTTTCCCTCGACGCCTTAGGTCAAAACTCACCAGTCTGATGCTTATTCTCTGTATCGATTTCTCTCTCAAACTTCCCAGTACATCAAAGAGTTTCGGTAACTTAAAAAATCGATCGAAAAGAAACGAATAATATCTTTCTGAGGAACAGATTCACTTGCCGGTCCTAATCGCTGCTTGCAAACATCTTGCATATCTCAATGGAAAATACCTTGACCATAAATCCTGACAAGATGTGGCATTCCATCGTTCGTCTGGTCCACTGTCGTTTGATTTTTGTCCGTTAAGTTCAGTTTTTCAGGTACTGATTACCGGGAAAGACAGTTGCAATCATTTTTTCAGTCCGTTCATCCAAGCCTCGTCAAATGGACCCATATTCGTCACCCGAACGGTTGATCTGGATCACAAAGGTTATTGAATTACGATTGCCAAAACGACTTCTATTGGACAGCGAGAACGAACCGAGATAACTACACAAACAAAATTCCAGAGTGTTGTGCACAGTCTGTCATAGCGTTCACTTGCGAGGATTTTGGTCAGATCGATTTGTACTCGTGACCTCGTAGTGGTTAATCTCGAATATCCAAATGATCGGTGCACAATCGCCCCTCATCTATCCACGACTTATCGGAAAACCTTTTCACCTTTCACTTTGCAATGAACACGTCCACAATGCAAACAACAACTTGGTTGGTACAAAATACTAGCCTACTGCAATACACTCGTATTGCGTTTTACCTGACATGAGATCGTTAAAAATGCCAAGAATTTCTCATTCCCCATCAAGTCGTTTTCACCCTACTCTTTGAGACTTGTTGCATTTACTTTGTGGCAAAAGACTGCCATATCAGAGTGACTCGAAATAATATAAACCCCTTAAATTTATAGCACAAGCTCTGTGCTATTCGTAAGCTTATTTTCATAAATTTTTGTAGCAATTAAACCCCATATATTTTGGTCACTGTAGATATCGAAATGGTTGTTGAGGTGCCGGTATCCGTCGTCTTTAAAAACCAAATTATAAAAACAAAGCCTCACGAATGTCTGTGCTTTGGTTCCATATTCACTTACAAAGTGTGCAATCCACCACAGTGTTCACGTGACTTGACTGGTCAACCAAATCGATTGATGCGGAAATGTGCAACTGAACGTTTCCTCTCTCACCGCCCATATCTGCTGACTTCGCGCACTCTGTTCATTTGGATTGTTCAGATGATTCACGTAACTTTCCCAACTCCGTCCAGACTAGATGCATTGGGAACAGCCGACAGAGGACACTTTCTGGGTCGTAACAGAATTCAGAGCACGTTCGTCAGATTCGAGATTTCAAACCGACTGTATCTGGCATCAAAACTTTGGCAGAAAGAAGCGTACACTCTACTTATGCTTGGTGATAAAAATTGTCTTGTAAGACGGATTACTGGTGGCGCGAGCTGTCCAACAGATATCGACTCACGCCTGTTTTCATAAAGAGCTTGACAGCAAAACAGCCGTTTGCAAACACTAGCATACAGCTTTGTACTGGTATGTTCGGTACATCAGTGTACGCAAGAGCTTATTCAACTTTCTGTGAGAAGAAGAATAGGTCCTTTCTTATCTTATGAGAGATTCGATTCACACACTGGCTAGAGCTTCTAAGATTTTTGGGTTGAAAAGACTACTTCTGGTTTGAACAAAGAATAGCCCTGTCATTGGATGGTTTCTGAACTAAAAGTAAGTATCACGTTATTCATATTTACCATAACTGAGTTCGGTACAGTAAATTAATCCAAATTCCGAACCTAATTCACAAATGAAAGTTTAATTTTTCAGTTTGAAATACGTTTTTCGTCTTATACTGTGAGTCAGCAGTAATTCAGTTTACGCACAGACGATAGATATTTGAATGAAAGGTTGCTAGGCAACCTATGGAATGAGTCATCAGCCTATTGCCGGATTTCGGCTGTCTGTTTTCGTCAGATGCAATCTGTCGTTGTCCACTGTGGTTGACTGTTTCTATACTCTCTCCTTCGTTTCACAATAAATTTATCTGAATATTTTCAACTTGTTCATTGACAATATACTTCAGTTTTATCTCAGATTGTTCTTTTGAGGTAGTCGACATTCTTATGACAAAATGCTTATCGAATTCAAGAAAATGGCAGTCATTACAGTCAACACAGGGGAAATTTGGTAGGACCGTCACTGGTGATTTTTACGTCTGTTTTAACAAAATCAAAGTGTGAATCATGATCAGGTTTCTTTGTCGCAAATAAACCTTTTTCTGAGTCTTCAGCCATGTAGAAAGTTATCGTTAGAATTTGTTATCGATGCTCTACCACTAGTACATAGAGATCACGTGAAGATTACTTCACTGATGTCCGGAACGAAATATCACAAGCCGACAGAGGCAGCGAATAGATTTGTTCATAACTATTCCAAATCTCTTCAGCTTCTGATATGACACATGGTTAGCCATTACTAATGTGAAAAATTATGAACTAAGTGGTTCCAAAAAGCTAGCTTTGAACTATGAAGTATGTATTTTGTTAGGGGTATAAGTAGTTGTTCAATTTACGTAAAAACATTCATAATAAATGGGCCTTGTACCGGACCGACTGGTTGATTGGATGATTTTATGACTTATTACCTCATTAACTGGTCGACTGACTGACTGACTGACTGACTGGTTGACTGAATATTTAGTTGCAAGATAAATCAACTGATTCATAAATTTATGGATTATTCATTCAATTGACAGATCAAACCTACGACAAAAATACGTGAACAAATACGATCAAAAATAAATCTGGATATATCAGTTGGTCATTCAATAGGATAAATTGGCAATGGCTACTGTCAAAAGCAGTTGACATTTCGTTTCACGTCACGAAACAATATTTTCTCGTACTCAAACTAAGTTTGTGTCATTCGAACACACAAATAGAAATCGCTTGAACTGGTCAAAACTCTTGACCGTTCAGGTGACTATTTATTTGGTATTTCCACAATTTTGTACGCCTCTCCACTCACAGACCGTGACGAAGACAATATACTGCGTTCGCAACTTTCGGATTGGGCAACTGAAACCAATCGGGAGTCATTTTCTGGCCACAATGAAAGTGGTATTCGTACACGTCTACTATCACTCCTGGGGAGAACACCGATACGCGTTGATAACTTGCTGGTTCTTATTCTACTTTGAAGACAGAAAGTTGAATGAACTGTCTGATTTCTGATACGTCACACACACACAACTGGTCCGGAGAGGAACTTGAGACACGATATCTATTAGTCTTCTTTTTGAGAACCCCTTCAGGTCAGTACCTTTTCGTCCAAATCTTTTGTAGGCATTTTGCTACATACTTTGATTTACCTGCATGTTTAGAAATGGAGTTTGTTCGTCACTTTGTCTGATTCAAAGAAACGGAGTAGATTTCAACCATGACAGATGTACGTTTCATGCTTCTAATCACCGGAAAAATGTCATTCTGAACATGTGTCGTTCAATCGATCCCATCAGTAGGTGATTTTTGCCTCGGAAACGAGAATGAAATTTAAGAAATCTCATGAGTGTCTAGAGTATTATTTAAATCTAACTTTCGTCAACAACGAGGCTGGCCAGTACGTCAATAATACCAACCATCTCCACATGCGTGCACACATACACACACCTCCACGGTTTTCATCGTGTACAATCTGGAGCTTGATACGTGTCACCATGGAAGATATTTGTGTAGAACTGCATGCTGCTCTATAACCAGAAATATTTCACAACCTCTCTTTGTTGTTTGTTTTCAGTTCGAAATAAAAGTTTCCGTATTCCAATGATTGACGTGTTGTTGAAACTCAGCTGTCTAAAGATCGCAAAAAGAGAGCAGATCCACGTGACGTATGAGATCAATTGTTCACTTCTAATCTATATTTGACAACATGAAGAAATATTTCATTGATATCTCGTCTCATGGGTTTATATGCTATATCAGAGACTGTCACTACCTGTGGTGGTGGTTATCGTGGCTCGCGGATTTATGGTTTTCATCGGCTCCAGTTCATTGATTTTAGTATTTACGTTGCAACGGCCGTGTGCACTGACGATATCATCTCGACTGGCAATGAAAAGTTGACAAAGTAAACTCCAAGCCCAGTGATCAGATTTTGAATCTACCCAGGTATGCAGCTCAGGGTAAATAATGTGTAGGTTTCATAAACGGTGAATCACGGGGTCTGCAACAAATCGGTTACGTTGACAAAATAATCACGATAACGATCGATATCTGTTGTCTTGTCAAATAAACTTATAACACGCATCACAGCGTTAGGAGATTATGCGCATATGCAGCGAAGCTTGTTCTGGTCTCGAAATGAATAAAGTTGTGACTTCATTTTCATATATGCGTGTGTACATATAGAAACACCTGGGCACGTACAAGATGAATTGTGTTCGAAAACGTGAGAGTGGACCAGTGTAAGGATAAGTGTACAAACACCTTAACTGTTATTGAAAACAAGAAGGATTGTAGAATTTATTGACGACGCCTTAAGCCACAGTGACATACGTACCAGAAAATCCGGTTGCACTTTTCACAGCTAAAAGTCCGAGTCGTAAGCCATATTCGAACCAGTGACCTTCTACGTACTGTTTCGTGACATATCGGCTGAGATAGTAACTGCTCGGTAGGTACACCTCGCCGATGCGATTTCGGCTTGCACCGTGGACTTCTGGGTGCGAAAGGTGTAGATAAATTCAGTGAAGTGACTCGTTACTACATATACCTAAAACACTTTTTATACTTGTAGAATTGGTTATGAGCCTATTCAGTTCATTTTGAAAATCCCCAAACTTATATATCCTCAAAGAACATGACGGCAGTGGATCAGGTTGTTTTTGGTAACTTTATCTTCTGGCTAATGAGGTTACCCATATATATATATATATATATATATATATATATATATATATATATATATATATATGTGTGTGTGCGTGTTTCTGCTTGTGTGTGTGTGTGTGCTTTCACCAGCGATACTACCAATGTCGAAAAAACGGTAGGTGAGGGAAGGATTGTAAACAGCGAGTGATTGGAAGCTAGGGGAAATATCTTGTTGCAGTTTGAAAGTAAACAAAGTGATTAGTGTGAATTTGGGCCAAAACACTAGTCTAATTTGACCACCTTCAGTTACGCAAGTTAGTCACGTGGATGTAACCATGTTTGTAAGCAAACTTTGATGCTTGGCCAGAATAATTGGAGAAACTCAGAAAACCATTTTGAGGGGAAAATCAATGAATTGCGAAGCATTCAGCGACTGCTTTTATTGTGATTGGTGGGACATTCCAAATCGCACAGAATGTCTATTCCTCTTTCACAGTGTGTCCAGTTTCTGTGAAATGCTCTACAACAGTTATGGAAATAGTCTTATTTCCAACGGCCCAAAGAAACTGGTTTTTTCTCCCTGATCAGTTCAAATTATGGGGTTTGTCTGGCGTGAATAAACAACTAGATGAGAGAATTACGATATCCAGTGAGAATTCTCTCTCGTTCAGATTATCAGCTCTTTTTTCAAGCACAGCTTATTCCGTTTAAATTACTCGTTAAATTGAAATATCTGCTTCTCTGTGAGATTAAATTATCTTTCTTCTATTTCATAAATCAGCATAGCGTGCAGTGAAATTAGGTAAACCCCATGACTCTATGAATTTGCTTACTGTACACTCTGGTCAAAACTTTTAGGACCACCTTAGTTCGGTCGAAGTGCTGACATGCGGTCGAATTCCAATTTATGCAAATGACAACTCTCTCAGTAACTAAGAACCTAAAACAGACAGTAATGTTCAGCGAGAGAGAGAGAGAGAGAGAGAGAGAGAGAGAGTAGTATCAACAGCATGAACTAGAGTTTGACCATATATCAGAAATACCACCGAAGTGAGGTGATCCGGAAATTTTTGGACAAACTGTACAATCGGAGTAAGACTACTATCACCAAGGTGAGCCAATGATTGGTTTTTTGCCTGAAAGAAAGATAGATTATCAGACGAAAAACAAAAATTGGTAAGATGCCCTGTGTTCTGCTGTTCTGGGAAGAAATGGTAATTTGAATATCGCCGTTTGGTAGGATTATAGACAAACCTGGTATGGGCGGTTATGTGTTTTTGAGTGGAATTCACGAGTCTAGACAGCTAGGGGAGTGATATGAAAAGTCAGATAGGGAAAAAAGGGAAAAACAAGAAACGAATCCGGCAAAGTTTGAAGAGAAAACTGAGGAATTCGTATAACAGTAAGATAGTGGCTGTAGATTTGAAGTCAGGGATAGATTCTTAATAAAAACAGAAGACTTTGCACAGGACCCAAACTAGAGTTCAAGGGTGGTACGTAGTTGGGATTGCCATAGTGTAAGAAGATAGGATGAGGTAGCAAAGAGTTCCAGGCGGAACCATAACGTGATATATTTGGATATTTGAAGTTGTATCAGAAATCTGAACGAACAAGAAAACCGGGGTATCCTCCATCTCAGATTTTCACCAAGTACCCTGCTCTCACCTGTGGCTCCACAAAGTTGAAGCATGCATGAGCTGTCACACCGCGGAAAAACTCTGGAGGGATGGGCTAAACCAAAAACTGAGAGCAACCGAGGTTCAAAATCCTCTGTGAGACCGTGTTCGGCAGTCGAAAGAGAGTTACCCCTGTGAGTACAGACGAGGTTTACTGTATAATTCAACGTTTGTGAAAGAAATCTGTCGAAATGACGGGGATGCACGAACCCCTGGATTGAATTCGACTCAATCAAGGAGCTAACGAGTTCCTAGGGAGCCACCGGCACCGATGTATCAAGCTGCTGCCTTGAAGCCCGCCCTTGTTGTGCATAGGCTAAAGATATGCCCTCCAAAAAAACGGAACGTCTCTTGTACCAAGAACCCATGAACACTTCATAATCAAGTTATATACACGAGGCCAACCGCCCAGTATGAGCAACCGTAACCAGAAACATTCATGAAGCCTTCTTATCCTCCCCATGGAGCCAGCCTTACTAACGTACGAAGTGAACAATCTCGTGGGAATATGCGAGGAATTTTGAGGACCACGGAAGAACACTAGCAGTGCTCCGGAAAGGACACTGTCGACATGCACCGAAATCAAACGGTCCTGGAGCGAGTTTTGGAACCACAAGATGAAACAAACGGCGAAATCAAATCCGAGAATTTCCGCCAGAAGCCCATCATACCAGACCCGATACGAGGCCTTAGATATTCTCACAGACACTACAAAAGCCGCGGGAATCGATTGATGGAATCGCGAAAGATATGAGCATATATCTTGCCGTGGGAGAAATGCCCTATGAAAGAAACTGGAAAAAATCAATCATAAAGCGAAGCCAATTCGAGTACACATCCTCAGGTTATGCTTGACTAAATCCCGTCTGAACCGGGAGGTACGTATTTGTTTGACGTGAATAGTGACAACCTGGAATGTCTGGCTGTGATAGAAGAAAAGGATGGGACCATGTGGGAGGAAATAAGCTGAACTAAAAGAAATTGTGAATAGAAAAGAGTTGGAGGGGGGCAGCATGGTTGGAAATGAGTCAGCTGCCTGTAAGATTTCTGATAAGATGGTGTCGGGTACTACCAAGATGAAACGACAAAAATTGGGACCAAATTTGGTAAAAACTGCATTAATGCAAGGCAAAAATAAACAACATCCAGATAGGCAATATACTAGTTTGTCAGATTGGGGCTTAACGAAGTTATCCTCGGCTGACTATCGAATAACTAATCCGTGGTTGTACGTTGCCGTGGTGGCAGAAATGGGTTAAGGATAAACGCCACCGATAAAATGCTATTTTCCTCGAGGCGCACAGCGAGGCCATGTGCGTGTACACCATTCCGGGATTATTTGTCTTCCGGGCTTGAGAGAGGAAGGAATGAACACATTTTGCGGGAGTACCACCACAACATCCAATTCTGAAATGACAGTATCGAACGAGAAAGCAATTCAGGAGTATAAATCCAGGAACCCAGGAAATCAGGAAAGCCGTAACAGTTGGCAGATACGTATCAACAGAACGCGTGACAAGATGATATACTGCAGATTACAGAGGGACTTCGCGAGCGAAACAAGGCAATAAGGCTTTGGTTTCAGGTGCCAATGAGAGAGGATCAGGACAGACGGGAAAACAAAGCAGGAACAGTGAATAGTAAAATCACAGACTTACACGAATTGGGACTTCCATAGGGGAAGGTGACCAATTAAAGAAGGTTATTTAACACTGCAAACGCTTTCACATTCCGATCTAATTAGTTTTGGTTTGAAGACTGCTTGAGCTCACCGCTGTTGTAGGCATCACAACTCAGCAAAATATTAATTTGATCAAACGAGTTCGTTGGCATTATTCCTGTGAACAAGGTAAGTATGTCATGTAAGTATTAGTCAGTGCTACTAAGTGAACGATTAGGAGAGTGAAAACAATGACGTGGTGAACTTAGTTCGAGTTCTGTTCATGTTAATTGAAACTCAACCGGAAAAATTGAAACCAGATAGTCCAACTGCTTAGAGTGAATGCTTAGTAAGCACACTCTTTGAAACTGATAAGGTGGTAGACAGCATAATGTCCTTCTCAGTGATGAGTTTTGTCAAATGAAGGATAGCAATTTCAGATTAAAATAGAAGCTGTGGAGAAGCAGACTCCAAGCAGTGATGCCAAGAGTCAATATCGTGGATCGAACCACAAATTGTTGTAGATGCAAACTGAAGGCGAGCGCGTAAAGGCAAATGTTTTCTTTTGTCTGTAGAAGTTCATAATGAAAGTAGGTAGGAAAATCAGAAACCTAGGCCATGAAGCAACGAATCGCATTGGGCTTCACTCGGTTAGGCTTTGTACTGCGCTCAATGATAGAGAGTGTCTACCACTTACCGCCGTATAAGTAGAGCCTAAATACGCCCTCTTATGCGTGTTTTGTATTGCGTGCTGAAAGCTGAGTAGTGTGGCGGAACAAAATATGGCTTCTATTTTACGGTAAAGTTTACAGCGAATAAACGCGTAAAGCGATCGTTATAGATATCCCAACCAGCGAATAGATAACTGCCGGTCATAATTTTTAAACTCACTTCACGGAGACTTGAATCCGGCACTCTCCGACATAGCGAGTTCATGCTGGTGGGGCGCTATAGCATGGGAATCAGTGATTTACTATCAGGAGGTATTATTTCCTTTGCTTCCCAAAAGTTTTGTCCATCATGGACTTATATCTTCTCCGTAAGCAGCGGTAAAATCTTTTTACGAACTAATGAATCCTCTAGAAATTTTAACTTCTCTGTGTATTCACTACTCTCGTCTACGTACATCTAAACAATTCGCCCATCCAATGTAAGTCAACCCTTATGATTGTGCCAGTTCTTGCCTGAGAGAGCAGACTGTCTATGTCTTCACTGAATAATAGAATGGAAAGAGTATTAAATCAATATTTCACTTAATTCTCCCGATTCCAACCTACACGAATCAGGGTACCACATGTAATTTAAATCGGCTACATACGAAACTTGTATTAGTTCTAAGAACTTGATCTGTTTGAATGTTGACCTCATGTGTTCTGTCAAGTTGGATTTACATTAATGGTAGAATTTTACTGCTCAATAACACGGCGTAGTTGAAATCGTTGGTAGGTTGTCGACCTTTCGGTCACCACGGGCAACCTTTTACATTAACTTTACCATGATAAGTGTGTTCCGGTGAGGTGGTGAGCAAATCAAAGAAATTGTGTTACTATCCAAGGCTTCAGCTTTGCCGTGTGGCGTTCTTCATCCTCGTGTTGCTAAGCCAGATAGTTAAACGTGCAACTACCAATAACTGCTTTATGAATTACTTCGAAAATCCTCAATCTCCCGTAATTCATTTCAATCTAGTAACACCGTCATTAGCTTTTCCAAGTCAAGATAAGCTCCCTTCAAACTAGACACCTGCCATCTGAGAGGGATAGATATCGAACAATTGACGCGAGCCGTACAACCAGAATCCAACCTAGCTGGCTTAGAAATTCAGTGTGGGGGTTTGGGGTCCGGCATATCCGGTTTCAGTTACCACGCAGTGTCTTACGACGACAGGTACTACTGGCTAGAGATAAGTAAGCAGTCTGATGAGCCAGTTGGCGTTAGGTTATCCAGGCCACCTGTCAAATTACACCTCATTTGGACAACACAATAAGAAGTTTTTCTAAGAGGCATCGCACCATGTTACTCTCGGATTTTTGAAAGAAGAATACTTGTCTAGCATGGCAGGTGAGGTCGAACTCCAAACCTGTCTTACGTCATGAAAAGTCAGTAGACAGACGAGGGCTGATGGGTTATTCAGTTCGATTATGACGGCGAATCTTAGCCCACAACTAAAATTCTGTGTCCAAAACTTGTTATTCGTTTTGATTCT
Organism: Fasciola hepatica; assembly: GCA_948099385.1. Taxonomy (NCBI): domain Eukaryota; kingdom Metazoa; phylum Platyhelminthes; class Trematoda; order Plagiorchiida; family Fasciolidae; genus Fasciola; species Fasciola hepatica. The sequence continues at coordinate 11,732,591 of CANUEZ040000019.1, forward strand.
GACGTCCCTATGTAAACAGCTGACTAACATGCGCAGCAGAAACCCTTTCTTATTCTTTTCCGTTGAACGACTCCTCTAGATTGAATGTGTCCGTACACACGTTAGTCTGATTACCGAGAAGTCAGCAATGTTTTTCTCCGTTTTCACATGGCCCGAAAAGTCCTTCCTTCTCCGGAATCCGTGTATTAGTTTTGCATCCAGTTAGTTCACACAACTAGCACGTGATTTACGACCCATCATGATCCCCGATTTTATGTGCTTTATGAACGGTGTGAATACTACCACTTACATAATCGGGTAAAATCCACAGCACCTGCGAACACACATCCAAAACAAACAACTGAATGAAAAGTTTCAAGTAGTTCTGTCCTGAAATTTTACGTCTGCCTTATTCGGCAATCAGTTCGACAAGCTAAAGTGGACGTAGCCGTAATCAAAGTCATAGGCAAGGCAAAATTTTGAATAGTGGGGGGGGGGGGCGGCGAACCACTGTGTCCATCTGAGCTCGTCGTTCACCGCCATATACGTCACAAATAGTTAAACACTACTCAGATACTCGGAGGCACTAAGTATTGGCCGTCAACACTCACAACTGTGCAGACACGGAGATGGGCTAATTACGTTAGCCGTGCCTTGGCAATGTGTTTTTAATTTCTGTCACTTGCTGTACGACTCAGGCAACGTTTGCTTTTGATCTTATGAGGACTTTCAGTTAACCATTCCTGAATGATCACATCATTCACTAGTGAAGAGGCAGTGAAAAGTTCCGGAATGCATAATGCAATCTAATGCTATTAACTTGTGCTCAAGTTTATGTCCGGAAAGTTTTTTTTCAAAATGGCGAACCCCAACCTCAAATGTACCAGCTGAATACCTTTTTAAATTCTTTTTACAGAAAGGATTGTTTGCCAGTCGGCCCAGTGCAAGGACCATCTAACCAATCGATTGCTTTACATTGGCTAATTGTTTTGAACAATCGAGCTAGGCCGAGACAATCAAATTAACTCTTGCTACTAATTAACTCTCGTTCAACGATTTCTGATCGCTGAGCTTGACGTTTAGGCCGCAAACGTTCCATCACCAGTTGAGATGACGTCGTCAGTGCGCAGGTCACCTCGACTGGTGATGAAACACTTACCACCTAAATTCCAAACTCAGCGATCAGAAGTCAGTAAACAACACCAATCTGAGCTACAATCAATACCAATTTTCAAAACTATTCAGACGTAACTCTGGCTTTCAGCCCTTCGTTACACGCCTTGGTCCGAAGCCGCCCGCGTGGTTCATTTTCAAGTTTTGAACTTCCCAGATAAAAAGTGGCAATTCGCCAACAATCACCAACCAAGCGGTCAGTAGAATGTTGTGATGTTGTGTCCAGCTTTCCCCACCGCGCTGGCTTCGAACTTGTAATCGTAGTACGACACATTATTGTGTCCAGAGTTTCGTGTTGCACTGAAAAAACTAAAATTGGAAATAACTGATAGCATGTAACTGGCTGTGACTCCCATCCTGAAGCACTTTGTCATTAGTATATTATAATTATAATAATAATAAAGTAAATAGGAAGCAAACAACGGAAAGAAGACACAAATCGTGAGAAAACCTTTGGACGTATTTACATCTCGCAATACATGCATCCTTTTTGTTCTCATTGCCTGGATAAAAGGAACACAATTATTTAAAGGGAAAATATTAAAAGAGAAGAATGAACCGAAACATGATTTTTGGGGCTTTCTTGCACAGTTACGATAAAAAACCGAAACCAATCGAAGTGAAATTTCAGTGATACCCGTTATCAAGTTCACTATGTAAAACAATTTCAAAGTTCGCTTTTGATATTCGAAACCTTTGTTAGAAAATGATATGCTGAATTAACAATCGATAATGATTTCTGTTTTTCTGACCTCTTCATTCATCTGAGTAAAAGATGTTTGAAAAACAAGAGGGTGCACGATTCAACCAAAAGTACTATTCATGAAGATCAATTATGACAGGGCTTTCACTGGCTGCAGCCCTCTTACTGAATTGTTGCATACTGTTGTATAATAAATGAAAAAAGGAAGTAATGAGAGTGTTTTTTAGTGTTTTAAAATCCGGTGGCTGGTTGTATTGAAGAATGCTTCAAAACGACGATGTCTAAGGACATTTTTTGCAATAACTCGATATAAATTTGGCATAGACCATATGGTATTTTCTCGGTGTGAGTGACACCAGTGCAAACAAACATTGTTCAGCATTCCAAATATGGGAACTGGTGGCCTGTGTGGCTGCTCCTTGTTTGTCAAAAAAGCAAGCTTTGATATTCAGTGAACCAGAGCACCGCCGTTAAAGTTAGTATCCTATTCATTGTTTTTTTTCGGTCAGATGTACTTTACCTCTCGCAGAAATGCCAGGTACCCTCTTTCGTTTGTAGTTAATGGCAGATGTCGCTCAACTCATTGTGTCTAGCCGTTAAAGAGCTGCGTGTAAGGTTTACAGAATATTTCTGGGTATTCTCGGGTTTCGTACTATCCTTGAAGAATCTAGTCATTTCAGAAAAAGATTCAGTCTATGGATGATTTGACAGGACAGTACCGGGTACGCATACCTGATGACAGGCGGTAACCGCGGAATCAGGGAAATTCAAACCTGTTATCTAGGTACAAAACCATACCACTACCTGCAAGGGAATAACTTAGCACACTGTCAACAGACGGCCTGGTTCGTTTGGTAAGCAGCACGATAGTTTGACCTCCAGCCAGCATGTCTTCGCCTGTCCTGAACCAAGGACAAGACTGAAGCGAAGGAAGCGGACGGTAGAACCAATTAAGTGCCAGCTGAGCCGAATCAACCAATGGGGTTTGTTACGAGACCAACCACTCAGAAGAGTTGACAGTGAATGACAGGTGGACCAATAAGGTCGTGGACCAGGATTCGGCTATGATAACCATGCATCGTACATAAACTGTTTTCTTTGTACTAGCAAATCAAGATAGTTCAAAGCCAAAACAATCTTCTCGCTAGAGCTAATAGGACGGTTCAAAGCACTTACATCAAGAGTCAGTATTCTATTCATGACTGAAAAGGTTCAGCATCGTCTACGCCGCTAAGAACCACTGTTGTTGTGGATATTCACGAAAATCGTTTTGATATGTATAAATCTCATTGTCTTTTGGTTTGTTTGTTTGTGTCCAACTACTCCCACTCAGATACTGAACTAATTATCACTCTACGGTTCAGTCTTCCGTGATTCGCAATTGCACCTCCCATGATAGCAGCTTTATTGTCTTGACCCCAGAATTATAGCAATCACGGCACTGAAATGAAAAGATTCATCTGGTATCCAAAGCCTATCTTGTGCACTATCCATTGGTCTTGTGCTAAGGGTGATAATATATCAATCCCAAATTCAGACAAGCACGTTGTACCATTGTGAACACTACTAGATAGACATCAGGATCAGAGTGGCCACACACCTCAACAATGTACTCCTGGCGGTGCAGAGACAATTACAGCTCAAAAAGGCTACCAAACGAAACAGGAAAACAAAAGCAGAGGAATAAATGAACGAGAAGGAATTTGGTACTCAGTTGATAAGGAATAAATAGATAGAGGAAGGTAGACTCTTTTGCAACAAGTAAACCAACAAAAACGAGGACAAGAGAATGAGAGAAAAAGTAAGTCAACCTGGTGGCAAATAGCCGGACCTCAGTTCTTGAGCAACATTTGTGGCCGATTTCATTCAATAACCTTCGAACAGAAAAACGAAACTGGTTCAGAGGTTCAATATAATTTGAACTCAAAGAGAAATAAAGTGTAACTCTTGTACATGATGGTAGGCTTTAGAAACTGTGAACTAAAATCAAGTCTAACACAATAAAGTTGGTGTAATCGAAAAAGTGTGTCGCGACAGAAACTAATCTGCATCACGTTGAATGGAAGAGTGTAATGTTCAATGCACTTAGGAACGAATTTTTCCAAACATCCTTAAAGATGGTACTGCAACTCTGTCGGGTGAGTTCATTAGACGGCACAACGTGCTTTCTGTTTAGAATCGTGAGAAAAATAATTTCGTTTTGCTAGAATTAAGGGCATCTATGAGAAGAATAACCAAACCAGGGAATTTGCCATGTTGTCGGAAAATCCCGATTCTCTATAAGTACTACTCGTTAGCCGTGTTCTAACGGTGACCAAATAAGCAGTGAACTGCGTCCAAGAGGAAAATTGGAACAAAACATCTAAATATGAAAGACTTTTGTGATTAAGTTCGTGTTCGACCAAAGTGCCTTCGATCGATGGAAGAACATAAACTGAAGCAACATTTTGAGTTCTATTTGACTCCGTTTTGTATTCTTCTTATTACACACAACAGTTGCTCCACTTGAGTTTTGTTCATCCATCTTGAACTAATTTACCACGGCAAACAGACTGTGTTTTGTGAGCACTGTTTGATGTGATACTGCAAACTTACTGATGCATGCAAGCATCCAAATTGTGATCGACTATCAACCCTTTCTCTCGTGACCCCCCCCCCCCCTCCCCCCTCCCCCCCCCTCCCCCACCATTTTCTTGTATATTCAAACTATATAATTTATGCTTGTCGGAAGTGAAAAGTTAAAATTCAGTGCCGGCTTAATTTGGTTCTGATTTCCAATAGAAGGATATTAAATTCTGAAACGAGTTTATTGCGGTCTGCCTTAATTAAGTTCCGCTGTTTTTTGTTTCCTTTTTAGTGAAGCTAAGAACAATGAAGACCGATTTTCAGTCCAAGTCGCTCAGAACTAGGATAGATGCATATTGTGAGCAGCATATTCTTACGAAATGAAATCATGTTGTGCGTCATTCGAATTACCAAAGTGCCGTGATGGAACTTCTTGCCTCGTCGGAATTATTATTGCAGTGAAGAACAGTTTTCACCGAGCCTTCCTAGTTGTTTTCCTAACGAGTACAACTGATTATGACTGAATAGTTTCATTTCTTTCTCAGCATTTCTGTCGAGATACTTACTCTCAGTTTCAGTAGGGTCAGTCCAAATTACTGGCAAAGGAATCTTAACACATTTTGTATTACAGTAGTATATTTTGTCTAATTAGATTATCTTAAAAGGAAACGAAAATCCTCACTTATTAGCAGCCTCCTTACACAACAATGATGAAGGAATCCAATCTTCTAGGTTATGGAAAATTCACTTCCAGTTTTCGCATCCGAAAATCCAAAGCTACGAACCGGGATCGAACGGACAACCTTCAACTTACCGGATAGTTGCTCTATCAGCGGAGCAATCGCAGCACGGGCAATCAGACGCGAATGATCAGCATCCACTATTCCAATGATGCATAGCAACCGTTCTAGTTGTTGTCATTGGACTAGCCTCGTCAGTCACCGTCCAATAAGACAAGCGGCACACGGCTGAACGAGATCTAATGGATGCTGTGATATATTGATCGTATTTATATTATTGGCCCGTGGAGTGGACCTTTGAACGCAAAAATGCAGGTGGATTTTCCACAATTTATTTGATTGGGACTCCTCGTACCGGTAATGATCTCTACGCAGGCCAGTCTTCCTCCATTATCGACTGGGATTATACCATTTTCCAAAACTTTACTGTACAGAAATTCATTTTTCTCACTAGAACTAGCTCTCCTTTAGTGACCGAGATAAATGATTGCTCTGGCGTTTCTGTATTCAGCAGATAAATATCACGCCTAGATCGTCCCCTGTGACTCGACTGAACATATCCGATAGGACAATACTGGCTACACCACATTTCAACAGCAAACGCCGGTTCTTCCCGTTCGCTTTCTCTCGTTCTGTCTTACATAATGGCTTGTCATATTCAATCTTCTGAGCTTGTTTGTATGCAGTGAAACTTCGGGCTTTTGATCTCAAAGGGGGAACTCGATCTACCCGATCTACCATGTTTCAAAATAGCTTGCTCCCGGAACTATGCGCACCAAGCACTGACAAGGATAGGATATTGAGTACGTGTTCTGCCGGCATTATTTGTCACACATTATTAAATGTTGTGGACAATGTACCAGGACCATCTGACTTCCGGGGTTTTACTTTATCTGACCGGTTGAAACCTGAAAAAGAAGCTATAGCACATCGCACCGCGTGTGGAGGTATTCGAATCACCACAGGCAGTCACCATACATTGGGAAAACAATGACTGAGCCATAAGCCTTTAAAATAAAGACTGAGAACAACAAGTAGCTTTCCTGTATTTTAATGTTCTAGCGAATCAGCGTTCATCACGTTTCATTCAGACAGCAACAATCAGAGGAAGGCGGATAAGACAGCAATAGAAATTTCACGGCCTTATTCAGATTCTCTGATAACCATAGCTATTGGTTTCTATATATGACCAAGGAAAATGCGACCAAAACAGAATCAATATTCCGTGAACTTTAAATATGTGTCGGCAAGCTCTGAACGGAACGATCAAATTTGATCATGCCAATCGTGGACAAGACATGACCTCATTTTTGTGAGGTTTCCCTCTAAAAAGAAAAAAACAAGTGAAACGAATAGCGATATACTGGGGTTGATGAAAGTTGAATGGGTCGCCAAGTAACTTTCTAAGTTTAAACAGCCACACCATTCACGCTGGCATGGGGATGGGAAAAGCTCAGCAATTTAAACCTTTATCCTTAATATAATGGACGAGGTTAGAACTCCAATTCATCAGGGCTACTTGTACTGTTAGGGGAATCAAGTAACGCTGAAATTGAGAGCTGATTTATGAGAACTGATAAGGAATCAAATCACAGCAGCGCCTAAATGAACCACTTAGTGCATGCAACACAACTTTGTCTTTGTTTGTTTTAATTATCTGCTTTCTAAAGTGATAAAGGTACAATATTTAAGGAAGGAGGTCATGACCAGTTGACCAGAGGCGGAAGCTGATTCGAACTCGGGACGGAAATGCCTAAAGATTAACGTGATAACCATTTGACCATCGCAGGTATTTCTGTAGACTCGTTACCAAACCTTTGGTTTTGATTTTTACTTACTGGCTTAGATTATTCTTCTTTCAGTCACTTAGGTCCTAAACATGGACATCCGACGAGATTACTCCAGTTGTGTCAACCATCTGTGGTCAAATGGTTTGTGTTGTGAAGTAAAATCAGGGAAAAATCGGTTGAGATCTCTAGGCCGCCAACATACTTACCCAATGTGAGCCTCGAGTTGGCCGCGTTCCCTTCACTGTGCTACCATTTTTGCAAAACAGAAGATCAAGAAAGATTCGAAACACTCATTGTTCGTGTATTACAGTAAACAAATCCAGTCACTTAGGTAACCCCGGTTTTGCTGTGGGCGCCAAATAATTACGTCATGCTGGTAGACAGAAATCTATGGTAGCCTATTTCATTACCACGCCTGACCTACTACGGCCTCATGGGATTATCCGTTCGAAGTGTGGACTGGATACCGGCCATTCCCGTTAGTCTTATGAGCCTTAAAGGTCACGAAACGAAAAATGTTCCCTCAGTTGCATAGGCTCACCCTGAAATCACCAGTACTAATTGATCAAAGCCCAAAACCTTGTTGCGTTGTCAGTGCTACCTCTTGTACCATGGTTTTGCACGTTCGTGCCCTTGGTCACCTTAACTTTGTTTCGTTTCATGGTCTATCTAGTCTCGAAAATTACCGCATAATAGAGAGGCTGGATGAGTAACTGAGTTGTAACATTCAAGATCTGACGCTTGTAAGATTTTAGGAGATAAGTTAACATTGTTTCACTGCAAACGTTACACCTGTGACGGTGCTTCCTGAAAAATAATACATGCTTTCAATACGGTTCATAGAAGACAGTCAAGTGGGAAATTGATGAAGGACGATAGAAAAAGCAAATACATCACCTTTGTTTTTAACTGCCCCATTAAATCCAATAAGAGGACTTTCCTGCCTTCAAATAATCTCAACTTATTAAAGCTCAACATATTGTTTATATAGGAAGAAACAATCACTGTCAACAATCATTGCAGCACAAACTAATTGGCTCTTACTTGCATCGAATAGGCTTTCTTCTGATTGGTTGATCGATGGTACGACCAGCCACCACTTGACAGGAGCTTGTCCACTTCTTATTGATCCACTTGCGAATCTGCTGGCTTAGGCACTGACCTGGATTCTGGACAGGCGCTGACCAGCTGGTTGCTAACGCGACTTGGCCGACTATCGACCATGAATCAGAACCCACCCTAACAACCACGAGATCGTAAAAACACGTTGTCAATCCTAGTTGGCTATCTTCGGATGACGCAACACCCATTTGACCGCAACACTTTTCTGAACTGCCTACGCAATAAAAAGCGCAAGTCAATTGAGTTTTGTCAAGGCCAGTGAAATTCATCGAAGAAAACAATTAGTGTCAGGAGAGAGATTTTCTGTTCGTTTTACTATCCTGTGGTGATTTTGATTGCTTCTGTGCTTGATTCTAGCCGTATTTTCGTGTTTCTCGTTTCACCAGGGAGCACTATGTTCAGAGGTCACAAAATCGTCTCGAACATAACACGTGCAGTAGCCCAATGGTGGCTTGTTCGTTTGTCCGAAGAACACGTACCAAAAAGAACATCATTGTCAACTGATCTGTTGGTTTCACGGTACAATTTATCAGAAGCCGTTCAACAGGTAGCATTCCCATGCCTCTTTGATTAGAACAACTCCTATGATTGTCTCTGCATCCAAGTGCAATGAAGCTTAACAGAATCCTTTTTTGGTTCACACAAATCACAGGAAGATTTTAACACACATTACGATCGTGACTCATTCACCAAAATACGAAATTAGTCCCTCCGTTGTGGGTATGAAAAGTAAGCTCTCACGTGATCGGCCTGAATAAAAAACGAACGGTCACTTCGGACGAGATTCGACAAGTGTAAAATATGAGAGAATTCAAGGGAATCCGTCTACCCACCTACGCAAATTAAACGTTCAAAAGTAATCGATTTTGCTGCAAATAATTGCGTCTGTTCAGATTGCATGGTTATTCAGGTTCTCAGAAGGTAAAATAGCTAAATCCCATAGTTTTAAAAGTTAACTTTAAAAACTATGGTTAATTCGTAACTTTTCGTGATTTAGGGACGGCCACGGCTTTTTTAGATCTCGTTAAATCATGCCGAACGGTTGTGGAGCAGTGGTAGTGCCAAAGATATTCGAACGCAACAACCTCGTCGATCCCGCTCAACTAGCAAGGTGATTGGTCTGTTAGCAAAGACTATTCACGGTATCGTTTGCAGCCTTTCAACAACGACGCATGTGTTTCCCGTTAGGGAATCGTAAAAGCGTCCCTCAGATCCATATATTACTAGTCCAACTTGAATGTGTCACACTGGGACGCTTCAGTGCTCGGCCACTACTCCACGTGTTGACTCCGGGCCGATACACGACTGAGCATGAGAGAGCGGTCCTAGAAATCGGGCTGGTACCTCGACAATCGAGTCATCATCCCGGCCAGGGAACAATCCAACTGGACGGAGGTGCAAATGTTTCTGAATATTTTCATTTGAACACCGTGTCATTTAATCAGTAACGTACTAATCCCACACTGTGCTAATGTGTTATGGTTTTGCGGCAGAAGACCTGTGCCATCGGAGTACAAAGTGGAAATCATGTACGAAGACCGCCTGTGGAAAAACAGCAAATATGGCACGTAGGTTATCACCCCCCCCCCCCGGCACCCGCCCGGATTTTTACAGTATACATATGAATATGCTGTTTGATCCGTTGTCAATACAGTACTCCTCTGGTAGCAGACCAGCCCCATCTCTATGACTCATGCGATGTGCAGGCATTGTCTGTCCGGAATTGACGCTAAGGTCGGAACGAACGGAATCACGAGTTACACGACATCGGATCAGTGGCGTTGATCAACAAGTTAGGAAAGGAAGCCAATCAAGCTGTGGTTGACCGCACTACTAGTCAATCAGAGGTGACGGTCCCCAAAATCAATTGAACTGATTAGCTTTGTGTAACAATTAGTTAAGGTCCCCCAGCATCCTATATAAACATTGTCTTCTGCACTCATCAACTAACCTTATTCTAAAGCGAATAGTTCTTCTTCCTGGAACTGGTGGGTCAGCTCAGAAAAATGCCTGTCCTGCTTAGATTAGCGGCTAAACAGTCTATCAAAAATAAACAAAGAAATTTATTTCAAATTGGGAGTCACCAAGCAGCATCTGGTTGCATCGGCTCGAGTTTTGTTGATCATTCCAGTTGATCAATCCGTTCAAGTTTGAAGAAACCGAATGCGCGCGTTCTGTGCGGTAAGGATACGGAAAGTATTCGTGGCGTGGACTTGTAAAGCCTTCTCGTTCAGGCGGTTAGATGCGTTAAGTTATAGGGCTTTTGATTCCAGCAATGCCGCTATTTCCATCAGAACCCAGGCATTCTTCCTGCTTATTATTTCATTTTTCCTTCATTATTCATTACATTTCCTGGTGGTTAACTGAAAGACTATAGTGGGAAATCTCTGGGTTAGAGAAATGGTGGTTCGAATTAATTCGACCCGGTCGCGAGAAATAACAGTTCATATGAATACTTCGACAGATAAGCTGTTTGTGATGCTCACTTTCAGTTGGGTAGTTTGTCTCTAAGTGTGATAATTAGTTGTATATTTGGATAAACGTAACAAGATATTTCTTTGTCCACTAATCGCGCATGTTAGTATTAGATTTTTGATATCCTTGTTCAAAGTTAGACCGTATTTTTTGCTGCTTTCACTTAATCCGTTTTTCAGTAACATCGACAGGAATTGTGCACACACTTAATGGAAATTTATTTCAATTATCAAATTTTTATGTCGTCTTCTTATCTTCACACAAAAAAATCGGTTTATTGAGAACTGATTCAGTCCGAGTAATACCAGCACAACACATCTCCACCGAATGCGAATGCCGTGCGATGAAATGAATAACAGAACTCGTGCCCAAGCACGCACACATATATAGCTATACACACACGTCTTTACACACATATACACATGCATGCATACATACTACAACGCGTGCATCAAGCTAATTAGAGGCGCAACAGACCTGACAAATTCCGTGGCCACTTCGTTGGATATCTTCTACGTCCAATAAAAGAACGAAAAAGCATGCATTTCACATTTTTGTGAACGGTTGGTCAGGAAGAGGAGAAATAATTTCAAAAAGTTCATTGTGACACGAAGAACAAGACTACTGCGAACAAGCTGTTCTATTCTGTGAATTCACTGACCTAATTTGAATGATGAAGTTATCGAAAAAACATGTTCACTAAGGTCTTGTCGCTCCTGACTGGAATAGGTTTCAACCTTTGTAATGTAACATCGGATTGTCAACGTTTTTTTCCAAGTCCTGAAGAATACTGAACCTTTTCTGGTTTCCTGCTGATACTTTTTTTGTGACACTCTACAGATTGGTCAAAATGCAGTACTTTTTGACTGGGCGCACTTGCTTGCTCTGATTGTAGTTTGAGCAACTGTAAATTGTCGATTTCCACAAAGTGGAGGATGAGAAAGGTTTGAACAGTTCCCTGCATAACTGGAATCCCAAACACACGCACAGTCTGTTTTCCAGTGCATATGATTTCTTTTTTTCTACTTTTGATCTACTTAACTGTTCATCATTCGAAGTGGAGGAAAAGTTTGAGATCAGGGCTTCTTTTTGTTGGCTATAAAAGCCTTCATGATCAAACCCAGACATCAGAGGTGCAGTTGTGGACGTAGAATTAGGACCACGGCAAGTGACCAGTTCCGTCTGATCTGCATGCCGAACAAGTAAGTGGATTCTTCAAGAGTTTATGCGAATAAGTTTGCCAGGCATTTTAATTTGATTCGTGGGGTACAAATTTAATAGCTTCTAGATTACCATTTTAGGTCTGTTCTTGAGCATACTGTATTGGGATTTTCCCCACTGTTCATTGTTACACTAAGGACTCATATGAAATCAACCCATATTTTTCCATCACCACTACTTTTTGATTGATCCAAAGGTGTAATTTATTCACCTCATTTTAATGTGACCGATAAATCAGATAATTGGCGGGCGGAGCCGATTTTCGGATCCGTGGGAAAAATGTCCGAAAACGCCGATGTGACCTTGTCGTTCAGTAAGTACACGCCCGCGGTACCACATGGTGGGTGCTGTTCACGCTTCACTTAGCATCTAACCAAAACAAACTTGTGGATCAATTCAATATCAATTTCGTCTTGGATTTAGGAACACATCTTCAGTCTTGTTCACGTGTTTTGGTCTTCCGTGTGACTTAGGACGAAAAGACCGCGCTCTAGTCAGTTCACTGATATTCCCTATTCCACAAAGCAAGAGCGAGTCAACTTCCTTTACTTTTTCAATAACACTACAAAGATATGAATGAATATAGACTAAGTACTTTGTAACCGAATGAATGACTAGTATTTGATATATGCTTCATCATACCATTGTAGCTTGAAAAGTAGACTACACGGAGATGCTACGGATCCATTCAGTCAAGTAAGGTGTCAACACAATGAAGAAAAACAAACAATCGGAAAACATTTTGGTAAGCTTATTTTCGACTTCCGCCAATGCCGTTTTGCAATACTCACTCATTACTAGCAACGACAGGAAAGCTAGCAGTAGTGTCCCAGCCCAGATCATTATATATATATATATATATATATATATATATATATATATATATATATATATATATATATATATATATATATATATATATATATATATATATATATATATATATATATATAACACGGATCTGGTACAGACAGCGTGCCAAAGAGACCATGGGATAACGGGAAAACAATGCACGAAAAGAAAAAGGACAGAAATAATAGAAAGATTCTTTTTTTGCAAGTTTTTCCACACACGGTATTTTGATTTTTTGGTTTGTATCGTTTGTGGTTTTTATATATGGAAGAGAAAAAATAGGGAGCCAGCACAGAATTCCATACAACATTGACGCCACTGACTCCGATTTGGGGCCATATCCGCCAGCGTATCAAGCCAACTGTTTTCGGTGTCATTCGTTCTCCAACCTGGTAGGCGACAGGACCCCACTGCGCCTAAACGGGAAGTCAGTTTTTTTAATTTCTCCTCCATGTCATCGGTTGTCCACCACGCCACCGTTTCCGATCCTGTCCAGTGAGAGCGAATAAAGCGCGTCGAGGTAAACGCTGAGCGGGCATCCGCAAGACATGACCTAGCCACCGTAGCCGACGAAGAGAAACAATTACCCTGAGTGATGAACAGTCCATCCCGAATACTCTCCTCCGTACTTCATCATTACTGACGTAATGTAGCCACCATACTCGTCTGATTGTCCGTAGAAAAAGGTGGTCGAATACGGCCAGCCGGTGCAGATCCTCTTCTCCAACTGACCAGGTTTCGCATCCACAAAGTAGCCCCGAGTGAACTACGGCGTTATAGTTCTTCCTTTTAGGGAAGGCCTGATGTCGTGACAACGCCACAGGTGCCTTAGGTTGGCAAAGGCCGAACGGGCCTTAGAGATGCCCACAGAGATCTCGTCTCCGATACCTCCACCAGTGGAAATACAACTGCCCAGGTACACAAAGCTGTTGACAGCTTCCAAACCTTCCCCACAAAGAGTGAGTGCAGGAGAATCTCCTTGCCAGTCTTGAAGAAGCATTTTGCATTTGGATGGAGCAAAGTGCATGCCATACTCAGTGACTTCGAGGGCCAAGTAGTTTAAGGCATCTTGGACGACTTGAGGGTTGTGTCCCAACAAGGCGACGTCGTCAGCAAAATCTAAGCCAACAACTCTGGTGCGCGGTAGAAGTTCCACATCACTGTTGGTAACACCGTTACAGGTTCTTTGGAGCAGATAGTCTATTATGAAGTTTAAGAGGACGAGGAAATAGGGCATCTTTGCCGAAAGCTAATTGAGACAACAAAGGACTGGGATAGTTGCCCATAGACCCTTACTCTACCCGAGGTCTGTCGATACATAACTTTCAGAATGGAAACGTACTTTTGGGCATGCCGTTCCTCAAAAGGCAATTCCATAGGGCAGTCCTATTGGCAGACTCAAAGGCGGCCCTAATGTCTAGAAACACAACGATAGTTGGCCTTTGATACACGTGACAGTGTTCAAGCAGGAGGCGAAGAGTTGATATTTGGTCCGTGCAACCGCGGCCGGGACGGAACCCAGCTTGTTCTTCACGACAATGGGTTTCGCACAATGGAGAGAGTCGGCGGAGGATAGACCACGCAGAAAGTGTAGGAGTTCCAGGTGCAGTAGAAGCAGCGGGTGGCCAGCTGAACTGGGATCGAAATTGTTCTGCCCAGCGGTCTAGTCTGCGCGACAGGTTTGTGACTGGTGTCCCATCAGTTTCGCGGACGGTCTCGTTAACACCCGTTTTTCGCGATCCGATGGCGCGAATGAGTTGAAAGAGCTTCCTGCAGTTGCCAGAGGCAGAAGCTGCTTTCATCTCCAGGGCACGCTCTGACCACCACGTCTCACGATCAGCACGCAAACTATTCGTCAAACGCGAGTGGAGTTCACGGCTTGCTTCATTGTATCTTGCGTCAGCAGAGATTTGTTGGCGGTTCTCAAGCAGTAACAAGGAGTTTGAAGAAACTCAACTTCTCTGGGTGTGGCGGACGGTACCACAACTGGTCAGGCCAGCATTCAGTAGGGCTCCTTTCAGTCGCTTCCAGTGCTCATCCGCATTAGGTGGGGCGGTGGACTCCAGTGCCTGGGCCAGCGTAGTCTGAAAGGATTCCAGCACCAGAGGGTCGTTCAGCTTGCCTATATTTAGGCGAGGATAATTCGAGTTCATCGAGCCCCCAAACAGCAAGCAGATGGTAGAGCAGACTAACGTGTAATCAAAATCGAGGCAGGTTGATCAGTAAAAGCGTCAATCTAACACGCTTCCGAGCCAACGGTAACTATTCGCTACATGATCGATTTGATACCATTCCTGTGTTCGGGAAGGAGGATGCCAGGTGGCGATACGTCGTCTGGAGTTACAAAAGTTTGTGCTTGCTAGAAAAAGCTGGTGATCAGAACATGTTGTCAGCAATCTGTCCCCATTGTCCGAACGACTAGAGCTGAAGCCAAACTGCCCTCCTAGATGACGTTCAATCGCTGTCAGGCGACCGAGGCGAGCCTTAAGATCTCCGGCTAGGACTACAATATCTGTCTGCAGCGCTGTATGCAGGAGCATATGAAGCTGTTGGTAAAACTCACCTTTGTCTACCTCCGGACTGAAGTCTGTCGGGGCATAGGCGGAAATGACGAATACGTCGCATGTGCGATCTCAATGTCTAGTTACTCGGCAGGAACCTCGCAGCCGGACTGCACAAAGTCGGCTATTGACAGGAATCCAGTCTGGCATAGCCGCTTCAGCTCTACGGCTCAGATCAACACCAACACCGGCCTGGCCGGCTGCTGCAGCGTCCAGGTCTCCAGACAGGCATAGATGAAAATTGGTACTGGGATTAGCTGGGAACGTTAGTTTGATCGTGGAGCTTGGGTCTTGCAGTCTTGTCTCTGAGAGGCAGCAGATATCGATCGAGAGCAAATCCAGTGTGTGAGCAAGACTCGTCTGCTGTCCAGTTTGCGTAAGAGGGCGTACGTTGTAGCTGGCCAATTTGAATCGTAGGCTAGGTTGAAGAAAGGTGGGCTCGGTGGTATGATTTGCTAGGACAATCGTAGGGCAGACGGTTCTAGCGGAAGTCAGGCCGAAAGAGGCAGCCATAGTAAGGCAGTTTTGCTGCAGCGTAGCGACTTGTCTGGCACCTAAAGCAACGGGAGAGGTAGGGAAAGGGTGGATAGGTTCCGAGTGTGGTGATGAATGAGCATATGATCTTGCGATGGCGAACGAGCCTGTAAGACAGTGAGATGAAAGCGAATTTGTATGAGAATCCATGGTTCAGTTTGTGGGCATAGTACTGCCAGGTTGCCCAGGCCAAAGCAGGTGGTTTTCTTAGGGATTCACAACCGGAGCCTTTAGCTATCTAAAGCTTCACCCGAAGAGCAGTGGGACGGAACGCGGTGTCCTAAACCTACTGGGGGCCCGTGACTGATTGCTCGGTTCATACGTCCTTCAGATGAAGCCAAACATCCTGGGTGCCCCTAGTGCACGCCTTGGCCACAGACTCCAGGAGCGTAGTGTTGTACACTTCACACGCCACCTGTAGTTGGTTTGGATACAGGGTTTAGCCATCTTCCCTAGACTGACTATTAGTCAGTCAACCCGGTGGAGAGCGCCGGGTATTCACCTTCGTCCTCACACTTTTGTGCAAAAACACCTCCGCCCAGGGTAGGCAGTTAGTAGGACTTCCTCAGCAGAAGCTATTTGGTACGCGTGGTCAACTGGGAGCATTTCGAGAGGTGTTCAGGGTGAGCGGCCAACTCGGAGTCTGAGCCACCCACCGCCGACCATACTGAGGCATATTGGAGGCCTGACCAACGAATAAACAAATCAGTGTAACAATACTCTCTAGCACGGAGTCAAACAGCAAATACAATGTCAATAAACAAAAGAGTTCACAGTCTATGGATAAACATCACAATTGCACAAATGGACCCTAGATTTGATTGTTTTCCCTTGGCTCTGTAAAGTTCGAAAGTCTGATGAACAAGCTCCATCTCATGATGATAATATTCACTTTTCTCGTGCATTTTTGACTTATGTTGTTATTTTAAGGCCAACCCAAAAACTACTAGGCTTGGTTGGTTTAGCGAAACATGATTCCATTGTATACACATTACACACTCTGTCTGTCAACACAAAAATTCTTCTCCTGATTAACTTACAAGCACACGTTATACATCAACTAACTACAAGCAAATCATGTCTGTGTAAAACGATTATTCGTACCTGATGAAATATTCACATCACGAGAAACTTAACAAAAACAAGAACAGTTTGTGTATCAAGAGGGAATCTGTGTTTGAGAATACACTCCAAATCGATACATGTACAGAATGATTCACGTGATTGCTCACTGTGGTTGTGAACAACTAAAATACTAGTGAAGAACAAACTGATTCAGCTAATCCCAACATGATTGTTCACTCATTCACAGGCTTTTTATTTTGGAACGTCTGATACATGTGGCCCTATTAAAGGTGCGTTTCAAAGCATCTGCGAGTGCGAACTAAATTGGTCGGTTGCGGTAAACTCAGTGTAGTCAATAATTCGTTCCTGGAAATTTGATGGATGTTGAAAGTAAGATCGATTGAGATAACCGGTTTCAAATGTGGATCGGTTCCCTTATCTCAATCGATCGAAAGTAATCTGAATTCAGACCCTGATCGCGACACAAATCAACAATATTTTAGCTGCTGATTCTGTTTGTAGACTCTAAACCGATCAGCCAGGGATCTTTAGCTACCTTTGTCATGATGGAACGATAGACAGCATCGACTGAACCCCAGTAACTTATCATCAGTGACCGAAATTTGTAGTGAAGGATAGGGTTTAGGTACCATTATAGAACCATAGAAATTTTTGTGTTCCTAGTTAGCAGCAGAACACGAAATAATTACACTCCATTCATTTCTATGAATGTAGACACAAAACCCGATCGTAGCCGATAAGCAAGCAGCCACGTGCGTAGGTAATGTCACTGAGCTGAGTTACGAGAATGGCCTAGAGAACATTCGCCTTAGGTCAGGCAAGGTCAATGATGGGATCGATTAGTCAAACACACTGCAGGGACTGAAGCACGAATGAATGTCAACGAGAGTATGTCCATGCACGAGAGTGATACTGAACAAAAAACTTTATCCTCAATGTACAACGGGCGACAAAGTCTTGACTTTTACCTTAATAATGACAGTAACTGTACTAGTATTCGCATCAACAGTAGTGGTAGCAGTAGTCGCGTTAGTAGTTGAAATCGCAGTAGTTTTAGTAGTAGCAGCGCCTGTAGTAGTAGTAGTAGTAGTAGTAGTAGTAGTAGTAGTAGTAGTAGTAGTAGTAGTAGTAGTAGTAGTAGTAGTAGTAGTAGTAGAAGTAGTAGTAGTAGTAGTAGTAGTAGTAGTAGTAGTAGTAGTAGTAGTAGTAGTAGCAGTGACACTAATAGCAGTAATAGTAATTACCGCATAGCACTAGTAGTATTTACAGTCGTATTACTGGCAATACCGATGTGATGGGACATAAAACAGTGAATTAACCAGCTCCGCTGTACTAATGGTGGCAAACAGGACGTACACAAGCTGTAATGGTGGAAAATTGAGCCACGCATTCAACAACTGCAAGAAAACAGAAAATCAGGTCATTAAATAAAAATTTTCCAGGAGTTATAACACAGCCCGCTGGCTCATATTGCTCCCATTTGTAAATATCTACGAAGCTTCGGATAAATTGCAGTTTGCCATTTGCCTTAGTAGACTTGATAATAGTGCACCCGTTTCTTCAAATATGAAACCGAGCAGAGCGGCGATGCATTCGCTCGAAGATCCTGTGCGTAATTTATTTGAATCTCTGGTAAATGATGAATCATTCATAATTTCTACGTCAGTTATATATATATATATATATATATATATATATATATATATATATCATACGTGGTTCAATTCCTGGAAATTTTTCTCCAGAACCAGTATGACCACCACGAACGTAGTAAAAGCTCCGTCCCGAACTAAGCACCCACTAAAGGAATGAGAACGCCGGTTGAATGGGAATACAATTCGAAATTGTAATATGCTCAGTCTTTATGTGCAAGCATTCGTGGATGTAAT
The DNA here is from genome assembly GCA_948099385.1 of Fasciola hepatica. NCBI lineage: Eukaryota > Metazoa > Platyhelminthes > Trematoda > Plagiorchiida > Fasciolidae > Fasciola > Fasciola hepatica. Next base: position 11,751,281 of record CANUEZ040000019.1, read on the forward strand.
AAAACAACACAAAGTAATGCTTTATCACTCATCAGAGAAACCCAGTTCGGTTTGATTATATGGCAGCAATAAATTTTGATCCTGTTAAGGACTAACAATATGTATCATTATCAATTGCAGAAACAGTCAGACAACATTACCGACTGCGAATTGTTTGGCTTGATGGAGTTTATCGAGTTTCAGAATGAAAGCTTCCCACTCATGAGACCAACATGTTCAACCCCACCTAATTTTACTCTATGGCGGAAATTACACTAACCTCAAGAATTCTATCTTTGACGAAAAACTACGGGGTCCAATTTTAAACCAGAATGCCGAATTGTAGTCAATAACTTTGTACTGGAGAACAAATACGGGCGAAAAAATAGCAAAATCTAGCGCTATGAAAGTATCCTATCAGAAAGCAATTTGCCTCTAAATAGGCCGTTACAGTCATTTACACTGACTTCCTCGATACTCATTCTCCCCTAGGCCTTTAACGAGAGACTGGATCACGTAGTCACCGATATTTGCTCATGCGCCTTTCAACGCCATCAAGAATCTATCCGTTAATGCACAAAATTTGACTACTCTGTATAACTGACCAGCTAGATTACAAAACGATTCTCGACTGAGTACAGAAAGGGACAGCAGGCTGCCCGCCGCATGACCTTAACGCCGCGGAACAGCAACGAGCTCTGGGGTGCACGAGAATGGAATCGTGTCAGAATATTGCTTCTGGCTAGTGGTTTTGAACCACTATTAAATGGTGATAATCTTCCAGATTATGAAATATTTCGCGTCATTTAATATTGCAGATTAACTAAACCCACGAACCGAGGAAACGCCTGAAACAATCACTCAGTTTTGTCGTTGGACCTTTTGGAGAAAACACCTCTCATCCTACCCAAATTGTACGGGAAATAGTATTGGATGTACACAGTACACGAAATACCAATAAGCCTGCTCCGTTTTTCTTCCATTACTTTCATCCAAACCACTTATGGTGACCGAATTTCGCGCACCAATGTGTCAATCTACTACAATTCCAAATATGCCCGTTGATTTGAAGCATGGAGCTGATGAATACCTTTACCCCGGAAAATGTGCCCGAGAGGGTGTAGCGTACTACTCTGTCTATGTGGTACACTAAATGATGTCTTCCGTTCAGTTCGGTCTGACAGCCATCCGTTGAACAGAACAGGATGGTATCGAGCGAAGTGCCAAGAGACGCCGTTGAAGCTTCTAAAATGTTTGTTTCACTCAGTTAGTTCCGACCGATATGGTTCCAAGACACTCCAAACCAGAAGATGAGACCGTGTCAGAATGAAGGATTTATTTACAGCCTTTTTGTATTGCGCGGTGTTGACGACCAAAAGGTGTGTGTGTTTTACATTAAAACGTCGGTACAACAAAGGAGTGTCGCAACAAGGGACGTTGAAAATCATGGAAAAAGTCGGAAATGTACAGGGACCTACACAACTCTCCCGCCAGAGCGTTTGTTGTACAAAATAAACGCTCGATAGAAAAATAGAAAGAGGAAACGGTTAACGAAAGAAAACGTCAACTAACAAAGTCTTGAAATCTGACAGGATGTCGAACGTTTCTGCCGGAACGGCGGGTTACCAAGGAAGGTTGTTGCTGGCGGGTGTGGTGTAGTGTCTGGTGTGATGATAGAGTTTGGATCATCAACAGGAATTGTTGGTGATGTGTCTGTGGATGGTGATGGTGTCGGTGTTGTTGGTGATGGAGGTGTATCAAAATACGCGGGTTTTAATCTGTCAATAGAAACTGTGTCTTGCTTATCGGCTTTCTGAACCACGAAATATTTGTCTGTGCGACTAAGTACCTTAAATGGACCGTCATACGGTGGTGTGAGTGGTTTCCGAACAGCATCGTTACGAATAAAAACGAAAGGTGACGTATATAGATCATTATGTACAAAAACGTGTGTGGATGACGAGCGAGTGGGTGTTGGACGAAGGTGTGACATACGGTCTTTGAGTTGCTGGACAAATCGGGATGGGTTAGGACTGACATCAGTGTTGGTTTGAACATACTCACCTGGAAGGCATATGGTGGTACCGAAAACGAGTTCAGCCGACGTGCTGTGAAGGTCGTCTTTGACTGATGACCGCAGACCTAATAGAACTAGTGGCAGGTTGTCGCTCCAGTTATTGGGGTTTGGCTGTGATATCAGTGCTGCTTCGAGTTGACGGTGTAGGCGCTCTACCATGCCATTGGACGAAGGATGGTATGCAGTTGTTGTGATGTGTTTACAGCCAAGAAGTTTAGTGAACTCACGAAACAAAGTCGACTGGAATTGGCTGCCACAGTCTGTGGTGACGGTAGACGGTACACCAAATGTAGCAATCCAGTGCTGGAGTAGTACTTTCGCAATATTTTCTGCCGAGGTGTCGGAAATGGGTACTGCCACCGGCCAGCGTGTGAAACGATCAACAACGGTAAATAAGTGGGTATGTCCATTTGATGGTGGTAGTGGACCAACAAGATCCACGTGAATATGTGTGAAACGGACTTCGGGAACGGTAAATGTACTGGGAGGAGAAAATGTGTGGCGGTGGACTTTGTTTCTCTGACATTGTCAACACTGTTTAGTCCATAATGCAATGTCAGAATTCATACTGGGCCAAACAAATCTGGCAGAAATGAGTTTGCGAGATGCACGGATACCAGGATGGGAACGAGAATGAAAATGATCGAAAACGATCTTCCTGTAGCAAGTTGGAACGATAGGACGAGGGTGACCTGTAGACCAGTCACATAGGACTGTGCCATCGGCTGAAGGTAGGGGAGAATCCTTGAGCTGGAGTGTGGAGGATGTGCGCAATTCGAGCAAGGATGGATCATCACGCTGGAGGTTTGCCAGTTCCGTGAGATCGAATTTAGTCTGCACCGTGTTGATGTCAGGTCTGGATAATGCATCAGCCACAACATTATCAACTCCACGCACGTAGCGGATGTCTGTTGTGAACTGAGAAATATAATACAAATAGCGGATATCTCTGGGTGAATGTCGGTCAGGCTTGGCATGAAGTGCGTGTGTCAGGGGTTTGTGGTCAGTGTGCACACGAAATTGTCGTCCTTCCAAAAGATGACGGAAATGACGGATGGACAAGTAAATGGCCAGGAGTTCACGAGAAAACGTGCTGTATTTTGTCTGTGCCGCCTGGAGTTTTTGCGAGAAGAACGCTAAGGGCTGTAATTGGTTGTCCACTATTTGGTGAAGCACTGCACCGACTGCAGTATTTGATGCATCAGTCGTTAGAATTAACCGAGTATTTGGATCCGAATGTGGATAGTGCAGCATGGTGAAAGCTGTCTCGGCCTCGGGAGTGAAATCGACCGTTTTGACGTTGGACTTGAGAAGATCGGTTAAAGGTGAAACGATGATCACACAATGGGGAATGAAGCGACGGTAGTAGTTCAAAATTCCCAAGAAATGTCGTAACTGTGTGATCGTTTGAGGTGCAGGAAATGAGAGGATGCTGCGCACCTTATCTGGGAGGGGTGTCAAACCGTTTTGATCGATATGGTGCCCGAGAAAGTCGAGGGACGGAACACCGAACACGCATTTACTAGGGTTCAGCTGAAGTCCGTATTGTTGGAAACGTTGAAAGAGTTGACGCAAGTGGCTGGCATGCTCCGATGGAGAAACGCTGGTAATTAAGATGTCGTCGATGTAGCCAAACGCGAAGGGTAGACCTCGAAGCACTTCGTCGACGAATCGTTGGAACGTCTGAGCATCGTTTCTCAATCCAAATGGCATGCGAATGAACTCGAACAGGCCAAAAGGCGTGGTGATGGCTGTCTTGGGAATGTCTTCTTCGGCCACATGGATTTGGTGATATGCCTTTACGAGGTCAACCTTGGAAAAGATTGTCTTCCCAGAGGGATTTATAGAAGACGTTCGGGAGCGGCTGGCGAACGTGTCTCCTATCGGGTCTAGCAGCGAATACCAACGATATCCCCTCCATCGGACGAATAGAGAAGACGTAAGTCGGTTTACAGATGCGAGGTGTATTCTATATACCGTGGCACCGAAACAGTACCGATACGAGAGATACACCGAACGGAAAACGGAACGAAACGCGACGGCTGTGCAGAAAGCGAACCGCGAGCGAACGACCGAAAGTGAAAGTGATTTAAAACGAGGTCGACGGAAACCTCGGAAAAGTCAGTCCAGTAAAACGTAGGCAACCGGAGAACACTAAGGTCAATGTCAAACGTCAGAAAAGATCGTGGAGAAAATAGATCCAAAATGGTGTCCAGAAAATAGTCATTTTCTCAAAACGATCGAGGTCACTGCAGCAGCCCCCCGCTAGAAAGCACGGAAAGCTTTCGAAAAAATGTTAAGGAGGAGATGGCATACAAAAGGTACTCGTGTGCGCGAATGCGTGCAAAATACGTGAATGTAGCTGTGCTGTAGGAAGCTGACGGGCAGAATCCGTGGTATGCAGGAACCGTAGGATGATGGTCGAGCGTAAACCAGATTCGTTGCCAATGACGTCGGTTGCGTGAATCGTCATCAAGGTGTGCCACACCAATAACGTCCAGCGTCGGGTAACCGTTAACCAATATGATATCCGGAAGCCAAATCGATAGGTTCGTAAATGGCCAGGAACGAGAACGACAAGGCCGATCCAGAATGCAAACTTTGGTGCCAAAATTCTCCAGATTTCGTGGGACCAGCGAAGCGTACCATATGGCGAGGTTCCATGAAACGAAAAGAAACGGAAAACTGGTGTAGCAACCGCAATGGACTTGACTAGAATACAGTAATAACTAATGAAGTATGTTAAATCGTGTCGAAACGATAAACACGAAAGTTATTACTGCGAAGTGCAATGGTTAAGATCGTGTTTGACCTAGTCGCGAAAACGTGCTGGGCAAACTATCTTCCGACCGGAACGTGAGACGGGAGCCTCATTCACGGACGGGTGCGTAGGCGTGCTCTGCTGACTTGAACGTGAGACGATAGCCTCATTTGAAGTCGTAGCAGGCAACGCTAACTGCAGACCGTGACGTGACACGGAAGTGTCGTCAACAGGCAGTGCAGGGTTAACATCGAATCTCATGTCAGCGGGCGACACGCTATCATCAACGTACGCGGCTTTGAGATGATCGATGCTAACGGTATCGACGTGACCGTGTCGATCAACCTTAAAGGTCTTATCGTGACGAGAAATCACACGAAATGGACCTTCGTAAGGCTGTTGTAATGGTTTCCGTGCCGAATCAACACGAATGAATACATGTGAACAAGTTTCGAGTTCGGTCGGAACAAAAACCTGTCGTCGCTGCATTCGAGCCTGCGCCGGAGCGAGATTTTGCATGTACGTAGACAAACGGTGAACGTAAGTCTGTACGGCAAGTGAATCTGTACTCCGTGGCGTAAAGAATTCCCCAGGCAGTCGTAATGTCCTGCCGTAGACAAGTTCTGCGGCGGGACATTGGATATCTGCCTTTATGCAAGTCCTGATACCAAGCAGAACTAGCGGTACCGTTTCGTACCAGTCGAGGCTCTCGTGTGCTCTAAGAGCCGCTTTGAGTTGGCGATGAAAACGCTCGACTAAACCATTCGATGCCGGATGGTACGCGGTCGTGCGAATGCGTTCCGTACCCAGCATGTGAGTTAATGAAGAGAATAGATCGGACTCAAATTGTTGCCCTCGATTGGTAGTGATTGTGGAAGGACAACCATATGAAGCTATTCATCGTTCTATCAGATGTCGAGCCACTGATTCGGCCGTGACGACAGAGATGGGAATAGCCTCGGGCCACCTCGTAAATCTATCGATGCATGTTAGTAAATAGGTATACCCGTGTGATGGGGTCAATGGACCCACAATGTCTACGTGGATATGATCGAAGCAAGCATCAGGCGTAGCAAAAAGTACCGATAGGCGAAGCTACGTGCTTATGCACTTTAGATCGTTGACATTGTAGACACTGTGTTGCCCACATACGAACATCTTTATTCATGGACGGCCAGACGTATCGTGCAGCTACTAATCGGAGACTGGTTGCGATGCCTGGATGTGATAGTCCACGTAGGGCATTGAACACGAGACGTCGATATGCAGAGGGTACGACTGGTCGAGGTATACCAGTAGACATGTCGCAGAGTATAGTCCCAGCACTAGTGGCCAGAGGGACGGACTGACACTGTAGCGACGATGACTGAGCTGCTTCCATACATGAAGAATCCTGTGCCTGTGCTGCAGCCATAGCAGGGATGTCTAAAACCGGAGATTTAATGGCATTAAGCGGAATACGCGACAAAGCATCTGCAACGCAGTTCGACTCACCTTTAACGTGTCGAAGGTCAGTCGTGAACTGAGAAATATAGTCTAAATGTCTGACTTCTCGTGGAGAGTAACGATCAGACTTAGTATGCAATGCATACGTCAGAGGCTTATGGTCTGTAAAGAGGATGAAATATCGACCCTCGACTGCATGGCGGAAGTGCTCAACGGCATTATATGCAGCCAGAAGTTCGCGACCAAAAGCACTATATTTGGTTTCCGTGGGATTGAGGCGTCGAGAGTAGAACTCTAATGGCTGCCATATCCCAGAAACAGACTGTTGCAGGACCGCTCCGATGGCAAAGTCGGATGCATCCACCGCTATGCTTAGCGTGGCGGATGGAACTGGGTGCATGAGGAGCGTGGTCTGAGCTAATGTCGCTTTAATCTCCGAAAACGCTACTCGTGCGGCATCCGTAAGCGACAACTTACGTGGATTGTCACGAAGTAGGTCAGTTAATGGAAGCAAACGTTCAGCGGCATGGGGTATGAAACGACGATAAAAGTTAACTAACCCCAAAAATGCCTTAAGCTCCTTGATTGAGGACGGTACGGCATAATCTAGAATAGCGCGCACTTTATCCTCGCAAGGCTTAATACCCTCTCGAGTGATCTTGTGGCCGAGTAACACGAGTTCCGGTTTTCCAAGTTCACATTTATCAGGATTGACTACTATTCGATGTTCGGACAAACGTTGAAATAGTAGCGTCAAATGTTGGAAATGTTCATCTACGCTCGACGATGCGATTAGCAAGTCATCGATATAGACGTGAACAAATTCCAAGTCTCGTCTAATGCTATCGATAAACCTCTGGAATGTCTGAGCAGCATTTCGCAAACCAAAAGGCGTACGTAGGAACTCAAACAAACCAAAAGGAGTCGTGACAGCGGTTTTCTCGACATCTTCAGCGGCGACTGGGATCTGGTGATAGGCTCGCACCAAATCGATCTTAGAAAATACAGTCGTGCCGTGAAGTGATGCCGTGATGTCGTGTATGTGGGGTATCGGATAACTATCGTAACGGGTAACCGAATTTAGTGCGCGATAGTCGCCACATGATCGCCAGCTAACGCCATCTTTCTTAAGAACCATGTGCAGAGGTGAGGCCCATGGACTGTGGGAAGGACGAACAATACCTTTAGAAAGTAAAGTGTCAAGCTCACGTTTGGCGAAAACCAATTTGTCCGGTGCCAGTCGGCGAGGTCGTGCCGTGACTGGTGGTCCGTTAGTGACAATGTGGTGTGCCACACGATCGGTCACTGTCTCTATCTCTTCAAAAGGTTTAGTCAATATGGGGAATTTAATAAACAAAGACTGAAAATCGTGCGGAATGTTAGAAAACAATCCTGTGATTCGGTGTGCATCTGTTTGAGCTGCAATACCCGTAAATTTAATGTCCGACGAAGGATCGATAAGCTGCAGCCTACGTGAATCAACAAGTAATTCATAGAGCTGCAGAAAATCGATTCTCAGTATGCCTGTGGGAACATCCGCAAGAATGAACGTCCACAGATACCGTCGTCGTGGTCCCAGGTTGACCGCAAGCTGTCTCGTGCCGTAGGTAGGAATGGAGGAACCATTCGCCGCTGACAGCCGAAGCAAAGAAGCTCGTGGCTTGTCTTTACCAACCGGCAAGACAGAAACTTGGGCCCCAGTATCGACTAGGAACCTAGCGTTAGTGCACGAATCATGCACGTAAAATAAACGGCCAACCTGAGACTGATTGCCGGCGAGTACGGCCGCTTCTACTCGCCGGCGAGGATGAACACGGCTGTCTGCACCTACGGGCGGCTGGTCCGAAAACGCGGTGGAACCAACAAAAGCCGTTGGTAGGATGATCAGGTTTGGATGAGGCAGGTGAGGCGGATTCACGGCGGACGTGGGCAGTGGAGGGCGCCCGTCCGTGCCGTTGTTTACGTGGGCTACTGCGAGGAGTAGGTATTTTAACTCTGTCCTTGAAGGACAGGCGGCGCTGGATGGATCGAGAGTGCCGAGGCCTCTCCGGCGATTCATCCAGGTCGACACCCCTAGGATTGCGTGATGTCGTGGCAATGAGGGGATTAGCCCCACTGCCGACACGTGCGACAATTTTGTCAGCCACGGCGGCTGCTCGTTCCAAGGGCAAGTCCTCGCGGAGAGCAGTAACGGTGGTCTGAACATGGAAGGGTAGAGAGTCCAACCACAGTTCCTTAACTATCTTCGAATCCTTAACGGCCGGCCCTGCCAAAGACCGGAGATGAGCTAGGTGGCGGCTGGGTTTAGTATCCCCTATGGGGTGCCGTGCTAGTAGCTGTCGTAACCGTTCCTCCCGAGAAGGAAGGAAATGTTGCAGTATAGCCTCCTTAAGCCGATCGTACGGCTGCACTTGAGGAGGATTTAATACCAAATTCCTCACCGAGGCGATAACATCACCTGGAATTGCCTCTAAGGCATAGGAAAATCGTTGGCGTTGGCCAACAATCCTACGTGCCTCAAATTGCAGCTCTAAGGCTGCAAACCAAACCTGTGGATCATGAGGGATAAACGCCACTGGTTTAAAGGCAACCGCAGACAGAGTGAGATCTGTGTCGAGCTGCCCCTTATCCTCTGACATGGTTACGTTGCGATAATATATCGTAAAAAATATATATCGTGCAACGAAAGGAGGACGTGAAACAGCGATAAATCACAGACTCACCGGGCGGGCGGATAATTCAGGAGGTTCTGGAAGTTTTTGGGCTCACCCATATAGAAGTCGTTCGGGAGCGGCTGGCGAACGTGTCTCCTATCGGGTCTAGCAGCGAATACCAATGATATCCCCTCCATCGGACGAATAGAGAAGACGTAAGTCGGTTTACAGATGCGAGGTGTATTCTATATACCGTGGCACCGAAACAGTACCGATACGAGAGATACACCGAACGGAAAACGGAACGAAACGCGACGGCTGTGCAGAAAGCGAACCGCGAGCGAACGACCGAAAGTGAAAGTGATTTAAAACGAGGTCGACGGAAACCTCGGAAAAGTCAGTCCAGTAAAACGTAGGCAACCGGAGAACACTAAGGTCAATGTCAAACGTCAGAAAAGATCGTGGAGAAAATAGATCCAAAATGGTGTCCAGAAAATAGTCATTTTCTCAAAACGATCGAGGTCACTACAGATTCTGTGCAAAATCATGAATGTGTGGGATCGGGTACCTGTCGGGGACGGTGACGTTGTTGAGAGCACGGTAGTCTCCACAGGGTCTCCAATCACCAGATGATTTTGGAACCATGTGCAAAGGCGAGGCCCATGGGCTTGAAGACGGTCGAATGATGCCAAGATTCATCATATGTTCGAATTCAAGGCGTGCGATACGGAGTTTGTCGGCGTTGAGTCGTCGTGGTTGAAAGTGGACAGGTTGGCCTTTTGTAGCGATGTGGTGCTGCACAGCATGAGAGACTGGGTCGGTGAACTGACACGGTTTAGTGAGGGATAGAAACTCCTTCAAAATGTCAGCAAACGGCGATTGCGGGATCGCCAGCTGAATACCCAGAGTGTTGGTGCATTTACCAATGCCGACTGCACCAGGGTGAGAAATGCTACTAAACCCAACTATGGACGAATGGTAAAAGCAACCAGCTGGTTACGAAACACAGTGACCATTATTGTAAATGACTGAAACACAAAGTTCCTACGTGCCTGGTTAACTGACCGAAGGTATTTTTAATGGGTTTCAAGTTTAAACTTTGAGAGAGCTAGTCTGTGGTCTTGACGTTCCGGCACAATAACTACATTCTGGTGAGATTGGTCATACGTTAGGCGGTGCTGTCATGTTGAATAATCATGACATCTGGTCGATTTTCCGGAATCACTTGGAGCAAAGTTTGGTTCAGAGTCGTTTGCTCCCTTTCTATAACTGTTAGTTGAGATTTGCATTTTTCAAAAACACTCATCCCGGATCATCACAAAGCCATCAAGAAAGGCGCGACGAAAGCAGTCCCTGCTGATTGGCCTGAAGTTGAGCCGGAAGTGCACGATCTGTTCAGTTTCTCATCGCTAAACATCACATTATTCCATTCATCATTCCAAACAGTGCCACTCGTGACCGATTTGTCTCATTTTTGAAAACGGTGATCAGCCGTCCAAGTCATTGATCCCATATCTGTGCACTGCAGATGCAGTACAGATTGTAGGAGTCATGCACTTCGAACGCTTACTGTTCGGAGGACTAAGGAGACGACTGACTTGCAGATGCGGTTGACAACTACAGTCAAGAATCGAAAGGTACTTCGCTAATAAGTAGAAAATCTAAGTCACGAGCCACGGAATTATTTATGCGAACCTGAAGAGCAACGAACATAGAGACAGAAACGATCAGGGAGGACTTAAAAGAACGTGTGTCATCTTGGAGGTCGATTCAGGAACAGCTTGGTTGGGAGTGATAACAGGAAGTTTATACATGGGGCGACAATAAAGATGGTGATCACCTGAAATTAATGCAGAGTCACTACACAGCCTTCCCCCTAGAAGACTGACGGAGATCTCTTCGAAACGGCAAATTGTGACAGTGTTCACCTCTCCTGAAGAAAGGATCACGATTGGAAAAAAGACCAAAAATTGACAACAACCAGCAGGATATGGGCAACCACTAGTTTAGCGTCTGTTGGAGATAGATAAGAAAGATTCGGAAAGGGGAATTTGTTCGTCTGCAGGATTATTTTTATGGCTTGGTAATTGCCCCGGTGTTTACTCTAGGTGAACAGATGTTCCGCCTTGAAACGAGTGTGCTGAACAGTAGCAGCGGGATGCCTGCCAGTAAAAAGCTGGTCAGGGTTGCCAGAAAAATAAAGGCTAGGCTTGCAAAGACTTTCACGTGCATACTGACGGTGGTATAAGAGTGGCATTTCTTCTCCGCACACCACTCCCTGCAGCAGGTAGATGGAATGTTGGCAGAAAACTCCTAATCGGAAAAAGAAACTCAAGGGAGAGAAAAAAAAAACAAAAAAATGTGTACTACTAACCATCCTGAACGGTCTGATATGCGCTGAAAACTAACAAAACTGTGAAAATGTCTTGCTTTTTTTATTTTGAGAAAAAATAATCACGTTAACAATAAAACTTTACTCATGACTAGGTATAAAGGAAATGATGTCTACGAAACATACGAGTCTTCGCAAGACCCGACTGCGACGGTCGCTTTGTTCCAAAGGTTCGGGGTTTGCTGAATCCGTATTTTTTTTTGCTGCAGACCTGGATACGTGCATGATAGTAGGTGCTTGTTACAGCTGGGTTGGAACAAATGGCGTAACTACTTCCATGAAAGCCTGTTTCGGTCTGAATGCAGAAACCGTTTCTCGCATGCACTTATTTTCTACGGCGTAACACTTCATTCCGTCCTAGAAATTCATGCGGGCCTGAATAAGGAGCCTGAAGTGAGCGCCGTATACTGTCCGCATGCAAGAAGGCGTTTGTGCACTTGAACAGCTCTTTAGGTATTCACACAGGTATAACTCATTGTCTATTCGATTCTGCCTGATAGTCACGCATTCGCTGAGTCAGGCTTTGGGTGTAGTCGGAATAGTTAAAAAGCTGCTCATTTTGTCTTGCAATCAGTTTCCCCGGAAACCAAGGAGGATACCCAAGCAATAAATCGTTTGATGTTGAATGTAGGTCTGCTTTCGCCGAACTGTGAATGCCTAACACGACAAAAAGAAGAGTCACTTGCAATGCCGAGTTTGCGCGAGATCTTCAAGCTGATTTGAGCTGACCGCCGAAGCATTCGATCAAACCTTGGGCGGCTGGATGGTACGCCGTAGTTCTCACTTGTTTGCATCCGAAAACACTCGTAAGGGAAGCAAATGAACCTCGGATGTTGGTTCATTGATTCGTGGTCACGACAGCTGGACATCTAAATGACGCTACCTATCGTCCTGGAAAAGTGTGTGCTCTTGTTTCGGACTAGCATTCACGGCCGATAAGTGTTAACAAATAAGAGTGTCCACTGGATGGAGGCAGAGGACCTACTGGATGGAAGTGCACATGATCAAAAGTGCAGAGTCACTACAGTAGCAAGAAACGTAAATTCGTCCGAAGCTTCGCGTAAGAATCCTCTCGCGGCCGAATTGGAGGTTTTCCTTCGAATTCCACATTATCTCTCAAATATATAATAGTTAGAATCCTTCAAAAGGTTATGAATAAAGGTTGTAGATCTGAACGCTTTCTAGGAAACCTGGGATGTGCTCATCCATGGGTCATCTCATTACCGGAATCGATCTTACTTTCAGCATCCATCAGATTTCCAGGAACGAATTATTGACTACACTGAGTTTACCGCAACCGATCAATTTAGTTCGTGCTCGCTGATTCTTTGAAACACACCTTTAATAGGGCCACATGTATCAGACGTTCCAAAATTAAAAGCCTGTGAATGAGTGAACAATCATGTTGGGATTAGCTGAATCAGTTTGTTCTTCACTAGTATTTTAGTTGTTCACAACCACAGTGAGCAATCACGTGAATCATTCTGTACATGCATCGATTTGGAGTGTATTCTCAAACACAGATTCCCTCTTGATACACAAACTGTTCTTGTTTTTGTTAAGTTTCTCGTGATGTGAATATTTCATCAGGTACGAATAATCGTTTTACACAGACATGATTTGCTTGTAGTTAGTTGATGTATAACGTGTGCTTGTAAGTTATTCATGAGAAGAATTTTTCTGTTGACAGACAGTGTGTAATATGTATATAATGCTAAACGGAGGGATGACGCGATGTTCAAAGCCCTCTCAGCTGGACCTTGTATCATCCCTAGGTTTCGGCAAATGACAGATCTCTACCTCTAATCAGACTATGTTGGCTGAGGGAAATTCGTGCACGATGCACACATGAACACCGTTCATCAGCACATCCCTGAGTATGAAAACGAGCCTTTAATGACCAAGATTGTTGCATTTGTAGCTGTGTTTTGTGTTTTGTCATTCGTTCTTAGTTGGATTTAGCAGCATTTCGCACCCTGTCAGGCACTTTTCCCGTGGAAAATTTTTCATCTGCACGAAGCTTCAGATCCGTGTGCATATCTGGAGTAGTGGTACGTCAAACATTTCGTCACCATATATGGTTTGGTTGAATAGTAATTACGTAAAAACGGGGTAGGTCCAGTATTATTTCGTACAGTAAATAGCCCATCGAGGTCGACTATTTTTATGACCACTAAAATGAGCATAATTATATTGGTCTGTCCAAGATGTACGGGTTTTGAGCCCAAGGTAAGTGGTTTTCTTCACACAACAATGCAACGGAATTAGAGCTTTTCTAGTTTTTATTTTCATGTATTCAGTTCACTCCACTGACGTGAAAATTCTGGTAACGTCCTGCTGAAACGTCCGCCAGAGGTACATCTTGTAGTTCTGAAGCAGAACTTGCAATATTGAAGACTGTATGGACTGATTTCTGTTTGCCTTGTTTTGTGAGCGTTTTCTGGGACATTTTCTCAGATTTAACCTAGACAAAATCAGGCATATGACCTTAGGACTTTAAGAATCATTCACAGTTCAATGTACGATAGTGACACGGTCGTTTCGGACATTTGAGATAGTAACATCGTAACAAGAACGTAGCACAAGTTGACAAACACTTATACGAAAGTTATTTGGTTCCCAAGCGGAATTTTGTGTGTGCAGTGGTTAGTGTAAACAGTACCGATGCCCTCATTTAATGGGTTGGACAATTTGTTCACTAAAAGTATGGGTCGAGTTACTAATGACTCCGTGTAACTATGCCACCACGAAGGTAAATGATGGTTGCTTTTCATCTTTACCGCCCCCAAAAACAGTGGGTAATTTTACCCTTCTGAAGAATACACCTTGTTAAACTCGCCTCTGTTGCTGACAAAGAAACTAACCACTGGTTTCACCGGAGAAAAGAATAAGTCATACTGTTGGTACTGCGTGTTTTCTATTTACCTGTGATAGTAAAAAAAATGATGTAAACGCAAACCAACGACTGGTATTTCTATTTGAACCCCAACCAGGGTCGATAAGGATTACTGGAAGACATTTTTCCACTGCCCGATTTTAGCCAGGAGACTGTGTTGCTTAATGGAATCTGACGGAGCTCCGCATTCTTCTGGTCGAGCCGTTCTGTGGCCATCGATTTCGTGACCGCACCAGCCGATTTAACATGAAGCTTTACCGGTGTGTGGTAGAACAATTCCCAAGCAATTCATCAAAACAAGTGGACAACATTCCCGTGGAAGAGGAAGAGGACAGCATGTGTATCTAGAGAAGGATTTGTGCACTTTGACCAGTGTTGTGAATGAAGCGTAAACTCGGCTGGGAACGAAATCTTTCTCATTGCTGTTTGTTACCAGTCAATCTTAATCCAATCACTATCTGTCGTTTCAAAGTCAAAAAACGTTTTTTTTTTGTTTTTCCATGCAGAATATTTTTCGTTAAGCTAAACTCACGTGTGCCAGAAAAAATGATTAGGGAATCACCGAAGCGCTTTTTCTATCCATCCATTTACAACACACACCAAATAAATTAACATTTTGTGTGGATTTATTTCATTCAGTGTTCCCATATGTACTTTTTACCTCATAAGTGATCATGCTTTCATTGAAGAAGGGTAGCTCCGAAGACTTGGAGGAGTTGCCGGAATAACAGGGAGGAACCGAGAATCTGGAACCCTCGACACAGGACACCCTGTCATTGCCAAGACTGGCGACGGTAAAGCTTGATAAAGCTATCACAGACAGAATAACGCGAATCAGCTGTCCGAATAACCTCACAGAACACATGGAGAACAAAACAAAGTACGGAACAGGCCCCGTTTCCAATGATTCGTACTCAATATCAATACGTCGTACAATTTGTGACTTTTATGATGGGACAATAAGTGGGAGGATGATGTGAGACAAAGCTGGACCAAAGCTGGACCAAAATCTAACTCAACCGAAGATGAGTGTGAATAATGTAAGCGGTTTTTGTTTAGGATTTTTTGCGTGGGGCGTGGACCGAGGGGGTAAGATTGCTCCCATGGTCTGTTTGATTACGTGCGGAGGAGCACAGGAGCGAAGGTCTATCGCCTCCGCTTTGGCCAGAACGCGATAATTCACCGATCGCGACTGCCTACATCAAATCTTGTAAATCTGACGAAAAGCTTCGATTCGATTCAACAAGGTGTAAATGTACAACGCCCGTTGTTTATTTCACTACCCCAGTGTTCAAACAAGCCTTATGGTGCTCACAAGAATCGGTCGAATACATATTAGCACTTGGGTCTGCACTACAGAATCGAATAAAGGAAAAAATCCCGAACTTGACTTGTTTTGTAGTTTGCCAAAAAATGTTGCGTACTTTCGGAGGATTCGAATATTCTGTTTAAATTTGCTGTCACTCCAATTATCAAATTGTCTACAGCTGTCGCCTAAACCATACCATATGGATTGGAAACATTTTAGCTCAGCAGATATGGTTTATTTCGCGTGAACTGAAACTGAATAATAGCTTCTTACTGTTACCGAATTGTTCATTTAGTTGCCGTGCTCACATAACAATAGTCACTTGATTGTCTGCTTTGTCATGTCGTTGTTTTTGGGGATGAACTTCAAGGCTTTCTGTGAATATGTCCGTGCTTACTAACAGATAGTATTTTTCATGTTCATTCGCAGCGAAGCTCATGATCTTGAGAAAACAAAACGAAACTTATTCGTTTTTGAGTTCTTCTGTAGTCCATGTGGATTGGGATCTTCCCGCGGAAAAACAGTTTTAAATGACTCTCTGCGACTGGTTAATGCCCGTCTATTGTGCCCAGACTTACATTTAATCCCGGAATACTTGAAACCCCGATAACTTCGACGACCGGGCTTGGGAGTGCGACCGCTTGACAGCGTGTGTTAACACCATGGCTGTGAAGTTCAGCTTTTCGCTTAATCCTTTTCGGGAATCACTGAATTACTTTGCCGTTTCCTCGGTCCAATCAACCCATCAAGATAGGAGCAAATAATGGTTAGCCGTACAAAGACGAAGGTCATTCCCCTATTTCCAGGTAATCAAATTATTCGTCTTCTCTACGCGAATCAATTCAGGTCAACAAACATTTTATTTTTTTGTTTAAGGCAGGGTTTCTTACTGGGAGTTACAACACCAAAATGTGGTTGATTGTTCCTATTGTGAACTTGGACAGAATGAAGTTTGCTTGCCTTATGTGAGGTCAATTCGCAACAGAAATCGCTTTACCAAAAACTCTCTGTAGGGTAGTCCCCTCCCCTTAGGATAAAACCTCTCTGACTGCATTATCCTCCCTGCAAGAAACACTTTCGCCTAGCAAGAAAACACTTTTCCTTCGACTATCACTCTCCCTCTAAATGCGATACCTCTCAGTAAGAAACAGTCTAAGTGATCTGAACTGGTGCTTCTTGATTAAGGACTACAGTTCTGGAAGTATTTAGGTTGCATATTGATTGCGTTACTCACGGAAATATTTTCGTCCTGAGTCTTTGACTGTCATGTAACGCAGTGGTAAACAGAGACTCGCCCCATCCTCAACTGCCATCAAAACCGATGGCCTGGCTGATGAACCACGCGACTGAAAGAATCCATTTTGTTTCTCTCTCGTTTATATTCGTATCACTATATATGATGTACCAGAGACGCGATGAGATGTGAACTGTTTAAATACAAGTGGTCAAGGGGATGTTTCAGTAACTTACCTTCTATCCAATTCCTAACGTGTTTCAATGCACTCAGAGATTTGCAGTTAACCAACGTGTGGCAAAATGTGAGTGCAGTATACGACCAGTGGCAATGGTAGTGATGGTACACCCAGTTCAACGGGATTCCGATTATTCCCAAGCCGATGTGGTAAGATTCTGTTGGTCATTTGCCTACGAAAAAGTACACAGAATATGATGACCCAACCATCAACGTCCAAGACCAAAGGAGAATCAATTATGATTGTTTTGGTCCGAAAAATCAGCCCAAAAGACTTTCAAGAACAAAAGTTCTGTTAGCTCTATAGGTAGATAACTTTATCACTTCCTAACACTTCATTTAAGCCCAGTATGCTAAATTCGTAAAGCAGTTTAGCCATGAGCGACATTTTTCCCTTGCACAAAGAACCGATCTTCAGCAATTCGACTTCCGGCTTTAATAACTGAATGTGTATTTTTGTGGGAGATGTCTAAAATCAGTATATTTGTCTCACATTGAACAACCATTATTCTTGGCAGCCACAAATAAATCATTAGATTTCAACTGATTAGAAATACCAACAATTCAGTGATACTGGAAAGTACGTCATGCAAGAACAACGTTTCATCCGCCACTGAATAACCTATGAAAGCCCCGTATGGCTGTGTTTTCAGTTGCGAGCTTGTTGAGAATCATCAGGATGATAAGTTCTGGACATCCAAGAGGTCTTATCCTGTAGGATTGACAGGAATCAAGTGCTGAAAACCAGTCGGTTTGTCCCACCGGACAACGTGTTCGACTCAAAACCCCCACACACTCCGAGTTCAATCCACCCTACGGACTCGGTGGTCAAACAGTGCTGAAAGTCCCAAAATGTGAGGTGAAACATGGTCAGAGTGTTACTTCTATTGGTTTCCCAGTGGTGAACGGAGCAGTAATGCGGCTTGATAAACCATTCAGTTAAATCAACATTTTTAAGCAAAATAACTCACTGATTTTGTAAAGATGGATGGCATTGCATTTCTACCAATCTATATGGGTCTCTCTAGTCTATCTCCCCCAAAAAATCAGTCTCTGCTTCCGGATCGTGTCTTATAAATTGTGGTGTTTCTCAGCTGGTAAAACCGGTATCCTGAATCCGATTGATGCACTTGAACAAAGTATATGTTGCACAAAAAGACACAGACCAATGACCGAGGAATAGTTCGATGTTGATTTAAAAATGAGATGACGTTAGATTTAAGGTTGAATAGGGCGGAATGACGTGATAATTCAGTGTACCTCGTCGATGTGAATTATTCCTCATGGAAACATATCCCATAGATCTTTACATTTCTTCTTGATTATTTGCAATGTGATCCACGTGACACATTCCGAATGGTTATTTCACTTTCTGTTTCTGCGTATTTTTAATTTTATATAATATTGATAGCTCAGTTGTTGTAAATCAGAGTTAAATCAGTCACTTATGTGTGTCAGAAAATCGAGAATAACCATTCGGTAAAACTAAACAGGCATATTTGGGAAAAGGGGTAATTCGTCCGCATCAGATCCAAGTCGGCGACGGTCAAACGGTTAGCATCGTGTGTTGTGTAGACAACAGCGGGTTCGAACCATCCCACCGCCGGTCGCTTCTATCTTTTTCAGTCACTCCCGGATCGTTGCCCGTTCCCTAAATTGTTGTAATTTCTTGCACAAGAGATAGAAAACAATTTTTTTTTAATATTTACAGATGTTTAAAAATGTTTGTAGGCTCATTAGTTTTCCCATTCTTCTTAGTTCGACTGCTGGTCGATGCACCGGTAAAAAGAGAAATGTTCGTTTTTTAAACAATTCCGATTTTATGAACTCAGCTACTGAAAATGAAAGATATATTTCAACAGAACTACTTACCGCGAATACATTCTATCTAAGAATACCGCCGTTAAGAGTTGTCTACATCAAACATCACTGGCGAGCTGTGGTTCGTGACTTTCAACTGAAGGGTCGAAAAATGTCGCCATTTGCCAGTGGGAAATTAGTAATTTCTTGACAACAATCTACTCTACCCTCAGTGATCTGACACGGAATGGAACCTCTAATTTTCACTGTGCAATCTGTTTCGATTTGCAGGGAAGTGCACAGTTTTTTTATCGGCTTTCATACCACTGTTATTTGTGATCGTTATATGTAGCTTTCGGTTTGTAGTTGACTAAATAGAATTTGGTTTGTCAAGATTTATCCAAATGTTGTTCAATTCTTTCTACTTGCTCGGATCTTATAAACATTGCTCGTTATTTCCTCAGTAAAGATATTAACAGTCTACGAGAATATTCCTTCGACAGTTAACTTCATTTCAACCATCAAGTTGAAACAACGGACACCAGCTACTGCTGTATATTGCAAATCAACAAGCATAAAAAAACTTCAAATAGCAGCCTTGCAAACCACTTGCGGAAGTCAAAAATACGGTTGCTGACATTATTCAAGTAGGAAGATTGTCAAGTAGTACTTCAGCTCGGTACCATCAAACTGACGTCTGTCAGTTTTTTAGGGGTGCAGTATTTATGGAAACTTTCGAGTCACACGACAATTTTCTTCTCGGGTACTCTTTGATAATATTATTTCCTAGTGAATCACGTAATTCAAACAGAAAGTGTTGATTGAAGAATTCGGGTAATGTCATCAGGACAAATCAAATGACTGGGAAAATTTTACCCGAGCAACTACTTGCTGGGGTAAAATTTGCCCTGAAATAGACCTATCAGTATTATATAAAATTAAAAACACGCAGAAACAGAAAGTGAAATAACCATTCGGAATGTGTCACGTGGATCACATTGCAAATAATCAAGAAGAAATGTAAAGATCTATGGGATATGTTTCCATGAGGAATAATTCACATCGACGAGGTACACTGAATTATCACGTCATTCCGCCCTATTCAACCTTAAATCTAACGTCATCTCATTTTTAAATCAACATTGAACCATCCCTTGGTCATTGGTCTGTGTCTTTTTGTGCAACATATCCTTTGTTCAAGTGCATCAATCGGATTCATGATACCGGTTTCAATCTAAAACTCAATTTTTCCTTATGATTGGACAACCATCATTCGACGGTATAAACCAAGCTTTTCGGCCTTTGGCCTCGGCCGTCTTCGGACACATCCATGATCGTAACCCAAGATCCTGTGCTGCATAAAATCTAGTCCATGAATTTCGAGAACATCGAATGGTTCGATTCTAATGTCCTTAGCCCTAGACACTACTTAAACAACTTACACTGGTAAAGTGATAACCTTGAACTATCAGAGTCACCTGAAATATCAGGGTCTAAAATGAGTGAAAATATACGCTAACATATTTGGGCACTGTTGAGCTTATCTCCGCTGGTGATCAAGTGCATCCAATCTGAGATCTGTGCCTACCAACCAGCTGCTTGTGAATAATGTAAATAGTTGCTGAAAGTGGTTTTGAACACCGTCAAATACATTTGTCAATTTTTTCAATCTTTACTTTTCCTAACTGGTATTTCTGATCGAAATAATTCTCGTTAACCGAAATAGTTTAGATAGAACTGAAAAGTGACAAACCGCTGGAGATCATAGTGGGCAATATGTGACCGTCTAATCTATTTGAAATGGCATTAAATAAACTCGACAGATTTTTTTGTATTTCATATAGCCCCGCTTCTTAACAAGTATCACCGTACATCACTAGCCATCGAAACTCAACCGTGTGACAATTCAGAGAGAACGAAAATAAACGGGACAAAAAGCACGCCTTCAACAGTAAATGGTATATCAAAAGCACCGCAGGGCAGGTCAAATTATTGTACGGGGAATTGTATAGATGACCTGGCTGAAGCATGCTCAAGAGTTTTCACTCGAAGGAAAAGTGGTTAATCAACACATCATGGTAAGACTTTTATGTAATGTATGTATCTATACGAGCAGTGATTGTAAACAATGCTAGGATGTTTTGATTAGTTACAAAATGAGCGGCCCACAAATAGTTGTACGGATTGGGATACGTTCTGGTCCATTGCTTTTTTCACTGTCGTCCGTTGTTCGATGACTATTTTGGCACAGCTCATGCATTGCAAAGCTTTATTCAATGATGGACTTAGGAAAAGGTCTGGTCAATGGGACCAATGTCAGACAAATGCTGTCTGGTACACGGCCTTATAAAAGCAACCCCAGCAATAATTGCTTCACCTCATGGTTGACAATCGTCAAAATGCCTAAACGGATTGCTAAGGAAACATTCAATGATCTTGCCCATGGATTAGAACAGGAAAAGTCTGATACAGTCTCTCTTTACTTTATTCATCAAACACCAGTAGCATCTGAAAGGTCAGTTAGTTTTGCATCGTCGGTCGACTGTTCATAAGCACTCACTCAGAAAATTATTCCTAGTTTATCTTTATCAGTAAACAGAAATAATTCACTACTAGTGACGTATTGTTCAGCGGTTTCCCTGAGGTCTGATCAAGAATGCTTTATATTGTTTAACGTCTAATGGACAGGTGTTGTAGAAGATTGTCGTTCCGTCACTGATTGGCGCGCGGATGAACAAAACACGACTCCCAAGGCAGAAAACAAGCTCGCTTTACTACGTGTAATGTAGGACAAATTATTAAACAATAGCAATCACTCACCTCAAATTGTGGGCAAACCGACCACAGAACCAAGATGCACAAAAAAGGCTTCAAAACGCCCAAGGCAACAATGGACAGGAAGTGCTCAAGATGGCGACGCGGGAGCGAGCCAAGTGGTTCACACAGGAAGTTGTTATTTACGAGGAGCATTTGTCTAATCGATGGTCAGAAGAGAAGTAATTGCCTGAGGGAAAATAAACGCGGGCGGGATGAAGAACAAATGGAATAGCTACTGCTATGAGAAAACGGCTTGACTGGAACGGGAATGCCAAAGTTCAGTCATTGGCACAGGCTTATATATATATATATATATATATATATATATATATATATATATATATATATATATATATATATGGAGCATGCTTCCTAATTTGACCTGTCAGTGCCAAATTCGAAGTTTAGAGATTTGGCCTCCAAACGTTTTCAATACCTTCCGAACACCGATACTTGATCTGTTGACATCCATGCCATTGATTTAATATATGTGCTAGATTTTTTGCGTTTTATAGTCTTGCTTTCGCTTTGTATCATCTTCTCAAAAGCTGGGTCCAATAAACCTTTAGGGATATGGTTTGATTGATGCCTGCAAGCCAAGAATTGAATTTCAGGGCTATAGGTCGGTAGAATTAAGGTTCAGTCCATTCGTTCCCAATTTCTTGAATCACCTCAATTTCTAGCATGTCAAGGTATTATAAATGCGATTCAATTCAGTTCTTTTATTGATTGAACTTGTGGAAGGATGTCGGGCCCCCAAGAACTCCCTTGCGTATATCGTGGTTGCTTGGTTCAGAATATCAACTTCATTCAGACTTAAATGCGTCCTCACCGATCCTCCTGGAAAGATATTTGGGAGATAGTTTGCGTTCATACATTCACGTATCACCCTTTCTTATAGTTTCAACGACGTGGTATCTGTAGCAGTCCTTGCTGTTCATTTTGTACATTACGTTTCCTCTTTCTTCGGTGTTGAGTTGCTCTTTTGGTCTTCATACGATTCTTCTCAAGGTTTTGATTTGTTTTATGAGCAATGATAATGCCTTGTAGCTGGAGGAGTCTTGTGGTCATTTTGGATATGTTTCTGATTTATGGAAGCTTCATCCTTCGGTTGAATTGTCTTCTCTGGCTTGGTTCATTTCTGGTTCTTTTGTGTGATTTTTTGAATGAGGTTTCTTCAATATCCATTCCACCGAAGAATATTAAACAGGATAGTTCTTTTCGTGGGTTCTGAGTTTCACTGTGCTACAATGCCTTTGGTCTCTTTTGAACAGAGTTCGAGAGCACAACTTGTTATGGTAGTTTGAATGCTTGTTGTTGAAGCCCAATATCTGGTCCATGTGTGTGTTGGCTTCGGATATAGCGAAGTTTTCAAAGTCCCGTTGCCGTTTCTAGTAACCACTACGTCAAACAAAGGTAGTTATCCGTTCTTCGCCATCTCCACCCTGAAGCTGATGCAGTTGGAGATTTCGCTATTCATCATGTGTGCATTTTTAATACCCGAGCATTTGATAATAGCGAAGGTATCGTTCACGTATCTGATCCAAAGTTTTCGTTAAATCTCTGGTAGTACAGTTTTCTCAAGGGCTTACACTACAGCTTCTGCGACAAATCCAGACACCGTCGATCCCGTCGGGATACCTTTTATTTCATTCGTGGACATTGCCATCACGATTTATGCATGCTTATAGATATAGATTCACCAATTTGCAAACTGTATGTGTTTCCAACAGTTGGTCTGGGTAGTTTTCCTAGAGAAGTTCTTTTATTGTTCTTCGTTAGGTTCAAATGAATTGAAAGGAAGTGGGCCGTGACTTCAGATGGGACCTTGGCTTCATCTTCTTCCATTTCAAAGTTGTTTTTTTTTCAATTTGTCCTGTAACTGCTCAACCCCGAGTAAAGATGGGTATGGTCCACTGATCAGTGGTTTAAAACGTCTTTATAATTCGCAGACCAAACTGTACGTCAGGTTCGGGGTAAGGAGACGATCGGTCTGAGGGAAATGTCCTTCTCGCGAACCTTCGGCAGTGCGTAGAATTGTGCGGTGTTTGAGGCCTTTGCTTTCATCCTCCATCGTTCTTGCATGTCGTGTAACTTATCCAGAGTTGTATTGGTTTCTTTTTCCAGTTTGGCAGAGGAGTCCGCATTGAGTAGGCGGTAGTGCAACTTAATAGTTTTTGGCCTTCTCGGTGTAGTTAGTTTTTGCCCACGATAACTGTCACCCTTCTTTTGTCAACTGGTAGTATTGTTGTTGTCATTTTTGAGTGTTCTTAGCGCTTTGTTCTCCATATCAGTGAGAGCACTGAAAGGCCGCGAGTGGAGCATAGATGGAACTACGATTTGTCTCAACTCGTATTTTTTCTCCTGCGAATATCGGAATGATTTGAGCGAGTGTTCAATTTCGGTTAAGTACTCCTTATTGCTTTCCTCAGATTGGATTTGAGTTGCTTGTAGAGGACGATCTGTTCTACCATTTTTATTGTCTCAGATGGCAGGATTTGAAAGCGTGCATTGTGCCCGTTTTCTTTCATGACCTTTCTGAGCCTAATTAGCTTCTTAGCTCAAGTGAATCTTTCTCTTTTTTGGCAATTACGACCTCCTGGTTAGACGGCATATTCATTCAGTATAGTAATCTCACTTGAGCAGATATTTACTTTTATTCATTCACCATGCTACAGTACCTAATCATGCGATTGTGATCAACCGTAAACAGCATTGATAGCATGCTTCTACCATTCTGCCTTGCTATCACTTATCGATGGTTTGTGGTCTAAAATTGGTGACAGGATGTGTCGGCTCAGGTATTCACGGAAAAAGAGTTATTATTCGCAGACTGAAGCTTTTTGGCAGGCATATGACTACCAGCGACGAATAGATTTGAGCGTTTCATATATATATATATATATATATATATATATATATATATATATATATATATACCATTAACTCTAAGCTGATATCGAGAGTTGGTGAGAGACTTGGGTTGATTAACGTGTGATAAAGCCTCACCGAGGGTGTTTTGTGCCTGAGAGATGTGTCATATGTCCACTGTAAATCGGTACGTAGTCTAAGTGGCGAATCTCTCTAGGTGAGTATTGATCGGAAGCTGACGTTGGTGCTTAAACCGAAGGCTTTTGATCTATAAACACCGTGAACGAACGACGTTTGAGTGTGTGTCGAAAATGACTGATGCCCAGGTAAGTGGCCAGCAACTCCCTACCAAACGTGCTTTACCTAGATTCGGCTGGCTGCAGGCACTTTGAACTGAATGCTAGAGGCTGCCAAGAGTTGTCTACGAAAGGGTGCAATGCAACCCTAGCCGTTGTATCTGAGACAGCAGCCACTACCAAAATAGAAGCCTGTGGATCGGGCTGCGTAAGAAGTTCTGTGTAGGTAGTAGCTTTCTTGATTGAGGGAATGCAAATTGTGCGTTGTCGGGAAATATGAATTTCTGCTTGCCTCCTCGCAAAAGGTCGATGAGAGGTTGCCTCATTCCCCCACAGTGAGAAAAGAACCGGCGGCAGAAGTTCTCCAGGCGGGCAAACTGACGGAACTGGCTAAAAGATTGTGGTTCGGGGTAGTCATTAGGGGAGTAGTACCGTTGAGTTGGTTGACTTTCGTGTCCCTTGGGGCATCCTGCATCTCCTTGATCTCCGTCAACTACCCAGGTCTCATCTGGGGCTCCTCGAAGCCAAATCACGCACCAGCCGTCACACCCCGGCAAAGCCCTCGACAGGCGGGCAAATCAGGTTGATGGTTACCAAGGTCTAAATAACTTTGGTGAGGTAGTCGGCTTGTGAAGACAGACATTACTGAATGGGCGTATGCCATTTACTGATCCAAGGGCTACAAAGTAAAACTGTCCAACTTACTTGACCCGGCTTCCCAGAAGAGGCGAATGAACCATATAACATGACCCCGGCTCCTCTAGAAACACTGTGCTGCCTTGCAATCTGCACTTAGGTTTGCAAGGGCTAGAGGTACAACCTCGAACAAAAAGGCCGAACTGCGCTGGGGACACCGCTTCGTGCCTTACCCCCGAGACTCTATGATTGTTCACAGAACCTTATTCGCTTATCATGCTAAGGCGTCCCAGGTAAGCAACGCGTCTCGTGTCTCAAAGGTTGAGGTAAAAAGAGAGCAAGCCGAGATAATTTGCTGCTGGAAAATAACACGTAGTCTGTTCGGATGTCAGGACGTTTCTGGACGTCTGTAGCCAACGTATCACAATGTGGACTCTACGTGACTAAGACGTAAATATTGCTTGCCTCCCAGAAGTCCGCCTAACCAACTCGGGTAGCAGAAAAATAGAAGTCCCGGGAGTGGGTACTTCTTATTGGCTCTATAACAGTGGCCCGAAAGACAACTCTGATCTCTATGGCATCGCTTTTGCTTTGAAAAAAGCATCTAATGACGCCACGATCTCTTGGGAACCAGTCTCATCAGGACTCGCTCTGGCAAGCTTTAAAGGCTCTTCGCACGATCTGTTGGTGATTGCAGTCTATACCCCAACCAACTCGACTGATGGCGAAACCAAAGATGAATTGTACCCTAGCTTGTAAGAGGCAAACAACCGAGTTTTGAGGCTAGGCGTACTTTTCATCGCAGTAGATTGGAACGCTCGCATAGGTATAGCCGACAGATCCACTCGCCATAATTTCGAGAAATTCTGTCTCTGTCGGGGCTGCTAGAATAACGGCCGACAGATCAGTTTAGCCAACGTTAACAGAAAGGTTGTCTGCAGCACTCGATTTCAGCATCCCAAGAAGCACCTACTCACATGATACTCCAATGACGGTTACACTGCTCACTGACTCGACCACATTCTAGTGAGATCCCTTTGGGCCTCTCCTGTGGAAGATTCCCTAGCTTACCGAGGTGCTAATATGGGCAAAATAAGCAGCAGCGACTATGTCCTCTTATGTGCGTGCCCCAAAATTCATCTGTCTACAAGTGCTAGGGTCTCTGCACCCTCCTGGATAGAAGTTTTGGAGCTAGAAAATCTAGGGTAGTTAAAAGCGTTATCACAATCAATCGCAACTCGACTGATCACCGCAACAAAAGCACAAGAGGACGAAGTTTCAGTGGAAGCTCAGTGGACTCAAATAGAGGCGACAATCAAGGAAGCCACTTGGACGGTACTTGGGAGAAAAAAAGGTGGGCAAAAGATTGGATTTCCAAAGCACGCTGCATTTGTCAGCCAAAGCACACGAAGCCTGGTTTGCATATAGTGCTGAACTCCGCAGGCTGCAAAGAAAGGTCACATGCTCCACCAAGGCTGATTGCAAGTAATGCTGGATTCAAATAGCCGAAAAAAGGGAAGACCGCATCAAGAACTGGCGAATTTTGGTAAATGGTTCTGTTTCATTCGCAACGCACGGAATAGGTACAATGAACAAAATTCACTTCTTCATGATGCTGCAGGAAACCTAATAACCGAACAAAGTTGGGAAAATGGACCGGCGGGTCGAACACTTCGATCACCTGCTCAACCGACCTATGAACCACCCGACGGGGTCAGCCAATATTAACTTCTCCAGTCCAGTACGAAAGCAACTGCAACCCGCCCGGTACCGCGGAAATTACAGAAATTACTAACAAACTAGGGGACAGAAAAGCCGTTGGGGAAGATAGCACTCCTGCAGAAGTATATTACACCTGTTCATCCATACTGACTGACAGTTTATGTACACTTTTTTGTTCCCTTTGAAGTGAGGACACTTTCCCGTCTGACTAGGGGTTGTCTATTCTGCTGCCTATTTCGAAGAAAAATGATAAATCGGTATGTGAAGATCACCAATGAATCAGCTTGATCAATGTGGCCACAAAGATTTTTGGTGCGTTGGTACTAAACCTTTTCTCCCAGGCAAAAGACCGACGCACTGGCCCCAACCAAGGGGGTCTTCGCCGTGGCAGAAGCTGTGTGGATCAAATCTTCACACTGCGCCGAATAATGGGGTACG
The DNA here is from genome assembly GCA_948099385.1 of Fasciola hepatica. Taxonomy (NCBI): domain Eukaryota; kingdom Metazoa; phylum Platyhelminthes; class Trematoda; order Plagiorchiida; family Fasciolidae; genus Fasciola; species Fasciola hepatica. The sequence goes on from CANUEZ040000019.1 coordinate 11,778,846, forward strand.
GTTATGAGTTCCAGCAGCCGAGGGTAGCTTGCTTCGTCGACTTTCGGGCCGCCTTTGATTCGGTTAACCGCGAGGCTTTTTGTTCTATAATCCAGTCCGATGGGATGCCCAAAAAGCTTTTAAGGCGGTTGAGAGGGTACTACTCGACAAATGGTACTAGGGTTCGTATGTACGGTGAAGAGTCCTGCGAGTTCGCACTCACAACCGGAGTTAGACAGGACTCTTCCCCGTCACCGGGGCTGTTTAACTATGCCAATGACTGGACGATGGGTCACACATTAACGACTACCATGGCGTTCAGCTTAGCCAGGAACTATACATCTCGGGCCTGGATTTCGCAGATGATATTGTCGTGCTATAAGACTCATCCGCTAAGCTCCAACCAAGTCTTGACTGAATCAATTCTTTCTCGAATTCCATCGGGCTATAATTAAATTCAACCAAAGCCAAAGCTTTCATAATCCATCTAGGCCCGACAACTTAGCAACTGCTCATCAATGTCCAGCCAGTCGAATACGTCCCTTCATTCAAATACCCAGGCTCAACCCTGCTTCCCAACGGCTAGGCAAAACACGAAGTGAAATTTCGAATCGACTGCCCCAGGAGGGCCTTTCTATAGGTAGGCAAACGCTCTGGACTCGCAGTGAAATCAGCTTAAGGAACAAAACTCGTGCTTACCATGCCGCCATCCAACCCATACTCATCTATAGCGGCTGAACTTGGCCGCTGCGAGCTAAGGATACCAGAGGGCTGGAGGTTCCCGATCGATGGTTCATGCGGCTAGTCCTCAGAGTCGACTGGTACGATAGGGTGTCCAACAAGGGGGTAGGGAGATGATGCTCTGACATCGATGCACGCTCCGTCCTTCTCCAACGTCGACGACTGCAGTGTTTCAGCTATTCCCTTCGGCGACTTGAGTCAGAGATAACCAAATGAACACTCTGTCCTGCTCCTTGCCCCGGCTAGTGTTTTTGCTTCGGTGGTTAGCACAAAAGGTGGTTCATTAACACAGAAAGAGAAGTAGAGATTCTAGGTCTTCGGTTGGTCTATGGAATCTGACGACGGAAAAAGAACTGAATCACGGTCTGTACCGAGCTCGCCTACGACCCCCCTGCATGGTCAGCAATGGTCCGTGATATCCGTCCAGCCGACTTATCCCCCCGCAGAAGATGATTGCTTAGGAATAAAGTATTTAGGAATGACGGAAAATCTATTTGACAGGGGATGAACACCTGGGGCTGAAATAGACTATCCTATGAAGGTGAAATCGAGCTGACCTAATTCACATTTGGCTACATTAAACTTTATACCAAACTGGCTAAGGCGCTTGAGAAGTACCCGTTAGTTTGCTCCGTGATTCTTTTCTGAAGAAATAGCTACGAAAATACTATCCAGGTATACATGGACATTTTCTAAACCGCGGGTTGCCCCGTGTATGAAACTTTAGAAGGTGTGAACCACATAGCCGAGTTCAAATGGCATGGGTAGGAAACTGAACAGCCCGAAAGGAGTGATGGAGACAGTTTCAAGAATATCGGCCTCCATTACCGAGACCTGGTTGTAGGCACGACATAAATGGATGCTGTTGAAGATGGTGCGACGTGCTAAGGAAGAATTGAGGTCACGTGAATAACGGGGTCTTTCAGGGACGGTGACTTTCCCAAGCATTCAGTAATCACGGCAGAGTCGACATTTGCCGTTGGAATTAGGAACCACGTGAAAAGAGGAGGTTCAAGGGTTACTAGAAGGACGCATTATGCGTAGATCTAACACGTATTTGAATTCGGCTTGTTTAATCCGAAGCTTTTCCGGGGCTAAGAGACACGGCCTATTGAACGCTTGGTGTCTCTTATAGTCATCATGTTGAGTGACATTGGCAATCACTGCTGGGGGGTCTACGCTACTGAAACGTGGCCGAGTAGGCAGCAACCAGTTCGCCATAGGGTTGTAGGGACTGTGGTTGGACGTACAGGAGAGGGATGTGATTCATCGAAGAATTATAAACTGTAGAGACAACAGAAGCGTGACTATCAACTAATCTACGATACCGTGCATCACTCAGTCGGTAAAAATGTTGAAAAAGTCAATGTCTAAAATGAGGTGGGAACGACGGCGATTCTAAGTACTCAACGACAATTCCGTTTTAAACCTACATTTATTGTGAACAAAAGCTGACCAAACGCTGGGATGGCAACGCGTAGTATGTGAGCCTTCGATGTGCTGGTATCACATTTCGGTCAGGGAATGACAGTCACTACATTACTGGCGTCTACAATACACAAGGTATTTGATATGAGGTCCCTTACGTCCGATAAAGGACCATTGGCGTGATACCTGGCTTCGTGAGTCGCCACCTCGAGCCGGGGGACTAGTCTTCCTGGTGCTCGCCGGTAAATGTACACTCCGGTTAGCATCGTTTGGCTACTTCACCTAAACTATCGTGATACTTACCACACACTTCTTGTAAGGATCAGGAAATCTTCCCGTGGTGAACTACAACGCATAGGTAGGCATGCGTCGCACTCTTCCTGTGACCGGACTCTACTGACGACTAGTAGTTGCACGCTCGAATCAATTCTTGAGAGTTAAAACGAAACTGTTCGATGTTGGCAAGGAATGCGCTTCAGTGATCGAAGAATTATTTACACCAGTAACAGTGAGTTGTACCATGGCATGATGTCGGCGGTCATCGCTGCAGTTAATTTCAGCGGCACCTACCTGTGGAACTCATTAAGATCGGTGTGTTATGAGGCAACCTCTAGATCCAGAGTTCCCTTAAGAGTGGATCCTCACCTGCTGTCGGCCCCCTAAAATATAGCATGTCGTGCAGTAGTTCAAAGGTCTTCTTACGTCCAAGCTCGACTCCTTGGATTGGTTGTAAGATGCAGTGGTCCTGCCTTGGGGTCTTGATAATTTTGACGATCCCTTTTAAGGCTTGTAGATCTGGCAAGTGATGATTATGTCTCTAACTTGCGCCGTCATATCCGATGGGAGGAAGCCTGCTACCCACTCGAAATGGCTGGCATCACTGGTTATCAGGTAGTTTTCCAACAGCACAAAGCATATTTGGGGATCAGCCTGTGTAAATGCTAATATGCGCCGTGTTATCACCCCGAGGATGGCTTTCGCTCGGTGAGCATTTTGCTAGTGACTGACTTGCAGAAAGCCGAAAAAGACCGGCAATACCACGACTGGACAATACTACCAGAGACAATAAAGCCCAAAAATAATAAGGATAAACAGGGCAACAAAAAATACGTACAAATGAATAAAAAAATAGGGGGGAAATAATAATATTACTCTAAAGAGTAGACGGAACGTGAGATAGTGGAGAACAAGGATATTATCAGAACTGGGAATCACGTCGGGCTCAGCAGCGTTAAGGCTAGTCGTTCTATCACTTCCTTTTCATTGGTAAAATGGTTTGTCAGTCCCCTGTGCTACGTGTGGACCACTTGTCCGTTACTCTAATGGTCGGCACTATGCGAACACCATGACCGTAAAGATCTTTCCCATGACCTGTGTGAAACGGAAGACGATCGGGTCAGAAACTGATTTGTGTACATTTTTGGGCGCATGTAAGAGTTACGGTCAAGTGACATCCGCACTCGGCAGTCAGTGTTCAGTTAAACACCAATATGTGCTGAACGAAGTTTAGTCTTTCCACAGTTGACCTACGACTGAGTTTTTGAGGTACGGTCAGTCGGATACTAATAAAGCAAGTGAATAGCCAATTGTACGTGTCGAAATGGAACCGGTGACTTCCCATTGTCTGCATTATTTTGACTCCTCGTGTTCCCCTTAAATTTTGTGGATATACAGTGTATGAACTGACGTTTCGCATTGGCAACGCAAGAAAAAAGATTCTTGTTCATTTCTCACATCACCACTTTCACATCACACATACAGGATTATGATAGTAGTCAGCTCATTTTTCTTCCCTCATCCAGCGACACCCTAGGCAAATAAGAACTGATCTTCGCATATTATGCTTTGCGAACAATTTTAACTCCCAAAGAATCAACCGCGCACGCGTGCTTGTTTTGAGCCGTTACAGCTGAAGCGAGTGACAAACTTTTGTACTCACCTAAAGTCAAGTCTGGTCAATAAACGTATTTATACACTCAATGTACGGTAAATTCTAAGCGTACACGTGAATTACGGAGGAATCCGAGAGAAAAAAGCGTAACTGCTTATTAGCAGGTACAGATAGATGCGTGGCAGCTAAACGAATCAGTACATCCAATTTGAATAATAACGAAGGTGAATTACAAGATTACCGATTACTTGGTCGTGGTCTACGAGTAAGCAGACAAAATAAGTGATGGAGTTTTTCCTATGTTTAGACGTGCGTGAGTGAAGTATTTTGAGTTTCTATCAAGTGGAAGAGGATGTGATGGCTTTGGATAGTGTGGAGTGAAGACAATGATTTGTGTCGGAAATTAACCTATTTGTGAATTTGTCACAAGCATAACAATGCTTACTAGTGACAGTCAGTGAGAATATATCTATTAATGTCGCTACAACGGGAGAGCGATTTCAGAGTTATGACGGAAAGACCAAGATCTTTTCTTCTTGAACCTGACCACATATTTTCATTAGCCTCAACTTCATTTACCGACATCGCATGGGGGCTGATACCCGACTAATACGGTAAGCTTCAGAATCAATAAACCTCAGTCATGGGAATGAAACTCAGTGAGTTTAAGTATGCCTACCGACCGGATAAACTCCGTTATCCTAAAGGAATAACTATTTTGTAAGACTAATCACCATTTTGAATATTGGTATGAAAGACCAGACTGAGTGGCAAGGTGCACTTTTACGGCGCACCGTTACATTGACACCATCATTACCACTTGCAAACTTCACTCAATTTTCGTTCCAGCTTACTATGAGTAGTGTATCTCAAAATTTCAATCCAACGTAACCATAAAAGCATTGCCTCTTCCGGAAACCTTGACCAAATAATATTCGACAATGAAACGGACAGTGTGATAATACCTTGGTGAGTTTTATGTCTATCAGCATTTAGGGCAACGTCCAAAAGTACTTTCATTGGCCGAACAAAATTATTCATGTATTGATGCATCATCACTCGTAAAATACACGTCCGAAGGAATGTTCCTAAAGCAAAGGGGGGAAAAATAATCAAAAATATATCTGAAGCCAGAGCTAAGCCCTTCAGAGATAATCAGAACACGAGTTGTAGGCGAGTTCAAGAGAAATCAGCAGGACAAACGTTGGACCTCACAAGTAAGACGACAGAGGGTTATGAACGTTTCCAGTCACAGCTTGTTATCAGTATCGGCGATGTCAAGTTCATAAGCAAGGCCCCTAACAGACAAACACACTGATGCACTTAGTTATCTTCAACGAAACCTCAAATTCTTCGGAGCAGACCACACAAATGATGTGGTATCACTGTTATGGGCTAGGCCTCGTACGGAGTCAAAGTATCAGACCCCTTATACGATCTGCCGTGAAGCATCATAAAAAGATCAAGCGGAGAACGCGGATAATGAGATTACTAATACATTGAAGAGCCTCGGGGATCAGGGATTTTATGTGTCACCAACCTTTTCTAAAAGCCTTAAGCCGGTAAGTTCTACCGTACCCCAACTATGTGGCCTTCCATAAAAATTATCAACAAGGACTGCAGCTCCGTCCAGTAATTTCCATGACAAACTTAGCATACCTCTAAACAGCCTCGTGGTTAGTAGCTCTTTTTAGAACCCGTACGACAAGAACCGGCAAAGCACACACTCCGAGACATTTTTCTTTTTATTGAAGTCAATAAAGAAGGGAACATAGAAGGGGAAAAGTGTTCTCTTTTGATGTGATTTCTTTGTTCTCTAATGTACCTTTGATTGAAACAGTAAACTTCATTTGTTCGTTTATTGCTGAAGAAGCGATACCCCTGGAAATTTCGACGGAAAATCTAACAGAACTGATTCTGCAATGCAACAAGGATGTACAACTTGTATTCGAAGCCATTTAATATCTCCAGGAAGATGGAGTTGCTATGGCCTCACCTCTAGAACCTTGCCTGCAGACATTTTCTTGGAAAAGCTGGAAACCCAAACATTGCATGGAACAACAAGCCGTTTTGCTCACTACTGTCGTTACGTGGATGATATATTTTCTGTAAAAGTTGCAAAAATCTACTCAGCAGATATATCACACGAATTTAATACTACGCACCCCGCAATCAAATTCACCGCCCAAATGGAAGATGAAAATTGCCTACTGTTTCTTGATGTATGTTTAACCAGACGTCCTGATGTGTCATTCCAGAGGAATGTGTTTCAGAAAGCAGCGTGGAATGGCCATTGCACGAACTTTCCCAGTTTTGTGCCACTTGGTTACAAACGTAATCTGATACGCTGTGTCCTGCACAAGGCGAACATATCTCCACCGAAGACACCTTGCACGCTGAGCTAAAGTTCATAAGTAAAACACTGCTAAACAAAGGTTATCCCGAGAAATTTATAGAAAGAAACTGAACAGAACGGACTAAACCAGTGAGAATCCAGCAGGTAAAAAAGAAACCACTAATAATCCGACTCCCCTTCATGGGGATATCGCAACAGATAGAATCAGTGGAATTTTGAGTGCCACAGTGAAGGCCACTTTCAGTGCCACCAAGATCAGCTGGGTGTTCAATACATCACCAACAACCCAATGTGAAAAAAAAGATTATCTGCCGTTGTTGACTTCATCCATGATCATTTACCGACTCAAGCACAACTCTGGTGCGACTTACGTAGATCGAACGACAAGGCGGTTATCAAAACACATCAAAGAACGTCACCGACGATGGTTTAGACACGGAGGCACTGGAATGATATCAAGTTCTATAACTGCGCCCTTGGTAGAAACTGGGTATACGATCAACATTCAGTCTGCCTTCAGAGTTGTCCACAGTTTCCCACAACACACGCCAAGATCAATTAGACTTCGGGCACTAGCAAACCGCGAGGTAGTTATCATCCACCTCTCGAAGCCCGAACTTCGTACACAGTGAATGTTGGACTGAACACTTCAACTCCCATGGCCGACACGCAAACGTGTCACGCAGTCGGGCGTAGTGATGACGTAAGCCAGTCATCACCCCACAGCTCGTGTTCCGATTATCTCTGAGTCCCATGAGAACCGGCGTGCTCCACTAGTAGCCCAACCACTTCACTTCACTACAGCAACATTTTATTGGGGTATTTACCAACCTTTCACTTTCCATTCGTTGAGACCCATTCTTCCATTTCATCCGCTGAATTTCCCTCAGTACTGCAAAAATGGTCCGTTTTGTAAGAATATGAAAACCATGGTCTTTGAAAAAGAAGAAATAGCTCCCCATTATCATTCCCCTTTCTGACTTACAACTGTCGTGGTGCGGAGATTGATCTCTTGACTTGACTCCAATCATGTTATTCTGATATCATGATTTTGACACAGCTCTAGGAAGAACACTACGGTTGTAACTCCCGGTTTCCTACGGATAAACCTCATTGAAAAACTGAATGCCAATTTTTTATCTCTTTTACCCTTTTAAATGGAGTACATTATTTCATAAGCCAAATCAAACGGGAGTTGGAATTTTGCACACTTGAATCATTTATTGCAGCTCCGCCCACATGACTACAATGGCTGACTAACTTTTTTACGTCAACTAAATTGAATCATATGAAATTGCCAGCAAATATCAAACAGTTCATTATATTTGGCACATGATCAACGTCGAAGATATAGGGTTACACAATTATCCCATCACAATTGTTGGTCAGCCGGCGGTTTTCGCCGAACGGCATTACAACTGAATCCCTCGGCTCTGCTATCGACTTGACGTCCTTACTATATCAATGGCATTTTTACCATCGACTAAAGCTTCACATCTTGTGACAAAGAAAGACTGCGTACCTAAAAAAGATCTATTACACGTAGTGATCAGGAATACATCCCTTGTTGTTAGTCATTCAGAAAGCTCAACTTTTTACGGAAAGTGAGGGGAGCATTCAGAAAGTCTAGTTACTCGAAAAACCGTGGAAGTGATCCAAATCTTTATATATAGCAACTGTTATCACATTTGTAACCACGACGACGATAAACAGACCACCTGTTCAAGTTGTTCTTTAGTTCAGGAAGGTATTTACGGACCGACAACTTCTACACATTCATTAGTATTTCGGTGTCCGTGGTAGAATGGAAAGTCTGACTCGTAATGAAGCATTACCTCGACTGATACAGATGCCATTTCGGCAGCACGTTAAGTTCGGTTGTCCGCTGACTTCGAATATTCGCCGATTAAGTCACTTACACAGTAATTTTTATAAGAGAGTTACGCATATACACTTTCATCTTGGGCATACTGAGTGGAATATTCTGTCTGAGCTCCAGCTGGCAATACTTTGTCAGGAATCAACTAGGATATTCATTTCCTATCAGAGTTCTAGTTACCCGCTTGATTCATTCCGCTCTTTTGTAATTTCAAGTGGAGACTTCGTAAATTCAAGTGAACCTTTCGTAAATTCAGATGAGTCTTACGTAACTTCAAGTGGAGCACCCAATTTCACCGCTCTCCACTTGAATCAAAGATCCATAGCTGTGGTTTATACAAACTCTATGTCGATGACATCTTTCGTGTAATCCATTTCTCAGACCAAATAGGTCAACTGTTAAGTTCGTTTAATTCAGCTCATGACAACTTGCAGTTCACAATGGGAACAGAATCAAACAGCACAATAGGCTTCTTGGATGGTCGGATGAATCGTCGTGAAGACGGTTCAGTCAGTCGTTCAGTACACAGGTAGGCGACGTGGAATGGACAGTACGTCCTCTTCCACAGTTTCTTGCCTCTTAAGTTGAAAAGGAACCTAATCAGGTGCCTCATAAACAGAGCAAGACGAACATGTTCGGAGGACACAATTGAGGAAGAACTCCAAAAGGTGCGAAGGATTTTTACCCAGAGTAGCTACCCAGACCGCCTAGTTGATAAGATGATGAAGATAGAGCCGAAAACTCCAAGACAGTCCATAGTGGAAAGGAAGTCAGTATACATAAGTTTCCCATTCAAAGGCGACGCGTTGGCAGAGAAGGCCCAGAGAAGATTGTCAGGCATCATCAGTAGAACATTTTACGCAGCTAATCTGCAGATGTTGTTCCAATCCAGACCAGCAGTGATTTTGCGGTTGAAAGACAAAATATCCCATTCTGCGGCCTCATTCTGTGTGTACTCATTTACTTGTTCCTGTGGGACACGCACGACCACGGGTTTGTCTGAACGTATTGGCGAATACCACCCTGCATGGTTGAACACTGGAGCAGTTAAATCGCTCACTAGCGCGTTCGATTCACACCTAGCTCAGTCTAATCACAGTGAACATGTCCGAGGCTTTTCATGCCCTGTATAAGATCCAAGGTCGACAATCAAGACAAGCAAAATGTCGCATCCTGGCCACATCTGAGGCTGTCGGCATCCGCCTACACAACCCCCCTCTGCGTGACCAAAACAATTTGTTTGTGCTCTTAGGCTATCCTAGCCCTCCCCCCACCCTACAACTGACCACAGACCAGATGAATACTGACATAATGTGAGAAATAATCTACCTCCGGTCTTGACTAAAGCCTGGATCACAATTGTTTCTTTCCTTTTTTATGTTACCATTAATCTCTATCACTCCCTATTTGTCTAATTAGTCCAATTCCTTAACTTGTCGTAATATATTGTGATGTAACGGCATGAGTATGAATCACTGAAAGCGAGCTTGTTCGCTGACCAGTGTTCTCAAAACAAAGAAAAGTAATTGACTTAGCGCTGGTCAGTCATCGTCTTCCCCACGATGAACGACATTGCAACGATAGCTCCCACTAACGGTGAGCTGGACTCTCTTTGATAAGTACATCGGTCTGTGCGATAGCCCACGGCATATGGAGAGGTTTGACCAGAGTTTGTTACGAAGGCTCCTGTGACTGTAACGCTTACGGAAAGAACAACCCATGATCTCATCGATCGATAATTCACTTTTCCAAGGCCAAATATGACCACTGAGTCGACTTTGTGACTGAGCGACAAAAAGACGGGGACAAATTGAGACGGCCGAAAAAGAGCCTGTGCTAGTTGACATAGTGTCAAAATACACGATAGCTACCGTTCATTGCGTGTAACGGACGATGAACCCCGTGACTGGGGGGGAGAAACGAAAATGATGGTGAGCTACTGGTGATTACTACGAGAATTGCCATAGTGACTGAGGTGAGAAAACGATGGTGAAGACTGGGATAAGAGGTACTGGAAAAGTAATACCTATTGGGCTTTAGCACTGCCTGATTCATAAAATCTCGATTGTTGGTATCAGAAAGGAGTCGAAGTCCATGAGATGGGAGTTTAAACAGGAGATCGTACACAAACAACAAGTCTGTATTGAAGTGACTTTCGTCAGGGCTAACTTCTATCGCCCCTCCTCTTCAGTCTGGTAATTAAAATGGTTCCCGAGATCCGAGGCATCTTTCTTTTCCCAAGCAGGAGCTGTCTGACTTAGAATACGTGGGCAGTGTGATTCTTCTGAATGAAGATCCAGGTAAGTTTCAAGCTTTCCTATATAACCTAAACAACAGTGTAACTATGTCTGGGATGCTTTTGCACCCTCAGGGATTAAAACGCTGGTGCAGGACTGGGTTCGCTCTGTTCTGAACCTTGTTCTGCCAGTGAATGCTCTAGCTGAACTAGATAGTTTGTTCGCTGGGCACTTACTTCTCACCAGGTGGTCAAATTACTGCTGCGTACTCGCGCATTCAGAGAGCGCGTGAGTGGGGATATTGTCCTGGGGCTGGTGTTTCCTCGGTATAGTGATCTCTCGACTGAACCATTTTCTCGGAGAAGAATCTCAATCTAAAACCGTATAATTGTAACAGACGAGAAAAACAGCAAGACTCAATGATTAAAACCACCAGCGAGATCCCCAAATCAGGCTTTATTCATCATACAAAACACGTGTGAAAATACTAACGAAAATCGGTAAGCAGCCCATCATTCTTCTCCGCTGAGGCTTTGAAAGTTAGGCTCGGATGTGAGTTTAAGGGGAGCCGTGTTCTGTTATTATTTTTGTTAAGCCTCTGTGTTTCTCAAGTCGTAACGGTTATGTTGTAGAATGCGCGTATCAAGAGTGACCGATTTGCCACACGAGTTACAGCACTGACTTGATGTAGGTCGAGTGTCAGACATTTCTCGGTTCTCAGTATTATATTCTGTCGTCAGCAAGCATCACACGTGATACGGACTGGTGCCGCTTTGTGGTTACGCAGCCTGAGGAGGTTCAACCAATCAGGATTTCCGAGGACATGTACAACAAAACCTCGCTGTAATTAGTGAACTTGTAATCCGCCAATTATTTTCTTTGATTCAACATATTTATGCAAACCATTTCTTCTGTGTGACATCAGAACACGTTTTCAGAGACAAACAATTGTTTTCAATGATTCATTCTCAAGTCTTTACAAATCATATAGGAGATGGTTGTGCTGAAATGGTCAAGGGTCATTCGGATTGGACGTAGTTTGTGGGGGAGACGGGTTGGGGTTAGATCGACGTATCGATCTGCACGACTAGGTCGTGACGGTCACATGGTTCGGAGCTGAGTGACTGGGGTGGGGGTGGTCCACTTGCGGCCAGGGTAATTGGAGGGCTTGGACGAACTTCTGTGTACACAGAGCAGGTGCGAAAAGACGGATGCTAATCACCTCTGCGGTGGCCAGTGTGTGTAAGTGGATGTGTTTGTGGGGATTGGGGGGGGGGGGGGGGGGGGGCACTCGATAGACGATTTTTAATGCGGAATCCGTGCTTATTTTGTGACCTGAGTCTACCAGATGTCCGAGAATGGCACTCCCTATGGTTCCTGTTCCTCCATGTTGTAGCCATCCTGGACAGTGTTCCTTAATTCTTTGGGATAGTTGCCTTTACGTTCGGCCAATGTAGGTTGCATTACATTTGCACCTGAACAAATAGATTACCATTGAGTTGGCCAGCATTGGCAACACATCCTTTATTGGAATTTCGGATAATGGGAGAGCTTGCAAATACACAGGCAACACGAGCTGAGTTGAATGTCCCACTCACCACACGCGTTAAACGTCTGTTGACATGGTCCGATATGGCGTCTCCTTTGAATGGCATACGGATAAACAGTTTCTTCTTAGGGACGTCATAACTTGGAGCACATTTGGGTCTATCTTTCAGATTTTGTTCTATAAAGCGCTCAGGGTAACCGTTTTCCTTGAGAGTGTTTCTAACTAAATGCAGTTCTTCTTCTACGGTCTCCTGCGAGCATAACTTTCTTACTCTCGAGGCCAAGCATTGGACTGGGTTTCTTTTCTGTCGTATGGGTACAAAACTGAGAAAGTTGGTGTACTGTCCAGTCCATGTTTGCTTTCTATGTATCCTTCTTTCGACTGTTCCATTGGTGTTTCTGTGTATGGAGACATCCAGAAAGGCCAACTTGTCGTTCTTTTCGGTCTCCACCGTGAACTGAATGGCTTTATGAGCATTATTGAACATCTGTTTCGTCTTTTCTACATCGGTTTCTTTAGTTCTAAGGCAGAAAATATCATCAATGTACCGCCAATATAAGTTCATTTCTTGTATCTCCTGTTTCAATGTAGTGCTCTCTGGACTTGAGACTGAATCATTGAAAACCATTGTTTGTCTCTGAAAACGTGTTCTCATTTCTACAGTACTCTGATCGTGTTATTCCACAGCCTTGGTCTTCTTGCTACTTTAGTTTGCTTAGTACCGAGTGGGAGTAATTTCAGTACGTTCCATCAGTTCGGTTATTGCTAGTACTACAGTTGGTGTCGCTTAATGGAGCTGCCCAGTATTGAGATTGAACACAGGGTTGAACGGTACGAGTATTAGTTCAGTATAGGCAAGGATGTGGAAAAGGAGAACCAGACTGCATTATTCTTGACTGCTGGGAGCCGTTCACAGTACTCAGTGATGAAAAATCTTGCATACCCGAAAGCCCATTTGATATATATATATATATATATATATATATATATATATATATACTTCAGTCACCAAGCGGTTCAAAGCGTGTTTCATTTCTTGTGCTTTATCATTCAGCAAGGCGATATCATCGGCATATTCCAAGTCAAAACTCCCTTTCCTTGAAGGAATTTAACTCCACCGTTCCGAAGACCAGACAAGGCATTCCGTAGAACACCCTCTACGGCTAATTCGAAGAGAAATGGGGATATCAGGCAACCTTGTCCAACTCCACGTCGAGAAAGTTGGCCATGGGCCCTTACCCGACCTGTGATGTGACGATACAGCTCTTTGAGGACTTAAATATATTTTCAGGTACTTCATTTCTCAACAACCAGTTCCATAGTGCAGTCCTACCGACGGAATCGAAGGCCGCTTGAATGTCCAGGAACACGATGATTGTTGGTCTTTGGAAAGTGAGTCAGTGGTCTAGCTGTTGTCAGAGGGTGAAGATTTGATCGATACATCCACGACGGGCACGAAACCCAACCTGCTCCTAGCGAGTTTGTTCTTCGAAGTATGAGAAACTCAAGTAGCTTCGACGCTATTGGGATAAAGCTTAGACTCTTATGGTTAGAGCAGTCACGGTGCGAGCCCTTCTTAAAGATGGGGACCGCAGTCGATTCCCCCACAAGGATGGAACCTGTTCAGAATTCCAAACTTCTGAGAATAAAACATGAAGTTTTGCAACAAGCTGCTCCCCATCGTCGCTAAAACGGGCTGGAGGAAGGCCATCGGAGTACGACACTTTGTGACGTCCAAAGGCCTGAATCTCCTTTTGGATCTACGCCCCGGTGGGTGGGTCTGTCAAAACGGAACTCCGGACGTTTGCCGTAAGCTATAAAAGAAGCCGACACTAAGGGCAGCTAAACAATGCTCGAAAGTGCTCTGCCCGGCATTCCATACGCCGCTGGTGATTGGGAATTAGCGAACCATGAGCCTCACAAACTCTTTCACTCACACGTTGTTGCTTCCTACCGGTGACTCGAATGAGGCTGAATAGCTTGCGAGAATTCCTCATGGTGGCAGCACGTCCCATCTCTGATGCACGTTGCCACCACTAAATTTCAAGGTCCTTAGGAAGACTCACGTTAAGTGCATGTCCCATTGCGAGTAGTGTTTCGTTATACTCCTTTCCAACCAAGATCGACTGGAGTGCGTCAAGAGGGTGCAGAGATTCATCAAAAACCCAGGATCTTGCGGCACAACGAGATAGGCTGCTGTTGTGTTCGACCTGAACAGGCATCTGCTTAGATAGACAGTCGATCGATTCATACATTCCAATTATACGCTTGCTGGCTCTTGCATTTTAGTGTCTACTTTCTACAATACAGTGACGTCCTGCTGATAATCTGCTTAGTTCTGAACACAACATTTGGAGTCACGGCTTCAAACCTGCGGAATGACTGATACAATTCGTGCTCCAGATCAATTTTGGATCGAAGCCGCTGTTGAACCATCCTCAGATTCGTGGAGTTCGTAGAAATCTACTTCCATCGATTATGGGGAGATTTTGTCCGTCTGTAAGGCTGACATCGAGCTTTCAGAAGAACATAAGCTGAAACTTCTTCGACTACATCCGGGGGAAGAAGGACGAAAGTTTTCTGATGCATTGGGTTTGCGAATGAAAACACCTTTGAAAGATGCTCTGGAAACATTAGACAAACATTGGGGAACCCGTATAAATGCCTATGTGGCACGTTACAAATTTTCACTCATGAAGCAGCTGCCCGGAGAGAAGATTGGTAATTTCATTTCTCGGCTTGTCTGTGCTGTACGCCACTGTGATTACAACTCCGTGTCAGCAAAGAAGTTTGAAGAGGTGCTTCTTCTTCAGAAACTGGTTTCAAGCGTTTGTGGTCAAAGAACTCGTGAAACTACTTGCTGAAAATTCCCTTGAACTCAAATGGGATAATGCATGTGACATTTCACCTAACAAAAGTGACATTCATGAGCAGGTGAAACTACTCCACGCCAACGCAGTCATTACGGATATTACTCGTATCAGAGCTGTTGAACCGAAGACGGATCGAGTCTCGAAACAGCGTGTTTACTGTTTTAGATGCGGAAGCACCCAACACAAAGCTGATTGTAAACTCTGCCCCTCGTCAAATATCCAGTGCCGCGTTTGCGGTAAGTATGATCATTTTGCTCGTGTTCGTGGCAGCCTCGGCGTCTCCAAAAAGGTGTAAGTGAAACTTCATAGAAGGATTAGATGGCAGCGTCAATCGAATGATGGAACTGGAGTCTTGAATGCTAGTATCTTCAATGCCACACACACCAGTGACCAGGGATTCAAGCGTATGAGCTAAATAAGCTTGTTGTCCTTTACGCATCAGGGTTCGCACGTTGAACGTGGCTAGTCTGAATGAGCAACGAGGAAAAATCACGGCTTCATCTGATGGTAGTGGGTTCGGTGAGACTCGGAAGCTAGCAGAAGAAGGACACGAGAGAACGCAGTCAGAATTTCCACCTGTGGCACTACAACTGGGACGGTCAACCGAAAACCACGTGGGGTGTGTGAACGGACTGTTAGCTGACACTATGCACATGCATACACACACCTACACACCCACACACAAGCCCGCGTACGCGTACGCGTACGCTCACACGAAACAGTATTTTTACTGTCCGGTTATTCGTCAAGTCGCAATCGCTCATTTTCGAATCAATTTCCTTTATTCGATCTGTTTTGTTAGACATGCCTGTAAGTCGCGTTTATTTTCATTCATAAAAAACCACTCCGTGATCGGTTGTTCTGTGTCTCCTAACGGTCGAGTCATAACGGATATTGGCGACGGGAAACGGCAGATCAGTCTGAGCACATCGAAATGTTGTAGCAAGCGCAAAAGACAATTTAGGAACAACAACTGCAATAGCCGAAGATGATAGGAATATTAACAGCACACTTTGGTTCTGGTAATGTCAAAAGCAATGACCAGTCGTCGGCAACGAAACTGAAAGAATCACTCGCTGCCAGCATTCTGGAATTCATTTAGGACGCATAAAATGGGATTACTTTCACTTCGTGATACAGTCGATACGAAGACGTTTTTTTGGTTGACGGTGCATCTTTGGACGAACAATCGAAAGTGCGTTTACATATGCAGAAGCTGGGACCTACCAAACAGCTTTACAGTTACATCCTGCCACACCATCCTCGGGATTTTCCGCTAAAAGAAACTGTGTCTAAGTTGAGCTCAGTCTTTGGCGAATGATCGTCATTGTTCAATGTAGGATACAACTGTCTCAAAACAGCCAGAAACTCAGCCGAAGAAATAGTCTCTTACGCTGATCGGGTCAACAAAGAGTGTGAAGGATTAAAACTTAAAGAAATCACAGACGATCAACTCAAATCACTGATTTTTGTCGCCAGTTTGGCACCCCCAGATGATGCCGAACTTCGCACGACGCTGCTGGCAAAGTTGGACTCTTCAGAAGAACAGTCCGTGCAAGACCTGATCGCTGAATATACCAGACTCATGAACTTAAAACAAGATTCCACAATGATCCAGCACGTATCGCCGTCTACTGGAAATATCATTGTAGAAAAAATAACTGGAAACACAATCTCATAGCCTCGCGAGATGCGTGCAACGACGCCGTTCCAACGACCACCATCTGCCTGCTGGAACTGTGGAGAATGGCATTTTGTTTGATTTTGTCTTTACAGGATATATTAGTCAGGAGTGTGGACGTATTGAACACAGAGGATTTTGTGGGCGCTCACAAAACAAAAGACCTGTGAATAACTTCGGTGCATTTCGTCGCATCAGGCACCAGTCGAGCACCGTATTCGCAGCCACAACCCTTCACTCAACCAAATGCGGAAGTGTGTGACATTAACTGTGAATAGCCATCCAGTAACTTTCCAGCTGGACACGGCATCGGACATAACAATCATTTCACTCTCAACTTGGGTTGCTCTTGGTAAGCCCCCATACAGTGTCACAAACCGTGTTTCCCGAAATGCCACTGGTCAACAAATACCACTCCTGGGAGAGCTAGCATATGAGTTTCATTTTTGTGTCCACTGTGGTAATGGCATTTGTTAAATATCAACCCCTGATAATTTAAATCTTCACAATATTGATTGGATAAATAAGCTTCAGTTGTGGGATGTACCTTTCAGTTCCGACTCAAACAACCCGACTTCACTGTCACGTTCATCCTCACCAGACGTATATGGCGTTGCAAACATTACTAACGCTCCAGGAGTTGCGGATATTCAGAAGAAGCATGTTGAAATATTCCAACCAGGCTTGGGGTTGTGCACTAAGACTAAAGCAATCCTTTATATAAGACCGGGGTCTTAACCAGTCTCTCGTCCAAAGCGTCCTGTCTCGTATGCCGCTTTGAAATCAATAGATCAGGAACTCGAAAGACTGCAGACAGCTGGAGTACCTACACAAGTTAATTATTCCGCTTGGGCCGCACCAATTGTGGTGGTTAAGAAAGCAGATGATTCGGTTCGCATATGAGCCGATTTCCCCCCTGGATTTATTGTTTGCCTAGAAACACATGAGTACCCTCTACCGACCCCGGAAGGTTTGTTTTCTAAACTTAACGGAGGTAAAATATTCTCAAAAGTCGATTTATCTGATGCCTACCTTCAGGTTGAAGTGGATAGTGCATGCAAAGAGTTGCTGATTATCAATACCCACTGTGGTTTGTATCAATACAATAGATTGCCATTCAGAGTAAAGCGTGCTCCGGCCGTATTCCGGCAGATCATTGACACAATGCTGACTGACCTTCCATTCGCACTGGCCTACATGGACAATTTTGCTATTGTTAGCGAGTCTAGAGCTGAACATGTGTAACATTTGAACGAAGTGTTACATAAGAACCGACTTTTCAGATTCAAGTTACGTATCGCGAAGTGCTCATTTTTTTTCTCCCAAGCGTACAGTTTCTTGTTTTTATCATCGATAAAACCGGACGACGCCCAGACCCCTCCAAGCTAGCGCCTATCAGTCAAATGCCTGCACCCAAAAAACAAAATGGAATTACAATCCCTTCTCTGACTTGTAAAATATTACAAGAATTTCATTCCAAACATGCACAATATTAGAGCCCATTGTACGCCTTATTGAAACGGGATTCCGAATGGCGATGGTCAAAAGACTGTCAATCATCCTTTGACGAATCGAAGCGGCTGTTGACATCCGCCCTGTTGCTCAATCACTATGATCCCCGTCTACCCATAATCGTCGCTGCAGACGCCTCCGAATACGGCATTGGAGCAGTGTTCCTCCATAAATTTCCAGATGGCTCACAGAAGGCAGTGTCCCACGCCTTTCGGGTGCTCACAAACACCGAAATACATTACAGTCAGACAGAGAAAGAAGACCTGGCGTCGGTATTCACAGCTCACAAATTTCATGAAGTTCTTCATGGTAGACGTTTTACCTTGTGTACTGATCACAAACCATTATTAGCAATTTTTGGTACAAAAAAGGCATTCCCCTCTATACCGCAAACCGACTACAACGATGGGTAACAGTATTACTTGGTTTTGATGTTGTGGTTAAGTACATCCGCCCAGACAGTTTCGGACATGCTGACGCATTATCTCACCTGATACAAAGGACTCCAGCAAGTCACCCTGGGGAAGTCTTGGTAATATCCTCAGTTGAAGCTGATTCTGAAGTCAAACAGGTGTTTCGTGAGTCAATCCGTAATCTGCCTGTCACGTGCACTATGATACAAAGCGAAACTAAATCAGACCATGATCTTCGGCGAATAACTCATTTTCTGCAAACTGGCTGGCCCCAAAATACCACCGACCATTACATCATGCGATTTTCTCGTCGGACAGATGCACTCACGATAGCAGACGGATGTCTAATGTTGTCTGAACGCGCAGTGATTCCTTAGACACTACAAACCAGATTGCTGAGGTAATTGCATAGCGGTCGTTCGCGTATCACACGTATGAAGGCACTAGCTCGAAGTTATGCTTACTGGACCGATATTAACAAGCAGATTGAAGAGTACGTTAGATGTCGTGAAGAATGTTCAATTGCTGCTAAGACGCCCATCAAGGTTCCGTTACAGTCTTGGCCACTACCCAAAGGACCCTGGAAAAGGGTTCACGTCGACATTGCAGGTCCAATGAATCAACAGTATTTCATAGTAATAGTTGATGCTTACTCAAAGTGGCCAGAAAACTATCTCTTCTTCAAGCACCATTGTCATCTTGAGACGCCTTTTCACTCAATTTGGGATCCCCGGGACCCTAGGTATGGATAACGGGGCCCAGTTCATTAACTTCGGCCAATCCACGGCAACTGAGCTTGTACAGAGTTCAGTTTATCGCCCTCAATCAAACAGTCAAGCGGGATTTTTTGTAGACACACTGAATCGAGCTTTCAAAAAGTTGCAAGTGGAAGAAAGCATACAAAGATACTTGACAACTTTCTGATGACATACCGCTCAACACCCAACGCATCAGTCCAAAACTATGCCTCACCGGCAGTTAGATGCCATGTACCCTACAGTCACATCAACTTTCGAAATGACCACATGGAAAGGCGCTTCAACAGATATCACGGTGCAAGGGCACGCAGCTTCAGCGAAGGGGATCGTGTTTAAGTTCTTGATTTTCGTCACCCTTCAAGACAATGGATAGCAGGAGTAATTGTTAACCAAGTGGGTAATGTGATACGTGGTATTCGGTTAGACAATGGCACAGCCAAACGACATGTCAACCACACTGGGAAACGTTACAGCGCGACAGCTGTAGATGAGAAAAACGAGGCAGAACTTCCACTGCTGTGCTTTTGGATACCTTGGCAAAACCAGTGACATAAAAGAAAACGGCTTTACCTGGGCCACCCAGTTCTGATTGTTTTAACGAGCGGCGATAATCAGTGCACTCCCAGCCCCGTGTTAAGACTTTCCGTTAATCGCTATAAAATGCCGTACGAGTCGATCTCTGTTTGCGGGAGGAGGTAAACGGACAGTTAGCTGACACTATGCACATGCATACACACCTACACACCCACACACAAGCCCGCGTACGCGTACGCTCACACGAAACAGTATTTGTACTGTCCGGTTATTCGTCAAGTCGCAATCGCTCATTTTCGAATCAATTTCCTTTATTCGATCTGTTTTGTTAGACATGCCTGTAAGTCGCGTTTATTTTCATTCATAAAAAGCACTCCGTGATCGGTTGTTCTGTGTCTCCTAAAAGTTGAGTTATAACCGTCTGAAAATGGAAAATAAAGTGAGTATGGTGTGGAGGTGGGAGAACAAGTATATGGTGTAGGAGTGTTCGTTTGTGCGCGCGGAAGAGCAGTCAATCACAGTGGTAGCATATGTTATGGTTTTCTGCGTTGTGGGCTGTTGTATTACTCGGTCATCCAGTCCAGAGTTGGCATTTTTGTTCGAGGATGCATCTCTAGCCTTTGCGCAACCAAGCGCGTCGTGGAAGGCAGCGGCGGTGGTCGAAATGAGCCGGTAGCCAATTGTATGGTCCATTCGTCTCCTCTGGAAACCACTGGGAGCCGGTGACTAAATGTTCAGTTCATACGCCCTTCGGATGGAGCCAGACACCCTGGGTGCCCAGTACACCCCTCAGCCACAGATGCCGGTGGCTGACTATCAGTCAGCCGTCCTGATGGAGAGCTCCGAGGATTCGCTTTCGCCCTCTCACTAGTGCGAACACCGCCACGAGAAAGCAGTTAGTAGTACTTCTTCAGCAGAGGCTTTGACAGACGCATGGTTATTTGGGAGCATTCCGAAAGGCGTTCAGAAGGAGTAGCCACCTCGGAGTATGGGACACTCACTCCCGACCATACTGAGGTATTTAGAGGCCCGAGGGCTCTTGCTGCAGTTACGTCCGACAAGATTAAAGCTCTGTTGCTAGGCCACGTAGTTCCGGTCAATTTCCAGGCGACCGACAGTGTCAAATTTCATTCTCTGGTTTGTGGTTCCGGCATGAATTTCTGTGAGTTCATCCTGATTCTACAAACACAGGGTGGAAGTGTGATTTCGGAGACCAATTAAGGACCCAACTGCATGACCGCTGAATTGCCGGTATAAATGATCTAAAGCTAGAAAAGAGTTTACTACTGAAGTCAGACCTCACGTTCCACACAGCATCAGCCACTCCCGTGCATCACTGACTCTTCGGAAACAACCGTGACCGAACGGTGATGGAGCCGGAGGAATTCGTAGTCGGTGATCGCTTTGTCCTCCTCAGACGAAGAGTATTGCCTCATGGTCAACGAGGAGTTCTAAAGGTGTTGGGGAAAATGGAGCAAAGTAACATGATTACTCAAACCAATTCGTATTCATTGCCAACTCCATTGGTTGATGAAGTGAAAAGCGATTGGAAAACATTACTTATTTGTAGCCACTACAGACTGACTCCGAGTTCAAGACTAGGAAGATGTGCTACAAATACTGTGGAACTAACTTTATATTTGTGCGTAGATACTTGTATAGGGCTTGCAGTTGTCCACCTTCTGGTTTATTCTTCGTGATCACGAAAGTATGGTCCGCATGACTGCGTGATATTTCTTTATTCTCCAACCTTTTTTCCAAGTGGACAACAAAAATAACCACTTTGACTGCAGCATCTATTTTGTGAAATGCAACGAGACGATCAACGGCACCTTGTACAATCTGTTATTGAAATGTATTTCACTCGATAATTTTACAAAAAAAAAAGTGCACTGTACAAAAGCTAAACCACCTCTGAAGCCGAAGAAGAAGCTCATTGTGACTGAATATATACAGAGCAACGTGAGAACATCGACAATAAAACAAAGTCTCAGTCAAGCACAGTTCCGTGATTAGATCAACGAACAGATACGACAGGGGTGGCAAGACAGTATCCACGGCATGAAGATGTATCATACAACAAGAAGTATCTGAACCATGCTGTGTACGTCGGCCCAAGTGCAACCAGGGATAAACCATTGTTTGAAGGATGCTGAGTGAATGGAAAACGAACTTCGTGCAAGCCCTCGAGTGTTCTGTTTGGGTAGTAGAACGCTGTGGTGATTCGGTATGCAGTTCACGAGACGTCGTGCGATACAGCTTTGCTGTCACATATAGTGAGAAGCCTCAGATAATCAGGATCACCGTCACCAGGTAGCACAAAAGTCAGCCGTGATCGGTTGACTTGTGATTTACCAGGCTGTACCTTTGATCTCATCTATATACATAAATGATTTATGCAATAAAATTAGCCTACGACTCTGCGGTCTGAACTTTCTACTTCGGCATACATAGTTCCGGGTTGAAGCGACTTCGATACATGCTCTTAGTTCAAGTATTTCGAATCGTACAGAAAATCTACCTGCTGCATGATGATTCGTCAACTTGGTCAACACAGTACTCACCATGGGAACTGAGTAAATGTATGTTTACAACAACCTAATTTGTGCATCAGTAGTTTGAGTGGAGACTCTTCTTAAAACAGTCCACCGAGGACTCACGACGGTGATCAATGACCGTTCTATACGGGTTAGTCGCAGCTAACCTTGAGAACGACGACACTGCGGTCGCGAGGTAGAATTTTTGATTCAAATAGTGCCTACAGATGTATGGAAAAAGTTCCTCGGGGGCGCGCGACTTGTTTCGCGGTTATCACCAGGTGCGCGTATCCGGTAATCCTCTGTCCATACATTTTGATAATTGCACACTCCGTCATTGTCCGTTCACAACAGCCAAATTCGCGTATCAGGAGTGTGAGTGGATGCTTCTCTTATGAGACTTCACTGAGGAACCATGACGATGATTTGCTGACAGTCCTATATGGGTTGACCGCCGTTACCATTGAGAACGATGATAATGCGGTCGAAAATTGGAAGTTCTAGCGTAAGTAGTATCTAACCACGACATCGATCATGTGCTTCCGAGGAAATCCACCCACCCATCTGTAGATAGTACTCAAGTCGAAGACTGCCCAGATGTATGGGTGCATTTCATAATATTCATCAGCTGCTATTTATATCCACCGAGCGTACGTGACTGAGTCACACACAAACACACACAACGTCACAAAAACTGGGCTGTCCGGACTCGCTCCTGACGGTTTGTTTCGCACCCATACTGCATGGCGCGGAATTCATTCGTTATTGACCCTGGACGTCAACGACCACTCAGGCGCAAAATAATCGACTTCCTCGATTGTTCCTGTATGGTTGGTTCACAACTAGCCACACAAAGTTCGAGTCCTGGATAAGACTCGGTGTATTTGCATCGCTAATGGTTCCTAACAAGCCAGGGGAAACAGCTTTGCAGTGTTGATGAGGATTTCTATTGCCAGCTAACAATTTCTCGCAAAAAAACATTTAAATAAAAAAGCTCTATTGCATTTTAACAGTTCTAATACTCTGGTCACACATTACCGAGAAGAACGTCACCGAACAATAGACTAAGCTTATTATCACTGACTTGTTGGATTTTTACGTCATAATTTATATCCACAGCAAGAGCAATACATATAATGAGAGTGAATTGACATTGATTTCTCAGTTTGCTACTACGCTCAAATACAAACGCGCCGAACTTGAAGAGCTTTTGTCTCATTCTGTGCTTGTCGTATACCTCGCGCCGGTTCATATGATGGAGTATAAACTGTGTGCAAAATCTCAAGGGTGGCAAAGAGGTTCGTTTTCAGTGATTCCTAATCATGCCAATACAATACGATGTGTATGGCAAGTTACTTAAGGGATACAGTAAACGAAGGGAGTGTTGGGGATCATTTTTCACACCTGTTATGGTACAGGTTTATCCAGAGATCTGATATAAACAGATTAGCGCATGCTCATTGTGTAAGCTCTCGGGCGGTCTGTGATCTGCCGTTGGGTGGCGAGTGGGCCAGGGTAGACTGAATGCATGCATAAAAAACGGTATTCTGATAGCAAAACGTTGTTTGATACGTTGTATTTTGCGGTTCCAGAACAGTATTGTACTCGCGGTGCGGATCTTACAATCAAACAAGGTGTGCAGGAGGGTTGGATTATCGAATGCAGATGAGACAGCACAAATATGGAGTCACAAAAACTTAAAGAAAAATTCATCACTTACGGAAGCTCCCGTGTTTCAGACTAGCGTAAATGACGAATTCAAAAATTTCGTACTATGCATCTGTTTACTCTGGAGCACAATTCGGTAGCCGCAAGTAATACATGCATCGGTTGGTCAGTATCTGCCACTCAACGGAATAGATTTCGAGGTAGAGGCTCTCTCTCTGTTCGGCTATCGGCAGGCCAAAATGCGTAGTTTTTTATGAAACGTTGTATCTGGTGGCAAGTCTTGTTCATGTCAGCGGAAAAGCGATATATATATATATATATATATATATATATATATATATATATATATATATATATATATATATATATATATAAGACTGTGTGCCAAACACAACAGTGCGTGGGAGATTCCATGAGTTTTTTTTGTGGGTGCGAGACTGCCAGGTTGCCCAGGCCAAAGCAGGTGGTTTTCTTAGGGATCTACAACCGGAGCCTTTAGCTACCCAAAGCTTAACCCACAAGACAGCGGGACGAAGTGTGAGATCTGTAATCTACTGGGGGCCGGTGACTGATTGCTCAGTTCATACGCCCTTCGGATGAGGCCAAACATCCTGGCTGCCCAGTACACCCCTTGGCCACAGATGCCGGCGGACAGTGTTGTACGCCTTATACGCCACCCGTGGTTGGTTTCGAATCAGGGTCTAGCCATCTCCCCTAGACTGACTAATAGTCAGTCAACCCGGTGGAGAGCGCCGGGCATTCGATTTCCTCCTCTCACTTTAGCGGGAACACCTCCGCCGCTTGAAGGCAGTTGGTAGGACTTCCACAGCAGGGGTTGTAACTGGCGCAGAATTTCCAATAACTCAGACAAATCATAAATCTAAATAGCCGGCATCAGAGTACGACTCGGTTTCGTAAAGATTTTGTATAGGACTACGATTACAACTCCGCAAACGACTGTGGTTCACAATTAAATAAAGTTTTCATACAAAAAGCTCGCTTATCTGACCTTGTGTACCGGTTCCCATGTAATTCTGAAACTAGTCAGTATTGAGGGAACAAGGTACTGCAAATCTGAATTCATTCAACCTTTGGTGTTTCCAATGTATCAAAGATGAAACAGTGAAACTCCACCTGCAGCACAAAGAGCCGTCAACAAACCACAGTTTGGATCCCCAGTGGACTCTTCGAACAGGAGCATCCACTCACGCTCATGGTGAAAAGATGAGATAACTGGGGACAAAACACCTATGGATTGTATAAGTATGAGGATGAGTTTCGGGTACACACACTTCATGAGTTGCACTAACCACGAGACTGAGAAACTGTATCCACCCATATGTATGCTACTTACCTTTCATATCTCTAATTCTTTTGTCCGGAAGCATAGATCAAGCATAGAGACGTCATCTTTTTTCCCAATAACGGCACCATCGTCAGTGATTTAGCCCCGAAAATACAATAAAACGTTTATTTTAGATACAATGTGCAGGCTATTGCTCACAACTTTTCTTTCGGATCAAGCAATGCATCATCTATGATAAAGTCAATGTGGAGCCACTAGGATCTCATTTTCTCTACCGAAGCGATTCCTGACCGAAAATTGAGTTCTATTGTGCGCCAATCAGGCAGCAAACCACACGGCACTTACAATCACCAGTAGGGACAGCCTGGAAGCTTATATAACTCCACGTAATTAGTCACCCATGAGTGAATTAAGACAACTTTGACAAACGGATAAGGATGGTGGTCGAGTGGTCCAGAGCGTTTGATCACCAATTCGGAGGTCAGAGGTTCCAATCCTGCCACTGCCAGTCACTTTGGTGATAGACAGTAGCCCACTGTCGTCCGGATCGTTGCCACACCTGACCTATTGGAACCTTCTATGATTCTCTGCCAACCCAGGTCGCAGAGTCTGATTGCCAATGGGGTATGTACCGCTCCTGCACTCATGCACAAGTACGCAATGAAAAAAGTTGAGAGCGAGAAATCCAAAGCCACTAAGTAAGTCGATGAAGAACAAATTCCAGTCTCTATAGTAACTGTTCATACAGTGAACTCAAAAACCACCAATAGAAAAATTGCATACACTGAACTTTGAAGAATTTAGTGCATAGTTTAGCTAATTAACCAGCATTCGCGTCGCTCATTTCTGGTCCTAGTCATGTCTCCCAACGCCTCCGACCAACGACAACTCTCATCACTTAGGCCCCAATCAGGGAGGCCGGTGGCACCAGCCGAAGCCAATGCTGACGCTAACTTCTTCAGACCTCTACGCCAAGTCGTGGTCTGAGCGCCGTGTCACTTTTTGTAGCCTTGCTCAGCATGTATGCATAGAGCACGGGCTCGTAGACGATGAGCAGGTATTCCCAAAACGTGACTGAGCCAACAGAGTGCGATCACTTCGTTAGTAGGGTGGCTATTCGTGCCTAACACACGAAGGCGTACCTCGTCATTATTCACTCGATGTTCCCACCGGACGCGAGCAATGCTTTGGAAGCATCGGTTTTCAAACACAGAAAGATGTCGAGCAACCTCAACAAGAATTGGTCGGGTCTCACAACCGTAGAGCAAAACACTACGAAGCGCGGCGACATACACCCGTCCCTTAAGCGAGAGCCGGACGTCACGGCGACACCCTAGGTGTCGTATGTTAACGAATCTGTTCAGCGGTGTTACAACCAATGAATGAATCAGGGTGTTGTTTGGTCTTTCAAATGTTCCCCCAGAAATTATCTCCTGAAATAATTATTTTCATTGCTGGAAAACGAACAGTCAAATATGAAAGTCGAATTGGACACTCTCATGGCAGAGTATCTAGTAGAAACGATTAGATGTGCCTTCATCCAGATGTACTGACTAACTCCTTCATGAAAGCTGGATCCAAACTCACATTGGATGAGCCAATAATCCATTCACCTGAACAGAAATGCGGCTTGATTGAAGGTCTCACCTATCACTGGTCTACTGATGACCGTCTTTCGAAGAAGAAATCGCCTATTTATATAAAAAAAGAGTTAAGCAGAACAACTGGATGAAGACACATCCAAGCGTTTTTACCAGATTACCACGAGAATGTCCAAGTCGACTTTGACATTTGATTGTCCGTTTTCCAACGGTAGAAATAAGTATTCCAGGAAATATTTTCTGAAGAAGCGTTATCTATAAATAGCAATGTACAGCGACCTTGAGAAACCATCTTACGGTTGACATTGGACAGCCGACTTTGAAATAACGCAGTCATTCATTTTTTGGAAAAATTGTAACTGCGTCGCAAGTTTTTACTCTCCATGCCACAGAGACGTCTTGGATTTTGAAACTTTCCAATAATTAGTGGCATTACCTTCTTTCCAGACAAACTCCTGCACAGCAGTAGCGTCACTCTTTCTTTGAACTTCTTGGCTTCAGCAGAAGTTCCTCCATCGAAATTAAATCTCGTTTGCGGCAGCTACTTTTAATACAACGCTGTCTCATCCGCATCGAAAGCATCGTAAATCCATGGACCAACGCCTATAACCCCGCCTGAAAATTGTTCACTTTATCATGTGCTACCGTCATACTTTCATCGCAAATCTAAGAAGTAACACACTTGAGACATTGCTTGTCTCTTTATAGGACCGTATGCCACTCTCGTCTAGTCAAGAGCGAAACCAACCTTTGGAAGATGCAGATTCTGCACCATCTCTATGGCTTTCTCGCAGACGATGTTCTCCACAATCGGGAAGTCACCATGCTTTTCCCCAACAGCGGTAACCCATGCCAAAGTTACCTTATTTACTACTCGGATTTTTTCAGTAGTTTTGAGGTGTCACCTTTCCTGAGAAGCACTCGTGTTCAGAAGATTTTTGATAACGGTTCGATTAGATATAACATTGTAAAGAGTTTTCCTTGAAATACTAAGCGACTTAGCCACCGAGCTCTGTGCTGCACAAGGCTGATCAATCATATCCAGCACATTGCTCTCCGATGGACAATCGTTTTATTATTGCCACGTCAAATGCATTCATTGCAAGCGTTATCCGATCAGTGAACAACACCACGCGCGTCACTCTACCTGAGACGTCGCTGGCCGAATACGACGCTACAAGTCC
The DNA here is from genome assembly GCA_948099385.1 of Fasciola hepatica. NCBI lineage: Eukaryota > Metazoa > Platyhelminthes > Trematoda > Plagiorchiida > Fasciolidae > Fasciola > Fasciola hepatica. The sequence goes on from CANUEZ040000019.1 coordinate 11,806,973, forward strand.
GTTGATCAAACGACGGAGTGAGAAATTAATAGGAGGTGCGGCATACCACCAAGGAGACATTATTCGTTCAACTCTTAAGTTATTACACACGGTCGTTTGGGGTTTACCGATAAGTTGGAAGACATTAGAAAATGCGATGTTCCATTGGCGCGACATAGCAGAGAACTGACTGCATGCAAGCTTTCACGATACTGATTTACTCGAGGACTTCACTAGGTTCGTAACCATAACACCGTGCATTATCAAATCTGCTCCGCTAACAGCATGTTACTTACGGGTATAAAAAACGCCCTTAGTTCAGCGCCATTCTGCTTGCCTATCGATCGCAATACGCAGTGAGGCTAGCATGATTGCATTCGCTGCCGAAGGTCAGCGCGTGTCGATGCATATGTTTGTGTCTCACTCGATTTATCTCGGTATCAGTCTAACCCTGTCGACAATCGATTATTTGCAGTGGTTGTCTGCGACAAAGGGCTGTACTTTCGACACTTGTGTTGTGCTATCGCGTGCCTACTTAGAACGTGTTTGTGTGCGTTTAAACCGACTGATTCTACGACGCTCGATTGGTCAGACCGGTTAATTTGCGTATCAACCTACCTGTATGTGGTTGTTCTTGTCACACGACCACATGCGACCGGCTGGGGAAGAGATTGGTGCGGGCCGATCGATGTCGATCATACTTACCGCTTTAGCTAAGTCTCACTAGCCGTTACTTGTTAGGTGGCAGTAGGTGAATAGTGCATGCAAAGTTACTGAAACAGACATTTTTCTTCAGTTGTCACGGTATCAAACGCATAAGAGAATGACGATTTGTTTGCTTATCAATGAATCAACAACAAAACAGAATACACATTTGACTTCAGACTGTTAACTCCATTAAGTCGTTTTACTGAAAATGATGAGCCCACGGTGTGCAAAAATGCTGCTGGAATCATTTTCGGTAGTTGATCAAAAAGTGTATTAACAGACCCATTCGATGAGTTGGATTGGCAATGTGCCATCCGCGTGTTCGATAGCACTCGGTCATGTATGATCAAATACTGGCAGTCATACAGCACATGCGGTCGACACTGAGGTGGATCGTGAATCCCGTGGTTAGTTATCGACCACTGATTTTTCATAAATTGGGGACTGTACGCAGGTCACCAAACTCTGGATGGCTGTGATGGCAAAGTTGGCCTAAAATGTTTCGTAAATTATAGAAAAACATTCGAGCTGGCTAAGTGCGTCGACAGATTTCTGACTGATTCAACAAACGTGAATCGAAAAATAATTCTAGTGCGGTAGAGAGGCTACTTCCACCACCTCGAAACAACTGTTAGTTCATCAAGTGAGTATAGCCCCCTCATCCGGCGCACACAACAGTCGCCACAGGTTGCATCATATCTGAGGCGGAAAAATACAAGCCAAGCTGTTCGAATGGATTTTTTTTTATCATGCCCCAGGATCGAATGGAGCGGGCCGCGAACCACATTGCTCGGAATAAAATGATGAAATCAGATCGGGGGAAAAACTAAATTTGCGTAACCCTGCGAAGACTTAGGCTTGATTGGCATGATTTGAGAAGAGCGAAAACAAAAGAATCTCGTCGTCAAACTATTTTCGGTCGAACTGAGTTGATTTTTCAGACGAGGAGACTTGGCTCATAAATTTGGGGAAACAGACAAGCGACCACTGGTCTGACTTGGTTCCCATGTGATCCCATTATACAGACTGCTGTTTTTCACTGTGAACGCCGACCACCTCACTAGACTATCACTTTGTGACTTGGAGATGAAGTCGACCACTCAAAGTTCGCATGTAAATCAGGATGGAAACCTCTGGAATATGCCGCAGAAATGGCTTCATACGAATCATTTTCGGAGTATAAACCACGATCTGTGATCGTCCAAAAACGGCACATTCGAAACTGAAATCCGAATTTCGTGTGAACGAATTATTTTCCGGTTCGTGTAGAAAGGAACAAACACTACCCAAAATTTTCCAACATTCGCTTTGCGGATTTCGAAAATCCTATTAAAATATTGGATATTCATGCCAAGAGTTGTACGGTGTTGGTCATACTTTATACTTTATGCAGCTAGCTCCTGTGAGAGGATGAGATGGCTTCATGCATGTCCCGAATGGCATCTGCCTATGAGCGACGACCGGATGCGAGACCTGAGCACAGGAAAATCCACCTCTGCTTCCACTTGCGAAAGCCGTAGACTGATTGGAGTCCTAATCACCCAACATACGATTTGAGAGTACTGATCCAAGTTTTCAGCTGTCCGCCAATGTGACAGCGCCATCTTTGGCATGAAACAGGAAAAAGGTACCGTTTTGAGACCTCCGCATCTGGAAGTCGTAAGATATGCCCAGACCATTATAATCGTCGGCGTTGAAGGAACACTGACAGCTTCTCGATATCGAAGCAGCGGTGTCTTATTGCGTCGTTTGGGACCACATCGCGGCGAGCCACTTTGGGGATCCATCGCAGACACCAGCGATCAGACATCTCCAGTTTCTTGAAGTCCTTAACGCGTAGCAGCTATGTCACACAACCGTAGACCGGCACTGAGCGCATAGCGGCCCGGAAAATGCGGACTTTGGTCTGGATACTGATCTTGTTGTGCGCCCAAAGTACATTATGAAACTAAAGAAACGTGTTGGTATTGCACAAGTTTACTTTGTCTGTGAACTGACCGTTTGGGAGGATCTTGGAGCCCAGAAGTTTGAACACCGGGACGTGCTCCATTGTTTTGCTGTTGACGTACATCGGTTGTATGGGCTGTGAAGCGCAGGTCGGGAAGGTCATGGTCTTTGACGTATTGATCTCTAGTCCCACTGATTTTACGAAGGATTTTGCACGATTCAGAACCAGTCTTTAGGCAGTCAGGCTGTCCCTAAGGATGACGATTTCGTCCGCGAATTCCAAATCGACGAGAAAAGCATCGGGGCCCAGCTAAATATCATAGTAATTGGTGAGCCCCTGACACATTATCCAGTCGGTATCGTCGAACAACAAGGGACAGTCTTGCTTAACACCGGCATTGAGAAATCACCGGATACTTCTCCGAAGATGCGTATTCTCGCAAGCGCACTTAGGTGGTATGATCTCATGAAACTGACATGTTGATGAGGCATTCTATCTGCCTGTGGTATATCATATAGCGATTCTCTGTCGATTGAATCTAGAGTGGTTCGAAAATCAATAAAGCAAGCTGCAGCTGTTGAAACTTGTGCCGAATGTTAGGATACTCTGTGAAGGGTGAATATTTGATTCGCACATCCTCCACAAAGGCGGATGCCTTTGGTTAAGGGGTGCGCGTGTCACATACCGCTGAGAAGCGGTTCAACAAAAGCTTTTCATGTCATACATTAAATACGGTCGATGAGCATTCACAAGGTGGAAAAACAAGCGAACCAAGAGCGGGAAGTCTTTTATAACTATCAATTTTCAGTGAGTCAGAAGACTGTCCGACGACGGCGTTAGAGATTTTTAAGAGCTATTTATTAGGATGATAAGAGTTTACATGTACGGCACGTTTTCTCACGTGGCCCAGCCCTGGATGGTCATAACCTGACTTGAGGAGATAGTCGTCTGCGCTGTAAAACGATGTTACAATAGAGGTGCACTGGCACTGTTCTCAGGAGTACTAGATCATAAATGGAAAAGTTGTCCCTTTGGAGGGTGACTGTGAAGTCACATGGAATGTTCGATATTTCCGTTAACCACTCTAGCGTCACGCCCCTAAATACATGTGTATCCCGACTGAGTCATGTTTGGCCCAGAGACTGATCTCTGACCCTTAACATCCGACGCCTAACCTCAGCAGATATGATAGGGTTTCCACCATGTTCAAGCAATACCGCCCAGAAATTAATGCTCAAACGCCAGCAGTCCAGTTGCCTTTCGCCCTCAGAGAATATTTTCTAAAGGTCACGACGAGACTGCACCTTGACGTGGTGTGATGGCTTTCGTACCTCTACGACCCAAAGAGCTATACAGGATGACTTCCTTAAGCCGGAGATGCAATCATACCTGAAAGGTCAATGGGTAGACGCCAGACAAAGTCCAGTCTCCTGGTCCTCAAGGTTGGGGGTCAATTTGAGCTGGCAACTCAATCGGCAAAATCAGTGGGAGAATAATTGATCCAAGCAAATGGGCTTCCACTAAGCCATCCCACTGCCTTGTGGATAGGTTCTTTTTAGAACTAAAGGCTTTGGATGAAGACTCTAATCGTTCTCCTGCTTTGTGGCTGGACAACCTAGCAGTACCGGTCCAATACCTCCCATGAACTGCACGAAAACAAAGAATTCCATACTGCATCGGTCGTCGAGCAGGATAATCAGGACCGCGCTGCCCATTGCATCGAGCGGGGTGGATAGTGATAAGTGAGCTACTGCTCGGAGTTCCCTCTCTTTTATTCAACCTTTGTCTTCTGTCCCCAACCACCTCTTTTTGCCCCATCTATCCACCCATAATGCCCCCACTGATAACACGGTCGATACTCACAACGATTCATTGCCAAATAGTGTCGGGAATAGTCCTGTCTTGTAACCCACATTTTCTCAAGCCTCGTCAGCCTCTGAATCTCGGCTCCTTCAACGTGCGTACACTCATGCAGACCGGTCAGCAGGCGTGCCTAGCCCTCACAATAGATTCTCTGAAGATTGATGTCTTCTGCCTCAGTGAAACGCGTATCCAGAATTCGAGCAGTGTGATTCAACTAACTGCTTCTGGTATCTCGTCAAGGTATTTTCAACGCACCTCAGGAGACGAAGCAGCTCGAGCTGCGGGTCAACGTGGTGTAGGAATAGTCTTGACTGACAAGGCTGAGGCTGCCCTCTTAGACTGGATTCCTGTTAACAGTCGTTTATGTGCTGTGAGACGCCATGGGTCAGTCGGCGTTCGAAAGGATAGTTGTGTTAAGCACAATTTGTTTGTGATCTCGGCATACGCCCCAAAGGACTGCAGCTCAGACGCGCAGAAAGATGAGTTCTATGATGAACTCGCCACCCTCGTTCGCAGCAGTAAAGGTTCGGACATTGTTATGCTAGCTGGTGGCTTCAATGCACAAGTTGGCAAACTTAGTGTGTCAGAAGCCTGTTTAGATGGGCGTTGTGCTTTACCTGCTGAGCGTACAGATAACGGGAATAGTCTTCTCCAGTTTTGTGCAAACAATCGATTGTTCTTGTCTAGCACCAATTTCCGACACAGCTCGCGTCGCACAACGACATGGCGCTCTAACTCTACGGGTACTTTGAGTCAGATTGATCATATCGCCGTAAGCTACCGGTGGTGCAGATTTTACTGGTCCACGTACGTAGAGTCGGACCATGCATTAGTTTTAATGCGATTATCTCTCCACCTCCATGGTCATCGACGCAAACCGCAAACCGGATTAGCCATGCAACGTTTGTGTGATCCAGAAGTACGCACCCGTTATGAGCATAAGTTAGCACATGAGCTGGAATCTACGATGAACAGTAATGTGGATGAGCATTGGGCTCATATCAAACAGGCGATGCATGTGGCAGCAGGTTTCGCCTGTGGTCCTAGATCCAATGTCCATCAAAGACATTGGATTTCACAAGAGTCGCTGAGTATAATGGTGCAAAAGCGTCAACTCTCGAACTGTAAGGAGATGAACAAGGTATGAAGACTTCTGCAGAAGCAAGTTACGAAAAGCCTTGAGAATGATCGCGAAAATTGGTGGGTTAGGGTAGCCGAAGAAATGGAAATAGCATCTGCTTCAGGTAACAGTCAAAGACTGTTCAAACTTATTCGTGACACCGGTGGACGACGCACCCGGGTTAGTGAAGCGATTTGCAATAGAAATGTAGAACCTATCCATGGCAAACAGCAAAGGCTTGACCGTTGGGCCGAGTACTTCAAGGAATAGTTTAGGTGGCCACACGCTAGTGTAGCTACTCCTGTGTCAACAACTGTGACTCCTTGGGTGGTATCACTTGAGCCCCCATCGGAAGTAGAAGTAAAGCCATGTATTCGATTATTAAAGCGAGAGAAAGCGGCAGGTCCCGACGAACTTCCCCCAGCTCTTTTCAAACTGGGTGGTGAGGCGTTGATAAAATCACTTACCGCCTTGCTCCGTGACATTTGGAACGCGGAGCGCATTCCGTTAATAAGGAGTGAGTCATTGATTGTTCTCATCTTCAAGAAGGGAATACGCAATGACTGCAGTAACCATCGTGGGATTAGCTTAATTCCGATAGTCACCAAAGTATTAGTCTCGATTCTGCTGCATCATCTTACACCGGCTCGCGAGAGGAACACCCGCGAACAGCAGGCTGGATTCCGCCCAGGTCGAGAATGCATCGACTAGATTTTTACTCTTCGCCGACTACTTGAAACGCGTCACACGCACCGCCGACCGACAATAATGGTTCTCTTAGACTTGAAAGGCGCCCTCGATTCAGTTTATCGAACAGCACTTTTCAGTACTCTTCAGCGAAAAGGTATACCCCAGAAGTTCGTGAACCTACTGAGGTCATTGTATTCTCATACTTCTGGCCACGTGTGGGTTTACGGTGAACTATCCGGTCGGTTCGAAACGACCAGTGGTGTTCGACAGTGATGTTCCATGTCTCCATTCCCGTTCAACTTCGTCATGGACAAAAAATGGAGAGTGCGCAGCAAAATCTCCAGGATGTAGGCGTCGAACTAGGTAATAGTGAAAAGCTATGTGGCCTAGATTACGCGGGCGATGTTGTCTGCTTTTTCGGATCCACGGAACATGGCTCAACATGCACTAGGTAGACTCTCAAGAGCTGTAGCTCCATTCGGCATGCGCTTTGCACCTTCAAAGTGCAAGGTGATGTTACAAGACTGGACGTCAACGATTCCTCGGTTGATGATCGATGGGGAGGTGCTGGCAATTGTCGACCACTTCACCTACCTCGGCAGCAGCGTGACGACGGATGGGAGCACAGTAGTAGAGGTGAGCACGCGTATATCCAAGGCTCGAGCGGCGTACGCTGGACTGAAGCACTTGTGGCGTCGATCTGATATTTCACTGAAGTTGAAAGGTCGTGTATACTGTGCCGCAGTGCGTTCAGTTTTTTTGTATGGTTGCGAGACTTGGAGTCTGCGTGCTGAAGATATTCGTCGTCTTGAGGTTTTCGACCATCGATGTTTGCGTAATATCGCTAGGATTGGGTGGAATAGCCAAGTGAGCAATGCTGAGGTCAGAAAGCGAGTATTGGGTATTAATTCGGAGAACGTTTTGTCACAGCGTATCCAGATTAGTAGACTTCGTTGGTTGGGGCACGTGTTACGTATGGCAAACACACGCCTACCATACCGTGTTCTATTCTCCGTTCCTCCTAAGGAGTGGAAGAAACCACGTGGAGGTCAACAGATGACATGGGGGCGAGGAATGAGAAAATATACAGAAAACTTAGGAAAAGTAGGTGCTTCGAGTCTTCGTGGTTGGGGTCCAAAAGATCCATCTACTAGTTGACTGGAGACACTGAAGGATATGGCTGCGAACCGCGAACAGTGGCGATCGTGTTGTCATTTTCTATCGAATCAGAATGACTGATCGATGTGCGTTTGTACAGTTAGACTGTGTATTCCGTGTGTTGGCTACTAGGACACTTTTTCCTTTTCCCACCCGTGTAGGGCCACTCCCTGTCCATCTTGTATATTCATACTTTCTAATTCAACGTGCAACATGGTGAGAAAGGCAGTGATCAGTGGGGCTTGCCCTACTATTTAACGCTGTACGATGATGATGATGATGAATTCGACAAGTATGGTAGAACTCTCAATTGCGGCAGTGCACATTCGTCAACGACGCACGCGACTGAGACTGGTAAAAGCCGAACGCACTTATTGCCTACGCGAAACTCCACCTGAAAGTAGACAACCGAGTGAGATGTCACTTTACAGATAACAAGACTAAACAAGCTTCCGGTCGCTGAGCTTGACGTTTAGGTCCCAAACGCTTCATTGCTAGTGGAGGTGACATCGTTTGTGCACAGGTGACGATGTCAGCTCGAACGATGGTGAAACGCTTGTGATCTAAACAACAAGCTGTGATCAGCTGTTGGAAAACACCAACCCGAGCTACAATCGGCACCAGTTTGCAAAAGTATTCAGCATAACTCACGTATTGTTCTCCCTGCTGGGCCTGTATCCGTCCTTTCGTTGTTTCTTGATGCATTGCGATCTCCCTAGTCCAACCGTTACCTATCCGTGAGTCTAAGTACCAAATGCTCTCAAGTCAAGGCTGCAACAAAAACAATAGAACCACAAGAACCCCGTTTCTTTCTAGCCAGTGTCAGCTCACTTTCCTGAAAGACCGTCACAACCCAACAACGGAGGCTTCAGACGGACGTGCAGCTGCCGTGTCATTCTTACGCTCGAAACATATCTTACAAGAGTAGCTGGGAACCATGGGAACAGCGTCACCTTTGACCGACCCCATGAACCCCAGCTAATCAGTACCGAAAAAACTGTTCAGGGGTCCCTTAAAGCCAATGCTGGGTCGCTTTTTTGTTACTTGCTTGCGCATGAGTGCAGTGGAAGGGGTATATACCCCATAGCCACGAGGGCTCACTGCACTATTGGGGATAACCGGTAGCCGAGCCCTGAGACTTGGGGTGGAAAACCACATAAGGTCCCAATAGGTCAGCTGTGGCAACAATCCGGACGACAGTGGACTACTGTCTATCACCAAAGTGACCAGTGATGGCGGGGATTCGAACTTCGGACCTCCGAGGTGATAAGCAAACGCTCTAAACCACTCGACCACCACCGGCTACAGAGAAGCTTAACCCATTACGTCGATCGTCCTCGACTCCGGTTCAGGACAGGTCAAGAAGCCTAGCAACCGTTTGTACGACGGCTGAACTTCACTTAAACAGCCGCACAACTGTAGTTACGTCCACAAAGGGCAAGCCAAACTTCTGGGCATTGCATGATACACTCGACAGAGACGACTAGGTATCGAAGACTCCTCGTTGTCCGGTCTTATAGTCATTTATGGAGATCCTGCCAGACAATTGCCACGAATTGACTAACGATATTGGGCAAAGGCACTCTTGGTGCTTAATAACGTTACTATCCGGCCTGGCGGCTGGTCAAGCACAGCATGGGAAGAGATGTCGAATGGCAATCGGATGAAGTATCTGTGTTCACCTGCTTGTTTTCTGTGCAGAAATGACCCTGCAAAATAGCCCGGAAAACTTCGGTTACGGGTGGGATTTTGGACATTCTTTACCCGATTCGAAATAATGGGTATTTAGAGTTCCTGGTCGGAGGTCCAAGGACCGGGGAACGCTGTTGGCTAGATGCATAGTCACATAAACTGAGACTGCTCGAACTAATGTTATCATTTCTCAAGCACTGAGATAGCACACGGTGAAAACCATTACAAGGGAACAGCGTTTCCACAGTCATGAACCCCATCTCTAAAAGCAATCACCTGATCTTCAACCCCCTCAGCCTGAATAGCAATGGCATTTCAGTCTGGTGGCAAACTTTGTCATATACCTCAACGTCGTTCGTTCTCATTTTCACTGTCAACATTCTAATAATCCTTTCCGTTCCTTTTCAGGTTGTACTTACATAACAGGTCTGATAAAGCCTCAATTCAAGGCCTTTGTCTTCTGGTTTTCACCGACCGATACGCTTGAAATTGCGACAATTTATCAGACTTGTTATTCGACGATGGGTCGTTTTCTGATGCCGGCCCGTTTCGAAGCGGAATCTAACACGACTGATGCATCGAGACAGTGGATCCATTGGTACCGAACATTCACCAATTTCTTGCTTTCCATCGAGTTCCATCAACCAGATAAACTTGACACACTGATCGACTGTGTCCCATTTGGTGTGCAAATTCACTGCTGACTGCGATACGCTTGAACCCGCCATCTGTTTTACAAGGGATTTACGTTCAACCGAAAAACGAAATATTCTCTTGTTATTTACTTTCTACGTACAAATAAGAGGAAGGTTTATTCATGAACTTCTTTCACCAGCTAAAGAGTGCAACTTCCAGGCCGTTACCGCCGATCAACATCGCGACCGGGCCGTGCGAGACCCCTTCATCTCTGGCATGCATTCGAATTACATATGTCAGTGTCTACTTGAGCAAAGAACACTCAACCTGCGAATTGCTATGGAGCACGCTAAGTTGCTGGAAACAGCTCTAAGCCAATCCCAGATATATCAGAATGGTAAAACCCCTACCACTTGTAGCCTAACCACTAACACCGCTGAATCGACTTCAAACTCACCTAAGACTGAAGCTGTCCCCTCGGCAGTTGATGCTTCCACCTGTTTCTTCTGCGGCTATGCTCGCCATCCCAAAACCAAGTGTCTTGCCCGGGAAGCAACAGGCAACAGGGGTGGAAAAACAGGCCATCCTCGGAAAGTGTGTCGCTCTAGTCAACGACCCGGGAGGGCAAACACCTCTGCTACTGCTTCACTCTCATCGGCCTTGAATGCTGCGGCCCCTAACTGTCTGGTGCGAGCTACAATTGTCACAGTGAATGGTGAGCCGCTGCACGCCCCGGTAGACACTGGAAGTTCAGAAAGTTGTCTTCCGACCTCACTCGTAAATACCACTGGGATGTCTAACCATATTTCAACAAAATCTCTATGGCTTCAACTCAGTTCTCTAGCATCAGCCCTGGATTTTTTTACGCAAGACTCCAATGCAAACAACCTGTGTACGACTGAGTACTCTCCCTCCTGGATACCTCTGTTTAGATGCACTCCTGGGTCACGACATCTTAGAACTTCAAGAAGGTAGCGAGATATCTTTCAATGGAAACAACCCACCTTTGACGGTAGGTGCACTTTCGGCGATGCGCATCGATCCCCCATCGCCTTTTGAACATTTGACCCCGCACCGTAAGTCCCGTCGGCAATCACCGGAGAACCGAATTTTTATGGACGCCGAAATCCGTGGATTACTTGTGGAGGGTATAATAGCACCTTCAGAATCACCCTGGAGGGCACAGGTGCTCGTCACTACCGACGGGAATAAAGAGAATGGTTATAAACTATAGTCAAACGATGAATCGATCCACACATCTGGACGCACACCCGCTCCCTCGAATGAACAATACGATTCAGAAAGTAGCTCAGTACAAAATTCCCAATACTCTGGATCTGAAGAGTGCGTATCATCAAATCCCCATTAGGAATGAGGACAAAAAGTTCACCACTTTTAAGACGGAGGGCAGACTTTACCAATCTACACGCATTCTTTTGGGATTACTAACGATGTCGCTTGCTCCCAACGCATCATGGATAACCTCGTCGCAAACGAACACCTCATAGGCACATTTGCCTGTGTTGACAAGATCACCACACGCGGTAGCAATGCTGCGGATCACGATGCTACTCTGGAGAAATCCCCAGAAACCACCAGGTGTGGAACTATGTTCGACGACGATAAGATCGTCATCTGGACTGGTACGATCCGCCTGCTCGGTTACGAGGTTTCGAACGAAACAACCAGACCCGATCCGGATTGTTTCCAGTGCCTGAGTAAAATGAAACCGTCCAGCGACGCTTAGTCTCAACAACGTGCTGTTGGTTTTTTGCGTATTACTCACGCCAGATCCCTCGGTTCTCGTATGAAACACATTTCTTTACTCACGATAAATTCTTTCCCTTTCCTGTTTCCGCTGCAGACGCGTTCCGTGAGCTGAAAGACGAACTCGGAAATGCAGCCGTCACCGTCATAGAGCGTGACGTACCACTCGTAGTGGAGACAGACGCCTCCGAAGTAGCAACCGCTGCCACGCTCAGTCAAGATGATGAGCCAGTTATATTTCTCTCAAGTAGCTCGGTACAAAATTCCCAATACTCTGGATCTGAAGAGTGCGTATCATCAAATCCCCATTGGGAATGAGGACAAAAAGTTCACCACTTTTAAGACGGAGGGCAGACTTTACCAATCTACACGCATTCTTTTGGGATTACTAACGGTGTCGCTTGCTTCCAACGCATTATGGACCCCTTCTCTATCTAAAAGGCATCAGTCCGCGGTGGAAAAGGAGGCATGTGCCATGGTTGAGTCCGTAAAAACCGGCGTCACCGCTTACTCGAAAATCATTCCAAGCTGATTATCGATCAGAGATCAGTCGCCTTCATGTTCAATAAGGAACATCCCAGCGAGAACAAGGACCAAAAGATCCTCTGTTGGAGGATGAAACTTTTATGCTCCAACTATGACGTTGTTCGTCGTTCCCGCAAGAAAACCTTGCGGCTGATACCTTGTCATGGGTTCACTGCTCCCCAATGACTTGTTGTTCCAGTCTCGAGGATCTCCACAATTTTGTGCCACCCGGGTCCTATACGCCTTACACGCTTTGTGAAGGCACGCAACTTATCGTATTCCCTACAAGATGTGGTGGCGCAGAAATCAAGCCTCGTTTCTCCAACTCACCATATGCTGCTCCCATTAAAGCAACACAACCTTTCGAAAGACCAATTATCGATTTTACAGGACCGCCGCCGTCAGCTTCCAATAATCTCTACCTACTCACTTGAATCGACGAGTACTCGCGGTTTCCCTTCGCCTTCACATGCTCCGATGTCTCCTCGTCCACTGCCATTAAATGCCTCCGCCAATTGTCCGCGACCTTTAGCATGCCGTGATTTGTCCACTCCGACAGGGGTTCCTCGTTCGTGTCTCCAGGACTCCGAACTTCCCTCCATGAAAAAGCGACCGCAACCAGTACAACTACTAGCTGCAGTCCCCAGGCAAACGGCCAGGTCGAACGGCTAAATGCGACATCCAGGAACCATTCTGTTGGGACCAAAGACAAGAGGATAACCTGTTACCCATTGGGGAAGTGTCCTCCTTGATGCTTTACATTCTGTTCGGTCCTTACTCTGCACATTCACGAACGCTCATTTTCGTAATGTCACAAGTCCATCACTGACGCTACTTTGCCAACTTGGTTATCAACCCCGGGTTGAGTTCTCGTTAGAAATCCTTGCACATCAGAGTGCGACCCACTGGTAGATGAAGTGGAGCTCGTCGAATGTAATCCACAGTATACTCGAGTACGTCGTACCAGTAGCCGAGAGGAGACCGTTTCAACTAGACAGTCAACTGCAGCGGGGACAAAACAACCCGGCAACTCCATTTTACACCACCAGACAGATCTCCAACAGGACATTCCTTAAGTAACCCAATGTACTTCTGACCCCGATGCGTCAATCAACATACCACAGTCTACCACCAGACTCAGTTGATGCTTCCAAAGATATCGCAACCCAACAACAACGAACCCGGTCATTTTTTTGCGAGGTCGAGAAGCATGAACCCCTGATAGCACCCCTATTTTGGTCCTCATTTTATGATTGTAGAGATTACTTCCAACGTCCGAGTGTCCACCCCTTTCCCCGGTAGGGGAGAATGTCACAGCGTTGTTCGTTCTCATCTTCACTGTCAACATTCTAATAATCCTTTCCGTTCTTTTTCAGGCTGTACTTAAATAACGGGCCTGAGAAAGCCTCAATTCAAGGCCATGGTCTTCTGATTTCCACCGACCGATATGCTTGAAATTACGACAAACTTGCATGATACGGCTAACGATAGGTGATAAAAAAAAAGAACTCCGAATATCTCAAATATTCACTGTATCTTCAAAAAGATCGGTCAAGAAATCTTTTGTACAAAATAGGAAGGGGTCGTGGGACTAATTTACAGCAGACAGTTGGGAAATACCCCAGTTATTACAAAACTCACACCGAGACCTCTGTCATCGTCTCAACGCTGTGAGACGTGGATCCCGAGATGAATCAAACTCGGATAGATGTGACGGGTAGGGGCCCGAATCACCGGCAGGATGTTGCATCGTGGGGAATGCAGATGGAGGTAAGTCCATCGGAGGACGTGGTACAGGACACTGGTAACCGTGCACATCCGTTCGAGTAGGTGAAACGAAAGGATGCAAATCACTGTGAACCGCGTTAGATCTGTATTGTGCACTAAAGCGACGATCTGGAGTTTGGTATTGATCATTTCGGTAACGCATAGATGGTCGGTCCCGCTTGTAGCTCGAGTAGGATGGCGTGCCATATGATGAGGGTGGACGATTAAAAGCATTGTCGAACCGCGCGTCGTTCCTAAAAACAAGCAAAAAAGGCATGGTGTTACAGCAGTTTACTATGTTTTTGTTGATCTATTATTGGGATCACTGCAAACGAGAACATTAATACGATAAAAACAAAGACAAACGAACTAAACTAAGGACGAGACTGAGCGGTAAAGGACTGCCACAAACCATCACCATACGCCTGAGTTAAAACAAACTTCTCATCAAGAGGGTTTGATCTGTGGTTACTGTATTCATTCGATAACGAAACCATAAGGTATGTACAATACAGAAAATCGACCAACCGCTAAAACTGAGGATCAAATAGGATTGAGAAATTGAACTTTCAATAACAGCATAACCAGTCAAATTAGCTAAAGCAGTTAACGAGGTATACTATAAGGTGATGACACATCACTAAGGCCGATTGAAATGATGAATATAAAGTGCGAATTGGATTTTGGAACATGTCTCACTTTTCACGATAACTGCTTGGAGCATTCCGACCGGAATGACTGCGACCTGGCGAATCGCGACGATTCGCACGTCTGTCCCACGAATGTCGGCGATCATTGTCCCCACTGGATCGACTCCGGTGTCGGTGATGCCTACTGGACACGCTGGAATCATCGAGTTCCCGGTTGTTAGATTCATGGGAATTTTGATTTTGTGAAACCGTTTCTTCGGTAGTTTTCATCCGCTTCTTGACTGCACGATGGTAGATGTGTCTTAGCTCATCTGTAGTCTTCTTTGAGAATAACTGAACGAACTCCCACAAGTAACTACAACGAAAACCGACAAATGTTATTTACTGAACACTGCGACGAGATCACGCGACGACACAGAAGTACTACGTCAGATGATAACCGATGAAAAGTAAAAACTTTTTTGGACAAACAATCCAGCTAACCTTTTCCAAAAGTGGCGCATGTTTTTGTCCGTTATGTCTCGAACCAAATCGTGGATGTGATCACCAATACGCAAAATGACCTTCGAAAACTGTTTCGCATCTTCGCTTTCGGAATCCTCCAAGTGTTCCAATTGTTTGAAGTGCTTTTTGATAGGCAGCAACTTTTCCTTGCACTACGAAAATGAAACACAAAAACCAGTGTTAAAGTGGAGCAGACGAAAAGGAACTACCTTGAAGTAAAGTTCAGTGTCCTCGGAAAATAACCTAAGACGAGATTAAAATACGTTCAACTCACCTTAAGAAACAAAGCACCACGCATTTCTCGAAACTCTTTTTCTTCTTCTTTAGTAACGGGGACTGGATCAATGGACGACCGGTCCGCAGCGGCAGCCTGAGACTTTACAGTGTGCTCAGGTTGATTTAGCTTATTTTCTGTTTTGGGTTTGATACATTCGGTCTTTGGACGCTTCACCGGAATGGCAGACTTTGGTCGATCTGATTCATCGGAATCAGATGAAGAGTCGTCTGTATCCACAAATTCTGCAGATTTTGGCTTGCTTATATTCGCTGCTGAACCCGAATTGTCTGGAGCCTTACCACTGCCCCGGTGTGCTCTGTGTCCATGTTTAGGTTTTGAATCAACCGTCCCAGCTGAGTTATCAGTTTGTTTGCGTTTCCTGCTTATGGAACCACAAGGGGAATCTGCGTCAGACTTCTGCTGAACATGCTTGGCTAGCATTCGAAGCAAATAATCCACACGAGAACGGATGTGACTAGCTTGGGGTCGCTCTGTTTGAGATACAGGCAGCAGCTTTGATCCCAAACCGAGATCTGCGTCCAGCTTGATCGCCTCCCAATTATCATAACCGTGTTCATAAACACCAGTCAGCAGACGAACATCATCAGACGCATCCCAGGGACAGGACCAAGCAACCAGCTTCGGTAGAAACGGAAGCTCGAATGCCATTCTGGCCTCCTTTCCTCCACTGGGGAGGCATTGATGTAAAATCTCCAGATACTGAAGACTCTGCAACAGAGGTTTAGCAGCAACCGATACACGACCGTACTGAAACACGGGCCCCTTGCTTCCTGTAGGCTTCTGCTGTTCGTCGCTCATGTTAGCAACCGCCTCCATAGCTGCTTTGCAACCTTTGAGAACGGCATCAACCACTTCTCGCAGTTCACCTTCTGTTCGATCTGGAAGCTCTGCGTCAGCCGCAATCGCATCAATCCTTTCCAGAGGACGAGCAAAACGTTTGATCGCACGTACAAGGGCGCGAATCTCCTTGTCTGACAGCTGAGATGTTGACTGTTTACTCTCCACTTCGTCATCGGAGGAGCTACCTGAAGACGGAAGTGAATCCATACCAGCCTGGAACGTCCTCACTTTTTTGCGTCTCCGAGGTCCCAGTTCAAGACCCACCAAGGATTTTTGCATTTCCTCGGCTTTAAGTTGTCCGCGAAATTCACTTGGAATGATTTGATCCCAGCCTTTACTTTCCTCTTGATGTGTAGTATGCGCGTCTTCTGTATCGTCGTCATGAGCATCAAGAGTAACAACTTTGAAGGACGAAAGCAGCAAGTTTGCTGGATTAGCTTCAGCTGTTGCTTCCGTGTCACGAGTCTCCGCTTGGTTTAGAATATCATCGATATCCACCTCAAGATCGGCTGATTCCTCATCTGATTGTTTGAACAAACCTTCGGCTCCATATCGCAATATCTCGGTCAGAAGCTGACCTTTAGCAGTATCGCCTCGCTTCCCACCCCTGCTCGAAGAATCCATACGCTGAATGACCAAGTGATCCAGAACCATCTTGCGAGTGGCGCTTTCGATGATCTTTTCCTCAACCGACTCACGTGTCACCAGCCGATAAACTGAAACCTGTTTTGTCTGGCCGATACGGTGAGCTCGTGCTTGTGCCTGAAGGTCATTTTGAGGGTTCCAATCCGAATCAAATATGATTACAGTATCGGCAGTAGCCAAATTGATGCCCAAACCGCCAGCGCGTGTTGACAGGAGAAAACAGAAGTCTGTAGAGCCCTCAGCATTAAAATGATCCAATGCCTGTTTCCGCACTGCCCCACGAATGGAGCCATCAAGCCGCTGAAAGCCCCATCCACGTATGGCGAGGTAGTCAGCAAGGAGGTCTAGCATGCGTACCATCTGACTAAAAATCAATACACGATGGCCTTTGCTTTTCAAACGTTGAAGCAGTTTATCAAGTAACGTCATTTTACCACTTCCGCGAATGAGAGCCCACATATAATCCTCACCGGTCATAGTCGATCTGTCAGCATCGGACGGAGGAGCTATCAAGTGGGCGTGATTACAACACTTCTTTAATTCCATCACGATGTTGATGAATGACGCCCGATGACCACGAGTAACTTTCATCAGCCCATCGTAGTTGCGGGCGAGAATAAGACGGTATATATTCGCTTGTTCTTTAGTCATGTCAACGCGCAATATTTGTTCTATTTTTTCCGGCAACGAACTCTCGACATCTTTCTTTACACGCCTGAGGAGAAACGGTCGCAACACTTTATGGAGCCCGTGAAATGCATCTACGTCGACTCGACACGCAGGATCATCGGCAGACACACTGTACGTCCGCTCAAAGTCGTCCCAGTCGGGAAAACGATCGGGCATGATGAAATGAAGGAGAGCCCACAACTCTTTCATGGTATTTTGAAGGGGAGTACCGGTAATCAACAATCTCGTATTTGTCTCGAATGTTTTCAACGTTTTGTACAATTGACTTGCATCGTTTTTTAAGCGATGGGCTTCGTCAACTCCCAGGAAGGCCCATGAAACTTGCCCGAGCCAAGACTTATCCTTGAGCAATATTTCATAAGTTGTGACGCAAACGTTAAATTTGAGAGTTTGGGAGCGACGTGATGAGTTTGAAGCACTTGACGCCCATTCATGTTCGCGTATAAGTTGTCGGGATACGTGATCACCAGTATAGATGATAGTATTCAAGTCAGGTGCCCAGGACTGAAGCTCCTTCTGCCAACTCGACACCGTGCTTAACGGCACCACAATTAAAAATGGTCCATGTAACCCATGTTCATGAAACAGATAGGACAGAAACCCAATGGACTGAATCGTTTTACCCAGACCCATTTCGTCGGCAAGAATCACGCTATTTTCTCTGCACCACGCCCTAGCTATCCAATTGATACCTTCCAGTTGGTAATCACGAAGTTTAAGGTCATCTGAACAGCCGAGATAACTGGGTTGTGCAGCAAGCGGTTGAAAGTGAGGGCGCGTGTGTAGCACAGCACACTTTTTGTCCGGAAGTTTTAGACACCGACATCGAGCTTCATAACTTTCGACTGCTGGCAAATAAAGGGCTCGAATCACCTTACCAGATTCCCAAGAACAGAATCTATAGTCTAATCGAAACCATTTTATAAGGTAATCAAATGTATTAGTCTCAGTATCACGACTGTGAGCAACTATCCGTTCTACATCCATTTTTTCGGCCAACACCTGCTCTTTGCGTTCTTCTTCGTAAGCCATTGTCTCGAGATCATCGCGCTCCGCATAATGCATGCGCTCTTCTTTTTCTTGTAACACGGTTTGATAAGCATGTAATTTTTTGATGCCAAGTACAGGGCAACCGCGATCCGGGTTACGGAGGGATGACTCTGTTTCCCAAGTAGAGTGAATGTGACTCCAATTCCTCCATTTGATGAGAAACTGCAGCTCTCCAGATTCAACCGCCGGGTCAAAATCAGCATTCAGATCTTTTTCTAGTTTCGTATTGTACAGCGTCGTGGGATTCCCAGTGGCCCCTTTTCGACGAACGGCGTGAAGCAGTACCTCTTCAATGACATCTGCCTCATCGTCTTCCCAATTTTTATCTTTGTACACTTCTTCAACGTCATCATCCTCAGAAGCCTGACTATGTGTGCCAATGTGATCAACGGAATCGGAATCAGTCCTCTGATCAAAATTTTCTCTGAAAACAAACGAAAAGATATCACAAATTACTAATATGTCTCGAAAAATTCACGAAAATATTGCTGCACCACGCTGCTCGAACTGTTAGGCAGAGCATTCGTAATAAATGAGCACACACGGATGCGATGAAATGCGTGCGTTTAGGAATTGATGGGTGAATCAAATTGGATGAGATGATCTATGCGGTGAGAAGCGATGCAAGCATGCAAACAACGATCAGCTGTTAGACAAAATGCAAGGCTAACCTGACTGTCACCTTAGACGAATAGGGCTTCCTGACCAGAGGACCCTTGGGTTTCTGGAAGGACGCCTGGTGACTGAAATGGAAATCAGTCTGATAATAGAATGGACTTGCGCTTTTAACGTTACTTCAAGCATAATGGTACAAAAAGGTTCACTCACCTCGTAGAATTAGATTGACCACCTCGGAAGTTGACCAAATTCGGTTGTTCTATGGGTTCATCCGCAGAATCCTCGAAGCTTTCGTCAGCGAAGGCACTTTTGTAGCTCACGCGATTTCCTCTAGTCCTAACTGTACGATTCTTGCGCTGAATGTTTAGAAGAGTGCGTAGTTGGTCAACGATTTGTTACGTTCTTATTACTTGAAAGCGAAAATAACGTGAAGACCCACAAACAAAAACGTCCGTGTCTACAACGGGAGCCGACTTAAAAAAAGCTATCACAACTCTCAGACGGAAACCACGGCAGCGGTAACACGGAAGGCTTCGACCGCTCTTGTGCACAGATAAACAAGTCGCCTTTCGGCCCTCATTAGTTCAGTACTAGGACTTTACTTCTTCATGAGTATCAGTTATGTTTACCGCTGCATCACGCTTGCTTACTGAATGATAAAAACATCTCAATCAGCTCAGCCGAAACGTATCTGCGGATTGACTCACGTTTTGTCTGCCCCAGCGATCGTCATATTCCTCGTCAGAGTCCTCAGATTCACTTTCGGAACTACTATCAGAAGGACGCTTTTTCCTTGACTTCAGCCGACCTTCGGGACCTGAATCTGGTGGTTTGAACCGAAACGGTTCTCGGCGACATCGACCCGAACGGCGAATACCGTACAGTTCAGGATAGTCTTCGAATTCCTCCCGAAGCTGCAATGACACAAATGCCGTTATGCCGAATAAGTAGGTAGGAAGCCCACAAGTGAGAGAACAACACTTTAAGCATGTGTAACGATACACTTAACATTATTACCTACAGATGAAACAGATAACAGTTAGAGCCGAGAACACTGCTAGGACTTACTTCCCGTATGTTCTGCTTGCGAGAACGACCGTGCTCAACTTGTTGTTGTCCACGAGCATCCTCGTGCCGATTCGAAAATTCTGATACATCCGAGTGTGACGAAGCATCGCTCCTGGAAGGATGCGAAATCAAGTAATCCATGTATTAATCCGTGATATCAGCACAGTGGAATAACGTGCCGATAAAGTAATACGGACTGTGAATACTGCATAAGTACGATAGTAAATCCACTATTACTTATATATATATATATATATATATATATATATATATATATATATATATATATATATACATTATATAATACACCTGCCCACCAGCAGATCAAACGAGGAAAACGCTTATCGCGGTTCTTTATAGTCCTAACAAATGGCGGACAACAAAATGATCGAAATCTACCTACAGAGAAACCAACCTCTTTGCCAGTGATGTTTTTCAACCCACACAACGGGCGCACAGTCAAGGTAACCCATCTGTTTTACCTTCATGTCAACCCCACTTGGCAGGGAAACTAAAGGCACGAAAATCTGGTGTGAGCCAAAGGTAATCGGGTAAGATGCAACGGTCAGGAATACTACGATTGCCGATCAACTCTGATGACAGCGTGCACGTTGCTGTTACCGGCATCGTCACCACGGTAAATCTGTCTAGGGCCTACATGGTTTTCCACTCCAAATTAGGTCATTCACTCACACCGGTAGTGTAACAGACTAGCGGTTGCAAACGGCGAACCAAGATGCTCAGGCGCCGGGCGTTGTGAACGCCAATCAGAGAAACGCACCTCACCGTGCTGCTTGCGGGCTAGTTGTTCAATAATAAACCCTACAGCTGCTTAGAATTCAAGAAAGAGAACTACCAGGTTGTGCGGAAAATGCACAGTAGCTCTCCCGTGATTTGGTCACCCCAGTGGTGACAACCCGGAACCATAAAGGCGCGACCGACGATGAAGCACAGTAATAACACCGAAAGCTATTCCGTGGGATCAAATAAACTATGGAGAAACGCGCCGGAGGCTTTTCCCGGTGCACAGCGAATAGCCGCCATTCATATACCTGATATTTTTATATTACATGCTAGCGCAGTGGAAGGGGTTCATACCCCATAGCCACGAAGACTCATTGCACTATCAGGGATAACGAGCAAACAAACCATGAGACGGAGTGGGGAGCCATATAGAATTCCATTAAGTCAGATGTGGTAACGATTCGGACTACAGTGGATTACAGTCCACCACCAAATTAGCGGTGATGGCGGGGATTCGAATCTCGGACCTCCGAATTGGTAGTCAAACGCTTCTAACCACCCGCTCACCACCAGGTGAACTAATCTAACTCAGTCCCGCAGCATCATAGCACCAGTTCTGACCACTCGCCTAGCAAGGCCCAGTCGCAGATGAAACCGCGAAGACTGACGCTTATTTCGTCGACGTCCACTATTGCATCTACTTTAAAAGCAGGGGGGAACACCGGAAGCCGTTTAACTTCTGTGAAGCAGCCTGAGAACAAAATCACCTGATGAGCGACCCGTGACCGCAATATTGAACCAAAATATCAAGCGCCAGCTCAGAATGCCCGTTGAATAACCACTAAACAACCTTTTCAGAACAAACTCCCACAAACTGTTCGTTTTTAATTGCAACTTACGCACATATTCAGCGTGTAGGTGAGAACCTGACTCGGGTATATGTTAATTCGTCTAGCAAAGTCAGTGTAAGATGGTTCGGCCCACGCGGAACACCTCAAGATAATCGAAACAACGACCGTGTCTTCCAGAAGACTATTCCTACGAAACCTTTATGCACACGGACATTAAAGGGCACTATCAAAACAAAACAGCACTTGGCGAGACGATCTATTTTCCCGAACCGGACAGCCCTAATGCAAAACCAGTCAAAACCATTCTAAGAAGATCTCGCCCTCTATAGTTTAAACATGAAGAGCCAGAAGGATACTTCATCTTAAACGTGATTTGGTGCAAAAACGCTTGCACATTTACTGCTGTTGCACTGAGACGCGCAAAGAGGGAATCGACCCCATCCAGGTACCGAGAACCCAATAGCAGACCCCTCGAAATACATGTTGATGGTAGAGCTGAATTACTGGGCGAAAACCTAACCGCGCGTCACGCTAGCAAGAGCCCAGAGGGAATAGCCACAGCGAATTGCAATCCATCACGATAACGAAGACCGCGCCACGTTAATTTGCAGCCCATCAGCATAAAACTACTTCTGACGCTACCGATTACCGGGGGCATCGAATAAAAAGGAGAAAGCCACAACCACGCTGCACATTTATTATATGGACGTCTATTGACTACGATCAGAACCTAAGAAAAGTTAAGTACGAGGGCTTGGCCGCCCTCCACAGAGCCACGTTTTTCAAATCTCGCCGTGGCAACAACATTTCATTGCACTTGGCACGTACCTGGATGAATCGCTCAACGTCCTAATACGTGAACGACAAGCATTGAGCTCATCTACCATAACTGCAAGAGAAAAGATAAGTGTAGAAAACCATCAGAAGTTGCCTGGTATCAAAACCAAACGATTCACCGCATTTTACCAAAATCTAGCCGTTTTGTAACAAACTACGACACTAAGTCCAAAACTAACCATTCAACGTGTAAAATTACTAAAGAAAAAGAACCCTGATACTGAATTGATCACAATTTTACAAGCACACCGCTGGAAGACCACAAAAACAAGACCCAAGCGCCTACACTAGTGAGAGCCACAACGCAGCGCGCGCGTATGACACGCCACCAAGCGTACGACTGACCTGAGTGCAATGGCCGAACACCACATAAGCAATCCAAGATGGCCGTCGCGAAACTCGTAAGCTGATTGGTCAACCTAAGTGACGCCCATAAATGCGGTACATTAAAAGCATTCTTATGATTCTAGTTAAGCAGCACAAAATTGCTGCTTTTTTTATCCGAATGATTTTTCCAGCGATAAAACATTATTCTGAAGTTGTAAAGATCATTCTTTCACAGATGGAATTCAGTTCAGTTCCGTCCAGTTTGCGCAGGACTTGGTGTGGCTGGAGCCAATCGTGTGTCCAGATATTTATGTTGTCGGCGCGTTACCGTAGCTCCCAACACTGAGTGATTTTCTTTTTCTAAAAGGCGGAAATTTTGAGCAGTACCAGCCCTGGCAGATAAACGTAGAAACAATGAGTAAATTGCGTCCGACCCTAACAACTGCTTAACATAAGTCGGGGTATACTGCCACGGAACATAGGTCTACTGCTTTCTTAAAAGCCTTCACTGTTGTGGTATTCATGACCTCCTCCGGGAGCTTATTCCAATAGAGTACCATTCTATTCGAGGAGTACTTCACCCTCATTTGGAGCCTCGAATGCTTTCTTTGTAATCTAAGGCTATGCCCCCCCCCCCCCCCCGTGCCTCTCTCGGGGATCAGAGAGAAAAGATCTTCTTGTCTTATTCCTGACAGTCCCTTCATTACCCTGAAGGTTTCTATCAAATCCCCGCGAGTGCCCCGTCTTCCCATCGAGAAAAGATCTAGGGCACGGAAGGGGGAAGGTCCCATTTGCGTGACAAGCTTTGTACTGCTAACACGTCAAGTTCTATATCTACTCCAGCTATCTTGACGTCATCGGCAAACATAAACGTGGGGTTTGTGAGCTTACGTGCTAGGTCATTGATGAAGATGAGGAAGAGCAGAGGGCCGAGCACCGGGCCCTGTGGCACCCCACTTGTTACACCTTCCGGTTTTGAGACATGGCTCCCCACCTTAACACTAAGAGTTCACCCTGCTGAAAAACTATTTATCTACTGTCTTGCCTTTCCAACAGTTCCCATAGACTGCAGTTTGACGTCCAGAAGTCTGTGGTTCACAGAATCGAACGCCTTACTGAAGTCCAAGTAGCGGACCGCAATCGACTGTCCATCTTCCAGGCGCTTGGTTAACTCATCGAAGAACAGCAGGAGATTCGTCGGACACGATCGTCCTGCCACAAACCCATGCTGAGCATTTGACACGAGGTTACGTTGAACCAAATGCCTAGCGGTCTGTTTCCTGACTATTTGCTCCAGGCACTTACACAGTACTGAAGTCAAGTTAACCGGCCGGTAATTTTTGGCCTTCTTCCGGGGTCCACTCTTGTAAATTCCTATCACTGTTGCTCTCCTCCGGTCTCCCGGCACAATTCCCCCTCTAATTGACGTTTCATATAGTTTCTTCACCGGGGCCCTCAGGGCCTCGGCCAGAGGCTGAACGATTGCTGGATGGATCCCGTCTGGACCTGCTGCTTCATTTCTATCCAACATTTGCAACTCCGCGTGCACTTCTTCCTCTACAGTAAGTTCGGGTATTGGACGCGCCTGTGGGCCCTCCATTCTTTCCTCAAAATTATTTCCGGTCAATATATGCCTTTGAAGAATGCCAAGAGCATGTCAGCCTTGTCCTCGTCGTTTAGAGCTAGTCGTCCCTTTTCTCCTTACAAAGCTACTACACTTTCTCTCATACTTTTGTGAGATTGCACGTAGGCGTATAATCGCTTTGGGTTTATGCGGACCGACGCAGCTAACCGACGCTCGAAGGCATATTTCTCCGCTCGCTGGATCGCTTGAGCTCTGTTCCTATCCATCTTATAGCTGTTCCATGCCCCCTGAGTTTTCTACAGCTTGTATTCCATTCATCAACGCCCACGAATAACTATAGCCTTGCGGACTTTTGACTTCCACCATGGGGGCTGATTTCAACTGCTAGCCATCCTCAGAGGTGCAAACTCCTCTGTAAGTTCGAGTGGCCCCATCTTAATGGCCTCCCAACGTTCCTCTACGGAGGCGTTTGTGTGTCTCGGTGTCCACTGAATTTCCTCCGCCACCATCTCTAGTTCACCTATGCTGATTCTCCCGTAGCGCTGACTTAACACGACTTCCTTCGGCGCCCTGCTTAGTCTTAATGTGACCCTTAGGACTATAGGATCACTTTTTCCAGTTGGCTCTTCCCACTTAATTTCCTTAACGTTCTGATGGTGCCGCTTTATGAATAAATCAAGGAGAGACGGGTGCTGTCCACCTCTCTGTCTAGTGGCCTGCCTCACGTGCTGCACGTGCATGTAACTGGACCCACTGCAGAAACTTGTCACCCGTTGATCCCCTCGGCGCGATCCCGCTTCCCCAGTTATTTTCGGGTAGGTTGAGATCCCTTAATAAGATGAACTCCTTTGTCTGTGCCACCACCGCATCCAGCGTTTGCAAGAGCTCACCGTCCTCCTCATCTGTGGCTAGCGGTGTCCTGTAGATACAGATAATGCATACTGTTCGTGCCTCGATCCTGATAAAGCAGGATCTAGCCTGTACATTACCCAATCGCCTATATCGGTCCGTATTAGAAGTGTTACTCCGCCCCCTGCCTTCCATCTGTTCTATCCTGTCTGTAGGCAGCGTATCCCTGAAAGCGTATGTCAGCATCTGGCTTTATCCAAGTTTCCGTCAATGCAACGACATCAGACTGGGCGATCCTAGTCGTCAACTCCCTTCTTTTTCCCTGGAGACTGCAGGTATTGGTGTTCCATATTGACGGTCACCCGGTCCTCGTCACTGACTTCATTGTTAATTTACCGGCTAGGGTACCCTCGGGCGCAATCTCCGGGGTGGTGCCCCGTTTTTTGCTTCTATAGCTGTCTGCGGTGCCGCATCTTAAACATCAAGTGACACTGAGTTTCGTGGCTTTTTGTCTTCCACCCGGCAACCCGGTGTCGGGCTCAACGGGCACAGCGGACGTTCCCCCCTTTTGAGTCGCCATACCGATGGCCCGGGATGGTCTTGCGTCCACCTCATCCCAAATGGTTTCCTCGGCTTTTCCCTCTGATACCTCCAACTTCGCTGTTTGCACCAGAGAGAACTTTTTGGGAGTCTCCTTTAGAACCGGGTTGGCTGGCTGCACTTTCTCAACACCGACCGGACTGAATGCCCTGTGAGTCCCCTTCTTTTTGGTCTTTTGAACTTCCTGAACTTGGGCTTTTTATTTACCGGCGCCTGAAGCCACCTTTGGGACCTGAACTACTCCTTGGGCTTTAGGTGTTGGCTTCCTAAGAGGGGTCATCTCAAGCTTCGCTATATGTAGATTCGGCTGTTTCAGATCGGGTGTGCCTGTTCTCAGCGAGACTATGGCATTACCCGGCTTGCCAAACGCTGGGCTGTCAGGTGCAACCCTAACTATTCCCTGTGTAAAGGAGTTCGGGAAACCCCGTTCCACGCATTAGCATCCATGATAAAAACGACATTTATCATTCGTATGAACTATCTTTGCTGGAATTCCGATTGTTTGTTTTATTTCTCCAAATGTTTGTCACAAACCGGACTCCCACCGTTGCCTCGAGCGAAGGTGGCTCAGCTTGAACTTCGCTGTGACTGTATTTGATAATCTCATCTTTTGTATCTAACCTTTTGCTGTAACCCAGCTGCAGTTGTTGATTTGTCGTCCAATTTGGAGCGAAAGAGCCCAGAAGGAACACTACTGAGGTTTGATTATTGTAAAATTACCCTAGTGGCAAACCGGTTCCGGACCTGATCCGGACCGGTTCCGGTAGCTTGCCGGTATTGTTACCGGTGGGGTGCGGTACCGGAAGGGCACACCGGAATCAAGCCGAAATCGGAGTACGATTTTAATCCACTTTTAAATTTAAACCCGATTTTCGAAATCGCCCACGCCCCTCCAACGATCATGCCATTCTATCTTGTCCGAAATTTACGCAAGTAGTCAACTGATCGATCAAGTTACCTACGTGAACAGTCTTATCCCCACATACTTTGCAAACGCAATTTTATGATTGCCTGCTACTGCATTCCGAAAGCTCGTTCAAGCTCCACCCTCCCATAGCAATGCTTACCCGAGGACGGCGTGATCTAACGTCTTACAACTGCCAGTGCAACTCAAATGAGACTTATTCCAAAATGGTGAACCTTAGACATTTCAAAACGAACAAATTGTACGATGTAAACATTTTATATATTAGGTATATTTACATTCTGAATCTACGGAACAAACTTCTTCCCATCAGACTGTTTCGCTCCGAGATCTGCAAAGGATAACAAAATTGTGTATCAGACATAAGATGAATTGTGGAACAAAAAAATTGTTTAGATATGAATAATTAAATACATAAAAATATAATACTGTAGTTATATATATACTACCGACTCCGAAACGGTAATTAGTTAGCTAAAGTGAGGCATGAAATTCGTTATCGTCGTCTGTGTAAATGAAAAATAATTACCATGGGACTACAAATGCGTGATCAGTGAACGTACCTGGCAGTTTTGCGTCCTAAGCCGCGATCTCTTGCGTTTCATCGTTTCATGGTACCCTCGATCTCCAGCGTAGAAGACTCCCGGAAACGATTGGAAGATTTTAAGCATCCGTAAATAAACGGCAATTACATTACATCAGACTGACCAATGACTGCTTTAGGAAATTTGTAACTTCCCACTGCCATTTTCCCAGCTGTTCCGGTCCAGTTGCACGTGAGTGCCAAATTCTTCCCGATCAAAGATGCAAGCATTCGGCGGATACTTGATCCAAGATCGGTGCACAGATAAAGCTTGAGTGCGTGGACCTTATAGTACGATCTGGAATTATTCCATCACTTACAGTGCCCGTAAAGTTATCCAGTACTGCAAGATCTTCTTCGAGTTTCAGAAGATCGGTGATATCGTTTGCCTGTAAAGGCTCGTAGGCCGTCGTATTTGTCGCATGCAGAAGACAAATAATGCTATCCAACTAGGCGATCATCAACGCCAGGTCGTTGCGAATGCCATGTTGATTTGACGGCATACTTTCGAAGTAGTTTGGTAAACGTAGTAGCTGATAATGAGAAAGTTACCTTGCCACTTCTTGGCGTAAGCAGGCATATGCTGTTGAGATAAGGGCGCTGTTACAAGTTGAGTTGTGCTAATTGAAATATAGGAGTGCTAGTAACTTTTACGCAACATACCTGGGACCAGCCACCATTGAAAATATGGCATCTTCCGTGGGTCTCCTCTGAGACTTCAATATTGGTGGACTATAAGTGATATGAAACGAGAACTTCGCACTGGACTTACCTAGGCGATGAATGGCCAGGAGCCATGGAATCACCGGGGGAGTCGGGGGACTGTATCGGAGACTCTCTTTGAATCCTCCGTGACGGAGGTATCTCGACAGAACTGTCATCCGATGACAACGGTATCGGTATTCTAAAAGAAGTGTGATAACGTGTAACAACGTACCTGCGGCGAACGGTGTGTAACAGCCGGTCGTGGAAAATCCCCCTTTTTCCCTCGCGATTCTGTGTTTTTCCTAACATCACTCATTTGCCTACACTATTGACTTGTCTTTACGAACTAGTTGTTTTTATGGACCAATTGTTGTTTGTTCGCGCCCAGAGCGCTACTTTGGCACATCCTTGTTCAGGACCTGCGTGACGCATGTGCTGTTTGCTCACACGCTGCTATTCGGTTTCTCGTTGTTGAGTCCTTGTTATCGTATTATTGAGGTTTGTATATTTTTTATGTCATTGTTCATGTAATAATCTAGTGTCGTGGAATATCGCGGATAATCGTCTTTTGATTTCGGGATCCGTTGCGAATTTGGCTATGCATTGCTCAAGTGTTCGTTACACGGTGTACCGCCGTGAAGATGGTGTCATTGGCAACGTATCATCCGTTGACGCCGACATACCAGATTCGGCAACAAAATTCCTTTTGATTTTAATCGCATCTCTGAGATTATCTGAGAAGAATGCATACAACTGGGAGTGTTACCTGTGTGATAAATCTCATGAAAATCGTATGCTGGAACAGTTTCCGGCAAACATCCACCGTCCAACAAGAGGCGTTGGTAGGCCTGGAAAGTCGATGACTTCGGCCAGCGCACACGGTTCCCTTCAGTCAGCCAATTGCTGTGAACAATGGCTACCGAGTCATCAACATCAAACAAGACGACCAAGTACGTCTAAAAAGGTTAGTTCATTCGGTCACATGTTAAAGTAACGACAGAAACCTAAGATATCTGCTTTAAAAAGAGAAGTTTTACTTCATAAAGGTGTGCAATATGGATATCAACACATCATAATCATTAGTGAGAGAAATACTAAAGGATTTACACAATATGGTATTTACAGAAACTTGGACAACATTGTCATCCAGTCCGTCAACAGAAAAAATGCACAGGTGACTGGATCTCATTGGGGTAAGAAAGAAGTTGCAAGGGTTTAGGAAATAACGAATAGTTATGGAATCCCCAGAAATGTTCTCCACAACTGCTGGTTTCCCACCTGCAACGACAATGTTGTTTGGTGGTAAGCATGACAGAACCATTCCCCTCACCACCATCGCTGTATTGCATACCCGGAAACGGGTAGCCCCATTCCCAACGTCATCACGGATGGCCTCAGATGAATCGTTGGCACCGGGAAGTGTTCTCTCACGCAAAAGCCGATACAGTTGCTGAGCGGGATTCCGGGGACCTCGAATGGAGAATTTCAGTGTCCGTAAGAAGGACTCGAAAGGGAAACAGGAGAAAGAGTCCAAAGTACCATGATGAAGAACGTCTGCTGGTAAATGAATAACAGCGTGAACATAGTACACGACGTTAGAGATACCATATATGGAACTCATTTTTTGTACAAACGTAGGCAGGATGGTTTCTGCGAAAGCGTTACAAGTTTTGTACAAAAAGGGGTGGCACAGTATGTAAATGGCAACGAACAATAACATGAAGTTATCATACGCATCATCCGACAACAAACCCTTCAGACAAACCGGCCCTAAATACAGAAGAAACATGCGAAATTCGGTGGCCTTCCATCGTTCAACATTATGTATGTGTCGACAGAGTCGCTGAAATTCACACGGCGTGCCTGGGTGTGACTGCACTATACGGCTTCCCAGTTCTACAGTAACAGCTTTGTCCAGGCGGCCAAATGCGTCACGCGGCCCAAACAACCACAAATCAATCAACCTCTCCATCACACCCAAGCAAACAAGGTGCATGTAATCCAGTGGAGGTGTTTAGCCATGCCAATAGGGAGGGAAAGAAAAGGACTCAAGCCAACATGATGTTCGTGGTGTCGACGTGATCGAAAAGCCTCGTTGTCACGTAACTTGTATTTGACAAGGGGTAATGTCATCCTTTTTCGCAGTGAAATCCACGCTGGATGCATTTATCACAGCCAAAGTAGCCAGTAGGACCTTTCACTTGTCTGATAAAGGCCCGTGCCGGAGTATCACAGATTATAGATGACAGGTGACACTTCACAGATCTCTCACCCAGCTTGAGGCCTTCTGTCAACAAATGGTTCACCTCTCTGAAGGTTTCACTCACATTAGATGACACTTCTGAGGGTTTCCCACGACCACAGTAAAAACCGGCGGTACGTACGGGCAAGCAATGAGGCTTAAACGCCCTGGAAAGGACAGGCCACAACTGCAGGTCCGACGAACGAAACACAGAAGAGCCGTCACAGTTTAACTGGAGGAAGACTTCGTCGGGTACAGCGGTTATGCCACTCAACTGCATTTGCAAGCCTTCGGTTAAACCCACGAGTACACATTCGCCATTTTCCACTGTTGTGGTTGGACATTCCCGTGGCGTGCGCAACAATATCCTTGGGTCCCGACGTATGTTTGGTATATGTTTGCCTATAGCCTCCAATATGCCCTTTTGTTGCACCAGCTTCAGTCGATATCGAATGAAAGCCCTCGATAGTGAGTTAAGCAGCGAACCGCTCTCCTCTTCAAACTGTGATGCACGTCGTAGGCTGGTCAAAGAAGTAACTAATAGGAAAATCAGCATAGAAACAGGGTTTACTTGACACAATCGGCCTTTCTTCGGGTGTAATTCTGGGTTCACAAACTCTCTGACCCGCCAAAACTGTTTCATTTGGTGTAACGTGATTCAACGGAGTAATTTACCCATCATTGTTGGTTGTGATGTGGAAGCACACGGCAGAAAGCGTTCATCTCTTGCAATAGCGTGTCTCTCTTCCACACGGTACACGTCTTCGGAACCCATAGCTCTGCATTCACCCGCAACTCCTAAAGATGTTGAGCCTGAACAGAAAGTAAAATTGCCACCGAATAACCTCACCCGGCAAATCCCACTTAGGGCAACCATAACGATGTTCCCATAGGGTGGCTTCATCACAAAGAGCACACATCAGTGAGCTAAGTTCTTTCTTTTTCAGATAATATCTCTTTTGTTTCGTCATATAGCCATTGTCCGTCAATAATACGGAACAAGCTCCCAAAATACACTTATTTGTTAACCATAATAGTAATCGAACGGCAGCATAGCATAATTGAAAACCATAATGCAGATGTCACACGATATCAGAGCCTTCAGCACGAACACATCGAAGCTTCATGGATTTTACAAAACTACTTGGGTATCATCAAGAGTTACGTGAAAAACACTTCATCGAGAAAATATACCTCGTCATGTTATAAATAAAATTATAGCACAATACTGCAGTTTTTACTATTCAGCTTATCATTTACTAATTGGTAAATGATAACCTGATATGTCACTAACACTTTACAGCCAACACGGATCATCAGCACCCAAAGCAAAAGGAGCGCACCGCTCACCTTAGCGAACAAAACACGACCAGAATGGCTGCCGCCGGGAAAATACCAGCCAGTTAAAACAATTAGTACAGCAGTTGTAAAGCAATCAAGAGAAACAAATAACCACGAAAATAGGACATTTATCACGTATACAGCAAATTAGAGCGAACTGCGTCATTCGTTTCTTGAAATTTCAGTGATTTCTCTGCCCATCGGTTACCGGCACGTTGCCGGAATTTGGCGGTGGGTAATGTGCCACTAGAATAATTAATTTGTTGTATATAGTACCGTAGCTATTTGGAATCGACTTTGTTTTGAATGGTGCCGAAATTGGTTGCTACACGTCGCCCGAACCTTCCGGTGGCTGGACTTTAGGGTACTCAATATCCTTGGCAATAAGTGAGACATGAAATTACGCAGCAAATCGGCAAACCTTTCCGGATCAAAGGACAGTACCCTGCCGGTGAACCAAACAGTTTTGCCCGTAGGTGTTGGTCACGTTTCTTGCTCAGGCTCTAGTTTATCAGGTTGTTCTAGGGTCACTTCGGCTTCCCATACAGCTAGAGCTGATCCGTTGCTAGCTGAGTTGAGGGAGAATCAGGCTGCAGATCACTTAGAGCTAGATAAGCAACGGAAGCTGCTTTAGGTGAGGAATGAGACGGAAATGGCGAAACTGCTTTTGGCACTTGCTGAGGAACAGGAAAATCTAGTCAACAGAGATGAAGTCAAGGGTGGAATAATGGTCGAAGAACATCTTTCTCGTTACCTAGGCGATTGCCACATGCAGAAAGATGCACCACGAACAACAAGCTTGGTTCCAGTGGCGAAACCTGCAGTGGATTAATAATAATAATAATAATAATAATAATAATAATAATAATTGTATATTTCGAATGCGCCCGAAGCATGCTAGAATGCATGATCAGATGATAACAGTGATGCTGGAATGACAATTCACAAAAGGGTACAACACGTGCATGCAGAGTATCAAAGAGAGTGTTACACTGAACTGAAACTGTAGTAATGCCCGGCAAATTTGAAGGTCAGGGTCGAATGATGTCAGTTGGTCTGGAGTACATGCATAAGTGGTATATGAAATAATTACCACTGGTGGAAATTCGAGCATATTCAAAGGATATGCTTTTGTTGCGCTACAGAATATGAGAGGCATATGGATAGAAATCTCGTCGAAGCGTTCGGTGAATTATTCACTTTACGACAGGTATGTCAAGAAGTATCAACATGGAAATATTTCAGTCTGCAAAGATCGTAGTATATGAAGTGGTGGCTGTATACTAGAGGAATCATATATGTGGCAAACAATTGCGTATTTCTTGGGAGAGAGACTACCGGAGTGATGGTGGCAGGGAACGGCCGGAGGAAAACAGGCGAGCTTGCGGCAAATTGTTAACTTAATGTAGGGTTGGTATGGAATGTCAAAGCGGAAGTGGAAGACTAATCAATATTGACCGTGTGGTTACATCCATTATGCAGGTGTTCAGTTCTGCGGGAGGGAAGGTAAAGTAATTCACAGGTAAGTGTACGTCAATAGATGAACGCTGTGTTGAGTGTACCATGCAAAAATGACAGATCAATAAAACTGCCCAAGTATATCGCGGAAAGCGGCAGTGGATCAACGAATATAGAAATAAAATGTATCAGACGGTGCAGATAGTTGTGTGATTTAGAGGCTGGATACGGGGTCAGTTTCGGTAATATAACACGAATGCAGCATCTGGAAGATCAAAGGTGTCGATAAAGGTGATGGTATAGTAAGTAGACGGTGAATGTCACATTTCTAATGACCAATTTGACAGGTGTAACAAATGATGGGAACGGAGCGGCGAGGCTGCATGGGAAGTGTATCGAAGACGTTCAATCGTAAAGGGAACGCAGTGATCTGCAGAGCCCAAACACTCGATGCAACGGCATTGCGGATGCAATCGGATGGACCGATGAAGAGTGCAGGTAGTTACTAATTACTTCGCTGCCCACTGGAGGACTACTGAAAGATATGTCAGCGCCGGACGTTTTTTTTTGGTGACCGATGAAGTAATGAACAGTGACAATAAAGGTTCAGTTCAGTTCAGTTCAGTTTGCACAGGACTTGGTGTGGCTAGAGCCAATCGTGTGTCCGGATAGTTGTGTTATCGGCGCATTTCCGTAGCTCCCAACACTGCGTGTGTTTTTATACCCTGACCGTGGAGCACGGAATCTCGTTCTGTCCGGTGAAACTTCCCTACTATGATCGGCGAATAACGGGTTCCCAAAATCAATGAAAGTACAATCCGTGTATCTACAACCACACAGCACTCACACAGCAAGCTGCAGCAGAAGGCCACTTGGTGTACCGCAACTGGTGCCAGTGTTTGAACAGTATTAGCGGGTTCTGACACGGAACGGGCATAATGACATATGGGAATAAAATGAGTTGTATGAATGCAGTGAGATCGAGTAGTCCAGGTTCAAGAAGTCTGATGGTGGGAATCTTGGGGAAAGCGATCGTGAGACGGGCGAAAATGAAGTCGTGAGTAAATCTCGTTTGTTCTGTCCAGCAAGAGAGGTTCCAAGTTATTCCTGGGATGAAAAGGTGACAATTTTTCCTTAGGATGCAGGTTCTGAAAACAAAACGGAGAAGGCTGCAGTTTGGCAATTCTACCAGCTGTGGGTTAGGGGAGAAAGACAGAACACCAAAATCATGCCAGCAACAGAAATGGGTGGTCGCGACTCTGAGGTCTGGTTTTTGGATTAAACAACATCCGGAAAGCGAAGAAGACCGGTAATATCGACTAATTATTGTGAGACTTAGTGAGAGTTACCAGAAATTCAAGGAAGCAAGAATAGGCGACACTGGGGGCAAATACTTATGTGTAGTTCGACGAATGGTTTATGGAAGACCACATCGATTGTGGCGGTTCTTTCATCAGAACGAGGCTTGGAATCTCGTGTGCCGAACTAGGGTCTCAATGAGTAAATAGTTGAAGCGTGGATGAAACTGGTACCTTGAGGACAATATTATATATGCTGCTATGTATTTTCTAGCATTATAAATGCTCTTACACCTGGCGGCAGCTGATAAAAAAGAACCTAACCGACTATGGTAAAATCTGACGGCATGAAAAAAGACTCACCGAAGTAACGGTGGCTAGTAGGGGGTCGTGGTCAGAGGCGTTGAAAATAGGAAGTGGCTAGACAAACACGTGGAGTGTGCTGTTGACAGTCATGGAGTATAGGTTGGACTGCTTTTATTTGCTGACTATAATACAGAATGCTCCTTACCACCCGTCGGTAATAACTGTCTACTGAACAAAGTTGTTAAGATTTTGGTTAGTAACCCAGGCCCAGTTCGTGGGCTCGGGTAATAGACATGTAGGGATCATGCATTCGGATGAGATTTTGGACAGTTGAATGTTTATTTATTTATTTTTTGAATAATAAAGAGGCCGAAGACATTGACCTAAGTTGAGGTGGGGATTTGTTCCAGAGGGAAGAATATTTAACAATGAAGAAGTTTGAGCGCATCGCAGTCCTGGATACTGGAATCAAGACCATAGAGTCCCTATGTCGTAAAGAATAGTTGGAGGGACTTTTGACCTGGGGGGCTGAAATGCAAGATTTATGTTTTACAATATTGCAAAAGAAAGACAGGTTCATTCTTAGACGGCGCAGCCATAGGGGCTCTAGGTGCAATATTTCACATCTTTCCATATAATTTAAAGGCGAGGAATATCCTGGTAGTTGTTTGGTAAATCTACGTTGTACATTCTCAATTGCAAATCTGTCAATCTGCCGCATGTTAGAAAAGACGACAGTGCAATATTCCAGAAGTGGTCTGACATGAGTTTTAAAAATGCTTAGCTTGCTCTCTGTAAGACCGAAGGTTCTATTAATCAGACCAGTCAGCCGTCTAGCTTTAGCAACCTGCACGGCCGAATGTTCGGAGAAATTAAATGTACAAGAATATTGTAATCCCAAGTCCCTTACCTCCGGACTGTTGGGGATGAACTGATAATTAATTTTAAATATTCCTGCGGGAACCTGACACTTATACATAAGGATACAACTTTTGACAGCGGAGAATCTCATCAACCATTGGTTGCTCCATGAGTCTAGCGATAGTAAATCGCTCGTTATGCTAGCAATGGTAGAAGCTAAGGCGTCAGGTTCAAAGGAGTACATAATTTAAACGTCGTCTGCAAAAAGGAACGCAGCCCCGTGTGTGATGACATTAAAAATGTCATTAACTTATATAAGAAAAGTAAGGGACCTAGTACACTACCCTGAATAACTCCACTAGTAACTGGTCGAGGTGATGATAAACTGCCATCAACGTCCACCACCTGCTTTCGGGATGTTAGATATGGTGAAAACCAACTCAGGATCGGGTCAACAATTCAGTAGGTTTTCATCTTCGCCATTAGCCTATTGTGGGATATTCGATCGAAAGCTTTAGTCATGTCGAGGAGGATTACGATCACTGATTTACCACTGTTAGTGGTCGTAGTTATTAGGTTAGGGAAGTCACTCATACAGGTGGCACACGATCTTTTTTGAAGAAAACCGTGCTGTCCAGTGTTAATGAGGTTATTGTTCAGTAAATGAGTTGTTAGCTTATTTTTTATCAGTCTTTCCATAATTCGCGAAAATATAGGGGTGTGGTTCACTGGTCGATAGTTGGTTAGGTCCTGGCGTGAACCTTTCTTAGGAATTGGGATAATAACTGATGTTTTCCAATGGGAGGGGAAAACGCCGCTGCTCACAGATAAATTAAAATCCTTTGACAGCAAGAATGGGATATCAGTTCCACCTAGACTAAAAGTAGCCGGTGGTACGGCATCTGGCCCGGGGTGGTATGACCTCCTAATTTTAGTTAGCTGTACTGTTAAGTCGTTCGGGTGAAATGTAACCGCTGAGAACTGTGCAGATGTCAGCGGCTCAACGTGATATAGACATGGGGAGTCATCGGTCGTTAGAGACGAAGCAAAATAGGCACTGAATGCCTCGGAGATCTCTTGGGAGTTCGTTATATAATTGTTGTTATATATAATGGATGAGATAGGAGAACTGCACTGGCTGTTTCTCAACTTTATCAGCTTAGATAAAGCTTCGGAACTCTTGGGGTGACTGAGCGCCCTAATTCCTGTTTTTTACTGAGGGACATTTCAATCAATTTCATAGAATGAGATAAACGGTTCATTTGCAAGAACAACGAAAAGTCTCTCGACCTAAGGAATTTGCGTTGTAGCATAGAAAGCTCCTGCTTTAATCGACAAAAACTGTTTGGTTTATCTCGTCCAGGTAGACCTTGGGTTGGGGTGATTACGTCAAGACATGCATTTAGTGTGGAGTAAAGACGATCCACCACGGTATGCAAGTCATCAGATAAAAAGAAAGTATCCCAGTTCTGCGAGCGAATGAGTGAGGGTAATTGATTCCAGCTAGCTTGGTGGAAAGGTCTTTTAACGGTTGGTTTGTGAACGGTTCGTGCTGGCACTGAAAACTCACATTTTACCGGCAAGTGGTCACAACCTGGGATGCTGTTCACGATAGATGTGTGCACGCGAGATAATCCTACCGTAAAAATGAGATCAAGAATGCTACTGCCTCTAGTTGGGCACATCACATGTTGAGTCCATCTTCCTAAACGAATGCTGGTCAAGAAGTGTAGTAAGTGATGTGGGTCTTTCAAAGTGGACCAACGTATGCCTGGTGCGTTAAAGTCGCCGGCCACCAGTTTTGGGCCGGGTATGTCCGCAACAACGTTTAACGCCCCTATGATAGGCAGGAAGTCGTTTTGACACAACAAGCTTGGTTCCAGTGGCGAAACCTGCAGTGAATTATTGTTTGGACTTACCCTGGAGTCATTTGCGGGCTGCTCGTCAACGTACTGGAGGTTTGTGAAACAGTTCGAATATTACGTCGAAGGTAGAGTTCGAGACGATGGCCAGCTCCTACTTTATATGATGCATTTCTGCAAGGGATGCGGTTGCCGAATGCGTTATGTTGCCTCCAACACTGGCATACAATAGGGCTAGGGAAATCTTAAAGGATCTGTATGGACGAGATCATGTAGTGGCTCGTCCACCGGCTGACGGCTTACTGCAAGGTTTGAAGCCTCTGGTGGAAGATTCGGATGCCCTGACCAAATTGTCGTTGAAAATGCTCAACTGTGAAGTTGCCCTCAGGCGGATGAATGGCATGTCAGACCTCAACTCATTGCAGACAACAGAACGTATCACTCGAGTGCTACCAACGCGTCTCCAGGATCTGTGGGCTAGGACCGTTGATGATATTTTGGGAGGAGGAGACGAACCGAGGTTCCATGGTCTGCAGCACTTATTGTCCAGTGAGGCACGGATTGCTCGAAGTAGGTTTGGCAAACTGGTTGCCAATAGCAAGGCTCAAAGGTATTCGCGGTCATCCAGTTGGAGGAATTATGCACAAACCCCGCATCCAGAAGCGACACGGTTCACGCCAACTCGGGACAGTACTCTGCTGATCGCAGCCAATAGGTGCTCAGCGTGTAATGGAATACATGCACTCGTGATATACCCGATCGTTGGGCACTGATCAAAGAAATCAAGGCTTGTCTTTCGTGTCCCAAGTGTGGACATCTGTCTAGCAACTGTTCTGTTTCCAAACCATGTTAAACATCAGGTTGTCCGAAACGGCACCACCCTCTACTGCATGTTGCACAGAAGCAATATACTGATCGAGTCAAGCAAGATACAACACAAGGGCTGCAGCTGGGCAAGCTAGGTACGGACAGTGCAAATCCCTGGGCAGTGGACCAATAATTGTGCGGCTACTCTTAGGCCAGACTGTCGGGTCAGTTTAGGTGTGCTACCAGTGCGAGTAGAAGGACCGGGGGGCTCTGTGGAGACCTACGCTCTGCTGAACAGCGGGTCCGATGTGCTCTAATACAAAAAGACCTTATGGAGCTGGTGGGCCTGAAGGCATCCCCGACCTCACTTTCGAATTCGACCGTAAATGGGACTACCACTTGGAATTCGGGAATAACGGAGCTGCGACTGAACTCATTGTCAGAGAACGATTTCGTGAATATAGAGGGAGCCTTTTGTGTTGATAGATTACCAATGCAAGCAGTCCAGTACTGCTCAGATGCGGACATTTTATCCTGGCCTCACCTGCATTGCCTTCAAAGACAGAATCTGGAAGATTCGAGAGTGCGAATCCTGATAGGTGCCGACGTCCCGGAAGCACAATGGGCATTAGAGCAACGAAGCTGCAAAAGAAAGCAACCCTATGCCGTGCTGATGATTTTAGGATGGATTGTTCCTAATCCGATAAACCGGGAACCACGTTTTATGGGGATAGTAAACCACACTGAGAGGGGAATCGATCCCTTAGCAGAACAGATCAATCGACCATACGGCGCCGATTTCTGCGATGGGCGTGCATCGGAAAACTCTCCTTCCTTAGAAGACAAACAGGCCGTTGATATGGTTTTCAATGCCATGACCTGGTTGAACGGACACTATGAAGTTGTACTTCCGTGGAGGAATCCTGAAGTGAGACTTCTAAATAATTATACTGTGGCCGAAGTGAGATTGAACGGCTTGAGGAAAATGTGTGCGCATGACCCTGAATTTCTTGATAAATACTCTACAATAATAAAGAGTTTTGTGCGCAAGTCCAGGCCCAGGTAGTGCCCGATGTACAGTTAAAAATGGGTTTTGAACCAAAATGGTACTTACCACGTTACGCATTTACAAACCCTAAAAGCCTAGCAAGTTGAGGATGATGTTTGACTGTGCGGCTGCATTTCAAGGACGCTCCTTGAATGATTACTTGCCGGAGGGACCGGATACGACAGCAAACTTAGTTGGAGCGTTGCTTCGTTTTCGAAAGGAATCTGTCGCGCTGGCTGCGGATATTGAAGAAACGTTCATGCAGTTTCGAGTGCCGACGAGAGACAAAGGATCACTGAGGTTCCTCTGCTGGGAAAATGGTCGACTAGATGGTAATCTTGTTGAATATCAGATGAATGCCCAACCGTTTGGTGCCACTTCCTCCCAATTTTGTGCGAATTTCGCGTTACGTCGCACGGCAGACGATTGGGGAGGTTAGTATGAGGATTACGTCTCCAGGGCCGTGTATAACAAATTATATGTAGACGACTGTCTTGTTTCTTTGCCCACACCGGAGAACGCAAGAGCTTTTGCTATCCAGATGGGTGAGTCACTATCACGAGGTGGATTCCGGCTTCATAAGTGGGTGTGTAATCGTAAGGAGGTGCTGGATATTTTACCAACATCTGAGCTGGCCCATCCCACTTTGGAAATAGATGATTGCGCGCCTGTGCGGCAGAGGACGTTGGAGTTAGAATGGAATGCAATAGAAGACACGTTCCAGTTTTAATTCGCAATGCGAGAAAAACCTCAGACAAGGCGTGGCTTGTTGTCTACAGTGTCATCCGTGTTCGACCCACTAGGGTTGGTTTCACCTTTCATTCTGCCAGGAAAGGTGTTATTGCAATCACTGTGCCGCTTGAAGCTTGGTTGGGACGAGCCAATTGGAGAAGAAGACCAGAACAACTTTGAGCGTCCAAGCTTCAGCATTCTATTATTAGAGGTGACTCACTGAACGAAGGTATACAGCTTCATGTATTTTGTGACGCTTCTGAAGTTGGCTATGGGGTGGTGTTTTATTCCAAAGTGGTTTCAAGGGACATAGCCCCCCACTGTACCCTACTGTTCTCTAAGTCAAGGGTAGCTCCTCTGAAGACCGTGACGATCCCTAGATTGGAGTTAGCCGCAGCAAGACTGGCCGTTGGAGTCTCTCGGATTCTTATGGAAGAAACAGGAATCAAGTTTGGTAAGACTTACTACTGGACGGACTCTGTTATAGTTTTGCGCTACATAAACAACACTAAAACGAGATTTAGTACGTACGTTGCGAACCGTCCGGCCGAAATCCATCAGTGGTCGGAACCCTGGTACTGGCGTCATGTCAGATCGGAGGCTAACTCTGCAGACTTGGCATCAAGAGGCACAACATCACCGAGTGATATCAGCTGCTGGTTCGAAGGTCACAAATTCTTGAAGAACGATAAAACTCCTTGGCCGACCAGTCCTAAGTTCGCTGCAGCACCACCAAAGCGTTGAGTTGAAGCAGCCTTCAAGTACAGTTCTCACAGTGTTGCTGGATACATGGGCGCAAGCACTTCTAGCTAGGTACTCTAGTTGGTTTCACCTGCTGAAGTTGGTAGCTTGGTTAAACCGTTTTAAAATGTACATTGCAGTCACGGGAGGCGGTTTTACAGATCTAGGACTGAAAAATGGGCTGTTGGAGTTGCACGAAATTGCTAAAGCGGAGGAAAGTGTTATTCTGATTGTACAAGCTAAGGTCTATGGCGAAAAGTTGAAATGGCTACCAGCCTGGAATAATAACCTATGCGCTAACAAATCTCCGATAGACAGGACTCTATTAAATCTCGATCGAGTTTTATTAAATGGAATTATTTGTGTTGGAGGATGACTGAACTACTACAGTCAGCTTCAGGGTGTGAAATATCCGGTGATACTACCCAAGGCTCACCCGATTACAGACCCGATAATCCGATGGTATCACTCAATGGAAAGACACGCAGGACCTTCTCAGTTACTCGCGAAACTTCGCAAAATGTTTGGATTGTACTGGGGGAGCTGCCGTCAAGCGAGTACCTGGAGGATGATGAAAATGCCGGAAGCATTTGGCGGTCGTAGGCAAACAGATGATGGCCCCTGTACCAGCCATTAGAGTCCAACAATGTTGGTTTCCGTTCAACTATGTCGGAATAGATTACTTTGGCTCATTTGCGGCTAAATATGGACGCAGCATGGAGAAACGATATGGATGCATCTTCATCTGCCTCCAGATGCGTGCGGTACATACTGAAGTTTCTTATTCTCTAAACACGGATTCATTCATTATGGCATTGCTGAGTTTCATGTCGAGGAGAGGGGCACCGTCCGAGATTTTTAGTGATATCTGTACAAACTTTGTTGGGGCTCAAAGGGAATTGAAGAACCTAACGGGAAACTGGTCTAGTAATAAGATTGCTGATAGACTGTTGCAACGGGAGCGTGCAGTGTCACTTCGATCCCCCACACGCTAGTCACCGTGGTGGCATATGGGAGATCATGGCTGGCTCGGTTAGAAGAGTACTTCTTTCAGTTTGTGACGAGCAGCCGACGACTGACGAAATATTGCTGATATT
Organism: Fasciola hepatica; assembly: GCA_948099385.1. NCBI lineage: Eukaryota > Metazoa > Platyhelminthes > Trematoda > Plagiorchiida > Fasciolidae > Fasciola > Fasciola hepatica. The sequence goes on from CANUEZ040000019.1 coordinate 11,848,988, forward strand.
TCTTACGGAAAGTGAGCGGATAGTGAATGGACGACCGCTAGTGCCTTTGACCTCGGACTGTCTCGATCTGCCAGTACTCACGCCCAATGTCCTACTTATCCTGAGGGCGAACCCACGAGATATTCCGACGGATTCGTTGCGCGATGGAATGGTTCGTCAGTGGAGGCAGGCAAACTACCTAACATCTGCGTTTTGGAAGAGATGGGTCAGGGAATATCGTCCACTATTTCAACAGTGACAGAAGTGGATAACTCGAGAACGCAACTTTAGATCGGGTGATGTAGTGCTACTAGTTTCGGAGGCTTTGCCGCGTGGCCGGTGGCCGATAGGAGTCATCGAAAGCATCTCAGTTTCAGGCGATGGCTTGGTACAAACGGCAACAGTGCAAACTAATGAAGGATTAGTGCTCCATGACATTGGAAAGACTTGTCTTATTGAAGGCGAACCGGACACTGGTGGTGTAAGTTCAGAGGCCAACTCTCCTCAAGTGGGAGGCGGGTCTTCGGATCTGCCGAACCGGGAGGGACCATTGAGAGTTGATCCACTTGTCCGACTGGGAGCTGCTATTGATGGTGATCAGTTCTAGGTATTGAGGAACCGTAAAGCGAGCCGACGCATGAGGCCGACCACGCCTAGCGGTCCACTGGAAAAATCCGGGCCGGATTTTGGGGGCCGGTGTAAAGAAGTTCAGGAAACCCCGTTCCACGCATTGGCATCCATCTTAAAAACGATATTTATCATTCGTATGAACTATCTTTGCTGGAATTCCGATTGTTTGTTTTATTTCTCCAAATGTTTGTCACAAACCGGACTCCCACCGTTGCCTCGAGCGAAGGTGGCTCAGCTTGAACTTTGTTGTGACTGTATTTGGTAATCTCACCTTCTGTATCTAACCTTTTGCTGTAACCCAGCTGCAGTTGTTGATTTGTCGTCTAAATTGGAGCGAAAAAGCCCAGAAGGAACACTACTGAGGTTTGATTATTGTAAAATTAATTAATTTGTTGTATATAGTACCGTAGCTATTTGGAATCGACTTTGTTTTGAATTGTGCCGAAATTGGTTGCTACGCGTCGCCCGGACGTTCCGGCGGCTGGAATTTACACCCTGCATGCAGCCCTCAACTGCTCCCGCCCTAGACAGCAACTTATCTCTCCAGTAGACACTGTGGAACACAGCTACCAGGGGTCTTGGCGACGCTGGTTGTGTTCCACGCCAAAGTCCTCTTCGACGGCACTTGACTGTTGGTGTCGTAGGAGGTAGGCCATCCACCCTAAGAACCTCGGTCACATGCCGGCGGTTTTTGTCCCTTCTGATTCTACCGTCTTTTACGATGTTCTCCCTAAGGTTATGGAGTAGCAGTCTTCTACTTCTGTTGGCCATGTCCTAAGAGTCACGCTTCACGCGTCGCAATTAAGTACTTGGGCGTTTAACCTGCCTCTTGAGGGATTCTACTGCCGTCAGGAGGCTTTTTTCCACATCGGTGAATCCTGCAACCTTTTTGCCTTCTTTACCCTCTGGCTTGGGTAGTCCTTTTTTACCTTCTGATCTGCACGCAGTTTCCCCCTCCCTCTAAGCTATGGATCGAATTCGCTCTCTCTAGTCTTGGTTCCAGCTTCATGTTCCTGTCCCCTTTTCTTAGTTCGCCTCGAATTATGCGCGAGCATTCGCCTACGAAAGCGAAGCAGTGGGCGCATATCCACTTCAGCGATGCGTACTTGATGTGCAACTCGAAGTCTTTCTCTTTCAGCTTGGAGCGCTTATGATGATACCAAAAGCAACACTGGTCGCACTGAATTCCCTCTCCTTGCACCAGGTCTGTACATTCCTTGTGGTGGTCTTGAAGTTCTGAAGCCTTACGCAAGTTCGTGGCTTTGAGCCCAATTGTCCCGGTTCTCAAGGAAATCTTTGATCGTCTGTCGGATTCACCGAGCTGAAACGAGAGTAAAGGGATGCTAAGGTGGAGTGGAAACCAAAACAAAAAGTACGTAACATCATGCAGCGTCTCGCCGTGTACAGTGCCTTAAGAGGAGTGAGAGCGAGACATTCATAAGCGTGTAGCGGAGTGGAAGTGCAATAAAAGACGTCTATTTAGCTTTTGTTTTCTATGGACAAGGAATTACTGGGAGAGACCAAGGTAGGAGTCCAGCTTTTTCTCGAAGACAGTTTCGTCCTGCGAGAGAAATATATCTTCCGAAAGTGCTTTCAACAGAATAGTAACCGTGTAGCTAAAAAGTTTATTCGTAGAGAAGTACGTGGCTCGGTTTAAAAACCTTTCCACTGCGAACAAAATGAAGAGAGGCTGGACAGACGGAGAATAACCAACCTCCTTGATCTGATTCAAAGGGTGAAACATCAGAAACAGGTCATCTCTTACACGTCCTAAGTCATGGAGATAGAGAGTGAGGAGTTAGAGGCGGACGGGCTAGGATAGGGGGAACAGACCTCGTGCGGCCTTGGTGGAAGCCCCCTAAACCGTTCCTAGGATCTCGAGATCTCGGACAAGACCAGAGTAAACTATCCGACCGAAGCTCCCCAGGGGAGGACATATAAACGTACCGCGGTCAGTGCACGAACGGGGTCCTGTTCTTCCAATCCAGTTCGGTTGGTACGAGACCTGAAGCAGTCGAGGACAACCAAGCTTGTGGATTTTCTTCGGCTATACGCACTTGAGCAGCACCCACCGCTGAGAAAGTAGTACATTCTTATTTGTCCAGCTTAGCAAAATATCCCACTCCACCCGTTTCAGCAGAAAAAAATGGTGAAACCTTCTTTTCCCTTTCAAGTTCTTGAAACCCTTGAAGTAATACACAGATACTAGGCTCAATCCCAAGGGGTCCGGGATCATGTTTATTTTTCTCTGTTCTGAAATAAATGCTGCACAACGTATGTGTACCAGGCTTGTTAATGGGACAGAGTATTAGGCGGAGCAGATTGCGTGGTCTCAGATTGAAATAATAACGGTGCAAGCTGTGTTATCAGCAGTTACCGTCTTATTCTGGTTAACAGTCTGACGATGGAGTACGTGATAATCCCGTGTGTGTGTCCGACTTTTGCTTGAAAGCCTCTTTGGTTGAGGGGTCCACTATCCCTCGCGAGAGTTTACTCCAAAAGGGAAGTGAAGTAAAAAATGTTGCTGTAAGAATGCCCGTGAGCGACGTGTAAATAGTTTCTTAGTATAACTTCTAGGAGTATCTAAGAGAGGTCTCGTGAAAGATCAACCAACTAGAAGAGGAGAGAAAAATGAAGAATCAAGAAAGTATTTTCCAAAATACGCCTCACATCCAGAGGATAAAGGTTGGTCAGCCCCTGCACTGCTGTTGTGGCCTTCCTTTGAACCCCGCTGGAGACATGTGCCCTTACAGATGCGACCCGTGTGTGTAATACGGCCGCCGACTTCCAAGACGGGGCGGGTGTGAGTGCCGCAAAGAATCCGAAAATCTTCCCTAGATATGTCGAGGAATGTCCTCTTAATAGGATTTAAATTTTGGAAGGCGGCCCTGCTGGTCCTTGGCTGATATGATGGGCAGGCTAGGCCTCTAACCCGCCAGAAGCCTAGCATCTGATATTTGTCTGCCCATTGGATTCGAGATATTCCATTGGTACGAAAGGGTTTATAAACCGAATGACATACCGACCCATCTATCGTCATTTATCGATAGACTCCAGTCCGTTGCCCAGCTCCTGACTGCACCAGTAGCCGACTGAATTTGTGTACTTGAGGAGACCCAGATAGTCGCATCTTCGGGGTACATGCTGGCTTTGGACTTCATAGTCTCCGAGAGGTCGTTGGTGCAGATTAGAAACGGTAGGGGGCCCAGTACGGGGCCCTGATAAGTGCCTTGGTGACTGGGGACGGAGAAGAAAAAGAAGCACTTGCAAGCATAGCAAAGGTCAGCTCGGACGGAAAGCTCTCATTTACTCAAAGGAGTACCGCGCACCTCCAGCTTGTGCAGCTAGAGTGTGCTGCACTCTGTCGAAGGCCTTCGCAAAACTAAGGAAACGAAGCGGGGGTTTTTCCCTTGTCACAGGCCCGGGTCACCCTATCCATGACAGTTAGCATGTTGGAGCTCCATGATCCGCCTGACGGAAACCAGTATTGGAAAGGGGAAATTAAGTTATTTGTAGCAGAACGGCTTCATGCCCCAAGTTTGACTGTGAGCCCAAAAACATTGCTAGGGATACCAGCTAGACTCATCGGACTGTAGCCAGATGGGAAGTGCTGGCCGCCCTTTTTGTAAATAGGATTGCTTATGGATTTCTTCCATGAGCTTGGGGAGTGCCGCAGTCTGGACAAACTTGGAATAGGATGAAGTATGCGGGGGGAGCATTCCTTGGATGTATGCTGCCCGGGCCCACTGAGCCATACAGATAGACAAGTTTGATCCATGATTCAGTGGCTCAGGCTGAGAAGCGGGTGCTACTCATGCTTCTTTTTGTAACTTTTGGGGAGGAGCAGGATAGTTTAACTTTGAAGAATAGTCGAAAGTAGAGGGAAGATGGTTCGCAAATATCTCAGTCATCTGCTCAGACGAAGTAATTGGGGTGCCTTCAGGAAGGTGGAGGGCTATCAGAGAAGGTTTAATCTCCTGTACATGGCGAATATGCCTAAATAGAAAGGACTTGCTGGAGCGGGCTCGGGCGAGGAAACCATCTTTCACCTCTTTAAAGTGTTCACGGATTTTAGGGTTTCCGTCTTTTCGAACCGTTTGCGTTTGTAACGTCCGCCGTCAGCCGGGTGCACCTAATTACGGCAAACAGAAGTGCAGGTTGCTGTAGCAGGCAAAGGGTTGGATGTATTATTATACGCCCAGTGTTGTTTCTTATATTTACCTTTGGCACAGAACGAGTATCTGAGATGAAAATTAGTTGCTTATTCAGTTGGTTAAGTGCATTTTTGTCGGAATCTCAGGGAATGGGTGAGACGCTCCCTAAGCTGGTAGAAGTTGGTCTTTTTAAAGGATCGTGCTGTCCTCGGTGATGAACTGCGGGCTGACCATTTGATGACAAATTCAAAGCTCAGATCTTAGCGACCGCTCTTCACTACTTGGCAGGAGTGACGGATTGTGTCCACCTGGTGTGGCTCGTTTGTAATGAGAGCATCGAGAAGTGGAGGTGATGACTCTCGACGAAACCTTGTAGGACCGTACACAAGTTGAGTCCAAGAAGATTGAGAAAGTATGTCCAGTAGCTGGGTGCCGAACATCGAGTCCGTGGTGTGATAATTGAGCAAGTCTACTGAGAGTGTGAGGGTGGGTGAATCGATGGGCATTCTTCATCCCGTCCATCTATTTATTAAGAGCTGTCGATTCTTCCCGTTGACACCGTGGCTGTCGGCGTATTACAGCTAGTACTGATATTTCTTCCTAATCAGCCCCGTTTTCACCCGGACAGAGTCAGTGGGAAGGATCGATGCTGAGGAGGCGATGAGTGCTGGAGGCGGAACTTCGTTCAGTCAGAATAAAACACCACAAGCTCCGCCTTTCGGATGGCTGAGTATCTGGTTAACTCTATTCTTCAGTCTGAGTTATCTTGGATGAACCAGGTTTCAGTGACGCCCATTATGCGGGGGTTCTTGTCCGCCTCTTGCAGTTCCCGCTCTATCATCTTATTAGAGATACCTAAGCAATTGGCTGCCAAACTTCTTGAAGCACACTCGCGAGAGGCTTCGGTAGAGGACGAAAAAGGGACCAATAGAAAGGGATCTGTCCCAGCCGCACTAGTGCGTGAGATATATCCTGTGGCAGTTTCAGCCCCTTTGACGACTGCTTCATTAGGTTTTACTCAGTTTGGGCCTCCGGGGATGGATCATGGTCCCCACATACTGAAAGGCGCAGGATATTGCTCGGAGGCTGGTGGGGTCACCGGAATGGGGGAAACTATTGGGGAGGGGATGATGGGTGAATAACGTGGTATCAGAATGCGGGGTGTGAACAGGACAGTGTTCTGGCAAGCCTACATTGCGCATCTGAAAGTGCTGTTTCCGTGGGGCTTTCTCGCATTTCTGAGGACGACGTGGCCTGTTCCCGCGGAGATCCACACCCTCTCTATGCTAGGCCGGTCCAGAGCCGCTGAGAACTACACTTAGAAGGTCAAAAGCTTCATGTGACTCTGGATCATGAAGCAAATTGTTCCTTGGGATATGGGCAGTCGGGTTCGCCCTTGCTGTTTCCAGCTTCGTCAGGCAACCTTCAGACAACCTCCAGAGCTTATGGTCTATTTTAATAGTCGGTTTTTCGGGGTTTCCTTTTCGGGCCTTGAGAGTTTGTCTTACATGGAGAGAGCTCCCTTTCTAGACCTCATTAACCAACTGGCCGCGCTTTGCGAGTTTTACTGATTACTCAAGGAAGCTTCCGACCGGGTCCTCAGTTTTAAACTCTATCGGGAGGACCAGTGTCCCGTGCTTGGTTATGGAGAAAAGCTAGAGACTATCAACTGGGCTTGGGTCCTATAGGGTAGCCAGGAAGCCAAGAAATCAGCTGGCGCTTTCGCTTGGGTTCGAACATTTTGTGAAAGATTCCAGAATATTATCCGTCCGGCTCCAATTGGCTCTGCCCGGGAATTCCGAGCGGCTTCTAGCGCCAGCTGGTCCGTGACCTTGACCGAAGCACGTCCTGAGGCTACACTCAGCAGTGATTTCACCACAGTGCATTGAGGTGTACCATATTGGATTCTAGCACCAGTATTCTTGTTCGTAGTGATCCTGGGAAGCTAGAATTTTCATCATCAACTGGGATTTTGTCTTTTGTGGACTTGCTACCTGGTAGTTTCTTCGGCTGACGCAAAGTAACTGTGTTATCATGTGGCCGTGATGTGAAGCCGGCTAGAATTGCACTCTGCAGACCTTTTTGCATCACTGTTACTTCAGAGCTGGTGGTAATTCCCCTTCATCTAGACCCCTTTGCAGAAGTGATATACATGCGCTTACGGAGCTCGTATAGACCCGATCTAAACTGGGGCTCTTAACATACAGCTTTATGTCAGAAAAAGAGGGCAGACTGCAATTATCGTGGAACTACCTATTGCAGACCACACAGCAAATTCATTTGTCCACGATCTAGACGCACCTTGTGATGCGGTCAACAGACGCAGAAAGTTACGATGGATTCAGGCTCGCCTTTTCTAGGCATAAAGTTCGGCAGTCACCTAGAACACCACTATAACTACACTATAACTTGTAAAGTGCTCAGCTGAATAAAAGTACAGGAGCAAAGAGCAGTGAAAACCTTGAACCTACCTTCAAGGTGTGGCTTTCCATCGTATACAGATCAAGGCTTTTCCCCGATCCTAGCTTATAGGCTGCGAAGCACAGGGCTCACTACAATCTTGTGTTCCTCTTTGGCACCAACACTCCACCTCCAGGAGTTCCTCTTTCCAGGTGTTTTTAGGGTTCTTTATAGACTCTCTATCTTACAAGTTTGGCAGCTTTTCTATCCGTCGGTTTTGCATCCAACAACCCAGTCGCAGAGGAGCTGGCCTGCATATTTAGCCTAAGGCATGCCCTCACGGACTTATGCCCTTCCTCTAGCCCATTCGTCGGAGGGCATCTCAAACACGTTCGAAATATCCGGAGCTGTTTCGTTTCTCCGCATTCCATTGTTTTGAAGCCAAAAGCCCCTTGTGGTCAATGGCAAGAAGCAGCACCAAGGCGGCTCATAAAACGGTACCTTGGACAGGAGAAGCGGAGGCAAATCGATGATGGGGCATTGACGGATTACCAGATGCGCTCCACTACTCCTGCCACATTCAAGGTGGAAACATGATACAAAATAAGCGGACACTGCTGACCTTTTACCTCGGTTCGCACACACAAACTATACCCCGTAAATAATGATGTTTTCGATTATTTGCTGCCAAAGAACACCACACTGACTTTCAGAGGCTTTAACATGCATGTTGATTGGAAAATTCCTCTTCTGCCTACATTTACATACTTTAAGATCAATTTTGGACGGCTTTCTCCAAACTTATTCGTGCTGACTGTTTTGTGATCGACAATTAAATTGTGCTTGGTGCACTTACTTTATCCTTTTATGTCCGTGCTCTGTTATTAAGATTACTTTGCGGACAGTTCGTACGGTAGTGAGTCACTTTGATTCAACACCGTCCTGTCTTATTATATCTAGGTTCCACTTTCCCGCTGACGTCGACTGATTGTAGACGTTCAGCTCGTTTGCGCTGATTTTTGGCTGCCACGTCAGGAAATTGCTCCTTGGGTCTGATCAAGCTTGGGGCACTTATTCCACTTGTTTGAACTTCCGGACAGGTACTGATTATTTACTCCTTTTGGCCAACTGTTCCCTTTTTTACGGAATTTTGTCCTATTTTTGATTACCTTTTTGGCTGGATGGTGAATGAAGCCCACTGTCAAAGGTATGGTCGTGTTTGTACTTATATGTTTACTCGCTTATAGTGCTGGAGAATCTGCATATCAGTCGTGTTTTTGATTTGGGCTCTTCATTGATTTGGGCTACGCGTTGCTTTGAGGCTCCAAGGTGCTATCCAGAACGAGTGTAGCTTAGCAGTCGATGAATCGAGCACTGAATCCTTGGCCGGGCCTTACCCGGACCAGGACTCGCGCTTTTTGGTCCCTACAGAGGCTGTGTTTATTCGGTTTTGGAAAATCACGTTTTATCTTTGTCCATTATTCCACCCCACACGGACCAGGTTTGGTCCATTTGACTTTCGCCCCCTTTTATTCAGTTGCGAGTTTCACAAACGGCCCTGTTTTTGCCGATCTTATTGAATCGCGGACGAGCTCCTGGCTTTGTGGACACAGGCTTCTGACCCAGTTCGTTTGTGCACACGTCGACTAATTCTCTTTCTTAAGACCAACACTCTCGCGTACTTGGTCCCCTGCTGGACTCGGGTCACCTCGTGTGGGTCCTGATTTCCTTCACCAACTGGTTCCCCTTTCTGATCCACTAACCACGCCCATACGCTCAAGCTCGCACCCGTTGTAACCACCGGATGTGGTAAGTCCTCCGAGAAAGCCGTGATAACTTGGATTCGTGAAAGTGCTGGGTCATGTCATCCCCGTGCCCCGGATCACTTATATTTTTGTGCGAAAGTCCTCGTTTATTCCCGTCCAAAGCGCGGTTTTGCCATAACTCCTTTGGAACTATTTGACTCACGTGCTCGTCTTCTCATGCTGTGAACTTGGTTCTCGCTTTTACTCTTTGTGGTCGCATACTTCAGGTTTGTTTATATCTGTGAATCTGTGCATTTATTAATCCAGTGCCGCAGAAACTGCGAGGTGATCTTGTTTTGATCCGGGATTTGTGTGAATTGGCTACGCGCTGCTTGAATCTGCCTTACCACGCTCAAATAGGTCAATATGGAACAACAGACTATGCATAATGCCTAGAAAAATGTAGAAACAACCATTACTAGGAAAGGAGGCAACGCGGCAAGTCACCGGGGAAGGCTTGAGTGCGTTTGATTCGTTAGATACCATTAGATCTACCCGTCTTCTCAGTGCAAGTTCACGTGTTGCGGAGGGTATTGTTTAGCAGAAAAATATTTTCTGGTCCATGCTAAGAGCACAAGAGCTATAAAAACAGTAAAGACTGCTGGGAAACAGGCTCAGGATTGAAAGAACAAAATAAGCCAGAGCGAGGCACAAATTCGGGCAGCGGAAAGTGACCTCCTCCTCATAGGAAGTCATTTAGAAAGAGGAAACCATAGGCCGGTCCTCAAGCCGTTTGTGCCACTGCGACCATCAGTCGACCCCCCTGCAGTGGAGCTGAAAATCCTCTGCAGACGACCAGAACAATACAGTAAGCATGTTAAACAATCCGAAACCTCTGCCAAAGCCAAAGCCACTGACCCGGGACTGAGGCTGAAGCACCTAACCGACTGCTGCCAGCGGCGAGTCCAGGAAGCTATTGATGATTGTGGCATGCTGTACCCGGATCAAGACTACACAACAGTAGAGGAGCCTGTGAGGGACTTGTTGAGTCAGCTGTCTGAAATTGCAGCAATCGGATCGATGGCTAGGCTCAAAGGCCCAGCAAAATAAGGGCAAAGTCTACTCCAGGTCTGATGTTGTGATCAAAAAGCTGTATCTTTAGATAACCCTTGGTCACCTAGGCTACAGGCCAGACCTTGAAGCGATTCACACCTCGGCTGCGGAAGTCCCTTGTCTGCCATCGAAACTACAGGTTCGCCGGGCCGAAGAAGCAGGACAGAAGCCGCGCTGACCGCGGGGCTAACCTCAAGGGACTGACCGATTGCCTGGAAAGACAGGTTGAATGACCGGCAGCATATGTGGCCGACCCGTGCGCGATAACAACAGAGCGAACAAACCAAGTACAGGCCAAACTCAAAATACGTCACTGTAGTACTCAGTACACCAGCCTTGGACAGGCGTGCTTACCACTTCGCGTGAGGGTGTAGCTCTTCCGGATTGCTAAGCTTGTGGCACTGGTCGCCAGTTGACAGACTGCCCAAAGTTCCTCAAAGCCGCAGTAAATGAACATTGGGAAGTGGCGAAGACAGTGGGAGCGCGGTTCACATGTCCTAACAACTCATACCGGTCAGCAGCTTGCCGAGTGAGAGCTAGATGCGGTCACGAGGGTTGTCCAGGTGCACAACACCGATCATTACACAGGGGAAAATTGTTCTGCTCAACGTCACCTTCTGCCCACAAGCCAGTGCGTCTGGGCGCAGTCGCCGTAGGGGTAGTGACCACCAATGGAATGGCTAAATTTTGGCCTTCGTTGACAGTGGATTTGCTACTGCCCTGGTCAATGGGTGATTTGCGAATAAACACAAACTTTAGGGGACCCCAAAGTCATCCTTAGTTAGTACTATAGGGGGGGGAGGTACTATGGAAAGTGATCAGGTTGAGGTCATCCGGGCATCAAAGTCAGTTTGCCTTGCTATTATGGCTCCATTTCCATTGTCCAGACGCGGTATTGTTCCTGATATAGTTACTATTGTCTCTAGACTAAACATAGTGGCTCACTAGCCTGAACAACAGCCCCACACCATGAATTGTTGTTATGCCCTGTATTAGTACCTCTCACCCCCAAAACTTTCTAGAAGATACCTCTGACTACTAACTATACCAAATTTTCTCTGCTTCTCATCCAGATTCCACTTGACTAGTGGCCACCGTTCCCCACACATTTGACACTCCGCGTACCATCTCGTACTCCATTACTGGTGATTGACTGAATCACCTCACTTTCTGTCCTTGCTGCACCCCTTGTACCATCATGCCACAGCGGACGTCAGCCTTTAATGTACTTTAACTAAGGCTCGGAACACCCGAAATGCCGGAGTAAAAAACCCAGGCCCGCCGATCCTCACTGAGAAATCAATTTCTGCTCCGTCTTTCTCATCGGTGTAGCCAAGTAGTCGTCTAGTACACCTAATGACCTGAAAAGGGGGCATTGCAGAAACGACCAGTAAGCTGCGACCCACTGGTGAAGCCCTATCTAAGATTTCCCAGGAAATCTTAAGTTCTGCTAGGGTTAACAGAGGTCCCTCTCTTAAAACTCCTCGAACCCGGGGCAACCACATGCTCTCACGGACTGGTGTCAGCGGGGAACCTTCTCTACTCAATCACAACCGAAGTCTACCGCTGCACTTTCAACTCCGAAAGTGCAGTGGTCTTTGATGTCCATGCCCAAGCAGCTCGGCCCAAAGTCTGCCAAACTGAGCCAGATTAGGCAAAAGTTGGACTTGCCCATCAAAACTTTGGTCAACTACACCGAAGAGCTTTGCGCAGCGCCACAAGCCCCTAATTGGGCTAGGGCTGGACATGCCCAGAGTTTAAAAAATCGCTGAAAATAGTTTCCTTCTTTCCAACAAGCACCCGAACCTCGTTTCGCCGCTTAGTCGGCCATTACAACAGTCTCTCACATTTTCAGCTTAGCCACTGAGTTACCGATATATATACATAAGTAAAACGGTCATTTGTACAAGAATGAAAACAAGTACTCTGTAAAAAGCGGTAAAAGTTTACATAAAATTCCGTCATTCGTTGTTGGTCATTCTTGTGTTCTACAAACTCTTTTTGGGTCTTCTTGATGTTCATGGGATCTGCAAATTACAAGTGCTAAACGTGATGTACTATTTGTTCGGAAAATATGGAATAAATAACCCTGCATTTTTACCTCTGCATTCGCGACTTGATGGCAGGACTCAATGGTGTCAATCTTATATATATAACGTTCTTTTCATGTTGATAAACTACGTGTGCACACGTTTGTGTATCATATGCTTTTCATACCTTTCAAAGAAATACAAAACTGAGAGATATGAAATTTATGTACCGCACACAGAATTGTGTGTATGTTGTTTTCCAACTTTAAAAAGCAGTCTTTACTTGAGATAGGGAAAACGTATGACCACTTGATAGTTAAATACGCATATCAGAGGATGACATCCAGTACCATAATTTTAAAATGAAGAAACGGTTACACAGAAACACTGAATGAATGCGCGGAAACAAAACAAAAGCAAGGTGCCGGCTAAGCCTTCCTCCTTCGCCTTGATCCCGAGCGTTGATAAACCAATGCCTAATGTGTCTTTCTTTGACGGACCTCGGTTCATCCGCGAACCGTTCCGTCCCATGCATACAGCTTGTTGGTCCATGTTAAGATTAATTTTGTCGACTTGCCTATTACGGCCACGAACAACTTATGATCGTAAACCGGCCACCATCGCGGGCTCCCCAGGCAACAGTGTCAGAACAACCTCCACCCTGAAGCTTGCTGACGCTAAACCGTTCACTGAAAAAAGGTACAAACGGGCTGAACGTAACACGCGAGCGTAAAGGTCCCTCAGAACAATGAAGTACTGGAGATGAACTTCATTGCTCGGAATATTTGAAGTCGTTGCCGGTTTGCCATTTGTCACCTTGATGTTGTCGGAAAGCTTATCGGGAAAAACATCCCTTTTATCAAACAGGAACAGGGATTTTTGAACAAACGAGTTACTGGTATAAAGGCTTCATCCACGGGGAGCTTTACTTCCTGCTGAGAACAGAAAGTACTCAACTGGGGCAAAAGCTTGTACGACAGCTCGGCTGATCTTGAAAACCCCTCTATCAAGTGCTCCAGCCTGCCCAAAAGTTATTCATATCGGAAGTTGGTAAGTTATCCAGCCTTCAGTGTATTCTAACACACTCTGCTAGGTGAGCCAAACAAGGTACGTTGCAAACAATATGCCTGGTGGTTATATGAATTCGCCAGTTATTGTAAAAAATCAAGTAAAACACCACGAACAAAATCCAAAATGGGGCTAAGTAAATTGGAATGCAAAAAGATATGTTCCGAAATAAATAAAGGTAAAAAATGATTAAACAAATCAGAAGTTAATAAATCACGTAAGCATACGGAGCCAAGATAGAAGAGGAAGTGGCGGAATTCCATTACCCTCCAGCGTCCAATGTCACATTTGAGATGGCATTTACGCTAAAGGTCACACGGAAGAAAAGCTTGTGTTCCTAAGATTCGATAGCCTAGTTCTTCCGCTGCCGCTCGACTTAGACGGTGAAGTGATAAACAGCCACTTCTCAGCCAAGCGGTAAACGGTCGTTCAGTAACCCCGAGACATACTATAAGCATGTATTCCAAGGGACTATACGTACCATATCGATGGATACGGAGAGAAAAGGACCGTCATCGATGTGTTGGCGAGGATGCTTTCGAGCGCGAAAGTTCTTACCCGTACGTACTCTGTCTTCCGTGATGGAAAAAGTCACCCTTCCATCGATATACATCCCGAGTTGATTACATTTATCACTACCAAAATAACCAACAGGGCCTTTCAATTGAGGAACAACAGCCCTAGCAGGTGTACCACAGTTGATGGTGAACAAGCGATATCGTATAGAGACATTACGATAGCTGAGGCCACTTCGTAATATTTTGTTCGACTCCTTCACCGTATATTGCGTGTATTCATACAAGTTTTGTGTTTTTTTCGAGTAGCAGTAAATCCCCACAGTCACGATGGGCGTGCTTGGTGGCCGCACTACCTGTGCCAAAACTGGCCACGGCTAGAAAGCAGATGGCCAATAAATAGACATTCCATCTATATCCAGCTGAATATCCACATGATCCGACACGATAGCCAGGCTGCCCATGCAGACATTCAAGCAGTTTCTCAATCCAAAGTGAATGTGCACGTTGCCATCAAATTGGATCTTGACATAAAAGTGGTGCATGAAAAATGGTCCGTGGATCACATGGGACGCCAGGAACATATCGACTTATGAATGACAGCAGGCCGCTCCACTGTTTCAAAGTCAAACTTTAGTTGGCAAACAAATCAGACATAGACAGCAGCAGTGCATTCTTGTTTACGGTAACTGATATGCTTTCTCACAGTTCCACTTGTTGTTCCGTTGCTTAAATATCTACACATCACGTCTTTATTAACCCAACCAGGTTGGCGGGGTGATAGCGAGGGACGTTGAAGCAATCGGCTGCATGGTATTTCCCATTAGGTTTCCACAGACCTCCTCAACCATACCAGACATGCAAACAGCAACTAGTGCTGACGTTTCATGGAGCCAAATAGTACATTTCTACTGAATAAGCCTACTCTGAGTCTTTCTCCTTGGACATGAAATTTTGTGCTCCCACGGCGTAGCCTCGTGACAAACGGGGCACTTTTGGACACTCAGCTGCTTCCTTCTGTTCCGGTACCTCTGCGACTTGTTGTCTTTCGGAGTAATTACGTATATTCTCGGAGTAAAATTCATGGGGTGATAAACTAATACATACTGACCGATAACTTCGAGGATACACAGCCCATAAATAAATAACACATATATTGAAAAAATATATTGCTTTAATACTGTTAAAGCCTCTGTAGTGGGCTTAACTTTCACTGGCAGTGTTAAAAAGTATATCTATATTTCTATGAAAAATCAAGCTTATACAGACATTCAAATTTCTGCTACACTGTTATGGAGACAAAGCTACGTAAAAATAGTCAAAACAGCACACTTGTTACATAAACGTTGACAGTGAAGACCCCAGGTACTCCAGTCAAGGAAGGAAACCATCTACCACGAGAGAATATGTCGAGCTAATATGGCCCCGCCTGGTCACGGGGGTGCTCAGTAAAACAAGGCGAGACCAAAGCGTAACGGAATCACACCTCACGATTTAGTACAAAACATATGTATATATATACCTACTGCCTTTCGTGTTTTATGAAAATGTGTGCTGACCATTGTGAAAATCGTTGGTAATGTGCTCCACCACAAAGCTTTGTTGGGCCGTGCTTAGCTGCGATGGACAGCTTGCTAATTAGGTGACCGCCAACCCTTATCTCTGGTCAAACATAACATACCGGAAGCATGCAATATGGCTTGTCGTAGACGCCTCTGCTCCGGGCCACGCAAAACTTCCCAGAGTTTTAACTGCCCCGTACTATTTCAGTTTATGGACTACACAACAACCACAGAGTTCATCACCGATAAAGTGACGATTACCGCTTGTTCACCCCATAGGACCTTAAGATATTTCCCAGTAAAACATCCCTTCAGAGGGAAGTATCTCGGTCGCTGAAAAGTAACACGGCTTTATCCATTCATTCTGGCCCAACTGGCCCTGGCGCAAAACCCGCTCAAAGTTTCATAGGCACGAAGTCCCCAACTGATCCAGCACCCTCCGCTTTTCCCCCTCATACTGTTGACCCAGACTCGAATAACCCCCACCATCGATCCTCCTCTACATAAACGCTCCAATTATGGCATCCCCGCCAATAGCCTCCACCTCTGGCTGCTCCAGTCCCGAACCACTTACGCTACCAGGCATTTTAGCTCAGTATCGACCCCACACCCCCAGAGTAGCCCCAAAGCCAAAGGTCGATGCTGGCTCAACCCCCAAATTTTGCCGTACCTATCCTCTCTTGTCCGTCTAGCCCCTACTAAGCGTTATTAACCTTCGCCCACGCTCTGCGGACTCTGCTCAATACCCACTCGGCACGCTTTCTGATATGCCACGCCTCACAGCTCCATGAAAAGCCTCTTCTTAACCTCCTGTGAGTACCCCAGAAATTTCCAGCTAAGTCTGCTACCCGCCATTTACTCACCTCACTTGTTCATCTTCGCTCCAAATTGAAACTCGTTAAGATCCCACCCTCCGCACTTAGGGAAGATAAGCAGTCGCACCATTCCACAATTCAATCCGACACCTCCTAACTGGACTGCCTCGGTGGCCGTCCTGATTGCCCTCGTGCCATTCAACCCTCCACTTCCCATTCCTTACCTACGCTTACCCTCCTCCCTTTCTGGCCACAAGCAACGTCCAAACCACCCATCCGTCTTGCCAACGCACGTCCTCTCTTTTTTGCCTGACCTCAACCTCGCATGCCCTCCATCACATAAAAGACCACTTTTAAAACAGCCACGCTACTTCCGGTAAGAACTCTGTTCTCCTTCAGAATCGTTTATTTTAGTGAAAGACAAGGAATATGTTGGTTGCCCCCACCTTCGCCCAATGTATTGGTCCGACTGGTGTGGGCAACCATGCTTCGGGGCTTGGACAACACTGACAAGACTCATCCCTCATTTATCAATCCCCCCAGTGATCGGCTGCCCTGTCACTCAAGGATCTTTTTCTCAACCCTTGGGCTTAGTACCACACCACTGCTGACAACCAAAGTGACTTGGCTATCCGCCAATGATGGGCTAACGCATTTCCTCACATCCTATGCTGTTTATGATCCTCCAGCCTTTTTCATGTATAGCCAACCATATCCTAGCTCCTAACTTTCATCATCCTTAGGTATCCCGCCTATATCCCTTCAATCATACGCCAACCTACTCCTCCAATACTGGCCCTGCGCAGCAGGTACTTTACCCGCTCTCTTACAACCACCCCCCCCAACAAAGCCCCCATATGCCGGACCCTTTGGCTAACCACCCTCCTTCCCACAGCAACAGTCTCCCGCACACCCATATTATCGACCACCCACATCCATCAATGGGGCCTCATACTGATGCTCTGCCCAAAGAACCAGGATAGGTAGCAAGACTACTTAGTCAAAGGTCTTCTCGTTTGCCTCGAAGTGTCCAAAAATTACTCATCTGCGGGTCGTCCACTGCCGAGTTCTTTGAGGCCATGGTGGAAGTGTTCTACGCTCACTGTTCTCCTTCCTTGACAGCCTCAACCCACGCCTCCTTTTGCTCTTTCTCCGTCTAAAAACTCCTTTAGGTTGCCTAGCCCAGACACCCAGCTCCACGTGAACTGGTCATCCTTGATCTTATATAACTCGCGGTCCATTCTAGATGAGCTTCACCACTGAAAACATTGCCACACCAGCAGGTCCTGACATCGTCCTTAGTACGGGAACATGGATCACGGAACACACATCCACAAGCTAAATTCTGCCTGGGGGGCACAAAGTTCTTAGAGTAAATAGGATTGACAGACGCGGAGATAGTTGCCTAGTGTAAGCACAGCACACCCTTTCAGTGTATCCCATTAGACACGCCACACTCGGCTCAAATGAGGAGTCTCTATGGCTCACAATTCGGTTCTCAGCGATCGTCACGCACTCTGGCTGTACCTATCGCCCGTCTCCATCTGCTACCACAGACTTATTTCCCTTATTTGAAGCCTTTGATTACCTTTCAATACTACCTTCGGCAGCAAAAATCATACGTGATTTCAACTGGCCTAAAGTATTCTGGAAGAAACTTGCAGCACCTCCCAACTTATTAGACTTTGCCTCCCATACTCACATTGAGGGTTGGGCGCAGCACGTTAAAACCCCTACTAGAAAAGCCAGCCTCCCAGCTTTCCAACTTCTCGACTCCAGTTCTGCATAAATTTCTGGGTAGCGACCATAACATAGTAACAGGTAATCTTTCGTTCCATTCTTGTCCATCAGGCTATCTGACCCCAGTCAACAGTTTTCTCCGCCTTAATTGGGACCCCGTGCCCAATTTCATCCGCAACCAAGACTGGAGCAGTTTTTTCCAACGGCTGACCTCCATCAAGCAGCCAATCACTTTTACATTAACACGGAAAACTGCATCTTGAAGCTTAATCCAAACTTGCCCCTTCAACAAAAGCTCCTTAAGAGGCAAAGACTTTACCCCTAAGCCACGACTTCTCTCTTCTCATGAGATTAACAAGTCTGACCGATGCTATCCGGGACCCAAAAGAAGACCAGCTCAGCAACGGAGAAGCCAAAGCCCTAAGACATCCCGATAAGGCATTGGAACTCTCACTCCTATATAAATCTAGGAATTCGGCAACACATGCTACTATCCAGTACTTTGTTACTGAATGAAACTTCGGCCACCTCCTCTCTGATATCGCTGGGGCCCTCACCAATTACTTCTCTAATTCTACTGCCCCCGCCTCAGACATAGCCCCCCCCCAAATCCTCTTGCTGCTACCATCTCTTCTCTACCTATCCTAACATTTGAAGTAAACATCATTTCAAGGCTCATTTCACGCTATAAAGCATCTGCGCACCCTGGACCGGATGAGTCACCTCCAGCTGCAACCATTCGCGGTGGATCGGACCTTCCGTTTCTATTACTTGGTCTATTCACTTTGCCATTTAAGTCCAGTTTGGTACCTTCGAACTGGAAGCGTTCGGTCATCCTTCCATGAAGCGAAATGGACCGTTTCACGAATTCGTTATCTACCTTTCCATTATTCATACCCTTATCATTTCCAGGATAAGGGAAACGATTGTTAAGGACGGAATTATTACCCTTCTAGCTTCTAACCCTCTTGTCAATAGGCTGCGTGGGTTTCTCAAGTTGCGATCATGCACCACACTTCGGTTTGACTTCCTTAACCTAGCCGCTAATGCTGTTGATTGCGGAGAGACATTATCCGTTGTCTACCTAGATCTGTCGAAGGCTTTCGGCCCGTTCCACACCCCCACCTCATTGCTGACTTGCATTCATTGGGCATCACTGACCCACCGCTTTCTTGGCTGGGATCCTGTCTCACTCATCGTTCTCAAGTGGTCTCCACAAACGGACACACTTCCAACCCGAAACCTAGTACAAGTGGCGCTATGCAGGGATATGTACTGGGTCCCCTTCGATTTCTGATGTGCACCAGTGGCGCAATGGATCTAGTACACCATGCTGGGCTGTTATTGTTTGTGGACGATGTAAGAATATTCCACTCTATCAATTATAATGAATCTGCCTCTACTGTCTGCCACATTTCCGCGGGCCTCTCCGCAGATGACCTCAGGTATCCCTCCTGGATAATGAAATTCTCCGCTAATAATTGTGAGATCCCATCCTACAAATTCCAAATGCTCCCTGGATCCATAACTCTGGGTGGGTCCCCAATAGCCAGTCGACCTACCTCGGTGACTTAGGCCTCAACTATTC
Source organism: Fasciola hepatica (assembly GCA_948099385.1). NCBI lineage: Eukaryota > Metazoa > Platyhelminthes > Trematoda > Plagiorchiida > Fasciolidae > Fasciola > Fasciola hepatica. The sequence continues at coordinate 11,868,327 of CANUEZ040000019.1, forward strand.
TAGCTACCCCAATTTCTCCGAGCACGCCGCCATCCAAGTGGTCAAGGCTGGAAGAGACGTGGCCCTCCCCTTCCCCTCCTTTCGTCTCCGGGACAGTATCCTCAGCATTTACAAATCCCACATCAGGCCTTTGCCCGATTATTGCCCAATAACCTCCAACATGAAAAGTTTTTGCAGAGTTGCGTCAGAAGACGTATAATGGCGCCTTGCCAAACAATCACTTGGTTGTCCCGCCTCACTAAACTATAGAGAACGATGTCAGCCTCTGAATCTTGACCCAATTTGGCTCCGCTGCTAGAGAATAAACTTGGTCTTTTCGCACAACCTGCTCCAAAAACGGTCTTTTTCCTCTGAACCACTATGCTTCTCGTGTGAAATCACTTACTCACTTTGGCGCATGCCGCTTACCGTCCCCTCTACTATGGCTAAGTTGGCCGTACGGCCCCACTTTTTCCTTCTTGTTCACTCCAAGTTCTGGACTAAGTTTTCCCGCGCCTTTCGAGCTTCTCAGACTAAGTCCCAACATCCACTGACGCCCATTCCATGTCTCAACTTCACTCGTGCGCTTCATTTACTGACATGTGCATAGCTGAAGATGCAGCACTTTATGGGCCTCGAATTATCACTCAGGCCAACTCCTTGGGACACGATCAACGATAAACAGACTCATCTAACCGAATGAACTCTCAGAGCTCGACTAGACGTGGTCATTCTCGTACTGAGTAAATGGGATTGAAATACCACCACTTTCCTACGCCCTGCTTCCCCCTTTTCGGTAGTCTGAAACACCCTTATCCTTCGTCCTTTCTCGGCTTTTATTTGCCTCCGTTAACCGGTATTCAACACCAGGGGCACATCCCTGCTGCCTCTCAGCCTGTTTTCCCCCTTCTGGTCCACCCTCTTGCGCATTTCACCCTGAACCTTGGTCATCTGCTTCAGCTTTATGAAGATCACTCCCATCACAAAAGTGCCTGGAAAAAGCAGCCGTTTGGTCTTTTAATAACCGCCGGCTCCACTGGTTCCGCCCTCTGAGACCCCTCACAACCTGGTCATCTGATCACCGATCTTATACTTTCAGAGGTTAAATACGCATCACAAGCACAATCGTCAATTAACATTAATGCCAATCCCAAAGGTGCCGGGCGCGGTCCGATCCACAGCCTTGGCTGGCGCACGTCGAGCGTGGAGGTCGTCTGCAAAGATGTGCTGGCACAACTAGTCTGGAGGATTACACCTCCCGTTTTCACTCATGAGGTGTTTTTTCAGGTTGGGCTTCCAGCACACGGTCGGCCCCACTAAATGCATCGATTGTGGATTTTACGCTGTCACCGTCACAGCACTATCACATTAAACATAACCCTCTGCGGATTACATGCTTTCACCGCCTCCGCTCAACCACGGTAGACTCACCTATCGATTTTTTCATTACTCTAACAGATTCTTGTCCTCACATCTGGTAAGCACACCCAGCCACATTGTCCTTACTGCCACCGTCGTCGTTCCATCACCGTTTGCACACCTACCCGCTTTGCCCGTTCCTTTACCGTTTTTCGTCACCAACCCCATCCGCACCCATGCTCGATCCCCATGGAAAAACTTGCCATCTAACCTCTGCATCTATTATGACCATATTTACTACCCATTCGTAAGCACAATATATTTCGTGCTCCACTCTACGCATCTCCCATGGTCCCACCATCAGCGAAAGCTCCGATTGGCATTTCGGTTAATTTCGTTCATGCAACCGCCTGTAGGCATGCAGCTCTCCAGCTCCATCGCCCCATCTCTGCAACGCAAACAAGTATTTCTTGCGATTCGGCTCCATCTCCAGTTTCCTTGTCCTAGAGTCCCATTTTCCTTAGCCCACATCATGCTTCATCTGTGGTATGATAATCTAGTTATACACCGCTTACCCGTTTCACTCAGCCAGTTTTCTCATCTTCTGTTCTATATTAGTTCGCGAAACAGATATCGTTTCTGTGCTTTTCAGGTTGCTTTGTTTCTCCACATTCCGTCTGTTTTAAAGAAATCGATACCTCTTGAATTCCACGGACGGCTTCTACGTGATCTGCCGTTGCTTGTTCCCTACGTTCTTCAATGTACACATTTCGCTCCTACGTTGTTCGCCGCTACGAATGCTGTATCCATGCCCACCAGTCCAATTTAATGCCCAGTTCGCTTTTGCCGTTGCTAGTCCTCACTACTGCTATCACTAAGTAACTGCACTTTCTCCGCATTTCCTGGCCACCTCCACAGTCATCACCCCACTGTATCATAATAAACCTCCAATTCATACTCCCCTCATTTTCAAAGGTCATCTGATGATGCACTTACTCTGAAAAAGTTAGTCGGATTACTACTAATCGCTTCTTCTGGTCAATTCCTTAGTCCTTCACAAAGTGTTCAGCAAAAGCTGATATTGCCTCAGTGCATCTGAGGCTGATTTCGCTCTCTGCAGATCCATCACTTTCTCGTTATATCATGGAAACCAATACGTCAAAACTTTCCGCTGATATCTTGGCTACGGATCACAAAATGACCTGTCACCCAGTTCTCATTTCCATGTTGGTGCATCTTATTTCACCTTTCTGAAGGTAAACAATATGCTCAACGGTTACCTGTTTGAGTCCGGCCACTACTTCCACCATCATCCAGGCAATCTCTTTCTACAGATAAGTCCTTCACCGGGTATTTAACTGACTCGGCCGATATACGGTCGATGAACGTTATGGGGGTTATCTTCGAGGGACTTTTCTTGTTCTTTGTACGAGAATTCACTCTTTCCATCGCTTGTTTCCCAATCCTAGGCCCTTCCATACTCCGCGGGGCGCTATGGCTGGTTCACGCCTCCTTTGGAAACTTCTTCCTTAAGGCGAACAAAAGTTCCGTCAATTCTATTTGATTTTCTCGTTGCGCGGTCCCCATTCTTGTAATATTTTGGCAAAATTCTACTACTTCCAACCAGCTCCACTTGGACTCGGCCGGCTTGGCCACCCAACCTTGAGTTTGAATTTGCCGGTGCCACCATAAAGGGTAACTTTATTACCTTCTCCTGAGCTATATCGAGTGCACACACTTAGATCACCTCCTTGGAATTAGAATTCCGCTTCCAACTGTACCGTTTGATCTTGCTTTGCAACCTGCCTCTGGGTTATCGGAAATAAACTATTATTATTATCATCATTATCACTATTTAAATTTTGACACTGAGCACATTTTTGCTCTACGTCCTTCTGTTTTCGACGGCTATCTCCCTCTCCCGACATCTAGCCGCATCTATTGATATGCGATTACTATGAAAATATATGCACCTCACAGCCTCCATATACGAACTCTGCAAAACATTTTATATCTGAACCATCTTCTAATTCCTGCTTCGCTTGCCCCGTGTTCCACAGAGTTCTGCAAGCAGTTAAGGACCATTTATCGCAGCTTAATGGTGCATCATTTCTATCCATTCATTTTTCCATCACAAATTTATTTTCAATTGTCTTTCGTTAAAACAGCTGTTACAGCCGCATTTCAGTCTCCCGCTTGTACTACTCCCACCGTACAGCTACCTTCAGTTGGACCATTCTGACCCAGTTGCTTGACCTTGACATTCGGATTCTCCTGGGCATCAGTCCGGATTCTTCAATGGGCCCATTTAAAACTCCTGCCGCTATCCCCTAGCGTACATATATCTATCGTACGCATATACTACGCTCACCTCACATTCATATACATAGAATTCATGTGTCTTGTGTTAGCCGTGCAACTAACATAATCACCGTGTATTTGTCCGTGTACACGTCTAAGACATCTTGATCATATATCTGGCATGCTTTGAGCCTACCAGAAATAAACCACCACTATTATTATCATTGTTATTATTATTAGATTTGGCTGACTCACGAGCGATAACAACAGAGCGAACAAACCAAGTACAGGCCAAACTCAAAATACGTCACTGTAGTACTCAGCACACCAGCCTTGGACAGGCGTGCTTCCCACTTCGCGTGAGGGTGTAGCTCTTCCGGATTGCTAAGCTTGTGGCACTGGTCGCCAGTTGACAGGCTGCCCAAAGTTCCTCAAAGCCGCAGTAAATGAACATTGGGAAGTGGCGAAGACAGTGGGAGCGCGGTTCACATGTCCTAACAACTCATACCGGTCAGCAGCTTGCCGAGTGAGAGCTAGATGCGGTCACGAGGGTTGTCCAGGTGCACAACACCGATCATTACACAGGGGAAAATTGTTCTGCTCAACGTCACCTTCTGCCCACAAGCCAGTGCGTCTGGGCGCAGTCGCCGTAGGGGTAGTGACCATTAATGAAATGGCTAAATTTTGGCCTTCGTTGACAGTGGATTTGCTACTGCCCTGGTCAATGGGTGATTTGTGAATAAGCACAAGCTTTAGAAAATCCCTAAATCATCGGTATTTGGTACTGTGGGCGGGGCTCCGTTATTGGACATAGGCTGGTTGCGATGGCAACTCGTCTGTCTTGACACCAAATAACAAAGCCCGTCGACAGAGTCATTCACACTGATTGGTTTCCCGGCGCGGACACCAAAGTCAGTAAACGCAACTTCTAGATGGCGTCATCTGAAAGAAGTACTCATCGTAGACTGGGAGAAAAACAGGATAGGTTTTATAATTGATTACTACGAGCCGGAGGCACATTGGGTGCTGGACGAGAGAGTAGGCACCCACCAAGCACCCTACGCTGTATGCATGACGTTGAGTTGAATAGTTAATGCCTGGGGGGAAACACAAAAATAGTGATAATGATAATAATAATAATAATAATAATAATAATAATAATAATAGTAATAATAATTTATTTCGGGTAACCCCGAGGCATGTTGCAAAGCAAGATCAAACGGTACAGTTGGAAGCGGAATTCTAATTCCAAGGAGGTGATCTAAGTGTGTGCACTCGATATAGCTCAGGAGAAGGTAATAAAGTTACCCTTTATGGTGGCACCGGCAAATTCAAACTCAAGGTTGGGTGGCCAAGCCGGCCGAGTCCAAGTGGAGCTGGTTGGAAGTAGTAGAATTTTGCCAAAATATTACAAGAATGGGGACCGCGCAACGAGAAAATCAAATAGAATTGACGGAACTTTTGTTCGCCTTAAGGAAGAAGTTTCCAAAGGAGGCGTGAACCAGCCATAGCGCCCCGCGGAGTATGGAAGGGCCTAGGATTGGGAAACAAGCGATGGAAAGAGTGAATTCTCGTACAAAGAACAAGAAAAGTCCCTCGAAGATAACCCCCATAACGTTCATCGACCGTATATCGGCCGAGTCAGTTAAATACCCGGTGAAGGACTTATCTGTAGAAAGAGATTGCCTGGATGATGGTGGAAGTAGTGGCCGGACTCAAACAGGTAACCGTTGAGCATATTGTTTACCTTCAGAAAGGTGAAATAAGATGCACCAACATGGAAATGGGAACTGGGTGACAGATCATTTTGTGATTCATGGCCATGATAGTAGCAGAGACACCGTTAGCAAAAGATATGAGTATTTAAATGACATGTTTGCGCGTAATGATTATCGTTATCCAAGGTCTGAACATGATGACCAGAGAATTGCAAGGATCGAAATTGTCTGGGAGGATTCACGAAGGTAGAATACCGGATATGAAAAACACCAAACAACCGATGATTGCGGTTTCGAATTTGGGCGGTGTAGTAGTTGAAAGTTAAAGTGCCATCTCATGATGTTCTTTTAAAGTAAGGATCACGTGTTGGCGACAAATCAAACAGCCGCAATACAGGTGTCCCTCATGTGCACGTATGGGAAGGGCATGATTCTTTTGCAAAATGAGGATAGTGCGGTGCTACAGCCATGTGTGCGAACCGTAGGAATGATTGAGTAAGAGCTGTCTCAATATCGTCGACTTGTTTGTGGGAACTGTGTATCTGCTGTGACGGATTATTTTATAATGCTGCGGCGACGCCTCCCCTGTGAGCAAGACTTTGCGACCATGGTCGAGGTGGATTGTCATAATCGCAAACGGATCATTTCGCACGGCAGGCAGTAGGGGGAAGGACCATAGGGCTGCTGAGTCAGATGGAGTGGCCTCTCTTGAGGTGCAAAGACCGATCATCTGGCAAACAGAGGGTGTTGCTTTTCAAAGGTTGTCGCTCTTAAGATAACGTTTTGGCCCGGACAAAGGTCTTTGGGGACTGTACCTAGGAGCTATGAATTGGAATGATGCCCAGGAGTACGCAAAATAAAAGATTGTCATCAATAGCAGTGACAAAGTATACGGTACCTGACAAGTTACCCGGTTTTCTATCCTAAAAATTTTAGAAACCCCGGCGGGTTTTTGACTGCACGGCCAAGCTTCGAACGAAATAATTAACTGATAGCTCATTGCAAGGACCGAATTAGGTGAAGTCCCTCATGGAGGCCTTCCGTCGGTTCAGAAGAGGTAGAGATGGAATTTCGTCCCACATCCGACAGAAGCTATCTCAAGTGAACTTGCCAGTAGAAGGAGGAAATGAAATGTAGTTTCAATGGTGGAAAGAGGAACCACTTGGACAAAAAGGTGTTAGAATACAAAATGACAGTTCATTCATTTGGAATGGTATCGTCGCCTTTTGTGTCAACCACGCCCTATGGGTAGCTACGAACAGGCAGGCAGCCTCGGTCCACCTGAGGGTAGTAGGTAGAGTCGTAAGTAATTTTTACGTGGGCAATTATGTCGGGTCCTCTGAACCCCTAAAACGGCCGTGACTCACTTGAGAAGCCTGATAGAAGTGCTAAAATAGAGTCGGTTCCACCTTGCAAAATGGAAGCAAACTTCCCGGAGGCTCTTGAACTCAGTCCGCACAATGAGGAAGCAGAACAGGTTCGAGGACCGAATGGATCACCTCTCCCAATAGAGAGCATCCTGGAGGTACAGCTGGAAGCGGAGGTTGATGAGTTTGTTTATGAATTGAATACTCACTTTCGTCCAAATGCACCCGGGAAAATCCTGTCATCCATTTCCCGCGTGTGCAATCCACTCGGGCAGTTTCCATTTGGCTGCCTCCCGGGGAAAACTCCACTGCAGCAGCTTTGTCGGAATAACTTTCATCGGGACCAAAAGCCTGAAACTGCGGACGTACTAGAGAGGGGAAGGCTCCCGATCACCTCCAATGGAAAGATGAACATGTGAACCCCGTGATATTTGTCTTCGAGCCACTCAAAACAAGTAGTAGGTTTGCGCATATTATCAGATGCATCAGAAGTTCAGAACGGAGTGGAGGCATAAGGCGGCTACGTAGATGCGAGTGAGTATAGGAAAACCAGATTGTCATTTGACAAAGCAAGAATTACCCTTCAAAAACCGGAGTCGGTCCCTGAGTTGAAAGTTGCTACAGCTGTACTGTCGGTGAAGGTGGCCATCTCGTTGAAGAACGCTCTGCAGAAGTTATCGTGGGTTCTACCTTTGAACCGGCTCCTCCTTTGTACTCCTTTGCCTCCGCGGTATGTGAATCTGCTTCAGGGTGTTCTTGTCGAACAGACTGACGATTATTCATGATAAAACTGGGGTAGACCAGTGATATTATGTAAAGCCATCTAACTACCCAGTTGATTCCTGCCCTTTAGGCCTAAAGAAGGAATTATTCATGCGAGGACCTGATGAACTCGGGGAACTTCCAATGACAAAAAGGCGCATCTACCTCCAAGATAGGAAACAGGCCGAAAGCCCTGCACTACTGTTTGGCGACGATGGGAGCGAGAACAGCTTTCTACTCTACAGCTCATACAAAAGAGGATCTCAACCAAGGTCAGTAAGTTTAGGAGAAGCAGCACTCCTAGCCGAAGAATGAACAAGTCGCGAGAAATGACCACTCGGAATTACCGAGTACAGTGTCGACTCCGGCGGACTCGTACCTACTTTTTAGTGAAAAAGGGAATGGAACTTAGGCTTTTGACATAAGAAACCATGCCCGCTTGAGGGTGACGGCGGAAAAGGCTGGGCCATAAGTACGGAAGTCTGCGATACAATACGACTTCACGCGCAGCCTAATTCATGCACTCTCGCGTACCACTGCACACTTGTGTAAATTTTACACGCGGATACGTATATGAGTACTGACACGAGTCATGTACTTACTGCTGCGGTTGATTTTCCCCTTTGGTGTCGAATTCGATTATACCGCTGCCGTCCTGGGATTTCTTGTGAACTGAATATTTACGAGAAAGATTTTACACACTGGGACTATTTCCTGCATGCACCCAGTCACACTTATTCACTCACGCGGGCATACATACACCTGAACCTTTGTTTATTCCACACTCCCAGTGCATTTGGAGAGCATATACGAGTCTGCCTTTTACACTTACGTCTCTACACTCATTACACGATTTGGGAAGGTTCCGAATGACTGACGAGCAGAGGACGGCAGATCGCCCCAAGAGAACCAGCTCGTTGGCGTTTTTAGTGAAACGTGGGCGTGGCTGTGTCTAGAATATAGCAGAGTACATTCCTCCCCGTCTTTGGTAGGTAGACGCTCTGACAGGAAAGAACTTTTAGACAGAAAGAGTTGGTATCTGAGTTCCAACCCTAGGAAGTCCCCAGGCTAGAACGAATTTTGGTGGGCAGTGTGACTACCAGAGGTGGAGGATCCCCTGCGAAGGCCACACTACTTCGGGTTCGTGAAGAAGTTCCATTGCCTACATACGTTTTGTTTCATATCATCCATATATGTGTGCTCCTCTCTTTGTTTATCCGCGTCCAATGCCGGATTCTGTCAAAACTAGTTTGAACCAGTATGACTCATGAGCCCGTCTTCTCAGGCCGTGAACTTAGCCCTTGTTTCAATTCTTCGTTGCGGCATACTTGGGGTTTGTTCATATCTGTGAAGTTGTACAATTCTTGATCCAACGAAACAACCTTGTTTCGCTCCGGGATTTGTGTGGATCGGCTACGCTTTGTTCGGAAATGCCCTGCATGCTTCAGCTTTATTAGATTGGAGTCAGGCTCACCTTGGGTTCCGCTTTGGTGAGTAAGCACGTTGAAAGCCCAGTCTGACTAGTTGTTTCCAGCGGAAAGTTAGCCAGCCTCTTTGTATCAAAACGTGACCCTTCTGTGCATGATAGTTCTCTCAATTGCTTTCCGTTTAGGCAAGGTAAATTGCCGTCTTGTCTTAATCAAACATAGCCGCAGCCATCTTGTTATCCCTGGCATGCTGTGAAGTAATGCTTTATTTGTTTTTTTGAAGGATGCACTATAGTTCGGCGTCCCTCGATGAAGTCACCGAGTAAATACCTCGCCAACCGATGTTACCACAAGTAATTGAGCCGATCTTTTACGGTAACCTCAATGCCGCACTAGAGGTCAGTTTCTGTCTCCTGTGGATTTGAGTCGGGACCTTACGCGTAACCCCACTGTTTGGTCACGACCAGAAAAATCGATCCCCAAAAGATCTAATTTCTTACGCAGAGTTAACAGGGGTGCTTGTAGGGGCCATCCAAGCAAAGCTTGCAGAGGAGGAAACGGTCAGGGAGGACTGACAGTAGCACATGTCACATTGGCCGTCGAACAAGGGACAGCTCGTTTTGAAGTGACGAAACAAAGTTTACACAAGGGGTGGAAATGGCGATCGTGATTGCCAGAAGGGTGCCCAGTGTCACTGCCCAATTTCTCCAGAAAACTGGGGTATACTTTCTCAAAACATTAAATAGTGACAATGTTAGTTTCTTCTGAAAGAAGATTCACACAATTAGAAAACAACAGAAAACCGACACTAACGACGAAGGGGACATGGAAGACCACTGGTTGATCGTGTGCTAGGGAAATTCGTGGATGTTGCATCTGTTCTGCAAGAGTGGTCCACTGCTCGATAACTGACCTGGTATCTACCGTGAGTAAATTTATTCTGGCTGGAACTGGGTGTGCAGAAGGGTAGCAGCAGGCTTTCCGCCAGTAAAAGCTGGTCTAGGTTGCCAGAAAAATGGCTAGGTTTATAAGATCTTCACATGCAGAGAGATGGTGGTATAAGAGGGGGTTTTCTGTTCAACGTACCACTCCTCGTTGCAGATAGATGAACCGCCCACAAAAGAAAAGAAATTGTAGTAACGGTGTTCCTCGATTGTATTTGAGAGGCACGCGTAAAAGCGTGATTGTAGTAAACAGCAATGATCAACGCGAAGACGAGATCACAAACGTTAGAAGGAGGGTCCTCACCCTTCACCGACGGCACCATAAAGCCGAACAAAGTTTGGGTAGCGTGAAACAAAAATAATTTATGTGGCACTTACGAATCAGTTTTGAGCTGAGTTGTGGTAACAGTAAAGTATCAGTCACACCTGAAATTGCTGAACCGAACCAGGTAATCAAATGGGGTAGATACACTATTCACAAAGCCAGTGCAGAAAATAATTGACGGACTCTTACCAGAAATCACCAAGCAAGGCAAGGTGGTACAAAGCAGGCACACAGATGAAAACGGCACATAAGTTCCAGAGAGGACATTGACGGTTAGGTGAGGGAAGATTGTTTCATAAAAGGCTGAGATAGTTACCTGAATGAGTATAAGGAATCCTTGAAAAAGTAAAAATTTGCAGCTCGCGGAAGAATAATAGTCACAAAAAAGAGTTATTCATCAAACAGAACACTGTCAAGGGGAGAAAAACTTCGGAAATGGAAGAGTGAAAATATTTTGCGTGCGTTACGCCTGATAATTCTGATAAGTTGATAAATATTTTCCCCTTTTGAGTCTCACGGAGGTTTTCACCCCTTATCGTGCATGAGAGACTAGAATGATAAGCAACACGGCTTTTAGGGAGTGCACCTGTAAACATAAGGAAAATATACCCTTCGGAAATTTATTTTGCCAGAAAATAAACGAAACATTTTCAAGTCCCTTGTCAGACCTCTTCTGGAATACGGCTCAATCGTTTGTTCCGACATGTGACAGAGAGACCGGATAGCGTTTGAGAATGCACAACGGGCATTCACGAAACAGCTCCTAGATTGTTCTTCGCCCTCTAATTACATGGAACGTTGTGACCTGCTGAAATTCGATCCCTTATGGCTACGCCGCCTAAGAAATAGCCTTCCATTCTTTTACAATATCTTAAAGAACAGATCATGTAGTTCAGCGCCGCAGGTGAGAACCCTTTGTAATTGTTCCCTACGTAACAATAAATTCTTTGTTTCTGTCTCTTTGCCTCAGCTTGCACTTCGGTCAAACTTCTCCATCAACAAGTACGCTTTAATGTGGAAAAAGCCGCCACAACGAACTCGGGCATTGTCACCGACATCGGTGGCTTTCAAACAAGGAATACACGTAGCCCTAACGGATAACCGGATAACCCAGGATGTACAATCCTTATATTTCAGGGGCTCAGGCCTTTGAGATAGGAATAGGGTACTAAAAATCGGACAACCGATTTAAATATCCTAGTCTCAACTGGACCCGCTTAGGGTTGACCTCCTCCCGACAGCAACTGGAGAACGCAGCGGTCCATTCCCACGATCTGGGACTGAAAAACAATTTCACTTTTTAACCACCAAACATACTTTTCGGGGCAAGCCAACATAACGGCCTATGGCATATTCCGGCTTAAAGGCATCACTTTGTTAGGGCTGCGAGTAGTGCCCCACCCTTGTGCAAAACTGGTGTTTCAGTGAACGTGAACCCCATCAAATAATCGCAGTCTGTGGTTGACTCCACCTCCCCTCGCATTTTCTGTCTCATGTGAATCGCCTCGGGGTTCTGATTTCACGGATATCGCGAGTGTTACTGCGGCACATCTGTGGACATTCCTGACTGCGATTGTCTCCTTGAGCAGAGTTGACCACCAATGAAACGACACGAACACCAAAAAGTAAAAGATTGGCATAAAAAGGAGGGGAAAAATATCTCACAGCTTTGTCTTCCAGGCATATCAGCCTTGTCACATGTGAGCCATGTCTTCGGGCTGCAGTGTTGCTACGGATTGACTGGTGTGGTTGACCTATTTCCAACGCGGCTTGTTGCATCCGGACCATGTTTCGGACGGGGCGTGGGAGCTGTATTCACCCACCAAAAGTAGCTCCGCCTTCTCTCACAGCCGGATATCTGGCTTAGATAAAACTGAAAAAACAATAAAAACGTCTAAAAGATTCCGGACCACTATTGGAACGGCACGAGCTGGATGCCAGTGGATGTGTGTCGTGCTACCTCCCAACCCAAAACAGGCCCTGATGCCGCTTACAATGAGCTCTGAATGTAGATCGTTAGAGTTCGTTTATCTGACGAAAATCCGGCCCAAATCCCATTCTCACCTCTCACGGTTCTCCAAACCAACTCTCATATCGGTGTTGTCCTGCTTTGCAATATGATAACGACGACAAGGATACCACGGTAACCATACAATCACCACTACATCAGGCTCTTCGCTCATAACCAAGAATAATCTCAGTTCGCTAGCACCATCGAGGAAGAGCATAGACGAACTTAGGGCTACTTTTCTCGGCACGAGACCAATTTCGTCTAATGCATCACCACCGACACTCTAATAGTTTCTTCTTTTTCAAGGCTCCTCAGAAATTTCAGTACAAAATAACCATTACACCAGAAGAGACAATAACACGTATAGTGCTACGCTAGTAGGGTACCAGTCTCATTCACTCAAATACTGTTCTTTCAGATTTAACTTGACGCCTCGGTGCCAAACCGCATTCTGCGTGAGCGAACGGTATTGAGAGTTACCGTTTCTAATTCCTCTTAACCGTAAGGCTTTAGGTTTTTATTAGTATCCCAACACTGCCACGCCAACGTGCAAACCATTAATCCATTAGAATGCCAGTGTACGCCACTTTGCTAGCCTGTAGCATTATATCTCAGTCCCCTGCGAGCCTACTTCATCCATAAAGTGGAGTAGGTGCCACTGACTGCCTAGATAATATTTTATCTTTGACCCATTCGCGTAAACCTAACCGGTTTATTATTATTGTCGTCATATACTACCATATCCCACACCTGGAACCACATCCAGACTGCAATGCCCATTCATTTCAGGTTCGTCGCCTCTAACTATCTCAGTCGCCAAACCTGAAAGCCAAGGATGCCACTTTGACTCGCACCGACAGGAACCCAAGTGGAACTTTTCATATCTTCTGGGACTGTAATCAAGCCGCGTGGCAGAAAATACCCCCAACTGCCTATAAAATCGATTAGTGTTTTCTAACCCAAATCCTCTCATACCGATATCACCGTTGTGGCCAACACAAGTAGCAGTTTCCCCGCAACCCGACAATATACCGGTCATCGGTTAAGTCCGTCATATCTCGCCACACCCGGCTGATTGACCGACACATATCCTTTACCCCACCAGATGAACCATACCCATAAGATGCTGCACATTACCAGTAATGACTCTGAATAACACTGAGTCTCAATGCCTCTATATATATACATATGTCAATGAAACAGCATAATAATGATCAAGTCTACGCCGAGATTTTGCTCTTTAGTATCCGTTACAACAGTCCATTTTTCCCCCGAACCATGGCCGGCTGGAAATTAACTCTCCCCTTTTCCAGGACCCTCCAGTTGCGCTTTCTCATTTCTGAATGGTATAGGTTACTGATCCCAAAAATAAACTCACCTTCATATGGATGCTGTTCCTTCCACACTCACCATAGTTCCCAAATGAACATTCATAAAATTGGTTTAAAGTCTCAAGGTTTCATAACTCATTCCTTTTATTGAACCTCGGTAAATCCGTCATTCAGGGTTTACATCAGCTTCGTGGTTTGCTACTCTGTTCGCGTGCGTCGAATTCCCCGGGCGTGCCTCCATACTGTTTCTTTTTCTTCCTACTAGGAACTTACTCTGTTCACAAAACCCCGGTAAGCCGTCGTTTTCCATGGCTTGCATCATTCTCGTGTGTGACGCGTCCTAAGCATTATGTATTGCCGACCTATTCGGTATCCCTATGGTGAGCCACCTCCGTGCCCGAAACCGAAAAGAGTTCAAGGTTGCCGCGCAAACCAATATTAGAGTGATCCATATAAACTACCGCTGGCTATGTTTCTCTATCGCTGACACTTTTGACTTTTATACCTAAAATTTGTGAGCATTTCGTCTGAGTGAGTAAAGCTGTACACCATGATCATGCTTTTGCGCGCACTTCTCCACCATATCCGAGAAATATGCCGTTATTATCATTGTTATTATCTGATTTCGATTCCTTTGGTTACGCGTGTCCACGACCACGAGTACTTCCGGAGAGGAGGCGGATACAACCCACCCTGACCCGTTCGTTATTGAAAAGCGTGTCGTTGTGCGGTGGTTGATCGCTCAAAAAGGCGCGACTAAGGCCTGGCTGGTTGTGAATACATACCTCTCTTAGCGTTCCATCTACTGCGTCGGATTATCCGGAACGGGATCCAGGAATAATCACCCAGCTGCTGCCTTTGGCAAAAAGCACGTGAGTACTAGTTCTGTGGAGGGATAGTGAATGTGTCGTCTCAATATCAGGATCTGGAAGGGGAATAAGAAGAAGAGAAGCCTACAATCTGGTAGTTGTAGCATCCATGGATGAGAAGGGTGCAATTAGTGAACGAGAAAATCACTCAGATTTATGGCAAGGTAGTGTTTTATGTAAATGCATGCATGCGGCTTTTCATAGGGACCTTGAGAAAGTAAAACGATGACGGCAACTAAGTGGAACAATATTCCCATGTACTGAGAGAACATGTAAAGATTGGTGAGAGGTGGTTGTTAAAGAACGGTAGTCGACGTAGTAAACTCCAGTTTACTGGAAGGTAGGGGGAGAAAGGGCAGTAAGACCAGTGAGTTAGAGTTTGATACGATAGTCAAGTAAAGGTAAACGTCTGCCACAAGGAAGTGGCTGTATTTTGAGGAGAGGCGGGCCACGAAGCATTTTGGCTGCACAGGTAAACAAATACCTTAGCAGACAGCTCAAAGCTGTCTGTAGACAGCACGTCACTGGTGTGTAAGCCCGAGGGGTACACAGCTAAATTCATAGGTGGCCAGACGTAAGCGTGCGACTTTCATACCTTACCTTCAAACATTCAAACACGGTTTGGATTTAGTCCGTGCCCGTAAACCTTGGGTGTATTTAGGCCGGGATGTCGTCAGGGCAGAAGCAAGCGATTTGACCTTCCGAACCGTAACTGACCGTGGCACTGAAAGTCAACGTGCTGGCTGAAGGTCACGTAGGCTACCCAAAGAGGTCGGGTCTGGGAGTGGTAGGGTCGAAAAATATGCGTGGAGGGCTCGAAAGACATGCTATCGCCCCGTGTAGGTTCAGACAGGGGAACTGAGGGCTAGTTCATATGCTCAGATTGTTGGGGCTTCTCATATGCAGGACTGGGTCTAAACTATTACCATAAGTTCACCCTGTGTTGGGGGAGGAGGCACGCGGTTTCCCAAGGCCTTCTTTGCCGGAAGTGCTTTTCGTTACAAAGGAGTGGGAGGGCACATTAACCCCGTAGGACGTACTCTCAGTTTCTCCTCGGCGCACCTTCCTTTACACGTGGACCACGGGGTCCACAAGAGCTGAGGATGGCTGTTTCTCCTTATAGCGAGACTTTCAAGGGCTAGATACTACTGCCCTTGAGGCTGTTGCCGCCCTCATCTATGAAGAACGAGGTGGATGGTAAACCAAGCCCTCATTTAGTGACGGCATTCCTGGAGTCCTTACTTAACCACTCGCTTCCGCCAATAAATGAGCCGCAAGGGGTTCAAATATATGTGAGCCATCTGGTGACTACTTCGCCAGCTCTGACATACAGAGCAACTTCAAGGGCTGGATGACTTGAGAGAAGACTGATACCTCCGACTCTGCAGAGGCTGACAGCTAGCCAGTACAATTACGGCGGGGGATTGGTATTGAAATGTCAACGGGCGCCGGCCTAAATTCGCACGCTGGAGATAAGAGCTGACGAACTGCGAAAACCTTATGGTTCAATAAACCGAAAAGCGATAACTGGAAGAGAGATTCGGACTGGATGAAATTCTGTTACTGATCACAATAGAGCTGCTTTGTGGGAAGCTGCTGGTGAGTATTGTGCAGAGGAATAAGAGTTTTATGAAAAAAGGCTGATAGTCAAAAACTATTTAAAAACCACGAGCCTTATGTATAACAGCTTGAACCATTCAGGAGGTTTCCAGGGGCCAGGCTTTGAGCTGGCAGAGGGCTGAGTTGAACACCAATTATGGGTTAATTTATCCACAAGCAAACTAAAATCCCAAACTAGACTCAGCGGCCCCAGGTTCGTTTGGGTGTGGGCCAGTAAGATGGACAAGGTTTTGTACATTAATGTAACTACTTAGGCGAGTGTTAAATGACGTCGCAAACAGGATGAACATTAGATCTTGGAGTAGTTTGCTCCAGAGAGTGGCCCGCTTTACAAGGCAGAGATTGGAGCCCAAAGCTTCTTTAGCGAGAGGAACAATCACCGCGGTATCTCTAAATCTGAAAGACAGCAAGCCCCTTGAGTACATGGGCAGAGCTGACTCTTGAATTTTATTTTCTACCTGACCATGGATAAGGTTAAAGTTAGTTTAATTCTTCTTAGCCAAAATGGCTTTACTTTCAACAGGATGCATCGTTTGTTATGGGCAAGCTGATTTGGGTAACAAAGGGGCACTTTTTCCGCAATTTTTGAACATTACCAGTGGCTACTTTATCACTCCGATGAGTATTAGCGTGTATCATAGAGCAGTATGCATGCGTGGGTGTGGCTTGAGTCCCATAAGTGTCAGTCTCACTTTCTGACGGGCAGAAGGTTTGAAATATTAGACCAATTATCCCTGTTGCCTTAAAAGCTTGGCTAATTGTGTGCTTCGAAAATATAAAGGGGGAGAAATACTGTAATCCTGAATATCGCTCCAAAGATTTATGGGAAACTGGTCGCCCGTCCTTGTGAAATACACTTGGGAGGTCTTGCACTCTAGTGTAAAGACTCTGCTTCTCTCTGCGTAAAACCTCAGCAGAGCATAGCTGGAACAAAAAACGAGGGATACGTATCCCGGGAGCTGGTGCTCACGGCAGAGCCTGGTTGAACGTGACCTAATGTGTACGAGAGTATGACACTGTCCACGGACAGGTATAAACTGCCATGTGGAACAAATTTAAAAACATCACTGCTTAAGTTGCGAAAACCAGGGAGCCCAGAAAGCTTCTCTGCATGACTTTATTGGTAACGGATCTGTTTAAACCGTTCCTTTCACTTGAAAAACTTGGTGGTCTTCACGGAGGTGCTATGATAAACAGCTTGGTAGTACTTCAGCGATGCTATAGCTCTTCCTCTGTAGAAGCACGCGTGAATGCAAAACCCGACCAAAAGCCCCTCGCTCATCAAGTAGCAAAATAATCACGGCTTTTCTGTATTCAGCTGCCCCTGCAAATGAGTTAACGAAGTCAGATTGGCAGGTTGATCGGGAACGGTCGGTTGTGGCTTTGATCTTTCAGAGAAGATAAGCACATTATGGAAACTACTTTCTAGTTTATTTTGTCCAGAACCTTTTCCGAATCTTCATTTCAGCTGTACTGTTCTCCGCAGTTGAGTTTGCCTAAGTGAGGGGAAGTTCGCGAAGTTTCAGTCTTCCTAGAGCTTAGCACACTCGGCTTCCCCCGACCGCAAAAGCTCGGTTCGCTTTCTGCTTTGCCGCTGCTTCTGTTTGCCTTTGCGCATATCTCGTGTCGGCACGGTTTCGGTGCCATGACGTATAAAATAAACGGTGTTATCTGTATACCAACTCAGGTTTTCTCCATTCACTTGATCAAGGGAATTTCGTTGGTATATAACCGTCAGACCTGATGGAAGACATGTCCGTGAGCGTCCGGTAGAAGGTCTCTAGCTGGTGAGCTCGTTCTCCATACAGTCGGGTCATTCTGTGACCTTCGCTGTGTTTGACGTCATTTTCGGTGAAAGAAGTATGACTTCACGGTGTTTAATGGTAGCTTCAACGTGCCCGAAGGTAAGACTCAGCTCAGCACAGATATCACGTTATCCGCCGTAAAGTCTGAACCAATGGCTTTTACTACAAATAATCCCAGAACTTCGTTAGCAGTGCCAGGGCTACAATTTGAGACAAATAGGCAGCTTCGTCAACGCCGAGGGTTGACCTAAAACTCAGAGACCGTTGGTGGTGATTTCCTCGTCTCAATAAGAGACTTCGTTCCAAATCCTCCTCGGGAAAAGTAAGACCAGCTCACAAAAGCTACTGTTCAGCATTTATCAGCTCCTGGGAAAAAATATACGACAGCTCGGAGTGCTGGCCTTAGCAAGCACCGAGGAAGAGACTTCCAAAACCTCCGAACCTGGAAAAAAAGAAACTCAGTAGGTCAGATCCGCAGAGAAACGGAATGTTTATGGTGATCCAAGCAGTATCTAAACATCACACGGCAACAAATCGGGACTCCACGGATCATACTTGTCTGCGCTTGTTCCGAATCTGGCAGCTGGGATGAAGCAGAGCCAAGGTGAACAATCGACCAAGAGCCAAAACATGGGAAAGTTCGTTAAGACTTGATATAATTGGGGGAGTTAGAAAAATAGCGAAGACGAGGAAAAATGGCCACTTCTGACAGAACTAGCTGAATTTAGTGAGGTTTTTACATTCTATCACCCAAGATGAGCCAGCGGCCGTAACAGCCCCTCCAGGAAAATCTTACCGCTTTCACCCCGTCTGATAATTACCTCTCGACTCTGTAGTGAGGCAAAATTCACTACCCACATAAGTGTACATTAGAAGCAACGATCAACCGGCCTACCACTGGACAGCAGCGGTTAGAATTAAGTCCAATGGCACAGCCGGTTTTTCGGTTTTCTCGTCAAACGAAGATGGCCGTGCAAAAAGCCTGCAGAGCTTGGATGACAAACAGCTACCAGGTTGGAATGACACGGTGGCACAGATGAGAAGCATAAGCGCTGACTACTGATAACAAACGGCTGTTCGGCGGCTCAGTGCACCGTTTTCGTTCGGCCGCAGTATCTCGGCAGCGTCTAATCCTTCCGTGTAATAATAGCATTGACTCAGATGATCAGGTCCCCAGGGCACCATATTTCTTCGGGATATGAAAAACTTGAAGCAGCCAAACAGGGTAAAGATGGCAGGTACGCCCATCGTTTCCATCATTTTTTCTCTTCTAACCGGGGATCACCGATCACAGGTGGGACCCACCTTGGAAGGAGATTTCTTTTCCTTTTTTCCATAGACCCATCCCATTTGAAAATGTGACTATGGGTTTTGCCGCTGCGTAGCAGTCAAGCTTCCCGGAACCCGACCGAGGCATGGAATACCCGACGGGCCCGCTGAGTAAGACTCACCACTGAAGACTCTATACAACACTCCACTGCCCTGAGGTACGGGCAGCGTGTGACAGTGAAAGAAATCCCAAAGGTACGACAACAGTACCATCGATATACTTTTCTTCGCTGGTGTCCAACCCGACATCGCATGCATTGTTGGAGCAATAATGCGTTGGACGTAAGTCATCGTAACCCGACGTAAACCGCGGCACATTCAGCAGAACAGACGTGTGAGAGTAACAACTTTAGCTGGGAGCACTAGAGCGGTACTCACAGCTGTAAGGTAGTGGCAGTCACCTACATGCTGAACCTAACTAGATCAATCTAGCGGCACAATGAAACGCCCAGCAGAAAAGCAGAACTTGAATGCATAAGCCTACTTCGAAAGTAACAATAAGAACCCTGCTTGACTCATTAGCCATGACGAGCTTTCACAGGCAGAAAAGATGTGCCACAAAAAATTGCGTGACCAGTTGCACCCTCCAACAAACAAAGTTCGCGTTCATCACACCATGACAGCCCACAGGACGTACTAACCAGGCTCTTTCTTGCAAGTCCACCCTTTCTTGACCGCACTTCGGTAACGTGCGCCAGCAGCCGCATGTCCCTTTGACAACCGTCGCTGCCTAGGAAAGCCGAATTCCCAGAATTCTAACCTTTTTTCTTCATCAGCCATTTCCTCTCAGTAAGCTTGCACGTTCAGACTTCTGGCTTTTCCAAAAGGAATCCGCCAAAAATTACACCCTTCTACAGTGTCCGAAACAAGCATGGGTGCAAAGTCGTGAATGACTGAAGATTCACCATTTGCTACATTCACATATCTTCTTTAGGGATTAAGGATTACTTTTCCCCACCTTGCTGTTGCTGATACTGTTTTATGGACTTCGTCCCTTGTAAGATTGAGGCATTTACCTTTTGCTTCCTTGTCCATGCTTTCTTTGTGAGGCAACTTTGCGGACTTCCAGTATAGCGATGAGTAGCAGTGATTCAAGGCAGGCGGTTTTATTGCGGTTTGGTTTAATTTTCGGGCTCAAGTTGACGCGTCGTGGAAGTTCAGCACCATGATTTGAATGGTTTGGCTCCACGATCAGCAGGTTGTTCCTTGGGCCCGGTTAGGAGTAGAGAATTTGTTCCATTTGTTCGGAATACAGGACAGGCACTTTCTGTTTATTCCTTATTGGTCAACTTTCTCTTCGCACAGATTTTTATCCTGATTTTGACTACCTTTGGCTGGTTTATGACTAAGACTTACTTGCAAGGGTACGATTATTATATATTCATACTTTATCTCACAAATAGTGCTGTAGAATTTGCGAGGCAGTCTTGTTTTGACCTGGGTTTTGCGCTCATTTGGGCAGAGCCTTGCCTTGAGGTTCCATAAGACATGAAATTAGCCGTCCGGTGGATCGAGCAGTCAGTAGTTGGAGAGACTTTACCCTGACCAGGACTCGTACGTTTTGGTCTCTGCAACGGGAAGATTCCTTGGATCCAAGCACAGTTGCCTAGCTGCGAATAGCCAGAAATGTGCTCTGAGCCAAAGCTCCATAGCCTTCGCAAAATCTGGTGCCACCTTGAGTAGGGGATAAAAGGTGACCCTTCCTATCGCTGCCAAGAATATCGCCGGGTTCTATTCGCCCTTCGATGAAGATGTGCGAAATTGTTACAGCTCATACTAATAGCAGTAGTAGTGTATTCCCCGAATTTCGCCGAGAATCATGCGATGGTGCAAATCAGGTTGCACAGGCGTTCTCGTATCATAGAAAGTTCTAAACAGTGTTGAAAGAGCAAAAAAGAATGGAATATAACTGCCAGCATTAACACACACTGATTAAAATTCTGCAGACGGTTTCTTGACTGTGGCAAAGATGCACTCCTTGACGCACGAGTAAGACTGGCTGAGCGACTAAGCATTATAAAAAGCAAGGAAATTTGGACAAAATAAGGGAACAACGCCAGATTTACTTGAAAGCACAGAAAAGTTCGACTTGACTCAATCGGAGCAAAACAATGTAGGTTTTTCTGGCGAATATGAGTTGACTTGGAATCAATGATTGCTTTCAAAGGCAAACAGTGATTAGTCCAGAGCTGTGGTTTGAAATATCGCCATTAGTAAACCAATCAAAGTTCAGAAAGTAAACCAAAATGGCAGCAACAAAACAAAATACTCACAAACAAGGTACTAACCACCAGCGAGTTTTCGTTTCAATAACTCAAGATGTTCAGGGAGGGAGTCTGGACTCAGCCGCCCTACCAACCTTAGCTGTTGCCTCCTCTTGCCTGCTGGACTGACCCCGCACTTTCGGTAAGAGACAGATATAAGACCGACCGCGAACATGGCAGAAAAGAGGTTAAAGATAAATTCTGAAGATGCCATTTATAAGAGGGCGATGCGGACAATAGTTAATGGATGCTTACCTGTGTCCAGCAGATTTACCAGCTAATGAAGATTGTCTACATGAATGAACGAAGTCAAGGCGAACGGGAATAATAAGGCAAGAGTTGAAGCAGGCCAAAGTTGAACTCCGTGGGAATAGCTATATGTTTTATACTTGACAACGCAGGAGCTATAACCGATTAGCTGTATATAAAGGAAAGTCCAATGGCTGCCGGATGTGGGACAGAGGTTATCAACCGATGCAAGTAAGGGTGCGAAGGGAGGAAAAATAAATTTCCCCGGCTTGCCCAAAAAGCTTGTTGTTGTGTTTTTCAACTGATGTGGGCTTGCCACGATTGGTGGGGTGGGACCCACGGTCTGAGTGGCAAGGCTCTTTGTTCTCGTGAACCGACTTGTAGGTTCACATTTTTTCGCTTGCGAACGGCTTGATGGCGAACCCACTACCTGATGGCTATTTACTTGCACGGGCTGGAAGCTGTAGGCTAGCCGACACCTTATTTCACGATTACCCTGCCTTTGGTATGTGGCCCCGAAAATGGCCATGGCTCCCCTTCGCAGAAGGTGACATGGGCATTCAATAAGTGGTGACCTCATCAACGTGGGTGTTTAGACAGAATGCTAACCAGCGATAAGTAACAAGTCCTGGGAGACTTAGAGCAGATTGGAGTGTTACGGAGTAAACGGCCTCAAAAGGAATGTGTGAATGAAATCCAATCCCAGACAATACTGTTTCCACTGTGACGGATGATGCAAAGACAGCAAATCCAATAATACAGTGAAACATTTTGTCAATAACGAACGAATAAAATTTGTTACTGCAGATAAACCCCGAGTAAATAATGCGCCATCAGTTACCAAATGACGAACCTAAAATAGCACAGGAAACATAATCAACGGTTTCACATACTTGTTGTAATTTGGGACTTCTCTAGTATTCAGAAGATTACAACCAGGAGGAGCCATCGAGGCGGGGGCTACTTTGAGAAATACGAATTCTTGAGAGAGGATTAATTTAAATAAAATAAATGAAGTGAATAAATGTAACCTGTCCACTCTGCTCAAAGAATGTGCTTATTTCACTGATGAGACTGAGACTTGTGCCGCCCGTTAGTATGGTATGTCGACACAGGGACTAACTGGAGAACTGTAAAAGTGCATGACTTTGCAGTTTAACAGCACAAGATCCACTTTAAAATGTAACCACCTCACAAAAAGTGTCATTTTATGATTGGATAATTGACAAGTGGCTTACTACGCGTAAAACATTCAGACTTGCACGACACCAATCTCCTCTAATGTTCGGCTAAAAAAATATATATCCGGTTTTAAGTCGACGCTTACTTCGCGCAACGAAATATAGGACCAGTGAATATTATCTTACTGGACAACGGCTGTAACCTACAAAAATCTTTTTTACATTTTCCATCAAGTTCAACGGGTTCCCATTTGTTACCAAAGAAAATGTCAACAGAATTGGAGGCAAGCTTCATTACAAATTATATCCCCTTATGCGGATCCTTTACAGCCAGCAAATTTTGGAAACGGCCGGTAGATGTGATCGTCGCTAGTCGTCAAATCTTCCGTGTCTCTTAGTGACAGAAATTCGGTGTTCCTTTTCACGGTCAAACGATTATTAGCCATATTCTCTCAATCTCCGATAGAATAATGGTTGTACAATTTTCCGAAAAAATTCGTTGTCACTAGCCCTGAGGTAGAATAACGGTTGATCAATTGATGACTTACGTAAATGGGGTTCTCAAATAACTGCGTTGACTATTCGCTAAATGCCACGGGCACTCCCATCTAAAGGGTCTCAACATTCCCTTAAAAACGGAATTTGTATTCTGGTTACACCTTGACCAATAGCGCGAGACTCAAGCTGTTCGGACTGTCCTTCAAAAATGTCATGTGGTTCCACGGATCACCTCCAAGAAGGCCCATCGTGGTTTATGGTTGCGAGAACAGAAAAAGGTTAAATTTGACGCCTTCGTAACCGTAGTTACAAGGAACTATAGCTTTCTGTGTTACTATGAAAATTTACGAATACGCTTTTCGGTTGTTTCATTTTGGGCACTTGAATAAATAGACAAGCATGTCCTCAAGAGTGAGGGAGGTAGACAAATTATTTTCAGTTTAAAATTAGTTCTCGGAAAGCATTGAAATGTAATTTCTATATTATTGATAATAATAATAGCAAATTAGTTACTTATAAATGGAAGAAAATTTAAATGTCCATCAACCTTTGGCAATAAAGGTGTAACTGATAATCTTCGTGTCTAGGTAAACTTCCATTGCTTCATGATAAAGGTATCACGGTTTAATTTTTCCCGTCTACTATGTCTGCAATTTCGTATTTGTTTTAGGCCCAAACAAGTATGCTTTTCCAGCAGACAAGTTCTTCGTAAGATAGTTCCTTCAGTGGTAGACCCCGGAACCGCATTGTTTTGTGAGGGACCTTCTGAAATTCCGGGGAAACAATGCGCCACAACCTGGCATCTATTAGACGAAAGTTGCTTGGATTCATGGGGGCTAGACCGGTCAAGGTCTACTGAGGCCGGAAGGGGCCGGGGAGATTGTTGACGCCCTGGCGGTAGTCTCGTTCTTGGGATTAGGACGCAGTACACTTACGGGTTCTTTGGCTCGGGGTCGGTGGAAGGATTGAAGGCATTTTCCATGTGCGGAACTCGACTCTCCGCGGAGGTTTATCAGTCTTTATTTTGATGTCTCAAATGACGTAGCTCCAGCAATCCCTTGGCAGCTTCCGATGAATTTTACTAACTTATTATTCTTTGGAAAACTGGAAGGGAAGGGGACAGAGTGAACCTGATGTGCATTTCCGCAGTCTAATACGATGGCAAATGTGATGGGCAACGTTTCATGATTTTGACATGAAAGCTTTAAGTGGCTATATGGGCAGGCTGTTTGGAACAATAACGAACGTAGAATTGATGTTATTCTTTAAGCATCTGTGATTTTCGGAGGCGACAGCGCTTATACATCAGCAGGTTTTACGTAGGCTTTTGGGGTCGGTTCGACTTGTTGGTTCAGAAGTGACGGTCAATGGGGGAAATCTCGACGAAGCTCTCCCAGTCGATTGCTATTTGTCGTGTAATTCATGTCTCCTGTTCCAAACCACTGGCTTTATCTCTGACCAGCGGTAGGAAATATGAACTGACAGGCACTTTTAAGTAAGTTTTCGTGTATTTTCATTTTGAAAGCCAGAGAGGTTTGTTTTGGTGCAGGCTAACAAAAAGGTTTAGGTATAGAATTAGGGATAAAATTTGAATCGAAAGAAAGAGGGACTTTTTTCTCAGAACGGCAGGCAGGTTGTATCTGAGCTGTGCGAAAATTTTATCCGGTTACTACACCAGGGAAGGAAAAATTGTAGACTCGGTCGACCTAGTCGTAACTATAGATTGTCTGCTTTTCCCCTTTGCTGACCACATCAAACAAAAGACAGAGCCGGGAGCAAGTCGGTTGGAAGGGGACTCGAAAACAATTGGCGAATGGGGCACACGGTTGGAACTGCTACAGGGTACCAAAGACGCTAATGACAGCTCTTGGGTCGAGGGGACACCGACGGAAGATTCATAGGATCGTCAGCCCAAGAAGTGGCTGAGCCGGCCAGTGTTGTGGAGGACCGTGACATTCTTGTTCACGGGGTCTTTGGCCTACTCAGCCCGTGTTCGAGGCCTAAAGAGGGACTTTCGTCTTCGGAAGGAAGACGGTGTCCCGAGAAGCTCGAGCACCACTGCCCTCATACCAGAAACCAGTAGAAACCCACTTAGTGTACCATGTTTCGACCAGGGCAACTAACCCATTCAAAGAGGGGAGGGAATGGAATCAGTTCAGAGATTTAGCTCGTTAGTTGGCGGTTTACATGGGGTCTCGCGATGGGGTAGACTACATTTTCTTCATTTGTTATGGCTTGGTCTTCCACGACTCAGGGAAGACCTGACAGAAGATTCCAAGATCTACCACGGGCTCACTGTCATGGAAAAGACCCCTTTGGTCCGCGGTCATCTAGTTACGCTCACCGCACAAGAGCATAAACTGGCTTAGCCAATGGCAAACGAGAAAGTAAGGGCTCAGCTCTTCGCTCACGGGGTCCCCAAAAATTGGCATAATCCACCCCCGCTCAAGGTAACAGCAGCCTCTATTGAGGCTTCCAGGCAGTAACTGGATGCCTAGTGGGTAGGAGCTTTCTTGGCACACTGCTGACCAATATGAGGCGATTTTATCTTCCATACTCATTTCGTTAACCTTAAATGACTCCCGCACACAATCACTTAGATTGAGGCCTTCCAGAAGATTTAGATCTTGAAGCAGCCTCCCAAGTCATCATCACTCCACATAACTTAATTTCATCATCTGACTTCGAGGAACATGTTTTCTTTTGGGGAGGTAGCCGGTTCATTCCCCGAACTTATTCTTTTGCGAGGTCGTGAAACCGAGTTAAACTGCTGTCCTCAAGTGAAAGGCTTCCTTTTTCTCTCCCCCGCGGCCAACATAATGTCAAAGGTTAGCACGTAGCGCCTAAAGATCACAGCTCAGCAAGAACCTCTTCTTTCCGGGGCTCACAGTGCAGGAAACTGAAGGTTCATCGGGTCGAGCCGCTGGTCCAGTGACTTTGCCTTGAATTACAAAGCCTCCCCATTAGCAGGGATGGTTGCACAGGTCGACTAAGGTGGATAAACCTGGCATTCCTCCGTTTGTATTGAGGGAGAATATAGTAACAATAATAGCGATAATATTAATAATGGCATTTCTTGGCCGTGACCAAGACACTTAGGCAAGGCACGGTCAATGAATAAAACGCTACACAGCAGCATGAAATATCTACGAGATCTGGAAGTGGGTTTCACACGTGTTCCTAACAGTACAATAAACTTGGGTAGTGTTTGATTTAGGTATAAAGGGGACGGTTAACCTGGTTAATGGAAACCAGTCTTGATCTTGGGAGCGGAGCGTTGCGGTGACTCAGCCGTGCGTGAAACCCCTGAAAAAGCATTACTGGAGTGTGTAACATGCAGTGTGTATGATAACGATCTAAACAAATAATTCCAGAAGGATCTAAAAAAATTGAAGGTGTACAGAAAAGAAACGTGTGCGCGCCTAGTGAATATCTAAATGTTCCATATTGAAAACTGGCGGGAGAGATTCATCAATCAGTGACCAGCCCAGGAAGAGAATAGAACCAGCAAAGAATTTTCAAAGAACAAATAGTGACGTCAGCGGAGTATAGACGAGTTTATCTCCGCTGAATTCATTTGGACCGTTCACTAAGCCATGAGAAAGGTTGTTTGAAATACCTGATGAAGGAGTAACCTGTAGAATAATTTCTACTGAGTCAGACAAAAATTTAAGATTGTTCTTTTTAGACGGTTCCATGGCGATAAGAAGGGAACTACTTTTCACCGTCAGGTGGAAGAAGGACAAATAAATCAAGCAGAAGGTGATGGGCTGATGGAGCAGCATGAATGGAAGTTGAACCCTCACCTGAGGAATTCAAAATAGGGTCTTTGGAGAGATATACAACTGAGGTTAGAAGATGGAGTGGATGCTTCAAAGCGAATACGAAAGGATCATGAAGTGGGATGAATTAGAACGAGAAGGTCTGTTGCAGTGATTTACGGGGGACTCAGCCCGAGGTGGCGACGGATGGTACTTGTGTGTGAGAGGAAATCCTTCTACAGTGAGAGAATATACGGCCATATTTCAGCCAACAGCGAGTGCCTGGTGTTTTATTTCGCAAAAGATTATGATACCCGCTGACGGCAGGTCACAAAATGAAACCCGAGAAGGGGCGGGCCCACCAGTCGCCACTGACAATTCATGGGTAATAACAATAATACAATATTGGTTTATTTTGGTGACCCCCAAAGCATGCCAGGTGCATGACCATGCTGATACACGTGATGAAATGGACAGATATAATTCATGAAAACATGGAAATTTGCATGAAAAAGTAGGATGAAAAGGCTCAGATCGAAGAATAAAGTGGGATGGAAATATGATGCGCTTATGCACACCATAGAGGATGTAGGAAGTTTAAAAGAAATCAAGGGCGGATTTAAATAGATGCCCGGTGAGTGTGAAATTCAAAGTCAGATGAAGAGTATGGTTGGTCCGGGTGGAGGTATCTGGAGGCCGACTGATATACACGAGAAAGGCCACAAATCGGTAAAATGTTTGGGAAACCAGGCGAAAAAGGGCCAACGTGGCTTGTAACCCGAGTAGTGGGATTGTTATAAACGTGGATACCGATGTAGGGACTAGAAACTCGTACCTCAAAAATGGCTGTAATAATAATGAATACGCCAGGAATATCCTCGCCGGATTTGATTGTCGGAAGACCTAGATCGGATTTTTTAGAGGGGAATGACAATCTCCTAGAACGAAAAATCCGAAAGCTCACTCTTTAACCAAAGAGCTGAAGAGGTAGCAGATCACAGCAAGGTGCAGAGCAGTGAAACAAGAAAACTTATGCTCTCTTATCTGGAGATGTCTTCTTCGGTCTCATGAATAGTAAGTATGTAATACTCAGCCCCTTTGTAGATTGCAGTCAAAGTTACACCTGAGTCATATCTGCTGAACCGCACTGTGCGAAAACTGTCCGCCTCCCTTTGTTTCGGTCAAACCGAAGGAGGAGCTGGCCAGTGGGAGTCCTTCGCTTTCACTTGAAAGCACATTCCATTTTTGTCTATTTTATGACCACCTCGATGTCCCTTGTCATTACCACCTGCAGCTCTGATCTCGTGACCGGGACACAGTCTGCCAGTAAGATGCGTGGGAGCATCAGAGTTTCGGCAGAAGCATTTTTATGCAGGTGGAGTACTAGCTGTCCAAGAAAAGGCCCTTGGAAACACCAATAGTCCAGTATACTGGTCCTTAATTTGCATCTCCTATGCAAACGGTAAACATCCTGTCGCCACTGGTGCACCGTATTTGAAAATGAACAGCATGTCCACATCTAATAAGCATCGTATCAGCATCGCTTTCCCCTTTTCCGTTCCTATTCCCGTCAATCCGAGTTAGATTGAATGGCTTTGGCGAATGGTTAGCCACACTAAATTTGGTGGCCACGCTAAGTGTTATTGGAGTTTCGATTTGTTTCGGATCATCAGCAGTTGCCTGAGCAGTTTTGCAACTGTGTTCGAATGTACCATTTCGTGATCATGATACTCATTGGATACCGCATAAAGGCGTGATTTCACCTTCGTGACTTTCTTCCATTTGACTATTTTCTTTGTTGGCGCACCAGAAAACGTTCTTCTATGTCTAACTTACAGGGCCCGAGAGAACATTGGCGTACGGATACGGTCGATTACTATAGCCACGAATTGAATAATGATTCTTTAGCCGTCACGCATCAAAGATGCGGACCATAAGTGTTTGTACAGACCTTCAGAGCAAGAAGTTCAGAGAGGGGTGGACTCTCAGCTGCGCAAGTCATACTGCTATCGAACCAGGAAGGAGTGAGTTCGAAGTTCTAAAATGGAGTTCCCACCTGGGGTGGGAAAGAAGGTGATGATTGCCAGAAATGAAAGCAGCTTCACTATTCAACCTCTTTCAAGAAGACTGAGGGAGACTTCTTCGCGTTATTAAATTGTGACTACGTTCGTTTTACTGGAGAAAGATTGACCTGATTAGAAAATGGCAAGACGACAACACTAAGGACAAGCAGGTCATGGACGACCAATACTTTATCGTGTGCTGGGAAAGACTGGGAATGAGACACGTGTATTAGGGACACTGACAAGTCCTAGCGGATCGCATGTGGAATCAAACTCACTAAACGCGGTTAGGTTCATCACCAGTGGCTATTTCTTCTTCATCTTCGCTCTTTGCCTGACTGCTTCAATTTCCTGCCCTCTTACGATCTGCACTGGACGTTGGCTTTTGATCGTTCGACAACACTGATTCTGTTCTACTGTTAAGATTAGTCTGAGAAAGTGCACAGCCAAATGTGAAGTACAAAGTTTTGAATTATGACTGTTCAATATTTAGGTTCCACATGAATTACTCTGGGCGCACCTTTTCTTGTTGGATATGGCATGTCCAACTTTGTCATTTCCGGGTTTGAAGGTAGCAAAAATTCGTTGTTCATTGAGCGTAATAGCCAACATTTCGGGTTATCGTACAGCAATTGGCTACTGCATCCGGGTTTTTTTCGATCCTTCGAAGATTCGAATCAGCTGAGCTGCGATTAATTTTTGTGTATTGTTTCCGGTTTAACTTAGATCCGTTATGAAATATTTACTATGCTTGTGCGTTTGCGACTACGAACCTTTTGCCTTCCACCTGTTTCTTGTTATTTTAATTTGCTAATTTGCCATCTGTGCTAGTCCGTGGCTGCCGACGGAGTTAGATGCTATGCACAATTTTGATTAGGAGCCAGGAGCCGAAGTAGTCTTCACCCTAAACTCCATCAAGTCTCCTGCTTCTTTTGTTGTTAGCTTTTCGTCAGGTTCCCAGGAAGAGTTCAGACTAGAACTGGTATAGTGGTCAGACGATCTCCGCCTGTCAGACACTTGTTTGGCTGTACGTTTCACGAACGCTGCAACAGCAAGTGTATTTCGGACACTTTCACGGCACACGCTCGAGTGCGGTCTCTGTATTCAGGCCCTGTAAGAATATACGTGGTTGGCTCTCAACCGTCTTTTCTCGTTGACTTCCTCGATCAACGCGATCGTAGTAGCTGAGGAAGTGTTCCCTTCAACAAGTGTTGAAACCGCTCTTTTTACAGTTTTTGATCCGTTCCGCCGAATGACCCAGCCTGGTCACTTCTTCGGTACTTTTTCCTTCACTTTGTCGGCCATTCATTCGGCCCAACTTTAGTTAGGCTCTTCATCGTGCGCATTCAGCCCCATGGGACATTTTAAGCTGCTTGCATTTTTTGGGAGGCACAACCATTTCCTCCCTCACTTCGCTCATCAACATTGCACTGCCCAGTTTTCCTTCCTATTTATTCCGAGGTTTTGTACTTCAGGCGTTGCCAACAAATTTGTGGAACCCCAGATCAGTTCATCTCCGTAGCATACCTACTTCACAACGAGCACAGAGTCTGAGCCTGCGTATGAGCCGGAACGCCACACAGCGCACGTGAAAACACTGGGTTTCGTACCGCAAGACCCGGAGGTTTTCATCGTCAACCTCGAGTCTCGCCTCCGAGAGGCTCGAATTTCTGGCCAGCAGTTCAAGTATAATAAACTGCTACCGGCAGTCTCTGCTGGTATGAGCCCACTAACCCAAGATAACTTCACGAACCCCCCGGATCACGACCCGTATGACACACTCTGAAAAGCTCTGATTAGGCTCACGGCAGCTTCAGAAGAGAAGAGTATCCAGCCCTTTCTCTCCAATATCCAACTGGGAGATGTGACACCCTCGCGGTAATTACGGAAAGTGCCTCCATTATTAGGTGCGACCTCCATGAAAAATTCAGTCCTGCGTCAGCTATGGGCGCGACTACCCACACCATGCACCTAGAGCATAGTAGCTGTTTATATACAAATCGACTGTTTGAGTAAATGCTCAGAGGCTGCAGACAAAGTCTCGCACGTTCGGCACCGCTGCTCTGCTCGATACGGTTGGTAATCTTACGTCGAAAGCCACTCGCCCTAATGCACCCAGCAGCAGCTCTGAGATCCAAACTTTACGTCAGGAGGTTCGCATTTTGATAAGCGTGGTTAAACGACAAGAACGCGCCCTTACCAGCCTTTGCAAACAAAACAAGGTCAGCGGAAACTTCAGAAATTGTACCCTTAAGCCAGATTACCAATCCGGCAAGTGTCCCTTCCAATGCCGTTCCCGATTTTAAGCTCGAAAACGCGAAAAGCCCTGTAGTTTCCACTCCAACCAGGTGATGTTGACGAGCCCCGCGGGAGCTCCTGTCCCTAGTCGCCTCAATTGAGCAAAAGGCACGACTACAGGAATGCATTTCTTAACTGACACGAAAGCACCGGTGGTTGAAACACCGGTTTCAAAACGGTCCACTGTCCCTCCCACAGCCCTGACACAGCAAGCCTCGAAAGAGACCCCAACCACAACATACGGCAGTCAATTTCTCACCCTAGGCCGTGGCTTGCGCCTTCTTCTCCCGCGATCGTTCGTAGTCTCCCAAGTGCACCAGGCTATTCTTGGCTTAGAAATTCTGGTAAGTCATGGTCTGGCTGTCAATTCCGGTAGGCGACAGCTCGTAGATCGAGTAACATCGAGTTTCGTGGTCGGTTCCCTGACCCAGGCTCAACCATCAGCGATCCCCAAGCTCATTCCCACTTCCGAGCCAGAATTCGGTAGTTCATTCAGCGGGCTCCCTAATTTTGTCAGCACAAACAACGACCTGCCAACAATCACCACTGACGTGGCCTATTACATCGTCAAACAAGGGCCGCCGGTCTACGCTCGAACCCACGGGTTGGCTCCAGACAAGCTCCACGTGACCAGCTCTGAGTTTCAATGGATGCTCAACATGGGAATTATCCGGCCTTCCAATAGTCCGTGGGCATCACTCCTGCAAATGGCCCCGAAGAAGTTGCCCGGCGACTGTAGACCTTGCGGGGGTTATCGCTCACTCAGCCGAGAAACCACGTTGGACAGATATCCTATTCCGCAAACCACGGTCCTCGCAGCTGGTTTAGCTGGTAGGGTAGTTTTCAGTCGGATAGATTTAGTGCTGGCATACATCCGAACACCAGTAGCGGGAACAGATACCCATAAAACAGTCGTGACGGCTGTAAAAAGCTTTCAAGCAAGAAGTAGACAAATTCGATACGGACCCCGAAATCAGAACGCGATTGTACCGGACACCTAGCAGTGGTTGAGATACGCGTAACACAATCAAAAACCCCAAGCGTCCAACTGTATTTTTCAACGCGGTCTTCATAAGGCAATCATGAATACGACATAAAACTGTGCAAACCTCAACGGTAACCGCTCCGTGAACCAGAGTCAGCCAAATGCGAGCAACTTCAGGTTCGCTTGAGGTTCAAGCGGTCAAGTCAACGAAATGTCTACGGAGACTGTGAGTCAAGGGTCATAAAACGAATCAACGCACACACAGGTCGGCGGTCACTTAAGGTCAATGTCTGGTGTGTGGTTCAGCGGATTAGCAAGTGTGGTGGAAAACGTCAATTGAAGATACAAGTTGGAGTGAGGTAGGGGGGTCAGATCAATCCTGAGTTAGTGTCTCGAGTATGATTGTTCTGTCGATTACACCTCCTGCCAGATCCGCCTAGGATTTCCCTCGTCACCTTGCTCAAATTAGAATCGAGTCCTGGCTCCCCTTTCTTACCTAAGATTCAGCACCCTCCAACCTCCCTTGGGATGTCAGGATTTACAGCAGTACACCTGCGCACCCCTTAGCCTAAGATACCGTTGCTTCTGCCACACCCCAGCACAAATGGTACAATTTACTCTTTCCAGAAGAGCTGAAAAGCAAACAGAGCGGAAGCACCCGATCAAACCACTACTTCCAGCAAACTCACCTTTCGTTTATCCAGGTTGATGAGCCCATCCTTGGTTCGAACTGACATGAGACATAAGAGGCCATCAAACGAAGGCTTGCATTCTAAGACGACCCCCAGGGGCCATCGTCTTCTTGGTCCAATATCGGATGCAATCATTACCAAATCACCGACCATCAAGTTCCGATCCTTCAATATCCACTTCTGTTTCTTTTGTGGAAGAGGAACATATTCCTTAGTCCATCGGCGCCAAAACACGGCCGCCAGGTGTACGACTTGTCGCCATTTTTTGGTGTATAGGTATCCCTGGTTGCCGTCAGCCTCCACACCGGAATTCCCGCGGAGCAGTAGTAAATGATTCGGCGTCAGAGCATAATCGTCCTTGGCGTCAGACGTCACCGGAACAAGTAGGCGATCGTTCAGTATCCTTTCGGCCTAGGCCATTAAGGTGATCAACTTTTCCTCCGAAAGTACCTGCTCGTGACAAATGGAATAAAGAGTTTTCCTCACAGACCGGATCAGCCTTTCCAATACACCTTCTCCGTGACTAACGGCTGGCGGCTGGAAGTGCCACTGAGTGCCCCTTGTAAGCCGAAGGTCATTAATTTTTGCAACTTTCCAGCTGTTCATGTATAATCGAAGATCTTTAGCGGCACCTACGAAGTTCGTTCCGTTATCGCTATAGACATCTTTTGGACAACCCCATCTAGCTATAAAACGTGTGGGAGCTAAGATAAATGAATCACTAGTGAGACTATGAGAAACCTCTATAAGTATTGCACTTGTCCGTAGGCAGGAGAAGAGGCATCCATTGCGTTTCTCTGTAGACCGTCCTCGTCGGACAGGGAATGGGCCGAAATAGTCAACACCGACCTCGTGGAAAGGATACCATCCAGCCTCAACTCGCATCGGCTGCAAGGGGGCCATTTGTTTGGCACTGCGATTTGAACTCCTTCCACGACAGCTGATACAGGAACCAATTACCCTTCTGATTGTTGTGCCGCCCCGAACGATCCAGTATCTTTGCTGTGTTGCGGCCAAAACTTGAGAGGTGCCGCAATGTTCTTCCATTGCATGGTAATGACGAGTGATTAAATCCGTTACCGGATGTCCTTTTGGCAGGATTGCAGGATGTTTAAAGCTCGGCTCGTGATTGGAGTAGTCCAGCCGCCCGCCAACACATAATTTCATCAATTATTACAGGACATATAGTCTTCAAGTGTTCGGATTCTGAAAGCCGGGATTTCCAAGGTTTGGAAGCACCAGACTTAAGTCGATTCAGGTCATCGGCAAATTCACTCCTCTGCACTTCGCACACGGTATCGTCTTTGGCCTTACAAATTTCATCGAGTGTTATGCTCCCCTCTGATACATCCATACGAGTATTCTTACCCATGCAGTACAGCAATACACCAAATAATCTTTAAACCAAACTAGCCAGGCCAAGACCTTCAACAATTTCGTCCAACTGGAGAACTTGACAAGTAACAAGTTCGGCTCTCGACTTTTTAAATTAACATTTGCCGTCGGCTTTTTGAACTCAATCTCTGTTGTTGTGCCTGCATTTGGCCAACTGGTCGGCCGTCGTGCAAGTGGAAGCCTCAAAAATTCCAGGCCAGAGATCCACTGTTTTAATTTTACTAGCGTATATGACCCTCTTGAAGCTGCGTCTGCTGGGTTGTTCTGCGAAGACACTCGCTGCCACTGGTCAGATGATGACAACGCATGGATAACAATTAGCCTGTTTGCCACGAATACACAGAAGCGAGTAGTGGTATTGTTGAAGTATACAGGACAATCGATGAATCTGTCCAGAAAAACGTTTCAGCAGATTGCCATCGTACGAACGATTTTACTTCCTGTACCAGACAAACGGCTAGCTTGGCGGCTGCCAACTCCAGCCGGGGTATGGTAGCGATCCTTGGCGGCGCTACTCTAAACTAAACCAACAAAATAGAGCAACTAACGGAGGCAACTTCAGAGCAAAAACGAGCGTATACTACGGCCCCAAATCCCGTCTCGGAAGCGCCACAAAAACGTGGACCTGGCGATCTCCTTCAACCCTAAAGCACCTTGGAACCTTCAAGTTGGGTAACTCAGTCATAAAGTTTATCCAGGAGTTCCAAGACTTCATACGTTTGTCTTCAATCCTATCATCCCAAGCCAAGCCTTCTCGGCACAGATTTAGAAGCAAAACCTTGGCTGGCAGAACGGCAGGACTCATTAGGCCTAGCGGATCGTTAGGAGCATAAATAATGGATAATACCCCCCGTCCTCGCGAAGGCGCTAGACCGATTATGTTCAAGCGAAAACAGAACATATCCTGTTGGGCGTCCCATTCCAGACCAAGAGTCCTTTGTGCTGAAGTTGGTTTTACACTGATATCGGCCGTCGGTGCAGCAGCTTCATGCTCAGGTATGGCCTGCGACACCTCCTCTACGTTTGATACCTATTTTTTTTTAAAAAATCCTCCTCTTTCTAGCATATCTCTAGCTTGACTTACGAAGTTCTTCGTCAGCTCAATGGATGCGAATGATACCAGGCTGTCGTGCAAGTAAAAGTTCTCCGACACCGAGTTGATAACGAAGGGTGCTTAGACTAGATTCTCCTTGGCTGTTTGTTTTATTGCGAAGCTCGCGCAAAATCGAGAAAATGTTGCTCCGAAAGAGTGAGCTGTCATTTGGCGCTCACACAGCTGCTGTTTTCGGTCATTATTGTCCCACCACATGATTCTTAGGGCGCTACGGCCCCGCGGGTCCACTGGAACTTGCATAAACATTTCTTCGATATCTGCTACTATGGCTACCCTCTCCTCTCGGAACCGCATCAAAACTCTAACCAGGTCATTGGTACAATGGGGCCTTGTAGTAACCGGTCGCTTAAGGATACTCCCCTGAACCTTGCGGCGCAGTCCAGAACTACCCTTAGCTTTTCTGGTTTCTTAGGGGTGACGACAGCGTGGTGTGGAAAATACCATCTTGGCGAAAACTCAGGTGCCAGTAGTTGGGCTGGGACGGAGGTCATATATCCCTTGTTTCTGTTTTCTTGCATGACCATTTTATATTTTTCATAGAAAGCTCAATTATACTGAAACCTTCGACCAAGTAGGTGAAGCCTCCAGGCAGCTACTTCAGAGTTGTTGGGCATAGCTTCAGCGATTGTTTTCCATGGGAGGGCCAATTGATAATGCCCATCAACTAGTTTCAGGGATCGTTCTGCAATCGATGGCGTGTTCTGGTCCTCCAATGATGGTGCTCGCTTCGTAGATTCATTGCCAGAGAAGTCTGCATCATACAGCCTTTGAAGCTGTTTTGAGATGGTGCCTTGTTCCTTTATCAGGTTGTTCACGGTGGACTCCCGGTCATTGGATGGCCCTAAAGGTCCCAGGATCATCCAACCCAAATGTTTTGACTGCTTAAGGTTCGCTCCTGTTTCCAGTCCTCTGCTGTAAAACCCAGTGAGCCTCTGGCGCATCAGAACCTATCAGTACTCCTACCTTAACCTCTCTAGTGCTTTCCACTGGAACATTGCTAAGGTGTGGCCATCGACCCTTGACCGACCGAAAGTCCATACTCGGGGATCTAGAGAACAGCCGGTTGACACAAAGGGCATACCCCACTGAAACGTTGGTTGAATCACCCGGGGATACCACACAAAGATTCACTACCCCCGCCTCTATCTCTGAGCGTCCACTCACTGTTCTGAGAGTCATACAGGAAGGCACCTGAGACAGGCCAACCTGTTCCAACAGGCCTTTTTCTATCAAACTTACTTCGGAACCATTATCTATGAATGCGGTCTCTTTAGGTTAAATGATTTTCACTGAGATAATTCCGAGTGCTACATAGTAACCAGAAGTGCGATTGGCTGCGCATTGGTACGTTTCTGGGCAAGCTGCACTCAGTTTGTCGCGATGTAGTAATTCGTGGTGCCTGGCACTACACCCGAACTTCTTACATACCTTGGCCAGGGTACAATCCTCTGCACGATGTCCTTCCTGCAGGCATACGAAACAGCCACCGTTTTTTCGAAGCGAACTTCATCTGTGACTAACTTCCATCGCTGCGAATTTTGAGCAGCTATCTGCATTGTGTCCCTCCCTGCATACAATACATGTTTGTTTTTACTACCCACGAATTTCAAACAAGTAAAGTTTACTCGACGGTCACTTCTGTAAGCTAAGTTACGAGGCGGGACTAATGATTTTGCCGCAGCTGACAGAGTTATCTGCCCAAATCGACTTCGGGTTATTCGAGATTTGGCGGCTACGAATTTCCTCAGTTGTTTAAGTTCGACACACCTGAAGTCTTGGATGTTTCGTCTACCAGTCGTGCCCATCGACGTTGCAGCGGTCGAGATAGCATAGAATAACCCTCTCTAAAGTGACTACTGAGTTAAGATCCGCATCGCCTCCAAGCTGAGATAGGGCAATTTCGAAGATCTGCAATTTTATCGCCAGTTTCGACAGTGACTCGGCACTGTTGGCTTTAGGCATCACGGCTGACAACAGACTGTTCAACAGAGATTGTGCAACGACAAGTGTCTGACCGAACAGATCCTTGAGACTTTCACAAGTATTTTGATGGCCTTGTTTCGGGGCAACATGATGCATTCTTCTATTGCCTCTTTAGCTTTTCCCTTGCAGTAGTACAGAAGATACAGCAATCTATGGCCTTCAACACTGATTCTGCCTTCGATATAATACTTGAACTGTTTCACAAACCTAAAGTATCGCGTCGCCTCACCATCGAACTCAGCTAGTCCTACATTAGGTAGCTGCATTTTGCATAAGACATCTCGCGTTACCTCTGGTAATGGAAAGTGGGGTTCACGGAGTAGATTGTGGTCCTGTTTCTCACAGTTGTTGAGGAACATTTCGATCTTCTCTGACTGATTAACTGCGTCCGCTCTAACAGGATCGTAAACTTCGTCCTGTTCTGAGTGTTAGAAATTCATTCGTGCCATCTGAACCTCATTTATCGCCTTCAAAAGACTGTGCTCATTCTCTAATCAAATTTCTTCGATCAGCTGATTTTACTTTAGCTGGGCTAGTGGAAGCACGCTCTTCGCAGAATTTAAATCAGATGACGCTTTTGACTTACAACTAACCCGTGAGCCATCACAAGAAACCTCATCAAAAGCATGGGACAAACGAGGTTGGACTTGCCTCGTATCCTCTGGCTCAGTTATATGCGATAGGTTAGAAAATAGCATCCTTTCGGCCGGCATCTTGATTCCAAGCTCGTTGAGAAGTGTACCGGACTCTTAGCAGTGGTTGAGATACGCGTAACATAATAAAAAACGCCAAGCGTCCAACTGTGGTTTTCAATGCGGTCTTTATAAAGCAATCATGAATACGACATAAAACTGTGCAAACCTCAACGGCAACCGCTCCGTGATACAGAGTCAGCCAAATGCGAGCTTTCGCTTATCCTGATGACGTCCTGTTTTCCGGATCGCCTGAGACAGAACATCTCCATACCTTAGCACAATTTGCGACCACCTGTCTCAAAACGGGGTCATGGCTCAGCGCGAATAAGTGTGTAATGGGCGTCGATGCTATCAAATTTCTAGGCCACAAGATTTTTTCCACAGGTATCATACCACTGCAAGATAGGGTTTGGGCTACTATGGACTGCTTAGAAACTTTTTCCTTCGAGCAGCTACTGCCTTTAGATGAGTTGGACAACTTTTATCGGCATTCCATAGCACAGTGCGCTCAGCTAATGCAGCCGCCCATAGACCTGCTAAAAGGTTAAGCGAAGCAACCTTTCGGGGCGCATTTGCCATACTGGGGCAGGCTATTAGCAACATGGTCTCTCTGTCACACCTGAAACCGACTTACCCAACTGCGTTCAATATCGACGCATCAGACAAAGCTTTGGGCGCTGCACTGCTGCAACACTAAGCCGACTCTTGACAACCAGTCGCATTTTTCTCCAAGATCCACAACAGGCCGAATCCAGATATGGATCTTCTGGATGCGAAATCTTCAGCGTCCACCCGGGAATCCTTGACTTTGGGCACCTCTTAAAGGGAAGCGAATTCACTGTCCACACCGACCGTAAACCAATCATTCACGCATGGTGTACCACCACGGACAGCTGCTCTACCGGATTATGTACACGTGGATTACGTTGCTTAGTACAAGAGTGATGTGCGTCATACCTCAAGTGTCGATAATTCTGTCGCGGGCGTGCTATCAGGCATTCACAAACTAGTCCGAAGTACCCCCGGCTTGATCGACCTCGAAGCTAATGCTTCAGCACAGGTTGCAACTTACCTTTACCAGGCCATGTGACTTCACAATGGTTCTGCTCATTAACCAGCCGCACTTGCAGCTGCTATGTAAGGCTGAATTGCAACTAAGAAAATAGGAGGTAGTATCTTCAGCGCACCCCAACCAAGACGGCTACCCGTCCTACCAGCTGAGAAAAAGGTCCAGAAGACGAGCCCAAGGTATGCCACTTCAGCGGCTTTCAGTAGCTGCGGCTCCAGCCAGTTCCAATTCCTTCAGCCGAAAGTCAATGGCAAACACTTCCAAGGGCCTCCCAAGGCCTGTCGAGCCGTCAGCTTTTAGGCGAAGAGTATTTCAAACCTTACACAGTTTGTCGCACCTACCTTTTTGGCGGCTGACTCATACTTCCAAAGCGTGCATGCTGACTTAGTAGGGCCGTTGCCTTCTTCGAAAGGTGCCACATACCTTCTTACTAGTGTAGATCGTTTCATCAGGTGGTCATCAGCGACACCGTTGCACAAAGCGGCTAGCAAACAGTCGCCCAAGCTTTCTTAGACCACTGGGTAGCTGCTTTTGGTTGTCCGGTCGTGGTTACCACAGACCGCGTCTCGCACTTCGTGAGAATTTTCCGTGGTCCTCAGCTGCTTCTGGGCACCTGTCGCGTTTATACACAGCCTATCAACGGTCAGCAAACGGAATAGTAGAATGTTTTCATCGGAAAATCAAGGCAGCTTCGGCAGCTCACAAAAACTCAGAGTGGCGGTGATAGCTACTGCTAGTACCCTGGGGTAGCCGCAACGCCCTTTAGACCGATCTACGAACCCCATCAGCCGAACCCACTTTCGGTTGCATGCTTCGACTTCCTGGTGACACGGTTGACCCATGATCCACCGTCACGTTTGACCACGCGGCTCACACCTCCAGGTCGATGCACCAGGTGCATAAGTTACACCTCCCCGCGGCTCGCGAATACAACTCGACAGTTTACGCACACCAGCACCTTTAAGACGGTTAGCAAGTTTTCCTTAGGACAGAGGCACACGCCTCTCTACAGCCTGCCTACTCCGGCCCTCACGGGGTCCTACGCCGCCAAAAGAAAGCATTTGTCACCGACCACAACATCAGGGAGGATACGACAACCATGGACCGATCAAAACCAGCTTTCCTGGCTGAATTCACACCGTCTGGTTTCACTCCATCTAATTCCTCAGGACCAGCACCTAAGTCTTAGGATTCCCATATGCCGATCTTACTGAAGCAGGTGACCCAGTTGCCCGGCTCTCCCGACGCAGCCCTCAACACAGAGCCACCCTCACTTACTTTCAGCGGCTGAAGGGGAACCGAGAAACCCGTTCGTTTCCTAGGTACGGTAAGTTGAATCCCATGGCTGAGCAGCACTCACGGTGGAGAGACAAAAAATTGCCTTTTAAGCACTGTTGTGGCTCCTCTCTCAAGGCTTTCTGTCCACTCTGAGGCTATCTATCACTTCCTTGTTAACATTAAACAACTGTGTTGATCTCCCGTTCATCCGTCACCCGGGGACGCCATCGCTGGAGGCCTCCAATTTTTGGAAAACTCGCATCGTTTTTAAAGTACCCGTTCGCTATCGACACCAGCCTTATCGCCCTTCGGTAAATTTTTGCATTCAGCATCCATTGTGCTTGCACCAAGCACCCGTACACAAGATGCATTAACTACTGGAAAGACCGACCAGAACACCATTTTTCCAAGTCCAACATTTATAAGGTCACTTACTGGGATGAACGAAAAAACTCTACTGACACCACCGCCCCAAGCACCAGGAAATCCTGTCTTCCGCCTTGAACCTACTAGGCTTTTGGGCTGGACGGCCAGCTACGGCGGCTTCTCCCAGTGTCTCGCTTGGAGCGCCAACCGCCACCTTCTGCCGCATGTAACTATTCTTCCTCTCTTTTGCTTTTTCCTATCTTCTTCATTAGGGATTCATGTTATCAATTCATTTTTAATGCTAATAAAGTGGTTTCAATCAGTTGTTTATTTTTTTTAGAATACATCATTCATTTGGGAGTAACCCTACACCTTTCCTTCGTTGTTGTGTTTGTTCTGCCCATTGGGCGACCAGGTTTCACCCACGGGCAGTGCCACCGGATCGGAGGAATTTGGAGCTGCGGCCCGAACCCAGGAACGATTTCAAAGTTACAAGGAACAGCAAAATCCATTTATTGCACCGGCATTATCAAGTGCAACATAACCGTTTGCTTGCCAGACTCTTAAATCGAAGCTCTTCTTGCGATCTGCCTCCTGGCCCGGATCCATTACACTGACCAGAGGATTGCATCCTGTCTGTCACTTGTTTGACCCTACGTTTTGCGCTCGCGGCAACCGCGAGTGTATTTCCGACACACTTCCACGGCACACGCCGGAGTGCGGTCCCTGTATTCGGGCCCCGTAAGAGTACACCTGGTTGACATTCAACGGTGCTTTTTCGTTGACTTCCTCGACGAACGCGATCGTATTATCTGGGAGAGTGTGCCCTCCTATACTGGACTGTGCCAAATTGGAGGGGAAGCCAAATAGGCTGCGTATCGAGCAAATGGGGTACTTAGACGATACTAGGGAGAACGATTGATGGTGGCGCCACTACCCGATCGTTCATCATGGGTACCAACATTGTAAAGGCTAGTAAATGCCGCGGTGCTAAAGATCATTATGTTGATAAATCCCACACATTTAGTGGTATGGGTGGGATAACCAGGCTGCTGGTACGATGATAATTGCTCGAGTGTGGACTTCTTAAAGTCTGTGGTACTCCCATATATTACTTTCCTTTCCTCTGAAAATTCTGGAGTCCAGTCCATGGTCGAATAGGGAAGATAGCAGGCCTTTGGAAAATTTATCCTGATACTGTAGGGGGAAATCGAAAGAACCTATTCGAGGATGTTTAATTTATCGGACCAAGGAAAATTAGCTGTGGTCGACAGGAATACTGGAAGAATGTTTTGGTCAGAAGCGTCGTGTCGCTTAACAAACGCAGATGAAACAACCAGGCCAGGGGTGAGTTAACAAGATCCAGAAGTCTTGTCGTCCTATGCCAACAAGCTGGCCTCTTGAGCGGCTGCACTGAAGCACCTGGGATGCTTGATTGATCTAAATTCGGTTCACACCATTGGGACGGTCTTGAGTAAGTTACTCCGGCACATGGCAGTTGATCGGGTTAGATGGGCCACCAATAACCACCAGACATGTAAAGAACCAAGTTTTCGCAATCTTTGTCAGCTCGTAAATGCTAAGGCACGTTTGCAAGGCAGTAGATACAGTTGGTTTCTCTAAAAAGAAATAATGCGCTAGATGCTTATAAAAGGATTTCGAATCATGGCACGTTCGCTGTATTTACAAACTATGCCAGTTGCACTAATTGTCGTGAGAGTTATGGCAGAAGCCTGTGAAGTGTTTCGAGCTTTGTCTGCCAACGACCACCGGGATTTAGTGTCTTCGTTCAAAGCGCGTTGTGTTTGCTCGCGTGCAGGTCATCGAGACGATGAATGTCATTTGAAGATGTTGTGCGAACGGGAAAATTGCAGCCGCCGACGTCCTCGTTTGTAGCATGTGATGAACAAGGTTCAGTTCCTCAATTCATCTCATCAGCTGTTTCCTTCAAGTCTCAGTGTTATCATAAAGGTTTCGCCGGCCAATAATGAGGGCCGCTAAGGGCCAATATGCTTCAGCGCGCTTTCCAACACAGATAAAGACACTTATCTCATGCGTAGTGACTTGGCTGAACGTTTAGGTCTAGTAGAGGAACAGCTAGAACGATGATCCCTGACACGAATTTTGTTGACTGTATCCCTTATGCATCTAGTCCTATACATTGTGTTGTATTGGCATGGTCAAGAATCACTGAAAACGAACTTGTTTGCTAACCTGTGTTTTCCAAACAGGCTAGAAATAACTTGAATACTCCCAGTGAAAAGTCCGTACAGCGCCGTGAAAGGGTGCCCTTTAATCTGAAGTTTCCGGATGATGATGAGATAATTAAGATGAAGGGGGCCTTATTCGCTCCGTCAGTTTTGGACGTGCAGACCATGGTACCTTGCCAGGTAAATTTGCTCAAGTGCGGACACTTGATAGGAATAGAATTTCCAGTTATTTCAGATCCAGTAATCAAGGTGTTGATTGGTTTAGATGTTCCTCCGGCGAGCTGGGTTTTGAAGCGGCGAATAGTTTCGAGGGAAACCATTATGCTAACTTCACCCCTTTAGGCTGTGTAGTAAGGCCTTTTTAATGACAGCCCGTGCGGGTAGATTTAGACCCTGTGCCGTACACAGTCCACATGATGTTGAGAATAACTTCCAAAGTTCTGTGATAAAGAATTTGATGGCAGTAATCCGTTGGGAACCTCACCCTCTACGAAGGAAGAAAGGGCCACTGGAATTCCGGGGAGATTGTTACGGCTTGAGAACGGATACCTTGGTGTTGT
This sequence comes from Fasciola hepatica, assembly GCA_948099385.1. Classification (NCBI taxonomy): domain Eukaryota; kingdom Metazoa; phylum Platyhelminthes; class Trematoda; order Plagiorchiida; family Fasciolidae; genus Fasciola; species Fasciola hepatica. Next base: position 11,912,135 of record CANUEZ040000019.1, read on the forward strand.
TTCCCCGTAGAAGGGCAATGGTCCAGTAGAACGTTGCAACCAATCGGTCGCCCTTCGTCGCTTGAGCTGTTGGCAAAACGGTTTCTCAAGAACCCAGGACCTGAGGTTAAATTTACGGCTGTAATTGGGCACCATGTTGAACGAAGATACACGATGCAGGTGTCATAGGAGACCATGGTAGATAGGCGAGTGAGATGATATCCCCCACACTATACGGTGCTTAATTCTAAAAAGCCTGGAAGGTTTCGTAATGTCATTGATCGTGCTGCAGCATTCCAAAGGGGTTACTGAATGCGCACTCCTTGCAAGGTCTCACTTTGGTTTCGAGTTCGATGGGTGTGCTTCTGTGGCTCCGTCAGAATCCCGTGGCCTTGTGTGCCGATACTGACAATATGTTCTTGTAATTAAAAGTAACCAGGGAAGGCCAAGACGCCCTTGGGTTCCCCCGGTGGTTTGATGCTGATGCTGTTAGGCTGAAAGAATTGAGAACGGGGGTGGATCGCTTTGGGACGGTTTTGTCACCATTTCGTGTGAGTTTTGCTCCGAAGAAAACAATCGGTATTTTTGCAACAGTTTCCATCGGAGGTCTTACAAGTATTCTACAAGAGTTCCTGTTCCAAATGTACTTTGACTTCCTGACTTGATCCGCGGAAGCCTCCCGGAATCTTATGCGGTCTCGAGCCCCGTCCAGCAAATTGAGCGCGAAGAACAATAGAGGCTGATGGGTATTCAGAATTATATTAGCCACACTGTGTAGCCTGCAGGAGAAGGGGGCTGAGCATGCAATGACCAGAGCTGACGAGCTAGAGTTCGCTTGCCGCTAGAGTCGCCTCTATTGAGACGGTGATGCTGATGACTTTGCCGGCACAAGTGAACTTGAAGAGACGGACTTCAGTCAACCAGTCTCTCAGTAGAACTGGGGCTAAGCTAATTTACTGACCTTCAAAGAGCCTGGTCAGCATTTTGCATGACCATTTGCGTGGTTGATGACCGATGAGGACTGGCCAAATTTCCTTTAGGAGGTGTAAAAAAAGCCCAGGTGTCCGACCGAAGGAGATTATATCGCCGCACTGGTAAGTCAGTTCTGGATATGTGGAAGTACTTTGAAGTACAACTGCCCTGACTACGAGCCACTTTATGCGATTGAGAAAAAAGATTCAAAAAGGAAGATTACCTGCAGCTAGAGAATATCTTGTACGGCAACAGGAGGATCCTGGGGAGCGGTTGTCAGTCCCAAGCAAGCCTAAGCGAAGATAATCTTAACGAACAAGATGCACTTAAGCTCTGAGATCGCTTCTGCACTTTAGTGGGTTTTGTGCCCGCAAAGCCGCTACAACACAGCGTTGACTGCGGCGTTGCTTAATCTAAAGCGCCTTTACAAGTTCAGATTAACCAATCGGATTAGTAAGGGGTAAAGCTTTTTCAGTACCATTTCGGCTGACAAATGAAATGAGTTGTAGAGCACCACTTCGTCCATGTGGTACACTTAATTAATGTCAACAATATCTAAGACGACACTAGCAAACTATGATGGGCGGAGGAGCGTGTTTTGATAAAAGGCCAAAAGGGTATGTACATTAGGAATTAAAATGAAACAAAAGATATTACACAAACTCACAGTTGTTCAGTGTTCCTGTGATTAGGAAATGGGCGCCAAAATGCCGATATCCGCCAATATCTTCAGTTCAGTTCGGTCTGACAGCCATTCGTTGAACATAATAGGATGGTATTGAGAGAAGTGCCAAGTGACGCCGTGGAAGCTTCTAAAATGTTTTGTTTCTCACAGTTAGTTCCGACCGATATAACTCCAAGATACTCCAAATCAGACGATGAGACCGTGCCGGAATAAAACGTTTATCGACGGTCTTTTTTGTATTTCGCGATGATGATATTCAGAAAGTTGTGCGTGTTTTACATTTGACCGTCGACGTTGACATCACGGAAAAAGCCTGAAATGTACAGGTACCTACAAGGTCTGTAGAACCTATTGACTCGGAAAAAGAGCCGACAGAGAGGACTTTGGATTTGTCTTGGGACAATGAGCTAGACCCTTCCGAATATCATATTCATATGAAGGATGGACCAATAGCACAAAGAGCGTTGTCGGCACAACTGGCCGCAATCTACCATCACTTGCTTTGGGCCAATCTTTTCATTTTGCTCATGAAACAACTGTTCCATGTTTTGTGCCGAGGAAACATCCGTTGAGATTATCCCCTGGAAGTGAATACTGGATGGAAATGGAAAGAAGTGAAGAGGGCCGTCGAAGGGGTCAAATTGGCGGGATAGCCTAGAAGGTAAGCACAAGTTGTTTTGAATAAAGTGGCAGACGCTGAATGATCCTTAATAATGATAATGATAATGACGATGTATTTTGGATGAGCCAGAAGCTTGCTGTGATGCATGAGCAGACGATTCAAGTAATACCAGAGCCAGAACTTTCAGAGGGGTACGAGTGCACGGAGCATTAGAAAGTGTGATAAACTGGACCGAAACGATAATAATGCCCGCCGAATTCGATGGTCAATGCCAAAATGTCGGTTCGGCTAGGGTATCGTCCAATTAGCCCAAAAAATGTCTGAGCAACCGCCGTTTCTAAAGTGGTTCCTGAGTACGCCATGGGCGGTCGATTAAATAATTAAATAAGTGAGGCGGAACTGAACTTCTAGGTGTTTTGGGTAAGGAAGATTGGTTTAGGTTTGTGGTTTTTCCCTTTTCCAATGGCCGTTTTCCTTCTTAATGCTGAAGCAGAGTTTACAAATTTCTGTATTGCTTTGGCTCGTAGTTTAAAAAACTGGGGAAAGCACATAAAAAATAGTGTTTGCGCTTATTAAGAAAGGGAATACTTGATGGATAATATATACATAAATAGTTATAGACAGCCCTGATTTACGCCTTTAGAATGAGTAAAACATTATACTCACTGCCCTTTTGTAAAGATACTCATTGAGAAAAATCGCTTAAAACACCGGTACAGCATTGGTGATCTTTTCGACAAAGACGGAGGAAAGAAGTAAAACCGGTCGGCATTTTACAATGAAACAGATTTATCAATTCCTATGGAAACGGCATTATACCTTGACACTCGTCTTCTCCCCATCCATGTCCCAACAGCTGAGTGATGCATTACACCAGCACCTCTTGAGTGGTTGGACTCTACCGTTCGGCTAGAGGTGGATGGACTCGGTTAGAAAGAGATACTGTGTGCACAAACAGAAACGAAAATGATAATAACATTGAAAGCTCCAGCGAAATCCGAGGATAATTGGCAGGCCATCTTAAAAAGAAGAGCTTATCAAGGGAATTCAAAGAGTCATTTGTAAGCTGAAGTGTGTGAAAAGTATTTGGTAAGAAAACTCGGTGGCGTAAAAGAACGGATACTCAAAAATAAAACGCGATGAGCCAACGACCAGAAAGTTGGAAACGTTTGGTGGTGAGATGCCTATGGAGTCGAGCACACAGAAAGAGAACAGTAGATCCGATGGATAGATGGAGATAGTTCATGAGCGGTGATGGGGGGAAAAGCCATAGGAGAGCCGGTAAGCGATCAACGAGTTAATTACGTTATTATAGGCCCGTCATGAAATATCGGCAAAGATAGGGATTTATGGCAGCAAATCAACGTGAAACTGGTTGCACGGCGATTGCGGAGGTGAATAGCGTGCAGAATAGACAGTGGAGTAGAGGGTAGTCAAAAGACCTGAGGATCTTCTTGATAGGTGGATCACACCATAATGGTAAGGAGGAAGCCATCAGGCCGTTGAGACTGGTACGAAAGACGGGAACGGGACATCGGATTTGAAATAAAATCAAACAGTCGGTGTACACGGCATTAGAAATCGAGGGTCAGATACCGGAGCAGTCAGCTATATGGCAAGCGAGAGAAACTTCCGTGGGTATAAGGAGGCAACCAAAAAGATAATGAAAGAAAGGTCGGGGAAAACTGGTAGCGTGAAGCGATTCCTCCCCTGTATTGGGTTGGTCAGGGAACGGCAATGTAAAACTGGAGATGAATCAATATGGGGTGCTCTTAGCTATATCGGTTATGAAGGCGGAGAGTCCGCAGGAGGAATAGTAGACCAGCTGACGGGTAAGCTCACGGCAGTCACTGAAAGCCGCATTCGGCTTACTATGCAGTGATGACGGGCAAACAAACTGCGAGAGATATAGCAGAGAAAGCTGGCTCGTAACAACAGCTACAGCACAAAATAATTCAAACAGCGGAGATAGTGGTGGAGTACGGATGCTGGTTACCCACGGATTCATTTATATAATACACGGCATAAAAGAACGACACTACTTGAGGGAACGAGAGACTGTCAGTGTTGGAGGAAAAGCCGGTTAAGGACAGGTGAGCATTCAGCTAGTTTTTATTGTAAAATAGGCAAATGATGACGTAAAAACATCAATATAAAGGTGATATCTGGGTAAGCAATCGGTCTGGGTTGCGACGAAAAGTGATTGCTTGGGCGGATAGTGTGCGAAGGTGATGCTATAGTGGATTTACTATAAGTGAATAACTTTTGATGACCATTGTGACAGGTGTCTTGAGGTGGTAACAACTGCGAGCTGCGTGATAGTTACATCTGAGGAGTACAAACGTGAAGGAATCATGGTGCTCTGCAAGATCAGGAGAAAGCTACGTAAGGACACTGTGTAGGAGAAAACTTGGACTGATGTGGAGGGTAAACGGTCACTGATCACTTTGCCGACTGCTGGAAGACAGTGAAATACATTTTGGTGAAGAATATCTTCTGATGATTGTTCATGAGACAAGAACGGTGATAGCAAATGAGCCAGTGAATGATTAGTAGCAGCTAGTCCTGATATGAGGAATGGGCAAGTTTGCTAAGTGGACACGTGGGTAATCAGACTTGAGAAAACAGCTATCGAAGGGACTGGGGTCTTTGCCAGGGTCGATGAGTATTTATATAAGAGATCGATGTGTATCAGTGAAAGGAAAGAGTGGTAGGTGAGGTTGGAGGCAACATGCTAATATTGCACATGAATGGAATGATAAACTTCGCCGGACATGAGAATTTAAGTTTTAATATCAGTAATGGGAGCGAGCTTGACGGGAGAAGAATAGTCGCAGGAAAACACGGAGCCAGTGACAAGGTAGATGCAGCAACACTGGTTAGAAAATTTGTTCTGCTTTGCGATGCCTCCAAAGTAGTTAACGGAGCAGTGTCCCATCTTAGACTTGTATCCGACACGGTGGAATCAAGATGTGAGCCTGTGCTTCATAGGCCCTGTGTGGCGCCTCTGAAGACTGTCTTCATACGATGTTTGGACCTCAATTTAGTCGTCGCTGCTGTGCGAATATCGGAAATTATTTAGAGGGGGACGGATCTGAAGTTGCATTTTGCCTTTTTTGGACCGGTTCTATCGTAGTTATCAATTACGTGAACAGCGATAAATAACGTTTTGCCAGGTTTGTTGCAAACCAAGCATCCGAGATGTGTGCCTACGCAACCCCCACGCAATGGAGTCATGGGTCATGGAAACAGAATCCGGTAGATTTGGGTCTGGAGGCACGCGACTCGGGGCGAAAGATCGTCAAGTATGACTTTTTGGCCCATAGATTCTTGGTCCCCGGGAGTTGCTGAATCCAAAGATGAAAGGCTTGGCGAGGTGCGACCTGAACTGCTGGAGGTGAGGATTCGTGCACTGGATAGTGTAGTAAACTGTAGCTCTTTTCAACCATGCCTCGAGCGTCGTTAGGACTACTTCTTTGATGAGTATTGTGTGGATACAGCGATAAAAGTAATATTTTCTTATTCTCGCTTTAGGGTGAAATAAGGTTTCACCGCGGATGATCGGTTAAACGATTCGGGAGACGAGAAATAGTTTCAAGGTTAATGTGAGGCCGGTACAGTAAGAATACTCCCGTATGGGAATTAGCTAAATGGGATGGAGTTAGGACTCGAGGGGTTGCCTTACGCAAAGCTCTTAAAAGAAATTGAGTCTTACTCTAACCGACGGGCTGTCATGCATGAGGACGATTGATCTGGGCCAATTTTTCGGAGGACATCAAGCATCCCACTATTCTGCCGAATATGCACCGATTCGCTGAGATGAACGTTAAACAAAGTCGTGAGACTGGAGTTACCGTTGGCTGTTTTAAATTTTTGTCTACTGTTAGTCATTGATTATTAACCATTAGGAGAAGAAAGAAGGTCCACAGTGTTCTCGGGAAGTGCTTGAACTGTTGCCGAGTGTAAACGCTCCCGCGTGCACAAAGAACTGCGTCTTTCTCCCCTGAACGTACAATGAAAGTCGGCTATGTCTTCGATTGCAAAAGGAGTAGACTATTTTGGATCGATTTTTTCAGCCTGCAGGGCTGATGAGGAACAATATGACTGTATATCCACGTGTGAACGTAAAAGCGGTGCACATTAGAGTTGCACACCTGTTACTTATGGACTCGCTTTCACTGGCACTGGCAAGCTTCGTGGTGAAGACGGATCAACCGCATGTCCCTACAGTGACGATGGGAGCAAGTTTGAAGGGGCTTGGTCAGCAGTTCGAGGATTTATTCAGGAGTTACCACAAGAAACATTGCCACTTCCTATCGTGCAGCGGCGTTGGATAGAGATCCAGGGTTCCAGAAGGTAGTCACTGGGGTTGTGCTTGGGAAAGTGTAATACCTCCGGTGCGGCATGCGCCACAGTCAGTTGTACACGGGCGTTGCAAATTGCAAGCTTCGCGTTTCGAGCAAAGCCTGCTTCCATCGCATGCGATCTGTCCAAATAGGCTGTTGACGAAGCGGGATCGACGACCTAATAACTCCACCAAGTCATCAAAAGTAGATTCTATCCCGAGCAAACTTATTCTGTCAGCTTTTTTACCTTTCTGCTCAGTAAATTTGTAAGCAGACACCGGACAACGCATTCCAGTGTGTGCAGCTAATCTACCTCGAACTGATTTTCCAAGAGTTCCTGTGCCATACTGCATGTCTGCATTTTTCCCACTATATTCGACAATAACTTGGCAATACCCCTGACAACTTTAGCTTCCGATAAGACATTACCAATCAGGCCTCCACCTACTTGAACGGTTTTCCAAACAAATCTTTATAGATTTTAAGTGTCCTCATGTACCCACTGCTAAGTCAGGCGTTAAGCAGCCTTCGACAGCTTCTCTGGCCCTCCGACCACAGTAATGCAATAAATACAGAAATCTTTGACAAAATCGGTAACTTCACCCTCAAGGAGTTGCTGATTTGCCTTCTGAACAAGCAACATTTTCCCACGGTGCCTGTCAAAACTAGTTGGCCCTACGCTCGAAAGGTTGAGTGCCGAATTTCCGGTAGTTTCAGGTTTTCTGAAGGGTTTACTTTAGCCGATTACCCTGCTAATTGGATGTTGATATCAGTAACGACTTTTTTCCACACTGGCTCGCTGGGATGAGTTCCTTGTTTAAAAGTCTCAGTTTTCTTGCTAGCTAATCGCAAAGGATTCCATAATTTCAAGACTCTGACCCCGTAAATATCAACACTCATAAGTTCACGGTGATTAGAAATATGCGACTTGGAGCTGACAAAACTAGCGGGATTATCATTACTTAGAGAAGCAATAACACCCAGATCATTCACAAAGAATTGTTAAGTTAATTCCTACTGTTTCGTGAAGTCGCTGTGGTCCCGTGGTCCGAGCACGAAAATCACAAACCGTCCAGGGCAGAATTCAGGTGTCACACACACAAACAAACGTGTAAATGTGCTGCTTACGGATAAGCTTTGAAAATTGATGTCACGTTTAGAAATACTCACAAAGCATGAAAAACACCAGCGGGTTTTTCAACACATGTGCTTCACAGCCGTCTTATGGCGGGTGTAAGCCTAGTGACATTTTCGTTCGAAGTACGGCTATTAAAATCGCACCCCCCCCCTCATTCGGTACTGTAGTACATTGTTCTTGTGATTGCCTCCGTTGGCAAGCCGCAATCAAGTTTTAACCACCATTTGGCAGGAGAAATCATAACAATTTATCTCTGAAGATCCACTCTTGTACATCTTCCAGTTCTCTGTCTTTAAACACTTTATGCACTGCAACTTGCAATGACCCTTCGAAGTCTTTTCGATAAAATCTTATTTTTTGGAAAGCTCAGTCAAAATCCATTGAGTCCTCTCGAATTTCTAGTGGTTGTGTTCTTCTCCGGTATTTTTTATGTAGCTTTTCTCTTAGTCAACCAATCTTAACAGCCATAAGCCAAATTGACGGTTTGACCCTCACCTTCATATCAGCCAGGCAACATCCTCGCTTTGATCCACGTAATCAACCTCCCTCACCCTCTGTGTACACCAGCTCTACTGCCCTGGAAACTCCGGTTTTGACATCACCTGAATCATCTGATCATGCTACGTAGCACGCTTCGGGCTCACCCGAAATATACCGTTATTATTATCACTGTTACTGGGGCGCCCCAAGGACTGCCACCTCGTGCAGGTGACGGAAGATCGTAAAGACGGCAATCTATTGGATAAGTGCAAAGGCCTGGCACTTGGCAGCAATTGAACGGTGCTTGGCTGTCAGAGTTTCTCTCGCAGTTGTGTCAGACACTGGAGGAGAAGGTGGCTTTTGATGGTCCTCTTTAGAAACGCCGAAGGACTCAGTAAGTAAACATATGGCGAAGAAGGCAAAAGTGATTGATGGATGAGGATCTGGATTCGGGGTATTTGCTCCCCATAGCCAACCATAGATGTCAACGGAACTAATGGCTCCTAGCGCTTGATGGCGAAGTGCGGTCAGGAGAGGATGGATTTGTAAGCGGGATTCTGGTTGGCCAGCCCCACAGGTAGCTGTGGCTTGAAGTGCTCAGACGGTGTTTGCTGAAGAGTGCGAGTGGCCAGTTTGTTGTGTGTAGTACTCCCAGCCTGTTTTTCAGTGTTGGTCATGGTAGGCTATCCAACGAGGTTTTTACTACTGTGTTTGGCGTACACACTTTTATATTCTACTTATCTAATAAGATTTCGGCTGCTCAAAGTCGTTTGCCCGGTTACGTCTTTAGGGATACGGGTGATTGCAACTACTTTATAGCGTTGAATACTCTTCCAGCGCTTTCACTTAACATCGTCATGCTCAAATAATTGTTCAGCTGAATGTGTCGTGGTTGACGTCGAGCTGCTATGGTGTACTTCCATCATATTTTTGCTCCAGCGAAGCATGCAAATAGTATCGGGTTGGATACCAACGAGAAAAAGTGAGTCGGTGGTGCCTTTGTCGTTTGTTTAGGCCCACTTTCACTGCCACATACGGAACAAGTCTCAGTGTAGTAGTGGTGCCACATACCTTCTGGAGAAGTTGGTCTTTCGCAGCTCGCCCGTCATAAATGGTCCGCATCCTGGTCGCTTTCCAGCAGGTTTAGCCACTCGCCTGCTCGCAAAGCCCAAAATCGGACCTGCAAACAAGTTATGGATTGTTGGAGAAAATTGATCATTTGTGCCCCACTTGTGATCACTGTTGTTCGGAGAAAGAGGAGATAAAAACAGCGGGAGGTAGCTTCAGTCGCTTTTCTTTTTGTTTGCTTCATGTTTTTCACTTTTTGCTGGAAGATGGTACGATGGGGCGCTGATCGTGTGCAGCAAGACCACTATCACATGGACTGCGTACGAGTCACTATGGTACTATAATCTAACCATAACGATCTTTAGTTGGGCGGCGCAGCACATGTTTGTTAATCAATATTTCATATCTCTGCTTCATATCTGTGTGATGGTGTCATTCTAAGCTTGCAGCATTTGTTGATGAAAGTTTGTCAGCCTCGAATAACTGTTTCGTTTGTTGAAAAATTGATGTTTCACTTGGACTTTGATGTATCCACTGTCGCTCACTTTTGCCACCTGATTGTTACTTTCAATGCAAGCTTGAGTGGACAGCAAACGGAACCTTGCTAATGAGTCAGGTGCTGAAAACTGGAGGAAAAGGAAGTCGAAGAACTTTACTGGAGGAGGGCTACGGCCGCCACGGCGTCGTTGCGGACTGAATATGAAATAAAACTCACTAAACTCAGCTGGGTTCGCCACGAGCGGCTATTTCTTCTTCATCTTTGCTCCTTGCTTGACTGCAGCAATTTCCTGCCTCCTTACAAACTGCACTGAAAGTTGGCCCTTGATCGTTCGACAACGATGGATCGGACCTTCCACTTCTATTTCTGAACCTATTCACCTTGTCACTCAAATTTAGTTTGGTACCGTCGAACTGGAAGCGTTCAGTCATCATTCCACGACACAAAAAAGGACCTGTCCACGAACTTGCTAACTACCGTTCCATCAACCATACCCCCATCATTTCCAGAATAATGGAAACGATTATCAAAGATACCATTACCACCCATCTTCTCGCTTTAAACCTTCTTAGCGATAGAAGGCACGGGTTTCTCAAATCGCGATCGTGCACGACATGTCAATTTGACTTCCTCAACCTAGTCACTAAGGCTGTTGATAGCGGGCAGGCATTAGTAATCGTCCACCTAGATCTGTCGAAGGCTTTCGACCGTGTTCCGCACCTGCATCTTATCTCCAAATTGCGTTCGTTCGGCATTGCTGACCCACTGCTTTCTTGGCTGAAATCTTATCTCGCTCATCGTTCGCAAGTGGTCCTCACCAATGGACATACTTCTAAACCGAAACCTGTTACAAGTGGCGTTATACAGGGAAGCGTGCTTGGTCCTCTCCTATTTCTGATGTACATTAATGACGCATTGGATCCAGTACACCCTGGAACGCCACTCTTGTTTGCAGAAGATATAAAAATAGTTTGCTCTTTCAGTTCTAATAATGCTATCCCTACTCTTTGCAACATTTCCATTGACCTCGCTGCACTTGACCGCTGCTGACACACCTGGAGGATGAGCTTCTCCACTGATAAGTGCGAGGTCCTAACCTATAAGTTCCAATTGCCCCCCGGATCCTTAACTCTTGGTGGGTCCCCAATGGCCAGTCGACCTACTATCCGCAATTTGGGCCTCAACTATTCCTGCTACCTCAACTTTTCTGAGCACGCCGCCATCCAAGCGGCCTAGACCAGAAGAAGTGTGGCTCTTCTCTTCCATTCTTTTCGTCTCCGGGACAGTATCATCAACATTTACAAATCTCACGTCAGGCCTTTGCTTGAATACTGCCCAATAATATTTTCTAACACGACGAAATTCGACAGCGTTGCGATTGAAAGCATGCAAAGGCTTTCCACCAAACAGCCACTCGGTTGGTCCACGTCTTTAAACTATAGAGAACGATGCCAAAATCTGAATCTTGACCCACTCTGGCTCCGCCGCTTAGGATTAAACTGAGTATTCTTGTATAACCTGCTCTTTAACCGATCTTTTTCCTTTGACCCAGTAAGCTTCTCCCGTGAAACCCCCTACTCACTTCGGCACAGGCCTTTTACTGTCCCTTCCAGTTTAGCTAATTCGGCCATACGGTCACGTTTTTTCCTTCTTGTCTACTCCGAAGTCTGGAACAAGTTGCCCATCACCCTTCGAGCTTCACAAACCAAATCCCAATTTCTGTCGGCACTCATCCCATATCTCAGCGTCACCTGCGAACTCCAGTTATCTAATATGACCATGGCAGAAGATATACTTACGAGGGGGGCCTCGACTTCTAAGACAAACTCCGTCGCCGACCCTGCTCCTTTCAATTGACACAATCAACTATAGACAGTTTCATCTATCTGACTGAGTTCTCAACGTTAGACAATCGAACAAATTGAAATGCCACTAATTTCAACCACTTTGCTTCCATCTACCCCCAAAGTTTCTGTTACTCCAAAACATCGTCCTTCATTGGTTTTTATTTGCCTCAGTTTACCGTTGATCCACAGCAGGGACACACCCTGACTGCTCTTTTTATCCGCTCTCTTTTTCCAGTTCTCCCCTTAAGTGAATTTCACCCTCAACGTTGGTATACGCGCCTGGATAACGCCGCTGTTTGGTCGATTATTAGCCGCCGGCTCGGTCCTCTGGGACCCCTTGCAACCTGACCATCCGATGGCCGAACTTATATCTCATACTATCATAGTTGAACTACGCCCCACGTACATAACCATCAACAAACATTTTTACCATTCCCAAAGGTGCGGGGAGCGGTCAGATCCACCGCTTTAACCGGCGCACATCGGGCGTGCAGGTCGTCTGCAACGATGTGCGAACGCAATTTGGTTGGTGGATCACACCCCCTGTGTTCACCTCAAAGTGTTTTTCAGGCTTAGTGTCCAGCGCACGGCCAGTCCCACCCACTGGCACCGGTTGCAGATCGTACTCTCTAATGCTGTCAGCTGCAGATAGCATGCTCCAACCATCCTTGTTCACCACTGCATGCCCACCCATCGCTCCTATCACATCCATTTTTTCGTTCTCCTATGGTATGCACACCTACCCATTCTGTCCTTGCTCTTATTGACTCTCACTGTGTTGCCTCACATTGCACGTCACTATCGTCCTAATCACTTTACTGTGCCGACGACCACCAATATTTTATTTCTTCACCCATGTCGGCGTTGCTGGCTTGTGGTACCTATTCATTTGGTTTCACCCTAGGCCTATAAAGCTCATTGATCGCATGCTTACGTTTCACTGCCTACCGTTCTGTCAAACTCTCCCTCTTTCTCCCTTCTTATGCCTAATATCGGTACACCCCAGCCCCACTCGCACCCATGACAAACTCTCATATTAGAACTGCCGTTCCAAACTCTGCATCTCTCACAGCCACATTTATTATCCAGTCACTAACACTCTATTTTCCTTGTCTGGCCCCGCAATCCCTCCGTGGATCCTTCCACTTGGCAGTGCTGCGATTAGTATCGTCCATTTACATCCTCTTGTACAATTGCCGGCATGCACGCAGCTCCCGACTTCTATGTCCCTGACTCCGATGCACATCCACCGTTCATGTGATATGTTCGTCCACCGGTTTACCTGTCCCGTTGATTCTTTCCTCTCTGCCTTTTTCGGGTTCCACTTGCAATGAAATGATCTTAATGGTTATGTCTCGCCTGTCTTTTTCGGCCCGTGCTCCCATCTCCTGTTTCGTCTACTGTTTGCCACAGGCATTTTATGCGGGCCTTTTGGACCCTTCTGCTTTTTCACTTGCCACCTAAAGTAAACTCACCGTTTCGTTATGGTTCTCATTCACGGCTTCAGTCCGCTGATCTGCCATTACCCTCTGGTATCCTTTTTGCTCATTTCTCTCCCACACTGTTTGCCGTCGCAGCTGCTGCGTCTTGCTCCAAGGGCAGTTTCACCTCCCAGGTAACTTTCTCCACTTTGTATGCACAATCGCTTTGCGCTGCTTGGCCATCACCATCGCCACCATCTTCCTGCTGAATAATGTAAGCCTATTTATTAATGCTTCTCCCATTCTTGACCGACACCACATGTCTCACCTGCATCAATCAGGTTTTTTGATCCATTCTTACCTGTTCCATTCAGTACTTTCCTTCACCTCCCCTTTTTTTGAACTGCTTATCAGTCGTCGTCTTTTCTGTGCCTCCGCATTCTCAACTCTCTCTGTTGATTCGCCGAGTTCACCTGTCATGAAGGTAATTCACCACGATATTCCAAAGTTAATTCTATAAACATTCGACCTAACCTAACCTATCCCTCCTAATAACTGATAAGTTCTCTCTAGGACTCCTTTGTTATTGATCCGGCTTCTCTTATATGTATATATATATATACGCATATATATATATAAACAACCGCACATATGTATATATGCGTCCGCTCCGTATCCTGTAGTTCTTCACAGGCCATCTCTCTTGCTATCATCCCGCTGACCGCCATGATATACATCCATTCCGTCTACATCGGTGTCCCACATCTACTGTGTCCAATTCCTATGAACTATTTTTTTACCTGGTTCACTTTTCACGTCTTACTTTGCTTGCTCCCTGTTTAACAATGAGTTTTGTGCCCTGTTCGCCGACCATCTACTGCAGAGTACCAAAGCTTCGTTGCCACCTAATCCCTGCAGTGAATCACTTTTTCCTCATCGTCTCCCGCTATTACAGTTTCTTATGCTGGTTTCTAGCCTTTCTCATGTATATCAGTCAGCCTTCAGATATCCTTATACAGACCAGCCGAACCCCCCCGCCTGACCTTGACTTTTCAAACTCACCGGGCGTCCATTCGAATCCGTCTTTTGGTCCATTTAAACCTAGTACGTTTCTTTTGGTGTGCATACACTTGCCTACTTTCATCCCACGTTATTCCCCATTCTTAGCCCGTCTTTTCAACTCCTGTCACGTAAATTTCTACTTTTTCAAGTGTTTTGTCCGTTTATGCCATCACTTGTAAACAGCTGATCATGCACCTGGCATGCCCCGGGCTTCTCCGAAATAAACCAATATTATTATTATTATTGTTATTATTATTATTATTAACATCTATTCTGTTCCACTGTCACGGTCGGGCTGAGAAAGTGCACAGCCAAATGCGACTTGCGAAGCCCCGGGTTATTGTTGTTCAATATTTAGGTTCCGCATCAGTCACTCGAAGCGCTCCGTTCCTTGTTGGACCTGGCCTGTTAGATTTTGCTGATTCCGGGTCTGAAAGTGGCGAAAATGTTTTGTTCATTAAGCGTAGGGGCCAACATTCCGGGCTGTTATACAACGCGTTCTTTCGTAGGAGTGCTTCATGACCAAACAACTGACCCGGCATTTATGGAAGGTAGATGCTTTCGGCTTTCTTACCAGGATTAAGAGTCATCACAGCCGGCCGTCGGCCACTGAGAACCTGACTCAAGTTGCCGGATAGAATGCTCGGAGTGTGAAAATTTTCACATAAGCGCAGATGGAGGTGTGAGAGTGGAATCTGTTCCTCACATAACATTCTTTGTCGCGGATAGAAAGATTGTCAATAAAATGCAAAGATCGAGAAAAAAGGAAACAACCGCACCAGCAATCGTTCCAATCCGTTCAGCCCTCAAGAAATGCTAACAAGACTGCAAAATGTGTTTTCACTACCTTTTATTTTGAGAGAAATACTACTGATAATAATATAATCTCAGCCACAATTATATTTCTCTATCAGCTTACTGATATCAGCACGATTTGACCGATGATTCTGTGCTGTACCTGGTTTTAAGATTTGCCGAGTCCGTGTTTATTTTCGCTGTGAATCCGGATGAGTGTATGACCTTAGGTGCTGATGAATCCAATGGATTGTTTCCTTCCATGGCGTCTAGCTTTAGTTTATCTCTGGAGACGTTTTCCTGTTTGTCCATGAGTTTGATGATAAAACGTATCTCTTTCCGCTCCAGAAGTTTACGATGGCCTGAATAGGGAGACTGAAGTAAGTGTCGTGTACTGTCCGTAGTCAAGAAGGCGATTGGCCACGTAGACAGCTCCTCGGGCGTGTACCCTGGTACGCTCTATTCTCTGGTCTAGGCTGCGTGCAGGTCGCGGATATACTGCGCTAGGCGCTGGATGTGGTTGGGAAATTCGAGGGGCTGCGAAAGTGGCGATGCAACCAGATCCCCCGGCAACCGAGGAGGACGCCCAAAAAATAAGTCGTTCGGTGTTGAGTGCAGGTCAGTTTTCAACGAACTAAGAATGCCTAACAAGACAAAAGAAGCAGTCTCGTGTTACGCCGCGGTTGAGTGAGCTGGTAAAGTTGCACCTAGTTGTGTGTGGAAAAGCTCGATCAAGTAGCTGGCAGGTGGAAAGCAAACCGTACTTCTCACCTCTTTTGTTCCAAATATATTCATCAGGGAAGTACAGGAACCTTTGGAGCGCGTTTTTCTATCAGAGATCACAAAGACAGAGCGTACTTACGAGGTTACTCATCGTTCTATAAAAGTATCTGCTGTTGTTTAGCAGGAGTGGCCACCAAAATGTATCAACTCGGCCCACATCGAAAAACTGTCGTTATACGTGACATATAGGTGAATCCGTTCTTTGGAAGCAGAGGACCCACCAGATGGACGTGCACATAATGAAAACATAGGTCTGGTGTGGCGAAGGTACCGAGAGGACTTCCCGTGTGCTTGTGTACTTCGGACCTGTGACAGTCAAAAAAACTGTACTCACCCACCTTCACCCTTATTCCCCTTTGGCCACTCGAAAGGCGCAATCACTGTTTAACTGGGGGCGCGTATGCGGCGATATGACGGTCCGTTTAGTGCAGTAAAGGCGCCTTTCTCGCACGCAGATTCCACCAGTGGGCGGTGAGGGCGTTGCGGCACGGTACTCGGGATCACGCCCTCCTTCGAAATGTCTGGCACTGGTCCAAGGTGGTGAGGCCTGTCTTGACCAGCTGGTCGGCTTCTGCGCCCCTTTTGCTCTGAAGCAACCGCTGCCCAGTTAATACCACTGATTGGTATAATGTAATGGATACGAGAAAGGACAACTGTCAAAAGGTTAAGTTTACCTAAGATGTGTCACATATCCCATGCAAACTGAGTGAAATAGTCAAAATGACGGGATTTCCTAGATAAGTAGTCGTCTATATCTGACCGGCCAGCAAGGATTACTGCCCGTAATCTGTGAAGGCATCACATTGGCCGCCTTCCAGCGCAAGCCGGAAATGGCGGAAAGCCAGCAAAACCGTTCGAACTCCAAACCAAATATACTTTACCCTGACTCACTCATTTGTAGGCTATGCCCGGGGGGTGGCACGAGATGCGAAGGCTTTGCAAATGTTCTTGCGGAAAAGCACCAACAGCTACGTCCGGAGCATTGAATGGTACTACAAGAGAGAGTGAAGGGAGGACATGCGCCACTGGATCGATGTGCAACTAGGCCTCCTTAAGTTCGATGAAAGTTTTAAGGGGACACGCAAAATATACGTAACTAGCTAAGAGTTCAACGCAGTCGAAACCGCCGACAAAAGGGCTGGGGCGATTAGAAAGAAAAAAGTCTGAAGTTGCAAGACGTTTACTTTTGGACTGGGCCTTTTGTGGTTTTTTATTACACGAGAGCGATAAAGGACTTTTTGCCAAGTTTGTTGCTAACTGAGTGCTCAAGAAACTCAACTACCCACTTCCCACTGGATGGAGACACGGGCCAGGTAAAGAGAACTCGGTAGACCTGGCTTCTTGTGTGAAGCGACTCAAGGAGAGAGACTGTAAGCAATAGTGTCACGGTCCGCGGCGGGTACTAAATTCAGCCGCAAGACACCTATCGAATCTAGGCACGAGCTTTTGTAAATGAAGATGCGTACGATGACTAGTGCAGTGAACTACAGCCCATTTTGGCCATGCTTTGAGAGTTGTTTTTCCTGGATTACTTTATGAAGAATAGTCGCATAGACATTGCAACACGGGCAATAACTTCTGAACATCTCCACTGGGGCCGGATGGTTCGGAATTGCAAGTGGGTCGTTTAGCTTTTCGGCAGAAGAGAAGTAACAGTAAGGCGATTGTGAGGCTTGCGCGAGTGAAGTGCCTTCCCGGTAAAATCGAGTTGTGCAAATTTCTGTCAAGAAAGTGAGCTCTATACTTGTTGCTGAGCTACTATGAGTGGAAGGCAAACTAAAATGGTTCCATCTATCGCTTGGAACAAGAATTCAATTTATTTGCTAAAAGCTCGCCTGGAGATCCAAAAGGTTTTGAAACACTACTGTGGAAGGATTTCTTCAATGTCTTGGCCCCGTTGTGAATTTGTGAGAGGTCGCGTCGATTGGACACAGATAAGAACGGAGGAACAGTAAAAGCTGACCAAACCATCGAATCGTCGGAGCCCTCTGAAAGATGAAGGTTCGCGATACTCGAGAACTGTCCACACCTTATGTTTTACGGCTACAACGGCCGCGGATGATATCGTGTGACCCGGGGGAGTAAAGCTGTCTCAACTAAATGAGCATTTTGCGGCGTTGATGGTTGTTCCACTTTCAAACAAACACTCCTAAAGTTCTCGTACGCGCAAAGTAAAGTCGTCAAAGATTGCGTCGGTAATTGAAATATTGTCTTATAAGATGGCAAACCCCCTGAACCTTGGCAGACCTGATCCACCAATCCCTGGAGTGTTTCTGCCCGCAATACGAGGACGGGATGAAATACGGAGAAACCCAAAAAGGCCAAAATATGTGATTACGGCTGTATTTGGGATGTCCGTTAAAGTGGCGCCAAGCCAATCAAATGCTCAAACTAGACTTATGCAACGGAATATCGCGCAACCGCTCAAACTTGCTGCGAGGACTTGGATACGTGGGATCGCGTAGTAATCGGGCTTGGCGCTACCGCTTAATGCTCGATAATCGCCACAAGGTCCCAAGTTTTCAACACATGTGTTGGTTTCATATTAGGTGGAGAAGACCACGGGAATGAAGATAGACTAATAACACCGAGATCCACCATGTTTTACGTTCCATCCGGTTTGCAGCACACCTTGATTGACGGTGGCAAGAAACAGACGGCGGACTTGGCAACCTATTTCGGTAGCCGGTGGTCTCATTACTATTGTGTGTATGTCATCCGGCTCCGCTGACCATTTTGCAGTAGACTAATAACAAGTACTGTTTTTACTTCCTTTTTTAATCACTATATACCTATACGCAACAACCCAGGAAGAGGGCCGAGACAAATGAATGGCTGCTACATGGTAACGTACCCGGCGGTGGAGGACGTCGAATCCGGGTAGCTGTTGTTCAAAGTTCACGATAATAATATTTGAACACCTAACCTTAACCGCGACGCTTTCTCTGTTGAAGGCGTGTGGCATGTCAGAGATAAGTCACAAGAGCCGCAATTCGAGCAATGCTTAGCCCATTCTCCCAAGTCCCACGACCAGAACAAGATTGATTCGTAGTTTCCAAGGTGCTAACCTGAAAAACAAAAAAGTAAAATAGGTACAAACTTCGAATACGCGACCAGGTTACTTAACGGTGAAAACCGAAGGTTGACCGTTCCGTCTCCAGGCAAGACATTCAGAAAGAGTTCAAAGCCGAATTCACATGTCTTACGCAAGCAAACAAACGTGCGAACTTGTCGTTTCCAGAGAATTTGGAAGGACTTCCAGTATGAATCCTTCACTTTTGATGTCTCCAATAGTTCTCTAGTTGGATCACTGCCCCCCCCATAGCCTCGACGTTCACTTTACAGTATTGCTCAGTGGTCTCCCTTCGCCTTGGTCAACGCAAACTTCTCTTCTATCATCTGAGTCAGAGTTCCGACTCCAGTTCGAAGCACACCATTTAGTTGGACGTATCTACAATATCTTCTAAGTGTTTGCCTGATTCCTTTTCCCAACGATAGATGAATGGTTTATTTTTTCGCTTCTCTGTATCTTTACAGTGAGGGTCTTTTCAATGTATCGCAGCCAAGTCCTGTCGCTTTCCTTTGCTTTTAACTTCAACCAGCTTCTGTTTCGCTGCCTAATAGATTTTTCAACTACTACCGTTCATCAATCAGGTGTGCCTCTGTATTTGTTTCTTTGCAGTGGACGAACATGTCCCGAGGCGCCAACGAAATACCCTCATTTGTCTGCCCCTTTTATTCCATCCAAGAATTTTCATCATATACCTACCAACCAGCTCAGCTGTCCCGATATTAGGTTCAACAACATCTATTCCTCCGAAATTCCTACTCAGTCCTTCTGTCGCCCCTGACTAACTGAGGTGGTGCAAGGTTTATCAATACATAGTCATCCTTTTCCAAAAGTGAAAGGAAATCTCGTCCACCTGTCATATTCAAGTTTCGTACTCAGCGAATACGGAAGAGATGATTGCTTTCTCGTTCTGCATCTCGCGGCCACTATCAGATGCTGAATCAAGACCTTTTCCGAAGCAGCTTGCACACGCTCTCCCTCTATCTTCCCCAGGAGTAGCTATACTTTTCATCTACAGTTTCGCCTTAGTTAGGCTAAACATGACAACGAAAAGCATTGCACCAGCTCCTGCTTCCTGTTAATTAACGGTTTGTATCAGTTGTTAGTCCGGTTGCCTTTCAGAGTATGGGCTCTGGTGTTCACAAGCAAGCTTTTTCTCAAAGCCGCTTCGAGGGACATGGCTCCTGACTGCGTATTCACCGTGCTTGGGCTGACTTACGAATCCAGGTTAACCAAACCCTCCTTACAAGGAGGGCTTTTCCGACACCTAGCTCCTCCTCTTCTATGGTGTCCATAAAACAGACTGTGGTCTTAAAACTCCTGGTGCATGTCGCATTTAAAAACCATGTCTGGGTTCCTGCAACTACTGCAGTCGTACAACTTCCGGTCTCGGCCATCACTTTGCTCACTTGCTTACAATGCCGTTAATTATGATACGCTTATTACAGTAGCCATTCAGATGTCACTGCTCTGCTCTCCTTCATCTGGTGTCTTACCCTGGGCGAGCACCAAATGGGCTGCAACGTTTTATGGATTTACTACTTTTGACGACTTATTGGGTTGACCTGCTTGTGCGACCATTCCGCACTGTAGTTAGGAAAATTGAACATGCCTTATCGGCACTGCAGTTTTTTCACCTCCCAGGGTTCTTCTGAGCGATATTATGAGATGTGGCCTGAGAACACTTTTGTCTTTCGGTGAACAGCTTTCCCAGTAAGCAAAGTGGTATTTCGTGATTACACAGTAAGATTTTCCCGTTTACTCGATACCTTGGTCGAATCGGTAAGTTCAGAAGGAGCAAAGCAGAGTAGATCGTGGCTTTTCTTAAGCAACCTAGAGAAAAAATAGTCGGAACTTTCTTTTTAAATTCACTGGACTAGTAAATCGAAAAAATAACATACAAACAACAGCAATACTCCTAGAAGATGGTCGTTGGCTTCACCTAAAAGGCGGCGGATCAAGATCGGCAGGTACTGACTAAATAATTAAGCATCGGGCAAATATTGCAGATGAACCACATTGGAATCGAAACAGGTGCTGTCCAAACTACGCCTGTAAGGCACAGATGGCAGAAACCTTCAGTGAGCCATTTCGGAAGGGTGTGAACCGAAAGAACTGTTGAAACCAAAAGTGCATCTAAACTGACGGAGGTCACGTCACCCATCGCAACAAAGTGCGGCATGATAAGAACTAAATCACCCTTGCTGGCGGCTCAGCCGGTCAAGAGATGATAGAATCAGTCATATTCCAGATCGACCAGGCCAACAGAAATGTACCAGAGAAACCGAAGACAGGCTGGGTTCATGAAGGCCGTGAGATAGATAAAAAAATTATCACGAACAGCAAAGTTAAGAGGGAATGCGAACAGACCCACAGAGCTGGTCAGACGTGTTTATCGGCTGGGTGATACCAAAAATGGGTCGGTACAGCACAGGGGACTCAGGTGTTGAGCTTGTGCACGATTGTACTGGTCTGTCAGTGGTCAGGTAACGGTCCATCGTCGATTGCCATGAGGCGGAATCAGAAAATCTTCCGGTATGTCCCCGACGGCTACCACCGCTTGACTGTCCTTAAAGGGCTGGTTGTGTTGACCAGAGGGTCCAAGTACCCCCATGGCCCGTGGTGTACTTGGCAGGCCAGTGGGCTTGGGTGATAAGTTCACTTGCCTCACTTTCAGGTTAACATTTATTTTTGTGCTTTCACATGGGCCTTTGTGATAACTGGCATAACCCAGCGTCTTCCTGCCGATTGATGAGGTGATTCTCCCTCTCTTGGTGAAGGTTGGCTCTTGATATTGAAGTTTACGGACTTGACTAGGATCGGCTTCCGTTGCACTGCTCGCACCCTCAGACTTCGTTGCTACCATCTGCAAAATAACTGGACTGTCCTAAGCACGAAGCCATCCAGTTGATTCTTACTAGCCTCAACTACTCCGTCACACTTGTGTTGAACAGGTCCCGTTTTGTGTTTTTGGATTCTCCGATGACGGGTTACTTATGATTCAGTATGAATACATTACGGGTTGCTGACACAACGAGCCTCCCTCCAAGTCCCCATTCCCAGATTCCCTTCATGGACCGTTTATCTGTTTCACTGAGCTTTTGAAATATGGAGTTAGTGAACCCCTTGGCATAAGTCAGTCGCGATCACTTGGTTCGTTTAGCTTCTTCTGGGATTTCCACAGTTATAATAATAACAGTTCATTTCAGAGACGCTGGAAGCATGCCCCACACATGATCTAAATTTTCACAAGCGACAGACAGGACAGAAAAAATTCATGGAAAGTTTAGAAATACTCAGGACAAAAGAGAGGTAGGAAGAAAAAGAGGGGATATGAAAGAGAGGTAAATGTATGCACACCAAGGAGTAATGGAGGTAGTTGAAGTGAACCCAGGGGTGGATCCAAATATGTGCCTGACAAATTTGAACTTCAATGTCAGAGGGAGCAGCTAGCTGGGCCAATTTGGAGAGATCGGAACCTGGGAGTTTTACAGGAGGAGGACTGAAATTCGGCATGACAGAATATCGTTACGAGAAACAACGAAGAAAAAAGAAAGATAAGAATGGAAGAACAAAACATTGAGTTGTTTGGCTAGAGATAAGATAGACATGAGCTATGCCTAAGTGCAATAAATGGAGAGTGTCAATTTGCAAACAGGGAGCGACCAATGCAAGACGTAAAGAGTGGGTCAAATGGCAGCAGTAGTGTGGAAGGACCGAGATATGGTAAATATGGGGCACAGATATAGGCAAAATGGATGCATACCATGGGGGGCAGCATGGTGGCAGCAGAACTGACCGACGAAGAACAGGAGGAGACAGAGAAAATATACGAGAACATATATATACATGTACGTACATTTATATATACATGTATAAATATATATCAGAGCTGGAGCAAGTAGCAGTGAAGGTACGGAACATGGAATTAGAAGTGCTTGGAAGAGTCGTGTAGGGTTGAGTAGGATGGTACGGAATAAACTTGAATAAGCCCTAATGGATTTGATTTTCACGGATGAACATGAAGGATCAGCTGAGAGGGAGAAACGACTTTGGATGCACAGAAGGGACGGCTGTAAGCAGAAGTTCATAAACGAGGGGGCACACAGGAAAGGAGCAACGAAAACAGGTAAGAGCGAATCTTACTACCTGATTAGTGCGGGTGTGGCGTGTGGTGACGGTCGAAAAAGGATGAAGCGGTAATTAATGGGCGTACATTATGCAGCTAGAAAAAGGCCGCGAAAATGGCTGGAGAAAGCAGAACGAATGGCAGTACAGGGTGGTTGGAGACGTGTAAAAGGTCCCTGGAGAAGGGTAATTTGGAGGTTAGAAGAACCGTGGTGCACGGAGGCAGCAGTCGCGACGGCGAATAACATAGGAGAGAAGTAAGGAAGTGGAGGATTAGAAAGACCGAGTAGTGTCAAATCACATGGTTTGCAACTGCAGGTGAAGAAGGTGATGTTAAGATGATTTTACACTAGGCGGAATGCGAAAAGGCAGCGCAGCCCGAAAGGCACCATTCGCCTCTCGCTTTGGGGTCAGAAAGCACATGGAGTTTAATTGAACTGGGGGAGTAAATCGCATATAGAAAGTTCCCGGAGAATTTTTCCACGCAAATGCCAACTCTCCAGGGACATCAGAGCTCCACTGAATGTTGAGTGTTTTGCAGCAAACCTCAGTCGAACCATCCTCATACTCACTTTAATGTCTTGATTTATCGAACCTGACACTTTTTGGGCATGACGTCTACCCCCGCTTTTGGGTTGCTTTTGGTCTTAATTTTTGGTACAGCTTGAGTTATGGCTTGCTAATCGCTTTGGCCGCACAGCTGAGGTTTGCAGATAAATAAAGGTTTACTCTTTGCCAGTCTAATACCGCACTGCATTCGGATGAAGCTTGTTTTGCTTGGGTCACCGTTTATGTGAATACCCGTCACACTGTTCAACATAAAGATGTACTTAGCTTCCTAACAGAGTCCTTGTAAGAAGGGTTACTCATGATGTGAACACCATTGACGATAAAATATGTTTCGGAATATCTGAGACATGTTCCGTCGCCCTCTTTGAAGCATGACCAGAGTAAAGAAAATAATGAACAAGACAAATTATTTAAAATCCCTCCAAAGTACAGGCCATATATGTCAAAAAGAGAGTTTACTGGACACAGTTCATACCAGGCAAATCAACATTTCTACGAAAAGCTTAATAACCACTTTGAAATGAGCTACATTCAAGACAAGAAAGTGGTGAAGAGAACGTCAGAATTAGAGGCAGAGAAAGTGATATTTTCGGGAGTGACGCAAACGAAGATCGGCGGGTGCATAATGGAGTTCCTTGAACAAAGCAAAACAGGACAGTGTGAAAAGTGAGTAGTTTAAACGAAGATGATGATAACAAAGTGTGCACGATCAAGAAGAGACGAAATCGTGGGCAACTGGGGACGGCGGCACTGAGAAGAACCGTATTCAAATAATAATAACTTCCAGTCGGCATATGATCCTCCAATGTAGCTCAACCGGAAGATCAAAATTCAGCATCTGATAGTGGCCGCGAGATGCAGAACGAGAAAGCAATCATCTCTTCCGTATTCGCTGAGTACGAAACTTGAATATGACAGGTGGACGAGATTTCCTTTCACTTTTGGAAAAGGATGACTATGTATTGATAAACCTTGCACCACCTCAGTTAGTCAGGGGCGACAGAAGGACTGAGTAGGAATTTCGGAGGAATAGATGCTGTTGAACCTAATATCGGGGCAGCTGAGCTGGTTGGTAGGTATATGATGAAAATTCTTGGATGGAATAAAAGGGGCAGACAAATGAGGGTATTTCGTTGGCGCCTCGGGACATGTTCGTCCACTGCAAAGAAACAAATACAGAGGCACACCTGATTGATGAACGGTAGTAGTTGAAAAATCTATTAGGCAGCGAAACAGAAGCTGGTTGAAGTTAAAAGCAAAGGAAAGCGACAGGACTTGGCTGCGATACATTGAAAAGACCCTCACTGTAAAGATACAGAGAAGCGAAAAAATAAACCATTCATCTATCGTTGGGAAAAGGAATCAGGCAAACACTTAGAAGATATTGTAGATACGTCCAACTAAATGGTGTGCTTCGAACTGGAGTCGGAACTCTGACTCAGATGATAGAAGAGAAGTTTGCGTTGACCAAGGCGAAGGGAGACCACTGAGCAATACTGTAAAGTGAACGTCGAGGCTATGGGGGGGGGCAGTGATCCAACTAGAGAACTATTGGAGACATCAAAAGTGAAGGATTCATACTGGAAGTCCTTCCAAATTCTCTGGAAACGACAAGTTCGCACGTTTGTTTGCTTGCGTAAGACATGTGAATTCGGCTTTGAACTCTTTCTGAATGTCTTGCCTGGAGACGGAACGGTCAACCTTCGGTTTTCACCGTTAAGTAACCTGGTCGCGTATTCGAAGTTTGTACCTATTTTACTTTTTTGTTTTTCAGGTTAGCACCTTGGAAACTACGAATCAATCTTGTTCTGGTCGTGGGACTTGGGAGAATGGGCTAAGCATTGCTCGAATTGCGGCTCTTGTGACTTATCTCTGACATGCCACACGCCTTCAACAAAGAAAGCGTCGCGGTAAAGGTTAGGTGTTCAAATATTATTATCGTGAACTTTGAACAACAGCTACCCGGATTCGACGTCCTCCACCGCCGGGTACGTTACCATGTAGCAGCCATTCATTTGTCTCGGCCCTCTTCCTGGGTTGTTGCGTATAGGTATATAGTGATTAAAAAAGGAAGTAAAAACAGTACTTGTTATTAGTCTACTGCAAAATGGTCAGCGGAGCCGGATGACATACACACAATAGTAATGAGACCACCGGCTACCGAAATAGGTTGCCAAGTCCGCCGTCTGTTTCTTGCCACCGTCAATCAAGGTGTGCTGCAAACCGGATGGAACGTAAAACATGGTGGATCTCGGTGTTATTAGTCTATCTTCATTCCCGTGGTCTTCTCCACCTAATATGAAACCAACACATGTGTTGAAAACTTGGGACCTTGTGGCGATTATCGAGCATTAAGCGGTAGCGCCAAGCCCGATTACTACGCGATCCCACGTATCCAAGTCCTCGCAGCAAGTTTGAGCGGTTGCGCGATATTCCGTTGCATAAGTCTAGTTTGAGCATTTGATTGGCTTGGCGCCACTTTAACGGACATCCCAAATACAGCCGTAATCACATATTTTGGCCTTTTTGGGTTTCTCCGTATTTCATCCCGTCCTCGTATTGCGGGCAGAAACACTCCAGGGATTGGTGGATCAGGTCTGCCAAGGTTCAGGGGGTTTGCCATCTTATAAGACAATATTTCAATTACCGACGCAATCTTTGACGACTTTACTTTGCGCGTACGAGAACTTTAGGAGTGTTTGTTTGAAAGTGGAACAACCATCAACGCCGCAAAATGCTCATTTAGTTGAGACAGCTTTACTCCCCCGGGTCACACGATATCATCCGCGGCCGTTGTAGCCGTAAAACATAAGGTGTGGACAGTTCTCGAGTATCGCGAACCTTCATCTTTCAGAGGGCTCCGACGATTCGATGGTTTGGTCAGCTTTTACTGTTCCTCCGTTCTTATCTGTGTCCAATCGACGCGACCTCTCACAAATTCACAACGGGGCCAAGACATTGAAGAAATCCTTCCACAGTAGTGTTTCAAAACCTTTTGGATCTCCAGGCGAGCTTTTAGCAAATAAATTGAATTCTTGTTCCAAGCGATAGATGGAACCATTTTAGTTTGCCTTCCACTCATAGTAGCTCAGCAACAAGTATAGAGCTCACTTTCTTGACAGAAATTTGCACAACTCGATTTTACCGGGAAGGCACTTCACTCGCGCAAGCCTCACAATCGCCTTACTGTTACTTCTCTTCTGCCGAAAAGCTAAACGACCCACTTGCAATTCCGAACCATCCGGCCCCAGTGGAGATGTTCAGAAGTTATTGCCCGTGTTGCAATGTCTATGCGACTATTCTTCATAAAGTAATCCAGGAAAAACAACTCTCAAAGCATGGCCAAAATGGGCTGTAGTTCACTGCACTAGTCATCGTACGCATCTTCATTTACAAAAGCTCGTGCCTAGATTCGATAGGTGTCTTGCGGCTGAATTTAGTACCCGCCGCGGACCGTGACACTATTGCTTACAGTCTCTCTCCTTGAGTCGCTTCACACAAGAAGCCAGGTCTACCGAGTTCTCTTTACCTGGCCCGTGTCTCCATCCAGTGGGAAGTGGGTAGTTGAGTTTCTTGAGCACTCAGTTAGCAACAAACTTGGCAAAAAGTCCTTTATCGCTCTCATGTAATAAAAGTTCTCATTACTTTCATTATCCACACCCACAGGCCCCTTCCTAACCAAATCTCACCCAGCCCAAATATTGGAACAATTATTTTATGGGGAAAGTGAAAAAGCCAGCCGAACCTGAGGTATATAGGATGGTGGCCAGTTGCACCAACGACGCTATTCTTGTTTTTGGCCGGTACTAGAAGCAAACATGGTATCTGAAGGAAATTAGGTCGATTTTCAGAGCCACCCGGTCCTCACTTATGTTTATTTTGCCTCGGTGCTCTCATGAATCGGAATGATATTTATGTCATCCTGATTGCTAATCAGGAACTTGGTTTAGTAAGATGGCAAAGACTCAAAAGACCACATAATCTCTTCACGAAACAGACCATTTGCTTGGCATTACAAATGGAGAGTAAGCGACTTTAGGCATAGGAATTTTCCAAAACTAATTGTAAGACCTCCGATGGAAACTGTTGCAAAAATACCGATTGTTTTCTTCGGAGCAAAACTCACACGAAATGGTGACAAAACCGTCCCAAAGCGATCCACCCCCGTTCTCAATTCTTTCAGCCTAACAGCATCAGCATCAAACCACCGGGGGAACCCAAGGGCGTCTTGGCCTTCCCTGGTTACTTTTAATTACAAGAACATATTGTCAGTATCGGCACACAAGGCCACGGGATTCTGACGGAGCCACAGAAGCACACCCATCGAACTCGAAACCAAAGTGAGACCTTGCAAGGAGTGCGCATTCAGTAACCCCTTTGGAATGCTGCAGCACGATCAATGACATTACGAAACCTTCCAGGCTTTTTAGAATTAAGCACCGTATAGTGTGGGGGATATCATCTCACTCGCCTATCTACCATGGTCTCCTATGACACCTGCATCGTGTATCTTCGTTCAACATGGTGCCCAATTACAGCCGTAAATTTAACCTCAGGTCCTGGGTTCTTGAGAAACCGTTTTGCCAACAGCTCAAGCGACGAAGGGCGACCGATTGGTTGCAACGTTCTACTGGACCATTGCCCTTCTACGGGGAAACAACACCAAGGTATCCGTTCTCAAGCCGTAACAATCTCCCCGGAATTCCAGTGGCCCTTTCTTCCTTCGTAGAGGGTGAGGTTCCCAACGGATTACTGCCATCAAATTCTTTATCACAGAACTTTGGAAGTTATTCTCAACATCATGCGGACTGTGTACGGCACAGGGTCTAAATCTACCCGCACGGGCTGTCATTAAAAAGGCCTTACTACACAGCCTAAAGGGGTGAAGTTAGCATAATGGTTTCCCTCGAAACTATTCGCCGCTTCAAAACCCAGCTCGCCGGAGGAACATCTAAACCAATCAACACCTTGATTACTGGATCTGAAATAACTGGAAATTCTATTCCTATCAAGTGTCCGCACTTGAGCAAATTTACCTGGCAAGGTACCATGGTCTGCACGTCCAAAACTGACGGAGCGAATAAGGCCCCCTTCATCTTAATTATCTCATCATCATCCGGAAACTTCAGATTAAAGGGCACCCTTTCACGGCGCTGTACGGACTTTTCACTGGGAGTATTCAAGTTATTTCTAGCCTGTTTGGAAAACACAGGTTAGCAAACAAGTTCGTTTTCAGTGATTCTTGACCATGCCAATACAACACAATGTATAGGACTAGATGCATAAGGGATACAGTCAACAAAATTCGTGTCAGGGATCATCGTTCTAGCTGTTCCTCTACTAGACCTAAACGTTCAGCCAAGTCACTACGCATGAGATAAGTGTCTTTATCTGCGTTGGGAAGCGCGCTGAAGCATATTGGCCCTTAGCGGCCCTCAGTATTGGCCGGCGCAAACTTTATGATAACACTGAGACTTGAAGGAAACAGCTGATGAGATGAATTGAGGAACTGAACCTTGTCCATCACATGCTACAAACGAGGACGTCGGCGGCTGCAATTTTCCCGTTCGCACAACATTTTCAAATGACATTCATCGTCTCGATGACCTGCACGCGAGCAAACAAAACGCGCTTTGAACGAAGACACTAAATCCCGGTGGTCGTTGGCAGACAAAGCTCGAAACACTTCACAGGCTTCTGCCATAACTCTCACGACAATTAGTGCAACTGGCATAGTTTGTAAATACAGCAAACGTGCCATGATTCGAAATCCTTTTATAAGCATCTAGCGCATTATTTCTTTTTAGAGAAGCCAACTGTATCTACTGCCTTGCAAACGTGCCTTAGCATTTACGAGCTGACAAAGATTGCGAAAACTTGGTTCTTTACATGTCTGGTGGTTATTGGTGGCCCATCTAACCCGATCAACTGCCATGTGCCGGAGTAACTTACTCAAGACCGTCCCAATGGTGTGAACCGAATTTAGATCAATCAAGCATCCCAGGTGCTTCAGTGCAGCCGCTCAAGAGGCCAGCTTGTTGGCATAGGACGACAAGACCTCTGGATCTTGGTAACCCGTTTCTGGCCTGGTTTTTTCATATAAAGTACACCTACGATATAATTACGCCGTCTAAAATATCCTTGCTTATGCTTCTCGCCCACTTACGCTCTTTGCTGGCAGGATAAGATGCATAACTCCGGACAGCCCCTTTAATTTCCCTTCCCGGATAATCTCACAATCGTTCCAACCAGCCTCATACCTAACTTGACTTTTATTCTTACTCTCAAGATTTGGAAGAATGAAAAAGACCGTAAGGTCTTACGGTGGAGCTTGAGTTCAAACTAAGGCAATTCCTTTTTTTTGTCGGCCCACTTATCCCATCCTTCCCCTTACTGCTAGTCGGGTATCTCAATGTAATGAGTTTTTCATCGTGGCTCCCTCCAGCCCAAGAAACGTTGTTTTCCACGATGGACCATTTAGTATATAAGTCGCCAATTATCCCTCTTCTAATTGACGACTGCTTTAAAATTCTCCCACTGCCATGTCGCCCAAAAGCCTCAGCTGCTTCCTGTTTGGCTTTAGCCAAGCAATGCGTAGCTTTAGTGATTTCGCTCTTTGATTAGTGGCTTTTCAATTCTGGCTTTTTTTGTAAACACCTGACCAATCACTACTATAACAGGGAGCAGGAGATTTACCACAGGGCATTGTTTGGCCCACTTTATTGGTAGCTCACAATCAAAACAATCGTTACCCCATGATTCCCTCGTCAGCAAGATTTGATGGATTCGGCCAAAATGTAAGACTCGAACAAGGAGATGCAGTTTAAAACAAAAGCTTTCAAAATCAAAAGTTCAATGACAGAAAATGAGCCTTCCAAATGATTCAACTTAGAGCCGTAAAAATTCAAGCAAAGAGATTTTGTGAAATGGCCGAGCCAAATCTTCCATAGAATGAAGAAATTCGTGGGGATGCTGAAGCCAAACACTGCACGACACAGGAGTAATAACGTTCAGATGCAATGAAAAGCGGGCTTTGGAACCTCCAAACCAGAAAGTAAAAAAACTCAATGAAGCACATACATGGAGATACTCGACTTTTAGTGCTACCCCGTGCGGTATCTTAATGATGAAAAATAACGTGTCAAAGCCTTACAAATCACCACCGACTGTGATCGTTCTCAGCTAAGTCTAAGAGTGAAATTGAACAAATGGTACCAGACGACCAATAAATGAAATGTCTGAACAGTTTCTGATGGTATCTCGACTAACATCTGCTTGTTTGCTCTACACTGGTTGTATTTATCCTGAGGTGCTTTTGCTAATGAGTTGGATTACGGTCACATGTTTCTTTGGCAATCTTGCCCAAGATTGTCTCTCGTTCACCATCGAACTGAAGTCATCTAATGTTGTGCCAGTTTGTATCCGGAATTCTTGGCGTATTAGGCTGAGTTGAATGCACTTTGGAGCCGTTGGTTTAGTTCGTTCAACTGGTAAGGCGAAAGCTCTACTCATCTATACTAGGTTCAGTGAAACAGGAGCAATTCTTCGCCCTCACTTTGAGTTACAGATATCATCTTGGTAACGTACCTCGGGATAGCACGCTTGAAAGAGTAGCCATACTTAGCGCGTTAGCCAGCTGAGTGATAAAATGGCTGCTTGAATGCGTTGGTGTTTCTGCCACTCTTCCAAACTAATAATTTCCCGCCTTTTTCCCATTCATTGAGAAAGTCCTAATAACTAATTTTATACTACCCATTTCACGGTTTATCAAACGGAATGATCTGTAACTTAGGTTTGCTGAAATACCAACCGGTTTTAGGAGGCATTTGTTGACACTAAATGTTCACTAAAATTGCTTGGTACCACAGCCGTCAATTTTCCCAGTATCAATTCATTTTTTGTTCGTGGATAAGTCGTACTAGGCAAACTGACAGGAAGCCGGTCAGAAACCATTCCTACAAGGGAAGGTTACGAGATCCCATCTATATTTCGTGACTCATAGGAAACTGATAGCCGGTTTAGTCTAAAAGGTGAATTATCCAAGGCTTGTGTATTAAAGCGGGAACATTTGAACAATGTGCGGTTACATACCTCAGTTACGAATGGCACGTCAACAGTGACCGGCGGTAGACCAACACAATTTCCAGCAAGGTGAGACTAACAAGGGAAGCGGATGCGAACAGTGTCCCAAAGCAAGCCTCTCTAAATACGAAGGCGCAAGATGACACGCTTTCGAAACTAGCCAATCGGGGATGAGTGACCGATTAAGCATGCAAGGCAAGGTAGCAGATGATGCAGTGATGGAACAGATGCACAGTGAAGGAGTCACAGCACCAAAAGGACATAAAAAGAACAAATTGGAGGGTATTTGTGTCACAGCGATCACACACAGGTTACGCCCATTTAGAGTGACAGCGGGGAGCTTGGGGACTCGAGAACAAATACATTATCAGCGAAGATGAAGGAGTCTGTGACAAAAACTTTCATCGCAATAATCGTCGAACAGAAGAGGGTTTTCACAGCATACGCTGGGGCAGCTGTCTAACCAGCTGCCGGGGAGAAACCTGGACCGAAAGAGGGGGAAAGGGAGTTGGATGGTAGGCATCAAAGTTGTCATGGGGAGGGGGGGATCACAAAAATAACAGCTGCACAAGAACAAACGGGACATGGATAAAAAAAGTAATGATAAGTGAGTTTCCAAAAGCGGGATTTTACGCTCGTTATGAAATACAACACATTCGTGATCGGTCCGGTGGAGAGAATTTCCACCACATGGAATGATCAAAACAGAGAGCCCTTCGAGTCTAAGTTCACTAATTCCTCCTTTCCGTATTTGCGACAGCTGAACGTAAAATAAGAAGTCAGCGTATTTTCGTGATTGCCTAAAAAAAGTACGCTTACTCAAATACGAGCAGGGGCTGAAACGGAGTGAAGTGCAGGGCCGCTGGTCGCGGCATGGCCTGCAAATTATTCTTTCATTTGAAAATCGTTTTCCGTTTGACCCATTAAAGTAACCATTACGGCTGTCCCCTACGAGAAGTATTCGTATGTTTCTAACATGCACTCCGTTTCTTCTGTTTCCTATTTTGTACACAATTTCAGGGTGCCTTGTTCCGTGATCGTGCTTTATGCACTTGTCTTGATCCCAGTTGAGAAAAATACCAGTTATATTATTAATATTTGCCCACTAAGCATTGGTCTCTCAGACAGCAGCGAAAGGCTATTCTAAAATTGCCTTTATCTGGACAGCCAATATCAATGAAAATAATTTGAGTTTATTTATGGACACTGAATTAACCTCGGTAGCTGTTGCTTTGGCAAAAAGTAATTTCTGCTCCTTTGCTTTAAAGTTCTGTTCAGATGTCATAACCACTCGGTAGACCAGTTTCAGACTTTGTTATATGACCGACTGACTTGCAAGTTTCAATTAGTTTTTTTCGGAAATGCACCCTTCTAAAGATATTCCAAACCCTTCCGGTCTATTAACCAGTTTCTTGATAGGCGATTCGACAGCAATCGCTTGAGTGGCGAAACCTCAAGTTGCCCGTCACAATGTTGTGCTTTTGAGTTCACCTCCGGGAGCACCAGTTGACCCTCTTTTGAAGAAGCTTCACGCTTCTCATTTGGGCCGTTGGACTTGATTAGGCAAAACCTGCCGTGTTCACCATAGATGTTTTCAGCAATGGCCCGGATAATTACTGATTCCCCTGTCAAACCTAGCCCGTCAGCAGCGGCAGAAGTTCACAGCCAAATATCTTTTGCCACGTTATTGATTCCCTTCGACAGCCTACGCTCTGTTCAAGCACCCGGCGAGCCTCTGGTAAACTTTACCCAACCAATATATCAACAAAAAAGCCCGATAATTCTCCAAATGTAAGACCCTTGGGATGAGGCCGTCTACGTACGATTGAATCATTAAAATGGACAGATCTCATTGGCAAGCTACCTGTCGCGAAGACTTCCTAAATGTCTGCGGGTTTCCCCTCGGTCAAGGGTGTTAACTGCAGGTTGAAACTCACCCAATTCTCGGAATGAACCCCTAGGACAAGGCTAACCGCGGCAGAGGTAGGCTTGCAGACTATAGGCATTTGCGTTCCTATCTTATTATCCCACCCCGTAACCCAAAAGGCCACGGAACCCCACCCCACCTTTATTAGCTTAGGGGTCCCGATGCCGACAAGCAAAGTGCGCAGTTTTAATGGATTACGATTATTACTTCCTCTGGAGCGGGTCATCACGAGTTCATCCAGATGAGTAGGCTGTTTTTGAGGGGCGTGCATAAAAGTATGACGGTTATCGACGCTTCCTTTAAGGTCAAACTTTACTTCAAGGCAACGCTGTGAGCAAAGGTGGGAGTCACTGGGGTGTGCGAAGTGTGCACCGACACTTTTTGCTGTGGACCACCGATTTGGTTCCTTCACAAGATGGAGGTTACAGCAATCCGATTTTCAACGAGGCGAGTTGCATAGCTTGCTCTGAATGGGCCTTGCAGGCTTTCTACTTTCAAACGTGTCAATCCAAGACCGACTTCAGCCATGAGTTACACTGCCGAAGCCGGACTGCTACTCTCGCGTACGATTTGTCCGAATCGACCGTTAGCAATGCGGGGCTGAAGGCCCACGAATTCCGTCAAAAATTCAGATGTGGATCCTGGTTCAAGCAAATTTAGTCTCTCAGCTTTTCTGCTCATTGTCTCTGTATATAGATATAAAGACAACCTAAGACGCATATCAGTTTGTGCAGTGCATTCGGATCAGAAGAGATTTCGAATGCTCCAATGACAAACCTCGATTTTGCAATTTCATCACCAGGTATGACAGCAGCTCAGCGAGAATTAAGGCCCATTTTGCCTTCGATGGCATGCCACCAAAGTGACAGTAGACTAAAATGGCTGTTCAAGCGGATCTTCGAAGATCCGTTGTGGCTGTACTTTTCTTTAGGCTTGCCTTGCTTGTCCATGAAAAGAATCAGTGCCCTGATAAATGACTGGGCGTCTTACCTAAAGGAGTCTTCAGTGTGTACCGCCCGAATTTAAAGACAATTAAATAGGCATCCGTTGCTCCTCTCCGACCTCCTGCCTTGGCACGCCTGAGTGGCGCAGAAGCAACCAACACTCACAAAAGAGAAGCTACACCAGACTTTCTCCGCACGGCTTATTGGCAGCAGGGCCATCATTTGTTGACCTCTAGCCGCGGTCCATTTCCGGCAGATGACAAATTTTCCAACCACTCTTCTTACGGCCCTGGTTACTTTCACTATCCAAAGCCCTTCATGGACGGCAGAGAGGACCTTCAGGGTGCCGCTGCGACCTTCCGTACAATGACCGTGGAGTATTATCAGGTCCTTAACATGACACCGATTGGGTGGTATTACTGAGGGCCCAAACTCTGTGGAATAACTGGTACGCTTCATTCTCCCGCCTACACAAGACGAGTCGCTTCGCGCCACGGGGCAAACTTTTCTTAATGGGCACCTAAGCTTGTCGCTGGCTGTTTGATTTGGTCACCAGGCGCATCCCTCTGGACCAGCTTCAAGGTACGCGATCCGACCTCTCTTGGCTCATCCAAGGGAAGCCTTCCCATCCTCACTACGTTTCCAGTCCTCGGATAACACAATAGCGTTATATAAGATACGAACCTGGTTATCTGGGCAACAGCCCCCAAAAGCCTTGAACAATCCTAATAACGGCAAGATGGCTGCCCTAGTTTGTCCGAAGTTTCCTGAGTGACGGCAGCCGCGATTTATATTATCACCAACCCCTGAGGTGGGACCAAGATGGGAAAGTTGGTGGCGAAGTAATTGCGAAGGAAGGTAGGCCCCGCCAACCAAAGCCCCAGGTCCTTTTTCTCTGATGTACCACGCGAGGTGGAGTCGGCCAAGTTTTCTTATGACCTTATGTGTCGCCATTGGAATCCCGTAGAGACTTGGTGTACTGGCGCCAATCTCTCAGCTGCAAAGGTGTCAAAACGAGCTGACGTCTCTCCTATGTAGTACTTTGCTATCATGAAATCCCTTCAGTACCAGGTATGATCAAACAGCCCTGGAAGGGCATGGTAACAACTTCGCCCACCTTGACACCCGGCACCGAGGCAGATAAATCCAGCCGAGGTATCGTATCAGGTTTCAAGGGGGTTACACGAGATCTGATGACCAGCCAGTAAGCCGGTTTGTCCATCGGGAACCTCCACGCATAAGCAACTGCTCCTCAGCCGATTTCGGACGGCTCACAAAATATCTGAAGTTTGGGCCAGCCGGCCCTATGTTTGTCTGCGTAGCAAACACCTCTGGGGGTTATTATTAGTGTCTGGACACAGAATGAAACACACCCATTTCTGCCACTGGTGGCTTTCTACGGTATGCAGCGGCTAACCTCAACCCACCTTTGCGCTGCACGACTTACGCAAAAGCAGTTCCGCGGATGGCCACAATGGTGCAACAAGGCCTAATAGTTCATAACAAAAGCTCAAGTTCGACAATATACCTTCACTAGTTGTTGATTTTTGAGTGGCCAGAAACAAGATGTAAAGACATCGGAACTCGTATCCCGCTGTATTCCCAATGCTCGCTGAAAATTAACATCCTGCTGAAGCAGAGGAACGGAATCATTCGGCTCCCCATGTGTCTCGAAAAACGTTCCTAACTCAGCTGAATAGGATGTCCCTTTCCTCATCTTTAACTCAGCCTTCAACGGTGATTCGGTTATGTCCTCCACAAGCCTATTTGCATCGTCACGGGTAGCAAATTGTTCGAAGCAGTCACCTGCGTAGAAGTTACAGCCTACTGCATCCAAAGTGGCCGGGCCATAGCCCTCTTGGAATCGAGGGCTGCTTGTTTGTCATAGTGTAAAATTGGCGCAAAAAGACTACAAAGTTGCTCCGAATGGGTGTGCCTCCATTTGGCTACCACAGGGATCAAAGAGCCCCCGGTCACTTTCAGGAGCATTTATCTGGAAGAACACTTCCTCCACATCTGCTGCTGCTACTATCCTATCTTTTGGGAAGGCCATCGTTATTCCTACTAGTTCACCAGTTATGTCAGGACCTTCAGGCAGCATGTCGATAGGCGATCGCCCGTTGGATTATGCCACTCAATCTAAGACTTCAAGCAATTTATCAGGCTTTCTTGGATTGAATACCGCGTGGAGTGGCTGGTAACACCGTGGTTGGTTCCAAAAACCCGGCTGAAGTTCCGAGACGGCTACTGCACACCCTTTCTCCATAGACTTTCCCATTGGTTGGGATTACATGACACTCGTTTGTTCATCACGAGACAATAGCAGCCCCGAATATAGCAATAGAGAGGAGCAGGTGCGTAATTACTGAGCCTTGCCTTTGCACATTCCTTCCGTGACAGGGGAACCACAAAGTGGCCATCTACAAAATGCATGCTTGATTCCGCCACGGCGGATTCCTCCGCGTCCTCAGTCGACAGACCCTTATCCAAGGGCTGCATACCTTCGAATTCCGCATCATAAGTCTTTTGTATTTCTTCTATTGGTGATGACTCTCTGAATCACCCGGGTATCCTTTAAGGACTGACGCTTTTCGTAAGTGTTAGGACCTAATACCACCTAGCCTAACAATGTATGAGCTGCAAAAGTATGCTTACAACCTCTTAGTCTCTGATAAAACTGGCGTAGCTTTGGGTACATCACATCCAATGAGCAATATTACATCCTCGCTCAAGGCCTCGACAGGTAGGTCCTCCAAGTGAGGCCGCTTTCCATGCTCGTCATCGGAACTAGGCTTAGGCACGGGCATGGACTCAAAAAGACGGCTCGCTGCATGTTGACTGACCCGGTGCTATTCAGAGCAATCCACCCAAAAGCATCACTGGCTGCTTTGGCAGTCTTGGACCCCTTGAGTCTTGCCTGTCGACTGGCTGATTCGCGAACCTGAGACCAGGTGATGTGTGAACTGTGCTCGAATGAGCGTAGTGTCGGATCCACCGTCAAGAAAAGCTTATCGAAAAACCTCTTATTCTCCGGCCTTGATTCTCGCGGACAATAATCCAAGGCGTACGCTATTATGGTGCATCTCGGTTGCTTTGCGGTGGTTCTCACTGCCTTGTTTCTTCTCCGGCCAAAAGGATTTGATATTCTACTTCCATAAACCTCATCTTATAGTTGTCAAAACACTTAGAACCATCTCAAATAGAACTTTATTACCTGGAGTAGATGGAAGTGGCGGACTCGGCACGGCGTAGAAAATAAATAACAACAAAAGCATCCTTGGGGACTTACCAGGATAATTCCTATTGTTTTACAATTTTCCTGTTTCTTCTCCTGAAGCTTTCTAATGAATTTTCTCGTCAAGGTATAACTTGGGCACAGTAAGTCACGAGAAAGGCAATTCAAGAAATGCATGACCAATTCACATGAGTCCCGAAGCCAAAACGAGAATGGTTTGTGTAGTCCTGTGGTACGAAATTTAGAACAAAAATATTTGCAAACGTAGACAAACTCGAGTATGCGGTCAAAATGACTTAACACCAAAACCCGCAGGCGTACTGTTGGAACTTCGGGACTGAACCAAAAAGCTAGAAGCGAAACCCTGCTTGGCCGAAGGGTCGCAAAATCCTAAGAGGTGAGTGTAGTCAAAGATGGGGGTTCTTCTTGTGAAACAACAGGATGCCTGCATGGTAACCTCTTTGTGGTCTTCGCTTGGTCTGT
The DNA here is from genome assembly GCA_948099385.1 of Fasciola hepatica. NCBI lineage: Eukaryota > Metazoa > Platyhelminthes > Trematoda > Plagiorchiida > Fasciolidae > Fasciola > Fasciola hepatica. Next base: position 11,950,271 of record CANUEZ040000019.1, read on the forward strand.
TTCTAATTTGTTTAGCTGTAATAATTCGGCTAACCTCTCGGGCTTTGATTGGTTCATCGGTCAAACAAAAGTATGCGCACCGCTATTCCGTATACCCTTCGCTGAGCACCTCGTGGTTAGACCGTTGGGGTGGGTGAAGTCTGCGGTCGGTTTTGCTGTCCTGCCGTTTGTCGCAAAATTCGCACTGAGGTCACAAATCGCTTGAAGTCTATTTTCTAGGGAGCTTCAATGGAAAGCTTGTACGTCTTTATAGGTATTCAACTTTCTAACGTATGAAGCTGTGAAGAGCAGGTTCAATATTTGCTGGAAGCTTTGCCATATCGACGTTCAATTTCAGGAATATGAACACATTTCCGGAGAGGAACATATCATAGCGGAGAAAGCTGACGTTGCCCACAAAATACGGCCTGGCGATATCGGCTTTGGCACACGTGAAGATTCAGTCGCGCGTAAGCTTTGCGGACTCGATTCCTGTCCAGCGAATGGAGACGTAGAACAATAGCAATTGATGGGATTTAGTAATTATATTGGTTACCCTGTACAAATTACAGGAGAAGGGAGACTGAACGAGCTAATGGCCAGAGCTGATGAGCTGAAGCGCGCCTTGCCGTTTGTCAAGTAAAGTGACGTGAGTTTCGATGAGCTTGACTTTTCAGATACCAGATGGACGTAAACAAATCAGATTTCAAGCAAACAGTCGAATAAAGGAACCAATGTTAGACCGAATTTCTGACCTATTGAAAAACCTGGCCAACGTTTGCTAGGCCAGTTACCAACCTCAATGGATGACTGGTGAGGATCACCCAAATGTTCTGAAGGGTTTCTGAGATAGGCTGATGTGTCCGACCGAGGGAGATTATAATACTGCACTGGTTAAATCGGGTCGGGATGAGTGAAAGTACTTTAAAGTACTTTTGTCCTGACTATAAGCCACTTTATGTGACAGGGAAAAAGTAATCGAAAAGGAAGATTGCCTATAGCTAGAGGAGTGCCTGACACCGGAGTTGGCCACTTTTGAGGAGCGGTTGTCAATCCCAAGTAAATCTGAATGAAAATGCCTATTCGTAAACGAAGCGCGCCTAAGCTCTAGGCTTGCAATTGCATTTTAATGATTTTGATGTCTGCGAAGCCGCTACAAGTGAACCCACGGCCCTTTTCAGTGCCACTCCGATCTGATTACCACTTTTGCTGTCGCCTTCGTTGTACGTAAGTTCAGGCAGTTAGCGCACAGGTCCTCGTTCATGTGCGCGACCCTTGGACAAATTACCGTACACGCTGCATACAGCTGAATTTTAGTTGGCCGAAGTTTGTGGATAGCATTTTCGCCGTGTAGCTTTTGTAAATGTTTATAAGGCGTCAATGTTAGTTAGAGTGAAAGTAGTTTAACAGTTGATGGAACCGAAATGGCAATGCGGCCAAATCGGTCGGGCCGGCTAAGTTGATTTTTTGACTTGCCTGTTTGTCTTCGTGAGCTAATGCAAATTCCCCCAGGTGAATTACCTCTCAACTAACTTTCCACGGCGTCATTAGTTGGAAAGGAAAGCAATGTTCTCGATTCTAATGGTGGGTTACCTTAAGTCGGGTTTGCTGTCAACCAGTAAGCTTTAGAATCGTTATTAGTTGACGTACCTGCATTTCCTGCCGGCTCGGAGAATATGCGTTGAACCCAAAGAACAAATAGTCCGTGGGTAAATTATCATCGGGTAGCTCCTCGAAGATTCGACCTTTCAGTGCTATAGCCGTGTTTTTTTTCTATGCCCCAGGATGGAGATCTATAATTGGGAACTAAGCATGGGGAAGCTGACTTTACTGGTATTGGTACCTTCCACTGTTTGCAAGTTCCTCTGGTTGGAGACGTGCTGGCGTCATGTCTCTAAATTCAAGCGAATACGTTGCTAGTACGTCGTAATTACAGAAATCACCAGCAGCGAAATGTGTTTGCCTGGGGTTAGTAACATGTATGTCAGCGAATTTTTAATTCGTGGAATCTGTATCTGTTTAACGGGCTGGTCGTTAATCTTGCAATTTTAATTATTCTTCTAAGAAGCAATAATTCTCATTATTTTTATTCTATCACGACTATGTTGTTGTATCAAAAACTCCCGGAGCAGTAAGACTGTTATGCCAAACTGGTTTCAGCCAGCCTCTTCTCCCGCCAAAAGCTGACCCCAGAATCCAACGTATAAACAACGATACCTTAGACTGGCTCTCCGGGTTAATTCATCTGTACTTACAATTTCCCGTGGTCTAAGTACTGTGGTCCACAAGGTTGAAGGCCGGGCTGGGATGTTCCGCATAAACGAAGAGACTTGTAGAGGTTTTAGATAGAGCAGCGACCAGAAAAAGGAACGTTGTGCATAGTCGAATTCACAAGCCACATATAAAAACTAGAAAGATTTCAAATATTTATCCCCTACAGTATTTAGCGTGGGCGCCCAATGGTATAAAGGTGGTAAATAAAGTGAGATAAGTTTAAGAAGAACCATAATGAGATTCAAGTGGTGGGCTCGATTAGGTTAATCTGAGAATTACGAGGGGACAGCAGGCATGCTTGACGGTTTAAACAGGGTGCGGTAGGAACTACCAAACTCCGAAGTAAATCTCGTCATGTGGTACCTCCTTGCTTAGACAGATGCACTCCAACTCACGCGTTTGTCCTCTAACATGCCCCGTGATTCCATTTGCCATCTCTTAAACCCCTTTTGCAATCAAACTTTAAGAAGACATAGATTCAGCGACTGATTTTGTAGCATACACTAAGGTAACTAACAGACCATCATCCAGAGCACAACCCTGCAGACTGGAGCTGGAGCAGCCGTTATCCAGGTAGCACGCCTTTGGCTTTTTGCGCTTTACCGTTACTGGCCAGCCTTCTCACCGTCCGCGGCCTCACCCTTTCAAGCAGTTCAAAAAACAGAACGCATCGACCTTCAACCGCGTGGCCACCATGACGCATTTGATTTGCTCCCACTTTTTGGAGGTTATCTAACACTGAGAACATGGCATCACTTCGTGACAAGAGTTTATTTCCCAAAGAAACGTTTGGTGCCGTCTTTTCATTGGGTCTCAGTCATGCTGAGGAAGTAGGGATAGTACTTATCACAATTTTGCTTGGTTTTTAATGCTCCCCCCCCCCAAGCTTCCTCAAACTTGCCACTCCAAAAGTCCTTTCTGCTTCCCCTTTATCCCCTTTTCATGAACTGGTTCCTACTGTTCCTGTGACAAAAGCCTCGGTATTGACAGAACAGTTTACAGCTGAGGAAGTTGTTGACAGATAAAAAGCCCCACTCGGTCGTCACGAAGTTAGGCCAATGGAGGATTTTCTAAGCCCGATCTAAGGAATTCAAAAGAAGAAAGTTTGAAGGCCTACTGGAAAATGCAGGGGAACTTGCAGGAGTGAAACAAAGCGCAACAGGCGACATGACTGAAGAAGATGAACAGCGAGATCGTTGATTTATTGGTTGTGCTATACGAGTAAGCGGATGAGGTAAGGGACGAGGCTGTTCCATAATGTAGACATATGCTAATGGAGCATTTCGAATTTGTAGCGAGTGGAAGGGAAAACGGGAGACGTATAGAATGTGGAGTGATGACAATGATATGAGCCGGAAGGTAACTTATTTGTGCATTCATCCGAGGCGTTGAAGTGCTTGCAAATGAAAAAATCCTTTATAACATTCCCAGTAATATTGCTACCACGGGGGAGCAGTTTCAGAGGCCTGGTGATAAAATAAAAACGTCTTCTTTTCAAGCCTGGAGAAAACTGTCGAAGAACAGCTAAATCAAAGGGGAAAGACCAAGATACCATGAATTAGGGCGCAAGATTGTAAAGTATCAAGGTTTTTTCGCAGTCTGAATGATAGAAAACAAGTCGCTCCGAATTAAGCGAAGCTTGTTTTAAAGCGACTAGTCCAGCAAAGTTTGCCCGTTGGGCCGGCTGATGGGTAAAGGACGGAAATAGTTATAAATAGGTGTTCATTATCTATAGGGGGGTTTAGAGTGTTACTGGAAGTGGTTTGGTAGCAGGACTAACAAGGAATATTGAAGGATACGTCAAAGCATTTTAGGACCCTTAACGCGACAGAATGGGAAATAGACCAGAAGCCAACACAACTCGGACTGAGCTGAGGAAAATCGAAACTTTCGTTTCCATTTTGGGAAAGACCAAGGAGACAGCGCATTTTTGCGGTCACTGAGATTGGTTGAAGTGGAAAAATTGTTGAAATAAGGAGGAGGGAAAGAATGGGGACTGAACGGCACCATGAAATCAATGAAGCTAGCTCTGGGAGAAGAAGAGTTTCGGCCAAGGCAAAAACTAATCTTCGTGAGACTAGAAAGATAACCACGAACAGTGTTCGCAGTGGGACCGGCAACCCCAACATCACGTAAAATATCGAGAAGGTTACCGAAATGAAGAGAAGCAAATGAATTTCCGTGGTCACGAAAAATTAGCCGGATGTGGGGGGACACTCTCTTGGCATCCACGGTAGCTTTCTTCTAGCAGGTAAACAAGGCCGTTGAGATCCAACAGAGAGTATTCTCACTTTGCCCGAGTACACTGACCGCAAGGTGACTTGAGCCGAGGAAGTGTGCGGGCAGTGGTGCTGGCCGTTGCCGTGTATGCGAAAAGCACAGCCGAACAAGTGAACGATGAGAAGGTGATTGGCTGATCGCCAAAGTGGCAGTATTTTCATCGCGATGACGGGCAGAAGCCATGGGGTTGGTGATGAAGTCAGCTGCACCAAGGATTGACACAAACTGTTTGTAGGCAAATTCTGTCAGGTCCAGATGGTGAATTTGCGGAATTGTGAGGTACATGATCATATTTACAAATACTTCCAGCAAAGCAGATGTGCAAGCTATCGGATGATATTGGTTGGATGCATTCTTGGCTGCAGGTGTGACGCGTACAGTCCTCCAACTATCCGGACCCACTTCGAGGATCAACACCACGAATAAACATACCTTATAAATGGGTAGTGAGTTCGGAAGAGCGGGCTCGTACTAGCACTGTTGATGGCGAGTTGGGACAACCACGAGTGTAGCACACAGCCTGTTTGATGGCCTAAGCTGGGGATGGTTCTGGAGGGTTTCGACAATCAGCAAATGTATTGGTGGAGAATCACAGAGATCGTCATTAGTTTTTCTAAAGAACTCAAAAATATAAATATTTTCTACTTTGGCTGTCGGAGGTTGCGTTACAATATCAAGGGGGTTTGTTTAAATGAACGATAAGCCTCCACTGCGTAGCTGCGTTCTCTGGTCATATACGCGGCAACAGTCCATATAGTTCTAACAATATCCAAGTAACCGCTTGCCGTGAATTACATTTTCCAAAAGATAAACCAGTTGTGTCATATAACGTTATTTTTTATGACTTGTGAGTCTTCACTATGAGTTTCTGCGCTATCAGTTGATCAGCCGGGTTCAGAGCGGACTTGGGCTAGGTTCGGAGCGGGCTGCAGCTGGGCTAGGACCGGGTTCCGACCGGGAAAACCCTGCTGCTTCCAGGCCGGGTTCCTGGTAGGTTCGGCGCGCATACCACTGTAATACGCCTCTACTCTACCCTACGTATTTCATATATATTTGAAGCAAAGGTAAGTTAAAACGTATTTTATTCAGTATCATGGTTTTATGCAACAAATTATGGTACATATGTATCATGAATGCCAATACTGATAGTTAAAACAAGACTTTTCCATCGACGTGCCGTTGGGAGAGACATCGCATGAAGAGGGAGGTATTGCTGCGTATGAATCATTCTGCTTATTTAGGTGCCACCCCTTGGAGTATGCTACCTCGGCGTTAGCAAGACGTTCGACTCCGTTAATTTTCTTCTCTTGCTATGCGAGATGGAGAAGTTCGGCATAGCGAGGCTAGTATTTAGGTGGCTGGAGGGCTTCCTCTTCCACAGGACGTTTTACGTCAAAGTGGGGGACAGGTGCTCCAGTTTGGTGAACATCACCAGTGGTGTACCTCAGGGATCCGTCCTAGGCCCGGTCCTATTTTTGTCATTTACTCATGACCTGGCATCCGCTTTTCAATCGCCCAGCTTTATTTTTGCGGATGATGTGAAGATTGTTGGATCTGAGTGTAGGGCGGACTTGGGTAGGGAAATAGGTACCGTCCTGGATTGGGCACACAAATGGGACTTACCTCTGAAGGCTGAAAAAAACCATTTGTTGTCAAGGACAAAAGAAACCCTGACTGTCGCCCGTGATCAAGGGCTGTTCACCATAGATGCAGTCAGTAAGGTTAAAGACCTTGGGGTCATCATGAACAGTGACTTCAAATGGTCGGAGCAGTGCAACGCTGCTGCGCATTAGGCTCGCGGGGAGATCTTCGGGCTGCGATCAGCTTTGTCTTGCCGGCAGCCGGAGGTATTCGTACCAATTTACATGGCTATAGTACGACCTCGTTTAGAAGGTAGCGTGCAGGCTTGGTCACCCTTCTACAAAAAGGACGCCGTCTGCCTCGAGAAAGTCCAACGTCTCGCCACGCGAATGGTTGAAGGGCAGAGGGGTAAGACTTATGAGCAGAGACTCTGTGACCTGAATATTTTCTCCTTGGAAAGGAGGAGACGTCGAGGGGATCTCATAGAAACGTTCAAGGTAATGAAGGGCTTTTCTGGCCTTAGACCAGATAGTCTATTCCAAGTGGCCGTAGATTCCACAACAAAGGGACATGAAACAAAGCTGATAAAAGCCCGAGCTAGGTTGATGGCTAGATCGCACTCCTTCAGCAACAGGGTTGTGAACAGTTGGAACGGTCTGCCTGGTGGAATGGTAGATCTGCGGACCGTCCAATCCTTCAAAGGTGCCCTAGATCGCAAGTGGTACGAGATACTTCCTCGTAGTCAGCCTTGAGTATATCAGCTAGATGGAAGACGAGTAACACTGTGCTCCTTCTGGAGTATGTTTTAATAAACTTTTTCGCTCATTGCATACAGTCTCAGTGAAGGCTCACGATGCATATTGTCTCTCACAGTTGATGTGCGATGAGGTTTTCCGTTTCCTTCTTATTTTTATCGGGGATTCGACGAAATACACTCGGCAGTGATGGGGGTACAATGGTGTACATACCATCGAAAGAATTCTGGACGCTCGATTGGCCGTGGCCATTACCTGTCCTGTGCAAACTGAACTGAACTGAACTGAACTGAACATCGCAACGGATGTCCAGCGCTGCTCGAATCCAAAATTAATCGTGATTTGCCCGGTCACATGTATCCGGAGCTTACAATGAAGGTGCGACACAAAGTGCGGGTTAAGGTTCGTTCCAGCTATAAGAGGTAGATCCAGTTATACATTTGATACACCGTAGACGGAGTCACGTAGTCCCACAGACTGGGTACCCAACCGCTGCAAAATGGCCAAACACATTATGCGTTGGCTCGCAAAAGCAAGAGATCGCGGAGAATTGGGAAAGCGTAGAAGGCACGCTGCGCGCGCGAAATCCGAAGTGTCACCTGTTTTGTACGCGTACATATTTTTTTCAATCACTTTACCCATTTGTGACCGTCATATAACAAAAGAGTCAGAGTGGGTCTTGCTCTATTACTTTTTTGCAGTTTACACATTCCTAAAAATCGAAGGTCGGTATGAACAATATTAACCAATTTCACTTCCACTACATATCACAGTTCGTTATCCACACTGTTCTTCTTCTTCCTCAACCAACTATTGATAGGTTATATGATGCAAGTGACTTTCTTTTCCTGTCTATCAGGAAGAAAAGGAATAATTATAGAAAATGACATAGATACGGACAAATAAACTGTAAATATCGAACCACCAGTGTATCTTGCACTTCGTATAAATAAAGCGGACATTATTTTTCATCTTTTTCAACTTATATTATGGAATGGGAAGTAAGCGCGGCGTAGGACTAAAGGTAAACTGAATTCTTAGGGTGGGAATTGGTTTGGTGTAATGTAACGGGCAAAGGTAGCACTACTGACAAGGCTATAAGGGAACCCAGCTGGCGTCCTTTCCTAGCCCAGCCGAAGCCCAGCCGGGCCCCATTGCGAAACTAGCCCGAGCCTGGCCGAAGCTCACCTTTAAACCGTTCGCTCGCTCCGAGCCCTGCCAAAAACCGCTCGAAGTCCGGCAGGGAGCAGGTTGCATCTCGGCCGGGTTTGCTACCTCGGCAGCCTTGTGGCTCCTGGCTTGAGCCTGAACTTGGAAAAAATATCGCTGTGATGGGGTCAGGTTAGTAGAATTCAATATATGGAGAAAAAAAGGAGGGGGCTTTGGAGTTACCGATAAACTCGTGGCCGAAGTCTTTGAAGCTTGGCTTCAGCATGGGCCCGGCTGGAACTGTCACAACCTTGTACAGACGGCATTTCAAGAGTAAATTCAGCTAAGACGCGATTCATTGAAACCAAGCTAGTAGATTTATCCTCAACATTAAACACCTCCTCCTAGCCACCTCCCACCTTGTTATTTGCACTTTCCCACCGGTAGTCACTACAAAGATACAACCTTGTTCATCCAAAACCATCACGGCTCTAATCGGCTAAAAAAAACTCTGTTGCGCACTGCTCTGTCTATATGGTACACTAAATGAATGTCAACAATATCTAAGACAACACTAGCAAACTAAGATGGGCAGAGGAGCGTGCGGTGATAAAAAGGCCAAATGGGTATGTACATCAAGAATAAAAATGAAACAAAAGGTGTGACTCAAACTCACAGTTGTTCAATGTTCTTGTGATCAGGAGATGAGTGCCGAAGAGTCAATATCCACCAATGTCTTCCGTTCAGTTCGGTCTGACAGCCATCCGTTGAACAGAACAGGATGGTATCAAGCAAAGTGCCAAGAGACGCAGTTTGAAGCTTCTAAAATGTTTTGTTTCACACAGTTAGCTCCGACCGATATAATTCCAAGACACTCCAGACCAGAAGATGAGACCGTGCCAGAATGAAAGATTTATTTACAGCCTTTTTGTATTGCGCGGGGTTGACGACCAAAAGGTGTGTGTGTTTTACATTAAAACGTCGGTACAACAAAGGAGTGTCGCACCAAGGGACGTTGAAAATCATGGAAAGAGTCGGAAATGTACAGGTACTCACACCATCGAGGAAGAGCATAGACGAACTTAGGGCTACTTTTCCCGGCGCGAGACCAATTTCGTCTAATGCATCACCACCGACACCCTAGTAGTTTCTTCTTTTTCAAGGCTCCTTAGAAATTTCAGTACAAAATAACCATTACACCAGAAGAGACAATACCACGTATAGTGCTATGGTAGTAGGGTACCAGTCCCATTCACTCAAATACTGTTCTTTCAGATTTAACTTGACGCCTCGGTGCCAAACCGCGTTCTGCGTGAGCGAACGGTATTGAGGGTTACCGTTTCTAATTCCTCTTAACCGTAAGGCTTTAGGTTTTTATTAGTATCCCAACACTGCCACGCCAACGTGCAAACCAATAATCCATTAGAATGCCAGTGTACGCCGCTTTGCTAGCCTGTAGCATTATATCTCAGTCCCCTGCGAGCCTACTTCATCCATAAAGTGGAGTAGGTGCAGGTGACCCCTTAAATGAAACTGTATCCTTGCCCCATTCACATAAACCTAACCAGTTTATCATTATTGTCGTCATATATTACCATATCCCACAGCTGGAACCACATCCAGACTGCAATCCCCATTCGTCTCAGGTTTATTTTCTCCCACTATGGCAAGTTTTCAGTGTGCTGTTTTTAAAATAAAATATGTGATTTTCCCAAGCGGAGTTTTTTATCAGTGGTTATTTAGTGGTTCGGATCGAAAGGATGAGTAGCGTGCAAGTAGACTGAGAAACAGGCAGTTGGGATGGATTATGTAAAGAAGACGTTTCCATTTCCAGCCTTTTTTCAACATTGGGCGAGCTGCCTGGGTCAGTTTGACAAGACGCATTAGCGTGAAGTATACTGAAGAGCGCGAGACTCGTATCCGGGCTGTCCGGACTCAGTAATATTTTAAAAGCGATTGACAAACGACTGTACAGCATCACTGAAACCATCGATTGCCAGAGAATTGCTGTCAAAACTCGTGTTCAGAGTAGTAGTAAAGTTGAACGTAAAGGAAAAAATATTGTGCACGGACTCGCATCTCGTTAAACTTGGTTAAACTTAAACGATAAGCAGAACCGTTTTCTCGTGCGGAGATCAGTCGTTTCTCCAATCTTCTCATTCTTCTGTCTTTGATTCCTGTCAACTTAGTCGTGAGCAAGTAGCAATTGATAATCCTTGTGGTGTTCAGTGTGTTGCTGATGCGTTTGGGTCCCTAAAAGCTAGGTCGGCTCTTGACTCATCAACGAGTCAACATATTTTTGCGCTTTGCGTTGTTTTGTACGGAAGCCTGCAAAAGAAATGGTAGGTGGAACCAATAAAATTACTATGAATATTAGAACGTTAATGTTCATATAAAGCACATGAACACGGAAATTCATGTTTCGTTGTTACTATATAAGTATTTGACTTAATACTGGGTGAAAAATATCTATATGAATTAATCGTGCTATTACAGTAGCGCGATATATAAGCAGCTTCGTCAATATTTATTGGGGTTATGACAGCAGATTCACAATTGCTTCTAAACACAAAAAAGCGGCTGTGTGTTTAGGAAAATATGAATCATTGCGAATGATGAACTTTATATTCATACTGTTACCATCTCAAAATGCAGCCTGTAGCCTCGCGCCGTTGGCTTAAAAACATTATATATATATATATATATATATATATATATATATATATATATATATATATATATATATATATATATATATATATATATATATATATATATATAAGCATGCAGAATGTTCGCGATTAACGGTTTTTTACATATTTCAATAACATTCCTCAGTGAAAGAGGCTGCAGCGGTTCCCCTTAAATTATTAGCTGTTTCATCAAATAGGTTTAGGAAAATTCTCAAATAGGCTTATCCAATAAGTAGGTTTTGATTTCAGAAGTGGAAATTACATTATTATTACTTCCATTCTGGTTTAATGATATGAACTTCATTATGTCGGTTGAGTAGCTTTGCATCCATCTCGAAAGACACTCGTATATGTATGTCCATCCATATATGGATGTCTTGGGAAACGTTCATATTTTTAGCAAAACAGAAACACCGTTGTTATATACAATCACACGTACCGATATGTTACCATACCAGGAATATATAACTCATTCATACATTCACGGTTAACTAGTCAGCACTGGGGTGCGCATTTTATTCCCAATATAGTCCCGCTAGGGACTATTGTTTGGTAATTAGTTTGAGAGGAATTTTCGTCATAACATCAGATTTCGACAGGTCTAAAACATGGAAAAGTAATTTTACCTCATTGAAACACGCTATTGTTTACCAGCCCGGTCAGCATAAAGAGGGAGCATTTAGTCCCAAAAAAGTCCCTCAAGGAACTATTTCAGACTATTTCAATCATGTGGTATAGGTTGGAGAATTTTGCCCGTTGCTTCAAGTACGGTTCGTAACATGGAGGTACACCTTGGCTTCTTTGTAAAGTGCTCCTTCTTATGGGAATGTTGGGCTTCAGAAAGTACTCGGGTCGTGGTAAGTAACTTTTGAGGGTATTCACAGATCGTTGTTTTCTCTAATGGAAATTGATGAAAGTTCATTAACTAGTACCTCAAGATGGAGTAAGAAAGTAGAGCTTATCGAAATTTTAAAGTAAGGTACGTGGGCTGCAGCATTCTCGGTGTACTCAAAAATAGTCCCAAAAATGTCCCCGGGGTGTTTCAAACGGGACTAAATTGGGACGAATTTGAGACTATTTTTGGATTAATTTTGGATTATTTTGCTGACAGGGTAGTAGTTGTACTTCACAAGTGGTTACCTCCTGAGAAGCTTTCAACGCTGGAATTTCCTGGGCGCTATCAAAATGCTGCTCTTTTCTGATACTCCATACAGCTGTCCAAAGAAAACTTATTTTTCCGGAAATCGTAATAGGTTGAGACAGCTTTCGATTATGTTTTGCATAATTTTCGAATGCCAATTATTTTGCTGACTAGTATCACACTATTATAGTAGCACACCTGAACCACACTCGTGATAACTCACTGATCCTGTGAGTAGGGCGACGACACGTTGTAAAATCGAAGCGTGAATTCATTGGCTGCTGGTACGCTTGGAAAAGTGACCACCGAAACCCGCGTGAAGGCCTTCACGCAAATGGGAAACAAAAAAGGGTATGAATTGCGCGAGTGAAGTTCATTAGCCAGGTGAAATCGACATTGCAACTGGCGTATTTTCCTAACCAGAAATCAACCAATCACAGGCGACTAATATAAAAGAGGGTCGAGCGGGGGAAAACCCCCCTTTCAGGGCTCATTTTGACCCCTGTTCTGCTGGCTGGATTTTATTCTGGCAGTAAGGGAAGTAAAATAAATTTAAATAATCTAAGTTTCAGTGTGCCCTCGATTGCACATTACAAGTTTGAGAGGGAACTGATGGAAGAAAAACTTTCCGTAGCGGATCCGCAAAATAAAATTAGAATTTGAGAAACGACTTCGAAGCGTTGGAAACTTTGGTATTGTTTCCGTAGACGGTAAAGTTAGAGTCCCTGAAACGGTAAATGATACTGAATTAAACTGTTGTGATTGGTACTTGCCCTCGAGAACTATTACTATCGGAACGAACGCAGTAAATGCTCCGACCCGAACTAAATGCACTGAAGGAATGAGAACACCGGCTGAACTGAAACTCAACTCGAAATTGTACTCTGCGCATTCAAGGACGTAATAAAACAACACAAAGGAATGTTAATAAAAGCCATCACCCAAAGGATGTATCTGCCTTGAAAGAAGAGCATTATCCTTCCTCAAAACATATGATGGTTGACTGACAAATGAGTTTAAGGTCTTTATCGCTAGGCACAGAATTGTCGAAGAGAGAAGTGGAGTCTTTCATTGGATCTCTATGAAAATATTGGAGTTTTGTTGGGAGTTTTGAAGCTTCTGTATTAGATAAGTTGGCAGATGATAAGTGGAGATTGTCCTACCTTTTTGTATTATTTCAAGCAGCATGCTTAACAGGCTACGGAAAGTTGTGCCTTCCTTCCAAAGGAACAGTGATATATTCAGGCTATGGAGACCTCATCACAGTTTTGGAGATCACAGAAGATAGTTCACGCTATTACCAAGGAATTAGTCGAAATTCCAAAGAAGCTTCAGAACGACGTAGATGGGGTGAGCCGTTTGGCTATTCAAATGAAGGAATGTGAAATAACTCTGACGCAGGTGCAGCGAACAGCCAAATAGAACTGTTCACCCAACTTGATTCGCCTAGTGGAACGACAACCAAAGGGGCTACAAGAAAGATGGGCAGACTTTGCGCAAGAATTCATGGTGTTCTGAACCCTCAGTTAACGGCTTGCCAGCGTTCACTAATATCCGAGTGTTAAACTGAATTACATTTACCGATAGTTGGTCACGAATGGTACAAGAAGTGTTGGTGCAACAGAGAATGGTACTAGGGGCTTCCGGTTGAATAATAGTAATACTGAAATGGCACTCAAGGGTAGGTTTTGTTGTATGTTGTATAGAGATAACCACCAAGTGAATGACTGAGAGATTCTTGGATGCGCCCGTTTCAGAAAGACAGAACCTGTCCAAGCAGCACTCCCAACGTGAGACGAAATCGTTGGGAATGGGTAAAGCTTCATTTAGTTATCCATTTCACCTACCCGTTTCATAGTCTATTTGCCTATTATCTATCTTCCCGATCGTAATCACTAATTTGCCACTGATACAGAAAGGTATGCTGAAAACTTGTACAAACTTGCAATTCAAGGACTGCATCATTCAGAATTTTCGGATGATGTTCATCGTTCTTGCGTTACGCGGTCACCGGATCTGAAACGCCAAGATGTGAAAAGGTGTGACAGTCGCATTTAAGGTAATGCTGGACAACAAAATATGTTGGCTCGCAGATTTCAAAGACAGTTTGATTGGAAATTGTTTTCAACAAAACAGAGTAATATCTGATAATTAATATATGAAGAAGACTGTAATCGGTAAGGTAGTAAAATATCAAATAAACTATAAACTAAACCAGAGGAAAATGTAGAATTGGGATTATTGACAAGTTGTTACCAACCATCAGATGTCTTAAGAGCTACTGATTACACCAAATGAACGAAACAGTTCCAAACGAAAAAGCAGCTTGAAATTTTTCCTGAAGGAAATGATAGTTTACGTATCTAAGTTCTCGTCTTGCGTCGCCTTGAATTCCGGAGTTAATAAATCAAAGCTTTGTCTTGCAACGACGGACACCGTTTCTTCTGCAATTCTTGGGATGGAACTAACAGCGTCTAGGTTTTAGTCAAAGACAACGAACTCACCCTCGAAAGCAACAATGAGCTTGTGTTTTTTGAAGGGCTTTTCGTCGTGCACTTCCAAACCAGAAGTCGGTTATTGTCACTCCGTGTCCACTGAAAGCCGTCAGTTTCCACACTCAAAGAGAAATGCGTAGTCTAGAAAATTTAGGTTGAAAATACAAATTTAAGTGAATGTACGTGAAATTGGAATAATGGCGTCATAGAAGTTATTATGAAGTGATAAAAATTTTAAAAATTGGTTGTGTGAATGTGTGCAGGGAGAGTGTCCAAAAGTAGGCCATCCACGGATAGACGATTTGATGACAAACCGTGTGAAAAATTGCCCAGAACATGAAAACGTTAAAAAGGTATACTATTGATCAATTTACAATTTTTGCGGGGCGTCTGCTGAGAATGATAATTCTATTGAGTTGTATAGCGGAGTAAAAAACGCATTAGGAATACAGGATGAATGCGGATGACGCCAACGGGAATTGATATATCATCCGGAGCAACATTACCTTCATTTCGGAACACGTACTGGTCACTTCGTGAATTCTTTAGGCTTCCCCTAAGTTAAGTCAGGACCTACTCCCGTTTAGAGTCTATAGACCCTGATTCCCGGTTCGTGACACGATGGCGATTACGCTCAGCAGGAGCGAGGAGAACTGGAAACACTGCAGCGATATTACCTGTGTATTGGAGGGACGCAACGGCATGCTGACAGTGTACACAGGTACACAGGTAATCGTTCGGATAAACAAATTTGTTAGTTTTGCAATTGCTTGTCACGTCGGTAGCACTACAATTCTTCGATGTGGTTATTCCGCTGGTCTTGTGGTTCACTTGATGAAGAAGCTGAGCTTTCCTAAATACAATTCGTAAGGAAAACCAATAGCTGCATCTCACAACTATGGTGTACGAGACATTGTCATTGGGTAACGCAAAATATGTGGCAAGTAGTAGCCCATAGAGTGCAGCACGTCACAATGTTGCTTCGTGGTAAGCACGGAGGTCATAAGACCACCGAACCAGGACTGCAAAAAATATCGTTCACATTGATGTCACTACACGGTCCTTCCAAGCTGTATCTCTTGACCGTATTAAAAATGATAAAATTCACAAATAATATAACCTGTATAGATGTACTGGTAGTGGGTAAATCTCCACTTAAAATATCTGAACTCCAATTACGCTGCTAACCCAACTCTTGTGGTTTTACTTCAATAGCATGAACATCAGGAGTAATCGTATCTACTGTGTATTAGGACTGAATGAATACTTCACAAATTTTTTTTTTAGCATACTTATCGACTGTAATTTAGATCACGAAGGCCTGTGCTCTCGTAATGGGGTCTTGCCGTAAATGAGCATTTCTTGGCATTGAAAACCATCTTGAGCCTCCAGTACCTTTCCCACTTTGTCTCAAAGCATAAAAAAGTATTCTGATTTCCAGAATATGAAGATGAATGATCACCGCTACACGGCATTCCGTACCCAATATCTCATGAAATTAAAAGAAAAACAACACTACGAAAGGACCACCTCAATGTCCAAGGATATATATATATATATATATATATGGAATTATATATATGGAGAGATAGCAGTATACTTAAGTTATAATAAACCGTAGAAATGTGCATCAGTTATCTCTGAAAGTGGTGAGTCATTTGTCACCAAAGAAAAACAGAATAGCGTATGCTATCGACAGAAAATGAAGAAATACCGTACGACACAGCCTGGCCACAAGGACAATTTGTAAAACATAATGTGCTGTTTTGTGACGCGGATATATTTTACTAAATATTGTGTTACTTTCATTATTATTTTTCTTGTAGAATCTCATGAAATTCTGTGCAACCTTTCAAGGCACATGTTACGAGTCATTTTATCCCAACGTTAGCTCAGAGTTCGCCCAAAAGTGTCGGGTATTGTGCTGCTTGGAAAGTTATTGCTAACAAATGCTGATTCCGCCGTTTAAAGCCTAATCATGTGATCAAGTTTTGCCGCTCCAACATATGTAACGTACCTGGTTGCGGAGGGAGACATAAAGCTTTACTTCACCTTAACCTCTCTGTCACAACAGACTACAGAATCTCTAGGCAGTGATTGGACCTCGTTAGATAGTAGGCTCCTATGTCTGGGATACGAGACACTGCGTATAGAGGGACTGTCAACAGTAGTGAAAACTCCAGTTTTCATCAATAACGGATCAGGTACAAGCCTTGTAAGCAGAGTAGTGGCTCAACGACTTGGTCTTGGCGGTGAAGCATGTGAAATCATGGTTCGGACTTTGAATGGCACAAAGGAAACTGTTTCTAAATCAGTAAGCTCCAGCGTTCCCTATTTGTGACGGCTCTTTTATCCAGGTAAATAAAGTCTTCACACCTGACGAGATCTCAGTAATTGATGTAGATCCACCCAACGACAATAGGCGTAAAAGTTGGGCCCACCTACTTGGTTCGAGTTCAAGAAGCACAGTTGTAACAAAGTTTGGGTTTTATTTGGTTGTCACGTACCCGAAATCTAAGGATCAGTACAAAGGATCAAGCTTTCGCCGTTCGATAGCCTTGGTTGGATCTTGCGATGTCCGTTGTATGGTGATTCACAAGATAATGCTGCTATGATCAACTGCGTGCAAAGTATGGAAATGCTGCAGGAGATAAAAAGGGCTATAAGAGGTAGTTTAGTGAAAGCGAACCGGTAAGAGGGAAGGCGGAATCTTTTGATCAAGCTTAAAGAAGTATTAGGTATTTTGAAGGGCACTACGACATTGGGTGACCGTGGTACAATGGTAAAAATGAGCTGCCTCGTAGTCGTCAAGTGGCAGAGTATCGTTAGTCACTACTCAAAGAAAGTCTGCAGAACAAGTCAGAGCTACTCTCAAAGTACCATCAGGTCATTCGCGATCATGAACGCAAAGAATGCGTGAAAACCATAGTTCCAGAAAAGGATGCTAGCAGAAAACATTGGTTTCTGCCACAACACTACCTCTTGAACCCTAACAGGTCTTGAAAGGTAGTATTCGACTGTGTGATAGCGCTTTGCTCAACAAAGTCCTATTACGAGGACTTGATATGGCCAACAACTTAGTGGGAGTACTTCTCAGGTTCCGCAGATGCGTCGCGACCCTTTCGCCGATACTGCAAAGACTTTCTTGAAAGTTAGATTTGAAAATTGACGGGTAGGCTTTACTTTTCTTGTTTTGACCCGATTTCTATTTGAAAGTGAGTCCGATGGTGTACGAAATGACGTCCATCCGTTTGGCGTTACTTCATCGCCTTTTAGTGTCATTCTGGCGTTACGAAAATCTGTTGAGTGCAAAAACTTCGAGTTTTATTCATTGGATGTGTCCGCGATGAAGAATAAATTTTATGTAAATGATTGCTTGTTGTCACTACCGAATGAGAAGAGAGCGTTACATGCGGCAAAAGTTTTGGTTGAGGTAACTCGAAGAGGTGGGTTTCACTTAATAAAATGGGTACTGAACGGTCTTAGACGGCTGTCAGAATCGACCAAGGGTGGTACATGAAACACTTGCTTCAACTCCGATCTACAAAACATTATAGACTAAAGGGCATCAGGCCTCCAATGGAATAGTCATGATGACTGTTTCCTGTTTTCACTTGATTTGTCCGAGGATCCATTAACGATTAGGGGTATACTAAGATATGCTGCTTCACTTTATGATCCATTACAGTTTGTAGCGCCAATGTTACTGTCTGCTAACAGGCTACTCGAAGACGTTTATCACCAGAACCTAGGACGGGATACTGAAGTAACTAAGACGGACGAACAAAAATGGTCGAGGTTGCTAGACAATATCCGCTCTACAACAACTGTACTTATGAGTGTTTGTTATCAGAATTCATATCCCGTAGAACTTTTGAAGCGTACGTATTTTGTTATGTCTCTGAGATAGGTTACGGTGCGTAGGGCATCTGAGATTTGAGAGCGGCAATTACGGTCGCTGGTGCTTCTTGTTAGATAAATCACGCGCGGCTCTTCGAAAGGTCAAGACAATACCACGGTTTGAACTTATAGCAGCTATTCGTACTTGTTAACTCAGGGCATATCATGGTGGAACTGCAAATAAAATTGGTCACGTTTTCTTGTAGACAGGTTTGGATATAATATTGCAATATATCAAAGACGTGTCTGCTAGTCTCGCTACATTTTGTTGGTGATCGGGTTAAATGAATATGGACTGATCTGAGAAGCAACATTGGAGACATACTTCTACCAACAAGAACTTCGCCTGTGTAGCCCCTAGGATTGCCGTAACTGAACCTTCCAAGGGGATAGACATGTGGTTGACCGGCCCATCATTGTGGTGCCAAGCTGAGGAAAACCGACCGATGAACCCTCGAATGCTGTCTTTGATTAGGAATAGTGACGCAGAAGTGAAGCAGATCTGTTAGGCAACAATGAATGAAAAAGAATCGCAACTGACAACTCGACTTGTTGAAAACTTTTCATAAGGGTGGAATTTACTAAAAAACCATATCGTGGCTACGGAGATTTATTTTGTGTTTTTGTGCCATTAAGTTGTGTGGTACCAAGATTACTGCCACTCCGGGATCTTTGTCTGTGTTCGAAATGCAAGAGGTTACGAGAATGGTCGCTGAGTTGGCTCAGGCTTACCGCCTCTGAGATGAAGTTAAATTGTTAGGAATAAAACCTGATAGACGCGTTCGAACTCTGAACTTAAAAGTGTTACCAACAAGGCTGCACAAAGGTTTACTGTCTTCGTGGCATGGTTGTTCTGCGTTGTAGTTTACCCAGTGGTAAACTGATGATTCCACTTGCTCGTGGAGGAGTCACTGAACTTTTGGGGCAGCACCACCGCGAGTCACATCCTAGCCGGTATCAGGAAATACTCTTGGATTATAAACAGCATGGTAACCATCAGATGCATACGGCACTGGAAACTGCACTGTGATGTGGATGTTATAAAACTTCAACAGGGAATGTCACGTTGTGAAACAGACTGGCACTTTCCGCGACCAGGTGCAAACCATCGTGATGATTTGGGAACGGATGATTAGAGCAGCTAGGCGGATATTGTTGTCAGTCAGTTTTGATTAACCGCTGAGTGGTGAAACGTTACTGACATACACCATGGAGGTTGAACATATTATCAACAGTAGACATTTAATCCTCGTGTATGAGGACCCGGAGATCCCTACGTACTGGATCCTAGTGATTTATTATTGCTTCAATCCAACACGCCCCTTGGGCAGAGGAAATAGCGTTAGCAAAAAGTTACACCAAATGATGGCACCAAAAAGATACCCAGTGGTGATTTTTTGGAAAAGATGGGGCAGTGAATATCCGTCTGCAGAGCAAGCCAGTCGCAAGTGGCTTGAAGCTAAAGAATATTTGAAAGATAGAGATCTAGTTCTGCCAGTTGATCGAAGTGAGACCTGCGGTTCATTACCCAAAGGAATCGTTACCGAAATGTTTCCGGGTAATGGTGGACACGGTTGGCAAGCCTAAATGAGAACCACATCGAGTATTATTCGTAGGGATATTCAACCATTAGGTCTTTCGAAAGGTGTTGATTTCGCCTGTTGATACATTGCTAGAAAGTTGTATTCATGTGCGATTTTGAAGAGCATCCTTAAGCTAGCGAGGAGCTTCAAGTACATCTTTTCTCTCTCTCTCTCTCCTGAACGCATCGATCATTTTTAACTGTTTATTGAGCTGAGAAAATCGTGCCTTTTTTGTGGAGTCCGTTTAACATCGAAATTTGTTTGCTATCACGCACTCTGCATCTTTCCTTATTCACGACTGACCGCAATGTGTTTTAACTGACAATGTACAAACGCGCTACTTTGACTGCCCTTTTACAAATTCCTTCGCTTGTATGTTACGCACATTTGGCTTTGGACGCTGTTGTCGTTTGGGCTCACTTTCAAGGTATGTGCTCATGTATTTATTACTGACTGGTTTTAGTAGCAACGCACAATTATCGTGACCTCAAATTCTTGACTTCTGTTCTCTTTCACGAGACCCGGTCGCGATTCGAGTGTTGATTTGACGAGTTGCGATCGCGTTTATTGACTTCTCAGTGGATCAGTTTGACGAGGCTGAGTTATGGTTGAATATATTGAAATGCGCGTTACTCGTACTCAGACTGCCCACAATCAATATTCGGCACACACGAATTCGACACTCAATCTCATCAGCGATCTTTGATATAACAGAACTCGCACAACGCCATTAACTCAAAATCACTCCGCCGGTTTTCCAT
The DNA here is from genome assembly GCA_948099385.1 of Fasciola hepatica. Taxonomy (NCBI): domain Eukaryota; kingdom Metazoa; phylum Platyhelminthes; class Trematoda; order Plagiorchiida; family Fasciolidae; genus Fasciola; species Fasciola hepatica. Next base: position 11,970,862 of record CANUEZ040000019.1, read on the forward strand.
CGTTGTGCGCAAATTACCGCCCCTTCACCGCATGTACCAACATACACGGTTGTCCCGTATCACTTCTTTCTACATGCTCACATAAGGAAAAAGCAAAACGGCAAACCATCTAACCAAGTCGTAACATTTTATTCGACGTTTCCCTCGTGTTTCTTCCTTTTCCTCCCTGTATGAAGACGGAAAACTGACATTCCCGGTGGCTGTATCTACCTTCATGTGGAGGTCATTCGATTTTCCTCCATACGTATTCAATTACAAATCCTGCTACTTTTATTGTCACTTATACCCACGGACTCATATATCCCTTCATACTGCGCCTTCCAATATCCCAGGCCTTCCTCTTCCAGTTGTGATAATATTCGCCATAGTTGGAAAATCGATTTCCTTATACTTTGTTGACTGCTTTGTATAATGAACTCCAGCAATCATTCCCCGAAGATTGCCTTTGTACGTATTGACACGTCCGTTTTCCTTAATAACGCTTCCCCCATCGTGTTCGTGAGCGGCCGGATCTTTACTGTTGCCCATTCCCAAATTCAAAACTGATGTTCATCTACCGCGCAAACCTGTACAGTTTTACTTCACTGAGACGTTTTTCAGTACTACCATACTGTTGCTAAATTTTTACGACTCCACTTTGGCAATCTTTAAATGATTTACCTTCTTAAGTAACGCAGTACAGTCTGATCAGGCGTCCACGCGTGCGTCTTGACCATAGTCGAGAAATACATATTACTACTAAAATATCTTAACTGAACAGTGACGGTCCAAACATGTCTGTCGTCGCACAGTCCGCCTCCGTTATACCCACTCATTACGAACGCCAGACACTACTGATGAGAACACCCTTTTGTCACCAACTGACAAGAGCGATCACGTTGTTCCCTCCTTTGATCAAGTCATATTCATTTCATTTCATTTCTGTACTTTAGGTTGTCCTGACTAACCAACAATAACTTTCGAAGAACCACCTTGTGATACTAAAAATGGACTCTTTCCTATAAACTCTCCTTACGATTCAAGTGAGATTTCACTGCCTAACCAACTTTGACGCGCTCAGGAATAGGGATGATGAGGAGGAGAGCACCACGTACGCATATTTGATGAGTGAAAACGAACACAAAACCCGTCGTGTGCTCACACGGAAATTTTGTCCTGACATCCAGATGCAATACCATACTAGGTACACATACCCTCAATCTAAAGAGGCAGTTGACCAGCGACTGATTAATCAGTGATACGATTATTAAAGCGTGACTGACGCCAGGCTCCCTGTGAAATACTGTCCCACGGAAATAATAAAAATAGTGATCCCGAAATGAAATGGTGTATGAACACAACCGAATTTGAAGCATGGATTGAAATTATCTACTTTTGCAATTCAAGGCCAATGATGTCGCATGTAATCGCTGATGTAACACAAATGTATTTCACTCACAATCACCACAATCCGTAAGTAATTTGGGCATTCCGTTGCAGATAACTGCCTTTCCATCTGACTGTAAGCCGATTCTTTGAACTAGAAAACAGTAATTCTAGTCGTAGTGATGAAAACTAATGACAATTAGCTGAAAACTGCTCAATGAATCTGGATGGGCTCCTAAGAAGTGGCTATCACTTAGATTACAGACCTGAATAAAAACGTAAATCTAATATATGAGGTGCAACTCATGCTCAAGGCCTGAAAGATAAACTTATTCTTTCGGTATCAGCGGCGAACGGCTATACGGCTTCCCCCTGCACCACCGACCAATAAAGCTCTTACGAACTTCGTCAATCAGTTGTTCGCATTACATATTTTGAACTTGCTAGGAATTAGATTCCTTCACGATACCGAATGTAGCTGTAAATGTGGACCTCTAAATACAAGTTACTTCAAAAGAGAGTATTCTGTTAAAATGCCAGAGGAATCTACTGCTGATATATCGATGAAGAGGTATCCGCTACACCATCCAGTGTTAAATCCAACGAAACCCCAGTGGATCTGCACTGCTTTTAATAGAGCGGCATCATTTCAAAGAGTATCGTTGAATGAACACTTATCGTAGGGCCCTAGTCTGTTCCCGATTTTTGTGGGTAGGCTTTCGCAATTTTCTCAGAATCCGGTGATTCTGTCCCCTGGTATTGGAAGTATATATAATCTCGTAGGTGACAGTGCCCGCGGAAGACCAGGACGCCTTTCAGGTTCTTCATTCGTCCAATGTTGACACTAGCAGGCTTGAAGTATTAAGGATGAATGAGCTTCCATGCAGAGCGGTTTTGTTGTCATTTCATGCCAGTGTTTCTTTAAGGGAAGTTGCCATATGTGTTCGGACACCTATTCGCGTTGACTATATCACAGGTAGACTTCAAATGTCTTAACGTTGGTGATTGGTTAATATCAGTTAAAAAGATGCAGCAGCAGCAAAAGTTTTAGTCCAGGGGTTGAGTCGTTTAGTCAGTCTTGGGGAGTCTCCAGTTCTGATAAAGCTACTGAAAGTCTAAAACCACTCACCACAAACCGTACATCATCGGATGTATTCGACTATGCTTGCTTGATCCGGTTATTTTGGCTCCTGATGTATTTGACTCGGCCGTTGGTTTTGTCGTGACATTCCTATTTGAACGCGTTCTTTTTCAGACACAATTCTCGTTGGTAATGCGTTCTGGCCACATAACTGAGGTTTGTATTTATTTATAAGCTTGTAATTTATTAATGCAGTATGGCAGAATTGCTGAACCAGTCTTGTTCTGATTTTGGATCCGCTTATATGACTGCACGTTATTCTGGTTACGAATAACGAGTTACACACCTCACTCATTACTCTAGGGTTGTGAATCTCGCACGGGTTACGACAAAGTGGCTCTCTTCCCGTACTGCGCCCAATAATAAAATTTATACAAAAATCCCCGTGTTAACAGCCAAGTATACACTGACCGACTCTGATCTGTGTGTCTGTTTACTTGATTTATCGGGTTATTTGTTCTATTGCCATCGGCGATTTGTCCAAAGCGATTAGGAGCAATCCTCAGTTTACCAAAAGGTCGGTTCACAGCCACCTAGAGTCAGTTAATCGACCCTTTCTCCTCATTTACTCCACAATGAGTAGGAAAGTCCCTTACTCATTTGTTCGAGAGTAACTGATGAGTTGACTGTGGCCGCGTAACTCACAAAAATAATAATTGTTTATTTCGGGGAAGCACAAAACACGCATACAAACGATAGTGTGATCAGACATTTACAGTTAACGTAGATAAACTTATACACACCAAGGAGTGTTGGGGAGAGTTTAAATGGACACGTTGGTGGAATCAAACGAGATGCACGGCAAATTTGAAAGTTAAGTTCAGATGGTACGATCTGTTCGAACCAAGTGGAGATTGCTGAAAACAGAGCGTCATACGTGAGAGAGAGACTGGAAATGCGTTGAAACAACCGGGTTAACGAAAGACGATGAAAAGTAAGTTGCTTCACCCATATAAGGAGTACACTTATTGTGAGAAGGATACGAGGCAGCGGTATACCGCGATAAAAGATTGGGACCTTCGTATGAAACTCGATTCTGGAACAGGAAGGGAGTGTGACCGGCGGAGAAAGGTGAACCAATTAGCAAGAACATTTGGAGAATTTGATGTACGATGGCCGTGAGATACAGATGTTTTGGAAATGGACGCACTTTAAGAGAGAGGTAGCAGTATGACTGTGAAGTAAGTGGCCGTACAATTCACCAAAATGCGTATTAAATATAGTACTTCCCGTCAAGTTTACCGCAAGTTTTTAAATAGCCCTACTGGACTGCAGAATGATACCAAAAATTATCGTGCACCCTCTTAAATTTACGGCAAGTTTCTAAGTAGCGCTCTGTCGAGGTTCAGCCTTAATATTCGTCTGGCTGGCTCTTCGCAGGAAAACTGAAGAAAAAGGTTGAGTGTAATGAAATGTAGCCTGGAGAAAATGAGAATAATACTCTCAGCTTTGTGGCCAATTTGTGTCCACCTCACTACAGAGATCAGCGACGATGGAATAATTGGTAATCTTGAGGTTCCAAACGTTCGCGTTTGACTAGTAGCTTTCGTGACGTGACGTGTCATAAATGCGGTAAAGTTGATCACATTTCATCCGTTTGTCGAAGTTCTTGGATCGAAACTGTTTCAAAACCGTTCAGAAACCAGTCGGTTTTCGCTACTGCTCTGATCGGTTTTCGAGTGATTTGCTCTATTACAGTGATCGGTGTCCGAGAGATTTCGGAGAGAACCCCAATTAGTTTAAATCGATTGTGTGATATTATGGATATACTCCATTAGGTTCGATTTTTTCCCCCAAATTACTTTTTCCCTCGCTCACTTTTATCTTCCAAACGATGAAATCCCACTGACTACTCTTATTTTACCCATTTACCAGCCCATGAATTAGAACGACCTCCCAAGCAGCACAAGTCCCAACCCTGTTGGGCGCTTCCCAACAGAATGTTAGGGTGTCGCATCGAAGCAGTAAGAATCACATAAACTGTTAGTAAATTTACTAAGCACTATAAAGAGAAGATGTCCTTGAAATTTCCAGAAGCCAATCCAGGTCGGAACTTACTGCACTCTTGACAGCGGTTATCCGTTGTAAAGACCGTAATACAGTATTGAATATCTTTGTTATTATATGTGCATCGAGCAAGAAAGCAGCGTACTATCTACTTTTGTGTATTTTTCAAGATATTTAAGCAGCTTATGTGTAATACACAAATATCCATTATGATGAAATAGTCATGTAGTACACATTATTGTGGGAGTGTGTATTGGAAGGTGTAATCCGCATAATTATTATTATGCAGTGAATTTCATTGTCCTGTCACTGTGCCTATTTTACAGTCTTCTAACTACAATTTACTTTGTACTGTCCAAAATGAGCAAGTGACAGAAGTATCGGGAAACTTAAACAGAATTGTTGATGGCTCGAAAGACCTCAACGACAAAGAGATTATGATCATAACATAAATGCGGCGGTTGATCAGTTCATTATCATTGAACCACGAGATGCTGTTCGTGGTAGTCAATGGCTCGTGGGGGAACCCATGTCCATCATAAACAGACGTACTAAGCGATGATTTATCAACGCTTGAGGTCACGGCGAATCAAAAAGAATACACGGGTGAGTAATTTTTGCCTATTGCCATATTATTCCACCATTTACGATGGTTTTTCTAATCTTATTATTATTTTTATTATCATTTCTGCATAAATTCAACTCATTTACGTGCGATCATATGTTCACACACACACAGTATATACCTATATATGATTTTATAATAATAAATATATATATATATATATATATATATATATATATATATATATATATATATATATATATATATATATACGTATAGTTTCCATTTCGTTTGCATTTTTGTTTCCGTTCTTTTTCCCATTTCCGCGTGTAACATTCTATAATCGTAAATACAATTACAACAATACATTCTGTGAATATATTTCAATGTCCAATGGATCACGTTCATCTGTGTGCTGTTCGTCCCATTGGGAAATAACCGACGAGGCTAGCCAATGGTTAGAATCAGGATAGTGACTGTGTTTCATTAGAATAGTGGTTCGCGCACGACCGATTATTCACTTGCGTTATTCACAGCCGATTGCCCGGACCGCAATAGCTCAGCTAGTAGGGCATTAGCCCGGTACGCGGAGAGTCGCCGGCTCGCGGCGCCCAACTTTTCAATGTGAAAAACGCGAGCGGATTTTCCATTACTATGATTTTTCACGGTTTCTCCAGTAATGTGATGCTATTTCATAGCGTTCGGTAATAAAAACAATGCAGATTTTTATTTCAGTTACATGTGACTCTATATTATACTCGAACTTTCTTTTTACATGCATACGCACATACGTACATGCATACATACATACATACATACATACATACATACATACATACATACATACATACATACATACATACATACATACATACATACATGCATATATACATATTTGAATATAGTGTGTAGGAATACAGAGTTAGTTTGTACACGTTCGCAATCAACAAAGATCAGAAAGACCACTGGAGGATCCATGTGCCACATAAAATGAAGTAATTATAGCGGAATTTCCCTTGCATAAATTTGTTTGATGCGCTTGTTGTTAAATTCTTCTTGAACCCATAAGTGTGTGAACTGGTTGGATAGCTTATACAGTGATCATCGTTTTAACTGTTTTTTAGCTCAGCATAATAACTGGATTAGAATAGTGCCACACGGCTGAGTAATGACAACTCGACGATGAATGCACTTGCAACAGATGACAATAGAACGCATGGCTACTCCTGTTTGGTGGGATTAGGGACCGAATAAATTCTATAGAACATTGAGTTTTAAAGCCCGCAAAGCACAAGGAACCAAATAAATAAGCACAAAGTTGTGGAAAAATACATCAAAAATGGTGTTAAGCACTGCTCATTTTCTGCAAACTATCCATAGCAATATATTATACGTTACAAACCCAAGAAATTGTTTATTGCGGTCACTGTTGACAAACTTCAGCGCTATACGAACTTTCCCTAATAGTCACTTCAACTAAGCCTTGGACAGTCATTGCACCTAAAGTGATGGAATCCAAACCCAAAATGGTTTCGATCCATGACCGCTTGTCTAGACCTGGGGGAAGATTTACCTTTATAATTATAAAATCTGATTCATCATGCAGCGTGGAACGCTCAACTCACCATTGAAAACTATGGAAGCACTGTACAGCTGTTTTATTCTTGTTGGGAATCACCAGCAGTGCACATCCACCGGGCCCCCACGGGGACTCGAACCCGGAGTGAACGATTGGGAATCGAACACCTTAACCACAAGGCTATCCGGACTGACCCTCAACGGTTTGTAGAAAGGTGCAATACCTTGTAGTATAGATGTTCAACAAACCGTTAAAGGCCAGCCCGGATAGCTTTGGGGTTAAGATGTTCGATTCACAATCATTCACCCAGGGTTCGAGTCCCCGTGGGGGGCTCGGTGGATGTGCATTGCTGGTGGTTCCCAACAGGGATGAGACAGCTGTACAGTGCTTCCATGGTTTTCAATGGTGAGTTGAGCGTTCAAGCTGCATGATGAATCATATTATATACAAATCTAATCTCCTACTACTCAATTGAAAATTATAAAATCATCGTTATCCGACATATGAACATCTAGATTCGATCACTTTCATTTCTTGATTCAGGGATAAAAATTTTCTGATCGGCGAACTCATGATTTAGTTGAGGTTACGTAAACCCGACGGAGTGGTCGTTAGTGACCTCAAGACCAACAAAGTTCGGTTTGTGAGAACGTAGCTGCCTCGATCGTCCTGAACAAATGAACATTTTCCAGACATCGTGTTGGATTTATTTTCTCGAAAATCTCTGACTCTTGCTTCCTATTGCAGTTTTTCTTCGGTTGCATACATTTAACTGGGCTGGTCTTCGCGAGTTTTCTGTCGACCTTGCTTTTGACACACTTTCGTTTTTTGCCGATTGTACGCGCTTCGTTCTCTTTTCACCCCACCGTTGAGTTCGTTTGCTTTCTATGTATTTATAGTATCAGTACTACCTCAGTGCCACGATATATAGAATACGCTATCGCGTCTGTCTACAAACTCTAGTCTTCCCTATTCATTCGATCGAGGAGATTTCGTTGATAGTTCCCTTCGAGACTCAATAGGAGACCTGTTCCTAAGCCACAGGTCTAACGGCTACTATAAGCGAAAAGTGTGACGTTGCGATGCGTGATCTCAGAGTTAATCGAAGATCGGTAAGAAACTGCCTATTAGCAGTGCAATTACTGGCCATCCTATAGGCGTTGAAGTAGATACACGTCTAGTTAGGTCACCTTAACAAGCGTACTGTGTCCAGGGTTCAGTATGAGACAAAATCCTTCACACACCCAGTCAACTGAAGTCTGTGTCATTATTTCTGTCTGGCCCAGAACGAACTTGGTTTCCACGGGTAGAATTCACTAAACTCAGTGGCTTAGTGACTAACCGATATCACATCCCTAACCAACAGTGCTGTAACCAATTTTGTGTGGGGAAAAATCTCAAGTAAACATGACGCGAAAATGTTTCCTACTGGAAGGTGAAATTCCAATGGAAGTGTTTTTTTTAATTACATGCTTGCGCATGAGTCCAATGGAAGGGGATACCCCATGGTCATAAAGGCTCATTGCATTACTAGGGACAATGGGTAACCAGACCCTAAGACTTAGAATGAAGAACCACACAGGGTCCCAATAGTTCAGGTGTAGTAACGAGCAGGACGAGAGTGGAAATTGCTGTCTACTCGGTTCTAGGGGATGTAATGAATGATTGGAGATTTGCTATAGAGATTTGCTAGTAATGGAAAAATGTTTCTTGCAAAGTAGGTTATTGCAACGAGGGAGCCCAACCAGCACATTAGGAATCATAACCTCAACTGTGACAGCTTCCCAGCTATTGTAAAATTTGGCTAATCTAAGGATAATGTCGAAAGCGGGGCCCCAATTTTTTCTCAGTTTTCCGGGAACCAGTCACCGTGAAGCGGACTTGCAACGTTCACATCCGACTGCGTAGCACATTTTCTACCCACAATGTTCCCATCCACCATCACTTGAACTGGCGTCCTAAAAGATTAATAAATAGACTTACCGGTCTGCTATCATAGACTGCTGAAGAGGACTTTGGGCTTATTTATCTAGTACCGACAAATGCTGGTCCCTTCTCGTCTAACCCATTTCACCGGTTCACAAATCTCTTCCACGAACAACTGCAGTAAAAGGCGCTTTATTCATTTCACATAAGTTGACTGCAAAACATACAAGAAACGGATTGCCTAGGTCGATTAACTTGACTTGTCCCATTGTGTTTTTGCCACTAGGTTTCTAAAACGGCGGCAAATTAGATCAACAAATGAATGGACCAGATTACCGTAAATATGGACCTGCTTTTGTGATTCTTGGCCGTGTCACGGAGCTATTTTTGTACAGTTTTGTTCACATCTCCGTTCCTGAAGACGTTTTTCTCACAGACAGCGTCCAAGAAATTTATACGGAGAGCTATTGCTTGCCATCTACGAGGTCGCCAATTATAATTCCCTTGAAAACGAAACGACCGTTGGCTCCAAAATATTTTTTCTCAGCTGTCAAACAGTTGCACAATATACGAAGCATCATGTTGCGAATAAATTTGCCAATAGAATCTTCGTTGGTGGAGCTCAAAATGGTTTCCTGGAGAAGTCGTATGCATGGATGTTTAACTTACCAATTCTTTTCAACGTAGATGACAATCCGGGGGGCTACTGTACATGATTCACCGGCAGACTAGCATTATCTTCATTTCTTTCCTTAGTCAGTGTCACGGAGTTCATCGTTTATTACTCACAACGGGCGATGGGTGTTTCGATACATGAGGTTGACTGACGATGTTACTTTTCTGGCCATTATCAATCTGACCTTATTATTTCATCTTCCGATTAGGCAACGACTCGGTAATGATATTGTTCCTTAGACAAGAGAACCATCGATCGATTAGATCGTGGCTCGTACTTGCCGTAGATCTAACACGCATCATTCGAAGCAAACCGTGGTCACGCCTCTCCCCCTGCAGGCTGTCACACTGACAGTGGCACTTATCAACAAGAGTTCAGTTCATCCGTGATAGAGTTCAGCAGCGTGAACGAAAGTCATGGCAGAGCAAAGAGACTGCGAGGACAAAGGGCGAGTGACAGCTGCCAAGTCAACCACAAATCTTTGTTTGGAAAGCGGTGCGAGTGGGGGCTTAACACGAGATAATAACTGTTTTTTTTTGGAAATTACAATGTGAAATCAGAATATGCCCATCAATTAACGTGGAAGTTGCACAACACGAGGTTAAAATGTAACTATCAATAAAGCTACTCTGGAGTAATCTTCAGAAGCTTTTTGAGATTACGTATATGATGCCCTTCTCTATCTGCATAAAGTGTCCTACTGAACAATAGTTCAAACTTTACCACTATTGACGCGAGACTATGGACAACTTTAAACTTGAATTGTGTTGTAACAGATCACATGAAACCCCAACGGTCCAAGTATTATGACTGTCAAATTTTAAGAACAGCCTTCGTGTACTCAGGGGATTTGAAACTGTGGCAGCAGTAGTTATTAATCGTGACCATTTCTTTTACTTAACATGTAGTCGTTCAACATTTTGTGAAACCATCTTGTCCACATGTTTCCAAAACATTTGAAAATTTCTTATTTTTCCAGTAAAAATACTAATCAGAATGAAATATGAGAACAACGAGCAGGAATAACAAAGAAATTTGTCACCCTATTCAGTCAGAATCATCTCAAGTCCTGTAAAGGATATTTGAAAGTAAGCGATCGATAATCGTTTGTACTCCAACTAGCTGGTGGGAAACGAGCAAGTCTAGTTATAGTTAATTCCGGCCAGATTCGCAAACAATGACATCATCTGTGCCAGATGGCGTTGTGCATTTTGGCATTTCAAGTCATACGCGTCGACGAATTATGCAGGCTGTTACCAATCTGATCCCCCGATTGACGGATCGTCAGGTTTTCAAAGGTCTGCCGGTACAGATATCGGAATTTGAACTTTGTAACATGTGCTATCTACTTCCAGATGTCTTAGTTAGTGAACCCGTTTGCCTTGAAATTGATCTGGAAACTCCGATTCATGTGGTTGGAGATATTTTAGGACAGTATGTTCATCTATTACGAATTTTTGACGAGTTCGGATATCCGCCAGGAAAACGATACCTCTTCCTGGGCAACTACACATCTCGGAATCCGTTGGGAATTGAAACAATCGCATTATTATTTTCTTACAAACTGCTCTATCCACAATCTATTTACTTACTTCGAGGACGCTGTGAATGCTCAACCATCGGACGTTTATATGGATTTTACGATCACTGCGTAAAAAGGTTCAGTCGACGCTTGTGGCACGAGTTGACTGCTGTTTTTTCCTATCTTCCCATTGCTGCCATTGTGAACAACCAGATTCTGTGCGTACACAGCGGTTTGTCACCCATGTTTCTGACATCTGAACTGTCCTGTATGGCCCAGCTGAAATCGTTACTTTTTGGTTTGGTTACAAGACCCACTGATGTACAGCCTTATACAATCACAGCTCATCTGATCTGGTCAGAACCGGACGAGGATTTGATCGGTTGGGATCAGAATCCTGTGGGACTAGGCTATTTGTTCGGACCGGATGTAGTACACAAGATCTGCAAACGGGTCAATCTTCAACAAATTATTCGTTCCAGTGGATTGGTACAGAAAGGTTACACAAAATTTGCAGACACCCCCCTGGTGAACATTTTCAGTGCCCCCGATTTTGAGGATACGTATGAAAATAATGGAGCAGTACTACAAATCAGTTTGAATGAGGCACGGGAAATTAAATGCACAGTTCGTCTCATACAACCGCTGATTCATATGCGCAACAAACGTACAACACGAATGAATGTCCGATTCGAGGATCTGACCAGCGATAATGCCACGACGGAACCAAAACCGATGTTCGTATGAGCTACCTACAGCTAGGAGAGAACACGAAGCAGGCTATCCCCTAGTACTACTATGTATCTCTAGAGTGAGACCGACAACTAACAAGTTCGAGATGCGAGGACAACAGCGTTGTTGTCGATCCCGAAATACGTTCATCCATCTTCATGTTGACGATGAGGATGATGAACTCACGAGCATCTACATGCTCGTGATTTGCTCATTCGAAGCAAAACTGAAAAAAATGTAAAGATAAAAGTGATATTTTGACTAAATCTTGAAAGGGTAGCCACAAAAGTTTACCAATAAAAAACAACTTTTCTACTCCATTGTTGGTACGTAAATGGATAAAAACTGTAGAAACAGTTCGCGATTGATGAACCGCATCGGGGTTGAGATTTCCTTTGACATTTCCTAATTAATTTCGAAATAATGTCAGCAGTACTCGGACTGTGAAAAAAGTATTGAGGACTACCACTAGATTGGCAGTTTGAGATATCTTTCTCTCTATACGATAATGACTTTAGCAAGCCCATTTGGATAATTTTTCAATCTCTAAGCTACACGAATATTAGGTGGTAATTCGGTTTAGTGTTTTGGTGAGAGCAATGCAACACAAATGTGAAGGAGTTATGAACGTGATTTTCTGAATATACGCAAGATACGAAAAAGCCGTCATTGTTTTCGCTGTTAGTCAGTACCCGAATGGGATGATAATAACGAAGAAATAATTACGTCCAGTCCCGCTTGGTACCAATAAAGATTGGAGCTGTGTGGGTGAGGTGTTGTGGTTATTGGAGTGAATCATCGGTCTTTCATAAATGACGATTTGAAGCAAACTTTTCGCAAAGTCCTGGATAAACTAGGGGAAGGGATTGCAGTTGTAATCGTATGCGAGAGTGCTTCTTGTCACTTGAAATTGAGAACAGTTTCTGCAGAGCCAAATCATCCTAGTTGAATAGATTCGACCTAGTCCTTAGTCTCCCATCTTAAATCCTATACGTAACATGCACAGTGTCATGACTGCAAAAATAAAGAATCGTATACGATTTGGGCACATAGCAGTCTTGCCAGAACCTCCAGATTCCACAATAAAGAAGAGGGACTGTCAGTCAGGTCAGTGTTTCTCTCCTTTCAGGCTTCGTCATCCACACAAAACGATACTACATTAGAGCCTTTAGTGAATCTGATTTTCTTCGAATATATTCTGTCTTCATTCCATCGCAAATCTTAAAAAGCTCTTTTCTTTTCGGTGGTAAAGTTAAAGTAATGGAATTTTACTGGGATCGTGTTCGGTCAGCACTGAACAGGATTGTTGCTGCCCTTTCCCAATCCCAGTCGGACAATGACGATTGGCTAAAGAAGAATTTCTTGCCGATAAAATTTGCTGAGAGTTTAATCGTGGGAAATTGCACACCAAACCCTTACAAGTCAGGCCATTGAAAGCTGTCGTGTTCATCAAAATAGCACGTACACCTAACCTTAACTGCTCCTTTGAGGGATTCAAGGGCATCAGAACGGCTAACTGCGAACAGTAAGTGAAGGGAATCCCGTGTGAGGTTTTTGCTGAGAGACAGAGGTCAGAACGGCCGCAGACGACGTATGATGAACGGTTTATCAAAGAAATACCACTGTCAAGGTTTGATACAGTACGCGAGTTTCAATTACTGTTGATGTGGCCACATAGGGCCCCTTCGGTTACCTGTGTAAGGGTCAGGCTACAGGCCGCCACATTGGAGTTCCATTATTTTAAATGTATGAACCTGATGAGACACTTACTAAACTTGGATCATGAAGTTTTCTGGTTTTGTAGTTCCAATTCAGGCACATGCGACCCCCAGTGGAAGATTTTGGCCCAGCTTACTACAACTGCGTAGAATAATCGAAGTCAAAAATTGCATCTTTGGAAAGATTTGTAGGAATGGCGGCGTAACATCGTCGGAGGCTCTCTTACAACCACATACTTTTGCCATCTGTATTTATTTTGTCCAGAGAGAAAACTGTCAGAGTTAGAATACTCCATTGCCATTAAGTGTAAAGGTTTATTGAAATCACACATAGAAATTCAGCTAGTCATTTCGAAAAACCCCTTTAATCTGGTTTAGGCCAGATCCCGTGATTTCTATCATGATTTTCTTTTGTATTCATCAAACGGTTCGTTTGCTTTCCATGCACTTTGACCACCAGTTTCCACTTCGACCAACCACCAACCCACCCGGCTTCCACTTCAGCGTGATAATCTGTTTGTTCAATCCGTTTGTGCCACGCAATTTTAATTTCGTTTATATGACAGTTGTCCATTAACCGCAGTTGTCATTTGCCTAACTGAGAAGACGTAACATAGCGAACACAGATCTGTCTTTTCGGTACTTCACCTCAGGCCGGTACAGTACACATGCAAAGTTTTAGGGTTATTCGAAAATGTGATCACGAGTATTACCGTAAAAGCCGAAGAGTGGGTGTCAAATCCGTTTCCGTTGTATTTGTGTGGGCGCATTAACCAGCAGGTTCACCAGTTCTGTGTGTCTGTCCCACCATCATATTGACCTTCGCCCACGAGAGCTGTAGTGTCTTGACAAACTGTTTTTGCGAGCACAGGATTGGTCTATGTAACCTGATTGCAATCGCCTCAGTCGTAGACAGGGTTCGTTGTAATACAATACACTCATTTCAAAAGCTTTGTTCCCATGCTGCATAAACGAAACTTAATACGTTGCTTGACGTACACAGCGCGCCGAGTATGCTCCAAGGACTAACTTACCAAAGCTTTGGGATCTATCAGCAACTCATTGAGAGAAAAAGGATACCCAGATAGTTTTCTAAAACAACACATGAAAGCAGATCCTCGATCAAGATACCCCAAAGTCCCCAAAAAGATCGTATTTTCTCGGATAGAATTCAAAGGAGATGGGGCTGCAGAAATACTGGCCCGACGGTTATCTAATGCGGCGACAAATACGCTCTACAAAGCCAAGCTGAAAATCCCTTTCAAAACTAAACCATGCTTACAACTGAAACTCATAGACAAGCTGCTTGACTATTCTACCTCATGCTGTGTATATCCTTACTCTTGCTCCTGTGCAGCGAGATACGTCGGAAGATCAACCAGGCTCTTGTCCGATAGAGTCCAAGAAACTGTCCTTCATGGTTGACCAAAGGAATCAATAAGGCGGTAAACAGCGCACTACTTACCCATGCAATCGATACGGCTCACACACTAACGCGAGATGGGTCATTTACCGTTATCTACCGTGTGTCAGCAAACCGCTTCAAAGGGGCCAGACAATGAACCCTGTCTACGACTGAGGCGATTGCAATCAGGTTACATAGACCAATCCTGTGCTCGCAAAAACAGTTTGTCAAGACACTACAGCTCTCGTGGGCGAAGGTCAATATGATGGTGGGACAGACACACAGAACTGGTGAACCTGCTGGTTAATGCGCCCACACAAATACAACGGAAACGGATTTGACACCCACTCTTCGGCTTTTACGGTAATACTCGTGATCACATTTTCGAATAACCCTAAAACTTTGCATGTGTACTGTACCGGCCTGAGGTGAAGTACCGAAAAGACAGATCTGTGTTACGTTTTCTAAATTCAGATTACGGGGAAATTCCATGAACTAAAATTCAATTGTATCGCTTACATGACCTTTCTCTCTGGTTTTGGATTGACCCACGGTCATCTATGACCCGTTCTGTTATTACGTCATAAGTGCCTGGGTACCTCCACAAGGCCTAAACGTTTGAACGATATTATCTTTCTCCACCTATGTGCTTTATCTGTGTGAATGACTGAAAAAGGCCATCTCTCTGTGATCGTGTAATTTCCCATAGCCACGCTATTCCGTTTGTTCTTCACCAGGCTTCTCTGTGCTTCCTCGGACCATTACTTCTCCTCTAACCAATGACTGGTCAAAATGCCCCCATAAATAAAGACCTACTTTGTCAACCACTTGACTCAGTCCTTCACCGCCGTCTCGAACTTTTCCTGTCTATTGTTGCTTGGGTGTCTTGAGGCCTTTCTTGACTGTATTGACTCTGTGGTCGGTTTGTCCACAATCTGAGGCATGTTATTGTTATTGCTTGATAATTTGATCTATAGTACACGTAATGACGCGAGCTTGTGTCCTCTGCATTTAGACTCATGTTTCGATTATCTGTGAGCCATTCCATTGCGAACGACAATCCTGTATTTGGTTTCCTGAGGAAAATTTGAAGTAAGCAATAAAAACACTTCTAGATAGTCTGAACAACACAACAGCAATACGTCTTGCGCCTAGCCCGATCAGGTTACGGTAGATCAGAAAGACCTTATGCATGTTTACTGATAGACCACGTATGTATCTTTCTGTAGTAAATTCGGGGTTCACAATTTCACTTTTGAATTCACGTTTCGAAAATACTTATGTCGTTTCATGAAGACGATCAAAAGGCTCTCTACTCCTAAGAGAATTAGAAACCAACAATCAACTACTATCGTCATTATCAGTAGCCGAAATATACATCCGAAACTCCAAGGGTGAATCCGGAATTACTGATTGCCGTGTGACACTCGAAAGCAAACCGCTTACAGTTTATAAACACATCAAGTGAAATGCATAGAAACGTGGGCAAATGAGAAAACCCACGTACAAAGCATCTTCAGCACGAAAGTTCATCAATACTGACAGATAATCATGGTCGACATTCAAACCTTGTAATGACATAGTCTCACGAATTACTTCTATATTTTGTCACACAGTCAAAGACCACTTTTAGCACACCCCACCCCCCTCCCCTGGATTCTTCAGGTTGGACACAGAAAGATGTGGCAGATACCACAAGACGTTTAATCTTGCTGGTAGGGCTCGGAAAGTGTAGCCCTCCTTCAATTGTCTTAGCACCACGCTTTTGTAATTTTAGTACATCTCACTATTGGGTAATTTTTTCCTGAAGAAAATTGGACTCCGTAAAGCGTAATACATATTGTTGGAAGAGTTCAGAAATCTCCTCCTTCCAAAGTAGACTATAAGGAAAGTAATTTTTCATAAAGTCAAAGCCTGTTGATACTTTGTCTAAAGCTCGGCATTCTTCGAAGGACAACGCAGCTTCTTCCGTAAAATCAACATACTCTATATCGTACAAATTCTTCGCTAGCCCTTCCGGAGTATCAACCATAGAGGCAAAATATGCAAAGGTGAACTTCACACCCTCAGGATTGACCCTAGCTTTATAAAATCAAAAACTGTCTTCATTACCACAAGCTAGTGCTTAGAACAAAACCTCTCCTTTCCACGAGCCTGTGTACTTCCAGCTTATTACAACCTATCTGTAGTTCAATATCCTTACTCTCAAAGTCATCGAAGTCAATACTTTCGGGATGCTTCAAGTGCCGAATACGGGAGGCTGATGGTAGGTTTCCAAGGACTAATATAAAATGTTGACGGAATAGGCTCTATAGATTTGAATTAAATATGATGTCAAGAGCCTGATAAACATATGAAACTAGTTTACACCTTTCCCTTCGAACCATGTTAAGCATCTGTACGGAGGTGGAACTCTTCGTGCCAGTTAAGACTACTCTTCCTTCCTATTCATCGTTAAAGAATGCTGAACCCAAGACTCTGTAGATCGGTGTATCAGCTACAAGACTCCCCTTAGGACCGACTACAGGAATCATTTTGCTCCAGCCCAGGAGCATAATACAGGTTACAGTATTGGAACTCTTGTCTAAAACATATCAGTTAACCATAACATTTCACATGGCGCATCGATTTTTCGATACGCTCCGAACCGATCTCGGTTCTGACACATTAAAGCGTAATACCTGTTACACCCACTGATCTCGGTGACATATCGGTTCAGTCCGCTAATTTGCTTCACTACCACACAACCTTCACGTCTACTTTTTGCTGACTTTTTTACTTTGTGATAGTTTTACTACTCCTTCTAACAACGAGTACTTCATTAGTGAGTTGCGAATTTCGGCCTCCTGCGGTGTTTACGGCATTCCTCCATACCGTGCAATGCAAGCTTAACTTCCGGATGGGAATCAACGTCGGTGTCTGTTGCGGACCCCTTTACGGTTAAAATTGCACTTTCAAGTTGCTATTGGCAAATACTGGTGTCGTTTAATTTTTTCCAAATCTTGCCACCGCCGCTGGTCACTTTTCCAATTTTCAGCTCCTAAGTGGTCAAGACCCACTTCCTGAAATATTGTGCAATTTTCACACATTAAAAGGAACTAAACAAAAAAAGACCACCTTACCGTTTTTTCTGCTGACTGAAATGAAATCGAACAGTTAGCTACTACCATACTTGTCAGTAACCAAAATATAAATGTTGATATCTATGGGTGCTGCCAACATTAATAAACACAATGTAATCCTTTACAATATGTTTAGCTCAGCTAATGTTAACTACCGATAAGAGTAGGTTTTTTCTAGCTTCTCCAACCATAAATATCGTACTTTTTTGCTGGCTTTTTGGCTGTTTTTTTTAGAACAAGTCAACTAGGAAGTCGATACAGGCCATAAACTCAAGGGATGAGCACAACTGAGAGACAAGAAGCGCGTTGGGCTGTCCAATTTGAACAACCACCCACCATGCACGACGTGTGATGGGTCTAGTTACTATCAGCAGAAAACTTGTCACAAAAGGGGAGGTTAGTAATAATTGAACTTCACAGAGGGTAGGGCTTTGTACCTTCCTTTCCTGTGATGGGCTTGCCATTTCAAGTCGAGTCAGAAATCGAAGAGTAATCGAGATCTGGGGATGCCTATAAAGTGCACCCATTTGGTTCACACGCCAATTGGAGGAGGTCATGGGGATTTTCACGTGTGATTGTAAGGCCAGTCGAACAGTGTGCGTACACTCAACTGCTTTTAGTTTATTTCGGTTAGTTTGGGAAACATGATGCCTCAGTAAACTGATCTGGGTAAGTCTCTAACAGCCACACACAAAAGAGAAAAGCGAAGCAACCGAGAATAGATTATGTAAGAGTAAAGTCACTGATGTAGTAATCGGAAAGATTTCTGAATACAAAAGAAACAGTGTCAAACTATTATGCTGAGTCACCCGTTACCTCTAGACTTCGAGCGGTTGAATCAATATTGGGTTGATAGCCGACATATGAATGTAGAAGACCTACGGCTTGCGACTCCCGAAAGTGTCTTCTAGCAGATTTCGAGGTTTTGTGTCAACAAATCCCCTCAGGCGACTGGGCAGAGAAGACCGGGGTCGGTAAATAGATGCGAAAGTGTATCGTACATATCGTGTCACCGAAACAGCCTGATATAATCAATACACAGGTGACAAACCACCGCAAAGTCACGGCAAGACAAACCAAGCTTGTGTGGGTATCAACGATCGAAGGTGTGCGACAAAGCTGAAGCCAACGGAAATCAAAAGCATGCAACCGAATAAACGTACCGTCGGGGAGTCAGAACAGGTGGTAGAGAAAACGTATTCAAAAAAGGTATTGGGAAAATATTCATTCTCTCCGAACGCTTGATGTCACTATACACGGGAAATAATTCAAAACTTGATGTGAAACTGATGGGGACTATCCTGACTCGCCATGCTCATGCGCTTTATTTGTTTCATTTTCACATTCACTAAGTAAAACCTGAATTGATGCCGCGCTGTACGATTATACTGATTGTCCGGACAATTTACCAGAACACAAGAATAACAGCACAAATCAGTAAACTAACTTGTTTTCAGTGAATTCTAACCACGACATTACATAAATAAACAAAACAAATCACAGAATGTCCTATTGGCACAAGAAGCATGGATCTTAGATAATCAAATATCCGCCCACTTTTTCTGCAACTGGAAGTTCAACAGGAACAGACATCAAACCGGCGACCTTCGGTTAACCGAAAAGAGAAGCTCCACCTCAACGGCTCAACTGGTAGAACAACTATCAGTTAAACGAAAGTTATGATCACGTCCCTGAAATTTTGGATGCGAAAAATGCACGCGGATTTCCCGTTATCTAGGTTCCACATTCTTCAAGCCAACAATACATTCCACAGTAGTAGTTCTGTATTTGTATTTCTTGTTAGTCTATACTTGCTCACGAGCACAGTGGAAAGGGCATATAAAACAACCTCAAAGACCCACCTTATCACAAGAATTAATTAGCTACCGTGACCCCAAGATCTTGAGTGATGGGGAATCACATAAGGTCCCAATGGGTCAGGTGTGTCAGTGAGCCGGACAACAGCAGATTGTTCTGTCAACCACCAATGTGACCGGCGGGTGTGGGGTTCAAACCTCTTACTTCCGACGTGATAAAGGCTTTTGACTTTTGTTCAACATCGACCGACACTACCTAACGAAAGCGTACATGAAGTGAGCGGAAGGTTAGCTACACCCGTAGGAATGTTCCAGTCCTCAACGAATACAGCTTAACAGAATAGGCCGTGCAGTTTTCCGGAGTCCTCGGAACTCGCCTACCCACAGACTGAAAGTAACCCAGATAAAATGAATAAGTAACATATTGAATGCCATTGTGCCATTCACAATATTTTTCCATCAATGTAGCGTTCCATTTTTTCTACTCCTTTTTATACTCTTTTGTACTTTAATTTATTTTCCTGACGGACCTTATCCAGGAGCAAAAATCAATAGCAGATCACTTTCATTCTGATGCTCCTAGTACCACTGTCCACTTTAAATGCAGTTTGGTATTATTTTTTTAATTACCGCAAATGGAACTTACCATCCTTAGTTATCAAGCATGTTCAGTAACAGCCAGAGTGTTCAGTTTGCAAAAGCACAAAAGGAAAAGAAACTCCGCGAGCCGAGGCTCACTAAGTGTATCAACAGGTACCAACACTTATATTAATTGAACGACAGAATGAATATCTCCACTCAGGCCGTTACACAAGTCCCCTTTCGACAAAAAACACTGCCCCCTGTGTTTCGTACTCCTCCAACACACCCCAGGAGTACTAAATTCCCAGGGACCACACTTCGGGCAGGCCATTCCAAAAGACCTTTACAGGGCTTCACACAAGGCCTCAACCAGGTTTATCCCTAAGACTCCTCATCCAACGCCGTCCCGCCGTGAGTGTAAAAAATGTAATGTGCGAACATCTGTTCTTCCGAAGGCGGTTGCATGTGTCCAATCTACAAAAGAACAACAAACAAACTCCACGAGTCGAAGCCCAGTAACTGTATTAGCAAGTACCAACTCATTCAATAATAGTGTACTGGCTCTTCGCTGACATCAAAACTACCAAACTCATTTAAAATACAGTTGCGAACTTAGAGCTTAGGTGGGCTTTGTTTAAAAATAGGCATCTTGTGTAATTAACAATTAGAATTGAGTACTCGTACTATTCGTAATGAATACAATATAGCTCCTGCGCGAACTACATATAACTGAGGATCAAGAACAACGGCTGAACGAGCAGTATACTGCGCAATCGTAATGTACAGTGTGTTTATTAAGTCGTGAAAAATAATTTGGAAATGTGTCACAACCTATCTGAACTGCATTCTGCACCGGGCTACTCTTATGCTTCTCAGAAGGCAAATTATCAAAAAATCCTCTTGGGCTTAGAGAGGCCAGCCTGATTGCTTAGACCGTATATTTTGCACATTGAAAAATATTCTCGTCCGTAAAAGCATCCGTGGAACCAAGATTATCGACGGGCAAATATCAGCATATAGTTGATTCCTAGGTGTTCTGCAAGGAGTTTGTCTAGTTTAAATGTTATGAAGCTAGTGGTTCAGATTGCTTTCTGATAGTCACATTGTATGCGGTAACAAGTTATTGTTATCAATACCAATTCCTTTCTGAATATATCAAACAATTAAAAAGTTGAATCTGTAGAGCTTGTAAACGAATGAAAATTACGACCCATATGGTACATATAAAGTACATTGAAGGCATGTAAATCTTATTTCGAAAGATCCTTGATGTGAACCATTAGGAGTATTACCACTCAAACAGTGAATCAGATGTTGTAGCCTCTCTAACACCATAATTTTTCTTCTATCACTCATTGGGATCCGTAAGTGTGTCATGACGTTGTCAATGCTAAGCGGATGGAATCAGCTTTATCAAGCTGTCTAACAAAGACGGATGTTGGTTAATTTTGTTGGTTCCGGTGGAATACAAATTAATTGCAAATACTGTGTGTACGCTTATTTGCGCGTACAATGTAGCATTTAGCATAATTCGCGTCACTTTTCTATTAGCACTAGAATGCCAAGGGAGTTCAAGGGTGGACACTTGCCCCTTAGTAAAAATGAAGTAACTTGATTTTCTTAGCAACTCGTTGAGCTTTCGTGACTGATGATAAGTTTCACGCGTTTGCTTAAAGTTTCGCTGAAATGGTGTTTCATAGTGTCACTCCATTCCCCTAATAACTTTGGTACATTAAAAAATCTCATTATAGGCTTTCGAATTTGGTTCGATCAGCTTGTGTAGGGCATTTTTTTCTGGCGTTATGATTTAAAGTGTCCGTGCGGACATGTCGCCATTTTGTCGAGGTTTTTTCCTTCGTCTTCCCAGTGTGTAGCAGCTTTCCACTTGTTATGATAAAGTGGCATATCAGTGAAATTGGAGAATCTCGGATATATCGGTAATTTTTATTGGAGTTTGTTGTTCCCTTATCATTTTTGCCGGTCTTCTAGTGAAAGATCTTGTCATTTTAGAAAGGTCCATTTAGGTAATACCACTATTGAGTGTTATGTTTTGTCTTAGATTAATCGATTTCCTAACAGAGGAGCACTTCCCTTTATGCGACAAACCGTGCGGCAAACCACTATTTGACTTAACTCGACAAAACAGGAAAAAGGTACAGTCAGCTAGTGTTAAAAGCAAGCAATTCTAATGAACCACGTAGTCGTTGAGAATTCTGAAAAACATCAGTTCGTTTTTTATTCGACCATATCGTTAACGGTGCATTATACAGAAATACACTGAATACGTTTGGTAGTTACACAGCAGCTGTATTCAGTTCAGCCGTGATACAGGCCCACATGAGCTACGTGCGATCCATACCACTGCAGTGCCAGTGGCCACCATTTTTTTGCGTGCCTGCACGTGACCAAGAAATAAAATCGACTTCGTGCAACAGGTAATGAAGCCGGTGTTTATCAGTGCCAATTCCGTCTGAACGGCGTAATCGTTGTTTAGATAAATAGTTACATCTGGCACCACTTAGTCGGCCTTTTACTTATCACTCAGTCTAGATTGGACTGATCACACATTACGCATAAGCAAACTACATACGCGGTGGTTCCCGTTCTCAAATGCCGTAGAATGACTATGTTGAAAAATAATAAGTGGCAACCAATGGTAAGGGCAATCAGGTTGCGTTGGTCTTCAAAAGAACCGTTCAATCGGTCTCCGGCTCTCAAACGAACCAACAGGTCGTTCTCCGTTCCCAATGGGCACGATATTTACCGTTGCAGCAGGTGCACAGAAACGCCACCATCTTGCTCCAGACAAATCCACAACCGTCGAACCATATTGTTGAACTGCCTCCAGCACTGATGTTGGAATCGCTCCGCATACAGATTGAATTCGAGCTTTCAACGCATCCAGGGTCTCCGGCTTGGGATCGTAAAATTTTCTCTTAACGTAGCAAGACAGAAAAAAATCCAGTGGAATTGAATCCGGAGATCGCAGAGGCCATGGTATAGGTCCCTTTCGACCGATCCACTGCAAAGAAAACTCGTCGTCAAGCCAGTTGGTAACAGTGGACGCAGTATGTGCCGGTGCTCCGTACTGCTAAAAGTATGTTCTTACCAAGGTTGATAAAGGTAAAGTTTCCAGATATTCAGGAATCGCGTCCTTCATCGCTTGCAAATAGGCCGTTGGATTAACCTTTCCTGGGAGGAAAACAGGACCAATCATTCTCGAACCGTGATTGTCACACCCATTAGTTATTTTCATATCACCTTGTCTATTACTGTCGTAATGGTCAAGTGGGTTAGCCTTGTGCCAACTTCTGCCGATGTTTTTAGTCCCTAACGTTATGCAAATACGAATGTTGATTCAGCGGTAAAAATTATGTATGCGCATAGCGTTGATTGAGTCGAAAGTCTGTGAAGGAACAAATCACGGAACTCCATCCGCTGGGGGAAATCCCTGGAAAACAGTTTGAATCGGATATTGTCTGTAGCTTCGGTGTCCTTGTTTCCTGAGTATTTTAGAAACAGACGCCGTTAATATTCGCAATCTGCTGGAGGCTATTCAAATAGAAGTACTGAGTTCACTGGCCAGGAGATCTTCGAATTAAGAAATCCGACTTTCACTGGCGGCTGTTATCGGGTTCCCAGTTGGCTTACACGGATGAACGCTTCCGGAAACAGTTAGCCTTCGAAAAATGCGAAAACAAAACAGCAGCGATAGTTTTGGCCGATCCGGATGCCTGTGATGAGATTCTTCGTGTGTTTCTCGTAAGCTAAGACCTCCTGTTCTTAACAAAGCCAACTCGACCATCTCGGAGACCGACCAAGCCATGCGAAGAAGCGCATGGACAAAAACTGACTGGCATCAACCGCGGCTTGTTCTGTGTATCCCAGCTGAGCTGAATTCCTGCCGAAAGACACGTCCAAACCGTCAGTGTGTGTGTGTGTGTATGTGTGTGTGTGTGTGTTCATGTGTGTGTGTCTACCAACGTCATACATACAGGAGGGCGTTTTAGACATTTGTGCTTTGATTATGCAGTAAGCGGCGCAACCTGACCCCTCAGATGAAAAATACACTATATTTGGTCTTCGAATTAGATGCAAAGTGTCACTATGTCCGAACACATAGCCCAGCAACCTGTATATTCACCGTGCTTTACCAAAACTGAGATGATTCGAAGGCAAGGTCTTCCCACTAGAGCTAGTGGGACTGATCGTAACACCCGTTGTCCATGTCTGGCGATCAAAAAGGCCACCGAACAGATAGGCCTTGATTGAAAGCTGGGTGAATGAGTAAGCGCATCCCCGTGTCTGCGCACGTCGGCAAAACCTAGGCACAAAAATAAAATGCAATTAGGGATCGTAACTGACGCACGCGTCAACCGCGCCGTAGTGTGTATACCCAGGTTGAGCTGTAGTCCCGTTGATGAACGCACCATTGCATAATCACATACGCACACCACGGCCGTTCAGACATGAAATATTTGTGCTACGTTCAGCCTAGGAGGGCTCTGTCTTTATAAATCATGCAAACAATTTCGCTGCTGTTCTTGGATTGTGTATATGTGTACATTTACTCAGGTGCGCTTACTCAGTCAACCAGCTTTCAACTAAGGCCTGTTTGCTCCGTGATCCTTTCATCGTCAAGGTTTCAACAACAGGTGGATTGTATTTCGATGCCTGATGGAGCTGAGACTTGCCCGTGGTTTGCTTAGTCGCCCACGCTCTTATACGTCTCACGTGACATGTTTGCGACGTGTGGGGCGTGTAACTACCAAGATGATACAGAGTAGGTTTTGTAAAATGAGATGAGAAACAAAGGAAAATGTGAATGTAGATTTAATGCAGAATTAGATGTCAATACCCTGCTGAAGGGATCAGAACACTCGGTAGAGAACGAGGTCGCTTTCGCTGCTTCACAACTGACTTAACACAGCGGGTTTTATGGGCACCTGAATTCAGATTATAGAAGGAGGAACAAGAAACTTGGTAATCATGGTGACAACAAAAGACATCTTCGTGTCCACATAGTTACACTATTACCGGTGCCACGAGAGATAGTGTGTGTGTTGATAATTGTGATGCAGACGTGCCTGAGCTATCAAATTTAAAAAATAAGTCAGCATAACTTGCGCATACAACTAACATGAGAATATCAGTGCTTAAAGCCACTCCAGGGTACCAAGGTGATTGAACTCTGTGTCACCGAATGGCGCGCAAAGTATACCCATCAGTCAGAAAGGCTGAGTGAGATGGGGTGGAGATACCCTCAGAACACTACGAAGGGTTACGTGGAAGATCAATTTGTTCACAATAAATCACAATGTTCTGAAGATTATCAGATAGGTTATTTATTCCTCTTTGGCTGCTACAGCATGGCAAATACTTGCGAATTTAGCATACTACGTTTCAGTTTCTCAGAAGGTCACTTACTTAGTGGAATGGCCCTGAACAACTTGCTTTTGTGTCCTGGCAAGTGATTAGAGGTTTTTCTGGAGTATGAACAGACTATCGGAGTTCAGCGAAATTTTGAGGAAGTGAGCGAAATTTATCATCAGGAAAAATCACAAAATTTTCAACGAACAGCTACAAGAACCAAGTTATTCAATTTTTCCAACCAGCCAGTGTCCCCTTGGACTCGTTTGGCGTTTTAGTGCTGATTAAGAAGCAACACGAAGTATGTCAAAAGTTACATCGTACGCGCAAATGATCACGCACACAAGAATTGCAGTTCTTGTGCATCCTACCAAGATAAACTTTATTGTTTTCCAAGGTAGTCACTAGGAAGGTTGACAGGGAGAACCACCGCGTGTGTGATGATTACTATCCAAACCCTATATGACTACCTGATGAGGCTTTTTGAATTAAATTATTGCAGTCAAACACAATAGATACATTTAACCCGTAGTCGGATTGGTGGTGTTGATTTGGCGAATTAATAAAAGACCGATCTAAGCGGACCACCGATTGTGTCCAGTAATCAGTAGTCGAATAAAAGCGTTTATGTAAGAAGGGACGTGTATCCAAGTACGCCGCACGATAGGAGGTAGTTTGGACTGCAACGACGTGTTGTATCGCAGTTGGTTAACTGATCTCTGGTTGGGAGTGGGATACCGCTTGTCGCTGGAGTATGTGGCAAGTTTTCTTACTGACTTAAATGAACTCATCCGTTTATTTTCTAACACGTCATGACACACTTACGGATCCCAATGAGTGATAGAAGAAAAATTATGGTGTTAGAGAGGCTACAACATCTGATTCACTGTTTGAGTGGTAATACTCCTAATGGTTCACATCAAGGATCTTTCGAAATAAGATTTACATGCCTTCAATGTACTTTATATGTACCATATGGGTCGTAATTTTCATTCGTTTACAAGCTCTACAGATTCAACTTTTTAATTGTTTGATATATTCAGAAAGGAATTGGTATTGATAACAATAACTTGTTACCGCATACAATGCGACTGTCGGAATACAATATGGACCACCGGCTTTCATGACCTAGTGGACTTCAAAGGAGTCGACTACATATTGGTATCTATCCGTCGATAATCTCGGTTTCTTCGCAACTTTTACTGGCCATGAATTTAGTCAGTACGCAAATATACGGCCTATACAATCAAGCAGGCGCTCAATTCCCGAGTGGATTTTTCGGTAATCTGCCTACTGAAGAGCATGGAAGTAGTCCGGTGCAGAAAGTGGTTTAAATGGGCTTGGGCAAGTCTAAAAAAATTTTCACGGCTTAAAAAACAGCACAAACATGCGAATGCAATAAAATATCATGAAGTACTGTCGGTAACAATCGCCACTCATACGCACTTAGGTCTGCTATCGGAATGATAGCCGGTCCCCAGGAGCTCATTCAATTCTGACAGGTAGGTAGTTTAACATTGTAACTCGAATCGCCATTCTTTAAGGTCACATAAGTGGCTTACAGTCAGGCACAATTGTACCTCAAGATAACTACCCACACACAGAACTATAGACAACT
Source organism: Fasciola hepatica (assembly GCA_948099385.1). Taxonomy (NCBI): domain Eukaryota; kingdom Metazoa; phylum Platyhelminthes; class Trematoda; order Plagiorchiida; family Fasciolidae; genus Fasciola; species Fasciola hepatica. Next base: position 11,998,007 of record CANUEZ040000019.1, read on the forward strand.
AAACTTTCATGGCGTCTTTTGGCATTCGTCTCTACACCACCTGGACCGATTCAACAAACCACTGCCAGGCTGAAGGGAACTGAGCATTAGCCAATATTGGTCTTTCTGGCAATCACGTTCTGACTACCAGAGCGGTGGGCTATTAAATGGCTTGTGCATCCAAACTAGAACTCCAGTATAGATTCTAATAGCCCGCTCACTACAGTTTCATACTTAATTGAGGATGCATCTGATATTACCAAAGGGGCCGAAGATTAGGTTCAAAAACCGATCTTCAAATCAGCCTCATGCTGAATCGTTTCGATCATTTTTGACATTATCCGGAGTCACGAAGAACACTGAACCGTAAATGTAGGATGAAACCTTAGCCAGCTACTCGACTAAATCCAGTAGAAAATAAAACCAGTGATTAATTCTAATGCTAAGGCCCATGAACACGAAACACATTGTAACGGGGGAGGCTCAGGCAAGGGAACGACGTAAACGTCAAGACGAACGGACGAACCAAACGAAGGCCACAGACAAAAGAACAGACGGTGAATATGTCGGAGGCTGCCCGAAGCAGGCCAAAGGAGGCATTAGAACTACCAGATAGGAAGCAGCGGGATCTCCGGCAACCAGCGAGATAGCCCAGGCGAAGGGCTGCCGATCAAGCCGTCAACTGAGACAATTGGACCAACCGGACAGAAATGACGCCCAGGAGAAGCAAGCTATCGGCCACGGGCAACTGGCCAGAATGCAGCTGGAGCACTCAAACAGAGGCAATAGTAATGGTGGTGCCGCGCAGTCTTGGAAAGGGCCTATATAAACGATTGTATGTGTTTCATGACTTGACTTTTTTGGCTGTTGGAATGCAAGTATCCTACCCGGTGTTGTCGTCCTTGTTACAATATCACACGGTCTTTGGGAAGTTATTTATAAAACGTGGAATATCGGTGTATGATCAAGCGTTCATCATGGTAAACTCTCGGACTTGCGGTTTCAAGTTCGAATTAGCTTGCTACTGATCACTATCCCATCCCAGTCTTTTAATTGGACACAGTCCCCTTTCAGAAATATCATGTCTTGCATATATAAATAATAAATGAAGTGAAAATAGTTTGCATGGGAAATTTCAAGATCGGGAAGTATTGTATTATCATGTTACCATGGAACTGTTCTTAGTCTTACAACATGACTGATGTTTTACCACAAACAGCCTTTCCCGTTTCTTATCCGAATCATTGTGATATTATGTGCTTCTGAACTTTAAGTACCATGGTTATGATTGCTGGTTTCACCCTGGTAATGCCGTGTGCCTTTGAGTCTAAGTGAATAACATTACCGCTTCACTCATGCAGATACATGGGATCACAGACACCTCTCAACCTGTAGGCTAAAACAACGACCTGCCGTCGGCATTTCAACCTCTATGATTAATCTATACTGACGATATGAAATCTGGTACCTGATTCGCAGGAGGATCTGAATGAGCGACTGCGTTGGTCCCAGATCTGGTTAGTACTGAGCAACGTGTACACGAGTGTGAGGAAACCTGCAAATAGCGTGACTTACAACCTTCAGGGGACGTCTCTGTGCAAGTCCGATTGTGAGAAAAAGGTTGGTGTAGTAGTGGCATCCCATCTAGAAAATGTAACTTACAGTGACAAGTTCAGTGCCTCCACTGGGAATATGCTCGGAGCCATTCGTCAACCTTTCGGGCGATTATCTATGTATACCCTACAGTTGTTGTACGCCTCCCTAGTACTTATATGACTGGAATATAGTGATCGTGATACATTTCTCTTCAGGGATGAGAAAACAGCCAAACTGGAGGAAGTGATATGCGCCACCACCCCACTTGTCGTTGGAGTACGTAAGATCAGTTGCAAAGGTTATTTCGAGACTACCGGGTTGTTTTCAGTGGCTTACTGAAGAGTTAGGGAGTGACCTAATATACACTAGGTGCATCATCTGTCGAGAGTCGGGGCCGGAGCTGATAGAGAAACTCCCCATTCGAAGAGACAACTGGACGAAACAAGATCTGGTCGTATCCGCAAAGCAGTAATCAATAGGTCTGCCTCTGATTTCCCATCTTTCGCGGACAGTGACAAAGTTGTGGGATGTTCTTCCAGCCCAATTGGCAGAAGAGGTGAATGACCACATGTTCAAGAGACTTCATTTCAAAAGGATGGTGCCAGGACATTCACATCTACATTCATACCCCAGGAGCTGAGGTCATAAGGGAATGATTTTCGTCCGCCTTCAACCCAGAAGATGCGAAAGATTTTCGTCCTTGACTGTCGTTCAATATCTTCAATTTGATGGTTGTGTAACGCCTACCACAGAAGCATTCGGTTACCTGGTGTTATGATGAGAAATAAAAGATTAGACGGAACATTCCCCGTAGCAAACAACCATTCGCACCAAGGATAAGTGGTGAAGAACAACCGTGCTGGTATGGGCACATGCATTTTGCATCTGTTCTGCAAGCTCACTCCTATTGGATAGCATCTGCATGTGACACGTCTGTCGTCATATGCAGCAGATGTGAGTCAGACCTAGCGACTGTTGTGCGGCCAATCCATTTGCCATTGGCATTCGAACGTGATTCATTCCCATCCCGTTGGCCTTGCACTTGCGTGTGCGATACCTGTCTATACCACGCTCTACTTTCGTCCACTCTACTCATCACATTGGCCTAGCTCCCGCGTGAGACACAGTGAGTCTCTGTTCTCGTCCGCTTGTCACATTAACATGCTTGCACCTACCGTACCGATGGCTTGAATACACGTTCGTTCTTACGTTCTATTTATGACTACCATAGTACACCCAAGTACGCACGAACGCACATCGCTGTGACTTGACCCAGATCACGGACGTCTTGCTCTAGCCAATCAGACTTTGGCCCTGCACCATGCATGTTCGTTGATTCGTTGTGCTGAACGGCCCTGCTTGACCGCACTCGGTCGCATTTACTGCTTACTTACTTACCTGTATACTGATGCACTAGTCAGCTGATTTGTTGCGCACTGTGTTCTCCGTTAGGCCGGAACGCAACGGTGACGAGCATGCACGTCATCCCTAACGTTTTGGTTGACATTCAACTAGTGAACATATTTTGCCAGGTGAATGTAGAACCGCACCGAACAAGCAGTCGTTTATTCCGGCGCAAGACATCGGAAATAATGGGCCATTCCCTCCTCGTAGAATTTATCAAACAGGCCCCATTAGCCGATTTTTCAACAAATGAAGCACAGAAACTTTTTTCGGTCCAAGTCAAATGACCAAAGTTATTGTGCATAACATTTTTATTCGTGACCATATCGAGGGCATCTTTTCAAGAGTGACCAGGAGATTTATTCCGAAAATGAGACGGTTTACTAACACTGCAAAAATTGAGACCTACGCTAGCCAGCCCTCATTATGGACTCCACTGCTATTAGTTCTAATTGTTCCTAGGCCCTTCTCTGTCCTCTGCTTTTTGCTTACCTTTCTTGGCTTCCACATGCGACCACCCTTACCGCCATAGTGTCGAGAAATATTGACGTTCAGCTACACCCAAAGAAACCCTTGTTAGTCATGTCTCAGATTCATTACGCGTGAATATTTCGACAACGTTTGGGGTGGAGCATCCCTTCACTATCCATTTAGGCATGATTTAGACGTAACTCTGTAACGCACTCAGACGGGCAGCCACATCCATCTTTTTCGGTGTAATTGTTAGTGCTGAGCTCCAGTTCACCGAGTTTTCCTTCTGTCTTCGTACATCGTACACATGCAACTCTCACAGAAGAACGCTGCTTCCAGCATGTAGCAATTCCATCCGCTTTGTCGGAAATTCCCGTAGCGCAGTTGATTCCACTGCAGCGTTACTAATGCCGTAGCCGAAGCAGTTCGAAAGACGGTTGAATCAACACGTCATATGCTGTTCCACCTGATTATGTGGAGCCGGATAGTAGGTGTGCATAACCTGGCAATATGTCTAAGCCTTGCATGCGTGTGTTTACGTCCATGATCTGTAGCATAGCGGTCAAACAGCAGCATCACTGGAAAGTTTGTGTTTGTTCGTTTGTTCGTTTGTATGTGTGTGTGTGTGTGTGTGTATGAACGTGTGAGTCAAAGGACGCAGGGATGTTTGAAGATGTCGGACCAATAGGCCAAACCAATTGTCGGACGCATCATCCACGTGGGCATCGTGACACATGCAGAAAAGTTAGCTGATAGGGTTAAAAGACTTCTGGATAGCGTAAAAATCGGTAGGAGCTCCACGTAGATCTCTGCTTGCAATCCCCGGCCCATGCCACTCAGTCTCTTTGGTTTATCTGATCGTATCTGACTTCTGCAATCCTTATTCCGGTTCAGTTATCCCTTGCGTAGGTGAACCACTTCTACCGTACCAGCTCGTCACACTGTTGGTTTTGAATTGCCAGTCCTTGTGTATCTCTTCCTTCCCACGAACTTCATACCTTTAATTACTTTATCAACAAACTGGTTTTTACTTGAATGTCCACCCATCCACCACTTTTTTATAAAATAGATTCTTAGAGTGACTTATACTTACTACTGTAATTCACTGCATAGAAAGAAACTTGTCTCCCTAACGAAAAACTGGATTTTTGATTCATCAGTGTTATTAGTTAAAGTAATAAGAGATCTGAACTGTGTATGGTGATTCAGAATGACTTGCCCATGTTCAGTTCACACTTGAAAAGAACGACAGCGCTGTACAGCTGTTTCACCCTCCCGAGGTTTCATCAAAAGTGCACATCCACCAAGCCCAACATGGGACTCGAACTCAGGGTGTGTGATCCCGAGTCGCACATGTTACAAAATCGGTGTTTGGGAGAGCATGAGTCCTTCTTCTTGCTCGTCACAAACGGCACTGAAATTTCTTCTCTACCATTGACTAAATTTTGAACTCGTTGCATTTGATCAGTGAGTGTTCTGACAACACTAGTGTAATCCCTTGACTCGTGGATGATAACGTGCACGGGGAATTTCCGAATAATGTTGTTCAAGACCGATATGATAACACGTGCGCTTCATCAAAATTCCGTATAAGCGATTAACTGGCGCCGTCAGTTTACTTCATTCCTTTTTCCTCTCACAGAATAAAGATTCTGATGCTTCCTTCCTACTGGGTGTGAAATCTATCCAGTGCTCTGGAAGATTAAAACAAACAGTCGGCGATGCAGTTCTAACCCAGATTATGGTCAACAAGTGGTTTTTGTTATTTTCCTTTGTAGTACCCCCGAGACTTCAAAGGGTTGTTCTTTATCACCAGAAACACACAAGTTCTTATCCTCGTAGTTCAGATTGTCTTGAGAGAAAGGAGGGCTAAGTTGAATTAAAAAGAATCGAGGACTTTGAAGAAATGCCTTGAACTGTCTCTGACGGCACTATCCAATCAATTGTTTGTTAGTCTTCTGAAATTTGTCCCTAACTGTGGTTTTGAGACTAAGGTGAACTCAGGCGATCTCATAGCCTAACATACCTTTACAAAACTTCCATCTGTCTGTGAGGCGTGCAACGTTCCATTCAAAAGTGCCACTAATCGATTGTCAAACAGACTCATCAGGTGCGTGGACTGGATTCAGCACACCACGAAACGGAATACCCATACCTATGCACTGACACAGACAGTAACAAAACACGTGTAGTCTAGCTAAAATCCATCAAAATCATGAATCGTCAGATGTTATCCAGTCGTTTGAAACGAAGAATTATGCGCAATACAGGACGCCTTATAAATCGGTTGGTTGACAATCAAGTTCTTAAGGGAATTTTGGCAGAATGCACGGAACACGAGATTACTGATATATGCGGTTTAGTACCGGAACAATTTATGGTTGATCCTCCAGTATTGGAACTAACCACTGAAACCCCGTTGATGATTGTAGGGGATGTTTACGGGCAATATGGCCACCTTGTACGTCTATTCAACTACTATGGACATCCACCACGACAGCGCTATTTATTTTTGGGCAATTTCGTCAGTGCAAACAGTCGAGCAATTGAAACAGTGGCTTTACTGTTTGCTTATAAACTTCGTTATCCAAAATCCATTTACTTACTACGAGGCAAACACGAGTGCGGTCGCGTAGCCAAATTCTATGGATTTTACGATGAATGCCTCAAAAGATTCACTCAACGCATATGGAACGCAATCACTGATGTATTCAACTATATGCCCGTGGTCGCCATAATTGACAACCGGATTATGTGCGTGCACAGTGGTCTGTCTCCGCTATTTCAACAGATGGATGTGCGCGGATTGAACAACCTGAAACTGTTCATCAAGAAATCGATCACATTACCGGCAGAATTAGAAGCTAATCGGTTACTTATGCATTTTGTCTGGTCCGAACCTGATGAATCACTTGATTTTTGGGATCAGAATCCAGCTGGCCAAGGCTATCTATATGGGATCAAAGCGGTGAAAGATTTTTGCGAACGATTTGAATTGCAACAGATTATCCGATCCAGTGAAATGGTCAAAACAGGGTTCGAATTCTTTCCCTGTGCCAAATTACTCACCATTTTCTCGGCTCCGGACTATATGGAATTCTATTCCAACACTGCAGCATTTGTGTATTTGGAAAATTTGTTGCAAGAAAAAGATCGACGCTGTCGGTTGAGATTGGCCCATCCCATCATTCGGCTAAGATGCAAACAAACGCTTCGCATGAACATGACCTTTGATGATTTGCCTATCGAGTTAGGTGTGGGTAAGTTGTGCTCTGGTATTTTCCCCCATCTGGTCGTCCATTTTTTGATTAATAATCACCAACATACATCCGGGTTCTAGAGGAAATTAGAGAAAAAATGTATGGTTGACTGAACGCGCTCATGAGAATTTATATCCTGCATTAATTAGCGTTTTACCACTGTCATGCAACAGAAGTTTCCCCACTAGGTGGTTCGAGGGGCATGGGCTGACACATCGCCCATGGACGGCCTGGTTCTGTTCGTAGACAGCACGCTATCGCCGGTTCAGAAGCAATAGCAAGGTTGGAGACAGCATATATTCGGCTGCCCAGAATCGAGGACAAGATCGTTCCAGTGAGGCGGAACAGTCAACCAATCGGCGACCGACTTTTGTCTGAACCGACCAGAACTGAGTCAACCAATCGGAGTGTATTCAGGCAAACCAGCTAGATGGGCCGTTTAGGATTATCTGTGAGCCAATGAGCTATTATGGGTGGTTTTGATTACAATCACCTAGCCTCTTATATAAATGATAAACCAGGTACCAATAAACGAAGATAATTTGAAGCCGAAGAAGGCTTCACACTAGAGTTGTTAGGTGACAACAGAACAGGAGGTTTATTGATTTCTAGTAAAGGCAACACTTCACTGAGTCACGTGTGTTCACGTTAATTCAGGGTACGCGGCTGAAGATCGTGTAAGCATTCAGTTTTCATAATCAAAGGAACAATGAACAGACCTATCTTTCTGGATTCGCATCCACATCTTTGTTATGTGTAGATTTGCAAGTTATTGTGTTTACTACAATTGTCGAGTCATCACACCAGACCTTCTTCATGACTGAATCTGTCAGTAAAGAAATTTTAACCAGAAACCACCCATCGTTTTCCAAACCTATTACTGGAAATGGAAATTACGAAGTTATGGGAGTAACCGGCTACTTCTTCACTTTTCCGTTTGTATCAGTTTATTCATTATTAATTTTGGCGGGTTTATCATGAACAATCCCAGGTTTATAACTATGCCTAGGTTTTTAAAGTAAGCTAAACCATAAATGTGTAATAATCGTAATTCCGTGAATTGATAGTCCGTATCGAAATTGCCCCTACACAGAACTACGCGAACGGAAGTAGCAAGAAGATCAAGGCCACGAAATAGCACGTTAGTTGGATTGCAGAGTGGGTTTGTATAAATATGTTTAATTAGAGGATATAATTGGTAAATTCAAAGATGACCAATCATAGGGAGCTTTTGTTGGAATTGTCCGCGGTGATCCTCATTGGTTGAGGCTCATCCGTGTACGTGGTTACTAAGCCGTACCTGACCGTATCTCGTGTGACTGCTGCTGAATCACCACAACCTTCTTCCCTCAAGAGTTCCTCGTCAATTTGGCTCGCCTGTCGTACTGATCTTTGGACTGGAGCTGGTGGATGTATCTCAGCCGCTGCAGCAGTCGTTTCAAGAGGCGGAATAGATGTAACACAGTCATCAACACGGTCCCCGTCATGATCCCCGGTCGTCTCAGCCATGCCGTTGGTTACATCGCCGGTTGTTACTTTGAAATGGATTTGGCTGAGGTGGCGCTGATGCACCGATGTATCTTCCAAGTCCGTGATCTCGACCATAGGTTGACCAAGTTGTCTTGTGATAATTCCACGAGTTGGTCGAAGATCTTTGCCATGGAAATGTGTGACATCACTGGAGTCAAGACACATCAACGATGACCGTAGTCTTCTGGACTTGAAGAGAACGGCTGGACTCTTCTTGGTGGTTGTTTGCACTGCGTTTCTTTACTGCCACAAGAAATTGTCGAGGATCGCTTCCAAGTCGGCAACGTCCTCGGGTTGGCTGATGTTATTGCACTTTTCACAGAAAGCACTAAGTTTTCCGCTGCGCCGTTAGAACATGGGTGGCGTGGTGCCGTACGTAGATGCCGACACCCAACTCTATCAAGCCAGCATCACGGTTCTTTGCCACGGTGCGAATATGCGCATCCAATTCCGGCCACCAACACATCTGTCGAGCCAGCGACTTCATTTGTGCAGTTCATCCAAAACCGATTTGCGCAATGTAGGTGGAATGACAAGCCGGTCACCTCGACAAAGGACGCCGTCGGGTTGGATACTAAATTCCTCTTGCAGTGCGAAGAACTGAGGAGACTTCCGCTTCACCTCGGGCTGTCATCCCTTTCTGATCACGGAAATCACAGACCAGTAGTATCGTTTTGTCTGCTTGTTCACTTCCTCCCTCGATACAGGCGAAGCCCGCGAAATGAAATGGCATTGGTCCGCTGCTGCGAATCGTGAGTAACGGGACAGGAATTCCGCCTATGGGATTGTCTTGCCGGGCGATGCCGGATGTCATATGTATAGGCAGCCAGAGCAATGCTCGAGCGCTGGATCATAGCAGTCGTGGATTTGATGACCGATTTATCCGGGTTATATAGGAACTGAAGGGCGTGGTGGTCGGTGACAATCGTGAACTTCAGTCCGAATAGGTACTTGTGTAGTCGGAGTACCGCCCACAAAACGGCCAAAGCTTCCTTCTGCGTTTGGGAATAACCCTTCCCTGCAGTATTAAGAAGACGGGAGATTCAGATGAGTGGACATTCATCTTGTTCCAGAACTGCTCTTATCCCCACTTCGGACGCGTCAGTGATCAGCATGGTCCGCTTAGATGGTGCAAACGGGGCCAGTATCGGTTGGTCAATGATATGTTGAATAAGACCGCACAGAATCTGTTCACACTGTTCGTTCCACTGCCATACATCGGAAGACTGAGATAGAAACAATGGTTGGGCTTTTGTTGCAAAGTTCGGAATGAACATGGAGTAGATTTGCAGGTACCCAAGAAGTAATCGTGAGTTTGATTTTTTGGTGACTCGATGCCAATCAGGGGTTTGAAACTATCTGGATCGGGTTGGTATCCGTTTGCATTGACAAGGAAACCGAGGATATCTAGTTCGGTGACACTGAATTTGCACTTAGGGGCTTTGATCGACACATTTCTTTCCACGAACCTCTCCAGCAACCTTTGTAATCTGTGGTCATGTTCATCCTTTGTGGATCCGAAAATGAGCACGTCATCTTGATATGCCATCACCCCCTCTATATCATAGATCACCTCATCTATTGCAGCCTGGAATATCTCGGACGACACGTGCAGACCAAACGGTAAGAAGTTGTAGTGGAACATGTCCCATGAAGTGTTAATAGTCGTTAGCGGTTTGCACTCCATATGCAGCGGAATTTGCAAGTACGCATCAACCAGATCAATTTTCGAGAAATACTTGCCACCGATCATGCATTTCATAAAGTCCTCAGGCTCTGCCGTAGTTGCCGCGCATTTCCGTAAACGAGGATTCAAGGTCAATAGGTAATCACCACAAATCCGGGATGTATGTCCGTCGCTCTTCATTGCCATCACAATGGGGGTCGCCTAAACGGATGAAGTCACACGCGCAATGATACCGTTTTGCTCCATTTTGGTAAGCACCTTCAGAACGCCCTCTCTCTGGCCGTACGGCAACACTCGGTGTTTCAGGAATACCGGATCACCATCCACTTCCAACTTCGCCGGCTCGACCGCCATGCCACCTTTGTTGTTCGAGCATTGTGCGATCAACTGCTGAAGAACAAGCTGATTCACCGGATTGTCAGACGTCGTTTTGAGGATTATCGATTCCTTCAAGGCACACAGGGCCTTCAAGCCCAGAATCGATGGACTGTCTACGGAAATCAGGAATCCTACAGGGGCATAGTCGCCCTCCAACCGAACCATTAGTGTAGTCTCACCCAGCAATGAAAGTCGATGTCCAGTAACACCGTGAGTGCGCACAGCAGTGGGATATATGGGTACACTGGGCTGAACCAAGTCGAGCACTGATTTCGGAATAATGGACTCACAACTCCCGGTATCCACAATGAACTGATGTCTCAAGCCGCATTGGAATTGTACTGATCTGTACAGGTATTGGTTTGATTCACTCGAAATTTTCAGCGTGTATACCGGACTATCATCAGTTTTCGGATCTTCAGGGGTTGCACTCGGAACATTGCACTTGGATTGACGACATATATTGCGAATGTGACCAAGCTTTCCAAACGAATGGCATACCGCATTACGAAAGCGACAGGTGGAACGTAGGTGAAATTCGCCGCACGAGAAGCAACGATTCGGCTGTACTGGTTTGTGTTCAGGAATCATTTTGTTAGCAGGCTTCGGTTGAGGCGTCTTTATGGAGACTGGTTTACGAGGACGAACGTGTTGGTAATGCACTGCGGAATGTACAGTCGTCGCATCGGCTACTTCATCGAACTGTTCGCAGGTTGACCGGGCTTCACAGAACATAAGGTCGGGCTTCAGCAACAGCTTCTTTTGCAACTCCGAATAATTTATGCCGACAATGAGGCGGACACGCAACTGGGTCTCCAACTGATCGCCAAAATTACACTTAGCAGCCTGCATCTGAAGTGTCAGGATGAATTCACGGAACTTCAGGTTGGGACCACGAACCAGCGAATGAAACTCGGCACGTTCGGTGGCCTAGAAATTGACCGGAACCACGTGGCCTAGCAGTAGAGCCTTCAACTCGTCGGACGTAACTGCAGCAGGGGCTCTCGGATATGCAAGGTTTTTCATAAACGAATACAATGAACGGGCGCCAGCTGTCAATAAGAATGCTGTTTGGTTCTCCTTCTTCACATCCTTTCGTATGCTACACCATAACTCGAAACGTTCAATCCAGTCTTCAGTTTCAGATTCACTACCATGCAGGTTCAGCTGTTCAATACTGGGCGGCTCCATAACGCGATGCCAATTGTAATAATCGTAATTAACTGAATTGATAGTCCGTATCGAAATTGCCCCTACACAGAACTACGCGAACGGAAGTAGCAAGAAGATCAAAGCCACGAAATAGCACGTTAGTTGGATTGCAGAGTGGGTTTGTATAAATATGTTTAATTAGAGGATATAATTGGTAAATTCAAAGATGACCAATCATAGGGCGCTTTTGTTGGAATTGTCCGCGGTGATCCTCATTGGTTGAGGCTCATCCGTGTACGTGGTTACTAAGCCGTACCTGACCGTATCCCGTGTGTCTGCTGCTGAATCACCACAAAATGAATGATTTGTTATTTTTCTCGACGGCATACTTTCAGAGCAGTTGCCCCTTCGGTGTTTACTTCAGTGGATAAAACGTGAGTGCATTAACCTTCCCGTGATGGAAGCTTGTTGGATAAGAAATACTGAGAAAGCGATTTCATTAATTTCCATCGCTGAATACAGCTTTGATTCTGTGTACCTAATCATTATACGTTGTGTGTTCAATCCGTTTTCTCTGAAACTGTACGACAAAATTCACAAAACTACGCTTTTTTACTAAAAGCGCCACTTCGCATACTTGCTACAAACTCGATTAGGGACATCTTGGACGTGCCTTTCGAATGAATCCGTTATTTCTGTCAGCTACCGACACATAACGCTGAAAGATAAACAGACACAATTCATGACCGAACGTCCATGGTCGATTGATTGATAACTGTAGCACAGAGGATGAATTAGCAGTAAATTTTTGCTTCTTCTATCTGTATGGATATGTACGTAGTTAAATATATACACGGAATCACCTAATCGTACGCACAAACTATCCGAGCCAATGGCAAACTGGTATTTAATGCGTACAATCTCACTTCAATTTGCAGGTATTGGTCATGTGCTAAATCTTGAACCATCTAGTCTTTACACCCAAACGAACAGTTCCCAATATTTTCAGAAATGCTCCCAACTCCCAATTGACGAGAACGAGCATTGTCAACAAAGCTCGGAAACTGAAATTGTTGAAGATTTGAATTCACCGCCAGTATCACCTACTGAATCTCAGTGGCTAGAATTGCAATCTGCAACGTTTTGAGGACAAAACGAGAACGGATGTTTCTTTGAAACGGTTTTCCTACAAACGTTTATCCTCAGATGACAGTCACTACCTTTGGTTTTGAACGAATAATTGATCGGTCAGGAAAAATGACCACCTAGTGCGCTCATGATACAGCGGTTCAACAAGTGTCGATATTTAGACACTGAAATCACGCGTTAAAGAACCTCTTCGTTCTTGTTCTCATTTATCAGGTTTTAACAATTTATTGTGAATCCATTTTCACAGCCCACATTCCCTCAAACACATACTCCAAAAGTGTTTCTGACCAAATTTACAAGTTGAAATATTTCGATTCAGCAGAAAAAAGAGAATCAGTCAAACCACGGACATAAAAATAAAACGTGGTTACGCATGAACAACGCATGCACGGGAGCATTTAATACTGATCTCTTCCTTTAATTCTCTTTCTACTTGTTCCGACGATCATTTTTATACCCACGTGGTATTAAAACCTGTCATTCATACCAGAATTATTTATTATCATTATGTGCATCTCGTTGGGTTGGTCTAAATTGGGGGAATGACCAGACGGAAACGCGTTTCGGTTGGATTTAGCTGGTTACGAAATCATTTTTTATCTTAAAACGATTACATCTCACAGATGTGATGATCCGCAAGTGGTTAAGCTGTGGGGGACTTCCCAGAGGAATTCGGATAATAAATACGAAATCTGGTATGGTTAAGTTGTAAAGCGCTATGATATCACACGTCTCATAACGGTGAAAAATTCAACCGTACAGTCCACTTATTTCGCAATGTGCTTACTGATCTACCATGTTGAACCATTACTTTCCTAGCGGAATAACGAGTCCGGAGACCGGGAACAGCATGAGATTTACTAACTTTCGATCTTGGTCACTTGACCCTATTAATGGCGGTGACATGTTCGCGGGAGGAAAACAGACCTGAAATTGGAAAAAGTTATGTAATCAAATGAAGCTTGATCCGCGGTCGTTTTATTTTTCGTGTTCTGTACGTACAGTACGACTGCCAACCCCATAATCCCATTGCTTGTGAACCGTAATTCAATGGGGCTGGGAAACTTAATCTGTTGCATGACAGTTAAGGGAGCTTTCAGGTTAGTCCTCACTCTGAAGACATCGGAACAACCATATTCGACCTATGGTTGTTAAACCGTCTAATTCCTGGGGAACGCGTCAGTTTGCTCGAATGGCTCCTGAACTTACGTTTTTTCTCCCGCTAAAGCTACATATTTGATGCGAAAATTGCTGGGTAGTTCAAGGCTCGGAAACAGTTATCTCGTCTGTCAGGAACCGCTGTCGAATTGCACCCTGTGCTGTGTTCCGAATTAACGGAGAACATAGTGCGCAACAAATCAGCTAACTAGCGCATCAGTATGCAGGTAAGTAAGTGAGCAAACAAACACGTCAATCATCTATAAGCAAGCGCAAGCAGTAAATGCAATCGAGAGCGGTCAAGCAGGGCCGTTCAGCACAACGAATCAACGAACATGCATGGTGCAGGGCCAAAGTCTGATTGGCTAGAGCAAGACGTCCGTGTTATGGGTCAAGTCACAGCGATGTGCGTACGTGCGTACTTGAGTGTACTATAGTAGTCATAAATAGAACGTAAGAACGAACGTGTATTCAAGCCATCGGTACGGTAGGTGCAAGCATGTTAATGTGACAAGCGGACGAGAACAGAGACTCACTGTGTGTCTCACGCGGGAGCTAGGCCAATGTGATGAGTAGAGTGGACGAAAGTAGAGCGTGGTATAGACAGATATCGCACACGCAAGTGCAAGGCCAACGGGATGGGAATGAATCACGTTCGAATGCCAATGGCAAATGGATTGGCCACAGAACATCCTGGTAGCTCGATCTACCGTCTCAAATCTAGCGCATGGGATTGAAAGTCCTGGGGGGGATGGTTCCAATGGACCGCCCGGAGTAATTGGGCTTTGGACGCCAGCATTTTACTGTGAAGTGCTTGAGCGGTCCAACATTATCAACCCAAGGTAGCAGACTGTCACAGACACGGGCATAATCTCAAATGGATATGATTTCAGAAGACGAATGGGCTCACAATACCGATTGTGATGTTTTTAGTACTTGGCTTAAAACTGACAACGTAAAGAAAAACGCATGCGCCCTAATGTGACTGAACTAACCTCGCAATTTACGGTGTGAAACGCAATGAACGTCCCCTATTCATCTCGAGTGTAAACCATTCATTCTCCGCGCAAACCAAGTTCACTGAAAAATACAGGACACACTGGAGGTGACTGTATTTTTCCTATATCACATCAAACCTCGGGGATGTTTAGCACGCAGGTCCAATCTAACTCATTACCAATTATAGTAACGCTGATATTTTCACACGGCGTTCGTACCATGCAAATAAAACCCACCTATAAACAAAACTAGTACACGCTTGATCACTCGTGGTCTTACAGCGTTGGTGGAAACTGAAAAAACGAGACCAGAGAGGTTAACATTTAAGGTTGTCAATTCTGGTCGACGGAGTGAAGTGCTGGGTTATTAGCAATTTTAGTTGGCTACGTGTCCTGGAACCACTACCAGCTGAAATTCCTTCACTGGTATTGTTTGCTGTGAGAGTGTTTGTTTACATTTCAGCACTGGCGAGCAATTTCAGACGTGGTAGAAGGGAGAGAAACCCGCTATCAGCAAACTCAACCGTTTTGTGATAAGACTTACCAAACATTTCAACTAGATTTCTGGACGTACTGGGTTACGATTATGAGGTTTGTACGGGCCAGAAATAATTTCTGTTCTGAACAAAACTGTATGAGTAGCTTGAAGCCCTCATCCTCATTTATGCAATTCATCAGAAAGGAAAGAGTTACTTCGAGCAATGCAAACACTTTGTTTACACTTTTCGACTGGGAACGGAAAAACAACCATTGGACGAGATAATCACTGTCATAGCATAGACCGGATTTAGCGGGAACTGGACTTTCCGCATCCTTCTCACCTGTTTAGACATTCATCTTGGGGGTTGATATTGCCGATGATAACAGCAACATCCCCTAAAGCCTGGTCTCGAAAAAACTGATACAAGCCCCGGAAGGATTTCTCTGTGACCACAGTGGAAATGTGGCAATTGAACACACACAGAGACACGCACACACACACACACACACACACACACACACACACACACACACACACAAACTAAACGAGGATCAAAGGTGGACACTCTAACCTATTGTTGTTAATAGCCACAAAATTGTCCAAACGTACTGTTCTCTTCCTTTCTCTCAAACGCACCAAATCCTGAAACATCATTTGACCGGTTGTTTGATAAAAGACTATGGTCAGTGGCAAATATAGAATGATACAAGCAAAATGCAGAATGCAACAGTGACTGTCCTTGGTCGCATTTATTTCCGTTGGATTAGGATTATCTCTTCATGAAAACTGTGTATGAAGTAATCGAGAAGACGGTCCACTGACCCATTATCGGGAATGACGTTTATAACTTTGGTCGGAACACTTAGAAAAACAATCAGATTGACTAACTTCCATTGTGAACCAATGATAATGCCAACAAGTAGGAGATCACAAATAAACATCACCCATTCCTTCAGGGACAGATCAGTTCTGTTCAGCTCTTTTAATTATCAGCCTCGCACTTCGCTGTTCTGGGTTCATTTGGTGCCTCTCAGAGTTATCGGATCGAAAGTGAAGTAGATCGAATCAGACGAAGCAAGGAAAACTTTAAGTGAGAATAGCATAGAAGAAAATTCGACCACGATTACGTCAGTGACGGCGGACAAACAAGCTATCTTCAAAGTTGCTTTATCCTATGGCGGTTTTGGTTATCGAGGCAGACACAAACGTAACTTAGATACATCTTCGTACACACACAAACACACACACACACACACACACACACACACACACACACGACCTGAAGTGTGCATCTAAACGATCACATTGAGATTAACGAGACGGTGCAGACCATCGGTATGGGAAGCAGCTAAAATACTACTCATGATTTTTAATGCTGATGTGTGCATTTTGTGTTCTTGTGAAATATTTTCTCAATAAATGGCACTCTTGACAGTTTGAATAATTACCCCTAAGAAGTGAGATGATGAACTCGGTGAACTCATTGTCTCCATCACTGACTGAATCGAACAACTAAAATGCATTGAACAAAAAGTCAAAATCTCAAGCACGGGCGCTTCCCGAAACTGATGCATCCGCGTGGCCTAAAGCAGACAATTATTTGTTATATTTTTCAGGTATAGCGGAGGAAGATGAACCAGTGGGGGATCATCCTTTAAACTCACCTCGATCGATTCCCAGAAGGAACAAAGACCTTACTCCAAATCGTGTGCACAGTTGTGGGTCGCTAACAAGAGGAAGCATACATTATAACTGACCAGTCCGAAAAATCCGATGTGTTGGATGAATAAAAATGGGTCGCTACAAGACCTGACACCTGAGTTGAAAGTGTAATTCGGGAGCATGTACTTCGGGTCGCCCCGAGTGTTTCTTCCGCAAAACGGAATAAACAAATCGTTTGTACAGAGATGTCTTTTCTATCTAATTCAGGGAGTAGAGTTCTGAAACAATGAACGATAGAATTTGACTAACAAAACGAGTAATATTTAACTACTTGTTCTTGTTTCACTGTGAAACAATAAACCGAATTCATAAAACACCACATATGTTTGCATCAGCCGACGTTGATTGCCGTTTAACTGGAATCTCTTAGACCTCTATGCTGTTTAATAACTAATATACAGTATAAACAGTGAGTTAACCTATAATAAGAGAACGATCAATGAATAAGACCCATGTTCACAATCCCTAGGCTTAATACACAACTTCGACCTTAAAACTTTGTTTTCCGACTGATTTCCTTTCCGATCAAATCACGAAAAACAGGAAAATCACCAGTTTGCATTCTCATGACTCGCCCATCTACTGAGACAAGTCAAATTGACAGATAGCTCTTTCAACGAACTTGCGAAATAAATAAATGAGCTTATGACTCGATCTTTTGATTCAACTCAAAATGCAATATTAAGAGCTGAGTGTATGAGTCATTACGGTGCACACTGATTTATTATCGCACTACAGTTTCCCGAACCCCGTAGATAAACCAAAAATGGGAACGTGAAACCATCCATTCTGATACTATTCAGTAGGCAAATTATTGTAGCGAAACTTACAAACTGCACATGGGTGAACGTGTGACAAGTGGGTATTCTCACTGCCTCTTTTCTTTTGGACAAAACCAACCCGTCATACTGCAACCACGGTGTACTCAACCTTGTCATTAATCACGTGCTAGGCCTTATTTCATTTCAGCATGCGCGCAAGCACGCTTGGGTGTGGGAACGGTTTTTGAAGGGGGTTATCCTGCAGGCATTCCACTTAAACGCGTTCTATACTAGCCCGTCTCCCGTATATTGCCAAATGAGCGGAGCCTATGAGACCCCCTAAGGGCTAACTGTGAGATCCAAATGCTACAAACCTTGTGTAGAGGTGATGAGGCTACCGGACCGTATCCACTAGCGCCTTGGTATGAGCCAGATCTGTAGGTAACTGTACATTTCCGACTTTTTCCATGATTCTCAACGTCCCTTGGTGCAACACTCCTTTGTTGTACCGAAGTTTTAATGTAAAACACACACACACACACACACCTTTTCGAACATCACCACCACGCAATACAAAAAGCTGCCAATAAACCTTTCATTCTGGCACGGTCTCATCTTCTGATTTGGAGTTTCTTGAAATTATATCGGTCGGAACTAACTGTGAGAAACAAAACAAACATTTAGAAGCTTCCACGGCGTCACTTGGCACTTCTCTCAATACCATCCTGTTTTGTTCAACGAATGGCTGTCAGACCGAACTGAACTGAAGACATTGGCGGATATCGGCTCTTTGGCGCTCATTTCCTGGTCACAAGAACAGCGAACAACTGTGAGTTTGTATCACACCTTTCGTTTCATTTTAATTTCTAATGTACATACCCTTTTGGCCTTTTTATCACCGCACGCTCCTCCGCCCATCTTAGTTTGCTAGTGTCGTATTAGATATTTTTGACATTAATTTAGTGTACCATATAGACAGAGTAGTACGCTACAGATCATGGCGTGGCTCACGCAAAAGAGAACGACCATACCTTTACAAAACACAACCACTTTCGTGTCTTGATTACTGTATGAATCCTATTCCTGTAGTGAGAACAGGTTATGGTTTACATGAATGCAAATCAAACAGACCAGCATGTACACGACACATTTCATCTGCGCATTCGTCTATTTCGTGATTTTCGAACAAGTATTTACCTACTGCATGAAATTACAGAAGTACATCACAAATTCTGATCTTCTGAATGCGCTGGCAAATTGTTTGAGCAAGGCCTGGGGTGGACAAGGCGTATACCCATAACATGGTTTCATGGATTATTTATTCAAATCGGATATATTAACTTTTAGTTAAAATCTCTAATTTTTTGTTGTCAGAGCCCCGTTTCGTGCCGAGATTCGTGCATTTTTAGCTGATATGTTCTACGCAAAATTGAAAAGTCCGGCTTTCAGTGTAGACTGCAACCACTGACATCCGAATTAACTCCATGCATATCAATCAGTCACTCGGTGGAACATTTTCCATTATATATATATATATATATATATATATATATATATATATATATATATAAACATCTTCATAATAACAGGCTTAGTGCTTAATCTACAACAACAATAGAAACACAACAGTAGAAGCAGACGGGACGAAGTACAACAACATAGGAACCAGCGATTAGTACCAAGAATGAATACGTCTTTTTTATTTTTTCGCCGCGAATCTTCTGATGTCCTTTTGATTTTGTGTCGATGAGGAACGGAAGTAAAACAGACAGGCCGTATAGTAATTGCTCCATTTAATTATATTCTGAGTTATGTCTCGAAACTTTTTAACCAAAGACAATCCTTATCGCTTGGGCCTAAATAAGAATCCAAGAAGTACTAACTGAAGCCGGCGCTGATACCAGGCTCTCCCTACCCCCACACCAAGCCATGGCCTGACCGTCGAGTATCTTCTTTCAGTCTCGTGCAGCAACAGCTAACAGAGCACAGAAAGATAGACAATGGAAAGGCATGCCCAAAACATTGTAGCGGCTCTCCTCTGACACCAAAATACCGAACTCATTTGAAATGCTATTGAGAGCTTAGAGCTTGAGTACGCCATATTCACGAATAAGGATATGTAGCTAGGTCTGCTACTGGAATGATAGCCACTGCCTAGGTGCTCATTCAGTTACGCAATCACTAGCTATTTCCATGGTCAAATGAAGTGGCTTACAGTCAGGCACAGTTTTACCTGAAGGTACTTACCCACATCCAGGGTAGATGGGTCCGTTTCAGATGACACATATGGCATAACGGATAATTCTCATCAATCGTTTATTAGGGTACGTAACTGGCCAATCAAATGTCTACCAGTCTCTTTGATAGGTTGGGAATTCAGGTTAGCTTCAATTTCTTCAATTGACCGGATAAGTGAATTCTGTTTGTGCAAGTCAGTCTGCTGTGACTCATCACCATTTCTTTCCAAGCGGCTCTGGAAACTTGGAGCGACTTGGCTCGTGGTCTCTGGTCATTAGCTCGCCTGGCCTCCCATCTCCTGTCGGTCTCACAGGACAAGTAATATAATTATCAAATCCATCAACGTATATCGTCTTCTCTCATTTCAGTCGTGAGATGGGAATCATATCGACAGAAGTCACTCGCGAATATGAAACATGTGCGAGTCATCAGAGACGTGCAGAGCCGTCTGTTTGACCAAAGGGCGACCATCCGCACCTAATACTGTGACAAACTTCGTTATTTCTCACTCATTATTCCTACCAGAAGAAAGCAATGCCTCGGAGACATCTGGCATCCTCAACGCAAAGTCGCCAGGTCTAGTCAGCGTAAAGCAAAACCCTAAGAACCACATCGTTATTGACTGCTTCTCGTTAATCGTGGTGTCATTTACTTCCTAACATCACGTACAAATGTAATCAGGCTTCCGAGGTACTTCAAGTTATCAAGTATATCTAGATGATCATTAAGAAGTGTGATTGCACATATAGGCTCTTGCCAGTCTTGTAAAAGAGTACGGCACACCTGGAAGGCTCAAAGTGCATACCGTATTTGTTCACTTCAACCACTAAGCGCTCCAAAACGTGTCGCATTATCTGTGTGTTATCACCCAGCAAGCCGATGTTATCGGAGTAGTCTAAGTCGAAAACCCTATTCCCCGAGATGCATCCAACTCCAATGTCTAATAAACCGGGAAAGACATTCCGTGGAGCATCTCCTGTGAAAAATTTGAAAAGAAATGGGGATATAGGGTAACCTTGACGTACTCCACTGGAGACAGTAAGGGTTGGCGAAAGCTGGTCGTAGACTCTAACCCCGTCTGGGGTATGACGGTACAACTCCTTGAGGACTGATACATAATTCTCAGGGATTCCGTTTCTCAACGAACAATTCCATAGTGTAGTCCTGTCAACAGAGTCAAAAGCCGCGCATATGTCTAGGAACACGATACTTGTTGCTTTCCGGAAGGTATAACGGTGCTGTAACAGCTGTCAAAGGGTGAAGATTTGGTCGATTCATACACGATCGGCGAAAAACCCAGCCTGATCCCCGCCAGTCTACTCTTCACACGTTTGGCACAAACTGCGAAGCATGACAGACACTTGTTGTGTTCACAAGTTCGGTAACAGAGGGAAGGCGTACGTGTATGGATAAACGGACATTCTGTAGCAACGTACCGCAGGCGTCAGTACAAGCGAGCACGTGAAAACGCAAACGAGTGTACCAGTGCGTGAGTCAGTTGTGTATGTAGTTGAAAGTGTAAGACAATGGTACAATCGGATTAAGCCGTGCAAGGTCGTGCAACACGTGATACGATCTGATTGGTCAATGCTGTCCGGGACGAAGCACAGCAAACGTCAGCTGTGTACGTGAGTGTGTGTGCATGCAAGATTGCCTGTCTAAGCACATGCGTGTTCAGGCTAAACACACTAACACTAGCAGCTCGACGCGATTGGGATAAGGCTTATACCCTACGGTGAGCACATTCATCGCATGAACACTTTTTAGAGTGGGGATAACAACGGATTCCCTCCAAACGGGAGGGAACTGCTCTGAATTCCAAACCTTGAAGAATAAGATAGGAAGAACTCTAACAAGCTGCAGTCCACCATCTTTGAACAGGTTTGTGGTAAGGCCATCGGAGCCCAGCGCTTTGCGATGTCCTAGAGTTTGGATTTTCTTGTGGATCTGCGCCTCAGTAGGTGGATTTGTCGAAACAGACTACGAGACTTGTGTCGGAAGAGCTACTGGACAGAATGCCACTGAAAGCCAGAAAAATTGTTTCATAAAGTGTTCCACGCAGTATTCGAGACACCAATGTTGACTGTGATTTAGCCTGTCGTCACCTGCATAGACCGCTTCACTTATACTCGAATTAGATTGGAAAGCTTCCAAGAATTTCTCATGGCTAGAATACACTTCATTTCTGACGCACATTGCGACCAACAAATATCGTGATCTCTGCACAGACTTGCGTTCAGTGCACGTCTCATTACGAGCCGTGTTTCATTAGGCTCGTTTTCACCTGGGATCGACTGACATGCGTCGAGAAGACTGAATAGAAATTCAGTGTCATGACGAGATGTGACAGGCTACAACTTTCTAGTCCAGCGAAATGCAAAGCATCCTTGGCAGGCTGATTGGCGTTTTCAGGAGGGGCAAATTTTAGCTTTTCAGCTAGCGCGTCTTGGAAGACAAATGGGTGAGCTTGTTGGGATAGTGGATTGCAGTCTAACCGTGGTTTCAGTGTGCGTTTGGAACCACCACCAAAACACTTGGACAGCTTCTTGTAAACCAGAGGGTGGTCGAGTCAACAACAGTACTCCAGTGCGATCGAAAGTCTTGCACACAACCCCGCCAATTGTGATTTGTTGCAATGAGGTCAACCCCGGTCCTTTACTGATGGAATGGCCAAGCAGTAGACCGCCATATTAGAGTTTTACTAATGTAAGTGTGAAAAGCCCAGTGACGCAGTTGCTGAGCTAAGGCTCGTGGAACCTTCTGTCTTTCTGTACCTGTTGTGTCCCGGATTTCAGTAATCAGAAGAAAGGCACGCTTGTACGGGTGAACGTGTACTCGGTAGCATCGTAAGGCAAAAGGAACTACAGGCAAGCAACTGAAAACGCAAAAATGTGTGTAACTGCGTAAGCCAACAATGCATGCGGTCGAAAGTGCAACACAAATGTACAATCGGATTAGGCTGCACACGGTCGTACAACACGTGGTACAAACTGGCTGGACGAAACGCGAGAAACGTCAACTGTCTACGTGTATGCACAATTGCAGGGGTGTGTCCATGATTGCACGGGGTGTAGATCAAACGTGCGTGTGTGAGTACATGACTGTAGAAACCAAACACAACAGTACCTTTCACGATTGGACAGGTGCAACCCTCCGCGAAAGAACACCGGCCCAACATACTACACCTACGTGAACAGGGCGAATACCACGTGGCGTACCGGCGATAATGCGTCTGAATTTCGTAAAGGTGCGGAATAGGCAATGATCAGCACCAAGAGCTAGAAACCGTTCCTCGTTCTCCAGATGACATAAATCTAGCACAAAAACTTCTTAAATGCGCCTCGGTCGATTGCAATGAACTTACTCTAACATTCATGTCTGCTTTCAAAATCACGATATCGGACCGGTTTGCTTTACGTAAGAAGTCGTGAAGATTTTGGTGGAAGTTATCTTTGATTTCATTTGGGCTTCAGTGAGTGAGGGCATACGCTGAAACTACAAACAAAATATGTCTTTCGAGACGGTGAGTGAGATGTTTTGTACAAATTCCCAAGTCTCACTATCTACAACTGACTGTCTTCTGTAATCCAGTCCAGCAGCGCAACTTCAGCCCCGTAACTGAGATCCACGCCAACGCCAGCAAAGTCATAGACTGCAGCCTGAGGGTATCTAGAAAAGTATAAGTGGGACCTCGCGGAAGGGCTCGATGGGGCAGAAATCGAATGATAGAACCGGAGTCTCAAATGCCATACACAAATGTTTCAACGGTACAAGCTAAACCTGCCTTTGCTCTACACTCTAGTCGAGGAGAGGCGAGGGGAAACTTAGACAGCGGCATCACTGCTAGTACGGACTATCAAAGTTCCCAATGGAAAAGAAAAATGTGAGAAGAATGGAGAGAAAGCGAAGTACCGAGCAAGCGGTTTAATGTGTAGGATGTAAGAGTGCTACCAACCGTGTGAGAATCGACTTTGAGCAATGGGAGGATGGTCAGTCTTAGCGAAATCTCTCATTGTCGGTTGCTTTGTGGAACGTTGTACTACCCGGTTCAGGGTGCGCCTTTTGTTCGACGAGGTATCTCTAACCTTTGTGCAACCAAACAGCGTGGGTTTGGATGAGCCAATGGCAAACTGTGCGATTCATTCGCCTCCTCTGGCAAACCATGTGGGGTAAATAGAACATGACCATGGGTTATAGCCTTATTTAGTGACGGGTCACACTCGCAGAGTCAGTTCTGTTCACGGGTTTATAAGGTACTGTGAAGTGGAGAAAGCTAACCAGGTGGAAAAGCCTGGCACTTTCTCGACCGCTGTAGATGATCTTTGGCGACCGCTTGTTTAGTGAGTCCAGTTTTTCAAGGTTAACCGCGGAAAATACGGCCGTTGCCTTGTCCACTTCATTGGGATATTCAAAGTAGCGTTTGCGGCGAGAAAACTGGTGTAACTATAGTAGTGACCAACTAGTTTTAATTATTGATTTTGTCAAAATACCTACGTGTGTGCGCACTTGACTATCGGTTCCATGCTGAGGGAAGTTGCAAAGAAATAAGGTGAAATGCCATGATTTCAGAGGGAAATTATGCAGCGTAAATGGGGAGTCCCTGGTAACACTAAGTACGGTGACTGTTAACGTACAGCTGGGGGACTTAAGAAAGTTCCAAAACTTTGTGGTAGTCCGAGGATTGGCTCTCAATGTCGTTGTAGGCATAGACCTACTGGAAACCTTTCAGTACTTAATCAATCCACACGTCAGACAGCATTTGCGTTGCTCGACGGGCTATCTGAATTCCAAACAATGCCGTTCGGACTAACAAAAGCCCCCGCAACTTTCCAACGCTTGATGCACACCTTATTGGGTGGCCTGATTCCTCAGTGTTTTCTTGTGTATTTGTAATTTGTAATCGTCAAAGGAATGACACCAGACGAAGATATACAAAACTTGGCCCTGGTGTTGGAAAAGTTGAGGCAGGTAGGCCTAATACTGAAACTTTCTAAATGTCATCTGTTACTACGTAAGGTGGCCCACCTGGGACAGGTAGTGTCGGCTTCAGGAATACAAACAGATCCGTCGAAAAAAGAAAAGATTAAAACGTGGCCTATTCCCTCCAGTGCTGAAGAAGTACGCAGTTTTCTTGGATTGGCCTCTTACTATCGCAGGTTCATTCCGAAGTTCGCGACGACAGCAGTACCACTTAACTGCCTCCTGCAGCACAATCAACCGAGAAGCAGCAGGCATTCTCCGGAGAACTACGCAGACAGCTATTTAAAGAACCTATTCTGGCCTTCCTCGACATATCGGAGTCCTCCGGCGAATTGATCCTGGACACTGATGCTTCGGACAAAGGCACTGGTGAGGTTTTGTCCTGAAGGGACGGGTGAGGTTTCGAATATGTAATATCTTTTGGCAGCAGAACCTTGAGTAAACGACAACAGAATTATAGCACGACGCGGAAGATGTTGGCGTTGGTCTACTTCGTCCGCCACTATGGATATTTTTTCAGGTGGTCATTTTCTCGTCCGAACAGACCACCGTTCGTTATTGTGGTTGACAAGCTTCACGGATCCCGAAGGAAAAGTTGCGACATGGCGTAAATACTTACAGGAATACTGGTTCATCTGTCCCCATCGTCCCGGCAAAGCTCATGGAAATGCAGACGGCATGTCCCGCCGGCAGCAGAGAGACCATGGAGGATGCTCTTCTTGTACTTCGCAAGTGGCTCCGGTTAGCTTCGGTGGAAGACACGAGTGGAAAAGAATCCATGCTAAGGACCCGGAACTTGCTTTCGTATACCAACGCCTAAAGGATAACGGCGCGCCCCCAGCCGGAGAAGAAATATCGGGGCAAGCTAAGAAGCAAGGTGCCTATGGTCCCAGTGGAACAGCCCAAGACTGATCGATGGCTTTTTGTTCATACAGTATGGACCAGAATACATGCGACGACTCGTGGCGCCGCAGTCACAAGTGAGAAGGGCGCTAGGAAACCTCCACCATGATCACGCACATTCAGGAAAAAATAAAATGTATAATGCAGCGAGCGTAAGATATTGGTGGCCACACCAACGAAGGGACTTCAGGAACTTCTGCAGAGACTGCCAAGTGTGCTCCGAGATGAAAGACCCCGTTCCGAATGGGCGAGTGTTGTGTTCGGCTTGAACAGACATGTGCTTAGACAGACAATCTCGCACGCACACACACTCACGTACCTAGCTGACGTTTGCTGTGCTTCGTCCCGGACAGCATTGACCAATCAATTTGTGCCACACGCCACACGACCTTGTGCAACATAACCCGATTGTACAGTTGTCTTGCTTTTTCGATCGCATACAGCCTTGACTCACGCGCATGCACTCGTGTTTGCATTTTCACGTGCTTGCATGTACTTGTGCCTGCCGTACGTTTGCACTGAATACACTTTCACTCGTACACGTGCGCCTCCTCTCTGCTACCAAATTTGTGGATATAACAGCGAGCACCCTTAATCCCTGTCAAAGCGGGTTACCCTAACGAAATGGTGGGAATCGACAAGATGGGACCATTTCCGCAAACCCAGCACGGGAAAAATATATCATTGTCCTGATAGACTATTTTACGAAATGGGTTGAATTTTTTGCTGTTCCGATCTTACAGGCGGCAGTAGTAGCCCGGGCAATTTCCGACCACTGGACCTGCAAATGGGCGCACCCGGTCAATCGCACTCCGATTGGGGGGGGGGAGTAGTTTCGAAAACTCTACAGAGTTTAAACTATGTAAACTGTTACAAATCGAAAAAAACTCGTACGACGTCCTACCACCTTGAAGGCAATGGATTAGTCGAACGAACCGACCGGACATTCAAAGCACTGATGGAAGCATTTCTAAAAGAGACGAGACACTGGGTTCAGGCACTGAAACGGTGTGTGGTGGCGTATCGCTGCACGGTTCGTTCATTCACTGGACATACGCCCCACTTCCTATGGACAGGGAAAGAAATCCGGATACCTTATGATTTGCGAACGCCGTATGTGGGCCGTTTACCACAAGTGACTTCAGCGTACGTAGTCAGTCTCAAAGAAACCTTAGCGAGGGCAGATACAATGGCCTGACAACATCTACAGTAAAGTCATTGAACACAGAAAGAGTACTTTGATCTCCGCATACAAGGTGCTCCTTAAGAGGTGAAGGATAAGGTGTTCTTACAATCCGAGACATCGCCAATGGGAGCCTGCACCAAGTTCAACAAAGCGTGGAAAGGTCATTATGTGATAGAGAGAATGATCGCCAAAAACCGGTGTGTTATTCGCTATGAGTCAAATCAAAGACCGCGTTCCACAGTACATTTTAATCGACTAAAACCGGCATTCAACCCCGATACCCTTACTCAGTCCCATGCTAGCGAAGGTGTGCCAGAGGTCGGAGCAGAAGTAGAGGTACCCAATCGTGGTAGCTTGTCCAGGCACCGGGGTGGTACTTGAATAAAGAGGAAGCTGTGTGGCGAAAGCTGGTGTAACTATAGTAGTGACCAACTAGTTTCAATTATCGATTTTGTCAAAACACCTACTTGTGTGTGCGCGCACGCTTGACTATCAGTTTCGTCCGTTCTATCACAGAATTGTCATCCGCTCCTGTGGACGAACATTCCGGACAACCGGTGAACATCTAAACAATGCCACTTAAAATAGATTGTCATTTCCATACGAACTTCTGTTTCATTCTATACATTCAGCACTGCTCTTCAGACAGATGACATTTTGAGTGTGCTGGCTTCGATTTTGTTTAACAGTATCATTGTCGCATTTCTGATTGGTCCATAAAGGACAACTAGATGCCACATTTTAACCAAGCAATTTGGTGCAAACTCTAATCAGAGTTGGCGGAACAGATGAAACCCATCAGCCGATTAACACATAAGACAGAAAGGTGGATTTGGGCAGAAGAGTAGCAGTCAGCTTTCGGTCGCACAAAATAGCTTATGGTTAAGGCCCCGGTACTGGCGTATTATGATCCATCTTTACCGCTATTCATATGAAGTGACAGTAGTCACTATCATTTAAGAACCGCTCTCTTGAAAAATGGTCTTTCGATTGATTACCACATCAGAAATTTGCCAGTTTGTGAGCGGAATTATGCATAGATTGAGGAGGAATTACGAGCAATCATGTACGCCCTGGAGAAGTTCAGCGACTATAGGTTTAGTCGACTTACACAGATCTACACGGAACATAAAATGTTATTCACAATCTCGGGCAAGCCACTACATCGGGCACCAAGAAGGTTGCAGTCAGTAATAATACGTCTGTAACAGTATAACTACGAGCTACACTACCAACAAGGTAAGCAAATGCTCGTGGCCGACACATCCTCCCGAACCATGCTACCAAATACCAAGAAACAGCGTCAAAGTGAGACAGTGAATATTCATTTGGCGATGGAGGAATGCGAACTATCCTAAATACGGAAAGCCAAAATTAAAGATCCATGCCTACAAATTCTGAGGGAGGTTATCGTTCAAGGTTGGTTGGAGGATAAAAGAAATCTATCAGCAGAAATTTACCTTACCTTATTTCGAATTCCGTGAGGAGCTAACGATGGAGAATGAACTGATCTTTCGGGGTGAGCTTTTGGCGGTCACGAAAACAAGTCGTTTGTTACATCGCTTACATGCAAGTGTCAAAGGATGCATCAGCCGGACGAGAGTGACCTACTACTGGCTGGGGATAGCAGAATAGGTTAAACAGACGGTAGAAAACTGTGAAACTTGCGGGAAATTTGATCAAAGACAAAAAAAATGAGTCGAGGGAAACTCTACTAACACCGGATCGTCTTCGGCAGATTGTAGCGTTGCATATAATTCACCATGAGGAGGACAATTACTTAGTGACCGTGGGTTACTACAGTGATTTCTTCGGAATCGATCTGCTAGAGACGGGGACAACTTCAGACTTCATTGACAGACTACAACAAGGAACCCGATTCAGGTGATTTTCGACAGCGGCTCCCGGTTTCACAGCACAGAATCCCATCAGTTATCAGAGACAAAGCACCTTGAACATAGCACCACCAGTCCTTACCACAGTCAATCAAATGGCGAGGCAGAGAGTATGATCCAGTTAATTATGAACTGGAAGACCGAGGGTAGTGATCTATTCATCGCCATTCTTGAACTTAGAAAACACCGTCGGCGGCAATGGGAACAAGCCCAATAAGAAGCCTGTTTGGAAGATGAACGAGAACCACCCTGACCGTAAGTGCTATTTACTAGATCCAGACTCCGAGTCTCCATTATTGATTAGGTCAAATCTGAAGAAAAGTATGGCTGTGCAAAAAAGATTTTTACAATCAGGATGATAAACCATCACGACCACTCAAGTCAGGTGACATAGTCTGGATTCAACCATTAGAACCAGAGGAAAACTCTTGCGCGAGAGGAGAGGGGTTATCGCGTGCAAACGAAGAAATCGTAACTGGTACGTTGTGTAGATCGTCGGCTAAGAAGGAATAGAGTACACTTAGGAAAATTAGATCAAGATGACTGTGACGAAGATAGAGAAAGTGGAGAGCAGGAGACGGAGGCAGATGGCGGAATGAATATTATTTTATTATTTTACACTGGATTGAGATCAAGCTAGGTGCCATCTCTAAACCAACAGTTACATTGCAGTTTTTGCACACACGTATACAGTTGACATTTGCCGTGCTTACTCTCGGACAGCATTGACCAATCAGGTCGTATCACGTGTTGTGCGACCTTGCACGACTTAATCCGATTGTCTTACACTTCCCATCACACGCATCACTGACTTACGCTTCTGCATGCTTGTTTGCGTTCCCACTTGCCCGCCTGTACCCGTGCTTACCGTACGTTGCTACGGGATAAGCGTCTATCCATACGTGTGCGCCTTCCCTTTTTTACCGAGTTTGTGAACACAACACAGACCATTAGAAGATTACAATTAAATGATCATTATGACAGTCATATTTCTCTTGATGTCTCACATGCTACCCACCAGTTCACTTGCAGTTGCGGTGACACGTTCATAGGCCGAACAGAACGATACTTGATTCAACAAGTGACTGAACACATCCCGAAACGGCTTTTCTACTCAACCTCTCAACTGGAATGCACAAGAAAAACTGCGGCGAGAAATCCAGCATCGTTTATTGTGAAGTATCTGCTTTCAAAAAGTCATCGAGTTGACTTTACCGGGTCATTCAAAGTGCGATTACGCAACTGGAATGCAAAACTGCTAGCGTTTAGTGAAGCTATGCTGATCAAAGCAGAATCCTTCCCCTGCGAGCACAAACATTGATTATAGTCTGCCTTCCATGGCATTAGACCACGCAACCCTACACGAATTGTTGACTCACTTCTGATAAAAATGTTCTCCATTTTTTCCCTATTTACCCCGTGCATCGTGTCGCGTGTAAACTAACATTTTTTACGTATGTGATCGGCAAGAATAAACGAAACACTTGCATCTGGCAGCATACGTCTTCTTTCTGTTTTTATTAACTGGATGAAGGGGGACACAGTGTTTCAGGTTATGAAGTTTACTCTCTCGAATGAGTGACGAAAAAAAAATGTAAATCAATGACAATACTCTCATAGTTCCCGTCCGGATTCGCTCGTCCAGCGTTAGATTATTCATTAACCAAGTCGACAAACCAATCAGTCGGATACCAAGTTACTTAAGCACTAAAATTACTGCGAAACACACCCAGCAGGCCAGCCCAAAGACATATGAATAAGGTAATGAATAAAATAGCACTGAATAAATAATTGATTACATTTTTAACCGTAGGCTCATATAGGTGCCCGTTGACTCGGATGATCCATGTCCACGGCTGTGACTTGATCGTTTTATTCACAATAAGCGAGCCCATATTCGTAGAAATATCACGAACAGGACGTTCACTACTTTTCTGTATTCAATTTCCATTAAAAAATTGAACTTTCGGATTCATCATTTGCAAATGCCAGTGTCTTTGAAATTCGTTTCATGGACATCATCTAACGGTTTTCTTCCGGCTATCTTATGGAAAACCACCAACTAACTACCATCATGGCCATCAGTAGTAAAATATTGAGCTCTTCAGTTTGAACCGGAATTTTCTGAACACCGAGTCTTTGAAATATCATCAAGACAACTAACTTGCACCGTACGCTTTGTAATTCGGACTTTCCTTTCTTGTGCGCGGGTACGGTTGATGCCACTCTCTCATAATCCAGGGAATTCTTCCACATTAATTAAATAAACACGTTGACGTCAAGGATAAAATGAGACCCTATTCAGTTACCACTCTCGAAGTCAACCGTTTGAACAACTGGGTTTTTCACGTTCACCCTTGATCAGCTCCCCGTATACCTCAACGGAATAACTCATGGGTATGTGCCTTTATGCAGTCTTCATTTAACGTTAGTGCAGAGTATAGGGTTCTTGATCTTGGTGAAATATAGGTTGAGTTCGCTAATTCGCCCCACTGTTATCCAACCTTCACGGCCACTTTTCCGTCCCCCTTATTATTTGCTTGGCGACGGTCACACTGTTTTGCCTACTAACGAGTATTCCAGTAGTAATGGAGGGATTCAGACCCACGCAGGTTACCCACAGTGTACCAGCATCCGTTAATCCTAGCGCTATTTCAACTGCGGTTCAGTTTTCTGGCAAGGAAAACCGAGGTCTAGACTGTGTGAATTTCACTGGAATAGACAGCATGAGCACATTAGCTATGCTGTGCGTTTCACAATGTCTTATTTCAGGTACTCGACTGATCTATTCAGTTTAACCATATGCATAGCGGAGTTAGACGAGAAGCATACCGAGGCGCTTTCAGGGATTGAGGAATTTAGTGCACACATGCAAGAAGTCCGGATCCTTTGAACACCGTGAATGCAGTCCACAATAAACCGGAAAGCCATCCAACACAAAACAGGGCTGCTAGCAAATACAACTATTTAATCCAGTCCAAACTAGAGAGCAAGGTTCTGAAAGTCTGTCTAACTGACGGAGATTAACGGCAGACGAGCATGAACCGTACACTGCGGTAGTGAAGTCCACATTTTATAGTACAGAATGCTGTCTGCTGCGCACAGACTCACACTGAAGGTAGCGAATTCTCAGTGGTCTATCCAAGTAGTTACTGCGTTAAAGAATCGGCGCTCTGTTGAATTGATGATCACCGGAGAACGAAAAGATAGGTACAGCAGAATCAGTCCAGTACTGCGGTTTAAAGTACCACCATTTTTACGATGGTTTCCAAGTTTGGTCCTGGGAGGGCGATTTGGTTTTTGGAGTTAGTCCGGTACTGGACCAAAAAAACCAAGTGATGTCAATGTCTTCATGGGGGAAACTGTAGAGGAACGGCAGCGACTACGCAACAATGGAGTGAGCGTACAAGGAAGGAATTTTCATCTGGTAATCGCTTCGGTGATGTGCGACCATCCGGCGATTTCGTTTACCAAACAAAAGTAGTCGTACTCTGGTCATTTAAGCTGCGACAAGAGCACACAGGACAGTAAGTATTTCAAACACAGGGTAACACTTCCCGAATTTGATTCACCATTATTAATTGCCATCTTTTCCGCAGTCTGTATTCGACACCTTCACCATTTGAAATACTGAACTCGGACATAGTTAAGGTTTCCTGATAGATTATATGCACAGCATGTGTCTTCGTGTAGTCTGGTGACTAATCAAATATGGAGAGACTCTCCAGTTTCCAGTGGAAATCTTCTTCAAAGACATCAAGTAGATCTGGTGAACGAACGCCTATTACAGCTGCGTCATTCACTTCCCTGAGAATTCCCCCGGAAGTGCCGAGGCTGAGAGGAGTAGCGATCGTGGAAAGCCGTGAAGTACGGCCAGTTTTTATTACGTTTACGGATAGCTGCATTGAAGGGTAAAATAGTGTAACAGAAATTTTTCAGTTTATCAGTAGCAACCAATTTGCTTCGCACTTATCATGACAGTGAAAGCGATGAATCAGCCCACAAGTTAGCAGTCTCCTTTGTGTGTGAACATCGACTGCTCTTTGGATTAGAGGAAATGTCAATGAATGTGCATCCATTGGTACACAAAGCAAACGATGTCCATGATCACGGAAAATTGGATACATTTAGCGCGTTCCCATATGAGTCATACTTGTGTAATGTTTAGAAAATGATTCGCGGAACTATCAGGGTCGGTTCCCAGATTTACCGTAGATGTTCGGAGCAACATTTTTCTGCTAACTACGATAACAAAAATACGACCGTACAGTTTGAAGTTAAGAATCAAAAGAAAATACTTTCAAAAAGAAAAGGTATCAAGTAATCTTTGTGAAGATGACGCAGTCATCTTTAATGAAACCTCAGCATGTATCTGAGATATCGGAGAAACTAGAAATGGCGACTTCTCTATAACTTATAGAACATTCAATTTTATGGTTAATCTTTTTCTTCTACGGTTCCCTCTGAGCAGTTGTCCATTTCCTACGTCATAAGCCTGCAGTCAGACATCCTTGTCTGTACGCTAAACGACGTTGAATGCAAATATAAACCCACCAAAGAAGCTGACGGGAAACGCTTCATTCAATAAAAAATAACTGACAATTTTCCATTTTATCTACTCAGAAATTAATAGTCCTTTTACAGTGACCATGCTGGACCAGCGGATTCTGTTGGACAGTAACGTCACCAGACCGGAGGCCAGGGTCCAACTGGTAAGTTTATTCACTCCATAATAATACCTTAAGAATGACCTACTTCATTCAAGTTGTGGTGACACGGTGCTCAATGTAATGCGCCTTCTCATCAGTACTAACGTAGCGAACTTGATGAACTATTCAGGAGCACAGGGAAATCATGGATTCTGTAGAAGTTCACTGAACCGACACATTACGGGTAAGACAAGATTCACAGAACTGGAAAAAATCATTTAGATTATGTCTTCCAAGGAACTTCGTTCATAGATGTCCGGGAAGACACTTTAGTTCTGGCCATTCGTGGATGTTTATAGGATGCTGCAACCAACTACCACGGGCAAACAGTGCAGCGGGCAGGTCAAATGCACCTATATGCTTATATTCCCCTCGAGTCCGAACCAGGCCGCAGAAAAGTTACACAATGTGGACTTCAACGACACATAATTATTTTCTGACACGATTTACATGTACATCTTTGTTTCAATAAGTTTTCAAAACCTCGTAAAACGTTTTATTTTTGTTCGTATGGGGTTGTTCTATACCTTTAGTTAATTAGTACGTACGTTTAGGCGGACAGATTCCGGTATAATGAAACGTAGAGAAAGTAATGTAAATTCACGCGTATTTTCGAGCAATCCATTTGGTTTGCTGACGCAACCTCCAAATGCCTCAGTATGGTCGGGGGTGGGTGTCTCAGGCTCCGAGTTGGCTACTCGTTCTGAAAGCCTCTCGAAATGCTCCCAAGTGACCGTGCGTCTATTGCAACCTCTGCTGAGGAAGTCCTACTCGGTGCCCTCCCGTGGCGGTGTTCCCACTAAAGAGAGAGGACAAAAGCGAATGCCCGGCGCTCTCCACCAGGTTGGCTGACTAATAGTCAGTCTAGGGGACATAGTTGAACCCTGATTCCAAACTAATCATGAACGGTGTATGAGGCACGCTAACCGGCATCTGTGGCGGAGAGGTGCACTGGGCACGCAGGATGTTTGGCCTCATCCGAAGGGTGTATAAACTGAGCAATCAGTCACCGGCCCCCAGCGGGTTACGAACTCTACGTTTCGTCCCACTGCCTTGCCGGTTAAGCTTTGGGTGGCTAGAGGCTCCGGTTGTGGATCCCTAAGGAAACCAACTACTTTGGCTTGGGCAACCCGGCAGTATTACGCCCACAAACAAATCATGGACTCCGACTATCTTCCCCTCCCTCCCCGACTGTAACATGTTTTTTTGGTACAGTCTGAAGTCAGACAAGAGTGAAATATATATATAACGCAACCTCAATGGTTAGAGGGGTAGAAAGTCTGACGATTCGCAATCAGCACGTGGCGCCGTTGACCGGTCAGTCTAAGTTGCGAACAGGCGGAAAAACCAGTCGACGTTTTCGCGATTTTTTACACCACTTATTCATTTTTAACGACTGGTGAATGAGTTGCTTTTGTACGCATGTTGTACCAGCAGGGGTAATGTGGGACTAATCTAGCTTCGGCTTTTTCAGTAATAAAATTAAACTACCACTCATTGGTTTTAGTAATTGTGCTTCCCACATTTAATGTTCTTTGGGAACGGGTACGGCCCTGGAGCTTCGAATTTCTAATATTGCTACTGAGAATAGTAGCAGTAGTTAGACTAACTTTCTTGGAATTCTCGCGAGAAAAATTGCGTGGCATTGTCCGCCTGAGAAATTGGTGAATGACATCGGAACGAGTTCATGTTGGTTTATATACCACTAACAATTCACTTGATTTGTGTAGACATAAATGCGATCACTTTGTGGGTAAAAAAGCACCTTCGAATATATAATTTGCGAATTCCGACGTCGTTCACCAATTTCTCAAGCTGACAGTACCACGCACTTTTTCTCGCCAGAACTCCGAAAAAGTCAAAATCTAACTACTGCTACTGTTCGCAGTAGTACTATTAGAAATTCAAAGCTCCAGGGCTGTACACGTTCCCAGAGAATACAGCGTACAATAAATTACATTGATAACAGTCGTCGTCTTCTCAGATAATAAAATTTTCATTTACTATCTTCTTCAATGAATGATATTTTTCAAAGTTTCACAATTACAGAATGCATTGTACTTATGACCCGGAAGTCCTACCCAATATCCGTTGAAATATTCACAATCTCCATTGTTTTGATTCCAATCCGAACATTTAGTGCTGTCTACATTTACGCTTATGTGTACACGCACTTCTAAATCCCGTTATAACTGACAGGATTTTTATTCGAATTGATGGTCTACCTGACTTACGGCGGCCCATTGATGGGATCTATAATGTTGTTTTCCTTTCCATCCAGTGACGCTATGGAAAGTCAGCTGAGCAGCCAGAATAGCTATTGTGTTGTACACTGTCTAATGACACGTATGGGTGGACGGCATCACCAAAACAGCTACTTCGCTCTTTCACGTCAAATAACGCGGGAACGCATTTTCTTGATTACGGATATCAATTCGTGAGACTCAGATGCGACTTCAGCGTGGCCAAGTAGAACCCTGCTACACATTGCCGGGGCTAAATCCTTGATAGCTAATGAACGCGCATTGAGAATCAACTCTATTACTAACGTACGCTAACCATACCATTTCTACGACGGAACTCGGAGTACTAAAGAGTCATCCCTGGGTTCAGCTCATGAAAGAAGACTCATGTGGCAACTTTCTAACTTTACACCTAAAAAAGCAATAGTTAAAATGCTAATCAGAATGGCGTGGCCCCGAAAAGAGCCTCGGGTTCGTTCACGCGTTCCGCCGCCAGCCTCAGCGAGCCATAAAATGTACGCAACAGTAGTTTTCCTCGCTACGGGAAGCTTCGGAAATGTGCCGATCTTCCCAAAGTTCCGTACTTCTAAAGTGAACCGTCCAGCAAATCCCCAAACCGGTACTGAACGCCAGAGCAGCAGAACCGTTCGCAGGTACCCGACCATCTCAACAACCGAACCGAACGAAGTGCAGCTGCGGAATGACGGTGCGCACACTTATATACGACCGGTGAACCAATCAAAACTCATGATGCAAACCAAATTAGCATCATCAAACAAACTACTCACAAACTAAGTAATAACCGTCAGTGGGTTTCTATGCCAAGAACTAATGTTTTCAAAAAGAAGACATCTAGATTTAATCACATTTACCATTGAGTTCCTAGGTCGTCTAAACTGAGCAATGCTGCACACCGGGTCTGCTGGTTTGAATCCGCACTTCCCGAAAAGATACATGTAGATAACTGATTTGTTTTTCCAGTTCATCTCAATCCGATAACCATCTAAAACCGACACAGAATCGCGTACACAGGTTGTCCATAATATACTTTTGGACAATGCCCACCCGTTTCCCGCCGAATTGTTGTCATGCTACCCTCACAAAAAATACGTTCAGGATTTTGGTGCATACTCAGTCATAAGAATTCCTCAGCCCGTACTTAGCTCGAAGATAAACAAACAAAGGGAGAATATTGCCTAAATTATGCCCTGATCCTGGTGTGTAAATCTCATTCACCTTGGTCGTTTGTGCCCTATGAGCAATTTTTAAACTGTGTTTTACATACGTATTAGGAATTC
Source organism: Fasciola hepatica (assembly GCA_948099385.1). Classification (NCBI taxonomy): domain Eukaryota; kingdom Metazoa; phylum Platyhelminthes; class Trematoda; order Plagiorchiida; family Fasciolidae; genus Fasciola; species Fasciola hepatica. The sequence goes on from CANUEZ040000019.1 coordinate 12,035,185, forward strand.
CACTTGTATTCTCTCATCCAAAAGACTACACCACGAGCCGAAACCGAACCGGTGATCTTTCGCTTCATTACCCTTATGATCAGGCTCTTCGCGAAATGCAACAATTCTATTTTATTCACTTTTTGCAACCATATGCGACAGTTTTTGAGTGGACATTTTCGACTGAAATATAATCACACCAGTCCACAAGATTCATACAAAACTTCGTGTCCATTGTACTTGCAAAAATTACACAACTAAATTGGTGTTGAAACACCCATTACAAGAGGCTACCCAAACGTGTTAAGAGGCACTTTGTGTGCGAATCTAAATCTGTATTGCGTGATCCTGCGTTCTTCGCGCCAGTTTTTATTGCATCATCCAAAAGAGTAGTAACACCCAAAAAATAGGCCAGCAAACGAATCCGCATTTTGAATGTGGGATTTTTCAATCACTGGTGAATGGAATTGTACTACAAGAATGACAAGGATAAATTAAAAAAAGTCTTTGAAGAGCACAAAGAGCTCGAGCATATGAAGAAGAAAATATACACATAAAAATGATGGTCAGTCAAAAAGAAAATCTGAATAGTCTTTTATGGATGAATGACAGAATGATATTTTCCTGTTCGTCCCCGGTCGCTTGCACATCAGAGCAATCTATGTTTTAGCTCTCTTTTTCGGCGCATACCGGACCAGAGTGTGGTTCTTAAACTGCCTATTTGAGTGTCCTTTTCTGAAATGAACAGACAGGTGAAGAAAAGACAATTATAGGTTAGAAAGTAGGCAAACAGTTGAGTAAGACGGGTTGACCGCGGAATGACGAGTTGTATGCACAAATGGGACTGAATTATCGACATGATTGTTTCCCTTTGTATTGCTACTTGCTCCTTTTTACATGATAATTGTACAATATTTCAGGAAGGGTGTGCATCCAATTAGAGGCTGCCCTGTTGAAGAAAGTGACCCGTGGCGGCGATGGAGGCAGGATCCGAACCCGGGACAGGACGGTCAGAAGTCGACCTTGATGACCACGGCCGGTCAATGCATTATTCACACGAGGAGCCTGAATTTCATATTTAATGGAAAGTCCACTTGCATTTTTCACATCCCAAAGTATGGCTTGCGGAGTTCGACTTTTGGATGTGGAAAATGCAAGTGGATTTTCCATTATATAACTATGTTTGATGTGTTGCTATCGAATACCCGTGCGAATTCGGCTCGCATAGTGTCGTACAGATCCCGATAATCTGGAGGTAACGCATTAAGCTTTCAGGTCTAACAGCCTGGGATCTAAAATCGCGCCAACCGAATTTGACGAGGCGCGATTTAATCCTATCAAGGAGGAAGCGACTGAATGGTGACTGTTTCCAAAACTTCTGTGACAGAGATAGCTGAACCACTTAGACACCCTCTTCTACCTCTTGCATGTTCTCTAATCCCGACCCCGTCAGTAGCTTGCACGGTTCGCTTCGTTTAGCCATCAACCTAGCACTTCTGTGATTTGGTCTCAATTGCTAATCTCACACTAACGTCGAGCCAAGAGCAAAACGAATAGCAGCAAATAAACAGAAAACATAGTTACAAGGGGAAATTACGAAGACTAAGAAAGGGCTTGAACGCAACTACGGCACTGATTGCAGCACCCAGTCATGTCATCATCTAATTTATCCAGCCAAGCGGTGAACGGATCACATGGACCCCAATCTGGAAGTCCAACACGTCCCACTTGGGCAGTTCCACTGGTCAAGGTTTTCATACCTTTCTCCACGTCATGGACTGACCACCCCGACCCATCCTCCAAATTCAAACTACCTCGGAAGACAATGTACACCAAAAAAGTCCATCGACGGGCATGTGTAACACATGTCCCAGTCATGTTTACTTTTTTAGACTAAGAGCTTGCTTCAGCAAGTGACCTCTGGTTTCTTACACCCTACGCCTAACCTGACCACTGCTCATACAATATTCCCGTCATATTAGAGCAATATTATAAACAAGTCAATATTTAAAAAACGCTCACATTCTACTCGTAACAGCCGCGTTACTGAACCATGTAAAAGGACTGATCTAACTATGGCAGTGTACCTTTGACTACTGATTGAAAACGGGATGTCATGCCGGGACCATGACTCGTTCAAATTACCAAAAGTCAAATGCACCTTCAGTATCGGCGAAGACAATTCATCCGATATTCAACCACCCCGTGAGAGGCAATGATCAAGGAAACAAAAACTACTTACTAAAGCAGATGCCTCTCTCTAAAAGAACTGTCTACAAAAATATCCAACTTACCTGAATCTTCACTTAAAAACACAACCTCCTTCGCGCATTCTAACTTAGACAGTTTATTATGTGAGCACAAGAGGACAGGGCCATATGTTGAGTCATTTTAATTGTAAAGGCAAAAAGAAGGTCAAAAAAGGGAAACCCTGACACACATCACTTCCCGTGGTGAACTCGAGTGAAAGATCGTCATAAACCCGAACTCGGTCTCGGTTGTTCGCATACATCGGTTGAAAAAGATGAATGCATTCCTCTGGCACATTCATTAGTAAGAAGCAGGGCCGGAGAACTGTGTGGTCGAAAGAATCGAATGCCGCTTTCAGACGGAGATTGTGAGCCTACGGAAAGTGTATCTGTGTTTCGAAATTTATCTCCCGATGTTATAAATAAAACCCTGATCGGGTATGAAACCGATTTAATTTTCATGCACAAGCGTTGAATAATGTGGTTTCTACCAAGCTGATTCCTCCGTGATTTTTACGAAAGAAGTTGATACCTTTTCTAAAAAATCGATACAATGACCAAATCAGATAGTTTCTAGGGGATCTATTCATCTTCCCAGATTATCTGGAGGAATTTTGTGAACTCCCATACCAAAGATTCACCTCTACCATCGAAAAAGGACGGAAACAACCCAGCCGGTTCAGTAGATTTGAACCATTTTAGCTAACCTCCATTTCCGTTGGAGAAGTGATATCTACCTGCATCGTTTCTCGTGCAGTTATTATCAGAAATTCCACTGCGGAAGTGGGCCAACTGAACTAACGTCCCTAAAGTGCTTCGCCTAACGTCCCAGACGAAATTCCTGAGTGAATCAGCGAGCTAACGGCAGAATTTCCATGAGCATGGATTTATTGTTTCAACTAATACATGCCAAAATGGTTTGCGAAGAGAGTTACATGCCCTGATTCAGTCTCTGATTGTTTCTGAAACTCAGTTACCCATCTACCAGATGTCAACAGGTCGAACGGAAGCCATGAGAGTGTTGTGTAAAAATCGATTTGATTCAGGGGAATTTCACTGCATTATCGTTATTTTCTTCCAACAAACGCGGCTGGGGAAAACAGTAAAAGGATAGAACCAAAGAAACTTGATGTCACTAAAGAACAATACCAAAGGAACGAACAGAAACTAAGGCATTGTGGGACGCTATATTTCTTCGTATCTAAGGCTGAAGTGTGAGGGAATGGGCCCGGCACACTGCCAATAGATGGCTTGGTTCAGAGGCCAGACGGCGTGCCATCACCTATCCAGAATCAGGCACAAGATCGGAGGTAGTGAAGCAGACAGCACGTGATCGGCTGACCAGAATCATCGAGAAGAGTGGAACCAGTCAAGCGATCAATGGACCACTCAGCGGTTCACATTTGTCTGAACCGACTAAAGTCGAATCTACCCATCCGGGCGTAACCACACAAGTCATCCAGATGGGCCATTTAGGTCTATCAGTAGACCAATACACTTTTATGCAAGGTTATGGTTATGACCAACACATTTTATATAAACGATATATTCCGTACCAACAGACTGAAATGGTTTGCAGGTAGATGAATCTTTGTACTAGAGCTACCGGAACGGATTAAAATATGAAGTACCTGTGTTATCCAGATGAGTCGGTTGCACGGAGACAGAGTCATCTCGAATTTGATAAATGATTGCCAAAAGGAAACCGCGAATGTCAATCATGTGAGACCGGTTCAAATGATTTTATGAAAATCCATGGATACGACTCCTAATATTCGAGCGGCAGAGGAATAAGTCACCACAAAAGGTAGACCTATCGTGCCTCCAGATATGAAAAGATCATTCACAAAGTATTTTATATTAACAACAATACTAATGAGAAAAACTGTCAACAAACCATGTTAATCTGGGAGAACTCACTTGGAACAACGGTCGCAAAACAGATCCTCACACTGAACACATCGAATAGTGGCATCTTCGTTGCATATCGAACACCATGGAAGTTCATCATCATCTTCACTGGGTTCGTGTGATTTTTCTTTCGGTTCTGGATCCACGTAGCCACAAGCTGCATCAATCTGGGCCTCTTCCGTTAACTGGAACAAAGGGTGCGTACAAAAAAAAAAAAACAGAGGACAACAAATTATACAATCACGTGGAACAAATGTATCTTGTGAGAAATTGGATCAGTACCACCTTCCCCCGATGAACAAAGGCTGTCAGTCAAACAAGTTTCACTACTTTCGTACTACAAACACAGAGATTAAATTAACATAATGAGTGCATGGGAGAAAATCAAAAGAATTCCGCGGCAGTCATCATACGAAACGGTTCAACCAGTAAATAAATGAAACGGTTGACAGGATAAACCTCGGCGAAGACTTACTAACATAATGTTCTATATCATTCACTGGAAAGGGATTCTGCTCAACGAGGAAGATTTGCTTTTCTGTATTCATTTTAATGTTACTTCGATGTGAGAAGAAAAGTTGCAAGCAGGGGATCAGTTGGTTAAACGATTTTTCGGCACGCGCGACACGTGTCTTTCTGAAAGAACCTTACGTGAATAAAAAATAATGTTTATTCCCTGTTCTTACCAAAGCCAATGGGTAATACTGATATTTCGAACCAGACGGCTTCGATTTAGGGTTGGTGATTTGTTGATGAAATCACAAAAATACATCACTTTACCTGTTGTTGTCTGTCCCACTAATTCTAGTAAGAAGACTCTTATGCCTCCGAATCATTTCAGTTTATCGGTACAAAGGATATATGGTGGTCATAGCCGAATGATGACCTGAAAACCTATTGGTCCACCTGTTGTTCACAACCACCTCTTCCGAGTGGTTAATCTGGTTATAAACTCAATCGGCTGATTCGGTTCAGACAACAGTTGACATTTGATTGGTCTCTTGGTCCACTTCGTTGATTTCAATCTTATCTTCGATTGAGGACAGACGAAGACGGGCTGGCTGCTTGACAAGCCATCGTGCTGTCTGCTAAACGAACCAGGTCGTCCGTCTCTTGGCAGTGTGACAGCCCACACCCTCACAATATCAGCTTTATTCTTCTTTCTATCTCAGTAATTGCATAAGTGAGTAAATCTCTTCGCGTATTTGTCCGTGACTTTAACAGGAACGATGTAACTTTTCTCACCACGCTTGGCTTGATAAATTTGGTACGTTTTCCCATCAGACTTGACGCACAACTAGACTTGGTTTTTGCAAACAGACCGCAATTGTTCAACGTTCAAAAAAGTGCAACTCTGATCACTGTACCTTGAAAATATGTCCGATAGTGTATAGTAAGATCAACCGGTACATTATATTAGGAAGACTACGCAGAAAAATGAGTCCGGGAAATTTTTCATCAGACAACCTGGTTAAGTTAAGGGCCCTGGTTACCTCAACCGATTTCTCCGTGTTTTTAAACCGCAACAGCTCTGTTTTCTGTGAGCGTTTCACTGATCACCTTAATTTTTGATTTAATCATTGTTACCCATTTGAAAATTTTTACATCCAAACTGATTGATATTCTTCACCAGTACTTCAACAGCCGAGGAAGAAAGAAAAAGTAGGTTTGCATACACGGACAAAGAACGCAGGTAGAAAACTAACCAACTTGATCAAATCCGAAGTTAAACGTCTGAACAAGTTTCACGTAGATACCATATTAGGAAACGTCAGTTGTCGTAGCATGTGGAAAGCCATAAAACACCGATGTAACATCAGCTCAAGAAACAAAAAAGAAAACGTTGATGTTGAGAAACTCAACTCCAATTTCAGCTCAGTATTGCAGTGTACTCCCATGCTAGTTTTCGACAACTAATCTACCAAATATCGAACCCGCTACGGTCCTCCAACAGCTGGGGAAAGTTAAGATAAATAAAACTCTTGGCTCAGATGAAGTATCACCTGGTGCACCCAAAGTGTGCTGACACCCTTTCGGTTCCATTATCCAATATCTTTAATGGTTGCCTAACAAGCGGGGAGATCCCTGACATTTGAAGACTGGCCAAAATAACACCTGTCTCCAAGAAAGAACCTAGGAAATACCACCCTCATCACCAGCACTTCTATGATGCTCAAATTGTTACCGTGGGTTAATATGACGTCTGCCGATAAGATACAGACCAATTTGCTTGTCGGTCTTCGCGCTCCACACGTGACGCCATAGCTTGCCTAGTTTACTTAACAGCTTCGGCTTTCGATGGCAAATGTGAGACTGTCAGAAATGGCTAAAAAGACACATTCGGTTGCCTTGATTGATTAGTATTGCTCACTATGCTCCTCGTAAGTGGTGTTGACCCAAACGTCTGCAGACTGAGATCAGACTACTTCACTGATCGAAGACAACGGCCAGAAGCCCTCTTCTCCTTAAGCTGACTCTGATGTCTCGAAAGTTGCGATGTTTTTGCCTTCTATTTTATTTGTGCATTAAAAAACTTCTAGTCCCGTCGAAATTCACTAGATGCAAATAGGCCGACGTGTTTTTAGGCTATGAATTATCAGCACCCGAAGGAACTTCACAAATTAAATGAAGTTGTAAACTGGTCCTCATCCTACTCCTTTGTACTGAATGCTTCTAAATACTAGGATGTATAATTTTCCCTACGTTCTGATAAACTACACACAGCCTGCACTGACAGGTTTTCCCTCCTATCTGCGAATAATGAACCCGTACCAATACTGCCAACGGTTAAATATCATGGTGTTTCGCAATCTCATAATCTCCCATGGTTCAAGCATGTTTAATAGACATTTTATACAGATAAAAAGTTGCCACCTTTCTCTCCGTTTTGTTACCTGGGAAGTTACATCTCACCAGACAGACAAATATCGGATGAAGTGTCATCACGTATACAGAGGGCGCGCTTAGCTTTTGCCAACCTCCATCATCTATGGCGTCGGCGTGACATCCGATTGTCTGTTAAGAGTAGTGTACAATGCGATGGTTAGGTCCGTTCTTTTATACGGTTCAGAAACATGGCCGTTCAGGGTAGGAGATAGGCGAAAACTGTCGGTGTTCGAGCACCGATGTCTCCGGAGCATTGCCCGAGCATGGTGGAAACACCGTATCAGCAATGCTGAGGTTAGGTGTGAGGTATTGGGAACCAGAGGTCAGTCTCTGGATCAAGTACTGAAGCTAAACAGGTTAAGGTGGTTGGGACATGTGTTACACATATCAGCCAATAGACTTCCTTAGCGTACGCTGTTTTCTGAAGCAGGTGGTGATTGGAAGGTAGGTCGAGGTGGTCAGTCCATGATACGGCAAAAAGGTATGAAAACCTCGACCAGTGGACTTGGCCAAGTAGGACCCGTTAGACTTCCAGGTTGAGGTCCACATGACTGACCTACCAAATAGTTGGAAACATTGAGTTATATGGCAAGGTGTCACGGCCGGTGACGTAGTTGCATTCGGACTCTTTCCTTGTCTTCGTGATTTCCGCTTGATACATTGATTTTTTCTTAGTCTTTTACACTTTATGCTTCTATTCCTTTTGCCTTTTACTGGACGATGCTGGAAGGTAGCAATCGAAACCAGACCACAGAACTGCGAGGTCAATGGTTGAATAAGCTGAAACTGAAACTCCGTGTAAGATTACTTTCGGTCCCCCATCAACCAATTCTCAACCTTATGACTGCGTGCCTTCTCTCCATTGGTTGTACTGGTCTCCAGTTATTTCCCCTGGCTTTTTGAATAAATATTTTAACTTGATAGCACCATCCATAAAAACATCTCTAAATGCAGTGGCATATCTGGAGACACATCTGTTGATACCACCACGGATAAATGTTTCAATGCTCGTGGCCAGTTTACTTCCAAAACACTTTCAGACACTCATCATCCTGCAAACAACGAACTTTCAAAAGCCGAGTCTGCATCATGCACGGGCTCAAAGTTTGAATTTATATCTACAGACCCCTTCTGAATGTTGCAATTCCGTTTTGCCGTATCATGCCCGTCTGCTTGCTGATCCGATGAAGATTACCACAGACTTATTGAACTGTTTGCTCGGATGAAAGCTACCATAGTTTGTGCGCATTTCCCGATTCCGTATTTCTATATCCACAGATATGGTGCAAATGTTGAAAATCCATCTAATCGGGTGTACAAAGCTACTGATGACTTGACAAATTACTGAGGGACTGCAATAGCACTGACTTCAGTGAGTAACTATACCAATATTCATAACATTTTCAAGCATAGGTTTCATTTGAATCATAACTGTGGACGCAGTCAGCGACCAAGTCGAGTGTGCAACTGCAAAAAGCAGAGCCTAAAGGAACTGTTCACCATTTCATCGAATTGGGCTAACAACGACAACTTTCTCCTCCTTCACCGTCCACAAAATGCAGCTTTGACCCAGATGGCTTCTTAAGCAATACATAATCCTTTGGATACGCTCCAGATAACGACTGCGTTCTTGAATAACGATTTCGATGATAACCGCTGGGCAGTCTAGCTAAGTCCTTCCTCGTGGTGTAGATAACCCTGTAAGAGATCACCCTAAAGCTTATTCATTACAGACAACACCTAGATTTGATTTTATAGTAGTCGATAAATATGATGGAAATACAGAGGTCAACCTAACTAGAGAAAAAGACCAGTGATCGTGACTCAGCGAACTGAACTGATGAACTATGAGGCCTCCGCTGGGTTAGGTGAAAACCAGCCTGGAGGTAGAGGATTATTTTTGACAATAAATCCGAAAGCATAAACAAAACGAAATGATATGCATGAGTCGATGTCGCGGCGGGCACTTGTTTCACTACGGTAACATCAACATCACTGTAGAGCGTTAAACAGCAGGGCAAGCCCCACTGATCACTGTTTTTCTCACCATACTGCAACTCGAATAGGAAAGTATTATTATACAATACAGACAGGACCTACAGGGGTGGGAAAAGGCAGGAACGCGTTAGTAGCCGACACATGGAATAGAAAGTACAACTGTACAAACGCACATTGATCAATCACTCTGATTCGACACAAACTAACAATACGATCGGCACTGCCAGCCAACTGGTTCAGAGATATTTTGGACCCCAACCACGAAGACGTGAGGCGCCTACTTTTCCCAAGTTCGCTGTACATTTTCTCATTGCCGCGTTGCTACGTCATCTGTTGACCTCCACTTCGCTTCCTCCACTCCTAAGGAGGAACGAAAAACAGGGCACGGCATGGTAGACGTGTGTCTGTCATGCGTAACACGTGCCCCAACCAACGAAGTCTACCAACCTGGATACACTGATAGAACATTCTCCGAACAAGTACCCAATACTCGATTTCTGACCCCAACATTGCTTACTTGGTCATTCCATCCAATCTTAGAGATATTACGTAAACATCGGTGGTCGAAAACCTCAAAACGACGAATATCCTCCGCACGCAGACCTCAAGTCTCACAACCATACAACAAAACCGGACGGACGCATTGCGGCACAATACACAAGACCTTTTAACTTCAGAGAAATATCAGGTCAGCCTCACAGGTGCTTCAGTCCAACGTATGCCGCTTGAGTTTTGGGTATACGCGTACTCACCCTTACTACCATGCTCCTATCCGTCATCACGATGCTGCCAAGGTAAGTGAAGTGGTCGACAATTGCTGGCACCTCGCCATCAAACACTAAGCTCGGAACCGTTGACGTCCAATCTTGCAACATCACTTTACACTTTGGAGATGCAAAACGCATGCCGAATGGAGCCAGAGCTCTTGTGAGTCTATCTAGTGCACGTTGCGCATGTTCTGTGCATTTTAAGAAGCAGACAAGGTCGTCTGCGTAATCTAGGTCACACAGCTTTTCACTGTTTGCTGGTTTGACGCCCACATCCTGATGACTTCGCAAGAAATTTTCCATTATCTCGTCGACGGCGAATTTGAACAGGAATGGTGAAATCGGACATTCCTGTCGAACACTGCTGGTCGTTTCCAATGGACTGGATAGTTCACCGTAAACCCTTACGCGGCCAGGTGTACGAGAGTACAATGACCTCAGTAGGTTCACCAACTTCTGTGGCATACCATTTCAATTGAGAGCATTGAATAGCTCTGTTCGGTCAATTGAATCCGAGGTGCCGTTCAAGTCGAGAAACACCTTATTGTCGGTCGACGATGTGTGTGTCGCGTCTCAAGTAACTGACGAAGAGTAGAAATCCGACCGATGCATCCTCGACCTGGGCGGAATCCGGCCTGGTGTTCGCTCGTATTTCTCTCACAAGCCGGTGTTAGACGGCGCAGCAAAATTGGGGCTAATACCTTAGTGACTATCAGAATTAAGCTTATCACAAAATGATTACTACAGTCATTGCGAATTCCCTTCTTGGAGATGGGTGCGATCAGTGACTGGCCCCATAAGAACGGAACACGCTTCTTTTTACAAATGTCATGGAGCAAGGTGGTAAGTAATTTTATCAACTCACCACCATTCATTATGGAAAAAATTGCAGCGATTCCGTCGAGACCTGCCTCTGACCTCGTGTTAGTAATCGAATGCATGACCCCCACTTCCACTTTCGATGGGATTCAAGTGATAATTCTTAAGGAATCACAGTTATTGACGTCGGCCCAACTGCATTTGCGCGGGGTCAGCTAAGTTGCTCCCTGAAGTGTTCGGCCCAACGGTCCAGCCTTTGTTCTTTACTATGAATGGACTCTCCATTTCTATCGCATATCGTTTCACTGACCTGGACGCGCCGTCCACCGGTGTCGCGAATAAGTTTGAACAGTCTTTGACTGTTACCTGAAGCAGCTGCTATTTCCATTTCTTCGGCTACCTTAACCCACCAATTTTCGCGATCATTCTTAGGGCTTTTCGTAACTTACGTCTACACCTTTCTCCGCATCTTATTCATCTCCCTACGGTTCGAAAGCTGACGCTTTTGCTCCATTATACTCAGCGACTCTTGCGAGATCCAGTGTCTTTGATGGACAACGGATTTAGGACCACAGGCGAAGCCTACTGCAAAGTGCATCGCCTGTTTGATATGAGCCCAATACTCATCTACATTACTGTTTGTCGTAGATCCTAGCCCATGTGCTAACTTCTGCTCATAACGAGTGCGTACTTCTGGATCACACAAACGTTGCACGGCTAATTGGGTTTGCGGTTTGCGACGATGACCATGGAGGTGGAGAGATAATCGCATTAAAACTAATGCATGGTCCGACTCTACGTACGTGGACCAGTAAGATCTACAGTTCTGAACAGAACTGCGCCACCGGTAGCTTACGGCAATATGATCAATTTGACTCAAAGTACCCGTAGAATTAAGGCGCCATGTCGCTGTGCGACGCGAGCTGTGTCGGAAATTGGTGCTAGACAAGAACAATCGATTGTTTGCACAAAACTGGAGAAGACTATCCCCGTTATCTGTACGCTCAGCAGGTAAAGCACAACGCCCACCTAAACAGGCTTCTGACACTAAGTTTGCCAACTTGTACATTGAAGTCACCAGCTACCACTACAATGTCAGAACCTTTACTGCTGCGAACGAGAGTGCATCATAGAACTCATCTTTCTGCGCGTCTGAGCTGCAGTTCGTTGAGGCGTACGCCGAGATCACAAACAAATTGCGCTTAACACAACTATCCTTTCGAACGCCAACTGACTCGTGGAATCTTATGGCACATAAACGATTGTTACCAGGGATCCAGTCTAAAAGGGCAGCCTCAGCTTTGTCAGTCAAGACAATTCCTACACCACGTTGACCCACAGCTCTAGCTACTTCGTCTCCTCAGGTGCACAGAAAATACCTCGATGAGATACCAGGAGCAGTTAGCTGAACCACACTGATCGAATCCTGGATATGCGTTTCACTTAAGCAGCAGACATCAATCTTCAGAGAATCTATTGTGAGCGCTAGACATACCTGCTGACAGGTCTGCATGAGTGTACGCACGTTAAAGGAGCCGAGATTCAGAAGCTGACGAGGCTTGAGAAAATGTGAGTTATGCGATTGTGGATTATTTACGACACTACTTGACAATGAACCGTTGCGAATATCGACCGTGTTATCATTGGGGGCATTATGGATGGATAGAGTGGGGGCAAGGAGAGGTGGTTGGGGACAGAAGACAAAGGTTGAATAAAAGGTAGGGAGTTCTGAGCAGTAGCCCACTTATCACTACCCACCCCACTCGATGCAATGGGCAGCGCGGTCCTGATTATCCTGCGCGACGATCGATGCAGTATGGAACTTTTTCTATTCGTGCAGTTCATGGGAGATGCTGGGCCGGTACTGCTAGGGTGTCCAGCCGCAAAGCAGGAGAACGATTAGGGTTCTCAACCAAAGCCTTTAGTTCTAACGAGAACCGCAAGGCAGCGGGGTGGCTAAGTGGAAGCCAATTTACTTGGATCAATTATTCTCCCACTAATTTTACTGACTGAGTCGCCAGTTCAGACCGACTTCCAACCTAGAGGACAAGGAGACTGGACTTTGTCTGGCCTCTACCCATTGACATTTCAGGCATGATTGTATCTCCGGCTTAAGGAAGCCATCCTGTATAGCTCTTTGGGTCGTAGAGGTACGCAAGCCATCACACCACGTCGAGGTGCAGTCTCGTTTTGATGGACTATGGCATGAGGTGTTCCGGAAAGTCTAGAGTAAATCGAGCTTGTCTGAATAACATGTACTCAAAGGATTGGACGCTGGCCGTAAATGAACATTTGATTTCTAGTTTTGCTTTTTTGTCCTGAGTTAGGTTTTTGAGCGAAAGCATCGGAATTGGCTAACCATACTAACCGCGCACCAGGGTTCAGCAGATCAAGTGGCAGAAGCAAACTTAAAGGGCATATTAGATCTTATACCTTATTGGGCTAAAAAAGAAGGACATCTACAAACGACTTGAAGCAGTTGGGCTCCAGTTTGATCATGCGACAAAAAATCTGAATCCCGTTCTGATTAATCCAGGAATTCAAACAGACGTTGTTACAGGATTGGCAATACCTGACTGATAATTCGAGAAACCTTCTCCTCGTCGGAAAGCTCTGGAAACACTTTAGAAGGGCCAACTTCCGAAGCCTTTACGTCCATCAGTTTATGTAAACGGCTTTCCAGCTCTTCGAATGAAGGTATACTTCCTGAGATTTCTAGATGATAATAAGATTTTCTCACCTGTGGGTACATCGTACAGTAGTTTTTTAGTTCGGCTCTCTAAATCATCTTGCGAAGTGTTCGAATTTGATGTTACTCCATTAGCTGTGTTTATTGGTTTCACATGTGGTGGTGTTCGATTAATTTCCAAACGCATCATACGGCTGAAAAATTGAAAAACATATTTCTAATGTGGTCGCATTACTCAAGCAGAATTTTTGGTGGATCCAAGTCCCTGGTGTGATGCTGTTGGTTGGGGCTGGAAACTGATTAGGGTGAACGCGAAATCTCACTTGTTAATTCTTTCATAGCACGCGTAGCACAATTTCATGGTATGCACTGTGGGAGTTGAAACTTTGTGTTTATATCGCAGGCAACGAGAGCAAAAAAGGCGCTTACACTCGTCACAAGAATGCTGCAATTTGTAGGCAGTAATAAACACAGAACTACTTCACGAGATAACACGGTAAACTGTTTTCCGCACTGAAAGCACGGCATGTTTTGAGTCCGGTGAATCACAACCAATCAATCATTTACAGGCTGAAAAGCAATGAGTTGAACACACGCGATTCAGCTCAGTGGTTTCATCACTGATTGATGAGAAGGGATTACCAATGAGGAAGTACAACAACAAGATCAATAAAACAAGAACTCATTTTACTCTAGATGTGTCACCGACATGGACGAAATTGCATAAACAGATAATGGACATTTTCCAGTTTAAATCGGTTGACTACTGCTAAATTTGTGCGTTACAATTTATGTTGTACGTTAGAAGACAAATGTACGAACATCACTCGCGTCTTTACAGTATTTCTTGACTTTTATTGTAAATCACTTTGACTGATAAAAAACGCACCTAATGTTGAAGATACTGCTTGCTTGTGAAACTAACGGAGTGCAGTTTTCTGTAACAATAGCTCCAGAGAAAGAGGCTGCATTAATCATAAGCCATCGGTCGTTGGGGTATAACACGCACTTGATTCCATCGAAAACTGTGCGAAAAGCTCTACCTAGAAAGCAGACCACCGGCTATCACTTAAAAGCAGTTATACGCGAAGAGCGGCTTTCGCATTGGTGTGACACCAGGCGACACTTAAGCAAGAGAACATGTCAAGGTGTGGCTAGAGTTCACATTACCATGTGTGGATAAGAATGAAACGATCTCCGAGTGAATTATACAAGGGGCAGCAAAAAGTGAAATGACAGATCTCCGTAAAAATGCAGGGAGCCAAGGAAATCGATGACAGCTATTGCGTGATGAATTTGTGGCTTCAGAAATAGACTGTGATAGTTTAGATGAGACGCCGCTTGGGTGATAGACTACAACAGCAGAAAAATCTCCCACGTGTTTTACTTTTTCATCCACGAATCCGGGTTGCGAATTGAACTTATCAAATACAGGCCATACATCAAGTGAATAACCATCAATCACCACCAGCACAGGCTATTTTTGAACAACCTGAACCCGAATTCCGCGATAACAAATTTACATGGGCAGACAGCAGAAAGCACCGATATATATATATATATATATATATATATATATATATATATATATATAAACACTAGATCAAGACACCGACACATGCATTAAGCGCAACACTTTATATGAGTAATTCTTTCTCGAGAAAATTCTCAATGGCCATAGCACAGCATAACTTGGGTTCCCAATCAAAACGAGACTGCACCTCGACGTGGTGTGATGGCTTGCGTACCTCTACGACCCAAAGAGCTATACAGGATGGCTTCCTTAAGCCGGAGATACAATCATGCCTGAAATGTCAATGGGTAGAGGCCAGACAAAGTCCAGTCTCCTTGTCCTCTAGGTTGGAAGTCGGTCTGAACTGGCGACTCAGTCAGTAAAATTAGTGGGAGAATAATTGATCCAAGTAAATTGGCTTCCACTTAGCCACCCCGCTGCCTTGCGGTTCTCGTTAGAACTAAAGGCTTTGGTTGAGAACCCTAATCGTTCTCCTGCTTTGCGGCTGGACACCCTAGCAGTACCGGCCCAGCATCTCCCATGAACTGCACGAATAGAAAAAGTTCCATACTGCATCGATCGTCGCGCAGGATAATCAGGACCGCGCTGCCCATTGCATCGAGTGGGGTGGGTAGTGATAAGTGGGCTACTGCTCAGAACTCCCTACCTTTTATTCAACCTTTGTCTTCTGTCCCCAACCACCTCTCCTTGCCCCCACTCTATCCATCCATAATGCCCCCAATGATAACACGGTCGATATTCGCAACGGTTCATTGTCAAGTAGTGTCGTAAATAATCCACAATCGCATAACTCACATTTTCTCAAGCCTCGTCAGCTTCTGAATCTCGGCTCCTTTAACGTGCGTACACTCATGCAGACCTGTCAGCAGGTATGTCTAGCGCTCACAATAGATTCTCTGAAGATTGATGTCTGCTGCTTAAGTGAAACGCATATCCAGGATTCGATCAGTGTGGTTCAGCTAACTGCTCCTGGTATCTCATCGAGGTATTTTCTGTGCACCTGAGGAGACGAAGTAGCTAGAGCTGTGGGTCAACGTGGTGTAGGAATTGTCTTGACTGACAAAGCTGAGGCTGCCCTTTTAGACTGGATCCCTGGTAACAATCGTTTATGTGCCATAAGATTCCACGAGTCAGTTGGCGTTCGAAAGGATAGTTGTGTTAAGCGCAATTTGTTTGTGATCTCGGCGTACGCCTCAACGAACTGCAGCTCAGACGCGCAGAAAGATGAGTTCTATGATGCACTCTCGTTCGCAGCAGTAAAGGTTCTGACATTGTAGTGGTAGCTGGTGACTTCAATGTACAAGTTGGCAAACTTAGTGTCAGAAGCCTGTTTAGGTGGGCGTTGTGCTTTACCTGCTGAGCGTACAGATAACGGGGATAGTCTTCTCCAGTTTTGTGCAAACAATCGATTGTTCTTGTCTAGCACCAATTTCCGACACAGCTCGCGTCGCACAGCGACATGGCGCCTTAATTCTACGGGTACTTTGAGTCAAATTGATCATATTGCCGTAAGCTACCGGTGGCGCAGTTCTGTTCAGAACTGTAGATCTTACTGGTCCACGTACGTAGAGTCGGACCATGCATTAGTTTTAATGCGATTATCTCTCCACCTCCATGGTCATCGTCGCAAACCGCAAACCCAATTAGCCGTGCAACGTTTGTGTGATCCAGAAGTACGCACTCGTTATGAGCAGAAGTTAGCACATGGGCTAGGATCTACGACAAACAGTAATGTAGATGAGTATTGGGCTCATATCAAACAGGCGATGCACTTTGCAGTAGGCTTCGCCTGTGGTCCTAAATCCGTTGTCCATCAAAGACACTGGATCTCGCAAGAGTCGCTGAGTATAATGGAGCAAAAGCGTCAGCTTTCGAACCGTAGGGAGATGAATAAGATGCGGAGAAAGGTGTAGACGTAAGTTACGAAAAGCCCTAAGAATGATCGCGAAAATTGGTGGGTTAAGGTAGCCGAAGAAATGGAAATAGCAGCTGCTTCAGGTAACAGTCAAAGACTGTTCAAACTTATTCGCGACACCGGTGGACGGCGCGTCCAGGTCAGTGAAACGATATGCGATAGAAATGGAGAGTCCATTCATAGTAAAGAACAAAGGCTGGACCGTTGGGCCGAACACTTCAGGGAGCAACTTAGCTGACCCCGCGCAAATGCAGTTGGGCCGACGTCAATAACTGTGATTCCTTAAGAATTATCACTTGAATCCCATCGAAAGTGGAAGTGGGGGTCATGCATTCGATTACTAACACGAGGTCAGAGGCAGGTCTCGACGGAATCGCTGCAATTTTTTCCATAATGAATGGTGGTGAGTTGATAAAATTACTTACCACCTTGCTCCATGACATTTGTAAAAAGAAGCGTGTTCCGTTCTTATGGGGCCAGTCACTGATCGCACCCATCTCCAAGAAGGGAATTCGCAATGACTGTAGTAATCATTTTGTGATAAGCTTAATTCTGATAGTCACTAAGGTATTAGCCCCAATTTTGCTGCGCCGTCTAACACCGGCTTGTGAGAGAAATACGAGCGAACACCAGGCCGGATTCCGCCCAGGTCGAGGATGCATCGGTCGGATTTCTACTCTTCGTCAGTTACTTGAGACGCGACACACACATCGTCGACCGACAATAAGGTGTTTCTCGACTTGAACGGCACCTCGGATTCAATTGACCGAACAGAGCTATTCAATGCTCTCAATTGAAATGGTATGCCACAGAAGTTGGTGAACCTACTGAGGTCATTGTACTCTCGTACACCTGGCCGCGTAAGGGTTTACGGTGAACTATCCAGTCCATTGGAAACGACCAGCAGTGTTCGACAGGAATGTCCGATTTCACCATTCCTGTTCAAATTCGCCGTCGACGAGATAATGGAAAATTTCTTGCGAAGTCATCAGGATGTGGGCGTCAAACCAGCAAACAGTGAAAAGCTGTGTGACCTAGATTACGCAGACGACCTTGTCTGCTTCTTAAAATGCACAGAACATGCGCAACGTGCACTAGATAGACTCACAAGAGCTCTGGCTCCATTCGGCATGCGTTTTGCATCTCCAAAGTGTAAAGTGATGTTGCAAGATTGGACGTCAACGGTTCCGAGCTTAGTGTTTGATGGCGAGGTGCCAGCAATTGTCGACCACTTCACTTACCTTGGCAGCATCGTGATGACGGATAGGAGCATGGTAGTAAGGGTGAGTACGCGTATACCCAAAACTCAAGCGGCATACGTTGGACTGAAGCACCTGTGAGGCTGACCTGATATTTCTCTGAAGTTAAAAGGTCTTGTGTATTGTGCCGCAATGCGTCCGTCCGGTTTTGTTGTATGGTTGTGAGACTTGAGGTCTGCGTGCGGAGGATATTCGTCATTTTGAGGTTTTCGACCACCGATGTTTACGTAATATCTCTAAGATTGGATGGAATGACCAAGTAAGCAATGTTGGGGTCAGAAATCGAGTATTGGGTACTTGTTCGGAGAATGT
Source organism: Fasciola hepatica (assembly GCA_948099385.1). Lineage (NCBI taxonomy): Eukaryota > Metazoa > Platyhelminthes > Trematoda > Plagiorchiida > Fasciolidae > Fasciola > Fasciola hepatica. The sequence continues at coordinate 12,053,503 of CANUEZ040000019.1, forward strand.
TCTATCAGTGTATCCAGGTTGGTAGACTTCGTTGGTTGGGGCACGTGTTACGCATGACAGACACACGTCTACCATGCCGTGCCCTGTTTTTCGTTCCTCCTTAGGAGTGGAGGAAGCGAAGTGGAGGTCAACAGATGACGTAGCAACGCGGCAATGAGAAAATGTACAGCGAACTTGGGAAAAGTAGGCGCCTCACGTCTTCGTGGTTGGGGTCCAAAATATCTCTGAACCAGTTGGCTGGCAGCGAACCGCGAACAGTGGCTGCCCATGTAGGTTCACTTCCTACCCATCGTATACATTCAATCTTTCTACTGTTATGTGCAATATGGTGGGAAAGGCAGTGGTCAGCGGGGTTGGTCTTGCTGTTTAAAGCTGCACGATAGTCATGACGATTTACAATGGTTACCACATTATTCCAATGAATCTCAACTTCTAGTTAGCCACCGATAATATCCTTTGTCGGATGAAATTGCGACATCCTAGAAGTCCATGAAAGACAAACTCTCGAGATTCATAATGTCGGCAGTAGATCCTGAGTCAGTCCTCATGGTCAATAGGGACGGTCCTAGCATTTTTATGGTTGCAGTGCTAAAACAGAACAGCAGATCGGTTGCTTTCTTTTCTAGGACACTGAGAGCTAGTAAGTGATATTCATCGGTAGAGGAGGGGGCGTATGCCATTGTCGAGGCCATCCGGAAGTGGCAACCTTATTTAATCGGTGTACAATTTCAATTAATTACGGATCAAAGATCGGTTGCTTCTAGATAACACGTTAATCACCCGGGGAAAATAAAGAGATCTGATACAGTGCTAGTGAATCGAACTATCATGTTACAACTTCGGCGTGGTTTTCCGTCGCGGCAATTACAGTAGGGCTGCTGCTCCGTAAGTGATATTTCTTTGCAGAATTTACTCGATTTTCTATGCTATCCTGCAATAGTCTGCTGGGTTCATTCAGGAATCTGCCCTTCTCAGTCGAGGATGTAAAGAAAACGATATCCAGTTGTCATGTTTGCGCAGAGCTAAAACCAAGATTTCTGAAAATTTCTGCTGGGAACACGATCAAAGCCATGTCTCCGTTCGAACGTTCAAATATCGATTTCAAAGGTCTACTGCTTTCGGCTACCCGAAATAGGTACCCACTTATAATAATTGACGATTGTCCTAGGTTTTCATTCGCCCTTCCTTGCCAGGACATGACGGCGTCAACTATCATCGATTGATCCTGTCAGTTCTCCATGTTCGGCGTAACTTCGTACATCCACTCAGACCGCAATTCGTCATTCACGTCCCAACAACGTTGAGTAAAGCACTACATTCTAAATCGGTGACCCGAAGTCTTTTGCATCCAGTACGTACGTAATCGGTGACTGACGTTACAATTTACCCAACTAGTAAAAGGAACAAACAAACAAATGGACCGTTATCGGCGCCCGGATAAATTTGACACTGACGTGAACGCTCCCGATGCATCCAAACAGTGGACATACTGGCTGCGGACCTTCAATGCGTTTCTGAAACGAGTGCAATCCGAAAAAGCCGACAGACTTGACATACTCGTTAATTTTCCTTCTCCAAACGAGCATGTTTCTGAATGTCAGACTTTTGACAGTGCTATTTCAACCCTCCAGTCCCTGTACGTCCGCCCCAGAAATGTGGTTTTTGCCCGTTATCTCCTTACTACATGCAAACAAAAGATTGGGCAGAGCATAGACCAGTTCGTCCGAAACATCAAAACACTCGCAAAGGACTGTAACTTTCGTCCTGTATCTGCTGAAGAATATCGTGACGATGCTATGCGTGATGCATCCATTACCGGTCTTCGATTCAACTCCATTCGAACAAGACTGCTAAAACAATCTACCCTAAATTTTCAAAAAGCCTATGATATGGCTAGATCATTAGAGGCTGCTCGGAAACAATCTCAGTCCTATGCAACTGAGAATCCTCCCTGTTCTTCTTCTTCTTCTACCCCAATATGCTCTCTACCAGTTACAAACCCAGTCAATCCAACGATCGAGACCGAACAAACTGTGTCCGCTGTCAACAAAGATAACTGCTATTTTTGTGGTTATTTTAAGCATCCTCGTACAAAGTGCCTTGCCAAAGATGCCATCTGCAAGGCTTGTGAGAAAACAGGTCATTTCAAGCGTGTATGTCGTTCAAAACCGACTAACTCATCCGTTACCTCGGCTGTCCGTCCATTACTATCCTCTGTTTTAACGGCTGCTACACCTCCTTGTCTGTCTCGCGCGACCACTCGAGTCTACGTGAATAATGTTGAACTTCAAGCACTCATAGACACTGGCAGTTCTGACAGTTACATTTCGCAGTCTGTTGTAGACTCCCATCGATGGGAGGTCCGACCATGCGACTCTCGAATAACAAGGGCCTCTACGTCTCTGTCGTATCCCACTAAAAAAGATTGCTCGGCAAATATCCGCTACCAAAACGTTTCGTATGACAATTTCAGACTCTCTGTCATGAGTAACCTCTGCGCTGATATTCTACTTGGCCATGATTTTCTAGGGTTACATGACAAGGTGGAAATACCATTCAGCGGCAAACACGGTACGTTTTTCCTGTGCGGCCTGGATGCCGCCAAGGTACAATCTCCTCCTTTATTTGTCCACCTATCGCCTGATTGCAGACCCATCGCTAAAAAGTCTCACAGGCATTCTGCTGGGGACGAATACTCCATACGGGCTGATGTCCAGCGTCTCCTGAATGACGGCATCAACGAACCGTCCAAATCCTCTTGGAGAGCGCAAGTTCTTGTAACTAAGAACGCGACCCACAAGAAAAGAATGGTTGTGCATTACAGTCAAATTATCAATCGCTTTACTCAGTTGGATGCCTATCCGCTACCTCGAATGAACAAAATGGTTGAGGCTATATCTTGTTATTCACTATACAGCACCCTGGATCTAAAGAATGCATATCACCAGATTCCCATCGCGGAGCACGAGAGGCCATATACTGCATTTGAAGTATGTGGTGCTCTATCAATTTAGGGGTATACCGTTTGGGGTTACCAACGGAGCTGCCTGCTTTCAACGCACCATTGACAAAATCTTGAAGGCTGAGGGTGTTACACATACATTCGCCTACATAGACAACGTAACAGTATGCGGCGTGACCAAGGAAGACTCCGATCAAAACCTAGAGCGTTTCCTGAAGGCCGCCGCGAAATACGGCATAACATTCAACACTGCCAAAACCGTGACCACCACAAAACAAAATCCAACTTTTGGGTTACCTGATATCGCAAGGAGAAATAAGACCTGATCATCATCATCATTATCATCGTGCAGCGTTAAACAGTAGGGTAAGCCCCACTGACCACTGCCTTTCTCACCATGTTGCACGCTGAATTAGAAAGTATGAATATACAAGGTGAACAGGGACTGGACCTATACGGGAGGGAAAAGGAAAGAATGCCCTAGTAGCCAACACACGGAATACACAGTCTAACTGTACAAACGCACAACGATCAGTCATTCTGATTCGAAAGAAAGTGACAATACGATCACCACTGTTCGCGGTTCGTTGCCATATCCTTCAGTGTCTCCAGCCAACTGGTTGAGGGATCTTTTGGACCCCAACCACGAAGACGTGAAGCACCTACTTTTCCTAAGTCTGCTGTACATTTCCTCATTCCTCGCTGCCACGTCATCTGTTGACTTCCACGTGGTCTCCTTCACTCCCTAGGAGGAACGGAGAATAGGACACGGTACGGTAGACGTGTGGTTGACATACGTAACACATGCCCCAACCAACGAAGTCTACTAAGTTGGATACGCTGTGACAAAACGTTCTCCGAATTAGTACCCAATACTCGCTTTCTGACCTCACTATTGCCTACTCGGCTAATCCATCCGATCTTAGCGATACTACGTAAACATCGGTGGTCGAAAACCTCAAGACGACGAATATCTACAGCACGCAGACTCCAAGTTTCGCAACCATACAACAAAACTGAACGCACTGCAGCACAGTATACACGACCTTACAACTTCAGTGAAATATCAGATCGACGCCACAAGTGCTTCAGTCCAGCGTACGCCGCTCGAGCCTTGGATCCTAACCGGATGAAACCCTTGCGCGAAGTCCCACCATCAAACGATATGAAGTCCCTGTGTTGTGTCATTAGCATGTTTTCTTAATATTCGCAGTGGATACCATCGTTCCCTGATAAGATCAATCCGCTTGTGAAAAACACAACTTTTCCTCTGCCAGAAATTGTGAAACGGGCCTTCGAACTCCTCAAAAAGACAATAGGAAGCGCTATGGTTGTGACAGTGGACCAAAGTACCCCGTTAGTGGTTGAAACGGATGCTTCGGACGTTGCAATAGTCGCCTCATTGAGCCAGAATAATTGCCCCGTAGCCTTTTCTTGTACCCCAACAGCCAGCTAAAGGTATCACTCTGCTATCGAAAAAGAAACATGTGCGATTGTCGAGGCCCTTCGTAAGTGGCGACATCATCTCCTAGGACACCAATTTAAACTTATCACTGACCATCGGTCTGTGGCCTTCATGTACGACGGAGGACAAACAAGCAAGATCAAAAATGACCAGATTCAACGATGGAGACTTGAACTATCCGCGTTTTGTTATGACAATTTACAAGCCCAGAAAAGACTATGCAGTTGCTGATACGCTATCTCACAACATATGTGGTACTCTTTTGATGCGGCCAAGTTAAGAGAACTGCACGATTCTCTGTGCCACCCCGGAGTTTCCCGAATGGCCCACTTTGTACGATCTAAAAATCTGCCTTATTCGATTGAAGAGATTAAACACATGGTCTCGCGATGCAGCATTTGTGCGGAAGTAAAGCCACGATTCTATAACCCCCTATCGGTCGTCTTATCAAGGCAGCACAACCGTTCGAAAGACTGAGCATTGACTACAAAGGCCCTCTGCCTTCGATAACTCGTAATCGATATATGCTGAATATCGTTGATGAATACTCGCGTTTTCTTGTGCGGATATGCACTCATCTACCGTTATCGATTGCTTATGCCAACTTTTCACTATATTCGGCATGCCGACATACACTCTGATCGAAGAACGAGTTTCATGTCAACTGAGTTGTCTGAGTTAATGCAGAATAACGGTGTGGCTCTCAGTCACACCACTGCATATAATCCCCAAGGAATTGGACAGGTAGAACGCCTGAACGGCACGCGCTGGAAAACGATCACTCTCGCTCTAAAAATCAAAGGTCTACCAATCTCGCAATGGGAGACCGTTCTCTCAGATGCCTTGCATTCAATCCGCTCAATGCTGTGTGCAGCAACGAATTACACTCCGCATGAGAGGCTGTTCAGTTTTTCTCGGCGACCAACTAGCGGTACTTCATTGCCAACATGGCTTACAGTTCCAGGACCCGTACTGCTCAAACGGATGCATCGATCCCCTAAGTTTGGTCCCATGATTGAAGGAGTTGAGCTAGTCAGTTGTAATCCCCAATACGCCCGCGTTAAACTGCTTAGTGGCAAGGAAGAAAATGCTTCTGTTAAACAAGTGGTTCCGACAGGCGATTTTCTAGTGCCAGAATCGGAACTGATTCAGATACCGGAAGTTTCCCAATGGTACATCGCAAACAAATCCGCATTCCACAAATGATGCGATGGAACATGGTACTAAAGATGTACTCATAATCCCATCTACACCCTACACCCCTACTCCCGACACAGTTTCAGAAATTCTCACTCGACAACAAAGAACTCACCCGTATAATTTACGCGACAAAGAAGCCTGAGCTAATAATTTTTCTCTCCTTACCGCGGTCCCATCCCTACATACTAAAACTGGTTGTTTTTTCCTGGTGGGGATGAATGTCATGCAAATTCTCCTCTCTATCTATGGTTTCATTTTATGCGTTGTAATTACATTGCCGTTTTTTGCGTTTTAGCCCATGTACGCTTCTTACCAGTTGAGGAAAACCTTAGATTCTAAATCGGTGTCCCGAAGTCTTTTGCATTCAGCACGTACGTAATCGGTGACTGACGTTACAAAGGGACATACCCCGTAGCCACAAAGGCCCACTGCACTATTAGGAATACTTACTTACTTTTACTTTTACACGACTATCTCCTGCGAGAGGATAAGTCGGCTCCACGGATATCGCGAAGGTTTCGTGAATAATCATAGAGAGTCGCGGGAGTAGGGTACGAAGCGGTGTCCCCAGCACCGTTCGGCCTTTTTGTTCGAGGTTGCACCTCTAGTCCTTGCACACCCAAGTGCAGACTGCAAGGCAGCAGGGTGTTCCCAGAGGAGCCGGTGACCTGCTGTACGGTTCGTTCGCCTCCTCTGAAATGCCGGATCAGGCAGTTGAATAGGTCTCCTTTGTGGCCGTTGGATCAGTAGATCTCGTCGGCCCATTCAGAAAGATCTGTCTTCACATGCCGAACACCGTCTCGCCGAAGTTTTTTAGACCTCGGTAACCCTCAACCTGGTTTAGCCCGCCTGTCGAGCGGTTTGCCGGGGTGTGGCCGCTGATGCATGCTTCAGCTTCGTGGAGCCAGGAATAGCCAGCAACCAGACCCTGATACTCGATGAAGACCTACACAATGTCCTACTAGATAACGAGCGGGACAACAGTGGGGATTACTGTCTACCACCAAAGTAACTGGTAACGGCAGGGATTCGAACACCAGACCTCCGACGTGAAAACCAAGCGCTTTAAACCATTCGACCACCACCAATCAGATAAGACAAACACAAATTCCAGTGAATGAATTCGGTGCTGGTGGGGTGGCTTTCTAGGTGCTTGATAACACAGTTCCGAATTACATTTTCCATGACTTTTGGTACTTTTCACAAAGGATTCATCGACCAATAGTTCAGGGATGCTTCCGTGGCGTCTCATCTGTGGATTAAAGTGATGACTGACGTAAGCCAGTCTTGCCCCATCTTCTTTAGCCGATGTGTTGAATAAAAGCATTCTGGGTTAGGTTAGCAGATCAACCAGTGTCTTCATTATCATTGGATGAATTCCTTCAGGTGCCACTGCCTTGCACGATGCCAGGTACCTTAGATTATCGCTAAATCGGCCCACATACTTTGGTGCCTCAAATTCAAGTGTGTATGTTCCGTCAAACCGGTTTTCCGGGCGAACTTTGATCCGGCCTGCAGACTACCTGAAAGAAACGCAGTAGACTCTTGACCTATTCATGCTCTGTGCACGCACTTATCTCATTTTCATTCTTATTTACCATTACTGCTCTTTGGCTGCCTTTGACCGCATGTAATTGTAGTACGCTCGCGAATTTATCTCGGCGTTCGTGGTAATCCTGCTTTTGTAGCTCCGCCTGTATTCTGGCTGCCTCGCACAGTATGAAGACTGAGTGTACATTCGTGCATTTCTTTATTACATGCTTGCGCATGAGTGTAGTGGAAGGGGTATACCCCATAGCCGAGAAGGCCCACTGCACTATTAGGGACAACCGGCAAACAGAACCTAAGACTTGGAGTGGAGAACCACATAAGGTTCCAATGGGTCAGGTGTGGTAACGATCCGGACAACAGTGGATTACTGTCTATCACAAAAATGCACGCCTTCGCCAGGCCACTTGTTCTCACTTGCCGGCCTTTTTGCACAACTGCTCTATCATGGAGGGGTGTCCTTTGTTTGGACTTTTTCATGGGGCTACCTCGTTGAAGATTTTTAACAGTTTATCCTCAAAGTTTTGCCACTGTGTTGCTACATAGATCTTCTTGGTACTTACCATTAGACCTGGACTGCTAGTTCCGGCACCCTGTTCTCGTTCTTCCTGGGGAAACCCCTTTCGTACTTATCCGGTGCAGCTACCCCTTGGAGGTTTACTCCCATTCTTAAAACACCGTGATTACTTTTGTCAACCGGGTTTTCCGCCTAATGTGTTTCTAAGTCGTTGGAGTCTATTGTATTCACTAAACCAATGAGTGATGGTGATTGCCACAACCTCCATCTAGTTGCCTGTGCGACCTTTTAAAAGTCCTCAGCTGCATAGATTCTTCCAGTCCCCCAACGAACGTTGCTAGTCAGCAAAATGGTCCACAACTTATCCTGAAAGGATTTCAAACTCGCTCGTATGAGAAATTCTATATATCTTGCAAGGAACATTTTTGGAGAAAAGGCACCAGAACGTAGTGAGCCTCTTATGTAGCTATCTTTTATATCATCTTACTAGGAAAAGAACTTGAAACTTGTCTGTTGCTTTGTCAATCATGATTGTTTTGTGAACATAAGCCAGAAACGAGGCAATGGCACAAACTCTTATAAGCTGCAGTGTTTCAAAAAATGAAAGGAATGCGTGCGTTTCTGACGAATATAAGGCTAATGACAATCCAAATTTTAAACGAAAGTGCATAATTAAAAGTCCAAAAGGAGAGCTTTTCGCGACAATCTGGTGCACTAAGTGGTCTCTTCGAGTTAACTGGGTTTCCTCCGGGACCGTTCCGGTTGTGCAGTTCAGTCTTGTCTTATGTGCGCTGGACAGGTAATAGTCAAGGCCAGGCGAGCGTTCATAACTCCTTTAGTGGTATGCACACTGAACTGAAGTTGGGTACCCACCACTGTGCAGTGCATTCCGTAGAGGGAAACATAACACCTTATTGCACATCAACCGCCAGAGACGTACTGACTTTTGGGTGCTCTCGAAATCACCAAACGGGCAAGTCCTGGGGCTTTAAGGTCACCCAGAGGGAGCAGTTTTCACCATTTGTTACTCACTCCGATCATACATTAAACTAATCGTGATCCTTACGGCTACACAGCGGATTACGACAGGAACATAGTACCAATACTTCAGGCCTTATTGTCGTGACTCTTCTATTTCAGGTTTGCCCCAACAATTGGGGCAACGTGCCACCCGGGATGATTTGACTACTCGATAAGGATATCTCACAGCCACAAAGAACGCAGGGTAACTAGACAACTAATAGTGTCACGTGTTGACACTTTGTATTCAGAATTACCTTCTACTCTGATTACATGTTAGAACTCGACGTAGTATCACTTTCGAGGGATTATTCACACACTACAATGTGAAACAAGTAGCTGTTATATCTCAAGACACACACACCTGACATAGGTCCCAACTCACTGAGACTCACGACACACAGCACGAGGCACAAGCTAAATAAACACACGAGACAGAACAAAATCACGGACTATGTGTGATACTTGCGGCCTCGCAGGATTAATGACACAACCGTCCGCCTTGGGAGAACTCCCAAGGCCCGTAGTCGCACAACAGAAATGGCCTTCGGCTGGCCCGCAACTCTGTTCAGTTCAGTTCACTTCAGTTTGCACAGGACAGGTAGTGGCCACGGCCAATCGAGTTTCCTGAATTCTTCCGATGGTATGCACACGAATTATGCACCCGCCACTGTACAAGGTATTTCGTTGAATCCCGCTAAAAATAAGAGGGAAACTAAGATGTCGTTGGGCATCAGCTGTGAGAGACAGTATGCATTGTGAGCTTTCGTTGAGGAGGTATGCAAAAAACGAAAACTTCATTTACAATACGCCTTAGATGGCTTATACTGTTGCTATTCATCCACATAGTGAGCATACTCGAAGCTCACTACCGGGAAACATCTAGTACCACTTAGGATCTGGAGTACCCCTGAAGGACTGGGCAGTCTGCAAGTCTAACTTTCCACCAGGCAGACTGTTCCAACTGCTCACTACCCTGTTCCTGGGGAGAGACGACCAGGTTATCAACCTAGCTCGAACTTTCTTCAGCCTCTTCTTGTGTCGCTCAGTTCGGGAATTTTGAGGTACCTTGTACATTCCTGGTTTTCCACCATTTTCTCCCCACTGTTTTTTACACGCTTTATTAACTTATTCGATTCACATTGGTGAGCGTATCGGAATTTCATTTAATATATGTTTTATTCGGAGAACACTTTTTTTATCCTTCTCGTAGTACTGCTGAGTAGTATTCGGTGTTTTTGTGGAGCTGTCTTTTCTCGCTCTGAGTTTTTGTGCATTTGTGGTAAAGAGCTGTACTTTCAAGTGTCAACGATTTTTGTTTTTCGGTGTGTCACGTTTTCTGACCAGTGTATCGCATCTAAGCGCGGAATAAGTGTGGTAAACGGTACAGAATGCGAGGTGGGCAAAAGGTGGGCTGACCCAAAGTGTTCAGGAATGTCACGTGACACATATTTCCTTTATAAACAGAACCCACTGGCCGAGTGGGTCTGTGCTCTTTGCGAGGAAGTTGCCTCTGGCCCTCAAAATGTGGGCTCACGGGTAGGATCAAAGCCCACCAGATAGCGCCACAGGCTCGAGCCCCAAAAACTCCTCAATCAGGTGACAGGAAGTCGTTTGCAGAAGCATAGGCTCGTGTGAGAGGACAGTGGTTAGAGCGAGTGGGCTAGTTCCAAGATTTGGCAGTGCGGCCGTTGCCTCAACTCGCTTGAAGCAGACAGACGGAGGCCAGTGGACTGAGCAGAAGCCTAGAAGAGCAGGGCAGCCCAAAAGGAAGGGTGAGTGCAATATAGTGAAGGGTGGGCCGGCTGGGGAGGACGATCCTGCGCTCCTGATGTTATAAGACAAGGTGAAGGATCTGCAAAGGCAGATCTTATCGATGGGCAGGGTCTCAAGCCGCAGGCTTCGGGTCCTAAATCCGGATGAACCCTTCATAGGGGAATCGAAGGCTGGACAGGACATAGATAGGAGGAGAGTCTATTACATACTGCGAATAGCCGGTGTTCCGTACTCTACTGCTCTAAGAAGGGTGAACAGAGTGGGGACATGGGAGTCAACACTTGCGAATAAAGGCAAACGTCATACGAGACTAATACTAGTAGAGTTCGCTGATGGGGCCACTTGAGATAGGCTGCTGGCGAGGACAGCAGTGGTGGCTCAAAACACTAATGGTAGATATCACATTGCTCCAGACGAGTATAGAGTAAGGCCTAGTGGTCTAGAGCCGGGTAGTATTCCGGCTAGTCCAGCCAGGGCACTGGCGAAAAACCACGGAGTGCGAAAGAAAGCCGTGCTTGGCTCTGGGGCCAGTTCACGGACGGCAGCGAAGAGGCCACGTGCGTGGTCGGAAATGGTTGTAATTGAAGACGTGCTGCAGGCCGAAGATTGGCGGTACTGGCCGGAGGTGGGGGGCTGTGGGTCTCTTGCCAGTCTGGATGTTACTGCAACTCCCACAGAGATGGAATGGGAGTCGTCGGAAGCCCTAGATCATCGGCTGGCGTCAAGCAAACCGCTAGGGACGGCTGATGCGAAAAACGTGCCGTAGCCTCAGGCCTGAGAACCAGACAGGGGCAGACGATAAGAGACACCTAAGAAAGGGAGCAAACCACATGCACTTCAATTGCCTAGGTGTAGTGTGACTACTGGATGAGTAGTAGATAGATTTGTCAATAACCTGAAAGCCCCGATTCTCCATTCCCATCAAAGTGCTGCGGCATATTGGTCGCCAGTGGTTGGCCGGTGAAACCGGCACATGCAACTTCGCGGAAGCTGACTGTAAATGTGTCACTTCACCTGATATGCTGGTTTGTGGTATCTTTCCACTGTGCCGTGCCATAAGCGGTTAACAAAGACTACGATTCCTATCTATAACTCATCCAGCATTCCGATCCATAAACTTTCCAGATGTTACGACAATCAGTGTTAACTCTCGTCGTCTAAGATGGCGAAAACCAGGACGTGTGTTCAGTCATCCGGACTTGGCTGAATGCAGACTCGGAGTCCGTTGTGGCCCCTAAATTTATAGGGCAAAAATTTCGCAGTTTACAGAAAGTCCACCAGAGGCCGGATGAAAACGCCTCTGTGAGAGTTGTCACTATCATCACCCAGGTGTGTAATTTTTCTCCATCTACAATAAACCATGTCAAATTATTTCTCTCAAGGGAAGCTTGAGCACGTGTGGGAACTACAGAGGGTGGAACTGAATGAACAGCCGCCATTCAGCGATGCGACGATTGGAATGCTTCTACCGAAGCGGGCCTCTCTCTGCTCAGGCTTTTCCCAGGTAATCAAAGTCCGGAGTAGACGACCGGCCTAGTGTGTTTATCTCGGATAAGGACCCAGACACACAAAGGTCAATGGCGGTTCCATCAAAAGCATAGGGTGAGTAGCGTTCTTCAGTTAGTACTTTGCACCCTAGCAGTTAGCCGACCTACAAAGACAAGACAAACAAGCAGTTTGAAAAACCACAACCGCCAAGTCACCTTTCACCGAGGGGTACGGCTGGGTTTCCTTCAAGCTATTCCGTCAGTCGATATTCCCTTGGTTCCCCCACAACTTTCGCGATTCCCATTGCCGAACAGACCTTCGAAGGAGCATTTTGTCGTACTGAAAGCTCGCAGCCTCCTCGTCTCAAGCACATCCATTCAGTGCTACACAGACAGATTATCATTTGATTATATTAGACGTCTATGCGCGAACATGACAGCAGTAGCTTCAGGTGCCATACCTAGTAGTGATAATCGTTCACTTTGATGCGTTAGATTTTTAGAGGCAACAACTGCAGCACACCACCGTGCTTCCGTAATTTATTACAGTAAAAAATCGACGAAACCATCTACTAAGAAAGCTAGACCTACAACTATCAGAATTTACTCTCTGCGAGCCCATTTACAGAATACTTATCGATTCCTGGCTAAGTCACCACATTTATTTAAATACTCCTTATTGGTTGATACACTAATACCCCTCGTTTATTCAGTGGAAACACCTTGTCGACCCTTTTGTACTCATCTTCGGTGACCTCCTGTGGTATTTCATTTCTGTTTCGCACATGAGATATACGCAATTACAGAACCGTTTCGTATCCAGGTAGCAGGCGATTTATTAACGTATAGGCTGGTACTTATGAGTTATCTCTTATACAATGTGAGGGCAGACCCTAAGAAATTCTTCTGTTATGTGCAGTCCAAGAAAACGACACATGAGGGCGTAGGTACCTTGGAAGTGCCCAACGGAGGCACTGCCCTCGATGATAAAGACAAGGCAGACACCTTGCTTGCCTTCTTTAGGAGCATGTATCAGCATAATCGGACGCTTAGTGCATCAGGATCAGGTATAAGAGTTCGTCAGTGCTTCAGGAGCTCACTGTAAGTAAGGACTAGGTGTTTCACGAACTCATATCTTTGTGCAAGCATAAAGCAGCCGGACCGGATACAACCCACCCGGCACTTGTTCAGCCTCCTGATGTCTTATCAGGGGCTGTTACCCAGTTGTACGAAGCTTCTTCAGTGGGGGGTGGGGTACCGGAGGATTGGGTTAAGGTCACTGTTGTAACAATACATAAGAAAGCATCTAGGCAGAGGGCGGAGAACTATAGGCCGGTCAGCCTGACATCAGTGCTGTGCAAGCTCTTGGAACGTGTAATCATAAAGTAGTTGTGCCTGCATCTGTTTAGTAACGGCCTACGGACACCTGCAAAACACGGGGTTGGTAAAAAAGGTCGTGTTTGACAAACCTACTGATGTTCTTAGACAAGACCACAGGACAAAAAGGTGAAGGTACGACAGTGGAAGTCTGTGGCTAGGATTTCAGCAAGGCTTTCAACCCTGTGAGTAAAGGCCCGCTGGACCATAGAAAGCAAACGACTGTGATAATCGGAAAAGCAAGCGATTGGGTGGCACACTTTCTAGGGACTCGTAGGCCCTGGGTCAACGTGGGCGATTACCTATCAGGCCCGGAGAGGTTTACCAGTGGTGTGCCACAGGGTTTAGTACTGAGTCTTTGCTCTTCCTGCAGTACAAAAGTGACCTAGCGGAAGAATTGAGCAACCAGTGTTTTATCTTTGCAAGTGATGTGAGGAGAGCAGGCAGAATTTCAGCACAGGATATAAACGTTGCGCTCAGATGGGCAGAAAGATGGGATTTACCCTTGAATCCCGCCAAATGCCAAATCCCGACCAACAACATGGGCAAAGAGAAAGGCATTTAGAGATCGGTTCGGAATGTATCGAAAAATCAATGCGCCATGTGAAATGTCATGGTGGAATCTTTTTTATTTACCAATACAGAGTAGTCGAAACCGTTGGTAGGTTGTCGACGTTTCGGTCACGGCGGGTAACCTTTTTTAAGACTGGTTTTACAACCGTGGCGACCGAAACATCGACTAACTACCAACGATTTTGACTATGCTGTTTTAGTAAACAACAAAATTCTACCAGTACAGTATCCCCTTGCAAGGAGTGTCGGAGGTAAAGGACCTGGCAGTGATAGTTGCGCACGGCTCCAAGCCTTCAAGGCAGTTCCAGAGGGCTGCCGATATGACCAGAGGGATAGTAGCTAGGGTTTGCAATACCATCACACGTAAAAAACCATAAGTCCTCATTCGTATTTATGAGTTTTTGGTGGACCCCTGCTGGAGTATCGTGTGCGGGCATGGGCTCCCTAGTACCGCAAGGATGAAAGGTGCTTGGAGGGGGTGCGGCAGCTGGCCACCAGAATGACCACTATCAGAGGGGAAATCTTACTCTCAGCGTGACTGGCACCTTGGCCAGCACCCAAGTGCCTGCAAAAGTCCACCGCTCAGGCTTGATCGGGGGTAGTTCTTGGCATCTCTCTCTGAGTTTATTTTGCAGCTGCCTTCGGCCGCTTTCGTTTTCGCTTATCCCTCGACGTCATCCAAGCTAGTGCACTTTTACTCACCCACCTTGGGCTTTTTGTCCCGGTCCATACGCCCTCCAGTTTGAATTTCTTGAGAGAGTATTCCTTCTTACTAGTCACTTCCTGGCACAGCTACCACTATCCCAGCCGATATATACTCGAATTTTCACTAGCCTGCTGCTTGGAAACCTCTTATACTAAATCCACTGATAGCCTTCCTCAGCCTTGAAAGCCTTCCAGTCTATCATCCCGCATGTCCAAAAACGTAATGCGAATCGATCGTTAGAATGCTAACTACAATCGCCAGCTATGATGTTTTCCAGACTTCCACACTCTCTCTCCGTCTTTTTTGGATTCCGCTGGATACAGTTTGGTCAATCACAACACCCGGATACTAACCTCGAGTGGCAGCATGGTCTCCGTAAGCTGGCTGACCCGGGCCGGCTGTAACAGCCGGTCGTGGAAAATCCCCCTTTTTCCCTCGCGATTCAGTGTTTTTCCCAACATCACTCATTTCCATACACTATTGACTTGTCTTTACGAACTGGTTGTTTTTCTGGACCAATTGTTGTTTGTTCGCGCCCAGAGCGCTATTTTGGCACATCCTTGCTCAGGACCTGCGTGACGCACGTGCTGTCTGCTCACACGCTGCTATTCGGTTTCTCGTTGTTGAGTCTTTGTGATCGTATTATTGAGGTTTGTATATTGTTTATGTCATTGTTTATTTTAATAATCTAGTATCGTAGAATTATCACGGATAATCGCCTTCTGATTTCGGGATCCGTTGCGAATTTGGCTACGCATTGCTCAAACGTTCGTAACAATACTCAATAGATCTATTTGGAACGAGGAAAAATCACGCAGAATGCCAAGAAAAGGATCAAAAGCAGTCGAATCCGGACAGGAAGTAATACGGCAAGTCTCTGGGGAGGTTTTGGGTACATATGATTCTTTAGTTACTGCTAGATCGCCTAGTCCTCTCAGTGCTAGCTCATGTGTTATTGAAAGCAATATTGATCGTAAGGATGTCGATTTATATAAGCTGAGAATACTAGAACTAGAGCAACAGTTACTTTCGGCTAGACTACAGGCGCATGAAGCAGAGAAGTGTACACAGAAACAGCGAGAGCATGAGACCAGTGACTTCGACACTTTCGATAGGTTAGAGTGCAATAAGGTAGGGAACCCCACGCCGGTCGCCGAATACAAACCACCATCGATCGATCTGCCTAGAGTGGAGTTAACGGTTTTCGACGGGCGAGCTGAGCAATACTGCAAGTTTGTCAAACAGTTCGAGACGTTCGTTGAAAACAAGGTAAACGACCCTGGGCAAAAACTTCTTTACCTTACTCACTACTGCCGAGGCCGAGCGCGAGAAGCTGTCGATGGGTGCACCATGCTCGATCCAGAACAAGGCTACACAAGGGCAAGAAAGATTCTGAGGGACTTGTTTGGCCAACCTTTCAAAGTAGCCCGTAACCTAATAAAGGGCGTGATGGCAGAGGCAAAGAGAACCAAGGGCGACGTCTACACCATGGCCGACCTGGTGATCAAGATGCAGAACTGCTCAATAGCCCTCGACCATTTAGGTTACAGGGCTGACCTAGACGCCATGCACACTTTGGAAGGCATAGTCCGTCACCTCTCCCGAACTACAGGGTCGGTGGGCAGAAGAAGCTGAATGGATAAGCCGAGGCGACAGAGAAGCCAACTTCGAAGACCTGACTGAATACTTAGACAGGCAAACGAAGATAGCTGACAGCAGATTTGGCCGACTCATCCGGGACAGCAACCGAGCAAACAAGCCCGGTACTAGCCAAGCCCAAACCCCTGTACGGGAATATCCAAAGTACCAGCCTTGGACCAACACACACGTCATTTCACAAGATGCTACGGCGAAACCAAATTGCAGATCCTGTGGTACTAGCCATGGCCTACCAGAATGCCCCAAGTTCGGCAACGCCACAATAGACGAACGGTGGGGAATGGCGAGGATGGCAGGAGCATGTTTCATCTGTCTCAACACCACGCACCGGGCAGCAGCCTGTAGAACAAGGAATCGATGTGGTTACGAGGGCTGCACGGGCAGACACCATCGGCTGCTGCATCAGGCGAGAGTAACCATATCCGAGGCGAGTGCCAAGCCCAGCGTGATTTGTTCAACTTCACAATCTGCCAGTAAACCGGTACGTTTAGGCGTAGTGGCCGTGGGCGTAGTGACTCCGACTGGGTTAGTCAAGGCGTTGGCTTTCGTTGATAGTGGATCCGACACCACTTTAGTGAAAGAGCGGTTTGCCGACAAACACCAACTGGCTAAAGGTGCGACGTCGTTAGCAGTGAGCACGGTGGGCGGAACACAGGTAATGACTGCCGGTAGATTAAGGCTGCAACTCATCTCTCTAGACACTAACGAGGAAATTGAACCAACGGAGGCATTCACGTTAGCGGATCTCCCCATGCGAGCACCAAGGTCGGTGGACGCAATCTTGACTCGGTGGCCCCACCTGCAGGATGTAACCGTTGTAGACTGGGAAGATGATGAGGTGGATCTCCTCATCGGATGCGACGTGCCAGAGGCGCATTGGGTGCTTGACCAGAGAGTGGGCGACCGCCAGGCACCTTATGCCATACGCACGGCTCTGGGATGGATGTTATACGGTCCAGTAGGGGTACGCGGTTCCGTGAATTACTTATCCGCCGAAACGGACCGCATAGAGTATCATCTGCAACGGCTGTATGAAAAGGAGTTTCATGACATTGGAGACGAAAGACCGACGTTGTCTCAAGAGGATCACTTCGCTCTACAAACGGTGCGGCAAGGCTCTAGAGGCCTCAAAAAACAGTTCGAGGTTCCCCTCCCATGGCGCACACCGGTCGACCCGTGGACTGACAACAGAAATTATGTTCTCCAACGATTACTACGACTAAAAGAACGCTTCATTCGAGACCAGAATCTGTGGGAACGATACGCGGATTTGATGAAGCGAAACGAGGCC
Source organism: Fasciola hepatica (assembly GCA_948099385.1). NCBI lineage: Eukaryota > Metazoa > Platyhelminthes > Trematoda > Plagiorchiida > Fasciolidae > Fasciola > Fasciola hepatica. The sequence goes on from CANUEZ040000019.1 coordinate 12,071,084, forward strand.
CTCGGCTACGTTGAAAAGGTGCCTGTTAACACCGACAGCAAAAGGGGTATCTGGTATCTGCCTCACCATCCGGTTACCAACCCCAAGAAACCCAATAAACTGCGGGTGGTTTTCGACTGTGCGGCCAAGTTCCAGGGCAAGTCGTTAAACGATCGCCTACTACAGGGGCCTGACTGGACCACACCACTGATCGATGTTCTGTGCCGTTTCAGAGTGGGTAAAGTGGCTTTGTCTGCTGACATTAGGGAAATGTTCCATCAGGTGAAGATTCCGGTAGGAGAACGAGATGCTTTGCGTTTCCTGTGGTGGGAAGGGAGCGACCGGGACAACGCAGTGGTGAATTATAGGATGACCGTCCACCCCTTCGGAGCCATATAGTCACCATTTTGTGCAAACTACGCCCTCCGAGAATCAGCGAACAAACATGGCGACCTAGTACATCGGACGGTGGTAGAAAGCGTCAGCAGGAACTTCTACGTCGACGACTACCTTGGGTCATTCGATGATGTGGAATCAGCTCTAGAGCAGTTCAGGGGTCTGACGAGATTGCTGGAAGAGGGTGGCTTCCATCTAACTAAATGGATGTCGAACGCTTCAGAAGTGCTGAAGGTCATCCCGTATCACGAAAAGGCCGAAAGGGTAAGAGATTTGGACGGCTCTCCACTTCCTATCGAGCGCACTTTAGGGATACAATGGGACGCGGAAACGGACGATTTTGTTTTCGAACTGAACGTTCCCGAGCTGCCAATAACCCGTCGTGGCATACTATCTGCCGTCTCAAGTTTGTTCGACCCGCTCGGTTTCGTCTCCCCGTGGCTGCTACCCGGAAAGATCTTGCTGCAGCGGCTGTGCCGTAAGAAAGTTGATTGGGACCAGGCACTGGACCAAGGGGACCGGCTGGACTGGGAAGAATTTCTGAACACCTTGAAGAAATTAGGGGACATAAGAATCCCACGATGTTTGACCCCTGGCCATACGACACGGACTGGAGAACTACATGCCTTTTCCGATGCATCCGAAGTCGGTTATGGAGCTGTGGTGTACGGACGATGGTGCGCAGGAGATGGACAATATACCACGAGGATCCTGTTCGCCAAAGCCCGCGTTGCTCCACTGAAGTCGGTCTCAATCCCACGCCTTGAACTCAGCGCAGCCGTGTTGGCAGTCAGGGTGGTGCAAGCTGTGAAGAGATGTTTCGATCTCTACATTTGGTCGGTGAGCTTCTGGACGGATTCAACGATAGTACTTTACTACAATAACAACGTACGGAGCCGGTTTAGTACTTTCGTTGCTAACCGGCTCACGATTATCCACGATGAATCAGCCACGCACCAGTGGAGTCATGTCAGGTCTGGCGATAATCCGGCCGACCTGTGCTCCCGAGGTGCGAACAACTTCAGGCAACTGGACACGTGGACGAGAGGGCCAAACTTCCTGCAATTGCCCAAACAGGACTGGCCCGTGTTCGAATTAAAAACCCCTACGGAATTGGAACTGGAGATCAAAGGCGTAGTGATAGCAACCAACGTCGTCGAAGCGTCGTCCATTCTATCGCGACTGGTCAGGTTTTCTTCCTGGATGAAGACGCTTCGTTCGCTAGTTTGGTTAACCAGGTTCAAGTTAAGTTTACTAGTCATGAAAGGGCTACGGCCCTCAGGTCGGATACCGGTCGGCCCGATAGGTCCCGATGAGCTACAAGCGGCAGAGTACGATATTTTCAGAATGATACAACGCGAGGCTTTCGCCCAAGAACTCAAGAGGGCGGAAGAAGTGGGGCCGACCAATGAAGACATGCCATCTCCAAGAGGCGAGCTGAAGCGTTTAAACCCCAAACTCATCAACGGACTGCTGCGGGTGGATGGTAGGCTGACCAACGCCCACCTGAACTTCGACACAAAGTATCCTATACTGCTGCCGGCGAGACAACCTGTAGTAGAGCTAATGATTCAACACGTCCACGCCATGGAGGGACATGCCGGGGAAAGTCACGTGACGAGCGTCATCCGAAAGCGTCTTTGGTTGTTGAGAGGACGAGAGACTGTAAAACGCGTAATTCGACGGTGTGTGCAATGCAGGAGACGCAATGCCACAGCAGGCAAACAACTCATGGCCCCACTACCAGAATGCAGGGTGACTACGGGCTGGTGGCCGTTCAGTGACACCGGGTTGGACTATTTCGGGCCCTTGTGGATCAAGTGCGGGAAAAGATTAGAAAAGCGATACGGATGTATCATGACGTGCATGAAATCACGTGCGGTACACCTAGAAGTCGCACATTCGATGACGACCGATTCGTTTCTACGGGCCTTGCAAAGATTTATCAACCGAAGAGGCGTACCGGCCGATATATACTCAGATAATGGATCGGACTTTGTGGGCGCTCAACGGGAATTGCAGCGTTGGCACAAGAAAATAAACAGGGACGAACTGCAGAATCGAACCGTGGCCTACGGCATACGATGGCATTTCAACCTCTCACAGGCCAGTCACCGAGGCGGCATATGGGAACGCATGATCCGGTCCGCCAGACGGATATTGCTGTCAATCATCGAGCAGCAGCCGCCCGACGACGAGACGCTGAACACCGTCATGACTGAGGTGGAGCGAATCCTGAACAACCGCCCCCTGGTTCCAGTATTGAACGGCGACCCCACCCACCTGGCGCTCACCCCGAACGACTTATTGACGTTAAGGTCGAACGAGGGTTTCCAAGGGCCGGTAAACCTTCGTGGGAGCTACCTCCACGGGTGGAAGCAAGCGAACTATCTGGCCAAGGTCTTCTGGAGGCGATGGCTACGGGAGTACCTACCGGCTTTGCAGACTCGACAGAAGTGGCTGGCCAAAACAAGACCATTCAAAGTTGGGGACGTGGTTATGATCGCCGACGAACGCGCACATTTCAGCGCTTGGTCTTTGGGGGTAGTTACGGAAACCATCAAAAGCACTGACGAAATGATAAGAACGGTGAAGGTGAAGACAGCTAACGGAGTGCTCATTCGTGACATACGCAGTATTAACCTACTCGAGAGCGAAGACGGAGGAGCTGATAACCCTGAGGCCTAGTAAACCTTTTTCACACCAGTAATCGAGGTGGATAAAGAAACACCATATATACCACACGATCTCCGTCAAACACGTTAAGGTGCTCGCGGTCCTTTCGTTGACATTACAGAAGGTTCTTTCCGATATGTGGTGATGAATGCGATCCCATTGTACATCCCGATACATACACGCAGGCACGACGCACTCTACATCCCGTAAACCCATCATACATGTGACAGTGTTCTTTGTTTGCCTTTGTTGACGCTACCGAATGCCCCTTGCATATGTGGAAGTAGCGGAGCTCAGGTCACACATACATGCTACATTTACTCGTTTTCTTGCCACCCGGTCTTTTGTTGACATTGCAGAAAGTCCTCCTTTGATGTGTAGTCATACCTGTGATTTCATTGTTACCCCGGCACACACACACACACGCACACACACACACACGCACACACACACACACACACTCAAGCACGTACATCCAGGACCGGACGGCCCCTTACGAGGACAACGTCTATGTGACCATTCACGCCCGCCATCGGTCATTTGGTCTCGTGGAAGATGTAGACTAGCCTCACGTCTATGTATCCAATGGATTAGGTGCGACCAGTAGTAGAACGTCGACGACGAGCATTAGACGCGCGCACTGACAGCAGGGCCTAGGCAGGTAGGGAGAATCAGTACCTTTATACCGAACCTTTGACTTTGCTAAGGATCCAGGAGGATTTTGGTGGGCGGTGTAACAGCCGGTCGTGGAAAATCCCCCTTTTTCCCTCGCGATTCAGTGTTTTTTCCCAACATCACTCATTTCCATACACTATTGACTTGTCTTTACGAACTGGTTGTTTTTCTGGACCAATTGTTGTTTGTTCGCGCCCAGAGCGCTATTTTGGCACATCCTTGCTCAGGACCTGCGTGACGCACGTGCTGTCTGCTCACACGCTGCTATTGGGTTTCTCGTTGTTGAGTCCTTGTGATCGTATTATTAAGGTTTGTATATTGTTTATGTCATTGTTTATTTTAATAATCTAGTATCGTAGAATTATCACGGATAATCGCCTTCTGATTTCGGGATCCGTTGCGAATTTGGCTACGCATTGCTCAAACGTTCGTAACACCGGCTGAGGCCTTATTGCAGCTATTCATCCGCTGGCTACCCTGATCGCCATCTAACCAACAGACGTAAAAACACTCTCGAAAGCTTCACAGCAAACCGGTTGGTGTTTCCCATACAGCATTTCCCTATTGCCGCCTTTATCCAAGCCTACGCAAAGACACCATGCGCCAACTCTTGCTGCACCAGCAGACAATGTCCGTCTTTCTCAACCGACACGTCTCGCCAAATCCGCCGGCCAACTCATCCAGTGACTATAATCCCAATGCCCTGAAAACACGTCTCCCATGCCGGCAGAGCACCGCACTCACAGGATAATATACACTACGGCAGATAGTCACCCTCTGTAACATTACACCTGGCCGAAGCCTCCTTCTGTAAACTTCACATGATCAGCTACCAAACGGGGCACCTATCTCAATAACGGGTTGGTGAAGCCTTTCCTCCCGAAGCGTCTCAACATGGTGGACACGCGAACCCAAAATGCTGCGAGCCGTCCTCACCTACAGTGCTCAGCACGTATGCAGAAAAATCCCGGGAGGCATGATAAAATATATTTATTATTTTGGCAGAGTGGTCAGGCCTTAGTCCAGGCAGACACTTTTACCGTCCTCTCCACGTCGATGTTTTGATCCTGCTTTAAGATATTCCGCTTATCAGCCAATTCCTCACATCTGGGGACTGCTTCCTTCCTCCGGCAGCTGTGGATTCTAGTCAATGGATGCTACTAACCATTCCCGACGACCATCTCACCCTTTCCACAAGATCTTGGTTCTTTACGTTTTCATAACTTTTCTCTTGTGCCCCATTATTCAGTTCTTTCCTTAGTGTATGCTTCGTTCATTGAGCCTGGAAAAGCATCTGTGATCGCTTCTGTATCATCTCCACATACATTGCAGCTTCTGCATCCTAAGGCATCTTCCGCTCCAACAATTTGGTGTCTTGCCAATTTCTTACCATAAAGGGTAACTGAATCGAAACTGGCTCGTAATTACCGCACATACTGCTGTCACTGTGCTCCACTTAAACTCTGTCCAGTTTTATTCGGCACTTGCTAAGATGGGCCACCACTCCTTCTAAAACTTTTGATGTTCTATCTCACTTAGTAGCATTGTGCACTCGGATCATGTGCTCATGCTTGAGACTCGGCCACCACCGAGAAATAGACCGTCATCACTACGATCATTATTTTAATTCTGCACGAACTGAATCAAGCAGCAAAGAGCACCAAAATATCCTCAGTTATTTCTCTTCCCTCCAGCAGCTGTCCTCAACCTTCGCAACTCTCTATTGAGCATGCTCTGGAGCACATCCACACCAGTTGTCTAGGCATCCCCGAGAAGATACTAGGTGACTGTTAGATGAAACCTCCGTGACACTTGTCAGACTTGAAGCTACGGAACTGGTAACGGGTGCAGCAAAACTTAAGCTCATTCATGGGGTTTGCAGGGTTAAAATAAGAAAGTTCTTTGTTAAAAAGCGAAGGTCAATCCTTCCTTGATATAACTCAAACAGGTCCGCTCCTTTCAGGTTCATGGGCAGCACCAGTCACCCAAATTCCGTCCCATTTGCGCTCTGCCTTGGAGGTGACACGCCAGCTACAATATTTCCCCAGGCAGCAGAATCTTTTGGATTGTACTTCCGGATCCTTCCTACGTCTTCGTCAATCTCTGTTCATCCCCAGCACTCATGCCTACCAGCTGAACAGCCTTTATGCACTACACCGTTCATCGTACCGGAGGCAGATAGTTACCTCCTTCAACTCAACCCCGTTTGGTCAGATGGTCCCAGATGAGACCCACACTGGGATTCCCAAAGAGGCGTCTGTAATACAGGTAGAAACCTACGTGGAGCTCTTTCCACAATGCTTAGACAGTGGCACTCACCGAACCTAATCCAAGAGGCAATAGTCAGCCCTATCTTCAAGAAGGGAAATCCCCACCGGCCTGGAAGCCGCAGGTCTACCATCCTAACTAGCATCTCCAATGAGATCTTCGATTGCATGCTAAAAAGTGTCACACTGGAGCACCTGCACAAGCATGACGTAACCTCCTCCGCCCAGCATGGCCCCTTACAAGGAGGGTCATGCTCTATCAATATGCTTTGCTTCAAGGATATTTTTACCCGATCCCATAAAGAAGGGTTTATCTCGAAAGCAACAATTTTGAATTTCGTAAAGGTTTTTGACAGTGTACCTCATATCCCTCTCAAACACATGCTAAAACCCTACGGGGCTTCCAGCGAGGTGCTCTCCCTTCTTTGTAGCGATCTCACGAACCTCTCATTGGCGGCTAGAGCTGGTTCTCGTCTCTCGAAACCATTCCCAATCCACTCTGGTGTCTTCAAAGGTCGGTATCATGTCTTTCATTGTTTTCATTAGTAAGGATGACCTGAAAAATGGCGTATCAGAGAACATTGCCACGTACTCTGACGATGTTAGGGCCTGGGGCAGCAAAGCCACAAAACTGCAGCCGACGATGAACCGGGCCAAGCACCTGTCTGCTGAATGGAGCCTACCAACAGATGGAGATAAGTAAATTGAGCACGTCTTACCTTGGAACTACTTACTTACTTATCGATGTCAAGGGCATAGAAAACTTTACAAGGCGCTTGGGCAAGCTTCTAGGCCAAATGTTCCCTATCCGCGGACTTTTTGACATCTCACCCCACATCTGTTATTCTTCTGACTTTCCTCGCCCGGATTGTCTCGCTGGGCTCCATACAAAAATACAAAGAAGGGGCTAAAAATAAAATCTTCTTGTGTCACTTCCGTCTGCCTGGACGAGAGCAATTTCCACTGTGCGTTATTGGTTACTCTAAAGTACTACTGCGCTAACTCCTGCCGCATATGCCCCGGTAGTCGTCTCCAGCTTTGCAGCCGTTCTGTTTTCAGCGGACCGACAGCTATACATAAGAATAAACCTCAAGGTGTGCCAAACGTTGTGATTCACCTCTAGACCATGTGCTAATTCAGGACTTCTAGACTTCAAGACAAACTTAGAGCTCGAGGTCAGTTGGTCAGTTCCGCTAACCTCGAGTAAGTACCGTGACCCCGTTTTGAAAACTAATCGATCTAAAGGACTAGGCCGGCTACTGGAATAATCCGCTTCCCTAATTCGTTCCATGACGAAGACGGCTCAGTGCATTAAGTGTGGAACGGAAGGAAGATACTTCGGCGGTAGCGTACGGATATGATGAAGAGGGAGGGGGTCGAAGATCGGACTAGAAACAAGGCGAGAGGAGGACTGAGGTGTACCAACGAGTTAACGATACAACTGCCGTGGTTGGACCGCACCGCGTTCTTCATTTGGCTGGTCTTTATCTATTCGTAGTTGCCGTGTGTTTGGAGTTGGAAGGTGAATTCACAGGGTGTGCCGTTTGGAACGATTTTGTCGGTGCAAGTCAATAAAGGTAATCCGTCTTATTCTGCTTTCTCGTTACCTCTGTTGATAAGATGCAGTGCATAAACAACTGGCACTAAAAATGGTCGGAGCGGCTTTAAAACGAAATTTGATCAAATGATATTTTCCTAAACCTTTGATAGGGAAGAAATCCATCGAGGTAAATGGAGTTACCTGCAAGCGGCAGAGCATGAAAGACAAGTGGACGGAAAACTGGACAATATCCAAGATCATATCAGAAATAGAATATAAAGAATCAGTCGACCAAGGCGGTGGTGGAATTTGAAGGCATGATGCCCGCAATGACAGCCACAAAGGAGACCAGAAAATCTGATGGGGACTGGAAGAGTATGCATAGTGATGATTGAAGAGGTGGAAGGCGGAAAACCGGTGAGCATCAGGCTAGTCGTTTACTGCGTGATGGGTGTCTCATGAAGCTTCAACGCGGAAAGGCGAAAGCAGTAATAAATCGACCCGCAATTTATTGTACTGCAATTGTAGAGGCCAATGGAGTCCGAGAGTGATTAAAGAAGAACGGGACTGGGAAATCAAATATAAAATAGAATAGGTCTGTTGGTCAAGGTGGCTATAGAAATTGGTGGCCGGATTATGGTGAAATCCGTTATACAGCAAGGCAGCGACTAATCTGGAAGGATCAAGGTACCATCAGAATGATGATTTAAGAAAAATCCGGGGGAAATGGGTGGGGGCACGGGGAATCGCCTACTTCGTACGGGGTGGGTCATGGAATATCAGCTTGGAGAAGGGGGTTCAAGTGATAAATCGATGTGGGGTTTATGAGTTCGGAGAATACGAAGGTTAAAGAGGTGACAGAATAAATTGGAGGCAAGCACATATCGATAAACGGTCGTCTTTCTAGAGGTACCATGCGACAAAGGAAAATGAATGAAGCTGCACAGCGTATGTCTTAGGGGGAGCAAAAAGCGGAACAACAGCCGTAGGATAAAGTGAAACAGCCGACGAAGGTGGTGATAGAATTCGAAGGCCGCTTACTGGGAGAAAGTTTGTGTAACAATCTGATGAAACATCTGAAGGGAGTGATTACCGGAGTGGTAATAAAAGAAACGCCCGGTGGAAGCTAGATGACCACCCTGGGATTTGTTTCCTACATAAAGATGGGCAACGACATATCAACATGAGGATGGTAACCGGGCGAAAAATCGATATGGAACGCGTCATGTGGCGACTGCAAACTTGAAGAGGGTGTGAAGGCCATGGAGGAATAAATGAAGAGGAAGCCTTTTTGAAGACCTCTTGATATCGACAGAGAGGCAGAGCAACCGGATAAATGGATTCGTGATGCACAAATATGAAGACATGGTGCTCTTCAGCATTATAATAAAGCCATGGAATAACATTGTGTGGGCCGATAATCAGACTGATGGGGGACGTAGACAACCGTCAACCACGTTACTAACTGCTGGGGGACTATGGAGAGATTTATCAGGGAGTGACATCGTTTGGTGGGATGGAAAAACATGTGCCAGTGATTGAATAGCAGTGGCGAGTTCCACGTGTACAACGAGCATGGTAACCAGTGGGACTGGAGAGATGTCGGGTGTAAACTCAGGAAAGAAAAGCGAAGATAAACCCTCCAAGAGTGATGAGTGTTTACGTAAGCGACGGTTGTGCGCCGGGGAACAAAGTCTGACAAATAGAGGTGGAAGCTCTACACAGCTAAGTACGTAAATGAAACGGTAAATGTATCCGAGTGTAAAAAGGTAAGTTATGGGGTTCATGTTGGTAACGAGGTAAACGGAAAACCGGCTATAATTGGAGAGAACAGTGTAGTTACCGGCCTTGAACCCCCCCCCCTAGAAACACTGCAATTTCATGTTTCCTTGACACCACTCACCTACCTACACAATTGGCTTGTTTTTGGACACGTATGTTTGCACGAACCGGCGTTCGTTTGTTCGCGCCCAGCGCTCTACTCTGTCATATCCTATTCTGGACCTGCGTGAAGCACATGCCCCTTTCTTGCACGCCGGAATTCGATTCTCGTTTTCTGAGTCCATGTGATCGCACAATTATGGTTCGTATCTGTTTTGTGTCATTGTTTATTTGATAATCTACTATCATAGAATTTCACGGATAATCGCGTTTTGATTTCGGGCTTCGTATCGAATTTGGTTACGTCTTGCTCAGAAGCATCTTACAATACTCAGTTGGTCAATTTGGAACGAGAAAATACGCAACATATTAAGAAAATGATCGAAGCAAGAGTAATGTGGACAGGAAGCAAAACGGAAACTCACTGGGGAGGTTTTGGGTACTTTTGATTCTTTGGTTAGTGTTAGGTCACCTAGTCGTGTCAGGGCTAGCTCAGGCATTACTGAAGGTTATATGGATTGCAGGAATGTTGGCCTATTTAGGTTGAGGATCTCAGACCCAGAACAACAATTATTATCGACTAGACAGTCGGCGCAGGAAGCAGAGGGTAAGTGTAGACAGAACGAGAGTGGGCAAAAGGCCAACGAATACGACCTATCCCACCGATGAGCACGAATTAAAAAAATGAAAACTCCACACCGGTCGTCAAATATGAAATATCTACGCAACCAACGATCGGTATGCCAAGAGTAGAACAGACAGTTTTCAACGGGCGATCTGAACACTACCGCAAGCTCTTGAGGCAGTTCGAAAATTTAGTCGAAAACAAGATAACCGACCCCGGACAAAGGCTCCTCTATCTGACTCGTTATTGTCGAGGTCGAGCAAAGGAAACTATCGATGGGTGTGCCATACCCGGCCCGAAACAAGGCTACTCAAGAGCAAGGACGATTTTGAGGGACCTGTTTGGCTAGCCATTCAAGGTAACCAGTACTCTGATACATGGCGTGATGGTAGAGGCCAAGAGAACCAGGGGAGACGTCTATACAAAGGCTGACCCAGTGACCAAAATGCAGAACTGTTCAATAGCCCTCGACCGCTAAGGTTACAGGGCTGACCCCGATACAATGCATACCTTGGAGAGCATAGTCCGTCACCTTTATCCCGAACTACAAGGTCAGTTGGCGGAAGAGGCGGAACTTTTAAGCCGGAGCGACCGTGAGGCTAACTTCGAAGACTTGACCGAATACTTGGACAGGCAAACCAAAATAGCCGACAGTAGATTTGGCCGACTCATCCGGGACAGCAACCGGGTAAACCAACCTAGCACTGGCCAGGCCTAAACCACTGCACGGGAACATCCGAAATATCAGCCTTGGACCACTGCACACGCTATTTCACGCGAGGCTGTAGCGCATCTAGGTTACAGGTCCGATGACGCTAGCCATGAGCTACTAGAATGCCCGAAGTTCATCAACTCCACGAAAGACGAAAGTTGGGGGATGGCGAGGACTACAGGAGCGTGCATTGTATGCCTGAACACCAAACACCGGGCGGCAGTTTGTCGAACAAGGACCAGATGCGGTCACGGAGGTTGCGCGGGCCGCCGCCATCGAGTATTACACCAAGCGAGAGAAACTACACCAGAGACGAACACCAGGCCCAGTGTTATTTGTTCAACGTCACGGTCTGCCGGCAAACCAATACATTTTGGAGTAGTTTCTGTGGGAATGACGACCCCAACTAGGATGGTCAAGGCGATGGCCTTCGTTGACAGTGGATCGGACACCACCCTGATGAAGGAGCGGTTTGCCGAAAAACACCGGCCCGCTGAAAGTACGACTTCGTTAGCACTGAACACTGCTGGAGGAACACAAGCAATGACTGCCGGCCGGTTGAGGCTTCAGCTCATCTCCTTAGATATGGACGAGCGAATCCAGTCAACGGAGGCATTTACGTTAGATGATCTTCCCATGCGAGCTCCACGGTCGGTGAAAGCAATTTTAGCTAGGTGGCTCCACTCGCAAGATGTAACCATCGTAGACTGGGAGGACGACAAAGTGGACCTCCTCATCGGCCGCGACGTTCCAGAGGTACATTGAGCATTTGATCAGAATGTGGGCAACCGCCAGGCACCCTATGCCGCACGCACAGCACTAGGATGGACTTTATATGGTTCAGTAGGTGGATTTGGTTCGGTGAATTACATATAGGCTGAAACGGACCACAGAGTATCAGTTGCGGCGGCCGTATAAAAGGGAGTTTCACGACACTGGAGACGGAAGGCTATCGTTGTCTCAATAGGACCACTTAGATCTACGGACAGGGCTGCAAGGAACCGTTCTGGGTTGTCCTCTCATGGCTTACGCCGGCTGACCCTTGGGCTGACATTATAAACTTTGTTGTGCGAAGGCCACTTCGACTGAAAGAAAGCTCCTTACGAGACCAGGATCTGTGGGAAAGGTACGCAGAAGTAATGAAGCGTGACAAAACCCTCAGCTATGTTGAAGAGGTGTCTGCAATCTCCGACGGCCGGGAGGGGGTCTGGTATCTACCTCGTCACCCGGTTCTCAACACCAAGAAACCCGAAAAATTGCGTGTGGTTTTAGACTGTGCAGCCACGTTCCAGGTCAAGCCGTTGAAGGATCGCCTACTGCAAGGACCTGACTGGACCAAGCCGCTGATTGGGGTTTTGTGTCTTTTCAGACTGGGTGAAGTGGCCTTGTCAGCCGAAATAAGGGAAATGTTTCGCCAGGCAAAGATGCCGGTGGAAGAGGGAGATGCTTTGCGTTTCCTGTGGTGGGGGGAGAACAACCGGAACAAAGCAGTGATAATTTGCAGGATGACCCTCCACCCCTTCGGAGAGATGTCATCACCGTTTTGTGCTTACTACTCCCCTCGAGAAACAGCGAACAAACATGGAGCTGTGGTACACCGGTCGGTGGTAGATAGCGCCAACAGAAATCTCTACGTTGACCACTACCTTGGGTCATTCGATGATGAAGACTAGGCCCTGGCGCAGCTCGGGGGCCTAACAAGATTGCTTGAAGAGGGTAGCTTACGTCTAATAAAATGGATGTCGAACGCTTCAGAAGTGCTCGAGGTCATTCCGTGCCACGAGAGGGCCGAAAAAGCTAGCGATCTGGAAGACTCTCCGCTCCCTACCTAACTCACGCTAAGAGTTTAAAGGAATGCGGCAACGGACGACTTTGTTTTCGGGCTCAGCGTCCCCGAGCAACCAATAATTTGTCATAATACGCCACCCGCTTTCTCTAGTTTGCTGGACCCGCTCGGCTTTTTCTCTTTCTGGCTGTTACCGGGGAATATCCTGTTGCAGTGGCTCTGCTGTAAGGAATTTTACTGGGGCCAGCCACTGGACCGAGAAGACCGGCTAGACTGGGGGGAATTTCCGAACACCATAATGAGACTAGGAGACAAACAGATTCCACGATGCTTGCTTCCTGGTCATGCAACACAGACGGGAGAACCACACGCCTTTTCTGACCCATCCGAAGTCGGTTACGGAGCCGTGGTATACGAAGGAGGGCTTAGGAAAGATGGACAACATGCCACGAGGATCCACTTCGCTAAAGCCCACGTTGTCCCATTGAAACCGGTTTCGAACCTGAGCCTTGAACTCAGCGCAGCTGTGTTAGAAGTCATGGTGATACAAGCGGTCAAGAGGTGCCTCGATTTCTATATTTGGTCGGCCAGTTTTTGGATGGATTCGACGATAGTACAGTACTACACTAACGACGTCGGGAGCCGTTTGGGTACTTTCGTTGCTAACCGGCTCACGATCATCCACGACGAAGAGACCATGAACCAGTGAAAGCATGTCTGGTCGGCTATGACCCAGCCAATCTGTGCTCCCGAGATGCAACCAACTTCCGGCTGCTCGACATGTGGACATGAGGACCAAAATTCCTGCAAATGCCTAAACAGGACTGGCATGTGTACGAACTAAAGCCCCCTCTGGAATCGGAAATAGAGATTTAAGACGTAGTGATTGTTACGAACGTTTGAGCAATGCGTAGCCAAATTCGCAACGGATCCCGAAATCAGAAGACGATTATCCGTGATATTCTACGATACTAGATTATTAAAATAAACAATGACATAAACAATATACAAAACTCAATAATACGATCACAAGGACTCAACAACGAGAAACCCAATAGCAGCGTGTGAGCAGACAGCACGTGCGTCACGCAGGTCCTGAACAAGGATGTGCCAAAATAGCGCTCTGGGCGCGAACGAACAACAATTGGTCCAGAAAAACAACCAGTTCGTAAAGACAAGTCAATAGTGTATGGAAATGAGTGATGTTGGGAAAAACACTGAATCGCGAGGGAAAAAGGGGGATTTTCCACGACCGGCTGTTACACCGCCCACCAAAATCCTCCTGGATCCTTAGCAAAGTCAAAGGTTCGGTATAAAGGTACTGATTCTCCCTACCTGCCTAGGCCCTGCTGTCAGTGCGCGCGTCTAATGCTCGTCGTCGACGTTCTACTACTGGTCGCACCTAATCCATTGGATACATAGACGTGAGGCTAGTCTACATCTTCCACGAGACCAAATTACCGATGGTTTTTCCTTTTGCTCCTATGTTTCCCCCTCCGTTGATGCCCAATCTCTCTACTCCTCAGCAGTCCCTCGCACTGCAACATTTAATCCAGCTTGGCTGGAAGCCACCCCATCTGAACCTCCACTAGCCCCAACATCAACATATTCCCCGTTGACCCTAACCTCCGCTCCTTCCAATCGCGATAGCCTGCCTCCTTCCAAATTACACCACCCCTCTGATGTGCCTATACCACCTCCCACAAATGGTATATCTCTAGCCTTACTCAACTCGCGTTCTATTCTTGACAAACTCCCGCACCTTAAAACACTTGTCCTTACAAATAATTACGACATTATCTTAATAACGGAATCCTGGCTTTCTGAGAGCACTTCCAATGATCAAGTATCTTTGGTAGGGTACTGTCTTCTAAGGACCGATAGACCGAACCGGCGTGGTGGTGGGTGCCTGGCCTACGTCAAGGAAGCCTACACCACGACCCCTCTTTTACATACGGCACTCGATTCTATTCCCGATTCTCTCTGGTTCACTATGAACCTCCAAACCACTGTTCTTCACATTGACTGCGTGTATCGATCACCAAATTCCCCCAGTTCATTGTTTCCACTTCTCATTAGGTCTTTCGAATACCTCTCTTTGCTTCCTTCTGGAACCAAGCTTATTGCGGGTGACTTTAATCTCCCTCACATCTGTTGGCCCACCCTCTCGGCTCCTCCCAATCTTATGGACCTGATCACTAGCATTCATCTTGGCGGCTGGACAAAACATGTTGTCGAACCTACCAGAAATGGGAACATACTAGATCTGGTATTTACTCATAACATACCTCTCATCGACGTGACCGTAATACGGAATTTCCCCGGTAGTGACCATAAAATGGTTATCTGCCATCTGCCCCTTAGTGGCCCACCTAGTCCCGCACACACCCCCAACAATACATTCCTAAGCAGAAATTGGGCCTTGCTAGTCACGCTTCTTCGGCAGAAAGACTGGGGTGATTATTTCCTCACCCAGGACCTTCAGCATGCTGCGGATATTTTCTACTCCTTCATTTCCGATTGTCTGGATAAATTGTCCAATACTGCCCAGGCTGTACCTAAAAAGAGGTCGTCTGTCTCGCCACTCTATAAGAAGTACCATAAACTTCTCAAACAACTACATAATTCCAACGACTTTTCACTTTTTATTCGTCTAAACCGCCTCTCCACACTTATTCAACGACAAGATAATACGCGACTTCGTGACCAAGAAGCTAAGGCTTTGAGTCATTCGAACAAGTCGCAACTTCTTTCTATGTTGCATAAGTCTAGAAACGCTGATGTTAAGGCCGACTTCCAACTTCTAATTCTGGATAATAACTCATCTATCACATCCCCACCTTGTATAGCCGAAGCCTTCAACGCATTCTTTGCTTCAGCCATGGCTCCAGCTACTGTCATTGCCCCACCCCCATCTTCACCACTTACCGACTCTGTCCTTTCTACGATACCCTTCGATGCCAGGAGTATTTCCAAGCTACTATCCAATAGCAAACCCTCTCCTCGATTAGGCCCCGATGGCTTACCACCAATTGCACTCGTCAATGGTGGACCGGATCTCCCCCTGTTGTTGCTTAACCTTTTCACTCTTTCACTTAATGGTAGCACCGTACCTGCTAATTGGAAGCGCTCGGTAATCGTTCCCATTCATAAAAAAGGACCTTTACATGAGGTATCCAATTATCGCCCTATAAACCATACCCTCATCTTATCCAGAATAATGGAAAAAATAGTTAAAGATAATATTATTAACTATTTATCAAGCCTCAGTCTTATTAATCACAACCAACATGGATTCCTCCGTTCACGGTCCTGCATAACTTGTCAGTATGATTTTCTGAATCTCGTCACCGACTCTGCTGAAAGTGGGAAATCTCTTGTTGTTCTTTATCTTGATTTATCCAAGGCATTTGATCGTGTCCCTCACCCCCACCTTTTAACAAAGCTACGGTCATTTGGGATTGTCGATCCACTTCTTTCTTGGTTCTCGTCTTACTTATCTCATCGTTCACAGGTTGTCTTAATTAACGGGCACACCTCTAATCCTTAGCCTGTTACTAGCGGTGTTATTCAGGGCAGTGTTTTGGGACCCCTGCTTTTCCTCCTATATATAAATGATATGTTTCCGACAATACTTAATGGCACGCCGTTTTTGTTCGCGGACGACATTAAGATAGTCTACACTTTCTCGCCTGGCAACCTCAGTACTACTATCCCTAAAATCTCTGCTGATTTAGCCGCTCTTGATGAATGGTGCTCAACCTGGGCGATGAAATTCTCCGCCGACAAGTGTATTTTCCTCACTTACAAATGCCAGGTTCCTCCTGGTTCTTTATGCATTGGCGGTTCACCCATCGACAGCCAGCCTTTAGTAAGAGACCTTGGCTCAAGTTATTCTTGCTCTTTCAACTTCTCGGAACATGCTGTCCTCCAAACGGCGAAGGCTAGAAAGTGTCTTGGTCTTCTATTCAGATCCTTTCAGCTTAGGCAGAGCATTCTCTACATGTACAAAGTACATGCCAGGCCCCTTCTCGAATATTGTCCACTAATCTTCACTAGCATGAGAAAATCCGACAGGATTATTATCGAATGTATTCAAAGAAGATTCACAAAACAGCTTATCGGTTGGTCGTCCAACTTAAACTACAGGGAACGATGCTTATCTCTCAAAATCGAACCACTATGGCTTCGTCGCATCAGGCTAAATTTGATATTTCTGTATAAGCTATTGACTAAGCAGTCCTATTTCTCCAACCAGTTGTGCTTCTCCCCGGATACTGGATATTCACCCCGGAATAGACAGTATACTATTACCACACCCTCCGCGAGGACTGTTCTACGCTCTAAGTTCTTTCTCTTCGCGTACTCCAGAATCTGGAATAAACTTCCCTTGCACATCAGATCTTCTCGGTCAAAGTATGCATTCGTGCATGCTATTGATAAATTCCTTACTGTCCCAACTGTTTTGCGCTTATTCAACGTTCACGTAACCGAACGTCAAGCTTACGAGATAGGCCTTGACTTTTAAGCCATTGCTCTGCTTTCTCTCTTTACCTTGCCTTCCAAAATAACCTCACCGCTTTAAAAATTCTGATTGCTTTGTTTGACCGCTTCTCCTAGCCTTCGCCATCGACATATGTAAGCATGTCTGCGTCCACTAACTGTTTTTCCATACCAACTTATAGGATCCTGCTAATTCAACTTTGAAATAAATCCTTTCAGATGCGCTCGCATTTATAGAGACCACCGTATTACTCCCCACAGGTTGTCAATATCTCTCACTCGCTCCACTATTTATTAACTTTATTTAGTTATATTGCGTATGCGGCCCTGAAACCAACCTCAACATTGCCATAAAAACTGCTTCAGTATCCAACCCCTGGTTGGATTTATATATATATATATATATAGTATATATATATATATACATATATATATACTCATTACTGTCCTATAATTATTAACAAAATCATGGTGAGTAACTCAACGCTCCTCGATATCTCTTAGCTTATAATGCCTTTCTTCCGCACCAGGTCCCACCACTCATACTTCGCTCACCACCTCTGCGATTTCGAACTGAAAAATCCAGTCTGATTCATCGCACTTAGCGTGACTCACTAACTGAACTCAACACCCAGTTATGACGTTACCATTTCTGCTCCCACCCTATCCCTCAGCTAAGGTTCTTCTGTAATTTCATGCAGAACTTGGTCTTTACTCCCGCTCAATGACCACTCTGGGCGAAATACCAACTTTCCCATCGAAAGTTCTAGCCACACTTGGGCGTTTCCCCTTTAGTCTCACGTTTCACGGCCTCAATGTGCCTTTGGGATCCGCCGCACCGATGAGCCCGTGCTTAACTTTTGTTCTTCTTTCCGTTAACCGTTGATCCTCGGCTGCGTCACTCTATCTCACTTTCCTTGCCAAAGTCTTTCGCGTCCAATGATCGCACCCACGTATACATCTATATATATATATATAATATGTGTATATATATATATACCTTGGGTATGCTCCACTCACTTGTCCCCCTTCCTAACTAGATTGTGCCATTTTACTACACACAATTTGCGTATATATAAATAAAACCGTTCCGTCCTTTAGCGATGAGTGCTCGCTCTCAGTTAATTCCTGGCTCAGGCTAGAACTCAGCCGTCCCATCCTGCTTTTTTTTGTGCCTTTCTCGTACTTGCCACACGGATTACCATTCCTTAGTAACTAGGCTTTACTTCTCTACGCACATGCTCACGGTAAGTTAAGACCCCATTCCAACCGGAACCCGTATGCCCCTGCCGAATACCAGCACGTTTGCCCCCACATGAAAAATCCTCATTTTAACACTGTTTTTTCCCCCCTTTTTACTGTTTGCCGTCCTTTACCACAGCTGGTGAACTGACCAGACTGTTTTCTTCCTATTTTCTCATTCTTCGTCCAGACCATACCATCTACTATTGTTTTATTCCTGGTTCCCAAACGGACACCCTCCTCATCCACCGCCTACCTGACATCGCCCCAAATCTCTACTATCACCCAACCACCCTAGAAAGCTACCAGTCTCCATCTAGGGATCCCTAATAGACCGGTCCACTAGCCAAACGATAACTAACTGTTCGGATAACAAAATGTTCATTTTCTTGCTTCCATATAAATGATAATCATAACCCACAGCTGGAACACTCTCCAGACTGCCGCACTCCTGATCTCTTCCAGATTGCATTGGTTACTTGGGTATCCATCGGCCAAATCGACGTTTATTCCGGATTACCGTAAGGACTGGACGATTTGATCAATGGTTTAAACCTATACTTTCGCCTGCTGACGTTACATGGGGCACCGTACATGGATTAACAAAACCTCATGAAAGTGTCACCGGATCGCAGAGGTGATTCCTGACAGCAACCATCAACACATCCGCTCAACGTCTATTCCCAAATAATCCAACCCAACAGTTCAATTCTTCCCGCGTTGCAGTACGAAATCAATGGCCGGAACCCAGCCTTTGCAGCTGTCAACTTCGTCAAACCAGCCCTTTTGTACCTGCTTCCCACAACATTCTGCCTGCAACCAAGGTCTTTACGGAACAGAATACCAGCCATCTGCAGCCAACCATAATTTGATTACCAATTTTCTACCAAATACAAAAAAAACATTTTGCACCCTTCCAAATCCTGCCTAGCCGAACCATTGACGTTTGTCTCCACTAGTCCGTTTCATTGACGGCTTTTCTTTTCTTTAATAGTCCGTTATATGTCCATACACCATTCATGCTCTTCAAAAGTTCACTGAAGTCCCTGCGAAGCTTTTCGCCTTCATTTGAATTTCCATATGACACTGTAATCACCTGCACAAAAGGTCCGTTTTATTATCACCTTTGAATCACTTGCCTTTATTTCACATGCGTCCCCCACAATTAGTTACCCAATGCTGGATCAGTGTCCAATATCCCGCTGGTATCTCTGACTGCACTTTGAAAGCCCCACGCTTGCTTTGCTTCTAACAATGTTCTTTTGCATCTCTTACGCCGGGTTACTTGTTAGTGACCGTCCATTTGTCGCTTATATCAGCAATTCCACGACTGTCCAGCTATCCACACCGCCCCCAGCGATTTCGAAACCGATTCGAAATTCCCGCCTCAACCATTACCACTTTTGTTTACTCAAACACTACATGAGTTTACTGGTGTATTTCGGTTGCTGTGATTTATAAATTTAGAATTTGTGAATACCTCACATTGACATGTATTGCTGTATACTCTGATCTTGCCTTGTGCATGTGTATTGACCACGGTCAAGAAATATACTATAACTATAACTATAATGGTCGCATAGACGTTGTCCTCGTGAGGGGCCGTCCGGTCCTGGATGTACGTGCTTGAGTGTGTGTGTGTGCGTGTGTGTGTGCCGGGGTTACAATGAAATCACAGGTATGACTACACATCAAAGGAGGACTTTCTGCAATGTCAACAAAGGACCGCGTGGCAAGAAGACGAGTAAATGTAGCATGTGTGTGTGACCTGAGCTCCGCTACTTCCATATATGCAAGGGCATTCGGTAGCGTCAACAAAGGCAAACAAAGAACACTGTCACATGTATGATGGGTTTACGGGATGTAGAGGGCGTCGTGCATGCGTGTATGTATCGGGATGTATAATGGAATCGCACTCATCACCACATATCGGAAAGAACCTTCTGTAATGTCAACGAAAGGACCGCGAGCACCTTAACGTGATTGACGGAGATTCTGTGGTATATATGGTGTTTCTTTATCCACCTCGATTACCGGTGTGAAAAAGGTTTACTAGGCCTCAGGGTTATCAGCTCCTCCGTCTTCGCTCTCGAGTAGGTTAATACTGCGTATGTCACGAATGAGCACTCCGTTAGCTGTCTTCACCTTCACCGTTCTTATCATTTCGTCAGTGCTTTTGATGGTTTCCGTAACTACTCCCAAAGACCAAGCGCTGAAATGTGCGCGTTCGTCGGCGATCATAACCACGTCCCCAACTTTGAATGGTCTTGTTTTGGCCAGCCACTTCTGTCGAGTCTGCAAAGCCGGTAGGTACTCCCGTAGCCATCGCCTCCAGAAGACCTTGGCCAGATAGTTCGCTTGCTTCCACCCGTGGAGGTAGCTCCCACGAAGGTTTACCGGCCCTTGGAAACCCTCGTTCGACCTTAACGTCAATAAGTCGTTCGGGGTGAGCGCCAGGTGGGTGGGATCGCCGTTCAATACTGGAACCAGGGGGCGGTTGTTCAGGATTCGCTCCACCTCAGTCATGACGGTGTTCAGCGTCTCGTCGTCGGGCGGCTGCTGCTCGATGATTGACAGCAATATCCGTCTGGCGGACCGGATCATGCGTTCCCATATGCCGCCTCGGTGACTGGCCTGTGGGAGGTTGAAATGCCATCGTATGCCGTAGGCCACGGTTCGGTTCTGCAGTTCGTCCCTGTTTATGTTCTTGTGCCAACGCTGCAATTCCCGTTGAGCGCCCACAAAGTCCGATCCATTATCTGAGTATATATCGGCCGGTACGCCTCTTCGGTTGATAAATCTTTGCAAGGCCCGTAGAAACGAATCGGTCGTCATCGAATGTGCGACTTCTAGGTGTACCGCACGTGATTTCATGCACGTCATGATACATCCGTATCGCTTTTCTAATCTTTTCCCGCACTTGATCCACAAGGGCCCGAAATAGTCCAACCCGGTGTCACTGAACGGCCACCAGCCCGTAGTCACCCTGCATTCTGGTAGTGGGGCCATGAGTTGTTTGCCTGCTGTGGCATTGCGTCTCCTGCATTGCACACACCGTCGAATTACGCGTTTTACAGTCTCTCGTCCTCTCAACAACCAAAGACGCTTTCGGATGACGCTCGTCACGTGACTTTCCCCGGCATGTCCCTCCATGGCGTGGACGTGTTGAATCATTAGCTCTACTACAGGTTGTCTCGCCGGCAGCAGTATAGGATACTTTGTGTCGAAGTTCAGGTGGGCGTTGGTCAGCCTACCATCCACCCGCAGCAGTCCGTTGATGAGTTTGGGGTTTAAACGCTTCAGCTCGCCTCTTGGAGATGGCATGTCTTCATTGGTCGGCCCCACTTCTTCCGCCCTCTTGAGTTCTTGGGCGAAAGCCTCGCGTTGTATCATTCTGAAAATATCGTACTCTGCCGCTTGTAGCTCATCGGGACCTATCGGGCCGACCGGTATCCGACCTGAGGGCCGTAGCCCTTTCATGACTAGTAAACTTAACTTGAACCTGGTTAACCAAACTAGCGAACGAAGCGTCTTCATCCAGGAAGAAAACCTGACCAGTCGCGATAGAATGGACGACGCTTCGACGACGTTGGTTGCTATCACTACGCCTTTGATCTCCAGTTCCAATTCCGTAGGGGTTTTTAATTCGAACACGGGCCAGTCCTGTTTGGGCAATTGCAGGAAGTTTGGCCCTCTCGTCCACGTGTCCAGTTGCCTGAAGTTGTTCGCACCTCGGGAGCACAGGTCGGCCGGATTATCGCCAGACCTGACATGACTCCACTGGTGCGTGGCTGATTCATCGTGGATAATCGTGAGCCGGTTAGCAACGAAAGTACTAAACCGGCTCCGTACGTTGTTATTGTAGTAAAGTACTATCGTTGAATCCGTCCAGAAGCTCACCGACCAAATGTAGAGATCGAAACATCTCTTCACAGCTTGCACCACCCTGACTGCCAACACGGCTGCGCTGAGTTCAAGGCGTGGGATTGAGACCGACTTCAGTGGAGCAACGCGGGCTTTGGCGAACAGGATCCTCGTGGTATATTGTCCATCTCCTGCGCACCATCGTCCGTACACCACAGCTCCATAACCGACTTCGGATGCATCGGAAAAGGCATGTAGTTCTCCAGTCCGTGTCGTATGGCCAGGGGTCAAACATCGTGGGATTCTTATGTCCCCTAATTTCTTCAAGGTGTTCAGAAATTCTTCCCAGTCCAGCCGGTCCCCTTGGTCCAGTGCCTGGTCCCAATCAACTTTCTTACGGCACAGCCGCTGCAGCAAGATCTTTCCGGGTAGCAGCCACGGGGAGACGAAACCGAGCGGGTCGAACAAACTTGAGACGGCAGATAGTATGCCACGACGGGTTATTGGCAGCTCGGGAACGTTCAGTTCGAAAACAAAATCGTCCGTTTCCGCGTCCCATTGTATCCCTAAAGTGCGCTCGATAGGAAGTGGAGAGCCGTCCAAATCTCTTACCCTTTCGGCCTTTTCGTGATACGGGATGACCTTCAGCACTTCTGAAGCGTTCGACATCCATTTAGTTAGATGGAAGCCACCCTCTTCCAGCAATCTCGTCAGACCCCTGAACTGCTCTAGAGCTGATTCCACATCATCGAATGACCCAAGGTAGTCGTCGACGTAGAAGTTCCTGCTGACGCTTTCTACCACCGTCCGATGTACTAGGTCGCCATGTTTGTTCGCTGATTCTCGGAGGGCGTAGTTTGCACAAAATGGTGACTATATGGCTCCGAAGGGGTGGACGGTCATCCTATAATTCACCACTGCGTTGTCCCGGTCGCTCCCTTCCCACCACAGGAAACGCAAAGCATCTCGTTCTCCTACCGGAATCTTCACCTGATGGAACATTTCCCTAATGTCAGCAGACAAAGCCACTTTACCCACTCTGAAACGGCACAAAACATCGATCAGTGGTGTGGTCCAGTCAGGCCCCTGTAGTAGGCGATCGTTTAACGACTTGCCCTGGAACTTGGCCGCACAGTCGAAAACCACCCGCAGTTTATTGGGTTTCTTGGGGTTGATAACCGGATGGTGAGGCAGATACCAGATACCCCTTTTGCTGTCGGTGTTAACAGGCACCTTTTCAACGTAGCCGAGGGCCTCGTTTCGCTTCATCAAATCCGCGTATCGTTCCCACAGATTCTGGTCTCGAATGAAGCGTTCTTTTAGTCGTAGTAATCGTTGGAGAACATAATTTCTGTTGTCAGTCCACGGGTCGACCGGTGTGCGCCATGGGAGGGGAACCTCGAACTGTTTTTTGAGGCCTCTAGAGCCTTGCCGCACCGTTTGTAGAGCGAAGTGATCCTCTTGAGACAACGTCGGTCTTTCGTCTCCAATGTCATGAAACTCCTTTTCATACAGCCGTTGCAGATGATACTCTATGCGGTCCGTTTCGGCGGATAAGTAATTCACTGAACCACGTACCCCTACTGGACCGTATAACATCCATCCCAGAGCCGTGCGTACGGCATAAGGTGCCTGGCGGTCGCCCACTCTTCGGTCAAGCACCCAATGCGCCTCTGGCGCGTCGCAGCCGATGAGGAGATCCACCTCATCATCTTCCCAGTCTACAACGGTTACATCCTGCAGGTGGGACCACCGAGTCAAGATTGCGTTCACCGACCTTGGTGCTCGCATGGGGAGATCCGCTAACATGAATGCCTCCGTTGGTTCAATTTCCTCGTTAGTGTCTAGAGAGATGAGTTGCAGCCTTAATCTACCGGCAGTCATTACCTGTGTTCCGCCCACCGTGCTCACTGCTAACGACGTCGCACCTTTAGCCAGTTGGTGTTTGTCGGCAAACCGCTATTTCACTAAAGTGGTGTCGGATCCACTATCAACGAAAGCCAACGCCTTGACTATCCCAGTCGGAGTCACTACTCCCACGGCCACTACGCCTAAACGTACCGGTTTACTGGCAGACTGTGAAGTTGAACAAATCACGCTGGGCTTGACACTCGCCTCGGATATGGTTACTCTCGCCTGATGCAGCAGCCGATGGTGTCTGCCCGTGCAGCCCTCGTAACCACATCGATTCCTTGTTCTACAGGCTGCTGCCTGGTGCGTGGTGTTGAGACAGATGAAAAATGCTCCTGCCATCCTCGCCATTCCCCACCGTTCGTCTATTGTGGCGTTGCCGAACTTGGGGCATTCTGGTAGGCCATGGCTAGTACCACAGGATCCGCAATTTGGTTTCGCCGTAGCATCTCGTGAAATGACGTGTGTGTTGGTCCAAGGCTGGTACTTTGGATGTTCCCGTACAGGGGTTTGGACTTGGCTAGTACCGGGCTTGTTTGCTCGGTTGCTGTCCCGGATGAGTCGGCCGAATCTGCTGTCAGCTATCTTCGTTTGCCTGTCTAAGTATTCAGTCAGGTCTTCGAAGTTGGCTTCTCTGTCGCCTCGGCTTATCCGTTCAGCTTCTTCTGCCCACCGACCCTGTAGTTCGGGAGAGGTGACGGACTATGCCTTCCAAAGTGTGCATGGCGTCTAGGTCAGCCCTGTAACCTAAATGGTCGAGGGCTATTGAGCAGTTCTGCATCTTGATCACCAGGTCGGCCATGGTGTAGACGTCGCCCTTGGTTCTCTTTGCCTCTGCCATCACGCCCTTTATTAGGTTACGGGCTACTTTGAAAGGTTGGCCAAACAAGTCCCTCAGAATCTTTCTTGCCCTTGTGTAGCCTTGTTCTGGATCGAGCATGGTGCACCCATCGATAGCTTCTCGCGCTCGGCCTCGGCAGTAGTGAGTAAGGTAAAGAAGTTTTTGCCCAGGGTCGTTTACCTTGTTTTCAACGAACGTCTCGAACTGTTTGACAAACTTGCAGTATTGCTCAGCTCGCCCGTCGAAAACCGTTAACTCCACTCTAGGCAGATCGATCGATGGTGGTTTGTATTCGGCGACCGGCGTGGGGTTCCCTACCTTATTGCACTCTAACCTATCGAAAGTGTCGAAGTCACTGGTCTCATGCTCTCGCTGTTTCTGTGTACACTTCTCTGCTTCATGCGCCTGTAGTCTAGCCGAAAGTAACTGTTGCTCTAGTTCTAGTATTCTCAGCTTATATAAATCGACATCCTTACGATCAATATTGCTTTCAATAACACATGAGCTAGCACTGAGAGGACTAGGCGATCTAGCATTAACTAAAGAATCATATGTACCCAAAACCTCCCCAGAGACTTGCCGTATTACTTCCTGTCCGGATTCGACTGCTTTTGATCCTTTTCTTGGCATTCTGCGTGATTTTTCCTCGTTCCAAATAGATCTATTGAGTAATGTTACGAACGTTTGAGCAATGCGTAGCCAAATCCGCAACGGATCCCGAAATCAAAAGACGATTATCCGTGATATTCTACGATACTAGATTATTAAAATAAACAATGACATAAACAATATACAAAACTCAATAATACGATCACAAGGACTCAACAACGAGAAACCCAATAGCAGCGTGTGAGCAGACAGCACGTGCATCACGCAGGTCCTGAACAAGGATGTGCCAAAATAGCGCTCTGGGCGCGAACAAACAACAATTGGTCCAGAAAAACAACCAGTTCGTAAAGACAAGTCAATAGTGTATGGAAATGAGTGATGTTGGGAAAAACACTGAATCGCGAGGGAAAAAGGGGGATTTTCCACGACCGGCTGTTACAGTGATGACGGCCACGGTCGTCGAAGCGACATTTATTTTATCACGATTGGCCAGGTTTTCCTTCTGGATGAAGACGCCTCTTTCATTAGTTTGGTTGGCCAGGTTCAAGAGACATTTGCTGGTCATGAATTGGATGTACCTCCTTAGCCTGGTACGAGTGGGTTTGATAAGCCCCGGTGAACTTTAAGCAGCAGAACACGATTTATTCAAGATGATAAAACGGGAGGCTTTCACCCGAGAACTCAAGAGAGCCAAAGAAGCGGGGCCAACCGACAAAAGAATACTATCTTCGAAAGGCAACTTGAGACATTCAAACTCCCAACTCACTGACGGATTATTACGGGTAGATGGTAGGCTGAACAACTCCTACCTGAGCTTTGACACGAAGTACCCCATATTGCCTCCGGATCGACAACCCCCGGTACAGCTAATGATGCAACACGTCCACGCCGTAGAGAGACATGCCGGGGAAGCTCAAATGACAAGCGTCATCCAAAAGCTCCTTTGGCTGCTGAGGGGAAGAGCGACTGCAAAACGCCCAAATTGAGGTTTTGTACTTTGTGGGGGACGCAAGGCCGCAGCGGGCAAACAACACATGGCTCCGCCGCCAGAATGTAGGTTGACTCCTGGTTGTTGGTCGTTCAGAGACACCGAGCTGGACTATTTCGGGCCTTTTGGATCAAGTATGGGAAGAATTTTTGAAAACGATACGAGCGTATCATGAAGTGCATGAAGCCACGTGCCGTGCACTTAGAAGTTGCGCATTCAATGACAACCGTCTATTTCCTAGGGGCCTTGTAGAGCTTCATCACCCGAAGAAGCACACCAGCAGATATGTACTCAGACAATGGGTCGAACTTCGTAGGCGCTCATTGGGATTTGCAGAGCTGGCACAAAAACATGAACAGGGATGAACTACAGAACCGAACCGTGGCACATGGCACACGATGGCACTTCGATCCAATGCAGGCCAGTCATCGCGGTGGGGTATGGGAAAGCTTGATCCGGTCCACCAGGCTAATATTGCTGTCGATCATTGTGCAACAGCCGCCCGACGACGAAACGTTGAGCTCCTCTACGACCAAGGTCGAAAGAACTCTGAGCAGCCGCCCTCTGGTTCCAGTAGCCAGAGGCAACCCCACACATCTGGCGCTCACCCCAAACGAACTATTGAAGTTAACGCCAAACGAGGGTTTCCAAGGACCGGTAAACCTTTGCGGGAGCTACCTCCAGGGATGGAAGCAGGCAAACCGTCTTGCCGAGTTTTTTGGAGGCGATTGCCGCGACGGTGCCTGCCGGTTCAGCAAGCTCGAGAGAAGTGGCTGATCAAGGCAAAACCGCTCGAGGTTGAGGATGTAGTGATGATCGCTGACAAACACGCACATTCCAGCTCCTGGCCTTTGGGCGTTATCATGGAAACCATCCAAAGCTCTGGAGAAATTATAAGAATTCTCAGGGTTGAGACCACCAAAGGAATGCTAATCAGCGACTTACGCAGTATCAGCCTCCTCGAGAATGAAGGCGGAGAAGCCGATAACACAGAACCTTGGCGGACTATTCCTCATTCGTCTTTGAAGTGAATAAAAGCAACTCCAGTGTGTGGGGCATTTACAACATACTGACGTGTTGAACTATAATACACATTGACGCATACGCACTTGCATGGTACATGTTTATACTTCATGACCTTCATCAAACGCTTTGCAATGCTTGCCGTTCTTCGTTGACGTTAGGGAAGGCCTTTCCCATATGTGGTAGTAGTTATGATTCGATCATACACCCAGACACACACCAACCACACACTTACATGATACTCGTTGATGCTTCATGATCCCCACCAAATAGGCCGCAGGGCTGATTGCCCAGTGTTTGTTACTGGCACTGTAGAAGATATCTTCCGTAGGTGGTAGCCATCACTATTTGCCCATACACCAGAGTGCTGCCTCACCAATGATGTCCACTCACGCATTCACACAAGCACAAGCAGCCGAAGTACGATGGTTGTCCCGAGGACGGCATCCCTGTTTCTCCTTCACTCTCCTCATCGATCAGGCTTTCTCACGGACGCGTCGGCGTGGCCATAGGACCAAGTGGGATCGTGAGTAGAATGTTGACCGTAGAAGTATGAAATATACACACTGACAGCAGGGTCTAGGTGGGCAGGAAGAATAGGTACCCTCACGCCAAACCTTTGAACCTGCTAAGATTCGGGAGGATTTTGGTGGGCGGTGCAACGACCGTTCATGGAAAATACCCCAGAAACACTGCAATTTCATGTTTCCCTGGCACCACTCACCTACCTACACAATTGGCTTGTTTTTGGACACGTATGTTTGCACGAACCGTCGTTCGTTTGTTCGTGCCCAGCGCTCTACTCTGTCATATCCTATTCTGGACCTGCGTGAAGCACATGCCCCTTTCTTGCACGCCGGAATTCGATTCTCGTTTTCTGAGTCCATGTGATCGCACAATTATGGTTCGTATCTGTTTTGTGTCATTGTTTATTTGATAATCTACTATCATAGAATTTCACGGATAATCGCGTTTTGATTTCGGGCTTCGTATCGAATTTGGTTACGTCTTGCTCAAAGATATCTAACAGACTGCGCATTTGGCATATTTGCGGCTGCAGTACCGGCCTTTTTAATCCGCCTATGGTGTTGGTTTGTGAGAAGTATCGACGGCCAGGCCCCCAACCTGAAAACCACTCCTGAGGTAAGAGGCTGGAACCCGCTACATGACTGCGCCAGCTCACGGCTGCAGACTTGCTGCGGCTTTAATTAACTCTGGCCAGATAGTTGCATCTGACAAACCCTCACCGTGCACCTCAGAATGAGTCGTAATAGGGCGGTGAGTTCGAGTCGCCTGGGGCCGTGTGACTGGGTTATGAGGATCCTAAGGAGCAGAGCCATCGAGCAAACAGTCTAATGGCTGGGGAATATTAAACAGTCTGCCAAGTTAAGAGTTCAGTAGGCTGGCCAGCCTTTTCACCGGAGCGCTAAAAGACAGTCTTCCACTGACACTCTTAATGCCACTTCCATCAAGAAAGATATTACATGTTATTTATCATGGGATACCGTAGATGGGGAACATACCTGAGAGGTGTCCTGGAAAAACCGGAAAATGTACTGAAGTTCGTCAGCTCTACCAGCCGAGGGTTTACGGGAGACATAAACAATAATCTAAAGCGACTACTTAAATGACTTATGGAATTACGAAGTGGGAACTGGGCCGCTGAGATGTTACTGGACGGATGTTAATCTGCGAGCCGAAGAGAAGCGAGTAAAGAACGGGTCTAGTAGCAGACTATCCTTACTATTCTTGCGAATTACCAGAGCGGCAAGATGGAGGGTATAAGCGGTGTTGACTGAACCATTGGAGTGCTAATCCATCGAAGGAAAAACGAAACAGAATTTGCTGGCTGAGTTTTGCCATAAGCCAATGGTGGGGATAACGATTAGGAATGCGGAAGATTACAGTTGGGAGGAGATTGAGTTCAAAAAAATGGTGTGGAAAGAGAACTCTGAAGTTTCAGGTTTGATAGAGAGCAGAATGGAGTTGTAAACATTTTCAAAAAAAGAAACGCGTATTTAACTAACTTTTTGGAGAAAAAACTAACCGTCAGGTCCCGCCCTAACAGCTCGAGACCCAGACATGACAGCAGTCATAGGAAAGCACAATGGGGTTGAGGTAAGGTGCCATTGAAGCTTTAAACTAGAAGGGGATATTTATTGGCGAATATCAATGGGGAGTATACTTTGGAGTCCAGTATATTTCATAAAAGCGAGATTGTCTCAGGATTAGTCTGATAACAATAATAACTATAGTAATAATATCATTAGTAACGGTACATCTTTCGACCGCAGCCGAGAAGCACGCTTGAGCGCATGATCAAAGCGTACTTTGTCGCTCAGTGAAACAGAAAATTTCAAATTTTAAAAGAGGACGACAACCAATTTGGCGAACAAGATAGTAAAACTGGACCGAGTTCAAATGAACCACAGTGACAATGGTTCGCGCGGCAAAAGCGAGTCATTTTTGACTTCGTCATCGCAAACGGTGAAGAACCGGCTAGACATGAAATTGCGGAAACAAATGTGGCTAAGTATGCAAAAGATATAATATATGCAGGGATGATGCAGAAGAAATGAACGATGCATTTTGATATTCATTAAACGAAGTAAACGGGGGAAAACTGCATGATGCTCAAGAGAACATTTATGAACATGATAAAAGCCAGAATACTGTGAACAAGGTGTGTAACAGCCGGTCGTGGAAAATCCCCCTTTTTCCCTCGCAATTCAGTGTTTTTCCCAACATCACTCATTTCCATACACTATTGACTTGTCTTTACGAACTGGTTGTTTTTCTGGACCAATTGTTGTTTGTTCGCGCCCAGAGCGCTATTTTGGCACATCCTTGTTCAGGACCTGCGTGATGCACGTGCTGTCTGCTCACACGCTGCTATTGGGTTTCTCGTTGTTGAGTCCTTGTGATCGTATTATTGAGTTTTGTATATTGTTTATGTCATTGTTTATTTTAATAATCTAGTATCGTAGAATATCACGGATAATCGTCTTTTGATTTCGGGATCCGTTGCGAATTTGGCTACGCATTGCTCAAACGTTTGTAACAAGGTGTGATGATCACCAGGAATAATGGTTATCATCCAGTGATGCGAATTTGTGACTGGCGGAAGAAGGATGGGCTCCTAGGGTATTGTAAATGAATTAGTTGGCGGGTTGCCGATAAGTAAAAACAAAATATTGAAAAAGATAAGATTGTGAAGGCGTTCGCCTAGACTAGGCCTGACTACTCATAAAATGAGAAATATATTATTTATTCAAGTCTTCTGGGGCTTTTTTGCACCCACGCTGGGCATTCTGAGAGGGAATGGCTTACAGCGTTTTTGGGTGCGCCATTTATTGAGACAGGTCCCGTTGCATGGTTGTTAGTCACTCGAAGTTCGCAAAGTGCGGCCTCGGCCAAATATGGCATATCAGCGGGTGACTGCCACGTGTAATGCATATTACCTTGAGTATGGTCAATTTTCGGCATGAGGGATGTGTTGTTAGGGCAGAAGGATTATCAATCATTGGGCAAAGTCAACAGCGAAAACTGGCGAGCCTCGTCGGTTGAAAAAGATCGATATTGGTTACCGTTGTAACAATGGTTGGTGTATGGACTGACGTTGCATAAGCTCGGATTGACATCTATGGGGGAGATCTATCAGAGGCTCCAGCCAGTCCAATAGGAATCTGTCGGAAGAGCTTACACGCCTTTCGGTTAGATTGCGCTCAAGTCAGCCAGCGGATGAGGGGCTTCAGTAAAGGCTGGACCGACACAAGTCAGACTGCGCTCCTTGGCCGTTGAGTGTGGAGAACGACTTGGTAGACTCAGCCGGCACACGAAACCATGCTGTCACTTGAGGCTTACATCCAGGCTTTGTGGTAGATAGAACAGTATCCATTAGGATATGAAATTGATGGAGAGCGCGGCAGTCTGGAAGATGCTCCAGCTGGAAGTTATGGTAAACAAATAAACGGTCGATTACGATAGGCGGGATATGATAATGGAGAGGAAAGGACTTGATCGGCTTCAGCTTGTAAAGGGATAGTACGTT
Source organism: Fasciola hepatica (assembly GCA_948099385.1). Classification (NCBI taxonomy): domain Eukaryota; kingdom Metazoa; phylum Platyhelminthes; class Trematoda; order Plagiorchiida; family Fasciolidae; genus Fasciola; species Fasciola hepatica. Next base: position 12,102,653 of record CANUEZ040000019.1, read on the forward strand.
ATCATCCGACTCAGGCACAGGCAGAGGATCCCACGGTCTACTTGGCAAATCAGGAGTACAGTCGGAGGGTATTTACCGGTCGAATGCTACTGGTTGGTGTCTCGTGTTTGTTCGCCGGAGATTGATGATAGTTTGGGTTGTAACCCGAGGAGTGTGTTGGGTGCTAGGGCGCGTAAAAAGTCACTTTCTTACGAAAGTGGGGGAAGATTGTTGGGTGGGAGTGGAGAATGTGAACGGTCTTCCCTGTGGTAATTTTTTGTGAACTTTATTGAGGCAGGTGTCTGTCGTCTACTACCTCGACATGCTATCCAGGTCAGTGGGCTAAAAGTCGGGGCTACTGTAGTGATTGTAGTTTACAGGAGGTGACAAAGATTTACTGAGAAACCAAATAACCGTTTGTATAACTGGTCCAAGGATACATGACACGCGAGGCTGCGGGGTATCTACGAGTCTGGTGCTGCTGGCTCGTATCGGATGTTGGTTGCTTTTAGGAGGGGTTGTAAACTTGGAAGTGACTTTGGTGCCAGGACATCGGGAAGGCCGCATTTTAACAAAGATGACGAAAGACAAATAGTAGAAACGGAAAAGATGGAGGGTTCTTCCCTTTTCTACTTTTCGGGCTTCACTGAGGCGGGTGTTTGTCGTCAGGTACGTCGACATGCTGTCCACATCAACGGAGTGAAGGTCGAGGCTATGGTGTCGATTGTATTTCATGTCGATATACATGCCAGGTGTGCATACGGAGGGTACTGGGTGGTTGAAAATTAGGGCGGCATGTGGAGAGTCCAGTGCTCTTTCGCCCCAGTCAACCTCGTGTGCAAACATCAAAAGGTTTCCAGGCGAAAAACGGCAATGTGGGGTTTCCCCTTTGGAAGGATCAGCTCTGAGCTCATGAGAGACAAACCCATAAATGAAGGTTGCCCATTTTCTTTACAGCCCAATATCCATGGTATTTGTAAGTCAAAGCTACCCCACCAGGTCTTTTTGTCTCTATTTTTTCAGTTTTCGTTTCCAAACGGAGAAGTGTTTGGGCTGATTCATGGAATTTTCCATAGCCCTTCCGTCCGGACGTAATTTTTCGCAACTGATGGGGTGGCCTGTTCTCCCCACCTTCGAAAGAAGCTTTGGCAAGGATGCTGTTGACGTCATGGGTTTTGCTAGAATGGGCTGGAAAAATGCAGAGTAGGACTAAGCTAACACTCGGAGTAGGACAACGAATTTGTGAAGCATAGGTCAGCAGGAGGCAACCAAGATGTACTGCGAAACCAAGTAGCAGTTCCTATAACTGGCCTGAGGGACATGTGGAACTTGCGGCCGTGAGGAGCTGTAAACGTAGGCGTGGCCCGTAATCTAGAATATCGAGAATGCTGCACTTTAGCAAAGATGACGAAAGATAGAAAAGTGTGAGCGGAAAGGATTATTGGTTTGCCCTGCATCCTTTTTCTTTATTTCTGGCTTCACTGAGGAGGGTGTTTTTCGTTATGTACTTTGGAACGCTGTCCGGATCAGTGGGTTGAAAGTCGAGGCTATGGTGTCGATTGCATTTGACGTCAACATGCATGCTAAGTGTGCATAAGGAGGGTGCTGGGTGTAAGGCGGTGGATAAGAATGTGTGGAAATTCCGGTGCGCTGTCACTCAGTCAGCCTCGTGCCCAAGAGCTAAAAACTTGTCCAGCGAACAAGGTCAATGAGGGGCTACCTCTTTCGCAGAATCAGATCTGAACCGGTGGTTGACAATCATAAATGAAGGTTTCTCATTTCCCTCACTGCCCGATATAAGCTGTTTTAGGGAGCAGATCGATCCCGCCAGGAATTTTTGTCTTCCGGATAGCCTCACATCCGCTAACCATCAATCACTGTTACTCCATACAATCGTTTTAATTCATTATGCTTTAAAGTACTATTCATTGGTCGGAATCTAGCCCTTGCCACTGCATTCCCAACCTACTTTGCCAAGTTCGTAAACCTAGCCCCTTTTTGCCTGCTACCCTCACCACTCTACCTGCCATCACCATAATAATAAAACACCAGCCATTTGTGGTCAACCAGAATTGTTCATTAATTCGTTTACCACACAGACAGAAAATATTATCTTGACACAGCTCCAACTTCTGCTCGGCCGCATCAGTGGCGTTTGTCTCCTATAGTCTGTTTCTTCGACGACTCCTCTTTGAAAGTCCGTTCTGCTTCCACGCATCATTCATGCTCTTCAAAAGTTCACTGCTTTCCTAGTGAAGCTTTTTGCCTTCTTGCGAATTTCCTTATCACTCTGAAATCACCTGTAAGAAAAGTCTATCTTAGTATCACTTCTGACTCACTTGCATTTATTTCACAGGCCCCCCAAAAAATTAACTACCCAAAGTTGGATCAATCTCCTACAGTCCGCTGGCATCTCTGACTGCACTTTGATAACCCCCTGCGGACTTTATCTTCACCAAGTGTTTTGGTAACTCTTCCACCCGGTTACTCGTTAGTCGTCGTCCAAATATCCAGTTGATACAACCTCTCATCCTTCTCCGGACGCCCGACCCGTCGCGGCCAGTTTTCGGCACTCTTAAATCACATTGTATATTATTTCTGCCTCATCTCGCTGCCCATGTTGTGCTGTCCGACTGCAGTTGCTTTACTGGTCCTTGCGATTACTGCTCTTTTAAACGTTCTCAATCATTTATATCTGCATTTCCACATTTGCCCAGTTGTTCATAAAGCCCCCTCCGATTCAAAACTAGTTTGCAGTTCCAGCGTTGACCACTTCCACTTCAGTTCAGTCAGACACCAATCAGCTTGACCATTTTATTTTTGCCACTGTGTGATCTTGAATTTCAAACTGCAATCTCCCACATCGTTATGTACTGCTCTTTTTTCTGATCTTGCTTTGTGCATGTCTTGACCACGGTCAAGAAACATACCATTACCAATTATCAATTATCAATCAATTATTCCGTTTTGGTTTCTAACAGATGGGTGGTTGAGAGCGTATAAAACTTTCCGTGGCCCCGCTGCCTGTCCGCAATTTTTCACTACTTCTGGGAGTGGCCTGATAAGACAGAAGTTTTATATCTTGCCACACAAGTAACCTAAATATTTGAACGCTCGCAGGATATATGCGGACTCGATTCACGTCTAACGAATGGAGCGAGTAGACCGATAGCAAATGATGGGTTCTGGCAGTAATATTGATTACCCTTTAAGACTGACAGGGGATAGGTGACTGAATGAGCTAATAACCGAAGCTTATGAGATAGAGTGCCCTTTGCTGCTGCAGTACTGTGGAGTAAGATGGCGGTGCTGTTGTCTGCCGGTACAATGTGGACTTAAACAAGTAGACTTCAAACAGCCAGTCGAATAAAGGAACCGAGGCTAAGCTGAATTCTTGGCCTATCGAAGGGCTTGGTCAACGTTTGCTTGATCTGTTGCATACCCTGATGGACGGCTGATGGGAATCATCCACATGTCCTACAGGGCTTCTAAAATAGGCCCTAGCTTCTGACCGAAGAAGATTATCATGTTGCACTGGCTGAATCAGACTAGATTCGTGGAAGTAGTTTGAAGTACAATTGTCCCAACTATGAGCCAGTTTATGTGACCGGGAAGAAGGGTTCGAAAATGAAGCCTGCCTATAACTAGAGGAAGAGCTGGCACGGGAATTGGATGCTCCTGGGGAATGGTTGTCATTCCCAAGTAAACCTGAGTACAGATATCTGTCCAAAAAAGAAGCTCATCTAAACTCATAGCTCGCAATTGAATTTTAGTGGGTTTGGTGTCCGCGAAGCCGCCACACATAGGAATCGTGGGTTGTTCAGCCTCGGAAGCTCAAAAGTGTAATGGTTCCGAGAAGTTCAGACGGCACGAGCAGAGAAACCCTGGGCCTCATACTGATGAGTTATGTGTATGAGCGAGTTGTGCATTTGAAGAACTTGGAGTGAGCTGACAGCGTGGTTATGAAGGTGCACTTTTCAGGAAGGAGTCTCATTTCCTGGGAATCACAATATCGTTCGGGGCTTTCTAGATCCTGCGGTGTACTACGGCTTCCGTCAATAATATCCTGAGTTGAAAATTTGTGTAAAGCGCTTGTGTTTTCCACAGATAAGCTAGAGGCTTGGTTTTTTCAAGCATGCAAAACAATAATAATGTACACCAAGGACAAAAGTGGGAATAGAAAGCCGCTCTGAACGACGCCACCAGTGACAAGCAAGGTTTTGAGCGACGGTCATCCACTGATACTGCATTACTGCTATTGGAAAAAGGGAGAATTAATGAAGACTATGGGCTTCAAATCCAAGAGCTTCGTGTTTGGCCAAGATTCGAGAGAGAGGAAGATGTTTCGTTCATGTCAAAAAATGACACTTAGGTATACCCCGGTAGTCTGCTCAGAATATATTAGATTTTCTACTAGGTGGGTTTCCTGAGCAAGTTAGCAGTCAACCAAATCCATGAATCGAAGTGACCCAGTGAGACGCCGCCAGTCGTAGTGAGTAGGGGGGAAAACGGCAGGAATACTAAGTTCATAAGGCTTAGGGCGGTAAACTGTGAAGTAGGCGGGTGTATTAGTTTCCAAGTTTGACGAGGCTAGGGTGAGGACTAAACCTATCGTTATTTCTCCCGGTTGGAGTGGAAATGCTTTGAATTCAGAATCTTGTTCGAACTTTGGAGATGAAGGTAAGTAAGTGGAGGAGGTGGGTGAGGATGCCTTAGTTGATTTCAAGCGCGTCAAGGCCATCAGCGACCAGCTCAGATCCGTGGGGTATTTAGAATGGATGGTTTGAGAGCTTCAGGGATGGGTATGAAGTCAGAAGAGCTGTGTTCTGAGGCCCACTAACGCAGTCAATGCTGAGGCTTGTGTTAGCCAGTTGAATGGTCATCTATATGAAGCCATAGACAGCATCCGGGATGGGGTGATAGCTCGAGATCGCGGTAAGCGTGCACTTGTAGACCAAGCTTCCATCATCTCGGCGACTCCCGCTCCTTCCATGCACATGCTAGCCAATAAAAGAGACTAAGGATGTCATGGTGGGATTGATTGACCATTCCTCAGAAATGAGGAAACTGACCAGAAAGCTGGTGGAAGGCGGACTGGAAGAAGAAGGGGGAGAAGCGAATTGAAAATGAATAATTGGCCGGGCTGTAGGTGGCTGGCAGGGGGGGGGTGAGTGAAATCGGAGGTGGCATAAAGAGGAATTCATGAGGGTCATTTTGAACGGATGTAACAGGAGGGGAGGGAAAGAAGCAGCTGGTGCGCACCGTGTGTTCGCCGGTGAATGGGTGTGCATGTTTGTGGCATGCTTCCACTGGAGGCTGTCCAGGATAGGAAATGATTCTTGGATAGCTGAATTTTACGCTGGGGTAAATGTCAGGTGTCATATCTGTAAGTTCATTTGGCATGTAGCTTCTCTGTTGTCTACTTGCCTTTATATGGCGTAGTTCGTGTAGGCAGGGATGAAGTGGCTCGGTGGAAGGCAGCATATGAGTTTTTTAGAATGGCTTCTCAGGTACAGGAAACTTTGGATAAAAAGCTTCCTCTTTATGGACCGGGGCCTTTCAGAGTTATCCACCGGCGGTTGGGGAGGCTTGGTGTCATGTGATCTGATGTTCTCGCTAGGTGATCAGGTACCGATTACGAGTGTGCCTTTGGTTTCTTGTGAACGGCTACACTGCTTGCTAATGCTTTCGCCTTTGAAAAGTTTGGCCTGGCTGTCTCAAGTGGCGTAGCGGAGCAAGTGGTCTAAGATACTTGGAAATAAGGGTATGAGGCGATCTTGTCAGGTGGACTTGCATTGGCAGGCCGGTCTCTCCTAAAGGAGCAAGTTTGTTTGCCAGCTTTAGACTGTTGAGGGTCGGAGAAGGTGCATTTGCGGAGTCAAGGTCAACTTCTGGTTGTGCTAAGTTGCTAAACACTCTCTGAGAAACGGTACTCTGATCGAAAAGTAGTCTGAGTTGGCTGTGACAGGCTGTACTTCAGCAAATTAACAGACTTGCAACCTTTTAAACAACTCCTTCTGAAGAAGCTTTATGTTGGAAGCATTTTTAGTGTTCTAACAGGTTGAGATAGCTGATACACTAAGCTCCTGTTTGAATAATTCTCTGTTTTTCGACAGGTACTTGAAAGGTAAGGAGTGTGGACAGTGATTACTTTGCGAGCATTTGCGCACACAAAAGCAAAATATTTTCAACTTCATGCCACCAGTTTTCAGCGAGGTGGGGCTTACCTCATGGGGGGATACTGGCTTGTTTTGTTTTGATTATAAAGTAAGAAGAGGTGCTTATGGGTGGCGTTAGTTTCTCAGTGAGCCCGTCTCTGGCTTTCACCCCGACTGCAGTGAGTTCATTTGCTGCTTTGGACGATTGCGCTTGCTATTTGTGCCGTAAATTAGGTTACCTAGTGGTTCAAAGCCAACTTCAGTCAACGGACCATCGACGAGACCGCGCACACTGGCCATACAAATAACTCCGTTTCATCTGGGGCGATGCACTTCGGGAATAGGAGTGGAGAATCGGATATATAAGCTACTATGAAAAGCGATTTCAGAGAGTTCATTGAGGTTCAGGCAGGACACCGGACGGGACAACAAATGCTTAAATGATGGGAGGTTTGCCGAGTGGGGAAACGCCGCTGGGAGGGTGTAAAATATCGGAGGTGTGGTATAACAGGTAGCCGACTGACTGCAATCAAAGTGCGAACCAAGATGGGTTTTCTGTGGGACACCACGTAGTACAGTTACAATCAGATTTAAACCGATCCGCATGCTTTGAAATCCAGTCAACAAAATGGTCCCCGTGTAGTAAAGGAAACCCCCAGAACGACTCCTGCAAGACCCACTGAGCCGAAAAGGTTTATTTATTTACTTTTTTCCAGGTGGGGGGTTGTGGGGGGTGGAGGAGGGGGTTTGGTCGACCTCAGAGAACCTCTACCTGTATTTGGTAGTTGTTATCCGAATAAACGACCCTTTCTGGACGTCAGTTTTCACCTTGCAGCACGTACCACCGTCTAAACCACTCCGAAAGCCACTGCAGCACTTTCGGAGTGTCGGGCAGCTCCAAGCCTCTCCCACCTTTCCAAGAGGTTTCATTACGCAGGAAATTACACCTTCACCGGAAATGGCGGTTCATTTCCGCACCACCAGTTTTGGAAGTTAGATGAAAATGTCTGACACGGGAAGGAACCTTCATTGAAAGATAAGTTTTACTATGGAAAAGGATTTCAAGTATATAAGACATTTTGCCGTAGGTAATGAATAGTTCCGGTGGCGTCCGTTGTTCGGGAGAAAATTGTTCGCTTGAGCCACAGTTTTTAAACGCCCCGAATAGTTTGATAAAAGTAGTCATTCATTCTTCACTCAGTAGCCTTGATTGGCTATTAAGAACCAACGGCAATAGGATAGATGTTAAAAATCTTATAAACCGCGAACTTAATATTTGTTCTTCAGCCTAGTGCTAAAATTGCTCTTAGGTATGAAAATGGTCATCATGGAGATAGAACCCATCATATATGGGGCAGAAACTGGACTTTCTTGCTTTATACAAAAAGAAAATATGGCAGCTGTTGCACAACGTGAAAGGAGCTGACATTCAAAGGTTGCGTTATAGATAAGATTCACTCACTTCGCGCGTGTTGCATAGGTCTCCAGCGCGCCAATGCAGTGCGGGTCGGCCCTCTTGCAGACTAGCAGCACTCCTTCGCACGCAACGACGCGCCTTCTCGCTGATGAGCTACATCTTGGCCCCTGGGCAGTTTTTCGGACAAAGCATTCGCAGCGCGATGCACTCAAAATCTCATGTTCACCTATTGCAGGACTAACGTCGTACATAGTGAGTGGGTGGAAAATGTCGCCTTTTGACTTCCGATAGACTTTCAAGACGGAGATTTTGAGCTTCTCAAGTTAAATGGAACGCTACAAGACTGAGCCATCTCCCACGGTCCTGTGACCTGTCTAACAGTTAACCGTCGATGCAGATGACAGAATACAGCCAAGACTTTTGTGTTAAACCCTTTTGCGTTGCTTGCCAGCCTATCTTCCAGCTCACTGGCGACTTTGATACAACGAGATGACAGCAAGAGCCGGGAATATTCGGGCCTCAGCCTCGCACCCGCCCACTATTTCAGGACTTCAATGTAACGGACTTCTGCTCCTGCTCGGACATTTATTCTGCGCGCATCCTTCATGTTTATCTGCACGAGGTTTTTTACGGTCATTGACTACCACGGAATATCCCGTGTGCAATCTCAGTAAGTACTACCGAGAACCCTTCGCAAAAATATGGCCTGGGTAAATAAAATGTAAAGTGAAATATTCCTTGCCACCTTCTCGTGGTATCCATTACTGATCAAGATTTCCTGCAGTGAGGTGAAGTCATGAACTATGTCTGCGAAAACCCCCCAGAAGCGAACTGTTGACCTTCAGCCTTTAGTCAGTCATTTAGTGAAGCAAACCAAATGGTAACCCCACTAAGTTACCAACGGCTCCACGTATCTCATCTTTGGACATTTTTGAGTTGGCTGGTGATAGAAGGACATCTCGTCAGAAGCTTAGCTCAAGATTGTAATGCTGCCGTTGTAGCAAGAGGTTACAAAAGCCAACCAGCTTGTTTACCCCAACAATTATCGAATTTGGTGGCACCACTTGCTCCGACTCTGTACACTGTCTGCGAGCCGTTGCGTTACTCCAATACACACGTTATCTTACCCCAGCGTTTTGAGTTCTCCCCTTTTGCGCTCCGTCCAGTATGTTTGTTTTCGTGTCACAAATCGAGGACCATGGGCTATAGACCCTATACGGGAGCACTTCCTGGCTTAACTATGAATAACCCTAAGGTGGTGGGCCCGAACAGCAAGTTCATTTCGCCAAGGACTCTTGTTAGTCATTGAAGCATATTGATTATTTCACATATGCTTTTTCCCATCATAAAAACGGCAAATCCAGAACTCCGTTACAACAATCGTTTTGCATTTTCCTTAAACTGATATTATGAGTGTCATTTCAAGGTTTCTCGATTCCTTTTATATAACCTCTTACTCTTGATATACTTTGTTCTTATGGCCAGCATCGGCCATTAGACTGATCCGATACCTTTCTTTTGATAGTCCCCCTAGCAGTCTCCGAGATTTAATTGAGGATCCTGAACTCTGGGTTCTGCTAGATGCAAAGTTTGAGAAGCATGGAATCACAAGTGAGAGTGCTCCTCATTTGTGGACCACTGGTCGTCTTCCCCATGATTTTGCTTCCCAGATACTCGGCGTAATCTTCAGTTTCTATTCTTATACATCCGTGGAAGACGTGGCGATCTCTTATCTTTTACCGTCAGAGTAGTTAGAACTGAACAAAGGGTTCAAGGAAAAGAGTTGGGAAGTGAGAAGCCCCCCGCAATAATGAGAGAAATGCAGGGGCTAGCGGGAAAATGTTTGGAGGAAAAAGTCCTTGAAGAGTCGTGGGTATGGCGATTACCAAATAATATCCAAGCACTGCTCGATATTTCTAGCCGTCTTAAGCTCACAGAAGCGGCAAAGCTAGCGGACGATATAATAAAACGATACCACTCCAAAATTCCCACCGTAACAAGCCCCAGTAGTCCTCAGATCACAGCTCTCACCGTGGAAATACACTCCGAAGACACCCTGATATGTGCTTTCTAGAGGGCTTTCAAACTTTTTCCCATTCCTGGCTGTTTTCACTGTAGAGACCATAAACCTTATCGCAACCCTGATCGACGTGAAAGCCTCAGAACCCTCTCCTCCGATCGCCTCCCCAGTCCACCCGGATCGAAGAACTGTCGGTATCAAAATCCGTTCGCACGGAAGCCGCAGCTCTGCGAAGCCGGCTGTAACTCCCCAGGAGACTTATATACCGACGCGTTCTGACGAACAAAGCGATCGACAACCATATTAGCAGTCGTCTGTTGCTTGTTTGAGATTTAGTTTCAGTAACCTATTCCTATTTAACACCGGTGCAGCAGTTGGTGTCATCCCAAAGGAAGCAGGTGATGAAGCCATTCCATCAACCCAACAGCTATGTGCCGCTTACCGCATTCCTATTGCTACTCACGGCCGTAAGCCACTCACGCTCAACGTATTCCTACGTTTCACTTTCCGCTGGGTTTTCACAGCAGCAGATGTCTACTAGCCCATACTAGGTCTTGACTTCCTTGACCGTTTTGATCTCCCGGTTGATGCGGTGTGCCGGAGAGTTATCTGCTGGAAGACTTGCCTTTCTGTGACCAGTTCGTATTCCTCCGTGAATCATATCACGCCTCTATACACCGAACCTCAGGCCGAACACCCCCACGTAAGACTCCCTTCAGCTTACCCGGCAGTGCTAAGACAATCTGGACCGCTTCTCGCGGTGACTACTAACGTCACCCAGCGTATTGTTACCATCGGACTCCAAGCTTTTGACTAAACCCTTCGCTTGGCGCCAGGCAAGCTCCGCATAGGGTGGGTAGTCCGACCGAACGATAGAATTAAACAAAACACGACCTCCCAGTGGCCATTGTGTCTCACCTCTTCGCATGGTTCCGCAGCCTAGTGACGACTGGCGTCCCTGGCCCTCAACCAAGTTACTATCCCGGATAGGTACCCCACTCCACGCATTCAAGATATAACTTCTTCCTTATCTTTCTGTTCTGTTTTCGGTCGCATCGACCTAGTTAAAGTCTAACACCAAGTCCCGTCAGCTGAGGCTGGCATCTCCAAGACAGCAGTCACAGCTGCTTTCGGACTGTTTGCGTTTTTCGCACTTGCCATTTGGGATCAGCAGTACAGCCCAACCACTTCCAAGGTTTATGCATGAAGCAACAAGTGGTCTGGAAATAGTGTACGTGTACGTATAGGATACTTTGGTAGCAAGTTCTTCAAAAAAAGAGTGGGTGGCAAACTTGCGCACCTTTTTCAGAGCCTTGGCCAAAACCGCGTAACCGATAATCCTACCAAATGCGAATTAGGAAGGAAATTCATCACATTCCTGGGTCACTACATCTCGGGTTAAGGCATACAGCCCCTTCCTGACAAGGCGGCGGCAGTTCGCGAATATACCGAACCTCACTCTTACCGGTGTCTGAGCAAATGTTTTGGCTTGGTTAGCCCCTTTCGCCGGTCTATCCCCCAATGCTCTGAAATATTGCAGCCTCAAACAAACCTTTTACATGGAGGTAGGCGGAAATCATACTTTCCCGACACGGCACAGGCGGAGTCTATTTCGATCAAGAAAGCTATCGCCAACGTGGATCTCGTTTCACATCCCGATCATTCTGTCCCCCGGCATTAGGGACAGACGCCCCGGACAAGGCTGTCAAAGCAGAGTTGTAACAATTCATCAAAAACTCGAGGCCTTCCACTAGCCACTGAACGCATCCGGTTGCATGCACAACAAGACGACGACTTATCACCCCGAGGCCAGCGGCACTGTGGAGCCATTCCATCGCCAACTGCATGCTGCCCTTCGTGCTCGTGATAACCCCCTGCGGAGTGAACTTCACCTATGGTCGCCTTAGGGATATATAACACAGTTAAAGTCCGCATGGGTACTACATCAGCCAAACTGGTTTGCGGTTGCACACTGTGATTTGTAAGTGAGTTGGTTTCTGTATCACCACCTGTGAGTTTTATTGGGGGGAATTTTGCAAGGCGGTTGCCACCCCAATGCGGGTGCTAAAGAGCACCTCACCACCGGAACAAACACCCGGGGCCTACATACCTACCATTCTGGAGACCAAGTGTTTATTCTAGATGACGCAGCGCAATTGTCACTACAAGCCGCTTAATCTGGCTCGGTCCGCGTCCTCCTGTAAAAAAAAAGAGAAACACGTATTGGACTTCGGGGGCAGGAAAGAGGCTATCAGAATGGACAGCCTCAAACAAGCCTTCTTTGAGGCAGAACCCATCCAGGACTCCCCGCCCAATGCTTGCACATGCTCACAACCTTCGGATAGTTTTTCTCCGCTCCGTTTTCCCTGTGCAAACACCAGACTCAATGGAGGACACGGCCGCGCCCGTCAACAGGAGACATCGAAGCAGCTGCTAGTTGCCACCGCTAGCGAGTTTTTCTGAATTTGCAAAAATTGTATATAATAAAGTTTACTCTTCATATTCCACTTGTACACAGCCTAGCAAGTCATGAATGCAGGACCACGTAGTTTATCACGCCAGAAGTAAAGACAGCCTGCGTTGCTCCTGTATGTCCCCCCCAGTTGAATATCCCGCTTTTCTTGCCTTCCAGCCTGTCTCGTTGAACAGGACCACATGGGTTTCCAGGACCTAGCATGGCTCAAGCGCGAAGCTGATTGGATAGTGATCGGACTCATTTGACGCCGGACTTTGGCTCGTTTACGAAGGTGATGACAACCACAGGCAAACGGGGCTTTGGGGTGCGCCGACAGCAAAAAACCCTTCAACACAATCAATACTACCTGGTTGCAGGCAGGATCAGCTCAGGTTGGATTCCATTAACTATTTTTGACTAATATTGGTATATTTCTTGACTGGGATCAAGACACAAACACAAGGCATGTTCTCGGAGTACAGTTTACCACAGCAGTATAAAATATTTACATATTTCAAGGATCTGCTTTGTACATCTCAGTAACAGCACGATAGCACCAGACAGTGTTTAAATCACCAAAAGTGGGTAAGGTTAAAGCTGGAGGTGCAAAGCGGTCTCAGTTTCGGGGACGGGGAGTAGTGGAGAGTTTGCCAAGAGAAAAGCCGCGGGGTTGAAGCGCTATGGTTCATCGTAGGATTGAAGAAAAATCAGGATGTATATAAAGGAATACATAGACTGACAAGCTGGTTGCCGGAAGGATCGATGTCGGAGGACCGAAGGGAGATTTCCACCAATGGATATCCGGACAAGGTGGAGAGTAAAGCAGACTCACGTCCTCTGCCGACAATGTCAGCGGCTTACCGAGCAGTATTTCACTGGTGTCATTCACACAATTTCCCCAAGAAGCACGATGCCTTAACCTTTGGGGCAAACCTGGGGCGTGCCCCAAGCTTGCCCCAAGATTAGTTCTCATGGGAAGAGGGCGTTTCTTGTTAAAGGAATTGCCAGGATTATATCCCCATGTACATATTTTGTCATCTTAGGGCACCCTTCTTGTGACTGTTTTGTTTTATTACATCATCATTAGTGGTGACCTCCACGCAGCCTTGCGCAGCCGTGGTTTCATCTGCCGCGTGACTGTGGGTGCAGTTTCTCCGGCAGGTGTCTCAGGTGTTCAGCATGCGATTGGTACAAATCGTGTTGAACACATCAGCTGCACATGTTTACAGTCGCTCTAAGCAGCACACCTGAGGTTAGCCTGAGGTTTAGGCAACCCCATTGGGTGAACTTGGGGCAAACCTGGGGTTAGCCTCAAGAGTGGTACCCCTTGGAGTATTTTTTATGTGCACTCTTCATGTTGACTGACTTACCAACCTCAACTCAGTGACAGAGATTATATTCATCAAAAGGCAATGAATAGCAGCTAAGCAAGCGCACACATGCTTATTTTTTCTATACGGCAATATATATATATATATATATACGTGGGTGCATCGTGATACGCCATCTTTCCTGCGGCAGCCGTGAGTGCCTGGTGTACCCATGTTTAATGTGGAAGGATATTTGTTTTTAACTGTTACCACCTTCGGACCTACACAGAAGAAAAATGTTGTTTGGTGCGTACCACTTTTTGTGTTGCCAATGGACAGCTAACTCACAGGGACCATCCACGCGAGTGGCAAGGTTACCGTCGGCTTATTCGGGCGTCGAGTACTCTACCATGTACTGAGTGCAACGAGGCTTCTATGTGGGCCCATCGATATCGACATCCGAGGGTGACATCAACGAGTACATAAATATTTCCAGCATAACGTAACGTTTGCCATATCTGGATCTCGCGGGAACTCTGTTATCTGGTGATGTAGCTTCGGATGGACACCAACCACACTCTCCGTACTCCTTATCAGCAGAGGATTTGCAGTTGCCAACTTCAGATTTTACAGCTGGTGTCGGTGAGCATATTTTCTGTGTGATTTTATAGAAACGTTCTTTGCAGGTGTCAACATTGAACCGGGAAAGGTTACATCCGTGAGAATCGGCACCGACTCCCCGCTACCTTCGTCTGCAGATATGTTTATTAACAGAAGACTGATAATGCGGCAACGCAGGAGTGTCCTGAACATGGCTGGGTAGCAGCAAGAGGATGGCCCCATGTGATTAGACTCATCAAAACAATAAAAGATAATTCAGTTAATCAGTGGCCTAACAGCTTACTAGACCCCACCAGAATCGGTCCGTTTTTTCGAGGTTCTGCATTTCTTCCGCGCGCCAATTTAGCTAATCTTTTCACACATGTAACCGTGAAAAGATGGCAGTGAAAGGCAAGCAAATGTTGTTCGGTATACTCTGGCAGACTGCTTCATTATCAAATACCAAAGTACATTCGTCCCTTCTGTTCAAAGTGCCAGCATCAATGAAAAAAGCCATGCCGTTTATTAAAATATAAATATATCTGGTGCCATTACCGCTAGTTACACAACATTCAAGTGGTTTACTGGCAGTTCCTCAATGACAGCTTACTTTTTTGTTCTCATTTCTGCAAATATCGCGACCGAATACAGCCGCATCCAAGGTTCGGTAAAAACATACTTTGATAGATAGTGGAAAAGTTGTGCGAAACACATCTAGTAAACGTAACTAAATTTTGTGTCAAAAAATGGCTTTCAGTTACCAACCATAACCTCGTCAGAAATTTGTATGTTTGATGCTTACGCAAACGGCCAAATTAGAAATAAGCACTGTAGTAGCAGTCCATGAAGCGACAGATAGGACTGATCTGGTTTACCGTGCTACAAAGTTTGGGGCTAGCCCCAAGTTTGCCTCAAGTTTACCCCATCGCTTGGGGCTAGCCCCATGGGGCATTCTTTGGGTGACGGTAGCGCTGCCCCAAGTTCTTCGATAGTAAGCTTGGGACAGCCCCACATCAGCTCTAAGTTTGCCCCATGGGGCACGCATGAAGCAAGCTTTGGGCGTGCTACGGGGGCTCTAGGCCAGTGTAAAGTGATATGGAAACCCAGATAGGAAGAGGGCCTGTGAGGTTGGTTAAGTTTATTTTGGTTGTCCGTTTTTAGGTAATTCCGTTAAGATATGGAGAAAACTACGTTTCCTTTGAAATTGAGCACGGAGAAAAATACTCCACAATGAAAGTGATATCCTGTCAAAGCAGCATGAATTAAGGTCAGACGCGTAGCCGAGGACTTCAGAGGTAGTACACTAAGAAGACAGTCAGCTAGAACCAGGTGGAACGGGTGCCTCGAAGCAAAGATGAAGAGATGAAATCCGGTTACGCAGGCCCTATAGCAGTGGTTTGCAGAGGACCGGACCCGAGGCGACAATGGATTTTGTTGGACGTAAAGATAGGCGTTTCTGTATACGCAGCAGAAGAATACGTGACAAGTCTCGGCCAACAGCGAGCGACTGGCATTTTATTTCATTGAGTTCATGTTTGCCACTGACGGCGGGCTACGAACTGGAACTGAGCATAGGTTGGCTCACCAGACGCGACTGGCTGTTCATGAGGAAAATGATTGGGTAGCAGGCAAAACTGGACCAATATTGCTTTAGTTGGCGAAATGGGGAAAAGCAGGTTGAAGACGCAATAGCGATGGTTGGATTTCTGTCACGGTTTGGGAACCGCATCGACCGGTTCCAGGGTATACTGAGAGTAATTTTTGGGGCAGTGCGTGATGCCGTTTGATATCCGGAACCCGCCGAGGGCTCTTGTTAGTAACCAACACTTTCCTAGTCAGCTTTATCGGTGGTCATATACGGAATTAAAAGAGTTATTAGTTTTCGGCTATCCAGCTCCACGTGCAGTCTAGACTTTGAGATGGTTTAGGAACCTATGTAACGGATATGGGTGGACAGTTTATTCCACAAGGTAGCACATTTGAGGAGGAGGAAGCTTCTCCATTAGGACTTCCGAGAAGTAGGGATGGTTGTATGGTGTTCTCTATAGCGCAGTCGATGTGTCTAGCGTATACTGAACTGTATTTGGCCAGAGGATAGAGCCTGTTTGTGAAGCAAGTTAAAAACAAGTGCAAGGTTGAGTTTTATTCTTCTAAGCCACGGAGGGTCAAGCCACAGGAGCGCACACCTTTGTCTGTAGCTTAAGTTTGTAGAAAGCCAAAATAGTTTTCTGGTGAGTCGACGCTGTATATTTTCATTGTCGATAACGTCAAGTTTGTGCATATTTGGGAAAGCAACTGTACAGCTCTCGGGGTTTGGGCAAACATGAGTTTCGCATATCTCTAACTTACTGTTCGTGAGAAGGAAATTTCCCCGAAACAAGTCGAGGGATTTGTTTGCCCGTGCAGTTGTGTGGAAAATGTGTTCAGAGAACTGGGAAGCTTACGAGTATTGTAGTCCGGGGTCTCGTATCGTTGGGGAATACGGGGGTGAGACGCCGCCAATCTTAAGCTTAGCATGAGAAGCCTTGCTGTTTAGCTTGAGGTAACTGCCTCTGTTTGTTAGAACTTCCATCTTCCAGCGATCATACCAGGAGGATGAGTACTGTATGTCAACCATGAAGCTATTTAGTGCTACAGGTTTCCTCGCTCGGATACGTACACTATCTTCATATCATCGGCGAATGAGAAAATGTCGCCATAGGTAACGGCATCGCAGATGCCATTTATATGCGGTAAAAGCAGCAGTGGTTCCAGGACACTTCCATGAGAAACCCCGCTGTTTACCAGGCGGGGTTTGACATCCGGCCATTGATGCGGGTAAACTGGCGACGGTCTTGTGGATAGGATTTGAACCAGATGAGCAAGGGGCTTTTAATTCCATAACCTCCGATCTTTTTCAGCAAGCTTAGTTGCGGGACCGTGCTGAAGTCGTTTGTCCTGTCAGGATAGATGATGAGCAGTGCTCTGGTTTTGTCGGCAGCTGTTGTTACCAAGTTCAGAAAGTCGAACTGGCAGGCTGAACATGAGCGTGATCTGAGAAGTCCGTGTTGTCCGAGGCTGATGAGCTTATGTGCAGAAAAGCAGTCGGCCAGGTAGTGTTTCGTCACTTTTTCTACCAGCCTCAAGATCTCCGGTGTGTGATTAATCGGGCGGTGATTGGTAACTTCGTATGCCCGGAGAAAGTAACGGATTACCTCCACTGGCTGGGGAAGGTTCTGGTTTAAAGAGATAGACTGTGTAGATTTAGTAGTAGGAGAGGAATATCCGAGTCACTGAGAGCGAATATTGCCGGCTGTAGGTCGTCAGATCGGGTTTGGTAGGTAGGTTGGAAAGTGGTGACCGTGGTAGAACTGAGTGAAAAAATTGCGATAGACTGGGTACCAAGCTGAGTACACGCTGGACTGAGACAGCGGCTGTGAAGAATATGTTAAACGTGTCAGCTACCTTTCGAGGTGAGTTTATGAGATTATCCAAATGGATGATCTGCTTTACTCGCTGAGTTGACTGTGGGGCACGAGCCCTGTGCAGCCGTACTAGCCCTTGAGCTTTGTTTGGGTGGCGTAGCGCCTTGGTTTCTGGCCTATGTTGTGGGTCACAGGCCATGAGGTTAACTTCGCTGGATAGGAGTTCCAGTCGTGAGACTGTAGAAGAGTTTCTATTTCGTCAGCACTGCCATCGGAGCTAATCGTATTTCCGCCTTAGCCTGGTTATATGGTAACTTTCTGGTCTGGGTGGATGGCAGGGCGTGATAACTTTCCGATGCATGAAAGTAAACTTGAGTAGAGGATGTCAGCGGAGTACTGAGGGCTCGCTTTTAAGAAGGGCCCCTTTCCAGTTGCTGGAGAGAATTAAAGAGGGGAAGTGGTCCCGTTTGGAGTGACGGACGGAGGGACAGTTACATGGCAGGCTTTCAGTGTGCGGCCTGACTTGAAGTCTGCAACCGACGTGTCTATGGGCACTACCCGTGTATCCGTTTAGTATGGAGGCTGAAAAATTTGTTAGAATCGGGGTAAGTGACAAATCGAGAAAATTATTTTTCCTGGCGGGCTGCTTTACATGTTGGGCCCATTGGCCCAGGCAAATGTATGAGGTCAATCGCAGATACCCTTGGAGGACAACAAAGGAAGACTAGTTTATGCCTGGGGCGTTCAGGCCACCTGCTATTAAGTTGCTTCCAAATGTTAGGACATCGATGTAGCTAAATGCGTTACTGATGGGGTTGAATTTGGAAGCTTCATTGCTGGGGGTCGATATACTCGACCCAAAGCTATGGCCTTCTGGGATAGGGAAAGTGCACACCATATAGAACCTTCAACATCTGTCAGCACGAAATTTTCCAGCGGAGCGGTGGGTGGCCTGCACTTGACAGACCCCAAGCAACCTTCACGCCAGAGGTAGATTAGTTAGGTCCTGAAGGTTCGATAACCGGTCAATGATGTTTGGTCGGAACATGTGTGCTCAGTGAGCCAAGTTTCAGCCACCAAGATGACAATGATAACGGTTTTTTCGGGGACACCCGAAGCATGCTTGATTGCGTGATCATATGATACCAGTGAGGTCGCAAAAAGATTCCTTGGATATCTATTTGGGTGAATGCAGCAAAAAAGTGTACAGGTTTTAGTGGTCACACGAGTGAATCCCCGGCAAATTTGAGTTTGAAGGTCAGGTGGAAGCACCTCTCAGAATTGACTGAAATGGGCTCCGCGGTTGAGATACGTAATGAAGTAAGGCGGGGATGAGGTAAAAATGCGCAGCATTTCGGATGGCATCGATGTAAAGTCACAGTGGTGAATAAGCTGACTAAGTAAATCTTCGAAAAAGCACCAACAGAAGATTGAAGAATGTTTGGTGATGACGGACATGCACTTGAACCAATAGCCCAAATGACCCAGAAAATAGCAGAAATATAATACCGAAGGATTTGTGGCGTTCTCTGATGAGAGGAACTGCGTAATTGAAATAGTTCTTTTATTGCCACTGAATCAGTACTTTTTATTCATCAAAAGGTTGTGGAGGACGCCCTCATTAACAGGTGTATGTAGATGCCCAAGCCGGAAAATTTGGTGGAACAGAGTGACGAAAGTTGATTGGCGGATGAAATACCACTCGAATGAAGGGTTCGTTTCAGGTTAATTAGTGAAAACAAGCTGACAACAGGGTGGATAGAGGAGTTGATGTGCGATGATTTTATGAAGTCGTATGGGAGTGGTGCTTCAATGATACTGTCAGAATATGTAGACGATTGCCTAACGGGATATGCTGGTAAGAGCCTGACATGGGACATTTCAGGAACATCCGGAAGGTCTGTAACTCGGCGTACGTATAGTTCATTTCAGCAAGGGTTTAGAGAAATTGCATTCGCAGTGGTCTTCGACATAGATGCCCAATCGTGAAGAGCTGATGAAAAATGGTAATAGGTACTAGGTGGGTGAAGCGGTGCTCAACTATTTGTTTATCGGAGGTTACTGCAAGACTGACAAATGGGGAATACAAATTCACAACGAAGTGGGCATAATAGTGGTTTATATGTTTGATATCTGACGGAATGGACTGGAGGTAGTATATCACCGGAACCTTCAAAAAGCGTAGATAATTGTGTGACTAGATACGTTGAGGAATGTCCATCCTGAGACTTTGGAGAAGACAAACAGAATAACGACAGCCTAAATTACAAGTAGTTGATTTTAAGCCAAAGATGTAGAAGAAGCACTCTATGGATTGTGGTGCAGGTGGCTGACCACGATATCTTGGTGGAACAGCGGCAGTGGTTCACAGATGAGTAAAACGCGATACAATTATGGATTTGTCTGGGTTCGTTGGTGAGTAGCTTGAGAGCGTCTAAAGTTGGTAACAAAGTGGGTGCGGGAGGTGGACATATAGTGTACAGATACGCCCGTATAAAAGTAGTATATATGAACAGCCCTCAGGAAGTGCAAGTGATTGCATAGCTGGATACTCTGAAGTCTGACATGAAAAGCTGAGGAGGTAATCGAACTGTTTGTGTCCTGGATTGTGGATACTTTTTTGCCAATGCAACTGTCATGAAATGCAAATGGCTGGATGAGAGGAGATGCAGCGGAGCGATATAATGAACATAGGGCTGGCATCAAACAGATGGAGCGCTGAAAGGAGGACCATTTTGTCTTGTGTGGACTTGTCAGCAGGCGAGAAACGGACCTTTAAATGATGGTTTTGTTTAGATACATGTGGTGGTGACATACAAATTGCCAAGTGGATGAATGGTCTCTTCAAGAGTATATCAGGAATTGTGATGTTCATAATGTAGATCTGAACAGTGAAACGGTTTCATATTTCGAGGTATAGAATTCGGTAACTGGACATAATAGGATGAGGACAAACATCGCGTCAGTTCTGACAAATAAAAGATAAGTCGATGGACATAAAGGTCAGCTGTCGTAAATGGTAGGGTACATTTCTGAGCCGAGCGAGTAAATGTGCATATGTTGATTTGGAACTTGACCACTTCTCGTGACAGGAGGTGCAATCCGCCAGCCTAGTTGGGCCCGCACATCATTGCAGTTGGCCTGCACGCCCGATGTGCGCCGGCCAAAGCGGTGGATCTGCCCGCGCCTCGCACCTTTGGGATTCAAATGAGTTTTCTTGATGAAGCCAAACGGCCGTAGGCATTAGACAGTCCGCGACCAGGCTTCAGGAGATCCCGGAAGGTAACCAAAGGAGCATCGGTCGGGCAGCGTACGAATAGCCGACGGTCAGGTAGATGCATAGGCCAGGTTAGTGACCGGTGTAGTCCCCAGAGTATTAAGAGTCGTCGACAGGAAGGTACGCACGAATAAAGATCTGGAAATACAGAAAAAGTAGAAAAGAGCAGTCTGGGATGCTCCCAGCTGAGGATAAATGGGAATCGATAAAAAGAGGCAACATTAATAGGCAGTGACTCCCTGGGACAAGCGTTTTGATAGCAGAAGGCAGAAAAACTAAGAATTTTCACTCAATTCCATCTGTCATAGACCGCCGGTGTTTGCACAATTAAAAGGTCCAGATCCTTCTCATAGGCTTGGTTATCGGGTATGTCCATATTTAAAAGCTATAATGTTTGGGTGACCACGAAGAATTTATCCAGCGCACTTCTAAACCGATGGATGGAAGAAGAACTGCGTAAGTTTAACGGCAATTTGTTCTGTAAGTTAGAGTTCACTGTGATGAAGAAGTTTAAATGTAAGCTAGTGTTGGTAATAGGGGTTGAAAGGATAAGAATTCTAGAACGTAGTGGATAGCCGAAAACAGGCGCAAAGTGCAGTGGATTAGAAGTATATGTCCGGCTGCGAAGGGTGTTATACGAAAAGATAAGGTTCAGTTTCATACGGCGAAGCCATAAACGGTCTAGTTTTTTATACGTGAGGGGCGAGTTCCACCAATCGGTCACTTAGTAAAACTAAGTTGAACTGATTCAATACCAATTCTGTCTGATTTCCGCATACTAGAAAAGATCAGTTGGCAGTATTATAATAAAGGCCTGGCATGACGCTTGTGGAGGAGAAAAGCGCAGCCTGGAACTCGGAGGGAGCGAAATATTAGCCCTAGGCACTTTCTGGCCATAGCAACTTGAAGGGTCGATCATTCCGAAAAATTGAACTTGCAGGAATAGCTTAAGCCAAGGTCCCGAACGATTTGCTTGCTAACAATGGTTGAACCTCAAACGGCTAAAGATCATAGAGGTAGCTTGCATTTATATGTAAAAGCTTCGCATTTGTCGGCCGAAAAAGTCATCTGCTAAGTCAAGCACCACCCATGGAAGGCAGATACGTCTTCAGAGATGTTCAAGATAGCCGAGGCGATGCATTCAGGCTTGAATGAATAGACAATTTTAATGTCACCAACAAAAAGAAATGGGGTGCCGTGACTCACTGAGAGGAATATGTTGTTAATATACACGAGGAACAACAGAGGGCCGAGGAAGCTATCCTGTATAACACCGCTTTTAACTGGTTTGGGCCTGGAACAGTGTCCATTTATTGAGGCAACCTAAGAGCAATTAGACTGGTGAGAATTGATCCAGGGTAGTAAAGGGTCAGTAATGCCAAAGGATCGGATGTTGGCCAGAAGATGTTGGTGTGGCACGCGGTCAAATGCCTTTGACATATCCAAGTAAAGTACTATAAGGGCCATTCCATTGTCTGCCATTTCCGCGATGAGATTTGAAAAATCAAGTTGGCAGGTTGGGCAAGATCTTGACCGAGGAAAACCGTGTTGTTGAGGGTTAATAACGTCCATTTGAAAGAGGTGCTTGAAGATGTGTTCTTTTACAATTTTTTTTCATTGGCCGAGAGAGGACAGGTGTATGGTTAATTGGGCGGTAGTTTGTTACCTCATGCAGTGGACTTTTCTTGTGGTGCGAGATTTTGAATGAGAATTTTCAGTCTGTGGGCACCAGACCGGAGTTCATTGATAGGGTAAATAAATTCAGTAGTAGGTAAGGTAATTCGGGTTCACATTTACCTGTGGCAGTGGGCGGTAAGCCGTCAGGTCCTGGGTAAGTTAATGGCTTGAAAGTGGTCAATAATTGGGAGATAATTGAGGCATCATGTTCCACTGTGGACAGAGTTCAAGCGGTAACTAGGGGGAAAGGCTGAGGGTCAACAATAGTAAAGGGGGCCATAGTTGAGGCGGAGAATGAGTTGAAGGCCTTTGCAATAGAAACGGGAGTAGTGGTGGGGACATTGTCCATTGGAACAGTGTGCGGGATATCTCTATGGTTATTAGAGGTTCAGGTCCCGTATGATAATGACAGTCAAAGAGAACTATTTTGGTGTCTCAGAGCCTTTAGTTCCTGGTTACGCAATGTAGTTTCTTCAAGCCTTTGAATAGTAGAAATGGGGAGAAGTTAACTAACAATTGCAAAGTCTTGTGTAGTTTCATGAACGTTTTGCAGCTTGGCACACTTTGTTTGCAGAGAGATTATATAGGATTTCCTATTATTCCTTAGATGGAGAAGGTAGGTAATCCCATCAAGATATCTGAGAACCGTGCATATAAAATATCGATGGCGTGTTGTGGATCACGAGAGAGGAAAAACTCACTCCAATCAGCTTTTTGAATGGTAGTAGGGAGAACCTTTCAGTCAGGGAGAGGAGAAGGTTTGGTGCAGTGTGATTTCAGGGTGGGAGTGCGGCAGTTAACCAGATTGTGATCGCTACCGAGAAAACGATGGGAGACTGAGACAAATATATGAGGGAAGCCGTTGGTGAAAATGAGATCTCAAATGATGTTCTTCTCGTGGGAGAGCGGATATGTTGTACCCATCCTCCTACGGTAATACTTGTTACAGGTGGTGAAGGGTTAGCTGGTGCCGATAAAGATGGCCAAGCTATCTTAGGCAGATTAAAGTCACCGGCAATAATCTTTATACTTGAGGGTAGTTAGGATAGGTATCCAAATGCATCAGTTAGGTGTGGGAGTCCGGAGAAATCTTCGCTTGGTGGAAGGTAAACACATCCAACATGAAGTTGAGAGCCAGGAAAGTGGAGAGCTAGCCAAAGTAAATCGTGAATAGAGTCGAGCAGAGGGTGATGAAGTGCTGCCGTATTAGAGGTCTGCTTGACTTGTGCCAAACAACCTCCACCGCGTCGAGTTTCCCCATTTACTCTGAAGAAGTTGTATCCTGCAACAGAAATCTGGTCCGTTGGAATGTAATCGGTCAATCAGTTTCAGTAATCAAGATTATATCATAATTAGAACTAATGGCCAGATATCGTAAGTGCTGGATTCTGTTTATGGTGGATCGGCTAGTAAAAAAGAGGTACTGTAATTGGTATTTAGTCTTGGGGAATTCGGTTAGTCAAGTAAGTTGTGCAGTGCGGAAAAGTCTAGATTCGTGGTCTGACTAGAAGGTCCATATGCTGGTGGCAAATATGCACCGTGAGTCGGAGGGCTTGGTCTGTAAGCTGTTTCGTAGTATGGTATGCTGTTGTAAAAATAAGGGCTGGCGACGCTATGGTGTCGGACGGGGCTAGGATCCGATGTAGATGAACCCTTTAAGAAATGCGGGATGGCTGAAGTGCCTGAGTTAATGACTTTTCCATTTGTCCAAGGAAAATTGAAGATGCCAGACTGCATAACGATGTGGTCCGTTAACAGCCCCGGTTTGGGATACAGATTTTCACACGAAGGTAGGGGTAACGGACGGAAGACCGGCAACTATGACGTGTGGCATTGTCAAAGATAGGGTACAGACGGTGGTGAAATGTGCTGAAGGAAGCAATGGCCAATATTTGGCGCGCTATCATAGGGATTTAGATGATTTTTTCATTGGAGAGGGGGTCTAAGGAATGGTGGAGCACGCCATACATTGTCTGAGGATGGTTTGGCTTTAGTGGATTTGATAGGGCCTCCAACACGAAAGGGGCTTGTAGGATCATTAGGGTTACAGATTTGTTAGTCAGGGGGAGCAGAGGCGAGGTGCCTGTGTTGTGGCTGCAGGGCCCGATGCAGGCCTGAACTCCACTGCTGGCTTCTGAATACGGAGGATTGTGAAGTGGGGTGACGACCTGGTAGCTGACTTGGGGGAAGGGTAGCAGCTGTGGATGGTGGCTAGGGGGGTTAGTGGGTTGCATGCCTGCTGAGCAGTGCCTACCGAGCTTGGTCACAATAGTTCCAAGTATATGCGGCGGCAGTATCATGAGGCCTCCAGGTGGACGTACTAGGTGGTAAAGGTGATGTAACTTGTAGATCAGTTGTCTTGTGGCTAAACGCGGATGAAGAACTTCTGGGTAAATTTGTGGGAGACCCTGAAAAGGTGGGATTGTGGGTTTGGTGAGGTTGGTTTTTGCTTTTTATTCTATCGGGCTTGGTAGGTAGGGAAGCAAGGTGCCGGCGTTTTCCTGGTAGTTGGGTCGTTGACACATACGGCGATACGTCTAAGTCTACTGTCTCTGCTGGCGTCATATGCTCCCATGGCAATGCCGATGCCTTTCTCATTGCAGACTTGCTGCTCTTGGTTTTCTTCACAGTTAACCTTTGCCTGATGGGTTTCACATGAAATTTTGTGATGGTCTTTTCGGCTTGTCTGAAGAAGACTGTGCCGCACTCTGAGATAAATTGCACGAAACTTGCGTGGGATCCTGGAGACTGGACTGGTGAACGGCCAGTGATGCTGAAGGGGGCCACAGGGGTATTAGGTGTTCTGGCTGAAGTCCCGTTCATAGGAGTAAATGGTGATGCTTCTGCGGATCCGTCTGGATCAGGGCCGGTGGAAGGAGCTGGTTTGCGCCTCTGCACGCGGAACATCTCTCTTTGTGGAGGAGATTTATCCGTGTATATTTTGATGTCTTTAAATGACGTAGCTGCAGCCGTCCTTTGACAGCTATCGATGAACTCAACGGCTGTCAGTTGGTTGGAAAACTGAAACAGCAGGGGGTAGGGGTATCGTGGTGACCGTTTTCGCAGCCTAGTGCAATAGCACATGTGATGAGCCATGTTGCATGCACTCACTATTGTGGCTTTAACAGACTTGTTGGTGGTTTGTCCGGGACGTTTAACACCACAGCATTGTTAGCGTTCTTTATCCTCCTGTGTGTTTCCGAGGCAATTGCTTCTATATGACCGCCGGCCTTGGATAAAATTTTGGGGTCAGCTTGATTTATTGGTACAGCAATGATTTTCGGTGGGGAAATCTTTGATAATGCACACTCAGTCGATTGCCATTTGTCATATATGCCGTTTATCTTCTGTTCCAGATCATTGACTTCATTTTTGGCCCCGCTGTATATATCGACTAGTGATACAGGGCGTGTATTGACAGCTGCCGTCATGTCGGCTTTTGTGTTTCTTTTCACTCTGGAGGCCCGGATGTTTCTTTTTGGACCAGGCGGACAATAATATTTGAACACAGACTTAGACATTCTTCTGGGTCTAAAACAGAGACAACCGTGTTTGAGGAAGGCTTGGAGATTATATCTGACCCGTGTAGAGGTTTTACTGGGCTGATATAGCAGCAGAAGTGTATACAGCAGAAGTGTATACACTTCAGAAAGAAAAGTATGAAGACTTGTCACCAAGTCACTCCGTCAATAAATATAGTTGCTCGGATCGATCAAGGTTGATGAGCATGATGTTCAACAGCGTGTAAGGACAGTGACTGAGGGCTGGGGGGCTCGGATTTCAAAGTTGGCCTAAATGTCAGCGATAGCTTCAGCAGAAGTCTCGTCAGATTTCGGGTGTCAGAAAAGACCATTGTATTTTTCTGAGTACCTAGACTAAGCTTTATCGTAGAAACACTGAACCAAGCACTGAATACCCTATAAGACCGGAGAGGTAACAACTCGTGGCGAGGTACTGGTAGATACCTAAATGACGTGATCCAGTCGAGAGTCGAATTTGTGGACGATAGCCAGTCTTTTATTAGCAGAAAGATGGAACGAGATCTAAAAGGTGCTGTGGAAAGCGTTTTTGTTGGAGGCTTTGAGTCCTCAATGGATTCAGTAGCCAAAATGTCCTTAGGAGGGTGATGATCAACGGGCTGGTCACCAATACAAGACTAGAGGGGAGATGCCGTTTACATTTGGACAGCCGTATCTCCGTCGCCGCAGGATTTATATTAAGCCAAACACTCAAAAAGTCTGGTAGATAAAAGCATTGGATGATGGGGGGATTTGGTAACTCCGAATAATAGACCTGGAGAAGAGGACACGGGGACTCTAAATGGGACCTTTGGATCGAACTATGCATAACTCAGGGAAAGGTTATGAAGGAAGCTAAAAGGTT
This sequence comes from Fasciola hepatica, assembly GCA_948099385.1. Taxonomy (NCBI): domain Eukaryota; kingdom Metazoa; phylum Platyhelminthes; class Trematoda; order Plagiorchiida; family Fasciolidae; genus Fasciola; species Fasciola hepatica. The sequence goes on from CANUEZ040000019.1 coordinate 12,129,333, forward strand.
AGTTTGGGGGTGGAGGGCAGCAGTGGAGGAGCCACCACAGTTTTGATAACGGCCTTGTGAGGGGGGTGACGAATGGCAGGGTGAGTGGGATTGAGGTGAGACCGGTATAAAGCTATGGATGGAGGTTGTGGAAGCGACAGACATCTCACAGGGCTCCACGGAATGAGTGTGAGGGGTGGAACAGCAGCGGAAGGGTTGCTGATGAAAGGGCCTTGACACGGAGGGTTAGTTCGCACAGTGTGCTGTGGGCTCAGAGTAGAAAACGGAGATGTTGGGTGGTGAGGGGCAGAGGATGTTGAAAAGGCTGGAAGGGGGGGGGGGTAAATCGGGGCATGCCGTTTGGCGGAAAAGGATCGGGCGCGGGCCACACATGTTACCGGTTGACAACCGTGCCGGTAGCTCGTTTGCTTGATGCGGGTCTGGCTGAGATAACTATGAGGGCTGTAAATTAAGTGAAAAATTTGTGATGTGGCACTACATCTGTAGACTTAATGACGGTGGAGTCTACGTTGATGGATGTGGCATGGAGAAGATGGGTGCGCGGATCTCCGGGAGACCAAATAGACGTGCTGGCGAGCTAGCTCCAGGCTGAGCGGCGCGATTTCGTAGGTAAACCCGTGGCGGAGGAGGCGGATGGGTAATAGATCGGTTAGCTGAAGCGCAAGAGGTCAAAGATCGACTGTCGAATAAAGCTGGGAACGCCGTGATCTGTGTTAATGGGAGGTCTTGGCCGTTGTGAGCGTCAGATGAAGAGGATGATGCGAACGAAGCAAGAGGGGACAAAGTTGTGGCCAGTTGGTAGGTGCTGGGTGGTGCTCCGGAATCTGGCGATTTGTTTACTCGTTTAGCAGATAGACCACGGCGTGAATGGCAACCAGGAGCCACTAAAGGGGACTCTTCGTTGTCGGAGGCCATCAGGACAAATCTAGTTCCAAATTTTGCTCTGTTCACCGGTAAACTGGGTAGTGACTAGTGGTAGACGGTGGAAGATTGTTCGGGGGGGGGGGGGTTGTAGCTCTGGATCGGGAGGTATTGGCAGCCCTCGGTTGCCGTCAATCGAACTGAGGACATTCCCTGCAGCGGGGCTTATGTCAGGAGTATTTTTTTACATTTTTAAAGGAATTGGACTATGCAATGGATTCTCTGTTTCTGACAGATTCTGTGGTAGCGCTAACCCGCCAGGAAATGAACAGAAGCGGGCACATAATTCGATGTGACCGTTTTCTGAACCTTTTGCAGTAGCACTGGTGGTGTGACACAACACGGGCCATAAGCAATGACTGTCTGATAGAGGAAAATGGCAAACGATCGGGAACTTTAAAAACTATGGCAATTTTGGAATTGTTTATCTTTCGATGGACTTCGGAGACTATTGAGTTCAGGAAGCCGTTAGCCGACAGTAAAATTTCGGCTTTCGGGTGTTTTGAGGGATGGACGAGGGAAACAGAAAGGTCAGGGCATCATCCGTGGATCGTAACTGGCTCTACAAGGACAATAAGTTTTGCTGAGGCGCGCCATATTTAAAACTGGCCTCACCGGGTATATCGACCGGTGGTGCTGAACAAGGTACCGATGAGGTAGGACGTTGAGGGCGTTGGATGCTCCTGGGTTGAATGCGGTTTGCCACTGCGTGGACGAGGAGAATTGTAGTCGACTTAAATATGATGTCTCAAAGATTTTTGATAGAAGTGGATTATTCGGTCAGTTGCTGACCTCATATCTTATTAGTCATAAAAGAGCCTGATTTATTTTAGGTCGTAAGAATATCTTGAGAGGCTGTATGTAAGTTATCCCGCTGGATACCCTATCGGAAACCGCACTAGTACGACTGCGCTTAACGAAGTGGTGTAGCGCAACAGAGGAGAACGCCGCTTTGCAATCGGCTCACAGCGACCAGCCTGAGTCGGAGAAACTGCCCCCGTTGGTTTTGTTGTTGCGTTTGATCGCAGCGGGTGGCATGGAAAACGGCTCTTGTTATCTGAGCCTATGTACCAACCACGAATCGAAGCCCAAATGCTTCGGCAGTTTAGGAGAGACCGCATTAGTGCTACCGCTAACACACACGGTTACAAAGACCAACCAGCTTGTTTATCGGAATAATTATCGAATTTAGTGACACCACTTACTCCGACTCTGTACACCGTCTGTGCGCCTTTGGGTTCCCCCAATTCACACCTTATCCCACCCTAGCTTTTTGAGTTTTGCTCATTTGCGCGCCTTTCAGTATATTCTTTATTGCGTAACAAACGTAGGACTATGGGCTATAGAATCTATACGGGAGCAGGTCCTAACCTAACCCAGAAGAATCCCAAAAGATGCACCTACAGAAGACTACATTGCATGGTTTTATAGCGCCGCCGAAGGGGCATTCAGAGAGGCCTCTGTGTTCTTTCCAGCAAGCTTAACATGCGGGCATCTAGAAAGTGTAAGATTTCAGAGGTTTATTGGAGCAACTTACTTCACTAAGGCCAGCTGTGCACAAAGGAGCCGAATACCGCGTGTTCCCGGCAGCATCGTAATGACCCCTTTACACTTTATAGCGTCCCAGTTACATGAGCAAGTTTCCTGGGATAGCTGTTACAGGGGATATTTGCAGGCTCATAGAGGATATTGGTCTTACCAAACAATGGCCCGTTTGTTTGAACTTGCGTGACTTCGTCGTGTGTTCGTAAACGCCATTGGTGGTCACCGGCTGGCCATCTACCCGAACACAGTAGCTTAGTGGTTCCTTACGTACACTGAGTCCTGAAGGCAAACAGTTCTCTTTGCAACGCACCTCCGCTAACCGAACTAGACAAAGTGTTATGTTGAGAGCGAATTTTTGGGTGCTTTGTTGCTTCCTTTGAGCTTTCCATTGTCCTTCAACACTGTTTTCCCATGAACACAGGTAGATAAGTGACTTATGATCTTTTTGCACATTTGCTTCTAAGGGGAAAAGCGGAGAATAAATCCACAGAACTGTGAGCTCTCGCATTTTCATCAACGCTCACCCAAGCTTCAACCGCTGTCACCACTTCGCGCTTCAAAAGAGAGCATTGCATGACCCGGGTAACCATCTACCCAATAACCACACCCCAGTAGCCTGCAAAATCACGGAAAGACTAATCAAAAACAAATTGTTCGGTATCCCTTACATAGCAATATACTGAACCCTGGTCAGCATGGTTTTCTGAACTCCCGCTTTTGCTCCTCCGGTCAGCTGGAAGTCCTCAATATTCTATGGTCTGCATTCGGTGCTGGTAACTCCGCAATTGTCCGGCACCTTGACCAGTCCAAGGCTTTTGACCGTGTTCCCTATATGCACCTGATAGTCAAAATCCGATCTTAGTGTAACAGATCATCTCATCTCCTGGCTTTCTTCATATCTCTTTCACAGGTGTTGGTTGATGGCCACTTGTCTTCTGCCAAACGCATCAGTAGCGGTACCATCCAAGGCAGTGTTTTGGGCCTATTACTATTCCTTGCTTATATGATCGACATTTCTCCCCCTATTTGCCTAGTTACCCCATTCCTCTTTGCCCATGATATAAAAAGCTTACCCTTTCCGCCTTAGTGGCCTATCAGCCACTCTGTACAACTTATCAGAAGAAGCATCTTCTCTCCAAATCGGGCGCACCTCGTGGTTCATGAAATTCTCCGCGGAAAAAAGCCATCTCCTACCTTACAAGTGCACTGTACCGTCCGGTCAAATTGATATGGGCGGCCTTCCCATCCCCATACACTCCACTGCTGTTGGCATTGGCGTATGCTACTCCTGCTCCTTTAATTTCGCGAAAAAGGAAACATCCCAAGCCACCAAAGCAAGGGGAACCCCAGGCCCGATACATCGATATTTCTCACTGCCCGCTAGTCGCCTCTCCTTTTATCTCTCACATGCATGACCACTTCCAGGGTACTGCCCGGTTACCTCCAGCCACTGGCTACTTCCTCTCATTATGAAGCTTGTGAACCTCCAGCGTACCTTCACCGAAAAGCCTCTTGGAGCGTCCGATATTCTAACGTACCGTCAACGCCTTGAGCTACTACAAAATGAGCCTCTGTGGATCCCCCGCATGAGGCTCAACTTGGTCTTTCCCTTTAAGCTAATCCACAACTAAGACTACACTTCTCGTCGTATCTCATTTGCTGCCCCTGCTCCTGTCCCCTTTCGTCTTTGCAACGTTTCTATCCCTGTCCCTCAAACTAACCTCAATCTAAGGCCCCGATTCTTCCCGTCAGCCTATTCCAAAATCTGGAATAAGCTTCCCCTCGTTAAACACAATGCCTCTTAGCCGCGTGATTTTAAGCCTGTGCTCCTTACCTAATCGACTGTCCCCCACGGTAAAATGCTAGCCGATGAGTGTGTCTTTAACGATCTAGCGTTTGAAGGAGGCGCCAAACTGTAACCTTATTTTCTCTGCTCCCAAGCCAGTCCTATGTTCTTTGCCTGAACCTTTTTTCTTTACTTAGTATCACTGTCAACTACACTCTTCACCCCTGATCTGCAGTGGATTTATCTCCTGCTTTCGGTGCGATAACTCTACTGTTACCCCCCACTGGCCTGCATATCCATCCTGACTCCACTCTACTTCTAACTTGCGTTATTGAGTTGACCCCAACACAGTTCCCCGATGCCTACTCCCATTCTAATTCAATAGGTTGTAGCCGTTCACACGCCTCGCTACCTCTCAGCTAGACCTAAGGACCTACTGCATCGATGAGCTCTTGTTCCGCCCTTTTGCTTTTTATTCCCGCAAACCGTTAGTCCTCAGCCACAGCCTACCCAGACAGAGTTTTTAATCTCATTTACCTTTCCAGTAATCCCCGGTGACGGCTAATCGCTTCGGGCACTTTACTGATCATAGCTCTGGCCGATGCACCTGGTCAACAATGCCGTACGGCTCCATTGGCTCTGCTATTCAAGGTAACCCAAAACTTGGCCAGTCGATCCTGGATCATAGGCCGTCATTTTGGCTACTCCACCCAACTGTACAATCATCGATAACCCCTCGTACCAATGCAAACGGTGCGGGACTCAGCCAGACCCAACGATTTGGCCGGCACACAGCGGGCGTGCAAGCCACCTGAAACAATGTGCGGGCGCAACTGGTTTGGTAGATCTCACCGCCTTTCACCAGAAACGGCTTTCGGGCTGGGTGTCCAGCTCACAGCCAGTCCCATCCACTGGCGCTGCCTACGGATTACAGAACATCGTTTTCGGGCTCGTATTGCTGTTGCTAACGTTGTTCGCTCCATGTTCTCCAACTACTGTTCTTCCGTCGAGCTTGCTCTCAGCACTGACATTATAACTCACATTTTCACGCCCGGAGAAGCTGATCATTCCATTTTCGTGTTAGGCAGTGTTCAGCTTTCGTCCTTACCTCCCGACCTCACTTCGTGGCACGCCACGATTGCCTTCATAAATACTCACAAATCGCGGCAAACACCTGAATGCCTACGTCTCTTTTCTGACTACCCTAGTGTCCTTTCCGTAATCTTGTCCATTCCCCATGTCACAACTCGCCGCTACTACTCATTCACTGGCGCATTTATTATCGCCGTTCGTTTCCTCGCCACAATCACCAAACGATTCTCTTGGCTGAACTACATCCCGCAGTCTCCCATCAGTCAGCATTACGACTGCTGACTATTTGCTCTCCACACCAGTCCAACTGCTCGCCTACACAGTGTCCCTTCATTGTTTTATCCTGATCTTGCAGTGCGTCAAGACTCCGTCACATTTGTAGGTTTCAGATATATTTACCATGCAGCTCCGCCGCCATTATTATCTTAAGGCACCTTTCAGAATGGCCATCAAAGTTTGTTCAATTACCGTTCATCTACTATGACATCACGCCTGAGCGCTTTTTGCCCAAGCGATCACTCCAAAGCTTACCAGATCGATTTGTCACCGAACTATCACCTTCATGTTGATATATAATTACCCACTCGTTATACAGGGAAAACACTGATGAACGATTATCTGTCTTTTGCCGACGTTTCTTCCGTCAATTTAGCATCCCTTTTTCCCTCAAGTTGTGCCATTCGTTTTAACTGTTCAATATATAAGTACTTCCGTAAGTAACTAGCATCATTATTCTACAACTATCTCCGACGCTTGTACTATTTTATGCTGTTACTGTTGCTACACCCCAGCCGCCTTAATCACTTATCATGCAGCTTTATTTGGCTGTCGTTGTCGCACTATACACCTAATGCAATGTTCAGTACCTGATATGCACTTACCAGCCATTCACTCTATCACCTTTACTGAGGGGTGTACACCTTTGTAATTGCTGTACCTTTGCTCACTCCATATTAACTTGGCTTCAATTTTCGAATCAGATTTTCTCTACCTATTTTCCCCGGCCCTTCCTTAGTCATCAATTTGGTGGTCTCCTCATACCTCCGGAGGTGTCACTCGCTAGCCCTACAACTGTCCCCGCCAGTGTCTGACCACCATTTCATACCGCAATCTCTGCTGACTGTTTCATTTTTTTCTGAATCAGATGTCCCATTTACGTTTCCCATATCAGACTTATTGGTCCGGTAGCTGTCACTCCTCCCTTGCCGTGTGATCTGCCTACCAAAGCTGCGCTAAGTTCTACTATCTACTCTCTACTACATTATCGCCTTTGCAAAGTATTCGTCACTGCAATCGTTAAATATTGCACTTCATGCTGATTTACTGCTATAACTCTATATCCTTGCTGTTACTTCGTGACACTCCTGTATTATTGAAAATAAACCGCCAAACACTTACCGGCTTACCCTTGGTTATTTCTTCCACCTCCGCTCTTTAAATCTTCCTCTGTCCATCGGATTTTTTGGTCTCTTTCCTTGTGACTGACTAAGTCGGCATCTCACCATGAAATTTCACCGCCACACTGGCCCTTGATTTATGTACTTTTATCTTTGAAGATCCTTCCTCGTGCGCCGTCAAGTCTTCTGTCCATATACTTTCCACACCTTGCAGCGTGCAAATGACTCTTTGAATTCCTCTCGACAAACTCTCCCTCTTCCTTTTCGGTCTTCGTTTTTAACAAATGCCCTTTGATTTTGCTGGAATTTCTAATTTCGTGATTATTTCCGGCGCCATCTATGCACATGATCCCTCTTGTTGACCGGCTCCAACTACTGTTAGCCACATCGTCCTCTTGACCCTGACATCAGTAGTGCCGTTTTAGTCTACCTTAAAGCTGTCATTATTACTCCGTGCTCCCATGTACCTTTCTAAAAATTTCAATTCCGACATCACTTGAATCATCTGATCATGCACTCCAGCATGTTTGGGCGAGTCCGAAATGTACCATCATTATAATTATCATTAGCGGCGAAAACTGTCTCAGTTTCTTTGTCGAACTTGGTGAGCTTCCGCTCCATCAAGCAACAGTGACTCGCACGGCCTCTTACGTGCAGGCCACTTTTCGCTGAGTAGTATATACACAAACCGACAAAATGAAGAATTCAAAGGATTGCTGCACAGGTAGAACTTATTTCATAATGATGGGTCAGATATCCAGTATAAAACTGCCTGTGCTCGGAAGCCTCCCAGTTTTATCGACCTAATGTTTGACAACTACTAGCAAGTTCACAGGGCTAAGCCTTTGAATCACGGTAAAGTGCTCGCTTACTTGTAATGAACGCTGGCCTGATTGCCGGGCTCATCCCGATTTGCAAAGTCGCCTTATCATCTCCAGACTCGAAGAGCATTTTATCTGTCGGGGTCGTATCTATCGTAGTGTACTGGGCCCATTCTTGTTTCTCATGTACATAAATGACATATTTACCGTGGTTAGCCATGGAACTCCGTTTTTATTTGCTGATGATGTAAATTTGTTGTACACCTTCAACCACAATTCATTGGGTAATACTATAGCAAAAATATCGGAGGACTTACGGATGCTCAATCCGTGGTGTACCTATTGGGTAATGAAGTTCTCGGAGGATAAAAGCTGCATTCTTACACGCAAGTGTCATGTCCCTCCCGAAAAGTTTGGTATAGGTGGTCATCTGATCCCTGACAAATTATCAGTACGTGATCTGGGCATATGCTACTCCTGTTCGTTCAACTTCTGGGAGCAAACAGACACTCAAATTGGTAGGTCTCGTAGGTTGATAGGACTTGTCCACAAAACATTCCCTTTGAGTGAAAGTAAGCTCACTGTCTATACAACACACGTTAGACTATTGCTAGAGTATAGTTCAGTAGTTGGCTTCGACGTGCGCCAGATTGATAGGATCGCCATCAAAAATGTTCAGCGCACCTTTACTAAACAAATAGTTGGATATTCGTCTAGCCTCAACTATGAACCGCGCTGTGACCTGCTACACCTCGAACCTCTTTGGCGCCGACGGATAAAGAACAAATTGTCCTTTTTCCACTCATTATTAAAATATAGATCCTGCAAAGCCTCCCCTTTGGTGAGAGACCTATTAAGCCTAAGGTATTCGCTACGACACAGCAGTCATTCGGTCACTGTGCCGTCCTTGAGAACCAGCCTGCGGTCCAATTTCTTCATTGTTAGATATTCACAAATGTGGAGTAAACTTCCACCGAATGTCCGTGCAGTAAGCCACTTGCCGAGATTTAAAGAGAAATTAAACAAATGGCTTGATGTCCTGACACTCGTATCAAACAATGATCCATGCACTTCGGAGGAGCGAGCGTACGAAGTTGGTTTGGGTTTCTGACACGCGGGTCTGAGTCGGGGGCCACGAGACCTACGTACCACACAAGTCGCCGTATACACCACTCAGGTTTTATTGATCTTCCGTGTACAACCTTGTGTTTTGCAAAGTCAAACCATTCACCAAGTAGTTCCAATTTCTAGATACCAGAGGTTTCTGTTTACCACTGACCGTTGATCCTCAGCTGGGAGCGCCCCAGACTGCGTTTTTTATTTTTACCTTTCCAGACTGTAGCGGCTTCGCAGACACCAAATTCAATAAAATACAATCGCGAGCTTAGAGCTTAGGCGCGCCTTGTTTAAGTCCACCGGTGTGAAAATAAGAACACGTAAAAAAGAAGAAGAACCTTCGTCACACTACGTCAAAACGGCAAGGCGCGCTCCAGCTCCTCAGCTCTGGTGACTAGCTAGATCAGCCTCCCTTCTCCTGTACTTCATACAGGGCAATCAATACAAGTACAAAAACCATCAATCGCTGTCGTTCTGCGTCTTTATTCGCTGGACGGGAATTGAGTCCACAAGTCGTGCGTCCGACCAAAATTGGTGAGCCCGTTCCAAGTTATTATTAATTTTTATTTATTTATTATATCGTCCGTGCCCTTCAGCGTTCCTTTTGTTTTCGTTGTGCACATACGTATTGAGCCTTTTTTGGTGTTAATTTCGATCAGCCATCGTATATTTATTTTGCTGTCTATTTGATATGGATGACGCTAAGGTAACTATGTCTGACCCTGCGGTGCCTGAAATGCTCTCTATTGCGCGCCCAGTGAAAGCGTTACCTTTCATTCCGGGTAATCCCTCTCTTTGGCTGACTCATCTGGAAGCACAGTTTGCTGCCTCCAGAATCACCTCCCAGCAACAGAAGTATGTGCATCTCACTGCCGAACTTCCTTTAAATATTCTTGAAGCTGTCGAGGATATCATCTCCAACCCACCCACGGACAAGCCTTATGATATGCTTCTCCAGGCTATCTTAGATCGCACCGGGGTCTCCGACTCAAACCGTCTTCGTCAGCTGCTTAGTGGCATTTCCCTCGGTGACCAGAAGCCTTCACAGCTTCTGCGTCGTATGCGACAGCTGGCCAAGGGCATCCAAGTTGGTGACATGATGTTGCGAGAATTGTGGATGCAGCAGCTACCCCAACAAGCGCAATGCACTCTGGCCCTTCTCGTAGATGAAGTCTCACTAGACAGACTGGCTTTGGCGGCGGACCGCTTTATGGAAACCGCCTCCGCCCAAATTAGTCAGTGTGTTCGTTCGTCCACAACCACTACGGAGGCGACTCTCACAGATTTAGCAGCACAACTCAGTGCCCTTCGGGCGGACGTGACCGCTATTCAGTCTTCACGTTCGGCACGTCGTAGCCGCTCCCCAACTCGCACCCGTCGGCCTATTGCCGCTCGCAGTCCTCCTAGGCCATCCTCTCCCGATGCACACACTTGGACATGGTGTTGGTATCACCGCCAGTATCGTGCCAGCGCCAGGAAGTGTACACCCCCGTGCACGTTCCACGACAACCAGGGAAACTCGTCGGCCAACGTGTAGGTACGGCAGCGCTCGTTGGCCTCCCTACACCCTGCCGTCTTCTATTTATCAAGGACCTCATTTCCCACCGTCAGTTTTTGATTGACACTGGCGCACAGATCAGTGTCGTTCCCCCTAACGCTTCTGATCGTCACCACCGGCAAACTTTAGAGCTTCAGGCCGCCAATGGGTCTCGTATATCCACTTTTGGTACTAGGCGTCTCAAGTTAGATCTGGGGTTGCGTCGTTTTTTTCAGTGGACTTTTGTCATTGCTGACGTTTCCCAGCCCATCTTAGGAGTTGATTTTCTGCATCATTTCAACCTTTCGTTACATCCCGCTTCTCGTAAGTTAACCGACCCTGTGACTCATCGTGCTGTTGTTGGATCTGTCTGCTTGGTCAACGTTGTTCGACCGTCCGTAGCTCCTATCGCCAACGATACCTTCGCCAAAATTTTAGCTGAGTTTCCGTCTCTAACCGGACCGGCAAACCACTTACCCATGGTGCGCTTGGCTGTTGTACATCACATCAGTACCGCTGGACCTCCTGTTTTTGCCCGTCCGCGTCGCCTAGCCCCAGACAAACTGGCCGTCGCTCGTCTTGAATTCCAGAAAATGCTAGACCTAGGCATCATCCGTCCTTCGAACAGCCCGTGGGCCTCTCCATTGCACATGGTGCCGAAGAGAACTTCGGGCGACTGGCGTCCGTGTGGTGACTATCGTCGCCTCAATCAGGTCACAACGCCAGATCGATATCCTGTGCCTCACATTCATGATATCACGTCTACTCTCGCTGGATCCACCATCTTCAGCAAAATCGACCTGGTCCGGGCCTATCATCAAATTCCGGTCGCCGACGAGGACGTTGCAAAAACCGCCGTTACCACTCCGTTTGGTCTATTTGAGTTTCTCCGTATGCCATTTGGCTTGCGCAACGCGTCCCAAACGTTCCAGCGGTTTATTGACGGTGTTACCCGCGGACTGCCCTTCGTTCACGCTTACATCGATGATATTCTTGTCACTAGCCCCAGCGTTGACGAACATCAGCTTCATCTTCGACAGCTCTTTCAGCGGTTAACAGAGCACGGTGTTACCATCAATGCCGCCAAGACTGAATTAGGGAAGCCGTCATTGCTCTTCCTCGGCCACATCATCGACGCCAACGGCATTCGTCCGGCTGAAACCAAGGTCAGTGATATTGCTGAATTTCCACTTCCACAGTCCTTCAAACAGCTTAAACGTTTTAACGGCTTTGTCAATTATTACCGCCGGTTCATCCCACACTGCGCCACCCTGATGCAACCGCTCACTGATCTTTTGCGGGGCAAACAACGAACCCTCATCTGGACCGATCAAGCCCAGGAGGCCTTTTCTCAGCTCAAACAGGCCTTGTCGTCTGCGGTTCTTCTCCGTCATCCGGATCCCCATGCTCCCGTCAGTATCGCTGTTGATGCTTCCGATGTCGCACTTGGCTGCGTTCTCCAGCAGGCCGTGGACGGCGCCTGGGAGCCTCTGGCTTTTCACTCACGCCGCCTGTCTTCCGCAGAATCCAAATACAGTGCGTTTGGTCGTGAGTTACTTGCCGTCTACACCGCCATACGTCACTTTCGCCACGCTCTGGAAGGACGGGAATTCATCATTTTCACAGATCACAAGCCACTACTGTATGCTTTCCGCAACGCGTCTGATCGTCATTCTCCACGAGAAATTCGCCAGCTGGATTTCATATCGCAATTTTCTACCGACATTCGTCATATCTCCGGGTCAGCTAATGTGGCTGCAGATACTCTTTCCAGGATCCACAGTCTCGGGTCGCCCGCTGCTCTCGGTATCAATCTCGAGGACCTGGCACAAAGCCAGCAGGATCCTGAGTTTCAACAAACCATTCGCGATACAAGTCTCCGAGTGCGGGCTTTGCCTCTTCCGTCATCTGCTGGCACTGTACTCTGCGACACCACCTTGGATCACCCAAGGCCAATCGTACCACTTTCACATCGCCGTCCAATTTTCGATGTGTTGCACGGTCTATCCCATCCGGGTATCAAGGCCACATGCAAACTAGTCCGTGCCCGATTTGTTTGGCCAAACATGGATCGCGACGTTCGTCAATGGGCACGTAACTGCATTGCTTGTCAGCGAGCCAAAATACAGCGACATACCACCAGTCCAGTCGGAAATTTTGAGACTCCAGACGCCCATTTCGCTCACGTGCACGTCGACATTGTGGGACCTTTGCCACCATCCCGAGGTATGATCTATCTACTCACTTGTATTGATCGTTTCACTCGTTGGCCCGAGGCCATACCCATTCCGGATGTATCCAGTGAAACTGTCGCCCGTGCGTTCATGGAACACTGGATTTCCCGCTTTGGTTGTCCTACCACAGTAACCACCGATCGAGGAGCTCAGTTTGAATCTGCCACTTTCGACAATCTCCTCCAACTGACTGGCACTAAGCGTATTCGCACCACAGCTTATCATCCCCAGGCAAATGGCTTGGTCGAACGTTTTCACCGGCACCTCAAAACTTCGCTCAGTGCTCACAACAATCCTCAGTGGACGGACGTCTTACCACTGGTTTTATTGGGCATTCGCAATACGTTGCGCAGCGACACTCCCTGCACACCTGCGTCCATGACATTCGGCACCACCGCTCGTCTCCCTGGTGAATTTGTCGCACCCAAGGTGAGCGCACCTTTCCCCAACCTTGGAGACTACACTCAACGTCTCATGATCTACATGCGTCAGAAGATTGGTATTCCTGTCCGTTCGACAGATCGGCCGTCGTTTATTCCCAGTCACCTACATACGTGCACGCACGTTTTTCTGCGTACGCCGAGCCGCCGCCCGTTGACTCCAGCTTATTCTGGCCCGCACAAAGTCATTTGGCGTTTAGAAAAAACGTTCATCATCGATCTCAATGGTCGGCAAGAAACCGTCAGCATCGACCGCCTTAAGCCAGCGTTCGTCGACTCGGAAACCCAGCCTACGCCGTTGCCCGTCGGTGGTAAAAACACAGACGTTTGCCCGACCCCAACAACATCTAGCTCCAGCACGCGTGAGTCACAGGTCGACCCCCCATCACGTTCCACCAGGTCTGGTAGGCATGTTCGTTTCCCTGCACGATTCGTTGACTTTATTGTTCTTACATAGATTTCCCCTTTTGATTGCATACTGTATCCAGTTTTTCTTATCTCTTCTAGGGTCAGTCGTTGTTTACCTAGGAAGGATCTGGCACACCACTGACAATGGACATGTGTCACTATATGAACATTACCATTTTTTGTTGTTGTTGTTGTTGCCTACGTGCCTTGTACATGGTTTGGCACGTCCCTGTCCCCACTTAAGGTTTCTAGATAGAGAGCACGGGGAGAGGATACCCCACCAGTTCACGCGTGAGTAACCTTCTCTGCGGCTATATATGGCCCAGAGGTCCTTAGATCACCTTAGAGGTGCTGAGCACAAACCTTTTCCAGCTGGAACTATTCAGCTGGTTTTTGGCTCAACTCACGACGCTCTCTTAGGTCGAAGTTCTCCTACTCGGTCGTCCTTCTGGAGGGGGACTGATGTAGCGGCTTCGCAGACACCAAATTCAATAAAATACAATCGCGAGCTTAGAGCTTAGGCGCGCCTTGTTTAAGTCCACCGGTGTGAAAATAAGAACACGTAAAAAAGAAGAAGAACCTTCGTCACACTACGTCAAAACGGCAAGGCGCGCTCCAGCTCCTCAGCTCTGGTGACTAGCTAGATCAGCCTCCCTTCTCCTGTACTTCATACAGGGCAATCAATACAAGTACAAAAACCATCAATCGCTGTCGTTCTGCGTCTTTATTCGCTGGACGGGAATTGAGTCCACAAGTCGTGCGTCCGACCAAAAAGACAACCACTGACGTGTGCCTTCCCATCGATGGCTCGGCATAATACCTGGCACACATTTACCGCTGAAAATTCGATACCTGCTCGTCATTTCGTCACTACCACAAAGACCCTGCTCTCCAGGACCCCTCGCAAACTGGTAGCAAGCTCCTGGACTATTCGACCTCTATGTGACAACGCCAATATCACTCAAGCGAAGCTCACCGGTGCGGGACGCTGTCAGATCTACCGCTTTGGCCGGCTCACATCGGGCGTGCAGAAGGTCTGCAACGATGTGCGGGCGCAGTTGGGATGGCGGATCGCATCTCCTGTCGCCAAAAATGGTTTCTGTTTGGGTGTCTAGAGCAAGTTCAGCCCCACCCATCAGCACCGGTTGCGGCAAAAAAACATTTATTCACCCGAAATGCTGCAAATATGGAACTATCTCCCCCAGTCATCGCCTATTTTTCATCTTTCTTGTCTCCATCTTCGCCACCTTAACTTACCGCTTCTTACGCCCGAAAAACCCTACCTTCCCCAGGGCATAACTACTGATATATTCGCAAAAATCACATTCAGTGTTGCCATACCCTTCCGTCCCACAAAGTCCAAACAGTATAATTCACGGAGGAATATTTGTCTCCAGAACATCCCAACAGTCGGCGATATTGTGATAGTTCGCTCTCTCTGTCAGTCCTTCTGTTCGCCCACACGGCTGTAGCATTGCAATATCTTCACCTTGCAAAGATTCATGCCCTCCTCATATATTGACATCTGAGAGACATCTGTATCGCAGCATTTTGATCTTTCGCCATCACAGGATCAATCTCTTACAAAGAATGCCAGCAGCTAGTATTTCACTTGTCAAATACTTCACCGCCCAACTTCGCAACTGTATTCATCGGTTGTTTGATGCTTTTTCATATCCGGTATTCTATCTTGGTAAATCCTCTCAGACAATTTTGACTCTTGCATCTCTCTGGTCATCATGTTCAGCCCTTAGGCAAAGATAATCAAAAGTAAACACTTACCTGTCATTTAAATACTCATCTGTTCAAACCGTGTATCTGCGACTATCATGGCTACGCATCACAAATTGATTTGTCGCCCAGTTCCCATTTCTATTTTGGTGCATCACATTCCACCTTCATGAAAGTAAACAATGTGCGCGACGATTTAACGGACCCAGCCGATATTTGGTCGCTGAACGTTACAAGGGAAATCTGCGAAAGCTTTTGGTTGTTCTTTGTCTGAAAATTTATTCCTTTTATCGTTTGCCTTTTTGTTTGTTCGTGTGAGGCATTTGAATCCGGCCCTAAACCATTTTTGACGGTCGGGCTTGCAGCGTGGGACTTTGGACCTCTGGATTCCACTGCTGAGTCTATTTGGCCGCACTTTTTAGGCCTCTACATATTTGAACTTTTTGTGATTTTCGAAGTAGTGCTGCAGGACATGCGAATCAATCTTGTTCTGGTTTAAGGCTTCGTGTGAACTGCCAGACGTTGCTTGATTTGCGAAAGTTGCGGGGTCTTACGCACTTTGGACGTAAACGCCCTGGGTGGGCAAAGTTTTCGGTTCTTCAATGCAACCCTCTTAGTGTTCCTTCGAATCTATCTGTTTCGTCGCCAAGTAGTTAAGACTCGCCGTGAATATCCGTGTCATCGAATTACCACAGCACAGAATAAGTCGTAGTTGGTAAGAGAATGCAAGAAACGACTTGAGGCCATCTTTTTGCAGCTGAGGGTCTGTCTGATATGCCATATGCATTGAACTGAAACTCATTGCAAACTGTGAAATTTCATCGAGTCAGATGAAGCAGCGATCCGGAAGGCAGTAGATCGCCGTCTACCGCCCATAGGTGCTAACTGAAACGATTGCGTAATCATGGCACATAATACAGTCGCTGGCCAAAATAAGATGGAGAGCAGGAAGAGGTACGATTGACGGGCAAACTTCGATGAGCCACCCCATGGAGTTGCGCACCTTAGTAAGACAGAATGGGACGATGAATGTCTACGACGATGAAATCACTGAGAAATACACCTTGAGTTACGACAAACAACCGGTTCTCATTCGTTGGGTTCTGATGAGCACTCGGCTGGGATATTTAGTCGACATTTTTGGGAACGAAGACCGATGTATCTGAAACGGAAGTTCCTAAAAGGTTTCACGGAGGGGAAAGTCGTAGAATTTTGCCCTACATTGTGGCTTTCTGCCTTTTTATCTGCATTGTTCCCTGGTGGCTCGTTCTGTTACAGCAACAACTCACTATTTTCGCCTTTGATTGCTTGCGTTTTCAAAATCCATCATACTGAATGTTACGCTTAAACTATTTAGTGGGGTTAACTCTATATACAAGCATCACTGGCTCTATCAGCAGTACATATGGACCTTCTAAGCCCCCCTATGTCACTAGCCATGAATATGCCTCCGTCAGCTTCTCAGTAGATGCGAAAGGCATCAAGCTTATATCAGAACACAGCCGTATGTCCACTTTTGTTTTGGTGTGTTGATAGGTACAGGTAAAAGTTTACATTCCGCTCAATTAGCTCGTACAAATAAGGATGGGGTTAAGGTCGGATTGCGGTTGAGATCCCCTTGGTATTTCAAAAATTTGGAATTATTTTCATGTTTTTACTTCTCAGGTTGCCTACCTCAGTATGCAACATAATGATACTACGGTAGTAATAATGGTGCTTTCAAGGTCCCCCTTTCGATAAAAGACGTATCTGGCTCTTGCAGTTAACAAAGATGTTGCACTGGGCACAAAATGGTGGTACTCGCCTTGAGCCCATCCAGAGTGCATGCCAGCTCACAGGAACATTGCAAAGTTACGGCAGACAGCGGTCATAATTTTTCGAAAACAAAAATGGTCCGAAAATATCACTGGCCGTTGACGGTATCCGCGTTGGTAGCAGAACGGAGGGTTGGTGAAAGTGAACTGGGGTGTACGAATATTGCTACCCGCTTCCTTCATAGGCCTGGAAAGTTGAACAGAAGCACAAACTGCCTAACGGATCGCATCAGAAGTTCTCCCGATATCTTTGTAGCGTGTAACAGCCGGCCGTAGTGTCGCGGTTATTCACTAAACTTTTCCAGGACATTTCTCGTGACCCAAGGAAGCTACCCAGGACTTCTGGGCAGCGCAGTGTTCGACGTTCGCGGAGTGAAGAGCATTTTTACCTTGAACTTGCGAAAACTTTTGCTAAGTTAGTATCGGTTCTGAAACTACCCAGATGCATCCTGGGCACTCAACCACATTACGACAGTGCTGTCACTTACATTTCCCCTGACTCGAATTTGTGGCCTAAACTGGCATAAATAACGAGACCACAAATGGGTGAGGTCTTCTCCCATGGACTCCACTCTGGTAAAAGGGGTAAAAACTTGTATACCGATGCCTCCAATAGTGTGCGAGCAAAGTGAACCAAATTTCGCATCAGGGGATTTTAAAAAACAGTGTATGTTGCCAGTGCACCCTTTCTTCCGTCACCTCTGATACCTCCGCTCGGTCAGATATTCGGAAAGTTAGAGATCACAAAGCTTATGCTGGCAGTGGTAGCTACCTTCCGCCAGGCCGCTATATCGGCGATGTAACGAACTTTTCCCTAATCATGACCAAACTACTGGCGGATGAGTGCTTTTGTTTGAAGAGCTACTAAAAGCGCCACCCAAATAAGATCAGCGGTAGCTTTTTGGCTTTCGAGATTGACAAGGTCAGTACCTTCTGCCACGATTGCATGCATTTCACGTAATTGAGTGTGGTGCGCGAATTACTACAGTCTTGACTGAGTGGCCCCAGGGAGAGATTTTCCTTTGGAAATCCATATTTAGCAAAGGAATTTGGCGATCAAATTCTTAAGTCCCATGTTGGCACAACTTGCAAATTTCCACGTGAATGTCTGTTTATTCGCCGCACGGACCTGTGGAAAACCAGCCAGACCCGCGGATTCCCTTGCTTCTAGGTCTTTTGCTTTTAAAAGGCATTCTCTTGGATAAAGACTGCCACCAATTTTTGTCCCTATCCCCATATGTTTGTATTTCATGTCACCCCCGTTTGTATGCGCGTTAGAATAATTTTGCACCCCATCTTCCTCGAATGTCTGTGCGAGGTTTAATGTATCCCGTGGTGCACACTAGCTTGTTTACAATGTTCATGATTTAATTCATTTGCCTGAAGATATTCATTTGCGTCGAACGTTGGATAAAGTTCCCGCTTTTCATCTAGGATGTTGGTTTTTTGAAGTGTTTTAATGAAAGACCGAGAAATCCAGGCCGAAAATTGTACAAACCATCGATTGAGGGTCCGTCTGATTCCCAGTCGCTGTAGACGACATATGTTTACCTCATCCTAAACCTCCAAATATGATAGTTTCTTCACTTATAAACGGGGGTTTTCACAACCTGTTGCTTAACAATGTAGAAGTTGCGCACTAATTGAAGGAAGCTATTGTAAAAGTTGCCGCAAAAGCTCTTCACGTCAAACTTTACTTTAGTTTGAGACCTTATTCACCAGTTGTTTAACCCTCAAACACCTGTACATGTCCCCGACCAAGTTGGACGTTGAACGACGTTCTGCACCAAACACCGACGTAGCCTACGAATATCTTTTACTACTCTGTAAAACAAGCAGCGTTGTTGTACCAATTTTGCATACATTTTCAATAAGTAGGCTGCTTTCCCAAATTGCATCTTTTTTCCTGACTAGCTACCGGGATTTCTAACTCTGCTTTGTGTGCACCTTTGCCTTTGGATGTATTACTTTGCGCGCTTCGAGAAGGGTGGTCCAGTAAAAGCTGCTCACCGAGACTGGTTGACTGATTCAACATAGCCAGAGCTAAACGGGAAGGGTGCTTCGAAATACCGGAGCAAGCTAATGATAGGTGAAGGGTTATCCGTTGATGGTCTGATATATGGATGCGGGGAGCCAAGTAGCGGAGGTATAAATCGAACAAAAAACTGAAATGCTCTAAACAAAAGACTAGGGAGAAATCCTTGAGCGTGAACCTCATCATCTGCATTATTTGGTATCACAACGGCCCGACTTGACTGTGCCTATGACCAAGTTCGTTGTAAATTGCACTTCACAAAAAAAGGCATAGTGGCCGAAAATGTTTGCTTTTGCCTGATGACCAGTCACATTCTCTAGCGATTTGAAGGACGCAGAAGGTAAAATGCATGCTAAGAAATGGTTTTCGACACAAATATCTGTTCCACTTTTGCCCTAAACGTGCCTCGGTGCAAGTCAAAAGGCAAAGGTCATCGGACGAATAAACCACTGGTTCCTTTCAGTTAGACTGTCTTCTGCATCGCAGCTTCTAGTTCACAAAGTAGCCTTGTCTTTTCCGGCGTCGCAAATTACTCATTTAGGTTTCTGATATGCTCCTCCCATGAGTAGTTCAGGGAATGTCAACTGCAGCAGTTCAAACGAGGCGTCGGCTAAACCATCAAACACCACCGAGGATAAAAAACAGTGATTGCAACGCCTTGCATTTTAGCTTGTTAATGTCAACAACGCTTTAGCCGATGGAAGTGAACATCGTAATTACGGCATTGATTGCATTGGTCACCTCGAGTTTTGAGGCCGTACGAACAAACTCGCGTCCCATCCATCACAAAACGAACACCACATGTGCACTAGTTTTACGAACTGAAAAGGCGGCTACGGTTAATGAGTTGCAAATATTGAACGTAGAGCTGAATTTGGTTCGAAACTATAAACACCTGGTAAGGCCACAAGATTGCTCGCTAGTGCTCTAGGTTTCTGCTTTCAGTCTGAAATGTTTTCCCTGATGATCGGCGACTGGCATGCAAAGCAGTGATGCTGGTCAGGCATTGTCGATAAGGGCTCCGTTTCATACCTACCACTGATGAAAGTGAACAAAGGGCATATTTTGACCTCTTGTGCCATTCAGGTCACATCAGAAGACACTATCAACAGTGAAAGGCTGAAGGAGATTTCAGATGGTGACGTCCAGGAGCATGTGCAGCTACAAATCAACCATACCTGGGACTGCGGAATTCCAGGCGAAAAACCCGGGTTAAGTTATGCATACCGATGAAATCGAAGCGTACATAGTTTGCAGTAAAATGAAGCACTATTTCAGCGGTAGTGTTTTATATGTGCATGCACACAGTAGGCGCTTTTTCGCCTGTTTACGGTTTTATTGCAGACACCCTTCGAAGTTTCCTGGGAGGAAAGAACAACAGGGCAATACGGAGAAATAAGTTGTGCGTAGTCCTACGCTTTTTACTAGTACCTCACTTCTGTTTGTTACTAAGTTGTTTTTTCGAGAGGCAAAATATGCTAGATGAAAGAGTAGATCGTTTCCCAGACTACCACTGAAGTTAGTCCGATGTCATGAGTAAAATTAGGGAAGCTTGTTGTTGCTGTCGGGAAATTGGTTTATTCCAACTGGGACCCCAATGAGAACACACAAAATACAATTGAGCTGTGCAGGGAATCATTAACAGAATGCGACGTTCGGGTTGAGTCGGCCCAATCAAAGCCCAAAGAACCCCAACCAATTTTCATTCAAATCTCAATAAGGTCTTTAATGGGATCTGGCTAGGATTGCCACATGGCGAAGAACTCAGGAGAAATTTGCTTAGGGAAACTAGAAAAGCTCACGTAAAATGAGAGGAAAAGGAACGTTAAGATGTGCACATCTCAAAAACTATAGAGTGATTTTGGAATATGTCTGATATTAGGTGGCTTTCAGTCCATTAACCAACATTTCCCGCCTTATTTCAAGAGTAAACTGGATACTTAAAACAGTCCTCAGATGTATATTTCGTTAGCTTTTTTCAACTTCGTTTGCTGAAGAAGAGCGAATAAGGAGATAGGGTTTCGGCCACTAATGAGTAGACTACTGAAGGACAAGATCTGGAAGAGTACCAGCAATCTCTTCGGAAGAGTCTTTAAAAATATTTCCTGATATATTTGAACCTGGAAATCCCAGGAGAAGGCTTGTATTGAGATTCCGCGATGATGGATTATATCCTCGCCACGGTGGGACGTGACTGTTAGATCCTACAAATTATTGTTTCAGAATGAATAGTCAATACTTGCAGGAATTACACAGAAAAGCCCAAAAAAGGCAAAATGCAAAAGATTTAGGCAACCCGGTCTTAGAGGTACTGCGAACGTGAAGTCCTATAATCCTCAAGAGCATACTGGTGGTTGAGCGAAAAAATATCAAGCGGCAATTTATTCCAAAGCAAAGAACACTTAACTAGGGGGAAATCAGACCACAAACTTGTCCCAGAAACTGGAAAAACCAAGTAACTGCCTAGTTATGCTGAGTGCCGAAAGCCTCTTACTAATTTAAGTTGTGGTGATGGGCCGTGATTGCTATGTTAAACTAGAATAATGGTAAAAAAGATTGTTTGTTGGTCTCAGTGGTCAAACAGAATTTACTTTCAAAAGATTTCAAGGCCGCCTTTAGCCCAGGATGTTTGAGTAAACCGTTAAGTTCTCGTTTCATTTTCAACCTCCCCAAAAGTGTGGACCTCTAAGCTGCGAAGGTTAGAGGGTGCTTGGGTCTTCCGTTCAGATCCTCCAGGCTTAAAAAGAGAATTCTTCAAGTGTACAAATCCCACTTCAGACCCCTTCTCGAATTTCGTCCCCCGGTCTTCTCTGTCATTCTCAAGTCTGACTAAGTCATTACTGAACTTACTTAGCGAGTTTTTAAAAAGCAGCTAATTGGGTGGTAGTCACAATTATTCTATAGAGGGCTGCTCTCGTATCGCAACATCGAGCCTTGTTGGCTTTGCCGCATCAAGCTCAGCATGGCATTCCTTTATAAATAACCGAATAGGCTATCGTTTTCCACCAATCAGTTAGGTATCTCCTCGGATACTGTATAATAACCCCGTAAAAGAGAGTATACAATTACCGCAGCCCCTGCGAGGACCCTTCAGTTTCAGTTTTCACGTACTGTTGTATCTGGAATAAACTCCCTTTCCACATCAGATTTTCTGGGCCAAAGTTTGCATCCCTGTATTTCATAGATTAATTCCCTTCTGGTTGAACTATCGTGCGTTTATTCAACGTTCATATAATCCAACTTCGAAATTACTAAAAAATATTGGCTTCTGAGTAATTACTCTGCTTCTTCGAACGGTTTTGCTCTGGAAGGACACTTGATTTTTTCCTTCCCGTTGATCACCTATTTTGGAATTGTGAATGTTTTGTTTGTTCGTTTATTAAAATTCGCTTTCGGCATATGCAAGACAGGACTCCATCCACTTATTGTTTTTCCCCACAGACCTCATAAATCCCAAGTATTTCGCATTGACTTAATCCCATCTAGGCGCTCTTTAAAAATATTTTGTTTTCAAAAACAGCCTTATCGGTTCACATCTTCGGAGGAGCCGCTGTAGAACTTCTCACACAATGTCAATAAACCTCCTATGCTCCACGATTTATCACCGTCATTAAGTCACTTCGCGTTTGCAGTCCTGGAATCGACCTCGAAGAAATTATAGGAATTGCGTCAATTGCTATACGTCCGTCCACTATTTTATTCTCCCTACTAAATATTAGCAAAAGTGTGATCGTTGGCTCGGCGTCCCTTGATATCCTTTTGCTTATTTGGCTGTCTTCCACATCAAGTCCCACCACACAGGTTCTTAAAACTTTCTCAGCAATTTTGGATTGAGGAATCCAGTTTCTATCTTCTCGCTTGACGTGGCTCATTAACTGAACTCAGCATCCAGTTACGACATTACCTATTCTGCTCCCACTCTTTCATTCACTTTAGTTTCTTCCACGATTACATGTGGAATTTCTTTTTCGTTTCTACACATTGGTTTCTCCAGGCCCAGTCTTGATCAGGTTACTGGGTCTTTAGACTTTTACATTGTCAAGGTTCATTGTTCCCTTTTTTCGTCTTACAGGCCATAGCCTCAGCTATGCCCTAGTTCGTTTATTTATCTATCACTATTAGGGTTGATCTATTCCGCTGCCTTCTGTAGTAACTTTTCCACTCATTGTGGAACTTCTGATCGAATCTTCATCTAGTTACCGAACCTTGCATGTTTTACCCCTTCAAGCTTTAACTGTATTCTCAGTCCCACTGCCGCAGCTCTGCCCATGCCTTGTGCCCTTTCTACCCTGTCCGTTCATTTCAGCTTCCTCCTATATTAGGCTTTATCCATTTGGCTTCGAACCCCCGCTAGAACTTTGCATGCAATCTCGGGCTCATACCTTTACTTAATTCTTCCCAGCAGTGATTTTCTCCAGTTTTGAGGGCCCTCTGTTATTTGTCACCATTGTCCGCAAGCATCTCTAAGGCACTCCTGCTGGCCGCGTACCAACCCCAGCCCAGGTGCCCTTGCTGTGTTCTAATGTTCACTTGGCAATTTTATTCCTTCTCAGAATACCGCAGCCCTTCGTATGTTTAACGTTTTCCCATTATCCCCCTGGACGAGTCTCAAACTTACGCTCTTTCCGATAGTAGTTGATCTTCATCTGAGACAAGCCCAGACAGCATCCTGCTTTTACTTCCCTTCCGGACTCCCGAATTCCGCTGCTCATACTAGATGACACTTCCTCGACCCCAGGACCGCCAGTTTCAAACCCGGCTGGAGCTTCGGGCCGTTGTATCAAACAGTGTACTTTCGTTCCAGTTCCAACGGCGCGGGGCTTGGTCAGATCCACCACTCTGGCCACCGGGGGTGCGAGGTGTCTACAACCATGAATGGGCACAACAAGGATGGCGGATGTCTCCTCCCGCTTTCACTACTCCAAGCGTTCTTCTGGTCGGGTTTCCAGTACACAGCCAGCCCGGCCCAATAGCACCGCCCGGGAATTGCTTACTTCAGATTTTCTGGCTACTCAGTTCCTCACGCGCACCACTAGGTACGGCGACTCTGTTCTCATCGACTACTGCGCTGGCTATCCATAAATGTGTGTACTGCCATGATTACTTACTTCCACTACGGCTGGCCACATATAGCGTTTAAACGTTTTTCGTCCTATTTTCCACAACTTCAACTTCCGTATACCTTGCTCTACCGTTGGCGACTTTCCTCTTCTTACATCTTTGTCCTCGTTTCTGGTTGACAACTCTTTATAGTTCCCTCCAACCCCTCTGATCCCTAATATTTATCAGCCTCTTTAGGATGCACTTCCGTTCCCCTCCCCAAAAACGAGCACGTTACCACGAGTAATACAGTGTTCAGTATCACCTCAGCTGCCGCCATGCTTACATACCCCGTCCGACGTCACTGTCTGGAAGCCATCTCCTTTCTTGTTCAGCTGCCACATTTTGATCGATGAATTTTCCTCCACCTCTTCAGTTCAACTGACCATCCGTTTTAGGATTCTTCATTGCACATTTCTTATCATCTAAGATGATATTTCCTTCTTGCTGCCGATCACCGAAAGTTAGCCCGTTGAGCAGGCTTCTTTCTCAGTTGGAACCCAGTCTTCAACCTAAAAACCAGAGGTTTTGAAAGTGCCATATGCCTCTTTTTTCTGTGCACCTCTCCATCCTTCTCAACCAATATTCAGTGCTGAAATTCCCTTGTGGTTCATCAGTCCTTGTGTAAACCCCATTCCCAAAACCATCTCTGCACTACTTCATTGAACTATTCCTCACCGTATTTCATTGTAGCCTTGCGTTACCGTAACACCAACCCCTATCGACTTTCACTGCTTGAAAACCACCTTTATACTCTTCCAGCTTTCGGTGAAACGGCTGGAGAATATTTACTCGTCTCCACTGTTCCGCTGGTTGTCAGTTTTGACATGTTTCAATGCATTAGTCTAACCTTATGAAGCACCAGTCCTCTCCGTTTTTGCTCACCAGGACTGAACTCCCAGCAGACCGTTACACATACACAGTTCGTGATTGTCCTGAAAAAGGAAAGAGTATTGGACCCACTTTTAACTCGATTTCACGGCTTCTTCTTCCCACATACCTTCTCCGACCGTACTGATGCATTGGGGTATCAATTTCCCTGCTAAGACGTTTGATCATGCCCGTTCTCGTTATCTGTCGCCATCTCAAAAATAGTTATTGCTCCAACTTTACTTCTCTCAAAGTTCCACTCACGTTTTACAGTATCTCTGCTGACATGTAATCGTTTCAACGAAGTTTGTTTTTCGGTCGCCGTCATCAAGAACTGTCACATATCCCGTTGAGCAAAGTTTGCTATTTTACTGCTGCTTCATTCACTTTTATACCTGTCCATTTTCTGGCCATATCTATCTCGTCCTCGGCGGCCAATTATATTTTTTTAACGTTCTCCATGACAATCGCTGGATTATTGAAATTTCTGTTTCTCTATTTCACTCTCCATTAGTGCCGTCCAATTTCGCCTATTTTATTTTTATATTCCGAAGTTGCAGCTACCTCTAACCACTTCGAGCCAGTCTGAAATCTGATGTTGGCTTTTACTTTCGTCGGGCCGCATTATTACTCCAGTCTAAAGTGCCTTACTTTCTTCTTAGGCTACCGTTTATTCCCATCATCTTTTTTCTCAGGATAAAGCCATATTGACCTCGGGAGTACCGTTTGATCTTGTCATCAAGCGCTCTGTGAGCTTTCCCCGAAATAAAATGTGGTTATTATTTTCATTATTTACAATAATTCTGTGATTCTTTTTGTGAATGATCGTCTAACTTTCTCATTGATTACATGGTCACAATGCAGCAGTTTGGATTGAGCCGTGACTCCATGGCCAGCCAGTTTCCTAATATAGGTCTCATCCCCTTATTTTACTTTCTCTCAACAGAAGCGTTCTGTCGCATAACTCACCCAATCTTCGGGTCTTCAAAATCAGAACAGCTATGTTCCGGGTAGTAGAGCGAGCAAGAGCTTTCAGAATCCAAGTCCATGTTGATGATGTGTTTGAAGTTACTTGGCCACCTACACTAAAGAGCTCTGGAGGAACAAAGCCTTCGTAAATGGAGTACAGCCTTCTTCAGCACAAAACCTCATTACCGAAGTATCGCTTGAATTTCTTGGTGGAGTGAGATCCGAGAGCAGATTACGGATATTTTATTAAAGAAATAGGGATCGAGACGCGCTTTGCCTAATATGCGGTTTGCATATATTTGAAAGATTACTGAACCCAGAATGCTACATTGAATGACATCGATAGTTCCATTTCAGGGATGTAACTGTGCCGGCTCCTTTATTCACCTGACTGCCTGAAGTCAAAAGAAAACACAACCAAGAATACGGAAGGTTATGGAGTCTACTGGTTTTGCTTGGGCTAAAAGTCAAAAGAGACAAGCTCGATCAAAAGCTCCGGTCGTATAGAGAGAATTTATAATCAACCCTTTGCATCTTTGGTGGTCGTTGCTTTCAGAGATGAAACAGCATTCATACGAGAAGTACGTAAGCTGTGTTTAACAAAACCCTTCTGGGTCGCATTATTAAAATAATACCTGAGAAGACTATTAGTATCCATGGGCTTTTTGGCCTTTCCTTGATCCTGGAGACAAATAAGGCGTGGACAATGGGTTTACAGCTCTCTGCGTCTTATTATGGCTCTTGTGAGACGAGGCGATTGTTGAAATTTTTCATTGACTGGTGTACAAGCTATATCACATAGATAGGTTGAATAGGTTTGACCACAAAGCTAGAACATTGGGAACACCGAGCTTGAAGACGGCCTTGGGAAGAGCACCTGGCCCAAGAGGTAGAAAAATCCGTTACTTTGTTTGGAGGCAAAAAGCTCTCCGGGTTGAGTGAGACCGGACAAGGATTTTTCTGAGATTAGATGTATAAAACGGATGATCAGGGAAAAATATTTTTTCACTCGGATGCAGATAATACATATAAAGCCACTGATGTCTTGTGCTTCGCATATTTAATCCTTGTTGTTCAATGGAGGAACAATGGATGACATAGACTGAATGTTTATGTTTGAATAGCAGCCAAAATCTTCGCCATTTTTCGGTTGTTCCAAGGATTCTCTTCTTTACTTCTCCCTCCTCACTCCGAATCAAAGATGATAGATAAGAAAGGTGAACCAGTCTTTTATACGAAGGAAAACCGCCTGATTTATGAGAGGCTCTCGGTATTTTCAAGAGCCGCTGCTGTAGCCGGTGTACCTCATTTGGTCTCAAGCGTTTAGCAGAATCGATGTCGGGAGTGACATTACGCAGACGGCAAATAAAGATAGAACAAAGCTAGTTTATTACCGTTTGTTGTTCGCAAGACTGAAAGGTAGCATCCCAATTTTTGGTGCACACAAGCAAATAAATTGATTAAATTTAGCTTGATAGAATGATTTGGTAGAGCGAGCTTTTGATGGCTTCTTGCAGTGATTGAAAATCTACGAGAAACCGCCCACGGACAAGCCCCGGGAAATTTTGTTTGCAACGAGTTTGATCTCCTGAGAGATTTAATCTCGGAAGTTATTGAATTTCTCTAGGGGTGACACACAATGGACCGGTCCCCAAGCTGGTAGTACTCACAAAAATGAGTGCATTCTGCAGAGGAGTGAATCTTAGTCAACAAATACCTTGTGCATTTGGGTCAACTGATATCAGTTGGGGTCCACTATGAAGGTCCGAGAGGACATTCGAGCTTGACTTAAAGATAAGAAATCGTCTCTTTTTAGGCTGAAAACAGACATGAATAATCAAAATTTCAAGGTGGTTAGTTCTGATCTATAGTCATACTGAGTATTCTAAGTTGTCCAAAACGGGGCGCCCAAAAAAAATAGCGGCAAGTTTTTCACTCATGTTGATTAGAAGGCTTCTAAAACGCTGATCCGATCCAACTTTTTTGAAGGCCGCGCAGACTACCACAGCAGTGTCTTCAGTGCGAATAGTGTCAGAGAATCAGTTAAATAGGACGAAACCATAATCTCCTTCGAGTGTTATGGGGCTCAATGGGTGCGTCTTGCTTGATACTGATCAGGCTTTGAGTATTACCAAATAGGGAAGCCTAGACTGGAATTCGCTGGTGTGAGCACCACTGAAGGCCCTGTTAGGAAAATGATCATTTTAAACTCGCGGTTCAGGAGGTGGAAGTTGAGTCGATGATGCAGATGGATCCACGCATGATAAGGGTAAAGAAAATGCATCATAGAATTCAGAAGTGCCCCAGATGTCATGAACTTTCTTTGTTTGAAAACTTGGACTTCTGGATCAATGCGAAGGAGGAGCCTCATGAGGCTTGGAGGTCTGAGCTGTGAAAGAATACAACTGTCAATGTGAAACAAGATATGGTGTATTTCAGAGCGAGTAAACTATGATTTGTATGCATCAAGCGAGATTATGTGTAAAGCGTTTACAAGTAGACCATCTACTACTGCAAACAACACGAAACTCAAATCCATCAAAATCATATCCAGCGGGACGCTATCACAGCGACAGGCCTTAAAAAGAGAGGCTTAAAGGAACATCCCTTAAAAAACTAGCCGTTATAACTGGCAGACCAAAAAGTCCCTAACAGAGCCTCAACCGATTGTATTTTCTGGTAGCAGGAGAAACGCCATCGATGATCTAGGCAGTTTCGCAGTTTATTCACAAGCTGGACCTCCGGGTAAGCGTCTGAACATCATGTGCAGCCATAACAGAGTCGATCCAAAAATCACAAGCTCTTACTGATAACATGTAAATGGTTGTTCTCTAGCTCAGAGCTTTTTCAAACTGACATTCATCCCGCTCGGGCATCAACTTACGACAAAGAGACGAAGTGCCCGGAAATTCCAAGCAGTACATTATCCACGCATAGAGCCAAAAACCAAAGTGAACGGCTTTGGCGGGCAGCTTCTGAACACTAGTATTGGGCCCAGACTCAATTTCACCCTTGAATTTTGCCAAAAAAACGTAAACAGAGGCCAACACAGCCACCACAGACGAGTTGAATAACACCCAGCTGCCACCGGAAGAACTCCGCAAGAATCCACCACCAACATGAACCTCATATCCTGATCTGACTCGCGTCACAGACCGTACGATCAAAAGTCACCGAGCAACGTCCAAAACAATCAGCTGGATCCTCCAACATGCCAGCTCATACCAGTGGACGTTCTTTTCTTCCGTAGACCACACTGCTACCAACACCACTTTACGCGTTTATAGCATATAATCTCACTATTAGTGCTTCGTTCGTGGGATTTTCCAAGGCCTTAGAAGCCCCTTGCTTAACAACCTATGGATCACCTGATGAAGTCCCTTATTACAAGCCGCTCTCTGTGAGCAAACAACCTCTCGTTCCCTGCCACAGTATTATCCTTCTGGTGTGAGAAACCCGCAATCCAAGCTTCACTTCACCCTTCCTAACACAAGCGCCACACTGAGCTTCTATCCCACACTCCCGCATCTGCATGTTGCACCTTGCTGCGCTCCAGTTATCCACCAACCCACATGTTTGTGACAATATTAACGGCATATTTCTCGACCGTGGTAAAGGCACGCATGGCAGTATGATCAGAGTGCGTAATACGACCAGATAGATAAAGTATTTAGAAGTTTTAGTGGGGGGAGTCACACGCTTTGGCAGAATGTGATTCGGTTCATATTTGGTTAGAGACGGTAACAAAGAATTGACCAAAAGTAAAGTTGTCTAAACCAACTTTATAGTAAAGTGCATCGAGGGTAATATATAAAATAAAAGTTCAGAAAGTGGTGTGCTTTGAATACTCAGGATCACCTAAAAAAGGAGCCGGTTGTGAAGCAAGCAAACAGATTAGAACTCCATAAAGGTACACAGGGATACATTCATGAATAAGACAACAGACGGAACCCCTAGAATATATGATCGATTGCCAAGTTGTATAACAAGTGTCATCCACTGATAAAGATCCGCAGCTGATGGACGATTAATGGAGTCCCAAGAAGTGAAAAGGCTATTAACCAGCGGACTACCACGTCGGGGAGGCGCAGCATAGAGCAATAGAGGAAACGGCGAAAAATGTTTGCTTGGACTAGGGCCTGTCATCTTTGCAGTAAAACAACTCCAAAACCGGTTCGAAACGGAGCCGCTTTGGGTTCGTTTTGGAGCCGCTTGTACCATTGCCCCCACCAGGTTCCCAACGGTTTTTGGGTGGCTTCTGGGTGGTTCCTGAGAGCTTTCTGAGCTGTTTACGAGCGGTTTGTGCCAGTCGCGCGAATTAACTGACAAGCCGGAGTTAATTCTGTCAATTTCCTTAAGTAACATCTTCAGATGCCTACTTTTATCTCCCAAATTACTGCTTTTAATTTTGGCCCCCAGTTTACCCATCTCGAGGGCATGAAGTGGAACGATGAATAACTTAGTATTTCAAAGAATTTCAGTGTAACAAACGTATACATCAAAGTGAAATGGGCAACATGCAGTTTGTGTTACTCGGCTTGTCGGTTTCCTTCGTATCATGTCACTTTTAATCCGTTTGGAATGGATACTAGGTAAACCGGCCGAAAACCTTTCGAATACCGAGGCTGCCAGAAGGTTGTATGCTAATGGGTAGGCCGGTATGATGACAAATTCATTTCATTCAGTCTCCCGTATTGGCCATCATAGGTATGGGTTTACAGTGTTTCGGGTTCGCTTGCCCACCGTGCTGGGGAGTTTTGCGAAGGGAGAGTGCGTCACAGAATCTGGACTATTCGTTACTGGAGTAGGTGCCCCTTTATGGTAGTAAACATGACCCCAATATCGAAAGGCTATGTTGCAAAACTCCCCCAGTAAACCTAGGCTGTGCACGTGGGGCAATAGCAGGACTGCCTGTGGATGAAACTGGTTAACCGGCTTGTATTCGAAGCAACCAGCAAAAGAAGCAACTGTAAACGAGTGTAGGAGGGAATCAGCGAGATAAGCCTCTCAAGAGGTTCAACAGAGCCAAAAGACACGAAGATAAGGTGTTTCTGAAACTGGAAAAGGAAAGAAGAGGTGACCGTCCGGAAAGTTTCCCGTCGTGGGGTTGGCCTGATCAAAATAACAAACAGAAATGCGGAAGTTTGAGAGAGGGAGAAACAGTTGACGTAGTGACCGGACAATGGTCAGAGTGACCTCCTTGCGAGAAGAGGGGATAAGGTGCTTGCTGGCAGCATAAAGCTAACAGCGGTTGGACAAAATATGGGCTTCAGACTTCAGACGTGAGCACTTGAAAGCTTGCACCGAAGTTTGTGAGATTTTATGAGGAATATAATATCAGAAGTGCCCTCGTAATCACGGTTATATATTTCATTTACAAAAACAGCACGTACTGTCTTTGCTGAATGCACTCGGGGGCCAGGTAGTGCTGTGCTGGTTTTCTTAATTCTCCGCCGATAATATCTTCTGTTTGGTATTTCTGAAAGAATGATCCTTCACTCATGGAGATAACTGGTGCTCATTTTTATTGATCTATTCATCTCTGGCATGGTGTCATCTACCAGCATGTATAACTTAATATATATGTATATATACGTGCATGTTCACTCATACATTCATATATATCGCTGGACACTCAAAGGGTGGTTTTGTAGCTATGTTTTTGTGAAAGCCATGCAATGCTCAGTACTAATCGCTACATAACATTGGTCATTCATCTTCTGATGGTGAGAATCAGAAGACAGCGTTATGCCTGAAGAGTGGTGAAGGTGGTAAGTTACTGGGGGCAACAAGGACCTCGGTGCAAAAAAATGCCTCCTCTGTGGCCAGACGGCATTACGAGAGCACCGGCGTTAGAGAAGTAAATCACAGTCAATAGGTATGCTATGACAAACGGAATGTTGCCAAGTACTTTCTCAATCATAATTCATGAAAAATAGTCACTCCCGGTGTCCCTGCTTTTAAGATAGAGTCACTAGAGTTTAGTCGACGGCTGATTTAAGGTCTGTGTGTCTATCAAGCAGTGGTCCACTAGCTACCAAAGCGTCGGAGTGGACCTTCCATAATAGTTAGTGTGTTCGTATTATTTTATTTTTTTCAGCTGGTCAAGAAATACAGGTTGGACGAACCTTATGCGCCGAAGTTGACGTAGATGCTGTTTTACAGTCCTTGTCCGAAGATTTCACAACAATCACGTTATCATGAGGCAGCTTTGTGATGTGTTGCATGTTTCAAACAACGATTTTCCAGGCATCCCGCGCTACCCAAGGACAGTATCTCGCAGAAGACGATTGTGAGATGTAGCTATTAGTTTCCACTATGAATCATACTTGGAAAAACTCTAGTCGTTCGATGAGAGACCCACAAGATTGGCAGAATATTTACGCCGAAGAATTCAAGACTCCAGCAACATGCCTTTAGGGAGGAAGGTAGCTTTGCTTCCGATGGTATTTTTGCCCCCTTTCGTGTCACGCGCGTTCATCCCCTTTTCTATGTGCATTTTTACTCCATTATGCAATAACTTAAAACTAGCATCCTACACAAACTTCTCGCAAAAACTGCAACTTGATGAACAATGCATTTTTTGATTTCTAACGTGTTAAGCCACTTACACATGGTTTGCCAGCAAATTGTCTGCCCTTGGATGAGAAGCTATGAGACGCTCGCAGTATTTCTTCACGCACTCACTTGTAAAGGACTATCAGTATCCAATAATTTTCATGACTCCATTTTCCCGATTTTTCCTGCTTTCACATAAATTTGTTTTTTCCTCCTTCCTTACTCTGAAAGACGTATTTGTCCTTGAGTATGACTTCAGAGAGAGCCCATTGGGCCCGGGGTGGCACTAACCGGCTACTAGTTCGGAAGTGCGCAGCAAAAGGCCTTTAAAACACAGGCTCGTTTTAGCCACCAAGGATAAGTCACTGAAGTTTGTTATCTCTGAATAAGCTCCAGACGCTATTTGTTCCCTCACGAGGTTTGCACCAGTACTGAGGTCTGTAGCTGGAAGACATGGAGCGTTGCTTTATCAAAGCCAGAAACCAAGGTCAAGCAGAACGAACTAAGTTAAAATAAATCTGAAGCTTCTTTTTCCGAAATTGCTTTATTTATTTGCTGTAATCAACACCTCTTCAAACATTCTGAAGTTCGGTAACAATTTATGATGAATCATATTTTTCTCAAGTGGTACATTGAAAGTGCTCCCAGTTGGGCTCGCGTTGGGACAAAGCCGGGCTAATCATTAAAAAAGATTGTTGGCGCTACCAGTTCTCAGTCAGAAGCGCTTTGAACAAAGCAAAACGCTGGAAAAAATTTCTGGAAATATGTGCCTCTCCTTTTCCCAATCCATTTTAACTGCCAGTCTCTTAGCCCACTCGCTCAATACCTATCTTTTCTATGGAGACCACTAGCTTACCACCAACATTTTGCGAACATCTGATACATTTTTTTATAAAAGTGGTACACCAAAAACTTGATAAACAAAATGCTTTCTTTTGTAGCGCGAATATATCCTAATAGTTAATGTGACACTTTAAGTATTGTACTTTTTGTGAAATTCCGCGAACCTCTGCGGTATCCTTCGAGGCACTTGTTGCGAGTCATTTTAGCCCAGCGCCGGCCCAGTGTTATCCCAACGGTGTTGAAAGTTGTGCGGCTTGGGTCAGCACGTTCCTCAAATTAGGTTCATTTCCCTACTTCACCGAGTAAAGCTGTTTTGGTACCTAAATTACCAGATATTGCCCTGTTCTTTCGTAAACATTTGTCAACCAAACTACCATTGAAACCTGCATAGAGAGTGTTTTGTTATCCTTTCTTTCCTTAAATGTGACGGTTTTGCCCTTCTATATCTTGTTGTAGCAAGTATGGTAACCAAGTAACACAAAAACGAAGAACATCTTCCAAAAATTCCGAATAAAACAGTCCTGGAGTGGCAAATTCGTACAAGCATACAGTATACTTTTTTATGATAAACGTAGTGATTTTTACAGACAGTTTCTTTCTAATAATTGATTTACTGATGGTTCTGATCCGAGAGATGGACAATGGGTAAAAAAACCAAGAACCAGGTAGCTAAGAGAGATTGGGGAAAGAGAAGGTTCTCAGTTACAGCGATTTTTTCGAATGTTTTGCTTGGCCAAACTAGCTCGGTTTTGAACGCAGGTAGAGCCGCCCAACGTTTCTAATAATAAACCCAAAGTTGGCTGAAAGTTCTCCCAACTGGAAGCACTTTGGACCTGCTGGCCACAGTGTCATAGCAGTTCAGGGCAGATAGTTCCTAATTTCTCAACACATCATCGATCTTGATTTTCGTTGTTACCAGCTGGCATTTGGTCTGCAAGTTTATCGATAAGCCACTATTGTTTGTTTGTACCTTCTTAAGCTTTGAAGTTTGGCATGCATGCGGATCTGGAATGAACTAAGAATTTGGTTTGATGTGGTGTTTATGGTGGCAGTTGCGGACCGCAGGTTGAATTAGTCAGAACTTAGGAAATCAATGGCCAGCTGAAGGTTGCTTTTCGGGGAGGAGCCTTCCCAGTGCAACAGTGAAGGCGTGCAGGTATGGCTGTCCCAGTTGTTGTCGAAGATAGCTTACTGTGTGAGCGGAACTCATTGTGATGTGATTTCAGAGCTGAGAAGACGCACAACGCATTGGGTGATCGCTTCCTGAGAAGAGGTCGAACAGTTTGGCCAAAACGTAGGATAAAACTACGATAAGTAAAAGATCTTAGACGTTGTTTCCAGTGTTTTTGACGGCAGCATACCGGATTCAGCTCCACGCGCGAAAGCATGATATGAAATCCGGTGAGCCGTGCTGGGCAGATAGGGTGTTCCAGCAGATGCCCGGGGCATTGAGGCCCCCAGCTATGAGTTTGGAGGAAGGTGGTAATGTGGAAAGCTGCTTGAATCAATATTGAAGTGGGCAGCATCCATAGCGATGGAATCTGTTAGCCGATAGGCACAATCCTTATGAACGTAAGAGTTGCGTGCGGAAATTTTCAACTACGTAGAAATCTGAATGGTGTCAGAAGCTAGGTGGGGGTGAGAAAGATGGGCAGGTTGTTCATGTAAACTACACGAGCTCCCCTCAAATATCTGGTAACCACTGAGGGGGATTTGATCTGACGGGATGGAATCCGTTGACCAATTTTGAGAGACGATAGTAACATCAAAGTTAGATTGCTCGAGCAATGCCGTGGGTGGTGTTTAGTTCATTTTTTTCAACAATAAGTGAGAGTTTTTGAGTTCGAAGCCAAGAAGAGATGATTTCAATTGTGACGGTGATAGTATTAGGGTTGAAGGAAGTAGGTGGGTTGGTAGTGATAGTGAAGGCGGTGATTCCACTGACAAATACGGTGGTGATGGCAGAGAGGCCCTAGCTGTTCCAATGTTTAGGTGATTTTGAGCTTTAAGGAGGCATCGTAGGGAAAGGGGGGAGGGGTATTTACTCAGAGAGTGGTAGGAATGCGGTTAGCAATGTCAGAGGGCGCCGGCAAGAAAATGACACCATGGTTGGATAGTGAAAATGGGCAGAAGGCGAGAGTGAGAAGATCCAGTGAGGCAAGGAGATTATTGAAAAAATAGGTGTCGGTTGGGGTATCGAGCTTTTGGTGTAACGAAAATAACATTGAAGCGGCAAGTGAAGCTTTACAGAGTCGAACAAATTGGAGTCCAAATGAGGGACATTTGATCGGGCCTGCATGTGAGGGTTAAAGGCAATCGGGAGGCCGGCACCACTTTGCCATATTGTGTTGTTTTCTTGCTGTCTGAATGTGCTTTAGGTTAGTTAACCTTGGGCTTTGGGCGGTGAAGTGGTATTTTACCGGGATGAACCTGTGTTGACCGGAAGATCTGTGACTGCAGCATGGACTACGCACAGGCGCTTTCCAGAAAAGGACTGGAGAGTGTAGTGAGTGGGCCCCGAGGCTTGAATGCACTTCCAACAGTGCCAGGAACAGTAGAATAATTAGGTATGGACTGGGTTGGAGAGCTGTTGCCGCGAGATCTAAAAATGGTTCGACAACCTTACTTTTGGCTAGAAGGTGTGACTTCACCTAAAATGGTGGGAGGGAGTCGCAGGAATCTTCATCAGCATTCTGATTGCTTGGGAGCTTCTTCCGGCCTAGTGCTTCACTTAGGCTATTCCGAAGACTGAGGTGTTTGCCCGGCAACTCAGTTGGCGAAGAAATGGGCGTATTGTCTAGGTCCATAGGGACACTGCGATTTGTAGCAGAAAACCTCGCGGGCTGATAACCGGTGTTAATTACAACAGCTCCCTCACTCTCCTAACTATTGCAGCTTCACTACCTCTAGACCCTGCTCCGCTCTCTCTCAAGACCATTCCCACACTTTTTCTCATCCCATCCTCCATCCAACCCACGACCACTTTTTGGAAAGCCTACTTGATTACTGCCAAAATTGGCCAAAATGTACTCCAAATAAAGTGACTGACTGGCTTTGAGCGCCTTATTATTAAGCTGCTAGTAGCCCGAACCACCCAGTTCTTTGAGCAAGTTCAGTACTCTCTCGTGGCTTCTTATGTTACACAAAAATAAGAATAACGTTCCATCCCGCCAACTTCCTAAATAACCGGGGTCTCTGCATAGGACCGTCCTACGGTAGAAGGATCCCGAGTTCCATGGCACAGACCTCAAGCTGGTGTTGCGACACCTCCCCGATTTGTGAACAAACTGCCACGGACTCAAAACACTACACGAGAGCTTTACAAAGCCCAAGCAGCAATGGACTGGAAAAGCTCGAGACTACCAAAGTGATCAGGCCATCACAAACCAGGTATCAATTGTTCGACCGAACTTTCAGCGCACGTGACAATCTCCAGCTGTACACACGACACTCTCCCTCGATACAAGCCGGTATGCGGTATCTGCACTCAAACCCAGTGAGAATACCTGTGGTTGGCACTCCACGGTATTTTCCCGCTGAATCCCTCGACGAAGGCTATTGTAGAAGCTGAGGGAGTGTGGCTTTCCACACTTGGTGGACCTGTTCCATTTAATATTTTAATAAGTTCCACCGAAGTGAACTAGCCAGGGCACTTCATCGGTAGTTTTTTGTTCTCCTCATCCGCCATATGTTCTTTCTTAAGTTAGTTAGTTTTTTGCCACATACATAGATAGAATAACTAGATACTTTCAACTGAGTACATCATTTTTGAAAGCACAACAGTTTTATTATCGTTTTTTCGTCATTATTGCGCCGGTCAGTTTTCATTTGCATGTATTCCAAAGTTTTCCTTATCAGGCCTGCCCAACAACTTTTGAAAGCTTCAACCCAGTTCAGTTCTATAAGGAACCTTTTTCACAAAAAGCAAAGTGTCTTCCTCTAAATGTGAACTAGAGTGCAATGCAGCACGTGAAAACTTTGGATTTCATGACGGAAAATCCGGAGGCTTTCGTCGCTACTCTAGGGCCTAGTTTTCATGAGGTTTCCACGTGTAGTCAATGCTCCAAATGTGCTGGATGGCTTCCAGCAATCCAAGTCAGTGTGATCTCGCAAATCAAGGATATCGTCGTGGCTTCTTTCCCGGACTGCAACCCTTACGACACCCTCGGGAGAGTCCCCATTAGACGTGTGGCTGCTTCAGAGGAGTAAGTTGTCCAGCGAGTCCACTCTTAAATCCAACCGAGAAACAATTACATCACAGTAGTTCTGTAAAATTCTTTCACTGATAAGCACGACATCCACGGACGATGCGGTGTTGCGTCGACTATGGATACAGCTGCTTCCGCCTTGCGCTCAAGGCAGTTTGCCATTCTTATACAAGGCCAGGCTTTGCATAAGTGCGCCGGTGCTGCAGACAAGGCCCTGAAGCAGGCTCGTGCGTTTGGTTCACCATCTTACGGGCTCGCCAAAGCTGGTTTTGCCGCACGAGGATTCGCCGTTACCCTCGCGTTGACAGCCAACCGGCACGATGCAACCGGTAGAGGCTTTAGCATTCAGACTTTGTGTAAGTAGGTCAGCCATTCAAAGCAAGTAGTCAAGCAACACAAGATCGCCAATATTAGCCTGTGATCCCCGAGCTAAAGCAACCGCATCTTTACACCGAATGATTCGGGATAAAACTCACTACCCGGCTAGTATTGTCGTCATTGCAGCTTCGAATCCCAGGAGAGTAAATATTTATAATAATAACAATAATAATGATGACGGTTTAATTCGGGGACACCCGAAGCATGCTTGATTGCATGATCATATGGCACAAGCGGGGTCGCAAAAAGATTCCTTGGATATTCGTTTGGGTACATGCATCACAAAATTGCATGAATGAGTGCCCGACAACTTTGAGCTTGAAGGTCAGATGGACACACGGCCCAGTAGCGGGTGAAGTGGACCCCACGGTCGAGATACGCAATGAAGTAAGGCAAGGATGAAGTAAAAAAGCGCAACATTTCGGATGGCATCGATGCAAAGTCACGGGGGGGGGAACTGACAAATAAGCCTTCGAAAAAGCCCCACGAAAGATTGAGGAATTCTTGGCGATGACGGACATGCACTTGAACCAATAGCCCAAATGACCTAGAAAGTAGCAGAAATATAATACCGAAGGATTTGTGGCGTCCTCTGATGAGAGGAACTGCGTAATTGAAATAGTTCTTTTATTGCCACTGAATCAGTACTTATTATTCATCAAAAGGTTGTGGAGGACGCCCTCATTAACAGGTGTATTTAGATGCCCAAGCCGGAAAATTTGGTGGAACAGAGTGACGAAAGTTGATTGGCGGATGAAATACCACTCGAATGAAGGGTTCGTTTCAGGTTAATTAGTGAAAACAAGCTGACAACAGGGTGGATAGAGGAGTTGATGTGCGATGATTTTATGAAGTCGTATGGGAGTGGTGCTTCAATGATACTGTCAGAATATGTAGACGATTGCCTAACGGGATATGCTGGTAAGAGTCTGATATGGGGAATTTGAGAAATGTTCGGAGGGTCAGTATCTTGGCACAAATACAGCTGGTTTCCAGCAAGGGTTTGGAGAAATCGTATTCGCAGTGGTCTTTGACATAGATGCCTAATCGTGCCTAGAACCTGTGCCCAAGTTTCCAGCTGCCGACTCACGTTTCCAACAAGTGCATGCTGAACTAGCAGGGTTGCTGCCTATTCTCAAAGGGTGGCACACATCTTCTTACCTGCTTAGACAGAGCCACCAGTTGGCCGGTAGCGGAACCATTGCACAAAACACCTAGCGAGACAGTTGCCCAAGTTTTCTCAGAAAACGGTTTTGCATAATTTGGTTATCAAGTCGCCACTTCCACAGGTCGCCGCTCACAGTATTTTCTTGCAGCTTTTGGGCACCCGTTGCATTTATACCACAGTCCACTACAAGTGGCAAGCAGATGTAGAACGTTGCCAAATGGCCAACATATCCCTAGCCATTCACAGAAACCCAGAATGACAGGATTCATTGCAGTTGGTTCTCCCAAGTTGCCGCAATGCCCCTTAAGCCTATCGACAAACTCAATCAGCCGAACACATATTAAGTTGCTCTCTTTGGCTTTCCGGTGACGTAGCTACCCAGAATCACACCTTTTTTTGGCTACGCCGGCTACGCCGTCAGGTAAAGCAACACAGACGTAGTATACCCCTTCCCGCGGCTAGGCAACAAAAAGTAACGGTTTATGAACCCCCTCTTAAAGACTATAAGGGCATCTCCTCTAGGACAGAGGCAAGTGCTCCTCCACAATCTACCCGCTCCGGCCCCCATGGGGTCTTATGAAGCTTGGAGGAATAGTTCGCCGTCGATCACAACGACGGAAAGAATAGGGTTACCATGGGCAGACTTGAACTAGCTCTCCTGGCCAAATCCATTCTGTCAGACTTCATCCCACAAACATTTCCACGACCAGCACCCACCTTCTCGGCATTCTATACGCTGACCATGCCAACACCTGGGACCCGTCTAGCCGGCCAACCTGATGCAACCTTCGAGACAGAGCAGCCCTACTTACTTCCACCAGCAGAAGGGTGATCAAGAAAGCGGTAGCTCTGCAGATACGGTATTTTTTCCATAAGTGAACAGTAAACCCTTACGCGTGTAAAAAACGTATTTTCTGTACGTCTGTTTCTCTACATTTGGGGTTCGCTTCCAATTATCTGCCATCCACCATTTCTTTTTATTGCTAGACAACTTTGGCAGTGTTCTGCAAATTAGACTTCTCGCGATCTCATCAATAAATTTCTGCAGTTCTAGAGGAAACGTCCACCGCTTTCAAAACACCAGTTCACTAACGACGAGAAACCAGCTGCCCTTCGATGTGTCTATGCACTCATCATCCACAGCGCAGGCACTGGTCACCCGTGGGCAGGATGCACGACACGGCACACCCTAACCAGGCCAAACCTGTTCTAGGTCTTTCAAGAGGTTGAACGAAGAAAACCTCTACCGATATAATCGTCGTAAGCACCGGAAAATCTCACCTCCCACGTCGACCCCACGAGGATTTTTGGTTGAGTAGACGGCTACTGTGGCTCTCCTTGCTTTTTGCTTCAAGTGTTTGCAGCCATTTTTCGCTGCAGGTAGCTGCGTCCTATCTTTTGAGTTTCCCCTGCTCTCCTCCTTAGGAGTTCCATGTTGTCCGTTCATTTTTGATGCAAACAAGATGGTTTCACTCAGCTGTTTTTTCTATTTTTTGAAGAAATTCGTCCACTTCGAAATAACCTCACACTTTCGTTAACTTTGTTTTTCTTCTGTCCGTTAGGCAACCAGATGTCATCCGCAAACGATACTACCAGGGCTTCGAAAATTTTGAAGCTCCATTCCGAACCTACAAACGGCCTTAAAGTTACGAGGAAACTTAGCATTTATCTGCTTCACCTGCCTTGTCGTGTGCGGCACGCTCATGCTTATGCCAGACACCTAAATAGAAGCCTTTATTGCAGGCGGTCTTTGAGAACGTGGGTTGCTCAATAGCGATGGGATGATCACCCCCAAACTATCAATGGCTTGACGGCACTTTCCGCGCACGTGACAACCTCTCGCGATACACACGATACTCTCCTCCGATACAAGCCGGTGTGCTGTATCTGTACTCAAACTCAGTAAGAATACGCGCGGTTGGCAATCCACGGTCTTTTCCCGCTGGCTCTCCCGACGAAGCAATTGTAGAAGCTGAGGGAGTGTGCCCCATTATAAGACCACACAGGAGCGACTCGGGTGGCTTACATTAAATCGTTATTTATGGAATGTTCCTCGATCAGCTTGAGACCGGAAAAGAGGAATTCATCCGAGGGAACAAGCAGACAGGCGTGGTGAAGAGTAAGTGGGATAATATGGCTATGAGGAATTTGCAAGATCGCAACCTGATAGCAGGATCCTGGTCATTCCCAGAGGTGAAACAGATAAGGCCAGATGACAACGTACAAGAGTTTGCTCATTATCAAGCAACCCAGACAATTAAAAAAAGATGAGATACCGCGTCTCCGATACCAGTGTTTCGGTGCACACAGATTTCAAAACCGTGAAAAGGACACGTGAGCAATAAAATTTCTCGAGAATAATTGTGGTATACGAAAATGTGACATCAGCAATTAGAACCATGGCAATCACGGAAAATCAATACTGGTCATAGAAACAAGGCTGAGATCAAGTGCTGAAGTGAGATTGAGCAGACAAGTAGTCTTGCAGGAGTGAAAGTGAGCGGTGATGGTCGACGATGGAACTAGTGGCCCAGGTGCATAGGAACCAGACGAAATCTTTGGTAAACGCAGGATCGCGAATCGAGATAGATAGCATGGTATATGAAGCAGAAAAAAATGAATGAGTTTCCAGGTACTGGGAGCTGAACTCCTCGGAGGACTTCAAGAAATCTTAACGACCCTTAACGAATACTACTAATAGTTACACTTTTCTAACTCACACTTTAGTGTTCTGTCTCCTGTAGTCCCACCGATCCGCCTTCCGACATCCTGTCTTCACCTCACTGCCGGCCACTGCCAGTTCCTGAATCAAACAATTATTCACATAACTACGCATCTGGCCCAACAACACAGCCATGAACGCAGCCTCATCAGAATGAAGCCTTATTGTACTCTTTACCGAAACCTGAGCCTTTCCCTACAGCAC
This sequence comes from Fasciola hepatica, assembly GCA_948099385.1. NCBI lineage: Eukaryota > Metazoa > Platyhelminthes > Trematoda > Plagiorchiida > Fasciolidae > Fasciola > Fasciola hepatica. The sequence goes on from CANUEZ040000019.1 coordinate 12,171,230, forward strand.
CACCAAAACTCTGTCAGATCATCCAACATTGAATCTTCTGGCCACAATAACCGGGTTATCCCTGGTTGATGGTAATATCCGGCCTGTTCTCAATAAACTTCATTGCCTGGAGCGCCTTGGTTTGATATTAAGTCCCAAAATCTTCGTAACTGAAGCCTGGCTTACTGAGCACTCTTCTCCAAGCAAAATATCAGTTGAGGAATATAGCTTTTACAGTCAGTAGGACTGATAAGCTCGGAAGTGGGTGCACGGATAATACTTAACACCTCATATCCGTCCCTCTAATCAGGCACACAATAATGGGCTAAAGTCTGGGTTGTCTATGGATTACTCAACAGACAATTATTAATGTGTCATAAGTTGTAGTGTTACAGGCATGGCGCAGCTGCAAAGAACAACAAAGTTGTCTACCTGAACGCTTACCAAAGCTCGTAGCACCATTTTCTCCACCTTCTTATGTTGTCCGCACGACATTGCATTGCTCCAGTACAAGCGTCTTCCAGCTCCAGGGTTTTGAATTTTTCTCCTTTGCGCGCAACCTAGTATAATTGTCATCAATTTGCGAACAGAAGACTAGGAGCTATAGATCCATGTGAATGCAGGTCCTATTTAACACTGAAATATCTTAAACTGGTGAGCCAGAACTGAACAGTCATTTTACGGTGGACTCCCGTAAGCAACTGAATCACATTTACTCTTTTAGATATGTATATGTACATATGCAAGTTTTCCCCCTGATAACCGGTAAACTCGGATTACTGTTTCAGTACTCGCTTTATTTTCATTCACAGCTAGCACTCGCCGCTGTAAGACTCCTAACCTCCAAAGCACGCTCAAAAGTTGTTCAGTATCCCTCGTTGATATATTTGGAGATGCTACCAAAGCAACTGCCGAAATAAGCAAAACCATAAATAGTTTTTCCTCTCGGCTTGACACTTATGATCAAACCATCGGCAAGTTTGGTCCATTAGCTTTCCTGCTTGACCCATCTCTGCACCACACTCAGGCAAACCTAATCTCAGCCACGAAGTTCATTGATACCGTTGCCTCTGAAATATTCAAACGCATCAAGAAGGCCAACAACGCAGTAGTATTCAACATTCCGGATAAGTTACCTCTCTCAACTGCCAAGAACTTAATCTTAAAGGCTTGCAACCTAGATTCTCAACCTTGCTACTGTGTCGGACTCAGCAAAACTTCACCGCAAAATAAATGCCTACTCCTGTTTCAGTTTAATACTGAAGTTGCTGCCAAGGAATTTATTAGCCGACAGTCTTTTGTCGTCGCAAATACAGGTTTCAAGCGGGCAAAAATAATTCCCGATAAAACTTCCCTACAAAGAGAGGTTCACAAAAGCCATGCGAAGAACCATAACTCTGGTAAACATTAAGCCAGTAGTCCCTCTCAGGTGGTCGATTTACCAAGCGTCGGCCACCATGCGTCTTCTGTGGTTAGTCGCAAAATAGTTTTCGACCTAGATAGTTCATCAGTCTCCACTCCATCGGAGCCGCGTAGCAAACGTCAAAACTTGCAGAACAGTCTCAATGAAACAATCCAAATAATGTGCCTCCTGAAATCCGCAAAACTGATAAAAGTCCCCCTGACTCAAAGACTAGTAACAAATTACCATACAAAACCCCCATTGACATGATTCCTTCAACTAGCTCAAGGAAAGTCTGGTAGAACCTACAAACTACCCCCACAGAATATAGCTCAAAAAAACGAACGCCGACCCTTGCAGGAGTCCGAAATACAAAACCGGATAGGGAAAACAGTCTAACACCTGAAGTAAAATCAGTAATCCCTCAACTGTCGACGTCAGAACTAGCCATTCCCTGCGTACCACAGAAAGGAGCGAGACTAGATGTATTTGCACCGTTATCCGTAACGAATTCGAAAATAAATAGAGTAGCTTTATCGGCAAAATCAGCCATCTCAACTCGCGGACCCGGACCTCGCTCTCCGAACCCAATCAGTCTTTTACCTCTAGGTAGAGTGAACCATGAAAACACTTCTTCCAACGACGAAAAAGGAAGTCTCTGCAAGACTGTCCAGACCGTTATGCCAGTACCTTATCCAAATGCGGTTCCGGTTGACTACTTACGGACTACCCAACCACATGCTTCCTGCTCTTCAATTCCAGATAGTCGCGAGCTTTCGGACTTAATGCTACTCCATCTAAATTTGCCGGTTTTTCCGTTTTCTCTGAATGTCCCGCCTCCCCCCATACCATATCTCTCCCCACACCATTCCACAGTCCGCCAGTGGCTACAATTTCTCCAAACCTGGCGGCCACCTTAAGGGGTCATACATTCCATGTACGTCATGGCCACGATAATGATAGTTCCATAATTGCAATTTTCAATGCTCGCTCCCTTGTAAATAAACTTACATCCGTCCGCTCCTTTGCACTGCAATCTCACTCGGATGTAATCCTCGTAACTGAAACCTGGCTTACTGATAGAACTCCCCTCCGACACATTTCCATACCCGGTTATAATATATTTGCTACGAACAGGTCTGAGAGAAGTGGCGGTGAATGTCTTGCTTATAGTAAGAGCAGTCTTGCAACACACTTACTCCAACTTCCTGTCCTTGATAAGGTCCAAGACTCTGTTTGGATCTCTATACTCCTGTTTCAGGGGCAGCTCGTCATTGGTTGTGTTTACTGTCCGCCGGGCTACAACTTGGGCAACGTAAATGCAATCACCGATGCTTTCTGTCACGTAGCTGAAATCCCGCATGCTGCTAAGATCATAGCGGGGGACTTCAACCTCCCTGGCATTTGTTGGACAACCCTGAATTCCTCTCTGAAGTTATGCAATTTTATCTCATGTATCCGTGCTGGCGGGTGGACACAACACGTAAAATCACCAACCAGAGGGAAAACCGTTCTTGACCTTATCTTTACTTTAGGCTTCCGAAATATAAAGGCAAATGTCTTTAGCCACCTTCCTGGTTGTGATTATAGGGTCATAACATGTGAATTGTCCGCTCAGCCGCATCACCAGGAAGGTCCTTAAAATCGAAAATCTTTCCGAAATGCAAATTGGGATACTTTACCCACCATCCTGCGCGACCAGACACGGGATGAAATTTTTCAGACTGAATTCAATGGGAGAAAGACCGATCGACAACAAAAGTTGCAACGTAAGTTCGAAAAGTTGCAGCTTGCCTATGAAAGGACCAACGACTTTTCTATCTTCCTCTGCCTCAGCCACCTCTCACGCCAGCTACTAAGCGAAAATGAAAACAAGCTGGAGAAGCAAAAACTGTACGCTCTCAACCAGCCGAATAAAATAGCCCACCTCTCTGGCCTTAATAAAACTCGAAACCCCCGCTGTACAACCAGAATACCGTATTTGCTCCTATCAGAGAACATTTATATTAGCTCGTTTCAGTTATTCGCCGAGGCATTCAATAATTTCTTCGCTTCTGCCTTCATAACAGACCACAATATTCCAACCCAAGATCTCACCTCCTTGACTGCTGACACCCTGCCAACCGTAGTATTCTCAGCCAACGAAGTCAGAAAGCTGTAAAATTCCACCCGGCCCCTGGCTCGCCCTGGACCCGATGGTATCCCACCAGCTCTGTTTCATTTTGGCGGCCGGGACATTGTGATGCTTTTGATGAACTAATTTAATCTCTCTATGTCACAGAGCATTTTTCCATCCCAGTGGAAAACTTCCGTTATCATTCCCCTCCATAAGAAAGGTGCTTTACATGACCCTGCTAACTACTGCCCCACAAACCACACTCCCATTATATCTAGGATAATGGAACGAGTAGTTAAAGTTGAGGTTGCCAATTTTATCCTCGCCCGTGGGTTAATAAATAAAAAACAACATGGCTCCTTAAAGTCTAGGTCGTGTCTGACCTGCCAACTTGATTTCCTCAATCTGATCACAACGTCAGCTGACTCTGGAATGGCATTTATCGTTATCTTCCTTGATATGACGAAAGCATTTGACCGCGAGCCTCAAGCCCAGCTGCTGACCAAGGTTAAACCTTACGGCATAATAGACCCGATCTTTTCTTGGTTGTCATCCTATCTTAGCATGAGATCGCAAGCAGTAAACATCGAGGGTTACCTCTCGTCACCCTGGTCAGTCACAAGTGGTGTTATAAAGGGCAGTGTGTTAGGCCCACTTTTATTTCTTCTCTACATAAACGACGTATTCAAAGTAATACGTCATGGCACCGCTTTTCTATTCGCCGATGATATTAAGACTGTATATTCATTTGAACCTCATACCTCGACCTATACCCTCACCAAAATAGCTGACGACCTGAACGCTCTTGACATATGGTGCAACACTTGGAAAATGAGTTTCCTTGTTGCTGAGAGTGCCATTCTCACATATAAAAGTCAAATTCCTCCTAAGTCCCTCGCCTTAAACGGCTCGTTCATTCCTACTACTCCGCTAGTACGAGATCTGGGTCTACAATATTCTTGCACGTTCACTTTTCAAGAACAAGCCACCTACCAGGTGGCTAAGACTAAGAGAACGATAGCCCTCATCTGCAGAACTTTTAGAATGCGCGACAGCCACCTTCTGATCTTTAAACCCCACGCCAGACCACAGCTCGAGTACTGCCCTCTGTATACACTCACATGCGCAAATCTGACAGGCTTGCGATCGAAAGAGTTCAGCGATCTTTCACCAAGCACTTATTCGGCTCATCATCCCCCTTGAATTATAGAGAGATGTGAGCTACTAAGGCTTGAACCCCTATGGCTACGACGTATGAAACTCAATGTTTATCTTCTATTCAACCTCCTACATTCTAGAGCGCATACGTCCATCACTGATCTACGTTTCGCTCAAGAAGCACCCTACCCTCTTCGTAGCCGAAATCATACTACTAAAGTCCAATAAAACAGGACAAAACTAAGAGAAAAGTTCTTCATCACCGTTTATTCCCGCATTTGGAACGGACTGCCCGAAGACATTCGGGCCTGCCAGACACTAGACCGTTTCAAAATTGCCCTTACAAAATATTTAGATGTCGCCAAAGTACTACAATTAACCCATATGTGCACCACGTTGGAACAAGCTTATGAGGGTAACCTAGATTTTTGAATAGAAAGAAAGCACGACCCGTTTGACATCCTTTGCAACATCGACATCGCCTACCCCATATGCTTTCTCCATCGCCAGCATATTAGTACCCCTTAGAATGACTTACACCACTGACACTGCTCTTGTTAGATTCTCCCTAATTCATGCGCTCCAACGTCTCCTATCTATTATCTCTATCATACTTAATTCGCTTTACTCGGTCAGAACCGACCCCATTCCCCTCCTTTATTTTGCCCTAGCGTCCCAACACTTAATTCAGTTCCAGTGGCTACCACCTACCTTCTAAATCATCATTCTTATTCCTAGTTTTGGCCATTATTTTTGTATTTCCATTCACTCCCAATGGCTCACAGTCCTCATTCTTCCCAAAGTAGTCTGTGTCCACATTACTAGATTTCCCTTTTCACCACTGACCGTTGATCCTCAGCTGGGAGCATCCCAGACTGCGTCTCTCTACCCTTATGCTTCCAGACACCAACCGACTCGCATCTCCCATTTGATGTATTGGAATGATCCGGAGATAACACCAGCGAAATATCTGGCCCAAACGTCCGGCTTAAGTTCTGGATCCCCCACGATCTCCTAGAATACGCCATCTCTACGCCTGTATGATCTCGACCAAAATCACCTGTGCAAATCCCGCCGGTGCGGGGCGCGGACAGATCCCCCGCTTTGGCCGGTGCACATCGGGCGAGCAGGACGTCTGCAATGATGTGCGGGCGCAACTAGGTGGATCGCACCTCCTGCCTCCAGGAATGGTTTTCAGGTTGAGTGTCCAGAGCACGGTCAGCACTAGCACCGGTTGCGGATTGAAAAAAAAAACAGAACAAAAGGAATACCGTTCATATACTCAAAATGTTGCTGTCTCCTCCGGCCAACATTGACTCTTTATCATGCTCGCTTCAAATTTGCCTTCATAACCTAAAGCTTTTTTCGTCTGGCAAAAGTTGCTTTCTTTGGTGCACAATTATCGCATACTTAAAAACCCATCAACACTTCTGGCTCATTATTCCCGGTCCACTTCCCGCGGTTCCATGCCAAACTATTCACCAGTCTTATTTGCAAACCTAACCACCCTCTAAGATAAAGCCCACCCCTTTTGCTACTTTTACCGATATACTCGAGCAATAACGCAATCATTGCTGTCACTAACTTCCGTACCACAATCTCTAGACAGTATATGACACTGCGAAATTTATCTTTTGAGATTCCCAATAATCGACGACTCTGTGTTTGCTTGCTTTCTCTGCCAGCTCCGCTGTTTGCCCACTCAGGGCTGTTGCATTGCAATGTCCTCATCTTGCAAGGTATCGCGTCCCACGTATGCATATCTGATAAGCTCTTGTGCCGCAGAGCTTTGTTCTGTCGCCACAGAGTGGTAAACCTTTTAAATCAAACATAAACTGATAGTCTTCTGCCCATCACTTCATCGTTTTTGCCAGTTGTGTCCATCCTATTGTTGTAATTGAGCACCATGCAAAGATTTTTTCGATAATTCCTAGTTCATGCTGATGCATTACATTCCTTTTTTCTGAAAGCAAGACAATCCACCCAAAGTCCATATGTTTTATCCGGTCACTTCCTTCACCATCACTTTGGCAACCACGGTCCGGATGTGTAGTCCATTTTGTTTATCACACACACTCCGCCCATATCCGGCTGCCGAACTTTGCAAACCTATTCATCGGTTGTTCTGTGTATTTTCTTTCCCATGCTCCATTCCGATAGATTGTCTCAGACACTTCCCATACTTGATACATTATTTTTCGCCAAGTGAAGTCTTTGCTGAGAATTACCAGTATGTAAATACTTACCTGTCATTCAACCGGTCATCCCTCTTGCAAGCCATGTTTCTGCCACTATCGTAGCTGCTCACCACACGTCGATTTTTTTCGTCAGTTACCAGTTTCTTGCTGATGCATTACATTCCTTTTTTCTGAAGGCAAAACAATCCACTCAAAGTCCATATACTCTATCCGGTCACTTCTTTCACCATCAATTCGACACCCACAGTCCAGTGTGTTACCCGTTTCGTTTTACAACTGGCTCAACCGATATACGGTCAATGTACCCAAAAATTGCTATCCTCGACCGATTTTCTTGGTCTTTATGTATTATGCCACAATTTTTTATCGTCTAATTTTTCATCGCAACTCCTCTCATACGTTGCAAAGCTCTATTGCTTGAATACGTCTCCTTCAGGAATGTTTCTTTTTCACGATATCCACGTGACGTCAATCTAGTTTAGTTCTCCGACAGGACGGTCTTCCTTTTGTAGGATTTGTGTGATTTTGTACCATTCTCCACCCACCGCACACTTTGGCAGAATAACTACGCCTACCTCCAGCCGGACTGACCGCTTGACCTTGAGTTTAAATTCACCGGGAGGTATCGCAACAATTGACTTGAATGCCTTCTCTTATATTCGGTCGCGTTCGTATAATTGTACAGTCCTACTGTAACTTTCATTCAGCTTTCAACTGTACTGTTTGATCTTGCATTGCAGCATGCTTCGGGGTTATCCTAAATAAACTATCATTATTAATATTATATAAGTGTTGTTTCACTAACGAACAGTTTACCTTCATATATCCCTTTACTTTTGATATACTATTGTACTGATGGCTAGTGACCACCGTAAGCCTGATCCGGGACCGTCAGTTTTGAAAACCTAATTAGCCGTCCCCAAGTTTTCATTGATGGTCCTCATCTCCGGTTTCGTATGTTAGAAGCAGAGATCAAAACACATAGAGTCACCGGCGAGCTTACCTGTAATATGTGGGCTACTGTTTGTCTTCCCCGTGATTTTTTTGCCAAGATAAGCGACGTGATTCTTGTGACCAATATACTTCCGCGAAAGGAGCGGCAAACTCTGGCCTTTTGTCGTCAGAATGGTCAGGACTGAAGCGGCTGATTCCGGAGGCTGAGTTAGGTAGTGAGAAGCCTTCTGCATTACTAAGGGAAATGTGGTAGCTGGCAGGACAAATTTTAGCGGAAAAATCCCTAGAATGTTTTGCGTACATCAGTCACCAACAAATATTCAAGCATCGCTCCAGATTCCTAGCCTTCTTAAGCTCACAGAAGCGGCAAAGTTGGCGGACGGTATTATGCTACAGTAAAATTCAAAAACTACTACCGTAACCAACCCGAGTAGCCCTCAGCTCACCGCTTTCACCGTAGAAGTACACTCCGAGGACACCCTGAAAGCCGCTCTTGAGCTGTTCACCGGGTTTTTATTCCACTCCTAGCCGTCCTCAGTGTAGACAGCAGAAACATTACCACAACACTGACTGTTTTGGACTCACCAGAAGCACTTCCCCTGATCACCCCTAAGACGATCTCGATTAGGATATTGTCGATGTCACAAATGGTTCCGGGGGAAACTTCAGCATTGCAAAGCCGGTTGTGCCTCCCCAGGTGCCGTGCAGGAACTCTAGCATCCCGAAACGGCCCGACGAATAACGCAGTCGGCAGCCACAAAAACATTCGTCTGCTGCATGTTTGAGATCTATTTCGGTAACCTATTCCTAATTGACACCAGTGCAGCAGTTAGTGTCATCCCAAAGGAAGCAGGTGGTGCAGCCATTCCATTAACCCAACAGCTATGTGCCGCTTACCGCATTCCTATTGCTACTCACGGCCGTAAGCCACTCACGCTCAACTTATTCCTACGTTTCACTTTCCGCTGGGTTTTCACAGCAGCAGATGTCTACTATCCCATACTAGGTCTTGACTTCCTTGACCGTTTTGATCTCCCGGTTGATTCGGTGTGCCGGAGAGTTATCTGCTGGAAAACTTGCCTTTCTGTGACCAGTTCGTATTTCTCCGTGAATCATATCACGCCTCTATACACCGAACCTCAGGCCGAACACCCCCACGTAAGACTCTCTCCAGCTTACCCGGCAGTGCTAAGACAATCTGGACCGCTTCTCGCGGTGACCACTAACGTCACCCAGCGTATTGTTACCATCGGACTCCAAGCTTTTGACTAAACCCTTCGCTTGGCACCAGGCAAGCTCCGCATAGGGTGGGTAGTCCGACCGAACGATAGAATTAAACAAAACACGACCTCCCAGTGGCCATTGTGTCTCACCTCTTCGCATGGTTCCGCAGCCTAGTGACGACTGGCGTCCCTGCAGCGGTTATAGGACCCTCAACCAAGTTACTATCCCGGATAGGTACCCCACTCCACACATTCAAGATATAACTTCTTCCTTATCTTTCTGTTCTGTTTTCGGTTGCATCGACCTAGTTAGAGCCTGCCACCAAATTCCATCAGCAATATGCTAACGACGGCAAAGATAACACGGCAACCTTGCAATCGATGCTACATCAAACTTCCTTGCTCTCGCTCGAGCATAACCCCAGTACGCTAGCACCATCGAGTAGGAGCATAGACGAACTTACGTCTACGTTTCTTGGCACGTGACCAATTTCCCCTAAAGCATCACCAACGACACCCTAATAGTTACTTCCACTTTATGCTCCTCAGAAACTATTCAGTATGGAATAACCATTGTACCAGAAGGGACAGTAACAAATGTAGTGCTATGCTAGCAGGGCACCAGTCCCATTCATTCACATGCTGTTCTTCCAAACCTATCTTACTGCCTCGGTGCCGAACTGCATTCCGTGCAAGCAAATGGTACCGAAGGTTACGATTTCTAATTCTCCTTAACGGTAAGGCCTTAGGTTTTCATTAGTATCCGAGCACAGCTGCATCAGCTTGCAAACCATAAATCCTCTGGAATGCACACATAATTGCCTAACCGGTGTGCGCAGCTTTGCTAGGCTGTAGCAGTATGGCGCAATCCCCTGCGAGCCTACTTTACCCCGAAAGTGGAGTGGGTGCAACTGACCATTTCAATGAAACTCCTTCCCTGCCCCATTCACATTAACTTAACCAGTTCATTATTATTGTCATCATATATTACCAAAATCCACAGCTGGAACCATGTCCAGACTTCACTCCCCATTTATTTCCGTTTCGTTGTCTCCCACTACCCCAGTCGTCAAACCGGATAACGAAGGATGCCACTTTGATTCGTACCGACATAGACCCAAATGGAACCTTTCATAGCAACTGGGACTGCAATCAAGCCACCCTACAGAAATTGCCTCCAACTGCCTGACAAACCGTTTAGCGCTTTCTAACGTAAAGCCTCTCCTGCCGATATCATCACTGCAGCCAACACAAATAAGAGTTCACGAACAACCTGATAATATACCGGTCAATACCAGTCATCAGTTTATTCCGTCATACCTCGACACACCTGGCTGATTGGCCGAAACATCCTTCACCCTGCCAGGCAAAACTCGCCCATAGGATATTGCACATACCAGTAATGACGCTGGATCACACCGAGGCCGAAAGCGCTAGTATATATATATATATATATATATATATATATATATATATATATATATACGTCAGTGAAACGGCATAATAACGCGAGGATTTTCCACTTTGGTGTCCGTTGCAACAGTTCACTTTTTCTTCGAACGGTAGCCGGCTGGAAGTTGACTCTCCACCTTTCCAGGAACATCTTCTTGCCTTTTCTCACTCCTGAAAGGTAAAGATTACTGATCACGAAATTAAACTCACCTTTTTATGGAATGCTGCTCCCTCCACATCCACCAGTGTTCTCAGGTGCACTTTCATAAAATTGGTTTCATGTCTCCTTGTTTCAAAACTCATCTCGTTTATTCCCCCCCCCCCCCCGAGTAAGTCCGTCATTCAGGGTTTGTACGATCTTCATGGATTTCCATTCTTTTCGCATGCACCAATTTTCCAGAGTATATTCCCACGCAAATTTTCCTTTTCTTCTTGTTTAGAACTTACTCTTTTCACAGCACCCTTGTAAGCCTCCCTTTTTCCCTGGCTTGCATCATTCTCGTCTATAATGCATCTTTCGTATTATGTATTACCATTCTTCTCGGTATCTCCAGGCTGCGCCACCGCCAAGCTCGAACTCAAAGCTGGTTAAGACTTGCAGCGTTAATCATTATTGAAGTGATCCATTCAATCTATTGCTGGCTATGTTTTTCTATCGCGTACACTTTTGACTTTCATTCCTAAAATCAGTGAATATTTAATCTTATTGAGTGACTTGTTACACCATAATCATGCGCTTGTGCTTGCTTCTCGACCACAGGCCGATAAATGTACTATGATCGCCGTCATCATCATCATAAAACGTTGGTAAGTTCTAAGACAATGCTTTGGAGATCATCTCCGGTATTTTACTAAAGCGGTCTACCATTAGGCATATCCGGACTACTAAGCCTTCCTCCTAGTTTGCGTATTACATCTGAAAGTTCTCCAAGTGCATCGCAGGTAGAAAATACCTGCAGTTTTTAGCTTGAAAGCTGGTACATATATAATTTCGCGGATAATGACCTCCCGCGACGAGAGCTCTCCTCCTATAGCCTACGTATATTGGTCTTATTCTGCACTTTTCTCCCTGCTTTCGTATTGCTGTCCCGCGCCTGCATATCGCCACAACTCCTTGATAGGCCACGCACAACTTTAGCACCACAGTCTTGTCTACTGCCCCTGCCAGCCGACCTAAATTCACTGTCAGCAATCGCCATCGCAGGACCGCTGAACTCCAAAACGCGCCGGGTAACTATTCAGTTTCCGCGATAGACCTTCTCGGAGATGCCAGTAGACAAGCTACGAAACTGAGAGAAAATCCAGATAGGCTTCCTCCTCGAATCGAATCGACCGATCTGACCCTCGATCAGCTGAGGCATTCAACATTTTTGCTTAGTCCAGCAGCACATGATACCCCGAGGAACTCACTGAAGTTTGTGGACACGGTTGTTTGAGAATGAATCAGAGGCATAAAAAGCTGACAATGCCGTCGCGCTTACTGTCCCAGACCAAGTACCTCGATTACCAACTAAAATTATGATCTCAAGTGCTAGTACCTAGACTTGCAACTGTTCCGCTGCGTTAGAACTCACAAGATTTCCCAGAGCATCACCTAACCACTGCTTATCCGGCTTACAGATGAACTTTTCGCCAAGGTCTTTATCAGCTGGCAATTTTTGGTAGTAGTAAAAGTTAGCTTCAAGTATGGCAAGATATTTCCTCACAAACACTACCGCAAGGAGAGGTGCACAAGGGCTATGTCCGAAATAACAATCCTAGCGTAAATTCAACCTACCATCCAGCCCAAATCTGTGAGGTACCCATTACTGGTCATCACCCGACAAAGCTACCTGTTACAGATCGCAAAGCAAATGTAGGTTCAAACGGTACGCCGATTTCCTCGCCAAATGAGCCACATGGCAAAAACCCCAACATCCAGAGTAGCTTGCGGAAGTCCCTAGAATGGGACAACTCCCCAGCATCCACAAAACTGATAAAGGGTCCTCCGAATTTACAGCCCGCGAGCGCATGCTGCTCTCAAGCCCAGAGAACCCCACTACGTCCATATGCTCCTTATCTGATTATTTAACCATACCTGTAGCTCATCGTACCATCACCCCGCCTCAGTCTACACCTGTGCATCCTGATAACTCCGACACTCTAGGTAAGGCGACCTGGCCCCTGAGCCCACAAGCTGCACTCTCTAATTTTCCACTGGAATGTACCTGGTGGTCACCCAGACCAACAACGCAGATTAGCCCACCAGTACAGATTCGCCCTCAGAACTTACCGCTTTTTCAACCAAAGAACAAGGCCTATTAACTATCAACGCTTCCCCATCCATTCTTCATTAGGCTACCCTCGCTCAAGCTTCAACTTGTAAAATCTGTAAAACAACCGAGATTCCTTTCCCACCCCTCTATCCCATACACCATCAAAATTACCACAAAAACCGGCTTTATCCCTTTCAGTCATACCCGTAAATACCCTCTCAGTACCGACTGAAACTGAAACCATCCGCAGCACTGCGCAGACCCCCGAATCCCATACTATTATCGTAAGTGAAACTTGGCCGACGGACCCTCCCGTCAGGTTGAGTCTTTCTGGTTGATTAGTAGATATTCCAAAGGAACAAGCCTCATCGCGAAGGAAATTGTTTAATCCATGTCAAAAACTCCCTATCGGCTTTTCCAGTCTCACACACAACTTTGGACTCCTTTCAGGAGTCTCTGTGGTTAACGATTCCATCACCCGGCTCTCGCTTTCATATGGGTTGTATCTGTCGGCCACTTGATTCCAACTCCATGGATCTTACCAACGTTATTGGCGCATCCAACTGTCTCTCACTGCTGTCCTACTCCTCCAAACTCGTAGCTGGGGACCTAAATGCCTCGAGCATTTGTAGGAATACTCTGTCTGTCCCCAGAAACCTACTGAACCTCGTGTCATGCATTCACGTTGGGCGCTGGATCTAACAAGTTACTTTCCCAACCAGAGGAAAAACTTTCTTGATTAGTCATTCACTACCGGTTTATTCGATGTCTCATTCGGAAGGCTCAACCGTTTCCCAGTAAATGATCGCAGAGTGGTGTTATGCACATTTACAGCTCAGCAAGCTTTTGATGGGCTCCACTCACTCAGTCACCTCTCCGCACCTGTCAACTGTAATAGTTTTGTCTGCCCGCTTCAACCGCCAAGTTGGGACGATTTCTTCCTGCAAACCTACCCTCGGCTGGCCGCTTACTTGCTATGTCCTAACTTATCCAAAGTGCTGTCCACAATCACTACAACTCGTATCAAATCAAACCCAGTCCACTGCTCAGTCCTGTTCCGAATGCAAAACAAATACCTAAAGCTTCAAAAGGTATATCACACCACTATAGCTTTGTCGTCTTTCTCGCAACTCCAACGTCTCCAGGTGGCAATCAGAAACAAGACTGAGGATGTGCTCGAAGGATAGGAAGTATCCGCCCTACAGTGCCATAATACCTTCCCAAAGTTGGTATGCCTACTGAAGAACAGAAGTCAGCGCAAGACTGCTGGTATCTTTTCTCCAGCTGTAGCAAGCAATGATAACATAACCTCACCTGTGGCGATAGCCAAGGAGCTTAATTCCCAATTTGCTGCCTCCACGACTAAGGACCCCCACATATTAACCTAATGCATAGACCGTGTTACCAAGCACGTTGGCTTGGTGTGATTGCTTGCTTATCTCCATGACTCAAAAAGACACGTGGGATGGCTTCCCTGAGCCGGGGATGCAGTCGTACCTGACAGTTCGTTGGGTAGAGGCCAGACGAAGTCCAGGTTCAAAACCATTTGATGAGCAACACCTGGTTCTTACCACTATGCCCCTGGAGAGGACACTCTGGGGAACAAACACAGCGGAAGCATTTTACCGTTCCAGAACCTCCACTGGATGGAATTAGAAGTGGAATACCTGGGGTTCACCTCGAAGGTGGAAGAAGTCATCGCACTTCATTAGGCAGCTATCGCCCGCTTATGCTGGGCAGCCCCCGGCCCAAAGAATATTGCTCCGCCCATGTTCCACTTGCCCCATCGGGCGCATGAGGCTAAGGACCAAATCCAAAAAGCAGATCGGTAACAAAGTACCGGAGAAGACAACATAAAAGGCAAGCAGTATTCGGGTCTCAAGTGATAAACCAGAAGTTCCTTCGGTCACGTTCTCCTGCCGAGTTAACGCCCCACCGCCTTGTGGGTAAGACTTTTGAGTCAGAGGCTCCGGTTATGGTTCCCAAAGAAAAACTTCTGCTGGGGTGTGGTCAGCCAAGAAATATGATTTGTCCGAAAACCTCCGGTGCCTTTATTGCAAACGGCCCTATCGATTTCCCCTCTTTTAATTTAGGATCGATGTAAAACGCCACGGGTGATTGTGGCTATGCTGAATGCAGTAGTTCAGGAGTTGGGTATAACTCAAACGCAGCTCTTAAGCCTAAATGCTCACTTCACTTGGCTGCCTTCAGCGTCCGCACACTGTCAGATAAGGCAACAGGCTGCCCTCGCTAAGACTCTTGACAAGTTTGAAATAGATGTACGCTGTGTCTCCGAAATACGTATACAGGACCCTGCTTCTGTGCTGACTCTCCGCACCTCGGATACAACCCCGGTCTCCCAAATCACTCTTCGTGTGTCGGGTAATTCGGTGCCTACAGTTCGTGATCACGCCCTTGCTGGGACTGCTTCGAGCATGAAAGCGGAGCTTGCACAGCTGGACTGGATTTCAGTCAGCAGTCGTTTGTGTGCAGTTCAGTTGGAAGGTTCTGTCTGTGTCAACAACAACAAACTGAAGCTTTGACGCTTTTTTGTCGTGTATGCGTGTGCGTCGACTGACTGCAATTCCTCTGAGACCAAGGACGAATTCTACCAAGATTTGTCTTAGCTGTTTCGAAGCGCACGTTCAACAGACGTGGTGGTCATTGCTGGAGACTTCAACGCCCAAGTTGGGAGATTCTGAAAGGCACGTCGTAGGCCCATTTGCTATCCCAGCCGATCGTCCCGATAACGGCGATCGTCTCATTCAGCTGTGTTCTGACCACAGATTGTTTGTGGCGAGTACGAACTTCTGCCATAAGAAGCGGCATAGACTAACATGCCGTCCTCCTTCGTCTTCACAACGTTGGACTCAGATTGACCATATTGTGATTGGTCACCGCTGGCGTGGATCAATTGAAGATTGTCGTTCATTTTGGTCTACGCCTGTGGACTCAGATCACGCCTTAGTACATGCTTGCTTCCGTTTACGTCTTGTCCGTGGTCGCGCCAAAGTAAGTGCTACTTGTCCCACGCAGTTGCTTTTAGACAATAACTAGCGACACAGTTCCCAGACGGAGCTGTCAACAGGGTTGTCGATGCATCCAGATGTTCAGGACCCAAATAAACGGTGGCAACAGATCAAGGAAACCTTGTGTGCCGCTTCGAATGCCATCCGAAACTCTTGTTTGAGTTGGCCCCACAAACGATGGATATCTTCAACAACAGTTGCTCTGTTGGATACCTGCAGATGGATCCTTCCGAATGCTGCATTCAACGAAGCGCGCAGCCCCCTTAGATGCCAAATGACTAAGAGCCGGAGAAATGACCGTGAGCGCTGCGGATTGCTAAATGTAGGGAAATAGAAAAAGCTGCGTCCATTGGCAGTGCTTGCAACCTTCTCCGTTTAATTGGAAGTACCGGCCTACGGAAGCTCTGCGTAAATGAGTTATTCGGGGAATCCGACTGCTCACTGATTCTCTTTCGGTAAAGTCTTCTGGATCGTTGGTCAGAGCACGCGATGAGGCACTTCAGTCGGCCCGCCTCCACAGTGGACCTTCCAGATATACCTTCCAGTGAAACGATGCAGGTGGATATCTGCCCCCATCAGAGATGGAGATTATGTGGGAGGTATGTTACCTTAAAGGGTGCAAAGCCGCTGGACCGGACGGGTTGTTCCCATCTTTTTTCAAGGATGGAGGCGAAGCTTTGGTTTCAGAGTTAACAAAACTCCTCCGTAATATTTGGGATAGCGAGCAGATTCCCAGGGGATGGTATGAATAGGTGATTATGCCGATTTACAAGTAAGGTGACAAATCCTCCTGTGAAAACCACAGAAGAATTAGCTCGGTAGGTATCACTTCTGAACTGCTCAACGGTCTTATTCTCCACTGATTATCCAGTGCCCGCGAAATGTGTACGCGTGAGAATTAAGCCGGTTTCAGAAATAGAAAGGGTTGTACCGACCACATCTTTACTCTTCGGCAAACCTCAGAGCACAGACACATCTTTCGTAGGCCCACAATCTGTCTTTCTTGATTTGGAAGCGGCGTTCAACTCAGTCCACCTCACGGTTCTTTGGCTCTTCCTCTCACTGAAAGATGTGCCAGAGAAGTTTATTTATCTTTTCCGGAGTTTGTGTGAATAGCCGAAGCCGATTTCTTGCTAACGGTGATTTTTCCCCCGAGTTCGCCACCAAAAGTTGTGTTCGTCAGGGTTGCCCCCATGAATTTCGTGATTGAATGTATTTTCGAGAAGGCCCTATTTTCGTGTGGGAATAGCGGCGTCGATTTTTTCCCGGGCAGTAAACTGCAGACTTGGAATGGGCGGACGATGTTGTTCTTCTGGATGAAGATCCAGGTAAGTTGCAAGCTCTTTTAGGCAGCCTTACCAGCAGTGTAGCAATTTTTGGGATGCCTTTGGCCCCTTCGAAGTGCTAAATTCTTTTGTAGGGCTGGGTTGGCCTAACTTCAAACCTTGCGCCGGCAGGGAACTAAGGCTAAAGTAGATGTATGTTGTCACCTGGGTAGTTATATTTCACTAGGTCGACATATATTGGATGGAGTGTCATCACGTATACGGAAGGCGTGTTTGGCTTTTGCCAAACTCCATCATGTGTGGCGCCGGCGTGACATTCACAGGTCTGTTAACGGTAGAGTGTAGAATGCTGCGGCTGCGTCTATTCTTTTTATACGGTTCAGACACTGCCATTAGTGGTAGAAGATAAACGAAGGCTGTCGGCCTTCGAGCATCGACATCTCCGTAACCTTGCGCGAGCAGGGTGGGAAAACCGCGTCTGCAAAGCTCAATTTAGACACAAGGTGTTGGGAACCAGAGGTCAATCTCTGGGTCAATCTCTGAATCCAAACGGGTTGAGGTGGTTGGGACGTGTTACGCAACCCCCCCCCCCTCCCGGCCCCGATAGACTCCCTCAGCGTGCGCTGTCTTTTGAGGCAGTTGGTGATTGGAAGGTAAGTCTAGGTGGTTAGTCCATGACATGGCAAATACGCATGAAAGCCTCGACAGGTGGACTTGGTCAGGCAGGACTTGTTAGACTTACAGGTTGGGGGTCCACGTTATCCGCTCACCTAATGGTTGGAGAAATGAAGTGATACGTCTAGAAGTCGCGGTAAGTGGAGTAGTTGCATTCGGGATCTTTCATTGTCCCCTTGGCTTTCGCTCGAGGCTTTAACTTATTTGAATCTTTATCCTTCGCCATATACTCGATGATGATGGAAGGTGGTAACAGAAACCAGAGCCCAGGCTAGCGAGGTTAATGGCAGGAGAAACGTAGACTCTAACCACCTGATTAAGGATTCACTCCAAATCAGAAGACCAACCACCTTTTCTTTTGTCCGAAAGTCCTCACACCTTGGCCATGTTGGAGTTCCACCAACACGTTTACATCTTGAAAGAACCTGTTTGGCAGCTCTACTACTGAAGGTACACAATCCATCCATCAGGTGCGATATAATAACCCTCGCAGTGGAAGAAAGCGGTCATCATCCCGAATAATAATAGGGAAACAATTCATGACCCGTCAAGCTACCGCCCCATCAGCCACACTCCAAAGGCTTCTAGGTTGGTGGAACGCCTTATCAAACAGCGGATGTCTGAATTCCTATTGCCTCACACTGTCTTCCGTAGTGTGCACGGCTTCTCAAAGTCAATTTCATGCATCACGTATCAGTTCGACTTTTTTAATTTCACAACATCGGGTGCCGACAGCAAATGTTTTATCATTTTTATACATTGTGATATGACCAAGGCTTTTAGCCGTGTCCTGCACTCTCGATTACTAATCAAACTCAAGGATCACGAGCTTTTTCTGTCCCTTCTTGATGTGGCTAACTTCATACCTATGAAACCGCTCACGGGTGGTTTCCACGAATAGAAGTTACTCACAACCAGCTCCAGTGGCCTGTGGGGTTACACAAGGGAATGTACTCGGTCCCATGCTTTTTCTCATCCACACAAGCGGTATGCTTTCCACACTGCATCATGGTGCCCCACTCCTTTTGGCTGATGACAATAAGATTGTCTATGAGTTTCCTTGTTAGAACCTCAGCACTACGCTGGAAGAAACTTCTAGTGATCTCAAGCGCCTCGGGGACTGGAGCATTTCTTGAAGTATGAAATTGTGTACCTCCGAGAGCTGCTTCGCGGCCTTCGCATTTCAAGCGGACTCCAAAACCGTGCTCATCTACTAACTACCCTTTTGGTAAAGCCGGTCAGTTCGAGACCTTGGTCTACACTGCTCCTGCAGCTTTGGATTTCCTAAACATGTTCCATTTCAGAATGCAAAGACGAGAAGGACCATTCATATCATCTCCAGGACTTTTCAGCTGAACGATTGCAAAGTGCTACCCTATAAGTCTCAAGCCTGGTCCTTTCTTGGATACTGTCCCATTATCTTCACCAATGTGACAGAATGCGATCAAATTACTCTGGAGTCCCTGCAGCGCTCATTCACTGAACAATTAGTGTGTTTTTCCTCCATTTCGTGTTACAAGGATCGGTGCATCCTGCCCAGGCTTGACCCCCCATTGCTACGTTGCATGGAGCTCAATTTATGCTTTATGTTTAAGCTGAACCACTGTAGGGTCTTCTCATGTACTGAACTCATTCGTCTCACTCCTTCGGCGAATTTTGCCCCCTCGCCATCGCTAACAGCAGCTCCCCATTCCCAGGTCAAAATTAGAGTTAAGATTTAACTTTTTCCTCATAAAATGCTCAGCTATGAGGCAAACTCTTGATGAACGTCCATGAGAGTCTCTCTATCGCTCAGTTCAGAGGCTCACTGGGTCACTTCTTGAATGTTTCCAGTGTGGTCCTTCTCACCGACCAGAGAGTCACCAAGGGGTTGGCCTTCTGATACGAGCCCGATAACTAGGATTAAACCATCACATCCTAGAACTTTTATCGCTCAACCAATGACAAACTCTAGGTCATTAATTTCCTATTACATTATGATGCATATAAACTACATTACCGTGGCTACAGCTTGTTGCCTTTTGTAACTAAAGCTTCAGTGCTTGCCAGTTCTCCCAAATCTAGGCAATATTCATATCCTCCTGCTGCTAAATAGCACAACGTATTTAGCCCTTGACGTCGCTCCAGCATCAAATAAATTTGTGGTTTTGGATCCTAGGACTCTAAGTTCCGCCGTCCACTAATTCGCTTGATTGTTTACTCTTTCTCCATTCTATACTGCCGCTTTCTTCCACACGGGCTTCATGTCCAGCCTCATTTCGCTTTCCTTTACTACCCTGTTCCGGAATCTCTTATCCCAAATGCCTGCCATATAATAACTACTTGTCGGCTTTTTCTCTGGTCTCATCTGTGAATCTGTCATCCACCAGCGACTGCAATCTTTCCTCTCACGCATCGTTCTATCTCCCATCAGCCCAGCTAGCCCCATCCACGCCAGCTAACCTAGAATGGTCTCTGATAGTCCTAGGCATGGCCTGGCGTTGCATGAGACTAATACACGTATGCTGACCTGTGCTTCACAAATTCGTTGTCCTACTCCAAGTGTTAGCTTAGTCCTACTCTGCATTTTTCCAGCCCAGTCTAGCCAAACCCATGACGTCAACAGCATCCTTGCCAAAGCTTCTTTCGAAGGTGGGGAGAACAGGCCATCCCATCAGTTGCGAAAAATTACGTCCGGACGGAAGGGCTATGGAAAATTCCATGAATCAGCCCAAACACTTCTCCGATGGGAAACGATAACTGAAAAAATAGAGACAAAAAGACCTCGTGGGGTAGCTTTGACTTACAAATACCATGGATATCGGGCTGTAAAGAAAATGGGCAACCTTCATTTATGGGTTTGTCTCTCATGAGCTCAGAGCTGATCCTTCCAAAGGGGAAACCCCACATTGCCGTTTTTCGCCTGGAAACCTTTTGATGTTTGCACACGAGGTTGACTGGGGCGAAAGAGCACTGGACTCTCCACATGCCGCCCTAATTTTCAACCACCCAGTACCCTCCGTATGCACACCTGGCATGTATATCGACATGAAATACAATCGACACCATAGCCTCGACCTTCACTCCGTTGATGTGGACAGCATGTCGACGTACCTGACGACAAACACCCGCCTCAGTGAAGCCCGAAAAGTAGAAAAGGGAAGAACCCTCCATCTTTTCCGTTTCTATTATTTGTCTTTCGTCATCTTTGTTAAAATGCGGCCTTCCCGATGTCCTGGCACCAAGGTCACTTCTAAGTTTACAACCCCTCCTAAAAGCAACCAACATCCGATACGAGCCAGCAGCACCAGACTCGTAAATACCCCGCAGCCTCGCGTGTCATGTATCCTTGGACCAGTTATACAAACGGTTATTTGGTTTCTCAGTAAATCTTTGTCACCTCCTGTAAAGGAGTTCAGGAAACCCCATTCCATGCATTAGCATCCATGTTACAAACGACATTAATCATTCGTATGAACTATATTTGCTGGAATTCCGATTGTTTGTTTTATTTCTCTAAGCCTTTGTTACAAACCGGACTCCTACCGTTGCCTCGAGCGAGAGTCGCTCAGTTTGAACTTCGTTGTGACTGTATTTGGTAATCTTATCTTCTGTATCTAACCTTTGGCTGTAACCCAGCTGCAGTTGTTGATTTGTTTTCCAATTTGGAGCGAAAGAGCCCAGAAGGAACACTATTGAGGTTTGATTATTGTAAAATTAATTAATTTGTTGTATATAGTACCGTAGCTATTTGGAATCGACTTTGTTTTGAATTGTGTCGAAATTGGTTGCTACGCGTCGCTCGAACGTTCCGGTGGCTGGACTTTACAGTACTCAATATCCTTGGCAATTGCTGAGACATGAAATTACGCAGCAAATCGGCAAACCGTTCCGAATCAAAGGACAATACCCCGCAGGTGAACCAAACCCTTTTGCCCGTAGGTGTTGGTCATGTTTCTTGCTCAGGCTCTAGTATATCAGGTTGTTCTAGGGTTAGCTCGGTTTCCCATAGAGCTAGAGCTGATCTGTTGTTAGCCGAGTTGAAGGAGAAGCAGGTTGTAGAACAGTTAGAGTTAGATAAGCAACGTAAGCTGCTCCAGGTGAGGAATGAGACGGAAATGGCGAAACTGCGTTTGGCACTCGCTGAGGAAGAAGAAAATCTAGTCAACGGAGATGAAGTCAAGGGTGGAGTAATGGTCAGTGAACATCTTTCTCGTTACTTAGGTGATTGCCACGTGCAGAACGACGCACCACAAAAAACAAGCTTGGTTCCAATGGTGAAACCTGCAGCGGATTATCGTTTGGACTTGCCTAGGGTGGAACTGGAGTCATTCGCGGGCTGCTCGTCAACGTACTGGAGGTTTGTGAAACAGTTCGAATATTACGTCGAAGGTAGAGTTCGAGACGATGGACAGCGCTTACTTTATTTGATGCATTACTGCAAGGGACAAGCAAGGGATGCGATTGCCGAATGTGTTATGTTGCCTCCAACACTGGCATACAATAGGGCTAGGGAAATCCTAAAGGATCTGTATGGACAAGATCATGTAGTGGCTCGTTCACTGATTGACGGCTTGCTGCAAGGTTTAAAGCCTCTGGCAGAAGATTCGGATGCCCTGACCAAATTGTCGTTAAAAATGCTGAACTGCGAAGTTGCCCTCACGCAGATGAATTGCATGTCAGACCTCAACTCATTGCAGACTATGGAACGTATCACTCGAGTGCTACCAACGCGTCTCCAGGATTTGTGGGCTAGGACCGTTGATGATATTTTGGGAAGAGGAGTCGAACCGAGGTTCCAAGATCTGCAGCACCTAGTGTCCCGTGAGGCACGGATTGCTCGAAGTAGGTTTGGCAAACTTGCCGCCAATAGCAAGGCTCAGGGGTATTCGCGGTCATCCAGTTGGAGGAATTATGCACAAAACCCGCGTCCAGAGGCGACACGGTTCACGCCAAATCAGGGTAGTACTTTGTTGGTCGCAGCTAACAGGTGCTCGGTATGTAATGGAATACACACACTTGAGGAATGTCAGCGATTCCTGTCTCGTGATATACCCGGTCGTTGGGCATTGATCAAAGAAATCAAGGCTTGTTTTTCGTGTCTCAAATGTGGACATCTGTCCAGCAACTGTTCTGTTTCAAAACCATGTTCAACATCAGGTTGTTTGAAACGGCACCACCCTCTACTGCATGTTGCACAGAAGCAAGGTGCCGATCAAGTCACGCAAGATACAACACAAGGGCCGCAGCTGGATAAGCTGGGTACGGACAGTGCGAAAGGGCATGGGCAGTGGACCAATAATTGTGCGGCTACTCTTAGGCCAGAATGTCGGGTCAGTTTAGGTGTGCTACCAGTGCGAGTAGACGGACCGGGGGGCTCCGTGGAGACCTACGCTCTGCTGGACAGCGGGTCTGATGTGACTCTAATACAAAAGGACATTATGGAGCTGGTGGGCCTGAAGGCATCCCCGACCTCACTTTCGATTTCGACCGTAAATGGGACTACCACTTGGAATTCGGGAATAACGGAGCTGCGACTGAACTCATTGTCAGAGAATGATTTCGTGAATGTAGAGAGAGCATTTTGTGTTGATAGGTTACCAATCCAAGCAGTGCAGTACTGCACAGATGCGGACATTTTATCCTGGCCTCACCTACATTGCGTCCAAAGACGGAATCTGGAAGATTCGAGAGTGCGAATCCTGATAGGTGCCGACGTCCCAGAAGCACATTGGGCATTAGAGCAAAGATGCGGCAAAAGAAAACAGCCCTATGCTGTGCGGACGATTTTAGGATGGATTGTTCTTGGTCCGATAAACCAGGAACCACACTTTGCGAGAACAGTAAACTACATTGAGAGGGGAATCGATCCCTTAGCAGAACAGATCGATCGACTATACAACGCCGAATTCTGCGATGGGTGTGCGTCAGAAAACTCTCCTTCATTAGAGGACAAACAGGCCGTCGATATGGTTTCCAATGCCATAACCTGGTTGAACGGACACTATGAAGTTGCACTCCCGTGGAGGAATCCCGAAGTGAGACTTCCAAATAACTATATTGTGGCCAAAGAGAGATTGAACGGCCTGAGGAAAAGGTTTGCGCGTGACCCTGAATTCTTTGAAAAATACTCTACAATAATAGAGGGTTATGTGCGCAAGGGCCACGCCCAGTTAGTTCCCGATGTACAGCTAAAAATGGGTTTTGAGCCAAAGTGGTACTTACCACATCACGCAGTTACAAACCCTAAAAAGCCTAGCAAGTTGAGGGTGGTGTTTGACTGCGCGGCTGCATTCCAGGGACGCTCCTTGAATGATTACTTGCTACAGGGACCGGATACGACAGCAAGCTTAGTTGGAGTGTTGCTTCGTTTCCGAAAGGAATCTGTCGCGTTGGCTGCGGATATTGAAGAAATGTTCATGCAGGTTCGAGTGCCAACGAGAGACAAAGGAGCACTGAGGTTCCTGTGGTGGGAAAATGGTCGACTAGGTGGTAATCCTGTTGAATATCAGATGAATGCCCACCCTTTTGGTGCCACTTCCTCCCCATTTTGTGCAAATTTCGCGTTACGTCGCACGGCAAACGATTGGGGAGGACAGTATGAGGATTACGTCTCCACGGCCGTGTATAACAACTTCTATGTAGACGACTGTCTTGTTTCTTTGCCCACACCGGAGAATGCGAGAGTTTTCGCTATCCAGATGAGTGAGTTACTATCACGAGGTAGATTCCGGCTTCATAAGTGGGTGTGTAATCGTAAGGAGGTGCTGGATATTTTACCAAAATCTGAGCTCGCCCATCCCACTTTGGAAATAGATGATTGCGCGCCTGTGCCGGAGAGGACGTTGGGGTTAGAATGGAACGCAATAGAAGACACGTTCCAGTTTTCATTCTCAATACGCGAAAAACCTCAAACAAGGCGTGGCTTGTTGTCTATAGTATCATCCGTGTTCGACCCGCTAGGGTTGGTTTCACCTTTCATTCTGCCAGGCAAGGTGTTATTGCAATCACTGTGTCGCTTGAAGCTTGGTTGGGACGATCCAATTGGAGAAGGACCCCTACGATGCTGGAATGAGTGGTTAAGAAGTATGGAACAACTTTGCGCATTCAAAATTCAGCGTCCCATTATTAGAGGTAACTCGCTGAACGAAGGTGTGCAGCTTCATGTATTTTGTGACGCTTCTGAAGTTGGCTATGGGGTGGTGGCGTATTCCAGAATGGTTTCAAGGGACATAGCCCCCTACTGTGCCCTATTGTTCTCTAAGTCAAGGGTAGCTCCTCTGAAGACCATAACGATCCCGCGCTTGGAGTTAGCCGCAGCAAGACTGGCCGTTAGAGTTTCTCGGATGCTCATGGAAGAAACTGGAATCAAGTTTGGTAAGGCCTACTACTGGACGGACTCTGCTATAGTTTTGCATTACATAAACAACACTAAAACGAGATTTAGTACGTACGTTGCGAACCGTTTGGCTGAAATCCATCAGTGGTCGGAACCCTGGCAGTGGCGGCATGTCAGATCGGAGGCTAACCCCGCAGACTTGGCATCAAGAGGCACAACATCACCGAGTGATATCAGCTGCTGGTTCGAAGGTCCTAAATTCCTGATGGGCGATGAAACCTCATGGCCGACCTGGCCTACGGTTGATGCAGCACCACCAAACGTTGAGTTGAAGCAGCTTTCGAGTACAGTTCTCACAGTGTTGCGGGATACATGGTCGGACGCACTTCTAGCTAGGCACTCCAGTTGGTTTCACTTGCTGAAGTCGGTAGCGTGGTTAACCCGTTTTAAAATGTACGTTGCAGTCATGAGAGGCGGGCGCACGGATCTAGGATTGACAACTGGGCCGTTGAAGTTACACGACATTGCTAAAGCGGAGGAAAGTGTTATTATGATTGTACAAGCTAAGGTCTATGGCGAAGAGTTAAAATGGCTACGAGACAGGAGCAATAACCTATGCACTAACAAATCTCCGATGAACAGGACTCTATTAAAACTCCATCCAATTTTATTAAATGGAATTATTTGTGTTGGAGGACGACTGAACTACTCCAGTCAGCTTCGGGGTGTGAAACATCCGGTGATACTACCCAAGACTCACCCGATTACAGACTCGATAATCCGATGGTACCACGCGATGGAAGGACACGCAGGACCTTCTCAGTTACTCGCGGAACTTCGCAAAAAATTTTGGATTGTACAGGGGGGGGCTGCCGTCAAGCGAGTACTTGGAGGATGTTGGAAATGCCGGAAGCATTTGGCGGTTGTGGGCAAACAGATGATGGCTCCTCTACCAGCCATTAGAGTCCAACAAGGTTGGTTTCCGTTCAAGTACGTCGGAATAGATTACTTCGGCCCATTTGCGGTTAAACATGGGCGCAGCATGGAGAAACGATATGGATGCATCTTCACCTGTCTCCAGATGCGTGCGGTACATATTGAAGTTTCTTATTCTCTAAGCACGGATTCATTCATCATGACATTACTGCGTTTCATGTCGAGGAGAGGAGCACCGTCCGAGATTTTTAGTGATAACGGTACAAACTTTGTTGGGGCTCAAAGGGAATTGAAGAACCTAATGGAAAACTGGTCTAGTGATAAGATTGCCGATAGATTGTTGCAACGGGGCGTGCAGTGGCACTTCAATCCTCCACATGCTAGTCACCGTGGTGGCATATGGGAGATCATGGTGCGCTCGGTTAGAAGAGTACTTCTTTCAGTTTGTGACGAGCAGCCGATGACTGACGAAATACTGTTGACATTCCTCGCGGAAAGTGAGCGGATAGTAAACGGACGACCGCTAGTGCCTTTGACCTCGGACTGTCGTGATCTGCCAGTACTCACGCCCAATGACCTGCTTATCCTGAGGGCGAACCCACGAGATATTCCGACGGATTCGTTGCGCGATAGAATGGTTCGTCAGTGGAGGCAGGCAAACTACCTAGCGTCTGTGTTTTGGAAGAGATGGATCAGGGAATATCTTCCACTATTACAACAGCGGCAGAAGTGGATAACTCGAGAACGCAATTTTAGATCGGGTGATGTAGTGCTCCTAGTTTCGGAGGTTTTGCCGCGTGGCCGGTGGCCGATAGGAGTAATCGAAAACATCTCAGTTTCGGACGATGGCTTGGTACGAACGGCAACAGTGCGAACTAATGAAGGATTAGTGCTCCGTGACATTAGAAAGATTTGTCTTATTGAGGGCGAACCGGACACTGGTGGTGTAAGTTCAGAGGCCAACTTTCCTCAAGTGGGAGGCGGGTCTTCGGATCTGCCGAACCGGGAGGGACCACTGAGAGTTGATCCACTTGTCCGACTGGGAGCTGCTATTGACGGTGACCAGTTTTAGGTATTGGGGAACCGTAGGGCGAGCCGATGCATGAGGCCGACCACACCTAGCGGTGCACGGGAAAAAATCCGGGTCGGATTTTGGGGGCCGGTGTAAAGGAGTTCAGGAAACCCCATTCCATGCATTAGCATCCATGTTACAAACGACATTAATCATTCGTATGAACTATATTTGCTGGAATTCCGATTGTTTGTTTTATTTCTCTAAGCCTTTGTTACAAACCGGACTCCTACCGTTGCCTCGAGCGAGAGTCGCTCAGTTTGAACTTCGTTGTGACTGTATTTGGTAATCTTATCTTCTGTATCTAACCTTTGGCTGTAACCCAGCTGCAGTTGTTGATTTGTTTTCCAATTTGGAGCGAAAGAGCCCAGAAGGAACACTATTGAGGTTTGATTATTGTAAAATTAATTAATTTGTTGTATATAGTACCGTAGCTATTTGGAATCGACTTTGTTTTGAATTGTGTCGAAATTGGTTGCTACGCGTCGCTCGAACGTTCCGGTGGCTGGACTTTACACCTCCTGTAAACTACAATCACTACAGTAGCCCCGACTTTTAGCCCACTGACCTGGATAGCATGTCGAGGTAGTAGACGACAGACACCTGCCTCAATAAAGTTCACAAAAAATTACCACAGGGAAGACCGTTCACATTCTCCACTCCCACCTAACAATCTTCCCCCACTTTCGTAAGAAAGTGACTTTTTACGCGCCCTAGCACCCAACACACTCCTCGGGTTACAACCCAAACTATCATCAATCTCCGGCGAACAAACACGAGACACCAACCAGTAGCATTCGACCGGTAAATACCCTCCGACTGTACTCCTGATTTGCCAAGTAGACCGTGGGATCCTCTGCCTGTGCCTGAGTCGGATGATAACGTACTATCCCTTTACAAGCTGAAGCCGATCAAGTCCTTTCCTCTCCATTATCATATCCCACCTATCGTAATCGACCGTTTATTTGTTTACCATAACTTCCAGCTGGAGCATCTTCCAGACTGCCGCGCTCTCCATCAATTTCATATCCTAATGGATACTGTTCTATCTACCACAAAGCCTGGATGTAAGCCTCAAGTGACAGCATGGTTTCGTGTGCCGGCTGAGTCTACCAAGTCGTTCTCCACACTCAACGGCCAAGGAGCGCAGTCTGACTTGTGTCGGTCCAGCCTTTACTGAAGCCCCTCATCCGCTGGCTGACTTGAGCGCAATCTAACCGAAAGGCATGTAAGCTCTTCCGACAGATTCCTATTGGACTGGCTGGAGCCTCTGATAGATCTCCCCCATAGATGTCAATCCGAGCTTATGCAACGTCAGTCCATACACCAACCATTGTTACAACGGTAACCAATATCGATCTTTTTTCACCGACGAGGCTCGCCAGTTTTCGCTGTTGTTTTGCCCAATGATTGATAATCCTTCTGCCCTAACAACACATCCCTCATGCCGAAAATTGACCATACTCAAGGTAATATGCATTACACGTGGCAGTCACCCGCTGATATGCCATATTTGGCCGAGGCCGCACTTTGCGAACTTCAAGTGACTAACAACCATGCAACGGGACCTGTCTCAATAAATGGCGCACCCAAAAACGCTGTAAGTCATTCTCTCTCAGAATGCCCAGCTTGGGTGCAAAAAGCCCCAGAAGACTCGAATAAATAATATATTTCTCATTTTATGAGTAGTCAGGCCTAGTCCAGGCAAACGCCTTCACAATCTTATCTTTTTCAATATTTTGTTTTTACTTATCGGCAACCCGCCAACTAATTCATATACAATACCCTGGGAGCCCATCCTTCCTCCGCCAGTCGCGAATTCGCATCACTGGATGATAACCATTATTCCTGGTGATCATCATACCTTGTTCACAGTATTCTGGCTGTTATTATGCTCATAAATGTTCTCTTGAGCGCATCTTGCAGTTTTCCCCTGCTTACTTCGTTCAGTGAATATCAAGGTGCATCGTTCATTTCCTCTGCATCATCCCTGCATATATCACATTATTTGCGTCCTGGGACAGCTTTAGTTTCAACAATTTCGTTTTCTGCTCTTTCTTTACTGTTGTCTTGAAGTCTTGAAGTAGTACTCCGACACGGGACCAAAGCTCAAGTGGTCTCGGATCTTTTGGCTATCCAATTATCTGAGTGTCGCCGGTGAGCTGGAAGAAAGTTCACTGGACTCTGGAAGAGGGAAAGCCGTTTAGCTTGAGTAGCGCAAACGATTATGACATAGAAAGTCCATTGTACCTCAGCCAGCGAGACCTTTAAACCGCGCGCTTCGCGCTGCCTTGTGCACCTGGTCAAGTCACTGACGATGAAATAGAAACGAAAGCTTCCAATACTTCAGGAGTATTGGCGTAGAGGATTTTCCAGATGGTGTGACATGAGCGGTGAAGAGTTTAATTCCATGGTATAGTGCTGTCTTCTTTTGAAATTAATAGTTTCTTCCTGCTGTAAAATGCTGACCTGCTATGCTCCGTCCCTGTGTAATTTTCTTGGTACTGCTAGTTCACTTGACATGGTGAGTTTTGGTTAACTCGCCGTTCATAAGCAAACTCTTGTGAGTCGCTTTTCTACCACTTCTCAGCCTTTTGCTGCTCACCTAGTCGCTCCGTTGTGCGATGCATTGCATACATTTCGATGATCCTGTTTTGTTCCGTGTAGAATCGTTCAAATCCGGTTTTCGGGAATTCCGGAATGAGACGTGCCTCTCTCTGGAGGATATATATGGCGTACGCGGAAAAGGAGAGCCGTCGAAGGATGTGGACGAGGATGTTTTTTAGTTCCAATTTGCGGCTCGTGGATGATGGACACTTTTTTAGTACGAAGCATTTTACTACGAGGAGAACTACCGTTTTGTTCACTGCACGGCCCAATACCACTCACGCCGGAAGCCGTGAAAGCACCTCATTTCTTTTGTAGTCTTTTTACAAGTGCAGTATAAAGTTGGCACATGAGTCTCATTCCATGTGCCCAACTGGACGACGGGACGTAGGTGCCTCCGGTAATCGCCTAATTCCTGGAGCAATTTTTCCGGGATTCCTTCTTGTGTGGCAGGCTTTAAGATGGTGCATAAATTTATTTTCGGTGCGCAACTAAGTGTTGGGATTCCCATAGTGGTAATTTGGTGGTTGAGCTCAAAAGGATAGGGAGTACTATGCCGGTATATTAAGCTACCGAAAAAAATTGATGTTACTAGAGATAAGGAAGTAACCAATGTCCGTGAACTTCATGGTGCTTCAGCATGCCGGTTCCCAGCAGGGTTTGCTACTCTTGAAGGGCATAGTATATTATAGTATATTTCTTGAATGTGGTCAATACACATGCACAAGGCAAGATCAGAGTATACAGCAATACATGTCAATGTGAGGTATTTACAGATTCTAAATTTATAAATCACACAGCAACCGAAATACACCAGTAAACTCATGTAGTGTTTGAGTAAACAAAAGTGGTAATGATTGAGGCGGGAATTCCAAATCGGTTTCGAAATCGCTGGGGGCGGTGTGGATAGCTGGACAGTCGTGGGATTGCTGATATAAGCGACAAATGGACGGTCACTAACAAGTAACCGGGCGGAAGAGATGCCAAAGAACATTGTTAGAAGTAAAGCAAGCGGGGGGCTTTCAAAGTGCAGTCAGAGATACCAGCATGAAATCGAGTTACTATAAGTTGGTATTTCAGAGCATTTTAATGCATTAATCCAGTACATAAAACAAGATGCCCCTTTAGCAGTATACGTCGCTTTGGTTGCTTTTATGTTCGGGTGCCTTTCATAGCTTTATCAGATGGAAAGAAAAATTTAGTTATCGATTCCAAAGCTGGGCCACCCTAAGTCGGATACCCTATCAAACAGAGAGTACAACGTGGAATGCATTATACAGGATGAGTTAGGAAATTTGTAATTACGGCATATTTATACTTCTGGTTGCTGGTATTCAGCATACGTTGAGTTACACAAGTAAACAATCGAGGGTATTGCGTAAAGGGTCTGCGCAAGATGAAGCGAACGAGTAAACATTGGTTGTTTATTAAGCGGAGGAGCAATTCAAATATGGGCCATCACATATTTCCTTTTTACTCAACGATAACACCATTTTGTGGGTGCCTTCTTTAGTTTAATACGCTACGAAATCAAAGCAATGCAGAAATTCGTAAACCTTACTTCGCCAGCACTAGAAGCAGGGTGACCCGTGGAAAACCATTTGACCGTCAGTTAGAACTGAACTTTTATAACCATATTACACCAGGTGGATTAGTTCTGTAATAAACCGAATCCATTGTCTTCCGCGGAGTTGCGCAAGTACGATTCGCAAGGGCAGAAAGAAAACTCGGTGTGCCGGGGCTCAGCAAGTGTATAAGCAAGCGTCAACACTTACACCAATAGGGATTGGGGTGGCGATTTGTCCGAGCGCGGGATAGTTCCACGCTTTTGAACTTATTAGTGAAGTCGGCCACCAACGGCGTGCTTAGTAGCGCTCTTAGAAAAGGCGGCTGCTGAAATTATTCCCCGGATTGGTTGGATGCTACCAGTTAAAGCTGACTCGTATTCACCGCGTAAATTCTTGCCACCGTATATCACTTAAACTCGGTCCAGTTTTGTTCGCTTGTTTGCTAAAGTGGTCGAGTCTCCCGTTTCAAATTTGTAAATTCCCGTTTCTTCGAGTGATAAAGTACGTCCTGATCTTGCTTTCATGCAAGAGTCCTGGCTGCCGTCTAAAAATATACCGTTAGAGTTATCACTATTATTGCCATCATTATCGTCTGTTCACCTCATTAGTCCACTTAAGTTTGGTGCCGTGTAATTGCAACCTGTGTGTCATCATGTCACTGCATGAAGGGAATCCTTCCACTACTTCGTAAACTTCCATCCCACCAGTCGTACTTTGTTACCTTCAGAATAATGGAAACAATTATTAAAAAGAGCGTGGTTAACCACCTGCTCAGCCCAAACCCTAGCTAGAGGTAGCGTGAGTGTTCCATATCTCAGTGTCGCACCGCATGCCAACTCGTCTTCTTCAGCCTCTGCATTAAGACCGCTGATAACGGAACTGTATTAACAGCTGTCAGCTTTGATAAGCCCAAAGCTTTTATCGTGTTCTACACCACAACCTTATTGCAAAACAGCAACCGTTTTGCGTAATCTGTTCACTCCCGTACCGGCAGTATTCCAGCACCTTTCAGCTTTCTCAAGCTATACTAGTTAACAGCCTTAATTCCACTCTAAGCCCAGTCACTTTTGGCCCCGAATGGGAAAAAAGCCGGGTTTTCTTCTTTTTCTTTTACCAATAATATCGGTATATGTCCTATGAGCCCGAAGCATTCTAGAGTACATATTCAGGTGATTCAAGTGATATCAGAATCTGAGTTTTCAAAAGGGTAGAGCAAGTGCTTACAAAGGTTTGAAAGAGCTTATTAAATTGGACAAGAAAAATAGTGGAGCCCGGCAAATTTGAAGACCGAGGCCAAATGGTCGGTTCGGCTAATGGTGGAAAGAGTCGGTGAAAAAGGGGGACTGTACGCCTAAATAGTACCGAAAACAATCATAACTATTAGAAATTTGAGAACAGTCTTGTTGAGATCCTAATGAGAGTTTGTTGAGGGACTTTCAAGGAGTCATTTTCAAGCTGCAGAATACGAAAATTTTATGGATGGAAAACTTGACGATGTACTAGAATGGATCTTTGAAGATAAAATTCAAAAAGCAAACGGCCAGTATGATAGTAAAATTTTACAGAGAGGTGCCATTGGAGTGAATTCCAAGGAAAGAGAGCAACAAAGCCGGTGGATGGAGGAAGGGATTCCGAGGACTGTGACAGGAGAAGTAGCCAGAGGAAGGCTGGTAATTGCTAGGCAAATTTTTTGCAATAATACAGGTGCGCAAAGAAGTACCAAAAAGGAAAAGGAATCAAGACAACAAATCAATATGAGGTGAGTAGTATGGCAGTTTCAGGGGCTAATGGAGTGCAGAAACGATAATCGATCGGACGGTAGATAAATGTTCTCATGACGGTTTCGATGGGCGAACCACATTATAAAGATGAAGAGATAGCTACGGGACCAATGAGTCTAGTAAAAAAGCCGGAAACTGAACATCGGATTTAGAGTAAAATGACGCAGTCGGCCAAGAACTCTGAAAAGATTGAAAGTTGGACATTGGTGAAGTAAGTTTTACAGCAAAAAGCTACATCTCTGTAGGAGTAGGGAGACAACCAGGGCGATGAAGTGGAGGCCGAAGGAAAACAGATAGAGAGAAGAGAGTTGTTATCCTGTATTGGGTTGGTACAGAAACTCTGATTCGGAAATCGAAGCCAAGTCAATATGGAATGAGCAAAGGTACAGCAATTACAAAGGTGTACACCCCTCAGTGAAGGTGATAGAGTGAATGGCTGGTAAGTGCATATCAGGTACTGAACATTGCATTAGGTGTATAGTGCGACAACGACAGCCAAATAAAGCTGCACGATAAGTGACTAAGACGGCTGGGGTGTAGCAACAGTAACAGCATAAAATAGTGCAAGCTCCGGAGATAGTTGTAGAATAATGATGCTAGTTACTTACGGAAGTACTTATATATTGAACAGTTAAAACGAATGGCACAATTTGAGGGAAAAAGGGATGTTAAATTGACGGAAGAAACGTCGGCAAAAGACAGATAATCGTTCATCAGTGTTTTCCCTGTATAACGAGTGGGTAATTATATATCAACATGAAGGTGATAGTTCGGTGACAAATCGATCTGGTAAGCTTTGGAGTGATCGCTTGGGCAAAAAGCGCGCAGGAGTGATGTCATAGTAGATGAACGGTAAGTGAACAAACTTTGATGGCCATTCTGAAAGGTGCCTTGAGATAATAACGGCGGCGGAGCTGCATGGTAAATATGTCTGAAACCTACAAATGTGACGGAGTCTTGACGCACTGCAAGATCAGGATAAAACAATGAAGGGACACTGTGTAGGCGAGCAGTTGGACTGGTGTGGAGAGCAAATAGTCAGCAGTCGTAATGCTGACTGATGGGAGACTGCGGGATGTAGTTCAGCCAAGAGAATCGTTTGGTGATTGTGGCGAGGAAACGAACGGCGATAATAAATGCGCCAGTGAATGAGTAGTAGCGGCGAGTTGTGACATGGGGAATGGACAAGATTACGGAAAGGACACTAGGGTAGTCAGAAAAGAGACGTAGGCATTCAGGTGTTTGCCGCGATTTGTGAGTATTTATGAAGGCAATCGTGGCGTGCCATGAAGTGAGGTCGGGAGGTAAGGACGAAAGCTGAACACTACCTAACACGAAAATGGAATGATCAGCTTCTCCGGGCGTGAAAATGTGATTTATAATGTCAATGCTGAGAGCAAGCTCGACGGAAGAACAGTAGTTGGAGAATATGGAGTGAACAACGTTAGCAACAGCAATACGAGCCCGAAAACGATGTTCTGTAATCCGTAGGCAGCGCCAGTGGATGGGACTGGCTGTGAGCTGGACACCCAGCCCGAAAGCCGTTTCTGGTGACAGGCGGTGAGATCTACCAAACCAGTTGCGCCCGCACATTGTTTCAGGTGGCTTGCACGCCCGCTGTGCGCCGGCCAAATCGGTGGGTCTGACTGAGCCCCGCACCGTTTGCATTGGTACGAGGGGTTCTCGATGATTGTACAGTTGGGTGGAGTAGCCAAAATGACGGCATTCGATTCAGGATCGACTGGCCAGTTTGTTTGCGACGTTGGACAACAGAGCCAACAGTAAAAGTTATTTGTAGACGAACACATTGTTATTGACAATGTGCGCCTGCCAGAGTTGTGATCAGTGCAGTGCTTGAAGCGGCTCGCCGTCATAGTGGATAGCTGGAAATTGAAATGAGGTTAAAAAAAAGCAGTTTTGGCATGCCCCAGCTGAGGAGCAATGGACCGGAGAGATAAAAGCGAAAGGGGTCAAACGAGAGCTTATGGCTGTGTACTAGGTCTATCAGTGAAATTGCAAGTGTGAATGTCTACAGTTTATATTATTGGGGCGGGCACAGGCAGTGGGAGCCGTGATGGGGTCGGGGTACCAGGTCAAGATAGGGAGAAACAGGCGTACTCATGATGGATACTTAGACGAATATGGGTTGGCTGTAGGGTTATCCCCCCACAACGGGAGGTAAATCCGTTGCAGACCAGGGCTGGCAATGATCGTAGTCGCTGACACAAGGGAGAAGAAAAGGATTGGGCATAAAATGTAGGTTCAAGCCTGTGGCTCGGAGATAAAAAGATCACAGTATGAGGTTTTCTTTACCGACCAGATCCATGGAGACACACTCATTGGGTAGCAACTTAGCATTGCGGGCAGCCAAATATATGATAAATACACGCCTGAAAGCGTACAGTCAGGGAGACTGTGTATGCCAAGGAAAGTTTACTGCACATTTTAGAATAGGTTGACAGGAAGAATCAGGGCTTTCGATTGAGAATAAGCTGAGGGATAAGGAAAGAAAACTTGACGAAGTGGATAGGTGCATGGAGCAGAGAATGAGATATGGCGGGAGGTGCAGACGAGACAATACCGAGGTCACTACCCGGGCAGTAGTCAGCAACTAAAGAATTGACATCAGCGATACCAATGGAGGATGCCGGGTCAGAGATGTCGTCCCCCCTACAGGGCAGGAGGAATGCTGGGTCTACCCACCAAAAGGAAACCGGAAGGGAGGGTGGAGAGGGCGGGAGGTCTGGTTAAGATGACCAGCAGATAAGAGGAATGTTAAATTCGCCCTCACCAATTTTCGCACTTGCAGGATAGTCAAGCGCAGTTTTAAAGACGTCCATTTTAGAGAGACGTAGAAGTAACCAGTGAGGAGGTGCTAGCCGGAGGCCTGAATAGATAGCCATGGTGAATCTTCAGTGAAGAAAACAGGGGGATAATCTGTAAAGTTGGGTTGGACAGTGCATTTTTCCTTCTTGTCAATTCCCAGTTCTGGAAAACGTTTCCCATCACCGTTCGAGCTTCACAGACCAAGTCCCGATTCCTGTCGGCACTCATTTCATATCTCAAAGTTACAGGTGCTCTTCATTTATCTAACATGCACATAGCTGAGGATATAGCATACGAGAGGGCCTCGACTTCTAAGGCCAACTCCTTCGCGGACCCTGCTGTCTCCAACTGAGGACACAATCAAAGGTAGACAGTTGCATCTATCTGGTTGAGTTCTCAAGGCTTGGCTAGCTGTAGCCATTCCCGTGATGAGTGAACGGAATTTAAACACCATAATTTTCACATGCCTTGCTTCCACCCCCACCTTCCCCCCAAAGTCCCAGTAACCCTTATGCTTCATCCTCTATTGGTTTTTATTTTCCTCTACCAACCGTTAGTCCACAGCAGGGACACACTCCGACTGCCTTCCCTCATCTGTTTTCCTTTCACAATTCCCTCTTATGTTCATTTTACCCTCAATATTGGTGTACGCGCATGGATAACGCTGCTGTATGGTCGTTTACCAACCACTGGCTCCGCCCTCAGAGTCCTTTCGCAACCTGACCACCTGACAGCGGATCCTATGCTTTCACGGTTGAATTACGCCTCACAAGCATAACAATCAACGAACATCAGTACCGTTTCCAAGGGTGAGGGACGCCGCCAGATCCACCTCTATGGCTGGTGCATATCGGGCATGCAGGCCGTCAGCAAATATATGCGAGCGCTATTAGGCTGGTGGATCACACCTCTCGTGTTCACTTCGAGGTGATTTCCGAGCTGGGTGTCCAGTGCACCGCCAGCCTCACTTACTAGCACGAGTTGTGGATCGCAAGCCTTAACTCTGCTGGCCCTACCGGACCCAGTGCTGTAAGGTGCGGGTAGCATGCCCCAGCCCCTCTTGTTCCGCCAAGGTAAGCCCATCTATCACTCTTTTCATCACGCCTATCACTTCTATTTTTGTAGTCCTTCCAAGGTATGCACACCTACTCATTCTATCCTTGCTCACATCGACTCTCACAGTATCACCTTTCATTGCACGTCACTGTTGTCCTACTCACTTTACTCTGCCAACGACTGCTAATATTCCTTTTTCCACCCACGTCGTCCTTGCAGGCTCCGGGTCTCTATTCACCTGGTATCACCCTATGCTCATATAACCCATTGATGGCATTCGTACGCCTCACTGCCTACCGCTCTGTCCAATCCCCCGTCGTTCTCCATCCTCATGCCTAATGCCATCAGGCACCAGTCCAACCCGCACCCGCACCCGCACTCATGACCGATTCCCGTATTAGAACTCGCAGCTCCAAAACTTTTATCACTTACGGCAACGTTTATTATCTGATCACAACCACTACATTTTCCTTGTCTGGCTCCGTGATTCCTCTGTGGATCTTTCCATTAGGCGGCGCCCCGACTAGTATCCTCAAGCTGCATTCACCTGTACAATTGCCTGCTAGCAGGCTGCCCTTCTGTTCCATTGCCTCAACTCCAACGGGCATCCGTTTCTAGTGCCTTGTGCTCATCCACCGATTTATATGTCCCGGTGCTTCTTCCCTCTCAGCCTTCTTCGTGTTTTACCTGTAGTAAGACGATGTGATTGGTTGTCTGCCCTGTCTTTCTGGCCCGTACTGTCATCTCCTGTTCCTCATCTTGCCCCTATACAGGCATTTTCTGTGTGCCTTTCAGGCTGTTCTGCTTTTTCACGTTCCACCTAATGTAAAGTCATCGTTACTTCATGGTTTTTATTTAAAGTTTCAGTACGTTTAATCTGCTATTACCCGATTCCTCTGGTACCTCCTGGCCTATTTGTCTCTCACTCTGTTCGCGGTCACAGCTGCTGCATCTTTGCACCACAGACAGTCTCACCTCCCAGGTACATTTCTCCACTTAGTACATTTATTCGCTCTGCGCTGCTTGGCCATTTTTATCGCCGCCATCTTCTCCCCGAATAAAGCAGGCAGATTTAATAACGCTTTCCTCTTTCTGGACCGTCACCGCATGTCTCATCTACTTCAATCGAGTTGTTCAATCCATTCTCACCTGTTCTCTTCGATACTGCGTTTGGGCCAGAATGAATGGGTGAAGCTCTGTTACTTTTAAGCTATCGAAGTACTTCTCTTTGAAAGGAGCTTCACCAAAAAATATCTGGATGTCCTTTTAAGGCCAACGAGCAGCAGTCATCAGTTTATTGTTTACTAACTTCCTGGGTGTTAGGTTGTCCATAAACCGGATAATAGGAGACATTTAAGACCCTGGGATTTTTTGCCCAACCCGGTGAAAGGGCATCTATTAAGAGCCGTTTTGCAATCACCGAGTATTTTATGTTTCACCAGTAAAAGGGGTAGGCGGTCAGGGATTTTAAAGGCCGTGGCATTTTGGGGGCTGGGAATGCCGCGGTGGATTTCGGTTGTGATGGACCCGAGAAATTTCCCCAGTCGTACCAGTCTGTGAGAGGGCCTGGTTGCCCTGGATTCGAGGAGAGATAACAGGGGGGACCTTTGGCAGGTTTCCGTTGATGAGATGCGGCTTATTATTAATTTCTGAAGTGCTCTGTTTCAGTTCAATGGGCTTACCAGATGGCAAGTTGGTTATGTCCACGAGGGAGACAGAGCAGGCTTCGGTTCTTGGGTGAGGTTGAGCTTGCCCGGGTTTTCAAACTTTAGCTTTTAGGGTTTTACGAGCCTTAGTTAAGGTCCGCCGTGGCAAGGCGGTGCAAGAGGTTCGGCAAGAGTAAAACTTGGGTGTGCTGAGGCAAGACGGTCGACCAACAATAGTTGAGCACGCAATGATAAGTGTGGTTTCAAGTGTACGGGGGACAATGACCACCAGTTAGTTGGGGCCTGGATGAGAAACAGAAAAGGTTTAGTATGGTTAGTAGTTAAGGTTGCTTTCTAGCTTGTTAAGGAAAGTCAGCTGCTAAAATGGGGCATAGCAATAATTCGCGATAATGAATAACAATTTCACCTTGGGGAGGTGCAGTTGTTTACCCTAGTCGGACAATATATCCATTTGTTAGGTAATATTTTCTACAGTAGGAACAATACCTCTAGAAGATAAAAATAGAGCTCAAGTAACGTGACAACCTGATTTTGATTTTGGGATCGAAGCCGCACTGTACCCAGCATTACGTGACATTCGGTTTCTCTTTGCGGATGGCATGAAAACGGTCTACTGTTTCAGGCTTGGTGATATTATCAGCTCGCTCTGCAACATCCACGCCGACCTATCTGCACTTGGCCGCCAATGTCGTTTCTGGTCGATGAATTTTTCGGCCGATAAATGCTACGTCTTAGCCTTCAAAATTCTGTTACCCGCTGGACTTATAACTATTGGCGGATCCTACGTTTCCGATCGACCCACTATCTGTGGTCTAGGTCTAAATTACCCTTACGCATTAGGAGTTTCAGGAAGGGCAGCTACCCAAGGGGCTAAGGTTGGAAGGCGCGTAGGGCCTTCTTAGCACCCTTCGGCCACGGAGCTGCATTATTCGCAACTACAGATTCCGCACTGGACTCTTGCTTGGGTTTTGTCCATTAGTGTTTTTTGTACCGAAACCTGCTCCGTTTGCCCTGGAAAGCTTTTAAGGTCATTTCACTGAGCAATCACACGGATGGTTACACTTTCAAACAATGGGGAACGATATCAGCACTTGAGTTCTGACCCACTCTATCTTCTCCCCGGAAAATTGAGCCCAGATTTCTCACACAGCCTGCTGCAGAAGGCGGTCTTCTCCCTCGACCAGCTGAGTTTCTCCATCAACCTCCCTTGCCCTCTTTGGCGTCGATCCACCATTGTCCTCACTGCCACAGGTGGATGGGCTCCTGGGTCAAGCTTTTTCTTCCTTGTCTACTCCAGGCATCAAAACGAGCCTGCTTCAAGTTTTCGAAAATTCTTGACCATGTAACGATTCATACCCTTACTTACACCTTATCTTACCATTACCCATGTGCCCAAAAATTTTTAACTTTTGCGTATAAGCTCCGGCATATGAGAGTGGTCTCTGATTTCATGTTTGCTTACCTATCTCTCACATTCCTACACACTTGAGCTGTGGTCAAATTCCGAAACACTTTAAATCTGCTCTTTACCAGTCATCCAATTCCTTTTGGTCTCCCCTAAAACCCAAAGTACATAATTTCCCATCTGCCCATCCAACAGCAATGCACCTTTCAGTCAGCTCGCATTCTTAGCTACCCTCCCACTTTGTCTTCTTGTAGTCCTGCTATTTTAAACTTCACGCGGTCTTACTTTCTTTCTCATCTCCACAACGTTATCAGTGCGCTCCTCAAGTAAAACTAACAACCAGCATTTTGCGTCACAGACTTCGCTGTCTCCATATAACTCACACCTGATAACACTGAAGGACTGCTTGTTCGATTCCATTTGTCTTTCAGCCTTACTGTTCTAAGGAGTATGCCCGGGTATATTTTGGCCCATGCCCGGCTTAAGATTCGATATTAGCCAGCTACTCAATCGTGAGCACCAGCAACGGCGCCCCCCAGGATCCCTCAGAACCCAACTACCTTGTCCCGAAAAGTGACATAGAGGGGTGTGCGGTGTTTCATATATAAAATAACGCTCTCCCACTCTAAATTCGACGGTGCCGAGCGCGATTAGATCCATTGCTTTGGCCGGCGCACGCCGGGTGCGTAGGACATCTGCGGCGATACGCATAGGTAGTTAGGCTTGCTGGTGTCACTTCCTGTGCTCACTGCTTTGAAGCCGATCTTATGCACGGCCTCTCCGGTACTCCAGCTCCGTCCCACTTTCTCCTGCCATTATGCACTTTTTCGGCACCCCTATCTTCCCTACCACACTCACGTTTAAACAATCCTATACCCAAGAGCCTCCAAATTCAATGTTCCTTCCGCCTCTCAAAAACGGTCGTCGAAGTTCCTCCTTAATAATTGTCCTAACGTTCAAAACAGGGTTTTACAGACTATCTGTGGGCCAGATTATCTTATCTTCCAGCGAAGTCCTTCTAATGGGAGACACCGACAGGTGTTCAACTTGCACTGTAGAGCCCAGCAGTACACTCACAGGATAGGTCCTTGAAACTACGTCTTATTAAACTTTTGAGCATCCTCTGTTACTAAGCAAATTCAGTGCTCCAGGAGTGAGCTGAGCTGAGCAACTCTTTAGAGTGCAACTTCGAGGAATCACTAAATGAACCAAAAGCCGAATATTTCCGGACCCGGCACTTTCCGCCTAACACCAGATACAGATCTGGATAAGGCTTATCTCACTTGGATCTCGTTATCACCATGGAGCGTCATTTCGGGGAAGTGGCCTCTTCTCCCTTTACTTGAAAACAGTGGACTACCGTAAAGAAATTCTGCCTTGTAACTTGATGACCCAATTTTCGATCTGCCGAATATGAAAGTTAGATTCCCCGGAGGGAACTGGTCACTAGCTACCTACAGCTGCCTGTGGCAAGCGCTACTGGGAAGCAGAAATTGACGATGTCAATTAGCTAATCTCATGGGTGCCTTGGTGCTTCTAAACATCTGTTTGTGCAGAAAGTTCGCACAATCGATGGAAAAAGAGCCCCGTTTTCAAAAATATGCTTCATCTGTTAGAAGACAGTGCACGACTGTTTACACTTTATAGATCAACGTAGCTGGCGACCGATACAAAAGATTCATAGCATTTAGAGGTATGTGTAGGTCCACGATCAGGCAGTACTTCCATAGCCAAGGAATAGACTTATTTGCTGGAGCACGAAGCAATGAGTGTTTCCTCTACGAACCCTTCCTACAGGCCTGGAAGTCGTCGTCTTTTCCTGTTGCTCGGCAGCCACCAGAAGGCTCTCCTACCACTTCTCAAGTACAGGTAAAAGAATTCTCCGTATGTCGTTTCAGCTCCATCCTCGACTTCTCTTCCACAGTTACTCATTCGGCGATCCAAGCTTCTTAAACCTCTCACCGCTGAAATACATCACAATAATAATATTCAGAGAATTTGTTGTTGGCACGAGGGGCTTGAATCGTATGTAATGGAAAATCCACTTGCGTTTACATGGAATAATAATAATAATTGTATATTTCTCGGCAGTGGACAAGATGCACGCGCAAAAACACTATCAGAGTGAACACCGTTACTCATCACAATTGAGTATTCACGACTGCTGAAAGGTTGGTCTCACACCTCAGCAACAATAAACAAAGCAGCAGGAAGTTTGAAAGAAGCGAAATGGAGACCGATTCATGTTGCAACTGCCAATCAGTTTCAAATCGAGTAACGGCTGCGTAAAAGACCAGCCGTGCACGAAATTATTGGAACAAACGCTGTTATCAACGGTGTAAAATGCATAGTATGCCAGGGTGGTGTGGAAAATTATTGGCGGCTACTGGTTCGCGATCACCGAACGAGGCAAATTGTCAAGCAGCAAGGAAACCGGTGAAAATTGTTCAAGTGTGTCCAAGTGAGTATTGGTTTGTATGTTACTGAACCATATCCCACAAGTTGGTGGAGAAACTTTTGGAATGAATATTGGAGGTCATCGGAGTCGCCACTGGTGTAAACAAAAGCTGTCTCCCTGATAAACATAGCCCTATGGGTCAGGATATGATCCACCCACGTACACTTGAAGAAGCAGCCGAGACTATGATTGGTAATTAAACTGTGCTTCTCCATAAGCTTCTGGGAATAATGCCCTCCCTATTAGCCGCAAAAGGCCTCAACAACTCTTTTTTCAAAGAAGGAAGCTGCCGTCCTCCGGAAAGTTACACCCAAGTTAGTCATGCTAACACACCTCCGGGGGTTTTAGCATGCTTTCTCAAAAGATCTTGGCTAGATCTTCTTAACCGGCTTGGACTACCTGTCTGTTCCCAGCACATTTTACCGCCTCACAGATCTTCCGTCACCAGTAAGCTGACTATGGTGGACTCTCTAGCACGAAAACTTCACCATGAACGGCTATCCCGTACTATCTTTGTAGACTTTGCCAAGGCCTTCAAAAGAGCACCCCTTGATCTCCTTCTGATGAGGTTATGGGGGTGTAGGGCTTCTGATCAGCTACATCCATTTATCCGAAGCTTTCTGACAGGTCGGCAATTTGCCGTTGAAATTAAGCCATTTTACCCCTTTTTTGCCCCGGTTGTTATCGAAGTGATCCGGGGACCAGTGCTGAGCTCCCTTCTTTTTCTCATTTATGTAAATGGTCTTCCTGAGGCCATCCTCATCAAAATAGAGGTATCAGGCTCCATAAAAGAATTTTGGCTTTGTTCTAATCTTTCTTTTTCTTCTCCCCAAGGAAAATTCAGAAAACCTGGTTTCAGAATTTTCCATTTGATCGAGCATTCATCTTGTGTTTTAGAAGACGATTTCTTCCTACAAGATGTACTTCCATCCTTTGGTAGAATGCGGCAGCCACATGGTGAATACCGATCTTATCGCGGATGGAGACCAGCAGGAACTAGTTCAGATGAGGTCAAAGGAAATGGCGCACTGCTCACGGCATATTTCTACCCTGCTGGCCTGACTAAACTGAATCTCTACCTTTTAAAAGTAAGGCGTATGCCTGCCCTCTTCCTTACGTACCTCTTTTTCTTTGCGAATTCGGTTTACCGGTTTTTGTTCCTTCAAGGCCAGAAAGTCAGTACGGGAATAGTGAGATACTGTTTGAACCCAGTTTTGCACATTCGTGCGCCAAACTTTGTTCACCTGCAAAATTAAATCTTTGTGGAATATTCTTTCACAAAAAGCAAACAGGCTCTTCCGATGCGGACTTAAAGGCTCGCTTGGATGTTCACCCGGGGTTAAGCCCCGACTCACTCTCAAATTATTCCAATTTTCTCGTCAGTCATGCATTTGGGTTGTCCTTCTCCTTTTTTTCATCAGTCCTTAAATAGATTCTAAGGGTGGAATAACTAACTGATAATAAGTGAAAAAAATGAAAAGACTACATTAATTCTGCCGCTCTTTTCTGGGTTGTTTTGTTCCTGCCCACCTAACAAGATACCCACAATGAAACTGAAAAAAGGACATATATACATATATATATACGTAAGTCGGGAGTAAATATCTGTATAAATATATTTCCCCACTTTTCAGTCGATGACTTGTTACCGCGCTTGTTTACCATCCTTTATCTCCCAATTCCCTTTATTCCTGTTTTCTCCATCTAAGAGATAGATAAAAACCTGAGAATATTCGGGCTCAATTCTTGTACCCGCAAAAAACTTCAAGACCTAAGACCAAATAATCCTAATATTTTGGTGATGAGTTTCCTTTATTGCTTTTCGATGATACTTTCTTAATCCGTATCCAGTCCCCTGTTGCCGCTCAGCACCATGGTTCTGCTGCATTGCTCTTTTTTCTTCCAAACCTATGAAGATAAACAAAACGTTCACTGGTCCTAGTTGACCTTCCTGTTAACCCAACTATTAA
The DNA here is from genome assembly GCA_948099385.1 of Fasciola hepatica. Lineage (NCBI taxonomy): Eukaryota > Metazoa > Platyhelminthes > Trematoda > Plagiorchiida > Fasciolidae > Fasciola > Fasciola hepatica. The sequence continues at coordinate 12,215,621 of CANUEZ040000019.1, forward strand.
TTTGTCTCGTTTACGTTATGCTCCATCCTTTAAGCACCATCACTTTACCACGGCAGATTTGGTCATCCGACCCTAGCGCTTATACCTGCCCGGCGATGATGCTGCTTCTATCGTCTCATCAGTTTCAACTTTTTCCGGTAAGCTGTTCAGTTCATCGTATAGGAATCGATGGCTGCCAGCCAAATTATTCGGCTTCTTGCTCTAGTGAGCCCTGCGATCTCAGTTTTTCAACCCTGGTGGGCATATACCTTCTCACGTTGACCTTATCAACCTGAATCGGTCAGTGCAGTTACTATTTGATCATTCATTTAGGCACAGTTAGCGCCTTCAAAAATAAAGCAATAAAACAATCCTCTGGATTAATACGGACAAGGAGAAGCTAAACCTTGGAGTGACAATAGAATCAATAAGGAAAGTGGAAGGCTAAGCAGATGCTCCAATCTGAAAAAATATTTGGTTCTCATAAGAAAGTGATTATTAAGGAGAACATGATAAAAGGAGATGGAGAAAAGCGTGATAATTAGTTTATGAAAACAGTGTGCGGGGAAGGCTAAGATCGCCAAGCAAACAAAGGTACACTTGGGTACTTGACGAGCAGTGCCTAGAGAATTACTTATTTACACGATTTTTGAAGGTACTGGTGGTAGTGGTTGGGTAAACTAACAGTTACAGAAAGACATCAGTCACCCTTCAAGAAGCCTAAGGTGGTCGGCCCGAGGTAGAAACTTTCTTTTTCTAGCGAATAAAGTTTCTACCGGGGCTTTTGGTGACCAGTGAAGAGTAACTGCATTATTGTTCGCTTTTTATTTTGCCAACTTGATGCCGGTATATTCTGAGGAAAAGTTAGCGTATTTTGCTAAGATTGCTCTGAAGGTTCGTGAAAAACCAGCAGGAGTGACAGGAATAACAGAGAAACGGTTCATGCGCCTATTATATGAGGGCTGCGAGAATGATTTTGTCAGATAAGAAAGACCCTCAATTTCCGGGCTCGGAAAACAATTATTATTTGTCTGATCCACGTGCAGTCGTCTTCTGGATGACTGGGCTGAAGAATATTGGTAATAATAGAGGACCGTCAAACAATGCAGTATTAGGCAACGAAAGTGCCAGAAACAACCAGGGAATCAGGTGGGGTAAAAAAATTCATTTTCCTAAATTTACTCATGGATAAGTGCAGCGGAAAGCATATCAGCTTCAGAACTCCTAAGAGAAAACTTAGGGTAAGACAGGTTTGTTGTTATACTCTGATAGGAACTCTGACTTCCGTATCTAAGGATGTGAAATAAAATGATCCTTGCAAAGGGTCAAGCACGACCACTTGGAAGATTCAGAAATAATTCTGTTGGACCCCGTGAACCTGGTTTGCTGATAAAGGGCTGCTTTCCTTGCATATGGTGGTCAAAGTGGAAGGTCCCAGAGAAAGTTTTTCATGAAAAAATACTCGTCATGAAGTGTCTACAGAACAACAATAAGAAGGAAAAGAATATTAACCTGGTCTATTTGCTGTATTTTTGCCATCGAGTTGCAAAGAAGGCTGGATATAAACAAGCGGGAATGAGATGGAATATAGGACGTGATGGGGAAAGTTCGGAAGGCGCTCCCCAGGGGAGTTTCGAAGAGTGATGAGGAGAACAAAACAAGCAGCTTACTTGTGAATTCTGTCTGTAGTCCATCACTGCTCAAGGAAATTGGATTCCAGATCCCAGTGATTTGATAAGCGTCTTTCCTCGCAGATGAAAAGTATGGCTGCGGTGCATCTAGTGGTCGGATAGCCCGAAAGCATTTTAGCTGTCTACGTTTATTAAATTCAGATGACAGATATGACCTGGAAGACAGTTCGAGGGAGCGTGTCTGTCCGGAATGGCTTCAGTTGTGAGTAACTGGTTGAACGTTTGAGGTACATCAAAACCACAGGTCAGTTTGGTAAGCCATATCCTCAGCCATGTGGCAGAGAGTGGTATGAATTACTCCCAGCAATACAAAGAACTAGCTTATCTTCTTCGTAGAATCCGATAGGTCATCGAGTGAAAAACTCTCGTGGCAGGTATTCCATAGCAGTGTTTGACTGCAAAGAAATTGGATCGCAGACTTTTCCCGGAACATGGGGCAAAATCCAGGTAACTGCTTTGTCGTGATGAGTACCGCAAGTCTGTGGGCATTCCAAGTTGTGGTGGTAACCTACAAGTCCGGCGTTTAATTACTCTATGGAGGACAAGCTGGTTACTCTTCAACTTTAGTTGCTAAACATGATCTTTATTTAAAAAAGTTCATCATTTTCTATAGTCCAGGCTTGCAGAATGACCTACTATTTTTTTGTGAATGACCGCTGAATTTTCCCACAGGATATTCGGTCACACTGCAGCCTTTTGGAATAAACAAATAATCCATGGCATTACAGTGATCTAACATTGGTCTCTGGCCCTTTATTCTACGTTCTTCTAACAGAAGGCTTTTGTAAGATAACCCAATCAATCTTAGGGCCTTTGAAATTTGAATGGCTCTTTGTTCGGAGAAGTTAAATGTAATTGATCTAATTTAGCGTGATGGGACAAGCCAGTAACGGGTAAATTTTGCTAGACTCTTTTGAGGATATACTACCTACAGAAAACCGTAGTGTTCACCTTCAGGAAGTTTCTCTCGGACTAGAGCAGACACCTGGGCGACAACCAGGGTGAAGGTTGTGTCTAAACCTTAATTCATTCTCGCCAAGAGGGACACACATGGGAGCCATCCTCCAAGGCGGATAGTGGTTCTGTGGGGAGTAGAATGGATGCCAGAAAATACCCGGAATAACAAAATCACCCACTACGATCTTAGGTCCGTTAAGGAGATCTACTACAAAATTTGGAGACTCAGTAATAACCACGAAGTCACAGCTATTTAGGCCGTGCTCAAGGTAAAAACGAATAATTAAAATCACGGTTCCATCTATGGTGTTGAACCATGCTGGGCTTTCTACGCTGAGCAGAACGGGAAGATTAACCAAAGATGCCCAGGGCAAATTTTCTTACAAATGTTCGACAGCCTTCATCACTCAGGCCTGGTCTACTTTTCCTGAAGGCCGTGTAACCTTCCCTTGCACTGCCTTTAAGAAAATAGTATCAAACAACCACATTTGGCCACTGAAAAGGAGTCATCATCTCTTATGAGTGCCGCTGAGCGAACTGAGTGTATCTTCCGCAATGCTGATTCGGTAACGAGTATTGTCAAAAATAAAATCCCATGCGGGAATTCAATGGTGTGAACATTATTTGGGGCTCATCATGAAATTGCTATGGAGGAGATGGAAGTGAGTTGAGTGATAGAGTGGCTTTCCATCAAATGAAGGTGAAGGCGATGGAATATCAACTTGGGGAGTATCTATCAAAATGTCGGGGACCATTTTATTTGGAAGACTTAAGCTTCTAGGTCGTAGCAACAAAGATACTTTCCGAGATTGGAGAGCCTGAGACGTGAAAAGCTACGGTTGTATAACTTGGTATGATCCCCTTCTGGAATGAGCAGACCTTCAAGCGTTTAGCTAGTACGTGGAAAATGCGAAAGAAGTAGACTAGAGCTGATGCGAGGGAGCTGAAACTTGGAAAGACAGGTGTTTGGTTGTGAACGAGAAAGTTAGATTGCACATCCGAATTGAAAAGGACCTGGTCAAAGTTCAGAAAACAATTTAGGGGCCAACGGGCAAAAAAGATGGATGGAAGGGAGAGTAAAGAATGACTTTGCGGGGATGGTTTACGAGGAAAGCTGGGTTCATGGGTTAAATACTGGTTCGTCGGGTATTTGACGCAGCGTATCTAGGGTTTTGGACTCCTGCGCTGTTGTAGAGGAAACGATTGTCAGCGGCTGGACAAATTATTAACGACCTGCAGAACATTTACTATGGCTAGTAGCGCCTGAAGTAGTCACTCCTGGGTAGTGCTTTTCACTTTTTTCAACGAGGGACTTTACTTTGAGGCATCATGGCGACCCGTGGTGGGTAGCTTCGTCATTGTTCGCAACGACCAACTTGTTGCCAACTTTGTTTAGGGCAGAAGATGTTTGTTTTGCTGAGGTTACATTGGGGGTGATGAAGAACCAATGGGGGGTTTGAAGTAAACTTTAGGGATTTTGCTCGCCTGGCAGGTGACTTAGAGAAGAATAGTTTTTGATACTAGGGGCTGTCGCAATGCTCCGGCTGGAGCGGTAGTGTTGGTAGTTAGATCTATGCGAAATTGCTTGGTAGACGGCCATGCCAGAGATGGCAGTGTAGATTCATCCAAGTCTACCAGCGCCAGTTGAGGGCAGCAAGGTGAAACTGGTGGGGAAACTGAATCCTTGGTGTTTGGCTGCAGTCGTGATGGCTTGGTTTGGAGACCGAAGATACTGAGAAACATTTCGATGCTATTCAAGAATCTGGAAACCTCACTCTGAAAAGGTGCTCTTTCGACCGTTATTCTCGTGGTTTTGAGGGACACATTCACAGCTACAGCCCGGTGCTTACCGGAAAACGCCGTTGCCATATTTTCGCTTACGAATTGGAAAAGTAAAGGATAGTAGTAATGCAGTGTTCGCCCGTGTAGCCTTATCCAATGGCATGAGTGATTCTCCTTATTGCAGGCAATGAGGATCATGTTCATCACGGCTGACATAGGTAAACTGCCAGGAATTTTAAAAACGATCTAAATTTTAGATTTTTACACGCGTATGCATTTCCGCAGTAGGTGGAATAACAAAGCTACCAGTCTCCATCAAACCTTAAGAATCTGAATATGCAGCTGGCTCAGTAGTGTGAGAGGGGGTGCCAAACTTAATGAAAAATCTTCAATCGATGACGTCTGTTTTCTGGCTGACTCATTCATTTTCTAATAAACTGTCATTTTACTAACCTGAAAAACAAGTCTCTCAGGGCTACCTGGCAAGGCTTTTTGTTGAGCTGTACATTGGACGATATGTATTAGCTTACAGTTTCTGAGAGCCTTAGATCGATAACTGAAGGATTTTCTGAACAGTAAAAGACATTCACATAAAACCTCCAGCGAACCAGGAGGATGCTCAGAAAATGTTTCGGTGAGTCCTCTTACAGACCGGCTTGGAAGAACGTTATGCTAGTTTAAGGTATTGGCTTTTTACTCCAAATCACTAGGAAGCTAGCCAGCAGTTAATGGTACAAAGGGCGGTTTTTCCAACATATCCCTCCGCCAATCAAGTAAAGTATGTTTATCTCCGAAATTGGAAAACTGCCTTCCGTCATTTGTCGCGTGATCATTATTCGTAGTCGATACTACTTGCAGGTGCGCTGACTAGGGTTCTAAATGAGTGAAAAGTTATATTTAGCAATTTACAGATCAGCTCTGTTGCCACAGGAATGCTGCGGACTGGAGTTGGATTAAAAGATCAGGAGCTCGTTGTCGCGCATTCCAAAAGCTCTGCAGATAAGGGCTGTCGTTCCCTTAATCTTAGCCACCTGGTATGCTGCTTGTTCTTGAAAGGTAAACGTGCAGGAATACTGCAGGCCCAGATCTCGTACTAGCGGAGTAAAACGAATTAACGAGCCCTTTAAGGCGGGGGATTCAGGAAAAATTTGAATTTTGTACGTCGGAAGGCACTCCTACCGGCGAAGAGGCTCATTTTTCAAGTGTTGCACCACATGTAAAGAGCGTTCAGATCGTCAGCTATTTTGATGAGGGTAAGAGACGAGGTATGGGGTTCAAAGGAAAAGTTAATTCTGATATCATCGGGGAATAAAAACGCGGTACCATGGCGTATTACTTTGAATACATCTTCAGTGCAGGCAAGAAGTAAGAGGAGCCCAACACATTGCCTTGCATAACACTACTTGTGACTAGCTGGGGTGATAAGAGGTAACCCTCATTGTTTGCTGCTTGCGATCTCATGCTAAGATAGGGTGACAACCGAAAAAAGGGGGGTCTGTTATGCCGTAAGATTTAACCTTGGGCATGAGGCACGCGATCGAATACTTTCGTCATATCAAAGAAGATAACGATAAAAGCCTTTCCAGAGTCAGCTGACGTTGTGATTAGATGAAGAAAGTCCATTTGGCGGGTCAGGCAAGGCCTAGCCTCCAAGAAGCCGTGTCGGTTGTTACTTATTAACCCACGGGTGAGGATTAAATGGCAATCGTATTTTTAGCCGCTCGTTCCATTATCCTATACGTAACGGAAGTGTGGTTTGGTGGGCGGTGACTAGCAGGATCATGTAACGCACCCTTCTCATGAAGGGGAATGATAACGAATGCTTTCCACTGGGATGGGAAAGTGCTTCGTGACATGGAGAGGTTAAATAGGTTCAGCAAAACATCACAAAGTTCTAGCCTCCAAGATGAAACAGAGCTGCAGTGATACTTTCGGGTCCAGGACGGGCCAGAAGCTAGGTGGTATTTAACGGCTCTCTTACTCCGTTGACTGAGAATACTGCGGTTGACAAGGTATCGACAGTCAGGTAGGTGAGATCCTGGGTTGGACTGTTGTGGTCTGTTATGAAGGTAGAAGCGAAGAAATTATTGAATGCCTCAGCGATTAACTGGAGCGAGCTAATATAAATGTTCTCTGATAGGAGCAAATACGGTATTTTGGTTGTACAGCGGGGGTTTCGAGTTTTAATAAGGCCAGAGAGGTGGGCTATTTTATTCGGCTGGCTGAATGCTCACACTTCTTTTTTTCAGTTTGTTCTCCTTTTCTCTTAGTAGCTGGCGTGAGAGGTGGCTTGGGCGGAGGGAGATAGAGAGACCGTTAGTTCTCTTGTAGGCAAGCTTCAACTTCCCGAATTCGCGTTGCATCTTTTGTTGTCGATAGGTCTTTCTCGCACTGAATTTGATTATCTCGGGAGAGATGACGTTCAAAGAGCAGGATAGGTTAGAATACATCACATCCGACGCCAGCTGAGGATCAGATGTTAGGAAGAATTCATCCTAGGTCTGATTACTCAGGGTGGCGGTTGGAATGTCCCAAGTTGCATTCCGGAAAGATTTTCGATTTTTAGGACCTTCCTGGTGGTGCGGTTGAACGGAGGATTTACATTATGGCCTCACCGGTACAACCAGGAAAGTGGCTGGTGACATTTCTTTTTATACCCCGGAGGCCTGAAGTAAAGATAGGGTCAAGAATATAATTCCCTCTGGCTGGGGATGTTGCTTGTTGCGTCCATCCGCCTGCCCGGATACATAAGATAAAATCGCGTAATTTCGGAGGGTAATTCGGGGTTATCCAGCAGATACCAAGGAGTTTGAGGTCCCCAGCTTTTGATTTTAGCAGCTTGAGGGGTTTCAGCCACTCGACGGAACGCATCGGTGATTGCGCTCACATCGCCCGTGTTACGGTCCGGCAGACAGTAAACGCAACCAATGACCAGCTGCCCCCGAAGCAGTGGTGTAGGGACCCAAACAGGGTTTTGGAGCTTATGAAAGACAGGTGGTTGGAGTTAGTTTGTTCCAGGGTTGTTCTTGTTGTAAGCTATACACCCACCACCACGTCTCTCAGACCTGTTCGTAGCGAATATTCCATAACCTGGTACGGAGACTTGTCGGAGGGGAGTTTTATCAGTAAGCCAAGCTTCAGTTACGAGGATTACATCTGGGCGAGATTACAGTGCGAAGGAGAGGGCGGATGAAAGTTTGCCAACAAGAAAGCAAGTATTGAAAAATGCAACTTCGAAACTATAATTATCATATCCATGACGTATATTGAAAGTATGGCCCCTAAAATGGCTGCCGGGTTTGGAGAAATTGTAGCCACAGGTGAACTGTAGGGTGGTGTGAGAGTGGTCTGGTATAGGAGGAGGCAAGACATTAAGAGGAAACGGAAAAAATCGGCGAATTTGGATGGTTCGGTATTGAGTCCGAAAGCTCACTACTATTTGAAGACGGGGAATAGGATGCACGGTATGGCTGGGTGAGCCGTAAGTGGTCAACGGGTACTGCATTCGGATACGGTACTGACATAACGATCTGAATAGTCTTGCAGAGACTTCTTTTTTTGTTGTTGGAAGGGGCTTTGTTATGTTTCACTCTGTCTGGAGGCGAAAGACTGATTGGGATCGGAAAGGCTATACGGATAACGGTGAGAAAAAAACTCGACGTAAAGCAGCCTGCAAGTAACTCGACTCTGTACCTGGCTTCGTTTAATTTTGTCCTCTGTATTATAAGCCTGCCTCCTAGCTGACAGTAATAGTTGTTCTAGATGGAACAACTCGATAGTTTTAAAGCCAGCAATGCCCTCAGTAATGCGCAAGCTTGAGACCACAAGACTAGAAGATCTAACGGTATCCTAATATTTAAATACACCCAATCCGTCACCAGTGGTCCACCGCGTTGCTTCCTGTACATCTTTCAGTGGTTTTGACCCTCTTCCGGGCATAAAGCGTATTCTCTTGTTCCCAGTTTATCAACTTGATTATAGTTAGGAGTTACGAGCAAAGCTCAGCCAATTCACACAAGTTCCAAGGCAAAACAAGGTTCATTCACCAATTCCGCAACGCTGAATTATGAAGTAAACAATATCGCAAAGATACGCAAGCTCGAATTTGCGACCAAAAGGACCCGAAAAGAGAGCCAATTTCAGGAAGTGGGAAATGCGAGCATGTGAGTCACACAGGTCCAAACAAGGCACGAAAACGTCGAGCGTGGATGCGAATAAGCAAGGACTGCTATACAGCTATATAAGTGGTGCGAGACACAGAAAGAACATATAATCCAGCATTTCCTAGAATCCAAATTATCATAGTGTCCTCGGAGGGTTTTCCATATCTGGTAGTTACAACGACTTTGTGATGGCCATGTAGACAATACCCACAGATTCCATCCCCAGTTCCCCCACTTCTTCTAACCTCGATGCTGTACGCTTTATACTGCGTCATCGGTTTTCTCTCTCTGGCTGAACCTTAATGGGTTGTTTTGCTTTGACTTCGCGCTCGAGTTTCACGCCCGAATGTTTTCTCGGCTTTTGCCACAAGCTAGTCTCCCGAGTTTGCTACGGAGGAGGTAATCCTCGCTACTACATTCCACTGGGTCCTTGGCATCTCCTGGCTACCCTGGATTCGCCGGTTCCTATGCTTGTCTGTTGGTATCAGGGGCGAAACTGTGGGAAGTGAGCCTCTCTCCGACACTGGACTCTCTTGATTGAACCGAGCCCCGTAAATAATCATCGGAATCGGGCAAAAAGTCGATGACTCTGGTCCTGACGGGCTCTCCTCTCTTACCAATGGGGAAACGGTGGGCTCTCTAGTGTCTCGCCTGGCAGCACAGTCCCTACATAATGGCGAGTTATCTGGTTCAACAGTTGTGCTCCCTTTAGAGTCACTAGTCCATTGGCTCTGCTACGCCCTCGAGTGGGCACACCGTCCCACGTTTAACTCAGCAGAGCACCCCCATAAGCCAGTCGGTGAACGAAGCCTTAGCCTTAAGTTCCGGTAGGAAGATATTCTGCGCAGCGCTTTTGCGAGACCAGTTCATGAGAGACTTGTGCCACTGCATTTAGCTGCGATAACATTTGTGTCCATCTTTTCCAAAGAGTTTACCATGCACCCCTAATTATTACGGTGTACTTGCCACGTCTGTAGCCCAGAGCCAACAAATGAATGGCCTACGGACTGGCCGGATAGCTACACTCACAAAAGCAATGATGCTTCTCCAGCAGTAAGAAAACCAAGGTCGAGCCACAGAGCTGTATATGCCAACCTGCACAGTAAACAGCATCGAGTGAGAAACAATCAGGCAAGACTCACAAGATCGTGCGTGTCATTGGCGGTCGAACTAGACACAGCTTGGTTCGGAGTGACGAAGCAAGGTCCATACATGGGGTGGCAATAAGGATGCTGGTTGCCAGAAATGAAGGCAGTTTCAATACTCTGACCCCTTTTCAGAATTCTGCGAGTAATATCATCGGAATGCTAATTTGTGACAGTGTCTGTCTTTCCTCAAGAGTGTCACCCTTGAAAAATTGACCGCAAAATGAAGACAACAAGTAGGATGTAGACATTTCTTAGTCTGTCGTGTGTTGGAGATAGAGGGTGGTACACTTGTTCGTCTGCAGGACTGCTTCGAGTGTCAGTGTTTTCCCCGGTAGTTATGGTTGGTATATGTTTCCTTCTTCGGGTCGGGTTGGCGGAGCCGTCACAACTGGTTGCCTGCCAGTAAAAACTGTTCAGTGTTGCAATAAAGAGGGCTAGGAGTGCCCGCACCTCCCCTCGCATACGGACGGTGGGATAACAGTGGCTTTCGTTCTCCCTATACCCATCCTTGTCAAGGATGGATTGTTGACAAGTTAATCATTATCTGCAACATAAACTAGAAAGGCGAGGAAAGGAAAAATAGAGTGCATGACTGGTCGTCCTAAAAGGCTTGATATGCTAAGAAAACTGAAAAAAACTGTGAAAATGTTCGCTTTTTGTTTTCTCAGGAAGAATAATAATGATAATAATAAACTTTACTGTTGATTAGGGGTAAGAGAAAAGGGGTTCAATAAAAGCACGGATCTTCGCACTACCCAACGGCCACGGTTGCTTTGTACCGGAATTTCGTGGCTCGTTGGGTCCGTACTTGCTGAAGCTGTAAACCCGGGTGCTGGTGTGACTGTGAGTGCTGGACATGGTTGGAGCAAATCCTGGGACTTCTCTCCTCCCAAGAAGGCTGGCTTAATCTGTCTATGTAAACCATCTCCCGCTTACCCAGCGCGCATGATCGCGGCTCCTTGGGCGCCTACGCCGGTGTACTCTGTTCCCTAGTCGACGATGCACGCAGGTCACGCATATGCTGAGTTGGGCTTTGGGTGTAGTCAGAGCAGGCAAAAGCTGTGAAGGTTTTGGTGCAACCTGTTCTCTCGGCAACCGAGGAGAACCTCCAAACAATAACTTGTTCGACAATGAATGAGGGCCGGCTTTCACCTAATAGCAAATGCCCAACAAGACATAAGGAGGAGTCTCGTGCCAAGCTGCGTTTTCATGGGTTCTTAAGGCTGCCTTGAGTTGCCTATGGAAACGTCCGGTAAAACCTTTAGCGAATGGATGATGCGCCGTAATTCTCACTTGTTTCAATCTCAGTAAGTTCATCAAGGAACCCAACGAACCTTGAAGATGGGTCTCTGGATCGGCCGTCACAACGGCTGGGCGTCCAAACGGGGCTATCCATCGTTCTAGGAAAGCAAGCACTGTTGTTGCGGATGGACATTCACATGAAGGTGCCGCCGCAGCCCACCTCGAAAAATGGGGGAAACATGTTGACCAGTTACTGGGTCATCCAGGTGGAGGCAGGTGACCTACTAGATCAATGTACACGGCATAAAAACAGATTGGAGCAGCAAACAAGCCGATGGGGCTTTTTGTGTCCCTGTGTACTTTGAATCGCTGGCCTTCTAGACAGCTGGGTACCCGTTCACCCAGATCTTCACTTCTTTTTGACCACACGAAACATTCAGTGACGAGTTTAATCGAGGATCATATGTCAGGGTGTTACAAACTGTGCAGCACCTTAGAGACGCCCATCCTGAACACAAGTTGTACCGGTGGATGGGGAAAACTTTGACACGCGTTGCACGAGGTCGTGCCCTCCGGTGAAGTGAGTGGAACTGGCAGGGTTAGAGAGAGCCGCTGTGATAAGCCTTTTCGACTCCTGGGTCAAGCACTTGCGCCGGGGTAGTGACTGCTAAGTTAAAACCACTGGGTAGCTTATTGAGTTGGACCCGATAAGGAGCTTCCGCCACGGGGTTAAATTCACCTGAGATGCCCCATATATCCTCTGTAGACTGAGTAGTGGCCTAGGTGATGGGGTTCCCAGCAGTTGACCTTGCAGCAAAGGTGACTGGCTTGTAGTCCTTGAAGACGGTGAATTGTCTGCTTTCATCACGTGAAAGAAACGAAGGACAGCCGGATAAAATGCGGGATGTTCCCTGTCAAAGGTATTTTGCCTGGATTCGGCCCGCTGCAGAGGTTTAGAGAATAACGCTGAAATTGCCACGTGCCTCGCTTTTGTTGTTGTGGTACAGCTCCAACGGACAAGCCTGTGGCATTAATTGATAGTGTCACGTGAGCGTTTGCAGGCTATTTGCAACGGCCGCCACTTTTGAGATAGTCTGTTCTATTTGGACAAAGGCGGAACTATCATCCTTGAGAAATTCCAGTAATTCGTCTTACTATGTAGTAAATCCGTGAAAGGTTGCATCAACAGTGGGCACGTGGGTACAAATCAACGGCTAAATCTGACCAAACCATTGAATATCCGGAGAGTTTTCAAGGATGAAGGTCCAGGATATTTGAGAATCGCCTGCACTTTGTCTTTCTTGGGTGAGAAGTCCGTGTCTGATATCTCGTGACCAAGGAAAGTAACACTTTCTTGGCCAACTGAACACTTCGCAGGGTTGATGTCCCCCCCCATGTTGCGACGAACGTTCAACTACTGTTCCTAAGTGAACGGTGTAGCCGTCAGAGGTTATGCTAGCGACTTAACTATCACTTAAGTAGGAGTAAACCCCTTCGAAATCTGAACAGACCTTATCTACAAATAGCCGGAATGTTTTTCCACTTTTCAAGGACCTAATGGCCGTCCTAAATCTCAAATAGACCAAAAGGTGTGATTACAGCTGTCTTCGGCAAGTCACTAAGATTATCTCAAGTTTGTTTTTATGTGCGAACCAAATCTGCGGGACTGAAAATCGTGCAACCACTTGAACTTGTCCTGAGGTCCGCCGCGTGAGGAAACGGGCGGCGATCGCGTTTGGTGACGTTGTTTAATGCCCTACAACCCCCACAAGAGTGCCGATCGTCAACTGACTTCTGGTACCACATGTGGTGGAGAAGCCCACGGGCTTGAAGGTGGCCTGATAATACCAAGCTCCAGCTTAAGCTGACTTGGCCTTAGCTAGTTTCCGTTTGTCGGGTGCTAAGCTTCTGGGGCGGCAATGGACTGGTGGACCAACTGTAAATGTATGGTGTAGTACGTCGGTCGGCAGCTGTGGTAGCACCTTAGTGGGTTGGAACAGTTCGAGAAGCTAGTGCAGACTCTTCTAATAAGGTCCGCAGCGACAGGGCTGAAGAGGACTGGAAAGAGAGATGACTTCGCTGACGGAGTGCCGCTAGTTGAGAAGCTGGTAGTCTTATCCACAAGAAGAAAACCGGAAGGATCAAAATATTTTGAAGAAAGCCGACGCCACCGATTGAATGAGGGACGTCAGCAATAATAAATACCCACTGCTGGCCGTGGTATAAATCCAACTTCAGTGTAAGTAGGCTCTTGCTGCAAGTCTTTATAGGTGCCTTTTAGCTGCTACCAACTCAAGGTTCTGCCATCTTGGGTGGTCCGTCCAGCAAGGTTCAAAAGTGCTTTCCTATGCGCCAGCATCCACTAAAAAAGAAGTTCCAAATATACTTTCGGCCATGAAAAATGGACGGCTGTGGGGAAAAGGCCCAACCCGGTTGTCGTCCGCACCGGTCGGCTTACGCATTTCCCTGTCTCTTAGGAAGGTACTTGCATGGCTTCAAGCGTTTTCTTGTTTTGTAGCTATGGTTGCTGTCGCACCAATATGCGCCGGGATTTTAGGGCTACACCTCCGTGAAAGGTTGGAGCTGCCTGCTCGATGGGATACGAAAGTTCGTCGCGATGCTTCTGGCGACTTATCCTGGAATTACGGTAATTTCGTCTTCTTAGCTAAAGGCCCCACGGTGTTAGCATGGCTTACGTCAGGGTATTTGGCCATGTGCTGCAACGAGGGTAAGGCATGTGCTTGTACGCCACCAGCGGTTCCGCTAGTTCATCCAACGTTGGCTTACTCGCGAAAGCAGCTAATTATAACAAAAGTAGTCTATTTCAAGAAGCCCAAAGCGTGCGCAAATCAAGATTAAATTTTTACAAATGACAAAAGGGACAGAAAAAACCAGCAAAAAACTCAAAAATATGCATGAGAAACGTGGGGTAGGTAGACTTTGAAGAGATATAAGAGTGAGATAAATGTAAGCACATCAAGGACCCATGGAGGGAGTTCAAGTGAACGAGAGTGGGGTAAGTTCCGACCTGACTTGATGTAATGCAGACATTAAACAGCTGACAGAAAAGCTTCTGAATGAAAATGGAACAAAAATGTCTTGAAAGTGTGCGTAATGGGAGTGGCTTTTATAAACATATCCTTTATTTTTGGTGCATCTTGTTTTTCTCAGTCAAATCTCGGTAATTAGCTCTCCAGTCATTGACTTAGCCGTTGCTGGTTGTTGATTGGGTTCATGGTCATATGTAATCTGTTGCACGAAGTTCAGTCCCCACTTGCCGTTCCCTGTGACGCAGTTGCCGGCTATTCGGTGTGCGGTGGGGGGTTCGGCCCAGTTCCCTAATTTGCGTTCGATTTTCGGAAATTCCAACCAGCCAGATTTTACGTATACGATTGGCGAGCAAGGGGAATGGCTTCACCGATTCGGGAGGAATGCGTACACTGTCTGGCTCGATGACGGACGTGGAGGACTACGTGACTGTTAACATGGTCCCTATGGGGCCACCACATTTTGATTACCGTGTGGCCTCTCTGAAGCCATTTTGTTGTTGCCTTTTCATTTCTCTTGCATGTGAGTCTCGTTTTACATGCGCAAGCCTGGGAATACTAGCTTCATATAGGGGCGATCATTTTCGAGTTTGGGCGTGGTATATAGAAAACTCCGTGCTTTGTTAAACATTTCGTGTAGATCGACTGACGTTTAACAGCTTCAGAAGATGGAAAGGAATTAGCATGCGATTCAATCCGTTACCCATATCACATGAGTTACAGTACTGAAAGCATTGGTAGCAGGAGCGCAGTTATCTACTATGTTCAGACAAGAGGATCAGCTAGTTAGTTGGGTGAAACTTTGCTGCTAGATACATGGAAGAGAGCTCGTACAGTGGGATATATATATATAATATCCGGTTACGGTGGACGCGAAACACCCATTACATACGTAACTCATTACGCCAATGGTGTACACGCGGGTAGAAAAACACAGTTTAGGTATTCTGGCAGTTATTCTTTTAGCCAAACTTCACTGGGTCCGATCACATCGCCCAGTGGTCCTTCAGAAAGCGCACCCCCACTAGTGGCACGTTTTTCACACAAAACAGGGAATTCGGGCCGATGATAAGTGAGGACTACTTTTCCAAATGATAATTAAGAAACAGTCCAACGTTTTCGAAATATTTCACACATTTTTTGCCATTGCCAGATACGAATCGACACCCCAGTTCAATTTTAGAGTCTGCTATACAACAATGATGACCGTTTCGTTGATCAGGATGTTTTTACCAAGGAAAAATCGCCCATTTTTTTCTCTTTATAAATATACCAGATAAGTCACTTAAAACCCAGCAAGTAACTCGTATTTCAAAATAAGCTTGGCAGATTAATTTCTTGTGTTTCGAAATTGGCGCTCCAGAATTCCAGGATTACGCGCCAATTCAAAAATATCCAGGTCGGAACTTACCCCCCTACCCAAGTGAACCCACGGATGGATTCA
Source organism: Fasciola hepatica (assembly GCA_948099385.1). NCBI lineage: Eukaryota > Metazoa > Platyhelminthes > Trematoda > Plagiorchiida > Fasciolidae > Fasciola > Fasciola hepatica. The sequence goes on from CANUEZ040000019.1 coordinate 12,231,074, forward strand.
AATACGTAACCTGTGAACTTGAAAGTCAAGGCCAAATGGAGGAACTGGCTAAACCAAGTGGAATAGACCGGAATCTGGAAGCTTTACATGAGAAGGACTGAAAATCGGCATAAAAAACTACAGTGACAAGAAACGACGAAGAAAAAACGAAAAAAGAAGAAACGAAAAGCAAAAAACTGAGTTGTATGGCAAGGGATTAAGTAGTCATGAAGTTTGCTGAATTGCAGTAAAAGGACAGTGTCAGTTTTAGAACAGGGAGCGGGGGCTGCGAGGCGTGGAGATTGAGCCGGATGGAAACAGTGGTTTAGAGGGATCGAGATACGGTGAACGTGGGCCACAGATGTAGAAAAGTGGACGCATATGATGAGGGGCTGCGGGAAGGTGGCCAGAAAACTAGACTGCAAGGAACTGGGGGATTCAGAGGAAATATGTGGATATGTATATATCTGTACGATAACGTATATATATATATATATATAGGAAGAGCAGGAGCAAACAGCAATGATGTGACAGAACACGGAATTAGAAATGCTTGGAAGAGGCAGGTAGGTTTGAGAAAAATGTTACGGAAATAACCTTGATAAATGCTGATGAATTTGTTTGTGGCAGGTGAACACGGGGATCAGCGGAGAAAGGGAAGCAACTTTGGAGGCACAAAAGTGATGGCGGTGAGCAGAAGTTAATAAGCGAGGAAATATGAAGGGAAGGATCTAAGAAAACAGGTGAGAGTGAATCCAACAATCTGTTTAATGCGAGGGTGACATGTGGTGACGGTCGAAAAAGGGGAAGCGGCAATAAATGGACGTACAATATGCAGCAAGATGGCCGTGAAGATGGCTGGAGAGCGCGGAGCGAACGGAAATACGGAGTAGCTGGAGAAGTCTCAACGGTCAGGGGAGAACGGCAACTTGGAGATACGAAGAACTGTGGTGCAACGATGCAATAATAATAATAGTAATAGTAATAATAATGGTGGTTTATTTCGGATACCTCCGAGGCGTACTGCAACGCAAGACCAAACGGTACAATTGGAAGCAGAGTCCGAATTCGAAGAAGATGATTCAGGTATGTGCGCTCGATATAGTATAGGATAAAGTGTCTCAGTTATAGTTTATGGTGGTGCCCACCAAATTTGAACTCAAGGTCTGGTAGCCAAGCCGGCTGAGTCCAGGTGAGGCTGGTTAGAAGTAGTACACTCTTACTGAATTATTACAAAAAGAGGGACTGCGCAGCGAGAGGGTCAAATAGAATGGATGGAAATTTTGTTCACCTTGGGGAAACAGAAGTTTTCAAGGGGGACTAGGATCAGCTACAGAGCCCCGTGGAGTATTGAAGGGCTTGGGACTGGAAATCAGACGACGAAAGGAGTGAATCTGCGGACAAAGAATAAGAAGAACCTTACGAAGATTACCCTTGTAACGTTGAGCTACCGAATATCGGCTGAGTCAGTAAAATATCCAGTTAAGGACTCAGCAGTAGAGAGAGACTGCCTACGTAAAGGTGAAAGAAGCGGCAGGATGTAAACGTGTAATCGTAGAGCAGATCGTTTGCTTTCAGAGACTTGGAACGCGATGCACCAACATGGAAACAGAGCTGTGGCAACAGATCAACTTGTGATACGTAGCCATGATAGTAGCAGATAAACGGTTTGCAAAGGAGCTAAGTATTTAAATGACAAATAAGTATTTACGTAATTATTATCGTTATCCAAGGGCTGAACATGATGACCAGAGGGTTGCGAGGATCAAGGTTGTCTGAGAGGTTCTGCCAAGATAGAATACCGGACATGAAAAGGCACCAAACAACCGATAACTACGTTTGCCAAGTTGGGCGGTGAGGTAACTGACGGTTAAAATACTATCTGTTGGAATTCTTTGTAAATAGTGGACCATGTGATATAAAAAGATCAAAAGGCTGCAATACAGATGTCTCTCAGATGTCAATACAGGAGGAGGGCATAAATCTTTGCGGGGTGAGTATATTGGAATGCTACAGCCGTGTGGGCAAACAGAAGGGCTGATAGAGAGAGTGAACTGTCTCAATATCGTCGACTGTTGGGAGGCTCCGGAGACAAATTTTACTCAGTGAAATATAGTGTTTGGACTTTGTGGGACGGAAATGTGTGGCAACTTTAAGTGTGACCTTTTTCAAGTATATCGGTAAATGTGATAAAAGGACGAGTTTTTTCTTGGGGATTGGTTAAGTTTGTGAATGAGACAAATGGGTAGTTTTGGACGGATCCTCGGGAGATAGGGTCATGAAGGGTGAGCCGAGTACGGTCACGGTCTTTTAAACCCGCGATAATCTTATGCTAAGGAAAGAAGATTTTGCGGGATGTGAGACGCGGTAAGTGAAGGTGGCGAAGATGAAGACGGGTACGATGAAAAACAGGTGATAACTGGGGGAGATGGTGGCATATTTACAGCATTTCGGGTTTATAATTTTTTTTGCCGCAACCGGTGCTGGTGGGTGGGGCTGGCAGTGCAGCTGCAACAGCGAATAACAAAGGAGAGAAATAGGGAAAGGGGGATCAGGGAGATCGGGTAAGGCAGATCAGATGGTTTGAAACTGTAGGTGAGAGTAATGATGTAATGATTTTACATAAGCCGGAGCGTGAGAAAGCAGCGCAGCCTGGAAGGCACACTGAAGATGCCCGTAGCGAGCAATATACTAAACAGACGAAAGAACCAGGTGAGAGATAACCAATCAGATTGTTTTACTGCTGAGGAAATAGGATAAAGACCGAGAAAAAAGAAACGAAAAGAAGTATCCAGACAGGTAAACCTGTGACGGAACAAAAGACACGAGAAGTATGTGCGCGCCGGAGTTGGGAGAAGGTCACTGAGGAGCTGCGTGCCTGCAGGCGGTTGCACAAATGAACTAGGCCAGAAGTTGCCAGTCGGGGCGCTGCCTAAGACAAAGATCCGCAGAAGAATTGAGGAGTCTAGCAGAGGAACATGGTGCTGGTGAAAAGATAGTAAACTGAATTGCCAAAGGTACCAAGTTTGTAGATTATATGTGGAGATCCTCTCAAGCGAAGCCACATACCTGCATTGTTGAGACTATGCTATCCACTTGATTGGTCCTCGAGCAAGTACGGCATACATCAACAACTACATTTAAACGCTCGTCTTTACTTTGCTCATGTGTCATGGCATCCCTCCGGTCTAAACCTTGACTTCCGTGAAGGTTGTATCTGACAGTGACCCTTGCCGGACTGCGGTTCGCCTTGTTAAACGTTGTGGCCTTACGGTTGAGGTTTGTACAAAACTTACACGTGTATGACTTATTAATTCAGTACCGTAGAATCAGCGAATCAATTTTGTTCTTGCTTTACTATTCGTTAATTCGACTACTCGCTACTCACAACCGGAAGAACCGTCACTTTCACCGAGAGGCGCTGGCATCCAAAGCGTGCGTGACAATGGTTCTTCCGCTTTAGGAGTACAGACTTTTTCCCGCATATAACGGGTAAGGTACGTCAGAGTTTGAGTGCCATGTTAACCGAGCTGAATGCCGGAAACCGGTCGTTTTAGCCAGTGTTCCGTTGATATACCAAGTCTCACTAGTGTGGCGCCCCGCTAAATGCCGGGCGGGCTACCTTAGGATGGGTTGCACAAAATGTCCTCGGCCACTGGAGCCAGAGCCGGTGGCAAGTTACCCCAGTTACTTAAACTTGGTAGACTGGCTGGTTATGTGGGTCATTCTAAACCGTGCTTCCGCTTGAACCAAACAAAACTCCTGATCCGAAAGTGAGAACTCAGGGATCATCATGCTGGTTGAGGATATGCTGGGCTGCACTACATCTACTATCGCTTTGACGTCTAATATTGAAGTCTGCCGCAAATTAGTCATTTTCACCAATGAATTCAACTTAAGTCGATATGAAGTTATTTTGTGATTGGGTCAATCCATGGGTTCTGATCCAACTTTATCAAATAATGTCTGAAAGATGGATGAAAAAAGTATAATGGAACGGGGTCAAATAAGTGATGAAGAATCCTTTGGGAAATTTATAAACAGAGCCCGCGTGCCGGTTCACTCCGGGCCCGACAATACGGCGCGCAAGGCTAAAGAGATGAATGGCGAGTGGACGCGGTAGATAACTACATTCACGAACTCAATGATGCTTCACCAGCAGTAAGAAAACCAAGGTCGAGCCACAGAGCTGTATATGCCAACCTGCAGAGTAAACGGTATCGAGTGCGGAACAGTCCGACAGGACTCACAAGATCGTGCGTGTCATTGGCGGTCGAACTAGAAACAGCTTGGTTCGGAGTGATGAAGCAAGGTCCATACGTAGGGCAGCAATAAGGATGCTGGTTGCCGGAAATGAATGTGGCGTCACTACACACCCATTGCAGTTGCCACACCAGTTTTACAACTCGTTCCGCCTCATGGTGCTCCATCGTATTGAGCACATCGCCAGTTCCACGAAATCCGAAGGATTTTGGCACCAATGATCGCATTCTGGTTCGGCACTATCACCGTAGTTTCTCTTTTTTACGAACCTACCAACCTGGCTTTCGGATACCATATCGGCTAAAGGTCACTCGAAGCTGAAAGTTGTTAGTGCGTGTTACGCTACCGATGCTGCTAAAGGCGAATATGGCTTATATTAGACCAACTGTCTATGATCGCTGCATGGCACGAGTTCTTCTCATCGGCACAATACAGCACGGACACATCAGCGTTTTTCACATAAGTCACGTGCGCAGACATCCTTCGTACGCTTTTATCCCTCTAGCACTTTTCGGAAGCTTTCCGAGCTTTCTAACGGGGAGGCTATAGTAGCGACCACGATGGTGCCGGGCAAGTGACCATTTTCTGGACACGACTTCTGATTTACTTTCTCCAAGATATTATTTTACGCTTGGTTTTGACCCCGCCGTTTAGTTTGGCTGCGCTTGTCTGGTTGATGGGATCTTCCCGAGGATTTTTCCTACCCAGGACTTATGTGACCCTCTATCTTTTGTTTTCTCGCCAGCGGTACACGCACCCGGTTTACTTTCCGCCTACCATTGAGCTAGTCCGCCGGCGTGTGCTTCTTGCATAGGTACTGTTCACGTACCACGATATATAGAAAAAGCCTTACATCTGTCCATCGACTCAAATCTTCTCTGCTCATTGGATAGGGGATTGTCGTTAGTTAATCGCTGTGAGACCTCATAAGGGACACGTCTGTAAGCCGCTCAGTCCAGTACAGCTCATTTTGGTTCATATTAGGCATACGGCTGAGCACCATAATTGTCCAGTTCCGTACGCTGTGAGCTCTCTGGAACTCTCGGTGTTGCAACAAGTGGATGGGCCAGGCCTTCTCCAGTTCAATGGATAGAACTACGGGGAAGAGTAGACCCCCAGCCACCATGCACCAAACCAAAGGATGCACAGGGTCTGTGCCGCTAGCTGCTAGCAGCTAGTAGCCGGTCATCAGTAGGGCCGTGCATCACACAAGATTACTGAAGGCTGTCGGCTCAAAATTCAAAAGTCGTTTGGACCTTATATTAGGTGGAAATCGAAGGGCACGATTGCGGAGGGGAGCAAAGCGAGAGGGATGGCCTGGGAGAAATATAATGCCACTCAGTACACCCTTCCGTCAACCGCGCTGTTCCATTTTCCATCAAGCCGTTTCTTGAAATCCCTCACTGTCGGAGTAGCAGCCAACTCGTCCGGTGGTTTATTCCAATAGTTCATTGACCTAGCAGAGAAAATGTCTGCTCTCAATAAAGTCCTTACTTCCTTCTCCCGTAGCTGACAGCAAGTCCTCGGACTACGGTGTTGCTACTGGACATTAGTAAGGGAAGCACACCTCCAGCGGCATCGACCATCGCTTTCAATATTTTGAAGGTTTCTATCAGGTCACCACCAGACTTTCCATTATCCACTGAGTACCGGTTCAGTCTTCCGAAGGGCTGCTCATGTCTGAGCTACCGAGGGTGGGCAAACCATCTTGCGAAACGCCTTTACCTCTGCTCCATTATCTCAAAGTCCTTCGCCATTTACAGCCGCCAAGCCTAGACAAAGTTTTTCTGATGGGTAAACACAGAGGCTTTATAGATTTGCAAAACAGCCCTCGGTTTTCTTGTCGCCATTGCTCTTTCTAGCTACCAGTATATTCTGAAGGTTTTCTGGTCAGCCCCGTGAAAGTGACCACTCGGGTTAAGATCACCAGTAATCACAACTCCTTGATTCTACTTACTTGAAGGCTTGTCACCTCTTGCCCCGGCGGTCCCAACAGCCTCAAAAGAGGTATCAGCCTGTCAATCGTACGTGGGGGCATTAGTTGGCACTCCGAAGCATGTCAAACTCTACAGAACACTGGTACATAATGTTATCGTCTAGCTGAAAGGAATCGCCCCATAAGGAGGCTGTAACCATCGAACTGTCCACCAGTCCGAATGTGGGGTACTACGACAAATAGGCTAGGTGTTCTACAAACGCCAAAAGGTGTGGAAGTCACCGTCTAAGTTTCAATTATCGCAAATTGAGCTACTCCTAGCCAATTCACACGAATCCCAAAACCCCAAAAAGGTTGATTCGTATTTTCTATGGTACTAAGTCGAAAAACTCAAAGAGCGCAAATATATGTAAGCCTCAAGCATGCGGCCAAACAGACCTGACAGTAAAACCCGGAGGTTCGATACCCCGCGGTCCAGGCACAACAGTCAGAGACGGTTCAAGGCCAAATAATAATAATAATAATAATAATAATAATAATAATAATAATAATGGTTTATTTCGGAAGCGCCCGAATCATGCCATGTGCATGATCATGTAGATACAGGTGATGGAATGGACAGATATAATTCACGGAAATATGGAGACCTTCATGAAAATATTGGATAAAAAAGCTCAGAAGGGGGAATAAGGTGGGATGAAAATAGGATAAACGTATGCACGCCATAGAGATTGCGTGGAGTTTAAATGAGCTCAAGAACGGATTTGAATGGACGCCCGGTGAGTTTGAAATTCAAGGTCAGGTGGACTGAATGTCTGGTCCCGGTCAATTACATATGGAGGCAGACTGGTAAACATGAGAAAGGCTGGAAATCGGTATAAAGAACTGCAGCAGCGAGGAACGATGGAGAAAAAAGATGAGGTGCACTGCAGTGGATTAGATGACAATGAGGCATTGGTACTTTGCAGTGAATTGTCGGCGGACAGGACACAAAACTCACCGCAAAACAGGCAGCGAGCAATGCAAGACGTAGAGGGATGATCAGATGACAAAAACGATTTAGAAGGATTGGATACGGTAGATGTGAGGCACAGAAGTAGAGTTGATGGATGCCTGTGATGACGGTCGTTGGGATGATAGCAAGAGAAATGGCAGGTGAGGAACTGCAAGATGCAGAGCGCGTGCACATAGATATATATGCGTAAATTTATATATATATGTAGATTTATTATATATATATATATATATATATATATATAGGTATAAGAGAAGCAGGAGCAATAACAATGGGGTCCTAGAAAGAAATTGTCAGTCATTAGGAGGAGTAGGTAATGCTAGATCAATTGGTTGTAGGATCAACTTTGGAATGTCGTGGTGGATTAACTTCATGACAAGTGCACGTGGCAGCCCAACGGAGAGAAAAATAGAATGCGGAAGCACAGAAGTGATGAAGACTGTTAGGAGCAGTTCATGGAAGAGTGAAGATGAAAGACAGGATCAAAGAAAACAGGTAAGAATGGGTCTAATTATTTGATCAATGCAGGTGCGAGATGTGGTGACGGACCAGAGGAATCGGGTAGTGACAGGTCAAACAATTTGGAACTGTAAAAGAACGTCACGACGTAACGTTGTCATTACAATGGTGGAACATGGAAAAGCGGACCACACTAGAAGGTACAAAAAAATGCCTGTAGCTAGCAATAAACGGATCAAGGGATGAAAGCAATGACCGAGGAGACACAGGTAAGAAATCACCAATCAGATCATTTTACTGCAGATGAAACACGAAGGAGGCGGACAAGGAAGCGGGAAGCCCCGAGATAAGTGAACCAGTAATAGAACAAAAAGGCCACAAAAAATGAATGCGCAAAGGAGTTGGGGCAATGGAGCTGGAGAGCTGTGTGCCGGCAGACAATTGCACAGGTGGATACTAATTAGGACGCTGGAAAGAACCACAGAGGAATCGCGGGGCCAAGTGAGGAACATATGGTTTGGTGACTAGATAATAAATACGACTGTAAAAGATGCGAAGTTTGGAGCGGCAAGTTCTAATATGCGGATCGGGCATGAGTGCGGGTGCGGTTGGTGCATCATAGCATGGGGCACGGGGAGGGATTTAACAGAACGACAGGTTTAAGGAAGCTATCAATGGGCGTTCTGAGCAGAGGGTAACACCAAGCGCATAGATGATAGAAGCCAGCAATGACGGCAGGTGGGAAAATGGTTATTGGCGAGCGTCCACGGAGAAGAGTGGTTAGGACGATAGTGACTCAAAGCAGTGAAATTTGATGTAGAGAGAGGCAATAGGAGGAAGGACAAAACGGGTAGGTGTGCATACCGTGGTAGGGCGACAAAAATGGGGAGTGGAAACAGATGATAAGAGCTATAGGTGAACAAGCTGTGGCGGAAAAAGGATGAGGAGCATGCAATTTTCAACCGACAGCATTGGATTCGGTAGTCCAAGAAAAGTTAGGACGTGCCATCCGCAACCGGTGCTAGTGGGTGGGACTGGCCGTGCGCTGGGCACCCAACCTCAAAAACACTTCGTGAAGTGAACGCAGGAGGTGAGATCCACCAGTCTAGTTGCGCTCGCACATCGTTGCAGACGGCCTGCACGCCCGATGTGCGCCGACCATAGCGGTGGATCTGACCGCGCCCCGCACTGTTGGGAGTGTCACGAGTGTTCATGGATAATTGCGCAGGGAACAAAACGACCGCGATGGGGGTGCGTGAACCAGGAACAATTGACCAAGACGTGAGACCATGGACAGGAGAGCCAACGGAAACAGCAAGTGGTAGACGACCGTGTAGCAATATTATCCAGGTGCACCTGCCAGGGAGGTGGTAAGTACAGTGCCCGAAGTGGTTGGCCGTCAGCGGGGATCACTGGAAAGGAAAAAGGGATAGAGAGGCGCAGTCTGGGTGTGCCCCAGCTGAGAATCAACGGATACTGAGGAGAAAAAAGTGAATATGATGGATAAGAGATGAAAGTAGGTGAGCAATAGGGTTACCTTATGATGGCAGGAGGTAGGTTCGCTGTGGATCAGTGAAGGCAATGGCCTTAGTTCGCGGCGTGTACCTAGTGGCTTGTGACGCAGAGGTAGTAGAGTTACAGTGTGAGACCTCTTTCAAAGGCCAGGTCGGCGGAGACGAGCTCATTGGTGAGCAATATAGCATTGGGGACTGTTAAGTATGACAAAAGTGCGCGCCTAAAAGCGATCATTGAGGAGGCACTGCGTAAGCTAAGGGGCAGCTTATTCCAGATTTTGGAATAGGCTGACAGAAAGAATCGGGACTTCAGACAGAGATTAGAATGAGGGACAGTGAGAGAGAAGGCACAGTGCCGGATGGGGTAGGAGCAGGGCGCAGCGAATGAGATGGGATAAGAGGTGTAGGCCAGGTTATGGATTAGCTTAAAGAGGAAAATCAGGTTGAGCCTCATGCGACGAATCCATAGAGGCTCAATTTGTAGGAGCTCACACCGCTGGCGGTATGTTAGGGCTAGGGATACGCCCAACAGCCTTGTGGGGAAGGTGCGCTGAACGTTCTCAAGAGATACAATGGAGGAACGTGGCCAGAGGCTGGAGGTAATGGGACAATATTCTAGGAGCGGTCTCACGTTTGAGAGATACATGGAGAGGCGACTTGCCGGTATTAGGAAACACCGATTGATCAGGCCTAGGGTTCGCTTAGCCTTAGCGATTTGGAACGATGCCTGTTCTGAGAAGTTAAAGGAAAAGGAGTAGCGTACGCCAAGATCGGTAACCATGGGGTGTATGGGGATGGGCAGGCCGTCCAGACAAATTTGGCCGGGTGGTGCCGTGCATTTGTATGGTAGGAGGAAGCTTTTCTCCTCAGAGAATTTCATGAACCACGAGACGCACCAAGTTTGGAGAACGAGTAAGTCATGCGATATGTTGCATAGAGTCACAGATAGGTCACTGGGGAGGAAAGAGTACACTATTTTTAAATCGTCGGCAAAGAGGAAAGGAGTGCCGTGTCGAATAGAAGAGAAAATGTCATTGATATAAACAAGGAATAGTAATGGGCCTAGGACACTGCCTTGAATGGCGCCGCTAGTAATTGGTTTGGCGGAAGATAGGTGGCCGTCGACGAGCACGTCTTGTGACCTGTTAGAGAGATAGGAGGATAGCCAGGAGAGGAGAGGGTCAGTAATACCGAGAGATCGGATTTTGGCCAGCAGATGAATATGGGGAACACGGTCAAAAGCCTTAGACATGTCGAGGTACAAGACCATTACAGAGTTGCCGGCGTCGGCCTCAAACGATAGGACATTGAGAAAGTCAAGCTGGCAGGAAGAGCAGGAACGGGAGTTCAAGAAACCATGCTGACCAGGGTTCAGCAGGTTGTTAGATAAGAGGTACTGGACAATGTGTCTTTTGATAATTCTCTCCATAATTTTGCAGACTACTGGGGTGTGATTAATGGGCCGATAGTTATCTGGGCCGTGTAATACGCCCTTTTTGAAGCGCGGAACTATAACAGAGGATTTCCATTGAGGTGGGACGAAAATGTGAAGCATGGAGGTGGTATACATATTAAGTAACAACAAAGGGAGGCCAGGACCATCGAAACGGAGGAGGGCCGGTGGGAGATCATCTGGTCCCGGTTTCGAGGAAGGTTTGATAGAGGAAACTGATTTTTCAATTTCTAGATGGGTGAAGGGAATCGATGAAAGAGAGGCAGAGGTGCAGGGGTGGATTGTAGGAGGGGGAATACCGGGACAGCTTATAAGGGAGAAAGAAAAATGCTCATTGAAGGCCTCAGAAATAGATGCTGGAGTATTAGCGGTAGATGAGCCGCAGATGAAGAACTTGGGCGAGGTGTGATTGGATTGATTGGACCTTTTACTAAGCAGGTTGGACAGGTAGCCAGTTTTGTTTGGGTGTGCTAGGGCGATGGCCTCTTGCCTTCTCAGATGCGAATCGACCATGCAACGCAGCCTCAGTTGTAGCTGGTTTATGCGCAGGAGAATCGTAAAGTCGTGTGATCTAGCGAAGGTAAGTTGCAGCTTAGACAGCTCACGCTCTAAAAGTGACAGGCGTGAGGTGCCGAAATTGGGGCGTGGATCGACACGTGGGTTGGCGGTATTTAGGCAGTGTAGGAGGTTGGAGTAGAGAGAGTTCACAACAGTGAGGGGATCGGATGAAAGAAAAAATGTGTCCCAGTTAAGGGAGCGGATTATCATTGGCACTAGGGGCCAGTTACAGGAACGGTGGGAAGTCAGAACAGGGGGAGAGGATTGCATTGGATGAGAACAGCTGAACTTGCACCTGACAACACGGTGGTCACTACCCGGGAAGTGATCAGTAGTCTGGGTGATCGGATCAGGAACGTCAATGGAGAATACTAGGTCCAAGATGTTGTTCCCCCTAGTAGGGCAGGAGACATGTTGGGTCCATCCACCAAGACGGACACAAGAAAGGAAGGTGGAGAGGGCGGGAGGGCTAGTATGGGAGGACCAGCAAATTGAAGGAAAGTTAAAGTCACCCGCAATAATTTTTGTGCTGGCAGGGTAGTCAAGCGCAGCATTAAAGACACCCACGGCAGAGTCAATTTTCGCAGGCTCCAGACCCGGGGGGACGTAGACGCAGCCAAGGAGGAGGTTCTGGCCGGAGGCGTGAATGGATAGCCGTAACGAATCCTCAATAAGGAGAAGAGGGGGGTGGTCGATAACACTAGCGTGGATAGTGCATTTGACAAAGGCTAAACAGCCCCCTCCACGCCTGGACTGGCGGGTGTTCGTGAAGCATTGATACCCAGCTATGCGAACAAGGTCAAGCGAAGCATCACCTGACAGCCAGGATTCAGCTATTAGTATAATGTCAGCGTTTGACGTAAATGCCAAAGATGGCAGGTGCGATATTTTTCTAATTATTGATCGACCTTTAATAAGAAATAGTAGGAATGAGTGTAACAGCCGGTCGTGGAAAATCCCCCTTTTTCCCTCGCGATTCAGTGTTTTTCCCAACATCACTCATTTCCATACACTATTGACTTGTCTTTACGAACTGGTTGTTTTTCTGGACCAATTGTTGTTTGTTCGCGCCCAGAGCGCTACTTTGGCACATCCTTGTTCAGGACCTGCGTGACGCACGTGCTGTCTGCTCACACGCTGCTATTCGGTTTCTCTTTGTTGAGTCCTTGTGATCGTATTATTGAGGTTTGTATATTGTTTATGTCATTGTTTATTGTAATAATCTAGTATCGTAGAATATCACGGATAATCGTCTTCTGATTTCGGGATCCGTTGCGAATTTGGCTACGCATTGCTCAAACGTTCGTAACAATACTCAATAGATCAATTTTGGAACGAGGAAAAATCACGCAAAATGCCAAGAAAAGGATCAAAGGCAGTCGAATCCGGACAGGAAGTAATACGGCAAGTCTCTGGGGAGGTTTTGGGTACATATGATTCTTTAGTTAATGCTAGATCGCCTAGTCCTGTCAGTGCTAGTTCATGTGTTATTGAAAACAGTATTGATCGTAAGGATGTCGATTTATATAAGCTGAGAATACTAGAACTAGAGCAACAGTTACTTTCGGCTAGACTACAGGCGCATGAAGCAGAGAAGTGTACACAGAAACAACGAGAGCATGAGACCAGTGACTTCGACACTTCCGATAGATTAGGGTGCAATAAGGTAGGGAACCCCACGCCGGTCGCCGACTACAAACCACCATCGATCGATCTGCCTAGAGTGGAGTTAACGGTTTTCGACGGGCGAACTGAGCAATACTGCAAGTTTGTCAAGCAGTTCGAGACGTTCGTTGAAAATAAGGTAACCGACCCTGGGCAAAGGCTTCTCTACCTTAATCACTACTGCCGAGGCCGAGCAAGAGAAGCTATCGACGGGTGCACCATGCTCGACCCGGAACAAGGCTATATAAAGGCAAGAAAGATTCTAAGGGACTTGTTTGGCCAACCTTTCAAAGTAGCCCGTAACCCAATAGAGGGCGTGATGGTAGAGGCAAAGAGAACCAAGGGCGACGTCTACACCATGGCCGACCTGGTGATCAAGATGCAGAACTGCTCAATAGCCCTCGACCATTTAGGTTACAGGGCTGACCTAGACGCCATGCACACTTTGGAAGGCATAGTCCGTCACCTCTCCCGAACTACAGGGTCGGTGGGCAGAAGAAGCTGAATGGATAAGCCGAGGCGACAGAGAAGCCAACTTCGAAGACCTGACTGAATACTTAGACAGGCAAACGAAGATAGCTGACAGCAGATTTGGCCGACTCATCCGGGACAGCAACCGAGCAAACAAGCCCGGTACTAGCCAAGCCCAAACCCCTGTACGGGAATATCCAAAGTACCAGCCTTGGACCAACACACACGTCATTTCACGAGATGCTACGGCGCAACCCAATTGCAGATCCTGTGGTACTAGCCATGGCCTACCAGAATGCCCCAAGTTCGGCAACGCCACAATAGGCGAACGGTGGGGAATGGCGAGGATGGCAGGAGCATGTTTCATCTGTCTCAACACCACGCACCGGGCAACAGCCTGTAGAACAAGGAATCGATGTGGTTACGAGGGCTGCACGGGCAGACACCATCGGCTGCTGCATCAGGCGAGAGTAACCATATCCGAGGCGAGTGCCAAGCCCAGCGTGATTTGTTCAACTTCACAATCTGCCAGTAAACCGGTACGTTTAGGCGTAGTGGCCGTGGGCGTAGTGACTCCGACTGGGTTAGTCAAGGCGTTGGCTTTCGTTGATAGTGGATCCGACACCACTTTAGTGAAAGAGCGGTTTGCCGACAAACACCAACTGGCTAAAGGTGCGACGTCGTTAGCAGTGAGCACGGTGGGCGGAACACAGGTAATGACTGCCGGTAGATTAAGGCTGCAACTCATCTCTCTAGACACTAACGAGGAAATTGAACCAACGGAGGCATTCACGTTAGCGGATCTCCCCATGCGAGCACCAAGGTCGGTGAACGTAATCTTGACTCGGTGGTCCCACCTGCAGGATGTAACCGTTGTAGACTGGGAAGATGATGAGGTGGATCTCCTCATCGGCTGCGACGCGCCAGAGGCGCATTGGGTGCTTGACCAGAGAGTGGGCGACCGCCAGGCACCTTATGCCGTACGCACGGCTCTGGGATGGATGTTATACGGCCCAGTAGGGGTACGTGGTTCAGTGAATTACTTATCCGCCGAAACGGACCGCATAGAGTATCATCTGCAACGGCTGTATGAAAAGGAGTTTCATGACATTGGAGACGAAAGACCGACGTTGTCTCAAGAGGATCACTTCGCTCTACAAACGGTGCAGCAAGGCACTAGAGGCCTCAAGAAACAGTTCGAGGTTCCCCTCCCATGGCGCACACCGAACGACCCGTGGACTGACAACAGAAATTATGTTCTCCAACAATTACTACGACTAAAAGAACGCTTCATTCGAGACCAGAATCTGTGGGAACGATACGCGGATTTGATGAAGCGAAACGAGGCCCTCCGTTACGTTGAAAAGGTGCCTGTCAACACCGACAGCAAAAGGGGTATCTGGTATCTGCCTCACCATCCGGTTATCAACCCCAAGAAACCCAATAAACTGCGGGTGGTTTTCGACTGTGCGGCCAAGTTCCAGGGCAAGTCGTTAAACGATCGCCTACTACAGGGGCCTGACTGGACCACACCACTGATCGATGTTTTGTGCCGTTTCAGAGTGGGTAAAGTGGCTTTGTCTGCCGACATTAGGGAAATGTTCCATCAGGTGAAGATTCCGGTAGGAGAACGAGATGCTTTGCGTTTCCTGTGGTGGGAAGGGAGCGACCGGGACAACGCAGTGGTGAATTATAGGATGACCGTCCACCCCTTCGGAGCCACATCGTCAACATTTTGTGCAAACTGCGCCCTCCGAGAATCAGCGAACAAACATGGCGATCTAGTACATCGGACGGTGGTAGAAAGCGTCAGCAGGAACTTCCACGTCGACGACTACCTTGGGTCATTCGATGATGTGGAATCAGCTCTAGAGCAGTTCAAGGGTCTGACGAGATTGCTGGAAGAGGGCGGCTTCCATCTAACTAAATGGATGTCGAACGCTTCAGAAGTGCTGAAGGTCATCCCGTATCACGAAAAGGCCGAAAGGGTAAGAGATTTGGACGGCTCTCCACTTCCTATCGAGCGCACTTTAGGGATACAATGGGACGCGGAAACGGACGATTTTGTTTTCGAACTGAACGTTCCCGAGCTGCCAATAACCCGTCGTGGCCTACTATCTGCCGTCTCAAGTTTGTTCGACCCGCTCGGTTTCGTCTCATCATGGCTGCTACCCGGAAAGATCTTGCTGCAGCGGCTGTGCCGTAAGAAAGTTGATTGGGACCAGGCACTGGACCGAGGAGACCGGCTGGACTGGGAAGAATTTCTGAACACCTTGAACAAATTAGGGGACATAAGAATCCCACGGTGTTTGACCCCTGGCCATACGACACGGACTGGAGAACTACATGCCTTTTCCGATGCATCCGAAGTCGGTTATGGAGCTGTGGTGTACGGACGATGGTGCGCAGGAGATGGACAATATACCACGAGGATCCTGTTCGCCAAAGCCTGCGTTGCTCCACTGAAGTCGGTCTCAATCCCACGCCTTGAACTCAGCGCAGCCGTGTTGGCAGTCAGGGTGGTGCAAGCTGTGAAGAGATGTTTCGATCTCTGCATTTGGTCGGTGAGCTTCTGGACGGATTCAACGATAGTACTTTACTACAATAACAACGTACGGAGCCGGTTTAGTACTTTCGTTGCTAACCGGCTCACGATTATCCACGATGAATCAGCCACGCACCAGTGGAATCATGTCAGGTTTGGCGATAATCCGGCCGACCTGTGCTCCCGAGGTGCGAACAACTTCAGGCAACTGGACACGTGGACGAGAGAGCCAAACTTCCTGCAATTGCCCAAACAGGACTGGCCCGTGTTCGAATTAAAAACCCCTACGGAATTGGAACTGGAGATCAAAGGCGTAGTGATAGCAACCAACGTCGTCGAAGCGTCGTCCATTCTATCGCGACTGGTCAGGTTTTCTTCCTGGATGAAGACGCTTCGTTCGCTAGTTTGGTTAACCAGGTTCAAGAGAACTTTATTAGTCATGAAAGGGCTACGGCCTCAGGTCGGATACAGGTCGGCCCGATAGGTCCCGATGAGCTACAAGTGGCAGAGTACGATAGTTTCAGAATGATACAACGCGAGGCTTTCGCCCAAGAACTCAAGAGGGCGGAAGAAGTGGGGCCGATCAATAAAGACATGCCATCTCCAAGAGGCGAGCTGAAGCGTTTAAACCCCAGACTCATCGACGGACTGCTGCGGGTGGATGGTAGGCTGACCAACGCCCACCTGAACTTCGACACAAAGTATCCTATACTGCTGCCTGCGAGACAACCTGTAGTAGAGCTAATGATTCAACACGTCCACGCCATGGAGGGACATGCCGGGGAAAGTCACGTGACGAGCGGCATCCGAAAGCGTCTTTGGTTGTTGAGAGGACGAGAGACTGTAAAACGCGTAATCCGACGTTGTGTGCAATGCAGGAGACGCAATGCCACAGCAGGCAAACAACTCATGGCCCCACTACCAGAATGCAGGGTGACTACGGGCTGGTGGCCGTTCAGTGACACCGGGTTGGACTATTTCGGGCCCTTGTGGATCAAGTGCGGGAAAAGATTAGAAAAGCGATACGGATGTATCATGACGTGCATGAAGTCACGTGCGGTACACCTAGAAGTCGCATATTCGATGACGACCGATTCGTTTCTACGAGCCTTGCAAAGATTTATCAACCGATGAGGCTTACCGGCCGATATATACTCAGATAATGGATCGAACTTTGTGGGCGCTCAACAGGAATTGCAGCGTTGGCACAAGAACATAAACAGGGACGAACTGCAGAATCGAACCGTGGCCTACGGCATACGATGGCATTTCAACCCCCCACAGGCCAGTCACCGAGGCGGCATATGGGAACGCATGATCCGGTCCGCCAGACGGATATTGCTGTCAATCATCGAGCAGCAGCCGCCCGACGACGAGACGCTGAACACCGTCATGACTGAGGTGGAGCGAATCCTGAACAACCGCCCCCTGGTTCCAGTATTGAACGGCGATCCCACCCACCTGGCGCTCACCCCGAACGACTTATTGACGCTAAGGTCGAACGAGGGTTTCCAAGGGCCGGTAAACCTTCGTGGGAGCTACCTCCACGGGTGGAAGCAAGCAAACTATCTGGCAAAGGTCTTCTGGAGACGATGGCTACGGGAGTACCTACCGGCTTTGCAGACTCGACAGAAGTGGCTGGCAAAAACAAGACCATTCAAAGTTGGGGACGTGGTTATGATCGCCGACGAACGCGCACATTTCAGCGCTTGGTCTTTGGGATTAGTTACGGAAACCGTCAAAAGCACTGACGGAATGATAAGAACGGTGAAGGTGAAGACAGCTAGCGGAGTGCTCATTCGTGATATACGCAGTATTAACCTACTCGAGAGCGAAGACGGAGGAGCTGATAACCCTGAGGCCCAGTAAACCTTTTTCACACCAGTAATGGAGGTGGATAGAGAAACACCATATATAACACACGATCTCCGTCAAACACGTTAAGGTGCTCGCGGCCTTTTCGTTGACATTACAGAAGGTTCTTTCCGATATGTGGTGATGAGTGCGATTCCATTATACATCCCGATACATACACGCATGCACAACGCACTCTACATCCCGTAAACCCATCAAACATGTGACAGTGTTCGTTGTTTTGCTTTTTGTTGACGCTACCGAATGCCCCTTGCATATGTTGAAGTAGCGGAGCTCAGGTCACACACACATGCTACATTTACTCGTTTTCTTGCCACGCGGTCCTTTGTTGACATTGCAGAAAGTCCTCCTTTGATGTGTAGTCATACCTGTGATTTCATTGTACCCCCGGCACACACACACACACACACGCACACACACACACTCAAGCACGTACATCCAGGACCGGACGGCCTCTTACGAGGACAACGTCTATGTGACCCTTCACGCCCGCCATCGGTCATTTGGTCTTGTGGAAGATGTAGACTAGCCTCACGTCTATGTATCCAATGGATTAGGTGCGACCAGTAGTAGAACGTTGACGACGAGCATTAGACGCGCGCACTGACAGCAGGGCCTAGGCAGGTAGGAAGAATCAGTACCTTTATACCGAACCTTTGACTCTGCTAAGGATCCAGGAGGATTTTGGTGGGCGGTGTAACAGCCGGTCGTGGAAAATCCCCCTTTTTCCCTCGCGATTCAGTGTTTTTCCCAACATCACTCATTTCCATACACTATTGACTTGTCTTTACGAACTGGTTGTTTTTCTGGACCAATTGTTGTTTGTTCGCGCCCAGAGCGCTACTTTGGCACATCCTTGTTCAGGACCTGCGTGACGCACGTGCTGTCTGCTCACACGCTGCTATTCGGTTTCTCTTTGTTGAGTCCTTGTGATCGTATTATTGAGGTTTGTATATTGTTTATGTCATTGTTTATTGTAATAATCTAGTATCGTAGAATATCACGGATAATCGTCTTTTGATTTCGGGATCCGTTGCGAATTTGGCTACGCATCGCTCAAACGTTCGTAACACGGATGACGTATTGGAAGTAGTACGGCGAGGGCTGATGGTTGTACCAGGGTCTTGTTTTGGTTCAGAGACTATGACGGGTGAGCGCGGCTTTAATACTGAAGTGGAGTGCCACTTGTGGCCTGTGGTCGGGGAGCGAGAGCTACTGGTAGTAGAGGCTACTGGGGGAGATGGTAAAAAAAGGGCGTTTGAGTGGAAGCGGAACCGGGGGTGGGGAGTTGGACATATCTAAGTCGACAGTTTGCAGGCAGGCAGGGTGAGGCGCTTGGCTCGCCTTTGACTTCTTGACAGAGGGGCATTGGGTAACCTTCATGTCGGTTACAGCGGGGTCTGTCTGCATGGGTAAGGCGGAGTTATTTCTCAGCGAGCGAAGTATTTCCCGTTGGAGGGGAGTTTTCTCAGAGAATATCTTGATGTCATTATAAGGCGAAAGGGCAGCAATTGTCGACTTGTTGCTAATGAACTCTGTAGCTGTTAGGTCGTCCGTGAATTGGAATAGCAGGGGGCAACTATGTCGCTGGGACGTTTTACGTAGCCTCTTGCAATGGCATCTATAGTGAGCCATGTTGCACGAACTTAGTATGTTGTGTTTCGCCAAGGAAAGTGGTAAGCGGTCTGGAACATTAAAAACCACTGCGTTCTTGGAGTTGGCAATGCGGTGGTATATTTCAGTAGACACGGAGTCGAGGAGGTGTCACACCGAAACCAAGTTCTTGGGCGATGTAGCGGCTACAGGGTCAAGGAGAGTAGCCAGGGGTGAAATTTTTGAAAGGATTTCATCAATCAGCTCGACCTTGTTACTAAGTTCGACGAAACTCTGCTTAAGGCCATTAGGATTATTAGAAGCTTCACCGTCGACGTTAACGAGGGTGACAGAGCACGGCCTGGATTTTGGGAGGGGTTGGGTGTGTTTGGATTTGCCAGCTTTAGCGATACGGATTTTCCGAGTACTGGTTGGGGGCCGGGATAGCATGATAAGTAGGAATATATGACGGAGGTAAGAAGGTAGCAGGAAATCGGTCAACTAGACAGAGACAAGCCAAAGGTCTGAGCAGACCAGGAGTGTTCCTGGGTGCTATGTGTGCAAAGGTCTAGATGAGACCAATGTGGCAATGAGGTACGGGCAGTGAGCTATATGACCCGCTATATATACTGTTGGGACTAGGAGACTTGGGACGATGAGGAATAGTGAGATAGAACAAACTTTGCTGTGTGGTGTGCACAGGTTGAACCCCACAGGGTACGGTAGGTACTTAGCTGTTGCTTGGATCACAACAGCAGGTTTTGCGGGAGAGTATATTGTAAGTATGGGGTCAGTGGACCGGGTGGAACGAAAGTGCGCTCTTATGGCAAAAAAATATGAATGAAGGCACTGAACTGAACTGAACTGAAGTGGGACAGAAACTTCAAAAGGCGAACCGGAGGATGAGTAGCGAAAATAAGCTAGGAGTTGGGTTATAGCGATGGGATGTAAAAACGCCGTCAACCGTGCTGTTCCATTTTCCATCAAGCCGTTTCTTGAAATCCCTCACTGTCGGAGTAGCAGCCAACTCGTCCGGTGGTTTATTCCAATAGTTCATTGACCTAGCAGAGAAAATGTCTGCTCTCAATAAAGTCCTTACTTCCTTCTCCCGTAGCTGACAGCAAGTCCTCGGACTACGGTGTTGCTACTGGACATTAGTAAGGGAAGCACACCTCCAGCGGCATCGACCATCGCTTTCAATATTTTGAAGGTTTCTATCAGGTCACCACCAGACTTTCCATTATCCACTGAGTACCGGTTCAGTCTTCCGAAGGGCTGCTCATGTCTGAGCTACCGAGGGTGGGCAAACCATCTTGCGAAACGCCTTTACCTCTGCTCCATTATCTCAAAGTCCTTCGCCATTTACAGCCGCCAAGCCTAGACAAAGTTTTTCTGATGGGTAAACACAGAGGCTTTATAGATTTGCAAAACAGCCCTCGGTTTTCTTGTCGCCATTGCTCTTTCGAGCTACCAGTATATTCTGAAGGTTTTCTGGTCAGCCCCGTGAAAGTGACCACTCGGGTTAAGATCACCAGTAATCACAACCCCTTGATTCTACTTACTTGAAGGCTTGTCACCTCTTGCCCCGGCGGTCCCAACAGCCTCAAAAGAGGTATCAGCCTGTCAATCGTACATGGGGGCATTAGTTGGCACTCCGAAGCATGTCAAACTCTACAGAACACTGGTACATAATGTTATCGTCTAGCTGAAAGGAATCGCCCCATAAGGAGGCTGTAACCATCGAACTGTCCACCAGTCCGAATGTGGGGTACTACGACAAATAGGCTAGGTGTTCTACAAACGCCAAAAGGTGTGGAAGTCACCGTCTAAGTTTCAATTATCGCAAATCGAGCTACTCCTAGCCAATTCACACGAATCCCAAAACCCCAAAAAGGTTGATTCGTATTTTCTATGGTACTAAGTCGAAAAACTCAAAGAGCGCAAATATATGTAAGCCTCAAGCATGCGGCCAAACAGACCTGACAGTAAAACCCGGAGGTTCGATACCCCGTGGTCCAGGCACAACAGTCAGAGACGGTTCATGGCCAAATACAAGTGTCTCACACAAACAAACAAACAAACTTGGTAAAGTGTTGTGTACGGACGAGCTTAGCAAAGTATTGTCGAGTGCAGTCACGTTCACAGAGCACGTAGAAAATTTGGAAGGATTTTCCATGTATGTCCTTCACGTCGTTCTTATTTGCGGCCGCAAAGTGAAAGCCTCGGCCCGAGTGCCTGTATTCGTAAGCAGTCCAGCTCTGGTGATTTCCTGCCTCCCATGGAGAGGCTGTGCTAGAGGAGTCACCTCCTTCGCCACCCTGGTTACATGGGGTGAAATGTCCACGCGAATAAATCTTGCTATTGGTGGCTCCAATCTGGCTGCGTTTGAAGATGGTGACCTTCCAGGATTCAAACCAATGGCGGCGGTGCTGCACGTAGTCTGCCCTGAAAAGTTCGGCTTGGTGATGACCGAACCATTTGTAGCTGTGCGGACACAATAAGTGGCCGCCAGAAAGAGATCTCTATGCCTGGAATAAACGAACCGTACTACTATTGTCCTGGGCATTGTCTTTTCCCTATTGCCGATTCTGTCCATCAGCCCGGTTGTAGTACTCGTTTAGCGGAAGCTCGGCCCGCCTTACCGACCATCGGTGGAACGTTCACTATGTGAAACCTCGTTTCCCGCTCCCTTCACATTCCTTCCCTCGGGTTGGGCTCTGGCACTCGTTTTATTATTTCTTTTCTGCCTCCCTGAGTGTGCTTCAGATGTCCCTTCCTGGTGACCTCGAGGAAACTGACTTTTCTCTTTCTGCAGGGCTTCGGCCCTTCTGGCGAAACCTAGAATATCACTAGAAAGGCTTGTTATGCCTGTTAACGTCGTTGTTTCTTGTGTTTTACTTCGCTTTTGCAGTCCCTCCTTGACCTCCCAGGCTTAGAACGGGATTTTGTTTCCCCTTGGAACCAAGCGCACCGAGATCCATCCCTTGTGAGGGTCTATACGAGGCTGGTCACCATTCTCCAATTCATGCTGCTCAGCGATCGAGTGTAAATCTTCTGACCGCTCCTCCGTGAACACTAAAAGATCGGACACAGCGGGCTCTTTAGCAATGTGACTATACCAACAGCACGGAAGCCTGCTGTGCAGGTTTACCATCCTTATTTGGCAAATCCGGTCCATGCCCGAGAGGTGAGGTCAAACCAAGGCTGGCCTCGTATGCGCTTGCAGCCTTCATTTGGGGCCCTATGCGAAGGAACTCCAAGCATATAGGGAGAATCCAAGTCAAATGTTTCTGTCAGCGATACAGAGAATAAAACACCCCGAACAGTTCCCCCGCAACTAGCTTGGAACCACGCTTCACGTACGTCACATTCAATACCATCATCAACCATCCCATTCACACTAATATTGTACTCACTAGCACTCTCAGGCTCCTTACTCGGCTGACCGGGGACCTCTCACCTGCATTCAGACTTGTCCTGGTCATACTGAGACCGTATGTTGTAGGTTACAGTGGCTGGGTTGATGATAATAAGAAGAAAGATGTGGATAAAGTAACCTTTCTATCCTATAATTCTAAAGGATCAAGACCATTCAGACACGGCACAAAGTGCGATCAAATTGACGGAAATTAAAGCAGCCATGTGCCTTTATTGATGCTGGTCAACAAGTGGTCCACAACTCGTGCAACTCACCTGAATTGGGCCTGGATTGATTCCAGGGATACGCAGCAGATAGCCAGGAATTCCAATTTCTTGCACACGTGAGCTCCACGGATCACCTGGTGCGGCAGCAACAGGATAGAAAAGTTCCTTGAGCTTCGGTTACGGTATCCACTCATAAAATACGGTTCACAGTCAGTAAAAAAGGGCCACCACGTGGACAGACCCGCCATTTATGTTTGAGGGAAAGGAGTCGGAGAAGGTATATCAGATGATGGAGCAAAATATCTAAGGCCAAAAGAAATGGTGAAAGGGTAGCGCATGGAGAAGTGAAGGGTGGAAGGTAAATCACTTACGCAGGCAGAACTAGCTAGAGATGGAGAGCAAAGAAAGAACAAATAAAAGGGAAAACAAACAACAACATAAGGACAGTGGGTAGTGATATACGGAAGCCTAAATTGCCGGCTAAAAAGAAGCCTAGTAAACACAAAGTTAGAGAAAGTATTGCCTACCCAAGCAGTGCTACATTGCTGGTTATGGTAGCCCATCATGGAACACCCGGGCCCATGCCCTTGTAGTGACCTCGGTCGTTCTGAGAAAATGACTGTTTTCTGGACATCATTTTGGATATTTTTTCTCTACGATCTTTTCTGGCGTTTGACATCGACCTCACAGTGTTCTCCGGTTGCGTACGTTTTACTGGACTGACTTTTCCGAGGTTTCCGTCGACCTCGTCTTAAATCACTTTCATTTTCGGTCGTTCGCTGATTGTACACGCTCGCGGTTCACTTTCTGCACAGCCGTTGCGTTTCGTTTCGTTTTCCGTTCGGCGTATCTCTCGTATCGGTACTGTTTCGGTGCCACGATATATAGAATACACCTTGCATCTGTAAACCGACTTGAGTCTTCTCTATTCGTCCGATACAGAGGATATCGTTGGTATTTCGCTGCTAGACCCAATAGGAGACAAGTTCACCAGCAGCTCTCCAACGTCTTCTATACCCTGTCCATTCGCTGCCTGAACTCAGCCACTGTATTTGCCTCGACCACTTCCCCCGGCAGTTTATTCCAGTCGTTAACCACACGTTGAGTGAAGAGCTGGGCCTGAAGTCTTGTCCGTGGCCTAGGGGCGTGGCCTCTCAGGTAGTAGTTTTCCTCCTGCTGCGGGAGGGCATACATGCGAGCGCCCAAGCCGATCAGGCCTGCTGGGACCGTGTGCACTGAGGACCAGGGGCTCTAGACTCTATACGGGAGCAGGTCCTAACTTAACTTAGAGGAATCCTTGAAAGTCTCCTGCGTTTTATTCTCCCTTCCACGGAGAATAAGTTGAGGTACTCGTGGGTTGTTCTTCTTAACGTGGAAAAAATTCTGGTGAATCGTCTCTGGATCTTTAGTACTTATCCATCCCGAACCAGATATGGACTCCAGGCCTGGACACAATTTTCCATGCGGGGCCTTACGAGATCCTAATACAGTGAAGGAAGCACCGATGGCTTCCTGGAGCTGAGTGTTCAACGGAGCTGACACAGCCGCCCTTTCGCACTGGGTTTTGGGCTGGAAGTTAGCCCTAACCACAACTCCCAAGTGGTGTATCACACCTTTTACCGTCACTGAGGCGCAAGGGGCTTTTCGGCTCATCCAAACCGAGCCTCTAACCCAAAGGACTGTCTTCAGCTTGATTTTCGCAAAGAATACACTTCTTCTAGGATACAGACGACAAAAATCCTTCTTCTTGTTCCCCATCACTCCACTTGTGCAGCACTGTTCAGTGGTAGTCTCCCGTAAGTATGTATCAATTAAGTAAAACAACATAATGCAATATGTAACGAGAAAAAAGTGCAGTAAAACGAGTGCTCTATAGTAGTGTCACAATTGTTTAAACGCATCATTATTTGTTTAGGCTGGAAGGTAGCAGATCAGTCTCTTAGTTTGTAACGGCCAGATTGGAGGCCGCCATCTTGTTGTTCGTTTAATGTAAGTGTTGGTGCCGTTGATACACTTACTGGGCCTCGGCTCATGAAGTTTGTCCCTTTTGTGCTTTTGCAGATCACACGTGCTACCCTCGTCGGAAGAGCATTGCCCCTGCCTGTTACATTTTTGGCACCCACGGCGGGACCGCATTGAGGGGAGTGGGAGGCCTAGAAGATAGACCTGATATGGGCCGAGGAGATAATTGTGAAGTGATCTGAGGCGTAGATTTGGTGTGGCCCAGGAGAGGTCTTGTGGTATGGCCTACCCAAGGTGTGGTTCCCGGAGAGCTAAGGCTCCTGTAGTGTGTTGGAATACGGAACACTGGGGGCAGTGTTCTTTTGTGGGGGGAGCAGTGTAACGGCCAGATTGGAGGCCGCCATCTTGTTGTTCGTTTAATGTAAGTGTTGGTGCCGTTGATACACTTACTGGGCCTCGGCTCATGAAGTTTGTCCCTTTTGTGCTTTTGCAGATCACACGTGCTACCCTCGTCGGAAGAGCATTGCCCCTGCCTGTTACAAGTTCGCGTGTAATGGTAACATCGGTAGGGGGGTAAGTTCCGACCTGGATATTTTCGACAGAAACCGGCCGAAAACCGCTCTGAAACCAGTCGGTTTTCGAGCGATTCTTACTATTACACCGATCGCTTTCCCAAATTACGTATTACGATGCTCATTTCTGTCTCCTAATTCATGATTTTCCGAATAATTGTCCTTATTTTATCCATTTCGAGGATATAAAATGAGGCGATCTATATCGAGGTATTTCAGGGCATTTCGATAAATTAAACCAATACATTCAAATACAACGTCAACTGAGCACTGCTCAGAGCTCCCTCTCTTTTATTCAACCTTTGTTTTCTGTCCCTAACCACCCCTCTTTGCCGCATCTATCCACCCATAATACTCCCATTGATAACGCGGTCGATACTCGCGACGATTCACTGCCAAATAGTGTCAGGAATAATCCTCTGCCTGGTAACTCACATTTTCTTAAGCCTCGTCAGCCTCTGAATCTCGGCTCCTTCAACGTGCGTACATTCATGCAGGCCGGTCAGCAGGCGTGCCTAGCGCTCACAATAAATTCTCTGAAGATTGATACCTGCTGCTTAAGTGAAACGCGTATCCAGGATTCGAGCAGTGTAATTCAACCAACTGCTCCTGGTATCTCATCGAGGTTTATTCTACGCACCTCAGGAGACGAAGTAGCTAGAGCTGTGGGTCAACGTGGTGTAGGAATTGTCTTGACTGATTAGGCTGAGGCTGCCCTTTTAGACTGGATTCCTGTTAACAGTCGTTTATGTGCTGTGAGACTCCAAGGGTCAGTCGGCGTTCGAAAGGATGGTTGTGTTAAACGCAATTTGTTTGTGATCTCGGCGTACGCCCCAACGGACTGCAGCTCAGGCTTGCAGAAAGATGAGTTCTATGATGCCCTCGCCACTCTCGCTAGCAGCAGTAAAGGTTCTGACATTGTAGTGCTAGCTGGTGACTTCAGTGCACAAGTTGGCAAACAGTGTGTCAGAAGCCTGTTTAGGTGGGCGTTGTGCTTTACCTGCTGAGCGTACAGATAACGGGGATAGACTACTCCAGTTTTGTGCAGACAATCGATGGTTGTCTAGCACAAATTTCCGACACAGCTCGCGTCGCACAGCGACATGGCGCCCTAACTCTACATGTAGTTTGAGTCAGATTGATCATATTGCCGTAAGCTACCGGTGGCGCAGTTCTGTTCAGAACTGTAGATCTTACTGGTCCACGTACGTAGAGTCGAACCATGCATTAGTTTTAATGCGATTATCTCTCCAGCTCCATGGTCTTCGTCGCAAACCGCAAACCCGGTTAGCTGTGCAACGTATGTGTGATCCAGAAGTACGCACCCGTTATGAGCAGAAGTTAGCACATGGGCTAGGATCTACGACGAACAGTAATGTAGATGAGTATTGGGCTCATATCAAACAGGCGATGCACATTGCAGCAGGTTTTGCCTGTGGTCCTAAATCCGATGTCCATCAAAGACACTGGATCTCGCAAGAGTCGCTGAGTATAATGGAGCGAAAGCGTCAGCTTTCGAACCGTAAGGAGATGAATAAGATGCGGAGAAAGCTGCAAAGGCAGGTTACGAAGAGCCTTAAGAATGATCGCGAAAATTGGTGGGTTAAGGTAGCCGAAGAAATGGAAATAGCAGCTGCTTCAGGTAATAGCCAGAGGCTGTTCAAACTTATTCGTGACACTGGTAGATGGCGCGTCCAGGTCAGTGAAACGATTTGCAATAGGAATGGAGAGTCCATTCATAGTAAAGAGCAAAGGCTGGACCGTAGGGCCGAATACTTCAAGGAACGGTTTAGCTGGCCTCACGCTAGTGTAGTTAATCCTGTATCAACAACTGCGACTCATTGGGTGGTATCACTTGAGCCCCCTTCGGAAGTAGAAGTAGAGTCATTCATTCGACCACTAAAGCGAGGGAAAGCGGCAGGTCCCGACGAACTTCCCCCAGTTCTTTACAAACTGGGTGGGAATGTTTTGATAAAATCACTTGCCGCTTTGCTCCGTGACATTTGGAACGCGGAGCGTATTCCGTTAATATGGAGTGAGTCGTTGATTGCTCCCATCTTCAAAAAGCGAATACGCAATGACTGTAGTAACCATCGTGGGGTTAGCTTAATTCCGATAGTCACCAAAGTATTAGCCTCAATTCTACTGCACCGTCTTACACCGGCTCGCGGAAAGAATGCCCGCGAACAGCAGGCTGGATTCCGCCCAGATCGAGGATGCATCGACCAGATTTTTACTCTTCGGCGACTACTTGAAACGCGTCACACGCACCGCCGACCGACAATAATTGTTTTCTTAGACTTGAAAGGCCCTTTCGATTCAGTTGATTGAGCAGCGCTTTTCAGTACTGTTCATCGAAAAAGTATGCCCCAGAAGTTCGTGAACCTACTGAGATCATTGTATTCCCATACTTCTGCCCGCGTAAGGGTTTACGGTGAACTATCCGGTCGGTTCGAAACGACCAGCGGTGTTCGACAGGGATGTCCTATGTATCTATTCCTGTTCAACTTTGTCATGGACGGAATAGAGGAGAGTGTGCTAGGAAATAGTAGAAGGCTGTGTGACCTAGATTACGCAGACGACGTTGTCTGCTTGTTTGAATCCACGGAGCATGCTCAACGTGCATTAGATAGACTCGGAAGAGCTGTAGCTCCATTCGGCCTGCGCTTTGCACCTTCAAAGTGCAAGGTGATGTTACAAGACCGGACGTCAACGATTCCGAGCTTGATGTTCGATGGGGAGGTGCTAGCAATTGTCGACCACTTCACCTACCTCGACAACAGCGTCACGAAGGATGGGAGCACAGTAGTAGAAATGAGCACGCGCATATCCGAGGCTCGAGCGGCGTACGCTGGACTGAAGCACTTGTGGCGCCGACCTGATATTTTACTGAAGTTGAAAGGTCGTGTATACTGTGCCACAGTGCGTCCAGTTTTGTTGTATGGTTGCAAGATTTGGAGTCTGCGTGCGGAAGATATTCGTCGTGTTGAGGTTTTCGGCCATCGATGTTTGCGTAGTATTGCTAAGATTGGATGGAATAACTGGATGAGCAGTGCCGAGGTCAGAAATAGAGTATTGGCTACTAGTTTGGGGAATGTTCTGTCACAGCGTATCCAACTTAGTAGACTTCGTTGGTTGGGGCACGTGTTACGTATGGCAAACACACGTCTGCTATACCGTGCCATATTCTCTATTCCTCCTCGGGAATGGAAGAAGCCACGTGAAGGTCAACAGATGACGTGGCAACGGGAATGAGAAAATGTAATGAATTTAGGAAAAGTAGGTGCTTCACGTCTTCGTGGTCGGAGTCCAAAAGATCCGTCTAACAGTTGATTGGAGACACAGAAGGATATAGCAGCGAACCGTGAACAGTGGCGATCGTGTTTTCACTTTCTGTCGAATCAGAATGACTGATCGATGTGTGTTTGTGCAGTTAGACTGTGTATTCCGTGTGTTGGTTACTAGGGCATTCTTTCCTTTTCCCACCCATGTAGGTCCAGTCCCTGTTCATCTTGTATATTCATACTTTCTAATTCAGCGTGCAACATGGTGAGAAAGGCAGTGGTCAGTGGGGCTTGTCCTACTGTTTAACGCTGTACGATGATGGTGATGACGGTGAAGCACTGCACATTACTCCGGTTGTCGATTTCTTCCGTATCAATTCATTGTTGACCCTTGTAAAATGGCTACTAAACAAACCGGTCGGTTTCGGAGCGGTTTTGCTACAAGAGATGGTCCACCGGCCTAAAAATAATGTGACGGAAATTTCTCCTAAGAACATTTACACGACTCTGTTTAGATCATATAAACGATGGGTAGAGTTGATGAGTCTCCCGAGAGTACATACCTTCAGGTAAAACGTTCTGTTACCGTAGCCTTTCCAGTTAACTGTGTACAGACCGTTAAACTCAGCAAAAATAGCTAAAAATTATTACTGGCGGTCTAATAAATCACTGGATTCCAGTCAACTACACAAATATGATTTTTCTGCTAAAATTAGACAGTCAGGTCACTTACAATGAGTGGAACCGCCTGATTACCGTCAGTTGGCAAAATCTAAGGGTAGATCGTACTACACTACCGTATTGAAGGAATACACGGGTACGAGATGGAGACCAAAATGCTCTCGAATCTTGTAGTAACCTTCCCAAGTAGCACGCCCCAAGTTTGCCCCGTAGGGCACTCATGGGGGAAACTTGGAGCCATCCTGGGGCTGCTCCAAGCTAACTGTCGAAAAACGTGGGGCAGCTCTACCGGTGGCCCCGAGGTTGCCCCGTGGAGCAAATCTGGGACTAGCCGCAGCATTGAGAAAAGCTTGGGTCATGCCAAGGTATGCTCCTAAGTTTAGGACAACGTGCTACTTGGGTTGTAATCTGTATATCACTTGTGAGCTGGATGATAGTTCACTAGATAAAGAAGCGATGGGAAGATCGGTAGGTTGAGAATATAGATCTTCACAGTATTCTGCTTCTGATATTGCGGTGAGCTGGAAGATAGACCACTGGACAGCGGGAAAGGGTTCAAGATGCTAGCATTAACGGCATCGTGCGTCATGTATTGCCAGTACGCTGGAAGATAGATAACTGAGCAACGGGAAAGGGTTCAGCTTTGCGGCATTCCGGTTATCTTGAGAAGCGCAGACAATCCCATCTTGGAAAATCCATCGGGCTGTAGTATGCAAGGCCCCGTAAATGTGGGAAACTCGGAGTTCAGTCTTCAGCTTCCACGCACACAGCTAGTACTCACACAAAAACTCATAACACCGTCACGGAAGCAATAGTGTGTATTCGTACAACTTCAGTATGGCTTCTTTTTTGTTCACAGTCATATATATGGGGTTACAAAAGGGCCACAAACAAACAATCAAAATGCAGAAAATGTTCACAGTCGAAGTAGAATAGTCATTGGTCGGGCTGATCTGATGCCTTCAAATTTGCTTCATCCAGTTGTCGATCTGAAATATAAGATAGGACATTTATTAGTCATTCTGTGAGTATGGCTGCGCCCTGGGTTTTACTGCACTGCTCCCAGCGTAATCGCAGGTCATTCCGTAGGGATTTCGCATTCCTAACTCAGTTTGTTCCGGAGATTTATCAGTTGTGCCTCTCCCGTTAGGTTTTAGCCGGTTTGCGTCGGGTTCACCTGAGAGCGGATGTAACGTGCAATCCGACAATAATTCTTGAAAAATATATGGACCGTCTCACTCACGGAAAAATTTCGTAGGCATCCCACTTTATGGTGCTCTCATATGCAGCCAGACTCGGCCTCCGGGCTTAACGGGCTTTCCAAACATTTTACGGTCAGAGTATTCTTTCTGGCATCTTTGTATCGTCGTTAGGTGAAATCTCTCGATACAAAATACTAGCCAATTTTACACGCTGCTGTATGACACAATTCGTTGTCAACAAACCATCGGAGGTAGAGACTGGGCTTATGACGTCTTTTGAGATGCGCATTTTTCGTCCCGTTTCACAAAAAATGAGTGGTCTGTCAGCTCGATGTTTGCAGGCTGGCATGATGGGCCAATAGGCAACGTGGCAAGGCTACATCCCAAGAACGCGTGTCTCCAGCATCAACGAATACCTTCAGGAAGTTCTTAATCGTTCAGTTGGTTAGCTCTACGACGCCATTTCCTTGCGAATGGTACACCGTCGTTCGGGACTTGGAAATTCTGAACACTTCACATGGTTCACGATTTAGAAATACACTGAATTTAGCCCCTCGGTCCGTGTGTAGCTGTGGTGGCATACCCCACCTTTCAACCAAATTGTCGAATAAAACTTCTGCTGTGGTGCAGGCGTCGATTCTGGGTACGGGTGCGGCTTCACACCATTTGGCGAAATGGTCTACCATTACAGTGACATCAATTACCCTTGCTTGTCTCCGACAGTGGCCCAACCGCGCCAACCACCAACATTTCGGTACGGTAACCTGTTGGAGCTCTATTTTGTCGTCTCGGTCCCTTGAATTATGAACACAAGGAACACAACGTGCAAACATTCACCAGTACCTCTGTCGGGCGGCTTGATCCACCCTTGTCCCACATGACCCAAAGTTTTGTGTAAATCTTGTATTAGATTCACCACTTGTTTCTCAGGTACCACCAACTGTGATGGGTAATCCGGGACAATTTGTAAGTACATGTTCTCGTCTTGCATGCGGAGCTTGTCCCATAACGATCATGAGCACTGAGCTTCCCAGCTGCTTCCCGTTAATTGTTCCGAAGTGTGGCGAGAGTCTGGGGCCATCTGGAATATACTCTCCGGCCTAATCCCATAAAAGCCTTTTAGTACCTTACACGTCTCTGTTAAATCCCCCCACAATCTCCTTTTTTCCCTAGAAAATTCCGAGGCCCTAGAGTCTGCTCTTGCGTCTTTCCCCTACGACTTTCAACCAAGTGCGTTACAAGACGCTGTTTTCTCTAAACAGGCGGCGTCCTTTTCGTAAAAAGGTGACCATGTCTGAACACAGTTTTATGGAAGGTTTAACTATGGGCTTGTGTATTGACATGAAAGCCATTGGTTTTCGGCACGATAAAGCTGATTTCAACCTAAAGAGGTCACCACGTGCCTTTTATGCAGCTGCTGCGCACTGGTTTGACCACTTGAGCTCAGAGGTCATCAAGACCACAAGGTCTTTAACGTTGTTTGCTGCATCTATGGTAAATGGGCCTTGGTCTTATACGATCATCAGGTTTGTCCCTGTCGGCGACAACAAGTAGCTTTTCTCAGCATTGAGGGTTAAGCCCCACTTGTGTGCCCAGTTTAGAACGGCAACTTTGTATCCGCTCAGACCTCGCCCTGAGCCCTCACTAATTTCACAACATCTGCAAAAAGAAGCTTGGTGACTGCAGGACTATGGCTACATTATTTATAAATAAAAGAAACGATGGGTACAGTACGGACCCCTGCGGTTCTCCGCCGGTGACGTTTTCCAGTCTAGAGCTCCTGTCATCTACTTTAACGCAGAAAGTTCTACCAGTAAGGAAGTCCTATAGTTAGTCGTGAATCTGTCTACTTATACTAAGTAACCTAAACTTGACGAGCAGAAACTGATGGTTCACCGAGTCAAATCCCTTACTAAAGTCAAGATAACATACCTACCTGTTAACCTTTATCCACTTTGTATAGGGAGCTCAAGAGATTGGTTATGCATGACCTGCTTTGCAGAAATACATGCTGAGCGGAACAAATGGGAGAATTCTGTGATTGGTGCTCACAGAGAGGCGCCTGGTTAATCTCCAGCACTTTTCCTAGGATTCTGGTCAGGCTAACCGGTCTGAAGCTTCTCATTTCCGAGCGGGATCCCGCTTCTTGGATAGCCACCACTGCTGCATTTTTCAGTTCTGTGTAGACCTTCCATGATCCCGCGTGGCCTTATATAACTTGTATACCGGCAAAGATATCTACCAGCGGCTTGTGATAGCAGGGTGGATATCATCCGGTCTGGCAGACTTATGGGTATCAAACCCTTCCGGGTGCTTGCATACGATTTCCTCTGAAAGATTTAAATCTTTCATGGTCGATGGAGAAGTTTCCACCTCAAAACCTATTTGCACGCCTTTATCTATTCTCTGTGTATTGCTAAAATAACCACCCAAAGCATCTACTTTACTTTGGTTTTCTAATGCCACTCCCTGAACATGGGTCGTCAATGGTCTCAAAAAAAACCCTGAGACTGCATGTAGCTATAATACTTTAGATGCTTTTTGACACACTGAGCCAACTCCATCTCAAAAATAGGCTTAGCAGATCGAAAGAGATTCACTGTCTCATTTCTATGCTTGGTATAGTGAATTAAAGCTTGGTGACTCCTAGAAGCCTTAAAGCGAGCCCAACTACAGTTTGTGCGCTTGATTGACTCGCCCATTGCAGCCCTCCACGATTCCGGTTTACCCTCACACCTACGCTTCAAAGGAGCAAACTCATTTTGTAGGATAAGTAAAGACCCCTAACTACCCGTCAGCGATCTTTCAGACTAGTATCTTCCGCCGTATCCCTTTTTTGATCCACCGCTCTAGTGCAAGCCCAGCAATGTACAAATGCACATTCATCAACCATTCTGATTTGACAAAAAGTGAAAACACGATCGCCACTGTTCACGGTTCGCTGCTATATCCTTCTGTGTCTCCAATCAACTGTTAGACGGATCTTTTGGACTCCGACCACGAAGACGTGAAGCACCTACTTTTCCTAAATTCATTACATTTTCTCATTCCCGTTGCCACGTCATCTGTTGACCTTCACGTGGCTTCTTCCATTCCCGAGGAGGAATAGAGAATATGGCACGGTATAGCAGACGTGTGTTTGCCATACGTAACACGTGCCCCAACCAACGAAGTCTACTAAGTTGGATACGCTGTGACAGAACATTCCCCAAACTAGTAGCCAATACTCTATTTCTGACCTCGGCACTGCTCATCCAGTTATTCCATCCAATCTTAGCAATACTACGCAAACATCGATGGCCGAAAACCTCAACACGACGAATATCTTCCGCACGCAGACTCCAAATCTTGCAACCATACAACAAAACTGGACGCACTGTGGCACAGTATACACGACCTTTCAACTTCAGTAAAATATCAGGTCGGCGCCACAAGTGCTTCAGTCCAGCGTACGCCGCTCGAGCCTCGGATATGCGCGTGCTCATTTCTACTACTGTGCTCCCATCCTTCGTGACGCTGTTGTCGAGGTAGGTGAAGTGGTCGACAATTGCTAGCACCTCCCCATCGAACATCAAGCTCGGAATCGTTGACGTCCGGTCTTGTAACGTCACCTTGCACTTTGAAGGTGCAAAGCGCATGCCGAATAGAGCTACAGCTCTTCCGAAACTATATGGTGGAGGTTGAGCATGTTGCGTACATTTGAACAAACAGACAAGGTCATCCGCATAATGCAGGTCATATAGCTTTCCACTATTTTCTAGTTCGAAGATTTTGCAACGCATTCCCGATTATTTCGTCCATGTCGAAGTTGAACAGGAATGGAGACACAGAACATCCTTGTCGAACACCACTGGTCGTTTCGACTCGACCGGTGAGTTCACTGTAAATCATTGCGCGGCCAGAAGTATGAGAATACTCTGCCCTTTACTAGACGATGCTGTAAGGTAGCAACTGAAGCCAGAACACAAAAGTGAGAGGTTAATGATTGAATAAGCTGAACTGAACTGAACACAGGGTGACTCATAGGACATTGATCACTGTCGTCCTACTAGTCGTTCTCTCGCGAAACTTGACTAACAAATCGATACGATATGACAAAACATGGTCGTGTAAAACGGGCAAGTATACCATTGATGTCTTGTGCCGCCTTTCGCTCCACTAATCACTTTGATCCCCTGATAACACCGGCTCGCGAGAGCAACATCCGCGAACGACAAGCTGGATTCCGCCCAGGTTGATGATGCATCGACCAGATTTTTACTCTTCGCCAATTTATTGAAATGCGTTTTCTACAAACACACCGTCGACCGACAATGGTGGTTTTCCTCGACGTGAGAGACGCCTTCGATTTCGGTGACTGGACGGCGCTACTCAGTGCTTTTCACCAGGAAGGTATGCCACAGGAGTTCGTGAATCTACTGAGTTCATTGGACTCTCATACTTCGGGCCGCGTGAAGGTTTACGGTGAACTACCCAGTCCATTCAAAATGATAAGCGGTGTTCGACAAGGGTGTCGCATTTCACCTTTCCTGTTCAAATTCGTCATCGCCGAAGTAATGGAGAATGCCGTTCGAGAGACTTACGTCCTTTTACTTTTGTGCGAATATGCCCCAAAATGCCTCAATATGGTCGGGGGTGGGTGTCTTAGGATCCCAGATGAGCACTCATCCTGAACGCCTCACAAAATGCTCCCAAATGATCATTCGTCTATTGCAACCTCTGCTGAGGAAGTCCTACACACTGCCTTCTCGGAGCGGAGGTGTTTTTGCACAAAGGTGTGAGGGCGAAGGCGAATGCCTGGCGCTCTCCACCGGGTTGACTGATTGTTAGTCAGTCTAGGAGAGATGGCTAAACCCTGATTCCAAACCAACCATGGATGGTGTATGAGGCGTACAACAGTATGCTCACCGGTATCTGAGGCGGACAGGTTTATTGGGCATCCAGGATGTTTGGCCTCATCCGAAGGGCGTATGAACTGAATAATCAGTCACCGGCCCCCAGTGGGTTTCGGACCCCGCGTTCCGTCCCGCTGCCTTGCGGATTAAGCTTCGGATGGCTAAAGACTTCGGTTGTGAATCCCTAAGAAAACTACCTGTTTTGGCCTGGGCAACCTAACAGTACTACGCCCGCAAACTGAACCACGGACTCTCATACAAATTCGCTTTCACTTCACTCTCACGCTCCTTCGCCATCGCAAGATTATATGCTCATCCACCACCACACTCGGAACTTATCCATCCTCTCCCGGCCTCTCCAGTTGTTTTATATGCCAGACACATCACTAAGCTGCAGCAAAACTGCCTTGCCTACTATTCAAATTGGCCAGCTTCAACATACGCATGCTTATGCAAATCGGACAACAGGCGAGTTTAGCTCACACACTGGAATCGCTCCCGATCGATATATGCTGCCTCTCAGAGACAAGACTGAAAGACGCAAGCTCCACGATCAAACTAACGTCCCCAGCTAATCCCAACACTGAGTTTCATCTACGACAATCTGGAGACCCGGACGCAACAGCAGCCGGCCAGGCCAGTGTTGAAATTGCTCTGGGCCATAAAGCCGAAGCGGCCATGTCAGACTGGATTCCTGTCAATAGCCGACTTTGTGCAGTCCAGCTGCGAGGTTCTTGCCGAGTAACTGGACATCGTGATTGCACTTATTCATCATTTCCGCCTGTGTACCGACAGACTGCAGTCTGGAGACAGACAAAGACGAATCCTATCAACAGCTTTATATTCTCCTGTTCACAGCGCGGCAGACAGATATTGTGGTCTTCGCCGGATATCTTAACGCGCGCGTCGGCCACTTGTCAGCCGCCGCCATATCTCTACTGACGCAAGATACAACGAAGCACGCCGTTTGCGTTTGAAGAATATTTTGGGTGCTGATTGTGAGACGTGGTGGTCGGTACGTGCCCTCAAGATGGAAGCAGCTTCTGCTTCTGTCAACTCCAGCTCGGAACCGTTGATCTTCAGTCTTGTAAAATCGCCTTACACTTTGAAGGTGCAAAGCGCATGCCGAATGGAGCTACAGCTCTTCCGAGTCTATCTAATGCACGTTGAGCATGTTTCGTTGATCCGAAAAATTAGACAAGGTCGTCCGCGTAATCTAGGTCACATAGCTTTTGACTTTTTCCTAGTTCGACGCCCATATCCTGCAGATTTTGCATCGCACTCTCCATTACTTCATCCATGACGAAGTTGGACAAGAATGGAGACATGGGACATCCCTGTCGAACACCGCTGGTCGTTTCGAACCGACCGGATAGTTCACCGTAAACCCTTACGCGGGCAGAAGTATGAGAATACAATGATCTCAGTGGGTTCACGAACTTCTGAGGCATACCTTTTCGATGAAGAGCACTGAAAAGCGCTGCTCAATCAACTGAATCGAAAGGGCCTTTCAAGTCTAATAAAACTATTAATGTCGGTCGGCGGTGCGTGTGACGCGCTTCAGGTAGTCGCCGAAGAGTAAAAATCTGGTCGATGCATCCTCGATCTGGGCGGAATCCAGCCTGTTGTTCGCGCATGTTCCTCTTGCTAGCAGATGCAAGACGGTTCGACAAAATCTTGTTTCGCCATTCCTGTTCAACTTTGTCATCGAAGAGATAATGAAGAATGCCTTGCAAAATGTTGAGGATATAGGCCTCAAACTATCAAACAGCGAAAGGCTATGTGATCTAGGTTGCGCGGACGACCTTTTCTGAATATTCAAATGTACGCAACATGCTCAACCTCCGCCATATAGACTCGGAAGAGCTGTAGCTCCATTCGGCCTGCGCTTTGCACCTTCAAAGTGCAAGGTGATGTTACAAGACCGGACGTCAACGATTCCGAGCTTGATGTTCGATGGGGAGGTGCTAGCAATTGTCGACCACTTCACCTACCTCGACAACAGCGTCACGAAGGATGGGAGCACAGTAGTAGAAATGAGCACGCGCATATCCAAGGCTCGAGCGGCGTACGCTGGACTGAAGCACTTGTGGCGCCGACCTGATATTTTACTGAAGTTGAAAGGTCGTGTATACTGTGCCACAGTGCGTCCAGTTTTGTTGTATGGTTGCAAGATTTGGAGTCTGCGTGCGGAAGATATTCGTCGTGTTGAGGTTTTCGGCCATCGATGTTTGCGTAGTATTGCTAAGATTGGATGGAATAACTGGATGAGCAGTGCCGAGGTCAGAAATAGAGTATTGGCTACTAGTTTGGGGAATGTTCTGTCACAGCGTATCCAACTTAGTAGACTTCGTTGGTTGGGGCACGTGTTACGTATGGCAAACACACGTCTGCTATACCGTGCCATATTCTCTATTCCTCCTCGGGAATGGAAGAAGCCACGTGAAGGTCAACAGATGACGTGGCAACGGGAATGAGAAAATGTAATGAATTTAGGAAAAGTAGGTGCTTCACGTCTTCGTGGTCGGAGTCCAAAAGATCCGTCTAACAGTTGATTGGAGACACAGAAGGATATAGCAGCGAACCGTGAACAGTGGCGATCGTGTTTTCACTTTTTGTCAAATCAGAATGGTTGATGAATGTGTTATTTCACTGCTAGGCTGTGTATTCTATATGTTAGCTATTAAGGCGTTCTTTCCTTTTCCTTCCCATTTAGATCCACTCCCTCTGCATCTTATATATTCATGCTTTCTAATTCAACGTGCAACATGGTGGTCACTGGGGCTTGCCCTGCTGTTTACTGTCTCACAATGATAAAGTGGGAGAAAATCGTAGCTTCCAGTAAGGAAGATCCACATATCAAAGTATTACCCGGAAATCACGAAGGTGGGGAAGGAGTCCGAATGCAGCTACGCCACTGGACGCGACATCTAGCCATATCATCAAATGTCTTCAACCATTTGGTTAGCTTGTCACGTGGGCCCCAATCCGGAAGTCTCACACGTCCTACTTGCCCAAGTTCACTGGTCGAAGTTTTCATGTCGTTTTGCTATGTTATGGCCTGACCACCTCGACCTGTCTTCCAACCACAGCCTGCCTCGGAGGACAGTGTACGACGAAGAAATCTATCGGTGGGCATGCGTAACTCATGTCCCAGCCACCTTAATCTGTTTGGATTCAGTATTTGATCCAGGGACCAACCTCTGGCCCCAACCCTCCTATGAGGAGACTTTAAGATTGGTCGGCATATAAGTTTAACTAACACAAGGTAACTTTGTCTGGGTACACACCTCAAAAGTTGCATCTGAGCTATATGTTAGGACTAGCGAAATTTGTTAGACTCAACAAGAAAACCAAAGAAAAACTAACTGAAAAAGCCGGAAACCTTCAGGCTGTCCTCGTTGATTTCGGTTTCCTTATACGAGCTTTGGAAAACCGAATTATCCAGCCCACTCATCATCCTAGTGCGGAACAGCCGCATGCACTGTTGCCTTTGCTGAGCGTTCCATTGTTTGCCGAAATTTCTGTTCAGTAGTGATGCTTCGGCTGATGAAATTGACGATCTTCTATCAACCTTGATTCCATTAGAAACGCCGGGGAGTTACCTACTGAATCGTGATTCCGTGCAGCCTCACAAATATGCACTTTTGTATGGACATTAAACCCCTCCTCGGTTTTATATTGAAGATTAATAAACACCATGAAGTAGCAGTGCCGTTTGATTTAATCTTCTTAGTACCCATGCCACTCATTACATCCTGCGTATGCACAAGAACGTAGTTTCAATATATATATATATATATATATATATATATATATATATATATATATA
Organism: Fasciola hepatica; assembly: GCA_948099385.1. NCBI lineage: Eukaryota > Metazoa > Platyhelminthes > Trematoda > Plagiorchiida > Fasciolidae > Fasciola > Fasciola hepatica. The sequence goes on from CANUEZ040000019.1 coordinate 12,270,473, forward strand.
TATATATATACACGGATTTGGTACAAGAGAGAGACAATAGTATAGTAAGAAAACAATGTACGAAAAGAAACGACAGAAAAGTTGCAAAGCTTTTTTGCAAGTTTTTTCACACACGGTATTTTGATTTTTTCTGTTCGTATCGTTTGTGGTTTTTATATATGGAAGGGAAATAATAGGGAGCCAGCACAGAATTCCATACAGCATTGACGCCACTGACTCCGGTTTCGTGCCATATCCGCCAGTGTATCTAGCCAACTGTTTTCGGTGTCAACCTTGCTCCAACCCGATAGGCGACAGGGCCCCACTGCGCCTAAACGGGTCAACTTTTTTAAACTTCTCCTCCAGATCGCCGGTTGTCTAACACGCCGCCGTTTCCAGTCCTGTCCAGCGAGCACGAATGAAGCGCGGTGAGGCAAATGCTGGGTGGGCATTTGCAAGACATGACCTAACCACCGTAGCCGATGAGAAGAAACAATTACCTGAGTGATGAACAATCCACCCCGAATACACTACTCCGCATTTCGTCATTACTGAAGTGATGCTACCGCCATATTCGTGTGATTGTCCGTAAACACCGGTGACTATCACGACGAGACTGCACCTTGGCGTGATGTGACGGCTTGCGTGGCTCCATAACCCAAAGAGCTATGCAGGATGGCTTCCTTAAGCCGGAGATGCAATCATGCCTTACAGGTCAATGGGTAGAGGCCAGACGAAGTCCAGTTTCACAATCAGTTGATGGACAACATCTGGTTCTTACCACTATGCCCCTAGAGAGGACACTCAAGCGAATCGACACGAAGAGAAACAGTTTACCAGTCTAAAAACCTCCATTAGATGTACGTAAGAGTGGAGTGCGTGGGGTTTCTCTCGATCGTGAGAGCTGCTATCGCCCGCTTAAGCTGGGCATCTTCGGCTCAAAGGATGCTGCCCCGTCCACGTTCCGCTTGCTCCATTGGGTGCATGGGGCTAAGGACTGAATCCAAAAAGCGGGTCGATAACAGAGCACCGGCGAAGACGAGACAGAATACATGTAACAGTCAGGCCTCACGTGACAGACCAGAAGAAGATCCTTCACGGGTGCTTCGGTCACGTTCCCGTGCTGACTTAACACCCTGCTGTCTTGTGGGTCAGACTTTCAAGTCAAAAGCTCCAGTTAGGGTTCCCAAAGAAAAACTCCTTCTGCGGTGTGGGCAGTCGCGAAGTATAATTCGCCCAGAAACATCCAGTATCTTTCCTGTAAAAGGCCTTACGTTTTTTCCTCCCTTAACTTAACACGGATACAGAATGCCAAGGGTAACTGCGACCCTTAAAAAGCAGTAGTTCAAGAAACGGTCAAAAATCGAATGTACTCCTTAAGCCTAAATGTTCACTTCATTTGGCTGCCTTCAACGTCCGCACACTATGTCAGATAGGGCAACAGGCTGCCCTCGCTAAAACTCTTGACACGTTTGAAATAGATGTATGCTGTGTCTCCGAAACCCGCATACAAAACCCCACTTCTGTGATAACTCTCCGCACCCCGGATACAACCTCAGTCTCTCACTTCACTCTTCGCGTATCGGGTGGTCCGGTCTCGGGTGATTGTGAGCTGGCTGATGTTGAGATTACTTTGAGCATAAGAGCTGAGCATGCATTGCCATACTGGATTCCAGTCAGCAGTCGTTTGTGTGCAGTTCAGTTGGACGGTTCTGTGCATATCAATAGCAATAAACTGAAGCGCTGATGCTTATTCGTCATGTCTGCGTATGCGTCGACTGACTGCAATTCCTCTGAGACCAAGGACGAATTCTACCAAGATTTTTCTCAGCTGTTTCGAAGCGCACGTTCAACAGACGTGGTGGTCATTGCTGGAGAATTCAACGCCCAAGTTGGGAGATTCTGAAAGGCACGTCGTAGGCCCATTTGCTATCCCAGCCGATCGTCCCGATAACGGCGATCGTCTCATTCAGCTGTGTTCTGACCACAGATTGTTTGTGGCGAGTACGAACTTCTGCCATAGGAAGCGGCATAGACTAACATGCCGTCCTCCTTCGTCTTCACAACGTTGGACTCAGATTGACCATATTGTGATTGGTCACCGCTGGCGTGGATCAATTGAAGATTGTCGTTCATTTTGGTCTACGCCTGTGGACTCAGATCACGCCTTAGTACATGCTTGCTTCCGTTTACGTCTTGTCCGTGGTCGCGCCAAAGTAAGTGCTACTTGTCCCACGCAGTTGCTTTTAGACGATAACCAGCGACACAGTTTCCAGACGGAGCTGTCAACAGGGTTATCGATGCACCCAGATGTTCAGGACCCAAATGAACCGTGGCAACAGCTGAATGAAGTCTTGCATGCCGCTTCCAGTGCAACACAGATCTCTGGTTCAAGTAGGCCTCACAACCAATGAATATTTTCGACATTAGTTGCACTGTTGGATACTTGCAGATGGGTCCCTTCGCATGCTGCATTCAACGAAGTGCGCAAATCCCTGAGACGCCAACTGACTAAGAGCCTGAGAAATGACCATGAGCAGTGGTGGGTTGCGAAATGTAGGGAAACGGGAAAAGTTGTGTCTGTTGGTAATACTCGCAACCATTACCATTTGGTTAGAGGTACCGGTCCACGGAAGCCCGGTGTAAGTGAGTTAATTAAGGAATCCGACGGTTCACTGATTCACTCTCAGGGATGTCATCTGGACCGTTGAGCGGAGCACTTTAGAGAACAATTCAGTTGGTCCACTTCTACAGTGGACCTTCCAAATATACCTGCCAGCGAAACGATGCAGGTGGATATCAGTCCTCCATCAGAAATGGAGATTATGCGGGAGATAGGTATCTGAGAAGGTACGAAGCCGCTGGACCAAATGGGTTGTTTCCATCTTTTTTCAAGGATAGAGGCGAAGCTTTGGTTTCAGAGTTAACAAAACTCCTCCGTATTATTTGGGATAGCGAACAGATTCCCAGGGAATGGTATGAATCGGTGATTGTGCCGATTTACAAGAAAGGTGACAGATCCTCTTGTGAAAACCATAGAGGAATTAGTTTGGTAAGTATCGCGCCTAAACTCCTCACTGGTCTCATTCTCCACCGATTATCCAGTGCCCGCGAAATGTGTACGCGTGAGAATCAAGCCAGTTTCAGAACTGGTAGGGGTTGTATCGACCACATCTTTACTCTTCGGCAAACCTTAGAGCACAGACACATCTTTCGTAGGCCCACAATCTGTCTTTCTTGATCTGGAAGCGGCGTTCAACTCAGTCGACCTCAGTTTTTTGGCGCTTCCTCTCACTAAAGGGTGTGCCAGATAAGTTTATTTATCTTTTCCAATGCTTGTGTGCGAACAGCCGAAGCCGAGAGTTCGTGCTTACGGTGATTTTTCCCCCGAGTTCGCCACGAAAAGTGGTGTTCATCGGGGTTGCCCTTTTCGCCCTTCCTCTTCAATCTGGTAACTGAACTGGTTCTTGGACAGCCCTATCCTCGTGTGAGAATAGCGGCGTTGATCTTTGCCCAGGCAGTAAACTGTCTGAATTGGAAGACGCGGACGATAATGTTCTTCTGAGTGAAGATCCAAGCAAGTTTCAGGCTCTCTTAGATAGCCTTAACAACAGTGTAACAATGTTTGGGACGCGTTTTGCACCTTCAGTGTAAAATGCTGTTGCAGGACTGGGTTCGCTCAACACCAAACCTTATGTTGGCAGGCGAAACTCTAGCTCAAGTAGATAAATTTTGTTACCTGGGTAGTTACATCTCACCAGGTGGACAGATATCGGATGAAGTATCATTGCGTATACAGAGGGCGCGTTTGGCTTTTGCCAACCTCCGTCATCTGTGGCGTCGGCGTGACTTTAATCGAACGCACGACTTGTGGACTCAATTCCCGTCCAGCGAATAAAGACGCAGAACGACAGCGATTGATGGTTTTTGTACTTGTATTGATTGCCCTGTATGAAGTACAGGAGAAGGGAGGCTGATCTAGCTAATCACCAGAGCTGATGAGCTGGAGCGCGCCTTGCCGTTTTGACGTAGTGTGACGAAGGTTCTTCTTCTTTTTCACGTGTTCTTATTTTCACACCGGTGGACTTAAACAAAGCGCGCCTAAGCTCTAAGCTCGCAATTGTATTTTATTGAATTTGGTGTCTGCGAAGCCGCTACATCAGTCCCCCTCCAGAAGGACGACCGAGTAGGAGAACTTCGACCTAAGAGAGCGTCGTGAGTTGAGCCAAAAACCAGCTGAATAGTTCCGGCTGGAAAAGGTTTGTGCTCAGCACCTCTAAGGTGATCTAAGGACCTCTGGGCCATATATAGCCGCAGAGAAGGTTACTCACGCGTGAACTGGTGGGGTATCCTCTCCCCGTGCTCTCTATCTAGAAACCTTAAGTGGGGACAGGGACGTGCCAAACCATGTACAAGGCACGTAGGCAACAACAACAACAACAAAAAATGGTAATGTTCATATAGTGACACATGTCCATTGTTAGTGGTGTGCCAGATCCTTCCTAGGTAAACAACGACCGACCCTAGAAGAGATAAGAAAAACTGGATACAGTATGCAATCAAAAGGGGAAATCTATGTAAGAACAATAAAGTCAACGAATCGTGCAGGGAAACGAACATGCCTACCAGACCTGGTGGAACGTGATGGGGGGTCGACCTGTGACTCACGCGTGCTGGAGCTAGATGTTGTTGGGGTCGGGCAAACGTCTGTGTTTTTACCATCGACGGGCAACGGCGTAGGCTGGGTTTCCGAGTCGACGAACGCTGGCTTAAGGCGGTCGATGCTGACGGTTTCTTGCCGACCATTGAGATCGATGATGAACGTTTTTTCTAAACGCCGAATGACTTTGTGCGGGCCAGAATAAGCTGGAGTCAACGGGCGGCGGCTCGGCGTACGCAGAAAAACGTGCGTGCACGTATGTAGGTGACTGGGAATAAACGACGGCCGATCTGTCGAACGGACAGGAATACCAATCTTCTGACGCATGTAGATCATGAGACGTTGAGTGTAGTCTCCAAGGTTGGGGAAAGGTGCGCTCACCTTGGGTGCGACAAATTCACCAGGGAGACGAGCGGTGGTGCCGAATGTCATGGACGCAGGTGTGCAGGGAGTGTCGCTGCGCAACGTATTGCGAATGCCCAATAAAACCAGTGGTAAGACGTCCGTCCACTGAGGATTGTTGTGAGCACTGAGCGAAGTTTTGAGGTGCCGGTGAAAACGTTCGACCAAGCCATTTGCCTGGGGATGATAAGCTGTGGTGCGAATACGCTTAGTGCCAGTCAGTTGGAGGAGATTGTCGAAAGTGGCAGATTCAAACTGAGCTCCTCGATCGGTGGTTACTGTGGTAGGACAACCAAAGCGGGAAATCCAGTGTTCCATGAACGCACGGGCGACAGTTTCACTGGATACATCCGGAATGGGTATGGCCTCGGGCCAACGAGTGAAACGATCAATACAAGTGAGTAGATAGATCATACCTCGGGATGGTGGCAAAGGTCCCACAATGTCGACGTGCACGTGAGCGAAACGGGCGTCTGGAGTCTCAAAATTTCCGACTGGACTGGTGGTATGTCGCTGTATTTTGGCTCGCTGACAAGCAATGCAGTTACGTGCCCATTGACGAACGTCGCGATCCATGTTTGGCCAAACAAATCGGGCACGGACTAGTTTGCATGTGGCCTTGATACCCGGATGGGATAGACCGTGCAACACATCGAAAATTGGACGGCGATGTGAAAGTGGTACGATTGGCCTTGGGTGATCCAAGGTGGTGTCGCAGAGTACAGTGCCAGCAGATGACGGAAGAGGCAAAGCCCGCACTCGGAGACTTGTATCGCGAATGGTTTGTTGAAACTCAGGATCCTGCTGGCTTTGTGCCAGGTCCTCGAGATTGATACCGAGAGCAGCGGGCGACCCGAGACTGTGGATCCTGGAAAGAGTATCTGCAGCCACATTAGCTGACCCGGAGATATGACGAATGTCGGTAGAAAATTGCGATATGAAATCCAGCTGGCGAATTTCTCGTGGAGAATGACGATCAGACGCGTTGCGGAAAGCATACAGTAGTGGCTTGTGATCTGTGAAAATGATGAATTCCCGTCCTTCCAGAGCGTGGCGAAAGTGACGTATGGCGGTGTAGACGGCAAGTAACTCACGACCAAACGCACTGTATTTGGATTCTGCGGAAGACAAGCGGCGTGAGTGAAAAGCCAGAGGCTCCCAGGCGCCGTCCACGGCCTGCTGGAGAACGCAGCCAAGTGCGACATCGGAAGCATCAACAGCGATACTGACGGGAGCATGGGGATCCGGATGACGGAGAAGAACCGCAGACGACAAGGCCTGTTTGAGCTGAGAAAAGGCCTCCTGGGCTTGATCGGTCCAGATGAGGGTTCGTTGTTTGCCCCGCAAAAGATCAGTGAGCGGTTGCATCAGGGTGGCGCAGTGTGGGATGAACCGGCGGTAATAATTGACAAAGCCGTTAAAACGTTTAAGCTGTTTGAAGGACTGTGGAAGTGGAAATTCAGCAATATCACTGACCTTGGTTTCAGCCGGACGAATGCCGTTGGCGTCGATGATGTGGCCGAGGAAGAGCAATGACGGCTTCCCTAATTCAGTCTTGGCGGCATTGATGGTAACACCGTGCTCTGTTAACCGCTGAAAGAGCTGTCGAAGATGAAGCTGATGTTCGTCAACGCTGGGGCTAGCGACAAGAATATCATCGATGTAAGCGTGAACGAAGGGCAGTCCGCGGGTAACACCGTCAATAAACCGCTGGAACGTTTGGGACGCGTTGCGCAAGCCAAATGGCATACGGAGAAACTCAAATAGACCAAACGGAGTGGTAACGGCGGTTTTTGCAACGTCCTCGTCGGCGACCGGAATTTGATGATAGGCCCGGACCAGGTCGATTTTGCTGAAGATGGTGGATCCAGCCAGAGCAGACGTGATATCATGAATGTGAGGCACAGGATATCGATCTGGCGTTGTGACCTGATTGAGGCGACGATAGTCACCACACGGACGCCAGTCGCCCGAAGTTCTCTTCGGCACCATGTGCAATGGAGAAGCCCACGGGCTGTTCGAAGGACGGATGATGCCTAGGTCCAGCATTTTCTGGAATTCAAGACGAGCGACGGCCAGTTTGTCTGGGGCTAGGCGACGCGGACGGGCAAAAACAGGAGGTCCAGCGGTACTGATGTGATGTACAACAGCCGAGCGCACCATGGGTAAGTGGTTTGCCGGTCCGGTTAGAGACGGAAACTCTGCTAAAATTTTGGCGAAGGTATCGTTGGCGATAGGAGCTACGGACGGTCGAACAACGTTGACCAAGCAGACAGATCCAACAACAGCACGATGAGTCACAGGGTCGGTTAACTTACGAGAAGCGGGATGTAACGAAAGGTTGTCTGTTACGGGTCGAGTGTACAATGCGGCGGATAGGTCCGTTCTTCTGAACGGTTCAGAAATATGGTCATTAAGAGTAGAAGACAGGCGAAGTGTCCGTGTTCGAGCATTGATATCTCCGTAGCATTTCCCGACTATGGTGGGAACACCATATCAACAATGCTGAGGTTAGACGTAAGGTGCTGGAAATCAGAGGTCAGTCTCTGGATCAAATACGGAATCTAAACAGATCAAGGTGGCTGGGACATGTGTTACGCATGCCCACTGACAGACTTCTCCGTCGTACATTGTTCTCCGAGGCAGGTAGTGGTTGGAAGGTAAGTTGAGGTGGTCAGTCCATGACATGGCAAAAAGGTATGAAAACCTCAACTAGTGGACGTGTTAGACTTCTAGGTTGGGGTCCACGTGATCCGCCCATCAAATGGTTGGAGACATTAAGTGATATGGTTAGATACCGCGAACAGTGAAGTAGTTGCATTCGGACTCTTTCCTTATCCTATTGATTTCCGCTTGATACTTTGACTTTTTTGAATCTTTATCTCTATGCCCCTATTCTTTTCGCCCTTTACTGGACGATGCTGGGAGGTAGCAACCGAAACCAGAGCACAGAAGTGCGAGGTTAATGGTTGAATAAGCTGAACTGAAAGTAAGACACCGGTTTTCGAATACGGTCAACTGACGCTGATCTTCTTTCCGAACTGGCTAGGTTTCGCATGCGTTAATTAGTACCGAGCGAACTGCGGTGGTATAGCTCTACCCTTTAGAAAAAGCGTGATGTCGGGATGACGACACGGGTGCCTTAGATTGACAAAAGCCGAACGTGCCTTCGAGATGCTCAGCGAGATCTTGTTTATGATACCTCCACCAATGACAGTGCAAATGCCCAGGTACACAAAGTTGCTGACAGTTTCCAAATGTTCCCCACGAAGGATGAGTGCAGGAGAATCTCCTTGTCAGTCTTGAAGAAGCATCTTGCATTTTGAGGGAGCAAAGTGCATGCCATACTCGGTTACTTCGAGGGTCAAGTGGTTTAAGGCATCCTGGACAACTTGGGGATCGTCTCCCAACAAGGCGACGTCGACAGAATAACCTAATTCAACAACTCTGGCGCTCGGTCGTAGTTGCACACAACTGTTTGCAACACTGTTAAAGGCTCTTTGGAGCAGATCATCCATTACAAAGTTGAAGAAGAACGAGAGAATCGGGCATCCTTGTCGAACGCCACTTGAGACGACAAGGGACTCGGATAGTTGTCCATAGACGCCTACTCTGCCCGAGGTTTGCCAGTAGTGAGCTTTCAGAATGGATACGTACTTTTCGGGCACGCCGGTCCTCAACAGGCAAGTCCGTTGACAGAGTCAAAGGCGGCTCTAATGTCTGGAAACACAACGATAGTCGGCCTTTGATACACGTGACGGTGTTCAAGCAGAAGACGAAGGGTTGAGATTTGATCCGTGCAACCGCGGCCGGGACGGAACCCAGCTTGTTCTTCACGACAATGGAGCTCGTCCAAGGGAGAAAGTTGGCAGAGGATGAAGCTACAGATGATGATGGTTAGAACACAATGTACGGCCACACTTTTTAAAGATGAGCGCAACCGTTTATTCACCCCACGATGCGGGGACTTTTTCCTCCGTCCAAACATTTCATAACAGGGTTGTCAATCATCATCGCACAGCGTCAAACAGCAGGGCAAGTCCCAGTGACCACTGCCTTTCTCACCATGTTGCACGCTGAATTAGAAAGTATGAATATACAAGATGGAGAGGGGCTGGTCCTACATGGGAGGGAAAAGGAAAGAATGCCCTAGTAGCCAACACACGGAATACACAGTCTAACTGTACAAACACACATCGATCAGTCATTCTGATTCGATAGAAAGACTGATCGATGTGCCTGTTTGAATTCACTGAATGCGTCTTCCAGCGGATGGAAAAGTAGACTATACCGTGAGCGAAAACGTATTTGGTGATTGGTGTGTAATTGTGCGTCCATAGCCCTCCGATGAACGGGCGGATTGTCAAAGATAAATACTACTGGAACATCAGGTTGCTCAGCAGCAATCGACGCTGAGAAACACGAGGGAAGCTCATTAAATATGCTATGTAATTTTTGTATGACATTCATACTTCAAGATACCGGCGATAGATAAGTAAGCTAATATGTTCAAGTTAGGTCCTTTACTTGACGGTAGAGTTCGGATGGCTTTACCGCCTACTTTTGAGCGCCCATAGCTACGACAACACCATATGTTGTACTTGGTTTCATCAATATACAACCTCAGAGTTGCAGTATCTGACCGTTGCAGCCAATCGGCATATTCTGCTCGTTTAGATTTGACTACATCTGAGTTTCGTTCCACTGGTTGAATAGTCAGCTACTTAAATGAATAGTGATGCCCACCCAGCAATCGATCAATGGATGACTTAATGACCGTTGTGCTTGGGAAATCCTTCTTCATCCTTTCGTTCAACTGCCTCAATGGGCTTATGGGTTTTCGTCCACCACTTCACATCGATTCCTGAGAAACTCGTCGTTGAACTTCGTCTTGTAGGACCCAGGTGTGAGTGCCGTTTCCCGATCTGTAGCTGCAATAACACGGCATGTTTTGATCTTGATGTTGAGATGTTTCGTAATGTCCTTTAAATCGCCTCTTCGTGCGCATCCGATTATCCTCCGTCGATCTTCAGCGCTGGTGAAACGGTACGATCTTTTCTTCTCACCCATATTAACGCTCTGCATATTTCCAAGAGGTGATGCATACGGTGCCAGGTAAAATACGGCGAATATTACCCCCAAATGGTCTCGGTGTGATTATGCGCCCGACTGTCTCCGAGGCAAATATCAACCAATCGACAACGAGTCTCCTCATGCAAGGGTAAAATGTCACAAACAAGCAGTCCCGTAAGTAAAATCCCTAATGTAACAAACGGTACTTTGTTTTGAATTTAAAGCCACAGACGAATACCAGAAGTGGATATGATGAAACAAAATAAAGGGTTGGTTCCTTAAACGTTTGGATAACTGGATACATTTAAATTCCGAGAACAATACAAACAGTTGTCGCAAGTAAACCCCCATTAATGTCATTGGTTTATTTATGCTGCAACATTTGACACCATTACTATCACCGAAACTGCAACAGTAATAAGGGCTGTGCCACATGGCTCGACGATACGAACACATCGTTTAAGCCTTCTCCAACCAATTTGCAGTGCAGCATTTGATACTATTTCCACGGTCAACTGCGCAGACATGATCGTCACACTTTCTCATTTGTTCCGTTAACTTTGCAACACCAATCTTTGTGAAAAATAAATTGTTCTAATATCTCTTTGTCATTATATTCGGATACTTTTGACCTGACTGGTTTGCAGCGGCACGGCTAAAGGTTGTGCGTCAAGGCTAAAGAATAACGGGTCATGGATAAAGTATTGCTGGTTTTTGCCAAACCTTGTTCGGAAAAAAGTGTAGATGCAGTGGAAGCAGGCGGTGGCCAGCTAAACTGGGAGCGAAGTTGTTCTGCCCAACGGTCTAGTCTGCGCGACAGCTTGATGATTATTGTCCCATCGGTTTCGCGGATTGCCTCACTACCACCTGTTTTTCGTGGTCCGATGGCGCGAATGAGCTTCCTGGAATTGACAGAAGCAGAAGCTGCTTCCATCTTGAGGGCACGTACCGACCACCACGTCTCACAATCAGCACCCAAAATATTCTTCAAACGCAAACGGCGTGCTTCGTTGTATCTTGCGTCAGTAGAGATATGGCGGCGGCTGACAAGTGGCCGACGCGCGCGTTAAGATATCCGGCGAAGACCACAATATCTGTCTGCCGCGCTGTGAACAGGAGAATATAAAGCTGTTGATAGGATTCGTCTTTGTCTGTCTCCAGACTGCAGTCTGTCGGTACACAGGCGGAAATGATGAATAAGTGCAATCACGATGTCCAGTTACTCGGCAAGAACCTCGCAGCTGGACTGCACAAAGTCGGCTATTGACAGGAATCCAGTCTGACATGGCCGCTTCGGCTTTATGGCCCAGAGCAATTTCAACACTGGCCTGGCCGGCTGCTGTTGCGTCCGGGTCTCCAGATTGTCGTAGATGAAACTCAGTGTTGGGATTAGCTGGGGACGTTAGTTTGATCGTGGAGCTTGCGTCTTTCAGTCTTGTCTCTGAGAGGCAGCATATATCGATCGGGAGCGATTCCAGTGTGTGAGCTAAACTCGCCTGTTGTCCGATTTGCATAAGCATGCGTATGTTGAAGCTGGCCAATTTGAATCGTAGGCAAGGCAGTTTTGCTGCAGCTTAGTGATGTGTCTGGCATATAAAACAACTGGAGAGGCCGGGAGAGGATGGATAAGTTCCGAGTGTGGTGGTGGATGAGCATATAATCTTGCGATGGCGAAGGAGCGTGAGAGTGAAGTGAAAGCGAATTTGTATGAGAGTCCGTGGTTCAGTTTGCGGGCGTAGTACTGTTAGGTTGCCCAGGCCAAAACAGGTAGTTTTCTTAGGGATTCACAACCGAAGTCTTTAGCCATCCGAAGCTTAATCCGCAAGGCAGCGGGACGGAACGCGGGGTCCGAAACCCACTGGGGGCCGGTGACTGATTATTCAGTTCATACGCCCTTCGGATGAGGCCAAACATCCTGGATGCCCAATAAACCTGTCCGCCTCAGATACCGGTGAGCATACTGTTGTACGCCTCATACACCATCCATGGTTGGTTTGGAATCAGGGTTTAGCCATCTCTCCTAGACTGACTAACAATCAGTCAACCCGGTGGAGAGCGCCAGGCATTCGCCTTCGCCCTCACACCTTTGTGCAAAAACACCTCCGCTCCGAGAAGGCAGTGTGTAGAGCTTACTCAGCAGAAGCTATCTGGTACTCGCGGTCATCCGGGAGCATTTCGAGAGGCTTTCAGGGAACGTAACCAACTCGGAGCCTTAGACACCCACCACCGACCATATTGAGGCATTTTGGAGTTTTTGTTCTATTTACAGTGTTCTACTGGAAAGACATTCTCCCTTGTGTCTCCGGCGTGACATCCGGTTGTCCATCAATGATCGATTGTACACAAGCAGAGGATAACTGGTAATGGCCGAGTGGTTTAGAGCGTTTTCTCACCGTCTTGTCTAGACCTTATATGGTTCTCCACTCCAGATCTCGGCCTGGTTTCCAGCTATACGTAATAGAGCAGTAAGCGTTTGACGTTATGGGGTGTATCCCTTCTACCGCATTCATGCGCAAACATTTAATAAAAATACGAAGGCTATCGATTTTTCGGCATCGATACAGTCGAAATATCGCTCGAATATATTTGGAAAGTCATTTCAGCAATGCTGCGGTCAGGTATATTGCGTGGGGAAGTAGAAATCAGTCACTGAAACAAGCACTTAATCTAAGCGGGTTAATATGACTGTGACATGTAGTGTGCATTCCCGTCGACAGCCTTGCTTGGTATGTGTTGTTCTCCTAGGCAGGTGGTGGTTGGAGGGTAGTAGGGTAGGTAGTTTGGGTGGGTCATTTCGTAACAAGTTATGAAAACCTTGAGTGGTGAAATTGGCCGCGCAGGACATGTTAAGCTTCCGGGTTGGGGTTTACGAGATTCGCCCACCGGAACATTGAATACATTAAACAGCATCGCTAGGTGCCGCGGTCATTGATGCAGTTTCATTCGAGTTCTTTTTTATGAGTTTCTCTAATAGCTCTCTTTTGTTTTTTTTCTTCTTATAATTCCATTTGTTTTCCGACTGGACGACGCTACGAGGTAGCAGTTTAAAACAGGGCACATAAGTGTGAGGTTAGTGGTTGGAGGGACTAAGTTGAAATGAATCATGACTGGAGCAATCGTATGAGATTTTATTCTGCCACCTAACGGGGGACGTCGGCGTCAGATTTTTGTTTTGGGCTCAATGGTGCACGTATTTTCTCTAAAACAGCTCAGATATGCCACTTAAGCCGAGCGCTGCGTTCTTTGTCGTTCTTTCTCTTCATTTAGGCTCCTGCTGGGATGTTACCCATCAATTGTTGTGAGGATGGGGGGTGATGAGCTGCTAATTTTCAAAGCTATTGACGGATGGGCGCTATGTAATAGCGTTTAGGTAAAACAAACCGTATAAGCTAGGCCGGGTAGTTTTCGAGATAAAGTGCGAAGCTCACAATTGAAAGACCTATATTCCACGGTTATTTTTCATTTCTACAGCCCATCTGGTTCACCTCGCCCCAAACACTGATGGCACTCCACCAAGTCAGTGATATCAGTTTAATCAGTGATTTGAGCGAACTGGGAGATCCATTGTCTCCGTTCATCTCACTTCATTCCCGCTTACAATATAACTCAGTGTCACCTCAGTACGAATCATCCAGGATTCGGTCCCCACTAAATTCGGAGTCTTCTAATTCCGGTTCTACCAAGCAGGTACGTGTCTCTGATACACATATCCACTTGGTTTAAGGTGCGATTTAACGAAGCTGTCTCAGTATCCGCCGCAGACAATCATTCCGTACAGAACACTGAGCAAGGAAATCACAATGAGACAGAAGATATCACAACAATCACTCCGATACATGGTATCACTTCGCAGTCCGAAGATTGCGGGTCCAAGGTTTACCTGTCTCATGACTATTCTGCTCCTCAGTCAACCACCAGGAATGATGACTCGAGTGCTCACTCAGCATTGAAAGAATCTCAGACCGGCAATACGTCACTCTGGTTAGAGACACCCAACGAAGTTGAGCCGAGACTACATTCGTCTACCACATTCAAGGACAGTCCATCACTTGGCACTAATATTGACGCCGGTGGGAGTTTCTTCCGCACTAGCGACCATCTACCCAGACCTCCACCTCATTGCAACTCATCTAACTCACACAATTCACGTTTTTCATCAACTAATCCACTGGACATACCTCAAGCTATGCAGTCATCAGACCTCGACTTGCCCGTTCCACGACCACCTCGAACTTCGTCACCGAGTTGGAAGTCTCTATCTCTATCATCGTTGGTCACTGATACTCTTACAGAAACTAGTGATGATGGCGCAGAGGATTTTACCAAACCAAGAGCAAACACAACTCGTATCTTGGCAGATCAGATTCGTAAACTGACGGAGAAACTTTCTTCTCAGCATCTACATGTGAGTTTTCATACATATGTTTTTCTCAGTGGATTTATCTAAGGCCAGTTGGTTCTCTTGTTTGCCGTTTCTTTTGACCGAGAATCGACTTAACTACTTGCAATTGTTTTGTCTTGAATTGTTCAGCTTATTTCAGTTTGGAAAATATTTACACTGTATGAGATTGTCGTGGTTTCGCTTTGTGCCCTGAACGCTAGACGGAGCGATTTGTGGGAGAAATCTAATTGGATCAAGTCTGTCAGAGGTATGGTTAATGAGACAATGGACACAGCTCTACAGGGCGGTGGCCGAGGACTCACGAAACAAACAGAACAGAACATCAGACCAAACGCGTTGTTTCGTCCTTTCTTTAATCGCAGAGACCAAACCACGGTATCGCACTTCATAAAATACAATTTAACACTGGTAAGGGGTATTTCGTACGAAGTTAGTGTGATTATGCCACTAATAATTTGAGGGGAAAAAATCTGTTTCGGTGTGAAAATTATAGGAGACAACCTACTCAGTATCAAGTTCAAACAGCTAGTTGACATTATCCTCCGCTAGTTATGGGATATTCGTGATCAATGCATATATAAAAATCAGGACTAGTTTAGCTACGACTGATCTTGCGTCACTATCTTTATTTCAAAACTAATTTTAAGAACCAAGCACGTTCCACGAACTCATTTTCATCACTCCCCTTAAATTAAAAGCGACTTTCGGCTCGGTTGACCACACGGTTACCTAGTACCACCTCTTGTCGCATGAGAGAAATTCGTTTCCCCAATTTGATTTTTTACGTGGATAACGAAAACAAGGTCGGAGCCTACCGCAGCTTTTCGTCTGGGTTCAACACAAGATATGCACATTACGGTTTTCCTTCTGTTGTATTCGCCATTAACTATAACGATATGCATGAAATCCGTTTACTAGGGAACAAATGATCAAGTCCCAAAAATCGAGAAAGCGCACTGTCGGACAAGGCCATCCGATGCGTGCTGGAATGCAATTGGGTAGTTTGGTTCTGTCAGATGCAGTATGCTTGCATGTGTTAGCGTGGCAGATAGTAATCATGGATCAGAAAGCAATCAACAACTGGGACTTCGGTAATTGTGTTAACGATCCGGACGCCGATAAATCCACACTACACCATCCTATTATTTGTTTGACTTGTTTTACGATCCACTGTATTTTGTAAGGATGTAACCGTGCTGTTACCGAATGGTGTCAAACTTGAAGCATGTACAATTTGTTCAATGGAAGTGGATCCATCCCTGGAGGGTCGAATTTCTATATATGCTACTGAGGAAAACAGAAGTAGTTAGATCTTGACACCCGGCGAACAACGCTCTGGGATGTCCGCTTAAGATGGTGATGACCAATACCGAGATTTGCTAACTAAATACCAAAATGGTTCATTTTAGAACGGAGAGGTCGTACAAAGCTACTGACGTAATCCTACCGCGTTGTTGGTGATATATCAACCAACTTGCGCCTATATATATATATATGCGCCTATTGCTAATATACTGGTCGTGTTGTTCAATTTCGAAGCGCTTGTATGGAAAATCCGAGTAAAATAACAATTTAGGTGATATTCACTCGACAGAATATCATCCATTGGCACGGTATTTATTGTTAACCTGTTGTTGGTACAATCGTGTATATTCACATTGGTCTGGTGAATTTGTGAGTATTTGGTGGATCTTATTCCCTTGTGACAGCCAGTAACAGTTCAATAATTGCTGTGGTTCAGTGATTCCTACTTCTCAGCAACAGCCTGACTTGAATATCGAAATGATCATCGGGATTGGAAATCAGGCGGAAAGCTATAAATAATGGTATCATTTTGGCTGTTAAGTTGTGCAACTACAAGTGTCACTTCTCATGTCAAATGGTCATATCTTCCTGCATATGATCACCGATTGGATGGTTCTCGTGGTTGTGTAACCCACCGTCGAAACTCGATACGCTCTGAATGGCTAAGTGCACTGGTTCGGCTTCTAATACCTTCTTTCCATGCTACGGACTGATCACTTAATGACGTTTACCAGTCTGACAAGTGGTATACTAGTAATTTGCCAAACCAACCACCAACCCGACTACGAGACGAATATCTCTATAGTGTTTGATCTCATGATTGTAATAATTTCATTCAAAAGACAATGGATGATATTCTATCGAGTGAACATCACTTAAATTGTTATTTTACTCGGATTTTCCATACAAGCGCTTCGAAATTGAACAACACGACCAGTATATTAGCAATAGGCGCATATATATATATATATATATAGAAAAAACGTTCATCATCGATCTCAATGGTCGGCAAGAAACCGTCAGCATCGACCGCCTTAAGCCAGCGTTCGTCGACTCGGAAACCCAGCCTACGCCGTTGCCCGTCGATGGTAAAAACACAGACGTTTGCCCGACCCCAACAACATCTAGCTCCAGCACGCGTGAGTCACAGGTCGACCCCCCATCACGTTCCACCAGGTCTGGTAGGCATGTTCGTTTCCCTGCACGATTCGTTGACTTTATTGTTCTTACATAGATTTCCCCTTTTGATTGCATACTGTATCCAGTTTTTCTTATCTCTTCTAGGGTCGGTCGTTGTTTACCTAGGAAGGATCTGGCACACCACTAACAATGGACATGTGTCACTATATGAACATTACCATTTTTTGTTGTTGTTGTTGTTGCCTACGTGCCTTGTACATGGTTTGGCACGTCCCTGTCCCCACTTAAGGTTTCTAGATAGAGAGCACGGGGAGAGGATACCCCACCAGTTCACGCGTGAGTAACCTTCTCTGCGGCTATATATGGCCCAGAGGTCCTTAGATCACCTTAGAGGTGCTGAGCACAAACCTTTTCCAGCCGGAACTATTCAGCTGGTTTTTGGCTCAACTCACGACGCTCTCTTAGGTCGAAGTTCTCCTACTCGGTCGTCCTTCTGGAGGGGGACTGATGTAGCGGCTTCGCAGACACCAAATTCAATAAAATACAATTGCGAGCTTAGAGCTTAGGCGCGCTTTGTTTAAGTCCACCGGTGTGAAAATAAGAACACGTGAAAAAGAAGAAGAACCTTCGTCACACTACGTCAAAACGGCAAGGCGCGCTCCAGCTCATCAGCTCTGGTGATTAGCTAGATCAGCCTCCCTTCTCCTGTACTTCATACAGGGCAATCAATACAAGTACAAAAACCATCAATCGCTGTCGTTCTGCGTCTTTATTCGCTGGACGGGAATTGAGTCCACAAGTCGTGCGTTCGATTAAAGTCACGCCGACGCCACAGATGACGGAGGTTGGCAAAAGCCAAACGCGCCCTCTGTATACGCAATGATACTTCATCCGATATCTGTCCACCTGGTGAGATGTAACTACCCAGGTAACAAAATTTATCTACTTGAGCTAGAGTTTCGCCTGCCAACATAAGGTTTGGTGTTGAGCGAACCCAGTCCTGCAACAGCATTTTACACTGAAGGTGCAAAACGCGTCCCAAACATTGTTACACTGTTGTTAAGGCTATCTAAGAGAGCCTGAAACTTGCTTGGATCTTCACTCAGAAGAACATTATCGTCCGCGTCTTCCAATTCAGACAGTTTACTGCCTGGGCAAAGATCAACGCCGCTATTCTCACACGAGGATAGGGCTGTCCAAGAACCAGTTCAGTTACCAGATTGAAGAGGAAGGGCGAAAAGGGCAACCCCGATGAACACCACTTTTCGTGGCGAACTCGGGGGAAAAATCACCGTAAGCACGAACTCTCGGCTTCGGCTGTTCGCACACAAGCATTGGAAAAGATAAATAAACTTATCTGGCACACCCTTTAGTGAGAGGAAGCGCCAAAAAACTGAGGTCGACTGAGTTGAACGCCGCTTCCAGATCAAGAAAGACAGATTGTGGGCCTACGAAAGATGTGTCTGTGCTCTAAGGTTTGCCGAAGAGTAAAGATGTGGTCGATACAACCCCTACCAGTTCTGAAACTGGCTTGATTCTCACGCGTACACATTTCGCGGGCACTGGATAATCGGTGGAGAATGAGACCAGTGAGGAGTTTAGGCGCGATACTTACCAAACTAATTCCTCTATGGTTTTCACAAGAGGATCTGTCACCTTTCTTGTAAATCGGCACAATCACCGATTCATACCATTCCCTGGGAATCTGTTCGCTATCCCAAATAATACGGAGGAGTTTTGTTAACTCTGAAACCAAAGCTTCGCCTCTATCCTTGAAAAAAGATGGAAACAACCCATTTGGTCCAGCGGCTTCGTACCTTCTCAGATACCTATCTCCCGCATAATCTCCATTTCTGATGGAGGACTGATATCCACCTGCATCGTTTCGCTGGCAGGTATATTTGGAAGGTCCACTGTAGAAGTGGACCAACTGAATTGTTCTCTAAAGTGCTCCGCTCAACGGTCCAGATGACATCCCTGAGAGTGAATCAGTGAACCGTCGGATTCCTTAATTAACTCACTTACACCGGGCTTCCGTGGACCGGTACTTCTAACCAAATGGTAATGGTTGCGAGTATTACCAACAGACACAACTTTTCCCGTTTCCCTACATTTCGCAACCCACCACTGCTCATGGTCATTTCTCAGGCTCTTAGTCAGTTGGCGTCTCAGGGATTTGCGCACTTCGTTGAATGCAGCATGCGGAGGGACCCATCTGCAAGTATCCAACAGTGCAACTAATGTCGAAAATATTCATTGGTTGTGAGGCCTACTTGAACCAGAGATCTGTGTTGCACTGGAAGCGGCATGCAAGACTTCATTCAGCTGTTGCCACGGTTCATTTGGGTCCTGAACATCTGGGTGCATCGATAACCCTGTTGACAGCTCCGTCTGGAAACTGTGTCGCTGGTTATCGTCTAAAAGCAACTGCGTGGGACAAGTAGCACTTACTTTGGCGCGACCACGGACAAGACGTAAACGGAAGCAAGCATGTACTAAGGCGTGATCTGAGTCCACAGGCGTAGACCAAAATGAACGACAATCTTCAATTGATCCACGCCAGCGGTGACCAATCACAATATGGTCAATCTGAGTCCAACGTTGTGAAGACGAAGGAGGACGGCATGTTAGTCTATGCCGCTTCCTATGGCAGAAGTTCGTACTCGCCACAAACAATCTGTGGTCAGAACACAGCTGAATGAGACGATCGCCGTTATCGGGACGATCGGCTGGGATAGCAAATGGGCCTACGACGTGCCTTTCAGAATCTCCCAACTTGGGCGTTGAATTCTCCAGCAATGACCACCACGTCTGTTGAACGTGCGCTTCAAAACAGCTAAGAAAAATCTTGGTAGAATTCGTCCTTGGTCTCAGAGGAATTGCAGTCAGTCGACGCATACGCAGACATGACGAATAAGCATCAGCGCTTCAGTTTATTGCTATTGATATGCACAGAACCGTCCAACTGAACTGCACACAAACGACTGCTGACTGGAATCCAGTATGGCAATGCATGCTCAGCTCTTATGCTCAAAGTAATCTCAACATCAGCCAGCTCACAATCACCCGAGACCGGACCACCCGATACGCGAAGAGTGAAGTGAGAGACTGAGGTTGTATCCGGGGTGCGGAGAGTTATCACAGAAGTGGGGTTTTGTATGCGGGTTTCGGAGACACAGCATACATCTATTTCAAACGTGTCAAGAGTTTTAGCGAGGGCAGCCTGTTGCCCTATCTGACATAGTGTGCGGACGTTGAAGGCAGCCAAATGAAGTGAACATTTAGGCTTAAGGAGTACATTCGATTTTTGACCGTTTCTTGAACTACTGCTTTTTAAGGGTCGCAGTTACCCTTGGCATTCTGTATCCGTGTTAAATTAAGGGAGGAAAAAACGTAAGGCCTTTTACAGGAAAGATACTGGATGTTTCTGGGCGAATTATACTTCGCGACTGCCCACACCACAGAAGGAGTTTTTCTTTGGGAACCCTAACTGGAGCTTTTGACTTGAAAGTCTGACCCACAAGACAGCAGGGTGTTAAGTTAGCACGAGAACATGACTGAAGAACCTGTGGGGGACCTTCTGGTCTGTCACGTGAGACCTGATTGCCGCAAGCATTCTGTCTTGTCTTCGCTGGTGCCCTGTTATCGATCCGCTTTTTGGATTCGGTCCTTAGCCCCATGCACCCAATGGAGCAAGCGGAACGTGGACGGGGCAGCATCCTTTGGGCTGGGGCTGCCTTATGAAGTGCAGTGACCCCTACCGCCATCGAGAGAAGCCTCAAGTACTGTACTCCTTCGTCCATCTGGTGGTTTTCAGACCGGCAAACTGTTATTCTCCTTGTTTATTCGTTGGAATGTCCTTTCTAGGAACATAGCGATTAGAACCAGATGTCCATCAGCTGATTCTGAGACGATTTCGTCTGGCCTCTACCCATTGACCTGTAAGGCATGATTGCATCTCCGGCTTAAGGAAGCCATTCTGCATAGCTCTTTGGGTCATGAAGGCACGCAATCCATCAGACGACATCAAGGTGCAGTCTCGTCGTGATGGCCTTGTGACATTATCAACCAATTCACGTTCGTTGTTGGGGCAAATAGATGATCTCACAGAAATGGCAACAAAGAACGAGTATAAAAACGCTAAAGTTATCATGCTGCAAGAATCTTGGCGCCATGAAGATCCAGCGTATGCTATACACATAAATGACTTTCACGCGTGCCGATCCAGTCTTCCCACGAGGCTTCCAAATCGTGGTGGTGGAGTTATCGCTTACGTAAAAACAAGATGGAATATGACAGTCAAGTTGGTTTATGAATACGCGACTAAAAGGTTGTCACGTTACCAAAATCAAGCCATATTTTTGAGTCTGTTTTGGTCAGCACTCATGGGTAACATCTTCTTCACCCCAAATAGGATAGCAACTAAGCTCAGAGCATTTTCCGAACCGTCGACTTCAGTTGTCTTAGACATAAGTGGCTCTCTGTGTATATTTGGTGGTAATCTCAACAGATTTGACGCAGCTTTCTTATGATACTCGATTTGACAAATTTGGTACATTTCTCCACCAGGAATGACGCTTGCCTAGATATTGTTTTCGCAATCAAAGTAGAATTTTTTGTGGTCCAATAACGTGCACCGCGAAGCAGTTTTGATCACTGCATTCTGGAGGTTTATCGACCAACCTGTGGCAAGTATAATCGATACACATTATTAAGACAAATATGCAGAACTGGCAAACAGAGAAACTGCCCTTCTGGAAACCTAGCATATATATTAACAGTTGTGAACTCTACCGATCTTACTGGGTTTCACAATTAAAATGCCTCAGTGTCTTGTGAGAATCTCGCTGTCTTAATTTGTGTTTTCAAGATTGCTGTCCGTTTGAAACCATCTGTGTGCAGACCGATAGATTTTCCTCTCTCTTGCTTAAGCAACTACGTAGGAAGAAAGAATGGGTCTACGAAAGCAAACGAAAGCTGGAAACAAAGCGGACAACTAAGCTGATAAAATCGGAAATCCAACGCCTAAATGAGCTATATGTAGATGCCATTCTAGGAAACTCCAATTGTCGGGACACGTAACATGCTATAAAAAGGCGTTGTGGCGATAATTCAAGGACCGAGTGCCATTACGTTGGCGTCCAAAAACTCAACAAGGATGTCTGTTTACCTGTCTATAGCAGCACTACTGAGCCTCCTCAAATCGAGCCCACATCACTGTTTGGAAGCAACTTTGGTGGTAGACAGTAATACACTGTCGTCCGGATCGTAATCAAACCTGACCTATTGCAATCTTATGTGGTTCTTCGCCACTCCAAGTCTCAGGGTCTGGTTACCGGTTATCCCCAATAGTGCAGTAGGCCTTCGTGGCTATGGGGTAAAATGCCCCTTCCACTGCACTGGTGCGTAAGCATGTAATAAAAAAACTGAATACACTGAAGACCAATAGAGCTTCAGGCCCTGATGGGTTCATCCTCTGTTGTCCTGAGAGTGTGTGGCAATGCCCTGTCGGGTCCTTTGGGGATATTTCCGATTGCCGTCTGAAAAGCAGCAAGATTCCCAACAATATGGAGACCTGTAAAGAGAACCCCTGTCCCAACGAAGGAGTCTGACACCTACCGCCCCGTTGCATGTATATCTGTGATGCTCAAGCCATTAAGGAAAATTTGCTGCCACATTGTCACTGAGAGTGCTGCGGAAGATGTCTATCAATTTGCATATGAATCGTCTCGATCCTCCCTCGATGCCATAGCATGCTTAGTGAACTCCGTCGTGGCCGCTCTAAATAACGAATGCAAAATGGCTAGGACGTTATTCCTGCACCAAAAATGCTTTTGTCAATCTCGATAGGCTAATGGTGCTCAATCTATTATCCGAATCAGGAGTTAATCAGAGCTTATACTGACTGATTCGTGACTGTTTCACTAACTGGACCCAGTGCCCACAGTTAAATACCTCGATTTTTTACTTACCCACAATCTTTCGTGGTATATGCACGTCAGTGAGGTATCTTGCAAAGTTAGATAACTGTTATTTTTCTCTCTCAGGCTATGTATGCTCTCCGTACCTCATAAATTCATTTCGAAGTTTGCAACTGCTTGCATAACTCCTCGTTGGCTTTATTGTTCTTCAGTAATCCTCCCTGGTTTGTTGAAAAACAACTTCCACTGAATAATAAAATCCATAAAACACACCCCTAGATGTAGTGGCATACTTTGAGTTACACTTGGTAACACCGTCATAAACAAACACTTCTGTGCTTGCTATGGTTTCACTCTCAGAATTCTATCTGATTCCCATCATCCACCGCACAGTGAACTTACCAAGGCTGTATCTACATCCTTCACACGCTCAAAGTTCAAACTGCTGTCTACCTGCACTTCTGCATATCGTAACCTTGTTTTGTCGTATCTCGCTCATCTGCCTGCCTATCGCGAGAAAGTTCTGTCAGAGCTGCGAAACAGCCTAAAATGTCGAACAGTAGTCCGTTTTTACTGTATTACGTTATTGAAACTGTGCACATTATTTTATCCACGGGAATGATGTGAAGGGCTGAAAATGAACCATTTTGGGTGCATAAGGCAACCGCTGATTTTATTTTGTTTGATAAAATAAGTACTGAGTGAGTAGTTACCGTTACGTTTCTTTACACCAGTTCTACCATATGGTGTTCTACAGCAGCTGTAGTTGAAGCGAATTTTATCAGTTGCTCGGCTGTTTCACTTGCACCACACATTCTCGGAGGTGTGAAATTTGTTCTTCTTTATTTGCACATCTCTTTAAAATCACTAGGTTTGGCCTTGTTTACAAGTGCTGTATATTGATATACAACGGACTGAAACCTTTGCTCGGTTGCTTGACAATGTTTGAGATTATCATGCATACTGATATTCTCGATATCAGAGTAAAGTGAACCCTTTAAATAAAAATAATCCCGATCTAATTTGCTGCAAAACGGCACATTCGTTTTAGCTGTCCCCACTTCTCACTTATCATAGCAATGGTATTACAATTCTTTCAGAATCCCGGTGAGGAAGCGTGGCAAAAAGCCCAGTGGCTTGTGAACGAAGATGCCGTTTACTCAAATATGCACAACCAATTGGATATCTATACTCCAAATCCCGGCCTTACTGTCAACATTCCAGAGCATGTTTCTACCTACACTAACCTGATGGATCTCTCTGTGGATGAGTCGGAGATTGTGCGTGAAGAACGAGAGCGTATTGCTCAACAGCGACTCCGTATGGCTCATCTTCGTAAAGAAGAACTCAAGAAGAAACCAGTGAGTTGAGTCGGAATTGATGTTGTTCTTTTTCTCAATCGATCTATTAGGAAATTTGTGGTTATCGTTGGTGAATTACTTTCAAAATTGAAGCACGTACCAAAGGTCACTGTCTTGTTTTGTGCATCGTCTGCTTAAATTATTTCAGTAGCCAAGTTGATGGTGGATTCCATGTTTGCATGCACTGAAATATATGTTGTTAACCTTAACCACTTTGATATTTCTCTCATAAGCCAGATATGTAAGTGAGATGTCCTCTTGGTTCAGTTATCGGAATGTCGAATGGTTTGTCATGCGTTACATTTCAGCTGGAAGGTGCTTCAGGGCGATGAAATAGCTCTACAGGCATGTCCTGAAGTGGTCGTCAGGCTATGAGCACGGTTACTCAGAATACGCACAGGCGGTGGTCGAGAAAACCGAATGTAGTCCCCTCGTAACCGTCCAGTGGGCAAGCCTCGATTGATCTGAAGGCTCACGGCCAGGTGAATAGCTAGGTTTTCGTGACAATAAATATGCGTTTCGGTGCCATATTATTATTATCAGGTAAAATATTGTTTAATATATTTGGAACGTAAACACTAAGTGAAATCATGTGTTGTAGGTACACACCGGCAAGCTTTTTTGAATGCCAACTTATTTCACTTATTATTCAGTTTACCGTTCTCATGTGACAGGGAACGCGCTTGAATAGATATTCGATAACAGCGTTGTCAGCAGAGTTCGTAGTTAGTTAATGTTTTACCTACCACGGGTGACCTTTCTGAACACTAGTTTGCAGGCTAGTTGTGACCTGCTACAAATGTGTCCATGTAAGGCGGTGGCCTGACGTTGAGCGTCTACGGATCTCCAACCGTCGGAGCATTCAGGTGCGCATCCCTTCTGTCCAAACATGCCTTCCAAAGCTGCTGCAGATATTCTGTTTCGTGAACCGGTATTGTAATGCAACCACGAATTCATATTATCAGGACCGAGAACTGGTCTACCCGCCGTTCGATAATGTATAATGTGCGCAATGCTAAATGACCTCTTCACTGTGGTTGCATAACTAGTTGAACCAATTGAATCTTTTTTTTCCTGTTTACAGCAAATTCCAAAGCCAGATTTGTTGGAGTTTTTTGATCCAAATCGGCATGTTTTTCAGTCAGTCAACCTGCATATCAAGGGTCTACCCACCTTCCTGCCGATCATTTCCACAGCATCGCAGGACATGGTGGATGTGTTTCATGACCGGGCAATGACAGATTTTTGTCGGCTATATATGTGAAAGTTCATTGACCTGTTAATGTCCGTTTCTTCCAGTCTCATCTTGAGCATTTCATTTATTGTGATCCATCAGTCTTTCGTTCAATCCGATATTTCTCGCGTGACCTATTGCAAACCGGTTCTGTCACAATGTGTATCAGACATGTTTTGCATCATGTTCGTCGATCCCCAGTGAACAGATTACAAAGCCATTCCTCTCCAGTTTCTCAGCTCGCTCCACTTCGTTTCTGTGCACTCGCCCGCAATGCCATTTCCACTGCTTCAGTCAGTTCTTTGTTCTGCTCCTTCCATTTTTCTCTTTCTTTAATGGGGATTTTCCGTTAATTTAGCGGTTGGAGCTGAATAGTGTGCTGATAGAGAGATTGGTTTACGCTTTGATCAAGAAAATCCTCGGTATATGTGAGCCAGTAGACTCTTGTTGCAAAGGTAATACACTGATTTTAATCGAGGGAGTATTAAATAAGAGTTTATCACCTTACTTGCCAGTCGTCTAGATAACTGAGAAGAGGGCTGGTTATGCCATACCTGTTTCATGCAATCGTTCATTTTATCTATACCACAGGGAGCTTTCTCCGGCCATTGGGATTTTTTGTCCCCCTAAAATATCCTAAGCTTGAGAAATCTCTCAGCCTTTGTCACACATATATACATTCCAATTCACAGTTTGGTGTGTCTGACTATTCACTGTTAGGGGATTCTTAGTATATTCGGTGCATTCTTACTTCAGTCTCCCATCTGCACAACAGAAACCAAAATACCACAAACCAATGAGATCAGGTGGTTGGCCACAACGAATTAGAAGTGTACGTTGGTAGGCACAAATAACCCTGTGGGGTAAACCTATCACATGTAGCAGTTGCGTCCCAAAAAGTAGTTATCGCGACCAACGGGGCTTGTCTTAGAAGGCTCGAAAACCACACGGAAGACGCAATTCGACACTAATAAGAAAAATAGTTTTGTCTGTTGCATATCAGAATGTTGACTACAAACCATAGTATGATCATTTCACCTCATCTGGCCCGAAATAAGGGGTGACGGAAAAATGTACTAAACGATATTAAGAATGCTTCTAAAAAGAAGTTTCACCCTCTTTGAAAAGTGCAACTTTTCTTTTGGCCTACTCCTTGATTTGTTGCCATAATTAGTTATTCAAGATCACTCATGCTCATCCCCTGTTAAACTGACGAACATGCCTAATTTCGACCTTGTCATTTTGTTCCTCGTGCTTAGTCATAGTTTCTTGGAATAATGTCGTACTGCTGTGGCCAAGTCTGTTCTTTGTCACGTTATCACAATATGTTATTTAATTTTGGACTACAAATATGCAACATTATATAGATAGTTGTTCGATATGCGTTTCCGCTCATTGCCGTTCCCTGGCAATAGTTTTTGAGTTCGAAATAAAAAATTGTATCCGAATCGAAAAGATCCTCACAGTTCAGTGCTAGTCCGTCGTTGTTCTGATTTCCGATTTTCTCTAGGAGCGGAAGGGGTGGCTAATTTTGGCCGAGTCCAGTGAAACGAGCTCGCTTTGGATGCACGCTGCGATTTCCTCTAAATGCCTCACTATGATCGGGGGTGGGTGTTTCAGGCTCCGAGTTGGCTACTCATCCTGAACGCCTCTCAAAATGCTCCCAAATGACCATTCGTCTATTGCAACCTCTGCTAAGGAAGTCCTACACACTGCCTTCTCGGAGCGAAGGCGTTTTTGCACGAAAGTATGAGGGCGAAGGCGAATGCCCGGCGCTCTCCACCGGGTTGACTGATTGTTAGTCAGTCTAGGAGAGATGGCTAAACCCTGATTCCAAACCAACCATGGATGGTGTATAAGGCATACAACAGTATGCTCACCGGCATCTGAGGCAGACAGGTTTATTGGGCACCCAGGATGTTTTGGCCTCATCCGAAGGGCATATGGACTGAGTACTCAGTCACCGGCTCCCAGTGGTTTCCAGAAGAGGCGAATGAACCATGCAGTTGGCCACCGGCTCATCTAGACCAATCCTGCTGCCTTGCAGGACGCGCTTGGCTGCGGAAAGGCTTAAGGTGCATCCTCGAACAAAAATGCCTACTCTGCACTGGGCAACCGAGTAGTACAATAACCCGCAACGCAAACAGCCATGACAGACTCCACCACTGTGATTAACTGCTCTTCCATGCGCACGAACGAACGCTCCCCTACACCGTACACAGCTTGTTCTCCCATTTTCACTCCCTTCCCACTTTCTGTTTCATTTTCACATCCTACGGGTTCTTTGGTCGACTGTGCCTGCTGTAGTGTCACCGACGGAATTCCTGGCTATGTCCTCTCTTGTCCTTCGACTAGCTTTCGACTCTCACCGAACCCGGTACCATCAGCTGATGCCCTGCTTTGTCCTCGACGCTCATTCAGACTAGCCACATACAACGCGCGAACCCGCGTGTATAGGACAACAGGCGGGTTTAGCTCGTACGCTGGAATCCGTTGTCATCGATGTGTGTTGCGTTCAAGAGACTGGCATTCAAGACCCCAGTTCCATAATTCGTTTGACACCCCCATCTAATTTGTCTGGGAAGTTTCACTTACGCCTTTCTGCGGACGTTGAGGCTGCGGCTTCTGGTCTTGCTGGCGTTGGCATTGCTTTCACTGAAAAGGCTGAAGTGGTGCTGCCAGACTGGATCCCAGTCGACAGTCGTTTATACGCAGTGAGACTCAGGGGTTCGTGCAAAGTGAGCAGTCGCCTCTCCGACAGACGCAATCTGTCTGTCGTTTCGGCGTATGCACCCACCGATTGTAGCCGAGATGCAATCAAGGATAACTCCTACAAAAAGCTTCACGACCTCTTACGTAATCCAAACTGGGCTGATATCGTGATTTTGGCTGGAGATCCGAATACTAGACTGGGCGGGCTATCATCAAATGAGGCGCATCTAGGAGGCCCTTTTGGATTAGATTCCTTTCGCTCGGAAAAGGAGGAATGGTTGCTGGCCTTGTGCTCAGACCATTGCCTGTTCCTCATCAGCACGAATTTCAGACTTCTAATCGCCGGTACGCCACGTGGCATCCGCTCTCTTCGAGTCAACGGTGGACTCAGTTTGATCACATCGCTAAAAACCATAAGTGGTGGGGTCACATACAACACTCGCTCGTACTGGAGCATCCCCCTTTATTCCGACCACGCATTAGTTTGCACAGCTGTTCATGAGCTTTGGTGGACGCTCCGACTGTAGTCCCACCTGATTGCATAAACCAGCACTGGTCGCTAATCAAGAAAGCCTTGAGTTCCGCTGACCTAGTGAGTTGTGGCCTGTTTCGTGGTGTCGCAAGACCCTGGGTTTCTGCTGAATCTCTGTGCCTTTTAGACGCACGCCAGTCGATTCCGGCTGGAAGCGAGTATCACGCAGCACGTCTCAAGTCGAGACATGCACTTAACGCGAAACTTGATGATCTCAATGCGCATAAAAAATAAAACGTGCTACTGCGATGGGAAATTTCTGCAAGCTGTTCTATCTCATTCGAGGAAGCCACTGGGTGTGAATGAAACAATCTGTGAGGCTGGCGGTTCGCCTACTAACAATCAGAAGCGGCGTCCCGAACGCTGAGCAGAGTACTTGAGACTTTTTAGCTGGCCCCTAGTGTCGACTTCTCCTGTAGCTCTTCCGGCACACGCCCAGTTGTCCGTTTCGACATATACACCTACCGAGGCGGAGATTCGAACGAAGATCCAAGCCTTAGAACATCACAACTCGCCGGGCTCCGATAGCATTTCACAGCTCTGTTCGAAGGTGGTGGGGTGCAGTTCGTTAGAGAACTTCATGTTTTGTTCATAAAAGTTTGGAGTTCTGAAATGGTTCCGTCCTTGTGGGGAGAATCGACTGTTGTCCCCATCCTTAAGAAGGGCGGGCACAGTGAGTACGCTAGCCATGAGGATGTAAGCCTTATCCCAATAGCGTCGGGGCTGCTTGTGTCTGTCGTACTTCGCAAGTAGTACCAAACGCGTGAAGAACAGACTCGCGGGGAGCAAGCTAGGCTTTGTGCATATCGTAGGTGTATCGAATAAATCTTCACTCCGACAACTGCTAGACCACCGTCACACTTTCCAAAGACCGACAGTCATAGTGTTCCTAGACATTCGCGCGGCCTTCGACTCTGTCGGTGGGACTGCACTGTGGAGCTGTGTTGTTAAGAAATGAACTACCTGAGAAGTATGTATCAGTCTTCAAGTAGTTGTATCGTCACATCACAGGTCGGGTGAGGGCCTACGACCAGCTTTCGGCTCCAGTGGAGTTCGACAAGGTTGCCCTATATCCCAATTTTTCTTCGACTTTGTCATAGAAGCTGTTCTACGGAATACTGTCTGGTCTTCCGAACGGTGAAGTTGAACTGCTCCCAGGGAACCGAGTTTTCGACATGGAATATGCCGACGATATCGCCCTGATGAGTGATAATGCACAGGTAGTGCAACATGCTTTGTACCGTTTGGCGATTGTGGTATCGAGATATGGACTGGACTTTGAGCCTTCCAAATGCAAGGTCTCCTTGCAAGATTGGCAGGAGCCTATGCCTGCACTCGCCCTTTGCGGTCATCAGCTAAAGTTAGTCGCTGACTTTAAGTACCTTGGCAGCTTGATAAAAGCTGGCGGTGATGTTGAGGAAAGGAATCAGTTCATGTGTAGGGAGAGCTAGAGCAGCTTTCGCAAACCTAAAACACCTCTAGTGTCGCCGTGACATCCAGTTCTCTCTTAAGAGACTGGTACACGTCGCCCTCTATTCGTAGTGTTTTACTTCACGGTTGCGAGACCTGGCCACTTAGAGGTGAGGATGCTCGGCGTCTTTCTGTGTTCGACAACCGATATCTCCGAAGTATTGTTCGCTTGTGGTGGGAACATCGAGTGAGTAATGACGGGGTGCGCCGTTATGTTAGGCACGAATTACTCGCTCTTCACCGCCTCGGTCATGTTTCACGAATGCCTGCTCTATTCGCACGTGCTGGGCAAGGATGGAAGAAGCGACGGGACATTCAAGCTATAACTTGGCATAGAAGTGTGGAAAATCCAGCATCAGCATTGGCTTCGGTTGGAGCTTCCCGCTTCTCTTTTTGGGGCCCAAGGGATGAGGATTATCGTTGATTAGAGACGTTGAGGTTACTTGGCTGAGAAAAGAAGTCAGTGGCGCGAATGCTGTGTGGTCTATCTGTCGAACTCGTGCCTCGTAATCCCAAAAATACCATTCCAACAAACGAAATGACAGAAAGACTTCAAAAATTATGCGGTGATAATGAAGAAAAATCAGCGTTTTTTCTCTCTCTCGCTAACTGTCTGTTTTACCGTGATATACGCCCTTTCCCCTATTTTGTAATTGTTGTTGTCGCGTTGGCACCTTGCTTGATCTCAATCCGCTGTAAATATATCAATACATATACACGTTAAAATGCACTTGAGGACCTGGACACACAACTGTCACTGATTAACTTTGGATGAAAAATGTGCGTTTAGAATGGATCTATCAGTTACCACAGTTTGAATTTGCAGTGAACCATAATCCGATGGAAAAACCTAGGTAGCGATTGCACGGGATTGTCGTCTCGTAATCGAGTGACTTGCAGATAAACGAACCCCGAGTCCCAAGGCAGAGAACACAAGCTCGCATTATTACATGTAATATAGGACAAATTATCAGGCGATAAAATTAACGTACTTCAGATTGTGGACAGAATTAAAATAGTGAACAAAGGCTTCAAAACGCCCAGTCAACAATAGATAGGAAATACTCGAGACGGCCATGCTGGAGCGAGTCAAGTGGTTCGCAAAAAGTCCTGGTTTATGGAAAGTATTTTGATCAAACAACAGTAAAGGGAGGTAATCGCCCGAGGGAACACATACAAGCGTGAAGAACAACCGGAAAAGATATGGTTGTGAGAAAGTTACATAATCATAACGGGATGACTGAAATTCTGTCATTCGCACGGATAAGAGAGAAAAATAATTACGTCCAAACGTTCGGGCCTTGTTAGGCAATCCAGGCAGTTGTGACGTAGTAACAATGAGTTGTGGAAACCGGTGGGTCAGTGCACATAAATTCCAAAACGAGGCAGGAATGTCACCTAAGCGATGAAATCTATTTAGAACCGGAGTTCAATACGAATAGGTAAGATCAACAATTAGAACCATGACAATTAAGGTCGATCAACACCTGTCATAGAAACGAGACTAAAATTGCGTAACGCAATGGGATTGAGAAGCCAACTTGTCACGCAGGTGTGGAAGCGAAAGGATAGTGGTCGGCGTGGAAACTAGTGGCCTAAGCGCATAGGTATCGAAGGAATCGCTTAGTAAATACAAGACGAAAATTGTGATGGAATCTGGACTGGATCATTTTAAAGAAGTTTCTTGGTCCAATTTCAATAAATCTTTAAACCAGTGACGGTCACGGTGGTTCCTGTCACAGCACTATAGTCACTGTATTGGTGTGTTTGGTTTCGAGAACATCAAAAATCATAAGAAGAGTGGAATTCCAGCTGTTGCGACATCCAGTTGAGTAACTCTTTTAATCTCTGGTTCGAATCGGTCTGTGAGGAATTAGGAAGTTTCTTCGCATTCAGTGTATTTCATAATTCCGGTTCCATCCCAAAAGTTTCGTTTCAAAGGAACAATCTCACGACTGACAGACAAAGCTCAACAACTAACTACTACCAGTAACCAAAATAAGAATTTGAAACTGCCGTAGTGGAACCAGAATTATTGAACAGACTTTAAATATATTAGTTGGCTGGTGTCAGGATTCAAACTGAGGCGGTGTGACTAACTGAACGAGCTGAGTTGCTCGGCTATTTTCAAGACAGCCGCTCACTCTCCCATTTCTAAAACTAACATTTTAAGGAGAAAATAGGCGCGAAATGATCGCTACAACCGATTGCCTAGAAGCAGGTATTGTTTGACAGCATGCACTGGGATGTCTGTTCCCAGGCAAGAAATTTTAGCATTCAATGGCACGCCGTGTATTCTGCTCGTGTTGTTCCGTTTTCCTTCTTTTACTATCGACTATTAATTCAGTAGTCAAACTTTGTATTCCGTCCACTCTCATTCTTTAGTCTTATTGGCCAACGCTTCTGATCTTTGTTCCGACTGATCGGCCACCTTGAATTTGGTCACCTCGCTCAGACCATCAAGTGACGGTGTATACCGCTAAAGACTGCTGGTAATTCATCTCGAGTATAGTTTTTGCTTCTGATATCCGTTTTCTTGTTCATTACCTCATGTATCACCGATATTATTCTATTGTTACAGAACCAAGCTATTTTATCGAGAATTTGACTGTCTGCATTTTCACATCCGCCTGATTTCAGGTTGTGTGCTAAACAAAACATGGTACAGTCAGGGAGGAAGGGATAGATGGAGTCCGATTCGATTATTTTTATGATTTTATCCTGACATGATATTGACCTTGGGCGCATCTATTCAGGAGACGAGTCAATGTAGATCTCAAAAAATAGCTTTCTGTGTACACACGGTCTCCTTGAAATGTAAGCCATTATCTGTGACGTCCGCGGTGAGTTATTTTTATTTGTCAAGCCTTTCAGTCTCATATGATGTTATCGTCTAATTAAGTAGTAGTTATTTGCCGACAGAACAAATCGTCACTGCTATATTCATTGTGGCTTAGAAAAGACTAGAAGACTACAGCGTAAACTTGTAGTTGCATAGAGGAACAGATTGTGATAAAATGTTCGAGAGTGGCAATCGGAATTAAGAATTCAGCTTCTCACGCAGTTTTGGAGGAAGGTTCATCTCTCTGTGTATGCCGACAACAGTGATGTTGTTACTGATTATCATTACATTGATATCTTTCTGGAAAAAGTTCTGGTTGTCTCCAGTAATGCAAGATATATCTGTGGCAAATACGTACAAAGAGAAGTTCGGTGGGGTGATCACGCATATGGTTGATCTTTTTTCAGAAAACTGACCACTCACAATTCATACCTTTTGACTACAAATCGCTTCTGTGTGTGGAGAACTACTGAGGTCAGCTTTCGTCGTTATCTAAGCCCAATTAATACCATCATTCGTTATCCACCATATTTGATTCAAGAATAGTTCAGATGTCTGATAGGCACATGTTCATCCGTCGAGTTTAATTGCTGCGTTAGCTGAATTCAGCTTTGTCGGACACCTAACCGAATAACATCTGACCGCCGGTGCAATGTGTCATTGAGTAGTGGGTGACCCGATGCAATCAACTTTTGATTGCAGCACCCTGACAAAAGGAAGTTAATTGGTCAATGTTTGCTTAAGGTAGTTACTTTGTATGACGTGCTGAACTGTCAGTTGGACGAAAGTTAACCAATATGTCATCCGAGCTGTTCCTCTGAACAGAAGTGAAGTTGAGACAAGCGTGTTTCAGTTTCTAGCTCGCAGTACGATTCGGTTAGCTAGTTTCAGAACGGTCATTTGGAACCTAGGTTTACTGTAGTACGGTCTTGACAACGGTCGAAGAGATTCACCTAAATCGTCAAAATAGGCCGGACTAGGCAACTTGTTGTCGCTGGTTACTTTTATTCATCTTAGCTGTCTCATAGCCGATGCGTGTAGCTTGACTGAACCCGTCTGTCAACAGACCTTGAGGTGAATCGAGGCGAGGATGGGGTCGGCTAGTACAGTCCAGGCTGAGTCATGCACAATCCTAATAGAACGCAACAATCGATTTGAAAACTGCCCCCCAATGTGCACCATTCAAGTTGGACGGAACAAAAACGATTTCCGGTCTCGTTCTTGCACCTCGTTTGTATCGGAACAACACAGGGAAGAACCTCTTATATGCCGGTAAATTTACTTTGCAAGCTGACTCATCTAATCTGAATAAGGATTGAAAAAGTAGTCATTTGACCACTGTACGGGATAAGTCCGCACTATATCGGTGCAATAAACGATAGCGTCGTTACAGGTGGATAAATTTTCGCGTCTTATATTATCAGATAGTCACCGTCCAGGAGACGTCCGCACATAATATTTAGTTTTCAAAGCGGGATGATAATTCATAAATCAAGTATTATCCCAGAGATGTTTCGGTAATTTAATTCCATAGTGCCTTGTTTTGAGTAATCACACCTATCCAGTTACATTATAATCCTCCATACACTGCCCCCCAGTTCACATAACTGGCGAAGAAAACAGAAAACGATACGAATTTTCGCTTACAGCTCGATGCGGCTAATTTTCACACATGTCGAATTACTTTAATTTTGTTCGGTCTTGATACGGATTGAATCCAAGCTTCAACACCTCGTGCACTGTATCATTTGAGATTTTGGGCGTATCGCAAATGGATCGTGGTTTACGCGCTCAAAGTAGAGTAGCACACGTGGTCCACCAGTGGTGTTATTTGATTGCTTACGGCAGAATTGTCCTGTGCATCAACCAGGTACCACCACAAAAGATTAAACGATGAACCAATGAGATCCATTCGTAAAATGCACCAAGCCCCAGGGGTAGTCTCACCTCTCAGATGGTGGATCGCACGCGGTTCGTGCACGTGGATCGCGCTCATGTACGGGTTCAGATTCTCCTGAAGCCAACAACTTATGACATGTTAGTCAATACAAAAAGTCTTAGGTGACTGTCTGTGTCTTGATCCATCTCAATAACCCTAGTGAGAAGTTTTTTCTGCCTGCGAATCATCTCGTTTTATGTGTAAAACATAGAATATACAGTTTGTTCGTCCAACGTATTAGTCTGATTGGTGTGGGCAACCAAGCCTTGGGGCTTAAGCACCGCTGTCAGGATTCATCTGTCATTTTATTGATCCAGGCCATCGATCGACTATCCTGTCGCTCGTGATTCCGATGTCTCAACCCATGTACTCGGTACTGCACAGGTGTTGACTTTCATGTGACTTCGCTGTTTACCAACGATCATTCGACACACCCTCGCAGTTTGATATGATCGCAAGGTCTTATCACGCCAGCTCTTCAAGAAAATTCGGAATCCCTTCATTTTGTACCTGTGCATGAGTGCAACCCAGGGTCGTATCCCATGACACCAAAGATTGACCGGCAGCCATGGCTTTGAGAATTGTTGTGGAGATCTAATGAAGTTCTCTATTAGTCTTACATGGTTCTGAACTGGGCGGAAGGGGATTACTTGGTTCACAACCCGTACGTCTGGGCGAGGCAATCGGAATATTCTAGAACGCGTACGTTTACATGTAGTTTGATCGCGTTTTCACTCTGGCACCAGGTCGAGAACTACCTAACACGATACTAGTCAGGTGTTGGACTTTGGTCAATGTATTAAACGTGGACGGTTTGGTTACGTGTGTGTGACAGGGGCTGTTGAACTGTGACTGTCGTCTCCTGAAAATATCCGCTATTCCTTGGTAACGTTTGGTGGCTAGCAGAAGTGAACAACGCCACACTGAGAAGTACAAACAGTTCACTAACAACTTAGTTTCTCAACGGGATTATCTGTGCTTGAATCTCACTAGATAGAGTGGATTGTGGACATGTTTTCGCCGTTAGTGATTGTCGAATCGAAACCGTATGAAAAGTGTGATATCTCTGAATACCGATGGTATTCTAACAGGGCTTCTAGTGCTTCTCAATAACCAATGACAAGTTGACACTGCACAAGAATCAGCTACAGCCATGTTTTATTTTTTGTCTCGTCTTTCACTGTATGTAACACGAGTAGTGTTGAGTTCAGCGAGTGATTGATGTTTTTCATGATTATAATCAGTTGTTTGCATGGGGTTAACTGTTTTGTCGATCAGTTACACTTTACGAGTTGCAAACACTTGGCCCAGTCCGGTTCGAATAATTAAAGAAGCCTAATGCACCTCACAAGAATATACCCAATGATCAGGGTATTCATAACGTGTTACGATTTTATCACTGAATCATCTTCCAGTTACTCTGATTGACAAACTTGAATCACGCCAAATCGGCTGTCTTATCGGATTGAACTAACATTACAATGACCGGTGAGAAGCGAAGTGTCAGTTTAAGCGCACATTTCCCAACTAATCATGGCATTAGGAAAAAAGCTCCATTCGAGAGCCATCAACACGGAGGATAGTAGATTGCAGGATATCTGTGCTGGACGACCCTTTACTTGATCTGCGTTATATTCGCGCGCCGAGGGCATTCGCCGTCCTCATACTAGCCTTGAGCTGGATGCATCAGTTATTTACCAAAGGACTTTCCATGATTTGAAAACTAGTGAACATGAGACTTCGAGCGCTCCGCCTAGCGTATCGTCCCATGTTTCTCACCCCGTTTTGCATAGCTTGTTGCCACAAAAGTTCATATTCATTCATGGGTGATTAGTTATTTCATCGATAAACTCAATCAGCCACATGTGTCAAATTTTCTTGACAGTGGGATTGCCTTCTGTAATGCGACACTACCCCAAGAACGAACGACCTCGTGTAAAAGCATTAGCATGAGCTAATGCAAAATTAGTTGTAGAAATCTTTTTTACGCTCAACTGTCTTGATAAAAATCCTTCATACACACCTTCGAGGTGAAAGGGCCCGGGTTCAAACTCTGGATGCGGCGGAGGATGTTCACCACTGATGAGCTCTAACAGAAACGAAACTCGGGTCCGCTACAATGTCTGACTCCTTTAGAGTCGTTTTGCTCCGCGATTGTCAGGCCTGGGCACTACGCACTCGGCGGCTTTCATGTTCGATCATCATCTCCGAAGCAATAATGACATTTGGTATTAGTGCCGGGTAAAAAACCATGGGATTCTTTGCATCTATTGGGACATCCTGTTCATAGCTGTTGATTCGTCTATGACGTAACGTAGAAACATGAGAAAGCTGGTTTGACCAATGGTCTTTGTACTCTGCCCAGATTACTCAAACCGTAGATCTAACAGAAAATTTGTCCCCACGCACTGTAGGGGCATTACACGGCCGCGGTCAACAGAACAAATTCCAATTGAATAACCGTGTTCATCGTAAATTCGCGTTCCTTAATAATGCAATACTCATGCAGATAAACGGAAATGAATAAGGGTCAGGTGTTCAACCAAGAATTGTTGTCAGACATAATCGGGCGGATCGAGGTAGCGCGGGTTGGAAACGAAACGATCTACCCAGCAGAAGCGGAACTGTTGCACAATATACTATCACAGCACAATCAGTAAAGCACGATAAGTCTAACTGACATGTGATCACTACTTCGGTCACAGAATACAGGAATTAAAGTGTAATTTGATTGTGTAGGAGAATTACGGATATAAAGGCGTAAATAGTTCATATCTGAGTGACAAACGTGAACAAAGATTGTGAGAATGTGTTTGCTAATGGGCGGTCTTGTGCTTTGTCGCAACGCAACGTGGTCCGATTAGAGGGTCAGCAGTTCGAGCCTGGATAGGAGAGTTCTTATGCGCAACTCAAGCGTTCAGAGAGGTTTTCGCCTAATAGGAATCTGTAATTTTGGGAAATCAGAGTCAAGAATTTGTGCATAAAATTGTCAAAATTATGTTGCGTAAATGCACAAGTGTAAACAGTGTGAATGCACCAGGAACGCGGGAAATATTTCACACGGGTTGAATGGCTACACAAAACTATTGTGAAAATGGCACAGACCTTAGTCTTGCGAGTTGTCGCGCTCACGGACAATCCGATGGGTCCCGATTCACGAAGATCTCAGTTGTGATAGGTGAGTTGAACTCATCATTTGATAAATGCTGTATCACGTGTTTGTTCTCAGTCATGCCATTTGCGACCCTCATTTATACTCAAAAGGTGACGTGTTAAGTTTATGGGTCCTGCATGTCAGGTGAAAGCCTCAATAAAACAAGTAAGCGGATATTCTCTTCTGTGGAGCTGAGACGTGTCAGATGCAACGAAACCTGACTGGTGGTGATTGAATGGAATAAGCCTCTACCAAGATTCGAATCCCATCATCACCAGTTATGTTAGTGGTAGACAGTAATGTGCTGCCGGGTGGCTCGTTGCCGTGGCTGACCCATCGGGACCTTATGTTGTTCTGTAACACGGTAACGAACGTGCCCACGACACGACAACGACAGGGGTTCGACACGGACACAGAGACAGATAGGGTCGTTGGATGTGCTGGATACAGTGCTCTTCTGTGGGGGTTTCACGTACTATCTGCGGAGGCACAGGAATAAGAAAAACCCGATGAACCAAAACCCAGTAAGTGCATAAACAAGTATCAACATTTACATCAGAGAGTATGTGGATGGCGATCTACGCTAATGCGTAAGTTCTACACTTCATGGATGTTGTTGCCGCTAGTCCTTGATGATGCAGTGGGTCCTTAGTGCTATGGGGTAAACGCCACTTCCACTGCAGAAATGCGAAATTATGAAGTGGAAAGCTTTTCAAAATCTGGAACATCGAGTCGAAAAACTCGAGATGAAAGAAGCCCATAGTGAGTATCCATGACCACAATACGTCTGTTTTTCTAACAAAGTGAGCAGAATCGCAAGCTTCATTTTCTAAGAATTCAAAGCATTATTGAACTGGACATGCTCACACTATCAGCTGAAACAATCGAAATTACTTTATCCGTTTGGTGTTGTCCCGGAATTCGTAGACAATATCTAAGCACTAGTGTACGGACGAACGCGCAATTGGCACAGGCGTGCGGCAATAACAAGTGCAAGCACAGCATCAGAGACGCAAGCCGTTAGCGAGTCGGTCACATGCCAGTAATTACTCGAGCCAAGGGTAAGATTGGATCAGACCATGCAAGGTCGTAACACAAGTGTCAACATATTATTGGCCAACGGAGTCCGGGGTGGAGCATGACTAGCGTCAATCCTGCATGCGTGTACACGCATATGTCCACGTGTTTGGAGGATATGAAACAGTCGTCTGCAGTGCACGTGTGCGCACGTGACTGCTTGATCTGAACGCAACACTCAGGTCCTTTTATCGCTCGTGACGGTGATCGTCGCGAATCACAAGAGATGAGTGTCAGGGCTCAAATGTAATAACTTGTCCCTCGCAAGTTAGTTATTCGAAGGGCAAAATGCATTTACCTTACACTGAATCGAAGCACGAGCGTTGACGTCACGAAGGATCTTCGCCCCCAGAGCTCAGCGATACACGAGGAGGGACAAACCAACACACATCTGGATTTTCACATCACAGGTTTATCTCCATCGCACAAACGATTTCACTATCGGATGATCTTTACCAAACTTTTTTCGTTTCGTAAAAAATTCATCAGCCTTGAGATAGGTTCGAAATAACGTGAATGGTGAATTGACAACGAATTTGCTTATATTTCTGGACACACGATTGAAGGAAAGTGGTGTCAGTTGCACATTTTGAGCGCGTTTTATTTGGCCACATACTGGCGTTCCAAATCAATACCGAATAAACATAGAACATCTGAAGTTTAGTTATCCCATTTCTGGCAGAACAGTTAGAAGATACCGGTTCTATGACGGTTTGCATCTTTTTTTTCTTTTTAGGTGCAATCCAAAAACACAACCAAAAATATTTGTACAAGAATAAATTCGGTTGGTTAATAGCTGATGTAAAGATTTGTGGTTAGAGTGATTAATCATTGCCATGGATGCCTCAGCGGCCGGTGATGGTCGAGTGGCTTAGAACGTGACTACCACCTCCTAGGTTCGAATCCCCGTCACCATCGGTCACTTTGATGATAGACAGTGATTCCCAATGTCGTCCGGCTCGTTACCACACCTGGCCTACCGAGACCATACATGGTCCTCCACTCCCAGTTTCAAAGTTTGGTAGCCGGTTGTCCCTAATAGTGCAGTGGGGCTTTATGGCTTTTGGGTGTAGCCCTTCCCTGCACTCATGCGTAAGCGTGTAATTAAAAACGACTGTTGATAGTTTTTAGGCAAAACGTTTTGGATCCAGCATTCCCCGTGGTACATGATCTGTGTGCCGACGAATATTCACTTACAAATGACAGTAAATTGCTTTGAGTTGTGACTTTATGGCACCGCATCGCTATATTCCATCAGATATTTCACTCAATGTTTTGAATACTGGTGTTGTTCAGACCTCAGATTGATGATTCTCATGCGATCCAAGTCACTGAGCTTGGTATTTACTTCCCAAACGCTTCATCATCAGTGGACTATACTGCACGAACATGTGCGCTAATATAACTGGAGTGAGTAACCAGCAGTATCCACTTCTGAAATACCCGTTGCTTCTGTGTTAGCCTGGTAGGTGAAATGACACGGCGCACGCAGCATGAAACTGAGGATGTTGTCCATGCGTGAAGTCGATTTCCATCAAGGTAGATGAGTTTTAACATTTGGACCATTTCAATATCACGAGATCGTCAGCCGCTTCAGATGATGGTAGACACGAACGCCGTCACTCAGTGAAATTGTACGCCTAACCTATGTGAGCATCACACAACACTTGTCACTCATCGTGTACCCGCACGAGCATCTACAGTCACACATTCGTTCTCGCAAGCCCACCCTTAAGTTGCATTGTTCAACATTCGCGTTTTGAACAATGACACTTTTTCTGTTCATCACTGTCCGGAGCCTTTCACCACAATACTCCTACTTTTGTTTTCAAAACCGGTCTCTCTTTACCACGGCGCCATTCATCTTCAATTTTTTCATTACACTCTTCACTTTCACAACAAGCGTTTATTTTTTCTCTCCATATATTCAGTCCAAACAACTCACCTTTTGATTTCGATTCTCCTAACCGTGAGTTTCAGTCTATATAACTGAAGCTTCTGCTTTCTTCTCTAAACTACCAATCATGGGCTCGCTATCAATCGCTTAGTAGCAACGACGTTTCTTCGTTTCATCTGATTATTTTGTCTAATAAAGAGTTTTTCATTCGACCAGTTTGCTCAAGTCACGATTTTGGGAGTTTTGTAGGTTTTCGCGTTTATTTTTGTTTTGTTATGTAAAGGAAAACCATAATGTTTGATGAGCACTAGATCTGTATTGTCCTCAAAGAGTCTTTGGAGGAACTGATCGCAAAATTCGATAACCCTATTACCAAGTTGATCGAAAAATGCATCAATGGAGATTAGGGGAAAAAAATTGTTAGCATGAGACCGCGCCGAAGAGTCCCAGAATCTTGTTTCAGGAATACATCAGTGTAATAGGAGGACAGCACAATAAGATCATACTACTAGTGATTATCGGTTATGAAGTCGAGAAATACCCAAGCGAATGAGTTCGAAACGACAAGTGACGTGGTTTCCAAAACGCGAAAGGAGACGGTAATAATCATCGGCTACTAGTGTTTGGGGTAGCTCCTAGATATATAAATAAAGTGTATCCGATGTAGGAAACCTCCATTGATGTCATTTCATCACTGGGCAAAACGTTTTGCGAGAAGGCAAAGATGCACGCGGAACGGTAAGTTGGATTTAAACAGAGGCCAGATAGAGTGCGAACTAGTTAACTTGGCAACTGGTTTTGTCTCTTTTTCTAATTTTTACTTCCTCTTGTCATGTAATAAACAGGTGGGATATTTTAGGAAGGAGGTTGCCAATTGGGGAGTAACCGGCGACGGGAACGGGATTCAGAACCGGGACCAGCGGGTTTGAGTCCCATTATGGTAACCGTTTGACCACCACCGTTCAATTCATGAAATGAACTGAACCCGGAAGAACGGGAGATGGCTTGACATGGAGTTGTATCGTCCGCATACTATCAGCCTCATGTAGGATCAGTGGCTGGCAGATTAGTCAGGTATAGAAAAAAATAACGCATTGTAAGATTATATAGGATTGTTATTAAGGCTTTTGGAGGTGTTTTTTCTTATTTGATGTGCTGGGTTCTTCCACTGAACTAATTCAATAACTATATGAGATTTGCAAAATTTTCCGTGGAAAAGTAACGACGAACAAAGAGCTTCGGCTAATCGGACAATCATGATTCCAGTTCAATTTTCTCATTCGTGAAAAAACATCAAGCACTTTGAGTTATCGTAAATTGAAATTTTTTACTCAACCATACTGGGACCTTTTACCTCACCCTTTCCCACACAAAAACAGAGTTGAAGAAAGCTGCCTTTGCAGTGTGAATTGTAGGAGGTTTGATTTGATCATCAAGTGACTTATCATACAGTAACAAAGCTCAGCTCACCATTGAAAATCATGGAAGCACTGTGTAGCTGCAGTGCACATCTGTCGAGCAATCAATGCGCGACGAATCATTTGATAACCAATTCAAATCTCATTCCGATCAAGTAGCCAGGCTGTGCAGGTTGTATCTGACTCAACACGTCTGTCGTCAGCTAGGCTACCTACATAAAAGCCGATCGCTGTATGGTCAGCGAGTTGTCAGTCTTGAAAAACCAGTGGCGGAAGGGTGCTATATTATGTGATGAAGTGTTTAACCGAGCTAATGTGTGCCAGTTTAGTGGGTTAGGTGTTCGACTCACAATCGTTCATTCCGGATTCGCGTCCCAGTGGGGGCTCGATGGATGTGCACTGCCGATGATCCTTAACAAGCCAGATGAGGCACTTGTACAATGCTTCCATGGTTTTACCGGTGAAATAATCTTGGGTACTTCACAAGGTATCATATCACAAATAAATTAAACCTACTATTTATATTCATAAGGCTACTCTAGTCAAAGTTAACATTGGCTGGTGGTGGACAGAAATCTGCTGCCTTCCGGATCGTTGTCACTCCTGATCGGTCCCAGGTCATGATTGTCATCTAGCATTGAAAATACAATGGTCCTTTAACGTCATGGGCTGAATGTCCCTTCCAATGCCCTCATTGTCAAATATGTGGTAAACAACTCTAGGACTGGTAGGATTTTATTGTTTAATAGCACAGTGTAGTCGAAATCGTTGGTAGGTTGTCGACGTTTCGGTCACCACGGGTAACCTTTTTCAAGACTGGTTTTACAACCGAATGAAACTTTAGGACTGATTGGGTTATCACGGACTGTATGATGCACGAGAGATGTCTGTACTTACAGTGGCGATCGATTTGTTGACTTCGATTTACATTCATCTAGCTTAATAAAGTGGTCAGTGTCTGCATCAGTGAACAACTGTATTTGTTTGATTTCAATTTGATCAGTCTATTTCGGTTCCTTTTTTCTCGTTGCTACTTCATAATTTTTTTGATGTACCCTGGCCTTATTTTTGTCCTGCACAAACTACTCACTGGTTCGGAACAATACAATACAAACAGTTTTACCTATTGCCACCAGACTGAAGAGATAGCATTGGCGAAACTTTGATCCCTCATAAGGTGGAGGACATTTGGACCGGTGTTGGTACTCCAATAGAACGATTCGGGGGGCTGGGAGTTGGGGTGGATGAAGAGAGAATATGTACCTATGCATGTGTCACCACGTATACGGACTAAATGAACAGGTATTAGCGCAAACTAAACTTGGTCCCGAAACGTACAAAACAATTCATATGTGCATTCACACACACACACCAATCGATCGACCCGATCGAATGATGCACTCAGATCATGAGCTAGTCGATCAGCCACGGTTGGTGAACTGAATCGTTTCAATCAAATATAGCAACAAAAGCTCCCATGTTTGCATAAGTCTTCCAAACACATACAAACAGAGAAACATCAAATAGTTCTCATCCGCACCACCTCTGCAGGTCACAATGACATGACCTCAGCCGAACGAATCACATCCGATCAACATGTTCATCGGTGCAGATCGGCTGGGATTCC
Source organism: Fasciola hepatica (assembly GCA_948099385.1). Lineage (NCBI taxonomy): Eukaryota > Metazoa > Platyhelminthes > Trematoda > Plagiorchiida > Fasciolidae > Fasciola > Fasciola hepatica. The sequence goes on from CANUEZ040000019.1 coordinate 12,314,618, forward strand.
GAGTGAGCGAGTGAGTGCAGTACGACCTAAACTACTGCAATTTGAATCCCTGTTCATTGTGATATCAAAACATTTGCATTTATGTTTCGGTTAGCAGTGTAATAAATGGGCATGAGGTTTTTATCCCCGGTGTGTCGCTTCGTTTCTGTCTAAGCAACCATTAATAATACAATGGGTACCGCGATTCCGGTTTCTGTCTCTCTGGAGAAAAGTTGACCGGAGAGCATAAGGTTCAAAGTTCGATAGTAACAACGAAATAGCTACAACTGATAGTATCAAGTAGCTCGTGGAAGTTTATGAATACAGAAAAACCACTGACGGCGACATACACCCCTCGAGTAGGTACACCTACGGAAATTCACATAAGGAAGGAGTGGCGCGTTTTACATCGTGACCCCCACTGGTCAGTAGCTCGATACCGTTCCTTCGGATCATGAAATGGCCACAGTCACTCATCTTCCAACCGTTACCCGACTTATTGAAAACTGAACAACTAGGAGGTCTAGATATCCCATTTCTCAACTGCCGCGTCCCACAGAATCAGGTGTCTTCGATTTATTATCTATACAAACGAATGGACACTCAAAAAAATGAAGAGTGCATGCAGCTCAGTGTGCTGAGTGAAATGCAAAATAAATGAGTCACACTATTGCCAATAGGAACTAAACATAAAGCATAAACTGTGCTCAAATATGGTGTCATGAGATTTCCAATCCACGTGATAACTCGCATCCTTACGTACAAAACATGTATTTAGAAAACATAACGTGGTGAACACAGATCTGTCTTTTCGGTAAGCAGCATGAGATAGAATAATCAGGTGGCCTGTCTTTGAGTTCCAGTTGTAAGCATGGTTTAGTGTTGAACGAGATTTGTAGCTTGGCTGCGTAGAACGTATTTGTTATCTCACTAGATAACCGTCGGGTCAGTGTTTCTGCAGCCCTATCTCCTTTGAATTCTATCCTAGAAAATACGATCTTTTTGGGACTTTAGGGTATCTTGATCGAGGACCTGCTTTAATGTCTGAGAAAACTATCTGGATATCCATACTATGTATATTCCTACTCTTGCTCCTGTGGAGCGAAATACGTCGGAAGAACATCCAGGCGCCTGTCCGATCGAGTTCAGGAACACTGTCCTACATGGTTGACCAAAGGAATCAATAAGATGGCAACCAGCGCAATACTGGCCCATACAATCGATACGGGTCACATTAACACGAGATGGGTCATTTAGCGTTATCAGCAAACCGCTCTAAAGGCGTCAGACAACGAATCCTGTCCACGACCGGGGCGATTTCAGTTAAGTTACATAAGCCAATCCTGTGCGCGCAAAAACAGTTTGTCAAGTTACTACAGCTCCCGTGGGCGAAGGTCAACGTGATGGTGGGACAGACACACAAGACTGGTGAACTTGGTGGTTAATGCGCCCACACAAATGCAACGGAAACGGATTTGACATTCAGTTTTGCGCTTTTGTTAATACTCGTGATCACATTTTCGAATAATGCTAAAACCTTGCATGTGTGCTGTACCGGCCTGAGGACACAGACAGATCTGTGTTCGCCACGTTGTTTTCTAAATTCAGACTATGGAAATATTTCACGAACTAGAACATATATTGCTTGTTTATTGATAAATATGATATTCTGAATATTGTCACGATCATGAGTACTAGTTGCTCAACCGTAATGAGAATACCTTCATGGTGGAGCACAGACCGGTGACGGAGTGATTCCTTCTGAGTAGGGGATCCACCGCTCAGTTCCGACATCTGGGATCGATTTGAAAAGCAAAATTTGACCATGGACTTCTAGTCACTCCGAAAACAAGCCTCCCATACATACTACAGGGACAATCGTAGATAACATTCTTATCGATTCGTACACTAATGTACAACGTGACCAACCGCGTCAGTGAGGTCGTTCAAGTAAAGTACTGTGAGCGTGACTCATGAAGTTCAGCCAGTTATGTGAACTGAATCAGATTACTGGAAGCAACAAAGTAGTACATTCATTCATCGTGTGCCACATCTTGATCCATAGATAATGAACCAGGGAAATTAGCTGACTACATGCTTGACAACGATATTATTAGTAATAATGGTATGTTTTCACCAAACAAAAGCTGTGCAATATTCTCGAGAAAAGAGATATGGTCAGTTATAGGTTACCGAAGGTCGTCGGCACGAATGACTCCCAGACCCACACGATCTTCAATCAAGGAAGTAGACGGTTAAATCACTACTGATCATTGTGTTTATGTTGAGCCAAACACTAGGTACTCTAGCGGACCAGCTTGGAAACCCTGTTACACTCTCTTTCAAACGTCTATGTATTCCACTACCAATATGTAATTCCTTACTCAAGACGTAATAGAACAACAGTGAAGAGCTCACCATTGGCCTATCTTTGGTCAATGTGTGAATTCACAGGGTGTGTTCATGCAGTTTTTTAATGTTTTTGAAGAGTATATTGTGTTTCAACAGAGCATTGGAAATTCTTAATCGGATGGCTGTTTTTTTCATAGCCTAACTTGATACGGGGATATATCCAGCTAAAATGACGCTAAGTTTTAAACCACGAAATTAGGAAATAAACTTATTTTCATTGGTGTACAATTGTCGACTACTAGTCGCATGGTGACAGCAAAGATTCTCTAAGCCACCTGCAGTTAACGATATTTAGCAGATGACGAAGTAAACTAGCAAAGCTTGGGCGCAGTTTAACAGTGACCTAATCGTAGTGAAATCTCTCTTTGCCACCACCATTTTGTGAGTATGATTACTCGAATCCGGAAAATATGCAAACTATCACAGAAGCCTCGTCTCTCGGTGAGAATTTCTGTTGGCTTCATTTTAAACTACTCATTGAGAAACGTAACATTAGTTCAAATGTATTGCTGTGGTGATTCAGCAGCTGTCGCACGTGATACGGTCAGGTACAGCTTCGTAGCCACGTACACGGATGAGCCTCAACCAATCACGATCGCTGTGGACAGGTCCGACAGGAGCTCCTTGTGATTGGTCATCTTTGAGTCTGCCAATTATATTCTCTAATTTAACATATTTATACAAACCCGTTCTGCGATACAACTAAAGTGCTATTTCGCAGTCTTGGTCATCCTGCTACTTTCGCTCGCGTAGTTCTGGGTGGGGGCAATTTCAATACGTCCTGTCAGTTCAGTCCATTACGATTATCACCATTGCTTAGCATTCAAGTTGTCAGATAAACTCATCAAATTTCAAGGCATTGTGGTAATCTGTTTCCTCCAGTACTCACGACTTCCGCCGCGACGGTGTGAATCAGTGTAGTATAAGTTGATCGGGCGTAGATTTGGTCGTTTCCCAGAGGAACACAAATCCTGCTTCTGGTTGTCGACGGTAAATAAGAAACAACTCAAGACTAATATACTTAATCCCCCAGAGTGATACTGAATTAAACGTGACTGTGATGTTATCGGCTACACACTTACTAATAGATAATCTGGTTCGCTTAGCAGACAGCACGATGGTTTAGCGAGTGACCAGCACGTCTTCGCCAGCCCTGAATCGTGCATAAGATTGGAATCAACAAAGTGGACTGAGGGACTAATCAAATACCAACTGTTGTCTGAACCGAATCAACTAACTGGGTTTGTAACCCGAGTAACCATTCAGAAGAGATGGTTGTGAATAGCAGATGAACTAATAAGTTTACGGGCCAAGATTTTGTTGTGAACACAGTACATCTTACATAAACTGTCGTTTTGCTGCTAATAAATTGATCTGGTTCGAAAACAGAAGAGTTTCCTCACTAGAACTAGTGGGCGGCGACAGAAGGATTGCCAGTTATTCATTCTGGTGTGTTATCTTGTTCTGTTCACCGATATCTAGCACAATTTCTAGCTCTGACACAGTACTTATAAAACCTTTTGAGGGATGACTTTTAAAAAGATGCTGACGTTTGTTTACTTGTTCACCTTTACCGAAACGAAATCATTCTTCTTTTAAAGGAAGGAAAACTACTCTATTTCCCTGTTACACGTTAACTGTTTCAGAGATCTGTCTTGATCTACGCTGTACACGATAAGCCGATTTCAGTCACATTCCTGTCAGAAATGATAACGACCACGACAAAGATGTTGATCTGCTGAATGAATGACTGTGTGAATGCTGAACCAGTCCAAAATGTTCTGATTCTGCCTAGCCCAAAGACTGACGTTATCCATCCCATCGACCCGACCCTTTTCAGTACAGCTGAACACTTCTAGATGGTAGTATTCTGGTTCTTCTTTGAGATTCTGTCTCTTAATCAGCTGATATCAGCCTTGTGTATTGTTTTAATGGCATATCTCCCTGGGGATTTAAGGTCTTTCATCGAGTTTGGATCCCGTGACAGAACAACTGCGAGTCTACCTACAGTAGTTTCATTTGTACGTCAAGAGTAAGTGGATGCTACCCATTAAAAAGTCCATCGAAGAATCACAACTGTGGCTCGCAGAACCTTGTGGGTTTTTCCCAGCTTGCCTCAAGAACGACCGAACTATGTAGGATTGTTGAAAAATTGGATGTAATTGGTATAGAGATGGGGGAGGAAAGTCCCCGGTTTCGAGGCTACTATCCCTCACGTACAAAGTGTACAAGTATAACGATGAATTGACACAGCAGTACCGGGTATGCATAACTGATGAGCAACAATAACTGTGAAATTGATCAACTTTGTTCACACAGCTGCATGTTATTTGGGTTCTATCTGCGAGTCTACCATGAAAATGAATCGTTCATTTGTATCAGGGGCTGTACTTGTGTGTGTGTGTGTGTGTGTGTGTGTGTGTGTGTGTGTGTGTGTCACGTTAAGCGGACTCGAAGCAGGTCATGGGCTAAATGATTGACTACCAGAGACAAACTGCATTTTACGGTTGTTCCGGTCCCATTTTGTAAGCGTCCTGCATAGATTTTTCAAACAGGATTTGTAAGGTCTTACCTTTTATTTCGTGCATATGCAAGACTGCTGTGCATAGGGTAGACTACATTGCCGCATCGACCCATAGTAGCATCAGAGAGACTCGACAACCGTGTAACTGGGACCTGGAGTAAAGAACCATATAAAATCTCGGTAGACAATGAACCGTCTGTCGGCCAGGCCCTATCTATAGCAAGTCTTTCGGTTGTTGTTCTTGTTCTTGTTCTTGTTACCAAGTAATTCTGCAATATACCATGACTGTCTGTTCAGCATATGAGAATTCCTTGTGCAGTTTAAATTAAACTGACTTGTAATCCCAGTAGCAGATACTTTTAATTCCAGTCATCCGGATGCCTTACGTGTACACCTCCGGACAAGAATTAGCTGGACACCTGAATAAAAAGGACTGATCTGTTTAGCTCACGGAAATCCACTTTGCGGTAAGAATAAAGGCTGAACACTTTACGACCCATCGGATGATAAGCCTTGTTGTACCTTGTTGTTGCGTTTTCCTAGGATTTTTCGTTGAACTTAAGAGACTAATGCGAGTCCTACGAATTCGCCGACATTCACTGTTCTCCAGAAACACAGTTACAGCGACAACTGATGATCGTTCGTCCCATGTTCTTGTCCCAGTAGGGACTCAGTGTTTATGCATTGCTGATGCTGTGCAGTGCAGTGCTTCCGTACTTTTAGTGGTGATTTAGAGCGTTCATGATGTATGGTAAATCATGTTGTATATACAAATCTATTCTCTTTCTATTCATATTCAGAGAGCTAAACCCGCCAGTGAAGTAGTGTCGTTATGCCAAGCTTGGTCTCATATCATAAGTGTCTTACTAACTGAAATACGAGTACTAAATTCACCTGCTCATGTTTATAAAGATTACAATCAGATATTTCACCGCATAAACTTAATTAATCGTTAAACATCGATGCAACTTTTCTTCTGCTTTCGTCTCATGTGATTAGCAATACTGTTATTTTATTGGGGTAGACGATAAAAGTCGGTATGATCGTCGTTATCTGAACCCTGATCATCTCAGGCAGTAGATATGATTCGGTTTACCAAGTGATTCCTCGTTTAATTTCAGAACTCAAAGCTCTTCAGTGAAACCCATGAAACCATTTTACTGCGCTATCATCTTTGTTAGAACTACACCTCACCCCAATTTTATACGGGTCTTGAACCCGGGATGCGTCATTATGAGTCACATGCGTTCAATGTTTCACAATTCAGGCTGGTTCTCAACGGTTTGTTTTGTTTCAGCGCTGCACAGCCTGAATTCCTTTTTCTGATATTGCATTTAAATTGCCACAATTCATCTTGTGTTATCATATCTTAGTTCATGTTAGTTCTGCGGGACTCAAACCAACTGCCATGACTATTATCAGCTGATATGTACTAAAGTGATCAGACTTCATTCCGACTGCGAAAATACACGTTAGAAGCAGAAAATGCGTGTAAATTTTCTAGTACTTAGACCATTCGCCTAAACTGTATGCACCGAAATGGCTGGAGTTCTAAACTGTCCACACCCAGAACCAGGGACACTGAGCTTTCCAGTATGTACTACTGTTAAATTTAGTTACAATGTAGTAGATAATATATGGAGCTGTTTGTAACACCAGTAGTAGGCAATGTGCTGACCAATCACCACAGTGTAATCCGGATGCATCAAGATGATCTGACTGCCTGGCTCCAGATACTCCAATCGGATTAGTTGAATCCTGTTCGCACGGCGTACAAGCTTGTTCCAGTCATCTTAATCTTTATTAATCACGATTCGTTCAGTGACAGCACCGGCACACTATCAGTCCTCTTTCGTCTTTTAGCGACTACTTATATGAACTCGATTTAGGTGTTTGAAGCAGTTGCGACTAAAAATGCGTTGTAGCCAGAAGGGAGAATAAGCAACTTCAAGAAATGCTTGTGCTCCGAGTATGTCATTAATCACACCATATTGTAATTACGACGACAACACACGATAGGATACTCGGATTTAAACGGCCAAACAAGTTAAGTCATGAAACACAGACAGTCGTTTATATAGGCCCTTTTCCAGACTACACGGAACCAAGATTGCTATTGCTGATGCTTGAGCGCTTCGGCTCCGTTCTGTCCAGTTGCCCATGGCCGATAGCTCGCTTCATTTGGACGTCATTTCCCTTCGGTTGGCCCGATTGTCTCAGTTGACGGCTCGATCAGCAGCCCCTCATCTGGGCTATCTTGCTGGTTGTCGGAGATCCCACTGCTTCCTCTCTGGTAGTCCGTATGCTTCCTCTTGTCTGCTTCGGGACGCCTCCGACATATTCGCCGTCTGTTCTTTTGTCTGTGGCCCTCGTTTGGTTCGTCCGTTCGTCTTGATCTTCACGTCGTTCCCTTGCCTCAGCATTCCCCGTTACAATATGATTGTGCGCCTTTGTGTTCTCACTGTTCTTATACCATTCCTGATATTGATCGACGGACAACTGGGTAAGCACTGATGTGAGAAATGTGCAAAACCACGATCTTCGACACGTTCACTTCAACAGCACACGGAGGTAATCGCCATTCATGCAGTGTTTTAGCATTGTCAGTCTCGGTATCCTGTCGGAAAGTAATCATATTTTTCGAACCGTGAACACCGCAATCAGCAACGTTCGAGTACACAAATCCAACCGAAAAAAACTTATGGGATGTTAAAGTGTCACAATGGTTCGAATTACCCACATTTGTAAACGTCAACAAAGTTTCAGATAAGTAATATTTTACCATTTCAATCAGTGGAATCGATAATAGTGCACTTGTTTCTGCAGCTAGAATAGTAAACAGGGCGATGAGGCATTCGCGCAATGGTTTGTTGCACAGCTTAGTTGAATCTCTGGTAAATGGTCCATAATTATCACGTAGTACATGTACATACATCCAAAACACGGGTTGAACGCTCGCGTCACCAAATGCAGTACTGGATGGATCGAGAAGGCTGAACCCCGTGCGGAAGTACTGAAAACAAAGAACTCCACAAACATATCGAATGTAACGTCTTATTTCGTATACGCGGAATCACGTAAAGTACAAAAATGAAGTATAACGTAGCGAATACAATAACAAAGCAGAAAGAGTAACTCTGGATTACCACAACTACCAACACGTTCGTTCTCGTAAACCAGGCAGTTCACGAAAAAACCTCAGTCGAAGCCAACCTGATCGTGAACGAAAAACAACGCGGCTTTTCGTGTGGAGTATTCTACCTCCTTTACAACTGCCGCTTCTGTAATGCAGAACGCCATTTCTGTAGAAAGACCGGTTAAATCCACAAGGTGTGTGCAATGTGGAGAATTCGATCCCTGATGATTGGAAGGATAATACCTATCCGGTGTATACATTGAAAATTGCGAGTGATTCCAACCACTCTCTATACTTGGCAGTCTAATGCGGCTTGAGGCATCATTTCATCACCTATGTTGCGAGTTTGTCAGGGTTTGACTTCATCCAGCCCGCTGTACCGATAAAACCCACTGACGTGCGTATCCACGATATTACTGGTCATCACCTTTCACTGTTGGGCGAAATACCGCTGATGATTCGGTTGAAGAGCGAGTATGCTCCAGTGCGATTCCTGATTTCAACAGGCAGTCTGTCGATCCTTTCTTAAAAAGCACTGCTTGCACTGGACAGACCAGTAACCCACCAGACAACTTCCGAAACCAGTGTTGATCAACTTGTCATCCAGATGTTGGTTGCGCAAGGCTCCAACAACAAGGCGGTTGGCGGTTGGCGGTTGAACTCACGAAATTGGAAGCTGCCGATGATCTAGTATCCCTGAAGCGAGAGGCATTGTCGTACGGCCAGCGGGAGGGTGTTCCGAGGATGCTTGCCAAAATGGAACAGGACGATGCCATTACATGTGTGACTTCATACACATGGATGGCTCCGGTGGCAGCGGTGATGAAGAGCAACGGTCAGACGACCCAAATTCGCCTAATTTTACCGGCTACTTCTGAATCCGCGATTGCGGCGGTGAGTAGCAACTACTATGCAGCCGGAGGACTTCATAAAATCCGTGCTCGGCAGCAGATGCTTCTCGAAAATTACCCTGGCTTATGTATACTTGTTCATTCTGCTACACACAAGATTCCTTGAGGTATGTTCCAATACAATTTTTGCCCTTCCGTCTGCGCGTGTCGTCCAGGATATCCAGCTTGTAATTGATGAGGTGATATATGATATCGACAGGGTGATAACATATCAGGATGATGTGCTTATTTTTGGATCTACAAAAAAAGGATGTGACCACCGATTGCAACAGCTACCGGAGAGATCTGTGAAAAGAAACTCATCCATCAAAGCCACAAAGTGCAAATTTGGTATCACGGAACTAGATTTCTCTGGTTTCACTGGTAATACAAACGGATGCCAACTCGATCCAGATCGATTTCAATCACTAACTGGAGCTGAGCCACCTAAGAATCAGGCACATTTGGGATCAATCATGGGATACCTGCTGTACTATTCCAGCTTCATTCCGAACATTGCGACATGATCAAGGTCGTTTTACCCTGTCCAGTTGTCTGGTGTGTGACAGTGGGATGAGCAGTGTGAAGAGACACTACACGGTCTTATTCAAAATATTGTCAACCAATCAATTCCAACCCCATTTGTGGCACCTAAGCGAACCATGATGATCGCCGACATGTTCGAAGTGGGGATTAGAACAGTTCTGGAATAGGACGGATACTCAGTTCTCTGTATCTCGCATCTTCTCAATGCTGCAGAGAGGGGTTATTCCCAGGCACAGAAGGAGGCTGTGGTCGTTTTTTGGCCCGAAAATCGACTGCATTAGTACCTGCTTAGACTAAAGTTCACGATTGTCACCGGCTACTAAGAGTTTCAGTTGCTATATTACCCAAACAAATCGAGCGCCAAATCAATGGTTGCTGTGCTTCTGTGATGGAGCATTGCCCTGGTTGCTCACATGGGATATTCCGCACCTACTCGGTAAGGCAATCTCACAAACAGACTTGGTTTGCAGTGATTTTGACATGTTCTATCAGTTTGCTTTTTTTCGATGAGTACGGTTCCCCACCCCCTTACTACCATCGTACAGCCAAACAGGACAAAAATACAGGGAGCGGGAGCCACTACCATGATCCCGTGTGCGGTCAGCGTAGTCGCATCACTTCAAAGCGTCTTTTTGGTCCTTTTGCGGTCCACATAAAAAAACCCTGCACGACATAAATTGAGACAGCTCAAACGCCAATCCAAACCACGGGTCATGATTTTTACTCTCTTTTGCCTAGAATGGATACAGGAAGACCTTAGAATGCCTACGGAAATATCTTAATTTGAAATCCAGCGGCATGACAGTGCTTCAAATAAACAAATGTTTTCGTAATAAGCAGTGCTTAAAAGAAACCTTTCAGTGTGAACAACGTCAACTGCCAGCCGCCAGTTCTTTGTAAACCGCTAGTTGTAGGTGCACATTCGGCTACATGAAATAATCACAAGAATGCCGCTCACTGCTGCCTCTAGAATAAAGAAATTCGGCAACCCGTGCCGCGTGAGCCTCATAACTGAGGTGTTAAAAAAATAATAAGAACCACTACTACCCTGAAACAATTCGATTCTGCTAACTCCTAGAGTGATTGACAGGCCAAGGTGATTAGGTTATTTGTATTACACTTCGGCTCCGTACTGAGAAGTTTGTGATTTGAACTGGTCGCTTTGTGTGCGGGGTACGAGTTGCTAAGATCAACAGTCAATGAAAGTTGGGTTTTACATCATGTAGTTTTGCTGTACTAAATAAGGTGTGGAGAACCAGCCCTGGGAGCTTAACGGTTAACGTCTGTTACCCACAGTCCAAGATGGGACTCGGTGGGTACGCTGTGCTAATGATTTCTAACAAATGAGATGACTAAAGGTGATTCAATTGTATGCCAATTCGGAGGTCAGAGGTTCAAATCCCGTCACCACCGGTCACTTTGGAGGTAGACAGTGATCCATTGTTGCTTGACTCGTAACCAAGCTTGTTCTATTGGAACTTTATGTGGTTCTCCACCACTCTAAGTCTCAGGGTCAGTTTTCCGGTTGACTCTAAGCGTTCAGCGGGTCTTCAAAGCTCTCACAAGCAAGAATATAGTGAGAAAAATCCCACCTTGTTTCCATATGATTTCAATGGTCAGCTGAGCTCTGATGCTACATCGTGGATCGCCCTGTAGAAACTTCCAGGCACTCCAAATATTCCCATCCGGTGGTTGTTTATCTGGTCCCTAATAATAGTCCTCGATACAGCTGGTATGGTATGGGACCAACAAAACGCTCACAAATCACCAAGTGGTTGAGTGGTAATTTCGGAACACCTGACTGCTACTCAGCACTTCGAGAAATCCTGGACGTCAAAGTTCACATGAATCATAAAATTCACAAAAAATAAATCCCATGGAACTAATTAGAAAACCACTTTCAGTGTTTCGCATCCAAAAGTTCACACCACAAGCCAGAATAGAACCGGCGAGCTTCCACTAAACACATCCTATCGGCTACTCTTGCCTTCGGTATATTCTACGTATCGAATTTCACCCAGATCTCATTGACTTTGTTCTCTGTCTAGCCAGGTTCTTTTTCAACTCGGGCATAACAACTGTTTTATTGAAAAGTCAATATTCTGCATCAGATGTTTCAGCTGATCTACCCGCTTATGTCAAGCGTGCTTGATGAAGGGGAAGAGCGGGGAGCAGATTTTCAACCTCTCACAATCTTTTTACACGGTTTTACGGGACCGGAAAAAAGCAGGCTTCACTCGACCGAACTTTCTGTTTTCTGTGTGCATTCATCGTGCACCAATACAGAACTGGACCTGGGGGTCATCATTTATTCTCAGAGGATGATTACCATGGACACGGGGATAAATGCACGCACAAAGCGACATGCAGGATTTCGTGAGACCTACCACGGAGAAAAACGCATTGCCTGTGTGTGTGTGTGTGTGTGTGTGTGTGTGTGTGTGTGTGTGTGTGTGCGTGCGTACGTACGTACGTGTGTGTGTGTGTGGACTGGGTAAAACTGTAATCTCCAAGACGGTACGTGTGATGAATGGAATAAATTACATCATCGAAACACAAACATACACTCCTCCGTAAAAGTTTGATCGTTCTTTCGGCCGTTGTGTGTGTCTGCTAGTGTCTATAGATTTTCAAGTAAGTTTCATTGAGCGAAACAAATTGTTTGGAGATGATATTCACGTCTGTTAACCGAATACCATGCATCGTGCCAGATCGGTCAATTGAATCAGGCCAGTTTCCAGTCCACAGAAAAAACAATCCGGGAACCATAGAAGATGCGGAAAGAGGACGATGGTACTTAAGTAACACATTTATCGTAGAACATTGTCAGCGATAAAGTGCAAACTAATTGCTAGTGTTGATGTGAGCCTTATTAAGTAGATATCACGTGCTCAACCAAATGTTGCTCCGCAGTAACAATTCCCAGTTAGAACAATTTGAGCAGCTTTCTATACACACTATTTGATCGTGCAGTAGCATTCGTCATTTTGCAGGCGGCTCTCACGCGACTCGATAGGGATACGAGACAAAAAGGAAGTATGTCAACAAAATGCTTGTGCACAGAAAAGCGATGCAACAGAAACTGAAAAAGGGTGACTCACAGTATTGCCACAATGTTCAGCGAGTTGATATCAATCCGGCCACACGGTATTGCTCCTCAAGTTTAGTTCAACGTAGCTTTTGGTCAGGAGGTTGTACGCCGTCTGAATGGGTCCTAATAATTCCACAGTCGGTTGCCGAGTTACGGTAGATGCACTAAAATAGCAGCTGGGATTGTATGAGTTCGGTCTTTATTGCCACAGCTCACGGAGCTATTACGAACAACGCAGAGAGAACGACCCACGGTAACCACTTGTGAGTACGTTGAAAATGTGTCTTTATTAATTTGATAAAACAATAAAACGTGTACAATACAGTGAGAAGAAAATGGTGGGATAAATGGAACGCACCGGGTGCCACAACTCTCCTGCAGTAGAACCCAGCTCTCTGTGTACAATGGTCTAAGCCGTCAGCTGTTACCAATAGATCTTTGACTTATACTTGAAATGCTGGTTGCTACAACTAAAGCTGAGAAGACGATTGGAATTAATCAGATAAACGGTGGGTCAACAATGCACTCTCACAAGCGCAAAGAACGGCGACACTTTACACACACACACACACACACACACACACACACACACCACAGAGCAGGTTTCTAGCAGAAAAGCATCCTAGGTATTCCTAACGTTCAGCCAACACTGTGCACTGCCACACCGCGTCAGTGTCTGAGGACGCAATCACTAGGCTCGTTCCAGTGCCCGTATCTGGCAAATAATTGCCCTCTCTGCAAGGATGTTTTCTTACTTCTCACCGATATTCATACGTCAGTGTCCTTAATGAAGAGAAGTAGATAGATTCACATCATAAAAGGAGGAGGATCAGAGTTGATCTGAATAGAGGCTTTCAGTTTCTAAAAATGCTGATGACTTCAGAGCTTTTTCCTGTCCGATTCGGGTGAATATCAGGACCTGTAGACAGCACAAAAAAGTGCAAACACTTCAGGCATGCAAACAAACAACGCAGCCGAATTCACTCGCCCTGCGCGCCTCATCTGGCAAGTACGTAGAGTTGTTGAAGGGGTGTTCAACTGCTTATGTAACTCACACACAGACGTTGGCACGGCGTGAAATTGCCTGACATGGATGAGCACGCTACGCATAGTTGCTGAATATCTGGCAACAAGGCCTACCAAATGACGGGAAAACTTGTGGTATGGTTGAGCACCTTATTCAGCAAACTTCCACAACAGCTGACCCTGTGTATCTCGCATTATACACACGTTGAAACGCAAATGGCACGACCGCGCGCGCACTAAAGCATACCTATATGTAACTAAAGTGTATCACCGGCGACGTCATCGCTCTCGCCTCGTTTTAAGTGATAACGATTCCATACAAAGCGGTATTCGCAGGGTCACGACATTCTTAGAAAGTTGGTGCCTGTCAGTGAGTCGGAAATCTCCCTGAAAACACGCCATCTGCAAGGCTGCAGTCTGCATTCTTCCAACCCACAGACAGGGTGCCTTGTTAACACTAACCAATGACAAGGCCCGCACATGCTACACAGCAAAGCAGTCATGAAGCATGCGCCCAAGAACCAATCAGTCCATCACACGTCACTGTTCATATCGACCGCTGACAGACAACCTACTTATTACCTTGCACACCCACCCACCAACCAGTCAGACGTATGAAACACTGAGATCCGACTTAACCAGTCGTATCTAACCACGTTTGGTCCTTTATCATGCAAATGATGCACGATTTCATGGGCTGCACTTATGTGTGCATGAGCTTACTTGTATCAACATATTTTACTCAATTATTCCGCCCCTAAGTTCATATTTTCCATGACAGTATGTTAATATTTTCCATTTCTTCTCGTGTTATGCCTAGGCACAGTATCTTGTATTGCATGGCTTATCGTTAGTTGTCAAAACTAAGACTGAGTTTCACAGAATATATGAAATCTTGAGCGATTTTAAGAACCATCACGAACTTCACGTGTTTACTCAACCCTCTCCCGAGCTGTGAACCGCGTTAAGTAATACGATGTTGTAAGACTGTGGTGAACCGCACATGCTCGTATTTTCGTGAGTTACACCTAGCAGTGTGACATAAGGTGAACAGTTGACCTGAGAATGTAGGAATTCAAAACTTATAAAATAAGATTAATCCTGCTTAGATGGATATTGACTGGGTATATATTAGTAGCATGGAATCTCACATATTCATGGTATATAAAAAGATAGTCATGAACTAGAAAATCACTGTTTTATCACACGCATAATGGACAAATGGAACTAGTCTAAATCTACGATGCATACAAAATCACCGAATATCTAGAGTTCACGGTGGAGTATCACAAAGAATGTTGACTTCATTCGTCACCGTGATCGCGATCTACGCTTCCTCCCTGTGATGGTTATACGTCTATGGTACTAGTCCTATTTTCTATAGGTCTGCGTAATGGATCCAGCAAATACAATGTCTGTACCAACCATCCTTCACGACATCTCTTGTACCAGATCAATCATCGTTTAGGGAGTACCATCATAATAAGATTGCTTTTGAACGGCGAATTTCACTTCACTCTATCTCTAGGCAGGGAAGAAATGTGAAAACCGTGAGATAAAATGATTACTGCTAGAATTCAACTGCTGTGTGGCGGGCGACGATGACATCCACATCAAGATGAACTATCGAACCCATGATCTCAGTTTAGCATCTTCCCGTCACTGATCACTTCCCGACTCCGCCAGCCCCTACTTGGAAGCGACCTTACGCCAGGACAATTCTTAGTTGGTTGTTATACATTATATATATATATATATATATATATATATATATATATGTTCACTAGGATTTAATTTGAATCGTCTGGAGTGTGAATGGATACTCTTCATTGAAGAGCCCACACGTTAACATACTACTTACCATCAATATGAGCGCTTGCACATGCAGCCTCGTTGTTCGTTGGGTTAGCAGTGACCCAGACACGGATAACTATGAGAAATCACAGTTGTGATTCATATATGTGTGATTCATATATATATATATATATATATATATATATATATATATATATATACTATTTGCATCATATGCATACTGTTTGCGATTCCCCAGATGTATTATCGGCATCAGAAGCCTGAATCTTACGGACAATGGAAAATCAGCTTGCATTTCTCGCATCCAAGAATTCAATGCCGCACGCGGGGTTGCATGCACCATTATCCATTCATTATTCATTTATAAATTAAAGCTTGAAGCACATGCATGGATCACCCCAAGTTCTAAGCTCCAAATAAAATTTGAAACAGAAATCGGCGTAAAACAGTAGCCCAAGCAGCACACCCAACGTGCTCCCACTTAGGCGCGCATTGGGCCACGTTCGGCTACTTCATTAAAAACGTTAGGGAAGGGCTACCTGCGCCCAATTAGGAGCCCGTTGGGCGACGCCCAACGTTCGAAAAAGTTGCTGGAATTGGGTACCTCTTTTCCTATTGTATCCTGACTCCCTGTTCCCTAGTTTATCTGCCCATTATCCATCCTTTTGACCGAAACCAATAATTTATTAGCGAGTAGAAAAAGTTTGTGAAAATCATTGTTTATTATAAAAATGGCATACTGAAAACTTGTAAAAACTTGCAATTTGAGGACTTCATCATTCAGAATGCTCGGAAAATACTCATCGTTCTTGTGTTACATGGTCACCGAATTTGAAATATCAAGATGTAAAAAGGTAAGACAGTGGCACTTAGAGAAACGTTGAACGACAAAACACTTTCGCATGCAGGTTGCAAAAATAGTTTGACTGAAAACTGTTTTCGACAAAACGGATTAACACGTGACAATTTATGTATCAAAACAACTGTAACTAATAAAATTGGAAGATATCAAATATACTATGAAATAAATCTGAGGAACATACAGAGTAGTGGTCTAAGACGAATTGGTACTAATCTTCGGAATGTCTTAGATGTTGATCACACCAAAATGAATAAAACAATTGCAAAAGAAAAGGTAGCTTAAGATTTCGTTTGAAGGAAATGATGATTTACGTACCTGTATTCTCGTCTTGCATTGCCTTGATCTCCAGCATTATTAAACGAACGCTTTACGCCAGTCAACGCCAGACGCTCGTTCTTCTGTGATTCTTGGGATGGAACGAACAGCGTTCGGAGTTCAGTCAGAGACAACGAATTTCACTGACTTAGCCTTGACAAAAACAATGAGCCTGCTTTTCGAATGCTTTTCGTTGCGCGCTTCCAAACCAGCAGCTGATTATTGTCACTCTGGGCCCAGTGGGCGCCGTCTATAGTTACACTCAAAGACGAATACGCAGTCGATAAAAGTGAAGAAGACAAATATAAATTTATGTGAATGTAGACGAAATTGATACAATGGCGTCATTAAGGTTACTGGAAAGTGACAAACATTTACAGGTGACTGCGTGAATTGGTGCAGTGGGTGTGTCCAAAAGTACGTCATCCACGAACAGACGATTTGATGGCAAACCGTGTGAAAAAATTGCCCAAAACATTGAAACATTAAAAAAGGTACATTATCGACCAGTCCACAGATTTTGCGGGGCTTTCGTTGGGGATAATATTTTATTCTGGTTGCATGGTAGAGTGAAAAACACACAACATAGGATGATTGCTTGCGGCACTATCAAGGACTAAAATATCATTCGGAGCTGCACTACCTACATTTCGGAACACATATCGCTGACTTCGTGAATTCGTCGGTATGGTTATTCTGCTGGTTATGAGGATCTCTTGATGAGCGACCTGAGATTTTCCAATTACAATTCCTAAGGGAAACCGATAGGTGCACCTCACAACCGTGGTGTACGAGGTATTGTCCTTGGGTAACGCAAAACACCTGGCATATGACAGCTCAGAGCGTGGATTACGTCATGGAGTTGCCTCGTGGTTAGCATGATGGTTATAAAATTATCGGACAAGGACTGTTAAAGAGCATCCATGTTGATTTCGGCACACACGATTCTTCCAAGCTGTATTTCTCGACCATCTGAAAAAATTAAAATAATGCGAATATAATAACCTGCAAGGATGATTGACTTTGATGCGTTGGTAATGAGTAGACCACTGCTTGAAAGATCCACAGAACCCAAATCTGTTGTTGGTCAAACTCTGTTGGCCTTACTTTAACAGCATGGACACCAGGAGTAACTGAATCTATTAGGAGTTAAGATGGAAGTGATATTTGATAGCATGTCGTTTTTCTTAGCCTACGTATTGACGGAGATTCAGGTCACGAAAGCCGGTGCCTTTACAATGTCGACTCACCACAAATGGGGCATTTTGCACGGAGAGCCTTCTTGCACCTCCAATAGTTCTCTCCCCCCCCCCCCCCCCCACCTCGTTTCTGTGGGCATAACATGTATTCTGATTGCCAGAACCTGGATATGAATGACCAAAGCAGCATGGAGATTAGTACTCAACATTGCATTAATTTCACAAAAAACAAGACTACAAAACGGCTACTTTATTGACCAAGGATCTATATTTGTATGTGTGCACGTGTACGCATATATATATATATATATATATATATATATATATATATATATATATATATATATATATATATATATATATATATATATGCATATGGAACTATACATACGGAGAGATAACTATATACCAGACTTAAAATAAACCGTAAAAATACGCTTTAGTTATCTCCATGGGTGGTGAATCACTTTTCTCTGTAGAAAAAACCGAACAGCACATCCTAACTACAGAGAATGAGGAAAACCAGCACTGCACCGCCTGACCACAAGAGCATTCAGTAAAACAAAATGTGCCATTTTATAGCACAGATAGATATATGATTAAATACTGTGGTATTCTCACAAGTATATTTCTAATGAGATTTCATGAACTTTTGTGCAAGCTTTCCGGTACTTGTCAGGAGTCATTTTAGCCCAATGTTAGCCTAACCGCGCTGGGTATTGTGCTGCACGGGATGGCTTTTTCGCTTCTGGCTATCGAACACTTATAACACAATTGCACTGTGTCTGACCGTTTTTACTTCTTCTTCATAGAATCATGCAAACTGCGGTTTTTGACATCCGTTTACCCCTTCCAAAGTCGTCAATGGCACTACGAGCTCAAAAGTGATGCTGATGGGAATGTCCAGTTGGCACGCATGAGGAAATGGGTGGTGTGTCGATATCGTATTTGCTTTTACGGTCATGGTATTTCGTCCTGCATGAGAATTACTTGCAATGCAGGATAATCTAGTGGTTATGCGATTCACCGTATCACGAACACCCCCTTCCCTGTCCCACCTTGCTTCTTCCTCTCCACTCCCCCCCCCCTCCCTTACATCTTGCCTCACCTTCTTCCCACATGTACAAGTAGAACGTTTACGTCAAACTTCACCTGCTTCAGTTTTCCAATATTCGTTCAGCTATCGTCCGGTTGCCGGTGAACACCGATCACGGCCGAACGAATGTTTATTACATTTCGCATCTCTGCCCCGTATGACTACGCGGTACACAGCTGTCTTACGTGTTGTGCCCTGCTCCATATATAAGTACATAACGCGAATTTCATCGCGCACATGTTGAAAAAACTGTACCAATTTTCTTGAAATTTTTCGACCTGGTTACCAGATCCGAGTAGGATCAGTTTTGAATTTTTCCGTGATGAACCCATACGAGATTGAATCACTTTGACTGTTAGGGAATTCGAATTGCAGTATCAACGGTCCACTACTCGCCAGTGGGAGTTATGAAGCACTGTAGGGTTGTTTCATCTAATTTATTGAGAATCATTTCAGCGATAAGCCGTGGCCATCGGGCGCCATCTTGGATTCGAACTTCGGGGTGAATGAATGTGAGTCCCACACACGTTAGCCGGTGGACAGTCCTCGCTAGTTCTCGGCTTGTCCTGAACACGATCTGCACGATCTGCACGAAAGGCGCAGTGGCTATCCTGATGATATACTGAAGCAGTAGCTCTGTCCAGATCCGTATCTTTGATTAGAAATTCGCCCCCTTCACGTGAGTTTCTGGATGAAAACGCTCAATATGGTTAGTAGGGTTTGAAAAATGACCACCTGGTTGATGCAGTGAGCTTTACGATCAAATAAATAGCCAACTAATAAGTTTCTGTTCAACATATAGTGTGCGAGGGAAACACGTTGAGTTCATCTGCTAAGCAGTATTCTAAAGAATCCCTGCGCGTTTTATCACAGTGGATTAGATTGAAATTATCTAAGTGGTATTTTCATTACTTGAAGTTATGCACCAGATACAGCGCCGAACAATCCTTGCATTTAAAACACTTTAGAATACATTCGAACCTAAACTGCCCAGTACAAATTGAAGTTACCGTGACTGCAGATAAATTGATGCGCCTGCAAGAGACATTTGCTACCCAAAGATCCTTTTTAATTGTTACCATGTGAGCGGTATCTTGCAGCTGTTTGGGGTTTCACCAGGGCTGTAAATCTATCGAAATCAATCATTCATTATCGATTATTTGGCCAAGAAGGGGTGCCAAAGATTGCGTTCATCTATACAACCGCTCAGTTACTTCCCGATCTTGGTGCGCAACAACTCAACGATGACGACTAGGAGGACAGTAGTGTTAATAGTATTAACGACAATAATAGTAATAATAATAATAATAATAACAATAATAAATACTGAATATCAGTCTTCGAATTGTTTGAAAAAATACACCAAATTGTTATACTCATTTAGTTTATTGCTTGATTGCAGTCTAGTTCCCAGGGATGCAATGTTGTGACAAACATTATGGGCTCGTTCCGCCTCATCGAATCAGCCCCGCGAGTCCGGTTCAGAGAAGTCAAGACTAGAGTATGGTTCACGGTAGAGGCGATAGCGATCTGATTAAAGAACTCATCACTGTATGCGAAAAAAACAGTTTGTAAGATCTGTACCCATTTGGGTCTATGAAATATCGCATACTTAGGGCAAAGGGAAAAGTGCTACGGTCTAAAGAATAGCTACATTTCAGAGTTTGCATGTTTTGTCACTATTAACATCATAAGTAGCAAAGTCTTGAAACTCCTATTATCGAAGTGACACAACCACATCTTCTTTGTACTTCTGCCTATTTATTTGTTGTTTATTATTTTCCATTTGATTGACATTATTCATGATGTTTTGTAAGTTTGAATAGGAATTTTGCCTTCATATTCATGCTTCTATTCTCCTATTTTTTCTATCACGCAAAATATGCACTGAAGATCTGTCGCAAAGAGGCCTCTGTTGACTAACAAGCTACTTGTGGGGAAAGTAAACCGAGGGTGAGGTGTCTTTGATGCATGCTGTTAAAATTTGGGTCCTCAATTACTACAATCTTTGAATGATAATTCGTTCACATGAAGTGGGCACAGAACTTCAGTCCACGTTTTTCAAAAGTCTGTAGTAGTCCCAGGGAAAATGAACATTTTCCAGGCACCAATTGAGACGGATTTTCACGACGATTTAATCTGATGCATGACTCTGGCAATGCCACTTTCATTCGGTTACTTGGGTCTTAATGAACTTGAAAAGCATGAAGTTTCCACCAATACATATTCGAATTCTCGCTGTCTGTATGTACTCGCTTTTTGGTATCTTGACATACCACATATTTTGCTTCGCAACGGAACACGCTTCTTTGAATTTCCTATTCAGTCTGTCTGCAATTCAGGTTAAATGCTTTTGGAGAAACTGCACTTCCGTAACTGAAGAAGTGTATCTGATTATCGATCGACGATTCGCTCATCCTATTCTGCAACAAGGGACCGCCATGGGAGTTGGCTCCGAGAACCCTTGACCTATTATGTCTAGGCATTTGCCAACTGGACCAGACCTAGTACTATTCCCGTGCAAAACGGGGTCACCCACTTGGGTGACCTCTCGCCACCACAGGACCCTACTTCGAGCCATTTCGCCTTTTTATGGACAAAACCTAATTAAACACCCTTCTTTCCTTTGGAAGTTACACGAAGTGTCGCGTGAAACAAAACAGTGCTTGCTCCACAGTCCGAACCGGACGGACCCATTTGACTGAGTATACAACGTATGCGAAAAAGATACTGGAAAGTCAGCTTATTACGTCATCAAAAATTGAAATTCGCACGTAGAAGAAAAGGGTCAAGAAACTGCAGGTTTTTCTGTTTCATTTCTTCCCCGACGAATGGTGAACGTAATCGTATCTCATTCTATATTTCGCTTGATAGAAATGGCCGTTTCATCCTGTAAACCGTGATAGTTCAAAGTCTACAGGCTGAATGACTGAAGTGTAATTGAGCGGTAAAAATAGCTCTACCATAAAAACGGAGCACTAATTCCCCGAAGAGATTCGCTGATCACAAGGAGCAGAATTTTCCACTTCTCGCGATGCATCCGATTGCTCAAACCTCATGACCAATCACACCACCAAACAAAAGTCATCCACGCGTTTCGTGAACTGTACATTTGCATGGTAAACACTTTTTATCCGAACCCCTAAAACAATGCGGATTCTCATATTTTCCGATGACAAGGTGTGGGGGGGGGCATTTGTCATCAGAAGCACTGCGACAAAGTAACAGTGGTAATCTGGCTTTCGAAACTTTCTTTCTTGAAGCCCAAGCATGACACCCTCCCATCTAAAAATCTATCGATTTTATCATGGTTTGCCTCCTTTGTCCATCACAAACCTGATAAACAACAATAAATTAAGAAAAACTCATTTTGTAAAATAGCAACCCGCATCTCTCCTTCCAGAAATTTGACCAGCCTTCGGAAGCATTGAAGTCAGATTTTCTCAAAGTGGTAGCAAAGTTTGTGCCTCTCTTACGGATAACACTTTCCACCACGGGGGATTTCATCCTGTTTTTTGAGAATCTTTAAGAACCACTGGAAACTGGATCCACAAATTATATCACTTTTCTGCTCCATTCTAACGGTGGCCTACACATACACACGATCTTGAACCAGAGTCTTGTTTTCAAATACGTTCTGCATGATTTTCCCCGAAAAGCCAGGACATTTCAGCACAGAGGTTTTGATTGCCTTTTGTTCAGCAACCGTATTTTAGACCCCCTTTGTCTTCTCATTCTTCGATAGTTTTCTGCTCATGATCTCACATTGAAGGTTTGCGCTGATCTCCTGATGAGTACGTTCATAATATTTCCTTGTCTTAAGTGGCAGCCACTGGACTGTGGAAGTATTGGCTGATCCGTCATCAACGCGCAGCTAGTCTTTGCTAGCAGACCAGAACGTAGACTACTACGTAATTGGTCGGTTCAATAGATGGCTTGTTTTGACCAGTCGCAAGTGAGAACCATCTTAGCCCATCGAGCTCTACTTCGGGGGAAACATTCTTGTGGTGATTCGATGAGACTTGTTCGAGGGATACTGGGGGCATTTTACAGACTGCAACTTTTTGAGGGTGCTGGTTTTCAAGGTTGTAAGCGTAGGTTCGGGGCTGGATTTCCAAACTTTTGAGGACATTTGGCAACTTGCTACTCTCTGAGGACATGACATTTAACGGACGCGAGTGTACTGCAGAGAAGACGTTACCAAACTGCTCCCGCTTAAAGTGCTAGTCAGAAATCACATTCTGTAGATGATAATCACCAAATGCGCCGTCAGCGTACGAACATTCTCAGTTCCACCCCGGACCCAAACCAACCCCTTTTAAACACGTTGCCTCCATAACATAAACAACCAATATTCACATCACCCTGCATTTGTACTATATACGGTTTACATAAACCAAACATGAACACAGCTGTGACACTCCTGGCTGTCCTAATTTATATGTATTCTATGGTTAGGTTTCTGTCCCATTTCAGCTCAATGAAGCAGTATGGTATCCAAATATGGCAATTGATAATGTGGCCATTAGCTTTGGATTCTATGGTTCGCGTAACCTCACACTGATCATTGTTAAGAGAAAAGAATTCTGTGACAACAGTCAGAGGCGATCAATAACCACAGACTGAAGAAAGATGGCTTGACTACATCTTCATAAAGCAACAAGGACGATAATACACGGTAGAATACTCGGATTTAAACGGCCAAACAAGTTAAGTCATGATACACAGACAATCGTTTATATAGGCCCTTTTCAGACTACACGGAACCAAGATTGCTATTGCTGATGCTTGAGCTCTTCGGCTCCGTTCTGTCCAGTTGCCCGTGGCCAATAGCTCGCTTCATTTGGACGTCATTTCCCTTCGGTTGGCCCGACTGTCTCAGTTGACGGCTCGATCAGCAGCCTCTCACCTGGACTATCTTGCTGGCTGTCGGAGATCCCACTGCTTCCTCTCTGGTAGTCCGTATGCTTCCTTTTGTCTGCTTCGGGACGCCTCCGACATATTCGCCGTCTGTTCTTTTATCTGTGGCTCTCGTTTGGTTCGTCCGTTCGTCTTGCTATTCGCATCGTTCTCTCGCCCCAGCATTCCCCGTTGCAATACCAGCTCGCCAGAGTTCAGACAGAATCGACTGTGAAACAAACGGGTCGTAACAAACTTGGCAAATAATGAGACGGCCCAAACTACCGGTGATAGAAGACAAGATATCATTCGGGACAATCAAAACAGCAAAGCAAGAATGGTGCACAAAAGAACAGGTTCATGATCCGAAATCAGATGACCAAAAAGGAAGAAGAATTAGCACGTATCGTGAAATTTAATCGTGGTAGGGCGCACGCCTTCGAATCATCTCGGTTTATTGGCTCAGAACACACTTTTTATATAAGAAGAACGAATCAGTATCCTCAGTCTTTGCAACACATATCAATTGGTTCCACCCTGCACTGGATAGCCTCTCTTCTGATTGGTTGATTGGTGTTTAGGAACAGGCTCCACTGTTGCAGATTTCCAGGATAAAAGGAATTGTATCCGTATGACGAAGGAATTCGTTATTCCGGATAGCAGACTTGCTCCAAATTCGAGAAGAGTGGAAGATGAACCATAGGAACGCACAGCAGATGCTGCTTAGGAGGTTTAGTAGTAACCTGAAGACTTCTGTAGAAAAAGGTTTTTCTCTGAAGGAGCAAAAGAATTATAGTGTGGTAGTTTGTCCTTTGAGGGATGAATGAAGGTGTCTATATTGCAGTTTCATGATCGAACCAGCTGTCCACGTAGAATCCTGATTTCTCGTCCAAGAAGTCTGCTATTTGCTGTACAGGAGAACTGGTGAGCAAATGTAGTACTTAATCGTTGTATCTCTTATTTGGTCAGGATAGAGTGGTGTTTCACAAAAACCCCTTCCTGTAGTAAATAGTCATGCTCATTTTTGCCTTCTTATAAATGTCGGCAGTGAGAAAGCTATTTTATGTTTATTAAAAACTACAGTCTTTATAGGACAACACAACTTCAATTCCGCTTTCAGTATCTATCAGTCTAGTGGGTAAAGACAGCATTCAAAAGAAGCATTGGAGGGGAAACTTTGAAAGAAGGTCAATGTTTACGGATGACGAGTTCCTAGAGCTGAGCTTGATTTGTTTCGTCCTAAAGAGAGTCCAGTGTGCCCATCAATAGTAAATTTAGGATTTGTCGATAATGACAGGGTGATCACCTGTTGAAACAAGGGATTTCAACTGTAAGTGGAGAAAATTAGGATGATAGGTCGTAATTCTGTCCAAAACAGCATTGCCCAGGTTAGGATAAGACTTCGTCACAAACCAGAAGCCAGCACGGGGCACGAAGGTGCATGAATAAAATTTCCGACAGCAGTGCTCGAACAGTCAGACAATAATTGAATCAGAATGGGTATAACGACTTCAACGAACTGAGTGTCCCCCTGACAGCAAAAGGGAATAGGTACATAATGCTCATCACAGTACCCCAAAAAGCAAGAATTGAGGATGAGATCTAGTGACAACGCAGTAAACACTGTTACTGGAGGAAGTGAAGGCTTGTCAGACTACCCGGAATTGATATAAGTTATCACACCAAAGCCTGTCGTTTTCCCCCGCGCTGTTTTCTGTCTCGACGAAAGCACTCAAAATTTTCAAAGAAAACGAGCTCGTCTTCAATACCTTCATTTAATCAAGATTCTTGAGTGGAAGTCACACAGACTTTCGAGCGAATCCGAGAGTCCGAAACATTCCGCGTCACCGAGGATAGTGGCACATCTGTTCTACGCCGTCTTATGCCTTTTCCAGTAGATTTCTTAAATCGTGTTTTATTGTTCTTGGTCAGTAGTTTTATTTTTTCACACGCAGGAGATTGCATTTTTGATAATTAAAAGCGACAGTTTTCACCCATTCCCAGCACTATTCGAAACCGAATTAGTCTCGAGATAGTCAGAGAAATATCAATCACATACTGGGCTCGGTATATTCTTCCTAATTCCTGTTCTCCTTTTTAGATTTGTGTTCGTGCAAATCGTCAGTTGCCCGTTGCTGGTCCATTGATTCACACACCAAGTCTGTTAGTGCTTTCCTCTATTTCTGCTTTTGCATCACTACTTCATTTTGGCCAGTACGATTCTTCCCACAGCTGCGGCTCTATTTCATTCGCTCCAGCCTATCGGTACTTCACACACCAATCACGTGACCCGGAAAATATGAGCTTGCTTATTTTCAGATTGGAAAAAAACAGTCATTCGCTTTGTATTTCTCTCCGTATGTGTGCAGTTTATTTCAGTCCGGTTGCCAATTCACATGAAGTTCAACTGACCAATGTTTTGTTTACGCAAACACAACCAGAGTTGGGTCCCGTGCGACAAATTCAGGAATTCTGATCAACAATTTTTTCAACACAAAAATCTTCCTTGCTACAAAAGGGTGATCAATATGGTGTTTTTCTTTTTCTCAGCTAACGTGAAACAATACCATACGACTAACTTACTACAACCAGGACTGAGAATAGCACACTGGTGGTAGGTAGAAACTGTTCAAAATGAAAACTACCTGTACATTAAAAAAATTAGAATCCAGTTTTTTGGAAGTTATTCATTTATTGAGCAATTCGAAGTTACGTTATTGATAGAACAGTAATTGAATTGCCATTATATGCATTTTCGCAAACCTCCGGACCAAGATGCAGCCAACTTTCTCAGTATCAGTAGCAAATCTGCTGCTCAGTAACATCACGCAGTGGAAATTCCTGCACAGTTTTACTTCTGGAAACTTTTCTCCCTCTGCCATTTTGATAACGTGTAACACGGGAGTTTTTTTAACTTCTTCGCAGTCCATTAATCGACGCCATAGTTAGTCTTAATTTGTGGATTTGCACTGTACCGACAAAAGTAGATATAAGTCATGAACGATTGGCTAGTGTAGTTCAGTACAATCGTAGCAATCACGTATGTACACTATTGGCCAAAAAATGCCCCCCACACACACCAGAATGCATTACACCTTAGTGAAATACTTTATGGAAAAATAAAAATTTTTGTTTGTCAATAGAATAGAGTGATCGCTCTAAAATCGTTACTGACCACTACATGGTTGAGCCACTTTTGGATGATAGAACAGCATTTACCCGTCAATTCACGATCGTTACCAACCGTCTGATAGTATCTTGTGGCACACGACCCCATTCCCCCTTCAGGGAGATTTTTTTCCAAACGCGCCTACTATTAGGAAGAATAGCGACGTAATTGGCCCATCCTTGAATAGGTCGGTTAGAATACATAAATTGCGAGATGCAACCATTTCTTCCAGTCTCATCAATCGTTGAAACGGAGCACAGTGCAACACCGTAACGAACAGGTGTCGTACAATTTTGGAATCGATTCGGCCAAAACTGATTGGCTAACATTAAGATAGAGGCACATTATGT
This sequence comes from Fasciola hepatica, assembly GCA_948099385.1. Taxonomy (NCBI): domain Eukaryota; kingdom Metazoa; phylum Platyhelminthes; class Trematoda; order Plagiorchiida; family Fasciolidae; genus Fasciola; species Fasciola hepatica. The sequence continues at coordinate 12,341,927 of CANUEZ040000019.1, forward strand.
GGATCAGCAGTTTCCGCATGCATTTTGGGGTCCCAGATCAACTTACCAATACAGCCTCACCAACGGCTAAGAGCCCGCCATTCGGACTTCGTGCAACAGAGCGGAAAGCTCTAATGGGATCTGTCTTTGACAAGTAATGCTTATTACATAAAATACGGAAAGTAAGAAAATTAGTGGGATGAACAAAAATGCGAAGACGGAATTTTTTCCCGTATGCTGTTCTCAAGATTTGTTATAATTTTGCATGCAAAATGAATGTTAACCAAACATACGCAAGGGCATAAAATGATGTACGCAAAGTCTAGTAAGCAACGCAGAGAAGATGATCGATTCATCATGATTCCGTGACCACTGATCAGTAATTTTTCAACGTTCTGGTAGATAGAGCTGACAGATTCTAAGCCAGCTGATTTGAGGCTCACTTCGAGCAAATCCGGATGTTTTGCTTTTGTTACTTACTCATTGATTTGGCTGATATGTTGTTCTCGTGTAAGATAAGGAGGTGGTTCGGGAAATGTTCAATAAACAACTACCGAAGTCAGAATATCGATCCGATTTGTTGTGTTGACAGTTGTGCTATTGATGCATGTGCCGACTATTCATTACTGGGTTGTCAAAACAGAACGTAGAAGGTAGGACGGGAAATTAAAGTATGCGAGAACGACTTGCTTTGGTTCTCTCCAAAAATAATAACGCCAGAATAAGTTACGTTTATCATTTCCGAATCTATTTAGAATGAACTGAAATATTACGTGAAATCATTCTATGATTTGGGTTTTTGTCTTTCCGTATAACGCAATGGGAAACATCATACTCAAACGGATCAAGTAATCATAGTGCTCTGTCCGACTTTTGTGATGCTTTCATTTCACTGGGTCTGTTACTGAGTAAACTTTAATCATACTACTCCATCCGTTTACGGCTAACGAGCTGAACCTATAGAGAGTGATATAGTCTGCATTCCATTGTTAGCATAATAAAACCAATTCTAAAAGGATGAATAGAGTTTCAGCAAATGCGAAGGTGTTTTTCTGCACTCCTATTCATAACTAAAACTGTGGGAATAAGTCGGGTGATGCTATTCGGCTTCCGTTAGAATAAACTTTAAAATCCAACCTGTGATTTTGTCCGTCGCCTCTTTGTAAATATAACCCAGTCGGAAATGTCGTGCTTAAACCGACCAACTTACCGAGCTCTGCAGGTTACTTGCTGTGTCCTCGTTTCACGTAGTCCCCACCTGGGAAGTGTACTTTCGTAGCAGGGGGTTGCTGCGTGGGTGGCGAACTGTCAACATGCAAAGTCAGAGCACAACTTGAATCTACCCAAATTGCCATATGTATTGGGATAGTTTGTACTCAGTATTGCGCGCACTGATAACTGACAACACGAGAACATTGAATGTGTATTCCGTCCCCTTGATTTGACGCACATTCGTTTATGTATTATGTGAGGCATGTGCTTATTGATAGACAATGTACTGACCAATCACAAAGCAATCTGTTTGTGTCTGGAATATCTGACTGCCAGGATCTCGCTAAGTCTGATTGGTTGAATTTCGGACTTGGGACTATTGCTCACCGCGCCGCGTGAAGAGCCATCCAGATTGCCGCGGTCAACCGTAGAAAACAAGCGGGCGCAGTAGAACATATTAGGTCAGTTATATCAGTACGTCTTCTTGGTTTATTCTCCCTCTGTAAAGCATGACTCGATATAGAGTAAAACAACTTTTGTAGTGGCCCTGTATACTTTTTAAATGGAAAATGCACCCGAACATTCTCATCTGTTCAACCAGACTGTCAATTTCAGTGGTAAGAAATACAAATTGTCTATGAAATGATTCATCAAGGTTAGTGACAAATGTGTGTTGTGTTGTAACGGCCAGATCGGAGGCCGCTATCTTGTTGTTCGTTTAACGTAAGTGTTGGTGCCTGTTGATACACTTACTGGGCCTCGGCTCATGGAGTTTTTCCTTTTGTGCTCTTGCAGATGACACATGTGCTACCCTCGTCGGAAGAGCATTGCCCCTGCGTGTAACAGTGTAACCATGGTGCTGACGTGAAGCTCACCGTTCAGAGTCAGCTTGGATGATTAAGTGATGACGTGTGTGACTTACACAATTGTAACCCGGGTTTAAGTCCCAGTGGGGGGGGTTGATAAATGTGCTCAGTTGATGATTCCTAACAAGTACGACGAAACAGTTGTACAATGCTTCCACGGTTTTCAATAGCAAGTTAATCATTGATAAAGCGCGGTGAAGCCTTTGAAAAACTACTCAAACCGCTTTCCGGCCTCCTTTTTCAAGTTCCTCCTTGTCGTGATATCAAGTTCGTCAATCTAACGCTCCAGTGATACGGTTCAGGCTAGTCCCATACACTAAGTGAGGGTCGGGGGTGTCTCAGTTCAAACTCTAGAAAAGCTGACCGTTTAATAGCGATGTCATCGAGGACCGAAGTGTCAGCCTCGTCTCCTAAAGGAATCGTCCATTTATCAAAAACAATAAAAGACGTATAGATTACTAATTGAAAAAAGGAAGGTGAAACGAAGAAGCTGTGACGGTATGTGTTGAGCCGTGGTCGGTAATCGGCAAAGTCGCGTTAGCAATCAGTGTGTCAATGTCTGTCCAGAATCCAGGTCAGCGTTCAAGCCAGCGGATGCGCAAGCGATAAGGTGACGGATCGATAAGACGCAACGGATTCCCGTCAAGTAGTAGCTGGTCCTATCACCGACCGTCCAATCAGAGGACAGCCTATCTGATGCAGGTATGGACCAGTTTGTGTTGCCACGGCTGGTGACAGTGACTGTTTCTTCGTATATAAACCATTTTTTCTGTGCTAATAAACTGAAATGATTCCACGGCGGGATAGTCTTCTCACTAGATTTAGTGAGGCGGCTCAAAACAGAAGCTATCTTGGTAAATTTCATTTCTATCAAACAGTGGGAAAACCCCCAAGTGAATTCTACACTGTTTGAAGTCGAGTCATTTTCTAAAGGTTCTGTAGAAAGAAAGGTGTTCTGAACCGTCTCATTAGCTCTAGTGAGAAGACTCTTCTGCCCTCGAATTATCTCAATTTATTTGCTCATAACACAATGTCTGTATAAGAACAAGCCACTATCACCAATCGTAGCAAAACAAATTGATTGGTTCGAACATGCGTCGGATAACTTCTGTTCTGGTTATTTGGTTAGTGATACGACCAGCTACCGCTTGACCGGAATCGGTTCTCGTCTTATCGATTCATTACCCCGTCGCTCACGAGTCCGTTGACCCAAGCATTGACCTGGATTCTGAATGGGCCCTGACATGCTGATTGCTAACGAGACTTGGCTGTTTATCGGCAACGAATCAGTCCATACCCTCACACGTTATACTTCCCAACCTCGACACTTGGTGTATCACTCACAAGGCAACTTACGTCACATTTACGCAAAGTTTTAGTTTGCAAAATCAATGTGCGTTTTGTCATGCGGTTACCGTTAGCTGACGGCGAATCTGTTCACAACTCAGTTAAATCTCGCCTTATACCTAAACGGATACAATGCATGTAATCCATTGGGAATCGTTTAGCTATTTCTGTTTGGAGAAACTCAAAGAGTAACTGCTGAGCATAAGGGAAACAAGAAGATCGACATCTTCAGTCATCTAATAATTAGTGCGCATAGAATAGAAACTTACTTTTGAGTTGGTCGTATACATTCTGTTGTGTGCATTTGCCCCATATGTCGTCTGCATAATGTGACTTCTTGCGTTTCCCGTTTCACCAGACCGAATGATCCCATAGAACAGCTTTGACTTCCAATTCGGCTTTTTCACTGTCACTAACGAGGAACGATCCTGAGATCTGAATGTCTGTATTTTATGCTACCAGTTATTTTGAGAATTTGTCCACGTGAAGCGGTTATTAGCTTCCAGAATACAAATCAATCAGGAATGGTGCTGGGACGATAGGCTGTACCAACCTCATCAAGTCTGGCCATTTACTCTGTTTGGTGAAAGAGATGCATGCAGCTGATACTTAATTGGATTGGCAAACAGTTTTGAGTCGTCAATAGTGAATGATGTGAAATCTCCATGAGCACATTCCGAAGACTTATGTGGTAGTACTATCCTGACTCTATGCTCAGTAATTCGATTGCGCTCGGAGAAGCCACGACTGTCCCTGTGCCCTTTGTCAGCCCATACCATCACAAAACGTTACCCAGGTAGAGTGTAAATGTCGTCAAAATTAGCAGCTTTCACAGAGACGTGTCATGTGGGACGTTGACGTAGTTTATTGATATACAGAATCTTTTCTAGCATCCATTCCTCCTTATTGCTGGTTTGTCGGATCAGATATGAGAGCTTTTCCAGGGAGATGTTAGCAAAGACTAAGATAAGAAAACTAAAGAAGCCTTCGAGACAGCCTAAACCATTCAACATAAAGTTCAACCTTCCCCACGAACACAAGCAGATATGTCCACAGTCTACGTGGAGGTGCTCTCTTTGGGACTAAAATTCAGGGCCTTGCAGAAACGTGTAAACGAATTACAAACAAGAGCACAGTTCAAGAATCTATACGTTTAAGTCGGAGACCTACAACCTGCATTGAAAGACAAGGCCAGACTGTTTAAAACCGAACCTACGGATATTTCCCAACGACTTTTTTCGGTTTCTCATCCGTCAAAGGTCCTCCCTAACTTCGGAGCCCAACACTGCCATGGAACAACTGAATGATATGCATGATTTGCTGCCTCTCAGATGTGGTAATCATGGAGAAGGCAGAATGTGTGGGCAAGCCGAACACTATTACCTCAGAAGACCAATGATTTTTATGGGACAAAACATTAGAGAATAATATACCCATAGAGAAACGAATATCCAGACACCTGCAAATCTTACTGCTGCATGGGTTCATGCGGGGAAGCTTGTACAAGAAACTGAAACCTATCGGAACCCAAATGCCCTACCTGAGGCGATTACCGGGGATTTACAAAAGCGGAGTTCTGTTGAGAGCAGTTAGGTACATGTAAATGTCAACTTACGGCAAACTTTTCAAGTCAAGTGCAATAATTAGGAATCACTGTTGAGTATTAAGACTATTGGCAGTGAACGCAACATGGCTCCTCCCCGAACGATGCTTAGTTGAGGTTCAGGCATACCAGCTGGACGAACCCACAGCCGAACTGGTATTCTGTGTGATCGTAGTGTACATGAGCATGTAGAGGCAATAAAACAACATGAAGTATTTTCACTACCAATCAGCACGACAAGTCAAGTCAGTGTTGATTTATGCGCCCTGTGCTTAAAGGATGTTCTTGATCCCGCCCGAAAAAGGCCTATCCCTAACTGTTTACGAGACCCATCTGAAATAGGAAAACTTTTCTACCGTTTTACAGTTAAAAGAAATCATAGAATGTATTCAATGGATACTGAATCTCTCATCTCCGGAAAATCTCTCCGAGAAAATTTTGACTATCTTTTCGATGTCATTCTATCGAACAACTTTACCTTGTCTATCCTTATGGAATGCTTGAAGGACTTCATTCCCTTGTGTACAGAAAACATCACTTTAGGTTTTGAGGGAAAAGCATGGAGGCAGATTGACAGCGTGGCAATGGGAAACCCCTTGGGTCCTCCAATAGTGGGCATTTTTCTGGGAATGATCGAAACCAGCTTGTCCATCACACTATCCAGTTTCCTTCGTACAAACGTAAGGTTGATGATATCCTAACACTTCCAAATTACGTCAGTTCTATCCATTTTCTTATTATTCTCAATTCTATGCACCCGAATTTATTTGTCTTATGACAAAAATGCCACTTGGGTTTACCTTTTAGACATTTTAATCAGAACGCGTTCGGAGGGTACTCTAAAACAAGCTATTTACAGATATGCAACTTGGAGCGGACATTGTATGGAGTTTTCTAGTTTGAACCCGGTTGCCTACCAGCATGGTTTGGTCAGGACACTGTTCCACAGGATCCGAGAAATCTGTACTCCTGACCAAATTCAACGAGAAGATTTCATGAAGAAAATCCTTTTGGCTAATAGCTTTCCGGAAAAGTTCATTGAGGATCACAGTAAGCCACAATATAATACGGACCCCATGTTGACATCTGAAAGAAAGGAAGCCATTTTATCAGTTCATTTTAAAGGTGATCACTTTTTTTAACCGTTTACGTCATAACTTAAGCCCCGCACCAGGCCGAACGTGTATGGCAGCCCAATTACGCATGGTGCACACCACTAAAGGAGTAAGATTAAAAGATCTTTCTGACACTCATATTGCTCTTAATGCCTTACACGTTGTCTACCAGTCCAATTGCAGTTGCGGTGACACGTACATTGGCAGAACAGAACGATACATGGCTCGAAAAGTGACGGAACACATTCCGAAATGACTTCTGCACTCAGTTACTCAGTTGGACTGCACAAAGTAAATTCCTGCGAGAAATCTTGCATCGGCTATGGTGAAACATCTAGTTTCAATAGGTCATCGAGTTGACCTGACCCGGTCATTCAAAGTGCGATTGCGCAACCGGAATGTAAAAACTGCTGGCTTTCAGTGAAGCTGCGCTGATCAAGGCATAATCCCTCCTCTTCGTATTCTGAAACAATTGTTACAAATGGTCTGCCTTACCCACCATCAGCGGTGAAATCCCACAGGAATAACTGACTTATTTGTGATAAACATTTTCTTCATTTTTCCACCGTGTATTCCATGTACCGTACCGTACATAAACTGACGTGTTTTACATAAGAGAAGAGTAAAGGAAATGGTTGGATCTTACAATAATGTCTTTTTTCCGTTCCTATTAAGTGCTTGAGTTCAGTTTGTGGCTTTGAAAGCAGAGGGTAGAACTACAAGCTTGAAGGCTGAGCAAAAGCTTGATTGTCGTTCGCAAAACAGTAGCGCACTACTACTATTACTGGTAATGTTAGCACTACTACTACTACTACTACTACTACTACTACTACTACTACTACTACTACTAATACTACTACTAATACTACTACTAATACTACTACTAATACTAATACTAATACTAATACTAATACTAATACTAATACTAATACTAATACTAATACTAATACTAATACCGATACCAATACTACCACTACTATTACTACTGTTACTATTATCATCACTACTACGGCCACTACCACTGCTACTAATACTAATAACAATACTGATTTTATCTGCTTGTGAGATTTGTAACTCTTCATAATGATAAAGAGGGCTCCTGAATTCCACCAGTGTCAGTTGTTGACGGCAGTAGTAGCACGAATGACAACTGAAAATTTGCTGTGGACTTCCATTTTAAAAGTACACTTATTGTTCCTACCTGAAAACGTATGTCTATTGACTGATGTTAAAAATAGCCATTATCTTTCTGCCTCAACCAGTCTGTACTCAGCATCTTTGTTTCATATTGGCTCGTAATTGCAGAACTTTGGTCATTTATGAGCACATTCTCAAAACTCATTTTAGGCAGTTTTACGCAATATATGCGGCAAAATTAGATTGCCGTTTAATGGTTTATTTTTTGGTGAATAGCTTTTGCTCGCAATTTAGAGTCGTCATGGCAACAGGGGTACACTTTGGGATGCAAGCGAATGCCGTGGTGATATACAAAAAATGCATCAAAAAGTACACGTCGTTTTACTGACTCGGATGCACGCTCCAGTCAATAAAGCTGCGTAGGCGGGGGGCGGGGGCGGGGAGGGGGGCGGGACGGAGAACAGGCACGTTTTGGCCTCGAAAACATCGGATTCTCCCTCCAGCAAACAACTTGAGTTGCTTTTTAACTTTCATTCCCTTGGTTATGAGCTAGCCTGATATGAGGGAAATAAAATCAATAATCCCTTTTAAACTTGAACAAAATTATCAGATCACATGCAAACATTTTCTGAGCTATAGTGTTATCAGTTTGGTACCTCTTCCCGAAAAATGATAAAAGTTCATCAAGGATATAAAACGTGGTCGATAACCCCGGAGAGTTCCCGTCAGGTCAGCCTGGTGGGAGTTGTCAGCACCTAAATACTTGAACAGTTCCAGATATCAGACCATTACTATGAAAATGACAATTATATACGGGACTCATTATAAATAAAAAAACCCAACAGTTTTTCGCAAATCCATTTCTATGAAGGAGAACTGGATCGACTGTCTTTCACATTTTTGAGCTCAGCCATATCCTGGTGAATAAATATTCCTATTTGTCTGTGCGTACGGATCTCCCGATCTCACTTTGCCATTCACCCTGGTCTTGGGAAATAAGATTCCAGAATTCTACGGTGTGATCCTTAATTCCTGCTTAGGACACATCGAACCGTGCATAAAGTTTGCTCATAAGATACTTTTGGACAATAGTTACGCTTTGCACGCCTCGTTGTCATCAAGGTTCTTCCTCCTGAAAACACATTCTGATTTCGGATGTATTCGATCTCACACAAATATTGCCAAGAATTCTTCCGTGGTTTACTTCACTCACATCCTAACCAACGAACAGAGAGTGGCGGTAAAGTTGTGCTCTTATCTAGGAGCTTAAATTTCAGTTATTGTGTCCCATCAGACTGCGAAAAATTTCACTCATTTGAAACAACTTGAAAAGAGCAGTCAGAATCACGATATTGTATGATTTATGTCCAGGAGAAATTTTGCTACATCTCTACACAGTGCCTTCTAACATCAACTGTTAATGCCACAGTTTATATTTAAGTCGAAAGCTAAACAATAAAATTGCGAACATGTGCATCTCACTGGGGTAAAACATAATGTCACATACTGTCCTTTCTGTTTGCACGGCGTGGGTCTCCTCGTTCAGTTGCTATCGCGTTTTCTGCTCCGTAACCCAGCCGAAAGGCTTTTTCTTTCTCAACTTGGTATTGCGTCATCAGTAAGAGTTGAGCTATTGATGATGATGGTGTCTTATCAGTTGGTCGATCGCTGGTGTTTGGCATTTTGAGGTCAGTTGTGCGTTGAACCCTATTGGGAATATGTTACGAAATTCGAGTACGTAGATGCCTTTCCGTTCGACCGACGTAGGTGACTCTTGTCAAATCTGATTGTGTTACTTCTCTCCACGCAAATTCTTAGTGACGGTTATAAGCAAAGACGCATTGACTAACCTGTCAGGACAACAACTTACAAAAGTCACACAATTACGAAAAAATATGTAGTCGTGGAAATTAGCTTCTTCCTATTTATAACTATCTGGGTGACTATTTCACCAGATAGTTAGCATGCAAAACGTTCCCGCTTCGATACGGACTCGGCTATAAGGAAGTCTCACTTGAAACGGATCACACTGGATGATGATAGACAGTTGTGTTAAAACAACCGTTTTTGTTAAAGGCCTCTTTATTCAATGATCACCTGACTTTTTCTGCTGAAAGCCATGATAGGGAGCACGTACTGATTCCTATTTCGAGTTCAAGTTCCAAAAATAGTGGTTCTGAACATGAATAATCGGAGATTATCAAGAAGACAAAAGGTGCCGGGTGCTACACGGTAGTGCCTCCAGAATTGCTAAACGAAGAATACATAAAACAATCCCATCATTTTATTCGCATTTATCTTATTTGTGCATCAGAAGTACGAGTGAATCCTACTCGCAAAAGACCTCATTGGTAAGTCCTAAGTGGGACTAGCTGGTAGTTCTTTGTGTGTCAGTCATAGGTTAAGTCAAGAACGACAACAATGCCGCTGCTAGTTGAAATATGGAAAATGATGGAAAGTGATGAACACACTACCGGTTTCGCGGTTGTTACCTCCGAATAGGAATACGTACCCGGTACTCCTTTGTCCACTCATTTTCATAATTATGAGCTACGTAGATATCTTATTCACATTTATCTCATTTGCGCATCCCACTGTATATAAACTTGCTGATTTACTCTGATATGTCCTCTCGTCTCTTTTTAATGATATGCAAAGTGATTGGCATTATATGCATGTGAAAGAGCTATACTCAAGTTTGATTACAACAGCGTGGTAAGGATGAATGAAACTACCACCTTTGCGTTTGAAATGTTTTCGCGCCGCGAATTTTTGCTGGAAAAATGGGTGACCTTGATATTAAATGCCTCGGAGAAGTACTGAGAAAGGCCTTTAGGTAGGCGAAAAATACCACTAAGAGTAGTTCAATAGCACATGAAATTCTGATTGGAGTTCGAAAATATTCAGTTCCCTCAAGAATTTCTATGAATTAGCTAATTATCTTTTCCCCTTCAAATTGTGGATGGTAGTTCAATCCTTGGCTTTCCACCAGCGTAGATGTTTTTCGTATAGCCCGAAATCTCTCGTTCGTGAACGAACCGTCGTTGTTTGAGCTTAAAATTAACTTTGTCGTGGGAAGGCTATCAGTATATCCATTGCATGACGAACTATGTCAAGGTTTTCGGATACCCTCCGATTTCCCCACCAAGGGATTCGGTTGAATGGCGAAAAGAAAAAACATCTCTTTGCGAACTGTACCTGCTTAGTCATTCTGATTTGGATTAGCGAGTGAATGATTCAGTACGAATTTCCTTATTCGCCTTTACTAGGCAGTCAGTCAGTCGTATCACTCAAAAATCAACCAATAGTCCAAATGACCAAGGGACAATACAGATTCAAAACTCCCAAAACTTCGATCCTGACTAACGTTCGATGTCACACTTACGAGTTCGATCGATGCGCAGTCATCTCTCTCTTATCTACACCTTTCCCCATCAAGCTTTAGCCAAAACCCGCAATTCTTTAGCCGCAACCCATCATTCTTCAGCCTTGACGCACAATCTTTAGCAATTGTCCATTGCCGGGACGGTCAGAGATATTCCGTGCTACAGATGACCAGTTAACCTTGTCCAAAGCGTGTGACAACTTCCCACACGCTATTGCGGGAGGCTCGTGTGTATGATTGTGAGCGCATGCATGCATGTGCGCAGGTGTGCGTCCACTGCAACACAGACAGTGGTGCGATAACCTTAAGGATAGTTGGGTGAAACTATCCGACTATTCCTGCCGCTGGGACTATCTCCAACCATCCTGGCAGTGGACAATGGCTAAAGGTTGTGCTTCAAGGCTAAAAAATGATGGGTCGTGGCTAAAGAATTGCAGGTTTGGCTAAGGCTTGATGGGAAAAAGTGTAGAACATCACTCACCAAGATATGGCATATACACTGACCTTTGTTCGCACAGACTGCGATGCCGGTTGATCTTGTCCCCCATTGATCACTACGTACCTGTACTCGTCGTAGTTGGTTATAGATTCCGGCTTGCAATACTGTCGTTCTTCCTGTTTCTTGGTCACGGACACGAGAAGAAATTAGTGTTCTACGGTCTCCCATGCCTACTACTGGGTTCTTCATTCTTGATCTGGCTCCACTCCATAGGGGCTTTTCTGTCCTCCCAGAGTAGCTGTGCGGGGGAGGAAAGGGGAGCTTTTTCAAGTTTCTGCATCACAGGACGTCTTTCGAGAATCATCTGACAATGGAGGTGGCTATATCATGAACACTTCTTCCCTACCGAAATGATAGTGACCTTGCACTCGACTGTAAGCTTCTACTGAGTCAAAATAAACCTGGGATTATGTCCTTTCTTTGCAACTTCATGCGGTTCTTCTGACTCAATTCACCCCACCTCAGTGGGATTTTGACGTCCCTATAACTAACTGACCAACGAGTAATATCCAAAAATGAGTTACGGGAGAGTGGTTCCTTACAGAATATATTCTCCTAAAATAGCTGTGAGGTGGACGAGACTATAACTGTGTTGTCAGCATAAACTTACGAGATCAGCTGACTGAAATGGGTAGTATTATTGATGAAAGGTTTTAGCAGTCACGAATAGGACTTGTTTTGCAGTCAAATGTCCTTCCATGGAGAAACCGATTTGTGTGCTATGAATTACGTCCAGTTTCCAGGTCAGTGTTGGGTGGAGCCCATAACCCTATGGAATATCAACGCCGTTAGCAGAGGTCTGAAATTGCATAACCGTTACATAGAAACTCAACCAACAGTAAGTATTCATACCTCGAATCCTTAACTTCTGGTCTGCTCACAAATAGAAAAGTGATGCAACTAAAATTGAAAATGCTTTTTGAAACAGCTAACATCTGAACAGGGATGATGATACCCAAATGGGAAGGACAATGGTACAGACTACCATATATATATATATATATATATATATATATATATATATATATATATATATATATATATATATATATATATATGTTCAGTAGGATCTAATTTGAATCGTCTGGAGTGTGAATAAATATTCTTCATTGAAAAGACCACAAATGTATCACAACTGTGATTTCTGTTAGTTATTCGTGCCTGAGTCACTGCTAACCCAACGAACAAGCAGGCCACATATGCTATCTTTCGTGCTGATAGGAAGTAGTAAGTAAAAGTGTGGACAAAAATATACATATATGCATACATCCGTCCATTCATCCTGCTGTCCATCCATCCGTCCACCCATAAAAACATACATACATACATACATGCGTACTTCCCAGAACTAGTGGGTCAGCTCAGACACAGAGTAGTGCTTAGTTAACTAAGGCGATTCATGATCATTCATATTCACATTTGACACCTGTAGTATTTTTGTGCGTGCCTGATGAGTCTAAAACCTTAATTGCTATCGGAATGGTTCATAGCGTTGTTCAATATCATCTCGAAGACGTGCTCTTTGTGCAATGAGTTCGGTATACGTGCCCAGCATTGTCTAAATCGCTTTTTTGCCTTGCTTTGGAACGCTCTACATTAAAGGATTCAATGATGGCCCGAGGAACCGGAATGAGGCAGACAATTGAGCGTTTACTTGCATTTTTCGCATCCCGAGGTCCATACCGTGGGCCAGAATCGAACCGATAACCGTGCGCTCACCTGACATTTGTTCTACTAGCTGAGCTATTGCCGTACGGCCAATCGGATTCGAATACCGAATGAACTTACTCGTGGCGTTAATGAATGCCAAGTATATTTCAAAACGCCCTTTCGGTTCCACTCGGTCGGGTGCTGTTCTTCCCATTCGGAAGTGACCGAGGAGGCTAGTCTAATGAATAAGATCTGAACAGTTGTTGTGTATCATTGGGATATTGGTTGTGCATTACTGGATAATCACTCACGTGATTCGCGTCCGAGGCTTGTACTATGGTAGCTCGGCGGGTAGAACATAGCATTGTGTTGTGTCTTTCATGTTAGACAATGACTCCTAACAACCTTCTCTAAAGCTCGAAAAATTCACTGCATTGAACCAGCCAAATTTCTGGTGAGGTCCTTTTGTAGTCAGACGGAAAACCCCACAATTCGCTTCCATCTCTGGGACCCAGTTTCACTGAACAAATTCTGGTTGCGCTTGAGTTTGCTTGGGCATACTATAAGTCCCGATCGGTTGTCACCCCTAACCCATTCAGCGATCGCAATATGATTTCATCTGTTTAGTGTGCACCCTTTTCGATTAGATAGTTACCGAGGTTCTCAAACCCGATCACGAAAAGTAATTGGATCCGCCTACTTCACTGTGTCCATACACTTTACAGTGATGCACAGACGGTGAGTACGCAGTCCGACCGCTAACGTGAACGCGGTGGAAGGCGGGGAGGGGCTTGGCGCGTTGGGTTCCACACCGATTTTATGACCACGAAAACAGGTGACACTTCTGAATGAACTAATTCAGGATGTGATATCGTGAAGCCCAAGCGGATTGTGTGCAGCCGTCGCCAGACGCGCTGACCAATGGCACGTCTAAAATCAGTTTGAAAAAAACGCTAGTTCGTTCCTTCGAAACATCACTAGTTTCGTCCTGTAAATGTTACGATATCGTAGTAACTTCGTTCAACAACCAATTATCTACTCAACTAAATCCTGAGCATTTAAGTGTTATCCCTTGTCCCGGTAGCCTTTTGCTACAATGACAAACGGCTGATGGGCCTCAGATCCGGTTGGAGATACACAGTCACGATCCAACCACATGGAGAACGATTTCCGCTGTCCAGAATACTCTTTCAATCCACACATAAGTGCACACACACACACACACATAATGTAGCCAAAAGGTACACGGGTGCGGTTGACCATAATATTGAGTCCCCCCGCCGCCCCCTCTCCTCTCCGCACACACCGGCAACTGCCTCACCAATTGTCGGGTCGACATAACACAACCGCTTTGATCACCTCGACTTCAACCATTCAGCTAACGTGGCGCGAACAGTATGAGATGAATGTGAAGTTCGTTACACGGAACTGTTCAGTGTTGCTTCCTTTCCATGGTGTGAGTAAAGAAGGGGTAAATCCGGATCCCACAGAAGAAAAAAACCAGCAAGGGGGGCGGAAGATGGGGGGAGTGACTGACACCAGTCTCCATTCAATTTCTATGCAGTGAGATTCATAGTTGTATAATTCTAACAATAAAAGCAATGACTATAAAAAAGATCGGCGATATTCGCGCGGATGGTTAACTGTCCTATCTGACCGGCAGGTAGGTTGGAAAAAGACTGTAATGCAAAGCTGCTAACACTTGCCATTGCTTCAAAAAAGGGAGATCACAACCGTTGTTTTGTTTTTGTTTTGAAAAACCCGTCCAGCAAATAAGCGTATCGTATTCTCTGATGAGATTTTTTAAACTAAAGCTATCATTTCGATCAAAATATACCGTTTCATTATTAAAGGAAAATGATACTTCCTACACTGTAATTCGTAAGACATTCGGTTGCGATTCTTTCAATTCCTTCAATTGGCAGCTTTGAATCGGCCTCGACCCACTTCTTGAATATGGTTCCATTATTATATAGCAAAAAGAAAGAGAAGAAATGAAAAAAATAAGAAAAAAATAAGGTGAGTTATCTGTCTGTCTGTCTGTCTGTCTGTCTGTCTGTCTGTCTGTCTGTCTGTCTGTCTGTCTGTCTGTCTGTCTGTCTGTCTGTCTGTCTGTCTGTCTGTCTGTCTGTCTGTCTGTCTGTCTGTCTGTCTGTCTGTCTGTCTGTCTGTCTGTCTGTCTGTCTGTCTGTCTGTCTGTCTGTCTGTCTGTCTGTCTGTCTGTCTGTCTGTCTGTCTGTCTGTCTGTCTGTCTGTCTGTCTGTCTGTCTGTCGGTAAGATCACGGGATAAGTAGGAGATAACAGTCATCTTGTAGAATCCAGTTCGTGAGGGATCGAGCCCAAGTTTAATCCAAGCGGACATGTCTGTGAATAACTTGCTATAAGGGATCTGTGAGATTCTTTTGCGCACTTCTCGTAGAATTTTAAAGGAAGTTCGCATGATGAGGGTAAGAACATTCGAACTGACATGGCCGTTATGCAAGTTTCATGTTAACTGACAAAAACTAAAACATGATTTGAGTTCACAGTTCACATTTCCTGTTTGCATCATTGTCCACTGCATTCATGAGTTCTGCTTCTTCCACTGAGCTATTGTATGCGGCTTACAGCTTTAGTTATATCCGCTAGAAATGTAGATGCGTAAGACAAACAAATGACAGCAACAGTTAGCTACGTGGTCTGTGCATCTTGTAGGATTCGGCGTACCGGTTTTTCGCCGACTACCGTTTCACTCCTGACTCTCACGAAGACCCGTGATCTTGAACAGCTGGATCGCCGAACACCACGGCTTTGTCAATGAGCAAGACGAAAAATCATAAGAAAGTGTCCCATTCGGGGACTTCGTGAATTGGATTTATCTTTCAACTTAAAATGAACACATAGACGTGTTGCTCACCGAGACAAAGCAGTTATGAGTCAAAATTAAATTGGACTTGAAGAGCTTCGTCACCAGTTGAATTCAGCTACACTCACGAGTACTCCAGAAGTAATCGATCACAGGATCTCATTCGTATTTTGGAGTAGAAAATTATGAGGTGAACAAAATTATCAATCACGAACGACAGCATGCGAATCACACAAATAACCGCACACAATGACTGGTGGTTATCACATTATCATAATTTTCATGGTCAATGATTACTGGGGCCCGAATTTGGGCGTTCTAACCTTGTGTGTGTGTGTGTGTTTGTGTGACCTTACACTATAAACTGATGGATCTTAAGTCATGTTTACACACCCTTGGGAACAAAAATGATGAAGAAGACGATTATCTCTTGGTTTTAAGTTCATCTGCAATGCACAGATTCATACTTGCGTATCTAGCCCGCTTCGAAGTGGGAGTGGTATTTCACAACAGTGATACAGTAAGGAGATAAGCCAAAACCGGGGAATCGGTTTCTCGGCCAATGCGACGAATCACGTTGACCTTAAAATGACATTTATCACCGGGAGGTTTTCCAGATGAGTATGAGCTAGCGCTGGTCTGTTCAAATGTATTCCCACCAGTACCCAGTTGATCAAACACCTGCAATAACCCATTCCGTAGTTTGGCCCAAAAGATTTAAAGCTCCCCTTACCCGTATATTATTATAACCATCGACTAAGTCTGAATAATTGTTTTCGTAGACAAGAATAGTAAAATACCTCCGGTAAAATCATATGGAAATAATACTGTTGTGCAGATGTTGTGCTATCAGTTTGAAAATCCTGTCTGATCAAATTTCAATGCAATAAAAGAGATCAAACTAGACAGTAATCAATCTCGGGGTCTCTCCGTGAAATCTCTGACGGAAAGATATCATTCATGCTGGTTCATAAAGCAGTTTTCGTCAGACACCAAATAAACTAAACCGTTTAGAAACATGGAAAAGTAGTTTTTCAGACTGGTTATCCGGAAGACCGCTAGTTCTTCTTATGTAAATACTGTATGTACTTGTTGCTGTTGTAAGTTAATAATGATGGATGTATAACAAGAGGATTAAAGTAGAACTAATTGAAAATCCTCCATTTCTGAGGTATGCATTTTTATTCTGCTGTAGAATATACGAACCAATCTTAGGGATGCACACGTAAGTGATGTAAATAGATCAATTGTTCCTACGTACATCAGCCGATCAGCCATATTCTCAGAACCGCGCAGCATTGTCTAAACTTACATATTTAAACTTGCTGTGAACGAAGTGGATAAAATGGATGGATTTTAGTATTGTCAATTCTTTTGTCACTATAGCTTAGCGAGTGGGAACGATGAGTCCAACGTAGATCCGATCGGTTCCCAAATTAGCATAAAGTCATTGTGCACAAGGAACGATGATCATGAAAATGACGCGGTGGCGATTTTCCGAATCTGAAGACGGCGGACCAATTCTCGTGATCCCTGCTCATTTGTCGACAAATGGTTTTCACACGAATTTAAGTCTCATTTGTTCATTAGTGTTTGCATATGCATCGTACAGCGATAAGTACGTCGACAAATTTCCAAAGAATGCATTCTACGTGCAACCAAGTAATCGGACTAAGTACGAAAATGCTTGATCTAATTACGAAATTCCAAACGCCTGTTTCAAAAACAGATTATCTTTGAAATGTCTCATTTCCCACATTCCAAGTCCTTTCCATTGGGAGGCAGTTCATATTCGCAGCTGATTCGTGGAATTCAAATTTAGAACAATTCGAAAAACGGAGAATTCAATTTCATCACAAGGTTCATACTTCCCTCAAGAGTCCAAATTAATCCCAGTTTCTTTTCGATGCTGAATTAATGATCGGTCCATTATCAACGGCTTTGGTACCACTTCGGTGGAGTGATTGTTCTTGTCCATGATATCCGTCATTCATCTCATTTTCTGAATTCCGTGCAATTCCCTCGGCCAGTCTGCTCAGCGATAGTCCAGGGGAATTAAAAACTTATTATTCTGCAAATAACAATACTAATAATTTTTGGCCGATCGATCCTTCAACGTATAGATTAACCTTGTTCGGTTTTCGCTCACTTATTCAGGTACTTAGCTGATTGGTTGCTTAAGCACTGTCCAAGTTGCTTGCTACTTTCTTGTCGGCTACGGCCGGGTTTTATGTTTACGCTCAGAAATGAACGGAGTGAAATCTCTGCGTGTTCCATCACTGATCGCAAGCTTAACATTAAGAAGAAGAAATGGCAAGAAGAAGATGAACAAAGAAACACGTGGGCGACGCTCACGAGTTTTCTACAAGCGTCGTCTTACAGCCCCCCCCCCCTGGGTTATACCAGCTGTCCGCTATGCGAAGCAGTTTTAACTCCCCTGGATTATGAAATGGACTGGCAACATACAATTCATTTGACCACAACAAACAAGACTGAATGATTAGAGCAGACTAGATACAAAAAATTGAACAGGGAAAAGTTGATGATAGCTTCATCAGGTGAAAAATTTTTAGTCTATTCTGTAGTGCACGAGATTTATATTTGTATTTGTATGACAGACTTTTGCAAGCAACATCCTTACATTTCGGTCTTAAGGGCTCTCACAAAACTGAGGTAAAATAAAAGAAATATACAAAACTGGGTGCTAAAGGTATATCAGAGTGAAAAAAGAGAAACAAAGCATCAACCAAAGGTAGAAACTAATTCCATTTTAGCCTTGGCTTTGTTGGACAGTAATCGGGCCTGATAGGGCAAAACAGAGCTCTTTACATACGGTAATACTGGAAGAAAGGTGTCTAAATTCGGATCTGGTGGCTGAGTGAGAACGACAAAGAGATAATTCAAAGTGCACTGGATGTGCTTGATCCTGTACTATTTTATGGGCTAGAGCTACACGAAGTTCAATATGTTGGTTGTCAAGTTCAGTCCAAAGGATATCAAAGAGGGGCGATGAAACAACGCCAATAATTACCAATCGGCGGCGAAAGACTCCGAATTCTTTTTTCTTAAGGGCGGAGACAATTATGGGTGAACTGTACAATAAGATCGGAAGAACTCATTGAAGAAAAAGTTTGGAAACAATTGTTAGCAGTGTTCGAAACGGCCTGAGTTTTCTTGTTTGAAAAGATAGGCGTGGCAGTTTACCGACACAGGGTTTCATGTAAGATGTCCATCTTAGATTAGTGTCTAGACCAACAGCCTGTTACTTGACAGAATATGTAGTGAAAGGAGAATTAAAATTGTTGAGAACACTTTCAAGGCACTTGGAAGGGTTCCGTGTTAAACCAGATTAGGTGGAAAACGTTCTAGTTGAGATGGGTTTTCATGGAAGATTCTGAACTCGGAGGGGTCGGAATAACTTGACAAAGAAGAACAACATCACCAGCGCATTCAGATATATTAAACTGGTGAGAAACTGGTAGGTCAATGATATACATGCAAGATAAGGGATACAGCACAGCACAACACAGCACAACACAGCACAGCGCCCAGGAGTACTCCAGAATCATTGACAAGGTGTTTAGAACATTTGCACTCTACCTTGGTTTTCTGCATTCTATTGTGGAAACAGTGAGAGAACCAGACAAGAATTTGTGGGGGATGATTGAAAGCTTCAGACTTTTGAAGAAGAAGAAGAAGAAGAAGAAGAAGAAGAGAACGAGGTACCGAATCAAAGGCTGGGAAATAATCAAGAAGCACACAGCGGACAGATCAGTTGGATCTATCTAGGGGTTTAGTAAGGAAGTGGAATAAGTAAATCAGTGGATCTTTTGGGTTTTTAGACGAACTGACAAGGGTCCGGAGTTATATTCGGGTGGGTTTGAAGGCGAGTAAGTCTAGCCTTCTCAACAATTTTTAGTGCTTCCGAAGTGAGAACTATCAGACGAAAAGGCTTTTCCTTGCTGTTTGTGTTGTGGTCCTTGGGAATGGGATAGTGGTGACTGTTCGCTAAAAATGAGGAACTGAAAAATTTGATGGGGGCTTACCCAACAGAACTGTCGAGGGTTTCACAAGCTGGGTAGCTCCACGCCTTAGAACTGCAAGGGAGAGTCCATCCTGACCTGCTGAAGATGAAGCTGTAGACTTGTGAAGGATTTTAAATACATCATAAATAGAGAAAGTCTCAAAGTCTGTACTAACACTGAGAAAATGACGGAGGACAATCAGTGGAAGAATGTATAAAAGTAGCATCTCAGTGGTCTACGTCAATGATATCGTTGCAATATTTAGTTTTCTGAACACAAAGTAACTTTACGCCGTGCCATAGAAAATTGTGATTCTTGGTTCTCATGAATGGTGCGACAAAGGACACATTCTACTGTTTTATCTCTTCCTTGATTTGGTGCCAGTAGTTTCTGACTTCCAACCTCGGAGCGACTTGTGCGCGAGTTCCTTTTGCCTTCAGAGGAACGTTCGTATCGGAGAGGTCACTCTACTACCTTTTGCAAACACAATTTCAATTGAGCTTCTAAAGTCGGAGATAGTGCTAAAAGTACCATTAAAGAGTTCGGCCCCTCGGAAGAGGAGAAGGAAAACCATTGGAAGAAAGAGCCGATGGTTACATTCAGTAGGAAGATGTTACTACGTGAAAAATGTCTGTGGTGATTCGGCAGGTGTCACACTTGACACGGCCTGGCACAGCATAGTGGATACTTTTATTGGGGAGCTTCAACCAATCAGGATTGCCGAGGGCAGGTGCGATAAAAGCTCCCTGTGGTTGGTCAATTTTTAATCTACTAATAACTTTTTCGATTATACATATTTTTGGAAGCCAGTTCTGCATTATAATTTGTGTTATTCCGCAGCCTTGGTGATCTTGCTACCTTCGTTTGCTTATTTTCGGGTGGGTGCGATTTCAGTATGTCCTATTAGTTCGGGTATTGTGAATGTTACAGTTGGCGTCTCGTAGGGGAGCTGTCCAGTATTGAACAGCTGAATCTGTACTCTGGTGCATTTGAAATTGAAGACTGGATGGAACGCTTTGAACTATGGCGCAGCGTACGAAAGGATGTGAAGAAGGAGAACCAGACTGCTTTCTTTTTGAAGACGGGCGGCTGTTCGTTGTAGTCATCGATGCAGAAGCTTGCATATCCGAGAGCCCCTGCTGCAGTTCCTTTCGACGAGTTGTAGGCTCTGCTGCCAGGCCACGTAGTTCCGATCAATGTCCAGGCTACCGAAAGTGCAAATTCCATTCACTGGTTTGTGGTCCCAACAATAAGTTCAGTGAATTCATCCTGGCACTTCAGACGCAGGCTGCGTAGTGTGTTTTCTGAGACCACTTGGAGACCCAATTGCGTAACCGCTTGCTTTTCGGAGTAATTCATCCGGAGTTGCAAAAGAAACTATTGCTCAATCTCCACCCCACGTACTCCGAAGCCCGATCAATCTGCGAACAATTCGATGATGTATCTAAAGCGACGGCTGAACATTCCGTAGTGCACTACCAACACATTCGTCCTCGTGAACCAGCCCGTCAAACACGTCCACCTAAGTCTATCAACAGGGAGATTCTTAGAAGCAAACCATTACCGCTGAATCGGTAATTTTCGTTGCTTCCGTAGTGCTGTATGCCATTCTTGTGGAAAGCCTGGTCATATTCGCAAGGTGTGCCGCCTATCCGTGAATCCAACCAATTCCTATACAGAACAGCCTAATTCTAATGCGGCTTGAAACATCAGTTCATTTTGGGCACCGGGAGCTGCTAGTCCATGATTCCGAAATCAGTGTTCGGCTTGATTCAGCCAAGTGTACTAATACAACCCACTGCTGTTCGTATTCAAGGTGTTACTGGACATCGATTTTCACTACAAACATTGTTCGGTTGGAGAGCGACCATACCCCGGTAGGATTCCTGATTTCCGTAGACATTCCATCCATAGTGGGTTTGAAGTCCCTGTGCCCCTTGGAGCAATTGGTAGCGCTGAAAACGACTTCCCACAATCCGGTGAATCAGCTTGTTCTTAAGCAGTTGATTGCACAATGCTCCGACAACAAGGGTAGCCTGGCGGTTGAGCCCGCGAAGTTGGAAGTAGATGGTGATCCGATATGTGTGAAGCGCCGAGTGTTGCCGTAAGGCCAGAAAGAGGTGTTCTAAAGGTGCTTACCAAGGTGGAACAAGAAGATGTCATAACGTGAGTGACTTCAGTCACATGAGGGACCCCGATTTTGGTGGCCATGAAGAGTGATGGAGAGACACCGCGGATTTGCTGTGGTTTTCGGATGACAATGAACCCACGATTACGGAGATGCGCAGCAACTACTACGCTGCCGGAGGACTTCATTAAATCCGTGCTCGGCAGCAAATGCTTCTCAAAAATTACCCTGGCTTATGTATACTTGCAAATTCCGCTGCATACGGAGTCTAAACTATTAACAACCACCAACACTCTTCGGAGCTTGTTCTAGTACATTTTTGCCATTCGGACTGCATATTTCTTCCGGCGTATTCCAGGTTGACATGGCCAAGTTAATCCATGGCATCGATAGGGTTATAACATATCAGGATAATGTGCTTATTTTTGGATCTACAAAAGAAGGACGTGACCACCGATTCCAACAGCTGCCGGAGCGATCTGTGGAAAGATACTCATCCACCAAAGCCACAAAGTACAAATTTGGTATCACTGAATTAGATTTCTCTGGTTTCACTGGTAATACAAACGGATACCAACTCGATCCAGATCGATTTCAATCACTAACTGGAGCTGAGCCACCTAAGAATCAGGCACATTTGGGGTCAATCATGGGATACCTGTTGTACTATTCCAGCTTCATTCCGAACATTGTGACATGATCAAGGTCGTTTTACCCTGTCCAGTCGTCTGGTGTGTGACAGTGGGATGAGCAGTGTGAAGAGACACTACACGGTCTTATTCAAAATATTGTCAACCAATCAATTCCAACCCCATTTGTGGCACCTAAGCGAACCATGATGATCACCGCCATGTTCGAAGTGGGGATTAGAACAGTTCTGGAATAGGACGGATACTCAGTTCTCTGTATCTCGCATCTTCTCAATGCTGCAGAGAGTTGTTATTCCCAGACACAGGAGGAAGCTTTGTTCGTTTTTTGGCCCGAAAATGGACTGTATTAGTACCTGCTTAGACTAAAGTTCACGATTGTCACCGGCTACTAAGAGTTTCAGTTGCTATATTACCCAAACAAATCGATCGCCAGATCAACGTCTACTATAGGAGACGTTCGAGAATGGCTGATGAACGTGTCTCCTATTCGATCTGGCAGCGAAATACCAACGATATCCCCTCTATCGGACGAACAGAGAAGACGCAAGTCGGTGTACAGATGTGAGGTGTATTCTATATATCGTGGCACCGAAACAGTACGATACGAGAGATACACCGAACGGAAAAAGAAACGCAAAGACTGTGCAGAGAGCGAACTGCGAGCGCGTACAATCGGAGAACGACAGAAAGTGAAAGTGATTCAAAACGAGGTCGACGGAAACCTCGGAAAAGTCAGTCCAGTAAAATGTACTCAACCGAACAACACAATGAGGTCGATATCAAACGTCAGAAAAGATCGTAGAGAAAACAGATCCAAAATGATGTCCAGAAAACGGTTATTTCCTCAGAACCATCGAGGTCACTACACTACTATAATTCAGCGATGGAACGGTGCTCGGACGTTCTGCGATTACGGTGTCTTGCATCAAGCCGGTAAGACAACCCCTCAAGCAGACTTACTGTCAACCTACTAGAGCTTCGCAACGGCAGAGCAGTACAGTTTCTTTTTCCCGGCTTCTCCTAAGTAGAGAGAGGAAATGAGGAAGTATACTAAAAGCTACGGCTCGTCCAGGATTTTGGGGATCAGGAAGAAGTGGGAACTTGGAATGAAACAGAAGTTTACTCAGTTCTTCGTACTGCGAGAGGAATTCAGTATCCACCCTGACTGCGTCCTTTGTCGAGGTGACCGGCTTGTCATTCCACCTCCAATGAGCAAGTCGGTTTTGGATGAACTGCACAAAGGCCTCTTGGGGTGGATAACATTAAGTAACTGGCTCGATGGATGTGCTGGTGGCCGGAAGTGGATGCTGATATTGGCATTACGGCAAACAACTGTGACGCATGTCTGCACGAAGTTCAGTCGAGGCCAAACAACTGGAATCCATAGCCCGAAAGCTACATTCCATGGCAGAGAGTTCATGCGGACTTCTGTGGCCCATTCCTGAACCGGTATCACGCCCTTGTACTGATCGACTCCTACTCTAAATGACCGGAAGTCTTCTCGACGAGTTCACCAACCACCTCGTTCGTAATCCAAGTGTTACGGAAATGCTTCAGCCGAGAAAGAATCCCACAGAAACTAGCCATCGATAATGGATCATAATTGTGCTCGGCGGAGCTGAAAAGTTGGCTTGACAGAATTGGATGTTGGCATCTACGTACTACGCCACACTACCCGTGCTCTATCGGTATAGCAGTGAATTTATTCGGCTCCATGAAAAGTACACTAGCCAGTCCGAGAAAGTTGCCTGACTTGGAAATTAGGAGTTTCGAATATCGGAATTAAACAGTGGTAATGAGTGCTTCACTTGACTAATAAGAAGCGTATAGCGATTGAAATGTAAATAGAGGAACTTCATGAGGTGTTATGCAAAATAAAGCAGATGATAATATCATGATATTCACCCCGGTTGTGATCGAAGGTGATTCGTTAGAAGTTTTGACAACCATACGGATTGTGTTAAGTGTGGCAGCCTCTGTGTATAACTACACTTCTCTGTTTCGTAGGTTGTATGGATGTACACTTTGTTGCTGTGTTAGTAGGCTCGAACGGTCGGAAGCGGGTGAAGTTGATTCCTTGAGAGTGGTATCGTTTCCATTCTTGAATTCGTTTATTTCCCTGGCGCTCTCTGGGTCCTCTAGAATAGCATGGTAACCCGTGGAAGACGGTAGATCTTGTGGTTGTTCCGGTCTGGCTTCCGTTTGTGACTCAGTCCCTTTGGGCGAAGCCAGCCAAGTGACACTGTTTCCACTTTGCCAGCTGCATGCAGAATGTGGGCGTACTGTAAGTTGCACATTATCAGCTTCACTTCTGCCAGGGAATAGTATTTTGAAGACCTAATATGTCGTTCCGGAAAGACAGAACCCGGGACAGTCAACCAGGATGGCTGTAATGTCCCAGGAGTTGAACGGCGAGTGTATCGAAGCGGTCGTTCGTGTGGGGTACTATTGGTCGCGGTGCGTAGGAGTGATTGCAGCGAAAGGAGCGAGCCCAGTAGTACCAATCCCCAATGAGTAGATTGAAGACCTCTGGTTTTTAGGGCAGGGAGTATTGTTTTCCACGAGGTGCCGTAGGGGCTTTCAACTTTTTCATTAGAGTGTGGGTTATAAGCTGTTGTGTGGCTTACCGCTATTCCTTTGTCGTGCAAAAAATCCATGAATTCCGTGGACATGAATGTTGCGCCGCGATCCGAATAGGTGAATGCAGGAATGCCAACAATGGAAAACAGTTGAAACACACGTTTTATAACGGTGGATTTAGACATGTTTGAGCAGGGAAATGTAAAAGGAAACAGGAATATTTGTTCACACTTGTTAATAGGCACTGATTGCGAGTGTATGAAGATAAGGGGCCATTAAAATCGATACTCGGTCTCTCAAAAGATTGCGTAGCTTTTATCAGTCGTCCTGGGGAGTGTTACAAAAATTTCGGTTTAAGCCTAGAGCAGATCTGACAGGAAGAGGTAACTCGTTGGGCATCCTCGACTGAAAATGGTAGATTTTCGATCGAATAAAATGAACCATCCTCGTGATATCTAGGTGTCATAATGAACTATGAAGTTCTCACGGTGCCCCAGTGCCCGCGAATGTTGCACAAACGTTGCGGGAAAGGGCGTCAGAAACAGTTGTTATTACCTGGGCCTGTAGATTACGTCGTAGCTGAATTCAGACTGTTCAATTCTCCACGGCTGGATCTTGTCGTTCTTGATTTTATCTTTTTTGTTCCATCGTATATAAAGGCGACTGATCTTTTGTCTGAAACTGGTCTAAAATGTCGGCCGGATAGATGGTGCCACCGTTTTTGCATCGCGTCCACGACAGTGTATGCCTCTTTTTCGACTGCGGAATGGTCCTTCTCGCTGGGCGTCAATGTAGGGGAAAACAAAGCAACTGATCGCTTGTTTTAGTTCAGTGATACGGCAATAGCAATGTCAGAGGCGTGGGTTTCAACTACTAGTGGTGTGTCATAGTCCACTGTGACAGCTGTAGCTTTCTGGACGTCCTTCTTAAGGATTTCGAAAGTGACTTGAACATGTCTTGGGATCGAAAATGTACTGTCTTTCACCAATGGATTAACTTTGTTGGGAAAGGATGGGAATCCACTGAGAATAGCAAGCAGACATTCCCACCACTCGTTGTTGTGCTTTCGCATCCAGTGGATGTAGCAACTCCTGCATGAGCCGCGTTCATTTAGGGTCCGGTTTAATCACCTCTTTAAGGACAAAGAAACCTAGGAAACAGATCTCTTTGGAGAAAGTAGTGGTTTTGGCTTCATTGAGCGTAATTCCATACGGCTTGACCGTGTGGAGAAAATTCCAAGATTATGGTCGTGTTCTTCTTGGGTTTGTCCACGGACGGTAACGTCATCTATGTATGCTAAACAACCACAGATACCTTCATTTTTGATTATTTGGTGGTACGTACTTTGGGAACAGGCGATGCCTTTCATCACCCCTAGGGGGATGAGTCGGAATCGGAACAGATTTATGCAAGCTTCAAACTCTGTGTGCGGTTTCTCTGCCTCGGCTATTAGGATTTGGTAATAGGCTCTCTTGAGGTCTAGAGCGCTGTATAGTTCGTACAGTGGAATATTCTCGACCATTTTATCCAGTCGTGGTAAGGTTCATGCATCTAAGTGGATAAAACGGTTGATGGTTTGACTGTTATCAATCACTATTCGTTGTTTGTGGTTAGCGTTTCTTGTTATGAGCACTTGAGCTGTTCATGGGGAAATCGAGGGTTCGATGATACCAACTCCCTGTAAGCGATCGACTTGAAAGCGTATAGGCTTTTCGTCTTCTGGAGCCTGGTGCCGTGATATGGTTGCGATTGGTCTGCAATCCGAGGATAAGCTGAAGAATAACAGCTGTGATTCTGTTTTGCCCGGCGGGTGATCCGCAGAGAGAGAGAAAGAGAAAGTGCTTTGCTGATCACAGAAAGGTATCTCGTAGAGACGAAGGGTATCGTGTCCAAGTAGTATGGATGCACAGGTTTGGTAATAAAAAAGTTCAAAATTTTTGTATGCTATAGGTTTATATTGGATAGAAGCACAGCAGTAACTCGTGGTAGAGCACGACAGTGAGTTCGGCTTCATAGTAGGCTGTGGTTCCCAATTATGAGAGCATAAAACTGTAGGAAAAATGTGGCTTCCAGAACTACCACTATCGACCAGCGCTTGGAGAGGAGTACCATTAACAAGAATACTGGTGATTGTGCGTGCTGAACAGTCTGGGGCTGCACAACAAACATGCTGGATAGCAGGGGGCGAAGGCAAAATTAACGCGGTGATTTGTGGGTTTGGACTCACAAACCCGTTGGAAATGGACCAGTTTTTCACACCTTTTACAAGTTGCTTCTAGGACTGAACACTTAAAATGGGGCTGTATGTTGTACCCACGAAAGTAGCATGTTTGACCGGCGGCTGCCAGAACAGATGTGCTGGAAGGAGTAGGGGATGTGACAGGTATACACTAACTGGAAGTAGTCGAATAGCAAAAGAGTGGTTGATTATTTGTGTATCATTGTGACCGTTTATGAGCCAGTTCGACGTATCTGGTGAGTTCGTATGCCTTTTCAAGACTTAATTCATGTTGTGCTAGAAGCTTTTCTCGGAATGTCGAGGACTGCACACCGGAGATTAGGGTATTCCGTATAGATTAGTTCGTATACTGTAGTGCGGTATTTGCTTTGAAATCATAGCCTTTCGGGAAGAATTTGAGTTTCTGTAAGAAGTGATCGAAGTCCTACCCGTTTTCTTCCTTACAGGTTTCCACAAGATGTCAAGCACATAACACGTTTTTATTCCGGAGGTAGATTTTCTGAAGCATATTGATGGCGGACCTGTACTCAGTATATTCCTAGGTATAATCGTGAACAGATCAATCCAAAAAGTGTGTGTGAATGTTCAGTTTATCAGGATTTGTGTTGCTTCTATGTCTTTAAGATAACTGTTCAGAGTACGGAACCAGTGATTCAATCGAGTAAGTGCATCTGGTGTGTTTGGATCGACACCAAACACCCTGGGTCGGGTAACAGAAGGACCCATGTTATTAGTCAGGTAAATTGTTATGAATGTGACAGCGGCAGATTAGGAGTTTCGAATAGCGGGATCAAAGAGTGGTAATGAGTGCTTCACTTGACTAATAAGAAGCGTATAGTGGTTGAAATGTGAATAGAGAAACTTTCATGATTGGTTATACAAAATAAAGCAGATGATTATATCATGGAAATAGGAATACGGCGTTTCCAAAAAAATCAACCAATACAATAAGGAAAACAGTCCAGCCTGGATACATAATGCATCAGAAAGTTCAAGAGAACAGTACGCAACAGATCCGATCGCCAAAGCATCTGTAAGCAGGCACGAAAGCTGTCAAACAAGTAAACAAGTGAGTCATTCATTGGCAAGCCCAAGCAGTACACGCGATCGAGTGCGATCAAGTAGCCCCGCTCAAGGGCAGCGAATCAACACACATGGACGGCTTCGTGCCAAAGTCCGATTGGCCACAGCAAGCCGTCCGTGGCGTGAGTGAAATCACGGCGGTATGCGTGCATGCGTACGTACGTGTATGACAGTAGTCGTAAGTAGTGCGTAAGACCGAACGTGTGTTAGGTACATCGTACGGTAAGCTCAAACACAATAGTGTGACAGGTAGACGGGAACAAAGACTCAATGTCAGTCTCACGCGGAGCTAACCACTGTGATTGGTGAAGTGGGGCAAAGCAGGGAGTGGGGTAGACAGGCGCACGCAAGTGCAAGGTCAGCAGGACAGGGGTGAATCACGTGCGAACACCAATGACGCATGGAATGGCCACACAATAGCATGCAACACCTAACTGGCCTCGGCTCTGTAACCGCGTTGTCTACTACAGTGGTGCAGTTTGGTAGTGCGATTTTCACCCCATTCACTTGTTCGGTTGGCAGGTATGACTATGACAGGACAGGGTTTCACCTGATAAGTTGTACAACTGACTGAGTTCACAGCTGTAATATCTGAGTCGTATGGGGTGTGCACGAGTGAACAGTGCATTTTTAGAATAAAACAGTGATTCTCCCCAAGGTTTTTCGTCGGATAACACGGGTAACCCTCAGAACGAGGGCACATGGTCCCAAGTTTGGATTTTCGAAATGAGCAGTATGGTGTCCATGCACGCTCTGTACGATTCAAATGAGATTACAGCTGCAAAAATCTGGGGGGTGCTTAGTTATGGGGATGCCTGGGCAGAAGAGTATCTGATGATTGACAGCAACCGCGAAATCGGTCGTGTGCTTCTGGGGGAATTTTTTCCTGTCGTCCAGATGCGAAAACGTGCTACTCACTTCGTAAAAGAGATCCCATTTTTGAAAGACCGGGTTACATTTTCAAGCCAAATAATCGACTTATACCGCTACTTAACGACTCACATACAGGCTTAGTAGGAGTAAGTTTGAGAAGGAATTTCAAGAACTATTCAGAATAGCAGATTTTTCAGTTCGTTGTTAACAGTGTTTGGATTAATAAGGAATATAGCGAGATAAGGAACCACAAATTATGTGACGGTGTTACTACTGGCGAATAAGTATTTTTAGTGGGAACCAGTAGACGTAGAAACACATTTACTGAGATCCGGATAAACGGGATATGACTGGTCATCCAGTATGTTGCAGGAAAGCTTCTGTTAAGCATGGCGGTGTTGGAGCTGACCTTAGGGGATCCCGCGAATTCGAGAAAGACGATTGATAGATGGGACAACAAGTTTGAAATATTGATCAAGTAAAAGTGACCTGACATTTGACACAATTTATTTTTACTCTCTTTTTTTTGCTCGGTTCCAACATAAACAAAGAGGAACACAATTTTCATGCGATCGGTTCCAGAATGATCGGTCCAATAGTGAACAATGTCCTACTTGTTTTGACTCTAAACTGTCTCGAGAATCCCTGTGATCATTAATCTTCGTGTCGAAGAAGAAACGCAGTTTACGAAAATCCCTTGTACCATAACTGTTGTCCCAATAGTAGCGCAATCGCTTTACCTCCACCATTTCGTTCCATTTGCATGGACGGAACCAAAGTGGTGACGTTGTATAAGACGAGAAGCCGTGGTAGCTCATAGATCATTTTATATATACAGCAGCCTGGGAGCTTAAAAGCAGCCGTTAATTTTACTTTCGTGACCTACAATGGAGCTAAGCCTATCAGTGGATATTAGTCCGACAAAAAGCAACATATGCACAATTTTGACCGTACAGGATGCAGTATCATCACTGCGATCGATTGGTTTATATGCTACCCCCAATATCTCACATGTGTACCGTCTGGCCGTTGCTTGAGTTTGTCCAGGCAAACCAGCATCTACGTTCGCTCAAAAAGAAGCGCATGGTAGACTGACTCTACAGACAAAGAAACAGGCAACAGATATCAGTGACGCATGCCTACATCCAGCGGCCGATGTTAGGGGGATGGATGGACATGGAAAGGGGATGTTGTGAACACTTACGGGCAGTGTGTAAGTGGGTCGGTCGGGCAGTAGGTGACGCATCGTGTGCACTGCGGACTGCCTTGTATGAGTCGGTCAACCACGCGTGTCGCACATAAAAACAGACATGCAAAAATAAATAAAATTATTTGCCTAACCAAAATCACCCTCTAATGATCCACATTTACATCCTTAATCTGCTGACTAAGTGTATGCCTGGCCTACATGTGTTTAATCCGATGTGGAGAAACATACCATACCATTCAATGAATCCTAGTGGGCTTGATGCCTGTTGAGGACGGTCTGTTTACGCGAACAATGAATTGCCACTTGTGACTGAGAAACACAAAAGAGAACAGCTCCACTCTTCTTGTTGTTCACGCAACTAGGGAGGAATTTTTTGGGTCAAAATTAGGTTTGATATACTCACCGAAACAGTCAAATCTCATGAAAAAGAACGATTGTTCCAGTTTGATAGTTTCTAGACAACACGATAGCTACCTTTATTCATCGGGTTTAGGACATACTTTTCACGCATCCAAAGTAGTAACTGCATGACAAAAGATATATTTTTCAGTTTTTCAGTCGAAACTGAATTACTCTTAAAACAGGTTGGAAGGACTGTTTTGAGACATCTACTTGACTACTACTTGACTACTTGACTACCTGACTAAACTCTGACTAGAGATTGCAAGGGTTTGTCTTCTACGAGTCACTCAACAACTGGACGACAGTCCGTTACCGATGGACTCCTCACAAAATGCAGACCAAGGTACATGTTTTCCATTCGATACTCACCCTAGGACGATAATTTTCTGCCATTAGGTTCATGGAGCTTGAAATCTACTGAAAAGACTGATGACTCGGCAGACATCACACGGGACACAGCCCGGTTCAGCTTCGTATCCTAATACGCCGATTAGCTCCAATCAATCAGGATCGCCGTGAGCAGGTATAACGAAAGCCCAATAGGATTGGTCGACTTGGGATTTACCACTTATCTCTTTTGCACGCAACTTATTTGGCCAAATCAATTCTGCAATAGAATAAAAGCACAGTTTCTCTGCCTTGGCCTTCTGGCTATTTAAATTCACGTAGTTCTAGTATGGAGCAATTCCGATACGTCTTTATTTCAGCTACTGTAAATAGCACAGTAACCTCTTCAGGGGAAAGCATCGGAGACTACATGTTTTTGTCTGAGCAACTAGCAGATTGTAACTGCTGAACTCACGAGAACTCAATGTGATACAATTGCATTCGACGCATTTATCGTGAAGAAAAAATGCACATGTATGAAAGTTCATGCATTGGGAAAGATTAGTGTGACATTTTCATAGCATGTAATCTTCACTCGATGTTCGCAAATGGCCTCAAACCTGCCAAGTCTCTAAATACGGTTTGGTCTTTAGGCGTACGGGAGCGAATAATTCGATCTCTAAGATAATTGTCTTGCTTTGACTACCTATTTTCATGGAGAGCACACTTTGCTTATATGCAAGCTGAAATCAACAAAGGTCTGAAAAAGTACTAAAAGATCTATGTACGTTATGAACTTTCACACAAAAATAGACGCGTAGAGTGACTGCGCTTCTTTTGAATAACATTCATTTACATTTACCAAGGCAGCTTTAAGACATGAACACACATTACAGACTTCGAAATAAAGTCCTTTTATTATTTCACCTGAACGTTTTCGTAAAACCGTGGACAGCTGAATCTTTTTGAGAATATATATGGTGGCTGGCTCAAGTGATTTCATGCTCAGTGTTTTTACTCGCCTAGAATTTTGATGCAAGACTGAGAAATGGTGCAACAATGGGAAAGTTCATAGTCTGCGTTGTTGTTCGAGAACCCAGAAGTTCTCCCAAAAATTCACATAGGCAAACCGAAGAGTATGTCTGTGCGCAAAGCTCCGTTCATAGTGTAACCAAGGAGAACGACTCCCTAAAAGATTTCCCACACAAACTCTAATCTGTTTAAATACGGGTTATATATAACACGTTGGCTTACATATGGATCGCATACTTGAGTGCCTGCGAATCTGAGGCAAGGATTCGGATGGTAGAAATACTTGTGCTTCGAAAACGACTAAGCGTACGTCTGTTTTGTACTATGATTATATTTTTCAATATTTTTATAATGACTGCGGAATAAGCCCATCATAGTACTCAGAACACGAGTTGTAGGCGAACATATTCTCAAGCCATTACAATCACATTTACATGAAAACGAATTATTAAGAAGAGTTGGAAAAAGTCTCACTAAGTCAGTGTGGATAATTAAGGGTGAGGGAGGATGGAACCCCGTGTGAGTGACCAGACTATGTAACCGGTGCTAATTAGCTTACGTCACCGCTGCGCCCGGCTGTGTAACACAGTTGAGTGTTGGCCATGGGAGTTTTAGTGTTTGGACTAATTTTCGCTGCTCGCAAAGCTCAGGCTTCAAGAGGCGGATGACAATTGCGTCGGTAGTTGCTAGTATCCGGAGCCTAATTGTTCTTGACACGTGTTGTGGGACCCGGTAGACGACTTTGAAGGCGGACTGGATGTCGATTGAATGCCTAGTTTCTAACAAGTGCGAGACGATTGAACTTAATACTACTCAATTGCCTCCGTGTCTAAGCCACTTCTTGCTGACATTTTCATGGCAAAACTGGAGACTCAACATTACGCAGAACAATAAGTCGATTGGACCACTACTACCGATATGTGAATGATATATTTTGCATAGCTGATGCGCAAACCAACTAAGTTGATATATCACGCGAAATTAACACTACACACCCCGCAATCAGGTTCACCAGCGAGATGGAAGAAGAAAATTGCCTACCGTTTCTTGATGTACACCTAACCAGACGATCTGATGGCTCGATCCAGAGCAAGGTGTATCGGAAAGCCACCTGGAATGGCCAGTGCACAAACTTTCACAGTTTTGTGCCACTTGGTTACAAACGTAATCTGATACGCTGTATTCTACACAGGGCGAAACATCTGCACTGCAGATACTCTAGAGGCCGAGCTATCAAACATAAGGAAGACGCTACTTAGCAACGGTTATCCTGAGAAATTTATCCAAAGAAACTGGACCGAACGGATAAAACCAGTGAGAATCACACAAGCAGAAAAGAAAGTATTATTCATCCGACTCCCCTTTAAGGGAGATGTAGCAGCAGATAGAGTCTGTAAAATTTTGAGTGCCACTGTTAAGCTCCCCTTCAACGCTGCCAAGATCGGATGCTTGTTTTTCACGTCACCAATAATCCGATGTGAAAATAAAGATAAGCTGCCCTTGTTAACCTCATCCATGATCATCTATCAATTCAGATGCACCTGTGGTGCTACTTACATAGGTCGAACTACAAGACAGCTATCAAAACGCATCAAGGAGCATCACCCACGATGGCTTAGACACGGAGGCAATTGAGTAGTATTAAGTTCAATCGTCTCGCACTTGTTAGAAACTAGGCATTCAATCGACATCCAGTCCGCCTTCAAAGTCGTCTACCGGGTCCCACAACACGTGTCAAGAACAATTAGGCTCCGGATACTAGCAACTACCGACGCAATTGTCATCCGCCTCTTGAAGCCTGAGCTTTGCGAGCAGCGAAAATTAGTCCAAACACTAAAACTCCCATGGCCAACACTCAACTGTGTTACACAGCCGGGCGCAGCGGTGACGTAAGCTAATTAGCACCGGTTACATAGTCTGGTCACTCACACGGGGTTCCATCCTCCCTCACCCTTAATTATCCACACTGACTTAGTGAGACTTTTTCCAACTCTTCTTAATAATTCGTTTTCATATAAATGTGATTGTAATTTTTATAATGTTCTGAGTCACCTACAGCTGGTTGTTCCAAAGAATTTACTTTCTGCGTCTATTCGCGTCCTTGTGCCATCATGTCACGAGAAACGGTGGATATCATGGATAGATTAGAAGTGCATATTCTATGAGGTCATCAAACTAGTTTCAGGCTACATGTGACGCTATATTCTTTGACGGAAACCTAATTACCGTTTCTTTCCGTATAAGTACTCCGTTTACCGCACAGACAAATCAGGTGCTTGCTAAACACGTGCTGAAGGGAACCGCGTTTACACATTCTAAACGATCGTCGACGTGCCCGAAGTGCGTTACAGACACGTATTGGATGTGGGTGAGCATGACGGCTCGCTCACCTGACCGGTTGTGTTTGGACGTTAGCTGTTGTTTGACCTTGAACGCAAACCAACACACTAGCTGCTCATTGGTTTAACGTGCTCGCTTATCGTATTAGCATCTGAAGTGACCAATCAGCAAACATCTGTGTTGGTAATGCTTTGCCGACCCAATGAAACCACTTGCCGGTAGCTCACCAGGGCGTAGTTTCGCGTGCCTCCCACACTGTGACGGTAGAACGTCATGCAGCTGACGGAGTCTAACGATGGTGCGGAACCGAGCTGTGATATAGTGGATGAAAATGCCACGGCTAAAGTCAAGCGACGCCCTTTCGGAAGCGCATTACGGAGCAGGTTGAATAATATTGTGAGTATGTATGTACCGTCAACCTCTAGTCCGGTATCCCAAGCGGAAGCAGAAGTCGATGAACACACGGAATTGCTCTCTAGCACGGATGCGAAACCGGATCAATCGACAAACAAATCAGACGATTTGTACTCGATCCGTCTCATTTACACCGGAGATGTTCTCATCAAGTGCATTAGAAACGAAGCAAATGCGTCTTCGTTTTTACCAAAAGAACAGTCACCTGAAGTTGCAGCAGTTGCAGCTGATAGTCACACTATTTACCTCTGCTTGGATCATGTTCCATATGTATTTTTGTTGAAGACTCCCGAGGCAGATTCAGTGCATACTGTTAACGAATGTGCGAACCGAGATACAGCAGATCCAAGCCCTATCAAAGGATTCATTCACCTCACTGTTCCTGGAATTGGTGACCTTGTCCCACGGGAGCTGTGCGTGCATGCCCCGACATCAGAGACTCGCGTATTGTATACTGTGGGTTGGGTCCTACCTACGGGTGTGGAAAAATCGAGTTCTGTTGATTTGAGGAAAAGACAGTGGCTATTAGCGAAGTTCTCTCTCACTGGACAGTTCCTAGCTCGTACGCGAATATACTCCTATCAGCGTTATTCCGGAATCACGGTAGATTCGACGGATGGAAAATTGCTTTTGGCCTGCCCGATACTATCAAATAGCCATAATGTTAACGGTCATGAAGTCACCAAGGAAACAGTTGAAAATTCAGCTGGACAGTTGTGTAAACTGACCCCCGGATTTGAACGACGTGTATTCTCAGTCACTATGGGTAATGACTTGGCCGTCTACCGACCTGATTACGTATCACAGGAATCCGCTGGACGGTGCTGTTGGGCATCGGTACAGAGGACATCCAGAGCCAATGAGAACTCTAGCGACAATAATCAAGATTCCGCCAAGGTGGCTGTTTCTCGTCGATTGTTTGCTTTTCCCGGGCGTCAGCTGGAAGGAACTGATAAGCGAAGTCCACGAGAGTGGCTACATGTGATGTCCTGGGATTTTGCTGATTTGAACCCGGGCCGAATCTCCACATTTGATGCCGATCGTTTGTTAGTTGTAGACGCTACGACAGGTACACTCTCCTACATCACTTGGCCAGATAACCGTGACAAGCCCACATTACATCGTGTCACGCGACCCAAATCGAGACCGATCAGATTGATCTGCACCAATCATCATGTGAAGGCTGCGTATCCCCCGGTCGCCTACTTTGTCTCCGGACTAGATCTTTACTCGTTTCAGTTTAATTGAAACCGAGAAACTGCTTTTTGATGCACACGGATATCAGAGGGTTAATTTGACGTGTGACATCCTGTTGAACTTTCGTTGATTCCACAAACCGGTTCGTTTGGCAATCACTTATATATGCACATACCCGTCTATCAACCCACTCATCCATCCACGAATACAAACACGTGAGTCAAACCCATCTTTCCCTACTGTACAAATAATTTCTGCCTTGTTCACGGACATTGAACCACTACTCAAAAGCGTACGGTTTGTTTCTTTCACGGTGGGCTTCATCTGCTAACCCCAACTGTTTTACCCACAAATCCTGCCGTTCTTGTCATTCTGATCTTTCTTTGTCCCCATGCATCAGCTTGAGTATTTATGCCACGTTTATTTCGAATTGATTACACGCATACGTGCACTGCTGTATATTCTATTGTTTCGTAGTCTAGAGCGAAATTGCGTGGCTTATACCAGGTTCAGAGTTGCGTGGGGGAACGTAACTGGTGGATGACACAAGTCAAATTAGTATTCCGTAGTCCTCCCTACCTATTGCCATGAAACTTCCAACTGTGCTTTGACCACAAATTGTTTCTGGTGTGTCCGCACTGACATCTGTTTTCCTTAACAAGATGGCGAGGCGTGGGAAATAGTTCTGCTAACCAAACCAATAATTCAAATGAATATATACAACACGTGGACCACCTAAATAGTCTGTTGATGCGGTCACACCTAAAGATCGACTCTCACGTCCCTTCTGGTCTCGTGTCTGCGTCCGTTGGTTTGTTATTCTATGAGCCATTCTAGCTCGATTGGTTCGATTGACCCGAATGACGTCTTGCTCTAAGGGTTGTAGTTTGGGTTGCCGTGCTACTGACGCGGATTCTGCTATGGCCAGCATATTAATCGGTTCGATTTAGTTTGTCTGCCTCGGTTGTTCTGATAATACCCCCGTCGCATTCCGGTTCTTAACTCACTCGACTGTGTGGCCGCTTACATGCGTCACCATGGCAATATTCGCTACGTTGTGATCGATATAGTCTACATCTGTTTTTAGGCATGCCTTCATTATGATGTTCCGATGGTAGTTTCTTGTCTATAAAATCATCCGGTTCTTTTGTCCTGCAGCACTGGATACTGTTCCCATTTCTATATACCAGTTTATCCTCTGCTGCTCCGAAATGTCACTTGTAAGGTCGCGAATAAAAATGTTCATTTCAGAAAGAGGAGCGAGTCGGGGAGGGTGCTGACAGACTATCTTAACCACAAAGATGTAGGGTGAATTTCAGTGAATAATGACATTAGCCCAAATCGCTTTTCTAGTATTTGATCCATAAGATATTGGATGTATTCTTCTTCACACTTTGTAGTTGTTTCGCTACCCAGTGTCTCTTTTACCACGTTCTTGCGCATGAGTGCAGTGGAAGGAGTGCATACCGCATAGTCTCAAAGGTCCACTGCATTATTAGGTATTGCCGGCAACCAGATCTTGAGAATTGGAGTGAGTCCCAGTGGGTCAGGCTTAGTAATGAGCCGGAAGACTGTGGATCACTGTCTATCGCCAAAGTGACCGGTGACGGTGGGATTCGAACCCCTGATCTCCGAGGTTGTAAGCAAACACTCTAAATCACTCGACTTCTACTGGTCCATCGGTCGGTATTGCTTTCCTCGAGTGGAATGCTCATGTATACAGATGACTGGGCAAGAGAGTACAGGGTATGCATACCTGATGTGCCGTAACAACCGCGAAACCGGTCCTGTGCCGCCGGGGAAATTCTGCCCTGTCATCCAGATACAATAACATACTACTTACATCAAACGTCGAAACTTGGGACCGTGTCCTCATTCTGAAGGTTGTCCTTGACTAGCCGACAAAGTATTTTCGAAGAACCGCCTTGTGGTTCTGAACGTGGACTCTTCGTCCATGCAAGCCTCTCACGATTCTAGTGAGATTTAGGTGGTAAGACGTCGTATTTCTATCTATAAGTCAAAGCCACAATCTTTCTGCCGTACCACGGCAACCAGAGGTTTCCCCAATCTTACCGTTCACCTATAGCAGGCAAACAAAATGATAAGCCTCTTTTGACGGATATTTATTCCCTTTGGCACTTGCATTGAACATTATGCTTGCGCATTAAGGCGGAGGAAGGGACATACCTTATGGCTTCAGACACCTACTGTGCCATCTGGGATGACCATTAAGAGAGGTAAAGAGCCAGCCAATAGCAGACTAATGTCTACCATCATCTTTTGGTCTTCTTTATCGACTCTTGCATTGTTAAAAACAGTATAAAATCATGAAGTACGTTCATAGAATGGGTGAATTCGTGTCGACCGACTGCACCTAAAGACCACAGGGTTAACGAAAAACGTCGATCGATTAAATTCAGCCTACTCGGTGTAAAAGCAGGCTAACTGGTTCCGTCTCATTGGCCAAATAATTCAGTTTTTAAACGTTTGGAAAAGTTCACACAAAAAATCAATGTAAGTTTAACATCTCATGTGGCATCATCATCAAAAGGTTAATCATCATGCAGTAGATGTTCATGTGACTTACCGATAGTTATCTGTTCAATCTGAACGCGTGATTTTTTTTTTGTTTTCACTTAACACTGGACTCATTGGAAAAGATAAAAAACATGAAGGAAAAGACATTTGTTATACGTAGGTTCAGTGACGTCGGAAAATCGATAAATAGTCAAGCTCATTGGTACCCTGATTAACCATTATATGCAATGAAGTCAATCGTCTGAACACAGTTGACCAAAACATACAGAACAAAAATGTCTACAAACAGGGAGAGAAGATGAGAAGGACTTCAAGAGTCTCTGTTTGAACTTTTGCTCTCGATTTTCAATTATCTACCCACGAAACGAATTTTATGATATTTTGGCCACACGATTTGCTTCAAATGCTCTGAAGTTTACGTTACTTGTCACCTCCGTTATCGATTGGGTACGAAATGACTGTTTGTTTCCACGTGAATAGTTGAAGAGATTTGGTCCAGTTTTGAGACAAGTAAAGTGCTGTGTCAGGCATGGTTGAATGCGGCTAATCAACGGCGTTGACGGTTTTATTGGCGGGGCTCTTGTGCTTATCGAACAGAAGTGGAACAGACTAGTTGTCATATCGTTCCGTGTGTGCATAGATATGAGAAGAAAGAGACAGGATCTTGAATATTCACAGATGGCGTTATTCATTGAGTCTAATTAATTATTTTCTATTTGAGTAAATGCTTCACATTTTCCCCATGTTTGAGAATATCTCGAATGCGATTTCGATCAGTTGGAGAGTGTGTAAGAATTCAGATTTGCACTCGTTGTTCTTCATGTTGACGGCTATATCTGAACCGAGACCCTTCAGGGCGGCTTGACCTGGGCTAGCTTGTACACCTTTCAAATTGGTCAGGGGTAATAATTTGTCGGTGACTTCTTGGTTTTGTGCTGTTGACTATTTTATCTAAGAAAGAGAACGAGTGCGCTCAACTCACTAGTGTATGGACAGCTTGGTTCGCATCCTTGTAGTGTCTTCAATTTATCATAAGGTTACTGTGTTCCATTTCCTTGGAAAGGTTGAATATGCATTAAATAATTTATCTTAATCGAAAGACTTATGGGGACTTACTTCTCATGGAATCAATTTCCAGGACATCTGTCAACGCCGCATCATGTATTCTGTGCACCTAGTCTTAATACGTGCGTTCGCGTCGTGACGTCTTTGTTCATCGCGGCGTTTTGCAGAAGTACATGCACATGGTCACTTCGGGCACTTTAGTGGCAGTTAGCTTCCATGGATCTGCAATGGTGATCTGTGTTACTAGTGCACAGACTATTGGAATGAACGTGAAAAATATTTTTTTCGGGTTTTAGTTGCTCGTTGTTGGTCTTCCAACCCTTAAAGCTGTTGTGACTCTAAGAAAATGATGGACGGCTGTTTCTGCACGCGCATACAATATGTTCGAGCTCGATGAGTAAAGTATCGCCAAAAAAACTTATGGGTCTGATGGGTTTTGTTCGGAATTCGCTTGTGAAACTTCGTTTTTACGATATGATGAACCGCTAACCCTGCGAAACTCAGAAATATGGATGTCTTGTATACACGCGAACCGTATTCTCTACTATTAGTGCTTTTGTGACAGTGTCGGAAGAGCGAACTACTTCCTACGCACCTCAATGATTTCCAGCTGGAATACCTACAAGCATTTTGCCCAAATGATGTTTGAAAACGAAAGTCGGCGAAAAACATTCATTTCGTCCTGACTCACAGGCTGCGCGAGTCTGAAATCAGGTCAAATCCGAGCTGGTTAATGATTTGAGCTTTCCTGTTACATAAATGAAAGCTCTTCCCCCACCCCTCAGTCAGCTTCCGCTACATTGAACACATAAGCCGAAGTGACCAATTCTGATGTTAAATCGTGAATCTTGGTAAATGACTTATATCGAGGGCACCACTGATTTTGAACAAATGTTGCTGACGGATACCAGTTAGGTTTTCAGTAAAATCAATAAAATAAAGAACGTCCATCTGTCATTTTTTACTCTTTATGGAGCAAAATTCGAGGTCCTAATCGCAGTGGTAGATGGATAGATAACCGTGATCCCAGACACCTGGAACGTTGCCGAATTGGTCGATTGGTAAGTACCCCGGTAGCACAATCATCATCTGTTGGCTAACATTACCGTCTGTGATAGACCCGCTCCGTGGCTATGCAGACCACAGGTGTTGATTGACAGTTTTGACCTGACCTCGCTCCATAAGGTGTTACGCACGGGATATAGTCTGTTCGAGGAGAGGACTGTCTGATAGAGTAGCAGTGACGCATCCATAGTGACCGCGGAGTGACCTCTTTGGAATTGATCCCCTATATCCGTCAATTGTGGAGAAAAAGACGTTAGTAAGTTCCCAAATCTGTAATTTTTTATGTAACTATTTGTAAGCCATAACGTGAACCAGAGTTTCGAGTGTGCTGTGTACCTCAATAAAGCCTATCCTATAAAGGGAAATAATTTATCAATTAGATAAGTTTTGCACGTTAGATCTTCGCCGATACTTAAATATCAGGTGAAGTGTTGTTGGCTATACACATTTCTTACCAACAACAGTCATATTTAATGACCATGTACTGCCGGTCGAGGGGTTTCGATGTTCATTCTCCATCGGTACCATCAGTTCTTCACTTTGTACGTGAACTTCTCGAGGAGTGTCAGTGCTTGGACTGCATCGACTCTGATGGAATCGTCGGATAAGCAGAGCTGCCCAGAAAACTGTATAAATAATATGTATTGGTCACGAGGACACTTAGCATACTTCCACAGTTTACCCGTTTTAGAAAAACTCGTATGCTGGGTATACCTACTGGGACGTTAAGCTAACTACTGGTTGGAAGCTTAAAAGTGGTCGATGTGACAAGAAGAGCAGAAAGAGAAAATGGCTGAAATCCATGGGTTCCACTTACTTGGACATCAGCTTCTGCGTCAGAGCCACTTTTACACTTTGTCAATCAATTTGATTTATCTTCTTATCATTAACCGTCTTCTGTTCCATGGCCAGTTAAGCATGAAAAGTGCAACAGATAAACCAAACGAACACTAGGACCAAGTATGGAGGTGGTAACACTGACCCAGAGATTACGAGCGCCTAATCAAACCAAGACCCATCTGTAGTATGCGGGATGCAGTGTCTTCCGTGGGGGTTGCACGTGTACGATCTGCAAAGACAGAAAGAAAACTCGGTGAGCCGGAGCTCAGTAAGTGCATCAGCAAGCATCAACACTTACACCGATAAAGATGAAAGTGGCGATCTGTCTGAGCGTACTACACATCAAGTTCCATATGTGGCCTGGCGGGGGAAAGACTGTCGACCCAAAGTACTCATCTAGTCCACCCAATCCAGCGAATTTCTTTTTCAAATTGGGTTTATCCCGGAAGCAAGAATAAACACCACATGGCTTCACTGCTTGATAAATACCTGTTCCAAGAAACAATGACTGACTGTCAGGTGCATGAATCTAGTGAAAATCGCTTAACCTGTTGTGACCACCATTTTCAGATCGAATATCGCAGTGTATCAACAGTCTGTTGTGAAACCGTTGTTAATCATTCGCACTGTTATGCCAGTGAAGTCCATCGATCACATGTATCCATCTTATTGGAAACTCTAGGATGCCAGCCTCACCCCCCCCCTCCCCCACCCAAAGCAGTTGTAACAAGAACATGAAATTTATGGATGCGGATAAGTCACGCTCTCGTGAGACGTGAATATGTATGAACAAGTTTGCGTGCGTCTGTGTATACGAAATCCCGTATCGAGTAGAACAATGACTCGTCGCCGTGTCCCGTCAAGGTCCCGGGTTCCGACAGTGGGTTGAACACACTTGAACTCACATCTACACGTCAAGACGACAAACGTTTGTTAGACGAGGAACAACTGATACTCGACTTTCATGTGTTTCTTCATTCACCTAGCCGAACTCCAGAAGTAGTCGTCCCAATCAAAATTCTTGACCAGTAATTACAGTTTCTATTGCCTTTTTGCTTAATTTCCCTAACGGTAGGATTGATAACCCATTAAGCTGGGTACGTGGGGTGGACAGTCCGGTGGCGGCACGTATCGCATCCCCACAATCAACGAATGGCCCGTCTACGTCGAGTGGGTTGTTCATATGGTATTATTCATCCCTATCCAGTCAGTTGTACAGACGCACAGAAATTCAGCACTGAGGCATTTGACAATGATAGACCTCATCGAAATACAGTCCACTGATCAGTAGTAAGAGAACTGTGCCGTACCTCTGTTCATAATGAACATCGGTCTAATCAACCGGGTGACGGGAACAGGAGATAGCGAATGTGTGATGCGGCCTACCTGTAATTCACAAACTCCCACCGTCCATCAGATCGGTTATCAGTGATCGGAAGACAACTGGTGATGACCGTATGATGAAGACAGCGAACTGAATATTTTCGGGAGGGTTCGAATTTCGTCGCACCCT
Organism: Fasciola hepatica; assembly: GCA_948099385.1. Classification (NCBI taxonomy): domain Eukaryota; kingdom Metazoa; phylum Platyhelminthes; class Trematoda; order Plagiorchiida; family Fasciolidae; genus Fasciola; species Fasciola hepatica. Next base: position 12,385,087 of record CANUEZ040000019.1, read on the forward strand.
CCGCCTCAAACGTACCGCCTCAACAATCTGTGATCAGCCGTGTGGTCAATCCTACACTATTCCAAAATTCTTTCACAGGGAAAAGAAAATGAAAGTTCGGGAATTAGGGAAATATCTGAGCAGGCGTCGAGTTCATTCATTGATACCAAAAAGCAATTGTTGGATAGGCCCAACCAATGATATGTACTAAAAATAGCTTCATCCTGGGGGTAGGACCGAAGCTGGGAGTAAGTACTGCTCTTGGGTTTGTTCTCAATGTTTTCGTTAAAACAAAAATTACTTAGTGATGTTAGACGGTTCAAAAGTCAATCAGAATGCCACCTGGTTGTACTGGGATGATCGAATAACCTGGGTCCCAAAATACCTGATTAGTAGAATCTTACTCTGATCGCTAAATACAAATCGTACCATGACTGAAAGCATTCCGGTGACTTATCGCTACATAATAAAAACGATACAGTAACCGCTGATCGAATTTTTCACCAACCAGTATCAAAGCTCAAAGCACATCAAAAACTGTGCAACTGTTTCACCTAGCTTGATAGGAATTAAGAGCTACAAAATACACATCCACTGAGTCCTAGTCGGTACTCGAACCCGGAGTGGTTGATCGTCAGTGACACACGTTAACACTAGGTTATTTAGACTAGTTCTCAGGGGCTTGTCTAGAGTCAACAATGAGTGATACAACGCCCTTGGAGCCAGACTTTGGACTTTAACAGCTCCTAACTCGCACAGTGACCGACTCCAACGTCTGAGGTCTTCTCTGTAGCAGAGGTCTTAGTAAAACAAATAGTTCAGTTTCGCAACTTGAAACGAAAAAAAATACATCTGGAGTTCCTGCAACTGTAATATTCTTTTTTGTTTTATTGGTTATCGAATCAATTAGCGTGGGACGAACAGGCGTGTTTCGGAACCCGATTGTCAGCCTATTCGCATCAGCATTGCGGACTTCATCATCGTTGTGACAGGTATCTCAACGTAATCCGGGCGCACCCGTATAAGTCCGGTCGAATAAAAATGACCTCCATTGGTTTCAACTACCATATTATTCTGGACACAGTTACACAGAACGCTACTATTCGACTGGCTAAAGTCAAACCACTGTATTGATTGGTAGCGACTGTAAAGATCAGAAAACGGTGCCTAGAAAAAAGCACTGTAATATTTGTTTTCCTTTCTTCAATTCTCATCCTTGTCACGCCCTTTCAGAACAGTCAACATGGCTTTATAGTTTCTTGTAATTGACCGAAGACCACAGTAAACGCAATTTAGGTCGCTCTCGTCCATGCGGTCCGTTGCGTAATGGTGGATTATTGTTATTATTTTGAATCAATCGAGTTTTCTAAAGGCGAAGATCCATCAAGCTACCTTTTGCTATGCATAGAACAGCTCTACTCACATGCATGTAGGTGATGAATTCGACCGTGCAAAAAGCGACTTTTTCAGAAACAACTTTTCCGGTCAATTTGTTTCGTTTACCTGGCGCTCGTTGTTCTGAACTGTCCCACTAAGGCGACAAAAAACTCGTCCTCGCTCGCGAACAATCTCATTTATTTGCGTAAAACGTGAAGGCTATATAGGGCGCTGATATTCGTACCCAGCCGTTGTGCAAAACATACTGGTTCGACTGGCGCGGGCGACCAAACCGTCTAATGGGCTGGTGTTGAGGCTAAGACAGCCTGGCAGGATTCATCTCTCATTTTATCGATCCTCACCATCGATCGGCTATCCCGTCACTCGTGATTTCTTAGCCGCACGCCGTGGGCTCGGCACTACACAGGTACTGACATGCTATCTAGGTTGTTTACCAACAGTGAATCAGCTCATATCCTCACTTGTGAACGAGCTTTGATGTACTTGCAATGTATAAAGCTATTGTGAAATCCAATTTACAGAATGGAAAGCACCCGATGGCTCGGGTTACCGCTTTTTGATCTCATTCAAAACCTGATAGATGAGAGATATCAAAAAGTTCATCAGCGGTCAGCGGGGTCAAAACTGATCTGCTATCAACCTCATTCCGAACCTGATTTGAACACGAAGTGATTGGTTTTTCATTTTGAGTTTCACGTTGAGTCGTATTCGCCTTTAGTCCCCGGGTCGTGTGGAAACGGTTTGATTCCAATCGGCAATAACAATATGACAACAGAATGAACTGAACACATGTCTGACCAACCTCAGCGGCCTTGACCTCAGGTCTAGGGCCATGGATTCGGCATGGTCATGGATTTGTGTTCCTTCGTCTATATTAAAATAAGATCATACGCAATCACTGTCAATAACCATAATATTTCCTTTGTTACTTCGCAATTATGTTCGACGAATTCAGGACTGAGTCAAAAGTAAACCCTAGTGCCACACGATTCGCTGATTGCAATATCGCTCCGTTCGATTTGGAACCCAATCTGTCAATCTTCCTGTCAGAGAATGGGAAATCTCCCTGAAAACACGCCATCTGCAGTTCGTATTCTTCCAACCCACGGACAAGGTGCCTTGTTAGCACTAACCAATGACAGGGCCCGCAAGTCCCACACAGCAATGCAATCATGACGTATGCGCCCATGAACCAGTCAGTCCATCACACTTCGCCGCTGACAGACTACCTACAGCTTACTTTTCACACCCACCCGCCAACCAATTAGACGCGTGAAACACTGAGATCCGACGTTACCAATCACATCCGCATATCACGCTGGGGAATCAATAACGACGCCATGTGTGTCCATGTATTCCCTGTTTCTTGCTATTTAAAGTGATGATTTTTTGGTTACAAATGATTAAAGTTTCAGCACTTGCTCGTGGTTACTTTTCCGTTGGGATTGGACGATAGAGGAATCACTGGTCGAGGATAATCCAGAGGTTTGCGTACAGACACGACACTTCCCACCCTCACTCTTGTCAGCACTAGGCATCAATTTATGGTGTGCGAACACGGTGACTCACGCGCATTCAAAGTTGACACGTGACTTAAGATAAGAGCCTCGGTGGCTATAGCAAGATGGACTGAGCTTGGCCGCGTTTGGGCGCGGCTAACAGTATAGTAATTACGCTTGATTATCAAGTAGTCAACCTCCCATGCAAACGGATACCGAGTTGAAACCCCGTGTGAGCACCACACCCCCTCTGGTACACAGCACGCGCTAAAGGCTTTAACCATTTGGATACTATTTGTTGGTTCCGGTACCATAGTATACCTCAGATCCAAGCGAAATACGTAGAACTAACAAGATTTTATTCTAAATGTTCACATTACATCATTTTTGAACTGTAAACAGCTTCTTTTGACTAGACGCGAACAACCAAAGTCGATTACGGATTTTGACAGTCGGTATCCTGGAGGCGACAACGACAGTGGAACTCGTAACGTGAAGTGAAGCACCCGATAGCTTGAGGACAACGCGTTTTTGACGCTCAAACCCGCAAGTCTGATTTCGAATCCCGTGGAGTGACTTGATAGCTGTGATGAGATAAAAGAATCCTACGGACTAGTCGGTCTCTCATGCGGTTTGCAATGGCAGGTGACTCACTGAGAGTGCAGATGACGCCGCAGCTAGGAATGAGAAAATATACAGCAGACTTAGAAAAGGTAGGTGCTTCACGTCTTCGTGGTTGGGGTCCAAAAGATCCGTCTACCAGTTGGCTGGAGACACTGAAGGATATGGCTGCGAACCGCGAACAGTGGCGATCGTGTTGTCACTTTCTATCGAATCAGAATGACTGATCGATGTGCGTTTGTACAGTTAGACTGTGTATTCCGTGTGTTGGCTACTAGGGCATTCTTTTCTTTTCCCTCCCGTGTAGGTTCACTCCATATCCATCTTGTATATTCATACTTTCTGATTCAACGTGCAACATGGTGAGAAAGGCAGTGGTTAGTGGGGCTTGCCCTATTGTTTAACGCTGCACGATGATGATGCAGATCAGATGACAGAATACGCAGGCTTGAGCCAAATTTGTATCCAGTTTCTTGCACCCAGGCTCCAGAGATCCTCACTTGCTACAACAGAAAAACGAAACGTCGCATTCGTTCCAGTGGTCACTACAATGCCGTAGATTTCTAGCTGTTTGGCCCTCTATTTCTCTTTCCCAAAAACAAGAGACCCCCGGAAGTAGTACAGTCAAACTCGGACCCCACTGAGCGATGAGAAAGTAGTAGTACGGCAAGCAGGCTGCATCGAAAGTGAGACCTTGACGCTTACATTCTTTGGTTCTCTCTCTCTCGACTGCCATGGCGGTGCTTGTGTGGATGATACTAAAGGCTTCCTGTCTTTCCATTCCGTTTACAGACATGACTGGGAGACGTGACAGAGAAATTTGAAGACGAGAAAGAAAAAAACGAGTGGAAAAAGAGGAGAACGAGGAAAAGAAGTTCGACGATTTGGAAAGTTGGTTCAAAGTAGCCGGGATAATAGGTTTCAGTGAAAGTGAAACTGTGCTAAATTAAGATGTCAGATATAGGAAACTTCACCGTACAAGAACTCTACCTGCAACGCGACACGTAAACCGATCTCTGCTATGTAATCGGTTTAATTCCAAAACAGGTTGAGGACCGGTTAAAGGTTAGGTGAATGTGGGTAATATTTTGCGGTATGTTGTATGATTCCTGGGAAGCAGATCCCTGCAACTTTTGCCCAGGAGATAATCTCACTTTCTTCTGGCTTTCGATTTTCAGGCGTTTGGGCTTCTTCAGTTTCCTCCGGGACTCTTTTGAACCATATATTTTTTGGCAGTCTAGTATCGTACCTCACTTTTTTGTTGGCTTCAGCGGTCGGGGTTAGATGGCTCCCTTTATCACATCACATTCTGACCGCAATCAGCTAAGATAGGGTCCAACCGGAGTGAACAAAACACCAGATTTTGTTTTTATGGTTTTTTAGGAACGTTCGGCCAGACCGAGGATTACTGCTCCAGTATAGTGACTTTTTTGGGCAATAAGAGTAGCGTTTAGCTGCCTTGTGCTTCTATTTTGCAGTTTTCCTCACATGTGGTCGTGCCTCACATAAAGCAGTGACTGGGCTGTGTTCGACCAGAGGCGTTTTAATCCGTAGTGGATTCATGAAACGGTGTGGAAAGCAGCCGTGAAGATATGTAGACCCGACTTTGCCTGAAATCTCTATCAAACTGGATTTCTGTTTACATTTGTAGGACAGCGAGAATGAGAAGTTGGAATTCAGTATCATAGGTACCCGAGCGTCACTGCATGGACTAGCTTCCTTATTTACCACTAAAACCTTTTTTGTACTTTCAAGCATTACGTGTCAGGTTACTCAGGTGGTCACGCGGTAGTCCGCCATTCTACACTAGCTCTTCAACACAAGCTGTTGTAATAGATATCTCACTTTCTTCGGAACTCAACGACCGTCAGGGATTCCATCTCCGAGGATGGAAGTTTATTCCCCCACTACTACTACTACTTCTACTACTACTACTACTACTACTACTACTACTACTACTACTACTACTACTACTAAACTACTAACTATTGCTTTCGTGTTGCAACTGAGTTTCAGAAATTCCCGTTCGTGTCCCCTGAGCGTTTCATGTTTCTTGGGAGCTACTTATTCCCCCCCCTCAAGTCCGAAAAGGCTCTTATATTCCTCGAAGCCTTAATGATGTCCCCCCTTTTCTTCCTTTCCTGAGAAAAAAGGGTTAGTTCTTTAAACTTCACTTCAAACGGCCGGCTTCGGAGTTCTCTAAACATTCGTGTGAGTATCCTTTTCACATCCTGAATTAATTTCCTGTCCCTGGTAAGAGTGGGATGCCAAGCTTGAATGATATACTTTAGAAGCGGCCTTAGGTGGGTTGAGTGAAACGGTAACAGTACCCATGGCTTAGGCTAGGCAACGGTTCTCAATAGTTGTGAGAGTGCATCCCCAGATCTTTGACAGTATTTGTTCTTTCCAAACCTGCCCTGGTGTCACCATCCCTAAGTTCCCTCAGGTTGACCTGAAGGATGTCCTTGGTAGGTTGCTTGCGTTTGTTTGTGTTGAGTGGGAGCTCCCATTCTGTGCACCACCGACGCACGTTATCGAGGTCACTCTGTAAAACACTTTCCCTAGGATCTCCCACTATCTTAACGTCGTCGGCAAACATGAAGTTTGTGCGGTCCAGTTCATGAGCTAAGCATTGTATACACAACAGAAGCAGGAGTTGCCCAAGCACCGGCCTTTGAGGGACTTCACTGGAAACCCTACCCATACTGGAACTGTGTGTTCTACCTCTACGTAGAATCTCCTTTCTCTGAGAAACTCAGCTGTCCAGTCACCCATCGATTCCACAGGCTCGAAGCTTGTGCACCAGTAGCCTGTGTATTAATAAGTCGACGGCTTTCTTAAAGTCTAAGTACCAGACCTCCACCTTCTCGCTATCATCATGTCTCCCCATAACTTCATCCGAGAAGCACACGAGGTTCGTCGTGCATGATCTCTTCTTCATAAACCCATGTTCGTATACACCAATCAGCCCGCTCCCGGATAGGAAGGCAAGCGTTTGGTTTCGTAGAGTCCTTTCCAGGACCTTCTACTCCATAGATGTCAGGCTTGCAGGTCCGTAGCCGGAAGCTTTCCCTCTACTCCCACCCTTGTGGATTGGCACCACAAGTCCCAGCTTCCAGTCACTTGACAGTTGACAGTCTTGCCGAGATTGGCTAAATAGCTGTGAAAGAGGTTCGGCCAGCAGAATGGCTAATGGCTTCAGCAGGGCTGGACGCAGTTCATCTGGGCCTGCTGTCTTACCTAGTTTTAATCCTTCTTGCTCCCGCCTAACGTCTCTTTCCTCAACTTGGACGGCTGGCATTGCTGTCCCACCGAATAGAGGGAGACTAGGCTTGCTTCTACCACTATCGCCTCTACGCACTCCCTCAAAGTAGTGAAGCAATACATTGGCCTCGCTCTCATTAGTTTCACTATTTTCGGCCCTCAAATCTTCAACATTAGCCGCGGCAACCCGTAGGGTCGACTTTGAGTGAACGTATTTAAAATATGCTTTTGGGTTACACTTCAACCATCTCGCTAGTCTCTCTTCTTACTGGCGTCTACTCTCCTGTTGGATTCCCACAGACTTTCCACGAGTCGTCTTGTATTCCAGTAGTTTCGTGTGGCTTCTTCCCCCCCCCCCCCCCCCAAAAAAAAAAACGACACCAGGCCCTGTGTTTTCTGGGCTGTGCTTTCCGCGCCATGGAGTTCCACCATGGCTGCAAGCCGTTTCGTTTAATCCTCAGGGACGGCACGAAAGCATCCAGAAGTGCCGTGGGGTTCTCCTTGATAAGGTTCCACCTCTCTTCCAAATTGCCGTGAATGATTTCCAAATTTAGTTCCGCCGCCGCTTCCACTAGCGCCGTCATTCACCCAGTCTTCGATAAAAACTTCGGATATTTTCTGACAAATGTGTCACGAAGCTCCGGGAGAACGTCAAAATATGCTAATAAACCCTTTGCATTTCTATCTGAAAAAAGAACACCGAGTTAAAGTGTGCAAATCAAAGTAACAAGCCATGATCGACGTGAAACAATAGAGTTGACGTAATCTGTGCCAATTTTATGGTTCGTTAGACAGGATTCAACGTATATGTTTCCACATGCTACTCTGTTTGGGTGTATGACTGGGGTGGTAAATCTCTGATCACATATGGGTCAAATGATGTCACTGGTAACCGGAATTTGTTTACCTCTCGGGTTGATCGTAAATGAAACAAATAACTGTATTGTTGAACATGTTTCCGGTAATCGATATATTCACTTATTGCTTGAGATACTGACCAGGGGGAAAATATTATAAGGGTGTATTTTATAGTCTCATGTGACTCAGTTTTTCGTGATGCTGTAGCATTCGCAGCTTTACTGTGAGATTATATTTAAGCGTTCTGAAGACTCACATTTCTTCTTCGCCGTTCCCGTGCTTGTTAACGTCGGCTCCTTACGTGAGACCGTCTACCTGAGATCGTTCGAATTCAGACTAGTGCCATTACTGACGGACTGACTAAATGACTAAATAAATAAATAACTGACTGACTGTCTGACTGTAAAAACAATAAAGTAAATAACTGATTTGGTTATCATCCCACAGCCGTAACCTCAGTCGGAAATAATGAAAAGTGTGAAAAGAATAAGAAGAGAACTACACATAGTATCAAGTCGACAAACAGAGTTTGTGAGTACAAGAGCACCACTGGTCGCGACTCCGAGCCATATCCTCCAAAGTATCTAACCACTGAGTGAGGGGATCTCTTGGACCCCACCCAGGAGGCCTAACAGGCTATACATGGCCAAGTCCACTAGTTAATCCTTTAATGTCCTTCTTCCATATCATTGACTGATCACCTTTACTCATCTTCCAACCATTGCCCGCCTCAGCGAACATTTCGCGCCTAGGAATCTTACCCGGGGACATAGAGAACACAATCCCAACTACCTTATCCAGACTGCTTTTACCGTTACGTCTAAGGATTTGGTTCGTGTGTCTAACACCTTGCGCTCAACTCCAACATTACGGTGTTCCCGCCATATCCAAACAATACTACGAAGATATCGGTGTTCGAATACCGGAAATTTTCTTATATCCTCCACCCGCAGTGCCACGGTTCTGAATCATACCGAAGAACTGGCCTGAATGCTGCAGCTTACACACGACCCCTGATAAATAAACGGATTCATGTTGACGCCACAGATGACCGAGGCCGACAAAAGCGAAGCGAGCCTTACGTATAAACAGATATTCAACCTCCGGATAAAATGCAGCTGCCCAGATAACAGAACTTGTCTACCACGTCTATAGTCACCTCCGATGCTGAAAGGTTTGGTGTTGGACCAATCCAATCCTGCAAACAGCATCTTGCACTTTGAAGATGCAAAACGCATACCGAACATTTCTACGTAGTTGTTCAAACTGTCCAGGAAAAGTTTGCAACTTACCTGGATCTTCACGCAGAAGAACTATGTCGTCCGCATATTTACTGTTCAACCCTTTTCCACTCGGGAAAAGCTCCATATCACTATCCTCACCTAACAAATAGCGGTCTCTAGGACCATATCACTCACAAAGTTAAAGTAAAGAGGAGTAAAGGGGCAGCCCTGATGTACACAGCTTTTCGTGGTGAACTCGGATGAAAGGACACCGTAAGCCCAAACTCGGTTTCGGCTGTTCATGTATAGGAACTTTATGATAGAAGTGAATTTTTCTGGTAAGCCCTTCAACAAGAAGCAGCGCAAGAGAACTGTACGGTCGACTAAATAGGAGGCCGTCTAAAGATCAAGAAAACCGGAGATAGTGGGCCCGCGGAAGGAATGTCTACGTTCCACAATTTGTCGAAGAGTGAAGATGTGACCAACACAACATCGACCAAGTCCAAACCCAGCTTGATTCTCACGCAAGCACCGTTTGCAAGCTTTAGGTTAGCAGTGGAGAATAATATCAACGAGCAGGTTAGATGAGATGCTAACCAGATGTACTTCCATGTGGTTTCCACAGGAGCACCTGTCACCCTTCCTGTAAACTGGTACGACGATCGATTCACACCAACTCTTTGGAACTTGTTCCTCCACCCATATCAAACCGAGCAGTTTTGTCAACGCCAGTGACATTACTGATCCACCGTCATTGAAAATAGACGGAGGTAACCTATCCGGTCCAGCAGCCTTATAGCATTTGAGTTAGCTTACCTCACGGAGAACCTCCGATTCTGATGGAGGATTGGTATCTACACTCAGAACTCCAACCATCGTGCTAGTTAGCAAACCTGTTGTGTATAAAGGCCCAACGAACTAGAGAAACACTCCTCAGTTCTGATCAGTGAGCCGTTAGTTTGTTTGATCAGTTCGCTAAAGCCCGGCCTTCGGGGACTGGTATTTCTGATTGTTTCGGCTGTTATCAACCACCGCAGATTTGCCCATCTCCTTAACCATCGTAATCGATCACCATACACGGTAGTTTCTCAGTCTACGAATCAGTCGGCATTTAAGGCATCTCCTCGCATCATCCTATGTGGAATCCGGAGGGATCGATTTACGCGCACCTAACATAGCAACTGAGGATGCAAATACCATAGTTTGCGCGTGTATGTATGTATGTATGTATGTATGTATGTATGTATGTATGTATGTATGTATGTTTGTGTGCGTGCGTCTGGTTGTTAGACCTTGGGCAACATTAAAGGCCTTAAACAGAGCCCGCTGGATCTCTGTCCATCTCTCTTCTGGATCCTGGGCATTTGACTGTATTGTAAGACAATTCTGCTTGGAACGCAGATAGATGGTTATCGTCCAGTCGCAGCTGCAGGGAAGGTTTGCTTCGGTGTTATTTTTGCCACCGACGAGACGTAGGCTGAAACGCGCCCGGACAAGAGCGTGATCAGTGTCTACAGATATGGACCAAAATGATCGACAGTCTTGAACTGATCCGTGCCAGCGGTAACCGATAGCAATGTGGTAGATCTGAGTCCAAAGCTGTGAAGGCGCAAGATAACTCCAGGTTAGTCGGAGTCGCTTTTTGTGCGAGAAATTTGTACTCACTAGGAATAGTCCATGGTCGGAACATAGTTGAGTGAGTCCATCACCGTTATCAGCTCATTCGGCTGGAACGCAATATCGGCCACCCATATTCCTCTCCATCTTGTCTAAGCTTCTGACCTGAGCATTGAAATCACCAGCAACAACCATGATGTCCGTAGAGCACACGTTGCAAATCAGTTGAGACAAATCTTAGTAGAATTCGTCTTTAGTCTCAGGGAAGCTACAGTCACATTGAAACAACAAACAGATATCGACTCTTCAGTCTAGTGCTGTCGACAAGCACAGAACCGTTCAGTCGAACCGCACACAGCCGACTGCTGACTGTGATCCACTCGAGCAGTGCACGCTCAGCTTTCATGCTCAGAGCAATGCCAACCCCAACCCGACCATGAATAGTAGACACCGAATCACCCGACAATCCAAGAGTGAAAGGAAAAGCCGAGCTTGTTTCTGAAGATCGAAGTGTTAACATTGAAGTTGAGTCATGTGAGCTTGTTTCGAAGAGATAACACACATCTAGTTTAAAGGTTCAAGAGTCCTGGCTATGGCAGCATGTTGCCCCGTTGAGTAAAATGTGTGGACGTTGAAAGCAGCAAAATGAAGAGAATGCTTAAGTCGGAGAATCAATTCGCTTTTTTCCCTTGCCTGTAAGTAAGTCCAGACCGGTAAACTGCTTCTGTTGTGTTTGTTCCCCGGGGTATTCTTTCTAGGGGTTTAGTGGTCAGAAACAGAAGTTGCCCCTCAACTGATTCTGAGACCGGACTTCGTATGACCTCTACCCATCGACCTGTCAGGCGTGATTTCATCTTCGACTTAAAAAAGCCATCCTGTATAGCTCTTTAGGTCTTGGAGGCACTCGAGCCATCGCACCACTTCAGAATGCAGTTTCGACATGATGGACTGACTGGCTGACCAACCGAGTAACGGTCCCATTAAGGTAATTCCAATTGCGTACACACATCATCAGTGAGCTCATAGTGCTGACCCATTTTATGACTTGTTCACGAAATGGTGGACACTCATTTTCTTTTCGCAGTACATCAGTATATAATACGCACATCATTATAAGTAGACTTTCGGAACTAACGGATTTATTTCAAGAATAGGTAGATGGTTTTGTGTATGTATGTATGCGCGTGTGTTTATTTGCTAAACAAGATGGCTTTAAACAGTGGATACAGAAAGATTATGAACGTGATTTTTCTATTGTTCGGTTCCAAGGGAAAACAAATAGTCGAACTCAGTCATTCTCCGAGAGATTTTTCTGAGACTGACACGGCCCTATTCAGCAGCAAGTGTGTCTGGAAGTTGGAGTAGGGCAGTTTTCTGAAAAGACAAATGCCTAGTCGTCATGGTGATAATTGGAGAACAAAGTAACCCCATGAAGTCAATGAATTGCTCGTTTGACTGAATTTAAAGATGATTTTCTATATTTTCTTGTAATTGTTGTACAATACAGCCATTCAAGCCAATTGAAGTTGGTAATATCCCACGTAATCTTCTAACCAGATTTATCAAAGTGAAATATTTCGATCAGAGCAAAGAAAAGCTGGTGGCATGTAATGATCGTTTTTCGACATTTCTCTTCAGGTATATACATAAATCGGTTGATAAATGGCTTATGCTTGAAGCATTAAATTAGATTTTGAAAATAAAAGTATCTAAGTATATGAAACTCCTTCAAGATTGCGGTCAGCTTCAAACAATGAGATAGATGAGCTTGGGATGAGGGCTTTTCATCAGGGCACGAGGCAGACTTTTAACTCGTTCAGTTCAAGCACGTATATTACCAATAGAATCGTGAATAATCATGTTTTTAAAAAAAATTCATCATCATACAAGCATCTAGATCCACATCCTCATTGCAAGGTTTCTTAAGAGAAATATGTGATGTCTCATTTGGTAGGGGTCCTTGATGTTCTCCACTGGATTTTGAGACTTTGAATGTTTTGTTGTACACGTACAACAGACAAACACTTAGCACATACAGCTACACCCGTATTGTTCATTTGCATAACACACACACACACACACACACACACACACACGCTCGTACGGCCTCGTTTGGCTTGCCGGAGTAGACAAAGGACAAAACATCATCGGCTTTTGTTCGTTTATCGATTAGAGCGAAACTTCTGGTTGGTTAGTGTCCTCTAACCAGAACAGATTAATGGCATCCATGCAAAATCCCCGTCCATTTTCGTCTTGGTTTGAAACTGATAAACACCCATCACTGGAATCAGTCGTCATGTGAGTGACGGGTGGTGAACCAGCCTGAATAGCCTAAAGGTTCACATACGAGATTCAGAAAAGTTCCCGCCGGAGAGTTCGATGCCCGGTTTTCCTTTAACAAACCATTAACCACGAACCGATCAGGGTGATTCTGCTAACTATCTGTCAGCGGTAACCTCACTTGGAGATAAAACAATCTAAAGCTTAACAGTTAATGCGAGGACTGCTGATGATAGTACCAGTTAAACGAAAAACGTGTCTGGACAAAAGAGCTTCACAACACCTAAACATCTACCATTTCTTTTACCGTTGGGCTGATGGATTCACGTACGGTAGTCGCAGACTGGCATGCCCCATATGGTCAAGTCCACTATCCAAATTTGTCCTATCTTTCTTCCATGTCACTGAATGGCCATCCATAGCTCATGATCCAAGAGCCATCTACCTCTGCGAACAGTGTACTCGGAAGAAGCATAACCGAGATTATGTGCAATACATGCCCAGGTCTAGGCTTGGCGGATTCTTACTGAAAGCGACGGTTCCTCACAAGCCGTGAATTTTTGGTTATCAGTAGGACCTTGATACCACCTTATGAATCGTCACGAAGTCTACTCACCAAAATGGGTGAAGACTCTCAATTTTTGTCACATTAGGAACTGCTTGTTGAAGAACGAAAGATTGTATTCAACAAATCCTTCCCATGTTCCTCCAATTTGTGAGTGTGATGACAGTGGAAGGAGTTGATCATTGGTCGGGTAAAGATCATTATCGTGGACTTGTAAACTGGGGTTAGGCGGAAGGTCGTGGAGAGGAAAGGCTTCTATTGTCCTGGTGTGATGGTGAGAGTTGCCCTGCTAATACCAGACTATTGATAGTGGATTTTCGGGGTTCATTAGGTAATTCGTGATTTCCGGTCTTGGCCAGGGCAGCGGAAGAGCCTCGATTAGCCGTTTCTGTGCCCATAGTTCAAGGGTTTGTAAAAAATGGTGATTGTCTCTGTCATAGTTTTGACCCCTGGTCGGACTGGTTTTTATCTATTAGGTAGGACCCGGTATATAACTTTGAATGCGTTTTCTGGGTCGGTCATGCGACCACTATCCATCAAATAGCCTGAGATGGAGTTAATAATAGCTCCTGTCTCACCATGACTCACCCCTCGTTGCTGATTTTCATGAATACGACGAGACTGCCGCAGAGCCGTGTGACTGTTTATTGGTACAAAATAGATCATTTATATAAGGTATGTGGTGACCTTAACCAAATCGTTCCCTGTGAATTTACTGGCTCAACTTTCATTGACGAGAGACTCTCCTGGCTGACTGGTCTGGTTACAATCCGACTGGCTGATTTGGATCCCAAAAATGTTGGCCAGCGATTAGTCCGTCGCTCCGCTTGGCCATCCGCAATCTTGTCTTCAATTCTGGACAGGTGAAGGTCTGCTGTCTGACCATCGAACCAAGGCTTACTTGATCGTGTCTGCCACTATCCTCTCGTGCTACATAGACACCTGAACGGACAAGTAATCATTAAGGTGGTCATCTTAGAAAATACATTTCATTCTTGCAGCTGAACACGTTGAGTTTAAAGTTGCCCTAAATGTTTCCGTCAATCGCTCTGCACGCGTATCCCCATTGAGCGGCAATTTCAAGACAGGTTTCTCCTTCGATAAGCAGAAAAATCGCTCCGCGGGCACATTCGGTTCTACTTTCCTTTGGATGCACTTCTAGGGAGAGAAATTCCCTAGCAGAACTTGATGAATGAAATTAGTTTCAACTTCCAAAGTCTCTACTGAGCATATTTTCCTTGTCCTAAATGACCAACAAATTTCGGTTATGTGACACTGACACAAAGTTATGAAAATCTGTGACCGTTCCATATCTTCTTCCTACAGACCCGCCATTGGATCTGTCTATCTTCTCATCTGACTACTGGTACACTGATGAAAACCAGTTTTCTAGTTTCCAATTCCAGCGTGAATACTAACAAGTCATGAGTGACCTTCCACGGAAAGCCGCCGTTTCGATTCCGGCTCGCTCCGTTGGAAAGAAAAGTACAAGTGGATTTTCCGTTATCCAACACAGGATTATTGGACATAGTGGTGGGCTTTCCAGCGTGTTGCTCTTAATGTGAAAAGACTAAGGGACCCTTCAGTTATTTTTTTCTTCATTTCTGTAGACAAAAATAAACGAAATACTTGCTTCTAGCAACTTATGTCTTCTTCCTGTTCTCATGAATTGTTCATTTCTACCAACAAGTTGACACTGCCTCCGGCAGGGTATAAATACGTAGGCGCTCCACATATTTGGTTCACAACTCCAAAGAAGTCACTCGCGCACTGCGTAGCAACAGAGAGAGAGAGAGAGGGAGAGAGAGAGAGATGGCTATCAGTTAGCTTACAATAAGACATTTCGGACAAATACAAAATAAAATGCGTACTAATAATACTGTATAAGAGGTCATGGGAAAGCCGGAGCGAATGATGAGCTCAAAATGTAAAAGAGTGTAGCGAAACTTTCATCGGACAGTAAAACAGTTCGACTGAATGGCCACATTTTGTGACGGATAAATGGTCCTGGTTTTTGCACTCGATATCTCGTGCCTCTGGATTCGGCACAAAGCCAGTAGTCCGGATCAGAAAATGTACAAAAACGGATGGCTGTCCGAAAACAGATAACATTCAGTTAGTACACACTATTCCACATAGGTTTCTCCCAACAATATCATGTTTTTGGATTCCATTGGCAAGCTTGTGGATAGAAACTTTGTATCCGACGGACAGTTGGAGGCATTCGTGAAAATCAGAATACGAGACCATCGCGTTCGAAATGGAATCAGAACTCACAGCATTCTCTAAGTTGGTTCTGTTCCATGCATGATACATTGATTCATGGATACCGATATGCCACCATATCTTTCTCAATCTCTTCAAAGGAATGGACATTGGAGATATATGGTTGATTAACCATTGCAAAAGACTATTCTCTTATCGGAAAAGTTGCCACTTGTAACTATGGTAGGTGATTACGTCCGTGTTGAACGCGTGCAACTCAGAACATAAAGCTTCACTTTACTAACAAAAAAACTCGCTTGGGCTGAAACGCAAAATGAGTAACGTAAAAGCAACGTATAAAAGAAAACCATGGAATGAAAGTGAATTCACATGAAAACATCATGCCCCAGATATCCGTGATCAGTTCACTTCGAAAAACAGTTAAACGGAACAGAAAATAGAGTGCAGCCCCGACACACATCAATCCGCATACTGAACACGGGTGAAAGATCACCATTAGCCCGAAATCGGCTTAGTATTTTCATGTCCAGAGACTTGATGATGGAAATAAATTTTTCTGACACACTCTTCAAGAAAAAGTAGCCCCAGAGAACCGTGTGGTAGACCAAATTGAATGCCCCCTACCGACCAAGAAAAACGGAGATGATGAGTTTATGACAGATTTTTCCGTGTTCTAAACTTTGTCAAGCAGTGAAAACGTGATCAGCACAACCTTGAACAGATCTAGATTCAGCTCGCTTCTGACAGGAGCGGTATTTACGAACGTTAGTTTAACGGTGAATAATAAAACCAGCAATCAGGTTAGATGCTGAGCCAACTACGTTCAGTTCCCTATGGTTTTCACAAGATGGCCTGTCACCCATAGTCTCTAATTCTTTAGAACTTGTTCCTTCGTCCATATCGAACTTGGAAGTGTTGTTGAGTTCAGTGCAAATGACAACTTCTCTAGAACCGAACTAGAGTAACTGATCCGGTCTCGAGGCCTTGTCTTCAAGGCTCGCTTGTTTTACATAGAACCTCCGTTTCTGGCTGAGGATTGTTGTCTGTTGTATCCACATTACCGAAATCCAGAATTCTATCCATTTTTCTATTCAGCAAACCTTTTGTAGGTGAAAACTAACTTTATTTTACATCTATTAAATGAACTGTTGTCTGAGGATAAGTCAGTTTCTTGCATGTCTCTGGTAGCCGCTGCCCATGAATAGTGACGGGCAAGAAGGTCGGCTTACAGTGAAATCCAGTTCTTGCAACAGATACGAGGTCTAAAGACTGACCGAAAGCCTTGGAGTGTTGATTCACGTCTCTAGCTGATGACCTAGGCTGCACTTCCAGCCTGGATAAGGTGACGGTAGAAGGATGTTTTTGTGAATTCCGCTTCGAGTCAGCGGAGGACGTGGCCAAGCCGCTGCAGAAGGAGCCTTTGAAGAAACGAGGACAAGGCTTCTATATTTTGACAGCGTGGTGGTACAAAGGAGCTCGGGACGCGGTCATAGCAATTGATTTTGACCAAAAATCGGAGGCATCAGTGATCGATGTTCTCTTTGTCTTATCGTTTACTTTCAGTAGTCAGGTTTCACAAGCGTATGTGAGAACGGGGCGAATAGCAACCTGGTAAATGCGCCGTTTCACTGTCAGACTACAATGGTTTGGAAAGTTGCAAGAATGCTCTTTTTACGCAATCGACATGGAATTTGATTTCATCTTTAGCCTAGTCGTTTGATTGTATGATAGACCCGGAATATTTGAAGTCTCGGACTGGTTTCAAGATTTGGCCGCTAATGAGGATCGAACATGTTGGGTGTCGGGAAGTCATGAAGATCATGGTTTTCATGATGTTTATCTCCAAGCCGATTTCTGTGGCTTCGACTCGATATAGTTGAGAACTGACTGCAAACTCGCGGTCTCACCACTCAGAACGACAGCACCACCAGCAAGTTCAAGATCCGCCATCCAAGTCTGATGATTTAATTGAATTCCTCGGTAGACTGTGAGGGCACCACCCGGTCTGCGGAGTAGTTGAACAGGACTGATGACAAGAGACAATCCTGAGAGACGCCGCAGTCGAGTGGAAACATCAACGTCTACATTACTATGCTCAGAAACTCTAGTGTTCCGTATCTAGTCCGAATCTTTACTAACTGAGGGGGAATTTTTCACACGTAATCATTTTCTTTCATTTCCTCCATTTCATGAGGTCCTATGAGTAAACCTTTCTTGACTGAAAAGTGGTCGTACGTCTAAGCACAAGTTCGATCAAATACAGATACAAATACAGTTGTGGTAGAAATTTCATGAAGTAAGCAATAAAAAGTTCCCCAACTCAATGAAAAATAGCGAAAGATACAGAGACCCGAATGTCAAATTACGCATACATATCACCGGTACAAATTGGGATTTGCCGTACCTTGGTTTGATGCCATGAGGTAACTATGGCTGCCGATACTTCCGGTTTTGCCGGTCTAAATCTAGTTCAGTTGATCAAAACATCACGCAGGCTTCTGGGTTGCAGTCGATCAATTTCCGCCCGATCGATGAAGGTTACCTAAGAGATTATGTGGTGCTTTCAATACCACAGTGTTTTGCAATGTACCTCAGTGGATGCCCCCAAAATAGGACGGAGAATCTCAGAAACCAGGGTTTGAAAGTTTGATTAGGTTTTTCGCCTGACTGTAAATTTCGGAGGCATTCGAAATTTTGATTAAATTCATCCCTAACCATGTTACATGAAGACGAAAGACTCGTTCCTGATCTGTTGAACAACAGAGTGGTTTCTTTTCAATGTTCCGTCTCTTCACTCATTCTTTGAATAAAGAACCTCTTCGATGACTACGTTCTGTGGCTGTGCGTGCAACTAGTATCAATTATCGATGAGCCCACACAATCCATATGGTCTAGCATATAGGAATAGCAAATTGTTTGTAGTAGATAGTCCTCTTGAAGTGCAACAAAAACCCTACCAAGGTTTCGAACCTCAGTCTGTGCGACTTATAGTTTATTGAAAATCTCCTACCAGGTTTCCCTCAACTAAACGTATGTATCTCTCATGAACATTGGAGATCACTGTCTATTTCAGACACTAAAACATAGGATGTCAGTGAATTTTAATTTCCAACGCGTTCATCTTTAGGCCTGTGTAATCGAGCATCACTATACATTTACAGCTATTTTTTATAATATCAGCTTAAAGGAAGCCCTCTACACTACTAAATTTTACCCTTACAATGTAATTGGTAGTATTGAGCAACATCATTATTGAATTAAACTAAAAAAAATTTGGTTTGCAAGTTTTATTGCTTTATATCTTATTGGGAGCATACGTTCAGTAATCGCAGCAGTCGATTTGTCCGTCCAACATGTTTTTTTTTCAAGCAATACACTAGTACAGTCCACTTTAGACGGTGTGTCGGGATCACGCACGACAAGTAGCTTGCACAATTCATTTCTTACTAAACAAAAGCTATGTAACAATTATAGATTAATAAGTATTACAAAGCCTCACTTACTGAAACACCTGCCCGACTAATGCTCTATGCACTCTAAGTTTGTTGGTTAACCAAAGATTCACCCGTGCTTCCCCCGAGAGAGAGAGAGAGAGAGAGAGAGAGAGAGAGAGAGATTGTGTGTGTGTGTGTGTGTGTGTGTGTGTGTGTGGTGTGTGTGTATGATTGGCTGCTTTGTGGATGGAGTTCAAGACAGAAAAGCCGCCAATTATGCAGAACAGGTTTGGGGCGACATCAAAGTCACACTCAAGTCGAACACAATAATACTATGTATCAATTTATGTTACAATGCTGGTTCCATTTTTATCCACTGGCTCTTTAGGAAAGCCAGTGCAGCATCACTACCTCGGGTTTGGAAGAATCATCGATCAATACCTGATGTAATTAGTGACAGAGCTTAAACAGAACCTTAGAAACTCGGCACGAGAACTTACAGAAAAACCTGAAAACCGCCTCAGTATGAACTGCTTTTTGAAGTCCGGAACAATTTTTTCCACTTTTTTATTCATCTGTACAGAGAGAAGATACGTCGCCGGATACAGAACACTTCAGTTTATACATATTAAACAGCAAGCAAAATATCCAAACGTTTGACACAAAATGCCTGTTTGCGTCGTCACTGCCCGGACAGACCTGCTTTTCTCCGCTACAGTACGTACATGGTAAAAGCATTCAGTATAGCCAAATCTATTGCTATAGTTTTCTTGCTATGTTCTGCTTCTCTGAAAATTTGTCATTTTTCTGTTCTTATAAACTGGATCGACATGACCGAGAAGCATTTTCACTCGTCTAGAGTAATCTAGCCGTGAAGGCGTTTTGTAGTTTTGATCTGAAACTGTGAGTTTTTAATTGTTAAATTCAATATTTTTTACTAGCCACGGTTTTCCACATAGTGACAAATAACGAAATGATCCAGAGTTTAAAAGATATCGGCCTCGGTCAGACTTGAAATCCCTCGTGATCACCCGCGTACGTCTTCGTACAGCATGCGTTCTACCGATTGAGTTACGAGGTCATACCGACAGGTCTTATTGAAAGTTTAGCAAATGGACCACCGAAGTCCCACACGTATATTCAGCTAGTGAAGTGACGAATCATAGATAAATCTGGCAGAGAGTTAGTCATTTTGGTTGCTCAGCGATGGATATTATAAATGACAGTAATTTGGGTGTTTTATCTCAGGTGATCCATATAATGAAATAGTAGGGTTAGTCGAGAACAGAAGAATCAGTCGGGGTTAAATAAACATCTATTTTGAACGCACACACAGGTGCACACACACTTACGGACGTGAAAACCGATACTCTCTCAGATATAAAAGGCATATTCTTTGTTGGCGGTTACGGCGAACGCATCTGATCAATGGCACACAGAACAGCCGTTTCAATTTTGAACGTCATTCATTGGCCAGATGCACAATGACAGCTCACCTAGTTGCACGAAACGAAATGGTTGTTTAGCCAGAAATTTCTTCGCCGTGCGTAAGTCCCTCTCAAAAGTGGTCACGTGTCACGCATTCTATTCACAGCCGAGGCCGCAGCCATTAGTTTGTGCAAGTTCCCCTTTTATTTGCACGAAATAGAAGCTCGATCAGATCCGCGATGACATAGCAATAAACGTGATGCTCTGTCCCCTGTCAGACCGATCCGACGAGGGCAGCTACGTCCCCCCCCCCTCCCCCAAAGAACCGTTTCACTTCGGTCGCATGCAGTGTCAACTCTTACTTTTCCTCACTCCCTCTTCACCATATAATAATTGAACCAGGCAGCGGTACAAGGAACTTTCGCGAGGTTAGGTTCCAGAACCCGGCGCGTATCTGAAGGAGTCGCGAGTGTTTGGTACGAGTTATGAAAAACAAACATTAGCTCTTCTGCAGGGTTTTTCGAGGATATCGCCAATTTCGCAGATTTGGGAAAAAATCGCCAATATAAATTAGTCACGTAGTTTTGCGAATCCCGAAATGCGAATGCAATCAACGGAACATAATAACAGTGTAATTCAAGCAGCGGCCAATTAACGACTGTCAATTAGGGGAAGTGGCTGGTGGTGGCTGATTGAGGACTCGAACCCTGGACAGATAGATCTGAAGTCCACCATCGGACTAGCACCTCACCCGTGACCGAACAATATTTTGGTTGGCGGCAGCCCAGAAACACTCAGTCGGGTGTTGTGTATGGTGAAAAAGCGAAAGAATCAGAGTGCGGTATAGCTGGAAAATATGACCACAACATTTTCCTCAAGGCCTTTCCGACAAGTCCCAATTCCGGCTGTATGTGTGGGTGATGCACAGGCCTTAACCATAACAAAACTAGACCTGAAGCAGGGAGACTGTTGAAGAGGACTCTATAGACTAAACACGGATAATGCTAAAGGACGGAATTTCCTTGTCATTGTTTGACTGCAATATCGTTTATCTGTAAAGATGATTGACATAGGGTGCCTTAATGAAGAATGTATATCACACCGACTGCACTGTCTACGCACAACTTTAAATCACCATAGCTACATCGGTCTGATGTTTCATCTCAAGTCGATTATTTCGAGCTTGAAACATTCCCGGTCATTGAAGTGTTTCTCCTATTCATCGTCCCAATGCAAAATGTCTGTGAGGTCGGAACCTGGGTGACACATTTTCTGACACTGAACAGAGTCGGAAGCGATGTATATATATATATATATATATGTCAGCTTTATTCGCCTTCTATTGATTTTGATTGAAATCGATAATAGTCATCATATTTGTCGTTCGTAAACGACCTGATCCCCTCTTTGCCAAATCAAAGCAAACCAGCGTGGTCAAACTGTACTAGCAATAACCTGCCTTTGTACTGACTACCCTGGGCACGAAACGGAAGAATTCTGAATATCAATGAAAATATATTGTGAGGATTCAAATGTTATCATTTTTTACTGGATTCCTTGTTTGACTCATTACTACCACCGAAATTGCAACAGTATTAAGGGCTGTGCCACATCGTTCGACGATACGGGCACATCGTTTAAACCTTCTCCAATCAGTTTGCGGTGCAGCGCTATATACCGTTACCACGGTCAGTCGCCAATCTGTGTGACATCAATCTTAGTATAGAAAAAAGGTTGTTTCAATATCTCGATGTCGTAATATTCCGATACTTTTGGACTGATTGGCTTCTAGCGGCATGGCTAAAGGTTGTGCGTCAAGGTCAAAGAATGACGGGTCATGGCTAAAAGATTGTGGGTCATGGCTAAAGGATTGTGGGTCGCGGTTCAATGATTGTGGGTCGCAGCTAAGGAATCGAGAGTTTTGGCTAAAGCTTGATGGGTAAAAGTATAGTTAGCACACTTGACCTGTTCGGGTCATGTGAATGTAAATGCATATCTTGTGTTCAATCAGTTTACTTCGTTCAGCTACCAATCCCACACTTCTGTGATCTGGTTCAGATTGCTATCTCGCAGCATTAAATGAAAAAGAGCCAAGAACAAGGTCATACGTTGACGTCGCGAAGATGAAGAAAGAGCCGGAATACAACAAAACCGCTAACCGCTGACCGCTACACCTAGTCATATCTCTTAATGTCTCGTGGGTCCCAATAAGGAAGTCTGACACGCCCCAGGTGGAAAAATTCAAGGTTTTCATGGGCGTCTCGGAGAACAGTGTACATAGTGGGGTGCGTAAAGCATGTCCCAACCAACTTGTTCAGATTCGGTGCTCGCTCCGGTACCTAACCTCGGAGTCCTAACAGCCTGCCACGAACCCTAGGCACTGCTTATGCAAAGTTCTCACCACATTCAAGCAATATTGCAAAGATAACGATGCTCGAAATCTGGACGGTCTTCCAGTATCTTCGTATTGGGAATTAATAATACTAGGAATACGAACTAGCAATGCTCCGAATCACGAAATCCGGTCATCCGCGCTTCTACGCTCAAACAATGCTGGGCACTCAGGAAGACGCAGAAGTCAGTTGGTACTCAGCGAGGTAAGTGATAGCAATAGTATGCATGTATTTACAAGGCTGCATGTCAGGAATAACCAGTGGGAATCTAATGGAGTTCAAGTAATGGCAGTTGCTTGTGCGTGTATGTGTGTGTGTGTGTGTGTGTGTGTGTGCCACCAGTCTGTCAGCGAGCACAGAGAACAATGGGTCAGCCATAGACACACGACCGATTGGGGTTTAGGAATCGTGCGTCACGGTACTCCCGGCTAAAATTGTTGAAACAGGCAGAAATCTGCATCAGAGAACCTGGCCCACAACGTTTGGAATCAGGGATACAGCGATTCGGATTCAAACGTGCAATCGTCCGACAGCGTTGGCAGTCTTTTCCGTCACCACCTTCTACCCGTAGAAGGCACTTCATGGGCCGTATAAAGGGAATACACTCGGTTCTTGATAGACAATCGGATGTCTTGCCGGCTCGACGGGTGTTTCAAAATGGTAAAAGTCAAATGGGCCTTCTGTATATGTGACGACACATAGTCCGTTGTCAGAACACCTGGTAAGATGTACCAGCCCGGGCAACAAAACTCCAGATAAGGCTTACCCTGCCAGGACAATGTTTAGTATGGAGCCATCCAGTTCTGCAGCAGCATTTTACACTTCGGAGGTGCGAAATGCATCCAAGACGTTGCAGGTTCGTTCACAAGACTATGTAGAAAGTACGTATCTCACAGTTACTTACGAGTAGCGTATGCGATTGATGAAACTTTGTTTGGCTGACTGTCCCTTGGACTCATTCTTTCACGCACGAACCTTAAATCTTCCGACCAACCCTGCATTCGGAAGCACCAGACTCAAGTTTCGCTCTTGTTAGAGCTCATCAGTGCTGCACATCCTCCTCCGCACCCTGGGTTTAAACCCGGGCCTTTTCACTTCGAAGGTGTGAAGGTGTATTTGGGCATTTGTTAGGATATTCTCTTTCAGTGGTAAAGTTAATGGAATAATTCCTGTTTTCACGTATAATTCATATATCAATGTTAGATGGCTCTCAAACTACGGTGCAAGGCTCAGATGCGGACTCGTCTGCAGTAATCGAAAGTTTCATCTAATTCAGTGTGAAATTTGCAACGGTTCATCGACGGTTTCATGATATGAAATTAGCAAAATTTTGTGATGTGATCTTTATTAGTCAAAGACTAATTAACAGAATAACTGTTGGGATTCTGATATATTTGCTTTATTGTGATGCCCTCGCAACGGCCGTCTTTCATTGCTACCACCCGAGACACTCAGTGACCAAGATGCGAATTCACTTGCTTTGTTTGGTTCACCCACTTGGGAAGCTAGAGCTGACTGCGAGGGCTGCTTCGGCTCGCTGATTGGATTATCGATCGCCGCGCGATTGGCAGGTCCAGTCACCGTTCGTCACTGGGGTCTCTAGCTCCGTTCGCGATAAAATCTGTACCGTATGCGTCACTACGCCGCGAACTATGGGACGATGCTCGAAAGGCGAGCGTGAGGCTGTTAAAACCAATATCTTGCAAATCAGAACAACAACAGTGCTGAGTGACAGTTTATCGATGAAAAGTCAGCTGAATAAAAGTCATACAAACAGGATAATACGAAAGTAATGTCTGATAACTGGTTATGCGAATGCCTCTGTAATAGCGGCACGTCCACCGACGCGAAATGGATGCGGGAGATTGATGCCCCGGACTTCGGACCAATTAGAACGACATGCTGTACAATCAATCACTTAGCACTTCCGAAATCTTTTGACATACATGTTACTTAGTGTCATAAATGGGATGGAGGGCAAAATACCATTTGGGGGCCAGCGTGAGATTCCAATGACTCAGCTTTTCAGTAATGAGCTCGTCATCAGATTGGAGGCGAACCTTTTTTGCCTTGGCTGACACCCACCGCTATTCTAATAAGTAGATTTTCATGAAGGTTGAATCAGCTACCCGGTATTGATGTATTTGTCCTTTCCCAATGAGACTACAAGCTGTTGTAAAACACAGTCAGTTTTTTGGCAAGCATTCATGCTGCGATGTGACGTACTTGTTGGCATAATAGAAAGGAAGGGAAAGTTACGGTAGAATTTTATTGCTCAATAACACAGCGTAGTCGAAATCGTTGGTAGCTTGTCGACGTTTCGGTCACCACGGGTAACCGTTTTCAAGACTGGTTTTACAACCGAATGAAACCGGTTGTAAAACCAGTCTTGAAAATGGCTACCCGTGGTGACCGAAACGTCGACAAGCTACCAACGATTTCGACTACACTGTGTTATTGAGCAATAAAATTCTACCATAACATTTCATATGGCGCATCGATTTTTCGATACACTCCGAACCGATCTCGGTTCTGACACATTAAGGAAAGGAACGTGTTTGACTGTCAACTTCAGTGAGATTGACTTTAGTTCTCCGGAAGGCTGCCAGCGGATCCCTAAAACTATCCCACAATTTAAACTAGGAAGAAGAAAGGCCTTGGTGGTTCGTGAAGTTTTAGTCCCGGTTCCCAGGAAATGACTGGGAACAGTGGACCTGGTTAGCTATGGACCGGAGCCAATGAAACAGGCTGCGTCACACTCCTCGAATGTGGAACAAGAAGGCCATGAGCCAAAAACGGACTGCCTCATATTGATTTGGACAGGCAAACTACAAACAGTCAATCAATTGTTTTGGGTGAAGCTAACCTGAGTGACTGATTTACACGGGACAGCTGGTCAGCTTTGCCCTAGATCAGTGACATACGTATCAAGGCGTCACCGATGAGAGTCATCCATATATTAGGTAGGCATATCGCGATGGGTCTGCCGGAATTCTAGTTGCATAGTAGGTTATATTTGGGCCTCGGTACTAACATTCTCCGGAAATTAGACAACCTAGTAGTTCTGATCATGGCGAGGTCGTAAAAGCCAGTAATGGCTCGATAAAAATCCGGCGCCGGGTCTGCATGAGCTCCAGGGGCGAGACTATCCTTCTGATAGCAAACCTATTTACGAAAGCCGATATCAGCGCAACCAAAATTCTAGGCGTGTAAAATGAATTTGTCATCTTGGTGTCAACGAATAGCTGCTATAAGACAAATCCGAAGGCAAAAAATTACAGTAAATATCTCGAAGGTTTTCGGGTTCAACCACGCCTCATGTTCTTATTGAGAGTTATTTATACGTTGCCATTTGTCGATTTCAGGGTTTAGGATTTTTGTTCCGCCGTGGTTTACCACTTTTGACTGTATTATTTGAGATACTGATAGAAGTTATCGGCATGGAAACTAGACTAATCGTTAAAAATCACCGACAGAGGTGGGGAGGGGAGGCAATGGAACTGCCCTGTATCATCGATTTTGAAGCATTTCGCTTAAAACCCAGGAGTTTTCCAGAGAAAAAAGCCCATTGCATAATCGTTGCAGGTGGTTAGTTTTCCGTGCCTCGTAGACCGTAGATAATTATAATCAATTCTAACTTTTCAGCATCCCCTTCTATTTCCATTTCCAGAAGTGAATGTATGTGTGAAGGCATTGTGTAAAACCGGTACAGACTCTGGTTCGGGAATAAACTTTTTACCCAAAGTGCACTTGAAATGAAAACATGACAAAACACTTGCACAACTGCCGTATCAGGATAGATTTTGCTGTGATTTATCAGATGTATGCCACGTATTGGATGATTTTAATAATTATAGCTGAGTGCATAAACCGACTATGATTGCTTTGCAGGTCCTATTCGGTATTTTGGTCAGATAGAGGTCAAACATAAATGTAGTTCTTTTGCCTGCACAGGATAATTTTCGTCTGTTGGATTGCAATAACTCCGGTAAACGGAAATGAATATGGGTGTTGCAATTATTATGGAGTGGAATCAGATCTGCTTGTTTTCAATGACGTCATCATCAACGAATCGACGTTGCAAACTAAACCGATTTACGACGATGCTCAATGGTAACCGCTTCCGTCACCACTAAGTACCCGCGTTGAGTTGCATTCAATATTCTTCTTAGGACCCCGTAAATGGCATCGAAAGCGGACTGCCCATACCATAACTTGTTCCATAAAATTGTTGCTAAATATATGTACCGAAAATTAAAACGACAGCTAGAGTCTGCGTATGAAGAAAAACAAAATCTGTTGTGGAATACCGGGACTTCCCCTGGGTGGCCATTCAATCCCCCTTTCAACATTCTTGAGCATGCTCACCCCCCTTCCCTAGTGTTCTCATATTCCTATACATGCACATAATCAATCAGAGAAACAGTATTCGAGTGGAGTTCTCCTTTTACTTGAACATAATTTAATGAAGAATATCTCAGGCTTGGTAACGGGTGCATAATGAGAACATAAGTCACCACTGGTGTACACTCATGAATGCGTTTCTCCGGCTTATCACAGAATATGCCCATCGATTCATGAAAAAACTAGTAACACGAAAAAATTGCTTTTCGATATATCACTTCAGGCATTTATATATATAGTACTGGGTAAAGGAGAGTATATGTACAGCCATAGATAGCAGAGAGTGAGTAAGTGTTCAACAAATCCGGTAATTCGACAACATGCTTCAACTTGATGAATCTTGTCCGTTGTGTGAACGACAATAAGTGTGAAATGTGTAACCAAATGGCGTGAAAAGACAGGTGTAAAAAAACGAAGGTGTGAAAAAGAGGTGCGGGAAGGCCTTCCCCACTGCGCATGTCCGAACCTTAACAAATACGAAGCCTTTCATTGTTCAACAATCCAAGGACAGGTTGCCTCATCAGTCTTAATCTTTTGTTCTATATCAGTTTACGTGCTCTTGTAGTGCACAGTATATTGGACATATTACGAGACGCCTGTCGAAGAGGATATCAGAACACGTCCCGGCTTCTTTAAGCAAAGGAACAGTTAGGACTATCAGTAGCGCAATCCTGCAACATCTGGTGGATAGCGGACATCAAAATCGACACAATGACAGCTTTCAAACCAGTCCTGACAATTCCCAGAGTTCACGCGAAAGGATTACGCAGGCGGTTGCTGATGCCGTCAGAAGCCGTAGCAATTCGACTATTGAAGCCGGAATTGTGTAAGCAACGTAACCTCGTGCAACAGTTGTTGTTGCCGTGGCCGTAACAAGTAATTCTCTTATGGTTCCCATGTGCGAATTCTTCCCAGCCCCACACCTCTTTTTCACACCTTCGTTTTTTTACACCTGTCTTTTCACGCCATTTGGTTACACATTTCACACTTATTGTCGTTCACACAACGGACAAGATTCATCAAGTTGAAGCATGTTGTCGAATTACCGGATTTGTTGAACACTTACTCACTCTCTGCTATCTATGGCTGTACATATACTCTCCTTTACCCAGTACTATATATATAAATGCCTGAAGTGATATATCGAAAAGAAATCGTTTCGTGTTACAACCTTCTGCTTATGATTAATGACATTGGCTTTCATTCACTGTTTCTGCACATATGATCAACCACGCTAAACCGGCACAGAGACTGCCTTTGACAGCATTCTACGAAACACCTACTGGACTCCGGTTTGCGCGTAGGGAAAGTTGCCAAAAGACAGACAAATTGCCAGTCCACTGTAGTGCCATACACTATGCGTGTCACGTGCCATTTGAACGGCTGGCCACTACGATCGGTTCAGGTGATATCGGAAAACAACCGGGAGGAGCAAGGGGAGTGAGGGGGCTTGTTGCCAAGTTGGTAGGCCATACTCGGCTGTCCATGAGTGTTTTCGAATCCCGCAGAGGCCAGAAGCAAACTTTTAACATTTGAATTAACTCTGCATTTTTCTCACCAGGCAAAATTTCGCAAGGTATACAACCTCACATTTCTTCGCATCATGCATGATGTAACCCTTGACCAGATATGATCCAAGATTCACCAGCACCAGCTTATGATTAAGCGAGGTTCAACAGTGCAGAATTAATTCCTTTTCAAAAGAATGCCCACATTCTAATTATGCAATAGCTTGTGATCCAATCGTCACTTAATGTGTGTACTGTACCATGTGGAATTTTTACGGAATTCTACTTTAGTTATTTTCACACTAGGAAGCGGAAAAATTTGGTCTGATACCAAGTAGTTTCAGCTGTGCATCCATATTCACATTTTCATTTAAATGAGACAATCAAAGTAATAAAACGGGCAAAGTATTTTTTCGTCTGGGTCACCCCACCGAAACGGTTATCGAACCGCCAAATCCTTGGGGTGTAATTCAACTGCATCCTACTCTGATATTACTCATAATGGTCGGTGGTCTGCCAGTCGGTTTGAGCAGCTCGCATGATTCGCACTAAATCGTGAATTCTTGTGAAGATCGTTTCTCTGCTGTCAACAGAGGGGTCACAGATTTGCGAGAGAACCGTTGTCCAGGTGGTTACCAGAGTCACTCTGGCAGAGGGTGGGGCAGGGGGTAACTGAAGTGATTCTAATGCCTTCACATGCGGTCCAGTATGCTACAGCTTCATTTCCAGTATCCAACCAATAAGATGAAGCCGTGTCGTGACTGTTAGATTGCATAGATACAGCGAACTCGCTTCATGATTAGTTAGCACGTTATCTGCCAATAAGTGCATACCCCGTTTTGTATATGAACGAGTTAGTACCAACCGGAGTGGACAGAATACATTCTTGCAGTGCTTGTCTGGTCTCGTCGTTCTCCCAGTGAGCGTAGTCCGGGTCCGAGTTATTTTATTACCTACGGCTGGCCGGGTAGATCCGATTCCCACAAAAATGTACCCTTGGTGGTATATCTAAGTGTTCAGTTTTCGATAACAGCCCTGTCGAAAATAACGGTAGTCAGTCGACCTCTCGGTTACCGCGGGTAACTTTGTTCAAGATCTTTTACAGTCGAAGGAAAGTTATCCGCATTAAATGAAAGTCTAAACGACTACCGTCATTTCGACAGTAGTGTTACCGAACATTAGACTCTTACACATAACACATCTCTTGCCACATCCATTTTTGATACACTCCGAACGGATTTCGGCTCCGATACATTATTGTTGGTTTACTTAAACCAGGAGCATGGTTTCGCTGTGTGGTTTTGTCTGCGTTCACATCGATAACAGAATTAGCCCGGTCCGACTTTTTAACTGTCCTTTTGACCTGTGCTCTTTTGACTATCACGCTCATATATATACACAAGCTGCTTGCGTCTAACAGGACCAGTTCATTCAGTCCTATTTCGGTGCGTACCGGGAGGCCTTGCTCATTCTGGCCCGATTGCATCATATACAGCCTGTACCTACTCGTTTTAGGCACTTATTTACGTGAAAGTGAATGGATTTCTTAGGTACTGCATCCTATCATCAAGTGAGACTACAACAGGTTTGAACTGAATTTCTCATAAATTTTTAAGCCTGGATCATTCTTGAAACTGACAATAAAAGCCGCGGAAGGACATTCGGCTTACATTCAAGTACATCTTTTCTCCAAAACTCCATTTCGAAGGTCTGAAATTCCTACTGCCTTCTCCTGATTCCTGATTTAAATACGAAACAAATCTACGGAAATAGACATTCGTTGCCCCAAACGATGAGACCAAATACATCTGCGTCCCAGATCCAACGACCGGAAGAAGACAGGCATTGTAGGTCAGTGTAGCATCACTACGTTCGCAGTTGAAAAGCATGTTGCCCATTCATTTCTGGGCTCTACTACTGTCTTCGCAATCCCCGTGGTTGTAGATGTGTCTGTCAAATTGAGGGTGAGGACGAACTAAATTCTCCCAACCGGTAGGGCCGAAATAGAGGGATGAATGTTCACTTATCGCTTACAAGTGCCCAAAGTACCCCTGCTGGTGGAAAAGCCTCTTCTCCGGTTGCCACGCTCCTCCGTTCCACGGATGCGCGCGTGTTTCATTTCTTCCCCCTCATCGATGACTCATTGACCATCGTGATAAAATAGGCCTACTGATTATGGATTAGAGTCTATGATAGACGCCGTTCTATGTAAATGTGTCATCAGACAGCTCGCATTCGTTGTATTATGAGTAACGGTAAGTGGAAGCGAACAACTGTGAAACATGCCGTTGTCACTGAGACAAAGTTTGTAAAACCGGTGTGATTTTACATCCCATTCTTTCCATGACTAACTTGGTTTATCACGCCACAGCGAGGCGGCTGGTAGAAGTTCTGGAACACGTGCGCACATTGATTGTTGTATATACGAACTCTGTCGAGGCCATCCATCAAAGACGGAAACATCGACAGGAAGACTGTTCTCATTAGAGGTTGCCTGTCTGTTCACAAACAGGCCACTCGCAGAAACGGTGAACTTCAGTTGTTTATTTATCGAAGGATAGCGACGAAAAACCTCAGTAAGCTGTTCCTAATATGTACACTGAAAGTACAATTTCCATGTGAAATAGTACTGAAAAAAGGATAGAATCGTAATGGGTTTCATCTAGGTCCTCTCTTAAAGGATGTTTTTAATGAGTAAATTGGAAGAGAAAGATTTCTTCTGCACGAGGGAAACAAATGCAGATAGTAACACAGCCGTGGTAAAATTTAACGCCACACATTCAGCGGTGCGGTTCTCGGCTAAACAGACACGCGCTTCCTTCGACTGGCTGCACTACGTTTTTTGTTCTTCTGCCGTATGCTCTGTATGTATTATTACCCTACTCAGTTATCATGGTTGCACGCTGCTCGTATTCTCGACTGGAATTCTTGGACTCTGAAAACAACGTTGTGTAGACGATCGATGAATTTCCTTTGCCTATAGCTATTATAAGGTAAAACTGAACTAAAAAACGGAAACGTGTTGGTTGGCAAGCCACGCTTAGCTCTGTTACTCCATCCAAAAGGCCGGTGCCGTCTGTGATCAGTGCTAACGTTCTTTCTCTCTTTGCCAAATTTTCGGATTTACCAACCATTTTACGGACACGGATTCTTGTTCTTAAGTGTGAAATACGTGTTCAAGAATCCTGGCTGGATGAGAATGCTGACTACTCCTTCATCTTCAAGATCAGGTGCTGAAGAACGAAAGATGTGGGGGTGGAGTGGTGACCTACGTCAATTTAGCATGGGGTGGCAGGTCAACAGCTGCTTTTAAACACTGCAAACTGTATCGAATATCTTTCTACAGACTGTTTCCCTAGATTTGCTCGTTACAGAAGCACTATTATCACCAACCTGTATATGACACCTTTTTGTGTGCAATGCAATACGTCCTACTTTTATGACGCTTTTATACCATTTCTAGCTCGCCTTCTAGACGAACATTTGCATATAATCGTTAGTACTTTTAATAAGGCTAATACTTAGTCGCTTTTATCATTCGGATTAACTGATGTCAGTGCTTCTCCCACAAGCTGGAACTCTGCTTTAAGCAAAGTCATTACCAGTCACCCTCGCTTATTTCCTCTCAAACTGAAAGCCCCTCTCTTCACAAGTGACCGTAGCTTCCTTCTT
Organism: Fasciola hepatica; assembly: GCA_948099385.1. Taxonomy (NCBI): domain Eukaryota; kingdom Metazoa; phylum Platyhelminthes; class Trematoda; order Plagiorchiida; family Fasciolidae; genus Fasciola; species Fasciola hepatica. The sequence continues at coordinate 12,417,456 of CANUEZ040000019.1, forward strand.
CCGAGGCCAAAAATCTTCTCGCACACTGCTCATAGGTTATTTACGTCTTCAAATCAAGCAAGAGTCCGCCATCGTAATCTGTCTCCTCACAACACGTTCCTTCTAAAACAATCACTGGTGTTGCCTTTTCATGGGTTTTCACCACGCCCTCAATCTTCCAGGCTGCAGAACTGTTCACAGAAACCCCACGTGCTATCTTCAAATTGCATTTTCCCATTGCGACACTATTCACCTCTGGTGGCAGTATTGTCTCGCCAACACTCCAAGCACTCAGAAGACAAAAGGAAATCACAAACGAGTCTAGTCGAAATTCAGAAGTCAAGAGATTTTCACTGCTGATTAAGACTAAGATAAGGCATTTGGATGCTTCCTGCACCAGACTTTCTGCAGACTAAGAACCCTAAGCTTCTTTGGCATGGCATGAGACTTTTATGTGGCCAGAAGACCAAACACAAAAACGGTAAGGCCGATATAGACCATCTTGATACTATATTCATTCATCCATCCAGTGAAAGCCCTCCTTCCTGTTCCCCTTGAGCTTCCGCAGATCTTGAACATTTCTCTACTGCAGACATTTTAAAAATTATTCGCAACTCCAAAACAACACCAGCTGCTGGTCCTGATGATCTTTCTCTAGCGATTCTTAACTATGGGACCGCCAACCTTGTCACACCGACCACTGCTTTGATCAAGCAGTATCTTCACTAGTGCCTACTGCAGTCCAGGTGATCGTTTATAAATGGGAAATTGAACGTTCTTATGAGACCGAAGGCAAAAGTACAAACACACACACACTCACACCCACACACACCCACACACCACAAATGATAGCAAATAAAAACACGTTACCAAGGCAAGATTAACGTAATTATCCGTTCTAGTAGCTTGCACAGTTGGAGATGATGACGGTAAAGTGTTAGTGACTCCGCCTATTACAATGGTCGTTGATTGCTTGTGACATAAGCGACGGTGAAAGCCGTGCTCAGATTAACACAGTGCTTTGTCTCAAGCATGTGTTGAGTAATGGATGACCTGAGTGTTCTGCATGCGCACGATGCCGTCACCGATTGCCTCTATCCACTCATTGTTCTCTGTAGCCAAACCGGAATGTGTTCATTCACTTTTACGCAGTTGTCTTTCCGTTCTGTCAATGCAGGTGGTTGTGCATCTACACTTAGATTGGTAAATGCAGTTGGACTTGGCGTGGAGAGGCAGTGGTTCTTTTATCGATGGTATTTTTATCCGGGAGGTTGTAGAGAGAATAATGACCTTTACTGCCTAATACGTAAGATTACCGGCGCAACTGAGGTGTCTGCTGAGTAGGCTGTTAATGTCATCATCTTTGTAAGGTAACTGTGGGGTGGTCATCAGTTTTGGGACTGTGGTAGCCTTTGTTTCGTTCGGAGTTGGCGGTGAGGGTTTGGATATAACGGATTTTCGATATCCGTTGGTCTCAAAAGTTTTGAACAAAGTACGGCACTCTTCTAGGGTGTCGGTTGCACATATTTTGAGTGACTTATTAAACATGGTCCGGACAAGGCCATTTTTTATACCTTCTGGGGTAAAGCTGTTGAAGTGCAGATATTGTTCTGACCACGTAGTTTTCAGATGGATTGATCTTCGGGTTGGTCCATCTTTCCGGCTGGTAATCTCAATATCTAAATATACGATGCTATTGTGATCTTCCCCGTTTTTGATTGGTTGAGTGTTTGGGTGCATGGAGTTGAAGTGACGGAACACTTTTTCGCATCCGTTCTTGGTGTTCATAGTGACGAAGATACTGTCCACAAAGCGTCGGTAGAGTTTAGCTTGAGATAAGATCGATTTCATTTTTTGTTCGAGGTGGGAAACAAATATATCTGCCAGACAAACGTCCCAAGGGGACTACCCATGGCAAGTCCATCAATCTGTCGATATCCCCGTCCAAGGAAATATAATTTTGCATTTGACGAGTACAACAGTAATAACTGTGACAGCTAGCTATTTGACAATCCAATAATCAAGCTGTTATCATCGATAATTTGGCAAATGATATCACCGGTCTCGTGAAGCCGGACTTTTGTACAGAATGACTTAACAGCCATTATGAATAGGTACCTATTGTGGATGTTTAATTAGCTCAACAGCCCACGCATTTTAAAACTATCCTTCACGTCGTTCTTCCCGATTAATTTCCTGTCCAGTTTTAGTAGTTCCGCGAGCCATTTTACCAGTCTGTGTTGCGTGGAGTTGGTCATAGAAAATATTGTTCGTAGCGGTATGTCATCTTTGTGTACTTTTGGCAAGCCGTATATTTGTGGTATTGGGTTTCCTCTACGTATTAGACTCTTGGCCCTAGATTCTGGGATCAAGTTGGCCTTTACAAGGTTGTCCAGCTCTGTCTACTTTCTTTTCTAGTTCACTAGAGTCGTTAATCTTTGGGCCCGGCTTGAATTTCGTTTCATTTTCTAGTATGGATTCATTTTTGTCTCTATAGACTGATCTGTTCAGAACAACTACTCATGAGCCTTTGTCTGGTCGAAAAACTACCAAGACTGGGTTCCTCCTCAGTTAGTTGATAGCTTCGTAAAGGTCCTTTGTTAAAAGATAATTCTATTTCGACGTGCTTATTCGGTAAGTGCGCTCCAAGTCTACCAGTTTTGCTTTGAACCATCCCATTGGAGTCCTTCTTCGTTGGATGTAAGCCGGACAACTGTTCGAAAGATGATTTAAATCTGGCCTGTGAGTCGATACGGGTAGTATACTTTGGAGGGACACAATAGTTGAAACCGCACGATAGAGCCTCCAGTTGGAGTCGATTCAGTTGGTACGATGACAAATTTTTAACGTACGTCTACGGATGTTCGGGAAATGATGATACCATCAGATTATGAGTTATCGATTTCTCCAGTCGTTCCATTTCGTACGCACATGTTTCACGGATTTCATCGGCACAGCAGTTCATGAAATTAATCCGACAGATCAGGCTGAGTTGGTCGATGACCGGCGATGCTTTGAATAACACAGCGGAAAGTTGTTTGATGTTACCTTTAGATTCCTCAGTGTGACACTTTGCTAACTTCTTCAGACCTTTTGCGGTTGGGCTAGCTTTGTCAGCGCACATGTTTACAGTATGTCACAGCGTACGAGTTCATCGATACATTTGCGTGAACAAACATCAGTCTTGTACGTTGTATTGCATCTTTGCACTTCAGTCTTACAATTTGGCCCAGCTTTTTGCTCACTACAGGCGAAAGACGACATCTAAGGAACGGAAAACAACTGTCCCGACACAAGTTTGATTATAGAAGTCAGCAGCATTAGATTGCACGATGTATTCCGGACCATTTAGCTGCATCTTTACTGGTGCATACAGCAGTCAAGGTGATCATTTATAAATGGGAAATCAAATGTTTTCATGAAGCCGAATACATCGTGCAATCTAATGCTATTGAATTCTGTGTTCAACTTTATGTTGGGAAATTTATATTTTCAAAAGCTGTATCTACCGACATGTTTGATTCCTGATCTGTGACCTCCAGTTTTCATCATTCCGATTGCTAAAGCCTCGAACACCTGTGATGGGGAAAAATGGTTTTGCCCCATTGTCCTCATGTCAACAGCCCTTAAAGTCACTGATAAGGTTGTTTTCATCTGTCTTCAAGAACAGCTCAAAGTGTCACTTACCCTTTTCAGTTTCTCTACAAACCCAAAAGCTCCCCCTTGATGAAGTAGCCTACTTGGTCCACTTTACCAATAAATCTTTAAACAGCTGTGAGCAACCTGTCATCTGCGTATTTCTCAACGATTCTTCAGCCGCTGATTCAGTACCCTGATCTCGTCTTCTATTTTCATAATCGAGATCAACAAATTAAGGTCGTACAAAGCATCGCTAAAACGTAGGTTAGCAAGTCCGGTGCACTCGGAAATGCAATGCTATCCCCATTTTGCATTCCCCACCTATATTATTGATTTTCCGGCTTCTTTCTCATCCAGCACATTTAGATATGCTGATGACGTTGTCCTTTGTCAAGCTTCTTCTAATCTCCGAGATTTCATGAGACTCGACAAAAAATCGATCTTGAAAAGAATGCTTCTCTTCCCAGTTGCGTCTAAAACTGATATATTTTCAGTCTTTCACACTAACATTTCCCTACAGAGTCTGTTATCCTCAAGTGCAGGTTCTTGTTCCGGGTTAGTTCCGTCAAGTATCTTGGTGTTAGCCTAGACTCCAATCTAATATGGACATCTCACAAGAAGCCCTGTGTCGGTAAACTGCCACGCCTAGCTTTTCAAATAAGAAAACTCAGGCCGTTTCGAACACTGCTAACAATTGTTTCCAAACTTTTTCTTCAATGAGTTCTTCCGATCTTATTGCAAAAGTTCACCCATAATTGTCTCCGCCATTAAGAAAAAAGAATTCGGAGTCTTTCGCCGCCGATTGGAAATTATTGGCGTTGTTTCATCCCCCCTCTTTGATATCCTTTGGACTGAACTTGACAACCAACATATTGAACTTCGTGTAGCTCTAGCCCATAAAATAGTACAGGATCAAGCACATCCAGTGCACTTTGAATTATCTCTTTGTCGTTCTCACTCATCCACCAGATCCGAATTTAGACACCTTTCTTCCAGTATTACCGTATGTAAAGAGCTCTGTTTTGCCCTATCAGGCCCGATTACTGTCCGACAAAGCCAAGGTTAAAACGGAATTAGTTTCTACCTTTGGTTGATGCTTTGTTTCTCTTTTTTCACTCTGATATACCTTTAGCACCCAGTTTTGTATATTTCTTTTATTTTACCTCAGTTTTGTGAGAGCCCTTAAGACCGAAATGTAAGGATGTTGCTTGCAAAAGTCTGTCGTACAAATACAAATACGAAAAAAACTAGAAAGGAATAACCACATTCGATTTTGGGATGTTGATGAGGTTGAACAGGTGAGTTTCTTGGAGGCTTTTCAGTCCTATCATTCGAATACACACCGCGCTATATCGTTCGACTGACATCCTTGGAGAAAAGGGGAGAAAAAGCCTACTAAGAGGAGGAATCCGCAGGTAATACAGGAATTTTCGGAACAAATGTCTCGACCACGTTACTGGTGTTTGGTCTTCTTGGGTAATCTCCCACTGTTCAGAACCTTACCACTCAAGGCGTACAAAAGTTCAAGAATGCATAGTTAGATTATCAAATATGATCGTCGTTGAACAATTAACAGTTCATCTCCATCATCACTTTGTCCGAATTGATTCATTTTTTATTCACCCATATTCGACGTAAATCAGTTGCTGCACTGTTTTCGCTTTTGGCTTTTTCCGTATGCTAAAAGTGGCGAAATAGCCTACGAAATTCTCGTGATCGTAGCGCACGGCTGCGATTGTTAGGAAAAGCACGAGTTCGTTACAACTTGGGGTTTTCTTTCTTTTTGCTTCCACCCCTACAACTAGGAACATCAAAGAGGTCCCAACTTGATTTGGCACGCTGGTGCACGAGTGAAGAAGCTGCATATTTTTGAACATAAAATTCAACCTGTTCGGAATTAAATGTGCAATAAACGTATAAAGGAGAAAAACTATCTCATAAAAATGAAACAAACCCACAAAACTGTTTCCCCGTGAAACAAGCGACCTTTCAACCATGTGCCGGAAAGTTTGTTTCACTTTCTCCCCATCTTACGAGTTCAAATGACTTACATGGCTTAAACGACTTATATCTACTTCACTTGTTTATCTTCCACTCCGGCTTTGTTCAACAGTAAGTCGGCTGTCAGTATCCACCTGGCCATCAGTGGGAATAAACGAAAAGTATCCTTCTAGCCAGCTGGTTAAACTTTTAGGTTTTCAATTTTTATGTCAGTATGTTTATGACATTTTCCTTTCATGCAGAAATTCATTCTCGAATCTGCCCCGTTTGAACTTCATTATTACCGTTTTTCTGAGGTTCAAACTAAAACTGCGCTTACGGTGCGAGAAAACTTAGACAAATGATTTTATTGTCGTGCTAGTAGCAGGCCCATTGACTGAATGTTGTCACGTGATATTCGCCCAAATCCATCATGACGAGACTGCACCTCGACGTGGTGTGATGGCTTGCGTACCTCTACGACCCAAAGAGCTATACAGGATGGCTTCCTTAAGCCGGAGATACAATCATGCCTGAAATGTCAATGGGTAGAGGCCAGACAAAGTCCAGTCTCCTTGTCCTCCAGGTTGGGGGTCGATTTGAGCTGGCAACTCAGTCAGTAAAATCAGTGGAAGAATAATTGATCCAAGCAAATGGGCTTCCACTTAGCCACCCCGCTGCCTTGCGGATAGGTTCTTGTTAGAACTAAAGGCTTTGGATGAGAACCCTAATAGTTCTCCTGCTTTGTGGCTAGACACCCTAGCAGTACCGGCCCAGCATCTCCCATGAACTGCATGAATAGAAAGAATTCCATACTGCATCGGTCGTCGCGCAGGATATTCAGGACCGCGCTGCCCATTGCATCGAGTGGGATGGGTAGTGATAAGTGGGCTAGTGCTCAGAGTTCCCTCTCTTTTGATCAACCTTTGTCTTCTCTCTTCAACCCACTCTCCTTGCCCCCACTCTGTTCGCCCATAATGCCCCCAATGATAACACGGTCGATACTCGCAAATGTTCATTGTCAAGAAGTGTCGTAAATAATCCACAATCGCATAACACATCTTCTCAAGCCTTCTCAACCTCTGAATCTCGGCTCCTTTAACGTGTGTACACTCATGCAGACCGGTCAGCAGACACGCCTAACCCTCACAATATATTCTCTGAAGATTGATGTCTGCTGCTTAAGTGAAACGCATATCCAGGATTCGAGCAGTGTGATTCAACTAACTGCTCTTGGTATCCCATCGAGGTATTTCCTGCGCACTTCAGGAGGAAAAACAGCTAGAGCTGCGGGTCAGCATGGTGTAGGAATAGTCTTGAGTGACAAAGCCGAAGCTGCTCTTTTAGACTGCATCCCAGTCAACAGTCGTTTATGTGCTGTGAGACTCCAGGGGTCAGTTGGCGTTCGAAAGGATAGCAGTGCTAAGCGCAATTTGTTTATGATCTCGGCGTACGCCCCAACAGACTGCAGTTCTAACATGCAGAAGGATGAGTTCTATGATGAACTCACTACTCTCGTTCGCAGGAGCAAAGTTTCTGACATTGTAGTGGCAGCAGGTGATGTTATTGCACAAGTTGGCAAACTTTGTGTTAGAAATTTGGTTAGGCGGACTTTGTGCTTTACCTGCTGAGCGTACAGATAACGGGGATAGGCTTCTCCAGTTTTGTACAAACAATCGGTTATCCCTATCTGGTACGAATTTCCGACACAGCTCGCGTCGCACAGCGACATGGCGCTCTAACTCTACAGGAACCTTGAGTCAGATTGATCATATCGCAGTAAGCTACCGGTGGTGCAGTTCTGTTCAGAACTGTAGAGCTTACTGGTCAATATGTATAGAGTCGGACCATGCATTAGTTTTAATTCGATTATCTCTTCAGTTACACGATCATCGACGCAAAACGCAAACTCGGTTAGCAATGCAGCTTTTGTCTGATCCAGAAGTCCACACCCTTTTATGAACAGAAGTTATCATTTTTAGCTAGGATCCATGATGAACATTAATGTAGACGAACATCAGGCCCATTTCCAACAGGCAATGCACGTGGCAGCAGGTATCGCCAGTGGTCCCAGATCTAATGTCCATCAAAGACACCGGATTTCACAAGAGTCGATCAGGCTAATACAGAAAAAACGTCAGCTCTCGAACTGTAAGGAGGTGAATAAGATAAGTAGAAAACTACAAAGCCGAGCTACGAGAAGCCTTAAGAATGATCGCGAAAATTGGCGAGTCAAGGTAGCTGAAGAAATGGAAATAGTAGCTGCTTCAGGTAACAGTCAAAGACTGTTCAAAATGATTCGTGACATTAGTGGACGGCAAACCCCGGTCAGTGAAAAGATATGCGATCGAAATGGAGACCCCATGAATGGCAAAGAGCAAAGGCCTGACCGTTGGGCCGAATACTTCAAAGAGCAGTTTAGCTGGCCGTGCGCTAATGTATTTCCTCCTGTCTCAACAACTGCGATTCCTTGGGGAGTATCACTTGAACCCCCATCGGAAGTAGGATCGGAGTCGTGCATTCAATTACTAAAGTGAGGGAAAGCGGAAGGTCCTGACGAACTCCCTCCAGTTCTTTTCAAAATGCCCGGTGGTGAGTTGATAAAATCACTAACGACCTTGATCCGTGACGTTTGGAAGGAGGAACGTATCCCGCTTTAGGGAGTGAGTCACTGATTATACCCATTTTCAAGAGGAGAATACGCAATGACTGTGGCTATCTTCATTGGATTAGCTCAATTTCGATAGTCACTAAGGTATTAGCCTCGATTTTGCAGCGTCATCTCACACCAGCTCGCGAGAGGAACGCCCGCGAACAACAGGCCGGATTCCGCCCAGGTAGAGGATGCATCGACCAGATTTTTCTTTTCGTCAATTACTAGAGGTGCGTCACAAGCACCTTCGACCGACAATAGTGATTTTTTTTTACTTGAAAGGCGCCTTCGATTCAGTTTACTGAAAGGCTATATTCGTTGCTCTTCACTGGAAAGGTATGCGCCAGAAGTTCGTGAATCTACGGAGGTCATTGTACTCTCATACTTCTGACCGCGTAAGGGTTTACGGCGAACAATCCAGTGCATTCGAAACGACGAGTGGTATTTAACAGGGATGTCTAATTTCTCCATTCTTGTTTAATTTCGTCATGGACTAGATAATGGAGAATGCATTGGGAGATCTCCAGGATGTGGGTTTCGACCTGGGAAATAAGGAGATACAGTGTGACCTAGATTGCTCAGACGACCTTGTCTGCTTGTTCAAATGTACGGAACATGCGCAATGTTCACTAGATAGACTCGCAAGAGCTGTGGTTCCATTTGGCATGCTCTTTGCACCTTCAAAGTGTAAAGTGATGATGCAAGACTGGACTTCAACGGTTCCGAGCATGATGCTCGATGGGGAGGCACTAACAATTGTTGGCCCCTCTAGTTACCTCGGCAGTAGCCTGACGACGGATGGAAGTACGGTAGTAGAGGTTAACACGCGCCTATCTAAGGCTTGAGCGGCGTACGCTGGACTGAAGCACATGTGGTGCCAACCTAATATTACGCTGCATTTGAAAGGTCGTGTTTACTGTGCCGCAGTGAGTTCAGTTTTGTTGTATGGAGTCTGCATGCTGAAGATATTCGTCGTCTTGAGGTTTTCGACCATCGACGTTTGCGTAGTATCGCCAAGATTGGATGTAATGGCCGAGTAAGCAATGCTGAGGTCAGAAATAGAGTATTGTCTACTAGTTTGGGGAATGTTCTGTCACAGTGTATCCAGATTAGTAGACTTCGTTGGTTGGGACACGTGTAACGTATGGCAAATACACGTCATCCGTACCATGTCTTATTCTCCGTTCCTCCTCAGGAGTGGAAGAGACCACATGGAGATCAATAGCTGACGTGGCACCGAGGAATGAGAAAATGTACAGCGAACTTAGGAAAAGTAGGTGCTTCACGTCTTCGTAGTTGGGGTCCGAAAGACCAGTCTACCAGTTGGCTGGAGACACTGAAGGATATGGCTGCGAATCGTGAACAGTGGCGATCGTGTTTTCACTTCCTGTGGAATCAGAATGATTGATCGATGTGCGCTTGTACAGTTAGACTGTGTATTCCGTGTGTTGACTACTAGGGCATTCTCTCCTTTTCGCACCCATGTAGGTCTACTCCCTGCCCATCTTGCATATTCTTACTTTCTGATTCAGCGTGCAACATGGTGAGGAAGGCAGTGATCAGTGGGGCTTGCCCCACTATTCGATGATGATTAGCCCAAACTTTGCCATTGATTAACACGGAACGTAACATCTGATGTATCAGAACTGCATTAGCTTGAACAAGTTCAATCGTCTTTTGTTACGCACTTGCTTATTAGCGCACTAGAATCGGTTTTACTCCATATACTTGAAGGCTTACTGCACTATTGGGGATAACCGTCAACCTGGTCCTGCAAGCTGAAATGGGGAACCACGTGGGGTTTCTATAGACCAGGGGTGAAATGGTTCGCTTCACAATGGATTTCCGCCTACCTGTCTAGTCAAGTTGTCGAAACGAACGGCCTCATTAGCACATCGGCCACAGCTTTGAACTAAAGAAGCAGACTAGAATCATGAGCAACAGAGACCTATCTAGGAGGGCGTACGGAAAGGAACAATACAGAATGCAACTGGTCAAGTGGGGCTCAAAAGAACAATTAATATGCTAGAGGCATATATATATATATATATATATATATATATATATATATATATATATATATATATATATATATATATATATATATATATATATATATATATATATATATATATATATATATATATATATATATATATATATATATATATATATATGAGAGCTTTCAGAAGAGATAGGGGTGGAGAATAAGTGGACGAATCAACTTCAGCCAAGTAACACTTGCACTGGTGACTGGATTGCAAGATGGGTTATAATTACCTTTCTTTGCCACCACGGTGATGCTTGATGCTGTCGGTTCTTGGCAAGGATACTACGCGTGTCCAGACCGATCGGAGTCAAAACGTGAGCTCTAGGATGTCTGGTGTGTGTGTGTGTGTGTGTGTGTGTGTGTGTGTGTGTGTATGTGTATGTGTATGCGTATGTCGAAAATGACTCATGTTTGATCTCTAATAGACTTCAAAGTTCATGGTCAAATATATTTTGTCTCCTTCATCTCGTTGGGAGCTACAGCTATAGTAAATGTGTGATATTATATATATTTAAGCCTTATATGGTCCTTTACTATTTTCGATGTCCTGGGTTACGTATTTCTTATGTTGCCTAAGAACCTTGTGGTTATGCGATGTGACTTTTTCACAACGCTCACACAAGATGAAATTGAAGAAGAAAGCCATAGAGGAACACCGATAAGATTCAAAGCGGTTTCTTTTGGAGAAGCTTCACTTCTTCAGCGAAATGATAAATTATGTATCTCATAGCCGCGTTTTGATTTCACATTCATTTTCACGTTCTTATAGATATACTAAAATAGCTTTTCACATTGATATCTTCCAGTGCGTTTTTGGGAGCTGATTTTTGGAAAATGATTGTCTACAATTTCATGATGGTCTGGAAGAGGGTCAACTACGGTGTTTGATTTCGTGGCTGTCCCCATTTTACCACCTCTTTGGTTGTGTGCTTTTGTGCATTGGACAAATTAGGTGAGACGCACTACTGTTTGACCTTTGCAAACCAAGTCTACTTTAAGGAAGATGTCCTAAAATCGTCTGAGTGCCGGTGCTGGACATATCCAGGACCAAGATACCCACTCTGGATCATTGACACATAAATCAAAGTCATGTACCTGAATCAGATCAACTAGTGGATTTACTTCTGAATTCGGCTGGTCTTATCGAGTGCCGAGATCGGGGATGGGATAGTCTTTTTAAATTCAGTGTTCGTTCGTACATGCATGCACAGTGGTAAGGGTTCACTGTGTTTCCAGAAAGCTCCAGCTACCATAGCTCAAACCGACGGTATCGGAGTTCAATCTGCGTAGGCAGCAATTTCTTCCACTCTACCACAACCGAAGAACTAGGACTTCGGATGGGGGCAACCAAAAGTTCTTCAACGCTCTTCAAACGGCGACGTCGAGTGATACCAGTCAAACGCATCCGCTATTTGTATGTCTGCAATACATGTCGTTGGTTACTTTTCCGCCAGTTTTTCGTCGGCGCACATATTTTCACATTTTATTTTTCTAGTCTAGCACTAAGCTGTGATATCCGCACACCATTAAAATCGTTCCTGTCTGTGATGGGAACATGCACACTTCTCCATAGTCTTTCTCTGTCAGAAAAGTCATACCCTAAATTTTCCATTCTTAAACCGTTGCACCGAGCCCACATGGCATACCGGACTACATCCAATTTGTGGTATTGTGGCACGCATCGAATTGCCGTGTAATATTTTTTCACGGCCAGCTTTCCCTCTGTAGCCAAACAGGTTATGTTCAAGAGGAGATACGTCGGCTACTCTATCGGGATGTGCGAAGACAACTAATCAACACCGACATTGACCATTTTCTCAAAGGACTTACTTCGGATGGATTTCTCAATGACGTACTTGCTTGATCTTGAGACGGGTAGGTGAAGAACACATAAGATGAGTACGAAGTGAATGGTCAGAACGAGGCGCCATCCTAAATCGCCTGAGATTAGGTGTTTGTCGATGGTCAGTGGATCGCGGGTAAACGTGCTCAGGAACAAGCCCTGGGTGCGGTTTTCTGGCTCAGGTCTTCAAGTACGATCACGATGGCTGATAATCGGCCTGCTGATGCAACCAGGATGCAGATTCTGGGACGAATATCGAATAATCAACCTATGTGGGAGAGGATTGAACGGCCGACTGCGCATGAATATTTCCTTCCTGACACCACTTACAAACTTGAAAGGAGAGCCTAGCGGAGTAACTTGTTAAATTTTATTTCCGGATGAATTTCTCTGTTTCATCAGGTGCATACTACAGACTATATGATGTCATTCATTGCAATAGTGGAGATGAAATCAACCTTTTTAACAAGCAACGCCAAGGAGATAGATAACTCTTTTTTGATTACCGTAGATGTCAGTCGCGCCGGCAAACGGAAATAGACGTTATTTGGTGGCACAGACATGCAAACAGAACTCAGATATTCGATAGAACCGATGCTTTATTGCGAACAAAAGACGTGAGATGAAGGACTCTGTTGCCTGCCTGGTTGGCGACCTTTGCGATTGGGCTTCCCATTGGTTGGTATATTTGGCCACCCACGGCGAGACATGTTCAGTCAGTCTCAGTTGAAGAACAAGTGGACTCGAGTTCTGATCATTTTCGTCACATGCCAGATCGATAGGTCAGTTTTGTAGGGTAAAATAGAGAGAAAAACATCCACATGATCAGCGGCTGGGGCTCCTTTTCAGATGATGGCACCAATGGTGGCAGTCGTTCTGGTCCTCCTTTGGTCTCTGTAGTGACAATTAAAAATAATATGGAAATCTACCCTGCACCGTCGTTGAATAAGACAAGATATGAGGCTATAATAGGACAGTCTACTTCAGTCCGGCATCATTTCTCACGTATGATATATCACACTGTCTAGCTTGCAAAACCAGACTGAATTCTTAAACCATATTGGATATTTTATTCGTGTCTAGAAGCGTCCGTTGCTTGAGACCAGGATTAGTTGTTTGGAGAAAAAATAAATGTATCTATGAGAAATGCGTTACATTTAAAAGTAATGTATGAAAAATAGTTTTCACAGAACCTGGAACTGTTCAGACTATTACTTTGTGGAAAAAACCGGATTAGAAAGCATGACCACGTACGATATAAGCCCTGATGTCAGACACGTTCCTCTTGTTTGGTTTGGAGAACATTCCGGAGGCGTTTAACATTTGAGTTTTGAAGCTCATTTGTCATCCCTGATTGTCGTCGGAAGGCGATACTTTCTGGACGTTATGTAAAGTTACTTCACGGACGGTGTGTGAAATTCCAACCGCAACAGAAACCCAAAACAAGACCCTGGAACAAATTTCACCTGTGAACATGGCGTGTTGTGGTGCTTGATTGGCACAGAGCACACACGGGTGTGTTTTAGGACTTGGAACTCAGCCTCCTCCCTATTTCGTTGCCTATCTCAACAGAAGGAGAGCAGATAATACTTGAATCAACTTTGTGCTTGACGTGACTTTACAGCTATCGAAGTCAAAGCGCACGGACTTTGACATCAGGGTGATACTAGCTGGAAAATAGTTAAAAGCACTGATCTTTGGACGTCTTCATTATCGATACAGTTAGTATCAAAACTTTGAAATTCATTGAGTGTTCAAACCCGCCATACACCAAGATGTACTCGCGCTGTGTGCAAAGTATTAATCTGTGGCTACCATGTGCTTCCTATGGAATTATAAACCCTATGGCTTCTCAAAAATCTCAACCATGAACACTGTTGATCTGGTTTCTTCCAAGCACGTGACCCATCGGGATTCAGCGATTCTGCGCGATCGCTATGTAGGATGGATGCACTTAAAGTGCACCCATGTGAATTAAAAATCATACTCTGCTTTTGTGAAGTTTTCTTCGACTTTCATACCGGTCTTGTGTAAAACATGTTCCCCATCCAAGGAATCAATGTATGTTATGGCCCAGGATACAATGGGCGCTACATTCTAGGGTACAATATGTGCTAAACCCATGGATATTGTCGGTGCTACTCCCGTGAACGCAATTTGTGTTGCGTCCCAGGATACCCTGCTGCTTAGTGAGACTTCCACGATCCCCAACGAGAGCCCGTCTCGGACCAAGACGCATGCAGTATCCATGCCTGCCCCTACCGTCCAAGAGGATATCAAGCAGCAAAATAATCCCATCAGAGAAAATCGACTTCCGATACACTCGCACTTTCTTCATTGTTGACTAATGTGATTGAGAATCAACCTCTCGTGATAGGCCACGTAACTGCTCGCTCCATCGAAAACGAGAATCTCAGTCCGACTCAGCCTTAGCCTCCTAACTCGTGGATAAAAGTGACAACTCGACAGCGAGATGCTCCTCCACCGAGGATATAAAGCTTCCTGGCGGTAAATCTTCCAGATGCTGAGTTAGATGCTACGCAACTAGGCATGAATCATGGCATGTTACCCTTATTTGAAGAGCATGGAAACAGGAGAAATTGGCAACAGCAAGTGCGAGTTAACGCATCTTTTAAGCTGGGGAAAATAAAGGAAGACGGCACATCCAGACCAATCAAGGTAATCCTGGGTTCTCAGGGGGAGGCTAGTCTGGTATTCTAGCAGTAACATAGAATAAAAGGAGGAACTGTACGACTTCTGTGAGATTTAGATCCTGAGGAGAGAAAGAAACGGAAGATGATTCACAGTGAGCTTCATGAGTGCCATGCCAAAGGATACACAAAGCTATTCATGGAGAGATTTCGGGTTCAGCGGAGGATACGGCATTTCAGGTGGCAGCCAATAACTGTATTTTCTCCAGCCGCCTCTTCGAGAAAACTCTCAGTAGAAGTTCACGTGAAGTCCGTGGTGAAAATTGGACGTGGGGCGATCATGCTGTTGAATGTCTGGAGTCTTCTGGACAGAGACGAATTGAGGGTATTGGGCAATACTGCACGTACGGGTGCTGGTTGCTATGACAGAAAAGTGACTGACAGCGGATGTTTTGGATTTTGAGGTGGTGCCCGTTGTCGAGTCCACTGGAACTAAACCGGAGACGGAGGTGGGTTCACTTTGTTCATCAGGTCGGATATACCATCACTAGAGCTGAATTCTTATTCCAACTCAGGGTGCTATGGATAATCTTTATGGTGTCGTCTGAAACTGACTACAGGTAGATATGAGTCCGTGGGTGTCATTTACCGGGGCTCGCAAAACAAACTATCATGCTTACTAAGATGGGAGGCTGACCACCTTTGTCCCGCTTTTGGTGACTTCACTTTCCCGTCTGTTGACTGAGAGAATTAACGATACCTACCTGGAGAGGACCAATTTACTCCAGAGCTCCTTTTGACTCTCCAGAACCAATCGTTGGTTCAGCATGTGCAATCACCACCTCTCTCAGAAGCTCTGATGTTGAAGTGATCTTCTAATGACCACTTCTTGGCAGCAGCGACCATTCGGTTCTGGTTATGCACTGACAACTAAGAGCCTAGACTGTGCCAAGATCGGAGGGTTCTCCTTGAGTAAAGCGCATGCCCTTTTATGAAGTCCGTAAGTCTGCATCTTCTATTCTGCGGTACTTTAATGGACAATATGACTTTGACCACTCCTGGGAGACTGTTCGAGGTGTATCAAACTTTTGCACCTCAATCCAGACATCGTTCACATACTGAGGGACCTCCGTGGTTTGACTCGGAGAGCGGAGGTCTACTTCGGTGTACAAATCCACCCTGGCAACTCTATCGTAACACTGAAGCAGAATATCAATGCTATCGAGATATACGCAACAAATGTACCGAACTCAAATTTTGGAAGCTATGGGTATTCGAGAGACAATTGGAGTGGACTCTAGGTGTTCCCCAAAACGCCTGTTTACGTATCTAAAGCGGAGAACAGGAACCACGACTGTCATCCCGGCTATGCGGATATGCTGGCAAAACCCTATGAATTCGTGCAAGTATCAGAGCGTTTACCTCCTCCGGAGATAACAGTTGATGCTCCTGCCGTGACATTCTTTGAATTTGTCGAGAAGTAGGTTGCTGAAGCACTGAGTTTATTCGGAAATCATCAATCTTCAATGTCAGAAGGTGTTTATCTTCTGATAGCAAAAAGAATTGACGGAACTGTTAACCCCGGGTGACGAGACTCACTCGAAATACTGCACTTCTGCGTCTGTCGTTGAATATTAAATATCGAACAAACTACACTAGAGAACACGATGTGCTGTACAGCTCATCACATGGTGCTTTCATATAAGAAACTATACACACGAGTGTATTTGGGCGTGTGAAACTCACCTCCACCCGTTCGTTTGCCATTTCAACAAGCGGAGAACAGGTGATAACTGAATCAACTTTGTGCACTGTATGACTTTAGTGTTATCGAGGACAAAGAGCGCGAACTTCGTGATCAGAATTACACTAGCGGGAAAATAGCTATAACATTGATCCGAAAACATGTTCATTATCAATAAAGTTGTTGTTAGAATTTTCACATACGTAGAATGTTCAACCCTGTGAATTTGTTAACCGTGGGAAGCTTACCTAAATTTGATACGCATCGATTCGAGGATGATGTCATTTTGTCAAGTAAGCTCGGAAAGGGAAGGAGCAGGTCAGTGGCTTCGCAATGACCTCGCACTAGGATTTCGTTTGCACCGTACACAGAGAGAGGAGGAAAATCGAACGATCGACTTTCGATTCTGGAACATGAATTCATTCGGCCCTGACCTGCTAACTTCCAATCGTCCCCGTCCAACTGCTTACACAAACGAGTGGTTGAGCAAATTGGTTGGAGAGATAAGCCCCCTAAACTAACCTGTTTTTAAATATTTTCCTTTCGGCTTTTCTATCTATTTTTGTGACCAAGGCATTATGGTTTGCTTACTGGGCGAATCTTTGTTCATTAGATGTGAATCGACGAGTGACAAATTGTCTACCAAACCTATATGTATCCTGCATGGCTTTTTCATAAAAGCAACCCAAGCGATTGTTTGCAACCCTAAACGCATGCAAAATAACATGCATTTCTTGGTGGAGAATTTTTCGCCGTCAAAGTTCGCATTGCTCGATGATTTTACAAGCTGGCAATGTCAAGTTCTTTTCGGCTTTCCTCTGTTAATTCTATCCCGTTACGTGGCCGGTTAGAAAGCGGCACTGCTGACCACAGTGCAGATATCTGAAAGTAAACAGCGACAATTTTCGAACTGAGTAGAGCGGTTTCGCGTCTGGATAATGGACAAAATTTCCCCGGAAGAGTACGACCGGTTCCAAGGTTGTTGCCACTTATCAGGTATGGGTACGCGGTACTCTTCCGCCCAGTCATCGCTATACTTGAGCACTTCACTGTTGGTGTACGGCTGTAATCTCATTTGAATTGTATGGAGCGTGCATGGACGAGGAGTCCGTTTTTAGAATCACACGGTGAATCACAAGTATAGAGATGATTGGGCAGAAGAGTACCGGGTACGCACAATTCATGAGCGGCAGCAACCGCGAAACCGGTCGTGTACTTCCGGGGAAATTTGTCTAGTCATCCAGATACTATGCCATACTACTCATATGGAAATCCATACTTGGGACCATGTGTCCTCGTTCTGGAGGTCAGCCGTGTTAACCGACGGATAAAAGTTGAAAGAATCACCGTGTGATTTGAAAAAAAGGACGAGGAGTCCATGCACGTTCCATACGATTCAAATTGGATTACAGCTGCGAACAGTGAAGACGTGGAAAATATGCGATCATTAAGTTTGCTAGTTAAGCTAAGTCTCAAAGACCCCCTATGAGTGTGCTCTGCCCGCTTTTCTACATCCAAATCGTCGTTTCTGTCTAGGATATTCTCTTTTACAAAGAATAAACCGAACTCTTCTCGCAAGAGTAAACCTGTCGAACAAATTATTACTTAAATAGTTTCAGTAGTAGGAGATCTAAATGGCTTGTGGATTGGTTCACCATTCAGCCCGAGTAGCTTGACGCTAACATGTGTACGGCTCACAATCGGTCAGCTCGGAGTCGAGTACCATTGGGGAGAGGGGGAGGGGGGGGGGGCTTGGTGGATATGCACTGCGCCTGGTTCCTAACGGGATGTAACAATTGTACGAGGCTTTCGTAGTTTTCAACGGTAAGTTGAACGTTGACACTCTGCGTGATGAATGGGCTCGTGAGAGACTAATCCTCAAAATTTGGTTCTATATTTTTCCTGAAGCTCACGCATAGGCACGATCAACGGGGAAATAAGCCTGCTTTAAATTACGTTCACTTTTGTTCGGAACTGTATCAGAACCAGGTCAAAAAGCAGTGATTATACTAGCTGAACGTGAACACGCTTCCGTTGGCACCAAACCGGAAAGATATGGAATGAGTTGCGTTCCTTCAACGGGACAACACCTGACGAGAATGCACTTTTAAGAAAGAAGTAAAAATGCAAACAAACCATAAATCTGTGTGCCTACTGATTTGGGTTGGCTTGGATTGGACTAGAAATTGGACGGTTCGGTTTATGTGGTAAACAAAAATTAGTTTATAAATTTTCCATTATTCTTATCTATTTGGGGATGTAATTTCTGAACTGATGGGGGAGGGGGGGGGGGGGGGGGGGGATGGGGCTTATGCGACCAATATATGAACATCTGTTTCCCTCCAGTACCCAAAACCTAGAGTCCGTAGTACAAAGAAAACAAGTTTTGTATCGCCTTTTGTTCGACTTCTTTCCTAATCTGATCCCAGCCATTATATTAAACTTAAGTCCATCCTTTTAAAGGTTGAGCGATCCTAAGTAAGCTCAACTACCCTCGACCATACATTTCACTACCGATGATTAGAAATTTGCCGGATTACCATCTGCTTTCCAGAAAATTCTGGTGATAAAAGCCGTCTGCATTTGTTAACCGGAGTACCTTCTGAACAATCAGTTCCACAATGAACAGCTGTACCAATATAAGCCTTCCGTGACAGATGTTACTCTAGGTTAAAATCATTGGGTGATCTTACAGATCCATATATCGGTTTCGTATACAGGTGTTCATTGCATATGGATCACTAGCCACAACTCAGGGTAAATAAGTAAATTACCCATCGAACAATACTACTTGGTTGTGCAAAGACCGAAGTGCATCCTCGAAAAAAGCTGAGTGACACTAGGGAAGTCTCCCGTATCAAACATCCATGATACTTTATGGCCGTGCCATTGTGAAGCCGGCTTATCCTCTGCAAGGAGCCAACCTGTAACAATCGTAATGAACTGAACTGACAGGACGTATTGAAACTGCCCCCACCCAGAACTACGCGAACGGAAGTAGTAGGAAGACCAAGGCTGCAAAATAGCACTTTAGTTATATTGCAGAAAGGGGTTTATATAAATATGATGAATTAGAGAAAATAATTGGTAGACTCGAAGATGACCAATCACAGGCAGCTTTTGTCGGACTTGTCCGCGGCGATCGTGATTGGTTGAGGCTCATCCGTGTACGTGATTATGAAGATGTACCTGGTCGTATCACGTGTGGTAGCTGCTGAAACACCACACTACCGCATTAAACTAAAGTAAGTAAGTTGGTGGATGAGGCCGTGACCACTTTCTTTCATCAGGAGCTGTTGTACGAAATTTCGACTCATCATGTGCATATTGTTTTACGGGAAATCATGTGTCGTATTTGTACGTTTTACGGATAAATTTCATACAATACGAGTTTGTCTTCATGAAATTATGGATAGGACTGTATGATCAGAATTCATCTAGGTGAATAACAATTTTCGGCTTCCTTCTCTAGTCGATCGGCTTCATGTCATCTACAATGATGCTGAGCTAATTCAGTGGAGGATCGCAGCACCCTCCTCTGTGAACCACATTTCCCACTCTCCCATGTACACCCAGCGGGGTGTTCTGTAGTCTGTTTCCAATCTCTATTCTCCAACCCAATAGGCTGTGTCATTGTTCGCACTTCCCAAGCCCTCACCAGCTGTGCCCCTCACTGCAAGTAGGACACGATTTACCTTAGACGTTCTTCCGTTGTTATATCTGATCTGCACATGACCCCAGACCGTAGTTCCTCGATTCATTCTATTCGACACCTACAGAGTGGACTGACATCTTACTTTTTATTGCGGCTGGAGACTTCAACAGATCTGATTTAACATTCAACAGTCTAATGTCCCTCCATAACATTGATAACATTTCTCACCGGATATAGGGCTTGTCTGCAATGCTTTCTCATGAATGAGCCATTTTTCCTGCTATGAGGCGTACCTCTGTGGGAAACTCCGATCTTTGATTCGTCAAAGTTATTCTAGAAGTTGTACCAAATACAATCATTAAAGCCTAATACACCACCCAGTCCGAAAGATGCACTAGCGGCAGCATGGTGGCCCCTCCCAACTCGGATCTATTCTACCAACCTGAAGTGCCTAATACATTGTGACAATATTACAAGCAACTTAAAGCTCTGTTACGAAATATGCTGTCCACGAACGAAGATTGTAAAGCATACAGACCGTTTTGATTCAGAGAAGCTAAAGAAATTGTGGAGGACGGCAAAAATAGCGTATCTTTCGCACAACAAGTCTGCGGTAAAAGTGTTAAACCTATACTTCAAAGAAGAAATTGTTTATTTTGACTAGCTATACGCGAGTACAACACTCAAGGACAACTCCCACTACCAGTTATGGAATGTACTAAAAATGCTGAAATCGTGGGCCTCAGGCAAATTACATGAGACATGTTGAGGAACTTAGTTGATCTTTTATCTCAGAAATCAATTCAATAGATTTATTACACAAGTTACCCGTAACCTTCAGCCAACTGGGAAATCCTCAGTACCTTCATCCGGAGGGTTTTCCCAAGTTTAAATCAATCAATATCAATAAAGCCTCCGGACCTGAAGGTATCAGTTCTGTATTTCTTAAAACTTGTGGTGCCGACTTGGCTCCCGTGTTCTCCTTCATATTCGCTCGATATCTGTCAGAAGGCAAACCCGCTGATTTCTGGATTCAAGTTCGCGTCACTCCAATACGGAAGAAAGAAACAGGTAACTCTTGACCCATTGCATCCACTTTGGTCCTATTCAAAACTTTTGAGTGGATCATTAATAACGATTTTGAGCCCGCTCTAAATATTTTGGATGTAAACCAGATTGCCTGCCTAAAACAGCGTTCTCCTCTGGATGCCGTTCGATTTCTTATCCATTTAATTGCGTCAGTGATTGGTTAGAAGGGGAAACGTGTTAACATGTGTTTCCTGGGTTATAAAAATTCTTTCAGTTCCCTCAACGGAGAAAGTTCACTTCCCTCTTAGATCAGTAAGAGAAATCCCCAATGCTTTCCGATTGGCTAAGAGACAATTTCAAGAGACGGTCTCAGTTTACATATCTTAGTGACCGTAACTCCTCTACAATCCTCATTACCACCTGTTTTAAACTGTCCCAATAAATCTAATGAAAATACTTCCCTGCCTTCGAATCATCTCAGTTTATTAGCACAGAACATAGTTTATATAACAAGAAACAGTTCCTGTCACCAATCGTCGCAGCAATAACTAACTGGTTCATACTTGCATCATTAGGTTATACTCTGATTGGTGGATTGGTGATAGTGTATCGAGGAATGCTGGGGCAAGAGAACGACGTGAATATCAAGTAGAACGAACGAACCAAACGGGAGCCACGGACGAGAGAACAGACGGCGAATATGCTGGGGGCTTCCCGAAGCAGGCAAAAAGACACATACAGACTAGCAGAGGAGAAACAGCACGATCTCGGGCAACCAACAAGATAGCCCAGATGAGGGACTGCCGATCAAGCCGTCAACTGGGACAATCGGACCAACCGAATGGAAATGATGCCCAAGAGAATCAAGGTATCGGTCACGGGCAACTGTCCAGAACGCAGCCGAAACACTCAAGCTGCCGGAAGAGCAATGTTGGTGCTACGCGGTCTGGAAAAGGGTCTATATAAACGACTGTGTGCTGCATGAACTTGACTTGTTTGGCCATTGAAGTACAAGTGTCCTAGCCCGTCTTGTCGTCCTTGTTACAATAGGACTAGTTAACACTTGACGAGAATCCGTTCGCGTCCTATCGATCCGTTACTTTGTCGCTTGCGAATCCGCTGGCTTAAGAACTGACGTACATTCTGGACAGGTGCAGACATGGTGACTCCTAACGGGACTTGGCCGATTATCGACCGAGTCAGCAAAACACCGGAATATTACAAGGTGTTATCACCGGTTTTGTTCACTGTTATATCTATGACCTTCCATCTATTACATTATCCTTTACTTTCAAATACTCCGACGATGTAGTGGTGGTTCTTTATCCCGGAACAGTGTTAATGTCAGTTCACGACAGTGAACTACCCTGACGGAATGGTTCAAAGCCGTCATTTTAGGGCTTAATTCCAACAAATGTGTAGAAGTAGCGTTTTAGCTGATCGTGAACTTCATCACAGTCAAATTACCCAATACCAGTTCTACGAGGTTCAACCGTAGGAAGAGCCCAGTGCCATGAATATTGTGAAGCACTTATCTCATCAGATCTTGAGCGGATCCACGATGTACACGTTACTTTTTTCAAGCTAAGAAGACTAACATTTTACATCTCCTGCCTATATGTGCCTACTCACGTCATTTCGAAGTTTATTCAATCACATAGCCCTGGCTATACTGCTCCTCTGTCATTTTCCCTGGTTCGCTTTTCAGAGACTTTGCTTTGATCCAACACTCTAAGTGCAGTAACATATCCCACTCTGATTGATTGAATTTCCTGGAAAAAGACCCAATTTTCAGCCTGTGAACCGCTGTGCAGTATTACACTTTCTGATGACACCCCCTTTGCACTCATCTTTCTCCCTCAAAATTTCACTCACTCGAAGTATTTCCCACTGCGCTACACGTAGTAAATTTCAACTGATATAATTCCGAACTACAATTTGTCATAACTCGGTCATTCCAAGGCTGTTCGTTTTGGGAGAACACCTAGTGAACGAATTGCGAGAAAAGCTCACCTAAGCACGATTGTCTATTTTCTATCATTGACGAAAACAACGTTCTGATACAGTCATTACAGTTTTTTATTATCCTATTTTACTACCGTCACCAAAGCATGAGACTGATATCTTTTCACTAAAATTTTGCTCTTTTCGGGCAAATAAAGTGCTTCCTTGCCTTGACTTCACTGGACTTTCTGTCCGATTGCTCTTTCTGTTCATCGAAAGACTGATGTACACAGACAGAAACACACACACACACACACACACACACACACACACACACTCCATTTCAACGCGGCAACTTCTGATTGGTTATTTATGCCATGTTTGCCCTGGTCATATGCAGATAGCATTTCTAATACAGACTTCGCTGATTGCTACCGTGACTTCCGTGACTTCATGTGTGCGATCTGCTGCCGGAGCGTTGTTCTTGTCCGATTATTGGAGTTTGCGACTTGGGTCTTTGACAAAGCCGATGCAACAATAACTCTGGACATATGAGTAGTAGATCAGATTTGTATAATATGATTCATCGTGCAGTTTCAACGATCAACTTCACCATTGAAAACCATGGGAACACCGTACAGCTGTTTCATCCTGGAAGAGTCCGGATATACGTAAGATACGAATCAGGTGTCGGTTTTTGCCATCATCGACCGATGGATGAATGATTGTGAGCTGACCCATGGTCAAGTCTTGTTAGAAGTTAGCGCGTCGGAGTTTGTCCGAAATCCAGGTCAAGTTTTAAATGAACGGCATCATGAACAGCAGCCTGGACGGTAGGACAATGGATCGATAAGACGAGAAAGGACTGCCATCAAGTGGTGGCTGGTCTCGTCGAATAACTAATCAGAAAAGAGGCTACCCGATACCAACTTGAACCAGACACCGATTCCCCGATGATGAAACCCACTCAAAAAGTAAGCCCCAACAGGGTTTTTCAGGATTCTTTAAATATAAACCCTACCCTGAAAATAAGCCTTAGTCGAAACCGTCCGCTAACGAGTGATTCGATAAGTTGGAAGCACCCTGACGGGTCACAACGGCTAGCCCAACTCGACCGCTGGGCATTTGCAGTCTGAGTATTCTAAACCTGATCAAACGGGAAGGCATTATAGCAGTCTCTGAGGCAGGTGGTGATTGGAAGGTAGGTCGAGGTGGTCAGTCCATGACATGGCAAAAAGGTATGAAAACCTTAACCAGTGGACTATGCCGAGTAGGACGTGTTAGACTTCTAGGTTGGGGTTCACGTGATCCGCCCATCAAATGGTTGGAGACATTAAGTGATATCGTTAGGTGCCGCGAACAGTGAAGTAGTTGCATTCGGACTCTTTCCTCTTGATTTCTGCTTGATATTTTGACTTTTTTGAATCCTTGTCACTATGCGCCTATTCTTTTCGCCCTTTACTGGACGATGCTGGGAGGTAGCAACCGAAACCAGAGCACAGAAGTGCGAGGTTTATGGTTGAATAAATTGGAACTGAAACTGACAATAGCAAAGCGCAGACCTTTTCACTTACTGATTCGTCCGTGCGTCAAACTGAAGTAGGGCTCAACTAACTTGTTTTGACCGTTTTGTTGATCAGGTACACCGCGACTGACTGTTCGGTGGGCGTAAACAATTTATAAGTCTCAGTTATTGCATGATTGATCCAACACAAGGCAATCTGAAGCGTTCAACCGGATAAAATGAGCTTTGTTGGCGCAAGCAACGTGATAGCTCTGATTCCTCAGAATAATTTCCTGGATACAATACACTGGATGAAACAAGATTGGCAGGACGACACTCATTTGACCTTCCTCAAAGGCTTCAAAAACTGCCAGATTTTTGAAGAATCAATCTCACGTCTGATGTATATGGACCGCCCAGGTAGTCCAATAAATGACAAAGCACTCATGAGGTTGCTTTCCGATCGATTGACATTAGAGTCCTACGCAGTCATAGGTATGGTATTTTCTCCGCCATTCGTGATTTCTCTAACAGGCGAAAACACCAAGTGTGTATGAGATACAGGGAAGTTAGTCTCAGACAGTGACAATGAAAAAGAAAAGACGACTGAGTGAAAACAAGTTCCGGTGAGGATTGCATGTGAAATTGTATAACTTGGGCAAAAGTTTGCTCTAGAATCGTGCGTGGACTTTATGCCCAAGGTAGAAAACACACAAAAGAAGCTAGGTGTATGCCGGAGACAACAAAGCAAGAAACAATTAACAGCGGATTTCTTTCTGATAAATTGCTATTGCAGTTTGTTCCGTGTCTCACTTCAAACAAGATGGGCACCAATAATCCACTTAAACCTTTCGCAAGTTCCGTGGGTGGTGACAACTTGTCTTCTTTTTTTTAAACCATATTGTGTTGTTTTATTAACATCCCTCCCAAGAGTGAAAACTTTCGTGGAGCGGACAAACTTAGTCGGTCCCGATGATGTTCGCTCTAGGGGGGAGCAATGCATGTCGGCCGGGATTGAACGCAGACAGCGGTTCGACCACTGGTGGGACCGTACAACCAAAGTTGCATGCATGAGTCAGGTCGGTAATTCCGGCGCGGGAATCGAGTCACACGTGCAGTTGCCCAACGAACTCGGTCTCCTTCGGTGTCAAAGAAGAGTTCGAATCGGGCTGGACAGCTAGTATCATTAGATTTTCTTGTAAGTCATATGACTTCATGAAACTGATGAAGTTACTACTCACTCGCTACTAATCTAGTGAAGAAAAATGGCGAACCTTTAAGCTCGTTCAACACCGGTAGTGATGCTCCTCGGGAAATATTCTGTTCCACAGTTTACATTCAACTTCATAATTAACGAGACAGTAATATATTCTCAAAAGGCCACACTTTCGATTTGAAATAGACAAATGATAAAAAGAAAAACTCGGGAGACGATATCGTTCGTATGTTGAAAACTACAGAGCAGGCCTTTTACACAATTGAAAGATCCACACGGTGTAAGCCCACATCTCTCTCTCTCTCTCTCTCTTTCTCTCTCTCCTTTCCTCTCTTTTTAGTTTTAATAATTTTTCTTTCTCGGTGTATGTGTGCCGTCTACCTCATCCCCACCCACTTCAAATCAGCTCGCTTCGCACTGACCAGATCTGTTTTGCCCAAACCAGTTAGTCGGATATTTTTGGTCTTCACGTCCGTATTTTCGTAATGCGCAGATAGAAGTTGCGCGTTGGTGAAATAAAAGGTGTCTGCAAAATTTCGCACTCCGAAAGAGGTTTTAACTTATCACTGCAAAATTTATTTTGTTCGCCATCGGTGGAACATAATGTATCAAATAAATCTGTATTTTGCCTCATCACAATTAAATGAGTCAACAATGAGAACAGCGGGAATGAAGTCAGCAATCATGATGACAACTATTGACGATTGATATCTCTTAGTCACGATGATCTGGACTTTATAGGAGATAATACGTTTTGATAATCAACATTGAGGTTAATGACTCGTAAAATTTGAGTCTCTTCAACAGTTGTCACGTCCGTTGCATACGGTTAAGTCGGACTGTTTTACGTCGATGGTCCAGATAGATAGTTTCTAGGTGAACAAGCGTGGATTCCGGTGGATTCAAGAGCATTTAGAAATCTGGACCTCGGAGTTCTTATCACTGTGAAAAATCCCGTCGGAAGTCTGTCCGAATTCGCTTCACCGATGACTTTTGGGTTTGGTGACTTACGCTTGTTCACCTTTTTTTGTGGAACCTCAGTTCTGTCGTTCACAGGGTTGACTTGCCAGGGGGTGGTGTGATACGTAAAACAGTATATCCGTTTAAAATATTTTGAATAAATGAGGCGATAACTATCTCGTCAGATCAATATTCGGTATTGAAGGTTGTTAGGTCGAAATTAGTTCCTATTTGAGCCAGACCACTTAGATTAAAATGAACGATAAGTGAACATGGATGCCAGAAGCCTTCGCAACAAAAAAGTTATCAGCCTCCGTTGAGAAAACCGTCTCCGTTGATCGAAGGCATGAAGGCTCACATTGCTATTTCTCTGCGATACACGTCATCGGAACACCTCTGTACACGGCACGTCACGTTATACATTCGTGAACACCATTCAGAACAAAGCTCAAGCAGCCAGGCTGGTCCGGAATCAAGTGATTACGTGGCCCCAATAATTCCGGATCACGTTGTGAATGGCCAGTACCTGACCTACTAACAGCCTAACGCGATATTTCATATGACGGAGTGTAGTGTAAATCCACCTCACAGTCATACACACCGACAAATCTGGTCTTCACATTTCTGAACGTGGCCGTCAGTGACCAGGCGATGATCATTGTGAAGTTCAGACCCTGAAGTTCCGAGTTTGATTTCTGTCACCGCCGGTCACCTACACGTTCAGCAGTCTTTGATTGGCCACGGGCCTCCTTCCACTAGTACTGCATAATGAATTTAAGGAAGTAAAAATTCATGTCACTGCATACGGTGTACGAGGCCGATCCAGAAACCTAGTCGAAAAATATATGGTAAGTACATTCGAATTATCAACTTGTATTTGTATGACAGAGTTATGCAGACAGTATGCCGACATTTCAGCCATTGCACGTAAAAATGGCATATGAAAAAATAAACAAGATGTTACAAATGGCACCATGTTTGGTCAAATACCCATAGATAGGTTACAACTGAAGTGTCTTTTTCAGTAAGTGAGAGTGAGTGAGAGAGAGAGAGAGAGAGAGAGAGAGTAAAGAAAACTTCGGTAATTAACTCAGCTTTTATCTTTCCTCATTGACCAGAATCCGAGTCAGATGGAGTATGGGGGAGGTTTTGTACAGATTTATTCCTGAGGAAGGATGCCGAAACGCAGAAAGACTGAGTGAATGGGAGCGACAAAACTACAGGTCTGTTTGTACAGGAAGAGTAGGGTCCTGGAATAGCTTTTTGGTTACTATCAAAGGAGACTAAGTGTGCTGAACAACAAGATTAGTCAACAGTGTCAGCGGAGATAAATGAAATGCAAATTATAATTACCAAGCCAAGGCTCAGAGATTTGAGGCCTAGCTTTGGAAGGCTGGGAAAATTTGCATAGGAACAATAAAGGGTAATAGGAAGAACACATTGGAACACGAACTTGGAAACAAATGACGGCGGCATCCGAAACTGTCTGAGTTTCCGTGCTTGAAACAGAAACATCGGAGCTTTCCAACACAGTTTTAGATGTGACTAGTCCATGTTAGATTGCTACCAAAGTCACCTCCCATGTACCTGACAGAGCTCACTCTAGAAAGAGATATGGAACTACGAAAAACGTGATCTATCGGGAATGGAGAAAGGAAATCACTGAAAACACTTTCAAGGCACTTGGAAGGGTTCCGTGTTAAACCAGATTAGGTGGAAAATGTTCTAGTTGAGATGGGTTTTCATGGAAGATTCTGAACTCGGAGGGGTCGGAATAACTTGACAAAGAAGAACAACACCACCAGCACATTCAGATATATTAAACTGGTAAGAAACTGGTAGGTCAATGATATACATGCAAGATAAGGGATACAGCACAGCACAACACAGCACAGCACCCAGGAGTACTCCAGAATCATTGACAAGGTGTTTAGAACATTTGCACTCTACCTTGGTTTTCTGCATTCTATTGTGGAAGCAGTGAGAGAACTAGACAAGAATTTGTGGGGGACGATTGAAAGCTTCAGGCTTTTAAAGAAGAAGAGAACGAGGTACCGAATCAAAGGCTGGGAAATAATCAAGGAGCACACAGCGGACAGATCAGTTGGATCTATCTAGGGGTTTAGTAAGGGAGTGGAATAAGGGAGCAAGGACAACACAAGTGGATCTTTTGGGTTTTTAGACGAACTGACAAGGGTCCGGAGGTATATTTGGGTGGGTTTGAAGGCGAGTAAGTCTAGCCTTCTCAACAATTTTTAGTGCTTCCGAAGTGAGAACTATCAGACGAAAAGGCTTTTCTTTGCTGTTTGTGTTGTGGTCCATGGGAATTGGGATAATGATGACTGTTCGCCAAAAATGAGAAATTGAACAATTTGCTGATGGCGCATTCATCAGAACTGTCAAGGGTTTCACAGGCTGGGCAGCTCCACGTCTTAGAACTGCAAGGGAGAGTCCATCCTGACCTGCAGAAGACGAAACTTTTGACTTTTGGAGCAGTATGCTGTGGTATACCACCTTACTATAGCTGTAGTAAGATCTGTGAGTCTCTGCGAGACAAATACAATTTCCAGTTTGATTTTTGCACATTTCTTTCATGTGAATAGCTGACCTGTTTCCTTATCACCACCATACCTGATGAGTTCTTTTTTAGGAAGCCGACAAAGAAAAGCCATTTTGCTCCAACGATTTGCCGGTTAGGAGATTATGATCAATAGGTGATGTTCACATCAGACACGCACTGTGAAAGTTACTACCAATGTGCTCAGGAGCGTGACTCATGGCGATCGATCATAGCACTTATGTGATATATAAATCTGTTTGAAAATAATGGTTATGGAAAGTTGTCAAAAACTACCAGACCAAGATGAAAAACGACCAAATACCGAACTTATATTTAAATTTGGGCCCATTCACAAGTATCATAATCGAAATTGACTCACGAATCCTATCCTGCAGCTTCCTACTTCTCGTGAATTGTTTGTACCTCTTTTTTTGCTCAGCTCTCTGGTCCGAGATGGCGGTTCATTCTGATAATGCCGTTGGTTTATGGAACCATGGGGGGAGGGGTTACCCCATCCAGTGCACCCACTCACCCATGCGCAAGATGTAAATCAGAATGTTCACATATCCCGCGTATCCTTATGGATTTCGACGTGAATCTCATTATGTTATCAGGCTTTGTTGTATGAAAGCAGAATAACTGACAAAAAACGTCTCACCAAATCGAAAAGGCCCACTTCATAGTAGTAAGCCTCTGATATCCTTTAAGTTCCGCCTGTACAAGGATAGCTTCTGGGACAGGTTCAATGAATCCAGAAATGGATCCATCAGATTAGATCTTTGTGTGTAACCCTGGGATATTCACTTTCATATCCTTATTTGATTTATCGCATACAACCAACCTTCTAATCATTTTCCCAATAATCATTTTGCCAAAACCTGCAGTTGTTTAGTCACGATGCACAGCAGTTAGTAGAGACTTATTGTCCTTCAGCTTTTAGGCACAATCTTTAACCACGCCGTTGTAAACGAGTCAGATTAAAAGGTATCGGAATATTATGATGTCAACAAATGTTGGAAAAATTTATTTTTGCAGAGATTGGTGTTTCAAAACTGGGCGAACAAAGTGCGAAAGTGTGATGGTCGTATGCTGCACAGTTGATTGTGGTAATGCTGTCAAATGTTGGAACATAGATAAACTGATGGCCGTGGTGAGAGTGTACTTGGGTCAACTCGGACTGTCAATGTATCCATTTCTCTTAACAGCATTCACTTTAGATGGGGAGAAAGAACTAGTCTTTTTTCATTCTATCAAGTCTTGATCATTGTCGGATTTTTAATTACAGAAGCTACTTGTTGGTGACATTTTGCCGCTGAATGCGCGGAATCGTTTGGGGTTTGTCGATATTTCGTTCGGAGGCAGTCGAGTGATATAAACACGCCGCAACTGTTTGCGATGTTGTGCATCGTACTTTATCTACCACTGATAATGTGGACAGCGTTCATTTAAGTTCAAACAAAAGGTTCTACCTTTTCACCAGCACGGAAGATCGACGCAGAATGATCGAATGTTCACGCCGTGGAGATGATTTGAAAGACTTTGTCAAACACCTCAGCAATAAGATCAAAAGATGCCTTGCTAAGGCGGCTACGGATTTGGTAATAGCTTTCATACGTGGATCATACGTGATACAACGATACATTTGTGTGATGTGGTAAATGAAAATCCAAGACTACACTCAGGCAGTTGAAGGAGAGGATGAAAAAAGATTTTCAAGGCACCACAGTTAGCAAGTCATCCACTGATCGATGACCGGACGTGTATCACTGTTCAGTTAAAAAACCGACCAGTCAGTCAGTGGAACGAAACTCAGACACAATCGAATCGAAAAGAGCAGAATGTACTGATTGGCTGTAACACTTGGGTACTGCAACTATGACGTTGTATATTGATGAAACCAGCTGCAACAAATGGTGCTTTCGTAGCTATGGACACTCAAAAGTAGGTAGTACAGCCACCCGAAGTCTGCCGTCAAGCAAAAGACCCAACTTGAACATATTAGGTTGTTCATCTGTAGCCGGTATCTTGACGTATGAATATGACGATGATTACGTAGCATATTTTTAGTGAGTTTCTTTCATACTGTTAAGTACATAATGTTACCGAGCAACCAGGTGTTCCAGTTATTGTCATCTGTGATAATGAGCCTATCTCTCGGAGAGCCATGAATGCAAAATTACTTACCAATCACGAAATTTGTTTCCTCGAATCCTGCGGTCCCATTTTGAGCCATTGGAGTGGGCACTCAGTATATTCCAACAGGAAAAATGTTTACTTCTTTAATTCGTTACGACTTTCAGTAGATTGAAAACTTGTTCATCGAAAATGCAACAACCACACAGGTTGTACCAAATGGTTCGACGATCCGTCACCTTCTCCGGCCAATTTACGGTGCAGCATCGGACAGCATCACCACGATCAACTGTGCAGCATACGACCATCACACTTTCGCACTTTGTTCGCCCAGTTTTGAAACACCAATCTCTGCAAAAATAAATTTTTCCAACATTTGTTGACATCATAATATTCCGATACCTTTTAATCTGACTCGTTTACAACGGCGTGGTTAAAGATTGTGCCTAAAACTTAAAGGACAATGGGTCTCGACTAATTGTTATGCGTCGTGACCAAACAGTTGCGCGTTTAGACTAAAGATTGCTGGGAGAAGGTACAGTGTGCGATGAACTTTCTGGTTTTAGCCAATTTTGATTCCCCCCGTGAGAAAAATCAACTAGACATGAACTGTAAATCATTTACAACAGGTTAGATGATATATTTGTACAGGACTTCCTCTGATGTGACTGATCGTTTGACTACCGTCCCGTTAGTTAGTTAGTGTCCGGCAGACTGTTGTTTCTTCTCGGCACCCATCGATTTGATTGCTAAAGATAGACATTTAAGAAAAGAAGTGAAGCCGGCTCGTCATTACGTTCTTCTTTGACGTGAATTTGACCAGAAGTAAGAGGACATCAACAAATTTAGACATGCATATTAAAAATACGTACAATAGACGAATCTTCATTTGAAAACTGAAATGTGGGAACGAATTGTGAATATCTGACCCCTACTTGTAAACAGTCCATTTCACGTGATTAAGTCAGTCGATGAATCAATTTCGAGGTGACATCAAATTGTTCCGCTACATGTTTATCATGAAAATGATCTTTGTTTGCTTCTGTGTATGTTAAGAATGATCTCAATAAGTGTCAAAAAGGTCACCATCGCCGCTTATAGCTGAGTGGAAAATTTGTCTTACACTTATGACCCGAAAAATGACAAGGGGAAAGATAATGCTATTGTTATAAGGTTGTTTTGAGCTACTGCAACTACTCGGTTGTTGCAGTTTGGCCACTTGTTCACATGATCCACGAACTGGATGGAAATTCCGATTGGGGTTGGATTATCTTGCTGTGAGAGCATTCACCTATCGAAAAAATCCGAAAACAAACTGAAAATTATTTACGCCATTGATGGCAGTGTGATAATCCGTTCGTTTTCAATGAGATCATGTTGAACCCATAGTTTGATTTCAAATTGTTTCACAAACTGTTAGACTGTGTTGTCACAATGAGTGAGGTCGTTATTGAAGAAAACCGTGTGGACAATTGTTCCAGAAATTGGTAATCCAGAGGTCGATCCTGTACGCCAATCTATCTTGTCGTTTTAGATGCGACTACGCAAATTGCTAGCAAGTGAATGATTATAGCCTAGCGCAACACAGTGCAGCCGGCCGAGAGCACAGAAAAATGACTACGAAATACGGCACGCATAGTGAGAGCAAACATGGACATGTGTCAATTGACGGATCCGTCGTCGATAAATGTGATTGACGGACTAATGGAATCAAGCAAACTGTACAGACACGCAAACAAAAGCCGAACAGGAGAAGAGTGAGGGACCGAGTGGTTCCAAACGTTTGCTCACCACCTCGGAGGTCAGAGGTTCGACCCACCGCCCTCATCCGTTAGTTTGGTGGTAGACAGTAATCTGCTGTCGTCCGGCTCGTTACCATATCTGACCTAGTAAGACCTTACCTGGTTCTCCATTCCACATCTCAGGACCCGGTTGCTGGTTATCACCAGTAATTGAGTGGGCCCTTGTGGCTATGGGGTTTTCCCCTTCTATTGCACTCTTGTGGAAGCATATAACAAAGAAAAGCTGAATAACAACTGAACTCCACAAAACAAGTCCGACGAGACTGTTTTTTCCCATTTCTTGGAAGTTCATCTTTACTAGTGTTTACAGTGTACGAAACTTTACGGTTCATGTAGGTGTGCTTAACGGTCGAATTGGTAAGATCCGAAGAGGTTATCTTCGAAGAGTCAAAACGCATTGGACGATTGAATTAGAGAAAGGAAAGAAGTCTACTGGAATGAGTTCAGTGTTGAGAGACATGAAGTTATTCATGTTGTCTTTTGTCCGTTTATCCGCTCGTTTTTTTGTGGTTGTGATGCGGTACTTCATTGCAATAAAGTGCAGAGTCAATCTTACAATACCTTTCACACACTTGCTTTATTCCGCATCACACTGTTCGCTGTCAGTCTGTACATGTTTACTTAGTCCCAGGCGTCACCGAAGCAGGACAGAAAGAGGCATCACGTGACTAGTTGACTCAGGTGATTCATCTCCACTGCTCCGTTGGAAATATGACCTCCAGAGCCCACCAGCCTACACAAAATTGACGCCAGCCTCCACACTCAAACACAGCACTTGTAACAACTGGCCGTTTACTCACAACGGTACTTCCTCACCAAGGTTACCACCATACATCAGTCAGATGAGTTCTGGTAGAATCGGAAATTTTTCTCGCCGCCCACATTCGGATGAATTAAATATGCATTTCCAAATGAGACTCGTTATTAGTGAGGCAAGCGGTACTCTTCTGAACTGATGTACGGGTTGAATTTGCACTTTCCATGAGGGCAGTTATGAACAAGTGTGGTTACAGAAAAGAATGAAATAACAAAGAAAGTCTCAAAGTATGCCGTTGATCTATCTTTTGCGACTTATTCCAAGATATTTTGATACAACATAAAGTAATGAGAAAATAGTACTGTCTGTGCTGGTGAAAACCCCATTCACTCCGTTCCGTAAGGAAAAATTCACATAATAGGGAACCAGTTATCGTCAATGGCCTTCTATGGTCTCAGTCAAGAACAGTCGGCTGACGAGAAAGTTAGACCGACAAGCATACAACCTACTTACTGATGAAGTGGAACGGCACTTGAACACAGACGCAGTCTTAGCAACTTCATTGTTTGTTTGACAGCCTTCATATTGCTGGGGAATTGTGCTTTCATATCACAGAATCTGATCAACATCTTTCTCCCAGTCGTCTTTTTCATCTTCCATTACTATCAGCTTTTCATTTAGGAGTTTTGTTCCACTTGAGGAAGTAACCAGACATTGTGAACAGTCAGTGATCACAAACCGTGGATAGAAGTGATCATGCATAAAGCAGGGTCTACTAATTTAATGGCGAACGGCCTTTTCTCAGCTGCAAAGTATGTGCATGTCTAACTTAACTATTCTGCGCAACAGTACTCAACGCCCTTCAGCATATTTTATTTGCTTCAATTGAATACGGTAATCCATTGAGAGTTCATCGATTTTGCATTGTTGTGATGTCTTTGCTTGTTAGAGGAGGTAGCCTTGAAGATCAAAACTATTGTTTGTCAGGCCACTTTGTCTTTCTACTTGAACGACTTACCATCCGTGTGAATTTTGCTTGTTTTAGATGGGGATAGAGGGTGGTGTTGGCCAGTTTCTTTATTACAGAGTAAGTTTGCATCCTTTAGATGAAAATGGAATGTTCTTGGGAGTTGCAACAAAGTGCGAAACACTTTGTGGCTTTATCTGTCTCTAGACAGGCCGTGTTGTGACGAGGTTTCATTACGTTCCAACGAACAGCGTTAGTTGTAGTGAGCACCTTCACATTTATTTAAGGTGTCCGTATTGAAGACGAGTACAGATTTCCTATTATTTATTTACTTACTTTTTATTACATATATGTATATATCAATGCATATATATAATAATAATAATACAGCATTCCAGGAGGAGGTTGTGGCTAGTTGGGGAGTGACCGAATTCGAACTTGGAGCAGAACAGTGTCAAGTTCACAATAGTGACCGTCTAACAAATGTCGATCGGCCGGTTACTGAATTCAGTTCAACGAAGCTTCATGATGCTCCCGAGGAGTGTTAGTTTATTTTCCGATGCACCATTGATAGCCTGGACAACGTTTATAAACCCTAACGACGACAACTTTCACAGCCGCCGTCACCTATCGTGTGTGAACACGCGTATATTAGCCCTCATTTCATCTTCATTTCAAACCATTCAGCCGGAGACGTGGCTCCCTGTTTGAACCAGTCGTTCACCGAGAAGAGCACACAAAAGACTGCGCTCTTAGTTGTCCAATTTGTGACAAGAACGTGAGTGAGAACGTGTTTCATCAAATCGTTTGGTAAAACAGACTTCTAGATTTCTGTACTACACGTTATTTCGACAAGAACTTTGGTTGCACTCCGAACACATCTGCCGGGGTTGATTACAGACCACAATAATTCACTTAATTTTTTGTTTACGACAAAATCGACCAGCTGTGAAAACGTGTTTCCACATGCCTCACACAACAGAAGTTGGTAAGCCCGTACTAATGCCAACTCAGTGCTGAAAATGGAATACACCTTGTTTCATTTTTTGTTTGCGCTTGTCTTCAAGAATCAAAATTTGGAGAATGAGTATGTTTTGTTCACCCCTAGTAAAGAAGACCAAATAAAGGTACCACATACAACGCGAACGTCTTTCTGCGAAGATAGTTTGAAGTTTACGACACTAGTAGACATAACTGATTAGTTTTACATGAAATGAAGCAGGACGAAAGAAGAAGAACATGATATTGGAATAAGAACTCCGTGAAAAGAAACCCCGATTATTTGTCAGTGTCCAAATATTTTACAGATTCCGTTTGCCTATTCAATCACTGTGTTTATGGGCAGTCAAAATCACACAAAAAAGAGCTCAGATTTGTAATGGCTTCACTAATACGCTAATGTAAATAGCGTTAGTTGAAGCCATGATCAAGTCTAATGTACCTCTAGGCAGTTTGTGAATTGTGCTATACCACCGGGTCGTAGTCGCGTTTTGCCCACTTGGGCTAACGACAGTTCGGATTCCGCCACTTGAAAAACACATTTCCGCTGCTCTGCCTGGGGATGATTGAACCGGAGCTCCCTTAGCTGACTTGGCTCCCGGTGTCACTCTAGCTGTAAGAAGTGAACCATTAAATGTGTTCCTCCATGAAACATGATCGTTTGAGTAATCCACACTAGTGTTTTACGATTTCCGGAACATGCTCAAACAACAGACTTGTTCTCCTTTCCATGGGCCTCTCTCAGGATTTGGTTAGTACCTAGTAACTTGGCTCAAGAGTGAAACGGAGTCAGAGTATGTTGCAAGCAAAAGTGAGAAATACGGTAATTCTTGCGATCGATCTGTCCTACTTATGCATGTATGTAATTTGGGTATTTTCATTTGATCGAATCACTGTTTGTTCGAATACATCGAATTACCCTTATCTTTCTATCGCATTCAATCAGTCGACAGAGTCCAACTGAGCCAATAAGGTCATTTTCGATACCCTATTTACTGACTGATCATAATACACTGGTTGTATTGGTCATGAAATACCAGTTATTGGGAAATGAACGGAAATGACTATCATCAAAGGAACAGTTTTGGTTAGAATCGTTTATGTCGCGAAAATATGTGATAATTTTAACACCAATAAACTTCGCACGAATAAGTGGACAATTAATTCATTTTGATTACACAGTGTTTTCACGTTGACAATTGGAATTGTTCAGGATGTTGACAATTATTCCCGAGGTGATCAGAATGTGAATTCAACCAAATTAGTAACATTACCATGTTCCAGCAATCTGCTTTGAGACGCTTCTGAAACTACTGGATGTAAGTTACGATTGTCAGAATGCACGATTGCATTTTATTTAACCAGGCATTACTATAGTGGGAGAAACGTGAACCGCGACTAAAGGGACCCAATCTCGGCAGGGTCCTACAATGTGACCGCATATCCAAAACCTGAGGCGTCATTGACACAGGAACACAATGAATCATACGCCTTGAGTTAATTCATTTGGTTGAATCAAATGAATCGCTGAATTTTCTCTCGAATCAAACAAGTTTCATTCTGTTTGACTACCATGGAAGCGGTAATTCCAGCACCCACCGAGAGAACTGCAGATTGCTGTTGACACCTTGAGTGAGAAACCAAATACGGTCTTCATAAATCAGGCATGGTAATTGTCGTGTCCGGAATGAATAGTCACACGTTCTACGCCGAAAATCGGTCAACATCTCCGTGATGCATCGACATACCCATGTTGACGTCCATTCATGCTGTGCTTGTTAACTGGCCGATTCCGCCTTGCATTGATTAATCTTGCTTGACTTGATGCAAATATACGCTAGCACATGAATGTAACTAGGATCACAGGCTTCTTTTGTAACTTGCACTTACTTACTTGCCTGCCGCTTGCTTGCCGGCTACGGTCGGGTTTTGCGTTTGCGTTCATAGAAATAAATGGAGTGCCATTAATACGTGTTCTACTGCCAAATGTGAATATAACAGTAAACGAGCTTGGCGACAGTTGGGCACCATCAACCACCACCACCACCACCACCACCAGTGATTGAAGATCAAACAAAAGCCTGTGTTATTTTTCGCATTTCCTCTCTCTCTCTCCCTGTTTAGCTTTCGTGCCAAATAACAATTGTACTTTGCCGTGTTTTAAACAGGTGCTTATCAGCAGGAAGTCTTAGCACAAACCGGTCAACCTTTTCATGTAGCTGTACGGAAATTGGCTTTCTTTGCACCAATATAAATCGATCAGGACATAGCATAAAATAAAACTTCCACTCGCCACTTCAAGGTAGTCCACGTCTGTTCTCGGCATTCCGCTGTAAACTGATCCTATTTGGTCAGAGTATTCCGTAGGGCTTCAAACGCCTCCCAGTAATGAGTAGTAGCATATTAGCCCCACAATAAAAACCGTTTTATATCATTTGATTCTTTAAATATTCCAGTGGACCTTTTCACGTGGTCCAAAATTCAGTAGCTGTCAGTATTACGTCAGAATAATTTCGATATTAAAACGAAAAATACATTAGTGATGAGGGAAAATGAAATTTCTTTTCGTAACTTAGAACAAGAAAACACGCCGCTTTGCATTTTACTGGTTGTTTTATAGGTAAGAAATTCCTTTTGGACAAACAAGTTCATGAATAGTGAGTCATATTGGACCACTTTCTGGTTGATCGTTTTGCCAAAGTGAAGACAAGATCAAATATAAGATTGTCCAGTTCTCAGTCGAATAGATCAACCAATCACACAACGTCCGCGAAAAGATCAATGCATCGATTTGGACCCGGCCTTCGTCACCGTCTGTACCCGAAATTGTAGAGAAGATTGAAAGTGTGCGTGGTTGCTAACTAATAGTCAGCATCACCAAAACTGTGCACAAAGAGTGACCCGTTGATTACAGTGGCTTTGTCTCGGTATCAATGAGCCACAAAAGCTGGACAGTATCCCCTTCCTAATTGGAACTAAATGAGTGTTTCGCAATGTGTGTATAACTTTGGCCTTACGAGATTGTTCACTTCACTGTGTGAAAACAATAGGCCTGTACAGAGTACACACTAATGAAGGTAGGCCGAAATGTGACATCTCTGTCCGCAATTTCCTAAAAATCATTCGAAGTTCCTTGTTGTTTTCTACGGTAAATAGAGTCTTTCCAGTTAGTTTGATTATTAGCCACAATGTGCTTCCTCTGTCTTAGTGTTTCCTTGACTGGACATCAAAGAATTTGCACTTTCCGTTAGCCTAATAGTGAAAAAAGTGGGTCGTGGCACACTGCTGCACAGTCACCGCCCAGTTGGTAGACACCAGTATCAGTATCAGTATCAAACAGTCGAACGTCCCCGTGTCACTTGTTTCTTTTATCTGACCACACACACAGAAACATGAGGATTCCCCTAATCCCATTTTCACCGGTATTGCGAATTTACGATTGGGCATGTTTTAAGTAGTAAAAATAAAACCTCACCGGGTAAACAGTATCGCATCGTTTGGTCACTTGACGTGTGGTGTGCTATTGTAACAAGGTTGAGAA
The DNA here is from genome assembly GCA_948099385.1 of Fasciola hepatica. Classification (NCBI taxonomy): domain Eukaryota; kingdom Metazoa; phylum Platyhelminthes; class Trematoda; order Plagiorchiida; family Fasciolidae; genus Fasciola; species Fasciola hepatica. Next base: position 12,457,062 of record CANUEZ040000019.1, read on the forward strand.
CATACTGCAGGATACTTGTATTTCCACGGTCACACAAGTCAAGTCATGAAACACAGACAATCGTTTATATAGGCCCTTTTCAGACTGCGTGGCACCAAGATTGCTATTGCCGCTGCTTGAGAGCTTTGGCTGCGTTCTGTCCAGTTGCCCGTGGCCGATGGCTTGATTTATTTGGACGTCATTTCCCTTCCGTTGGCCCGATTGTCTCAGTTGACAGCTCGATCAGCAACCACTCACCTGGACTATCTTCTTGGTTGTCGGAGATCCCACTGCTTCCCTTCTGGTAGTCCGTATGCCTCCTTTTGTCTGCTTCGGGAAGCCTCCGACGTATTCGCCGTCTGTTCAGTCTGTGGCCCTCGTTTGGTTCGTCCGTTCGTCTTGATCTTCAAGTCGTTCCCTTGCCTCAGCATTCCCTGTTACACTATGAAGCTGTAACTCTAGGACCATTCTTTCTACTGTTGGTAAAATCATTGACTAAGGAAGATTTTTTGTGAATTGCTGTTTGACAGATTTTGAAGAATGTTGTACTGTTTGTTGAATCAAAGTACATGTATTAATTTAGGTGGGAAATCGAAAGGATCAATTTGTGAAGTTTTCTTGACGTGGCTTCATGGCCCAATCGGAAGAATGCATGAGGTGAGAAAGCCTGGGTGACATTCACTCGTGGGTTCGAAGTCCATCGGTAACGATAATCTCTGACGTTGGGATCAATTCAATAAAATTTGTTTTAATACTGTGTTAAATCTGGACAGTTGGATTAAGGAAATGGTGTGTAGGCTGTTTCTATGGTATTTATACTCAGTGGTATGTAAGGATCATCCTGGAAGGGAGCGGGGTGGTGCAGTGGTAACACACACACACACACACACACCTTCAGGGTGAGAAAGGCCGGGTTCAAACCCTGATTGCGGCGGTGGATAGGCACAGTTAATGAGCTCTAACAAGATTGAAACTCGAGTCTGGTGCTTCCGAGTGCACTGTTGGTCGGATGACCTGAGGCTTGTGTGTGAAGGGATGAGTTCAAAGGACAGTCAGCCCAGCTATGTATTATTCATGGAGTGAAGTAACTCGAACCCGTAATAGTGCTATTTGGGGTAGCTTACGTTCATAGTCCCAAGGGTCGTCACTTTACCGATAAACACATTCATTAATGGATAGAAAAATACGTGGTATTCATTGTTGGACAACGGCCTGGCCACTCTATATGAGATCCGCTCGTATTTGGAGAAGTCTTATTGCGCGAATTTGGATAGAACTTACTAGTCTCAGTCATTCTATGCTGTTTTTCTAGACAGGTAGATAGATGCAGCGTATCATGTTGTGTGCCGAACTGAGCTGGTCTATTTGAGTCACCACAACTCTCGTGACTTTATTTGGGGCTCTTGTATAAGACAACCAACTTGCTGTTTGGACAACATTAAATAGTCCGAGCCAGATTGGCTCCCTGGTTCGATTTCGAAAGGGAACAACAAATGCATACGAATTTTCAGTAGTCTCAAAATTCGGTTCCTCTTTAACTCCCTGTTGATTCAGACTGCAGAGAAAATTATCTACTGGTTTTAGTATTATTTGATTTTGCTTACGTCTGTCCATCGTCTAACTTTCCGTACCTTGTTCACACTTACTGGACAAGGCTGGAAGAAACGATACGGTGATCAGGCTATGAACTGGAACAGGGGCATTAGGAAGCAGTAGTGGGTGCTTCCCGCCATCGTGGTTGGGGGCCAAAGGGATGAGAATTGTCGTGGGTCAGATACGTTTACGGGCACGGCTACGAGTGGAAGCCCTTGGCGCTAATGCTGCAGGGTCTTCCTGCTGAACTCCTGAGTCCCCTAATAAGAAAAAACTTCCAAGCCCAGAAAACATCAAAAAGTGTTTGGGAGAAGTAAAAAACGTTTGTTCTTTTATGCTGATTGATCGTTTAGCCCCGTTGTACTTTATTCATCCGAAACTCTTCTACGTCGTAGCTTTTGCACCATGCCTAACTTCAAGCTTTCATAAAAACACAGCGCATTTGGTTTCCGGGGTTTCTGGGGGATACTAGAAGGACAACCACAGGTAGTTTAGCTCGAAATATTCAGTGATCCCCTATCTCATGTACAATCTGGGCGTTGAATGCTGAACCACTGTCTGTCTAACAGAATCATATGATTTTGAAATAACAATGAAGTGCTGTGAATAAAGGTGATAATTTTGAGCGTTTTTCCTCGTATTACAAACACCCTAGTTCAACGAGGAGAGAGTCGAAAAAGTTGTGTGGTGTCATAAAATCAGAATTTTTGTTGAAACGAAAAGAAAGTTAGAGTATGATGTACCACTGAAGTTCAGTTGATATCAAACTGATTGGGGCTTAAATTTTATTCAATCTTTTTTCAATCTGCACTTTCCTAGCATTGTTCCATACCGGGCTGGTTTCTTTCGTCACGTGATGCGCATTTTTCGGTGCTCACATGTCACTATGCCTTGCACGAATGCCGAGACAGAATACAACACTGCTAATTGCTTCAGGAGACAAATACTAGGCAAATATGTGGTGTTCACCCTTGGGTCGATTGATCACGTGGTATATCGAGAAAACTGGTCCCTCCAAATGATGGGTGCATTTAGAACCTAAGCCAGTGTGCCGTTTGCCCTTGATCATCTCACCTAAGCGTTCCGTTGTGCAAGAGTTAAGTATGCACTTTTTGAAACACGAGTATATTAGAGACAAATACCACGCCCCGGGTCGTGAGAGGAGTCTTTTTTCAAACTAAATGACTGTCCTTCCGTCGGGTTTTCGGATTAAAAAATCACACAGTAGCACTCTACTCACTGGTGCGTGATAATGCGAAAACCAAAAGCAAGCGAAAAGTCAGACATACTGCAGTGTAAGTGCCGCATACGGAAATACAATCGCCTTAGTATGAGACTAACGTATTGGTCTAATTTAACCCTTTACTAACCAGACCAAAAGGTAAACGAATCGTGTCATCGCAGCACAGAAATTACAGCAGGCCGATGCAGTGCACTCCAGTCGAATGTCGGTAAATCAGTCGGCAGATGTCGGATTTATCGGTTGAAACTTGAAACATCAGAGACGGGCAATGCTACTAGCGAAAGGACAAACAGAAATACAAGTATTGTAAAGACGGATAAACTGAGTTAGTTGATCCGATAACCGACTGACTGTGATCTCACATGGAAATTCTATTCATCACTGCCAGCAACAAGCCTACTATTGTAAAACAAAAACCGTTGGATTTTGCCAAATCCTGCAAAATTCATCACCATATGGGAATACCCCGGGCTAACACAGAGTCAGAGAAATGTCTACTAAATTGACTGTTAACTTTTTCTTTAAACTGGCCCCATTACCAAAGAATTGTTTTTTTCATGCTATGTGTTAGGTACGTTTTAAAATGGCTAAGACTGTTTGTTGAACAATTCTTTGTAGTAAAATGGTTAGTACCCTTGATCAAATTGAGAATTGTCGGCTCCATTAGGCAGAAATCCAATAGGGTTATACAAGGGCTTTCTGTGCGATGCAATTATCATAAATGTTGTCAACCAGTATAAATCCTTACTTTTGTACTCTATCGTGCAATAATTGGATCATGGGCAGTGTTTTACTGAATGAAGACTGGTACAGGTGAAGTCGCGTTCTGACCCAGGAAACCGCTGTCAGTAGCCGGCATAATCCGCGGCTGTCTTCACGCTACCGCAGATCAAAGAACAAAGGCAAATTATCCATATGTTTGCTACCATTATTTGTTCTGAAGTGAATATGGTTTTGGACCCCGTCAACGGCACGGATCTGCCTAGTCCCTGCTGACTGATGAACGAGATAATTCGCTTCACTCTCTCTCTCTCTCTCTCTCTCTCTCTCTCTCTCTCTCTCTCCTCTTCTCTAAATTCCTCAACGTGTTTCCCCGCTGAAATTTATTTGTCACTCATGTCCCCGTTGGACGTCACCTCGCAATCAAGATGACGATACCGCCAGGGGAAGAGACGAAACTGAGTGCTGTGAGTGTTTTTCGTTAGAAAAGAATGAAAATAGCAAATGACACCTTGTGAAAAAGAAATGCTTAAGGATTCCGGAAAAGCAGACAATGCGTGGACTCCTTGGGCTTCAGTGATGGACTAGCGATTGTGGACAGTGCATGATTAGACGGTCCATCAATGGCAGTAAATTAAAAACTAGGAGTCCACATTATGCATGAACCTGTCGAAGCCTTGGTCATGTGGTGAATAACAATGATTTTTGAGAAGTTCGGTTATGGTTAAAGAACTTAGGAAAAAAATATAGAGTTCAATTTGAGTACCGCTGAATTCCGAACTTTCAGTGGATGATAGAAGAAGTGGTTTCTAGCCTGACAAAAAAGCCTATTTTTTTAAAGTGTAAGTTAAAGTTATTGACAGTTGATAGTACACAGTACTGCGGTTGTAATCCAGTAGACGGGGCGGATAAAGTACGTATATTGCTCACCAATAAGATACAACGGAGTACCTGATTTCCAGCAGATCTACGTAATTATCACCGAGAATTATCATCGTGTGCTTGTATTGATCTTTTTTCTACTTTCAATTCGCTCCGGTATCCATAATTGGTGCAATTGGGCATCTACTCAAGTAGTATGTGACATACTCCATTACACTGGGTTTATACGGAAGATCTGACTCGATAGGGCACATTTATTGAATAATAATTACAATAAACATGATAAATGTATTATATTTATACCAGCTGGAAATAAAACATGGTGTCAACGCAACACCAGCATTAACAAAAATGAGGGAAAAAGTAAAACAGACTGGGATAAGCAGTTTGTAAAATAACAGTGTGATTTTTTAATTCTTCATTGTACACTTTCGATATTTTATGCCTCTTTGGATGTCTTCCTGACGCTTTTGCATATTTGACGGACAAGAGAGTTCAACAGGCCGTATGGCTCTCGCCCTAGTGGCTTTTGTTCTGATTCATGTCCCTTAATGTCTCTGACCGACCACAGTCCTAATCCATTGGGCCCCGACCAGGAAGCACCAACCAAAGACAATACTAATGTTTGTATCTTCTCACATCTGCGTCAAGTCATAACTTGACTGCCGCGTGGCTTCTCCCAACTTTTTTAACACGTGCGGAAAGGTAGACGATGGGCAAGAGTTCGCAAGACATATCCGAGCTACCGGAGGCTGTCTAGAGCGATCACTTCAGTCAGAGGGGGGTTACCCGTGCCCAACACACGAGGACGCACCGCGTCATTACTTACTCAGAGTTCCCACCCGACTAGACCAATGCTCTTGAGATATCGGTTGTCCAAAACAGAAAGACACCGAACATCCTCAATGCAAGGTTGCCAGGTTTTTCAACTGTAGAGTAAACACTACGAACTGCGGCGATGTACACTCGTCCTTTAAGGGCTAAGCATTGATAGTGATAATAATTAAAATCCAACTGCCACAGATCAATTCATCACGAAATACCAACGATCATCTCACCACTACTTAGGTTGACTGCAGTTTTAGAGCCAAATCAGGAACTCGAACCCAAGAGCCATGATGAAGTCCCACATAGCTTCTAACCAATAGGCTCCCCTGGCTGATGCCCACTGCTCACTAATGGCAAATTACTGTAAAGGGACCATGTGTTCGTAGTGATATCCCAAACGTGGATACTAGATGAAGAATCGCTACATAATAAGTTAAAAGTTCTATGGTTGGAGTAAATAAGTTTCATGAAAGAAACAGTGATTTTTTGGCTACTGCTGGAACTGACGTCAATCAAATTCCTAGGTATGTGAACAAGCAGTTTACTTCTATTCTATTCCATGTTCACCATTGCGTAAAATGAGCACAAGAGTCAATCATCCTGTCAAGGAAAATTCGCTCCAAAAGACCGGTCTGGAAGATCCGAAGAAATCTCAAGTGACGTTCAATGAGTTTTTGTTTGTTTGTTTGTTTGTTTGTTTTTGTGTATTAGTGTGCCAGAAATGAGTAACAACGGCCGTTGACCATCACCAAACTGTCAGTTCCTGTCGGTGACCTTAACCAGGACCGTGAGGAGCGAGTTCAGTTCGACTTACCATCGATGAAACAACGATGAACACGAGAAAAATTTTGGACACTCATTTCCCAATAAATTATGCAAGTAAAGACCTGGGTCGGAGACGTGCCTAAAATACAAAACTGATCGATCGGAGATTGTTGAATTTCAACAGCTTTCGATAAAATCAACTTACCACAACCGGCTTTGTTCATCGTTTTGGCTTCGATCACTGGCAGTCTGAGTGACAAATTTAGGGAAATCTAGCGTGTTTTAAAATGGGAAACTAACTGTGGTGGATACCACATGCCAATTAATATCTTTTCAGCGGGTAACCAGTGCGGTCTATTAGTGATATATCTGAAACCACCGGGGATTGGTGGCATCGTAGCATCGGTTGTGCGCAGATGGGGCTAAATTGTGTAGGCGATTTCAACAAGTGAGCCCAAATCCCAAAAGGTCTGGCGAATTTCCACATTTGATTCTCTGAAACATTTGCCGAAACTTGCCACGCCGAATTTATTATAACAGAGATATTTATGGTGGAACGTTAACATTATGTCTACTCTTGTCGATCACTTAAATAATATCAGATAGTCATATGGGACAATGAGGGAAGTTGTAAAACGCTGTGCTATCAAAATTACAATCTTATCACGTACTTGTGCAACTACCTTCTTGAGGGAAACTTCTGACTGCCTCTGCTGCTCAATATTGTCCTGTTTCCACAATTTAAATTTGAATTGATATTTGCGCTTTTTATCTGTTTCAAACATTTTAAATACCAACTGCCCATTGTAGCCCCGATTGCCAATGCTGTTCTGTAACCACTGTCGAATTATCATTCGTACACCATGTTTAATCAGTCAGTTTCTGATCGGCAGTCATTGTGATTACGACTGTGAGATCCAGCGGTGATTATCCGTAGGCTTTTTACGCGTAAATATTCTACACAGTAACATAATATAAAAGCATACAAATAATCATGCATCATGAAATCTGAACTCACCACTGAAAACTACGAAATTACTTTGTGGACGTTTCATCAAGCATCTTGGGATTAATCAGTAGTACGCTCGAAAACGCTACTTTTGGAGCAGCTTTCGAACACACGTGATAACTGACACCTATTTTTGTGACTTGTACAGCCCACGATAACTGCAAAGATACAACTCACGATAAATGCTGAAGAGCAACGTTGAAAGCCCCGAAGTGACTATGATAAATGGAATTAAGTTATTTTCCTGTAAAAGTAAAGGAAACCGTTGTTTCTAGGTGTGGCCCGCTGTATACGTATATGCGAACGTATATATATATATATATATATATATATATATATATATATATATATATATATATATATATATATATATATATATATATATATATATATATATATATATATATATATATATATTACGGCTCAAGAGTTCCTATCATGAGTTTCTGGTTGCGAAGGATTTCGTACCGGATCGTCGTACTCTATGGGTGGATAGTGAACAAGCTGGTGTTGGTGCGCAACGTAATCCTTGGCTTTCTGATCCATCTAAGTCTCACTATGGACTCTTTTGTAAGCTAGCTAACCTGACCGATGATTATAAGGAAAAGACTACTCGTACTGGTCGTCTCTACCTTTCGGTTTTCATTCAATTCCGCGATCGTAAGACCCCGTGATACCGATACGTAAGAAATAGAAGGCTTATGTACGACGATCCAATGTGAAATCCTTGGTAACCAGAAATTCATGATAGGAACTCTTGAGCCGTAATTGATCCACCGACGTTTCTGTCGAGTACTCATTCTCATGGGCAACAAGGATAATTCCGAGACGAACACAAGCTTGATCCAACTTGGAGAATTGAGCATAAGCACCACGTATATCCAACCGATAAATCAGCTTGGTTCTTAGCGGCAGTGGTTTTTCCAATTCCCGTGGGTCCCCAGATCCACCATACTTCCGTTTTCTTTGTTCTAGGTTGATTGTGGAAGATGATATCGGTGGAGCGTAGTATGTTGTTGCAATTACGGGCGAATAGCTTACAATATTTTTCTGCAATCACTTCGAGTGTTGCTCCAGCACAGTATTCCTGAATAACCTTCTGCTAATCATTCTTCTTGCCGGATTGCTGGGCAAGCGTTGTCGAATTCGACGTAATATTAGACCACGGGCCATTAATTCGAGCATGACTTTTTTGGCAATAACTTCTCGCTGCGTATGGGTCTCTGGAGACTTCAATGTGTGCTCTTAGTAGTAGTCGTCCAATATTGCTGCAGAAGACTGGATGGTGGCTGTAAGGGTAGATGTGGAAGTGCTCGGTTCCTTCTTGTCCTCGTTCACGTTGGAATACATATTTCATATGATGTTGTTCAAATAATTGTAGTAATTCTTGCGGACTTTAAGGGGGATTGTTGTAGGTACACAGAAAATGACGGTATTTTTGTGATAATTTGATTGAGATTGGGTCCATGAAACGTCCTTCCTCTGTCGTGCCCGTGGTCTACTGTTCTTACTCTGTGTGTGGCTTCCATTATGTAGTTCTGCTTCGTCGTTATTGGCAACGGTGGATCCCACGGTTAAGGCTTCCCGGCTGTGTTTCTAGATCCACTTGTCCGTGAGAGCGGCTGGAATTTGAATTTTTTCCCATGGCTTGGGTTCCTCGTATTCATGGATTCTTACAGTAGATGTTCTATTTTTAGTTATTGTAAGCACTTTCAAGGTTTAGGCGTTTCGTTTAATGGTTTTAAGGGTTTAGGGTAATTGGAGTACATGTAGAACCCAGTTGCTGGCTTAAAAGAACCCACAAACTGCTTCCCAATCCGTCTACGCCTGCTTTCCTCCAACTCATCGGATAGCCTCAGGATCCGGGTGAAGACATCCACCAGGGAGGACCTGGAGGATAACCGTGCCTTCAAATATCCATTTTCAACTTCGACCCTGTTGGTCGTGAAAGTCCCAAACGAGGTTGCCCACTTAACGCTATAAGCAGCCCACATGTCTTCATAGGGCAACCAAGTCCGACTTAGATATGCAAACGCCGCGGGGCTGCGACTGGCGACGGAAACCTTGAACCTATCGAAAAGCTCCTTTGTAGACGCATAAACCATGTTCCGCATCCACCGATGGATGCGTCTTTTGTCGTTCACAGTCAAATGACTCAGCTGAAAGCAGTGCTTCTTCATATCACGAAGCACGTGGAACTGACAAAACAGTATCGGAGATTCAGGGTATGATTCCCGAAATGCGGAATACTGTGCAAGGCTGCGGTCTACAATGATGCTTTTCGGTCTAACAGACACTGGTAGCTGCTCCTTCATTTCCTTGATAGCACGAAGATAACTTACGCCACTCTCATTTGGAAGAATGGAGTAGAAAAAAGACCTACCTAAACCGCTGTCATCTATGAACATGGAGTGCCATAAAAGTTACCCACCCCGGTTTGACTGATGCGTAGCATCAGCCAGCACTACCTCACAATACCTAGTCACTAACAGGTTAACCGAATGAGGCACGTAGAAAACGCACCTCACCACCCCGTCTTCCGACACGATACGCAAATCCCCCTTACCTTCCACCTTCTCCTTTGTCTTCAGTGCATCCGACCGAGCATCGAGATGCATTTGCCTAGCCCTTAAAGCGTTCACATCTCTCACCGTAAACAACCTGTTGAAATTGTTCCGAGCGTAAGTACATATTTCACTAGCATTGTGAAAAGTTGCCATCGTTCTGGCAACTTCTGTCTCTTGATCTGCAGTCAGTCTCCTATTCTTAGCATACATCTTATCATTGAACAGATGAAAGTCGTGATTATGCAGCAGACACTTGTTCACCAACTTGTACTGAGATCCGACAGTACGGACAATGACAAATGAAGGACAGTGGGTATTACGGTATCTGGGGGAATTGTTACATATCGGCACCACAACACTCACCTTGTGGCAGCCATTTGAGGCTTGCGGTTGTGAACGCAACAGTACTTTACACGATAATAAGGAAACGATTTTGGAAAGGCACCGGGATGCGTGTGCTGCCACTTTGAACCGCTTTCACTATCATAAATATAAAAAGAAGTTAAAGTTTCCCTCTGAAAAACACGAAAATCATTATCAAAATCTGAAAGACTTGTGTGCACATCAAGAACCTAATGGGCGAACGTTCCAGAATCATCGACCGCAGTGGCACCCGCAGCACCGGACGCCATTGTGACCAACTGCAGTGATAAACTTGATCACAACGCTTATATACTCTCATACCACGCACTCAAACAAATATCGTACTATAACATTTCATGCCAATCTCCTTTTCTACGGGCACCGACTCATCTGTTCCAACCGTTTAACATATAACAGTCCCACAACTTCAGCCGGGCCATATTTAAGCCCGTATGTTTAGACACTATCTTTTCACTACACTCACCCTCACGCTGATCCGTTCCAGAAATCTGCACGGTACTTGTTCACAGTAGTTTGAGATCTATCCATCATAGAAATTTGCACATCCTCGCACAGAATTCCCAAAGCATATGAGAACCCAGAAAAACGAACCAGCTTTCAGAGCAGCGTACAGGGGTTGATAAGTTCTCTAATCACCCAGTAGGCTTATGTGACCCTGCTGTTCACTAAAGAATAGATTCGATTATTCTCAGTGGTCCACAAAGAGACGCGGATTTGTGACGTACGCACACGGTATAATGCACACGGACAACTTGTGTAATACGTGATTAGCTTCTACTTCTGAGTTGTGCAACAGCCTCAAGGAGTCCTCGTTGCCAGGGTTGCAGATATTCGTAAAAAAGCTAATGAATTACACGTAATAGAATATAAGGGTAGGAAAGTTGTACATCCTGTTAACAAACGAATCTCTACCCCCCGCACTAATTTGGACAGATTTTTCTCCATTATTTATGATACGGTGAAGAATGCAATTTTTGCTTCTATATTGCCAGTACTAGCAGCAAACAGAAATCTCTCGCAGCAAGCGACACCTCGTGATGCTAATAAAATGGAGATCAGCTTATTTATTACAAGATATCGGAGAATGCAGCGCATCCGTTCCATTTCGACATTTTTCTTTGTCGCTTTCTCTCATCCACCAGGTCCGAATTTGGACACCTTTCTTCCAGAATTAACGTATAGAGAAGCTCTCTTGTACCTTATCTGGCACGGCTATTGACCAACAAAGACAAGGCTAAAACGGAATTGCTTTCTAAATTTGGTTGATGCTTTGTTTCTCTTTTTCACTCTGATATATCTTTAGCACCCAGTGTTGTATATTGCTTTTATTTTACCTCAGTTTTGTGAGAGCCTTTAAGACCGAAATATAAGGATGTTGCTTGCAAAAGTCTGTCATACAAATACAGATACAAAATTATTTCGAACGTCTGACTGTTTCAACATCTTCGGTAAATTCATGCAAATGGGTACAATCTGCAACTCATTGCCAGTTTCCTTAAAAAACTACTGCTAATTTTATCATTTATGACTGAAAAGCAGTTTAAAGTTAATGTGGATGTTTTGAAAGGGGTTTTCGAGCCCAGGCAGTCGAATGAATTGTTTTCAAATTGTGGTCAAGTAATTGATTGATTTATCAAATCAGCTGTCTATACAAAACAAGTTTAAAACTGAGGCGTAACAAGAACACATATCTGAATCCCGTTATTAATTTAGTGTCAATAGAATAAAAAAAGGTTATTTTTACAACTAGCGTTATACGTAGTGAATATATATGCACGGGTACTCGGTAACTTACCGACCAAAAAACCGACAATAGTTAATATACCTCGAGTAATTATTCTTACGATTTGTAAGAGAAGTAGTCAACACGGAAATGACACTGAAGACTTATTGATGAAGGCAAAGTGACACGTTACATTATTCGTCAGGCTAATGAAGAGAAGGATTTCACACAATTAGAAGTAACCTCCGCGAGCAGATATTATTTTTCCGAGCCTTACAAAAGTAGTTACGAGTGAGGAGAGAATCTGGAAAAAGAGACAAATAGAGGAACGCCACCAACCCAGTAAACTAAAAGGAAGCAAATCAAAAAGACGTCGAAAGTTATGAAGTGTTCACGATTGAGCATTAGTTACTGGCTGATGTTCCTCTTTTCTTTTATATACTCCATCCATCAATATTTCTGGTTTTGGATGCACATTGAGTGAGTGAGTGAGTGAGTGAGTGAGTGAGTGAGTGAGTGAGTGAGTGAGTGAGTGAGTGAGTGAGTGAGTGAGTGAGTGAGTGAGTGAATGAGTGAGTGAGTGAGTGAGTGAGTGAGTGAGTAGGTGGGTGAGTGAGTGAGTGAGTGAGTGAGGGGATGATCTCTCTCAAGTCCTTTATCTTGCAGTTTGAACACTCAGCATACCATCGGAAATCACTGGAGGACAGCACCGCCTTTTCGTTCACATGTGGAACCGTCAACCCTACGTACTCGTCGAGTAGGAATCAGTTCCAAGTAAACTACTTGGCTTGATCTGCAGATTATTTCCGCCCTGCCGATTTCAATGGCTCAAGATTCCGTGTCAGAGGTACAGGGTAAGCCAAAAGGTTGACAATTCTGTGAGACTTTGCTAGGCTGACTGTCTTCTGTACTCCACCTTTCACACATAAACCTCAGGTCATCCGATCAACCCTGCACTCGGAAGCACCAGACTAGAGTTTCGTTCTTGTTAGAGCTCCTTAGTGGTGCATATCCCCCCTTTGATAACTTTTCTCACAGAAAGCGCGTAGAATCAATCAAAAAGCACAGTAGTAGTGATGCATTTTACGTGTTTCCCGTGATTCACCGAGCTGCCGATCACCACTGATACAATACGATATGCAAAAAAGACAGCCACGGTTATTCCCGGGTAACTTTGTTTTCAATTCAATAATACCATCAATGAGATCGCCTGGTGTTCGCGAGACCACCTTCCAACTTCTAGTTTACAATCAGAGGGAACATTTCTTCCGCCAACCATAATGTTGCAACATCATTTCATTAACTTTGAGGGCCTAATCGTGTACTGCTTCTGACGATATCTCTTATGGAACCAGAGAAGAAAGTACTATAGTTAAGTCATTTTAATCACACTTTCACTACCATACGTATTATGCTCTAACGTAATGACTAGGAAAATATCGGTGTTTTTCGACGAGACTGTCAACACAAAGAGATAACATTCTCCGATACATCCTGAATAGAGCTAGAAAATCTTGGCAAGGTAGAACAAGTACTTGCAGGAATCAGACAGAGAACCCAATCGAATCACAAACTAAACGGATTTGTATTTCCCAATGAATAACACTCACACTTCAGTAGATGGGTTCGATAATATTTTACCCATGGAAATGAGTGAGAATCGTCTTCGTACTTTGTATTTAACTCTTGAACTACGTCGCGTTCACCGAAGTATTGTCTACAGCAAGTGAGATTCTGTTACACAGAAAATAAATACTCTCAGTCAAGCGTGTTTCTTTCTTATTGGTGTAAGCTGAAGATACGGTAGGACAGTTAATCGAACAAGATAGCCATTGATTGTCTGGCCTCTGTCCCAATTCACACTGAATGTGGACCATTTCACAGAGACTCACCAAATTGTCCCAGATGAACAAGTGTCTCACATCCTAATATCACCCTTGCTATGCATTCTGAAGATTTTGTATTACGTGCTTGCGCATGAGTGTAACGGAGGGGATATATCCTGTAGTCGCAAAAGCCCACTGCACTATTTAGGATAACCGGCAATCAGACCCTGAGACTAGAAGTGGAGAACCACCTAAGGTCCCAATAGGTCAAGTGCGGTAAACATTGTACTGTCCGGGTGGTCTTGGTACATTTAGTTATACGTCGGAAAGCTGTGACGTGCCGTTTCATGTTCATAGACTCAGACAACTCTACACACCACAACCAAACACGTATGCGTATGTCTGCCTAAAGTGTGTTCTCCCTATGTTATTTCAGTGCTCTATCTATCGAGGAAATAATCTTTACATTTATTGACTTGTGCATAAAGGTTATCCACACAATGCCTTGGAAAAATATGCAATTGTTGTGTGCTGAATTGTCGTCATACTACTTCCAACTAAAGACACATTCTAATTTTCGATCTATCACTCTCGTATAACCAAACTTGACGAGCATACTGACGAACCATGAGAAAGTAGAGTCCGAATTGTATTCTAATCCTTTTCATTTAATTTGATACCTGATGTGTGACGGCGTGTGATTGTTTTTTGTGGCAATTTATTTTCTCAAATGAAACTCAAGCGAATTTGGTTAAAAATACACTTACAAACATCGGAGAGGTAATTTGAAGAGTCACAAGGTGACCGAATTAACACTGGGTTCTAAAATTTTCATGAACAACAGGTGACTGAAAAGTCCAGTGACCATTTTCAGTGTACTCCCCCGTACAGAACAAATTAGACAGAGAAGCTAAACTACGTGTAAAAGCACGAAGATAACATTGTCCATCAGGTCATTTGTCCTGAGTACTAATCTCTTTAAAGTGCATCAGTTTCTACGTGACGTCTGTTGAAATAATCAGCTTTTCAACCGGACCTCGAATAACTCCAACCTCATGAATGCCGCTATTCTCACAGCCAGGTGAGTGCCCTATGGATCAGTTAAACAAATTCGGTGATTCTTGCACACGTGATTGGAAGTGAAGTGCTGGTAAATCGTCCAATAAATCTATTATTTCCATTTACTGTTTTCGAACATGTTTAGTATAAATAAATGCTTAGGGAATTAGACAGTGAGAAACTGGGTTAAACGACTTGTTTGTTCTATCTTCTACCTTTCCAATTTCCTACGTTTGGTCATCAAAGAAAACAAGCCTCTGGAAGGCTCAGGCACTAAGGAATGAGATCGTGATAGATTTCTGCCAGTCTGAATATGCATTCCGATTGGTGATGTCCAGATTCACCGGATGGTTCCATTGCTCCAACTGTAACTCTACAAAGGAAATTCGTTTTCTCCAGAAAGTCCCGGCTTTCTCCCCATACAGGAAACGAATTTTGCACTTATTAAACAGTAATGACTGTTTCGCTGCTAATTTTTCCTCCTATGCTCGGCTCTTTATGTTTTATTTACTGAAGACGTAATCGATCGTGCCCATAGTAAGGGCCCAAGACCACCCCTGCGGTGCACTGGTCCTGAGACTTCATTGGTTAATCATATTCAACAGCATCCAACTATACTTTCTAAACTTAACTTTTCTCCGGTTGAGTTCTACTTGTTGTACAACGAACGCTACCTAAATTTTGCAAAGTACTACACCGAACTCTGTCTTCTTCGTTCTAAAAGCTTTTGTTTATTATCTGTTTGATCACGTGTTCTCTTTTAGATGATCGCTTACTGGCTGTTTCATTGTCAATAAGAACCTGTTCGGGTTAAAATTCATCAGCTCCAATTTTAAATATTTTGATACCAACCTGCCCATTGCTGCTTTCATAACTGCGTCTCTGCAAACCCCGCCAGACAACTATGCACACAGCTACGGGCCTTTGGAATTACGGCGGGAAGAATCATTGACCTCAACCTACCTACTTTGTTGTTCTCGGCTTACATATCAAGAGGTCGAAAGCGTGACACTTGTAATCTATAGCTTTTATCGCATTGTTTTGAAGTTGTCAGAATTATTCGGAAATAGGTCAAAGAGTATTCGGAATTATGTCGAAATTATTTGGAAATTCCACCCCATTGACTGTGTGAGATATCCCCTGATTGGTCTGAAGACCGGCACATCAATCATCCTAACACATTTCGCGTAGATGGCCGCGCCGTGCACACGTCGTCTGTGCATCGCACCATAATGTGCGGTCACAATTATTCACCTCGACCCGACCTTGTCGTGACCACAACTAACAGCCTCAATAACTATCTAGTGACCATACTACGTGATCGAGAGTAATCGATAATAAGACCAGTAGACAGAGGCAAATTTCGCAGTCGACGTTCGCGTTTCAAGTGGGCGAAATGGACAAAACAGGTGAAATCACATTGCGGTGACAGATTGACTGCCAGGGTGACAATGGGGAACGAGAACTGCAGTGCGGTCACAATGGTGCAAATGTATCCGAATTTCAATTTGTTTACACCTTTGTTGCGCGTTGATAATAAACTAGCATGTTATATGTACGATAGATTGCGATTCGGTTCGATCTTTGAATGACGACTAGACAACACTTCAGATGTCAATGTGTATAGACTTGTAGCTGCCAGAATTACGGGCGTGTTATCCTAGTTTTTGTGTTACGAACGTCACCCTTAGAAAACCTTTGCGAATGCCCTCGTATTGGCAGCATTTTGTGGCCGATTCAGATTGCTGCGTGAACTGGGACTCGGGGAACTGATTCAGGTGTTTACCCATTAGGCTTCTGTATACTGAATGCACGTCCGAGTGGTGGTAGGTAGTTGGCTTGTCTGCTGCCTATCAATGGTCATGCAAATGAAATCTGCCCGTAGTGTCAAATAATAGGCATATTAGATCATTTTTAATCAGCTCTGAATTTATTTTTCTATTCACAGCTAATATAGTCCGTGAATGACAGTCCCATCCCGACCAGTGATTTACACAGAGAATTAAGTGAAAGTGAAAGATCTGTTCAATCGCCGCGTCTCTTCAAACCAATAAAGTCAGCAGTTCTTTGATGTAAGGTATATTGTTCGTTGAGCTTTAGGACATCACAAAAAGCTGGGTTAGGATGGTATTATCTCTCACCCGTTCAAAGGTGATGAAATAAGGCTTATAAACTCAGGATTCTTCCCGGGTTTATACAACTTCTCTGTACTTGGTCTCCAGATGATAATTCCTTCACGTTGTGTGAACTTTATGTAATGGTACATAATGTGTGCTGAAACATCGTTGAGAGCATGAGCAATTCACGGGCTATCCTGCTTACGTCGTTCTCCTTGTTCTACCCAAAGTAAAACAGCTATGATTGTCGTTAAAATCCAGAGCAACACAGCAGGTTCAACAGCATGATCTTCAAGGTGAAAAGCAGAGGAGCTTGAGCTGCAAACGTAAAGGTCTCAGTTACGAACATATGTGGTCGTTAGAGATTTTGACAACCAAGACTATTACTTTGCCTATCTAAGAATATGGAGTCATTGTAAGAGATTAGTATGGCGGGGGCGTTTTGTAGTTGTGCGTGTGCGTGGTGTAAATTGAGCATTGCAAACGTTTTAATACTTAAAGTTGTCGGTAACTGAATAAATAAATGCACTAAAGAATATCTTTATTCAGACAGGATTGAAAGCGGAATGACGCTTTTTCTTGAACCATTTCCTGGAGATAGCCCGGATGAGTACTTGTCGGCACTGCT
Organism: Fasciola hepatica; assembly: GCA_948099385.1. Classification (NCBI taxonomy): domain Eukaryota; kingdom Metazoa; phylum Platyhelminthes; class Trematoda; order Plagiorchiida; family Fasciolidae; genus Fasciola; species Fasciola hepatica. The sequence continues at coordinate 12,474,385 of CANUEZ040000019.1, forward strand.
GTAAACTAGACCCGGATTAATATGCATTTCAAAAAGACTGATTAAAGGAAATTTCTTCGCATAAAATTATCAAAATTCTTGATGATCTCTGGTAATCAGATGCTCAGTTAGAGAAAGCTGATGAGATGTTCTGTTCAGAAAATCAGATCTTACTGGTCAATATATATAGAGTCGGACCACCCGTTAGTTTTAATGCGATTATCTCTCTAGCTCCATGGTCATCGTCGCAAACCGCAAACCCGGTTAGCCGTGCAACGTATGTATCATCCAGATGTACGCAACCGTTACGAGCACAAGCCAGCACATGAGCTAGGATCTGCGACAAACAGTAGTGTAGATGAGTATTGGGTCCATATCCAGCAGGCAATGCACTTTACAGCAGATTTCGCCAGTGGTCCCAAATCTGACGTCCATCAAAGACACTGGATTTCGCACGAGTCGTCACCCCCCGAATAGTAAGGAAATGAATAAGATACGAAAACATCAATAAAAACAAGTTACAAAAAGCCTTAAGAATGACCTCGAAAATTAGTGGGTCAAGGTAGCTGAAGAAATAAAAAAGCAGCTGCTTCAGGTAACAGTCAAAGACTGTTCAAACTTATTCGCTACACCGGTGGACTGCAAAGCTCGGCCAGCGAAACGATATGCGACGGAAATAGAGGTCCTATGCATGGCAAAGAGCAAAGGCTTGACCGTTGGACCTAATACTTCAAGGAGCAGTTTAGCTAGCCGTGCTCTAATGTAGTTACTCCTGTGTGAACAACTGCGACTCCTTGGGCGGTATCACTTGAGCCCCCATCGGAAATTGAAGCGGAGTCATACATACGATTACCAAAGTGTGGGAAACTGGTCGGTCCCGACGAATTTCCTCCAGTTCTTTTCAAACTGTGTGGAAATGTTTTGATAAAATCACTCACCATCTTGCTCAGTAACATTTGGAACGAGGAGAGTATTTCGTCAGTATGGAGCGAGTCATTGATTGTTCCCATCTTCAAGAAGGGAATATGTAATGACTGTAGTAACCATTTTGGGATTAACTTAAATCCAATAGTCACCATAGAATAAGCTTCAATTTTGCTGCCCCATCCTACAGCCGCTCGCGAGAGAGACACCAGCGAACAGCAAGCCGGATTCCGCCCAGGTCGAGGGTACAATGACCAGATTTTTACTCTTCACCAACTACTTGAAACGCGTCACACTCACCACAGACCGACAGTAATGGCTTTCTTAAACATGAAAAGCACCTTCGATTCAGTTGATCAAACAGCGCTTTTCAGTGCTCTTCAGCGAAAGGGTATGCCCCAAAAGCTCTTGAACCTACTGAGATCATTGTATTCTCATACTTCTAGCCGCGTTAAAGTTTACGGTGAACTGTCCGGTAGGTTCGAAAAGACCAGCCGTGCTTTACAAGGGTGTTCCATGTCTCCATTCCTGTTCAACTTCGTCATGGACGAAATAATGGAGAGTGCTTTGCAAAATCTTCAGGAGGTAGGCATCGAACTAGGAAATAGCGAAAAGCTATGTGACCTAGATTACTCAGATGACGCTGTCTGCTTGTTCAAATGTACGGAACATGCTCAGTGTGCACTAGATAGACTCGGAAGAGCTGTAGCTCCATTCGGCCTGCTCGTTGCACCTTCAAAGTGTAAGGCGATGATGCAAGACTGGACGTCAGCGGTTCCGAGCATGATGCTCGATGGGGAGGTGCTGGCAATTGTTGACCACTTCACCTACCTCGGCTGCAGCGTGACGAATAATGGGAGCACCGAAGTAGAGGTGATCATGCGTATATCCAAGGCTCGAGCGGCGTACGCTGGACTGAAGCTCTTGTGGTGCCAACCTAATATTACGTTGCATTTGAAAGGTCGTGTTTACTGTGCCGCAGTGAGTTCAGTTTTGTTGTATGGTTGCAAGACTTGGAGTCTGCATGCTGAAGATATTCGTCGTCTTGAGGTTTTCGACCATCGACGTTTGCGTAGTATCGCCAAGATTGGATGTAATGGCCGAGTGAACAATGCTGAGGTCAGAAATAGAGTATTGTCTACTAGTTTGGGGAATGTTCTGTCACAGTGTATCCAGATTAGTAGACTTCGTTGGTTGGGACACGTGTAACGTATGGCAAATACACGTCATCCGTACCATGTCCTATTCTCCGTTCCTCCTCAGGAGTGGAAGAGACCACATGGAGATCAATAGCTGACGTGGCAGCGAGGAATGAGAAAATGTACAGCGAACTTAGGAAAAGTAGGTGCTTCACGTCTTCGTAGTTGGGGTCCGAAAGACCAGTCTACCAGTTGGCTGGAGACACTGAAGGATATGGCTGCGAATCGTGAACATTGGCGATCGTGTTTTCACTTCCTGTGGAATCAGAATGATTGATCGATGTGCGCTTGTACAGTTAGACTGTGTATTCCGTGTGTTGACTACTAGGGCATTCTCTCCTTTTCGCACCCATGTAGGTCTACTCCCTGTCCATCTTGCATATTCTTACTTTCTGATTCAGCGTGCAACATGGTGAGGAAGGCAGTGGTAAGTGGGGCTTGCCCTACTGTTTAACGCTGTACGATGATGATGATGATGAATGTCTATTCACTTTCTTCTTCAAGTCTATTCACATTGACATCTGAAGTGTTGTCTAGTCGTCATTCAAAGATCGAACCGAATCGCAAATCTATCGTACATATAACATGGTAGTTTATTATCAACGCGCAACAAAGGTGTAAACAAATTGAAATTCGGATACATTTGCACCATTGTGACCGCACTGCAGTTCTCGTTCCCCATTGTCACCCTGGCAGTCAATCTGTCACCGCAATGTGATTTCACCTGTTTTGTCCATTTCGCCCACTTGAAACGCGAACGTCGACTGCGAAATTTGCCTCTGTCTACTGGTCTTATTATCGATTACTCTCGATCACGTAGTATGGTCACTAGATAGTTATTGAGGCTGTTAGTTGTGGTCACGACAAGGTCGGGTCGAGGTGAATAATTGTGACCGCACATTATGGTGCGATGCACAGACGACGTGTGCACGGCGCGGCCATCTACGCGAAATGTGTTAGGATGATTGATGTGCCGGTCTTCAGACCAATCAGGGGATATCTCACACAGTCAATGGGGTGGAATTTCCAAATAATTTCGACATAATTCCGAATACTCTTTGACCTATTTCCGAATAATTCTGACAACTTCAAAACAATGCGATAAAAGCTATAGATTACAAGTGTCACGCTTTCGACCTCTTGATATGTAAGCCGAGAACAACAAAGTAGGTAGGTTGAGGTCAATGATTCTTCCCGCCGTAATTCCAAAGGCCCGTAGCTGTGTGCATAGTTGTCTGGCGGGGTTTGCAGAGACGCAGTTATGAAAGCAGCAATGGGCAGGTTGGTATCAAAATATTTAAAATTGGAGCTGATGAATTTTAACCCGAACAGGTTCTTATTGACAATGAAACAGCCAGTAAGCGATCATCTAAAAGAGAACACGTGATCAAACAGATAATAAACAAAAGCTTTTAGAACGAAGAAGACAGAGTTCGGTGTAGTACTTTGCAAAATTTAGGTAGCGTTCGTTGTACAACAAGTAGAACTCAACCGGAGAAAAGTTAAGTTTAGAAAGTATAGTTGGATGCTGTTGAATATGATTAACCAATGAAGTCTCAGGACCAGTGCACCGCAGGGGTGGTCTTGGGCCCTTACTATGGGCACGATCGATTACGTCTTCAGTAAATAAAACATAAAGAGCCGAGCATAGGAGGAAAAATTAGCAGCGAAACAGTCATTACTGTTTAATAAGTGCAAAATTCGTTTCCTGTATGGGGAGAAAGCCGGGACTTTCTGGAGAGAATGAATATCCCTTATAGAGGTACAACTGGATCAATGGAACCATCCGGTGAATCTGGACATCACCAATCGGAATGCATATTCAGACTGGGAGAAAACTATCACGGTCATCTATGGGGTGGAATTCCCAAATAATTTTGATATAATTGCGAAAAACTGTGTTAAGTGGAATGGACAATATATCAAACTTAATATTTGTCTCTCCTTGAGGCTCTCTGGGAACTTTCTACGTGTACCATACTACATCAGCTTCCATGTCTTTCTTGATGGTTATCATTTAAACTGGAACTGTTTCGGATCCGGTAACAGTTATCTCTGGGGCCCATACTCACTCCAGTTTCACAGGAGGGATGATTTTTAAGGTATGGCCACACCCATTTTATAGTTGCCTTTTCGCGCACAACCGCACGTTCACATTCTTCTTGGGTAGGTTTAATGTCCTATAGGTACGCGTTTTCGATTTACTTTGTATTAGATGTAATATTCAGAATCTGTTTTTAGCGCATCAAAACCGTTTTGTGATCCGCTGAGGAGAAGCTTTCATTTGGCACATCCATTCACGATTTGTCTGAATGATGGGAGAACAGTACACGAACGGCTACGCGGCAACCGAGTACTCGTGGTTAATCAGCGACGGCGGTAGCAACAAGGAGAACATGACAATGTGTTGAAGCGTGTATTCGGCTCGAGTAAACGACCGATTTAGGCGCAGCGACCATCGAACTGAACAATCCGTTACGGCAGATGAATACAACATTCGGTCAACCAGCAACGGAATCAGTCATTGCTGTTCTGTCTCCAACAGCTACTTTCTGAACTAAAGAAATAGGAGAGTATTTTTAGTGCGACGAGCATTCAAATAACCAGTTACCGTTTCTTTCTTGCTTCATATGACCGGATAATTTGACGAATATTTGACATCCAACGGGGTTTTGAATTCGTAGGGCGACTGCACACTACTGAAACTTCCTTGCGAACCAATTTGGGACAGAATTCCTAATTAAAGCAAATTCAGTGTAACCGTTTCGCCGAAGTGATAGTTAACCCCAGGGTAAGCTTTTATCTCTCCACCCTTCCTGTTCATAATTGGGGGGAGACATCGCATCAAAATAGCTCGCACAATTCAAGGACGTAGCAAGCTAAAACCTCAGAAAATTTCCACAGAAAAATTTCAGAAATAATCAACCGAGGGTTTGATATCTTACTATTCTGTTTCATCACTGGAGGTCAAGATTTCCTAATCTAAGACAAAGTATCTCAAACTTCAGGTGACTCTAACCTTAAAGCAAGCTTTTTATTTACCAAGTTCAGGTTAGACTTTTAGAAATGTTTGAGACCAACGAATTCGAATCTTCCTGGAAAGCGCGCTCTCCTCGACGTCGGTGATATTTTTCCACTCAATGTCTGTGAGGATTTCCGTATGAGTTTAAGATGAGCATTTAATGTTGCATTTGAGTTCCGAGTTGATTTGGACTATGTCTGCTTGTCAATCCGCCCTGTATTCACATCTACAATTATTTTGCACCAGTTACCTACAAAAGAGGGTTTGGTCAAAACCCTCTTCTACAAAGCATGTGAAATCTGCTTTGTAGACCAATTAGAAAAGGAGGAAGAGTTTTCAACCCAAATCCTCTATGCAAATGGCTACCCTGATAATCTCATTGAAATTCACAAGACACAAAGACCTAAGACCCTAAAATTCAACGCGGTCGAGAAAAAACGAGTTACTTCAAAGTACCTTTTAAAGGTGATCATCTGTTCAACCGAATCAGCCAAAATCTCAATGGTGCGCTAAAGCGGGCCTACTTCGCGGCTGAATTGCAGACTTTACGAACCACCAAAGGACTAAACATCTAAACCCATTCGAAAGGTTTCACCAACTCGAATACCTCTCAAGTCGTTTACCTGTTCACCTGGAGCTGCGGGGAAACCTACGTAAACAGAACGGATCCGTGTCTCAGTCAAAGAATGGGGAGCATGTACCGAAGTTGTAAGTGCAGTGGATGAGTCATCCCTGACCCGGGTAGCAAAAGACCACGAGAAACCCGAATTCACCGATCGCGAAACCTTTCGTATTCAGATTGATCTGGATCAAGTGACCAGAGTGATTGCAATAATTTGGAGCCCAAAAATCCTAGTCTATTTTGAGGCTGTATTGATAAGTTGGCTTAGACCCCTATTGTGTGCACAGAAACTTTTGACCCACAATGTGTGTTTGTCGTGGCAGTAGCCAAGCTGATTTAACTGGCCGGTTCTTATTTAATTCGACACTGTCTGTCCTATCGTGCTGCTATGTGCCCCATTTGAACACGAATCCGCAAGTTTTACGTCCGCCCTTGAGAAGATTAGAAGAAATGTTCGCACTTCACAACTTGTCCTTATATCTGTTTTAGTGAACATTTGCATTATGTCAATTACCTACTGCAAATGTTTTCAGTAGGCAAAACTAGAAGTCAAAAGTTCCAGGTGGAAACTAGCAGCAGTTTCTCGTATTTCGGCGAGCCGGTTAACTAAGTCTTGGTTTTACTGATTCTGAATTCGTAACGTTTCCCTGCCTCAAAAATTACTTCACGAAGGTATATAAAAAGCCGATCGCTGACAAGACAATCTGAACCATTGGGCTGATCCAGTCTTGCTGGTTCATTGACAAAATGAGCAGTTACGTTGGCATTACTTTTCCCTTAACTCGTAACGGTCTGAACATGGATAATCAGTGAAAAATGACTTAGCTGAATCTTCTGTTCTCTAAACGAAGGTTATCGAACTGCTCCAAGCGTGAACTTTCTCTCGTGATCAGTAATTCATGAACTTGATTTTTTCGTGCTATTATATTGGTTACGAAGACCAACTTATGTTCGGTTCGCCCGAAAGTGTCGTGATTACACGAACACATGGAGACATGAGTGAAAAATTCCAATCCATTTCATAATGCACGAGTTTCATATCCAAGACCGAAGCAAGCAAAATGTATCAGTTACTGGATGTAGGCATCACAAAAGGCACAATACTAGCTTGTTCGTAGTAAATATTGTGTACGGGATGGTGGTTCCGTAATCGAGTGACTTAAAGATAAGCGAACCCCGTAGCCCAAGACAGGACAAAGGCTAGTTTTGCTGCGTGTACTGCATGACAGCTCATCAAACAATAACAGTAGTATACCTCAAATTGTGAGCGAACCGACCACAGAATCAAAACAGTCAACAAAGGCCTCAAAAGGCCCAGACATCAATAGACGGAAAACTCTCAAGAGTGCAATGCGGGAATGAGTCAAGTGGTTTACAAAGAAGGACTTTACTTAAGGGGGGGGGGCATTTTGACCATTCGTCGGTCAGAGAAGTGATGGCCCGAGGGAACACAATCACAAGCGTGGTGAAGAACAAATGGAATAGCATGGCTATGAGAAAGTACATGATCATAGAGGGATGGCCATTTCCAGTCATTCGCACAGATGAGGCAGATGGAGAGTGAAAGATAATTACGTCCAAACCTTTGGGTTTTGTCAAGTAACTCAGGAAATTACGACGTCATAACAGTAGGTCATTCCAAAACCGGAGAGAAAGGTTACATAAGCGACACAATTGAACAGATAAGGTCAACCAATAAGACAAATGACAGCTAATGTCAATCGATGCCTGTCGTAGAAACGATGGTATAGTTGTGTGATGCAATGGGACTGGACAAACAAATTATCACGCGAGTGTGGAAGTGGGGGAAGGGGTAGTTGTCGGTGTGGAAACTGGTGGCCAAAGTGCACCAAAAGCTAATGAACTGTGTGGTAAATGAGAGACAAATTTATGATAGAAAGCATGGGATCTATACTAAACCAGATTAACGGAGTTTCTCGATATGGAGAGCTGAATTTCCATGTGCGATTTCAATAAATCTTCACACATTGCAAACAGAGGTGCACAAATCCAGTACGGTCTGTTGTATCGGATCCGTAAAACAGTTGTTTGCTTTTATTTGGAAAAACCATGCGGCAGTTGTATGTATGTATGTATGTATGTATGTATGTATGTATGTATGTATGTATGTATGTATGTATGTATGTATGTATGTATGTATGTATGTATGGAAACATGTATGCATATTTGGATGAGTGTATGCACGAGTTTGATGGTGTGACTGGAAGTTTCAGCTTGAAAGTCAAATGTTATTGAACATAAAAGGTAGAGCTGAGGTGGATGATCGATAACACCTCTGGCACTCTTGGGCGACCTGCATCCCGGTGACTCAGAATGTCGGGAAAGGAGCTGTTACGATTGAATTTGTATCCACTCTCGCTCAAAAATTGATCGATGGCCAACATTTATCGGCTACTGTTCACCATGTTCATCTGTTACCGTCAACCCGTGTGGGCTGGATTTACTTCTAAAATCATGAACGTGCTTGGGCATATGTTCGGCCATTCTAGTGTCTGGCTTTCCGTCGATTCTGCCGGTGCCTTCTAGCTACTATAATAGAAGGCGCGGGTGCATTAAGAGACAGAATCAACAGCGATGAGTTCCTTTAATGGAGGCGCGAGAAGGAGACGTGTGAGTGACCGTAGCCCTCATGCCAGGGTGTAGTAGGTTCTTCGAAGTTTGCTCATAATCCGTTTCGCAATTAGTTGCATCATTCTTTCTGCACCCAAGGGAAAGGAGAAGTAAATTCCGTTTGACACTGCATGTACCGATGTAGAAGCTGTAATTTTTTATCTACTGTGATACCAAGTGAAGGAGTCCGGGTATTCATTGGCGTGGAACACTCACCATCGATGGGAGTATACGAAAGGGTCTCTTCTAACAGCTTTTGACTTCCTTCTTGTTTGTTCAAGTTTTTTACTGTTAAAAAGCATGACCACGGCGTATAGAGTATACACAAGGATTATTGGTATTTGAAAACCGATTTCTTCGTAGCGATGTCCGAATCTGGTGAGAAAATCATATCAGCAATGCTGAGGTAAGTCTTCCAGTATTAGACGGAGGAAAAAAATCGTGAAATGAATAAATGAAGCTTAGCGGCTTAAGGTGGTTGGGATATGCTTTGTGCCTGTCACCGGACGGGATTCCTTGACGTGTAGGTAGCAGTTGGAACATGAATAAGGGCAACCAGTCCATGATATGGATGAAAGGTTGGCAATGTAGGGCCTACTGGGTTTCCTGGGTGAGGCCTAAGAGATTCCCCATTCAGTATTTGAGGAAATAGATGTGTCGCGATCTTGCATTTGCAAACCGTCTTTATCGACTTGCTAATGCCCTCTGTGATTTTCATCCCAATCTTTCCACCCTCTTGAGTATCATGACTGGGATTTCCGCCGAGAGATAACGACCATAAAGGCCACACCCAGCGCTTGGTTAAAGATTGTTCGATTCAAACTAAATTATTTGGGTTTATCACGGGAACCATAGATCTATATGGAATCGTAAGAAGGTATAACTACTTATCCTTCATATAGGAGTAATCATGTGGTAGCAATGCTCAAATCACTATCCTCTTTGTTAGGACTCACCAGCCGTGTACAACCTCTCTGTGGTGGTCTAAGTACAACGAGGGTATTCTGTTATAAACAATCTGCAGAGCTTGATTACAATGTACAAAGGGGATCGAAGATTCAAGTTAGTTTGTATGCCTAAAAGATTTATGGATTATAATTATCCTCGTGTCATTCCTTTTCCCTTTCATAAATGAAATTGAGACATGCCATGAGAATTTCTTACCATCAAATGAACATGTTGTACCAGCAGAATTTCCTTCCTTAATGTATTCTAGTCCTTGTGGTTGTATGGTCTCCCAAATTTCAAACTGTGTTTTATTTTGGCCTCATCTGAGCTGTTACAAGCAAGCCATCTCGCGCTTTCTGCGTCTGCTGATTGAGAACTTTGCGGTTAGACTGCTCAGATATTAGTCTGTGAAGTACTAATACGAAGTACGTCCACTTTTTCATTTAGACAGTGACTTTAAACCAAATTTTAAGTCGGGGCTATTTGAAAGACTCAACGTTTTACGCCACAAAAACATCAAATTCCTAGCGGGTATGATCGTTCATTTATCGAAGTATATCCGTTTTGTACAACAAAATGTTCTGCGAAGACTGGGAAAATTTTAGTGTTATTTCACAAGAGAGTAGAATGTTAAAGATTACAAAACCAGTCGATTCCGAGTTCACTCAAGTCCTGTTATTGAGTTTAATAAAACCAGTATTCAGCTGCAAATTATCAAAGAAATGCTCAACGTCAATAAACAGAAACTATATTCAGTGTAAACAGAATTTACAACTGTCCTTCCTCACATTCAGCTCCCTGTTTCGATCCTGCCGGCTAAGTCTAGAAGAGAAATCTGTGCCTCCGAATCATCTCGTTTTATCAACACAAACCACAGTTTATGCTGAATGTCAGGGGATCACAGTCAAAAACTGTGCGAGTCGCGTTGGTTCACAGTATTTTTCATATCCAGATCTTCTGATTGACTCTTGTTTACAAACATGACCGGTGAATTTCGTACCTTTCGCTTAAAACAACTCTTGGCGGCTGATTTGCTGATTCATTTCGGTGCAGTGAGAATGACTGTTAACTGATGATTGGATGATTTCGTCCCGTCTTTTTTTCAGAACTAATCTGACCATTGGATCTGTTTCATTGGTTCCAACTTCTCCGTCGGCTTTGAGCAGACGATGACGTGCTGCTTGCGGCCTGCACTCCGCAGTCTATCGACAGTCGAGCTGAGAGAGTCCTATACTTTTGTCTCCCCGTTTTTCGTAGATTCTGATTTAATTAACTCATAAAAAATTGTTTTTTGTAAACTTTTATATTATGTATCGTAGTGCATGTTTGATTGCTGTGATCAGAAATGGTTTTGTTAGGGAATAGGGAAACGGAAATGTGTGTGTGTGGGGGGGGGGATGAGGGGGTTGTATGCTTTGTGCAACAGTGTATGATCTAATGGTTGTTTTGACAGTGTGACGCATTGGTAATAACATAGTCAATCGGACTCAGTTTTGAATTCTCTGGTGTTGTGTCCGGTTTAACCGCTCACTTGCATACACACACGCCTGGTACCACACTCAAACTCACAGTGTTGTTGCTAGGCTTGTTGCAGGCCTCAGAGTATGTTGGCTAATCGATCCGACGGCGTAGTGCTTGACCTTGATTGAACTGAGGCGAACGTACACGCCACCGCAAGTACGCAACTGTGTGATTCACCATGCATTTCGCCGGACGCTGCTCAGTATTGCTTTGTGGCCACACCCACTGAAGAGCTCAAGCCAGTCAGAATCGCAGTAACTGGTATAACAAATTCCTCCGTGACTGGTTGTTTTGTGACCCATCAATTATTTCCTTTACCGTAATGTATTTATGCAGATCATTTCCGCAGTAGAATTAACGTCTCACATTCAGGAGACCAAAGCGAACACGCGACGGTAAACCACAAACAGGTTAACAATAATCACTTTACTAGTGGATGATATACCGCTAAGCAAACACTACACAATATACTATTCTACCCAGGAGTTCCATGCAAGGCACTACTAAAATGACCAACATGGCCGGTTTATTCAAGTGCCTGAGCTTGGGTTGGTTTACATATCAATAACGGTTCACTTGATTTGTGTAAGTAACTTTATGCAACCACTCTGTGGTTAAAAATAGCACTTTAGAAGGTATAAACCGCACATTTTTGTGTCGCTCACCGTCTTCTCAAGCAGGCAGAGTAACGTAATTTTCGTTTCCAGAAATAATAAAAAGTTAAAACTTAGCTACTGCCACCATTTTCAGTAGTAATGCTATGATTCGAAGCTACCAAATTTTAGACAAAAATGTACGATAGACGCCATTACTTTGCGACAGCAATCGTGTTGGGTGCTGTCGATCAGGGGATCAGCGACAGCATTGTTTGCATTTGTTCGACCAAAAGTAGGTGATCCAATTTTTTTTGAGCAGATTTTACCGTTGTGCAAACTCGGGGATTTTGTGATTTCGGTTTGCGTCGTTCCGGGCTGGAGTGATTCCCAGATGTCTTCAGTTCAAGCACTGAGAATATATACAGTAAATTGCTTGTTCACTTTACCGGTCTTATTATGTACCGACTTGACTGTTTTCTTGATCGCCGGCTATGGTCGAGTTTTGTGTTCACCTTCTAGCAAATAAATGGAGTTCAAACAAAATTTGTCTTATTACTGATTACGAACTCCATAACAGGGACTTGACCAGCTACTACCAAGAGTGGAACTAGAAATAACAGGTGAAAAAACTACAAGTAAATCACATCACAAAAAGACTGTCAATAAATTTCGGGAATAAAATGATTGACTAATTTGTTCTTCAGCAGAAACTAAGAGTGAACAATGGTCAGTTTAGAGTAATTTTGTGCGTTACCAATCCCTTCCATTTTTGAAGCTAATTGCAATTATCATCAATCATTTTGCCAACGATGACAGCACCTTTTAAGGGCAAGGAAAATTTTCTGGGGAATATTCTATTATTGCAATCTTCACTAAGAGAACCGGTAGCGCAAATTAGCAGGATAGATTTTCTACTTAATAACCATGCCAGCGCAATACGGGCCAGAAAACCGTTGAAAATCTCGCCAGAACACATATCACCGAAATTAACCACGCGGTTACGTGATTGGTTATTGACGCGGAGAGAAATAAACCTTTTGAGCTGTTGATAACGACAACAACCAATCACCACTCGTTGTGGGATCGATTGTTATCGTTGACATGCTAATGCAATACACCTTAGATCACATGTTGACAAATGAATACATCACGTGTCGATTGTGCAGCCGTCAGCGGTTGTCGAAATTGAATACAGGTTGTTTAGGCAGAACCGAAGCATACTCATCTTCTTCTCTTGTAGACTAGTTTTACCGCTCACCACACGTGACTAGAATGACACCATAGTTGTCTTCGTGCTCGATGATTAATGAAATGGACTAACTGGTGTGATTAGTTCGTGATATTTGTGTTACTCTGTTTAAATACGTATATGTTCTAAGTTATGTACGCCATAGATGTTTACCATGAGAACTGGGATAGAGAAATAAGTAAGACGAAATATTTCATTCTATTTGCTTCAAGATCAGTCAGTTTACAGTACATGATAACCTGTAGCAAATGGTTGCCTTGTTTGGTTGTAAATACTGTAAAGTGGACAGTAAAATTGCTGTTGCCCTCGTTATGCAATGCCAATAAACTATTACAATCGGGTTTTTCTATAATGATTAAATAATTTACTGGTAATATCGATGCGACGAATATAGGTAAAATACTTCTGGTTTAAGTAGTATCTGCAGATGGGTGGACGAACAAAAGCTTCCACTCGCACTCCTGATACACAAATTGGATTGTTATGTGCAAATGCTGACGGAATGCACAAGCATCAGAACGAGTAGATGGACAGAGGAGTACTGGATGTGCACATCTGATGAGCGGCAATAGCCGCCATACCGTTCGAGGGCTTCCGAGAATATTTGTCTACCCATCTGTGGATACTACTTAAATAATAAATAAAAACTCGCGACCACAGTGTCGTCGTTTTGCAGGTTAGCCGCGTCTAACCCACGTAGGACTATGAGCGAACCACCGTTGTGGTTCCTCATTGAACTCTCCGAACAGGAGTTTTTCATTCACGCTCCTGATGCACAAATTGTTATGAAGACAAGATATTATTTATTATTTATCTTAAAGTGTTCCCCTCCCACACCACTGGAAGAAGTCGTGGGGCAACGGCAAGCCTGATGTCACACCAGGAATTGTGTTGCTTTCATAAAAGATTTTTAATCAAATGTTTACGCGCAAATGCGGTGGAAATGGTATACCCTAGATCCACAAAGTTCCACTGCACCATTAGGGATAGTCGGCAACCAGACCCTGAGTGGAGAACCACGTAAAGTCTCAATAATTCAGGTGTGGTAACGAGGCGGATGACAGCGAATTGTTACCTACCACCCGACCATAATCGGTATTGGGTTGTATTGTTTCGAGAACTTCTGTAAGTTAACAGGCTTTCATTTCAGCTAGAAAAAACACTGAGGGAACCCAATAGTTATCATTTCGGATTGAACCGAAAAAATGTTCAGGGAGAAATAAACTGCTTCAGTCAACTCTGGTCATGCGAAATTCCACTGCGAATTTCACCATGCTAACCGGAATGTCAGCTAAATAAGACACTGTAGATTTGTGATAGATAATGAGGCAGGACGGAATGAGCGTGAACAGAGAGGTCATGGTGCAGGACGCGGGTGAGGTTCAAATGAATCTTTATAACAAATTTTCCCGAGGCAATAACGTGTAGATTACATATTTAGTGATTAGGGAGTTTATGGGGGTAAAAGAAATGCCGGATAGTATCGGTGACAACGACGAACGAGTCACTGAAAGAATGACGGTTCTCCTCTCATTTCACAAAGGGCGTAAGAACATTCATGGTTACTCCAAACACGACCCAACTACTAAGTATAGAGTCAGGATAGTACTACCACATAAGTCTTCGGGACGTGCTCATGAAGATTTCACATCATTCACTATTGACGACTCAAAACTGTTTGTCAATCCAATTAAATATCAACTGCATGCATCTCTTTCACCAAGCAGAGAAAATGGCCAAACTTGATGAGGTTGGCACAACCTATCGTCCCAACTCCATTCCTGATAAATAACCACTTCATGTGAACAAATTCTCGAAATAACTGGTAACATAAAATACAGACATTCAGATCTCAGGATCGTTCCTCGTTAGCGACAGTGAAAAAGCCGAATTGGAAGTCAAAGCCGTTCTATGGGATCATTCGGTCTGGTGAAACGGGAAACGCAAGAAGTCACATTATGCAGACGACATATGGGGCAAGTGCACACAACAGGATGTATACGACCAACTCAAAATTAAGTTTCTATTCTGTGCGCACTAATTATTAGATGACTGAAGATGTCGATCTTCTTGTTTCCCTTATGCTCAGCAGTTACTCTTTGGGTTTCTCCAAACAGAAATAGCTAAACGATTCCCAATGGATTACATGCATTGTATCCGTTTAGGTATAAGGCGAGATTTAATTGAGTTGTGAACAGATTCGCCGTCAGCTAACGGTAACCGCATAACAAAACGCACATTGATTTTTCAAACTAAAACTTTGCGTAAATGTGACGTAAGTTGCTTTGTGCGTGGTACACCCAGTGTCGAGGTTGGGAAGAATAACGTGTGAGAGTTTGGACTGATTCAGCATCGACTGACAGCCAAGTCTCGTTAGAAACCAGCATGTCAGCGCCCACTCAGAATCCTGGTGAATGCCTAATCCAGCGTATTTGCCAGCAACTTTGCAACAGATCGATAAGACGAGAACAGATTCCCACCAAGTGGTAGTTGGTCCTACCACTGGTCATCCAGTCAGAAGAGAGGTTACCCGATGTAGGTTCAAACCAATCAGTTTGTGCCTCAGTGATAGGTGACAGTGACGGTTTCTTCCCATATAAACAATGTTCCGAGTTAATAAACTGAGATGATTCGAAGGTAGAAAAGTCTTCTTATTGGAGTTAGTTGAGCAGACTAAAACAACTGTTTATGGAGAGTCATTAAATTCTGTTCATTTTATTATGTTAACGTACTACAGCTATAATGGATACAATCCCCTTGAAGATTGACTACCATTTCTATACTTATATTGTGCCACTAGCTTTTTAATTTGCACCAATGACGAAGAATTCGTAGGCTGTGCATGAACTCAGCTAATTTGCATTGTTAGCATGCATCACCAGTGATATTGATTGGGAGAGATGACGATGAATTTACATTTCCTGATCCATGCTGTCGGCGGCTTCCTCTTCTGGATGTTTCAGAAGCTGTCTGCCGATTTTTCTTTTATAGTTTTTTTACACCAGGCTAAACGAGCACTACCATAATGAGACTGCATTTTTCAAACGCACGACCGGTTTTCCGAGGAGAGATTCTCCGAATCGTTTGTGGGATCCCACACAACTTTTATATTTAGATGGAAGTGTGGACTAAGTATTTTCTGTGTCAGCAGTTGCTTTGTGTCCGTTTGCTGTGTGGGCAAAGCGATTTTGATTCGTGGATCTTCAGACAGAATTTACGGAATAAAGGTGAAAGAGGAGACTGGATTGACAACAGGATACCACCGGCATAACGTTTTAGATGATTATTACGATTATTCATTCCCTCTCCTGTATTGGCTGAGAGTATCAGCACTTGTTACACTACTGATGTAGGACTTAAATGTGTTGCTTGGCCAGACGAGCCATCATTGAGTAATTCGTTGGTGTCGTAAAATAGATTGTTGTAGCAGACTGCACAACTTGATTTCAATCGTTCTACAATAGATTGATTGTTTCAGACTTCTAACGTGACCGGAGGATATGTTTTTCATGATCGTTTTGGGTGGACGATAATATTTGACCGTCAACACATTGCAAACAGAGGTTTAAACAGGGGCGATGATGGTCGACTTTTCATTCGATTTCCCTACTGCACAGAGTATTAAACTTTTTGCATTGCCGCAGCAGGCGTACTGTTTCTTTTCCCATAGTTGACCACAACCATGCACAAACTGCATAAGCAATCAGTGTGTGAGCTTATGAACTATCAGGTGTCAAGGGAATTCACACTTCCTATCCCGGGATGGGAAATATCGGACCCACGTAGTCATTCAACGTCAACGCATCTTCGGACGACCAATGAACGTCATCTGACCCCGGCCTCCGTGTGAGCGAATTTCCCTTTCCTCTCGGTTCAATCCCACCGGACTAGCCCAGTGCTATTTTCACCCCCACAGCACCCATCAGTCTCTATTCCGTTCCAGCTCCCCTTTTCGCAACTAACCAATCCATAAAATACCTTGAATAAGAACTTCATTCGGTCTTAAGACGGGCTGTCTTCGTTAGCCTAATTTTTAAAGCTCAAAAATACAACTTAAAATAAATTGATTCCAGCATGACAATGGTAGATCTAAATAAAGTGGTAAGAACATATTCATTGGCATGTCGACGTTTTGGGCACTCCGTAAATAGGATATCAAGACCGCGGAACTCCTTCGAATACCACGTCAACCTCTAAGATTACTCAACGACTCACTTAATGCTACTGAGCCCGTCCAAGTGTATAGAGTAGCCAAGTAGTCAGGGCGATGGACTGCTAACCCATTGGAGTCTCCCCGCGTGGGTTCGTTCTGCTGCATTTCCCAATGGAATGATATCTTGACAATCTCCAATTCAGAGTGGGGGGGACTAACGTTTCCAGCCAACTGTCCATCAACTAGGTGTCTCATGCATGATTATGAACAATGGGAAACTGTTTTCGCCTCAACTCGCATTCCTAATGAGACGATGGCCAATTTTTACCGAATCAAGAACTCTCTCCGTGGGCTAAGGTTTAACACTGGATTTTGCTTGTTTGATGTTAACCCAAGCAGCAAAACCCAACGCTTACCCAATCGGGACAGGTTTGGGTTGGCTCGTCGGAACGTTGGGAAGCGTTACCGGCCCCCAATTGGGACACCGTTGGGCGCACAGAACGCAAGAAAAAAAGGCGCATAATTGCTCCACCCTTCCTACCATTCACTCGCAATTCGTCTTATTGTTCAATCTAACGTTATTATATTCTCATTCTTCTACAAATTACCGCTAAGTAACCAATATGTGAAAAAATGACATGTTACATCAATGGAGAGAAGTGTTTTAAATAAGACTTTAATGTGCTTGTGTATAAAAAATCGGTGATTGTTCGGTTTTTGTAATTCTCATCTTTCATACGGTGGGTCTGTAAGAAGAAAGTGTAAGTGTTAGACAGAGTTATGTAAATGAAATGCATTGTTTAACAATGGAAAGCGATGGATTAATATCCAATTCCTGAAATCAAAAACAATGAAAAAGTATTGTAATTCCGATTAAATAATATTGCATATGGAATTGGGGAAACGAACGGAAACAAAAATGTAAATGAAATGTGGTTATATATATATATATATATATATATATATATATATATATATATATATATATATATATATATATATATATATAAGTGCGTGTGTGTGTGGGGGTAAAATATGGTCGTAGGTATTCGGGTTGGACTTGACGGGAAATAACGGTGATGGGAAACCCGCCTTAACTGGCGGAACAATAAGGCAATAGGTAAAAAATTACTTCGTGGCATATTTGTTTGGATTCGCGCTCGTCTGTATAGGACGGACTTGGGTTATTCCACGAACAATCACTACTATTAACAGCCTCTGGTGGTTGAATGATAATGAAATTGATCAACTAACCATTGGCCCCTCGGGATGATCATAAACTGGTTGTCTTTGAGGTCTTCCAAGCCAACAACAATTCATTTCAACTTGTTCGCCTATACACGCGGTCAACACGTTCCGCACAGTCTCAGCCAAATCTGTGCAAACATAACGCTTGAGCATTGCAACTTGAAGTTTGTTCATGCCAACTTACAATCTTACCATACTCGCTGCCGACACTTCTGCCACTTGCTCTTTTTGCGCATCACGGTTTATATCTTACTTAGACGACTGCAGACAAGGCACAGCAACTCTTCGCTGGAACAACGAAAGAACGGAATTAACCACGTAATAACTATGCA
The DNA here is from genome assembly GCA_948099385.1 of Fasciola hepatica. Lineage (NCBI taxonomy): Eukaryota > Metazoa > Platyhelminthes > Trematoda > Plagiorchiida > Fasciolidae > Fasciola > Fasciola hepatica. Next base: position 12,492,809 of record CANUEZ040000019.1, read on the forward strand.
GGTTATTACGAAGTCATACACGTCTACAACGATGTGTACCGTAAGACAGTTTCATTATAATAAGTATCTATGTATTAAACATAAGCTGTTTATATCTCGTGAAAAAACATTAAGGTAGATAATACGCCACGCCTATGCCACATCTACATATAAAAACAAGGATATTTACTACTGGATTACGTTCTTTTACAACAGACAACCGCTTACGACCACGATATGAACCGAGCTAATATGGCACCACCTGGTCACAAGGGTAATGATTAAAAGAAAGTGGCCTAACTGGTCCATAACTTGGTCTCCGGAATGTTCGCGAACACCACTGCTTTATAGCGCCTAGTAAATTCACTATTAGTCTGTGTAATATTTTGCGAAATTTCCCGTTCCTATGAGCCACTCCATTGTTCCCTTGGGAATCGCCCAACAGCTTTGGGATCTGTGCTACTTGGGAAAATACAGACCGTTCTATTTCATGCGCCGTATGATGGGTAAAACAATAAACTAGTCCCATTGTTATGGTAGAATTTTATTGCTCAATAACACAGCGTAGTCGAAATCGTTGGTAGCTTGTCGACGTTTCGGTCACCACGGATAACCATTTTCAAGACTGGTTTTGCAACCGGTTGTAGAACCAGTCTTGAAAAAGGTTACCCGTGGTGACCGAAACGTCGACAAGCTACCAACGATTTCGACTACGCTGTGTTATTGAGCAATAAAATTCTACCATAACATTTCACATAGCGCATCGATTTTTCGATACACTCCGAACCGATCTCGGTTCTGACACATTAGTTCCATTGTATTCTATTACATTCAGGACTACTACACGTTAGCAAACTCGTTTCAGTCCAGGACTAGATAATGAATATATTTTCATAGGTTTTCTCTTTCCAGGCTGGTGTTCGGCAACGTACAGGAACCCCGAGTTCTTCATTACCCACTTAGGGGGAATTGTTCATCTGAGGGCGGACTTTAGGAGTGCACTTATCCTCTGAATCGAGACAGAATTGCGCTACTCGCAAGTAGTGAAAACGAAACGCGAACAGAGATTGACCAATCATCCAAAGTGCGAGGAACCAAATATGTTAACATTAGCATGTGAAGTGTTGGACACATCGGAGCGTTCTCGGTGCTTTTTTAACTTGATGTTGGTGGCAGCTCAGGTTGGCGGTTTTCAGGAGTTTGTGATCGCTGAGCTTGGCGTTTAGTTCGCAAACCTTTTATCACCAATCGAGGTGACACCGTCAGTGTGCAGGTGAGAGTCCCGGTGCTCAACGTTTGTGGACTAAATGCTAGGCTCAGCAATCACAAGGCACTGAAAAATGAGCATTTCCGACTCCTTGGACAGACACCGCTTATAGTATTGTCCAACTACTCCCTAAACCAATCATAATGAAGTAAATGAATTCTTCACAAATGTTACCATCCAATACTAATGGGCTCAAACCATGCTTTCCCATCTATGGAAGCCAATTTTCGGAATAATCAAGAACATGAATGTGACGATTTCACATAAACTAGGTTTGTGTTACTTCATCACTTATATGGGACATCGCTGGCCTTGAATTGTATGAATACGTAATTTTGAAATGAATAAATTATGAACAAGGTCTGTGTGCTAAAGTTTGATTGGATGGTCATCAAAGTTGGTGTTGCGTAGTTAGGAAGGATAGGAGGGGAAATGTTGTTGTTTCGTGGTTGGGAAAGGGGCCCGTGAAACAATGAACAAGGGTTTTGGGGATTATCCATTTCCGGTTTGAACAAAAGGGTCAACGTATGGGTGACACTGAGCTCCAGGGTCGGTCTCGGATCGCGGCCAGGGTAGTTTGAGTGCTTTAACGAAACGTTTCTGAGAACAAAGCGATGGATTGAATAATCTGATCGCCACAGCCTCTGCCGTTGCTAGATGTTGTTTTCGAGCGGCTTTCGGCGCATTCGTAGGGACTCTGTAGACTATTTTGAACGCGTCGTCGTTTACGAGATGTCCAGTGTCTGCGAGGTGCGCCACAATCGCGCTGGTGATGGATTTTCTGTTTCCCGTCGACAGCCAAGTTGGTTTGTGCTCTTTGATCCTTTGTGATAGTTGCCGTGTCGTTCTACCTATATAGCTTGCCGAACATGAGCAAAAAAACGAATAGGTTAGCATGGAAGAGGTGAGGACAGGTAACTTGTCTTTTAGGTTCGTCGAGATCACTGGTCGACTGGTGAAGTGGGCACGCAGTGTAGCAGCGGGAAAGGTGCGAGCGATTGCCTTTTTCCAAGCGTCTTATTAGTAACTCGCTTTTGTCATCTCCTTTGAAAGGGAGATGGATGTATAGATCTTTCTTCTTCACGGTCACTAACGCCTGTCTCGTCGCCCTTTCAGCTATATTCTTCTGAATGAAGCGCTCGGGATATCCGTTATCCAATAGCGTCTGATTCAAAATGTCTAATTCTTCACTAACCGTCTCATTGGAGCAAATCATTCGCACACGGGCTGCGAGTGAGCGAATAAGGTTACGTTTACGTCCGATGGGTACAAAGCTGGCGAAATTGGTGTACTGGCCTGTCCACGTTGGTTTGCGATATACGCGACGGAGCAGTTTGCCATCGCCACCTCTTAAAAGAAGCACATCTAGAAAGTGGAAAGTGTTCCTTTCTTCTACTTCCGACGTAAAATCAACCGCCTCATGTGCCTGGTTGAACTCCTCCACCAATGACTCCAGCCGTGTATGACTGTCAGTTAGGACAAAAATATCATCCACGTATCGACAGTAGAAGGGTAGACTTTCTATCGTATCGCTAAGTTTCCCGTTTTCTAGCTTAGCCATGAATATATCAGCAAGTAAGGGGCCTAGAGGTGACCCCATAGCTACTCCATCGGTCTGGCGGTATAATTCCCCGTTGAAGGTAAACTGGATATTGAAAGTGCATCGTAAAAGTAGTTCCTTCAGAGTGATTACTGGAATACCGATATTGAAATCGTTTTCTACGATGAAATTGCACAAATAATTGATCGTTTCCAGAAGCGGCACGTTGGTAAACAATGATGTCACATCCAAAGAGGCCATCGTTAGTTCTTCAGCATGTCGCTTGCTGATCAGTTCTATGAATTGAAAGGTGTCTTTTAGGCTGTAGCGGGCAATCTTTCGGCGAACCGGTTCAAGTGCATCTACAAGCCATCGGGCAAGTGAGTGATACGGGGATGCACTCATGTCGAGTACCGGTCTCAATGGTATTCCCGATTTGTGAACCTTTGGTAACCCGTAAAGTCGAGGAATAGTGGTACCAGTTGGTCTTAGCTGTTCTAGTGTTGTACGGGAGATGACATTGAGCTCTATTAGTGACTTAAGAGCTTTGGTTAGTTGCTCCTCTACTATTCTGGTTTTGTCCTTTTCCCCTTCTGGTTTCTTGAACTTCCTCGGATCCTTTAGTATATCATTCATCTTATCGATATAATCTCTACGGTCCATAAGGACGACCCCGGATCCTTTGTCTGGTTTCGAGACGACGATGTCATTATTATTCCTCAACTTTCTCAGTGCCTCTCTGTGTTGATTATTAAGAATACTTCTACTGTTCCTTTGGGTTCGACGATATTGATGCGAGCAGTCAACTAGGGTAGTTCTGAAATCATCGGTCGCTTGCTGTGATGTCGCTGTCAAGGAGTAGGTTTGAGCATGTAAGTTTTCAAACTGTACCTCCACGTCTAACTGATCGTTCTTAGAGGTAGGACAACAGAAATTCAGTCCTAGTGATAGCGCTTCCAATGTTGGTTTATCCAAAAACAAAAGTTTGAAAACTTACATGCTCAAACCTACTCCTTGACAGCGACATCACAGCAAGCGACCGATGATTTCAGAACTACCCTAGTTGACTGCTCGCATCAATATCGTCGAACCCAAAGGAACAGTAGAAGTATTCTTAATAATCAACACAGAGAGGCACTGAGAAAGTTGAGGAATAATAATGACATCGTCGTCTCGAAACCAGACAAAGGATCCGGGGTCGTCCTTATGGACCGTAGAGATTATATCGATAAGATGAATGATATACTAAAGGATCCGAGGAAGTTCAAGAAACCAGAAGGGGAAAAGGACAAAACCAGAATAGTAGAGGAGCAACTAACCAAAGCTCTTAAGTCACTAATAGAGCTCAATGTCATCTCCCGTACAACACTAGAACAGCTAAGACCAACTGGTACCACTATTCCTCGACTTTACGGGTTACCAAAGGTTCACAAATCGGGAATACCATTGAGACCGGTACTCGACATGAGTGCATCCCCGTATCACTCACTTGCCCGATGGCTTGTAGATGCACTTGAACCGGTTCGCCGAAAGATTGCCCGCTACAGCCTAAAAGACACCTTTCAATTCATAGAACTGATCAGCAAGCGACATGCTGAAGAACTAACGATGGCCTCTTTGGATGTGACATCATTGTTTACCAACGTGCCGCTTCTGGAAACGATCAATTATTTGTGCGATTTCATCGTAGAAAACGATTTCAATATCGGTATTCCAGTAATCACTCTGAAGGAACTACTTTTACGATGCACTTTCAATATCCAGTTTACCTTCAACGGGGAATTATACCGCCAGACCGATGGAGTAGCTATGGGGTCACCTCTAGGCCCCTTACTTGCTGATATATTCATGGCTAAGCTAGAAAACGGGAAACTTAGCGATACGATAGAAAGTCTACCCTTCTACTGTCGATACGTGGATGATATTTTTGTCCTAACTGACAGTCATACACGGCTGGAGTCATTGGTGGAGGAGTTCAACCAGGCACATGAGGCGGTTGATTTTACGTCGGAAGTAGAAGAAAGGAACACTTTCCACTTTCTAGATGTGCTTCTTTTAAGAGGTGGCGATGGCAAACTGCTCCGTCGCGTATATCGCAAACCAACGTGGACAGGCCAGTACACCAATTTCGCCAGCTTTGTACCCATCGGACGTAAACGTAACCTTATTCGCTCACTCGCAGCCCGTGTGCGAATGATTTGCTCCAATGAGACGGTTAGTGAAGAATTAGACATTTTGAATCAGACGCTATTGGATAACGGATATCCCGAGCGCTTCATTCAGAAGAATATAGCTGAAAGGGCGACGAGACAGGCGTTAGTGACCGTGAAGAAGAAAGATCTATACATCCATCTCCCTTTCAAAGGAGATGACAAAAGCGAGTTACTAATAAGACGCTTGGAAAAAGGCAATCGCTCGCACCTTTCCCGCTGCTACACTGCGTGCCCACTTCACCAGTCGACCAGTGATCTCGACGAACCTAAAAGACAAGTTACCTGTCCTCACCTCTTCCATGCTAACCTATTCGTTTTTTTGCTCATGTTCGGCAAGCTATATAGGTAGAACGACACGGCAACTATCACAAAGGATCAAAGAGCACAAACCAACTTGGCTGTCGACGGGAAACAGAAAATCCATCACCAGCGCGATTGTGGCGCACCTCGCAGACACTGGACATCTCGTAAACGACGACGCGTTCAAAATAGTCTACAGAGTCCCTACGAATGCGCCGAAAGCCGCTCGAAAACAACATCTAGCAACGGCAGAGGCTGTGGCGATCAGATTATTCAATCCATCGCTTTGTTCTCAGAAACGTTTCGTTAAAGCACTCAAACTACCCTGGCCGCGATCCGAGACCGACCCTGGAGCTCAGTGTCACCCATACGTTGACCCTTTTGTTCAAACCGGAAATGGATAATCCCCAAAACCCTTGTTCATTGTTTCACGGGCCCCTTTCCCAACCACGAAACAACAACATTTCCCCTCCTATCCTTCCTAACTACGCAACACCAACTTTGATGACCATCCAATCAAACTTTAGCACACAGACCTTGTTCATTGTTTATGCATTTCTAACCTATAAATGTAACTGTATTAGCCACGAGGATGATGTTGCCGAAAACGAGCTTGTTCGCTATTCGTGTTTTCTATATATAATGAAATGAGATTATTCAGTGAATACATAAATCGGACCCTTATTTGAAATCGAGTTGCTTTTCATGCTGCATTCAGTAGGACATTTCCGATTTAAGTGATCCAGCATGACGGAGCAAAGGCTATTTCGAAAGGTGGGAATCGTGGTGTACTGATTGAGAAATATCACCGTTACTCCGAGTGTTGTGGAAAATGGGCTTACTCTACTATCAACAGCTTGCCACTTCCGCAGAAGCCTTCTTCACTGAAATGCAAAGAAATCAAGGATCTAGTGCTCCGGCACAACCAACCAGTTAATATTGAAATTGCTGAATGCGCAGTTTTACCATCGCCAATGGAGAAGTCCATAGAATATTCGGGAATTCATACCTCGGCTTAAAACCCAAGCTGCGCTTTGCAAATTTGGAGTTTAACTGGAAATGCAGCTTTGTGGCTGCCTGATTGTCAGCAGCTGCAACAAAAACCGTTTCCACCACCCAACCCTACTCTTCAACATACTTGTGAAGTCTGGGAGCTATTTCATGGTTCAAATAGTCTGACTGAACCCACATCTTGCGTCTTGCTGTGTAATCGCAATTCTGGGTAAGCCGAACGTCATTCCAGACAATCCAAGCACAGGAAGAAATTGAACTGCAAACCTCAGAATAATCCGCACTATGGATTTAAGGCGAGAAGTACACTTGGACAATGTGATTCCTGCAGAAAGTTACATTTTTGATTCACATGTCGCTTCCGTAGAACCAAATGTATCCAATGTGGCAAAATCTAAACTTCAGTCAGCAGGCGCATCAACAAACACATTTCAGGTTCTTTTCTGGTAACTGGAGATATTCAGCAAAACTTCATTGTTGAAACCGGTCGACTTGAACCCTTCGTTCCCGAAACTGTGGTACGAAAAGCTTCCCCAGATTCTAAACTCCATCCGTCTGACATTGTTGCAAATGGTGTTACGCGAAAAACATTGTCGGTCTTGTGTGCCTGAACACTTTCCCTAACGGATTCTGATGGCGATTTATTCAAGTGACTTTCCTGTTGTTCTTCCAGGACATTCCACACAAGAAATTCCCACTTCGCTCCTCTCTTACACCTGCATATCTTTACCTGATCTAACTTTCCGATTTTCCAAAGAAACGCATGGTATGGAAACTTATCCTGCGAAGACAGAAGCAGATGGTAACCATGTTTTCGTAATGCGTCGTGCTTTATAATATGGCTTGCGAGCACCTATGAAAAACGGCTTCGGATTATTTAGTTTCCGCTCACACGCTATAACCTATCGCTCCATTCAAGTGGGGTACTCCTTTGAAATCAGATGGCATAACTCCGAGTTACAATAAACAAAACCTCGTCAACAAATGTCTGCCACAGAAGACCCTAAAGACATACCATTTCGAGTCAGTGGTTCAAGTTACTTCTCTCGCCGGCGTCTAAAAGAAGCTTATTTACAGATTTTGCTTCATCCTGATTCTTTTGAGCCAACCGCAATCGACACTCCTTTCGGTTTGTATTTATAAAACTCCTTGTCCTTCGGAGTAAGTGTTACCCCGGATATTTACCAGTCTGAAATGAACTTGCTCATTGAAGGATCGGTTGGTGTCACATGGTATCAGGACGATATAGTCACTCATGGTCAAACAAAAGCAGTCTATGGCAAGAGATCACGTACATTGTTACAACGATTGCAGTGTATTGCTGAGAACTGCACCATTTCACTGCGCGATCGATCTCGAAAGTTTGCAGCGGTTCCATCATTGCCCGAAAACAGTGTAAGCTAAGGAGGACGATTGGAATTCGAAACGAAGACGGCCAAATCAGAGAAATATCTCCGTGATTGCACACCGATAGAAAAGTGCACGTACATTCTGTGCATTGTTCTCTTGTGCATGCAAAGTTAGATACCTACAGTTAACACATCATGAAACTGGAAGGAAGACAACCACTCCATTGTGAACACAGTGTACTCACTAAATAAGCCATCGTGGACGATCAGCAATAGTGCTCGAGGATGTTATGGGATTTCGAACTGGATAGCGTTCTCCGCTCTAAAAAGCCACAAATCTGCTGCTGACACTGTGATGTGGTGAGCGTGACTCGCCATTATTTGAGGCCATAGCTCCCTGTGATGTTCCACTTAACCAAAAAGGTTTTACAGAAGAGAGGAATAAACCACTCATTTGGTCACCGAATCTCATGGATCAACGCTACTGATTTGCAGGATGCGCTTAGCTAAACGAAGAGCAAAGGTGCATCCGCCAACGGAAGCCTTACTGTGGACGAGGCGACCGAGTAGTATAAAAACCCGCAACGCAAAAAAACAGACTTCTAATACAATGACTGACTGGTTTCTCACGCTCTCTTGAAAGGTACACAAGGACCAGCTTTCTCATCCTCAACCTCTCTCCACATTCTTTTCCTTTACCACACTACTGAAATCTTCGGCCAACCGTACCACCAGTAGTGAAAACGATGGAAATCCTGACCACGTTCGCTCTCGCCCTTCTTCAACAAGATTCCAAGTCTCACCGAACTCGATACCACCAGCTGATGCCCTCCTACGTCCTCGATATCCATCCAAACTAGCCACATCCAACGTGCCAACCCTGATGCGTACAGGAAAACAAACGGGCTCAGCTCATATGCCTGAGTCTCTTGTAATCGAAGCGTTGCACTCAAGAGGGCTGCATTAAAGACTCCAGTTCCATCGTTGAACTGATGTCCCCATCAAATCTTTCTGTGAAGTTTCACTTACGCCTTTCTGGGGACGCTAAGGCTACGGCATCTGGTCCTGCTGGTGCTCGCATTGATCTCAGACTCAGGGGTTCCTAAAAAGTGGACAGAAGCCGTCACGACAGACAACATCCGACCATTGCCTGTTCATCGTCAGTACGAATTTCAGACGCCCTAATCGTCGGCATGCCATGTGGCGTCCGCTCTCTTAGAGTCAGTAGTGGACCCAGATCGACCGCATCGCTATAAGTCACAAATGGCGGGGTCACATACAACACCGTAGCTCGGACTGGAGCATCCTCTTAGTTCCGACTATGCATTAATTTGCACTGAGCTATCCATGTGATTCGGTGGGCACTCCAAGCGGTCACTGAAAAGACGGCTAGACTGCGACAAGCTTACCGATCCATCTCGCATACTCCCCTCCCAAAACGCGCTAGCTGAAAAGCCAAATGCAGCCCTACCTGATAACACAAACCAGCACTAACCGCTTATCAAGAATGCCTTGCATTCCGCTAGCATAGTAAGTTGTGGCCTGTTTTGCCGTGCCACAACACCCTGGATTTCTGCAGAATCTCCACACTTTCTCGAAGCACGCCAGTCGATCCCGGCGGGCGGCAAGTATAACGAAGTACGACTCGTAACCAGACATACGCTCAACGCGAATCTTCGTAGGGACCACAAAAGCTGATGGTCTCAACGCGCATCAGAGATGAAACGGGCTGCCGCCAAAGGAAATTCTCTAAAGCTGTTCTATCTCATTCAAGTCACCGGTGGGAAACCATTAAATGTGAGTGAAACCGTCTGGGAAGTTGATGGTTGGTCAACTCACAATCAACAGTGGCGTCTCGAATGCTCAGTGGAACACTTTCAGACAGTTTACCTGGTCCTCAGTATCAATATCTCCCATAGATTTCCAGCATACGTCTCGTGGTCTGTTCTTACAGATCCACAAGAAAATCCAAGCCTTAGGACATCACAGAACGTTAGGCTCCGATAGCATTCCACAGCCCTGTTCGAAGATGGTGGAGTGTAGCTCGTCGGAGAACTTCATGTTTTGTCTTCAAAGGTCAGCAATTCTGAACAGGTCTTTTCATTGTGAAGAGAACCGACTGTTGTCTCATCTGTAAGAAGGGCTCGCACAGTGACTCCGCTAACCACCGGTGTGCAGGCCTTATCCCAATAGCGTCGGGGTTGCTAGAGTCTGTTATACTTCAGAGATTGTACCAAACGCGCGAAAAGCAGACTCGCGAGGAGCAGGACGGGTCTTGCGCCCATCGTTGATGCACCGGTCAACTCTTCACTCTCCGACAGATGCTAGAGCACCACCATACATCCCGAAAACAAACGATCACCGTGTTTCTAGGCATTAGTCAGGCCATCTACTTTATCGACAGGACTGCACTGCAGTAACAGGCAATTAAGACAGAACAGGAGTAACAGAACACTTTGTGATAATTCCTTCCTTGCTTGTCTGAGTAACACTTTTGTATTTACGCGACACGAGAGTTCAACAGACAGATCGCAAAGCATTTGCGCCATTGACTGAGGAGTATGTACTGATTCTCGAAAAAAACTGTACCGTCATAATTAAAGTCGTGCTAAAGCCTACGATCAGCTTGCGCCAACCTTTGCCATCTCCTGTGGAGTACGTCAAGGTTGCCCTATTTCCCCGGGTCCCTCCAACTCAGCCATAGATAATGTTCTATGGAATGCCTTGTCTCGTCTTCAAAACGATGGAGTTGAACTCCTCCCAAGGAACAGAGTTTTTGGCTTGGTATATACCGAGGGTGTCACCTTGTTCAGTAACAATGCACAAACAGTTCAAATCGCACTGAACCGCTTGGCGATTCAGGTATCCGGATGTGGTGTACACTTTGCGCCTTCCAAGTGCAAAGTACTTTTGCAAGACTGTCAGGAGCTTTTGCCTGTGTTCATCCTATGTGGTGATCAGCTGAAGGTGGCTGACAACTTTGAGTACCTCGCCAGCTTGATTATAGCTGGAAGTGGTGTTGGTGAGATCAGTTCATGAATAGCGAGAGCCAGAGCAGCTTTTGTAAACCAGCGACACCTATGGCACTGCCGTGACATCCGACTTTCCCGAAAAGAACGGGTGTATATCGCCGCAGTTCGTAGTGTTTCACTTTAAGGTTGTCAGACCTGGCAACTCCGTGTTGAGGATGTCCGGCGTCCTTCTGTGTTCCATAACCGACCTCTCCGAACTATTGGTCTAGTCTGGTGAGAATGACGAGATGCATCGTCGTGTGCTGGGAGTGGATAGTTGCCCTCTGACTGAAGTGGTCGCCTTACATCACCTCCGACAGCTCGGACATGATTTGCGTACACCTGTCCATCGTCTACCTTTACGTGCTGGGTAAGGCTGGAAGAAGTGATGCGGCAGTCAGATCAGGACTTGGCATAGCAGTATGAAGATGCTAGCATCAGTATTGGCCTCGGCTGGTGTTTCCCGTCTTCCCCGTAGGGACCTAAGGGATGAGGATTGTCTCTGGTTAGAGACGTTGAGGGACATGCGCCAGAATAAAAGTCAGTGGTGCGAATACTTTGCAGTCTGTCCGTTGAGTTCACGCGTTTCATAATCACAAAATGTCACTCAGACAAATAAAAAAGCAAAAAAACAATCAAAACTATACCGCTAAAAGATAAGGAAAAATTAATACATATTCACTTTTTCACTAAATATCTTTTACATTCTGTTGTGCTGGTTTTTGTTGCGTTGGAACCATGCTTGATTTCAAGCCGTGCGAAAGAGTACTGCATAAAACCAACCGTTAATTGTATTAGATAAACCACGAAATTTTAGATCAACGTTTATTTCATCTCCGCACCGAAAGACCAAAAAAGGACACCACTTAGAGAAATGCGCAAACAGGCTGGAGCGTATTGGACGGCTAGGCAGAGAAAATATTTGCACGGTTGAAAATACACACAACTTTGAATCTCGGAATAAGTAACTCTGAATAACGGGATCCAGATAGTGAGTGCCAAACAGTCGACTGATTTGTGAAAGTACCGGGATTGTTGCGGACTAGTTTGGAGACAGGTGAAATTCAGTAGCTGTACTGAGAAACTCAACCAAAGACCGCAGCGCCTTTATTCACACAATCAGCCGTTACGGGTAAATTGTCCCGGGACACTCGTGGGAGGACTGAATTAGCAGACCCTGGTAGTGGATTGTGGTTGACGATGGGCGTGGTAAGAGGGAATGTCTTTTTGGTACCAGCAGAGCGAGTACGAAGTTTGCCGCGCGATTTAGTGCCACATCGAATCGGTGGGTGTGAAGAACCCTCATTTCCACGAGTCTTTGAGCAAACTGGTGAGACTCGACTTCGACCACCCTGTTAGAAATTAGAAAACAAAATCAAATGCGACATGAAAATGGATTATATAAACGGCACCAGTTCGACCTTGAGTGATGTATTTTACCAGGCTGCATATATTTATCATAAAAACGAAGATTTCCAACTAGGACCTTTTAAATGGGCGCCAACTTTAAAATGCTCAAAATCGATCTACTAATGAGATTGGTTATTACTCAGTAATTAGTAGGGTTCATCGTTATTTTTCGAGCAAACACTGTGCTTATCTTTGTGGCTTTTCGTCATTGGCCAATTTCACGTCATTTAAACGAAAACGAGAAACTATGTGATCCCAGTTAAAAAGCAACTCGATATAAAAAGGGACAGGCATCATACTATGTTATCAGAATCCAAAAGTACGACAGGCGTCCGCTAGTCATTCCATGGTTTACATGAAGTTTAAGGGAACTAATGTATATGACCAAATATTTAAGTCACCTTCATCTTCCCTGTGCCTTTTATTTCACGACACGGGCACGTTAGCATGGAAGTAGTCTTCAGAATAATTTATCTCGCATTTAGGCTTGAGTCATGGTCCACAAGCCCACAAGTACCGAATTCCCTGACACACATGAGCGCACCTCAGCTGACGTTAAACGGCTTGTCGTTGTAAGCAAAACATCAATTTCCTTTCCACCTGACGCAGATAAAGAGAATGAAACGAATTCCGAAAAACCGATGTCAAAGCATTTAAATTTAGGATTCTGACTGAGACGATTATTCGACAGCAGAATGAGAACCGCACAGCGCAATGCCACCATAGTGTTCGCATGAATAAGTTATGAATATATATATATATATATATATATATATATATATATATATATATATATATATATATATATATATATATATATATATATATATACTCTTCTTCACCCCAGGCGTCCTTTTAAACTGGCCACATTTAGTGTGCGAACGCCGATGCGTATAGAACAACAGGATGTTTAGTTCGTTCACCGGAGACCCTTGCCATCGACATGTGCTGTATTCAACAGATATGCATCCAAGACTCCAGCTCGGTCGTTCGATTGATGCCCCCATCCAATCCTTCTGCAAAGTTTCACTATCGTTTGTCTGGCGATCCCAAAACTGCGCTACTTGACCGGATCCCAGTTGAAAGTCGGTTGTGTGCAGTGAAACTTGGAGGTTTGTGCAAAGTAAGCAAACGTCGTCCCGATAGACTCAATTTGTTTGTCGTCTCAGCTTATACCTCTACAGATTGCAATCAAATATATCTTCCACCAAAAGTTACATGACCCTCTACGTAGGGCAGAACTGGGTGATATCGTGATTTCAGCTGGAGACATGAATGGCAGAGTAGGTCGGTTGTCCTTGGACGAAACGCAATTGGGAGACCCTTTTGGCTTTGATTCCTGTAGTTCAGAAAAAGAGTAACGGTTGCCGGCTCTGCGTCCAGATCACCGCCTGTTTCTTACTAGTATGAACTTCAAACGCCACGTGGCGTCCACCCTCCTCGAGTTAGCAATTGACCCAGATAGACCATGTCGCAATTAATTATAAATGGTGGGGCTACAAACAAGACTGCTGGTCCTACTGGAGCACTCCCCTTGGCTCCGACCACGCGTTAGTCTGCAATAAGCGACCCATGTGCTTCAGTGGGTGTGCCAAACGTACGATGCATGCAGCGGTCAGACTGCGATATGCTGTCTGATCCGTCTTGCCCCTCAAATTTCCGAAACGTTCTAGCTGAAAAGCTACGATTAACGACATCAGATAACATCAAGCGGTACTGGCGGCTTATCAAGAATGCTTTGTATTTTGTTGGCAAATTGAGTTGTGACCTGACTCGTCGCGTCGTTACACCCTGAATTTCTGCCGAGTTCCTGGGTCTTCTTGATTCACGCCAATCCATTCCGGCTGGTAGTGGGCATAATGAAACACGGCTCACAACGAGACGTGAACTCAACATAAGTCTGCGTAGGGATCGCGAAATCTGGTAGTCTCAAAAAGTATGAGATGGAGTATGCTGCCGCTGTGGGAAATTCCCACAAGCTGTTTCGTCCCATCCCAGTCATCCGTAGGAAGCTATTGGGTGTGAGCAAAATGATCTGTGAAGCTGACGGTCACCCAGCCGCAGTCTGCAGCGATGTCTTGTACGCTGGGTGGAACACCTTAAAGCACAATTTAGCTAGCCTACAGCATCAGGCCTCCTCATAGCTGTTCCGGCACACGTCCCGTAGTCTGTTTTGACAGACCCACCTTCTGGGGCGGAGATCCGCAAGGAAATCCAAGCCCTAGGACGTCATGAAGAGCCGTGCTCCGATGGTTTTTCCCCAGCCCCATTTATAGACGGTGGAATGGAGCTGTTGAAGAACTTCAATTTTTGTTCTCCAAGGTCTGGCACTCTGAGAAAGTCCTCTCCTTGTGTGTGTGTGGGGGGGGGGGAATCGATTGTTGCCCACCTCTTTAGGAAGAGCTCGGTAGTGACCACGCCAACCATGGGGGTATGAGCCTACTTCCAATTGCGTCTGCCATTCTTCGCAAGGTTACGCAACACGCATGATGAGCAACCTTGCGAGGATCAGGCCGAGTTACGAACCGGCTGTGGATCCATCGATCAAATATCCACCCACCAACAACTGTTAGAGCACCGTTAGCTTTTCAAAGACCAACGGTCATTGTGTTTCTAGACATTCGAGCGGCCTTCGAATCCGTTGATATGTCTACACTATGACACTTTGTTAAGATACGGTGTACCTGAGAAGCATGTGTCAGTCCTCAAAGAGTTGTACTGTCATACTGTAGGTCGGGTTGGGGGTTATGGCCAGCTCTCACCACCCTTTGCCGTCTCCAGTGGAGCACGACAAGACTGCCCTATATCTCCGTTTCTTCTCAACTTTGCTATAGAGGATATACCACAGAAAATTTGCCTGGCCTTCTGAACGATGGGGTTGAACTCCTTCCAGGGAAGAAGGTTTTTGACTTAGAGCACGCCGGTGATATCGCCCTGCTGAGCGACCGTGCACAGGCAATTCAACGCGTATTGGACCGCTTGGTGATTGAGGTGTCCCGATGTGGTATATGTTTCGCGCCTTCAAAGTGCAAGGTACTTCTTAAGGACTGATAGGAGCCTGTGCCTGCACACACGTTTTGTGGTGATCAGTTGCAGGTAGTCAATAGCATTAACTATCTCAGAAGCTCGATCACAGCTGGTGTTGGGGAGGAGATCACATCCCGAATTGCGAGGGTCAGAGCAGATTTCGCGAACCTGCGCCATCTGTGGCGTCACCATGACATCCGGCTTTCCCTCAAGGGAAGGGTGTATAGTGCCACAATTCGTAGTGTTCTTCTTTACGGTTGCAAGGCCTGGTCCCTCCGCGTTGAGGATCTTCGGCGGCTTTCTGTATTCGACCACTGATGTCTTCGAAGCATTGCTAGAGTCTGGTGAGAACATCGAGTTAGCGATGACCAGGTTTGTCGTCGTGTGTTCGGTGCTGATAGTCACCCTCTGACCGAGCTAACCATTCTACACCGCCTCGGATCGCTCGGGCGTGGTTTGCGTATGCCTGCCTATCGTTTACTTTTTCGTGCACAGAATTCGGATACCAGTTAGTTCACATTTGTCCGCTTCACTTGGATTAGTGTCTCCAGATATACGCTAGTTGGACTTCATGAACTCCCCGTCCCCATCCTGGGAGCCTAGCACATCCTGCGCGACGAAAAAAGTATTAGTGAAAGTATATATATATATATATATATATATATATATATATATACTACTTACCATCAATATGAGCGCTTGCACATGCAGCCTCGTTGTTCGTTGATTTAGCAGTGACCCAGACACGAACAACTAACAGAAATTACAGTTGTGATTCATTTGTGGACTCTTCAATGAAGAGTAACCATTCACACTCCAGACGATTCAAATATGATCCTAGTGAAGATATAAAACCGGAGCGTACAAGTATGAAGATGAGTGGGCAGAGGAGTAACGGGTACGTAAACCGGATGAGCGCCAACGACCGCAAAACCGGTCCCGTGCTTCCGGGGAAATTCTGTCCGCACGTTTATATACTGCTTACTATCACCAATAGAAGAAAGTAGGATGATCGAGTAAGCAAGCATCCTGAACTTCAGGAAGCACAGACGTTCAAACATTCATATTTTTAAATCCACAGATCCGCAGGAAAAATTGTACGTCAGTATGGATAGTTAAGATGTTACCCGAGCAGAATTTGAAGCACGATGGCTCTGTACTGTCTTTTTGGATTCAGCAGCGTGAGACACACTTTTGGTTGATTGACCTTGTTTACGTCTGGTCGAGGGCATGCTTCCGGACACACGCCCCCGACGGCCACCACCACGAACGCGCTGAAAAAGAACAAAGCAAAATGCACAGTTTTGTGTTTGTTTGCCAATAATACTAGGTTTATGTGACCTAGACGAATCCTACTGGTTGCAGTTTGAGTGATAACGACGACGAAGATGAATGCTCCTAGAACTGCGGCAACAAGTAAACAACCCTTAGGCAAACAACTGTCGAGGAAACCACCACATAACACCCAGGGACGAGGTAAAATCCAGAAATGTCAATTGAATACGTGCTGCTTTTCCCGACTGGGAAATTCTGCTATTCTTGGGCGGGGGAATGTAAGCTACTCGTCATCTATTCAGAGTATGAGCGGGACACCAAGCCCCTCAGTGGCTATAACTACTTTGGGATCCACGAGAATAAGATGTCATATGTCAAGAGCAACTGTTAGAACCTGAATGCCTAGGAAAGTAGATGCGCTGTCGGGGCGTAGTGAATTTTTTTCGGGCAGTCCGAAAGAGAAACAGTCAATCTCAAAAAGAAAACGTTGTTGGATTTATCGGTCGACTCTGTTGATCTAAGTGGAGTTCAGTATCTCGCACCTTTACGGACGAAAAATTGGGACTTATTATACCGAAGAAAAGAATTCAAGAAACAATTTTCATGCTCTACAACACCAACACCATCAAACTAATGCTCTTGGTAGCATGAGCTACTCGAGAAGGAAATGAACTTTTGTTCGAAGTACCATTTATGCACCATCAATCCCGGTAGAAAGATCAAGTCACGTGATGGATCGGCTGCTCGTTTTCGCATATCCTGGTCGTTATTCACCATTTTATCGAATGGTGATGAACCCCGTTCATTTCGAATCGCGAAGCGTCCATTATGACCAAGTTGGTGGTAGACAACAATCCACTGTGTCGTCCAGCTTATTAGCACGCCTAATCTGTATTGGGATCTCACGTGGATCTCCACCTCAGGTTGCCGGTTACCCCTAACGGTACAAAGGGCCTTTGAGGCTATGGGGATATACCCCCTTCGCCCCTCTCATGCGCAACCGCGTAATAAAAACGCGGGCAGATAGACTGTGATAAGCCACTCTGATGAAGAATCGATGTTGAAACTCATATAATGAAGATTTGTTTACTGTGGAGTATAAGAAACAACGACCTTACTTTACCATCTACTACTGTATACCACAACCAACCAAGATCAGCAGCGGCTGCAGGTACAATGGAATACACAGCATTACTGCAGTCTTTTCCTTAGTTTAAGAGCCTTGCGTCACAGTTTCAATTACCTATCACAAGTGAATGGATTTTACGTAGAAATATAAACCGTACCATTAATTTTACAAAAACAAAAAACAACTATAAATCTAAAAAGTTACTTTGATGGTTGTATAAATGTGAAGTGGTGCCTGCCGTAGGAAGTACATTTGGTTATTGTGATATCGTGAATGGACTTATGGCAAATTTGTTGTAATAAAAGAAACCTATGCATCCTGGCAGACTGTCCTTTGGGCACTCTCATGAGCTTTTCTCTGTTCTCTTTCAATATAACTTTTACCGAACTTTTAAAACAGTTAAATACTTCCTCAATGGGTTGGTAAATGGACTATACAAAAGAAGAGAGCAGAAAGGATGTCTAATGGCCAAACGAACTTCAGATGCCCGTTGATGTATAGGAACACTGTCAAAAATAAATACTACCACAGTATTTGGCTGTTCAGTGTTCACCTTAGAGGAGCATGCTTCCAAGAATCTGTTGGAAATCTAGTTGTTTATTTTTGCGTGACATTCATAATGTAGCATCCCAAGGGTCGAAATGCATGCAATAATATTCAAGTTCGCTCGTTTATTTGACGGTAGGTCTTGTATACATGAATTCCTTTAACAGATCGTCCGATTGATCGAGAGCACCAAACGTTTTAATTGGTTTCGTCAACGTAAAGTTGTGACAGAGCTTCCTTGAGCTTGTAACCATTCTGCACACTGAGGACGCCTTGTTTTGATATCGATGCTGTTGCGCTCAATGGGTTGGATTACAAGTTTCCCGTGCTGTAACCACGGTTATCAAGGAATCGATCATCAGAGGTCGCGTTAATGGTCAACCCGGAAGTGTTAGACTCAAATATTGTTTTGATCCGAGCGAGAGTTATTGGAGGATCATCATCCACAATGTTGAATAGCTTAGCTTTTCTCGAGGCCTCGTTTTAGCCCAATTTCTTGATCTCTTTCTGCGATGCTTCTGTAGGTTTATATATATTCTGAGATGTTGAGATATCAACTTCAGATCATCACCGTTTCTGGCACATTGTACAATGCGCCTGCGACTTTCAATGTTGACAGTTTTCCTTCTGCATACTGGATTTTCGTTCTCTGGGTTCAAGTCGATTATTTCTATCTCCTGTCAGCGGACTTCCTCGGTCTGACGTGTTCATTTTACGAATGACAGAGTCACCAATTCTCACACCACTGTGTTGAGCTGAAACTTACCGGACGACCAAAAGCCGCCCAAAACCAATGGTTGGTTGTTACACCCTCCTGCGCCATTCAGAGTGTCGTCTACATCGCATCACCTGATTGAACCATTTGTGCACATCAGGCCCACTTGATCACGTCGTACTCCGAGTAGGTAAAAACACGTGCCTAGGCTTTACCGACATCGAAAAGCGACAATCACATGCCATAACAATTGAATGCATTCATACGCGCATGCGATACCTTTAAATTTACAGTCACATTAGGCCTTAAGGTGCTATCACGTTGGCATTGACCCGAAAATACTGTTTGGCCAATCATTTTTTCGAGTTCAGGTCCCTGCTAAAACATCTGATTAGATATGCGAATCAAAAGATTCGATATTCTACTGTTTACACAATGTGTGGGATAGTCAGACAAAGAGATTAGGGTTTTTCTTCGTTTTGTATCGTCTTAGTAATTATTCAGTGCAACATTCATCTCTCTCTCTTTCTCTCTCTCAAGTGACGAGATTCTTGTGCGTGTATTTCAATCACACGTTACGTAAAACGAAGAATGTGTGGTGGAAAAGGTTTCCCAAGCGTCCGTGAAGTGATTCGCTTGTGAAGCCTAGTGAATATAAATCACCTACAAAATAATCTGCCGTCAGACCTCTACCAGGGAGACTTCATATAAAAATTCCTCTATGGTGAATTTGGTCCACACCTGCATGGGCATGAAAAGACCGACACTAGGCTGCTCGCCAATTTCGGATTGTGAAACCGAATCGTGAGCTCCAAATTGGGATTAGTTCAACCTACTTCCCTCACTCTGTATTTCGATCGTTCAATCTTTATTCTGCCTGGTGAACACCTTGTTCTGACCGAAATGTATAATAAGTATTTCACAAAAGTCCTATTTCAACACAACTGAATGTAATAACTGAGTATGAAGATAACCCCGTCCTATTCAGCAATGCCAGTAACTTTACACATTCTATATGGTGGACTAAACATAATCTGAAAGTCAAAAATGACTCATAAAGTTCATCTGCCACCAG
This sequence comes from Fasciola hepatica, assembly GCA_948099385.1. Classification (NCBI taxonomy): domain Eukaryota; kingdom Metazoa; phylum Platyhelminthes; class Trematoda; order Plagiorchiida; family Fasciolidae; genus Fasciola; species Fasciola hepatica. The sequence goes on from CANUEZ040000019.1 coordinate 12,512,656, forward strand.
AAATTATTGCATCGAAAAATCCATTTTTTACCGTCGAATCGAGGTTGCATCGGAATTGTTGTAGGATGAGTATGATTAGCTGGGAAGGAGGAGGTCATCGAAAACTCACTGAACTTGGTTCCTCGCGCCAGGGTATCAGTCGGGTTAGTCGCATCCCACCGATCAGCGAACGAAGGGGTCGATTATCCACATAGACCTCTCCCGTGAACAGATCCACCGTGATTCGATCCGCTGGTTGAATCCCTGCACCAATGGGGGAAACAGTTACCACTTCAAGCGGGGCCGTCGGAATCGGTTGCAGAGGTGACTTGCGCGAGCTATGTCGGCCCAACGAGGAGAGACAAGAAGTGGACGACGTCGGGGTGGAACCATTTATCGGCACCACTGAATTGGTGAGATCTTCAGATGCTGGAACTACAAAGGAAGCGCGGTCGCACAGCGTTTGAGTGACATCTGTAGTCACATCTACCGATGCATCTTTGTTGTCTTTGTCCACCACTTTACTGGACTCGTCCGCGGTTGCTTGTCGGGATGACTGTTGCTTCAACCGCTTTGATGCTCTGAGTGAGTCCGAAGGTGACACAGTGTCGTGCACTCTGAATCGCTTGCATGCACCCTAGAAAAGATGTCAGACAGGGCGAATTCAAGTGAGTGGACTTATAACTGACGTAGTAGCAAAAACAATGATGATATTACTAATCGTAGTACACGGAAACTGTGGCTAGGAGCTTCGAACATGGAAGTAGAACTAACCAGGATGGACTGCAATGTCCCCATAGGACGAAACCTTGACAAAGACCTACCTGAGAAATCACGAAGAGCATATAAACAACTGCGTGGGAAAATTTTTATAACTCATCTAGGTATGAAAATCATAAGTGTGGGGGGTGTTTTGTGCCCTTGAAATGGAGTTCACAACGATCAATATTGAACTTCCACTCAACCACGGTTCAGCTACTTGGCGTTTTTATTTTTTCGTCCAAAGATTTTTCAAATCATATAAGATTACGAACTTAGTGAGCGCTATCAGCTAAATAAACGGTCGTGGTCAGCTTGAAAAAAGAGCTTGGTGCATTTTCTTACTGGAGATTGACAAAGAGATCGTAAACAACCTCAGTGGCAATAACCACAATATTAGCCGCGGTTTCAATGCAACACAATGAAGTCGGAAGCATTAAGTGTATGCAAATAGTAAAACATAACTTCCAGTGAAAGCATTCATTAAAGGTGTCATACGCGAGCGTCACTTACTGTTAAATCCCTTGACGCTACCGTTCCCTAATTAAACGGGTTCCTTGGACTTAATTCTGAAAACAGCATGCGCTGCACTACCCTGTCTAATCGTTAAGATATTCCAACTTCCTTGTCAGTGGTGTAGGGAGTATCTGGTAGAAGTAGCAGTTCTGAGATGATAGGCCGTTATGCCCTTGGGGGTGCCTTCCATCTCTTTAATCTCCACCGGTGGCTCCACGAAACTGAAGCGTGCATCAGCGGCCACATCCTGGCAAACTGCTCGACAGGCGGGCGAAACCAGGGTGAGAGTAACCGAGGTTCAAATACCTCGGAGAGACGACATTCGGCATATGAAGACAGGTACTCGTGAGTGGGTGGACGAGATTTTCCGTGTAAAACACCGCTGCGAAGGAAATCCGTCAAACTAACAGGGCTGCATTGACTCTGGGTTGGGTTCAGTTCAATCGAATGTTGAACGAGATCCAAGGAAGCCACCGGCAACCATAAACCAACATGTTGCTGACTTGCAGCCCGCATTTGATCGTGTATAGGCTAAAGGTGCACCCTCAAAAAAAGGTGAGCGTCGCTGGTGAAGTCCCTTGTGCCAAAAACCCACGAAACGTCATGATTGTCCTTTACACGCCCTGTTGTTGATGCTACGGTGTCACCGGGAACCGATATGTCCTGTGCTCCTCCAGTGGCTGGGGTATCAAGAATGCGAAATAGACCCCTTTAATTCTGAAAGACTCTCTATGTGAGATGCTGGGATGCGAGAACTCTCTCGGATATCGGAGGTCAGGTAGTGACTATGTATTGGGAAAGAAGCACCGAATGTAGTTATAAAGTTGTTTATTGGCAAATACGAGGTAGAAAGAAGCCCCTTTCCTCTCCGCATGAATGGTAATACTATTTTAACACATGTATGACAAATTCTGCTAGAAAAAACCGAGTCCCAAAGAATATTCATCTCTCAATGATTTTAAATATTTGTGTTGGTTGCAGCTCAGGTTGCTGGTCGCCATGATGTTCGGATCGCCGAACTAGGCGTTTAGATCACAAACGTTTCATCACCAGTTAAGGGGATATCGTCAGCCCGCATTATTGAATCTGAATTTCTCACACATACATCTTCGGAACTGAATCACCGAGAGTTCAAACATAAAAAATGGAGACAACAGCACAAAGTGAAAGAGCGCAGGCTCCCCAAATGGAACGTCAACCGTCAAAGGTCAAGTTAGTAGAGACCAAGCCGAAAAACAAACGCCGGGCTTTGGACACAACGTCAGGACTGATGATAAACCTATAAATACAAAGAATACTACCAACAGCGCATATGAACTGACGACGTTTCCTCGGCTGGTGATGAAACGTTTGCGATCCAAATGCCAAGCTCAGTGATCAGAACATCATGACAATGTTCATCTCAGTGGCTCTCCACAAGCATGGAAATTGTATTCTTGTTAAGTCATAATCCGCTGTTCGCAGACGAGGCTGACGCTCGACGGACACAGAGACCGTGCATCATACCTGAAGAATTCCGAATAGTTAAGGTTGTGTAAGTTCTCAGAACACTGTTGTTTCATTTAATCTTACACTTGATCCAGTGACAAGACTCAAGTGGATCGTCTCTTCCAATTCGAGAGTTAAAGCGATTTCCAGTTCCATAGCATATGGAGTCCCTGTTGGCATAGTGTTGACCTTTACCACCACTGCAACTACGATTCGGAATAGTATAATGGTGAAACAGTCGCGTCACAACCCAACCAGGATGGTGCAATGCAAGCCGGTTGCACAAAGAACAAAATACACACACACGCCCAACATGACAAGCGGCAATCGAACATATCAACATTATCGGGTGGATTTTCGATGCGCGAATTAGGGAACGCGCAGTAACTCACACTATCGCTACGTCTGACCTGACGTTGTGGCGGATTCCAAATTGTGGAGCATTTCGAACAGTTCGAGGCCGATTCGTTCGTCCCACATTTCAAGCAAAGACTGCAGGTATGCAAAATAATTTGTGAGGATACAGTGATGAGATGAGGGTAATTTATGCATGATAGAATGGAGCAGTAAAACCCTGGAAATCATTTGTGAGTTACGGTAACAATGTTGAAAGTGGCTTCGCGATGACTGAAACAAATAAGATCCGTGGTGACAATCCAATGTCAGTTAATGGAGAGCAAAGGGTGTGTCACTTTCTCCTTCGCGAAATCCGCGAGATTGGGATCCAGGTGGGCGTATATTTCTCAGACATTTACTATTTCTATTAGTTTTTTTATTATATAACATACGTTACAGTAGAAGGGATAAACCCCCACATTACGAAGAAGTATTGCGAAGCGATACCATGTTAAATCAATCTCATTCTATGGTTTTCTTTTATTCGGTGCATTTCCACTACTATTTTTGCATTTCAGCCCATGTACACATTTTACTAGTAAAAAGTTATATTCTGAAACGGAGTTACGAAGTCGCTGCATTTGTTACAGACATAATCTCCTACAGACCTTACAGTTTACTCTACGGATAAAAATGGATTGTTTTCTGCACCTGGATAAATTCGATACTGACGCTCCTGATGCGTCCAAACAAATCAGGCAATTATTACTCTGACGAACATTCGTGGACTGAACCGCGACACTGATTGCGTACACCTCTTGAGCTATTTTTGACCGAAATCAAAACCACCCCACCTTCAGACGCCACGCACTTCCAGTTCCCCAATTACACTCGTCATCTTTATTTTTCAACCACAGCCGGTGCCTGTGTCTTTATTCATCAACCAAACACCACCTCCTGAATATTACATCTTGACATATTCGTTGCGAATTTCAGTGAATGCAGCTGAAACTCTGTTTTTCTCGGTTTATTGATTACTTTCGTGTTGCTCATCACTCTCTCAACGGCGGCGAGTCCATTATCGGAACTTGTTTTTTGCTAACCCGAATTCTCACATTACTATCTTGTGGTCAACGATCTGACCTCCCCACACGTACCTCAGATCGAGCCATTAACCGAGATTACATCCTTGATCTTATTCTCATCTCTATCCCCCCTCTCTTCTTGAATAACATCACTTATTCTCCACTTGACTCATCTGACCATTGTGTTATTTCTTGCTCAACCCGTTTTACCCACCCGGTTCCTCTGCCGACTTCGAGACGGACATCACGGCACTACAGTTCAGTCAACTAAGGTGATTTCCGTAACTTTCTGGCTTCCTATCTTTGGAACGTTTGTCACCTCACTTCCATTTTACTCCACTTCCGTTTCGAACATCACCGATGTTGTTCTTCAAGGTATACCTCTTTTTATTCCACCTTTTTTCAAGCTCAGAAAACTTAAATCTCTCAAGTGATTTAACCATGCATGTGATCGAGTTGTTCGCTTGAAAAGTTTAGCGTTCCACCTTTGACGTCCCTTGCCCACTCTCACTTTGTGCAAGCAAGGAACAAGTGCTCATTTATCATACACAGAAATGAAGATCGCTTCATCTGTTACAGACCCGAACGCTTGGTTCAGTGAGCCACCGGTCCCTTGCTATATCATTTTCGTGAAAATTCTGCCCTTCCAATTTTCCGCCCATCTATAAATCCTCTGGTGATCTTGTATGCGAACCGCAAGAGAAAGTTTAGGCCATTGCTTCCCGGTTGATCTCTAACTCCACTTTGCCCAATTACTCTACTCCTCTGGAATTCCTCCTTTGTCTATAACCAGGAACGTCCAGCAAACGCTGCTTTCCCTGAACGTGCATAAATCACTCGATCCAGACGGTATTCCACTCACTGTCTTGAAATTGTGCCACGGAGCTGGTTTCTCTACTTCTCACTCAATCTTGCTATTTTTCCAACCCTTCGGAGAAAGGCCGTGATCTTTCCTATCCCCAAACGAAGTGACCTGTTCAACCCCAGTGACTATCGCTCAATCTCCACATCTGTTATTTCAAAAGTTTTCTGCACCACTACATCCGACAAATTACGCACGTTCCTCGAACGAGGACTACTGTGTGACCGCCCATACGGTTTCCTTTCCTGTCATTCCACGGATGGCTTGCTAGCTCTCGTTTCACAATCCTGGTCGGTTGCAATTGATAACCACGAAGAATCACATTTAGTCTCACTGAACATCTCAAAGGCCTTCGACTGAGTCTGGGACGAATGTTTACGGACGAAATTGCCAACGTTCGGGTTCACTCTGATTCTCTAATCGCGCACATTAAGTTTTTTCAGTAAGCGAACCATTTCCGTCTGGGGCGATGGGATCTTATTCCAAATGTTCCCTGTGAACGCTAGCGTTTCCGAATGCCCCTCTAAACTCCTTCTTATAATACGCCTTTTGGCCATGGGTTTACTTCTCTACAGTGAATAACTTTCTGTATAATAAAAAGCCAAACAGTGGATGTGATGGCCACGGACCTTCAACGCATTTCTGAAATCAGTACAATTCGAAGAAGTCAACAAACTTGGCATGCAAGTAAACTTTCTCTCTCCAAACGTTTACAAACATATTTCCCAGTGTCAGACTTTTGATAGCGCCATTTCAACTCTACAGTCCTCTATAATATACCCTAGAAATTTACTTTTCGCTCTTTATCCCTTTACTATATGCAAAGCATTGACCAGTTTGCTCAGAACATCAAAACATTCGCAAAAGGGATGTGATTCTCCTCCTGTATCTGCTGAAGAATACGGCGGCGATACTATGCGCGATACACATAGTACCGGTCTCCATTTTAACTCCATTCGGACAAGACTTCTAGAACAGCCTAGTCTAAATTTTCAAATGGTCTATGATATAACCAGATCATCAGAGGCTGCTCGGAAACAGTCGCAGTCCAGTGCAGTTGAGGTTTCTTGTTCTTCTGCCACTCCAAGGAGCTATCCTCCAACGGTACAATCAGTCAAGCTATCGATCCAGGCCAAACCACAAACAAAGATCTTTTATTTTTGGTGGTTATTTTCAGCATCCTCGTGGAAAAAGCCCTGCTAAAGATGCTGTTTGCAGGGCCTGTGGAAAAACAAGCCATTTCAAGCCCGTATGTAGGTAAACAAGGTCTAAAGCATCAGCTACACTTGCTGTTAGTCTAATACTGTCCTCTGTTTTGGGAGCTTCTGCACCCCCCTTGTTTGTCTCCGGGGCCTACTTGGGCCGTTATGAACGAAGTCGAACTATAAGCAGTCTTGGATACCGGCAGTTCTGAGAGCAACATTTCACAATCCTTTATAAACTCCCACTGCTAAGAATTTCGACCGAGCGGCTCTCGAATAACTATGGCATCTACGTCTGTCATGTGCTGTTATAAAACAATACACGGCAAAAACCCGCCATCGGAACATTTCGTATGACAATATTAAACTTTCCAATATGAAAAATCTTTGCACTGATTTTTAACTTGGCCATAACTTTCTCGGGTTGCACACGGTGGAAATACTATTTGATGGCGAACGTTGTACGTTTTGCTGTGCGGGCTGGATGCCGCCAAGATACAGTTTCCTCTTTTATTTGCTCACCTATCGCCCAACTGCAAAACCCATTGCTACCAAGTCTTGTAGACATTCCACCGAGGAAGAACGCTTCATATGTGAAGAAATTCAGCGTCACCTGAATGACGACACCATTGAGCCGTCTAACTCCTTATGGAGGGCGCAGGTTCTGCCAGCTAAGAACACAACCCACAAGAAGCGAATGGTTGGGGATCATAGTCAAATAATCAACCGCTTTATGCGGTTGGATGGCTACCCGATACCTCCAATCGACAAAATGGTCGAGGTTATACCTCGTGATGTACTATACAATACTCTGGAATCAAAGAATATGTACTACCAGAATCTTATAGCCAATCACGAGAAGCTAAATAGTGCGTTTAAAGTAAGTGAAGCTCTCTACCTGTTTCACCGTATACCATTTGGGATTACCAACGCTGCTGCTCGTTTCAACGCACCATTGACGAAATTCTGAAAGCTGAAGGTGCCGTACATTCGTTCGTTCACATAGAAAACGTGTCCACGTACGACATGACCAGGGAAGACCACGATGGAAACTATGAGCGCTCCTAGAAAGACGCAGATAAATAAGGTATGCCTTTCAATTCAGATAAAACTGCGTCCTTCGTCAATAAGATCTTGTTTTTGGGTTGTCCACATCACAAGGAGTAGTATGACCTAATCCAGACCGGATGAAACCCTTGCGCGGGATCTCACCGCCAAAATAGATGAAGTCTCTGCGTCGTGTCATCGGAAAACATTATTTTGCAACTTTCAGGTGACGAAATCCTGCGTGCGAATGAGTCGGCTTGTTGGATGTCCCTGGTGATGGCTTTCCATGCACTGTGGTCGTCCGCTAACTTGAATGCAGTGTTGTTTTGTTGTATTTATCACCAGGCCGACCGCTCTGGCATTGCATTCGATACGGTTGAGAACTGGATGCAAACTGCCGGCCTCGTCATCCAGAACAGCAATACCACCTGCAAATTCAAGACCCGCGACCCAAGTCTCCTGGTTTTGTTGGATTCCTCGGCGAACTTGGGGCGGGACGCAGCCCCCGGTTTACGGCGCAGTTAAAAAGGACTAGTGATAAGGGACGCCGGAATCGAGTGGAAACTCCTGAGACTCTACGCCAAAGGCTATTACACGCGTTCGCGTAGCTGAATAATACGACCTGGGAAGTCTTGCGTGCTTTTCAGGCAAGTTCAGTTCAGTTTAGTTTCCACAACCACCACCCTTAACTTCGACGACTCGTATTAGATATATCCTGACCGTTGCTATTGACTACTCGCGTCTGCTTGTCTATATATGCATCCCTCTACTGTTATCTGCTGTCCGAGTTAGCTTTTCACAATATTCAGCATGCTGACGTGCGAGCACTCAGATCGAGGGACGAGCTTTATTTTGGCCAAGCTGTCTAAGTATCTGAGAAATAAGGGTGTGGCTGTCAGTCACACCACTGCATGCAGTCCACAGGAAAACAGATAGGCCGAACGTCCGAGTGGTACTCGTTGAACATATACCTCTTTAGCATTAAAAAACAAGGGTCTCCCAGTTTCGCATAACAGACAACACGACTGTCAACATAAGCACATTAAAATCTTGAAAACAATGGTTCGTGTGTGCGACAGATTTCAACCAAAATCAGAAATAAATCGGTAAGTTGAACCAGAGAGGAGAGAGAGAGAAAAGAACAGTCAACCTGCTTACCTCGGAAGTGACGTTCTGGCTTTGCGAGTGAAACCAAGGAACACGAGATCGTCTTCGTCCCCTTCATCAAACGAGCTGATTGGGGAGATTGGTGACGAATTCACACGAGCCGTTCCTCGACTGATAAGATTTGATCCCGCATGGTGTGATGAACATGGGTCGCTGTTAATGGAACTCGTCGGAGTGACAACGAGCGGAGGCAAAGTATCTGCTGTTGCATTCGTCGATGATGAACGGTCACTGAGGTGATTAGTATGCCGTGCATCCGTATTGTGGTTCATACTTGAGGAGTGGCGCGAGAGGTTAATTGTCGAAACAGTCATTAGAATGGCAATCCAAGTTTCACGAGATGAGTGAACAGTTAAGAATCCTCTTAAATGATCACTGATAGTTCAAGCCACTTCTCACCACTAAAGAATCGTCGTCGGGCGCAAACAGTTTTGACAGATTCTGCTACCATGATTGACATGTTCTCCTGCGCACACGAGCGATCACTCTACTACATCGTACACAACCTGTTCTCCCATGTCCACCCTCTACCACCTTTATCAGTACACCTCATGGCAATTTCGGTCGACCGCGGTTGTTGCAGTACCATTAGCGGAAATCCTGGATGTTTTTGCTCTTGTCCTTCCTTTAAAAACTCCCGACTCTCGCCAAACCCGATACCACCAGCTGATGCCCTCCTACGTCCTCGATATCCATCCAAACTAGCCACATCCAACGTGCCAATCCTGATGCGTACAGGAAAACAAACGGGCTCAGCTCATATGCCTGAGTCTCTTGTAATCGAAGCGTTGCACTCAAGAGGGCTGCATTAAAGACTCCAGTTCCATCGTTGAACTGATGTCCCCATCAAATCTTTCTGTGAAGTTTCACTTACGCCTTTCTGGGGACGCTAAGGCTACGGCATCTGGTCCTGCTGGTGCTCGCATTGATCTCAGACTCAGGGGTTCCTAAAAAGTGGACAGAAGCCGTCACGACAGACAACATCCGACCATTGCCTGTTCATCGTCAGTACGAATTTCAGACGCCCTAATCGTCGGCATGCCATGTGGCGTCCGCTCTCTTAGAGTCAGTAGTGGACCCAGATCGACCGCATCGCTATAAGTCACAAATGGCGGGGTCACATACAACACCGTAGCTCGGACTGGAGCATCCTCTTAGTTCCGACTATGCATTAATTTGCACTGAGCTATCCATGTGATTCGGTGGGCACTCCAAGCGGTCACTGAAAAGACGGCTAGACTGCGACAAGCTTACCGATCCATCTCGCATACTCCCCTCCCAAAACGCGCTAGCTGAAAAGCCAAATGCAGCCCTACCTGATAACATAAACCAGCACTAACCGCTTATCAAGAATACCTTGCATTCCGCTAGCATAGTAAGTTGTGGCCTGTTTTGCCGTGCCACAACACCCTGGATTTCTGCAGAATCTCCACACTTTCTCGAAGCACGCCAGTCGATCCCGGCGGGCGGCAAGTATAACGAAGCACGACTCGTAACCAGACATACGCTCAACGCGAATCTTCGTAGGGACCACAAAAGCTGATGGTCCCAACGCGCATCAGACATGAAACGGGCTGCCGCCATAGGAAATTCTCTAAAACTGTTCTATCTCATTCGAGTCACTGGTGGGAAACCATTAGATGTGAGTGAAACCGTCTGGGAAGTTGACGGTTGGTCAACTCACAATCAACAGTGGCGTCTCGAATGCTCAGTGGAACACTTTCAGACAGTTTACCTGGTCCTCAGTATCAATATCTCCCATAGATTTCCAGCATACGTCTCGTGGTCTGTTCTTACAGATCCACAAGAAAATCCAAGCCTTAGGACATCACAGAACGTTAGGCTCCGATAGCATTCCACAGCCCTGTTCGGAGATGGTGGAGTGTAGCTCGTCGGAGAACTTCATGTTTTGTCTTCAAAGGTCAGCAATTCTGAACAGGTCTTTTCATTGTGAAGAGAACCGACTGTTGTCTCATCTGTAAGAAGGGCTCGCACAGTGACTCCGCTAACCATAGGTGTGCAGGCCTTATCCCAATAGCGTCGGGGTTGCTAGAGTCTGTTATACCAAACGCGCGAAAAGCAGACTTGCGAGGAGCAGGACGGGTCTTGCGCCCATCGTTGATGCACTAGTCAACTCTTCACTCTCCGACAGACGCTAGAGCACCGCCATACATCCCGAAAACAAACGATCACCGTGTTTCTAGGCATTAGTCAGGCATAGGAGCAACAACACATGAAATAGATGATCGTGTTCGAATGTTAGATACTAGTGCAGTACCAGATCAAGACAATTGAGTGATTCTTAGGTGAAGGCTTACTTTACTAGGGGTTCCCGGCAGTTCGTGGTTTGCCCGGCTGCATCGGATTCCACATTAGATGGGTCTAGGATAGTCAGAACTGACGAGATTGTCGTTGTTGACATAGTAACGTCTGATGACGAAGTCGCTAGAAAATCAAGATAAACGAAGAGTTATGTAAAATTGAGGCGACTGTTTGTGTTCCCGAAAAACCAAAAAGTATAGTACACAAAAAGCCTGGTCAATTGAAGTAGGAAAAGATTCAAACCGTTTATGCAGTGATTCAGCATGCATTAGGGATGCTCGCTCAACTCATCCTCGAACATACCGGTGGTGGTCCAGTGGTGTTTGCGTTCACCACTTTGGGGATTCGAACCCTGCCACCGCTGACTGCTTGGGTGGTCAACAGCAATCCGCTGTCGCCCGGCTGATTGCCATTCGTGATATATCGGGACCTTATTTTGGTTTCCCATTTCCAGCCTCAGCGCCACGTTACCGGTTATCGCTGGCATGCCAGTGAACCTTTGGGCCTGTGCGGCATGCCCTTCAACTGCCCTCATACGCAAGCAATGTGAACGTGAGACAAGTAACTGAAAATGGGCCTGAAAAGCCTAAAGGTGACATTCGTGGTGCATAACCATGATGGCAATACGAGTCGCATCAGGGAAGCGGTGGACATAGAATGTTGATTTCCACGATTAAAACAGCTTTACCTTATGCTTACAGCATTTCCAATGGTGACTTAAACGTTGATGCTACGTGACAAATCACCATGCATAGGAGGCATCGTGGCGAAAATACCGGATAACTGTCTAAACACTCGTGAATTTTTGGGTCACTGCTAAAGTATCGTTTTTGGGGCCGGGTAAACGCACGCAAAAAGTAAGTTAGAAAGCCCGGTCAGTATTCTTCGATAAATATCAGTATCAGACGCCAGTTTTAGTCAAAAAACAAACAAACAAACTAAGATTTTATCAGTTCGAACTAGAAAAGAAAAACAAAACAATTCATATTTGTTCAAAAAGCTCGAAGAGATCTAGTCAAGCCGTTAGGAGAGAAAGTGGCGAGAACCGGTCACCAACTTAGCGAATATTATTTAGTTCCGTATATATATATATATATATATATATATATATATATATATATATATATATATATATATATATATATATATATATTTATATAATGTATCGCACATAACCACAACGACCGATTGCGGATCATGGAAGAACAGACAATTCCGCATCACCGTCTGCGTCTAGCAGATAACGTCGAAAATGGGTCATGACTTTAAGAAAACATTAGACTAGAGCTTGACAAAAGGTGAGCAACCACATTGAATTATGAAGACGGCCTGGAACGATGAATCATTCAACGACGATCTGATATCGACAATTCGTCTGTTTGATGTTACTGTTATACCAGGGGGTTTGTATACTTTCTTTGATATCCAACAGTGAAGTCAATTAAATAAACGCTCCATTTTGTGAGATTTGTAGACAGTGATCGGACCAAGGAATGGATTAGTAATTTCTAATTGAGAATCATGTGCTCAAGCTTCAATTCTACATCAACGGCATTGTCACTGAAATTAGAAGTCCTCCGCACACACTATTTAACGCATATGGACAATTAAGACGCGGACGCATGTTTTAAAGCTAATAGGATTAAGCTGTTGTGAAACACCTGACGTAGGATTTCCTCAATTTTGGTTGCGATTTAAGAAAGGGCATTATTTGGACCACCATGCGGTTGAGTCTCTCATTAGACTTCGATTACACACACACATAATCAACGGAGACGTAACGCGCTGCTAAGAACGAAAGAAAGACACATTATGTTACGTTTACATCAAAATACAAGATTTCATAGACTGGCGACCAGTTTGTCCGCCCGGATCTCCAGATGAGAGGTAAAGAAAATTCAGCGTGGAATAATGGGTGGATGAATTTCATCAGGCCCCGATAAACGACCCATATCATACAAAAGGTGGTATCACTCACGTGTGACTAGTGTGGCTGCGGAGTTCCGTGGTGACTGAGACGGGCTGTTAACCGAACTCACATTACGATCAGTAGACGCAGGACGCAGCGCTGAGATCAAATTAGCGCCGATTGGTTCAAGTACAATCCGAGCCGAATGCATGTGTTCTTTTGACTGGTCCGTCATTATCGCAGAGGTAGAAGGCGAATTCACTGGGGAATTCGGTACTGTGTCATTCTTCGTTCTAACAGAGAGATGGTTAAGTGCGCCATGTGTTGTGCTCGTTTTTTCTGCTTGTTTTAGCGTACATTCGAAAGGCGTGGATGGATCAGAAGCACATGAGGCGGAAATCCCCAAGCACTGAACTAGTAAGCTCGTGCTGGATGGAACGAAATCAGACCTAGTTTCTGATGAACGGGGTAAAGAGGAAACTGGTTTCGGATCGGGCAGTGTCTGTGTCGAGGCAATCTTCTGGATGTGATTGCTGTTATTAGCGGAAGTAGAACTAGGTTGGTTTGATGAACTCATACCATGTTTCACAGGCGAAAGATGAGGATCGGACATTCGCGCGGGACGCAATGGACCTAAAACACCGGGAACATTTCCAGATACGGTGCCGCGGACGGGTTCGCTTGCTGGGACCAGTCGAAGGGTGTCTACAGAATGTCTATGTGCAGAAGAATGAGAGCGTGTGAAGTGACGGTACACCCGATCGGCTTTTGATGCACTATGGGAAAGTAGGAGAGAAAATACAGACGAGGAAAATTACCGAATATGGTTACGTAGTATCTTCTAGTTGAAAGCGGGAAACCATTCAGGCGTTACAAAGTGACAGATGATAAGATCAGCTTAATCAGCGGCACTTATGCAGCGGCTATAAGTTGGCATTTAAAACAAGTTTCCCACCGCAAAACAGTTCGTTGACTACCAATCAACTGTTTTGTCCCTATGGGATGAGTTGAATGGGCTACACGATAAGTAAGCCATTCAAAAAAATGCGGGAGTATCACCCGAACTGGAGAATTTATAGAGGAATGAGGACAACTATCATCATCATCATCATCTGTCAATATCTTTTTATTTCAATGAACTACGGCAACAGGTTTAAATTTTACGGTACACTGTACAAATGCGCATTGAGTGGGCACTTACGACGGAAATAGTTCACTCATTGTGGGCAGGTGTAACTCCAGAAACAGGGAAGATGTTCTACAGTTCAGTTTTCCTAAAGTAGGAAAGATGGAGGTCCAACACTTGGGGACAGAAACCTAATGGGGTTGGATAATAGCCTATTAACGGGGTTGTGGGTACCGGGATGGCAACGATAAGAGAGGGACAATGAAGCGACTGCCCAACAACCGGCAATGAGTTAGCCTTGCAACAAACTCGATCGACAGGAGGATAATGCAAAAATGCATTCTACGCGTGAATCGGCTACAGGACGAGTTTGAACACGGTATAGTACTAGATGAGTAAGGATAGAAAAAAGCTGGAGCGGAAAAAAGAAGCCAGTGTTGTGTGCAGTTCAAGCAGTAAGCAAAGATCAGGATAGGGACGAAGCTATAGGCCAGCCTAGAGCAGAGCATAGTGTTGTTTCACAGTTCTTCAAGATTATGGATCAGTTGAGTACTACATACCGGAATAATCGCTGCTGAGAAGAAAGAAAACTAGTACTATTTTTGCTTATCAAGTGGTTATAGATAATATGAATCTTTTAGCAGACGTGTGAACGCATGTATCGGGGATAGACTGATTCGAAGAATTCACCGTAACTGAAGTTTGGCTTAGAAACCGATGAGTGACGAAATTTGGTTTGGCAATTGTTGAATGAACCGCAGGGATAAAACACGTCAGCTTCGGCAGGGATTCGACGATCCACGACGAACGGATATCATCCACGCTCTAGTAGAGCTTGATTTCTATCAGCTGAGTTACCAGGACTAGCAATACAGCTTTGAACACACGCATATTGGTCATACTGTGGAGTCTAGTTTCTTGGAACAGCCGAGCCGGTAACGGTGATCCAAGGCCTAACAGTTAATAAAGGTGGGATCCATGGGAAAACTACGGACACTATTAGCCAGGTCTAGGGGTAGGGATCAAGGCTCGTTGAGTTTAATACAAATTTCGGAACACATTTATTGCACTGAAGTCTCCATAATCACTGAGTAATTATTACGAAATCAGTAATGCTATTTGAAATTACAACCCATCAGTGTAAAGTCTATTGCCACTTAGGTTAACGTAGCAATAAAGCCAAATTCATTGGAGAGCTGTCAAAATTTTACTTCAAAAAGTAGCATTACAATCACGCGGTAATTACTGATGTCGCCCTTCATTTTTGTAAGCGAGAAGCGACAAGAGTGTGAGCGGATGCGTACGGGATCGTGTGACTATGCAACAGAAAGGGGAGACAAAGATTCATCATGACGTGATGTGATGGTTTGTGTGCCTTTACGACCTAAAATGCGATGCTGGATAGCTTCCTCAAGGCGGAGATGCAATCATGCCCGACAGGTCCATCAGCACGGCAGTCTCAATGAACTGGTTGATGGACAGCATCTGGATTTAATCAATATGCCTCCGAAGAGCACACATCAGCGAATAAACATAGTGAAGTAGTTTATCGTTCGAAAAGTCTCCACCACATGGAAGTAGAAATTCAGTAACTTTAGTTTCTTTCGACGGCGGGAGGAACCTCACTTCATTGGGCAGCTATCGCCTGCCCAAGCTTGGCAGCTCCCAGCCTCAAGAATGCAGCTCCGTGAACGTTCCGCTTGTTCCATTGGGCACAAGGGGTTAAGGACTAAGTCCAAAAAACGGACCGATTATATAAGCACAGGCAAAGATAGAAAAGGAAAGAATCAACGATCAGGTCTCAAGTGACAGACCAGAAGTCCCTACACGGCGCTTCGGTCACGTTCTAATGATGGGTTAACGCTTCACTACCTTGTGGGTCAGACTAAAGTAAAGGATTCCGATTAGGTTCGTCAAAGAAAAACTCCCTACGCGGTGTGGGCAGATCAATCCTTCCGGATTTCAGATATGATAATGCATCTTAAAGCAGCAGGCGTTAACCGATTTTGAGCCTGAGAAACGGATGTGAGCAGTGGTGGGTTTTGAGGTATAAGAACATGCAGAAGGCTGAGGCGATCAGTAACAACCGTAACCATTTTTACCTGATTAGAACTACTGATCCAAGAAGACCTGGTGCTAGAGGACTGATCAAGGAGACGGACGGTCTATTGATTTAGATTCAGGAGCTCTATCTGAAGCGTAAAGCAGAGCATTCCAAATGGCCTTTATCCACAGCAAAAGTGCTGAACAGCACAATGGATAGAACTCTGGATTTACATAGTGTAGATACAACAGATACCAATCCTACATCGGAAACGGAGCTTTTCTGTGAAACAAGCGAACCTAGATAACATAGGACTGCATGACTGGATCACTTGTCTTCACCCGGCTCTAAAGATGGTGACCCAGTGTTTGCATTGAACTTAACGACGCTCTCCAGTGTGATTTGGATGAAGAAACAAATTCCAAAGAGTTGGTATGAATCGGTGACTGGTCCTCCAGTGAAAACCACAGGAGATTGAATCTAGTTGGCATCGTGTCTAAAATACTCACTGGCAGTATTATTTAACACTTAACTGACGCCCACAAACAGTGCTCGCGTAACAATCGGACTGGCTTTAGACCTGGACGAAGTTTTATTCATCATGTCTTCACTCATCGACAGATTTTCGAACATGGACACACCTTCCATGGATTAACCATCTGATGTCTCGATTTAAAAGCAGGCCTCCATTAAATCTACCACACGGTTCCCCGGTGCTGCTTCTAGTTGAAGGATGTACCAGAGAAATGCGTTTCCATTAAACATCTTTGCGTAAATAGCCAAAGCCGCATTCGGGCTTACGATGATCTTTCATCTGAGTTCAGCAAGAGAAGTTGGGTACATCAAGGTTACCCCTTCTCACATTTTCTGTTTGATTTTATAATTGATATAATGTTTTAAAACGCCCTTTGTCATATGCGCATAATAGTACTGAATCTTTTGCAGGTAGAGCACATGGCTCTTCTGAGTGAAGATAGAAGCAAAATTATAAGCTTTCCTGAAAAACTACGTAGCACTGTTCGAAATGCACTTTACATCCTCAAAGAGCATGATGATGTTGCAGTATTGGGTTGGTTCAACACCGACCGATAACTCAAGATAAGTTCTGTCACCTTTACATGCAATCGATTGGTGTGATTCTCAATTCAGGTTCCTGTTGAAAGATGAGAACAAGAACTACCGCACCCAGTGCATGCTTGGTGGTGGTTTGAACTAAACTGAACAAGATGGATTATTCCAGTTTTATTGAAATCTTCGACGGGGAACCAAAAGTATGAAAACAATACGAACTACGAAGATGGTAGTAAAAACGACCAGTAGAACTCACGTGAAAGGACACAGAGCGCAGCGGAAGTGTGATTTTTGTCGGGGAGGAGAATCAGCCTCTTGGCTGGCTGGTCCACCATGTGATGATATCGCACCAGATGACTGAACGGACTTACCGAACGAGCCCGGGTATGAAATCAGCGACAAACCCGAGGATGGCCGAAAACAAGCGGGTTCTGGGTGTGGAATATTCTGTCTCAATGGTGGTGTTTGTCCGGTAGGGCAAGAGCGAATTGGAAAATGTGTGACTGGAGGAAAAGGGAGTCTTTGAATGAATATATACATATATATCGTATTTATTCTACTTACAAATAAGATAGCCAAATGGTGGACTATGAAGTAATAGGCTGAACAGTCAAGGCGTATCTACTAACATAACCAGCAATCTACTTTCTAATCCCTAACTTTAACTTATTACGGATTAGACTGACGGATGACCTCTATTTAGATAGCTGTATACCAGTACATGCACGTAGGAATCGTTTATTCTTTAACAACCACTGAAATTATTTGTGGTGTATATTTTCTCTGATCACAGTTTCAGTGTAAGAAGCGGTTAGCAAACCTGGCTCCTGCGTGCGAGACGAAGGGACGCTACCGGCGTTTGGCAATCGATTGAAGCAGACGGAAAACCAACAGACTTTGTGGGGTTAAATGCCCTAACCCCACAGATCACTGAGCTTCTAGGCGTGCACTGTTCTCCCAAGACGGTTGTGGGTATAAAGAATGAAAACCCACGATGTAAAAAGGTCGGAAAATCCCAAGTATCTCAGGCCTAAGCTGAATACATCGCAATGGAATCTTTCATTGGAGACCATCTGACGAACGAAGGGAAACACTAAGAACGAGTTCCGCAGTGGATAGGTCACATGAAAAAACTCTTCTACTCGTCCACATTTAGCTATAATTTCTTTCGGCGTCCTGGTGTAAACATAATGGTAGGGTAAGGCACACTGAGCTGTTTAATACATGTTTTTCAAATAAGCTTGGTCAAATGGTTTCATTTACTGCACAACAGAAAAATCCCACGCAAGACGGTTCATTATCACCAGTGAAAACATTAGTGGGACAAAGAACGAGACGAGTCAATGAACAAACTTACCTGAACCGATAGTGCTTCGATGAGGGAGGTGTCTTGAAACTGTTGGATACCAAATTGGGGGAGTCTAGAAGAACATAGCAGAAACTTTGAGTAGGTAAACGAAACATCGTAAGGGTTGATCGAGACTGTCGTTTCATGCTTAATATCCATGTAACCATTAGGGTCAAATACTGAAGATTTTCCGAGTGGAAATTTTGACAATCTCAAGAATGCCCGTTGAAAAGCAACAAATAAGCAATAAGTTAATCGCGCTACTTGTGCTCCGATTTGATCACGGATAGTAAACTATCTGCATCGAATTAAAGGAGAATAAATACTAACTAAAAGTGAATGCATGACTAATGACACACTGTCAGTCATCGTGCAACTGTGGATAGGTTTAATCGATCTATTTGGATGTGATGAACGACGCCGAGCTTGGTGGTAGACAGTCATCTACTGTCGTCCGGCTCCTTACCACTACTGATCTATTGGAACCTTATGTGGTTCTTTGCCACTCCATATTTCTGATTTTGGTTTCCGGTTAGCCCTAACGGTGCAGTAAGCCTTCGAGGTCATGGGGCATATCTCCTTCACTTCATACATGCGTAAGTATGCCATAAAAAATCTAACGTTAGGTCAGCCACCTCCAGTTCTTGGGTGCACATAATCGGGATGAACATTCGAACTGTCACTGCCTCGGCGATGGGCTACGCTTTGTCTACCAGAGTGCGATACGCCATGGTGAATGCGTCGAGTGATTAAACCTTGCGACGCGTCTCACTTTAGTGTCTGACTACTGCGGATCTAACACACTCCGGGAGTGATTAATCAAGCAATTTTGGGATTTGTTTGGTGGGGAACGTACCCTGTTACTTTTTGGTCCCACTTTTGTCACTGTATCCGCATACATACGTAAGAATTTAAATGAGTCGGCGAAATCTGATACGGAGTATTCTGTTACTGGGTCATGTAGCAGAAAACCAATGCAGCTTCTGTGTTTGTCTGAACAAGTTTCGTTGACCAATATTGCAAGACTAATCTGAAAACCTATGAGATCGCCAGGATTTCTGAGACCAAAAAAAAATCATACGAGGAAGACTTCATACAGCGGTTTATAAGACTTCAGAGATGCATGTTGGTCAGAATATACTCGGTGATTTTTTCACTAGAGATTGCTCAAACTGAAACAAAAAAGTACTTGAGAACAGAATTGAGGTATGAAACGACAAGGCGAAAAATCTGGTAATCTCGGATAAGTATGCTCTGCATTCAGCTGGATGGCGGGGTAAGCTAATTTTCCGGTTATGATATACAATTTGCAATAGAGAATAGTTTGTCAGTGATTGCTGCCTTCTCACCGACCGAACAAACTGCGCACATCGCACACATTTCGATGTGAACTGACCAATCGAAACACTGTAATTCATTTGGAGAGAATGAATAGCTGTCAAATAGCGACACCATGGAGCACAAATCATCGAAAACAGTAATGTGGTTACCTCAGCCAGTTGGACAGTTGGGTTAGACCGATCCAAACGCAGAGGTCCGCTTACTTGATGACCTGTTGGGCCGTGAGAAATCAAACCTCGAACTAAATGTGTGTATGGGGGCGGGGAGGGCAATGAATAGAATGAGTTAGCCGAATATAATCTGAATCCACAACACAAACGATAGGCTGTCGCAATGATATGCGTCACCAGACCTCAACGAAGATTGCAGTTATAACAATTGCTAGAGTAAGCCGGAATAAAACCAGTTTACGTTATTAGCATCGACTGGATTCGAGTCTTTTGCTCCGTTGCCTTCTTTTCCATCAATCACCAGCACTCTTATGCTGTTCCATACGGACTGGCCTAAAGAATGTTCCTGGAATACAAACCAATATATCAGACTAGGAAAACCCTTGAAACTGTTGCATTGCCGATTTGGAATTCGTCGGCGTGATGTTCGGTTCTGGTAACGGTAGTCCACCACCTGTTTCAACGCCCTATTCTCTCCTTCCTGTGCTTGTTTATTCAAATATTTTAACGATGGTGTGATTTCTTGGACCACTGCACCGACGGTGTTGCAAACACTTTTTGTGTAATTCTCTCTGTTTCCCCCAGTGACCCTGTCGAATTGCATTGCATATATGTTATATCGCCCGCTTTCGATACTCCATGAGTTTCTACGTACGGTCTGTCCAGTGAACCTCTGCACGCGACTCCTACCGCTCCAGCGAGTAATGACAAATCAAAAGACGGCAAAATAGCACGCCAAAAACGACAGCATATTTACGGGAATTAACAATGCGGGATTTGAAATGGATATAGAACATTCCCGAATTCGGGCGTCCAGTTAGGTTCATGCCTTGAAGGGCCGATTAGGTTGCCAGATTCATCATTGGCCTGATTTGGGTCAGACTGCAGATAACTGCCCGATTAGAGAAAGAGGGTTAAGCGTTGTGTGATCCTGAAGTTTATTCATTATTCGATTCGACCTGATGTGCTGGAATTAATAAGCGACTTGCTGACAATATATTTCACACCATCTATATCCCCATATTTTGCTGACAACTAAATTCGAATGATCGTCAGAAACGACCCCAACTGAACTGTGCACGATCGGGATACTATCACTAAAGAGAAACAGATCTGTGCCAACAGTCCATAGATCAGTTTGGTAAAACCAGCAGTGGTTAAACAGCCATCATAGTGAACTTCAGATCCTTTTGCCTCGGGTCGGAATCCTGCTACAAAGACCGGTCACTTTTTCAAATTGGGAGCCTCAAAATGATCGCGACCCCGTTCCTGAAATATTGTACGATCATTATGAAATAAAAAGGATGAAAACAAAAGAAAACAGCAGTGCATACAGTATCGAAAAGAAACCTATAAAAACACTAACCAGCGGGCCAAGTACAGAGTGTCATGCTACCCAGGTAGGTAGGGTTCACGAGACACACTATTTAGTGATCAGAAACATCAGGACACATGGTTGTATCTCGTAATAGCTTTCCCGAATTCCTTAAATTTTCGGCTTCGTTCTCAGCTGCCATGTGTAATACTTACTTTTGCACTATCATCTCCTGCTGGAAGACAGTTCGGCTCAATGAATATCACGTATCATAGTTGACCGTGCGCGGCGGTTGGACGCGAGTTTGGCGCAGATCGCGACCCAGTTTTTTTCCAGTGGCGGGGAACACAGACCGACCGTAAGCCCAGGCGTCCTACATCCTTCTCGAAAGTGCTCATTCAAGTTGTGAGCTGACCACCGGGGCAAACGCCGTCGAAGGAAGGGTTGGGCACGGAGTGTTTGTTGGGTTAGTTCCGTCCAAGGTCATCGAAGTCGACGACGTCGAGAGAAGACAGAGTTCGTCCATTTCAAGGCATTGTTATCCTAACTTCGTCCTTGCATATTTTAGCGCTTCAATTTACTTTTAATACGGGCCACAAGCACCAATGATCAAACATATCGAACGTTTCGCTCTGAGTGGTCAAGTTTTGCAGCGCCAGCTAAGTGCGGGGCGGATAGCGGCACGGTAGACACGTACTTTAGTTGCGGGCCTGATTACGTTTCAAGTCCACAACGCCCGCAGTAGTTGGAGAAATGCTTTCCTGGCGTTGTCGATCCACCTCCACCTAACCATTTGAAAGTAATGTAAAGCCTGGGTGCTTAAATGGTGAGACGGATTCGATCAATAAGACACTGATGAACAGCTGTTGAGCTGACGATCCTAGGAAAGTTGAAGAACACTGGTCTTTTGCTGTTTACTTTTAGCCCGATGGACTTCGCGAAGTCGATCCGAACAAGGACTGATTGGAGCGTGGTGAGGAAGTCTCCTAGTACAACAATGCCACCCGGGAAATATAGATCCAAGAAGTGCATCTGATCAAACCGCATACTAGGGCAGTTAGCCAGTGCATGACTCATTGCTCAGTCAATGGCGTAGTTGGGCGGCACCGGTGAAGAACGGCCCTTTCTCACTCCGTTAGTGAGTGCAAACTACTAAGATTCTTCGCCATGCACACGAACCCGCGCCCTGGTGGATGAAGAATATTTCCTCAGAAGCCTTGCAAGTTTATCAGGCTTTCCGTCAGAATTTTTTATCACTCAGATAGACTTCCAGTTAACCAAATCGAAAACGACCCGGAAGCCGATTAAACAGGCAGTGGTGGGCTGCTAGAATTTGCAGCTGTGCCCCAGTGTTCGACACAATGTGGAGATTTAATCCACGGAGCCTTTGCTATGGCGGAAACCCTATTATTCCAGTCGGATGTGGGGATCTCTCGTAGTTAAGTAGCACCATGCAAAAATATTTGTAGACACATTGATTGGGCTGGTTTCTCGGTAGTTCTCGCACACTACTTTTCCTCCTTTCTGGGGAATGGGCAACAGAACAAACGTGCCACTCCATAAAACGACAACAGATAGCTCCTGTAGACTTACGGCAATATGCTTTCTTTAAATTTTGTTACGTCACTCAGGATTGGATTGCACTAAGAGGTAACCAAATGAACGAACGGTTGACGCAATAGAGACTGAAACTGAACACCAGAGATTACAGACCAATCGGAAATCTGGAATTCAGAATTGGCACACGTTGTTCATGCCCTTAAACTAACTACCAATCTACAGCATAGTCATTCAGCTACATTTTGACGCTATATGTTGCTCACTATGGACTAGTAAATTTAAGCATTTCTAGGGTATTTGATCTCCATCAAATACTGGATGGCCCGGTGTGAGACAAATTAACAGTTATTCCGGGTGTGTTGCTGCATAATAAGTTCCAAACAATCACTATAGACCAAACCAATTCACTTCGTTCTTTCTTTTCTTTTTTCTTTACATCTTTTTATTATATACCAATAGTACAGTAAGTGCAAGTGGGGGGCTGCAGCCAGTTTAGGACTCAATAGGGAAAAGTGACCGGCGGTGGCGCGGGGGTTCGAACCCGACACAGGATGGTCTAAATTTGATGGCGTTGATCATTTAACCACCGCCGGTTAGTTAAACTATTTCCACCGGTAGCCTCGCAGTTGTGTGTTTCGGTTTTTGGTAGGCATCTTTCCAGAATGGAATAAATAGAAACATAAAGAACAAATAAAAAGGTTTGAGTAGGAGTTACACAGGCGAGGGAAAAGTAGGAATGAAAGTACGCCATTGAGCGCGGTACCTGATCATGTCGCCTATTGTTTCCAGCCATCCAAAGGACGGACCTCGTGAAATCCAAAACGAGGGTTTAACAGGTCTTGTATGATCAAATCAACTGGTCAGGGCTAGCATACCTTTTCCTCGGAAGAACAGAACTGTATGCTACCAGGTATGTCCCCAGGTCGCGCATAGAGAGATGAGCGCAGTTTTCGTGGTTAACTGTGAATGTGGACTCACCAAATAAGCGGTCGCGGACAATCAGCGGCAGTGCTTGAGGGTGTGGTGGTTCTTTCCTCTTGATTAGCAATCTCCGCTGCAAAACGCCACATTAACCTGTGAACAGCACTGTGGCCCGCTATAAAGTATGATCGCAGCTCTGTGCCGTGATCTTTTTTCCCGACAAGGTTTGCAAGAAGAGACAATAAACCGTAAAATGGTCACCGATTCATCTGGACCAACGCTGCTACCTTGTAGGAAGCGATGGCCGTACAGAGACTAGGGATGCATGCTCGAACAAAAAGGCCTACTCTGAACCGGGTGACCGAGTAGTACAACAACCCACAACGCAAGGAACAATGACAAATTATTATGACTGAATGTACTTCCAAGCACACTGACTCTTCACTCGAAAGCAAGCTCTCTTAAACCGTACACAACAAACTGTTTATCCAATCCCTCGTTTTCTCCCCACAGTTTATCAATTCCAAGGGAACTATATATATATATATATATATATATATATATATATATATATATATATATATATATATATATATATATATATATATATATATATACCTTTTCATTGTGTGATTGGTTGACCACTTTAACTCACTCTCAAACCGCTACTTGTCTCGGGAAACAATGCACCTCGAGGAAGTCTACCTTTGGGCATGCGCAGCGCATCCCAGCCACCGTAGCCTGTTCAGAATAAGCGCTGGGTCTGGAGACTGATCTCTGGTTCATAACAATACACTCAACCTCAGAAATGCTGATACGGATGATGCCACATATTTGCGTGTCTTTTATCCGCATCGGCCACATGAACAATACAGGAGGACAGGTCTGAGTACTGCAGTACACACTGAGTTCCTGATGGGAAAATGGATGGTCCGTCCATCAAACTATGGAGAATAGATGGTGCGACCGATTTTGTGTCACCGGCACAACGGCATGTTTCTTGACCGTCTTATACATGTGTCCCGTGAAACAGTCCGTGTTGATCCAGTAGTTATCCTAGTCATATTGAGTACCGACGAGTCAAAAAGTCTGTCTAATCAACTCACATCAGTGACCTAAACAATTCTGCTGCATCCTGTGTAAGAATCAAGGCTATAAAAATGTTAGAACAGACCACACATATAAGTTTTAAGTGAAATGTGAGAAAGGGAAGATGGTAATTTAAAAGGTGTCTATACTCACTTGCCGAAGAGCTACTAGCTACGTTGATGAGGGGGCGCACTTGATGGGGAACACTCAAGTTAACTTGGGGAGTCTGAGTTGACACAGAATTGTCCATCTCTCTGAGAAATTCCTTCAATTGGACGGCATGCAACAGACCGAAGATATAAGGAACGGAAAAATGAACAGGTAAATAAATTAACCGAATGGATAAGGACATGACACCAACATTCTATCTTGAGGACACGACTCATCGTGGAGTAACCAAGACATTGATGATGACCTATGCATAAAATAAAATTTTCGTTTGATTTCGTTTCGAAGAGCGTATTTCCTTAATATTGGAGGTTTTGAAGCTAAACCAATTTGATTGCATGTGTACAACACTTGAGAGAGTAAATCAGTATGACTTTTGTGGGGCGGTTATCATCAATGAACTACAAAGAAATAACAATTTCATGGATAGGATGACCTCGGTTACTTAGAATTCGACAAATAAGACCAAAACGCGTGACACTGATCTGGTGTGGGAAATCACCTCAGCCCTGATGAGTCTCGATGAGTAAAAAACCGGTGCCGCGGAAGCATCCACGAAAGTTAGGTGTTGTTCATTACCATGGTTCTGTATAATTTACGAGAATAACTTTCTGTGTATGTTTTGTTTTATAATGATTATATGGTGTTCAGTGAAGTCGGTGTCCCTACTAGAAGAAATCAGTGTTTACAGCTTACCCTTTTCGACTCCGTTGAATGCATGATCCCTTCCGGTTTTCTTTCAGAGGAACATCACATGCATCTGACCGAGTCACGACATGCAAGGAACCACACATGTTTGTTCAGGACTTAGATCAATGTTAACCATTCTTACTTGACTTCAACTCGAATGTAATAATAAAGATAGCCCGGAGAACTCCGCACGATTCAGCCGCCGAAAGTGAGGATGATATTGCCCAACGCAAAGTGGACAGATTCACATAAGATGTGACACAGTTCTACATGCACTTTGAGTCTTTAAAATATAAGATGCCTCTGAAGAGTACAATGTAACTTTCAAAAAGGACTACCAATGGTGAAGGACTGTAAATATTGAGAAGTTTATCTACATGTAGCAGCCACATGGTTCGATTTATTTCACGGTGGTAACGAACGGGTAGTTAACAGTCAAACGGAGAAGCTTTGTGAAGGAAAAACTGAGGCTTCCAGAAAGGATCATTCTCCTTCACCTCATCCACGGGAAATCATGACAGGCGCTTCACTCGTCCTGACCGATTGCAACGGAAATATAAAACAAAATAAATGCAGCATATTATCAGAGACATAGAACCCACTCGTATGACTAAATCTTCCGGATAGGGATCGAACGGTGCCTGTGAACAAAGATTCACACGGAAATGATCACTGCTAGCGGTGGACGACGAATTCCCGTGAGCGATTCCACCAAACATACCATGTGTCGAAAATCCCACAGAGTGATTACCGCGATTCATCATACACGCCCACACACTCTCCGACGCGGAGCTAGCGACGATGAAACAACTGCGAGGAGGTCGGAGTAGAAAAAACGTGCCGACTGAGAGTCATGTCGCTAAACAAGCGGATTGTAAACAAAGCATCGATATGAATACACGATTAGACAGCTATATATTACGTAAAAACACGTCAATGACAGTCGAAGTTTTTCTATTGGTTATGACGAGAAAAGAATAAGAATCGGTGATCATCATGGAGATAACTTGACACATAACAGCGGATTACGAAAGGGATACCAATTAAGCTGGGTATGACGTAAAATAATGAGGAGATGCATGCAATATGAAAAATACAACTGATCGAGAAGATAAACGGACGTTATATGGAAACAATGAGAATAAACATAAATGGTCCTTTCTCACTGTGAATTTGAACTGTGAAAACCAACACCGAATAGGTGACCTACGTGGACTAACAGACCCATTCGTCTATGCGAAAAGGATCAACAAACAAGTATGTATCAAGTCATCAGAGTACGGAGTTGGATAATGAAAAAAAGTCAAAACTAAATTTTTCTATCTAGATATTCGCTGCTGGAGGTGCCCACGTGTTGAATTTACTAGATTCTAGGGCCTTATGAGTCCGAACTCGGACAAGGAGCTATCTGCAGACGCTTCATCAGTTTTCAGTCAACGCTGTGGATGAGCTTTCGGACGCAAATTTTTGGCGAATGGCATTCTTTTTATTATTCGACTAGGTATGCATCCTACCTCAAAACACTCCCTT
Organism: Fasciola hepatica; assembly: GCA_948099385.1. Classification (NCBI taxonomy): domain Eukaryota; kingdom Metazoa; phylum Platyhelminthes; class Trematoda; order Plagiorchiida; family Fasciolidae; genus Fasciola; species Fasciola hepatica. Next base: position 12,539,701 of record CANUEZ040000019.1, read on the forward strand.
GTTCCCTCAGTTACGCTTACACGTGGAAATTGTAGACCAGTGTACGGTGTTATCACGATAAGCTGAAGCACGTGATTAGTGTATGCTCATAATTATTTTCGGTTATTAAAAGGAAAATGAACATTTTCGTCAGGCATGGGTTATATCAGACAGCTGGCTACCCTTTTTGCATATTATTTTTCTTGTTTTTGTTAACAGTGTTTATTATGCTCAAAAACCCATATCGTGCGTATCGCACGAATTCACCTATCATATCGAAAACAGTCATTCAAGGACATGCCACGTGAACCTATTCATTTTTCGCAATCCAACCTGTACCAGTATACGAATGATTACTAATGAATTTAGGCGAAATTATGGGGTGCAGTGTTTTTTTCAAATTCCAACACTGAAAAGTTAAGCATTCACGATCCGTTGGATCTGTAGTACTCAGGAGATTACACATTATCAAACAATCCAGATAACACACTGAGGAGGATTCCCACAAACCGAAGGATCTATATGATACTATATCATTTCAATTTCAAATGAGGCCCCCAATCGCGCCGCTCTCCAAACACAGAAAAGTGGATGCCTTTTACTTTATTACATACTTGCGCATGAGTACAATGGAAAGGATATACCCCAAAGGCACAAAGGCTTACTGCACCATCAGGGATAACCGGCAACCAGACCCTGAGACGGAGTGGAGAACCACGTAGGGTCCCAATAGGTCAGGTGTGGTAACAAGCCGGATGACAGTGGGTTACTGTCCACCGCGGCGACTCGTCACCTGCGCATCAATTATTTTTATAGCAAATAGAAAAGATCTTAGCAATATAAGTCATGGTTCCTGACCACAGTCACACGCGAATATTAATATAGTTTCGCTACATGACTGGAACAGAGTACCTGTTTCTTTATCTGGTTGTTAATTAAGTTGGCGGCTTCTGACACGTCGGACTGCATACCATGTCCGCGACTTACCACTTTGATCCTTACTCTGGGACCTGCTGGTTCTAAACAGCCCTTTTCGCTGTACTCGTGTCTTAAAATGGAATTCGAAAAAAGAACCACTTACTTGGCCACTCAAATCAGATACACGAGGCGCGCCAAAGCGAACTGGTCCTACACCTTGGTAACTTCACAAAAACTAAAATAAAGTTTGGTGGAAGGAAAAGCATCAGATCCCAGGTTGACAATTAATCAAAATATAATTTCAGTTGTATAATAGTGTAATCAGCGAATCCGGACATTGTATGATGCATGAGTAAGAAATTATACTCTATCTCTCATATTAAAGTAGCACCCACTTGTCTGCCTAATGCTGAGTTATGTAGTGGCAGTTAGCTTCGTTCTTCTACATAGCTTCTGCGGTTTGAAGCAACGAAAACCGTCGTGTCTAAAAAGAATGCCTCGGGTTGAGTGTAAACACCGAACCCATGAAACTGAAAGTCGTCAAATATTGAGTAAATGACAAACCTCGCCATGTCAAGCATCAAAACTGAGAGAGTTATACGGGTTTGCACAAGTTACGAACGTGTCTGGATGAGCTGCCTCGATATGGACCTTCTGTTGGTACGGGAGGCCAGTTTACTTCAAAAAATGAAATTCTTGGGCATGGCCGCATGTCATGACCAGTAGCGCTGTTGTATCTTTACCTAACTACATCCACCGTTGTTTATGTTGGCAATAATCCCTCATTATTTTCAGCCACAGTATTTTTTTCTTACAAGGCTTTCAGTGGGAGAAAAATAAACAGTCTGATCAGAATCCAAAGTAAACAAGACGATGTTTAAACATGGAAATCTCATACACATCGAAACCACTCAATAGACGAAAACAAGCTGTTATCTAAAAGTCATCTAATCCCCCTGTATATTTTCAGTAAATCTTAAATAGAGAATCTACACGCACAAAACCATCTCCTCGAATCACCCAGTGGAATTTCGGATTTAACAAGTCGTCAAAACGTGAACACGTGTATAAAGAATCAGTTCATACGGACTAAAGGAATGTGAACATTTCCATCACTATCTTGAACTTTTATCCGGAACAACACGGACAACAGGTGCCTGTGCTTACGAGACCAGCATTAGGGTTCTCCGTGAACTATGCATACAATGACCCAGTGCTACGCAATGGGTTACTCTGAAGAAAGTCAAAAACATCTTAGATCTTCACTGTGATCAAGAATTTGATGCGTTCCATAGGATTCAGTTCAATCTTTTCAACCATCAACCTCGCACTTCTGTGCTCTGATTTGGGGTACTACCTCGCAGCACCGTCAATTCAAGACCAAAAAGAATAGAAACATAAAGTGAAGAGGACCGAAAACAAAGTAAAAATGGAAATATTGAAGGAGGATAGACCACATGCAACTACGTCACAGGCCGCTACACCTAGCCATATTACTGATTGTTTCCAATAATCTCGTAAGCGAGTCTCGTGGACCCCAACCCTGGAGTCTAACGCGTCCTACTTGGTCAAGCCCACTGGTTAGGGTTTTCATACCTATTTGCCATGTCATAGACTGATCACCTTGACCTACCTCCCAACCATTACCTGCCTCGGAGAAAAGCGTACGCTGAAGAAATCTGTAGGTGGACATACGTAAAACATGTCCCAGCCGTATCAACCTCGTTAGATTCAGTACTTGTTCCACTGTCTGACTCTGGTTCCCAACATCCAAGTCCAGCATTGCTGATACGGTGTTCCCACCATATTTCAGTAATGCCTCGGAGACTTCGATGCTCGAACACCAACAGTCTTCATCTATCTTTTATCCTTATCGGCCGTGTTTTTGAGCCGTGTGAAAGAACAGACCTAATCGCCACACTATACACTCGACCCTTGACGAACAATCGTATGTCACGCCGACGCAACAAATGGCTGAGGTTAGCAAAGTCAAACGCGCCTTCTATATACGCCATGACACTTCATCCAATATCTGCCCACCTGGTGAAGTGTAACTGCCCAGGTAACAAAACTTACCTACTTCAGCAACAGCTTCCGCTGCCAAAATGAGATTTAGTGCAGAGCCAACACAGCCCTGCAACAGCATTTTACACTTTGAAGGTGCATCCCAAACATTGCTCCACTGTTGGTTAGGCTATCTAAGAAAGCTTGCAACTCACCTGGATCTTCACTCTGAAGAACAATACTGTCCAAGTATTCCAAGTCAGACAATTTACTGCCTGAACAAATATCGATGCCACAATTCTCACACGAGTATACGGCTATCTCGAGAATCAATTCAATTGCAAAAACTGAAGAGGAAGAGCCAAAAGAGGTAACCCTGACGAACACCACTTTCCGTGGCGAACTAGGGGGAAAGATTGCCATAAGCACGAACTCGGCTCCGGCTATTAGCACACAAGCATTAGAAAACACAATTGAATTTCTCTGGCACGCCCTTCAATGAGAGACAGTACCTGAGAACTGTGAGGTCGACTGAATCGAACCCCGCTTTCAGACCAAGAATGACAGAAGTTGTGGGCCTATTGAAGATGTGCCTATATTCTAAGATCTGTCGAAGCTTAACGATGTGGCCGATACAACCCCTACCAGTTCTGAAACCGGCTTGATTAGTACGCTTACATCTTTCATGGAGGTTGGATAATCGGTGGAGAATCAGCCTGATGAGCAGTTTGGACGCAATACGTACAAAGCTAATTCCTCTGTGATTTTCACAAGATCTGTCACCTTTCTTGTAAATCGGCACAATCACCGATTCACACCATTCCCTGGAAATCTGCTCACTATCCCAAACAATGCGGAGTTTTGTTAACTCCGAAACCGAGGCTTCGCCTCCATCCTTGAAAAAAGATAGAGACAACCCATCCGGTCCAGCGGCTTTGCACCTTTTCAAGCAACCTACCTCTTGCATAACTTTCGTTTCTGATGGAGAAGTGATATCTACCTGCATCAGTTCTCTGACCAGGTACATACGGAAAATCAATTGTAGAATTGGGCCAACTGAATTGTTCCTTAAAGTACTCCGCTCAACGGTCCACACGACGTCTCTGAGAGAGAATCGGTGAGCCGTCGGATTTCTTGACTGACTCACTTACACTGGTACTTCCAATCAAACGCTGAAGGCTGCGACTACTGCCAACAGAGAGAGCCTTTTCCATCTTCCTACATTTCGTAATCCACTACTGCTCATGGTCATTTCTCACGCTTTTAGTCACTTGGCCTCTCAGGGAATTAAGCACTTCGTTGAATGTGGCATCCGGAGGGATGGATCTGCAAGTATCTAACAGAGCAACTAATGTCGAAGATATTCATTGATTGTGAGGCCTACTTGAACCAGAGTCTTGTGTTACACTGGAAGCGGCATGCAAGACTTTATTCAGCTGTTGCCAGCGTTCCCCTGGGTCGAGCACATCCAGCTGCATCGATAAGCGTGTGGACGGCTCTGTCTGAAAAGCAGATTGTCGGTTATCATCTAAAAGCAACGGCGAAGGACAGGTGGCTTTGGCACGACCACATACGAAACGTAAACAGAAGCGAGCATGTACCAAGACGTAATCTTAGCCCACAGCCGTAGACCAAAATGAACGATAATCTTTAACTGATCCACTCCAGCGGTGACCAATCACAATATGGTCAATCTGGGTCCGACGTCGTGAAGATGTAAAAAGACACCATGTCAGTCAGTCCATGCCGCTTCTTCTGGCAGAATTTTGTACCTGCCAGAAACGATCTGTGATCAGAGCACAGCTGAATGAGACGGTCGCCGTTGTCAGTGTGACTGGCCGTGATAGCAAATGGGTCTCCAATGGGGCTTTCGGAGCCCTATAAACAGCCAACTTGGGCGTCGAAATCCTCAGCAATGACCACCACGTCCGTTAAACGAACGCTCCGAAGCAGCTGAGACAAAGCCCGACAAAATTCATCCTTCGTCTCAGAGGAACTGTAGTCAGTGGGCGCATAAACATGCAAGACAAACAAGCCTTAGCACTTCGGTCTGTTGCTGTTGACACGTCCGGAACCATAAGACCGAACTGCACACAAACGACTACTGACTGAGACCCAGTGCAGCAGTGTACGCTCAGCTCCATTGCGCAAAGCGATCCCGACGCTGGCGGACCTACAAGCACTAGACACCGGATCACCATACACAGAGCAAAGCGAGAGACCAAGGTTGCATCTGATGTGCGAAAAGTGGTTAAAGGGAAGTGAAGTCTTGTGTGCACGTTTCAGAAACATAGCATACCTCTACTTTGAAAGTTCCAAGAGTTCCAACGAGGGCAGCTTGTTGCCCCATCTGACAGTGTGCGGATGTTGAGGACAGAAAAGTGAAGTGAACATTTAGGCTTAAGAGGTGTGTTTGATTCATGTCCTACCCCCGAAATACCGACATATTCGCAGATGCAAAAACCCGTGGGGTGTTGCATCGGTCTTAAATTGAAGGAGAGAAGTTGGTAAGGTCTTTTGAAGGAAGAATGCTCGACGTTCATGAGCAAATCATACATCGCGGTTGCCCACATTGCAGAAGGGGTATTTTTGAGAACCCTAATCGGGTCTGAGTCTCTGACTCAAAAGTCTGACCCACAAGGCAATGGCACGTTAACCCAGCACAAGAACGGGACCGAAGAATCCGTGAAGGAACTTATCCTGGTCTGTCACGTGAGACCTTGAAAGTATCGTTTTTTGTCTTCGCTAATGCTGTTTACTGATCTGCTTTTCGCATTCAGTCCTTAGCCCCATGCACCCAATGGAGCAAGCGGAACGTGGACGGGGCAGTATCCTTTGGGTCGGGAGCTGCTCAGCTTAGGCGGGCGATAACTGCTCAATGAAGTGCAATGACTTCTCCCATCGTCCAGAGAAACCCCAGGTACACCACTCCTTCATTCACCTAGTGAAGGTTTTTTGTCCCATGACCTGTTTTCATCCGTGTTTATTCACTAAGGGGCCATCTCTAAGGGCGCGGTGGTTAGAACCAGGTGTTGCCCAAGACGTAGTTCACAGATTGGACTTCGTCCGGCCTCTGCCCATTGACCAGTCATGCATGATTGCATCTCCGGCTTAAGGAAGCCATCGTGTAAAGCTCTTTGGGTCATGGAAACATGCAAGCCATCACATCACGCCAAGGTGCAGTTTCGTCGTGATAAGATGGGCGAACCAGAGGTCAGTCACGGTGACAAACGCTGAATCTAAACAGGCTATAACATGCGTCACGCATGTTCACATACAAACTACCTCGGTGAACATTGTTCTCCGATTGAGTTAGCGGGTGGACTGTAGATTGGGGTGATTACACCATGGCAAGGAGAAAGGTATGAGGACCTTAACCAGTGGGCTGGGCCGTGCAGGACGTATTAGGTTTACAGGTTGGGATCCACGAGACCGGCCCATCGGATAGTTAGAGACATTAAGTGACATAATTAGTTGCTGCGGTCCGCGGTGCAGTTGCATTCGAGACCTTTCTCGCGTTCGTGATTCCTAATAATTGTCTTTACTGCTAGTTTGATCCTAATGCTTCTATTCGTTTTGCTCTCGAATCGATGCTGGGAGTTAGAATTCCAAACGATAGCACAGAAGCGCGAGGTTAGCAGTTGAAAGAACTGAACCGTAGTACAGGGTTGAATGCCGATATATATCAAGGGGCGTAGTGAGACACACGACAGCAAACGATATGAACAACTGGCGACTGTGAGTAAAAAATACGTGTATTTGTTCACGAAGACACAATGAAAGAGTAACAGTTGTAGAAAGATCGGACGGGTAAAAAAGTTTGTAAACAATATCACCACACAAAGAAGAGTCCATCATGTGTCATGGTCGTCTATCGCAGCTGAATCGTGGTCACGTGAATGGATAGTTGTGCCCGCAAATCATTAAACAGCCTAATTAAGCCACTAAAAGACAGGGAGATCTGCTTGAAAATTACTCCAACTGAAGGCGGGTCTTCAAAAGAAAGATGTCCAAAGTGCGTAACTGTTGAAGTAAGAGTTTTTCCCCATTTTTCAAAGGCCACGTTTAATGGTGCCAGCGATCCGGGATAGATCTGCGAATGAAAATTTGATCATACAACAAATTTACAGCTGAACAAATCGTGGTCGAAACCGAGGCTAATTACCGTATACACCAAAAAGCAGTCAATATTGTGGAACGTAACAGAACCGGGTCTCTTCTATCAGTAATTATGATCACACATTCTCTGAACGTTTTCATTGCAATCATTTTCCATCATTGTGTTGACATAGGCAAAAATACTGGTCACAGACTATCAAGTCTGAAATAAGAAATTCGAACCCAAGCCACACTGGTGGCATTTCGCCATTCCGTTGATCGTTACCACTTGTGATCTATGGGGGCCTTACGTGATTCTCCAGCACAAGTTTCTGGATCATAGGATGTTTTTTGACGGCTCAACGGGTTGCGGATAAGCACTTTCCAAACCGGTGGTAGACGAGTAGTTCAAAGCGTTTATCACTTCGGAGATTAGAAGTTCCAATCCCGTCATTGCTGATTACTTTAGTGTTGGGCATTAATTCACTGTCACCCGATTCCCTACCACGACCGAACTATGGGACCTTATGTGGCTTTCTGCCACTCCAGAACTCAAAGTTAGACTACCGGTTATCCTTAATAGTTCAGTGGGCCTTTGAGGCTATGGGGTACACCCTTTCCACTGCACTCCTGTGCAAACGTAACAAAACACCCTCCAAAGCATAAGCACAATATAAGAACTGTATAGAACTATACGATTACTGTCAACTGCCACACTATACGTTGAATTATTTCGTTCCAAAGCCGTTTATTGACCTCATTATGATCGCAAATATGACTAGTGAGGAAGTTACCAAACAATGTTTGCTTGATCTACGAGTTCCTCCCTTACCGCGTGAGGATTTTAAGCCTACCGCAAATGACTGTCTATATTTTGTAAAAACATAAGAGAGGAACATCAACCTAAATTCCAACTTAACAGCAGTTTACTCAATGTGGCGCTAGTTTCTTGAAATTGTGGAAAATTCAGCATCCGACACAGGTTACCGTGAGATGATGAGGTGGATATATGCACAGGGCACGATTGTGCATCTATAATTGCATAGAAGTAGCGCACGAAATCTCCGACTTACCACATGCATAACCCATTGCTTTTTCGTATCCCGGGTAGCTTGTAAGTACACTCTGGTCACTGTTTCTTCGAGCCGATCTCGAGGGGAACCGCTCAAATCAACCAAACCATGACACGTCCCGAACGGGGTCGTTGTGTTGATAAGCCGGCCTAAAGGGAATCTCGGAGGCATGTACGTGTGGTAGAATATATGCACCGGACAGTCCATTGAGTCTGATCGAGGAATAGGAACGGATTTCAGGTAGGAAATGACTCCGGCTTGATGGAACCAACCGAAGAGGAGTGTAAGACAGAACTGTTGCAGACACCACGAGATAAACAGAACAAACAGCAAGAGCTGGTAGCGTTTTTGGTTACTTATCCTGTCCGCAAACTGTTCCAATCGCCTACCAGCCAAGGTTAGAATAAACGGGACGAGGGGTAGAAGAAAACGGGCTTCCTGATGTGGAACACAAGACAGAAATGCGAGTGGCAATGCTACACAGATCCACAAAAGTGTCTGACTACTTCGAACTGTACACGGGGGCCACAAGGCCAGAAAGCCTACGACCGGACCAAAAATCAGTGGTATATTTACGAAGAGATGTAAATAAGGAGGATGCAAACCGTGTTCAGATAGATGCTCGGTACGTGAGTTGTACCGTGCAAAACGACATGGGATGCACAGTAAGTTCACGGGTGATTGCCAAACAAACGGATCCGATCCGGTGAAGTAGACAGTGTCCACGTGCAGACACACCTGAATTGTAATCGCAGCAAACAAGATAGCCAGTGAACCAGGAAACAAAGTGTGATGCTTGTATCTATAAAGCAGTACACATATTTCGCATAAAGCTAACGGAAAGATGAATAGTAGATAGGTGGTGCGAAGAAATGTGGCCCAAACCGACAAAATTGCCTGTGTACAGAGGACAGCGGTAATGGCGAGTAGGCGGTTATCTGAGGTCTTCAAATCACGAATCACAATTAAAGCAAGCAGAGAAAACAGGGCCACTGAAGCCATTTCCCAAGTGTTAGCGAGTGTACGTCCGGCGAGCAACAATCCGCCGAATGCGGTAGAAGCATATAGTAAGAGAGCCATCGGCGGGGCAGTTGAGAAAAAGCATCGACGTCCGCGACTGTTTGGTCGGCGAACGTAGGCACAGGCAATGAGGATGAATAGGTCCACAGTCATAGAAAACAGGACCGTTTGGAAACGAACTGGGAACAGAACACGGGTGATTAGATCACCATGGTTGAGATCCAAGTAACCTTTTCCGTTCGTTTGTTTTTTCGGATGGGGGAGCAAACAGTATGAGGACAAAAATTAGTTTCAAGTGAATAACTACTAATGACTTTCTAGAAGCACAATGATGTCCAACGAACGTTTTTCCTGTATTAACAATATAAATCAACTTTATTACGGTTCAGATTTCCTCATGATCGGTATACATGAAAAAACCGGGTCACAGAGAGAACGAGAACATTCGCTGAATATCAAAGTTGGTTTCATCCCGCTGAATGGATTCTTATTCACCACTCTCTCGTGAATATGAACACCGAAGACGTGAAAAACGAGAGATCCACACAACAAATAAATAGTGCTGTGATAGAGTGATGCATGCCCACAGGTAAATCAGGTTTCAGTAGCTGGGAAGGCGGCTGATTAGATAAGTACAGTTGACTGCCCTTAGCGAACCAGATGAGACGACTGCACACTGAGCCCTCCTGGTGATAGTCCAGTAGAAATCCTAGTAACCACCAATGAAATAAGAATTGGACCACAATAAACACCAACATCACAGCGGATTGAAACATGGAAGCCGGTGCATCTTTAGGCAAGAGATAGTTGCACAAGAGTAGGCTGTCTATTGCGATCAGACTATCACATTATAAGGACAAATAAAAATGTTTAGAACCTTATGATGCTTGTTCGCATCATAAGATGAGTCAAACTTTTTCACTGCGCTATCAGGTAATCTATAATGTAAGCAAATTTTATCAGCGTATCACTTCAACCAGAAAAATTACGTACTGATGTTTCCTATTAGAAATTGTATCATTCTGCTCGCCTAGGAAATAGTGTGTTAACCATAACGTAAACTGCTTATGAGATACAACACTGAATGGTCCATTCTGATTTCACGGTAGAGCCCTAAAAGGTATGCCAATCACCCTAAGTGGATAAGAAAAGGTAGTGATCCCCCCTCACGATGTTCAGGACGAATGGGTACGGAACAAGTCTCGCATGAAAACGAACAGGCTGAGGAAAAACTACAAACATGCGACTTACTTGTTGTTGTTGATTCGAACACTGAGGGCAAAAGGGATTTGGAGACCCACAGCGGGAAATGTATGAGTGGACATAGACCAGCTATCGAACGCAGAGGTCCTTTGTCTGAATTCTGAAACTCCCAGGAACGAAACACATCCAAACCGTAAACATCACCAGCACCGATCTCGACACCTTGGAAAAATTCATCCGGATGCAAGTAGCCCGGTTGGACAAGAAGCACCAAAATAAAACGCAATATCAGAAGTGCAAAGTATACTGTCCATCCAAGAGGGCGATAAGTGGGACGTACCGACGGTTCTTTCATGGCTAATAAGGGAAGCAATGGTTTTGTCACGAGTTAAGGCACAGAGGTAAATCTGACCAAGTCAATAGAAAGAAAAACTTTTGACAGGAAATGGATATTTATATGGACAAACACATGGTATTTACAAATGACTGCGCATTTCGCCTTGCTATGGGATACAAGAAACTTCAGTCTTTTCACGCTTAGTCCTAGGTTGATCCTCATTCGGAAGATTTCCGTTCATTTCGGCACAGACATGATGTTTATCATCTGAGTGTGAAGCTTTGATATCACATTTCGCCTTTCCTGGCCAACTTTTGACTATTCGAATATTCTCGCCGGCAGTTGGATGTGGAAGGATACGCCAGGGGGAAACGTCTGAAGGACTGGAATGTTCAGATCTGAAAGAGGTTCGCCGAAAAAAGCAGAATAATTGTGACAATAGCAAACGTGTGAAAAATGAAGTTCCAGTGACGGAAAAGTCGGTAAACAAACTGAAGAGGATAAATTTAACGTTTGTTCGTGTTATCACTCGGTTTGTCCCTTTACGTGCTGAAACTGGGTAAAAACTAGGAAGGAGAGAACATGCAAAACGAACTTATGAAAGCTCAGCAGCGCATGCGAGATTAATGTCCACGAGGACAACAACAAAAAAAACGATTTAAGACAACTGGGGTACTCTCGAGGATCTTGGGTACGTCCTCAAAACCTACTGCCTGTACTACGGGGTTGGTCAATGGAATGCTATGTCCCATTTTTCACATCGGAAACTGTGGAGAGAATGAGAGTCGTTCCAGTATAATCTCGTCCATTTTACAAACCAGTTTATTTAAATGCATCTCAAAGTTCGTGTGTCAATCGCATCTGTAATTTGTCAGCAAATTAAGGTAAGTATCGAATTACTGTGGCATGAGTGTTGGACATCTATCCAAACGAACATCAACTGATTCCGTGTCTACAGACGTGGACTAAAATGCTAGTATCTAAGGTTTTGAAATTTATAACAAGGGTAGCCTGCTGCCCCTTTTAGTAAAGTGTGCGGATGTTGAAAGCGGCAAAGTGAAGGAACTGCTTAGGTCGGAGAATCAATTTACTTTTTTCTCCCGTCTCTGAGTTGCTGCCCCTACCGAGAGTTAGAAGTTCACGGTCGCGATCCACTGTGATCTTTCGCATCCATTCAAAATTGGGATGCGAAGGATGAAGAGCAGAGAGAGAAGAAATGTTTCCCGAGAGACCGCGGCTGCCTACATTGCTGAAGGGGTATTTTTGAGAACCCTAATCGGAGTCTTTGACTCAAAAGTCTGACCCACAAGGCAATGGCACGTTAACCCAGCACAAGAACGGGATCGAAGAATCCGTGAAGGAACTTATCCTGGTCTGTCACGTGAGACCTTGTAAGTATCGTTTTTTGTCTTCGCTAATGCTGTTTACTGATCTGCTTTTCGCATTCAGTCCTTAGCCCCATGCACCCAATGGAGCAAGAGGAACGTGGACGGGGCAGTATCCTTTGGGTCGGGAGCTGCTCAGCTTAGGCGGGCGATAACTGCTCAATGAAGTGCAATGACTTCTCCCATCGTCCAGAGAAACCCCAGGTACACACCACTTTCACGTCCATCTGGTGGAGGTATTTTGACTGGCAAACTGTTTGTCCCCGTGCTTGTTCGCTGCATGAGCGCAGTGGGTAGGACCAAGTGTTGCCTATCAAGTAGTTCAGAGAGTGAACTTCGTCTGGCCTACACCAATCGGCTCACCAGGAATGGTCGCATCTTCGGACAAACTGAGAGAGACGTTAGGAAATTTCACAGATGTTCGATTAGCAGGCATGTCAAGCTAGTAACGGACCACAAGCCATTGCTGTCAATCTTCGGTATTAAAAAATATTCCCGTCCATCCAATCGGCCGAATTCAGAGATGGGCTACAATTTTGAATCGACGCATGGCAGACCAACTGAGTTTGGACAAGTCGACTGTCCTTTAGTCGGCCACCGGCCCTAGTGAGATTTTTCTGGTTTCGAACTATTCCATTTTATTAACAGGAAACAACCGACTAATATATAGGAAGCAAGAGCGATTATCAACAATAGTACCAACACAAACTAATTAGTCCAAACTGGCCTCAGTTAACGTCTCTGCTGACTCGTGATACGGTCTTGGGAATAATGTACAAAGTAGCATCCCCAGCGTCACTCGGCTTTTTGTTTGAGATGGCACCCCTATCCAGTGCCCTACTAAGTACGATCTGCCGGATTATAGGAAGTTCATGTGTTGAGAGCCGATGACCGATCGAGCGGTCATATGCTTTTGGATAGCGGTCTCCCAGTTGAGGATGACTAACGGGTCCTAGTGAATCTTACCCACTCAGGAGAGCTGAGTAGGAGATAAGAGGCAACGGCATTATTTCAAAGCCGGCCACTTTTGCTTATGTCACTTTGCCGCTAAATAAAAAGTAAACGAGAACATTCGTGGAAGTTAAAAAACATTACGTGTGACTCACCTGAGGACAATGGTGGGTAAAAACTTCTCGGGGGAAGTTTTAGATTTAATCGAAGCACTACCCATGAACCAAGATGCGAGATTGTTGAGGACAACATCTGCCTTGGCGTGTATATTCAGCCACGCCCGTTTATCTAACTTAGTCTTCTGCAGATTGATAATAACCATCTTCGAAACAGGGCTTGAATCTTTCTCGTTTTTCTCTGACGCGTCAAGAAAACGACTCTTAGGCTTGGATGGCAACAAGGGCAGCGATGCGGCTGGATACATTTGCAGTGAAGTCCCGATGCACACATGAAGTTCAGCGCACCTGAGGGGGTGAACAGGTTAATCATTAGTGCGGTTATTAGCCTCAGTTGAATAAAAAGAAGTTTGGATATGACAATCCTTACTTGGATTTTTCTATAGCTAAATTGTAATCCAGCTCTGGTAGATCATTCTCCCAGTCCAATATGGTATCATGTAGCTTCCCACTTTGTAAGTATAATCAATGTAATCAGATACGTATTACCTACCGACAACGAAGAAATGACTCTCTGACGTAGGCACATGACACTCCGGTACGTTTGAGACCCATCGTTGCAGATGGAGTGGATCTGGCATAGAGTGTACTGCACACTGGACAGCGCTCTAAAAACATATCTCCGTGTAAAATGGACAATCGATCTCTAGGAAATCCTGAACGCAAATGTAATCCATCAATATTTTGAGTTATCAGATAGTGTACCACACCTGAAATTGGAGTGTAGTATAGTCGAAATGAGAATGAATGAACTCACCGTGGCGTTCAAGATCCACCAGGACACGGTGTGCTGCGGAAGGCACAGCATGCTCAAAGGCTATAGATTGGCAAGGCGATTTCCCCAGCTGCTCCATGGTCCACACACCTAGGTTCAGCTAAAATGACGGGTAAAATGTTTACCATTTGGACCTCGGAAGTCTGGGATACCAGATGATGTACTGATTCCAGCACCCGTATGGATCACAGTGAATTGCGACTTGCGCATAAGTTGGTAAAGTTCATTTAACTTTTCATCCAAAATATTTGCACTATCTGCATATTCCGGTAGACCACAAACGCCCTTGTTTGCATAGTATGACAACCCGGAAGCGTAACCAATTGACATTAGTCTAAAAGTAGGGACAAGTTAGCATTTATGAGCAAACATTTCTCTAAAGATATGATGTGTAAAAACTCAGGAACCCATGCATTTTGGTTCCTGGAAGGGCATCATCATCGTACAACGAAAGCGACAGGGACAAGGAAGCGCACCTCAACGAATTGTCTTGTCCGTCATTAGTAATAAGGAACGGTAAAGCTGGATATATATATATATATATATATATATATATATATATATATATATATATATATATATATATATATATATAATCTCCTATTACTCAATTGCAAGAGTCGCACCGATCCAGCAAGGTAAAAAAAATTTACAACTACCAACGTACTGCAAGCAAAAGTGTCTATTAAAGACACGCAAATTCAAGTTTAAAATTCCCAAATTCTCTGCCGTTTTAACCATCTGTCTGTTTGATTCGGATATTTTCAACTGGCTTCAGACTATTCTTGATTATTTGCCTATATAAATGAGAATTTCTTCTTTTACATTATATTTCGTTACCTTAATCACAGAACGCATGCAAAGTTGATTTTATGGAAAGAAGCCGCGGCCGACAGATGAGAATTGTTTCTCCTAGTCTTTGGTGTGTATTGTTCAACTCTCCTTTTTATAAACGATGACACTTCATACGATATCCCACCGCCGAGTGGAATGCAGTCACCTGGAGTGACCCTATCACATGGTGGATCAGTCAGCGAAGACGATGATCCCTCTCCCCGACAAAGATGACACTTTTGGGGCGCTTTGTCCTTTTACCTGAGTTATTCTGGCCGTTTTTACCATCATAGGTATAGTTCTTACTGCTTCCACACTTTCGGGTCCACGTCGAAGTTGTACTAGCAGACAGAACCTGGGACTGAAACTATTCACCTTGTTCAGTCCAGTTCAAATCCCCATTAGGCATGCACTAGATGCAGTGGTTCTGTTTGCCATCTTTCGGCATGAACCTGAGTCAGAAACCATGCTAAACAAGTGCATGAAAAATGTACAAATATTCGTATGAAGTGTGTGAACAGAAGTGCCACGAATCACGACATAAATTCGTATCCTCCAATGTATCCAAATTTTATTTTACTATTATGCGACTAACTTCTGCGTGAAGCTAAGCCGGCTTCTTGAATGTCTCCGATGACGGCTTTCCATTCGTTGAGCTCCGTAGCAAGGTCAGTGATACAAATTTGTTAATGTGTTTCTGCTTCATAATTCGCTTCTATGTCGTTTGCATCGTATAACATTTCGCTTGTCTTTTTTAGCTCGTATGCCTCGTTTTTTTGGTTGATTAAATCCTAACAATTAGGCGTTATCTTCTGAGTTTTCATTCCGTTACCCGTTCATACGTTACAATTTAATCGACCAAAACAATGGACCGGCAACCGCGCCCGGATCGTTTTGATGCAGACCCAAACACCCCAAATGGCGCTGACTGCTAGGAACATTGGTATTATACCTCTCCAAACTTTTGTGGATGGGTCAAAGAACACCAACCAAACAAACTCAAAACTCTCATGCATTTTTCATCGCCAACTGTCTACAAATTCGTTTTTCGGTGCACCGATTATGACTCTGCAATCACCACTCTTTATCCCCCATACATGCAGACTAAAAACGGGATTTCCGCACGCTATTTTCTGGCAACTTGGGAGATGAATGCTCTTGAAACCGTTGGCCAGTTCATGTAAAAGTTCAGAAATCCTGTCCGAGACTGTAATTTCCAGGCTGTTAGCGCAAAGCGAAACGAAGACGCCATCCACGATGCGTTCATTAGCGGGCTCTCATCAAACCCTATTCGTCAGCGACTTCTTGAGAAAACACTCAACATAGTTACTGCATATGACCAAGCTAAAGCTCTAGATCTATCTCGTCACCAATAGCAGACGTTTACTCAATCCAAACCTTCAGTATACACTACCGCTATGATAGACAGCTCCAGAACCCTCAGTCAAGTATCTGATAAAAAGGCTAAAACGACACTGGCTGCATCCCAAACTAGCTGCTTCTTTCGTGGTTATGATCGCCATCCTCGCCACAAATGTCCCGCGAAAGATGCAATTTGCAAGTCGTGTGGTAAACGGGAACACTTTCAGGTCTGTCGAGCTTTCACGAACACAAAACATGCCGTAACTTCCTCACCATTTCTTGTTTTCTCTATCATCGCAGCTGCAGCTCCAGCGGGTCTCAGTAAGGCTATTACTGAGTAACAGTCAACGGAATAGTGCTACATGCTCCAGCAGACGCAGGAAGCCCAGAGTTACGTCTCCGAGGTGACTGCACTCCGGAACAAATGGTCGACAATGGTATCCAGAAGTAAGATCAGCCTCGCTTCTATTCGTATGATCAGCAATACCAAAGGTTAATGTTTTGTTTCGTTGCTGCCCGGCACGAACGTGTCAAACTATCAATTCTCCCTGACTTTTGTGCCGGCGTATTGCTGGGACATTACTTATAACTGCAAAACACGTCTATAGAAATACCTTAACAAAGAATTCAATCATTCTTCTCGCTTTGTAGTCTCTCCGCTGCTAGCCTTCCAGCTCCATCCCTTTTTGCACATCTGGATCTCCATTGCCGTTCCATTTGCACAAAATCGAAGACATACATCTACAACGATGAAACCTTAATTCGATCAGAGATCGTTCGGTTGTTGGACGATGGCATAATCGAACATTCTCGATCACCATGGCGGGCCCAAGTCCTGGTTACTGCTAATGAGTGCAGAAACGACGGATGGTGGTTGACTATAGTCAAAGAATCAATCGATCCATCCTCCTAGATGCATACCCACTACCCCACATAGACGATTTAGTGGAAAAAATTTCACAGCTCAGCATTTACAGCACTTTAGACCTACAGAGTGCATACCATCAGATCCCCATAAAGGAAAACGAACGGCAGTACACGGCTTTCGAAGCGCGCAACAGCCTTTATCAATTTCGCCGAATACCAACGGTGTTGCTTGTTACTAGCACGCGGTGGATGAGCTTGTTCGACGTGAAGGGCTAGAAGGAATTTTTGTGTACGCTGACAACATTACTTTCCGTGGGAAAGATGTCACCGACCATTATGTCAATCTGAAACGGTTCCTGCAAGCGGCTGAGAATTATGGTTTGACTGTAAACCACAACAAGTGTGTCTTCGCCGCAACCGTAGTTCGACTGCTGGGCTACGTAATATCTAAATGAACGGTTAACCCTGACCCGGAACGCTTTGATGCTTTTCTCGAATTTCCTGCTCCCAAGGACTTGAAGGCGCAGCGAAAATTCGTTGAAATGGAGCCATATTACTCCCGATCGTTTTCCATTTTTTTGATAAAATTCATCTACTGATCGTCAACAGAACATTCACTCTTCCCAAACAAGTAATTCCATCTTAAGAATTACTGAATTATAAATTAATCCAACCATCACCATTCGCAATCGATAAAGACAAACCACTCGCGGTCGAAACCGGGGCCCCCGACATATCAATTTCTGCTACTCTCAATCAAAGTGGCCATCCAGTAGCTTTTTTTGCATACTCTTTCACCCACAGAGCAAAATCACTCAGCGGTAGAGAAAGAACCTCACGCGATTGTTTAAGCTGTTCGGAAGTGGCGAAATAATCTTCTGGGTGCACACTTCAAGCCTATTACAGGTCGACGTTCTGTCGCCTTTATGTACGACATAAAAATCAGCGGCAAGATAAAGAATGACAAAATCCAACGTTGGCGCATTGGGCTTACCCAATTCTCCTATGATGTGATATATCACCCGGGTTCAGAGAATCCCGCAGCCGATACTTTATCACGAGCACTCTGTGTGAGCACACACCTTTTCAGTGAACTGAAACGACTTCGTGAAAGTCTCCGTCACTCCAGTACTACTCGTCTACATCCTTTTGTCCGGACAAAAATCTTGTCTTCCTCTCTCCATCACGTCAAGGCGATATTTCAGCAATGTCCTGTTTGTTTACTCCTGAAACCCGAGTTCAACAAACCTTGCAATAGCCCCCTTGCTAAGGCTATACAACCATTTGAACGTCTCAGTGTTGACTTCAAAGGACCCATCCCCATTTTACTTGTAATCACTACATCTTGACAATCACAGATGAGTGTTCTCGTTTTTCATTTGCTTTTCCCTGTTCTGATATGACTACTTCCACCATAATTTCTCGCTTATTGGAATTGTTTGCTGTTTTGCATGCCGCGCTACGTATATTCTAACCAAGAAGCCTCTTTCATGTCCCAAGAATAGATATTCCTTTACGAACGGGGTGTAGCTACCGGCAGAACAACGAGCTACAACCCTCAAGTCGAACGACTGAACGGGACAACACGGGAAACGGTTTCTCTGTGCCTCCGTTCGAGAGATCTAGTCATTGACCAGTGGGAGTTGGTGCTGCCTGAGGCACTGCATGCCATCAGGTCACTGCTGTGTACTGCTATCGATGCGACTCCTCCCCCTTCCCTCCTCCATTCATCATCGAAAATCTGCTGTTGGCACCAGTTTGCCTCAATGGTTACTAATGTATGGGCCAGTGCTATACTGAAAAAACATTCGTTCGTCTAAGTATGATCCAATAGTGGAGGAAGTCGAATCGCTGGAGGGCAACCCCGAGTACGCTCACACACGCTTCCCTGATGGACGCGAAGAAACGGTATCACTTTGTCATCCTGCTCCCGTAGAACGACCGACTCCTGCACCATCTGTCCCTCATTCAGACTCTTCTCCGGTCAGTGACATGCCACGTACCTCCGATTTGCGAACAACTGCCTCTGACCCAGCAGTCTCCTAGTGAACCAGAAACAAATGTTGAAAATCTCTTGCAACAACAAAGAGTGAGATCTCATTGCCTTCGAGACCGTGGGGCGTAACAACGCATTCTTCGCCAGCTGATATCAACATTTTCTATTCCTTACCCACAGACTGCACGAAACAAAACACTAGTCTTTGTTTTCTAAGTGGCGGTTAGTGATACATGCTTGTTAATGTGCTTCTATGTCGTTTGCATCGTATAGCATTTCGCTTGTCTTGTTTTAGCTCGTATGCCTCGATTTTTGGTTGATTAAAGCCTATCAATCAGGCGTTATCTTCTGAGCTTCCATTTAATTAACCGTTCATACGTTACAGTCGACACAAAATGAAATCCAGTTCTCGCCCCAGACACGAAATCCGAAGACCGACTGGAGGTCTGAATGATATACATCCACTATGACTGTGTTGACCCACGTTTTGAGCTGATCGCTAGGGCAACACTTCTAACTTGGAGAAAGTGACAGTAGAAGGCTTCTCTTTGTGAGTACCGTTTTGGGTCGACGGATGACACAACCGAACCACTGCAGACAGAGCCGTTGAAGGGAAGAAAACAGCACTTCTATGTTCGAGCAGCGCTGTCGTACACCGGAGTTTGTGACGCGATCATGCCATTTGGTTTCGGTTGTATAGCAAAGGCATCAGTGGTCGAAGCTATCTTGCTTTTTCCTATCCTCTACCCTCTGCGGCCAAGTTCCACAGGCGTATGTGAGAACAGGGCGAATGGCGGCACAGTACACGTGCTATTTCGTGCAGAGGCTTACTTCACTGCGGGACCACAGTGATTTGCGAAGTTGCAGGAATGCTCTCTTCACGCAATCGACTCGAATTTCGATTTCATCTTTAGCCTGGCCGTTGGATTGTGAGGTAGACCCAAGGTACTTGAAATCGCACACTAATCCCAAAAATTGGTTGCCAACTTGGATGGAGCCTGTAGGACCCGGGGAAAGTCAGGACCTTAGTTTTTGTTGTCATTTCCAGACCGATCGCTCTGGCCTCGCACTCGATACGGTTGAGAACCGGCTGAGGAATGTTCGATCCGCCTCCCCCCCAGAACGACTAAGGCACAGGCGAATTCAGGGTCCCCGATCTAAGTCTCCCGGCTAAATTGAATTCCTCGGCATTCGGTGAAGGCACAACCCTTCACTCAGTCTATGACGTAAGTGAATAAGACTGGTGACAGTAGATAGCTTCATTGGACACCGGAATCGAATGAGAACTCTGAAGACTCTTCACCTTAGGCGGGGACACGCGTTCGCACAACCGAATAAGACGACCTCAGCATTCTTGCACACTTTTCGGTGATCTGCTTACCAAATGGTTGGAAACATTAAGTGATATGGGTAGGTGTCGGGGCCAGTGGCGTAGTTTCATTCGGACTCTTTCTCTGTCTTCGTGATTCCCGCTAATTACTATGATTTCCTGAGTCTTTTTCACTTCATGCTTTTATTATTTTTTCCGTTTACTGGACGGTGATGGAGGGTAGCAAACAAAACCGGGGCACAGAAGTGCGAGGTTAGTGGTTGTATAAACTGAACTGAGCTGATATATATATATATATATATATATATATATATATATATATATATATATATATATATATCACCTTGGTCTGGTTTCAGGCTGAGTGAGACTTTGTGAACGCAATACTCGCAAGTTTCCAAGGCTAAGGCAGGCGGCTTTCTCAGGGGCCCACAACCCGTGGCTTTAGCCATCCAAAGCTTAACTCATAAGGCAGCGGAATGAAGTGTTGGGTCCATAACCCACTGGGGAGCTGGTGACTGATTGCTCAGTTCACACGCCCTCCGGATGAGGCCAGACATCCTGGGCGCCCAGTAAAACCTCCGCCACGGATCTCATTGATCATAGTGCCGTATGCTTTGTTCGCTGTCTGTGGATGGTTTGGAATCGGGGTTTACCCACCTCCCCTAAACCGAACATCGGCCAGTCCGGCATCCGCCTTCGTGCTCACACTGGTGTAAACACCTCCAGCACGAGAAAACGTGTGCAAGACTTCCTCGGGAGAGGCAATTTGAGGTGCGTCGTCACTTGGGAGAAGTTTGAGAGGCGTTCACGGTGAGCAGCCACCTCAAAACCTCAGAAGACCAGTCCCGGCCAAAATGAGGCATTTGGAGTCGTGATAAACCCAATCCCCGTACATCTTGTATATTCATTCTTTCTATTTACATATCCAACACGGTGGGAAAGGCAGTAGTCATTGGGGCCTGCCTTACTGTTCACCGCCGTACAATGATGATGATGGTGGTCCAAAATCTCAAGACGACGAATATCTTTCGCAGGCAGATTATGTTTCCCAACCGTATAACAAGACTGGGAGCACCGTGGCACAGTACACACGACCTTTCAACTTCAGCGAAATATCAGGTCGGCTCTACAAGTGTTTCAGTCCGGCGTACGCCGCTCGAGCCTTGGATATAAGCATGCTCATCTCTACTACCATACTTCGATCTGTTGTCAAGCTGCAATCGAGGTAAGTGAAACGATCGACAACTGCCAGCGCCTTCCTATCGAGCATCAAGCTCGAAACCGTTGACGCCCAGTCTTACAACATCACTTTACACTTTGAAGGTGCAAATCGCATGCCGAATAGGGCTACAGTTCTTGCGAGTCTATCTAGTGCACATTGCTCATGTTCCTTGCATTCGAACGAGCAGGCTAGGTCGTCAGCGCAATTTGGGTCGCGTTGTTTTCCACCATTTCCTAGTTCGACGCTCACATTATCTCGTCCATGACAAAGTTGGACAGGAATGGAGACATGGGACATCCCTGTCGAACACCGCTCGTCGTTTCGAATGGAATGGATAGTTCGTCGTAAACCCTTACGCGGCCAGAAGCATGAGAGTACAGTGATCTCAGTAGATTAATGAACTCCTGTGGTATACCCTTTCGATGAAGAGCACTGAATATCGTTGTTCGACCAACTGAATCGAAGGCACCTTTCAAGTCGAAAAAAGTCGTTATTTTCGGTTGACGGTATGTGCGTGTAATGCATTTCAAGTAATTGACGAAGAGCGAAAACCTGATCGATGCATCCTCAACCTGGGCGGAATCCGGCCTGCTGTTCGCTGGTGTTGCTCTCGCGAACCGGTGTCGGACGATGTAGCAAAATCGAGACAAGTACCTTGACGACTATCAGAATTGAACCAATCCCGCGATGATTACTACAATCACTGCGTAGTCCTTTCTTGAAGACTGGTATAATCAATGACTCGCCCCATAAAAACGGAATTCGTTCCTCTTTCCAAACGTCACGGATCAATGTGGTGAGTGATTTTATCAACGCACCACCACCCACTTTGAAAACAACTGGAGGGAGTTCGTCAGGACTGGCCGCTTCCCCTTGTTTTAATCATCGAATGCATGACTCCACTGTCACTTCCGATGGGGGCTCAAGTGATACTTCCAAAAGAATCGCAGTTGTTGATGTCGGAGTAACTAAATTAGCGCACGGCCAGCTAAACTGCTCCTTGAAGTATTCGGCCCAACGGTTGAGCCCTTGCTCTTTGTCATGCATGGGATCTCCAATCCTATCGCATATCGTTTCACTGGCCGAGGTTTGCCGTCCACTAATGTCACGAATCATTTTGAACAGTCTTTGACTGTTACCTGAAGCCGTTGCTACTTCCATTTTTTCAGCTACCTTGATCCATCAATTTTCGCGATCATTCTTAAGGCTTTTTGCAACTTGCTTTTGTAGATTTCTCCGTATCTTATTCATCTCCTTACAGTTCGAGAGCTGATGTTTTTGCTCCATTAGACTCAACGACCCTTGCAAAATCGAGTGTCTTTGATGGACATCGGATCTAGGACCGCAGGCGAAACCTGCTGCCGCGCGCACTGTCTGTTGGATATGTGTCCGATGTTCGTCTACATTACTGTTTGTCGTAGTCCCTAGCTCCTGTGTTCACTTTTGCTCATAACTGATGCAAACTTCTGGATTAGACAAACGTTGTACGGCTATTTGAGTTTGCGTCGATGATCGTGGAACTGAAGAGATAATCGCATTAAGACTAATGCATGGTCCGACTCTTTGTATATTGACCAGTAAGACCTACAGTTATGGATAGAACTGCGCCACCGGTAGCTTACTGCGATATGATCAATCTAACTCAAAGTACCTGTACAGTTAGAGCGCCATGTCGCTGTGCGACGCGAGCTGTGTCGGAAATTTGTACCAGACAGGAATAACCGGTTGTCTGCACAAAACTGCAGAAGCCTACCCCGTTATCTGTGCGCTGAGCGGGCAGGGCATAACAACCGTCCAAACAAGCTTCTGACACACTAAGTTTTCCAACTTGTGCATTTAAATCACCTGCTAGTACTACAATGTCAGAACCTTTGCTCCTGCGAACGAGAGTGGTGAGTTCGTCGTGGAACTCATCCTTCTGCATGTCAGAGCTGCAGTCTGTTAGGGCGTATGCCAAGATTACGAACAGACTTCGCTTACCACAACTACCCTTTCGAATGCCAACTGACCCCTGGAGTTTTAAAGCAAATGAAGGATTAATAACCGGTATCCCGTCTAAAAGGGCAGCCTCAGCCTTGTCAGTCAAGACTATTCCGATACCACGTTGACCCGCAGCTCTAGCTGCTTCGTTGCCGGAACAGCAGCGACTTATTGCACGCTGGGCGAAACATTTTAAAGCACAGTTTAGCTGGCCTCTAGCGTCAGCCCCTTCCCCACTATCCCTCATGGCTGTTCTGGCCCACGTCCCGTGATCTGTTTTGACAGACCCTTCTGAGGCGGAGATCCGCAAGGAAATCCAGGCCCTAGGATGTCATAAAGCGCCGTGCTTCGATGGTCTTTCGTCATCCCTATTTAAAGATGGTGGAATGGAGCTTGTTAGAGAACCTCGTTTTGTTCTCCAAGGTCCGGTACCCTGAGAAAGTTCCCTCCTTGTAGGTGGAATCGATCGTTGTTCTCATCTTTAAGAAGGGTTCCCGCAGTGACTGCGCCAACCATAGTGGTTTAAGCCTGTGGTGTATTGACTGCTTTTTATTACGGCCCACTCATAATGCACATTTCTATAT
This sequence comes from Fasciola hepatica, assembly GCA_948099385.1. Lineage (NCBI taxonomy): Eukaryota > Metazoa > Platyhelminthes > Trematoda > Plagiorchiida > Fasciolidae > Fasciola > Fasciola hepatica. The sequence continues at coordinate 12,563,798 of CANUEZ040000019.1, forward strand.
TTTCACATTTTCTATTTCAGCGTATATGCTCAATCTGTTGAATGAATAAAGCCTATATTCTGGGCCTTTAATCTTCTCATTCTGACGTAGTGATTAACTGATCGAAACAAGATATGCAATAATTAATCGCAATACACAACAGGGAGCATCACTAGTAGGTAGAAGGGGCAAAAATATGTGGCTGGGGTCAGAAGACAGGTTGAATAAAAGAGAGGGAGCTCTGAGCAATAGCCCACTTATCACTGCCCACTCCGCTTGATGCAATAGGCAGCACGGTCCTGATTATCCTGCGCGACGACCGGTGCAGTATGGAACTCTTTCTATTCGTGCAGTTCATGAGAGATGTTAAACGGGTATCGCTGGGTGTCTAGCCACTAAGCAGGGGAACAATTAGGGCTCTCAACCAAAGCCTTTAGTTCTAACGAGAACCTCTCTACAAGGCAGCGGGGGTGGCTGGGTGGAAGCCCATTTGCTTCCACTTATTTTACCGACAGAGTTGCCAGCTCAAATCGACCCTCAACCTTGAGGACCAAGGTTTGGCGGTATCGTGAAGATCTGATCAACACAACTTCTGCCTTTGATAGTTTCCTTCTGACCGAGATAATCAACCTACATCGCCTCCGATGGCTCGGGCAGCTTTTTTCTGTCGTTTACCTCTTCGTGCTCTTTTTGCACGTAATGGACAAGGCTGGAAGAAGCGGCGTGGCGGTCAGGTTATAACTTGGCGCATGGGTATGAAGAAGTTAGCCTCGGCTTTGGCTTCGGTTGGTGTTTCCCGTCTTCCTGGTTGGAGCGCAAGAGATGAGGACTGCCGTTGGTCAAAGACGCTGAGCGATATGAGTCGAAATTGACCCCAGTGGCGTGAATGCTGTACAGCCTGTCTGCTGACTTCCCGTTTCCCATGAACTACTGGAAAAGCAGACAAAAAACCTACACGTGTGAGGTAGAAACATTAAAAAAATTGCTTGTACTAGTTGTATTCTTAATGTTGGCTTTTTATTCCCTCGACTTTGTAGTCGTTTTCTGTTGTTGCGTTGACGCCATGCCTGTTCTCAAGCCGGTGTAATATATATATATATATATATATATATATATATATATATATATATATATATATATATATATATATATATATATATATATATATATATATATATATATATATATATATATATAAGCTCTTCATTTTCATCTGTTTGCGACTATTTTCTGCGAGAGGATGGGTCGGCTCCATGTATATCACCGACCATTGCTGACCACGCGCGGCGGTCGGAGGCGAGTTCGGTGCAGATTGTGATCCAGTCCTTTGTCGATCGTCGGACTCCATAGATCGACCGAAGGCCTAGAAGCTCTACGTCTTTCTCTATTGTACTGGTCCACTTTATGAGCTGCCCACCAAGGCATCAACGCCAACCAGGACACAGAGTGGGGTTGGAAGTTTGTCTGGTTATATCTGACTCGGGTCGCCGAAGGGTATGGCCGAACCACTGTCGTTGACGTTGGAGGAGGACGGAGAGCTCGTAAGTATCAGAGCATCGTTTCAATACCTCTTTGTTGGACACCCTGTCGTGCCACTTGATTTTGAGGATTTGCCGCATGCACCAGTGGTCGAAAAGCTCTAGCTTTCTGGTATCCTAAGCCTGTAGTGGCCAGGTTTCGCAGCCACAGGTGAGTACGGGGCGGATGGCGGCACGGTAAACACGAACTTTGGTCCTTGAACTGATTGTACTGCGAGTCCAGTGTTCGTCTTAGCTGAACAAAGGCTCTGTTGGCGCTGTCGATTCGTAATACCACTTCATCTTTTGTCCGGTCGTTTGGAAGCAAAGTTGAGCCTAGGTATTTGAATGAAGGGACGTATTCGACTGGTCGGTCATTGATGGACAGTTATTGAACTGTCGGGCCTAGATGGGTTATGAAAACTTCGTTTTGGTTGGATTCACTTATAGCCCGATGGACTTCACGAGAAAATTGATTCGGTTGAGGATTGGTTAGAGCGTAGCGGGTAAGTCTCCTAGCACGATAATATTATCCGCGAACTCCAGGTCCGAGACGTATATTTTCTGGCTAAGCTGAACGCCGGGGCAGCCGTGTAATGCGTGACTCACTGTCCAATCCGAGGCACAGTTAAACAGCACCGGTCACAGGAGGCAGCCCTGTTTAACTCCGGTAGTGAGTGTGAACTCACAGGATTTTTCGCCGTACATACGAACCCTAGTACCAGTTGTCGAGTAGTACCCCCTTAACAAGCTTAAAATCTTGTCGGGCATCCCATCGGATTGAATTATGGTCCAAAGGGACTCACAGTTAACGGAATCGAAGGTCGCCCGAAATCGATGAAGCAAGCTGCCGTTGGCTGCTGAAACCTATAAAGGTGCTCCAGTATTCGGAGCAGTGTGAAGATTTGATCCACACAGCCTCTGCCACGGCGAAAACCTCCTCGGTTCAGGTGAGTGCGTCGGTCTCTTGACTCGGAGAAATGGCTTAGTAACAACGCGCCAAAAATCTTTGCGGCGACATCGATCAAGCTGATCCCTCGGTAGTGCTTACATGCTGATTTATCACCTTTCTTCGGAATGAGCAGCAGGATGGATATGCCCCAGTCGGGTGAGTGCTTTTCCGCACTAAATGGAGCCAAAAAGTGTACATAGCCTGCTAACCAAAGACAATGAACAGGTGTTATATACCTCCGGAAGGATGCCACCTTCCCCGGCGGCCTTTCTATCCCTCAGTTTGTCAATGATCGCTGTGATTTTCGCGATACTGGGTGGGTCTCAGTTACTTTCGTACTGGACTGGAGATGACACTGGTTGGTCCGTCGGGTGGTTTGCAGGCCGGTTGAGCAGTTGATCCAAGTGTTCGGTCCATCGGTCTATTTTCTTAATCTGTTCGGACATTAGGTTTCCTGCCGCGTCACCAGGGAGCGAATCTTATTTGCTGTACCTGTTCCAGGCGTTTCGAACAAGGCGGAACAGTTCATCGAAGTCACCAGTTCCTGACACAGTCTCCAATTTTTCGGCTATTTCTATCCAGTATCTTGTGCGATCAGCCTTGGAGGAGCGTGTGGCCTGTCGCTGCAGTTTGCGGTGTTCATCACTACCTACGAGCCGGGCTTCGTGTCCTTTGGTTGACAACTACAGCGTGCTCTCGGAGACCCAGTCTTTTGTCCGCCTTTTTGTTCTCCCGAGTACCATCCATGTAGCTTCCTTGACTGTCGTCTTTATTCGAGTCCGCTGACCTTCCACTGGAAATTTGTCTTCGCATGCGTTGGTTGCGGCGATCAGTCGAGTTGTGATTGCTCCTGACAGTGCTTCTCGCCTCTCTGTTTTTTTAAGGACAGAAACGTTAATCCGGAAGGGTGCAGAGACCCTAGCACTTGCAGACATGAATTTCGAAGCACGCATGTGAGAAGACATGGTCAGTGCCGTTTGAATTGCCCATTTTGCATCTTGGTACGCACGGCAATCCTCCATAGATGAGGCCTAACGGGATCTCACCAGGATGTGGTCGAGTTGGTGCGCAGTGTGACCATCATTGGAGTACCGTGTGAGTAGGTGCTTCTTCGGGGTGTATGGGGTGTCTGAGAGGAGTAGCACTTCTGAGTTGGTTGACTGTCGTATCCCTTGGGGCATCCTCCATCTCTTTGGTCTCCATCATCCACCCAACTCTCATCTGTGGCTCCGCGAAGCTGAAGCATGCATCAGCGGCCACACCCCGGCAAACCGCTCGACAGGCGGGCTAAACCAGGGTGAGGGTTACCGAGGTCTAAAAATCTTCGGCGAGACGGTGTTCGGCACGTGAAGACAGATCCTTCTGAATGGGCGGACGAGATCTACTGATCCAACGGCCACAAAGGAGACCTATTCAACTGCCTGATCCGGCATTCCAGAGGAGGCGAACGAACCGTACAGCAGGTCACCGGCTCCTCTGGGAACACCCTGCTGCCTTGCAGTCTGCACTTGGGTGTGCAAGGGCTAGAGGTGCAACCTCGAACAAAAAGGCCGAACGGTGCTGGGGACACCGCTTCGTACCCTACTCCCGCGACTCTCTATGATTATTCACGAAACCTTCGCGATATCCATGGAGCCGACTTATCCTCTCGCAGGAGATAGTCGTGTAAAAGTAAGGTGCTTCTTCGGGTGTTGAAATCGAGTGCTGTAGACAACCATTCTGTTGACGCCGGCTAAACCAATCAGTCGGTCACCGTTTTCGCAGCGCTGACTGGGACCGAATTTCCCGAGAATATGGCGAGTGGATTCGCTGGCCGTACCTGTGCGAGCGTTCCAATCTACTGCGACGAAAAGTACGTCACGACTCGAAACCCGGTTGATTATTTCACGCAAGTTATGGTAGAATTCGTCCTTGACTTCGTTACCAGCCGAACTGTTTGGAGCATAGACTGCAATCACCGTCAGATTGTGCGGGGAGCCTTTAAAGTGTGCCAAGGCAAGTCTAGATGAGACTGGTTCTCAAGATATCATTGCGTCATTAGCTGCTTTGTTCAGAGCAAACGTGACCGGAGTTGTCTTTTGAGCTACTGTGATAGAACCAATAAGATGTATCCACCCCCAGGGCCTTTATTTGTCGGCTACCTGAGTTGGGCAGGTGAACTTCCGGGAGGCAAGCAATATCGACGTCATAATCATGTCGAGCCCGCATTGTTACGCATTGGCTACCGACGTCCGTGAATTATCACAGAGTCGCGAGATTGGGGTACGAAGTGGTGTCTCCAGCACCGTACAGCCTTTTTATCCGAGGTTGCACCTCTAGCCTTTGCACACCCAAGTGCAGATTATAAGGCAGCATGGTTTCCAGAAGAGCCGGTGCCCTGTTATACGGTTCATTCGCCTCTTCTGGAATACCGGGTCAGGTAAATAGTACAGCTTCCCTTTGTAGCCGTTGGATCAGTAGATCTCGTCCGCCCATTCAGTGGTATCTGTCTTCACATGCCGAACACCGTCTCGCCGAAGTTTTTTAGACCTCGGTAACCCTCAACCTGGTTTAGCCCGCCTGTCGAGCAGTGTGCCGGGGTGTGACCGCTGATGCACGCTTCAGCTTCGTGGAGCCACAGGTGAGAACTGGGTGAGTGATGGAGACCAAGGAAATGGAGAATGCCCCAAGGGTCGGGTATAGGCGTCTCAGGCTCCGAAATAGCTGCTCGTCCTGAACGCCTTCCGAAATGCTCCCAGATGGCCTTGTCTACTAGGGCCTCCGCTGGGGAAGTCCTGATTACTGCCCTCTCCTGGCGGCGTTCCCACCAAAGTGAGAGAACAAAAGCGAATGCCCGGCGCTCTCCATCGGGTTGACTGACTGGCAAAATACGCGAACGTTAAAAGCAAATAAGTGAAGAGAATGCCTAAGTCTGAGGATTGAGCGTCATCTTTATATATTTATTTTTATCGCGAGTTATGGTTTCCCGGTCACGGCTGTTAGCGTTTTCTTGAATCTACTTAGAACTGGACGGTGAGAGATGAAGAGCAGAGATACAAATATTTTACGAGGGGTTACTGCAGCTTTCTGGGCAAATCATACTTCACGGCTGCCCACACCACCGAGGATGTTTTTTGGGAACCCTAACCGGAGCCATTGACTTAATAGTCTGATCCACAGGACAATGGGAAGTTAACCCATCACGGGAACGTGGCCGAAGCGCCCGTGTAAGGGTTCCTTCTGGTCTGAGATCTATTTGTTGATTTTTACTGTCCTACCTTTGCTGGTGATTCAATTATTGATCCACTTTTCGGATTTAGTCCTTCACTTCATGCGTCCAATGGAGCAGGCGGAACGTTGACGGGCAGCGTTCTTCGGGTCAGCTGCTGCCCAGCCTGTTCGGGTGATAGCTGCCCGATGAAGTGCGATGACTTCTTCTACCATAGAGAGAAGCCGAAATTACTCGCACGCCCATCTAGTTTTTCCGCCGACAAACTAATTTTCTGTGTTCATTCGCTGATAGGTCTGCTTCATGGGCATATTTTGTCTAGCCTCCGCAAATTGACCGGTTACGAACGACCGCATCTGTGAATTAAGGAAGCGATACAATGTAGCTAAGGTTTCGGAGGCACGCAAACTATCACTCAAAGTTAATGTGCAGTCTCGTTGTGACAATGAATCAGTGACTTAACTTCCGGTGACTCATAATGGGCCCCGGACAATGAACACGTAATCAACTGCTCACAGTTAACATGTCAAGACTTGGCCACGCGTTGGCGAGCCTCAGCAACCGATCCATTTTTGACCGTATGTGCAGACGCACTTGGCCTACATTTCAAGAGGGCATTCTCGATAGGAATCCATGATATTAGGTTGCAATCAGACCAGTATATTGAAAGAAAAAAAATCTACAACAGGTTTATAACAATTCCATCGTCTAATCGTTGACCAGAATGGAGCGTGTCAGAAGTTGAATTGGAAATACCATAGTTTTTGATGCTTTATATTCAACCCGATAGTACTTCCTTTGAGGTCGATAACGGTGAGCATTAGTTCAGCTCAGTTCATTCAACCACTAACCTCGTACTTGTGCTTTGGTTTCGGTTGCTACCTTCCAGCATCGTCTAGTAAAGGGTAGAGAAAATAGTAGCTTCGAGTGAAAAAGATCCAGAAAATCATGATAAGCGGAAATCACGAAGATGAAGAGAGTTCGAATACAACTACGCCACTCGCCGCGACAACTAGCCATGTCACTTATTGGTTCCAACCATTTGGTAAGCGGGTCACGTGGATCCCAACCTGGAAGTCTAACACGCACTACGTGGCCAAGCCCACTGGTTGAGGTCTTCATACCTTTTTGCTATGTCATGGACTGACCACGTCGACCTGCCTTCTGATCAGTACCTGCCTTGGAGAACAGCGTACGCTGAGGAAGCCTGTCGACGGGCATGCGTAACACATGTCCCAGCCACCTTAACCTGCTTAGATTCAATACCTGATCCGGTGACTAACCTCTGGTTCCCAACACCGTACGACTTACCTAAGCACTGCTGATACACTGCTCCCGCCATATTCGGGTAGTGCTACGGAGACATATGCTCGAACACAGACAATTCGCCTATCTTCTACCCTTATCGGTCATGTCATCTCCACCACCGGTTTTGGAGAAAGTAGTTGTCCCATTGTAAGACCGTTGTTGTATTCCTGTAAAATTTGTGCATTTAGTTCATCTGACACGATACCGCACATCGCGTCAAACCCAATTGCGGCACGCCAATTTCAAACCAATGGAATCCACCGGAGTCCCTTGAAGGACTTTGGGTAACCGTAATTATCAAATGTCACGAACAACTTATCACATAGTAACGTTGCTGTTTCTGCGACAAGAGAAGCGCCAATGGATAGATTTGTTAAAGATTTGCATGAAGTTATCAGTGAGTGACTGTTATATATATATATATATATATATATATATATATATATATATATATATATATATATATATATATATATATATATATATATATATATGAATATAGTTACGGTGTACGATATACACGACCGTTTGGGCAAGGTCGAGCGTGCGCTGGACGGGCTAACTGTCGCGTTGGGTGCCAAACACGCATCAGCTGTGCCGTCAAAGGCGCGAAGAGCAGAGACGTGGGAGGAATTTCAGAAATTCCACGAGGCTTTGAGCTCGCCCGATGTGTATGCCAAAATGGTAAGTAAATACATTTTAACTGAGCACTTTCAGGTGGTAACGCTCAAGCGGTTCGTCGATTACAACTTGGCTGAAACTGTGCGTAGCATGCTCTTCGCATCCATCGGGGACAACGTTGCCCTGAATTGTTGTTGACTAGGAAGCCCTCAACGAAAGGCCGCTAAGGACGATGAGTTGATCGTCGCCGTTAGGGGTAGGTTGTTAAAATTTAATGTCATACAAGACATCAGATGCTATAAAAGGAATGGAGCGGTTCTCCAACGAATCAACGTCTGTCACTGACAGACATATAAAACGCTGGTTCATCAATGCTCGGGATCGAGGCGAAGGAAGATGGCAAAGACGGTACGCTATTTCTCTATGTAGTGCTGCATAACAATTTTATTTCCTGAAAATAGCTTCGTTAATAATTTTAGCTGTTAGAGTTTAAATCGATTTATATGCTTACTTAGAAATGGGATTTATCACTGATTTCGCCGTTGCAATTAAGCAGTTAAATGAGTGGGAATTCTGTTCACTATCTGTTGATATGTTTGAATATATATATATATATATATATATATATATATATATATATATATAATCTAGTACGGAACTATTATTCTTTGGATTTCTAATATTTAGAACTGAAAATACAACTTCTTTATTTTATTTGGCAATGATGTAACTGATATCAACATTTCTATGCCATAATTTTACAGATCCCGTGAACAGCATGAAGGAGAACCAGGAACATTCTCGCGCACGATGGAGTAGTGAAAATTGGATCAGTGATTTTTTGTAAATGTATATAACATTTTTAATAAATTTATCTACATTTTTAATAAAACGGCCATTTTGCTCATATATAGTTGTGATTTAGTGGTTAAACTCCAAAGGATGGAGAATATTTTATTGGTATATTAAGCGATTAAACAAAATTGGAGCTATTGGCGAGAAGGAAGTGACCATTTTCTGCGATTTTTTCGTTGATTTGGTCACGTCCAACTCCAGCCTAATTACTTTACTTACTTTTACTTTTACGCGACTATCTCCTGCGAGAGGATAAGTCGGCTCCATGGATATCACGAACCATTGCTGACCACGCGCGGCGGTCGGAGGCGAGCTCCGTACAGATCTTGATCCAGTCCTTTTTCCATCACCGGGCTCCATAGACTGACCGAAGGCCTAGAAGCTCTACGTCTTTCTCGATTGTACTGGTCCACGTTTTGAGCTGCCCACCAAGGCATCAACGCCAACCAGGGCAGGGAGTGGGGCAGAGTGTTTGCTTGGTTAGCTCCGACTCGGGTCGCCGAAGCGTATGGCCGAACCACTGAAGTCGTCGACGTCGGAGGAGGACGGGGAGAGCATCGATATCACAGCATCGTCTCCTTACCTCGTCGTTGGACACCCTGTCGCGCCACTTGACTTTGAGGATTTGCCGCAGGCACCAGTGGTCGAAAACCTCCAGCCTTCTGGTATCCTCAGCTCGTAGTGGCCAGGTTTCGCAGCCATAGATGAGTACGGGCCGGATGGCAGCACGGTAAACACGAATTTTGGTTCTTAAGCTGATTTCACTTCGAGTCCACAGCGTTCGTCTTAGCTGAACAAAGGCTCTCCTGGCGCTGTCGATCCGTAATACCACTTCATCTTTTGCCTGGCCGTTCGGAAGCAGAGTTGAGCCTAGGTATTTGAATGAAGGGACGTATTCGACTGGTTGGTCATTCATCGACAGTTGTTGAATTGTCGGGCCCAGATGGGTTGTGAAAGCGAATCAATTCCTTCGCGAGGTCCATCGGACTTGAAGTAAACTCGACCAAAACAAAGGCTTACACAACCCAGCCTAATTGGGCGCTGGTAAGTCTGCTCAGCGCATTTCAACGGAGTTCCCCAACGTTGCGATAGGCTAACCCAGCGTTTGTCCAACCCTAGCCTAATTGGGCAAACGTTGGGCAGTGCTGATTGGGTCTTTTCCTAATCCATCTCAACAGTCCGTTTCTTAGTCTATTTACCCATTATCCGTCCTTTCGATCGAAGCCACTAACTTGCCACTGATAAAAAACTTTGTTTGTGAAAATCAGATAGTTTATTATAAAAATGGTATACTGAAAACTTGTAAAACGAAGTATGCCGTTTTTGTAACGCAGATATATTTCAATAAATATTGTGGTACTCTTATTACTATATTTCTCGTATAATTTCACAAACTTTTGTGCAGTCTTGCAGGACACATGTTACAAGTCATTTTAACCCAACGTTCGCCCAACAGCGTTGGGTATTTTGCTGCTTGGGAATAAGCTCCCAGAGGACGTGATAATCGCGAGCACAGTGGCTGAGTTCAGAAGGAGACTAGATAAGGTGTGGATGACTGTATTTGGAGAAATATGACCAGGAGCCTGTATTATCAATTTTGTTAGACAACTAACTCAGTCCTTTCATTTCGATTCCTCTTTGCACCCTTATCTAGTACCAGCTACCCCTTACAATTTTGTCCTTAGTATCGAGAAAAAAGACCGTGAGGAGTGTGTGACTAACGGCTGTGATCCGAAACGTTGTTGAAAGAAACGGGGGTTGGAGGTCCAACTTTAATTTCCTCTGATTATAGCCAAGTGTTGAAGGCTCGTCTCTTCCAATTGTCGGAGCACCAGAAAACCCGAGGGGCTCACCAGTGCAGGAATCTGGACATTCATGCATCTCGCTGTCAAGTCCTGGAGCCGAATTGGATTTAACTGAATGAAATTTAATTGGACTTAGAGTGAAGTTTAACCATATCGGAGTGTGGAAGGTCGCATCCTGGTGCAACTCAACACGATGTTCACGGGTGCAAGAATCTGAACTGATCCATTTGTTCGAGCTTGACGTCATATGACTGTGGTGCGTCGCAAGCTCGACCAAAGAAAGAAAAGCAACATCATTTAAATAGGTGATGCTGGCCCTAGTTGTCTACGCTGCTAAGCGATTATGTGCGCTAGCGCATAGGTCGAAAATCAGCTGGTTTTTGATCTGAAGGTCATCACGACACGTATTGTATACTGGCTGCTGCGATCCTCCGTGGAGCTTGTACGTGTACGATCTACGACTTGTGTGCCCACTTTAGCAACATTCACCTGAGAATAAAAAAACTGAACAATTAAAATGGAGTGAAGAAAGTGGCGTTTTGATGATAGCAACCTCAGCATAATAGTCCCAAAAAAGTATCAGTTTGGCACCGTTTGAAACCAGAGACTTTTCCGGACCATTTTCGAACACAGAATGCAGCAGCTCGTGTTCTTTACTTTTAAGTTCTGGTAAGCTGTACTACATTATTTCATCCTGGAGTATTAGTTAATGATCTTATGAATTTCCGTTTGAAGAAAGTACGAGATATCCTCAAAAATTACGTGGCACTATCGGAGTACTTTGTGTTACCCAAAATCCTCATGAAAAGTAGCACTTTGCATTGAAGGCAATGCTTACTTCCATGCTGTGAACCGTACTTAAAATAACGGGCAAAATTTTCTAGCTCATATTTCCAAGGGGCTCTTTTGGAACTAAGTGTTCTCTCTTTGTGCTGACCGGGCTGCTAAACTGTTCTCCAACAAAGTAAAATATTCCTCCACGTTTTAGACCTTTCCGAATCTAATAACATAACGGAAATTCGTCTCAAGCTGTATAGTAAGAAGTAGTCCCTCACGGGACTATAAAAAGACACTGGCTAGGAACGCGAAAACGAACCTCAAGGCATACTATGGATATACGCGGTCGAAGTGCGGCTTGCGAAGTGAAGTAGGGGGAGTCACGGACAAACAGGGACGCGCCACGACCACAGACCAAGAAAAAGTTGATTACCTGTGTAGATTCTTCCAAAAGGTGTAAAAATAAGACCAAGGGTTAACATGTTCAGAGGTTTCTTCCCTGGTAACGGCTGTGATGGTAGACTACCCGATAGGGGAAGATGAAGCCATATGCAGTATCAAACAGCTAGTCAAGACCAAAGCAACGGTTCCGGATGGTATTCATTCAGCGATCCTGAAACCACTAACACCAGCAGTGGTAGGACCACTGACGAAACTACTCAATGCCTCACTTGAAACCAAGGACTTGCCTGAGGAGTGGTTAACTTCGACAATCACACCCATAAACGGGGTGGTAGAGGTAGTTGTGTAGACTACCGTCCAGTGAGCCCAACCTCCATTATGCTGGAGGTCATGGAGAGGGTCATTCAGAACCGGATAGCGTTGCACATAAAACAACACAGTTTTGTCCAGGAATCCCAGCATGGATTCGTGCAGAAACGCTCCTATCTGTCCAGTCTCCTGTGCTGCTGGGAGGAAGTGACCAGGAGAACAGACAATGGGGAGCGAGTTGAGGTTTTTTACCTGGATTTCCAGAAGGCTTTCGACTCAGTGAGCCACCTTTTGCCTATGGAGAAACTACGAGGGTTTAGACTGTCGGACCAAGTGGTAACATGGATTAGGGGGTGTCTGTTTGGCAGGACCTTTCAAATAAGAACAGAGAAAAGCCTATCTTCGGCTGGACACATGCAGAGTGGAGTACCCCAAGGGTCGGTCATTGGACCCCCGCTATTCCTCCTGTATGTAAATGACTCAGAAAATGGTCTAGGAAATTTCCCTTTCAAGTTTGTCGACGATGTGAAAATAGTAGGAATAGTCAACCATAAATCAGTCCAAAAGGACAGGCAGAGTCCAAGAATGGGCTTCAAAGTGGGACATGCCACTGAAAATGCACAAGTGTGTTCACCTGGTTGATAAGGGGTTACCTCGCAGACTAAAGGTACCGGAAACGCAGCATGACAGCAACAGTATCAGTAAAAGGTGTAGTTCAGTACCTGGGGTTCATGGTTAGAACTGATTTCCAACCCAAAACCCAGTGTGAAAAGGCGGCAAAAACCGCTTCCAGGGCGCTCTATCGGCTCCGTCGAACACTCAACTCCAGGAGACCATCGGTGCTTCTCCCGCTGTACTAGAATCTTGTACGACCTCACTTGGAAAACTGTGTCCAGGCCTGGAGTCCATATCTGGTTCGGGATAGGCAAGTACTAAAGAAGATCCAGAGACGATTCACCGGATTTTTCCCATGTTAAGAGGAAAAACTTATGAACAGCGCCTAGAGTACCTCAACTTATTCTCCATGGAAGGCAGAAGGAAACGGTGGGACCTCATAGTAGTGTACACGGTCCTAACAGGGCAGATCGACTTGAACACTCGCATGTATGCCCTCCTGCCGCCGGGATAAAACCACAACCCGAGAGCCCATGCCTTCGGGCTGAAGAAGAACAGCTCGTGGACAAGACTTCGGGCTCAGTTCATCATTCGACGTGTGGTTAACGACTGGAATAAACTGCCAGAGGAAGTGATCGAGGCAACTACAGTGGCTGAGTTCAAGCATCGACTGGACAGGGTATGGGCCCGAGTGTTCCATGATGGGCTACAATGACCGACAACATAGCACTGCGTGGGTTGGTCATACTTTGTTAGACCTTGTGTTTACTGTTTCCATTCTGTTCACCTTTTAAGCTTTCCCATATCACTACTCTCTGTCCTCACGTTTGTTGTTCGAACAGGTACTCATTTCCAGCAATTTTTTTCGAACGTTGGGCGTAGCCATACGTGCTCCCATTCGGGCGCAGTTTCTAATGATGTATCCCAACGTGCGCCCAATGGGGAGCGCGGTTGGCTTGCTGCTTAGGTTCCAGTCATTAGCAACCCGGATCGCTAAGCCTAACTGAAAAATAGACTTCTGATGCGACTAAAAGACCGCTCTTCCTTGACTATTTGTGCATTCCCTCTTAGGCAGCCAATCCTTCGGGGCTCAAATAAGGCCTCTCTGTGATTTCGTGCTTCTGTGAACCCTTTTGGTATTTTGAAAGCCACCCTTGTAGGACCCAGCCCGTTCGTAAAGTCGGTTTCCTGTCGGTTTGTTTAGTAGCCATTTTATAAGGATGAACAATGAATTGATACGCAGGAAATTAACGAACGAAGCAATGTGCAATGTTTGGTTGGCGTCTTATTCAAATGTATTGGTTTAATTCATCGAAATGTCCTGAAAACCTCGGTATAGATTGCTCTATTTTACTCCCTCGAAATGGGTGAAGTAAGGACAATTATTCGAAAAATCATAAATTAGGAGATAGACACGAGTATAGTAATACGTAATTAAGGTTTCTGAAAGAAATTAACGAAGCATATCACGTATTTCCAAACGATTTGCAAAAACCGTTCGAAAACCGGCCAGAAACCTCTTCGAGACCGATCGGGTTTCGGTCGGTTTTGGATCGGTTTTTACTGTTACAGCAATTGGTTTTCGGGCGATTTCTGAGTGGTTTGCGACCGATTTTCTGGACGGTTTCTGAATGGTTTCTGAGCGGTTTGTGTCAGTAGTTTGAAATACGTCATGTGCTTCCTTGATTGATTTCGCCAACCCAAATTACGTATTAAGATGCTTTTTCTATCTACTAATTTATGATTTTCCGAATAATTGTTCTTAACCCATCCACTTTGAGGGAATAAAACAGAACGACCTAAACCGAGGTTTTCAGGACATTTCGATGACATGAAGCAATATATTAAAATAAAACGCCAACCAAGCATTGCACGTTACGTCGGTCGTCAATCTCCTTCGTATAAATTCAATGTTTCTCTGCGTAAAATGGCTACTAAACAAACCGACCGAAAGCCGATCGGCGTAATAGCAAAAACCGATCGGAAACCGGCCGAAAATCGATCGGTTTCGGAGCGGTTTTGAACCGATTTTGCTACAAGGACACTATGAGGTCACCTTTCCTTCTTCTTCTATCCAAAGAAAAGAGCCCTAGTTGCTTCCACCTCTGTTTGTAGCACAACTGTCTTTTTTAATAACCATCGCGTGAATCGCCGTTGTGACTGCTCGAGAGCCTTATTTTCCCTTGCCAAATATGGGTCTCGGAGATCAGTGGGATATTCCAAGGAGGAACATTTAATTAGGTATTTGAAATTCACTGAAAATCTTTCAGATGACAGACGAAGCGTAAGAAGCTTAGAGCACAACTTCCAGCTGTCCCGACAGGACGATCCCGATCGCCCAACCAACAGAAGAGATCGGCGGCCGACGTCCGAACTGTATCCATCGGTCTGGGAAGTGGCCTTATCAGCCTTGAAGGTGATAAAAACCAGTTTTTTACATGCCGTAAGTGTTATGGTTCATGGTTCACTGACTGGATATCTCTATAACCGCTTCTGATGTTTCTCAACCCCTCAGGTACTTTCCGGCAGGGACACACCGACCAAGCGACAGTGGAACACGGGCCTAGATAGCGCACAAAAACAACATTGAAAAAACCGTCATACATATGAATAGAAAGTACTAAAAAGCTCACCGGTTCTCAAGAATCTTTTAAAAGAAACTAGAATCTGCTGGTCGCATGACCGCCTCCCTAGATGATGCATGTTTGACTGCATGTTGCCGGGGCGCGGTAAACTGTCTAATAAGCCATGGCAAAGCTCCAATATAGACTTCCATATCCATTTTCTCCGGAGCAAATGCTTGCGCCAGCTTGTACACTTACTGAGCCTTCCTTTTTGTAGATTGGAAGCACGAAACCCACACGGATTAGAGTTGCTTGCAGCTTACAATACCACCTACCCAGCTGACTTCTTGAAGTTCTCAAAATAGTTCGTGGGTCACCCCCTTTCCTGAAAGGAGTTTTGCACGGCATCCCTGTCAGCGATAACAGGGAGAAAGTCAAGTTAGCGTTTTATGGGACCCAAGCCGCCCAATGCTCTTGGAGTGTTGAAGCGGTACACGGGTTCCAAGCCGGCACCCAGTTGTTCACGGATGTTGTGGTATCCTCTTCGCTGTTGACGTTTTTCCGCTGAAGAAGAGTGGACCACAGAGGGTAGCAGAAAAGCGTTGGCGCAACAGTTAGACTCACATGTACTAATCGTATTCCGGCTAGTTATGCAAAAAAATACTGTCAGTGGCTTGCATCGACACATGCTGCAAGATACGGCAAAAAAACTCGAAAGTAGAGCGGTGTGGTACCTAATAAAACCCGCATACCCTATCACTTTCTTTTCAATGTATTGAACACGTTCCTTTGTTTTATCAAATTAATAAAGACCCATTTTCAGCCAGCCTGCAAGTCGTTACCGCCGATTGTCCTTTCAGCGTTGCTTGCGAGCCTCTTGTGATATGTGACAATACTGATGGACTTCATACAATTTCAAAAGCTGTTTTGGCGTACCTGCTGCCACTCGGCAGCCAACTGTGGAAATATCATGATCCACTCGGCCGACCGAAAACTACATCGAACTAACATGAGGAGCAATTTTCATGTGGCTGGTTTGATGTTAACTCACTGAACATTGTGGACATACTCTGAGTCATCCTTTTTCTATTGCTGTTGCTCCACATTTCTGTTCAGCGGCATTTTGTTTTCATATTTCCTTTTTGTTTTGTATCTCAATCGAGCCGCCACAGCGGTATTGTAGCGGCTTCGCAGACACCAAATTCAATAAAATACAATTGCGAGCTTAGAGCTTAGGCGCGCTTTGTTTAAGTCCACCGGTGTGAAAATAAGAACACGTGAAAAAGAAGAAGAACCTTCGTCACACTACGTCTAAACGGCAAGGCGCGCTCCAGCTCATCAGCTCTGGTGATTAGCTAGATCAGCCTCCCTTCTCCTGTACTTCATACAGGGCAATCAATACAAGTACAAAAACCATCAATCGCTGTCGTTCTGCGTCTTTATTCGCTGGACGGGAATTGAGTCAACAAGTCGTGCGTTCGACCAAATTGGTCGAACGCACGACTTGTTGACTCAATTCCCGTCCAGCGAATAAAGACGCAGAACGACAGCGATTGATGGTTTTTGTACTTGTATTGATTGCCCTGTATGAAGTACAGGAGAAGGGAGGCTGATCTAGCTAATCACCAGAGCTGATGAGCTGGAGCGCGCCTTGCCGTTTAGACGTAGTGTGACGAAGGTTCTTCTTCTTTTTCACGTGTTCTTATTTTCACACCGGTGGACTTAAACAAAGCGCGCCTAAGCTCTAAGCTCGCAATTGTATTTTATTGAATTTGGTGTCTGCGAAGCCGCTACAGTATTACCATTGGAAAAAAAGTTTTTTACTTTGTTTCATTTGTCGTTTTTGGCCTTCGCGGGCTTTGGAATAAATCGGATGGAGTAAAGTTGAAGATGGATAAGAAAGGGGGCTGATGGATTCAAGAGGTCATGTGAAGGAGGTTACAATTAAAGTATTTTTTGGGTTCCATACTATGAGTCTGAATATTCCGGTTCTCTATTAGTCTAGCTTCTCCCTTTGGAGCAATTAAGATGATAACCAGTTTTATTAGGCGAAGAGGGGAAAATCCAAAAAATGCATGAGGAGCAAGTGCGAAGGATAAAACAGCTAAATATTTTCGTACATCGTCTTCAGTTTCGCTAATCAAAGTGGCCATGGCCGCCGCTCTTCCTTTTGTAGACACAACTCTGTGATATTTTGGACACATTCTGCATTTCTTCCGCTTTCTGTAATACAACGTTTTTTCAGGATCCGTCTGAAGTACAACTCTAAATTGGATTGCTACAGGTTAATCTTTCAAAGTTGTCACTACCTGTAGGGCCAACACCACTACGGTTCTTCTGGGCCCATGTGTGGCGAAAGGTTTTTGGTTGCGCCGCCGGCCATGCAGTTCTCTTCATATGGCACACACAGCCCTCCGATGGCCCAGTTTCAAGCTTCGTCACATAGCCTTGATGACTTCCAAGTTTTACTGAGTTTCAAAAAAGGGCTCTTTTCAGGACTTCGGGCATATTAGTACCATTGATCCGTTGGTTTTTAGTTGATTTGACAGTAAATACGTAGGCACAGAACTTGAGCGTTGTCTCATGAACTTGCAGTATTGTTCGGAGTGCCCATCGAAAGGAGTCAGACCCAATGTTGGCCGGTCAAAAGCTGAAATTCCGGTGGTTACAGGCAGTCTCTATGTTTTATATTCATCCAAAATATCATTGTGCTTATGATATTACGGACCGCTTGACCCTTCCGTTTGCTCTTTGAGGCAATTTACCCGTTTAACAAGCTCTGACTCGTCTCTAATTACCCGCCATTGATGCTCTTTTTTAGTTGCTGTCATTCTATAAGAATGACTTTCGGGCTCTTCGTGGCTAAAAATGCATGACTTGGCACCGACAGGACTAGCGGATTCAGCGTTATCTATAGGATCTATAACATAAAAGCCAGTCCCAGAGATTTGCTCAGCTCGTTCTTGTTGTTCCTCGGTCTTTGCTTTCTCGTTTGAGCACCTAATAAAAATACTGCCGGGTTATTTCGGAGGCCCGAAGTATGCCAGATACACTATCCAAAAGTTGAAAAGGATAATTTGAACGGATATTTCGCAATAAAGTAAAAATATGTACGACAAACTTAAGATAGAGAGATTCGGGGGAGCCTAGTGTGTGCTCACCAACGGATAACGGAGGAAACTTAAATTGACCCATCGATGGACTGAAATGGATGCCCAGCAAATTTGAAGGTTAGGGCCAAATGGTGGGTAGCGTTCTGTGGTCCAACAGCGCGTTATTTGAAAATTTGGCGTCGATTCGATTGGGTGCGCGATAACTCAGTTGCTTTTTTGGTCAAGGTACAGCAATTTGGGCTAAGATACAGCTCACGGTAACCGATACCCAAATGTGAGAATTGCACAGTAAAACGGGGAACTATACAGCTAAATTGATCATAAGAAGGAATAAGCTCCAATTGTATTTGTATACCTAAATAACGCAGATAGGTCTGGTGTATTCCCCAAATAAGTATGTATACAAATGTATATATATATATATATATGTATATGTGCACACGTAAACGCATATTTGTATATATATATGTTTATAAGCATATATGCACACGTAAGAACATATTTGTGTATTTATCTATTTACTTGTATATATATTTATTTAGGAATATATATATATATATATATATATGTGTGTATACGGATCTATGCACACGTAAGTACATGTATGGATCCGTATACACACATATATTTTCTAAATGAATATATATACAAGTAAATAGATAAATACACAAATATGTTCTTACGTGTGCATATATGCTTATATATATATATATATATATATATATATATATATATATATATATATATATATACAAATATGTGTTCACGTGTGCACACACATGTATATATACCTATACAAATATATGTAACCAAAATGATTACTTTTCTGGATCTAGCCGATCAACTCCTGCCTGAACGATTTTGCTTCCGTGACCGCTACTAAGCCAACCACCAATTACGCGAGCTGAAGCACGACGCCCATTAGGCGCGCCTACCTACATATAAACTTTTTTTCTTTTTTCTTTTTTTTTTCGCCGAACGAAGGTCAAGGTCATCGTGACGCAAAATCAGGTTGTCTCAGGTTTTTTTTGCTTTTTAGCGTTATTATCAATGATTTAGCTGTTACCATTACTTATTGCTATTCAAACTGATTTATTGATCCGATAGTAGCAATAACTGCGGCACACCAACCTGTTGGCGTCAGTTATTATCGCGAATCAGTACAATAGAATTTTATAGACATTCGTGGTTTCCAGGTAACTTAATCAATTGTTCAAAACCCTCCCTTAGTATTCTCTCATCTTGTCCGGCCTCTCAAAGATAATTAGCCACTTTTTTTCTCACCTTTTTGATACCCCACAATTTACCATAGTCCGACAACTCGCCCATTGTGTTAGCTGTCACTACTTTTCTCCCCGCGATATTGCGCCAAATTAACTACCAATCACTCCAACAGCTTAACCATGCGTTCCATTGCTGCCCACCGGCCAAAAATCACAGCTAGCACTCGCCGTTGTAAGACCCCTAACCTCCAAAGCACGCTCAAAAGTTGTTCAGTATCCCTCGTTGATATACTTGGAGATGCTACCAAAGCAACTGCCGAAATACGCAAAACCATGAATAGTTTTTCCTCTCGGCTTGACGCTTATGATCAAACCATCGGTCAGTTAGGTCCATTAGCGTTTCTGCTTGACCCATCTCTACACCACACTCAGGCAAACCTAATCTCAGCCGCGAAGTTCATTGATACCGTTGCCTCTGAAATATTTAGACGCATCAAGAAAGCCAACAATGCAGTAGTGTTCAACATTCCCGATAAGTTACCTCTCTCAACTGCCAAGAACTTAATCTTAAAGGCTTGCAACCTAGATTCGCAACCTTGCTACTGTGTCAGACTCCGCAAAACTTCACCGATAAATACATGCCCACTCCTGTTTCAGTTTAATACTGAAGTTGCTGCAAAGGAATTTATTAGCCGACAGTCTTTTGTCGTCGCAAATACAGGTTTCAAGCGGGCAAAAATACTTCCCGATAAAACCCCCCTACAAAGAGAGGTTCACAAAAGCCATGCGAAGAACCATAACCCTGGTAAACATTTGGCTAGTAGCCCCTCTCAGGTGGTCGATTTACCAAGCGTCGGCCACCATGCGAAGACCTCTTCTGTGGTTAGTCGCAAAATCGTTGTCGACCTAGATAGTTCATCAGTCTCTACTCCATCGGAGCCGCGTTGCAAACGTCAAAACTTGCAGAACAGTCTCAATGAAACGATCCAAATTAGTGTGCCTCATGACGTCCGCAAAACTGATAAAAGTCCCCCTGACTCAAAGACCAGTAACAAAATACCATACAAAACCCCAACTGACATGATTCCCTCAACTAGCTCAGGAAGTGTCTGGTCGAATCTACAAACTACTCCCACAGAATATAGTTCGAAAAAACAAACGCCGACCCTTTCAGGAGTCCGAAATCCAAAACCGGATCGGGAAAACAGTCCAATACCTGGAGTAAAATCAGTTATCCCTCAGCTGTTGACGTCAGAACTAGCCATTCCTTGCATACCACAGAAGGGAGCGAGACTAGATGTATTTGCACCGGCACCCGTAACAAATTCGAAAATAAATAGAGTAGCTTTATCGGAAAAATCAGCCATCTCAACTCGCGGACCCGGACCTCGCTCTCCGAACCATATCAGTCTTTTGCCTCCAGGTAGAGTGAACCATAAAAACACTTCTTCCAACGACGAAAAAGGAAGTCTCGGCAGGACTGTTCAGACCGTTATGCCAGTACCTTACCCAAATGCGGTTCCGGTTGACTACTTACGAGCTACCCAACCACGTGCATCCTGCTCTTCAATTCCAGATAGTCGTGAGCTTTCGGACTTAATGCCACCCCATCTAAATTTGCCGGTTTTTCCGTTTCCCCTGAATGTCCCGCCTCCTCCCATACCATATCTCTCCCCACACCATCCCACAGTCCGCCAGTGGCTACAATTTCTCCAAACCTGGCAGCCACCTTAAGGTGTCATACATTCCATGCACGTCATGGCCACGTTAATGATAGTTTCACAATTGCACTTTTCAATGCTCGCTCCCTTGTAAGTAAACTTTCATCCGTCCGCTCCTTTGCACTGCAATCTCACCCGGATATAATCCTCGTAACTGAAACCTGGCTTACTGATAAAACTCCCCTCCGACACATTTCCATACCCGGTTATAATATATTTGCTACGAACAGATCTGAGAGACGTGGTGGTGGATGCCTTGCTTATAGTAAGAGCAGCCTTGGAACACACTTACTCCAACTTCCTGTCCTTGATAAGGTTCAAGAATCTGTTTGGATCTCTATACCCCTGCTTCATGGGCAGCTCGTCATTGGTTGTGTTTACTGTCCGCCGGGCTACAACATGGGCAACGTAAATGCAATCACCGATGCTTTCTGTCACGTAGCTGAAATCCCACATGCTTCTAAAATCATAGCGGGGGACTTCAACCTCCCTGGCATTTGTTGGGCAACCCTGAATTCCTCTCCGAAGTTATGCAATTTTATCTCATGTATCCGTGCTGGCGGATGGACACAACACGTAAAATCACCAACCAGAGGGAACAATATTCTTGACCTTGTCTTTACTTTAGGCCTCCGAAATATAAAGGCAAATGTCCTTAGCCACCTTCCTGGTTGTGATCATAGGGTCATAACGTGTGAATTCTCCGTTCAGCCGCATCACCAAGAAAGTTCTCAAAATCGAAAATCTTTTCGAAATGCAAATTGGGATACTTTACCCACCATCCTGCGTAACCAGACATGGGATGAATTTTTTCAAACAAATGATCCTCAACTGGCATCGGATGTGATGTACTCTAACCTATTTTGTTCTCTTAACATCATATCTTCCGAGATAACTGAAGTCAGTGGGAGAAAAACCGATTGACAACAAAAGCTGCAATGTAAGTTCGAAAAGTTGCAGCTTGCCTACGAAAGGACCAACGACCTTTCTGTCTTCCTCTGTCTTAGCCACCTCTCACGCCAGCTACTAAGCGAAAATGAGAACAAGCTGGAGAAGCAAGAACTGTACGCTCTCAACCAGCCGAATAAAATAGCCCACCTTTCTGGCCTTATCAGAACTCGAAACCCCCGCTGTACAACCAAAATACCGTATTTACTCCTATCAGAGAACATTTATATTAGCTCGCCTCAGTTATTCGCTGAGGCATTCAATAATTTCTTCGCTTCTACCTTCATAACAGACCACAATAGTCCAACCCAGGATCTCACCCCCTTGACTGCTGACACCTTGTCAACCGTAGTATTCTCAGCCAACGAAGTCAGAAAGCTGTTAAATTCCACCCCGCCTCTGGCTCGCCTTGGTCCCGATGGTATCCCACCAGCTCTGTTTCGTCTCGGCGGCCCGGACATTGTGATGCTTTTGATGAACTTATTTAATCTCTCCATGTCACAAAGCATTTTCCCATCCCAGTGGAAAACTTCCGTTATCATTCCCCTCCATAAGAAGGGTGCTTTACATGACCCTGCTAATTACCGCCCCATAAACCACACTCCCATTATATCTAGGATGATGGAACGAGTAGTTAAAGATGAGATTGCCAATTTTATCCTCACCCGTGGATTGATAAATAAAAACCAACACGGCTTCTTAAAGTCTAGGTCGTGCCTGACCTGCCAACTTGATTTCCTTAATCTGATCACAACGTCAGCTGACTCTGGAATGGCATTTATCGTTATCTTCCTTGATATGACGAAAGCATTTGACCGCGTGCCTCACGCCCAGCTGCTAACCAAGGTTAAATCTTACGGCATAATAGACCCGCTCTTTTCTTGGTTGTCATCCTATCTTAGCATGAGATCGCAAGCAGTAAGCATTGAGGGTTACCTCTCATCACCCCGGCCAGTCACAAGTGGTGTTATACAGGGCAGTGTGTTAGGTCCACTTTTATTTCTTCTCTACATAAACGACGTATTCAAAGTAATACGCCATGGCACCGCGTTCCTATTCGCCGATGATATTAAGATTGTATATTCATTTGAACCTCATACCTCGACCCATACCCTCACCAAAATAGCTGACGACCTGAACGCTCTTGACATATGGTGCAACACGTGGAAAATGAGTTTCTCCGCTGCTAAGAGTGCCATTCTCACATATAAAAGCCAAATTCCTCCTGAGTCCCTCGCCTTAAACGGCTCGTTCATTCCTACTACTCCGCTAGTACGAGATCTCGGTCTACAATATTCTTGCACGTTCACCTTTCAAGAACAAGCCACCTACCAGGTGGCTAAGACTAAGAGAACGATAGCTCTCATCTGCAGAACCTTTAGAATGCGCGACAGCCAGCTTCTGATCTTTAAATCCCACGCCAGACCACAGCTTGAGTACTGCCCTCTGGTATACACTCACATGCGCAAATCTGACAGACTTGCGATCGAAAGAGTTCAGCGATCCTTCACCAAGCACTTACTCGGCTCATCATCCCCCTTGAATTATAAAGAGAGATGTGAGCTACTAAGGCTTGAACCCCTATGGCTACGACGTATGAAACTCAATCTTTATCTTCTATTCAACCTCCTACATTCTAGAGCGCATACGTCCATCACTGATCTATGTTTCGCTCAAAACGCACCCTACCCTCTTCGTAACCGAAATCATACTACTAAAGTCCCATACACCAGGACAAAACTAAGAGCAAGGTTCTTCATCACCGTTTATTCCCGCATTTGGAACAGACTGCCCGAAGACATTCGGGCCTGCCAGACACTAGACCGTTTCAAAATTGTCCTTACAAAATACTTAGATGTCGCCAAGGTACTACAACTAACCCATATGTGCACCACGTTGGAACAAGCCTATGAGGGTAACCTAGATTTTTGAATAAAGAAAGCACGACCCGGTTAACATCCATTGCAACATCGACGTCACCTTCCTCATATGCCTTTTCCATCGCCAACACATTAGTACCCCTTAGAATGATTTACATCACTGACACTGCTCTTGTTAGATTCTCCCCAATTCACGCGCTTCAACGTCTCCTACCTATTATCTTTATCATATTTGATTCGCTTTACTCGGTCGAACTGACCCCATTCCCCTCCTTTATTTTGCTATAACGTCCCAACACTTAATCCAGTTCCAGTGACCACCACTTACCTTCTAAATCATCATTCTATTCCTAGTTTTGTTCATTATTTCTGTATTTCCATTCACTCCCAATGGCTCACAGTCCTCATTCTTCCCAAAGTAGTCTGTGTCTACATTACTAGATTTCTCTTTTCACCATTGACCGTTGATCCTCAGCTGGGAGCATCCCAGACTGCGTCTCTCTACTCTTATGCTTCCAGACACCAACCGGCGCGCATCTCCCATCTGATGTCTTGGAATGATCCGGAGATAACACCAGCGAAATATCTGGCTCAAACGTCAGGCTTCAAATCTGGATCCCCCACAATCTCCTAGACTACGCCATCTCTACGTCTGTATGATCTCGGCCAAAATCACCTGTGCAAATCCCGCCGGTGGGAGGCGCGGACAGATCCCCCGCTTTGGCCGGTGCACATCAGGCGTGCAGGACGTCTGCAACGATGTTTACAGGTTGGGTGTCCAGCGCACGGTCAGCCCCACCCACTAGCACCGGTTGCGGATTAAAAAAAAAACAAGAAAATAGAACAAAAGGAATACCGTTCATATACTCAAAATGTTGCTGTCTCCTCCAGCCAACATTGACTCTACATCGTGCTCGCTTCAAATTTGCCTGCATAACCTAACGCTTTTTTCGTCCGGCAAAAGTTGCTTTTTTGGTGCACAATTATCGTATACTTAAAAACACATCAACACTTCTGGCTAATTATTCCCGGTCTACTTCCCGCGGTTTCATGCCAAACTACTCACCAGTCTTATTTGCAAACTTAACCACTCTCTAAGATAAAGCCCACCCCTTTTTGCTACTTTTACCGATATACTCCAAAAATAACGCATTTATTGCTGTCACTAACTTCCGTACCACAATCTCCAGACAGTATATGACACTGCGAAATTTATCTCTTGAGATTCCCAATAATCGACGACTCTGTGTTTGCTTGCTTTCTCTGCCAGCTCCGCTGTTTGCCCACTTAAGGCTGTTGCATTGCAATGTCCTCATCTTGCATGGTATCGTGTCCCACTTTTGCACATCTGATAAGCTCTTGTGCCGCAGAGTTATGTTCTGTCACCACAAAGTGGTCCACCTTTTGTATCAAACATAAACTGATAGTCTTCTGCCCATCACTTCATCGTTTTTTCCAGCTGTGTCCATCCTATTGTTGTAGTTGAGCACCACGCAAAGATTTTCTCGATAATTCCTAGTTCATGCTGATGTATTACATTCCTTTTTTCTGAAAGCAAAACAATCCACTCAAAGTCCATATGTTTTATCCGGTCACTTCCTTCACCATCACTCTGGCAACCCCGGTCCAGATGTGTAGTCCATTTGGTTCATCACACACACTCCGCTCATATCCGGCTGCCGAACTTTGCAAACCTATTCATCGGTTGTTGTGTATTTCCTTTCTCATGCTTCATTCCGATAGATCGTCTCAGACACTTCCGATACTTGATACATTTTTTTTTCACCACGTGAAGTCTTTGCTGAGAATTATCAGTATGTAAGTACTTACCTGTCATTCAACCGGTCATCCTTCTTGCAAGCCACGTTTCTGCCACTGTCGTAGCTACGCACCACACGTCGATATTTTTTTTGTCAGTTACCAGTTTCTTGCTGAAGCATTACATTCCTTTTTTCTGAAAGCAAAACAATCCACTCAAAGTCTATATGCTCTATCCGGTCACTTCTCTCACCATCAATTTGACACCCACAGTCCAGCGTGTTGTCCGTTTCGTTTTACAACTGGCTCAACCGATATACGGTCACTGTACCCCAAAATTGCTATCCTCGACCGATTTTCTTGGTCTTTATGTATTATGCCACAATTTTTCATCGTCTGATTTTTCACCGCAACTCCTCTCATACATTGTAAAGCTCCATTGCTTGAATACGTCTCCTTCAGGAATGTTTCTTCTTCACGATATCCGCGTATCCGTCAATCTAGTTCAGTTCTCCGACAGGACAGTCTTTCTTCTGTGGAATTTGTGTGATTTTGTACCATTCTCCACCCACCCCACATTTTGGCAGAATAACTACGCCTACCTCCAGCCGGACCGACTACCTGACCTTGAGTTTAAATTCACCGGGAGGTATCGCAGCAATTGACTTGAATACCTTCTCTTATATTCAATCGCGTTCGCATAATTGTACAGTCCCACTGTAACTTTCATTCAGCTTTCAACTGTACCGTTTGATCTTGCATTGCAGCATGCTTCGGGGTTATCCGAAATAAACTATTATTATTAAACCACCCACATCGTAATAAGTTGCACCTAACGGACAGACCCATTCCGTAACTAATGCAAAATGGAGCACAGAATGAAGAATAAGAGTTGTATTAAAAGATGGTTGTTCAATGGTACAAAATGATCCTTTCATGCACACTACCGTGCCGATGTTCTACGGTCATAACGGTGGATCGAACAGCGTCCAGCACCCTCGACGTTGTAATGTTTTGCCGTGTTCTGTCTGTAAAGTAGAAATGGAAACAATTATTATCTGTTTTTACTTTGTACAAGGCGAAATGAGAATCGTAATTGTAACTCACTTATTTTTCATCAGCCAGACAGTGGACGCAAACGTAGTGGCTGTCCTATTTCGGCGTCGATTGTGCACGCAGCAAAATTTAACCCGATAGTAAGGGAAATTTTTTGGCAGTGCAGCCGGATGCGTACGAAGCCAGTTCTCAGCACTTACACTCTCATACACGTAAAACGAGGTGAAAGTCTGCTGCTGAAATTGCCGAAAGTCTTCCTCGAACCTTGAGAATAATTTATAGGCGTCTTTTACATGTCTGCAGAAACTCTCAGAGTCATCAACGAAATCACGTGCAACGGCCATGACAGTTAATAGGTGTGAGCGGTAACAGCCTTGCGCGAAGTGGCTAACTAAAACAAAAGTCGCCGCAAAAGTAGGAACACCATTCTTATTTTCCGCAAAAATGACTTCATCAGCTCCAACCATTTTCTTCAGTAATCACCAATAACGTCAATCTGGCCATCATTAAGGTTGGACCACAAGACACTATCCCAAATGGTGAAACGTGACTGATCCAAGTGGAGACAGCTGGAAATTGGGAGTTATGTATGGGAGCTAATAAAATAGACTGAAACCGCTGGGATGACGAAAGACGAAGAAGAATAAGTTGGCTTACTTGTGAAAAAATAGAATACAATGGAGGTGGTATAAGGCATTTATACTCTGCGGTGAAAGACCGAAGTCAGTGTATAAAACTTGATGCGAAACAGGGAGCCAGTAAGGCAGATTGTGGAGGGTGCACTAATCAGCAAGAATCTTTTTGAGGGTTCGGTATACGGTAGCTGTAAGGTTAAATGATTTCTTGGTAGGCGCAATCGGCGCTTGATTGCATCAGACAGCCCACTGGAAGGGCACCAGTCCCAGCTCATATGAGCGCACCTTAACCCTGTGCATACAGTGTGATAGCAGTCAGCATGGTTTAGGAGCAGTTTTGTTACAGAATGGGCGCCCGCTTGATTATTGTGGTGGGCGTTGAAGTGTTCCGAACAGAAATACGCCCAAGTTGGAAAAGTACTTCTGGCCATCTTGCACGGTCTAGAGAAGTTCAGTAATTGCACTGTTTTGCGACCCACGCACATATATTCAGATCACTAGCCATTGATCACGATTGTGAATAAGCTGCTACACCGAGCGCCAAGAAGACTTCAATCGATGTTATTGCCTCTCCAAAATTACGACTATGAACTTCACTATTAGCTAGGAAGGCAGATGTTTGTAGCTAATAATGATAATGGTATATTTCTCGGCCATGGTCGAGACTCACGCGCTAGCGCATGATCACGGTGTGACACATTAGTCAATGAGGTGGAATATTCACAAATTCAAAGTGTGAAAGTCGAGAGTATCAGCGATAGATAGACATAGCCAGAAACAGTTTGAATGGATCATTTTAATAATGGTTTGCGCAGCACTTTCAAACCAGTTTCGAATCCGGGCTGGGCGGTGGAGGTATCGAAAAGCCGTTAGCGCAGTGTCAAGGACGCATTATGAACGAGAATGATGCAAGCTGGGGAAACGGAGGCCTACTGAGGTTCTGCAGATGGAGTAAATTTTGAACAAGAAAAGGATGAAAAAGAAATTGTAAAGAAGTGTATTCGGGAAAATCGACGCATGCGAAGAGGATAGCTATCCATGAAGGCAATGCAGACCCTGAATGACTGATTTACCGGAGTTCAATAAACGGAATGAGTTTTGAAGCAGGGGACATGAGGCCAATTTCGTGAAAGTGAACACTGGTGGATGTGGGAGAAACAGCAGTCCATAAAAAGGTGAGTTTAGATTCAGGATCAGTAACATGTACCATTCAGAAATGAGAAAGCGCAACTGGAGGATCCTCGAGAAGTGGAGAGTCGATTTCCAACCGCTACGGTTCGGAGGAAAGGTGGACTGTGGTAACGGATAATAAAGTGTGAAATCTCCGCATGGACTTGAGCGTTAATATGCTGTTTCACTGACAAATATATATATATATATATATATATATATATATATATATATATTGAAGCATTTGCCTTCAGTGTTATTCAGCGTCATTTCTGGTAACGTACGACATCGTATGGGTATGTTTCGTCTAGCAGGGCAAAGTATGTGTCGGCCAATCAGCTGAGTGTGGTGGTATATTAGCAAGATGCACATGAACTGGAATGTGTTGGTTGCTTTAGAAAAAGCTGAATGATCTGATAAGCAATTGGGAGTATTTCCTGTCGGGTGGCTTGATTTCGGTCCCAGTTGCTATGGTAGGTTCTACTTGAGTCTCTGTCCGTACGAGTCAAAGTGGCATCCTTGGTTATCCGGTTTGGCAGCTGCCATAGTTGGAGACAACAGACCTGAAATAAAAGGGGATTGCAGTCTGGACGTGGTTCCAGCTGAGGGTTATGATGATATGTGAAGACAATGAATAATGGACTGGTTAGGTCTGTGTGAGTGAGGCATGGATGAAGTTTTTCATTTGAGCAGTCAGTGGCACCTACTCCACATCCTAAGTAAAAATAGGCTCGCGGTGGATTTGTGCTATACTGCTGAAGGCTAACGGAGTTGCGTACACTAGTTTGGTAACGGTGTATGCATCCCATAGGATTTATGATTTTGCACGTTGGCATGGCATCGCTCGGATACTAATGAAAGACCTAGGGTCTCACGGTTTAGAGCAGTTAGAAATGATAACCCCCAGTACCGTTTGCTTACGCAGGGCGCAGTTTGGCAATGATGCGATAAGATAGGTCTGAAATAACAGACTGTGAGCGAATGAGACTGGCACACTGTTAGCGTAGCCCTACGCTGTTACTGTCTCTTCCGGCATAGTGGTTATTCTATACTGGGTAGTTTCTGAGGAGCCTTAAATTAGAAGAAACTATTGGGGTGACAGAGGTGATACATAAGTGGCAATCGGTCACGTGCCTTGGAACGTTAACGTGAATTGATCTATGCTCTTACTCGATGGTGCTATCGTACTGAGATTTGCTCGAGTATGATCAAGGAAATCGGATGTAGATATGACTGCATGGTTATCGCGATGTACTTTTCGTCGTTATCGTATTGCAAAGCAGGAAAACACCCATGTGAGGACTGGTTTTGGAAAGCCGTGAGAAATGGGAATGAGATGGGTCCGAATTTTCGTCAGGGAAGCAAACTCTAAAGACCTACATTCGGTGCTCATGGTAGGCGGCACAAGGGCCTGCTTCAGGCAGGGAGGTAGCACGATACACAACCACTGGCACCCAGCACGTGGCGCTCCAAGAATGATCCACACACCTTTTAGACGTTTTTATCTTTTTGTAATGGTTATATCACAGTCAGGTATCTGGCTGTCAGAGAAGGCGGAGCTGCCACGGGCCACTCCACCGAGTACGAAAGACGATGAAGCGGTGAACTTTGCACTAACTGTAATGGATGCGGAATCATCCCAAGTCCAGAAAGCCACCATAGCAGATCTTTGTTTGCAATCCGTGAAGGAAATTATCACTCGAGGCTGACCGGAAAATGAAGGAATCCTACTGGCAGAAGATTGACGTTATTTTATATTTCATAATGATCCACCAACAGAGGATGAACTGAGTTCTCGAGGTGAGCTTTTGGTGATACCGGGATCTTCTCGAAGGGACGCTCTGAGTCTGCAACACTGTTCACATGCAGGTGTCAATGGATGCGTCGCTCGAGCCAGGGGGTCATACTACTAGCCGGGTATGGCAAAACAGAGTAAACAGATGGTAGAAAGCTGCGAACCATGCGGACACTTTGATCGACGATAAAAGAGAGGACTGATGGAAGTGGACCCAATACCTGACCAGTCTTGACAAATTGTGGCGTTGGATATCCTTCAACTTAAGAAGGAAGATCACTTAATGACCATTATTACCATAGTGATTTCTTCGAAGTCGACTTTCTGAAAACAGAAACAACTGCAGAAATTGTTGAAAAACGGCGGGCCAACTCTGCACGACATGGAATCTCGAGTCCAGGGATTTCCGATGGTGACCCCCAGTTTCGCAGCACAGAATCCCAGCACTTCTCGAAGATGCGGCAGTTGAGCCATCACATTGCCATTCCTTACCACGGTCAGTCCAGCGGCAAAGCAGGGAAAGTTGAAAAACAGGCAAAAAGATGCACAAGAGGTGCAAAGCTATCCGTTTATCGCTCCCCTTGAGCTCTGAGATATGCTTTCTGCTGTGATGGGTAGAAGCCTGACGAAACTTCTATATGGATTACGGAAGCGCACGATCCTATCAGTCTGGGCTGGCTTACTGGACCCTGATGTCATGGGGCCTTCAGCAGTCAACTAGAAGTGGAGAAAGTAAATGGAGGTGCAAACATGGTTTTACGGTCGGGGCAGAAAACCTCGGCATCCACTCGAGCCAGGTGACACAGTCTGGATTCAGCCGATAGAACCGACAGGAAAGTCTTGGACTAAAGGAGAGGTACTATGGAGCGTAACAAAGAAATCATACCTAAGGCGCTCTAGGGATCGTCGGGCAAGAAGGAATAGGGTCCACTTGAGAAAATCCGAAGAAGATGGTGGTAGAGATGAGAAAACCATTGGAGGAGATAACAAGGGAATGGACGAAGAAACTAAAAATAATGACTAAGAGATTAATGCAGATAACATTACACATTCACCCATCAGACAAGAGCTTTCAACTTCTAGAACGTGCAGCGGACAAAAGTTACCGGACGGTAGACAAGCAGAGGTTCCTCAAAAGGGGAAGGATATATAGAATATGTTCGTGTTTTACAGCATCAATCGCGCTTCCTGATCGGCCAGAGAGTGACCGTTGTTTGGCGCGTTGCAAATCGAGCAATCTGATTGGTACGAAAGGCTTTGTAAACCACCGAATAATGAACAGTAATAGAGATTTCCATGTTGCACGCTGTAACGATATATTGATTTTATTTCCCGAAAAACTGACTTTTTACATGGTCTTACATTATGAGGCAGCAAGATGGTGTGCCATAAAATTGGTTTCATGTCTCCCTGCTTCCTAATCCTTTTTTTAACCCCGGTAGATCCATCATTCAGGTTTAGCATCATATTCATGGTTTGCTATTCTCTTTGTATGCATCAATTTTCCCGAGTTTACTTCCATACAGTTTCTTTTTCTTCCTATTTAGAACCCACACTGTTCGCGGATTCCCTCCGTTTTCCATGGCTCGCGTCATTCCGGTTTATAATGCATCTTCAGCTTTATGTATTGATGACCTTTTCGGTATCCACAAAGTGCGCCACCGCCCAGCCCGAGGTAGAAGCTAGTTCAAAGTTGCCGCGCAAACCATTATCAGAGGGATCCATGTAAACTATCGCTGGCCATGTTTTTCTGTTGTTGACACTTTTGACTTTTATGCCCTAAGTTTATGAATATTTAACCTTACTGAGAAACGCTGTACACCATGACCATGAGCTTGCGCGTGTCCCGAAACCATAGCCGAGAAATGTACCGTTATCACTGTTACCGTTCTCTCCGTAACAGGCTGAAGGTGGGGATGCAGACCATCCCGAGAAGCATAGAAAAGTGCCAGCGGCGAGAAATTTACAATATATATATATATATATGTATATATATATAAATATAAATCAGGTTGTCTCGTTTTTTCCTTTTTCCATCGTTTAGGCTTGTTCTTGCGTAGCATCTAGTAGTAATAGTTACTAACTCTGAAGCGTTTAATTATCCGTGGCAATAACTGCAACACACCACTGTGAGTCCGTATTTCATTACCGCCAAAAATCAACACATCCCTTTAATAGGAAATCTAGATCTGTAGCTACCGCAAATAAACCGTTGTGAGCCCATCCATAAAATACTTAGCAATTGTTTTTTAAATCATCTCTTTCAGTTATCGTTTCCTCCTTGGCCAAAATTCTAAGCCCCTTCGTCCATATAGTGAAACCACCCAGCCAACCCTCTTTGTAGACATCCCAGGTGACTTCCTATAGAATTTCAGCTCAGTTCCGTATCTAGGCTTTTTGCATTCGCCACATTATCAATTAAACTAGTTGATTATCCGAAGCCCGCAGTCACAGTGCCCAATTGCAAAAGAAGCAGACCGGCCAGTCATATTTTGCCACGCGTAGCCATACATCTCTCAATCACCATGCCGTGCTCCGTATCATTAACGAACATTCATGATGACGCAAATAGCAAGATTGGCAGCCTATTAAAACACGTTAGTTCACCCGAATCGCGAATCGAATCTCTGGACAGAGCTCCCAGAATTCTCATACCATTGGCTCGACTCACTGAGCCCCCTATGGTAACTACGGGTTATGA
The DNA here is from genome assembly GCA_948099385.1 of Fasciola hepatica. NCBI lineage: Eukaryota > Metazoa > Platyhelminthes > Trematoda > Plagiorchiida > Fasciolidae > Fasciola > Fasciola hepatica. Next base: position 12,596,710 of record CANUEZ040000019.1, read on the forward strand.
CATAGTTGCCACGTGTAACTTTATTGGCAGCATATCTTCAGAGGTTTCAAAAAGAATGCTAAACTCGAATCACGCCATTGTGTTTAAAATTCCCGAAAGAGCCCCACTCAGCATAGTCAGCAGTACCTTACTAAAGGCCGCTAACATGGAACTTTTGATGTGCCGTAGCAGTAGACTACGAAAACAAACAACGACACCAGTGCCCCAGCTTTTCCAATTTCCGGACTCACTGACAGCCAGTGAGTTCATTCATAAACAAACAGTTATTGCTATTAACTCGCCATACAAAAACATTCGAATGGCATCCGACGAAAAACCCCTAAAATGAGAAGTGCTTAAAAAGTTGATTCTTTTCAACCATCCAAGGCAGGAATCCGCCCAAACGACACCTAACCCCGTCATTCTCCTACCCTACTGTATGCGACCACCGTCTATCAGCCAACAACTTTCTGATGTAGACCGTGATGCAACGCCTGGACCTTCTCCAAATCCACCAGTCTCCAAACGCCCTGGGCTCGTCTGTAGTGTTGTAGATGCCTGTGACTCTAATCTACCGAGCCCTGCTAGACAGCTTAGCTCTGGGCACCAGAAACAGCTACCTAAATCGCGTACTTCCTCGACCTAACAACTTCGCATCACTTTCCCAAGGCTACACATAAACCAACGTATGGTCGTTTTTGCCGACTCCAAATAGCCACTACTAAAACCTATCCGCCGGACCGCACCATACCATTTCCAGGTCATTCGCGTTCAAACCAAACCCGTCAGCCTCCAGGGCATACTCCCGCAAACAAACTGCCAAGAAGTAGAGTACCTAAAAACGTAACCTCGTCGCTGCAATCTGACTTATCACCGAAAGTTGGTAACGATCTATACTCGGCCCCTGATGCAGAGTGTCGGTGCCAACGGTAACCAGTGGCCGCAAATCCAGAATTCGGTGACCCACACTCCATCCCTACTAAAGGCCTCAGCATTTAGTTCGCTAAGCAAAGACAGTCTTGTATTACCAGGCTGCATTACGAAGGGCCTGCAAAGATTGGAAGCGAACAGATACCCCAGTAGGATATCACTAATGCCGGGACCTACAAGTTCTGTTTCCTAAATAGATAGTTTCTCAAACCGTAATTCCTCCCAGCGAAATCCCAGCTCTATTCGCATTTATACGGACGATGCTCGCAAACCGCCTCACAGCTATTATTCAACGATGCCTCTGCCCAGCTCATCACTTCCTAACTTTTCCGTGCCTCCACCGTTCATCCCGTTAGTTCCTTCACCATACGAAAATTTTCGTTTTGCTCCACCATTGCCTATCCCACTACAGTCTTTTTACGCGCAGGATACATCCACAAACCCCCTTCGAGTAAATTTTCTCCACCCAGCAGCATACAATCCCGCAATCTCTCCTCTCTTCTAGCCTTAATGGACCACTTTCCAATACCAGCACCTTGCCAGTCGTTCATACCTTCGATAGCACACTGAACTTCGCAGGCTAACTACGCAACACTGCGTATTACCACTATCTTCCAAAATAACCTCCATATACCCCCTCTACCAACCGCTGATTCCTATCTTTCCCCACCCGGGCAAGCTGCATCGATAGGCGGCGAAGCCACCCCAAACTCTCTTAGTCCCTACATTCTGGGGCCTGCTGTTACCACACTACACCAACCAATACAAAGGTTGTCGCGTGGGAAAGCCAATATATTCCGTAACTCCGTATTCTGTCACGGCGCTGGAGCATCGGACGATCTCAAAGAGTCAGGACAAGTAGCAAGACTACTTCGTCTAAGGTCTTCTCTTTCATCTCGTAATAATCCAAAATTGATTGGCTCCGGTTTGTCCGCTGCTGATTCTTCCGAAATGTATCGCGGAGGCATACAAAGCTCACTTTTCCTCCTCTTCGGCAATAGCTCCAACTCACGCCCTCACCGAGCACTTTCTCCGGCCAACAACTCCCCTAAGCTACTTAACCATGACACTCACTTCCACATGAGTGGGTTATCCTTCATCTTATTAAACTCGCGGTCTATCTTAAATAAGCTTCATCACTTAAAAATTATGTCATAATATCCAGTCCTGACATCATCTTTATTACTGAAACCTGGCTCACCGAACACACCCACACAAGCGAAATTATGCTTGAAGGACACAAGGTTTTTAGAGTAGATAGGATTGACAGACGCGGAGGTGGGTGCCTTGTGTACGTACAGCACGCCCATTCAGTAATCTCCATTAGACATGCCACACTCGACTCAATTCCGGATTTTCTATGGCTCACAATTCTGTTATCAACTGTAGTCATGCACGTTGGTTGTGTCTATCGCCCGCTCTCATCTACTATGGCAGACTTAACTCCGTTAATTGAAGCCTTTGATTACCTTTCACTTCTACCATCGGCAGCGAAAATCATAGCCGGTGATTTTAACTGGCCTAAAATATCCTGGAAAAACCTTACAGCACCTTCCAACCTAATAGACTTTGTCTCGCATACCCACATTGAGGGCTGGGTGCAACACGTTAGAACCCCTACTAGAAACGCTAACATCCTAGATCTTATATTCATTCACAGCGTTTCCCACTTTTCGGTTTCCGTTTTGAATAAATTTCCCGGTAGCGACCATAAGATAGTGGCCGGTAATCTTTCATTCCATTCTTATCCATCAGACTATCTGACCACAGTCAACAATTCCCTCAGTTTAAATTGGAACCCACTACCCATTCTCATCCGTAACCAAGATTGGAGCAGTTTTTCTCTAATGGCTGACCCCCAACAGGCGGCTGATCATTCTTACCTTAACATGGAAAACTACCTTTAGGAACTTAGCTGAATATCCAAAAACTTCTCCCTTGGGAAGCCCAAACTTGCCTCCCTCCAACGAAAGTACCTTAAGATGCAAAGGCTTTGCTTCCAAAACCACGACTTCTCTCTCGTCATGAGACTAACACGTCTTACTGATACTTTCGGGGACCTAAAGAAAAAACAGCTCCGCAACGAAGAATCCAAAGCCCTTGGACATCCCAATAAGGCACTAAAACTCTCACTCCTACACAAATCCAGGAATTTGGCAACAGATACCACGATACAATACGTTGTGTTACCGGATAAAACTTCGGCCGCCTCCCCATATGATATCTCTGAGGCCTTAAACCGTTACTTCGCCAATTCCATGGCTCCCGCCTCAGATATAGCCCCCCCTAGTCCTAGACCATTACCAGCTCTTCTCTATCTACCCTAACCTTTGAAGTAAACGTTATTTCCAGGCTCATTTCACGCTATAAAGCAGCTGCCCATCCTGGACCAGACGGGTTACTCCCAGTTGCAATCGTCGACGGTGGATCGAACCTTCTACTTTGGTTACTAAACCTAATAACCTTGTCACTCAAACTTAGTTTGGTGCCGCCGAACTGGAAGAGTTCAGTCATCATTCCACGACACACAAAAGAACCTGCCCACTAACTCGCCATTTACCGTCTCATCAACCACACCCCTATCATTTCCAAAATAAAGGAAACGGTCATCAAAGATGACATTACTACCCATCTTCTCGCTTCAAACCTTCTTAGCGATAGGCAGTACGGGTGTCTCAAATCGCGATCATGCACCACACGTCAGTTTGACTACCTCAGTCTAGTCACTGAGGTTGTTGATAGCCGGCGGGCATCAGTAGTTGTCTACCTGGATCTGTCGAAGGCTTTCGACCGTGTTCCACACCCGCGTCTTATCTCCAAATTGCGTTCATTCGGCATTACTGACCTGCTGCTTTCTTGGCTGAAATCTCGTCTGTCTCATTGTTCGCAAGTGATTCTCCCTAATGGACATACTTCCAAACCGAAACCTGTTAGAAGTGGCTTTATGCAAGGTAGCGTACTGGGTCCTCTTCTATTTCTGGTGTACAATAATGACGCATTGGATCTAGTACGCCATGGAGCGCCATTACTGTTTGCAGACGATATAAAAATAGTCTACTCTTTCAATTATAATGATGCTAACCATACTCTACGCAACACTTCCGCTGACCTTTCTGCAGTTTACCGCTAGTGCCACACCTGGAGGATGAGCTTTTCACCGATAGGTGCAAGGTTCTAACCTACGAGTTCCAATTGCTCCCTGGATCCTTAACTCTTGGTGGGTCCTCAACAGTCAGTCGATCTACCATCCGCGATTTGAGCCTCAACTATTCCTGCTCCCTAAGCTTCTCTGAGCAATCCCCATCCAGGCGGCCAAGGCTAGAAGTGTGGCCCTTCTGTTCCGCTGCTTTCGTCTCCGGGACAGTATCATCATCATCTACAAATCCCACATCAGGCCTTTGCCTGAATACTGGCCGATAATATTTTCTAACACGACGAAATTCGACAGAGTTGCGATTGAAAGCATGCAAAGGCGTTTTACCAAACAACTACTCGGTTGGTCCACGTCTTTAAGCTATAGAGAACGATGCCAAAATCTGAATCTTGACCCACTTTGGCCCCGCCGCTTAAGACTAAACTTAGTCTTTCTGTATAACCTGCTCCATAACCGGTCTTTTTCCTTTGACCCAGTAAGCTTCTCCCGTGAAACCCCCTACTCACTTCGGCACAGGCCTTTTACTGTCCCTTCTAATATAGCTAAATCGGCCATACTGTCAAGTTGTTCCCTTCTTTTCTAATCCAAAGTCTGGAACAAGTTGCCCATCATCCTTCGAGCTTCACAAGTCAAGTCCCAATTTTTGTCGGCACTCCTCCCATATCTCAGCGTCACCCGTGCACCCCAGCTATCCAATATGAGCATAGCTGAAGATATAGCATACGACAGGGGCCTCGACTTCTAAGACCAACTCCTTCGTGGGCCCTGCTCCATCCAATTGAGGACACAATCAATGACATAGATTTCCATCTATCTGACTGAGTTCTCAACTTTCGACTACCTATGGCAATTTCTGTAAAGAACCAGCGGAATTGAAATGCCACCATTTTCATCCACTGCTTCCACCTTCTCCCGTAGTCTACGTCACTCTTATGCCTCGTCCATTATTGGTTCTTATATGCCCCCGTTAACCGTAAATCCACGGCAAGGGCACGCTTTGACTGCTCTTTTTTATCTGCCCTCCTTTTCTAGTTCTCTCCTTGCATGCATTCCACCCTCTGCGTTGGTATACGCGCCTGGATAACGCCGCTGTTTGGTCGATTACTAACCGCTGGCTCCGTCCTCTGAAATCCCTCGCAGCCTGGACATCCGGTCGCGGATCTTATGGCTTATACTTTCATAGTTGAACTACGCTCCACATGCATGACCATCAATAAACATTAGTGCCATTCCCAACGGTGCGGGGGCACGGTCAGATCTACCGCTTTGGCCGGCGCAAATCGGGCATGCAGGTCGTCTGCAACGATGTGGGAGAGCAATTAGGCTGGCGGGTCACGCCTCCTGTGTTTACTCCGAAGTGTTTTCCAGATCAGGTGTCCAGCGCACGGCCAGTCCCACCCACCATCACCGATTGCGGATCGCACGCTCTAATGCTGTCAGCTGCAGACCGCATGCTCCAACCATCGTTGTTCGCCACTGTACGAGAACCTATCGCTCTTTTCATCACTCTTATCGCATCTATTTTTTCGTTCTTCCATTCTGTCCTTGCTCTCGTCGACTCTCACTGTGTCACCTTTCATTGCATGTCACAATCGTCCTACCCACTTCACTCTGCTGACGACCGCCAATATTTTATTTCTTTACCCATGTCGGCTTTGCTGGCTTGTAGTATCTATTCATTTGGTATCACCCTAAGCCTATAAAGCTCACTGATCGCATTCTTCGCCCCACTGCTTACCGTTCTGCCAAACCCTCCCTCGTTCTCCCTCCTCATACCTAAACCATTACACACCAGCCCCATCCACACCCATGACCAATTCTCATATAAAGACTGCCGTTCCAAACTCTGCATCTCTCACAGCCACATTTATTATCCATTCACTATCACTCTATTTTCCCTGCCTGGATCCGTGATTCCCTTGTGGATCCTCCCACCTGGCAGAGCTCCGATTAGTGTCGTCCAGTTGCATCCACTTGTACAATTGCCTGCATGCACGCGGCCCCTAAATTCCATGTCCCCGAATCCGAAGCGCACCAATTGTCCATGCGTTATGTTCGTCCACCGTTTACCTGTCCAAGTGCTTCTTTCCTCTCAGCCTTTTTCGTGTTCCACCTGCAATGAGGTGCTCTTACCGGTTATGTCTCCCCCTTGTTTTTCGGCCCGTGCTCCCATCTCCCGTTTCGTCGTATGTTTGCCACGGGCAATTTACGCGTGCTTTTCAGACCTTTCTGCTTTTTTACTTGCCACCAAATGTGAAATCACTGTTTCTTCATGGTTCTCACTCGCAGTTTCAGTCCGTTTGATCTGCTATTACCCTCTGGTACCCTTTTTGCTCATTTCTTTCCCACGCTGTTTGCCGTCACAGCTGCTGCATTTCTCCCCGCGGACAGTTTCACCCCCAGGCAACTTTCTCCACTTTGTATGAACAATCGCTCTGCGCTGCTTGGACATCTCCATCGCCACCATCTTCCCGCTGAACAATGTAAGCCCATTTATTATTGATTCTCCCATTGTTGACCGACACCACATGTCTCACCTACATCAATCAGATTATTAGATCGATTCCTACCTGTTCTCTTCGATACTTTCCTCCATTTCCCCTTTTTTGAGCTGCCCCTCGGTTGTCATCTTTTCCGTGCTTCCACATTCTCCACTCTCTCTGTCGATCCGCCGAGTTCACCTGTCATGAAGATAATTCACCACGATATCCCAAAGTTAATTCTACAAACATTCGACCTAACCTAACCTGCCGATCCTAATAGCTGATAATTTCTTTCTAGGACTCCATTGCTGTTTCTCCGGATTCCCTTACGTATGTGTGTATACGTATGTATATATATATATAGAGGGAGATGCGCACATATGTGTATATGCATTCGCCCTGTATCTTGCAGTTCCTCACAGGCCATCGCTCTTGCTATCCTCCCGCTGACGGCCGTGACTAGCATCCATTCCTTCCACATGTGTCTCACGTCTACTGTGTCCAGTTCTTTTAAACCATTTTTTATCCGATCCACTCTTTACGTCTTACTTTGCCCGCTCCCTGTTTTACAATGAGTTTTGTGCCCTGCTCGCCGACAATAGTGTCTTAACATACGGGCTTAAATATAGCCCAACTGAAGTAGTGGGACTGCTGTATGTAGAACGGTTGGAACAAATGAATTGATGCCCGTAGAAAATGAGATCAGCTTGAAATGTTACTGTGAGACTTTTGTTTGACTGCCTGCCACAAGGGTATATAGGAGTTGTGATCAAGTTTGGCACCGTCATTGACCGCAACGGCTGTTGATGCTGCGGGCTCGACTGTGGTTGATGATTCCGCGGTATTTTCCCGCTTAGGTCGCGGTAAGTAGAACAGTTTTCCCGATTTTGAAAATGATCTTTGGGCTTTTCAAAGCGAAACTTCAACTTTTTTCTATATCTATGGTAGTTTAGTTACCGTTGGCTGTATAATTCACCAGAACGAGCACAAATTATCGCGCATGTTTCAAAGATGCGCCAAAAGTATAGTTTTCCCGCGCCTGGATATTTGGTTTATACCGGATTCCGACCATCTGTTGCAAAGTACCAATGCTTCGTTGCTGTCCAATCCCTTGCAGTGAATCTCACTTTTTCTCCACCGTCTTCCGCTAACACGGTTTCACATGCCGATTTCTAGCCTTTCTCATGTATATCAGTCATCTTTCAGATGTCCCCACATGGACCAACCGGATCCTTCACCTGACCTTGACTTTCATACTCACCGGGCTTCCTTTTGAATCTGCCCATGAGTCCATTTAAACTCAGTACATCTTCTTTGGTGTGCATACATTTGCCATACTTTCATCCCACGGTACTCCTCCTTCTAAGCAGCTTTTATCCAACTACTGTCCTGTAAATGTCTACATTTTCAAGGGTCTGTCTGTCTATTCCATGACTTGTAAACAGTTTATCATGCACCTGGCACGTCCCGGGCAGGCCCCGGGCTTCTCTGAATAAACCAATAATACTATTATTATACAAGTGAATCCCGTGATGTAGGCAAAAAAATAGAAGGCACAAGGTCAAGTAAACCTGTGACAGAACAGTATGCACGAGAAGTGCATGCCCAGCGGAGCTGGGAAGATGGGGCTGGGGAGCTGTATAGTTGAGAGCGGTTGAATAAATGGAGTGAGCTGAAGGACGAAAATTGAAGCCCTGGTTGATGGGAAAATCCGGAGGGGTTTGGGAGCGGTACAGTGTATACCGATTGCAAACTACCATTTGGTATTATTGTTCAGTTGCTCCAGCCACGGAAGTGGCGAGCACGATGCCCGAAAGGGCTGCCCTTCGCTGGAAGTCACTGAGGATGACTGGAAAGCGAAACTAGATAGGAAAACCCAGCGCGGGTACGTCGAAGCCTGAGGGACACGGCCCACGGAGAAAAAAATAGGCAAGGCGAAACAAGGACCCGCCGATGCAGTTGGCCCCAGAACAGTTTGGGAGACAGAAGGTTTAAATGGATATAACCTGTTGCATTGTCATTAGTATATGTAGTGGAAAACTGTAGCAGGAGCAAAGCAAAAGTGCAAGGTACAAGGAGACAGACGGATCCAGGGTGGATAACATAGATGAAAATGAGTGAGGAGTAGGGTTATTGTAACGGTTATTTCGAATTTGAGTAACGCGTAGCCAATTCAAAACGAATCCCAAAACCAAAACAAGATTAATTCGTAGTTCCTAGGGTACTGGATTAACAAGTTATAAGCATATAAATATGTATAAACCTCAACCGTACGGCCACAACGTTTAGCAGCGAGGACCAGAGTTCAACAGAGGTCAATGCCAGGTACCACCGCCTCGGCAGTCCAAGTTGAAATCAAAATTATACCACTTCACGTGAGCAAAATATAAACAAATGTTGAAGTGTAGTGATTGATGCATGTTGTACTTGTCCGATGGTCAATAAAATAAGGAGCATAGTCTCAGCAATACAAGTATGACAACGGCCGGAGAGGATTTTCACGCATGTACGGTAAACCGCCCACCAAATCCTCCCATGAAACGGCCAAAATCCAAGGAGTAAATAGGGGTACTGATTCGCCCTAACCTACCCAGACCCCAAGTCGGTGCTTACGTAGGTCGCTATGAGCTTCATCCGTCGTTGGCCAGTCGGAGACACGCTTGCAGGTTTCTTGATTTTGTGCTCCATCTCTCGGCTTCTTAGAGTTTCTTCTGAGAACGACACGATGTTATCCGTATACGAAAAAGGACTTCGATGTGATTAAGATGCGTAAAAAGTTTACTGAATGTGGAGGAAAAGGCAGCCAGAACAAGGGCAAAGTACAAGGCAAGATGAATACTGAGAATTCTTGATGAAAAATCGAGATGGCTATAGGGTACTCGAACATCGGGGGCTCAACGTGTGGTGTTATCACATTAGAAGTTTTTTTGACTCACGACTTATATCCACCTGGACACAGGTTGAATATCAATAAAAAATAGGTCACGGAAAAAGAGATATTTCTGCGAACGGTCAACAAGCCTTTGTTCAAGAGTTTCCGCTACTTCACAAACAATGTCGTGTCGTGTGCTAAATTGGGGTTTCGACAACTAACTCCATAGTAAATCGTGAACACCGTATACAATTAGACACAAATATATTTCAAAGACTGTGTGAAGGGTTAGAACCTACAGGAGAATTCATGAGGGGTGGATAAATAAATTCTGTCGCAGCTGGTATCAGTAGACCTGGTTTTAGCTTGGTCTGTGGCGTCGACTTCACCCTCGCCATTGTCGCCTTCAAGCAGACATCTTACGGATATCCCGCAATACGTATCCTTTGTTCGTTCTCACCACCACCCTGCGCACGAGGCCATCGATTTCTGCACGACATTCCTTGATCACTCCAACCGGCCATTCCCCTATACGTAAGTGGCTCTCCACGAGGATGACCACATCGCCACGTCTGAACGACCCCTGTTTGGAGATCCACTTCTGCCGAAGCTGCAGTGTCGGTAAGTACTCACTTGTCCATCGTTTCCAGAAGGCCTGTGCCAGGCGGTTGACTTGTCTCCACCCTACGATATACGTTCCACGTAGAGTTTTCGGTGTGGTTGCTCCTACATTTGATCGCAGTAATAACAGGTCGTTGGGGGTGAGCGCCGGTTGACCCTCCGGGTCTGGGACGATCGGCATCAGAGGTCTGTTGTACAGTGTGCTTTCTAGCTCTGTTAGTAAAGTGGTCAGCGTCTCGTCATCGAGGTTTTATTGTGAGGTCGTGAGTATTCTCCTGGTCGATCGTATTAGCCTTTCCCAAACGCCACTGCGATGACTGGCATAGGGGGAGTTGAAGTGCCATTCTATCCCCTTTGCTACGGCCCTGTTTTGTATTTTGACGTGGTACGGGCGGTTCCACCATTTCTCTATTTCCTAATGAGCTCCAACGAATTCTGAGCCATTGTCTGATTATACATTCTTGGAGACGCCCCGCCTGGCGGTGAACCTTTGAAAGGCCAGTAGAAATGAATCAGTGGTCATATTATGCACTACTTCAAGATTGACCGCTGTGGATTTTTAACATGTTATCAGGCAGCCGTACCTCTTTTGGGTGCCCCTTTGCTGTCGTACGATTAACGGACCAAAGCTGTCGACGCCGATTTCCACGAACGGGCACTATCCCGGCCGAACTCTCGTGGTTGGAAGGGGGCCACCATCTGTTGGCCAACTGCCGCCCTCCGGCGACGGCAAGTGATGCAGTTTCCTATGACTGGATGACCGTCGCTGGTCCCCTTTTCACCCAACATCGTCGACGTATATTGTCCAATGAGCGGTTCAAACCTGCGTGTCCTTCTTCTCGATGTATATGGTCTATCAGGCATCTCGTTATGTAATGGTCACCAGGGACTATCATGGGGTATCATGTTTCGTACCCTGGGATTGAATTCGTCAGCCGCCCTCCAGCTCTCATAGGTCCTTTGGTTCGCGTTGGGTTTAGTCTTCGGACACTGCTGAACAACAGCTTGCATCCTTTGCTGTTATCATCTATCCCGGCTAGCTCGCGGGCCTCGAACTGGAAAGCGGCTAACTGTAATGGGCGTAGAACTTCTAGTTCAGCTTGGTTCAGCTAGCTCGGTAGTATCGTCCCCACATTTATTGTGTTCCGTGGTCGCGCGCCTCGCGTAATCAATAGGAGTACTTTGTATCGTGTCCACCAGACCACGGCTCATAACATTTTTGTCCAGTTGGGAAATTGGCACAGTTTTTCTATTAGGCTTACGCTTCCCGTGACGTTTGTAGCCAGTATCAGCCTTTTAGTCTCGATATCGCCATCATCAGCCTTAAGTATTAATAGCTTTGGCCACATCGCTTTAGCTGCACTTAGGAAGTCCGGTCCCATTGTCTACATCCGCAACCTCTAGTGTTTTCAAGCCCCTTGAGCAGAAGTCGGCTGGGTTACTGGCGGATTGTAAGTAGTGCCATTGATGGGTTTTAGTCGACTCGTGGATTATAGTGGATCTGTTGGCCGCGAAAGTGCTAAAACGGGTGGCAGTGTTGTTTATGTAATGAAGTACCGTGGCTGAGTCCGTCCAAAAGTTTGGTTCCCAGTTTATCTGATCGAGGCACCTCCTAATCAGAGTCGCGGCTTTCACGGCCAGTACTGCTGCAGTCATTTCCAGCCTCGGAATGGATATCGATTTCAATGGAGCCACTCTCGCCTTCGGGAATAATATTTGACTGTGCCGCCCACCTTTTTCGCCCACCCAGCGGCAGTAAGCCACTACCCAGCAGCCTACTTCTGATGCATATGAAAACAAGTGCAGCTGGGCTTGGCTTGTGCACGTGATTCCTGTCAGGCACTTTTGTCTTTTGATCTCATCAAGTTGATCCAGGCTGTGCAGGCTGTCGCGCCATCGCTTATCGTCGTCATCCTGGAGAGGTTCGTCCCAGCCCGTCCCTCTCTGGCACAAGATTGCAGCAAGCACTTCCCCGGTAACAACCGTGACGAAACGAAACCTAGGGGATCATAGAGGCTTGAGACTGATGGCAGGATTCCTCTCCGTGTGGCTAGTTGTTTGGGTCGGTTCCTGTAACTGGCCCCTAGTGCCAATGATAATCCGCTCCCTCAACTGGGACACATTTTTTCTTTCATCCGATCCCCTCACTGTCGTGAACTCTCTCTACTCCAACCTCCTACACTGCCTAAATACCGCCAACCCATGTGTCGATCCACGCCCCAATTCCAGCACCTCACGCCTGTCACTTTTAGAGCGTAAGCTGTCTAAGCTGCAACTTACCTTCGCTAGATCACACGACTTTAGAATTCTCCTGCGTATAAACCAGCTAAAACTGAGGCTGCGTTGCATGGTCGATTCGCATCTGAGAAGGCAAGAGGCCATCGCCCTAGCACACCCAAACAAAACTGGCTACCTGTCCAACTTGCTTAGTAAAAGTTCCAATCAATCCAATCATACCTCGCCCAAGTTCCTCGTCTGCGGCTCATCTATCGCTAATACTCCAGCATCTATTTCTGAGGCTTTCAATGAGCATTTTTCTTCCTCTCTTATAAGCTGTCCTGGTATTCCCCCTCCTACAATCCAGCCCTGCACCTCTGCCTCTCTTTCATCGATTCCCTTCACCCATCTAGAAATTGAAAAATCAGTTTCGTCTATTAAACCTTCCTCGAAACCGGGACCAGATGATCTTCCACCGGCCCTCCTCCGTTTCGGTTGTCCTGACCTCCCTTTATTGTTACTTAATATGTATACCACCTCCATGATTCACAGTTTCGTCTCCCCTCAATGGAAATCCTCTGTTATAGTTCCGCGCTTCAAAAAGGGCGTATTACACGACCCAGATAACTATCGGCCCATTAATCACACCCCAATAGTCTGCAAAATTATGGAGAGAATTATCGAAAGACACATTGTCCAGTACCTCTTATCTAACAACCTGCTGAACCCTGGGCAGCATGGTTTCTTGAACTTCCGTTCCTGCTCTTCCTGCCAGCTTGACTTTCTCAATGTCCTATCGTCTGCTGCCGACGCCGGCAACTCTGTAATTGTCCTGTACCTCGACATGTCTAGGGCTTTTGACCGTGTTCCCCATATTCATCTGTTGGCCAAAATCCGATCTCTCGGTATTACTGACCCTCTCCTCTCCTGGCTATCCTCCTATCTCTCTAACAGATCACAAGCCGTGCTCGTCGACGGCCACCTATCTTCCGCCAAACCAATTGCTAGCGGCGTCATCCAAGGCAGTGTCCTAGGTCCATTACTATTCCTTATTTATATAAATGACATTTTCTCTTCTATTCGACACGGCACTCCTTTCCTCTTTGCCGACGATATAAAAATAGTGTACTCTTTCCTCCCTAGTGACCTATCCGTGACTCCATGCAACATATATCATGACTTACTCGCTCTCCAAACTTGGTGCTTTTCGTGGTTCATGAAATTCTCTGCGGAGAAAAGCTTCCTCCTACCATACAAGTGCACGGTACCACTCGGCCAAATTTGTCTGGACGGCCTGCCCATCCCCATACACCCCATGGTTACCGATCTTGGCGTACGCTACACTTGTTCCTTTAACTTCTCCGAACAGGCATCATTCCAAATCGCTAAGGCTAAGAGAACCCTAGGCCTGATCAATCGGTGTTTCCTAATACCGGCCAGTCGCCTCTCCATGTATCTCTCACACGTGAGACAGCTCCTAGAATATTGTCCCATTACCTCCAGCCTCTGGCCACATTCCTCCATTGTATCTCTTGAGAACGTTCAGCGTAACTTCACCAAAAGGCTGTTGGGCGTATCCCTAGCCCTAACATACCGCCAGCGGTGTGAGCTCCCACAAATTGAGCCTCTATGGATTCATCGCATGAGGCTCAACCTGATTTTCCTCTTTAAACTAATCCATAACCTGGCCTACACCTCTTATCCCATCTCATTCGCTGCGCCCTGCTCCTACCCCATCCGGCACCGTGCCTTCTCTCTCACTGTCCCTCATTCTAATCTCTGTCTGAAGTCCCGATTCTTTCCGTCAGCCTTTTCCAAAATCTGGAATAAGCTGCCCCTTAGCTTACGCAGTGCCTCCTCAATGTTCGCTGTTAGGCGCGCACTTTTGTCATACTTAACAGTCCCCAATGCTATATTGCTCACCAATGAGCTCGTCTCCGCCGACCTGGCCTTTGAAAGAGGTCTCACACTGTAACTCTACTACCTCTGCGTCACAAGCCACCAGGTACACCCCGCGAACTAAGGCCATTGCCTTCACTGATCCACAGCGAACCTACCGCCTGCCATCATAAGGTAACCCTATTGCTCACCTACGTTCATCTCTTATCCATCATATTCACTTTTTTTCTCCTCAGTATCCGTTGATTCCCAGCGGGGGCACACCCAGACTGCGCTTCTCTATCCCTTTTCCCTCTCCAGTGATCCCCGCTGACGGCCAACCACTTCGGGCACTGTACTTACCATCTCCCTGGCAGGTGCGCCTGGATAATATTGGTACACGGTCGTCTACCACTTGCTGTTTCCGTTGGCTCTCCTGTCCATGGTCTCACGGCTTGGTCAATTGTTCCTGGTTCACGCACCCCCATCGCGGTCGTTTTGTCCCCCGTACAATTATCCATGATCACTCGTGCCACTCCCAACAGTGCGGGGCGCGGTCAGATCCACCGCTATGGCCGGCGCACATCGGGCGTGCAGGCCGTCTGCAACGATGTGCGAGCGCAACTAGACTGGTGGACCTCACCTCCTGCGTTCACTTCACGAAGTGTTTTTCAGGTTGGGTGCCCAGCGCACCGCCAGTCCCACCCACTAGCACCGGTTGCGGATGGCACGCCCTAACTTTTCTTGAACTACCGAATCCAATGCTGTCGGTTGAAAATTGCATGCTCCTCATCGTTTTTCCGCCACAGCTTGTTCACCTATAGCTCTTATCATCTGTTTCCACTTCCCGTTTTTGTCGCCCTACCACGGTATGCAAACCTTCCCGTTTTGTCCTCCTTCCTATTGCCTCTCTCTACATCAACTTTCACTGCTTTGAGTCACTATCGCCCTAACTACTCTTCTCTGTGGACGCTCGCCAATAACTCTTTTCCCACCTGTCGTCATTGCTGGCTTCTATCATCTATGCGCTTGGTGTTACCCTCTGCTCAGAACGCCCATTGATAGCTTCCTTAAACCTGTCGCCCTGTTAATCCCTCCTCGTGCCCCATGCCATGATGCACCAACCGCACCCGCACTCATGCCCAATCCGCTTATTATAACTTGCCGCTCCAAACTTCGCATCTTTTACAGTCGTATTTATTATCTAATCACCATCACCATATCTTCCTCACTTGGCCCCGCGATTCCTCTGCGGTTCTTTCCAGTGTCCTGATTAGTATCCACCTGTTCAATTGTCTGCCGGCACACAGCCCTCTAGCCCTATTGCCCCAAATCCTTTGCGCATTCATTTTTTGTGGCCTTTTCGCTCTATTACTGGTCCACTTATCTCGGGTCTTCCCGCTTCCTTGTCCGCCTCCTTCGTGTTTCATCTGCAGTAAAATGATCTGATTGGTGATTTCTTACCTGTGTCTCCTCGGTCATTGCTTTCATCCCTTGATCCGTTTATTGCTCGCTACAGGCATTTTTCTGTACCTTCTAGTGTGGTCCGCTTTTCCATGTTCCACTATTGTAATAACAACGTTACGTCACGGTGTTCTTTTACAGTTCTAAATTGTTTGACCTGTCACTACCCGATTCCTCTGGTCCGTCACCACATGTCGCACCTGCATTGATCAAATAATTAGACCCATTCTTACCTGTTTTCCTTGATCCTGTCTTTCATCTTCACTCTTCCATGAACTGCTCCTAACAGTCTTCATCACTTCTGTGCTTCCGCATTCTATTTTTCTCTCCGTTGGGCTGCCACGTGCACTTGTCATGAAGTTAATCCACCACGACATTCCAAAGTTGATCCTACAACCAATTAATTTAACATTACCTACCCCTCCTATTGACTGATAATTTCTTTCTAGGACCCCATTGTTATTGCTCCTGCTTCTCTTAAACCTATACATATATATATATATAATAAATCTATATATATATATAAACTTACGCATATATATCTATGTGCACGCGCTCTGCATCTTGCAGTTCCCCACCTGCCATTTCTCTTGCTATCATCCCAACGACCGTCATCACAGGCATCCATCAACTCTACATCTGTGCCTCACATCTACCGTATCCAATCCTTCTAAATCGTTTTTGTCATCTGATCATCCCTCTACGTCTTGCATTGCTCGCTGCCTGTTTTACGGTGAGTTTTGTGTCCTGTCCGCCGACAATTCACTGCAAAGTACCAATGCTTCATTGTCATCTAGTCCACTGCAGTGCACCTCACCTTTTTCTCCATCGTTCCTCGCAGCTGCAGTTCTTTATACCGATTTCCAGCCTTTCTCATGTTTACCAGTCTGCCTCCATATGTAATTGCCCGGGACCAGCCATTCAGTCCACCTGACCTTGAATTTCAAACTCACCGGGAGTCCATTCAAATCCGTTCTTCAGCTCATTTAAACTCCACGCAATCTCTATGGTGTGCATACGTTTATACTATTTTCGTCCTACCTTATTCCGCCTTCTGAGGCTTTTTATCCAATATTTCCATGAGAGTCTTCATATTTCCATGAATTATATCTGTCCATTCCATCACCTGTATCTACATGATCATGCACATGGCATGCTTCGGGCGCTTCCGAAATAAACCATTATTATTATTATTAATAATGCATGTGAATTCGTCACCTCCGGGTTTCCACTGAAGTCCGAGCGTGCGCTCCGTTTGTGGAGAGGATTCCAAAAGCTTTCTCGTACACTCCATTTTCTCGGGCTTCGGGATAACATTGGGCACTTCGTGGCTGTTTGAAGTCTACTTGGTGAGGTTGATTCCTCCGGCCTTTGGAGTGACGGTCAGTTTGGTCATATATAGAATAGCAGTATTTGGGTCGTCAAAGGAACACAGAAAATCGTCCACGTAGAAGTGGTTCATTGCTCTTCCTAACAGATTGCTGGTGCCGCCGAAATGCTTGAGGGTTTCCCAGAGGGCAAAATTAGCACAGAATGGGGATCATACCTTCTCAAAGGGATGCAAGGTCAGCCTGTACTCGTCTGGTGGACGACTTGTGTCGCTTTCAGGCCACCAGAGAAGATGACAGGCTCCCTTATCTTCAACGGGCATCTTCACCCGTAGAAGCATTTTACGAATGTCCGCAGTGACGGCCAATCTTCCTAGCCGAAAATGACATAAAACCCCGACTAGTGGTGTTGTTCAGTCTGAGTCATGTAGTATATGGTCTTTGAGTGACCCATTGTGACATTTCGCGGCATCGTCAAAAACCACCTTGACGTTCTCCGGTTTCTTTGGGTTCACGACCGGGTGATGAGGCAGGTACCACCTCAAATTTGCGCTGATTACCGCTGTCTCCACTCCTTCCATATGACCCAAGTCTATATTATGTTGCATGGCTCTGGTGTACTCTATCCTTAATTGTGGTTCTCGAATTGGCCTGGTTTTGAGGAAGCATAATCTTTTCAGAGCCATTTCTCGGCTGTTTTTGCGTGGGTTTCATGTTGGGTCTCCACGAGAAAGGAACCTCGAAACGATCTATTGCATACTTGGCCCTCTCGGCTACCATTCGCAAAGCCGACCTATCTTCTTGTGATGGAGCATCTCTATCAATGGCCAGGTCGGCAAATTCGGTGATATACGGGTGTTGGAATGCCTGTTCAATGTTCGCCGTTTCCACCGAAGTGCAGTTGATTTGGATTTGCTTGCCGCATCTTTCATCTGCTCCACCACATAAAGTCCAGCCAAATATAGTGCGTGCTGCATAGGGTGCTTTGCAGCTTCTTATTATTTGATCCGGGACCCAGTGCACTTCCGACACCTCACAACCGATCAGCAGATCAATTTCGTTACTCTGCCACTCCTTGATCGCAACCTCGTCGAAAGGCGGCCACTGAGTCAGAACCGATTGCACTGACCGAGGTGCTCTCATCGGCTGATCTTTTACGGCGAATGCTTCTCGACTTTCTGCTCCATTGTTGTTGACAAAGGAAAAGAGTTGTAGGTGCAGTTTGGTCGATTGGATGATCTGAGTGCCACTCACTGCGCTCACCGCTAATGAAGATTGACTCCCTCTGATCCCATATCTGTGCAAACTCCTTCCTCACCAGGGTGGTATCCGAGCCACTATCTACGGAGGCCAGCGCTCTTATAAGGACAACTGGGGCTCTTACGCCAACTGCTATTACTCCCGGGCGAATGGGCTTGTTAGTGGAGCAAGACACTGAGCAAACCACACTCGGCTTCGGGATTCCTTTGGCATTCAATTTCCGGGATTTGCACAGTGGGTAATGGTGCTTCCCGTGGAATCCATCCTGACTACAACTGGGTTTCGTTCGGCACACCGCTGCCCGATGTGAATCGTTGGGACAGACAAAACACGCGCCAAGTTTTTTGGCCACTTCCATCGTTCGTCGACGTCTACGTTGCGAAAGCGAGGGCATTCCTCCAGGCGATGATGCACCCCGCAAACCTTCTCAAGATAGTGCGTGTGTTTGCCCATGGTTGGCTTCTACTTGGTACCCTGGTACAGCTTTGCGTCGTCGTAATCCTAGGCAATTTGCTCGTCTTGCGCACAAGTTTACCGAAGCGACTATTTGTTATTCGGGCACGACGGTCTATAAACTACGTCAGTTATTCAAAAGTGGTTTCTCGCCCAAATCTACTGATCCCTTCGGCTTCCTCGGCCCATCTACCCTATGGTTCTGTGAGTAAACTGCGCACTATGGTCTCCAATGTGTGCAGTGCGTTCAGGTCCGATCGGTAATCCAGGTGATTTAATGCGATGCCGCAGCCCTGCACTTTCATCACCAGACTGGCTAGAGAGCCCGACTCGCCTTTGGAACTTTTTGTTTCTGATAGTACACCATCGATCAAATTCCGGGCGACTTTAAATCGCTGCCCAAGTAGGTCTTTCAAAATTTCACGTGCCCGAGCCTAACCTTCTTCGAGGTCCAGCATCGAGCACCCGTCGATCGATCTCCTGTCAGTAATGCAGTAGATACAAGAATTTCTGTCCTGGAGTGGATACTCTGCTTGCCACAAAGTTCCCGTATTGTTTACCGAACTTATAGTACTGTTCTACTCTCTCGTTGAATGGGGACAATTCCACTCTTGGGAAGTCAACAGAGTGGGTTACACTGGTACAAGTCGACTTCAATCGTTCCACGGTACTGCCAGGCTGAATGGCAGCATGCTCTGTGGTCTCCAAGGTCACCTCTCACTCCCGCCTTTGGAGTTGATCTTTCCTGACAGATTCAGCTTCTTCCCTAGTCTGCCTAAGCTGGGTTCCTAATTTAGCTATTCTCAATCGATAGATATCATCACCTTTAAATTCGATACCACTAGCTGAAGTGCATGAAATTGCACTGACAGGACTAGTAGGCTTAGCAACATCTAAGGAATCAGTAAGACCCAAAAATACCGCAGGGACTTGCCGGGTTACTTCCCGCCCAGCTTTGGTTTTTCTTTGTCCTCTTCTTGGCATTTCTGATCGATTTCTTCCTGGGGGTTCCATGTCGAGTACTGTAACGGTTATTTCGAATTTGAGTAACGCGTAGCCAATTCAAAACGAATCCCAAAACCAAAACAAGATTAATTCGTAGTTCCTAGGGTACTGGATTAACAAGTTATAAGCATATAAATATGTATAAACCTCAACCGTACGGCCACAACGTTTAGCAGCGAGGACCAGAGTTCAACAGAGGTCAATGCCAGGTACCACCGCCTCGGCAGTCCAAGTTGAAATCAAAATTATACCACTTCACGTGAGCAAAATATAAACAAATGTTGAAGTGTAGTGATTGATGCATGTTGTACTTGTCCGATGGTCAATAAAATAAGGAGCATAGTCTCAGCAATACAAGTATGACAACGGCCGGAGAGGATTTCTACGTATGTGCGTTACAGTTATCACAATGAAAGCTGCAGATTAGTGCCCAACGGATCAGCAATGGCAGCGATCATATTTCAATTTGGTAAGTAGATGGAGTGGGTTGGGCATGGGATATGGGTATTGGCTTTTGGCTTAGTTGTAACAGGGTTGGAGAGTAAGGCTTCTTTCGAGGGCCTTGTCTGTGGAGAAGCACCCATTGGCTAACAATATTGCATCGGGGACAGCTAAGTGGAGAAGAAATGCTCGCCGAGATGCATAGAGTGGAGAGACACTACGTATGCTGAGGGAAAGTTTATCCCAGTTTTTGGCATAAGCTGACGGGAAGAATCGGGACGTCAAATCGAGTCCAGATTGGGGCACGGAGAGGGAATAGGCCCGGTGACGAAGGGGATGGGGGCGTGTGGCAGCGAATGAGACATGGCAGGAAGTATACACATGGTTAAAGGCAAGCTTAAAAGACTGGGCTGAGCCCTACGCGGTGGATCCGTACAGGCTCAATTTGCAGGAGCCCACAGCGTTGGGGGTACGTTCAGGCTACGGACAAGCCCAGGAGCATTTCCGAGAGAGCAAGCTGGACATTGAAGAGCAACCAGTGGATGGGTTATCAAACAGTTTTCTAAGAGGTTCCAGGTTGGAGGGACAAATGAAGTAGCGAGTGGCAGGTAGTAAGAAGCCTTGGTGTATGAAGCCTAAGTTACGCTTGGCCTAGAGATTTAGAAAGATGCCTTTTCAAGAAGTTAGGGAAACGGGAATGGCTTATGCGAAAACCAATATTGATGGGGTAAATGGGGATTCGAAGGCTTACCGGGACACCTCGAACAGGCTACTAGGTGCTTTTGTAAGGTAAGAGGAAGCCTTCCTCCGCAGAGATTTTCACGAACCACGAGTTGCACCAAGTCTGAAGTGATGGTGAGTCACCCGACGTGTTGCACATGATGGCAGTTAGGCCGTTGGGGAGGACGGTTTGTTATCTTGATAATACCAGCAAGGAGGAACGGGATTTTGGGGGCAATGAACGAAAACGTGTCTTCGGTATAAATAAGGGATAGTAATGGTCCCAAGACTTTGCCTTGGATGATGCCAGTGGTGATGTATTTTGCAGAAGACAGGTGAGCGCCGACAAAAGCGGCTGGCCAACAGTAGGAGAGAGGCAAGGACAGCCCTGAGCAGAGAGTATACCATATTCTCAGAGGTCAAACTGTGGCTACCAAGTGCAAATTGAGACACCGTCAAATACCCTAGATACGTCAAGATATACCACAGATGCCAAGTATCCGGCGATTATTGTGGACGGCAAACCACTATGGAAGTCTAGCTGGCTAGAAGTCCAACGGTAAGAGCTCAGAAATCCATGCCTACGAGGGTTTCAGGTGTTGGATAGGAGATTGTATAAGGTGCATTCTAAAACTCCTATCCATGGTTGTGCAGACTTAAGGTGGGCACTTAGAGGGGCCCTTATTTGTCCGCGTCGTGTTGTGTGCACCTTCGAAGGGAGGATTGATAACGAAAGATTTCTCTGAGGGGGACGAAGCTGCGCATCATCGAAATTGTGTTTAAACTTGGTAACAACATAGATAGTTTGAGGCAGCCTGAAAAGAGAAGGGTCCTTGGGGGACTGTCTAAGTCCGATTTTGGAGAGAGCTTAGTAGAGAGGGCTGACGTATCGATGTCAAGATAGGTACAATGGATCAATTAGAAAAAGGCTGAGGTGGGAGGAGGATAGAGATGCGGGAAGACACTAGGGCAAGTTATAAATGAGGAAGAGAACTGACCATTGAAAGCATCAGAAATAGAAGCTGCTTAAAGGATGTGAAGAGATGATGCCCAGGGGATACTGGGCGGTTCTGTTATGCCCAATTTCAGCGCGCGTAATAATCCATCCTGCCCTACGCACAGCTTGTCCGGTACCAAACCAAGGGTACGGCTTGAAGCTGGGGACCCTTCGATGTTGGTGTTTCTGGTGACTTTTGCAGTCACTGCGGCAAGAGGGCTGGACGGCCTTAGAAATTCCGGACAGGTTGAAAGGTTTCTGCATAGCGGTGTTCAGTTCGCGGTTCGGTGTATATGGGCGTGATGGGACTCAAGGGGGAACACGGACCGGTTGCGGAAGGAGAAGTCTACCAGTCGACAACCCTCCGGTGCAGTTCTCCAACCAGTAGATCAAAATGTTCAGGGAAGTCAGCACGCAGCTCATTTCAGGGACATCGGCTGCTAGGAAAACCTAGAAGAAGGTGCGAAACAGGCCTAATTTGAGCGTAAGGGACTTATGGCCGCAAGAAGCCATAGCAGTTCCGGTGGTAACAAGTAGCTGCTGTGGTTGTGGATAGGTCGCACCACCTGCTTTTTTGGGAATGACTGTAAATGCAGCGCCATCGTAGATTAGGAACAGGTTATTGAAAAACAAATCTCAAACAATCAAAGGGCTACTGCTAATATGACTGCCCACCGCGTTAGTCGTCGGAAAGCGTCAGGACGTTAGTTTCCGTGAATGGCATCTGGTAAAGGCGTGGTATGCTTGGCAGTTCAGGATCTTCTCTCCGAACCGTTTGCTATACCACCAGTACTCTGATTGAGGGGACTAAAGGGACGACCAGGAAAAGGTACTCCGAGGCGTTCGCTCCCGTCAGAGTCGCGATAAGGCTTCTGCTACCTAAGGTGAAAACTTCTGGGGGTGTGAAAACATCTGGAATCCTGTTTGAAGGCTGCTATCAAGGCGTCCCTCGAGAGTGATTCTACAGTGAGAGCTGTGATCTGGGGGCTAATGGAATTTGCCACGGCGGTACCTTGTGGATGGTACCTTTCCATAGTACAGCCAGCTAGTTTCATTGCTTTTTAGGTTAAGATGGCTGAAAAGTTCGAGCAGCGCTCTAGAGGTAGTTGGTAACCCTTGTATCCATAACCCCTTGTGAACATTTTCCCCGATAATTTGCCCGACCAGCTGCCGCATTCTTTTGAGCCAAGCGGAAGGCCCTTCTCCCTCTGACTCTGTCCCCTGGACCAATCACCTCGTTTTTGATTATCAAGACGGCAAAAGACCAGAGACTGCTACTTCCTTCACTGCTGCCTATCAATGTTCAGTGAAAGTAGTGCCGCGTATCTCAGCCTCAGTGCCACCGGGAAGACGGTCAACGGCCCACAAATAACCTGCACCTTTGCTTGTGGCCTTGTGTTACGAACAGTGCATCCGGCAAACGGAACCGGAGTTGAAAGTTATCGATGGAACTCTCACGGACGGTCAGATGGACATTCAAGACCAAAGGTTGTGGGTCAGGCTCGCGGTCGTCACTAGACACTGTTTCAGTAATACGTATTATGTGAAAGGGTATATAAGATTGAAAATGGTCACCACAATACGACTCTTGTGATAATAATATTAGAAAAGGATGAAACAAGTGTTGTGAACGTTTTGAGAATTTGGCTTCTTTATGGTGGGAAATCTATATGTAAAATTGACCAAATATGACTCAGGAGCATACAAGGGTCCTTGGTGAAATAAGTTTTCTGTCTGGGATCACCAACTTAGGATTCTCCTGAGCTAAATCGTGGCCTGGCACCACACAAGGTCTTTATCCCCTGGTCCTCTGTTCGTGACACGATAGTGATTATACTCTGAAGCGCGCAAATGAGTTGAGTCTCTGAGGCCTGATACGGTACTGATACGGAGCAAGCAGCCTCATCAAATTGGGTGATCGTTCTAAGAAACTAATTTGACGGAGCTCAGATGTCTGTCACAACGGTTGCATGGCATTATCTGGATAGTGATATCCCAGAAAAATCCGAAACTTCCCGAATTTCTATTTGCTCCGCTGTGAAAAAAGTAACAGGTTCATTCCGACAGCATTATTCGCTGACGGTTCCGAACACCCTTGTATGCAATTCCTACGTAGACGGTGTGCTGACCTCCCTGTCCAACGAGACGGAGGCATTCAATATCATTAACGTTATTCGCTTCACCTTGGTACTTAATAATATCGGACTACAATGATCCAGCAAATGACTACGCAGCTTTCTGTTTACTAGGGCGTGGAAGCTTACCAACTAAGCAAGTGACGACTTTTAAGTCTGTTTCTGCCACGGTAAACTGTCTCTGTCTCAGACAGCCTCACAACCATGGACGGTGGCAGTCTACTCAGAACGCTTTCGGTGGTCCCGACTGAATTAAAGTTTGAAGCGTCCCAGTAATCCTGTGCATCTGTACAATTAGCTAACTTTTTGCACTTAACGGTTAGTGCTCTAAATAATGGGGTACGAATACGGGTCTATAACCTGATCCAAACTGCCCATCACAATTAAACGTCGAGATTCGACCAACTAGTCTAACTTCTTTCTGGCCCATCGGTAACCCTCGCCCGCTGGATACAGAAAACATTTTCCGCGGACTGTTTTGTCTTGCTCTGAACATATTATTAAAAGTAGATTATTGTCTATTCTTTTCGACAAGAATCTCAACTTACTGTTCAAGCCGACCAAGTATAGGATGCCACTGGCCGATGAACTGTCAGGTTGTGGCAGTTCACTATTTGTAAACTGTTCTATAGCAGTAAGCTGTTTGATTTGCGCGCCTCGGAGTCAAATCTTCCGCTCTGTGCCCTTAACTCAGAAAATCAATCGAGGCAAATATTAGCTAGCGGTCTCGATTAAACGCCCTCCTCTACCGTCACTGCTCTGTCTCTTGCTGTTCCTTGTTCTTCGGCTTCCAAAAATTTGATGTTCTACCCTTGTCCTCAGCAGCTTATCTCATCATCTCGGTCAACTCTGCCTCCAGCTGTGCACATTCTAATTCCGTTTTCACGCCACCGAAGTCATAGCTGATGGCTAAACTTCGGAGTGATGTGGCCGGGGTAGACTTGCCACGAGGATATTTTACCACCTGATCCGCAAAGTTATTATCAGACTACACATCCATCACCGAGAACAAAAAGTAAAACACTGAGAGAAGAAAACAAGAGGAAAAACGAATGGTAGGCTGGAAGATAACTGAAGTTCGAGTGGACAAAAGGTGGTTAACAGATCGCTTAATCACACAGAATTCTGCTTCCGGTCTCCGAAGGTCACAAATTAAACAAATAGCAGGTCCAGTTATCCACCACACTGTGAATTCCTGCATAGACCATTTTAAGCAGGCCGTGCCAAGCACGGTGGCGGAAGCCAGATGGCGCACCCCAAATATGATTACAAGTTTCTAACAATAATGGAGAATAGTGGTTCCAGCAAATTGATCAGTGCCACCACCAAGAGATATCGGAGCAAGAGCACAACCAAATAATCAACAGTGTACCAAACTTCCACTTTGAGTCGATGTGAGGTTCGACTTGGGTACATTAAAACCATCTTTGAGCAGCACATTATTGGAGGCAGTTGTCCACATGCTAGCCACAACAAACCTAGAGGAAACAGTGGTAAACTGAGGAATCAGAAAACGAATGGCTGATGTTTCAAAGGAGAGTAACGGTAAACGAAACTCTGAGACAAGTGGAAGGGTTAACAGGAAAGCCACACTTGTTAGGACCAAGCCGACTTCCGAACGTACGAACCACAAAAATCCTACGACGCATCAAAGGCCGTAACAGGCTCCTCCATGCAGGTAGTGCTTCATCTAGTGCTGGCCTGATGTTAAAAAGCAGTACCCCATGGCCACTTCTACATACAAAATTATTAAACTGCAAATTATCGATGAACTTCGGATGCCTCTGCATCAACAACTCCCGGGAGCCTCGTAAAAGCACTAAGTTCTGCCGTACGGCCATTTGACTTTTTTCACTAAAGAATTGTTGAAAGTGAATCAAATCAGGCCTGCAGTGAAACTTTGACTATCGTCCACCAACTCTTTCATTGTGTCAGAGCAGCTGGAGTCCTCAAAGTCTCAGCTTTTACCGCCTACTTTTAACAAAAATAGGGAGCAAGGACTTGTGTATGATTAAGGCGTGTAGTGATAAAAACACTACCGAATTACTTAAAAATTGATAGGAAATGGCAAACAATGTATTTTTGAGTTCATGCCAGTTGCTTTTGCTTTTTGTTCCCTGCAAAAAGATTCAAAAAGTAAGGAAAGAAGTATCCAGTTAAAAGCGGGAAGATATGACAAAATATTCAATTGAAATGTCTCTGTAAAGCAGATTCATGCTTAGATGAAAAGTTGGTCAATCCATTTCAAAAGCATCAGACATTAATCCAGAGTGGCGGGCTTTTAAATAGCTCATAACTATGAGGGTGCCGAAGTGCGGACTTTGTCCTTGGTGAAGGACTACCTGTAGGCGGAAATGGGTGTTTTAGCAGGCTGCATCAGGTGATGGAGCCTGTGAGTCAAAAACCTCGCGGATGCAGCAACTCGTAACAGGCTCAGGCGACTCTCTAAACAAGAACAAAATCGGTTCTTAGTTTCTGCGGTACTAAATTGAAGTTCTCAAGAAGCACAAATATATATACTAACCCAAGTTATGAGTCTAAATAGACTTGACAGTAAACCCCAAGCTTTCGACTGCTGGTGGTTTAAGTACGACTCAGAAACCGTTTAAGGCAAAATTGAAATATCTCACACAAAAAACAAGCATGCAAAAGTGTTTTGTATGAACGAGCTAGTCAAAGTGATGCCAAATGTAGTCACATTCACGAGGCACGTAGAACGTTTGGAGGGATTTTAAATGTTTTTCACAAGGCCGGCCAAAATCCTCCCGCTAAAGTTGCTGTCCAAGGTTCAGGATGGGGTGACGATTCTCACCTTACCTACTTTTAGCTTACTGTCAGTACCTGCGGTTCCCAAGCCTCTGCGTTGGCTGTGTGCACTATAGGTTGCCATTGTTTTATTATTCCCACAAATCGTAGTGAATCTACTCCGAATTCCGCTGCGCTGTTTGAGCTTGGCATATACATCAGAGGACCAGCTCACACATTTGGACGCAAAATAAGAATGTACACGTTCCAGAGAAGAACATTTCGCCGCACGGGTTGAGGCTGCTTGATCCAAGCAGAAAACCATCGTAAAAATGGGTAGAACTGACTTTGCCCACTGTTTCGCGGGGAGAAGTTGAATGTGAATTCAACGCTGAGGTGACAGTGAGGGCCGCCGTGAATGAATCTTAGAATCTCTTTTGAATGTGTGTGGTTCATGAGCGGGACTGTCGAGAGAATTTTTGTAAGGTTATCAATCCCCAATTTCGATTTATCGAACTCACATGGGAATTCCGAAGTCTTCAACTTGACGAAGTGTTCTCAAAATGCATAATTTTGTAATGTGGCTTGATGCAGCCGATTTGCTTTGATACTTTGCCGGCGTAGAAGTAAATGCGAATAAAATGCTGACTTATGTATGCACGTAGCTTTTCATTCCAGATTATCCTTGTCATGTCATGTACGTAAACATGAATTTATGTATGCATGTCTACTGTTATATTTTGTATAAAGGTATGTACGCATACGTGCATAAATGTATATATATACTTATATATAAATGTGTACGGCCTGAAGATCGTGTGTTATATTTTGTTTCGGAAACCGTAGACTTTGAGAGTTTCAAGGGAAAACCTGTACCGAAGCAGCAAACAGAACCCAATTAGATCCGGCTGAAGCCTCAAAGTAACCCAGAAAAGGCCACAAATGGAACCCCATACAGACCCGCGTGAAGCATCCCGGGGTCATTTGAGTTCTGCTTTTGGGTGACAAAACGAACCAGTACTGGTTCTGAGTATTTATCTATTGTTTCCTAACGAACCACTGATAATCGGCAGCAGTCAGTGTTGCATAAGCGGTTTTTTCTTCTTATTTCGACCATTAATTGAGAGAAGCAAGCCTACCTCCAGAAAACAGCTACCTTCCGTGGCTCATTGTATGATCATTAATCGTAGCCTATGTAAGTTTCATGCTCGTTGACCCCTAATAAGCACGTTTAACTTACAAGCAAAGTGTACATCAATTACTACGCAGTCTTTCACATGAACCTCGGTCTTATGTTCACCCTTTGGTAAACAGGCTATCCTCATCTCTATGGTAAAGCTCGCCAATCACCTGTCTTTTGACACATTAGCAGAAGCCACAGCGTAATACCTACGTATTACATAGCAAAGAGAGAATAAAATCTGAGTAAGCAGCGTGGGAGATGGTGTCGATTGCGATGTCGTATATATATATATAGATGTATATATGTATACATATATATGATCCACTCGAAGGAGTGGCCTACCATCAAGTCGCAAATTTGACATTGCTAGTTTGGTTTATTTCACCTTTTGCGAGCAATAAATTCTTCCTTGTAGCGTACTACTACATCACCCCCAAAGCTTTCGTATTGCGGAACTCGCGAACGCCTCGAAGAAACCACAAAATTCTCGGGGATGCCAGAATGACCAGAGTCGGGTGGCGAAACTTCATGTCCTCTCATACCATTCTTTATATGATAAATTTATTCTCACTCTACAAATGGCTATTTTGCCTACCTATGTATGTATACCGGTAACTTGGTGGTCAAGCTCCAAAGTGGTTATTGAAAGTAGGAAGCTGCTTTCCGTGATTTTTCCGCACTCATCAGAAATGATTTCTTATGTTTGATGCCTTCAAGAGAATATTTATGACCTGTAACTGGAAAAGGGCCTGTTGCTGTGGCTGTTAGCTTGTAACAACCCTTAAAAGACTGTCAAAGGATGCACCTTCCTTAATTCTACTCTCTATCCCTCTCAGAAATATCTGAGGTCATGGATGTATCGTAGCAAGTACAAGATTATCCCCCGACTGAAATATAGGTACCCTAGCTCTGTGTAGCTCTCGATGCCATTTGGTACATCCAGTTCCCGTGCCTTGAAGAACATGAAAACCACATAAGGGTAGAGTACACCTTTTGAATTTCCTTGGTGTGAGCTGCGCTCCTGTCTTACAACTACCCATGCAAAGCAGTGAGCGAGATATAGTGCCAAACAATAGTTTAAGGTACTCGCTTTAGGCGAAAGCTCAAGGAAAGCACTGCTGCCCAACCTACTGCCATTTACGGTCATTAGGTGCGCACCGCATCCATCACAGTATGACCAGTGCTTAGAGTCTGTCAGCAGAACACGAACAAGAACAACGTACTTAATCACTGAACCATCACAAACTACTCCGCTCTTGTTGCGCTTAATAAGCCATCCGTTGACCCGATCACCTCCTCTCACGTACGCCAAATGGGTTTCCCGATTTTATCAACCGAAAAGATGGGACTCCTGAAGGAGCATCGTCCCGTACCCATAAGGTTCGACATTACCAGTTGCCATTATTGGCAACACCTTTCACAATCGAAAAAAGGTAATACTGAATAACGTTTTTGTTAATATTTATTTAGGAAGCAAACAAATGAGAAATTTGTGCTTCCAAGTCAGTGACTTCCTATGGTCCAGTATTTTATCCAGTGCAATGGTGAGTGAAATGTACTGGTGATATTAGCTCCAGCTTCCCAATTTTCTTAGCTGTACCAAGCAGCCACCGTGTGCTGCACTTCGTGACAAAATAGGTAGCGCCCAAGCGCGGCGGCCAGGCGGAGGCTCTGCTCTAATTCGGGTAGCTGAAACAGTTAGAGTTGGCTTGGGGTAAAAGAACAACCTGCTATGATGATCGGATACCTTTCCGGCCAAGGTGAACGTAGCATCTGGTCATTTATCCATATAGAAAACCATTGAAACATTGCGTGCCTTTTTTTTTGGCTTCAGGAAGCATCACAGAATTGTGACTGTGAAATGAAGTACACCCTGCATGATACTCTGGTTCTGCGAATGAAGCTCAATTACCTCATGGAATTCACGTGAGTCCCGTACTAAGCTCCAAAAACAGCAGTACTACTGGAAGAACTAGACGGAAGCGCAGCAATCAACAACCCACTTGCGTAAAGAGCGGTTGCCAGGGGATGCCTGTTCACCTACAACGTGTGACCTATAAACCGGTCATATTTGAATAAGACATCTAGTATCGGGCAAGGCGTACTGCGAAGGTTTTCGTGGTAGAATAAGTAAACAAATGTTTGTCATGAGTAAACTGTTGTGGAATTTCTACAAGACGTAACAGACATACCTGTGTAGAGCCCGATTAGGAAGACTGGCATTTACGAATAATAACTGTACAACAACAAAAGCAAAAGGCTATCCGCAATACGCCGAGATTTTGAGACCTTTCCGCCACTGCGGACATTGAGATATCTTGTAACACTAAAAGGTCAAAAAAGTGAATTTGAAATCTTTCGTACTGAAATGCCTAAAAGAAATGGGAATCGGTTTCTGACTATAAACTGACTTTATAAACGCGTGAGGAGCGGGGAGTAATGATACACACATGAATAGGGAAACTGATCGAGGAACTAAACAAATCACAATGTTTCAGAGGTTTTGTGTACAAAATGTGCGACAAACAACACCATTTGAACTGTGAATGAATATTTCTCCCCAGGGATTGGGACAATTTCACAATGTGATTTCGGCTGATAAGTCCCATTTGAACTGTTCAAGTGAAAGTTTGACGAGGTTTTGTTTAATAACTGTGATCAGGCTGTAAGGAAAATAGGAACTCAGTACGTCTCCTCCATAGTTCGAGAAAATAAGTTGGCTTAAATATTTGTGGAGAAAAATGGAACAAAACGCTGACTCATCCAGCTTGAGGGGGTCTGCTTACTTTTTCTTCAGTCTTGCTAACCTCATCAGTGCATATCGGGCGTGATGGAAGTCTGCTACTCTGTGAGTGTTCAGCCAGAAGGTTGATTGCTCTTCCCGTCACGGTAGGCCGCTTCTAGTTCACGTACACAGCTCGCGATCACCACCAGCCAGGGGAACTGGGTGCGGACCAAAAAGTACCTGTTATACCTTCGTACTGCCGCCCATATACCGCTGTCACCTCCATCCATCTTCGATTCTCCTTCGTGCTCGCTTTCAATGTTGCTATTATAACCTGCCCCTTTTTGCGCCCAGCAAATTCACTTCCTCTAGTAGATAATAACCGCTAATCAAAGGACTCAATAAAGTTCTTGAACCTACAATAATTTTCTTTGTTGGGTCCTCTACTTGCCCTCAACCTACCAATTTCGCGCGACCAACAATCATGTAAGGGCATTTAGTACAGCGAGGAATTGTCCAGCTCCGTTAGGTCCCCCCAGTTCAGAAAGTCTATTCATGGTAGACACGCGTATCCAAAACTCTGAATTCAATGTTCCCTAAAGAATGACCATATACTCTACGAAAAAGACGTAGGTTTTCCTTTTCGCCCGTCATACCCAATATCGGTGCTAGAAAGACCAATAAAATGTTATAGGACACAACATATTTATCATTTTTGGGGCAAAATCAGGTCTCAGGCCAGACAAACATTTCCCACCCTTCTACCAATAGCGGGCTCTTGCTCCTCCCTGACACCGCACTCTGCTTGGAAATTGATTCTTCACGCATGATGGTTCCACGTTTGCCACTTGAGTTGCGGATTAACATATTTTTAATGATACTCTTCATCCACCGGACTAATTAACTCAGCTTCCTACGGCTCACTCTTTTCATGTTTATGCGTTTACTCGAGATTTATGGGCTCGGTTGAGAAATGTAACACTATTATCATAACCGGCTCAGCTAAAGAGTCACGAAAAATGAAGAACATTTTTTCGTTTTGTAGGAAACAAACAATGGTGCTTGTCGTGGGGCACTGGATTTCTGCAAAGTATAAGTGGGACCGGATGGGCACTCACGGGCGAAACAGGAAAACAGTGTCATAGGTGGGCCAAATTGGGTCGATCAGCAAACAGTCTAGGGAAAACATGATCGAACGTTACTGAAATTGAAAGTTATAATTAAGCTTGGTATACGATAGAAAGGGGTTTGCGAGAGCCACAATTAGTTTGGATGGAAAAAGCAGGTGTCAGAAAAGCTAATAGTCTGGGTTGTACTGAGCGGCCCCTCATGTATCCACAGGAGACGGAGACTTAGTGGCAAATCAGCCACAATTGTGAAAACAGGTCAACGGAAGAGGTTAACTGTGGGTATAATAGGTGAGTGTGGGCATAACCTGAGAGATGGGTGAAAGTAGATGGATTGTTTCTCCTTCCATTGTGAGGGTCGTGGAATATTTTTCTTTGTGGTAAGGGAATCGCACTGCACCAACGGCGGACGATGCGCAAGTACAACGACGGCGAAGCTGGAGTTTATATAAATGGGATGACCACAGAAAAATCGGGCAAGAACAGATGAAATTCGATAAATCTGTTGAAGTTCTTATCGGGTGGTTTGTATAAAAAAGGGACAAAAAACAGGAGTGGGACGGGCAAACTCAAGATAGGTAAATATGAAAAACAAAGCTTTTCGAGATCACGACAGAGTTTAGAGTGTTCCGTGCTGGGAACCAGTTGCGTAGAATATGTGAGTGGGTAATCTCCAAAGGAATCACCACTGACTGGAAGTACGTGGATGAATCCTCTTGGATGTTGACACCGATCTGGTAGAGGAGGTAGATATCATCAACAAATGTAGTGGCGGATAACGAAATGATGGAAACGGTGGGTTCTGAAGGTGGAAATGAGCAGGCCAAAAGACGAAGCTAATGAATACGTTGGCCCAGGGTATACAAAATAATCAGTGAGAGATATATCAAGGGATGAGAATGACAGATATGTGTGAACGCAACCATTACGCATTGCCTTAGCAGACTGACATTTGGAAATGGAAGCTTTCGGTGAATATGCAGTATACATGGAATGTTATGTTTAGCCGGGCATTGAAGAAGTAGGTTGACACGGCTGCACTAAAGCCACGTACGGAAAACGAGCGTTATATACTTCCACGATAAAAGTTGCAGTGCACGATTGAAGGATAGAAACGACGAGACCTGAAATTGGTAGCGGGTATGCCTACTTGTTGGTCTGATGGATAGTCCGGTACGAAGGATCGGAAAGGCATCAATCAGGATGGAGCCAAGGGAGAAAACGATGGGTGAATTTGAATGCGACCATTAGGCATTACGGAAGATGGCATGTGGCTGCGGGTAAGAACTAGGCCGTGAAGCTGCGCCGAGTGTATGGAGAGTAATGGTTTGCCAGGAATAGGACAGATGAGAAGCCATGATTATAGCTACTCCACGCAGCAAAAGTAAACATGGTGGGAATCTTTAGGAACGGGCGGCAAAAGGGCGAAGGAGTGCATACAACAACAGTGTGAGAAAATAGTGGGAACTTGGCATCAGCAGCCGGTTCTAGTTGAGGGAGCTGGCCTTAAGGTGGATGCTTACCCCGAAAAACGCCTCTTGAAGTGAATATAACAGGAGCCATCAGCCTGCATAACTGTGCCTTCAAGCCACCTCAGATGTCCCGTACGCCCGCTGCCCGCCGGCGGAGGCAGCGGATCTGATCGTGCCCCGCACTGTTGGGCATATCATGAGCCTCTTTCATGAGGCAAAAATTAGGCTGTCCAGGGCTGGGTGACCAGATTTCGAGGAACCCCCAAATAAAAACAGTGGTTCTGAAAATGAGCAGCATACGGATAAAAAAGTCGCCAGCCGGGCTCCTAAGCCAGGTTAGTACCAGGTATAGTTTTCAGGGTGTACCTGGAGGTCTGAAAATGAAAAAATGCAAATGTGCTGCTCCATGCAGGGGATCAGACGTAAAATTGTTGGGCAAGAGATAGCACAAAAAGAATACTAGTTCCCGCGGTCTTTGTTCATCATAGAAAACTGGCGGTCACGCAGCCCAAAATTCCAGGCCCTTCTTTTAGGCTGGGCTATCCGATGTGTTGCGCTGAGGGGCAGTAAGTTTCCAGTGAAGGTGTAGAACTTATCCAGTACTTTTCTTGACCCCTGGTTTCAGGAGAGGCTGCTTTTATCTAACGGTATAATAATAATAATAATAATAATAATAATAATAATAATTGTATATTTCGGTTGCGCCCGAAGCATGCTGGAATGCATGATCAGATGATTATAGTGATGCCGGAATGACAATTCACAAAAGGGTATAACAAGTGCATGCAGAGTATCAGAGAGAGTGTTACAGTGAACTAAAACTGTAGTAATGCCCGGCAAATTTGAAGTTCAAGGTCGAATGATGTCAGTTGGTCTGGAGTACATGCATAAGTGGTATATGAAATAATTACCACTAGTGAAAATTCGAACATATTGAAAGGAAATGTTTTTGGTGCGCTACAGAATATGAGAGGCATATGGATAGAAATCTCGTCGAAGCGTTCGGTGAATTATTAACTTTACGACGGGTATGTCAAGAAGTATTAACATGGAAATATTTCAGTCTGCAAAGATGGTAGTATATAAAGTGGTGGCTGTATACTGGAGGAATCATATATGTTGCAAACAATTGCGTATTTCTTGGGAGGGATACTACCAGAGTGATGGTGGCAGGGAACGGCCGGAGTAAAACAGGTGAGCGTGCGGCAAGTTGTTAACTTTATG
The DNA here is from genome assembly GCA_948099385.1 of Fasciola hepatica. NCBI lineage: Eukaryota > Metazoa > Platyhelminthes > Trematoda > Plagiorchiida > Fasciolidae > Fasciola > Fasciola hepatica. The sequence goes on from CANUEZ040000019.1 coordinate 12,631,123, forward strand.
TAGGGTTGGTATGAAATGTCAAAGCGGAAGTGGAAGACTAATCAATATTGACCGTGTGGTTACATCCATTATACAGGTGTTCAGTTCTGCGAGAGGAAAGGTAAAGTAATCCACAGATAAGTGTTTGTCAATAGATGAATGCTGTGTAATATGTACCATGCAAAATTGACAGATCAATAAAACTGCACAGGTATATCGCGGGAAGCGGCCGTGGATCAACGAATATAGAAATAAAATGTATCAGCCGGTGCAGATAGTGGTGTGATTTAGAGGCTGCATACGGGGTCAGTTTCGGTAATATAACACGAATGCAACATCTGGAAAATCAAAGGTCTCGATAACGGTGATGGTATAGTAAGTAGACGGTGAGTGTCACATTTCTAATGACCAATTTGACAGGTGTAACAACTGATGGGAACGGAGCGGCGATGCAGCATGGGAAGTGTATCGAAGACGTTCAATCGTGGAGGGAACTCAGTGATCTACAGAGCCCGAACACTCGATGAAACAGCATTGCGGATGCGATCGGATGGACCGATGAAGAGTGCAGGTAGTTACTAATTACTTCGCTGCCCACTGGAGGACTACTGAAAGTTATGTCAGCGCCGGACGTTTTTTTTTTGGTGACCGATGAAGCAATGAACAGTGACAATAAAGGTGCCAGTGTTTGAACAGTATTAGCGGGTTCTAACACGGAACGGGCATAATGACATATGGGAATAAAATGAGTTGTATGAATGCAGTGAGATCGAGTAGTCCAGGTTCAAGAAGTCCGATGGCGGGAATCTTGGGGAAAGCGATCGTGAGACGGGCGAAAATGAAGTTGTGTGTAAATCTCGTTTGTCCTGTCCAGCAAGAGAGGGTCCAAGTTATTCCTGGGAAGTGTAAGGCGACAATCGTCCTTAGGGTGCAGGTTCTGAAAACAAAACGGAGAGGGCTGCAGTCTGGCAATTCTACCAGCTGTGGGTTAGGGGAGAAAGACAGAACACCAATATCATGCCAGTAACAGAAATGGGTGGTCGCGACGTTGAGGTCTTGTTTTTTGGATTAAACAACATACGGAAAGCGAAGAAGACCGGTACTAGCGACTAATTCTTGTGAGGCTTAGTGAGAGTTACCAAAAAAGCAAGGAAGCGAGAATAGGCGACACTGGGGGCAAATACTTATGTGTAGTTCGACGAATGGTTTATGGAGGACCACATCGATTGTGGCGATTCGTTCATCAGAACGAGGCCTGGAATCTTGTGTGTTGAAATAGGGTCTCAATGAGTAAGTAGTTGAAGCGTGGATGAGACTGGTACCTTGAGGACCATATTATATATGCTGCTATGTATTTTCTAGCATTATAAATGCTCTTATACCTGGCGGCAGCTGATAAAAAAAGAACCTAACCGACTATGGTAAAATCTGACAGCATGAAAAAAGAATCACCGGAGTAACGGTGGCCAGTAGGGGGTCGTGGTCAGAAGCGTTGAAAATAGGAAGTGGCTAGACAAACACGTGGGGTGTGCTGTTGACAGTCATGGAGTATAGGTTGGACTGCTTTTATTTGCTAACTATAATAAAGAATGCTCCTTACCATCCGTTGGTAATAACTGTCTACTGAACAAAGTTGTTAAGCTTTTGGTTAGTATCCCAGGCCCAGTTCGTAGGCTCGGGTAATAGACATGTAGGGACCATGCATTCGGATCAGTTTTTGGACAGTTAGATGTTTATTTATTTCTTTTTTGAATAATAAAGAGGCCGAAGACATTGACCTAAGTTGAGGTGGGAGTTTGTTCCAGAGGGAAGAATATTTAACAATAAAGAAGTTTGACCGCATCGCAGTCCTGGATACTGGAATCAAGACCATAGAGTCCCTATGTCGTAAAGAATAGTTGGAGGGAGTTTTGACCTGGGGGGCTGAATTGCAAGATGTACGTTTTACAATATTGCAAAAGAAAGACAGGTTCATTCGTAGACGGCGCAGCCATAGGGGCTCTAGGTGCAATATTTCACACCTTTCCATATAATTTAAAGGCAAGGAATATCCTAGTAGTTGTTTGGTAAATCTACGTTGTACATTCTCAATTGCGAATCTGTCAATCTGCCGCATGTTAGAAAAGACGACAGTGCAATATTCCAGAAGTGGTCTGACATGAGTTTTAAAAATGCTTAGCTTGCTCTCTGTAAGACTGAAGGTTCTATTAATCAGACCAATTAGCCGTCTAGCTTTAGCAACCTGCACGGCCGAATGTTCGGAGAAATTAAATATACAAGAATATTGTAATCACAAGTCCCTTACTTCTGGACTGTTGGGGATGAACTGATCATTAATTTTAAACATTCCCGCGGGAACCTGACACTTATACATAAGGATACAACTTTTGACAGCGGAGAATTTCATCAACCATTGGTTGCTCCATGAGTCTAGCGATAGTAAATCGCTCGTTATGCTAGCAATGGTAGAAGCTAAGGCGTCAGGTTCAAAGGAGTACATAATTTTTATGTCATCTGCAAAAAGGAACGCAGCCCCGTGTGTGATGACGTTGAAAATGTCATTAACATATATAAGAAAAAGTAAGGGACCTAGTACACTACCCTGAATAACTCCACTAGTAACTGGTTGAGGTGATGATAAACTGCCATCAACGTCCACCACCTGCTTTCGGGATGTTAGATATGATGAAAACCAACTCAGGATCGGGTCAACAATTCCGTAGGTTTTCATCTTCGCCATGAGCCTATTGTGGGATACTCGATCGAAAGCTTTAGTCATGTCAAGGAGGATTACAATCACTGATTTACCACTGTTAGTAACCGTAGTTATTAGGTTAAGGAAGTCACACATACAGGTGGCACAGGATCTTTTTTGAAGAAAACCGTGCTGTCCAGTGTTAATGAGGTTATTGTTTAGTAAATGAGTTGTCAGCTTATTTTTTATCAGTCTTTCCATAATTCGGGAAACTATAGGGGTGTGGTTCACTAGTCGATAGTTGATTAGGTCCTGGCGTGAACCTTTCTTAGGAATTGGGATAATAACTGATGTTTTCTAATGGGAGGGGAAGACGCTACTGCTCATAGATAAATTAAAAACCTTTGATAGCAAGAATGGGATATCAGTGCCACCTAGACTAAAAGTAGCCGGTGGTACGGCATCTGGCCCGGGGTGGTATGACCTCCTAATTTTAGTTAGCTGTACTGTTAAGTCGTTCGGGTGAAATGTAACCGCTGAGAACTGTGCAGATGTCAGCGGCTCAACGTGATATAGGCATGGGGAGTCATCGGTCGTTAGAGACGAAGCAAAATAGGCACTGAATGCCTCGGAGATCTCTTGGGAGTTCGTTATATAATTGTTGTTATATATAATGGATGAGATAGGAGAACTGCATTGGCTGTTTCTCAGCTTCAACAGCTTAGATAAAGCTTCGGACCTCTTGGGGTGACTCAGCGCCCTTAATTCCTGTTTTTTACTGCGGGACATTTCAATCAATTTCATAGAATTAGATAAACGGTTCATTTGCAAGAACAACAAAAAGTCTCTCGACCTAAGGAATTTGCGTTGTAGCATAGAAAGCTTCTGCTTTAATCGACAAAAACTGTTTGGTTTATCTCGTCCAGGTAGACCTTGGGTTGGGGTGATTACGTCAAGACATGCATTTAGTGTGGAGTAAAGATGATCCACCACGGTATGCAAGTCATCAGATAAAAAGAAAGTATCCCAGTTCTGCGAGCGAATGAGTGAGGGTAATTGATTCCAGCTAGCTTGGTGGAACGGTATTTTAACGGTTGGTTTGTGAACGGTTCGTGCTGGCACTGAAAATTCACATTTTACCGGCAAGTGGTCACAACCTGGGATGCTGATCACGATAGATGTGTGTACGCGAGATAATCCTACCGTAAAAATGAGATCAAGGATGCTACTGCCTCTAGTTGGGCACATCACATGTTGAGTCCATCCTCCTAAACGAATGCTGGTCAAGAAGTGTATTAAGTGATGTGGAGCTTTCAAAGTGGACCAACGTATGCCTGGTGCGTTAAAGTCGCCGGCCACCAGTTTTGGGCCGGGTATGTCCGCAACAACGTTTAACGCCTCTATGATAGGCAGAAAGTCGTTTTGACTAGTATTCGGGGGGCGGTAGATGCAACTAACAATGAAGTCAGAACATCCTGTAGTGACCTGTAGCCAAACTGAATCCGGCAAGTTATCGAGTATGGGGTGCTGAAATATTTTCGCTCGCATGTTTTGTCTTACATATATAAGACAGCCTCCCCCTCTCTGAGTGAGTCTATTTTTCCTGAAAGCTTGGTATCCGGTGATAGCGATATCCTCGTTTGGAGTGTTGTCTGTCAACCAGGTTTCGGTAATTAAAATAAGGTCGTAATCAGACGTGAGCAATAATATACGCAGCATTCGCATCTCATTCACTATTGAGCGTGCATTCAGCATAAACAATGAGAACTGTTTAGTGGAGTCAAGGTTAACGTTAAGATCTTTATAGGATTCCGAAATTGCATTTGCTGAAGGCGGATCGGATGACGCAATCATTATTCCTTGAGATGGAGTAGTCGGTAATGTGGATGGTGAAATAAGCTGAGTAGAAACACCTGGCGTGGCAGTCAGCTTGGTTGTTAAGCTAAGCTGGGTGTGGCTAGTACTGATGAGATTCGTTAGATTGGAAGGATGTCGGCGGTTGGTAAGTCTACTTATTGCGGAACAACACCGCGGAAGATCACTATCGAGTGCTTTACTATTGGTAGATACTGGTGGCTGGGACGTAGAAATATGAGGAGGGAGGGTTAAGTAGCTGTTCAGTGGGAAAGAAAAAGGACGTGTAGCAGCCTCAGGTATCTTGGCACCTGCCTTAATACGGGCGGTAACACAGGTAGTTTATTCCGTAATAAGGATGAACAGTGACAAAGCGAGAATAATGGTTAATTTTGGTGGAGGGGGCAAAAGTTTAAGAACTGTATGACTTAGTGAATAGATAGAAGCAGGCAAGAGATATAATGGATTTGAGGTATATGACGGGTCTTTGGGGACTTTGTGCGGAAAGATGAGGTTGAGTCTATCACGGCAAAGTTGCATAGCCTACAGATCAAGGAACAAGCACCGTTATTTATAATTCAGGAATGCTTTCTATCAAAGCAACAGATTCAATGCTTATCCTGTCAGATTTGCTCGCTTTAGAAAAGATAACCATGTAGCATCCAAATAGAGGCTTGACCAGGGATTTAGAATGGCAGAATACCTTCCCTTGGTTAAAAGAGGGGAAGTATCGGAGCCAAATGTTTCTTGGCTCCTGCCTTTTGCGGCGCCGGGTACTAGGAAAAATTAGGCTTGCAGAATAGTTTCAGTCAGTGTGTGAAACCATTGGTCTGCCAGCAACCGGTGAACCATAGTTGGCCAGACCCTAGTGATGGGTTTCATGTGCACGATCTATCTCCTTTATCGGCCGAAAAGTTGCAGAACTGAACATCTGTATGATGGCTGTAACCACACAATCAATATTGATTTGTCCTCCTTGTTCCGCTTTAACATTTCATACCAACCCCATATAAAGTTAACAATTTGCTGCACGCTCACCTGTTTTCCTCCGGCCGTTTCCTACCACCAGCGCTCTGGTAGTCTCCCGCCCAAGAAATACGCAATTGTTTGCCACATATTTGATTCCTCCAGTATACAGCCACCACTTCATATACTACCATCTTTGCAGAATAATATATTTTCATGTTAATACTTCTTGACATACCCGTCGTAAAGTTAATAATTCACCGAACGCTTCGACGAGACTTCTATCCATATGCCCCTCATATTCTGCAGCCCGTAAGTAACTCTTTCTACTCCGCTCAATAAATTCTTCTCTTTATGAAGACGAACAACATATCCTTTGAATATGTTCGAATTTCCACCTGTGGTAATTATTCCCTATACCACTTGTGCATGTATTCCAGACCTTCAGCCGACATCATTCAAAAAAGTGAACAGAATACCCAAAAATGAGTCTCCTATTTGCCGGGCCTTATTATCATTATAGTCCATTTCAGTGTTCTCCTGTAGTCCCCCGTTTGCACTTATTTTATCCTATTGTAAACTCTGACTTTTCATCTGTGCTTTCTTCTGCTGTATCTGGTTACGTATCGCAACTATGAAGCCGACTTTGCTCGCCACTGAGCTATGCGACCACCTGAAGTTCAAATTTCATTTATACTGCCTTCTGAGCCAAATATCTCACTTTGTTCTAAATCCTTTGTCCCACTCTTGTTTCTCGTACCAAAGTCATTGGTTCCGCAACCGGCGCCCCACAGTTGTCGCGGGATCTGCCCATCGAAACGGTCATCAGGTCATCTATCTACCTAGTACTACATTATTGCTCCTGCACGCTATCCGCCCCTGCAATCACCACAGGGCACAATTCACGTTGACTTACCCCCATAACTCCATATCCTGGCCGTTAATTCGTGACATATATTTATCAACGAAAATAAACCGCTAAACACTTACGGCCTAACCGCTGGCTACTTCTCGCACCAGAGCTCTTAAAATCGCTCCTTCTATCCATGGGGTTTGTTGGTCTCTTTCCTTGTGATTGACGACGTCAGCTTCTCAAATTTAGACTCAGCCATCACACTAGCCGTTGATTCATTGACTTTATAGCTGAAGATCCATTCCTGTACATGAGTATTTCACCTATATACTCTCCACACCCTGCTACGCGCAAAAGAGTCTTTTAATTCCCCCCGATGGACTTTTTATATTTCTTAGTTTTTTATACCAACTATCCTTTGGTTCAGCGGAATTTCTAATGTTGTTATTATTTCCCGTACTATTCATGCTCTTACTTCCTTTTTTTAACCGACTCCAAACATTATTAGCCGGGCTAACCTTTCGACCCTGACCTTCAAATTTGTTGGACATTACTACCGTTTTAGTCCACTGTAACACTATTTTTGATACTCTGCATGCACGTGTTGTACCCTTTTGTAAAGTCCCATTCCAGCATCACCACAATCATCTGATCATGCATTCTAGCATGCTTCGGGCGCATCCGAAATATAAAGTTATTATTATTATTATTGTTAATTATTATTAATAATAATATTATTATTATTATTATTATTATTATTATTATTATTATTAAATATTGTTTAGCTATGCCGTTTGCGGCGCCGGGTACTAGGAGAAATTAGGCTTGCAGAATAGTTTCAGTCAGTGTGTGAAACCATTGGTCTGCCAGCAACCGGTGAACCATAGTTGGCCAGACCCTAGTGATGGGTTTCATGTACACGATTTATCCCACTTATCGGCCAAAATGTTCACTTTTCAAGTGTTTCACCATCCACCTGGCTCGAAAAAGCCCTAGGAAATATTTTTTGTAGAGGGGAGAGACTGTAAGGCCTAAGGAGCTGGATGATTTTGGTATCGTTTGCGAAGTCGAATGGAGTGCCACTGGATGACTGAAATCGATAAGTCGCTCACACAAGCAAGAAACAACTGAGTCAGAGACAGTACCCTGTATAGTGCCGCTTGTGACCAGCTTGAGCCCAGAACAGTGTTCACTCATGGAAAAAATCTGAGATTGGCTTGGGTTTAGGCAGTGAGTTTGTATATTAAGGGGTCAGGGATGCCGAAGGAATGGACTTTGACGGACCAAAGCTTGCTGTCGGGTACGAATAAGATCAAACTTGGGGGGTTATCTACGCTGTATTATTTGGCCATTGATCTGGATCAACCTAGGGAGCATAAAACTATGGTCGTTTTGAAGGTAGTCCGCGCAAGTATGCCGCGGGCCCACCTTTGGGTGTGGGAATACAACCTAGGGTTTCCCTTTGGTGGGCATCAGGCTGGAATTCATTTATAATGTAAACAAACTAGGTAGCAGGCAGAGACGGCCAGGCCCAGGTTCAAGCATCAGGGCTAGAGATAAAGTTTCTGGTCCATATTGAATGGATGGCCTGGACGAGATTGAAAATTAGTAAACATTTAAAACTCCAAAGTGCACAGTAGTCTGGATTGAAGCGGTAGCGGGAGAAAGAGGGAGAGGGACTATATTACAACAAGCTGGCAAAGCTGGAAGCAACGAGTTAAATGCCTCAGCAATAAAGATGGAGGTGAGACAGAAGCCTTTCTTGGGAACTGCGCGGGATATTACAACGAATATCGGGGCTTCATCCCAGTTCAACGGTTACAGCAAAGAGGCCTGTCAGGTGTGACACAGCCTTTAGGTCTTGGTTACGAATTTTAGTTTCCTCCGGTCCCTAAATAGCAATAGAAATATGGATAGTTCGAATTATTATTGATAATAGCAATAGTGGTATTATTTTGTGGGGTCCAGAGAGTGCTAGCCCCTTGAAAAAACGGCAAACTATTGTATGGTCAGATGTGCAGTGACAATTTGGACTAGTATATGAATACAAATACAATAATGTTGAATTCCTCGACCCTGTTCGAGACGCACGCCTACGTGCATGATCATTGTTTACAACATTAATTGATACGTTGAAGTATGGAGAAGTTTTAAAATTAGGGGTCAAAAGTTTAAGCAACAGGACAGCAAGGCTGGCAAGAGTTTGAATGGATTAAAACGGTAGCGGTTTTCGCGGCCAATAAGGGACACCTTGGACTTCAAGTTCAGCAACGACAAGAAACGGAAGTGTTAGAAGCAGCTCCAACACAAATGGGTAAATGGCGCAAGCCACGAATGCTCGAGGGCTTCCAGAGCTTAATGAACGAAATAAGAAATGAACCAAGTGGACTGGAAAAAGTTTTATAGGACACCCCAGAGAACAACTATAGAATTGAAAATGAGAGGCGACCCAGTAAATGGTGAGCTGGCTGCCACGAACAGTAACAGGTACCACGCCAATAGGAGAATGCGCAAATGGTGGAAGAAGGACTGAAAACGGATCATTGGAGATTTAATTTCCAAGCAGAATAGAGTTTGAAAGAAGAGCAAAAGCCTGCCAAAGACACAAGGGCGAAAAATCTCCGCATGGGCCCAAGCAGATTCAAGCGGTCACATTGACAAATACAATGTCTCATTGAGCCCCGGAGTTTTTCGGCCTCAGTAATGGAAATCACAGATGGGGAGGATAAGTGACCCCAACCTCGAAAGGCTTGTCGGAATTCTACCGGCAACAAAATTCTGTTTTGTGTTCCTTCTGACGTGGCGAGTTTTTTCGAACAGAATTCAGGGAAATCAGAAGGCCACGGCCATTCGTAACGTGCATTATCCCGTAATCATGGGTTATCTGGTGGGATAAAGGGTACTTGTGGTGGACCAGCCGGATCTACCAAGGTACGGCTGGTGAATCTGGTGGGTGTTGATGGCTGATGTAGTAACAGGTGGCTTATGAACCTTCTTCTGCTTAGACAGCATTGGTGGTATCGGTGGGGAAGAAGCTGCGGCTAAAGAAGCTAATGGGCTTACTGTGAGGCCACTGCTGGTAGTTTATGTGAGGTGGCTTGATTCCAAACAAGGTTGTCATGAGAGTTTCTAGGCGGGCCTCAGTCGGCCTGGGTCAAAATGATATCCAGTACAGAAAGTGAAATAATCCAACTGATCAGCTCACGGAACCTAGAGTAGCGTCAAGAAGTATAGCCGGGCGCTGTGATTGACGCTCCTGTTTCGGCTGGGTCTTGGGAAGTACCTCCAGCCGAGTTCCGCTGTAGCTAAATTTTGGTTTCATGTTGCTCTGCTGCAGCATTATGGGGCATGACGGAAAAGGGTGATAAGCTACACCGCGCTTGGTGAAACATCAGTGTATACGCAGAGAGTACACTCTGGAGAAATTTACGATGGCTTCTTCGGATGGGCCCGTCCAACACGATGAGTCACTTCGGAGAAGAGGAGGAAACCACCGATCCTAAGCGGTCTATCATTGTAAGACGTGCCCTTGTGAGGTGTTTAGTCATCCGAAAATGCCAGGATAGGGGCTCGGCCAGCTACTACTATATATATCTTTTAGCTTTCCACTTGAAACATCCGGCTATCCAAAATGGGTCCGGGGAATAATCCTCGAGCTACTTCCATTAGAAGTGACATGTGGATGTTAGTCCTTTGGCAGGGTTGAGAGCACGCCAGTAAAATGTCAAGATCTGAATGAGGAACGGCAAAGAAAGAACACAAGGTTCTATTCCTTATGCTGGGTGTGGATGAGGACCACAAAGATAGTGGGTAGAAAAAACCTGGATTTGTGAAGCAGCATTTTATGCTGCGCTTTTCCGTAGAGGCTGCTAGGAGTCAAGACCATGCGGTAGCTAAAAGCGGTGGGATCCTCACCTACAATGAGCAAACGCCCAAATCAGCAAGTACTGACTGCCTAAGAATGGCAATGTGAGTGGCAAAGCCTGAGCTTATCGGAACTCGCAGTAAAAAGGCGATAAGACTGACGAAGTAGAGTCCGAGACAAGAAAATCAAGAGGTATTTTGGGAAAAAGGCTTTTGCCAGGAAGAACTTGGACCCCGCGTTTGAGTTAATACCGCAGTTGATCACCCACAGCTGACGTTGGACAACGCTACCAGTAAGTCGGCTTAAGTAGGACTCATAAAGGTAAAGTTACGAATGGCAAACTATAAAAGGGGGATGCTTGTATTCTTCTTTCATGCCTTCAAATGCAGGTGAAGTTGAGCCCATTGTTGTGAAATCTGGGTGTATCGGTGCCGGGAATCTTTTCAGAGCAGAGGTCACATTATTTGAATTTGCAAACCGTGTATTGACTATTCCATCGGAAGTAGGCAAGCTGTGTAAAAGTTTCGCAGGGAACCCGAAGAGGTTGAAACCGGGAGAGGCGGAGTCAGCAGTAAATTGGGGGGCTCAAACGGCGGGCTATCACCCCGCGCGGTTTCAGACAAAAGAACCGAAAGCCAGCTCAAGTGCTAGGGGTCTCCCATATCTTGGTTTGGGTCTAGGCTGTTACCAGAAATTCATCTGCGGTTGAAGGAGGCAGACGGTATCGGCAACCCTCCTCGGAAGGAAGTGTTTTTCGCATGCTTCGTATTACTGAGGAGCAGGGAGCATATTAACCCGTATGGAGTACTTTTCATTTCTCCCCACCCGCCTTTTTGCCGTGGCTCACGAGGTACGCATCTGCTAGGGATGGTCGATTCTCCTTATTGTAAGACTTCCACAGACTAAATGCAGTATCCTCCGATGGTGTCGTGAACTTAAGATGTGAAAAAGAAAGACAGGGTGAAAAAGGCACTCGGATAGTGGCAGCATTCCTGAAGCTCCCACTCAACAGATTGCTCCTGCCAGTAACAATGTCGGACGGATTCCGTGTGTATGTGAGCAGCCTGGTGACCGCACCTCTGGTTTTATACGAAGGGAAGCTCCACAGGCTTGAGGACCCCAGTGAAAAAATAGTAACACGTGCTATGCAGATGCCGTCTTCTATCCCATCGCTATTCATCAGGCAGTCTAGTCAGAATCTGCAATTCATTTCGTGTGAGTTGAAACCTTCTGCCCAGTCTCATCCATAACTAAGACCGGAGTAGTTTTTTTAACGGCGGACTCCAAACAAGCAGCTGATTACTTTTACCTCAACATGGGCAACTCCACTGTAGCTCGGCCCCATTGCCCAAAGCTCCGCCCTGGAAACTCCAGACTCGTCCACTCCAAAGAAAGCGTCGCATGATGATGCAAAGGCAATATCCGAACCCTTGAGTTATCCCTCCTTATCTGGCCAACAAGTCTTCCTAAAATTATGCGGGACACAAGGGAAATTCAGTCATGCGGTGAGGAAGCTGAAACTCCGAGCCACCCCTACACAAATCTAGGAACTCGAAACCAGAAATTGCTATTCAGTACTATGTCACCCACTAAAGCTTCGGTCACCTCTCCTTTTGATATCTCGGAGGCCCTTGACCCTTACTTCACTACCTCCCTGGCCCCAGCCACTGGTACATCTCCGCCAAAGTCCTTCTGCCACCTCCAGTTCCTCTTTGTCCTAATCATTCACGTAGGAATTACTTCCAGGCTCACTTCAAGTAGCGAAGCGCATGCCCATCTTGGACCAGACGATTTGTCTCCTACCTATTGGAACCGCCATTTCTAATTATAAACCCATTCACTCTGTCACTGAACTCCAGTTTAGCACCTCCAAATTAGAGGTCCTCCGTTATGGTATCACTGAACAGAAAAGAACCCCTTAATGAACTTGCCAATTACCGTTCCATCCATCACGATCCAGTCGTCTCTAGAATGGTGAGAACGATTGTTAAAGAAGGTGCCATCATCTTCGCGCTTCAAACCTTCTTGTCAGTTGGCAGCACGGGTGCCTCAAATAGTTATCATGCACCACATGCCAGTTCAATTTCCCAAACCTAGTCAAAAAGGTTTTTGATCGTGTTCCTTACTCTTACCTCATTGCTAAATTGCATTCGTCTGGCATCATCGACCCACACGCCGCCTGGTTCTACCCGTATTTAACTTAACGTTCCGAAGTTGTTCTCGCCAATCGTCGTACCTCCGATCGGAGAAGTGTTACAGTTAGGGTTATAAGTGCGGTTTACTTTTCCCTACGTCTAAAGTATATCAGTGAAGGACTTGATCCGGCATTTAACTACTAATCGTTTCTATTCACGGATGATACAGAGGTGGTCTACCCCTTCAAATCCACCCATGCTGCTGGTTTGGTGGTTATAGTGCATTGTTTGAGCATTGAACAAACACTGGTCTAAGAAGCTGAAAACACCATATAGGGTACGGTAACGATAGTTGTAAGGGATCAGTAAAATGGCCTTGCAAAATGTTATCGACTTGGTCCATGGGCTAGTAGCTGTAGGTTCAGAGGCGTGGAAGGCGCCGGCCAGGAAAAATTATTTTTCCGAATACGGATACCTTACCGGCGCGGGGCTGCTAGGTGAACCTAGAGTTGGGGGATGCAGACGAGTTGGTGGGAGATGGAGTGATAGCGGTTGGCAGGGGATTAGCCAAATTTGGAGGAGGCTAGAGGCTGAGGGAGGATTAGGGGGACCGTGTCCGGGGCTGGGGGTGGACATGGGGGTGGGGACGCGAGTCCGACCGTGGAATTTCTTTTAGTACACGTAAACGGTTATTCAAGGTCAGGCCGAGACTGGTGGGGGGGGGCGAGAGCACTCTAAGGCTGTGCTTTTAGGAACTGGTGCAAAGGAGCAGCAAAATTTACGAGGTACCGAAGGAGGTGCGCGGTTGGTACACTCCTTGCGGTCAGGAGGAGGGAGAGGTAGTGAGGCTAGGAATGAGGCAAATAGGGGTTCGTGGCAAGAGTGCTGCTTTGATGGTCACTCCAACACGTAGGTTCAGTGGCTTCAGATAGAGGCTGGTGGCAAAGCAGCTGGTTTTTACTCCCGCAAATTCTGAAATTGCGCATTCAGGAAATGTCAATGGGGAGTGACGACTTTTGGGTGAAGCGAGCAGCTGACCAATAGCAAACCCGGGTGGAGTGACTATTATGCTCATAGGAGATTCAGAATAGCATCTAAAAGAGGCTCTAAAACGTGACTGCACGAAGTGGGTGATTTTGTGGTGACATGGGAGAGAAAACGGCGGGTAATAACACGCGACAAGGACCCGGAGGAACTAATAGGGAGGGGGTAGGGGGTTAAACCAGCAGGATGTTGTAGCTTTGGGGCCAAGATCGGAGACCGCCGGTTCGAAACCGGTATAACGTGCCTTTTGTGCATACAACTGGAGGGCAAATGCCACCGGGGGCAGAGGCTACTTAGGGGGAGGCTGCAAAAGGGCTTCAGTCGGGGGTCGAGACAGGGGACTGGGAGACACTGAAGTCAATGCCAATAGTTTGTAGGTAGATAGCGTAAGGTGCTGGGTCCGTTGAGGACGCGTTGCTCGCGGGGCGCTGAATGAGCCTGGCTTGGAGGCCAGTGTAACAGCCGGTCGTGGAAAATCCCCTTTTTTCCCTCACGATTCAGTGTTTTTTCCCAACATCACTCATTTCCATACACTATTGACTTGTCTTTACGAACTGGTTGTTTTTCTGGACCAATTGTTGTTTGTTCGCGCCCAGAGTGCTATTTTGGCACATCCTTGCTCAGGACCTGCGTGACGCACGTGCTGTCTGCTCACACGCTGCTATTCGGTTTCTCGTTGTTGAGTCTTTGTGATCGTATTATTGAGGTTTGTATATTGTTTATGTCATTGTTTATTTTAATAATCTAGTATCGTAGAATTATCACGGATAATCGCCTTCTGATTTCGGGATCCGTTGCGAATTTGGCTACGCATCACTCAAACGTTCGTAACAATACTCAATAGATCTATTTGGAACGAGGAAAATTCACGCAAAATGCCAAGGAAAGGATCAAAAGCAGTCGAACCCGGACAGGAAGTAATACGGCAAGTCTCTGGGGAGGTTTTGGGTACATATGATTCTTTAGTTAATGCTAGGTCGCCTAGTCCTGTCAGTGCTAGCTCATGTGTTATTGAAAGCAATATTGATCGTAAGGATGTTGATTTATATAAGCTGAGAATAATAGAACTAGAGCAACAGTTACTTTCGGCTAGACTACAGGCGCATGAAGCAGAGAAGTGTACACAGAAACAGCGAGAGTATAGGACCAGTGACTTCGACACTTCCGATAGGTTAGAGTGCAACAAGGTAGGGAACCCCACGCAGGTCGCCGACTACAAACCACCATCGATCGATCTGCCTAGAGTGGAGTTAACGGTTTTCGACGGGCGAGCTGAGCAATATTGCAAGTTTGTCAAACAGTTCGAGACGTTCGTTGAAAACAAGGTAACCGACCCTGGGCAAAGGCTTCTTTACCTTACTCACTACTGCCGAGGCCGAGCGCGAGAAGCTATCGACGGATGCACCATGCTCGATCCAGAACAAGGCTACACAAGGGCAAGAAAGATTCTGAGGGACTTGTTTGGCCAACCTTTCAAAGTAGCCCGTAACCTAATAGAGGGCGTAATGGCAGAGGCAAAGAAAACCAAGGGCGACGTCTACACCATGGCCAACCTGGTGATCAAGATGCAGAACTGCTCAATAGCCCTCGACCATTTAGGTTACAGAGCTGACCTAGACGCCATGCACACTTTGGAAGGCATAGTCCGTCACCTCTCCCGAACTACAGGGTCGGTGGGCGGAAGAAGCTGAACGGATAAGCCGAGGCGACAGAGAAGCCAACTTCGAAGACCTGACTGAATACTTAGACAGGCAAACGAAGATAGCTGACAGCAGATTCGGCCGACTCATCCGGGACAGCAACCGAGCAAACAAGCCCGGTACTAGCCAAGTTCAAACCCCTGTACGGGAACATCCAAAGTACCAGCCTTGGACCAACACACACGTCATTTCACGAGATGCTACGGCGAAACCAAATTGCAGATCCTGTGGTACTAGCCATGGCCTACCAGAATGCCCCAAGTTCGGCAACGCCACAATAGACGAACGGTGGGGAATGGCGAGGATGGCAGGAGCATGTTTCATCTGTCTCAACACCACGCACCGGGCAGCAGCCTGTAGAACAAGGAATCGATGTGGTTACGAGGGCTGCACGGGCAGACACCATCGGCTGCTGCATCAGGCAAGAATAACCATATCCGAGGCGAGTGCCAAGCCCAGCGTGATTTGTTCAACTTCACAATCTGCCAGTAAACCGGTACGTTTAGGCGTAGTGGCCGTGGGAGTAGTGACTCCGACTGGGATAGTCAAGGCGTTGGCTTTCGTTGATAGTGGATCCGACACCACTTTAGTGAAAGAGCGGTTTGCCGACAAACACCAACTGGCTAAAGGTGCGACGTCGTTAGCAGTGAGCACGGTGGGCGGAACACAGGTAATGACTGCCGGTAGATTAAGGCTGCAACTCATCTCTCTAGACACTAACGAGGAAATTGAACCAACGGAGGCATTCACGTTAGCGGATCTCCCCATGCGAGCACCAAGGTCGGTGAACGCAATCTTGACTCGATGGCCCCACCTGCAGGATGTAACCGTTGTAGACTGGGAAGATGATGAAGTGGATCTCCTCATCGGCTGCGACGTGCCAGAGGCGCATTGGGTGCTTGACCAAAGAGTGGGCGACCGCCAGGCACCTTATGCCGTACGCACGGCTCTGGGATGGATGTTATACGGTCCAGTAGGGGTACGCGGTTCCGTGAATTACTTATCCGCCGAAACGGACCGCATAGAGTATCATCTGCAACGGCTTTATGAAAAGGAGTTTCATGACATTGGGGACGAAAGACCGACGTTGTCTCAAGAGGATCACTTCGCTCTACAAACGGTGCGGCAAGGCTCTAGAGGCCTCAAAAAACAGTTCGAGGTTCCCCTCCCATGGCGCACACCGGTCGACCCGTGGACTGACAACAGAAATTATGTTCTCCAACGATTACTACGACTAAAAGAACGCTTCATTCGAGACCAGAATCTGTGGGAACGATACGCGGATTTGATGAAGCGAAACGAGGACCTCGGTTACGTTGAAAGGGTACCTGTTAACACCGACAGCAAAAGGGGTATCTGGTATCTGCCTCACCATCCGGTTATCAACCCGAAGAAACCCAATAAACTGCGGGTGGTTTTCGACTGTGCGGCCAAGTTCCAGGGCAAGTCGTTAAACGATCGCCTACTACAGGGGCCTGACTGGACCACACCACTGATCGATGTTTTGTGCCGTTCCAGAGTGGGTAAAGTGGCTTTGTCTGCTGACATCAGGGAAATGTTCCATCAGGTGAAGATTCCGGTAGGAGAACGAGATGCTTTGCGTTTCCTGTGGTGGGAAGGGAGCGACCGGGACAACGCAGTGGTGAATTATAGGATTACCGTCCACCCCTTCGGAGCCATATCGTCACCATTTTGTGCAAACTACGCCCTCCGAGAATCAGCGAACAAACATGGCGATCTAGTACATCGGACGGTGGTAGAAAGCGTCAGCAGGAACTTCTACGTCGACGACTACCTTGGGTCATTCGATGATGTGGAATCAACTCTAGAGCAGTTCAGGGGTCTGACGAGATTGCTAGAAGAGGGCGGCTTCCATCTAACTAAATGGATGTCGAACGCTTCAGAAATGCTGAAGGTCATCCCGTATCACGAAAAGGCCGAAAGGGTAAGAGATTTGGACGGCTCTCCACTTCCTATCGAGCGCACTTTAGGGATACAATGGGACGCGGAAACGGACGATTTTGTTTTCGAACTGAACGTTCCCGAGCTGCCAATAACCCGTCGTGGCATACTATCTGCCGTCTCAAGTTTGTTCGACCCGCTCGGTTTCGTCTCACCGTGGCTGCTACCCGGAAAGATCTTGCTGCAGCGGCTGTGCCGTAAGAAAGTTGATTGGGACCAGGCACTGGACCAAGGGGACCGGCTGGACTGGGAAGAATTTCTGAACACCTTGAAAAAATTAGGGGACATAAGAATCCCACGATGTTTGACCCCTGGCCATACGACACGGACTGGAGAACTACATGCCTTTTCCGATGCATCCGAAGTCGGTTATGGAGCTGTGGTGTACGGACGATGGTGCGCAGGAGATGGACAATATACCACGAGGATCCTGTTCGCCAAAGCCCGCGTTGCCCCACTGAAGTCGGTCTCAATCCCACGCCTTGAACTCAGCGCAGCCGTGTTGGCAGTCAGGGTGGTGCAAGCTGTGAAGAGATGTTTCGATCTCTACATTTGGTCGGTGAGCTTCTGGACGGATTCAACGATAGTACTTTACTACAATAACAACGTACGGAGCCGGTTTAGTACTTTCGTTGCTAACCGGCTCACGATTATCCACGATGAATCAGCCACGCACCAGTGGAGTCATGTCAGGTCTGGCGATAATCCGGCCGACCTGTGCTCCCGAGGTGCGAACAACTTCAGGCAACTGGACACGTGGACGAGAGGGCCAAACTTCCTGCAATTGCCCAAACAGGACTGGCCCGTGTTCGAATTAAAACTCCCTACGGAATTGGAACTGGAGATCAAAGGCGTAGTGATAGCAACCAACGTCGTCGAAGCGTCATCCATTCTATCGCGACTGGTCAGGTTTTCTTCCTGGATGAAGACGCTTCGTTCGCTAGTTTGGTTAACCAGGTTCAAGAGAAATTCACTAGTCATGAAAGGGCTACGGCCCTCAGGTCGGATACGGGTCGGCCCGATAGGTCCCGATGAGCTACAAGCGGCAGAGTACGATATTTTCAGAATGATACAACGCGAGGCTTTCGCCCAAGAACTCAAGAGGGCGGAAGAAGTGGGGCCGACCAATGAAGACATGCCATCTCCAAGAGGCGAGCTGAAGCGTTTAAACCCCAAACTCATCAACGGACTGCTGCGGGTGGATGGTAGGCTGACCAACGCCCACCTGAACTTCGACACAAAGTATCCTATACTGCTGCCGGCGAGACAACCTGTAGTAGAGCTAATGATTCAACACGTCCACGCCATGGAGGGACATGCCGGGGAAAGTCACGTGACGAGCGTCATCCGAAAGCGTCTTTGGTTGTTGAGAGGACGAGAGACTGTAAAACGCGTAATCCGACGGTGTGTGCAATGCAGGAGACGCAATGCCACAGCAGGCAAACAACTCATGGCCCCACTACCAGAATGCAGGGTGACTACGGGCTGGTGGCCGTTCAGTGACACCGGGTTGGACTATTTCGGGCCCTTGTGGATCAAGTGCGGGAAAAGATTAGAAAAGCGATACGGATGCATCATGACGTGCATGAAATCACGTGCGGTACACCTAGAAGTCGCACATTCGATGACGACCGATTCGTTTCTACGGGCCTTGCAAAGATTTATCAACCGAGAGGCGTACCGGCCGATATATACTCAGATAATGGATCGAACTTTGTGGGCGCTCAACGGGAATTGCAGCGTTGGCACAAGAACATAAACAGGGACGAACTGCAGAATCGAACCGTGGCCTACGGCATACGATGGCATTTCAACCCCCCCACAGGCCAGTCACCGAGGCGGCATATGGGAACGCATGATCCGGTCCGCCAGACGGATATTGCTGTCAATCATGGAGCAGCAGCCGCCCGACGACGAGACGCTGAACACCGTCATGACTGAGGTGGAGCGAATCCTGAACAACCGCCCCCTGGTTCCAGTATTGAACGGCGACCCCACCCACCTGGCGCTCACCCCGAACGACTTATTGACGTTAAGGTCGAACGAGGGTTTCCAAGGGCCGGTAAACCTTCGTGGGAGCTACCTCCACGGGTGGAAGCAAGCGAACTATCTGGCCAAGGTCTTCTGGAGGCGATGGCTACGGGAGTACCTACCGGCTTTGCAGACTCGACAGAAGTGGCTGGCCAAAACAAGACCATTCAAAGTTGGGGACGTGGTTATGATCGCCGACGAACGCGCACATTTCAGCGCTTGGTCTTTGGGAGTAGTTACGGAAACCATCAAAAGCACTGACGAAATGATAAGAACGGTGAAGGTGAAGACAGCTAACGGAGTGCTCATTCGTGACATACGCAGTATTAACCTACTCGAGAGCGAAGACGGAGGAGCTAATAACCCTGAGGCCTAGTAAACCTTTTTCACACCAGTAATCGAGGTGGATAAAGAAACACCATATATGCCACACAATCTCCGTCAAACACGTTAAGGTGCTCGCGGTCCTTTCGTTGACATTACAGAAGGTTCTTTCCGATATGTGGTGATGAATGCGATCCCATTGTACATCCCGATACATACACGCAGGCACGACGCACTCTACATCCCGTAAACCCATCATACATGTGACAGTGTTCTTTGTTTGCCTTTTGTTGACGCTACCGAATGCCCCTTGCATATGTGGAAGTAGCGGAGCTCAGGTCAAAACACATACATGCTACATTTACTCGTTTTCTTGCCACCCGGTCTTTTGTTGACAGTGCAGAAAGTCCTCCTTTGATGTGTAGTCATACCTGTGATTTCATTGTACTCCCGGCACACACACACACACGCACTCAAGCACGTACATCCAGGACCGGACGGCCCCTTACGAGGACAACGTCTATGTGACCATTCACGCCCGCCATCGGTCATTTGGTCTTGTGGAAGATGTAGACTAGCCTCACGTCTATGTAGCCAATGAGTTAGGTGCGTACAGTAGTAAAACGTCGACGACGAGCATTAGACGCGCGCACTGACAGCAGGGCCTAGGCAGGTAGGAAGAATCAGTACCTTTATACCGAACTTTTGACTTTGCTAAGGATCCAGGAGGATTTTGGTGGGCGGTGTAACAGCCGGTCGTGGAAAATCCCCTTTTTTCCCTCGCGATTCAGTGTTTTTTCCCAACATCACTCATTTCCATACACTATTGACTTGTCTTTACGAACTGGTTGTTTTTCTGGACCAATTGTTGTTTGTTCGCGCCCAGAGTGCTATTTTGGCACATCCTTGCTCAGGACCTGCGTGACGCACGCGCTAGCGCATGATCATGGTGTGACACGTTACTCGATAAGGTGGAATATTCACAAGTTCAAAGTATGAAAGTCGAGAGTATCAGCGATAGATAGACATAGCCAGCAACAGTTTGAATGGATCACTTTACTAATGGTTTGCGCGGCAGTTTCAAACCGGTTTCGCTTCCGGGCTGGGCGGTGGAGATATCGAAAAGCCGTTGGCGCAGTGTCAAGGACGCATTATGAATGAGAATGATGCAAGCTGGGAAACGGAGGCCTGCTAAGGTTCTACAGATGGAGTAAATTTTGAACAAGAAGAAAAAAAATTGTAGAAGTGTTCTCGGGAAAATCGGTGCATGCGGAGAGGATAGCGATCCATGAAGATGAAGCAGACCCTGAATGTCGGATTTACCGGAGTTCGATAAATGGAATGAATTTCGAAACGGTGCCGAGACCAATTTCGTGAAAGTGAACACTGGTGGATGTGGGAGAAACAGCAGTCCATAAAAAGGTGAGTTTAGATTCAGGATCAGTAACATGTAACATTCAGAAATGAGAAAACGCAACTGGAAGGTCCTCGAGGAGTGGAGAGTCAACTTCCAACCGGCTACGGTTCGGAGGAAAGGTGGACTGTGGTAACGGATAATAAAGTGTGAAATCTCCGCATGGACTTGAGCGTTAATATGCTGTTTCACCAACAAATATACATGTACATATGTTGACGCATTTGCCTTCAGTGATATTCAGCGTCGTTTCTGGTAACGTACAACATCATATGGGTATGTTTCGTCTAGCAGAGCAAAGTATGTGTCGGTCAATCGGCTGAGTGTGGTGGTATATTAGCAAGATGCACATGAACTGGAATGTGTTGGTTGCTTTAGAAAAAGCTGAATGATCTGATAAGCAATTGGGAGTATTTCCTGTCGGGTGGCTTGATTTCGGTCCCAGTTGCTATGGTAGGTTCTACTTGAGTCTCTGTCCGTACGAGTCAAAGTGGCATCCTTGGTTATCCGGTTTGGCAGCTGCCATAGTTGGAGACAACAGACCTGAAATAAAAGGGGATTGCAGTCTGGACGTGGTTCCAGCTGAGGGTTATGATGATATATGAAGACAATAGATAATGGACTGGTTAGGTCTGTGTGAGTGAGGCATGGATACAGTTTTTCATTTGAGCAGTCAATGGCACCTACTCCACATTCTAAGTAAAAATAGGCTCGCGGTGGATTTGTGCTATACTGCTGAAGGCTAACGGAGTTGCGTACACTAGTTTGGTAACGGTGTATGCATCCCAAATGATTTATGATTTTTCACGTTGGCATGGCATCGCTCGGATGCTAATGAAAGACCTAGGGTCTCACGGTTTAGAGCAGTTAGAAATGATAACCCCCAGTACCGTTTGCTTACGCAGAAAGCAGTTGGCAACAATGCGATAAGATAGGTTTGAAATAACAGACTGTGAGCGAATGTGACTGGCACACTGGTTAGGTTTATATGAACGATCAGTGGCACATTTCATATTTTGGTCTGGGTTTAAATTCGAGAGTTTAAATAGCGTAGGGTTGATAAGCACTACCTCGGGCTTGCAATATAGCGTAAACCGGGTGGGCTGCTGCGTCTGCATTTCAAAGGAATAATTGTTTGCACGCAATTAGAAGTTCTGAAGAGCAATTAAGGAAGAATGCAGAAAGAATCGCTAGGGCATCAGTGGTGATGCACTATAGAAAATTGTTATCATGCACAGGAACGTGGACGTATGTTGCACTGGCGTTTGTCATCGGGCGAGAAATGAAAGTTCTGGTGCAATAATCCTAGCAATCAAACCCGTTTTCGTGGGCCACCCCTTCGCTGACGGTCAGGCCGGTAAGAAGGATCACATTGGGAACAGTCAAGAAGTGATTCAGCGAACCTCTGAACTGGGAAATTGAGAGACTCTCGCGGATGTTTAGCGGGAGTTTATTCCATAACTTTGAGCATTTTATAAGGAAGAAGTCAGATCTTAACGCTAATTTTGATCTAGGAATAAAGAACTGCAATGAACGATGGCGTAGAACATAATTCGTGGAGGGAGTGAGACGAATAGGTTCAGTACACGAAAAGGCCATACGGTGGTACAGCTTAAACAGAAAGCATAAATTGAGCTTCATGCGACGCAGCCATAGAGGGTCAAGACTGAGTAGGATGCATCGATCCTTGTAACACAAACTGGAGGAAAATCCCACTAATTGTTTGGTGAACTGACGTTGCACGGATTCCAGAGAAATGCGGTCGGATTTCGTCATGTTGGTGAAGATAATAGGACAGTATTCAAGGAGAGGCCTGGCGTGAGACTTGTAAGTGAGCAGTTTGCAATCATTTAGCCGAAAGGTTCTGGAGATGAGACCAGTGGTTCTTCTCGTCTTTGCAATCTGGAGTGGAACATACTCAGAAAACCTAAAACTGCAAGAATAATGAAGACCAAGGTCTCGAACTAAAGGGCTGTACGGGATGGGTAGGTCGTGGATAAGCAGGGTTCCGGAGGCCACTTGACATCTGAATGTTGTGTAGCAGCTCTTCGAGGCCGAGAAGTCCATACTCTATGGATTGCAACAGCCTTCGAGTTGCTTTAGGTCACTAGAAATTTCATCTAGCATAATGTTGAGGTTCTGACGAGGAAACTCATAAACAATCTTAACGTCATCAGCGAAGAGGAATGGGGTGCCATGGTGCAAGATGGGAAATATATCATTTATGTAGATCAGAAAAAGTAAAGGACCGAGTATACTGCCTTGTATAACTCCACTAGTGACTGGAGCAGGCTGTGAGAAACACCCATCAATGGAAACCACTTGTGAGCGATTCGATAGGTATGATGTTAACCACGTTAAAAGCGAACCGGAAAAGCCGTGAGCTTTGAGTTTGGTTAGTAATAAAGCGTGAGGGACGCGGTCGAACGCTTTTGTCATATCAAGGTATATAATGATGATGGATTGACTGTTGTCGGCGGCCGCCGTTATGAGGTTAAAAAAGTCGTATTGGCAAGTGATGCATGAACGTGACTTCAAGAAGCCATGCTGCCCACTATGGATGATGTTATGGGACAATAGGAAGTCGGACATCCGCTGTTTGACGAGGCGTTCCATCAACCTAGAAGCAATTGGAGTGTGGTTGATAGGGCGGTAATTGGAGGGGTCATGTATTGGTCCTTTCTTATGGATTGGGATGATGACCGCAGTCTTCCATTGTGAAGGAAATATGCCATACTTGATGGATAGATTGTAGACCTTCAATAGTAGGGCTGCGACATCAGTTCCTCCAAGGCGTAGAAGTGTCGGTGGAACACCATCATGGCCAGGGTGTGAGGACTTCCGGACACGAATAAGCTGGTTGGTCACCTCTTTTAGAGTAAATTCTAAATCAGACAGTAAGTGCTCGAAGACAGGGTCTATGCATGGGGGTAAAGTAAGGGGGTCCGTAGTCATGGATGCAGCAAAGTAGGAATTAAGAGCCTGGGCTATCGCTACAGGTGAGGTAATGTGATCGTTATTTTCCAAAATGAGAGAGGGGATACCTGCCGGTTTGCTTTGATTTCTGTTCTTCATTAGGCGTGCCAACTTTGAGGAAGTATCATGTCATTGCGAGGCCGATACTTCTTGTTTTTTTAGCGTATCGTCAGACTTAATTCTGATTGCTAACGAGAGACGTTAAAGCTGCAAGAATGACGATAAGTCACTACTGTTGTGATACACCTTCTGGAGCTTCAGATACTTGTTTTGCATTCGGCTCAGGACTGGACTACGCACTCAGTTTGATATGATACGAGTTGTAGTGATTTTGGACAGCAAGTTTGATAGGTTAGAATATAGTAGATCAGCAGCCAGCTGGGGGTCGCTTTGCAGGAAGAAGTCGTCCCAGTCTAACGAACGAAGCGTGCAGATAAGATTGTCCCAGTTGACTGCTGAAGAGAAACGATTGGGTGGGTGGGATTTATCGAAAACTTGCGGAACCGCGAAGACGCAGGACACCATTCTGTGGTCACTTCCTAGAGAGAGGTCGAGCGTACTAGCTGAAACATCAGATAAACCAATCGTGAACAACAAATCAAGGATGTTGTTACCTCTAGTTGGGACTGTTACATGTTGAATCCAGCGCCCTACGTGGATGCATGACATGAAATCTAATAAATTGTTTGGGGCAGATAGAGTATTCCAACAGATGCTCGGTGCATTGAAGTCCCCCGCGATGAGTTTGGAGGAACAGGGCAGCAATGAAAGGTAGTTGAACGCGTCAATAATCTTGGTAAGGTCCATAGCGTTGGAACCAGGTGGCCGATAGATGCAACCAATATGAAGGTAGGAGTTAGGTAAGGGAATCGTTAACCACAGAGAATCCTGAACGGCGTCGAGAGTTGTGTGTGAGAGTGGAATGGCCTGAAGAGTGTTTTTGACATAAATTAGACAGCCTCCCCCACGACGAGGCCTATTCCTTCGGAACATCTGGTAGCCCACTAGAAAGACTCGATCTGCCCGGACGGAATCCGTTAGCCAAGTTTCAGTTACAATGATAATGTCAAAGTTGGAGGGCTGAGCGATGCTGCGGATGGCTTCAGTTTTGTTCAGTAATGAACGGGCATTTACGAGTATGACGGAAAGAGACGATGCAAGCCTCGATGGTGTTGGATATGGTGGGGGGTTCGGTAGTGGTGATGAAGGTGGTAATTCCAGTGGAGAATAGGGCAAGGATGGGGGGAGGACCTCAGTTGTTCCACGGATTTGATGAGTTATAACCTGGTGGGGGATAGTGTAAGGAAAGATGGATGGGGAGGTGCTGTTTAGGAAAGTAGTTTGAATGCGGGGAATATTCTCGGAGGGGGCCGGCAGGAAAAAAGCAGCCACGGATGGATGGCAGTGCTAGGCTAAGAGACATGGATGGGTCCTGTGGGAGTGAGAAGCTAGGTGAGGCACGGACATGGTTCCCAGGGAGTGAGTGGGTGGCAGTAGAGGTATAGAGCAGTTGGTGTGGCGGATAGTAATGTAATGGAGAGGTGATTGGGGGGGGGATAAGGTGGGTAAAAGTAGGGTGGAAATGACAAGGCAGTTAGCCGAGATGTATGAGTAGGATTCACAGCCACACAAGAGGCTGGTAAAATGTCGCTCGGCTGAGCTTTTTTCTTATGGTTTGCATGTGCATTATGTTGATGGGTCTTGTTCTTTTGGCGACGAAGCGTTAACTTCTGAGGGTCAGTCTGCACTGACGGGCTAACCAGCGGTGGTGGCCTAGGTGGTAACCAGATACATTCTGGTGGCGAATGGGTGGGTGCAGCGGGCGGGCTTAGGGGCCTGGTTGGGTTATCAAAAATGCCAGAGGTAACAGGATGCATGGGTGTAGAAGGAGGTGGGTTGATGGTGCGGTGATTTTTAGGTACGGTTGCATAACCCGACATGGAGCTAGTAGAAGGAATGGGGTCATCTAGACTTGTGGAGAACATGAGCTCCCGGGTCGATGAGTCGGAAGAACCTTCATCAGTTTGTGGACGTTGGGGCGCTTGCTCCAGTCTGGAGATTTGCTTGGGCTATTCTGGATATTGGGGCGTTTGCCAGGTGGCTCATTGGGTGAGGAAACTGGCGTACTGTCTAAATCTACGGTTGCATTGTGATCTCCAATAGATGGCAACATCGGGTGATTGCCAGTGATAGGTGCACCGGAGTTTCGGGGTGAATTGTTAGTTGCACTATCACCGGGGTTACTGTTCTGGGCGTGACTCTTGTGCACCTCCCTTTGGAGTGGGTCTTGTCCGGAAGTATCTCGGCGCACTCGAAGCAGGTTTTGGGTATGACTAACGATTGCCGGCTGATAAAGATCTTGGCGACAACTTCATTTGTAAACTGGAAAAGCAGTGGACAGGTGGTGCGCAGGGACGTTTTGTGGAGTCTAACACAGTGGCACGGTTGTGAGCCAAGGTTGCAAGCGCTTAAGATCATATTTTTAGCAGCTGAGAGAGGTATTCGGTCTGGAATGTTAAACACAATCGCATTGTTTGCATTTTTTATCCGTCTGGAGGTTTCCGAGGCAATTGTGTCCACAAATTTCGTGGCCAGTAGTAGATTGGTTGGGGTATGGTGTGCGGCTGGATCAAGCAAGAACGCTATAGGCATCAGTTGACCGATAATCAGATCAGCGGAGTCAAGTCGGGAGGAAAGACTGCTCAGAGTTTTGGTAATTTCCGTAGATTGTCTATTGGCATTTCCAAGTATATCTACCAGAGAGACTGAGCAGTTGTCCGGTGAGTTTTGGAATTTAGTGGTCTTGCGACGGCGAGTGCTGACCGTGATTTTGGGTCGGCTGGGAAAAGATGTAGGCATACCTATGGTGGTAAAGAGGTGGATGGCCAGTCGGACAAGATGTGGCAATAAGCAGGGGTTAGAGAGCTATACGGAAGCAAGGGATTAAGTGCAGAGTATTGCCAAAGTATTTAAACCTTAGGGGAGAGTGCTTGCCACAGGAGGTCAATATCGGCGGAACTAATTATGGATCAGTTGTTCAGCTAAAAATTGCAAGCAGTTTCTGCGGATGTTGCTGTTTGAAAGTTTCCGAATGTGTTTTGCAAGTCAAGACTGCTATAGTCTCTTTACGAAGGTGATTCTCTGAGTCGTATTTTGGAGTCTGCTAGTGTTGTTTGACTGAGACTGATATTTCGCTTAGCTCCTACCCTATGATCACTTTTGTATGTATATTATACCACCGGGTGGTCCCAGGGAATAGTGTTCAGAAAAAATTGCTTGATTTTTTCTGGGTCGGACAACAGGCCTTAGAGCTATAGTTTTAGGTATTATCCTAGATAGCTTAATAAAAACCATACCGATAACAGCGAGAAAGCTACGCGGTGGCTTGGAGGCCAGTGAGGCGTGTGCAAGGGTGAGTTAAAGCTCTTCTTAAGTAGAGGGAGTTTTCAGCTGGAGAAGATTTTACTTGGAAGAGCCCTTATATCTTTAAAAGCTGAACTGGCAGCTACTGTCAGCTTGTTGGTAATGAACTCTGTGATTGGTAAGTCGTCCATAAGCTGGAATAGCTAGAGGCATTTATGACTCTGGCCTTTTTTGTAGCCTGGCACAATGGCATGCATGTTGGTTCATATTGCATGAAGTAAGTATATTGTGATTGACTAGCCACAGCCGTAGGCGGTCTGGGAAGCCGAAAACCACAATATTATTGAACCGACAGTGGGGCTGTATATTTCACTCGCACCAGAGTCAAGGCTTCCCGGAAAGCTAGGTTTTGGGGGAGCGTGCGGCTACAGGGTGGAAGAGGACAGCCAGAAGGGAAACCTTTGAAGAGGATTTCGACAGCCAGCTTCTTCTTGTCTTTGAGTTAAATGATACTCTGCCCGAGAGCGCTTGAACCGCTGGAAGCTTGAGGGCTGCTGCCGGCCAGGGCGACGGCGCAGAATTCAGTTGCAGGAAGGGGTTGGGCTCGCATGGGTTTGCTAGCCTAAGCCGTTCCGGTTTTTCGAATACTGGCCGAAGACCGAAATGGTGTGATGGTGAAAAATTTGGGACTAAGGTAACAAAGGTGACAAAAATAATAGTGGGTCAACCTATCAGTTAGAGACAAACCGGTGAGTTTACATGGATGAGGAATTTACGGGAGACCTGTATATATGCGGACCTTGTGTGATCGAAACGACACTGGGTGATAGGAAGTGTACGATTTAGTTTCAGCTAGAAGACTGAGGTGCAATAAGGAATAGTGAGCCTGTAAAATATCGGCTTGCTTCACAAAGCGAGGGCATCGGCCCAATCTCCCATTATTTCCATTTTTTCCACCCCCCCCCCTCCGGTAAACTATCCGAGCGCATGGCATATCCTCCCATCT
Organism: Fasciola hepatica; assembly: GCA_948099385.1. NCBI lineage: Eukaryota > Metazoa > Platyhelminthes > Trematoda > Plagiorchiida > Fasciolidae > Fasciola > Fasciola hepatica. The sequence goes on from CANUEZ040000019.1 coordinate 12,659,290, forward strand.
ACCAGCGGGTACCTCATATCTAGCCAAAGTGCCTATTTTTTCCATACGTACCGTGGGCACAACATGGACCCATAACCAAGATAAGCCTCACATAAACCGTCACAACTAGCCGTATATTAGTGTAATATCTGATACCCTGTCATTTAATATTCCACGTGCAGACCCAAGACCTTCCTTGGCGAATGAAAACTTAGGCGGGCTTGCACTATGCGCTGATGATTCTTCTCAGGTTAAATGCAGCGGTCGACGAACTGTCAGTACTAGTATCAATGATGACGTCAGGAGCAATGGAATTTTCACATTGCTGTTGTTCAATGTACTCTTTATTAGAAACAAAACCCAATACATACGATCAGCTGCATTACCAAACAACCATAACTGCTTTTTAGCGACGAAATCTTGGTTACCGGAATCCTATCAAGTAGAGAACATTGAGGTACTCGGCCACAAATCCTTCAGCAAAGGCAGAACACATCAACGTGATGGAGGCTGTCTAGTATACGTAAAGAAAACTCTCAGGGCGACAAGCTCTCGGCATTCTATCCTAGACGGCATCGCCGACTCCGTATGGCTGAACGTTGAAGTCAGACGCCAAGAACTGATATTAAGTTATGTATGCCGTCCGCCCAGATCTAGTTCTGACGGCTTGTTGCAAATCGTCGAGGTACTGAACATAATTAGTGATCTTAAGGTAGGCTCAAAATTGATAGCTGGTGAACTTAAAGCACCGGAACTATGCTGGACATCACTCACAGCATCACGCCATTTACTGCAGTTTTTGAAAGCAGTTCATCTCCGGCAATGGCCCCAACGAGGGAAAGGCTGCCATGTAAGCTGCTTACATGAATGCAGCGAACATAGGAAATAAATGGAATGAGATATGGGTGCGCAAGCGCATTGCGGACGTCATTACAAGTTTAGGAAAAGTGGCAGATTCCGGATTAGAAGGTACTCCACTTCACCCCAGAGAACTTCACTGTGGCTGGGGTGGACAGGGAGGGCGGGGGAGTGGGTGGAGGAGCCATGCTACTAGTGGCGGCCAACACACCTGCAGTTTTTTATGACAAATACGGCATTGAAGGTGTACCGGTTGCACCAGAAATAGAGAAAGTTTTCCAAGATAGATGAAGATGACCTCTTGATGACAGGCCTACTGATAAACTGAGAAAAATATTCTGGAAAAGACAGGTCCAAGCACAGTGGGTGAAAGTAAGGGGTAACATCCTGAGGTTAGAGGATGAGGGCGCCCCAAGCCAGAGAGTCCGCAGGTCCGGAGTACCACAGTAGTGGAGCAGTGGGGCACGAAAAGCCAACCGGCTTGGGGAAGGTACAGGGTGAGGGAAGGGCACCGCGGCCCTCTTCATTGTTTGACTGCTAGAAAATGGACCACCCGGGTTCAAAACAAGCGTAGGAGGGGTTACGAAGGGACGCTGGCCAGGAAAGCGAAAACGAACCCCAGGGGATTCTACGCATCTGTGCAGTCAAAATGCGGCCTGCGGAGTGAAGTAAGGGGAGTCACGTATGAGGGGGACGAGCCGCGGGCCCAGACCAAGAAAACGTGGTCCACCAGGGTAGATTTTTGCAGGTTTACAGGTTTGATCGAGGGTTACCGAGTCCAGAGGTTTTTTCCCTGGTAACGGTTATGATGGTAGACTACCCGATAGGGGAAGATGAAGCCATATGCAGTATCAAACAGCTAGTGAAGACCAAAGCAACGGTTCCGGATGGTATTCATTCAGCGATCCTGAAACCACTAGCACCAGCAGTGGTAGGACCACTGACGAAACTACTCAATGCCTCACTTGAAACCAAGGACTTGCCTGAGGAGTGGTTAACTTCGACAATCACACCCATAAACGGGGTGGTAGAGGTAGTTGTGTAGACTACCGTCCAGTGAGCCCAACCTCTATTATGCTGGAGGTCATGGAGAGGGTCATTCAGAACCGGATAGCGTTGCACATAAAACAACACAGTTTTGTCCAGGAATCCCAGCATAGATTCGTGCAGAAACGCTCCTATCTGTCCAGTCTCCTGTGCTGCTGGGAGGAAGTGACCAGGAGAACAGACAATGGGGAGCGAGTTGAGGTTTTTACCTGGATTTCCAGAAGGCTTTCGACTCAGTGAGCCATCTTTTGCTTATGGAGAAACTACGAGGGTTAAGACTGTCGGACCAGGTGGTAACATGGATTAGGGGGTGTCTGTTTGGCAGGACCTTTCAAATAACCAGTGCGCTACGCCGCGTCGGTTTGCGTGCTGTTATCGATTTAGTTTCAACTAAGCTATCTAATGTGATATTAGGAATATTAGCTCCTAGGAGTATCTTCTCAACTTAAAACAATTCGGGGATTTGTTTCTGAACAGTAAACTCATAGGGAACCAGCTAATCTACAAAACGTTGTTAGAATGGCTTCTAAACTGCCAGTGTAAGATAGTTGAGTGTTCCCCATTATCAACAAGCCTAACTTAAATCCGATAAAAATACTTTTCCAAAGAAAGCCTAAAGCGGCTTCCGTCCGCCTTTACCACCGATTGACAAGCCGTCTTCAGTGCGCGAGCACTAAACGCCCCCGACTCCCCACAGCTTGGGTACCTTGCTCGGTACCACCAGTTGATATCCACAGTGACGCTGGCATCAAAGTTAGGGCACCAGAACGAAACCTAGAATCCTAGGAAAGACAGCTACCTACCATGGATGATGCTCTGACCGCGTTGTCAACGCTAGCCTTTATCGTGGATCCTTCAAAATATCAGAGTACCCAAAGTTTACTAACTGCCGGTCGCTTTCTGGACTCAGTTGCTTCTGAAGTCCACCAAAGAATTAAAAGATCCAAGATTGCTGTGGTCTTTAATATTCCGTGCCGTATTTCGCTTTCCTAGATTAAACAATCGTTGCTTCTAGCCTGGGTTATGACACCAAACGAGTGCGGCTGCGTACAACTAAGAAAAAAGTCACAGTGGTATATGTGTTCACTTCTGTTTCAGTTCCGTGAGGAAAACATTGCCACGGAATTCATCAGAAAGAGAGAGGCCATCGCCAAAGCCACCCCATTAAAAAGCATTATAATTGTCGCCGACAAGACCCCATTGCTGGGGGATGTCCTAAAGTCGGTAATCGGCAATCCCTCATCGTCACAATCTCCTGATCCAGGGTCGCCCAAACCCCCTCAACAACCCACCACACTTGACATATCCACACTCGCCCCATCGACCGATGCACCACCAGTGGATGTAGACCTCGATATATCCCGCTCGTCGCCAACTGTTCAGCGCCCATCCAAACGGCTCCACATTACAACCCAATCTCCACCATTGTCTATAGGAGGTACCGAAAGCCGGGCTATACAATCATCTCTCAAAGACAGCCATCGCTCGTCTATTGGCTTGTCTTCCAAGCAAGCCGAGAAAGTGATTGCTTCCAACTCTCCACCCCGTACCAACGAATCAGCAACAACATCGTCCCCAACGAAATCGAGCGCAGCCTCTTCCCCCTACCCTGTTGCTTCCAGTGGCCTAGATCATCTCAGCATCGATGTCACCAGGCCCCCAATTTGCCTCATAAACCAGCCTGGGGCCTCCCGTGTAAGTTCCAAACAAATCTTAACCCAACTCTTTCCATCACCGGCACACCCACCGAAACTCCTAGGTCTCTTCATCAGTATTCCACCTGCGCACCAAAGTAAGCATCTAGAAACCCATGTAGCCAACCCCAAAAGTGGTGCGACCAACTATTCGTATGTCACCTTCGCCCTGTCTACCGATGCCCACCATATTGCAAATTTGCCCCTGTTCATACCACCACCACCTTTGTCACCACCATTCGAACCTTCTCATTTTCCAGTACACCACGCACAGCGTTCGTTGTACTCGCTCAATGTTTCACCCGGTCGAACTCAGTTACCAGACCTCCCCTTAAGCCTCTCACCCCACTGCAGCCCCTACCTGTACCTCAGCAACGTACCTACCCCAGTCCGGCCATGGCAGTATACCATCAACCACCCGTTCGAGTCGGGCTCCTACTTTACCCAAACAACCGGTTGTACATCCCACCACTACTCAGTACCGATGCAATATACCAATATTTTTCATTATATACCCTGGGCGAAACATGGCCCCATACCATAGCTCTATCCCAGAATACTCGTCCTCACCTGTCCCCCAATGGTGGTATAACCATCAGCCCACCAACTCGTATTTCATCTACAAACCGAGGCCCCGCTCTATAATTGCAGACGATACCTCTAACTTCCATCCACTCCACACTGGTTCTTCGCTTCAGACTCCCCCGCTCATCCATGACGAAGCTCTCCCTGCCTTCTTGGTTGATCCTGCGGCGGCCGGCCACTCCACGCTCTCCCAATCAAACTCAGAAATCACCGAATTCGATCCTACTGCCTGTCCTACCAGCACTCCCCCAATCTTTACTGGTCATTCTGATACTGACCAAAGGTCCCTCTATTGGTCCTCAACTTACACACACAGTAATCTACCCAGGACTGTCTCACCCACCTCATCTGTACCAGGACTAGCAAGCCACTACCTCTATCTCCTCCAGCCCCATAGCTCGCACAACTGCCTGTTGCGACAGTACAAGGAAGCACAACGCATATGTCTGCTTTTGTCATCAATATTCGCTCAATACCAGCAAAAATTCACTTTCTGCGTGCCCTGGTCCTTGTGTCTAACTACGATTTCATCCTCATCACGGAAACGTGGCTTAACGCAAACACTCCTAACTTGGACTTCACAATATCTGGTTACAAGGCTTTCAGCAACTGTAGAATACACTGTCGAGGAAGGGGTTGCCTAATATGCTGCAGAGAATCTTTTCCTGTTGCTTTAATGCAACACCCAGTCCTCGACGCGGTTGATGACTCAGTCTGGGTAACAGTTAAACTGCAGTCACAAGAACTCTTGCTTGGATGCATTTATCGATCACCCGAATCAGCCGGGGACGATATTGTACCTATTATTGACGCCTTCCACTTTGCCTCCACTTACCTCACTGATCACAAGTTGATTGCAGGTGATTTCGACGCTCCAGGAGTGTGTTGGCCATCACATTCTGGCACACGACGTTATCACGATTTCGCTACCTGTAAACACCTCGGCGGTTGGACTCAACACGTTCAATCACCTACTAGAGGAAAGAACACTCTAGACCTTCTGTTTTCTCAAGGGCTTAATAAGGTAACCACCTCCGTGGGAGATAACTTCCCCAGGTGTGACCACAGGGCCTTCCCGTGCGCGTTCTCTGTACCAAAAATCGTTATTTCTTCCGTACCGTCTGCCAGGCCATATCACTTAGCTCAGTGGAGCAGCCTTCCAAATGTAATCATATCTCAATATTGGGAGACGTCGTTACTTTCGACCGATCCTCAGGTGGTAGCAGATCAGCTATATTCTATTCGCAATCAGTCTTTAAACATCATTACCCCAACAAGGCTACCACTGACGAATTCTAGAACAAAAAGACTCTTGCGGATGAATTCTAAACTCTCCAAACTTCAACGACTTGCACTCAAAACCCAGGAATTTTCGGTATATATCCAAATGGACCGACTGTCAGCGAAAGCCAAATCACAAACTGAACTGATGCCTACTCAGCAAGAATCAAAAGCTTTGTGCCACCCAAGAAGACGGAAATCCTGAGTAGGTTGATGAGAACAAGAAACCCCCAACCCAGCGAGATTATACCTTTCATCACTGTTAACAACTTTCATCTGGATAAACCGGAAGAAATAACTGAAGCTTTCAACACATTTTTCACTTCAGCCCTAACGGCCTGTGTTCCCACTCCTGGAATAGACTCTTCATGTTTACTCAGTGAGTCTCTGCCCACAGTTTCATTTCACCCCGACGATACTTCTCCACTTTTAGTCTCTATGAAACCATTTTACAGTTCGGGTCCGGACGGCATTCTTCCGGCTGCTTTTACTCTGGGGGTCCAGACATTTCCATCCTTCTATCTGATTTATTTAACCTGTCTATGAAATTTAGCTCGTTCCCTGATCAATGGAAGACATCTACAATTATACTCTTGCACAAAAAAGGCTCTGGTCATGTCCTCGAGAACTACCGTCCTATTAATGATGCACCGATTATCTCCAGAATCATGGAAAAGCTCATTAAGAGTAAGATAATGGCCCACCTCTTACCATTAACTTGCTCAATGTGGGCCAACACGGTTTCCTGGAAAACCGTTCGTGCTCTACTTGTCACGTTAGCTTCTTGAACTCGGTCACGGAGGCTGCTGACAAAGGCATGTCCATGATTGTTATCCTGCTTGACATGAAGAAGGTTTTCGATCGAGTCTCACGCACTCCGCTCCTATAACAATCCAAGTCTTATGGCACCACGGATCCCTTACTCGGTTGGTGGGATTCTTATTTCTCCAACCGTCATCTGTTGGTTCAGATTAATGGTTCTGCCTCCAAACCCAAACTTGTCACCAGTGATGTCATGCAAAATAGCGCTTTTGGGTCCACTACTCTTCCTCACTTACATAAATGATGTTTTCAGTGTCGCCCGCCATGGCGGTCTCCACCTCTTCGCGGACGACATCAAAATCTTGTATAGTTCTGATTCTAGTCAGCTTAGTACAGTTATCAGCGATATACGGCAAGATATAACAGCTCTTAGTTTTTGGTGCACCACTTCATAAATGAAATCTTCTGCAGAGAAAAGCAGCATTCTTACGTTCAAATGCAATTTCCCCCCAGGAATGTTAGGTATTGACGGTCATCCGATTTCCATCAGCCCGCTAGTACGAAACTCGGATTTTAATATTCAGCCACCTCCTCTTCCTCTGAACATACTGCCACTCAAATTGCTAGGGCTAGAAGACTTATAGGCCGGTTTCATAAGGCATTCCGCCTCCCAGAAAGCAAATTCAGCACATGTAAGACCCACTTTAGGCCCCTTCTGGAATACTGTTCCATAGTCTACTCTAACATGCGCCAGTGGGACAGAGTGGCTATTAGAAAGTTTCAACGGCTAGTGACAAAAGAATTAATTGGGTTTACCACTCAACTCAACTGCAGCCAACGCTGTGAACATTTGAAACTAGACCCGCTATGGCTTAGACGCATGAATCTGGACCTCGTATTCTTTCATGGTGTTGTTGTAAAGCAAATCATCGAATCAGCACCGCAGTTCAGAAACCTAACGGACTCGCAGTATTCTTTAAGACTGAGAGACAACACAGTTTTTGTTCCCATTTCTAGAACTACTCTTAGATCTCACTTTTTCCTGGTTAAGTATGCAGCTTTATAGAACAAATTACCTCATGATATACTTTCTACAGGGCCATCTAAGGCGTTTAAGTCCCAAATAAGCAAATACCTCACAGTACAAACTGTAATCCAACTTATAGATCCGTACATAAGTGAAGTTAGATTAGGTTTCCAATAGTTTTCGAACTCCCTTTCTTGGTGGACCCCATTGTCCTTTGGGCCATAACCGCGCTTAATTCCCCCACTCGTGTTACTCACCCATTCGTCTTGCTTCTGTTCCACATCCGATCCTGCAATCTGCGTTTTTAATCCCCTCTCGACAAAGTCCGACAGGCACAGTCGTTGAACTTTCCCTGGAGTGCCGCACTCACTGGGCTCAAGCCCCAGTTATGGCAGCATTTTCTTTCTTTTTCTTCCCCTCTCTCTCCATTCTGTAACTTTCAGGTTCCTTTTTTCTACGATTTCCTGCAGAATGGTTTCATCTTCAGTCTGGTAATTCCGTTCCACCTTCATCTATTTTGTTAAATCTGGCATCAAATAATTTTCCAGTCCCTCCCATCCTCTCATCTTTTTTCCATAGCCTCGGCATGACTATTGTAAGTCAAATCTCGCAAATCGAGCAACGCGTAGCCAATTCAAACGAATCCCAAAACCAGAACAAGATTGATTCGTAGCTTCTACGGTACTAAATTGAAATGCACAAAGGATACAAATATATACGAACCTCAAGTATGCGGCCAAATAGACTTCACAGTAAAACCCAAAGGTCCAAAGCCCCGTGGCTCAAGCACGACAGTCAGAAACGGTTCAAGGCCAAATTCAAATGTCTCACATGGATAAACAAACGTGAAAATGTGTTGTGTATGAGCGAGCTTTCCAAGATAATGTTAAATATAGTCAAATTCACAAAGCACGTTGAACATTTAGAAGGATTTTCAGTATTCGTTCGTTACACCGCCGGCCAAAATCCTTCCGCAAAAATGGTTGTCTAAGGTTCAGGAAGGGGTCATGATTCTCACCCTATCTACCTTTAACTTATTGTCAGTGCCTGTGGATACTAACTTCCTGTGTTATCTGAACGTGAAACAGGTTTTTTCCGTAGTCATCATCGCACAATCCATAAGGAATCAATTCCAAATCCCGCTGCACAACTTGAGATTGACATATTCATCAGGAGACCGGCGCATATAGTCAGACGCACGATGAAGATGAAGGCTTCGCAGAGTGAAGTGTTTCGCCGCACGAAATAAGTCTAAGCATCACAAGCAGTAACCCATTGCAGCAACTGGTTAGACTAATTTTGTTTACAAGCATGAGCGCAGAAGTTGAACGCAGGTGCAACGCCTAATGAGATATCGCGTAAAATTGACAGGTCACGAACCAGTGGAATTACATTAAATTAACGCACCAAATCTTCCGAAAGAAATGAAAACCGGTTTCTGATTATGAATAAATTTCGAAAACAAGTGTACGGCGGACAGTGTCGAAATACACATGAACACGGAGATTGATCGAATACTGGCATCTATCAGAGTATTTCAAAGTTTTTCTGTGCACAAAATATGTGACAATCAATATTGTATAAAATGTAAATAAATGTTCTTCTTTAAAGATAATGATAGTTTCACAATGTACTCGCAGCTAGTATGCCTCACCCGAACTGTTCAAGTGAAATACTGGTGAATTTCTCCTCTTCGCCTATGTGCACGCCAGATAAAAACTGGAACTAAGTACATTTGCAACCTTTCAGAAAAAATGGGTCCAGTTGATTAGTTGTAAGGCATGAAATGCAATAAAGTGTGAGTAACTCGGAGCGAGGCGATCTGCGAGCTACTTTGTCTTTTGTATGTGGTTTCGAGCTCGAATCATCAACATTTTCCTCGCTGTTTCCTGCTACGAGTGGATTAACTCTCTGATGTCTCGAACACGTTCTTCGTTTCTTCCGTTTCCTGTAATGTAACACAACTGTAGGATCTGTCCAATAGGCAAGGCTCAGTTCGGCGGTGGTGCAGTTCTCTCTTAGCATTCGTGCTACCTTAAAACCCAATACCAGTGCAGTCGTTTTGAGCTCGTTTAGGGATACTGACTTCAGCTCAGCAATTTTTGTTTTGGCAAAGGGTACTCTGTTTCGCCGCCGGCCATGCAGTTCCACCCGGGTACCGTACACTGTCACTGGGTCGGCAAATTTCAAGCTGCTTTGGGTGACCTGCTGGTGTCCTTTTTTGAGATATTTCAAAAGCCTCCGGGCAACTTCTCCTTTTCTCAATAAGTGACTTGACGGTGGTCTCTCGGGTATAGCAACTTCATGTTGCCCACTGTGAAGTCCCGTCTTTGAATTCGCCATCAAAAGCACCGACTGATCCTCTGAGTGAACTTTGCTTTCCTGAGATGGACCGTTGGATTCAATATCGAAAGGCTGATCGTGTTCTACAGAGGCACTTCTCTCAGCAACATTTGAGCAATTTATTGATGCCGATTGTTGAAGTTCGCTCGTCAGGGGTCCGAGAAGTGTCCAGCCTAGTATCGTTCGCGTAGCGAATGGTTCTTTTCGATTGCTTATGCTCTGTTCAAGCACCCAGTGAGCCTCTGGTACATTGCATCCAATTAGTATGTCAACGTGGGGGCTAGAAACTTCTTGGAACTCTATGTCCCTGAGATGAGACCATCTCTTGGCGATCGATCTAACAGAGTCGACTGGTCTCATTGGCAAGCTGTCTATTGCAAAAGCTTCCGAAATTTCTACGGTCCCCTCATCAGATAAAGACGTTAACTGCAGGGTCAGCCTCTTAGAATTGCTAACATGACCCCCTGCAATCGTGCTGATAGTGAGAGAGGTAGGCTCGCCTACTAGTTCACAGCTTTCTACAAGCTCGCGAGTAATCAGCGAGGTATCCGACCCCGTGTCCAAAAATGCATTGACCCTCCTCAGTCCTTTAGGTGTCACGATACCGACAGGTACGATGCCTAATCTTGCCGGTTTGAGATCATCATGTCCCGTTGAACAGACAATTTTGGGTTCATCTGGATGAATAGGTCTATTGTTGAGAAGGCCATGCAGTAACGAGTGATGATTACCCAAGCATCCGTCTTGGTTGCATTTCACTCTTAAGCTGCATTCAGAGGCTCGATGAGAGTTGTTCAAACACATAAAGCATGAGCCAATCCTTTTTACTGCGCACCACCGATCGGGTACACTCATCCCATGAAAGGTCGGACAATCTAGTAACCGATGCAGGGAGTAGCATAGCTTGCATTCAACTGACCTCTCGGGTTCTTGACTTATCATGTGCATGTTAGCCAAAGACTGGGTTTGGTTACAGTCCTTCTCCACAATTTGAGATGTTGGTTCCCTTCGCGCCAGTCTGCAACTTTCGCGTACGATTTGTCCAAATCGACTGTTGGCGATACGGGATTGACGACCTATGAACTCCGTCAAATTGTTGAACGTAGATTCCCGCTCAAGCATATTTATTTTTTCAGCTTCCTCTGCCCATCGGCTCTGTAAATCAATAGACAGACATCGGACAATGCATTCCTGTGTGTGCAATGCATTCAGATCAGACTGGTATCCTAAGTGCTCCAGTGCTATACTGCAATTCTGCATTTTTATCACCAAACTCGACAGTGATTCAGCCTTGCCCTCAGTCCTTTTCGCCTCCAATAAAACACTATCAATTAAGCTTCTAGCCACCTTGAATGGTTGTCCAAACAAATCTTTCAGGATTCTGCGCGCCCTGATGTACCCCATCGGTGGATCAAGCATCGCGCAGCCTTCGATAGCACTTTTGGCTCTCCCACGACAGTAATGTAATAAATACAAAAACCTTTGACCAGGATCTGCAACTTTGCACTCAACAAAATTTTCGAATTGTTTCATGAATATACAGTATTGCTCGGGGTGCCCGTCGAAGTGGGACAGCTCCACTCTCGGCAGGTCAAGAGCCAAAACCTCGGTAGTTTCAGGCTGTCTCAAGGGTTTATATTCGTCGATCACAGTGCCTTTTCGATGTTGACATTGTGAACTACATGGACTCTTTGCCGGCTCTCTGAGACCAGTTCCTTGTGTAAGGGGCTCTGCTTCCTTTCTGGCTAACCGCAGCTCGTTTTCTAATTCTATTACTCTCATTCTATAAGTACTAATATCGTCAAACGCATCGCGGTTAGAGATATATGACCTGGCACTGACAGAGCTAGTAAACTTAGCATTATCTAGAGAATCAATAACACCCGAACCATCCCCAGAGACTTGCCGAGTTATTTCCTGTTGTCTCAAAAGGTCCTTGCTTCCTCGTCTGGGCATTTCCAGTGGGTTTTCTTGTCCAGGTTCCACTTGAGTACTGTAAGTCAAATCTCGCAAATCGAGCAACGCGTAGCCAATTCAAACGAATCCCAAAACCAGAACAAGATTGATTCGTAGCTTCTACGGTACTAAATTGAAATGCACAAAGGATACAAATATATACGAACCTCAAGTATGCGGCCAAATAGACTTCACAGTAAAACCCAAAGGTCCAAAGCCCCGTGGCTCAAGCACGACAGTCAGAAACGGTTCAAGGCCAAATTCAAATGTCTCACATGGATAAACAAACGTGAAAATGTGTGGTGTATGAGCGAGCTTTCCAAGATAATGTTAAATATAGTCAAATTCACAAAGCACGTTGAACATTTAGAAGGATTTTCAGTATTCGTTCGTTACAACTATTGCTAACCGGCATCTTGACTTTCATCTACTCACTCTTCTTCTTCCCCTTATCATATTACACTTTTATTTGCATACGGATACCTATCCCGCTATTATAGATCCAGTTCAAAGCTCCATCAGGACAATACTTACCCGCTAGACGTCACCTGACTTTGACTCACTATTACGCCTGGGGCTCAGGGTTTTGAGATAGCTCTCCACCATCAATCTGCTCCTCATACAATGCCTTATTTTTCTGAGCAACACTCACCCGGACCTACGACCAATTTTCTACCGAAACCATTCTCTCCCTTATTTACCAGTTTTTGGTATACCGAATCCTATGATCTTTACAGTTCATCAGTTCTCACCTTCAGCGTGGGCCTTTCGGCCGAAAATCGTTGGCTTATCTGTCCTAATCACCCGTTGCCACTGCACTAGCTAGCTATCAACCTCTGCAAAGCCAGTGGTGATAACTTTCCACCAACTTCGTCGTGCTAGTGGAGTTGCCCTGCACATCAAAATCGGCGGGGCGTTCACCAGATGGAACGCATATTTACTGGAACCCGCCCGACTCTCTTATTGGCAAGAGCTAACTTTTGAGTGATAGCCCCAGGAAAGCTGCCATTATCTGAGTAATTGCTCCATCCTGTCTTTCTTCACTGCTTGTGGCAGTAACACCCCTGAAAGTTATGAAATCTGGTCTTTAGCGGTCTCACAGTAAGGGGAAGTAGCCATCCCTATCAGTCTCGGACCCAATGGGCCACGTGTAAAGAAAGGCCGATCAAGGAGACAGGGGAAGTTTACCCTACGGCGTGAATTCGCCCTCCCTCTCTTCAATAAAAAAGACGAAAAATTTCATTCCAGGCTGGGAAGGTCTTGGGCTAATTTTCCCTGCCCCCTTCATTACGAATGGATTTCTGATAACAGACTAGACCCGACCCTGCATATGGGAAACCCCACGCTTTCGAGTTAACATGCAGTTCCTTTTTCTAGACCAGTGCGAGGTGACGGCACGCCGTTCGAGCTCTTTATATAAACTTGCCGAACCCGCCTTACTCAGCTTCAACACTTTTGGGTTCCCTGCAAAATCCTTGACCAGCTTGCTGATGTTTTATGCAGCAGTCGATACGCGGTCTGAATAGTTACATCATGCGACCTCTGCTCTGACGACACCCCGGCACTGATACACCTACCCCTAACAGTTATGGGCAAAGCCTCGCCTGTATCGGTTGTCGGAACGAGGAAAGCAATCATTGCATATTTGTAATTTAATGTCCACAAGCTTACTTTTTCTATCCCGTTCGAGCCCAAGCACTAATAATGCTGTCCAAAGTCAGCGATGATTTGTCTGCTACCACGTAGACTCAGTTACAAAACCAAAATTCTTACTGACACTAATTCCCTTAGTAAGCTTTTATTCCTTTAGTGATAAGTGCTCACCCTCACTTAGTTCTCTTGTCCCAGGCTATAACCCAGTGGTCCCATCGTCCTTTTTCTTAAACTCCTCCATTATTCGAGTCCTACCATGCTGATTACCATCCTTTAATAACCAATACTCACCGGTCAGCGTATTTGCTCACGCTATGTTAGCACCCCATTCCACCTAACAAGCGTATGTACCTGATTACGCATTACCCCAAGGAGAACCAGCGCATTCGCATCCACATAAGAAGGCCTCACCTTAACCCTGAGCGTTTGCTTTTCTTTTTATAATTTCTCCGCCCTAACTTGCAGCAGGGTCAACAACCTGACCGCTGTCCTCTCTTTTCCTATTTCCATTTGTGACCCCACCCTATTCCACTGTTTTATTTTTGACCCTCAACTGGGCCTTTTTACTATTCTCCGACCTATCAGCCTAACCATTTTGTACTCTGGCTAAGCGTGCGCTTAATATCTCCATCATCAGCTAAATTTCCTAAAAAACTATCAGTCTCCGCCCGTTAATCCCTAGTAGATCTGCCCACCGGCCATCAGGTAGTATTATCACTCTAATTTTCGTTAAGCCGTTAATCATAACCCCCAGCTGGAGCATTCTTCAGAATGCCGCACTTCTCCTCTATTCCAGAACACACTGGTTACCTGGGTAGCCCGTCAACCAAATCGACGTTATCCCTGGATTATGTAACGGACTAAACGATTTGATCGATCGGATTGACCGTGGTTATACCTATGCTCACACCTGATGAAGCTTTATATGGATCACCTTACATGGCTAACCAGTGATCACAATCCCATAACCAGGATTACAATCATTCATGATAGTCTCCCCGGACCGCCGGACGGATTCCTGACATCACCCATCAGCATCCACTTCCCGTACTCCACACGAACAGTTCAATTCATTCTGCGTGTAGGACCGGAGTTTGGCCCTCACCTTTGCGTTCCGTACCGACTCTCCCTAGTTTGTCAGTCTAGCTCTTTTTGACTGCTGCACTCATCATGCACTACCTGCCATCAACAGCTACCAACGTCCTTATGAAACAAAATACCAAACACTTGGTTACTCATTCTTTTATCACGTATGCAGAAAACCTCACTTTTACACTCAACCTCCTCTGTTCCTTCGGGTCTGGCCTCTCCCAGTCACCGCTGATTTCCTTCCTCGTGGCCACCTGTGCATATTTGCTTGATTGCATCAGCAGCTTTTGCCTCCAGCGGTGTTTCCTAGACGGCTTCTTATTGAAATTCCCAGTTGTGTCCATTCACCATTCACTCTCCTTAAAGGCACACTGCATTCCTGGTGAGGGTTTCTGCCTCCACGTGATTTTCTAAATAATATCGGAATTACCTATACAGAAAGGCCAATTTGATTATCCCATTCGACTCACTTGCATTTGTATCACAGGCACCCCCCACAATGAGCTATCCAATGGAGGATCAATCTTCTCTATATCCTGTATGCATCTCCGACTGCACTTTCATTACACCATGTTAAATCTATTTTCATTTTTCTTTTGGTAACACTCTCAACCAGTTTCTCGATACTGATTCCTCAAATATCCAGTTGGTCCCACACCGCGACTCCCTCTACACCTCCCGACCCTTCTTTGAATCTCTTTCACACCACCGCTCTCTCTCTCTCTATCTTCATCGGCTGCACACCAAATTCCGTAGATCGCCGTGATCCATCCTGGACCATCGGATCCGTCGTAGACAGTTAACGGCATCCATAAGGCAAGTTGTGTAATATTCTTGCCTCAACTCCCTGTTCATGTTGTGATGTCTGATACCAGTTGCTTTATGGGTTCCTGCAAACACTGCACTTTTAACCGTTCTTCAGTATCGCTTTATCTGCTTTCCTACGTCCATCCCGCTAACGGCATCGTCACCGTTCCGAATTCGAAACGGATTCGCAATGGCCGCGCTGACCCTCCCCTCTTCAACTCACCTAAACACCGTCCAAGCTGATCGTTATATTACTGCAATTGTGTGAACCATGAACTTCAAAATTGTGATTATCCTACGTTACTGTGAATTGCTGTGTTCTCTGATCACGCCGTGTGCATGTGTCTTAACCACGATCAAGAAATAAACCATTATTATTATTAAGAACAAAGAAAAGCCTATGTTCCGCCGGAACCATGCAGAGTGGAGTACCCCAAGGGTCGGTCATTGGACCCCTGCTATTCCTCCTGTATGTAAATGACTCAGAAAATGGTCTAGGAAATTCCCCTTTCAAGTTTGTCGACGATGTGAAAATAGTAGGAATAGTCAACCATAAATCAGTCCAAAAGGACAGGCAGAGTCCAAGAATGGGCTTCAAAGTGGGACATGCCACTGAAAATGCACAAGTGTGTTCACCTGGTTGATAAGGGGTTACCTCGCAGACTAAAGGTACCGGAAACGCAGCATGACAGCAACAGTATCAGTAAAAGGTGTAGTTCAGTACCTGGGGTTCATGGTTAGAGCTGATTTTCAACCCAAAACCCAGTGTGGAAGGGCGGCAAAAACCGCTTCCAGGGCGCTCTATCGGCTCCGTCGAACACTCAACTCCAGGAGACCATCTGTGCTTCTCCCGCTGTACTAGAATCTTGTACGACCTCACTTGGAAAACTGTGTCCAGGCCTGGAGTCCATATCTGGTTCGGGATAGGCAAGTACTAAAGAAGACCCAGAGACGATTTATAATGATGGGCTACAATGACCGACAACATAGCACTGCGTGGGTTGGTCATACTCAGTTAGACCTTGTGTTAGCTATGTTTCCATTCTGTCCACATTTTGGGCTTCTGTCTTTACCTGGATGTTTTCTTCTCTTCTACCTGTCCATTCGTTATTCCTTATCTGTAGCCAGCCCTGTAGATATACTTGCTTTTCCCTCACCCTCCAAGTCCCCACGCACCACCCCCCACCATTACGTTGACTTCACTTTTTTGCTTCATCATCTGGTCTATAATATCCACCTCCCTTCTCCCAAACCTAACTGACAGGTCTGTCCAGGTGATGGTCCACTTTGACCAGCTGTGAATTGTACATGAGTGGTTACAGGAAATTTAGCTCGGGGAACTTGTCGCTCCTAAGGTCCTGGCACTGGGGAATCCTTAGGGCCCACCTATGCTAGAAACTAAACGCCTTGGCCATCTGACACACTGTCCAAGAATCAATCTGTACCTGAACCTAGAAAAACTGACCTAACCAACTAAACAACGCAGTGTTGGGAGCTACGGAAACGCGCCGACAACCCAACTTCCTGGACGTACGATTGGCTGTAGCCACGCCAAGTGTTGTGCAAACTGAACTGAACTAATCTGAACCAAACTCATTTGACCTTGAAAATCGTGCAGCATTGGAAATGTCAATGCCTTTTCGCTACCAAATAATATATTCATTCCTCGAACATAGACCACCAAGAGGGCCTTCCACAAGTTGCCGAACCATCCCCCATTCAGTGTCGTTTGAGAAAGATGTTAACACTATGGTTTTATAGAAATAAGTAAAAATATAGCCCCAGTCAGCCGACGGTTGTTTCAAAACGCCCTCAAAAGGTACTTTGGGAGACTTTTTTCTGATATCCACTTTTACTTAAAAATATTTTTGTCAGTGAAATGAGACTGCTAAGTAATGCCTAGCACTGGAGCCAGTCGCTGTCAGAAATTAATTTCCGGCAGCTTACAGGAAATAATAATAATTATTTCCATTTTTAAAAATGGTCTAAAGCGGTTACAAAAGCGACACTTCTGGGACTTTATTGTCATTGGGCTTTTGATAACCGCTTGTCAAATATCTCAAAACTCAAAGGAAAGCCTTGTAGCACCAGGCTCGTTCGTAACATCAGTTTTCGATCGGTTTTCGGTTAGTTTGTTTAATAGGCTTTTAAACGGATAAACGTTGAATTTTTACGGAGGAAATTGACGACCAGGGTAATATACAACGCCTAGTTGGCTTTCTGTTTAATAGTATAGGTTCAATTCGTCGAAATGTCCTGCAAAATTGGTACAGATCACTCTAATATAATGAGGTCAATTATTCGAGAAATCATAAATTTTGAGATAGGAATGGGCATTGTAACACGGAACTTGGGTGAATGGATGTCCAGTAGGTATTCGAGCTCCGTGAAATTATGACGCATGGAGCAGTTAGCTATAAAAAGCTACGGAAAAAATTGCCTTTGGCTTAAGAGAGCTGTTGTTAAATTTATGGTACATTAAAACTCCGTTAGGTGCCGTAAAAACAAGAATAAAATATAAGAAATAGTGAGTTGCTCTGTTACGGTAGCTACTAAAAGTGCTGTGTGCTACGAGGGATACATTGGAATGCCTTTCAACATTGCATTACCGGTCGTTCTATTTCATGCGCCGTATGATGAGTAAAATAAGGGTAGTTATTACGAATTCATAGTTTGAGAGATAGAAGTGAACACTCGAAGAAGTAATTTCGAAAGTGTCAAAAACCAATGAAGCGTGATACGTATATCACATAATCCGTACAGAAGGCGGTGAAACCCTTCAGTAACCGCTCAGAAACCACTAAAAACCAATCAGTGGATTAGCACACACAGCTTAAATGCCAGTCAGAAACCGGTCCGTAACAGGGAGGTGCCGGAGAGGTTTAGCTACAAAGGAAGAAACAAGTTGACCAGAGGTAAGTAGTATATGCGTTTGACTAAAATAGACAAAGTCTGGGATGTAAAGGAAGAAAGCTAAGCAAAATGGGCAAACGCTCGGCAAACGATGGGCAGTGAAGAGCTAGCAGTGGGTAGGACAATTTTCTTCGTAGCAAAACTGCTCCAAATCCGCTTCGAAACGGGTCGACATTTGGCTGGATTTTGAGCGGTTTCTGAACTGTTTCCGATGTCGCGAAGTACGTGATACCCTTCACGATTTTTGTTTGTTGCTTTTCCAAAATTACATTTTCTCAGCCTCGTTTTGTTTACTAAACTGAAATGTCCTTATAATTGTCCTTATTTTACCCCCTTGGAGAGAGCACCTAATAGGATTGCCTGTGACTTACCTTCTTTTTAACAACAACTGATAGTAAAAAGAATTTATTGAGATAAAAGTTTTGCCGGGAATGCACAGTACCATGATCGTCAAACTTCTTGGTAGAAATCCAATCTGGACTCGTGAAAAAAGTTCCGCTGAGTAAGTAGACCGACAGAGGTCGGAAATCAGTGTTGAGGACTGGGTCTGCGCTGCAAGGGATTTGGTATTTACTGGAAAATATCTATCGATCATAGGTGATCTACAGTACTACTGGAGTGATGATGAAGATGACTTATGTTTATTCCGATTCTGAATCACCTGACCACAGGAAGTTGAAGCTACCTGAAACGACAAGGAAGACAATGCATATATTGTTGAGAGATAGTGTTATGTTTGTATAGTAAAAAATCTTCCTGAGAAAGTTATTCACAAAATCCTCCGGGGTCAGTCACGCAATGTAACCACGGCTACATTGCGTGAACTCTCCGAGGCCTTGGTATGGGTTTTATTCGTCTTAAGCCAGCAAAACAACGGCTGAAATGGAAAAAAACAAAGCGATTGGATAAAACACGCAAACAGAAGTTTTACCGTTTCCCCTCTGGTTGTTGTGCCATTTTGAGTGTGTCTTTTGAAATGTCCCACTAACTATAGTAAGAAGACTTTTCTGATATCAAATCTTCACGTTTTATTGCACGAAAACAATCATTTCTTATAGGACAGCAGTTTGCCGTGTTCAAAACTATGGTACAAGCACACTGGTTCGGAAAGCTCTCCATAACAGAATTTCCTGACTGACTCCTGATTACTTACTCCATAAGCTAATTTCGTGCCGGTCGGTCAAAAGGGCTGTTGACAAATCATTGGTTGATTTTTGATCCTTCAGGACTA
This sequence comes from Fasciola hepatica, assembly GCA_948099385.1. Classification (NCBI taxonomy): domain Eukaryota; kingdom Metazoa; phylum Platyhelminthes; class Trematoda; order Plagiorchiida; family Fasciolidae; genus Fasciola; species Fasciola hepatica. The sequence goes on from CANUEZ040000019.1 coordinate 12,678,515, forward strand.
CCTTCTTTCACTAAGTGATTGATTTTGCCCTGCTCAATGAGAGTGGCCTTTTGCGGCTGGCAAGACGATTTCATCTCATCTTGTTTTGAAATGATTGGGCTATTGACCCGCTTTACTGGCCTGGGCTTCACACTCAGTATCAAGCAGAAGGCGATGTGCTGTTTTCTAAAGGAGCTAGACCATCTAACCTTACAGCGAGAAGATGGCATGACAGAAAATCGTGGATAAAAGCTAGTGAAACTGATACTTGGTGGTAAACAATGATGGCTGAACCTCTCCGCTCCTTAGGTTGTAAGACCGGGTTCGCTACTATAATTTCAAAAAGGTTTCGAATGTTGGTTCTTTTCCATCTCTATTTTTCGGTCCTGATTTGCCTCACGATAGTTATTTGGACTCTTTGTATTATTCTTTTGTTCGGAAAATTCTGGGCGTGGACCGTTTATTGGAGACTCGGTGTCAGTCTGGATAACGTCGCGAATGACTAGGCGTGCGCCAACGGAGCCAAGCGCTGGTTTGGCACTGTATCCTTGCAACCAATGGGAAGACAAATGCAAGCATACTCGCGGTTGCATTATAGTAGGCCGACGTCCTTAACAACCGGATCGCTTTAGGACCTGCATGCATTCTTCTTTGAAAACGTTGGACCAAACCTCGTAATTCAAATTAAAGCGGGGGTGAGTTAGGCTGATTTCGTTTGATAATTTAAAGTTGTTCCGTGATGGGTCGAACCAAAGCTCCAGCTACTTAAAGACCTTATAAAATGCAGAGCGTTAAGGTGTACTCATCTACAGTAACTGGATGGGATACTTCTATCAGACAACGTCACTCTTACTTCCCTCAAAAGAGGCCCGTTCCACCTTTCTATTTGCCTGTTTCTTTAAGGGTTTTATGAAGTGGCCCGGCCAGTCACAATTCTCTTACTGTAGAAAAAACCCACAAGTTAACAAAAAAGGAGTGCTGGCGATCATAATGGCTTTAATTGGACATATCATAAGAATAACTCAGCTGGCAGAGACAGTTACTGAATTTCGCCACTGTCACATCGGGGGAAAAAAATCCGAATAGATACCGAGAGTACTCGTCTGCCACTGTGGGTATACAACGATTTTGAGTGATCAACAGCGGAGACCTTTTGAAGTTCACAGCTAGCTTCTCAAATAGCTGGATGGCTCTAACCAGTCTTTTTGATTACTCTTGGTAAAAAATTGGCTTGATTTCTGCGCATGTTCTGCGGTGGTTGATAACGGACTTCATTTAGTTCAGTAAAAAATGTAAATCCTTTGGGCGAAGGAAAAGTTAGACTTGAGTAGTGCCAAGATGACATGGCAAAGCATGATTACTTTAGAATCAACTGTATGAAGAAACAAAGGGCAGTTTGTGCGAAAAAATATCAGCTATTTTATCTTTTCCCTGGAAAGGTAGACAGTATCGTAGTGGGATGGAGAAAACGCGACCTACTAATGCTGAATTTTGTCAATTTTATTATTATTTTTTGAGAACTATCAAACATAAACTCCACAGACCACCGATCTCTTGAAAGTTTACATTGTATAACAAACAAACGGTGTCACTACTTATGGACGGCCTCAAGAATAGCATGTACTTCTTTTCCAGCAGTCGAGTAATGTTGCCTACTAATAGAATAAGTTGGAGCAAAAACGCAGCCGGTCTCCCCTTTGCTTCAGTGTTGAGGCTATTACGATATCAGAGGCGTCATTTTACGCCATGGGAGCTAGACCCATGTTTACGGTGACGATAGCATAGTTTTCGAACTGCTTTTTGAGTTGATAAGTATATACTAACTACAGAACACGGAATGGGAAGTTCTGTTTTTTCTACAAACAGTAGACCAGCGCCCCCAATATTCGCTGTTGGGACTTCATGTTGGCCCGAGGTGACAGCTGTCGTAGCTGTTCAGGCTGATTGGCGTCCCGTTTCATTACCCAACTTAGTACTTCAAGCCCTAACAGCCTGACATTATTAGAAGCCATGGCGCTGCCGCTTTTATTCAGTTTATCGCTAAATTTTCATCAGTTTTGAGAAATTATCCCTAACTGTCTTCACTTCTAGAAGCACACAGAACATAGATAGTGACGTTGTCAGTGTGAGTGAGAGTATCAGTTAAAATTTATTCTTTATTATTCATTCGATATTTCTTTCGAAATAAAAGACCCGGTATCTATCACCAGAAGGAACATGTGGGAAACGGTAGGTGTTTTGACAGGCCTGAAAGGCCATTTACTTTGAACCTTAATCTTGAAGGGGTATTTTATCCTACGCACTTTTTAATTCTAGAGTAGTCTGGATGTCATAACGAGATATTTTTTTCGAATAAACGATTGATTCTGTGGAAAGGACGTGCATCTACTAAGTGAACCAATTAAAGGCTTGACTATAATCAATGACCACACCCTTCTTTTTCCTCATAGTTCATAGCCGATGCTTGCGTCGTCTAAGGGAAGGCAGAAGACTCATTTGCGTTGCCCTTAAAAGCTGATCAGTTTCGCTTTTATCGAAGTGTTTGTCTGAAGCCAAAAGTTCGATGTGTTTGGTTTCTTTTGGTCTGCTGTTTGGAGCAACATTTCCAAAGAAGGATAGTACCATATGACGTGCGGTAGTCGAATTACACGGCGAGGACAGCTTGTCTCTTTCGAAATGAATTCCATCCTTTTGATGCTGTTTTAAGAAGACGTTGTTCAGTAGCGCACTGACATATAGTTTTTATGCAGTGGAAAGCGTGAAGTTGTGATGTTCAATATAGTACAAAAAATGGCCTAGCATACTTCTATCTTTCTACGATTTTTGGCGGAAGCTTATACTTAAGATCGAGTAATGTGGTTTAATATTGCTCCTTCGGGATCGCACGCGGATTCAAATTTTGACCCGAGAAAATAGATTTTAACCCAATAAGGTATCAAAAGTGTGTAAAGTGCTTCGTTGTACCCCAGGATCACTCTCAAAATAATGCACACCATAGCTCATGTAATGGGTGTAATGGGTCACGCATAGAGCAAGTGTTATGAGCGACGCTTCTTAATATACCACTGAGCAAAGTTTGTACCACGAGTGTTTCGTAAGCGAAGCTCATTTACATAGGTAGTGTGGCACTAAACACATGCAAGCAGTTGGAGACCAGGTTGATTCCGGGAAAGGTGAACAACATCTTAACGGTAACTGACACCGGAATCGGTATGAATGAGGCGGGTTTGATCAACAGTCTTGGTACGATTGCCCGTCTAGGAACAAAAGCTTTCACGGAGGCGTTGCAAAATGGTGCTGATACATCTATGATTGGTCAATTCGGTGTGGGTTTCTACTCAGGGTATTCAGTGGCCGACCAGGTGGAGGTGATGTCAAAGAACAGTGATGATGAGCAGCACATTTAGGAGTCTTCTGCAGGGGGTTCGTCTACTATATGACCAGATCCCGGTGAAGATATTGATCGTGGTACAAAAGTGATGTTATACTTCAAGGAAGATCAGATAAAGTATCTTGAAGAGAAAAGGTTAAGGAAAATAGTGGAGAAGCTCTCTCTGTTTATTGGATACCCGATCAACTTGTTTGTTGAGAAAGGAAGAGAGAAGGAAGTGTCTGATAACAAAGCTGGAGGAAGCAGAGAAGAAAAACGATATGAAAGAGAAGGAGAAGGGTGATAAGCCAAAAGTGGAGGATCTACTTAAAGATGAGGGGAAGGGCGGTGATAAGAGTGGTAGTAGGAAGGAGAAGGTGACGAATAAGTTGATAGATGAGGAGGAATTGAACAGAACGAAACTTCTTGGGACACGGAATCCGAGCGACATAACATAAGAGGAGTGCGGCGGTTTCTATACACAACTGAGCAGTGATTGTGAAGATTATTTGGCAGTGAAGAGCTTTTCTGTGGAAAGCCGGCTTGAGTTTTGTGTTTGTTGTTTGTTCCAAAGAGTGCACTTTTCGACCTCCCCGAGGGTCGGAAAAAGCGCAATAATACCAGGTTGTACGTGAATCGTGTGCCTATTATGGAAAGCTGCGAGAAACTGATTCCTGAGTACTTGAACTTCGTCAAGGTTGTCGTTGACAGTGGAGATTTGCCCTTGAATATGAGTCGTGAGATGTTGTAACAGAATACGATTTTGAAGGCGATTCGTAAGAATTTGGTAAAGAAGTGTTTGGAGTTGTTTGAGGAGAGAGGGGACAGAAGTTTGCCGGAAGCATACTAAGAGGTTCCGCCGTTATTTCCGCTCACCAGGTGTGAATGCCCAAACTTTCAGCCATGTGTCCTCGCTTTGGAAGCTAGCCCTGTTGGCCCACTAAGTTACTTCAGAATAATCAACTTTTACTCTAAAAATGGACTTTTCCTCCGTGTACGCCTTCCACTATTCAAACGAAATTAGTGTCATGAAGTTTACCCAGTTCACTAAATCTAATTGCAATTTTTGGCCTTTCATTCACCAAAAAACAATAATAGCATTCTTTCAATGATTATCTGAGTTGGAATAGAGAAAAGTAATTCCCCGTGAGCACCTAGGTATAAGTACAAGCAACTTTCTGAGAAGAACTAACAAATCAGAGAGTTTCATTTAGAGGTTCCTGGAGGATCCGAGCATTTATACATCTAGAATGACAAGCTGAATACGAAGAAAAATCTCTGAATATGCCAAGAGTAAAATTCGTTATGTAGCCTCCAACCATATAAAGAGTAGGCACAGAGGTTCATGTCACTGAATACTACTGTTCACCATGTACAGCAAACACTATAAGCAGCATTATGCTAACGGTATAGAAAGATCAGAATGTTATATTTCAGATGAAGTCAAAAGGGGTTAAAAATTACATAACACTGAGGATAGAGTGAAATAACTTCATATTCGGCGATGAGAAGGTTTAAACTGGACGGCCCAGATGGCCTAATTTACTACTAGTACGACATTAGGGAGAGCAGACCTGACTTCGGACACGGAGCCTTCAGTTTAGGCTCTCTGATTGTATAGAGTGCTATTTTGCAGACAGAAAATCACAACAAGAATTTCCCGAAGGAAAACAAACATACGACTACTAAATTATAACTTTGAGTTACTTATTACTTCACGAAATTCCGGAAGATCGGAGAGGTTCATATCTTTCTAGCGCCACAAGGTGGTCATAAACAAAACTCACGTCAGTTAAAAGTGACTATTTTATTGAAACGTCAAAATCTTCAGTTGAACCGCTCACAAGCCCGACTTGAACCCTATTGAAAGCTTCTGGGGGCTTTCCAGTAAGGCAAGTCCGTTCAAATGGAAGATTCTTCAGCGTCGTTTAAGGGCTGAGTTCTAGTACCCTTACCAAATGGCATAGATCCTAAATGTAAACAGTCGGAAATCTTATTGTAATTGTGTCCGGTCGATGTTTTTCTTTTTTGAGAAATGAAGGTCTTTGAATTCGATCACCAGATAGTTTTTTTGAGCATTGGACCTTAGTGCACTAAAAGTGTTTCGCACGCCTCAAGCACGTCATTCCGGGTAAAACCATTTTTGGTAATTGAAAATACAAATCATGAGACAAGACACACAGTATTTCACGATCACACGTTTATGCTTTTGCGAGAACCTGGAGTGCGCTAAAAGGACCTCATGCACTATATTTCCAAAGACGACAAATACGATAAAAGCTTCCTGCGTTGTTGAATTATGTTGTGGAGACCAGGGTTATTTTGCTTCCTGTGTCGATAAATTTTCGAACCTATGAACCACAGAAGACGCTACATGGCTTTTAAAGATAGCAATATCGATAAAGGCTTGTAAAATAATCCGGTTCAGCTGGAGACTAGTGACAGCACTTTGCAGACACTTTGGTGTGACATCTATTGTCTTTGAAAAAGGGAAGAGGTTCAATACAGAAACAATGCCTTTGCCTGCAGCATTTGATTTGAAAACTCCCTGAAAGTGTCCTTTTTCTACAAAGCTTGAATATGACATCTCTTGCCAGGTGATTGACGAGTGGATGTTTTCTATCATCTTGAAGATAACAATTTGTGGGAGGAGCTGTGGAATCAGTTAGCTCCTCCAAACAGGGGGATTTGGCCAGTTGGACCTAGTCTTAACCCATTGTACGCGCCCTACAGTGAGTAGATGATAGAAAAACCCCGTACGTGACAGACTCTGTGGCCCTTTTAGTACCCCTCTCATCCTGAGAGCTGTTCTCAGACTGAGAGATGAATGTTTCAATAATCTATGACGAATCTGCCCACACTGCAGAAGTACGATAAACGCATCATAGTGCTGTCAGAGTCTAAAAATTATGGTCTTTCGCCAACAGTTTTAAGTTCTGTGGATACTAGTCTTGATTCTGCCTAATATTTTGCCTACAAGCTTATGCCAAATACCGCGGAAGCACCTCGTTCTTTAGGCATACTTACAAAGACTCAAGAATACTCATGGCTGACTCCAAAGTACTGCACTCAGCAATTTATTTGTGAACAGATGGAGAAACAAAATTTGCCAAATTAGCAAGCTCGTTTGGTTGATAATTTACGACGGAGAGTGCGAATGCCAGTAATGTATATTTCCAAAGCGTTTTTTGTTCTGGAGCTTTCGGGGCACTTGGTTCACCATGGGAGCGTTGAGGCTGGAGGAAACGTTGTACCTTTCCTGCTTGTTTTGAAATGAACGGATTTTTGTACTTAGTGAGAGCCTTCTCGTGAAAGAAACAGCTACACAAATGACCATGTTGAACCAAGGTAACGGAACACTGATTTGCGCTTTGTTCATCTCGAAACAGTGGTACAATAGATGAAATGGAAGGAATAAATTTATTTTAGAAGATATATAAACGGACGGTTTCTGAAACGTAAAAACACGGATACTGAGGTGAAGAAGGAATCCTCTTTTAACGTTTAGTGAAAATGACACCCATTAATCCCATCCATTGGTTTCGTGGACAACTGTTGCATAGAATATTCTGAGTGCTTCAGAGCTTGTTTGCAGATATGTCGAGCATAAAACTTTATGTTGTTGGTGAAGTTCAATGTTTTGAATTCAATGGGTTACCCTAGAACTTTTCTCCTCTCTATTGTCAAGAACTTTGTAAGTTGTAAATCTGTGGATTCAGAAAGGTTCAAAATATTAGAACGTAAATTTACTTTAAAGAAAAACAATAAAGTTTATCATTTCAATCAGCATGAAGAAAGAGGGAGATTTGGCTATTTCTGAAGGTACGGTTTGTATCACGGAAGTATACCTTTACTTCTTTGTGAGTTACTACAGTATTTAAGGATATTCTGTACCCGAAAGTAGGCAGACCATGATTTCCGGGGATGTTTACAAATCGAGTACTTCTGTAATAATCGTAATGAACTGAATTGACAGTCCGTAATGAAATTGCCCCCCACCCGGAACTACGCGGACGGAAGTAGCAAGAAAACCAAGACCACGAAATAGCACTTTAGTTGTATTGCGGAGCCGGTTTTGTATAAATATGATAAATTAGAGAAAATAATTGGCAGACTCGAAGATGACCAATCATAGGGAGCTTTCGTCGGACTTGTCCATGGCGATCCTGATTGGTTGAGGCTCATCCGTGTACGTGGTTACGAAGTTGTACCTGGCCTTATCACGTGTGACAGCTGGTAAATCACCACAGTTTCTCTCAAATGTAAACTAATAAAAGATGTTAAGCAAGCATCCCAAGGTGAAATAGCGCAGTATCATCAACCGCATCTCAAAAGTAAGGGACGCGGGCGCTGCATTCTTGGAGTGCTCGAAAAATAGACCCCACAGATCCCATTGTGGTTTCAAACGAGACAGCGTTGTGTTAATTTTTGTCCCTTTTGGGATTATTATATGGCATGCCCGTGTGCATAATTTTATGCACACATTAAATTTATTGAGTTTTGATCTACTTAAAACAGGAATTTATCTGGATACAAAAAGTTTGTCGGGTGTTTGTATACGATCTTGCAAAAGCGGAAGATATTTGCAGTGGAAATAATCGACCCAAAGAAGTCTTCGATTTTGAGATGGCTAATTTGAGCTGTTTATTTTTTCTATGATATTCCACCGATGCGACGGTGGACGTTTATTTGCGCTCATTTTGTGTGACTGGCTGAATCGCAATAACTCAAGAGTTCAGGAAACTCTCCAGTAAAGGCAAGTGGTCACTTGTTCAATTGTAACTCACGACATGGACTTTTCGGTGTGAAAAGTGCACATGGATTTTCCAATGAATAAACTGTGGTAGTAATTTCTGAATAAAACCGCATGACAAGAACAGCCTTAGGCTAGAATTACCTTTCCTACCAGTGTCAGGTAACCATGTGGCATAATCAACAGGATATCGCATGCAGTAACAGTAATGACTCAAAACATATAGGAATACATGTGAACTGATTTTTGTTACAAAGTATCGTATTTCGTTCCAAACAAATAGGGATGAAAACATTTACGGAGAAACTATTTTTACCATTTTACACCTTTTTATCTGATAACTACGATTATTCTTCAGTCTCCAGGAGTAAATTCTGATGTTAAATATTCAAAATCAGATGCGATATACGTCTGAAACTTCTAATTTAGCATTCATTCTTTATGGAACCTTCTCGTGTTTTCATGGCCTGCGCGAAATAGTAAGACAATGAAATCATCTGTCTTTTCCCATTGCTATAATGTTTTTTTTTCTAAACTAAGCTTTTGCGGCGGCTCATTGCTTGATTCGTACCTGGTATATCGCCTTACGATAAAAATCCGTTGAAGTTCTTGGTCACCTACGGACAGAAAGACCAGGACGGTAAATGAACCACCACCTGTTTCTCTGATTGTTACGAAAATTGTTTTTGTCGGATGGCTTTTCGAAGTACAGTTCACAACCCGGTCACCCAATTATTTAAATGGAACGCCGCGTTATTCAGTAAATCAAAATTTATCATTTGTAAATAATAAACAGATTGAACTGTTCCTCAAGTTCAAAATGGAGCCGTCCCAGTTCCAGCATTGCATTTACTAATCCGAAATGGAAAACATGTTAAAATGTTTTCGAGGTTTGTATCAATGGTATGTTTGAAGATCTAATACCTCCCTTCATTTAGCAACGATAGTGTATATTAATCATATTTTATAAGTAGTAAGACGTGGTAAAACCAATCCGAAAATTTAATATTGTTAGTTCTAGACATGTGCACGAATTATTAAGTTTAATTATCATTCGTATGTGGGGGAGAATGATGTCAGTTCAACAGCATTCAATACAAACGAGAGCTGCTCATACAAGTAGTGTACGTGAGTAAATCTGAGCCCCAGTTTAATACCTTGCAGTAATGTTAACGTAAAATCTTTTCACTCGAAATTCAACAACACATCCGACGAATTCTAATTTAATTTGATGAAAACTGTGGGAAGCTTAAAACAAGTCGCCACCAAATTTAACAGGCTGAGTCATTTTCACATTTGTTCTTACATTTTCTCTGGAACTCTGTGGCTTTTGTTATTTATCAACTGAAGTGGAAAAAACACAACTCAATTTATACTCTAAATTGTTCACTGACTGTTTTCTCAATGAAACGGCTGGATGCGAGGTGATTGGAATTTTTAATTGCTCAGCTGGAAAAATTCCCGAACACCAGTAAATTTAACTAATATTTAGGGATAATTCAAACGAATTTGCATCGCGAAATGTAGTAAAAATCTCGGGCAGATGGATAAGTTTTACATTTTAATATAGAGTCTCGCGTACTAATTCTTCCCAATTGACTATAAAGCTTTCAACACGTAAAAATGTAATTGTTTGAAGAGTTTTATTTTGTTCAGTTCTACTGAAGACAGACCTGTTGCGTGCAGCAAAGAGAAGGTGAATTATTTCGTAGAGTTTTCAATTATCTTTAGGGCACGAACCAAGCTTTTCATGAAGTTGCTGCTACCAGAAACTTCTAAACGCAGAGTTTGACGTTTAAACAGAAAACTTCACATCGCCGGCCTAATGAACAGAGTGATCGGTGTGTAGATGAGACCATCAAATTATAAAACCCTCTAACAGAGCCACGAACAATATCAGTATGGATTTTTTCCGGGTGAGGATTTGTACAAGTTTAGAGCATTTCATATCAGTGCACCCATTATTTATGAGAATGTTTCTTTTTCCATGAATCTAGCACTCCCTAGGCATGAGGTTTTGAGTTTACCAATAGAGATATTCACTCCGATGACCGATAAGAAAATTCAAAAGTTGGACGATTCCTAAGTCAGAAATGAGAACATTTTAGCTATACATGCACAGAATACGTAGGCCATCATGTGACAACTGGAAATAAATTCACCGCATTAAAGAACACAATTTATAGTCACAGAATATCTTCACAAACGGATTTTTAGAGACTTTTTGAGTTCCGTTCAAATTATATTCACTAACCACTGGGCCAATGACACTTTAAAGGTCGAGACCTTGAAACGGGTTAGGTGTTCGTGTTACCTAATTCAACAAACTTACTCCGAATTGAAGTGTGATATCTTTACTTGAGTTCCCGGTCTCTAAGTTTGGCGGTTTAGGTCGCAAAAGTTCCTTCATCAACCTAGGCGACATTGTCTGTGCTCAAGGACCGCGTCCCCGGTTGTCCAATTCGGACGGAGAAGGGCTGCTGATACAGGGCGCGTCTAAAGTTTATCGGTAAGGGAACGGCGGCACCAGTAGTTAGGCGTGAATAAAGTGGATTTACGAAAGAGTCGGTCGTGGACGATCTGCGGCAGTGCTCGAGGACGCGGTGGGAGTTTCGCTTGACCACGCAAAGCCTAGTGGTTCATCCTAGTATAAAAAGACCTATTCTGAACTGGGCTACCAAGTAGCATACCTCAGATAGGCCACACAGATATCACTTTCTGCTCACAGTTACCGGCTTCAGAAACTCCATCAAACACTATCACCACTAGAAACCGATCTTGTGTCTATCCCTCATTGTACTGTTTCTCTTGAATTTATTTCGAAATTCACAAAAAGCTAGCAGTGAAACAGCAAAAAGGTTTATTATACTCTTGCATCCATCTTTGTCGCCCCCCCCCTCTGTATTTATAGCGTCGGCAATATACCTAACTATTGGCTCAGTGTGTAATATTAATAATAATATTAATGATAATAACAAAAATGAGGATCGTGCTACCTCGGCTGCTACTGAAACGCTTTCGACCTAAAAGCCAAGCTCAGAAATCGGGAGCATATTAAAACCATCAACGGGATCCGCGAACAAAACCAGTATTTGAACACAGTGAGTTAAAACATTATTATTCAGGAATTGATGAGAACAAAATTATAGTTTGCTGTGCAGATGGCCAATAAATATTCAGGCACTACGAGGGACCCATTTGCGAAAATACAAGTGTTGAAAAACATGAATATACTAAGAAAGCTGACCGTAAGAATCTTTGATATTTTGTGATCTATGGTCGGCTATTGTTCACAATTGAAACTGAACAGAAATTTTGAGAATTTTCGGTAAAATAAATCCAAAAAGTGAAAGTACAATGAAACCACCACAGAGAAATGGAATGATAAAAGTTCATTCATGAGTTGTCTGCATGTTGCACTATTCTCAAGTATGGGAAAGTCATCAGGCTTAATGACCCAGTAAATCGTTGACCCAGTTTAGGGCATAGAAGTAACGCCACTGTCGTTATTATTCTCACAAATCCCTATTGCTTTTCTTTTTTTCTAGAAATGGTCAGGACCTATTTGCTATCTGTTTTGTCATTAAGCGAACTTTGGCAAAAGCAACGAAAAGCATACCATACTGCGGGCGGAAAACAGTTCTCTAACCATAACTTAGTGTAATGGGTACAGATATGTAATGGTCAAAAATAGATGAGGACCACGCCCATCGAATTAGGAACCAGCCAACGAGAGATAAGGTCAGTATACACAGAGTGTCTGGGTGAATGATGAACGAAATAAGAAAAACTTGGCGTTCCGGTAGCGAGCATTCCATCACCAGACTAGGTGAAATCACCCGTGTGTAGGTGAATGTTCAGTACTCACTTGTATTTCGAATTTGATGGTAATGTATACCCACATATACAAGGCTCATCAGTGGGATCACCGATATCCGGATTTCTGGCTGAAGCGCAGAAGTTCAAGCCTTTGAGAAAATGTCATTGTAAAAATCGACCAAAACTTTGGATCGGATATGTGGACCAAACCGTCATCGTCATCAAACTTTTTGGATACAAAAAGGCATATTGGGCGACTGTCTACATCTCCAGAGGCACAAAAATCATCAAAAAGAAGATGAATAGTGGAGGACTATCGCTTTTGAAAGTATTAGTAAGAAGAAACTGCAACCGCATACGGCAGGCTTTGGTATATCGGAAGCAAACATACAGGGTCCAAATGTTGATATGCGGCAATGGTTATACAAATAACCTCAAGAATTCGTGCATCTGAAGGCTGTTCAGCAGAGCTAAAACATGTTGCAGCACAATCGAACTTCATACACAAGAAAAAGAATATCTTTTCAAGATATCTTAGTGGGACGGATATCAAGGAGACTTTTTTAGAATATTCATCCGGGGAATAGGAAAAGAAACGAGTAAATGAAAGCCGCCCAACAGAAGTATAACACCAAAGTATATCAAAGACAACCTGAGCAACCGCAAAATTCATCCAGCCAGAAGATGTCACAATTAAACATAAACAAACCAAAATTTTGGGAAGAAGCATATCAAGGCGGACAGGGCAACTCAAAGCCGAAGAAAGGAGGAACATTATATTCAAAGTAAAATGCGAGGACTGTGCGAAGTACCACCTTTGCCAAACTGAAGGAATGATTACGAGGAGAAGAGATGACTACAAACTGGTTACGAGATAATCTCTCCTCCTGAATATCTGTCCGCGAGGATCAAGATGAACATAAGTTTATTCTGGATAAATTTCACATTCTGGATTAAGCAACTATGAGATAACCAAAAGACTTTTTGAAAGCCTAAAATTCTTCAGGATAGTGCACTGGGTGGCATTCAAAATCCTCCGACAAGCAAGGAGTTCAGCTAGTTTAAGAAGCACATATTTTTACATCAGCTTGAAACCATACATGATGCAAACCAAACAACAACAAAAACTAAAAAAATGAGCTGTAGGGAGCACACCAGAGTATATGAATCAACCTCTGGGTGAGTGACGTCTTCGGTGGTTTCTTGCTCTGCGGGCTGTTGCTCTACTTTGCCGCTCAGTCCAGCGTGATGCTTTTTATTCGATGATGCAACCTCTAATATTCGCACAACGGAGCTGGTCCTTGAAAGCAACATCTTGGTCCAGCTGTGCCGGTGGCCAGTAGCATGGTTCATTCTTCTCTTCGAGTAACATTATCGGGTAGGTAAAACACGAAAAGGAGGTATGACCTTATTTCGTGGTACGCCACACTCGTCACTTCACAGTGCCATCAGCAGAGATTAAGGTATCTTAGAGCGAAGAACGTTAGCCACGCGAAAGTCCCACCACATCTTCGAACACTGTTGCCCGTCGTCCATGACGGCTTATTTGGTTAGTCCACCTTATGCACTCTTAGCCGCGGGAACGGCGGTTCCTCTATCGGCGACATGGGGACGCGCTTGGTACTAACAGCTGTTCTCTGTCCGGAAGTGGAAAAGAAACCAATTTGACCTTAATCCCGTAACCATGAAATCCAAATCTTCGTGTGAGCATGTCAACAAATCTGAGGATCTAATGGACGAACGGAGGCTATTGCAGATCTACTGGAAGCCTATCAGCACAAAGAGTAACAACTCTACATCAGTTTAGCACTTACTAAATCGACCAAACCACATTTCATTTAAAAATATGCCCATGTAGTCGACCAGTGGTCGTTTGCTGATGGATAGGTTTCAGGTATACGGTACGAATCAGTTGCGTCTGAAGGCCGTAGCATTGGCCTTCCAATTCATTCGCTGGAGCGCATGCATTACTGAAGCATAAGTAACGTCAATGCACGAGTGGAAATCCCACTAGATCCGAAGACTTTCATCATTTGGATAAATCCACTTACGCATTTCAGTTTCTCTTTTATATTATCCTCATAAGTAAGTTAAGGCCAAGCGCCATCTCGTGATCAGTTTTTCTGTAATGTTGAACGTAGTTTTATACATATTCTCCAGTAAGTTTCTACTCCAGAAACTCCTTGCACTCTAACTCACGGATCCACGGATATTCAGAAAGAGACCTTCTTCACGATAGTTACTTGATTTCTTGTGCTATGAGAAACAGTCTGTAGTAAGAGGCTCAGTATGTTTCCAGACTGTTCCTATTCTGTGTAACTGACTTTTCGGTACACCCAAATCGGGCTATCTTCTTTAAAACTGAAGATAAGTGCCCTTGAGTCTAGATTCAAACAGATGAGCAGATCCACTGTTTAGTTATTTGGTGTGGGATAACCCAGTCGAATTGACTTGTCATGAATATCCTAATGAGTGACGCTGCAAAACTTTGTGAATCAGTTATTAGACATAATGGTCCAGCGGCTAAAGATCAGTAATTAAACTGATAAGATCTGCTTCTGATCTTTGGTCATGATCGAAATTGTTCTGTGGTTTCCTAGAAGAATTTCATGAATCATCCATAGAATGTTCTACACTTCCGTTGAGCTTTTGCGACTGAAATAGGTTTAACCTCGTGTGAAAAGATTGACAAAGTAAGGCAGGTAAATGAACACATCATTGAAAATGACCGGGAATGAAAGGTGAAAGTATTATGCAAACAAAGCGTTTGTTTCAAGGACTTACTATTCGTTTTCGAGAACTAAGTCAATTTATGACATGGTAAAATTTCATTGCTCAATAACACAGCGTAGTCGAAATTGTTGGTAGCTTGTCGACTTTTCGGTCACTACGGGTAACCTCCTTCAAGACGGGTTTTACAATCGAATTACCATCGATTGTAAAACCAGTCTTGAAAAAGGTTACCTGTGGTGACCAAAACGTCGACAAGCTACCAATGATTTTGTCTATGCTGTGTTATTGAGCAATAAAATTTTACCTTGAAATTCCACATGGCGTATCGATTTTTCGATACACTCCGAACCGATCTCTGTTCTGATAGTTTAGTTTATGATATGATTTGAAGCAATCAGGGGAAAAACTGTAAGTGAAATTCAGTATTCCAGATCAGAACAGAATGACTGGTCACAATGTGACGCTGAGCAATATATGCTTTTGGCCAAACATTTGTCAGGGACTGTGTTCGGGTGAACCCCTGTTTAGAGAAAACAAACTCTCTCCAACAACTAGACCAGCATATTCCAACCAGAGTATTATTTTCTACGAAACTATTTAGTTATCGAGCAACTAGACTTTCCTGTTCTCCTACTAAATTTAAATTTTATTCGCACCGCTGTACATTTTCCTATCTCCCTTCATGGCAATTTTTCCATGGTATTTTTGAATTTCTGATTGGTCACTTTATGGTTTCCGAACGGTCTTCCGGACAAAATATATAAGCGACGAAGCTAGTGGCTGACTTAGGCTTGTGGTGGTAGTCACTAATAAACGCTTGGTGTAATGTTATGACCGGCTTCTTTTTAGCTATCAGACTTTCCAGCTTTATGGAATTCCGCGCGCTGTGTCGGAGTTGAGGGTCATTTGTTGTGCCATTTCGGGTCTAGGAGGTTTGTCCCAAGTGAAACCGTGTCGTTTTGGTTCGATCTACTTCAGTTCAGCTCAGATCTCATAGGACCTAATTGATGGACGTCAATCGTGTACCCAGAATGTAGTGTTGTTGATTAATTTCCTTGGATCCCAACACTACGGTTTTCAAAACAGGAACAGGTGCAGGCCTGACGTATGGTCAGATACTTTCATTGGCTAGGGTTTTGGGAGCGCCTGCTACGTCAAGTCTCTTTGAGCTTGAGCAGCTGAAACGTTTTCCTGTTATGAAATTTTCACTGAGTTTAAATAGCGCGTGAATCCGTAGGTGTTGTGCATCTTCTGTGTTATATATCTATTGTTCTCTGTGCTTTGCTTTATGTGGTCGATGTGTGCACGCCAGCAAAATGTGTGTTCACTCAGTCCCAGTGAATAGAGACATTCAGTGTCAGTTGTCTGCGACCTGATCTTGCAACAGATGGTGTCTGTTCGCAGGAACGCACTGTTATCTGACGTTGTGGCATAAGTAAAGGGTATGGAATCGGACAACAAATGAGGATCCTTTCTAACGGGTCTATAAAAGATTTTTATCTGGGTTTGAAGTGGTCGAACTCATACAAGACTCCACCAGCTTTTAAGACTGTACAATCTGGCCGAAAAATTCGGGACCATCTCAATGCGGTCGAATAAATACAAACAGTGATGCCGCTGATCTTCCGATTGACAGCATCCACCAGGATTTCTATAGCTAAAAATTAGTGCCTATTTTAAATGTCTGTTTTGATTTTGGTAGTATAAACCAAAATTTGACAAGATGTCAGGATTTCGATCAAACTGAGGTGACCCCAACTTTCTGAACAGACAGTACAATGATTTATTTCGTTACGCATTTGAAATGTACACTGGTCTTTATTCGTTATTACTTTCCCCGGTTTGATATATTCACAGAATTCCAGGTGCTGTTGATCTTCTCATATTCAAATGCCTTGGCGGAGCCCGACAATAGAGAAACTTCTTCGACTATCTCTAAGTGAGACAGAATATCAGTCAATTATATTCTGGACCGATTGTCTCTATAAGAACGTCGACAAAGGTACTTCTTTCAGACATCTCGTCGTTGGGAATGAGTACTTGTACACAATTGATCATGCGCATTGGAAACTGGAGAGAGAATGTCAAATAAACGTAAGCGTAACAATAAACATTTACTGACTGAAATCTGGACAACAGCAAATAGTACACATGCGTATTGCCGGAGATGTAGCCGAATTTTTGCGATGCAACATTACGCGAACGTACAATCATATGGTTCTGGTGTATAATGAGAACTGTTCAGTCAGAGTAAGTGATTAACTGAAAACAGCGAGACAAATTTGCCGTAAATATCAGTAAAATTGGTGCGATCCAATTTATTTTTATCGGTTTCCTGTTCCGTTTTCTCACTGTTATATGCACGCGATTATTAGTCGCCCACACTTGTCTTGATCAGGTCGAATATCCTAACTGATGAAACAACTACTTTAGTAAAAAGCTATACTCTGTTGCATATTGTCTTTTATTCATATAATGGTACACATCACATGAGCGAGTTAACCGAAGGAGATTATTTCGTTGCAGTACGATATTCTAATGGGGCAGCATTTACAATTTTTGCCCTAGAATACCTCCCTGACTTCTTTTCGGTAGCCTATGCAGTAGAGGAAAGGACTTGATTCTATTTAAAGCCAAAAACTTAAATTAGGTTCACTGAAAAAATTATATTATATATAGAAAAAGTCAAGAATAATAACTGAAACGCTTGATACAGTTGATCTAGTTAGATACCGATTCAGAGTGCATGCAAAATGTTGTTATTCTATTGTATTTTCATATTTTTACCCGATGAACTAGGAAGAAATCGAACTGTTAAAAATTGTAAGAAATGTTTCCATTCAAAAGCCAAAACCAGTTTGTACCAAATAATATTGGATGAATTGTGGCTGGCGAAAGAATGAGTTCAGAGCCTCTGGGTTTCTCTTATTGGGGGAAGCATTTTTTGCTTCGCTTGTAGGACCTAAAAGACAGTTTGAATACCAACAGTCATACACTGCATGTACATTATATTGGCTAGGCCGATCATCGGCTGTTCGGATAACTTCACCGGCTACAAATAGGATATCGGTTCGCTTCAGTAGGTAATTGTAGGAAAATCGATCCAGACTTGCAGTATGATTCCTTAGCAATTTTTTAAAAAAGAAAAATATTTTATGTGTTAAAAATTATTGGGCACCTGCTCATGTTATACATCCTAAGGACACCATGTAGCCATCAGTGTTTCCCACTTTGTTTTCAATTATCAAGCCATTAAAATAAATACAACCAGTTACCTGTGGATAAGTGCATAAGTTGAAGGATTCAGTCTCATCATCTATCTGAGGTCTTTGGATGACTGTGGCGAAAAATATTTTCGTCTTAAAGAAGACAGATTTAATTTTTGCGAAAGATAATCGGTAAAGCCAATACGTGGGTTAAATTCGGTTAACCGGCTGCAGGGCCATCGATTTAACTGACTGGCTGTGGGTTGGCACCATGACCATGACCAACCTTAAGCTGTGGTGCTGACTGAATCTAGGTTGGTATTATCTAATATACAGTCCTGAAGCTAAGTGTTTGGTTCATTATACTGTATCAACGCTCGATTCGCCGTTGAAAATCGCAGAAGCTGTTTCATTCTTATTAAGAATCATCAGAAAAGCCCATCTATCGGGCAGTTGTCGGAAGTCGAAACCCAGATGAACAACTGGGAGTGAAACAACTTAACACAAGGCTATTCGGGATGGTTTTTTAACGGTCTGTTTATTGCAGACACTAGATAATGTTGCTCCATTATGCCACCGGCTTTGAATGGTAACAATATGTCACCCGCACAGTGATCGACTGTTATGGAAGGGGTATGCATGATGCACCATTTTGAATACATTTGAAACCTCCCGATACTAAAACTGATTTAGTGTCTATCTACACGTAGGTATATGACAGGAACACGGACTATTCCCTGATGTTGAATTTTCGAGTTTCCTAAGCACTCGGAGTTTTATATCTCATCATAAAAAACTAGATTCTTGCATCTCCGTTTATGTAGGATAAACAAATTATTGAAGAACAGAATTTGAAAAGTCGCGATTGCAAGAGCGGTGATGAGAAGACAAATTTAGAGTGAGTTGGGATTCGCTGAACGGGACTCAAAAGAAGACCCATTGGTTTTTAATTGTGAACACTGGTTTGAATTTGATACATGCGCTGTCCGTCTTTTGTAAGGGAAAGCCAAAGCAACTGCATACTAAATCTTAAGCATCTAAACACTGTGACTGTTTTTCGGATGCTTAATGTGCCTGTTTGCCTTCTTTATGTTTCGGAACGTGAGTAATGTCAATGATAAAGTTGGAACACACTTTCCATAGGTTGTGTGAATTGTAGTACTTAGTGTTCATTTTTAGTATTTAAGCGATGCACTTCCGAAGTATTCCCAGTCAATTACATGACACTACATTTCTGATAAATGAATTCTCCGAGGTGGTAAATATCGACGAATGGTGATAAGCTCAGTGCTACAAAAACTTCTGAATACCAAGTTGACTACTTCATGATGAATGGTAGTAGTCGGTGGTGTCAGTATCCCTCACTTAGAGTTATTCTTACAAGATTTGTTTATAAGAACACACCTCAACTGGAACAAAGGAGTGTTCCCCATAAATAATACTCCTTGCAGCAAACAGACATGTGTTTTTCGAACTTATATAAGAAAAACAAAGTTTTTTTCTAGATATTATCTCCTGATAGCGGTGATTTTCGTTTTAAAATGAATCCAGTGGGAATTTTGATAATCCGAATTTTTATACTTAGCCTTTCATTTTTTAAACAAAGATATCATCTCGGGACCACTGGGAGGTCATTGTAACGGAAACCTCGATAAACAGCGCTATATGTGGATATTTGTGTCTAAGTGCTAGTTTCTTCAACGGTTACAAGTTTGTGCTTTCCGAAGTATGGCAATCGGCGGCTTAAGATGTTTAATAAAAAGGCTATAACCGGTCCATTTCCGACATCCCTTCTGCTGGTACTTTCAATATCATCAAGTATCTTACGCGGTTTGGCCATTTTGTGACTATTAAACAAAGAACGAAAAATAGCAAGGCAATTCTGCTGGTGAGAATTTGTTGATACGTTTCCAGAAAAGAAGCAATACGACTCAATCAATCTTGCATCCCATTGAACTTGGTGTCCAATGAAATCTGTGATTGATATTCTATTCAATTCCCACTCGTCCTTCGTTACCAATAGCTTGAACTATGGAGAAAGCGATTACTCGGATATGTGTGTCATGAAGCGACTGGACTTCTACTTGAAAGATCGCAATCTAATCGTGTTTCGAATTCTTCACGAGACGATTCGAACATATCGGGAACAGCATAGTGGCTTTAAGTTCATTCTCAAACAACTTCTAGACTTTCCTGGTAGTTGTAGCAATTTGGAGCTGTCCGTGGCCGAGGGCAACTCTCAAAAAGTCGATGATCGCAGTATCTCTCCGAGAAAATCCGTCATCTTGGCTTTTCTAGCCCAAGATGATGACCTCATTCAACTGATGCCGTTCTTCAAACCCACGGTTGGGTGTGCACGACTACCAAGTGGTTCACAGATTGGTTCTTCCACAACATGCGAGTCGTATATCAAGCCGGATGAAATGGAAAACTGGGTTCTTCAATGGGTGAACACATCGCATAGAATTCTGACTGAATTGCACTCATTTGAGACTTGTGATCAGAAACCACCATTGCATCTGTTCGGACTGATGCACAACCAATTAATGGATCTCAAAAAAAGAATACAAGCCACTGATGGTTTGGAAACAGGGGGTGGAGTTGTGTATTTATCAACAATGACACTTATTTTGCGAGAGGTGAGTCACAGTACTGCCGACCGTAGTCTTTCTTCTGTTTATTAGAAAAAAGACATTTTGTTTTATTTTCTAATTCATTTATTTTGTCACTACACGAGTGAGTGAAGAATACAGCCGATTCAGAGGAATATTTGATCTTTTGCTACCGTTTATATTGACCGACTTACGAAATGCATTGTTTATTTGCTTGGAAATGATCTTTATATCAGCGAGTTGTCTTGATTTCCCCAGTACCGAGGTTTGTTTTCTTCCGAAGTAGTCAAGTGGGCTAGGCTGAAGCGAGTTCTGTTGAGCTACCTAGTGATTTCAGAACGATTCTCAAATTTACAAATGGGTTCTTTGGCAACTGGTCAAATTAGTTCTTCTTCAGTGTCCAGTGAGATCCGGGAAGCTGTTTTCGTTTTATGTCTCTCATTGCTGGGTATGTGTCAACACTTTCTAGTACTGTCATCACAGTGAATAAGTATTTTAAACCATAACATCTCAAGTCCAGCCAAGTAAAAGCTCTGTACACCTGAAGATGAATATTCAGCAGCTGGATAATCATTCCGATACAGGTACAATAAAAAAACTGCAAACTTCAATAAAGGGGTGCTCAGCGTGGACTGCTTTTTATTTCGTTGGTGACATCTTTTGGGTCTGTAAGGTAGATGGCAAGATGAGGTTGCATTTATCTACTTCATATTCGCTCAGAGGAATCACCTTAATCCTTTGGCTGAAGAATACCAAGTTCCTACTTGATGAACCCATTATTCAAAATCTGTTTTCACAAAAAAGTATACTTTAGAGGGGGGTTATTACATTCTAGGAGGTTTTAGTATGAGGGGGGCTAACGTAGCCACCAGAGTTCAAAGTTCAAGTTTCCCCATTTGTAAGCCGGACCTCGAAGGTCTTCGGGAGTCCAAGGTTAAAGAAGAGAGCAAGATTCCGATCAATGCCGACGAGTAAGGGAATAGCCAGCTATGACATAATGATGTCACGTTCACTAGTGATGAAACGTTTACTACCTACAGGCCAACCACAGCGATTAGTAATCCATATAACCTGAGTTTTCAAAGGTGAATTGAGTAATATTACAGTATGAGGAATCGTCCCATAAACTTAAGAAATTATTTTGATAGGATATGCTTCTAATCTACTTGAATAACTTGGGAAATTATAGGAGCTTTAACCATGCTAGTGCCTGGTTTCACATAAACGCACAAGCATTTCATTTCTATTTTTGATTCATAATACACATCCATAGTTTTGGTTTGGTTCTAAATTCAGGACGGTTTTTTTCAATTTACGTCACATAGCTATCTAACTTTCTGAATGATGCTGAGACAAACAAATACGAATTTTGGATGGAACCGGAATGGCTGGAACGGTTAGCTAAGAGACGCACGGCAGAGCTAGAACTGATGTTAATCATGTTGGACACAATCCGACTATTCGTCGAGCAATTCAGCCCCACACAATCGAAAAGTCCGTCGAGTGAATCTACCGTTCCACTATCTAATTGGTACTGGAAAACGAAATGGGAAAATTTTATCACTCAGGTCATACCTATTCTACTACAGCCACCCAGAATTCTGTTCCTACCTTGTTGCTCCTATCTACAATCAGACAGACTATGTGGAACGAATATGACCGTCTGCGAACGATGTCTTCGAACGGAACTAATCAGTGTGATGATAGCGACTGGCCAGTGGAAAAAAGTACGTTAGCTTTCTGAGGCTGGTTCTCCGTTTCATCATAAACCTGTATTTCCTGATTTCGCTTGCTATCAGTTCTCGCTCCGTAACCGCAGATTCCGTAAATCAAAAAAGAAAATGTGTAAGGAAATGCACAACAGGAAGACCAAGTAATCGAAAATCTAATCCAAACGCCCATTCTCAAATTACTGCATTACACGGTATTTTGACTTTGTTTCTCCAACCACTATCGAAGTCTTATAATTACAGACTGCGGTTAGATACTTGTGCTAACTCGACTCACTTTCCAAGTACTGCCTTCCTACGTTAGGAGAGGAGATGGAGAAGTGCTGACAAGCCCATAACAGCAGAGCAGATATCGCGCAGAAACCACGGATACGTGATGTCGACTGACCGCGATTCCAGTCTCATTCACTGTTCGACTACAAAGAGATATACAACTTCCAAGGTAACAGAATTTACCGTACCAGCATATAATTCTCTACTGGGCTTGCACTGTGAGCTGCGGTATACTAGTGTCTCCAGTCGAGAAAAAAAGACATCCACACTGATTATGGTTCATTTACAGACACCTGTTAATTCTTCTGAAGACGGGTTGTTGCCAATGAGAGGCTGCTAAAGCTGGCAAAACCAGGATTGCAAGGTCTGAACTTCTCCAATGATGACTTTTTGAGCACCGATGCGAGTCATAAGTTCAGTAGCATAGGGACAAACTAGTCACAATGAAACCGGGGTGATCGCAGATAAACCATCTAATATATATATATATATATATATATATATATATATAAGTATATATAAGTATATATATACGTGTACATAGATAATGTAAATATGTAATATATATATGTATATATCACACATGTATATATATATATATATATGGTGAAACCTGTGTGGGTTATATAGGCTAATTATGTCAATCGGGGTTTGAGGTCATCAGATCATGTAAGATCGTTCTCACAGTTTCGTTTATGGTGTTTACTTACAGTGATAACGGAACAGACATATTCTGTCTCCCCTATCACGGAGGAATTAGCGAGTAGTTGAAACAAGAATAGCGACAACTGGATTTTGAGATTTATTTCGTGAATTACTTTGCTCTATTTCGACTGGTGTTGTAGGGTGACGAATAAAAGCAGTCCAATAGTTATACGGAGTCCAAGGACAGCTGTGCACAGATCATACAAACTCAATCAACAAGTCAAAACCAAGTTGGTACAGAAAACTTTGTTTTGGCAGCAGAATGGATAGCCATCCGCCGACCGCTACTAACTAAACAAGCTTTAACAAGCACAAAATCCTGTTGGTTCTAATAAGTCAGAAGGTCTTATTTTGGTTGGCTCTGTGGCTCAAATAACTACAAACAGTGAAGTGGATGCTTTGTGTGTCGACTAGTTCACCTTAATTTTGAACTACTTTGTAGTAAACACCGGTTTAAGTGCAAAGAACTGATTCAATATATTATTTGTACAGTCTCTTAAAGGCACATGATCTATGTGATGAAAAACACTGGAATATCTACTCTAAAAATGAAGAAATAAAAGTTTGTAACTACGACTAATATAGTTACGAAATTCAGAGTCGCTAATTTTGACGAGTGTTTTGATTGGATGGACTGTAAAATTATCTGCAATTTATTTATGGATTACCGTTTTGGTCTAGGTCAGTAAATCCCCCTTCAGGATGAAGAGGTTTTATTTGGACCATAAAACATAAATTGAAATTTCGAACAAAGGAGTTAGTACTCTTCATCGCAAGCCAGAGAAGACAAAATCGGACAATCTGCTTTGAAATTTTGTTTGGGCTTACGACTTGTTGTGCTTCATTGAGGAAGGGAGACAGCTAATTTGGTCTGGAAAAGCTGCAAACATTTTCGTTAAGCTAACAACATTTTTTCAATCTCAGACACTGTTCCCTTTGTTTGGCTGAACCGAGTGTGGGCTTTTATCTTAGATTCATTGAAAACTACATCTTTCCATTCGGAGTGATCACAGTCTCTCTAACCTAATGAATGAAAGGCATGGTCGGATTCCAGAGTTTCTCACTGAAGTGTCTTCCTACTTGATGTTCGTCACCTACTGGTAAATTACTTTGAACCACGCTGAGTTGTTTTGCCTACGATGAAGTAGAGATGATCAATTGTTTCTATTTGGGTACTATGTGTCGTTCGAGACGAAAAACGAAAAAGAGCGACAAAATTGAGCTACATTGCTCAAGAAGTCCGCGATACTTGAGCCTTTCGTTCCCGAAACGGCCCAATAGCCTCTTGCAACAGAACGGATACAGTGCTTATTTGTACGCGAAACTCGAATGGAACTACAATTGTGCAATGCGTGTAGTAGCGGTCTGATTCTTATATTAATGACAGATTTCTTACTATCGAAATAATGCTATAACCTAAATCAATACAATCTCTGGTGATTGACAGTTTTGCTGGATGAACACATTCTAGGGGTTGACAAATTATAAAAAGTACACAGATATCGATCCAATTAACAATTGTTACTTTGAGACACGGCTTGGCAGATATTATTAGAAGAGAATAGATCCTTGTAGTCCATCTTTTAGAGCACGTGTTCCTCAGGCGTAACTGGCTTCTGTGTGTTGGTTCAAAACTTCGCCGGGGTCAATGAATTTTCATATTTGGACCAGTTCACATTTTTCAAAACTGCCAACCCGTATTCAGTAATAAAAAAAAGTCTATACACTCAACCAGGGCATATCAGCCGTGTCATAGGGAGATCGCACCTTAGGCAGTGGCAAAATGATCGGCAATGTGAGCATCAAACCTGCTGGTCTTGGTTTCGAATCTTGCCGACACTGATCATTTCCCTTTTGTTAGCCTCTAAATGAGCGCAATCTCATTCGTAGAATATCGTGCCGTTTAAGAATGATAAACAAATAAAGTGAAAATGTTGAAAAAATTATAAGCCTGTCATAGAGCAAATCATGTGTTCATTTAATTTTGGCTAGTAAACAGCATTATCCATTTGCGAAATTTACGAAGCATTTTGGTCAGTTTGACCAGTAAAAGTTTAAATTGTCCATCATATTATTTACCACGCAGTGCTAAAACTCAAGTCACCATTAAAAACCACGAAAGCTCTGTAAAGCCGTAGGTTCAGCATAATACCCTTTGTACTAAGGCATCTATCGAGAAACATCGATGGCTGGAGTTAGTAGCTGTGGTAGACGAGTTTCCTCGCCCAAAGCCAATATCCACTGGGTGCTACATCTTATATAGTGGTGGCTCTGAACAAGCTGCGGAAATTCAGCCCTGATAATCTGGCTGTTAACGTGTGTGACTGACCCATAATCTGGCACTCCGGGTATGCGTCCCACCTGGGACTCGGGGATCGCGTGCCACTACCAAGAAGCCCGAGGAAACAGCGGCATGATGTCTTACCGATTTCTAGTGGTTCTGCTGAGAGTCCAGTCTGCTTGATGAATCATTCCATAGCCGGTAACTGCTTCGCTTCGCGTACGGAGACGCAAGAAAATCATTATTGACCATCTCGAAACTATAGTTCTTCTTAGGCCGGTCTAATCAGTTTCGCTTAGCTTTTCAAATCTCGATGAACCTGCAGCAATAACTAGTAAGCCATGTTTACAACCCGTTCATATATAATAAAGCACTATATAGATGAGACAAATCTGTACTTGTGCACAAACTGAACAGAAGTGTGAGCTGGTCCAGTGGCAGTGGACACAACAACTGGATGATAATCTTTTCTTCACAGGGTAGTTCTCTCCCACTGTAAAAATGAATGGCTATTTTAAATGATGATGTTTGAGAGGTTTAAGAAAAAGTTAAAGCAGTTACTATTTTCGGGATGAACGGAAGACAATAAACAAGGAGTAACGACCGTTTTATATCTACTCCACATCAGCTCTATCCCTATGAATAGCTAGCGTAGATAGTAAATTGGTTATAAACTACTGGTTTGTTAGTGTATCTGTTCTAACAGTAAGAAAAAGACTTTTGACAAAAGCATGAGTAACAAGGCGTCGTAATAGGCAAAGCAAACCGTTGCATATTGTTAAACTGAAACTTGCTCAAACGGTAAATTTTACGAGGTCAGATAGGACCAGATTTCATTCCGTCGCGGAAAGTTCGCATCCGGAAAATATGTTTTGTTTGATAATTCTAGTGCAGAGATTTAAATGAAACTGGATTAAACAAATGTTTTCTAAACCACAGCTGACAAAAAGCAAAAAGAACTTTAAGTATGATTGGACCGGAGACATTTTGGAAATACCTATAAATTACAGGTACACAGTGAAGTCGAAAAATTTGCTTAAGTTTCACGTGGTGCTAAGACGTGGATGACATCCACGTGTGATTTCGAATCCCGCCGAGACACGGAATTTCTACCGTTTTGCTCACCTCAACACGTATAACGGGAAAGCCAATATAGCGTCAATAATTCACACATTTTCAGGACAAATTCACTACATTTCTACTCGGGCCTGAGGCAGAACGATCATTTGTTTTCCTACTGGGCTAAGAACAACCAAACAGACTAAGTTAATATTTGGAGTGCGAATATTGTAACTAACTGGCTATGTGAAGCTTGACTTGCAGCCTAATTAGTAAGGTGACAACACTCATCCGCCTAAAACAATTACATTATCTACCGTCTAATGCTCCGTCATCAAGATGCAACTGAACTATGACTTGGAAAACCTTTCCTGTGGTCTACAAAGCAGCTAACGCATGACTTCCTAAACTTACGAGGGTGACTGTAATCAAACGTTGGAAATCATTGTTTGATTACCAGAAATATTTTTACGGTGCCGTTATAATGGCAGTTCAACCCGTACAGTTCCATTTCATGTACTGTTTTACCTCTGCCAAAGGCACTAGTTGAGATGCAGTAAACGTGCTCCGTACATAAATCGTGCAGTGTTGCAGTATTGGCCTCACTTTTCAGTCTCGTTACGGAAAAGGCTTATTTCAAACTTCAAAATCGTACCGATAACTTTTCGCAGTCGCCTAGTGACTTCCATTCAGTGTTCATACAAACAGTTGGTAGCGCAGCTCACAGTTCTTTTCTATGAAGTGTAACTGAATTGATGGGAAAGCATTATCTACATATGATAATAATCGTAAATATACGTCCAGGCATGAGCACAAAAGAGACAGTATGATTAGAGGAATAGGTTCGATCAGAATGCCATGTTAAAGATGACCTTGAGGAAAACAGAATTATCTCAGTGGGTAATATCTGGCAGAGTGACCAGCAATATCGAAGTTGCTGAGCACTTTATAAAACAGTCGCGATGGAAAAAAAACAGATAGAAATAAGGCGCATGTTATCAGCGTTCTTTCAACAGCATAGGTAATTGTTTGCCCGTGATCTCCATGGTATTATTGACCAAACAATAATCGTCCTTTCAATGTAACCACAAGTGTGCACGTGACAGGTTTTCTATCAACTTGTTCAGTATTTCGGACAAAATACAAGCTCCCTCTTACAAAAGGCACTACTTTGAATAGAGGAAACAAACAAATGTTATTGGCAATCCCACTGTGTTTTGTCTCTTCATCAACCAAGGAAAGTGCAAAATTGCAACTAAGCAATAATTTTGAAAGTTTGCCATCTGGCTCAGTTAGCAAGCCCCAAAAACCAAATTCAGCTCGTTCACTAGTCAAGGTTACTTGTTTGTACTCACATCTTTTGTTTGTTGTATGTACTTTAAATGTGTCCTCGTCCTATGTGCTAAGCTCTTTGACTGTCAGGTCGCAGTGAAAACAAATTTTAAACCCGAGGTCAGTTCACGGTGTAGCTCATTCATTAGTGCTCTTTGTGTATTCTTACATCACCCTAGTTGCTCATCACGATCACTGTTAATCCATTATGATTGAGGCTTTCTACAAGAACCATTCATTTGAAAGTGTCGCATTGCGTGAACGAAGGATACACAAGTTAACCAAAATGAGCCGTGCCAAAATTGATGGGTGAAGTGTTTTTTGTCCAGTTCTTGTGAAGAGGCATCAGGTCAGTGAACCAAAGCAGTTAGTCAATTTATCGTTTCCGATTGACCGGAAGAACTCGAAATACCCAAATCTATACAATGTGGGCTACTGCAATCAATAGAGTATGTAAAGGAAAATAAAGGTCAGTTTTCAAAAATTCTGTTCATAGCGACGGGAATTTCAATAACTTTTCTATCTCTAACGACCGTAGTGGGGTTGTGGAAATAATGCTTGATTACCATACCATTTACAGCTGTCGTGGGTGAAAGATGGGACACTTTCTGACAAAACCTGTTGAATCTATCTCATTACTGGTTTACGTATAGGCAACAGATTAGTTGCTAGTTGTGAAAAAGGGACAATTTCAATTTGGTTTGAATAACCGAAAATACAAATGTGTACTCACATTACATCTTGTAGAGGGAATACAGATTATTGTCAGTTTAGTGACGATTATATGGAGAAGCGAGCTGTCCCTAAAACTTTTAGTAATTAGCTTTGTAACAAACCCTGCTGTGACCGTGATATCCAGGAAGCTTCTTGGAGATAACAGTGATACGTGGGGACTTGTTATTGTTTACTTGAGGTGTACTGTATCTACCTCGTCTGAAGTTAATTTGAAAACACCTAACCTAATCATAATATTGAGTGGCTTTGGATAAAGTTTATTGTGGTTGCTGCTTACTGTTATTACTATTACATGAAACACTTATGGTAAACAACGGTAGGCCATTGTGCACTATTCGCACTGCTTAATAGTCATTTGAAAATAACCCACTTCGAATAACTGTATTATGGTTTTGATGAAACTGCACTACCGTTTACTTCCCAATTCTCACTTGAATCAGCAAACGAACCCTGGCGGAGATGCTCTTTGTTTGTGTTCTCTGTTCTGCCAACTGATCAGTGATATGCACACTGAAGTGGCTTGTATTCTATTCGAAATTCTGGCCATAGCTGGCTCCGTGTTCGGGCCACCGTCACATTCGGAACCCATGCATTCTTGGATAAGCACCCTCTTTGACGAGTCTTGGGATTTGTTGAAATGTTATGACCCATTGATGCTTAATCGGCTGTCATCTCACGCGTGTGCTAAGCTGCATCTGATCTGTATCATGCAATCGGAAAGTCCACTCTCTTGTCCCGTGTCACTGATTCGATCTCACCTTGAAGATATCGTCCGTACACTGTTCCTTATTGATTGGCTCACATATATACGACCACAGTTACGTGAGAAATATCGCTTGCACGGATTTATTGAACTTCTGACTTGGTTCCGACCGCATCGAGTGTTTAGCTTATTCCAATGGCTTCGCACGCAAAACTTAAACGTCGTCGAGGTTCGGCTATCCAAGTGTGTGATTGTGGCACTAGTCAGTCGAATTCAAGCTCGAACGACAGGTCGATCAAAAGCCAGCTGGGCGGAACCGGGCAAATACACAGAACTGCGCGCAGATGATTCGGTAGACTAGTTGGCCGGGATCGAAAGTCGACTGGGAAACGGGAAAAACTTTCATACTGGTTTTGCCGTCAACTGCTGCTACAAATATTTTCTTCAATCATGTGTGACATGGTGAAATGGAAACTCCGTGCTCTTTGTGTACCGTTCTTCTTACCTTTCGGAACAGTAGAAATTTAAACTGGAATTCAGCCATAGTTGTCACTTTTGGTAGCCTCCTTTTCATATTTTTCACCACTATGATAAGTGAGACTTTCTTTTTGATTTTCTCTCTTAAAAAGATTTTTACAATAAGCTATGAGAAAACATTTGGATTCCCCTCATCAACGACACGGTCAACGGTTCTTTGAACTGAACTGGACTGAAGAGAGTTTGTGAGTAGTAAGAGATAACATTTACATTTAATTTTATGCAATAATCTAAACGTTAAAAGCCATTCACGAGTTTCACTATTTTGGTCAATTAAAAACTTTGTAAAATTTGCCAAACCCAAATATGTAATATAATTCATAACGCAGTATCAAAGCCCAACTCACCTTTGTAAATCATGGAAGCACTGTACAGCTGTTTCTTCTCGCTTGTTATCAATAATCAGAAGCACAAGTCCACCACGTTTTGTAAATTTAAACTCCTATCACTCATGCACATGATATTCAAGTTCTAGAGGTAGTTTATAACGCAGTGGCTTCGACGTAATTAGGCTCCTTCAGAAACGTCATCCACTACGAGTCGATCACTATGCAGGAAACGGGTTGCATTCGTTCTAAGTCAGTGATAGAAGGATGGCATATCATATAGGCTGAAAGCTATCCCCGGTTGCCTAGTGGCTTAATTTTCTACTCACAGTTGTTCAACCCACGTTCTAGTACTAATAAATGCTTGGTGAATGTGCGCTGCTGACGAGTTCTAACCAGGATGAAACTGTTGTAAAGTGCTTCCACGATATTCAGCGGTGAATAAAGCGGTACTACTGCAAAAAGAATTATGTTAGAACTTCTTAAGAATAAGTTAAAGGTATTCCAAGACAGAATCTTAGGTGTCTCAGGAAAAACTAACCAGATGTATGCTTCAGAAATGGAAACACTTGACTGTGTGACCTAGCAACTCGGCTCTTGGATTTAGGTTGATGCAACCGTGAAAACCCTACCAAAAACGCAGATAGTTTAAAGTGATAACGGTTATTTGGAGTTTCTGAGTGAGTCAAGACAATCGATTTGAAGATTAATATTGTTTTATGCATACAAAGCACTTGTTCGAAAATTCACTCAGCTTACTGACCACGGTGCTGCGCTGCGCAAAATACTTCACGTATTATTGGGAAAAGCGAGTGGTTACTGTCTTTCCGCGGCATCAGCATCATGGTGTATCCAGTTTACAGCTCAGATGTCCATCTAATCTGTAGTCCTTGGGGAATTCTGTCTGGTTCGCTGAGTGCACAGAGATGACAATATCTATGCGTCGGCAACCAAACTCATGCCTTCATAGAATGAAAACGGAGTAATAAGGGTTAATATGTGATACAGTCTGTTATGAAAGGCAAACTGAATAGGTGTACCGAGGTGCAACGAACAAATCTAAGCACTATCACTTGGACTGATCCAACAACAAAAAAGGTTCAAATTAGTTTTGTTTTGTAAGAGTTAATCCCGGGCATTAGTAAATCATTCGGTCTTATTCTTAAGGATCAATCTCCTTTAACACGACAGTAACATTACTAGATAAAAAACAGTGATGCTAATTCGTGTTCATATGGGACTGCCAGTTTTTGTTCGTCTGCGAACACAGATAAACCAGACTGTGTAGGTGCGATCAGGTCTGATTACTCTAGCCTCATCCGGTATGCAGTTTTTTCAAGAGCAGTAATGCGAAGCGTCTAGTTCGCCTAATCAACTTTACTAACAATCCAGAGATAAATTTGTTTGGCAGATATTTCAAAATTAGATGGAACCACGGGGATGTACATCCAACTAGGTTGTGGGTCTTTTCTTAACCAAGGATGAGAATTAGTTCGGGAGTGGCCACATTAGTCGGTTGTCGAGCATGTTACGAATGCTACTTTGGGCTGCTTAATCTTTCCGTCTCCATTTTGGGATTTATTTAGTGACAACAAGTTCCCTATATTAGGTTAATTTCGTGCGGTACGCGCTTTTCCGTAAATAGCCAGCTTTTTGTTGTGGGCTACATTTCGTCTTATTTTTGAGCGCTAACTAGGACCTAGTAAATTCATTGTGAATTTGAGCTGACCAAATTGTGTCCGAAAATACCTAGATGAGTAACACAGCCGGCTATCACCTGTGTAACCGGCTTCTTTCGGGTAGGTAGGATAACTCAAGGAATGCATTTCAATACTGCTTTCATACACAAGCCACATTCCCCACGTTCTGAAACACTTGTTGATCGCTCTGATCATCAAAGCTAATTGTTGCAGAAAAACATTTTTAGAAGTTACCAAGCTAAAACAGCACAAGAATATACCCATATCGCAGGAAAACCTCGTAGAAGCACAAATGGAAAAGACTCACTCAGCGAAAAATATGGACAGAAAAAGTCCAAGTAGACTAAACCCTTTACCCTGCAACATATATCATTACTCTGTCCCCGACGACCGGGTGTAGCACACCCGTATACTTTTATACAGGACAAAAGTGTTTATGATGATTTTTGGAAGTAGCCGGAACGTCATAACACTCATAACACTCACTCACCTACAGCTTGAATAATCGATGGTCAGGAACAAACTCATCCTGTTTGGAACAGCGAAAAAGGACAAGAAATTCCTGCCCGAGGAGGTCCAGCGAAAGAAGGCTCCGTCCTTCAACGAATCGGTGTTATTGTTCAGGTCGGAAACAAAGGTTGGCAATTGCCAGAGCAACAGGTGGAAAATGTATTGCTCCTGAGCACAATGCACAATCGCCCAAACACAGAAAGATAAACTGAAAGAAAGAAACCGGAGATTGTGCTTTATTAAGACAAAACCGAAGGAGGCGTAGAAGCCATGGACCAAATGACAAAGGCATCCTCTTTCAAGCGAAAAACTAAAGGGTGGCTTTTAGTGATGCTTCGCAACATTGTTAACTTGGCATCAATTGCAGCAAGAGTGGTGTTTATAAATATTCAACCAAAACAATGTCCAATGAAAACAACAGATAACGTTTCATTATTGACATTGCACATTTTCTCACCCTCCCTCAAATACAGAGGCGATTCAATCTGAAGCACCAAGATATTGTGAGGTAGAACATCACCAGTGTTTTGAAGTCTTTGCAAACACTTGAAGCAGGTATCCGAACCAGTTCAACCTGCACTCCCTCAAAGAGGGCAAGGACAACTGATGTCGCTCCCACTTCTGTTACAAAGTAGAGGAGATGTGCTTTGTGTCCGACTATAAAAGACAAGAAAACGAAATCTCAAAGCAATAAATTTAGTGAACAAACTTGGAGGGAACATTCTGATTTATTATGTAAAAACTGTGCTACTGGAGACAATTTTTCATGTGAACTTTTGGCAGTTCTGCGTTCAGTGGTTTTTTTGGTCACATTTAGTTAACTCTATTATTGTTGGTACCCAAATACTTTCAGAGTACTTATTCAATGTTCTTGATCACACAAACTCAATTAATTAACTAAAGCCTAACAGAAAATGTTCAGAAGCCAGTTTATTATTTAGCTGCTATTACATTATGCACGGGCGTGTTACACCCAGCTGCCAGGGTCCATAGAATAATGTTTA
The DNA here is from genome assembly GCA_948099385.1 of Fasciola hepatica. Classification (NCBI taxonomy): domain Eukaryota; kingdom Metazoa; phylum Platyhelminthes; class Trematoda; order Plagiorchiida; family Fasciolidae; genus Fasciola; species Fasciola hepatica. Next base: position 12,711,882 of record CANUEZ040000019.1, read on the forward strand.
GCCCCCCAAAAATGGGCCACTTTCGCATGCTGCATAAAATTGCACCCTGCAAGTTGCTTGTTGTATCCCGAACCTAATCAGAAGGAAAGCACGATTGTATGGTTGAACGTGTATTCGGCAGCGTCGTTTGGCAAACGAAAGTTTAGGCAAGCAAGTGATAACGCAAACGCTCATGCAAGTGCGTGAGTCAATGGTGAATGCAATCGAAAGCGTGGGACAAATGTGCAGTTTGATTAAGTCGTGCAACACGTGGTTCGATCTGACTGGTCAGTACCGCCCGGGACGAAGCACGACGAATTTCAGCAGTGTACGTTTTGTGTACGACTGCAAGCGTGCGCCATCGTTGCACGGGATCTAGATCAAGAGTCAGTGTGCGTGCGCACATCAGTGTTCTTCCCAAATGCCTTGAGGATGAGATTAAGCATGATAAAAATTATTGGAAAGACCATCGAGATATCAGCAATAAAAGTGGATCTCCGGGCTTATCAGCTCCGGTCGCCTGGGCAAGGCTTGGAAAATCACAGCTAATATAAGAGTAGCTCTACCCAATTAATGCTTGAATGAACACTATGCGCTTGTCGGTTGCTCAGTTGTTAGTCCACCGCCTAGTTACTGAAATAGGGTTGCTATGTGTCTAGAATTTCGTTTTTGAGCAGGCTTTATTCAATTTGGATGGATGCATTAGCACCTTTATTTGTGCTATTGCTGTTACTGAGAGAGGTTTCTTGGACCAAGAGAACTCCCGTTGTGCCGTTTGCCGTCACGGACGACTTCAAATCAACTGGGTTTGCCCGGAGAACTAGCCTGAATGCACGAGAAGCACGCACTGGCTGCTAAATCCTGCCGATAGGTGGTAATGTTGGCGAAGTTGAAAGTATTTGGAAAACACAGGTTGGCGAACAAGCTTGTTTTCAGTGATTCTTAATCATGCCAATACAACACAATATATAGGACTAGATGCATAAGGGATACCGTCAACAACAAAAATCGTGTCAGGGATCATCGTTAGTCCATTCACACCTGGTTTTCGGATAATCCTGTACCACACAAGGTGTGAACGATGATCCCTGACACGATTTTTGTTGTTGACTGTATCCCTTATGCATCTAGTCCTATATATTGTGTTGTATTGGCATGATTAAGAATCACTGAAAACAAGCTTGTTCGCCAACCTGTGTTTTCCAAATGTGCTCTGGGGGATTTTTCGGACAACTGAAAGTATTTATCGATGATACACCGTGCATCACAAATGATATTGAAGGACACAAGTTGACGGTAAATCGTATGTACCTATCTGAGTTTGAATGAAGCTAGCGTTTATCGCAGCAAGTGGATGACCTACCTTTTCACGCTCTTTAGGTTATCTCTGATGACGCTAGAATGAATGTACTCAAAAACTGAACCGAAAATTGTTGTTTTACAAGCATCGGGACACAGTTGTCCTACAGACTCTACATTCTTCTAAATAAAAATATTATTCTTCTCGTAAACATGCTATCCACAGGTGCGAAATGAGCAGAAGTTATTAGTCACGAGACTCATAGCATCGATTTTCCGTTTGCTAACTATAGGTACATGTCATTTATAAAACTTCTATTAGTAAATTAGCCCGCTTGGGATGAAGTAACTTGCTATAGTGAAAGACAGCTCGGTTTTTCATTCGAATCAGTCACTACAAAAAGTGCCTGATCATAAGCTATTGTTATTATTGGTTTCTTCGCTAACCTGGGTTACTGGATTACAATTCAATGGCTCATCTCAGAAGAGAAACCCCACAGCGACCCGTGGAACTTGGGCGGTGTGCGATCATTCTACACGGTATGGTGACAAATGGGTAACGAACTTGTCGAGGAAACTAGGTGCAGCAGACCGAGTGTCGATAAGTTGCAGCATTCTAATGATTAAGTCTTTGTTTATTTTTATCAGCTTGCAGTCTCTTATGGTTACCAGTTTTTAACAGTGAACTGACTGACTAATTGTAAGCTGATTGTCTCCACTTTTCTTTTTATCGGAATTTGATTCCCACTGCTTCATCGATTACCGTACTCTCCCGACCAGATGATCAATCATAAACAACACTGAACCAACAAGACGTTCCCATGGAACTGGAAGTACAATTTACGTGTTCCATTGATTGTATCGTGGATACGACGTAAATTCTCTAGTTGATGGCGCAGTTCAACTAGCCTCATGTGAATACGTGGGGCAGATAACCTAGCACAGTTGCTGTTATTTAGTGAGTAGTGTTTTTGATAGTATATGGCTTGGAAGAATGTGTGAACCGTGAGATGGTTGCGTTGACTTGGTTTGACAAATTTACGCAAAAACAGCACTTTCCAGCAGTAAATTTTGACAAAACTCTACGTCGCAATATGGCTCGATTCATCTATATGATATAAATTTCACGCCGGCTTCAAATCAAGCGTGATCTCAAAGCAGCAAAAACAAGCACAAAAGTGGGATTTATTCAAAATAGTATAGCAGCCAACAGTTGCAATGAATATTTCTTTCATGATTGTATACTTTGTGATCTGTTATACTACCCAGTTGCCCGGTTTGTAGTAAGCCTTTGTGTTCGAGGATTTGTCTCTAGGCTGTGCGCAGCCAGTTGCCTCCTGCAGGACAGCAGCTTTGGTTCAGATGAGCTAACGGCCATTTGTATGGTTCATTCATCTCTTCTGGAAAACCATGCCGGGTAAAAGGAACAGGATGAAGAGCTATGGCCTTATTTAGTGATGGGCCACACTTGCCACGTCACAGTCCCGTCAGCAGATTTGCGGCATTTCAGAGAGGAGAACGCTAGTCGAGCGGAAATCCTATAGTATTCTGGAGCTCTGCCACTGACCGTCCACGACATCTTATTTAGTAAGTACGCTTTATTCACTTTCAATCACTGGAGTGCCCGTCCTTCTATCCGCGACCGAGAGACGCGCCCTGCAGCAAGTACTGATACTATCCACAACACATCCCTGGGCTACGGCCAGGAACGATTGCACTGTAGCTCAGTAGTTTCATGGGTAACAAAAAAATCCCAGAATAATTATAAACAAGAAAGATGTAATTATATCACCGCCGTTTTTACAAGACAAAAACAGCCCCTTCTGTTGACCTAGCAAAGGTTTCAGCTGATAAACGTCAATAACCTTGGGAGGCTGTCAACATCTTGCATTCTTCGTTGCGTAAATGACTCGAAACTAAGTGTTTCGGTCAACTCAGAGCTGTGTCATCAGACGATGACGAACTCCCATTGACGATAAATGTTGTCATTGTGTTTGATCTGTCTGTAAATCACGAAAATTTGTGTCCGGTTCGACAAATATCCGACCACACGGTTATGCAACCGTAGCTTTGATTCGTGTCGGTTGCCCTTGTAACATACTGGGGCAGTGACCTACCTACAGACATTGTATGCTTTCAGTTTTCAACTCCGTGAGTCGGAGATAATAAGCTCTATCAGCGGGTTCCCACTTTTACGTCAACCAGAAATTAGTATGGCCACTTTGCATCCTCATTCGATTTTGCAAATCACATTAGAGTTCATGAGAAGAAGCTGACTTTGTTTTACTGGGGCTGTCAATTTCTTAGTCGTTACATGAACAGGTCAACTGAGTAGTAAGTTTGAATGACCGATGGTTCAAATCGTTGTTCGTGCAAACATTCAACGCGTCACTTTTATTGGGAAGATGACGCCTGATTAATAATTTCGGTGCTGATGTAATCGCTTGTCTGGTGATTTTTGGTTTCCTATATTTCTCAACAAGCTCCTGATAATCAAAGTCACTTTTAGCTGCTGTAATTTCTAGCCAATGTTTTCTTTCTTTCGAATCCCTCGTGCTTTGTTGCAGGGCTTCCGGACCAGACCGTATCAACATTCTAAGGGAGTACAATGCTCAGAAAATGTGACAATTGATTTATTCAAGTGTTATTTCGATAACCAGATCGGGTTATTGTTTCATCTCCCCTAGTCATACCGATGCCAGAAAGTTCCGTGTTAAAGTCCATTACTCAGATCATTCTGGCTTATAGAGCAATCAATAAACTAAACGTTTTTCAAAATGTGCTTTGGATATCGTCTTCGGTGTGCCTTCCATCGCACTGGGAAGTGACCGATAAGGCTAGTCTGGTGAAAGAAATTAGAATAGTGGCTATTTTTCTTTGGAAAAGTGGTTGCGAATCATTGGAAGTTCACTTGAGCTATTCGCTTCCGACAAGCCGTACTGCCATAGTTCAACGTACGGTGTAAATCAACATACATCTTTCTACGGCCAAACACAAGATCGGGAGATTTTAGTCTGTTTGATCTGCTTTTGATAGTATTTTCGAAGTCATTTCCCTGTGAAAGTGCACTCTTCTGAGTTTCTAGTTATATTTCCTTCTATTCTTACTTCGTTCTTTACAATTTTCCAAGTACATATTCCATTCAGAGGGTATACATTAGGTAAGTATTCTATGTGGTAACTCGTGGGAAGAAAACAAGGAAAAAATTCCGTCGACGTGCCCCCATTTTGGTCAGTACATGTAAACGAGGAAAGTAAACTGATATTTTGCTTAAAGAGTGGACTTTTTGGAACGCTGTTCAAATGGCAATACTTGAAAAGAGAGTGCATCAGCATAGCCCCAGCCAAAAACTGCGTAAATCAAAACATCAAGAAAACCAAGACTGCAGCACTATACATTAATTCTACTGTAGAATTCATTCTAAAAATGGGTTACGTGGATAAGAATAACTGGTAGATCACACGTGGATAGATATCGGATGAAGTGTCATCGCGTATACAGAAGGCGTGTTTGGCTTTTGTCAACCTCCGTCATCTTTGGCCCCACAGTGACATCCGAATGTCTTTTAAGGGTAGAGTGTACACTGCGGCGGTTAGGTCCGTTCTTTTATACGGCTCAGAAACATGGCCGTTGAGGGTAGAAGATAAGCGAAGACTGACGGTGTTCGAGCACTGATGTCTCCGCAGCACTACCCGAGTATGGTGGGAACACCGTATTAGCAATGCTGAGGTTCGGCGTGAGGTGTTGGGAACCAGAGGTCAGTCTCTGGATCAATCTAGACTAGAATCTAGACAGGTTAGGGTGGTTGGGACATGTGTTACGCATGCCCATCGATAGACTTCCTCAGCGTACACTGTTCTCTGAGGCAGGTGGTGATTGGAAGGTAGGTCGAGGTGGTCAGTTCATGACATGGCAAAAAGGTGTGGAAACCTTAACCAATGGACTTGGCCGAGTAGGACGTGTTAGACTTCCAGGTTGGGGTCCACGTGATCCGCCTACCAAATGGTTGGAGACTAAGTAATATGGCTAGGTGTTGCGGTCAGTGGTGTAGTTGCATTCGGACTCTTTCCTTGTCGTCTTGGTTTCCCCTTGATACCTTAACTTTTTTGGATCTTTATCGCTATGCTTCGATTCTTTTCGTCCTTTACGTGACGATGCTGGGAGGTAGCAACCGAAACCAGAAGCACAGAAGTGCGAGGTTAGTGATTGAATAAATTGAAACTGAAACGTTAAGGGATCTCAGTGGGCTTTTGTTGTACCTGTCCACGGTGATCGTTATTACCTAGAGCTACTCAATGTATGTATCCACGAGGCTGCACCGGATGGTGTCCCGTGTGATGCTTTGTGAATTATCAAAAAATCCACCATGTAACACCAAGACGTAATAGCGAACTAATGAATTTACTGTTTCGCCTTTAAATGTCTCCAGCAAGTCAACTTCCGACTATCAGCGGGGAGCGAGTGGCTAGCATGCCGGTGTTGTAGTATTACTTAGATAAGATTGGCTGAACCTGGGGCAGAAAACCCGATAAACAAAACTCCAAACCAGTGGGCAGTGAAACGCATTACTTCACGCATGTGGAACTTCGTTATAAGTGCAGTCTGGCAACAAGAGTGCAGTGACTTACTGCAGAATGAGTTAGCCCCATCCGGCGCCATGTGCAAGCTTTTGACTGTCGATAAACCGAACTCGGTTCCGATCCCTTGTTTGCAAGCACTAGCTGGCACTGGGCAAATTCATTCGTAACTTCTGTGAGTTGTCTGTTCTGGGTGATTATCGGATTCAAATGCATCTACGTGAGAATTATCAGCCCGTGCAACAACTGAAGAACTAACAGCAGGCTAGCCTTTCGCTTTGAGCTGTATTTGTTCAACGTGGCGTCTACGGCTTTACAAATCGTCTAGGTCCGAAATACTGACCAGTCGGTTTTCGTTTTGCGTAATGACAAATAAGTTTGCTGTCCGAAATTCATTGTCTCTGAAACAGCAAAACATTAGCATTCCTAAATGTTTCTCAAGCTAGGGCATTTAAATAACTAGCACAATCTTTCGTCAGTAGTAGCATGCGTGATATTGCATAGGAAAATCGTCAATGATACGATCTATTTCGAGGAATGAATAGGGAGCAGCGGAATGAGTTGCACTCTAAAGTATACGTCTTCGAAACACTACTGCTGGAGAATTGGATAACGAATTATGCGATGCTTCATGATCACCAAAAACTGTGAACTTCTGACCAAACAAATATTTATGCAAACGCCTAACGGTTATTGGTATTTGAAGTTGCGTGTTTGTGATAGACTTTTTCAAGCGGCTTGCTTACATCTCATTCAAAATGCTCTGACAAAACCGCGTGGGGATAAACAAAGTATACAACATCGGCGCTGAAGGCATATAGGAATGAAAAAAGAAAAAATTCTTAACAAAATTTAGAAAATGATTTCGTTTTACTCTTGTCTCTGTGGGTCAGCTCCCACGTCAGATAGGGCTCGAGAGAGTATTTTTATGGGTTCATTCTGGACGAGAGGTGTCGAAATTCAGATCTGGTGGGTGAGACACAGAACTGCAAAGAGATAAGTCAGAGTGTAGTGGATGCTTTTGAATGTGTAATACCTTGTGGTCCAGGGCTACGGAAGACTTGACATGTTGTTTGACTCGTTCATTCAAAAGAAAGTCAAAGGAGAGGGATGAAAAGCGACTAATATTTTCCAATCCGAGGAGAAAGGCTCTGAAGCCTTGTGTCAAGAGGCCGTAGAAATTTATGAGAGAACAATATAACAATTCCAGGGGAACACACTGAAGAACAAATCTGGAGGCAACTGTTGTCCGTGTACGAGACTGCCTGAGTCTTCTTAGTACTCCGGATACCAAGTACTTACTAGATCCCGAGAACGGCCTAAGGAACGAATAACAGGCCAGAAGTTCCTACGGTTGCCAAAAGATGGTAAATGTCAGTGGAATAGATGAAGGGCAGTTTGTATTGAAACAATGTCGTTCACGTTTACCTTTAGGAGTGACACCGGACGCGATACTAGCTAAGGGAGCTAAATGTTCAACCGTCCGCAAGCAGAGCAGTCGAAAGTGCCTTTCATTTCGCGGAAACCAGTTGTCCTTGAAGCTAGCAGACAAAAAAAGAACAGCTCTGTGGAATCGAACCACACACAAACTGCTTTGAGGTAAATGTTAATTGGTTATGTTTGTCTTATGTAACTTCTCATCATGAATTTACACATTCAAACTCAGTCACCTCCGGGTCGCTACATCTCATTTGAAAAGACAGGCGTCGTAGTTTACCGACACAGTGCTGCATTTGAGATGTCTATCGTAAATTGGTGTCTAGACTAACTCCCAGTGACTTGACGAAACTAACTCTGGGTGGGGACTTGGAATTCAATGTTACAGGATCAGTAGGGAGAAGTGAACGAGAGAGACAGAGAACACATTGTAGGCATTTAGATGGATTCAGTTTGAGCCAAATGAGAAGAGAAACATTCTATTCGAGATAGGTTTCAATCAAACTCCCTGAAATTCGAGTAACTAAAAGTAGCTTGACAAACGACAACGTCATCAGCACATCTGAATATGTTGGATGAAGAAGAAAACGGAAGATCGCTAATGTAAGTTGAAAACAGAAGGTGGAAAAGCAGTACACCCTGGAGTACACCGAAGTTTTAAAGAGAGGTTTTGAGATGTTTTGCTAGACCTTGGTTGGCTGAATTCGACCGTGGAAATAGTTCGATAACCGGAAAGGAAGTTGTGTCGGGTAGTCAAAAGCTACAAGCTTCTGTAGAAGACGAGATCGGGGTGCAGCGTCAAACGCTGAAGAATAATCAATGGGTGCTCGGAGGACAGATCGCTCAGAGTTGTTTGAAGATTTAGTGATGGAATGGACCAAGCAGGGGACAGCGTCAACGGCGGATCTTTTGGGTTTAAAAGCAAACTGAAATGCTTCAGATAGCACTTCGAGATGCGTTTGAAGACGGGCGAAATAGCCTTTTCGGTGACTTTAAGGGCAGCAGATGTGAGAGCAATGGGATGAAAACGTTTATCTCCACCAGGGGTGTTGGAGCCTTTAGGAATGGGAATGATGGTAACTGGAGGAAACAGATCAGGAATCAAACATCTGAATAGAGACTCGTTTATCAAGATAATGATCGGTGTGGCAAGCTGAGCAGCACCGTTCATGAGAATCGCTAGAGGAAGGCCGATGACATTTTGGATTTTCAAGGAATTTTAAAAATGCCCTCAGGAAAGAAATGCTCAGGTTCTGCAGAAACGCAAGGGAGGGCTCTCATTGGGGGATGAGTTAGTTCGCATCTATCTTATCTTTTGTGTGCTTCTTCTTCTGGCCACTAACGTCTTATGCCATGTAAAAGAAGCTTAGAATTTTTGGTCTGCAGAAACTCCTTGCCAAAGGAAGCATCCAAATGTTTTATCTCTGCCTTGATCAACAGCGAAAGTTTCTTGACTCCTGAATTTCGACGATACTTGTATCCGATTTCCTTTTGTCTTCTGAGTGCTTTGACTGATGGCCAGGCAATCCTGTCACCTGAGATGAACATTGTCGCTATGGGGCAACACAAGCTGAAGATGGAATATAGGGTTTCCGTAAACACTTTTTCAGCCTAGAAGACTGAGGGCGTAGAGAAAAAATCATGAAAAGGCAAAATCAATGGCTGCACTTAGAAGGGACAAGTTGTGAGGAGAAAGATTACGAAGGCGGGATCTTGCTTGGTTTGAAAACGTGAATAATCTTTGGGCAGTGTGGGGATAGATTTTTGGTCTCAGAAGAGGCAAGCTATAAACACTTGAGGAGAGAGGAGCTTTCAATTTAAGGAGAAAAGCGAGAGTGAAAGATAATGTCCTTGTCTCATACAGAGTTTCCTCTTATGGGAGAGGTACTGATATCAATTAGTCCAAAGGGTAGGGTATTAGCAGGATTAAAATCACCAAGGGTCATTTGCAAATGTTCTTCTGGGTGGGGAGCTAGAAATGGCATAAAAGCGTCGTAAAAAGAGGATATATTGGGTTATACACAAAAAGACTCTACAGTAGTGATGGTGGTTTTGAAATAAGCATATCTAGGGGAACACCGTATAAAAAGACACTCAGTAACGTTTGCAGAGTATTTGAAAACAGCAGTAGACTTGTCACTCCATGCTGAGTTAACGTGGGTCACCACCGTACCTCCGTATTTTTTTGTTCTTCAGCACCCGATCTTGACGATAACACTGGAATCCGTCCGTGCGAATCAGAGGGTGATCAACTTTTTTGTCCAGCCAAGATTATAAACGCCTACTGCAGATGTATGAACGAGAATCCGTGTCCGTAAATGCCTGTTAAATCCGACAATTTCAACAAGAGAGAACGAACGTCAGCAATGATCACAGACGGCACCGTCATTCTACATGGAATAATGGAGTTAAGCGTGGCTTGCCAACCAGCGAGTTTCCGTTTTTTAGTCCAGTTTTCCTTTATAGTAGTCATAGGCGAACGACATACATTGACTGAACATAGCGTTATTCTTAATATCCAAAAATTCCACTAGAGAATACGAACAGCGTGTAGCCATGATGACTGCGTAGGTTAATAATAAATACACTTCGTCAGAAACAGGAGAAAAAACTTAGCGCAGCCAATCAAAGAGCGCGTATTTTCTGTTTATGAACACCTTTGTTCATCTTTTATAATCCTCTTCAAAATAAGACTTTCCTTCCACAGTTTTTAAGAAAGACACCAATGCCAGCAGGTGACACATTGGTAGTAACATTTGAAAGATCTTCAGTAGAAAACGGTTTGGGAATAACACCGGGTTGTAGGTGAAATAGAAGTTTACGGAGTGTCTTCTGAAGGGAGAGGTCAGCCAATATAATATCACACAGACAACTGCTGTTTAGGAAAGGTTTGAATAAAACGAGCATAGCATTGAGAGCCCCCGAGAGCAGAAAAAATCTTATGAATGTTGGTGGGTGAGTGTAAGTCTACTGGCAGCAGTTAACAAGTTGGGTCTGGAGTAAAACCCTTGACTTTAATCATGCATCCCGGTACGATTCAACGCCTTTATGATGTAGTAAAATAGGATTAAAGGACTGATTAAAAAGGATTGGCGATGATTTTAGACGAAAAGCTTTACCTGAATAAACCAAAATGGATATTGATCATTCACAGCGCACTTGTTTCTTAGTGCAAGTATGCATCACTTCAATCGATCTTTAAAATGAAACAAGATCCTGCGAGAAAAAGCACATTTACTCAAATTCAGCCGATAACAACCACAAGTACGTGGAGTCCCCAATCAGTCTTTAACAGAGTAATAATACGTGTTGTCTGTTAGAAGACTCCACAAATGTAGTTCTTGGCGAACAGGTAGCTTCAGTCCTACAGGAATCATTCTTCGCCTTGGAAGAATGGGATCATCAGTTACCGCTTTTAATTGACTGCGCTCTTTTCCCCGCTCATCGTCACACTGGATTTTTGTGATTATTTCAGCGAGCTACTAATTACGTGCATCAATAATATCCAACAATTTATTATCCACTTGAATAACCTCGGTATATTATCGGTGCCACCAGCAACTCGTTCGTCTTCCAAATCACGGAAAATCGGCTCAACAAGAAATACACGCGATCCGCACGGCAGTGAGCTTTTAGATGCATCCCTTCATCAGAGATGACTGTGACCTTATGGAACTGTGCCAACTTTGACCACTCTTCACAAAAACTGGTTTTATCTCGCATTCCTCAGCTCACACATTTATCGGAGCACTTGGGTCATATGTGTTCAGAAACGGTGGTACAGAAAGAGATTGTGCAACCAGACGGTTTTGGTTTCTACCGGCAGGATAGGATATCAGACAAAAAGAGGACCTGAGGAGAAGTTATTACTTGCTTTATACCATCCTGATGTGTCAAGTCTAATCTTGTTTCAAATAATCATTGAACAGTAATGAGTATTTTAGTATTCAATTGTTCCTATGATTTTCGCTCTACAGAAGCACTACAATTACCCATATATGCTCTACAGAAGACAAAAGGTATGCGACCCAGAACGTATTTTTTCTATCGAGTCTCGGAGCGAACTACCAATGAAAACCCTCGATTGAATGAACAAGTGAAGATATTTATTGTATATACCTTGGAACCAAAAAAGTACCGATAAGAGCTATACACGTGAGACAAACCAAACGCGGCGGCGAAGCGAAAGTGAACCGTACGCATACAGAAAGCGAAAACCGAGTGCGCGAAAGCGAAGTTGAAAGAAACTCCTTGCTTTTTAGTTCAGCAAAGCACATTAAGCCGAAAAAACATAGCGCAGTCAAAGTTAAGCGTCAGGGAAGATCGATGAGAAAACAGATAGGAAGTGGTGTCCGGAAAATGTTCATTTTCTCCGAATGACTGAGGCCACTATAGCGCGTCCTATTTCCAGTTAGGCTAAACTGTCTTTTACGAAGCATTTCTTGATTCCTTATCAACTGAAGACCTCCACTTGACTGTCGGCGACGTTAACCGCATATCCAGCATCTTCTTTCTGGATAGTTACCACGAACTATCCCAATTTCATTCCTCCTCTCACCTGAAGCCCTTGCTTCCACCATTGATCAGTCTCCTAATAGTCAGACCAAAGATCTATTCACCATATACCCATGAAACGTGTGTGCAGTCAAAACAGATAAAGTGCTGCTTCCACTTTTTCCCGTCCGAAAATGTTTTCTTGCCTAATTAATTCTCCAGAACTGTTTTTTTCATGGTTCTTCATTATATAGCTGTAATAATCTCTACCAGTACTCTGGAGGCAAACGTTGACTTATACTGCTTCATGGAAATTATTTTTTATGCAATGACAGATTAGGCTCCCCTTATCTGAAGTCACTACGAAGTCTGAGGGAGCGCGTATTCACGTCCCAAGATAACTCCACCGTCAAGCATCATTCAGGCTTGATTAAGGCGGAAGTCAAACACCCGGAAGCATCCTTCCACGGGCAACTCCTGAGAACCAAGAGTGGCGAATGTTTAGGGAGAGGCATAGAGCTTATCTGTATGTTGAATTTGACAGACTGGACGCTGTATTTATTCACTCATCAATCGACACCTTACCTTTACATCCGACCTATACTAATATAACCATCGAGCCACTTTCCACTGATGGTCCATTTAAGCTCCTATGTATCAGCAAAGTATCGTGTACCTGGAGTGCTGGAGTCCCTCCTGCTGTCCTCGGATCCGAAGCAGGCCTTTCAACCAAAGCGATGATACCCATTATGAATCAATCTCCAGGTTTCTGTGCTACCCCGACTGTTGGATGCCTGTTGCTGTTGTTCTCATTCCAAAAGCCACCGAAACTAGTCATAGCTAAACGCTTTTACACAGTAGCCCCAATATCTACTGCACTGAGAGTGACCGAAAAGCCTGTTTTCGCAAGCTTGCCATCCAACATGAACGTTCCAGATATGTGCATTCTAGACGCTGTAGCTTCTCCGTTCGTTTTATCAGTAAATCTTTCAATAAAGAATCAAGGCCATCATGTGTATCTCTTGATTAATTTTCCGTTTTTGATTCCATTTCTCATCAAATCATAATAATTTGAACATTGAAAAAAGTTTTCGAAATGAGTAGTATGGCGTCGTATCTGAATGATTGAACAAAATTGCATGTTTGGCATTCAGACTGCATCACTTAAAGGGTGCAGTGCATCAAGCTGATAGGTATTCTCCTAGGTCCTTTACCAACAAGTCCGGACTGCTTCGAGGCGCAGTTCTTTCTCCGTATTCATTTTGTTTGCATTGATGAACTATCTGTCTTGTCTCGCTTATATTTTAAGGTACGCAGATGTCGTTCAGTGTCAAGCCAGTTACAACTCTTCTGATTTCAATACAAATAGAGAAAATTTGTATAGCGCGTTGATCTTCATACCCAATCGTCGTACAAAAAGTGTTGGTTCGACTGGTGCGGGCGGTCAAGCCTTTTACTGGGCGGGTGTTTGTGCTGAATACCGTTTGACAGGATTCACCTCTCATTCTATTGACCTGCTATCTAAGCGCTCGTGGTCCCTTTGTCTCAAACCTTGGACTCGGTACTAAATAGGCTGTGCTTGCGCATCCCTTGACTTACTCTGATGCTGTTGGTCTACGAGAAAAGACAGACTGCGCTTTGATCACTATTCAGCTACTTCCTTTAACGTTTGTCCACTCATATCAGCAAACTCAAACAATTCCAAAACCCATAATTATTGTTGTCTAATTGTACCCATCAGTTTACCCGCCTTATATTGCTCTACTGTTGTATTCCGGTACGTCCCAGTAGCTCCATTATGAAGACTCTTCTGCCCTTAAACAATTTCAACCTACTAGATCAGAACATATTTCCTATATAAGATGACGATTCACTGTCACAAACCGTCGAACCACAAACTAATTGGTCCAAACTGGCATCGGGTAACGTCTCTTCTGATTGATTGGTTAAACCATCAACCGTCTTTTGACGAGAAGCTTTTCTCGTCATATTGATCCGCTGTCCTGCGTTTTCGATTATGTTGGCTTAAAACCTGATTTGGACTCCGGACATGCAACGGCAAGACTAGGCCGTCTATCGACGATGTTATAGCCAACACGACTCCAAATTTCTATTGCGATGCTCAACGACAACCAGTCGTCTCCTCAATCCCCATTAGAGACTGATTTAATTTTATTGATAGACACACTGGTTTTAGTTCGCATGTCCAGACTCAAAGGAGTTAGTTTTTCCGAAAGAGGTAGTCGCATGAATAGCAGTGCCTTTTCAAAAATGCGGTCTAAGAAATTGACTTCAAATAAGTTGATTTTTGAACTGGCGTACAATTTTCACGATAGCCAATCGGAGTGTTCATATATGAGGAACTGGTGTTGCATTGACTGCCTCAATATTTGCTTGAATGGAACAAGTCTGACCTTGATACGGCCGTTACAGATTTCACATCTTGGTACTGTTCACAACAATTCCGGATGCGTTAAAGACTTCAATCAGTTTGAATTAACAGCTTCAGTAGTAGATCTGGCAGGTACATCCTACAACCAAGCGGTCATGTAGCTGTCCTTCCAACTGGATATCATATTCACACTGCCGCATTTCTCCGCAACTCGATACGGGCGTCACGTTTACCTTGGTTTTCGGAACGAGCAATAGAGTGAATTGTGATTCTTTCAGAGGCAACAAAATTAATTGGCATAAAATTCAGAAAAAAAGGATTTCAGTTTACCATGCAACAAACTGATTGGAGTAGGAGGAATTGAAAACATTTTGCAAGACTGTAAGCATCTTTGGTCGTGAATTTTAAGAAACATGTTATCTCTTTTGCATCATCCAGATGGTCTTAGACCATACACCCGATTTCGAAACGGCCCGTGTAGTCCTCCGCCTCTGCGGATGTAGATTTATATTAGGGGTTCAGTATAAGGAACGATCACGGTGGTATCCTTATTCGCGACGCCAAATCCATCATTGTACAGACTGAAGTCACTGAACCCCGGGCGAAACTCCGAGAGAGAACTCTAAACCAGCACACGGGGAATCTAGATATGAGTACAAGTGTAGTCTGAAGATAAGAATATGATGACGTAATGCAGAACTAGACCGTCTCAAATATCACAGGGATAAAGTAATCAACTCAACACAGTGAGTTACTTTGGTGGTAGAGGATGAACCGCTGTCGTCTGGCTTGTTCACCCTGTGAATGTCGTCAGTGTTCGGGCTTAGCTGGAAGATCAGAAGTCTATGAATATCCATATAACACTTTGTTTGAGTAAATTAGTAGGAAAGCGACGGAAGTCTAGTCAGCGGTGAGTGAATAGGGCCAACAATAATGATAACTGACGGACCTCATAGCTCTAGAATCCAGAAAAACTAAATAACTTTTTGACGCATGTATGCATCTATCTGTATGTACGTACCAAGGGTTCACAACCATATAGGCAGACGGAGGATGTGTGCTCTTTAGGAAACAGGTCATCCGTACATTTCTGATTCTCTAAGTTCATGTCACAAACCATCATTGTTCGGCACCGGTATTACCTACAGAAAGCTTCCCTTAACCGGTTCCATAAGAAGCGCCCTCATAACCTCGTTTCCTATTCCTAACCATTCCAATCCGCGTCACATTCGTTTCTTGATTTTAACTTTTAAAGGATAGTGTCGTGTTCTCTTTTTATCCGTTTTGAGCACAGTGCATAATATCAAAACAATGAGCAGCACATTTGCATGTTCAAGTCACACTCCAACGTATATTTCTGTCCCCCACCCCCACCCCGTTGCGAGTCAGGTTCAACTCGATACCGTACCACTGTTGTTAGTCGGTTACCAACTTCTATCTGACAATGGTCGTCCAAATCACTACTGAAGCACCTTCGTTCCCTGAAACTGGCCGTTTATGTCTCATTATTGGTTTCTTGAGTCCGCGCACCCACTCGCGATATCAGATGACGCACAACAAACCTTTTCACGAGTTAACAAATAGTAGCAAGCTGACCATCATTTTTTTCAAGATTGCAAACACGTTACCCTAGCATCTGCGCGACTCAGTCCGCTTAAACCCACATTTCCATCAAATATTTAATGAATGGGTAAATCAAGAGAGCACCTGAACGCATTAGTCAGATAACTGGATCAGTCATTCAAATTGTGCACGTGAGTACCACGAAGTGGATGGAATAACCGTTATTATATTTACTTTCGTGCTTCGACCGTAAAAAAGCGGGAATTCGTCTTCAAGACCAAAAATTTATCGGGAAGTAAGTTATTTCGATATGACCCAATAATAATCTTACTTGTCGTATACTGAACATGTCTTATGACTTTCTACCTTCAATTAAATTCACTGACAGTTTCTTTCCCATTACGGACGGTGATAGTACCTATGAAGCAGATTGAATCTGAAGAGGATGGGTATGCAACCAGGATACATTCCCTAAAAATGTACTGGATGTCATCGCGTCATGACAAATGGGTACGCAAGCCAGCGTTGCAATGCACTTTGGTGCACAAATGCCCTATCCGTTCACCGACGAATATGAATACAGACTGTACTTCAAGCCCCAGAAGCTATGCTCGCTGTGGATTATCGCAGTTCAGCATGCGTTGCGGTCTTGGTTAAACGAAAAGTGCACATGGTGCATATATAAAACACCAGAAACAATCAATTCACACTTACGGTGGGCCGTTTCTCCTACGAAATATTTTCTGAATTAATTGCGTACATATCGAAAAAACTTTTCGATCAGAATGAACCCATGAACGTGACGTTCGGTATCAGTTATTCTCCTACTACCACCATTTTTGTTCCGCAATAACAAGCAATTTCTGGAGGTTATAGTGTTCTAGCAAACAAAAAGTGCTAATACGTGAAGTCAAATTCAGAATGGAAACGTAAAAAAGAAAGCGGTCATATAGTCTGGAGTGAATCACTTCATGCTCTGTGCTTTGGGACTGTGTTACAGAAAAGTCAACAAAAAATGTTTCAGGGAAACGAAGTCACTCTAGAAAATTCACTTATTTAGTGACACTGGGTCTTCAACTTCTGTGGGAATGACGTATCATCCAGGATCGTTAAGGATTCAGAATAATTTGAACAGGTTTGCTTTGCGGTTGGAAAAGGACAAAATCGATATTTTGCGGCTGAAATCAGCAAATCGCTTAATCGTACTGAATGAAACCATGCAGCGTCAAGATATTCGGGGCGGGGAAAAACATTCAGTGGTATCATTTTTTCACCGGTACTCTAGACCCCATCTAGCGCAAAGCCTGAAATCAGGCAGATGTGATATATATATATATATATATATATATATATATATATATATATATATATCTGAAAGCTGTTGGCTCATCATCATCATCACCATCACGGTACAGCGCTAAATAGTAGGGCAAGCCCCACTGACCACTGCCTTTCTCACCGTGTTGCACGTTCAATTAAAAAGTATGAATATACAAGATGGACAGGGAGTGGACCCACACGGGAAGGAAAAGAAAGGAATGCTGTAGTAGCCAACACACGGAATACACAGTCTAACTGTACACACGCACATCGATCAGTCATTCTGATCCGACAGAGTGACAGCACGATCGTCACTGTTCGCGGTTCGCAGCCATATCCTTCAGTGTCTCCAGCCAACTGGTTGAGGGATCTTTTGGACCCTAACTACGAAGACGTGAAACACTTACCTTTCCTAAGTTTGCTGTACATTTTCTCATCCCTCGCCGCCACGTTATCTGTTGACCTCCACGTGGTCTCTTCCACACCCCAGGAGGGACGGAGAATAGGACGCGGTATGGTAGACGTGTGTTTGCCATACGTAACACGTGCCCCAACCAACGAAGTCTACCAATCTGGACATGCTGTGACAGAACGTTCTCTGAATTATTACCCAATACTCTATTTCTGACCTCATCGTTGCTCATTCGGCTATTCCACTCAATCCTAGCGATACTACGTAAACATCGGTGGTCGAAAACCTCAAGACGACGAATGTCCTCCGCACGTAGACCCCAAGTCTCACAACCATACAACAAAACGGAATGAACTGCGGCTCAATATGCACGACCTTTCAACTTCGGGGAAATATCAGGTCGGCGCCACAAGTGTTTCAGTCTAGCGTACACCGCTCGAGCCTTATATATCCGAGTACTCACCTCTGCTACTGTGCTCCCATCTGTCGTCACGCTGCTGCCGAAGTAGGTGAAATGGTCGACAATTGACAGCACCTCCCCATTGATCATCATGTTCGAAATCGTTGACCTCCAGTCTTGTAACATCACTTTGCACTTTGAAGGTGCAAAGCGCATGACAAATGGAGCTACAACTCTTAAGAGTCTATCTAGTGCACGTTGAGCATGTTCCGTGGATTCGAACAAGCTGACAAGGCCGTCCGCGTAATCTAAGTCACATGGCTTCTCATTATTTCCTAGTTTGACGCCTACATCCAGGAGATTTTGCAACCCATTCTCCATTATCTCGTCCATGACGAAATAGAAAAGAATGGAGACATGGGACATCCTTGTCGAACACCGCTCGTCGTTTCGAACCGGCCGGATAGTTCTCCGTAAGCCTCCAAGCTAACTTCTGCTCATACCGGGTGCGTACTTTTGGATCACACCTACGTTGCACAACTAACCGGGTTTGCGGTTTGCGACGATGACCATGGAGCTGGAGAGATAATCGCATTAAAACTAAGGCATGGTCCGACTCTACGTACGTGGACCAATAAGATCTGCAGTTCCGAACAGAACTGCGCCTCCGGTAGCTTACCGCGATATGATCAATCTGACTCAAAGTACCTGTAGAGTTAGAGCGCCATGTCACTGTGCGACACGAGCTGTGTCGGAAATTGGTGCCAGACAAGAACAGCCGACTGTTTGCACAAAACTGGAGAAGTCTATACCCGTTATCTGTACGCTGTCAGAGCTGCAGTCCGTTGGGGCGTACGCCGAGATTACAAACAAATTGCGCCTAACACAACTATCCTTTCGAAAGGCAACTGACCCCTGGAGTCTCACAGCATATAAACGACTGTTGACCGGGATCCGGTCTAAAAGGACAGCCTCAGCCTTCTCAGTCAAGACTACTCCTACATCACGTTGACCCGCAGCTCGAGCTACTTCGTCTCCTGAAGTGCGCAGAAAATACATTGATGAGATACCAGGAACAGTTGGTTGAATCACACTGCTCGAATCCTGGATACGCGTTTCACCTAAACAGCAGACATCAATCTTCAGAGAGTTCATTGTGAGGGCTAGACATGTCTGCTGACAGGCCCGCATGAGTGTACGCACGTTGAAGAAGCCGAGATCCAGAGGCTGACGAGGCCTCAGAAAATGTGAATTGTCACAACGGCAAATTTATTCGAAAACCTAGTTAGGACTATTAACTCTCCTTGATGATATTCAATTCATGTGATTATTATGAATTCGATGTTTGATTACTTGCAAAACACTCTTTCATCTGAACGGTTTTATTCCCTAGAAAGATTTGTCCATTGTGAACGCAAGTTAGTTATGTATCTCTCTGTGATTGTGTCGTTTAATTTCAGTAGTCAACAGCGATCGTTCATTGAATCCAAAACACATGCTACTGGGGATTCATAAACGAGACGATGAAAAAATAAAATTACTCTTTCATCCCCCTCTCCTCCCAAAAAAACCTTCTGAGTTATTCTTTCAAAGCCGATATATTTTATTGCATCTTATTCTTCGTTCAGTTACACACGTAATCGACGAGGAACATGGGAAGCCACCACTCAAAGCTTCATCACTGAAATGTCCCTTTTTCCGAGCGGTACAATGGGTCTGTGGCAGTGGATTATTCGTTTTCCATTGTGCTCTGTCATATCCACGTAAAAATGCGATAACCGGACTGAGGTTGTACCACAATACAATGAGCGAACTAGCTGCATTCATAATCAAGACAGAAACGAATTTTCCTTGAGCCCAGTCAATTAATCAGATATTAAACGTGTTATCATCAGTGCAACGGTAGTTCGATCCACATCAGCTTCAACAACGATTGACTCCGCATCCGTTCTGGTTTCCATCACTCAGCCGGAGCCCCAATCGGAAATTTTGAAAAAAACCAAGAGAAAGATAAAAGTAAGAACTGGACTATAAGTAATACGAATTAACCAATAAACAAAGCATATTCACACACGAACGACAGCAACCCTGATACCTAGCCATATGATCTTGTGTCATTCAACACTGAGTATATGGATCCCTTGGGCACCATGTAGGATGTCCAACACGTCCTATGTGATCTAGTCAACCGGTCAAGCTTTTCATACCACTCTCCCATGTCACGTACTGCCTTCTTGCTCATCATTCAAACGCTACCCGCACTAGCGAATATTGCACGTCAAGGAAGCTTATCGAAGGACACAAACAATAAAAGTCTCAAGCACCTTGGTCTAGTAAGTTTTGGTATTTCATTCACTGATTTCCTGCATGTCCGGTAGCAGGGCATCTTAGGCTACTTCAGTGGAGACTGAGATTCCCCCATTTATTGACTGAACAGATCAGAGGAAATTTCTAGGTGTCACCATCAGCAACATCCTTGCATTCACAACCGTTTTAAATCGACCTGATAATATCATTTGTAGTTCTCTTCTTGATACTTGGGTAACCTTATTTACAACTTTCGACTGAGTCACTCCCTAAGAACAAGCAACGAAAACCATTGGCATCCTGTGTATGGTTACTGGTCGTTTGAACAGAACTGAATATTCAGAGCTTTTGCCGATCTCAGCCATCTGTGGCGTCGGCGTCACATCCGACTGTCAATCGAGGGCCGAGCGTAGACTGCGGTGATTAGATCAGTTCTTTTATACGGTTCAGAAACATGACCGTTAAAGGTAGAAGATAGGCGAGGACTGTCGTTGTTTGGGTATCGGTGTCTGTGAATCATTGCCCGAATATGGTGGGAATACCATATCAGCAATGCTGGGATTAAGCGTAGGGTGTTGGGAATCAGTGGTCAGTTTTTGGAACAATTACTGAGTCTAAACAGGTTGGAATATATGTTATACATGTCCACCGATAGACTTCCCCGGCGTACGCTGTTCTCGCAGGTAGGTGGTGGTTGGGATATAGGTCGAGGTGGTCAGTCCGTGACATTGTAGAAAGGTATGAAAACCTTAACCAGTGGAATTGGCCAAGTAGGGCATGCTAGAATTCCGCGTTATGGCCCATCCGACCCGCCTCTCAGGTGGTTGGAGGCATTAGGTGTTATGGCTAGGTGTCGCGGCCAATGGCGTTATTCCATTCGGACCCTTTCCGCTTATTACTTTGTTTTCTGTTTCTTTCCACCATATGCTTCTATTCATTCTGCCCTAAACTCGACGATGGTGGGAGGTAGCAGCTGAAATCAATGCACAAAAGTGTGAAGGTAATGATTGAATTGCACTGAACTGCACCTCAGTACTACTGATCGGGTTTTCCCAATACACGCGACCAATGTTGTGAACAAATCGGTGTTCGAATAGCGATCACCTTGCATCCTCCATCTAGTGGTCAGGTTTCTGAATCGGGGAGAACTTGCAAAAATACACATGATTGATATTAGCAAAAGTCAATCATGCCTTCTGTGTACCCATATCCGGTCTCCAAGTGGATAACAGCTGATTAAATAACAAAACTTGTCTACTTTGCTTATTATTGTTCCAGATGCCGTGAAGTTTGGTGTTGGGCCAACCGAGTTCTACAGAAGTATTCTATACTTTGAAGGTGCGAAGAGCATCCCAAACATTGTCATACAGTTATTCTTTTTGTTAAGAAAAGCTCGTAACTTACCTGGATCTTTATTCAGAAGAACTATCTCGTCGACGTAGGACCGGTGGTGGTTGAGGGGTTCAGTGTTTCCTCACCACCTCGAAGACCCCAAGTTTGAATCCTCGCAATCACCGGCTACTTTGATGGTAGACAGTAACCCAGTCGTCCAGCTCGTTACCACTCCTAACTTACTGGGACTTTAGGTGGTTCTCCACTTCATGTTTTACGGTGTGGTTGCTGTTCATCCTAGATAGTGCAGTGCGCCTCTGTGACTATGGGGTATACTCCCTTCATTGCTCTTATGCGCAAGCATGTAATAAAAAATCAAGGTTTGACACATTTTTGCCCCGGAAAAGTTTAATAGGATTATCTTCGAGTGGAAAAGACATCAACGTCAACTACTAAAATGAGCAGAACAGGAGAGGGAAAACATGGCCTCTATCACGTTTCCTCGTGAACTCGAGTGAAAAATCACTGTAAGTCTGAACTAGGCATCAGCCATTCGTGTAGAGAATTTATGAAAACGAAATTCTTAGGTGAATCATTCAACAAGAGGCAACGTGAGAGAGCTGTGCGGTTGACTGAGTCCAATACAGCTTTCAGGCCAAGGAATACTGATACGGAAGGCATTCTGAGATTTGTCGAAGAATGGAGACGTGACCAACTCAACCACTACCAGTTCTAAACCCAGCTTGATTCTCGTGCGAGCGTTAGACTGCCATAAGGAATAATGGTACCGAGTAGTTTAGATGTGATACTAGCCAAACGTAGTCCCCTGCGGCTTTAACATAAGAACCCATGATTTGCTTCGTCCCGCTCTAGTACGAAAACTGTTCTGCCTTTGAATCATCCAGGTTAATGGGCTCAGAACACACTGCTTATATCGGAAGAAAGAATCACAGTCACCAATCTTTGCAACACAGATCAATGGGTTCAAACTAGTGTTGGACAGCCTCTCTTCTGAGTGGTGATACGACCAGCCACTACTTGACGGAAATCCTTTTTCGTTTAATCGATCCGCCGTCCTGTCGACCGCGAATCTGTTGGCTCAAGTCCTGACTTGGATTCTTGACAGGTGCTGACTAGGCCGCCTATCAAACAACGCGCCAGGCCATTCCCCTACAACCTGTACCGTTTTAATGAATTAGTGCGACCATCGATTCACATCGATTCCTCGGAACTTGTTCCTTCATGCATATCATACAGATTTGTCAACTCTAGCACTAAAACAGTACGGAGGGAACCATCCGGTTGTTTATTACAGCTTAATTCGCAAAGAACCTCCGCCTCTCGTGAAGGATTGGTTTTCACATCTAGAACTCTATTCGTTGTTGTATTCAATGCACTTGCTGCAGATGAAAACCCGTCAAATTGACTCTCGAAATATTCCACCCAACGTTTTAGACGACGCTCATGAGTCTGGATTAGTGGATCGTTTGTTTGATCATTTCACTCACAACTGCTTTTGTAGACCAATATTTTCAATCAGATGGGAAAGATGGTGGTTGATGCCGGTCGCCAGAACCTGTCTCACCTCCTAACACTACGCAATCCACCACTGTTCACGTTCCAAATTGGTTGGCGTCTAAGGCACCTTCACGCAACATTATGTCAGGAATCAGGAAAAATCGATCCGTGCGCTTCTCTCTCTCTCTCTGTCTGTCTGTCTTCCTGGGATCTAGTGCAGCATAAGCAACCACAAACTTTGAAGTGGGGCCAACGGTCATCTGGATAAAGCACATCTGACTGACATTTTTTTAATTACACATAACGTGATTTACAGTAAAAAGGGCTAATCTCCATCGTTAAAAGGCATACCGCAAAGAGGATGTGTGTGGGGAACATTCAAGTGGGTTTCAGTTTGTTGACTTTTTTGAAAGCAGAAAGATTGCAAATGATTGCAAATGCGAAAAATGGGGAACTGTTCCAAGGCTCTGCAATTCGGAGAATGAAGGAAGAGTGAAACAAAGAATTTCGACATCTAGGGAAAGAGACCTGATACGGGTGACTGGCCGTCTGCACACCAGATGAACGGGAGAAAGACATGGGAAGGGGAATTGCCGAAGCGAGTTCAAATGAACAAAAACCAAAATAATAACTCTAGAAAATAGATAATGAAGCAACTTCTCGGCGATGAGCAAGTAGTTGCGGAGCGGAGGTTAAGGAGGGAACATTGTTTAACCAGACAGCCTCTCTTTGAACCCGGTCAGGAGAAACAGCGATAGACGAAGCTCAATCCAAAACATGACAGCAGTATTCAAGAGCAGGGCGAATTTGAGCTTCGTACAAAACAAGATGAATCAGTGTAAAAAGGCGTCTGATGCCAAATGCAATACCAGCTTTTCGCGCACCGCGGGAGGCAAGCGTAGCCACAAAAAGAGACCAAAAAAGGTGAATTTATATATGGACAAGCCTAGTGACGAAAGTGACCTTGTAGAGCGAAGGGGAGTCGAGCTAAAATTACAATGAGATTTTGGAGTGAAACAGGGAAGGAAGAAGCTTTTGAAGCATTGAAATGAACTTTGATGGCGAAATCCCAAACTGAATTTTTTTCTGGACTAGAAGAAAGAAATGCAATAGGAACGGAACGACTGTGATCGATGTCCGTTCAGTTTCAGTTAACTCAGCCAATAACCTCGCATTTCTGTTGTCTGGTTTCGGTTGCTACCTCCCAGCATCGTCACGCAAAGAACGAAAAGAACGAAAAGAATCGAAGCATAGTGATAAAGATCCAAAAAAGTTAAGGTATCAAGGGGAAATCAAGACGGCAAGGAAAGAGTCCGAATGCAACTACACCACTGATCGCGACACCTAGCCATATTACTTAGTCTCCAACCATTTGGTAGGCGGATCACGTGGACCCCAACCTGGAAGTCTAACATGTCCTACTCGGCCAAGTCCATTGGTTAAGGTTTCCACACCTTTTTGCCATGTCATGGACTGACCACCTCGACCTACCTTCCAATCACCACCTGCCTCAGAGAACAGCGTACGCTGAGGAAGTCTATCGATGGGCATGCGTAACACATGTCTCAACCACCCTAACCTGTCTAGATTCTAGTCTAGATTGATCCAGAGACTGACCTCTGGTTCCCAACACCTCACGCCGAACCTCAGCATTGCTAATACGGTGTTCCCACCATACTCGGGTAGTGCTGCGGAGACATCAGTGCTCGAACACCGTCAGTCTTCGCTTATCTTCTACCCTCAACGGCCATGTTTCTGAGCCGTATAAAAGAACGGACCTAACCGCCGCAGTGTACACTCTACCCTTAAAAGACATTCGGATGTCACTGTGGGGCCAAAGATGACGGAGGTTGACAAAAGCCAAACACGCCTTCTGTATACGCGATGACACTTCATCCGATATCTGTCCACCTGGCGCGATGTAACTGCCTAGGCAACAAAACTTATATCCCCCGGCTAGAGTTTCCCCTACAAATACAGGGTTTGGTGTTGAGCCAACCCAGTCCTGCAGCGGCATTTCACATTTTGAAGGTGCAAAACTCATCCCAAACATTGCTACACTGTTGGTAAGGCTATCTAAAAGAGCTTGCAACTTATCTGGATCTTCACTCAGAAGAACGATATCGTCAGCATATTCCAAATCAGACAGTTAGCTGTCTGAGCAAAGATCGACACCGCTATTCTCACACGAGGATAGGGCTATCTCAAGAATCTATTCAATCATAAAATTGAAGAGGAAGGGTGAAAGAGGGCAACCCTGACGAACACCACCTTCCGTGGTGAACTCGGGGTAAAGATCGGCTGTTTGCATACAAGCATTGGAAAAGAGAAATAAACTTCTCTGGCACACCCTTCAGTGAGAGGCGGCGCCAGCGAACTGTGTGGTCGACTGAGTCGAACACCGCTTTCAGATCAAGAAAGACACAGATTGTGGGTCTACGAAAGATGTCTGTGCTCTAGGGTTTGCGGAAGAGTAATGATATGGTCGATAAAACCACGACCGCATCTGAAACCGGCTTGATTCGCACGCGTACATATTTCGCGGGCACTGGATAATCGGTGGAGAGTAAGACCATCGAGCAATTTGGACGCGATACTTACCATGCTAATTTCTCTGTGGTTTTCACAAGAGGACCTGTCACCTTTCCTGTAAATGGGCACAATCACTTATTCGCAACATTCCCTAGGAATCTGCTTGCTATCCCAAATAATACAGAGGAGTTTTGTTAACTCCAAAACGAAAGCTTCGCTTCCGTCCATGAAAAAAGATGGAGACAACCCATCCGATCCAGCGGCTTTGTATCTTTTCAAGTAACATATCTCCCGCATAATCTCCATCTCTGACGGAGGACTGATATCCACCTGCATCGTTTCGCTGGCAGGTATATTTGGAAGGTCCACCGTTGAAGTGGGCCAACTGAATTGTTCCCTAAAGTGCTCCGATTAGTGCTCCAGACGATGTCCCTGAGAGTGAATCGGTGAGCCGTCGGATTCCTTAATTAACTCACTTACACCGGGCTTCCGTGGACCGGTACCCCTAATCAACCGGAAAAGGTTGCGAGCATTGCCAGTGGACGCAGCCTTTCCCATTTCTTTACATTTCGCAATCCATCACTGCTCACGGCCATTTCTCAGGCTCCTAATCAGTTGGCGTTTCAGGGATTTGCGCACTTCGTTGAATGCAGCATGCGGAGGGACCGATTTGTGAGCATCCAACGGAGCAACTGATTTCAGACAGATCCATCGTTTGCGAGACCGACTTGAATCAGAGTTCTGGGTGGCATTCGAAGCAGCAAACAAGGCTTCCTTGATTTGTTGCCAGCTTTTATTTGGGTCCTGAACATATGACTGCATCGATAACCGTGTTGACAGCTCCGTCTGGAAACCGTGTTGCTGGTTATCGTCTAAAAGCAACTGTGCGGGACAAGTGGCACTTACTTTGGTGCGACCACGGACAAGACTTAAAGGTGAGCGATCACGTACCATGGCGTGATCTGAGTCCACAGAATTAGACCAAAATGAACGACAATCTTCAAATGATCCGCGCCAGCGGTGGTCAGTCACAATACGGTTAATTTGAGTCCAACGTTGTGAAGACGAAGGAGGACGCCATGTGAGTCTATGACGCTTCTTGTGGCAGAAGTTCGTAATCGCCAAAAACAATGTGGTCAGAACACAGCTGAATGAGACGATCGCCGTTATCGGTACGATCGGGTGGCATAGCAAACGGGCCTCCGATGTGCTTTTCGGAATCTCCCAAATGGCCAACCTGAGCTTTAAAATCCCCAGCTATGACCACCACGTCCGTTGAACGTGTGCTTTGAAGCAGC
This sequence comes from Fasciola hepatica, assembly GCA_948099385.1. Classification (NCBI taxonomy): domain Eukaryota; kingdom Metazoa; phylum Platyhelminthes; class Trematoda; order Plagiorchiida; family Fasciolidae; genus Fasciola; species Fasciola hepatica. Next base: position 12,738,742 of record CANUEZ040000019.1, read on the forward strand.
TGAGACAAATCCTGATAGAATTTTTCCTTGGTCTCAGCGGAACTGCAGTCAGTCGGCATATACACAGACACGACGAACAAGCATCGGCGCTTCAGTTTGTTGTTGTTGACACGAACAGGACCGTCCAACCGACTGCACACAAATGACTGCTGACTGGAATCCAGTCTGACAGTGCACGCTCAGCTTTCATGCTCAAAGTAAAACCAACGCAAGCCTGACCACGGGCTATAGACACCGAATCACCCGACACGCGAAGAGTGAAGCGAAAGACTGAGGTTGTATCCGGGGTGCGGAGAGTTATCACAGAAGTGGGGTCTTGTATGCGTGTTTCGGAGACACTGCATCCATCTATTTTAAAGGTGTCAGGTGTTTTAGCTACGGCAGCTTGTTGCCCTATCTGACAGTGTGCGAACGGTAGAGGCAACCAAGTGAAATGTGCATTAAGGCTTATAAAAAGCACTCGATTTATGCCTGACTCCTGAACTACTGCTTTCATCACAGCCGCAATTACTCGCGGCGTTTTACATCGAACTTGAATTAAAATGAAAATTTGTAAGGTCCTTTACAGGAAAGACACTGGAGTTTTCTGGGCGAATCATACTTCGCGGCTGCTCATACCGCACAAGGGGCTTTTCTTTGGGAACCAGAACCAGAGCATATGACTCAAAAGTCTGACCCACAAGGCAGTGGGGCGTTAACCAAGCACGGGAACGTGACCGAAGTACTCGTGAAGGAACTTTTTCTGGTCTGTCACGTAGGACCTTATTGTTGCATACGCTCTGTCTTGTCGTCGCTCGAGCTCTGTTGTCGGTCCGCTTTTCGGATTCCGTCCTTAGCCCCATGCACCCAATGGAGCAAGCGAAACGTGGACGGGACAGCATCCTTTGGACTGGGGGCTGCTCAGCTAAGCGGCCGATAGCTGCCCAATGAAGTGCAATGAATTCACCCACGATCGACAGAAACCCCACGTACTCCACTACTACGTACATCTTGTGGAGGTTTTTAGACCGGTAAACTGTTTCTCTCTTTGTTTGTTCGCTGGAGTGTCCTCACCAGGCGCATAGTGAATAGAACTAGATGTTACCCATCAGCTGATTCTGAGAGTGGACTTCTCCCGGCCTCTACCCATTGACCTGTCAGGCATGATTGCATTTCCGATTTTAGGAAGCCATCCTGCATAGTTCTGTGGGTCATGGAGGCACGCGAGCCATCACACCAGACCAAGGTGCAGTCTCGTCGTGATGGCCATCGCGGGAGCAGTCCGGAGATTGTCGTCCATTTTTATCTACACCCGTGGACGCATATCACGTCTTGATATGCGCTCGCATCTGTTTGACCTGGATTAGGCGGACGACCTTGTCTGCTTGTTCGAATCCACGGAACATGCTCAACGTGCACTAGATAGACTCTTAAGAGTTGTAGCTCCATTTGTCATGCGCTTTGCACCTTCAAAGTGCAAAGTGATGTTACAAGACTGGAGGTCAACGATTTCGAACATGATGATCAATGGGGAGGTGCTGTCAATTGTCGACCATTTCACCTACTTCGGCAGCAGCGTGACGACAGATGGGAGCACAGTAGCAGAGGTGAGTACTCGGATATATAAGGCTCGAGCGGTGTACGCTAGACTGAAACACTTGTGGCGCCGACCTGATATTTCCCCGAAGTTGAAAGGTCGTGCATATTGAGCCGCAGTTCATTCCGTTTTGTTGTATGGTTGTGAGACTTGGGGTCTACGTGCGGAGGACATTCGTCGTCTTGAGGTTTTCGACCACCGATGTTTACGTAGTATCGCTAGGATTGGGTGGAATAGCCGAATGAGCAACGATGAGGTCAGAAATAGAGTATTGGGTAATAATTCAGAGAACGTTCTGTCACAGCATGTCCAGATTGGTAGACTTCGTTGGTTGGGGCACGTGTTACGTATGGCAAACACACGTCTACCATACCGCGTCCTATTCTCCGTCCCTCCTGGGGTGTGGAAGAGACCACGTGGAGGTCAACAGATAACGTGGCGGCGAGGGATGAGAAAATGTACAGCAAACTTAGGAAAGGTAAGTGTTTCACGTCTTCGTAGTTAGGGTCCAAAAGATCCCTCAACCAGTTGGCTGGAGACACTGAAGGATATGGCTGCGAACCGCGAACAGTGACGATCGTGCTGTCACTCTGTCGGATCAGAATGACTGATCGATGTGCGTGTGTACAGTTAGACTGTGTATTCCGTGTGTTGGCTACTACAGCATTCCTTTCTTTTCCTTCCCGTGTGGGTCCACTCCCTGTCCATCTTGTATATTCATACTTTTTGACTCTGATTTCAAGATGGTGAGTGAAGCAGCAGTCAGTGGGGCTTGCTTTACTGTTTAACGCTGGGAGATGATGATTGCAGAGATGTATGAAAACGGTAACTAGTGGACTTGACCAAGTTGGGGTGTTAGATTTCCGCCTTGTGGTTCAACCGACCGGCCTCCCAGGCGGTTGGAGACATTAGGTGGTATGGCTAGGTGTCTCGGCCAGTGGCGTTATTGCATTCGGACTATTTCCTTGTCTCCGTGATTTCCGCTTATTACTTTTTTCGGCTTCTTTTAACCATATGCTTCCACTCATTCTGCCCTAAAGTCGACGATCCTCAGAGGTAGGAACTGAAATTAATGCACGGGTCGTTACCACACCTAACCGATTGGGACCTTATGTAGTTCTTCGTCACTCTAAACCTCAGGGTCTGGTTGCCGGTTTTCCCTAATAGTGCAGCGGGCCCTCGTGGCTATGGGATGCCTCTTCCACTGCACTAATGCGCAAGCATTTAATGAAAAAAGAAGTGTGAAGTTGATGGTTGAATGGATTGGACTGAACTAGATGCATCCATCGGCAGCGTAATGCTCATTCCCGTAGTTCGGGTTCATCAGTGTGGTTTCGGTTTTTCACATTATCTGTCAACAGCTTAGCCGCTTTCAGTATTCGCACATTTTTATCCAAATTGAGCAGCAGATTTCGCTTACTAGGAATTTTGAAACTTATGAAATGGATACGTAATGTTTCCAAACCACGAAAAACAGGGCCCAACGCCGCTCCCGCACACAAACTCACCTTCTCGTCTCAGTATTGGCGTATCGGGCGATTCAGTGTCCAGTACTCTTAGTCGGAGTAGCGTCATCATTTGTTGAACATAAACACTAGGCGTTCACTGCTAGACTGCACCCCCGTCAGCAGTCGTTTCCATGCATTCCGGTTGGACGACTGTATGCATGTCAACAGCAATCGACTAAAGCGTCGATGCCCGTTTGGTTTTTCTGTGCATGTTCCGACTAACAGCAGCGCTTCTGAAGCTTAAGACGAATTCCGCCGTTGTTCGTATCAAATGCCCCGTAGCTTGCGATCTACGGACAAAATCGTTGCAATTGACGCTTTAAGTGCTCAAGTTTGACGCCTAAACAAGCCGGTCGAACCGATAATGGTGACCGAATTCTCCGGGTGTGTTCTGACCACAGACTGTTCTTAACAAGCACAAATTTTTCGCACAAAAAGCAGCACTGATTAACATGGAGTCCTCCCGTGACTTCACAGCTTTGAACCATCAACCATATTGCTATCTTTGTAGCTACCGTACCATAGTGATTGGATTTGCGAGCTGCGATGACCCTGAGAGCCATATCGATTGGCGCAAAAAGCGTTCCTCTAGAGGCACCCATATCGGACAGGCTGATGGCAAGTAGTCAGACAAAAGCATCACGGCTTTGTTGGAGGTCGTGGCGAGTTTTTCGCACGGCGGCGAACTCTACATGAAAGCCACAGAAGCCCACAGAGAACAACATGACGTGCGCGAATGTGGTCCGCCACTAACTCAGACCACTGCCTCTTGCCAACTACTCAGCTATCCTGAGTGGGATAAGATTCACTAGGACGCATTCGGTATTTTCAACTAGCAGACCGCATCCAAAAGGTGTATAAACCGCTTGTCCGGTCACTGGTTCCTAACAAACTTCCTGTTGCCCAACAGTTATCACTTAGTTATGCACGGGCTAGAGTTGCTATCTCGAACAAAGAGCGGAGTGACGCTGGAGACGCCATTTCGTACCTGATTCCCAAGACGCTTCATAAACAGTTCCTCTACATACTGTCTACAGGCAGGTGCCATTCGGGACATTCATGAAGTTGGCTTATCCTCTCGCAGGAGCTGGCCGCATAAAAGTAAGTAAGATGATCTACTACCGCTGGCGTGGATCGCTTCAGGACTCTCAGTCATTCTGGTCCACGACTGTCGGTTCAGATAACGCACTTGTGTATGAGCGTTTTTGCGTACATCCCCCGCAGCTGTCACTAGAAGATAACTATCGATCTGTTTTCCAGACGTAATTGTCCGTCGGATTATCCAAGTGGCCTCATGGGGTTTGCCATTCCAAGTCTCAGGGTTGGGCTGCCGGTTCTCTCACCAATTACCAACTTTACAAATCACATGAATAACCGTTGCCTTTCAACTGCGCACACCCACTCACAGAACTCACACCAAGCTCTCACTGTCCTCACTAACATTCGTGATTTGAATCGAAATGTTGACTCCGTGCACCACTCCTTTCAGTTTTCCTCTCCCATTGCCTTATTTTTGATTGAACCCCGATTTTCTTCCGCAGTCATCTTTAACCTCCCAACCGCCTACTTCATTCCTGCTTTTTTCAAGGTTGGTGTCTGCTCCTATATTCACCAATCGACAGCCTTCTCTCAACTTTCGCATCCTGATTTCTCTAGCCGGGATTTTCCATTCATTCAGTTGGAAATTCGTTTGCCCTACTTTACCCATTGTTTTTGCACTGTTTGCCGCTCCCCGAACAGCAATGACCATTGGATTTTTGGGTTATCATCTTCATACGAGACATTGACTTCAACAAACCACAGGTACCAAATTATCATCCTTGGCGATTTTAACGTTCACAACAAGGGTTAGCTGCTGAACTCATCGGACACTTCAACCTTGAGATGTGAAGCTGAGGCTTTCGTTATGGTCGAAAACCTTTGCCAACTGGTGGACCTCTCTACACGCAAGCCCGATCGCATTAGCGACCGTACGCGTACTCTTGACCTTACACTTACATCAATTCCCTCTTCATTCCTTAACATTATCTCCCTGTCTCCCCTGGGCTCATTGGACCATTGTCTCAGCTAATTTTTCATCCAGTTTTGCCATCCCGTCCCAACACCTTTTAGCGTTATGATTCTGCTGATTGGGATGGTTTTCGTGAATTTCTGGCATGTTACTCTTGGAACGACTATTGTTTTGTGACTGTTTCTAATTTCACCAAGACTGTTCTTCAAGGTATGCACCTTAACATTCCTCATTTCTCTAAACCCCGCAACCCACGATCCCCTGAGTAGCTTAAACACGTTTGCAACCGTGCTGTTTGTTTAAAAAAACTCGGAGTACCGGCGGTAGCGCCGTTCATCCAACACCGTTGGACATCGCTTTTTGCAGGCTAGGAACAAATGCTCGCTCATCAAACAGAGAGCTAAAGAGCACTTCGTACACCACAAGGCTAAACGACTAGTCTTATCCGCTACCGGTAGCCTATCATTCCGGTCCCTTGCGAAGGCGGTTTCCTGTAATTCCTACCTTTCCAACTTCCCTCCCATTTGCAATTCCTCTGGTCCTCTGATCGCCAACCCTCTCGATGAGTCCGAGGTTTTTGCCTCAAATTCCACCCTACCTGTCAGCCCTACTGCTTCGCCTTCCTCTCGCGTCCTCAAATACGCTTTTCTTCCTGTAATAGCTACCAGAAAGGTTCGCCAAATTCTGCGTAATCTGAATGTTCCTAAATCACCCGGTTCGGACAGTATTCCGCCTATCGTCCTAAGATGTGTGCTCCAGAGTGAGCCACCGTTTTACATCGTCTATTCCTTTCTTTCCTAAGTCAAGAAACTTATCCCTTTTCGTGGAAGAGCGCCATTATTTTCCCTATCCTCATACATGGTGACCCTTCTGACCCCAACAACTTTCGTCTTATTACCCTCACTTATGTACTTTCAAAAATTTTCGAAAGCGTTATCTCCGACCAACTGCGCCCGTTCCTTGAACCTAAGGTTTGTTGGGTGATCCTCAATATGGATTCCGCCCGCGTGGTTCTACGGGCAACCTACTAGGGGTCATCTCACACTTCTGCTCGGCAGCATTGAATAATCACAGAGAAACTCACCTAATCCTATTGGGTAACTCAAAGGCCCCTGACCGAGTTTCGTGTGAAGGTCTGCAGTCGAAACTGTCTTCGTTCGGGTTCCATTCGGCTCTCGCATCATGGATGCCATGTTTCCTCACCAAGCAAACCAACTCCACTCGAGTCGATGGGGCTCTATCTCAGCCGTTAACTGTGAATGCTGCTGTTCTCTAAGGTATCATACTTTCGTCCACTCTCTCCTTTCTGTTTATTAATGATCTTCTGTGTTCAACCTCCAACCTACTTCACTGTAGTGCCGATAATACAACTTTCCGTTGCTCCCTCTCTTATCTTGCTACACACCACTCCTTCACCACGAGACTGCACCTTGGTCTGGTGTGATGGCTCGCGTGCCTCCATGACCCACAGAACTATGCAGGATGGCTTCCTAAAATCGGAAATGCAATCATGCCTGACAGGTCAATGGGTAGAGGCCGGGAGAAGTCCACTCTCAGAATCAGCTGATGGGTAACATCTAGTTCTATTCACCATGCACCTGGTGAGGACACTCCAGCGAACAAACAAAGAGAGAAACAGTTTACCGGCCTGAAAACCTCGACTCAGTCGACCACACAGTTCGCTGGCGCCGCCTCTCACTGAAGGGTGTGCCAGAGAAGTTTATCTCTCTTTCCAATGCTTGTATGCAAACAGCCGAAGCCGAGTTCGTGCTTATGGCGATCTTTACCCCGAGTTCACCACGGAAGGTGGTGTTCGTCAGGGTTGCCCTCTTTCACCCTTCCTCTTCAATTTTATGATTGAATAGATTCTTGAGATAGCCCTATCCTCGTGTGAGAATAGCGGTGTCGATCTTTGCTCAGACAGCTAACTGTCTGATTTGGAATATGCTGACGATATCGTTCTTCTGAGTGAAGATCTAGATAAGTTGCAAGCTCTTTTAGATAGCCTTACCAACAGTGTAGCAATGTTTGGGATGAGTTTTGCACCTTCAAAATGTGAAATGCCGCTGCAGGACTGGGTTGGCTCAACACCAAACCCTGTATTTGTAGGGGAAACTCTAGCCGGGGGATATAAGTTTTGTTGCCTAGGCAGTTACATCGCGCCAGGTGGACAGATATCGGATGAAGTGTCATCGCGTATACAGAAGGCGTGTTTGGCTTTTGTCAACCTCCGTCATCTTTGGCCCCACAGTGACATCCGAATGTCTTTTAAGGGTAGAGTGTACACTGCGGCGGTTAGGTCCGTTCTTTTATACGGCTCAGAAACATGGCCGTTGAGGGTAGAAGATAAGCGAAGACTGACGGTGTTCGAGCACTGATGTCTCCGCAGCACTACCCGAGTATGGTGGGAACACCGTATTAGCAATGCTGAGGTTCGGCGTGAGGTGTTGGGAACCAGAGGTCAGTCTCTGGATCAATCTAGACTAGAATCTAGACAGGTTAGGGTGGTTGAGACATGTGTTACGCATGCCCATCGATAGACTTCCTCAGCGTACGCTGTTCTCTGAGGCAGGTGGTGATTGGAAGGTAGGTCGAGGTGGTCAGTCCATGACATGGCAAAAAGGTGTGAAAACCTTAACCAATGGACTTGGCCGAGTAGGACATGTTAGACTTCCAGGTTGGGGTCCACGTGATCCGCCTACCAAATGGTTGGAGACTAAGTAATATGGCTAGGTGTCGCGATCAGTGGTGTAGTTGCATTCGGACTCTTTCCTTGCCGTCTTGGTTTCCCCTTGATACCTTAACTTTTTTGGATCTTTATCACTATGCTTTGATTCTTTTCGTTCTTTGCGTGACGATGCTGGGAGGTAGCAACCGAAACCAGACAACAGAAATGCGAGGTTATTGGCTGAGTTAACTGAAACTGAAACAGCGGTGGCCAGTGACAATGAAGTCAATCTGAGTGCAGCATTGTGAAGACGTAGGGGAACGATGTGTGAGCCTTTCCCACTCCTTATGGCAGAAGCTCCTACTCGATGTTCAGATCACAACTGGGTAAGACGATCGCCGTTGTCAGTGCGACCGGCTAGAGTAGCGAACGGGCCTCCATTGCGCCTTTCGGAATCCCCGAAACCGCCAACAAGGGCGCCCCTCAGTAGTGTTTACTTCGTCTGCTGAACGCACGCTTCGAAGCAGCTGAGACAAATCCTGATAGAATTTTTCCTTGGTCTCAGCGGAACTGCAGTCAGTCGGCATATACACAGACACGACGAACAAGCATCGGCGCTTCAGTTTGTTGTTGTTGACACGAACAGGACCGTCCAACCGACTGCACACAAATGACTGCTGACTGGAATCCAGTCTGACAGTGCACGCTCAGCTTTCATGCTCAAAGTAAAACCAACGCAAGCCTGACCACGGGCTATAGACACCGAATCACCCGACACGCGAAGAGTGAAGCGAAAGACTGAGGTTGTATCCGGGGTGCGGAGAGTTATCACAGAAGTGGGGTCTTGTATGCGTGTTTCGGAGACACTGCATCCATCTATTTTAAAGGTGTCAGGTGTTTTAGCTACGGCAGCTTGTTGCCCTATCTGACAGTGTGCGAACGGTAGAGGCAACCAAGTGAAATGTGCATTAAGGCTTATAAAAAGCACTCGATTTATGCCTGACTCCTGAACTACTGCTTTCATCACAGCCGCAATTACTCGCGGCGTTTTACATCGAACTTGAATTAAAATGAAAATTTGTAAGGTCCTTTACAGGAAGGATGCTGGACGGTTCTGAGCGAATCACACTTCGCGTCTTGCCTCAACCCATCGATGTCAGGAATGACTGCATCCTCGGATGTCCCGCATAACTCTTTGGGTTATAGGGGTACGCAAGCCAACACACTGCGTCAAGGTGCAGTCTCGTTGTGATAGGAATGCATCTAGTACGAGAAATGTGATCACTCATTGACAAACTATAGCTAACAGGGGAACTTACCAAACTGTTCACCATCGGTGTACAACCACGAACGAAGCAGCTTTCTGATAATCTCGGAAGAAAACTATACAATCACGAAAACTAGAAATAAACACCACATACCATCAGATTACGATGGATATATTGTGAGCGCTTCGTATACCCAGTGTCAAAGATGTGTAGCTTGTATTTCAACAACAGATGAAACATATTTTAAGCGACAGTTTATTGCAAAAAATGATGAACAGAAAAATGCATCCAGTTGAAATCTCCAATCAAAAAAGACAAGTAAGGGAAGCTACGGAAGCAAAACTGAATAGATCTGGACTGATTGCACAGGTCACTTATGACGACCTCATGTAAGTTACACATCAGAAGCAACAACATATGCACGCTGATTTGGACAGCAGTGTAGGTTCTTACACAGTGATAAACCATGTGAACCTATGAATGATCATGGTGATGAAAAACCCGTAACAACGCTAGAAATAGAAATCCTAAAAGAGCACAGAGACAACTAACCAAATTATGATTTCGAAACTTATGGTTGGTGTCACTATCACCAGCACTGACCATGTGACAGTTTGTTCCACTGAACGCACCTGTAGATAGTTCGGACGGCAGTATTTCCATGAAAACTACATACAGAAAAGCGGCTGATGCAAAATTCTGAACGACTGACATCAACGTTGCCGTGTACAGGTTACCAGAAGGGACAACATCGGTGGTTACATTGGCTGAAGTGCAACTCGATACCGGACCGTGACAAACAGATGGACTGAAAGACGTTGTTCGATGGGTGTACTGCAAGCTGAGACCAATTCCAGTTCCTGCAGGAACCAGAGAGAGATAGAAGATGAGCAGGAGAACAGTATAGCACCGTTTTCTACGGGAATTGCTAGCACGAGCCAATCGAAGGCCCAGAGTGATCGCGCACAAGGTTTGATGCAGAACCATTGCAAGTCCCATACTGATGACCTGAAACGACGGTTGAGGATTTAAAATCCCATGTTACTATAGTATTTTGAACAACGTCTGTGCGATCTTAAAGCAGCTGACTTACAATGAATCTATGATAAAGATGAACAGATGGAAGAAAACTGATTAAAACATAGGAATATGCGGTTTCACTTTCCAAAGTAAGGTGGAAGGGTCGGTCAGAAGAACCCACTGTGCTGCAGAAAAAGTAACCTTGACCTAGGGAACTATACGAATTCCCAACAGGTTCAGAGCAGAAAAAGGCCGAAACACTACTTGAAAATACTTGCGAATAGTGTAACTGTGAAATTTGTGGTATTCCCATTTCCTGTACTCATAAATCCGTTCAATCCAGCAAGCATTACGATGGTCAATTCACATAACAAACCATTAGGTAGTAAGTTGTGAATTCCAATCCATCGTTCGTCATTCAGCGATGGAGAACGCAATGAGACATTAATGCCTCGACTAGAAGTACCGACTGTTGATTAGTGCATGGCTGTTAATATGTAACAATTCGAGCGGAATTTTACGACGTTTGACATTCCACTTCAAGTTCCGGTAATAACTACCAATGCGGTGGGCGCTGGTGATTGAGCGTTAGTCTTTATACCATACTCGTCTTTTTATTTCACGCTAACACACCATTATAATTTAAGGGGGAACATTCCACACCCAGTATCGGGGAAAACCGGTAAAAATGGACATGAGTCTGAGAATGGATAATTAAATGTGATCAATGATAGAGTATGTGTAGTGGGAATTAAGATGACAGCGGAATTGTGTACCTTTTTTGTTTCTATTATGTGTTAAGAACATGTGTAGCAATCGGACCCGAACACAAAGTAAAACCGTTTTCGATCATATTCTTAACAGTACAAAACGTCATGCAGGAAGACGTCCTTGCAAGGTTTTATCACCCACGAGTAACTGAGGAAATCTGAGTTATTATTCCACAAACCTGCTGTACATTCTTCGTGTTGGGCAGATTTCAAATTAAATGGCAGAAAGTAACGCGTAGCATTCGCTAGGTGGTTTTTGTTTTGAATTCAAGCACGTGAACAGTACGATCGAATAATGAAGTGGAACAAAGTTACTTACCTCGTTTAGAGTGTCCAACAAACCAAAACCAAGAGCTTCCAGGAACGTATGAAGTCCCATTGCGAATGTCAGTATAACAGACCTAATGAAACTGTCCATATTTCGGGAGTCGTCTCGTGCTCTACTGTTCGAATTTCCATTGACCAGTACGGGCGTGTCTGATGCAACTGCTGATAGCGTATGTCCTCCTTGAGTCTCCAGTAGATCCATTTCATCATCTGCTTCCTCACTGGAGGGATCTAAACACAATTTGGTCATGGATAACACTCTGACTGGGCTATAATTCATGTATTTCGAGGGTGGCGCATTCCCCATTAGTCGGTTAATGATAATGTGAATCAGTCCCTCTGAAAGCCAGAGAATAAAAAATCCCAAACAGAGAAGTGCCTCTGAGACTGGATATGCCTTTATCCACACCGTATGAGGTAGCTTACTCTGCACTTCATTCATTTTCGCAGAGGCACTGTGATAGAGCCCCAAATAACAGATTCCCAAAAATAAGCCAATGGAAAAGCAACTGGCTGCAGATAGTGCCGCCTTTAGACTTTTTGGTATAGTGCGGATCTGACATTTGGAAAGAATGTATAGAAAGGTTCCAAAAGATGCGACCACATTGCATGAGAACACAATCAGGGCTCCGACACACTTGGCGACCATGGAACTCATTGCCAGATTTGTTGTAGATGATTGTGCAGACCCGTTTCAAGTGAAGAAAATTGAGGGACTACCGGCACATAGGTGCATTAAAGATGATTACAATCAAACTGAAAATTAAGGGGAAAAGTTGACCTGATTAATTATCATGAATTTCAACCGGAATAATCTTTTCTAAATTATCCATTTGGGTCGTTTTAATCTGGTTTTTGTTTTCCGGCTTATTTATTTTTCAGCAAAACCCGCTGAAACGACCACGTCGGATTATTATTATATTTCACACTTGCCTGACGTAAGGCTGTGCGTCAAACAAAACAGTACAACGAGGGAAGAAGAGGTATATGGTGTGATTACTTAATCCCGTCATAAGCCAGAAAATACACAGAGGACGTTACGGAAGAAACGTCCACTTATCATGAGTTTAAACGCAGTCTCGCTGCGTACTGGGAAGTCGTCCGAATTGAGGAATGAGACGTTGGCCACAGAGAGAGAATTACCTTGCCTCATAGGGAAAGTAGCCTCGTCAGAGAAAGCAGTTATATCGGTGGTGAGGGAAGTTGGAATTATTCAGGATCACACCAGTACAGATAAAAACTGGCTTGAATGGAGGGACGAGCTATGTGTTCTAAAAATCTCAAAAACGACTAGACTCAACAACCGATAGTGTCTTGTGGTCCAACCTTAATGATGGCCAAATTGGCGTTATTCGGGGATACTGAAGAAAATGGTACGAACTGATGAAGTCTTTTTCAGGGAAAATAAGAATGGTGTTCCAACTTTTGCGGCGACTTTTGTTTAAGTTAGCCACTTTGTAGTATATAAGGGTTGCGCAAGGCTGTTACCGCTCAGACCTGTTGACCGTCATGGCCGTTGCACGTGCTTTCGTTGATGACTGAGAGTTTCTCCAGACGTGTAAAAGATGCCTATAAATTGTTCTCAAGATTCGAGGAAGACTTTCGGTTATTTCAGCAGCAGACTTTCGCCTCGTTTTACGTGTATGAGAGTGTAAGTGCTGAGAACTGGCTTCGTACGCATCCGGCTGCACTGCCGAAAAATTTCCCATACTATCGGGTTAAATTTTGCTGCGTGCACAATCGACGCCGAAATAGGACAGCCACTACGTTTGCGTCCACTGTCTGGCTGATGAAAAATAAGTGAGTTACAATTACGATTCTCATTTCGCCTTGTACAAAGTAAAAACAGATAATAATTGTTTCCATTTCCACTTTACAGACAGAGGGTGCTGGACGCTGTTCGATCCACCGTTATGACCGTAGAACTTCGGCACGGAAGTGTGCATGAAAGGATCATTTTGTACCATTGAACGACCATCTTTTAATACAACTCTTATTCTTCATTCTGTCCTCCATTTTGCATTCGTTACGGAATGGGTCTGTCCGTTAGGTGCAACGTATTACGATGTGGGTGGTTTATGTGTAGGTAGGAGCGCCTAATGGGCGTCGTGCTTCAGCTCGCGTAATTGGAGGTTGGCTTAGTAGCGGTCACGGAAGCAGAATCGTTCAGGCTAGATCCAGAAAAGTAATCCCCATCCGTATCGGACTTTCATTTTGGTTACATATATTTGTATAGGTATATATACATGTATATGTGCACAAGTGAACACATATTTGTATATATATATATATATATATATATATGTTTATAAGCATATATGCACACGTAAGAACATATTTGTGTATTTATCTATTTACTTGTATATATATTTATTTAGAAATATATGTGTGTATACAGATCTATACATGTACTTACGTGTGCATAGATCCGTATACACATATATATATATATATATTCCTAAATAAGTATACATACAAGTAAATAGATAAATACACAAATATGTTCTTACGTGTGCATATATGCTTATAAACATATATATGTATATATATTTACAAATATACGTTCACGTGTGCAAATATACATATATATATATATATATGTATACATTTGTATACATACTTATTTGGGGAATACACCAGACCTATCTACGTTATTTAGGTATACAAATACATTGGAGCTTATTCCTTCTTATGATCAATTTAGCTGTATAGTTCCCCGTTTTACTGTACAATTCCCACATTTGGGTATCGGTTACCGTGAGCTGTATCTTAGCCCAAATTGCTGTACCTTGACCAAAAAAGCAACTGAGTTATCGCGCACCCAATCAAATCGACGCCAAATTTTCAAATAACGCGCTGTTGGACCACAGAACGCTACCCTCAACAACCGAGACAACTGTACCGCCGGTGTAACGCAGACCGACTCGGATCAAATCAAAAATCTATTAAACAAAAGGGCCGAAAAACGATCTGCGTAGTAGTGAAAACCGATCGAAAACCGGACGGAAACCAGCCGCAGACTGAACGGAACTGCGGTACACCAGCGATGCGGTCGTCTCCCTCGGTGCGTGTAGCTGTTTTCGAAATTTTTAGAACACACAGCTCGTCCCTCTCCATTTAAGTTGATCTTTATCTGCGCTGACTGGATCCTGAATAACGTCGATGCCCCTCGCCATTGATATAACCGCTTGCTCAGAAGAGGCTACTTTCCTCATGAGGCAATGTGATTCCCCCTCTGTGGCGAATGTCTCATTCCTCAATCCGGACGAAACGGTCCTTCATAATGCGCTGGCAACTGATGCGCCAAAATGTGCAGCCCAAAGTCAGGCTGCAGAGATAGCTGAGCTAAGGGCCACTGTCCGCACCTTTAAGGATGAGTTGACCAGCCTGAGGAGTTTGGTTATCAAATCTCTCTCGGAGTCCCCGGCAGCCGATCAGGCGTGTAGAGTTTCTGAGCATCAAATTCAGTTCAGTTCAGTTCAGTTTGCACAGGACAGGTAATGGCCACGGCCAATCGAGCGCCCAGAATTCCCTCGATGGTATGCACACCAATTATGCACCCACCACTGCCGAGTGTATTTCGTCGAATCCCCGCTAAAACTGAGAGGGAAACGGAAAACCTCGCCGCACATTAACTGCGAGAGACATTATGCATCGTGAGCTTTCACTGAGACAGTATGCAATGAGGGAAAAAGTCTGTTAAAACATACTCCAGGAGGACCACAGTGCTACCCGTCATCCATCTAGCTGATATACTCAAGGCTCACTACAAGGAAAGATCTCGTACCACTTGCGATCTAGGGCATCTTTGAAGCATTAGACGGTCTGCAGGTCTACCATTCCACCAGGCAGACCGTTCCAACTGTTCACAACCCTGTTGCTGAAGAAGTGCGATCTAGCCATCAACCGAGATCGGGCTTTTATCAACTTCTTTTCATGTCCCCTTGTTCTGGAGTCTACGGCCACTTGGAATAGACTGTCTGGCCTTAGGCTGGAAGGGCCCCTCATTACCTTAAACTTTTCTATGAGATCTCCTCGACATCCCCTCCTTTCCAACGAGAAAATATCCGGAGTATCTGCTCGTAGGTCTCATCCCTCTGCCCTTCAACCTTTCGCGTGGCGAGACGTTGGACTTTGTTTAGGCAGGTGGCGTCCTTTTTGTAGAAGGGTGACCAGGCCTGCACGCTACCTTCTAAGTGAGGTCGTACTATAGCCATGCAAATAGGTACGAATACCTCCGGCTTCCGGCAAGACAAAGCCGATCGCAACCTAAAGGGCTCCTTACGAGTCTTATGCGCAGCAGCTTTGCACTGCCCCGACCATTTGAAGTCACTGTTCATGATGACCCCGAGGTCTTTAACCTTACTGACTGCCTCTACGGTGAACAGCCCTTGATCATGAGCGACAGTTAGGCTCTCTGTTGCTCTTGTCAACAAATGGCTATTTTCAGCGTTCAGAGGCAAGTCCCATTTGTATGCCCAGTTCAGGACGGTACTTGTTTCCCTGCCCAAGTACGCCCTACCCTTAGATCCTACAATCTTCACATCATCCGCAATAATAAAGCTGGGCGATTGAAGAGTGGATGTCAGGTCATTAATGAATAACAAGAATAGGACCGGGCCTAGGACGGATCCCTTAGGTACACCACTGGTGATGTTCACCAAACTGGAGCACCTGTCCTCCACTTTGACGTAAAACGTTCTGTGGGAGAGGAAATCCTCCAGCCACCTAAATACTGGCCCACCTGTGCCAAACGTCTCCATCTTGCATAGCGAAAGACGACGATTAACGGAGTCGAACACCTCGCTAAAGTCCAGGTAGCATACTTCAACTTCCTTACCTTCGTCCAGTCGTCGAGTTACTTCATTTAAGAAGCACAGGAGATTGGTCAGGCAAGATCTATTTTTTCAGGAATCCATGCTGCGCCGGGCTTAGCATGGGGTGCTCCAGTAAGTGCTGGCAGATATGGGCACGGATGATCTTCTCGAGGACTTTACAGAGAATGCTAGTTAGGCTTACCGGCTTGTAGTTCTGCACAGCCGACTTGGGCCCACTCTCATGTATTGCCACGACTGCCGCGACTTTCCAGTCCTGAGGCAGTTTACCCTGGTCCAACGTGGATCTGTACAGCCTGCATACCGATGGAGCTATGATATACACCAACGGCTTGATGATAGCTGGATGAACGCCATCTGGGCCCGCTGACTTGTGGCTGTTTAACTCCTGTAGGTACTTACGCATGCTTTCATTTGAGAGGTCTAGCTCGTTTAACTGAGGAGAAGTCTTGAAGTCTTGAAGTACTACACGGGTTCGAGGCTTTGAGCCCTATTGTCCCGGTCCTCGAGGAAATCTTTGATCTTCTGTCGGATTCACCGAGCTGAAACGAGAGTAAAAAGAAGCGGCGGGGGGGGGTGGCAGCGAAAACAAGATACACATAACCTCATGCAGTGTCATACTGTGGACAGTGCCTTAAGCTGAGTGGGGGTGCGGCATTTATGAACATAAATGCGATAAGAGACAACTATTTTGTTAGTTTTTTTGACAAAGGGAATTATTGGGAGAGACCCAGGTAGAGGTCTAGCTTTTTCTTGAAGATAGTTTTGTTCTGCGAGAGAACAATATCTTCTGGAAGTGCATTCCACATAGTAATAACCCTATAGCTAAAAACGTTAATCCTTAATGAAGTACGTGGCCTCGGTTTGAAAACTTTTCTGCTGTGACCAAGGAGAGAGGAGGCTGGACAGACGGAGAAGAAGCAATCGCTTTGACCTGTTTCAAAAAGGTGGAACATCAAAAACAGATCACCTCTCACGCGTCTTACGTCAAGGGGATAGAGGTTGAGGAGTGAGAGGCGGACGGGATAAGGTAGATGGGATAGGCCCCTTACTGCCTTGGTGGAGGCCCGCTGAACTCTTTCTAGGATCTCACGGTCTCGGACAAGACCAGAGTGCACTATCTGACTACCGTACTCCAGCAGAGGTCGGATATACGTGCCGAAAATTATGGGGAAATCATCCTTAAATATGCGCGCGAAGGACCTTCGAATCATATTTAGGACTCGAAAGGCAGACTTGCTCGCACGTTGATGGTGATGAGAGAAAGACAAGTTACAATCTAACCAGAAACCGAGCACCTCGTTTCGGTCAACCCTAGGCATTATGATTCCTCCGTTAATGGAAAATGTGTGACCAGTCTCTCTGCCGAAACACATGCTCACGCATTTGTCATCATTGACTGGGAAGTTCCAATCCTCGGACCAGCATTTTGTTTCATCAACTGCAATTTTCAGGTCTTCAAAGCTTGAACTCCATAGGGTTACATCGTCTGAGCACACGGCAATGTTCACAGAAAGGGCTGTCGGAGGACCATTTATATAGATCAGGAAAAGAAGAGGACCTAAGACCGACACTTGGGGGACCCCAGTTGTTACTGGGGAGGGTAGAGAAAAAAAATATTCCCGACCTTAACCACAAAAGTGCATTCGGTAGGGAAGCTGCGTAAGGTGTCCAACATGGTGCCTGTTATCCCGTTTGTTTGCAGCTTATAAAGAAAAGGGGCATAGGGGGACCTTGTCGAAGGCCTTAGCAAAATCGATGAATACAGCGTGTGAGAGCTGGCCATCATCGTAGGCTTTTGTCAGGCTATCCATGACAGTAAGCATATTGGTGATGCATGATCTGCCAGGAAGAAACCCATGTTGGGACGGGGAGAAGATCTTACTTCCATGCAGATGGTAAGGAACCACACCCCTAAGAATTCGCTCGAAAATTTTGCTGGTGACGCTAGTTAGGCTTATGGGTCTGTAACTAGAAGCAAGGTGTCTACTACCCTTCTTATAGATGGGTGCGTTCACTGCTTCTTTCCAGCTGCTGGAAAAAACTTCACCGTCAACACATCGCCGAAAAAGCGAGGCATAAGGAGCAGCTAATGTGTCCGCGGCTTCCTTGAGAATACGGGGGAGGATTAGGTCAGGACCCATGGAGCAATATTGGTTGAGCCGTCGGAAACCTTGAGCGACTGCACCAATGGGAATAGTGACGCGGTTAAGGGTAGTGGTCAGAGATAACGGGTGCATGGTAGGGTGGGACGATATGGGTATGGAGCTAAAAATTGTACGGAAGTAGGAGCTGAATGCCTCGGCTACTTGGCTAGGGGAAGTGATTGGAGATCCGGCACTATCTTTGAGAGCTAATGGCGTCGGAGCTGTGCCCCTCAGACGGCGCACCGGAGTTAGATCTACTCGCACCCAACTATCCATTCTATATACACTACCAACCACCTGCCTTACACCGCGTAGATTTCTCGCTGTTATTGGTATAGTTTTTATTAAGCTATCTAGGATAATCCCTAAAACTATAGCTCTAAGGTCTGTTGTCCGACCCAGAAAAAATCAAGCGATTTTTTCTGAAAATTAGTCTCTGGGACCACCCGGTGGTAAAAGATACACACAAAAGTGATCATTGAACTGCTCTTAGGGTCGGAGCTAAGTGAAACATCAGTCTCAGTGAAACCACACTAGCAGACTCTAAGACTTCACTCAGGGAATCACTTTAGTAAAGAGACTAAAGCCGTCTTGACTTGCGTAATACATCCGGAAACTTTCAAACAGCACCATCCGCAGAAACTGCTTGTAGTTTTTAGCTGAACAACTGATACATAATTAGTTCCGCTGATATTGACCCCCCGTGGCTAATACTTTCTTCCCCACCTAAGGCTCACATATATTGGCCATACTCTACACTTAATCCTTTGCTTCCGTATAGCTCTCTTACCCCCGCATGTTGCCACATCTCATCCGATTGGCCATCCACATCCTTACCACCATAGATATGCCTACATCTCCTCCCAACCGACCCAAAATCACTGCCAGCAACCGCCGTCGCAAGACTGCTAAACTGCAAAACTCACTGAATAACTGCTCAGTCTCTCTGGTAGATATACTTGGACATGCTAATAGACAAACTACGGAAATGAGCAAAAATCTGAGCAGTCTTTCCTCCCGACTTGACTCCGCTGATCTGATTATCGGTCAACTGATGCCTATAGCGTTCTTGCTTGATCCAGCCGCACACCATACCCCAACCAATCTACTACTGGCCACGAAATTTGTGGACACAATTGCCTCGGAAACCTCCAGACGGATAAAAAATGCAAACAATGCGATTGTGTTTAACATTCCAGACCGAATACCTCTCTCAGCTGCTAAAAATATGATCTTAAGCGCTTGCAACCTTGGCTCACAACCGTGCCACTGTGTTAGACTCCACAACACGTCCCTGCGCACCACCTGTCCACTGCTTTTCCAGTTTACAAATGAAGTTGTCGCCAAGATCTTTATCAGCCGGAAATCGTTAGTCATACCCAAAACCTGCTTCGAGTGCGCCGAGATACTTCCGGACAAGACCCACTCCAAAGGGAGGTGCACAAGAGTCACGCCCAGAACAGTAACCCCGGTGATAGTGCAACTAACAATTCACCCCGAAACTCCGGGGCACCTATCACTGGCAATCACCCGATGTTGCCATCTATTGGAGATCACAATGCAACCGTAGATTTAGACAGTACGCCAGTTTCCTCACCCAATGAGCCACCTGGCAAACGCCCCAATATCCAGAATAGCCCAAGCAAATCTCCAGACTGGAGCAAGCGCCCCAACGTCCACAAACTGATGAAGGTTCCTCCAACTCATCCACCCGCGAGCTCATGTACTCCACAAGTCTAGATGACCCCATTCCTTCTACTAACTCCATGTCGGGTTATGCAACCGTACCTAAAAATCACTGCACCATCAACCCACCTCCGTCTACACCCATGCATCCTGTTACCTCTGGCATTTTTGATAACTCAACCAGGCCCCTAAGCCCACCATCTGCACCTACCCATTTGCAACCAGAATGTGTCTGGTTACCACCTAGGCCACCACCGCTAATTAGCCCGTCAGTGCAGATTGACCCACAGAAGTTAACACCTCGTCACCAAAAGAACAAGGCCCATCAACGTAACGCACATGCAAACCATAAGGTAATGACTCAGTCACGTGAAATTTTACCAGCCCCTTGTGCGGCTGTGAATCCTAGTTTTCCATCTCGGCTAACTGCTTTTTCATTTCCACCCTACTTGTACCCACCTTATCCCCCCCCATTCACCGCTCCATTACATTACTATCCGCCACACCAACTACTCTTTACCTCTACCGCTACCCAGTCACTCCCTGGGAACCATTTCCTGGTTTCACCTAGCTCCCCTCTCCCACAAGACCCATCCTCGTCTCTTGGCCCAGTACTGCCATCCATCCGTGGCCGCTTTTTTCCTGCCGGCCCCCTTCGAGAATATTCCCCGCATTCAAACTACTCTCCCAAACAGCACCTCCCCATCCCTCTCCCCTCACACTATCCCCCTCCAGGCTTCAACTCATCCAATCCGTGGAACAACGGAGGTCCTCCCTCCATCCTTGCCCTATTCTTCACTGGAATTACCACCCTCGTCACCACTACCGAACCCCCCACCATATCCACCACTACCGAGGCCTGTATCATCTCTCTCAGTCATACTTGTAAATGCCCGTTCATTACTGCACAAAACTAAAGCCATCCGCAGCATCGCTGAGCCCTCTGACTTTGATATTATCATTGTAACTGAAACATGGCTGACAGATTCCGTCCCGTCAGATCGAGTCTGTCTAGTTGGCTACCAGATGTTCCGAAGGAATAGGCCTTGTCGTGGGGAGGCTGTCTAATTTATGTCAAAAACACTCTGCTGGCCATTCCACTGTCACACACAACTCTGGACGCCATTCAGGATTCACTGTGGTTAACAATTCCCTTACTTAATTCCTATCTTCATATTGGTTGCATCTATAGGCCACCTGATTCCAACGCTATGGATCTTACCAAGATTATTGACGCTTTCAACTATCTTTCATTGCTGCCCTGTTCCTCCAAACTCATAGCGGGGGACTTCAATGCACCGAGCATTTGTTGGAACACTCTATCCGCCCCAAACAACTTACTAGATTTTATGTCATGCATCCGCGTTGGGCGCTGGATCCAACACGTAACAGTCCCAACCAGAGGTAACAACATCCTTGATTTGTTGTTTACTATTGGTTTATCAGATGTTTCAGCCAGTACGCTCGACCTCTTTCCAGGAAGCGACCACAGAATGGTGTCCTGCACCTTCGTGGTTCCGCAATCTTTTGACAAATCCCACCCACCCAATCATTACTCTTCAGCAGTCAACTGGGTCAATCTTATCTGCACGCTTCGATCGCTAGACTGGGACGACTTTTTCCTGCAAAGCGACCCTCAGCTGGCTGCTAATTTACTATATTCTAACCTATCATACTTGCTGTCCAAATCACTACTACTCGTATCACATCAAACCGAGTCCGTAGTTCAATCCTGAGCCGAATGCAAAACAAGTATCTGAAGCTCCAGAAGGTGTATCAAACCAATAATGACTTATCGTCATTCTTGCAGCTCCAACGTCTCTCGGTAGCAATCAGAATGAAGACTGATGATATGCTCAAAAAACAAGAAGTATCTGCCTTGCAATGCCATGATACTTCCTCAAAGTTGGCATACCTAATGAAGAATAGAAATCAGAGCAAACCAGTAAGTGTCCCCTCTCTAATCTTAGAAAATAACGACCGCATTACCTCACCTCTAGCGATAGCCGAGGCGCTTAACTCCTACTTTGCTGCATCCATGACTACGAACCCCCTTACTTTATCCCCATGCATAGACCCTGTCACCGAGCACTCACTGTCTGATTTAGAATTTACTTTAAAAGAGGTGACCAACCAGATTACCCGTGTCCGGAAGTCCTCACACCTTGGCCATGATGGTGTTCCGCCGACACTTCTACGTCTTGGAGGAACTGATGTCGCAGCCTTACTATTGAAGGTCTACAATCTATCCATTAAGTTTGGCATATTTCCCTCACAGTGGAAGACTGCGGTCATCATCCCAATCCATAAGAAGGGACCAATACATGACCCCCCAAATTACCGCCCTATCAACCACACTCCAATTGCTTCTAGGTTGATAGAACGCCTCATCAAACAGCGGATGTCCGACTTCCTGTTGTCCCATAACATCATCCATAGTGGGCAGCATGGCTTCCTAAAATCACGTTCATGCACCACCTGTCAGTACGACTTTTTTAACCTCATAACGGCGGCCGCCGACAACGCTAAATCCATCATCATCATATACCCTGATATGACAAAGGCTTTCGACCGCGTCCCTCACGCTTTGTTACCAACCAAACTCAAAGCTCATGGCTTTTCCGGTTCGCTTTTATCTTGGTTAACATCTTATTTATCGGACCGTTCACAAGTGGTTTCCATTGATGGGTGTTTCTCACAACCTGCTCCAGTCACCAGTGGAGTTATACAAGGCAGTGTACTCGGTCCTTTACTATTTCTCATCTGCATAAACGACATATTTCCCATCTTGCACCATGGTACCCCATTCCTTTTCGCTGATGACGTTAAGATTGTCTATGAGTTTCCTCGTCAAAACCTCAACATCATGCTGGATGATATCTCTAGTGACCTAAAGCGACTCGGGGATTGGTGCAATTCATGGAATATGGACTTTTCGACCTCGAAGAGCTGCTACACAACATTCAGATGTCAAGTGACCCCCGGAACCCTGCTTATCCACGACCTACCCATTTCGTACAGCCCGTTAGTTCGAGACCTTGGTCTCCATTATTCTTGTAGCTTTAGGTTTTCTGAGTATGTTCCACTCCAGATTGCAAAGACCAGAAGAACCACTGGTCTCATCTCCAGAACCTTTCGGCTAAATGATTGCAAACTGCTCACTTACAAGTCTCACGCCAGGCCTCTCCTTGAATACTGTCCCATTATCTTCACCAACATGACGAAATCCGACCGCATTTCTCTGGAGTCCGTGCAACGCCAATTCACCAAACAATTAGTAGGCTTTTCCTCCAGTCTGTGTTACAAGGATCGATGCATCCTACTCAATCTTGACCCTCTATGGTTGCGTCGCATGAAGCTCAATTTGTGCTTCCTGTTTAAGCTGTACCACCGTACGGCCTTTTCGTGTACCGAACCCATTCGTCTCACTCCCTCCACGAATTATGCTCTACGCCATCGGTCATTGCAGCTCTCTTTTCCTAGATCAAAACTAGCGTTAAGATCTAACTTTTTCCTTATAAAATACTCAAAGTTATGGAATAAACTCCCGCTAAACATCCGCGAGAGTCTCTCAATTCCCCAGTTCAGAGGCTCGCTGGATCAGTTCTTGACTGTTCCCAATGTGATCCTTCTTACCGGCCTGACAGTCACCGAAGAGGTGGCCTACGAAAACGGGTTTGATTACTAGGATTACTGCACTAGAACTTTCATTTCTCACCCGATGACAAACGCCACGGCAACTATTCTCTTTTACGTTATATTGCTTACAATCTATACTACTGTAGCCACAGTTTGCTGACTTTCATAACTATACCTAGTTTAATGCTTGCCGGTTCTCCTAATTTTAGACAATGTTCCTGTTCTATTGCCAACCAGTCTAAGTTTCTTAGTCTTAGATGTCTCCACAGCAAATAAGTACGTGGATTCGGACCCTAGGACACTGAGTTCCGCCGTCTACCACTTTACTCGATCCTTTCACTCCTCTCCCGTTCATCTTGGCTACCACCACTCACCTGGGTTTTATGCCCGGCCTCAATTCGCCTTTCTTAATCACCTCATTCCAGAATCTATTATCCCAGAAGCCCACCTGCTAGTACTTACCTGGTGGCTTTTCCTCTCGTCTCACCTCTGTATCTACCATCCACCAACTACTATCATATTCTCTCTTATGCACCACACCATTTCCCATCAGCAGAGCTAAACTCATCTGCACCAGCTAGCCTGGAATGGACTCTGATGGTCTTAGGCATGGCCTGGCGCTGTATGAGACTGACACACGTATGCTAGCTTGTGCTCTACAACGTTCGTTGTCCTACTCCGTGTGTTGCATAATCCCATCCTGCATTTTCCCAGCCCATGCTAGCGAAACCTCTGATGTCAACGGCACCCATACCATTGCGTCGTTGGAACGTGGGGAAAACAGACCACCCCCAGCAGTTGCGAAAAAAGACAAATACGCATAAAATTACGATCGGGCGGAGGGGCTATGGAAAGTTCCTATATGGGCTCAACCACCCCTCTGTTAGGAAACAAAAAAAAAATAATAATAAAACTGAAAAAAGAGAACAGTGGAAACGAACAAGACCTCGTGGGATCGATTCGATCTCCAAATACCACTGACATCGGGCTGTGAAGGAATTGGGCAACCTTCATCTATGGGAAAGTATCCCATCAGCTCAGACCTGATCCTGCGAAAGGGGAAACCCCACATCGCCCTTGTTCGCTCGACAAGCTTTGGTCTTCACGCTCGAGACTGACTGGGGTGACAGCGCACTGGACTCTTCACATACGCTTTCCCACCTCCCGTTCTACGTTTCAACCACCCCATACCCACCGTAATCGCACCTAGCATGCACGTCGACGTCAAATACAATCGCTACCACAGCCCTGACCTTCAACCCATTGTCCTGGACTGAGTATCGACGTACCTGACGAATAACGGCAACCTCGATGAAGCCCGGAAAAGGAAAAAAAGAGATAAGAACATAGTGGAAACCGGTCACCTTTTCCCTCTATACCCCTCTATCGTCTGTCATCTTTTTCAGAAAGCGGTCTTCTCGATGTCCTAGCATCCAAGCCACGCTTGGGTTTACAACCCTACCTAACAGTAACCACTGCCTCCTGCCAACTACAATCACTACCGCAGCCTGCTCACAATTAAGTAAAATCCCTGAAATGCAGACGCAGCAGCCCACCGGGTTTACGCTATCTTGCTAGCCTGTAGTAGTACTTATCAACCCCCTGCAACCCTACGTTACTTAAGCTCTCTAATTAAAACCCAGATCAAAGTACGAAATGTAACACTGACAGTCCACATAAACCCAGCCAGTTCTTTATTAATTGTCGCTATTTATTATCATAACTAACAGCTGGAACCACGTCCAGACTGCTAACACCATTCATTTCAGGTTTGTCGTCGCCCACTCTCTCGGGAACCACTTTCGGTGACCAATGTCCACAATTTGACCTGTACCGACAGAGACCTTAATGGCATCTTTTATACCAAACGGGATTGCAATCGGGCCACACGACCTGAAACACCCCCAAATGCTTACAAGCAGATTGATAGACGTCTCCTAACGCAACACCTCTACTACTGATGTCACTGTTGGAGGCTTCAGAAATAACAGTTCGCAAGCAAACTTCTATTGATTGATTGACACGTCCCTTACCCCGCCTGATGAACCATACCCACGGGATGCTGCACATCACCTTGGTCTCATGTGAAACAATCCAATAACGGAGCCAGAATACGCAACACAGGAATTTTCTGTCATTAAAATTCGATACGTTATCCGAACGCGAGTCCACTTGTCCCTCACATCCTTGGTTCCCAACAATGATGCCGAAGATCACTGAGAATCAATAAGTCAATATATTTGTCAGCATAACAGAACAGTAAGGCGCGAGCCTACAAGGAGATTTTTCGCTCCGTTTTCTCTTCCAAGATTTCATTTTTCTTTCGATCGGTATCCAGCCTGAAATTGATTCTTCACCAGTTAAAGGCCTTCAAGTTGCGCTGCCTTTTTTTCTGAATGATAAGGGTTATTGATCCCGAACCTAAACTCACCTTATATATGGATTGCTGTTTCCTCCACATTCATCAACGTTGCCTGTACATTTCCACAAAGTTTCCTCATGTCCCCTCGTTTCATGATGAACTCCCTCTATTAGAATCGGGAATATCCATCATTCCGGGCCAACTTCATCTCCATAGAGAGCCGCTTTCTTCATATTCACCAAAGTTCACGGTTGTACTCCCATTCATTTCTTTAACCTCTCCATGTCCATAACTTACTCCGTGCATAGAACCAGCAATAGGCCTCAGTTACCCACATCTTGCATTATTATGACTTATAACGCATCCCTAGCGCTATATTTTCACGATATATTTTGTATTTTCACGGACCACCACCAACCAGTCGAATCCGAAACCAAACCGTATTTGCCGCGCAAACCTTTATAATTTCAGTCGACTCAAACTATCTCTAGCTATATTGTTTTGCTTCTGAAGACTCCACTCGCTTTCTTGAAATTCGTGTATAGTTCATTGTTTTGAGTAACGTTGTACACCATGATCATGCGCTTGCGCATGCGTCTCGACCATGGTCGAGAAATATACTATTATAATTATTATTATTATTCGCCCAGGGCGTCTGCTTTGCCCTGGTCATCAGTGACAATACCATAGTCTTTAGTGGATAGCAGATCTACGGCATTTCTTGTTGAGCCTTTAAACTGTACATAGCTGTAGAAATTTTTCGGCTGTTGTCTTACAGACTGGGCCAATTTGAGCTCAAATTCCCGCTTGGAAGTTCTCAAAAGGCTTACAGTCTCGTTTCTCAGCTTTGCATAGCGGTTCTAGGCTAGTTGACTGCCGGAAGCTTTGTACTGGTTCCGGCTGCGGTTTCTACGTCTGATGGCCTTGGCTATTGCAGCCTTCCACCACGTGGGTTTGCCCTCCCCACTCCTTCGTTTTAAGGGTGCGAACTCTTCCTGTAGGGCAGTCAGGGATCCCTTTATGGCCTGCCAGCGCTCCTCCACAGTAGCCTCCTCCGTCGTGTCCCAGGTCAAACCCATCGCCCTATTACGAAGCCTATCTATGTCCATACTACCGAAATTCCTAATCAGCCTTGAGGGTACCTTCGGTTGCCGCATGCATAGAACTATTTTGACACACACGTGGTCACTCTTTCCCAGCGGTGCACAATAATGCAGTCCAGCCACATCGTTGGGGAAGTTCGTTATAGCTAGATCCAGCAAGGATGGAACGCATCCAGTCCTATATCTGGTGTTCTCCCTGATATGCTGCTGCAACGCATTATCATGCAGCCATTCTAAGTAGGTTTGCTCCTCCGATCTCGGCACGCAGACCTCAGCCACCCAGTTGATGTGCGGGAGATTGAAGTCACCCACTGTGAGGGTCCTTTGTGCGTCCTTAGCCAGTTCAGTCAAAGTCCGCAGTAAACAAACGTCCTCTTCGTGGTTAGTGCTTGGTGCCCTGTAGACATAGAGAACGTTAGCCCCTCTGCCTGGAAGGATGATCGTAACGGCGCATGTTTGGATATTGCGAGTGCACATCTTCGTCTGAGTCTCAAGGTGGTTTGTACCTGATCTAACGAGGATGGCTACTCCACCACCAAGGCGATCCTGTTCTCGATCCTGCCTATAGACTGCAAAACCGTTACTTATTAGGCCTGGCACACGGTCTTCTTCAGAAAGCCACGCTTTCGTGACGGCAACTATCGACGCTTTTTGCTCGTCAGCGGTTTTGGCGAGTTCCGCCCATTTGTTTCTAATACTACACGCGTTAGTATATAACACCATCGCGTTTGATCCGTCGCCTAGGTGTCTCTTGTTATTCACTCCTGTCTGTTTCTCAGGCGCAGCGCCTGAGAGGATGACACGTTTTTTGCTTTGGATGTCCCCACTGGTGTGCATGAAGCCGGCTGACGATCCAGAATTTCCGACGACTCCCAATCCATCTCTATAGGAGTCACCGCAACATCCAGACTGGCAGGGGTCGCACTGTCATCTATCTTCGGACAGTACTGCCAATTCTCGTCTTCCAGCGCGTCTTCAATTACAACTATTTGCGACCCCGCACGTGGTTTCTTTACTATTGTCGGGGTCGGGGTCGGTGCCTGAGAGCCGAGTACGGCATTTCGCTGAACTTTTTGGTTTCTCACCAGCGCCCTGGCTGGTCGAGCAAGATTACCTCCCAGAGCTAGACCGCCAGGCCTTACTTTACGCTCGTCCGGCACAATCTGGTATCTACCTTTGGTAATGTGAGCCACTATTGATGCCCTCGCCAGCAGTTTATCCCGGGTGGCCTCATCAGCGAACTCCACTAGGATTGGTCTCGCACAATGTTCGTCTTCGTTCCCCAGTGGTGACTTCCATGCCCCCACTCTGTGCACCCTTCTTAGAGCAGTAGGGCACGGAACACCTGCGATTCGCAGTGTGTCGCAGACCCTCCTCCTGTCTATGTCCCTCCTGACTTTCGATTCCCTTATAAAGGGTTCTCCCTGGTTAAGGATCAGGAGCCTGTGGCTTGAGACCCTGCCCGTCGACAAGATCTGACTCTGCAGATCCTTCGCCTTGTTTTCTAGTACCAGAAGAGCAGGGTCACCGACCTTAGCCAACTCATCCTTCGCGATATCACAGCCACTCTTCTTTTTGACCTGCCTTGCCCTTCTCGGCTTCTGCTCAGTCCACTGGCCTTCGTCCGTCTGCTTCAAATGAGTTGAGGCAAAGACCGCCTGGCAAGCTCTCGGAACTGGCCCATTCGCTCTGATGACTGTCCTCTCGGGTATGGATACTGCTTCCGCAAGCGACTTACTGCTACATTCTTGCGGTGGTTTGGGGCTTATGACTAAGGCACTACTTGATGGGCGTTGGTCCTGCCCTTGGGTCCGCAGTTTAAAGGCCAGACTGGCCGCCGCCTTGCAAGGGGCACAGACCCATTCAGCCCAAAGGTTCTGTTTATAAAGGACATAGATGTCCTTTGCTATTCCTGAACACCTTGGGTGAGCCCATCTCTTGCATACCTCGCACTCTATACCATTAACCACACGTTTTCCGCACTTGGATGCGAGACACGGGTCAGAAGCGTGTGTCATATCGAAAACCACAAAAACGAGAGCGAAAACAACTCAGGCGCTCTTTACCCAAATACAAAATACGCGCTCTGACACTAGCAGGTAAAGCCCGCTAGCACAAAAAACAAAAAGAAAGACTAGAAGCGGGAAAAGATCGCTTCAAAAAACACCGAACACTACTCGGCAATACTGCGAGGAAAATAAAAATATTCTCCGGATAAAGCGCACCTTAAATGCAGTTACGATACGCTCAGTGTTGTGAATTAAACTAGGTTAATTCACACAACTATTCAAAAACTCAATTTAAAGGCGAGAGCACTATGAATTCAAGCCGCGCTACAATCACCAGTCTTCTTGATGCCACCAAGATTTTACAAGACACCGAGAATTGCTCCAAGCGTGTCATCCTTTGGGGTTGCGTCCTCAACTCGGATTACCCTTATGACATTTACGCCCAGATGTTTAACGGCCTTTAGCTCCCATTCAAAATTAAAGGTCGGTCCACTTGGTTGGTAACCAAACGCACCAACCGGGTACACGGTATTCTCATTGAAGTGGGCTCCACGGATGCAGCCATACGAATATTTTCCTCGGCCGCAAAGCTCAAGGAGGAAATTAAAGGGCTGAAGGGAGTATCCGTTGATAAGTCACTTCATCTGAGGCTCCGCAGTGCGAAGGCTAAGCCAGCAATTCCATAGAAAGCCGATTTTAAGCTCAGAGTGCTGTCAGTCGTCCAGGTAGCTCGCCTTGAGGATCGAGCTGCAGGCCCACCATCCGTCGCTTCCCCACTCACTCCATCTCCCGTAGCGGAAAGTACCCCCAGTAGTAGGCCTAGTGCCACTAAACATCTGAAGCCTACGAAAGTGTCCCAGACCCCAACATAGCAAATGAGACTATATCAACGGACGAGACTCGCCCATCCTTGGGCCCAGACAAACCTGCAACCTGCTTCTGCTGAAAGCTGCAGTGAGGAGGTTAACGTACCAGGAAATATCTCTGGTGCTGTCATGCAAAACAAGCCCACCAACAAGAAAACTCAGGACAGGGCATCAAGCAGTGCGCGGAAGGGCAAACCACAAAAGGCAGCCCACCCTTTTCGGAGACCGAAGGATGTAGACCGTCCGCCTGGTATGATACCCCCCAGGTTACCATGTATCAAACCTACCGGTCCCCCCAAAAGTTCGTTCACACTCTATCCTCCCAATATCTTCAACCCCCGACTCCCCCAGGACCTCCTTTCCACCCACAAAATCCCACTCTTTCCCACTCCTCAAGACCAAAGTCAGTGGTCTCTGGCGATTCTGAAACGACTGAGCATGTAATCAAGTGTTTTTACAGCAATTGCCTGAGTGTGCTGAACAAGATCTCGGAGCCTCGGCAGCTTGTAGTGGATAAGGAGCCTCAGATCATAGCCCTCACAGAAACCGTGCTCACCTTTGGTATACTTGATGCCGAAATATCCATTCCGGGATGCTTCGCAGTAAGGCAGGACTCCATCAGAGATCGTGCTGGTGGGGTTATCATATGCTACGATAACTCTTCCCCTCCTCCCACTATGTTAACAACTACCTTTTCAAGTATTGATTGTTTGTGGGTTGTGTTTACCCTCTCTAGGACAGACACCCTACCGCTTGGTGTAGTCTATCGTCCTCCCACATGCAATTCAACTGCTAGCCTAGATCTCATAGACTTATTAGGCTCCCTCAAAGCTACACAGACCTCACCCATCTGTTAGTCACTGATGACTTCAGCTCACCCAGTACCGACTGGCAAAGAGCTGATGCCTCTGATGTCACCTTTGGTAAACCCCTCCTAGGTCTCGTACACAAGAACTCATGGGTACAGAAAGTAAAAGATCCGACCAAATGTTGCACAGGACACGCCCCGTCCCTACTAGACATGGTCATCACCAGTGAATGGTTCCAAATAGATGTGGTGCACTACTTGCCACTTCTCGGTAAAAGTGATCACATTCTCATTGGGTTCGATTGTATTGCGAAATGGCCTCCTCTTCCCTCAGAAGTCAATGTCTTGAGGTCCTTCAAAAAGACCAATTTTGACCAAGTCAGTGCATTTATTCGCTCCCAGCTAAACTCAACTAACCTAGGTAACTCTGCTGATGAAGTGGCAGAGGATCTCAAAGAGTTGATTTCCTTAGCTGAGGGGCTATTTGTCCCCAGAATTCGTCTTCCACCGACCGCTAAGCGGCCCCTCCCTCGCCCCATTAGGCGCATTCCAGACGAAGGCGCACGCCTCTTTGCTAGATATAAAGCCACAGGCCTTGCCCGTGATGCAGAAGACTTCAGGATCATACGGAACATATGCAAAGACAAGATTAGGTCCTATCAGAATGCAGTCCAACGATCTGTACTTGCTCGAGAACGGACCAATAAGGCATTTTTCTTTCAGTACAGGCGCCGTCTAGGGGGCACAGCTCCGACGCCACTAGCTCTCAAAGATAGTGCCGGATCTCCAATCACTTCCCCTAGCCAAGTAGCCGAGGCATTCAGCTCCTACTTCCGTACAATTTTTAGCTCCATACCCATATCGTCCCACCCTACCATGCACCCGTTATCTCTGACCACTACCCTTAACTGCGTCACTATTCCCATTGGTGCAGTCGCTCAAGGTTTCCGACGGCTCAACCAATATTGCTCCATGGGTCCTGACCTAATCCTCCCCCGTATTCTCAAGGAAGCCGCGGACACATTAGCTGCTCCTTATGCCTCGCTTTTTCGGCGATGTGTTGACGCTGAAGTTTTTTCCAGCAGCTGGAAAGAAGCAGTGAACGCACCCATCTATAAGAAGGGTAGTAGACACCTTGCTTCTAGTTACAGACCCATAAGCCTAACTAGCGTCACCAGCAAAATTTTCGAGCGAATTCTTAGGGGTGTGGTTCCTTACCATCTGCATGGAAGTAAGATCTTCTCCCCGTCCCAACATGGGTTTCTTCCTGGCAGATCATGCATCACCAATATGCTTACTGTCATGGATAGCCTGACAAAAGCCTACGATGATGGCCAGCTCTCACACGCTGTATTCATCGATTTTGCTAAGGCCTTCGACAAGGTCCCCCTATGCCCCTTTTCTTTATAAGCTGCAAACAAACGGGATAACAGGCACCATGTTGGACACCTTACGCAGCTTCCCTACCGAATGCACTTTTGTGGTTAAGGTCGGGAATATTTTTTTTCTCTACCCTCCCCAGTAACAACTGGGGTCCCCCAAGTGTCGGTCTTAGGTCCTCTTCTTTTCCTGATCTATATAAATGGTCCTCCGACAGCCCTTTCTGTGAACATTGCCGTGTGCTCAGACGATGTAACCCTATGGAGTTCAAGCTTTGAAGACCTGAAAATTGCAGTTGATGAAACAAAATGCTGGTCCGAGGATTGGAACTTCCCAGTCAATGATGACAAATGCGTGAGCATGTGTTTCGGCAGAGAGACTGGTCACACATTTTCCATTAACGGAGGAATCATAATGCCTAGGGTTGACCGAAACGAGGTGCTCGGTTTCTGGTTAGATTGTAACTTGTCTTTCTCTCATCACCATCAACGTGCGAGCAAGTCTGCCTTTCGAGTCCTAAATATGATTCGAAGGTCCTTCCCGCGCATATCTAAGGATGATTTCCCCTTAATTTTCGGCACGTATATCCGACCTCTGCTGGAGTACGGTGGTCAGATAATGCACTCTGGTCTTATCCGAGGCCGTGAGATCCTAGAAAGAGTTCAGCGGGCCTCCACTAAAGCAGTAAGGGGTCTGTCCCACCTAGCTTATCCCGTCCGTCTCAGATTCCTAAATCTCTACCCCCTTGACTCAAGACGCGTAAGAGGCGATCTGTTTTTGATGTCCCACCTTTTTGAAACAGGTCAAAGCGATTGCTTCTTCTCCGTCTGTCCAGCCTCCTCTCTCCGTGGTCACAGCAGAAAGGTTTTCAAACCGAGGCCAAGCACTTCACTAAGGATTAACTTTTTTAGCTATAGGGTTATTACTATGTGGAATGCACTTCCAGAAGATATTGTTCTCTCGCAGAACAAAACTATCTTCAAGAAAAAGCTAGACCTCTACCTGGGTCTCTCCCAATAATTCCCTTTGTCAAAAAAACGAAATGGATGTCTTTTATTGCATGTATGTTCACGAATGTCGCACCCCCATTCAGCTCAAGGCACTGTCCACAGTGTGACACTGCATGAGGTTATGTGTATCTCGTTTTCGCTGCCACCCCCGCCCCCCCTCCGCCTCTTTTTACTCCCGTTTCAGCTCGGTGAATCCGACAGAAGATCAAAGATTTCCTCGAGGACCGGGACAATTGGGCTCAAAGCCTCGAACCCATGTAGTACTTCGAGACTTCAAGACTTCAAGACCGATGGGTTTCGGGTCGGTTTTGCACCAATTTTTCTATAAGGGTTCCTTTGGCAGGGGTGATTGTATCTTAAACGCTGGCTTGCTGCCGCTGGTATAGTGCCTAGGTTTCGTCAGTTCAGGTCTGTTCAGTTCAGTTCAGTTCAGTTCGGTTCGCACAGGACAGGTAATGGCCACGGCCGATCAGTCGTCCAGAATTCATTCGGTGACATGCATACCAGTTATGCAATCACCACTGCCGAGTGTATTTCCTGGAATCCTCGATAAAAATGAAGGGGAAACGGAAAACCCCACCGCACATCAACCGCGAGAGACATTATGCATCGTGAGCTTTTACTGAGACAGTATGCAATGAGGGAAAAAGTCTGTTAAAACATACTCCAGGAGGACCACAGTGCTACACATCATCCATCTAGTTAACATGCTCACCGCTCACTACAAGGAAAGATCTCGTACCACTTGCGATCTTGGGCACCCTCAAGGGACTGAACGGTCTGCAGGTCTATCATTCAGACAGGCATACTGTTCTGACTGCTCATTACCCTGTTGCTGAAGAAGTACGATCTAGTCATCAGTCTAGCTCGGACTTTTTTCGGCTTCTTTTCGAGCCCCCTTGTTCTGGAGTCCAGAGCCACTCGGAACAGACTGTTCGGCCTAAGGCCAGAAGAGCCCGTCGTTACCTTGAACCTTTCTATAAGATCCCTCGACGTCTCCTCCTTTCCAACGAGAAAATATCCAGGTCACGGAGTGTCTGCTCGTACGTCTGACCCTGTAACATACATGTGTGGAAGTCCTCCCTAGCCATTGTCACATACTTGTATCGTCGAGAATATGCTCTTTATCTTATTGACCTTCAAACAAGTGCGGCATGCATCAATCACTACACTTCAACATTTGTTTTTAATTTTCTCACGTGCCGTGGCATAATTTTTGATTCGAACTTGAACTGCCGTGACGGTGGTACCTGATATTGACCTTTGTTGAACTCTGGCCCTAGTTGCTAGACGTTGTGGCCGTACGGTTGAGGTTTGTACATATTTAAAAGCGTACAATTTGGTAATCCAGCACCGTAGAATGAGCAAATCAATCTTGTTCTGACTTTAGGATTCCTTTTGAATTGGCTATGCGTTACTCATGATCGAAATAAACGTTACGGTACTGAACTTGGAATCTCCACGAGGACATCAACCAGAAATGCCGGGGAGAGGGCAAAGGCAAACCGAAGCTGGACAGGAAGTAATTCGGCAAGTCCTTGGGGTATTTTCGGGTGATACGGACCCCTTAGATATTGCTGGGTCTGTCATTTCTGTCAGTGCAACTTCATGTATTTCAGCCAATGATATAGAATTTAAACATGGTGATATCTTTAAACTGAGAACAGTAGAATTAGAAACCTAGATCAGGCAGGCTAGGGAAGAAGCTGAATCAGCCAGGAAAGAACAACTTTCGAAGACTGGAGTGAGAGGTGATCTTGGAAACCACATAGCATGCGGCCATTCAGCCTAGCAAATCCGTGGAACGATTGAGGCCGACTTGTGCCAGCGTAGCACCCGCTATTGACTTACCAAAGGTGGTATTGTCCCCCTTTGACGGGAGCACACAACAGTGAAGCGAATTCGTTAAACAATATGAGAACTTTGTAGAAAGGAGAGTATCTGACTCAGAGTAGAGATTATTTTATCTGCTACATTATTGTCGTGGAAGAGACAGGGAAGCGATCGACGGGTGTTCGGTGCTGAATCTCGAAAAGTGTTACACCCCAGCACATGAAATCTTGAAAGACCTGTTTGGGCAACCATCCAAGGTCGCTCAGAACTTGATCGATGGTGTACTATCAGAGGC
This sequence comes from Fasciola hepatica, assembly GCA_948099385.1. Taxonomy (NCBI): domain Eukaryota; kingdom Metazoa; phylum Platyhelminthes; class Trematoda; order Plagiorchiida; family Fasciolidae; genus Fasciola; species Fasciola hepatica. Next base: position 12,773,863 of record CANUEZ040000019.1, read on the forward strand.
ATGACGTTCCAACGGCGAGTCCGTTTTTCTGGTCTGTCTGGTGATAAGAATGCGGAGCTGCAGCATCGCTGTGAATCACCCAGGTTATCGATTGGGCCTGAATGCACCGTACACATTGGAGACTATAGTGCGCAGTTTACCCGCGGCAGTACAGGGTAGATGGGCCGAGGAAGGCAAGGGGGTCAGTAGATCTGGACGAGAAACTAATTTTGAGGACCTGACGCAGTTTGTAGACCGTCATGCCCGAATAGCAAACAGTCATTTCGGTCAACTTGTGCACGATGTGAGCGAGCTACTTAGGGTTGCAACGACGGAAAGCTGGACCAGGGAGCCAAGTAGAAGCTAACGATGGACAAACAGACAAACACCATCCCGCGAAGTTGAAAATTTGCCGGTGTGCATGGTGGCGGGGCGCTTCGTCGCCTAGAAAAATGCCCTCGCTTCCGCAACGTAGACGTCGATGAACGATGGAAGTGTCTAAAAACTTGGCGCGTGTTTTGTCTGTCTAAACGATTCACATCGAGCAGCGGTGTGCCGAACGAAACCCAGTTGTAGTCAGGATGGATGCCACAGGAAGCATCACTACGCACTGCACAAATCCCGGAAATTGAATGCCAAAGAAACCCCGAAGTCAAGTGTGGTCTGCTCAGCGTCTTGCTCCAATAACAAGCCCGTTGGCCTGGGAGTAACAGTAGTTGGCGTAGGAACCCCAGTTGCCTTTATAAGAGAGTCGACCTCCGTAGATAGTGGCTCGGATGCCACCCTGGTGAGGAAGGATTTTGCAGAGAGATATGGGATCAGAGGGAGTCAATCTTCATTAGCGGTGAGCACAGTGAGTGCCACCCAGATCATCCAATCGACCAAACTGCACCTACAACTCTTTTCCTTGGTCAACAACAATGGAGCAGAAAGTCGAGAAGCATTCACCGTAAAAGATCTGCCGATGTGAGCAACTCGGTTGGTGCAATCGGTTCTGACACAGTGGCCGCATCTCGACGGGGTTGCAATCGAGGAGTAGCAGAATAACAAAGTTGATCTGCTGATCGGTTGTGATGTGCCGGAAGCGCACTGGGCCCTGGATCAGAGAATAGGAAGTCGCAAAGCACCCGATGCTTTGTGTACTATATTCGGCTGAACTTCGTTTGATTTTAGAGATGGAAGATGCGGCAAGCAAATCCAAATCAAGTGCGCTTCGGTGGAAACGGCGAACATTGAGCAGGCAATCCAACAGCTGGTTAACGCCCAATTCGCCGACCTGGCCATTGATAGAGATGCCCCATCACGAGAAGATAAGTCGGCTCTGAAAATGGGTAGCCGAGAACCCCAAGTATGTAGTAAATCGTTTCGAGGTTCTTGTCTTGTGGAGACCCAACATGAAACCTATGCAAAAACAGCCGAGAAATGGCTCTGAAAAGATTATGCTTCCTCAAAACCAGGTTCATTCGGGAACCACAATTAAGGGTAGAGTACGCGCAAGCTACGCAACATAACACAGACTTGGGTTATATAGAAAGAGTGGATACAGCGGTAATCAGCGCAAATTTTAGGTGGTACCTACCCCATCACCCGGTCGTGAACCCAAAGAAACCGGGGAAGATCAGAGTGGTTTTCGACTGTGCCGCGAAATATCAGGGCGTGTCACTCAACGATCATATACTACAGGACCCAGACTGGACAACACCACTAGTCGAGGTTTTATGTCATTTTCGGCCAGGAAAAATGGCAGTCTCTGCGTACTTACGTGAAACGTTTCTACAGGTGAAGATCCCGTTGAAGATAAGGACGCCTTTCGTTTTCTCTGGTGGCCTGAAAGCGACGCAAATCGTGCACGGGACGAGTACAGGCTGACCATGATCCCCTTGAGATGGCATCGTCCCCATTCTGTGCTAAATGTGTCCTCCGGGAAACCCTCAAGCGGTTTGGCGGCACCAGCAGTCTGTAAGAAACGACTGTAAACCACTTCTACGTGGACTATTTTCTGTGTTCCTTTGACGACCCAAATACTGCTATTCTATATATGACCAAACTGACCGTCACTCTAAAGGCCGGAGGAATCAACCTCACCAAAATAGACTTCAAACAGCCAAGAGGTGCTCAATGTTATCCCTAATCTCGAGGAATTGGAGTGCGCGAGAGTGCTTTAGGATCCTCTTCACAAATGGAGCACCCGCTTGGAGTTCAATGGAAGCCCGAAGGTGACGAAATCATATTCACTCTGGACCTGCCCAAACGACCAGCCACACGGAGGAATCCTATCATCGGCCTCAATCCTCTACGATCCTCTAGGTTTCGTTTCGCCATGGTTGTTACCGGGAAAGTGCTTGCTTCAATCTATGTGCCAGAGAGGGACGGGTTGGGACGAACCTCTTCAAGATGACGACGACAAGCGATGACTCGACTGGCTGCACAGCCTACATCAACTTGGAGAAAACAAGATACAAAGGTGCTTGACAGGAATCAGGTGCACAAACAATGCCCAACTCTACTTGTTTTCATATGCATTAGAAGTAGGCTGCTGGGTAGTGGCATACAGCTGCTGGGTAGACGAAAATGGTGGGTGGCACAGTCAAATAGTATTCGCAAGGGCGAGGGTGGCTCTACTGAAGACGGTGTCCATTCCGAGTCTGGAACGGACTGCAGCAGTACTGGCCGTTAAAGCCTCGACGCTGATTAGCAGATGCTTCGATCGGATAAACTGGGAACCAAGCTTTTGGACGGACTCAGCCACGATACTACGTCACACAAACAACATTACCACTCACTTTAACATCTTCGTGGCCAGCGGACTTACTATGATTCATGAGTCGACTAAGAACGATCAATGGCACTATTTATAATCCGACAGTAACCCGGCCATCTTCTGCTCGAGAGGCCTAAAAACACTAGAAAAGCTGCGGATGTGGACAACGGGACCGGACTTCTTAGATGCATCTAAAGAGATGCGACCAAAGCTGTAACACATGTTTGGGCAATGCGTATCCAAATTTACAACGGATCCCGAAATGGAAAGGCGATTATCCGTGAGATTCTACGGTACTATATTATTGAATGAACAATGACACAAAACAGATACAAACCCCAATTATGAGATCACAAGGACCCAAAAAGAGAAACGAATTGCGGCGTGCGAGCGAGGAGCACGTGCGTCACACAGGTTTAGAACAAGGATATGACAAAGTAGCCCTCTGGGCGCGAACAAACAAACGTTGGTTCATGAAAACTTACACTGCATAAAACAAGTCAGTAGTGTAAATAAGTGAGTGATGTTAGGGAAAACATGGAACTGCAGTGTTTTGGGGGGATTTTCCACGCTCGGTCGTTACAAAAGCCACTAATACCTAAGCCTGATGATGGCGATATTGAGGTCAAAGGATTGATACTGTCCACAAACTCCACGGGAAGCGTAAGCCTAATAGAAAAACTGTGCCACTTTCCCGACTGGATGAAGATGTTAAGAGCTGTGGCCTGGTGGACACGATACAAAGTACTCCCAATGATTTTGAAAGGCACAAGACCGCAGAACAGGTTTAATGTTAAAACGATATTACCTGGCGAGCTGAACGAAGCTGAACTCGAATTTCCACGCGTACTACAACTAGACGCTTTCCAGTTCGAGACCCGCGAGCTGGCCAGGATATACGATAACACCAAACGAGGCAGACTGTTATTCAGCAGTATCCGAAGACCAAACCCTTTGCTAATCAACGGACCACTGAGAATTGGAGGGCGGCTGGCGAATTCAAATCTAGAGTATGAAACAAAGCACCCCATAATAATCCCTGGTGACCACTACATAACGAGTTGCCTGATAGGCCATGTACATCGAGAAGAGGGACACTCAGGTTTGAATCACTTATTGAACCATATACGCCGACGATTTTGGGTAAAAAAGGGACCAGCGACGGTCATCCGGTCATAGGCAACTGCCTCACTTGTCGTAGCCGGAGGGCGGAAATTGGCCAACAAGTGATGGCTCCCCTTCCAGCCGTGAGAGTTCAGCCGGGATAGTGCCAGTTCGTGGAAATCGGCGTCGATTACTTTGGCCTGGTACTTATAATAATAATTGTATATTTCGGATGCGCCCGAAGCATGCTGGAATGCATGATCAGATGATTATAGTGATGCCGGAATGACAATTCACAAAAGGGTATAATAAGTGCATGCAGAGTATCAGAGAGAGTGTTACAGTGAACTAAAACGGTAGTAATGCCCGGCAAGTTTGAAGGTCAAGGTCGAATGATGTCAGTTGGTCTTGAGTACATGCATAAGTGGTATATGAAATAATTACCACTAGTGGAAATTCGAACATATTCAAAGGAAATGTTTTTCGTGCGCTACAGAATATGAGAGGCATATGGATAGAAATATCGTCGAAGCGTTCGGTGAATTATTCACTTTACTACAGGCATGTCAAGAAGTATTAACATGGAAATATTTCAGTCTGCAAAGATGGTAGTATATAAAGTGGTGGCTGTATACTGGAGGAATCATATATGTTGCAAACAATTGCGTATTTCTTGGGAGGGATACTATCAGAGTGATGGTGGCAGGGAACGGCCGGAGTAAAACAGGTGAGCGTGCGGCAAGTTGTTAACTTTATGTAGGGTTGGTATGAAATGTCAAAGCGGAAGTGGAAGACTAATCAATATTGACCGTGTGGTTACATCCATTATACAGGTGTTCAGTTCTGCGAGAGGAAAGGTAAAGTAATCCACAGATAATTGTTTGTCAATAGATGAATGCTGTGTGGTATGTACCATGCAAAAATGACAGATCAATAAAACTGCACAGGTATATCGCGGGAAGCGGCCGTGGATCAACGAATATAGAAATAAAATGTATCAGCCGGTGCAGATAGTGGTGTGATTTAGAGGCTGCATACGGGGTCAGTTTCGGTAATATAACACGAATGCAACATCTGGAAAATCAAAGGTCTCGATAACGGTGATGGTATAGTAAGTAGACGGTGAGTGTCACATTTCTAATGACCAATTTGACAGGTGTAACAAATGATGGGAACGGAGCGGCGATGCAGCATGGGAAATGTACCGAAGACGTTCAATCGTGGAGGGAACGCAGTGATCTACAGAGCCCAAACACTCGATGCAACAGCATTGCGGATGCGATCGGAGGGACCGATGAAGAGTGCAGGTAGTTACTAATTACTTCGCTGCCCACTGGAGGACTACTGAAAGTTATGTCAGCGCCGGACGTTTTTTTTTTGGTGACCGATGAAGCAATGAACAGTGACAATAAAGGTGCCAGTGTTTGAACAGTATTAGCGGGTTCTAACACGGAACGGGCATAATGACATATGGGAATAAAATGAGTTGTATGAATGCAGTGAGATCGAGTAGTCCAGGTTCAAGAAGTCCGATGGCGGGAATCTTGGGGAAAGCGATCGTGAGACGGGCGAAAATGAAGTTGTGTGTAAATCTCGTTTGTCCTGTCCAGCAAGAGAGGGTCCAAGTTATTCCTGGGAAGTGTAAGGCGACAATCGTCCTTAGGGTGCAGGTTCTGAAAACAAAACGGAGAGGGCTGCAGTCTGGCAATTCTACCAGCTGTGGGTTAGGGGAGAAAGACAGAACACCAATATCATGCCAGTAACAGAAATGGGTGGTCGCGACGTTGAGGTCTTGTTTTTTGGATTAAACAACATACGGAAAGCGAAGAAGACCGGTACTAGCGACTAATTCTTGTGAGGCTTAGTGAGAGTTACCAAAAAAGCAAGGAAGCGAGAATAGGCGACACTGGGGGCAAATACTTATGTGTAGTTCGACGAATGGTTTATGGAGGACCACATCGATTGTGGCGATTCGTTCATCAGAACGAGGCCTGGAATCTTGTGTGTTGAAATAGGGTCTCAATGAGTAAGTAGTTGAAGCGTGGATGAGACTGGTACCTTGAGGACCATATTATATATGCTGCTATGTATTTTCTAGCATTATAAATGCTCTTATACCTGGCGGCAGCTGATAAAAAAAGAACCTAACCGACTATGGTAAAATCTGACAGCATGAAAAAAGAATCACCGGAGTAACGGTAGGGGGTCGTGGTCAGAAGCGTTGAAAATAGGAAGTGGCTAGACAAACACGTGGAGTGTGCTGTTGACAGTCATGGAGTATAGGTTGGACTGCTTTTATTTGCTAACTATAATAAAGAATGCTCCTTACCATCCGTTGGTAATAACTGTCTACTGAACAAAGTTGTTAAGCTTTCGGTTAGTATCCCAGGCCCAGTTCGTAGGCTCGGGTAATAGACATGTAGGGATCATGCATTCGGATCAGTTTTTGGACAGTTAGATGTTTATTTATTTCTTTTTTGAATAATAAAGAGGCCGAAGACATTGACCTAAGTTGAGGTGGGAGTTTGTTCCAGAGAAAAGAATATTTAACAATAAAGAAGTTTGACCGCATCGCAGTCCTGGATACTGGAATCAAGACCATAGAGTCCCTATGTCGTAAAGAATAGTTGGAGGGAGTTTTGACCTGGGGGGCTGAATTGCAAGATGTACGTTTTACAATATTGCAAAAGAAAGACAGGTTCATTCGTAGACGGCGCAGCCATAGGGGCTCTAGGTGCAATATTTCACACCTTTCCATATAATTTAAAGGCGAGGAATATCCTAGTAGTTGTTTGGTAAATCTACGTTGTACATTCTCAATTGCAAATCTGTCAATCTGCCGCATGTTAGAAAAGACGACAGTGCAATATTCCAGAAGTGGTCTGACATGAGTTTTAAAAATGCTTAGCTTGCTCTCTGTAAGACTGAAGGTTCTATTAATCAGACCAATTAGCCGTCTAGCTTTAGCAACCTGCACGGCCGAATGTTCGGAGAAATTAAATGTACAAGAATATTGTAATCCCAAGTCCCTTACTTCTGGACTGTTGGGGATGAACTGATCATTAATTTTAAACATTCCCGCGGGAACCTGACACTTATACATAAGGATACAACTTTTGACAGCGGAGAATTTCATCAACCATTGGTTGCTCCATGAGTCTAGCGATAGTAAATCGCTCGTTATGCTAGCAATGGTAGAAGCTAAGGCGTCAGGTTCAAAGGAGTACATAATTTTTATGTCATCTGCAAAAAGGAACGCAGCCCCGTGTGTGATGACGTTGAAAATGTCATTAACATATATAAGAAAAAGTAAGGGACCTAGTACACTACCCTGAATAACTCCACTAGTAACTGGTTGAGGTGATGATAAACTGCCATCAACGTCCACCACCTGCTTTCGGGATGTTAGATATGATGAAAACCAACTCAGGATCGGGTCAACAATTCCGTAGGTTTTCATCTTCGCCATGAGCCTATTGTGGGATACTCGATCGAAAGCTTTAGTCATGTCAAGGAGGATTACAATCACTGATTTACCACTGTTAGTGGCCGTAGTTATTAGGTTAAGGAAGTCACACATACAGGTGGCACAGGATCTTTTTTGAAGAAAACCGTGCTGTCCAGCGTTAATGAGGTTATTGTTTAGTAAATGAGTTGTCAGCTTATTTTTTATCAGTCTTTCCATTATTCGGGAAACTATAGGGGTGTGGTTCACTGGTCGATAGTTGGTTAGGTCCTGGCGTGAACCTTTCTTAGGAATTGGGATAATAACTGATGTTTTCCAATGGGAGGGGAAAACGCTACTGCTCATAGATAAATTAAAAACCTTTGATAGCAAGAATGGGATATCAGTGCCACCTAGACTAAAAGTAGCCGGTGGTACGGCATCTGGCCCGGGGTGGTATGACCTCCTAATTTTAGTTAGCTGTACTGTTAGGTCGTTCGGGTGAAATGTAACCGCTGAGAACTGTGCAGATGTCAGCGGCTCAACGTGATATAGGCATGGGGAGTCATCGATCGTTAGAGACGAAGCAAAATAGGCACTGAATGCCTCGGAGATCTCTTGGGAGTTCGTTATATAATTGTTGTTATATATAATGGATGAGATAGGAGAACTGCATTGGCTGTTTCTCAGCTTCAACAGCTTAGATAAAGCTTCGGACCTCTTGGGGTGACTCAGCGCCCTTAATTCCTGTTTTTTACTGCGGGACATTTCAGTCAATTTCATAGAATTAGATAAACGGTTCATTTGCAAGAACAACGAAAAGTCTCTCGACCTAAGGAATTTGCGTTGTAGCATAGAAAGCTTCTGCTTTAATCGACAAAAACTGTTTGGTTTATCTCGTCCAGGTAGACCTTGGGTTGGGGTGATTACGTTAAGACATGCATTTAGTGTGGAGTAAAGATGATCCACCACGGTATGCAAGTCATCAGATAAGAAGAAAGTATCCCAGTTCTGCGAGCGAATGAGCGAGGGTAATTGATTCCAGCTAGCTTGGTGGAACGGTCTTTTAACGGTTGGTTTGTGAACGGTTCGTGCTGGCACTGAAAATTCACATTTTACCGGCAAGTGGTCACAACCTGGGATGCTGATCACGATAGATGTGTGTACGCGAGATAATCCTACCGTAAAAATGAGATCAAGGATGCTACTGCCTCTAGTTGGGCACATCACATGTTGAGTCCATCCTCCTAAACGAATGCTGGTCAAGAAGTGTAGTAAGTGATGTGGAGCTTTCAAAGTGGACCAACGTATGCCTGGTGCGTTAAAGTCGCCGGCCACCAGTTTTGGGCCGGGTATGTCCGCAACAACGTTTAACGCCTCTATGATAGGCAGAAAGTCGTTTTGACTAGTATTCGGGGGGCGGTAGATGCAACTAACAATGAAGTCAGAACATCCTGTAGTGACCTGTAGCCAAACTGAATCCGGAAAGTTATCGAGTATGGGGTGCTGAAATATTTTCGCTCGCATGTTTTGTCTTACATATATAAGACAGCCTCCCCCTCTCTGAGTGAGTCTATTTTTCCTGAAAGCTTGGTATCCGGTGATAGCGATATCCTCGTTTGGAGTGTTGTCTGTCAACCAGGTTTCGGTAATTAAAATAAGGTCGTAATCAGACGTGAGCAGTAATATACGCAGCATTCGCATCTTATTCACTATTGAGCGTGCATTCAGCATAAACAATGAGAACTGTTTAGTGGAGTCAAGGTTAACGTTAAGATCTTTATAGGATTCCGAAATTGCATTTGCTGAAGGCGGATCGGATGACGCAATCATTATTCCTTGAGATGGAGTAGTCGGTAATGTGGATGGTGAAATAAGCTGAGTAGAAACACCTGGCGTGGCAGTCAGCTTGGTTGTTAAGCTAAGCTGGGTGTGGCTAGTACTGATGAGATTCGTTAGATTGGAAGGATGTCGGCCGTTGGTAAGTCTACTTATTGCGGAACAACACCGCGGAAGATCACTATCGAGTGCTTTACTATTGGTAGATACTGGTGGCTGGGACGTAGAAATATGAGGAGGGAGGGTTAAGTAGCTGTTCAGTGGGAAAGAAAAAGGACGTGTAGCAGCCTCAGGTATCTTGGCACCTGCCTTAATACGGGCGGTAACACAGGTGCCCTCTTGCCATCAGTAATTTGATGGAGGGGGAATGTGAAATGGAAGTGGGATATACGGGTGTTGGTTGGCGTAGAGACTGGGAGGTCGTGGGTACTGTTGTAAGTGGCCTGCGGTAGAAAAGGGATTCAGGGTGGGTGCGATATGTGAACGATAAAAGGAAAGAGATTCATGTGAGAAAATATTACTTAGGCTACGATAGAAGTTATGTAGAACACTAAAGTAATCGTTTGGTATGAATGGTGGCGTTGTTGAAGAGGCCCGGAGGTTAGTTGTACCAGCCTGATGAGGATGATAACCAGGTGAAGAAAACGCGATACTGGGTGGAATGTACGGTGCAACTAGTGGTTGGTGGTTTGGATTGGGGAGATAGGTCTTGAATGACGTTTTCTTGTCCATTGTTGCACTCCGTGTTGCCTCGCTTGGGGTCCTTAGCCGTTGGAAGTGTGGCTTGATGAGTGAGTTAGGATTGACCGTAGTGTCAACAATGTGCAGTCCACCTAGTAATGATGTTTTCGCTGGTTTGGGGGATGGCCTAGGCACCGTAGATTGCCGAGTGGCTATTGGAGCCGAGTGGAGAGATGGCAAAGAAGAATTTGGGGTGACTCCGCTGATGGGTTGAGGATTTCTGGGTATGGCTGTTAAGCCAGTTAGGCGGTTCGCATCGTCATCGATCGTGGCCGATATTTCGGTGATAGGTAATGGTGGAATCGAGTTAGTCAGCCCAAGAGAGGACAGCTTGCCAGGGGTAAACTCTATGCTTCTTGGTTTCTTAGGCGCTGGCTGGTGAGGTGACGTTGAACTGGATATATCTAAATCGACGTCAAACATAAGGGATCGATGTTCTGGTGAACATGAAGCCGAATTGATATTGCATGCATTTTGCGCATCGTCAGACTGAGAAGAAGCGGATAGTTGATGGCGGACAATTTTTGACGAAGCTGAATGCGTGCTGGTGGACCTGGCGAATTCCCTTTGTAATGGGGTTTTGTCGGCAGCAATTTTAATGTTCTTGAACGGGGATCTCAAAGCGACGGTGGATTGGCTCTTAATGAATTGTTTAGCGGGTTCCTCTTCAAGAAATTTGAACAACACTGGACAGGATTTGCGTTGAATGTTCTTTCGTAGCCGAAAGCACTGGCAGGGGTGGTGTGCCATATTAATAGAACTTAGAAGGTTATGTTTTACTTTTTCAACAGGGATTCTGTCGGGAATATTAAATACCACAGCATTTTTTGAGTTACTGATTCTTCGAACTATTTCTGAGGCAATGGCGTCTATGAAACGCCCAGCCGTGACTAGGTCTAGGGCTGACGGATTTGTTGGAGGGCCAGAGATATACGTGAGCGGAATTAGCTTGGATAGGGTCGTATCAATCAAAGAAATGTGGCTACTGAGATTAAGGAGATTGTGTTCTATGGTCTCTGCCCTTTTGTTTGCCCCGCCAAATACATCGGTCAGGCTAACGGAACAAGGATTCAGTGGGAGTTTTGCGACTTTCGACTTGGCGAGTACTTTTGGTCGGATGTTGGTACGACCAACCAGTGAGGATGCGGTTTGTCTAGCCGGCAGTTTGGGCATTGCAACACTGACCGCAATTGCACTAGAGAGCTAAATACACAGAGTAGTCTTACGTTCCCCAATGTACAGGCTTACTGAAATAAAAACGTGTAACTCTGTGGCTCTGGATCAAAGAAACTTAAAACTATGGAACTGTTGATATAGAGTCTCTGAAATTAAACGAGGACTTCTTTCAGGGAATTCCCTGAATTAATATGCTGAATTGGGTGGTAGACTGCCACACAGTCGCGCACGATGGTGCCAACGTTTTCTTATTTTAGACACAAGTTTCCCTCAGTTCATATCCTGGGAAGCAGTTCAAAGACTTCTTTTGCAAGAATTTTTAAATTAGCTGTTTAGGTCAAGATTTCGCGTCCGGAGGAAATCCTTAGAAAGTTTTTGGAGTTATGGGACCACACTAAAAAGCCGTAATTTTTTAGTATTACTCTAGATAGCTAAGCAAAAACTATACCGATTTAAATCGATAAACGAATTGATGTGATGGTTCAGTTATTCCCGTGAATTGTTCGAGAATCGACAATGGTTTCACAGATGGAGTCGCCAGAAATATTTTTAGTTAGGCTTCGTACCTAATTTCCTAGAAAGGTCTTGTGCTGATATTTTACGATCTCACTGTGGGGTGGCGCCAAGGAACGGACGATCACCAAAAGAGTTGAGCTAGCTACAGAACGCTGGGTATTTTAAGGTTGGGCTTGCAAAGGGCTATTTGTAGTAGTAATAGATCTAGATTTCTAGGTAGAGGGTTTTGTAGATTTCTCGCGGTAATAAATTACGGACGCACAATGGTGTGTCGCAGTTATTGTCACGGGTAATATGACGCTTTAGTGTGGATAAATGTTGCTACTAGATGTGACCCAAAATCAAGCCCTAACGACGGAAAAGGGAAAAATTTGAGACAACCTGATTCATGCGTCAAGATGACCTTGACTATGCCATAGCAAAGGAGCACGCGAAAGAGGTATGGCTGCCTGATAACATGCCAACAATCCAGAGCAGCCCATCTTGAAGTTGTGCATAATATGACAACTGATTCATTTCTAATGGCCTTTCAAAGGTTCATCGCGAGGCGGAGAGTCCACAAGAATGTATACTCCGACAATGGCTCGAATTTCGTTGGAGCTCATAAGGAGTTAGATAATTGGTGGAACAGCCTGGACCACGCCAAAATACAAAACAGGGCCGTAGCAAAGGGGATAGAATGGCACCTCAACCCACCTTATACCAGTCATCGTGGTGGCGTTCAGGAAAGGCTGATACGATCGACTAGGAAAATACTCACAGTCCTGACCCCACAACAAAACCTCGATGACGAGACGCTGACTACTTTACTAACAGAAGTAGGAAGCATGCCGAAAAACAGACCTCTAATGCCGATCGTCCCAGATCCGGAAGGCGAACCGGCACTCACTCCGAACGACCTGTTATTATTGCGGCCAACCGTGGGAGCAATCAGACCGAACACCCTAAGTGGAAAGTACATCATAGGATGGGAACAAGTGAACCACCTGACACAGGCTTTCTGAAAACGTTGGACTAGAGATTACTCACCTACACTGCAGCTTCGAAAAAAGTGGATCCCCAAAGAGAGCTCGTTCAGATGTGGCGATGTCGTCATCCTCTTGGAGAGCCACTTACGAATAGAGCAAATGGCCGATTGGAAAGATCAAGGACTGCCGTACAGAAATCGGTGGCCTCGTGCGCACGGTGGTGGTGAGGACGAATAAAGGAGACGTACTGCGAGATATCCGTAAGATATGTCTGCTTGAAGTTGACGGTGGCGTGGGCGAGGTCGACGCTACAGACCAAGCTATATCCATGTCTGCTGATACCAGATGAGGCTGAATACGTTCATTCACCCCTAATGCGTTCTCCTGTAGGTCTCAACTCTTCACACAGTCTTTAGAGTATATTTCTGTCTAATTTCGTACGGTGTTCACGAGTTACTATGGAGTTACTTGTTGAAACCCCAATTTAGCACACGACGGACCTTGTTTGTGACGTAGCGGAAACTCTTGAACAAGCACTTGTTGACCGTCTGGAGAAAGATCTCTGTTTCCGGGACCTCCTATTTGTGTTATCATCCAACCTTCGTTCAAGTGGGTATGAGTTGTGAGTCAAGCGTAACACCACAATTTGGCCCCCTAATATTCGAGTACCCTGTAGCCATCTCCATCGTTCATCCATTCGCGTCGCGAGAAGTTGAACTTTGACTAGGCGGGCGGCTTCCTTTTTGTAGAAGGATGACAAAGCCTGCACGCCACCTTCAAGTTGAGGTCGTACTATAGCCATGTAGATATGCCCCAATATTTCCGGCTGCCGGCAAGACAAAGCTGATAGCAGTCTAGAGAACTCACCACGAGCCTTTTTCGCAGAAGCGTTGCACTGCCTTGACCATTTAGAGTCACTGCTCATGGTGACTCCAGGGTCTTTAACCCTACTGACTGCTTCTGTGGTGAACAGCCCTTGGTCGTGAGCGACAGTTGAGCTTTCTGTTGTCCTTGACAAAAAGCTGCTTTTTTCGGCAGTTAGGGGTGAGCCCCATTCGTAGGACCAGTCCACAATGGTACCTGCGTCACTGCCTAAGTCGACCCAACCCTCAGATCCAACAATCTTCACATTATCCGCAAAAACAAAGCTGGGCGATTGAAAAGCTGATGCCAGGTCGTTAACAAACAACAAGAATAGGACCGGGCCTAGGAAGGATCCCTGAGGTACACCACCGGTGTTATTCACCAAACTGGAAGACCCGCCCCCTACTTTGACGTGAAATGCCCTGTGGGGGGGGGGGAAGTCGTCCAGCCACTTTTATACTGACCCGCCTATACCAAACTCCTCCATGTTGCTCAGCAAGTGCCTTGCCAAAGTCGAGATAGTATACCTCAACTTGCGTACCTTCGCCCTGCTCCCACCCCATCCGACACCGTGCCCTTTCTCTCCCTGTCCCTCATTCTAATCTCAGTCTGAAGTCCCTATTCTTTCTGTCAGCCTATTCCAAAATCTGGAATAAGCTGCCCCTTAGCTTACGCAGTGCCTCCTCACTGATCGCTTTTAGGCTCGCACTTGTGTTATACCCAACAGTTCTCAATGATATATTGCTCACCAATGAGCTCGTCCCCGCCGACCTGGCGCTTGGAAGTGGCCTCAAAATGTAACTCTGCTACCTCTGCGCCAAAGGCCTCCAGGTACATCCCATGCCTGACACTCCCCCACCCTCTTGTGCCGCGAACTAAGGCCATTGCCTTCACTGATCCACAGCGAACTTACCTCCTGCCTTCATAGGATAACCGTATTGCACACCCACGTTCATCTATTATCCATCACTTTCGTCTTTTTTGTCTCCTCAGTACCCGTTGCTTCTCAGCTGGGGCGAACCCAGACTGCGCTTTTCTGTCCTTTTTCCCTTTCCAGTGATCCTCAGTGGCAGCCAACCACTTCGGGCACTGTACCTGTCATCTCCCTGACAGGTGCACCTGGATAATGTTGCTACACGGTCGTCCACCACTTGCTGTTTCCGTTGGCTTTTCTGTACATAGTCACACGTCTTGGCCAATCGATCCTAAGTCATGCACCCCCATCGCGGTCGCTTTGCCCCCTGTATAATTATCAATGACCACTCGTTTGACCCCCAACAGTGCGGGGCTCGGCCAGATCCACCGCTACGGCCGGCGCACCTTGGGCGTGCAGGCCGTCTGCAACGATGAGCGAGCTCAATTAGGCTGGTGGATCACACCTCCTGTGTCCACTTCACGAAGTGTTTTTCAGGTTGGGAGCCCAGCGCACGGCCAGTCCCACCCACGAGCACCGGTTGCGGATGGCACGCTCTAACTTTTTTCCGACTACCGAATCCAACGATGTCGGATGAAAACTGCATGCTCCCAACCCTTTTTCCGCCAAAGATTGTTCAACTATGGTTCTCATCATCTGTTACCACTTCCCTTTTTGTAGCCCTACCACGGCACGCACACCTACCCGTTCTGTCCTTCCTCCCTTCACCTCTCTCTACATCAACCTTCATTGCATTGAGTCACTATCGTCCCAACCACTCCTCTCTGCCGACGCTCGCCAATATCTCTTTTTCCACCTGCCGTAATTGGTGGCCTCCATTCTCTACGCACTTGGTATTACCCTTTGCTCAGAATGCCCATTGATAGCATTCTTATACCCCAATGCCTGTTGTTCTGTTAAATCCCTCCCTGTCCTCCCTCCTCATGCCCAGTGCCATTATGCACCGATCGCACCCGCACCCATGACCAATCCGCATAAAAGAACTTGCCGCTCCAATTTTCTCTTCTTTTACAATCGCATTTATTATCTAATCACCACCACAACATTTTCCTTTCTTGGCTCCGGGATTCTTCCGTGGTTCTTACCATTAGGCAGTGTCCCTATTAGTATCCACCTGTTCAAATGTCTGCTGGCATGCAGCTCTCAAGGTCTATTACCCCAGCTCTGTCGCGCATTCATTTTTTGGGCCTTTTTGTTATATTACTGGTTTACTTACCTTGGGGCGTCCTGCTTCCTTCCCCGCCTCATTCGTGTTTCATCTGCAGTAGAATGATCTGATTGGTCATGTCCTACCTGTGTCTCCTTGGTCCCTGCTTTCGTCCCTCGATCCGTTTATTGCTAGCTACTCACATTTTCCCGTGTGCCCTTCAGTTTGGTCCGCTTTTCCATGTTCCACCAATAGTATGGACAACGCTACTTCACGATGATCTTTTACAGTTCCAAACCGTTTGGTCTGTCACTACCCGATTCTTCTAGTCCGTCACCACACGTCGCACCTGAACTGATCAAATAACTAGACCTTTTTTACCTGATCTCTTTGATCCTTTCCTTCATCTTCCCTTGTTTATGATCTGATCTTCACGGCCGACATCACCTTTGTGCTTCTTTAGTCTTCTCTGTCTGTTGATCCACTGTGTTATCCCGTCACGAAAAACTTCGTCTGAATCCTCCCAGGTCAGTCCTACACACTTTGATCACATCCTATAGCCCTCTTCCAATCACTGATACTTTTTTCTTCCAGTACTCCATTGCTCTTTGCGCCTACTCCTCGTACACCTATTTATTTACCTCTAAATACATCTACACACACACATATATATATGTATATATACACTTGCACTGCATCCTGCACTATTTTGCCGGCTATTTCCCATGCTACCATCCAGCTGATCCTCATGATATGCCTCCACTCTTTTTACATCTGCACCACATGTTTACCGTATCAACTCTCTACAGATCATTCTTGCCCTCCGTACCACCCTTTACTTATTCCAATGTTCGCTGCCTGTTCCACGATGAGTTTTGTGCCCCGTCCGCTGACCATCTACTGCAGTGTAGCACAGGCTTATTACTATATATTCCCTAACAATGGATCCCTCTTTTTCTCCCCCGTCTCCGGCTACCACCCCTTCCCATATCAATTTCTAGCCCCTTTCATGCTTGCCCGAAAGTTTTCAGATATCCCTAATTGGACCACAGGCATTTCTTGTGTGCCTTTCAGTTTGGTCTGCTCTTCCATGTTCCACCGATTGTAAGGGCAACGTTACCTCATGATGTTCTCTTTTAGTTCCAAATCGTTTGACCTGCCACTACCCAATTCCTCTGGTCCGTCACCACATGTCGCACCTGAATGGATCGAATAATTAGGCCAATTTTTACCTGATCTCTTTGATCCTATTCTTCATCTTCTCTCTTCCATGAACTGCTCCTCATCACTTCTGTGCTTCAGCATTCCTTTTTCTCTCTGCTGGGCCGCCATGTGCACCTGTCATGAAGACAATCCACCAGGATATTCCGAAGGTAATTCTACAACCATTTGATCTAACCTTACCTACCCCTCAAAATGACTGATAATTTCTTTCTAGGACCCCATTGTTATTGCTCCAGCTTCTCTTATATCTATACATATATTTATAATATGCATACATATATAAACTGGCGCATATATGTACATGTGCACGCGCTCAGCATCTTGCAGTTCTTCACCGGCCACTTCTGTTGCTATCATCCCGCCGACCGTCATGATATGCATCCATCAATCCTACATCTGTGCCTCACATCTACCGCATCCAGTCCTTCTAAGTCGCTTTTGTCATCTGAATCACTCTCTACGTCCTGTGTTGCTCGCTCCCTGTTTTACGATGAGCTTTGCGCCCTGTCCGCCGACCATCCACCGCAGAGTACCGATGCTTCATTGATATTTAATCCACTGCAGTGCAACTCACTTTTTTCTCCATCGTCCCTCGCTACTGCAGCTTCCTTCACGGATTTCCAGCCTTTATCATGTTCATCAGTCGACCTCCAGATGCATCCACCCGGACCAGTCACACTCCCCATCTGACCTTGACTTTCAAACTCACCGGGCGTCCATTCAAATCCGCCCTTGAGTTCACTCAAGCTCCACGCAATCTCGATGGTATGCATACATTTATCCTATTTTCGTCCTACTTTAGTCCCTTTTGTGAGCCTTTTATCCTACATTCTCATGCAAGTTTCCACATTTTCATGAATTATATCTGTCCATTCCATCGCCTGTATCAAAAGGATCATGCACATGACACGCCTCGGGAGTCTCCGAAATTAACCAGTATTATATTATTAAGAAGCTCAAGAGATAAGTCGGACAAGACCTATTTTCAGGAATCTATACCGGACCGGACTTTGCTTGGAGTGCTCCAGTTAGAGCTATTAGATGTGGGCACGGATGATCTTCTTCAGGACTTTACATAGGATTCTGGATAGGCTTACCGGCCTGTAGTTATGCATAACCGACTCAGGTCCATTCATATGTATTGCCACGACGGCCTAGACTTTCCACTTGTAAGGCAGCCTAATCTGAACCAACGTGGACCGGTAGAGCATGCATAGGCCAGGTAACAAGACTTGAGGCTTGAGCCAGTAAACCTCTAGCTTCTGGCATTGCAAGCGCAAGGAGTTCCCCGCTGTGCTGGGACTTCCGGGTATCCAAAAATTCGGTATTTGCAGTAGTTGAGGGCAGGGAAAAGAGACGGGCCCACCCTCGGGAACAGGAAGCTCATACTAATGAAGGCTGGGCACCACAATTCACTGCTGTCCCCTTGTGAGACATAACCCGAGTCATCGAACGATATAAAGAGTGTAATATGGAATGATGATAAGAAGGGCGATTTGAACGCTGTGATAGAGGTAGGTACAGCGAGGAAATGCTAGGGTGGTGAGATGCAACACAAGATAGTTAGTCGAAAGTGGAGAAAACGAAGGATAATAAGAATAAAAGAAAGCTTCCTAGGAGGGCTGGTAACCGTCTGGGCATACCTCTACTCAGCATGCATCCAGTTTGTACTTGAAGGCAGCTAAAGAGGTTGCTGTCACAACCTGTGGAAGCAACCTGTTTCACTTGTCTATGACGCGGTGGGAAAGAACATGCCCTTATGCTCTTACTTTCTCCTGGTTTGTCCAGGTTCTGCTAGTGTCCCCCTGGTGCGAGGTTTTGACAACGAGTCAGTAATGGTTTGTTGGCCGTAGCGATTCCCCTATACAACTTGCAGCACCCTATCAGATTCCTCCTTGGCCAACAACGATCGAGGGAGAGTTGATTAGATGTTTTCAGTCCTTCCCGGCACGACTCCTCTTGCATCCCATCTATCATCTGGGTAAACCTCCATTGAACTTCTTCTAACACCTTCTTGTCCTCCACCAGGCTCAGGGCCCATGCTTGAAAAAATGCCCCCGCGGAATGACTTATTCTGATGGCGTTCGACCTTGCTTATTTTGTTTAACACAACACTGTTTATCTGAATTCACGCCACCAAGCGCTGTGGCCACTTAAACGTTACCAGTGCACGCTACACGCACGCTTTTCCAACACACGCTAACCACTCTCTCCCTATTTATAGTGTCCTCCTTCTCATGGGTAGCCGGAAACACTGTCCTGGTGATCGTTGTGGCATAAAGCAAAGTACCGCTGTAACGGACAGTTGATCTAAGCTTGTTGGGATGGTCTAGCGAACTCTCGTGACAGGGCAACAGCCTAGCAATTTCAAGCCTACCTCACCTTACGGCCTCACTGTATACGGGAACAGTTACTCCGGACTCTAGACGCCAACTTTTGCCTTAAGTTGAAAAGCACCGTGTTTTCCCTGACAGCTGCTGTCGTGCACTGCTTGGTGGATTTGAAGCTCTCGTGCAAAGGCACACCTAGGTCTCATACTACAATGAAGGACCTATCCCTGATTGAGGAGGACAACCTTACTTACCTGTCTCCATCGCTCCCCCTAACTGCCAGCGAGTGTTTGCATTTGGCCGGATTTAATGGCAGCTGCCACTTTTAAGCCCACGCACTCATCCTGTTTAAGTCTGTTTGCAGTTGCCTTGAGGTTGATTCACCCACCGTTTTGTTTTCATCTGCAAATTAGAATCTAGGGCGGTCCGGCATGGTTACCGGATCATTCACGTATACCAGGAACAACGGTGGTCCCAGCAAGGAACCTTGCGGCACACCACTGCATGCATGGGCCAGTGTAGACCTGGTGTCTTCGACCTGTACGAAGAAAGCCCCGTTACTTAGGTAACCGTCGATCCACCTCACGATCTGTGGGACCACTCGTAGTGTCTTCAGTTTTCCCAGCAAGAAACGGCGGTTGACCGAATCAGAGGCTTTTTGAGGGTCCAAGTAGCATACCTCCACACTTTGCCCTTTGTCCTATCTGCGGGTTACCTCATCGGAAATTGATAGTAGGTTAGTGTAACAACCGGTCGTGGAAAATCCCCCTTTTTCCCTCGCGATTCAGTGTTTTTTCCCAACATCACTCACTTCCATACACTATTGACTTGTCTTTATGAACTGGTTGTTTTTCTGGACCAATTGTTGTTTGTTCGCGCCCAGAGCGCTATTTTGGCACATCCTTGCTCAGGACCTGCGTGACGCACGTGCTGTCTGCTCACACGCTGCCATTCGGTTTCTCGTTGTTGAGTCTTTGTGATCGTATTATTGAGGTTTGTATATTGTTTATGTCATTGTTTATTTTAATAATCTAGTATCGTAGAATTATCACGGATAATCGCCTTCTGATTTCGGGATCCGTTGCGAATTTGGCTACGCATTGCTCAAACGTTCGTAACAATACTCAATAGATCTATTTGGAACGAGGAAAATTCACGCAAAATGCCAAGGAAAGGATCAAAAGCAGTCGAACCCGGACAGGAAGTAATACGGCAAGTCTCTGGGGAGGTTTTGGGTACATATGATTCGTTAGTTAATGCTAGATCGCCTAGTCCTGTCAGTGCTAGCTCATGTGTTATTGAAAGCAATATTGATCGTAAGGATGTTGATCTATATAAGCTGAGAATAATAGAACTAGAGCAACAGTTACTTTCGGCTAGACTACAGGCGCATGAAGCAGAGAAGTGTACACAGAAACAGCGAGAGTATAGGACCAGTGACTTCGACACTTCCGATAGGTTAGAGTGCGACAAGGTAGGGAACCCCACGCAGGTCGCCGACTACAAACCACCATCGATCGATCTGCCTAGAGTGGAGTTAACGGTTTTCGACGGGCGAGCTGAGCAATATTGCAAGTTTGTCAAACAGTTCGAGACGTTCGTTGAAAACAAGGTAACCGACCCTGGGCAAAGGCTTCTTTACCTTACTCACTACTGCCGAGGCCGAGCGCGAGAAGCTATCGACGGATGCACCATGCTCGATCCAGAACAAGGCTACACAAGGGCAAGAAAGATTCTGAGGGACTTGTTTGGCCAACCTTTCAAAGTAGCCCGTAACCTAATAGAGGGCGTGATGGCAGAGGCAAAGAAAACCAAGGGCGACGTCTACACCATGGCCGACCTGGTGATCAAGATGCAGAACTGCTCAATAGCCCTCGACCATTTAGGCTACAGAGCTGACCTAGACGCCATGCACACTTTGGAAGGCATAGTCCGTCACCTCTCTCCCGAACTACAGGGTCGGTGGGCGGAAGAAGCTGAACGGATAAGCCGAGGCGACAGAGAAGCCAACTTCGAAGACCTGACTGAATACTTAGACAGGCAAACGAAGATAGCTGACAGCAGATTCGGCCGACTCATCCGGGACAGCAACCGAGCAAACAAGCCCGGTACTAGCCAAGTCCAAACCCCTGTACGGGAACATCCAAAGTACCAGCCTTGGACCAACACACACGTCATTTCACGAGATGCTACGGCGAAACCAAATTGCAGATCCTGTGGTACTAGCCATAGCCTACCAGAATGCCCCAAGTTCGGCAATGCCACAATAGACGAACGGTGGGGAATGGCGAGGATGGCAGGAGCATGTTTCATCTGTCTCAACACCACGCACCGGGCAGCAGCCTGTAGAACAAGGAATCGATGTGGTTACGAGGGCTGCACGGGCAGACACCATCGGCTGCTGCATCAGGCAAGAATAACCATATCCGAGGCAAGTGCCAAGCCCAGCGTGATTTGTTCAACTTCACAATCTGCCAGTAAACCGGTACGTTTAGGCGTAGTGGCCGTGGGAGTAGTGACTCCGACTGGGATAGTCAAGGCGTTGGCTTTCGTTGATAGTGGATCCGACACCACTTTAGTGAAAGAGCGGTTCGCCGACAAACACCAACTGGCTAAAGGTGCGACGTCGTTAGCAGTGAGCATGGTGGGCGGAACACAGGTAATGACTGCCGGTAGATTAAGGCTGCAACTCATCTCTCTAGACACTAGCGAGGAAATTGAACTAACGGAGGCATTCACGTTAGCGGATCTCCCCATGCGAGCACCAAGGTCGGTGAACGCAATCTTGACTCGATGGCCCCACCTGCAGGATGTAACCGTTGTAGACTGGGAAGATGATGAGGTGGATCTCCTCATCGGATGCGACGTGCCAGAGGCGCATTGGGTGCTTGACCAAAGAGTGGGCGACCGCCAGACACCTTATGCCGTACGCACGGCTCTGGGATGGATGTTATACGGTCCAGTAGGGGTACGCGGTTCCGTGAATTACTTATCCGCCGAAACGGACCGCATAGAGTATCATCTGCAACGGCTTTATGAAAAGGAGTTTCATGACATTGGGGACGAAAGACCGACGTTGTCTCAAGAGGATCACTTCGCTCTACAAACGGTGCGGCAAGGCTCTAGAGGCCTCAAAAAACAGTTCGAGGTTCCCCTCCCATGGCGCACACCGGTCGACCCGTGGACTGACAACAGAAATTATGTTCTCCAACGATTACTACGACTAAAAGAACGCTTCATTCGAGACCAGAATCTGTGGGAACGATACGCGGATTTGATGAAGCGAAACGAGGACCTCGGTTACGTTGAAAGGGTGCCTGTTAACACCGACAGCAAAAGGGGTATCTGGTATCTGCCTCACCATCCGGTTATCAACCCCAAGAAACCCAATAAACTGCGCGTGGTTTTCGACTGTGCGGCCAAGTTCCAGGGCAAGTCGTTAAAAGATCGCCTACTACAGGGGCCTGACTGGACCACACCACTGATCGATGTTCTGTGCCGTTTCAGAGTGGGTAAAGTGGCTTTGTCTGCTGACATTAGGGAAATGTTCCATCAGGTGAAGATTCCGGTAGGAGAACGAGATGCTTTGCGTTTCCTGTGGTGGGAAGGGAGCGACCGGGACAACGCAGTGGTGAATTATAGGATGACCGTCCACCCCTTCGGAGCCATATCGTCACCATTTTGTGCCAACTACGCCCTCCGAGAATCAGCGAACAAACATGGCGATCTGGTCCATCGGTCGGTGGTAGAAAGCGTCAGCAGGAACTTCTACGTCGACGACTACCTTGGGTCATTCGACGATGTGGAATCAGCTCTAGAGCAGTTCAGGGGTCTGACGAGATTGCTGGAAGAGGGTGGCTTCCATCTAACTAAATGGATGTCGAACGCTTCGGAAGTGCTGAAGGTCATCCCGTATCACGAAAAGGTCGAAAGGGTAAGAGATTTAGACGGCTCTCCACTTCCTATCGAGCGCACTTTAGGGATACAATGGGACGCGGAAACGGACGATTTTGTTTTCGAACTGAACGTTCCCGAGCTGCCAATAACCCGTCGTGGCATACTATCTGCTCGCTCTAGTTTGTTCGACCCGCTCGGTTTCGTCTCACCATGGCTGCTGCCCGGAAAGATCTTGCTGCAGCAGCTGTGCCGTAAGAAAGTTGATTGGGACCAGTCACTGGACCGAGGGGACCGGCTGGACTGGGAAGAATTTCTGAACACCTTGAAGAAATTAGGGGACATAAGAATACCACGATGTTTGACCCCTGGCCATACGACACGGACTGGAGAACTACATGCCTTTTCCGATGCATCCGAAGTCGGTTATGGAGCTGTGGTGTACGGACGATGGTGCGCAGGAGATGGACAATATACCACGAGGATCCTGTTCGCCAAAGCCCGCGTTGCTCCACTGAAATCGGTCTCAATCCCACGCCTTGAACTCAGCGCAGCCGTGTTGGCAGTCAGGGTGGTGCAAGCTGTGAAGAGATGTTTCGATCTCTACATTTGGTCGGTGAGCTTCTGGACGGATTCAACGATAGTACTTTACTACATTAACAACGTACGGAGCCGGTTTAGTACTTTCGTTGCTAACCGGCTCACGATTATCCACGATGAATCGGCCACGCACCAGTGGAGTCATGTCAGGTCTGGCGATAATCCGGCCGACCTGTGCTCCCGAGGTGCGAACAACTTCAGGCAACTGGACACGTGGACGAGAGGGCCACACTTCCCGCAATTGCCCAAACAGGACTGGCCCGTGTTCGAATTAAAACCCCCTACGGAATTGGAACTGGAGATCAAAGACGTAGTGATAGCAACCAACGTCGTCGAAGCGTCGCCCATTTTATCGCGACTGGTCAGGTTTTCCTCCTGGATGAAGACGCTTCGTTCGCTAGTTTGGTTAACCAGGTTCAAGATAAGTTTACTAGTCATGAAAGGGCTACGGCCCTCAGGTCGGATACCGGTCGGCCCGATAGGTCCCGATGAGCTACAAGCGGCAGAGTACGATATTTTCAGAATGATACAACGCGAGGCTTTCGCCCAAGAACTCAAGAGGGCGGAAGAAGTGGGGCTGGCCAATGAAGACATGCCATCTCCAAGAGGCGAGCTGAAGCGTTTAAACCCCAAAATCATCAACGGACTGCTGCGGGTGGATGGTAGGCTGACCAACGCCCACCTGAACTTCGACACAAAGTATCCTATACTGCTGCCTGCGAGACAACCCGTAGTAGAGCTAATGATTCAACACGTCCACGCCGTGGAGGGACATGCCGGAGAAAGTCACGTGACGAGCGTCATCCGAAAGCGTCTTTGGTTGTTGAGAGGACGAGAGACTGTAAAACGCGTGATCCGACGGTGTGTGCAATGCAGGAGACGCAATGCCACAGCAGGCAAACAACTCATGACCCCGCTACCAGAATGCAGGGTAACTACGGGCTGGTGGCCGTTCAGTGACACCGGGTTGGACTATTTCGGGCCCTTGTGGATCAAGTGCGGGAAAAGATTAGAAAAGCGATACGGATGTATCATGACGTGCATGAAATCACGTGCGGTACACCTAGAAGTCGCACATTCGATGACGACCGATTCGTTTCTACGGGCCTTGCAAAGATTTATCAACCGAGAGGCGTACCGGCCGATATATACTCAGATAATGGATCGAACTTTGTGGGCGCTCAACGGGAATTGCAGCGTTGGCACAAGAACATAAACAGGGACGAACTGCGGAACCGAACCGCGGCCTACGGCATACGCTGGCATTTCAACCCCCCACAGGCCAGTCACCGAGGCGGCATATGGGAACGCATGATCCGGTCCGCCAGACGGATATTGCTGTCAATCATGGAGCAGCAGCCGCCCGACGACGAGACCCTGAACACCGTCATGACTGAGGTGGAGCGAATCCTGAACAACCGCCCCCTGGTTCCAGTATTGAACGGCGACCCCACCCACCTGGCGCTCACCCCGAACGACTTATTGACGTTAAGGTCGAACGAGGGTTTCCAAGGGCCGGTAAACCTTCGTGGGAGCTACCTCCACGGGTGGAAGCAAGCGAACTATCTGGCCAAGGTCTTCTGGAGGCGCTGGCTACGGGAGTACCTACCGGCTTTGCAGACTCGACAGAAGTGGCTGGCCAAATCAAGACCATTCAAAGTTGGGGACGTGGTTATGATCGCCGACGAACGCGCACATTTCAGCGCTTGGTCTTTGGGAGTAGTTACGGAAACCATCAAAAGCACTGACGAAATGATAAGAACGGTGAAGGTGAAGACAGCTAACGGAGTGCTCATTCGTGACATACGCAGTATTAACCTACTCGAGAGCGAAGACGGAGGAGCTGATAACCCTGAGGCCTAGTAAACCTTTTTCACACCAGTAATCGAGGTGGATAAAGAAACACCATATATACCACACAATCTCCGTCAAACACGTTAAGGTGCTCGCGGTCCTTTCGTTGACATCACAGAAGGTTCTTTCCGATATGTGGTGATGAGTGCGATTCCATTATACATCCCGATACATACACGCAGGCACGACGCACTCTACATCCCGTAAACCCATCATACATGTCACAGTGTTCTTTGTTTGCCTTTTGTTGACGCTACCGAATGCCCCTTGCATATGTGGAATTAGCGGAGCTAAGGTCACACACACACGTGCTACATTTACTCGTTTTCTTGCCACGCGGTCTTTTGTTGACATTGCAGAAAGTCCTCCTTTGATGTGTAGTCATAACTGTGATTTCATTGTAACCCCGGCACACACACACACACGCACACACACACACGCACACACACGCACACACACACACACGCACACACACACACACTCAAGCGCGTACATCCAGGACCGGACGGCCCCTTACGAGGACAACGTCTATGTGACCATTCACGCCCGCCATCGGTCATTTGGTCTTGTGGAAGATGTAGACTAGCCTCACGTCTATGTATCCAGTGGATTAGGTGCGACCAGTAGTAGAACGTTGACGACGAGCATTAGACGCGCGCACGGACAGCAGGGCCTAGGCAGGTAGGAAGAATCAGTACCTTTATACCGAACCTTTGACTTTGCTAAGGATCCAGGAGGATTTTGGTGGGCGGTGTAACAACCGGTCGTGGAAAATCCCCCTTTTTCCCTCGCGATTCAGTGTTTTTTCCCAACATCACTCATTTCCATACACTATTGACTTGTCTTTATGAACTGGTTGTTTTTCTGGACCAATTGTTGTTTGTTCGCGCCCAGAGCGCTATTTTGGCACATCCTTGCTCAGGACCTGCGTGACGCACGTGCTGTCTGCTCACACGCTGCCATTCGGTTTCTCGTTGTTGAGTCTTTGTGATCGTATTATTGAGGTTTGTATATTGTTTATGTCATTGTTTATTTTAATAATCTAGTATCGTAGAATTATCACGGATAATCGCCTTCTGATTTCGGGATCCGTTGCGAATTTGGCTACGCATTGCTCAAACGTTCGTAACAGTTAGTAAGGCGGAATCTTCCTTTAACAAACCGGTGCTCCTGATTAGCAACTACTTAGTGAGTCCATAGAGATTCCGTTAGCGGCTCTCTGGCCCGTCCCTCTAGTACTTCGAGGGCGATCCGTTGCAAGCTTACGGGACGGTGGTTAGAGGCCACTTCCCGCTTGGTTGCTATGAGGATGGGGGCAGCTTGCGCCAATCTCCAGTCGTCCGGTAGCTCCACGGTGACTAGAAATACGTTGAACAGAGGTGTCGGCTGTTCAGCCAGTACCCTGGACATAGCCTTTAGAGTGGCTGGGTGAATACTATCCGGCCCCGCAACCTTATTGCCATTCAGACTGCTCAGCACCAACTGAACCTCACTGTTACTAACGACGCCTCCGTCATTGATGATCTGCTGGGTTACCGTGGTCTCATGCCGTCTTCCTTTATCTAGCTTATGCACACTTTCAAAGTTCTTCGGAATTTGCGCTTTCTTTCAAGCGCACGATGATTGCACTCCGTTTACCATGACTACGCATCCTGCGGCGACTCTTGCAACAGCTTTGGACTGGAAGTAGTTATAGTAAGCCTTGGGACGTTTCTTCACCCTACTCTCTAGAGCAGCTTTATATCCTGCCTAACTTTCCCGCGGAACCCCAATGGCATGCCCATGGGCTTGCATATATTGCGCCAAACTGTGGTTGTTGTGTTATGAATATTAGTAAATGCTAGTTCTCTTGGTCGGCCGCACCACGGGAGTGTTTTATGTTGTGTAAAAATTCAGTATCACCTCGCTTATGGAGAACTTTTGTTTACGTGTTCTACTGTGACCACCGTCACAGTGAGTCTTGCCCGTTATTGGTTACCCCAGATGAACTTGATTGATTGGCAGGCCGTTTTTAATTTTGGTGCTCGGACTACCTCGGCCAGCCAGTCGTTGTGCACTCTTGTGCTTACTGGTGCCGTGAGGTGCGGTTTTGCTGCTGTCGTTCAGCGTTAAGCACGGGATTCCCGTGAACTGCAAACGGCGACTTAGCTCGCTTGCGGAACCAATGTAGTCTAGAAGTCTCAAAGTAGTTCACGGGTGCGGGGCTTGAGCCCAAATGTTCCCAGTTGTTGCATGTATCTTCTTTTCTCCGGCGCCACCGAGCTGGAACGGCAGGACTCGACAACAGGAGGAAACCACTTTCGCAAGTGCGATATTGGAATAAAAATAAAAGTTTTCTATGTAGTTCGTGGGTCCGACAATATAAATATGGATACATCAATACATCGCCAGTTTTTCTGTTTTAAAATTCACAGAGAAGAGCGATCTGCGTACACATTCGTAAGAGGGAGACGAATGGATCATTTTGCGACTGCGTACACGTACAAAAGCATAGGATTGAAGGCGAGACGTAAAAATATGCGGGAGAATAGTCTACCCGAGGGTGACCAGAGAATCGGCTGGACTTGGAGTCAGTCCTAGCCAGTTGTTCAGAGTGGCCCTGAAAGCCTCTTTTGAGGAGGTATTTACTACCTCCAGTGGAAGGCTGTTCCACGGAGATATTATCCGGGGATAGAAGGAGTGTTTTCTAATGAAGATACTTGGACGGGGTTTGAAGAGTTTCCTCGTGCATCCTCGCAGGGTCTCCAGGTCTGGACGAGTGAAAAACTGATCCATTGGGCCTGTTAAGAATAAGTTATACATCGGGACTAGGCCTTTTCTAATACGGCGTGTCCCAAGAGGGTGGAGATTAAGTGATATTAGAGGAGCCGGGTGGGGGTAAACGTAAGACATGTACCATTCTGGTAGATTTCCGTTGAATCAGCTCCAAGATGTCCCGATCCCTGACGGGGCCAGTATGTGCCATCTGGCTGTCTTATTCTAAAAGAGGCAAAATATGGGTTCCACATAGAGGTGGAAGCCCTCCTTGAAGACCATCATAAAAGTTCGCCTAGTAAGGCCAAGAACCAGGAAGGAAGTTTCACTAGCTTTCACATGGTGGGAGGAGAATAAAAGATTGCCGAGCAGCCAGAAACCAGGGACTTTGTATTGATCCACTACTTGGATTTCTGTTCCAACTTATTTCGAAGAGATGAGCAGAGGCACTTCCAAGTGAGAGCTTTCACATTTGTCATCATTTATTAGGAGGCTCCGGTCAGCTGACCAAAGTTTGACCGAGTCATCAGCTGACTGCACGGCAGATGCTCCTGTATCCCACATTGTGACGTAGTCCGCATACATCGCTACGCTAACCGGAACCACATCAGGGAGGTCGATGATGTCAAGGATGAATAAGAGAGAACCAAGGACAGAACCCTGGAGGATTTCTATATGGTTGGGTGCAGGTTGAGATCAAGACATGCACACAAGAACGGAGAAGGTTCGTCTTTTTAAAAAGCTCCTAACCAGGGGCATTAGGCGACCGGAGATGCCGCACATCCTGAACTTTTACAGAAGCGGAATGCTCGGGACACTGTCAAAGGCTCTGGCAAAATCGATGTATGTGGCATGGGACATCTTGCCATCATCGTAGGCCTGTGTCAGACTTTCCGTAATAGTCCTCATCCTTGCGATGCATGGACAACTAGGAAGAAGGCGGTGTTGCTCTGGAGACGGTGAGCTATTGTCATGCAAGCATGTCAAGATTTCGCGTTTTATGGCGCGCTGGAAGACTTTACTGGGGACACTGGCGAGGCTTGTTAGCCTATAACTTCCGGGCAGGTTTCGGTCTCCTTTGTTTACTGGAACAATTACAGCGTGCTCCCATGAATTTGGAAATCTTCCGCTGTCTATGCACTGTTGAAGGAGAGTAAAGTATGAAGCCGCTAGAATGGAGGCGGATTCTTTAGGAATGTCATGATGAACTTCGTCCGGTCCCATCGAGCTGAACGGGTTAGGCTTGCTAAGCCCCTCCTTCGCTCCAACTTGAGACAACTTGAGGTGGTCCAGTAGGGAGATAAGCTGTTTTGTCTGAAGGGGCGGCTGTCCACACGCAAGCACTACTTTTATGCTGAAAACCGACATGAGGTAAGATATGAAAACTTCTGCTACCTCGGAAGAAGAGATGGCAGGAGAGCCGTCGGAGGGCTATAGAGCGAGAGCTGAGGACCCTAGTTTGCCACTGCGGCTCAAGTGTTTATAGGGGAAAGAGCGGTTCGATCGCAGGGTATGTGATTCCTTTCTGTAGTTTCTTGTAGTGTTCCACAATCTTAGATCTACAAAATTTCCGGACGCATCTGAAGGCTTCCAAGCCCGCCCGAAGGGATGTGGCTCAGTGCTTAAAGAACAGCCTGGAGCATTTGTCCAGAATGCGTTCAACTGACGGTGGCAGATATGCCTTACCGTTTGGAATCTACCGAATTCTAGGCGCATGTAGAATAGCTGCCTTCAGAACACATTGCTCCAGTAGACTGTTGCATTCACATTATTAGTAATAATAATAGTACTAACAAAAATAATAACAATGATGTATTTTGGATGCTCTCAAAGCTGGCTAGAGCGCATGATCAGACGAGTCAAGTGACGTCAGAATGGTAATTTTCACAAAAGTACATGTGAGCACAGAGTAATGAAGATTACTTTAAAGTGAACTAAAAGTGTAACAATGTCAGGCAAATTCAAAGGTCGAGGTGAAATTGACCATCCGGCTGATGGGGTTGGAGTTGATTAAAAAGGGGGATAATATGCAAAAGTATTACCAAAAATAATCACAACATTAGAAATTCCAGCTGAATCAAAGGATATTTGTTAAAAAACGAGGAGAAAAGAGGAAAACTAAGAGTTGATCAAGGGGGATTCAAGGAGTCATTTGCACGTAGCAGGGTGTGTAGAATACATGGATAGAAAACTGGATAATGTAAGAGAGCGGATCTTTAGATATGAAATGCTATGAATCAGGGGCCAGTGTGGTGGTAAAATTCGACGGTGGGATCTCGGCGTAGCCAACTACAAGGAAAGAGACCACCAGTTCTGATGAGGTGCCGCAAAGGATGCGTTCGCTCCTAATTCAAATAAAATCTAATGCAGTTGAGGCCTCCGTGCAACAAGTTCGTAGCCAAAAGGTCTTGTGCATTATTCTATGGAATGGCGCTTATGCTGTTCGTGTGTCTGGAGGTCGTATACACCGAGTATGGCTGCTTTCAGGCCGCCCACATTGTTACTGTTCATTCAGTCACCAGTTGGCTTTGCCATGCCTGCACTTGTTTCGTGTGGCTATAGAGACTAGGCTTCCCCTGGAACAGATACAAGCTGGCTGATGGACACTGGCAAACACACATCCATTCGTGAACGTTAGATCCACACAAGTTGGTCAAAAGCCAGAGAAGGTGCGGGTCCCTAACAAAAATGTAAAACTAGCTGAATGTGAAAAAACCGCGGAGGGTTTAACTGTCTCAATAAGCAATCTCGGGGTTCGAAACTACCGGAATTTGACAAATCAGGTTAGACACTTGAAGCGCACCATTGATCTACATCCAAAGGGTAAGAATTGGTGTGGAGGCGAGTTACGATGGCTTTGTGGGAGTAAGGAGGATTATAAGAAAATGGTACGATCCTGTAACCCTTCAGGTGTTTGTTCAGCCGTAGCCAGCACCGGTGACGGTGTATCAAAGTCTAAACGCAAATCGCTTTTGGAGACCAGGGATGAAGGTGAAGAGGACATCGTTATGGCAGGGCATCCGATGCAAGCGGAGTAATTCCGAAGGGAAAAGGCCATAACCTCTGCTGAATACCGAACTACCAGCAAAAGAAGGCCATAAGGTCCTCTGGCCTCGCCGACACGGTAAGAAGTGTGACGGGTGTGCCAAATGGGGCAACCAACGGTGGACCTGGATGAGGGCGTACAATGAGTCCAGTGTTGAGTCCTGTGGACGCTGGACGCATTTCCGATGCGCTGAATTTCAACGAGACGAAGACTACCTCTGCTTGCACCGCCTGGCTCGATGGCTGACGACGACTCATAAGTGAAAGCAAAACGACTACAGCGGGGCCACCACAAGCTGATTACCATGAACTTGCCACGCATTCAGTTGCTTTCCTTAGTCCTATACAAGTGCGTGAGCATGAGAGTCTTCTTCCACTTGTTCAACAGCTTGGTTGTAGTACACTCAGATTGCCCCACCGCGCACACTATGACCTTGATGGGGCGGTGGATAGATCTTTCGACTGGTCACAAAATCCCCGTAATGTTTGTAGGGTTGGTCGATTTACCTGAATTTGCTTAACATAGCTAAAAGTGTGCGAGCTCCACACTGGGCGAAAAGGGGTTAAGCTGGGCAGAACATTTGTTGCAAGCAACTAAGTATACTTATTGAAAGCCCTCCCGAATGACTGCATGGGCATATATATATATAATTACATTTACACAATAACACACGACCCACAGCTTCTGATGTCCCTAGTATGTGTGGCGGCACAGCTATGCTATCTGGGCAGCTCTTTTGCTACCACCAGTGCAGGGGTTTACGGAACTCTTTGGGCAATTGTTTGTCACGAACACCATAAAATACCTGACTACTTTTTTCCCGAATTTGGTGTGCTTCAGGGCGTATCGGTCCGGTGGAAAAGGGCCCCCACACGGCGCTTAAGGCGACATGTTGGGTGACTGCTTTGAAAGTTCAGTGAGTCGTCCCTGTCGTCGACTTCCAGTAGACCTTCGTTTCTAAGTTTCCGCTTACTTGCCCCACGATATATGTATATATATATATTTTCCCCGATGGTTATCCAAAAATGAACGGTGGAAGGACCATAAAATTTAATCATAAAAATTATTAAGTTTTTAGTTATTTCCAGTTTTTTGAGGATAACTTTTAAAGATTGCCTGACTTGTCATAACAAAATGGCTGTGAAGGAAAATGATATTTCCAATTCATCATTTAGCCGCTTCAAGCCTGTTCGTAAAATATTCCTCTCATATCCTGAACTATTACATACATTCGATGAAGAAGAGCTTGAAAAATTTCTTAGGGGTCTTCCGATGGTATCTAGGCCGGAAGGCGTGATCAAGGGATCCTTTGTCTTGCAGTGCCAGTGTTGCGTACTACAAACCTTGGACGTATAAAAATATGCAAAAGACGATGAACCAGTAACCCGCTTGTACTTAGATGGCATTGAAGACAATGGTACGTCATGTACGTGTTCAATATGTCTCCAAATCCGTCAATATGTCACCGCGGCTGTAAAAAGAAGACATTCGTCCAGTTTTATAGTTATGAGAAATACAGAAAACCGCCTGTACTTGAAAATTTACCGCAATTTTTCTCATTATTTTTGGAGCCGTTTTACACTGAATACTGTAATCATTCCCAAGATAACAGCAAAAAGAAGACAGATCAATATGACACTTTCCAACTGCGCGCCTGGAGACTATACACGTCAAGCCATGCAGGGCGATTCCGGCATACTCCAGCCAGGCCTTTTATTTGACCTTGACTTTCCAACCACCGGGCATTACTTTCAATCCGCTCTTGGATTCATTCAAATCCTACATTTTTCTTTGGTGTGCATACACTTATCGTACCTTTGTTTCCCTTTAACCTCCCTTTTGAGTCTACCCATCCTACTGTCTTCATGCATATTTCTACGTCTCCCCGAATTTTGCCAGTCCATTTCATTGCTTGTAAAAATTTGATCATGCATCTGGCATTCTTCGGGCGCCCCCGAAACAAACCACCGTTAATATTTACTGTGCATAAACAAACCGGTCCATAGATCACTAGGTGAGCAAAATCAAGGTCTTTGTACGAAACTCATCGGTAAGGACCTCTTTCGCGAACCCGGTTTTCTGAATGGCTATGCGGTTTGTGTCCCTGACTGTCCAATTTCTTTGTAATCGGTCAAAACAACTGCTGACTGCTGATTGGTTGAGTCCGTTGCGCCACGCTTAATTAAAGCCCGGTTGCTGATTGTTGGACCTTCTTTCCGTTCGATTAACACAACTCTCGGTCTCAATAGGTTCAGTCTGCTGCGTCTCATTAAAACTACTTCTAGTGGCTGATTCGTTTGCTTTGCCCGGTTTAGTAGGGGCAACTTTCGAAGTTTGATTGGATGGCTTCGCTGCATTTCTTCACAAACTGACTGAACCGTCAGCCCGCTTTGATGGCCTGCGGTTTTCCACAGGCTTTGGACAGCCGATTACGAAACCAGGCCGTCTGTTGACGTTTCAGTAAATACCCTTACAAATAACGTCCCATAACTTCCAGTACAGTGTACAACTAAGTGAAGAGAAATTTACCATAAAACAGAAAACCATATCTTAAAAAAACCCTAATCGAGGTCCGGTTTACTGACGAGGACGATACACAGTTTGAAAAAATCCCCCTGTAGTGTATCCAGTTCCTTCAACATCGGACAACTACGGCCAACCAATTCCGCGTAGCAAACAATGACCGAAAGCCGGACAGGCAGCTGTCTCCAACCGACAAAACTTTTGCTGAGTTTACCGAAGGAAGGATCCCACAGTCGGCGTAAACAAGGTAGCTCAATAGGTTCAATGTCAAAAGTGTGACCAATAGGCAAATTGCCAATGCCCAGGTTTTACAAGCGCGGGACTCACGTGCGCACTTTCTAGTGACGTGAAGTTGGGCACAATATGATGACAAAGGCCCTAATCAGGGCCACGACTTTATAACTCCTTCTTCATTGTCATGATTGTCCTGTTCATTAACTTGTAGTTTCGGCCAGAATGACTAAGTCGTTAGGGAGAGAGACCACTTCGTAAGACTTCTTTTGCATCGGTGAGTACTGGATGGCAGATTCGGATCTTTTATGTATACTTACATATTTGTATATATATATGTTAATATATGTAGGTGTTGCGACTATCCCGATGTCTAGGGCTGTGAATCTAGCAGTAACTTAGTTTCACTAGCTACACGCACGATATGGGCAGAACACGATTACGGGCAGCAGAACAAATTCCAATCGAACAACCGTGTTTATCGATGATTCGTGGTTCTAAATAATACAATAAGCATAAATATACAGCAAATAAAGGACTTACAGCCAGATGAGAAACCAAGAACAATGGGCAGTAAGCTTCCAAAAATCGGGACAGCGCAGAAAACAAAAATGGTCCACCTAGCAGGCAGCTGAACGAAACTGTAGCGCAGTTCGGTTGTGGTACAATCGATAAATCAAGAACGTTTATCGTCAAAGATCAATAAATCGATTACAAACGCGTGAATTGGGCTGTGGTTGCAATGGTAAAAAGTGTCATTAACAAATAAGTACAAATAAGCTAAGTCTGTGGAGTAAACAAGAGTACGTGTCAACATGAATGGGCGAATCCGGCAATAGATCTGTTGATGCTGTTGACGTATGACGGCCAATAGTGGAGTGCACTGACAGAACGCTAAGACTGGGAGTTCGAGCCTCCGCTCGGCAGTACAAATGAAACACTCAGAAAGATTATATAACAGTAGAAGTGTAGACCTTCGGGAAAACAAGGTTACGAACAAATACGTGAACTGTTCATGTAATAAGCACCATGAAACTCAAGTATAAGCTGATGTGATACCTTAGAAACAGGGAAAATACATTACGAATGTCCGGAGTTCACGATGCATGTACTCACTACTAATAAGTAACTAAACAGAAGACAAAGGACAAACACTAATTACGATTCGTAATTAACAGTAGGCGTCTACGGGAAAAACCAAACCCGAGACAGGACTGTTCAGCTTCGAGACATATCTTCACCGTTATGATGGAACTAAAGGAAGATTGTATGTTCTGACTACCTCCGTAGGTTTTTAGCTGCCCTGTGAGAATGACAGATAGGATGTCAGTCGGGCTACTGACCGAGAAAGTAGTTCTCTCCTCTCTTGTAGGAAGTTGGTAAATGACCATGTACAGGGCGGGTAGCTCGGGCTGTGTGCTCTACATGCAGCTAAGCCCTTCGTGTGCGGCTGTAAGACACTCCCAACGATGATGCAGCATGGTAACCTCAGTCATGTCGTAGACAACGCTCCGGTGTTTGGATTCGCTCCGGTTGAATTTTTGAAGCGCTGTGTGGTGAACCAAGTTTTTGAAGCTTAACGCGAGATAGCAAAGGTTATTTTGCACCACCGTGCGCACCAAGGTAACCCATAGGTAAGCTTTTTATCCGGAGAATCTTTTTGTTCTATCCTCTTATAGAATTTTTGGAGCTTCGCGTGTAGTAAGTACCAACGTATATTAGTGCTTATAAACTGTAAGCTCTTTTGTACCGGGTACCGTTTATCTTTTGTCAGTGTCTTTCTATTATAGTACACGTATCATGGCGCGTGAGATGTATCCCTGTCTGGTGGCCGGATGCGGGATGGGGATGGACGAAGTTATCCAATGTGATGTACGCAGTAGGTGGGTCCATAAATGCTGTTCTGGGATTATTAAAGCTGCGCATCCGCTGTACAGTGCGAAAAGCTGAGTCAAACGGTTTTGCGATCTCTGCAAAGAGGCTGCATGGTTAGCCCATCTGAGACAATTTGAACAGGATGAGGTCCAACTTCCTCCTGAAGACTGCGGAGGCTCTTAGCGCAAGTCGCCGCCGTGCGGTTCGTTATTAAGGTCTTACGCAGAGGCTCTAGATAAGCCTGATAGAACGGCCTTCCTGGTGGTAAGAGGCCAGGGGACGATTGCTCCAAACCTGCTGTGTCCACTCCCGTACCACAAACTACAACGAGTAAGTGGTTGACGCAGAAATCTAAGACGAAGAAACAAGGTGAGTAAAAGGACAATACGGCGGAGGTGACGGACAACATCGTGATGAAAGATGAATCTGGATATTGTGATTTGGAAATTCAGCTGATGGATCTGCCGAGGCGTGTCCAGTCGCTGGGACGGACATCGGGCCGCAGGCTACCGATGCTAAATCAGGAGGAACCATCTATACGAGAACCGAAGGCAAGAAGGGATATAGATAGTAGATGGGCATGTGACACTGCGACTTGCGGGCGAACCTGGTCCCATGTTCCCCGAAACAGTTCTCCGAGTGAAGGCGTGAAAATCTCCGCTGAAGAAAATGGGCGGGATATGGCACGACCAATACTGGTCGAACTTTCGGACCACAGTGGCAGACATATGTTGCTGTCCAAGGCAGTGTTGATAGCCTACATCACTAAGGGCAGATGTCAGGTTGCGCCCGACGAACATGGAGTAATGCCAGGTGGTTAACCCATAGGTGGGAAAATGACAAAACCTTTAGTGGGGCTGAAGAAATGCCCCCGAGGACAGCGAAATGCCTTACCTAGAGGTTGGGTTACTCCCATGACAGCTATAAGCGAGCCATACAAGCCGTCAGGGTTTGTGGTAACTGAGGGCGTGCTGGAAGATGAAGCCTGGCGGGTTGTCCAGTGGAAGGCGGCACGACCGTCGTCAACTCTGATGCCAAGATAGTGCCCATAGAAACAGATTAGGATTGTTCAGTAGTATCAGATGACCAGCAGACCCCATGCACCCCAGTGACGGACGTGATCGCAAAACACCTACCACAACCTCGAGCGCTGCCCCCGAGACCCAGCCAAAACCAAACAATAAAACTCGTACGCGCCAAAAAGGAATGCGTTGGTGCTATACAATAACGCGCGTAGTATTAGAAACAAGTTGACGGTGCTCTTTAGAGCCGCAGAGGAGCAAATTGCGTCCGTATTTGCCGTTAGGAAACAAGGCACTCTAAAGACGACCACGTACTGGTAATAATACAAAATGGGTTTGCTCTATATAGGCAGGACAGAGAGCATGGCTGTGTAGGAAGAAGAGTGACCGTCCTCATTAGGAAGAGCGCGAATCATCTGGAATCACAGACCATGGTTTGTACTCAAACTTATGACTGTATACGGTTACGCTCACACTCCCCAACAGAAGGGTAACCGTGGTCTCTGTATATCGGGCCGTGGGTACAAGCAGGAATGAGGACACTCAACTTCTCCACGTGCTTACCACGCTAGTTAAGGAAGCTGAGAAGACCTTCATATTCGAAGACTTCAACCTACCGTACATAGACTGGGTAGTCGAGCTATGTACCTCGGAAACCCAAGAAGAGGGATATCTACAGTGGGTGCGTTCGAATGCTCCGCTCCAACGCCTGAGTAAGGATGCCAGATATAGGACCGCCTGTGCGCCGTTCTCGTTTGACCTTGCGCTAAAAAAACATGAGAACGAAGTAGCGGAACTCTAGGTTTACTCCCCGTTGGACAAGAGCGACCATAAGGGCATCAAAATCACTCTTTGCATTCGTCAACCCAAAGTATCCTAGAGGATGATTAGAAGCCCCGCGAATATGGACGTTACTAGGCTTCGCAGTAGAGCGGTTGATCTAATATGGGACAAAATAGACGATGCTAGTTTGGGAGAAAGTTGGCTGGTGATTGAGGGTTTCCTGTGTACCCTACAAAAAGAGCTGGCTCCTGCAAGGCATAAGAGGGATGAAGACAAGCCGGTGTGGTGGAAGGCCGAAACGGGTAAGTAAGTCAGGTGCAGAAACAGTAAATGGACTCTCTTTACAGCTTACTGGGGTCACCGGGCTTTGGTTTGATATACCAAGCATAGAAATGAGGCGGTAAGTCACTTGCGATCTGCTAAGCGCATTTATGGGTTGAAGTTGGCCCAGTAGTTCAAAATAGCATCCAAAGACGTACTTTGGCTTAGTGCAATCTAAGAATTGGTCGAGAGATGTAGCAGAACCACAGACGACCCACGACCATACGGTAGCGGCAGACAACCAAAGCAAAGCAGATGCTCTGGGCGTGTGTTTCGGTGGAATGCACAGAATAGATAACGGTTCGCGGATAAGTTTTGAGGAAGCGACTCTTTCAACGCGCATAACAGACCTGAATCTTTCAGAGGAAGTCGTACGCAAACACCTGGAAGGGTCAGAATTCCATAGGTCTGTCGGTCAGGATGACGGCCACCCTGCCACCGTTGGGCCGTTGTCTGATATCTTATCCCTTCCAGTATTCAAGTTACATAAAGCCACCTCGGACCGTGGGAGGTTGCCACAGGAGTGGAAAAACGCAGCAGCGATAGACATACATGTTGGGGGACCCAGCTCTGGAGTGGTTAGCTAAAGACCTGTTAGCGTAACCCGCATTCTATGCAAAGTATTAGAGAAGATCATCCGGGCGCCCGTCTGCAAGCAACTACTAGAGAACTTTAGGCCTTGTCCTGCTTAGCATGGGTTTCTAAAATCAGGTCGTGCTTGACCAACCTCTTGAGCTCCCTCGACGAAGCCACTCGAGGATTGAATGAAGGTGAACGGGTGGGAGTGCGTTACCTTGACTTTAACAGGGCGTTTGACTCGGCAAAACATCGGATTCTACGTATCAAGTTGGGGTCATTTGGTAAGAATAGGCAGATTCGGGAATGGTTAAGGGATTTTTCTACCGGTGGAAAGTTTTGCGTTAGAGTAGGTGACAAGAACTCTAAACTAGAGGACGTCACCGGTGGAGTACCCCAAAGGTCCGTACTAGGCCCACTACTGTTTCTTCTGTCTGTAAGTAATCTAGCCTCAGTTCCACGGTCACCAAGCTTCTTTTTTGCAGATGATGTGAAATCGCTGGGGGCTTCGGGAGGGAGGAACTGAACAGGTACTTAGCTGCCGTTCTAAACCGGGCACGCGGGTGGGACTTATCTCTCAATGCTGGGAAGAGCCACTTTTTGTCATGGACAGCGACGAGCCCGGCGGTTGTACACAACCAGGGTCCATTCACAATAGACAAAGGAAATAATGTTAAATCTTTGAGATTTCAGTGGCTTCTGATCATAAGTTGTCGGATCAGTGTGGAGCAGCTGCACAGAAGGCACGTGGTGAACTCTTTACGTTGGGATCGGAGTCATCATGCCGATAGTGGATAGCTTTCGCGCCAATGCATACGTCTATACCTAGGTCTTTTAGAAAACTCCTTCAGGTATAGTCACCCTTCTACAAAAATGACGCCGTCAGTTTGGAGGATTTGCGTCTTGCAACGCACATGGATGAGGCTCAGAGGGGCAGCACTTATGGGCAAAGACCCCGGGACCTCAGGCTTTTTTCACTAGATAGGAGGAGAGTGCGGGGGGATCTCATAAGGACACTCAAGATAACCAGAGGCTTTTCTGGGCTTAGACAGGAGAGTCTATTCCATATGGCAACAGACCCCAGATCAAGAGGTCGTAGGAAGAACCTGGAAAAAGTATGATCTAGGCTGATAGTTAGATCTCACTTCTTTAGCAGCAGTATGGTTAACAACTGTAATAGACTACCGGAAAAGGAAGTAGAACCGGGGACCGTTTAGGCTTCAAGCGGGCCCTAATTCGTAAATGGAATGAGATCATTTCTGACAGTGGGTTTTTGACATGTTACTAGACAGACGGATGTGACGTGTTCAGTTATTGAGCATTTCCCTTTGCTGCTTTTTGGTTTA
Source organism: Fasciola hepatica (assembly GCA_948099385.1). Classification (NCBI taxonomy): domain Eukaryota; kingdom Metazoa; phylum Platyhelminthes; class Trematoda; order Plagiorchiida; family Fasciolidae; genus Fasciola; species Fasciola hepatica. The sequence continues at coordinate 12,813,716 of CANUEZ040000019.1, forward strand.
GTGAACGTTCGCGGTGCATAATGCCTCTTGCAGTTGATTTGCGACTAAGTCTTGCCTTTTCCTTCTATTTTGAGTAAAGATTCCAAGAAATGAGTTGCGCACTGACGCGTGTAACGATTGGTCGTGAAAAATCCCCTAAAACCATTGCAATTCCATGTTTTCCTTAACTTCACTCACTTGCCTACACTGATGACGTGTTTTTTTGCACTGTATGCTTTTATGAACCAATTGTTGGTTGTTCGCGCCCAGAGCGCTACTTTGTCATACCCCTGTTCTGGACCTGCGTGACGCACGTGCTCCTCGCTCGCACGCCGCAATTCGTTTCTCTTTTTTGGGTCCTTGTGATCTCATAATTGGGGTTTGTATCTGTTTTGTGTCATTGTTCATTCAATAATCTAGTATCGTAGAATCTCAAGCACAATCGCCTCTCCATTCCGGGATCCGTTGTAAATTTGGATACGCATTGCTCAACTTGCTACAACTCGCGCTTGCCTGGTGTGCATACCATCGAATGTATTCTGGATGTTCGATTGGCCGTGGCCATTATTTGACCTGTGGAAACTGAACCCAACTGAACTGAACTGAGACCCGAACCGAATAAATTCATGACGATTTGCTATCATTTCGATAGCAGACTGACAAGTCTGCGGTTACAACTACAGCCATCTACGTATAAAAGTCCAGACTGGTCATCATTATAAGAGAATTTGACCTTTTTGCCCCAGCAAAGAGTCGCCTAAATCTGGGGAAGATAGTCATCTCGGCAAGATCACAGTAGCCCTTTAAATGCACATGTATTACCACGGTGGGCAATGTCTAGTGAACATTCGGCCGTGTTTGGAGAATCACTCTACATTTTCTCATATGGCTCAATGTATTTAGCTCATATAAAGGCTCCTCTTTTTGAGATGTGAATGGATATCGTCGCAGATACCTAAAGTGTTGGCGGACGGACTTCATAATTTTTTTCAGAACACAAACTGCCATTTTGCCTGCTCCACGGAGGTCTTAATTTTGCAAGAAGATTCAACGCTTCAGCAGACGTGAATGGAAAAAGATGCAGACGAGTTTGGCTTCTTTCCCACTCAAGCTTAGTGGGGTGATTTCACCGGCGACCCTGCTCACTGGAGAGCATTTAAATGCAATTATGCTAGTTTCATTCATCGTCGCCCAACCCAACGTGTTTTTCGGACACTGCTCGCCCTCCCTAGTGGCGCGCCAACTTAAAAGAATGGCGAATTGATCTACCAATTTTATATTGGAACTTCATCGTAGAAATGTCGTATTGTGCACTGTATATTTAAATTCATCAAATGACATGCAGTGTTGCATTCAAGAAATCGATGTCTCTGTTGAGTTTTATGTCATAGAAAAGCTTGTTCCACCTGTGATAGGTCATAATTACAAACGTGGAGTGCGCAGTTAATTACCAATTTTAGCTTACGTTTTTGTCCGCATAGTTCTAGTCTCGGTATAGCATATTTGAGAGGTATTCCTTTACGCTGCTTACAAATAAGCTTAATGTTAAGCTCCAGTCGGGACTTTGATCTGCTAGCTATTTTATTGTACGTAAAAATGTATACCCTGCATTGTTGTATAAAGTATGTAATGACTGTTATTACTAAGTCTCGCCGACCGGACATAAAATGGAATCGAAAGCTTTATTCCTTCCCACTGATTCTCAATGTAGGTCGTCAACCTCTGAAGGAGACAGTATCTACCTTTTTTGAGCTCCGTGGATGCCACTGAAACGTACTCAAAATGATGCATACTATGTGCGATGAACTACTTACGTAATTGTAACGTGACCACGGTTTACGTAAACCGTGATACGTACGTATCCTTGAGTTTGTAAATATGTGACGTTGAAAGTACGCTGCATAACGTGGAACTAATAATGGACGACAGCTCTGGTCGGACCGTTGAGTGAATTGTAGATGAGCGTATTGAAACACAGATCTGCAAACATGGGAATATGTGCATGTCAATTGTGTGTAATATATACTAGCTGAGATGGTTCTAATGATAACCTTTCCCCATTGCAAGGCTCACTGTTGGTGCGGTCACAGTTCTGTTCGCTGATGCTTAACTGCCGAACTCACTTGGGACGCAACTGCAAGCAGACGGTTTAGGTGTGCCCCGTTTCTAAATGCACTGAGGCGTACGAGTGCATTGATGTACATAAATAAGAACTAATACAATCCCGCTATCAGCCATTGCACTACATGCTGGCAGTTCGACCTTTAGCTCGAAACAACCGCGCAGTTCTCGGCGCACGTATCGCGTAAAATTACATGTCAGAAGACCAATTCGCGCACAGAAGCCATGGGTCAGCGATGTAGAACGGATCACCGCATACCTCTACATGTATACATATGCTAAATTCTTTCGTAATCCGTAATTCGGCTTCTAATCCGTGGCTCCTGGACCATACGCGGCAAGTTCCAAATGTTGCTCGAAATTCCTGCCACATCTTAGGCCTACAACTACCAACTGAAACAGCCCATGGAAGAGAATGGAAAAGGAGATCGCCGTTCGCCGCACTGCCACACCATCCCAATACAATGATGTTCTCTCACTCCGTGGTTTCGCACCCACGTTGCAAGTAAGTGGCCAGGGTCGTGCGCACAAACCGAACTCTAAACAATAGACTATGCCTTTTACGCATCTCCAGCCCGCTGGTAATGATAACCGCGTGTAACCGGTTGTTGTTCACTGGAACTGCGGCTAACGTACGGAGGTATTTGTGCGCTGCTAGTTTCCGACAAATACGTCCATATGTATATATGTGACTTGTTTGTAAGTAGACATGTAGCCAGGTGTGATACCAGAATGATATGCGCAACTCACGAACTCAAGCTGTTTTGTCATCAGCTTTCACACTATCTATTGGTAGTTAGCAGGCACATCTCTATCAGGAACTCATATTTCTGATATCTATCTATTCTCACTGGTATCCACGGGTGAGTTGATTAAACTTATCCTGATCATATGTGTGTATTTAAGCACGTCTACATATCGACGTCCGTTACGCTTGTAAAAGCCGTAGGTTTGCCGAAAGAAGACTGAACACTGCATAACTATGAACACAAGTAATCACATATGAATATGTATTGGTCCCATGTATATTCTGTAGTTCCTTTTCTATTTTCTGGCATTTGGACCCGTCCGTAGTATGCTTGCTACTATTTTGAACGTGAACATAACTGCCTGATTGGATGCGGCGAGTTTGCCGTTCCTCTTGATATGACACAGCTTACGGTGGGGTGCAAAGACGACTAACTTCACCCGCAACTGGGCAACTCTACCACCGGTGGTATACTGGTAATTGCACCAGGCGAACATTGGCGTCTGCACATTAGGGCCCCGGTCTCTAGTCAACGGAGAATCTGACGGCAAATTCTACCAGAAAGATAGTGCAACTACTGCAGCTTCTTGGCAATTACTAGCACGACAAACCCGATGGACCCTACTTCACAAATGGCATATTCCAAAACCGTCATAAAAGTAGATATGCCATTTGGACTGCTTCTATCAATCAGCACACTACAATGAGCCGTTGTGGCTCACGTGAAAGGAAACTTACGTACCAACGTTCCTAGTGAACGGTAATGAGCGCGCCTGAAAGAAAACAACACCTTCTGGTATAGGTCACAAGTCACTGACATCCTGGGGCCGTTTCCACCTTCTTCTATGCATTAGCCGGCCAGAGACTGCAGGCAAACGTACTCCCCCCATCGCATTACAAGTATGCCAAACGCCTACAGGAATATCATCAAAATCACTATCGTACAGGTTTAAACAGAAAGGCAAGCCTCACTGACCACCGACCTTCCCGCCGTGTTGCTCGTGGAAATAGAAAGAATAAATATGTAAGATGGATAAGGATTAGACCTAGAGGGGAAGGAAGAGTAAAGAACGCCCTCATGGCCATCACACGGAATACGCAGTCCAAATGTAGAAAACGCGCATCGATCAGTCATTCTGATTTGACAGAGAGTGACGACACAATCGCCGTCGTTCACGGTTTGCCGCCATATCCCTCAGTATCTCTAGCCAGCTGGTTGACGGATCTTCTGAACTCTAACTACGAAGAAGTGAAGCACCTACCTTCCCCGAGTTTGCTGTACATTTTCCCATTTCTCGTTGCCACGTCGTCTGTTGACTTCCACGTTGCTTTTCCACTTCTGAAGAGGATCGGAGAAAAAGGCACAGCAAGTTAGATGTGTGTTTGCCATGCGTAACACGTGCCCCAACCAGCGAAGTCCGCTAATCTGGATACGCTGCGACAGAAAGTTATCTGAAGTAATACCCAACACTCGCTTCCTGACCTCATCATTGCTCACTCGGCTATTCCACCCAATCATGGCGATACTAAGTAAACATCGGTGGCCGGAAACCTCAAGACGACTAATGTCCTCCGCACGTAGACCTCAAGTCTCTCAACCATACAACAAAACAAAATGCGCCGCGTCACGTTATGCACGACCTTTCAACTTCAGCGAAAATCAGGTCGGCGTCACAAGCATTTCAGTCCGGCGTGCGCCACTCGAGCCTTGGATATCCGCGTGCTCACATCTACTACTGTGCTCCCAGCTGTCGTCACGATTCTGCCGACGCAACTAAAGCAGTCGACAATTGCCAGCACCCACCCACTGAGCATCAAGCTTGGAACCGTTAGCATCCGGCCTTGCAACATCACTTTATACTTTAATGGTGCAAAGCAAATGCCGAATAGAGTCGCAGCTCCCGCAACTGACGGAAGGTGAAAACCTGGTCGATGCGTCCTAGACATGGGCGGAATCGGGCTTGCCGTTTGCGGGCTTTTTTCTCTCGAGCTTGTGTCAGACGACGCAGCGAAGCGGAGGCTAATACTTCGTGAGTATTGAAACTAAGCTAGTCTCGCGATGAGTAACAATATCATTGCGTATTCCTTTCTTGAAGATGGGTATAACCAATGACCCTCCCCTGATTGCGGGGCACGATCCTCTTACCAAACATCACGCAGTAAGATGGAAGGTGGTTTTATCATTGCACCGTCACCCACTTTGAGAAGAACTAGAAAGTATTGGTCTAAACCGGCCGCTTCCCCTTGATTGAGTCATTGAATTTCAGACTCTATTTCTGTTTCCGATGAACGTTCAAGTGATACTCCACGAGGAATTGCGTAACTACACCAGCGCGTGGCCGGCTAGAATGCCGCTTAAAATATTCGACCCAGCGATCAAGCCTTTTTTCTTTGCCATGACGTGGTTTTGTGGTTCTATCGTGGATCGTTTCGCTGACCGGGGTGCGCCGTCCACCGGTGTCACGAATAGGCTTGAACAGTCTTTAGCTGTTACGTGAAGCAGCTGCTATTTCCATTTCTTCAGCTACCTTGACCAAACAATTTTCGCGATTATTCCCAAGGCTTTCCTTAAATTGCTTCTGTAGAAGTTGTCGTATCTTGTTCATCTTCTTACTGTTCAAGAGCTGAAGATTTTGCCCCAATATACTCAAAAACTCTTGCAGAATCCGGTGTCTTTGATGGACATCGGATTTGGGACCACAGGCGAAACCTGCTACGAGGTGCATCGTCTGCTGGATATGTGCCCAACACTCATCTACATTACTGTTCGTCATGGATCCTAGTTCATGTGCCAACTTCTGCTTATAACTGGCGCACACTTCTGGACCACACACGTTGAACGGATTACGGGGTTTTTAGTTTGCGACGATGACCATAGAGCTGGAGGGATAATCGCAATGGAACTAATGCATGGTCCGACTCTACGTGCGTGGATCAGTGGGATCTGCAGTTCTGAACAGAACTGCGCCACCCGCAGCTTGCGGCGATATGATCAATCTGGCTTAGGAGACCTGTAGATTCGGAGCGCCATGTCGCCGTGCGATGCGAGCTGTGTCAGAAATAGGTGCTAGAAAAGAACAATCGATTGCCTGCACAAATCTGGAGAAGCCCATACCCGTCTTCTGTACGCTCAGCGGGTAGAGCGCAACGACCACCCAAACGAGCTTCTGACGCACTAATTTTGCCAACTTGTGCAATAAAATCACCTGCTAACACTGTAGTGCCGGAACCTTTACTCCTGCGAACGGGATTTGTGAGTTCACCATAGAACCCATCCTTCTGCTTGTCAGAGCTGCAGTGAGTTAAAGCGTGTGCTGAGGATACGAACAAGTTGCGCTAAACACAACTATCCTTTCGAACGCCGACCGACTCCTGGGATCTAACTGCACATAAACGACTAGTAACCAAGATACAGTCTAAAAGAGCAGCCTCAGCTTTTTCATACAAGACTATTCCTACACCACGTTGTTCTGCAGCTTGAGCCACTTCGTCTTTTGGAGTGCACAGAAAGTACTTTGATGAGATACCGGGAGCAATTAGTTGAATCACTCAGCTCGAGTCCTGGTAGTGCGTTTCATCTACACAGCGGACACCAATCTCCAGAGAATCTACTGTGAGGACTAAGCACGCTTGCTGACCGGCCTGCATTAAAGTACCCAAGTTAAGGGAGACGAGGTTCAGGGGCCAGATAGACTATTCCGAGGGGGTTTTGGTTCCAGAACAAAGGGACACGAGAGCAAGCGGAGGTAAGTCCGAGCTAGGTTGACGACTAGATAGCACGCTTTTTGCAACAGGGTAGGGAACAGTCGGAACAGTCTGCCCATTTGACTGGTAGACCCGCAGACCGTCCAGTACTTCAAAGGTACCGCGAGTCGTAAAGGGTGTGATATTTCGTTGTAGCGAGCTATAATTATGTTCACTAGATGGATGGCAGGCAGCACTGTCTCTGAGGTAGTTACCACGCACGCCCTCGGAGGCCGATTTCGTAATCTATCCAGCAATGTGGAACTGATAAGCTTGTTGCATTTTGGCTGTAAAAAGTAAGGTTTGGCAGACCATCAGATCCTTTTTCAGAGGTCGTGAAGTACTTTGGTGCTAGTGGAGTAAGGTTTACAAATTTCCGTACTCATTTAGAAAGAAGATACTCGACAGACTGTATTTTTACTCTTCCTCTGACTAATGGGCAGCCAATGTTTACAAGGTCACGACATTTTATGCGGAAACTTTTCGCAATCTCTTTGATTGTTTACGTGCACAACTCATTGTGTGCTAAACCCCAATAACCAGCAGTATAGGGATACTATAACTATGATATCCTTATTGCTTCGCGAATAGCGCGTTCTCCCTTTCACTTGCCGTTTGATAGCATGCCTGACTCGCGGTGTCCCACTGTTGGAATCGGCAACTTAGTTTTCCCATCCATCTGGTGACTCTCCAAAAAGTCAGCTAAACAGCAGGACAAACAGAATATTGTATATTGCCTGATGGGTATTGTACTTAATTGTATTGTTTTACTACGTCAGAATACGCTGAAATTCCAAGTTACAGATCGTTCTATTTTGTGCCCTTCAAATGAGTGAAGTATCCTACTCGTTGTCCTTATATGAGGACAATTACCAGGAAACATGCTTACCATTTCAGGTACGACACTGTTTCACACCCGATGCCATGCAAAGATTCTAACGTTTACCCGTTGGGCAAGGGCTTGGCATGCCCAAGGCACCAAAGAAATCGCGGATATTAGTTGCTTCCCTCCCACCAATAACTCCAAGTTCTTTCAGCCGTCCAATATGCCAGCATACTATTCTCCACTCTTTCGTGCCTGACCACCAAGTCCCTACTAGGTGAGTCCCACAACCTAGTTGCACACATGAAAGAGACTCATGTACCAACCTACTGCCCTTTAGGCACAACGGAATTAAGGAAAAATTGCTGGGCTAGTTAAGGGATTACCTGAGGCACTTAGGTATCATCAATTAGCTGAGTGCACGAAATAAGGCTCATGTGCCAACTGCTTATTGCACTTGCAAAGGCAACAACAGGAAAGGAAATTAATACGGCATGGCCCCGAAAAGAGCCTCGGGGTGGTTTCAACATAGGCTTCCCGCATGCGCTGCGGATATCCTACAGATCGACGCATGTTTCTTGATGGATTTCCCGAAAACCGACTTTTAAGGATTTATTACGGGGCAAGGCAGAACCATCAAGATGTACGCAATGCACCGCTCAACGACGCAGTGAGCCACATAGCACGTGGCAAAGGAGTGGTGAAATTGCGGCTCACAACTGTTTGAATATGGCCGGTGGGCCAAACGAACTTACCAAATCAAATGAATTAGCACTAGTAAACAAATTACAGCGGGAAGAAGCAAAGTCGGTCAACTTTTTACAGTGTCGCGACAGATGAGTGACTGTTTACACCGGCTCTTCGTGAATAATTGGACGCTTCCAGTGTATGCGTAGGACCCCCATGATGTACTTACCGAGTCTTCGTGCTCGAGGAGTTTTTCCTCTGGACAAAAGCAACCCCCCCCCCCCCCCCCGGAGGAAGACTGTGAGGTTAATTAAAACTCAACAAGTTGTCTCTTAAATGCGCTCGTTTGCTTGTCCATCCCAGAATGCTTAGGCTACCTGTCCGTTACAGTGGTACTCTGCAATATGCTACAACGGTCACCAGGAAAATGATTCCCACAACGCATGAGATGGAGAACACTATAGATGGGGAGAGAGTGGTTAGTGTGCATTGAAAAAGTGTGCGTGTGGCTTGCACGGGCAACTTTCAAGTGGCCACCGCACCTGGTGGTTCGAGTTCGGATGAACATTGGTGCCTGGTTAACTGGTAACCAAGATTAAACGTCACCACATGACAGATTCTTGCGTGCTGCAGTGAGTTGGATGCAGTGTCTTCGGCAGGGTCACATGTGTACAATCTGCAAAGACAAAGATAAATCGGTGAGCCGAAGATCACTGCATCAGCAAGCCTCAGCATTCAACCAATAAAGATGCAGTTGACGTTCTGTCCGAGTGAGTCACAAAATCTGCCAAAGTCCAAGCGTGACCGAAATGGGGGAAAGGATAACCAAAGCAAAAAGTAAAAAGTGATCGGCTTAGCTGTGAGCTCATGTATGATGAAAATTACTTTGTGTTTCTGTAAAAGCAGACTTAATTACGGAGAAAGTTATGAATAACTTAAAAGCTGCAATGGTAAAGTGGAATGGCGTACAACAGAAGGTAAGAGTAGGCTGAGAAGGGTATTATACATGGATTCAAGTGAGTCGATTGTAAAAGCTTGGGAGTTTCGTCGATGGAAAATGGCCGGGATATTTATGTTGAAAATCTGCATACATATGAGGAGGTTTTGAGCGAGTGATAACAGTGCTTGGCAAAGAATAGAGGAATACAGAGCAAACAGTTCATTTTGTACTAGTTCAGGTCCATGCTCAGGTTGAATCCAGGACCGCACAGCAGATGGCCAAGACGTTCAGGTTCTTGTAGATACCAGCTTTACGGGGCCCCGGTGCTGCGACAATAGAATCTACAAGATTACTCAGCTCCATTTACTGTATCCATCCACGAGCTGTTCGCAGCTGGTGATATCCTTTCCAGTGGTAGCTGTGTGAATTTGGAGTGAGATAATTAGCCCCTGGTAAATTTGTCATTGAACTTATGTCTGTGAAGGTGGAACCTTCTTGGAAGGTCTGCCATGCAGACAAATTATCCAACTCGCGGTGGAGGCAGCCAGGGAAACTCGCCGACAATACAATGATCTGGAAGATCATTTGGCCCCAGCTACTTTTGTTCCGTGCAAAATGAACTGGACTGAATTAAACAGTGAACCACCACGGGATCAGACCCGTCAGAAAGGGTTAGAAGAGAGGGAGCCGCAGGGGTGAATGGATCTTAGGCACCCATTTAAATGTGCGCGGTTGCCACATGGGTGAATTTAGAGTTTAGGAAGCCCAAGTAGAAGTTCATTCGTACCACCATGGATTTCTGAATTTTCCCTCATAAGAACTACTCTAGGCGTGAATAATTTTGTTGATGAGCGGAACTTAGGTAATTCATTTTGAACTGTCAACCGGTATATATGTGAATCTATACATAGTTTTCAATATGCAGACATGTAATATATTAGGTAGTAGTTTTATAATTGCGTGCTATATTGTACCTGTTTCTATGTACAAGACTATTATTATATTACGTGAATAAGTATGTATTATATGGCATTCACTGGCATGTACTCTTATATGTGTTACCATACAGATTTGATCGTGCACACGCATGTACTTACATAAGTGTATACGTATATGTATATATATGTAGAGATGCTTGTATACGCACGCGTATATGAGTGCTTGGGCACGATCAAACATATATGCAAAATGTGAAATACGCGCGAGCAGCCTGTCATAAAGTATACGCTGCAGATTGTACGCATGTGACCCTGCCGAAGACACTGCATCCAACTCACTGCAGCACGCAAGAATCTGTCATGTGGTGACGTTTAATCTTGGTTACTAGTTAACCAGGCACCGATGTTCATCCGAACTCGAACCACCAGGTGCGGTGGCCACTTGAAAGTTGCCCGTGCAAGCCACACGCACACTTTTTCAATGCACACTAACCACTCTCTCCCCATCTATAGTGTTCTCCATCTCATGCGTTGTGGGAATCATTTTCCTGGTGACCGTTGTAGCATATTGCAGAGTACCACTGTAACGGACAGGTAGCCTAAGCATTCTGGGATGGACAAGCAAACGAGCGCATTTAAGAGACAACTTGTTGAGTTTTAATTAACCTCACAGTCTTCCTCCGGGGGGGGGGGGGGGGTTGCTTTTGTCCAGAGGAAAAACTCCTCGAGCACGAAGACTCGGTAAGTACATCATGGGGGTCCTACGCATACACTGGAAGCGTCCAATTATTCACGAAGAGCCGGTGTAAACAGTCACTCATCTGTCGCGACACTGTAAAAAGTTGACCGACTTTGCTTCTTCCCGCTGTAATTTGTTTACTAGTGCTAATTCATTTGATTTGGTAAGTTCGTTTGGCCCACCGGCCATATTCAAACAGTTGTGAGCCGCAATTTCACCACTCCTTTGCCACGTGCTATGTGGCTCACTGCGTCGTTGAGCGGTGCATTGCGTACATCTTGATGGTTCTGCCTTGCCCCGTAATAAATCCTTAAAAGTCGGTTTTCGGGAAATCCATCAAGAAACATGCGTCGATCTGTAGGATATCCGCAGCGCATGCGGGAAGCCTATGTTGAAACCACCCCGAGGCTCTTTTCGGGGCCATGCCGTATTAATTTCCTTTCCTGTTGTTGCCTTTGCAAGTGCAATAAGCAGTTGGCACATGAGCCTTATTTCGTGCACTCAGCTAATTGATGATACCTAAGTGCCTCAGGTAATCCCTTAACTAGCCCAGCAATTTTTCCTTAATTCCGTTGTGCCTAAAGGGCAGTAGGTTGGTACATGAGTCTCTTTCATGTGTGCAACTAGGTTGTGGGACTCACCTAGTAGGGACTTGGTGGTCAGGCACGAAAGAGTGGAGAATAGTATGCTGGCATATTGGACGGCTGAAAGAACTTGGAGTTATTGGTGGGAGGGAAGCAACTAATATCCGCGATTTCTTTGGTGCCTTGGGCATGCCAAGCCCTTGCCCAACGGGTAAACGTTAGAATCTTTGCATGGCATCGGGTGTGAAACAGTGTCGTACCTGAAATGGTAAGCATGTTTCCTGGTAATTGTCCTCATATAAGGACAACGAGTAGGATACTTCACTCATTTGAAGGGCACAAAATAGAACGATCTGTAACTTGGAATTTCAGCGTATTCTGACGTAGTAAAACAATACAATTAAGTACAATACCCATCAGGCAATATACAATATTCTGTTTGTCCTGCTGTTTAGCTGACTTTTTGGAGAGTCACCAGATGGATGGGAAAACTAAGTTGCCGATTCCAACAGTGGGACACCGCGAGTCAGGCATGCTATCAAACGGCAAGTGAAAGGGAGAACGCGCTATTCGCGAAGCAATAAGGATATCATAGTTATAGTATCCCTATACTGCTGGTTATTGGGGTTTAGCACACAATGAGTTGTGCACGTAAACAATCAAAGAGATTGCGAAAAGTTTCCGCATAAAATGTCGTGACCTTGTAAACATTGGCTGCCCATTAGTCAGAGGAAGAGTAAAAATACAGTCTGTCGAGTATCTTCTTTCTAAATGAGTACGGAAATTTGTAAACCTTACTCCACTAGCACCAAAGTACTTCACGACCTCTGAAAAAGGATCTGATGGTCTGCCAAACCTTACTTTTTACAGCCAAAATGCAACAAGCTTATCAGTTCCACATTGCTGGATAGATTACGAAATCGGCCTCCGAGGGCGTGCGTGGTAACTACCTCAGAGACAGTGCTGCCTGCCATCCATCTAGTGAACATAATTATAGCTCGCTACAACGAAATATCACACCCTTTACGACTCGCGGTACCTTTGAAGTACTGGACGGTCTGCGGGTCTACCAGTCAAATGGGCAGACTGTTCCGACTGTTCCCTACCCTGTTGCAAAAAGCGTGCTATCTAGTCGTCAACCTAGCTCGGACTTACCTCCGCTTGCTCTCGTGTCCCTTTGTTCTGGAACCAAAACCCCCTCGGAATAGTCTATCTGGCCCCTGAACCTCGTCTCCCTTAACTTGGGTACTTTAATGCAGGCCGGTCAGCAAGCGTGCTTAGTCCTCACAGTAGATTCTCTGGAGATTGGTGTCCGCTGTGTAGATGAAACGCACTACCAGGACTCGAGCTGAGTGATTCAACTAATTGCTCCCGGTATCTCATCAAAGTACTTTCTGTGCACTCCAAAAGACGAAGTGGCTCAAGCTGCAGAACAACGTGGTGTAGGAATAGTCTTGTATGAAAAAGCTGAGGCTGCTCTTTTAGACTGTATCTTGGTTACTAGTCGTTTATGTGCAGTTAGATCCCAGGAGTCGGTCGGCGTTCGAAAGGATAGTTGTGTTTAGCGCAACTTGTTCGTATCCTCAGCACACGCTTTAACTCACTGCAGCTCTGACAAGCAGAAGGATGGGTTCTATGGTGAACTCACAAATCCCGTTCGCAGGAGTAAAGGTTCCGGCACTACAGTGTTGGCAGGTGATTTTATTGCACAAGTTGGCAAAATTAGTGCGTCAGAAGCTCGTTTGGGTGGTCGTTGCGCTCTACCCGCTGAGCGTACAGAAGACGGGTATGGGCTTCTCCAGATTTGTGCAGGCAATCGATTGTTCTTTTCTAGCACCTATTTCTGACACAGCTCGCATCGCACGGCGACATGGCGCTCCGAATCTACAGGTCTCCTAAGCCAGATTGATCATATCGCCGCAAGCTGCGGGTGGCGCAGTTCTGTTCAGAACTGCAGATCCCACTGATCCACGCACGTAGAGTCGGACCATGCATTAGTTCCATTGCGATTATCCCTCCAGCTCTATGGTCATCGTCGCAAACTAAAAACCCCGTAATCCGTTCAACGTGTGTGGTCCAGAAGTGTGCGCCAGTTATAAGCAGAAGTTGGCACATGAACTAGGATCCATGACGAACAGTAATGTAGATGAGTGTTGGGCACATATCCAGCAGACGATGCACCTCGTAGCAGGTTTCGCCTGTGGTCCCAAATCCGATGTCCATCAAAGACACCGGATTCTGCAAGAGTTTTTGAGTATATTGGGGCAAAATCTTCAGCTCTTGAACAGTAAGAAGATGAACAAGATACGACAACTTCTACAGAAGCAATTTAAGGAAAGCCTTGGGAATAATCGCGAAAATTGTTTGGTCAAGGTAGCTGAAGAAATGGAAATAGCAGCTGCTTCACGTAACAGCTAAAGACTGTTCAAGCCTATTCGTGACACCGGTGGACGGCGCACCCCGGTCAGCGAAACGATCCACGATAGAACCACAAAACCACGTCATGGCAAAGAAAAAAGGCTTGATCGCTGGGTCGAATATTTTAAGCGGCATTCTAGCCGGCCACGCGCTGGTGTAGTTACGCAATTCCTCGTGGAGTATCACTTGAACGTTCATCGGAAACAGAAATAGAGTCTGAAATTCAATGACTCAATCAAGGGGAAGCGGCCGGTTTAGACCAATACGTTCTAGTTCTTCTCAAAGTGGGTGACGGTGCAATGATAAAACCACCTTCCATCTTACTGCGTGATGTTTGGTAAGAGGATCGTGCCCCGCAATCAGGGGAGGGTCATTGGTTATACCCATCTTCAAGAAAGGAATACGCAATGATATTGTTACTCATCGCGAGACTAGCTTAGTTTCAATACTCACGAAGTATTAGCCTCCGCTTCGCTGCGTCGTCTGACACAAGCTCGAGAGAAAAAAGCCCGCAAACGGCAAGCCCGATTCCGCCCATGTCGAGGACGCATCGACCAGGTTTTCACCTTCCGTCAGTTGCGGGAGCTGCGACTCTATTCGGCATTTGCTTTGCACCATTAAAGTATAAAGTGATGTTGCAAGGCCGGATGCTAACGGTTCCAAGCTTGATGCTCAGTGGGTGGGTGCTGGCAATTGTCGACTGCTTTAGTTGCGTCGGCAGAATCGTGACGACAGCTGGGAGCACAGTAGTAGATGTGAGCACGCGGATATCCAAGGCTCGAGTGGCGCACGCCGGACTGAAATGCTTGTGACGCCGACCTGATTTTCGCTGAAGTTGAAAGGTCGTGCATAACGTGACGCGGCGCATTTTGTTTTGTTGTATGGTTGAGAGACTTGAGGTCTACGTGCGGAGGACATTAGTCGTCTTGAGGTTTCCGGCCACCGATGTTTACTTAGTATCGTCATGATTGGGTGGAATAGCCGAGTGAGCAATGATGAGGTCAGGAAGCGAGTGTTGGGTATTACTTCAGATAACTTTCTGTCGCAGCGTATCCAGATTAGCGGACTTCGCTGGTTGGGGCACGTGTTACGCATGGCAAACACACATCTAACTTGCTGTGCCTTTTTCTCCGATCCTCTTCAGAAGTGGAAAAGCAACGTGGAAGTCAACAGACGACGTGGCAACGAGAAATGGGAAAATGTACAGCAAACTCGGGGAAGGTAGGTGCTTCACTTCTTCGTAGTTAGAGTTCAGAAGATCCGTCAACCAGCTGGCTAGAGATACTGAGGGATATGGCGGCAAACCGTGAACGACGGCGATTGTGTCGTCACTCTCTGTCAAATCAGAATGACTGATCGATGCGCGTTTTCTACATTTGGACTGCGTATTCCGTGTGATGGCCATGAGGGCGTTCTTTACTCTTCCTTCCCCTCTAGGTCTAATCCTTATCCATCTTACATATTTATTCTTTCTATTTCCACGAGCAACACGGCGGGAAGGTCGGTGGTCAGTGAGGCTTGCCTTTCTGTTTAAACCTGTACGATAGTGATTTTGATGATATTCCTGTAGGCGTTTGGCATACTTGTAATGCGATGGGGGGAGTACGTTTGCCTGCAGTCTCTGGCCGGCTAATGCATAGAAGAAGGTGGAAACGGCCCCAGGATGTCAGTGACTTGTGACCTATACCAGAAGGTGTTGTTTTCTTTCAGGCGCGCTCATTACCGTTCACTAGGAACGTTGGTACGTAAGTTTCCTTTCACGTGAGCCACAACGGCTCATTGTAGTGTGCTGATTGATAGAAGCAGTCCAAATGGCATATCTACTTTTATGACGGTTTTGGAATATGCCATTTGTGAAGTAGGGTCCATCGGGTTTGTCGTGCTAGTAATTGCCAAGAAGCTGCAGTAGTTGCACTATCTTTCTGGTAGAATTTGCCGTCAGATTCTCCGTTGACTAGAGACCGGGGCCCTAATGTGCAGACGCCAATGTTCGCCTGGTGCAATTACCAGTATACCACCGGTGGTAGAGTTGCCCAGTTGCGGGTGAAGTTAGTCGTCTTTGCACCCCACCGTAAGCTGTGTCATATCAAGAGGAACGGCAAACTCGCCGCATCCAATCAGGCAGTTATGTTCACGTTCAAAATAGTAGCAAGCATACTACGGACGGGTCCAAATGCCAGAAAATAGAAAAGGAACTACAGAATATACATGGGACCAATACATATTCATATGTGATTACTTGTGTTCATAGTTATGCAGTGTTCAGTCTTCTTTCGGCAAACCTACGGCTTTTACAAGCGTAACGGACGTCGATATGTAGACGTGCTTAAATACACACATATGATCAGGATAAGTTTAATCAACTCACCCGTGGATACCAGTGAGAATAGATAGATATCAGAAATATGAGTTCCTGATAGAGATGTGCCTGCTAACTACCAATAGATAGTGTGAAAGCTGATGACAAAACAGCTTGAGTTCGTGAGTTGCGCATATCATTCTGGTATCACACCTGGCTACATGTCTACTTACAAACAAGTCACATATATACATATGGACGTATTTGTCGGAAACTAGCAGCGCACAAATACCTCCGTACGTTAGCCGCAGTTCCAGTGAACAACAACCGGTTACACGCGGTTATCATTACCAGCGGGCTGGAGATGCGTAAAAGGCATAGTCTATTGTTTAGAGTTCGGTTTGTGCGCACGACCCTGGCCACTTACTTGCAACGTGGGTGCGAAACCACGGAGTGAGAGAACATCATTGTATTGGGATGGTGTGGCAGTGCGGCGAACGGCGATCTCCTTTTCCATTCTCTTCCATGGGCTGTTTCAGTTGGTAGTTGTAGGCCTAAGATGTGGCAGGAATTTCGAGCAACATTTGGAACTTGCCGCGTATGGTCCAGGAGCCACGGATTAGAAGCCGAATTACGGATTACGAAAGAATTTAGCATATGTATACATGTAGAGGTATGCGGTGATCCGTTCTACATCGCTGACCCATGGCTTCTGTGCGCGAATTGGTCTTCTGACATGTAATTTTACGCGATACGTGCGCCGAGAACTGCGCGGTTGTTTCGAGCTAAAGGTCGAACTGCCAGCATGTAGTGCAATGGCTGATAGCGGGATTGTATTAGTTCTTATTTATGTACATCAATGCACTCGTACGCCTCAGTGCATTTAGAAACGGGGCACACCTAAACCGTCTGCTTGCAGTTGCGTCCCAAGTGAGTTCGGCAGTTAAGCATCAGCGAACAGAACTGTGACCGCACCAACAGTGAGCCTTGCAATGGGGAAAGGTTATCATTAGAACCATCTCAGCTAGTATATATTACACACAATTGACATGCACATATTCCCATGTTTGCAGATCTGTGTTTCAATACGCTCATCTACAATTCACTCAACGGTCCGACCAGAGCTGTCGTCCATTATTAGTTCCACGTTATGCAGCGTACTTTCAACGTCACATATTTACAAACTCAAGGATACGTACGTATCACGGTTTACGTAAACCGTGGTCACGTTACAATTACGTAAGTAGTTCATCGCACATAGTATGCATCATTTTGAGTACGTTTCAGTGGCATCCACGGAGCTCAAAAAAGGTAGATACTGTCTCCTTCAGAGGTTGACGACCTACATTGAGAATCAGTGGGAAGGAATAAAGCTTTCGATTCCATTTTATGTCCGGTCGGCGAGACTTAGTAATAACAGTCATTACATACTTTATACAACAATGCAGGGTATACATTTTTACGTACAATAAAATAGCTAGCAGATCAAAGTCCCGACTGGAGCTTAACATTAAGCTTATTTGTAAGCAGCGTAAAGGAATACCTCTCAAATATGCTATACCGAGACTAGAACTATGCGGACAAAAACGTAAGCTAAAATTGGTAATTAACTGCGCACTCCACGTTTGTAATTATGACCTATCACAGGTGGAACAAGCTTTTCTATGACATAAAACTCAACAGAGACATCGATTTCTTGAATGCAACACTGCATGTCATTTGATGAATTTAAATATACAGTGCACAATACGACATTTCTACGATGAAGTTCCAATATAAAATTGGTAGATCAATTCGCCATTCTTTTAAGTTGGCGCGCCACTAGGGAGGGCGAGCAGTGTCCGAAAAACACGTTGGGTTGGGCGACGATGAATGAAACTAGCATAATTGCATTTAAATGCTCTCCAGTGAGCAGGGTCGCCGGTGAAATCACCCCACTAAGCTTGAGTGGGAAAGAAGCCAAACTCGTCTGCATCTTTTTCCATTCACGTCTGCTGAAGCGTTGAATCTTCTTGCAAAATTAAGACCTCCGTAGAGCAGGCAAAATGGCAGTTTGTGTTCTGAAAAAAATTATGAAGTCCGTCCGCCAACACTTTAGGTATCTGCGACGATATCCATTCACATCTCAAAAAGAGGAGCCTTTATATGAGCTAAATACATTGAGCCATATGAGAAAATGTAGAGTGATTCTCCAAACACGGCCGAATGTTCACTAGACATTGCCCACCGTGGTAATACATGTGCATTTAAAGGGCTACTGTGATCTTGCCGAGATGACTATCTTCCCCAGATTTAGGCGACTCTTTGCTGGGGCAAAAAGGTCAAATTCTCTTATAATGATGACCAGTCTGGACTTTTATACGTAGATGGCTGTAGTTGTAACCGCAGACTTGTCAGTCTGCTATCGAAATGATAGCAAATCGTCATGAATTTATTCGGTTCGGGTCTCAGTTCAGTTCAGTTGGGTTCAGTTTCCACAGGTCAAATAATGGCCACGGCCAATCGAACATCCAGAATACATTCGATGGTATGCACACCAGGCAAGCGCGAGTTGTAGCAAGTTGAGCAATGCGTATCCAAATTTACAACGGATCCCGGAATGGAGAGGCGATTGTGCTTGAGATTCTACGATACTAGATTATTGAATGAACAATGACACAAAACAGATACAAACCCCAATTATGAGATCACAAGGACCCAAAAAAGAGAAACGAATTGCGGCGTGCGAGCGAGGAGCACGTGCGTCACGCAGGTCCAGAACAGGGGTATGACAAAGTAGCGCTCTGGGCGCGAACAACCAACAATTGGTTCATAAAAGCATACAGTGCAAAAAAACACGTCATCAGTGTAGGCAAGTGAGTGAAGTTAAGGAAAACATGGAATTGCAATGGTTTTAGGGGATTTTTCACGACCAATCGTTACACGCGTCAGTGCGCAACTCATTTCTTGGAATCTTCACTCAAAATAGAAGGAAAAGGCAAGACTTAGTCGCAAATCAACTGCAAGAGGCATTATGCACCGCGAACGTTCACTAAACCAAAAAGCAGCAAAGGGAAATGCTCAATAACTGAACACGTCACATCCGTCTGTCTAGTAACATGTCAAAAACCCACTGTCAGAAATGATCTCATTCCATTTACGAATTAGGGCCCGCTTGAAGCCTAAACGGTCCCCGGTTCTACTTCCTTTTCCGGTAGTCTATTACAGTTGTTAACCATACTGCTGCTAAAGAAGTGAGATCTAACTATCAGCCTAGATCATACTTTTTCCAGGTTCTTCCTACGACCTCTTGATCTGGGGTCTGTTGCCATATGGAATAGACTCTCCTGTCTAAGCCCAGAAAAGCCTCTGGTTATCTTGAGTGTCCTTATGAGATCCCCCCGCACTCTCCTCCTATCTAGTGAAAAAAGCCTGAGGTCCCGGGGTCTTTGCCCATAAGTGCTGCCCCTCTGAGCCTCATCCATGTGCGTTGCAAGACGCAAATCCTCCAAACTGACGGCGTCATTTTTGTAGAAGGGTGACTATACCTGAAGGAGTTTTCTAAAAGACCTAGGTATAGACGTATGCATTGGCGCGAAAGCTATCCACTATCGGCATGATGACTCCGATCCCAACGTAAAGAGTTCACCACGTGCCTTCTGTGCAGCTGCTCCACACTGATCCGACAACTTATGATCAGAAGCCACTGAAATCTCAAAGATTTAACATTATTTCCTTTGTCTATTGTGAATGGACCCTGGTTGTGTACAACCGCCGGGCTCGTCGCTGTCCATGACAAAAAGTGGCTCTTCCCAGCATTGAGAGATAAGTCCCACCCGTGTGCCCGGTTTAGAACGGCAGCTAAGTACCTGTTCAGTTCCTCCCTCCCGAAGCCCCCAGCGATTTCACATCATCTGCAAAAAAGAAGCTTGGTGACCGTGGAACTGAGGCTAGATTACTTACAGACAGAAGAAACAGTAGTGGGCCTAGTACGGACCTTTGGGGTACTCCACCGGTGACGTCCTCTAGTTTAGAGTTCTTGTCACCTACTCTAACGCAAAACTTTCCACCGGTAGAAAAATCCCTTAACCATTCCCGAATCTGCCTATTCTTACCAAATGACCCCAACTTGATACGTAGAATCCGATGTTTTGCCGAGTCAAACGCCCTGTTAAAGTCAAGGTAACGCACTCCCACCCGTTCACCTTCATTCAATCCTCGAGTGGCTTCGTCGAGGGAGCTCAAGAGGTTGGTCAAGCACGACCTGATTTTAGAAACCCATGCTAAGCAGGACAAGGCCTAAAGTTCTCTAGTAGTTGCTTGCAGACGGGCGCCCGGATGATCTTCTCTAATACTTTGCATAGAATGCGGGTTACGCTAACAGGTCTTTAGCTAACCACTCCAGAGCTGGGTCCCCCAACATGTATGTCTATCGCTGCTGCGTTTTTCCACTCCTGTGGCAACCTCCCACGGTCCGAGGTGGCTTTATGTAACTTGAATACTGGAAGGGATAAGATATCAGACAACGGCCCAACGGTGGCAGGGTGGCCGTCATCCTGACCGGCAGACCTATGGAATTCTGACCCTTCCAGGTGTTTGCGTACGACTTCCTCTGAAAGATTCAGGTCTGTTATGCGCGTTGAAAGAGTCGCTTCCTCAAAACTTATCCGCGAACCGTTATCTATTCTGTGCATTCCACCGAAACACACGCCCAGAGCATCTGCTTTGCTTTGGTTGTCTGCCGCTACCGTATGGTCGTGGGTCGTCTGTGGTTCTGCTACATCTCTCGACCAATTCTTAGATTGCACTAAGCCAAAGTACGTCTTTGGATGCTATTTTGAACTACTGGGCCAACTTCAACCCAAGTGACTTACCGCCTCATTTCTATGCTTGGTATATCAAACCAAAGCCCGGTGACCCCAGTAAGCTGTAAAGAGAGTCCATTTACTGTTTCTGCACCTGACTTACTTACCCGTTTCGGCCTTCCACCACACCGGCTTGTCTTCATCCCTCTTATGCCTTGCAGGAGCCAGCTCTTTTTGTAGGGTACACAGGAAACCCTCAATCACCAGCCAACTTTCTCCCAAACTAGCATCGTCTATTTTGTCCCATATTAGATCAACCGCTCTACTGCGAAGCCTAGTAACGTCCATATTCGCGGGGCTTCTAATCATCCTCTAGGATACTTTGGGTTGACGAATGCAAAGAGTGATTTTGATGCCCTTATGGTCGCTCTTGTCCAACGGGGAGTAAACCTAGAGTTCCGCTACTTCGTTCTCATGTTTTTTTAGCGCAAGGTCAAACGAGAACGGCGCACAGGCGGTCCTATATCTGGCATCCTTACTCAGGCGTTGGAGCGGAGCATTCGAACGCACCCACTGTAGATATCCCTCTTCTTGGGTTTCCGAGGTACATAGCTCGACTACCCAGTCTATGTACGGTAGGTTGAAGTCTTCGAATATGAAGGTCTTCTCAGCTTCCTTAACTAGCGTGGTAAGCACGTGGAGAAGTTGAGTGTCCTCATTCCTGCTTGTACCCACGGCCCGATATACAGAGACCACGGTTACCCTTCTGTTGGGGAGTGTGAGCGTAACCGTATACAGTCATAAGTTTGAGTACAAACCATGGTCTGTGATTCCAGATGATTCGCGCTCTTCCTAATGAGGACGGTCACTCTTCTTCCTACACAGCCATGCTCTCTGTCCTGCCTATATAGAGCAAACCCATTTTGTATTATTACCAGTACGTGGTCGTCTTTAGAGTGCCTTGTTTCCTAACGGCAAATACGGACGCAATTTGCTCCTCTGCGGCTCTAAAGAGCACCGTCAACTTGTTTCTAATACTACGCGCGTTATTGTATAGCACCAACGCATTCCTTTTTGGCGCGTACGAGTTTTATTGTTTGGTTTTGGCTGGGTCTCGGGGGCAGCGCTCGAGGTTGTGGTAGGTGTTTTGCGATCACGTCCGTCACTGGGGTGCATGGGGTCTGCTGGTCATCTGATACTACTGAACAATCCCAATCTGTTTCTATGGGCACTATCTTGGCATCAAAGTTGACGACGGTCGTGCCGCCTTCCACTGGACAACCCGCCAGGCTTCATCTTCCAGCACGCCCTCAGTTACCACAAACCCTGACGGCTTGTATGGCTCGCTTATAGCTGTCATGGGAGTAACCCAACCTCTAGGTAAGGCATTTCGCTGTCCTCGGGGGCATTTCTTCAGCCCCACTAAAGGTTTTGTCATTTTCCCACCTATGGGTTAACCACCTGGCATTACTCCATGTTCGTCGGGCGCAACCTGACATCTGCCCTTAGTGATGTAGGCTATCAACACTGCCTTGGACAGCAACATATGTCTGCCACTGTGGTCCGAAAGTTCGACCAGTATTGGTCGTGCCATATCCCGCCCATTTTCTTCAGCGGAGATTTTCACGCCTTCACTCGGAGAACTGTTTCGGGGAACATGGGACCAGGTTCGCCCGCAAGTCGCAGTGTCACATGCCCATCTACTATCTATATCCCTTCTTGCCTTCGGTTCTCGTATAGATGGTTCCTCCTGATTTAGCATCGGTAGCCTGCGGCCCGATGTCCGTCCCAGCGACTGGACACGCCTCGGCAGATCCATCAGCTGAATTTCCAAATCACAATATCCAGATTCATCTTTCATCACGATGTTGTCCGTCACCTCCGCCGTATTGTCCTTTTACTCACCTTGTTTCTTCGTCCTAGATTTCTGCGTCAACCACTTACTCGTTGTAGTTTGTGGTACGGGAGTGGACACAGCAGGTTTGGAGCAATCGTCCCCTGGCCTCTTACCACCAGGAAGGCCGTTCTATCAGGCTTATCTAGAGCCTCTGCGTAAGACCTTAATAACGAACCGCACGGCGGCGACTTGCGCTAAGAGCCTCCGCAGTCTTCAGGAGGAAGTTGGACCTCATCCTGTTCAAATTGTCTCAGATGGGCTAACCATGCAGCCTCTTTGCAGAGATCGCAAAACCGTTTGACTCAGCTTTTCGCACTGTACAGCGGATGCGCAGCTTTACTAATCCCAGAACAGCATTTATGGACCCACCTACTGCGTACATCACATTGGATAACTTCGTCCATCCCCATCCCGCATCCGGCCACCAGACAGGGATACATCTCACGCGCCATGATACGTGTACTATAATAGAAAGACACTGACAAAAGATAAACGGTACCCGGTACAAAAGAGCTTACAGTTTATAAGCACTAATATACGTTGGTACTTACTACACGCGAAGCTCCAAAAATTCTATAAGAGGATAGAACAAAAAGATTCTCCGGATAAAAAGCTTACCTATGGGTTACCTTGGTGCGCACGGTGGTGCAAAATAACCTTTGCTATCTCGCGTTAAGCTTCAAAAACTTGGTTCACCACACAGCGCTTCAAAAATTCAACCGGAGCGAATCCAAACACCGGAGCGTTGTCTACGACATGACTGAGGTTACCATGCTGCATCATCGTTGGGAGTGTCTTACAGCCGCACACGAAGGGCTTAGCTGCATGTAGAGCACACAGCCCGAGCTACCCGCCCTGTACATGGTCATTTACCAACTTCCTACAAGAGAGGAGAGAACTACTTTCTCGGTCAGTAGCCCGACTGACATCCTATCTGTCATTCTCACAGGGCAGCTAAAAACCTACGGAGGTAGTCAGAACATACAATCTTCCTTTAGTTCCATCATAACGGTGAAGATATGTCTCGAAGCTGAACAGTCCTGTCTCGGGTTTGGTTTTTCCCGTAGACGCCTACTGTTAATTACGAATCGTAATTAGTGTTTGTCCTTTGTCTTCTGTTTAGTTACTTATTAGTAGTGAGTACATGCATCGTGAACTCCGGACATTCGTAATGTATTTTCCCTGTTTCTAAGGTATCACATCAGCTTATACTTGAGTTTCATGGTGCTTATTACATGAACAGTTCACGTATTTGTTCGTAACCTTGTTTTCCCGAAGGTCTACACTTCTACTGTTATATAATCTTTCTGAGTGTTTCATTTGTACTGCCGAGCGGAGGCTCGAACTCCCAGTCTTAGCGTTCTGTCAGTGCACTCCACTATTGGCCGTCATACGTCAACAGCATTAACAGATCTATTGCCGGATTCGCCCATTCATGTTGACACGTACTCTTGTTTACTCCACAGACTTAGCTTATTTGTACTTATTTGTTAATGACACTTTTTACCATTGCAACCACAGTCCAATTCACGCGTTTGTAATCGATTTATTGATCTTTGACGATAAACGTTCTTGATTTATCGATTGTACCACAACCGAACTGCGCTACAGTTTCGTTCAGCTGCCTGCTAAGTGGACCGTTTTTGTTTTCTGCGCTGTCCCGATTTTTGGAAGCTTACTGCCCATTGTTCTTGGTTTCTCATCTGGCTGTAAGTCCTTTATTTGCTGTATATTTATGCTTATTGTATTATTTAGAACCACGAATCATCGATAAACACGGTTGTTCGATTGGAATTTGTTCTGCTGCCCGTAATCGTGTTCTGCCCATATCGTGCGTGTAGCTAGTGAAACTAAGTTACTGCTAGATTCACAGCCCTAGACATCGGGGTAGTCGCAACAGTTAGCCAGATAACCAAACCGCTGCTTTGATATACTGCCCGAATGGGAATTGAAGGAAATTCCGTCAAATTCAGTCCCGTCAAGATTCCGCCAGTAAACGTCAGTTATCACAAGGCCCATCCCCCGACTGGAAGCTGAATCGAGAGCCGAAATTGGCAAACTTAAAGATAAAACGGTTGGAGCTTGAGCTGGAAACCGAAAGACATATCAGTGACATCAGAATGAGGCTCGCAGTGAGCATAAGTGAGCTGGAAGCGGAAAAACGGTCAGTACTGTCGGCCCAGACTTCTCGACCACCTACTCCGCAGCCATTTGAAAAGCCCAAACGAGTCGAAAACTATGTACATTCTCTCTCAACTTCAAATGATCAACCTGTCGACCAGATATCCGTCAAGGAACCTGGAATTCGTGTTTTGACTCAGAAACAACCAGTGCCCAACAAGGTCTCTGAAAACGATCAGTTACTGGAGGAAAAGTACTGCGCAACAATTAACGAATATGTATCAAAATGTTACGCTGAGATGGTACCTGGAACTGAGCAAAATCTAACTGGCCCCCAAGTATGGTATCTTCCGCAACACGGCGTATATAAACACGCCGACCGAACCAAGGTTAGAGCGATGTTCGACTGCGCTGTGGAGGTCAATCACACATCACTGAACGAACAACTACTAACGGAACCAGACCTTGTCAATAGTTTGTGCCAAGTGCTGTTGAGGTTTCATGAGTACAGGTACACTTCGGTAGCCAATACTGAAGCTGTGTTCCATCAGGTGAAGGTCCCATCAAGCGACCGCGATTGTCTGAGGTTCCTCTGGTGGCCTGACGGGGCCACCTCGTCGCCGTCATGCTGCAGCTTAGCCTTGCAGAACACTATCGACTGTAATATGGCAATTTACGGCACTGCAGTCATCAATCAAGCCAAGAAAAGCTTCTACGTAGATGATTGTTTGATGAGTTTACATAAAATGGAGGACGTTGGAAGAATGGAAAGGACGTTGCGGCACGCTCTACTGCAAGGCGGTTTCAACTTGACTAAATTCTTCAGTAATGTGAGACATGCTTTGGGAGAACTGCCGAAAGCAGAAACGAAACCCATTTTCCTTGATCAACAGCCAGCTGAAGTAAAGCAAAATTTGAGAGTACAATGGGACCCGCCTTGGGAGGAAAAATATACCCGGAGAGGTGTACTTACACACATCGCTTCCATTTACGACCCCATGGGGCTTGTATCTCCAAGTTTGTTGCCTTCTAATTTGCTTTTCCAGGACCTATGTCGAAGACAGGCCAAATGGGACGAGGAAATAACCCAGGAAGAAATCGACCGATGGATTGTGTGCCTTAGTGAAATTCAAGCAGTATCTGATCTACGAATCGACCGTTGTATACGTCCGATGGATGAGAAGACGGATCCAAGACTGGAACTACATGCATTTAGTGACGCTTCAGAACTGGGTTTTGGAGCAGCACTCTATTTACGATCTGCTACCGAAGATGGAATGATAAACTGTTCTCCAATATTGGCGAATTCTCGTGTAGCCCCTTTGAAATCCGTGACCATCCCGCGCCTGAAGCTTGCGGCTGCTGTTGTCTCAGTAGGACTATTCGCCTTTGCCAAAGAAGAACTTTCCGCACCTATCTGCTCGACTACGTTCTGGACAGACTCGCTAATTGTTTTGCAGTCTATACGAAATACCAAGTCTCGTTTCGAAACCTTTGTGGCCAACCGTCTGGCGGTGATCCGTGAACTTTCGGAACCTGAACAGTGGGTACATGTGAATAGCAAAGACAATCCGGCTGATTTAGCTTCGAGAGGTACCAGCCCGAGAAGGCCGCCAGATGCACTTTGGTTTATTGGCCCACGATTTCTCTTGCAGAATGTGTCTTCGTGGTCTGCACAGCCTAGTCCCACCTTATCCATTCATATCGAATTTGTCAAAAGGGTTCGCGTGAACGCAGTGCAAACATCAGATACAGTCGGATGGATACAAAGATTCTGCAATGCCAAATATTGGTTAGGCTTGCTGCGACAGATTGCCTGGTTGAAGCGGTTTTGTTTTTGGATTCGACAACGACATGAAACAGGTGTTAGTCAGCTGAACATTGCCAAGCAGTTGAAACCATCAGAATTACAGTCAGCAGAATTAGCGTTACTTCGTTTGGTGCAAAAGGATTGCTTTAGTAAGGAGCTAAGAACAATCTCTGAAGGATCAGAGGTCCCGAGCATGTCCCGGCCAGTCTCAGGACGATTGCAGAAACTCCATCCGTTTAAACACTGTGGTTTACTACGAGTGGGAGGTCGCCTACGATGGGCACCTCTACCTTTCGAGTCAAAACATCCTGTTTCTACCGAAGGATCACTTCATCATCAAACTTTTAGTGCAACATTATCACGAAGTGAATGGCCACGCTGGTGCAGCACATGTATTGTCACTATTAAGGGAACGTTACTGGATTACACACGGCTACTCTACAGTTAAAAATATACTACGAGAATGTTTTCATTGTAAACGTTGGCATTTCCAGGCACAAAGTCAAGTCATGGCACCACTTCCTGAGGACAGAATGTTATTCGGCGAGAATCCGTTTACTGCTGTCGGAGTAGACTACTTCGGTCCCTTCTTGGTGAAGCACGGTAGAGCCACTGAGAAACGTTACGGGTGTATATTTACTTGCCTGTCCATGAGAGCCGTACACCTAGAGGTCGCCTACACCCTAGACACCGATTCCTTCCTTTCTGCGTTTTCTCGGTTTGTGGCAAGACCAGGATGTCCCAGTGTTGTCTACAGTGACAATGGAACGAATTTACGAGGCGTTGAAGCAGACTTGAGGCGATGCCTGAAGGCTTGGAACCAAGACAAGATTCTAATGACACTTGGGAATAGGGACTGTGAATGGCGCTTCTCTCCATCGAAGGAAAGTCATCATCATGTATGGGAGCGTATCATACGGTCTGTCCGCCGAACTCTGCTTTCACTTCTAGCTGATCAGTTGGTCGTAGATGAGGCGTTAGTAACGATGTTCTGCGAGGTAGAAAGAATACCTAATGATCGCCCTCTAACCAGAATATCGAATGATCCCGATAATTTCAACGCGATAATACCCGATCACCTTCTTCTCCAACGAGGTATACCAGCGACATTTCCTTCCGAGCTATCAAACAACCGGTTGAACCGAAGATGGCGACAGGCGCAAAGGCTGGCAGATGCCTTCTGGGCTCGCTGGTTGAAGGAATATTTGCCAACACTACAGACAAGATCAAGTGGAATAAGCCTAACCGAAAGCTGAACGTAGGCGACTTGGTTCTCCTAGCTGACACGCACGCACGGAGAGGGGCGTGGCCCAAAGGGATAATTGAGGAAACGGTTATGGGAAGCGATGGACGAATCAGAGAAGTTGCAGTACGCACAGCCAACGGTGTTCACCGGAGAGACATACGAAAGTTATGTCTTCTAGAGTCGGACTTATGCTCATGAGTGTGGTTCGTGACATTCCCCCACCCCGGAAGCAGTGTTAATTACGAATCGTAATTAGTGTTTGTCCTTTGTCTTCTGTTTAGTTACTTATTAGTAGTGAGTACATGCATCGTGAACTCCGGACATTCGTAATGTATTTTCCCTGTTTCTAAGGTATCACATCAGCTTATACTTGAGTTTCATGGTGCTTATTACATGAACAGTTCACGTATTTGTTCGTAACCTTGTTTTCCCGAAGGTCTACACTTCTACTGTTATATAATCTTTCTGAGTGTTTCATTTGTACTGCCGAGCGGAGGCTCGAACTCCCAGTCTTAGCGTTCTGTCAGTGCACTCCACTATTGGCCGTCATACGTCAACAGCATTAACAGATCTATTGCCGGATTCGCCCATTCATGTTGACACGTACTCTTGTTTACTCCACAGACTTAGCTTATTTGTACTTATTTGTTAATGACACTTTTTACCATTGCAACCACAGTCCAATTCACGCGTTTGTAATCGATTTATTGATCTTTGACGATAAACGTTCTTGATTTATCGATTGTACCACAACCGAACTGCGCTACAGTTTCGTTCAGCTGCCTGCTAAGTGGACCGTTTTTGTTTTCTGCGCTGTCCCGATTTTTGGAAGCTTACTGCCCATTGTTCTTGGTTTCTCATCTGGCTGTAAGTCCTTTATTTGCTGTATATTTATGCTTATTGTATTATTTAGAACCACGAATCATCGATAAACACGGTTGTTCGATTGGAATTTGTTCTGCTGCCCGTAATCGTGTTCTGCCCATATCGTGCGTGTAGCTAGTGAAACTAAGTTACTGCTAGATTCACAGCCCTAGACATCGGGATAGTCGCAACACCTACATATATTAACATATATATATATACAAATATGTAAGTATACATAAAAGATCCGAATCTGCCATCCAGTACTCACCGATGCAAAAGAAGTCTTACGAAGTGGTCTCTCTCCCTAACGACTTAGTCATTCTTGCCGAAACTACAAGTTAATGAACAGGACAATCATGACAATGAGGAAGGAGTTATAAAGTCGTGGCCCTGATTAGGGCCTTTGTCATCATATTGTGCCCAACTTCACGTCACTGGAAAGTGCGCACGTGAGTCCCGCGCTTGTAAAACCTGGGCATTGGCAATTTGCCTATTGGTCACACTTTTGACATTGAACCTATTGAGCTACCTTGTTTACGCCGACTGTGGGATCCTTCCTTCGGTAAACTCAGCAAAAGTTTTGTCGGTTGGAGACAGCTGCCTGTCCGGCTTTCGGTCATTGTTTGCTACGCGGAATTGGTTGGCCGTAGTTGTCCGATGTTGAAGGAACTGGATACACTACAGGGGGATTTTTTCAAACTGTGTATCGTCCTCGTCAGTAAACCGGACCTCGATTAGGGTTTTTTTAAGATATGGTTTTCTGTTTTATGGTAAATTTCTCTTCACTTAGTTGTACACTGTACTGGAAGTTATGGGACGTTATTTGTAAGGGTATTTACTGAAACGTCAACAGACGGCCTGGTTTCGTAATCGGCTGTCCAAAGCCTGTGGAAAACCGCAGGCCATCAAAGCGGGCTGACGGTTCAGTCAGTTTGTGAAGAAATGCAGCGAAGCCATCCAATCAAACTTCGAAAGTTGCCCCTACTAAACCGGGCAAAGCAAACGAATCAGCCACTAGAAGTAGTTTTAATGAGACGCAGCAGACTGAACCTATTGAGACCGAGAGTTGTGTTAATCGAACGGAAAGAAGGTCCAACAATCAGCAACCGGGCTTTAATTAAGCGTGGCGCAACGGACTCAACCAATCAGCAGTCAGCAGTTGTTTTGACCGATTACAAAGAAATTGGACAGTCAGGGACACAAACCGCATAGCCATTCAGAAAACCGGGTTCGCGAAAGAGGTCCTTACCGATGAGTTTCGTACAAAGACCTTGATTTTGCTCACCTAGTGATCTATGGACCGGTTTGTTTATGCACAGTAAATATTAACGATGGTTTGTTTCGGGGGCGCCCGAAGAATGCCAGATGCATGGTCAAATTTTTACAAGCAATGAAATGGACTGGCAAAATTCGGGGAGACGTAGAAATATGCATGAAGACAGTAGGATGGGTAGACTCAAAAGGGAGGTTAAAGGGAAATAAAGGTACGATAAGTGTATGCACACCAAAGAAAAATGTAGGATTTGAATGAATCCAAGAGCGGATTGAAAGTAATGCCCGGTGGTTGGAAAGTCAAGGTCAAATAAAAGGCCTGGCTGGAGTATGCCGGAATCGCCCTGCATGGCTTGACGTGTATAGTCTCCAGGCGCGCAGTTGGAAAGTGTCATATTGATCTGCCTTCTTTTTGCTGTTATCTTGGGAACGATTACAGTATTCAGTGTAAAACGGCTCCAAAAATAATGAGAAAAATTGCGGTAAATTTTCAAGTACAGGCGGTTTTCTGTATTTCTCATAACTATAAAACTGGACGAATGTCTTTTTTTTACAGCCGTGGTGACATATTGATGGATTTGGAGACATATTGAACACGTACATGACGTACCATTGTCTTCAATGCCATCTAAGTATAAGCGGGTTACTGGTTCATCGTCTTTTGCATATTTTTATACGTCCAAGGTTTGTAGTACGCAACACTGGCACTGCAAGACAAAGGATCCCTTGATCACGCCTTCCGGCCTAGATACCATCGGAAGACCCCTAAGAAATTTTTCAAGCTCTTCTTCATCGAATGTATGTAATAGTTCAGGATATGAGAGGAATATTTTACGAACAGGCTTGAAGCGGCTAAATGATGAATTGGAAATATCATTTTCCTTCACAGCCATTTTGTTATGACAAGTCAGGCAATCTTTAAAAGTTATCCTCAAAAAACTGGAAATAACTAAAAACTTAATAATTTTTATGATTAAATTTTATGGTCCTTCCACCGTTCATTTTTGGATAACCATCGGGGAAAATATATATATAGATATATCGTGGGGCAAGTAAGCGGAAACTTAGAAACGAAGGTCTACTGGAAGTCGACGACAGGGACGACTCACTGAACTTTCAAAGCAGTCACCCAACATGTCGCCTTAAGCGCCGTGTGGGGGCCCTTTTCCACCGGACCGATACGCCCTGAAGCACACCAAATTCGGGAAAAAAGTAGTCAGGTATTTTATGGTGTTCGTGGCAAACAATTGCCCAAAGAGTTCCGTAAACCCCTGCACTGGTGGTAGCAAAAGAGCTGCCCAGATAGCATAGTTGTGCCGCCACACATACTAGGGGCATCAGAAGCTGTGGGTCGTGTGTTATTGTGTAAATGTAAGTATATATATATATATGCCCATGCAGTCATTCGGGAGGGCTTTCAATAAGTATACTCAGTTGCTTGCAACAAATGTTCTGCCCAGCTTAACCCCTTTTCGCCCAGTGTGGAGCTCGCACACTTTTAGCTATGTTAAGCAAATTCAGGTAAATCGACCAACCCTACAAACATTACGGGGATTTTGTGACCAGTCGAAAGATCTATCCACCGCCCCATCAAGGTCATAGTGTGCGCGGTGGGGCAATCTGAGTGTACTACAACCAAGCTGTTGAACAAGTGGAAGAAGACTCTCATGCTCACGCACTTGTATAGGACTAAGGAAAGCAACTGAATGCGTGGCAAGTTCATGGTAATCAGCTTGTGGTGGCCCCGCTGTAGTCGTTTTGCTTTCACTTATGAGTCGTCGTCAGCCATCGAGCCAGGCGGTGCAAGCAGAGGTAGTCTTCGTCTCGTTGAAATTCAGCGCATCGGAAATGCGTCCAGCGTCCACAGGACTCAACACTGGACTCATTGTACGCCCTCATCCAGGTCCACCGTTGGTTGCCCCATTTGGCACACCCGTCACACTTCTTACCGTGTCGGCGAGGCCAGAGGACCTTATGGCTTTCTTTTGCTGGTAGTTCGGTATTCAGCAGAGGTTATGGCCTTTTCCCTTCGGAATTACTCCGCTTGCATCGGATGCCCTGCCATAACGATGTCCTCTTCACCTTCATCCCTGGTCTCCAAAAGCGATTTGCGTTTAGACTTTGATACACCGTCACCGGTGCTGGCTACGGCTGAACAAACACCTGAAGGGTTACAGGATGGTACCATTTTCTTATAATCCTCCTTACTCCCACAAAGCCATCGTAACTCGCCTCCACACCAATTCTTACCCTTTGGATGTAGATCAATGGTGCGCTTCAAGTGTCTAACCTGATTTGTCAAATTCCGGTAGTTTCGAACCCCGAGATTGCTTACTGAGACAGTTAAACCCTCCGCGGTTTTTTCACATTCAGCTAGTTTTACATTTTTGTTAGGGACCCGCACCTTCTCTGGCTTTTGACCAACTTGTGTGGATTTAACGTTCACGAATGAATGTGTGTTTGCCAGTGTCCATCAGCCAGCTTGTATCTGTTCCAGGGGAAGCCTAGTCTCTATAGCCACACGAAACAAGTGCAGGCATGGCAAAGCCAACTGGTGACTGAATGAACAGTAACAATGTGGGCGGCTTGAAAGCAGCCATACTCGGTGTATACGACCTCCAGACACACGAACAGCATAAGCGCCATTCCATAGATTAATGCACAAGACCTTTTGGCTACGAACTTGTTGCACTGAGGCCTCAATTGCATAAGATTCTATCTGAATTAGTAGCAAATGCATCCACCGCGGCACTCCTGGAGCAGTGCATCAGACTACCTTGCCCCTAGCTAGTCGTCGCTCAAGCTTATCAGCCAATGACTCTGAACAGTCAACCGCCTTTTTAAATACGTTATAAACTGACGACGTTTGGGACAGGCCATCTCTCAAATGTCTGCTGTCCACTTCCACTCGATTTGTGGTAAAACAGTTAAACAACATATAATGACGCATCAGATTCATCGCCCAGTCATCCTTGAATAGCGCCGAAGTATTTTGAAGATACTCAGCGGCTTCGGTGCTTCTAACTTGTATAGTTTTAAAAAACCTGAGAAAACTTACGCTGCTCACACTGCGTACCTGGTACTAGTCCGCTGGAACTGCCCAAGCTTGTCCACTTTTGACAATCCACACAAATGATTAAATTTCCTTTTCATGTCTTGAAGTACATGAAATCTTCAGAACCCTATCTGCGCATCGGAGTATTGCGCCGTGAAAGCATTTTATTGTGCTAAACTTCCATCAACCTTTATTCTTTCTCAACCTTTTGCCTGAGGTAATACAGCCTGGTAACCCGCAGCTGTACGATAGCTGTTGCCATTCTCGTTGGGAAAAATGAAATATTACATGTTACACCCTGAACCCGTTTCGTTGACTACAACAACCTGCCACTGTGTATACACAGCACAATTCATCTGGCGATTTGCGTCTGAAAGCGTAGCGTCACAAAACCTGTTGCTTAGTTTCACGCTCACAGAGAACGTGAGGAACACAAATTCAATCGCGTTAACATCACCCAAGATCTTGTATTGCCCTCTAACTTTTAATAACTGACATAACATGGTTGCCTCGTTTCGGCTATCCTACCTGGTAAGCCTACTTCTGATTGATCGGAAATCACCACTGCAATGACAACGATTGGAAGCCTTCTTTGTATAATCCCCAAGCTCAGACGTGTGGTGAAAAATAAGCATCGAGTAAACACATGACAATGACTGCCGTATGTCGGACATATAGTCCTTACATACAAAACCCTCGGCACCACACTGGAAAATATGGCTATGGACCACTGACCACCGCTTCACCGTGTACACACTACCAAAGGCAGGGTGTCTGGCAAAAGCCTCGATCCCAAGTTTGGGTACCTGGAACAACGAATACGTTTCCTTTAGGCAGTGAAAAACATGACCTTCTGGCAGAACAACGTCTTCTTATGCGATGTACGCAGCAGCACTTGATGAAATAGTAGGACACGTTGCTCACCAAAACCAAGCTACCATTGACAGTCACTTTCGCCGTGCGAGAATTATATACAAAGAAACTTGTAGAATTTGTCGATTTGAACTCCCGAAGATCGGAGTTGAAACGACCTGAATTCGGGTGAATTCTCCGCACCAAACGACGAAGTTCATAATCATTGTCCATACCTGTAGGCTCTGTTACTTCAACCGAGCAGAGAGGCTCTCCCGCACTCTGGGGCAAACATGGCGTTGACCTTCCCATGATATGACCAACTAACCAACGAAGGCAGGACGTGACACTCAAACAAACAATCTGATTTCCAGTTTATGCATTTGATTTGATTGGTCAAGGATAACAAGGCAAAAATAAATAGTACTTGGTGCATACTTAAGGTCCAGGCATCGTCCTTCCAATTCCAACCTCAACGTTATTCCAACCCAGAATGGGCGAGCCTGCACTTCCATCTGGTTGGTCCAGGTGGAGACATCTGAAAGCTGACAGGTATACCTGGGAGGTGCTGGAAGTTGGTATTAGAAACTGTGGTAGCGGGGGACGATGGAGAAAAGGGTGAGATGTACTACAAGGGATTAGAAAGCAATAGAGCATTGATACTCTGCAAAAGATGGTCGGCGAACAGAGCGCAAAACGTGCTGTAAAACAGGAAGCGAATAATGCAAGACCTGAGGATTACGTCAGATGTCGGAAAATGGCTTGGGAAGATTGGATACGGTAGATATGAGGCACAGATGTAGAAAGAATGGACGCATATCATGAGGGTCAGCTGGATGACAGCATGAGAAATGGCCAGCGAATAAATGCGGAGTGCAAAGCTAATGTATATATATATATAGCATATGTGAGGGGCAGGAGCAATAACGTTAAAGTCTTAGTAGAAAAGGATATCCGTGATTGGAAGAGGCAGGTAGGGTTAGATAGCATGGCACAGAATGGACTTAGGAAAATCCTGATGAACTTTCTGCGTGGCAGGTAAAAATGGCGGATCAACAGAGAGAGAAAAAAGCCTTTAGTGCACAGAAGTGATGACGGTTGTGAAGAAGAAGTCATGAAAGGGGAAAGATGAAAGAAAAAATCGAAGAGAATAGGTAAGAATGGATACAATAATCTGAATAACGTGGGTGAGACATGTGGTGACGGTAAAGAAATGGAAAAGTTTTATTAAATGGACGTACATTTTTCGGTGGGAAGATGAAGGCGATGGAAACGGCTGGGTAGTGCAGAGCAAATATAGATACGAAGTGGTGAAGGGTGTTCGGGAGGTGAGACTGTCTGTGATGCGAAGAAGCAGTAGCTGTGAAGGCTAACATTGTGGGAGAGAAATAAGTAAAAGATGCACCAGGAGAATAGAGTAATGACAGATCAAACGGATGAAAACTGTAAGTAAAAACCATAAAATGACGAGAACATTACATTAGATGGAACGTGAAAACAGCAGAACAGCCTGGAAGGCACATGGAAAATGCCTGTGGCGAACAATGTACGAAACAGAGGATGACAGCAGGGACCGAAGAGTCAGCTGAGAAGTAACCAAACAGATCGTTTTACTACAGGTGAAAAGCGGAGAAGGCTGGGAAGAAAGAAACGCCAGGGTAGGCAAACCGGTGGTTGAACACAAAGCACAAGAAATGAACGCGAGTCGGAGTTGAGTCAATGGAAATAGAGAGCTGCGCCAGCAGGAAATTGTACAAGTGGATGGAGCCGGCTGACGCCAATCGGGGCACTGCCGAAGGAAAAGATCCACGGAGGAATCGCGGAGTCAAGAACGGAACGTAAGAAGGTGGTGGTGGTTAGATAATAAATGTGGCTGCAAAAGATGCAAAGTGTGGAACGGCGAGTTTTAATGTGAGAATTGGTCATGGGTGTGGGTGGGACTGTCGAGTAATGACATTAGGCATGAGAAGGGGGAATCAGGGAGGATTTGACAGAACCGTAGGCACTGAGGCATAAGAATGCTGCCAATGAGCTGTATGAGCATACGATGATACCAAGTGGATAGAGACTCAGAGCCGGCAATAGCAACATGGGTGGAAAAAGAAATATTGGCGGGCGTCTGAAGAGTAAAGTGAGTGGGAAGATAACGATGCGCAATGAGAGGTGACACGGCGAGAGTTGGTACGAGCGAGGACAGAATTGGTAGGTGTGCATACCGTGGAACAGCGGCAAAATGAGAGCGATAGGTGGGCGCACCGTGGCGGAGCGAGCATTGTGGGAGCACACGATCTGCAACCGACAGCACTGGATTCGGTGGGGCGAGGAGAGTTAGAGCTTGCGGTCCGCAGCAGGTGCTAGTGGGCAAGGCTGACCATGCATTGGAAATCCAACCTGGAAAACACTTTGAAGTGAACACAGAAGGTGTCATCCACCAGTTTAATTGCGCTCGAACATCTTCGCAGACGCCCTGTAAGCCCCTTGTGCGCCGGCCAAAGAGGTGGATTTGACCGAGCCCCACACCGCTAAGTATGGCACTAATGTTCAGCGATGGTTATGCACATGAGGCATGGTTTACCTGTGAAGGTATAAGATCCGCTATCAGATGGCCAGGTTGTTAGGGGTCTCAGAGGGCTGAGCCAGTGTTTGGCAAACGACCATAGAGCAGCATTATCCAGGTGCGTATATAATGGGAGTGATCTTCATGATGCTAATGCAGTTTATCAACGCTGAGGGTGAAATGCATATAAGGGGAGAACTTGAGAAGGAAGGTAGATAAGGAAAGGCAGTCAGAGCGTGTCCCTGCCGTGAATTAACGGTCAACGGAGGTAAACAAGAACGAACAAATTACGAAGGTTGAGGCTGTCTGGGACTACGAGAGAAGGGGAAAGCGGGGTGCAGAAAAATGATGGTGCTTCAGTTCTGTTTATTCATTACCGGAAAGGCCATGGCCAGTCAGGAGCCGGGAGTTCAGTCAGATAAATGAGACTGTCGATCGTTGATTGTGTCCTCAGTTGGAGGGAGCGGAGTCTGCGAAGTAGGTGGTCTTAGAGGTCAAGGCCCATCTAGTACGCTATATCCTCAGCTATGCACACATTGGATAACTAAAGTGCACATGTAACATTGAGATATGGAATAAGGGCCGACTGAGATTGGGACTTGGTCTGAAAAGCTCGAGTGGCGACGGGCAACTTATTCCAGAATCAGGAGTAGCCGAGAAGGAAAAGTGTGACCGACTTGGCTGTACTAGAAGGAATAGTAAGGGGCCTGTTCCAAAGCAAGTAAAAGGTTTCACACAAGAAGCTTACTTGGTTAAGGGAAAACTACCGGTTATGGAGCAGGCTTTGCAAGGGGACTAAGTCTAGTCTCAGTCGGCTGAGCCAGAGTGGGTTGAGATTCAGATGTTGTCGTCTTTCTCTATAGTTCAAAGACATAGTCCAACCAAGTAGTTGTTTGGCAAAACTCCTCTGTGTGCCTTCTGGTCCAACTCTGCCACATTTTGTCACGTTAGAAAAGATTCTTGGGTAACATACGGACAAAGGCCCGATGTGGGATCTGTAAATGCTGATGACACTGTCCCGGAGACGAAAGGAGCGGAAGAGAAGGGCCACTCCTCTTGGATAGCGGTGTGCTCAGAGAAATTGAGGGAACTATGGTAGTTGAGGCCCAAGTCGCGGGTGGCGGGTTGACCGTCCATTAGGGACCTGCCAAGAGTTAAGGATCCAGGGGGCAGCTGAGATTATTGGATTAGGACCTCGCACTTGTCAGTGGAAAAATTCATCATCCACTGGTGACATCATCGGTCAGGTGCGGAGAGGTCAAGTGCGATGCTGCAAAGAGTGGGGGTAGCATCATTGGAATTGTAAGAGTAGACTACTTTTATGCAATCTGCAAACAAAGGTGGTACGCCATGGAGTACTAGATCCAGTGAGTCACTAATATGCATCGGAAACAGAAGAGGACCCAGTAAACTGTCCTGTAAAACCCCATTTTTACCAGGTCTCGGGCTAGATGTGTCCGTTGGCGAGGACGGCTAGGGAATGATAAGGGAGATAAGGTTGCAGTCAAGAAAGCAGTGGGCGAGTATCGTTGAATAAAGGCAATTTGGAGATGAAGGGGGGGGGGCTATGGAACGCCGTCGAATGCCTTCGACAGATCCAGGTAGACAAGCACTAATGCCTTTCAGCTATCAACAGCCTTGGTGACCAGATTGAGGAAGTCAAACTGACATGTGGAGCATAGTCGCGAATTGATAAACACGTGGGGCCTATCGCCAAGAAGGTCTGAAGTGAGACGATGGGTAGCAATGCCGTCTTTGACAACCGTTTCCAGTATTCTGGAAACGATGAGGATGTGGTTAATGGGGCGGTAATTAGCGAGTCCGCGGACGGGTCGCTTTGTGAGTCATGGAATGATAAAAGAAAATTTCCAGTTTGGCGGCCTCAAACTGGATTTTATTTGCAAAGCAAAATGGGCCCAATAATAGAAGGGCAGGGTGCAGTCCAACGTTAATGATCGCAGCTGGTGGTAACTCGCCTGGCCCAGGATGCGCAGATGCTTCATGGTATGAGTTGGGCCTGAATAATGTTCACTTTAAATGTTAGGACAGAGGTGGTTCCAAAGCAGAAGGTTTTTTTAACTAGAGCAAGTGTGAGGGGACAGAAACATTTTCCATCTATTCTTCTGGTCTCTTTCTCTCGGCCAACCATCGTGGCGGTATCCGGTTGGAGTGTTATCCGTTCTACGTCTTCGTTCTCGGGATGCTCACAGCATAGTCTGACGTTTGGTCAAAAGCCAATAGCTTCCGGCACTTATCTTATTTTGGCTTTAGCCTTGTATAGTTATCTTCGCCAAGACTTGCCAAACGGTGGCAATATCGCTACCAACATCCTCACTCAGCCGCTGTATTTGTGCTTTGATGGTTATAGAGAACGTTAATGATTGCGAAATGATGGTGTCGCCACCGGCTGGGATGGGCACCCTCTGAGAACCTAATGACCAGCGATCATTGACTATCGTAGGAATGCCGAAGTTAGTGGCGCGAGCTCCTTGCAGCACCAGAAAGCAAGGCAACAACCAACAAAGATTGGGTGAATGGTTGCAGTTTGAGATACTGCCGCCAGTTACCCTAACGAAGGATCCACTTGTACCGGCCGGCTTTGAAAAATCCCTCCAGAAACACAGCAATTTCATGTTTCCTTGACGGCGCTCGCCCATATACACTATTTGCATGTTTTTTTGCACCGTACGCTTTCACGAATCAACGTGTGTTTGTTCGCGTCCGAAGCTCTACTCTGTCATACCCTATTTTGGACTTTCGTGACACACGTGCTACCTTCTCGCAGGTCGCAATTTGGTTCTCGTTTTCTGAGTCCCTGTGGTCGCGTAATTGGGATTCGTGCCTGTTCCATACCGTTCTTTTTTGATAATCTAGTACAGCAGAATTTAACGGATAATCGCCTTCTGATTTCGGGATCCGTTTCAAACTTGGCTACTTATTGCTCAAGGCCGTCTCATACCTCTTCTGTTTGCTACTAGCCACTGACATTTTACATGCTAGATACCAGTAATCGTCATAGATGCTGTAAGTGAATAAGAACGACAAAGCAAAATACAGTAGGCTTGGCCATCGGCGGTTCTAGCCAGAGTGCCACATGAGAGAACTTGCCTGGGGACACTGGGTCCTTACCAAGCCTACTCTGCGAAACTTCCTTCGAAGGTGCTGCCCGCTTCATACGTTTTCCAGAAACATGTAATAAGCCTGGCCTGGATGAAAGTCTAGCCTTAAGGTACCCATCTTCTGTTTCCATTCTATTCGTCGTTAAATTTCCGAAGGTCAAGACTTGCCTTACTTTATAACCCTCCTAAATATTATCAAACGAAAACCGCTTCCTCAATAAAGGACCAATTGCCTCAGAGTTTCGAGCCTGAATGGCCGCACGAAATCTTTCAAAGGCAGACCTGCTTTTCGCGAACACCACGCTCCGCATCCGCTGTGAAGCCCTGTCCTCTTCCAACATTGTAGCTTGTACCAAATTAGACAAATATTGGCCTAGTGACCGGGAGACGTGCGGTTAGGCGTGGCAAAATTTTATTGGCGGGTCCGCTCCTCTTGGAACTGCGCTTTGTAACGGTGGGCTTCCTTTCAAACACCAAGCCTGTTCGTAACATCGATTTTTGATTAGTTTTTGGTCAGCTTGCTTAGCAGCTATTTTACAGGTAACATCATTGAATTTATACGAAAGGAATGGACGACCAAATTATTGTGCAATGCTTGGTTGTCATTTTTTTATTGCGTTGGTTTGACTCATCGAAAGTCCTAAACACATCGGTATGGACCGGTCTATTTTATTCCCGCGACATGGATAAAATGAGGACAGTTATCAGAAAATCACACATTAGGAGATAGAAATGGGTATCGTCATACATAATTTAGGTTAGTCAAAGAAATTACCAAAGCACATCACGTACTTCGAACGATTGGCGCAAACTACTCAAAAACATCAAAATCCCCTCCGATACCAATCGGTCTTTGGCAGGGGTATGTCGGTTTTCGAGCGGATTTGGCTACTACCCTGGTTGCTTCTTGAGGGGTTTTCGAGTGACTTTTGGCCGGCTTTCCGGATGGTTTCTGAAAAGGTTTCCTAGCGGTTTATGCCAGGCTTTTGGAATACACGATATGCTTCCCTAATCTTTGTTGCTCCCCCCAAAATGAGGTTTCACGATGCTCTTTTATATCTCCCATCCCAGGATTTTCCAATTAACTGTTTCTGTTTTACGCATTTGGAGGGAATAAAATAGAGCCATCTATGCAGAAGTATTTCAGGGCTTTTTGATGAACTTAACGGATATATTTGAACCATCTAATTGTTGGACTTTAATCCGATAATAGAGTTCCTTCATATCCACTCACCCTGTACAATAGCTATTGAACAAACCGATCAGAGACCCATCGGTATGAAAGTTAAAGCCGATCAAAAACCGGTCGAAAAACATCGACTTTGGAGTGGCTTTGCACCGGTTTTGCCACAAGCCCAGTCCTAAATTGGCCCAAAAATAGTCCCAAATTAGTCGCAATTTAGTCTCTTTTGAAATCTCGAGACATTTTGGGACTATTTTTGGGCACGCCAAGAATGCAGCAACCTACTTGCTTTGCTTGGACATTTCAGTAAGCTCTACCACTTTAATTCATTATTTTCCATTAGAGAAAGTACAACGACTTGCGAATACCGTCAAAAATTACTTGCCACGACCCAAGTAATTTCTGTTGCCCAACATCCTTATGAAGCGTAGCATTTTACAACGGAACCATGGTGTACTTTCATGTTATGAACAGTGCTTGAAGCAACGGGCGAAATGACTCAACTTATACTACATAATTGTAATAGTTCTCAAACAGTCTCACGAAGGACTATCGTGGGGCTAAATGCTCTCTCTTTGTACGGACCGAGCTGGTAAACCACAGTATTTTTCAATGAAGTTAAACCATTTTCCCATGTTTTAGACCTGTCCAAATCCAACGGCAAGACAAAAACTCTTCTCAAACTAGGTAGTAAAGATAGTCCAACGGCGGACTATTTTGGGACTAAAATTCGCACTCCTG
This sequence comes from Fasciola hepatica, assembly GCA_948099385.1. Taxonomy (NCBI): domain Eukaryota; kingdom Metazoa; phylum Platyhelminthes; class Trematoda; order Plagiorchiida; family Fasciolidae; genus Fasciola; species Fasciola hepatica. The sequence goes on from CANUEZ040000019.1 coordinate 12,855,240, forward strand.
TGATAAATGAGAGGGTTCGGGTAGTCAACTGGTTTTGTTGGTTATTTGACAATTGCAAAGAGCCCAGGTATGAAGCGAAGGTAAAATTTTATAGGAAATCACCTGGGATGATTACAAACAGGGTTGACAAGGTTCTTTCGCTGAATGGAAGGAGGAGGATTATGGTCTAAGCCAAAAAGGAGACGATGACTAAAAGAGGTGATTTAGCCAACAATCGCTAAGTATTTTATAGACGGGCTCGCGGAGGGTTACTGGTTGTGGGTAAAGATCAAGGTTTCCTAGTAAGGGGGTTGCTGATTTTTAGCCGTAGTAAATCATGGACCCACGGTGGCGTGTCGTATTTATTGCCGTGGAAAATTTAAAGCTCCACTTTGAATAACTATTACAACTGGGTGCGACACAAAACGAAGCCTAAAGGACGGAAAAAGGGAAGAAGCAAGAAACCTTTTTATACGTCAGGTTCTTCTGGCTGACACTCCTGCACAGAGAGAGCTTGGCCCAAACGAATAACTGGGGAAACGGTTATAGGGAGCGGTGGATGAATCAGGGGAGTTTCGGCAAGTACAGCCAGCGGTGTTGGCCGGAGAGATATACGACAATTGCGTCTACATGAATCAGGCTAATGCCTATAAACGTGGTTCATGGCATTCCCCCATCTCGGGTGAGTGTTAATTACTATTCATGATTAGAGTTTGTCCCTCTTCTTTGTGGTTAGTCACTTACGAGAAGTGAGTACATACATCATGAACTTTGGACACCCCTAAAGTATTTTCTGTTTCTGAGATATCATATTGGTTTACGCTCGAGTCTTATGGTGCTTATTAAATGAACTGTTCACGTTCTTATTCATAACCCTGTTTTCTCAAAGGTCTACGCTTCTACGGTTGTGTATTCTTTTTGGGCGTATCACGTGTGCTGCCGAGTGCAGCCTCGTATTCTCGCCTCTGGAGTTTCTGTCACTGCTCTCCACCACTGGCCATCGCGCGTCAACGGCTCTGGAGATCTGGTGCCGGATGCTTCCGTTCGTGTTGGCACATGTTCTCACTTGCCCCGCAGGTTTAGCTTATTTGCCTTTACTTATTTATAACTTTCTTTGGCATTGCGACTATCTCCTAGTTCACGTCCTTCAGATGATTTGGTGATTCGTGAGGCTGAAAGTTTCCTGATTTACTCGTTGTACCGCAACCAAACTGCTCTGTTATTTCGTTTACCTGCTTGCTAATTGGACCGCCTTCACTTTCTGCGCTGTTCTGATTTTCGGTAATTTATTGCCCGTTGCCGTTGGTTTCTCACCTGGCCGTAAGTCTAGTTCTTGCTGTAGATTTGTGCTTGTTGTAGTGTCTAGAACCACGAATTATTGATAAGCACAACAATCCAATCGGAATTTGTTCGGCTGCCCATGACCGCGTTCCGGCCATACCATGCGAGTAACCAGCGAAGCTAAGCCCCCGCTGAATTCACATCCCTAGACATCTGGGTGATAGGAACAAACACGCTAGAAGCAGAAAAACGCAGCAGCTCTTCGGGCACTCCTCCCGAGGCAAGATACAAACCAGAGAAGGAAAGTGCTCTGTCGGCCTGAAGAGCCACCGTAGCGCCATACAACAATGCTTATAGCACCAGAAAAGATGGACAAAACAGACCACTAGAGCCTCTCACTGCAATGCTGAAGTGATCGCGGTCTCAGGGGCCGGGCCGTCCAAAGATGACCAGATCCTTCAAAGAGTTCAAGACTGTCATCCCGTTTAATGACAAGACAGGGGAATTAATATGGAGGTGGTGGAGTAGACATCCTGTTCATAGAACTGGTGCACTTGGACTCACATGTGGTTTTGTGCACAGCAAGCACTCAAAAGCCTGCTGTCATCGTAAGATTGCGTACCAGGAAGGCAGCTATTGCATGCGTATATAGAAGCCCGAATTGTATACTAGACGAAGACAAAAGGTTGATGGATGCGACATGCCAGCTCCAGGCATCAGCAGGCGGACTTCTGGTGGTAGGTGACTTCAACCTGCCAGAAGTGGATTGGACAACAGTTAACTGTATCTCGGGTGGAGCACAGGAGGGCTTCATCTGCTAGGTGCACAGCGGGGCTCTGTTTCAGCACATTAGAGGAAACACAAGGTACAGACCTGGACAGCAACCCTCGCTCCGTGATCTAGTGATAACAAGGCATGAAAATGAAATCGACTGATCAGGTTTATCACAAGTTTGGACAAATTGATCACCTCACCACCAAACTTTCTTTTTGCCTCAGGAGCAAGAAAGCCATAGGAAAATAGCGTCAAAGTTTTGAGAGGACATATGTGGAGGAACTCAGAGCTGGAGCTGAGGAACCAGACTGGGGTATACAGGATGAGGGAGCTGGGGTAGATTTAATGAGGCAGGAGACCAAGGACAACATCCTGGAGCTACAGGGCAGCTTTATCTCAATACAGATGTGCAAAAATAAAGAAGAGCCAGCCTGGTGAACGCCGGTGGCTCGACTAGCAGGCAAAAAGAAGGACAAAGTCTGGCAGATCTCCAAGGCCACTGGTAGCGGAATAGCCTAGTTACTGTAAAGAGAGGAGAGAAATTCAACCACAAAGGTCCGACAAGGGGCGAAGAGAACTTTTGGACTGACACCGGCCGAAGAAGTTAAAGACAACCCAAAAAGCTACTGTAGATATGTTCATTCAAAGGCTTTTTTTAGGAATGGACTAATACTTCTGGTCTTGAAGGACTGGGATGGAATACGTAATGAAGATCAGAGCAAAGCCTTTGTCTCGGGTTAGTACTTCAAGGGTGTACGTAGACGTGAAGTGACAATAAACAGACCGAAACGCGTGTGGCTGTTCCCATCCTTTCCAACCCGCAAAGTAGGGGAATTGAGAATGGGGAATTACTGGAAGAACTTAACATGCTCAAGTCAGCGGGGACTAGCTGCACGCGTCAGGCTATCATACAGCCATGGGCGGCCACGATCAGTGGACATATCTGCCGTCTAGGACGCACAAGAGGTTGAATTGGCGAAATCTATTTTGTCAAACCCCATGTTGGGTTTGGATTAACATGGATTACCTCAGCAAATTCCGTTGGATGTAAGCGAGGAGGATCATCCCAAGAACGTCATTCGGGGCGTCAGTTGGGCTTACCGGCCTGTAGTTGCCTACAACCAACTAAGATGGGCTTTTATATTTTGCCCCAACCGCTATTTCTCAGTCCTGGGGTAGCTTACTCTGGTCGAACTTGAACCTGGACAGCTTACACACCGAGGGAGCTATGATATCCACCGGTAGCTTGATGGTGGCTGGATGGAGATCATCTAGAACCGCCGACCTGTGAGATTTAATTCTTGTAGATAGTTCCACATGACTCCGAGTGAAAGATTTGGTTCGCCTGACACTGGCGGAGGGTGTACCGGCCTCATATCAACTACTATCTTCCCATTTACTCTGTGTACACTACCAGAATATTCCCCCAGAGCGCCTGTGTTGCTCTGGTCAGTAAAGGCGATTTCGTGGTCCCTGGTAAAGTATAGGCCCATCAGGTCTTTTGTTGAGCACTTCGACTGTAATTATATAATTTCTTCGGGTGCTTTTTTTAAGCATCCGGCTGGTCTGAGCTCGAACTCTTCCTTGGAAGTTCTCACATTGCTGGCCACCCCAAGTCTGAGCTTCGCATAAACTGTCCAAACTAGCTGACTGGCAGAAGCTTTATAGAGGTTCAAGCTGTGGTCTCGTCAATTGATACCCTTGGCCAATAAGGTGTTCTACCTCATTAGTTAGCCGCCTCCACTCCTTCGTTTAAAGGCTGTTCTCGTTCTGGAAAAATTTTATTGGGTCCCCCATTTTATTTTGTCTTTATTCGGTGTTGGCCCCCTCTACTGGACCCAAAGTCGGCTACCTCACCATACAGCAAGGCTTATATTTCTCCATACCATGGGAATTCCTAACCATTGTTGAAGCTATTTTGGGATGCCGCATGCAATGGGGCAATTTAGGTGGGCAAATAATCACCTTTTCCCAGCCATGGATAGGATTAAGGTCAAGGTACTTCGGTTAAGGAGATTTGCAATCACGAGATCAAGCGATGGTGACATGCTTCCAGATCTATATCTATAAGTTGATGGAGCACATTTGTAAGCAGCCACTGCAAGTAGCTCTCCTCTAGCAGCCTCTGTCTGCGGACTTCACACGCTCTATCATTCCTCGGCAGATTGAAGTCACTAAATACGACGGTTCTATGTGCCTTCATGACTTGCTGAGTAAGGTTCCACTGCAGGAGAACCTCCTCATAGAGGTTCATGCTCGGCACCTTAGGGACACGGACAACTTCAACCCTTCTCCCCGAAAGGATGATCGTTACTGCACACAGCCTGAAACCACGAGTGCGAGTCTTGTTCAGATACTCAAGGTGGCTTGTGTCTGGCCTCATTAAAATGGCTGCTCCTCTAAGACAGTCGTGTTCTCTATCCTGCCTACGGATTGCAAAATCGTTATTTATTGGTCCTGGCACATGGCCTTCTCTGGAAAGCCATACTTCCTTGAAGGCATTTATTGACGCTTATGGCTCCCAAGCAGCTTTACAGGGTTCCATCTACTTGTTCCTGGTGCTGCGTGCTTTGACGTATATCACCACCGCGTTTGCTCCGTAGCCTAGGTGTTTGATACTGTTTAGTCCTGCTGGCTCTCGGGTTCGAGGCCTGAGATGAGGGCGAGCTTTTGTATCGATCGTCGTCACTGGGGTGCATGAAGACGACTGATGATCCAGGACTTCCAAGGGCTCTCAATCTATTCCCATTGGGACTGCTATAGCACCCAGTTTGGCACGTGTCACGTCGTTCTCCACCTGTGAATAGTACTTCCAATTTCCATCTCTTAACACGTCCTTAGTTACAGCTATTCCCAACTACTTAAGCGGCCTCCTCATTAGCATCATCGAGGTGGCTCGAGCACCAGGTATGGCTTCCTGCTGACTTTGGGGGCCACTCAGCATTGTCTTCGCGGGTTTAGTCAAGTTTCCACCCGTCACTAGACCACAGTGACCCACTCTACGCTAGTCTGGTGTAATATGAAACCTGTTCTTGGCGGTGTGTGCCGTAGCTGCTGCCCTTATCAGTAGTCTGTTTAGGGTGGACTCATTAGCAAACTTGACCAGAACCGGTCTCGCGTTTTTGAGCCCTTGTTCCTGAGGAGTGACTTCCAAGTCCTTTTCCCTGCACCTTTCTTAGCGCAGTAGGGTAAGGAACAACCGCAACTTGCAGCATGACATTGATCCTGCTTCTATCCACTTCTAGCCTATCTTCTGGCTTTATTATGGAAGATTCCTCCTGATGTGGAACCAGGAGTGCACCGCCTGAGACCGTTTATTTTGATAGGATCTGCCTTTGCAGATCCTTCGCCTGACCTCTCGATACTAGGAGCCTGGGAACGTCCGCCCCGGCCAGCCTGCCCGTCACAATATTACACCCAATCTTTCTTTGGGCTGCCTTGAATTTTTGTGCTTCTGCCTAGTCCACTGTCGTCTGTTCCTTTCAGATCAGGCCCGGTCAGGTTGCACTGGACTGATGGCAGTTGGGACCGATCGAGCGTCCAGAATTCTTCCAGTGGTATGCACAGATCGGAACCCACTAAAGCAAGTTTGATTATCCCCTCCAGTTTCCATATAATTATTGGTTCTTTCCTTGAATTTGGTTGGTAAAAAAGCAGAAACACCCTTTTTACTTTCGAGGAGAGAGGCAACTACGAGGTCTGCGCCCCAGGTCGTAGGCTCAGACAGAGGACAACTGAAAAGGCGGGAGTTACTCATAACTTCTCCCTAATGCTCAGTATCCCACTTCCGTCCTAACCACTCTTCTCTGTGGACGCTCGCCAATAATTCTTTTCCCACCTGCCGTCATTGCTGGCTTCTATCATCTATGCGCTTGGTGTTACCCTCTGCTCAGAACGCCCATTGATAGCTCCCTTAAACCTGTCGCCCTGTTAATCCCTCCTCGTGCCCCATGCTATGATGCACCAACCGCACCCGCACTCATGCCCAATCCGCTTATTAGAACTTGCCGCTCCAAACTTCGCATCTTTTACAGTCGTATTTATTATCTAATCACCACCACCATATCTTCCTCACTTGGCCCCGCGATTCCTCTGCGGTTCTTTCCAGTGTTCTGATTCGCATCCACCTGTTCAATTGTCTGCCGGCACAAAGCCCTCCAGCTCCATTGCCCCAACTCCTTTGCGCATTCATTTTTTGTGGCCTTTTCGCTCTATTACTGGTCCACTTATCTCGGGTCTTCCCGCTTCCTTGTCCGCCTCCTTCGTGTTTCATCTGCAGTAAAATGATCTGATTGGTGATTTCTTACCTGTGTCTCCTCGGTCATTGCTTCCATCCCTTGATCCGTTTATTGCTCGCTACAGGCATTTTTCTGTACCTTCCAGTGTGGTCCGCTTTTCCATGTTCCACCATTGTAATGACAACGTTACGTCGTGACGTTCTTTTACAGTTCCAAATTGTTTGACCTGTCACTACCCGATTCCTCTGGTCCGTCACTACATCCCGCACCTGCATTGATCAAATAATTAGACCCACTCTTACCTGTTTTCCTTGATCCTGTCTTTCATCTTCACTCTTCCATGAACTGCTCCTAACAGTCTTCATCACTTCTGTGCTTCCGCATTCTATTTTTCTCTCCGTTGGGCTGCCACGTGCACTTGTCATGAAGGTAATCCACCACGACATTCCGCAGTTAATCCTACAACCAATTGATCTAACATTACCTACTCCTCCCATTGACTGATAATTTCTTTCTAGGACCCCATTGTTATTGCTCCTGCTTCTCTTAAACCTATACATAAATATATAATAAATCTATATATATATATAAACTTACGCATATATTTCTATGTGCACGCGCTCTGCATCTTGCAGTTCCTCACCTGCCATTTCTCTTGCTATCATCCCAACGACCGTCATCATAGGCATCCATCACCTCTACATCTGTGCCTCACATCTACCGTATCCAATCCTTCTAAATCGTTTTTGTCATTTGATCGTCTCTCTACGTCTTGCATTGCTCGCTGCCTGTTTTACGGTGAGTTTTGTGTCCTGTCCGCCGACAATTCACTGAAAGTACCAATGCTTCATTGCCATCTAATCCACTGCAGTGCACCTCACCTTTTTCTCCATCGTTCCTCGCTACTGCAGTTCTTTATACCGATTTCCAGCCTTTCTCATGTTTACCAGTCTGCTTCCATATGTAATTGCCCGGGACCAGCCACTCAGTCCACCTGACCTTGAATTTCAAACTCACCGGGCGTCCATTCAAATCCGCTCTTGAGCTCATTTAAACTCCACACAACCTCTATGGTGTGCATACGTTTATACTATTTTCATCCTACCTTATTCCCCCTTCTGAGCCTTTTTATCCAATATTTCCATGAGAGTCTCCATAGTTCCATGAATTATATCTGTCCATTCCATCACCTGTATCTATATGATCATGCACGTGGCATGCTTCGGGCGCTTCCGAAATAAACCATTATTATTATTATAATTCGTCCCACTTAGCATCCAGCATCATTTTGAAGTGCCTTTTACATTGTGCTTTCACTATCTCTTCATTTGGTCCATTCTACATTCCTGCTGCTCTGTTGCCTAGGAAGTTCGCTGGCATATTCAGCCTAGGGCATGGCTCCTACAATTTTACAACAGTTTCTCTCGTTTTGTAACCAGCGGCCTGTTCGGATATATCCTCAGCACTTAAGCCCAAAGGACCCTTCAGGATTTTAAAGAGTTCAATAAGGTCTTTCCAGATTCTTCTTTCCTCAAGTGAGAAAAGTCCCATATTCTGCAGTTTTCGTTCCTTATAATCACTCGTCGTCCAAGTGGCTGGTCACTGTACCCTTTCTTGGCAGGCTGCTTCAGGAATTTGAAGCATTGGCGGCAGAGCAAACTTCTGGAATTTTCACTCTCAATGCAATAACAGTCCCCGTAGACGTGCGTATTACTTCTGCAAATATCTTTCCGGTACTTACCTGCGGTGCTTCGAGGTTCATGCCAACGGTGCTACTCCATGGCCGTCGGTTCTCTTATCGAGCCTGCAGTTGGAAGGTTAGGACAAAGCCTTCACATAATGAACAGGGATCTACTTGGCACATCGGTTCTGCTTGTAAAGTTGATAGGTGTAACTTGCTCTTTTCTAACACCCTGTGTGAGCCCATCTCTTGCACATCTTGCACTCTGTACCTTTCACTGAAGATTTTACGCAAACGGATGCGAGAAGCTGATCAAAAACACGTGACATAACGAGTGGCACAAGAATGAATCAAAAATGGTTCAAGCACTTTGTAATCAAAAACAAAACTTTAAAGATTGTGAGCACAACAATTTTTCGCAAACGCACGAAACACTCTAAGCGAGAAAGGGTGGCTTAGCAAAACACCGAATACGACTTGTAACCACTATAAGGAGAACCATAATATTCTCCAGATAGGACAAACCTCTAATACAATTCTGATAGCCTCAGTATTTTAACATAAGCTGATTTAATTAGCAAAGCCCTTCAAGGATTAATTCTAAATCCTAAAGCCTCGAAATTTCTGACGATGTGCAGTTCACCTGTCCACGGTCTTGAATTCCTGAAGTTTTGAAGGAATACTCGGGTTCAGAGCTGTCGTCCAATTTTTCGCGGCTCTCAAAGCATCTTTTCTGCGGTCGCACAGCTGATATCAAGAGTTCCGAAAAACAGGGGATGACTGTCGCTGGCAAATGCAACAGATGGTAGCGCAGATAATTGTTGTACAGTGACGGTAAGGTGACGTAGATATCACGCTTGATGCGCACGGTAAAACTATGCATCAAAAGCACAACGTCTTCATATCTAAGGAGGTAGAAACGCGAAATCCGGAGTATTTCTTTCCCTTTGTATAAGGAGTTCCCCCAACAGGCCCGGTGAAGGAGGCACGAGAAAAGTGGACGTGGGTCAGAACCGTAACATGGTTCAACAGCAAAACGTTAACCTCAGGAACTTGTCTAGCAGCTCTTCGTTTGTTTTCTTGCCCGAAGAATTGATAACTTACGGTGGTGAGCCCTTTCAAAGCAGGACAATCCTGTGGGCAAAGGGTCCTCACAAATATTTTCATGGCGGTGGAACGTGAACCCATTTAAGCTTACCCCCTGAGGGTGTCCGGGCAACTGCGCATGCAAGCATGATTTGCAAGCCCAGCTGTTGCGACTATCCCGATGTCTAGGGCTGTGAATCCAGCAGCAACTTAGTTTCACTAGCTACACGCACGATATGGGCAGAACACGATTACGGGCAGCAGAACAAATTCCAATTGAACAACCGTGTTTATCGATGATTCGTGGTTCTAAATAATGCAATAAGCATAACTATACAGCAAATAAAGGACTTACAGCCAGGTGAGAAACCAAGAACAATGGGCAGTAAGCTTCCGAAAATCGGGACAGCGCAGAAAACAAAAACGGTCCACTTAGCAGGCAGCTGAACGAAACTGTAGCGCAGTTCGGTTGTGGTACAATCGATAAATCAAGATCGTTTGTCGTCAAAGATCAATAAATCGATTACAAACGCGTGAATTGGGCTGTGGTTGCAATGGTAAAAAGTGTCATTAACAAATAAGTACAAATAAGCTAAGTCTGTGGAGTAAACAAGAGTACGTGTCAACATGAATGGGCGAATCCGGCAATAGATCTGTTGATACTGTTGACGTATGACGGCCAATAGTGGAGTGCACTGACAGAACGCTAAGACTGGGAGTTCGAGCCTCCGCACGGCAGTACAAATGAAACACTCAGAAAGATTATATAACAGTAGAAGTGTAGACCTTCGGGAAAACAAGGTTACGAACAAATACGTGAACTGTTCATGTAATAAGCACCATGAAACTCAAGTATAAGCTGATGTGATACCTTAGAAACAGGGAAAATACATTACGAATGTCCGGAGTTCACGATGCATGTACTCACTACTAATAAGTAACTAAACAGAAGACAAAGGACAAACACTAATTACGATTCGTAATTAACACCAGCAGTACAAATGGTGAGCATTAAGAAAAGGTCTCTAATGCTGCAAGTACCCGAGGTATACAATCTCAGGTCTGTCAATCACTGATGATTAGTGGGGTGGCTTTGTTTGAGTTTTTAATATATCTACTTTGTCCCGGCCCTTCGCCAGGCCGGAAGGTCCGTTCCGATAGCCCTATTCCGGGAGATGTCCAACCAGCGTCCCACGAAAAGGTGGAAGTCAACCCTTGGAGTGGTGGGGACGTTTCACCTCGCCATGTCGAGAACCCTAAAAGAGGATTTAATTACCAGTTGGTGGTTACGAAAAGAAGAGGGCCCATTTGGTCAAAAGCCCAGGACCTTAAGCTCCCTTACGATCCAGACAAGTGCGGCATTGCTGAATCAGATTTTTTAACAGAGGAGATACCAAATTAAGTTCACATATATATGACCATCAACTTGCAAGGTTCACTCAGCAGACAATTGCTTAGCCTGGTCGATCACAGAATGCACTTCTGTGGCACTGCTGCCCCAGATGAAAACATCGTCAGAGTATATTGCATCGTTTGCCAAGATACTGTTTGGCGGCACATTTATGTAAGTCGCTTTTAGTAGAAAGTGAGTCGATCTTTTGGAGATTCCAGAGTGGGTGGGAGGCGGTTCAAAAAGATAAGGACTCGTTTTAGTCGTGAATAAGCTATCCGTGAGAAGCTAAGCAGAAGAGAGAGCACGTTGCTGGAAATTCCGTGGGGCCCCAGCCTATGTATGAGAGCAGCGTGAGGCATCCTGTCAGCGGCTTTTGAAAAATCGATGAAAACGGCTTTCCTGGTCATCCTTCACCATAGCCCTGGGCATGAACACCAGTGACGCAAAGCTTATTGGTGATTCACGACCCTCCCGGTGAAATACCACGCTGAGTAAAAGGGAGAAATCCATTATTGCTCAGGTGTGCTGATATGACACATGTTGACACTGGCCTCAAAATCCTACTGGGAGTGCTATTTGAGTCTTTGGGTCTGTCGCTCCGTGAATGACGGCGGCCGCCTTTTTTTGAAGATAGAACTGATTATTGCCTTAGTTCAAGAGGCTCGGGAAGCACCTGGTTCTGAGTATCGCTAGGAGAGGTCTGCTTGGATCTCCGCCATAGTTGCGGACGTCTCTTCAAGCATCCTGGCGTGGATCTTGCCCAATCCCGTCGAACTCAAAGGCTTAAGTTGAGAGAGGCAGTGCTCTGCCTCCAGTCCGGTAAAGCTAAGGCATAAAGGTTCCTCTGCTTGCAGACCTGGGAGTTCTAGACGGACAGAAGTAGGTAGAGGGGTATAGACCTTCTGGGAGAGGGACTTGAAAAAGTCTGTCGGTTGAGGAAATCTTGTGGCCGGAGTGCCTCCTGGAAGGCAGAGCGCAAGTGGGGTGACGCCCGATCACCTGGTTCTGAGCATAAGCCTGGAAAGCACGGACAAAAATCGGGCTCACTTGAGCGAGGTTAGCCCCTTAGCAGTCTAGTGGGAAACTCCCTTATTTTACCCTTCTAACATTAAGGAAGCCTTCATATTATGCCGCTTCCGTTCCTAGTTTCATGGATGTAAGCCCGGCAGAACTCCTGGAGCGTTCATCTAACAACCTTTGGATGGGTCAGGACAGTGGAGGTTTACCGTCGCCCGTGACTCGCTTTTTAAGGACATAAAGGTGGCCATCCTGGTGGGTGCAGACTTCGAGGTGGTTTCTGAAAGATTTAGCTTCAGCTAGTCTGCCTGCCTTCTATGTTTTGAACCAGGAGGTACCCTATGTCATGCGAACTGGGTATCCCGAATGCTCGGAAGAGTTTGAAAGTGTAGTCAAACTGAAGAACTGCATGGTCACCCTGGCCGGAATTGGTAAGTACGCTGGTCACACTTATTTGTCTGTTTCCTTCGGAGATTGACAAACAGAGCAAAAAGCGTACATGCCTTGTACGATGTCTAGTTGGTCCGTTGAATTGTTGTGATTTGAGAGGTCGGCTGCAAGTTCCGTTGGCTCCTGGCCTTCAGACTCCGCCGCTGTCCTATAAGGTGGGGGATTCATCCAAGCCAGTGTGTGAAGGAACACAGGTCACACCTGTCACCAAAATGCCCGAGGAACAGGTTCGAATCCTCACTCACAGATAATTTCTGGTGGGAGTTTGAGAAAGGGATTAGATGAGAAGGTGGGTAAAAGTTTCGATGAGATAAAAAAGCGAGCCATCCGCTTTGTCCCTTAAGGGCTCCTCACGGAACAACTTAATTCCAGCGATAGAACTTTCACCATCCAGATTTTCTGAGGTGAGCCAAGATTCTGTGACTGCATGAATGTGGAGTGTCCTGTCAGCCACCAGCTACCTGAGTTCTGGTGCCTCAATAAAGGTATTTAGAAGGCTGGCAGACAAAACTTTTAGGGGACGCTCAGCAGAGGTTCAAGAGGGCTAAGAACTGCAACGCGAGGAGAAGACTAGATTCGGGCTCTTTCTGGAGCTCTCCGTTGTTCGATTAAGTTCGTGGAGCCATTCCGGGGGTTATAACTTTTCTGAGGTCACCTAAATCGGGGTCGCCTCCGGGGAGTCTATCTGTGATGGGGTTGAGCGAAAAGGAATTCACGAGGATAGCAACATTTATTTCAATGATACGGCTTCGAAAGAGGAGATTTGCACTCGAAGTTCCCGCTGAGGCCCTTTCGGCTTTGAGAACAACGGATTAGTAGGACACTGTGATTTGGAGTTACACTGGGATTGCCCAATAGACTTAGGTTGCTCCGGTTGAGTCTCAACAGCTTACATTTCTTGGTAGCTGGTCTGGCAGTAGTGCTGCTTGTTTGCCTGTCTGGTTTTCAAGAGCCTCTTTAGCCTCAAGTAGGGTACCAATGACCGTAGTTTGTAGCTCGTGATCTGAATCCTCTAGATACGCGTTTGACGTGCTGAACGCTTAAGGCTAAGTAGATGCCCAGGCTGCTGGGAGATGAGGTGATGAAACTACCAAAGTAAAACTAGGAGGTTGGAGTTTCGCGAAGCCAGCTGTCGACAAGGGCTCCGGTTCGTCTTCTCGTCCGGTTTGAACAATTGTCGCGGGGTGGGGGAGACGAGGAAGCTCGAGGTTGATGTTCTTCCCCGGGGATTCCTCTCTTCCTTTTCGGCAACCTTTGGTCTGCTTCCGTTCATATCCGGAACGGAGAGGTTCTTCGATTGAGGAGGTCAAAGGCCGAAACCTTAGAGATGAATTCTAAGATCATGCCTAATGTCTTTTTCTCAGAACTTGAAAGCCTGCCGAGATGGATTCGGAAGCTCAAAGGTCGGGACTCTGAACAGAGTTTCGCCCACTCTTTTGAGCTTGGTTCTTTGAAAATCTCCTCTATATTTGCCCTATTTGCTGCCTTTTTGCCCCGATGAATAAAAGATCGAATCCAAAATTATCTGCCAAGATACTGTGATTGCTTGAGTTGCCGCTGAAATTATTTGGGGAATTCATGATAGGAGCTCTTAGGTTGGCAACCTCACAATACTGAATGGCCACTCGAACCTCGGATTTACCGTCCGCATTCGTTATACTGTCCAAAGTTGGAATCAGTATATGGTCGGTTTCAAGGCCACTTTGCCCCGGGTCTGAAAGCAAGGGGTATAGGGACTGTCCAAGTCTGTGGTCAAACTAACGCTGGAACTTTGGTCAGAGGTGGAGCATAGACACCAAACCAAGTAAGAAAACAGAGAGAAATTGGGAACGACTCAGGTATATGCAGCGGTAATCTTAACAGCAAGAAAGCACAGCATAAGCTAGGGCGAATTAAGTTCCGACCTGGCTTAACGTAATGCAGGCAGTGGATAGCTGACAGGAAGCCTATGGATTACAGTGGAACAAAAATATCCTCAGAGTACATGTATTCGACATTAATTACGTAAAATCTCATGGTTGGTAGGGGATTTTCTTGGTCAGATCTCAATAATTTTCCTGCTTTAGTTGGCTTAGCTGTTGCCCATCGTCGCTGATTAGGTTGGTGATCACATGTAACATATTGCTCTTGGTTCGTTGTTTTTCTGTTACCTAAGTTTCATATTGCATGGTTTCCAGTGCACAGTGGACAGCCACTGATGATTGGGCCCAGTTCTGTGAAGCGGTTTAGGCGATATGCCCAAACTTGGATTCATTCAGATCTGATTTTCGGGACCCGCAACCAATCTTTTTTCGAGTTTTGCTAACGCCGCCTGCGAACTAGTGAGAGGGCAAACGACTGTGTTGTTCTTTTGCCACCTGATGGGCAGTACCATTTCCTCAAATAAAGCTGCATCCATCGGCGGAGATAAAGTTGCTCAGGATGAAAGTAACGTGTTTCCTTGGTTATTCCTAATGGAAACCCTTTGTAGATATCTCAGCCTTGGTTGCCAAGCCCTTGTCCCGGAACACGCCGTCGGTTCAGCCCACATGCCCTTGCTGCAGGCGGTGGTTCATAACCGCATCTCGCTACGAGGGACTGAGGGTCGGTACGTCCACAAACCTTCGTCATGTATTTTGCATGATGGAAAGTTTTCACAGTGATGCAGAGCTTATGTATCATACCCTGTGGATGTTCAGTTAGTAACTTCGTATTCACGACCTGAGTTCCCTAGGGAAATGATTGAATTCCGCTGAGCCTGTGAAGAAGCTACTCTTTTGGGTGAAATGCTGCGAAATCAGGGGCATTCACAGGTCATTACTGATGATACTATGTGAAAGTCAATTCTTTTTGTTCCCCTCGAATGCAACCCCTTACGTGTGCTGCAGGCTCACTGACGTGATGAAGGCTGATGTCACACAACAAAAGGGTTGTTTTGGGTATGCCTTGGCGCATTTCTTGGCCGTGGGAAAGACAGGGTCAGGGGGCAGGTTTTGTACGCTTTTATGCCTTAAATAAGAGGCAGTGGCTACCAATTGGGAAGGTAGGGGTTTTAGCTGAGATACTGCCTCAATGCAGGTGTAAAAAATGGTTACTGAAAGAAGTCTTGCACAGTAATGCCCTTTGAGTACACAGCTCCCTGAGGCGCGGGATATATTTTGTAGATTCCACGCTGCAAAGGGCATGTTTATACGATGCAATCTGTGGTCTCACGTATCTGTTACCGATAGAAATGGAATCTCCCGGCAGATACGGGGCATATTATACACTGAAGGTGGTGCAGCATGTAATTAGTTTTTGTTCGTCGTCTTAGCGGGAGATTCGTAGGCCTCTCAATACAGGAGAAGCACCTGGACCTCGCACAAGACCAACTGGGCTGCATGTGCAACCCGGCAGTATTTACTCTATGGTATCTTCAACACTGAGTGTAGAAACTGAGAGCAGAGAACCTAAAAACTGACCTATCTCACAGGTCATCGATATGTGGTGAGTTCAAGAAAGTTTTGAGAGCACTGTGTCTTCACTGCATGTTCGTATGCATCAGATCGTAAAATAACACGTGAGTCCTTGTAGGACCCCTAGGGATTTGGACGAAAGCAGGTCATTTTAGGTAGACTTACGGGGTATGCACTTGGCACTTTTCCGAAGCATTTAGGTAGTCACACACCCGCCCCACACTGGCAGGTGGGGCATTTGCAGTGGTAACTTCAAGAAGATGCACCAGTCGAGTTACCATGAGATCCAAGAACCTATAGTGAAATTGTTAAGTAATTCGTCCGTGTGTTCTGTCTTGCCCACGTTTACTTCGTGTAGCCTACGAAACGGGACTTCCAATCAGTGAAACATCTGGGCTGTTGAGGGCCGCAGGCATCGTGGGCGCAGTTTTACGTTTCTGAGCTGCAATTTGGTTGTAGACAGAGAACGTTGAAAGTTGCTCCTAAAGGTGCTAGGATGGCAAACCCTGATAAGGGTTTGAAGAATCTTGGAGTTATTGCGAGAAATTTGGGTGATGAAGAGTTTGAGCACTTAAAAGACCTAGTCAACATTCTACGGAAAGGGCTAGCCGGACATCCAGTTCATGGTGTGAAAAACAGAAAGGTCCGAAGCCCGCGAGGAGTGTAGAAAACGATGTTGAAGTAAGCAAGTTTTCGGTTCCAGCGAACCGGGTGGCCAGTAGTAGTCCGTTAATTGCCAGTGCCGGTGGCGGTAACTCACAGTAAAGCAAAAATAAGCCTTGTTTATTAGAAATGTGCCAGAAGGAGACATCTCTTCCATACGGAACCCATTGCAGTCCTTGGATTTTTCACCCGCCATGCACCAATACCCCAAAGCCATTAGGAACGGAATTCAAACGTCACTGCGTTAATCCGGTGGCTTCATCGATTCGGGAAGGCTTCTGCAGCTTCTACAAATATGTAGACTCAAGAGCGGACTCTGACGAGTGCATTTACTGGGGGTATTGTGGATCTTGTGGGCACTGCATCCATTCCCAATGAACAGGACCCGGAAGGGACGACAACTACATATGTGTACGTGGTCTGGCTAGATGACAAACGCGGGGAACAATTTGACGTTTAAAGAGATCCTTATGAAGCCACAACATTCTGACCGTCGTGCCGACCTCATGAGGCCATAATTTGTGTCAACGTTATTCTGTTATTTAGTACCTGACTCTTATTTCACGTGCACAACCAGTGGTCAGCCGGTTCAATGTAAGGGTTATCATTCGCGTGAGACTTCCTTCGAGTGGGACGAAGTAGATTGGTATGGTTATTGGAAAACTTACTGCTTTTTAATTTAGCGAAGATAACCTGGCATTCAACACCATAAAACGGAGGAAAATTTGCTTTCAATGCCATCTGTAAGCCATTTATTGCGAATTACATCGTTCACACCAGCGGAAGAGCTGTTTGCAGAACTGGGCGGCTACAAAATAGAGGCGTCGTGGGAATACCAGGTGTTTACTTATAAGCCTCGGGCAAGCCTTTGACGTAAATATTTCTGAGACGAAATAAGTGGAAGAAACTTTCGGGTTATTGGATGTCACGTGGAAAATATTACGGGTTTCGTTGGAGGTAAACCAAAAAAGTCATGGAGTGTCTTTGGGCCCTTCCAATATGGATTTTCTACGTCTGTAGACGAAACCGAGACAAAAAGCTTACTCATTCATCGTGGTGGGGCACTACTTACATTAACACGCCTAACTATTGCCGCCCTGTCAAGGTTTCTGCAGTTTTCGGTGAAATCGCATTGCAGGCAAAGGTGTGGGCATGTAGAATATAGTGAGAGATAGATGCATGTTGTTGCTGAATGTTTTACAGAAGTTACGGTACTATATGGTATGCATACGGTGCTACCGACCACGACCCCGCGGAAAACGGGCCTCAGCAGATGGGACTGCGGGCGACGAAGATATCTTCGCAGACCGGCAAGGAGGAGCTAGTTATGAAACTATGGTTCCAAAACCAGTAGCTGGGGGTAATTTAATGGGAGAAGTGGGAAAATATGCGCCTACTGCAGGTCAGTCCGTTAGCCAGAATACCGCGGAAACCATGGTTGAATTAATGGAAAAATAGTACGGTATTGCCTAACGAAAATGTCAGCACAAAATCCATCGTGATGCAAACGTTAGCTATGTCAGCGGGTAGGAACCAGACCGCAACCGTGTTCTAGCATTATTCCTTGACACTGAACCCCAGCAGGTGGGGTCACCTCCATTCCTGTGTCCATCTCCAAACAGGGCAAAATCTTTACACTGCAGAATGATATAGGTTTTTGGAAGGGGTTCAGTATCTCCCTGAATGCCTCATTTATGGAATTATCCTACCAACATCAGATAAGAATCGCCTCTGTAGTGTGCTTTTATGGGCCCATGAACATAAATGCAACAAAATGATTTATGGAAATATTTTTGCAAGCTGAAAATTATCCATTTTTCTTTATTGTAATTGCCACGGGCAAACCGTATAAAGCCTAGCAAGTACCTGATATTTTACAAAAAAGCCGGCAAGCCAATTTTACCAGTTTGAAATCTGTGCCGCGTGCTGCCTTGCATTTCGGTACAAGTTTCACAGAACGGAAGTGGACAAGACCAGTCTGGCTTCTTGGGCATCGCGATTTCGGTGATTTTCCTCAACTCCCAACACTGCTATATGAAAATATGGTCCAAAGGGGAGAGGTTGCCAGATGAAACAATGCCTACAAGCACTTTCATTGACGAAGAACCCAGGAACTCGTGGCCTCACCCTCATCGTTCATACGGCTAGCTCTTGGAGCGCTGTGCTCCGGAGTAAATCTAGGGCTTTCAGCCGGGAGGATCTTACACCAGTCTGCCAGGAGGTCTATTTTCTTGCATAAGTCGGCTCTTCGTCCGCAGGTGCTTCGATGTTATAAAACGTGGCCTGTTCATGAAAACGTATGGAAACTTTGTGGTAAAACATCTCGAAGTCCCCGGCCAAATTATTCTATTTCGATTCAACTGTAAGGTGGATATTCAATTTTTTGTGATAAAAGGCGGCTGGAGTCTTCTAATATGAGCTTCATTGCCTTCCATTCTCGGCTATGACCTCAGGATAGAGACTCACACCAGAGCTCCTTCAAGTCTGTCTCAATTTTCCTCTTATATAGATTGTTGTTTACTTTCTCTGTCACTTCAGCTGGCAGTGAGCTCTACGTTTTTGTGGCCCTCCCAGAAAGAGCATGGACCAGCGGTAGCCCAGTCAGATTTAGCTTCATGAGAGTTGTTGGTTGCCTGCTTGTGCGCAAGTGACCTCAAAGGCTGAATTCCCCCGGCACGTCGGGGCCAATCACATCCCAGGGCTTTCGTCGGATCATATCTAGTAACTCCTTACTCTAGGTGAGCCCCCAGAACTAGCCCCAGTGACTCCAGCCGCCTGCCCTGACTGGTCCCCCGGAAGTCGAACGAAAAGACATGTGGCGGCTTGTTGAACCACCTTCACGGTCGCGAGTTAAGCAGCCCTGCAGGGGACGTATTATCGCCGCCATGTTCCGGTCAGGAACTTACGTGTGAGTCGTGGAGGGGCTTCCAAGCGCCATAAAGTAGCTTCCCATAAGTCAAAAGGATGGCCTCACAGGGGCCCCGGGACCGGGCCCCATTCTATCACCTTGTTAGTCTTCTTTGAGCTAAGGGGGGCAATGACTCTGGTGGATGTTAGCCCCAGATCCACTTGCCAAACTGACCCAGGGAGGGAAAATAAAGGCAGAAAAGAGGAGAAACGAGTGGGTGGTAGAGAGGGTTTTAATAGCTACTTTCACCAGACATTCCACTCCAGGTCTCAATCAGTCGATCTTTAGCGGCATCTACCGAAGTTTCTTCGATCTGCTCTCTTGCCGGTTTATTCCACTCGTTACTAGGCCCCATGCTAAACAACTGGTTTCTTATCCCTTTTCTCGTGTAATCTTTCGTAAGTTGGATTCTGTGCTCTGGTACTTTTTTTAATTCTAAAGTCTAGAGGAATTTCCCAGGTTGGACTGTTGCCTCCATCCCTCCGTCCATTTCGGACTCTTACGTGAGCATCTCTCTTAACCTCCCTTGCAAAATTGGTGGGTCTACCCTCTCCAGCCCATGCTTCTGGCCCAGTCTACGGCAATCTCCGACTCAAGCGGTTGATCGCCGCCGTACTTTCTGCAGGAGTTTTGGCCCGCATGGGGAACTGATTGCAGGCCTGGGCTTAACCTTTCATTTGGGTTCCAACAGCGGTCCTGCGTACAGGTGGCAAGGCTTCTGGCTCCCTCGATCTCAACTAGCTCCAATTGGGAGGCTGCTCGGCTTTTTTCGCGGAACTACCACACTGGTTGTCTTGCTTAAAGTTGGCTTCAGTTAGCGCCCAGATCCCCGACCTCCGCCATTTGAGTAAACTTAGCCTGGTTGCCTGGTCGGTCCACGTAGTGAATGGGCCGGGGTTACCTCTCAGGAATTAGGCCTTGACATTTTACACTTCTATATGGAGATCCCTCATCACTTTCCGCGCAAACAAGCTTTCTAGATCTCTCTGTAGGGTGCCCGCTGCCAGTGTTCCAAGCAACTAGATCTTGTCAAAAAACTTATAGCTTTGGCTCTCCGGTTCATATGATGCCACCAACGGATATGACAAGCAGCTGGATACCCAGGAGGGATCCCAGCGGCACACCGCTGGGCGATCCTCCCAGGCTGAACACTGCCCGAAACTGTCGCCCGCTTATTCCTCTGGTGATCCGCCTCCCTCAGGGGACTTATTCCAAATTATGTCAGTCCGCCAGCCAAAGGTCTTTGATTGAAGGAGTCAACTGACCCCCGGAAATCCGAATGGCTAGCCTCATCTCACTCTCCTTCCTCCAGTTCCCTAGTTACTTCATTTTTTAGTTTGGACCGGTGTGACCTCAGGCGAATGAATCTGTGCTGTTGAGGGTGGATATCAACCGCTATACAGGTGCTGTAATAGGCGGATCCTGACTAACCTTGCTATGAATTTCAATGATACTGTCATGTTTGTCGTTCGATAAGTCGCAAGCGCGCTCTGTCACTCCCTTGATATATTAGGGTGAAGGTGAACGAAGGCCAGTCCTGTGGTACCTCACCTTCTTCCAGGAAGCGCTCAGCAGAGGCTTTGATGGTCTGTCATGGGATCCGCCAAAAGTTTCACTACCACTGCATCATCTCTATGGGATCCAGCTGAACTACGCGATGATGACTCGCCCGAATTTGGCCTTCGCGGACTCCCGTACCTGCCATTCCCAGGAGGTGCTTCTTTCGTTCGAAGGACTTTCCGGAGGCTAATTAGACCTGTCTGTATACTTTTCGGATGATGGCAGAAAATTCTTCTTCCATTCTTGCTGTTTGCAAACTCCCGTCCAATCTGTCGGAGCAATACCGAATCCATTCACTTCGGCTGTCGCTTTGGAGAGCCTTTGAGCTTGAATGCCTACGTAGCCTCGGTATGTTCGCTGTTGCCTAGCAATAAAAGTTGCAATAATACGCAGCTTGTATCCACAACCTAGGCCTAACCAGCTGTGCTCATAGCTACTGATTTGCGGGTTCTCTAATTTGATGTTTCGTGGCAAAAAGCTCCCTCACCAAGGTCGTGTCAGATCAGTTGTTCACACGCAATAAGGCTCTACCCACTCCACTGGTGGTCACCACCCATACAGCAACTACGCTATGGTGGGTTGTTCTATTAGTAAACTGGGATGCTGAGCCTATCAGGCTCGGCCTCAGATTGCCTTCCTATAAGAAAGCCTTCACCTGGTTCGGCAATCAATGCCGTTTGCCCGGGCAACTTTTTTGGTCACACCTTGCTTCCGCTGCTTTGGCCGCCGGTCGGCATGAGGTAAGGAGGCATACTTTTCACGCTGCTGCCGTCTTAGCCACTTTTCAAATTTCACTAACTGTGGCTTGGAAGAACATTAGGCGATCTGGCACCCGGTGTTCCGGGTGGCTCTCTATGTAGCCCCGAAAAGTAACCCCATCAAACGGGGTGGTGTGCATGCTTGTCAAAGGCTGCCGTTTAAGGCAATCCCCCACGGAGGTATCTTACACACAGTTGCAACAGATATTGTATTCGTCTTTACTCCCCCATCTACTACTGAGGCCTTAAGCTCATTCCGTGCCTCAAATACC
Organism: Fasciola hepatica; assembly: GCA_948099385.1. Taxonomy (NCBI): domain Eukaryota; kingdom Metazoa; phylum Platyhelminthes; class Trematoda; order Plagiorchiida; family Fasciolidae; genus Fasciola; species Fasciola hepatica. Next base: position 12,876,734 of record CANUEZ040000019.1, read on the forward strand.
GCCCCTGTTTACAATGGTATCTCTCCCCTTCCTCCACTTACCTCTTCAACCCTGTCCTCAATGGAACTTGAAGTTATATTTATCCTAAAATTATTGACAACTTCCAAGCCATCAACTTACTCAGGACATGACGGTGTACTACTCAGTGCAATAAATAACTTTGTACCTGACTTAACTAACTACTACAAAATCTGCTCATCCTGATATTGAACTCCAGCCTTGCACCGGCAAACTGGAAAGGATACTTTATAGTCCCACTCCACAAGAAAGGACACTGCAAGTAGAAACAAACTATCTTCTCAATAACGATACAGCTATGCCCTTTCGGCTTGTGGAAGAATTCTTCAAAGGACAAATTGTAAAGTACCTCTTAAAATAAGACATTATTAAACTACTGACAACAGGTTTTCCTAAGGTCAACCTCCTGCGCATCTTGCCAACTTGCTTTTTCGAGTCTCTTCACAGTCTCTTTACTGCCAAAATTCCATCTCTAGGCGTCACTAAACCCTCAGTACCTTGGACCACTTCCTATCTATCTATTCGTTTCCAGGTTGTCTCAATAAGTGCACACCATTCTATGCCTAAATCGGTTACAGTTGGGGCTATACAAGGCAGCATCCTTGGCTCTCCTTCGTTCCCCCTGTATATGATCGAGGTATTCCCCCAGTGTGTCATAACACTCCATTACTTTTTGCCGATGATGTCAAATTATCCACTAATTCACAGCTGAATACCTTCCCTCGGCTACTGTAAACATCTCTGAAGACATTTGCACTCAACAGATGGTGCTCAACCAGGCAGGTAAATCTTCTTTCTGACAAATGTGGGATACTCACGTGTGAATGCAGCCGACCTCCAGGATCCCCATCCATTTGTGGCTCTTCCATTGCTAGCAAACAGATTGTTCGAGACCCCGGCCTCAATTATTCCTCCACCCTTAACTTCTCGGAGTATTCGGCCCTTCAGGTTGCCAAGGCTACAAAGTGCATAGACACAACATTTTTTCTCATTCCAACTTCCACACTTCATTCTTTCCCCCCCCCATGAACCTCTTGCCAGGCCTCTATAAGAATACTGTCACTTAAGCTGTTCTGGCCAAAGCAGCTTAGACAGATTCGGTATCGAATCTCTCCGAAGAAGTTTTACCGGGCCGCTGATTGGATGAAGCTCAAAACTCAGTAAAAAAACGATGCTTATTTTTTGAACTAGACCTTTCGTGGCCCCGCCCTATAGAACTGAACCTTCTTTCTGTGTAGCATCCTCCATAGCCTGTCATACGCTTCTGATCCATTACACTCCGTGCCTATCTCCACCTATCCGCCACGTTATAAGGTTCTTACCCCCTCAACCCCCTAACCATCGCTAGCTTACCTTCATACTTATTTATCACAGTGTACTCTAACTTATGGAATCAGCTACGGTAAAGCGTACATAGTCCTACCTCCGGCCGTCTACACTAGATACGTTCCTCAAGATTACTCAAGCCCTAATGCTCCTCAAAGCAAACAATCCCTATAGCCAAGTCTACGAGAATGGTTTAGACCTCTGAATTGTGTAAACGCCGGTGGTCCTTTACGGATGAAACTGAGTAAACGTTTTCTTCTAATCAAAAAACTAGTCCCACAGGCTCATTGACTATCAAAGATTCTTATACCGATTCCCTTCTATCCTCAGCAGGGAGCATCCCGAACAGCTTTCCTCTACCTTTTCTTCATATCTAGACCTTCGTTTGCGCGTATTTTTCTCTCGATGGCTCCTAATACTTTGAGGACCATAATGGTCGCCAATCTGGCATTTGTGTCCACCTGCCGATCTGCTATTCACGCTTTACATAGCTGATGTTCCAGTGGCTTCTTTCGGGGTTCCTCTGATGCCTACCTGCCCGGTCGTGGAATGCCAGATACTTACAGGCATTTGGCCACCAATCCCAGTGGTACTGGGGGCGGCCAGACCCTCCCGTTTGGCTAGAGCAAGTCGGGAGTGCGGGACGTCGGCAAAGATAAGCGGGCGCAAAATAGGTTGGCGGATTGCACCTCCTGTCATCTGAAGTGGTTTTTAGGTTGAGCCCAGCACACGGCCAGCTTCACCCAGAGACAGCAGCTGTGGATTAAAAAACTGTCTGATTTGTATTGTTGCATCCCGTAATTGGCTGCAGCGTTCCTTACCAAGATCTACCGCACGGTCGGTTATGTTCCAAATAAACATGTGCACACAATTTTGTTCCGCTCAGAAAAATTTGCTAATTACTGCCACCACCGACATTAATATCCTTCAAAAGGCCTTTAGTCTATCCAACTTGATCATATTGTTACCTTCGTCCCACTTTGCCCAGTTACCAGACTTTCTGCCGCAAAACATACAATTGGCTCACTGTCCATATATCATTATTATGAAAGCCACAGTTGCTGACAAACTCTTGAGGAGATCATCTATCCACTGAGCACTTTGCATGTTCCCACTTTATTTGTCTGAACAAAGCCACCATTTGAATACCGTTTCTCTCACCTGTCAGCAACATCGTAAAGCACGGAGTGGTTCTCCTTCCAGTGCTCCATCTGCGTGACACCAGCCCTCTGTTTTATTGTTTCATGTCGATCTTTCTCCAGCATCTCCAGTCATTCACTCATTTGCATTTCCTGACGGTCGCGTTGGTAGTAAATTAATAACAATTCAGAATATCGATTGTTCAATTGCATGCGCACTGTTCCACGCCAGACGTTCTTCAGTTTATCCATTCATGAGAGTTTCCTGTATGAAATACTTCCATATGATTCCACTAGTTTTCTATATTTTCATCTTCATCGTTCACTTTGTAACCACCTTTTGACGCCCCCGTGCTATTCGCCAGGGAACCCAGATGAATCCTTCATTGAATCACATTTCACGCATCCATTAACTTCAGTCTCTTTCTTACTCAGTAGTGGCGGTCGGACCGCTGCCGCACTGTCCATTATGCTCTATTCCCACACATATAGCTCGAAATTAACTACACTTAATTCAGGTTACGGATAATCCATTTGTTTCCCCAGTGCCTCAGGTTGAACCTTCCCCAGCCATCCAACTATCTGTGCCTTTGACAGTCTCAATAATGCCTTATTTCTAGTTGATTCCATCGGATACCCAACACGCGCCACTATCATGCCAACTCCGTCGTAACCTTCTATTCCCCAAGTCAACCTCCGGGTCAACTCACCTGTGTTTGAACAACATTTCCCTCAACCTTCATCTATTGCCAAATTTTCCATCAATATTCCACTATTAGGCATCTACTCCGAATACCACTTTGAAGACAATTTCCTTGATTCCTTGCTGGGACTGAACTATATGTGTGCCAGATTTCTGACTGTCCCATTTTTCCCCCATGTCTCATTTCAGGCTCTTATAAGCATATCCCGTTGTGCGGTCACCTGCAGGTCTTATAAGTTTTACTTATGCTCTATCTCTACATGACTTCATAAGAAGGGTGTATTTTGATGCTTTCGAGCAGTGCTTCATCGATTCACACAATTCAAAAACCAAAACAAGATTGATCTACAGTTTCCACGATACAGGATTACAAAAGTAACAACATTGCAAAATGTGTACAAACCTCTAACACGCAATAAGTAAGAAAGAATGCACGAGTCAAGTTCACGTAATGAAAAAGATGGGCACGTGAGTCACACTGGTTCAAGCGGGAAATGACGAAGTTGCTCATCGGAGGCGAATAAATTGAGGTAGGTTAGCAAACATTTAAGCGGTACGAAATGATAAAAAGGGTACATTTTTCTCGGCGTTGGTCGAGTGGCTCGCGCAGCCTCTTGGTCATGGTGTAACAAGTCACTCAATAAGATGAAACATGTACAGATTTTAGGAATAAAAGTCAACAGCTTTGGCAAAAGAATAACGTAGCCAGCCAAAGTTTGAGTGGATCACTCTAATAATGGTTTTATGCTGCATTTTTGAGACAGTTTTGAGTTCGAGCTGGTGAACCGTAGGGATACCGAGAAGATAATTAATACAAAGTACTAAATGTGCCTTATATACGAGAATGATGCAATCCATGGAAAAAGAGGCTTGCTGGGGTTCTGCGAACAAACTAAGTTCTGAACAGGAGGAAAGATAAAAAATAACTTACATGGAAGTATACTCGGGAAAATCAAAGCGCATGAAGAAAATAGCAATCCATGAGGGTGGCGCAAACTCTGAATGAAGGGTCTACCGGGGTTTAGTAGACGGGCTGGGTTTTGAAATTGGGAGACATGAAAATGAATTATATGAAAGTGCACTTGGGAACGTTGATGAGTGTGGAAACAGCAGCAGTCCATAAAAAGGTGAGTTTAATTTCAGAACTACTAACCTGTATCTTTCAAAAATGAAAAAGCGCAACTGTAGGGTCCTAGAGAAGTGGAAAGTCAGTTTTCAGCCGGCTACTATTTGGGGGGAAAATGAACCGTTGCCTCGGGTACTAAAGTGGAAAATCCCCTCATGGAATTGAGCGTTACAGTGCTGTTTCACTGAATATATGTATGTATATATATTGATGCACTGAGCCTCAGTGTTATTCTGCGTCATTACCGCTAATTTTCAAAATCCTGTAGGTATGGTTCGTCTAGCGGGGTAAAGAATGTGTCAGTCAGTCAGCCGAGTGCGGATAGATATGACGGACTAATCTGATGGCTGGTACTGACCGGTAAATTAACAGGTTGCGCGTGAACTGTTACTTGTATTGGCTACGATGGTGATATCGACAGGAGAGGCTTTGCTTTGGAAAACGCTAAACGATCTGATAAGCAGTTGGGGGTATTTTCTGTCGAGTGGCTTAACTGCAGTACCAGTTGCTACGAGAGGTTCCATTTGGGTCTCTGTCGGTAGGAATCAAACTGTCATCCTTGGATATCCAGTTTGGCGACTGGGACGGTGGGGGAGGGCGAACCTGAAATACATGAGGATTCCGGTCTGGAAGTTGTTCCAGCTAGGGGTTATGGTGATAGATGACGACAATAATAATGAATTGGTTGTGGTTATGCGAACAAGCAAGGACGAAGTTTCTTTTCAGTGATCTGTGTCACCTACTTCACATCCTTGCTAAAGTAGGCTCACAGGCTAATACGCTATACCGCTACAGGCTAGCAAAATTGCGTGCACCAGTTAGGCAACTGTGTATGTATTCCACAGGATTATTGGTTTGTAAGTTGGCTTGGCGGGGCTCGGATACTAATAAAAACCTAAGACTTTATGGTTAACAGGAATGATAAATAGTAACACTCAAAGCCGTTTGTTGACGCAGAATTCAGTTCAGCACCAAGGCTGTAAGATAAGTTTGAAAGAACAGCATATGAGTGAATGGGACTGGTACACTGCTAGCATAGCACTATATTTGTTACTGTCTCTTCTGATATAGTGGTTATTCTATACTGAATAGTTTTTGAGAAGCTTTTGGGGTAGAAAGAACTCTCAGGACGTCAGTGGTGATGCATGAGAGGAAAGCTATCTCGTGCCAAAAAATGTAGACGTAAGTTCGCCTATGCTCCTACACGATGGTGTCAGCGTACTGAGATTATACTCGAGTGTGAGCAAGGAAATCTGATTTAGTGGTGATTACTTGGTTACCGCGGTATCTTTGTCGTCGTAAGTATATTGCAAAGCAGGATAACACCGATATGAGGTCCGATTTGGAGAACCGTGAGAGGTGAGAGCGGGCTTGGGCCGAATTTTCTTCAGAGGAGCTAGCGCCAACGGTCTACATTCAGTGTTCATTGTAGGCAGCACTAAAGCTTACTTCAGGTAGGGGGTAGAGCGATGCGCATCCACATTAAGATAATGTATACTATGGAGTATTTTCACGAAGCCTGGTTTTGGAGTAGTTTATGAGGGATTTTGCGCAGTTATTTTTTGGAATGACCCCTGGACCTCGTAGTTTATACCGACAATAATCTCGGCAGCTTGTACTGCGCCGGGATGTTCCCACCAGGGGCATATTTTCTACCTATCTTGCCCTTTAGTCCGTCCCGTCGGACAAAGCCACGTAGGCTTTCACGATTCCGCTTGGCTCGGACGTAAAGCTCTTTAGATTTCGGCCGGATATTTGGGCTCCGGAAGCTGACTCATTCATCAAGACAATAACCACTACAGACAAGCAAAATTCCGATTATGCCGGCAGCAACGAATTCGAAAACAATAATCACTCCAAAGTTGCAGGCAAGATCCCCACAGAACAGATTCTTCAATAAGGAGGAGGCAATTTTACGACTGACCCATAGCCACCTGTGTGGGTCATTTAGAACGGCTTGAGCTGGTCTGGTTGTTCTGTTTGATCGTCGCTGGTGGCACGGAAGAGGGTCATCACCGAGGCCAAGTTGCGAACAACAGATCGAGGCCAAAATGTGTTGGCCTTCTTGGGAGGGGGATCCGTGAACTCCTTCCGCGGTGACAGACCTTTATACACGCCTAAGGACCTCTTTATCTGAATGATTACCAAATTTTGTTTCCCTGCCAGCTCCGCACGTGTACATTCTCTGCACTTGTTGGTTTCCCTCCAATACACACATTATTCTGCTCCAGTATTTCCAGCAGCACTTTTTTACGCACCAACAGATATAATCCTCATCGTGTCATGGACCGAGGACCAATGGCTATTGTCTCCGCGGAGTTAGATCCTGAATAATTTCAGGGGAGATTCAATGGCCCTTCGTCTTAAGTGGAGTGAGATGATCTGTGGCGTTGAGTCTAAAGAGTGTTTACAGGATGGATCAGGGCGACACCACGATTCGTCTGAACTTCATTGCAATATAGGTTCCCATTAGTTGCAAAGTTACTTCATCAAATCTCTCAATGCGTGATATCTCTCACTGATAACGCTCGATGAGATTTCGCGTGTCCTTTCCGTTTTGGCGGCGGCTTGACCGAATAAGCACCATAATTGATTGTGCATTTTGCCTTTATATGAAAACCCTTGAACACAGCCGCGTGCCATCTTGTTCCCATTGGTATGTTGTACAGTGTATCCACTTTTCTTCCATCTGAATGCGTACCTTATTTTGGAAGGTGCATTGAACGACTGTCATATACGAGATACCTAACGATTTAAGGTGTGTCATCAGGTAACCTAACCATCCATATCGTGTAACAGAACCTTATATCCAGAGACTCTGTTTTTCTTTTTAGTCTAGGGCCTAAAGCCCGGCTTCCCCTTTCGGTTGCTTACGGGAGAGCATTCTCACTCCAACTCCGTGCACGGGATTATCAAGCATGCAGTAGGACGAGTTCTGGACGCGCCCCTGTTGGAAGCCGTTACCTGTCCTGTTGACAGTGAAACAAAGAAAGGATTCCAGGACATAAATGCTTGGTAAGAAGCCGAGGCTCACATTTGCAGGAATACTGATATAGTACTGATTTCTGGCAATGATATTCGTTGCAACCCCAGGCTTAAACCCCAAAGATGCCATACGCGTAAAAATGTCCGGCTCATCTTCCTCATACACGGAGATCCTTGAGTTCTTACCCGCTGATCTAGAGCTTTGCCGCTTCCACGTGAGATCACAGTTTTGACTGGCCCACATAACCAGCTTTTCTACCAAAACTACATAAATGGTGAGGCACTTTCCACAAGACCTGGTCCCAGCGGTCAGGTAATGTTATTTAACCTGCCCGATGAGAGCCCGCACGATAAAACGATGGGGGCCATACCGAAAAGACAAGGTTTGTGAATAGAACGTCGGCTGACACAGCCGGTTTCTGGCATCAAGTTCGGCGGCTATTGCACTTAAACACCGAGGCGAATTCCTCATTTTATGCGGGGACAGGTCTCCATTCTCAAAGGGGACGACGCAATGCTACGTGTCCTCTGATGGCGAGCACTTGCGGATGACGTTGAAGCCATTTAAGCCGTTTTCGGGAATGAGTCGGCCATAGATGAATTAAGTTAGGCCACTGATCAAGTAAGCGCACATTCCCTGTGCAGCACTAAGCTAAGGGCCTTGAAGCTGACCATGTGAACACCGTGGTGCGTTTGGCTATATATATGAAGTTACTTTCCCCCCAAGCTAACTCGCTAAAAGCACCGCGATCACATTTCTTATCTCACAGAGCAGGCGGCCCCAAAAGTTCAAGTCAATATAGCTCTAAAACCCCGGCTTATGTTGGTATTACCATCATCACGGTGTTTAAATAGAAAAATGCACCAAGCCACGCATGCATTAATCTGAGTATCAGGGAAAAACATGGGCCGGCCTGCACACAGAAATCTGTCAGGCCTTTCCGCTCACCCTCGCCTATATTTTGTGGCCGATAGATTATCACGAACATCCTTCTCAGTAGACCCCAGTACACAGGCAAGCGCCGTTCAACGGTACACCGCAGACCGCCTCGGACAACTGAACACAGAGTACGTGGCAACTAATAAGACACATATAAAAACTGATGGTATACTTTCATCCACACTGAGCCTGGGTTTACGCTGTAATCTAAAATGGGCATTTATTATTGCTCACAATCTTCGTCCGATCATTCGCATTGACCTTCTTGGACGCCTCAACCTGAAGGTTGATCCGTCCGGCTCTCATCTTTCGAATGAGACTACCAGCGCCTCAACTGACCACACTCCTCCAACAGAGCCCCTGCTATCTCCAGTTTTCGTTACTTTTGGTGCTGCGGACGGCTACCGGGGGCCCTAGCGGGCGTTTCCTGGACTAATTTAACCTACCAGCGAGCTGCCACTGGTGTGGATCAAGGTACTGCCCCATATAGTCACAGATGATCCGCTGACCCGTCGCTGCGCCAGGCACTTAGCACTAGACAAGATAAAGACAGCCATAGAGGAGCTTCAGCGCACTGGATCTTGGTATTACGAGACTACCCGCAATCCCGTAAACCTCTTTAATACACGTGGTACTGAGAAAAGCCTGTTGACGACTGGCGACCCTGTGACGACCATAGGGCTCCAAACAGTAGCACTACACCTGGTCGCTACCTGCTTCCGTATATCCCAGACCTCACAACAAATTCAAGTGTTCGCAATATTTTCAGTCGCAGAGATTTTATTCGCGCATACAATCAAGTTTCCAGTGATCCTGGTGGAATACCAAGGACAGCTGTATTCACATTGTTTGACCTAAAGGAGTTCCTCTAATTGACATTCGATCTTTCCAAAGCGACAGAAAGATTCCAGCGATCATCGGGTCAGGTCTACCGAGATTCCGAGGAGGTTAAAACACATGTTAATGACATATCAGTCTTTATGCTATCTCCGGCGACCACTCTGTGCACTTATGAACACTTTTTACAGGTTTTTCACAGCAGGAGTAACTGCCAAAGTAGTAGAATTTTCATTTGGCCATAAAAGTATTACTTACCTTGGCTCCGAGATGTGAACCACGGGGTACTCTCCCGTAAAAGATAAAGAGCAGGTGATTCCCGAATATCCTGCCCCACAAAATCCTCAAAGCGCCTCTAGGATTCGATGGTTTGATCAACCTCTACCATTGTTTTATTCATGTTTGCTCCCAGTTGATGCTTTTTCTCACTCAGTTAATTTGCTTTGGGGCCGGAACACTGAAATTTTTCAGGAATGGTCGTTCCTCTTTTGTCAAACTAGGGCAGGCTGCCGCCCTCATAGCTACATTTGCAAATCATCTACTAAAAGCTCCCCTGGCACTATCAACCAATTCTTAGTACCTGGATATTGGTGCTTTTCTGCGAAGAGCACGAGGGTAAAGGCAACTTATAAAGTCTTCTCCAAGCATCCGCAGCCGGCCGAAACCAGGTACGGCACACTCGGTAGGGAACTCCTCTCACTTTGCCTGACTATCCATCGTTTCCTGCACGCACTGAAGGTAGACAATTCACCGTATTCGAGGATAACCAGCCAATCATCTTTGCTGCTCGGCCAACTACGGGAACCCCATCACCCGAAATACATCACTCGGTTCACAGAGGACGTACGACACATCACAGGTGAATTTAACCCCGAGGCAAACGCTATTTCTTGGGCTCACCTCATTACACTAACCAGTGGCTCTCACTTAGCTGCCCTTGCCTCAGCCCAAGTACATGGGCCAAAAGTCGAGCAGCTACGTCACAGATGCCCTCCTTAGCTCAAACAAGTGATACTTAGCTCATGGAAGGACACGATTATGTGCGAGGCGTTGCAAAACGCCCCCTTCCTTTAGTAACACTCGCTCTCAGGAAGGGCTTCGTTAAGGCACTGCACGGATTGAAAAATCCCGGCTTACAAGCCTCTGTTCAACTCGTGATTCAGCATTTCGCGTGGCCAAATATAACTGAGGATACAAGCTTATGGGCAAGTAATTATAATAATAATGGTATATTTCTGGACCGTGGTCGAGAAACACGCATTTAAGCACGATCAGAGTTTACAATATCACTGAATGAGATGGAAAGTTCACAAATTTCAAAGAGGGATTTGCACATCACAGCAACAATGGACTAAGGCTGGGGAGAGTTTCAGTGAAGCAAAGCGACAAGAGAATACACGGCGAGGACAAATTAACTTCGAGTCAACTGCGGCAATAGTAATGAATCCGCCGGATGTAGGAAAGTTCAGACGGACATCGGCTTAGGAGGCGGAAAATACGATATTCACAAGAATGATGCAAGAAAATGGTCAGTAATGCACACTCACGTTCACTTGAAAAGGTAATTGCCGTTGAGACAAGGGAGGCAGGGAAGAACTTCGTGAAGTTTCGTAGAGGAATACTAATTTTCATAGACTTGCGGATGTGAAAATGAATAGTACCCCTTGAAAAGGTGGGACAATTCCCGTGAGAATTAGTGTGTGTCATCTAGTGTCGGGAGCCTGCAGCTGGTGGATGATGAGTGAAGTTCCAGGAAGAAATAATCATCCATCGGAATGCAGTGTCCGCGAGGAATAAAATAAGCCAGGACAAGAGTTAAAACCTTTGAAATAGGCCAGGTTACGCTGGTAAATTGACGAATACATCATTCTGTTGAGTTTCTTGTGGTTTTTCTGGGTCTGTATTGGGCATTTTTGGGCAAGGGTTGGTTGCGGTTCGTGTTCGCTGTTTCATCGTGGGAAGGAGGAGGGCATCGCGGAATCTGGACCGATCACTACTTAATTAGGAGTCCTCGCACGGTGGTTTAAATTGCCTTGATATCGAGGTCTTGTAGCAAGAATTCCTCAGCAAGCCTCAGCAGGGCATATGCAGCAATACTAGGTTTTCTTTTGGGTGAAACCCGGTGGCTAGACCGTATCCGCGGTAGCCGGCCTTTGGTGCGAGTGTAGACGGGCAGTGAAAATGATAGGCTGTCTGCGCGTTGTACTACGGCAAGGCAGCCTGATAGCCAGGTGGTTCTGAAAATAAAAAAGGAGGATCGCAGTCTGGGAGATGTTCCAGCCGAGGGTTAGCGTGAGCAAAATAACGGATAAGAGTACGGAGGTTGGAAATGAGGCACAATGGTCTCAGTGAAGTGAGGAGTCGTTGGTATTGTAATTCGGTGTTCGTGAGGGCTAGCTGCGCTTGCACTACCGGGCAAAGTTATTGATTATCGATTCGGCCGTTCACCGGGAAGTCTTATCTTTCGGGGTTAATTAAGCCGTGGAGGTGCCTTTGGACTACAGAGTGTGAGGGCTACGTGGGGAAGCAGCTGGGCAGCACGAAGAACCTGAATGGCAAGTTTGCACAATAGGTATAGGGGATATATGACAAATCATACAGTGGTGTTTTGCAGATCACAAGGAGGTCCCCAGTGCACAAGCGCACCAAGATCCTGCCGAAAAGTCCACTGCGCTCGATGCACAGTTTCGCCATATGTATTCGGTGCGGTTGTCTACCTTGGTAGGCCCAGTCGTTTTGGAAATTTCAGAACAAAGTTCGCCCCCTCCCATTTGAGCCCATTTCTAACTATACTGACTTTATCATGAATATTGTCAACTAACCCCACCACTGATAAAAGCACTTCCTCAGGCAAGGCTGTATTTTGCATGAGACAAGATAATTCCCTCTCTGTGGACAGTGTCCCATTCCTCAAGCAGGACGAAACGGTCATTCATAACGCGCTGTCAAACGATGCACTAGAAAGTGCAGTCCGATGTCAAGCTGCAGAGATAGCTAAGCTAAAGGCCACTGTCTTCACCATTAGGGAAGAGATACACGGAATTTTAATTCAAGTAGGATCCACAGAGGCAGCCAAACGGTTTACTTCCCCAGGCAAAAAGTTCGAGGGAGAAATAAAAGGGCGCAGGCGAGTATCCATTGACGAGCCATTTCACCTAAGGCTCCGCAGCAGGAGAGCTAAGGCACAAACCCCACAAGAAGCAGATCCCAAGCTCAGGGCGCTGCCCGTCGTCCAGGTAACTTGCCTGAGGACCGAGCTTCATGTCTACCATCAGCTGTCCCCTACTCACTCCATCTCCCGTGGCGGAAAGTAACCCCAGTAGTAGACCTATAGCTACTGAACATCTGACGCCTACAAAAAGTATCCAAGACAACAACATTGCCAATAAGACCGTATTAACGGACGAGACTCATCCATCCTCGAGTCCAGACACAAACCTACAACCTGATTCTGCTGAATGCTGCAGTGAAGAGGTAAGCGTGCCAGGAAAAGTCTCTGGAGTGGTCATGCAAAACAAGATCACGGACAAGATAAATCAGAGTAGTGAATCACGCAGTGCTAACAAAAGTGAGCCACAAAAAGTAGCCTATCCTTTTCGAAGACTGAAGGATTTGAACCGTCGTCTGGTAGGATACCTCCCAAGTTACTAGACTTCGACACTTACCAGTCTCCCCAACAGATTGTTCACCCTCTATCCCCCGAATATTTTCAGCTCCCGACTCCCCCAGGACCTCCTTCTCAACCCCAGCTTTCACTCTTTTCCTCTCCTTAGACCCCAAATCGGTTATCTCTGGCGATTCTGCAACAACTGGGCATGTGCTCAAGTGTTTTTAAGCAATTGCCTGAGTGTGTTGAATAAGATCCCGGAGCTTCGGCAGCTTGTAGTGGATAAGGAGCCTCAGATCATAGCCCTCACAGAAACCGTGCTCACCTTGTTATACTTGATGCCGAAATATCCATTCCGGGATGCTTCGCAGGACTCCATCAGAGATCGTGCCGATGGGGTAATCATATGCTACGATAACTCTTTCCCTCCTCCCACTATATTAACAACTACCTTTTCAAGTATTAATTGTTTGTGGGCTGTGTTTACCCTCTCTAGGACAGACACCCTACCGCTTGGTGTAGTCTATCGTCCTCCCGCATGCAATTCAACTGCTAGCCTAGGTCTCATAGACTTATTAGGCTCCCTCAAAGCTACACAGACCTCACCCATCTGTTAGTCACTGATGACTTCAGCTCACCCAGTACCGACTGGCAAAGAGCTGATGCCTCTGATGTCACCTTTGATAAACCCCTCCTAGGTCTCGTACACAAGAACTCATGGGTACAGAAAGTAAAAGATCCGACCAAAAGTTGCACAGGACACGCCCCGTCCCTACTAGACATGGTCATCACCAGTGAATGGTTCCAAATAGATGTGGTGCACTACTTGCCACTTCTCGGTAAAAGTGATCACATTCTCATTGGTTTCGATTGCATTGTAAAGTGGCTTTCCCTTCCCTAAGAACTCAAGGTTTTGAGGTCCTTCAAAAGGATCAATTTTGACTAAGTCAGTGCATTTATTCGCTCCCAGCTAAACTCGACTAATGGCAACCCAACCCACCTTATACCAGTCATCGTGGTGGCGTTCAGGAAAGGCTGATACGATCGACTAGGAAAATACTCACAGCCCCGACCTCACAACAAACCCTCGATGACGAGACGCTGACTACTTTACTAGCAGAACGCATATTGAACAACAGACCCTTGGTGCCGATCGTCCCAGACCCGGAAGGCGAACCGGCACTCACCCCCAACTACCTGTCAATACTTCGGTCAAACTCAGGAGCAACCACACCGAAAACCCTTCGTGGGACATACATCGTTGGATGGAAGCAAGTGAACCACCTGGCACAGGCTTTCTGGAAACGACGGACGAGGGAGTATTTACCGACACTGCGACTTCGGCAGAAGTGGATCTTCAAACAGAGGTCGTTCAGACATGGCGATGCGGTCATCCTCGTGGAGAGCCACTTACGAATAGAGGAATGGCCGATTGGAGTGATCAAGGACTGTCGTACAGAAAGCGATGGCCTCGTGCGCACGTTGGTGGTGAGGAGGAACAAAGGAGACGTACTGCGAGATATCCGTAAGATATGTCTGCTTGAATTTGACAGTGGCGTGGGCGAGGTCGACGCTACAGACCAAGCTATATCCATGTCTGCTGATACCAGATGAGGCTGAATTCATTTATTTATTCCTCACGCATTCGCCCGTAGGACCCAAATCTCCATACCGTCTTTGAAGTATATTTGTGTTAAATCTCATACGGCGTTCACGATTTACTATGGAGTCAGTTGTCCAAATCTTAGCTTATCACAGGACGACATTGCATGTAGAAGTAGCGGAGTTTAGGTCACGCACACATGCTCACATTTTACTCGTTTATGCCACGCAATCCCCGTCAAACAGTTACAGTGCCCACAGCCTTTCGCTGACGTTGCAGAAAGCCCTTCTTTGATGTGTGGTGACACTTCATTCCATTATACACCCAGACACATACACACATACCAGATGCACGCTATGTCCCGCAACTCCTATCAGACATGTGATGGTGTCCGCAGTTTGCTTTAGCTGACGTTACTGAAATGTCTTTTGCATATGTGGAAGCAGCGGTGATTACATCATATACACACACACAGCCAGGGCAGGACGGCCTTTCCAAGGACAGCATATATGCGCCCCCTTCACGCCCGATATCGGCCATTTGTTCTCGTGGAAGATGTAGAATAGCCTCGCGTCTATGTGGCCAACGGATTAGGTGCCACCACGAGTAGAACGCTGACGACAAGCATTAGGCGCGCACTGACAGCAGGGCCTAGATAGGTGGGAAGAATCAGAACCTTTATACCAAACCTTTGACTCTGCTAAGGATTCGGGAGGATTTTGGTGGGTGGTGTAACGACCGGTCGTGGAAAGTCACCCAAAGACCCTTGCGAGTCAGTGTTTTTTCCTGACATCACTCACTTGCTTACACTGTTGACGTGTCTTTACGAACTGATTGTTTTTATGGACCAATTGTTGTTTGTTCGCACCCAGAGCGCTACTTTGTCATATCCTTGTTCTGGACCTGCGTGACGCACGTGCTCCTTGCTCGCACGCTGCAATTCGGTTTCTCATTTGTTGAGTCCTTGTGATCTCATTATTGAGGTTTGTATCTCTTTGGTGTCATTGTTCACTCAATAATCTAGTATCGTAGAATATCACGGGTAATCGCCTTTTGATTTCCGGGTCAGTTGCGAAATTGGCTACTCATTGCTCAAACGTGTCTTACAGGTTACTCTAATGACGAGATGGCAGAGAATCTCAAGCGGTTGGTTTCCTCAGCTGATAAGCTATTTGTCCCCAGAATTCGTCTTTCACCGACCGCTAAGCGGCCCCTCCCTCGCCCCATTAGGCGCATTCCAGACGAACGCGCACGCTTCTTTGCTAGATACGAAGCCACAGGTCCTGCGCGCGATGCATAAGGCTCCAGGGTTTTCCATAACAAATGCGAAGGCAAGATGAAATCCCATCAAAATGCAGTCCAACGATCTGTACTTGCTCGAGCACGGACCAATAAGACATTTTTTTCTTTCAGTACATGCGCCGTCTAGGGAGCACAGCTCCGACGCCACTAGCTCTCAAAGATAGTGCCGGATCTCCTTATGCTCCTTATGCCTCGCTTTTTCGGCGATGTGATGACGATGGAGTTTTCTCCAGCAGCTGGAAAGAAGCAGTCATCGCACCCACCTATAAGAAGGGTAGTAGACATCTTGCTTCCAGTTAAAGACCCATAAGTCTAACTAGCGTCACCAGCAAAATTTTCGAGCGAATCCTCAAGAGTGTGGTTCCTTCACATCTGCATAGAAGTTCGATCTTCTCCCCGTCCCAACATGGGTTTCTTCCTGGCAGATTATGTATCAACAATATGCTTACTGTCATGGATAGTCTAACGAAGGCCTACGATGGTGGCCAGCTCTCACACGCTGTATTCATCGATTCTGCTAAGGCCTTCGACAAGGTCCCCCATGCCCCTCTTCTTAATAAGCTGCAGACATACGGGATCACAGGCACCATGTTGGACATCTTACGCAGCTTCCTTACCGACTGCACCTTTGTAGTTAAAGTCGGGAATGTTTGATCTCAGCCCTCCGCAGTATCAACTGGGGTCCCCCAAGGGTCGGTCTTAGGTCCTCTCCTTTTCCTGATCTGCATGAACGATCTTCCGACAGTCCTTCCTGTGAACATTGCAATGTATGCAGACGACGTAACCCTCTGGAGTTCAAGCTTTGAAAACCCGCAAATTGCAGTTGATGAAACAAAATGCTGGTCCGAGGATTGGAACCTCACAGTTAACGATGACAAATGAACAAGCACGTCTTTCTGCAGAGAGACTGGTTACACGTTTTCCATTAACGGAGCAACCATACTGCCTAGGGTTGACGAAAACAAGGTGCTCAGTTTCTGGTAAGATTGTAAATTGTCCTCCTCCCATCATCACCAACTTGCGAGCAAGTCTGCCTTTCGAGTCCTAAATATGATTCGAAGGTCCCTCCCGATCATGTCCCGGGACGGTTTCCCCGTCGCTTCTGGTACGCATATCTGTCCCCTGCTGGAGCATGTTAGTCAAATAGTGCATTCTGGTTTCGTCCGAGATCGTACGATCCCAGAAGAGGTTCAGAGGGCTTCCATCAACGTGGTATGGGGTCTGTCTCACCTAGCTTATCCCGTCCGTCTCAGATTCCTAAATCTCTATCCCCTTGACTTAAGACGCGTAAGAAGTGATCTGTTTTCAATGTTCCACATTTTTGAATCAGGTCAAAGCGACTGCTTCTCCGTCCGTACAGCTTCTTCTCCCCGTGCTCAGAGCAGAAAGGTTTTTAAACCGAGACCGCACGCTTCTCAACGAAGTAACTTTTTAAGCCACATGGTTATTACTCTGTGGAATGCTCTTTCGAAAGATATTGTTCTCTCGCAGGACAAAACTGTCTTCAAGAAAAAGTTGGACTTCTACGTGGGTCCCTCCAAATAATTCCTTGTCCAAAATAAAAAGTGACGTAGAAGTGTTTTATTGCATTTCCATTCCACTATATGTTTATGAATGTCACACCTCCATTCCGCTTAAGGCACGGTTCATAGTCAGACACTGCATGATGTTATGTATATTGTTTTTGTTGCCGCTCCCTCCTCGCCACCTTTTCCCTTTACTCTCTTGTCAGTTCGGTGAATCCGATGGACGATCAAAGATTTCCTCGACAACTGGGACAATTGGGCTCAAAGTCTCGAACCCATATGATAATTCAAGGCTTCAAAACTTCAAGATATACAGGCCCTCTGTCTCCCTCTAGGGGACTCACTCACTTGTTGGCATGCATCGACCTTTTTCTAGGTGGGCTGAGGCCGTACCCTCAAGTGACTTCTCATGCGAAACAATGGCACACGCTTTCCTAGAAAGATAGCTAGCCCCGTTCGGGTGCCTTGCTACAGTGATCACCGGTCGAGGAACCCACTGCCAGTGTTCTTTTACTTCCACGATAGATGCATCAAGATGTAAACAAGTAAGAACTACGGTGTACGGTTTGAATGAACGTTTCTATGGACAACTCACAACATCTTCGAAAGCTTATGCGGGGCACGAGACTGGTCCTTTTTTCTCGTTAGGGATTAGCAGTCCAGTGAAAGCAGAACTGCATTGAACACCAAAACAGTTATAATTTAAGTGTCCGCCCCTGTTTCCAGGGAAGCTGATCGCATAGCAACCTTCTCATCTTTTTAACTATTCCGACTCCATGGGGTGCCTACCCAGAATATGCGAGAAGTTGGACTTTGTCTAGGCAGGCGGCGTCTCACCTTCTAAGTGGGGTCGTACTATAGCCACGCAAATAGGTACGAACACCTCCGGCTTCCGGCAAGACAAACCTGATCGCAGCCTAAAGGGCTCCCCACGAGTCTTATGAGCAGCAGCTTTGCACTGCTTCGACCATTTGAAGTCACTGTACATGATGGTCCCAAGGTCTTTAACCCTACTGACTGCCTCTACGGTGAATCGCCCTTTGTCACGAGCGACAGTTAGGCTCCTGTTGCCCTTGACAACAAATGGCTTTTTTCGGCGTCCAGAGGTAAGTCACATTTGTATGCCCAGTTCAGGACGGTACTTGTTTCCCTGCCCAATTCTGCCCTATCCCCAGATCCAACAATCCTAACATCGTCCGCAATAATAAAGCTGGGCGAATAAAAAGCGGACGTCAGGTCATTAATAAATAACAAGATTAGGACCGGGCCTAGGACGGATTCCTGAGGTACACCACTGGTGATGCTCACCAAACTGGAGCACCTGTCCCCCACTTTGACGTTAAACGTCCTGTGGGAGAGGAAGTCCTCCAGCCACCTATATACTGGCCCACCTGTGCCAAACGTCTCCATGTTGCATAGCGAAAGACGATGATTACCGGAGTCGAACACCTCGCTAAAGTCCAGGTAGCATACTTCAACTTCCTTACCTTCGTCCAGTCGTCGAGTCATTTCATCTAAGAAACACAGGAGATTGGTCAGGCAAGATCTATTTTTTAGGAATCCATGCTGCGCCGGACTTAACATGGAGTGCTCCAGAAAGTGCTGGCAGATATGATCTTCTCAAGGACTTTGCATAGGATGCCAGTTGGGCTTATCGGCTTGTAATTATGCACAGCCGACTTGGGCCCACTCTTATGTATTGCCACGACTGCCGCGACTTTCAAGTCCTGAGGCAGCTTTCCCTGGTCCAACGTGGATCTGTACAGCCCGCATACCGATGGAGCCATGATATCCGCCAACGGCTTGATGATAGCTGGATGAACGCCATCTGGGCCCGCTGACTTGTGGCTGTTTAACTCGTGTAGGTACTTACGCATGCTTTCCTTTGAGAGGTCTAGCTCGTTTAACTGAAGAGATGGGTGCACCAGAGTCAGATCTACTCGTAACCCACTATCCATTCTATATGCACTACCAAAGTATTCACCCAGGGCGTCTGCTTTGCCCTGGTCATCAGTGACAGTACCATAGTCTTTAGTGGATAGCAGACCTATGGCATTTCTTGTCGAGCCTTCAGACTGCACATAGCTGTAGAATGTTTTCGGCCGTTGTCTTACAGACTGGGCCAATTTGAGCTCAAATTCCCGCTTGGAAGTTCTCAAAAGGCTTACAGCCTCGTTTCTCAGCTTCGTATAGCGGTTCCAGGCTAGCTGACTGCCGGAAGATTTGTACTGGTTCCAGGAGCGGTTTCTACGTCTGATGGCCTTGGCTATTGCAGCCTTCCACCACATGGGTTTGCCCTCCCCACTCCTTCGTTTTAAGGGCACGAACTCTTCCTGTGGGGCGGTCAGAAATTCCTTTATGGTTTGCCAGCGCTCCTCGACAGTAGCCTCCTCCGTCGTGTCCCAGGTCAAACCCATCGCTCTGTTACGAAGCTATCTATGTCCATACTACCGAAATGTCTGACCAGCCTTGAAGGTACCTTGGGTTGCCGCATGCATAGAACTATTTTGACACACATGTGGTCACTCTTGCCCAGCGGTGCACAATAATGCAGTCCAGACACATCGTTGGGGATGTTCGTTATAGCTAGATCAAGCAAGGATGGTACGCACCCAGTCCTATATCTAGCATTTCCCCTAATATGCTGCTGCAACGCACTGACATGCAGCCATTCTATATAGGCTTGCTCCTCCGATCCCGACACGCAGACCTCAGCCACCCAGTCGATGTGCGGGAGATTGAAGTCACCCACTGTGAGGGTCATTTGTGCGTCCTTAGCCAGTTCAGTCAAAGTCCGCAGTAAACAAACGTCCTCTTCGTGGTTAGTGCTTGGTGCCCTGTAGACACAGACGACGTTAACACATCTGCCTGGAAGGATGATCGTAACGGCGCATGTTTGGATATTGCGAGTGCACATCTTGGTCTGCGTCTCAAGGTGGTTTGTACCTGACCTAACGAGGATGGCTACTCCACCACCAAGGCGATCCTGTTCTCGATCCTGCCTTTAGACTGCAAAACCGTTACTTATTAGGCCTGGCACACGGTCTTCTTCAGAAAGCCACGTTTTCGTGACGGCAACTATCGACGCTTTTTGCTCGTCAGCGGTTTTGGCGAGTTCCGCCCATTTGTTTCTAATACTACACGCGTTAGTATATAACACCATCGCGTTTGCTCCGTCGACTAGGTGTCTTTCTCAGGCGCAGCGCCTGAGAGGATGACACGTTTTTTGCTTTGGATGTCCCCACTGGTGTGCATGAAGCCGGCTGACGATCCAGAATTTCCGACGACTCCCAATCCATCTCTATAGGAGTCACCGCAACATCCAGACTGGCAGGGGTCGCACTGTCATCTATCTTCGGACAGTACTGCCAATTCTCGTCTTCCAGCGCGTCTTCAATTACAACTATTTGCAACCCCGCACGTGGTTTCATTACTTTTGTCGGGGTCGGTGTCGGTGCCTGAGAGCCGAGTACGGCATTTCGCTGAACTTTTTGGTTTCTCACCCGCGCCCTGGCTGGTCGAGCAAAGTTACGTCCCGGAGCTAGACCGCCAGGCCTTACTTTAAGCTCGTCCGGCACAATCCAGCATCTACCTTTGGTAATGTGAGCCACTATTGATGCCCTCGCCAGCAGTTTATCCCGGGTGGCCTCATCAGCGAACTCCACTAGGACTGGTCTCGCACAATGTTCGTCTTCGGTCCCGAGTGGCGACTTCCATGCCCCCACTCTGTGCACCCTTCTTAGAGCAGTAGGGTACGGAACGCCTGCGATTCGCAGTATGTCGCAGACCCTCCTCCTGTCTATGTCCCTCCTGACTTTCGATTCCCTTATAAAGGGTTCTCCCTGGTTAAGGATCAGGAGCCTGTGGCTTGAGACCCTGCCCGTCGACAAGATCTGACTCTGCAGATCCTTCGCCTTGTTTTCCAATACCAGAAGAGCAGGGTCACCGACCCTAGCCAACTCATCCTTCGCGATATCACAGTCACCCTCCTTTTTGACCTGCCTTGCCCTTCTCGGCTTCTGCTCAGTCCACTGGCCCTCGTCCGTCTGCTTCAAAGGAGTTGATGCAACGACCGCCTGGCAAGCTCTCGGAACTGGCCCATTTGCTCTGATGACTGTCCTCTCGGGTGTGGATACTACTTCCGCAAACGACTTACTGCAACCTACTTGCGGTGGTTTGGGGCTTATGACTAAGGTACTACTTGGTGGGCTTTGGTCCTGACCTTGGGCCTGCAGTTTAAAGGCCAGACTGGCCGCCTCCTTGCAAATGGCACAGACCCATTCAGCCCAAAGGTTCTGTTTATAAAGGACATAGATGTCCTTTGCTATTCCTGAACACCTTGGGTGAGCCCATCTCTTGCATACCTCGCACTCTATACCATTAACCACACGTTTTCCGCACTTGGATGCGAGAAGCGTGTGTCATATCGAAAACCACAAAAACGAGAGCGAAAACAACTCAAGCACTCTTTACCCAGACACAAAATACGCACTCTGACACGAGCAGGTAAAGCCCGCTAACACAAAAAAACAAAAAGTGTAATACGCTCAGACAGATCGCCACTCCCATCTTTATCGGTGTAAGTGTTGACGCTTGTTGATGCACTTACTGAGCTCCGGCTCACCGAGTCTTCTTTCTGTCTTTGCAGATCGTACACGTGCAACCCCCACGGAAGACACTGCATCCGGCATACTACAAAAGAAAGACTAGAAGCGGGAAAAGATCGCTTCAAAAAACACCGAACACTACTCGGCAATACTGCAAGGAGAATAAAAATATTCTCCGGATAAAGCGCGCCTTAAATGCAATTATGATACGCTCAGTATTGTGAAATAAACTAGCTCAAGTCTCGTGACCTCAGTTTGTTCTAACTCACTGTATGCTGTTCGTTGTCATGACTTACTTATGAGTAAATGTGAAAAGGCGTCGTGCCATGAGCACGAGGTAGGTTGCATAAGATTTCGCTCAAGGATCATAGCTCACCTAAAATTACAAAACCAAACGCGTGTATGAAGATTTATCAGCCACTGGACTTCTCCTTTTTGGATCTGAAAGAGGTTACAGGTATGAATTTGAAAACTGCAGGTCTTATCCGACTCATTTGTTCCAAGATGTGGAAGGCTGTGAACCACGAATGACACCGGGGCTTGTTCTGAAATGCCCAAAAACCAATGACGGGAAGTGGCTTACTCAAACGCTCAAAATGAACAATAATCAAATAGAAATTATCAATGAATTGCCCATCGTAGTTTCGGAGCTTTTTGGTAGTTGTGATTATCTCACATGGCTCG
Organism: Fasciola hepatica; assembly: GCA_948099385.1. Lineage (NCBI taxonomy): Eukaryota > Metazoa > Platyhelminthes > Trematoda > Plagiorchiida > Fasciolidae > Fasciola > Fasciola hepatica. Next base: position 12,899,137 of record CANUEZ040000019.1, read on the forward strand.
ACCTATCGTGCAACAAGATATCTGTGATAGCAAACGTAAGGTTCTCAGTCTCCAGTCATTTTTTAGGCAATCGGGAAATTAACAAATCTAAAAATCTTGTACTTTCATGGAAATCAAATAAAGGGATTTCAAGAAGTTCAGAAACTTCAGACGCTGCAGAACCTGAATAAATTAACGCTGCATGGGAACCCCATTGAAAGGGAGAAGGTAAGCTGCCTATTCCCCAGTAGCCAATTCGGTTTACTTTGACCGCCCAGTCAGCTAAATAGTCCCAAATTATTCCAAAAATAGTCCCAAATTCGTCCCAATTTAGTCCCGTATGGAACATCCCGGAGACATTTTTGGGACTATTTTCGAACAAAATGAGAATGCAGCAGCGTACTAGCTCTATTTGGAAATTCCAGTAAGCTCTACTAAATCACTTCTTCCTGAGGTAATAGTTAATGAACTTCCATCAGTTTCCATTAAAGAAAATACCATGATCTGTGAATACCCTCGAAAATTACTTACCACGACCCGAGTACTTTCTGATGCTCATCACCCCCATAAAACGTAGCGTTTTACAAAGAACTCATGATGTACCTCCATGTTATGAACCGGGCTTTTAACAATGGGCGAAATTCTCCAACCTACACCACATTATTAAAATAGTCCCTTGGAAGAATATTTTGGGAATAAAATGCGCCCTCCTGTGCTGCTTGAGCGTTTCCCTGAGAGCACATTTGAGTGCAAGCGATGTAGCCCAAGCAGTCTTACTTACTGTGGTCCATTCGTGCTGGCGATATCGTGAAGCGTGCTCAGTGATATCGATGGCTTGGAAGAACAAGAAAATAGAAAGACCTAAATCTGCTTCCTACATGGAAAAGTTTTTCAGTAATACTAGTATTATGCACAGGGCTAACGAGAAGGATAGCACACGGACGCGGTAGATAACTACAGTCTCGGATCGAATGATGCTTCGCTAGCAGTCAGAAAACCAAAGTTGAGCCACAGATGTTCATGCGAACCTGCAGGGCGAAGAGTACATAGCGAGAAACGACCACAGCGATCACGGCATCGCCACTGATGACCTAAGCAGAGCAGATGCCCTGAGTAAATACTTTGGCAGTGTACACGGAGTGGATGGTGAGAATCTAGTCGGTTTGACGCTGGTGCATCCTCCGCCGGATTTAAACAAACTGAATCTTTTGGAGAGAATCCTGCGTAAGTATCTCCAGGAATTGAATATCCATAAGTCAGCTAGTCCAGACGGTATCCATCCAGCAATCATCAAGCCGTTGGGGGATATCATAGCTCCATCGGTATGTAAGCTGTGCAGGTCCACGTTAGACCAGGATAAGCTGCCTAAGGACCAAAAAACCGCGACGGCCGTGGCAATATATCAGAGTAGACCTAAGTCGGCTATGAGTAATTATGGGCCGATAAGTCTAACCAGTATCCTGTGCAAAGTGCCGGAGATCATGCGGAAGCACTTCTGCGAGCACCTACCAGCAAATTCTATGCTCCGCCCTGCTCAGCATGGGTTTCTAAAAACAGGTCGTGCTCAACCAATCTCCCGAATTTCCTGGACAAATTCACTCGAAGAGTGGACGAAGGTGAACAGGTTGAAGTGTTATCTTAACTTTAGCAAAGCATTTGGCTCGTTGAACTATCGGCTGCTACTAATCAAGTCGAAGTCATCTGGTATAAATAGGCAGACTCAGGAATGGCTAACGGACTTATTTTACGTTAGAGTAGGTAACAAGAACCCTAAATTAGAAAACGTCACCAGTGGAATACCTCGAGGGTCCATACTAGGCTCACCACTGTTTCTTCTGCCTATAAGTAATTTAGCCTCAGTCCTACAGTCACCAAGCTTCTTTTTTGCAAATGATGTAGAATCACTGGGGGCTTCGGGGAGGGAGGAACTGAACAGATACCAAGTTGCCGTTCTGAACTGGTACACAGGTGTGGCTTACCTCTCAATGTTGGGAAGAGCCGCTTGTTGTCACGGACAGCGGCAAGCCTGACGGTTGTACACGACCAGGGCCCATTTACAATAAACACAGGAAACAATGTTAAAAACTTCGAGATTTTAGTGGCTTCTGATCTTAAGTGGCCGGATCAGTGTGGAGCAGCTGCACAGAAGGCACACGGTGAACTCTTTAGGTTGGGATCGGAGTTATCATGCCGATAGCCGATAGCTTCCGTGCTAATGCGTATGTCTATACTTAGACCTTTTAGGAAACTCTGTCCAGGAATAGTCACCCTTATACAAAAAGGACGCCGCCTGTTTGGAGGAGGTACGTCTTGCAACGCGCATGGTTGAGGGTCAGAGGGACAAGACATACGAGCAGAGGCCCCAAGACCTCAAGCTTTTTTCATTAGAAAGAAGACTACGAGGGGACATCATAGAGAAATTTCAGGTCATAAAAGGTTCTTCTGAGCTTGGGCCGAAGAGCCTATTCCATATGGCGACAGACCCCGAAACAAGAGGTCACGGGACGAAGTTGGCGAAAGTTCGGTCTAGGTCGACGGCTAGATATCACTTCTTTAGCAGTAGGGTGGTACAATACTGGAGCAGACTGCCAGAAGAGGTAACAGAACTGGGGACCCTCTATGCTCAGAGGGGCTCTAGATCGTAAGTGAAACGAAATCATTTCTGACAGTGAGGTAGAATCATGTCTCTAGACGGACGGATGTGAACACTAGGGCCCGTCTGAGGTGTTTCATTGTTGAACGTTTCCACTTGTTGCATAATGACTCAATGGACGTTCGCGATGCGTAATGTCTCTCGCATTCGATGGGCAATGAGGTTTCAAGTTTCCCTCCTATTTTTTCAGTGGGGACTCAACGAACCACAGTGCATAGTGGTGGGTGCTTAACTAGAGTGCATACCACCGAAGGAATACTGGATGCCCGACTGGCCGTGGCCATTGCCTGTCCTGTGCAAACTGAACTGAACTAAACTCACAAGAGCGTGTGTCATATCGGAACAGCTTGTTTCGGAGTGATAAAACGAAGTTTATGCTTGAGGTGGCAATAAAGATGATAGCCAGTAATGAATGCACTGTCACTACACTAGTGCAGATAGACAACAGTGACACGTGTCACTGTGCTTCTAAACACAGAAAAGCGACGGTGTTTAGGAAATATAAATCATTTCGAATGAGTAACGTTACAATGTTACTTATCTCAAAATGCAACCTGCAGCTTCGCACTGTTGGCTTAAAACCATATATACGAGTGTGCATGATATTCACGATTAGGAGTACTCCACATGTTTCAATAAGGTTTCCGACTAAATGAAGCTGCAAGGATTCCCCTTGGATTGTTAGGTGTTTCATCAAACGGGCTTAAAAAAATTCGCAAATAAGCTTGTCGGATAAGTAGGGTTTGTTTTTAAACATTGAAATGGAGCATCGTCTCGTAAGTTACATTAGTATTAGTTTTACTTTGCGTAATTTTCGAATGCCGGTTATTTTGCTGACTTGTATCATACCACTGTAGTAGTACACCTGAGCCGCGCTCGTGATACGTCACGGATCCTGTGAGTGTGGCGACGATGAGCTGTGAAACCGAAGCGTGAACTCATTGGCTGTTGGTCCGTTTGAAACCGTGACCACCGGAACCCGCGTGAAGGCCTTCATGCAAATGTGCAATAAAACGGGTATGAATTGCGCGCATGAAACGCGTTGGCCGGGTTGATTCGGTATCGTAACTGGCCCGAAATCAACCAATCACAGGCGAATAATATAAAAAAGGGTCAGGCAGGGGCAAATAAACCCTTTTTAGGGCCCGTTTTGGCCACCGTCATGCCGGCTGGGGCAACCCACTCCTGCATAAAACTTCGCGTCCTGGAATATACAGACGAGTTTTTGACATTTAGTGATGGAATGGGCCTTCAGATGGATGGAAAGATTGGCCACGAGGCCAAGTACCGTAGTCGCTGCCATCCTTACATTCACATACCTCCCGCTTCTACAAGACGTTCATTTGCACATATTTCAAGTGATTATCAGCTCTTCACTTTCAGACTAATTCGAAATACAACTGGGAGATACCGCGAGATGGAAACCAAAGCCAGAGAGGTTTCAAGTAATACTTGGGTAAACTAAGAAATATTGTTCACAGAAAATTCGCTTATTGGCGATGCAAAATTACACTGGTGAGATATCGATCACATTAGAAGGATAAACAGTTGAAATACGAACAATTCAATTTTGGTATCCATATTCCACTTGCTTACTGGATGTCGAACCATGCGTCCTCAATTTCAGATAAGGCGCGTTGGACATTTGTCATTATCTTTCATTCGTTTATTAAAAGAGCAGTTACGTCATGGTCAGCAGAGGCGGTTTTACCATATAGTATAAGTAATAGGAAGGGTGATCATCGTTGCTTGGGTACAGACTGTTGTATCAATCCTAAGCACGTGTCAGCAACTTCAAATTTGAGCGTGAGAATCCAAGGTTGAATTTCTGTACCAAGTCCTCAACGGTTTGCAGTGAATATGTGGTGCGAATGTCTTTAGAAAGATCACTTTTGTGAAGATTGTTGGCCGAGGAATTGACATCTATATTTTGATATATATATATATATATATATATATATATATATATATATATATATGTATAATGGTCCGAAAGACCGTCCTTCTGTCATGCGATGATAGTGGCATAGCATTTTTCCAGAGTGTAAGTGTCAGACCTAGAATATGCGAACAATATGCTCCTTTTCACTGAAGATCCAGGTAAGTCGCAAGCCTTTCTGGATATCGGACGAAGTGTCCTTGCGCGTACCGGAGGTTCGTTTTGCATTTGTCTACCTGAGTCATCTGTGGCGCTGACATGATATGTTTATCTATCAACGGTTGAGTGTACGCTGCAACAGTCATCAGTTCTTTATGATTCGGAGACGTGGCCACTGCATGTAGAGGATGTACAAAGATTGTTGATATTAGAACACCGACGTCTTCGTAGCATTGCTCGAATCTGGTGGGAACACTGTATAGGCAATGCTGATGTCAGACTAAGAGTAATAGGCAAACGAACCAAGGTTTTAGATGAGACACTAAAGCTCACCAGGCTAAGATACTTAAGGCGTGTTGTTCATGGCCCCGGACAGAGTTCCACAACGCACAATTTTCCCCGAGGGGGGATAATGGTTAGAAGATGAATGAGTGCTGCCGGTTGGTAACGCGGAGGGTGAGTATGAAAAGCCAAACCAATGGACTCAGCCACATAGGGCGTGTTAGGCTTCCTATGTGGGGTCCAATAGATCCTCCTGCAGTGTGCTCAGGTACCTCGGAACATATAGTTCGGTTTCGTGACCAGTGGCGCTCTTGTATTCACAAACTCTACCGATTTTGTGTTACTATCTGTAGTTCCTTTATTGATTGGTTCATATTCTTGTTTTTGAATACTTCCGATTGAGGTTACTGCTGAGAGATAACAACCGAAGCCAGCGCACCCAACACATGGTTGGCTGTTATTTAAACTTAACCGGTTGTTTGCAAGGCTAATGAAGATATCATCACCACTTCGAAAAATGTAAACTGTGGGTTCTCGCAGTAGCCCGAAAAAGAAGTCTGAAAATAAAATGCGTTCAGCAGTACTTCTCGATACATCTTAGTTACTCCACGTGTGGAGAGTGAATTTTGAAATTAGCTTCACTCTGACGGGTTACCAACTGTCTCACGGTCTTCTTGGATGTCCCTTTTCTCTGCACACATTCAGGGTTACTTCCACATTGTCTTGGGAATACTGCCTGACCTTCTCTCACTGGATTTCACTGGAATATCAAACGCGGACCATCAGATTGCCGCAAATTGTAAGCGCAGATCAGCGAAGCACAGAAAAACCAAACAATAATTCCCCTTACATCAATGAGACAGCACCGTGGTGCACTCACTGGGAAGGAACAACATTTAGTTTTCAGATTTTGTTGTTCCGAAATGATATCAAACTTTCATTCATTTATGGGTCTGGTGCCCAAAGAATTGATATCTTGTCATCCCCAAACAATGAGACTGCTTCATACTTAGTTGCAAAACTCACTGTGAATATTTGGTCATTGTCGAAAGCTATCCAGCTGCGCTCCCTACTACAACAGGATTTCAATCAGCTGATCAGTCGTTAGAAGAAAAGAGTATTCGAATAACACTTTCATATTACTGTTGACCACAGTTAAGACCGACGGTCAGCGGATCAAATAACACGTCTCAGTAAACATTTATTTAAGTAAACGATTATTACCAACGCCCAACTTCATTATCAAGGCTTGCAGACACGTTTCACATGGTAACTACTTCAAGCGTTACCTAAATGTATGCTTGCTTGTCCAGAACGTTCAAGTCAGATATCAGGACTCGACTGGAATTATTATTGTGTTTAACGAAACCTCCGTCTCATAAACTCCTATACTAAGATGTGAAATGCTTCACCGACGCATGAATCGCTACCAGATCTAATCGCCTTAGGCATGATGTGGTTCTCTGATCCGAGCCCAGAGATCAAAGTTCTCCATTTTCTTCGACAATGCAGTGAGTCTTATGGTAAATGGATATTCCATCAAGGCAGATAAATATAGGCATAAAATTACAAAATGCATCTGCAATGGTGAAATTAACCGACCGATATGCTCTGGCAAATACTTAGTCGCATTCACCAGTTTAGCGCTAGTACCATCTTTTAGAATGCCATCTTCGTAACAAGTAGTTTCCAACCAGGCGTGATATGGATCTCGAGGTCCCCAGCCATATGGGTGAGGGGCCGAAAGAGGCCAGCCCAGACTTCAATGTTTCAACTGATCACTGCCACGTCACGATTTGTTCATTACGCTGCTTTTCTCACCCAACTGGAGTGTATCCACTGACGAACGCACTGGCTTTGGTGAGCCACAGATGAGAACTGAGCAAATGATGGAGATGGAGGATGCCCCAAAGGACACAATACTCAACCACATCAGAGGTGTTACTCCCACTACATCGGCACCTATTAGCATCTCCAAATTGAGCACCAAAATCGCCAGCAACAAATATTACGTCCGTATAGTGCACGATGCGGAGCAGTTGAAACAAATCATTGATAGAATTCATCTTTGGCCTCAAGAGAGCTAGTCAGTTGGGGCATACACAGAAGTAACAAACAGGGTTCGGTACTCCGGTCTACTGTTGTTAACATGCACAGAACCTTTCAACCAAATTGCACACCGACGGCCGCTGACTGGGATCCAGTTACGCAGTACACGCTCAAAGCGATGCTAGCGATAGTCTAACCATAAACACTAGAAAGTGAATCGCCCGACACTTGAAAAATAAAGCGAGAAACCGAACTTGTATCTAGGGATGGAAGTGTTAACACTAAAGTTGAGTCTTTTATTCGTGCTTCGGAGACACAACGCGTATCTATTTCAAATGTTTCGGGAGTTCTAGCTAGGGCGGCCTGTTGCCCCGTGTGGCAGTGTGCGGACGTTGAAAGCAGCCAGGTGAACAGAATGCTTGGGTCTGAGAATCGACTATTTTACCCCGTCTCCAAGTTATTATCCTTACCGAGGAATACAAGTTTTCGGTCACGACTCATGGTGGCTTCTTTTATTCATTTGGAATTGTCGTGAAGGATGAAGAGCAGAGCTGTAGGAAGTGTTTCCCGAGGGACCGTTCAAGATTTCTCGGCAAATCATACTTCGCGGCTGCCACCAGCGCTAGAGGGACCATACTTTAGTTATCCTAACCGAAGCATTCAGCTCAAAATCTGACGCACAAGGTAGTGGGGCGTTAACCTAATCCGGAAACGTGACCAAAGCACTCGTGAAGGAACCTATTCCGATCTGTCACGTGAGACCTGATCGTTGTACGCATCCATCTTTGTTTTCGCTGGCGTTCTGTTGTCCATCCGCTTTTCGGATTATCCGCAGCCCCATGCACCCAATGGAGCAAGCCCAACGTAGACGAAGCAGTATCCTTTGGGCCGAGGGCTATCCAGCTTAGGCGGGCGACAGCCTCCAAACTAAATGCAATGACTTCTCCCGCCGTCGAAGGAGACTCCAGGTGTTCCACTCCTACGTCCACCTAGTGGGGGTTTTCTATCATTAAATTACGTCTCTCCATGTTTGTTCGCAGACGTGTTCTCTCTACGGGTGTAATGGGTAAAACCAAATGTTACCCATCGACTGTTTCACAGACTGGACTTCGTCTGGCCCGTACCCATTGACCTGTTAAGCATCTTCGGCTGAAGAAAACCGTCCTGCATGACTTTTTTGGTCACAATGGCACGCAAGCCATCACCCCACGTCAGCGTGCAGTCTAGTAGTGTTAGTTTGGAGTCACGACTATGAATGCCAAAACGAAGACGGCCTATCCCTCACGTAACACTACCATTATGTATTATCATTATTTTGTTTCTTGATAGAGTTGCTACGTACTTCCCCAGGTAGTCTCACTACTCCTTTCGGTGTTCTGATAATCTGGAACATAAACTAGTAGTACGTGTTTTAGTCAAAACCCACGAACGAGAAAGGACGTTTGAAATACTCCAATCTGACAAAAGTTAATTAACGCGAGACGTTGCAAACCAATAGACAACTTGGGAGCGAACAACAATGAAGAAATTACAAGGGTTACGACGTGCAAGGAAACGGCTCGATACAAATTTCAGTAAAATAGATGAAACCGGTGCTCCCAAGAGTTCTAGGTGTACAGAACGCAATTTCAAACTGACGAGCACATTCATCTATTTAGCATAAGTCCCACAGAATCTGTCTTAAAGCCAAGTGAAAAACAATGTCAACTTTGGGTAACACCTTGGACAGATAATACAACCCACTGGGGAGTAAAATTACAGCTAACTAACGTGTCCTACTATCATCTGGAAATTTTCCGTTGAGAAAGATATGTGAAGTGAGTACCCTAATAACACCAGTCTCACGCAACTTAGGAAATTTTAATTTTTACACAACTACCACAAAAATGACAAAAAAAACATGAAAAATGTCACGGGATCTCCGGTTTATTATTACAACAGTCAACAACGGGAGGTCACTCAACGCAAAACAATGCAAAATCAGGAACAGTCTATCTAATTTGAACAGCTAATGGTTTTCAAACGTTGGTTATGGGTTTTCTCGGTATTGTGCTTCAAACCATAGAGAGAATCCTGAACCACTTGAGTGACATGTGCATAGACCTGAGATCGAGACGCTTCAGACTGTTGGGTCAATTGGGCAGGGCTCCCCACTTGCCGCCGTATGGCGTCTAACCGAATAGCCTCACCCACCTGTACCGTCAGACAGCGTGGTCGGCCTAAAATTCGCGACAATGTGCTGCGAATATTTGGTGGGTCCGACGGATTGAGTTCATCGAAACCGCAATGCCAGATGGGAAGAACAATTGGGTCCTGCTCAAAGGGAAAATACGGGTTTCAATTTCATGAAGAATTCAAGTGGCATCCGAAATTGCAATTTTCAAAACAAATTAAGCAAAACAGCGTTGGTGATCACTTCAGTGGCTTATCAGAGAAGAAATACGCTGTAGTCATGTCACACTTAATTCTTTCACATATCGCACCCGTCGGACAAGAAAACTATATTTCAAAGTGTTTATCCACTAATAACATATTTTAGGAGGTAAACTTCTGACGCTCTTAATACCGACATGGAAACGTAAGTGGAAAATTCCTACCGCTTTGTTGTTTTATCCATTTTGGGGATTTTGGATACATCCAATCAACGTGAGGCTAATCCTGATCCCTTGAAAATGCAAATGAAAAATTCGTCTTTTTATTTTCACCTTGTTTAATTTATTATATAATAGTGGATTTTTCGAAAGAAGACTGTGGTTAACTAACCTTCCAACCAGAAACTGCCTTGAAGAACAGCATACGATGAGGAAATTTATAGGTTTGCATCCATAAAACATGTCCCAACCACCTTAACCTGTTCAGATTCAGTACCTATTCCAATGACTGCCCTCTCGCTTTAAACACCATACCCCTAGACTTAACATTGTTCGATGCGGCATTCCCATCATATTCCAGTAATACTAGGAAGCTCAAACACTGACAGCCCTCCGTCTTTTGCTCCTAACGGCCATCTTTTTGAACCGTATAAAAGAACGGACCTAGCCGTCGCAGTGTACGCCCGACCCTTCATCGACAATCGGATGTCAAGCCAGCTCCACAGATGACTGAGGTTAGCAAAAGTCAAAAGTCCCTCCGTTCAAGCGACATCTCACCCGTTATCTGACCATCGGGTGGGATGTAACTTCCCAGGTAACAAAACTTATGTACTTCATATGGGGCTTCTCCTGCCAATACAAAATTTAGTTTATGGTCAACCCAGTCCTGCCACAGCACTTTACACTTTGAAGGTGAAAATTGCATTCCGAACATCGCAACATTGTTGTTTAGATTATCTAGAAAAACCTGCAACTTACCTGGATCTTCACTCAAAAAAACAATATCACCCACGAATTCTAAGTCAGAAAGTTAACTGTTTGAGCAAACATCGATGCTGGTATTCACACAAAGGGCGATAAGGGGTGGTGTTGTGGTCGACAGCAAAGAAACCAGTGACGGAAAACTTGAGATCTACGAAGAGGATAAATTCCCACAACCTGAGTCGCAAATAGTAAACGACTGCCTGAACTCCTAAACAATGAAGGGGTTCAGTAAAAGTTAACTGACTGATGTGTAGAAACGTATCCACATCAGTCGCCGGAGAAGCATTACGAGACATCACTATTTTCATCGTGCGGCAAAAGACAGTGAAGTATGCTCCAGCGAGCACAGCAGCGCATACCGTTGGTAAAAACAAACTATCTATTAGGCGGACAGTGAGTATATGAACGGCGAAGGAAAAACGGAGGAATGTCAATCTGTCCATCAAATGGGATACACAGGTCTACCTTGTGTGCATAAGTGCACAATAGAACAATTTGACCCGAACGAAATTGACAAGATCGCTACCATTCACAATTCGTTCCTACACATTTTGGAGTCTAGAAACATCTAATGGAGGGATCTGATCGACCACAAGCAGGAAATCGAGATATATATTTTTCATACTCTCTCGATGCATTTTCAGATATCTCATCTAAACGTCATCGATTGAGACGCACGCGGTTTTCTTTGGTCGTGACGCAAGAACCGCGAACAATGCGTCCTGAAGCGGTTGAAATTGGCGAACATCAGAAGTCAGATCAAAAACACGGGAAGGTGAATGTTTTCAATTTAACTTTGCCATTTTGATTGGATGATAAGGCTCTACTATTACCAGTATTTTGGTAGGCACAGTGAGGAGCTTATCTTTTAAATTTATTGAAAACCGACAAACGGCGACGAGACGAGGTCGACGATGCTAGGCTTTCAAGATCGAAAAGTCTCAACTTTCATAAACCGCCTAGGCTACGAGTTCAGCGCTCTGCAGTCTTGGCGCAGGAGGTGGGATTTTAAAAGATGAAGCAGAACGGTTGTCTCAGGAGAATAAAGAATTAACTGAGTCGCTCAGTAATGAGTGGTTTGGCTGGTTCATAGAGATCTCAAGATCCCCATCCTAAGACGAGAGAACGCGGCTACGCGCCATTATTTGTGAACTACTAACGCCCAGAACCGTTGATTTCTCGTCAATAATCTGTCTTCTTTATACACCACTTTGTTAGCAGAATCACAGATCTGGAATTTGTTGTGTTCGTAGTTAGCAGTGGAACACGCAACGATTGCATTGCATTTATTTGTGCAGACGTAAAAGCAAAATCCGGCCGTCCCCAGTGAGTAAGCCGTAAGAAAGCAAGTTAGCGAAAAGAGCTAAACGACACAAACTGTCAAGCGCAGAAAGAATGAGATCAATAAGTACATACGAAAATTGATAAGTCGATACTGCTCGCACTGGAAGGATGATTAAAGATTGAGGCGAAGTTGGCTTATGCCCATTCATGAGAGGAACACTTGATCGGTTGTCCGCGTAGTGTGCGTGACTCTAAACAGACAACAGAATTCAATCAAGAACCGATGATATATATATATATATATATATATATATATATATATATATATATATATATATATATATATATATATATATATATATATATATATATAATCTGACTATCAGTTAATCTCCTCATCGCTCGTGGTTAATATAACCAAAAGAAAAGTAACTTTATCAGCTTACAGTGACTTTTCACATTACTGAACATACGGTTACCTTAGGTTAAACTACCTTTGTTCCGATGCGGGAGGTGTGCTTATACACGGAGTGGCAACCCGAACTTCAATAAGGTGTGAGGGATTGTAAAGTCATATCTACTATTGGGTTTGACACTCGACGATTTGTTATACGTCAGCATTCTACGATAAAGCTTCACTGCCACTGGCTTTGGACGTTGACAATTTCATCATCATCATCATCATCGTACAGCGTCAAACAGCAGGGTAAGTCCCACTGGCCACTACCTTTATCACCATCTTGCACAATGAATTAGAAAGTATGAATATACAAGATGGACAGGAAGTGAATCCACACGTGTGGGAAAAGGAAAGAATGCCCTGGTAGCCAACACACGGAATACACAGCCTTACTGTACAAGCACGCATTGATCAATCATTCTAATTCGACAGAGACTGACAACACAATCGCTATGTTCGCGGTTCGCAGCCATATCCTTCGGTGTTTCCAGCCAACTGGTAGACGGATCTTTTGGACCCCAACCACGAAGACGTGAAGCACCTACTTTCCCCAATTTCACTGTACATTTTCTCATTCCTCGCTGCCAAGTCATCTGTTGAGCTCTACGTAGTTTTTTCCACTCCCTAGGAGGAACGGAGAATAGGACACGGTACGGTAGACGTGTGTTTGCCATACGTAACACGTGTCCCAACCAACGAATCTACTAAGTTGGATACGCTATGATAAAACGTTCTCCGAAGTAATACTCAATACTCGCTTTCTGACCTCATCATTGCTCACTCGGCTATTCCACCCAATCTTAGCGATACTGCGTAAACATCGGTGGTCGAAAACCTCAAGACGACGAATATCTTCAGCACGCAGACTCCAAGTCTCGCAACTATAAAACAAAACTGAACACACTGCGGCACAATACACACGACCTTTCAACTTCAGTGAAATATGAGGTCGGCGCCACAACTGCTTCAGTTCGGCGTACGCCCCTTGAGCCTTGGATATCCGCATACCCACCTCCACTACTGTGCTCCCATCCATCGTCACGCTGCTCCCGAGGTAGGTGAAGTGGTCGACAACTGACAGCACCTCCCCATTGAGCATCAAGCTCGGAATCGTTGACGTCCGGTCTTGAAACATCACTTTATACTTTAAGGATGCAAAGCGCATGCCGAATGGAGCTACAGCTCTTGCGAGTCTACCTAGTGCATGTTGAGCATGTTCCGTAGATTCGAACAAGTAGACAAGGTCGTCCGCGTAATCTAGGTCACATGGCTTTTCACTATTTTCTAGTCCGATGCCAACATTCTGGAGACCTCATATAGCACTCTCCGTTATTTCGTCCATGACGAAGTTGAACAGGAATGGATACAAAGGGCATCCCTGTCGAACACCACTGGTCGTTTCGAACTGACCGGATAGTTCACCTTAAACCCTTACGCGGTCGAAAGTGTGAGAATACAATGATCTCAGCAGATTCACGAACTTCTGGGGCATACCTTTCTGGTGAAAAGCACTGAATAGCGCTGTTTGATCAACTGAATCGAAGGTGCCCTTCAAGTCGACGAAAACCATTATTGTCGGTCGACGGTGCGTGTGACGCATTTCAAGTAGTCGGCGAAGAGTAAAAATATGGTCGATGCATCCTCGACCTGGGCGGAATCCAGCCTGCCGTTCGCGGACATTCCTCTCGCGAGCCGGTGTCAGACGTTGCAGCAAAATCGAAGTTAATACCTTGGTCAGTATCGGAATCAAGCTAATCCCACAACCATTACTACGGTCATTGCGTATTCCCTTCTTGAAGATGGGAACAATCAATGACTCGCTTCATATTAACGGAATACGCTTCTTGTTCCGAATGTCACGGAGCAAGACGGTAAGTGATTTTATCAACGCCTCACCACCCAGTTTGAAAAGAACTGGAGGAAGTTCGTCGGGACCGACCGCTTTCTCTTGCTTTATTAATCGAATACATGACTCCACTTCCACTTCCGATGGGGGCTCAAGTGATACCACCCAAGGGGTCGCAGTTGTTGACACACGAGTTACTACATCGGCGAGCGGCCAGCTAGACTGCTCCTTGAAGTATTCGGCCCAAATTTCAAGCCTTTGGTGTTTGCTATGGATGGGTTCTCCATTTCTGTCGCAAATCGTTTCACTGACCTGAGTTCGCCGTCCACCGGTGTCACGAATAAGTTTGAACAGTCTTTGACTGTTACCTGAAGCAGCTATTATTTCCATTTCTTTGGCTACCTTGACCCATTAATTTTCGCGATCATTCTTGAGGCTTTTCTTAACTTGCCTTTGTAGCTTTCTACGTATCTTTTTATCTCCTTACTTTTCGAGAGCTGACGTTTTTACTCCATTATACTCAACGACTCTTGCGAAACCCAGTGTTTTGATGGACATCGGATCCGGAACCACAGGTGAAACCTGCCACAAGGTGCATCGCCTGCAGGATATGTGCCCAACACTCACCTACATTACTGTTCGTCATAGATCCTAGTTTATGTGCTAACTTCTGCTCATAACTGGTGCGCACTTCTGGGCCACACACGCTACACGGATAACCGGGTTTGTGGTTTGCGACGATGACCATGGAGCTGGAGAGATAATCGCACTAAACTAATGCATGGTCCGACTCTACGTACGCGGACCAGTAAAATCTGCAGTTCTGAACAGAACTGCGCCACCGGTAGCTTAAGGAGATATGATCAATCTGGTTTAGGGGACCTATAGAGTTAGAGCGTCATGCTGCTGTGCGATGTCAGCTGTGTCGGAAACAGGTGCTAGACAAGAACAATTGATTGTCTGCACAAAGCTAGAGAAGCCTATACCCGTTTTCTGTACGCTCAGCGGGTAAAGCACAACGACCACCTAAACCAGCTTCAGAAGAACTAATTTTGCCAACTTGTGCAATAAAATCACCTGCTAACACTATAATGCCAGAACATTTGCTCCTGCGAACGAGATTGATGAGTTCATCATAGAACTCATCCTTCTGCTTGTCAGAGCTGCAGTCCGTTGGGGCGTATGCCGAAACTACGAACAAGTTGCGTTTAATACAGCTATTCTTTCGAACGCCGGCTGACCCCTGGAATCTAACTGCACATAAACGACTGTAAACCGGGATCCAGTCTAAAAGAGCAGCCTCAGCTTTGTCATTCAAGACTGTTCCTACACCACGTCGTTCCGCAGCTTGAGCTGCTTCGCCTCCCGAAGTGCGCAGAAAACACCTCGATGGGATACCAGGAATAGTTAGTTGAATTACGCTGCTCGAATCCTGGATACGCGTTTCATCCACACAGCAGACATCAATCTTCAGAGAATCTATTGTGAGGGCTGGGCATGCCTGCATGAGTGTACGCACGTTGAAGAAGCCGAGATTCAGTGGCTGAGGAAGCTTGAGAAAATGTGAGTTGCAAGACAGAGGATTATTCACGCTATTTGACAACGAACCGTTGCGAGTTTAGGGCGTGTTGCCAGTGGAAGCATTATGGGTGGATAGATGGGGCAAAGAGAGGTGGTTGGGGACAGAAGAAAAAGGTTGATTAAAAGAGAGGGAACTCGGAGCAGTAGCTCACTTGCCACTACCTCCTCCGCTCGATGCAATAGACAGCGCGGTCCTGATTAACCTGCGCGACGACCGATGCAGCATGGAGTTCTTTCTATTCGTGCAGTTCATGGGAGATGTTGAACGGGTACTGCTGGGGTGTCCAGCGGCAAAGCAGGAGGACGATTAGGGTTCTCAACCAAAGCCTTTAGCCCTAACGAGAACCTGTACGCAAGCAGTGCAGTAGCTGCGTGGAAACCCATTTGTTTGGATCAATAATTCTTCCACTAATTTTACTGTCTGAGTTGCCAGCTCAGATAGAACCCCAACCTGGAGGACCAGGAGATTGGACTTTGTCTTAACTCAACCCTCTGACCTTCCAGGCATGACTGTCTCTATGGCTTAAGGAAGCCATCCTGCATAGCTCTTTGGGTCATAGAAGCACGCAAGCCATCACACCACGTCAAGGTGCATTCTGGTCGTAATTCCTATTACTGAAGATGTGTTACTAATGAACTGAGGCCTGTTAGTCCACAACGAAAACAGGTATTGAATACACCTTACATTCATAACTTCTGCTCATATTCTCTTCTGAATTCATTTATGTCATTTCCAGCTGAAGACAGTAGAAGAGATTAGGAAGCGTGCGAACATTGTTAATGATTGTCCTAATCAAACGGAACTCTCGAAAGTGGTGTGAGCAACGCTCAGCGCCGTTTATTTTTTGTGGGGATGACCTATATAATGAAGCTTGCATTTTAGATAAACACAGCAACCGCGATAGATTTACGAACGAAAGCACCGAGAAAAGGTGTCTCCGGTACTCCAGAAAGAACTGGACTTAGGCTATCGCGTTACTAGCCGACCCCGGATAAGAATAACTACAGCATACAAAACTGGCATAGAAAAGTGATAATGCAAAGTCAGTTAGAAAAACCGATTCTGGAATCTTCTATTAAATGAATTAGCTACAGCCTTTTCGGCGAGTCCTACGACTTACCAGGTGTGACGGTACTGGCTGACGCATCAACAGACGGCCTAGTTCCGTTAGCAGATAACATGTCACTGTCTGCCCAAAATCCATAGCCTAATCAGGTCGTCACGAAACGGAATAAAATGACTCAGTCACCCGCCAACAGTCGATCTCACCGAACCGAGCAGAACTGACCCATCAGCAGCTAATCGTTGTTTTACCTGGACGCAGTGGAGGCAATCAATCAGCGGCCAAGATATGCTTTAAATGACCAGAGTTATAAAATAACTATCATATTTCACACTTGCCTGATTTCAGGCTGTGTGCCAAACAACACATGGTATAGCGGGGGACTAAGTGATACACGAAGTGAGATTCCGCGATTTGTTTTGTTTTTGAGCGCAATACTGCCAGGTTGCCCAGGCCAAAGCTTAACTCGCAATGCAGCGAGGCAAAGCGTGGGGTCCATAACCCACTGGGGCCAGTGACTGATTGCTCAATTCATACGCCCTTCGGACTAGGCCAGACATCCTGGGTACCCGGTACACCTCCACCACAGATGCCGGTGAGCATGGTGCTGTGTGCTTCGTACGCCGTCTGTGCTTGGTCTGGAATCAGAGTTTAGCCATCTCTCCTAGACTGACTATCAGTCAGTCATCTCGGTGGATAGCGCTAGACATTTGCTTTCGTCCTCTGCTTTTGTGAAAACACCTCCGCCACGAGGAGACTGTGTGTAGGACTCCCTCAGCAGAAGCTGTTTGGGATGCGCGGTCATTTGGGAGCATTTCGAAAGACGTTCAAGACGAGTGTCCAACTCGGAGTCTGGGACACTCATCCCCGATTACACTGGGGCGTTTGGAGGCCGAGACGAAATCAGCCAATCAGGGACGTAACTAAAAAAGGCAATCAGAAGACCCGGTTAAGGGAGGAATTCTGGACCAATGCATTCCGCACTATGGTTTTCACTTTAGTCTTCTACTATCCCATATAAACTGCCTGTTTTTGTATAAGACAAGATTCGAGGGCAGGAAAATTTTCGCTTTAGCTTTAGTAGGAGTTCGGAACAATGTTTCAAGTTTAACATCTAAGGAAGCGGTTTACAATGGTGTGTATGTTGCGTAAAGCACTGTGGGCGTGAGATCTAACTGTTCCAAGCCGAGAACATCCGAAGACTTTTCCTATCCAACTACTACAGTTCCCAAAGCATTGCTTGAATTCTTGGGGACACAGAACGAGCAAAGGTGTGCTGGGCTGTTTGAGGCAATTATACTTGACCGTCTCTGGTGGCTCAGGCACGTTCTGAGCACGCTTGCTCATCGTCTACTCTACCGAACGCTTTATGCAAGCTGCCCACTCAGCAGGAAGTACCGACGCTGCAGACAGACTATAGTTGTGAGTGCGCAACACCTAACTATTATGCTGATCTTACTTAGTACTTCTCGACTTCCCGGTTGAGGAACAACAAACGAAGAATAAGACCCGGAACTAAAATTGGTGGCGAGCTTAACCTATTTCCATGGCATCAAAAATCTGGAAGTTAAAAACCTTGAGATGGAAACTATCACTGAGTCGACAGTATGGTTTCCTTCTACTCAGCACTAGTTTTGTAGTTTACCTTTCCCCAACAGCGATGACCCTGGTTTTTGAGTTCTTATCTGCACACACTGAGATATTGACTTCAACAGACCCCAGCTTTCAAATTACCGCCCTTGACGATTTTAATGTGCACAAAAAGGATTGGCTATTGCACTCATTGGGCACTTCAATTATGGGACGCGAATGCGAGGTTTTCACTTTGGTTAAAAACTTGCAGTGAAAAAGCTGACGCCGTGTGACTGCAAACACGTGTATCCGAAAAATAAACGATCAAACCAGTACACGAAAGAATCGTACGTGCCTGTGCATGCGTCGGTAGAGTCAGCTGACTACGGATCGATAGACATACGACGCAAACGAGAATGGACGGTATAGCAGGGCTGACAAAAATGCAAATCAGTAAAACGTCCGGACCGAGGCGTAAAAAACAATACACGCTCTACAAACCTCTGCCAACTGGTGGGCCTACCTACACACATGCCCGATCGTATTGGACAACGTGCATATACTCTTGACCTCAAACTTACATGCATTGCCTCTTCATTTCCTAATATCACTTCCGCATCTCTCCTGGGCTCATCGGACCATTGTCTCAGCATATTGCCCGCTCGTTTTTCACATCTAGGCGGACCTTTTGGTGCTACGACTCTGTTGACAGAGGTGGTTTTTGCAACCTTCTGGCTGGTTACCCTTAGAACGACTGTTGCTTTGTGTGTTTCCAAGTTCACTAAAACGGTTCTTCATGGTACTCATCTTTGCATTCCTCACTTTTTAAGCCCGGTAAACCACGACCCCTTCAATGCTTGAACCACGCTTGCAACTGTGCTGTCCGTCTAAAAAATTCAGCGTACCGCCGGTGGCACCGTTCACCCAACTGAACATCTCGCTCACTATACAGAAAGGTGAAGAACACCTCGTACGCCATAAAGCTGAACGACCCGCTTCATCCGCTACCGGCAGCCAATCACACTGGTCTCTTGCAGAGGCGGTTTACCGTAATTCCTACTCTTCAAACTTGTTTCCTATTTGCAATTCCTCTGGCTCTCAGGTATCCAACTCTCGCGATGACCCGACCTCTTTTCTTCCGTCTAACGTTCCCAAATACGCTTTTCTTCCTGTTATAACCACCAGAAAGGTCTCTCGAGTTCTGCGTAATTTAGATATTTGCAAACCACCCGGTCGACCTACCGTCCTAAAAATCTGCTTCAGAGCTAGCTTTTATTTCAAGTCGTCCTTTGCTTTCGTCCCTCAATCAATAAGCTTTTCGCTCTTCGTGAGAGAACGCCACTACTTTTCCCATCCCCAAACATGATGACCCCGTAGTGCTACCGATACAACACACGATTAAAAAGATCAACGAATTTGTGTATTTAAACAATCACCGAAGTTGGTGGCGCCACTTGTTCCGCCCATGTACACCGTGTGCACGCCGTTGCGTTCCTCCAACACACACGTTGTCCCGCTCCAGCGTTTTGAGTTCTGCTGTTTTGCGCGATGCCGAGTATATTCGCTAACATGTTACGAACCGAGGACCAGGGGCTAGAGTCTATACGGGAGCAGGTCTTGACTTAACTTGGAAGAATCCTAAACTGGTGAGCCCGAACAACAAATTCATTACACCAAGCAAACTCGTAAGTCCTTCAATCACATTTATTCGTTTACACATGCTTTTTCCGACATATAAACGGTAAATTCCGATTTCTGCTATCATACCCCTCTTATATTTTCCTTATATCGATATATTAATTGTTTGACGGTTGCTGAATTGATCTTTATATGTCGCTTTACATTTGATATACCATTGCACTTATGGCTAGCAACGACAGCAAGCCTGGTCCGGAACCGTCCGTTTCGACAGTCTCCCTAGCCGTCCCTGAGTTTTTTTTATTGATGACCCTCAACTTTGGTTTCATATGTTAGAGCCAGAGTTTGAATCACAGAATTACAAGCGAGCGTTCCCGTTACTTGTAGACTATCGGTCGCCTTCCCCGTGACGTTTCTACTCAGATACACGACGTAATATTCAATAACCATTCTTGCAAAGTCGTGAAAGAAGCGGTAATCTCTTGTCTTTTACCGTCAGAATCGTCCAGACCGAAACGGCTGATCCTGGGGATAGAGTTAGGTAGTAAGAAGCCCTCTGCATTACTGAGAGAAATGCAGCAGCTTGCAGGGCAACTTTTAGAGGAAAACGTCCTTGAAGAGCTGTGGGTACAGCGATTACCACCCAATATTCAAGCACCGCTCGAGGTTTCTAGCCATCT
The DNA here is from genome assembly GCA_948099385.1 of Fasciola hepatica. Classification (NCBI taxonomy): domain Eukaryota; kingdom Metazoa; phylum Platyhelminthes; class Trematoda; order Plagiorchiida; family Fasciolidae; genus Fasciola; species Fasciola hepatica. The sequence goes on from CANUEZ040000019.1 coordinate 12,919,679, forward strand.
TAAGCTCACAGAAGCGGCAAAACTAGCGGATGATATTATGGAACGGTACCATCCACGAGTTACTGCCGTAACAAACTCGAGCAGCCCCCAGACCACCGTTCCCACTGTAGGAACACACTCCGAGGGCATTCTGATAGCTGCGTTCAGACGTTTTTCCACTCGTAGTTGTTCTCACTGTAGAGACTATTTATCTTATCACAACTCTGACCGACGTGAACGTATCAGAAGCCCTTCCCCTTACTGCCCCGTTAGCCCATCTCAATCAACGTACCGTGGCTAGCACAAACGGTTTGAGGAGAAGGCTCGGCGCCGTGAAGCCGGTTGCACCTTCCCAGGTGCCAAACAGGGAAACTAATATCCCGATGCATACCGTTTGAGCTCAGTAATGCAGCCGTAACCTTTCAATGATTTATGCATGAAGCTACACGCGGTTTTAAAAATGTCTACGCGTATCTAGACGATATTTTGATGGCAAGTTGTTCAGAAAAAGACCATATGGCACGCACACACACGCTCTTTTTGAGCGCCTTAGCCAACATGGTGTAACCATTAATCCTACCAAATGCGAGTTAGGTAGGACAACGATCACGTTCCTAGGTCACGACACTTCAGCCTCGGACATACAACCACTGCCAGACAAGGTGTCGGCAATTCGCGACTATCCTGAACCTCACTCCTACCGGCAGTTGCGCCAATTTTCTGGCTTGGTTGACGTTTATCGCCGGTTTATCCCCTACTGTGCCGAAATTATGTAGCTTCTAACATAACTTTTACGTGGAGGTAAGCGGAAATTCATTTTTCCCGACACAGCACAGGTAGCAATCACTTCGGTCATTGAAGCTATCCCCAAAGTAGCACTCCTTTCACATCCCGACTCTTCGCTCCTGTGGCACTGCGGACAGACGCTTCAGACACGGCTGTCGCAGCAGTGTTGCAACAACTTGTCAACAACTCATGGCAACCAATAGCTTTCTTCTCCTAGAGTCTCCGACTTGCGGAATCCTGATATAGTACGTTCAGCAGATAATTACTGGCAGTTTATCTGGATACCCGACATTTCCGGCACACACTCGAGGGCTAAACGTCCACGATGTTCACAGATCATAAACCACTAGCGTAGGCTCTCCAATCAGCTTCCGATCGATATTCGTCACACGAGATTCCCCACTTAGACTGTTTCGCAGTTTACTACGGACATTCGACACGTCGCTGGGGCACACAATCCCGTAGCAGACGCACTCTCGCGTGTCCACAATATCGATTACCCACTACCAATGGGCATAGGTTTAGGAGCAATCACCGAAGCCTAAATAGATCCTGAGGTCCAGCAGCTCAGAAATAGCAGTTCACTGCATCTAGTGCCAGTGATCCTTCCAACTTCGAACGTAACTATTATTTGCGATGTGTCACAGGGTCGATCCCGATCACTAGTTCCTGCCAGTTTTCGCCTACAAGTTTATATCAGCCTCCACAACTTATCGCACACTGGTGCGACCGCCTCAATGAAACTAATCACCGAGCGATTCGTCTGGCCTTCCGTCAAACGTGACGTACGTCTTTGGGCCCGCGTTCGTCTTCAATGCCAATGCGTTAAAATACATCGTCACACTAAATCTACTTTGAGCACATTCTGTGAGCCGGACGCACGCTTTCACCATGTGCACGTGAATCTCGTGGGGCCCCTTCCACCATCCAACGGCTGCATCTACATTCTCTTTTGCGTAGGTCGTTCCACTCACTGGCCACAGGCAATACCTATTCCCCGTCCTACCTCAAAGGAAGCTGCAAAAGCGTTTCTAACTGGTTGGGTAAGTTAGTTCGGTTGCCCTGCTATTGTGACCACCAACCGCGGTTCTCATTTTGACGGTGTCTTCCACGAGCTACTGAACGCATTCGGTTGCAGACACAACAAGACGATGGCCTATCATCCTCAGTCTAATGGCACAGTGGAGCGATTCCGTCGCCAGCTAAAAGCCGCCCTTCGTGCTCGTGATAACCCTTAATGGAGTGAAGTTTTACCGATCGTTCTCTTAGGTCTGCGTAACACCGTCAAAGCCGACATGGGTGTTACGGCGGCTGAACTGGTTTACGGTTGTACATTACGATTTCCAGGTGAGTTGGTTTCCCCATCACCACCTGTGAGTTTCAATTACGGTGATTACGCAAAACGGCTGACACATCAAATGCGGGTGATAAAACTCACCCCTCCACGCGAACAAACTCTCAGCACCTACATACCTACCACTCTAGCGACCGCCAGCCATGTGTTTATTCGAGTAGATGCAGTGCTATCGCCACAACTTACTCTGGCCCGTTCCGCGTCGTCCAGCGAAAGCAAAAGAAATACGTGATAGACGTCGAAAGCAGGAAAGAGACCATCAGCATAGACCGCCTTAAACCAGCCTTCGTCGAGGCAGAACCCACCCCGAACAACCCGCCCAATGTCCCCACCTGCTAACAACTTTCGGTTAGTCGTCCTGAGTCGGCACCTGTTACTCCCACTGACGACTCCCCATCACCTGTTGCGACACCAAACTTCACGGAAGATACAGCTGCACCCATCAACAGGAGAAATCGACGCGGCCGCGAGCTGCGACGGCCAACGAGGTTTTCTGAATTTGTAGCAGTTGTATATATTTTAGGTTTACTCTTCATATTGCACATGTACTTAGTTTTATGAGGCACGAATGTACGGCCACGTGGGTATCACGACAAGGGTAGCGGCAGCCTGTATTGCGCCGGTATGTCCCCCTCAGTCGAATACCCGTTCGCGCCCCGAGGCGCAGCTTCCTTGTGTTTCTTCCTTCCAGCTCGTCCCGTCGGACAGAACCATATGGAATCCCAGGATCTCGCATGGCTCAAACACAACGCTCATTGGATCGCGACGGGACTCATTTGACGCCGGAAGCTGGCTCCTTTACGAAGTCAATAACAACCACAGGCAAACGGAACTTCGGGATATGCCGACAACGATAAACCCTACAACACAACCACCACTGCCAGGTCACGAACAGGATCTACCCCGGTCGGATAACATTTTGAGGAGGACGCAATTTTGCGATCGACTGCCAAGTCACGAGCAGGATCTACCTAGGTCGGATGCAATGTTAAGGAGGACGCAATTTTGCGATCGATGCACAGCAACCAGTGTGAGTCATGGAGAACGGCTTGTGCTGGCTTCGTTGTTGTGTTCGATCGCGGAGGGAGGCATGGAAAACGTATCTCACCACCGAAGCCGACGTACCCATCACGGGTGGAAGCCCAACTGCGTCGGCCTTCTAAGGGGAAACCAATGTAGTGCTGCCGATACAACACACGATTAAAAAGATCAACGAATTTGTGTATTTAAACAATCACCGAAGTTGGTGGCGCCACTTGTTCCGCCCATGTACACCGTGTGCACGCCGTTGCGTTCCTCCAATACACACGTTGTCCCGCTCCAGCGTTTTGAGTTCTGCTGTTTTGCGCGATGCCGAGTATATTCGCTAACATGTTACGAACCGAGGACCAGGAGCTATAGAGTCTATACGGGAGCAGGTCCTGACTTAACTTAGGAGAATCCTAAAACGCTTCTGACCCCAACAACGTTCGTCCCATCAGCGTTACGACTGTGATTTGGAAAGTTTTTGAAACTGTTATCTCCGACCAACTGCGTCCATTCCTTGAACCTAAGGTTTGCTGAGTTATCATCAATATGCATTTCGCCCGTGTCGTTCTACGAGTGACCTACTAGGGGTTATCCCACACTTCTGCTCGGTCGCATTCGATAACCATAGAGAAACTCACCTAATCCTATTGGATATCTCGAAAGCTTCTGACCGAGTTTGGCGTGAAGGTCTGCTGTCGAAACTGTCTTCGTTCGGGTTCCATCCGACTCTCCTATCATGGATGCCATGTTCCCTCATCAAGTAACCCATCTTCGTTGGAGTCGATGGGGCTCTATCTCAGCCGTTCCCTGTGAATGCTGGTGTTCCCCAAGATTCCATACGTGAGTCCACCCTCTTCCTTGTTTATTATTTACCTTATATCTTTCAACTCCAATCAACTTTACTGTTTTGCCGGTGATACCACCCTCCATTGTTCCTTTTCTTACGTTACCACTCGCCAGGCCACACCAACATCTATCACGATCGTTCTGTTCCTAAGACATCTCTTTTTTCTGATCTAGAATAAATTTCAGCATGGGATACCGCCTACAACGTCAACTTCAACGCTCCAAAAGCTTCTCTCCTTTTCGTTTCACTTAAGCATCTCCACTATTATCCCCACTTGAATTTTGACTCGACTCCCCTTCGCTCTACGAGGTCACTTATCAGGCTTATCCATATTTCACCTCTTTGTTGGTCTCCTTTTGTGTCCACGTTCGCCTCCCACGCTGCACACAAAGCTGGTTTTCTATTCCGCATCAGACGTATTTTTACACTCGTTCACCTTCCTTTGTACGAAGCACAAATTCGCCCGACTCTTGAATACTGCTGTCATGTATGGGGTGGAGCTTGGTCTACCGCTTTTTCTTTTGACCGGGTTCAAAGAAAGGCTGTCCGATTAACCAATGTTCCCTTCGTGGCCTCCAGTCTGCAGCCACTTGCCGATCGCCGAGAAGTTGCTTCACTATCTCTTTTCTAGAGTTATTATTTTGGTTTTTGTTCATTTGAACTCGCTTCGGCAATTTCCCTTCCCATGTGTTTCTCTCGTTCATCTGGTATGCAGGCGGCCAGTCACTCGTATCAGGTTTCTGTCCCTAGATGTCGAACATCTTTGTTTCAGTCTTTCTTCGTTCTCCGAATGGCAAAACTTTTCGTATTTGCAATCACTTACAATCTATCTGTTTTCAAAAACAGCCAACAAACTGAATTCTACTTGAATGTTCCCCACACATCTTTTTTACAATATGTCTTTTGTCTATGAGGACTAAACCTTTTACTGTAAATCACTTTATGTGCAGTAAAAAGATTAACTATTTTACTTCAACTAAAACGAGTCTGTACTGATGACAAACTGCCCAGTCCTGTTGAAGCAGTGGGAGTTAGTGGTGGTAAGCCCCTGATTTGCGAACACGTCTTACATATCCCTGTAAGATTACCCTGAGCACTGTTCTATCGCTAACACCCGTTTCCATCAAGTCTCATTTTATGTTAATTATTACTAATTTAGGTATATAGGAACTGAACTTAGTTGTGGTATGCATGAATACGGACGTAGCGGAACAATTCATATATATATATATATATATATATATATATATATATATATATATATATATATATATATATATATATATATATATATATACAGAGCTTAACGATCGTTGCCTAACTACGTTGACATCAACAAGGTAAAGACAAACAGGGGTTTCAGTTATAGGACAGGAACATGCAGAAACGTATCTATGGATGGTTACTGATAAACCACATTATCAAGATTATTTCCGAAAATAAGGCTAAAACAAACACATCTTGAATTAGGTTACCTCCCGACACTCGGCAATTAGTCTCCCGACGCCCCAACGGAGTCGGAAAGTGTCTTCCTGATGTCGTTCATATGGCTGTATTACGCGTCCCTATAAGAGGAGAGAAGATACAAATAATCGACTGAAACTACTGCTTTTCTACCTTCCTATATCAACATTAACATCAGGGTCAGCTATTTCTGATAACGCATCAAATAAGCAATCCACAAAAAAGACGACAAGACTGATATAACCGTTTGTATACTGGGTGAGACAGCACTCTTAGTGATAATAAGCAACAAATAAAAATCACCACAAAATACACAGCATTGTGAAGAAATTTGATGAGTTGCCGTTGGAGGTGCGAGGGAAAATGGTAAAGATAACATCACATTAGCTGAACGATTGTTAGGATTAACAACCTTTTCAGTTCAGAGTTCCAGATGCATCTTTCCATATATTTCACATGAACGACCAGGAAAATCTCGGCCTCGGTGATCGTTAAACACCTCATAACATTTCGCCAAGACACATCCGAGTGATTTCACAAAATCGGAACTTCGAACTGAGGGGATAGGACGGCATATTTTTAAAAGACGGCTTGGTTCGCTTAGCAAATAGCACGACGGTTTGGTGAACGGTCAGTATGTTACGACTGTCCTGAATTAAGGACAAGATTGGAGTGGATGAAGCGGATCGAACGGCCAATCAGATGCCAACTGTTGTCTGGACCGAATAAACCAAGTGGGTTTGTTCCGAGACTAATCATTTGGAAGACTTGCTTGTAACTGCAATTCATCGTGCATAAACCTATACTTTTGGTGCCAATAAATCGAGATCATTCGAAGGGAGAATAGTCTTGTCACTGCAGTTAGTGGGATACCTCAGAATATGGTGTCAGAGAAATCAGAAGCATCCCACAGCTGCCTCCAGATGAATATATCAAGAACAGTGTCAGTACCGCATCCGGCGCCGCTGCAAATGACAGAACAAGAACTTTTCCCGAAAAATGAAGTATATGAAAACAGAATTTCCAAGAATTTGCTACCATTATGCGGTTATTTTCGGAACCAAAACAGCATCAAATTGCTATGCTCCTTTATTGTCCTAATGACGAAGCTAGATGTGTTTTGTTCATTATATCTTTAGATGTAAGTGAAAAACCAGAAGACCCTCCGACAGCGCTGGAGAAAATGGACAAATGCTGTTTAGTTCGACCCAGTGAAAAGAACATCTCGATCGTTGGGGATGATGATGACACCCATCCCAAGTTTCATACGATAGATGGCAGCGTGGAAAATGACGTTAACGAAATAGACGCAGAGAATACCGAACCTGTTAACGAAAAATAGAACAGTTACATTCCAGAGAAATACAAAGCCACGGGATCATTAGCAGAACCCGCCGTGATTCTAAGCATGAAAGGAGCACAAGACCTATCAGATCCGCAAGAAGAACCATGCTTCGAGGACGTTCCGAAATGACTGAATAAATGGAGAACGAAGTGCCCTGCGGACTTGGGGAAAGCAGTCGTTCAAGGTCCAGCTGAAAAAAGCGCAGAAGGCGCCTACGCAACTGAAATGCCAGTGTCCAAGAAAATGATGAAAATTCACATGAACTCGGAAGAACCAGATACGACTGTCTTTGTCAAAGAGAGGAATCAAGGGTACTGGCTGACGCATGAATGGACGGCCTAGTTCCGTTAGCAGATAACATGTCACTGTCTGCCCAAAATCCATAGCCTAATCAGGTCGTCACAAAACAGAATAAAATGACTCAGTCACCCGCCAACAGTCGATCTCACCGAACGGAGCAGAATTTACCCATCAGCAGCCAATCGTTGTTCAAGCCAACCGAGACGAAATCAGCCAATCAGGGACGTTACTGAAAAAAGCCAATCAGAAGGCCCGGTTAAGGGAAGAATTCTGGACCAATGCATTCCGCACTATGGTTTTCACTCTAGTCCCCTACTATCCTATATAAACTGCTTGTTTTTGTATAATAAAACGAGAAGATTCGAGGGCAGGAAAGTTTTCTCACTAGAGTTCATGGCACAATCTAGAACAGAAACTTGGTTTATTTGATAAGATTCAAACACTCACTATGCGCAGAAACTGTTGATTCACAATGTGCCTGTCTTGAAGTTAGAAAATCACTTCCTGCCTAGCGATTCCTGAAGCATTTGACACTGCTCGATTGTGTCGTTCCGTGCCCCATTTCAACGCGAATTGGCACGTTTTACATACTTGATTGAGAAGAGTAAAACTAATACTTGCACTAGCAATTATCGTCTTCTAGCCGCTCTGATCAACCAGATATGCTTCGGTTAACTATTATCGGAAAAGGTCAGTTGCATATGGTTGCTTGACATTCAACGAAATCTCGTCTTACAAACGGACTACTTATGAGGCTTGGCTGGTACCAAATATGCATTTGACGCATTGAATTTCTTTTCTAACAACACTAATGTCGAAAATCCAAAAGTTTGTGCTATGCTAATTGAACATTGTAACGTGGCTCAGGCTCTTGTCTAGAAGCTTCTTCTGGTCTGTCGCGAGAATGAGATTAGGATTCTGTCCCTGTGTTTATTTCTTCTCCAATTTGTTTGTCCATTATTCACCTATCCGTCTTCTTAACTCCACCGTCAATTCCACACATGCAGTTAAACTTGGGCAGCAAGGCATCCGTTAGGCTGGAGACTGCCTAGATATGTCGGGCAACTGCAGTTCAACTTTATAACTGCCAACAGAAACCCCATGTATATCGCTTTTACATCCATCCCGTAGAGATTCTTCGAGCGGCAAACCGCTCTTATCCATTTTATTCGCTGATGCGTTCGCTTTAATGGCATGGTGGTTGGTCGTTCGTGAAGAATTGTTTCTCCTCAGTTGATTCTGATAATAAAACCCTACTGCAACGGCGGAGTACTCACACGACGGAAGTTACACGTGCAACAGTGATGAACAACCTCGAATACTATTATCCGGCTGACGGCAACTGAGAAAGTTAAGTTCTTTTCAAATGGAGACAGATACCCATGCACAATGAGGGAGGTTTTTATCAAATCATTAATTTATTTGCAAACTCGATTTTAAATACATTCGACAGAATAGCTCCAGCGGTAGACGAAAAAACGATACGGAAAATGAACAAATTAGTATGAACAAGAAAAACTGCAACCTACCTGTGGGTACATGTGCACCCATTTACCACGATTTAAAAGATTTAAGCAAAAATCCATACTCGGTTGATACAGACCACCACCGTGGTGTAAAATTAATTTGGTTTTAGGATGACGAACGCGGCGCCAAACTGGGACTCCTTGACCCCATGTAAAGAAAAAACAATCCCGTGCGTTCGTGAAGCATACATCAACTGCAGCCAATGACCATCTATATCTATCAACTAAAAATGAAGAGTGGTAATGAAAATTTATTACCGTGCATTAAATCGAACAGCGACAGGAGTGTTCCGAAAAGGATGAAATCGTCTAAACAAGAATGATGATTGCTGATCGTGATTAAAGGAGTGTGCAGTGGACGTCCCTTGTATGCTTCCATGAGGTGATCCCTCCCGATGATTTGGAGGTTGTGTCGCCAAACTGCCAGCTTCACAATTGCACCAAAAATCGGGTAGGTGATTCGTTGAAAAACACGTCGTGTGAACGCGCTCACAGATGAGTGGTTATTCAGCTTATAAACGAGATCCATCCCAAAAATAAATCTGCCTTCAAAATGAAATCTCACAATTGAGCATTAAAACAACATCATTTTGAAAGACTATTGCTGAAAGCAGAAACCAACACAGGAATTTATAACGGTGAAAAACTACACAACATAGGGCAATGAGACAGTCTAACTTCCGACTTGTTCTAAAGACAAATTAGGAAGGGGAATCGCGGTATTCATGGGTTTTGCACTTCGGTGAAACCCTATCGATACCCAAAACATCAACGAGTAGGCACGGACAACGTAGAAGTAGATACAGTAAAAAGCATTTTATCCATGAAAACCATATGAAAGTGTTTTTATTGCATACGCAGCGAATAACGGTAAAAGGGATTGACCCCACAGTTCGCTGCGTATGCAATATATATCTATATCTATATCTATCTATCTGTCTATATATATATATATATATATATATATATATACCCTCATAACGCTGTACGATGTAAAGAGGCGTGGTGCCATGCTAAAAACATAAAAGAGAAAAACGTGAAGAATCAAAAGAGTAATTTGTCAAGAGTCTTCGGTCGTCTAAGCGTGAGGAATCAGCAGAGGGAAGTCTTGGCGTCAACACTTTGATAAAGCGATGCCATGTCATGGTTTGGCCTCCATGTTGTCGTTTCCAGTCAACTTTAGGCTCAGCCTCCGAATGCCTGTGTAATCGGGGATGAGTGTCCCAAACTCCGAGTTGGACACTCGTCTTGAACGTCTTTCGAAATACTCCCAAATGACCGCGCATCCCAAACAGCTTCTGCTGAGGGAGTCCCACACACAGTCTCCTCGTGGCGGAGGTGTTTTCACAAAAGCAGAGGACGAAAGCAAATGTCTAGCGCTATCCACCGAGATGACTGACTGATAGTCAGTCTAGGAGAGATGGCTAAACTCTGATTCCAGACCAAGCACAGACGGCGTACGAAGCACACAGCACCATGCTCACCGGCATCTGTGGTGGAGGTGTACCGGGTACCCAGGATGTCTGGCCTAGTCCGAAGGGCGTATGAATTGAGCAATCAGTCACTGGCCCCAGTGGGTTATGGACCCCACGCTTTGCCTCGCTGCATTGCGGGTTAAGCATTGGATAGCTAGAGGCTCCGGTTGTAGAACCCTAAGGGAACTATTCGCTTTGGCCTGGGCAACCTGGCAGTATTGCGCTCACAAACAAAACAAATCGCGGAATCTCACTTCGTGTATCACTTAGTCCCCCGCTATACCATGTGTTGTTTGGCACACAGCCTGATATCAGGCGAGTGTGAAATATAACGATATTTACAGGCTCGGCTGATAGAGCGCTTTGGGGAAATTGAGGAGGTGGTATAAGTAGCACGTGCCCCAACCAACGAAGACGATGGAATGATACGGTAGCACTTACTGGGTACGCGGCACGCCCAGTTCCGTAGATGTGCGCTTGTATTGCAGAATCGCTTATTCCCTGTTTCCACCAAACTCGCGAGATACTCCGTACGCGTAAATGTTAATATGAAGGTTCAGCGATAAGACTGGCAAAATTTAGAAGGGATAAACTCGGAACTACAGGTGAGAGGAACGAACCAAGTTCAGTTCAGTTCCGACAATCATCATCTGTGCACTGGGTGAGATGGTTTTGGTTGCTATCGCTCAGTGGTAACCATAATCAAAAATCAAAACAGAGAAATAGAAGGAGTGGAATCGAGTCGACAGAAAACGTTTGTGAGTACAAGAGCACTACTGATTGCGATACCCAGTCATATCCTCTAATGTAAATAACCCCTGAGTGAAGAGGGATCCCTTGCACCCCACACAGGAAGCCAAACACGTTTCGCATGACCAAGTCCACTGGCCAGGCTTCAGATAGCTACCACTTGGCCACTCTCACTCATCTTCCAACCGTTACCCGGCTCAGAGAATATGCGCGCCGTGGAATCCTGTCATGGAACATGCGCAGCACTTGCCTCAAACAGTTTAGCCTAGTGACCTTTAGTGTTACACTTGAATCCTTGTTTTATGTGCCTATTACTCTTAGCCTAACATTAGTATTGGCTATACGGTGTTCCCACCAGATTCGAGCAATGCTACGAAGACATCGGTGTTCTAATACCGACAATTTTCGTATATCCTCCCCCGCGGTGGCCATGTCTCCGAACCACAAAGAACTGGCCTGATTGTTGCACCGTACACTCACTCCTTGGTAGATAAGCAGATGTCATGTCGGTGCCACAGATGACTCAGGCTAGTAAATGCCAAACGAGCCACTGTATACGCGGAGACCGTGTCCGACATCTGACCTCCGGGTGAAATGCAGCTGTCTAGGAAACAGAACCTGTTTACGTGGTCTATAGTCTCCCCAGATGCCGAAAGGACTGGTGTTGGACAAACCCAGTCCCGCAGCATTATCTTGCCTTTTGAAGCTGCGAAACGCGTACCGAACATCGCCACGATATTATTCAAGCTATACAGAAAAACTTGCGAATAACCTAGATTTTTACTCGGGAGAACTATGTCGTCCGCATATTCAAGGTCTGACACCCCTCCCCACCACAAGGAAAAGTTTGATGCCACTATTCTCACATGACAAAAGCGGTCTCTAGGACCATTCCAATCACAGTTAAAGAGAAAAGTGGCAACCATGGCATAGATTACTTTTCGTGGTGAACTTAGGTGAAAGATTGCCGTAAGCCCGAACCAGAATTCGGCTGTCCATGTAAATGGATATTATGACGGTACACTCTTCAACAAGAGGCAGCGCCAGAGAACCGTGCGGTCGACTGATTCGAACGCCCCTTTACGACCAATGAGAAGAGGTGGTGGGTCAACGGAAGATGTGAATATGTTCTAAAACTTTACAAACAGTGAAGATTTGATCGACACAACCTCGACCAGATCTAAACCCAGCTTCATTCTCGCGCGAGTAGTTGATAAGCGACGGAGAATAATGCCAGCAAACATTTTAGATGCGATGCTAACCAAACTTATTCACCTGTGGTTTTCACAGGAGGACCTGTCGTTCCTCTTGTAAATCGGTACGATCGCCGATTCACACCAAATCTTCGGAACTCGTTCTCTATCCTATACCAAACGGAGGAATTTTTCCGACCCCAAACACAATTTTCAGCCGCCGTCTTTGGAAATAGACGGAGACAATCCGCCCGGCCTAATATCGTTTAAGGAAGCTTATCCCACGGAGAACCTCTGCTTCTGGCAGAGTATTGGTATCTACAATCAGGGCTGGAACCATGATGTTACCTAGCAAGTCTGTGGTGGATAAAAGCCACTTAAACTGCTTCTCGAAACGCTCCGCCCAACAAACTAGACGACGCTCCTGAGTTTGAATCAGTGAGCCGTTCTCTTCTTCATGAGTTCACTGAGGCCTGGCTTTCGGGGACCAGTGTTTCTGATTAGACGGAAAAGGCTGCAGTTGTTGCTAGTCGTCGCAGCTTTTTCACCTCCCTACACTTCGCCATCCACCACTGTTCACGGTCGTTTCTCGGGCTACGAATCAGTTGGCGTTTAAAGCATCTCCATGTCTCATCGTATATGGAGTCCGGAGGAATCAATCTGCGACCATCTAACAGTGCAACTGAGGATGTAGATATCCATTGTTTGTGTGTGTCTGGTTGTCGGACCTTGGGCAGCATTAACAGCCTTAAATAGAGCTCACTGGATCTTCATGAATCGTTTTTTTTGGATCCGGGCCATTCAACTGCATCGATAGCCTGTTGGATAACTATGCTTAGAAAACAGATTGATGGTTATTGTCCAGTAGCAGATGCGAGGAACGGTTGGCTTTAGTGTTATTTCGGCCACCTACCAGACATAAGCTGAAACGCGCGCGGACAAACGCGTGACCAGTGTCTACAGACGTGGATCAAAATAATCGACAGTCTTGAGTTGATCCGCGCCAGTGGTAAGCCATAGCAACATGGTTGATCTGAGTCCAACGCTGTGAAGGCGCAGAAAGACGCCAGGTTAGTCGGAACAGCTTTTTGCGCAAGAAATCTGAACTCGCTAGGAATAGTCTACAATCAGAACATAGTTGGATAAGTCAGTTGTCGTTATCGATTTGATGGGCTGCAACGCCGAATTGGCCTCCTATATGCCTTTCCGTTTCGTCTAGGCTCACAACCTGAGCACTGAAAATGCCACCAACAACCAATATGTCCGTAGAGCTCACGCTGCGGAGTAGTTGAGACAAATCATGGAAGAATTTGTCTCCAGCCTCAGGAGAGCTAGTCAGTTGGGGCATGCATAAAAACGACAAACAGGCATCGACGCCTCAGTCTAGTGCTGCTGACATGCACAGAACCATTCAATCGAACCACACACAGAAGACTGCCGACCGGAATCCAGTCAAGCAATGCACGCTCAGCTTTCAAGATCAGAACGATGCCAACGCCAACCTGACCACCAGCACTAGACACCGGATCATCTGACACGCGGAGAGTGAAAGGGGAAACCGAGTTTTTACCTAAGTGAAGTGTTAACACTGAAGTGAGGTCTTGTACATGTATTTCGGAGATACGACATACGTCTGCGTTAAAGATTTCACGAGTTCTAACTAAGGCAACCTGCAGTCCTGTTTGGTAAAGTGTGCGGACGCTGAAAGCGGTAAAGTGAAGAGAATGCTTGTCGTAGGATCGATTATCTCCCCCCCCCCCCCCCGTCTCTAAGTTGCTACCCTTATCGGCGGTTAGAAGTTCACGGTCATAACTCATTGTGGCTTTTCGTATCTACTTAGAATCGGGACGTCAAGAGAGAGCACAGAGACGGGAAACGTTTCCGGAGGGATTGCTGGAAACTTCTGAGCAAATCATACTTCGCGGCTGCCCATACCGCAAAAGGGGTTCCTCTTTGAGAACCCTAACGGGAGCCTTTGACTCAAAAGTCGGACCTATAAAGTAATGGGACGTTAACCCAATCCGGGAACGTAACCGATGAACCCGTGAAGGAAATTCTTCTGACACGTGAGACCTGATCGCTGCATGTATTTTGTCTTGTTTTCACTGGTGCTCTATTATCAGTCCGCTTTTTGGGATCCTGTCCTTAATCCAATGTACTCAATGGAGCAAGCAGAACATGGACGGGGTAGCATTCTCTGGACATGGTGCTGTCCAGCTTAGGCGGTTGATAGCTATCCACTGAAGTGCGATGATCTCTCCCACCGTCGAGCGAAACCCCAGGTACTTAACGTAATCTCAAGCGTATCGATCGGTGAAGATCAGAAGACAAAAGCCATAAAATGAAGCTTTATCAGGCTTGATACTTAAGTACAACCTGAAAAGGAACGGAAAGGATTAGTAGATTGTTTACAGTGAAAATGAGAACGAACAACGCTGAAGTATTTGGTATTTTCCCCCACCAGGAAAAGAGGTAACACTCTCGAACGTTGGAAGGAATTTTTACAATTATAAAATGTGGACCAGAACAGGAATGAAATCAGGGGTTCGAGCTTCTCGACTTCGCAAAAAATATGGTCGGGTTTGTTGTTGTTGGGTAATGAGTTGTGTGGCATTATCAACTACGTATGGTGTATTCTGCTGAGTGCCATGTAGGGTGGTAGGCTGTGGTATATGGATTGACACATCGGGGTGAGAAGTACATTGAATTTCGCAAGGAATGTCCAGTTGGAGATCTGTCTGATGGTGTAAAATAGAGTTGTCGGGTTGTCCTATTGCCACTGGAGCTAATTGTCTAACTGAAACAGCCTCTCCTCGGCCACTGGGAAAACGTAGTCGAGTGTACTGTGGGTTACATTCGACGAGTTCCACTTTATCTACCAGAGGATCGTACTTCGATGTGCGAGGATTTCTCCTAAGGAGAACTCGGCCCGGGGTTGATAACCAAACTGGCAAGGTGGTACCAGTGGTAGACTTGCGACAGTACGAAAATAAGCGTTCGTGAGGGATAACGTTTGCGGATGTGCAGAGCAAGGACAAAACAGAATGTAAAGCATCAAGGAGGACACTTTCCCAATAAGTAACATGTAATTTTCCTATCTTTAATTCCAACAGTTAGTGCGCCATAGTGTCGCATTTACCACTTAGGCTTGACAGTTTGCCTGGGGACTACAGCTAGTGGTTGTACTAGCGGCGATTGCTTTTTCATGGAGGAAAGTTCGAAGTTCTGAAGACACGGACGAGAAACTTCTGTCGGAATGGACAAAAGACGGCAGACCAAAGATTGCGAGCAACTGGCAGTGGCATTTGATGACAGTGAACGAGGAAAAATTGGAGTATACGAAGGCGAAGGGAAACCGCGAGTACTCGTCGACGCAAGTGAGTAGATAGCGATTATTGGAAACTGACCGCAGTGGTCCTTTAAAAATCGATACTTCATCTTTCAAACGGTTGTATCGCTTCGCAAGAGTGTTCTCTCCAGAGGCGTAGTGGTTTGAACTAGACTTCGCTCACCAACTGGTTCATAGAATGGACTTTCTCTGGCCTCTACCGATCGGCCCGTCGGGTATGATGGCACTTCCGGCTTAGGAAGCCATCCTGTATAACTCTTTAGGTCATGGATGCATGCAAGCCACCACACCCCTTCAAGGTGCAATCTCGTCGTCATGAATCTGGGTATTTCATTATCCGCCGGTGTCCTGAGATACCTACACTTTATGTTGATCGGCAGTTGCCACTGAGCGGTCTACGTGTGAGCTCTATTCAAGTCCTGCCACCAGTTACTTTGGTGACAGACAGCAATCCACCGTCGTCCGGATCGTTACCACACCTGACCGATTGACACCTTATGTGGTTCTTTGCCACTCCAAGTCTCAGGGTCTGGGTGACGGTTACCTCCAATAGTGCAGTGGGCCTTCACGGCTATGGGGTAAATGCTCCTTTCACCGCATCCATGGGCAAGCATGTAATAGCATATATATATATATATATATATATATATATATATATATATATATATATATCATCATCATCATCATCATCATCATCGTACAGCGTCAAACAGTAGGGCAAGCCCCAGTGACCACTGCCTTTCTCACCATGTTGCACGTTGAATTTGAAAAAGTACGAATATACAAGATAGAAAGGGAGTGAATCTACAGGGGTGGGAAAGGGAAAGAATGCCCTGGTAGCCAACACACGGAATACACAGTCTAACTGTACAAACGCACATCGACCAGTCATCCTGATTCGATAGAAAGTGACAACACGATCACCACTGCTCGCGGTTCGCTGCCATATCTTTCGGTGTTTCCAGCCAACTGGTAGACGGATCTATTGGACCCCAATCACGAAGACGTGAAGCACCTACTTTTCTTAAGTCTGCTGTATATTTTCTCATTCCTCGCTGCCAAGTCATCTGTTGACCTCCATGTGGTCTCTTCCACTCCCTAGGAGGGGCGGAGAATAGGACACGGTACGGTAGACGTGTGTTTGCCATACGTAACACGTGTCCCAACCAACGTACATCGCCTTTTTGATATGAGCTCAATGATCATATACATTACTGTTCGTCGTAGATTCTAGCTCATATGCTAACTTCTGATCATACCGGGTGCGTACTTCTGGATCACACAAACGTTGCACGGCTAATCCGGTTTGCAGTTTGCGACGATGGCCATGGAGCTGGAGAGATAATCGCATTAAAACCAATGCATGGTCCAACTCTACGTACGTGGACCAGTAAGATCTGCAGTTCTGAAAAGAACTGCGCCACTGGCAGCTTACGGCAATATGATCAATCTGACTCAAAGTACCTGTAGAGTTAGAGCGTCATGTCGCTGTGCGACGCGAGCTGTGTCGGAAATTTGTGCTAGACAAGAACAATCAATTGTCTGCACAAAACTGGAGTAGTCTATCCCCGTTATCTGTACGCTCAGCAGGTAAAGCACAACGCCCACCTAAACAGGCTTCTGACGCACTAAGTTTGCCAACTTGTGCACTGAAGTCACCAGCTACCACTACAATGTCAGAACCTTTACTGCTGCGAGCGAGAGTGGCGAGGGCATCATAGAACTCATCTTTCTGCAAGTCTGAGCTGCAGTCCGTTGGGGCGTACGCCGAGATCACAAACAAATTGCGTTTAACACAACTATCCTTTCGAACGCCGACCGACCCTTGGAGTCTCACAGCACATAAACGACTGTTAACAGGAATCCAGTCTAAAAGGGCAGCCTCAGCCTAGTCAGTCAAGACAATTCCTACACCACGTTGACCCACAGCTCTAGCTGCTTCGTCTCCTGAGGTGCGTAGAATATACCTCGATGAGATACCAGGAGCAGTTGGTTGAATTACACTGCTCAAATCCTGGATACGCGTTTCACTTAAGCAGCAGACATCAATCTTCAGAGAATTTATTGTGAGCGCTAGGCACGCCTACTGACCGGCCTGCATCAGTGTACGCACGTTGAAGGAGCTGAGATTAAGAGACTGACGAGGCTTGAGAAAATGTGAGTTACCAGACAGAGGATTATTCCCGATACTATTTGACAGTAAATCGTTGCGAGTATCGACCGTGTTATCAGTGGGAGCATTATGGGTGGATAGATGGGGCAAAGAGGGATGGTTAGGGACAGAAGACAAAGGTTGAATATATATATATATATATATATATATATATATATATATATATATCAGCTTTGGGTCGTCCACAAACAGGTAACCTGGGTTTCGTATACTCTCCAGTAGATCGTTGATGTATATTAAAAACAGGGGGACCAAGGGCTGACCCCTGTGGGACCCCGCTGGCAGCCATAGCTCTTTCGGACTTGTTCCACCCACTCTTACGTAATACATTCGAAATGTGAAATATGCCCAGATCCATTCCATCATCTGCAGCGCTATATCCAATGCCTCCATTTCGCGTAATCTGACCACCACCTCGTCTAAAAAAGAGAGCAGGTTGGACAAGCAAGATCTATTTTACCAGATCCTATTTTCAGCTAGGTGATTGGCAATACGGTCCCTAATCAGTCCCCCATTATTTTTAGAGGCACAGATAGCAAACTGAGCGGTTGACAGCTTTCTAACCCCTCCTTCAATCCGACCTTGTGTATTGCGACAACTTCGGTCGTTAGCCATTCCTCAAGTAGTTGTGCATTGTACAACCACCTAATGTACAACCGAGCAAGAAACTCACTACTTTTACTTTTACGCGGCTGTCTCCTAAGAACGGAGAAGCCAGCTTCATGGGTGTCGCGGATTGCGCCTGACCACGAACGGCGGCTAGAGGCGAGATCGGTTGTGTACTGCAGCCGCAAAATTCATGAAGTCTTAGGAATAGTGTACAAAGTGGCGTCCCCAGCAAGACAGACCGCTTTTACCTCGGTAAGGGGGCTTAGAACCGTAGCGTGGGTGCTACATAGACTGGGTGCCTTGTGTACGTTAAGAAACCTCAAGGTTTCACCTGCTTCGTTTGAGGAAACGAGGATTGATGACACTACCTGTGGTCTAGTGGGGGTTCATATGCCGGGTTTAGTCCGTTGTCTAACTGGTGCAGTCTAAAAGTGCCCTTGCAGGATCTCAGTTTTGGCGCTTTTATCGAGGACATGGTTGTCATCCCTGTCCTTAACGCAACCCACAGCTACGCGCACAGCTGTTTTCAACCGTAAATAGTTGTAGCGGACTTTTGGGCACTGTTTGGCATTTCTAGCTAATGTGATCTCATAAAATAGCCTGCATTGCTTTTGAGCCCAGATGGCTATTTCTTGCGTCGTTTTGAACCGTGCGCATCTTCTAATGGCGTTCTGTCTGTAGGCACTGACACCATGCTATGTTTTCAGAGCCCTAGTTGTCCTGCTGGTCCACCACGATGCCCTTCCCTTCCTGTGGATTTTGCGAGCTGGCGCAAAACGCTCTGTGAGCAACATAGGATTGCTTCTAATTGCTGTTTATTCTTCAATATTTCCACAACAAAGATCCCATGTTAGTGCCTGGGCTCCAATGATTGGGCCTTTTACATCAAGATTCTTAGAGCACCTAGTTTGTGAGATACCACATACTTCAAGACCAGGTAGTTACAATGGATCACCCATTCTATCTAGAGGAGCCGAAACCTGTAGGACTTTAATGTCACATCATCATCATCATCGTACAGCGTCAAACAGTAGGGCAAGCCCCACTGACCACTGCCTTTCTCACCATGTTGCACGTTGGATTAAAATGTATGAATATACAAGATGGAGAGGGAGTGGACCTACACGGGTAGCAAAAGGACAGAATGCCCTAGTAGCCGATGTGTTTGGTGATTACCAGGTCCAGCAACCCAGGAGTATTCTCTTTCTTACACTTGGTTGGTCGTAAGTCATTCTGGATCAGTGTCTCCTCCAACACGGAGTATTCTGACAGAAATCCCTTCCCGCTGCCTATGAATACATCCAGTCTATCTCGGGAGTATTGAAATCCCCGAGGATGATGAGTTCGTTTGCTTCGGCTACGGCATTATTAGGGTGGCTCAGCAAGGCCAGATTATCCGATGTGGTGGTAGAGAGGCTTCGGTACATGCAACGTGTTTCAAATTGGTGTAGTTTCAAACCACAGAAGTAATATATATATATATATATATATATATATATATATATATATATATATATATATATATATATATATATATATATATATATATATATATATTACACCGGCTTGAGAACAAGCATGGTGCTAACGCAACAACAGCAGAGGAAAATAACAAAATGGAGGGGCGGGGGATTAAGAGTCAGCATAAAGATTACAACAAGAAGCAATTTTCCTTAATATTTTCACAGTACACGTTTTACAGATGTTTCTGTCTGTTTTTCAATCGGTAATGGGGAACAGCAAGTCAACAGACAGGCCATACAGTATTCGCGCCACTAGATTTGGTTCTGAGCCATATCTCTCAGTGTCTGTAACTTTCGGTAATCCTCATCTCTTGGGCCCCAGCCAGGAAGGCCGAAAGCACCAACCGAAGCCAAAGCCGAAGCTAACTTCATCACGCCCCTGCTCCAAGTCATAGCCTGACCACCGCGTCGTTTTTCCCAGCCTTACTCAGCACGTACAAAAAGAACACGAAAGGGTAAACGATGGACAAGCATACGCAAAACGTGCCCCAGCCATCGGAGGCAGTATATAGCTTTTATTTCTGTCAGGGGCGACTACCATCACCGAACACACGACGACGAACCTCGTCATTGCTCACCCGATGCTCTCATCGGACACGAGCAATGCTTGGGAGAAACCAGTAATCGAATACAAAAAGCCGTCGGGCATTCTAAAGCAGAGGGACCAGGTCTCCTAACCGTAAAGACGAACGCTACGAACTGTGGCACTGAACACCTTTCCCTTGAGGGGAAGCCGGATGTTATGGCGACGCTACAGATGACGCAGGTCCGCGAAAGCTGCTCTGTCTCTCGCAATTCGTGATGTGATCTTTCCAACACTACTACCAGCTGTGATCAAGCTCCCTAGGTACTTAAATTGCAACGGTCTCAAATTCAACGAGGGGAAGTTGCCCAAGTAGCACACCCCAAGTTTGCCCCATGGGGCAAAGCTGGGGCTAGCCCCAACCTTGGAGCAAACCTGGGGCAAACTTGGGGCAAGCTTAAGGCATGTCCCAGGTTTGCCCCAAAGGTTGGGGCAACGTGCTACTTGGGTGGCTTCCTACCGGTGACTCGGATAAAATGGAATAGCTTGCGGGGATTTCCCACAGCTGCAACATGTTTCCTCTTTGATGTTTTCTGAGACCACCAGATTTTCCGATCCCTACACAGACTTGCTTTAAGTTCACGTGTCGTTGTGAGCCGTGCTCCATTATGCTCACTACCAGCCGGAATGGACTGGCGTGCATAAAAGTGCAAAGACTCATCAGAAATTCGGGGGTGTAACGACACGACGAGTCAGGCCACAACTAACTGTGCCAGCAGAATACAAAACATTCCTGATAAGCGACCAGTGCTGGTTGATGTTATCTAGTGGCGTTGTCTTTGTCTTGAAGTCTCTTGAAGTACTACACGGGTTCGAGGCTTTGAGCCCAATTGTCCCGGTTCTTTAGGAAATCTTTGATCTTCTGTCGGATTCACCGAGCTGAAACGAGAGTAAAAAGAAGCGGTGGGGGGAGGGGGGGTGGGGGTGGCAGCGAAAACAAGATACACAACCTCATGCAGTGTCACACTGTGGACAGTGCCTTAAGCTGAGTGGGGGTGCGGCATTTATGAACATAAATGCGATAAGAGACAACTATTTTGTTAGTTTTTTTGACAAAGGGAATTATTGGGAGAGACCCAGGTAGAGGTCTAGCTTTTTCTTGAAGATAGTTTTGTTCTGCGAGAAAACAATATCTTCCGGAAGTGCATTCCACACAGTAATAACCCTATAGCTAAAAAAGTTAATCCTTAATGAAGTACGTGGCCTCGGTTTGAAAACTTTTCTGCTGTGACCACGGAGAGAGGAGGCTGGACAGACGGAGAAGAAGCAATCGCTTTGACCTGTTTCAAAAAGGTGGAACATCAAAAACAGATCACCTCTCACGCGTCTTACGTCAAGGGGATAGAGGTTGAGGAGTGAGAGGCGGACGGGATAAGGTAGATGGGATAGACCCCTTACTGCCTTGGTGGAGGCCCGCTGAACTCTTTCTAGGATCTCACGGTCTCGGACAAGACCAGAGTGCACTATCTGACTACCGTACTCCAGCAGAGGTCGGATATAAGTGCCGAAAATTATGGGGAAATCATCCTTAAATATGCGCGCGAAGGACCTTCGAATTATGTTTAGGACTTGAAAGGCAGACTTGCTCGCAAGTTCGTGATGATGAGAGAAGGATAAGTTACAATCTAACCAGAAACCGAGCACCTTGTGTCGGTCAACCCTTGGCAGTGTGGTTGCTCCGTTAATGGAAAACGTGTGACCAGTCTCTCTGCCGAAAGACATGCTCACGCATTTGTCATCATTAACTGGGAGGTTCCAATCCTCGGACCAGCGTTTTGTTTCATAAACTGCAATTTACAGGTCTTCAACGCTTGAACTCCAGAGGGTTACATCATCTGCGTACATGGCAATGTTCGCAGGAAGGGCTGTCGGAAGATCGTTTATATAGATCAGGAAAAGAAGAGGACCTAAGACCGACCCTTGGGGGACCCCAGTTGTTACTGGGGAGGATTGAGACAAAACATTTCCGACTTTAACTACAAAGGTGCGGTCGGTAAGGAAGCTACGTAGGATGGCCAACATGGAGCCTGTGATCCCGTATGTCTGCAGCTTATAAAGAAGAGGGGCATGTGGGACCTTATCGAAGGCCTTAGCAAAATCGATGAATACAGCGTGTGAGAGCTGGCCATCATCATAGGCTTTCGTTAGACTATCCATGACAGTAAGCATATTGGTGATGCATGACCTGCCAGGAAGAAACCCATGTTAGGACGGGGAGAGGATCTTATTTCTATGAAGATGGGAAAGAATCTCACTCTTAAGAATTCTTTCAAAAATTTTGCTAGGGATGCTAGTGAGGCTTATGAGTCTGTAACTAGAAGCAAGGTGTCTACTACCCTTCTTATAGATGGGTGCGATCACTGCTTTTTTCCAGTTACGGGGGAAAACTCCATCGTCAACACATTGCTGAAAAAGCGAGGCATAAGGAGCAGCTAATGTATCCGCGGCTTCCTTGAGAATACGGGGGTGGATTAGGTCAGGACCCATAGAGCAATATTGGTTGAGCCGTCGGAAACCTTGAGCGACTGCACCAATGGGAATAGTGACGCGGTTAAGGGTAGTGGTCAGAGATAACGGGTGCATGGTAGGGTGGGATGATATGGGAATGGAGCTAAAAGTTGTACGGAAGTAGGAGCTGAATGCCTCGGCTACTTGGCTAGGGGAAGTGATTGGATATCCGGCACTATCTTTGAGAGCTAATGGCGTCGGAGCTGTGCTCCTTAGACGGCGCATGTACTGAAAGAAAAATGCCTTATTGGTCCGTGCTCGATCAAGTACAGATCGTTGGACTGCATTCTGATAGGACCTAATCTTGTCTTTGCATATGTTCCGTATGATCCTGAAGTCTTCTGCATCACGGGCAAGGCCTGTGGCTTTATACCTAGCAAAGAGGCGTGCGCGTTCGTCTAGAATGCGCCTAATGGGGCAAGGAAGGGGTCGCTTAGCGGTCTGTGGGCGACGAATTCTGGGGACAAAATGCCTATCACCTAAGGAGATTAACTCTCTGAGATTCTCTGCCATTTCATCTGCAGAGTTACCTGGGTTAGTTAAATTTAGCTGGGAGCGTAAAAATGCACAGACTTGGTCAAAGTTGGTCCTTTTGAAGGATCTCAAAATTTTAGTTTCTGACGGAAGAGGAGGCCATTTCACGATATAATCGAATCCAATGAGAATGTGATCAGTTTTGCCGAGGGGCGGCAAGTAATGCACCACATCTATAAGGAACCGATCATTGGTGATGACCAGGTCTAGTAGGGACGGGGCGTGGCCTGTGCGATATCTAGTCGGATCTCTTACGTTCTGCACCCATGAGTTTTTCAGTACGAGATCAAGGAGGGGTTTACCGAAAGTGATATCCGGGGCATCAGCTCTTTGCCAGTTTGTACTGGGAGAGTTGAAGTCACCAGTGACTAACAGATGGGTGAAGTCTGTATAGCTTTTCAGGGAGCCTAATAAGTCTATGAGACCTAGGCTGTCAGTTGAATTGCATGCGGGAGCACGGTAGACAACACCAAGCAATAGGGTATCTGTCCTAGAGAGGTTAAACACGGCCCACAAACAACCAATACATGAAAAGGTTGGTGTTGTCAGTAAGGTGGGAGGAGGGATCGAATTATCGTAGTATATGATGACCCCGCCGGCACGACCTCTACTGGAGTCCCGCCTTACTGTGAAGTATCCCGGAATGGATATTTCGGCATCAAGTATGTCAGGGGTGAGCCAGGTTTCTGTGAGGGCTATGATCTGAGGCTCCTTATCCACTGCAAGCTGCCGAAGCTCCGGGATCTTATTCAACACACTCAGGCAATTGCTGTAAAAACACTTGAGCACATGCTCAGGAGTTGTTGCAGAATCGCCAGAGGCAGCTGGTTTTGGGTTTGAGGAGGGGGAAAGAGGGGGATTTGAGGATGGAAAGGAGGTCCTGGGAGAGTCGGGGGCTGAAGATATTGGGGCGCTAGAGGGTAAGCAGACTGCTGGGGGGACCGGTAGGTTTTGATGTCTAGTAACCTGGGGGGTATCAATCCAGGTGGACGGTCTACATCCTTCGGTCTCCGAAAAGGGTGGGCTGCTTTTTGTGGTTTGCCCTCCTGCGCACTGCTTGATGCCCTGTTCTGAGTTTTCCTGTTGGTGAGCTTATTTTTCATGACAGCACCAGATATATTATCTGGTGCTTTAAACTCCTCACTGCTTCTTTCAGTAGAAACAGGTTGCAGGTTCATGTCTGGGCTCAAGGATGAGTGAGTCTCGTCCGTTGAAACAGTCTTGTTGGCTATGATGGGGCCTGGGATGCTTTTCGTAGGCGACCGATGTTTAGTGGCACTAGGCCTACTACTGGGAGTACTTTCGGCGACGGGAAATGGTGTCAGTAGGGAAGCGAGGGATGGTGGGCATGCAGCTCGGTCCTCATAGCGAGTTACCTGGACAACTGGCAGCACTCTGAGCTTAGGATCGGCTTTTTGTGGAATTTTTGGCTTAGCCTTCTCACTGCGGAGCCTCAGATGAAGTGGCTTATCAATGGGTACGCCCTTGAGCCCTTTAATTTCCTCCTTGAGCTTTGCGGCCAATGAAACAATTCGTTTGGCTGCATCTGTGCAACCCATTACAATGAGAATACCGTGAACCCGGTTGGCGCGTCTGGTTACCAACCAAGTGGACCGACCTTTAAGTGGGAAAGGGAGCTTAAGGCGATTACACACCTGGGCGTAGGTGTCATGAGGGTGATCTGAACTGAGGAAGCGGCCCCAAAGGATGACTCGCTTGGAGCAATTCTCGGTATCTTGTAAAATCCTTGCGGCGTCAAGCATTTGCTGCTCAGAAACTCTACACACCTGATCGGCTGCCTGGGACACCGGGAGGGATTTTATTACCAAACTCCTCAGGCTGGTCAGCTCATCCTTAAGGGTGCGGACGGTGACCCTTAGCTCGGCTTTCTCTGCAGCCTGACTTTGGACTGCACATTTTGGTGCATCCGTTTCCAGCGCATTATGAAGGACCGTTTCGTCCGGATTGAGGAGTGAGGCATTGGCCACGGAGGGGGAAACGCACTGCCTCATGGGGAAAGTAGCCTCATCTGAGCAAGCGGTTATATCAATGGAGAGGGGCATTGATATTATTCAGGATCCAGCCAGCACAGATAAAGATAAACTTAAATGGAGGGGGACGAACTGTGTGTTCTAAAAATTTCAAAAACAGCTACACTCAACGAGGCAGACGACCGCACCGCTGGTGTACCGCAGTGCCACGGTTCGTAGCGTTCGTCTTTACGGTTAGGAGACCTGGTCTCTCTGTCCAGTCCAGTCCAGTCTGCACATGACAGGTAATGGCCACGGCCAATCGAGCGCCCAGAATTCCTTCGATAGTATGCACACCAGTTATGCACCCACCACTGCCGAGTGTATTTCGTCGAATCCCCGCTAAAAACGGGAGGGAAACGGAAAACCTCATTGCACATCAACTGCGAGAGACATTATGCATCGTGAGCGTTCACTGAGACAGTAAGCAATGAGGGAAAAAGTCTGCTAAAACATACTCCAGAAGGACCACAGTGCTACCCGTTATCCATCTAGTTGATATACTCAAGGCTCACTACAAGGAAAGATCTCGTACCACTTGCGATCTAGGGCATCTTTGAAGGATTGGACTGTCTGCAGATCTACCATTTCACCAGGCAGACCGTTCCAACTGTTCACAACCCTGTTGCTTAAGAAGTGCGATCTAGCCATCAACCTTGATCAGGCTTTTATCAACTTCCTTTCATGTCCCCTTGTTCTGGAGTCTACGACCACTTGGAATGGACTATCTGGTCTAAGGCCAGAAAAGCCCTCCATTACCTTGAACGTTTCTATGAAATACCCTCGACGTCTCCTCCTTTCCAACGAGAAAAGATTCAGGTCACAGAGTCTCTGCTCGTAAGTCTTACCCCTCTGCCCTTCAACCATTCGCGTGGCGGGACGTTGGACTTTCTCGAGGCAGGCGGCGTCCTTTTTGTAGAAGGGTGACCAAGCCTGCACGCTACCTTCTAAGTGAGGTCGTACTATAGCCATGTAAATAAATACGAATACCTCCGGCTTTCTGCAAGACAAAGCTGATTGCAGTCTAAAGAGCTCCCCACGAGCCTTATGCGCAGCAGCGTTGCACTGCTCCGACCATTTGAAGTCCCTTTTCATGATGATCCCCAGGTCTTTAACCCTACTGGCTGCCTCTACGGTGAACAGCCCTTGATCATGAGCGACAGTTAGGCTCTCTGTTGCCCTTGACAACAAATGGCTTTTTTGAGCGTTCGGAGGTAAGTCCCATTTGTATGCCCAGTTCAGGACGGTGCCTATTTCCCTGCCCAAGTCCGCCCTACCCTTAGATCCAACAATTTTCACATCATCCGCAAAAATAAAGCTGGGCGATTGAATAGTGGATGCTAGGTCAATAATAAATAACAAGAATGGGACCGGGCCTAGGACGGATCCCTTAGGTACACCACTGGTGACGTTCACCAAACTGGAGCACCTGTCCCCCACTTTAACATAAAGCGTCCTGTGGGAGAGGAAGTCCTCCAGCCACCTATATACTGGCCCACCTATACCGGAAGTCTCCATCTTGCATAGCGAAAGACGATGATTAACGGAGTCGAACACCTTGCTAAAGTCGAGGTAGCATACCTTAACTTGCTTACCTTTGTCCAGTCGTCGAGTTACTTCACCTAAGAAGCACAGGAGATTGGTCAGGCAAGATCTATTTTTCAGGAATCCATGCTGCGCCGGGCTTAGCATGGAGTGCTCCAGTAAGTGCTGGCAGATATGGGCACGGATGATCTTCTCGAGGACTTTACAGGGAATGCTAGTTAGGCTTACCGGCCTGTAGTTCTGCGCATCCGACTTAGGCCCACTCTTATGTATTGCCACGACTGCCGCGACTTTCCAGTCCTGAGGCAGCTTTCCCTGGTCCAACGTGGATCTATACAATCTGCATACCGATAGAGCTATGATATCCGCCAACGGCTTGATGATAGCTGGATGAATGCCATCTGGGCCCGCTGACTTGTGGCTGTTTAACTCCTGTATGTACTTACGCATGCTTTCCTCTGAGAGATCTAGCTCGTCTAACTGAGGAGGATGCACCAGAGCCAGATCTACTCGTAACCCACTATCTATCCTATGTACACTGCCAAAGTATTCCCCCAGGGCGTCTGCTTTGCCTTGGTCGTCAGTGACAATACCATATCCTCTAGTGGATAGCGGACCTACGGCATTTTTTGTTGAGCCTTTAGACTGTACATAGCTGTAGAACTTCTTCGGCTCTTGTCTTACGGACTGGGCCAATTTCACCTCAAATTCCCGCTTAGAAGTTCTCAAAAGGCTTACAGTCTCGTTTCTCAGCTTCGTATAGCGGTTCCAGGCTAGCTGACTGCCGGAAGCTTTGTACTGGTTCCGGCTGCGGTTTCTACGTCTGATGGCCTTGGCTATTGCAGCCTTCCACCACATGGGTTTGCCCTCCCCACTCCTTCGTTTTAAGGGTGCGAACTCTTCCTGTAGGGCAGTCAGGGATCCCCTTATGGCCTGCCAGCGCTCCTCCAAAGTGGCCTCCTCTGGCGTGTCCCAGGTCAAACCCATCGCCCTAATACGAAGCCTATCTATGTCCATACTACAGAAATTCCTAATCAGCCTTGAGGGTACCTTCGGTTGCCGCATGCATAGAACTATTTTGACACACACTTGGTCACTCTGCTTTAGAATGCCCGACGGCTTTTTGTATTCGATTACTGGTTTCTCCCAAGCATTGCTCGTGTCCGATGAGAGCATCGGGTGAGCAATGACGAGGTTCGTCGTCGTGTGTTCGGTGATGGTAGTCGCCCCTGACAGAAATAAAAGCTATATACTGCCTCCGATGGCTGGGGCACGTTTTGCGTATGCTTGTCCATCGTTTACCCTTTCGTGTTCTTTTTGTACGTGCTGAGTAAGGCTGGGAAAAACGACGCGGTGGTCAGGCTATGACTTGGAGCAGGGGCGTGATGAAGTTAGCTTCGGCTTTGGCTTCGGTTGGTGCTTTCGGCCTTCCTGGCTGGGGCCCAAGAGATGAGGATTACCGAAAGTTACAGACACTGAGAGATATGGCTCAGAACCAAATCTAGTGGCGCGAATACTGTATGGCCTGTCTGTTGACTTGCTGTTCCCCATTACCGATTGAAAAACAGACAGAAACATCTGTAAAACGTGTACTGTGAAAATATTAAGGAAAATTGCTTCTTGTTGTAATCTTTATGCTGACTCTTAATCCCCCGCCCCTCCATTTTGTTATTTTCCTCTGCTGTTGTTGCGTTAGCACCATGCTTGTTCTCAAGCCGGTGTAATATATATATATATATATATATATATATATATATATATATATATATATATATATATATATATATATATATATATATATATATATATATATATATATATATATATATATATATATATATATATTACTTCTGTGGTTTGAAACTACACCAATTTGAAACACGTTGCATGTACCGAAGCCTCTCTACCACCACATCGGATAATCTGGCCTTGCTGAGCCACCCTAATAATGCCGTAGCCGAAGCAAACGAACTCATCATCCTCGGGGATTTCAATACCCCCGAGATAGACTGGATGTATTCATAGGCAGCGGGAAGGGATTTCTGTCAGAATACTCCGTGTTGGAGGAGACACTGATCCAGAATGACTTACGACCAACCAAATGTAAGAAAGAGAATACTCCTGGGTTGCTGGACCTGGTAATCACCAAACACATCGGCTACTAGGGCATTCTGTCCTTTTGCTACCCGTGTAGGTCCACTCCCTCTCCATCTTGTATATTCATACATTTTAATCCAACGTGCAACATGGTGAGAAAGGCAGTGGTCAGTGGGGCTTGCCCTACTGTTTGACGCTGTACGATGATGATGATGATGTGACATTAAAGTCCTACAGGTTTCGGCTCCTCTAGATAGAATGGGTGATCCATTGTAACTACCTGGTCTTGAAGTATGTGGGGCAGAACTGAGAATTGTCTTCTTGCATTGCGTCCCCTCCTCTCCAATAAATGAAGAAGACCAGCCAGTCTAACACTTACGGCCTCTCACAGGCCTGTAGGGGAAGTTCTAGTGGTGGAGCCCTAGAGCACCAGTAGTATACTGGATAAAAGTACTAGTTCCCAGGGAGTGTTCCAGCCCCAGTCTGCTCGCGGTTGAAAGGGTTCAGTTCAATCCATTTCCTTTCCGTTCACGGAAACTGTAAGGCAAATCGCCAAAATTGTCCATTTTATAGCACTTTGACCTTTAACCCCCCTGGTGCTGAGACTGACAGAAATATCGGGCCTTTTTCACTCTAATGATAGGAAAAAAGCAAAACAGGAGACCTCCTGCCACCGTGCATAAATTCAAAAGTTGTACACGGTCTTCGTTGCAAGTTGTTAGAGGCTGACAGCCACCGGTCAACAAGGCCAAGAGCCACAAAGCGTTACCCAAGGCTAGCGGGCTGAAAGGCGGTTGGTAAGACGAGACGACAAACTAGGTGAAAGTGGAGGGGTAAGGCCGAAGGTGGAAGTAAATTGAACGAGAGGGCTTAAGAGAGGTTTAGTGTCACTCTCGGCCACATTTCGTTAAACTTTCCATTCTCCGTCAAGCCGCTTCTTGAAGTCCTTCGCTTTCGACACCGCAACCACTTCGTCTGGCAGTCTGTTCCAACCGTTCACATCCTTAAGAAAGAAATATTTTGCTGTCAGTTGAGTTCCCATTCTCTCCTTCCATAACTTAACGGCAATTCCTAGGCTTTCTGTTTCCCGCTGGCCGTCAGTGATGGTCTCGCTCCTTCTCTCCGTTATCTACTCGTTTCACTATTATGAAAGCTTTTGTGTGATCGCCCCAACAACCTCACATTCCAGTGAGTGTGGGTTCAGTCTGTGGAGGCGTTGCTGATAACCTAGCCCCCGTAAGTAGGTAAACCATCTCGTGAAACACATCCGCACCAGCTCCGTGATCCTGATGTCCTTTGTCATGTACGTCAACTAGGCCCGGAAAAAAGTTTTCAGGTGGGTGCGCTCAAGCGTTTTGAATAATGGCCACAGACTCTCTAGCCTCCTCGTCGCCACTGCCCTTCCGAGCTTCCAGAGAGCTCCGGAGACCGGCTGGCCAGCCAAAAAGCATTGTTACTTTGGTTTGAAATCACTTGCGATCACAGCCCCTAGGTATTTTACGCCACTCACCTGTGGAGCTTTCACCACTTGCTCCGTGTCCCAACTGCCTCAAAGGGGGTGCATCCATCTGTCATTCGCCGAATTTGGACATTCGTTACTATTCGGAGGACAGTTCCATTCTACAGAACATTGGTGTACCCCGTTCTGGTCTAGCTGAATGGTATCGCCCAATATGGGGACAGCCTCTTTGAAGCCGTCTGCAAACACGAAGACACGGTTCTATAGACCCAAGGCCAGGTCTTTTCCGAACAATAGAGAGAGCAAAATCCCCAATGTTGAACTCTGGGGTACGCCTCTTTGCAGAAAACCCACTAGAAAAGGCTTTGTGGAGAGTCTGTGGGGGCGTGCTACGGGCAGCTTCCTCTCGGACCGAGAGATTATTCCTCTTAGGGGGTCAAGCCTTTGTGGACTAGTCGAATCCGAAAGGCCGTCCAAAAGGCGAAATCTGTCTAAGGCATATATCGAAGTGGTAAATGTTGCAGATGGTGCTCGCTATATTTAGCAGTAAGATACAAGCTGGGTAAGATTTAAAGCAAATGTGGGAGGAGATACGAGAGGCTTTTAGCCAAAAAGGTCGAAATAAATCAGAAGAGGGGCCACCAGTGCCTGCGGTTCAAGACAGCTGTAACAGTGGCCTGAGGGAGACTAAGAGACCCCCGAGGTCCGGCAGCCGCCAAAAATCTCCAGAATGCTGAATCCCTTCTGCACTATTTCCAGCAGGCTTATGGATGAAACAATTAAATTTAAAGTCTTCGGCTGGTCACCACCACCGCTACTCCACAAATATGTTGTTGGAGTTAGTGGAGCGAGCTTTTAGGGACAGGATTTCCATCCAAGCAGCTGACCACAGGTTACTAGGGACAGATCAGCATGGGTCCGTTCGTCTAAGGTCCTGCCTGTCAAACCTCACCAGCTCCACGGACGAGTTTACCAGAGACTTGGACCAAAAGCATGAAGTAGAAGTCTGCTACATTGACTTCCAGAAGACCTTTGACTCAGCCAGTTAGGGCTTGTCACTGGTAAAGCTGAGCGCTTTTCAGTTGAGGCTAGATTCCAAGTCAAGGTATAAGACAGCATATCGCAGGGAGGGTGTTTGCTGATCGGTGTGCCTAAGGGCTCCGTCCTTGGACCTATGTTGTTCCTCCTGTTCATGAACGACGGCTCGGGGTGTGGTCAGATCCCCCGCTCTGGCCGGCGCACATCGGGCGTGCAGGCCATCTGCAACGATGTGAAAGCGCAATTATGCCCGTGGATCACACCTCCTGTGTTCACTTCACGAAGTGTTTTTCAGGTTAGATGTCCAGCGCACGGTCAGCCTCGCCCACTAGCGACGGTTGCGGATTGCACGCTCCGACACTCCTCGCCCTATTGCATTCATCACTGTCCGTTGTGGACCGCATGCCCCCACCATTGTTCCGCCAAGATTCGCTCATCTATCAATCTTGTCAGCACTCTTATC
This sequence comes from Fasciola hepatica, assembly GCA_948099385.1. NCBI lineage: Eukaryota > Metazoa > Platyhelminthes > Trematoda > Plagiorchiida > Fasciolidae > Fasciola > Fasciola hepatica. The sequence goes on from CANUEZ040000019.1 coordinate 12,951,638, forward strand.
ACTTCCCTTCTGTGTCGTTTTACCTCTGTATGCACACCCATTCATTCTGTTTTTGTTCCTATCGTTTTGCACAATGATAACGATGCATAATGCCTCTCGCAGTTGACGTGCGATGAGGTTTTCCGTTTCCCTCCCGTTTTTAGCGGGGATTCGACGAAATACACTCGGCAGCGGTGGGTGCATAACTGGTGTGCATACCATCGAAGGAATTCTGGGCGCTCGATTGGCCGTGGCCACCACCTGTCCTGTGCAAACTGAACTGAACTGAACTGAACTGAACGCTATCTGTGTGATTTCACTCTCGCTCCATCGACTTTACCCTGCCAAAGTCCGAAATACGTTCTTCTCCGCTCATTTCTCCCCTGTCGGCTCCTAATCAGTATTCAGTTGTTACCTCCATATACCTGTTAAGCTCACTGATGGCTTACCTCACTAGCTACTACTTTGCGATATCCTTTTTTGTCCATCTTATATCTTTCATCATTACGTACCAGACACATTCGTAACCAAGACTAATCACCACATAAAAACTCGCCTTTCCAACCTTTGCACATCTTTACGACCGAATTTATTATCTTTCTCCCACCTCCATATTTCCCATGTCTGGATCCGTAATTCTTCCATAGATCTTTCTCTCAGCAGTGTACCTGTTAGCAACTTCCGGCTCAATCCATTTGTATAACAGCACGCAACTCTCCAGTCCCGTCCCACCAACACCGATGCACAACTATTTCTCGTGCATTTTTGTTCCATGAAATGCTTTTCCGTCCAAGTTCTTTTCTTTTTCCCGGTCTTCATTCTGTCATCTGCATCCGTACAATTTGACCCAACCCTACATGTCTCTTCCAGGCAAGGCTACTTCCGTTTTCCGTCTCTCCACTGCTATTTCCTCCTGCTCTGATATATGCATATATATATAAATATACAAATAGATACGCACACATATGTTTATATATCCACATATTTTCTCTGCCTCCCCCAGTTCTTCGCCAGCCAGTTCTCTTGCTACCATGCCTCCGCCCCTCATGATATGCCTCCATTTTGTCTACAACCGTGTCTAACGTTTACTGTGTCTCGATCCTTCCGCGGCATTGGTGCCATCCGACTCACTCTTCACGTCTTGCACTGCCAGCTCCCTGTTTTTAAGTCGACACCGGCCGTTTATTGCTATGAGGCGCAGCCCATGTCTACCTAGTCCCCCGCCATACAAATCAAATTTTTGTCCTGTCTTTCTACTCTCCTTTTTTCCTCTTTATTCATTGTTTCCCGTAACGATAGTTTCACATGCTGATTTCTAGTCCCCCTCCTGTAAAAATTCCCAGGTTCCGTTTTTCTCCACTTGGCCGAGCCAGCTACTCCATCCGACCTCAAACTTCAAATTTGCCAGGCCCATATTTGAATCCATCTCTGGGTTTATTTAAACTCCCCGATCACCCCATGGTGTGCATACTTTTATCTCCCTCTCATCTTCCCTTTTTCTTCCTACCTCTCCTTTGTCTCGCGTATTTCTAAATTTTTCTTGGATTTTGTCTGTCAATTTTGTCGCTTGTAAAGATGTTGATCATGCGTAAGGCATGCTTCGGGCGTCTCCGAAATAAACTATTATTATTATTTAGTCGCATAGACTGGAAAACGCTTGCCTTGCTATCGCATGTTAGTTGGCTAGGTAACAAAAGATTCCATGCGGCGGAATCCGCGGGCAGCTCTTCATCGGCCAGTGTTCGGGACTTAACATCAAATTTCGAAGAGTTCACCAACCTAGTAAACGTTAGGGAACCTCAAACGACTAGGCACCTTGGAGAGACAAACAGACGCACTAAAATTACGAAAGGGAGAACCGCAAAGGGCGATGAGGTAACTACATCGCGCATTTTTCCATCTAAAGAGCAATGTTGAGTGGTCACTTAGAGGGCTTCTAGGACACTACGCCGGCCTAGAATAACAGTAGCGTTCAGAAAACTTTGAGCACTACCGCCTGTTTACGAGCCATTCGTCCGGCCGCACCTAGAATACTTTGTCCAGGTGTGTCGGCTCTTCCTGGTAAGGGACATGAAGCCTTTAGAAAGGATTCAATGGAGCTTTAGTGGGTAGTTTACTTGCCTAAGGGTCCGCGTCTACGAAAGAAGTCTTTGTTCAAGTGCAGGAGGAATTGAGGCAACCTAGTAGAAGTGTTTAAAATCCTCGAGGGTTAGGGTGATAACCAGGCTTGAACCCATCGCAGCTGGACCTCAGCGATTGTGTGTTGACCAGGGGGTGCCGGTTACAAATGAAAAGGAGAGGGATTTAAGTGTCTTGCGAGTAAAATTCCTCGCCTTTAGAATCGTGAACGAATAAAATCAGATCAAGGTAGAAGTAAAAACGGCTGAAAAAGCAATAGCGTTTAAACATTGGATATGCAGCTGCTAGGACGGTGTTTGCAGAAACTGGCGAAGAAGTGGCCACTATATCCATTTTTTCAGTTTTCTGGTTCTTATTGCCACTGTTACCTTCGTAACTCCGCAAACGACTTCTGTCTCTGGCCTCCTCCTATCTCAGTCCCACCTCCCCCGCTTCAAACTTCGTCACTACTCCTTTCATTTACTGTCTTTGTCTACTACCCAGCAACAAGCACTATCTCACGTTTTCCTTCACTATATCTAATTTTCCCAACTTCGAAGGCCTGTCCATGAAAAGGATTGGGCAATAGATGGAATTAATCAGGCAACTGCGATCCTACTGAGCTTTCCTGATTGAAGCACCTTAGCTGAAAGCGCCCTCTGGCGTTTAACCTCACGGAACCTCCGAAGGATACTCTCTTTCGATTTATCTGGGCAGTGGGAGATTAAGATAGCCCATGGCACAAAGAACTTGCCGAAAAGTCCATTCGCCATCTGCACCAAAGTGAATGGAGTTGAAGTAAGCGAGCCACGGAAGTCGGTTCCTTGGAGGGTGGTCACCACTGCAAGGAACCCAAATGGGGCTACCAGTCCTTCTAGAAGAGCACTTTCCCTTGTTCTGGATAATAAATAACCTCAGGTTTTTACCTAAGCCTACCCCAACAGACGGTCTATACACACTAACTGATAAATGAATCCCCAGGATGGACTTGGAAAAACAGCTAGTTTGAAATGAACTCTATGAAAATCGCAACTGGTGTGACTAAAGTGCCAAAGGACACTTTCGAGTGTCTGTGTAACTAAGATCGCTGACATTCCAAACAACTACCGGATCATTCAGATATATTCCCACTTACTTTTGTTCGCAAGAAACGCCCAGTCACGGGCGGGAAAGTGGCCCGTAGGCCGAGGAGTGACAACCCGTGAGGAGTCTCAATTGAGCCCTAACTGAACACAATTGGTACCGGTAAAAGGGCAGCGTAAGTCACAGGAATCGCAATTCAGGCAAGCAGTAGCCAGCGCAAATGAATTCTATAACCAAAACAAGATTTATCTGTGGTTTTCACCGTGTTAACTTGAAAATCACTTAAGTATAAAAGTGAGTAGACCTTGGATATGTGACCTAATACAGCGAAACCCAAAGGTTCAGTGTCCTGTATTTCAGGCACGTCAATCAGGACTGGTTCAAGGCCAATATCAGGCGTCTCACACAAACAGAAAAACGTGCAAGAGAGTCGTATTTAGACAAGCATATAAAAGCGACGCCAAATATAGTCACGTTCACAAAGTCCGTGAACCATTCAGAGAGATTTCCCATGTTTATTCTTGACGCCCCTAGACAAATCCCTCCCCAAAATCCTCTGCCCTAGGGTCGGGATAGCGTTATGATTCTCACCCTACCTAACTACGTCTTGCTGTTAGTGCCTGCGGCCACTCACATTCTGCGATGACGGAGTCTAATCTGGGTTGCCATCGTAGCCGCCGTTTACGAAATTCATAGTAAATGAACTTCGAATTCCTTTGCAGGGTTTAAGATTGACGTACTCACCGGAGGACCGACGCACACATTCGAAAGCACGGTTAAAAAGTAGACTCTCCATGGCGGAACACATCATTCCACGAGCTTAGGTTACGTGTCCAATGCAGAAAACTACTAAAATAGAGGGTCGAAGTAGTTTTGTTCACAAATTAGGGCGGAGAAGTAAATGCAGAGTTCAAGGGACAATGAGATATTGCAAAAAACTGAAAGGTCAAACAGCAGTAGAATCATAAAAAATTAATACACTACATCGCCCGGAAGAAAAGGTAATATGTTTCTGATTATAAACGGACTTCTGAAACGTGTGCACAAAGCAGAGTAATAAAACACACATGAACACGGAAACTGATCAAACAGCAACACAAATCGGAGTGCCCCGATACTTCCGTTTGAAAATGGTGTGACAAGCAAGATGCATGAACTGTGAATAGATTTTTTCCATAAAAGCTGGTGTAAATTCAAAACGTGATTTCGGCTAACAAGCCCCACTTGAACTGCCCACGGGGAGTCTGAACGAACTTGTCTAATCTTTGTGCGCTTTGTATAAGAGAATGAAACTCAGTATTTTCCCGCTACCGTTGAGAAAGGTAGGTCGAATTCAGTGTATATAAATTAAAAAAAGGAATAAAACGATGAACCGCCTGGCTAGAGAGGGTCTGCAAGCTATTACATCCTCTAGTACAAGGTTCTTAGTTTGCACCTCCAGCATATTTCTTGCGTTTTCCTCGTACGAGCAGATCAGACTCTGGGATGTTTCGGACATGTTGTTCGTTTTCTCCGTTTCCTGTATTGTAACATGGTTGCGAGATCTGTCCAATATACGGAGCTCAATCCTTAAGTGGCGAAGTACCCTTCAGAGCTGCAGCTCCCTGGAGCCCGAAAAACAATAGCCATTTTGAGTCCACTTGTAGACACTGATTTCAGTTCATTATTTTCACTTTAGCTGAGGGTACTTTGTTTCGCCGTCGGCCACGCCGCTCCATTCAGGTAACAGAAGCTGTCACTCGGTGGACCAGTTATAAATTGCTCTGCATGGCCTGCCGATATTCCGGTTTCAACGTGTTTCCCGAAAAGGCCTCTTTTTGAGATATGCCAAACTCTTTCCGACCACTTCTCAGTTTCTTGACGGATTATTCCACAGTGGTCGCTTGGGTAGAGAAACTTCGTGCTGTCCGTCGTTGTGTAGCTTCTTTCGATTCACCTTTGGGGGAGCCAGTTGAACTACTTCCGAGAGAACTTCAATTTCGTGAGATAGGCCACTGGATCCAATATCAAAAACCCGAGTGCTTTCCCCGTACACAAGTCCGTCAGCAAACTTTAGGGAGTCTTCTGGTGCTGACTGTTAAACATCTTTCAGCAGTAGTACGGAGAGCGTCCAGCTAAGTGTCGTTGGCGTAGCTGAGGGTTCCACTTGAGAGCCTATGCCCCGTTCAAGCACCCAAAGTGCTTGAAGTACACAGAACCTAATCAGTATATCAATATGGAGCTAGATAATTCTTTATAAGTTGTCATTGAGAAAAAGCCATCTCCTGGCAATTCGTCTAACAGATTTCGCTGGACTCATTCGTAAGCTGTCCAATGCAGAGGCCTCCGGAATGCCCACGGTCTTATAGAACACGATCGAGAGCGGCTGGTGAACTTGTCTCCTATTGGGTATAGCAGCGAAATATCAACGTTATCCCCTCTATCGGACGAATAGTGAAGACCCAAGTTGGTTTATGAATGCAAGGTGTATTCTATATATCGTGACACCGAAACAGTACCGATACGAGAGATACACCGAACGGAGAATGAAACGCAACGGCTGTGCAGAAAGCGAACCGCGAGCACGTACAATCGGCGAACGATCGAAGGCGAAAGTGATTCAAAACGAGGTTGACGGAAACCTCGGAAAAATCACTCCAGTAAAACGTACGCAACCGGAGAACACTATGAGGTTGATGTCAAACGTCGGAAAAGATGGTGGAGAAAATAGATCCAGAATGGTGTCCAGACAACAGTCATTTTCCCAGAACGATCGAGGTCACTACAGCAGCCCCCCGCAAGAAAGCATGGAAAGCTTTCGAAATATTTCGAAGAGAAGAAGACATACAAATGATATTCGTGCGTGTGACTACGTGGAAAATACGTGAATATAGCTGTGCTGTAGGCTGCCGAAGGGCAGAATCCGTGGTATACAGGAACCGTAGGACGATGGTCGAGCGTAAACCAGATTCGTTGCCAATGACGTCGGTTGCGTGAATCGTCATCCAGGTGTGCCACACCAATAACGTCCAGCTTCGGGTCACCGTTAACCGATATGATATCCGGAAGCCAAATGGGTAAGTTCGTAAATGGCAAGGAACGAGAGCGACAGGGCCAATCCAGAATGCGAAGGTTGGTGCCAAAGTCTCCAGGTTTCGTGGGATTAGCGAAGCGTACCATATGACGAGGTTCCATGAAACGAAAGTGTTGTGTTCGGCCTGAACAGGCATGTGCTCAGACAGACGATCTTGCACGCACACACACGCACGTACACAGCTGACGTTCGCCGTGCTTCGTCCCGGACGGCAGTGACCAATCAGAGTGTATCACGTGTTGCGCGACCTTGCACGACGTGGTCCGATTGTACCGTTGTCTGACGTTTCCGATTACATACACGACTGACTCACGCACTGGCATACTTGTTTGCGTTTGCACGTGCTTGCTTGTACTGGCGCTTACTGTACGTTGCTGCGAGAATATACGTTTATCCATACACGTGCGCCTTCCTTCTTTTACCGAATTGTGAACACAACATTTGGCGTCGCGGCTTCAAACCTGCGGAATGACAGCTACAATTCGTGCTCCAGATCAGTTTTGGATCGATGCTGCTGTTAAACCATCCTCAAATTCGTGGAATTCGTGGAAGACTACTTTCATTGATTATGTGGAGATTTTGTCCGTCTTTAATACTGGCATCAAGCTTTCAGAAGAACATAAGCTGAAACTTCTTCGACTACATCTGGGAGATGAAGGACGAAGGCTTTTTGACGCATTAGGTTTGTGCATGAAAACGTCGTTGAAGGATGCACTGGAAACACTAGACAAACATTGGGGACCCCGTATAAGTGCCTATGTGGCACGTTACAAATTTTCACTCATGGAGCAGCAGCCCGGAGAGAAAATTGATGATTTCATATCTCGGCTTCTGTGTGCGATACGCCGCTGCGACTACAACTCCGTGCCAGCAAAGAAATTTGAAGAGGTGCTTCTTATTCAGCAACTTGTTTCGGGCGTTTGTGATCAAAGAATTCGTGAAGCCATACTTGCAGAAAATTCCCTCAAACTCAATTGGGATAGTGCATGTGACATTGCACGTACGAAAAGTGATGTTAACGAGCAGGTGAAACTATTCCACTCCGATGCAGTTAGTACGGATATTACTCGCATCAGAGCTGTCGCACCGAATACGGATCGTGTCTCCAAACAACGTGTTTATTGCTTTAGATGCGGAAGTACCCAACACAAAGCTGACTATAAACTCTGCCCCGCAGTAAATGTTCAGTGCCGCATTTGCGGTAAGTGTGGCCATTTTGCTCGTGTTTGTCGTAAACGTACTGTTTCTCACGTATGTGACATGAATTCTAGTGATCTATGTTCCACAAATCAGCCTTCTGATAACATTTACGCCTTGAATACTCGTTCACCTCGTACAGCATTGCATAATTTTGAACCTAAATTGCCTTTACCTGATATTCGTACGGTCTATTTCGAACATGATAATAATGTGCATTCTCTAAAAATGGAACTAGATTCAGCTTCACCTATAACTGTAATACCTTACGATTTTTACCGCAATCATTTTACCGCTTTACCGATACACCCGTAATCGTACACTTTTGGCAGTTATTCAAACAATACAGTGCCCATTCTTGGTTTTGTACATGTAACGTTATTTTTGAACAAAAGTTGTAAGTGCCGGATTGCTGTGTACGTGTCCAACAATAACAGTAAACCGCTCTTGGGCCGAAATGCCATGGTTTCGCTGCGAGTTGCTCCATGCGTTGACAGAATGCTTATCGCAAACATAGAAGCTTACGGTTTCCAGGAGAAATATTCCAATTTGTTTAAGAACGATATCGGGCGAACTCCAACTGGACAACACAGAATACAGCTGCTTTCCAATGCAACTCCATTCAGCATCCAACAACCTCGATCAATACCACTGCCTAAAAGGGAGGCGGTTACTACAGCGCTTTGGGAAATGCTCGAGAACGATTTAATTGATCCGGAATCAGACGTATAGTATCGAATTACTGATTTGAATGGTAAAATTCAAGTGACCGGAACATTTGTTCACACTTACAGATGTGAACTATTTCGAACAATTTACTACATTTTCGCTTCCGGTGAGTTTTTCCATTATTGACGTTTTTTCGTTTTTGTTGTTGATTGTTTAACACGTGTTTTATCTTTTTCGCTCGCATGTGTCCTGTATGCATCCTTCGTTACAATCGGACCTGGATAATTACCGTGCTTTGTGCCGTTCCGTGCGTACTAAAACTGTTGCTACTGTTACTGCCATGACTGCTACCACTGCGAACATGAGTACCACTGCAGTTACTGTTTCAGTTACTACTACTGCGACTACTGTGCCCGTTACTACTGCCGAGTATTGTGTCCCGAAACTGCTACTACAAATACTGCTACGATTACCGTTACTACCACTGCTGCTATTCTGGTTACTGGTTCTGACTGTACAACTACCGTTACTGCTACTGCTACTACTATGGTTACTGTGTCTGTCCTACGACTACTGTTACTGTTGTTGTTTTTACTACTACCCTTGCTGGAACTACCACGATTGCCGTGCTGACCATGGATTTTCCTCTTCGAGAAGGGAGAGGTGGTGTTGTGTTCGGCCTGAACAGGCATGTGCTCAGACAGACGATCTTGCACGCACACACACGCACGTACACAGCTGACGTTCGCCGTGCTTCGTCCCGGACGGCAGTGACCAATCAGAGTGTATCACGTGTTGCGCGACCTTGCACGACGTGGTCCGATTGTACCGTTGTCTGACGTTTCCGATTACATACACGACTGACTCACGCACTGGCATACTTGTTTGCGTTTGCACGTGCTTGCTTGTACTGGCGCTTACTGTACGTTGCTGCGAGAATATACGTTTATCCATACACGTGCGCCTTCCTTCTTTTACCGAATTGTGAACACAACAGAAAGGAAACGGAAAACTGGTGTAGCAGCCGCAATGGACTTGGCTAGAATACAGTACTGACTAATGAGGTATGTTAAATCGTGTCGAAACGATAAACACGAAAGTTATTACTGCAAATTGCAATGACTAAGATCGTTTTTGACCTAGTCGCGAAAAAGTGCTGGGCAAACAATCTTCTGACCGGAACGTGAGAAGGGAGCCTCATTCACGGACGGGTGCGCAGGCGTGCTCTGCTGACTTGAACGTGAGACAGTATTCTCATTCGGAGTCGTAGCAGGCAACGCTAACTGCAGACCTTGACATGACACGGAAGTGTCGTCAACAGGTAGTGCAGGGTTAACACCGAATCTCATGTCAGCGGGCGACGCGCTATCATCAACGTAGGCGGCTTTGAGACGGTCGATGCTAACGTTATCGACGCGACCGTATCGATCAACCTTAAAGGTCTTATCGTGACGAGAAATCACGCGAAATGGACCTTCGTAAGGCTGTTGTTATGCTTTCCGTACAGAATCAACACGAATGAATGCATACAAACAAGCTTCGAGTTCGGTCGGAACAAAAAACCTACCGTCGCTGTATTCGAGTCTGCGCCGAAGCGAGATTTTGCATGTACGTAGACGAACGGTGAACGTAAGCCTGTACAGCAAGTGAATCTGTATTCCGTAGCGTAAAGAATTCCCCAGGCAGTCGTAATGTCGTGCCGTAGACAAGTTCTGCGGCGGAACAATGGATATCCGTCTTTATGCAAGTCCTGATACCAAGCAGAACTAGCGGTAACGTTTTGTACTAGTCGGGGCTCTCTTGTGCTTTAAGAGCAGCTTTGAGTTAGAGATGAAAACGTTCGACTAAACCATTCGATGCCGGATGATACGCGGTCGTGCGAATGTGTTCCGTACCCAGCATGTGAGTTAATGAAGAGAATAGTTCGGACTCAAATTGTTGCCCTCGATCGGTAGTGATTGTAAAAGGACAACCATATAAAGCTACCCATCGTTCTATCGGACGTCGAGCCGCTGATTCGGCCGTGGCTACAGAGGTGGGAATAGCCTCGGGCCACCTCATAAATCTATCGATGCACATTAGTGAATAGGTGTACCCGTGTGATGGGGTCAGTGGACCCACAATGTCTACGTGGATATGATCGAAGCGAGCATCAGGCGCAGCAAAGGTACTGACAGGCGAAGCTTCGTGCCTATACATTTTAGAACTTTGACATTGTGGACACTGTTTTCCCGTATACGAACATATTTATTCATGGACGGCCAGACGTATCGTGCATTCACTGGTCGGAGAATGGCTACGATGTCTGGATGGGAAATCCATATAGGGTATCGAACACGAGATGCCGATATGTAGAGGGTACGACTGGTCGAGGTGTGCCAGTAGACATGTCGCAGAGTATAGTCCCACTACTGGTGGTGAGAGGCACGGACTGACACTGTAGCGACGATGACTGAGCAGCTTCCATACGTGAAGAATCCTGTGCCTTTGCTGCAGCCATTGCAGGGATATCTAAAACCGGAGATTTAATAGCATTAAGCGAAATGCGCGACAAAGCATCTGCAACGCAGTTCGACTCACCTTTACCGTGTCGTAGGTCAGTCGTGAACTGAGAACTATAATCTAAGTACCTGACTTATCGTGGGGAGTAACGGTCGGACTTGGTATGCAATGCATACGTCAAAGGCCTATGGTTTGCATAGAGGATGAAATATGGACCCTCGACTGCGTGGCGGAAGTGCTTAATGGCATTATATGCAGCCAGAAGTTCGCGACCAAAAGCACTTTATTTGGTTTCCGTGAGACCGAGGCGTTGAGATAAATACTCTAATGGCTGCCATGTCCCAGAAACAGACTGTTGCAGGACCGCTCCGATGGCAAAGTCGGATGCATCCACCGCTATGCTTAGCGTGGTGGACGGAACTGGGTACATTATGAGCGTTGTCTGAGCTAATGTCGCTTTAATCTCCGAGAACGCTACTCGTGCGGCATCCGTAAGCGACAACTTACGTGGATTGTCACGAAGTAAGTCAGTTAATGGAAGCAAACGTTCAGCGGCATGGGGTATGAAACGACGATAAAAGTTAACTAACCCCAAAAAAGCCTTAAGCTCTTTGGTTGAGGACGGTACGGCCTAACCTGGAATAGCGAGCACCTTATTTTCGCGAGGCCTAATACCCTCTTGAATGATGTTGAGGCCGAGGAACAGAAGTTCCGGCTCGCCAAGTTCACATTTATCAGGATTGGCTACTATTCGATGTTCAGACAAAAGTTGAAATGGTAGCGTTAAATGTTGGAAACGTTCATCCACGCTCAAAGATACGATTATCAAGTCATCGACATAGACGTGAACAAGTTCCAAGTCTCGTGTAATGCTATCGATAAACCTCTGGAATGTCTGAGCAGCATTTCGCAAACCAAAGGGCATACGTAGGAGCTCAAAAAACCAAAAAGAGTCGTGATAGCGGTTTTCTTGGCACCTACATCGACGACTGGGATCGGGTGATAGGTTCGTACCAAATCGATCTTAGAAAATACAGTCGTGCCGTGAAGTGATGCCGTGAAGTCGTGCATGTGGGGCATTGGATAGCCATCGTAACGGGTAACTGAGTTTAGTGGGCGATAGTCGCCACATGGTAGCCAGCTAATGCCATCTTTCTTAAGAACCATGTGCAGAGGTGAGGGCCATGGACTGTGGGGAGGACGAAAAATACCTCTAGAAAGTAAAGTGTCATACTGACGTTTGGCGAAAGCCAGTTTGTCCAGTGTCAGTCGGCGAGGTTGTGCCGCGACTGGTGGTCCGTTATGACCAATGTGGTGTGCCACACGATCGGTCACTGTCTCTGTCTCTTTAAATGGCTTGGTCAATATGGGGAATTAATTAAATGAAGACTGAAAATCTTGAGGAAGTTAGTAAACAATCCTGTGATTCGGTGTGCATCTGTTCGAGCTGCGAGACCCGGGCTTAAAAATAACCGCAGAAAAAGTGAGGTCTGTGTCGAGCTGCATCTTATCCTCTGACATAGTTACTTTGCGATAATATATCGCAAAAAAATATATATCGTGCAACGATGAGAAAGTGAAACATCAAAACTTCACAGACTCCTCGGGCGAACGAACAATCCAGGAAGGCTCTGGAGGTTTCGGCCCACCAACATAGAAGACGTTCGTGAGCAGTCGGTGAACTTGTCTCCTATTGGGTATAGCAGCGAAATATCAACGTTATCCCCTCTATCGGACGAATAGTGAAGACCCAAGTTGGTTTATGAATGCAAGGTGTATTCTATATATCGTGACACCGAAACAGTACCGATACGAGAGATACACCGAACGGAGAATGAAACGCAACGGCTGTGCAGAAAGCGAACCGCGAGCACGTACAATCGGCGAACGATCGAAGGCGAAAGTGATTCAAAACGAGGTTGACGGAAACCTCGGAAAAATCACTCCAGTAAAACGTACGCAACCGGAGAACACTATGAGGTTGATGTCAAACGTCGGAAAAGATGGTGGAGAAAATAGATCCAGAATGGTGTCCAGACAACAGTCATTTTCCCAGAACGATCGAAGTCGCTGCAGTCTCCACTAGTTAAAGTCTGTCTGCAGGTTCAGACTCTGTGATACACTTTTTAGAAATGAGCATCCAAATTTCCAACGAATCCCGAAACCAAAAGTCTGTCGTCCGTGAGATTCTACGATACCAGATTATTTAATGAACAATGACATGAAACAGATACAAAACTCAGTTATGAGATCACAAGGGCTCAAATAGAGAAACGAATTGCGGCGTGCTAGCGAGGAGCACGTGCGTCACGCAGGTCCAGAACAAGGATATGATAAAGTAGCTCTCTGTGCGCGAATAAACAACAATTGATCCATAAAAAAAACAGCGCATAAAGACACGTCAACGGAGTAGGCAAGTTAGTGGTGTTAGGAAAAACGTGGAACTGCAGCGGTTTTAGGCGGATTTTTCACGATCGGTCGTTACAGCCTCATCGAAACTTTGGCGGTACACTCCCAGACAGGGTAGATCTTGAGAGAGTTAGCCTCGCCGACCAGTACGTACCGCTCTGTAAGTTTGCGCTTACCGACACTAGTATCCGACCCCGTGTCCATAATGCCGTCACCCTCCCCAGCCCTTTAAATTTCATGAAGTCTAAGGGTAAGATGCCTGATCTCATTGGTTTGCAATCATCATGTCCAGCTGAAAGGATTATCAAGGGTCCATCCAGAATGGCAGGCCTAAGGTTTTAAGAGACATGTAGTAACAGGTTATGATTAGCCCAGCATCCTTCTTGGTCATATTCCACTCTGGAGCAGCATTCTGAGGTTCAGATAGGGCCGTAGAAACACAAAGCAAAAAACAGAAGTCATAAGCACAGACTGAATGATGTATACTGGATCATTTCGCTGCACCTTCAAAAAGTGCGTACTGCAGTCGAAGTGATAATTTTCATAAACTACTATGGATATTGCCTTACTATTAACAAATATCTCATTGGAAGAAACTATCGATTCTATATGCCAAGACATAGACAAGCTTTATATTCATATCGGACTGCCGAATACGGAATTGACACGTATAATGCCATTACGCACATCTAATGTGAAGTTCCGCTTTCTCAGTGGAAGATGTCGACAAATTGACGGAGTTGCTATGGGCAGCCCATTGGGCCTTATTCTGGAGGATATTTTTGTTGCTCACTCAGAGAACAAGATTAAGAACAAAATATCTGACATAATACTCTATTGCCGCTACGTGGATGATATTTTTGTCATCACGAAGAGCAAACAGGAAGGTGAACATTTGCAAGACATGCTTAATAATCTACTTCCAAATATAAGGCTGACAGTCCACAATGAGGACAGAGGCGTCATAAACTTCTTAGAAATTGGAATTTCCCGCAGAAAAGATGGTTCAGTTACGAGGACCGTTTATTGAAAAGACACCTGGTCGGGGCAATACCTCCACTTCAGTATCTTCGCCCCGGTAAAGTATAAGATAAATACAGTGCAAACACTGTTCCACAGAGCACAGAAGATTTGCACGGCGGACACTTTGGATGAGGAAGTAAATCATGTCACTAAAATTCTGACAGAAAATTGGTACCAAATGTCATTCCTGGTAAAGTATCGTCACCTTAAACCAAGAAAAGATATTCCATACACGGTGTCTAAGATGAAAGTATATCTGAAATTCCTCTACCAAGGTGATAATGTATGTGAGTTGATCAAAAAACGCTCGCAACCGGTTGTCAGCCGCACGTACTATGCAGCCGATCCTGTGATTATATTTACAACTAATCGGTTAACTTGGCCATCGACGAAAGAACCCTTGCCTACCCACGCCAAATCAAATGTGAATGCTCAGCCGACTACATGGGAAGAACAGAAAGGCAGTTACGTCATCGAATGGCTGAGAACATTTCAGTGTAGCTTCAGAAGACAACGAGTAGTGATTTCACCACAACTGCATCATCAACCGGGCAAGGATCAATCAGATCATAAATTGCTCGAAGTCTTTACGAGAATAAGCTTCGTATCAACGCAAGTCAAGCTTTCAAAGTGATCTACTTAACCACCAGTACCAAACTAAAGATATATGGAGGCCCTGTCGATCCGTGCGCACAAACATGAACTGTGCAAACAACGTGGACTTGTGATCAATTTATCTTTGCCGTGACAACAAAGAGTGATAATTTTTGTGTGGTTATCCGATAGACCTGTATGAATGTGTGCGTCATTGGATTTTACCTTTGTTTATAAACATTTCATTTATTTATTTTTGCTATGAAAATAACCACTTCAACTGCAGTACGCACTTTGTAAAGGTGCAGCGAAATGGTCCATGATACATCGTGCAATCTGTGTTTTTGGCTTATGTTTTCAAATTTGTAACAAGGAAAGGTTGTTTCTTGTTACACAAAGCGTGAGCTGTTTTTTCTGCTGCTGGCCGCCAATCAGGTACATTAATCCTATGAAAGGTAGAACAAACTGATAACCGATGCGGCGGATTGCACAGCTGGCAGTGAGCTGACCTCGTGGTCCCCGGACTTGTCGTGCGCACCTCAGATAAAAACATTTTTCGGTCGCGGTCGTTCCCCACAATTTCGGCCGATTTTGACGCTGTTTGCATCCGCCCGCATCTTCTGTGCAAGATTTGTCCGAATCAGCTTCCGGCAATGAATGAATGCAGCTACATCATCGAGAGTAGATCCTCGCCCAAGCGTGTTTATTCCCTCAGCTCCCTCTGGCCATCGACTATGTAAATCATTAGGTATACACTGCACAGTATATTGCAGTGTGTAAGCTTTACTCAGGTCAGACTGGTATTCTAAGTACTTCAGTGCCACTCCGCAATTCTATATCATTATTGCAAAATTTGACGACAATTCAGAGCTTCTCTTGGTCATTTTAGCCTCCGACAAAACACCGTCAACAAAGCTTCTTGTCGACTTGAATGATTGTCCGAACAAATCTCTGGGGCTTTTGATTGACTCGATGTACCTCAGTGCTGAATCAATCGTCTCACAGCCTTCTTTATTATCATTGGCCGTCCCACGGCAGTTACACACTAAGTACAAGAACTTTTGATCAACTTCGGCAAATTTGCACTTAAAGGAATTTTTGAATTGCTTCATGTTAGTACAGTACTGCTCAGGCAGCCTATTCCATAAGGCAGGCTCTATACTCAGCGATTCACGGGCTGAAACCCCGGTAATTTCAGGCATTCTGAGGAATTTGTGTTCGTCGGTCAAGGTGTAAGAGCCGGTCGTGGAAAATCCCCCTTTTTCCCTCGCGATTCAGTGTTTTTCCCAACATCACTCATTTCCATACACTATTGACTTGTCTTTACAAACTGGTTGTTTTTCTGGACCAATTGTTGTTTGTTCGCGCCCAGAGCGCTACTTTGGCACATCCTTGTTCAGGACCTGCGTGACGCACGTGCTGTCTGCTCACACGCTGCTATTCGGTTTCTCGTTGTTGAGTCCTTGTGATCGTATTATTGAGGTTTGTATATTGTTTATGTCATTGTTTATTGTAATAATCTGGTATCGTAGAATATCACGGACAATCGTCTTTTGATTTCGGGATCCGTTGCGAATTTGGCTACGCATTGCTCAAACGTTCGTAACAATACTCAATAGATCAATTTGGAACGAGGAAATGTCCTGCAAAATGCCAAGAAAAGGATCAAAGGCAGTCGAATCCAGACAGGAAGTAATACGGCAAGTCTCTGGGCAGGTTTTGGGTACATATGATTTTTTAGTTAATGCTAGATCACCTAGTCCTGTCAGTGCTAGTTCATGTGTTATTGAGAACAATATTGATCGTAAGGATGTCGATTTATATAAGCTGAGAATACTAGAACTAGAGCAACAGTTACTATCAGCTAGACTACAGGCGCAGGAAGCAGAGAAGTGTACACAGAAACAGCGAGAGCATGAGACCAGTGACTTCGACACTTCCGATAGGTTAGGGTGCAATAAGGTAGGGAACCCCACGCCGGTCGCCGACTACAAACCACCATCGATCGATCTGCCTAGAGTGGAGTTAACGGTTTTCGACGGGCGAGCTGAGCAATACTGCAAGTTTGTCAAGCAGTTCGAGACGTTCGTTGGAAATAAGGTAACCGACCCCGGGCAAAGGCTTCTTTACCTTACTCACTACTGCCGAGGCCGAGCAAGAGAAGCTATCGACGGCTGTACCATGCTCGACCCGGAACAAGGCTACACAAGGGCAAGGAAGATTCTAAGGTACTTGTTTGGCCAACCTTTCAAAGTAGCCCGTAACCTAATAGAGGGCGTGATGGCAGAGGCAAAGAGAACCAAGGGCGACGTCTACACCATGGCCGACCTGGTGATTAAGATGCAGAACTGCTCAATAGCCCTCGACCATTTAGGTTACAGGGCTGACCTAGACGCCATGCACACTTTGGAAGGCATAGTCCGTCACCTCTCTCCCGAACTACAGGGTCGGTGGGCGGAAGAAGCAGAACGGATAAGCCGAAGCGACAGAGAAGCCAACTTCGAAGACCTGACTGAATACTTAGACAGGCAAACGAAGATAGCTGACAGCAGATTCGGCCGACTCATCCGGGACAGCAACCGAGCAAACAAGCCCGGTACTAGCCAAGTCCAAACCTCTGTACGGGAGCATCCAAAGTACCAGCCTTGGACCAATACACACGTCATTTCACGAGATGCTACGGCGAAACCAAATTGCAGATCCTGTGGTACTAGCCATGGGCTACCACAATGCCCCAAGTTCGGCAACGCCACAATAGACGAACGGTGGGGAATGGCGAGGATTGCAGGAACATGTTTCATCTGTCTCAACACCACGCACCGGGCAGCGGCCTGTAGAACAAGGAATCGATGTGGTTACGAGGGCTGCACGGGCAGACACCACCGGCTGTTGCATCAGGCGAGAGTAACCATATCCGAGGCGAGTGCCAAGCCCAGCGTGATTTGTTCAACTTCACAATCTGCCAGTAAACCGGTACGTTTAGGCGTAGTGGCTGTGGGAGTAGTGACTCCGACTGGGATAGTCAAGGCGTTGGCTTTCGTTGATAGTGGATCCGACACCACTTTAGTGAAAGAGCGGTTTGCCGACAAACACCAACTGGCTAAAGGTGCGACGTCGTCAGCAGTGAGCACGGTGGGCGGAACACAGGTAATGACTGCCGGTAGATTAAGGCTGCAACTCATCTCTCTAGACACTAACGAGGAAATTGAACCAACGGAGGCATTCACGTTAGCGGATCTCCCCATGCGAGCACCAGGGTTGGTGAAAGCAATCTTGACTCGGTGGCCCCACCTGCAGGATGTAACCGTTGTAGACTGGGAAGATGATGAGGTGGATCTCCTCATCGGATGCGACGTGCCAGAGGCGCATTGGGTGCTTGACCAAAGAGCGGGCGACCGCCAGGCACCTTATGCCGTACGCACGGCTCTGGGATGGATGTTATACGGTCCAGTAGGGGTACGCGGTTCCGTGAATTACTTATCCGCCGAAACGGACCGCATAGAGTATCATCTGCAATGGCTGTATGAAAAAGAGTTTCATGACATTGGAGACGAAAGACCGACGTTGTCTCAAGAGGATCACTTCGCTCTACAAACGGTGCGGCAAGGCACTAGAGGCCTCAAAAACAGTTCGAGGTTCCCCTCCCATGGCGCACACCGGTCAATTCGTGGACTGACAACAGAAATTATGTTCTCCAACGATTACTACGACTGAAAGAACGCTTCATTCGAGACCAGAATCTGTGGGAACGATACGCGGATTTGATGAAGCGAAACGAGGCCCTCGGTTACGTTGAAAAGGTGCCTGTCAACACCGACAGCAAAAGGGGTATCTGGTATCTGCCTCACCATCCGGTTATCAACCCCAAGAAACCCAATAAACTGCGGGTGGTTTTCGACTGTGCGGCCAAGTTCCAGGGCAAGTCGTTAAACGATCGCCTACTACAGGGGCCTGACTGGACCACACCACTGATCGATGTTTTGTGCCGTTTCAGAGTGGGTAAAGTGGCTTTGTCTGCCAATATTAGGGGAATGTTCCATCAGGTGAAGATTCCGGTAGGAGAACGAGATGCTTTGCGTTTCCTGTGGTGGGAAGGGAGCGACCGGGACAACGCAGTGGTGAATTATAGGATGACCGTCCACCCCTTCGGAGCCATATCGTCACCATTTTGTGCAAACTACGCCCTCCGAGAATCAGCGAACAAACATGACGATCTAGTACATCGGACGGTGGTAGAAAGCGTCAGCAGGAACTTCTACGTCGACGACTACCTTGGGCCATTCGATGATGTGGAGTCAGCTCTAGAGCAGTTCAGGGGTCTGACGAGATTGCTGGAAGAGGGTGGCTTCCATCTAACTAAATGGATGTCGAACGCTTCAGAAGTGCTGAAGGTCATCCCGTATCACGAAAAGGCCGAAAGGGTAAGAGATTTGGACGGCTCTCCACTTCCTATCGAGCGCACTTTAGGGATACAATGGGACGCGGAAACGGACGATTTTGTTTTCGAACTGAACGTTCCCGAGCAGCCAATAACCCGTCGTGGCATACTATCTGCTGTCTCAAGTTTGTTCGACCCGCTCGGTTTCGTCTCACCATGGCTGCTACCCGGAAAGATCTTGCTGCAGCGGCTGTGCCGTAAGAAAGTTGATTGGGACCAGTCACTGGACCGAGGGGACCGGCTGGACTGGGAAGAATTTTTGGACACCTTGAAGAAATTAGGGGACATAAGAATCCCACGATGTTTGACTCCTGGCCATACGACACGGACTGGAGAACTACATGCCTTTTCCGATGCATCCGAAGTCGGTTATGGAGCTGTGGTGTACGGACAATGGTGCGCAGGAGATGGACAATATACCACGAGGATCCTGTTTGCCAAAGCCCGCGTTGCTCCACTGAAGTCGGTCTCAATCCCACGCCTTGAACTCAGCGCAGCCGTGTTGGCAGTCAGGGTGGTGCAAGCTGTGAAGAGATGTTTCGATCTCTACATTTGGTCGGTTAGCTTCTGGACGGATTCAACGATAGTACTTTACTATATCAACAACGTCCGGAGCCCGTTTAGTACTTTCGTTGCTAACCGGCTCACGATTATCCACGATGAATCAGCCACGAACCAGTGGAATCATGTCAGGTCTGGCGATAATCCGGCCGACCTGTGCTCCCGAGGTGCGGACAACTTCAGGCAACTGGACACGTGGACGAGAGAGCCACACTTCCCGCAATTGCCCAAACAGGACTGGCCCGTGTTCGAATTAAAACCCCCTACGGAAGTAGAACTGGAGATCAAAGGCGTAGTGATAGCAACCAACGTCGTCGAAGCGTCATCCATTCTATCGCGACTGGTCAGGTTTTCATCCTGGATGAAGACGCTTCGTTCGCTAGTTTGGTTAACCAGGTTCAAGAGAAATTTACTAGTCATGAAAGGGCTACGGCCCTCAGGTCGGATACGGGTCGGCCCGATAGGTCCCGATGAGCTACAAGCGGCAGAGTACGATATTTTCAGAATGATACAACGCGAGGCTTTCGCCCGAGAACTCAAGAGGGCGGAAGAAGTGGGGCCGACCAATAAAGACATGCCATCTCCAAGAGGCGAGCTGAAGCGTTTAAACCCCAAACTCATCGACGGACTGCTGCGGGTGGATGGTAGGCTGACCAACGCCCACCTGAACTTCGACACAAAGTATCCTATACTGCTGCCTGCGAGACAACCTGTAGTAGAGCTAATGATTCAACACGTCCACGCCATGGAGGGACATGCCGGGGAAAGTCACGTGACGAGCGTCATCCGAAAGCGTCTTTGGTTGTTGAGAGGACGAGAGACTGTAAAACGCGTAATCCGACGGTGTGTGCAATGCAGGAGACGCAATGCCACAGCAGGCAAACAACTCATGGCCCCACTACCAGAATGCAGGGTGACTACGGGCTGGTGGCCGTTCAGTGACACCGGGTTGGACTATTTCGGGCCCTTGTGGATCAAGTGCGGGAAAAGATTAGAAAAGCGATACGGATGTATCATGACGTGCATGAAGTCACGTGCGGTACACCTAGAAGTCGCACATTCGATGACGACCGATTCGTTTCTACGGGCCTTGCAGAGATTTATCAACCGAAGAGGTGTACCGGCCGATATATACTCAGATAATGGGTCGAACTTTGTGGGCGCTCACCGGGAATTGCAGCGCTGGCACAAGAACATAAACAGGGACGAACTGCAGGATCGAACCGTGGCCTACGGCATACGATGGCATTTCAACCCCCCACAGGCCAGCCACCGAGGCGGCGTATGGGAACGCATGATTCGGCCCGCCAGACGGATATTGCTGTCAATCATGGAGCAGCAGCGGCCCGACGACGAGACGCTGAACACCGTCATGACTGAGGTGGAGCGAATCCTGAACAACCGCCCCCTGGTTCCAGTATTGAACGGCGACCCCGCCCACCTGGCGCTCACCCTAAACGACTTATTGACGCTAAGGTCGAACGAGGGTTTCCAAGGGCCGGTAAACCTTCGTAAGAGCTACCTCCACGGATGGAAGCAAGCGAACTATCTGGCCAAGGTCTTCTGGAGGCGATGGCTACGGGAGTACCTACCGGCTTTGCAGACTCGACAGAAGTGGCTGGCCAAAACAAGACCATTCAAAGTTGGGGACGTGGTTATGATCACCGACGAACGCGCACATTTCAGCGCTTGGTCTTTGGGAGTAGTTACGGAAACCATCAAAAGCACTGACGGAGTGATAAGAACGGTGAAGGTGAAGACAGCTAACGGAGTGCTCATTCGTGACATACGCAGTATTAACCTACTCAAGAGCGAAGACGGAGGAGCTGATAACCCTGAGGCCTAGTAAACCTTTTTCACACCAGTAATCGAGGTGGAAAAAGAAACACCATATATACCACACAATCTCCGTCAAACACGTTAAGGTGCTCGCGGTCTTTTCGCTGACATTACAGAAGGTTCTTTCCGATATGTGGTGATGAGTGCGATTCCATTGTACATCCCGATACATACACGCATGCACGACGCACTGTACATCCCGTGAACCCATCAAACATGTGACAGTGTTCGTTGTTTTGCTTTTTGTTGACGCTACCGAATGCCCCTTGCATATGTGGAAGTAGCGGAGCTCAGGTCACACACACATGCTACATTTACTCGTTTTCTTGCCACGCGGTCTTTTGTTGACATTGCAGAAAGTCCTCCCTTGATGTGTAGTCATACCTGTGATTTCATTGTAACCCCGGCACACACACACACGCACACACACACACTCAAGCACGTACATCCAGGACCGGACGGCCCCTTACGAGGACAACGTCTATGTGACCATTCACGCCCGCCATCGGTCATTTGGTCTTGTGGAAGATGTAGACTAGCCTCACTTCTATGTATCCAATGGATTAGGTGCGACCAGTAGTAGAACGTCGACGACGAGCATTAGACGCGCGCACTGACAGCAGGGCCTAGGCAGGTAGGAAGAATCAGTACTTTTATACCGAACCTTTGACTCTGCTAAGGATCCAGGAGGATTTTGGTGGGCGGTGTAACAGCCGGTCGTGGAAAATCCCCCTTTTTCCCTCGCGATTCAGTGTTTTTCCCAACATCACTCATTTCCATACACTATTGACTTGTCTTTACAAACTGGTTGTTTTTCTGGACCAATTGTTGTTTGTTCGCGCCCAGAGCGCTACTTTGGCACATCCTTGTTCAGGACCTGCGTGACGCACGTGCTGTCTGCTCACACGCTGCTATTCGGTTTCTCGTTGTTGAGTCCTTGTGATCGTATTATTGAGGTTTGTATGTTGTTTATGTCATTGTTTATCGTAATAATCTGGTGTCGTAGAATATCACGGACAATCGTCTTTTGATTTCGGGATCCGTTGCGAATTTGGCTACGCATTGCTCAAACGTTCGTGACACAAGGCGCCATTTTGAGGTTGCTATAATGGACCACTTGATTTTTGCGCTGGCTAGCCTCGATCAGCCCCCTGTTTAGAAAGACTTTGTTTCTTTTCTGACCAACCGCACCTGATTATCTAATTTTATTACTCTGATTCTATAAACAATAACATCATTACGGTCAACGTGCTTAGAAATACGTGACCAGGAGCTGACGGAACTAGTGCACTTAGCTTTATCTGGAAGAATAATACAAACCATACCATCCATGAAGAACAGCCAAGGTAATTTCTGTTGCTTCTTGGGGTCCCTGTCTCCTCATTCGAACACGCTTAATGAGTTTTCTAGCCAAGGTTCCACTTGGATATTGCAAGTCAAAATTATCGCAAATCAAGCTACTCCTAGCCATTTTACACGAATCCCAAAACCAAAACAAGACTGATTCGTAGTTTTTCAAGCATCAAATTGAAAAATCACAAAAGGTACAGATATGAACAATGCTCAGTTATGCAACCAAATAGACTCAACAGTCAGGCTCAAAGGTCCAAGTCCCGTGGTCCAAGCACGATTTTCAGAAAGGGTTCAAGGCCAAATTCGAAGGTATCACACAAGCAAACTTGCAGGGGTGTTCTGTCTGGACGAGCAGAGCAAGCAGCTTCAACTTTAGCCCCATTCACAAGCGAGCAGATCATTTCGAAGGTTTTTCAATATACGTTCTTCAAAAGGAGTACGTTGCACCACGTCGCACTGCATCGTTTCCCCCGACGAAGTGAACTGCACCGGTTCTAGCTAGGGGTAGCTGTTTTGGCATGGTTCCAGTGCTGAAACTTGACCTTGGATATTTTGGGTTCGCTCAGTGGTGAACTCCTGGCGCTTCAGTGAGTAGCTGGACCATCTGCGACCATATGACGTATTACTTCGCACCTCACCTGTGGCAGCTTTTCCTGTGTTCGAATAGTGAAAGAAGCTGGTGGAAGATCCCTTTTGGCGGTCCGTAGTGACAGCAATGATAAGCTGGTGGAGTGATGACCCCGCTGACTGTGTACCGCCAGTTGACGCGAAAGCCAGGAGAATCAACCATTGGGTTGGGGTTTCGAAGAAGAACGATACCGATGACAGGGCAAGGAGAAAGCCCACTGCAGACTGCGGCGCAAACTAAGGTTCAGTTTGAGTAAAGTATAACCATGGATCCTTGTGGAGGTCCCATTGGCTGCAAACAACATGACAGACTTAGTGAGGCTTTCTGTGGAATAGCGTTGAATACTGCCTACTATGCTCCCGTGACTCCCAGGAATGACCTCCGAAGTTTTGTTTGTTATAAAACCTTAGCTGCTGTGGGTCGAAAGACCTGAACGGTTGTCGCTTGCCCGCCTCTGCTTGCGCACCGCCCTGGTAAGGTGATTGATACTCGCAGCGCTCGGTGGACATGTTTGCCCTATCGACGGGATTGCGGAGGCACCAGCATATACCGGAGTTAGTAGAGCTAGGCTTCAATGACTATTTGGAGTGGCTTGCTCCGAGTGATTTCGGAATTTCATGGTGATGCTTCCAGTGCGTTAACCTGAGGGGACGGTGGCTCCATCTGTCTAGTCAAGCGCTCCACTGTGCCGACGGGGTCAACGCAAAAGTCAATAGCTGTACTGAACAAGGGAGGGTATGTTTGCACTGGATCGGAGGCTTCCGTTAGTTCAGCCAAATTTGATTTATTTTAAAATGGCCAATATAGCTTGAGCCTTTTTGTGGTTCACTCGCAGTCACAGCAAGCTTGACGCGGTATCAAGGCTTTGGGGCTGGAGACTTGGATTTGCTGTAAAAGTAGGGGTGGAGTGAGTGCTTAGATGCTACAGTCACTAGGCCCGATACCTGACACCAAGTTCTTTGGTAATTGTTCTGATTATGTGTCAAGTCTCTCCAAAATCGCATTATGCAGCCCACCTTGCGACTTCCCTTCGCAAAGGTTGCACACAGTACCCATAACTGCTGGAGGCAGAGCCGATGGCAAGCTTCCGGCCAGATGTGTGATTGTCGTAGGTTGGCTGGTTGCGCTGGCCTTTTTAAGTTGTGCTTCTACCCGGAACAGCCAAAACTCCGGGTCCACTTGCAAGGATCAAGGGATCCCCTTCTGTGCTGAGGACGCACCTGAAGGCCCCCAAGTCTCTTGAATCTTAGGCGTCTAAAGGTAACGTTTCTTCCAAGTTGACCATTTTCGGCGATCAAATAAGCTCAGGGTCAAGATGAAGTTTGGCAAAACAGTACTCAGGTTACGCAATGGGGTTTTGGAACATTTCTATCAAGTAAAACGGTTTGACTAGCAAGTAGAAAAGATAATGGAAGGAACTCACGTGAGTGGCGAACGCTTCCACCAGAAATCTCAGTTCAAGGCTCCCGCTTGCTGAGATCACTACGGGTTCACCAGTTTGGAGTGCAGCTCCAACGAGTCAAATGGCGCAGGTATGCCGCTGAGAGCTGCAGCCGCGAACCCGGCGAAGTTTGCCCGGTAGTCAGAAAACCAAAATCACGAGCCGGAGAGATTTTTATGCGAAACTGCAGAGCTAAAAGTTTGGATTGAGGGACGGTCCGGGAAGGCTCACGAGGGCCTGTCATTATGGCCGTCGAACAAGGAAAATCTTGGTTCTTGGTGGCAAAACGATGTCTGCGCACGGAGTGGCAACAAAGGTGATGAACGCCAGAAATGAATGTGGTGTTGCAGAGAAGGCAAATGTGCAGCTGCTAGGTTGCAGGGCCATGTTCCGGCCCCGCTTGGAATATATACTCCGAGCTTGAGCTCCGCGTTCAATGAGGGAAACCCCTTCTCGGGAGAAGATTCATAGTAGGTTCACGAGTGCAGGGCTACCAGGGTGGTAGTATGAGGATACGCCAGAAGTGTCAGAACAGTTCCCACTCACGTTCTGGAGAGTGCTCAGGTAGACTCAAGGTTACTTAGAAACCTTACAAATATAGATATTTCTGGAATTTTCTCAAGAAGGGCGGATCAGATATGGGATAAAATGAAAAAAATCCGGTTTGAATGGACTCCAGTGGGTAGCAAATGGATCTTCCATTACCCTGGAAACAGGTTTGATCCTCTGAGGCGTAGGAGGTGTGGGGGCGAACCGGTGTGGTAAAAGGCTGCGGTCGGCAAGTCAATCAAAAGTGGAAGCCGCAAGTGACCTATCTTTAGGTCTTTCAGGAGTCATCAGGCTCGGAATCGCCGCTCCAAGCATAGCAATCGGAGAGTTGGCCTCCTGCCATCTGCTAGGCTGATCTATGAGCTGAGATTGGCCCATTTTGCCTGAAAGCTTCCGAGACACTACGGCTACCTGCAGTCTCAAGGTTCCTTGAGGGATGCAATAAGACGACTGACTACCCATGATCATGGAATGGCAGCAAACAAACAAAATAAAGGAGAAACTCTGGGTGGGTATTTTAACTTTGAGCACAGAATAAATAACCTCGTGCAAATGGGCCTTGGCGGCGACTCTTCCAAAGATTGCCGGTTGAAACCTTTCACAGGAAATCGTGTGCAGGCGCCTCGAATTGTTAGATATCCATAACCCTGCAGCATTGGATGATGTCCACTCTGCTATCAATAAGCCGCTGGCAGATATCTTTTGCTTACCTATATGCAAGTTACATTAGGTCACCCTGGATCATGAAAGTTTGCCACAAGACTGGAGAAGGCAGCGGTGGTGGATATACATAAAAGAATGGGGACATGCAGACTGGTTGGCTGACCAGCTTCCCAAGCGAACAGCTGGGAATCATCCAAGATCATATCCGCGAGCATTTACGGGAGGATTCTATGCTGTTTTTGGCTCGGTGTAGGTTTCAGGAGAACAGCTAGTGCTTAACCAACATCCCGAGTATCCCAGACTGAGCCTGCAAGGGAGTTCAGGAAACCCCGTTCCATGCCTTAGCATCCATGCTACAAACAACATTTATCATTCGTATGAACTATCTTTGCTGGAATTCCGATTGTTTGTTTTATTTCTATAGATCTTTGACACAGACGGGACTCCTACCGTTGCCTCGAGTGAGAGTCGCTCAGCTTGAACTTCGTTGTGACTGTATTTGGTAACCCCATCTTCTGTATCTAATCTTTTGCTGTAATTCAGCTGCAGTTGTTGATTTGTTGTCCAATTTGGAGCGAAAGAGCCCAGAAGGAAAACTATTGAGGTTTGACTATTGTAAAATTAATTAATTGTTGTATATAGTACCGTAGCTATTTGGAATCGACTTTGCTTTGAATTGTGTCGAAATTGGTCGCTGCGCGTTGCTGGAACTTTCCGGTGGCTGGACTTTACAGAGCCGCTGGATGAGTGGATGAAGGTAAACAAGCAGAAGTATGTTACTTTCATTTTTGCAAAGTGCTTGGCCCGGTAAACCATCGGCTTCTGTTAATCAAGTTGAATTCGCTTGATATAAGTTGACAGACTCTGGAATGGCTAACGAAGTTTCCTATTGGTAGAAGGGTTTCAGTTAAGGTAAGCGACAAAATCTAAATGAGCAAACATCGCCAGTGGGGTATAGCAGGGGTCCGGACTAGGCCCACTTCTGTTTCCTCTACTTACGAATCGTTAAGCTCCGGCCTTACGGTCGCTGAGCTTCATTTTACGGCCGATGTGAAGTAATTTGGGACTCATTGGAGAGTAGCTGAGCAGAGACGTATATGATGTTCTAAGCTTAGCACACAAGTGGGACTTGCCCCTCGGTACCGAGAAAGGCCTGTTTCTGCCACGGCCATTGGCAAACCTGAAGGTCTTACACGACCAAGGCTCAATTACTATAGAGGCATTAAACAGGGTTGGGGGCCCCGAGGCTCCAGTGACCCCCGTTCTTAAGTGGTCGGGTCAATGTGCCGCAGATGCAGGAAAGGCAACAGGCAAACTCTTTAGACTAAGATCAGCATTTCCGTACCGACGACCAGTTGTTTCACGCAAGTGCACACGTCTGTGGTTGGACTCCTTTTACAAAATTGTGCCCAGGTGCAGTGACTCGAATGTAGCCGCAAGGGGTTCACTGCGCTACAGCTTCATTGCCAGCATCAAACCATTCAGGTGAAGCCGGACCGTAACTGTTAGATCTCGTGGATACAGAGAAGTCGCCTCTGATTGGCCGGCACGTAGTCTGCCTATACATTCGCGCCTATTTTTACATAAAGGAGTGAAAGCCAACCAAATGTGACAGAACACTTTCTCGCTGTTCTTGTCTGGACTCTTCGTTCTCCTAGTGTGCGTAGCCCGGATCCAGGATATTTCATCACGTAAGGCTGGTCGGTTAGATACGATTCTCGCTTTTGGCGCAGAGGCATGTGGCCACTGAACATTGAACTTTTGAATTTCCACAGTAGTCCTACACAAATCGAAGAATAGGTCGAACGATTTGAGCTCTGGTGCAATATTCCCAAAGGAGCCAGCGTGACCAGTGGGCTATATTCCTCATTACTGGTGGCCGCCTTTCGTGCTCGTTGTTGAAGAACCTGGCGTACCCCGGTGCGCCCACAAAACCACTGTATGAGAAAATGGGAGAACTTCCTCAAAGTCTTGCCACGTTAGACGATTTCCAGATCGTCGAACTCACAGAATTCAATTCACTAGTGCAAGGACAAAATGTGTCCTGTCGCGAATTCATTCTCCAACTAAGTCAACAGGCTGCCCGCTGCGGCTATGGGGATCAGTTGGAGGAAATGCTTTGTGGGCAGTTAAATGCCGGAGTCGAAGACATCATGCTACAGCAGCGCCTACCAGAAACGAAGAGCTTGAGCCTTTTAGAGGCTAGCAGAATTTGTGAGCAGTGTGATGACGTGCAATCTTCTACCACGCTCAAGACCACAATTCTGTTTTCACAAGAGACGTCCAAGTCAGTGCACCCGTGTCGTACCCACCACGCACACGTCAACCAGTCACTCCATTCCGATGCTGCCGTGTCTTACAAACCAGTGAACAAATACATGTAAAGCGGAGATTTCTACTTGCTTTCATCGTGTCGATTCCGTCAAGCCGTGTCATGCATGTGGCAGAACTGGCCGCATACTGAAGGTGTGCCAGGGGTCCAAGTGCAACATGATACAGGTGACCGAAAAGAACAAACCCGAAGATACCACACCCATCTACACACAGAGGAACACCGGTAAGATGGACCAATTCCTGTACAGACCGGTGTCATTTGAGCGCGAATTTTTGCCCTAGTTCATTGTGGATACAGGCACTTGTGAGTCCATCACTCCTGAGTAGGTGTTGAAGATGATTTCCCCCGAACAACCGTGAAACTTACCGATATACGCATTAAGGTGTACTCAGCCGCCACCTCGCTCTGTTGGTTGAAACGAACCTGATAGTACAGTCCGATTAACAGATGTGTGTTCCAGTCGGCTTCCCGATTTCAGTTGATAGTCCGTCTATCCTGCGGCTGAATGCTTCACCAGCATTAGGCCAGTAAATTTCACTTCACACGGCTCCAGCCAATTCCGTTAATCCGGTGTTTCTCTAACAACGGGTGATACCATGCTATAACAGTCGTGGCTGAGTGGCGATGGAGCCGGTAAAGTTGGAAGTTGATGGTGATCCGGTGTTCGCCAAACGGAGAGAGCTGCCGTACGGTCTAAGGGAAAGCGCCACAAAAGCACTAGGGCAGACGGAACAGAAAATTTTGTCCACTCCAGTCAGTCCGCCGTCTTCGGCAAATGTGATGGATGAGACAATTAAAAGCGATGGGCAAGAGCCACGTGTTTGCGGGGACCACATACTCTGAATCCACGACTACGAAGAAGTGCGGAGATGAGTAAGGAACTGGAGGATTTTATGGAATCCATGCCCGGTGTTACATTTTTCAAAGAATGATCCCACTGACTCTAACCTACAAGTTCCGCTGCTCCCAGGATCGAGACAGCTTACAGCCGGCAACAATCTTTGGGGCACGTTCTAGTACAATTTTTCTACCCATTGGATTGCACATTTCATCTGGCTTTTTTCAGGCTATTATAGACCAGGTGATTGAAGGTTTGATCGGAGTAATAGCATATCAGGATAACGTAATCGCCTTTGCTGCGTCAAAAGAGGAAGATGATCACTGGCTGGAGCAGATCCTGAAAGGACTGGTAGCCGAGAATGTTCGGACGGAGCCCCCTAAATGCAAGTTCCGTGTCCGGGAAAAGGGACTCTCTGGGTTCACGGTAAACGCCAGTGGATACTAGCCAGACGCTGAGAAACCAAAAACACCTGAGGTCGACCCCTGGTTTTCTGGAGCACTATTCAAGGTTCATACCGAATTTTGTAACGAATGCGCGGCCTTTGTTCCTTGCTCGGCCATCGAATGTGTGGCAGTGAACGGACCCATGCTGGAGAGCCGTGAAAGATCGTAATAACAGTGAAGTTGGAAGCCCATCGTTCGCTACATTTGCACCATCCGGACAAGCAGTGTTTGTTGGGGAGTTACTATGGAGCCTGGCACTAGCAGCACCCAAAGTTACTGGGGAAAAGGAACAGCAGATTAAATGGGGCAAACCGGGTAATAAAGAGGCACAAAACGAACCCGGGGAAGCGGTAGAGCTGGAGGTGCTAAGACAGAGGACAGAAAGACTTGAAGACGAACTCAAAAAAGGAAACCACCATCGAGGGAATTGCTGGGAGGAGCAAGCTTCTTCTCCTGTACAGTTGTGCAGAACCGGTGGCCGAAAATGTGCGGATCACAAGGGGGGCCGAACACGGGCACTTATAAATGTTCTGAAAATGGCTGGGCTACTCACTAACTTGAAGTAATCAAAGTGCCAAGAAGCGGGGCTACGGATTCCAAACAGTGCGTTAAAATCGAGGTCCCTGCTTATTGCCTTTGATAGCATATGCGGCAAGGGCCTGTGGCTAGGCACGGCAGCAGGAGTTGAACATGCACTAGGGGGTGCATAAAGACCGAAGTGGACTCTTCCTCAAGTTCGAAGGTGGCCCTGGCACAGACTCTGCCGTACCCATTGAGACCGGAACCGAAGAAGCACGTTCTAGCGATAGCGAAAGCTGACGACAAGCTAAGCTGAAAAGCAAATGCATAGCGTAGCAGCTGAGGAAAGCAAGGCTGATGGGGCCGTAGGTAAAACGTACGCAGAGGGGGTACAAAGCAGGTGGACATTTAACGACTGTGTACATTTAAGAGAGCTGGTTTGGCAGGAATGTAAACTTAGGTGGCGGCAGTGCTAATCCAGTTCACAGGGATGAAGGCTGGGGAACAGTCGTTGCGCGGACACCCACGCAGTTGAACTGGAATAGGTCCCTAACAACTCCGACAGGCAACAGAAAGTCAATTAATGCGACAAGGGAGGCTTTAGGTGTTTCCTTTGACAGCGTTAAAAACTGCGCACGGAGTGGCCTTGAAGGTCCAGGAAAACACGTGCCTAGTGTCAGTTAATGCACAAAACGGAGTGTCCCCTCATGGAATGTACCCGAGGGTACATGGGCCCAAGAAGGAATAATGAAAGCAGATGACAAGGTCGACAGTGCCGCCTTACGGTACACAAGTGGGGGAACTGCTGGCTAGGACAAGTATACCAGTGATTATGGCTATCGCGGAGACATGGCTGAAAAAGTACCAGAACGGCATGCAACTTCGTAGCTTTACCGCATACGGACGGGTCAAAATAGACGGTAGCCTGGGTGGAGCGGTACCTGTTCTCGTGGAAGCTGGTTATAATCAGCGGGAGTTCCCGTTTACCTAGTTACACCGAAATTGCAAGCCACTGCTTTTTGCTTTCGTTTAGGCCGGCAGCTGGTGAGGTTAGTCTGTGCTTACCGAGCACTGCAAGCATGTGGGGAAGAAGATTCTGAAATATTCCAGTTTCTAAAAAGAGTGCCAAGTAAGTCACACATCCTTATCGTAATGGGAGACATGAACCTCCCATAAATAAGCAGGACAATGAAAGTGCCCCCAGGGGGAGCACCGGAAGTGCTCTCCTGAAGTGGCTTCATAACCAGGCCCTCGAACAACACGGAAGAGGAGCAAAAGACTCCCGCAATGGACAATGTTCATCTACACCAGGTATCGATTCAAAGTCACCTCTTCGGGGATAGAAGAGCCATTGAGGAAGAGCAATCATGGAGTCCGGTATGCGACTTTCCCTGTAAGGCTCAACAAAGTAGGACCTAGGTTAATTCGGTACGACACTAAAATCGATGAGGACCGACGGAGTGTAAGAGCACCAAGCATACGTAGTACCCGGGAGTACCGGGACCATCTGTGGAGGGAAGGCGGAGAGCCATAAAAATGGGGCTTATAAGCTTGACAGACGAGTTTGCTCCGTCAGTACAACGAGGAAAAGAGAGACGGCCGCCCTGACAGAAGCCAAAAATTGGAAAAACTTTAGCTGTTCGCGTAGAGTTATGGATTCATTATAAGCTTCACAGCAAGCACTATGTATAGGCCACTTGCGAATCTGCCGGAAACAGGGCTAAGCCTTGTGCCGAGAAGGAAGTACGAGTAGGAGAAGAAACTCGCCGACCCCAAGAAGTGCTTCTCTTGTGTGCAGTCCAGAAGAGAGAAACGTGAGGGCGTGGGTACCTTGGAAGTGGCCGAGAGAGGCGCTACTCTCGATGGTAAAGACAAGGAGGAAACTTTTTTTGCTTTTTTCAGGTGCGTGTGCCGTCACGGCTACGTGGTATGTGCGGCAGTGCTTCAGGAGCTTACTGTAAGTAAAGGCGACGTGCTCCATGAACTTCAATATTTTTTCAAGCACAAGTAAGCAGGACCGGATACTATCTACCCCACAAGTGTTCAGTCCCTTTCAGATACCTTATCAGGGGCAATTACCCAATTTTGCGAAGTGTCTCTGGGGAAGGATGAGACGCCAGGTGGCAAACGTAAGCCCCCTGTCGTAGCAGTACATAAGACAGGATCCAGGCAGAAGGCACGGGGATATGGACCGGTCAGTGTGAAGTCAGTGCTGCGTGGGCTTTTGGAAAGTATTATCAGAGGGCACTTGTGCCTGCCTCTGATTGGTAACTGCCAACTGACACCTGAGCAAAATGGATTTGGTAAAATGACCGAGCTTGACAAACCTACTGGTGTTCTTAGACAAGACCACAAGACGAATGGATGAAGGTACAGCAGTGGAGGTTTGTTATCCAGGTTTCCGTGGGACTGTCCTCTATGTAAGTCAGCACCTGTTAGACCTTGAGCTGCAAGTGGTTGGGTAGCACACTTTCTTGGGGATCTTGGTTTTTTGTCAAGGTGGATGGTTGCCTATCGAGGCCGGAGAGGGTTATTACTGATTTGCCACGAGGTTCATCACTGGAGCCTTTGCTCCTCCTCGTGAACATGACTGACTTAGTAAAAGGATTAAGCAACCTGCCTTTCATCCTTGAAGATGATGTGTAGACAGCGAGAACTGATTTAGCACTAGATACAAATGGTGACCTCAGATGGGCAGAACGATAGGGTTTACTCTTGCATCTCATCGAATGCTAGATCCTGGCAGCCAAAGTAGACGAAGTCAGCAGTATTCCGCTTCGAAGAGGGTCGGCCAGCCACTAGAATATCTTGATCTCTTCTCTCCAGGGCGTCGTAGAGGCCAGGGCCACTATATACTAGCGTTCTGCCGGTCTGCCGGATATAGACACGGGTGATTTGTTTCATTTTGTCCCTCACTGTGGCGCCAGGGGACAGTTTTATGCTACGAGGAGCACACTCAAGGCTGGAGGTACGAGATAAATTTCTACAAATAGGGTTTTGCCCATATGGAACAGACTGTCAGAGGATACGTCGGAAGCAGCAATGTGCGAAATCTTAAGAAGGCAGTAGATTCACGCCGGAAACGTGTTCTCAGAACTGGCAGCTTGAATGGGGGTTGAGATAAGTACCCCCTGGTGTTTTTGTCAGTGGGCTTATGATTGCTGGAGGTGATACCACTTAGCGACTTCTGCCTTCCAAACAATTCAATCAACACTCAGTGTCGGGATCCAGGGAAACGCGTCAACAACACTAAGATCTGGATGCACGATTGGCCTCGGATGCTTTTGTTCCGTGCGAGCCGAACTGAACTGTACCCAACCGCGGATGCTTCCTAGGTTGGAATCTGTGTAGTTTTTGAACTACATGGATGCCCGGTCACCAGTATGTCTCGACTTCAGAATACTGCTAAAAGGGGACACTGGCAGACACCGAAAGAATCACTGGCTGTACTCTGGACTGTACGATGTCTTCATAATTACCTGTTTGGGTCAAACTTCACAATTTTCACTGACGGCCAAGCTCCAGGATTTCTATTCTACCCGGATAAGTCCAACTGTCAAGTCTACAACAGCCACGATGCAACGATAGAGCATCGTCCATGCTGCGCACAATCACGATATCCTAATCGGCCTGGTTAAGCAGTTCGGCATGCTGATTTTCTATCGAGGTTCTCAAGATTCGCCGCAGCTGAACGGTGCAATTTCACTCCACCGGAAGCTCCAGTGTCGAGAGAGGAGTTATGCAAATAAACTGGGAGGTACTACCCGTCGGTAAATTCTGCTGTCAAAAAAGGCTGGAAGCTGGAGGTAAAACGAAAGTCTCCACAGTTTTCCGTGAATAGAGGGGACATGCTCATGCTACCTGAAGGAGCACCGTGTCATGGTCATCGGTTGGTCATACCTCCTCCTCGCGCAGAATGATTCTAGAAGATCCGCATTAAGATCACTTTGGCGGTAGGGAAGATGGAGCCTCTGGCTCGGCAAGTCTATAGGTGGCCTGAAGTGGATGCAGGGATATGTACAACGGCCAAGAACTGTGTCTATATAAAGTGGAGCCGAAACTGAGCAACCGGAATCCATGGTCCGACGGCTTCATTCCATGGCAGGGTATGCCAGCCAATTTCTGCGGTCCTTTTCCGAACTGATACAGTGCCCTCATACTGATCGATTAATACACGAAATGGTCTGAAGTATTTCTAGCATCGACTCCAAACGCATAGTTCGTAATGCTCTGAGGAAATGCTTCAGCCCGGAAGGTATCCCGCAGTTGCTTTTCACCGGTGATGGTTCCCAGCTATGTGCACCTAAGATGAAATTTTGGTTGGAGAGTATTGGCCGCCAAAGTCTCTGAACGGGACCTGGACAGTCATGTTCTGTCGGAACGGCGGAGAAAATGTTATTCACGGCAGAGAGTGCTAATGCCCAGCCAATCCAAAGACATTGCCGGAGGTGGAAACATTTCTGGTCGATTTTCTATTGCAATATAGGAAAGCATCGCATTAGACGACGGGAGAAACTTCAGCCACATTGTTCAAATCAGGAAGTCTCAGATTGTCGCTGAGATGCTTGGATTCCAGCCAGGCAACATACTTTTGAGGCAACAGTTCACGACCAGCAGACGGGATCTTAAGAGGGCAAGTTGGTAAATCCTTGGTCGAGATCATGGACCTTAAAGCCGCCTTGTGATTGGTCGTCATGTTGTTTACCAATAAGTACGCGCTTATTTTTGTATTCAAACGAGTGAGCGCCAACCGTAAGTGACAGAAAAAGTTCCTAATTTTCTCGTCTGGACTTCTCGTTCTCTGAAAGTGGATAGTCCGGGTTCAGGTTATTTCACCAAGTAAGATCAACACGTTAAACACGATTCTCATACTAGGCCTGGTCATCCTTCTACAAAAAGAGCACCGGCCGTTTGGAGAAGGTACAACGTCTCACAACGCTCATGGTTTGGTGGCTGAGAGTGAAACGCACGAGAGGAGACTTCAAAGCCTCAGAATGTTCTCTATGAAAGAGGAGAGGCTACCAGGAGACCAAACAGAGTCGTAAGGGGTATAAAAATGCTTTTCTGGACTTAGATAGAAGAGTCCGTCTCAGATGGTGCCGGGCTCCCGAATA
The DNA here is from genome assembly GCA_948099385.1 of Fasciola hepatica. Classification (NCBI taxonomy): domain Eukaryota; kingdom Metazoa; phylum Platyhelminthes; class Trematoda; order Plagiorchiida; family Fasciolidae; genus Fasciola; species Fasciola hepatica. The sequence goes on from CANUEZ040000019.1 coordinate 12,987,009, forward strand.
GCAGGTCACAGAAAATAGCTGGCGGAATTTCAATCAGGGCTAACAGCCAAATTTTATTCCAGCAGCACAGTGCTGAACTACTGGAATAGGCCGTCAGAAGAGACAGCAGAGCTGTGGATCGTCGAGACATTCAAGGAGGTCCTGGATGGTAAATGGGAAGCTGTCAACTCTGACAACGAGCTTCAAGCATGTCACTGGAATGACAGATGTAAGCGCTAGGGTCTGTCCGATGTATTTACTCAGTGAACGCTTTCATTTTTTGCGTAGTAACTCATCAAACCCACACTATGCATAATGTCTCTCGTGGTTGACTTGCCATGACGTTTGATGTTTTTTCTCTCATTTTTAACGGGACTCGACGAAATACACTGCGCAGTTTGAGTTGCTTATAGGCGCTGTTTTAACTAGTACACTCATCGCCGACAGCTTTCTGGGAGCTCCATTGGCCTCGGCTACTACCGGTCCTGTGTGAAATGAATTGGAATGTTGCAGAGTGTGAGGATCCCTGGAACCTCGGGTGCAAGAAACTGGATGCAAATTCGGCTGAAGCCTCCCTCTCCCGTGATCTGACCTGATCTGATCTGAACAGGTAGTGCGTTTTGGGTATGCTCATTAGACGGATGAAGAGCAGCACCGTGATCCGTCTGAGGAGTGTTGTAATTGACTTTTGTGTTTGTTGCGTCTTGTCCCGGGTTTAGGGCTCAGGAGCTTCCAAAACTCCCCGTAAATGCCCTGAGAAGAAAAGACTGCCGGCTTCCGGGCGCAGCATTCGCCACAAGTGGAATGGATTAGTAGCCATGCCGGGCGATGTACAGATCGTTGCGCTCACCGAGAAGTGGCAAACACCACGGGATGTCGTCACTCGCCCTTGCGTGGGGGATTCGTGCAGTACTGGACAGATATGGTCGATAGAAGATTAGGTGGTTAAGTGCTGTTGCTTGCTGCCAAGAGCTTGTTCCAGAAAGAAGGAACAGGAATGAGATTATCAAAAGCGTGCGGTGTATAATCTGTATAAGCTGAATGCAAAGAAGCTCTGTGGCTCTTCTCTGCGTCTACCGTAGCCCATCCTCTACCAGAGTGGAGGACAGTGAACTTCTGGCGGCAATCGATACATTCAGTAGAAATATAGCAGTGCTCATCGTGGGGGACTTTAAAGTACCAGAAATAGACTGGGAATTGGGGGACGCACCACCGGGGCTCTTCCGCAGACGCACTTCTGAAAGTCATACAAAGACAAGTGCTCATCCAATACGTGCAGCAGGAAACCCGTTGGAAGCAAATCAGAACTCCGAGCTACCCGATTTGGTAATGACGGAGTATGGAGGGGACTATGTCCCAGTGGTCATCACAGCTCCACTAGGGAAGATTGATCACGGGGTGATGAGAATCGAACTGGTTGAAAGCAAAAGAGCACGGCCGGAATAATACCGCTGTAGGCTCTGCGGGCTAAAGACTCTAGTGCTAATAGACTCCGCGGCGGAGCCGACTTGGGATACCAATCACATCAGCGTGGAAGAGAAGCGGAATCATTTCAAAAAGACCCTGATGACACTTCTGGATGCTTCTACACAGTTCTAGGGGATTAGGCGAAGTGGCTTTTCCCTGTGGTAGAAGCCCATGGCGCGGGCAGCACAGACTATAAATGCCAAAGCCAGGTGCAGGTTTAAGAGAGGGGGGAGCCATAGAAAACGGCTGAAATATATGACGGCTCGCAGAAGGGCTTTGGGAACCCAACTGGAGTGCAGAAGCCAGTACGAAGAGAGGCTGTCTTGATGGCTGAAAAGTAACCCAAGAGCATATTTTGATTACTTCCAGTCGGAGTCAACCCTAGGAGTTGCAGTTGATAATGTGAGGGGCTCGATGGGCGGAAACACTGAAACGAATGAAGGCAAGACCAGTGTATCGCTCTACTACTTTGAAGGAGTGCACAGCCACGATGGTGGTAGGAGCAAGCCGAGTCTGTACCTCTATTCAGAGGGGCAGGAAGGCCACCCGTCCAAACTGAGGAAGACGAAGTTAGACGGAAGCTAGTAGGACTAGAACTACGTAAGGCAACGGGCCCGAACGAATTATGTCCAGCCCTGTTGAAGCCATTAGCCAATCCACAAGGGTGGGAGCAGAGGACGGGCTTCCAGCTACAGACCAGTAAGCCTGACATCTGTAGTATTGAAGGTCTTGGAAAGGACTTTTCGAAACCTAATGGTTGCCCTCTTGTCCTGGAGTGGGGTAATACGTATGTACCCACATGGCCTTATGAAGAAGAGGTCGTGCACGACGAATCTCGTGTGCTCCCTGGATGAAGTTACGAGGTGGCTTGAAGATGGCGAAAAGGTGGGGGTCTTTTACTTGGACCTCAGGAAGGCCTCTTACTCAGCGAATCTTGGGCTGCTAGTGCATGGGACTTGAGCCTGTGAAAATGACCCATCGTTTGGTGACCAGCTGGCTGAATTTTTCAGGGAAATCAGTTTCTACGTAGAGGTTGTAACGAACGTTTGGGCTATGCGTAGCCAAATTCGCAACGGATTCCGAAATCAAAAGACGATTATCCATGATATTCTACGATACTAGATTATTACATGAACAATGACATCAAAAATGTACAAACCTCAATAATACGATCACAAGGACTCAACAACGAGAAACCGAATAGCAGCGTGTGAGCAGACAGCACGTGCGTCACGCAGGCCCTGAACAAGGATGTGCCAAAGTAGCGCTCTGGGCGCGAACGAACAACAATTGGTCCAGAAAAACAACCAGTTTGTAAAGACAAGTCAATGGTGTAGGCAAATGAGTGATGTTAGGAAAACACTGAATCGCGAGGGAAAAAGGGGGATTTTCCACGACCGGTCGTTACAGAGGTGGAGGGTCACAGGTCCAGTTTGGGTGAGGTTTTCAGTGCTGTCCCATAGGACCCCAAAACAAGCAATAAGAAGATACGCCTAGAGAACGGAAGCCTTTCCCTTTGGGACGAAGGAGGGTAAGGGGGGATCTCGTTGAAGTGTCCAGTACTATGAGGAGCTTCTCGGAACTGAGAGCACTTCAGGGGCTCTCAAGAATCACAGATAGCAGACTCGGGGGGGGGGCGCAGGAGCTGAAGCATGTGGATCGCCGTTGAAATGCGGTCGTAAGGGCAGGTTTCTTATCCCATCGAGTAGCAAATCCATGAAATAGACCTCGGCCATCGGTGATGGAGGCCTAGGCGGTGGGCGGTTTCAAGAGAAAGTTAGATATCCATTGGGGCGGCTTGTTTGTAGAGGCAGTACAGAGAAGCAGACTACCTCATGACCTCCTGAATAACAGGGCGTGTAGTGCTCGGAGCCACTTCGAACAGGGTTTTCACCAGGAAGCAAAAGGTTTAGGCCTTGCAGGGACGCTTGCCTGTGGATGACAATGAAATCCAACTTATCTCATTAACATTCAAGGGTAAATTGGAACCCAGTTTCGAAGGCCATCCAGGCAAAATTGAGTATATCTGTCATCACGTTTGTTTCCCGCACTTTCGTACGATGCCACTATGGACTAAAACGCCTATGGCCGCGCATACAGTCCCGTTGATGCAACTTGTGAAGCACGACCATATGGAACGAGACTGGTATAAATCAAAGCACAAGGCAGCTAAACACTACTCCTTCCTCTGTTCCCAAAAAAGTCACTGTTGTGCAGCAGCAAACCTCGGCCTGGCGGAAGGCCGATGTGTTGTACTCACAGGTTGGCCTCTATCTTCGCAAGTTGCGGCCACCGAGCCTCAACCGATGAAGCCGACTAAAAAAGTGGGGCATGATACTAGACTGCCGAAGATTTCTGGCTTTTAAAGAGCCCCGGATGACACTGGGGAAGCTAAAACGCCTGAAACTCAAGGTTCATGAATAAAAGAAAAAAATGAGGTGAGCCTTTGGGCAAATGGTTGCACGGATCTGCCTTCTTACCATCAAATACAAGATGCAACACATAACCCATCACTCAAAGCACAACTGGTTTTCCATCAGCCTTGGAATCAGACTGAATATGTAGCTGAGATTGGTTTGTGTCGCTTTGCAGGTGTAGTCCCAGTACGGTGAAGTGTCCCATACCTGACGTCTTAAGGTAGCTCATTTTCATTCTCACTGAAGCCATCACCGTTTCAACTTCTAACCAATTTCCAAATGGTTTGACTCCTCTTCCTCGCGTTCGTAATAATAATAATAGTGGTTTATTTCTCGGCTATGGTCGAGACCCACGCGCAGGCGCATGATCATGGTGTACAGCGTTACTCAGTAAGATGAAATATTCACAAACTTCAGGTTTACAAGTCAAAAGTGCCAGCGGTAGAAAAACAGCTAGCGATAGTTTATATGGATCACTCTAATAATGGTTTGCGCGGCAACTTTGAACCGGTTTCCATTTCGCGCTGGGCAGTGGCGCACCGCGGGGGTACCGAGTAGGTCGTTCATTCGTAATGCTGGAGGTGCACTATCAACGAGAATGATGCAAGCCATGAAAAACGGCGGCTTACCGGGGATCTGCGAAGTGCGAATTTTAAACAGGAAGAAAAATAGATAGTATGGAAGTACACTCGGGGAAATTGATGCACGCGAAGAGAATAGCAGTCTATGAAGCTGATGCAAACCCTGAATGTCGGTTCTATAGGGGTTCAATAAAGAGAATGGATTATGAAACAAGGAGACATGAAACCAATTTTGTGAATGTACTTTTGGGAGCTTTGGTGGGTGTGGAAGGAACAGAAGTCCATATAAAGGGTGAGTTTAATTTCAGGATCAGTAACCTGTACCATTCAGAAATGCGGAAGTACAACTGGAGGGTCCTAGAATAGTGGAGGATCAATACCAGCGGGACATGTGTCGAGAGAAAAGTGGACTGTTGCAACAGACACTAGAGTGGAAAATCTCCGCATTGACTTGCGCATCATTATGTTTTTTTACTGACAAATATATATATATATATATATATATATATATATATGCATTGACGCGTTGGGCCTCAGTGTTATTAGGCGTCATTTCTTCTTCCACGTGTTATCATTTTATCCTTCATTATCATTAATAATTCCCGTTCGTCTTTTTCTTTTTTTTTCTGGTTTTCTAAGTTCACCACCACACCCACAGTAGTGTTTATAGATGCAGTATAAAGATAGAAAGCTTTCAGTATCATCCACGCAAGCCCCATCGCGGCGGTCTAGAGAGTGTGCCAAAGAATGTGAGCGGCAAGGTCTAACCTTCGGCGAGACGGCTTGTAGTGGCGCCATGTCTCATAGTTCAGTGGGGTCCGAGGTGGCTTGTGCTTCTACCGGGGTTCTCCTGTTTTAGGGAAGGGGAGGTGAATGGCCAGACATTTAGAAACCTGCGGCACTGTCGTAACCACCGCAACGATTGCAGTTTTCTTTTTTCTGCTGCATCACGCGAGAATCTCTGGAGCCTTGGGTGCAAGAAACCGGATGCAAGTGTAGCTCAAGCCTCCATAGCCTTTGTTCTGATACGATGCGATCTGAACAGTCACGATGCGTGATGTCTCTTGCATTTCATGGGCAAAGAGGTTTTACGCTTCCCCCTCAGTAGTTGCGGGATTCGACGAGATCAGCTGAGCAGTGGTGGGCGCATAACTGGTGCGCATGCCAAGAAGGATTTCTGGACGTTCGGTTGGCCGTGGTCATTACCTGGGCTCAGTGAACCACCGTGGAGAAACTACGGGGGTTCAGACTATCGGGCCGGCTGACGACATGGATTAACGGATGTCCGTTTGGTGGGGCCTCCCAAGTAGGGATAAGGGAAAGCTCGCCTCCAGCCGGACGTATGTACATTGAAGTGCCCCAAGGTTCGACCCCTGGAACCCTCCCATTCCTCATGTACGTGAACTACTTAGGACGCGGTTTAGAAAACTAGCTTTTCAAACTTACTGTTGATGTGAAAGTAGTGGGAGTATTCAACCATGAATCAGTCCAGATGGACCTGGACGGAGTCCAAGAATGAACTACGAATTGGAACCTTCCACTGAACACGCACAAGTGCTTGTATCTAGTTGGCCAGGGGTTGCCTTAGATTGAGGGTACTGTATATGGAGGGGGTGGCACTATCGGTGCTGGTAGAAGGAGTGGTACCGGCCTTGGGGGTCATGGTTGGGCCGACTTCCAACACAAAAGCCCAGTGTGAAAAAGCGGGGAAGACCGCTTCCAGGGAGTTGTACCAACTCCGTTGACTGATCGGCTTCAGGAGACCAAGCGTGCTTGTTCCACTAACTAGGCTCACTTGAAGAACAGTATCCAGTCCTGGAGTCCATATCCGGCTCGGGACAGGCATGTACCGGAGAAAGTCTATGGACGGCTTACCAGAATCTTCCCCATTGTGAGGAAGGCTCGGAATACCCCAACTTAATCTCCATGGAGCGGAGAGGGAAGCGAGGGGACTTCATAACGGTGTGCAAGGTCCTCACAGGCAGGACTGACTCGGGGACTCGCATATATGCCCTCCTGCTGCCGAGAGAGAGCCACAACCTGAGAGTTCATGACTTCAGGCTGAAGAAGAATAGGTCACGATCAAGACTTCGGGCCCAGTTCTCCACGCAACGTGTGGTTAGCGATTGGAATAAACTGCCAGAGGAGGTGGTCGAGAAAATCGCAGTGGCTAAGCTCAAGCATCGACCGGACAGGTCATGGGCTAGGGTGTTCCATGATGGGCAATAATGACAGACAACACAGAGCTGATTTGATTGGTGATAGTTCTTTAGACCTCGTGCTTACTAGGTTTATGTTCCGTCCACCGTTTAAGCTTCTGTCCTTAAGTCGCCTTTTTGCCTTTCTTCTACTTGCCCATTCGTTAGCTCCCATCAGTTGCCAGTTCTCTCTACATGCGTGGTTTTCCTTTAACCCACATAGACTCCATGCACTGCGTTCTATCATTACTTTTGACTTTACCTTTTTGCTCCATCATCTGGTCTACCATCTTCACTTCCCTCATCCTAGACCTAACTAACGGGTCTGTCCACGTGGTAATCCACTGTCACCAACTATGAACCGTACATGGGTGGATACAGGACCTTGTCTGGCCAATCTCCTGTGCTTCTTAGACGAAGTAACTCGACGGCTAGACGGAGGTAAGCAAGTTGGGGTATGATACCTCGAATTTAGCAAGGCGTCGGACACCGTCAATCACCGTTTGTTGCTGTGCAACTCGGAGAAGTTCGATATGGGAGGGCTAGTATATAGGTGGCCGTGGGACTTCCCCTCTCATAGGACGTTTTACGTCAAAGTGCTCCAGTTTGGTAAATGTCACCAGCGGTGTACTTCAGGGATCCGCCCTAGGCCCGGTCCTATTCTTGTTGATTATTAACCTCCTGGCATTAGCTCTTCAATCTCCCGGCTTTATTTTTGCGGACGGTTTGAAGATTGTTGGAGCTGAGGCTACGGTTGACTTGGGCAGGTATATAGGTACAGCCCCGGACCGGGCGTACAGATGGAACTTACTCCTAAAAGCCGAAAAAAGCCACTTGTTGTCAAGGGCAACAGAAAGCCTAACTGTCGCTTACGACCAAGGGATGTTCACCATAGAAGCAGTCAGTAGGGTTAAAGAACTTGGGGTCATCATGAGCAGTGACTTTAAAAGGTCGGAGCAGTGCGAAGCTTCTGCACAAAATGCTCGTGGTGAACTCTTTAGACTGCGATCAGGTTTGTCTTACCGGTAGCCGGAAATATTCGTGCCTACTTACATGACTTTACTACGACCTCGCTTAGAAGGTAGCGTGCGGGCTTGGTCACCGTTCTTTAGACGCATGCACGCTTTGCGGACCCGATTCCCGTTCAGCGAATGGAGACGCAGAAAGGTAACAGTGGATGGGTCTCAGTAAATATATTGGCTACCCTGAGTGAATGGCAGGAGATGGAAGACTGAACGAGATAATAGCCAGAGCCGATGAGCCGAAGCGAGCCCTGCCTCCTCCATAGAGTGATGTAAGCTAGCTATGCTGTCGACTTTGCCGGTACCAGGTGTACTTACACAAAACAGACTTCAAGCAACCAGTCGATTGAAGGAACCGAGGCTAAACCGAATTCGTGACCTATCTAAAAGCCTGGCCCACCTTTGCCAAGTCAGTTGCGTACCTCAAAGAATGGCTGGTGGGGATCGCCCAAATGTCCTACAGGGTTTCCAAGATAGGCTGATGAATCCGACCGAAGATTATGATACCGCACTGGTTAAATCGGGTCTGGATGAGTGGAAGTGCTTCGAAGTACCTTTGTCCTGACTATAAGCCACTTTATTTGACTGAGAAGAAAGGTTCGAAAGGGAAGATATCCTATAGCTAGAGGAGGACCTGGTACCGGAATTGGTCACTCCTGGGGAGAGGTTGTCATTCCCAAGTAAACCTAAGTGAAGTTACCTATTCGCAAAGCTCTGAGCTCGCAATTGCATCTTGGTGAGTTTGGTGTCTGCGACCCGCTACACTTCTACAAAGAAGGGTGCTTTACATGACCCTGCTAATTACCGCCCCATAAACCACACTCCCATTATATCTAGGATAATGGAACGAGTAGTTAAAGATGAGATTGCCAATTTTATCCTCACCCGTGGGTTAATAAATAAAAACCAACACGGCTTCTCAAAGTCTAGGTCGTGGCTGACCTGCCAACTCGATTTCCTTAATCTGATCACAACGTCAGCTGACTCTGGAATGGCATTTATCGTTATCTTCCTTGATATGACGAAAGCATTTGACCGCGTGCCTCACGCCCAGCTGCTAACCAAGGTTAAATCTTACGGCATAATAGACCCGCTCTTTTCTTGGTTGTCATCCTATCTTAGCATGAGATCGCAAGCAGTAAGCATTGAGGGTTACCTCTCATCACCCCGGCCAGTCACAAGTGGTGTTATACAGGGCAGTGTGTTAGGTCCACTTTTATTTCTTCTCTACATAAACGACGTATTCAAAGTAATACGCCATGGCACCGCGTTCCTATTCGCCGATGATATTAAGATTGTATATTCACTTGAACCTCATACCTCGACCTATACCCTCACAAAAATAGCTGACGACCTGAACGCTCTTGACATATGGTGCAACACTTGGAAAATGAGTTTCTCCGCTGCTAAGAGTGCCATTCTCACATATAAAAGCCAAATTCCTCCTGAGTCCCTCGCCTTAAACGGCTCGTTCATTCCTACTACGCCGCTAGTACGAGATCTCGGTCTACAATATTCTTGCACGTTCACTTTTCAAGAACAAGCCACCTACCAGGTGGCTAATACTAAGAGAACGATAGCTCTCATCTGCAGAACCTTTAGAATGCGCGACAGCCAGCTTCTGATCTTTAAATCCCACGCCAGACCACAGCTTGAGTACTGCCCTCTGGTATACACTCACATGCGCAAATCTGACAGACTTGCGATCGAAAGAGTTCAGCGATCCTTCACCAGGTACTTACTCGGCTCATCATCTCCCTTGAATTATAAAGAGAGATGTGAGCTACTAAGGCTTGAACCCCTATGGCTACGACGTATGAAACTCAATCTTTATCTTCTATTCAACCTCCTACATTCTAGAGCGCATACGTCCATCACTGATCTATGTTTCACTCAAAACGCACCCTACCCTCTTCGTAACCGAAATCATACTACAAAAGTCCCATACACCAGGAAAAAACTAAGAGAAAGGTTCTTCATCACCGTTTATTCCCGCATTTGGAACAGACTGCCCGAAGACATTCGGGCCTGCCAGACACTAGACCGTTTCAAAATTGTCCTTACAAAATACTTAGATGTCGCCAAGGTACTACAATTAACCCATATGTGCACCACGTTGGAACAAGCTTATGAGGGTAACCTAGATTTTTGAATAGAGAAAGAAAGCACGACCCGGTTAACATCCTTTGCAAAGTCGACATCACCTACCCCATATGCCTTTTCCATCGCCAACACATTAGTACCCCTTAGAATGACTTACATCACTGACACTGCTCTTGTTAGATTCTCCCCAATTCACGCGCTCCAACGTCTCCTACCTATTATCTTTATCATATTTAATTCGCTTTACTCGGTCCGAACTGACCCCATTCCCCTCCTTTATTTTACCTTAGCGCCCCAACACTTAATCCAGTTCCAGTGAACACCACTCACCTTCTAAATCATCATTCTTATTCCTAGTTTTGGTCATTATTTCTGTATTTCCATTCACTCCCAATGGCTCACAGTCCTCATTCTTCCCAAAGTAGTCTGTGTCTACATTACTAGATTTCTCTTTTCACTATTGACCGTTGATCCTCAGCTGGGAGCATCCCAGACTGCGTCTCTCTATTCTTATGCTTCCAGACACCAACCGGCGCGCATCTCCCATCTGATGTCTTGGAATGATCCGGAGATAACACCAGCGAAATATCTGGCCCAAACGTCAGGCTTCAAATCTGGATCCCCCACAATCTCCTAGACTACGCCATCTCTACGTCTGTATGATCTCGGCCAAAATCACCTGTGCAAATCCCGCCGGTGCGAGGCGCGGACAGATCCCCGCTTTGGCCGGTGCACATCGGGCGTGCAGGACGTCTGCAACGATGTTTTCAGGTTGGGTGTCCAGCGCACGGTCAGCCCCACCCACTAGCACCGGTTGCGGATTGAAAAAAACAAGAAAATAGAACAAAAGGAATACCGTTCATATGCTCAAAATGTTTCTGTCTCCTCCAGCCAACATTGACTCTACATCGTGCTCGCTTCAAATTTGTCTTCATAACCTAACGCTTTTTTCGTCCGGCAAAAGTTGCTTTTTTGGTGCACAATTATCGTATACTTAAAAACCCATCAACACTTCTGGCTCATTATTCCCAGTCCACTTCCCGCGGTTTCATGCCAAACTACTCACCAGCCTTATTTGCAAACTTAACCACTCTCTAAGATAAAGCCCACCCCTTTTTGCTACTTTTACCGATATACTCCAAAAATAACGCATTTATTGCTGTCACTAACTTCCGTACCACAATCTCCAGACAGTATATGACACTGCGAAATTTATCTCTTGAGATTCCCAATAATCGACGACTCTGTGTTTGCTTGCCTTCTCTGCCAGCTCCGCTGTTTGCCCACTTAAGGCTGTTGCATTGCAATGTCCTCATCTTGCAAGGTATTGTGTCCCACTTTTGCACATCTGATAAGCTCTTGTGCCGCAGAGTTATGTTCTGTCACCACTAAGTGGTCCACCTTTTGTATCAAACATAAACTGATAGTCTTCTGCCCATCACTTCATCGTTTTTTCCAGCTGTGTCCATCCTATTGTTGTAGTTGAGCACCACGCCACGATTTTCTCGATAATTCCTGGTTCATGCTGACGCATTACATTCCTTTTTTCTGAAAGCAAAACAATCCACTCAAAGTCCATATGTTTTATCCGGTCACTTCCTTCACCATCACTCTGGCAACCACCGTCCAGATGTGTAGTCCATTTGGTTTATCACACACACTCCGCCCATATCCGGCTGCCGAACTTTGCAAGCCTATTCATCGGTTGTTGTGTATTTCCTTTCTCATGCTCCATTCCGATAGATCGTCTCAGACACTTCCGATACTTGATACATTTTTTTTTCACCACGTGAAGTCTTTGATGAGAATTATCAGTATGTAAGTACTTACTTGTCATTCAACCGGTCATCCTTCTTGCAAGCCACGTTTCTGCCACTGTCGTAGCTACGCACCACACGTCGATTTTTTTTGTCAGTTACCAGTTTCTTGCTGAAGCATTACATTCCTTTTTTCTGAAGGCAAAACAATCCACTCAAAGTCTATATGCTCTATCCGGCCACTTCTCCCACCATCAATTTGACACCCACAGTCCAGTGTGTTGTCCGTTTCGTTTTACAACTGGCTGAACCGATATACGGTCACTGTACCTCAAAACTGCTATCCTCGACCGATTTTCTTGGTCTATATGTATTATGCCACAATTTTTATCGTCTAATTTTTCATCACAGCTCCTCTCATACATTGTAAAGCTCCATTGCTCGGATACGTCTCCTTCAGGAATGTTTCTTCTTCACGATATCCGCGTATCCGTCAATCTAGTTTAGTTCTCCGACAGGACAGTTTTTCTTCTGTGGGATTTGTGTGATTTTGTACCATTCTCCATCCACCCCACATTTTGGCAGAATAACTACGCCTACCTCCAGCCGGATCGACCACCTGACCTTGAGTTTAAATTCACCGGGCGGTATCGCAGCAATTGACTTGAATGCCTTCTCTTATATTCAATCGCGTTCGCATAATTGTACAGTCCCACTGTAACTTTCATTCAGCTTTCAACTGTACCGTTTGCTCTTGCATTTCAGCATGCTTCGGGGTTATCCGAAATAAACTCTTATTATTATTATTATTATTATTATTATTATTATTATTATTATCAGGTTTGTCTTACCGGTAGCCGGAAATATTCGTGCCTACTTACATGACTTTACTACGACCTCGCTTAGAAGGTAGCGTGCGGGCTTGGTCACCGTTCTTTAGACGCATGCACGCTTTGCGGACCCGATTCCCGTTCAGCGAATGGAGACGCAGAAAGGTAACAGTGGATGGGTCTCAGTAAATATATTGGCTACCCTGAGTGAATGGCAGGAGATGGAAGACTGAACGAGATAATAGCCAGAGCCGATGAGCCGAAGCGAGCCCTGCCTCCTCCATAGAGTGATGTAAGCTAGCTATGCTGTCGACTTTGCCGGTACCAGGTGTACTTACACAAAACAGACTTCAAGCAACCAGTCGATTGAAGGAACCGAGGCTAAACCGAATTCGTGACCTATCTAAAAGCCTGGCCCACCTTTGCCAAGTCAGTTGCGTACCTCAAAGAATGGCTGGTGGGGATCGCCCAAATGTCCTACAGGGTTTCCAAGATAGGCTGATGAATCCGACCGAAGATTATGATACCGCACTGGTTAAATCGGGTCTGGATGAGTGGAAGTGCTTCGAAGTACCTTTGTCCTGACTATAAGCCACTTTATTTGACTGAGAAGAAAGGTTCGAAAGGGAAGATATCCTATAGCTAGAGGAGGACCTGGTACCGGAATTGGTCACTCCTGGGGAGAGGTTGTCATTCCCAAGTAAACCTAAGTGAAGTTACCTATTCGCAAAGCTCTGAGCTCGCAATTGCATCTTGGTGAGTTTGGTGTCTGCGACCCGCTACACTTCTACAAAAAGGACTCCACCCGCCTAGAGAAAGTTCAGCTTCTCGCCACGCGAATGGTTGAGGAGCAGAGGGGCGAGGCTTACAAGTAGAGACTCAGTGATCTGAATCTTTTCTCGCATGGAAACTTTCAAGGTGATGAACGGCTTGTCTGGCCTTAGACCGGGTAGTTTATTCCAAGTGGCTTTAGATTCCAGAACAAGGGGGCACGAAAAGAAGCTGACAAAAGTCCGAGCTAGGATGATAGCTAGACCACACTTCTTCAGCAACAGGGTAGCGAACAGTTGGAACGGTCTGCCTGGTGGAATGATAGATCTGCAGACCGTCCAGTCCTTCAAAGACGCCCTAGAGGGCTAGTGGCACGAGATACTCCCATGTAGTGAGCTTTGAGTATGTTAACTGGATGAATGACGGGTAGCAATGTGCTACTTCTGGAGTGTTTTAATCGACTTTTTCGCTCATTGCATACAGTCTCATGGAAAGCTCACGATGCATAATGTCTCTCGCAGTTGATATGCGATGGGTTCTCCGTTTCCCCCTCATTTTTATCGAGGATTCGACGAAATAAACTCGGCAGTGGTGGGTGCACAACAGGTGTGCATACCATAGAGGAAATTTTGGACGACTGATCGGCAGTGGCCATTACCTGTCCTGTGCGAACTGAACTGAACCTAACTGATGTGAAGGTCAGTGTTCGTCGCCGAAGTTCGCGTTGCGGTTCGTGGTTCAGTCTGTTGGTTCTTCCGCTTATGTTGTATGACGCGCTCGGGCGCATTGATCTCAACGTCCATCTTCATCGGCGTAAGCGTAAATGCTTGAATATACATTTATGACTGCAGCCAACACGAATGCTGGGACTATAGTCCCAGGAAGTTCCGTTTGAATTGAGTTTTTGTCAAGTCATTAGATTTGGTAAGGTCTAATTAGACATGGAAAAACCATTTCAAATAGTCAAGAACGCCCAAGTTTATCAGCCCGGTCGGCATAAAGAGAGCATTTGGCCTCGAAATACCCTCGAGGGGCTATTTTGGAGCTATATTAACCCCTGTAGCGAAACCGATCGGTTTTTGGCTGATTTTCGAGCGTTTTTTTACTGCTACGCTGATCGGTTTTCCGGCGGTTTCTGAGTGGTTTCTGAATGGTTTCTGTGCGATATGTGCAAATCGTTTGAAGTACCTTTATTTCTGTCGCGCTTTCTAAATTACGTTTTACGATGCTCACTTCTGTGTTCCAAGTTATGATTTTCCGAATAATCGTCCTTATTTTACCCGCTTCGAGGGCATGAAATAGAGTGACCTATAACAAGGTGTTTCAGGGCATTTCAATGAATTAGACCAATATATTAAAATTGAACGCCAACTAAGCATTGTACGTTACTCCGGTCGTTGATTTCCTTCGCATCAATTCATTTTTGACCTGTGTAAAATGGCTAATAAGCAAACCGACAGAAGACCTATGGATGCTACAAGAGAACAAAGCGGTATAAGTTGGAGAACTTTGCCCGTTACTTTGAGAATTGTTCACAGCGTGGAGTTACACATTGGCTTCTTCGTAAAATGCTGCACTTCGTGAGGATATTGTTCGACCGAAAGTACCGAGGTAGTAGCTAATAAGTTTAGAGAATGCTTGCAAATCATATTCTTTTCTCAAGTGGAAATTAATAAAAGTTCGACAACTAATACCTCAATGGAATAACATAGTCTAGCTTACCGAAGTTTAAAAATAAAGCACGAGCCGATGCGTCCTCGGGTGTTCAAGGATAGTCCTGAACTTGTCCCTGGGATGTTCCTGACGGGACCCATTGAGTTCAGAATTCTCTTGGGTTAAGTCACGACCTACTTCCGTGTAGAGTCGTTGCCCCTGGTCCTCGGTTCGTGACGGCTGTTACGAATTATTCAAACCTTGTTGGCTATCGAAGCTGGCGCCCGCGTCGGTTTCTCCTGTTGACGGGTGGAGCTGTATCCTACGTGGAGTTTGGTGTTGCAACCGGTAATGGAAGTCGTTGGCGGGAGTAACAGATGCCGACTGAGGACGACCAACGGAAAGTTGTGAGCAGGTGGGAGCATTGGGCGGGGTGTCCGGAATGGGTTCTGCTTCAACGAAGGCTGGTTTAAGGCCACCTGCATTGATGGCCTCTTTCCTGCCTTCGACGTCTACCACGTGCTTTTTTCCGCTGGACAACGCGGAACGGGCCAGAATGGTCCGGTTGTATTGATGATGGCACCGAGTCTACTCGGTTAAGCACATCGCTGGCGGTCGCTAGTGTGATAAGTATGCAGCTGCTGAGGGTTAGTTCCCGTGGCGGGGTGAGCTTCAGCACCTGTATTTGATGTAACAAACGTTTTGCGTGATCCCCTGATGGTAATGAAGAAATCAACTCACATAGAAGTAATATGTAGCGGCTTCAGCCAGTGTAACGCTTGTCGACCTTAATGGTATTGCGCAGTCTTGAGAGAACGGTCGGTAGAACTTCATTCCATAAAGGATTATCACGACCACTAAGGGCAGCTTTCAGTTGGCGATGGAATCGCTCCACTGTGCCATTAGCCTGAAGATGATAGGCCATCGTCTTGCTGTGTCTGCAACCGAATGTGTTTAGTGGCTTATAGAAGGCATCGTCAAAATGAGAACCGCGGCTAGTAGTCACGATAGTAGGGCAACTGAACTAACTTGCCCAACCAGTTATAAGTGCTTTTGCATCTTCTTCTGAGGTAGGACGAGGAATAGATATGGCCTGTGGCCAGTGAGTGGAACGATCTACGCACGTGAGAATGTGGACGTAACCGTTGGTTGGTGGGAGGGGCTCCACGAGATCCACATGCGCATGATAGAAACGTGCGTCTGGTTCAGAGAATGTCCTTAATGCAGATCTGGTGCGACGATGTATTTTAACGGTGGCCCAAATACTTAAGTCGCGTTTGACGCAAGGCCAGACGAGTCGCTCGGTGATCAGTTTCATTGAGGCAGTCGCACCAGGGTGCGATAAGTTGTGGAGACTGATAAAAATCCGTCGGCGAAGATTGGCAGGGACCAGTGGCCGGGGTCGACCCTGTGAGACATCGAAAATAATAGTTATGTCCGAAGTTGAAAGAGTCATTGACACTAGATGCAGGGAGCTGTTGTTTCTGAGCTGCTGGACCTCAGGATCTGTTGTTTAGGCTTCGGTGATTGCTTCTAAATCTATGTCCATTGGTAGTGGGTCGTCGATATTGTGGACGCGTGAGAGTACATTTGCTGGAGGATTGTGTGCCCCAGTGACTTGTCGAATGTCCGTAGTAAACTGCGAAACATGGTCTAAGCGGGGAATCTCGTGTGACGAATATCGATCGGAAGCTGACTGGAGAGCCTACACTAGTGGTTTATGATCTGTGAACATCGTGGACGTTTAGCCTTCGAGTGTATGCTGGAAATGTCGGATATCCAGATAAATTGCCAGTAGCTATCTGCTGAACGTACTATATCAGGATTCCGCAAGTCGGAGACTCTAGGAGAAGAAAGCTATTGGTTGCCATGAGTTGTTGACAAGTTGTTGCAACACTGCTGCGACAGCCGTGTCTGAAGCGTCTGTCCGCAGTGCCAGAGGAGCGAAGAGTCGGGATTTGAAAGGAGTGCTACGTTGGGGATAGCTTCAGTGACCGAAGTAATTGCTACCTGTGCTGTGTCGGGAAAAATGAATTTCCGCTCACCTCCACGTAAAAGTTCTGTTAGAAGCTACATTATTTCGGCACAGTAGGGGATAAACCGGCGATAAACGTCAACCAAGCCAGAAAATTGGCGCAACTGCCGGTAGGAGTGAGGTTCAGGATAGTCGCGAATTGCCGACACCTTGTCTGGCAGTGGTTGTATGTCCGAGGCTGAAGTGTCGTGACCTAGGAATATGATGGTGGACCTACCTAGTTCGTATTCGGCAGCGTAATGGTTACACCGTGTTGGCTAGGGCACTGGAAGAGAGCGTGCCAGTGTGCCATATACTCTTTCTCATCTCGACGAGACCGTACCTTGTTGTGGTGTGTGATGGTTTGCTTGCTTCGATGACCCAAGGAGCTATGTAGGATGGTTTCCTCAAGCCGGAGATGCAGTCATGCCTAATTGGTCAACGGGTACAGGTCAGACGAAGTCCGGTCTCTGAACGATTTGCTGGGCAACATCTGGTTCTAACCACTATGCCCCTGGAGAGGACGCTGCGGCGAATAATTAAGAAGAGGAACAGTTTACCGGTGTAAAAACCTCCGCCAGATGGACGTAGGAGTGGAGTACCTGGGGGGGGGGGGAAGAGTCATCACACTTCATCGGGCAACTATCACCCACCTAAGCTGGGCAGTCCCAAGCCCAAAGGATAGTGCCCCGTTTATGTTCCGCTTGCTTCATTGGATGCATAGGGCTGAGGACTGAATCCGGAAGGCAGATCGATAACAAAGCACCAGGGAAGACAAGAAAGCATGCTTGCAACAATCAAGCCTCACTTGACAGACCAGAAGAAGTTCCTTCACGGGTTCTTCGGTCACGTTCCTGGTTTACCTTAACGCCCTACTGCTTTGTGGGTCAAACTTTTGAGTCAAAGGCTCCGGTTAGGGTTCCCAAAGGAAAATCCCTTCTGCGATGTGGGCAGCTGCGAAGTATGATTCGCCCATAAACCTTCAGCATGTTTTTTGTAAGGGGCCTTACCAACTTTTCCTCCCCTAATTTAAGATCGATGCAAAAGGCCACGGGTTATTACGGCTCTGAACAAAGTAGTAATTCAGGAGTTGAATAAAAATCGGATGCACTTTTAAGCTTAAATGTACACTTTACTTAGCTGCCTTTAACATCCGCACACTGTCAGATGGAGCAACAGGCTGCCGTCGCTAGAACTATTGACACCCTCAAAATAGATG
Source organism: Fasciola hepatica (assembly GCA_948099385.1). Classification (NCBI taxonomy): domain Eukaryota; kingdom Metazoa; phylum Platyhelminthes; class Trematoda; order Plagiorchiida; family Fasciolidae; genus Fasciola; species Fasciola hepatica. Next base: position 13,005,020 of record CANUEZ040000019.1, read on the forward strand.
TATGCTGTCTCCGAAACACGCATACAAGACCCCACATATGTGGTAATGCTCCGCACCCCAGATTCAACCTCCGTTTCTCGCTTTACTCTTCGTGCGTCTAGTAATCCGGTTTCTAGTGCTCGTGGTCAGGTCGGCTTTGGGATTGCTTTGAAAATGAGGACTGAGCGTGCACTGCTAGACTGGATTCCAGTCAGCAGTCATTTGTGTGCAGCTCGATTGAATGGTTCTGTTCGAGCCAGTGGCAAAAAAATGAAGCGTCGATGCTTATTCGTCGTGTTTGTGTGCGTCGACTGACTGCAGTTCCTCTGAAACCAAGGACGAATTCTACCGGGATTTGTCTCAGCTGCTTCGAAGCGCGCGTTCAACAGACGTGATGATTATTGCTGGGGATTTCAACGCCTAAGTTGGCTGTTTGGGAGATTTCAGAAGGCGCATCAGAGGCCTATTTGCTATCCCAGCTGATCGTACCGATAACGGCGATCGTCTCATTCAGCGGTATTCTGACCACTGATTATTTCTGGCGAGTACGAACTTCTGCCATAAGAAGCGGCATAGACTGGCATAGCATTCTCATACGTGTTCACAACGTTGGACTCAGATTGACCATATTGTGATTGATCATCGCTGGCGTGGATCAGCTGAAGGTTGTCGTTCTTCCCGGTTCACGTCTGTGGATTGAGATCACGCCCTGGCGCGTGCTCGCCTCTGTTCACGTCTCGTCCGGGGTCACACCAACGGAGATGCCACCCGTCCTCTGAAGTTCCTTCTGGACGGTAACATACGATCTTTTCAGGCGGAGATGTCTGCACGGTTATCGACGCAGCCATATGTGCGCTACCCAGATGAATGCTGACAACAGGTCAACGGAAGTGAAGGGTATAAAGGGATGTACCTGTTTGGTTAGCTTAGCGCTCACTCAACGACTCCACTATGAACGCGCAATGGGGCGCGGATTGTAGTGTTGGATGTGGTATTGGGTCCGCTGTGGAAATCGGTTTCTAAGTCAAACGTTGATTCCGAATGCCTACGGTAGTTCGGACATGTAATTGACATGCACGTAGGTAGACTCCATCATGTTTCAATGTTTCGAAACGGATAGCCGTTGAAAGACATGTTCAGGCTATCCGGCTAATGGAAGTGTACTAAAATCCTATCCATCAGATTTGTCCGTGTGGGATCTGTTAGCCTTCAGCTTTGTAGTCCGTCCCCCGGATTTTTTTGGTTACCAAGTGTCGTGATCAACAGTGCATTTTTCCATGTTTCTTTGTATGCATCACTTTCGCTTGACTTTATCGAATTCATTTCGTTCTATAGGTTTTTCAGTTTAACCCGAAGCACAGTTTCACGGTAATTGTTAAAATGACTAAACTGAACTGATGGTTTTATGGTCCTTTGATGTAAACGTATAATATGGCTTGAAATTATTTTTTGTCATACGTTTTCTCTAGGCCAATGCTTCGGTGAATCGTATTGTTCTGCGACTCAGATATGAATTTGGACGAATGCATTGTTGGTAACATCACCTGGCAAAATCTCCCGAAACGGCTGCGTACTCAGTTACTAGACGACCCCAAGGAGTATGACCACCATGTAATTACGTATAGTCTGCAGAATCAGTTGAGGTATGACGGAAATCTTGTGCAGCAGGTATGATGCTTTAATTGATTGGATCCTGTTTACCACTTCCATTTTCACCAAGGTTTTGCGTCGCGAGAAGAAATACTACGAAAAACTCATCGGATACAGTCAGCAGCAGCATTTGCTCTACCCGTACCATCTGCAAGACAAAATCGTTCGCGGTCTGTGTGTCACACCTTTTGTTTACTATCGGGATATGCTTGTACAAGTAATTCGCGCCGAACGCTCGTACGATTGCTTACCTAATTTTACTGCTGCTGACTGTCTACGACTACTGGGAATCGGAAGAAACCAATACATTGAAGTCATGAACACCTACAAGAGTTTTCTAACTACAGCCGGCCCTGATGATAGCAACACACTATACGAAATTCTTTATGACATCCTTCCTCAGCAGCCCGTGGATACTATAACGTTTGAACCATGGTACATCGTTCGCATTGGTTCTGTCTCGTTGGACGATATGGAAAAGGCCTCAGATGAGGAACGTGAGCTTGTTGACCGTATAATTGACCTCGAGCAAAACCCCATTCCCGATCGTCCTTTGGGAGTTGCGGCTAAAGACGTCGACCCATTTATTCTGAAACGTTTGTTTCAGAGAGGTTTGGTCTACATTGATGTGCCTGTCAGTGATACTGATCGCATATATGTTCCAACACTCGAAGGTTTCGTTATGAATCGAGTAAACGGTGATAATCGTGAGAATCTTCTGTACAAAATCTTCGTTAGTGCGGATGAAAATACGACCATTATGGAGTTGGCAGAATGTTTGCAAATCGATGTCGTTCTCGTTTCACAAGCTGCATCGCTGTTTTGTCGCCTGGGATTTGCTTACAAACGTTCAAGCGATTTGACAGCTACCAGAGTGAATGGTCGTGTGAATGTTGACAAAAATGAATCAGATCTGATCGACTTTGACAACTCCACTTCTGTCTGTGACATGGATTCTTCAGTAAACACTTCTCGAGGCACAAAGAAATTAGCCCTAATTTTTGATTCGACAGTGACTGCTTATCTGATGATGGGCAATTTATCAGCGGGTCTCAAACCACATGCGGTGACCATGTTTGAAGTGGGAAAGCTGTGTGATGATTCGCTGGAGTCGTTTCTTGCAGAGCTAGATAACCTGACCAGTATCGACGAGGGAGAAGCCAAGCTGTACTTTGAACACGCAACTAATTTGCGCGAAGCGTTACATTTTTTACGCGCCCAAGCCAGCTTGCCCGAGACTGACTTTTGTGGAATCGATTTAGTCCGTGGAGGTTCTCTTCTGAACCTTGAACCGCAAACACGAGTTAGGATATTAAAGAAGAACTACAATTTAGTAGTCAGTGTTAGTCCCCTAACGTATGAGGATCGTCAAGCGTTCAGTGCCTTCTGGCCAGCACACATTGGACCACCGAGTCCAGAAGCTAATTCCCCATGGTTTCGGTTGTTCGTAACCTTTTTGGCGAACGGTGGGTCTTCACTGTTGGATCCAGTACCTGCCGATAACTCAGTTCTCCCTGTAATGCTGTTATCTCGAGGCACAAGGATAACCCAGTTACCGAATTGTATTCTGGACTGTTCTCGTTTCCTTATAACAGTTTGGGGTCATGATCCGATTGAACTGAATGCATCTGCACTTCTCAGTTCTGTGAATGACGTGCTTTTATCGTCACCAGTTTTGATTCAGGTAAGTGTGAGTATTGCTTTCCCTATGAATTTCCTGCTGCAATATAATATGAGTAAATTGGATGAATAAAAAATAAGTAAAAACTTGCCAGAAACCTGAAAGTAGTTTTTTGAAGATCTAGTCATGATAACACCGAATCTTACTTCTATGAATAAGTCCTATACACTCTAGCCCAGTAAGAAAGTCGTAATGATTATAGATTATATTCAGAGATTTCCCTGACGTTTGTTCAGAATACGTTTCAGGAAAACTACGATGCATCGAAAAGCAGAAAACCAAGGAATTTTATTACCTCGAATCCAGTTGTAGCCGGTCGCACCTAATATTTACGAACTTTTCACAAACCAGAGGCAACAGATTGAAAAGTGACTTTTTTCCTTTCCCAAAGACGACACTAAGAAGCTACTTAAATGAGTCGCTACGACATATTTCCTTGAGTTTATTATGTTTGTGTGTGTATGTTGTTTCATTGTTCAGCAACACTCCGGTTTGAGCAATGAGTTGTAAACCGGTTTGCCGTCAGCCGACGGTCGTCTCATCCAGTTGTGTTATTACCACAGCTTGTTTCCAGTAAGTACGAACTTCTGCCATTAGAAGCGGCATACTCACGTGGCGTCCTCCTGCCTTTTCATAGGGTTGGACCCAAATTAACTATTGCCATTGGTCACCGATGGCGTGAGTCAACCGAATATCATCGTTCATTTTGGGCCAGGTCCATGGACTCAGATTACTCCTTGGTACATGCTCGCTTCTGTTTTTGTCTCCTCTGTGATCACGCCAACGCTACAGCCTTCCGTTCCGCACTCTTTCTTCTGGACGAAAACTGACGATCTGCTTTTGAAGCAGCTTTCTACACAGTCATCTATGCAGCCAGATGCCTGGAACCAAAGAGGGCTTAGCTTGGTAACTATCACATCCACTTTGCTCGCTGGGAAAAGTGTACGAGTGATAATCAACCCACTATCAGACCTGGTCGAGACTGTACCGGCCAAATTTTTACCCTTCGACAAATGTTAGAGCACGGAAACACCTTCCGTAGGCCCGCAACTTCTGTCTTCCTTGATCTGAAAGCGGCATTCAGCTCAGTCGATTGCAAAGTTCTCTGGTGCTACCCCATTAAAGGGTGTACCAGATAAATTTATTTTCCTGCCCAGTCGTTGTTTGCGAACAGCCGATCTTCCACCCGAGTTCACCACAGTAGGTGGTGTGCGTCAGGGTCACCCTCTATCTCGCTTCATTTTCAGCCTTGCATTCGAAATGATTCTTGAGATAGCCCTATCCTCATGTGTGCGAAAGCGGCATCAAGCTTTGCTCAGGCAGTAAACTGTCTGACTTGGAATACGCGGACGATATTGTTCTTCGGAGTGAGGATCCACGTAAGTTGCAAGCTTTCTTAGATAGCCTATACAACAGTATAGCAATGTTTGGGATGCGTTTTGCACCTTCAAAGTGTAAAATGCTGCTGCAGGACTGGGTTAGCGTTACACCAAACCTCGTCAAGGGAGCTCTATCTGAAGTAGGTAAGTTTCGTTACCTGGGCAGTTACATCTCACCAGGTGGACAGGTATCGGATGAAGTGTCATCGCTTATACAGAATGCGCGTTTGGTTTTTGCCAACCTCAGCCATTTGTGGCGTCGGTGTGGCATCCGTTTGTCTGTCAAGGGTCAAGTGTACAATGCGGCGGTTAAGTCTGTTCTTTTATGCGGCGAAGACTGACGGTGTTCGGGCGTCGATGTCTCCGTAGCATTACCCGAATATGGTGGGAACACCGTATCAGCAATGGTGAGATTAGACCTAAGGTGTTGGGAACCAGAGATCAGTCTGTGGATCAAGTACTGAATCTAAACATGCCCACCGATAGACTTCCTCGGTGTACGCTGTTCTTCGAGGCAGGTAGTGGTTGGAGGGTAGGTCGAGGTGGTCAGTCCATGACAGCAAAAAGGTATGAAAATCTTGACTAGTGGACTTGGCCAAGTGAGGCGTGTTAGACTTCCAGGTTAGGGCCCACGTGACCCGCCTACCAAATAATTTGAAACAATAAGTGATATGGCTAGGTGTCACGGCCAGTGGCATGGTTGTATTCGGACTCTTTCCTTGTCTTCAGGATTTCCGCTTAATATGATTTTTTGGGATCTCTTTCACTTTATGGTTCCATTTTTTTGCCATTTACTGGACGATGCTGGAAGGTAGCAAGCGAATGCAGAGTAGAGAAATGCGAGGTTAGTGGTTGAATAAACTGAAACTGTTTACGAGAGGAATTGTGCATGCCTTTGGTCAGTCGATAGTTCCTCGGGTGACAACCGGGGCCGGATTGAATTGTTCAGTTTCGAAATAAACGGCTGTACACTAATCCTCTGACAGTAAGTTTAATTATTTCACGAGGAGTGTTTTATTCCCCGAAAACAGAAGACATCTCTAAATTGCTCGTTAAAGATAACTAGTTGGTAAAAATAACACTTTGGGGAAGGTAAAGGTGAATGTTTTCCGGCAACGCCACGAAGCAGGTCTTCGCAACAGCCGGTATCAGCGGGTGGCTTGAATTGAAATCCATTCATGTTTGATATGCACACTTAAGATAAATTGGCGGAAGGGATAAGGTAGAAGTACCGATTGCAGATATTTTGAAAATGATCTGAAGGCACTTCAGAAAAGCATTAGGTACTAATCACTAAAAAAATCAGATATATTTGTCCTGCTTTTGAGAGCAGAAAGACTAAGCGGGGGCTAATGTTTAACCTTGTTTTGTTGGGAAAGCAAATATCAAGTGATGGAAATTCGATGCCTTGGATGAACCCAGTACGACACTCAGATGCCGGACGAAGGATGAAAAATGAAGAAAGGGGGTACTAAAACGATGCGCTCGGTGGAATAAAAGCCGGAGCTGTAATGACAGGCAACCAAACGGCCCAATCGCTGCATTTTGGAAGATACGAAAGAATCGTCCATGAGATTAATAGTGTTGTGCAGGACCGGGTGGAGAAGAATTGGGAAAGAAAACGTCTCGAATTTCCGTGGAAATGCAATGTTCAATTTTGTGATGAATTTAAACTCCACACAATTGAAAAGGATGGCAAGGGTTTAAAACGTGCTTCGTAGATAAGGAAATCAATGTGGCGCGCAGCAAAACTAATACGTTATGCCACGTCGAAGTACCTGGAGAGGAACAGAAATGAGGACAGACCCAGGAGAGAACAACGGTTGATAGAATAGAGGTTGAATCGAAGCTCAAATGAGGGAAAGCAGTTGGTGCCTTGTGGGGATGAAGAAAAGAGGGGTTTTGGAAGTATCTTGACAAACACGACTGTTGGAGTTCAAAAAGAAAATATGTCCTTAATCAAAATTCAGCAGATCTCTGAGGACAATGGCGATAAATGTTGGAGGTGGCGGAGCAAAGATACAAATAAGAAGGTCAGTGTTGGGTCGCCCCATCGGCGTGAGCGTTTTTGAGATTGTAAATTAGGAAGAAGATCATCGGCAAAAAGTAACAAGATTATGGCAGAGTGTACGCAATCTTAGGGCCGCCACCATTCACAAAGGAAAACCAAGAATGAATCCTATAACAAGAGGATCGGATTGGTGAGACAGTTTTCCACAATACGAGCGCCGGAGGAAACCTAAACGCAGGTAATTCTGACAAGGTGCTTTTGTATCAGAATCACGTGAAGACAATGAAAATGTTTCAGAGAAACCGGCGGGTCTTTCCACGAATGAAAGACAATGGTAGGTAGGTTACTATTAGGTCGACGAGACCTGAATCGGTATGGACGATTGCTCAGCAGTTATCTACGTCCAAGGACCGGATAAATTCGTTTAGGAATGATGCTTTCTATGGATTTGTAAACAATATAAGTTAGGTACAAGGATTAGTGTTGGCCTTTGGATTTTAGTTTGCCGCACTTAGGAATAAAGACAATCGCACCTTTTTCGAAGAGGTAGTTTGACAATAAGGATGCCTTGAATGGGGAGCCATCTTCACGGTGCATTTTTATTTATGAGAAGGGAGCAAAGGCTACTTAAAGAGGAAGGCTAAGACGTGATAAGGGAAGAGTAGAGGAGAGTAGTATTTGATGCAAAGCAGCAACCAAAGGTCCTCGTTTTCTCTTGCGTATAACAACATAAATTTACTTCGGATTTGCGGATGGTAGAGGATCAGGGGAGCAGAAGGTACTTCATGTTGAGTTATTTCGGAAATGAATTGAAGATTGGTGGAGCCATATGGGATAAAGATGGCTCACAGATTCAAAAGACTGCTGCGGACTATTTCATCAAAAATCCATATATATATATATATATATATATATATATATATATATATATATATATATATATATATGAGCGATCTGATACGTGTTGAATTGCCCGCACACTGTCTGTCAGCAAGGCGATATCATCGGCATACTCTAGGTCAAAAACTCTGTTCCCTGGTAGGAGTTCAACCCCACCATTTAGAAGAACAGACAAAGCTTTCTGTAGAAAATTTTCTGTAGCAAAGTTGAGAAGAAATGGGAATACAGGTCGCCTTTGTTGTACTTCACTGGAGGCGGCAAAGGGTGATGAAAGCTGGCCATAAGCCCTAACCCAACTTGGGGTATGACGATACAACTCTGAAGACCGACACATACTTCTCAAGTGCCACAGTGCAGACCTATCGATGGAGTCGAAGGCCGCGCGAATGTCTAGAAACACAACGAGCGTTGGCTTTTGGAAAGCGCAATGATGTTTTAACAGCTGTCGGAGGGTGAAGATTTGATCGATGCATCCATGACCGGTACGAAACTCAGCCTGTTCCTCGCGATTTTGCTGATCACGCGTGTTGTACAATCTGTGAAAAACGACAGACGCTAGCAGTTTAGACGCTATTGGGATTAGGCTTATACCCCTATGGTTGGCGCAATGATTGCACGAGGCCTTCCTATAGATAGGGACAAAAATCGATTCCTCTCACAAGAAGGGAACTTCTTCAAAGTGTCAGGCCTTGGAGAACAAAACTTGAAGTTCTCTAGCAAGCTCCATTCCACCATTTTTAAATAGAGCTGGGGAAAGGCCATCGGAGCCCGGCGCTTTATGACGTCTTAGTGCTTGGATTTTCTTGCGGATCTCCATCTCAGAAGGTGGATCGGTCGAAACGGCGTTCGATTACCAACTCGGAGGTCAGCGATTCGAATCCCCGCCGTCACCGGTTACTTTGGTGCGGGAATTTCCCGCAGCTGCAGCGTGTCCCATTTCCTATGCTTTTTAGGACCACCAGATTTCGCGATCCCTACAGAGACTTGCTTTGGGCTCACATCTCCTTATGAGCCGTGATTCGCCATGCTCACTAACAGTCGGGATGAACTGGCTTGCATCAAGAAGGCGTAATGACTCAGAAGAAATCCAAGGTGTCACGACACGACGGGCCAGGCCACAACTCACTGTGGCAGCAGAATACAAAACATTCTTAAGTAGCTAGTGCTGTTGGCGTTGATCCTAGCTTTTCAGCTAGTGCGTTTTGGGAAGTTAAGTGGTAAGACGGACCAGACGGCATATCACAGTCTGACCGCTGCTGCATAGCACATTTCGCACACCTATTGAAGAACATAAAAAGCTGTGTGCAGACCAACGCGTGGTCGATGTCAAGGGGAGTGCTCCAGTACGACGGACAATCTTGTATGCAGCCTGTCATTTGTAGCTAATTGCGATATGGTCTGTCTGGATCCATTGCCATTCGAAGGGGACGGACGTCACGTGGCCTATCGGCCATTAGAATGCCTGAATTTTGTACTGATGAGGAACGGGCTGTAATCTAAATACACAGCTAACAACTGTTCCCCGTTTTCTGAACGACAGGATTCAAAGCCAAAAGGGCCTCCCAACTGTGCCTCGTTCGAAGACAGTCGACCTACTCTGGCATTCGTGTCTCCAGCTAAAATCTTGATATCACTCCGTTTTGCTTTACGTAGGAGGTCGTGTAACTTTTGGTAGGAGATATCCTTGATTGCATCCGGGCTACAGTCTGTAGGGGCACAAGCCGAGACGACAGACAAATTGAGTCTATCGGGACGGCGTTTGCTTACTTTGCACGAATATCTAAGTCTCACTGCGCACAAACGAATTTCAGCTGGGATCCAGTCAAGTGGCGCAGCCTCAGCCCTCTCATTGACAGCTACACCTACGTCAGCAAGACCAGCAGTCGCAGCCTCAGGGTCTTCAGACAAACGTAAGTGAAACTTTACAGAAGGATTAGATGGGGGCATCAATCGAACGACCGAGCTGGAGTCATGGATGCGAGCTTGTTGAATACAATCCACGTCGACTGCAAGGATCTCCAGGGTTTGTACATCGAATGTGATCAGCTTCAAAGGAAGCCGGGGGCGAATAAGTGCATCAGCTGGTAGAGGCGGACTCGGTGAGACTCGAATATTAGACGAAGGAAGACGCGACAGTACAGGAAAAACACTTTCCTCAGAGGTACTACCGCAAATGTGTGTGGGCAGTGGGGTGGGGATAAGGTGTGGGATTTGAATAATCAACGTGTCTGTACGGTGTGAGAGCGTCAGTATGAGCATGTCTTCGAAGCACGTAACGAACGTTTTGTAAGATATCCGTCAGTTGCATTGTTGTCAGCGTTGTGGGTTACCGTTCTACTTGGTCGCCCAGTCCAGAGTAGGCATCTTTACTCAAGGATGCGCCTCTAGCCTTTCCGCAGCCAAATGCGTCTTGCAGGGCAGCAGCGTTAGTCCAGATAAGCCGGTGGTCAATTGTGTGATTCATTCGCCTCTTCCGGGATCCTTCGGAGCCGGTGGCTGATTACTCAGTTCATACACTCTTCGGATGGGGCTATGCATCCTGGGTGCCCAGTGCACCCCTCGACCACAGATACCGATGTGCATAGCTTTGAACGCCACATGCGCCGCCCACTTGGTTTGTAATCATGGTTTAGTCATCTCTTCTAGACTGACTACTAGTCAGTCAACCCGGCGGAGAGCGCCAGGCGTTCGTCTTCGCCCTCGCACTTTTGTGGAAACACCGCCTCTAGAAGGCAGCGTATAGGGCCTTCTCGCCTGAAGCCATTTGGGACGCGCGGCCATTTGGAAGCATTTCAACAGTCGTTCAGGGCGAGTAGCCAACTCGAAGTCTGAAACACAACCCCGACCATACTAAGGCATTTTGGAGCTGATGCGAACCGATGCCAAGAACCAAATGAATGTTGCTTATCGAACTGATTGTAAGTCCTGCGACAAGCAGTGCGTCGGAGAAACTGAAAGAAACGATTTCGCACCAATCCATGAACACTTTTTGATCACAAAAGACCACGATTCGCTCTTCCTAGTATCGCTTTACGAACATCAGAAAGGACAAAATCCAACTTCAGAAATGCGGAAACCGCTTTCATGTATGGATAAAACACTCGGGGATGTTTTTACCGATTTCTGAAACTCCGCGGACAGATCGGTATTTAGACAGCGTGAATACCGCGATGCCATCTAAAGAATAATTAGCATAAAACAAGACGAACGGCCGATCACGAACAACACAGCTAGCGAAAATCGCCACATCCATCTCTTGCATCTCTCATCTGATGCAAACGAGAGGCAACTAATCAACGAACGATCGGTAGCTTATATAAGCGGATGAACACATACAGTCACTCGCCACATCACACTTGCGTAGATGATTGCATGTCAGCTGCTGACGGTACACTCCGGTTACCCAGCTCGGCGGGCGAGCCAAAACCAAACCACTGAACTGAAAGTGCACGGAATGAAACTATCCTGTACTCTTTTTATAAAATATGCTGAAAGCCGTCTTGACGAGGGACCAAAATGGTATCCTACCGGTGGCAGAGGAGGCCAAGTAAGTGACGGACAAAACGTTCTTGGCTCTATTCACGCACGCAATTGAAGCGGTGGGGATTTGTGGAGATACACTATCAACAGGGCGCTGCCCTTCATTCGTATAACATGAAGGTACGTCCAGGGTTGAGATTTGTCGGGTTTGGAAAACAAGAAATAGAACATGCATACCTTGGGGAACACTAGTGGGGTTGGATACAAAAGACAAAATTGCCTCTAGGAGTGGATGGTTCATTCAAATGGTGAATGTTAATGGGGATAACCCAACATGAACTGAGCGTGAAAAATTACCATACCTTCGCATTCATAGTCTTAGGCGAAACGGGTAACGTAACTTTGTGTCAAACAATGAAATGCTAGTACTGCCCGAGGCAGTTGCAGAACTAACTATTACACGTGCTTAGTTCTATTTTCCAAATAGGTTTCGGAAAGAGGTGGTTATAAAACTTCGTGCTCTCAATGTGCCACTAATGACCATTCAAATAGATGTTCGTTCTAACTGAAAAGTAACCGTTCATTATTAAAGTTCCTTGCTGAGGGGACTAGGATGCGTATTTTGCTCACTCGAATTCTTGTCCTCAAATGTGTCGAAGTTATTTTCGAAAGGCGTGTGTGCACTAATCAGAACTCACCGTCATAATTAACTAGCACTTTAATAAAAATAAAAAAAGTTTCACAAGTAATTCTAACTTCTCACAACTCACTTTGATAAAATAGCCTTCGCATCACTAAGGCCCCGTGGAGAAAACACCTGTGCGGGTGATGGGTTGTCACCGTTCAAAACCACTGACAAAAGGGCTCTATGTCGTGTAGTATTGATGTTGAACGATTCGTTGAGAGCCAGCCCGGATAACCGTGGGATGACGTGTGATCCACAAACATGCACTTTAGATCGGGCCCAGTTGGAGGTCGGTAGATATGTACTGTTGAGGGTTCCCAAAGAGAATGAAATAGCTGTATAGTGCTTCCCGCATAACGGAACTGATCAGAGTATTGAGGTCTTCAGACTCACATGAGCATAAAGAGGTTAAAGTCGGGGTTTTTTCGGTTGGTATCTCCCGAATAACCCCTGAGAAGTCAGTTAGAGAGGTGAGTGTAAATCAAAACGGAAACCCATGTTAACACGAATTACACTTGGCAGTTTCGTGAAATTTGCAAGTACTGGAGACACCTTGATGCATACAGTACGATGTAATCTTATGTTTTGTCTATCGGGACTTCAATTCCTCATGCTAGTGTTTTAGTATATGCCAATGGTAGACAGATAGTCATTTTCAAAGAATACACTCTTATTCTCACCTTTTTAAATGTAACAGTTTTGAATCGAAAAGGACGTTTGAGTCACGTTTTTAACAGCTTGTTTTGGTTTTTTGTTATCCCACAGGCCACACACCTTTCAATAGACGGACCGAGATTAAACATTCGCTACATTCCACTCCCATTGTCCGAAACACTGATTCACAGCGTTGGCTCTGAATCAACTTTCATTCCAAGGTTTCTCAGGCACTTGAATGACACAATTGATTTGACTTCTGTTTGTGGGTATATCACTGTACTGGCTCCGTTGCCCCCGAATGATACGAAACCGTCAACTGAGGGGGATGCTTTAATATTATTGGACGAAGTTCTGGATCGTATTGCTCCCTCTTCGTCTCTGTCAGATACAATTCTGCCACCAACCGAGCAGGACAATAATTATCAATGCTCGGTACTGGCGGAATCCGAATTGGTCGAACTGACACAACAGGGTCTAAAAGTGCACTTTGTCACCTTACATTTGGGCCTACCAATTTTCAGTGCAAGCCTTCTTCGAGCCGTCTGTGATCAAATATCCTCACGTAAACCAAACTTGCTTACTCCAGAAGCTCGTGTTCAATTAGAAGCGGCTAATAACAAATTGCTACTCGGTCTGGACGATTTTGTCTACAAAAAGTGTTTCGCTTGCTGGCCGCGCACTCTTCAGCGCATTCGTTCTCCTCGATTAAGCGCCGTTAGTCCGAAAACCGCAGGTCTTGGCGCTAGTGGTCCGTCAGATCAAATTCCAGGCCCGTGGCCGTTACCGACCCGTAGCGTGGTTTGTGGCCTGGGTGACTGGAACTTTCTACGTTGAGCTGTACCAGCGCAATCGATCTACCGCATGACATATCCGTGATTTTCCTTCAGCCGAAATGTCTTTCTATACCCACACTGCCCCGTCCGATCATCACAGTACCTGATGGGTGCAGCTAAAGCCGCAAGAGCTCATTCATGCATACACCTGTATTTTTCCGGTTATTGGCATTTTCTTGTATCTTTTCAGTGATCCATGTGGGAGTGCGCAAGTGGGCTTATTTTGCCACTTGCTTTCAGTACTGTATTTTGACTTTCATGAAATCGATCTGCTCTCTTTGACCATATCTCGTCTTCTAGTTTGCTATCTCTATTGTTATTATCGATAATCTTATTTATACTGCTGTTCTCTTCACAACCATTCCAAAATCATATGTGAACAACCCTTTTCTTGTTTGGGTGAAAATACACATGCATATACATGCATTTTCCCGAATTGTTTGGTTGGTTACACGTTCTTTGTTGATTCATTTCAACGTTTAACATGTCGTTTTGTTTACTTTCAGTTCGTACCTGCTTCGTTGCATATTGAATGTAGTGCGAGATATGAGTGTAGAACGTTCACGTTAGTGTGAACGGAAAATGAATCTGCAGCAGACCGAGAAGACTTCGTTTCTCGTCGGTTAACAAAATTGTGAGGGAGGAGGAGAATGCTGAGATGGAAGAGCTAGTGTGTCATGTTACAGATGAACGCTCTTGACAAACGGAATAGTTTTGATACTGATCGTCACTTTTGATCGTATCAGTTTATGCACTTGGATCCAAACCCCAGTTAGTGAGCCCAACATGCCTTAGTCGACCGACTTAACATCCTAGATTTTATATCCCTGCCACATTCTGACGTGCTCATCTTTCTGGATGTCATTCGCTGCGTATCTCAACGAACGACGTGTAATGAACAAATCTACTCTAGAAGTGTACTCAGCATCAGTCCACAGTCTCGATAACTAGTTTTAAGCTCTAAGTCCTCTGCGTCGTTGTTTTTGTTGTCAAACCTGAGTCGGGTAGTAGTATGTCAATGACGTGGAGTATCTAGCGAGCCAAATCTGTTTCGCAAAAATATGACAACCTTAAATCTGCCATTTTTCGACTGAGTGAAAAGCACCTACTTTGATTGTCAGTTATATACTTTTGGTACACCCGCAAAACCGAATTTCATTGTGACTTTTCTCACTCGGAGGTTTCAAAAATACCCTGCAACAGAGAACCAGTTAGTCGTTAGTCGAAATACGCCTCCAAGTCAAGGGAGAAAATGTGGTATCGGTGTTCAAACAACTGTCAGTTTCTTTTCCATCACCTTATTCTCGCCCCTGGAGATGGAGAATTGGTATATCATGGAGCAGTCTGGTTTGATTCAGTATGACGAATCTTCACTGAAGTTCATCACAAGAAATTTTACACATTGGGTTTGTATTTTTAATGTATGATTCTAGGCATCATGTTATTATAAAATAATTTTCTCGAGTGAAATACAGGAGCATGTTTCGTGCCTACTTAGGTAAGTTACAGGCTTTTCTGAAGTCTGAATAAAAAATGCAACTACGTTCGGTGTTGAAGAATGCTTACACAGAACTGGATCGACCCGAACCAAGCCATGCTACGACAAAGGAGATAACGGATCCAATGGACAGTTTTTTTTCTTAAGCATATGCACTTTACTGGTGGAATAACGTCACTGGGTGCATAAAACGTACGCTTGGCTTTTTCTAGCGTTGGTAATCGTTAGCGCAGATGTTGTTTTCGTTTTTTTCATTGAGACTATGGAGCTCTAAACGGCTTGGAAACGGTACCGACAGATGAAAGTCATCGATTTCCTTGAAGCGTTACTCGAAGCACCGGTGGGGAATGCTGATTTTCTGCTCAGAATAATAACAGTATGTCGTTGATCCAAACAAACCGGTAGCGCGTTGCGCTCGCCGAGATATGTTTTACATGTAATTGTACATATTTGTTCAGCTGGTAGATTATTAACAACATGGTTAAGAACTGTCAGCTTGCGACGTGGGAAAATATATGTATTGCAAATGGCGTTGTTAGATGCGAGATCTATGAAATTAATCCACCTATTTGTTACAGAAATCGGCAGGTATGATCACTAGTCACAAGTAACATTCTTATATTCACCATTTCCCCTTGACATGTGGTATGCTTCAGCCTGTATTCGTATTTTTCAAAAGTGCATACTCTTCGTTTCTATCTGGCTCTCGTTGAGAGACTTGGAAAAAATTTGGGGGACCTAGTGCGGGGTAGTGGTCATTCAAAACAACTCGCTCTCTTGGAAAAACTTCGTTTCCCGCGCGTATTGATTTCCACTTCGAATAAATCGTCGTAATGTGGCCCACCACGCCCCGTTCGAAATTCCCGATCATGTGGTAAAGGCATGGGGAAGTGCACCGAGTGATCTAAGCAAATCGGGTATTTCGCCGTTGTTTAGGACCTTGGAAGATTTCACTTCTCGTTGGACGGAAACACCGTATGATACGGCAGCATATCTTGCATGGTAGTGAAGTTGTTGTCACTCGCTATCGAACCCTACGCAGAAGATGCACATATAGCGTTACATTTGATTCCGTGCGGGGGCTAAATTGACTATTCATTCCTTCCCATGTATGAGTTTACATCCGCAGCACCCCCCCCCCCTGCGGGTATATCTGCTGTCAGTAATGTTCAGTTTTGTACATTTGACGGTCCGGCGATGATTTAAGTGTTCAGGAAATTTTCGTATCAAGAGCCCTAGTCTTTAGGTTTTGAATGAGAATGTTAGTTAACCTGGCCTGAACTATTCACAACTGATTTGTTGTTGATACCATGCTCTGTTGAAGAACTTTAGCAGAGAAGTTCGATGGATTACTACACTTGGTTCTTCGACGCGCTGGGATATGATTGATTTACAAATATCCTCTCACGTTCCGTTGACTTGATGGATACCAATCTGATAACACAACAATCGCAGTATTCTTTAGCGTCACTAAGAACCATACTTTGCACGACGAGAATGAAGTGAATCTAGAATACTCAACTTTTCAAGCTTGCATCATCTGCCCGTGGAAATTTTTGAAAGTAATTGGTCGGAGAGAACGGATGAAGAGTTCTGTCCCTGCTGCGCAACAAATTGTCGAACTCACCGCAGGTTTTCACTCGTATCAAACCACGATATTTGTGATTTGACGTGGACCAGTGTAAATCAGGAATGATTTCGGCGTAAAAAAGTATGCGTTGCTACTACTTATTGCATTTTTCAATGGCATGAAAATCAGTATTCTTGAAACTAAAGGCGTTTCCATGTTATGAATGATAGAATTATGTCGCTTACTCCAAACTGAATAGTCCCCGAGACTGAAACGGTTTTAGATTTAGGTCTCACGCCGCGTGGATATGGAAATGTTGAACTATCAAAAGAGATCAGGTAATTACTTCGATCCGTCGAAGACAATCAGTAAGTAAGGTGGTTCAATTAGGCGCTTGAAATGCTTGCAATTATAAATCAGAATGAAATTAGGAGATCAGCAAGAGTGCATGATGTTTCCTTTTCCAGTTACGTGTATCCCAAAAGCGTTTATCTGCCACTACACTTTGTAAGAGCCCGAACACTGCTCCGACCTTGGCGGTGCGCCCATCTCACTCTCCGTGTTATCGATTGCATCCTTACAAGTATTGGGTTGCCGTGACGACGTTCTCTATTCACTCACTCTCAGGTCGTTATAAAAGTATGATTTCGAGGCTGATCGCCATCCTGACACGGCTGCATCGGTTTTTGCCAGTCTTGAAATGTATGCTCATTATCCAAAAAAGTGCACGCGCTATTTTGAAACCTGATGTGCAAGTACGAATAATTAGGTACGTTTGAGGTGCATCATTCAATTCCACATTTTTTGTGTAAAAGGACGAACCACGACAGTAATGACTGATAATAATATTCTTCCACTTCCCTTTACGATTATAAAAATGGCACAACGTATTTGGTCGCGTCCAGTAAGAGGCTACTGGAATCGAGAGGCCTGAAGTTTGTCACGATCGCCGTTTAACCGCCACCCGTATTTAACGACAGCAACAAAACTGTGAATCAGCTATCGTTTCGCACTACAGATATCTTCAGTTCATCAGCATTAGATATGGAGTCAACTGACACTGAAATGTCATATGACCGATCACGTTTTTTAAAAACCAGTCTCGTATTGATCAACAAATTGCTCACTGATGTGGCCAGTGACAATCTTTTGTAAATCT
Source organism: Fasciola hepatica (assembly GCA_948099385.1). NCBI lineage: Eukaryota > Metazoa > Platyhelminthes > Trematoda > Plagiorchiida > Fasciolidae > Fasciola > Fasciola hepatica. The sequence continues at coordinate 13,022,502 of CANUEZ040000019.1, forward strand.
TCGAGTCTCTTGAGAAGGTTTCCAATTCTGTTGTTAAAAATACGGATTTCTAAATAATTGATCGCGCTAAAAGGTTTGATCCTCGAGTGCCATCGATCTTCCGAGCTTCGAGTCTGGTTGCTTATCAGTCGGTGATGAAAGTTGGTCATTTGGTTGAAATCAGATCTTTTGCTCATCTCATCTTTCTGTTAATTTTCCACAAGGAATAATACAACCAACCGGCAAACGTATTTTTAATAATTCGAAGCGACATGTTAGTGAACAACGTAGTTCGCTAACTTATGTTTGGTGAATCAGTTGTCGAATTTCGATCGCATAACCATTCACCAGTAATTTATGATCAACTACCTCTGAATCCGCGTTCACACTTCAAATCAGGAATCATGTAAGAGGTGCAGGGTAATTTATGCTACAGATGGTCACCCCTTGATATTTTTTGGACGAATGGTAAATTACCAAATTAGCTGGTTCTTACACGGTTTAAGCTGCACTTCACTTTCGCCACAGGTTACTATACAGTCAAAGTCATTGGTCGGAATGCTTAATCGGAATTGACTACTCATATTCTGAGCACGCTTTGTTCTTTGGCGAAAATGTTTGGAATTTAGCAATGCTGATAGGTTCCCAATATCCTTACTAGATAAGGCAACGTTGACCTGCGAGCAAAACTCCCCAGGGTGTACTGACTCTGTGGCGAGGATGTTTGAATTCATCCGGTCAACGAATGTGGACGATTCGATGTCCTCAGTTTAATTGTCCACAGGTCTTTGTGATACTATTCCGTTCTAGTCGGTCTTTCAATTGGATTTTGTATGGAAATCGAGAGCAGAATAAATACTGCTATGTGCAAGTTAATGAAAAACATATGAAGTGAGATAATGTGGTTGGCTCCTATTGTGTTGATTGCCCCGACATTGAAGACGAAATTCTATCTGTCCAGATTTTTCCTCTTTTCAGCCCTAACAGTTAGCGTGCGGCACATCAATTATGGGTAGCTCACAACAGATTGATTCTCCAAACTATGTGTTCACAATTCCGTTATGTGAGGCAGTATCTGGCAGAAGTGAATCACAAGTGAGTGCGATTGCTTTGCTGCATCAAGATTGTTGATAATTTAACTATGACATATCGGATAGAATAGTTATGCAATGGATGTGAGACAGAAAAGTAGTTTTGTCTGTAGTAAGTCTAATCAAAAGTGTGGAAATTCACATATGGCCAATTCTATTTCGATCACTAATATACGTCTGTCTGACTGAATTCATTCGAGGGGAAAGCGGAGGAACAAAACTAGATATCCCTCATAGTCCCTATTTTGCATTGTTTTGGTTTTAGATCGGCGTCTAATATGAAGTCAGCTACGTGCTACAGAACAATACCATTCCTTACCAATGGCCGTCGAACCGATATATTTCGTGAACCCATCAAGACTGTGAGGGTTCGTATTCTTCATAATCTTCGATGTGACGGGTTTTGTGTATATCTTTGAGTACAGCATTCAAACACGTACTACCTGTCGTGGAGGATTGGGGTTTATCATGTTCCGAATAGATGTGTCATATAAATAAGCCCATATCTGTTTTCCCTATTATAATGCGTCAAGTAACTTCATTTTGCTCTTATGGGAGTGACAAACTCAGCCAATTGCACTGATTCGTTTAGCATGTTTGACGTTCCAGAACTAGTCATAGCGAAGGTGAAAGTGTTATATTGTGTGACTTACTGGGTAGCGAACTAAGTTCGTTCTAACTTTGTTCTCGTGATAGGCCTCAAATACTCAGGTCTAATCAAAACATGGATTTATTCATCCCAGTAGATTGATTTTCAACACTCCTCATTTCTTCATCTCCGCTTAGCTATACTTGCTCGACTTACAAATAAATAAAATGCGCAGAATATAATCGGTTTACTTACAAAAAAATGATATTAAAATGGAATTTTCGAGTTCATCAGTGGCCAATGATCGGTTATCGAGATATCTTTCAAAGTAGAGGAGGGCAGATGGACGATGAACTGTTGTCCGGGAGCAGAACAACTTGTAATTACACCTGGTGGGCGAGGAAGATAAGCCCTGCTAAATGTTTGTGCGGAGGATTAGCCGAGTCCGATAGGGTATCAGGGTAAGGTTTATCGTACGGAAAGGAGTGCCTCTCAGTGATAAAATAGAATAAAGTAAAGCAAACGATACAGTTAGACCGTGATACAATTCTGATAGTAAAATACAAATCGTCAGAATATTTCATCTGAAGACGACGAGGACGGCGTAACGACAGAAAATAAAGAATCAGTGATTTCAGGAAATTGAAAATTAACGTCAGGTTTGGTCTTTATGTTAACGTCGTCAGCGTGTTTAGTCGGGAAGTCACGAGGAACTCTCGGAAAGTTGCGGATGTGAAAGGAAAAGTGAACGGGCGACGGAATGGTACTTTGAAGTACTCCTAAACTGACAGGGAGGGAATCAGAGATATTACCGCTGAGGGTTGTAAACTCAATACTGCGAGTAGAATGGTCTTCGGTCGTTGAAAGACGAGCCAGAGAGAAGCTTGCATCTTCAAAGAGAGATAGCAGTAGAGTTCTATCAGTGCAGTTGAATGCACTGCTGTTATCAAGAACACGCACGAGGAAGGGCTTTTCGGCACAGTCAAGTGAGAATAAAAAAATGTTGACTATATATTCTAGGTCATCTATCGGGGAGCTTTGTTTCAATAAGCGAAATGATAATCATCATGAATATTGATGCACGGTTTAGTATGTACATAAATAAGTTTTCTGAATGCGATTGGGCGGAATTTCGTAGCAACCCCTTTATGGCTACAGGAGTAACGCTAACTGGTTTCCAGCGGTCAGGAACATGGTTTTCCGCAATATATTTGTTAAAATGTACCATATTGGGTTCAGCGAAATACAACTCACACTCTTTGATGACGGTGGGTTGAAGTTCGTCAGGTCCCGCTGCCTTCTTGATGCCGAGTCCTTTTAGTTCAGTTAGCATTGATGAAAAACCTATCCATTTCCGTGCTAGGCTGAGAAGTGATATCCGATAGCGATATTTTGGGTGTCGAAAGCATCTGACTGAATTTTGCAATCGGTTTTTGATTCCCCGGGTCGTGGAGCTCATACTGCAAAGGTTTTTCATAGTGTTCCAAATATGGCGATGATTGTAGTTCTCAAGTATAGCTTCCGTGCAAAGCTTGCCTAGTCTTCTGATTTCAGACTTAATTATTGTTTTTTTCACTACTGAACGATCTCTGATCAAATGAGCACATTCTTTCTCTCATCTCAATGTTGTCAAATATGGGAATTAACGCTTGATAGGTCGGATGCAAATTGACTCTTTTGGAAAATAGATTTCGTAACAGAAGTTCAAATAGCTTGTCAGATGATCACAGTAAATATGAAAATCAGAGTTGTAGCCCCGACCTCATTTGATTTACTCTTCATTTAGAAACTGATTGAGTTATCATTTGATGATTTGGTCATAAATCGTATAGTTTGTTCAACAAATAAGTTATTTTTCAAAATTCACCACGAGTTGACGACGTTCAAAAACCTTTTTTTTGCTGCTTTTTTCTGCAATGAACTCAGAGCAGCACAAGATTTTACTTGTTCTGACGTCTAAACCGACAATGATCGCTTCGCTTCCTTTATGCACAAACCAGTCTGAGTTATCCGATTCGTAGGGGCAAATAGAAGTTGGGTCACAAAGCAAGCTATTACGACCAGTCCTATTCTAGATTGCATAGAAAACAATGATTTGTAAGACTTTTTCTGCCTTACCGTCGAGTGAATACGTGCGCGATAAACTCTTGGGGGCGTTGAATCAATAGGAACAACGCTTATGTACGAGGGCCTTCGTGATTGGTTTGCGGTGGAACGTATTGTCAGTTCAAATAGTGAGGTGGGATACAATTCATTTTTAAATTCCCATTTAGTAAGAATCTACTTTAAACAAATGACAATGCTCTCAGTGGCCCACCGATTTCTCTGGATCAGTTGGTAGCCAGTCGACGTTTCGGTTACCGCGGTTAGCCTTTCCCAAGACCAGTTTGCAGTCGCATAATCTTGGGATACTAATCTTAAACCATTGGGCGTCAACCGGTGCGCGTGTCTGTGTACGCATATTTGTGTATGTACTGCGGGTGTGGCGGTGGGTCTCAGTCTCTGTGGTGGCGGGGTCATTTGAGGTCAGCAAGGTGTTGTGATCTTTGGAATGTTTATCCGTCAGCCGTGTTAGTGCCGTCCACTGATGAAATAGAACCCCATCTCCTCCCCCCCCCACACACACAGACACACGCACCGTTTGACACCAAATGGCTTAAGATTAACCCAAGATCATTCGGTTGTAAACAAGTATTGAGAAAGGGTAGCTGCGGTAACCGAAATGTCGACTGACCACCAACTTGTCCAATAACGCTGTGTTACCGAACAATAAACATTTACGTATAACATATCACATGGGGCATCGTTTTTTCGGCACACTCCCAAATGAGCTCGGCTCCGATACATTGATAGTCCTAATACTTAACGCAAAGGAAGTTTAGGCCATTACTGTTAGAGCCAATTTATTAGCAATGGTAAGGCTGTGAACGAGTGAACAGAGAAATGTTATCATTATGAGAAGACAGATTGGCGAACAAGCTCGTTTTCAGTGATTCATACTCATGCCATTACATCACAATATATTACGACAAGTTCAGGAATTGGGCCAATTAGAGAAACAGGAAGTCATAGAGATTATTGGTGACATAAAAAGGGAGGAAAATAATTATTATTCAGGCTTAATCAAGACCGGATGTGGATTGTTCCTCGCATATTATTTCCAGTTCTCGTCTGGCCTGTGGCCTGTTGTCGAGTGGAGGGAGGGCCAGGGCAGCTTAAGAGCACACACATTGTTTTTGGGCACACAGAGGGGGCTTGTGTAGGCGGATTCCGACAGCCTCAGCAGTGGCCAGGATGCGACATTTCGCTTGTCTTGGTCGTCGACCCCGGATCTTATACAGAGCACGGAAAGCCTCGGACACGTTTGCTGTGTGACTGGATTCAGCTAGGTGTGAAACGACTGCGCTAGTGAGCGATTTAATTGCTCCAGTGTTCAACCATGCAGGGTGGTGATCGCGGATACGTTCAGACAAAAGCCTGGTCGTGCGGCCGATGTACATTGTCCCACAGGAACAAGTGAATGAGTACACACAGAATGAGGCTGCAGAATCGGGTATTTTGTCTTTCAACTGCAAAGTCACCGCTGGTCTGGATTGGAACAACATCCGCAGATTAGCTGCGTAAAATGTTTTGCTGATGACGCCTGGCAATCTTCTCTGGGTCTTCTCTGCCAACGCGTCGCCTTTGAATGGCAAACGTATGTATACAGACTTCCTTTCCACCATGGACTCTCTTGAAGTTTTCCGCTCTATCTGCATCATTTTATCAACTGGGCGGTCCCGGTGGCTGTTCAGCGTGAAAATCCTACGCACCGTTCGGAGTTCTTCCTCAACTGTGTCCTCCGAACATATTCGTCTTGCTCTGTTTATGAGGCACCTAATTGGGTTCCTTTTCAACTTAAGAGGCACAAAGCTGTGGAAGTGGATGTATTGTCCATTCCATGTCGCCTTCCTGTGTACTGACTGACTGATTGAACCATCTTCACGACGATTCATTGGAACATCCAAGAAGCCTATCGTGCTGTTTGATTCTGTTTCCATTGTGAACTGCAAGTTGTCATGAGCTGAGTTAAACGAACTTAACAGTTGACCTATCTGATCTGAGGAATTGATCACACAAAAGATGTCATCTACATAGCGTCTGTATAAACAACATCTACGGATCGTTGATTCAAGTGGGCCATTTCCCAACTTTGCCATAAAGACGTCGGTAAGCAGTGGTCCGAGTGGGGAGCTCATTGCTAGCCCGTCCTTTTGGCGATAGATCTGACAGTTGAACTTGAACTGAATGTTGTATGTGCAGAAGAATAGCAGTCGTTTAAGAGCTTCTAAAGGGATGCCTATCTCAATCGCGTTGCTTTCGATATAATAACATAAATAATCGATGGTTTCACCGATTGGAACGTTGGTAAAGAGTGAACTGACATCTAAAGATAGCATCCGCCGTTCTTTCACATTCAGGTCTTTTACACAACTTATGAGTTCAAATGTATCTTTTAGGCTGTGTTTTGATATTTTCTGTCTAACCGGTTCCAGCAGAGTTGTCAACCATTTGGCCACTGCATGGTTCGGGGAGTTTCACATGTCTAGGATAGGTCTTAGGGGGACTGCATTCTTATAGGCCTTTGGCAATCCGTACAATCTGGGAATGATAGTCCCTGTAGGCCGTATCCATTCGAAAATAGATGAGTCTATTATGTCATTTTGTTTCAGATGTCGTAAAATGTTCGATAGAGACTTCTCTATTTGTTGCGTTTTGTCCTTCTCTGTTGCCATTTTCGCGAATTTGCATGAGTCATTCAAAATGGTTTCCATTTTGGTGATATAGTCTGACTCATTCAGGAGTACTATACCTGCACCCTTGTCCGGTTTCTATGTAATGATGTCATTATTCGTGTTATCATCTATTTTAATTATCTTTAATATGAACGATGACTAAAAGATGGTGGTACTGGACATAAGTGCACAGAGAATTGGTTGCGTTTATTAACTGACAATCCCTCGCATCTTTTAGTAAATAATCATAGGAAGAAGGGAGCTCAGTTAAACAGAAGCAACTTCAAATTGAATAATGGCAACATTGAGACTTAGTTTAGATCAACGATCCCTAGTGGCCTCAGTGGCATAATTGCTGGTCCTCCCTGACGGTGTAGTGGGACATCTTAGCCACGGGGTATGCCCCTTCTGCTGTGATCATGCATAAAAATGAAACCATAATAAAAAATTAAAAGAATGAACGGGTTCATCGTATAGGTCAAACTCGAATTTGTGGGTATGAAGGAAGAAGATGCGTTCGACCAAATGTTGTCATTTCACGTTGACTCTTGGTTGTTGATTCATTATTTTGTGATTCAACTTCACTCAATAAAGATAGTCGTCGCCCCAATAGTTTTCATGTTATTTGAATGATGAAAATTTCGCGAGAAATTCCTTGTCAAATGTCACGAACTCCGGATGTTACTTCGTTAGCTGATATCGCTTGCCCCTGGCGGTGGTCAAACGGTCATCACCATGGAGTTTGGACCTTGATGTCCTGGGTTCGATTCCTGCTACCGCTGGTCACTACTCTACTTGACAGTCTCTGATTGGCCACGACCCCTTTCCATAAATATTGTACATTGTCTTATATTAAATATAGCGGGTAAAAAAATTATAGTAATAGTAATAATAACAAGAATAATAATAATAATAACCTAGTTCCTTTCTGTTTCAGTCTATGTCCAAATTTTCCTATTTAGTACTATCTGTTGCTGATACTCAGAGCTTTTGTTTGTAAATTTCCATTCTCTATGCAGGATTGCAAACCTTTTGGCAGTCCTGTACCTTTTCAAGCCATCCCACTTGGAGAAGATCTGTTTACTCAAATGAGTTCCGGTCCAAAAGAAGATGACGAAGGGGATACATTTTTAGAGGAGGTTGTTAAAATTACTCGGCATAGGACGCTGTCATCCGAGCAAAACGATGACGCGGACGGTCCGGCTATGCAGTGCTGTTTGTGCGGAAAGCGGACATTGGAGCGGTGCTTTCAGTGCTCATGGGCTCCTTACTGCAGGTGAGTGTGGGTCTTGCAACTAGCCCTCGTTCGTGAAATTTTGACCGGGTTGGAATTACTATTTACACGATTTTCGACTACACAACTTTGATAATATTTTTGAAAAGTTCCATTTTTCGTTGCACTTGTGATAACAAGCTGCGTTATCGAAAGTTTATTCCACGTTGATCTTTTGTGGAAAGTAACCGTAACGATAAGGGGTTATTATGTACATGATGCACAACAGATCAAGTAGGAACGATTACGCTGATTAGAATAAGTCGAGGAACAACCGTACACTACAGGAGCTTTGCTAGTTTGTAGTGCGCCGCCGGAGTTTGAACATGTTTCGATGATCGATTGTAGCTCGAAAGATAATGATCTCGTCGAAATACGAAAAACGACTGCCGGCCATTCCGTCCTCCAAGAACCCGTAAAGTTTACTTCAAACGGATGTTCCCGAACAAAGGATGATTTGCCAACGCAGCTGGCCTTATTGATCAAACAGCGAGAATTACGCCCTGTCGATAACGGGCTGGTAATCAAATCAGACGGACTATTTATCCCGAAACAACTCAGAAGTGAATTTTTGAAGTGACTTCATTTGTCATTCAACGGTGTAAGCAGTACTATTCGCAGAGAAAAGGAAGTTTTCTGCTGGCCTGGTATGAGAAGTCAGATCATAGATTACTCATCACGATGTGAACTATGCCAAACCGATGAGAACAGGCTAAGGAAAGGAACATTATTGCTACGACAACTTACTACCGGTCCCCGGAAAATTTTGCCCACCGCCATTTTCCAGTATAAGATATGACACTCTCTGGTTCTAGTTGATTATTACAGTAATTTCTTCGAAATTAACCTGCTAAATAACACGAGCACATCCATCGTGATCAACCGATTACGCGGAATCCCGGAGACGCTGTTCTCTGACAACGGGCCTCAATTCACGAGTGTAGACTTACGGCATTTCAGTCAAAGGTGGAAGTTCGAACATCGAACCATGGGCCGTATCATATTCAATCCAATGGCCAGGCCGAGTCAGTGGTGAATTCAGTGAGAATACTAGCTTTAGCAAGGGAATCCAGTACTGACTCCTGTTTGATGGTTCTGGAACAAAGAAACATCCCGAGCGTCATTGTAGGATACAGTTCGATGCAGAAACCGTTCGAAAGGAGAACTTGGACGTTGCTTTCAGTAGTGGATGATCTTCTGGAACCCAGAGCTCAACATCCCAGTAAACTATAATGTCGTTTACAAAACAGAAAAATACACAAAAGTTTTAATTACGACTGTGGAGTACAGGACCTCCTAGAACTGAAGGAAATGGGGAAATGTGGGTTCAGGATGTGTCAGAAAGGCCTCATCAGTGGGGAAAAAGAACATTCCTAAGATACTTGGGGAACCTGTCGTACGAAGAGTTCACATGATCTCGGAAGAACGGGAAGCGGCCCTCTTATCAAAGAAGGGATGACGTTAGGGTATCGGCTGACGCGTCAATAGATGGCCTAGTTCCGTTAGCAGACAGGGCATCATTGTCTGTCCAAAACTAGTGGGAAATCTCTGGCCAGCGAAACGGGTCGACGGCCCAATCAGTTCGTGACGAAACGGAACGAAGTCATCCAATCAGCGGCTAAGCGTTGTTTTAACCGAACGGAACGAAAATCGGTCAATCAGCGGTCAAGAGTTATTTCAATCGGACGAAACCAAATCAGCGAATCGGGGACGTAATCAAAAGAGCCCGTCAGAAGACCTGATTATGGGAAGCGTTCTGGGCCAGTACGCTTCGTATCATGGTTTTGACTGCTGTCACCTATTATCCCAAATAAACTGCTTGTTTATGTATAATAAAACGAGATGGGTTGAGGGCAGAAGAGTCTTCTCCCTAGAGCTACCAGGACGGGTCATAAAAGTATGCTTCAGGATTTCCGACAAATAATTTAGAAACGACCGTCATCTTACAACAAGAGAGTAAGGCACAGTACATCTAAACCACTATTACCTGCTCAGCATCAGTACGACAAAAAGGTCTTAGATAAAGACGTCTTATGTTGGACATGTCATCGGTCTGAATGTGTATCTTGAAAATGTTCTTCTTGTTAGTAATTTTCGGTTTATTTGATCACACATTGTGACCAAAATAAGTATTTATACTAGACGTACAGGATGTTGATCAAGAAATTAATGAGTGCACATTTCTTATTCACTCAGTTGTCACACTAGCTGGCAACTGCGTGCAAACAATTGGATTAGCGCAAAATGCCAACTCAATCCAAAATCCAATACGGCACCATCCAACTAATCTCAAACCGGCGTTCTTGCTTTCGATTATTATGACAACATCGCACTGAGTCGCCATAATGCGTACGTCAGTTCACGTTTTGTTATTCCCCGTGCAGATTGGAAAGTATTCAACTGGATTCGTTTTTACCGCTGATGCCAGTTCGCGTTGTCATTCAGAGGGTGCTAGTGCGGTCGACTTCTGAAGAACAGAAGATGCAGAAATCCATCGTAATTTGCGGATGATTCTCTCTGAGCGATACCGGCCTACTCAAACTGGGTTTATTTATGCCATCGAATTGGCATATTGGTTTGCGGATGTAACTATATCGAATACGCTGTTAAACTAATCTCGAAACTTGAAATACATACAGTGTACAGGATTGTCGTCCCGTAATTGAATGATTCACAGATAAACGAACCCTAGGTCCCGCGACAGAGAACACAGGGTCGTTTTACTACGTGTACTGTAGGACAAATTATCAAACAATAAGAACAACTGTTGCGACTATCCCGACGTCTAAGGCTGTGAATCTAGCGGAAACTTAGTCTCACTTGCTACACGCACGATATAGACGGAACACGGTTACGGGCAGTAGAACAAATTCCAATCGAATAACCGTGTTTATCGGTAATTCGTGGTTAGCCAGGGGAGAAACCAAGAACAATGGGCAGTAACTTTCCGAAAATCGGGACAGCGCAGAAAATAAAAACAGTCCACTTAGTAGGCAGCTGAACGAAATTGTAGCGCAGTTCGGTTGCAGTACAATCAGTAAATCAGAAAACTTTTGCCGTCACGAACTATTAAATCCGTTACAAAGGCTTAAATTGGACTGTAATTGCAATACTAAAGAGAGTTATTAATAAATAAGTACATATAAGTTAAATCTGCGCGGCAAACGAGAACACGTGCCACCATGGATGGACGAATCCGGCGCTAGATCTGTCAATGCCATTGACGTGTGATGGCTAATGGTGGAGTGCAGTGACAGAAACGCCAAGGCTGAGAGTACGAGCCTCCACTCGTCATCACAAATGAAATACTCAAAGAGTATACAACAGTAGAAATGTAGACCTTTGAGGAAACAAAGTTATAAATAAATACGTTAACTGTTCATGTAATAGGCACCGTAAAACTCGAGTATAAACTAATGTGATGCCTTGGAAAGAGAAAATACATTGCGAATGTCTGAAGTTCACCGTGTATGCACTCGCTACTAATAAGTAACTAAGTAGAAAGCAGAAGGACAAACTCTAATTACGAATATTAATTACCAACAGCGTATCTCAAATTGTGGGCAAACCGACCACAAAATCAAGATAGTCAAAAAGGCTTCTAAACGCCCTAGCAACAATGAAGAAAAACGCTCGAAACGGCAATTCAGGAGCGAGTCGAGAGGTTTACAAAGAAAGTCCTTATTTATGGGATGCATTTTGACCAATCAATGGTCAGAAGAGAAAGGAACACACAAGAATGGCGAAGAACAAACGGAATAACTGTGGCTATGAGGAAATAGCGTGATCATAGAGGGATGGGAGAGAGAGAGAGAGAATCCAGGTAACCCAGGCAGTCATGACGTAATAACAGATATCAAAACGGAGGAGAAAGGTTAAATAAGCGATAAAATCTGTTAGGAATCAGAGTTCGATACGAACAGATAAGGCTAACAAATGGACCCCAGGCAAACACTCATTAAGGTCAATCAACCTTTGTCATTGAAAGAAGGCCAAAATCGTGCGATGCAGTGGGAGTGGACAAACAATTATCCGCACCGGCGTGAAGGCGAGGTGTGGAAGGAGGTATGGAAACCAGTGGCCCAAGCTCATGGGAAACAAACAGACTGTTTGGTAAATGTAAGATAAAATATTGTAGTGGATAGCATGGGATCTGGACTAAACGAGTTTAAAGAGGTCTCTTGATGTAGCAAGTTGAATTTCCATGTCTAATTTCAATAGATCTTCACGTACCACAAGCACGCAGGATCTAACGCAACCAGTGCACTAACTCATTGCTAGTTACAATGCATTTACATGATGTCAATACAATTAAAGGGACAAAGCCACTCGTTTTCTTTCTTATAAATTGGTAAGAATGTTTTATTTTAGTTTCTCAAAAATAAAAGTCAGCGAATTATTTTACCGATGAATAAAATGGGGTTATTCCACACGCGACCCGTTCTCACAAGGTCGAGACTCTCACACAGAGCTTTCCATGTTCCAACTTTGTTAGTGACGATTGGAACCGATGTGACTAATTTTATTCGCCAGATTGTTTGGCTGTTCCTCATTTTTTTAATCTTAGCTTCTACTTTTCACTTTGCCGTTGATTATCCTCTTCACTTCTTGTGTTCCCAAGCCTTCAGTGTTACAAGCTTCATAGACCAATACACCAATATTTCTGCTTTCCAAACTACGCACAAAATTTCCCGCGTTTGACTGGAATGGACGTGGTACCCTTAAAAGTGGCTGCAAAGCGATTACGAGAACAAAGTGCTATGCATTTTGAAAGCGGACAGATTCCTAGTTCCTTGGACAATTGTTCCCCGACCATATCACCCAGATCCTTGGAGTCAACAATCAAGCTCTCACCACGCGCTAGCAATGAACCATTTCTGACTGAGATTGCTCTCATTCAGCGGCGCGCCCGATTAATCCAATCTCACGTGAGTGAGACCGGTGGGAAACCGGTGTGTGCTATTTGCGGCGACCCGTGCGTTCAATCAAAGTCCCCAATGAATACGAATCTGGAGACCCCGTCGTTGTCGGAATCGAACGATCTACTTCATTCTAACTTCTTCTCTGGTGATACAACGGAAAAACAAACAATGCCGCAGCGTTTGGTCCGCTTTGGTGGCATGCTTGTGTGCACCACATGTGTCGAAATTCAGGCAGCGGAGTTATGAACGCCTCACACTAATCGTTAGCCGACCATCATCCTCCTCCCTGTTTTCCTCTCCCCCCCCCCCTTGCCTAACGGTCCAATCGGGAACGAAAGAAGAGCGAATATTTGCTTTGTTTCATTTTATATTTGCATTTCTTCTCATAATAATCGAGAAATGTATTTCTTTCACTTATAAATTTGTGTGGGTCCATGCGTTCTGTCTTCCACTCGTAAACAGTTCAGTTGGTCATCTAGGACAGTAGTACTTGATAACTGCTCACACGGCCGATCACTGACTGACGCGACCATAGGCAGGCTTCGGTAGTCAAGAACGGTTCACAATAACAGTTTGTCAACAATCACATTCGCCGCCATCTACTTCATTCGATGTGACCGCGATTGAGAATTTTGTTTGAGGATTCTGAACGCAAAAACTGTTTTTGTTCTAATGACGCATTCAGACATTCGCGTTGAAAAAAAGAATCATTTAAGCTTTTTTTCACAGATCTTTCTCTGATTCGTAGTTGCTGTGAGGTACAAGTTGTCTACAACTGAATAATGATGGAAGTGTTTTACGAAGTGAATAATACCAACCTAATTTGCGCAAGAAGCATGCTAAGACAGTATGTTTTGCCCCTGAATAGTACTGCATTAATTTTATAAGTAGCCCACTTTTTGACATGTGAGCAACGATAGGCATCGTAAAGACTGGAAATTCAGTTCCTACATCCTTTCCAGATGAAGAAGGTGAGAGGATTCACCAACAAATTATTATTATGAATATTGTACAAAGTCCTTCTACAATGTTCGTGACGATTGAATCAAATTGGAAAGTGAGTCTGCTAACGTTATAACGTCAGACCGGACTAATTGCTCAATAATATGCTATGAATGGGGTGTGGAGAGTGGGACGGGAACGTTTGACAGTGATTCAATACAGCTCACGAAATTTTCATCTCAGATTAGAAGAACCAAGATGCTGTTGAATCTGCGAACTATTTTGGGTTAGCACTGAGAGTGCTGGTACGATTGTGTACTCGTTGCACCCATGCAGATATATGTTGAATAGCGGGTCAGAACATTGTCTAACTATGTGATTCAAAGACAAAGTCAACAGTTCCGAGCTGGTAAGACATTATGGTAATCATGTAACTATCTTTCGAACAGGGTTGTATAGCCCGTTATTGATGTTCTCAAAATCCCATTATACATATGACGGCTCCATGCATACGAAAAGAGGATTTGTTGAAAGATGCTGGTAGCGCACTGAGGAACAGCATCCGAAATTTCACTGCCAGATACTAGCAAATCAAATTATATTTTTTTCTGATAAGACGGTAGACAGAGACGTTTCAGATGTAACCTGGGAGGAAACATGAGAACGGAAACAGGGAGGGTATTGTAAAATTTCGACGTGTGAACAGGGCTACAACAACCCCTGGCAGACGCAATCTACTAGCCAAACCGGTAGATTCCTGTGGACTACCTTAGTCGGCATTCACCTGCAATAAAAATGCTGAAAAAAATGAGGACAGGTTAGTCATGCATCGTTTTCATGAAGTCGTATTATATCACGCAACGCACACCATCGATGGAACAGAATCACTTCCCTGAACTAAAAAGATCGCGATATAGAAGTTTACCACACCATAGTCCATAAACTCTCATCCCATGAAGTCTGTCTGTGTTCCGATTTCTATCTGATGTTCATACGTAATTGACTGACCAGTAAAATTCCTTACCAATGACATGAATGAGTAGCATCGAGTCTTATAAGATGATAACAACAGCTTCAAGTGATCCTATTCACTTTTATGAAATATATGAGACGCGCGTCCTTAAATAGGTCTAAAATGTTGCTATCTCCTATATTCGATCAATTACTCCACGCATATACTTGAAATTCTTGAGGAGCCCGGCCACACGTACGACCGAATTCTAGAAATAGAATTGGCTGAATGAAAGATAAAATGTTTTCTGAATGACAGGTTTGAATACATGTGTAATGTCGACCAACTGGGCAAAGCAGGAACATAAGAAATGTATCGGGTATATGATGCGGAACAAGGTTACGAAATCAATACCGTAAATGGTCAGTCAAATTTACCGACATTGATGATGCCCGCGTTTGATGAAGCACTTGCACTACTTGGCTATTCAGGTAACCAGGAACTGCGAAGGAAACCAGTCTTAAGAATCTTTGAGTATACGGTGAACTGGAGATATGCGAATACGATTGAATCTGGTGGATTATTATGGTTTTCGGAGGTAATCGATCATTCGTTATGGGCTTAGGTTGGCAAAGTTTGCGTAACTATGGACGGCATCACAACCACGCGTTTCAACACATATTGTGCTTATAGGATTTAGCAATCATGAAATTTTGTGATCATAGCTACCGTATCCTTCTGAGAATGCATTAGGTTTGTGTAACTATCGATCCTCTTGTCTCATTGGATGCTTAATTCGAAATGCGTCAGAGGGTTACATTCTGGATGAGACTGGCTTTCTGTGTAGATCATCCTTCTTAATATCTAACTTCTATCATGCAGTTTAATCAGAAGTAACTGAATTTTTGATCACTTCGTTAGTGACTCAATTATTGTTATGAAATCAAACGGAAAATCTCGCATTATCAAATAATGGGAAGAAGGAATTTACCCGTGATGTTATGGGGTGCGCGATGTGAACATGAAACTGGCGCGCAGTTTTCATTGAAAAACACTGATTGTCCACTAGAGTCACACAGTCTCTCTCAGCCTCGAAGTTTTCCTAGCATTTGATGCAACAGTATGCGGTGACCGAATTGCCCATAGTGGAATCAGGGGACGGACAAACTGGCACTGGAGTGTACCGGTCCAAATTGGTTTGCTCGAATTGCATATGAATAGGACAGAATCACTACATCCTTCCTCCTTTATTTCGGGCTCGTGAGACTGTCGGCTTGAATGGTTGATGCTGGGTTTAGGCGAGGTGAATTGCACAATGCAATTGGCTCCCCAACTTACAGGTTTTCCTCCGCTTCATCTTGCTGTTCCCCAACTCGAGTTCTAATGTGTATGTGGTCAATATGTCTTCTGTGAGCTGTACCATCTTTTGAATCCGTAATCTCCAGAATTCTCGATACCAATTGTCGCGTAATGATACCTGTAGACAGTCGAAGATTATTCTCATGGAAGTAAGAGACATCAGTGGAATTCAAGCACTGTAATGACCCCATCAGATTTTTGGCTTTGAATAATACAGCTGGTGGTTGTTTGGTTGTGGAGTACACCGCATTTCGATACTGTGATAAGAAGTTATCAATAAAACAATCGAGCTCAGTAAATGTACGTGGATTTGATAAACTCACATCACCTTTAAGGGTCAGTACAAAATTTTCCGCTGCATCGTTCGAGCATGGATGTCGAGGTAATGTTCGTAGATGACGACATCCGATCCCATCTAACCATGTTCTTAATTCCGCGGAGCATAACTGTGATCCGTTGTCCATCACAAGCACCTGTGGAATACCTTCTCGACTGAAACATTTACGAAGTGCATTTTTGACAAAATATGTATTAGTGTTCTCGGTCAGACACACTTCAGACCAGTGTGAATATGTATCAATTAACATAAGAGCGTGCCACTTACTGAGAAACGGTCCACAAAAATCGGCTTGTACTCTTTACCATGGAAGATAGCTTTCGGGCTACAGCATCCAGTCCCTTGGTTTCTGATTTATTTTGTGCATGCATTGATTGCAATTCATCGCCATTGACCGAATATCGTTATGTATTCTCGGCCCATAACTTGTTTGCCTTAACAAAGACTTCACTTTCTCAATCCCTGAGTGGCCCTTGTGTAACTTGTCGAGAACAGATTTCCTCAAGGTTGGCGGTATGAGAATTTGGTCGTTTACTTTCAGCACTCCGTCCGAGGACAATAAAAGCTCATCCTTCCGCTCGTATATCTCAAGGAAGCGTTTTCTTGCTGTACCTTACGACCCAGGATTGAAAGCTGAGAAGATTATGTGGCAGTGGTTTTTCGTTTCGCGTATCACGTCATCCTAAGAAATTTGAGGGGGCTCACGCAAAAGGTAAATTCCTGGCTCCTTGATGAGTTTAAAAGAAGGGGACAAGAAATCCACACGCGGAATCTACAAACCAGGACGAAATTTTATATCATAATCATATCCACTGAGGTGGATTGGTCATCTTTGAACTGTGGCAGCCGTTGCTTTTTATAGCTATGTTCTTGGATTCTATATGTAACTCAGGGCCTGATGGTCGGTCATTATCGTGAAGTAGTTACCGAAGAGGTACTTGTGCAAGCGACCTACAGTCCAAGAAACTGCCAAGGCCTCCTTTTGGGTCTGGGTATCCTTTTTCCGCTTTGTTAAGTAATCGGGAAATGCACAACACCGGGAAGCCTTCTTGTTTGGGAATGGCCGCAATCCCAACAAGAGATGTATCTGCCCCCAAAGTGATGGGTACTGAAATAAAAAATGGGTTTAGTAACGGTCCGTCCGCGATACAAGCAATGAGGTTTCTCAAAATTTGTTCATGCTAACTATTCCATTGCCATGTGGGTGAGTTTTGCAAATGAAAAATTGATTGAGATTTGTGAAGAAATTAGGACTAAACCGCGAAGAGTATTGCAAACATACCAGAATTTACGGAAGTTCAGTCACGTTCTTCGATGATGGAAATTTTGATAGAGGTCCAAATCGTTTGAGGTCTGATTTACAGCCCTCCTTTGAAACCGTAAAACCCAATTAATCTAGTTCAGTTATTCTAAAATTGCGTTTGGATGACTTTATACCCACAGTTTGGTCCCTGAATCTTTGTAGCAGTTCCAGTAATCCTCGATCGTGTCCTTCTTTGTTTCTCCCGAAGATAATAGCATCATCCTGATGTGCTTTTACTCCTTGTAAACCAACAATAATCTCATCATTGCATTTCTGAAGTATTCTAGATGAAACATGTAGTCCGAAAGGTAAGGAACTAAACTGAAAAATTCCCCATTCGGTGTTGATTGTCGTTAGTTTCTTGTATTC
Organism: Fasciola hepatica; assembly: GCA_948099385.1. Lineage (NCBI taxonomy): Eukaryota > Metazoa > Platyhelminthes > Trematoda > Plagiorchiida > Fasciolidae > Fasciola > Fasciola hepatica. The sequence continues at coordinate 13,040,393 of CANUEZ040000019.1, forward strand.
GTCATCTAAGGGGATTTGGAAATAAGCACTGGTGAAGTTGATCTTAGAAAATATGGTGCTCCAACTCAGACATCGGAATAAATCCTCAGGGTCCTCAGTTGTCGAAGCACCGCGCTGCAGTCGAGGATTCAGTGTGGCCCTGAAGTTACCACAGATTTTACGTGTCAATGCATCGCTTTTAATCGCTACCACGTTAGGAATTTCCCGTGCGGAAGATTCGACCGGTAAAATTATGCTCTCATGTCTCGCTGTTCAAAACTGAATGCACATTACCATGTAACCCGTGTGGCAATATTCAAAGTTTGATCAATATCGGCTCTCCATCTACAGTAAGTTTCATTGGTTCAACCTTGGTTTCATCTTTTGCGTGTGAACACTTGCCAATCAACGTACGCCATAGACCAGATGATGGAGCATAGCCATTCAACGTCAATGGTAGATTTAAGCGTTGAATAATCTCTAAACCAAGAATAGACGGACGATTTCGACTACGCTGTGTTATTGAGCTATAAAATTCTACCAGACGGACTATCTCGCGAAACTAGAAATGTCACATCTGTGATCTCTCCATTGTCTTTTTTAGCTCTCAATTCGCATTCAGTTTTTTTTTACCAGTGACAGCCCGAGTCGTAACAGCTGTTATCTTTACTTGTACATGTGGTAAAAGTCTAATCAGCACGCTTTCCAAAATAATCGGTTCTGTGCTTCCTTTGTCAACAGTGATTGGGTTTCTTACATCAGAAACAAACAAGACAGCCGTACGGATGGATTTGTAATCTTTGGATGAGACATGAAGCGTTAAAACAGATGAACTACCATCATCCAGTTTATTCTAAGCCAAATTACACAGTCCTCCCACGACACACCCTTTTGATATGACCCGGTTTGCCACAGACACGAAATATGGCCTTACGAAATGGACAGGTACAACGCAAATGGAACTAACCACGCAATATGTACCAGTTGATGGTTTTGACAGCCTTGTTGGTATTCGGCTGGTACATTGGGTGCATCTGGGCTTGGTTGTCATGGCTTGGATGCACCGCTTTGGAAGTAGTTTTCTGAAATAAGATTGTGGTTTTCGTTTCAGTAGTCGCGTTTATGTCGTCATATTGGTCGCAGATCCTATGGGCCCCTGCGAATGTCATGCCTTTTTGATCTAGCAACCCGCGTCGCAAGGTAATTTTATTGATTCCGATAATCAGTTGATCACACAGTTATTCATCCAGACGACCGTCCTAGTTGTACCGTGGGGCTTGTTTGTTTTAAAAGGAAATTAAATTCTCGGTATTGGCATATTCTCACTTCGGATCAGTGAATTTAATGTGACCCGTTCGGTCGCCTGAAAACTAGCTGGCAGAAGATGGCCCAACAGAAGGTTTCTCAACCCATCATACGGTAATTTGGTGGGTGCGTTGGGAAATGCGGGATTATTCAGCAATATAATCCATGTCATCCAGCAGTCAGGAATAAGGCTGTTTGGTCCTGCTTTTCTCCTTTACGGACGCTGCACCTAAATTTCAATCGTTCCACTCATTCTTCAGCCTGGGACGGATCACTGCAAATTCAGATGTGCGACTGACGACGTTTCCATGCCGCGACGCCAATTGAGATGACCACATTGCCCGCAACGAAATCAGAAGACGGACAAACTGAAATAGGGATGTATTGGTTCAAATGGGTTTTCTCGAATCATAGAAAAAGCCGGAAATATACAGAAATCTACAACAGGCGTAGGAACCAGTCTCAATAGAAATAGTCTCAAGTGGGGTGGCTTTTGCTTGTACTGTACTGAAAGCCTTGTCAGTTCCTACTTCACGATCATTTAATCGGTTATATACAGAAAATCATGTCGGAGTCTTGGTATTGTCCAACTCGGCACTAGCACATGGAGCTCGTTTTACTCATCACCCTCAGCCATCAGATTGGTTCGTTTGTGGCATAAAATATGTCGGTATTGTTTTTACTGCCCACTCACACAAGCAGTGTGACTCATCCGCTGCTATCGACTTAGAATAAAATCTTGGTCTCTACACGCAAGGCTCGTTTTCAATCTCGTAGCACCAGGCGTACACGATTCTATTGACGTCTCAAATTACACCTCGCGTGATAGACGTAAAAAATTGCGCATTCGAGATCTTTCTTTGTCAACGTGATCTACACTCGTGGATTTTTTAGCTATTTATTTGGCCTTTTCGTTTTGGCTAAAGTGATTTTCCACTGAATGATGCTGCGAAGTAGCAGCCAAGAGAAGAGGAATGACGGGCAAAGTAAGTTGTTGAAATAAACGGAACTCACAACTTATCAACCTCAACTAATCTCGCGAGGTGTAATTTGAGGCGTCAATAGAATCGTGTACGTTGATCAGCCGATTTATGGTTGTGGGACCGCTACGTTCTCGATGGTGATACTGTGTGGTGATTCTGTCCTATTCATATGCAATTCGAGAAAACCCATTTGAACCAATACATTCCTATTTCAGTTTGTCCGTCTTCTGATTTCGTTGCGGGCAATGTGGTCATCTCAATTGGCGTCGCGGCATGGAAACGTCGTCAGTCGAACATCTGAATTTGCAGTGATCCGTCCCAGGCTGAAGAATGAGTGGAACGATTGAAATTTAGGTGCAGCGTCCGTAAAGGAGAAAAGCAGGACCAAACAGCCTTATTCCTGACTGCTGGATGACATGGATTATATTGCTGAATAATCCCGCATTTCCCAACGCACCCACCAAATTACCGTATGATGGGTTGAGAAACCTTCTGTTGGGCCATCTTCTGCCAGCTAGTTTTCAGGCGACCGAACGGGTCACATTAAATTCACTGATCCGAAGTGAGAATATGCCAATACCGAGAATTTAATTTCCTTTTAAAACAAACAAGCCCCACGGTACAACTAGGACGGTCGTCTGGATGAATAACTGTGTGATCAACTGATTATCGGAATCAATAAAATTACCTTGCGACGCGGGTTGCTAGATCAAAAAGGCATGACATTCGCAGGGGCCCATAGGATCTGCGACCAATATGACGACATAAACGCGACTACTGAAACGAAAACCACAATCTTATTTCAGAAAACTACTTCCAAAGCGGTGCATCCAAGCCATGACAACCAAGCCCAGATGCACCCAATGTACCAGCCGAATACCAACAAGGCTGTCAAAACCATCAACTGGTACATATTGCGTGGTTAGTTCCATTTTCGTTGTACCTGTCCATTTCGTAAGGCCATATTTCGTGTCTGTGGCAAACCGGGTCATATCAAAAGGGTGTGTCGTGGGAGGACTGTGTAATTTGGCTTAGAATAAACCGGATGATGGTAGTTCATCTGTTTTAACGCTTCATGTCTCATCCAAAGATTACAAATCCATCCGTACGGCTGTCTTGTTTGTTTCTGATGTAAGAAACCCAATCACTGTTGACAAAGGAAGCACAGAACCGATTATTTTGGAAAGCGTGCTGATTAGACTTTTACCACATGTACAAGTAAAGATAACAGCTGTTACGACTCGGGCTGTCACTGGTAAAAAAAAAACTGAATGCGAATTGAGAGCTAAAAAAGACAATGGAGAGATCACAGATGTGACATTTCTAGTTTCGCGAGATAGTCCGTCTGGTAGAATTTTATAGCTCAATAACACAGCGTAGTCGAAATCGTCCGTCTATTCTTGGTTTAGAGATTATTCAACGCTTAAATCTACCATTGACGTTGAATGGCTATGCTCCATCATCTGGTCTATGGCGTACGTTGATTGGCAAGTGTTCACACGCAAAAGATGAAACCAAGGTTGAACCAATGAAACTTACTGTAGATGGAGAGCCGATATTGATCAAACTTTGAATATTGCCACACGGGTTACATGGTAATGTGCATTCAGTTTTGAACAGCGAGACATGAGAGCATAATTTTACCGGTCGAATCTTCCGCACGGGAAATTCCTAACGTGGTAGCGATTAAAAGCGATGCATTGACACGTAAAATCTGTGGTAACTTCAGGGCCACACTGAATCCTCGACTGCAGCGCGGTGCTTCGACAACTGAGGACCCTGAGGATTTATTCCGATGTCTGAGTTGGAGCACCATATTTTCTAAGATCAACTTCACCAGTGCTTATTTCCAAATCCCCTTAGATGACGAATACAAGAAACTAACGACAATCAACACCGAATGGGGAATTTTTCAGTTTAGTTCCTTACCTTTCGGACTACATGTTTCATCTAGAATACTTCAGAAATGCAATGATGAGATTATTGTTGGTTTACAAGGAGTAAAAGCACATCAGGATGATGCTATTATCTTCGGGAGAAACAAAGAAGGACACGATCGAGGATTACTGGAACTGCTACAAAGATTCAGGGACCAAACTGTGGGTATAAAGTCATCCAAACGCAATTTTAGAATAACTGAACTAGATTAATTGGGTTTTACGGTTTCAAAGGAGGGCTGTAAATCAGACCTCAAACGATTTGGACCTCTATCAAAATTTCCATCATCGAAGAACGTGACTGAACTTCCGTAAATTCTGGTATGTTTGCAATACTCTTCGCGGTTTAGTCCTAATTTCTTCACAAATCTCAATCAATTTTTCATTTGCAAAACTCACCCACATGGCAATGGAATAGTTAGCATGAACAAATTTTGAGAAACCTCATTGCTTGTATCGCGGACGGACCGTTACTAAACCCATTTTTTATTTCAGTACCCATCACTTTGGGGGCAGATACATCTCTTGTTGGGATTGCGGCCATTCCCAAACAAGAAGGCTTCCCGGTGTTGTGCATTTCCCGATTACTTAACAAAGCGGAAAAAGGATACCCAGACCCAAAAGGAGGCCTTGGCAGTTTCTTGGACTGTAGGTCGCTTGCACAAGTACCTCTTCGGTAACTACTTCACGATAATGACCGACCATCAGGCCCTGAGTTACATATAGAATCCAAGAACATAGCTATAAAAAGCAACGGCTGCCACAGTTCAAAGATGACCAATCCACCTCAGTGGATATGATTATGATATAAAATTTCGTCCTGGTTTGTAGATTCCGCGTGTGGATTTCTTGTCCCCTTCTTTTAAACTCATCAAGGAGCCAGGAATTTACCTTTTGCGTGAGCCCCCTCAAATTTCTTAGGATGACGTGATACGCGAAACGAAAAACCACTGCCACATAATCTTCTCAGCTTTCAATCCTGGGTCGTAAGGTACAGCAAGAAAACGCTTCCTTGAGATATACGAGCGGAAGGATGAGCTTTTATTGTCCTCGGACGGAGTGCTGAAAGTAAACGACCAAATTCTCATACCGCCAACCTTGAGGAAATCTGTTCTCGACAAGTTACACAAGGGCCACTCAGGGATTGAGAAAGTGAAGTCTTTGTTAAGGCAAACAAGTTATGGGCCGAGAATACATAACGATATTCGGTCAATGGCGATGAATTGCAATCAATGCATGCACAAAATAAATCAGAAACCAAGGGACTGGATGCTGTAGCCCGAAAGCTATCTTCCATGGTAAAGAGTACAAGCCGATTTTTGTGGACCGTTTCTCAGTAAGTGGCACGCTCTTATGTTAATTGATACATATTCACACTGGTCTGAAGTGTGTCTGACCGAGAACACTAATACATATTTTGTCAAAAATGCACTTCGTAAATGTTTCAGTCGAGAAGGTATTCCACAGGTGCTTGTGATGGACAACGGATCACAGTTATGCTCCGCGGAATTAAGAACATGGTTAGATGGGATCGGATGTCGTCATCTACGAACATTACCTCGACATCCATGCTCGAACGATGCAGCGGAAAATTTTGTACTGACCCTTAAAGGTGATGTGAGTTTATCAAATCCACGTACATTTACTGAGCTCGATTGTTTTATTGATAACTTCTTATCACAGTATCGAAATGCGGTGTACTCCACAACCAAACAACCACCAGCTGTATTATTCAAAGCCAAAAATCTGATGGGGTCATTACAGTGCTTGAATTCCACTGATGTCTCTTACTTCCATGAGAATAATCTTCGACTGTCTACAGGTATCATTACGCGACAATTGGTATCGAGAATTCTGGAGATTACGGATTCAAAAGATGGTACAGCTCACAGAAGACATATTGACCACATACACATTAGAACTCGAGTTGGGGAACAGCAAGATGAAGCGGAGGAAAACCTGTAAGTTGGGGAGCCAATTGCATTGTGCAATTCACCTCGCCTAAACCCAGCATCAACCATTCAAGCCGACAGTCTCACGAGCCCGAAATAAAGGAGGAAGGATGTAGTGATTCTGTCCTATTCATATGCAATTCGAGCAAACCAATTTGGACCGGTACACTCCAGTGCCAGTTTGTCCGTCCCCTGATTCCACTATGGGCAATTCGGTCACCGCATACTGTTGCATCAAATGCTAGGAAAACTTCGAGGCTGAGAGAGACTGTGTGACTCTAGTGGACAATCAGTGTTTTTCAATGAAAACTGCGCGCCAGTTTCATGCGAGATTTTCCGTTTGATTTCATAACAATAATTGAGTCACTAACGAAGTGATCAAAAATTCAGTTACTTCTGATTAAACTGCATGATAGAAGTTAGATATTAAGAAGGATGATCTACACAGAAAGCCAGTCTCATCCAGAATGTAACCCTCTGACGCATTTCGAATTAAGCATCCAATGAGACAAGAGGATCGATAGTTACACAAACCTAATGCATTCTCAGAAGGATACGGTAGCTATGATCACAAAATTTCATGATTGCTAAATCCTATAAGCACAATATGTGTTGAAACGCGTGGTTGTGATGCCGTCCATAGTTACGCAAACTTTGCCAACCTAAGCCCATAACGAATGATCGATTACCTCCGAAAACCATAATAATCCACCAGATTCAATCGTATTCGCATATCTTCAGTTCACCGTATACTCAAAGATTCTTAAGACTGGTTTCCTTCGCAGTTCCTGGTTACCTGAATAGCCAAGTAGTGCAAGTGCTTCATCAAACGCGGGCATCATCAATGTCGGTAAATTTGACTGACCATTTACGGTATTGATTTCGTAACCTTGTTCCGCATCATATACCCGATACATTTCTTATGTTCCTGCTTTGCCCAGTTGGTCGACATTACACATGTATTCAAACCTGTCATTCAGAAAACATTTTATCTTTCATTCAGCCAATTCTATTTCTAGAATTCGGTCGTACGTGTGGCCGGGCTCCTCAAGAATTTCAAGTATATGCGTGGAGTAATTGATCGAATATAGGAGATAGCAACATTTTAGACCTATTTAAGGACGCGCGTCTCATATATTTCATAAAAGTGAATAGGATCACTTGAAGCTGTTGTTATCATCTTATAAGACTCGATGCTACTCATTCATGTCATTGGTAAGGAATTTTACTGGTCAGTCAATTACGTATGAACATCAGATAGAAATCGGAACACAGACAGACTTCATGGGATGAGAGTTTATGGACTATGGTGTGGTAAACTTCTATATCGCGATCTTTTTAGTTCAGGGAAGTGATTCTGTTCCATCGATGGTGTGCGTTGCGTGATATAATACGACTTCATGAAAACGATGCATGACTAACCTGTCCTCATTTTTTTCAGCATTTTTATTGCAGGTGAATGCCGACTAAGGTAGTCCACAGGAATCTACCGGTTTGGCTAGTAGATTGCGTCTGCCAGGGGTTGTTGTAGCCCTGTTCACACGTCGAAATTTTACAATACCCTCCCTGTTTCCGTTCTCATGTTTCCTCCCAGGTTACATCTGAAACGTCTCTGTCTACCGTCTTATCAGAAAAAAATATAATTTGATTTGCTAGTATCTGGCAGTGAAATTTCGGATGCTGTTCCTCAGTGCGCTACCAGCATCTTTCAACAAATCCTCTTTTCGTATGCATGGAGCCGTCATATGTATAATGGGATTTTGAGAACATCAATAACGGGCTATACAACCCTGTTCGAAAGATAGTTACATGATTACCATAATGTCTTACCAGCTCGGAACTGTTGACTTTGTCTTTGAATCACATAGTTAGACAATGTTCTGACCCGCTATTCAACATATATCTGCATGGGTGCAACGAGTACACAATCGTACCAGCACTCTCAGTGCTAACCCAAAATAGTTCGCAGATTCAACAGCATCTTGGTTCTTCTAATCTGAGATGAAAATTTCGTGAGCTGTATTGAATCACTGTCAAACGTTTCCGTCCCACTCTCCACACCCCATTCATAGCATATTATTGAGCAATTAGTCCGGTCTGACGTTATAACGTTAGCAGACTCACTTTCCAATTTGATTCAATCGTCACGAACATTGTAGAGGGACTTTGTACAATATTCATAATAATAATTTGTTGGTGAATCCTCTCACCTTCTTCATCTGGAAAGGATGTAGGAACTGAATTTCCAGTCTTTACGATGCCTATCGTTGCTCACATGTCAAAAAGTGGGCTACTTATAAAATTAATGCAGTACTATTCAGGGGCAAAACATACTGTCTTAGCATGCTTCTTGCGCAAATTAGGTTGGTATTATTCACTTCGTAAAACACTTCCATCATTATTCAGTTGTAGACAACTTGTACCTCATAGCAACTACGAATCAGAGAAAGATCTGTGAAAAAAAGCTTAAATGATTCTTTTTTTTCAACGCGAATGTCTGAATGCGTCATTAGAACAAAAAACAGTTTTTGCATTCGGTATCCTCAAAACAAAAATCCCAGTCTCTGAGTATTTTAACACTGTAGACTACTAAGTTTTCTTTGCTCCCCCGAGAAATGATTTGAATAACACCGTTGGATATTTCACACGTATTCAAGTCTTCTATTGAATACTGCGTCGCAGGACAAAACCCCGCGTTTTACTCTTTCAATCGACACCCCTGGGTATAAACCAAACATCCGGGGACGGGAAACGCTACTTTCGACGCATCTTTCAAACATGCGCGATAACTGATACTCATTTTGGTGAGTTATGCAGCCAACGGTAACTACACCATCATAACTATAGGCAAAAGTTGAAGTTTCGCATTGAAAAATTCGAAAATCATTTTCAAAATCTGAAAAACTCTTCTTCGTATCGCGACCTAGGCGAGAAAATACCACAGAACCACCAACCAAAACCGCGCCCGCAGCACCAACAGCCATCGCGGCCAATGATGGTGCTAACCTCGGTCACAACGCTTATATATCCTTGTGGCACGCGTTCAAACAAACGTCGCACCATAACATTTCACGTCAATCTCATTTTCTATGGGCACCGATGCATTTGTTCCAACCGTTCCACATATGACAGTCCCACAACTTCAGTCGGGCTATATTTAATCCCGTATGTTTAGACACTATCACACCCCCTGTACTTCACTAATCGTGGACACCGAGTTTGGGTTTATCCGGCTGGACGTTGTATTTATGCCCTATTTATTGACCTGAAGAACACATTGAGTTTGAACTAGTAGGCTAGCGGGCCACATAAATTTAAGCAGCTTCTCACTGGTCGACAATTCAACCCCAACAGTATAAGTAAGCCACTTTCATGGATTGGTCATCTTGTGGTCGATTTGGGAGACTGAAGTCAAACGGTCAGCGTGTTCACCATTTTTTGCACAACTGTGAACCTAACTGAGTGAAATACCGTCGTTCTTTACCTTTTTGAATAGTATACCCAAATTCCGTTTTCATATGACCTAAAACAAAAGTTCCATAAATTCGACACTTGTGTTTCAACTCTATTCACATGGACATTATAGTGCAATTCCATCGATCCGAACATCTCAGCGTAGTTTACGTTCTAATGATTGGTCGATACTAATCTTTCAAAGACAAAACCCTCAGGATGTTTGACATTTTTACTTTTTCTGATTTGTCAGTTTATTTTTGTCCCTTGTCAAGCAAATTCTATGCCCGCTGATTATTCACAAACATGGAAATGTGATTCCGAATTTCAAAATTACTGGTGAACAGTCATGAATAATGGTGTTGTTTTTACTGGAAATTCAATCACGACGTTTTACATCAAAGGTTATTGTTAAATTAAGGCTAAAAACTGGAGACTGGGAAGGGCGTTATCTGTTGGGGACGATAAATCAAAATTCACTTGTCGTGCATCGTTTCCTTTAAAATCGACCGTAGTTTTGTTTTCTCTTCGACGCCGTTTTCCAAGCTCAGAACAACCCGATGCAGGGAACAGTTCAGGTAAATGTATTTCTTTCTTCGGTCTGTATCCACTCCGGTGTGTTTGACGATTTGTTTGAACTCCTACGGAGCAGAAATTCGGTTGATTTGTCAAATATCGATTCAAGCCTTTGGCTGTGACTGACAGGTCACGGTGAAATGCTGCCGGATTTCGCGATATTTGTCTATCATCCACTTGTATCAAACCGAATTCGAGGAGTTTTTCTGGCGATATCATCACGTGACTGAAGTAAATGAGAACACGGTTGAACGTAAAGCAAACTGAAGCAACTTTGTAGAAGAAAATGAAATGAACAAAAACGTTGACTTTGAAGGCATTCCGTTTATGACTGTCCGGCTGGTTGACTGTAAAATTCCCAAGCGCGGATTTAGCTACTAAATAATTTTTATATCTAACCCCAAAGTAGTTTCAACCGTGCTAATTTTCTGGGTGCCTAAAGGCATCACGTGTTCACATAAACCCTGCAATGACCATGTCAAAGTGACTGATTGCCAAAAAGTAGTGTTTGATGATATCAGTCGGCAAGAAAAAGCTTCGCAAATCCACGGATCCCGAGACACTCTGTTGCTAAAATGTTTCTTGAATATGACAAGCAGGTGAATGATTTGAGGTTAAAAACAGAACATAAAAACTGTCTGCAAACATGGTACCAACAACGAAAACACGATGAACAAGAACAATGTGTGTTGCAGGCTATCGTACTATTCTGTCGTCGAATCCTTAAAAAATATTGTGTAAAATACCCTATGAGATCTTTCTGAACAAAAATCATTTCATAGAAAAACTGAGTAATTGTCATAACATGACATGCATTCACTTTGGGCTTGTCCGTAGACTCAAGCAGATGAATTTCAAATATCCAATTGTCACTACAGACGATGACATTTTTGCTGTCTGTTGGTTGTTCTCGGCTGTTAGTCAATCATCTAGATGTTAATTTCGGGGGTATTAGATACAGTGTATTTCTACCTCTGGTGCTGGGGTAAATGCTCAACCACTTTTTTGGAAACAAAGCAACTAGGTTTCACAACCCTCCATTTCGATTGCAAAGGCAGTTTGCTAACTCATCTCAACTAACCCGACCCAGTGCCGACGCTTGTATACAAATAAGACGTGACCTTTTGCGTGGCTTGATGATGGAGTCAGTATAGATGAGATTCGAGTGAAGCAGTTGATTCGACGTAAATATACAATAGTGTCCTCAAGTTTTCCCCTCTCAAATTAAATAATTTTACGCCTGTTACTGATAACTTTGACATCGTCTTTGAACTTTTAGTCTTAGCTCACAAGTGCAATTATGGGTAAGATTGCAAGATTTCTATTATCGTGTGTAAACGTATTGGGTAAAATTTACGAATACAGCTTATATATTTAGCGGACATATTTCCCAGGCATTCTTACTCGTGGCTATCTTCTGGTAGCAGTCCGGGCATATTATCATCTGTTCGACTCGGCTCATTATGCGTGAATTCGCTAAAGCCTGAAACCCGAGTACATGGACTTTTCATTATCTTCGCCGATTTGGTAGTATACGTCCACCCAGTCGTACACCGCAAACTCGGTGCGCCCAAACTTTGCGGATCGATTCTGCCACACGCATGATTGCTTGTATGCAGTAGTACAAACAAGGCAGTCAGCAGGTGGTCTTGACGTTTGCGACGCTCTGTAAAATTTATCGCAGTGCTGGTAGTGAAGAGCTATTGAAAGGATAACGGAGGAATGGACGAGGTGCGGAGGATTAAGTTTGTATCACTCAAATTACGAATATGTGAATTGGACGAACTCCATTTCGAGGTAGATTTACAACGCACATAAATTTGTATCATTTGACAGCGATTGGCTGTGAAGCAATATGAATTCCCATCGAAGATGTTTCATTATTCAATGGAAGGCTGAATACATGGATCAAATAACACTACGTAACCTATTGGGCATATCGAATTCATCATTGATTTGCGACTGTTGACAACTAGGTGTTAGTTGTAAACGCAATACATGTGAAGATAATGAAATATACTGCACTCGTAGAACCTCTGAATTTCAGGTTGTTTCAATCACCATCGATTTTCGTAACACAGTACCTTCCATGACTCCCAGATTCCGCTTCGGAGGCTTTTAGGAATGGTCGACAGAATTTCAGGACGGAATAGTTCATGGACCAAAGAAAAATTCGAAAAGGAAAACAAACTGGTCATTCCGTGCGGACAGTCAATCGTGACCAGATAAGATTACACCTTCCAAAGAACTTTGTATTACGCCAAGCCCTAATGGTGGCGGTGATGTTGGTTCAGGTGGGAGAACCGCATTTAATTGTAATGTTCTCCTAAGCCTTCAAGTTCTATTTATGGTCCGTTGCCTATGACGCATTTGTGAGCATATTCGAGAGCAAAGTTTTGTATAACTGCATTTTCAAAAACAGTTGTTTATCATCGTGCGATAGGACGTAATACAAAATCAAGCCCAGTAACTTATCAAATTACTTGAACAAACTCCCTCTCCGTAGTGAATAGGTTGAATAATGAAAATAGGAATATAGTGTGCAACTCATTCTGTCTACCAGTCACCACGATTCTGTTTGATAGGCCTCATTTATATCTTCTGCAGAGTTGATCAAAACAAATCAATACATCCATTTGGTTTAACCTCTTAGGGAGTTATCGAATTATACTTTTAAGTTTTTTTTTAATGAATTGTTTTGCTTCCACAAGTTGAAGTGGCCAACATCTGAAAAATGATTGTCAAACTTAACATGACAATACCTAAACAATTGTAATAGTTAGTGTACTAATTTTCCTGTACCCAGTTGAAGGTCCACCACAACATCACAAGATTGTAATCAGGCAAAATACACTGAAAATTCGATTCGATTTGGACTCACTGTCTTTTACACGGTTTTCTTCTCACACACCATACCCATGTTTATCATGATGAAAGAACTGATCAGTTACTAATCTAACATGCGAATCGTGATCATTTGCACCACAGAGTATGTAATGATGCATGTTATCCTGCCACCCTGAGTTGAATAACTACAATCCCTATAGCACATAATATCACGTGATTAGTTTCTAATAATTCATGCGAGATGATGTTCACACATGATGACAGCACAATTTATGTGAAAGGGGAGGGCAAATTACTTGTTTCTGTAATCACAGCTTAAGGGAACACTTCAGTAGACGCTGCCCGACTTAGTAAAAGCGAAATAATCGATACACGTATTGCGGCTTTTACAACAGACAGGAACCACTTATATTTCTGCCCATTTAACACAAGATGGTACTGATCAGATCTGTTTCAAAAAGCCATCCGTCATGATTACTTTTTTAATCACTGAGTCCTATCGATCATAAATTCCTTATTGTTTTATTAATTGAACATTGGTTCGCCTATGAAAAACTGGGCTACTTCGGGGTTACGGGAACTCTGGTAAAAGCTTTAATTTATTTGACGCCATCGGACGTGTCACTATTACGCGTCATTGCAAAAAAATGTTTTATTTTCTATGAGAGCAAAAGGAAAAGTTAATCACCCTTATTCACTTAAACTGGACTTCAGAACCGATCATCCGTATGTGTTGGTTGATGAAACAAGTTCACATAAGTTGTTCCGCGGAAAGCACATACAGAAGTGATGGGTATTGTGAAATAAATGAGCAACTTATTGCTGTTAGGTACTATTTCGGAACAAACTAAAGCTGGCATGAGGTAGAAAAATAACAGACGATCATTCTCCTGGGAAAGTCACGTCCATAAAATACGTCCAGATTGCTTTAGCAAGTTTACAATTAGGAGTAAAATTTTATGAGGTACCGTTCACGGAAAAAATGATTGAAAAATCAACAAAATACGTCATAGAGATTCAAACAAGCAAAAGTAAACACAACGATGGATCGCAAAAGTCGATCCTGTGGAACTCGTTTCAAAGAGAATCAACCCGACCTATTATAACAATTGCACGGATGGAAAGCATGTAACCGTGACTGAAATAACACATTCTCTTCCTCTCACACTTGCTTTTCTCTCTCTCTCTCTCGGTCTCTCTCACAGAACAAACCGGTTCCATGACATGAGCAGATGGGTCTACGCTTGTGGACATTCCAGATCATATCCTCCTCTGATGTATGGACCATTTGTTTTACTACAACAGGTCAATTTCTTGTGAGACTTGCTTTGCGCAGCACCATTTCATTATCTGGTTCAAATACTGTTGGAAAAAGCATGTGCACGTTTGATCGATGCCCTGTCCGTTGTCTCTGATGTAGAACATCACTAACCCATAAACTGTGTGTACACCGGTCTTTGTTTCCGATGGCTTGATCCCTACCCCAATGTCCGTTTCTTTTGTTACCCTTGGATTATTGTACATCTGTACTCACCGCAGCTGGTCATGGTCAGAAGACAATTTCCCGCCTGCAGAGCGGACTTTCTGCTTGTTAGTCTCACGTGTGTTCGCCTACGCATAGAATATTTTAGCTTCGCGTAGTCATTTTCTCCAAGGTTTAGACTACCTAGTTTTCCGTGATAATAAATTTTCTCTTTGTTCGATGTTCGCCCGATATTCTCCAAATCAGTCAGGGCAACGAAAAAAACGAAATAAAATCAACCCGATAAAATAGAAACGAACAAATTTATGAAAAGCGACTAACTTCAAGCGAGTCCGTCAGGGCCATGTCCGAATCTCGGAGCATATCATTCAGTCCTTCGTTTGCTGTCACCAGTCCTCTCAGATGACACGCATCTTCCGCCAGGCATTCATCGATATCTGTCTCTTCAGCTTTCAATGTTTCTAGTAGTGACCTTTTGGTAAGAGCGTAAATTGACTTTCAAGTCTAGCGGTATGTTGAATGTGAATATACTGGAACATGATAGCATTGATGGTGATGATAATCATATAAATAAAGGAGTTGAATAAGGATATTAATGATATCAATAATAGTAGTGATGGTGATGATGATGTTCCGAACGATGGTGATAACTGCAATCAGGATATGAATGTGTTAGTGAGCATCCAATATTTCTTTCCTCAGTAGTCCATTCAAGTAGAGCTATCTTTGAGTCGTTTCTTCTTGAACGACCATCGAACAACCACATCGCAAATGGATAAAAACCTTGGAATTTATTTTCACATCTGAATTATAATACGAAGAGGGAATCACGTTCCTTCACTGTGCAAAGTTGGTCACGCAATCTGCTTCTCACAATCAGTTAGAGCTTTTGGTGCGCGAACTAATGACTACATCTGAATTGAAGTGCGCGCATCTGAATTTTTCAAACGACTTACAGTGTGCGTGAAGTCAATTTTATCAGGACTGCTGTTGAAAAAATACGGGTTTATTGAGCAGAAATGTATCACAAATCTATATTTTACCTTGACCTTATATTTTGCCAAATGTATAATCCAGCGATGCCACGTCACTCTCAAAAATGGACCCACTTTGATAAACTTGGCCATCGTTGACCAATACAATCCTTAGAGTCCTATTGTATCCGTCTTAGCTTTATGACTAGTAGTTGTCAGGTGACCAACTCATTCATTGAAATATGAGGGACGTCGAAATGTGGCCAGTGGTAGGATGTTCAGGATGTTGCCGATACGGGGATACGGTCGAACTGATGGCAATTCCGACAATCGGCTTTGAAGACAAACGGTGGAAGCGCGCAACTCCCGTAAGATTTACAAGTGACTAACTATCCGAGGAGTCCGCGATAAACACAATTTGAAATAAATGTTGCTCACAAAGTCCATCCTAGCCTAAACAAATAGTAGTCACAGAAAATTCGCACCACCAGGCCGTGCCTTTTAAACCAACGAATTCATTCATTAATGAAGCAATCTTTTTTGTGGTTCATCTGGTCAATAGAATTAAATTATTTCTGGCACTTTTTTCTCCCTTCATAAGTGCAAATTATAGTAGTTTCATGTGCGCGTACCGTGTATTATAGAAACCCCGCCCGTTACTGTTTTTTTCTGTATAGCTAAATTCTCACGCTCGGCTTTAATAATTTTTGCACTCGTTCACCGCAGAGACTAATGTCTGCAGCCCCAATGTGGTCTGATAAATCTTTTGGTGAAGCGTACCTGGTGATGTCAACTCGTCGAACGTCCAATAGAACTGAGGTCTATGAATTGTAGCGTTTGAATTCTATGCAGAAGTTGCCCAGCTCGGTCAAGTAAACATTTATTAAACAAAGGCTTCTGTTTTTCCATTCCGCACTTACACTCAAACTTGGTGAAAAAAGTACACCTCAGAACTCCAAAGTTTCACGGAACTATCAAGTAAAGCCAGTAACCATCGTCCCCACAATATGAGTGGAAATATAGGGGTAGACTGCAGACTACCAAATAGACTTCTGGTAGATACAAGTGGAGAACCCTATTGATGTACTTACAGAGTTTCAGCTCACGGAGATCTCCGTTTTTTGTGCTTTTGTAGATAGCCCACGTGCTACTCCTACACCAAGCTCCTCGGAAGACCGCTGTCCAAGCATACTGCAGATAAGTAAACAAGGCCGCAACAGGACCATCATAATAGCTATAGCAGTACAGTATGATTAGACTAATTCCAAGCGTGTTACCAAGACTCCACTCAGAAGACATAGTCTAACAGCCGCGTACGGAAAGATATTTCGCCTTCGTTCTCATAGTATTGAGTTGTACAAAAATGAACGCTGAGCACAAAAAAACGACCTTGCCCCCGTCCAGATTTTCTTTGTGGTGACCGATTTGATGAAGAATTTATTGCCAATTAGATTATTTCTCATCGGAGAAATAAGGTCGGATGAGAAAATGCAATGTGTTTCACAAAGTGATTTATAAGAGTTTATATCTAAATAAATCGGTCAAATGAATTAGACTGACAGGCACAGTGATTTCGGCTTCGGAGATCATGACCTTTAGCAATCACCTCAAATTCCCCTCCTGAATGGGAGTGTTGAGTTACGCGTTTCAAAGAGCAGCCATTCGGGGCACAAAAATGAATCCGGCATTATTGATAAGAAAAGCAATGACCGTAGATTGTAATGCAGATCAGACTGTGTGTAGGTAGGCATAAGACAGACTTTGGTCGCTTGTTCACCTTGCACTGTTTGTGGACGCCGAACTTTGATGTTTTGCACAGATGAGAAAGATAATTCACACACATTTGGTCAGTGCAGATTAGGAAAGAGAGTTTGTTTATTGGAATTGCGTGAACTTCAAAAGCGATTAGCAAAATTAGTTTGTCGCTTATCTAATAACAAATAACCGATTAAAACGCCAACCTTCTTAGTTCAACTGATATTCATCCCGTCAGAGTGATAAACTCCACCAAGGACTGACGACCGCAGTCATGATTTTCGACGAAGACTGTAAGGAAGTCTGACGATGATTTCGTTTCGCCTCAAGACTAATTAAGTTTTTATCATTGCTTGTAAGAATACCCAATCTATTTTTACAGAAACGTTAATCACTTTCATCTTTGCATCGTTTAAAATCCGAGAGATGAATCCAAGCCTAGAGCAATGGCTCACTCCATCGAGCACACAAAGTCACGAATGTCTACAAATTTTCACTTGAATGAAATGTAGGTTATTATGCAAACTAAAGCTGAAGAATTTATTTCCACACCCGAAAATTGCATATTACTTTTTATCTGTCAATATCGTGGCTAGTCGTTCCTTTTCCGCCTGCAGCTCTGTCGTTCTTGCTGAATAGGCATCCGAAAATGAGTTGGTGGGCTTCGTATCTGGATCAATTTCTGTGGTGAGTTGCAAGAGCTCGTTTTCTTTCGATTTGCATTGGGAGATCATATCTTGAAATTCCTTTGGTAGTAGTGAAAAAGAACGAGCATGAGAACATGGTTTGTGCACGTAATTTCCAACTGTTTTCGAATATGGCGAGCTGAGACAATTCAAAATAGGGGAGGAAATATTAACCTTCTGATTATTATCTCATCATTACATAGGTTGTCATCGTAATTGTTATTCTAATACTCCAAAGGGGAACAACGGAGCTTGTCACACTAGACTCTATATGGCTTGCCGTTGATGAAATGGAGGGAGTTATTTTCAAATTGGAAAGCCTTGATTATTTTACCTGAGTGAATTCCAATAAAGAAAGATCATTCAGCTAATAGAGTGATTAAGCGTACAGATCGCTTGTGCAGAAATTCTTGTGGCTTTCATATTTTGCTGCCGTGTATCTTATTTTTCGCAGCTAAGTTATTGTGGAATTGGTTGAACCCTTAGCACGTTCAAAACTCGTAGAGATCCTCACCAGTCTCTCGCTGATCCTTCTCATACATACTTTACAGGTCATCTGCAAACTAGTCGTGGATTTCCTTTGTCTTTGAATTTTTCACTATGAGTTGGACTGAAAAACTGTGTATTTCCTGAACCATTCTTTTATCCTTCATCGCCTCTTCGCAATCCGGCACCTACACAGTTTTGTATATGTGGTTTGAAAACTGCAGTACCTTCACAGCACTTATACTGAAGCTAGTCTTCTTCACTTCTCGTTTCAGTATTCAGCAAACGATATTATCTTAGTAGTTTATTCTCCTTACTGCTCTCAATAAGATAAGTTCAATGATAAAAATTCGTCCGGGTTCAGTAGAATGATCCAATAAATTTGACATTTCATATTAACTGAGTTGAATAGGGCGTTGGAATACTTTGCATACCCCTGGAATCCATTGTCACGATAGAGACCTTGGAAAAAATCGATCAGCTAGTAACAAAAAGTGTAACAAATGTGAGAGCTCAGTGGCCAGTAATTAATTAGCTGCATCATTCAGATAGCAGAGTAAGAACGGAGAGTCTTCTCTACCTCTGAGATATTTCTGAGAAACTGAAAGTTCGATATGAACAGATCGAAAATGCAACCAGCGTCGAATACAGTAGAAATTGCGGACACCTTGAAATCTATCTCTGTTTCTTACTCATTCATCGATCGGTAGTCACGGTGGGCATAATCACTAGCTAGAAATGAATCGATTGAAAATAATTGAAGCTGGCATCATATAAAATAGAACGGATGAGAGGTAAACTAACATTAGGTTTGTATTCCTTTTCCTTGCGTGGATTTAGAGGCTGAACAGAATATGTATTAGAACTCTTGGACCAGTGGTGAAAAGCACATCAAACTAAATCGATAAGCATGAATAGGTAATTCATATCTATCTATATATATGATGGAAAATCATACCCGGCCAAGTAGCTTGACCCAAAACCATCAAGATAATATCACGCAGGTGACCCCCACTAAAAGTCCATTAGATATTTGAGCACAAACGTCTCAGTGTCATGGCTCGGTTTGATTGTGAACAATCTATCAGCGGTGTTGAGGTTAACCACAAGGTACTCGGTACTCGAGGCAGAACATAGGAAGAAATACCTTAAGCCAGGCAGGATGCAATTTTGGGAAAAGTTTGTCGTATCTTCCAAGTTGAACCATATCAGTGTGCTGTTTTTTAAGGCTAACACTGATAAGAAGATAACTGAGGGTCGCCAGCCCAGAAGGATTAAAAACTCGGATTTCTAGACCGAACCATTTTGGATATGTTAGACCATCCGGGTAGGGCCCACGAGACAATCACTGCAAATTTATGGGGAATCAGGACACGCTTTTTATGCACGAGTGCAATGAGAAGGGTATATAACACATAGCCACAAAGGCCCACTGCACTGTTAGAGAAAACCGGCCACCACACCCTGAGACTTGGAGGGGATAGCCACTTAAAATCCCAGTGGGTAAGATGTGATGACGAGCAGTGCATCACTATCTACTACCAAAGTAACCGGCGATGGCGGAGATTCGAACCTCGAACCTCCAGTTGGTAATCAAAGGCTCATAAGCACCCAACCACCAATGGTGGTGTGTGATCACTCTTTGTTCGTATTATCTATTCCACAACTTCAGATTTTTATTTATTATTCTAGCCTTACTTTTTAATATCTCTAATCTATCAAGTTACGATTCCGGTTTCTACTTTCAGAGTTAACAGACAGAACTGGAGCATCTAATGAAGTTGTTCAAAAGGAAATGAACTAAAGTGAACTAAATTTTTAAAAACCAATTATTCAGATTAACAAAAATGATGAATCTGATGGAAATTAATTGCCAGGTTGTGCATGTTTCTGTTGAAAATCACGATTAGCATTGTCCGAATCTGAAAATAATTATCGTTGATAAATGTCTAGACGCTATTAACGTATGTAAGATGAACCCTGAAAAATTGAAATTACCTATTCCCAAACTTTGAATGCGTTTGCACCAACCAAAGTCGTCGGTCGATGTTCATTTCTGATGCTTCCCCCATTTTTCAGTCAAAAAAGAAAAAAGGTGAGTTGTTTACTGGGCATAAAACAACGGAGATCAAGATGCTGTCTCGTGCTTGTCCACTGAGCTTCGTATGCATACAAAGAAAACGAATCATGTTGTTTTCAAAGAACACATAAAATATAGGCTGCAGGCAAGGTCAATTCCATTTATTGATCCGCACACGTGAAAAAGCAGGCTTCTGTGGATCACGTGTTTCAATTTTATGTCAATCATGTATCGGTAGATTCAACGTTTAGGTGACCCAGTCGATGCCAATGACCGATTGTCCATTTGTTCCTTTCCGGCTCATAATAAGCATCATCTGCGTAACATCAAGATTATTTACACATAAACTGACATGAACTAGAATAGTCATTCATTTGTTCATTCATCATTCACTATATCCCGTTCAACAAACTGATGAACTACTACTACTACTACTATTACTACAACTGCTACTACTACCACTACTGCTACCACTGACTCTAGGACTGCTACCAGTACTGCATCAGCACTTCCAATATGGAACGTACCTTGGTATGCGCTTCTCAAGAAATAGCTTCCAGTATTGATATTGGCCATTAGTTTGGCGTGCTCTGAATCAGCAGTCATTACACATCATATAAGACTATATAAAGTTTACACAATATGGAGGAATTATCATCCTGCTCAGTAAGCCCAGTGAGTGTAGGAATCAGGGAAGACTGCACCAGAATGATATCTAATTCAGTTTATGGGCGGAAGCAGTTGGGCGCAAACAACCGAAAAACGATAGTCATTCACGACCAAAACGTGCAAACCAATTGTGCTCAAAATATGGGTCGGTAGGAATGAAAACAGGACGAGATCGCAAGTCACTACTACGGCGGTGCCAGCTGCATGAGAAGTGTATTTTAGATGTACAATCCAGATCGTCCGGTAAATAGTTATCATCACTTGAGCTTCAGCAAGCTTCAGTTTCTCGGTTTCGTGATAATTTGCACGGCGACAGCTGAGCCAACTCGTTGATCTGAATCCAACGAGTGACGTGTCACTGCATAGAATGGTTTTTTGTTGCTAAAAAGAGACTCAGTTTTCTCGGGATATGCTCGCACGTTCTAGCATAGGACGTCCTAAACCGCATGGCAACTGAGGTATCCAGATATGGTATTCACTCTCCACCATCAAAGTGCAAAATACTTTTGCAAGATTGGCAGGTGTCTGTGCCTGTGCTCACCTTTTGTGTTATTCAGCCCGAGTTAGTTGGCAACTTCGAATACCTTAGGAGCTTGGTAGCAGCTGGAAACGATGTTGCAGAGGAGACTGGTTCGCACGGAGAAGGAAGTAGAGCAGCTTCTGTAAATCCGTGACACCTGTGGCATCGCCTTGACATCCGACTCTTATTTAAGGGACGGGTGTATGTCGCCGCGCTTCTCAGTGTTTTACCCTACGGTTGCTAGACCTGGCTACTTCGCACCGAGGATGCTTGGCGTCTCACTGTGTACAATAACCGACATCTCCGAGGCACTGCTTGCGTCTGCTGGGAACATCGTCGAGGTATCAACGTGGTTTGCCGTCCTCTGTTGGGAACGGAAAGCCGCTCTCAACGAAATGATCGCCCAGGATCGCATCCGGTGGCTCTGTCATGCTTTGCAAATGCCTGCCCATCGTTTGCCTTTCCGTGCTCTATTCGCACATAATGGGAAAGGCTGGAAGAAACAACGTGGCGCTCAAACCATGACTTGGGGTAGAGATATGAAGAAGCTAGCATCACCACTGGCCCTGTTCGGGGCTTTCCGCCTCCTTTACTGGGGCCCAAGGGACGAGGATTGTCGTTGGTTGGAGACATTGAGGCACATAACTAACAATAGAGGTCAGTGGAACGAATGCTGTACGGTCTGTCTGTCGAACTCTCGCATCCCATAAGTATTGGAAGGACAGAACACCGCACAATGCAGCGAGCACAATTCTTGGCAGCAGGTGACTCAATGCACTATCAAGCAGACAGAATATCGATGACGGTAATATTTGGAAGTCAAAATCGCCTATGATTGCAGTCTACAAGTAGCCGTCTACTGTTGTAGATATATTGGACTAGGTCACTTTGTAATACGTGTGTCACTTGGAATTTCCGGATAAAAATGTTGTCAATGTTACAAAAAACTGTCGGTTTTGTTCTGTTGCTTGAATAGCAAGTGGGAAAATCGCGTCATTGTCGAATTACCCGCTGTGCGTGAGTTTAATACTTAAACATATCGAAGCTGTTAATGATTTTTCATGTCGGTGTGTTTATTTGTAAAACAACGATGCAGAGATTGACGGTTATGAAAATTAATCTAGTCTATAAACAAAATGTAACTCAAGGTATTACAGCTGAATTTGTAGTCACTTGGGGTGAGGCCATGAAACCGGGAAACTTATGGTGAAGTAGCTCTTACCACGGCTGTGTCAGATCAGACATCAAATGAGGCGTAAGCTTTAATGACTGTCTGAATGAATAAGAACTTTCAAGGATAACCACAAGCATTTTGTTTGAACTCAAACGCAAACAGGTTTTGTTCAAGAAACCTAGCATAATATTGTCAAAAAGATACCCAGCAGATATTTCACTACGCTAATCAGTGGAGGGCCACGGAAGTGTCTTATGCTAATCGACCAAGTGATTTCTATTCCCTTGCGTACATCACGACAACATTCGCAGTTGGGTAACATCTTTTATGAACTTCTAAAACGTAAAAGTGATCATGACATAGATGTTGAATAGTAGTAAGGATCATGAGCCTATAAACCGAGTGCGCATCTTAGGCGTGGTTTGAACTGTTTATACCGGTGGTAACATCTTGCTGGATATGAATCTAACGAAACTTAGCAGCAGCAGTGAAACTGAAGCTGGGCATGCCATATTCATAGCCAACCTTGTTTACTTCACCATAGTGTAGTGACATTCAACCTTGCTGATTTGTTTAACACACGTCATTGTTCATCTGAACTCACAACGCCAAGCATAGTGGCCACTTGATCGTTGCCCGTGCACGCTACACGCACGCTTTTCCAATATACACCAACCGTTCTCTCCCAACCTCTAGTGTTCTCCTTCTCAAGGGGTTGTGGGAAACGTTGTCCTGGTGATCGTGATGGCGTATTGTAGAGTACCACTGTAGCGGACAGGTGTCCCATGCTTAGTGGAATGGATCAGCGAACACACGTAATAAGGAAATAGCTTGGTGAGGTCTAACCAACCTTACCATAGACCGTTGCTCACCTTGAGACAGGAACGAAACTTTTGTTTCATCTTCTGGGCAACTTCGTTCATGACTTCTACATCTCGTTTGACTTGGACGATCGCCTGTTCAGTGGAATGATTTTGCCCCAACAACATAGTAGATCGATCACCCAGCTTGTGCAGTTGTTTATGTAAGCCGCAATTGATCTCCAAAGTCAGTAGTTGCGATTTGGCCATGCGTTGTTTAGTTACGACCAGAAATTCGTCTGATAGTTGGATGCAACGTCTTTGCATTTCGTCGTACAATCTACCAATTAAAAGATAATAAAGAAAACGGACGTGTTTTAATAATAGATTGGCTGTCTGCGAGAGAGAGAGAGATGCTGAGACGGCCTGAGGGAATGGTGTTTCTTGCTACTGCTTTCAATCAGTTGCATTCCAAACTCCTGTGGACATTTACCACCCACTGAAATCATTCAGAAAGCAAAATAATGATAGATATAACGATATTTAGAATATTTGTCTACAATATATGGGAAATCTTTTCTCACAATAGCGGTTTCTTTTTTCTAATAACAAACTGCTTAGAATGATAGGGTGGAGTCACATCTTAACTTTCATCCGAAATTGAAAGCTTAGTTCTATTTAGCCTTCACCCCTTATAAACTTGAACAGATTAATTTCAAAAATACCAATTTTTTGAAAAATCGTACCTTTTTTGTTCTACAGTCACTTCCAGATCCCTTTTGTGAAAATTCCTTCGGTTTTGTTCCTCCAAGTCTTCAAGCGTTCGACTGATCTCTTCAAATTTTGCATGGAGTTGATCCCTTTGCACTCGAATTTCCTCCATTGAGGCTATTTTTCCGGCTGTGGATAAATGTTTGTTAAACGCAAAACGAAATCGGTCTCAAACCCAAATTGGCTTTTTCGGACCCGAGACGTTCGACAACCGCTTCCATTTCTAAAAGTAGTCTTGCCACCCTGTTTTCGTGTTCCTCATGCTGTTTTTTGGTCCATTCTTCCAGTTCTTTTTCTTTCTTGAGCAGTGAACTGATTTCCGAGTCTATGATTTGGCAACCGTTGCACTACAGTTTCAACCGTACCTTTTCGAATAATACAATTTTCCAGATAGTCTTTTAACACGAGCTTATCACCTTTTTTTATACATTGAATGGAGCGTATATCTTCAGTCATTAGACACAAATTGTCGATGATATACTGCGATCTGAACAGAATCGTCAAATTTTGTCAGGTCTTCCGCATTTGTTACTTTTTGATTTCATCTTTCAGGTTCAAAACTTGTCGTACACATGATTCTTCATCGTAGTTTAGATACTCTCTCACTCCGGTGTCCTTGGAACTGGCACTTTTCAAGTCCGTACGAGATTTGTCTCTTTTTTTGCTGCGAGTTCTGCGCTTTTTCGCCATAATTTTGGACAAACACTAATAGGAATAGTTCTTTTCCAATTACCCTAGCGGCAGAACGTTCTGAGGAAAACAGATGTCTGGAAACTAGAGGATAATAAAACAGTTATATCAGCCGAGATTTAATTTGAGAAAATTTGATTTTAATGTTAATGTGCTCCTTATTTGACAGATGTAAGTTTAACATTCTTGATTTCCAGTAATACGCTAGGGGACAGTTTTACTGTGGTAGTTAAAGAAATGACAAGAGGAGAATAAAAATTGAGCTCCGGTTTGCGTCTACCCTTTAACTGATTGGGATTAAGGACAGTTCAAAGGCAATTTGTTCTTCATCCATAGTAAAAGTATTTTGGGGGACGGATAATTTCCTGTTTGCATTCTAACTAAAGTAGTATTTCACGGTTCGAAAAGGAAGACTAATTCGGAACACATGAAGGTATCTAGATTGAAACAGAATCTAGAGTAAAATAGGGACCTCGATCTGTTATAACGTCAGTATTTGCATGGTCGCCGATTAGGGAATGTTCCTGAAATTAATTGTAACGAAGAAGCAAGATGAGTGAGGACACCTGTATTTAGGAGGCCAAGCAAGTCAAATTCATGAAACCTGTACAAACGTTTGTATAGTCCTTTTTCAAGATCGCGCTACAGCAGCATTGATTCTCCGGCTGCGTAAGCATTTCGGCTGCTTTCTGGTCAGTTGCCTGTGGTCATCAGCTTGATCATCTTATGCACTATTTCTGTTTGGCTGGTCGGACTGTTCCGGTTGACGACTTACATGGTAGCCCCTCACATGGGTTATCTTATTGGTTGCCTGAGATCCCGCTGCTTCCCACCTTCCAGTCCGTATGCTTCTTTTTGCCTACTTCGGGATGCCTCCGACATATTCGCCGTCTGTTCTTTGGTCTTTGGCTCTCGACTGGTTGGTCCGATCGGCTTCATATTCGTGTTATTCTGTTGTTCCAACTTTCCCCGCCACATAATAAGCTGTGTTTTAAATTGATGCTGAACACTTCGCGTCGGTTGACACTGTGCATGTGATGATCAAAATGCCGGTTATCACAGTTCTTCATGTGCATTTATTGTCACATGTACGGTACGGTGACATATATTGATATCATTATTCGACTCTCTCTCAAACTGGTATCACTCATTTTCTTTGTCCTTCTGCGCTACGGTGAACATCAACATTTTATACTACCATACTATTCGGTTACCCAAAGTCGACACTGAGTTCAATAAGACTTTCTGTGAGAATATGTTTAGAAAAAGCTTCATGAGTATTCAGCTGTTTTCCGGATGCGGCGAAAAAAGAGATTCGAGAAAGATTTAAAAAAACAGAACCTACACCTGCGGCCTATTTTTTCAGGTTTCGCAAGAAAAGGCTGATTGACTGCTGGGTGTGCTGGCGAGGACTACTGAATATTCATTGTAAGTTTCATAAAGCTCTCGGTAGTCGATTAATCTGGTCTGATAGGGAAGTCACACGAACCAATTCTATTGATTAAATGATTTTCGATCTACGGTCCTTCGGGTTCTGTCCTGAGTCAGGAGCTCAATAAAGTTACTACTTTATTAAACGAGATATAATGTTACTAACACGGCGTTGTCCGTGGAAAATTATAAGCCAACGTATCGGTTACCGTGGGTAACCCTTCTCAAGGCAGTTTTACAATCAAATGACTGAGGAATCAGTTACCAGTCAACGGTGTGTGTGTGTGGGTGTGTTAGATCGTTCGTCGATTAGATTGATCGGATTTTAGTCACACCGATTCCCATTATCCGAGGCCATGGTAACGAGGTCAAGTGTCGATGTGACTTTTGGGCTGCTTATGTGTTAGTGATATCAGTGCAGTCCTTCAATGCCTTAATGAACAATGCAACTCCAATAACTTTACGACTGAGACAGAAGATACTGACAGAGTATTAAGTTTTCTAGACTGCGGTCTGAAGGTGAATGACTCCCAAAAATTCACCACCGGTATTCATCGAAAACCAACACACTCGAATAAATATTTGCATTGCGATTCAGCTCATCCTCATTGCGTAAAACGAACGCCTATCTCATCGTTAGCTAACAGAGTTGAAAAACTCAGCAATGAGGATATCAATCGTGAAGAAGAAATGAGACGCTTAAGCCAAGTCCTTCACGATAATCGCTACCCGACACACCTAATAAGAAATCAGCTGGGGAGAAAAAATAAACCAACGACACAATCTGCTGGAGGTAAAGAATGTATGGCTTCCATCGGCATTCCATGTAGATCAGGCACTTCTAAAGCAATCCAAAAGTTCTCAACGATTATAATATCCGCACATTCTTTCGGATTGACAATACTCTGTCTCGCCACCTCACCAAAGCCAAGGATTCAATCAAATTGCAGGATCGAAATAACTGCATTTACAAAATCAATTGCAAGGAATGTCCGGCTGAATATACTGGACAAACTTCCAGACAACTTAGGACTAAAATAATGGAAAGCAAAAGAAAAGAGCAATACAAGCCCTCCAACACGACAGCCTTAGCGAAACTAGAGCGGCATTGAGCGATCGCTCTTCACGTCATAGCCGAAGGAAACGGTATAGACCACGAAAACCAAAATCCTCCAACACTGATTGAACACGTGCCCTGAGTGCTTGTCGGAGGTCGGGCAGTTAGCATGCGTCAACCGAAATGACGGGCTGAGATCCCCGGAACTTGGACCACACTGACATCACTAACACATAAGCAGCCCAAAAGTCACATCGACACTTGACCTCGTCACCACGGCCTCGGATAATGGGAATCGGTGTGACTAAAATCCGATCAATCTAATCGACGAACGATCTAACACACCCACACACACACACCGTTGACTGGTAACTGATTCCTCAGTCATTTGATTGTAAAACTGCCTTGAGAAGGGTTACCCACGGTAACCGATACGTTGGCTTATAATTTTCCACGGACAACGCCGTGTTAGTAACATTATATCTCGTTCGGCACACCACAGGGAGCATCGTTTTTTCGGTACACTCCGAACCTCGTTCGGCCCTAACATACTTACCTCTTCATTGCCTATCAATGGAAATTCGGGATAGGCCTACAGTAGAAAAGAGCAACAGCTAGAGGTAAGATGTCACAGTGTAAATCGCATGTTGCTACAGACGTCGGTTACTCCATTAGATTTCAGGGCAGCACATTTTTTCAGAATAAAATTCGATCGTCTGATGAATAAGCCCAACGTATTTATCAAGACCAATGTAAATATGAGATACAAGCAAAACGATCCACACAAAATTAAATGACATATACTCAGTAAAGGCTTGAACATGTATTTATGCATTGATCAGTTATAACTAACGCGGTAGCTACCAGGGCCGTCCACATCTCAGTATTTAATATTCATCATTCTCTAAGAATATGTACTAATGTAGATGCGTTTATTTTGTAGTAATTTTATTTCATTCTGTTTCATTTCATTGTTCTTTCTAAATTCAAAGCCACTTCAAGTTGTATGCGAATACGTGCTATCATCTTGTCTCATGCTGTTATCTATATTATTGGAGGGTACATCCCCTCAGCTCGTAAGATCAACATTTGTCGAGGAGAGATCAACGAGCAGAGGCAGTGGGGTGTCAACAGCGTGTATTCTCACTTTACCTAGGTGCAAAGACCGCACGCTGGCTTACATCGAGGAAGTGTGTCAGAAGTAGTGCTAGCGGTTGCGGAATGCGCAAAACGTACTGCCAAAGAGGTGGTAGACGGGGGTTGACCGGCTGACAACGACAGTATTCTAAGAATAAGTAAATTAGGCATGGTTACAATACTTGGTTTACAGAGTAATACTCAAGGATCCATGGACATTCTCCCGTGTTTTAGAGGTAGGTGTAAGTGACAAATTCTTGAATATTTTATGGATGAAAAGTAAAAGCCACTGATCACTGACTCTCATGCATGGTCTTTCATCTCGTTGGGATAATCAGTTTTGAAGAAGGAAGATGAATCAACCAGAAGGGACAGGTGGATGACAGACTCGAAATCTAAGGGGAAATAAAACCAGAATTGTATTTTCACTAAAAAATCCGGTAGGATGAACGTGGCTTTCAGTATGTCACGTGTAGGCGACCTGGAAAGCAGAAAAGCCTCCAAGGCAAGGTAGTACCACGAGATGGTTGAACAAGAAAAAAAATCAACATTTATTGTCTTTTGATGGTACTACAACAACCAGTAGAGCGTTCTAGTAACACAACTTGAAAACTTGTAGTTGAAAAAACACTCTCCAGGTAGTAGGGTAAACCCATTCCTCCTTTTCGAAAAAGTATAAGGGGAATAAAATTTATTTTGCGTGTACTTGAATCTAATATCAGCTCCAAGTATTTGATCAAGTTCCCATGGTTTCCTTTTTATTAAAAAAACGAAGCTTGTAAATAAAATCATCTTCAAAAAGAGATTGTAATGGAAAATCCACTTGCATTTTTCACATTTAAAAGTCGGACACCGCGAACCGGAATCGAAGCGGCGACCCTCCGCATACCGGGCAGATGCTCTACCAGCTGAGCTGTCGCTGTCCTGGACAGTCGGCTGTGAATAACGCAAGTGAATAATCGGTGGTGCGCGAACCACTATTCCAATGATACACAGTAACTATCCTGGTTTTAATCACTGGGCTAGCCTCGTCGGTCATTTCCCAGTGGGACGAACAGCACACAGATGGAGGTGATCCATTGGACATTGAAATATATTCACAGAATGTATTGTTGGCACGAGGATTTTCCATTACATGGGATTCAGGCTCCTCGTGCCAACAATACATTCTGTGAAAAGAAGTTTGGTTTTAAGAATATTTTATTTCTTAAGTTTCTGAGTTCTAGCGCAAGAAGAATCAACCTACTTCGTTAGATGTCGTGCATGTACGTAGATCCATGCATTCTCCACTGTCTCTTACCTGATACTTCACTTATCCGGACACCATGTGTACACCGACCTTGCCTCTTACAGACTGTGTCCCACTCCGATGTCAGCTGACCTTGTTCCTTTTTGATTATAGCTCAAATGTCAGACATCTCGGTGTTCGACTAGTGTGAGTGTAAGATCCTGTTGATACACTTACTGGGTCTTGGACTGTTGGAGTTTTCTTCCTTTGATGTTTTGCAGATCGAACACAAACTAGACCCCGCAGAAAAACACTGGTTCTGTGCACCCTACAGTGCTTCGGAACAGTTCTCCGCTTGCAGTGTGTGTGATATTCGATATCTACCCATTTTGTATCATGTTACACTACGAGATTCCCTGTGAATGGATTTACACTCCTTATTCCGTATTTGTTTGCAGTTCCTATTTCTAGAAAGTTCTGTATGGGTTCTGTCAATTAAATTCAAACAATTCTACATTTGGAGTTGCGAAAGGGATTACAACCATGATGGGTTCTTATTTGGAACCTATTATCTTAAATTTCTCGTCCAGAAGCGGAAAACTACGTGGGAAGGTTTGAAATTTCACGCACAATCAGAGACCGACCGAACGACGTAGAAAAAAGAAGGCGTTTTTCCAACAATTCATTACCAGTGATGCATGCAGTCTTATAATGTGTTATTTCTGTCTACTCTTATCAGCTTACAGTCCGACAGACTGAAAACCCTTGATTTAAGACATTTTAATCCAATCAGTATTTTGCCGCTGAAAGACCCAAACTGAAATGTCTGACTCGTTTCGAAAACCAATCTACACATGGATTCATTTGCGAACGCAAGCCAAGAAGTGTGAATGCGGTGTTCAGCTGGAAGACCAGCTACAAGATCACGTGATTTCTGAGGTTAGCTTTACAGATTAGAAAAACTAGTTATTACGTCAAAACTGATCAACATTTTAAGCACATCCAAAATATGTTTGAACTGTGTTAAGATGCGAAAGCAATAACTGTTTTATTGAAGTCACTTTTGTTCAATTCTTCCAAAGACCAAGGGAACCGACTTAACAGGAATTTACCACATTTGAACAAGTCTACTGTTTGTCACGGGAATTCTGCGCCCATCCAAAGATCAGATAATATGAAATCAATTTCTAAACATCCGAACCTGCAGAAGCGCACATTATGTGATCAATCCCATTCCAGCTTCCGTGTCCACACAGACGGATATTATTTTTGCCTGCTTATAAGGTTGGTCACATTAAAAGTGTTTGTAGTAGTTAAGCATGCAAATTGCCGGTTCATACCTCATCCGAGTCTTCCCAGCTTCAGCTATTTTTACAGAGAAAGTCTCACACGTCATACAGACGCTGACCATCCCGGAGGAATAAAATCACACTTTTATTGTTGAAACAAGATGAAGCGATTTATTCAAATTGGATATGGAAACTTACTTCGCCACATAAATAAACTCCCTTAAACTGGTTTAGTCTAAGTCCCGTGCTATCCGTCACAAATTCTGTCTTGTATTTGCCAAACAGTTCCTTTGTTGCCCAAGCGCCGAGGCCCCGAGCCTCCATCCCATCGTTTCCACGCCCGCGAGGTTGTGTTTCCTCAATCCCATTGCATCACGTAAATTTAGCCTTATTTCCGTAATAGGTGTCGATTGACGTTACCTGTTGGTCTTATCTGTTCGTATTGAACTCCAATTCAAGACAGATTTTATCTTCTGTCTAGCCTTTCCCCCCGTTTTGGTATTTATATGCTCTGACCCGTTTTGCCCCTTCGTCATAGTTGTGTGGGCTACTTGACAAGGCTCAAAAGTCTGGATTGAATTACCTTTCTCCATCTAACTGTCTTACCTAGGTGAATGACTGGACTCCGGCCATCCTTTTATGATCAAGCCACTTTTCCATAGCCATACTATTCCATTTGTTCTTCACCACTCTTGTGTTTGTGTGTTACCTCAGGCGATTACTTCTCTTCCGACCGTTGATTGACCAAAATGCTTCCCATAAATGAGGACCTTGTTTGTAAACTACTGTACCCACTCTTGAATCGTCATTTGGAGCATTTCTTGTCCATTGTTTTTTGGGCGTTCTGAAGCCTTTTTCGGACTATCTTGATTCTGTGGTTGGTTTGCCCATAAACTGGGGTATGTTAGTTATTATTTGATAATTTATCCTATGGTACACGAAGTAAATCGAGCTTGTAGTCACTGTCGCGAGTCATTCAACTAGGGACGACAATCCTGTACACCGTGGGTGAAAATCCAGTCATTTTACGACCAGATCTTAAGTGCCCTTACTTCTTTCCAAGATTCATCTAATCGAACGAAAAATTTGATATGTTACTGCACACTCATTCTCGTTGTGGGTTCTTGTGTTAGCCTAATTTGGGTGCGTGATTCTAATCCTCCTGAATATGAGTTTTGTTTTCGATTCAGGACCTTCAGTTCTTTGTTTGAAACTTCATAAGCTCTCCATTTTAGATAACTAACGTCTTCACGTGATCCTTTTGAGCTGAAATATTCTGATTTTTTTTAATCCAAAATGACATGTGCACCTCAGCCACCTTCTCTTCATGACTGACTGTTGATACAGCCATCTCCAGTGTGGCGTGGAATCCTGGTTTCGAATGAAAGAGTTATTTTGCTCCAGCAAAAGTCACGATTGGACTTCGAACGAAAACCAGCGGTTCCGTATTTTCCACAATGGTCCAGAAGACTTATGGGTGATCGCATGGTGCTTCCTCCATTATTTCTTCCAGTCGTTAGACAGATATCCACTAATTTTGTTTATTACGGGACGCTTTCTTTGTATTTAGGCCTCCAAAGAGAAGGCATCTATATCAGGGACGCATCGCCGTGCAA
The DNA here is from genome assembly GCA_948099385.1 of Fasciola hepatica. Classification (NCBI taxonomy): domain Eukaryota; kingdom Metazoa; phylum Platyhelminthes; class Trematoda; order Plagiorchiida; family Fasciolidae; genus Fasciola; species Fasciola hepatica. Next base: position 13,073,271 of record CANUEZ040000019.1, read on the forward strand.
GAAACGGACTTTTGTCTTCAAAGACAGTGACATGAGGTGCTGTATTATGTAGTGTATACGTTCAAAAAACCATTCAGAGATGTCTCGGATAGCCTGGTGGTTAGATGTTCGATTTCCAGTGGTTTACTGCGGGTTCAAGTCTCAGTGGGGGCTCGATGGATATACATGCCTGGTGATTCCTAACAAGGATTAAACTACTGTACAGTACTTCCACGATTTTCGCTGGTGACATGAGCGCTGATACTGCATGATTAATAACATGACACTCTTCATATCGTAAAAACCGCTCCTCTGGTCAGTTTCACGTGAGGCTTGGCAAAGTGTACTTAAAAACTTTGTGGACCACTATTGCCTCAATACTGTGCCCATGTTATCACTGACACTTTTTCACGCTGGCAGAGTATACAGCTAACAACTGCAGCGGAATTCATTCAGCCAACTCTCGCTAAAGCACTCAGCAGAAAGACGATTTCATTTGTACTGGTTACTGAAATGGTACACATTTCACAGCTAAATTATTATGTGGGCTGTTTAAAGGTATTGGATGTAAACACGCGGACCCTGATCCTTATCGCCCGCAGTCCACTGGTCTTGCTCACAATGCCGTGCGCACGCTTACGAGTTCAGTTCATTCTGGTAATCCCTACTGATCCCTTGAAAGTGATCGTACTACAGACAATTTGTCAGGCAATATCGGAATCCTACACATTATATAACCAGCAAACATCTCTCGCAGCTATTTGAATTCCGTATTTTAAGAACTCGTATTCAGTGTATTCTAAATGCCAGCTTTGGTTTTTTCAGAGACAATTACCTACGGTTGTCCAAGAAACTGTTGTTTTGCTCAACTAAAAGAGAATGACCCATATTCCTGACGGTTTGTCCAGTTATGAATGTTGTATTGATCTGGTAAAGTTTGATGAGTAAGATCGGTCTGGTGTCAGTTCACTAGTAGTTGCTCCAACTGATGATTTTGGTTTGAAAGCTCTCAAGTCCGATTAATATCTGGGATAGACAGTTTAGAATAACTAAAAATTTGTTCAATGCCATCAAGAGTTTTCAAATACTCCTACTCGACTTCAACATGTGGGGATGTGATAGTCAATATTAACTCGCTCTTTATTATGTTACCATACTATTGAGGTAAGAGATTCCTGGTTTGAGAAATATTACGCCAAATTCCATATTGGTTTGCAGATCCTACTTGTTGGGAGTTCCACTCGCGGTTCAATCAGCTCAATCCATAAAATACGGGTACCTTATTCTGGCTTCGGGGTCCGTGAACATATGCTATGGATTCACAAAAACATCCACCTACCAGCTACTGATTTGATTCAGTTGTATGACCAACATAGAATGCCTCACTGTCCTCTGTTCTGTATGCCAGTATATATTTAGCTCACTTCGAATACAAATACGGAAATCACGATAGATGTCCGTACCATTGCGGAAGACCTCGCATAACCAAGTGATTTACTAAAATAGTCCTCAGGCGATATCTTCACTCTGCCGATTTCCTTCTTATCATCACGGTTCTTGCCCTTGATTTGATCATAGCTTGTAAACAAGAAAAACACGAACAGATTCTACGACTGTCATTTTGTGTTCTTTTGTGCAATGTAATATGCCTCGGGAACCAAGCGATATAATATAATTTATTTATCACCATCCCAATATAAATTCTTATTCCACACTACAGAATTGTGAATGATTTTCTGTTCACCGGAGATTCGACTAGATCATTTCTGGGAGCGTTGAACAAATTCTTTGGAACTCTACTACGGTCTCATTCAAAAGAACTGGAACCTCTTTATCCATTTTGCTGAATATCATGGGAAATAATGCATCCAGAGCTGCGTTACCAGTTGCAAACGGGAGGCTACCAGATCGGTGTGAATTTAACTCATCTTCCCATTAAGTTGGAAAGTTATGTTGGAGGTCGTACCTACACGTTTCCCTGAAACGCTTCCCACTGTCTCCCATGCAGATCATTCATTCGGAAAGACGGAGAACTCATTCCATCATGAAATTTAATTTGACGCACCTATTAAATCACTTCCAGCTTTATTTCTTCATTTCTGAAATCAAGTGTCGGTTCACAATGAGAAATATTTCCTATGCGTAAGAGAATTTTTTTACCCAAATCTCAGGAAAGCGTATTTTCTTCCGATTTCGGTCAAAGGTTCTATCAGCCGTGATTGTGAGTTTCATGGTAAGCTACTGCCGCACGTATACGCTCAACATGACTTTCAATTCGTGGTGAGCGGAAAACATTTTGTACCACTTTCGTACATTTCTAACGCCTTCTGACCGCTGAGCTTGACGTTTAGGTCGCAAAAGTTTATTCACCAGTCAGGGTGCTCTGACGATGTCACCTCGACTGATGGTTAAACGGTAGCTACCTTAATCCCGAGCTCAGTGATCAGAAGCCGTCAAAAACTTAACCTGAACTACAGCCAACACAAATTTTCAAAAATATTGACAAATTTGTACACTGTGTGGACGAATTTTAAAGCTTGCCTGACTGAAGTAACAGTTGTGCCTCTAGGAGCACGGTAAGAAAAAACTTAGAGGTTTACTACCGAAACAAGAACCCAATTGGCGGTATATACGGACAATAATATAAGTTGCCCTTTTATAGCTTCATTGAGGTCACTCGTTTGTACATTTGGTATACACTCATTTAAATTCAGTGCTGCTAGGGTTATTAGCACGGAACAAACGGCACTGTTCATTCGAGTAAACGATTATAGAGAAGCACTTTCTATGGGTAGACGACGCTAGCTTTAGGACAAGTGAGACGGACCAAAATAATTAATAAAAAAGAATGATAAATAAAGAGCTCGCGTCATTTTATCTTTTGGCCCACAGTGCCCATCCAACGACCGTGCGGAGGCCAGTAGTAATAATTTCCTTCTTCTAACGAATAGCCTGTTATCGACTCACAGCTAACCCGCGTGGGACCCGTCCTGCTGTGTTGCTAGGACATTTCAAATTGTATCCGTACAAGCTCGCAGGTTGTTAACAGACCGACTGGAATAATAAACCTTAAGCAGCACGAGAGTTTCCCTGAGTGTGCTTGAAGTTCTCTGCAAGATAAGCGGTGCTTGCAATAAAATCGCAAAATGGTCCCAAACAGGCCTCAGTTATTCTCGAAAACGAAACAGAATAACCTAGATGAAACAAATAGCAGTCCAGTCAACAAAATGGTCCCAAAAATCTTCAATATGAATATCTCAAAACTGCCCCTTTTGAAACAACGCTAAGATGTTTTTGGGCCAATTTTGCACCCACCAAGGGTGCAGTGGCTTATATTTATTAAAATAATTTTCTCGCAACCTATACTATCTTAGTTTATCTCGGGATATTGATATACTAACCACCATCAACTTCCGTTTGAGAAAAAACGTGATTTGTAAACATCCGCAGAAATCATTTGACGTTTTAGGTAATTCCCGATGCCAAATATCCTCGAACGTTATAATATTTTTCAAAGAAATAAGTGTATACTTCTTTTTACCTCTGATTATACTAAAAGTAACTGGGAAATTTTTCTATCTATACTAAATAGTAAAAAACGGTCCCAATAGGTCCACTAAGTGACAGTTATAGGACTACCTAAGCAGAACAGGGGAAACACGGCTCTCCTTTGAGTTTCCCCCAGATGGATACTTACAATTTTTTTAACAAACAAGGTCATTTTTTCTTTTGAACATCCAAAATAATGTTATTATACAAGATAGTCTTAAGTACGAAGCAAGTGTTAGTTTATTCACCGTGATACTGCTTGTCCAGTGTGTGAAGTCTTTTCTACCTTTCAACATAAGACGATAAGATAACATACCCGTGATGTGACCTTTCACCGTATGAATCCGCACGATTGTCTGCAGAATATTAGTTAGTACTTTATGTTTTTTAGGTGACTCATCCAGCATGAATATTCTGGTGAATGTCACCTGTTAGTCTCCTGAACATACCGTAGAGTGACAGCCAAGCTTAGACGTACCTTATTTCAAGTAACACCATTACCAACGCTGTTGAGCCCTTCTCAACGGAACTCTGGGGCAGCGTTCATCAATGATAGCTTTCAGAAAAAAGAATCAAAAGCTTTTTGGAATAAAAGGTTCATAGGAACAATGAATACGAGTCAATTTTATAAATATGACCAGGGTTTTCATGTAATAGGGCTATTTTTGTTTCTCAAAGTACCGTTCATCTGTTTACAAATGTGGGTAAGTCACTGGGTATACTTGGAAGAATGGTGAACATTACAAGAGTAGAATAAGCAATAAAACAAGTTTCACGTAAATGGCGAGAAAAATCCGATTCTGTGAGTTCATTTCATGCACTGAGCGCCCAATCCTATCAAAATTGGAGTTCATTTGCTCTTCTGAAAGCATTTCAATGGAACGCCCAAAGCGTCCATGGGAACGCTCAACCGTATCTTCAGTGAGATAGTGTGCTGCTTAAAAATAACGCAAGGGAGATGGTCAGATATGAACCTGGGAAATGCTAGCTGGAACCATAACCTTGTTTTGTAATGGCGTAATAATAAATTTCTGTTTCTATCAGCCAACAATAAATGGTTTTTAACAGATGGCAACTCACTGCTGCTGACGTTTTCCATCTTCAGTACGTACCTGAGCCCAATATGTTAGAATAATTTCGTGCTGATAAACTCCAGCACTCATTGTTCATGTTAAGCAGTAACATAACTTAGAGTTAAAACATGATTAGGTTACCGGGATACGAGTCAAGCGCACTATCTGGGTTCAACGCTAATCGTTGCTTGAGTATGTTTCAGTCATAGTTACTTGAAGTTACGGTGAGATAGACCCCCAGGGGACTCAACGAGAGACTCGTGCTGCCTGGATAAGTGTTTTTTATTTTTGTTTTCACTCAGTGGGCAATAGCGAAGTCAAAATATGCCAAAAGCTTAGCGACTTCTGGCTGCATTTGTCAACTTTATCGTTTAAGCTCCAATGACTGGTTGATTTTTGGTTCGGACGAAGTCATCTGCAGTCTCTGGCCATTTTTTGGGCCTCAGACTATTATACATGACAACAAAAGTGAACTTGACACAGTAAGTCCCACTGGTCCGCCCACGATGTGACAGAATTACCAGGAATGTCACTGGAACCCGGTTTAAATCAGGCACATTTTTCCGAGTAAAGTAGGATATTTCATACCTTTTATGGCTCATTATTCCATTTTAACGGCCTCTGAAGGATTCTTGAGACCACGGATCGTCTGACGTAACATATAAACGACAGAGACAAAGGAATTGTCGGAAGAGTTTAAATACAACCCAGTCCCCAGCTAGCGAATAATTTCCAAACCCGCAAGCAAGCAGTTGGGTGGGCAATCTAGTAAAGTAGCTGGACAGCTTGTGCTTTTACGCCAAACAAATAATTTCAATCGAAACACATAAATATCCATCAGTAAATGCTGTTCACCCTGATGTATCAATGAAAAAAATACCGAGTTGATGTATTTCCGTCCATGAAGGAAATAATAGTTGATTCACGCAGCATGCTTAACTCAAACAACACATAACACTACCGGTTGCTTGCGTTCGTGCGGCAGCTTTTGGTAAACGACAGCAACTGCTGCCTGTGCCGTAAATTTGAGGCCCTTATATATTTTCTGGTAAACATTAGCCTTTGGTATAATTATATTTATTTTTTAAACTGTTTATTTTTTCATGATACCACTTCAACCTCCACTAACGGCGATTTTGTGGAAAATGTTTTACTTAACGTGGTGTCTCAAGTTTTGTGAAACAGTTTGACAGCTAAAAATTATTCTGCGACCTCAAGTGAGTTCACTGCCGAGGGAACCCTAATACACGATATTATCGTTGGTAAGTCATAGATCTTTCTAAAACTGCCTTAGACGCTATAAGCAAAAAGCATCAATTTTTAGAAAAACAAGCAACAGTCGCTACGTGACACAGCCAAGAATGACAATACAGGCCACTTTTTGCGGTAAGTTCGCACATTTATTTTCAGGCTAACTATCCATTTAATAAGAAACTGGAAGAAGGAAGCACCGAAAACCAGGCTTAAGAGATGAACCTAGGCAAATAACTTTGATGTAAAAAATTTCAATAACTTTTGTAAAAAAACAAAAAAACTCCGTTTACTGCATTTTGCATTTGTGAATCGGTTAAATATATGAAACGAGAAAGAACTAGGTTAAAAAGACAACCCAGTAAGCAAAAAAGTCCCATAAATGCCCCAAATTAGTCCTAGAGTAGTTGAACTTTTGTCTTTTTTGAAAAATATCGGGGAAATTCTGGGATTGTTCCTAAACACACTGAGATTGCAAAGGTTCATGTTCAATGTATATTTATGGTACTTCTGAACTACTTTATTTTGTCCTGAGATATTAGTTACTGAACTTTTTATTGGTTTTCATTGTGGGGGGAGTAACTGGATTTGTAAACATCCTGGAACGTTACTCATCAGGATCCGGGTACTTTCCGGTGCACCATATCTTCACAAAATTTAGTATTTCACAGAGAATTCAAGGTGTACTTCCACGGTTAGGAATATTCTTAAAGTAAGAGACAGAATTCTTTAGCGTACACCACATTATGAACTTGGTTCCAAAACAGTACCTTAGGGAACATTTTAGGACTAAGTGGTCTCTTTTTGTGCTGACTGGGCTGACAAACTACAGTGTCTTTCAAAAAAGCAAAATCCTTTTTCTTTAAGTAAGGCTATTCTAAATCTTACGACATGAAGAAGCTCATCCCAAGAGTTATTAAAAAGTAGCCCCTCGGTGGGTTTTTGGGACTGAAACTTACTGTTCCGTACTAAATGGGTACAAATATGTACGAGAAAAATATGATTGCTTAGTTGCGAGTACAACTTAAGCTGAAATAATGGAAATCGAAAAACTACTGTCAATGGTAAAATTATAGGATAATAGAGAAAAAGCCACTCATATACGTATTCCTCTTGATTTGCCTTGATCTCAAGCGCTGATGAACCCACACTTCGTATGTTTGTTTATGATACACATGGATTTCTCTACAAGCCATTCACTACCATTATTGTCATCTGATGGTTGTATGATAGTTAAATTGATCAAATAACCATTGCCAGCAACAACCATTTTATGATCATAGACTGATTGTCACTGAGGGCTTCCAAGCCAACAGTTGCAACCTAATCACCGATAAATGCGGTCAACAAATTCCACACAGTCTGGGCCAAATCCGCACAGACACATTATAGCCTACCAAAATTTAAAAGTAAAGTAAGTAACTTGATGCGTTCAAAAACAGTCCCAAAATGTTCCTGAGGTGCTTCAAACGGGACTGATTTGGAACCTTCGAGAACTACCGTGTTTACTAGATACCTAATCGCATTTCACTTACATTATTCTGTTTGTTTTTTCAATTCCACATATAATAATGTTCTACGGACAGAATTTGAATATTTTCATAGATTTTGTTTCCGTCAGTCAGACAATATCCCTTTGTCTACAAAGATCAAACAATGCAAACTTTGATTCCAGTTACACAACTTCATATAACATCTGTACTTCATTTTTACAGACCACGCCCTCAAAAGGATCTGGAACACCATATGAAAGGAGCAAATTGCGAAAACTGAACAATCGCCAGCTTTTTTCATGTGCACATTCTATTTTATCATGATATACTTTTTTCAATTGATGTAATGTCGTTCTTCTTTCATGTATCGGTAATTTATTGGTTAGGTTTTGTTCGAAGAACATACAAACTTGAGGTTGAATGACGAAAGGAATTGCAAATAAACTGCAGAAAGAGGGTTCAGTGACCTGGAGATGACTAAGCTTGAATGAGTGAATTTGGGACCAAAATTACCATAGACAAACATGAACAATTAGCACTTAGCTCTAAACAGTTCGTATGTTGTTTGATACCACAGGACTGTTCGTTATTTGTCTGCCAAGCCAGCAAAGTAGTCCCAAATTAGTCCGAAAATATTCCTGAATAAGTCACAAATTCGTCTCAATTTAGTTCCGTTTGAAACACCCCGGGGACATTTTTGGGACTATTTTTGAACACATTGAGAATGCAGCAGCCCAAGTGCTTTACTTTGAATTTTCGGTAAACTCTATTACGTCGCCACGTCTTGAGGTACTATTTGATGAACTTCCGTTAGTTTTTATTATGCAAAATAACATGAACTGTGAACACCATCGAAAATTACTTGGCACGGCTCGAGTACTTCCTGTTGCCCAACACCCATATAAAACGTAGCATTTTACAAAGAAGCCAAGGCCTACTTCCATATTATGAAACGAACTAGAAGCAACGAGCGGAACTCTCCAACTTATACCACATTATCAAAATAGTCCCTTGAGGGACATTTCAGACCAGTCCAAAACTAATGGCGTGACAGAAAACTTTTCTCAAACTAATTACTATAATATAGTCCCCCGCAGGACTATGTTGGGACTAAAATACGCACCTCTATGTTGACTGGGTGCTTTCTGTAAAAATAATTGGTTTTCGTCAACTGAAAACACATTTTCGGCCGCTCTACTTAAGGGCGGTTGAATCTTCAGCTCTCTTAGCGGGTATCATGTCCGGCCTTGACCTTTTACATAAAAGAGATCGACACTGTTTCAATACAAACCATCCTACGCCTAACCCACTGAATTTTACCGTCTTTAGGCAACGGTGCAAACTTTTAGTTTGTAACCCGTTTCTTAGGCCATTTTCGAGATCCAGATGTTACTTGGTATCCGGAGTACCAAAATTGGGACAATTTGGCGCGTTTTTCAAGCTTTGGGCGCCCCCAATGCTACCTTAATTGCGAGCCAGATCCAGCCCTTCGGACCCTTGTAGCACCCAGCCCGTTCGTAACATCGGTTTTCAGTCTGTTTCAGGTCGGTTTATTTAGTAGCATTTTATGCGGATGAACAATGAATTATTGCAAAGGAAATTGATGACCGAAGTAATGTTCAATGCTTAGTTAGCGTTGTATTTAAATGTATTGGTTTAATTCATCGAAATATCCTGAAAATCTAAGTAAAGATAGCCCCATTTTATTCCCTCGAAATGGGTAAAATAACGATAATTATTCGGAAAATCAGAAATTAGAAAATAGAAATGAGCATCGTAATACGTATTTCGGGTTGTTGAAAGAAATTAACGAAGCATGTCACGTATTTCAAAAGATTCGCAAGAACCGCTCGAAAACCGGCCAGAAACCGCTCCGAAACCGATAGGTTTCGGAGCTATTGTAGTGCTACCAATAAAGCACTCGATGACGAAGACTAACAAATTTGTTTATTTGAACAATGACCGTTTTTGGTGGCGCCACTTGCTCCGCCTGTGTACGTCGTCTACACGCCGTTGCGCTCCTCCAATACACACGTTGTCCCGCTACAGCGTTTTGAGTTCGGCTTCGCGCGCTGCCGAGTATATTCGCTATCGCGTCACATACCGAGGACCACGGGCTATAGACTCTATACGGGAGCAGGTCCTGACTTAACTGAGATAAATCCTAAACTATCTTTACTTAGATTTTCAGGATATTTCGATGAATTAAACCAATACATTTAAATACAACGCTAACTAAGCATTGAACATTACTTCAGTCATCAATTTCCTTTGCAATAATTCATTGTTCATCCGCATAAAATGCTACTAAATAAACCGACCTGAAACAGACTGAAAACCGATGTTACGAACGGGTTGGATGCTACGAGGTGCCCTATCCCGATTAAGTGTACGTTACATTCGCTCCCCGGGACTCTTGAAATGCAACGATATGGGTGAACTGCGACGGATTGGAAAGCTTGTCTCATTGTGCAATCCGTGTGCACCGCGCTGCAACGCGATGATGAAACATATAGTTTTTTATAAGTGAAAAGACGATTTGATTCTACTAAACTTTCTCGGATCTGATAACATGGCAGAATTCATCTGGAATAGCACACTGGAAAGTGCTCCTCATAGGGCCTCGAGACTAAAATCGCACCCCCATGAATACAGCTGCAGCAATTGCTGGAGAAGACGTTTGTCCTGGGGTACCTGGATTCTTTAATCTCAAATGATCGCATTTTGTTTCGGACGATATATTGCATATAATTCCGTGTTCTCTCGCGTATCCAAGACCATAACTTGACAGCCACGCAATTACTCCCACGAAAATGTCAACTTAAACAGTTGCTCACTCCAGTTGTCATGCCGTCAAGGCCACGTTCGAGGAATTCAGTTTAGTTCAGTTCAGTTTGCACGGATCGTTGTGTTGTCCTCGAGTTTTCCGTGGCTCCTTGCACTGATCTTTGAGCGTTCGGTCAGTAAGGTAGGATTCATTTTGGCAGACATGTTTGCTGACAAAAATACCTTACCCTTTTCGTTCAGTTCAACTTCAATTCATTTCGGCTCCAGGAAATAAAGGAGGGATGCCTGAATGTCCAGCCTCTTGCACTGGTGAACTCCCTGTGTCTCCCACTGCCCAGAATATTGGGAAAGATGACTTTTCTTCAATACTTGGCTATAATCAGGGAGGGTTCAGTTTAGCCTCCAATCCCCTTCCTCCCCAACAATTTTCCTGATCACACCTGTTAGCTGCACACACCTCACAGTCAATCTCCCCGGTAATAAGGCTGGTATTGTAAGGAGTGTTTGGTACCAGGTAGGGGTTCCACGAGGGTTGAAGCGGAGGGAGCCGATCAGTCATCCGCAAATACGGTAGTAGATTCCTTGCTCTACCTCTCCAAATACAGTCATCCACACCTTATCTAATCTTCTTTTGAACTCTGTCACTGAGGTTGCGCTTATCACTGCCACTGTCAGCCTACTCCAGTCATTATCTACCCCAGCTGCAAAAGACTGAATTCTGGTTTGAGTCAAGGTTCCCTGTTTCCTAATTGTCAACATATGCCCTCCTATGTTGCAAATCCATAGCGGCTCAAATAAGGCCCCTCTGTGACCTCGTGCTTATGCGAATCCTTTTATTATTTTGGAGGCCCCTATGAGGTCACCTCTACTTCTTCTTTCTAAAGAAAATACCCTAGTTGGTCAAGCCTGTGCTCGTGGCACAAATGTCCGTATTCGGCGAACCATCAAGTGGGTCACCGTTGAGGCTGCTCTGGAGCCCTGATGTCCCTCACCAAATATGGCCTCCACCCTTGGACCGTTTTCTAGGTGAGATGCACAACGGCAGTAAGACCCTCGGCTTCCCAGGCCTGACCGCTCTACTTAGCTGGTGCAGGGCTGTACGCTCTCTCTGCACTACTTGGTGACTTGACTTAAGGCCAGGTGTTACCATGATCCCTGGGTCCCGGGCTTCTTTGATCTGAGCTAGCACCCCCGATTGTCTGGCGGCCCCATATATCGAGTGGGCTGTGGTCCTTCCCCTTTGAAGAGATGTTGGCATTTGCTCAGTTTGGGGAGAAAATCTCACTCTGCTGATCACAGCTACACCCTGTTAAGGTCATGCCGAACAGCAGCACCATCTGGTGCTGCTACCACCTTGAGGTCGCCCGTGAACGAGAAACGAGGGTTCCACAACCCGTCCGCCATATCGGTAGTGTACATCAGGAGCAACAGTGGACCGAAGACTGGCCCTCGCGGAATGCCACTATGCAGTGGCCCATTTTCCGACAAGCTGCCTTCTACTCTCACTCGGAAAACTCCCTCCTTTATGCTTTATACGATCCTCCGCTGTATTTTCGCCGTAGGTTGAAACCATTCCACCTTTGCTTCGAGCAGCCTGTGGTCAACCGAATCACATGCCTCTTGGAAATCCGGATAACAGACTTCCACGCGTCCTCGATTCACTTGACTGGTAACCTCATCCAAGTAGCTTATTAGGTTGAAGAGACAAGAGCTCCCGCGACAAAACTCTGGCTGGTTGGCAGTCACCAGCTTGTTCCTCCCTAACTGTCCCACTATTCCACCTCGTGGTATTCTCTCGAGAGTTTTAAACTTCATCGACATCAATTTATTCGGTCTGTAACCGGTACGTATGTCCTTTTCTCCACTTTTATAAACGGGGGTGATGACCCAGACAGACCAGTCTTTAGGTGGCACACTCTTGTCTACTGATGGGTTGAACAGCTTAGCCAGTGTTTCAGCCAAAACGGACGCTAGTGGCTTCAGCATCACTGGTTGATGTCGTCCGGCCACGACGCTTCGGATACTTCTAGCTGCTTCAGGTTATTAGACACCACTCCGGCGTTGACTTATCAGTCCTGCATTTCCGAGACTTCACTGCCCCTAGTCGTAGGTGACCTTTGAGCACCCTAATCCATTCTATACGCCAGCTGAAGGAATTCCGGCAGTTTCTCTACTTCTTCCATACTGTTTGGTGGCCGCACTCCTTGTGAGTTCCTGACCCCGCCTATGGCTCTCCTCAGTGCTACCTAAGATTGAAAGTCGTTGTAGTATGCTTTCGGTTTGCTTTTGATGTTCCGCGCAATGCCTTCCTCATAGTTGTCCCTGCAATGCTTCCATACCTGAGATGGCCTGCTTCGCGCAGCCTTGAACTGTAGGAAGGCCCGGCAGCAGCTGACGCTTCTGAACTTTTTGAATTCTTTTTACTTCTGTATTATGGACTTTCTCAGCCGCCTCGTCCATCAAGAGGGCAATCCGTTTCGTCTGACTCTTCAAGGTGGTGCGACCGCCAATGTTATTTCCTGCAGTCCAGATTCAACTCCACTGGCGTTCTACTTCGTAGTCATAGCTCACCCCTCCCAACCTATCCAAAGGCTCAGTTCTACCATGCTATTGTCTTCCTTCTTTGGGAAGTTCATTCCGTATTTATCGGGCTCAATTAGTCCCCTAAGGTTTAGCCTGAACTGGAGTATGCCATGATCACTCTTACCTTTGGGTTCCCTGACTTCTGGACGTCCTAGCTCATTCGGAGCTCCGGTCATTACCAGGTCGAGGATTGACCGCGGCTGATCAAATCGCCATCTCGTCTTTCGATTACTGTGTTAGGCAAGAGCCTTTACGTGGATTAGGTGGATTATCCTCTCCCCAGGTGTGCCTTCTGGGGCCGTTTCTGAGGATTAATCTACTTCGTGTGCTTGGAAGTCACCATAACAGGTAACTTCCTTCCATCTCTGGCTTCCATGGTGATGAACTCAGGCAGATCGCCGTCCTCGGAACCTTCAGCTCCTTGGACCCAATACACGCAAACGGCTGACGCTTTCGTCTTGCCGGTAGCCGTTTTAGCCTTTACCGCTTGTAAGCTGGGCTTTACATGTCGACTGCCCTCAGAGCTTTCAAAATGCTCAGTTAGGAAGACTTCCCGGCGGACCGTCCAGCCTACCAACCCTAAAGTCCGAGGAGAAGTTTGAGATCAGTTTTTCGTCGCTTTAACCTGGTCTTAGCCACGTTTCAGTAATTGCTATCACATCTTCTCCCCTGTGTGCTAGGTTTGAGCTGAGGCCATTTGCTACCCATAATTGCAGCATTGGTGTAGGCTGCGATCATCGCAACACCTCTGTCTATTTTCCAGCTTTTCCTAGATGGTGGGTGCCTGGGTCCTGAGCCGGAGTCTACGGACCTCCTTTTCGCATCACTGTTGGGTTTTCTGAGCTACCGTCGATCAGTGCCTCTTCCAGCTCCTGAGTTGTTTTTCCCATCACCGTCATTCTAGTCTCGGTGTGAGCAAGTTCTTTTGATTCTCCCCTCTCGGAGTTGCTATAGTCCAGTCCTTCAATAATGGGGCTGGGCAATGCTTTCTCTTCCCAGATCATGGGCTTCGTGGTGTTTAGCTCCATTACTTTGCTTCCGTTCACTCTCGAAGACTTCAGAAATGCCGTGTTAAAAGCCGGAGTTCGGGTTTTTCGCCCTTCTCTGACCGATAACAGTTACTTCGTTGCCGAGCACTACACCTAATTCTCCCTTTGAGATCTTCCTGAAAATCCCGGCTGCGGCTAAAAAGGCTTTTTGTGACAAGGGATAGCAAACTCAACAGGCATAGATCTTAATTCGCACCTTTTAGAGTCAGTTTGCTTCTTTTCACGGCCCCGATCTCACAACTCTTTTCACGCCTACGTGCTCGTGAACTTCCACCGCCCGGAGAATGTTGAACTGATGGTATCTCGTTGTCCTGTCCGCCTGCCTACAATTTTCACGAACGGTCCCGGAATTTTGTTAGCTAGAGCATTCCGGTTCCATCCCAGAACAATGTTACTGTTTTCTCCAACTCGTCCAGGATTTTAATGATATCAACCGTGTCTCGCTCTTGCTTGCCTACCCGCTCATTTAGGACATTTATTTTCTCTATCCCATCATGAGTTAGCATCGTAGCAGCCGCTCGCTTTCCCAGCTTTGCCCTGGTGTTCTTCGGTTTGCCAGGAATCGCATCATGTCGGTAGCAGTCCTTAATTGGTGCCAACCTTTCTTCTGGGAGTTGATATACTTCTGCCTTTTTCTGCTGACCTCTGCCTCACCAGTGGCTTAAATAGCTTTCCCGATTAGTTTTTGCATTGGAGCATATCCAGCGAAGCCTATCTTATCTACGGTACAGCTGATAGTATTTCCTGTTTGTCCCCGCGCACTTGTTGTGGAACCATGTTTAACAGGTGTTACACTGTGCTCCCGCAGTACCTGCCGACCTATTCCCCCAAGAGCACGTAGGCCTTGCACCCCATCAGCTCGGTCTCGCGTTCTGCGTGTTATGGGATTCTTGGTCTCCAATTTGCCCTTGTTGCCAGTCTTACCGAAAAAGGGGAAAAAATGGTGATCTTGCTAAACTAAATGATATCGGATGAGACTGATTTCAGATTGGGATCGACCAATAACGAGAAGAATGACCGATTGGTATGTCGCGACAAGCCGGCTCACCTAATTGTGGATTTTGACTGGGCGCCATCCATTATGTTTGCTTTTCTTGCTGTCGTCGGCTTGGTGTAATTTCTTTGTGCTCGTTAGTTTGTGTCCTATGTTTTTGCCTATTTGGCATGCAGCGTTCTTCTTCCTCTCTTCTGCCTGTATTTTCCGCTCCAAGAGTGCCTTTTGTAGTATACGACTGTCTCCTAGTGTCGTTGTTGGTGGAGGAGAAAGGCCAATCGCCTAAGCCCATGCCGTTCGGAACCCTCAATGCTCCGAAGGCCCCTTTCAAGTCACTCTGGTCTCTAAGACGTTCAAAAAAGAAAAAGCTAACTTCTTTGCTAAAACAGTGGCCATTTTATGGACACCATTTTGGGCTTATTTCCTCTACGACCTCTTCTGACTTTTGTTTCCAATTTAGCCTTTTTTTGGTTGCGTACTTTTGAATAAACTGTCCTTCTCGAGGTTTGCGTCGGCATAGGTTACGAATAAATTTCTCTTTCGGCACCCACTGACGGTACACACACTTGGTTAGCTTTCCACTTCACAGAAGCTTTTCTTTGGACTCGCTAACTTTTCCTGTTGCCACTGCGCCGATGTCACGACATACAGAATACTTTATCGCGTCTGACCATTGGCCCAAATCTTATCTGTTCACCAGATGGAGGGGATTTCGTTGGTAAATCTCTTTGGGGCCTTATAAGAGACAACTTCAAAAGCCGCGCTCAGAAGCCTTCTGAATCTATGAGGTAATAATTAGACTTCTTACCCTGGCTGGCTATCACTCTAGCTGCAAGCAGCTGCGAAACCTCCTGAATTTTCCGCCTCTCAGATAATAAGGCCGCCCCTGAACACAATATTCAGAAGAAGCCGGTCCACAACCATGTGGAATAGTATGGAGAACCCTGGTTTCTGCGTACAAAGGTATTATGCAACCCAGCTATTAAATCTGACAACATGTGTAACTCTGTGGCATTGTCTTGAAAGCTAAGATCCCGCCGGATCATCACACCTTGATCTTTTACCACCGACTCCTTTCGAAACCGAACACTACCCGGTCCGGTTACCACGGTAGCCGCAACTTCTGGTTTAGCGAGATTCAAATGTGCATCACACTGATCCGCCCATCTGAGAACAGCATCTACGCTGAATCGCCCCCCTTCGTCTTCACACCACCTGCGAAAACTGAACACTGGTGGCCCAAGGACGGTAACCCTCCCTGATCCCGACAGATAACCATCCGCTTCGAAGCAGAAATCAAAGTTCCCACGAGAAAATGTTTCGTCCAATCACCCGCCTTCCAAATTATCCCATAGGTCTGCAAGTGGTAGTCCAGCGGACGATTTTACAGATTCGAAAGCCCTACTGAAGTCCAAACAACAAACCTCCACCGCCGTGCCTCTATCTATTCTTCGCATGATCGCGTCTAAGGAGGTTATCAAGTTTATCAAACACCATCTTTCTTAAAAAGCAGGCTTCACCGGTTTGTTGGAAACCAGGTGCAAGCAAAATTGTCTTCCGACTATATGTTATCAGCACCTAAACCACGCTAACGCCAGGCTAGCCGGTCTATAACTCTCCGCACTTTGTCAGGGCCACCTCCTATTTGGTACCACAACATTTGTCTAACGCCGGTCCTCAGTGCCATCACCTGACCTGCGCTACACCGGGCCTCTATTTTCCCTAGGTTATGTTTGGTTTTTATGTTCATGAAGCTTATAACCGTCTGTCATTTAGCTAGAAAGGCGTAAGAAAAATACCCAAAATTTTCTACGTAGCTTTACACTCTCGAAAAGTTCAACTTGCTGACCCATAATCTTTCCCTCTTCTTCACATTATCTCCCGAACTACTAATGGAAGCTCTGTAGCGGTTGCCATCTTCGTTCATACTTTTACCACGTTTATTGTTTAACTGAACGCTGACTGCCAAGCGCGGTGGCCATTTGACCGTTGCTCTTGCGCACGCTCTCACGCACGCTCCCAAATACACGCTAACCACTATCTCTCCCAATCGCCTTCTCGTTCTCACGGGTCGTGGAGAATACTGTTCTGGTTAACATATTTGTGCAGTGCCGCACATTA
The DNA here is from genome assembly GCA_948099385.1 of Fasciola hepatica. NCBI lineage: Eukaryota > Metazoa > Platyhelminthes > Trematoda > Plagiorchiida > Fasciolidae > Fasciola > Fasciola hepatica. The sequence continues at coordinate 13,090,150 of CANUEZ040000019.1, forward strand.
GAGTAACGTGCAGGTGGTCCACGCAGTACAAAGGACCGAAGCACGCGTTTACTAAGGAAACCGCGAAGTAAGGTTTAATCAACCTTACAATTGGTGAGCCTGACGTGATCCTCAGGTCACGTGAGTTTCCTTGTTTTCTACCGTTCAAGGTCCCGTCTGCGTACGTTTTTGTGTGTTTTATTGTTTCCCTATCTTGATTTTTTTTTGGTTGGTTTACCAAATAATTTTTTTTTCTCGTCCATACATATTTTGTGTCTAATTCGTCGTAATTTTTTTTTTTTTCGCGAAGACTGTAGTGCCCCATTGGTCGTTGATTTCTTTTCCCGTCTGTATTCCATAAAGTAATCGCTATGTCTGCCGAACGGAAATCCTGCTCAGACCCCACCGTTGGGGCCATCACGCTGCACATACCGGCATTCACACCTGCTGATCCAGAACTCTGGTTCACGCTGGTTGAGTTAGAATTCGAAAACTGCCGTATAACCAGTGACGCCAGCCGTTTCAGGTGGGTAGCAGGCCGCCTCCCGCCAGAGGTCACAATGCAAGTAAGGGACGTAATAATCTCTTCCCGAAGCTATGAGGCTTTAAAGGAGGCTGTCATTGCCCGCACGACCCCAACGCAAGACCAACGTATGCAACAACTTCAAAACGTTGAGCTTGGAAGTAGGAAGCCCTCCGAACTGCTGCGTGAGATGCAGCGCTTGAGAGGACCGACAATAGGTGAGGACCCGCTCTTGAGGGAACTTTGGCTGCAGCGTTTGCCGCATAACATTCCAGTTTTACTAAGTGCCGCGCGCAAATGCTCGCTAGAGGAAACTGCAGCGGTAGCTGATGACATTATGTCACGATACAACCCCGCTGTAGCTGGAGTAACCAGGCCGTCCGTCGCAACGGTGCCTGCCTTGCCAACATCTAACGAACTCGCATCAGTTTTGTCTAGAATTGACGCGAGCCTGCAACGCCTAGCAGTTAGAAGTGGGTCACAGGAGCGGCACCGCGCACGCTCACCTAGGCTCCATAGTCCGTCATTGCGACGCCGTTTCGTCGGTTCTTCAAAAGAAGGATATTGTAAGTACCACAGTCGCTTCGGTGAGGGAGCCAAACGATGCGAACGAGGGTGTACGTTTCCCGGTGCTCATCAGGGAAACTAAACCCCCGGCCCGTGGTGGCGACCCACGAAGCCGGGTATCACACCAATAGTCGTCTTTTGAACGTAAGGGACATCATTTCAAATAACCTATTCCTTGTAGATACCGGTGCCGAAGTGAGCGTCCTCCCCCGAGCGAAAGACGACAATAGCACACCGCAGGCCCAAACACTACGCGCTGCCAATGGCACGGCCATCCCAACGTTTGGCCAGCGGTCGCTCACCTTAAACTTGGGTTTAAAGCGTAATTTTCGTTGGGTATTCATCATCGCCGACGTCCCGTACCCAATTCTGGGCATTGACTTCCTGCAGCACTTTGACTTGTTAGTTGATGCACGGCGCCGCAGAGTGGTGGATCGTCAGACCACTCTCGCCGTTGCGGGTCATAATTCGCGAGTGAATCACGTCACGCCGTTTTACGTTCAACCACCGGCACACCAACCTTATGGCGAACTCATCGCCGCCTACCCGGCCATGTTTCGGCAGGCCGGGCCTCTCCCAGCAGTGACCACCAGTGTCACTCACCATATCGATACTAAGGGACCCCCAGTGTTCAGTAGGCCGCGTCGGTTAGCACCAGACAAGCTTCGTGTTGCACAGGCCGAATTCGAACATATGCTAGAACTGGGTATAATACGCCCTTCTAGTAGCCCTTGGGCTTCCCCCTTCATATGGTTCCTAAGGCTAGTGGCGACTGGCGACCCTGTGGTGATTACAGAGCGCTTAACAAAGTCACCGTCCCGGACCGATACCCGATTCCCCATATACAGGATCTTACTTCGTCTTTATCAGGTTGCTCCATCTTCAGCCGTATCGATTTGGTTCGGGCGTACAACCAGATCCCGGTAGCAGAGGCCGATATCCCTAAAACTGCCGTCACTACACCTTTCGGGCTGTTCGAGTTTCTGCGAATGCCGTTTGGACTCAGCAATGCAGCCCAGACCTTTCAACGGTTCATGCACGAGGCAACTCGTGGTTTGGAAAATGTCCACGTATACTTGGATGATATTTTGGTGGCGAGTTCTTCAGAGCAAGAGCACGCTACGCACTTACGAGCACTTTTCGAACGCCTTAGCCAGCACGGCGTTACGATCAATATCGCGAAATGCGAATTAGGCCGGTCTGATATCACTTTCATAGGACATTCTATTTCATCCTCGGGTATCCGCCCTTTGTCAGATAAAGTTTCCGCTATTCGCGACTACCCTGAACCCCAATCTTTTCGCCAGTTGCGTCAGTTTGCCGGTCTGGTGAATTTCTACCGCCGATTTATTCCTCACTGTGCGGAAATGATGCAACCCCTCACCGACCTGTTGCGCGGAGGTAAGCGGAAGTTCGTGTTTCCCGACACAGCACAAGCTGCATTCGCCTTGGTCAAAGATGCTGTCGCCAACACAGCACTCCTTACCCACCCTGACCCTTTGGCTCCTATTTCGGTAGTGACGGATGCCTCGGACACAGCGGTTGGAGCAGTACTGCAACAGTACGTAGATGACTCTTGGCAACCTTTAGCATTCTTCTCCAAGCGCCTACAACCCGCGGAATCAAGGTACAGCACGTTCGGTAGAGAGTTATTAGCCATCTACTTGGGAATTCGTCATTTTCGACATGCACTCGAAGGCCGTTCGTTCACGGTGTTTACAGACCACAAGCCTTTGGTTTACGCACTGAAGTCAGCTTCCGATCGATACTCACCACGCGAGATTCGCCACTTAGACTTTGTCTCACAGTTTACTGTGGACATACGACACGTCTCTGGGGTACTTAATCCCGTCGCAGACGCCTTATCGCGCGTATATCAACTAAGTCTGTCACAAACGCCTAACATCAACTTAGACGCAATGGCACAGGCTCAAACTATGGACCCTGACATCGAACAGCTTAGACAAAACGGTTCTTTGAGTTTAACCACAGTGCCTATCCCAGCTTCCCAGAATACCATCGTGTGCGATGTGTCGCAAGGTCGCCCTAGGCCAGTAGTTCCTGCTGCCCACCGGTATCCTACGTTCATGACACTCCATAATCTGGCTCATCCGGGTGTGACTGCCTCGGTGAAACTGATAACTGAGCGTTTTGTTTGGCACAATGTCAAACGCGATATCCGTCAATGGGCTCGTGCTTGTCTGCAGTGTCAACGTGTTAAGACCCATAGGCACACTAAGGCAGCGTTAGCCAGGTTCCCAGAACCTGAAACACGTTTTCATCATGTGCACGTCGACCTCGTAGGACCACTCCCACCTTCGCTTGGGTACGTTTACATACTCACATGCGTGGATCGTTTTACTCGCTGGCCGCAGGCCATCCCTATCCCTCGTCCCACCTCGGAAGAGGCCGCGAAAGCTTTTCTGACCGGTTGGGTTAGTCATTTCGGTTGCCCGGCAATAGTAACCACCGATCGCGGTCCACACTTTGACGGCGCTTTCGGCAGCCTACTTGCTACGCTCGGTTGCCAACACGTTAAGACGACAGCTTACCACCCTCAGGCCAATGGTATGGTTGAGCGTTTCCACCGACAATTAAAAGCCGCTCTTCGAGCAAACGGTAACCCCCTTTGGAGTGAAACACTACCATAAGCACTCTTAAGCCTGCGTAGTACCGTTAAGGAGGAGTTACACACAACACCGGCCGTACTAGTATATGGCTGTCCACTTCGTCTGCCTGGGGAGTTGGTAGCCCCCTCATCAACCGTGAATTTCGACTACGGTGACTATGCTCAGCGCCTTACGCAGCACATGCGAGTGCTCAAGGCCAGTCCGCCGCGTGAACAACAGTCTACAAGTTATGTCCCAACTGCGTTAGGAACCGCTACTCATGTATTCCTTCGCGTCGATGGCGTTCGATCACCACTACAAGCGCCATACACTGGCCCGTTTCGGGTGATAAAACGTAGGGCTAAAACATTTGTCATAGATATCAACGGACGACACGACACCGTATCTATCGACCGTCTCAAGCCTGCCGTCATTGAGTGCAAGCCGCTCGGCCAATTTACACCCACTCAAGTCGCTCAGTCACCTGCATCGAGCGAGTTACCACTCGAACCACCCCCAATTACGCCTAGTGAGGACTCGGCAGCTAGTCCATCAGATTCTCCAACCGTACCCGCAACGCGAAGTAGCCGTCGCGGTCGCCAACTACGAAATCCCGTCCGCTTCGCCGATTTCGTGACGATTTTTACAACCGACTGTTAGCAATAAGTTGGGAAGTTCGCCATGGATTTACCAAACAACAGACCCGGGAAATTACAATCGGTAGTTATGATTTCATTTTCTTCTGGTTTCCTAGCGACTACAACAACACCGAACATCGTTTGTGTGTTGTTATTACGGTCCAACATCCGCCGGCGCCCTCAGGCGCTATTTTGTTCCAGTTTACCTTGCCCTCTCTCAGACGGATCTAACAAGTCACATTGGCTTCATCCGTAGCCTGGCTGACTCCCGTGCACGTTCAAGGGGCCAACCGCTCACTGGACAACGGGACGATTGGTCAGCCTGGCACTGGAGACGGCAACTGGACGCCTTTTTGGATGGACCTGACGAGGCATTTTCCGGCTTGCATTCGTATGAGACCCGCGGGCGCCAAAACACAGTTGGACCCACGCACATCGGACCTCGAGAGTGCAGGCACCGGTAAACTCATCAGCAGTCGTTCGACGTCAACAACAATATAACGGAGAAGCTATGAGGAGTTCCTGGACAACCAATAATTCCGGCTTACCATCACGATCGAAGCCCAACTCCGTCGGACTTCTAGGAGGAGGCCCCTGTAGCGGTTGCCATCTTCGTTCATACTTTTACCACGTTTATTGTTTAACTGAACGCTGACTGCCAAGCGCGGTGGCCATTTGACCGTTGCTCTTGCGCACGCTCTCACGCACGCTCCCAAATACACGCTAACCACTATCTCTCCCAATCGCCTTCTCGTTCTCACGGGTCGTGGAGAATACTGTTCTGGTTAACATATTTGTGCAGTGCCGCACATTAGAGTAACGTGCAGGTGGTCCACGCAGTACAAAGGACCGAAGCACGCGTTTACTAAGGAAACCGCGAAGTAAGGTCTAATCAACCTTACAGCTCCAAAGGGCCTGCGTAAACGTGCCAAGGTCCCGGGTGCAAATCAGGCTATTCGTACCGTTAGGCTCAAAAAAACCAGGAACACTCAACCCCAGTCTGCACTCAGTCCATGCTCAGTACCTCTTGTTGATGTTTATGACGTAGTCAACAAGAAGATTAACGAAGTAGATCAAAGAGTGGCGGACCTGCATAACCAGATCCAGTCCATCGATGATATTCTATTAAAGATATCCCCTTTATCTAGCATAATGGAGCCCACGCCTATTGCTAATCGCCAGAGCCTAGTCATGGCGGGCCGCTTCTTAGACTCAGTTGCGACGGAAGTTCATAAGCGTATAGCCAACTCCAAAAACGCGATGGTTTTCAACATCCCTGATCGACTACCCCTGCCGTCAACCAAACTCGCCATCCTGAATGCTTGCAACATGGCACACCACAGGTGCTATTGCACGCGACTGCGCAAAAAATCACAACGCACTGACTGTCCTTTAAAGTTCCAATTCGCTGACGAAGTAACTGCTAGAGAATTCATAACTAGTTGGCAAATCATTGCCAATTCCACCCCATTCAAAAGAATAAGAATACAACCGGATAAAACGCCCCTCCAAAGAGAGGTTTTTCGATCAATAAAAAGTGCCTTAGCTCCACCAGCGCAACCTGTGGCTGAAATATCAGTCGCCGCGTCTTCTCGCTGCTTGTCGAGCCACCCCGTAACACAAAAGCCCTCAGTTGTCTGCACCACTCTGGTTGACCTAGACGGGACCCCATCTCCAGCACATCCCCCTAGTAAACGGCCCTGCCTTCTACCATCAAACTCCGCTTCTTCAAACGGCAACGATATCCATGCCAAACCCACTATTAGCCCAGGGCCACCAAAGTCCCGTGCATTCAAGCCTGCCGCTGCTAATGCCAGCATACTGCCCACCGTCTCACCACCGAAAAAGACTCCGGGGAAGTCTGTTGCCAACAGCCCGTCCTGCTCTAACTCATGCCCCACCGTCTTGCGAACACAGATCGTTCATAAAAGGCATGATCTACTATGTGGCCAATCGTCCCATCGGCAGACAGGACTCTGTGACCCCCCACAGCTTTTAGCTACTCCGGCTACTCCCGTATTCCCCCCCGTAAGTCTTCTCAGAATCCCATTTAGAACCCCCACCAAGCACTCCAAGTACACCCCAAATAAGTCATACTTGTTGGCAAGCAGGACGCAACCCTGCATCACCCTAAAGCAGCCAACCCCACCTCGTTGTATTAGCGTGGTACCTCGACTAATCGGCAAGGTCCTCCCAACTCCACTCTACAATAAAGGCGAAAACGGCCACCGAGTAGCGCATCATCATGCATCGGGATCAAACACACCATATTCTCCAAGTTTCCCGAAACAGTTTTCCAATCATCTGGCTGAGCGCCAGCATCTCCCGTCGAACCTCCGTAACCAATTTCTCTCTCCTCCAATGATACAAATAAGTAACCCCCAGTCGAATTATAACCAATGGCCTCAATTGTCTAGCTCCGCGCCCTTTCCTGAACACAGGATGGGCCAGCCCAACCAACTACAGTTATTTCGTCGGTCTTGGTCAAGCGGCAACTACCCGCCCCCTGCGTACCCCGTTGAACCCAGTCACCACTACTTTCTGCCATCTCACTTGCCGTTACCCATTACCTCAGCATCCAACCCCCCACCTGGCTACTTCAACCACCCCGGAAATCCCACCTCCTCAAACGACCAATTTTTTCTTGACGGCACCCCCCCAACCCAGCTTCACCCCTTCTTCACAATGCCGGCTCCCCACTTCTAACCCCTGTTTAGACTCCTTCACTTCTATACACGACAACCCTGTCGTTGTGAGTCCACTTAATGACGTTCACCACCTCGGTAGTGTTAGCCATCAACATCCGCAGATGGTTGTTCCCACTCCACACCATGACGGTACAGTTGCACTTAACTTGCTTCTCATTAACGCTCGCTCATTACTGAATAAAACCCATACTCTCCGTAATATAGTACTGTCTTCCGACTTCGACATCATTGTCATAACCGAAACCTGGCTAAATGATTCTGTCCCATTGGACCAAATTTCTATTGCTGGTTATCAAACCTTCATGAAAAATCGTCGTCGTCGTGGAGGAGGCTGTCTTATCCACGTTAAAAACAGCTTGCCTACCATTCATCTCTCTGATCCAATACTGGACTCAATTCAGGACTCAATATGGGTAACGGTTCTTCTGGCCAACTCTCCACTCCATATCGGCTGCGTTTATCGACCACCCAATTCAAACACCACGGACCTCGCCCACGTAGTCAAAGCCTTTGACCACTTTGCACTATTACCCTCCTCGTCAAAAATCATTGCTGGCGATTTCAATGCACCTAATATCTGTTGGGACACCATGTCATCACCCCAATACTTCGCGAGCTTCGTTTCGACCATACGCGCAGGGCGCTGGGTCCAGCACGTAATGACACCAACCAGAGGTAACAGCATACTAGACCTGATATTTACCATTGGCCTATCGGACGTGAAGACTACCGCCCTCAACCCATTCCCAGGCAGTGACCACAGAATGGTATCTTGCAGATTCACAGCCGGACCCATAGACCCCATATGTAGCTCATCTCAACAGCCCCTGCACACGATAAACTGGATGAACCTCAAGCCTATGCTTCGATCCCTCAACTGGGATGACTACTTCCTACAGCACAACACTCAGCTCGCCAGTGACGTACTGTACCATAAGCTACATAGCTGCTTGTCAGCAATCACCACCATCGGGACCAACCGTTCTCAAGCCCGCGGCTCCTACCAAACAAGGCTGCAAAATAAACATGCAAAACTGCAGAAGATCTACAATAAAACCAAGGACTTCTCCATACTATTGCAACTTCACTCTCTCTCTCTGTCACCATCAGTCTTCGGACTAATGAACTGCTGAGAAAGCAGGAGCTTTCGGCCTTGAATTCCTTCGACAGATCGTACCGATTGTCCCGACTGCTGAAGAGCAGAAATCAGAGAGAGCCTACAGGGATACCATATCTAATTTTGGGAAACAGCACGCATATTAAATCTGCAGCTGAAATCGCTGAGGCGCTCAATACCTTCTTTTCAGAATCCATGACCACTGACGCCACTGTAAACCCGCCACCCGTACCCCTCATCACCGAGCAAGTTCTCTCTGACATTGAATTCAGTTTGAACGATGTGACCCACCTGCTACTGCGTGTTAGACCCTCCTCCCGCCCTGGCTATGACGGCATCCCCCCAGCACTCTTTCATCTTGGTGGAACTGACATCGCTGCTATCTTTATGAATCTCTACAACTTATCCCTTAAAAATGGCATTTTTCCATCCCAGTGGAAAACTTCAACCATTATTCCTATCCACAAAAAAGGTCCAGTGCATGACCCTTCAAATTATCGTCCTATCAACCATACCCCTTTAGCTGCCAGAATAATGGAGCGTTTGATTAAACAGCGGATGTCTGATTATCTCATTTCCCATAACCTCATTCACAGTGGCCAACATGGCTTCCTAAAGTCACGTTCTTGTACCACATGCCAGTTTGATTTCTTCAACCTAGTGACCACGGCAGCTGACGACGGAAAATCTATGATTTTCATCTACCTCGATATGACCAAGGCATTTGACCGAGTTCCTCACTCCCGACTGTTAACAAAACTCCGGGCCTATGGTATCCATGACCCGCTTTTATCATGGATCACTTCTTACCTGTCGGATCGAACCCAAGTTGTATATGCTAATGGTCATCTATCGCAACCGGCGCCTGTCACTAGTGGAGTCATACAAGGAAGTGTACTTGGTCCGCTATTTTTCTTACTGTATATTAACGACATTTTTTCGATTGTGCGACATGGCACACCTTTCCTCTTCGCCGACGACATCAAAATCGTGTATGATTTCCGCCATCAAGATTTGAGCACAGCACTGTCTGAAATAGGTAGTGATCTTGAGAAACTCGATCAATGGTGCACTTCATGGCAAATGTGCTTCTCGACATTTAAAAGCTTCTACACAACTTACAGATGTCAAGTCCCCCTCGGAACTCTGTCACTGAACCAAGCACCCATCGCCCCAAGCTCATCAGTGAAGGATCTTGGGCTTCGATACACTAACAATCTACAATTTTCGGAACATGTCTCATTTCAGACGGCCAGGGCCAGACAGATAATAGGCCTAGTTCTCAGATCATTTAAAATGAAACATAGTATCCTCCTTACATACCAATCCCATGCTAGACCCCACCTCGAATACTGCCCTATAATCTTCTCTGGAATGTCTAAATCTGACAGAATACGCCTGGAGAAAGTCCAGCGCACCTTCACCAAGAAGCTAATGGGATATTCCTCTCCACTGAGCTATAAAGAGCGATGCATTCTATTTAAACTTGACCCCGTATGGCTTAGACATGTCAGGCTTAACTTGTGTTTTCTGTACAGACTTATTCATTGCTCGGCGTTCACTTCTACCAACTCTATACAGTTTTCCCTACCCTCATCTTACCCTCTGCGCCACAGAGACTTCAGTCTGACCATCCCACATTGCAGGCTGGCAATCAGGTCCAACTTCTTTCTCATTAAATATTCAAAGCTTTGGAATAAGCTGCCTCGGACCATTCGCAAATGTGCGTCAATAACCCAGTTCAGCCATGCCCTTAAATCACAACTTACCGTTAGTCATATGTTATCTTTGACTAACGCCAGCATATCTGAGGATCGAGCCTATGAAGAAGGCATCGAACTTTAGAACCCTAGCTTCAGTTTCTCCTCCCGCTCTCTGCTATCCGCCGAGCTGGCCTTCAAAAACGGGTTCAACTACTAGGATCACGGCACCATATTCCAAACCTACCATTTTCTGCCTAACGACAGACGATAGGCTTACCATTTCTTATTATTTTTTACGTATAACCCACATTGCAGAAGGATAGTTTTTGTCGTTTACAACTATAAATATCTAGATGCCTGCCAGTTCTCGCTACTCACCCACGTTCACCTACCATCACCTAATTCTTAAACATCCCTGCCTCATCTAATTCACCAGTCGGTTTCCACAACCATGTCTAAACAATTACTGCCTCCCTCGCCATATAGTACTAAGGCAGCCATGTAAAACAACTCTTCTCTAGCTGAAGGTTTTAGCCAATGATGTTTTCCCCCTGCACCAAATTATCCTAAGACATTAAGTCCCACCACCCACTAATTCACTCCTTGATCCTCTTATTTATCCAGGCTTCCGCTCCTCTCAGCTGTATACATATATATATATATATATATATATATATATATATATAATATATATGTGTAAATATATAACATTTTTATATACTATATATATATATATATATACCTATTCATATATATACATATACATGTGTAAATATATAACATTTTTATATACTATATATATATATATATGTATATATACTCACTACTGTCCTATAATTATTAACACAAGCACGGTGGGTAACTCAACGCTCCTCGATATCTCTTAGCTGACAATGCCTCTCTTCCGCACCAGGTCCCACCACATATACTTCCCTCACCACCTCTGCGATTTCGAACTGGAAAATCCAGTCTGATTCATCCCACTTAGCGTGACTCACTAACTGAACTCAACACTCAGTTATGACGTTACCATTTCTGCTCCCACCCTATCCCCCAGCTAAGGTCCTTCTGTAATTTCATGCAGAACTTGGTCTTTACTCCTCCTCAATGACCACTCTAGGAGAAATACTAACTTTCCCATTGAAAGTTTTAGCCACACTAAGGCGTTTCCCTTTTAGTCTCACGTTTCATAGCCTCAATGTGCCTTTGGGATCCGCCGCACCGATGAGCCCGTGCTTAACTTTTGTTCTTCTTTCCGTTAACCGTTGGTCCTCAGCTGCGTCACTCTATCCCACTTTCCTTGCCATAGTCTTTTGCGTCCGACCGCTTTCGCATGACCCGTCCGATGATCGCACCCACCTATACATCAATATATATATATATATATATATATATATATATACATATATATATATACCTTGGGTATGCTCCACTCACTTGTCCCCCTTCCTAACTAGATTATGCCATTTTACAACACAATTTGCATATATATAAATAAAACCGTTCCGTCCTTTAGTGATGGGTGCTCGCTCTCACTTAATTCCTGGCTCAGGCTAGAACTCAGCCGTCCCATCCTGCTTTTTTGCGCCTTTCTCGTACACTGAAGCCTTGCCACACGGATTACCATTCCTTAGTAACTAGGCTTCACTTCTCTGCGCATATGCTCATGGTAAGTTAGGACCCCATTCCAACCGGAATCCGTATGCCCCTGCCGAATACCAGCACGTTTGCCCCCACATGAAAAATCCTCATTTTTACCCTATGTTTTTCTTCTTTTTTTACTGTTTGCCGTCCTCGACCACAGCTGGTGAACTGACCAGACTGTTATCTTCCTATTTTTTTCATTCTTCTTCCAGACCAGACCATCTACTATTGTTTTATTCCTGGTTCCCTAGCGGACACCCTCTCCTCATCCACCGCCTACCTGATATCGCCCCAAATCTCTACTATCACCCAACTACCCTAGAAAGCTACCAGTCTCCGTCTAGGGATCCCTAATAGACCGGTCCACTCACCAAACGACAACTAACTGTTCGGATAACAAAATTCTCGTTTTCATGCTTCCATAAAAACGATAATCATAACCCACAGCTGGAACACTCTCCAGACTGCCGCACTCCTGATCTCTTCCAGATTGCATTGGTTACTTGGGTAGCCATCGGCCGAATCGACGTTTATTCCGGGTTACCGTAAGGACTGGACGATTTGATCAATGGTTTAAACCTATAATCTCGCCCGCTGACGTTACATGGGGCACCGTACACGGTTTAACAAAACCTCATGAAAGTCTCACCGAATCGCAGAGGTGTTTCCTGACAGCAACCATCAACACATCCGCTCAACGTTTATTTCCAAATAATCCAACCCAACAGTTCAAATTCTTCCCGTGTTGCAGTACGAAACCAATGGCCGGAACCCAGCCTTCGCAGCTGTCAACTTCGTCAAACCAGCCCTTTTTTACCTGCTTCCCTCAACGTTCTACCTGCCACCACCTGCAACCAAGGTCTTTAAGAAACAGAATACCAGCCATCTGCAGCCAACCATAATTTGGTTAACAATTTTCTTTCACATACAAAAACAAAAAATTACACTCTTACAACTTCTGCCTAGCCGAACCATTGACGCTGTCTCCACTAATCCGTTTTCATTGACGGCTTTTCTTTTCTTTAAAAGTCCGTTATATGTCCATGCAAGGTTCACTGAAGTCCCTGCGAAGCTTTTCGCCTTCATTTGAATTTCCATATGACACTGTAATCACCTGCACAAAAGGTCCGTTTTATTATCACCTTTGACTCACTTGCCTTTATTTCACATGCCTCCTCCACAATTAGTTACCCAATGCTGGATCAGTGTCCAATATTCCGCTGGTATCTCTGACTGCACTTTGAAAGCCCCACGCTTGCTTTACCTCTAACAATGTTCTTTGGCATCGCTTCCGCCCGGTTACTCGTTAGTGAACGTCCATTTGTCGCTTATATCAGCAACCCCACGACTTTTCAGCTATCCACACCGCCCTCCAGCGATTTCGAAACCGATTCGGAATTCCCGCCTCAACCATAACAACTTTTGTTCACTCAAACACTACATGACTTTACTGGTGTATTTCGGTTGCTGTGTGATTTATAAATTTAGAATATGTGAATAACTCACAATGACATGTACTGCTGTATAATCTGATCTTGCCTTGTGCATGTGGATTGACCACGGTCAAGAAATATACTATACTATACTATACTATACTATACTATACTAAATGATATCGGATGAGACTGATTTCAGATTGGGATCGACCAATAACGAGAAGAATGACCGATTGGTATGTCGCGACAAGCTGGCTCACCTAATTGTGGATTTTGACTGGGCGCCATTCATTATGTTTGCTTTTCTTGCTGTCGTCGGCTTGGTGTAATTTCTTTGTGCTCGTTAGTTTGTGTCCTATGTTTTTGCCTATTTGGCATGCAGCGTTCTTCTTCCTCTCTTCTGCCTGTATTTTCCGCTCCAAGAGTGCCTTTTGTAGTATACGACTGTCTCCTAGTGTCGTTGTTGGTGGAGGAGAAAGGCCAATCGCCTAAGCCCATGCCGTTCGGAACCCTCAATGCTCCGAAGGCCCCTTTCAAGTCACTCTGGTCTCTAAGACGTTCAAAAAAGAAAAAGCTAACTTCTTTGCTAAAACAGTGGCCATTTTATGGACACCATTTTGGGCTTATTTCCTCTACGACCTCTTCTGACTTTTGTTTCCAATTTAGCCTTTTTTTGGTTGCGTACTTTTGAATAAACTGTCCTTCTCGAGGTTTGCGTCGGCATAGGTTACGAATAAATTTCTCTTTCGGCACCCACTGACGGTACACACACTTGGTTAGCTTTCCACTTCACAGAAGCTTTTCTTTGGACTCGCTAACTTTTCCTGTTGCCACTGCGCCGATGTCACGACATACAGAATACTTTATCGCGTCTGACCATTGGCCCAAATCTTATCTGTTCACCAGATGGAGGGGATTTCGTTGGTAAATCTCTTTGGGGCCTTATAAGAGACAACTTCAAAAGCCGCGCTCAGAAGCCTTCTGAATCTATGAGGTAATAATTAGACTTCTTACCCTGGCTGGCTATCACTCTAGCTGCAAGCAGCTGCGAAACCTCCTGAATTTTCCGCCTCTCAGATAATAAGGCCGCCCCTGAACACAATATTCAGAAGAAGCCGGTCCACAACCATGTGGAATAGTATGGAGAACCCTGGTTTCTGCGTACAAAGGTATTATGCAACCCAGCTATTAAATCTGACAACATGTGTAACTCTGTGGCATTGTCTTGAAAGCTAAAATCCCGCCGGATCATCACACCTTGATCTTTTACCACCGACTCCTTTCGAAACCGAACACTACCCGGTCCGGTTACCACGGTAGCCGCAACTTCTGGTTTAGCGAGATTCAAATGTGCATCACACTGATCCGCCCATCTGAGAACAGCATCTACGCTGAATCGCCCCCCTTCGTCTTCACACCACCTGCGAAAACTGAACACTGGTGGCCCAAGGACGGTAACCCTCCCTGATCCCGACAGATAACCATCCGCTTCGAAGCAGAAATCAAAGTTCCCACGAGAAAATGTTTCGTCCAATCACCCGCCTTCCAAATTATCCCATAGGTCTGCAAGTGGTAGTCCAGCGGACGATTTTACAGATTCGAAAGCCCTACTGAAGTCCAAACAACAAACCTCCACCGCCGTGCCTCTATCTATTCTTCGCATGATCGCGTCTAAGGAGGTTATCAAGTTTATCAAACACCATCTTTCTTAAAAAGCAGGCTTCACCGGTTTGTTGGAAACCGGGTGCAAGCAAAATTGTCTTCCGACTATATGTTATCAGCACCTAAACCACGCTAACGCCAGGCTAGCCGGTCTATAACTCTCCGCACTTTGTCAGGGCCACCTCCTATTTGGTACCACAACATTTGTATAACGCCGGTCCTCAGTGCCTCATCCTTTCATAGTGATGCTCCGCGCAGCTGGGCAACAGGCTCTGGTAAGGTATCAGGAAGATGCTGATTCATTGTTGAATGGATCGCATCGGGTCCGGCTGTTCGTGCCTGTCTATCGCATTAAGCTCCTGGGGCACCTTGGTCTCACTTACATTGGGCCCCTGGAGAACAGGTCGTGGTAGAATGTGTTAACCCATCTTCGGTGGAGAGCCAAATCCAACTGGCAGTCAGAGCTGGTGCGCCAGAAGCCCAAGGTTTGAGGCAACGGAATCTCAGGTGACAAGAGAGTCAATCGCTGGAAAATATCGGTATATGGGAGATGACCCTTGTTAGCTTTGCTTGAGCCTCAAGTCGTGGTCTCCACACCAGTCGGACCAATGCACTGTGTGCAACGAGTGGGCGAGTGCGAGAGCAATCCATCCAATCCTTATTTTGTGCTAATAAACTGAAATCATTCTAAGGCAGAGCTGAGTTCCCGCTAGAGTAATTGGGACAGCACAAAACGCTGGTGCACCCTCAGTCCCTGAGCCCGTCACAGGTAGCATGTGTTCCTAAGGATACCCGCTCTTGATGGAAGCAAGTAAGGTTTCCGCCTTGTATTTATTATGAAGAAAAAAGCCGCCATCGGGCACCTCCAGTGTGCTTACACCTTCATGTGTCGTCCTAAACTGTGCATAAGAGTGCAGCATCTCGGAATCTGCCCCACCTTTTTGAAGTGTTTCTACTCATGCTCGTATTTTGTTTCTCACTGCAGGGCTTAGACCTCATTCCTAGCTATCTTGTGAGCAGTTCACTTGTAGTGCACGATGTGAAGTTTGTATTAGGGCCATGGCCCCCTAAGAATACTGAACGCTGCTGCTATCGCTGACTTGCACCGACACGGCCGGCTCTTATTTCCTTGCGATGTTAGCGGAGAAAGTCCTTCTGTCAAACCCATTGGACCCGGTTTCTAGTGCAGTCCATCCTTCCTTCACAGATGGCCTCGGCTCCTCCGGGTATCACTATACGCCCAGTGCCCTTACCCTCGGTTGTTCCTCATCCGCTCCAGAGTAGTTTTGAATCAACCTGCGTTCCGGCTTATTGTGCCTTGCAGTGAATATCCCCGGCCCTGCTCCGAGATCACTGTCAAACAATGGTTCCCTGTCACCGGATGTGACTTGGAATTGGTATCCGGTTGCCAGCTGGCCTGGCGCAGATAAACGCTGCCCGTTGCGGAAGCTTGTTGCTCCTCTTAATAGTCGCGTGAGAGCAAGGTTGTGAAGCCCAATCAAGAGAGCTTTCCCGATGGTTCCCTTTCGGGCACTTTCGTGGTCCCGGTTTATTTCTGGAAGATTTGTGTATCTCAAAAAGATAAAGCGCTGCGACCCACTCAGCACCACCTGCAGAGGTTGGATTAGTTAACAGTCTTCTCCCCTCATCGTTTCGTGGAGCTTCGCAAGCTTGAAGTATTCCAGCCTGTCACCGGCCCAGACAAAAACAACATGCCATGGATCTTATGGTGCAAATTGGGCCCCCATTGATTTCACTCAGTCCGTGCAAGGAAGGGTACCCCTCACACGGCCTTTCGTCTATTCCGACCTGTATATATGAGGTGGAGCAAGAAAGCCGCATAGCCCTTTGACTCTTCTTCAGCCTTGTCTCCATGATAGTTTATAAAAGCCAATTCGCTTCTTTGAGCCAGTGGTTCTCTCAAATTACCCCCAAGCTATAGGAATTTCTGGAAATTGAGGCGATACATTCCGCCGGGCCATTTGCTTTGACCACTCCAGCTAGGGCCATTACACCATGTGTAACGACCGGCCGTGAAAAATCCCTCAAAACCTTTGTAGTTCCATGTTTTTCTTAGCATCACTCACCTGCCCACATTATTGACGTGTCTTTATGCACTGTTTGTTTTGATGGACCAGTTGTTGTTTGTTGGCGCCCACAGCGTTACTTTGTCATATGCTTGTTCTGGACCTGCTTGACGCACATGTTGTTCGCTAGCACGCCCTAATTTGGGTTCTCGTTTGTTGAGTCCTTGTGATATCATTATTGAGGTTTGTATCTTTTTGGTGCCAATGTTCATCCAATGATCTAGTATCGTAGAATACCGTGGATAATCGCCTTTCGATTTCGGGATCAGTTGTGAATTTGGCTACGCATTGATCAAAAGTGTGTTACAATACTCCTTCCATCAAACTGGAACGAGAAAACACGCAAAATGCCAGGAAAAGGATCGAAAAATTGGAATCTGGATAGGAAGTAATACCGCAAGTCACTAGCTAGGTTTAGGGTATTTTTGATTCTTCAGTTAATGCCAGACCACCTAGTCCAGTCAGTGCTATTTCATGTGTTGCTGAGGGCAATATGGATTGCAAGGATATCGATCTATATAGGCTGAGGTTATTAGACCTAGAACAATAACTGTTATTGGCTAGACAACAGGCCCAGGAAGCAGAAAAGAAGTGTAGACGGAAAGAGCGTGAGCATGAGACCAACGACTACGACATTTCCGATAGATCAAGGCAAAACAAGATAGGAAACTCCATTCCGGTCGTCGACTATAAAACATCAGCGCCACCAACGATCGATTTGCCAAGAGTAGAACTGACGGTTTTCAACGGGCGATCTGAACACTACTGCAAGTTTGTCAAGCAGTCCGAAACGTTCATCGAAAATAGGATAACCGACCCCGGTCAAGGGCTACTCTATCTGAATCACTACAGTCGAGGCCAAGCAAGGGAAGCTATCAACGGATGTACCATGATCGACCCGGACCAAGGCTACCCCCGAGCAAGGAAGATTCTAAGGGACGTGTTTGGCCAACCTTTCAAAGTAGCCCGTAACCTAATAAAGGGTGTGATGGTAGAGTCAAAGAGAACCAAGGGCGATGCCTACACAATGACCGACCTGGTGATTAAGATGCAAAACTGCTCAATAGCCCTCGACCATTTAGGTTACATAGCTGACCTAGATGCAATGCGCACTTTGGAAAGCATAGTCCGTCACCTCTTTCCCGAACTACAGGGTCGGTGGGCGGAAGGGGCGGAACGGATAAGCCGAGGCGATAGGCAGGCTAACTTGGAAGACTTGAGCGAATAATTGGACAGGCAAACCAAGATAGCTGACAGTAGATTTGGTAGACTTATCCCAGACAGCAACCGAACAAACAAGTCTTGTACTAGCCACGTTCAAATCACTGCTCGAGAGCAGCCGAAATATCAACCTTGGACCAATACGCATGCCATTTCACGCGATTTCACGGCGCAACCAAGTTGCAGGTCCTGTGATGCTGGCCATGGGCTACCAGAATGCCCCAAGTTCGTCAAAGCTACAATAGACGAACGATGGGAAATGGCGTGGATGGCAGGAGCGTGTTTTATTTGTCTCAACAGTATGCACCGGGCGGCAGCTTGTAGAACAATGAACCGACGTGGTTACGAGGGCTGCACGGGCGGACACTGTCGATTGTTCCACTAGGCGATAGTAACCTTACCCGAGGCGAGTACGAAGCCCAGCGTGATCTGTTCAACCTCGCGGTCTGCCAGTAAACTATTACTTTTAGAAGTAGTTGACGTGGGAGTGGTGACCCCAACTGAGGTGGTTAAAGCGTTGGCTTTCGTCGACAGTGGATCTGATTCTACCCTAGAGAAAGAGCGGTTTGCCGACAAACACCGGCTCGCTAAAGGTGTGACTTCGTTAGCAGTGAGCACGGGTAGAGGAACACAAGTGATGACTGCCTGTCGGTTGAGGTTACAACTCATCTCTTTAGATACTAACGAGCAAATCGAACCAACGGAAGCATTCAAATTAGGTGATCTTTCCATGCGAGCACCAGGGTCGGTGAACGCAATCTTGACTAGGTGGCCCCACCTGCAGGACTTAACCGTTGTAGACTGGGAAGACGACGAAGTGGATCCCTTCGTGGGCTGCGACGTGCCACAGGCACATTGGGTACTTGACGGCAGAGTGGGCGACCGCCAGGCACCTTGCGCCGTACGAACGGCTCTGGGATGGATATTATACGGTCCAGTAGGGAGACATGGTTCCGTGAATTACTTATCCACCGAAACGGACCGCATAGAGTATCACCTGCAGCGGCTGTATGAAGAGGAGTTTCATAATATCGGAGACGAAAGACCATCGTCGTCTCAAGAGGATCATTTCGCTTTACAAGCTGTGAGGCAAGGCACTAGAGGCCTTGAAAACACTTCCAAGTTCCCCTCCTATGAAGCACATCTGCCTACCCTTGGATTGATAACAGAAACTATGTTCTCCAACAACTGCTACGACTAAAAGAACGGTTCGCTGGGACCAGGATCTGTGGGAACGATACGCAGAATTAATGAAGCGAAATGAAGCTCTCGGCTACGTTGAAAAGGTGCCTGCAAACACAGACGGCCGAAAGGGTATCTGGTATGTACCTCACCACCCGGTTATCAACCATAAGAAACCCAAAATACTGCGGGTGGTTTTCGACTGTGCGACCAAGGTCCAGGGCAAGTCGGTAAACGATCGCCTACTACAAGGGCCTGACTGGACCACACCACTGATCGACGTTTTGTGCCACTTCAGAATGGATAGAGTGGCCTTGTCCGCCGGTATCCGGGGAATGTTTCACCAAGTGAAAATACCATGGGAAGAACCAGATGCGTTGCGTTTGTTGTGGTGGGAAGATAACGGCCGGGACAAGGCAGTGGAAATTATAGGATGACCGTCCACCCCTTTAGAACCATATCGTCACCGTTATGTGCGAAATACACCCTTCGGGAAGCTGCGAACAAACATGGAGATTTGGTCCATCGGTCGGTGGTAGACAGAGTCAGCAGAAATGTCTACATCGACGACTATCTTAGGTCATTCGACGATATAGAATCAGCTCTAGCGCAGTTCAGATGCCTGACAAGATTGCTAGAAGAGGGCGGCTTCCTTCTAACAAAATGGATGTCGAATGATCCATAAGTGCTAAAGGTCATTCCATACCACGAAAAGGCCGAAAGGGTAAGAGATTTGGGCAGCTCTCCACTCCCTATCAAACGCACTTTAGGAATACAACGGGACGCGAAAACGGACGACTTTGCTTTCGAGCTAAACGTTCCCGAGCTGCCAGTAACCCGTCGAGCTATACTATCCGCTCCCCGTAGTCTATTCAACCGCTCGGTTTCTGCTCACCTGGCTGCCAACCGGAAAGATCTTGTTGCAGCAGCTGTGCCGCAAGAAAGTTGATTGGGACCAGTCACTGGACCGACAGGACCGGCTGGACTAAAATAATTTCGGAACACCTTGAAGAAATTAGGGGACCTAAGGATCCCACTATGTTTGGCTCCCGGTCATACAACACGGACTGGAGAACTACATGCCTTTTCCGATGCATTCGAAGTCGGTTATAGAGTTGTGGCGTACTGACGACGGTGCACAGGAGACGGACAATAAACTACGAGGATCCTGTTCGCTAAAGCCCGCGTTGCTCCACTGAGGTCGGTCTCGATCCCACACCTTGAACTCAGCGCAGCCGTGTTGGCAGTCAGGGAGGTACAAGCGTTGAAGAGATGTTTTGACCTCTACATTTGGTCGGTTAGCTTTTGGACGGACTCAACGATAGTACTTTACTATATCAACAACGTCCGGAGCCGGTTTAGTACTTTCGTTGCTAACCGGCTCAAGATTATCCACGATGAATCAGCCACGATCCAGTGGAATCATGTCAGGTCTGGCGATAATCCGGCCGATCTGTGCTCCCAAGGGCCAAACTTCCTGCAAATGCCTAAACAGGACTGGCCCGCGCTCGAATTAAAAACCCCTACGGAAGTAGAACTGGAGATCAAAGGCGTGGTGATAGCGGCCAACGTCGTCGAAGCCACATCCATTTTATCGCGGTTTGCCAGATTTTCCTCATGGATGTAGTGAACTTGTGCGTTAGTTCGGTAAGCCAGGTTCAAGAGAAGCTTACCAGTCATGAAAGGGCTACGGCCCTCAGGTCGGATACGGGTCGGCCCGATAAGTCCCGATAAGCTACAAGCTGCAGAATACGATATTTTCAGAATGATACAACGCGAGGCTTTTGCCCGAAAACTCGAGAGGGCAGAAAAGTGGAACCAATCAACAAAGAAATATCATCTCCAGGAGGTGAATTAAGGCATTCAAACCCCAAACTCATTGATGGACTGCTGCGAGTTGGTGGTAGGCTGACAAACGCCCACCTGAACTTCGACACAAAGTACCCTATACTGCTGCCGGCTCGACAAGCTCTGGTAGAGCTTATAATCCAACTTGTCCACGCCGTGGAGGGACACGTCAGGGAAAGTCACGTGAAGAGCGTCATCCGAAAGTGCCTCTGGTTGATAAGAGGAACAGCCACTGTAGAGCGCGTAGTCCGACGTTGTGTGCGATGTAGGAGACGCATTGCCACGGCGGGCAAACAACTCATGGCCGCGCTGCCAGAATTCAGGGTGACTGCGGGCTGGTGGCCGTTCAGCGACACCGGGTTAGATTATTTCGGGCCCTTGTAGACGATATGGATGTGTCATGACGTGCATGAAGTCACGCGCGGTACACCTAGAGGTCGCACATTCGATGACGACCGATTCTTTCCCACGGGCCTTGCGAAGATTTATCAACCGAGGAGGCGTATCGGCCGACATGTACTCAGATAATGGGTCGAACTTTGTGGGCGCCCACCGGGAATTGCAGCGTTGGCACGAGAACATAAACAGGGACGAACTGCAGGATCGAACCGTGGCCTACGGCATACGACGGCATTTCAACCCCCCACAGGCCAGCCACCGAGGCGGCGTATGGGAACGCATGATCCGGTCCGCCAGACGGATATTGCTGTCAATCATGGACCAACAGCTGCCCGACGACGAGACACTGAACACCGTCATGACTGAGGTAGAGAGAATTCTGAACAACCGCTCCCTGGTTCCAGTAATGAACAGCGACCCCACTGACCTGGCGCTCACCCCGAACGATTTATTGACGTTAAGGTCGAACGAGGGTTTCCAGGGGCCGATAAACCTTCGTAGGAGCTACTTTCACGGATGGAAGCAGCTGAACTAACTTGCCAGAGTTTTCTGGAGACGCTGGCTACGGGAGTACCTACAAGCTCTGCAGACTCGGGTGGTCAAAACAAGACCATTGAAGGTTGGGGATGTGGTGATGATCGTCGACAAACGCGCACATTTCAGCACCTGGTCCTTCGGAGTGGTTACGGAAACCATCGAAAGCACTGACGGAATGATAAGAACGGTGGAGGTGAAGACAGCTGACGGAGCGCTAATTCGTGACGTACGCAGTATTAGCCTACTCGAGAGTGAAGGCCGAGAAGCTGATAACGCTGAGGACCCGTGGACTATTTCGCATTCGTCTTCAAGGTGGGTAAAGGAGCCCCATGTATGGGAGAATTCACGACACACTGATGTATCGTACCATCATACACCCCACACACACCTACGTTGTACTCGTTTATACCACATGGTATCCGTCAAACACATAACAGTGCTCACAGTCTTTCGTTGACGGCACAGAAGGCTTTTTCCTATAGGTGATGATACATGAGGTTCCATTGTACATCCAGACACATACACACATACCCGATACATACTATACCCCGTAACCCCTATCATACATGTGAAGGTGTTAGCAATTTGTCTTTGTTGACTTTACTGGATGTCTTTTGCGTATGTGGAAGCAGCGGCGATTACACCATACACACACACACTCACTCTAGCACACACAGCCAGAGCATGCCGGCTCTTCCAAGGACAGCATCTGCTTTTCCACTTCCCTCCCGCCATCGGTCAGTTGTTCTCGTGAAAGTTGTAGAATAGCCTCGCGTCGGTGTGGCCACCGGATTAGGTGCGACCATGAGTAGAACGTTGATAGCAAGCGTTAGGCACGCGCACTGCCAGCAAGGCCTATGTGAACAGGAAGAATCCGTGCCTTTGTACCAAACCTTTGACTCTGCTAAGGATTCGGGAGGATTTTAGTGGGCGGTGTAACGACCGGTTGTGTAAGATCACCCAAAACCTTTGTAGTTCCATGTTTTTCTTAGCATCACTCACCTGCCCACATTATTGACGTGTCTTTATGCACTGTTTGTTTTGATGGACCAGTTGTTGTTTGTTGGCGCCCACAGCGTTACTTTGTCATATGCTTGTTCTGGACCTGCTTGACGCACATGTTGTTCGCTAGCACGCCCTAATTTGGGTTCTCGTTTGTTGAGTCCTTGTGATATCATTATTGAGGTTTGTATCTTTTTGGTGCCAATGTTCACTCAATGATCTAATATCGTAGAATACTACGGATAATCGCCTTTTGATTTCGGGATCAGTTGTGAATTTGGCTACGCATTGCTCAAACGTGTGTCACAGGGACCATTACTTAGGCCCCTTCCTTTTTTCTATGTTAAAGACTTATCTGTTATCATCTCTGTCAAAGCAGCAGTACATGCAGACGACTTGACAGTGTGAGGATCTGATGCAATGGAAGTGCAGGCGGCCATATCCGTGGTAAAACGCTGGTCATCTAAGCGGGGTCTGCCAACGAGTGACAAAAATAGTTTCTCAAAGTACAATTGACAGAACTCCCGACCACCCCCTCCGGATCAGTAGTAGTACTTGAACCCGAAATGTAGATCGGCAGAAAGTACTGGGCTTTTGGCCATTCTTTTTGTCGGAACGAAGGAAAGATCAGCAAAATCTGGCCTCCGATTTCTCCATATGATAAGAAGGTTCTTCCCCCACATTTCGGAGGGAGAACTTTATCTCTTCCATGGAAAGTCCGCCCATCCTGTGCTGGAACCTGGCAGTCAAGGGGTATACACCCGCTCATCAAGGATCTAGGCCTGCTTGAACGACTCCAGGGAAAGGCTGCGAAGACGGCGCATGGCTTCCAACATACCCCTTACCCAGCTCGTCTGAATGAAGTGGAGTCCTATTCTCCGGAGTAAGTACGTACGAGATATTTTCCTTGCGTACAACTTACTTTCTGCAGATTTAGTGGATTGGATTTGACGTGCCCAAGTCTGGAAAACATGCGTGGGCGTAGTGAGAAACTGTACCCCTTCCCCGCACATTTATACGCCAAAATTTCCCTACCTGTAGGATCCTTTCTTTGTAGAATAACCTCCTACAAAAATAATGTAGTAGCCACCCGAAGCAACCTCTGGGATTCTTTTGGATCCTGACATGGGTTAGGTCCTGGCCTGCACCCAAATCCATTTACCCCCTTTATAGTTCATGACTTTGAGCCGTATTTTCTCTTCTTTACTTTTCCAGCCCTGAAAAAGAAATAAAAAGAAATAAAACTAAATTAAAATAAATGGAGTTATTTAATTGATTATTTAACAATTAAAAAACAAATCGCAATAGATAAGAAAGAGACCACATGACAACTCCTTTTTCTTTTCGAGCCATTGTGTCCCCACCTGCCTCTCATTTTTTCCTCTCTCCCTTCCACCACTGCACCCAAGAGGGAAAGGCTAATTTTAGATAAACTCTTATAAAAAATCAGCCATGAACAAATGCGTATTTATCTGTTTTCTCGTTTTTGACCTATGGTTTCTCTTTCCTGCTCTTGTCTGCCATCCCATTTTCCAGTTTCTTTTAGTCCTGCATCCCAACAAAACGAAGATGAGTACAACATCTGGGAATATCTGGGCTCAGGTTTCGCGCCTGCGCCTTGCTTCGAGACTTAAACAAAGGCATTACAAGATATGATTTGAGGACAAGATAGAGGCGTGAAACTGCCTTAGAACTGAGATCTGGAAATGAAAGTAATTTGTGATAAAATATATAAAAAAATCTGAGAGGAGAAATGGTCAATTGTCCTGGCGAATTTGAGTAAAGAAAGCAACAGGTGACCGAGGTTCCAGTGTGTTGCCTACAGGCTATGTCGCCCCACGTCTTCATTTGCATATTTGCACTGCATTTCGAGCGTTGGAACTTAATTCGTCAATTTCGTTTCACTAACTCGAACTATGAATCCACTTACTTGTTTGCAAGTTAGTCACTAGTTCTAACCAAGTAGCGACAGGCCGCTCTCCACAAAAATAATGGTATATTTCTCGACCATGGTCGAGACGCACGCGCAAGCGCATGATCATGGTGCACACGTCACTCAAAACAAAGAACTATACACGAATTTCAAGGAAGCCAGTCAAAATCGTCAGAGGCAAAGCAACATAGCTAGAGTTAGTTTTAATCAGCCGTAATTTTAATGGTTCGCGCGGAAAACACGGTTTGGTTTCGAATCCGGGTTGGCTGGTGGTGGCCCGTGGGAATGAGAAATATGTCGTGAGAATATAGCGCTAAGGATGCGTTATAAACCAAAATAGCGCAACCTGTGGATAACGGAGGACTATTGTGGTTCCATGAATGGAATAAGTTATGAACCTGAAGAGATGAAATAAATGAATGGAAGTACACTCGTGAGTTTTGGTTAATATGAGGAGAACGGCTCACTATGAAGACGACTATGGCCCGGAATGACGGATATTCCCGGTCTCAATAAACGGAGTGCATCATGAAAATGAGAGATATGAACAAACTGCGTGGAAATGGACTAGGTAACGTTGATGGATGTGGAGGAGGCAGCAATCCATACAAAAGATGAGTTTAGTTTCAGGATCAATAACCCGTGTCGTTCAGAAAAAAAGGAGCGCTACTTGAAGGCCTTGAATTGGTGAAGAATCAATTTCGAGCCAGGTAACGATCAAAAGAAAAATGAAATCTTGCAAAATAAAAGTGAGTGAAAAACCCCTGCGTAGGCTCGCGCCTCATTGTTCTGTTACGCTAAAAGAAAATATTGACTTACTGATTCTCAGTGATATTCGGCGTCATCATTGGGAACCACGGATGGGGGGGGGGGATAAGTGGACTTGCTTACGGATGGCGTATCGGAATTCAATGAGTAAAAATAATTAATGTTTTGCGTATTCCGGCTCTGTTATTGGATTGCTTCACATGAGACCAGGGTGATGTGCAGCATCCCGTGGGTATAGATCATCAGGCGGGGTAAGGGACGTGTCAGTCAATCCGTATAATATAGCTTGTGAACTGTTATTTGTGAAGACTTCAGCAGTGACATCAGTAGCAGAGGTGTTGCGTCAGAAGAAGCCTGTCAATCTACTGGTAAGCAGTTGGGAGTGTTTTAGGTCGTGTGGCTCGATTGCAATCCCGTTTGGTATAAAAGATTCCGTTTAGGTCTCTGTCGGTACGGGTCGAGGTGTGGACCTTGGTCACCGAAAGTGGGGCCCGAGAGAGTGGACGACGACAAACCTGAAATAAACGATGTTAGCAGTCTGGACGTGGTTCCAGCTGTGAGTCATGATAATAAATGGCGACAGTTAATAATGAACTGGTTGGGTTTATATGAACGGTTTGTGGCACGTTTCATATTTTGGTCTGGGTTTATATTCGAGAGTTTAAATAACGTAGGATTGATAAGTACTACTTCAGGCTTGCAAGATAGCGTAAACCGGGTGGGCTCCCGCGTCTGCATTTCAAAGGATAAATGGTTTGCACGCAATTAGAAGTTCTGAAGAGCAATTAGGTAAGAATGTAGAAAGAACCGCTAGGGCATCGCTGGTGATGCGCTAGAGAAAACTATTATCATGCACAGAAACGTGGACGTATGTTGTTCTGTGCTCCTACTCGGTAGTGCCGGCCTACTAAGATTTAATTTGATTGTGAACGGGGAAATCTCATGACTTGGTGGTAGCTTGAATATCGTATTTGGCATTAGAGTGAAGAGAGATAGCGAGTAGGGAATGAAAAAGTATGAACAGTTCTCCGTGTTCGTTTTTTGTAGACTCAAGTGAGGCAGGTGTTGGTCATTTGTTGCCTCCATATGTTATCCATGTCAGTGGGCTTAAAGTCCAGGCTGCGGTAGTGATTGTAGTTGGCAGGAGGCTGTGGTTATTGTTAGGTAGGGTTGTAAACCTAAACGTGGCTTGGATGCTAAGACATCGAGAAGGCCGCTTTCTGAGAAAGATGACGGAAGATGGGGGGTATAGATGGAAAAGGTGACCGGTTTCCACTATGTTTTTTTTCTCTGGTAAGAATAATCCAAACGGTGGTGCCAGGGAGATCATGTGTGGAAGCACTCGATGCGCAAGGAGCCCGGTCGATGGGTGCGGAACCTTGTGCGGAGCATTTGATTTATGGTCTCAAATGGAATGCGGGGGCTAGCAAAGCGTCACTGTTCAGTTTCACTCAAATCCATGCACTGACTTAAATACGCAGAGAGTGCAAAAACTGGCCCCGAGGAAGTCCCAAGCCGTTATTTAGACCGTGAGGCATTCAGAGCATAGAGGCAGACAGCCCACGATAAGCTGCAGGAGAAGTCACCCCAAGTTCTCTGTAGGCAGATAATCTACGGAGTGAGGTTCAGTTATCCCCCGAAGAGCCCTAAGAAGGCGGGCCATGGACCAAAAATTATCAGGGCTACTGCAGAGAAACCATAGTTGCTCGGAGAAAAAAGCGTGCTCACAACCAAAACTCCGGCCCCCCAAAGAGGGTGCTCGAAACAGGAAAAGACCTTTAAAATGGAAAACAACGGAGCAGTGGAGGATTGAGTCAGAAGTGGAAAGGGCCGATGGGCTTCCAGAGAAGATAGAGGCCCTCGAAGGATCGCTTATGAGAACTGCGGTGGACTCCCGCAGGCGGCAGAACTCAAGTGACACAGCACCTGCGCAAAACAGAAATGTGATCATAAATGGCATGAAAGGGGGGCAGTCAGGTACCAGGTAGTGAACCTTTTGCAGACGGTGGGTTTCCCCGGGCAAGTCTCCCTCAAAAACGTAATGCGGTTGGGGAAGTGGACCGGGTCAGACGGAAGGGGCTATTACGAACCCCTTCCCACACTAACTGACTTTCCTAATCCGCGACTTAGAGACAGGTTTCTAAGCATGGATGACAGGTAGTATCATCCGGGCTGCACCCGATGATACAAATCTGGATAAAAAGCAGCCAGGGCCCGAAGATATTCGAATGACAGGATATAACACTGCGCTGATGAAATCGCCCTAAATACGAGCCTAGGGAAAGAGGGGCCTGAACTGCGTGCTAGAATTAAAGGTATGGATGCCGTAGTCCTTACCAAAACATGGTGGCAGCCGAATGAAGACAACAGTAAGCTGTGCCTCAAACAATACACAGTCAATCGTGTCGACAAGGATGATTGTCGTATGGGAGGTGGGGTCTCGCACTGAGGGCAGTTCACCATAGCACCTAAAAAGGTGGACGGCTTGTTTCGTCCAGCGTGCAAATCACAGGGGTAGTCGTCGAGACGGCGATAACTTAAATCTCGATAGTTGGTGTTTGCCGGAATCCAGGATCCAGCCAATATGGGATGGAAAACTGTTATCCTACCTTGATGCGACTGTAAGTGAAAGGCAAAATAGCTTTTGACGGGTGCTTCTAGAGCACTTGAAACGGACTGGGAAGCTGAAACGCCTCAGGAAGAACGTTTGGCGGTGATTGGGTAATTCATTGAAACAATGCTCTGTTTCGGTAAGAGGAGCAGGTAACTAGGTGTGGGTACGGTCAGGCACCGTCACTTCTTGACTTGGTGGTTGCCGGGGCTCCTAACGATCTAGAAGGGCCGGAGGCAAGGGGCTCGTTTGAAAAGAGCAACCATGGTATTCCGAGAACGACAGTGAACCTCCAAAGAGTAGGGTTGAACAAATAATGGAGAAATTTCTCCGGACTGAACAAAGAAAGGCACGGGAGCTCGCGCTGCAGGTCGAGCCACTAGTGCCAAGAAGGGGAAAACTTTGTGGATGCAGAGTCTGCGGGTCAGGGAAAAACAGAGGGAAATCACCAATAAAACAAGGAGGAAGGGCATCCCGTCATGGTGGAGCAGTCGTGCAAAGTAGGTTATCAAGCGAAAGCAAGCCCGCACAATTGGGCGCCGAATCTTCGTGCAACACGGGGAGACCAGAAGAAGGGCTGCAATAACAGAGCTGGGATGCAGGTGAACCTACGAAAATGGGATCGCTGCAAGCGTCCCGGTAAATCCCAGAATGTACTACAGTTATGTGCAATCAAAGGCCAGCTTTCCCAGAGCAGTTGGGGGGTCAGGGATGAAAAGGGACTAGAGAGTGCACGGAGCAAGAAAAGTTTAGGAATCTGCTGCGATTCTTTTGAGGGCTATGCAGACAGGATCAAGGAACGCCCGGAAAACCCGTGTGACAAAACAAGCATATCCCAGAGACGGTAAACCCGAAGTTGGTAATAAAGAAGTCTATGAAAACTGAGGCTTCCGTTATCATGCAACTCTGCGTGACATGACGGAACCCACCTCGCAGTTGGGGAGCCCCTAAGTGATCTATTAGTCAAGCCACTAACCTCCCTGTTTATTGCATGGTTGGAAGGTGAGGTACCAAAGGACTGGCTTACATTCACCGTCACTCAAATCCAAAGAGGTTTCAGGGAGGCATGTGCGAATTATTGACTGTTAAACCTGACGTCGGTTTAACTGAAAGTGGTGAGAAGGCTGGTCGGAGACAGCACAAATAAGCACCTGGAAATTTGCGGATCGATGCCACCCCACCATCACGGCATCAGTTGACGGGAGTTTTGCTTGTCAGGTCTAACGCACTACTAAGATGAAGTAACTAGGAACCTAGAAAAGGAGAAGACAGTTAAAACCTGCAATTTGGACTGCCAGAAGGCATTGGGCCCCTTTAAATCACAAGCTGTTGATGAGCAAGCTGAAAGAATTCAAGTTGAATCCCTTGACAGAGAGGTGAATCATCAAAGTCCCCTCTAGAAGGCAGTTTCGGGTGAGGGTAGATGAAGCCTTTTCCAGCAGGGTAAGACTGCATTGCGGTGGATCGCAAGGATCTGTCATGGGTCCCCTGCTGTTCGTCCTGCTCATCAATGACCTCGCAGAAGAACTGAAAGGCAACAGATACAGATTTGCAGACGTCATACTGCTTGGGAAGGTTGCCGATGACACTGTACGGGGAGATCTGGATGGAGTCCCTTGTTGGTTGTTTGCGTGGGATCTCCCTCTCAAAGTAAACAAATGCTAACACTGCTCTGATTGGGGGGGGGTGGAAACGGCCGCCCAGATGCTACATCAGGCGCTTGCTAAAACAGTGGGGGTTAGGAATCTGGGAGCGGCGATTACAGCGGACTTTGAACAAGTTAGCAAATGTAAGAGTGTCGCAGAGAAAGCCCCAAGCGGGCTTTGCTGACCCAAGCGAGCAGTGGGCTCCAGGAGACCGGAGGTCTTGTTACCGATGTGTAGGGCCACTGTGGGACTCTAAAGGAATACTGAGTTTGGGTTCGGTGTCCGTCCCTAATGCGGGATCAAAATAACCCGGAGCAAGTACGGCGGAGATTCACTGGGTGGTTTGGGTGTTGCTGAGGACTAGGTCAGGAACAAAGGATGGAAAATATAAACTCGTTCTCGTTGGAGAGACGGAGAATAAAAGAGAATTATTCGGAAGGGTTGACGGCCAACTGGCGAAAGGCGACCCGCGGCGCGAGTGGTCTAAAAATCCCCCTGTATGTCGCCCGATTGATTTTCCAGGGCAGAATCTCTTGAGCTACTCAAGCTCAGCGGATTGCCCTCTTGCACTGCCAAGTGATCTATTTTCTAGCTTACCGGCAATGCAAGAAGAAAGACGCGGTCAAAGCTAATGTCCTGAACTCGTTCGCGCTGCCCAGTGGTCTGTTATCCAGCTTACGGATAGCGAGAATAACGGCTAAAGGAGGCGGTAGATAACTGCTGTCACAAATCGAATGATGCATCATAAGTGGTTAAAAACCGAAGTTGAAACGCAGAGGTGTTTTGCTACCCAGCAGAGCAAAAAGTACGGAGCGTGAAACGACCAGGTGGACTCACAGGAGCGTGTATCATCTTGGTGGCGGATTCAGGAAAAACCTAATTAGGATTGACAAGATAAAGTTTACACAATAAGCGACGATAAAGACGATTACTGCCAGAAATTACCGCAGTGACGCTACACCATCTTCCAGCTCCCCTATAGTACCAGATCCAAGATACTTTCAAGATTTTATTATGACCCCCCCTTCTCTTTCCCATTTACTCACCATCCGGTGAACTATCTTCCAGCTCACCGGTGACTTTCAGATAACAAGAGAACCACAAGATGTGGGACTATTCGGGCCTCGGCCTCCTACCCGCGTACGGCTTCAAGGCTAATTCAAGGCTTCCAGACTTCAAGAGAAGAAGCCCTTCTCCGCTACTTTCGTCTCCGAGACAGTATCCTCAGAATCAACAAAACCTACTTCAGACCTTCGCCTGAATACTGCCCAATAATATCTTCTGATGTGACAATTTGACAGAGTTGCCTTTGAAAGCGCACATAAGCGTTTCGCCAAGCGACTGTCGGTTGGTCCACTTCATTATGCTATAGAAAAACGATGCCAGCACCTGAATCTCGACCCACTTTGGCTCCGCAGCCTGAGACTAAACTTTGTCTTCCTGCACATCCTGCCCTACAAACAGTCTTCTTCTTCTAACCTATTGAGCTTCTTGTGTGAAACCCCATACTCACTTCGGCACAGGCCTCTAACCACCCTCTCTGATATGGCTAAATCGGCCACACGGTCAAACTTTTTTCTTCTCGTCTACCCCCTGCTGTGGAATAAGTTGCCCACTGCCATCCGAGGTTCTCAGACCAAGTCCGAATTTCTATCGACATTCACTCCATATCTCACCGTTACACGTGTACTTCAGTTATCTAATTCGTGCATAGCTGAAGATACAGCTTGTGAGAGGGGCCTCGACTTCTACGGCCAACTCCTTCGCAGACTCTGTATCCTCCAACTGAGGACAAAATCGGAGACGAACAGCTTCGCCTATCTGGCGGAATTCCCAAATCCTGACTAGGAGTGGCCATTCTTCATTGAATAAATGGAAATGGAATACCATCACCTTCTCTCACCCGGCTTCCCCCTCCTTCCGTAGTCTCAGCCCAACTTATGATCCTTCCTTCCCCGGATTTATATGCCCCCGCTAACAGGTAATGCACAGCAGGGGCACTCTCTGACTACCATTCCCTATCTGTCCTTCCTCTCCAGTTCTCCCCTTATGAGCACTTTATACTCAGCGTTGATCAGCGGCCCTAGCATCGTGAAGATCACTCCCATTATATACGCTTCCGGACACTCTGCCGCATGGTCGTTTACCAACCGCCGGCCCCACTAGTTCTGCCCTATGAGACCCCTCGCAACCTGGCCATCAGATCGCAGATGTTATGCCTTCATATATGAACCACACTTCTTATGCACAATCATCATTGAACAAAAGTGCCTTTCTCAACGGCCCGGGGCGTGGTCCGATGCACCGCCTTGGCCAAAGCGTATTGGGTGTGCAGAGCGTCTGCAACGAAGTGGGAGCGTAATCAGGCTAGTGGATCATATCTCCTGTGTTCACTCATGGAGTGTTTTTTGGGTTGGGTGTCCAGCGCATGGTCAGCTCCACCCACTGACACCAATTGTGGATTTCAAGCTCTCACCGTCACAGCCCTACTGCATTCAATATAGCACTCTGTGGATCGCATGCTTTTGTCACCTCCGCTCAACCACGGTAGGATCATCTATCGATTTTTTCGTTACTCTGACGGCTTCCTGTTCCCACTTCTCGTATGCACACCTGGCCACTTCGTCCCCATTACCACCGTCATCGCTCCACCACCATTTTCACACCAATCCTTTATGCTCGTTCTTTTATAGCCTTTCATCATCAATCCCGTTCGCTCCCATGCCCAGTCCCCAAGTTAGGACTTTCAGTCCAATCTTCGCATCTCTTAAGACCACATATATTGCCCGTTATCATTCACACTGTTTCACACTCCGCTCTACTAATCGCTGTTGGTCTCCATTAGCAGACACCTCGACTGGCATCTTCGGTTCATTCCACTTATGCAACTGCCTGCAGGCATGCAGCTCTCCAGCTCCCTCCTCCCATCTCTGCTACGCGTATACTTCTCGTGATTCTGTCTCATCTCAGGTTATCTTGCCTTGGAGCCTCCTTTAGCCTCGGCCACCATCGTAATTTACCTGTTGCAAAATGATCTAGTTATTCACCTCTTACCTGCTTCATTTTGGTCAGCTCCCTTATCTCCTGTTTTATATTTTATCCGCCGCAGCCATATTTTCTGTGCTCTTCAGGCTGCTTTTTTTCTCCACTTTCCATCAGTTGCGAATAAATCGCTAGACCACGATTTCACGAACGGTTTTTGTGTGACCTGCCTTTACCTGTTGCCACCCATCACTCACGTACACATTTCGCTCGTACGTTGTTCGGCTGCGCAAGCGCTGTATATACGCACCCCAGCCCGATCTACAGCCCAGTCCGCTCTCAAAGCCGTTGGTCTTCATTACTACGACCACTAAGTAACTATATTTGCACCGCCTTTCCCGGCCATCCCTATCGTCACCATCTTGCTGCTTCACAAATTGTCTACTTCCCACTGCTTCTCTCGTTTTCAACGGTCTTCTCATGGTGCACTTACTTTGAACAAGTAAGCCGAATTACTCCGACTTGCTCCCTTCGATCATTTCTTCCATCCCCCAAGAGCTGTTCAACGCAGCTGACATCATCTCAGTGCCCCTGAGGCTGACTTTTCTCTCAGCGGACCCGCCAAGTTCCGTTTGTCATAAAGAAACCAATATATTACGACTTTTCCGTTGATATTCTACGTTCATTTGCTGACTCTGAGCATATTTTTGGTCCACATCTCCCAGTTTCCGACGGCCATCGCCCTTGCAATATTCAGCTGCCTCTTAACATGCGTTTATTTTGAAAATATCCGTAATTTAAAGCCACAGTGTACCAATCTCACAAAAAAATATTTACATCTGACTCATCTTTTGAAGACCGCTTGCCCCATGTTCCGCCATGAGTTCCGCTATCTTTTGCTGATCGTTTATCGCAGCGCAGCGGTTGACCATTTTCATCCATTCATTCTCTACGCATATGAATTTGTTCTTCATCGCTTTTTGTTAGCCCAGATATTCCAACCGTACTTCGGTTCCTTCATGTAAAACGCCACCTTACAGCTATCTGCACTTGGACCAGATATACCCCATCCTTCGACCTTGACTTTGGGATTCACCGGGCACCATTCCGAACTTATTGGAGAGCCCATTTGAAACTCCCTTCGCCACTCTCCAGTGTCCACACATTTATCTGACATTTATCTTACGTTTGCCTCACACATGCCTAAATTGGATCCCTCTACCTATGCCAACCATACACCCTCCTAAATAATCCCGAAATATTTTCCACTTATCCGTCTATGACTTTTTGATCATGTATCTGCATGCTTCGGGCTTCTCCGAAATAAATCGTCAATATAAGACAGTCGAGGCCGGAAAGAAGACATGCAGCTGATCCAGCCTAAAATTTTCTGTCCTACAGTTCCCAGACCTAGCCACGAAGAAAATATGACTCTTTATGAAGTCGAATCACCTGGAGATCAGAGAGCTCACTAGTGCGATGAAATGGACCGTCTTGCATACTGCCTTCAAGCCCTATAAGCCAAACTGGAACAAACTGAAATGAACGGCAGATCTTATTGGTGGGGGGCCTCAAGCCGCAGGCTCCTGATCCTTAGTCAGGAGGATCCGTTCATAAGTGAATAGAAAGCTTGGTGGGACACAGGCAGGGGAAGGTTATGTGACATACTGCGAATTACAGGTGTTCCCTACCCTACTGCTCCAAGAAGGGCGCACAGAACGGGGACGTGGAAGCTATAACCTGCAAACAAAGGCGAACTTCATGCGAGGCCAATACTCACAGAGTTCGCTGATGAGACCACTTGGGATAGACTGCTGGCGAGGGCAGAAATATTGGCGCACACCACCAAATACAGATATAAAACTGCTCCAATAGGGTGCACAGCAAGGCTTGGTGGTCAAGCACCGCGCGGCAACCTGGCTGGACCAGAGGGGGCGCTGATGAGAACCCCCCAGTACAGCGGGTTGCCGTCTTCGGCTCTCGGGCCCCGGCCCTGACAGCAGTGAAGACGCCCCGTGCTGGGGTCGGAAGTAGTTGTAATTGGAAAATTGCCGGGAGGTGAACACTGGCAGTGCTGTAAAAAGGCGGAGGACAATGGTAAGCTTGCTACTCTGAAGATGTTGTAGCTACTCCCACACAGATGGATTGGGAATCTTCGGAAGTCCTAGATCATCAGCTGCATCACGCATACAAGTGGAGGCCACCGATGGGAAAACTTGCCATCGTCTCAGGTCTTGCGCCTGAGAACCAGACAGGACTATAATAATAATTGTTTATTTCGGATGCGCCCGAAGCATGCTAGAATGCATGATCAGATGATTACAGTGATGCTGGAATGACAATTCACAAAATGGTACAACACGTGCATGCTGAGTATCAAAGAGAGTGCTACACTGAACTAAAACTGTAGAAATGCCCGGCAAATTTGAAGGTCAGGGTCGAATGAGAGACACCTAAGTGACGGGGCAAACGCGATGGTGTTATATACTAAGGCGTTTAGTAACAGAAACAAATAGATGGAACTCGCCAAAGCCGCTGGGGAGCACGACGCGCCAAAGGTCGCCGTTAAGGCAACATAGCTTTCTTAAGAAAGCCACTTGACAGGACCAATAGGCGCCGGTTATGTCGTCTATGCGCAGGATAAAGAACACCACATCCATGGATTTGGAGCAGCCGTCCACATTAGGCCACGTAGAAAACATCGTTAGTCTCTGATCAATATATGCACTCACAATGTCCAGTTGTGTGCACGTGCTACCGTCCTTCCAGGAAGAAGAGCTAATGTGGTCTGCTTCGACAGGGCACCGAGTACAAGCCACGACGAAGATTTCAGCTCACTGTGGGCCCTGACTGAACTAGTTAGGGAAGAGCAATAGACCCTCGTAGTGGGTGACCTCAATCTTTCGCTCATCGACTGGGCGGTTGTGGTCTGCGTGCCGGGATCAGGGGGAGGAACTACTTAGAATGGCTGCACGCTAACGTGTTGCACCAGCATATTAGGGAAAATACCAGATATGGGGCTGGATGCTTTTCATCATTGTGGATCCAGCAATAAAAAATCTCCCCAAAGATGCATCTGGACTCCAGAACTGGGCACCGCTAGGCAAGAGTGACCACAAGTGTGTCATAGTCACATTTGGCGTGCGGCAACCCAAAGTACTCTCAAGACTGATTAGGAAGTTAGGTAGTATGGACAAGAATAGGCCTCGCAATGGGGCGGCCGGGCTGACGAGAGACACGAAGGGCGAGGCAACAGTCAGTGAACGACGGCAGGTCGAAGAATGATCCCTCACTGCCCTCCTGGAAGAGCTTGCACCCTTGAAACGAGGAAGTGGAGAGGGCAAGCCCGTATGGTAGAAGGCTGCAGTAGCCAAGACCATCGAACGTAGAAATGGCAGCGGGAGCCATCACAAAGCTTCTGGCAGTGGGCTAGCCCAGAGTCGAGATTGTGAGTATTCTGTGAAGTTCTCAGCGAGAGTTTGAGCTACGATTAGCCAAAAGTGCAGGACAGCAGTCGAAGAAATTCCATCGCTGTGTGAGGTCGAAAAGCCCATCGAAGGAAGCCACAGGCCCACAATCCACCAGGGCCCACCGTATTGTCACTGATGACCAGGGCCGAGCAGACGCCCGGGCAGCGCACATAGGATAGATAAGGAGGTGCGACTCCATCTGGCTCTGGCGTATCCTCCTCCGCAGTTAAACGGGCTAAATCTCTCAAAGGAAATCGTGCTTCAGTACCTACAAGACTTAAGCAGCCACAAGCCAGCGGATCCAGATGGCATCCATCCAGCTATCATCAAGCCGCGGGCGGATATCATAGCTCCATCGGTGTGCAGGCTCTACAGATCCACGTTGGACCAGAGTTAGCTGCCTCAGGACTGGAAAATCGCGGCAACATAAGAATGGACTTAAGTCGGCCATAGATTACTTAAAGCCGGTAGGCCTTACCAGCCTCCTACTTAAAGTCCTCGAGAGGAACACTCGTAACCACACCTACCGGCACTTACCGGAACACTCCATGCTAATTCCGACCCAGCATGGATTCCTGGAAACTAGATCTTGTCTGACCAATCTCTTGTGCTCCTCAGATGAAGTAACTGGACGACTGGATGAAGGTAAGCAAGTTGAGGTATGTAACCTCGACTTTTGCGAGGAGTTTGGCTGTTAAACACAGTCTTTTGCTGCGCAAGATAGGTACGTTCGGTATAGGTGGACCAGTATATGGGTGGCTGGCGGACGTCCTCTCCTGCTGGAAGTTTTACTTTGAAGTAGGGCAAAGGTGCCCTAGTTTGTTAAATGTCACCGGTGGTGTACCTTAGGGATCCATCCTGGGCCCGGTCCTATTCTTGTTGTTTAATAACTACCCATCATCCGCCCTCCAATCGCTTGGTTTCTTTTTTTCGGATGACGTGAAGATTGTCTGAAAAATCTCACAGAGCACATTGGGCATAAACAACGTGGCGAAAATGCTCGTATTCAGTTATTCCTAATCAAGTTGATACATAATAAAGTGTGACTTACAAAGAAAAAGGAAATATGGTCCAAATGTATCTCTGCAGATGCGTGTGTGCGTGTGAAACTGATCGCGCTGTGGGACGTCCAAATGATTGCGCGGAGTTCGGGACCAAGGCGTGGGCTACGGAAGCTTAAGTGATTGCACAAACTGTTTCTGAGAGCACAGGGGTGGATTGTAGAGACAAATACGGTTTCGGCTGCGGCTAAGAAGCGACACTTGACGAGTCTCGGTTGCTTTCCCCGGACTTTGTAAATGGTGCAAAAGGAGTTTATCACCTCCAAAGAAAGGGTTGACCCGACATGGTGTGAGCATACAGCACCCGTAATTGTCTTAATTGCTCCCGTGTTCAGCCAGGCGGGTGGTGTTCACAAACGCCTTCGGATAAGCTCCGACTCGAGCGACCAATAGATCTAGCTCCAAAAGAAACGTGAAAGGATACACACAAAACGAGGCCGCAGAATTCGGCACTATGTTCTCTAACCGAAAACACACCGTCGTTTTAGAAAAGGACAAGAGTTGTAACCGCGCAGCGCAAAGTGTTCTGCTGATTACTTCTGGTAATCTTCGTTGAATAATTTCGGCTTCCGTGTCGCCTTTGAATGGCGAGCCCACATATGGAACATTCTAAGCGGGCCTACACCTTTTGACTCCCCCTTATTTCCTTGCATCGTCCTTTAGATAGACTGCTCAGGATAGCCGTAATTTAAGAAAACTCTCAGCAGAAAAAGAAGTTCACTTCCTATTGTCTTTGGAGCAGATTTTTCTTGCCCTATCAGCTAAGCAAAGTGCGAGATTTCTCTTAATTTTAAGGATCACAAACCTGTGCAAGTAAATGTATTATCCGTCCCTTGTAGCTTTTCTTTGCTCTGATAACTGGACGGGAAAATCACTCCGACGGCTTGTGCATACGCCTAAATACGAAAGTTTGCTGCCCCTTTCTTCTTGCAAAGCAAATTTAACATCTTGATAGGCAGTGTCAAAACTGTTAAGAAGCAGGTTTTTGTCCGGGTTGGTGTCCAGCACACAAACGGTTTAGTCTGCGTATCTTTTGTACAAGGTAGAGCCTCGGATTATGGGTTCAAGCGGATTATTTTCAATTTTTGCCATGAAAACATCAGCAAATGTGTGTCCCAAATGTGATCCCGTTGCAAGTTCGTCCTTCTGACGATAGATTTCACCGTTGAACTGAAACGGGATATTATGTGATAATACATGTAGTAACTGTTTCCATTTCTCCAAAGAGACACCCAAATCGATTCCATTACTCCGAATTTGATGGCACAGATTGATGATTACTTCACTCCTCGGTACATTTGTGAACAGCGAGGTAACATCAAGTGGTATCATTCGCTCTCCTTCTGGATCCAGGTTCCTCGCAGTTTTTACAAGATGAAATCTGTCTTGTAGATTGTGTCTAGAAATTGCCACCCTTACTGGTTCCAATAACCCAGTCAACCACTTTGCTACTGCGTGACTTGGAGAGTTACACACGTCCAAAGTCGGTCTCGATAGGGCTCCTTCTTTGTGTACCTTCGGTAGACCGTACAGTCTGGAAAGTGTCGTATACGTCGGTCGTATCCCTTCGAAGGTCCCCGAGTCGGTTATTCTTTCTGCTTCAATGATCTTATTCCCGTTGCAAATGATCTTTCTACCTGAGACTTCGTGTCTTTTTCAGATGTGGTCTCAGTGAATTTGGGGCCATCATCCATTACCACCTTCATCTTCTTTGTATAATCCGATTTGCTGGGAACTATGATACCCGCACCTTAATCTGGTTTTCACTACGTAATCATACCCCGTTCTTATTTCTTGAGTCGAACGTATTGTTGCGCGTTGGTAAGAGCAAGAAAAACTGAAAATGATCTTGTTCGCCACGTTGTTTATTCTCGACGTAAAGATTGTTGGATCTGAGGGTGGGGCGGATTTAGACAAGGATATAGAAACCTCCCCGGACTGGGGTTACAAATGGAGCTTATCCCTGAACGCCGGAAAGGGCCGTTTGCTGTCAAAGACGATAGAAAGCCTGAGCTTCTGTCATGGAAAAGGGCTGTTTATCATAGAAATAGTCGCAAGGGCTAAAGACTTCGAGGTTATCGTGAGCAGCGACTGTGAATGGTCAGAGCAACATGAGGCTGCAGCACAAAATGCTCATATTGAGCTCTTGAGACTTCAGTCAGCGTCGTCCTGTCGGCAGCCACAAATGTTTGCACCCATTTACAGGGCTATAGTACGATCTCACTTAGGGGGTAGCGTGCAGGCCTGGTCACCCCCTACAAAAAAGAAACCGCCTGCCTAGAGAAAGCTTAAAGTCTCGCGGAGTGAATGGTTGAAGGGCAGAGGGGTAAGACTTACTAACAGAGACTCTGTGATCTAAATATTTTTTGTGGGGAAAAAGTGAGGCCTCTAGGGGATCTTATAGAAACGTTCGAGGTGGTGAAGGTCTTTTCCGGCACTAGGCTGGATAGTCTGTTCCAAACGGCTTTGGATTCCAGAACAAGGGGCCACAAAAGGGAGCCGACGAGAGTTCGATTCAGGTTGATGACTGGATGGCACTTCTTCAGCAGCAGGGTAGAGAACGGTTGGAACAGTCTCCTCCTTGGGACGATAGACCTGGAGACCGTCCAGTCTTTCAGTTACCCTAGATCGGAGGTGGTACGAGACAGTTCATTGTAGTGAGCTTTGAGTGTGTTTGCTAGAATGATGACGGGTGGCGCCGTGGTCCTTCTGAGGTGTGTTTCAATCGACGCTTTCTTTTAGTGCATACAGTCTCGGTGAACGCTCACGATGCGTAATGTCCCTCGCAGTTGACGGGCGATGAGCTTTTCCGTTTCCTTCTAACCTTTTGGGAGGTTTCGACGAACCGCAATATGCGGTGGTGGGCGCATAGCGAGTGACCACCATCGAAAGAATTCTGGAAGCTCTATTGGCCGTGGCCATTACCCTTCCTGTGCAAACTGAACTGAACTGAGTTGAGTGCCCATATCTGCCAGCACTTACTGCAGCACTCCATGCTAAGCCCCGAGCAGCATGGATTCCTAAAAAATAGATCTTGCCTGACCAGTCTCCTGTGCTTCTTAAATGAAGTAACTCGACGACTGGACGAAGGTAAGAAAGTTGAGCTATGCTACCTCGACTTTAGCAAGGCGTTCGACTCCGTATATTAGTGCACGATCCGGTGACATCAGTAGCTTTCTCGACGGTAGTGTTCTACTCTGATGAGGTTTCAGACCACGTTGCAAAAACAAGACCGTCCTGCAGGCCAGGTCCGGATGCATTACCACTGGCCATTTTTAGTCGAGGTGGCGAAGATGTTCCAATGTTGCTGATAAACATATTCAATTTGTCACTCAGGTGCAGTGTTTCCCCTTCTCAATGGAAAACTTCAACTGTCATACCGATGCACAAAAGGGGATCACGTCTAGATCCAGTTAACTGTCGGCCGGTGAACCACACCCCGGTCGTGGCCAGAATCGTGGAGAGAATGATCAATGAAAGGCTGACACGTCACATTCTTAACAATAATCTAATCAACGCTGGTCAGCATGGTTTTCTGAAAAAAACAGATCACGTGCGACATGCAGGACTGATTTCCTCAATCTGGTCACAGAGGCTCTCAGTATTGGTAAATCGGCAATCGTGATCTTTTTGGACATGACCAAGGCTTTTGACGGAGTATCCCACGTCCGGTTACTACAGAAGATCAAAACGTATGGAATCGTGGACCCGATCCTCGCTTGGTTTGCATCCTATTTAACAGCCCGAGACCAGGTTGTAAGTACGGGCGGAAATTTGTCCGA
The DNA here is from genome assembly GCA_948099385.1 of Fasciola hepatica. Lineage (NCBI taxonomy): Eukaryota > Metazoa > Platyhelminthes > Trematoda > Plagiorchiida > Fasciolidae > Fasciola > Fasciola hepatica. The sequence goes on from CANUEZ040000019.1 coordinate 13,131,265, forward strand.
ACCCCGTCCCGTAACCAGTGGGGTGATACAAGGTAGTGTGCTGGGCCCATTGCTGTTCCTAATGTATGTTAACGATTTATTTACCATTTTCCAACGGGGATTTCCCTTCCTGTTCACATATGATATCAAAATCGTGTACAATTTTGAGCTCGCGGCGTTAGCCTCTACCGTTGATGACATTACAAGGGAACTGCTCGCTCTCAGCTCCTGGAGTGATGATTGGAGAATGAGTTTTTCCGCCGAAAAAAGTAATATTATTGCGTATAAATGTCACGTCCCCACTAGAAGATTTAGTATAAACGGCAAATTCATCCCCAATAACTCTCAGGTACGGGACTTGGGTCTACACTACTCATGTACGTTTGACTTTTTGGAACACGCAGCCATCCAGGTGGCTAAAGCATGCCGTACGATCGGGATAATACATCAAACATTTATTTTGCCAGAAAGTAAACTAAACATTTTAAAGTCCCATGTCAGACCTCTTCTGGAATACGGCTCAATCATTTGTTCCAACATGCGATAAAGGGACCGTACAGCATTTGAAAACGTACGACGGGCATTCACCAAACAGCTTATAGGTGTTCCTTCGCCCTCTTATTACATGGAACGTTGTGACCTGCTGAAAATCGATCCCTTATGGCTACGCCGCATAAGAAATAACCTTCTATTCTTTCACAATATCTTGAAGAATAGATCATGTGGTTCAGCACCGCAGGTGAGAACCCTTTCTCCTTATCCCTTACGTAACAATGAGTTCTTAGTGTCTGTCCCTCTGCCGAAGCTTGCTCTCGGTCAAACGTCTTCAATAACAAGTACGCTTCATTGTGGAATAAGCTACCACTAAGAATTATCACCAACATCGGTGGCTTTCAAACAGGAAGTAAGCATAGCCCTAACGGTGGACACGCTGACTAGGATGTACAATCCCTATATTTCAAGGGCTCAGGCCTTTGAGGTAGGTATAGGGTACCAATAAATCGAATAACCGCTTTGAGCAACCTAGACTCAATTAGACCCGCATAGGTTTGGCTCCATCGCTGCAGCAATTACGGAACTCAGCGGTTCATTCACACGATCTAGGACAGGAAACCAATCCTAATATTTTACCGTCAACTCCTTCCTTCTGAAATATGCAACTATGTGGAATAAACTCCCAGCTGATGTCCGTTCCGTAGATTCCCTAATTATGTTTAAGCCTAGACTACACGTAGCTCTGGACATCCAAAAACTGATCGCTCTTACGAATCCTTATATGTCTTTTGACAGAGCCTATGAGGAAAACGTTGGATACTAACCCGAACCCTTGATAATCTAGGATGTGCCACACCACACGCCGTAGTTGCCATCACCTAAGCGTAAAACTACCAGTTTACAATGCCTAAACATAATAACTCTCATGACTGAGGCCAGTGCTTCAGAAGTCGTATTTGATTATATGAAATACCACTGGAAGCATGAAAGATAGTCTTTGAACATTTCCAGTGCTGATTATTATTAGGTTTTTGCCTCTGTCTCTAACCCAAGACGCAGCGCCTATCACACTCCTCAACCTCCATCCAGTAGTCACCATTAGGCATTCACAGCTCAAGTTCTGTCCCTACCACGGAACTCTAGCATCCTCCACGACTGGCCTATACAACATTTGATACTTAGCCAGCAAAACTACAAACCATCTCTTGATCGTACCGACGAATCACGTTATTAGTGCTGCAAGTTGTACCCCATCTTTGTGCATACTGGCGTTGTGTTGAACATAAACCCATCGAATAATCGCAGACTGTGGTTGACTCTACCTCCCCCTGCATTTTTGTCCCATGTAAACGGCCTGGGTGTTCTGACTTCACGGATAAGGCGAGTGTTAGCGCGGCACTTCTGCAAACATTCCTGGCCGTGATGGTCTCTCTGCACAGAGTTGACCACCAATAAGGCATAAACACCAAAAAGTAGGAGATTGGCACAAAAAAGTGAGAAAAAATACCCCTGTTTTGTCTCCCAGGCACACCAGCCTTGTCACATGTGACCCATGTCTTCGGGTTGTAGTGTCGCCACGGATTGACTGGTGTGGTTGACCTATTCGCAACGCGGCTCATTACATGCGGTCCATGTTTCGGCCGGGGCGTGGGAGCTGTGGTCGCCCACCAAAAGCAGCTCCGCCTTCTCTGACAGCCATATACCTGACTGTGATAAAACCATTAAAAAAATAATAAGAACGTCTAAAATAGTGTGGATCATTCTTGGAACGCCACGTGCTGGATGCCAGTAGTTGTGTATCGTGCTACTTCCCTACCTGAAGCTGGCCCTTGTGCCGCCTACCATGAGCACCGAATGTAGACCGTTAGAGTTTGCTTCCCTGATGGAAATTCGGACCCACCTCTCACGGTTCCCCGAACCAGTCCTCACATCGGTGTAGTCCTGCTTTGGAGTACGATAACAACGAAAAAGATACCACGGTAACCATGCAATCATATCCACATCAGATTTCCTTGCTCACATTGGAGCCTAATCTCAGAACGATAGCACTATCGAGAAAGAGCATGGATGAACTCGCGTCAATGTTCCAAGGCAAGTGACCAATTACCTCTAATGTATCACCACTGTCACCCCAATAGTTCCTTCTGCTTTCAGACTCCTCAGAAACTACTCAGTATAGACTAACCACTATACCGAAAGAGACAGTAACAGCGTAGCGCCACGCAAACAGTATGTTAGTCCTACTCGCTCTGTCTGTTATTTCAAACCTATCTTATCGCCTCGTTGCCAAACTGCGTTCTGCGTAAGCAAACGGTATTGAGGGTTATCATTACCATTCTTAACCGTGAAGCCCTAGGTCTTTTATTAGTATCCCAGCGATGCCGTGCTCACGGGCAAATCATAAATCCTTTGAAATGCATACAAAGTTACCAAGCCAGTGTACGCAACTTCGTCGGCCTGCAGCAGTATAGCTCAAATCCATTGCGAGCCTATTTTACCCATGCCCCACTCACAAAGACCTGACCAATCCATTGTTTGTTGTCTTCATATATTATCATAACCCACAGCTGGAACCACGTCCAGACTGCAATCTCTCTTTATTTCAGGTTCGTTGTCTCCATCTATCTCAGTCGCCAAATTGGCCAACCCAGGAGGCCGCTTTGACTCGTACGGACAGAGACCCAAGTGGAACCTACCATAGCAACTGGGACCGAAGTCAAATCACACAACAAGAAATACTCTTAATTGCTTATCAGATCGTTCAGCGTTTTCTAACGCAACCAACACGAATTCCAGTTTACGCGCATGCCGCTAATATACAGCCACACTCGGCTGATTGACCGACACATACTTTGCCCTGCCAGACGAACCTTACGCACTCGATGTCATACGTTACCAGAAATGACACTGAACAACACTGAAGGCAAATGTGTCAACATATACATATATATTTGTCAATGAAACAGCATAATAACTCTGAAGTCCATGCGGAGATTTCCCACTTTATTATCCGTTACCACTGTTTACCTTTCCTCCGACCCGTAGCCGGCTGGAACTTGACTCTCTACTTCTCGAGGACCCCCCGGTTGCGCTCTCTTATTTCAGGATGGTACATAATACTGATCCTGAATCTAAACTCATCTTTTTATGGCCTGCTATTTCTCCCACATCCACCAGTTCACTTTCACGAAATTGGCCTCATGTCCCCCTGCTTCAAAACTCATTCCGTTTATTGAACTCCGGTAAATCCGTCATTCAGAGTCTGCATTGTCTTCATGGATCGCTATCCTCTTCGCATGCGTCGATTTTCCCCCCTTTTCTTCTTTTTCAAAATTTACTCCATCTGCAGAACCTTAGTTGGCCTCTAGTTTCCTTGGCTTGCATCACTCCTGATCATAATGCCTCATTAGCACTGAGTTAACGATTTTCTCGATATCTTCACCGCGCACCACTGCCTAGCCCGGATTCGAAACTGGTTCAAAACTGCCGCGCAAACCATTGTCAGAATGATCCATTCAAACTGTTGCTGTCATTTTTTCATCTCTGATACTCTCGACTTTCATACTTAGGATTTGTGAACATTTCATCTTATTGAGTAACGTGTTACACCATGATCTTGCATTAGCGCGTGCTTCTCGACCATGGCCGAGAAATATACCAATATACCAATACACCAATCGTCCTTTGCTACGCAAGATAGAGACTTTTGGTATAGTTGGGCCAGTACATAGGTGGCTGGAGGACTTCCTCTCCCACAGGACGTTTTACGTCAAAGTGGGGGACAGGTGCTGCAGTTTGGTGAACGTCACCAGTGGTGTACCTCAGGGATCCGTCCTAGGCCCGGTGTTAGTCAAATCTCGCAAATCGAGCAACGCGTAGCCAATTCAAACGAATCCCAAAACCAGAACAAGATTGATTCGTAGCTTCTACGGTACTAAATTGAAATGCACAAAGGATACAAATATATACGAACCTCAGGTATGCGGCCAAATAGACTTCACAGTAAAACCCAAAGGTCCAAAGCCCCGTGGCTCAAGCACGACAGTCAGAAACGGTTCAAGGCCAAATTCAAATGTCTCACATGGATAAACAAACGTGAAAATGTGTGGTGTATGAGCGAGCTTTCCAAGATAATGTTAAATATAGTCAAATTCACAAAGCACGTTGAACATTTAGAAGGATTTTCAGTATTCGTTCGTTACACCCGGTCCTATTCTTGTTATTTATTATTGACCTAGCATCCACTCTTCAATCGCCCAGCTTTATTTTTGCGGATGATGTGAAAATCGTTGGATCTAAGGGTAGGGCGGACTTGGGCAGGGAAATAAGTACCGTCCTGAACTGGGCATACAAATGGGACTTACCTCCGAACGCTCAAAAAAGCCATTTGTTGTCAAGGGCAACAGAGAGCCTAACTGTCGCCCATGATCAAGGGCTGTTCACCGTAGAGGCAGTCAGTAAGGTTAAAGACCTGGGGATCATCATGAAAAGTGACTTCAAATGGTCGGAGCAGTGCAACGCTGCTGCGCATAAGGCTCATGGGGAGCTCTTTAGACTGCGATCAGCTTTGCCTTGCCGGAAGCCGGAGGTATTCGTACCTATTTACATGGCTATAGTACGACCTCACTTAGAAGGTAGCGTGCAGGTTTGGTCACCCTTCTTCAAAAAGGACGCCGCCTGCCTCGAGAAAGTCCAACGTCTCGCCACGCGAATGGTCGAAGGGCAGAGGGGTAAGACTTACGAGCAGAGACTCTGTGACCTGAATCTCTTCTCGTTGGAAAGGAGGAGACGTCGAGGGGATCTCATAGAAACGTTCAAGGTAATGAAGGGCTTTTCTGGCCTTAGACCAGATAGTCCATTCCAAGTGGCCGTAGACTCCAGAAAAAGGGGACATGAAAGGAAGTTGATAAAAGCCTGATCTAGGTTGATGGCTAGATCGCACTTCTTCAGCAACAAGGTTGTGAACAGTTGGAACGGTCTGCCTGGTGAAATGGTAGATCTGCAGACAGTCCAATCCTTCAAAGATGCCCTTGATCGCAAGTGGTACGAGATCTTTCCTTGTAGTGAGCCTTGAGTATATCAACTAGATGGATGACGGGTAGCACTGTGGTCCTTCTGGAGTATGTTTTAGCAGACTTTTTCCCTCATTGCTTACTGTCTCAGTGAACGCTCACGATGCATAATGTCTCTCGCAGTTGATGTGCAATGAGGTTTTCCGTTTCCCTGTCAGTTTTAGCGGGGATTCGATCAAATACACTCGGCAGTGGTGGGTACATAACTGGTGTGCATACCATCGAAGGAATTCTGGACGCTCGATTGGCCGTGGCCATTACCTGTCCTGTGCAGACTGAACTGAACTGAAATGACCTTCGCACCTTTTTCGACGTTCGCAGTTGGTTTTCGCGGCGGGTGCGCACGATGCAAGCGGTTGGGGTTTTGTTTTCCACCCAAGAAGATCTCAGGGGCTTACGTAATATCATTGGCCCCTCACGGATCGTACTAGGTCTTATCACCAGGTACGTCACGTACAATGATGAGTTCTATCTCTGATTTCGTAATGCGTCGATCAATGTAAATCGACGTACATCGATGTACATACGTATAAAATGACCTAGATATATATATCCATGTATATATATATAATTCATTGAAAGGAATACTGCTTTGAATAATTGATCGTTTCTCATCATACCTTGTAAAACCCAGCCCCTTCGTAACATCGGTTTTCGATGGGTTTGTTTAGTGGCCATTTTACACGGATCAACAATGAATTGATTCGAAGAAAATCGACGACCGGAGTAACGTACGACGCTTAGTTGACGTTTTAAATGTACTGGCTTAATTCATCGAATTGCCCCGAAATACTTCGGTATAGCCCTCTATTTCATTCCCTTGAAATGGGTGAAAATAAGGACACTTATTCGGAAAACCATAACTTGAGCGATAGAGGTGAGCATCGCAAACGCAATTTGGGGAAAGCGACAAAAATTAACGAAGTATATCACATTTTTCAAACGACTGGCACAAACTGCCCGGAAACCGTCCAGAAACTGGCCAAAGTCCTCCGAAACCGATCGGTTGCCAGTCGTTTGGAAAATGTTATATACTTCGTTAGTTTTTGTCGCTTTCTCCAAATTACGTTTCACGATGCTCATTTCTATCTCTCAAGTCATGATTCTCCGAATAACTGTCCTTATTTTACCCATTTCAGGGGAATGAAATAGAGGGCTATACCGAAGTATTTCGGGGCAATTCGATGAATTAAGCCAGTACATTTAAAACGTCAACTAAGCGTCGTACGTTACTCCGGTCGTCGATTTTCTTCGAATCAATTCATTGTTGATCCGTGTAAAATGGCCACTAAACAAACCCATCGAAAACCGATGTTACGAACTGGCTCGGTGCTACAAGGGATGCTAATTTTGAAACAGAACGGTGGGAGATAGCAGAAATCAACGGGTGATGGAATTTGTATGTGATATCACACACACATTCCATCTTTACATAATAGTTCGCAAGAAAAATTGGCATTTCTCCTGACGTAATCGGAAACCGAAGTTTTAAATGCGTTGTGAAACTTGTTCCAAGCGGTTGTTCAGTTCGTCAGCTGAAAGTCCTGTCACAATAATATCATCCAAATATGCAGCCGTTCCTTCTATGCCTGCTAGCATAGTGTCAAATGCACGCTGGAAAATTTCTGTGGCAGTTTTAACTTCAAATGGCAGACGCGTGAATTGGTACAAGCCACGGTGTGTTAATTGGTAGCAGGTGCCGACATTGGGGCGCGACTTCAATTTGAAAATAACCTTCGGCTAAGTCCAGCCGTGAAAAACAGGTACCATTGTGGAAATGTCCTCTGGAACAGGTAGTGAGTAACGGTCGGAGTCTAGAGCGGCGATAACACCTGTAGAGGGATCATCACAAAGTCTTATGGCTCCGTTCGGTTTTTTCCACAACAACGATTAGCGCTGCTCATTCTGAAAACGTGTCTGGAGTTAATATTCCAAGGTCCTTTATACGTTTAACTTCTTGATCAAATAATCTCTGGGCGTTTAGGACGAAACACCGGCTGACTGTTTTGCTTGAGCTGTCCCGTAGCTTGGAATTATGTACACAGGCCTATGCCTTCTTGGAAAACGAGGTCAAGTTGTTGAAGCAGTTGATCTGTTGACGGAGCTGCAGACGTTGATTGGATTTGGCCGCAAAATCTGTTGATAAAAAGATCGTCTAGACCGAGATTGTCAACCCAATCTGCTCCAAGTAGGTTACCGTCGGATTAAGTGATGAAACAGGTCGACGAAACTGTCTTGTCACGAAAAGTCACAATACACTGGAGTTGGCCGGTAGGCTTTAATGAGCCGCCGCAGGCACTAGTTACGGTTAATGGGGTAGGCTGGATTCCTGGTTGGCCGATTTTGGCCCATGTGTCTTCTGATATGAGGGAAATGTCGGATACTGTGTCTAGCTGGAGGCGAACACAATGGTCATTGGTGTAAACATTATAAAACTTTCTACGTTCTGCCACCTGCAGCCGCGACGTCATGCCTAACCCCTTAGGAGTGCACGCATAAGTGGTCAGTATTGGCACGTGGTTTTGGTGGGTTGTATGTTCGTTTTCCTTGGAATCCTCGATGTTGGTAAAAACCATTCTTGTGGCCGAACTGATAACAGCGTTTGCATCGGTTGTTCTTGAATGAACAATCTATGAAAATGCCGCGCACTGCAGTGTCTGCACGGAGAGGGAGGTTTGGCTGGGCCACAGTGGGTAGATGCAGGTGGTTTCTTCGTTTGTATATGTCGTTTGGAAACAGCGACTTTTTTTGGCGACATGTGTTGGTTGGTCTTGATGTTGGATCACTGCGGTGGCGTGTTTCAATTTATTGAGTCGCCCGCCCTCCTCAACGAGTTTCTCTAATGTGGTATTGGGATTCTGGTCGATTTTGGTTAAAAGTCGGGTTCGTAAATCGGAGTAGTTGGCGGTCTGAAGGCCGCAAATGAAAACAAGGCATCGAAATTGATCTTCTGTCTGTGATCGGAACTGAAAACTGCTGCAGGCAGGATTAATAATCCCAGCATATGTCACAAGACCCGCCTAGCCAGTTTGAGACAGCGGTAGCGAGTATTGAATAATGAGGACGTGGCACCAAATATTCTGGTCCTATTTTGAACAGTCTGATCAAAAATGCGGTCCCTAGGTTGACCTGGGAGGATGAAACTTATATAGCGGGCATGTCCCTCAGGTCCCAATTTCCGCAGCAGAAGTCGGAACTTAATTTCATCGTCTTTGTTGACCAGGTCTACATTGAAGTTGTATCCATATCGTTTGAACCAGGAATCAAAAGTAATGTCTGGCCGTGGGTCATGTACCAAGTTCTCCACGTTCTGAAAGCGTCTCTGGGGCCGGTTCTGTAGTTGCACGAGTTAAGCCGATGTCTGTAAGTCTTGAAAAATCAGCTTTTGTTGGGACTGGCACATTTTCTCGAGATCTGGATCGGCTACTGCCATTGTGGAAGGAAATATCCCGTCGCCAAAAACGTGTTATGACCGACGCTTTCTTTTCTACGGCCTGTGTGAAAACCTGCACACACGATCTAAACTTGCAACTTCAGTCGCTCCAGCCAGCTATTGAAAACCAGATGACAACATTTCAGCTCGCCAAGACGTGTATGTACAGAAATTACTATGTGATATTTAAAGCGAAAATCGAACGTTCCCGAACTCGAGCGTCCAGTTAGGTTCAAGCCTTGTTAGGCCGATTAGATTGCTAAAAACATTTGCCGGATTGGTCATTGATTTGTTTACCCGATTTGTGTCGTACTTTAGTGACTGCTCGATCGGCAAAAGAGGTTCCGTCTTGAGTAATCTGATAGATTCTTGATTATTCACTCCGGCCTGGCACACTAGAGTTGGGTTGATGGCTTGCTTAAAAAAAATTTGTTTTTCTTTAAATTCCCGACACATCTATAAGTCTAAATAGTCTTTGAATGATTGTGTAGGTGTGAAGTTGTGTGCTGCTTCGTCAGTGGGTTGAAAACTGGACTATAAAGGAGAGGAAAGCGGAAAAAATTTCTAATGGCCGGATAAACTACAGACGGTCGCTGGTGTATGAGATAGTTATCAAAAATAAACAATACCTCAGTAGTGAGTTGTTCAGCGCTCAAGTTAGAAGAGCTTGCTTTGAGTATTCTATGAAAATCTGGTTGTTTATTTCCACCTGACATTCTTTATGTGGTATTCAAAAGATCGAAATACATGCAGTGATATTCAGGTTTTCATCTTTATTCAACGAAAAAGTTTTGAGACACGGTTTCTCCTAGCAGATCGTCCGATCAATCAGAAGCACTAACAGTTGTAATTGGTTTTGTCAGTGTTAAGTCTTAACATAGACGTTCTCTGCGCTTATAAACATTCCCCATTTTGGATGCATTTCGTCTTCACAGTGGTCTTGCGCTCACTGGGTTTGATTATGTTTTTCGTGCTCTAGCCGTGGTTATCAGGAGACCGATCGATAGAACATGCACTAATGATCAACTTGGAATTTTTGAAATGAAATATGGTTTTAATCGAGGTGAGTGTTATTGGAGGAATTTCATGGACAATGTTGTGTCGCTTAGCGAGACTATCATCCTAAAATTTTCTATTCCTGAGACTTTGTTTCAACCCAGTTCCTCGATCAGCTTTGCGGTTTCTGTCCGTTTCTTAATATTTATTCCGGAACTTGGTGATATCCGCTTCAAATCGTCACCATTTCTGGTGCATTGTGCAACGTGCCTGAGATCTTCATTGCTGACAGTTTTTCTGCCTACGGGATTTTTGTTCTTTGGGTTAAAATCAATTACTTGTATTTGCTCTTTCTCACCAGACATCTTTATCTTACCTTATTTGTTTTACGATTGCCACGGCTGATTATCCTTGCACTATTATATTATGTTGAAACTGACGAGATAACCTGGAGTTGCCAAAACATCAGTGGTCAGTTAACATGCCCTTGTGCGCCACTCAGTGTGACGCCAAAATCTCATCAACTGAAATAATCTTTCTGTTAACATCAAGCCAGCCTAGTGACATTGTCCCTCGAGAAGGCGGAAACGTTTCTGGGCTTTAACGACATCGAAAAGCGATAATCACTTGTCACAGCAATTGAATGTTATTATGCACTCATGCGCTGTCGTTGACTTTAAGTTTTGTTGGTCCTTAAGGTGTTATTGTGTTAGCGTTGGCCAAAACATCCTGTTTGTACCCCTTTTTATAATTCAGATCTACGTTGAATACATCTACTCAGATGTGTGAATCAGAATATTCAGTAATCCACTGAATAAACAGAGCGGGTTATAGTGCGTACTAGAGATGCTGACTGTTGGCTCTTGAACCATAGAACAAGGCTCCTAAGTTACGGCAAAAGGCTCCTTAACTGCGGCGTTCGGCTTTTAAACTATGAGACATGCTGTATAAAGTTAATTTTGTGTCTCTAACAACTCGGACTCCCATAGCAAAATTCCACGGTATATTTCTTCCAAGCCTTATTTGTTTGGGTACATAAGAAAATGTAACACAAAACATCATTTGAACTAACTCTATGGGTTATATCCATCTGTGTTGTAATGGCCTTCAACCTTGGCTATTCGTTTAACACTCATCAGTGCTTATCTGAACTCGCACTCCCAATCGCGGTGGTCACTTGACCGTTGCCCGTGCACGCTACACGCACAGTTTTCCAAAATACACTAACCACTCTCTCTCTACCTGTAGTGTTTTCCTTCCCATGGTTTGTGGGGAACATTGTCCCGGTGATCGTGGTGGTACACTGCAGAGTACCGCTGTTACGGACAGGTGGTCGAAGCGTAGTAGGAAGGACTAGCGAACGCACGTAGTAAGGAAACACTTTGTAAAAATTAAACCAACCTAACAGTGTGGAAGCAACTGGCTTTTTGTCCCGATTGGATCTCCCGTTATGCTGCTAGCATCGTCTATTGAACAACTGCTTCAACAGATGGACTCAAAGTGAAAACTGTATTCACTGAAAGTGATCTTTACATTGGATATTCCTAGTTAAACGTTTTGCAAATAATGAGCTAATTCTTTGAGTGAGCGTTGATCTAGAGATAAATAATTTAAATAAGCGGTTACGTTGAAAGATAGCAACCGTGTGAGTTGAATTGCATCAAACATGACTGACATTGCTAACAAGCATCTCTACATTCTTTGATGAATACTGTATATATATATATATATATATATATATATATATATATATATATATATATTCAGAGAATAAAATTATATAATGATTAAAAACTGGGACAAATTTACAAAATTTTCGAAACGCTGTACACCTACCACAGATATATATTATTAATTCATAATTTTTTCTGCAGACCCATCGGAAAGACTCTCCTACCAGCAGAGAACAAACCAAAGCAATATGGTACCGCTTGGTCACAAGGATAGTCAGAAAGAAAAGGCCAAGCTTTCATGCAGTTTGGTCTCATAATTTTTCACAGAACTTATATATTTTTGCCACTTATGAACTTTTAAGCTGATATTTGTAATTTTTGATAAAGATATTTGTAATGTACACCACGCCAACTCTCTACTGGGAGGTGTCCAGCAGTGTTGGAAATTTTGCCACCTGCAAAGCACTGAACAATTATTTTCATCTGCGCCGATAACAAAGTTTCCAAGAAAGAAATCTGGGAGTGGAGATAACATCAGAGTAAAATCATTCAACACTATACATTTGGTTCTCGCTTGCATGGCTTTCGCCTGGTTTGTTCGGTTCTGTTCGATGTCCAGGACCTGACAGCAGTATGCCTGATTATCAAGTTTCTTGCACTAGAGAGCTCCTTCTTTCTCCTGGTGTTTCGATGCTTTGATGATTGAACTCGATAAAGTAAAGGTAGCTAAGTCCAGTCCTCTATTCCCTGTACCCCTCCTCATCTCACTACAAGAAGATAAACGAATTCTACACGAGCGTCTTACGGGACCATAAAGTACGTATCTATATATCGGTTCTCAACCACCTCCTTCCATACTCCGTTCTGATTTAGCTTTAATGCTGCAACCTACGTAGCTTTATACACAGTATTTGGTATTCTTTTCCAGCCATTCATCACTCTTACTGTGAAGGAATGGCTTCTAATCCCTATTCTTGGTTTCTGTTTTTTGGCCTCCATGTGATCTCTCTCATTGTTTCGTTTCCTCTGAGCTGAAGGAGCGGCTCACTATTTCCCGCGGCCTCTGTTTTCCCTCTAATTATTTCAAAGCTTTCTATCAGGTCCCCTCTCCTTCCTCTTTTTTAGTGAGAATAGATCCTGTCCCGCCAGACTTTGTTCATATTCCAACCCAACACCACATAGTGAAACGGCCGTACCGTGAAGGCTAATTTGGTAAAGTAACTGACCGATGAAGAGATGGTTTATTAGATTCCGGTTTCCAGCGCCAACTCTTGGATGTGAAAACATACAAGTGAACCTTCCTTTGTTTGCAGTTTACTAACTCATGTGAATCACGTTGACACGCTAATGTGATTCATGACCTGAGAAATAAGCGCTTCCCTAATACGTCACGCGATGTGCGTACCGAATTTGCCCTGTACAGGTTCATGTTAAGCCTCCGTAGTGCTCAGTTTCAGCGAGAATTCCTAGGTCGATCGCCGGCTACATTTTTGGAGGAGGTTTGGCTTGCTGAGGAGCTCAATATTAACATTTCCTGGCCATACATTTCCCTTAATGGTTTTACGGTCTCTTCGAGAAAAATCAGCATCAAGCCATCGATGCCTAGCGACACGAACGCCCTAGAGCTTCAAGACCGGAAGAAAATATGCACCGGGGACCAGGGAGAACGATGCCAGAAACTTGTGCAAGGGTATCGTGTATTTTCCCTTATTTTACACCTGACAATGGTTGTTTGTGGTCAAAATGTAATTGCATTGGTTGTCATTGTTGCAAAATGTAGTCTTACATGCATATCAGAGTGAACAGACTGCTCAAATTTTCCAAGTCCTAAAGGAAGGATTGTGGGCGAGTGAACTCTTCATACCAGACATCAGTGGATGGGAAGTTAAAAATTGCAACGATGACGTCTACTCAAACAATTGTAGTATCTTTTTAACTTCCGTGGACCCCGATTTTGTTAATAGATTTTCTGCGAACGACAGGTTTTTGTTTGAGTCTGGGATAGAACGTTTGTTTTCTCCAGGAAAACGAACCCATTTAAAAGTGGAAACTTTATAAGTTCAGTAGAGGAAGGAATTACAGGAAAGCATCAAGTCAGAAATGAGCCATGAGAATCATAAAGCCACCCAAGTGTCCGTAGGCAACACTTACATTGTTAGTGAAAAAGTCTGGAGCGCTACAAATATGTATAGATTACCGTTTATGGAACCATATCCACACAAAGTACTAGTTTTACCTGCCAATGATTAATAGGACATTGGATTACTCCTGTGGGCTAGATAGTTCAGCGTCCGGCTACTGGCAGGTAGATGTTTGTCTCAAAGGCAGATAGAAGACCGCTTTCTGTACCCCGACTAGGGCTTAGTAGTTCCAATTAATGTCACCTATGCAATCGCTGTTTAAACTTTATCTGAGCGAAGCTTCTAGATGAATGCAGTCAAGCACTTTTGCGACGGATGCCAGCGATATATCACAACTGGTGGCTGGAAATCGAACGTTTAAGACCCTTGCCGGAAATAGCTACAGTTGTTGCGTGGTAATAATACTAAAGCGCTTGATCAAATTGTGCAAAGGTGCGGCGTTTTCATCTGAGCGAATGCCATTGCCCTGGTCATTTTCGAAAGCCGGGATGGGCCGTAAAATTTACATTGCTATCTCAAGTCATGTATTGAGAATACAGCGTCTGCACAAATGTATCGAGTTCGTGGAATGAAAAAGGCACGCATTTCCCCGTGTCACTCACAAGGTAGCAGAAAGACGGAACTGCTTAAGATGATCATTAATAATAGCTGCATCAGTGAGTGAGATTGAGTGATTTTTTACAGTCTGCTGGCGAGGGGAACACGAACCTTCTATCCTAGTCACCCACTGGCGCATGAAAATCCGATCACATCTCAATTCCCATTATTAGGGCAGACTCCCTCATCTCAACGGATTTCGCCTGAAAACTAAAGCAGAATTTTATTCGAGAACACGTTTCCCGCGAACACTCAAAGCGTGTCTTCTGATACTCGAGAATGCACTGCGAAGTAAGAGTTGCAGGTTCTTCCGTACAATCGGGTGAACAGATCTACTAGCACAACTCCGCACTTCCCACAGGAAGACCTTTCATGCTACATAAGGCCAGGGGAGGCCTCTTTACGGTACTGGAGTTGTTGTCGAATGAGATGCTCAGCATTACAAGGAATTTGCAAATGCTCAGCTCATGCCCGTGACCTTCAACCACTTGAAACCGGAAAATTGAGCCGAACCAGAAAAAGATATGACCCCAACGGAGTACAAGGGTCCAGAACCAGCTGTTACATTTGAACTATTAACTAGTAATGATTCCGAGCTATTGCTGGCGAAGTTCACTCATCAGAAGGAGGCAGCGTAGTTGCGATAGACCGAAAATAATATTTCACACTGCATTTATATATGTTGTATCAGGGCTTTCCTCTTTATTTCTGATTCAGACATACACGCCGACAAACAAGACACAACATCTCATACTAATGACATGTTAGGATCTCGGTTTTTCCCAATCGCTTGACTATTTGGTCCTCGGATAACAAGAGTCCGGGGGGCAGATACACGTTTGATAAGCATACTTTTTTGTTTGGTCTTTTGGTTCTCCATCTTGTAGACTGGATTTGATGATTTGATGGCCAGCAGTCCATCACTTGTGTATCAGTGACTAACACTTCATCTCGTGCCTACTTCAGACTCTACGCTTACTTGCTCACACTCCAGATTCTTCACTGGTCGCTGGCGTATTAGTGTTCTCGACCATCAGAAAAAATGCCTTCAGCACCAGCAATCCAAATGCGAACAGTTAAGGATTCTTTAGGCCTTGTGGACGTCGGAGAGGGGTTTTACTACGGGGCACAAACTGAGAGAGCCCGCCGTAATTTCCAAATATCTCTCCCCAGAGATCGAATGCCAGTAATTTTGAATGTGGTAAAATGATTTTATTTTCTACAGGTACCAATAATTTATACTCTCGCTCTAATCAAAGAAGCAGCAGCCATCGTCAATTGTCAGAAAGGCGGGATCAATTCAGAGAAATGTACTGCTATTACTCAAG
This sequence comes from Fasciola hepatica, assembly GCA_948099385.1. Classification (NCBI taxonomy): domain Eukaryota; kingdom Metazoa; phylum Platyhelminthes; class Trematoda; order Plagiorchiida; family Fasciolidae; genus Fasciola; species Fasciola hepatica. The sequence continues at coordinate 13,146,979 of CANUEZ040000019.1, forward strand.
CTTGCAAAGAAATTTATGGCCAAAAGTTTGATGACCAGTTTCCTCTTAGCATCTGGCAGACAGGATCTGGAACCCAAACTAACATGAATGTGAATGAAGTTATTGCTGGAAGGGCAACTGAAATACTTTACGGTTCTAAAGATAATGCCAACGATCAAGTTCATCCAAACGATGACGTGAACTGTGGTCAGGTTAGCCTAGCCTCAACCATTCCTATCGTTTCAGAGCAGCAATGATATTTTCCCAACAGCAATGAATATTTGTGTGGCCGTGGAGACAGCCAGAAATGTAGTTCCCAGTCTAGAACAGCTACGCGATTCACTTCATGAGAAATCAATAAGTTTCATGAAAATGATAAAAATCGGTCGTACGCATCTGCAGGTACGCTAAATACGATTTAAAACAATAAATCTGTTTTCAGGACGCCGTTCCCATGACCGTGGGTCAGGAACTCAGCGCTTTCGTCGAACAGTTAAACTTTTCGATTTCTTCAATAAAGGAAAATCTGAAATCGGTGTGCAGGCTGGCCGTTGGCGGAACTGCCGTTGGTACAGGACTTAATTGTCCACAGGGTTTTGATTTTGCTCTTTGCGAACAGATAAATCAGTTGTTGAAGGAACGCTTTGTGAAGGTGACTAAAATACAAACCACATGTTTTGATTCGTTGTAGAAATGTTTTACTGATTAGTTTTACTAAACTTTTACTTTTACAGTAATATATTTGTTTTTCTTAATTTAAATTAAACAATACTGTTTGTTTTTGTGTATACTTCAACTATGCCAAACATTTGTTTCCGTCTGTTTACCGGAGTTAGATGATTATAGCTAATATCGTTGGAATAGACATTTTCTACATAACTAAGAAGTTTAATACAACATGCTTCTGCAGAGTTGCACTTACGTAGCGATATCATTATTCCTACTGTAGTAAACTACGAAATCTATCTACTACTCTGTCATCCTAGATAGCCAGTAAAATGTTGAAGAATATACATAATTCTGCTTGTCATGGTTTAATAATTCAGAAAGCTGTCTCCCTACCAGGAGATTTCACATGAAAGGACTGGAAAGACCATCATTGGACGGTAGATTACTTTTTATGATAAATTAAATATTGTTTGTTAGATTTAAGGATTTATCAACTTGATGCAGCTTATGGAATCAAAAGTTTCTCCTCGAGAAAACAATAAATCTCACCTGGAATACCTCATAATAGGTTACAAATATGCCTATGAGATGCAGATTATAGACTTTTACCGGCCATTTAGTACAATTGCACACTGAAGCAATACTAGTTAAGCACTCCTGTCTTAGTCATTAGGAATGCTAGTAAAGAGGAACATGGTAGTCCATCATGCGAGGGTTTATTTTACAAACTTGGTTCATGGTGAGTCAACTACGATCACTACTACCAACGAGTATTTTATGATACATATTGAATTATTGAACCGTTTTCGAGTTGCTCATTTACCTTTCCCTCACTGTGACCTTGTTGCACATGTTCGAATTTTTTACAAGGAAAATATGTCAGTGGAATTGGAATTTCAACCGGCTAGAAACAAGTTCGCCGCTCTAGCCGGTCATGATGCTCTGCTACAACTCAGCGGTAGTTTTAACTGTGTTGCAACCGTTTTACTGAAATTGGCATCTGATTTCGCTCTTCTGAGTTCCGGACCCAGTTGCGGATTTGGCGAGTTTCGACTTCCGTCGAACGAACCCGGCTCCAGTATCATGCCAGGTACGATTAAGTTATTACGGGTTTTGTAAGAAGAGGTTAATAACTATGGAATCTGCATCTCCCACGAGTGAATAGAAAAATTGTTTTAATCAACTATAAATATTTCGTTACTCCTTGGCCCTTAAATTACCTTCAACGGTACACAGTAATTAATTTGTACTGAAGCAAATCCGGATTTGTAGCAGCGTTTTAAAGATCATTAAAACGGCACTGTGAGAGCGAGCTTTACTTTCCATGACACAGCGTTGTCGGAAACGATGGTAGTCAGCTGACGTTTTCGAAGACTGTTTATAATTAATTATAAAACGATCTTTACAAAGGTTACCCGCAGTGACTGAAATGTCGAATGACTACCATCATTTCAAACAAAGCTGCGTTGGCGAAAACCAAACGCTTGCATGTAACATCACATAGCACATTGTTTTTCCATACAATCTTAGTCGATCTCGGTTCCGGTGTATTAGAGCTACAAGCAAATTTGATGTTCAAGGTTTCCGAAGCAAGGGTGAACAATGGGTTCTTAGGCACTGTTTTAACCAAGGCAGAGATAAGTAATTGTTCCGGGAAGGCATGAATGTTAGCGAACCAAAATCGGCAACAAAACTTACTTCTTCCTAACAAAGGCCCAACCACAAGTTTGTAATGTATATTCAGCTGAATTTTAGGTGTTCGATCGCTTTGAAGAATACGGACTTCCCTGTCTCCAATATGAACTATCACTGGGAATCAGAAAAAAACAGTTATTTATCTCTTTTTTTAGATCTTTCACTTTATGCTTCTGTTGCTTTTTGCCGTTTACTGAACGATGCTGGAAAGTAGCAACCGAAACCAGAGCACAGAAGTGCGAGGTTGGTGGTTGAATAAACTGGATTCATCAGAAAGTTGTTTTTTGTCTCCTAATTTGGTACTTACGCAGTGAAAAGAGGAAAATGGTATATTCCATGACCACACAGTTCGTTGCACCGTCAGGAAGATTCGAAGAGTTTTACGTTAAAATTCGGAGTGAAGAATTACATCAATTTCGGACAGGGCATATGCAGTAATGCAGCTTAAGACATCTTATCCTATCCATAGGTCCTAATCGGTGGCCGGATTCAGGATTTTCAATAAAATCCCTAACGTAAACTGCATTAGAGTTTTGATTCTTTTGTTTGTGCCATTTCAGTTATTTCGAGGTTATTTTACACGAAACCGCACGGATATTTGTCTTGCCAGATTCTATTATCAGCTAATGGCGGTTATCGAGATTATATGCTGGAGATTCTGGAAGGCCAAACTAAAAGGTATACAGTCGTATAAATCTAGACACAGGCACAGAGTAAAAATCAGAATGTAAGGGAAAATGAGTTGGAGAATTGCAATCGTGGTGAAGAATCTTTGGATTTTCAGTTAACGTCATTAAATGCTCGTTTGTATTTCCGCAAAACCGATCAATCTTTTTAACTCCAGTGTTCTTCCGCTAGCGAAATTAACGATAAGGAAATCAAATTGAAAGCTCGAATAAAACATTAACTATACTGGTAAAGTGAATTTTGGGTAGTGATTATTCATGACAGTATAGATCTCCATTGCCAAAATTTTCAAGTTCTTATGCATACATTCATGTGGTTTTTCTTTAAAGTTGGAATTCGTTTCTCTATAACCGGTTCACTAGCTGTGTTCTAATTCCGATAAAATTGTCATCTGCGACGATGATCAATGAACTTTGTTAAGTTCTCTGTGCTCTACAAGCTATACGGCTGCATCGAACGGATTTGGCTATCTCACAAGTGGTTCGTTCTGATCAACCTCCCAAATCACATCAGCACATGGTCTCCGCCATCTGACTGTCTACAGCAGGACTTTACCATAAATCAACCAATGTCTACCAGCTGGAAACACGAGCACATTTCTTCACGAAATACGGTTTAGAATATTTGCCAAATATTGAGTTGATCCAAGTATCGAAAGTCGTTGACCTGGTGGGAGTCGAACACATACATAAATGCTGTCCACGCTTCGGATGTTTCGAAAAAGGGTCGCACGCATTGATATCATAAAAACAACAATCTTGGTCTCATACTGTGATAGACATTTCCGTTTTCTATAATTTCTGATGTTATCGTATCGTCAGGTACCCCACCCTAACCCCATCACAACCTATTGAATCGTTAGGTCTATGAGATTGACGACGTGAACGTGAAGCACTAAGCATTCTTATCGCCCACCAAAGTATTTTTTGACTGCAATTACTTGGGAGACTAACTCTTACTAGGGAGAATTGTGAAGAAGTTTCTCAACTATATCCTATAATTGATTTAATGAGAAACGTTTATCCAGAATGCTATCATAGTTGTTTTTCTTATTTTATGTTTTTGTTAGAGCCTATAAGTATAGTTGGTGAAGGTTATCCGAAGAATGTGTATTTGGGCACTAAGTTACTTATAGCTTTTGTCAACTCCGGCGGGGACATCGGATCAGCAATGTAAAGATTAGTCACGCCATATCAGATGTAGGAGAAAAATCAAGGAATCAGACATCAAATTTCACCAGGCTGCGGTGGTTAAGAAATGTATCATTCATGTCCCACTGGACAGATTAACTGGCATGATATGTTCAATGAAATGTTTTTTAGTTGGAAAATCAGGGACAAGATATGAAATAGCTGACCACAGGACTAGAACATGCGAGGTATGTTAGAATTTCCGGAGGGTGTCTCAGAAGTTCATCCACTGAGATGTGTGTGATTGGGTCTTTCTATCAGTAGTGATCACGTATTCACTCGATTTATTAACATAAGCGATAACATTATGATTGCTCCTTTCTACGTTTTCCAGACTCCTGATTATTCCGTTTTGCGAGTGAGGTTTTCTTTGAGCGAGGGAGATTTTACTTCTCTCACACGGTGCAGGGGTAGTGGTTGTTCAAATCGAACTACTTAATTAACGTTTTCACTTTGTTACTCATCAAAATCGTTAGTTGTGTTTCCCAAAGTATTCCAGCCTGTTTAAAATCAATAAAGTTGGCCAAATCTTTCAATTTATTCACTTATTCGTTTCAGGCAAAATAAATCCGACACAGTGCGAATCAATGAGCATGATTAGCTTACAACTGATGGGAAATCATTTCACAGTAACTATGGCCGCTTCCCAAGGTCAGCTACAGCTGAACGTATTCAAACCACTGATCGCACACAGTATGCTGCACTCATGCCAGCTGATTGCAGACTCCGTGCAATGTTTTACGGAACACTGTGTTCGCGGTCTGCAAATCAATCACAGTCAATTGGAAAAAAATTTGCAGCATTCCCTTATGCTGGTGACCGCATTGACTCCATACGTTGGTTACGACAAATCGGCCGAGTTAGCCAATTATGCTCGGGAAAATGGTATCCCTCTGCGCGAGGCTGCTCTACAGACAAAGCTGATTACCGCAGAAGAATTTGATAATTTTGTTAGACCAGAGGAAATGGCTTTCCCAATGAAGGAACAAGAAAATGGTGAAAATTGTCTAACTCATTCTCAGTACAGTCCGTAATTTGTTTACAAGTAAACCCGAACCTCCAATTTACGTCTCACAATCATTTTACTTTTATATTGCTTGGCCGCTATTGTGACTGTGCTCAGGTTGTTATACATAATAGTGCAAATCATGACTAGAATATCTTACTTGATTGAATTTTTTGACAACTCATTCTTATGTATCTTTGGTCAATTTACATTGGAAATATATCATGATTTATAAGTTGTTTAAGCTGCTATGTGCCGAGGCTATTTGAACTTTGAAGGAACTCATTAGCTTTCTCTACAAATACAGAACACTCGCAAGTTACTTGATATTTTCACTCATTCTCGTTGAACGTCGTCGCAGTACGGAATCCGAGAATTGAATATTACTAGTAAAACCTTTTTATTTTTAAAAGCCACAAAACTACCGGTATCAGTCGGACTGGAAAACCCAGGACTGCACATTGTAGTATGCAAGGATCAGTGTTCCTCCACAAGAAATTGTTTGTGACCGATCTGAATCAGCAAAACAGATAACCCCATGAGCTCAAAGGCTCAGTAAGTGCACCAAAAGGGTCCTACACTTGCAATAATCGAACACCCGTATGACTGCTAACAGTCTTCTCACTACAACACTTGGTCTTGAACGGGACTTAGTAAGAAATCACCTGCGCTCGCTTGAAGTCATCTCTCAGTCCGCACCTTTTCTAGTCTGATGTGTGTGCCATCTTCCGTAACTTACATTCGTAAGATTTGGTCAAGTTGTCCCCATCGCACACATTTTCCTGCTTGATATTCCGTTAGATTTACAAAAAAAACAGCCATCGTGATTAGTAATGTTTTAAATCTGCTTTTGATGATGTAATTTTCCGTTTTGTATTCATGTGACCATTGTTATCAGCTGTGTGTTGAAAGAGTGTAGACTGATTGGTTTCCTGTTCTGTTCATCGTCAGATATATTTTTCTGATAAATATTTTGTTTTCCTATCTCACTTGTTAGGCGAGTGAAATTGTACGCAGATGGAAGCTTACCGCAAATGTACAGTTCGATGTAACTGGGTCTTTCCAATGACATGCGGTGAAAGATGGATTCTTTTCATATTAAAAAAATGTTCAAACAAGAAATACGGGACACTAGAAAATCTGAGAAAGGGACTATGTCTGATATTTATTTTATGGTTAAAGCTGTTGGGATTGTCAGACTATCGGAGCGTGAGTATCTGCAGAACCAGAGATTTCCAATCAAGTCTTTTCACTCACTCATCAAATTTTTTAAAGAGGTTATAAATTCCGTGATCCAAGTAATCTAGTGAAGGTTTCTAAAAAAGAGAAAGCATACGACCTGACTACTGTGATCCTGGAGTGGTCATTTGGATTTGAGAACAAAAATAATCCATACCGTTATGTAGCTGGCTGATGGAGAACCAGGGCCCAAGTGGCAAGACGCGTGACATCTTCAACTATCCAAAAATACCCGATCAAAATATGGGGAAATTAATACTTGTAAAACAGCCATTTTATAATGTGACTATCAGACGAATACACCATATAAACTGGGAATCGAGTTTATTTATGCGTGGAGAAATTTCTTTATTGAAGCCGGAAAATGTAGTCTCCGTTCTTTGAAAACAAATTGCATAATCGTCGTGATACAGAATGCATTGAATCTGCGGTGTTCGAAAACCAAATGTTTTGTTGAAGAAAGGTTTTATTTTCCACTCCTCAAAAGATCGTTATGATATATCTCACCGGCCAGTGAGTTTCCTAGGACACGTGGTGAGTTTGAGTTGAGCTCCTGTTGACGAAGTCTGATAACTCGTCTATCCATGTTTTTCGCATTATTCTCAACAGTGACCTCAGCTGGCAGTTTTTGTATACAGTTAAGACCACGTTCCGCGCATGAACAAAGCATTGCTTTGAACGACGATTGTTTAATCGGTCTTTTGTAACGTGGACTGTTTTTTGTCTCCTTAGACGAATTTTCTACCCATTATTCAGTTTCCGTTTTTGTTGTAGTAGTGTGTGTGTGTGTGTGTGTGTGTGTGTGTGTGTACGATTTGGCTACTTTCGTTTTCAGCTTAGTCATGGTCAAACTTGTTACTCCGAACTGGAACACTTTGGTGCAGATCGTGGTTGACGAAACTGAAACCATTTTGACAACTGTTACTTCAAATTCAATCTAGACGAATAAGCGTAAGGGTGGAAAAAACGATAGGTGGTCCGGAAAACTGAAGATATTTACATACCCTCTACTTACCGATCATTTTCCTGTCAGATCAGCTATTGTTGCATAGTTTACCCAAAACTGGGACTTCACCATTCATTTTGCGATTGCATTGCAATCTTCCCAACAAATTCGTCTCTTGAAAAGGGTACACGGCAGTATGGTATTGCGTAATTTGAATCCGTACTAATTTCACCTGAGTTAGTTTGTGCAAAACCACTCAGTTATATTTTCTTTTTAGGTTCAAACTGGGAAGGGGCTACCCTAATTATGGCAAACGCGTCTCCCAAATCAATCTCTGTGAGTCCGATCAGTCTAAGTATGGTTAAGGACTAGACTTGTTTGAGACGAAAAATGAACTTTGGTCGTCTGATTCAAGTGATTAGCACAATCAAGACAAGAAACCTGGGACAATGTGTCAGAAGAATATTCACTTGAATATCATGCTTGATGTTGAGAAAAAGTGTTCATTTTTTAACTCCCGAACGTCTGTCTATAAAATCTATAATTCTGAACACGACATTCATCTGACTGCGAAACTTTTGAGTAATGCTAAAAAACGACGTTCAATCGCATAACAGATTTTAAAAGTTCATGTTATTTTCGTCCATTTGGAAGCAAAGCTTTCTGATTTTTCGAGCTGATATGTACAGCGCAAAAATGTGATTATTTGCCAGTCATAAAGAACCCACCTTTAGTGAATACTTATTTGAGAATTAAGTAGACTCTCAATTTTAGTGATGCAGACTAACCGATGTTAGCTCAAAAGAAATTAAATAATCAAATCAGTTGTCTGCTAGCGCAAAAGAGCCGCTATTGTAAAGAGATTATTTTGCCATCTTAGCGAATCCAGGAGCTGCAACTTTATCTATTGCATACTACATATATTTATATCAAATGGGTAGCAATTTTGTTCGTATATCTATTGATTTCGGTATATGGTTATTTCAGTGGCGCACAGCAATAGATGACACGGAATCGAGACCTCTGTGTATCGAACATAGTCTTTACGCCAACGTCATGCGTTCGTGGTTTACTTCAGCTTTATCAACCAATAACTTGACAACGCAGATCTTTGATGTTTTGTTCTACAATAACGTGCTAGTCAGAAAAAGGTAGATTGTGGAAACAGTTAGCAGGGAATACAGGAAGTGTACGTATTCAAATGCAAGCTTGGTAAATTTTGACACTTTCAGCCAGACTATTCACTGACCTAGGTTATATATTTTCTACTAAATTATAAACTGACATCCGATGATTGTTTCCATGTTTTGCACATTCTGCTGTGCATCTAGAGATAAGAACATATATTCGGCTGTTTGTGTAGCACATCTCCTAACCAAAAGATATTCACAATCTCAGTAAGTTATTGCACGTTATCTGGTCATAGTTGTTTCTATCCTTCTGGCAAACTGGATAGCACTATAAAGAAGTCGGCAGTTCAACAACGGAACTTTTCGTGGACTCTGTTTAACTATAACTCAAAACCCTAAGGGAATCAGTGATTTGCAAGCACTCTGATCCTTTTATTTCACCTCACCAGAGCCTTAACATCAAAACTATACTCATCTCATACACCATAGAGGTGCAGGCTGAAAAGCATAGCATGTTATAATGGGTTGATTTATGATAACAATTGAGGACGGAATTCAGTTCATTCACAGGGGTTCAATGCCAGGTTATTCAACGTGATAATCTGGTGGGATGAAATGTATAAGGTCGTTGTTTATCAGGACTGGTAGGAAGCTAAATGAGAATAAGCTGCTCGCTTCATACTTTACTCAGGATAGATAAGGCTCATTTAATGGTATCCAGGTCAGTTACTTAGTCAGCGGTTCATACACTCCTCCTTTTGCATGAAGCGACTTGAATTATCTCATCTGCCTACATAGATAGACCAAAATGGATGGGTGTTCATTTTCGAAAATTCGATGGGTAAATATCCAAAAAATGAAAGCTGGACTCAAGAAAGGGAACTTGTCTCTCTTCAGGTACGGTAAGAATGTTTTGGATGTGCGCTGAGGGTCGCAGTGCCCAACGTATTGTTTTAAACGATTTTGAACTAAATCGCTTTGGGTATGTACTGATCTTCAAATCACACTTGAACCAAATAGGCTGATTAATCATGAACACATTTCAGGATTCAAGGGTCTAGCCACTTTTATCGTATATCTCTCACTTGATTGACCGCTGATCGATGGCCTGACTATGTGGTTGTGCATTAGGCTCAGTCCCAATTTTTGTTCAAGGAGCACACTGTGTCTGGCCAACCCTTTATCATCAGTACCTCAGTTTCTGGAATTAAGAAGACAAGGGACAGAAAAATGAGATAAGCCTCGTTGTGGCATGCATACAACATCGCTCACGTCCAAGCAGTGCTTCTTCTTTTTAGTAGATTGTAGAAAAATGAGCGATATCTGCTTGCCGTTCGCTATGAGACCTATGTGAATACCAATTACATGACAAGTCTAATTCTAGACATCTAAAGCGCAGTAGAGATTGCGTGAATATTCACACTTCCAGATTAAAATGTTCAAAGCTAATCACTGAGAGTTGTCAATAAAACCACAAGTCTACTGTTTATAAGACAAGTATGATGAATGGTTAAATTAGCCGAATGCTTAAAGTTCACTGCCTCAAAAGTATCCAGGTTCATTCGTGAACATCCACATTTTCCGGCCAAGTTTCCAGTTTTTCTTTCACAAAAATCGATTTATTATTTAGTTCGTCTTCCTAGTAATCAAAAAAAATATTGCGCTTGAGGAATAGCAAATTTGTCTAGGGGAAAAACACCTTTCAATATAAGACCACCAACTTAACAGGAGGGTTATGAACTCGGCTATACTGGTGTATCTATTGACCCAAAAACTTTGGCGCATTGTCTTTAAGCGTATAGTAGGCGAATTGTTCAGGTCTTACGGAAGTAGATGTCACGCAAGCTAATACTGTTCAGATTAGTTTGATTTTTAGATAGATTCAGTAAATTCGCAACCCATCTCACTTAGTATAACTTTAACCAGGACTGTAAGGTTTGCCTGTTACACGCGTTAGCTAGTCCTTCCTAGCATACGTCACTGCGATGGGCCGCACTATACCACCACCATCACCAGAACAATTTTTCCCTCAACCCATAAGAAGAAAATCACTGTCGATGGGGAGACAGTGATTAGCGTGCATTGTGAGAGCGTGCGCGTGCAACAGTCAAATGGCCACCGCGCTTGGTAGCAGGTGTTCGGTTTAGCAATAATGTGACAAAAAAAGAATAAAATTAGTTCTCGCTACATGACCGTCTCGGTAAAAACGCAGGTATATTGTTATACTTGTTTTTCTTTACGATCATTTAGGCTAGATCAAGTCTAAATCCTCCACAGTGGGTAAAAAGTATCCTTCGAGGACGTGGTAGAGGCAGCGCAGAATATGACATGAGATTATGATCAACCCGTTGATGTGAATGCAGCGAAGGGTCAAATCTGTGAAGGGATCCTTCGGCAGGCTGAACAATTCGCCCCACCCCACCGCTAACGTTTCAGTACACATAGCCCTCTCCGGTTTAATAAGAAACTTTGATGCCTACTCTTCAGCAGGAATCGAGCATGCTAAAATTGCCGAGTGAAAGAAGCCAATAATGACGTTTACAGAAGAACTATAGACCAATGTTTGTCCATAAAGCGATTCACACTTAAGGATGGGCTAGCAGCAAATAATGTTACGGAACCCAAAAGATTGTCCGCGCATCCGAAACGGCGCAAGAAAACGACTCCCGGACAACCCGGTTTGCTTTCAAAATGAGGCAAATCCTGATTCTGATGAGGCTACTGGCTGATGTTTTGAGAGGCAAATACGCGTCTAGTATAAGCAATTAAGCAGCCTTTGTCACCCCTCTTGCTATTCAAAAGCAACGTGTCCTTTTCGAAAAATATTTCACAGAAAGCCGATAGGCTTGGGGTATGTTATGTATTCTGTTTCATTTACAATGGAAAAATATTTGAGAAACGAACACATGGCTGATAAGGGACTGTCTAAGAAAACATTTGACGTAAGTTGGTGTGATAGAAACCATGAGTCTCAAACTTAAAACACCTCCGCGACGGCTGTTTAAACGCAGCTGCACTGATTGTCCAGGTCAACCCCTCGTAATATTTCTCCCACTCATCACCAGGATTTAATTATTCCTCTAAATGCTTCAAGGTCACTAAGCCAGAGTGTGGTTTGGAATTTTTTCTCTGTGCACTTACCTCCTGAGCCTTTTTCTTTGTATTCGTCGCCAGTCTCATACACAACAACGTCTGTTTACCACTGTAAATTTTATTTCTTCCCGTTTAGTCCTCAATTTCCGTTGTTTGTATATCGTTTCTCCAGTCTTTTGGGGATAACAGATACCTTCTTTTGTTAGATCTCTTTTAGTCTCAGCAAAAAAATATGGCAGTTTAGCAACGTTATTTCTAGTTAGATGATTCCGGTTCTTCTTTTCTCTGAACATTAGGAAGTTAATGTATCACTGTCGAATTCAGTTTGGATTGCACCGAAAAAACGATGTGATATGTGATTTATTATATTTAGGCGTTCGAAGCTTGGTTGCCGGAAATGATGGTAAAAAATTCTGGAGAAAGGTTGCCCTTGGTGACCGAGAAATCGACTGACTATTATCTTTTCCGACAACGCTGGGTTAACAGACATCAAACGCATATATGTAGGAAAATTATATTGGAGAAGCAACTGCACATCGTGGTACAATAGATTCCATACAGTTTGCGAAGAATGACAATAACCATTCTCTTAACCACATATTTGCAGTATGATCATAAATTTTCTGACCATCATACTGCGGATCAGTTCTCATCATCGCAAATCATTGATATGTTTCATTTTCTCCGTTAAGCCCTGAGTCTATAGTCACGGGTTAAAAGAATTTGTTATTACCATTTAATCAATAGGATTTGGTTTCCTTTAATTTTTGACCCGAAAGAATTCAGTCACATAGGCATAACCCTGTTGAGCGGTATGATCAAATGGTGGGTTCTTATGTGCGAACAAAATCTGACCCCGTATACTCTAGCACAATCACGCTTCTGCATATTAAAATCTGGCCGCTTTCTTCTCTCGTAAGCAACTGACGAAATTGTCGGAAGACATTTTATTCACCTTAGTGCGTCTAGATAGTTTTCTTGGCATAGAATTAACACTGTATAAATCATGCTCTCTTTAGCGCATGCAAGTAACTCAGCAGATTGACTTTACTCACTCAAATCCCTTCTTGCCCGCTGCTTACTCACCGGCTAAAACCGAGTTTTGTGATTATGTTCATTAAAATAAATTAAGTGCAATTATTACGTGTTCTACCGCTGATGAGTAAAACAAGTTTGAACTGATATATTGTCTTGGGAACACCGGCTTCATTCCACGAACAAAGTCTTGGAATCAGTTCATTAGTTACCTGCTCCAAGTATGTAATTCCCTGAAATGAAATACTGAAAAGTAAATCCCAGTCCTTTGGCTCGTTGTTCATAATTTTACAATCACGAAATGAAAAATGATGAACTTTCTGGTTTAGAATCGTTTCACTGTCACAGATTATGTGAATCGAGTAATCAACAAATGTGTCGCAGTAAGCATTTAAATGTTTCTCCAAACGGATGGGGTAACCCGCTGGGGACTCAAGATGAAATCAGATCGTTGGCTTCTTTGACTGCAAACCACTTAATTGCACTAGGTCATAAAGTTGGCCTGACCTGATCGTTCACAGTCGTGTTGCACAATCAAATGTCTTAGATGTTTGTATCCAGGTGCATCAGCTAGTGTTCTACGCCAAAAACCTTTCGACACAAAACGTTTGCATACTTTCGAGGAATACAACTTGGCCATGGTTCTTGGGTTGCAGACCTCAAATTCGCCAACGACATTGCCATTCAGGGTGAAGATCCCGTAACTTTGCAGCCGGTTCTCGATCGTATTATGTGGGAAGCCAAGGCTCTTGGACTGCGGATAAACATACAAAAGTAAAATTCTTTACGACTCCGCAAGGCCCAACACACTGTTCTCACGCTAGTGGCCAAACTCTGGAACAGATGCACCACATCAGTACCTAAGTTATGCTGTTCAACTCAAAGGCCAGATCAGGAAGAGGTTTACCTTCATGTAGACTGCACAAAGAGAACTTCCTTACAACTTCACAAATCATTGTGGTCTAGTAGCGAAAAAAGCCACCATGCGAGGCTGCGCATATACCGAGCTGCCGTCGGCCTAGTTCTCACGTACATGTGCGAAACCAGACTGCTGGGGGTAGATAATACAAAGATGCTAAAAAGCTTCGAACACTGGTACCTCCGACTCATGGCAAAACAAAGTGATATAATCGCGGTCACAAACTTCGCTGTGAGTCAACACTACGAATACAGAATGACTTTCTTCTTTCCTCCAATAACGTCACCTACAGTTGTTCGACCACGCCCTTCGACGACCTGAAACGGAACCTAAGAAGAGGATCCTACTGCATTCACCCTACTCAGACTGAAAGTTTCATTTTGGTAGCTAACTGAAGATACGGGTTATCCCTATTAGGACAGACATGGGTCGCATCGGGCCTTCATTCCGTCTTCAAAGTACGCGACTGGCGTAATAACTGGATTTTATGGTGCGCAGATCTTGCCACTGACCGGAACACGTAGACAGCTACCATCAGAGATATCCAAGAAGCTGACTTGTTCTCTAGCAGGGGACAGTCGCACACAGGTAAAAAAGTAAACTATGTGATGCATCACGCGGTGAGAAAGTTCAGCTGTTCGATGTAAACCAAGCGATATTGGTCCACAAAAACTTTTGCCATTTGTATTCAATTTACAATATTAAGTTGAATATTAAAATAATATAGAAATGACACTAAGACTCCAGCTGACCTCCCATTTGCCTAATCATCAGTCGGTGGTGTAGTCCAGTCACTTCTCTGAAACATTTCTAAATTTAGAGACTGAACACAGCTAGGCGGTTCTTTATCAAACTGATACACTAGAAAAATGTGAATCATGCGACTTTATATTTCTATAATAATCAATGAGAGCAGTAGATCGAATTGCTCATGAAAATGATTTATCGTGCAATATGAACGCTCTAATCGATACCAATATGCAGATAAACTGAAGGAGTTTGAAAACACAGTCGCTAGAACCGAAACATCTCTTGTTATCAAATCAAAGATTCATCCCAAGTTAAAAAAAACAATTTCAGAGGAGCTGATAGAGCTGACTTTTTCCAAATACACGCTTTATATACATACTGTTGTTTCGAACTTGAAAGTTAGTGAGTCAAGATAATCTGTTAGTCTGACAGTCAGTACTCTACTAACGAACGCTAAAGACTGGCTCACCTATTCGGTCTTAGAGATGAAGGTTGTTGTCCGCATTTCCAGCCAGTTTACACGAGATTTATCAAGTTTGGCCCGGGAGCATTCTGTGACAATCAAACCGTTATGGATATAAATCAAGGTTTAACACTAGCATGACGAGGAAATTCAAGGAGACATTATTTTGTAGTAGAAATTATGTAACTTCTTTTTCAAAACAATTCATTGAAATTTCTGGACTTCCCTTGAGGATATTTTGCACGCTTCCTATAAATTGTGCTGGAACTTATCAGTCGATTCTTATTTTGGCAATGCCCAGATAACTTTCAAGGACGGAAATACATGTTGTCTGACTAGATGCTGAAATCAATTTGTGTCATCTGATCCGTCCTGACAGGCTGACAACCAAGTATCATACCGATTGCAACGAATCACGTTTTGACCCAGTCACGTTTCTCGCATGGCGACTGGGCCTGCCACCGATGCAAACATGAAACTTTTTGCTCTTCGTGGCAAAATTATTGATAACCTATCGTTATAAATGCGAGAAGTGAGTATGATTTAGGTCACGCCAGTTGGGTTCTTTTCAGCTGAAGATTCATCCAAGAATAGATTCAGCTTGGCTCACTCCGTTCATGATGTCATCGTGGTTCGTGAACCGGCAGGAACCTATCCGGCTAGGGCTTCTGAGGATGGAATACGACAGCTGTGTACCGGTCCTCTGGGTAAATTTTATTATATGAATGAACGAATGCAACGGGTTGTATTCGACGATATTGGGTACAGTTGGAAAAAGAGGATGTCAATCTCAGCTGCAGTATAAGCTCCTCGAAAAACGTCTTCGGAATTATCCCAGGACGGACTGGCGTACTCTAGAGCTATAAACATTCTGCTTGACGCCTTCAGCGTATTTGTCGACGACTGACTGCTACATACTGTGTTGCAATATAAGAAGAGTTCAGAACACTAGTTATCGATGAACAAGCTACGAGCTTTTGCTGAATTACAATATACGCTTGGTGAATATGGAAAACCCCTTTCGCCTCTTCCTAATGGAGTGCAAAATTAGGATGTCAGCTGTTTCTGATGGCAATGATCCGTAGCCGGCTTTGTCTGCTGAAGTATTATATTCGCTAAAAGACAGAAGAAAACTATTTGCATACAGGTCAAACAAGCCATATAATTTTAATTTCAAATTCAATATTCTTGTGGACGCAAAAAAATGTGCTGTGTGGTCAAATCAGTCACTAGATGCCATGAAGGACAACCATAAGCTATGAACATCCGCCCGTGATTCACCTCTGTCCCGTCCCTCCTACACTAACGTATCAGACACCTGTTTGTACCGCGTTCTGCACTGTCGTAATCCACAGATCACATGCAGATTACTCCGTGCCAGACTTATACTGATTGACAGCTTATATTTTTGCTTGGAAATTCTTGTTCTTGTGTTGGTGCTCGCAATTGCCTTTCGTCGATTCTAAATGCACGTTCCTTGTACTTGCGTGCTTTCGTTCTATCTACCAAATTTGGGACAACAGTCTGCACCATGCAGACATATATGAGAGTATTTGAAAAGGAGCGGACACGTAATTGACTTTTGACTGAAGACATTGCTTTGAGGTTGACGGATGGTTTATTGAATGAAGGATGCAATCTAAATGAATAACTATCCCACCACTCCTCAGCTGCCCTACATATGCACCGAAAGTACGTGGGATCGTATGTACACCGTGTTCCAACATCGCCCAAAAGAGGATTAACTATTCTGAATAATGTAAACTATAGCTTTCGGTTGTTTCACTACTAGAATTTTGATGGATAACTAATACTGACTAAGAGTGTCAAGGAATCTCGTTTCGAACAGTGGTGCGATGGATTCAAAGTGGTGTTTTACAACTGCTCTCTGTTGACCTACATTACCTTCGGTATCTTCGAAAAGATCACACTACAAGCAGTAGAAACCAATGGAATTGTTTTGTTTGGGACATTTCGGATTTATGCGGGATAGTGGTCGTACGGACAAAGTTGTTCTGTCAAATTCTATTATCTTATCTTTCCACTGTTAAGAGACAAGTATCACAGGAGTGAGACGTTCTACTGATCGATTTGAAGAACGGACTAGGTTACTGTTTTGTTCAAAACGAAGTAAATTATCGCCAGAACATCACAGTATTGCAGAACGTAAAAAACCAACTGCATTGGAGTAGGCCAAAGTAGAATTTGAGTGGGCTATTGATCGAGCATGCGGGTGAGTATGTAAGCCGGACACCATAATTAGCAAGGAAAGAACAATGTGTAATGGAAGAGTTGGGGCAGACACATCAGCTGATTAAGTAGTGGTCTCAGTGCGCATACTAAAAGCTATTTGGCAATTATTTGTTAAATGACTACGGGGTATTTTTTCTTGAATGTTTTCTTCAAAGTCAGCCGTGGTCCACTGTAAAACGAAATATTTAAGACAGATTGATATAATATGACTCATAATTCGGTGTAAACTTCGAAACCATTGAAAACCGTGGAAGTACTGTTCAGCTGTTTCATCCTTGTTGTGAATCATTACCACTGCACATTAAACAAGCCCCAACTGGGACTGGAACCCGGAGTGAATGGCTGCGAGTCAAACCTCCTAATCACCGGTCTGTCGGGGCTGGCTCTGAATGGTTTATCAAGCTTTTGCACTAACTGATATAGCGCCCTTCTGACACTGGCTCTGAATGTTAGCTAAGCATTTTCCGCACAGCAAGCAACTCCTGTGACTGACGGCTTGTAGTGACATTCAACCTTGCTGATTTGTTTTACACACATTGTTTGTCTGAATTCTCGCGGCCAAGCGCGGTGGCCACTTGACCGTTGCCCGTGCACTCAACAAGCACGGTTTTCCAATATACACTAACCACTCTCTCCCCACCTGTAATTTTCTTCTTCTCGTGGGTTGTGGTGAACATTGCCCTTTTGATCGTGGTAGCGTATTGCATCATATGAATATGAACTTTCAAGCAAGTTTAGAAAGGGCGCTATATCACGTAGCATATAATCTCAGTGAACCGTTAAGAGCCAGCTCGGACAGACTCGTGATGTAGGTGTGTGATACGTAATGGTTCACCCCGTGGTCCAGTCCCAGTTGGGAAGCTCGTTGAAAGTGCACTGCCGATGGTTCTTAACAGGAATGAAACAGATGAACAGTGATTCCGTTGTTTTCAATTATTTAAGCCTACACACTGCAAGGTGAATCTTGTACTTTGCAAAATCTAATCTCCCACCACTCACACTGATTCTCACTAGAAGCAAATTTCAGAAAATAATTTTATTCACTGATCTTTTACCCTTCAACCCCTTGCATTTTCGGGGATGAAAGACAACATTTTGTGGAATTTTTCTGTTTAGTATCAAGGCGACGGTATGTCATGACCACACAACGCGCGAGCACACACACGCACGCGTGTTCAACAAGACCACAACTACAGAAGCTGATGCTTTTGTTTAGTTTGTAGGATAAGAAGTGAAACAGGGTCTGTTCAGTAACTCAGAGAAAAGTGGCCACCAAGGGAACTCGTTAATTAGTACGGAGTGATAAAATCTGAGACGTCAGCCATTCACAGCTTCTGTTCATTGTCATTGTGGTATTCTTCGACAGTGAGCGAAGGAGAAAAACAGCTATCACTATATAACAGACATTTCTTCCACTACTGAATCAGTTACATATATGATTTTCTATTTATTTTGATACCGTGGTCGTTGAAATCTAATCAGTGATTGCTGTTTGTTATTTGACGAAGGGTATTTTGATGTTCGTCTTTCATTAAACCTATTTTGGAAAGATTTGGTTGTATATCTCACATTTACTTGCTAGTAGTGTGTAGGATGGGCGATACTTTGCTTGGCTCTCGGGCATTGCTGGATCTCATAGAGGACGACATCTGGACAAAACTTAACTTGCTGAGTCGGATCAGCCCTGACAGGGGAAGGGTGGTGCAGTGGTAACACGCACCCCTTCGAGGTTGAAAGTCCTCGGTTCGAACTCTGGATGCGGCGGAGGATTTGCACCACTGAAGAGCCTTAACAAGAGCGGAACTCGTGTCTGGTGCTTCCGAGGGCAGGGTTGGTCGAATGACCTGAGGTTTGTACGTGAAAGGCAAAGTCTAATGGGCAGTTATTCAAACATCAATTTGGTATGCTTGTTTTTCGTTTCAGAACCTGCCTAGTTGCCTTCACGGTGACTTGTTCACCGGAAGAGTGGTTCGATTCTATGCTCATAAATATTCTTGCATTTATTCAGTTGTTAATTAAAGTCAATGACGTAGTTCAGGATCTCATTACAACAGGTGACTGATTATCTAAACTGTTGTAAGTATCTCCACCTGTGGAACAGAGTTGACTATTTTGTTTAGTGAAGCTGCTTGTGAAATTCTGAGGAGGAATCTTCCTGTCTCACTTTCGTTCTTCCTCTTTCTGATTACATGTTGATCTCGATTTCGTCCGTCTCTCTGTACGTCTAATTTACTGTTGCCCAGCCTTCTTTATCTACCGCTTGTCCACGGGTGCACTTTTACGCTGGGTTGGTTTTCCACTCTAGAGACCCACGACCTTCACACTTTATTTGCCTAACCAATCTACCTATTCTGTGTTGATGTCGTCTTCTACGCATCATTCATGCTGTGTTCTGTGCATGTCCACGTCTTGCTTGGGCGCACGCTTGGTTTTCACACGAACTTCTCGTCCGTGCTATATGAATGACCTTTGGCCTCCATGCTAATACCACGCCACATCCACATGCATGTCTAGGTCAGGCTTGCGTGCAATCTCCTCGCCGTCATTGTCTGAACCCGCTACCCGTTCATGAGCGATACGAGCGACCCTAGCCCCTTCGCTGATTGGTTGTTTTCTGATTTTAACATTCTACAGCTGACTCCGCCCCGTATCGCTCTGCGTGTGTTCCTGTGCGCCCATCTGAATGATTGATAGATATTCATGGCTCCTGATAATTGAAATGCCCTAAAAAATTGAGGTTTGTTATTTGCTTCTGTGATGATCGTTCCATGAAGTACACACCTATTGTAGTGCTACCGGTGAGACGGATACATACACACTAACAAACTTGTTTAGCTGAACGGTATCGAATTTGGTGGTGCCATTTGCTCCGCCTGTGTACACCGTCAACATGCTCTTGCGTTCCTCCAGTACACACGTTATCCTGCTCCAGCGTTTCGAGTTCTTCTCCTTTGAAAGCTGCCGATTATAATCCTTATCGTGTTACGAAGCGAGTACTGAGGGCTACAGACACTACCGAAAGAGGCCCTGACTTGACTTAGGAGAATCCTAAAAGACCACCAACTCTTCTTGTGTGACTTTAGGGTTCCGGGTTCGTGCCCTACGAGTAACTCAGCTACGGACAGCTTTTCAGTTACAGTTGACTGTAAGGCTTTTTTCTTTTCAAGATCACCAAAGTAGTTGTTTTGGTTTACTTGATATGTCCTGACTAACTGAGCTTTTCAGGTTTTGACTACACAATTTTTCCTTTTTATAAATTTTGTAAGTCTGACGTTTGCTAACAGCATTTATTTTGCCTGGAAGCTCTGACAGGTTCTATCAGATTTGGGTTATTTTTCAAGGACAAGAAACTATAAAAATTCACTTACCGGTTCATCCATGTTAGCTTGTGACGAATAAGTCGTCCACCATCGCCCATCCTCGTGATGTACTATCATTCAGTATGGCTCGAGTTATTGCCTAGTCATATCTTTATTCCATAAAGTATGCTCACCTACCGGAATCATTCCATTTTTAGACCTTTACAGGCTCTCGAAAATTGTTTCTCAGCGGGTGGTTTTCTAGTCGGGCAACGAATATACCAGTCAACCGTGATTTTATGGATCTGCCTCCATTACAACACAACTCTCGACCAAAGCGGAACTGGGCACCGAGGTTTCTTTCCAGTACCTTTTGTTTCAGATCAAGCAGTAAAATGATAAAGTTCATCTTAGTCTACTAAATGTAACCTCAGTCACTGGAGTATTGCTTTAGATGAGACTAAGCAGTTTGTTCACGTTGTTATATCTTAGGTTCTATGAAGTGAAACGTCTTGTGAACTGTAGTACATGTTGCTCACACGAATCCTCTGCGTACACCAACAGCTGAACTCGTAAGAGCTGAGAAGATACATTCATTCCTAATAAAGTCTTCAATAGTTGAACTGATTTATCTCCAGCTGAATAGCAAATTAGGAAAGCCTCCTCCATGTATGCGGTATACATAGAAAAACTGTCGATAGTAACACCATAGATAGTCTGTATACAGAAGAATGGGGACATGAAACGAGAGCACGAATAGTTAAGAAGAAAGACGCCTCCCTTACTGTCCCGTTCAGGGGTGACGAAAACTTAGAGATACTGGAGCTACATTTACCTAAAGCTCTCGGGAATTTCTTCCCGGCTGCACGTCCGAATCCAAAAAAATCCAAAGCCTTTCGTAGTTCAATGATCCAAGGGCAGGTTGCTTTATCAGTTTTAATCTTTCATTCTATATCAATTTGTGTTCTTGTAATGCACAGTATATTGAAAATACGATGAGTTGCCTGCCTAAGAGGATATCAGAACACGTCCCAATTGCAGTACGGAAATGATCAGCTCGGACAATCAATAGCGCAATCCTAAAACCCCTGGTGGATAGTGGACATCAGATCGATACAGTGAAACCAGTCCGACAACTCCAAAAGTTCACATGAAAGGATTACGCAGGAGTTTGCTGATGACTTTAGAAGTCATAGGTATTCGACTGTTGATGCCGACGTTGTGCATATCACACAACCTAGTACAACTGTTGTTACCGTGGCCGTAACAAGTGATTTTCCTATAGTTCTCATGTACTACATTTACTTAATCCACATTTTCATACCTTTTTTCACACCTGTTGTTTCACGCCATATGGTTACATATTTCATAGTTACTGTCGTTCACACAAAGAATAAGGTTCTATAAGTTTAAGCGTGTCGTCAAGTTACCAAATTTCTTGTACACACACTCACTCACTGCTATCTATGGCTGCACATATACTCTCGTTTACCCAGAAGTATATATGTAAATGCCTAAAGCGATACATCGAAAAGAAACTTCTTCGTGTTACAAGCTTTTTACACCTCAGAGACCTGTCTCGTTGATTCTCATAAGCTGGACTTGCTCATAGTTTGTATGCATAACTGAAAACCTGATCATTGGCATGCGGTCATACTACGTACGTTAGCAACCACCAGGGATATTAGCATCTAGACATTCAGGCCCAATTTGTCTATGAAAGTATTCATACGAGCGATTCAACTGTCACTGTTGAAGACCGGTGACATCAAGTGCGTAGGCAGTGAAGGTACAACTCCGCTATGGGTTCTGTGGGCTACCTACATACAGTGTGTGAACCAAACTACTGGGATCCATCTATTCCTAAACTCCTTTGCCTGTCTGTCGCACTGATCATACAAGGCACCAAGGTCAGAAAGCAAATACCATGTTTTTGCCACCGATAGATACGACCGCACAATGCATTCAAAAAAGCGCATTACTTTCAAAAAAATGTTCAAAAGTGTAACATCCTACTGTTTTCTTTTTAGTAGGCATAATCATATTGCGAAATCACTAAGTATGCGAATCAGCAAGTGGCAGTTGCGATGTGCATACGACGACACGTTTTGCTTTGGTTTAGAGACGCTGATCAATTATGCCATTATAATGGGACATTTATTTAACTCTAGTAACTAGGATGCAGGGAGGCCGAAGAAAAACATCAAGACACTGATTAAGAGTAATACAGTAATCCTCTAGATGGCAATAATCTCTCTGTAAGAAATACCTATGGAGTGCAAAACGTTTTTACCACGGAAATCCTCTCGTTAAGCAGTAAACCCTCTAGAACCGAGCAAGAAACACTGCCATCGGAGCTTAACCATCTCACTCTCCCCCAACAAGAAGCTTTGTGTAAAGCTAAGAACTTTTTTCGGAACAAAATGTCCATGCACATTTATCTAGGGATATGAAATCAATTAGAATCACCAAGCCACCCGGATTGTTGGGTTTTAATCATGGTGACTTATTCATAACTGCATCATTCAGTATTATATATGCATACTTTGGTGTGTTTTGGGGTGGGACGGTCTTGGTCTCATACTAAGACCTCGATATTGTTTGCCTATCCAGATGATACAGAAGCTGATGGGGTGAATTGTAATCAAGATGCAGGTAAGCAATTTTGTACCACTTTTTATTGAAGTGTTGGGACCACGTATCGCAGCATCACGAATCGCGCATCATATTCATTTCCAATTAAACTGGTTTGCTGTTTCGAAGCAGGCCAAAAATATGTCTTGTACAATTACGGAAAAATATCCTGGCTCGAAAAAAGCAAAAGACCGGTTGACAGTGACAATAAACTGCTGAACATATGGTGGAAAATTGAAACCCTTAGCCTTTAGCAAAAGTGTCCGAGCAGGGTGATTTTAAAACTGACCGCAAACTAGGTTTGAGTTTCGAAGAAAAATCCAGAGCTTGGATGGTGAGGATCGTATTCGAGGGATACTGAGACGATGGAACAGTACCCCAGTTCTTATGGTTGGACACTTGTAGTGCACAATGACAACTATATTCCAGTCATATTATTATCGTTCTCCTCCCAGATTCTTCACCCTAAAATTTATCTAGAAGCAAATACTTGACCAACTCCCTGCACTCCCCGAGCACTGCCTGCAAACGAGCTTGCACCCTTCAGAGTCTCGACAAGCTCAGGGCATTTGTTGGCTCCATTGAGTTTTCTATTTTCCTTTAAACAACGCATAGTCATATTACGAGCACTTAACCAAATATCTTGATTTTCGCTGCTACCTGTGTTACCTCGTTGAATCCTATTATGCTGGACCCCGTAGGTTCTCCTCCCCTCTCTTGAAGAGGCTCTGTAGAGCTAGGAAAAGTAAGTGCGAATCGGACTGGTATCATGCCGTAAATATTTTATCCAAATTCAGCAAGATTGAAATACGACATTTAAATAGTCTGTATATAGGCACTATCCTGAGTAGAAAGAACAGCCGTGAGATGTGGAAAGCCATGAAATGGTTGTTCTTTGCTGAAGCTAAACGTCAAATATCTGAATCACTAGCTCACCGTTAACTCCGATGCATCTTCACTTCTCCTTCCATATACTGAATCCCATGAACCCAGCCCCATTACTCCTGGCTGTGTTCATAGAGTTCTACCACAAATCAAATGCTGAGTCTGGTCGTCTCGAGTTGCTGCCACCAGTGTTACTAAAAGCCTTCTCTTTCGAACTCACATCCCTTTTCACGGCTCTGTTTAGTCGTTATATTTATGTTAGGATGATTCCTCATTGTTGGAAATCTGTACTTATGGCACCTGTAGCCAAGAAAGTATCCAACAAATATCGTCCGGTAGCCCGCACATGCGTCCATCTATTTCAGAATGTACTCTTAACAGCATAATTACCCAAGTTCCTTTTACTTGACCCGACACGATCCGCCTAAAACCCTTGATGCCGTTAGCAACAGTGTTAATTTTATTGCTTTTACTCTTGATCAGGACAGCCGTACTGGCATGCTCTTTTCTCTCGACTACGCGGAAGCATTTGGTTCACTTCAACACCACACTCTTCTGAATAGTCCACATGATAATGGGGTTCAGGGTCGCTTTCTAACCAACCTGCGTGATTGCTTTTCTAATCACATGTAGTTTAGTCTTTATGGCAACCAACACTCGTCTTTTCTTCAAGTTAACTGGTGTTTTCCAGAGTGCCATTCTGCCCCTTTCTTCTCTCTTTTCATATTGGTAAACTCCCCATTTCGCCTAATCTCATTGGCTGCAAATATGAAGTTGATATTGCACTTGGATACCTCTATAAAGGAAGTGAAAGTTTGAATTTTCCTCGAAGCAAACTGAAAAAATTTTGCTACCGGTCTGCCCTCCATTCTCTTCCACTCAAAGTCTTTAAAAGCGTTGACATGCTTTTCAGTTTTTAGCGAAGATATGCTACCAACTGTTTTTAATATCATCCCATATCTCCCCCCCCCTTGATACCTAAGATCTACTCACAGCTTCTTCCGTCCTTTACCTGTGTGTCACAACCATTTTTAGACTAGGCACATTGAAGTAGCCTTCACTATATTCAGAAAGCTTTTTTCTATCGTTCAGGTTAAGAAAAGTTGGAGTACCGTATGATCTTGTACTTCAATTTGTAAACTCACGCATGAACCCACTTTGGCTTTACTACCCCCCCTCCCCATAACTTTCTTAGTTTAGGAGGAAAATAATTCGATCTTATCATCCAACCTCTGAAATTTCTTGAACGTTATTAGAGACATTCTCACTGACTATAATTTGCAAGCACTTTTACGCTCCTGACATATACATAAGTAGTTTAATATCCGACACCAATCATTGCCTTCACTCCACACTCTCTAAAGCCGTATCTTTCTCTTCCACCCTCTGGAAATTAAAAATACTTGACGCACGTACATCTACCTATGGGAATAGCTTCATCCCTCACCTTTTCAGCTTACTCGAAGACCGCGACCAATTGTAATGGAAACTTCTGGAAGCTTGTACGAGTATGGCTAGTGGCAATAATGAAATTCTCCTTTGGTTTCAGTTGGTCACGTAAACCTTGCACAAGCGAATTGTGAATTGGAAGAAGCAGGAAGAACCATTACATCGAAAGACTAAAAAAGTTTTGAAAAAGAATTATCCACTATGTGTGTCATATATCTTTGTTGTCACCTCAATTACAGTGTGCCATATTTTTAGATAAATCTTTGCAATACTGAGTTCTGCCTTTTCTCCTCTACGCTGAGTGTTACACAAGTAATGAATGGTCTCGTTATTTCCCTTTGTTATTAGTCTAAAGGTGAGTACTGCTTCACTTTGATTAACCGCTATCTTCTGCACCTTCTAACTAACACCTACACTCTTTTGTTATGAATTCCAATTTGAACCATGTATACGCCGGAAATTCACCCTGTATGGGGTACACTAGTACCTTTATTGACTTGACACGAATTCGACTGACGTCCAGTCTGTATGTGAACATGAAGTAGCTCGATTCCATAGAAGGCGCATCTTTGCATTTTTGCACATCTTTGTAAGAAATAAAAAGGAAACCTGAGACAATATTCAACACTTGTGTGAACCAATTACTTTGTAGATGTTGTTGGTCTGATCCGCCGAAACAATTCCGAAAGTAAAACGGGAGAACTCACGATAATGGCTTCCAGTAAGGAAACTTTCCCATGGTGTCGGTGGATCTTTGGAATCATGTGCAGGCTTGTGAAATAATCGAAGAAAACCTATGTCTGCGTACATCTCGTGTCTCGATTTGAAAATTGGATGCATTCTGACGACTGCTCATCTGCAGTAACGTAAATGTCGGGCCTGTTTGCTTGTGCGTTACAGTGAACTTCAACCACCCAATGTACATCTAACTACTCATCATATTCCAAAGTACGGAAGTAGTGCGTGTGTTTGCAGAACAGACTGGTTAAACAAGATTTATTTTCTTTCTATTATATTTTTACAATCTCATATAAACTTTCCATTATGATCATCGTGATTTGACCCTTACTTTTGAGTTGATTGCGTGGTATGTCCACCTGTGGAGGCCGAATTTCCCTGTAGTTCTCAAAGTCAGTTACCCGAATCCAGCCCACGGATTATGATGAGTGACCCTGGATTGAAACATATTTGATCTAAACTCTAATTTCAATGATCAGAAGCTCATAAAAGCCCATGAAACCTGAGCTATGAGTGCCATCGGTTTTCAGGGCAACTTACGGTAAAACAAATTACTTGCTGGACAGGAAAGTAGCACACTCAGATTGCCTAAATTTGACCGATATTTAACTTTTTAGTGCAATTCATATTCTGTTGTGAAGTCTTTGATCTGTGTAGATTTTAATTCTTCCCATTTCTAACTTGGTTTTTCGTGTTTTTTTTCTGAACTTTTGTGAAAAAGACTGTTAAACACTCATCATTAGTTTAATCAGGGCAATTAGTCCAATCGCACTGACAATTCATAAAGACGAGAACGCAAATCATAGGATGACAAACCAACAACATCTGTATGTCATCGTGAATTTTTACACCGTATTACGGTAACCAGCAAAAAACTGCATCATTTACCAGCGAAAGGAGAAAATTTCATAAAAGCATTAGGTGATACAACTTTATTTGTATGTATTTGTCATAGCTATTGCAAAGCAGCTTCGCTTAGGCTATGGCCAACATCGCAAACTCGATTTGGTACGACGTTTCGTTCACCGTAATATGCTTTTTCCTGGTTGCTTAAAGCTTCCAACACTATTGTTAGGAAGAAATGAAAAATTCATGACTTTTGGGCGGTGAAATGTTATGGGAAGTGTGCAGCTGAGAAAAGCGAATGTTTTATTCATCCAGTTCAATTACAGAGCCAGATGGTGAGCGCATTAGTAGCATGAAATTTGCTAAGCCAAACGGAATTCTGGCGTTTTCTTCATTTACTTTTGTGAGTGGAACTTTGAATTATTTGTAGCCAGTTGCAGGATTCCATTCACAAATCTTAGCAGAACCTATCTATCTTTTTAAAGTGATTTCGTCTGTCATTCGATGGAGAGTTCTGGCTATAGGACCCAAAAGGCTGTTATCGACACTGTAGAAAGGATGAACATTTGGTTAAGTGCCGAGGCTCACTGATATATTCCAGTAAATATTTCAAATCTGAGAATGACGGTAAAATGATTGCAGCAATCGGTCCTATTGGTCGGTTGTATGAAAGTTATTATTTCTCCTATGCACCGATCGATAATCGGGAAATCATTCACAACAGTGCCTCTGTATGACGTTTGAAACCAAGGCTGTGGAATTTCACCTAATAAGAGTGCTCTCAATTCCCCAATGAATGGTTCAAAACCTATGAAGAAAACAATTATCCTGTGGATATTCTACTTTCATCTGAATACTGATTTAGTTTTTGGGTAAAATTAATTGGCAAAATTGTTGACAATCAGGTACATGTCGAAGAAATTAGAAGTACTAGGCTTTATACAGTTTTCTCGGGAAATTATACTCGACCCAGATGTGGTTGGATGGGTAACTTGCTAGAAGCTCGAGTTCAGACCCACGACCTATTTGCTTTGAAGTGTCACTTCAAAGGAGACTTTGAGAACTCAACGAAGCAGCCGAACTTAACTGTATTAACACTGTAAAGTGGAAAATGACATAGAACAGTTTCTTCAAATGTTCAAATTCGACCACAAAACTGTCCCTACTTCCAGACTCAAAATAGAATTTGTAACCACCAGGACAGATTTTGTGCGCTTTGACTCCGTACAGCAGCCCTGACTTATGCCTGCTCAAGTGATTATTAATCATCTAGGCTGAGAAAAGTTGGAATAAAAATTGTGAATTATTTGGAAAGATTATCATACTTGCATGCTATCGAGTTGGAAGTAAAGTCTATAAAAGGTAGTACTGGCTAGATGGATTCTAAATGATATGTAAACAAATCTTGACGCTCAGGAAGTGGCAGGATTGAGAAAATAATTCGATGAAACTGGATTAAAGTATCCCAGGGTATACTATACATGTTTACCAAACGCTCAGAAAAGTGTTATTGATTAGGACAAACACGTGGAATCTAGATCCAACTCTGAAACGAAATTGCGTGTAAATAGGGTAGTTTTTCAGATCAGCTGATTCCTGATGTTCCGCATCGTGTAGTCGGCCAAGATAGCTTTGTGTACTCATACACTTTTTTCAGCGCATAACTAACTGTTGCATAGGAGTTGTTTACCTCATGCATTATGGCCAGGACCCACTTCACCTTGTAAATTCGATGGAACTCTTCGGCCAGATTCAGTTCATAGGTTTACTCAACAAAGTGCGAGCATACAGTGCTCGTAATTACTTTAACTACCTCAGCGTTCAACCAGATCGGAAGATGCTTACGGGTGAGTTCGGGTAATCGCTTCGTGGTACGGTAATTTTTTACAGTTCCACAGGAGCAGAATGAGTCCGAAACATTTTGCGCTGTACCACCGAATTGAATTTTTCGAGAGAAACTCTGAGCAAAATTTATAACACACATGCGCAATCGAAAACCATGGGAGTTTTTTAATCCAGGTGCCCTGACTCTATGATAACGATGCTCAAGACTGTTCCATGAATCAGTGACATCTTGGTATTCTATTAAAACAGTTTTTTCTGGAGCATTTGATCCAGTCTCGCAAAACATAACTTGAAGTCCTGAAGCAAGCCACTCATCGCATTGGATGAGACATGGAAAACCTTCGGATAATTGCATAGCACTGAAATCCACCTAGCTGCCTATAAGGGTTCTAATTCAGAATGAAACCTGATTCTGTCTTGAATTCACGGAATTTACTTCTCGAGTATCCCATGTGAGAAATTATCCCGAACAATAAAAGAAACATGTTCACATTTTGATGTAGAAATCCGTGTGCTCATTGTAGGATGGTTAACAGTCCTCAACTTAAATGGGTAAAGAGAAGACGCACGTTCGGGAGTACGCGTTTCTAACATATGAAAGGTGAATACTCACGGACGAACGGTGTCTTCGTTGGTTTTATACAGGATTTTGTTGTTATTTTTGTTTCCTCAGCAAGCAAGTTTACTACAATGTGCATAAAGTATCATTAGCAATCTTGAAGATAGAGTCAAAGTTCCGAATTTACTCATAATTCCCTTAACACTGACTAGCGAATACAGATCAAACGAAAGTATCTAATCCGGATTCCAAAAGTCGGAGTAATAATAAAAACAAAGCCACAATAATACCAACAATACAATAGTAAGAACAACAATATTATTAATGAGTGTTAAGTAGTGAGGTGAAACCAAAACCTCTAAGGTTAGCTACATAGACTGCAACGATCAGATAGCCCTTGTGATGGAGCTCTGTCTGAAAAAGCATTTATAATCTGGGTCCTTCGGTATTTCAAAGTCATCTGTTTGATAAACGACAGTCAAACTTAAACAAATGGGTCGTCCTCAAACTATCTTTACTGCAGCCACCCCTCCCCCCCCTCTACTTCCTTTCATTTCAGCTAGTTGTGATTTATTTGCACAACGCTTCCAAAACACAAAGAAATGACATTCGTCCACTCTCGAAATGTACTCCCTTTAAAGTTTTAGATGACTGACATCATTCCCCAACTAATTTCTAGCGCCTTTTAGATCCGGCTACAGAAAAAGAGCTTCATTCAGACGATTTTCACAATCGAGCCGATAGGGTCTTGTGTCTTTCGCAACTTGATCTGCTTGGATTGAATCTAGTGACCTCATAGTTATAAATTTTTCCAAAGGGTAAACGTGAAAAGTGGGATTAACATGAACAGTGGCTTATATTTGATATACGTGCTACAGGTGAAACAAGGCGGCTGATGCACGCATCCAATTACATCTAGAAAAATTTTAAATTTCCCACTTATCCAAGGTCAGAACAACAGCCAATAACTAACCGGATTTCCAAAAGACCGTACTAACTCCTTTATCTCATGCAGAATCAGAAAACGTCTGGACACGCACTATGAGTGTGTTCATTCCTCTGAGCGTTGACGTCAGTTTGCGACAAGTAAAGTTGAAGATATTTTGCAGTGAAAACTGGTTATTTCGATTTTTATTCTGAAAAAATACAGTCATCGGACAAAGCCAATGAACTATGATCCGTTTACACCAGCTCAGCGTCTTGTTCGTTCATAATATCAATCGAACAAAGAGGCAATATCGTATTTTACCTAAACTTGGAGGCTGACACAGCAGTTATGTTTCGACTGGACAACCAACCACTGAGTCCTGATAACAGATACTACACATTACTTCAGCCACCATGGACTTGGATAGCCTTTGGCTCACAAACACAATATGCCTCCTCTCGTGGCTCAGAAAAACAGTCAGACCTGACCGCAGTAGTGCTGACCCCATCTCAGGTAATTTACCTCAATCGTTTGTTTTTCCTTATCCAGACTGTGAAAATATTTTCCACTCACTAACTGCTCATTAGGTCACAGTCCTGCAAGTCTATGAATGATTTACTGAGTTCGCAGTTGTTAATTCACAACATTTTTAAGCACCTTGTGCATGTGACTAACTTGGCAAAAGACGAATTCTCGGAAAATACACATTTTTTTAGTATTTCTTGTCCTCTCTATGGTGGTAGATAGGTTGGATAAAATATCGTAAGTGTCCACTTAAGTGGCAGCCATTCACGTGAGTCAGCCAAAAAAGTTGAACTTCGAAGAATGAATTTGTTTGACAGAAAGATTGACTCGGGTTTGCAATCCGTGAATTACTATATATTATAATGAGTTCTATCGTAGATGTGTTTTTTACGCACAAAGAGCAGGAAAGCCAAAGAGGTGGACAAATAGGATTTTGCACAAAAGAAGAACCGATGAGTTGCTGCGGATGCACAAGCAAATTTTTTAACTGGAACACCGTCGTTTCGTTGGCCAATCGACATGAAAATAGTAAGATCAAAATTAGCAGTTCGCAGTCTTATCTTTTATTATTTCTATCTTATTTAAACTGTTCGAAAAGTCATACAAGTACAAATGCACTAATACAGGGTCATTTTGCTCAACTAAAATCAAAGTTCTGAGGTTTCTGGCACTGTTCGACCCTCTCCTTATGGAGGCAGGGAGAATTTTGACAAGAATTAAAGATACGGTCATATTACCTGCATGTTACTTCGAGTCTTATTCTATTTAGCTGAATAATACTGATTCATTAGTGTATTTTTTGCTGGTCGATTGATTAGCTTTCTAAACGATTGATCGACCTAACAATCGAACCATTGATTTATTGGCTGTTTAACTAATCTTTGTCTTTAAAATTAGCTAGCATAACTTTTGATCTATCAACTTGAAGATCAAATATATAGTTTATTCTTTACTTCTATATCGTTCGAGTGGACATTTGTACAAATATTGCACATTGATATTCGAGGACCTCGGTGAGGATTTGCCCAATCCGCTAGTCAATCAATCGTTTCACCCATCTGTCCAAACCACCCCTGTCATCGAATTCCCTCAATTGAGTAGTGAATAATCATGCCTAACGGAAAGAAAACGCGGGTGTTGGAGAGCGTTGTATTTTGCGACTCATATTTTCATCTCTGTAAGTTTCCTCCCCGCATTCATTCGTTGTTCTGCACCTTGTCCTCATTGCTTGATTTAGGTCGGCCGGATGTGTCCACATCAGAACATCCACAAAGGTCGAGATTCGGAACGCGTGCGCTAGTGTGCGTGTATCCACCCACCCACCCACCCACCCACCCACGCACACACACACACACACACACACAAACCTGTACATCTATCATATCGTGAAACTGCATGATCCATTCTTAAATCTTATGATTGTGTCCGATCGATAACCAAGGTAACATGTGACCTGTTTCGAGCTGCGCAATCTACCCACTGAACGGTACAACTTGATCTGGGTAAGTGACTGAATAGGATTAATCTGGTGTGGGGGGCCTTCTGTATTCCATCACAGGTTTGGGCGTGGTTTCTCCTGCTCAGAATCACGGATAGTGGAAATATGAGCATTAACTCTCCGATATCATTTTGCACGGGCAGAGTAAAATTGATTGCAATGGGCACGTCGGAATATTGCGGGTCCTCGTTACTGCAGACACAGACGGTAGCTAAGCGCGAACGAGTACTTTTGGAGTAATGATCCACAAAAGACGGACAGTCCTTCGTCTTCGTGCGTCACAGTGCCAACCCCTGGGGAGTTAACAACTCAGCGTGAATGTTCCTACAGGCACCGTGGTTCAGTTCATGTGGACAACGGGCCCGGCTTAGCTCGTGCAAAAGTAATATGATATTTTTAGGACAATTTTAGCAAAATTTAATCGAAGGCTGTAGTAAAACTGATCACTTACTCTTTTGTAAAATTGCCTTGAAAAGGGTTACACACGGTAACTGAAACTTTGACGTCTTGCATCTACCGACAACACTGTGTTATCAACGTTGTAGCCTTCACACTAACCACTTCCTCTTTATGGATCGTTACTCCGTGTGTCGACTGGGTATTCCTCAAAAGGACCACCGATGCCAGCAAGTAGATCAAAGTGTTACCAGATCTGTATATTTTAACAGATTTTCCGGATAAGATTTACGGAATACTGTTCGAAAATAAAAGCTCTGATAATGAAAACAAGACCGTAGTGTGTTAAATTATTTTTAGATTAATACAGCTGTATGCTTAAGGTGAAAATGCGTAGTTACACATGTCTGTAATTTGAGTGTTACGGAGGAAATTTTGAAATGAATGTTTACACAAGAATGTTCTACTACGGATAGGAATCAGGAACAACCATAGAGATTACAGTGAAAGGGGCCAAGTTCATCTTGCTCATAAAATCAGATCACTTCTGGTTATGCTGTCTAATCGTACAAAGAGTTCTAACCTGGTTGTAATCCGGCGCGCTTGTCTGGAAATAAAACATGGAGGACAGCCGTACGGAGTGTCGAACAAGCTCAATTCAAGCGACTTCCAATCCCGTCAATGTATGGACTATCCCCCGGCCTGGACGTATCGGTGATCAACTGATCAGTCTAGTTAAACTAAGTGCAGCCCATGTTCGGTCACGGGATAAACATGAATCACTTGTGTAAACCTTGTTCTCTATGACCCAAACCGGCCCACCCCAGCCCATCCACCACCTTTTGATCCAACTTTAGTCTAGTTATCTCTGATCCGTTGTATTAGCATGATTAAGAAACAAACTTGTTCATCGTTATTTACCGGTCTCCGTACGTTATGTGAGACTACGGTTTAACCAGCCACATTCGTAAGCAAAACAACCGGTTGTGATGCTTAACTGTAACAATCCGGCGGTTGTCATTTGTCAATTTCAAGAAAATTCTAAGGCCCACCCCGAGGAAATATACTCAGGTAGTAGGGGTATTCAGTAATAGGCTTTTCTTGAACGCGTACTCATGGAAAACAAATATTTGAAATGGTCCTTTCAGGAGCCCCGGTGTGATAATCCTAATAAGCCACCGGTGACAACAACGAAATGGAAAGTGCTGTAAATAGAACTGTATTTCTAATGAAACTCCTTGTACGAAGTTCTGACTAAGCTCACAGAAAAGGCTTTTGGAAGCCCATTTTTGGCGCCTACCCTACGTACACCAACGAAAAGTGTGCTCTCTGAACTCTGAAGATAAACCACTAACCCTTAATTTATGTTTCAAAAAGTTTCCTTCTATTCGCTCGTTTGTGGCTTGCTGCCTAGACTGAAGGGAGCGGAAGCATTCCTAACAGCTTCAAAAGCATAATTCTGTTTGGTTCCGCG
The DNA here is from genome assembly GCA_948099385.1 of Fasciola hepatica. Taxonomy (NCBI): domain Eukaryota; kingdom Metazoa; phylum Platyhelminthes; class Trematoda; order Plagiorchiida; family Fasciolidae; genus Fasciola; species Fasciola hepatica. Next base: position 13,181,109 of record CANUEZ040000019.1, read on the forward strand.
GGGACAAAAGAACGCTATTTCTGATTCCATTTTTTGCATCTATCAAAGTAGGAGCTTTGTAAAAGAGTATTACCCTGCTGCCATGACAATTTACAGGATCCCTATCAAAGCGTCAAAAGTGATTCTACATGGACACTCGAGGAAGACTGGAACAGCTTTGTGCTTCCTGAAAGAAATGAAGCCTAATTTGCCCTCAAGTCGCTCGGGTGCGAAAGTTCTGCTAGGTTTAGACAGTGATTAGACAATTACAAAATTTTAACCAGACATTTCTGACTGACGGATACGCCGAACTGCAATGTCAAATGAACTGAATAGACTGAACCCCGCACAGAACTACGGACAATTAGGAATTTGCAAACGTATAGAAAGTAGCTTGTTTATTTTCCTATGCCCAGCTTCACACTGGTCCCCTTCACGCCACAAAACAACGGCGATTACTCTGCCGTCGTTGTCCAACTAAATAAGGTTACGCTTTATAACTACCTATTTACATCTCAACTCGTAAGTATGGTTCGTAAGTTATGCATCTCTACCTATAAACGTAACTGCATTAGCCATAAGGGTGATCTTACCAGAAGCAAGCTTGTCCACCTTTCGTGTCGTGTAAAAGAATTGGCTGCTCCTGTTCCTTCACCGAGGCAAAATAGCTGTAGCTCACATAAGTAAACAATTATGTAGAGAAGGTCATTCAAGGGACTTTTGAATGATAAGAGAAAAGTGCAAACGGATCAGGCAGGGAGCTGAATGGATTTTTAAAAGAAAATGTTTCAGGTGCAATGCTATCACACAGCAACCAATTGAACGTTTGCGGGCCTGTTCGGCACGGTTTTTCAGTGTTTCGGTGGTGTCTGTCTGAGTATTCTTAAATTCAACAGAGGCTTCAATAATAAGTTCTTAGGCAAACTATACCCCTTTCATCCTCAGTGGTCTGTCCCGTCAGCAATAACAGCCAGCTTGTTCAACGATCACCCATCAACTGGACAATGAAGGGGTTGTATAGCTGCGTGATTTATACCCTGCTGATCCCTTTACTATTCAGGCTCACATGGTTGTCCAGTCCAAACCGTACAGACGCACACACACGCAAACACAGACCAAAACCCTTGATTATCTGCACGCAGCGTAAGTTTACCGAATAATGTGACTGAGACCACGCATGAAGTCCACACTAACGACTGTCACTCAACGCATATTCTAATTAAATTTCACCCTCAAACCGAGTCAGATGCACCGGTTCTCTGTCTCACTCTCTCTCTTTCCGTAATCGACGCTGGTGACGACCGATCCACCGGAAGGCATTATTATTTGGACAGACTTCGTTCAGTGTCAAAGGCTACACATCAGAACACGTACTGCTCTATGCCAACCTAGATTGCGTTCATGCAATGATGAGCCAATGGTACGCGAAGTTTCCAGAGCTGATCGAGTACACGTACTTCATGTGGTCGCAGTATTATTCCAGAGAATACAGAGTTGCCATTGAAGACAGAATTAGTAGGTTGTTTTGGTCTTGAGTGGTTCACTTTGGAATAACGTACATATCACATTCTCAAACAACGTCGTTTTGCGCACTACTCTTTTCTCACTGTAATTAACGCAGATAAACAGACGGTGAATTACAGGATGGTCGGACACTTTATTCCGAGATACTGGCAAATTAGTGCAATGCACAACCATCCTTATGAAATTTGAGCCTGTAGACGATGATTCTGAGGCCTATCGAGGCTGGGCAATGCGGTAATATTTGAAAAATTAGTCTTCTAAAAAGTTTATATCTCATTGAATTAAACAAAGCTATCCCAATCATTTTATTTCAATACCGCGTTTGGAGACAATGCCCGGTTATGTTCACAAAACTTCTCTCGTGGAAGCTAATAGAGCTTGAACCGCAGTCACTTCAAAAGAAGTCGAAAAACCTTCCCTTACTTTGTTCAAACGATCAACCTGAATGGCAATGTAATACAAACCACTCCAAAATCAGATCAGCGAAGTGATTAGATGTGCAAACATGGAGTAGATTGCGCAGTTGGACATTGCAGCACAATCTGCAGGGGTGGAGCTGATGACTCACGGCAAGCAGTTCAGCGACAACGACAACTGATTGAAACCTTCCGAAAAGACCAACTTCGCCCGTTGCCATACTCTGGAGGAAGAGTCTTCGAGAGACTAAAACCCGACCGCATAGCCATCTTAAATCGTTTTCAGTCTATTGAAGCCATCCATTCGCACTTGATATTGACATCAAAAGGTCTTTGTTTGTAAACTCGTGGTCTTGATAGAATTTCCTGTGCGCTGTAAAACCTTCGGAAGATTTTGTAGCTGGTAAAAACAGCATCGCGCAAGTGATTATTTATTCGAATTCAGACAGTCATAATAATGCTAATGGCAATGTCGAAAACAGCAAAAAGTGTACAAAATGGTCAGGGTTTAGGATAATGCCCAGGGAAAGAAAAAAATATTCTCGTTTAGAACTTAAACCTCACGTTATATCAAAAACAGTTTGCGGTCAAAACGACTTTTCCCAATTAGTTCTATTGTGCCCATAATTTTTCGGAGTGTACAATAATCAATACCCATTTCTGAAATAATTCATTACGCTGTATCTGCTATCAGTTCATTACTGAAAATCACTTAAGCATGATACAGCTGTTCCATCAGGTCTCATCAACCGCAATACAAATCTACCCAGACCCGATATGATGACTCTGTGTTCTACTTGCAAGCAATACAATAAGTCCCATTTGAACCAAACACTGTTCATTTGTCCGACGTACAGTCCAGTCATCACCCACGCACTTCCATACACGACCGACTATATTGTGTGTAGATGAATCAACTTAGTGCAGTGTTGTATACTGATTACGGTACTGCTACTTCGCGTGGCTTCTGATCTCACCTCGCGTAATTCGGCCACTAAGCTCCACTGCGACTCGAACCAGGAGTGGATGTTTGCCAGTATATTACCCAACAAAGAGACCACTCGGGCTGGCTGTCAATGGTCTGTTGGACACTAACACTACATGATACAACCCCTGTCCGTCGCTAACTCTGAGCCGTACCAACCCGTCATTAACTCCTAGCCAAATGAAGTAGCTGTACAACGCCTATATGATTTTCAGGAATAAGTTGAGCTTTGACTGAACGTTCCATAAAGTATCCATGGTCCTACTACTCAAACCTCTAATTCTGGCAGCTTCTCACCTGATCAGTATAATTTAAATTTAGAGAACGCAGATTGTAAAACAGGCTAGTTCTCAGCCATTCTTATTCATGCTCGTCTTTTGCTCTTAGGAACAGTTTGTGCACATACATGATCTTTGCAGCTGCTGGTCCTAGACCAGCCGAGAGTCAGCACTGAACACGTGATAATATCTCTTCATCCGGCCTCCGGATAAGTCGATACCACAACTGGTATGAACAATAATCCTTGCAACAATCTTCACTATACTTTTCTAATTCTATCTACTGTGTTGTAACAACTTGATTAGAAACATGTGAAGACGAGCTTTTCTTAATAATTTTTGCTTTCCGAAGGTGTTCTTAGGACTCCTCAGATGATTCAGATTCCCGATCGTACAAACATCCAATAAGAAAACTATACTCTCTGAAAATTCGGTGGGGTTTTCAAAATGTTTCGTGAGCTATGGTTCACAAAAATGTCAGTGTCGCTTTACGTGGTCCTGAATGGAAGCTTTCAAGATGAGACCTCACCTTGGCTTGGTGTGATGGCTTGCTCGCGTTTGTGACTCTAAGAACTGAGCAGGATGGTTTTCTTAAACTGAAAGTGCTCCATGCCTAATCGGTCCATGGATAGAGTCAAGACGAAAACCAATCAGTCTGAACCAGCTTTTGGGTTAACCCCCTACTGCCCTTTAGGTCTGATAGTTCAGTCAAAGATTCCGATTAAGGTTCCCAAATACACTCTTTTTAAGGTTTGAGCACCCGCGAAGTTTGATTCGCCCAGAAACCACTAACAGTTTTCCTTTCAAAGGCTTTGTTGGTTTCCTTTACTCCGATATAAGATTAATGCAACATGGCACGGGTAATTGCGGCCCTAAAGAAGTTTGTAGTTTAGGAGTAGGATAAACCAAACACAATTCTTAAGCCTACATGTTCACTTCTCCTGTCTGCCTTCAAGGTTCGTAAACTATGTCAGATAGGACAACAGACCCCACTTCCATGACCATTACTCACATCCCAGAGACGACCTACACCTCTCGGCGTCTATCACTTGTGTTTAGGCTAACGTCGGGATCACTTTGAGCATGAGAGATGAGAATGAATTCTTTTCAGAAATCGTTAGTGTGCCATTCAGCTTAACTGTTGTGTAGCTGTCTAAAGCAGCTGACTGAAAGGTCAATGCTTGTTTGTTGTGTCTGTTTATGCATCTAGGGACTGCAGTTCCTCTTAGTCAGAGGATGAATTCCATCCACGTTTGTCTCAGCTTCTTCAAAGCTTAAGCTCAAAGGACGTGTTGATGAATGCTGGGGACTTCAGAGCCCAAGGTGGCCGTTTAGGGGATTCCGAAAAGTATGCAACAGGCCCTTTTGCTATCCCAGCCGATGGAGCCGATGATGAAAGTCGCATCCTCCATCTGTGATCTGACCACAGGTTGTTCATGACGAGTACAGACTTCTGTCATAATAAGCGGCGTGCACTTACATGGCTTCCTCCTACCTCTTCACAACTTTGGACTCAGATTGACCACATTGTCTTTAGTTACCATTGGCGTGGACTAACTGAAAACTGCCGTTCAGTTTGGTCTAAGCCTGTGGAAACAGATCACAGCTTGATGCGTACACGCATCTGTTTACGTCTCGGTTGTGGTTTTGCGAAAGCTATTCGCCCACGCGGTTGTTTCTAGATGACGGTTGACGACCTGCCTTCCAGGCAGAACGGTGTACATGATTAGCGATGCAGTCGGATGTCCAGGACCCAAATAAATGGTACGAAAATTCGGGAGGGGTTATGTGCCTCTTCTAATGACACACAATAATCCAGTTCATGCAGGGTTCATAAATCATGGATATTTCCGTCACCATTTTCTCTGCTAGATGCTCACAGACCCTTCCCTCTAGATGTCACATTCAATGACGTACACCAATCCCTGTGGCCTTAAGTGACTAGAAATTTGATAAGTGACCATGAGCAGTGGTACAGTGTGAGTTGTAGAGATAAGGAAAAGGTTGCTTCTATTGGCAGTGGTCGTAACCTTCACCGCTTGATTAGTAGTTCCGGCCCACGGACGCCCGGTGTATGCCAGTTAATCAAAGAATTCGATAATTTACTGGTTCACTCTAATTTGGCAGAGTACTTCGAGGAACAGTTCAGGTGGCTCACTTCAACTCACGAACAATGTATCAGAAATCACTCCTCCATCAGAAATGGAAGTTGTGCGAGAGACAGATTATCTGGAAAGGTACAAAGTAGCTGGACTGGATGGGTTGTCTCCCTTTTTCAAGAATGCGGACTAAGTTCTGAGTGAACAAAACAGCTTTGAGTAATTTGGGATAGTGAGTAGATTTTTTGAGAATGGTGTAAAACGGTGATTGAGCCTATTTACAAAAAGTGCAGCTAGTCTTCTAGTGAAAGCCGCAGGAGCATTAGCTTGGTAAGCTTTGCATCAAAACTGCTAGCCAGAATTATTCTTTATCGGCTATCCTACGACAGTAAAAGGTGTATGCTTGAGGATCATTCCGGTTTCAGACTCAGTCGGGGTTGTATCGATCACATGTTTACCCTTCAACAAACTTTGGAGCACAGACAAACCTTTCATAGGTAAAAAATCTCGGTCCTCCTTGAGGTGAAATCTGAGTTCGACGCTGTTAAAGGCACTGTTCTCTGACGATACCTCTCATTGAAGGATGACCCGAGGAAATTTGTTTCCCTTTTTCAGTGCCTATACGCTAACACTCGAAGCCAAGCTCACGATTTCAGTGATCTTTCACCGAGTCCACTACCATAAATGGTGTTCGTTAGGGTCTCCCTCTGTCTCCTTTCCTCTTCAATTTTGCAACTGAAATGATTCTTGAAATAGCCCTAGCCTCGTGTGAGAACAGTGGCATCGATCTTTGCTCAAGCAGTAAACCATCTGACTTGGAGTACGCGGACAACATTGTTCTTCTTAGTGAAGATCCATGTAAGTTGCAAGCTTCCTTTGATAACACAGACAAAGCTCTGGCTATGTTTGAGATACAGTTTGCATCTTAGAAGTGTTAAGTTTTGCTGCAGGACTGGGTTCTCACTGCATCAGATCGTGTTCTGCAGAGGAAACCCCGGCTGAAGGAGATACGTTTTCTTACCTAGGTGGTTACATTTCATCTGGAGATCAGATAATGCTCTAGGTATCATCGTGTACACAGAACGGGCGTATGGCTTTTGCCAACCTGTCATTTGTGGCTTCGGCGTGACATCGGACTGTCGACTAAAGTTCCACTGCTCATGGCAGCAGTTAGATACCTTCTTTTTTACTGCTCAGAAGTATGGCCATTATGGGTATAAGATGGCAGAAGGTTGTCGGTTTTCGGACATCAGTGCCTTTATAGTTTGCTCGAATATTGTCGGAATGCCACATCAGCAATCCCGAAGTTAGGTTTCCAGGTTTTAGAACCAGTGGCCGGTCACCGGAAGAAGTAGTGAATCTAAACAGATTGATGTGACTGGGACAAGTCTACATATCACGATCTACAAACTTCCTCGGAGTACCCTTTCTCCAAGGCAGGCAGTGGTTGGAAGGTGCCGAAATATCCAGTTCATAGCAAAGCGAAGAGGTGTGATGACCTTGACTAGTAGACTTGTCCAATAGGGATGTTTGTGATATTCGGATTAGGGTCCACGAGACTCTCCTACCGGATGGTTTGAGACATTGAATGACATGGCTGGGTGTCATGATAAGGGCGTAGTTTCATTCGGGGTCTCTCCTTCCTTCTTCGTGACTTCCGCTGTTTAATTGCTTTTCAGGTCGTTTTTTTATTTTAAGCTTCTATTCATTCTGTCCTCCACTGGACGATTCTGAGGTAGCAACCGAAACCAAAGCATAGAAATGCGAAGCTTTTGGCTGAGTGGACGGAAACTTAACAGTGGCTAGAATGACAATTTGTTACTTTCGCTACAGCACAATCTGATTTACAGAAATCTTGGTTCACACTATAAATACTACCATCTTCAGATAATATTTCATCCTGATTTTGAGCGACTAAAGCTGAATTAAACTTCCTTTTCCGAGGAAATCAGATGAAACTGATCACTTTGAAGCACATACTTTTCACTCAGGGTAATACACCGCTTTTTCAATCCGTCAGGATAATCTCAATGGTGGAACGGGTTTATTATCTAGGAAGAATATCAGAAAGAATGCTTCCTTAGAGGGACAACGCTACAGTTATTGTCCATCTTCGTTCGAATTACTTTTCTAACACCGTCTTTTGCTGAGATGTTGTCCTGGAGAAAATACTTAAAACAATTCGTGTTATCAGTATAAGTCTTACGCCGACTCAATTTTAGTTTTCCTTGTGCCGCCCGCTTGTGACCACCTTCAAATCATTGTAGACGATTTTAACTATGCGTCTACTCACCTACTCTCATAATCTCATTGGTATTAGTCTTATCCCGACCCGTGGTGACATGCAATTCAATTATATCCTGACAAATCATCCAGAACTGTTTCTCCTCTGGCCCAATGCGCCGCCTAATACCAGTAACCATAGTACCTCACGTTTTCACCCGAAAATACACACGACACATGGTCTTCTCTCAACAGCTTCAGCACTCCCGGAATAATGAACATGGGTGGCTAGAAATGAACCTACTCTGTGTTTAGAAGAAAAGCACCCCATCTGATGGCATGGTTATTTAGCGTCTGAACTCTCATTTCATTCGTCACTCGATGAGCTCTCTTTCTGTTTCCCAACAGGCTAAAAACTCAAAAGTCTGAAACTTATCCAGCAAAAAGTTTCATCCTCCTCAATTCCATCAAGTTACTCAAACTTCCTAGACCAGACGGCCTACTTTCGGGAGCGCTAGAATATCAGGCTTGACCTCCTTGTAAACTAGTGAATTATGTTATCAACCTCTCACTAGAATCGTTCTCCACTCCTGACTGTTAGCGTCCTGTCACCATCTCTCCGATACCTAAAACGTCGAGTACTCAGATGTGAGCTTTGGAATTAGAATCAACGGAATTTGTTGTACTCCATTGTCTTCAGAACCCTCGCAACAATCTCACTGATGAACGCCCATTTGCTTATCAACCCCGGTATTCCACGATTGATGCAGTAGCGTGCGTAGTCCATTTCATTGTAAAATCTCTCAACTGTTCGCGTAAATCATTTAATTGAAAATCCTACGTGATCAAAACTGTTCTGTACAGTCTGGTCTTCTGCCAAAAGTCAATAATGCATTTTTTCACTTTGAGGTTACTTTCTATAGAAGACAATACCCCAACTAAATCTATTCCCCTTGCACGTGAGCCTTGTGAAACTTTTTGGTTTAACTTTTCAAGAGAACTTGTACTGGTCTTTGAATATTGGAATTACTTTTGAAAACTGCTTTTACTGTTCTTCCAAACTCGTCAACTCAGAAAGTTCATTACACTGAAATCTATCATACACCAAGTTACATTCACCATATTTCGATACTGCACTCCCGTGGTTCTTCCTGATTGGCTGAGAAAGAGACTACACACATCATAGATTTCTGTGCATCATCAGTCATTCTGGCAATACTTCATGGGACCTCATGTCAGAATTGCGTGATAGGCGCATAACAGCAATCATCGCATCGGTCGAAAAGATCACTGCTGGGTGGTCACACTCACTGCACTGCAACTTTTTTCTTAGCTCACCCCGCAGTTGATCCGTTCCACTTTTCGACTATTTTCTCTCAAAATTATCGCTGTACAGAACTTCCGTAGTTCCGCCCCTTATTTGTATTTGCCAAACAAGGTTGAAGTTTTATCTGAAATGTAAGCCCGTTCTGACAAGTAGAAATTTTCCTCATTTTTCTTCTCGACGGCTGAAAAGCACGAAAAAAAAGTGCTCAAGCCAGTATAATAATAGTAATAATAAACCAAGGAATATTAGGAATGCTACCTTGCGCAGGCCAATCGATTGGATGACAAAAGAGAGGGCGATGTGATCAATGTCATCGCGTGAACAATTAGTAACCTAAATCGACAAAGCGGTTGCAGGTGACATCATCATGCTTTAGTCAGGAAAGTTTCAGAGCATGCACCAGTTACCTTTGCGGGCGTAGCCCAGGCCTAATGAACTGCATAAAATGATTACTAGTGTTCAGCATCTGATTGCTTCAGATTTCTTTAGTGGAATTCAACATAGAACGCATTTCCCAATTTAGACGAACACACTGATCACTGTGAATGGGCAGTATTTACCCTGGAATCTGTGCCCCGCGTTGAAGCCAGCCTGACCGTTGCTCTTTGGTGTTTTTACGAATGGCTCATCGTTCGGCCAAGACGAGTAACACCACAGGCGCACTTGAACTATAAGATAATCACTGAGGAGGTCAACAAAGGTAGTTTATATTTGTTCCCATATTTGACGACAGGATTGTTTGAGAAATGGCATATTAGTATGGCTACATTGAATGTAGCTTTCACTGCAGCACATCGAACCCCATTGTTGCTGTCAGCTGCTGTATCTTTTTGAAAGGAAGATTTACGAATAGTTTTCTTACCTATTTCTGGTAATATCTTTTTTTTACTCATACTTCATGTTGCAGCTGACAAATTTATCTCCGTAGGCCTTCATTGAAAATACCTTATGGCTTGTCTGTAGCTCTGCGCCAAGTAAATCATCAAAACATACGCTTTTGGCCCTTGATATCAAACACCTTATCGGGTTTCTTTTTTGGTTAACTGGCATTAAACCGTTCATCAAATGTCGTCCTTCTATAAACTTTCTGTCATATTAAGCCTCCTAAGTGTCTCGTTAGATCAGTATCCAGAAATGGAAGGTGTAAGTTCATTTGTAGCTCTGCCGAGAACCAAATGGTTGAATGTGTGGAGTTTAATCTTTTCACGATTGTGTCGACCTATGTGTGTTTCTGAGTCGTACAGAAATATCATTCGCACAAAAATCATGTCAAAGACTTGATACTGTTGTTTCCAGTTCTCTATCTTGCAACTTAACGATGAAAATATCAGCTAACAGTGAACCTGGGGGAATCCTATGGCGACTTTGTCTTCATGAAGAAAATCTGTTCTGCCTAGCAGAAACTTCAAGTTAAAAGTACTTCTCAATAACAGTTCTCTGAGACCTGTCGTCGGAATTCCCATCAGAATTTGTTTTTCTTCTGTACTGTTGTCCTTGCGATTTTCCTTCTACGTGGGTTAGTTGCACCTAACACTGATAACAACGGCAATTCATCATGCCACGTACATATTATTGCTAAACTAGAGAGGACAGTGGCACTTTTCTCCGGATTAGCTGCAATTAACCCACAAATAACAACGAAATCAATCAACGATTACAATGATGTTTTCTTGCATAATAGCAGTCCGGTTCACTTTAAAACGGTCGTTTTTCAGACGAAGAATGCTATCCGGTAGTTCATATGCTTTGTTTTATCTTAATGCATTGGTTCCGCTGGAGCTAATCGCGTTTGTTGTCAATCTATTACTGCCCATGATTGTGTTTCGAGCAATCAACTACTTGCCTATTCAGTAAGTAGTATGATCACACCATCACACTGGTAAATCTGAATTTGGGGCTCGTTCTCATGTTTGAAAACTTTTGTGACACAGAAAAGCTAGGGAACGTGTTTATTTTAATTTATCACTGCCGGTGAGTTATTAATCAGATAAAAAGCTCATTTTTGGTATTTACATATTCCCTCAGTTGAATGAACAAACCATGGTATGGAGGAAAGGATGAAAAATCTGACCGACGAACTTGACCCGGTACTGTTTGTAAGACTTCATCATTGAAGATAGACAGATACATCTATTCATCTTGGAAGGATAATGAGTGGAATGGCCCAGTTTTGCAGTAAGTAGCGCTCACTTATCTGTATTAATCCTCCATTTAATTGATGCTCGTTTATGATTCTCTCTTGACTACTTCAATTCCTTTAACGTATCGAGTTATAGTGAGTGATAGCAGCCCATTTTTTCATCGCTGTTCTTAATTATGGTCGTTTGGGGATATTAAAGATACCCACCACCACCAGTGAACAAACTTGCTGATTATCAGCCTCTAACCGGAAGCAGCCACCTTGCCAAACTAAGGCACTGCTGTTGAGTGACAAACATAAGGGAGTAAAATTAAATTTTAAAAAGATTGAGGCAAAAATATTTGATCTGATCCTGGGACAACCTCTACCGACAATTTGTTATTGCGTAATTTACTAGGCTCAACACCGTCTAATGAATTTTGGTTTAAGTGAAAAAATGTAAAATTTTATTTTCCGAGCGATTTTATCGTAGTACAATGTTGTTGTCGTTGTTGTTTTTATTTGCTTTTCCGTTGTGCAATAGTAGTACAGTGTTTCAGAAGGGGAGTTGATACCAACAAAAGGATGCTATTTGATGAAGTGATCCGTGGCGGAGTGAGCATTCACGAATCCCCCCGGGGACAGAAGAGTCGAAAGCTCACCGTCACTACCGTTTGATCATTGAAGCATTGATTTTGACTGATCCTCGTAACTTATCTAAGTCCCTGGTTATCACGAAAGTTTAAGCAGCTGTTTGAATATCTTGGGCATCGTTAGTCAGATGCAATAGGTTGATAAAAGGCAATCTTTGGCTCATAGAAATGTTAGATTTGTCAATACTTATTTTCACTCCAGTGACTTTCAAACATGATGGTGAGTACATTTTAACACGAAATGCTCGAGAATGAAAAAGATCCCATTCGAAAATATTTATGCGCGGTGATTACCCACTGAAATTCCTTGTTCACTGTTGGTAAAGACCTAAATGTTACCAAATACATATAACCCCGGTAAAACTTATTTGTATTGGGTTGGGCTTCAAAATTAATCCACTACCCTAGGAAATGTGTTGCAAAATTAAGTCAGCCCTGGACTGCACACTTCTATCCGTGCAACTTGGCATCATGCTATCCTATTGTGAGAGTAGTCTGAACAACCTTAAACTTATTAAGTTCATCCAAAATTTTTACGCCTCACTCTCTATAGTTTTAGTGATACTTATCTCCGCAACAAACTTGTTGACCGTCCCCTTGGATGCCCCATTTGACTGATCAACTTAATGACACAAAACATACTGTTGTATAGGTGGCAAATGATCTTTCGTGGAGTGTTGCTCATGTTCGATCTAAAATCACGAAAACACAAAAAACTTAGCGAGCCAAGCTCATTAAATACTTCACGCTTAAAACTAAAAACCAGCATGCCGCTTCAGAGTCTGGCCTTTACAATATTTACTAATCAACTCGATCGAAATTCAGGATCACCTGTTGAAAAGTACCTAATGACAACCAAACACAGCTGGTTCGATTTTGCAGTTCCTACGTGGTGCTAGTCAGGCTATATATTTGTGGTGCTTTAATATGCAGTTCATGGGCCACCATACCGCACAGGAATGCGGCCACAAACTGAGTCACTCTGAAGCCCCGTCACCAGGTACAAACAAAGCTAGCTGTAGTTGACCAATTAGGGCACCTGATCATACTCATATATACAAATGGCTTTTATAATAATACTAACGTAAAATTTAGCTGCTTTTTTCACTATCTTGCCGTAAGTATTCCTTAGCCGAATTCATTTCAATATATCCGATCGGTCCAAGTGTTTTGGTTTTTACACTAAATCCAGTAATCTATGCTAAATGATTGGTGATATAGTCAATCCGTTAACCATGTAATTCAGTGCTTTTCTTTATTGTGTAGTTGGTATGTTACGCACATATTTTCACTGAACAAATTTATCATCATTATGAGGATTAGCATGTGCTTTACTGATGAGAAAAGAAGAAACGAAGCAGCTCTGCGGTAATTGCATTACTTCGTTGAATCCATCAGAACTTTAATTCATCGCGATTCTTAATTAAAAAATAACTGGAATTCTGTTTGGCTTCTAATAGGACTTATTTCTTCTCGGGATTTCCTATTGACAATGCGTAATTCATGTAGTCACTCTCGACCAGATCATTACCAGAGATTTTAAGTTGGCAGACGAGCACAACTTTCTGTGACTTGAATTGTGCGTACGTGTGGACATCCGGTTTTGTTTTAGGCTGCTTGTTTATGTTTCCCAAAGTATCCGCATAATATTTTTCTACATGTAGCAGTTAAATCGCACATTGCAAGTTACATTTGTAGATCGACAATTTTTACAATCGCAATAACGATGAAGGAGAATGTGTTACCCGTACAACCTATCTATCTTCGTGAAGTCCTCAGGAGTACATCAGTGCAATTTGGACGCTCTGAAGTCGCATATGTAAACAGAGATAACTTCACTTAGGTCACTTGGGTTTATGGTTTATTCTTAGGCCAAGTTGTTGTGTGGTACATCAAGTAAGTTGACATATCCTGTTCTCCAGCTGCATACAACTATAATTGAGTGCAGCAAGTGATGTGAATAAACTGTTAGATGTCCTTAAGGAATAAACATCCTGACATTGCATAAAAACTAATGGGAGGCAGCGGTAGGTGTCTTCTAATAAGTTGTCGAAAGCTGACCAACGGATGTGAAATATCTATACCGTATCGATTGCCTCCATGTGCCATCCTTTGATCTATTGCATTTTCCGAGGACAGAAACCTTAACCAAAGTAGCACCGCTTAATTTAAAGTCCGGAACTGAATGGACGTTTTTTATCAACCAGTTCTGATCGCTCCTCTAGCTTGATGTAGTAAGATTGATTACTAAAACGCTCTACAAAGAAAACTACTTGTTTCGTGCCTCAAGGTGAATTAATTCTGCAAATAATTACCAAAAAGCTAAATAGCTTATTGCCTTTAAATTGAAGATCCTGTGCCCCCGATACTTGTTAGTATACAAATTTACGTAATCCATGTGTATTGCATTCTGCTGAAAAAATATTCCACTGCCTTATGAGCAACGAATTATCAAGGTCCGAATTTAGTGAAAGGTGGGTGCTACATCAAGTATTATTGCAGATAAGCAACAGATTGATAACCAACTCTAATGGTAAAATGACTCAGATTTGTGGCTCACAATCATGAGAAATCTAGTTAATATTTCACGTACGCTCACTCCTGATGATTTGTAACAAGAATGGTCAAGTTGTGCAATGTTTTATTGCATGTGAAATTTGGTAGCACATGACAAAGTATTTTATGAAACATTTACAACCGAAAGTCTGTTTCTTATGGCACCAATCACTTAAAATTGCAAGGCCTCCATAATATGAACCTGTTCAATTACCACTGCGAACTGTTTATGTAATGAGTGGTGTCACAGCAAGCTTTATGACCCAGCAGCGACATTTTTTGACTCAGCAAAGAGTCATTTTGGTAAGTGGGAAGACTTTGGACATGATTCTGAGGGGGGCCGTAACGGGTGCAAATTTTGGTAATGACAACAAACATTCAAAAACACCTTGTATGACGTATTCTTTCAATAGTTGAGTAAGGTTCACAGTATACTCCGACCTACTAACCGTATATTCTTCTCAGATCACAATAGACTCCTGAAACAAGTGTATCAGCGACAAAAAGTATTCCTTGAAATTGGTTTGCCACCGGCTATGACAACCGAACCATGACACGAAGACAAAACCCAGTCTATCCACGCAATAACTGCATGAACACAACGAACAAGACTTTTTCTACATTCAGCGCCAAACTTAGTGGAATATCACTTAAGCTTTCTGGAAAATACCGGAAATTAGGTAATCAATAAAAGAAGCTCATGGCTGAGATTCCGGAAACTGCCCCCATTAGACTTAATGGGAAAGCAGATTCGGTTTTGTTGAGCTAATATTTGAAATATCAATGATTTTCAAGAAAAGGATGTATTCGCTCAATATTTTGAAGAACTTTACTGATTTGGATCTGTTTTGCAAGTTGTTGAGAGAAAATCATGAGATTATGAGAAAAAACAATAGTCACTCTTTAACCCGAACGGGCGTACTTGATTGTTCTAGGTCAAACCGCATGAGATTCGCACAAGACCAAAAATGAATTATTCTGCGGTACTCCACTTGCTGTGCTAGTAGATGATTTTGTTTAACGAAAAAGAAGCTAAAAGTATCACAAAGTAATAAATCTTATGCACTTTTTCGCCGCCGGGAATAAAACTCAAAGTTACACTTGAAGAAATTTATATGCACGTTCGGAAAAACAAAAGCTAACCTCTTACCATCTCACATCTCGCTTTTGTTTTTATTACACCGACCTTTCCCCATGTAGTTGCAGCGACACCACACTTTATTCCAAAAAGATATATATATATATATATATATATATATATATATATCAAGATTGGCCTTGGTACTTCAATTTCAGCAAATGAAAACATATTTATAAACGTGATAGTTCTACCGATTTTTATTAAGTTATAAAGGCACCATTATGATGTAATGCGCAAACAACAATTTAAAAGTATTGTAAAAAAGAACGGATTGGTTTGAAGGTAATTCTACATGACGTGACTTTGTAAATGCACACTGGGCAAATCAAAACTAATGCCGTGAACCGCTTCCTTGAGGTTTTGTCATGCAAACAATCAAGTGCGTTCCCAACAAGCTTCCAATCAGTATTCCATAGGTGATTGCCGAGCTCAACAGCATGTGCTTTATCTGACTATAGGATTCTGAAAAAAAGCAAAATTCATGTATTTTACAATGGGCTTACCTGTGTCGTAACGGATGTACTTTTCTGGATCAGTTAGCGCTTCTTCCATCGTAAGGGCAGAGATTGAACAGAAATTGAGAAGAACTACCAGACAAATATACCTCATCATCATCTGAAGAAGATTTACAAAGATATGCCTTATTTTGTTAATACTCAACAAGGTGTACTTGATAGATAAATAATGGTTTCTCTTCTTTAGACAGTTAAATCTTCGCTCCGATGGTGTTATATTTGACAAGGTAGCTTATCTTACACGCATGTTTCTCCCAAAGAAATCATGTCACCAGGCGACATTTGCATTTCTTAGTGATGGGCTAATTTCATACCAAACTATTTTTACTGATGGAATGTTGTGAGTGAAAGATGCTTTTATTCAAATGCTGCTTACAAATGCCCTCCTGAATTTCTTATTTGAGCTGTTCATCAACAACCAAAATACCAGAGAATATCACGGTGTAGAACATTTGGTCTTTATTTTGCTTCCTATTCATCCATAATATCTACTGATTATTTGTTTTCCTATGTTGTTTCGAGCTGGCTGACTGGCTTCTCTAGCTTTTCAGCTAATTTTATAATAAATGCCTAAAAACACTATGGAAGTTAACTTAATTAGTACTTTTTATAGAAAAGAGCTTCATTTCGCCTGGTCAATTTGAATAATTGACAAAGAAATGAAAATGAATAATTACATCATTGTATCGTTTTGAAAAAATATTTTCTCACAACACACGAGAATTGCGCGGAGGTGATCAGTTATAAAAATCCTAACTAGTAGATTCAGTTCTGTTGGACCTGGAGAGTTTTGGTTGATATTAGAGACAGTCACTGGCCGTTTTTCTAGATGGAGTATGCTGTCATTTATAGTGTTATTACCAAAATTCCATCTAGCGTTTTGTCATACAATCGAGCCTCCACTTCGATCCTGCGTCATTGTTTAAAAGAAGTATGACTGGGGTCAACAACACATTTTATTGTTATTTTTGGGCACTTTTTACCAACAGTGACTATGAGACCTTTAATCCAAACTTGATGAAGATTTAACATGTTTTTATTTGATTTCTGATGTAATATCTTCTTCCATAATAAGTTTAATAAAAATGGCTTTTTTAAAGTGTAACTTCACGCTGTCATCAAAATCAGAAGCGCAGGGTGTATCACTGACCACTCAAAGAGCCATTGTTCAGTGAGTTTTGTTGAAGGACCAATCTAAGAAACCTAGATGAAGTTCCGTCTTATCAAACTACCATGGACTAGCGACTCAGAAATGCGGCATTCTAAGTAATTCAAAATAACAATTTCAAAAACTGTTAAATCTGTCATTTTCTCATTTTGTTCAAGTCAAGCTTCTTTCCGGACTATTTATGCTTCATCTAATAAATGCACTGGTCACTGTGTTAGCAGATGGTGTCTTTCAGCTACAAAGTAAAAATATTTATTAACCTCTTCCACATTATTTAGGCGTCTATAACTATGCAAACAAAGTTACACCACCCTTTGGGGTTTTGGCAGCTTATTTGGTTTCTTCCATTGTTGCGTGCTATAAGGCAGACCCTTAATAATCAACATAGATAATAAGAATTAAACTTTTGTCACATTGCACTAGCGCCCCTACGATGAACCATGTCACTTTTTTTATTAAACGCGTGTGCACGAGTGTAGTGGAAGTGGTACGCTGCATAGCCATGGGGGTCAATATTTTATCGTGAATAGCTGGCAGCCCCAGCGCTGGGACTTTGAGTAGATACCCATGTAAGGTCCCAATAGGCCAGGCATTGTAACGAGCCAGGTTTCTACCACCGAATTTTCCGGTGGAAACCGGATTCAAAATTCTGATTTCTGGTGTGATAAGCACTCATTCCACTCAACTGCCACTTGTAGTGACCTGCCGATACCTCCCCCCCCCATCTATCACTTGCTTGACTGTAATTTTTTCTCAAGCGCAACCGCTAGGTCTACTTTCGACACACTTCCTCGGCACTAGCCAGAGTGTTTTCTCTGTACATAGACCCAGCCAGAATACACGCGGCTGGCGCTTCTTGATTTTTCCTCGTTGATTTTTCCTCGACGGACGCATCCTTAGAAACTGAGAGGGTGTGCAGTCTTATGCACCTCTCAGTTCTATGGAATTGCACAACATACCTTGATCTAGTATGCCTATGCTCCTGGTGCTTTTTTTGCGCAGAACTCACAAAATACATACCTACAACTTTAGGTTAACCTCATAAATACAGTTACTTACTGCTTGTGTACGAGTACTTTACCCTCGTCCATAATAACATACTCGCAAAATCAGTAAAGTAACATATTCAACTTCTTTTTTACCAAATACCCGCCAAAGCCTGACACAAAATTAACCAGTGGCTGACTTATATGAAACACCTTTTAGTCACTCAGAGGTCTTTAGAGCAACCAGAAAAGACAAGCCTCTGTAAACGACTGATGTTTTACACAACCTCAGCGATACAAATGATCGAACTGACCGACAACTGAAAGGAATGAAACCCATTTTGAAAACCCGTAGATCGTTTACGAAATTAGGCAGGAACTAGTCAAGGTGACTGTCTCTTTGATACAGCGGATCTATAGAGATATAACTGTTGCACGAGCAACACTTTTGATCTAATCGCAACACTCAAGCGCGTAACTTTCAACCAACCGATCACGACTGGTCAGTTCGCACTCCGTCAGCTGACTACTGAGCTGCACGCATGCCGACCTAAGAGGGTCATAATCCTTCCTTTTTCATGAGAAATAACTTTTATATGTAAGACATACCAAAACAGCACAAACTAAAATGCTGTTGGTTGCTTGCCGTCGGAAGGCTTGAGTGACGCTATGAGGCAGCAAGTTCCATAAAAAGTGACGTCGGTAATTTCTTTATCAAACACTACAAAGTGATCATGTTCGTAAAATCTCCGGAGATCAAGTAATGGGCCCATTGGTCTTGTTCGTTATAACCCTTATCCTTGTAGCCAGAGGGTATCATGTAGGTTTGTGGTGGCAGTTGGTTGTCTGTTGTAAAAGACTTTGGTCTAGTAGCAAATATCTTTATATTATGTGGTTATGGGCCCCTAAGAATACGACTTACTTTGGCTTGGGCAACCTGACATTTTTGTGCCCACAAACAAAACAGATCTTGAAGCCTCACAACTTATATTTCTTCCTCCCCTGTTACATCGCTTTGTATGGAGCATAGCCTGAACTCAGAAAAGTATAAAATGTGGTGTATAATGTATGTATATGCGTGTAGCAAAAGGTGTATTAGTATTTTGTACTTTTATGTACATGTTTATGGTATATAAACTGCCTACTTGTAAGATACAGATATTTTTAATGGAATCATTTTATAGCACACGTTGCTGTATACATGTATAATAGAGGAGTCAATCTGCATTAGTATTACCATGTTGTATATATCTTTCTTCTTTGTTCCCCCAAAGTGTTACTGTGTATTGTTTACGGTGGTATATAGGCAATTTTATCATAGTTATTAGGGCGAAGTATGTCGCAGTGCCCAAATAGATCAGGTGGAAGGGCTACAAGGAGCAGAGGAAGTCAATGAATGTTGTAAGATGTATAATTTTTGGAGAGACCAGAATAATTTTTATGGATTTGGTTCCAGGTATTTGATACTACTCAGTCGCTCTTCATTACTGAACAAGGAAGTTTTCATTCTATTTATATGATTTTATATGATACACTTTCTTTTTACACCTCAAGAGTAAACACTCACGAGAAACCTGGAAAATCAGGCCAAAGACGGCAATGACGAAAATTGAACAATCATCAGTTTTTTTAACAAGCGCATACTGCTTTCAATTTTTGGTAGTTAGGGGCTGTATGAGCCTCATCTTCGTTCACTCCAGACTATGGTCTCAGGAAAGTGATTCGCTCTAACTCTCCGTCAGTTGTGCTTCAAGTTTCTTTTTGAATAGTTTGTAGTTCACCTCTTTCAGCTCCTCAGCTGGCAGCGATTTTCCTATTTCGGCTATCCTTCTGGAAGGACTGTAGATCAGATATAGACCACGCGGTTGAAGCTTCCTGAGCGTCACTGAATGCTTCTTTTGCGCC
The DNA here is from genome assembly GCA_948099385.1 of Fasciola hepatica. NCBI lineage: Eukaryota > Metazoa > Platyhelminthes > Trematoda > Plagiorchiida > Fasciolidae > Fasciola > Fasciola hepatica. Next base: position 13,200,983 of record CANUEZ040000019.1, read on the forward strand.
AGTGGTTATGAAAGGGTAATTTTCCCGCAACTTAGAACCCATCTCATTTTGGAGTATCCGTTGGATGTCCATCAGGTCAGCTGTCACCCGTCGACACGACTCCGGAAACAGTCCTGTTACTTCCAGCCGCCTCTCATAACCGATTCTCCGTAGTCCAACGACGGTGTGAACGGTGGCTCGCTGCGCTCTGCCTGTCTTTGCGTATTTGGCAGCTGTGCAGGGGAATTTTGCATCTTCGGCAAACTCCAGTCAAAGACGTACTTGTGGGGTATACAGGATTTTAAAGGCACCGTAAGGTAACTTCACAAACGTCCGATGGATGATACCATAGGTGCTCCACGCAGAGTTGCACTTTTTGTCGGTGTGAACGCCGGTTTTGGGCGTAGAGAACTCTACTACTCCTAAGTCTGTTTCGCTGATAGACACTCGAAGAGCTGTTCCTTGGAAAGAGTAGATATCATTGGGCCTGTAGCACACCTTTGAACGTTGACTGGGAAGGTCCACAAGTAAGGGGATCCAAGACCAATTGTAATCCTTTGTGGTCCGTTGTAGTTTAGATCACTTGTTAGATTTTGAGATTGTGGGCTTAAACCAACCAAAGAGACATCAGTTCTTGTGCTAAGTCATTGACGAATGCCAGGAAGAGCTTTGGACCTAAGACCGAGCTTTTAGGCACACCACCAAAAGCCTCATGCCACTTAGAGTATGATAAAGCAACTTAAGTGAGGGAGAACTTTCTTTCCTGCAAAATTTCGATCCACTTGAGAAAAGGTTCCGTAACTTGCAATGAACAAAACTTGGTAAGCTAGCGGTTGTGCGGCACTTCTGGAATCTCCGCTGAAGTCAAAATATATAACTACCTTACACTGGCCATCTGCTTCATCCTGTGATCATTGTTTACTCACCAATAAAAGAGTGAACTTCCAAGATCTGGCCTTTTGGACACCATGCTGCTGGTGGCTAAGAATCGGGTAGCTTTTTAGGTATTCCTGAAGTTGTATCAAGCTTGATTGTTCTATAATTTTTCCAAACAAAACTTGAGGCTAACCAGATAGTAATTCGCGGCTTCTGCCTCTCTAACGCACCTAAACATGGGGATGAAAATGGATTTTCTCATTCGGATGGTTGTTTGCCAAGTTCTATCACTTATTTAAACAGTTTTGTGAGCTGAGGCTCTATGAGTTTAACTAGCTTCCACAAGACTAATGGATGAATCTTATTAAGACCAGGCGATTCTTGCAGCAGGAGCTCTCACAATGAATTGACAACACCTTCCACTGTGGGCGATCTAAACGTCGTGGTAGTTACACTGCCCGGACGCTGAGGCTAAGATAAACTCTTCGCGACATAAACCTCGGCATACTGACACGCCAATAGTTTTGCTTCATCGCAGTCAGAGTCCGCGATGTCTCCACTATGTGTCAATGTCCAGATGCCTCGAAGGGGCTTGATCTTTCTTCTCAGCTCAAACAACCGCCAACCATGCACTGTTTGCCGTGCGCAAACAATCTTTTCGGTGCTGAGACGAAATTGGCCGCAAGCTACTCTTCATAACCGCTTCCATTCGTAATCTTCAGCGCCCAGCACCAATTTCCGATTCGTCTGTAGCTGTCATGTCCCGTGCAGGAGAGTATAAAATTATATACACTAAACTTCTTTACGTTAAAGTGGTAATATGTTGTTTGCTCCAAATACTTTAAATCACTGATGACGTTTTAGTGAGTGGGGGACATAACAACATTAGATTGGACAATGAAACGAAGTTTGAGCAAATTGCAGAAATGTTGGACTTGTTCTGTGCTCTTTTCCCCATGCTTTAGGCGCGCCCAAAGCTATCCTGGTCGAGAGCCAGTAGCGCTTCCCACCGTTTTTCACCGTGATGCTCAGTGTTCTAATAGGACGGCACAACCCTGCAACAGCTCTATCCCGATTTGGTAAACGTAGGGCTTCCCGGGCAGCATGAGTGTCCTCCTAACCATCACATGGCTGGCGCCTGCGTCCTCTGACCACACCACTGAATGATCCCAATGAAACATACAAGAGGACACTCGGAGGAATGTTCATGAATAACCGTGAAACACTCCATCAGGCGGCAAAATAAATAAAATTTTCAGAAAGTTTGATTGCTTCAGACTTAAGTGCCTCAGTTTATGTAGTGTATCTTCTTCTAGAAAACGTATTTTAAGTGTCTCCTTTTGGAAACACTCAGAGGACTTTTAGGCCAATCGCAAGCTTTCTTGTGATGCCCAGGAGTTACTGACCAACGAAAAACAAGTATACGTCGTAGAAAATACCAACTCAAGTTAGTGTTTCTAATATAACACGACCGCGTGTATTCCAGGGTTAATTTTTTGACCTTCCTACTGAGTGTATTTTTAGGGATACTTAGTGGTAAGGCTAGAAAGACAATCAACGAATGTTATCGTAAACTTGCCATTGTTTTCCTTTATAAAAAGCAAAACTACAATCTTTCATATATCCCACAACCAAATCCAACGTCATTTAAGGAAAAGAAGTTAATTATCCCCTTAGACGGCACTTAAAGAACCGCCGAGTTCCCCCCTTATCTGTCTGAGTTGCCGCTTGAGTACGTGTTACAGTTTAAACCAATGGACGAATTTTTCATAATTAAGAAATCAATAAAATAACTCACAGTTGGTACCATCGGTGCTAAAAGGGTCCTAACGGGGACCTGTTTGAAACTGAAAGCTCTCCCATTGTGTACAAAAGAGTACGTTTAACATGTCACCCGAACTGTTGTTGGAAAAAGTACCCTAGTAGCACATAACCCGTTGGTAATATCGGTCTTTGGCCCATTTTGGCCGGTTTGTTTAGTAGCGGTCTTATCAAATAGGACACTAAATATTTGGAACGGAACTTGGGAAACCATCATGAAGGTAAAAATTGTTTGGAAATATAATCACAGATTGTTGCATTTTCGTGAAATGTTTTTTAGATGGATCAATGTTAGGCGTGTGGCAATGGTCGCTAGAAGCCACTCGCAAAAGTGGTTTGGGTTCGCTCCATGTGATATGACTGATCTGGTGATTGTGCCTCATCACTGGGAAAGTTTTCCAGGTTTAGCTGGTGTGCTGACGTATTCTTGAAGCAACACTATTTTTTATCTAACAACTCTCAAAAGTATGTGGCAAGTTCCAGCCGTTTTGATGTGTGCGCTGATTATACTATCACACTGATTTCACCAATGTTGTTTTAAATGATCTCGTAAAGGTATTTTACAGAATGAAATTCCAACATCTGTGGGTGAGGTATTTTCACCTGTTTATATGCTTTTGGAAAAACCGGCGAATATATACGTGAGTTATTCCATGACGTTCATGGAGCTGTGATGAACATATAATGGATTTACGGTAACGTATGATGGTAAACAGTCGTTAGGTGTATTGTACCTTTGTTTTAGATCGGTAAGGTGCTAATGAAGGAGCTGTGCAGACGGACTTAACAAAAGTCGAGGGATCAAGTTCATCTGTCGAACAGTTGGAAATTTCTACGCCTATAACAGCAGCATCTAGAGACGCAACTGGTCGTGTGGATACATTGAGTGCGTTATGTCATGCGGTAACACAATTGTCCACTGTAAAGGTGTAGTGACGATGGAAAAGCAAATCTTACAAAATGAAAATCCGTGCCACAAATGCATATTACTAGGGCCGTTGAAAGTGAACTGGCATTTGTAGATATGTACGCCAATATAAATGCATTGTATGCAGGTCTGACCCTAAGGAATCTGTCAGACGACGACACGGACAAGCACGTTCAACCGTGGTTTGTCAATGATAAAAAATCGAGGGGTCGCCGGAAGAAGAAATGTGAGGTTTTATTCATTGCGCATTACCACCACCACAGTGTTGAGTTTCGTTAGTATTTTCAGTTATAGCGTGAAACGTAAGAACACTGTCCGTACATATTCGGTTCAAGTTCAGCATAAATGTTTTGCTATATTTTCAGTTCAGGTAGCATGATATCCAAGATGCACGTGTCCAAAAGCAATCCGTTTCCAGTAAAACAAGTTTAACTCAGAAAATGGAAGCAATGTCTTATATTTTTTGAAAGCATTTTTTTAGCCGACTTGTTTATTGCAGATAAGTTTCTGTTTTTTACGTGCACAAAACTTTACCCCACTTTTGTACTTCCGTCTCTTTATCCTCAGATAGATAGAAGATGAATTAAAAGCATACGGATGTCCTGTACACATTTTGCACAACTGCACAGTTTTATGTTTCTCTCTTTATTTTAACGTATCTTTTCCATTCCTCTTGTAACTGGTTTCTCTTACGCACTGAAAAAGTGGGAAGGAAAGAGATTTTTGAAAAGATCTCGTCGTAATAATAGATGGAGATGTAATTTGAGGGAAGTGGAGGAAAATATTAACAAATAAATGATCAGTTATAACAAAATAAGAAATAACAAGAAAATACTACGGCCTGGTCAGCAAAAGGGTGCGTATTTCACTCTAAAAAAGTCCTGCGAGAGACTATTTTTGGTATATAGTTTAAGGAGAGTTTTTGCCTTATCATTAGACAGAGACAGTGTAGCGGCTCTTTGGATACACAAGAATAAATATTTTTGATCATTTCTTCGATGGTAAATGAAATTCAGGTGTCTCCAGGAGCTCATCTAGATTCAATATCAAGTAATCAATTACTCGTAGCATTTGTGACTCCTCCGCGACTAGGGTCACTAGGTTACCTGATTTCAGAAGCGCCTCACAACCAAGCGCAAATTATTCGCCAGCACAATTAAGTCACAGGCGGTTTCTTCACGAAACGCCGAACTTGCCTGGGTGATTTTCACTAGTCACGCTGTAACACACGTCACGGGTCAGTTAAGGCTGATAGGTGACTTCACACGCATTCACAACATCAAATACCTTCCCTTTAAGTAAGGGACTGACTGGTTGGATGTTTGTATAAGTGAGCCCAAGGTTTTCCGGCTAGGGCTTATGGCGAGATCTTCTTCTGTTCGCTCTGGTATTGTAGTGCATCGCCGACTCGCTGGTTTCACTCTAGCTAGCTAGCCTCCTAAGATCTGTCAATTCAATGGGACCGGCAATACACCTCCTCAAACTCTACCGATCTTCTCCCTTACCAACTGAATTATTGGGGTCCACCCTTGGGATATGAAGGCTCTGGAAATCGCAAAGATAGGCCTTAAACATGGAAAAATAACTTCCTCTTAATGAAAAGCACTGTGGTTCGCCAGTCCGGTCAGCGTAAAGAGAAAGCACTTAGTCCCCCCCAAAAAAACTAAAAGATTATTTTGAAAACTACTCTAATAATGTGGTGAAAGTTGTAAAATTTTGCCTTTTACTTCAACTACGATTCAAAACATGCAAGTAATCATTGAATTTTTTAAAATGCTAATTTTCTTAGGGATATTGGGCACTAAGAATTACTTGGGTCGTGCCAAGTAATTTTTGAGGGTGTTCACATATAATGTTATTTTCCCGAATGGAAATTAATAAAAGTTTACTAACTAATGACTCAAGATAAAATAATGTAATATAGCTTACCGAAATCCGAAAGTAAAGCATGTAAGCTGCTGCATCCTAAGTGTGGTCAAAAACAGCCCAATAAATGTCTCTGGTCTGTTTCAAACGGGAGTAAATTGGAACTAATTCGGGACGAATTTGTTGACTTGATGTGTATTCCATGTCTCAGAGGATCGGTTTTAAACCGCCCTGAGAGAGCTCGCCGGAGTAGCACATTGCTCAACCCTGGTAGGCACTGTCCAACCGAGCTTTGGGGTGGCGCACGATGACGATGCTTTTCAAAGTAAATGGCGTAAATCTTCCTGAATAGCAGGACACCATATATGTATATGACTTTCGTACAAATAGGTAACAGAAGCTTGTGTGACTTTTTGCACGCTTTTTGTTTTACTGCGTGCCTTGTGACCGGGTAAGCCTTATTCGTTTCATTACCTATTTGTCGGCAGGTGAGTGTTTTCAGATGTGCATGCATGCACCAACCATGGTTATGGTTGGTATTATAATTGATTAAATGTCATAAATAATTATCGTTCAGACTGTATTAGTACTGTTTCGTCGTCTAACTATTGTTTTATAGGTATTATTTGCTTGAAACATTCCACACTTCATATCAAAGTAGAAGTTTCTTCCGACGTTGTCAGTAGAAAGATAACCAGTATTTCCTGGGAAATAAATAGCATTGTTAAATGGTTACCTTTTGAAACCCATTCTCTTTGTCGTTCTTCAACCCTATAGGAAGCATTTTCTTATGCTGGAAGAGTGCTAGTGGCCCAGATATAGGAGGAAAAAGATAGAAATGGGCTCCATGCAGTGTCCCATATGTAACGATGCCAGTTTGTGGAAGCACAGAACTTCGTGCCCCAAAGAAGGAATTCAGAATGTGCTCTTATAATGGATTTATTTATTTGACTTAGTAAACAGCAGTTACAGCTAGCACTTCCGGCGCATTTCTTGAAGCCCAGCCACGAAAGCCGGGGGTACAAACAGAAGGAGTGCCCGGAGACCTGCTTAGTGGAGATACACTTTCCATTGCGTGCACATCCGTGGGGACTGTTCCGTCGGATAAGATTGTATCGCTTGTATATTGAATTATTTTCAAGCAACGAAAGATGTATAACTGGGGAAAAATACATCCGTAAAAGTAAACATGGATATGGTGCAACAGTCACTGTCTGATCTCTTCGTCACCACAAACTTAGGCATGAAACAGCGGTAAGATGTCCTTTCCTGTGTGAGCAATTTTGTGCCGGGTCTCCTACGTGATCTACGGACTATTTCTCTTACACCATGTTCGTGTTGGAAAATCCAGTTTGACATTGGAAAAAATATACTCACGTTGGACTGACAGACGGAATGAATGTGCCTAAGCAGCATGGATTTTGTACCAAATTCTGTCGGGCTACACCCGAATATAAATGGCCTGTCGTCGTTTCGGGCATCTTCCTTTCAGATGTGGCCGATTTTGGCAAGGATAGTGCAGCAAGTGTGTCCGCAAATCATGACTGTTAAATTTTATTGTGGTGTAGAAAAACCATATCCAGTACATGATTACTTGTGCCACACAGTGAAAAAACTAGACCAACTGTTACAAAATGGCCTAAGCCATCGTAGTTCTTCCATATGGTGTTGTTTGAAAACCGGCTTCTGTGATACTCCTGCCAGGGCCTTCGCTCGTCAGGCCAAAAGCCCTGCTCGTTAGTTCGGCCGTGATAAATGCAACCAGCGCGGCTTGCATATTGTTACCATATTCCCGCTGGATTATATGCTTTTGATACGCTTAGGGGTAACACAGAACCTACTTACCACCGGGCTAAAAGTCGGCCATTTTTCACCCTGCCGTCTGAGTAGGTTAGGTGCGGAGTAACTTGGCGACCGAATTCTGCTAACCCATAGTGCTCTATCTTGTGACTTCCAGCGCTAATCCCGTCACACGTGTGACATCAAACTCTGGAAGGCGACGGAATTTCGCCATTTCATCTTATACCCTGGTCCTATGTGTCTACTTGACTTAGTACCCCATGATTTATCTGAAAATGTTTTACTTTTATTTGTTTCTGTATATGCCTTTTCGCATCCAGTTTCATATGTCCGTTTATTAGAATTCGCGCATGGAATTTTGCTCTTTTTTGTGCAGGAAATGGCAAAACTGTATGGCCTCAATTCAAATGTGTACAATGGTCATTGTCCAACTCGTCTAGCAGAGGATATGAGAAGACGTGGAACTTTGAACAGCTTCTCATGCTTCTTATGTTTGTAGAGGGCAATTTGTACTCTGTGGTTCACAGCGATTGGATGGTCGACTGCCATTGCATCCGGTGGTCATCGACCAAAAGTAAAGGCGCGTACCGGTAGTTGCTGCTTTCGGGTGCGTCACTGCCTGATTCGGTTCCAGTACACGAATTCGTGCAGATGTCCGCCATAGACAAGTGTCTTAAGGGTAACCCTGCTAGACAATTTCGGGGATGCTTTCGTTTTTGAAAGTAGGCTATTGCACAAATCCTCTATCTGCAGAACAGATGACAGTGCTACAAACACTGTTTGGCCAGCGCCATTCAGTCCGCAGGAGGTAGGAAGAATTATGAGTTAACACTGTTCAAAGGGTACCAACAATATAAACGTCGGATGACAGTTCTGAAGAGGTGCGTATGTTGGTATCTCGTGAACCCTGCAGATCTTTCGAAAAGCCGCCGTCTGCGCCACCGTTTTTGGAGAGAGCAGTTGATGTTCCATCGTAAAACCATTGTTTTATTCCTATAAAACCTGTGCACTTATTTTACCTGACGCGAGACCGCACATCACGTCAACCCCAACTGCGGCACTCACGTTTCAAGCCACTGGAATTCACCGGAGTCCCTTGAAAGACTTTGGGTAGCCGTAATAATCAAATGTCATAAACAACCTATCATATAGTAACGCTTCTGCTTCTGAGACAAGCGAAACGCCAATGTGGAGATCTGCCAAAGATTTGCATAAAGTTATCCGTGAGTGACTATTACATGTATTCATGTATGATTATATTTGCGATGTAAGATATACGCGACTGTTTGGGCAAGGTCAAAAGTGCGCTGGATGGGCTAACTGTCGCGTTTGGTGCCAAGCAAGCATCAGCTATGCCGTCCAATTCACGAAGAGCCGAGACGTGGGGGGGAATTTCAGAAACTTCAAGAGGCTCTGAGCTCGTCCGATGTATATGCCAGCATGGTAAGTATATACATTTTACCTGAACACTTTCAGGTAGCAACGCTCAAGCGGTTTGCTGGTTACGAATTAGCTGAAACCGTGCGTAGCATGCTCTTCGCACCCATCGGAGACGACGTTGCCCTTAACTGTTGTTGGCTAGGAAGCTTTCAACGAAAGGCCGTTAAAGACCATAAGTTGATCGCCGCCGTTAAGAGTGGATTGTTCAAATTTACTGTCATAAAAAACATCAGATGCTATAAAAGGAATGGAGGGGTTTTCTAACGGGCCAAAGTCTATCATTGACAGATAAAAAGCGCTGGTTCATCAACGCTCGGGATATATATATATACATATATATATATATATATATATATATATATATATATATATATATATATATATGAAATCTAGTACGGAACTATTGTTCTTCAAATGTCTAAGATTTAAAACTCACAATACAGCTTTTTATTTTATTTGCCAATGAAGAAACTAATGTCAGCATTTCAATGCTTTAATTTTTCAGATTCCGTGAACAGTATGGAGAAGAACCAGGTACATCCTCGCGTAGGATGGATTGATGAAAATCGATCAGTGGCTTCTTTGTAAATACATCCGACATATTTTTATTAAAGCTATCTGCTTTTTATTAAAATAGCTTTTTTACTCAAAGGTAGGGTTGATTCAGTGGTTAAGCTCGAAAGCAAGGAGAATTTTAGGGTGATATGTTAGGCGATTGAGCGAAATTGGATTTATTGGCGAGGAGGAAATAACCATTTTCCGCGATTTTTTCGATGCGTTTGGCATGCCCAATCGTAGCCCAACTAGGCGTTGGTGGCGCTGCCTAACGCATTTCAATAGAGTCGTCCAACGTTGTGAGGGGCAAGTTCAACCCTACCCCAATTGGGCAAACGTTAGGCAGTGCTGCTAGGGCGGAAACCGGCCTTCGCAATAGCCCAAACCGACGCAAAACCAGCCAAGAACCGCTCCAAAACCGTCCCGAAACAGCTCGAAAAAATTCCGAAAACCGATGGGTTTCTGAGCGGTTTTGCTATATGGGTATTGTGAATAAAATAAAATTACACTACAGTGTGTCGAATCTTACTGAATCGAATGATATGAAAAATGACACAAAACTGTCTAATAAAAGCAATCTTTGAAGGATATTTACGGACAAAATATGATTCTCTATAGAGATTCATTACCGCCTCATACCACTGCAAAGTAATCCGCGCGACTTAAACCAACGTAATCATAATTGCGCGACCGCGCTACCTTGATACGACGAGGCAGCTAAGGAGTAAAACAAAAACGTTCGTTGTGAGCTAATAAACTTTATTATAGTCCAGTCTACTATACGGTTCATAGCCACATTTTATCTGTGGTGCAGTGGCCTGCAAGGGCCAGCCCTGTTTCCAATGGAGTTGCAAGTGTCAGGTCTGATATCACGGCGGGCAGGGAAGGCCTCAAGGGCCCAGGACCAATAAGCGCCTTTCTGACTATTGAAAGCAACACTCACGACACGGAGAAAGTGACAACGACAACCGTGAAGAGAGTCCACCTCGCCGGCTATTCACAGGGTGAGCAGAGGGACCAGTGGGTTCATCTGAGGTAAGCTGGAGGCAGCGCACTCCGAGGGTTTGCACGAGCATGATCTTCGTGGGTGCAGAAAAAACCAAACTCCAGCGGGCCAAAGCCTAATTAGTGTGTAAACAGGCACCAACACTTATACCACTGTATGAGAATGGCAGTCTACGCTAATGAGCTCAGCATTACTAAGATCCTTCACTTGCTTCAATCGAACGACCATATGGCCGCCTTCAGCCCGCCCACCACCGCGCAGAGCACGACTTACCTACAGTAGTGACGGTATATTTATGCTTGTTGAATGTTATGACGAAAGCGAGTGCGTATAGCAATTAACCGTTATCTTGATTTAGCTCGAGTTTGCGGGGCCGAAGCCTAAGTGATCTCCGACCTAATACTTATGTTTTAAAAATTTCCGATGACCTGGAAGATTTGCCAGCGACTTCTGATACTGCTCAAGTCCCACGATGGAATTGGAGAGGGACCACTGAAGCTAGTAGGCTTGGTGGCTACTTTGCTTTTTGTAAGACCTAAAGGGTACGGGAGGCCAGGAGAGCCCGAAACTGGAGCCCGCGAGTAAGGGCACGTCAAGTATACTGAACCACTGAAAAGAAAAGGCAACAAACCAAGGCCAAGTGGTACCAGGTAGAGTTAAACAAACGCGCCACGGAAGCCTTTTTACTGAGGAGATGGAAGCTGACCGGAATTGTTAACCCACTAAAGAACTTATCCCATGTTTGACCCACCCGTTACGTGCCTAAAGGGAAGACGGATAAGAGTCACCCATGCGCCATGTATTCGAAAAATAAAATACCATCGGCCCAGGTAGGTCGTTGTAGGCCACTTCATGTGACCATCAAGCATGGTTATTCGAGTAAAAAATGTGGAACCACCTACAGCTGGTGGGACTGGATGAGCCCTTGGTAGGTGACTGTCATTCCGACGTCAGATCTAAATACCGATGATTATCGAAAATAGGCACACCCTAGCCCGAGTGTCAGCCTCCGAACTTGACAAGGATAATGGAATCACACAGCTTACTCACGGAATTCAACACGGATATCCTCTAAGCACCCACAGTCCGGGTAGTTCGGCTGCGGCCGATGACATGCCACTATCCAGAAAAGCTCCAGAAGGAAGTAAAGTGACAACGTGGAGTCCAGGGAAGAAAGTGAGTAGTGATGATTCCAAGATGCACAGTCAAGTATGGATTACGCGTGGCCCAGTCCTAAAGGTCGTATTCGCTCAACCGGTCTCGCTGTTCAGCATGACAAAACGACAATCGCACTCAAGAATTGGTTCGACCCGAGTGTTTAGCCGAACGTCAAAAACCGTCGTGGAGTTGAGGATCACCAAATGGTTTGTGGCTCAAAGCCGCACAATTTAGTTTATGAATGTGCAAAAAGTCGATCCCATTAGTAGTCACTTTGGCCAAACAGTCCGAGGAACAAAGTGAGAAATAAGAAGGCGTCGATAAGCAACAGTCATGTTTCAGCCTCCAAAGTCAGACTGTCATAGATTCTTTGACACAGTAAAACGACTGATGAGTTTGTCGGCCTAATGTTGTACGGAAATGACAAATGAAAGTTCTTTGACTCTACATCCCCTGATGGCCTAGCCAACAACCATAGACAAGGCCAACAGCTATTCCAGCTATGTCGACGGCTCAAAATACGTATGCTGTAGAGGCTAGTGCCCTCATAAACGAGCCAAAGGGTAACTGAGAAGCTCGTTTAAAAAGTGGAAAGGTCGCGCTGACTTCTTTTCCGAGCGTCTGAATGCCCCTGGAAGCCGGGGAAAAGGGCAGGGGCAGAGCTTCCCCTAGCTGTGTACATAAAGGCCTCAAGTGTGGTTGGCATGTTGTTTGAACTTGAGGCTCACACATTAGGTGCGGATATGATAGGAGTCGCTGGGACCTTGACTCAACCCTAGAAATATGTCAGACATCTAATTTCTTCCATCTTTATTAATAATAACGGTTTATTTCGGAGACGCCCGAGGCATGCAGGTGCATGATCAGCTGTTTACAAGTGATGGAATACACAGACAAAACCCTTGAAAAAGTAGAAATATACATGAAAGGAGTTGAAAAAACGGGATAAGAATGGGGAGTAACGTGGGACGAAAGTAGACAAGTGTATGCTCACCAAAGGAAATGTGCTAGGTTTAAATGGGCCCCTGGACGGCTTCAAATGGACGCCCGGTGAGTTTGAAAAGACAAGGTCAGATGGACGATCCGGCTGGTCGGTATAGGGACATCTGAAAGCTGACTGATACGCATGAGAAAGGCTAGAATTCGGCATAAGAAACCGTAATAGCGGGAGACGATGAGAAAAAAGTGAGATTCACTGCAAAAGATCAGATAGCAACGAAGCACTGGTATTCTGCAATAGATGGTCGGCGAACAGAGCACAAAACTCACTGTAGAACAGGGAGCGAGCAAAGTAAGGCGTAAGAGATGGACCAGGAAAAAAATAGTTCGTAGGAATTGGACACAGTAGATGTGAGACAGATGTAGAAGGAATGGATGCATATCATGGCGGTCAGCGGGATGGTAGCAAAAGAGATGGCCTGTGATGAACTGAAGGATGCAGAGCGAATGCATATATACATATGTGACTTTGTTTATATATATATATATATATATATATAAGAGAAGCCGGATCAATAACAATAGAGTCCTAGAAAGAAATTATCAGTTATTAGGAGGGGCAGGTTAGGTTAGGTCGAGTGTTCGTGGAACTAACTTTGGAGTGTCCTGGTGAATTATCTTTATGACAGGTGAACTCGGCGGATCAACAGGGAGAGAGTGGAGAAAGCGGAAGCACGGAAGAGACGACGACTGGGAAGCAGTTTAAAAAAGAGGAGATGAAGGAAAGCATCGAAGAGAACAGGTAAGAATGGATCAAATAACCTGATTTATGCAGGTGAGACATGTGGTATCGGTCAAGAATTGGAGAAGCATTAATAACCGGGCTTACATTATTCAGCAGGAAGATGGTGGCGATAGAGATGGCTAAGCAGCGCAGAGCGATTGTGCATACAAAGTGGAGAAAGTTACCTGGGAGGTGAAACTTCCCGTGGTGCAAGATGCAGCAGCTGTGACGGCAAACAGCGTGGGAGAGGAATGAGCAAAAGCGGTACCAGAGGGTAATGGCAGACCAAACGGACTGAAGCCGTGAATGAGAACCATGACGAAACGGCGAGTTTACGTTAGGTGGCAAGTAAAAAAGCAGAACGGTCCAAAAGTCACGCACAAAATGCCTGTGGCAAACAATAGACGAGACGGGAAATGGGAGCACGGGCCGAAAAAGACAGGTGAGACATAGCCAGTAAGATCATTTTATTGCAGGTGGAACACGAAAAAGGCAACGAGGAAAGAAGCACCGGGACAGGTAAACCGGTGGATGAACATATCGCATGAACAATGGATGCGCGTCGGAGTCGGGGACATGGAAATTGGGAGCTGCGTGCATGCAGGCAATTGTACAAGTGGGTGCAACTGGACGATACTAATCAGAGCACTGCCAGGTAGAAGGATCCACAGAGGAGTCACGGAGCCAGGCGAAGAAAATAGGGCGATAGTGACTGGATAGTAAATGTGGCTGAGAGATGCACAGTTTGGAACGGCAGTTCTAGTATGAGAAATGTTCATGAGTGCGGGTGGGGCTGGTGTGTAATGGTATTAGGCATAAGAAGGGAGAACGAGGGAGGGTTTGACAGATCGGTAGGCAGTGAGGCGTAAGAGTATAGTCAGTGAGCTTTATAGGCCTAGGGTGATACCAAATGAACAGATACTACAAGCCAGCAACGCCGACGTGGGTGAAGAAATAAAATGTTGGCGGTCGTCGGCAGAGTAAAGTGGGTAGGACGATAGTGACGTGCAATGTGAGGTAACACAGTGAGAGTCGATAGAAGCAAGGACAGGATGCGAAGTTGTGCATACCATAGGAGAACGAAAAAATGGATGTGATTGGAGCGATAGGTGGGCATACAATGGCGAACAAGGATGGTTGGAACAGGCAGTCTGCAGCTGACAGCATTAGAGCACGAGATCCACAACCGGTGCTAGTGGGTGGGACTGGCCGTGTGTTGGACACCCAACCTGAAAAACACTTCGTGAAGTGAACACAGGAGGCGTGATCCACCAGCAAAATTGCTCTCATACATCGTTGCAGACGAACTGCATGCCCGATGTGCGCCTGCCTAAGCGGTGGATTTGACCGCGCCCGGCACCGTTTGGAATGGTACCAATGTTTATTGATGGTTATGCATGTGGGGCGTAGTTCAACTGTGATAGTATGAGGTATTAGTTCGGCGATCGGATGGTCAGGTTGCAGGGGGTTCCAGAGGACGGAGCCATGGGCTAATAATCGACCAAACAGCGGCGTTATCCAGGCGCGTACACCAACGTGGAGGTCGAAATTCACGAAAGAAGAGAACTGAAGAAGGAGAGCAGATAAAAAGAGCAGTCAGGGTGTGCCCCTGCGGTGGATGAACGGTTAATGGATGCATATAAAAACCAGTAAAGGACGAGGCATGAGTGACAGAGACTACGGGAGAAGTTGGAAGTAAAGTGGATGAAAATGGTGGCATTTTAATTGGCTTGATTCATTAAGGAAATGGCCATGGCTAATCTACCTTTGAGAACTCAGTCAGATAGATGAAACTGTCTATCGCTGATTGTGTCCTTAATTGAAAGGAGCAGGTTCGACGAAGTAGTTGGTCTTAGAAGTCGAGGCCCCCTCTCGTAAGCTATATCTTCTGTCATGCTCATATTAGATAACTGCAGTGCACGGGTGACGCTGAGATATGGGATGAGTTCCGACAGAAATTGGGATTTGGTTTGTGAAGCTAGAAAAGTGATGCGCAACTTGTTCCGGACTTTGGAGTAGACAAGAAGGAAAAAACGTGACCGTATGGCCGACTTAGCTATACTAGAAGGGACAGTAAAAGGCCTGTGCCGAAGTGAGTGAGGGGTTTCACGGGAGAAGCTTACTGGGTTAACGGAAAAAGACCGGTTATGGAGCAGGTTATGCAAAAAGACTAAGTTTAGTCTTAAACGGCGGAGCCAGAGTGGGTCAAGATTCAGATTTTGGCATCGTTCTGTACAGTTTAAAGACGTGGACCAACCGAGTAGTTTTTTGGTGAAACGCCTTTGTGTGCTTCCAATTGCAACTCTGTCGAATTTTTCATGTTAGAAAATATTATTGGGCAGTATTCAAGCAAAGGCCTGACGTGGGATTTGTAGATGCTGATGATGCTGTCCCGGAGACAAGAGGAGCGGAAGAGAAGATCCACACTTCTTCTAGTCTTGGCAGCTTGGATGGGGGCGGGCTCAGGAAAGTTGAGGGAGCAGGAATAGTTGGGGCCCAAATCCCGGATGGTAGGTCGACTGGCTGTTGAGGACCCCCCAATAGTTAAGGATCCAGAGGGCAACTGGAACTTGCAGGTTAGGATCTCGCACTTATCAGTGGAAAAGCTCATCCTCCAGGTGTGGCAGCAGCGGCCAAGTGCAACGAGGTCAGCGGGAATGTTGCAAGCAGTAGGGGTAGCATCATTAGAATTAAAAGAGTAAACTATTTTTATATGGTCTGCAAATAAGAATGGCGTGCCGTGGTGTACTAGATCCAATGCGTCATTAATGTACATCCGAAATAGGAGAGGACCCAGTGCGCTTCCCTGTATAACGCCACTCGTAACAGGTTTTGGTTTGGAAGTATGCCCATTGGTGAGGACCACTTGCAAACGATGAGCGAGATAAGATTTCAGCCAAGAAAGCAGCTGGTCAGTAGTGCCGAATGAACGCAATTTGGAGATAAGACTCGGGTGTGGAACACGGTCAAAAGCCTTTGACAGATCCAGGTAGACAATTACTAATGCCTGCTTGCTATCTACAGCCTTAGTGACTAGGTTGAGGAAGTCAAACTGACATGTGGTGCATAATTGCCATTCGAGAAACACGTGCTGCCTATCGCTAAGAAGGTTTGAAGCGAGAAGATGGGTGGTAATGCCATCCTTGATGATCGTTTCGATTACTCTCGAAATGATAGGGGTATGGTTGATGGGACGGTAATTTGCGAGTTCGTGGACAGGTCCTTTTTTGTGTCGTGGAATGACGACTGAACGTTTCCAGTTCGACGGTACCAAATTAAGTTTCAGTGACAAGGTAAATAAGTTTAGTAATGAAAGTGGAAGGTCTGATCCACCGTAAGTGGTTGCCGCTGGGGTCCACCCGTCTGGTCCAGGGTGGGCAAATGCTTTATAGCGTGAAATGAGCCTGGAAATAACGTTTACTTCAAAGGTTAGGGTAGATAGGTAAGAGCTGGTAATAGCCAGAGGATTTTGGGGGGGACTGTATCTGAGGCGGGGGCCACGGAATAGGCGAAGTAATGGTTGTAGGCCTCAGCGATATCAGAAAGGGAGGCGGTCAAAGTTTTATTCGGTAACATTACTTATTGGATCATAGTATCCGTTGCCGAATTCCTAGACTTGTGTAAAGGTGAGAGTTTCAATGCTTTATTGGGATGCCTTAGGGCTTTGGCTTCTTTGTAGCGGAGCTGTTTTTCCTTTAGGTGCCGGATAATATCAGTAAGACGTGTTAGTCTCATGAGAAGAGAGAAGTCTTTGTTTTGGAGGTAAAGTCCTCGCATCTCAAGGTACCTTCGTTGGAGGGAGGCAAGTTTGGACTTCCTAGGAGAGAAGTTTTGGGATACTGGGCTAAGTTTCAGGAGGCAGTTTCCCATGGTAAGGTAAAAGAGACCAGCCGCCGGTTGGGGGTCAGCCGTTAGAAAAAAATGTCCCGAATCTTGTTTACGGATGAGATCGGGCAGAGGGTTTCAATTTAAACGGAGGGAATTGTCGACTGGTGTCAGATAGTTTGATGGATAAGAATGGAATGAAAGATTACAGGCCACTATCTTACAAGCGCTTGCCGGAAACTTATTCAGAACGGAAACCGAAAAGTGGGAAACGCTGTGGGTGAACATAAGATCTAGGATGTTGACGTTTCTAGTAGGGGTTTTAACGTGTTGCACCCAGCCTCCAATGTGAGTATGGGACACAAAGTCTACTAAGTTAGGAGGTGCTGTGCTGTTTCTCCGTGATACTTTAGGCCAGGTAAAATCACCGGTTATGATTCTCGTTGCCGAAGGTAGTAGTGAAAGATAATCGAAGGCTTCAATTAAAGGAGTCGAGTCTGCAATAGTAGATGAGGGCGGGCAATAGACACAACCAATGTGCATGACTACAGTTGAGAACCGAATTGTGAGCCATAGATGTAACAGCCGGTCGTGGAAAATCCCCCTTTTCCCCTCGCGATTCAGTGTTTTTCCCAACATCACTCATTTCCATACACTATTGACTTGTCTTTACGAACTGGTTGTTTTTCTGGACAAATTGTTGTTTGTTCGCGCCCAGAGCGCTACTTTGGCACATCCTTGTTCAGGACCTGCGTGACGTACGTGCTGTCTGCTCACACGCTGCTATTCGGTTTCTCGTTGTTGAGTCCTTGTGATCGTATTATTGAGGTTTGTATATTGTTTATGTCATTGTTTATTGTAATAATCTAGTATCGTAGAATATCACGGATAATCGTCTTCTGATTTCGGGATCCGTTGCGAATTTGGCTACGCATTGCTCAAACGTTCGTAACAATACTCAATAGATCAATTTTGGAACGAGGAAAAATCACGCAAAATGCCAAGAAAAGGATCAAAGGCAGTCGAATCCGGACAGGAAGTAATACGGCAAGTCTCTGGGGACGTTTTGGGTACATATGATTCTTTAGTTAATGCTGGATCGCCTAGTCTTGTCAGTGCTAGTTCATGTGTTATTGAAAACAATATTGATCGTAAGGATGTCGATTTATATAAGCTGAGAATACTAGAACTAGAGCAACAGTTACTTTCGGCTAGACTACAGGCGCATGAAGCAGAGAAGTGTACACAGAAACAGCGAGAGCATGAGACCAGTGACTTCGACACTTCCGATAGGTTAGGGTGCAATAAGGTAGGGAACCCCACGCCGGTCGCCGACTACAGACCACCATCGATCGATCTGCCTAGAGTGGAGTTAACGGCTTTAGACGGGCGAGCTGAGCAATACTGCAAGTTTGTCAGGCAGTTCGAGACGTTCGTTGAAAATAAGGTAACCGACCCTGGGCAAAGGCTTCTTTACCTTACTCACTACTGCCAAGGCCGAGCAAGAGAAGCTATCGACGGGTGCACCATGCTCGACCCAGAACAAGGCTACACAAGGGCAAGAAAGATTCTAAGGGACTTGTTTGGCCAACCTTTCAAAGTAGCCCGTAACCTAATAGAGGGCGTGATGGCAGAGGCAAAGAGAACCAAGGGCGACGTCTACACCATGGCCGACCTGGTGATCAAGATGCAGAACTGCTCAATAGCCCTCGACCATTTAGGCTACAGGGCTGACCTAGACGCCATGCACACTTTGGAAGGCATAGTCCGTCACCTCTCTCCCGAACTACAGGGTCGGTGGGTGGAAGAAGCTGAACGGATAAGCCGAAGCGACAGAGAAGCCAACTTCGAAGACCTGACTGAATACTTAGACAGGCAAACGAAGATAGCTGACAGCAGATTCGGCCGACTCATCCGGGACAGCAACCGAGCAAACAGGCCCGGTATTAGCCAAGTCCAAACCTCTGTACGGGAGCATCCAAAGTACCAGCCTTGGACCAATACACACGTCATTTCACGAGATGCTACGGCGAAACCAAATTGCAGATCCTGTGGTACTAGCCATGGCATACCGGAATGCCCCAAGTTCGGCAACGCCACAATAGACGAACGGTGGGGAATGGCGAGGATTGCAGGAACATGTTTCATCTGTCTCAACACCACGCACCGGGCAGCAGCCTGTAGAACAAGGAATCGATGTGGTTACGAGGGCTGCACGGGCAGACACCACCGGCTGTTGCATCAGGCGAGAGTAACCATATCCGAGGCGAGTGCCAAGCCCAGCGTGATTTGTTCAACTTCACAATCTGCCAGTAAACCGGTACGTTTAGGCGTAGTGGCCGTGGGAGTAGTGACTCCGACTGGGATAGTCAAGGCGTTGGCTTTCGTTGATAGTGGATCCGACACCACTTTAGTGAAAGAGCGGTTTGCCGACAAACACCAACTGGCTAAAGGTGCGACGTCGTTAGCAGTGAGCACGGTGGGCGGAACACAGGTAATGACTGCCGGTAGATTAAGGCTGCAACTAATCTCTCTAGACACTAACGAGGAAATTGAACCAACGGAGGCATTCACGTTAGCGGATCTCCCCATGCGAGCACCAGGGTTGGTGAAAGCAATCTTGACTCGGTGGCCCCACTTGCAGGATGTAACCGTTGTAGACTGGGAAGATGATGAAGTGGATCTCCTCATCGGCTGCGACGTGCCAGAGGCGCATTGGGTGCTTGACCAAAGAGTGGGCGACCGCCAGGCACCTTATGCCGTACGCACGGCTCTGGGATGGATGTTATACGGTCCAGTAGGGGTACGTGGTTCCGTGAATTACTTATCCGCCGAAACGGACCGCATAGAGTATCATCTGCAACGGCTGTATGAAAAGGAGTTTCATGACATTGGAGACGAAAGACCAACGTTGTCTCAAGAGGATCACTTCGCTCTACAAACGGTGCGGCAAGGCACTAGAGGCCTCAAAAAACAGTTCGAGGTTCCCCTCCCATGGCGCACACCGGTCGACCCGTGGACTGACAACAGAAATTATGTTCTCCAACGATTACTACGACTAAAAGAACGCTTCATTCGAGACCAGAATCTGTGGGAACGATACGCGGATTTGATGAAGCGAAACGAGGCCCTCGGCTACGTTGAAAAGGTGCCTGTCAACACCGACAGCAAAAGGGGTATCTGGTATCCGCCTCACCATCCGGTTATCAACCCCAAGAAACCCAATAAACTGCGGGTGGTTTTCGACTGCGCGGCCAAGTTTCAGGGCAAGTCGTTAAACGATCGCCTACTACAGGGGCCTGACTGGACCACACCACTGATCGATGTTTTGTGCCGTTTCAGAGTGGGTAAAGTGGTTTTGTCTGATGACATTAGGGGAATGTTCCATCAGGTGAAGATTCCGGTAGGAGAACGAGATGCTTTGCGTTTCCTGTGGTGGGAAGGGAGCAACCGGGACAACGCAGTGGTGAATTATAGGATGACCGTCCACCCCTTCGGAGCCATATCGTCACCATTTTGTGCCAACTACGCCCTCCGAGAATCAGCGAACAAACATGGCGATCTAGTACATCGGACGGTGGTAGAAAGCGTCAGCAGGAACTTCTACGTCGACGACTACCTTGGGTCATTCGATGATGTGGAATCAGCTCTAGAGCAGTTCAGGGGTCTGACGAGATTGCTGGAAGAGGGCGGCTTCCATCTAACTAGATGGATGTCGAACGCTTCAGAAGTGCTGAAGGTCATCCCGTATCACGAAAAGGCCGAAAGGGTCAGAGATTTGGAAGGCTGTCCACTTCCTATCGAGCGCACTTTAGGGATACAATGGGACGCGGAAACGGACGATTTTGTTTTCGAACTGAACGTTCCCGAGCTGCCAATAACCCGTCGTGGCATACTATCTGCCGTCTCAAGTTTCTTCGACCCGCTCGGTTTCGTCTCACCATGGCTGCTACCCGGAAAGATCTTGCTGCAGCGGCTGTGCCGTAAGAAAGTTGATTGGGACCAGTCACTGGACCGAGGGGACCGGCTGGACTGAGAAGAACTTCTGAACACCTTGAAGAAATTAGGGGACATAAGAATCCCACGATGTTTGACCCCTGGCCATACGACACGGACTGGAGAACTACATGCTTTTTCCGACGCATCCGAAGTCGGTTATGGAGCTGTGGTGTACGGACGATGGTGCGCAGGAGATGGACAATATACCACGAGGATCCTGTTCGCCAAAGCCCGCGTTGCTCCACTGAAGTCGGTCTCAATCCCACGCCTTGAACTCAGCGCAGCCGTGTTGGCAGTCAGGGTGGTGCAAGCTGTGAAGAGATGTTTCGATCTCTACATTTGGTCGGTGAGCTTCTGGACGGATTCAACGATAGTACTTTACTACATTAACAACGTACGGAGCCGGTTTAGTACTTTCGTTGCTAACCGGCTCACGATTATCCACGATGAATCAGCCACGCACCAGTGGAGTCATGTCAGGTCTGGCGATAAGCCGGCCGACCTGTGCTCCCGAGGTGCGAACAACTTCAGGCAACTGGACACGTGGACGAGAGGGCCAAACTTCCTGCAATTGCCCAAACAGGACTGGCCCGTGTTCGAATTAAAACCCCCTACGGAATTGGAACTGGAGATCAAAGGCGTAGTGATAGCAACCAACGTCGTCGAAGCGTCGTCCATTCTATCGCGACTGGTCAGGTTTTCTACCTGGATGAAGACGCTTCGTTCGCTAGTTTGGTTAACCAGGTTCAAGAGAAATTTACTAGTCATGAAAGGGCTACGGCCCTCAGGTCGGATACCGGTCGGCCCGATAGGTCCCGATGAGCTGCAAGCGGCAGAGTACGATATTTTCAGAATGATACGACGCGAGGCTTTCGCCCAAGAACTCAAGAGGGCGGAAGAAGTGGGGCCGACCAATGAAGACATGCCATCTCTAAGAGGCGAGCTGAAGCGTTTAAACCCCAAACTCATCAACGGACTGCTGCGGGTGGATGGTAGGCTGACCAACGCCCACCTGAACTTCGACACAAAGTATCCTATACTGCTGCCTGCGAGACAACCTGTAGTAGAGCTAATGATTCAACACGTCCACGCCATGGAGGGACATGCCGGGGAAAGTCACGTGACGAGCGTCATCCGAAAGCGTCTTTGGTTGTTGAGAGGACGGGAGACTGTAAAACGCGTAATCCGACGGTGTGTGCAATGCAGGAGACGCAATGCCACAGCAGGCAAACAACTCATGGCCCCACTACCAGAATGCAGGGTGACTACGGGCTGGTGGCCGTTCAGTGACACCGGGTTGGACTATTTCGGGCCCTTGTGGATCAAGTGCGGGAAAAGATTAGAAAAGCGATACGGATGTATCATGACGTGCATGAAATCACGTGCGGTACACCTAGAGGTCGCACATTCGATGAGGACCGATTCGTTTCTACGGGCCTCGCGAAGATTTATCAACCGAAGAGGCGTACCGGCCGATATATACTCAGATAATGGATCCAACTTTGTGGGCGCTCAACGGGAATTGCAGCGTTGACACAAGAACATAAACAGGAACGAACTGCAGAATCGAACCCTGGCCTACGGCATACGATGGCATTTCAACCCCCCACAGGCCAGTCACCGAGGCGGCATATGGAACGCATGATCCGGTCCGCCAGACGGATATTGCTGTCAATCATGGAGCAGCAGCCGCCCGACGACGAGACGCTGAACACCGTCATGACTGAGGTGGAGCGAATCCTGAACAACCGCCCCCTGGTTCCAGTATTGAACGGCGACCCCACCCACCTGGCGCTCACCCTTAACGACTTATTGACGCTAAGGTCGAACGAGGGTTTCCAAGGTAAACCTTCGTGGGAGCTACCTCCACGGGTGGAAGCAAGCAAACTATCTTGCCAAGGTCTTCTGGAGGCGATGGCTACGGGAGTACCTACCGGCTTTGCAGACCCGACAGAAGTGGCTGGCCAAAACAAGACCATTCAAAGTTGGGTACGTGGTTATGATCGCCGACGAACGCGCACATTTCAGCGCTTGGTCTTTGGGAGTAGTTACGGAAACCATCAAAAGCACTGACGGAATGATAAGAACGGTGAAGGTGAAGACAGCTAACGGAGTGCTCATTCGTGACATACGCAGTATTAACCTACTCGAGAGCGAAGACGGAGGAGCTGATAACCCTGAGGCCTAGTAAACCTTTTTCACACCTGTAATCGAGGTGGATAAAGAAACACCATATATACCACACATTCTCCGTCAAACACGTTAAGGTGCTCGCGGTCCTTTCGTTGACATTACAGAAGGTTCCTTCTAATATGTGGTGATGAGTGCGATTCCATTATACATCCCGATACATACACGCATGCACGACGCACTCTACATCCCGTAAACCCATCATACATGTGACAGTGTTCTTTGTTTGCTTTTTGTTGACGCTACTGGATGCCCCTTGCATATGTGGAAGTAGCGGAGCTCAGGTCACACATACATGCTACATTTGCTCGTTTTCTTGCCACGCGGTCCTTTGTTGACATTGCAGAAAGTCCTCCTTTGATGTGTAGTCATACCTGTGATTTCATTGTAACCCCGGCACACACACACACGCACACACACACACACTCAAGCACGTACATCCAGGACCGGACGGCCCCTTACGAGGACAACGTCTATGTGACCATTCACGCCCGCCATCGGTCATTTGGTCTTGTGAAAGATGTAGACTAGCCTCACTTCTATGTATCCAATGGATTAGGTGCGACCGGTAGTAGAACGTTGACGACGAGCATTAGACGCGCGCACTGACAGCAGGGCCTAGGCAGGTAGGAAGAATCAGTACCTCTATACCGAACCTTTGACTCTGCTAAGGATTCAGGAGGATTTTGATGGGCGGTGTAACAGCCGGTCGTGGAAAATCCCCCTTTTCCCCTCGCGATTCAGTGTTTTTCCCAACATCACTCATTTCCATACACTATTGACTTGTCTTTACGAACTGGTTGTTTTTCTGGACAAATTGTTGTTTGTTCGCGCCCAGAGCGCTACTTTGGCACATCCTTGTTCAGGACCTGCGTGACGTACGTGCTGTCTGCTCACACGCTGCTATTCGGTTTCTCGTTGTTGAGTCCTTGTGATCGTATTATTGAGGTTTGTATATTGTTTATGTCATTGTTTATTGTAATAATCTAGTATCGTAGAATATCACGGATAATCGTCTTCTGATTTCGGGATCCGTTGCGAATTTGGCTACGCATTGCTCAAACGTTCGTAACAATAGAGAATCCGGAATTGAGTCGAGTGTGGCATGTCTGATAGGGATTACTGAAGGGGCGTGCTGTACGTACACTAGGCACCCATCTCCGAGTCTGTCAGTCCTATTCACTATAAAAACCTCGTACCCTTCAGGCATAATTGTGCTTGTGGAAGTGTGTTCGGTGAGCCAGGTTTCAGTAATAAAAAATGATGCCAAGACTGGGTGTTATGACATAATGTTTCATGTGTTGAAGCTTATTTAGGATGAACCGCGAGTTTAATAAGATGAAGGATAACCCACTCATGAGGAAATGAGTATCTGGGTTAGGTAACGTATGGGAGTTGTTGGTCGGAGGAAGTACACGGTAAAGGGCGTGAGTTGGATGCCTCCCCGATGGCCTCGGAAGAATCAGCAGCGGACGAACCGGAAATAGTCAATTTTGGGTTGCTGCGAGGTGAAAGAGAATACCTTAGACGAAGTAGTCCTGCTACTTGTCCTGATTCGTTGGAATCGTTCGATGCTCCAGTGCAATGACAGAATACGGGCTTACGAGAGTTACTGGCTTTCCCACGTGACAACTTTTGTATTGGTCGGTGTTGTGTGGTAAGAGCAGGCCTCAGAGGGTAAGGACTAAAAGAGTTTGGGGTGGCTTCGCCGCCCATCGATGCGGCTTGCCCGGGTGGGGAAGGACAGGAATCGGCATTTGGTAGAGGGGGTATATAGAGGTTATTTTGGAAGAAGATAGTGGTAATAAGCAGTGTTGCTTAGTTGGTCTGCCGAGTTCATTGTGCTACCGAAGGTATGGACGACTGGCAAGGGGCTGGTATTGGAAAGTGGTTCATCAAGGCTAGAAGAGAGGAGTGATTGTGGGATTGTATGCAGCTGGGTGGAGAAAATTTACTCGAAGGGGGTTTGTGGATGTATCCTGCGCGTAAAACGACTGTGGTGGGATAGTCAATGGTTGGGGCAAAACGAATATGTTTGTATGGTGAAGGAGCTACGGGATGAACGGTGGAGGCACGAAAAGTTAGGAAGTGATGAGCTGGGCAGATGCAGCGCTGTATAATCGCTGTGAGGTCGTTCGCGAGCATCGTCCGTATAAATGCGCGTAGAGCTGGAATTTCGCTGGGAGGAATTACGGTTTGGTCTATTTACTTAACTAGTTTTAATGAAGTGCGGTGAAGTGGTGTGAGTATGAATCACTGCTCACCAATCTGTACCCTCATGATAGCTGACAACTTTTTCCCGTTTGTCATTGGCCGGTTGGAAACGTTCACCTCGGAGAGAAATTCATCCGTTTTAGGGTTCCACTCTATCCCAAAAGTGTGCTCCGTTGGAAGTGGTGAACTTTGCAAACCTCGAAAGCTCGTTACTTTCTCATTGTCCGAAATGGCGTTTGAAACCCTCGGAGAGTTTGTTGTACATTTTGTGAGCTAGAAGCCACCTTTCTTCCGTGACTCCATCAATACATCTACGTGTTTTACGGGCGGAGTTGACTTCGTCAAATGACCCGAGGCAGTCATCAAGGTAGAAACTACGGCTTACGCTGTTTATCACACCTAGGCCAACCGACGTTCATACCTAGCTGCGGTGCCTCGCAGGGCATAGTTCGCACAGAAGGGTGATGATATCCCGCCCAGTGGATGACCAGTCATCCTGATTTTCGCCGTTGACCCGCCAGTATCGTTCCCATCTTACCACAAAACCGTGTTACTTTTCTGTTCCACAACGTTGCCTTCACTTCAAAAAACATTTTACGTATATCGGCCAAAACTGCTACTCCGCTTAGCCAAAACCGGCAGAAAACTTCAATCCGAGGGGTTGTCCATTCCGGTAACTGCGGCAAACAGCCATTCAGAGATCGTCCTTGAGCTTGACAGAGTTTTCCAAGGCAGTAGGGGCTTTTCGGGATTTTTTGGATTGAAAACTGGATGGCGTGGCAAATACAGTAACCGTTCTTCGATCCAAGGGGCGTAGCCAAGGTCCTCCTAGCGCACCGCGGCTTTTTGGTATTGTTTCCACAGGCGTTCATAAAGGCCAAACCTCCTCAACAGCAGCCATCTGCTAGGAACAAGGCTCTTATTGTCCACGAGGCTATCTGTCTGCATACGCCACGGCAGTGGCTCTTCGGAATTATTCGGTGGGCCTCTCTTCCCCTTTATTGTCTCACAGTAAGCGGATCCTCTTGAGCCGAGGACAAACGATTGCCACCCAGCTATGGAAACGATCATAGAGGTGATGCGACTGATGCTCTGTGTGATCATTTTCAGGTGACTCCATTTACTTAGCCTTGCCGCCCAGTAGTTCCTTGTAATATTCAGCCCAATTTTGTGCGTACTGAATAGGGACCGTGTGATTTACTGCCGTCTAGTCCAGCGCTCAGGCTGTCACTGGCAAGTTGCAACCGAGACGTTCCTTTTCACTATCCTCCGAGTTCATGATCGTTACGCTCCGAAGGTAAAGCCATGTGTATAATATCGAGTTGACTGACTTCGGAGCTCCCATTGGCAAACCATTCAGAGTGGATGCCTTCGTGGCCTCGACATGTGCATTGTTGTCCTGAGAGATGAGCTACATTCACACGCAGCCTGCGGCCATGGCCTGAGTCCCGCCCACGGCACTCACTGCCAGTGATGTGGAGGTTCGCAGAATCTGATGTTTATTCGCCGAAAGCTCCTTCACCGCATTCGAGTCTGCTGTCCGTGAAAGCCGGGGCTCTAGTCACCCCTTCATGGATCAGCGCTCCCACAGCGACTGCGCCGAAAAGGACCGGTTTCCCAGCCGACTAGCATACTGAGCAGATCGGGCAGGAATCAATTTTTTGTCCGATGAGACTGCTATCACCTGACGTGGAAATCGACAATGTCTGCCCGGATAACCTTCTAGGTCGCATCTTGCTTTCGCCGGGCAAGTTGCCGCTCGGTGTGAGTTGTCCAGGCATATGGGGCTAGCTCCTACCCCCTTGGTCAATCACCAACTTTCGTTCACTGTGGCCTTGAGGAACCTTGGGCAACCTGCCGTTCGGTGTTTTCTGCCTCAGAACTTGAGGTCTCGCGGAGTGAAGCCCCCACTCGGAGTGGTATGCATACTAGTCTAAGGCTGATGTCTAGGGTGAGATCATACATTAACTAGCATTTGAATGGTGCTTGGCTTGGTCCGTACATCTTTACCTCGTAGGAGCCTACCGAACTTGCCTTCAACTATTCTGGCCTACCTGTCTACTTAATAATTCGGGCCTTCGAAATTTTCTGCACGATCGATTTGGCTCATGTGTTCCGCTTCTTCTGCCCAAGGGCTCTGTTGTCCGGATGGAGGAAAACGGACGGTAGCCCCAGATGTGCGCATAGCTTCGAGATCGGACCTGTGGCCCAAATGGTCCAGAGCTATGGAACAACATCTCATTTTCAGCACGAGGTCAGCCATGGCATCGAAGTCATCCCTGGTTGGCTAGACCTAGTGCGTAAAACCAACGATTCAAAACCAACGCTTGGCCAAACATGTCCCCCAGAATCTTCCTTGCTTTTGTATGGCCTAGATCTGGATCGAGCGTGGCGCAGCAATCGATAGCTTCTGTGACCCGTCATGGGCAACAGTGAATCAGGTATAGCAGACTCTGTCTGAGATCTGCCATATCGGCTTCCGTGAAGGTTTAAAACCGCCCGACAAACTTGCCGGGTTTATTCTGGACCACTTTCAAAGCCAGTTGACTAAGCTCTGGGAAAGCCAAAAGACTTTTGAACTGGTGGGGTCTGCTTGAGGACTGACGTGGATTGTTCTCTCTCATGATAGCTTGGTTTTTCGCCCACGTTATTCACGAGGCTCTTTCACCCAGCTTCCTTTGGTTACCTTTGTCAGTTGCCCGTTGTTTTGAGGACAATAACGGCCTTTCTAACCCAAGTATCCCTAGCCCAAATGTATCAACATCCTTACAGCCAGGTACATCACCAGGGATCCGCGAACTAACTCTGACAGGAGTACCAGACCTAACCACGTTCAAAGAACCAAAGGCACCTAAAAAGCTCCCAGCTACTTGCAGCATTATTCCCTGTCCTGACTTTGACGCTTCTGATCCTTTTTTTGGCATGTTGTGCTTTTTTCGATCCTTATTATTCAATGTGAGTATCGTAAGACCACATGAGTAATGAATAACCGATTCGCAAGAGCCCCAGAAAGAAAACAAGATCGGTTCTACAACGCTGGATTAAGAAATTAATAACATCGCAAAATACATACAGACCTAAAATATGCGATCACGAGGACTCAAAAAGAAAGACAATTTCACTGCTTGAGAAAAACGAGCACGTGCGTCACTCAGGTCCAAACGAGATCTTGCAAGTTCGTGTGTTGGTCGTGAATAAACGAAGGTTGATGTATAAAAATGTAGGTGATACGGAGCATAAAAATAACGTACGAGACTGAGTATTTTCGTTAAGCCAGGGTACTGAGGTGTTTTTGGAGGACTTTCCAAAATTGGTTGTCGCATTCACTATTTTCCAGTGGAGTCAAGACCTGTAGCGTACTACTTTGTCTATGTGGTACACTAACTTATTGTCAACAATATCTAAGACGACTCTAGCAGAGTAAGATGAGCGGAGGAACGAGCTGTGATAAAAAGGCTAAAAGGGTACTTACATTAGGAGTTGAAACGAAACAAAAGGTGTGACACAAACTCGCAGTTGTTCAGTGTTTTTGTGATCAGGAAATGAGCGCCGAAGAGCCAATATCCGCCAATTTTTTCAGTTCACTTCGGTCTGACAGCCATCCGTTGAACAGAACAGGATGGTATTGGGAGAATTGCCAAACGACGCCGTGGAAGCTTCTTAAATGTTTTATTTTTCACAAGTAGTTCATACCGATATAACTCCAAGACACTCGAAATCAGAAGATAAGACCGTGCCAGAATGAAAGATTTATTGACAGCCTTTTGTATTGCGCGGCGATGACGACCAAAAAGGTGCTTGTGTTTTACATTGAAACGTCGGTACGACAAAGGAGTGTTGCAACAAGGGACTTTGAAAATCATGGAAAAAGTCGGAAATGTACAGGTACCTACAGACCCGAAGGTCTGAAACATTCTGTAGGTATTTTTTAATCACTCGGTCCAGGAAAAATGGCCGTTGCCGTTTTCTCTATCTGGTCTCTTCGTTTACGTTTGGGAGTATGCTCTCACTACGTATGTGGCTTTGTGGAGCTAGAACGTCAATCCAGTCCACCCTCTTAGGGTTGAGGTAGACCGCTAGTAAGAGGCCGCAACACAATCCTGTGAAAGGCAGTGATTATGGTGCCAGCTGGTTATTCTCGTCCTTCGGAGGATACTAGATGCGGCGGAAGCGGATAGTTCTCAGTTCTGCGCGGTGAGCCACAATAGCAACCCAAGTGGTTTTTGTAATGGGGTAAATGTAACTTGAATTCTTCTCGCTAGCTGTAAAGTCTTCGCGTCAGAAGCAGTATCCTTCCTAGCAGCAAACTATGCGTCCCTTGCGCGACTGACTGATGGCGGGCAGGCATTAGTAATTGTCTACCTGGATCTGTCAAAGGCTTTTGACCGTGTTCCACACCCGAGTCTTATCTCCAAATTGCGTTCATTCGGCACTACTGACCAGCTGCTTTCTTGGCTGAAATCTTATCTCGCTCATCGTTTGCAAGTGGTCCTCACCAATGGGCATACTTCCAAACCAAAACCTGTTACGAGTGGCGTTATACAGGGAAGCGCACTGGGTCCTCTCCTATTTCGGATGTACATTAATGACGCATTGGATCTAGTACACCACGGCACGCCATTCTTATTTGCAGACCATATAAAAATAGTTTACTCTTTTAATTCTAATGACGCTACCCCTACTGCTTGCAACATTCCCGCTGACCTCGTTGCACTTGGCCGCTGCTGCCACACCTGGAGGATGAGCTTTTCCACTGATAAGTGCGAGATCCTAACCTGCAAGTTCCAGTTGCCCTCTGGATCCTTAACTATTGGGGGGTCCTCAACAGCCAGTCGACCTACCATCCGGGATTTGGGCCCCAACTATTCCTGCTCCCTCAACTTTCCTGAGCCCGCCCCCATCCAAGCTGCCAAGACTAGAAGAAGTGTGGATCTTCTCTTCCGCTCCTCTTGTCTCCGGGACAGCATCATCAGCATCTACAAATCCCACGTCAGGCCTTTGCTTGAATACTGCCCAATAATATTTTCTAACATGAAAAATTCGACAGAGTTGCAATTGGAAGCACACAAAGGCGTTTCACCAAAAAACTACTCGGTTGGTCCACGTCTTTAAACTGTACAGAACGATGCCAAAATCTGAATCTTGACCCACTCTGGCTCCGCCGTTTAAGACTAAACTTAGTCTTTTTGCATAACCTGCTCCATAACCGGTCTTTTTCCGTTAACCCAGTAAGCTTCTCCCGTGAAACCCCTCACTCACTTCGGCACAGGCCTTTTGCTGTCCCTTCTAGTATAGCTAAGTCGGCCATACGGTCACGTTTTTTCCTTCTTGTCTACTCCAAAGTCCGGAACAAGTTGCGCATCACTTTTCTAGCTTCACAAACCAAATCCCAATTTCTGTCGGAACTCATCCCATATCTCAGCGTCACCCGTGCACTGCAGTTATCAGTTGATGTGCGATGAGGTTTTCCGTTTCCCTCTCATTTTTAGCGGGCATTCGACGAAATACACTCGGCAGTGGTGGGTGCATAACTGGTGTGCATACCATCGAAGGAATTCTGGACGCTCGATTGGCCGTGGCCATTACCTGTCCTGTGCAGACTGAACTGAACTGAACTGAGCATGACAGAAGATATAGCTTACGAGAGGGGGCCTCGACTTCTAAGACCAACTACTTCGTCGAACCTGCTCCTTTCAATTAAGGACACAATCAGCGATAGACAGTTTCATCTATCTGACTGAGTTCTCAAAGGTAGATTAGCCATGGCCATTTCCTTAATGAATCAAGCCAATTAAAATGCCACCATTTTCATCCACTTTACTTCCAACTTCTCCCGTAGTCTCTGTCACTCATGCCTCGTCCTTTACTGGTTTTTATATGCATCCATTAACCGTTCATCCACCGCAGGGGCACACCCTGACTGCTCTTTTTATCTGCTCTCCTTCTTCAGTTCTCTTCTTTCGTGAATTTCGACCTCCACGTTGGTGTACGCGCCTGGATAACGCCGCTGTTTGGTCGATTATTAGCCCATGGCTCCGTCCTCTGGAACCCCCTGCAACCTGACCATCCGATCGCCGAACTAATACCTCATACTATCACAGTTGAACTACGCCCCACATGCATAACCATCAATAAACATTGGTGCCATTCCAAACGGTGCCGGGCGCGGTCAAATCCACCGCTTAGGCAGGCGCACATCGGGCATGCAGTTCGTCTGCAACGATGTATGAGAGCAATTTTGCTGGTGGATCACGCCTCCTGTGTTCACTTCACGAAGTGTTTTTCAGGTTGGGTGTGCAACACACGGCCAGTCCCACCCACTAGCACCGGTTGCGGATCTCGTGCTCTAATGCTGTCAGCTGCAGACTGCCTGTTCCAACCATCCTTGTTCGCCATTGTATGCCCACCTATCGCTCCAATCACATCCATTTTTTCGTTCTCCTATGGTATGCACAACTACGCATCCTGTCCTTGCTTGTATCGACTCTCACTGTGTTACCTCGCATTGCACGTCACTATCGTCCTACCCACTTTACTCTGCCGACGACCGCCAACATTTTATTTCTTCACCCACGTCGGCGTTGCCGGCTTGTAGTATCTGTTCATTTGGTATCACCCTAGGCCTATAAAGCTCACTGACTATACTCTTACGCCTCACTGCCTACCGATCTGTCAAACCCTCCCTCGTTCTCCCTTCTTATGCCTAATACCATTACACACCAGCCCCACCCGCATTCATGAACATTTCTCATACTACAACTGCCGTTCCAAACTGTCTCACCTGTCATTTTCGGCCCGTGCTCCCATTTCCCGTCTCGTCTATTGTTTGCCACAGGCATTTTGTGCGTGACTTTTGGACCGTTCTGCTTTTTTACTTGCCACCTAACGTAAACTCGCCGTTTCGTCATGGTTCTCATTCACGGCTTCAGTCCGTTTGGTCTGCCATTACCCTCTGGTACCGCTTTTGCTCATTCCTCTCCCACGCTGTTTGCCGTCACAGCTGCTGCATCTTGCACCACGGGAAGTTTCACCTCCCAGGTAACTTTCTCCACTTTGTATGCACAATCGCTCTGCGCTGCTTAGCCATCTCTATCGCCACCATCTTCCTGCTGAATAATGTAAGCCCGGTTAATAATGCTTCTCCAATTCTTGACCGATACCACATGTCTCACCTGCATAAATCAGGTTATTTGATCCATTCTTACCTGTTCTCTTCGATGCTTTCCTTCATCTCCTCTTTTTTAAACTGCTTCCCAGTCGTCGTCTCTTCCGTGCTTCCGCTTTCTCCACTCTCTCCCTGTTGATCCGCCGAGTTCACCTGTCATAAAGATAATTCACCAGGACACTCCAAAGTTAGTTCCACGAACACTCGACCTAACCTAACCTGCCCCTCCTAATAACTGATAATTTCTTTCTAGGACTCTATTGTTATTGATCCGGCTTCTCTTATATATATATATATATATATATATATATATATAAACAAAGTCACATATGTATATATGCATTCGCTCTGCATCCTTCAGTTCATCACAGGCCATCTCTTTTGCTACCATCCCGCTGACCGCCATGATATGCATCCATTCCTTCTACATCTGTCTCACATCTACTGTGTCCAATTCCTACAAACTATTTTTTTCCTGGTCCATCCCTTACGCCTTACTTTGCTCGCTCCCTGTTCTACAGTGAGTTTTGTGCTCTGTTCGCCGACCATCTATTGCAGAATACCAGTGCTTCGTTGCTATCTGATCTTTTGCAGTGAATCTCACTTTTTTCTCATCGTCTCCCGCTATTACGGTTTCTTATGCCGAATTCTAGCCTTTCTCATGCGTATCAGTCAGCTTTCAGATGTCCCTATACCGACCAGCCGGATCGTCCATCTAACCTTGGCTTTTCAAACTCACCGGGCGTCCATCTGAATCCGCCCATGGGTCCACGTAAACTAAGTACACTTTCTTTGGTTGCATACATTTGCCATACTTTCATCCTACGGTAATCACCCTTCTTAGCCTCTTTTTCCAACTTCCGTCATGTAAATTTCTGCATTTTCAAGGGTTTTGTCTGTGTATTCCATCACTTGTGAACGGTTGATCACGCACCAGGAATGCATCGGGCGCCTCTGGAATAAACCTTTATTATTACAAATGAGGAGTGGTAGAGAATGACGGTGACATAATAGGGAAAGAAAGTTTTTTGGTCCAAGCCTTCTCCAGTCTGTTTGATCCATTCGGTTTCGTTTCCCCGAGGTTGCCGTCTTAGAATACTCCACTGCAGCGGCCTTGTCTGAAGAAATCCCATTAAGGACAGCCGCTTCACTCAGAATGCAGACTTGGTTGGGAAGAATTCATGGTCGCTCTCAAGAAACTTGGGGACATACAAAATCTACTTCTCCTGCCGCCAAATTGTGCCAACCAAATGAATGGGCTGCACACCTCCGACGCTTCTGAGTGGTTTACGGGACGTTAGTATGCGGAGGCGGGTGTCTAGGTCATGGACACTACACCCTGCAAACCCTGTTTGTCAAGGCGTGATTTACTCCTCTAAACTCGGTCTCCTTCTCGCTCCTCGAATTTGGTGATCTAAGTCAGATGTTAAGGCGGCACATGCAATACAGATGTGCTCTGATTCCAATAGCTGGTCAGCAAGGTTTTGGACAGACTCAAAGATGGTGCTGTAGCACATCAATAGTTTCAATAGCCGCTCCGGCACGATCATAGCCAACAGGCTCATGGTCATACTTGATGAGACCACTGCAGGTCAGATGCAGCATGTTAAGTCTGCGGAGAACCTTGTGGACTCATGTTCCAGAGGTGCGAAGAACTGCCGCACGCTTGGCACATGGACTGGAGGGCCCCAATTCCTGTACGTGTCTGTTCACCTATTGGGTACCCCCATGCTTAAGAAGTGAAAATAAGGGGCACTACGATGATAGTGGTCACCACAGAAACGACATATCTTCTGTCACGGTTTTTTAGATTTTCGTCCTATACAAGGTTTCTCCACTAGCTGGTATGGTTTACCAGGTTTAAGGGTCATTTACTGGTCATGAACCCTCTATATCGGTTCAGAAGTGTAAGCTTAGGTTCAGTAAATACCGGGGGCAGTGTAAATTACTTTTTGTAATTAGTATTTTCGACGACATCTTCGCTTGTCTTACTCGTGAGTAGCGTGTATATGCCTCATGAACCTCGAATACTTGTGATCGAATTCTCTGTTTTTACTGTACTGACACAGTTCAGATCTACCCCTTTCTGACGTATGGTGCGTGAACATTTTACGTTATGTTCCCGACTCGATTGTTCTATGATTGTACATTCCCCTTGTAAGAAAATTTTGCAGAACGTTTCACTTACGCTTCTTGACCCACTATCTGTACCGCAACCGTGCTGCGCTACAGTTTCGCGTGACTCCTTGCTGAGTGGACCGCTTATGACCGCGCCGTCCTGATTTATCGGATAACTTTCTGTACTGTTGCTCTTGGTTGCTCACCTGGCTGTAAGTCATTGCATTTATGTATGTTTATGTATTGCGTTGTTTAGAATCACGAAATTACGATAAACACGGTTATACATTTGGAATTTGTTCTGCTGCCCGTAGCCGTGTACAGCCCATATCGTGCATAAAGCTAGCGAGACTAAGTTTTCTGCTATATTGAAAGTTCAAGTAATCGGGATAGTTTCTACAGTTCCTCTGCGCAGAACATGGTCCCCTGAAACTGGTGCCATCCGAGGGGCTTAGGCAGTGCCTCCCCACTGTTCGCCTTTATGAGCGCACCAGCGTTATACTTAACAGCTCCCAATGCCATATTGCTCACCAACGAGCTTGTTCCCACCGACCTGGCCTCTGGAATAGACCTCACACTGTAACTTTTCTAGCTTTGCGCCACAAGCCAATAGGTGTGCCCCATGTTCGACACTTCCCCACTCTCTAATGCCGCGAACCAAGACCGTGCCTTCCCTGATCCATAGCAAACTTACCTCCTGCCTTCATAAGATAACCCTGTTGCTCACTCTCTTCTGTTATCCATTATTTTTATTTTTTCTCCTCAGTATCCGTTGCTCCTTAGCTGGGGCACACCCAGACTGCGCTTCTGCATCCTTTTTCCCTTTCCAGTGATCCTCGACGACGGCCAACCGCTTCGGGCACTGTATTTACCACCTCTCTGGCAGGTGCACCTGGATAATATTGCTACACGGTCGCCTACTGCTCGCTGTTCCCACTGGCTCCGCTGTCCATGGTCACAAGTCTAGGTCAATCGATCCTACGTCGGGCACTCCTGCCGCCGTCCCTTTTCCCCCTGTACAATTATCAATGACCGGTCTTGTCACTTCAAACGGTGTGGGGAGCGGCCAGATCCACCGCTTTGGCTGGCGCACATCGGATGTGCAGGTCGTCTGCAACGATAGCTGAGAGCATTTTTGCTGGTGGATCACACCTCCTGTGTTCACTTCACGAAGTTTTTTCAGGTTGGGTGTCCAACACACGGCCAGTCCCACCCACTAGCACCGGTTGCGGATCGCATGCTTTAACTTTCTTCGGACCACCGAATCCAATACTGTCGGTTGAAAAGCGCATGCTCCCTATCCTTTTCCAGCCACGGTAAGTTCACCTCTAGTTCTTATCATCTGTTACCACTTCTCATTTTTGTCGCTCTACCACGGTATGCACACCTACTCACTCTGTCCTTCCTCCTGCCGCCTTTCACGTATCAGCTCTCATTGCATGGCGTTACTATCGTCCCAATTTTTCTTCTCTGCTGAAGCTCACCGATATCCCTTTTTCCACCTGCTGTCATTGCCGGCTTCTATTCAACATGCACTTTGTATAACCCTCTGCTTAAAAAGCCCATTGATATCATTCTTGTACCTCACTGCCTGTTGTTTTGTTAAATCCCTCCTTGTTATCCCTCCTCATGTCCAATTTCATTATGCACCAATCACACTCGCACTCATGACCAATCCGCATATTACAACTTGTCGCTCCAAACTTCGCTTCTTTTACAGTCGCATTTATTATCTAATCACCACCATCACGTTTTTCTTTCTTGGCTCCGCGATTCCTCTGTGGTTCTTTCCATCAGGCAGTGTCCCGATTAGCATCCTCCTGCCTAATCCACCTGTTCAAATGTCTGCTGGCACGAAGCTCTCCAGTTCCATTGCCCCAACTCCGTCGCGTATTCATGTCTCGGGCCTTTTGTTCTATTACTGGTTCACTTATCTTGGGGCCTCCTGCTTCCTTCTCCGCCTCCTTCGTGTTTCATCCGCAGTAAAATGATCTGACTGGTCATGTCTTACCTGTGTCCCTTCGGTCACTTCTTTCACCTCTTGATCCTTTTATTGCCCGCTTCAGGTTTTTACTGTGTGCCCTTCAGTTTGGTTGGTCTTCTCGTGTTCCACCGATTGTAAAGACAACTTTACGTCTTGATGTTATTTAACGGTTCCAAATCGTTTGATCTGTCACTACCCGATTCTTCTTGTCCGTCACCACATGTAGCACCTGCATTGATCAAATAATTAGACCCATTCCTACCTGTTCTCTTCGATCCCATCATTCACCTTCACTCTTCTGTGAATTGCTCCTTACAGTCGTCATCACTTATGTGCTACCGTATTCCTTTTCCCTCTCTCTGTTGGGCCGCCGTGTCCACCTGTCATGGACATAATTCACCACAATATTCTAAAGTTAGCTCCACGAATATTTGATCTAACCTTCCCTACCCCTCCCAATGACTGATAATTTCTTTCTAGAACCCTTTTGTTATTGCTCTTGCTCCTCTCATATCTCTCTCTCTATATATATATACTTGCGCATATATGTATATGTGCACTCGCTCTGCATCTTGCAATTCCTCACCGGCCATTTCTCTTGCTATCGTCCCAACGACCGTCATGATAAGCATCCATCCCTCCTACGTCTGTGCCTCACATCCACCGTATCCAATCCGTCTCGATGGCTTTTGTCATCCAATTCACGCTCTACGTCTTTTATTGCTTGCTCCCTGTTTTACAGTGAGTTTTGTGCCCTGTCCGCCGACCATCCACTGAGGAGTACCAAGGCTTCATTAATATCTAATCCACCGCAAGGAAACTCGCTTTTTTCTCCATAGTCCCTTGCTACTGCAGTTTCATATATAGATTTCTGGCCTTTCTCATGTATATCAGTCGGCCTGCAGATGTCTCCACCCGGATCAGTCATAATTTCCATCTGAACTTGACTTTTGAACTCACCGGGCGTCCATTTAAATCCGCCCTTGTGTTCGTTTAAACTCCCTGCATTCTCTAGGATGTGCCTACACTTATGGTACTTTTATCCCACTTTATTCCTCCTTCTGAGCCCTTTTATCCCACTTTTCATGCAAATCTTCACATTTTCATGAATTATATCCGTCTTTTCCATCACCTGTAGAAACATGACCGTGCACATGGCATGCCTGGTGTGTATCCGAAAAAAACCAATATTATTATTGTCATTATTATTATTATTAATAATAGTTTCAGACTCTTGGGGAACTAGGACCAAGCCAACAAAGGGCATGGCTCCAAAAGAGAAGTTCAGAAATCCGAAAGGCAGAACTTACCGACAGATTGCTAAAGGAAGGTGGTAGACTGGCAAGCTTTCAACCAAGCTTTGAAGCCAAGCATACTATAGTGCTGCCTGCTCGAAAAACCATTTCAGACCTGCTGATTCAACGCGTACACGTCTTGGATGGACATGCCGGAGAAAACCACATGGTGGTCATGTTCCGGAGGTGATTTTGGATATTGAGAGGGAAGGCGAGCGTAAAAACTGCTATTAGGATTTGTATGGAATTTAAGAGGCGTACAGCTGCCGCGAGCAAGCAGTATATGGCGAGCCACCGAAGTGTAGAATAGCTTTATGATAATGGCCTCTTGGTGACACTGAACTTGGCTGTTTCGACCTACGCTAACCAGGTGCCGGAGGGGGATGCAGAGGAGATACGGTAATATCATGACGTGCATGAAAGGCTAGAGCGGAATACCCAGAAGTTACACACTCGGTGAAAACTGACTCGTCCCTCCGAGCCCCGCAAAGCTTTGCGGACTGACGTATGCCGCCAGGCATATAGTCAGACGACCGGCCAAAGTTTGTAGGTGCTCAAACTGAGTTTCTGTGGCGCCGCAAAGTTTAGGTCGGGATGAGCTGCTTAATTGAACACCGAAATACGGTATCCAGTTGCACTTCAACCCCCGCTGACCATTTACTGTGGTGGAGTGTGTAAGCTCTTGATCAGGCCCCTCCAGAACAAAACTGTTGTCCGTGGCCTACCATCAACCCCTGGACGATGAAGCTTGAACACCTTGCTGACGGGGGTAGAAGGAATCTTGAATGGTCGCCCAAGGGTTCCAGTCTCCTATTGCCACCCCACTTATCTAACACTTACCCCAAACCACTAGTTGGCATTGAGGTCAAATGTTGACGTCCAAGGGCCGGTGGGTCTCCGGGGCAGCTACCTACGCGAGTGCAAACGAGAGAATCATCCAGCTGGGGCGCTATGGAAACTGTGATTACGTGAGTCGCTATCGGTCTTACAAAGGCAACAAAGTTGGCCCACCAAAGATAGACTGTACAAAGTGGGTGGTCTAAGGATGGTCTCCGACAGATGGGCTCACTTCAATTTATAGTCTTTGAGTGTTGTCGGAGAAGCCATTATAAGTTCCGACTGTCAGGTGAGAACCGTGGAGTTTGAGACCAACGGGGGAAAATTGGCCCGCTACGTGCTTAGTATCGGTCTTCTTGAAGTCAAAGACGGATAGCTCGACGCCAAGAACTCAGCCGTCTTACAGCACGCAACTTCAAGTTTCAAACCGGGGAAGTCTACGCACACGCAGTTTTACCACGGCAATCCCATTCGTAGTGACGATTTTCATCATATTTTTCCTACACATTCGCATTGGCTAACAACTACACACAGTAAACAATAAGCGTGTTTTTTTTGAGTACGCTGGATCCTACTGAAGTCTTGAGGCCTCAGTTGTTGTTTGCTCTTTGAAAGACCTTTCCACGGGAAGTAGTTGCTATTTTCACACATACACCCACACTCACACCCACATACACGTAGACAGCGGATTGTCCCATATTGGCGTCAGGGCGTGATATTGTCTTATTATTTCCCTCTTATTGTTTACTTCAAGGAGAACGATTCAGCACAGGTACACACATGAACATTTGTTTGCAAAAAACGGCTTATGGATCCGGAACCCTTGCGCATATTTGCCGTCTGCATTTGCAGACGCGTCGACTCTTACCAGCTGTACTGGTGAATAACGTTTGGCAGGGAGAAGGATCGCATTCCGCTTCGGACAAAACACCTTACCGAATCAACCACCGAATCACGTGTGATTAAGTAAATACAGTGTGTTCTTTGGGAATGGGTAAAGCTCCAGAACTTCAAGTTTCTAATAGTACTACTAAAAACGGAAGCAGTAGTTGAATTTTGACCCCTCCTGAGTTCTCACGAGAAATGCTGCGTGACGTTGTCCTCGTGATAAATCGGTGAACGACACCAGAATTTGCAAATTATGCATTCGAAGGTGTCTATTTTCATCACAGGATGATCAGATAGAACTATCTACACAAATCGAGTGGACCGTCAGCGGTATATAAACCAACACGAACTCGTTCATTGTAAATAAACGGGCCATGTTGGCCAATGAGTATGGCCCTGCGCCGAAGACCCGAGTCGAATCGCAATTTATGTAGTTATGGACCAGCGGTATGTCATCCATTTGGACAGCGTTTGCCGCTAACCTGCTTGTGGTTTAATCTGGTGTATTCGCTGTGATCTCCTGAATGTGAAAGACCTCAATAAAACCTAAATAATCGGAATAACCAACAATGGTTATTGGATTGCGTCCGTTCTTTTTGCCGCTTGCCAGCAGCAACCGAACTAAGAAATAAGGTTTATCACTTGTAATGATATGCCGTCGTATCTTTCTGCCTGCCTATAACCGCAGTTGTATAGATCTCGTGGAAGTCTATTACACAAAATGATTCCTGCCCCATGTTGTTTGTCTCAATATCTTTCATCTACCTTGTGGACTCCCCACTTAGCGACGCTTTCCGTATCAAGGCCGACGTAGCTTTTTCAAGGTGATATATGTTTACCTCGTGGTGCCAAAATCACCAATCGGACCACGGGTTAAACGGTGGTCATTGTTTTTTCCAGTACTCGGCATACTGTAATGAAACTAATATTTGTCCATTGGAAAAAATTGCCAGCTTGACAGGGTCGTCCTACTCAGGCCGTCATATAGGTATGATAATCACACTGAGTAGTCATGGCAAAGTGCACTGTAGCTACTACTGTCATGTGTACAGTCATCTTTGGTTACCTCAAACCTGTACACAATTCGTGTTGCCCGGTGACTGAGGAAATACGATGATCAAGGTTGCGTGTCATTCAAAGTAACTTGGAGGAGTGCCGCCAGTGTCGGTAAATTCTACCTAATTTCTCTTTCCAAAATAGAAATGAACTCAAAATAATTGCGATCAAACTGTGTGCTTACGTTAAGTCGTGTTTTGGCCGAGATTTCTGACTGACGACATCAGTTTGT
The DNA here is from genome assembly GCA_948099385.1 of Fasciola hepatica. Classification (NCBI taxonomy): domain Eukaryota; kingdom Metazoa; phylum Platyhelminthes; class Trematoda; order Plagiorchiida; family Fasciolidae; genus Fasciola; species Fasciola hepatica. Next base: position 13,241,938 of record CANUEZ040000019.1, read on the forward strand.
GTGCCGTTAGAACGTGGATTGATGCGGTTGCCATACGAGCTGCTGCTGTCACGAATTTTCCCCCGCTAGAATATGTGAGTGATCAGTATCCGTACCTATACAGCGGACGGGTTCACTGCTCAATCAGTCAGAGGCGAAACTGCCTGAAGAATATGGAAAAAGCGACCGATTGATAACGTGTGATTTATCAAATATATTTATGTCATCACTGAAATAACTAACTCGTTCATCGATACCTATTCGTGGACTTATAGCTGCGTCCAAGTGGCCAACAAATTCTCTAGTTATGTGGCAATCACGATTTCTTCGGGCAATATCATTCATTTTCCGTCCTGTAATTACAACCGCCTTAATTCCCCGAAGGTGCCAGAGCATACCTCCGTCATGAACTAGACAAGAATGGACTGTCTTTTAATCTCCTCCGTAATTCTTACTTTATTTTCTCGACCCATGTCAGAACTTCTCAAAAAGGTCCAGTCTCCCAAAGCTCGTCTCCTGTATTCATGGTGCACCGTTCAGCCCCAGAGGCACATTAACCTATATCAGTGTTAGGTCAGTGTGCATGCACGCTCTCATGCTGAAGAGCCGAAGCGGTTCTCCGGTCATAATAGTCGTAGTGCCCCGGACAGTGCGATTAGGTGTGACCAGAAAACCATTTCTGCGCAAAAAAAACATGAAGATGTGAAAGCTTAGTGACCTGATATAAACGGAAGCTACGGTACCGCTAAGGGTGAACTGGGCACGGTTAATATAGGAAGTCTCATGGGAGGTTCGTCGGTAATGAGGACCGAAGTAGACTGAACAGATAAAGTGATAATTACGGAAGACGGTGAGAAATGGTGAGGTTCATTCGTATCTAGCACCCTTGGGATTTACGGAGGTTATGGTTGAAGGACGATAAATGAATCCTATTGGTCGAGTTCACGTTGGTTCATATACTGCTGACAGTCAACTCGATTTATGTAGACAGCTCTATCCGATCATTCTGTGATGAAAATAGACAACTTCAAATGCATAATTTAGAAATTTTGGTTTCGTTCCCCTTCTTCTCATGCGGTTAATGTCACGCAATACTCCTCAGGAGGGGTCAAACTTCAACTACTGCTACCGTTTTCAGTAGTACTATTAGAAACTTGAAGTTCTAGGGCTGTACCCATTCCCAAAGGACTAACCGTACATGTCTAAGCTGATTCCAAATTCCAGGAACACAAGTTGCCTGCACTGACCGCAGGGCCCAGGTAGGTAAGAATAAGCTATGCCCTAATTTCAAACCTTTGACTTTTGCGATGGTCAGAAGGAATTGGATGCTCCGTGCAAAAACTAGCTGTGAAAAATCCTCCAAATACACCTCAGTACCCTGGCTCAACGAAAATACTCAGTCTTGTACATTATTCGTATGCTCCGTATCACCTACACTTTTATTCACCAACTTTTGTTTATTCACAACCAACACGCGAAATTGCAAGATCTCGTTTGGACCTGCGTGACGCACGTGCTTGCGTTTCTCAGGCAGTGAACTTGTCTTCCTTTTTGAGTCCTTGTGATTGCTTATTTCAGGTCTGTATTTATTTTGGCGATGTTCCTAATTTCTCAATCCAGCTTTGTAGAAACTGTGAACCGATCTTGTTTTCGTCTTGGGATTCGTGCGAATCAGCTATTCATTGTTCAAAAACATACAGTGACCACGATGTGGTTCGCTCAAAACTGAATTTGGGCTAAGAACGAACCTCGGACAGGGACTGACGCAGCTACTAGCTGGTAGACCAGGGGCTGTTGAAAGTAACTGGGACTAAGATCAAATGCGAGGTTGGACACGGTGAGGAGTTCGTGGGGCGGTAGTGGAGGCACATTCTCAATAGCCTGATGGACAGTTCGGCTTCCTTATGGAAAGCTGGCGTGAGGGGTGCCCAGCCACGGTAGGCTGGTCAGGCCTGGAAAGCTATCCAAAGGGAGAAATTTGCCTGGGCCAGGTACACGTGCTCTGAGGGTCACAGGCCTTACCCGCTGTACATTGCGGAAAGCACAAAGGCAGTTGAGATCTGGCACGAATGTAGAAAGAAGTACGAGGAGATTTTAGCTAAAGACGCCAAAGTAAACTCAAAGTGGCGTCTCGATTACTAGCGGTTCAGGGAGGATATGAAGGTAGTCATCGGGAGATTAAGTCAGTCTTATAGTCTGGAGGCCACCAACAACTTCGAGCAGACAGAATCCTCTCGGTACCATTTCTAGCCGGTAAGCAAACCAGACAGTAGAACCACAGAGCCTTTGCTGATCGCTGCCACCGTTGCTTTCTGAACGTCAGGAAAAGCCCCGTTAGTAAGTAAGGCCCTTAAGATTTTGGCTGACCTGTCAAGGACCAAGGCAGCTGGACTTGGTGATATCAATTCGGTGGTCATCCAGAATCCCAAAAGGCTTTCGGCCCAGCAGCTAACTGCTTTGTTCAACCCCTCCTCGACGAATGGTCCTTACTCCAGGATTGGCTGAGGACGATATTCACTCCGATCCACAAAGCCGGGGGTAGAGGAACCTGTCTCGACTACAGGACCATTGGTTGACGGCAATATTTTCGAGGTGTTGGGGCTGTTTTGCGGAACGATTGCCGACCAAGCGACTTCCCGCTGGTTGATCGCAACAAATCAGCATGGTTTCGTCCGTCAGGAATCCCGATGTTCAAGCATCATATGTTTCACGGACCATGTTACCTAGAAGCTGGGCTGGTGGGGTACAGTAAAATCCCGCTTTCTTGACCGCAAGAAGGCCTCAAACTCAGCCAATCCCTATGTGTCGCCGGTAAAGTTGTGTGCTTTCGGTCTGCCGTCGGGAAACGTTTGGATGGACCCGTGGGTCAGTGACGAGCTGGGCTTTTCAAGTAAGGTGGGGGGTAGTATACCTCAGGAGGAGTGTCGGCTGTGCGGTGTACATCTGGGCTCCATTCTTGGACCTATGTTGTTAATCCTATTCACGGACGATTCGGTCATGGCCTGGAAATCCAATGTTTTGTTTTGCAGAAGACGCGGAGCTATTTGGCTCCACGACAACAGACCCTGTGTTGTGGAATCTGAACACAGTGCATCGTCGGTCAGTGGCCCAGGACAAACCACCAATAGCCGGCAGGTGTGTCAACCCACCAGGTGGTAAAATATAATGACCTACTGGTTACCTTGGACAGGCGAACGGAAGCGCCGGATCCACGAAGTTAAAAAAAGCATAGAAACTTGGAGTAATTACGTGGGACAAATTCCGATCCGGGGCGTGACGCAGAGCATTTACTCAGAAGATATCTAGAGAACTTTACCGGCCTAGGAGTACCCTGCACCCCAGAAATTTCTGGGTTGTATATCCATTTTCCACGGCGTCCTTTAAGCCTCTCCTGGGTACTGTGTCCATGGTGTTCTGGGTGAAGGACTTCAAGCTGCAATAAAAAGCTCATCGATGCTACTCCAGGTGGTCTGCTAACACAACAGGTCCAGCCCGCGAGCGGAGACCTGCTGTTTTGAACCTTCCCTCGCCCAAGTGCATGGGGTGTAGAGGCAACACACCAGATGCTTTTGAGCTAGTCAAGTGTTTTGCCGATCCTCAGGGTTTAACTCCAAGGCTGTTAAACCACAACGATCGTACCAGCACCAGACGGCACCCACCGGAGTTTACGAAGGAGTGAGTTCTAAGTCACTTGAAGGGGAATTCCTTTTCCACTGTTATCCTGCAATCTTCGATTGCTTTTTCTTATTCTTTACGTGTAATGCCACCTTTTCTCATCGTCTAATTTTACATCGTAACCCCTCTCGTACAGTGCAAAGCTCTAAAGCTTCATTACGTCTTCTTCGGGAGTGCTTCTTTTTCACGTTAACGTTGTATCCGTCAATCCAGTGTGGTTCTCCTGCAGGAAAATCCTCCTTCCGTAGAATTCGTGTGAACCTTCACTATTCCCAAACCACTCCACACTTTTGCAGAATAATTGCATCTACCTTTGGCTGGCTCAACCACCTGACCATGAGTATAAATTTGCCGGGCGGGGCCGCAAAAATGGACCTGAATGCTTTCTTGTGCATTTATTGCAGTGCACATAAGTGCACATTCCTCCTGAAACTCCGATTCAGCTTTCAACTGCACTGTTTGATCTTGCATTGCAGCTCGCGTCGGAGTTATCCGGAATAAAATATTATTATTACTATTATTATTAATACTATTAATATTATCGTTATCATCATAAATATCAGTTGTAAGCGAGTGGAACCAGCTCCCAGTGGAAGCGACAACCGCTGAATTGGTTCTGGATTCCAAACTCTGGTTAAGTCGCTGTTGGTATGGTGTTTGCTGATAGCGGCAGACGGGTAGCCACCTAACATACCCCTGTTTCCACTTCTATCATTCACATTACCAATTGATGTTTCAATTCCGCTGTCAGCCTTTGTTCTCGACATCATTCTCCTTTTTTATCACTTTTCCACCTCCAAAATCGTCATTTCCTCTTCCACTTGAAAAGCACGTCTTCCACTTGTTCTCGAACGCCATCTTACATCTTCTTTTTTCACCCCCAGATTTCCACCTTTTGAACATCTGTTCTTGAGGTAGACTGGGCTCTACCTAGCATTGACCAAGGAACGAAGATACAGTTAGAATCTTCAGACTGGGACACAGCGGCAGAGGGTTCTCTCCTTCATTTATCCCCACCAAATCACTGATGAACACCCCGCGCTTCCACTAGTCGCAACCTTGAATAACTCACGGGGCTCAGGGTGCAAGACTCTGGATGAACTTGGCAAGCTGCCTTGTACTTTTCTTGATCAAAAATGACCTGGATCTAATGAATCGTCCCTGTAAGATAGTACCGTTGGCCGCATTGGAAGCAGCCACATGTCACAGGAGCCTTAAGGTTTTGCAGAAAGCCTTGGGCTTACACAAACTACCTAGCAAGCACTGCACGACGACTACTTTCAAGTCAGCTAGGAGCACGGCCCAAGGATTGCAACGTGGATCAGATTCTCAGTGTAGGCAAAAAACTCGCCAAAAATATGGAGACCGCCTCAGAAGTTCTCCATTTATTTACGGTCCCGGAATACGGCACGCGAAAGTGAAGCACTTTGAAAGTACCATACAAAGACATTTTCCCTGATGAAGGTAGGTCGGAAACCTTAGCAGCTTTGTTTGAGAGCGTGTATCTCCTAACCAACGGGTATCTTCGATGGAATCATAGGTCCAAATAGAACCAGAGCTTCGAGGCAAGCTGCAAGTGAGGCAGAGGCATTTGAAGAACTTAAACTGCTGTGCAAGCACAAAGCAGTCGTAACTGATGAGATCTACCCGTCGGTTGTTCAGCCCCTGTCCGATGTTTCAATAATGCCTGACACCCAAACGTGCAAAGCACTGCTGAAGAAGGAGTAGGTGCCGGGAAACTAGCGCGGGACTGCTTTTGTGGCCACAATTGGGGCAGGATCCAGGCCAAAAACGGAAATTTGCAGTCCATTTAGCCTGACATCGGTGATTTGTGAGTGGTCAGAACACGTCATCAGAAAGTAATTTTGCTTGCATGTGGTTAACAATAAACCACTGAATTTTGGGCATCACTGTTTTTTTAAAAAGGGTCAGGTTCGATAAATCCCCCCGTGTCCTTGGAAGAGACCGTGAGCTGGAAGGAATGAAGGTACGGCAAGAGGGGCCTGCCATTCAGATTTTAGTAAGTATTTCCGTTTGTAAGTCATCTGTTAGCTGATGGCAAACTGGGATAGCAGGGATAGCAAAGAAGCTGGTGGTTCCCCCTTTTGAAAGTATTTTTTATATCAGCTCGGGTGGTTACGCATCGAGAAATGAGCAAATTACGGATAGTGTGTCATGGAGTCCAGTACTGAGAAATTTAGCCCCCGTCACTCTGCTCCACCTAATTTCTAGGCTCGGGCATCTACATACACCTTTTTATGAGTGCGTCTTCTTCAACCTCTTGATGAGTGGTAAGTACTAATTCAGTGGTGAATCGGACTCTGTTTCGTTTACACAATTCCCTTCCTCAGAGATCACCTCACAACTACCTCGGTATTATATTTCTGCTATTTTCGGGGTCATTTGAGCGATAGGTTCAAGTGTGTGTCCGTCATCCCCAAGAACTTGTCAATTTTCCGTAGGTGCTTTTGTAAAAGTTTTTGTCAGTTTACTCACCCCTGCGACTTAACTTCAACGCTATCCGAAATACTGCATCTTTTTATTCCATCTTCGCTTTACCCCATTGCGTACCTCGACCCCGGTGCACTTTTCACACACAACTGGGCGATGTGTCCTCCTGATCCTCAAATTCAGATTCGCCGGGCATTCCTTCATGGGACCGCTAAAACCTATACACTGCTTTGTTCCGCACACACCCAAATGAATATCCAAGGATCCTTTTTGTGACCTCACTTGTACCATACGATCGTGCAATCAGGCACGCTTCGGGTGTCCCCGAAATAACCTATTATTAATACTATTACTACCATCCTCAACATACATGGACACGAGAACGAATTGGGCATTCCGTGTTTTATCCCCGGGGGTTATGTGAAAATAGCTGGGAGTAACTTGGCATGGGATCTAGATGCCACACACCGGCGGGCGGTCGGAATCTCTAAGTATCAATACTTAGCACAAAAGTAAGGGGAACGACCAGAACATCGTTGAGAAAATGTTCGGAGCTGAAAGGTCTAGGTGTGGATGTATCACAGGCCCTTAGGCCATCTAGAAACTGCTAGACTGCTGCACATAAGGCGGTGGAGGTAGGAACCGGGTTGTGCAATGCCATCTTAGAGAAAACCAGAAGGTTTTGTTCCGTTTTATAAGGTTTTGGTGCGGCCTTTCCTGAAGCACAGCGCACATGCGAGGACTGCCTGTTATCGTGAAGACAGAATGCCTGGAGCTGGTCCAGCAACTCGCAACCGGAAACACCGGTGATTAGGGAAGAATCCTACCCTCAGCCATAAGAGTATCTTGATCTCTTATTCAGAGCGACTCAGGGGCCGAGAGGACTTAATATAGTTCGAGGTTACAAACGGCCTGTTGAACTCTGACACAGAAGACTGGAATATGTGCTCCCACAGCTAGCCACATCAACGGAGGTGAGGTAGTGTGCCCCAGGGTATCTCTTCAACAGAAGTGAGTCCGCCGAGAACGACTCTGTCTCGCAACTCGTATTTAAAAAGAAGCGCTGGACGCATTTTGTTAGTAGTCAAGGAAACTCAACCATCTGGAAGCACGGCGGGCCTCGACTGTTTCCGCGCTGTGTAAACTAAACTGAACTGGGCTGAGCTGGGACTATGCGATCTTATACTGAATATTGTCAATCGGCCGGTATCAGCCCCAGTCGCACCATCTTAACAAACCTAGCTGATCAAATAGTCCAAAGAGGGATTGGAGCAGTTTTGGTGCACAATGGATGTCCATAGCCCGCATTTCGCGTCTTCTCAATGCTGCAGAGAGGAGGCATTCCTGGGCGCAGAAGAAACCCTTGGTCGTCTTCTTTGCGGTACTTCGACTGCTCAAATGCCCACCCTTGCTGGAGTTTACAGCCGTCACTAGCCACCAACCCCTTCAGTTCCTATATAGTCTACAATCTTCCATCGCCAAATACACAGCGACTGACATGGCTACATATAACTACAGCACTCCGCACTGACCTAACAAGATGATTATACAAGCAGACCTTTTGCAGTAGTGCTCGCCATTGTCATTGGGAAGAGAGTGGCCTTTCGTTTCATCTTCCGTGCCAGTGTCAAGGGATCACCCGTGGAAACAGACAAAAAGCTGGTACTCATCAGCAATTTAGTCGCACAAGAAGCGATGGCAACCAGAGGTGAAGCCGAAGTATCCCTAATTCTTCATGCTACAGAAAGAATTCGGTATCCAATCAGGTGGTTCTTTGCCGAGTTCACCAACTGACTGCTCCACCTCCGCCGGGTAAGTCGGTTGTAGTAGTAACACACAAAGGTCACTTAAAAGTAGTTAAAATGAAGCCACTTGCTATACAGATGTGCTGGTGGCTTGATATCCGCTTTAAGATGGAGAACTGCGGTGCCCTTTTCAAAAAGTCTAGTCAATGCCAAACAAGTAGAATCCGTGATCCTTGCGATACGCTGAGCGGTAGAGGGATCGTGCAAAAGTTTATCCTTCATTCCTGAACCCATGCCGTCCTGGTGCTGATTGTTTCGTACTTTATTCGGCAAGAGAGGTTCTCAACGGTATATCATCCGCCTCGCCTGTAATTCAGGTGTTACTCAGGCGCTCTAATCAGACAGTAGTTCCAGGAGTATTGGTCATCGATAACGGAGAGCAAATGAGTGCAGCGGACCTAAACGTTTGGCCCAGCTAGATGGGATTTATTCTGGTGCGGTGCCACTCTACTCATACTAAGATTGGACAGTGGAAGGCTTAGCCCTCAGCACGAAACGCGTATTAGCATCTACCAACCCAATAGAGCAACCCTATTTGGGGGTACTGTTGGACGGCCTTTTACGATCTCGGGATGCCGTGCACGTCACCTCAAAGAATAGCTCGACCACTACGTTCAAGTAGCGAAGACTGCGTTTATCTTTGGTGTCTTCACTCTAGCCATGTCACATAATTCCTTGGCGACGAACTCCGACGAACTCGCTGACTCAATGCCATACAAATTGGTTAATCTATGGTGGAGGTTAAGGGCCCACATTGGACTTCTTTACCTCGACTCCTATTTATCAAAGTTTACTTCAAAGAGTCAGACTTTGATGCAAACTCTCAAGCGGCTGTGGCTACAGAGGATCCAAATGGTGGCTGGCTCTAATCCAGTGACCAACCCGTTCACTCAACTGAACCTACTGCCAAGGCAGCCGGAATGCTGCCACCAGCTGCAGCTTAATGATCGACACAAATTGCGAACCACCATAACGTAGAGCTTTTGGTAGAGAAGGGTTGTGATTATCCATCAGGCGTCGTACGTGGCACGGCCTGACATAGCCCTTTGGCTACATACGCTAGAAGCTTCAAATAATCAGAATCACCCATAACAATTAAAACAAGACTGTGATACGACTGATTGCCTCGTGAATGATCAATCATCTTTATGGAATTACCATTCCCACGAACTGATTCTGCGGTAGAGTCTAGCTTGACTCTGCGGGCTTGGTCATTCTTGCCAGTTCGGTCCTCGTTACTCCGAGGTAGATCCATTTCAACGCTTTCTGTCAGTCCGAGCTTTGTGAACAGCACACAATCCCAACGAGATGGTGCGCTCTTCAGCGGAAGTAGTGGAGCAGCAAGTGACTTTTCATTTTGTTGGCCGCAGGGTGCTAATCTGCAGAGCAAAGGTGAAACAATCGGCTAAGTTACTAACGATGTTTCGCGAAGCTACGCAACCCACGAGAACTCCCAATTCGCCATCTCATTTTGCTCTAGACCCAAACGACACGGTCACGGTCGGCTGGCGAAGGCCAACCTCTGCGATAAAATAGTGCTCCGAACATTACGCAATGGCCATTGTGACTCTTCTTCACACTGGAGACATTATTAACGCATTGTAAACGCTCCAGATTCCGTTGGATAAGCCATTGCCTCAGTGTGGCAAAAAGAAGTCTTTAAAATCCCAGAATCAGCTTAATCGAGACATAAATCATGAAATGAGTTGGGAGAGCTGCACTGGTTTACAAAAAACGCGTCTGCAACTCCTTTACAAATTCGATTAGGTCATAAGGGTTGGCTTCCTACCAAGCCACAGAAATAGCTAGGAGCATTCGGGCCGCCTGAACTGCAGCTGTTGATGCAGAAGTTTGATCACTGCGACGGCTAAACTAAAAGCGCCCAACGCTGACCAACAGCCCAACTGCGGCAAAGTACTGCTACAATTCTTTATTTTGCTGGAGAGATTCTTTATTAGGGTGGGATCCAAAAGGTTAGTCGCGAGTCCATCCAGCAAATTATTTGTGAGCTCCGGATATCACGTGGGAATATCCAAACTTTCTTTTAAGTGCCCCTACGTTTTCATCACACTCTTCTTTAGGCTCTAAGAGGGCACTGCTCCCATTGGCATAACTTGCCTCGTCCCGACCATACAGGATCAAAAAGAATGACCGGTTCTCTTTATCTCCTACACTTTTTTCTGTACTGCTCAGGAAGCTTTGCATAGAAACATCAGTGATTCGGAGGACTGATGCCAGAATGTACCACCTATCCCGTAGGCAACGAGAAATTTGACGGCATATAACTGGTATTGATGCCTAGAATCTAAACTTTGTCCCAGCCAGATATCATAAAGACTGACGTGTCAGTGAGTTTGAATATTTGTGCTGGCTGCAACTCGGGCTGTTGGCTGCTTCGATGTTCTGATCGCTGAGCTTGGCTTTTTAATGGCAAACGTTTCATCACCAGTCGAGGTGACGTTATCAGTGTTTGTGCCCCGTTGGTGCTGCTATCTTACATTTGAAGGTTCTTATCAGTCCTGACCTTGAGCCTCATAGAGGATGCCGTGCCAAAGGCTGGAAGTTTGTTTTTCCGTTTCACTTCAGCGAACTTGACCTATGACCTTTGACCGTGGATATCCCGTTTGGGGAGTTTCAACTTTTTCGCCTTGTGCAGTTGCTTCTATTTTTCATATCTTAATCCTCGGTGATTCAGTCCCAAGGATGTAGGGTGTGAAAAATTCTGGTTCAATAATACGGGCTGCTCACTTTTCTGACTTCCTTGATTAGTTCAACTCTCCGTTCACTATCCGACTGACGGCCAGCTCATTTGGAGTTACTTGAGGTTTTTGGCCAGGCGGTTGAAGAAAACAGTTTCAGGGAACCTTTTTTCTACTTTCATGTTCTATCCAGCTGGAATGGTAAGCATAGCTAACGAGACGAATGACGCATGAAAGTGGTTCAGGAGTACATTCGCGAGCTGAGTGATGCTTTGCTAGTAGCCAAAAACCAAGATCTGGCACCGACGATGTTTGTGCGAACCGGCAGAGCGGAGTACACAGCTAGGAACGATGAGAGAGGACTAACAAGAGCGTGTGTCACATAAGGGGGGTCAGTTTAAAGCAACAAACGAAGTCAGCACCTGGGGTCTCAATGAAATGATGATTGTTGGAGTTTGATGCAGTGTCACCACACACAGACTGAGGGAGATATCTACCCGGTGTTAAACGAAGACAACTTTTACTTCTCCTGATTAAAAACTCACACTATTGGAAGGAAGAGGTTTTGTCATCTGATCATCCCTCTACGTCCTGCATTGCTCGCTGCCTGTTTTACGGTGAGTTTTGTGTCCTGTCCGCCGACAATTCACTGCAAAGTACCAATGCTTCATTGTCATCTAATCCACTGCAATGCACCTCACCTTTTTCTCCATCGTTCCTCGCTACTGCAATTCTTTATAACGATTTCCAGCTTTTCTCATGTTTACCAGTCTGCCTCCATATGTAATTGCCCGGGACCAGCCATTCAGTCCACCTGACCTTGAATTTCAAATTCACCGGGCGTCCATTCAAATCCGCTCTTGAGCTCATTTAAACTATACACAATCTCTATGGTGTGCATACGTTTATACTATTTTCATCCTACCTTATTCACCCTTCTGAGCCTTTTTACCCAACATTTTAATGAGAGTCTCCATATTTCCATGAATTATATCTGTCCATTCCATCACCTGTATCTACATGATCATGCACATGGCATGCTTCGGGCGCTTCCGAAATAAACCATTATTATTATTATTATTATTATTATTATTATTATTATCAGCAAAAAGGGAGTAGATAACCACCCGCCCACCATGTATTCGAGAAAGAGGAAGACTATTCGAAATGGTACACTTTTCGCCTGTAAGACTTTTATATCCCTACAACTGCTCCGATACTCTCTTAGATAAAATGTTCTGTCCTCGGTTCTTGTGCACAGAGCCATCGCGGTGAGGTGCCTGCTAGCAAACCGTTCGAGGTTGTCAGGAGAACACTGGGTTTGTCAAAACCTTCACGGGCTTACAAGCGGCAGGGAAAGAGTGACCTGTCTTCTCCACGCACCATTTGTCGTCACGAATGGGTTGATTGGCGACAAAGGGATCTTAATAGTGGGAAAAAAATCTAGGGGCTAGATAAAATGGAAAACAAGTGCGGGAATGGTTATCATGAGCGGTCTGATGTGCATGGAATACTAACAAAACGGTAAAGTGGGGTTTTTACTTGAGGAAAACAGCAATAAAGCTTATGATAAAGTCTTACTCACAGCCAAGCATGAGAAAAAAGTGTTCACGGAAAGTACGGAACTTCTCGCGACCATCCCAAGCAGGACGCTTTGTACCGGGGTTTCGGGGTGTGCTAAATCCGTGCCTGCTCGTGCTGTAGATCAGAATGTAATTGATAGGAGTATAAAGTCTCCAAAATCACTGTTTTGCTCCGCATTCACAATTTTATTGGGTTACATAAGTTCACCTGTTCTTCCAACTCTTGTATTTTTTCAGTGACATTTGTCTGGTTGCATCAGCGTGCAGTCACTCGTTAAAGGGGTGGGTTTTGTTCCCACCTATCAAGTAGCACAATACTTAACTCCTTTGGGTGGGCCTTGGGCTGGAGTTGGAATAAAATGACCGCAAGCATTTGTCTCGAACAACTGCACAGAAGTCCGTAAAGTTTTACTTCAGTTATAATGATAAAAGAGCCGTAATGTTTATCGTTACACACCTTGGCTACATAAAATAGCCTTCTCGTCTCACCGAATGACTTCGTGACCGGGCGGTGTCATGGTGGTTCTCTTTGTTTTCTGCTTATGGAATGCGCTGTTCATGTTTTCTGTGGTGAAAAAAAGATTCACCAGTCATACAGATAAATAAAGCGCATTTTCACAGACCACTTAACTTTAGGATATAGCTATCTCACTCGTTATATAGTTTCGTCTATAAGTGTGTATACAAGTAGACACACGTATATGTCGTTGAACAGTAGGGTAGGCCCTCCGCAATGTTTCTTTTTGTGATGTTCCTGCGATATCAAGTACCGTTCTCCGTGTAACGGTTTAGTCCAGCTCAGTTCAGCTCAGTTTGCACAGGACAGGTAGTGGCTGCGGCCAATCGGGTGTCCAGAATTCTCTCGAAGTTATGCACATCAGCTTTGAACCTAGCACTGCGCAGTATATTCCGTCGAATCCTCGCTAAAAATGAGAGGGAAAGTAAAACCTTATCATACATCAACTATGGGAGACTCTGCGCACCGCAGACGTTCTGTGAGACTGTGTGAAACAAATTAAGGGTCAATCACGATACATCTTAGACGGACCAGTGGGCTACCCATCATCCATCAAATGGAAGGTTGTCGCCCATCTTCCCGTTAGAGAGATCAGATTATTTGTTCCATCACATAACGAAACGTGATGACGAGTGAAGAAATGTGAACAATTAGACAAATAGAGCGATGAAAGCTGATGGTGAAAAAAGCCAAAATAGTAGTAACTTGAACTTTTGTTGTTGTTTTCTTTCTGTTGTAAATTGAAATACGCTGTTTTTCCTAACAGACCTTGCGAGTCTTGCGCTGGTCGAACTTCTGAAGTGCTTTAAGTTGAAATAGATTTTAAAGCGCATCTTGGAATAACCAGTTTCTTAACAAAGCCGTAATTGCCGGAGTAACCCCGAGGGATGCTTTTTGAATTGTAGAGACGTTTTGTTTTACCCCCCCCCTCCAAAAAAAAAATTGGCGCTCTGTGTATTACGTACCACATGTATATTTAGGGGCTGGTAAATCACAAGATACTTAGCAATGAAGGCCGATCTTTTCGGACTCTATCTTGTTATTTTTTCCCGAGTAATTTGGCGAGTGAGAGATATTTCTGTCCGGCTACCTGGGGCGGCAAGCTAGTAGACGGAGGTATCAAACGCTATGCTTCTGATGGGTAGGTACGCGAAGACTTTTCTGGGATTAGCAGGAAATCGTCCCCTTCACACTGTAAGAACGGCTGGGTCGAATGGGTCTGTGGCCTGTGTGAGGAGGCTGTAAGGTTGGCTTAATAAAAGCGATCTAGTTGGGACGAGGCTCAACTTCTTCCTGAGGACTGCGGAGGCAATGAGTGTAAGGCACCGCTATGCGGCAACCTGTTCTTGTGCGAAAGCCGTGGAAAAGCCTGAGCAAATGGTCGTGGAGGGATTAGGAGGCAAGAAAGGCCGTTGCCCCGTGACCTCTGCCTCCAGTCTTACACGAAAATTTACTACGAGTAAATGGGCTATAAAGAAACCTATGAAGAAACAAGATAAGGAAGGGAAAATTAATAGAGAGTTAACAAACAGCTCCATGAAGACTTACGAATCCGAACATCGTGATCTCGAACTTCAGCCGATAGACCTGCATCGAAGTGGCCAGTCTCTGAGGTGGGGGACATTAATTCAAATGAAGCTGGTAATAAATCGGGAGTAAAGGTTTACACGGGAAACAAAAACAAGAAGGGATACCGACAGGAGAGGGGTGTATGACGTACTGCGGCTGGCAGGCAAATCAAATTTTGTTTCTCCAAAAAGAGTTCACAGAGCGAGGATGGGGAAATTTCTACCTGCGAAAGCGGGCGGAGGAATTGCACAACCGGTTCTGGTATAACTTTTCGATGAGCGTTGCAGAGCCCTGTTACCGCCCAAGGTGGCATTGCTAGCAAGAATCACTAAGGGTAGACTGCGGACCACAATGGACGAGCATAGTGTAACGTTGGTGGTTCGCTCATAGGTAAAAAAGTGGCTTAATCCCACGAAAGCACTGGCGAAAGGCCGCTGGGGACAACAGAATGTCCCACCCGGCGATCGGTTTGCTTCACCGACAGCTACTAGTAGGCCATATAAGCCGCCGGGGTTTGTGGCCATTGAGGAAGTACCACAAAATGAAAATTGGCTGTGCCACCCAGCGAAGAATGACACGACCTTCGTCAACTTGGGTGCCAAAACAGTGCCCGTAGCTAGGGATTGGGAGTGTTTGGTAGTCCTGATTTATCGGTGATCTCCATGAGCCCCAGTGATAGACATCGCTGCAAAATCTTGCTGCAACTTCGGGATTTGAGCCCGAGACCCAGCAGAGACAAAACAATAATAACAGGTAGGATCAGAAGCACGTGCGTAGGTGCCATACAACAGTGCATGTGGTACAGGGAACATATAAAGGAAGCATTTCAAAGCCGCTAAGAAGCGAGACACCTCCATAATTGTGGTTATGGAAAAACTCTATCAAGATAACAATGTGCGGAGAATAAGGCCAGAAAGGATTAATGCATATAACTAGGCAGGGACATGTCTGTTCAGGTGGAGGAATCGTCGTTCCCATTAGGGCGGGCACAAACCCTCTGGGATTGCAGACCTTGGTCTGTACTCCGAATGGACGGCCAAGCTTGGTTACGCTCACAATCCCGGGCAGCAAGTTACATGTGGTTTGTGTGTATATGGCCCAAGGTGCAAAGAGGATTGCGACATTCGACCTCTGCAGGTGCTCACTGAGTTCGTTAGTGGAACTAACAAGGCCCTCATAGCTGGGGAATTCAGCCCATAGCAAATAGGCTGGGTTTCTGAGGCGCGTTGCTAGTGGGCAAAAGAGGGGGATGCCTATAGTGGCTGCCTTCGAGCGCACCTTTCCTGCTCAAGAGGGAGATTAACACGCAGAATTGGCTGTACACCGGCCTTGCTGGACCCAATAACAACGAATCATGTGAACGACGTAGTGAAACCACAAGTTTACCCTCCGGTTGGTGAGAGAGGCCAAGTGAGTACCAAAATCACTCGATAAGCGTCAACCAAAGTCAGCCCCTATTTTGATTATAAGATTCGCAAATAAGGACATTTCCAGGATTCGCACTGGAGCGGTCGATCAAATATGGGATATAGCAAGAGGCTAGCTTGGAAATACGATGGTGGGTGATTGAAGGTCCTGTTATTACCCAACATAACGAGTTCGCTGCCCTGAGGTGCAGAAGCCGTGAGAGCTAACCGGTTTGGTGAAGGGCTGCAATGGCCAAGTCAATGAAGGGTAGAAACCGCAGTTAGGCTCTCTTTAAGACTACCGGGAATTGCCAGGCTGAGATTCGCTATACCAGGCATAGAAATGGGATAGTGGACCTCTGACGGTTTGCTAGGCATGTACGTGGAATAAAACTGGCCTAATGAGTCAAATAGCATCGAAGGAGGTACTGTTGCAAAGAGCAGCCTAAAGGTTCTTTCAAGGATGCAGTAAAGCCACTGACGAAACCCGATCACGGAGTGGCAGCAGGCGACCATTGTAAAGCCGAAGCTCTGGGCGGGCATTTTTGCAGCGTGCACAGAATTGACAAAGGCATGCGAGTAGGTTTGAGGGCACCTCTTCGAACGACCATGAAAGATTGAGGCTTTTCAGTGGAAAGCCTGCGCCAGCACCTGGAAGGACTAGGTACGCTTAAGTCTGCTGCACCAGGCGATATCCACCCTGTTATCATTAAGCCGATGGCACGTATTGTATCCTTCAAGTACACAGCGCATATAAAGTAAACGGGGATCACTGGCTACCACAGGGCCGTAAACAGGTAGCAGGGGTGGTTATGCATGAAGGGGGACCCGGCTCCGAAGTGGGTAAACACAGGCCAGTTAGCCCAACCAGCATTCCGTAAACGTGTTATAGAATATCATCCGGAAGCCCCTCTGGGAGAACCTACTGGAGAATTATGCGCCTTGTCCAGCTCGGCTTGCATTTCCACAGAATGGGCAACCGTCGACTAATCGCTTGAGCTTCGTAGGAGGGATCACTCGAACGTTAAATGTGGACAAGCAGATGGAAGTGTGTTGTCTTGATTTCAACAAAGTGTCACTCGGTGGACTATCGGCTCCCCCAACCACTTTAGGAGCATTCGGTATGAGTGGGCAGGTTAAGGAGTTACTAACAAACATTCTATCAGGTAGGACGTTTTGTCTTGGAGCATGTGGCACAAACCCAAAATTGAAAAACGACAACAGTGGAGTGCAGCGGGGATAGCTACCACGCCCAATACTATGTCTTCGGTATATAAGTGATTTAGCCCTAGTCCTGCCATCATCAAGTGCGGGGCATTTAGAGCAATGCTTGGCCAATTCACAAGAACCCCAAAGCAAAACAAGTTTGGTTCGCAAATCCTACGACTCTGGATTGTGAAATCAAATACATCGTAAATGTGCAACCCTCAAATACGTTATCACAAGGGCTGAAAGAGAGAGCTAAGTTCACTGTCTGAGGAATGCAAGCACGCATGTCACACAGCTTCAAGCAAGACATGACAGAGTCGCGTTTTGGACGCGGTAAACAAAAGTTTTGTACAAAAATATAGATGATGCGAGACACACAAGGAGTGTATACCATCCAGCATTTTCAAGAATCTAAATTTTTGTGATGTTCCCGGAGTACTTGCCACATCTTATACTTACGCAGCCCACCAAAATAGTTCTAGGACTAGAAATGTCGAAGGATTGGACTTCAGGTACTGAATCTTTCTATCTACTCAAGCTCTGTCCTCAGTGAGTCTGCCTACCTACGGTAGGGTTGGAATCTGCTCAAGTGTACACCCAATATAGCCATAGACTCTTGACTTGTGACGCCAACAAGTAAGCTCTTCCGGAGCCATCTGCTGTTCTCCTTTCGTCGAGATTTTACAATCCACACGAATCGTTTAGTAAGTGTGGAAAAGGGAATAAGCTGCAAACGTGTATCGGGGTCCTCAATAAACTTTTCGTGCTGATTGGACAAGCGTTCAGGCGTATTCCTGCGCTTCTTAACCGGTGAATCAGTGTGACCATTTTCGTGGACAAACTAATATCAGCAGCTACAGTCACTTTCATAAATGTCGAGCATAACCTGAAGTCTCGTAAGATGCCAACGATGTAGTGTTATTCAACACGAGCAGGAAGGTCATGTACAATGTAAACGGCTCAGCCCAAGCAAATTCGTGCACTTACGTTCGCTTGTAAAACTATGAATTGCTGTACGTGAGTGTAAGGATTACACGGTGTGAGCGTGCATACCGTATCACAGAGTTCCGAATTTCTGGCTTCGTGTCTTCCATTGTCACCGTGAAACGTGCGCACTCCTCTGATGTTCCGAACATACTCTCCGTTCCCTGTGTCCAGCTACACGGCACGCGCGAGTCCGTCAGAGTCGGCACGCCTCTCCTTGCTAACCTTATGTGGCCATTTTTCTTGGGGTATTTGTTCGTCAGCTACGAGTACCACGTCTCCTACCCCGAAGGACCTCTCTGTGGTGATTCACTTTTGTCTGGTCAGTAGGGCTGGTAGGTATTCCAGTGCCCACCGCCTCTCCAGCACTTGCCCAAGGTTGTTTGCTCATTTCCTTCCGCGAAGGTACGCGCACCTCAGTGTCATCGGCCACTGGCTGCCCTCTTTTAGTCTTACCATTTATAGGTCATTCGTAGTCGAGGCGGCCTCATCGGTAACTATGGAAGTGGTGGGTGATAACGGGTTACTTCTTATAGTTATCTCTACCTCATCAAGCAACGTAATCAGAGTCTGGCAACCCACTTGTGATTGTTCTATAAGTGTCGTTAGTATCCTCTTCGCTGATTGTATTGGTTTCTCCTATACTCCCCCACGATGACTAGTATGCGGCGGGTCGAAGTGACAGCAATCTCCTTTAGTGCTAATCCTATTCCGAACCCTAGACCTATCCAAAGGCAGCTACCAGTTCTCGAGCTCTGTTTGGGCTCCAGCAAAGTCAGTTCCCCGGTCCGAACAGATGCTGACTGGCATACCTCTTCTGCAAACAAAATAGTGGAGCTCCGTCAGGGATGACTAGGTGTTCAACTTGCGAGCCGCCTCTAGATAGACCGCCCTCGACTTTAGGCACGTCATTAGACAGCAGTGTCTCTTCTCATTGCCTTACTCCTAGTTACTACAAGAAGACCAGAGTGGCCAAAACCCGACACCGAGAACGGCAGCCAAAGTTCAGGCGCTCCGGCTGATGGCAGCAGCGACATTAGCTGCTTTGTCACCACCACGTTCCGTCTTGGGCACCAGATGCAGTTAGCGGTAACCCGGTTTTTGCGGCTTTTCTGGCCGTTATCCAGATTTGTTCACAGATGACTTTCAATGGTGGTTTCCTTGCAGTATCATTTATGGCATAGAATGCACGGATAACAAGGCTGTTAAGTGACGTTCACCAGACAGTAGTACTGAGTGTTTGTCTTTAAGCTCACGGGAGAGATGTCCAGTCCGCCATCGATTCCTAAATGCCCAGTGACCAAAATGCGGCTATCTAGTCTACGGATAGTCAACAAGTCTGGTCTTTGTTCTCTCCTAGTTTGTTTATTCAACATATTCCGAAACGGGTGCTTGCGTCTTTGTGAGACATTATCGCCGTCTCCACTCGCCTGGTTTCTATAGAGTATGGATTTCATATTCAAGCTACTTCCCGGTCTAACTCCGGCCAATATCAACAGCTGCCGTTTGTACACTGTCCGCCATACCACGGCCCGGGGCACCTTGGTCCAGGCGGAGAAGTAGCACAGTTTAGTCAACACATTACCATTTGTGATAGCGTTAGTGGTTACTGCCAAGTGTTCGGTGACTAAGTCTTCATTACTTTCTTCGGGTTCAGGGGATAAAGACCACTCGTTTTTGGGTAGGCTCAGGAACTGCGGTCCATCAAACCAATTGGACAACTTACCCAGATTCTTAGGTCCTTGTGAGCCGAAACCGGCAGGATTACCAGCTGACAGCACATAAAGCAGCCGACCCGCCGTAATAGACTGGTGTCTAACTGCCAGATGAATTGTCACAAAGGTAATGAGCCTGGTACTCCTACTTCTGATGAAAAGAAGTGCGATGGAGGAGTGGGCCCGAATGACAGCGTCCGAGACCGCCCCTGAGAAGAGCTGCTTACAAGCCTCGGCTGCCCTTGCGGACAACACTGCTGCGGTCAACTGACAATAGCGGATAGACACCAGCTTTAGCGGACCAAATCCAACTTTAGCAAACGACAGCCCGACGTTTTTCCTCATTCTCGTCCACCCAGAAGCCGTATGCTTCCACCCCAAAAGCCAACTCTGAAGCATCCCAGAATATGCTCAAACGTCCTATTTGGTTCTTTTTACTCAAAGACAGGTATCGTGGGATTCGTATTATTCAGAACAGTGGCCAGGAACTTCCCCGGACTGATGTATCCGTCGGTTCAGAAGCTCGACACCAATCGAACTATTTCCACCGGAAGTGTGGTGGAAGAAATTTCACAATAAGCGACACATTTGGATTCTCTATGGGCAGGTCTGTACATGCTCCCACATAGAATACATGTAATCTGATACTTTGTTCGTGGCACGATAACGATCATACTTGGCAGCGCGCAAAGGTGCAGAACTCGAAACACTGGAGTAGGGTAAGATGTGTATCGGAGGAACGCAACGGCGTGCTGACGGTGTACACAGGCGGAGCAAGTGACACCGCCAAGCTCGGGGAATGTTCAGATAAACACATTTGTTTGTTTTCGTAAATGTATTTCATATTGGTGGTACTGCAGCTGGATGGGTGGGCATAGGTAGAATAATAATTTTAGCCGGGCGTGCAAGAGCTCACTGAGGAAGATGGAGAAACTCCTCCAATCTCGCCTGTTCGTAGATTTAAGCCATTGACCCTATTCAACTTTCTGCCAACGAAGATGTTACAGCGGAATTTTCCCTGAAGAACCAGAGGAGAAACTAAACCAAGGGAACCATATAAACTGGAGATAGATGAAAAAATGCTTTGCGCGTAACCGGACAGCAGGGAGCATTCAAGTGGAACAAACCCACCCGCGGGGTGTATGGGGTACATGAGGTGAGTAGCAGCTCTTTGTTGGTGGACTGTCGCGCCTATCGGGGTATATTCCGTCTCCTTGGTCTCCATAACCTACCAAACTCTCACATGGGGCTCCACAAAGCGGAAGCGTGCATCAGCGGTCACTCCGGCGAACTGCTCAACAAGCGGGCGGAAACAAATTGAGGGTAATTGATGCCCCAAACTTCGGTAGACAACGCCCAGCATTCGGAGACGGACACTCCGGCATGGGCAGAGGAGACCTGTTTGGAGACCTGTTTGAGTTGCGTGGACCCTAAGGCCTAGACGACTCCTACCGAATGGCGAGCAAGCTCCTGGGGAGCCACCGGAAACTACGAACCAAGACTAATAAAACGCGTCGGGCATCCCGGATTGGTAGCTCGCCATCCAAAAGGCGTACGAATCAGTCGTTCGGTCACCGGTTTCCGAAACAAACTTTCCTGTTGTCCAGCGGGTAGCGCTTGGCTGTGCACGGGCTAAAGTTGCTTCCTCGAACAAAAAGCCAAGTGACGCTTGGGACGCCACTTCTTACCAAGTTCCGAAGACTCTTCGTCACGAATTCCCTTTTATCCGGGACATGCGTGAAGCCAGCTCAATCTCTCGCAGGAGCTTGCCACACAAGAGTAAAGGAGTTCATCCGTCGCAGAGTTCCATTGCTTCCCTAGGGTGCAATCCGTCGAGAGTGGTAGTCTATTCAGCTCTCGAAAAAAGTTGGCCTGTTATCGTGTAGAATGACTTATAGAGTCTCAGGAGCCCTCGATATCCATTTAGGGATGGGAAATTTTACATACTTCGGCAATTCTGTCCCAATCCTCAAGCGTGTCACGGCCGCCTCAGTGGCTTAAAACGACCCAGGATAATCGTCAGCGCAAACTTTGTTGTTGGCACTATCCACTGCTCTCCAGCGAACCGGGGGCGCATACTTGTTCGAAGTTTTGTAAGGCATAACTTGCACACAAAGGTGACGATATCGCTCCAAAACGGATGAGCTGTTATTCTATAAACCATGACCGTTCTGTCCAACTTTTTCTCGTCTCACCATCAAAACCGAAATGCATTTCTCTCCTCTACTACTACTTTCACCCGAAGAAACGTTTCTCTGATGTCGGCCGACACAGTCGCTCTGCCTAGCCTGAACCGACATAGAACCTCAATCAGCGGCGTTGTCCAATCTGGCCCTTGTAGAGGACGATCGTGCAATGAATTCTTCTTGAAACTCTGCCGCCCTATCCAAAACTGTGCGAAGTGTTTTCAGGTTTTTCACGATGGAAAACCGGGTGATGGGGCAGGTACCATATCCCTTCTTCGACGTCGGTAGTAGCAGCCACCTCTTCTACGTAACCAAGCGCTTCAACCTGCACCATTACGTATGAGAACCATCCTCACAGAACTTCGTCTCGACCGGAACGTTATTCTAAACGCAGAAAACTGTGAAAAAAACTGAGCCTAGTTGTCTAACAGGTGATTGGTCTGTGTCTGCCACGGGAAGGGCATCTAGAATTGATTTTTCAGGATTCTGGCCCCCTTTCATCCCACTTCTAGTCCAACGTAATCTCACGAGAATGACAGTCCCCGGAGTCGTGCAATTTCCGTCCGTACAGACAACACAGCTTCTGTTCTGTTTCATTTCTGCATATACATAATTTACTTAGCCAAGCTCCAACCTTGGGACCGTACATTATCCACTCAAATATTGTACGTACCGCGTAGGGTGCATAGTGGCCGCCCACTCATTGGTCCAGCACGCAGCGTCCTTCCGGAACGTGTGAACTAATACGAAGTTCTACATGGTCATCCTCCCAGTCAACGGTGGTACGTCTCGTAGATGAGGTCATCTAGATAGGATTGCATTTGCCGATCTTGGTGCCCGCATCGGGATACCAGTTGGTGTGAGTGACCGTGCTGACTCGATTCTTTCATTGCTGCCAAGGGGACAGATTGCAATGGCAACCTACCTGCAGTCATAGCCTGAGTCCTGCCCAAGGACTCACTGATAACGAAGTCGGGGTTTTCTCAAGTTGGTGTTTATTCTCAAACCGCTCCTTTACCAAGGCAGTGCCGGATCCATTGTAATCAAGAGCCAAAGTTTTAGTCATTTCATTAGGGGTCACTGGTCCTACAGCGACTACATCCAGATGTACTGGCTTTTTGGTAGACCGTGTTGTTGGACAAGTCAAGCTCGACTTGGTGTTTTCGTCGGGCGTAGCTTTCTTTATCTGACGCAACAGTCCATGGTGTCTGCCGTGCAATATTTCTTGATTGCATCTAGCCCTCACTAAGCCAGCTGCGGCCCGGTACGGGTTGTTGGGGAATATGAGGCTGGCTCTCGTCACCTCTGCCATTTCACAATGTTCACTTTTTATAAGTGTGAGGAACTTCAGACGCTCTCTCAGTTCACCACTGGCGTCGCAGTCTTTGCAGCCTGGGGAAGCTTCACCGTCACGCGAAATGGAGTGAATGCTTCTCCGAGTTTGTCATTATGAGGACCCCAATTTTTTCAGCTTCACTGTTACTTGGTCCGTTTTTGTCGTTGATATAGCGGGTGAGTCGACAAAACCTGCCGTCCGCTATTCTGGCCTGCCCGCCCAGTTAATCATTTTGGTCTTAGAAACTGGCCCCTCGATCACTTCGGCCCATGCATCCTGCTTCTTTGGCCCAGCGATCATGCAGCTCAGATGACAGACACCGAATTATCTCCTCTGTTGTGTGCATCGGGTCGCGGTCAAACCTGTAACCCAACAGATCGGTGCTATCAAACAATTTTTCATCTTACTGACTATGTCAGACAGAGTAGAAATCGTGGTTGTTTGCTTGGCTCCTGACGCCAAGTCATCGATCAAATTGTGTGCAACCTCAAACGGCTGAACAAGCAAACCGCTCAAAATCTTGCCCGGAGTCGTGCGGTTTTGATCCGGTTAGAGCAAGCCACAACCAGTAACAGCTTCCCAAGCTCGCGTTGGCAAAAGTGGGTTAACTACAACAGCCTATGCCCTTGTGGCGATCACCTTGGTCTCGAGTAAGGTTTCGAATTCTCCAACAAACTTGCTATATTGTTCCGGCCTTTTGCCAGAGGTTGTCGGATCCACTCTACATACGTCGGTTGATGGTTGACTTTGTGCAAGCCGGTTGGAAATCGGTGTGGGGTTTCCTCTTCTAGGTAAACTGGTTTCCTGTAGGGTTTGCTCTCAATAGCTCGCTGCTCCATCTCATTCAGTCTCATTTTGTCCTCTGCATTCCGAGCCAGCTGCCCAGCGGACAATAACTCTTCTTCTAGCTCTAATATATTTGGCTTGGAAGAATCAATGTATTTAGAATAAAAAATAACCTCAGTAGTACATGAGCTTGCTTTGACAGGACAACTAGATATAAGAGTGCCTGGAAAGTTAAGTGCGCCCAAACCCGCACCAGTAACTTGCCGCTTTACCTCCTGTCCAGTTCAAAGATTTTGGTCCTCTTCTGGGCATACTGCGTAGTTTTTGTTCACAGTCAACTAATTTGAGTATTGTTGGGCACATCGAGCAATGTTTGGCCAATTCACAAGAACCCCAAAGCAAAACAAGTTTGGTTCGCAAATCCTACGACTCTGGATTGTGAAATCAAATACATCGTAAATGTGCAACCCTCAAATACGTTATCACAAGGGCTGAAAGAGAGAGCTAAGTTCACTGTCTGAGGAATGCAAGCACGCATGTCACACAGCTTCAAGCAAGACATGACAGAGTCGCGTTTTGGACGCGGTAAACAAAAGTTTTGTACAAAAATATAGATGATGCGAGACACACAAGGAGTGTATACCATCCAGCATTTTCAAGAATCCAAATTTCCACGATGTTTCTGAAGTATTTGCCACACCTCCTTGGCACACCAAGGTTTCATTTTAGAGAGGATATGAAATTGTTGGGGGTTGAGGCAAGAAAGAAGCTGTACTGAGATAGTTACCGTTCTAATCTTGGCACACAATTGGGGCTTACCCCCCAATACTGGGAAAAGCCGCTTGTTGTCACAGACAGCGAAAAGTACCGCGGCCGTATAAGACCAAGGCCCACTTACTATAGGGGAATTGAACAGGGTTAAGGACCTTGGGGTTTTGATGACTTCTGGTCCCAAGCGGTCGGATTAGTGTGCAGCAGCTGCACAAAAGGCAAACTATGTACTTTTCAGGTCGAGATTAGAGTTGTTAACCCGACAACCGAAGGTTTTCGGGCCAGTGTACGAGCCTATAATTATACCTCTGGAAAACTGTGCTCAGGCATGGTCACCCTCCTACATAAAGGAATTGCCTGTTTGGAGAAGGTATAAGGTCTTGTAACGGGCATAGTAGACGGTCAGAGGAGCAGAACGTACTGGCAGACGCTCCAGGCTCTCGGGCTTATCCATTTTGAGAGGAAGGGTCTACTAGGGGACATCGTAGAGACATTTATGGTGATGATAGGCTTTTGTGGACTCAAACCGGAGAGTCATTCCATATGGCTCCAGAACCCCAAACGAGAGGTCACGGGAGGCGGCTGGTGAAAGTTAGATCTAGGTTGGCAGCTTGGTCTCGCTTCTTTAGCAATCGGGTGCTAAACTGCTGGAACAGAACACCAGACGAGGTGGGGCAACTGGGAGCCGTCGGGACATAGTAAATGGAATGAAATCACTTCTGACGGCGAGCTTAGAGCGTACCATGAGATGAGCAAAAGCGAGCACTAGCGCCCGTCTGATGTGCTTCATCACTGAAGGTTTTCGTTTTTTCCCTAACAACTCTGGATACGCCCAAGAAGCGTAATGTCCCTCGCAGTTGGCTTGCGATGAGGTTTTACGTTTTCCTCTCACTTTTAATTGGAATTCGACGAAATACACAGCGAAATGGCGGGTGACTAACTAGGGTTGCGTCCGAGTCAGCCAGAGGAAAAACTCTACCTACCTCACTTTCCAAGTTGGTTTCCACGCACGCAGTCGGCGGCCGATTTGGGTAGCCAGTCCAGAAGTATGGAACCAATCTAACAGGAATGCTTGGGTTATAGTAGTTCAGTTTCAGTTGATGATCATATTGTTTCACGTGTAGATCTGCTTTCTAGTACTGGCTGAATATGGTTTGCAAATTCTTGCAGTGCTTTTTCCTGTAGCTAGGGGGAGTGAAACACACATCTACATAATAGTGTTATCGTTCTTTTAAAAGGGAATGTTTCATAATTTTTACTGATATTGGTCTTCCGGTTATTCGGTAGTTGAAGTTTACACGCTCGTGATTCGTTATGCAGAACTTTTATGCAAACTTACCGGTTGCTTACGAGTACAAATCAATGTGTGGTAAATTCCAATAACTAACATGATAAGGATATCATAATAATGCATTTCGTCCTTAATTCCCCGTTTGATAACATACCTAACTTACGGAGGCCGACTGTTGGAACCGATAACTAGGCTTTCCCTCCCATCTGGTGACCCTATGAAAAGTCTGCCGGGCAGACGAGAGACCGGAGTAATGTACGCTGCTCAATGGGCTTTTCATTTTGAAGTATTATTACACTGAGGGTTCGTTATTCAAGACTTTGTCAATTCATATGATGAACGCCCTCCCGACGGACTACATGAACGCGTTGTGCATGGGGATAAGGAAGTGAACCCTTTTTCTATGGCGTCAGTTTTGTGAACCAAGGAGAGCCTTTCCATCAGCTCAGTCGTTGTTAATCTTGAACGAACATTTTCTGCAATTCGAAAAGTTATTCTCTGTGGGTTACGCCGTGGTTGTCGAACGATGAAAGAGCCAGGGTGCCGGAAGGCGTCCGAGTAAAGGTGATTTGCACTGTATATCGGACCGGTGAACGGAGTGACGACTATTGACGTAATTCACTTCAATTGCGACGAAATCCGAAACCGTTGATGTTGCCAACTGATGTTCAACGATGAAAGCGAACTGTGAAATTCCCAAGCAGCACTGCCCAATTGGGCTAGCCCACGGAAATATTGGGCAACCCAACCGCCAAACCAGCTCAACCACTACGTTACCACTATTTCAGTCCCATCACTTAGTTGCACACGCGAAATAACACCCATGTGCCCAGTTTTTGCTTCATTTGTAGAAAGCGACAACATGAATGTCCATCAGTACGGCGTGGCCCTGAAAAGGGTCTTAGGTGCTTTCGCGCGTTCCGGCGTAGGTAACCCAGAATGCTCCATTGCGAGTGCGAAACCATGTGCTCCTTTAGTGCAAAATCCCTCAACATTCCTAGAAGCGTCATGCGCCACGTGTGCCTCGCCAAATGACCCAGTTTGTGTGTTGCCCGGGATATATAGGATGCCACTTCCATGGATGAGGTACATACTGAACCTCTGGACATATTCTATGCCACTTCCAGGGACTAAATTCGCGCCTCTTCCTGGAGTAAGTCGGGGCCTACACAGGCTCTCACGCCCACGGGCCAGAGCCCTTCTAAGGTCACGAAGTATGTGGAAGCCACGTCTGCCTCTGCCGCCCAGAAGGTTAACAAACTGCCAAAAACCCGCCAGGGTAAGAAGACGTCTGCCACGGTCGCGGTTCCGTCAACAGTGAGAAATGCGACTGGTCGGCCTTCTACGATAAGCCTGGTGGCTGCTCCTGAAAGAGATAACGTGCAGCTCAGCACCGCTTAGCTGCATTTGGTTAACTCGGGGACGGAGGTAATGCCCCACAGATAGCGAAATACCCCTTGCCGAGGACACAACGATTCTTGGCGGCAGGCCCTTCAGAGGCTGAGGTAAGCGCCCCATGAGGAAGCCGTAGTCGTGGTTTGGCACATATCCTTGAAGCACTTGGAAAACTATTCACCGAAGACGATGGGGACCCGGCGAGAAAGTTGAAATTCGGAGTCGCATTTAGGCTGGAGAAAAATGAGGAAGCGGTCTGCCCGAGGCACCAAAGATAGTCCTTGGCTCTGGCGAGGAGGCCTGTCTAGTATTCCAACAGTCATCCTTATCCGAAGGCGGAAAGATTTGACTGCTTCGTGGCTTAAATTCTGTAAGGAGAAAACGGAAGATCTTAAGCGGGGAGGTCATTTGGCTTCGAGGAAATGGTGAAACAAACTGATAAATAAAGGACTTTCGGGTCCAAGCGCGACTGCAGCTCAAGCTACATCGCTGACTGCAACTTGCCAATTGCCCCCACCATCAAACCCTCAGTGGAGGCTGGCTTGCGGCCTGCAGGGAGAAGTAGACGTGCCAAAATCGCGTTGTCGAACATCCGGAGTATCCCGGTGAAACTGGAAGAGATAGATTGTTGGGTGCTACGTCATAAACCAGCGCTGGTGGTCCTGACAGAAACGTGGCCCATGACAGACCCCTCAGAGTCGGAGGTAGCTGCTGAGGGCTGTACACTATACCGCGTAAATAGGAGCCAAGCCAGAGGAGGTGGTGGCGTTACAGTATTCGTCAGATCAGACGTAACCTCAGTACAACTGCATGTCTATTCAGACTTGAACGGCTACGGTGAATCTTTACGGTGTCGTCCGAAGCTATCCACGGGTAGATATGAATCCGCTGGTGTCATCTACTGGGCTTCAGCAATAAACTCACCGAACATACTATCAGGCATACGCAGGTTGGCGGCGGGCGGTCATTATCTCGCTCTTGGAGGCTTCAATCGCTCGAATGTTCACTAGGAGAATCAACGGTATCTGCCTGGTGCCGTCCTTTTACCCGAGAACTCCCTCTAACTTTCCAAGACCTATCTCTGCATCGGCACGGGACCCAACCAACGCTTACTTGAGGGAGCAACAATTCCATTTTGGACTTGGTTATATCTCCCAGTATCTTTGATGTTGAAGGAACCCTGTTCAGACCATCTGTTGGTGGTGGTAACCATTTGGTTCCGATTATACACTGGCAACGACGAGTGCAAACTATGCCCAGAGTGGAGAGGGCACCTAACGTTTGGCTCATGTCGTTTGACGAAGTACGCCAGTCTGGGGCGTCCTTTCTTTATCACCCGACACGGACCGCGTGTCACTGATCAGGCCTGTGAATCCACTAAGATAAAATACGTAATTTGTGTTGGGCATTTGCACTTCCGTTCCGTCGTTGTCCACATCCAAAGGGGCCTCCGAGGCCTGATCTGGAGCTCAGAACCATACTTTGGGGCAGAAATCGAGCGCGTTAGCTCATTTGCTTTGCCGAGGCAGGATATCAGCACTACAGAGAAGTTTGCAACCAATGATACGAATTCTAACGTGCAAAGCAACGTGCACTTGAAAAGGAACCAACGGTTCACCCCAAAACGCTCGTTTGCGTATCTATCTCTGTTTGAATCGGTTCAATTTTCATGACGACCGGTGTGGAAATTTCTCATCAATCGTGGAATGGATTATTGTCTGCATTACACTTAGAGACTGTGTCATCCAGCTCACTCCGATTATCTTTACCAGCTGTCTGTTGCCTTGCGTGCGGTAACCACCTTTCTACTTCAGTTGTCCGAAGCTTGAGTATATAAATATTTGTTATTAGATATGTCCTGGGGAAAAAGTGAGCTAGAACTCACAGGGCTAAGAGATTCAACAGTGTCTACAAACACAATTTCACCCAAAACCTAATCAGTGAGTTTCCGCACTGCTTCCTTCATAGTTATGGCTTCTATGATCCTATCTTCGGAATTTCGCACTTTTTCTCGATCCATATCAAATGATTTAAGTATAACTAGGCACGTTTAAGCATGGAGAAGCCGAATGCGAATCCCATACTCAAAACGACGTTGACTTGTTCCATGTAAGGTGTTGGACTATGAAATGAGCAACTTTACCAGCGTGGAAATGTCAAGTGAGACCACAAGGAATGAAAACCGAGACCCAAGTTCTTGGTGTTGAAAGACAAGCACAAAAGTCACCCCCAAGCGAAAGCTCACCAAGCTCAAAACTGGGAGCGCATCGGCCTGCATGATTAGAAATTCTGGGCAAGGCTACATGTACCCGAGTGGGAGCGCGTTGGGCCAAGCCAGACGTTGACAAATTGTTGGAAGAAGGAAACCCTTCCTTTTCCGGTCCATCCTATCTACTTGTTTCTAAGTCCACTTGCACATTATCCATTTTCTTGACGAAAACTACCAATTGATCACTGAAAAAAAGCTTGTGAGGATTAGATCATTCATCACAAAAATGATATAATGCAAGCTTTTACAAATTCGCCATTCGAAGACGGCTTCTTCCAAAATATTTTGGAAGATGTTCATATTTTTTTCTACTTGGCCACCGGATCTAAAAGATCACGAGTTAGAAAGGTAGGACAGTCTCATTTAAGGGAAGGCTAAACAATAAAACATTTTCTGTTCAGATCTCGAAGACAGTTTGAGTGAATGTTGCTTTTAACGAGACGAAGTAATATCTAACAATATGTGTATAAGCCTAGTTTTATTGAGTAAAATAGCAAAATGCAAAATAAATTATGAACTAAATCCAAGGAGCATTTGGAGCCGCGATCATTGGGGAAGTTTTACTAATCTACAGAGGGTCTTGAGAGATGCTGATTAGACCAAAATAATAGAATAATTCCAAAAGAAAAAAGCGTTTTGGATTCATTCAGATGTAAGCAACACATTTTTTGTCTGCTTTCTCGTCTTGCATTCTCTTGGCTTCATGCTTTGAGAAGCCAACTCCGTCAGTGACAAACACCGGTCCTCCCGCGAACCCTGTGACAGAACGAAAAGAGTCGGGGTTTTAGTCGATGAAAATAAGCCTCGTCGGCCCACCCCTTGCGGCAACAAATGGCCTGTTTTCTAAAAGCTTTTCGTTGTGCACATCCAAACCAACGGCGAATAAGCTCCTTTAGACGCCGGCTATTTCTTCCCTCAAAAAAAGTTGAGCAACCTAGAAATATAAGGCTGAAAAATACATATCCCGGTGACCACACCAAAAATTGGATTGGCTTCACGGAAGTTACAAAAAAACGACAAACTTTTACTAATGAGCTTGTGAATGGATGCAGTAAGTGTGTCCAACAGTACGCCATTCACGAAAAATCTTCACGGACCACATCAGGGTGAACCGTGTGAAAAAACCGCATAAAATGTGAAACGTTAAAAAAGCACTTTGTCAATCGACATATGGTTATTGCGCGGCTTTTTTGATGATGATAGTTTTATCTGGTTGCTCAGCGAAGTGAAATGGCATGCAAAAAGCAGGCCCAGTGCGCTTTTCATAAACGGGATTTAAGAAGTTATCCGGAGCAAAACTACCTATCATTCAGAACACGCTGTTTTTATTCCATCGGCACCGCGGGCCTCTTGACGAACAACTTAAGTCTTTCAGAGTACGACTGATGAGAGAAGCTGAGAGCTACATCTTCTTACACTATCGTGGGGTATGAGATATTGTCCTCGGTTGACGCGAAATACATGCCAAACGGTGGTTGAAAGCGTACAAAACGTCACTATTTTGCCCCATTGTTAGCGTGGAAGTTATAAAATCATCGGACGAGGACAGTAAAAAATTATCTCCTGTGGTGTTGGTACACAGATTTTGCCCCGACCGTATCTTCAGCTTGAACTTAAAAGGTCAAAGGGGTTCATATATGAACCGGCCAACGTAGGCTGTGGGCTTTTGTGTGCTAGTGAGAACTGGATCCCCAGTTATAATGTCTAAACTGCACCAAGCTGCAGGCACAACCATTGTGGCTCTGCTTGAAAGGCGCGGACACCGTGGGTCACTATATCAGTCATGCATGAACGGTAATTGAATACTCGACAACATTCAGTTCCTCTAGCACGCCTACCGACTGTAACTAAGGCCACGAACACAGGTGCTGTCCCAGTGTGCACCTGCTAAAATTGAGGCATTTCTTTGCAATGAATGCATTGTTGCGCCTCCTGTGCTTCATCCATTCTGCCAGTCTTCAGAATTGGAGGCGGTAGGGCGGTTTTTCGTATGAACTCCGTCACCTCAACGCTGATGGAGTGAACTAAGCTGTGCCTGCCCTGCCACCACTTCTTACAAGGGAGGTCCGGACGTCACTATATTATATGGTCATCTTCCTCTGTCACGGTTTCTGCTGGCAATGCTTTCCATGGAATCATCAGCCAGTTGGACAGAGGATATACCTGGGGTGGGCTCACAAACCGCTATTTTATAAGCCTCCGCGGATGACACCGAGTGCGGTAGTGCTCCCGCAAGGGAAGGTACGTCATCAACTCTGGCCCTAATTCTCCATAGATGTTGCGTCTGGTTTAGGTGGGATCACCGCAAATTCGACGATGGGCCTAGAGACGGCGTTTATAACTAATCCCACGAAATCCGACGACGAAGCGAACGTCGGCCAGCTGCACTTCTAGCTTTGCAGCTACCGTGGCTGTACAGGGGAATGTAGCCGGTCCGCTGTATTCCGGTCTCGGGCGTGCATAGGAAGCATACAGCACTTTGGAAGCTGGCTAAGATAGTTGTCCAGAACACCGGAGTATCGCTGCACACATACTCCATCCAGAGGCAAGAGTCTTATCCGTGTTAGCTTTGGTCTTCAGGTTTGATTTTACCGTGACCTCGAGGTTTTTATTGCGATCCGAAGCCCGGGTGGGGGTTCCCAGCGAGTTGAATGAGGTGCCGCTCCCCTTTCTCCCAACACCCATGTATGCACAATTTTAAACATTGATAAAGAATAGCCAAATCTCGGGCCAGGGTCCCAGTGCGTCCAGGACATCCTGTAGAAGCTGAGGATCGATACGACCGGATCTTTCTCCAGATTTCGAGGTCATCCACGTGAAAGTGACTAGGTGACTGAAAAGCGAATGGCAAAACCTTTATTTATTGTTTATTGTACATTTCTTGATGGTCAGTACACATACGCAAGGCAAGATCAGAGGAAATTACTGGTCTTCAAACTGATCCCTGTGGAAACCACTGGAGGCGTTGAAGTAGCGCGATAACGACTGCGCAACTCTCGCGGCAAGCTTTCTCCAGTTTGGGTGTTCTGCCATCCAGTTAACTGCTGGGGCCTCAGCACCAGTGGCCCCTAGTTTCAGTAGTTTATATCTACGAGGCACCTTATCGAAAGCTCCTCTGGAATAAACATAGATTGAGCTCGTTAGGTACCTTGTGGCCTTGGCTTCTGACAGGTCTCCGCAGGCGGGCAGCTAGTTGGGTAAACACAAAAGCTTCCCTCAAAAATCACGCTGTTACAGGCGAAGTAGCTGGCTATCTCGAAGGTTTTGGCTGAGGCGGGAAGCAGCTAGACTTTCCAGGGTCTAACCAACTACGGATGTCCAGATAGAGGGACAGTGTTCAACGGCAGCCGCCTCTTGACTGGCTCTAAACAAAAGGACGACGGTGGCCTGCTTTTACCGCACGTAGTCGTCCCGCCAAAACCAACAAGTTATTGAGTCTTGAGATTCGTGGGGCAATATTTCGGCAAGTTCTATTGTGTTCCGGCCCTGGGGACTGACGGGTTTTGACTGAGCGTAGCGCTTCGGCTACCACGTTCCCGATGGATTTTGTAAAAAGCTAGATAAGAGAATAGCTTTGCATCTCTAGAAATGACAGACTTTTCGGTGAACACACAGTGCCTCTCCAAAACACTGTCCTCATCATCATCCACATCGATCGGTGCACTGTCTTCCATTGAAGCTGGGATGCCAGTTATGGTCCGCTTTCTACATGTTAGGTAAGCAAACGAGCGTTTTGGGGTGAACCGTTGGTTCCTTTTCAAGTGCACGTTGCTTTGCACGTTAGAATTCGTATCATTGGTTGCAAACTTCTCTGTAGTGCTGATATCCTGCCTCGGCAAAGCAAATGAGCTAACGCGCTCGATTTCTGCCCCAAAGTATGGTTCTGAGCTCCAGATCAGGCCTCGGAGGCCCCTTTGGATGTGGACAACGACGGAACGGAAGTGCAAATGCCCAACACAAATTACGTATTTTATCTTAGTGGATTCACAGGCCTGATCAGTGACACGCGGTCCGTGTCGGGTGATAAAGAAAGGACGCCCCAGACTGGCGTACTTCGTCAAACGACATGAGCCAAACGTTAGGTGCCCTCTCCACTCTGGGCATAGTTTGCACTCGTCGTTGCCAGTGTATAATCGGAACCAAATGGTTACCACCACCAACAGATGGTCTGAACAGGGTTCCTTCAACATCAAAGATACTGGGAGATATAACCAAGTCCAAAATGGAATTGTTGTTCCCTCAAGTAAGCGTTGGTTGGGTCCCGTGCCGATGCAGAGATAGGTCTTGGAAAGTTAGAGGGAGTTCTCGGGTAAAAGGACGGCACCAGGCAGATACCGTTGATTCTCCCAGTGAACATTCGAGCGATTGAAGCCTCCAAGAGCGAGATAATGACCGCCCGCCGCCAACCTGCGTATGCCTGATAGTATGTTCGGTGAGTTTATTGCTGAAGCCCAGTAGATGACACCAGCGGATTCATATCTACCCGTGGATAGCTTCGGACGACACCGTAAAGATTCACCGTAGCCGTTCAAGTCTGAATAGACATGCAGTTGTACTGAGGTTACGTCTGATCTGACGAATACTGTAACGCCACCACCTCCTCTGGCTTGGCTCCTATTTACGCGGTATAGTGTACAGCCCTCAGCAGCTACCTCCGACTCTGAGGGGTCTGTCATGGGCCACGTTTCTGTCAGGACCACCAGCGCTGGTTTATGACGTAGCACCCAACAATCTATCTCTTCCAGTTTCACCGGGATACTCCGGATGTTCGACAACGCGATTTTGGCACGTCTACTTCTCCCTGCAGGCCGCAAGCCAGCCTCCACTGAGGGTTTGATGGTGGGGGCAATTGGCAAGTTGCAGTCAGCGATGTAGCTTGAGCTGCAGTCGCGCTTGGACCCGAAAGTCCTTTATTTATCAGTTTGTTTCACCATTTCCTCGAAGCCAAATGACCTCCCCGCTTAAGATCTTCCGTTTTCTCCTTACAGAATTTAAGCCACGAAGCAGTCAAATCTTTCCGCCTTCGGATAAGGATGACTGTTGGAATACTAGACAGGCCTCCTCGCCAGAGCCAAGGACTATCTTTGGTGCCTCGGGCAGACCGCTTCCTCATTTTTCTCCAGCCTAAATGCGACTCCGAATTTCAACTTTCTCGCCGGGTCCCCATCGTCTTCGGTGAATAGTTTTCCAAGTGCTTCAAGGATATGTGCCAAACCACGACTACGGCTTCCTCATGGGGCGCTTACCTCAGCCTCTGAAGGGCCTGCCGCCAAGAATCGTTGTGTCCTCGGCAAGGGGTATTTCGCTATCTGTGGGGCATTACCTCCGTCCCCGAGTTAACCAAATGCAGCTAAGCGGTGCTGAGCTGCACGTTATCTCTTTCAGGAGCAGCCACCAGGCTTATCGTAGAAGGCCGACCAGTCGCATTTCTCACTGTTGACGGAACCGCGACCGTGGCAGACGTCTTCTTACCCTGGCGGGTTTTTGGCAGTTTGTTAACCTTCTGGGCGGCAGAGGCAGACGTGGCTTCCACATACTTCGTGACCTTAGAAGGGCTCTGGCCCGTGGGCGTGAGAGCCTGTGTAGGCCCCGACTTACTCCAGGAAGAGGCGCGAATTTAGTCCCTGGAAGTGGCATAGAATATGTCCAGAGGTTCAGTATGTACCTCATCCATGGAAGTGGCATCCTATATATCCCGGGCAACACACAAACTGGGTCATTTGGCGAGGCACACGTGGCGCATGACGCTTCTAGGAATGTTGAGGGATTTTGCACTAAAGGAGCACATGGTTTCGCACTCGCAATGGAGCATTCTGGGTTACCTACGCCGGAACGCGCGAAAGCACCTAAGACCCTTTTCAGGGCCACGCCGTACTGATGGACATTCATGTTGTCGCTTTCTACAAATGAAGCAAAAACTGGGCACATGGGTGTTATTTCGCGTGTGCAACTAAGTGATGGGACTGAAATAGTGGTAACGTAGTGGTTGAGCTGGTTTGGCGGTTGGGTTGCCCAATATTTCCGTGGGCTAGCCCAATTGGGCAGTGCTGCTTGGGAATTTCACAGTTCGCTTTCATCGTTGAACATCAGTTGGCAACATCAACGGTTTCGGATTTCGTCGCAATTGAAGTGAATTACGTCAATAGTCGTCACTCCGTTCACCGGTCCGATATACAGTGCAAATCACCTTTACTCGGACGCCTTCCGGCACCCTGGCTCTTTCATCGTTCGACAACCACGGCGTAACCCACAGAGAATAACTTTTCGAATTGCAGAAAATGTTCGTTCAAGATTAACAACGACTGAGCTGATGGAAAGGCTCTCCTTGGTTCACAAAACTGACGCCATAGAAAAAGGGTTCACTTCCTTATCCCCATGCACAACGCGTTCATGTAGTCCGTCGGGAGGGCGTTCATCATATGAATTGACAAAGTCTTGAATAACGAACCCTCAGTGTAATAATACTTCAAAATGAAAAGCCCATTGAGCAGCGTACATTACTCCGGTCTCTCGTCTGCCCGGCAGACTTTTCATAGGGTCACCAGATGGGAGGGAAAGCCTAGTTATCGGTTCCAACAGTCGGCCTCCGTAAGTTAGGTATGTTATCAAACGGGGAATTAAGGACGAAATGCATTATTATGATATCCTTATCATGTTAGTTATTGGAATTTACCACACATTGATTTGTACTCGTAAGCAACCGGTAAGTTTGCATAAAAGTTCTGCATAACGAATCACGAGCGTGTAAACTTCAACTACCGAATAACCGGAAGACCAATATCAGTAAAAATTATGAAACATTCCCTTTTAAAAGAACGATAACACTATTATGTAGATGTGTGTTTCACTCCCCCTAGCTACAGGAAAAAGCACTGCAAGAATTTGCAAACCATATTCAGCCAGTACTAGAAAGCAGATCTACACGTGAAACAATATGATCATCAACTGAAACTGAACTACTATAACCCAAGCATTCCTGTTAGATTGGTTCCATACTTCTGGACTGGCTACCCAAATCGGCCGCCGACTGCGTGCGTGGAAACCAACTTGGAAAGTGAGGTAGGTAGAGTTTTTCCTCTGGCTGACTCGGACGCAACCCTAGTTAGTCACCCGCCATTTCGCTGTGTATTTCGTCGAATTCCAATTAAAAGTGAGAGGAAAACGTAAAACCTCATCGCAAGCCAACTGCGAGGGACATTACGCTTCTTGGGCGTATCCAGAGTTGTTAGGGAAAAAACGAAAACCTTCAGTGATGAAGCACATCAGACGGGCGCTAGTGCTCGCTTTTGCTCATCTCATGGTACGCTCTAAGCTCGCCGTCAGAAGTGATTTCATTCCATTTACTATGTCCCGACGGCTCCCAGTTGCCCCACCTCGTCTGGTGTTCTGTTCCAGCAGTTTAGCACCCGATTGCTAAAGAAGCGAGACCAAGCTGCCAACCTAGATCTAACTTTCACCAGCCGCCTCCCGTGACCTCTCGTTTGGGGTTCTGGAGCCATATGGAATGACTCTCCGGTTTGAGTCCACAAAAGCCTATCATCACCATAAATGTCTCTACGATGTCCCCTAGTAGACCCTTCCTCTCAAAATGGATAAGCCCGAGAGCCTGGAGCGTCTGCCAGTACGTTCTGCTCCTCTGACCGTCTACTATGCCCGTTACAAGACCTTATACCTTCTCCAAACAGGCAATTCCTTTATGTAGGAGGGTGACCATGCCTGAGCACAGTTTTCCAGAGGTATAATTATAGGCTCGTACACTGGCCCGAAAACCTTCGGTTGTCGGGTTAACAACTCTAATCTCGACCTGAAAAGTACATAGTTTGCCTTTTGTGCAGCTGCTGCACACTAATCCGACCGCTTGGGACCAGAAGTCATCAAAACCCCAAGGTCCTTAACCCTGTTCAATTCCCCTATAGTAAGTGGGCCTTGGTCTTATACGGCCGCGGTACTTTTCGCTGTCTGTGACAACAAGCGGCTTTTCCCAGTATTGGGGGGTAAGCCCCAATTGTGTGCCAAGATTAGAACGGTAACTATCTCAGTACAGCTTCTTTCTTGCCTCAACCCCCAACAATTTCATATCCTCTCTAAAATGAA
The DNA here is from genome assembly GCA_948099385.1 of Fasciola hepatica. NCBI lineage: Eukaryota > Metazoa > Platyhelminthes > Trematoda > Plagiorchiida > Fasciolidae > Fasciola > Fasciola hepatica. The sequence goes on from CANUEZ040000019.1 coordinate 13,279,658, forward strand.
ACCTTGGTGTGCCAAGGAGGTGTGGCAAATACTTCAGAAACATCGTGGAAATTTGGATTCTTGAAAATGCTGGATGGTATACACTCCTTGTGTGTCTCGCATCATCTATATTTTTGTACAAAACTTTTGTTTACCGCGTCCAAAACGCGACTCTGTCATGTCTTGCTTGAAGCTGTGTGACATGCGTGCTTGCATTCCTCAGACAGTGAACTTAGCTCTCTCTTTCAGCCCTTGTGATAACGTATTTGAGGGTTGCACATTTACGATGTATTTGATTTCACAATCCAGAGTCGTAGGATTTGCGAACCAAACTTGTTTTGCTTTGGGGTTCTTGTGAATTGGCCAAACATTGCTCGATGTGCCCAACAATACTCAAATTAGTTGACTGTGAACAAAAACTACGCAGTATGCCCAGAAGAGGACCAAAATCTTTGAACTGGACAGGAGGTAAAGCGGCAAGTTACTGGTGCGGGTTTGGGCGCACTTAACTTTCCAGGCACTCTTATATCTAGTTGTCCTGTCAAAGCAAGCTCATGTACTACTGAGGTTATTTTTTATTCTAAATACATTGATTCTTCCAAGCCAAATATATTAGAGCTAGAAGAAGAGTTATTGTCCGCTGGGCAGCTGGCTCGGAATGCAGAGGACAAAATGAGACTGAATGAGATGGAGCAGCGAGCTATTGAGAGCAAACCCTACAGGAAACCAGTTTACCTAGAAGAGGAAACCCCACACCGATTTCCAACCGGCTTGCACAAAGTCAACCATCAACCGACGTATGTAGAGTGGATCCGACAACCTCTGGCAAAAGGCCGGAACAATATAGCAAGTTTGTTGGAGAATTCGAAACCTTACTCGAGACCAAGGTGATCGCCACAAGGGCATAGGCTGTTGTAGTTAACCCACTTTTGCCAACGCGAGCTTGGGAAGCTGTTACTGGTTGTGGCTTGCTCTAACCGGATCAAAACCGCACGACTCCGGGCAAGATTTTGAGCGGTTTGCTTGTTCAGCCGTTTGAGGTTGCACACAATTTGATCGATGACTTGGCGTCAGGAGCCAAGCAAACAACCACGATTTCTACTCTGTCTGACATAGTCAGTAAGATGAAAAATTGTTTGATAGCACCGATCTGTTGGGTTACAGGTTTGACCGCGACCCGATGCACACAACAGAGGAGATAATTCGGTGTCTGTCATCTGAGCTGCATGATCGCTGGGCCAAAGAAGCAGGATGCATGGGCCGAAGTGATCGAGGGGCCAGTTTCTAAGACCAAAATGATTAACTGGGCGGGCAGGCCAGAATAGCGGACGGCAGGTTCTGTCGACTCACCCGCTATATCAACGACAAAAACGGACCAAGTAACAGTGAAGCTGAAAAAATTGGGGTCCTCATAATGACAAACTCGGAGAAGCATTCACTCCATTTCGCGTGACGGTGAAGCTTCCCCAGGCTGCAAAGACTGCGACGCCAGTGGTGAACTGAGAGAGCGTCTGAAGTTCCTCACACTTATAAAAAGTGAACATTGTGAAATGGCAGAGGTGACGAGAGCCAGCCTCATATTCCCCAACAACCCGTACCGGGCCGCAGCTGGCTTAGTGAGGGCTAGATGCAATCAAGAAATATTGCACGGCAGACACCATGGACTGTTGCGTCAGATAAAGAAAGCTACGCCCGACGAAAACACCAAGTCGAGCTTGACTTGTCCAACAACACGGTCTACCAAAAAGCCAGTACATCTGGATGTAGTCGCTGTAGGACCAGTGACCCCTAATGAAATGACTAAAACTTTGGCTCTTGATTACAATGGATCCGGCACTGCCTTGGTAAAGGAGCGGTTTGAGAATAAACACCAACTTGAGAAAACCCCGACTTCGTTATCAGTGAGTCCTTGGGCAGGACTCAGGCTATGACTGCAGGTAGGTTGCCATTGCAATCTGTCCCCTTGGCAGCAATGAAAGAATCGAGTCAGCACGGTCACTCACACCAACTGGTATCCCGATGCGGGCACCAAGATCGGCAAATGCAATCCTATCTAGATGACCTCATCTACGAGACGTACCACCGTTGACTGGGAGGATGACCATGTAGAACTTCGTATTAGTTCACACGTTCCGGAAGGACGCTGCGTGCTGGACCAATGAGTGGGCGGCCACTATGCACCCTACGCGGTACGTACAATATTTGAGTGGATAATGTACGGTCCCAAGGTTGGAGCTTGGCTAAGTAAATTATGTATATGCAGAAATGAAACAGAACAGAAGCTGTGTTGTCTGTACGGACGGAAATTGCACGACTCCGGGGACTGTCATTCTCGTGAGATTACGTTGGACTAGAAGTGGGATGAAAGGGGGCCAGAATCCTGAAAAATCAATTCTAGATGCCCTTCCCGTGGCAGACACAGACCAATCACCTGTTAGACAACTAGGCTCAGTTTTTTTCACAGTTTTCTGCGTTTAGAATAACGTTCCGGTCGAGACGAAGTTCTGTGAGGATGGTTCTCATACGTAATGGTGCAGGTTGAAGCGCTTGGTTACGTAGAAGAGGTGGCTGCTACTACCGACGTCGAAGAAGGGATATGGTACCTGCCCCATCACCCGGTTTTCCATCGTGAAAAACCTGAAAACACTTCGCACAGTTTTGGATAGGGCGGCAGAGTTTCAAGAAGAATTCATTGCACGATCGTCCTCTACAAGGGCCAGATTGGACAACGCCGCTGATTGAGGTTCTATGTCGGTTCAGGCTAGGCAGAGCGACTGTGTCGGCCGACATCAGAGAAACGTTTCTTCGGGTGAAAGTAGTAGTAGAGGAGAGAAATGCATTTCGGTTTTGATGGTGAGACGAGAAAAAGTTGGACAGAACGGTCATGGTTTATAGAATAACAGCTCATCCGTTTTGGAGCGATATCGTCACCTTTGTGTGCAAGTTATGCCTTACAAAACTTCGAACAAGTATGCGCCCCCGGTTCGCTGGAGAGCAGTGGATAGTGCCAACAACAAAGTTTGCGCTGACGATTATCCTGGGTCGTTTTAAGCCACTGAGACGGCCGTGACACGCTTGAGGATTGGGACAGAATTGCCGAAGTATGTAAAATTTCCCATCCCTAAATGGATATCGAGGGCTCCTGAGACTCTATAAGTCATTCTACACGATAACAGGCCAACTTTTTTCGAGAGCTGAATAGACTACCACTCTCGACGGATTGCACCCTAGGGAAGCAATGGAACTCTGCGACGGATGAACTCCTTTACTCTTGTGTGGCAAGCTCCTGCGAGAGATTGAGCTTGCTTCACGCATGTCCCGGATAAAAGGGAATTCGTGACGAAGAGTCTTCGGAACTTGGTAAGAAGTGGCGTCCCAAGCGTCACTTGGCTTTTTGTTCGAGGAAGCAACTTTAGCCCGTGCACAGCCAAGCGCTACCCGCTGGACAACAGGAAAGTTTGTTTCGGAAACCGGTGACCGAACGACTGATTCGTACGCCTTTTGGATGGCGAGCTACCAATCCGGGATGCCCGACGCGTTTTATTAGTCTTGGTTCGTAGTTTCCGGTGGCTCCCCAGGAGCTTGCTCGCCATTCGGTAGGAGTCGTCTAGGCCTTAGGGTCCACGCAACTCAAACAGGTCTCCAAACAGGTCTCCTCTGCCCATGCCGGAGTGTCCGTCTCCGAATGCTGGGCGTTGTCTACCGAAGTTTGGGGCATCAATTACCCTCAATTTGTTTCCGCCCGCTTGTTGAGCAGTTCGCCGGGGTGACCGCTGATGCACGCTTCCGCTTTGTGGAGCCCCATGTGAGAGTTTGGTAGGTTATGGAGACCAAGGAGACGGAATATACCCCGATAGGCGCGACAGTCCACCAACAAAGAGCTGCTACTCACCTCATGTACCCCATACACCCCGCGGGTGGGTTTGTTCCACTTGAATGCTCCCTGCTGTCCGGTTACGCGCAAAGCATTTTTTCATCTATCTCCAGTTTATATGGTTCCCTTGGTTTAGTTTCTCCTCTGGTTCTTCAGGGAAAATTCCGCTGTAACATCTTCGTTGGCAGAAAGTTGAATAGGGTCAATGGCTTAAATCTACGAACAGGCGAGATTGGAGGAGTTTCTCCATCTTCCTCAGTGAGCTCTTGCACGCCCGGCTAAAATTATTATTCTACCTATGCCCACCCATCCAGCTGCAGTACCACCAATATGAAATACATTTACGAAAACAAACAAATGTGTTTATCTGAACATTCCCCGAGCTTGGCGGTGTCACTTGCTCCGCCTGTGTACACCGTCAGCACGCCGTTGCGTTCCTCCGATACACATCTTACCCTACTCCAGTGTTTCGAGTTCTGCACCTTTGCGCGCTGCCAAGTATGATCGTTATCGTACCACGAACAAAGTATCAGAGTATATGTATTCTATGCGAGAGCATGTATTGACATTAGGAGAATCTGAATGCAGTGAGCCCGAACAGCAAGTTCATATCTCCTGAGACCCTCGCAAGTCACTGAATCATGTTTGTTCGTTTAAATACACAAAACTGTCTCCATGTACAAGGTTACTTCCCTTTACCGTTACAATATAGACGATCAAATTTAAATATCAATTTTACAGCTGTCGCTTCACCACTGCTCAAGTGAACTTTACTTCTCCTTCCGTATTTTGTAGATCATTGCACTTAAAGCTTGCAACGACCGTAAGCCAGCCCCAGGATCGCCCGTTTTGGCAGTCTCTCTAACTGTCTCTAGGCTTTTATTTTGGTGGTCCCCAAATCTGGCCTCGTACATCAGAAGCTGATTTCGAGATTTTGGGAATCGCAAGCGGTCGCGCTCCTTACTTGTGTACTATTGGTCATCTTTCCCGTGACTTTGCTACCCAGATACTTGAGGTAAAACCCAATAGCTATTTTTACACGGTCTTGAAAGACGCGGTATTCTCTTTTCTTTCGCCATCAGAATCATTTAGACTGAAACGGCTGAGTCAAGGGACAGATTTAGATAGCAGAAAGCCTTCGGCTTTACCGAGAGAAATGCAGCAGCTGACAGGACAACTTTAAGAGGGAAAAGTCCTTAAAGAATTGTGGGTACTGCGATGAACAACTAATATTGATGCCCTGCTCCAGGCTTCTAGCCATCTTAGGCTGGCAGGAGATGCAAAACTAGCGGATGATGCCATGAAATGGTACCATCCACGGATCGCTGCCGGAACAAACTCGGGCAGCCCCCGAGCCAAACAGGAAAACTACTAACACGACGAGTTCCAGCGACTCGCGCAGCTGGCATCCATAATGGTCGCCGTCTGTTGCATGTTCGAGATCAAGCTTGGAATAATCCGTTCCTAAGCGCAACGGTGTAGCAGCAAGTGTCATTCCGAAAAAAGCAGGTAGGGTACACGCTCCATCAACTCAAAAATACCTGCAGCGAAAGGCACTCCTACTGCCACTTGTGGCCGTAAATCACTCAAAATTAACTTGGGCCTACCTCGCTCCTTCAGCTGGACTTCTACGACAGCTGCTTTTCCTTACCCCCTACAAGGTATCAACTTCCTTGTCTGTTTCGACCTACTGGTTGAAGCACATTGCCGGAGAGTAGTCGACCGACGGACTTCTCTTCACGCCACCGGTTCGTCTTCCTCCGGGACATTACACCGCAATGCATCGAACCTCAGGCCGAAAACCCCTAAGTAGATCTCCTTTCAGCTTGCTCGAAAATGCTAAGGCAGTCTGAAGTCCCTCCAGCTGTGACCACTTACATCACCCTAGACATCCTCACCAAAGGACTCTCGGCATTTAGCCGACTTCTTCGCTTGGCACCGAAGAAATTCCGCGTGGCACTGGAAGAGTTCGAGCATATTTTGGAATCAAGCACAGCATGCCCCTCAAGTAGCCCCTTCACACAGTTCCTGAACTCAGTGGCGACTGACTACCCTGTGGGGACTATAGGGACCTCAATCCGGCTACTGTCCTTGATAAGTAAACCATTCCAAATACTAGGGATCTAACTACTTTTCCATCCGATTTATAAGTTTTCAGCTGCATCGGCTTCTTTAGAGTCCACAGTCAAATCCCGGTAGCCTAAACCTACTTCCCTGAAACAGCTAGCTCAACTCTATTGTGACTTTTCAAGTTTTGAGCATGCCTTTTGGGCTCCGCAATGTAGCCCACACTTTTCAGAGGTATCTACGTGAAGCAACAAGCGGTTTGAAAAGTATCTACGTGTACTTGGGCGACCTTTCAGTTGCATATTCTTCGAGGAAACAGCCCACGGCATGGCTGCGCGCTCTCTTCCAGAGCGCTAGCCAGAATGGTGCAAGCATAAACCCTGCCAAAGACGAACTAGGTAGGTCCGCCATCACATTCCCAGGGCTACGAAATCTCGGCATCGGGCGCACAGCCCCGGCCAGGCAAACGGGCGGCAACTCGCGACTATCCTGAACCTCTCTCTTACTGGCAGCTGCACCAGTTTCCCGGCTTGGTTAACTTTTATCCCAGGTTTATTCCCAAGTGCGCCAAACCAAAGCTGCCTCTAACAGGTCTTCTACGTGGAAGCTATCGGAAGTTCATATTTCCTGACACGGCATATGCAAGGTTCACCCTGGTCAATGATGCTTTCACCATCATAGCACTCTTTGAACACCCCGATTGTTCCGCCCCTTGACTTTGAGAACAGATACCTCGGACATGGCTGTTGGAGCAGAGTGGCAACAACTGGTCGGCAACTCATGGTAGCCAGAAGCTTCCTTCTCCTAGCTTCTCCAGCCTGCGGAATCCCGATATAGTACATTCAGCTGATACCTAATGGTAACTTATCTGTATATCCAACATTTCCGGCACACACTCGAGGGCTTAACGTTTACGACGTTCACGGATCATAAACCACTAGTGTACGCTCTCCAGTCGGCTGCTGATCGATATGCGTCACGCAAGATTCGCCACCTAGGCTACATTTTGCAGTTTACTACAAATATTGGACACTTTTTCTGGAACACACAATCCCGTAGCAGACGCACTCTTACGCGTCCATGATATCGACTACCCACTACCCACCGGCGCAGACCTGGAAGCAACCGCTGCAGCCCAAACAACAGTTCCTGAGGTTTAGCTGTTTAGAAACGGCAGCCACTTACAACCTATGCCAGTGACTCTTCCAACTTCGCGCGTAACCATTATCTTCGATGTCTGACAGGGTCGACACTGACCACTAGTTCCTGCCAATTTTCACTGACAAGTTTCACCATTCTCCATAAGCTATCCTACCCTGACACCACAGCCTCAGTGGTACTGGTCACTGAGTGAGTCGATTGATTTTGCGTTAAGCATGAAGTGCGTATTTGAACCCACCATGGCCCTCAAAGGCAGCGCTCTAAAATACGCCGTCACACTCAAACTGCAATAAGAGTGGCCTCTGAGCCAGAACCGCGTTTTTACCATGTGCATGTGGATACAGTGGGGCCCCTCCAACCAATCTACGGTCACGTTTACATACTCATATGTGTAGATCGTTTCAGTCGCTGGACTCGAGCCATATCTGTTCCCGACCCTACCCGAGAGGAAGCTGCAAAATCCTTTTTAGCTGGTTGGGTAAGCCGATCCGATTGCCCAAATATCGTGACCAACGACGGCGGTTCTCTTTTAAAATGAGCCTTCCAAAAGCTACTAAACACATTCGGTTGCAGATACAACAAAAAGATGACCTGTCATCCTGAGGTTAATTGCATAGTGGAGTAATTCCATCGCCAACTGAAAACTGCCCTTCGTGCTCGTGATAACCCATCACGAAGTGAAGTTTTACCGGTGGTTCTCTTAGGCTGCGTAACACCTTTAGGGCCGACACGGGTGTTAAGCTGGCTGAACTGATTTATGGTTGTACATTAAGATTAACAGGTGAGTTTCGTTCTCCATTACGACCTGTGAGTTTTAATTTAGAACATTACGCAAAAAGGTTGTCACACTAAAAGCGGGTGCTAAAGCCAACTTTCAAAGAGGACGACCCTCCACCAGCTACATGACCACCAGTCTAGCAACGGCCAGCCGCTTGTTTATTCGAGTGGATGCAGTGCAATCACCACTACAAGCTGCCTGCACCAGGCCGTTCCGCTTCGTCCAGCAAGGGAAAAAGAAAAGAGTGGTAGATGCGAAGGGCAGCAAAGAGACCATCAATATAGGATGTCTTGAGCCAGCCTTTTCTGGGGAAGAACCCACCCCGGACAACCCATTCAAGACTCCCATTTGCCCACAACCTTCGGTCATTCGCCCTGTATCGACACCTTGTACTCTCACCAAAGGCTCGTCACCGGTCGCGGCTTCAAACTCCACAGAAGGTGCAGCTGCTCTGGTCGACAGCAAACGAGGATTTCAGAACTCGCAACGTCTGTTTGTACTTAAGTCCACCCTTCATATTTCACTTGTACATAGCTTAGTAATGCGTAACTGCGGGACCATGCAGCTCATCACAACAGCCTCAGCGGCAGCCTGCATTTTACCGATATGTCACTCTCGGTCGAATATTCATCCGCGCTCTGAGACCTACACCCCCCCCCCTCCCTCTTGCTTTTGCTGACTTCCAGTTCATCCCGTCAGACGAAACCACAAGGACTTCCGAGATCTCTCACGGCCCAAGCGCGGTGCTCATTTGGTTGTGGTTGGACCCATTTGAAGCCAAAGGCTGGGTCTTTCATGAAGGCTACAACAGCCACAGGTGACTGGAACCGTGGGATATGGCGACAAGGACAAACTCTACGATTAAATCTCCACTGCAACGTCGCAAGCAAGATCTACCCCATCCCGATTAATATAATAATAATAATGGTTAATTTTGGAGACGTCCGAAGCATGCCTTACGCATGGTCAATATTTTTACAAGCGACAAAGCTGACAGACAAAATTCATGAAAAACCTAGAAACACGTAACACAAAGGGTGGTGGGAAGAAATAGAAGGTAGATGAGAGGGAGATAAACGTATGCACACCAGGGAGTAATGTGGGGAGTTTAAATGAACCCGGAGATGGAATCAAATTTGGGCCCGGCAAATTCGAAGGTCAAGGTCAGGTGGTGCAGCAAGCTGAGCAAAGTGGAAGGGGACGGAACCCGAGAGTTTTACATGAAGGGGGCTGAAAATCGGCTTGAGAATCTATCGTTACGAGAAACGATGAAGAAAATAAAAGTAGGGAAGAAAGGAAAAACAAAAGATGAGTTGTATGGCTGGGGACCAGGTAGCCATGAGCTATGCGTAATTTCAATAAACGGACGGTGTCAATTTGAAACCAGGGAGCTGACTATGCAAGACGTAGGGAGTGAGACATATTGCGGCAATGCCGCGGAAGGATCAATATACGGTAAATGTGAGGCACCGTTATGGACAAAATGGACGCAAGTCATGAAGGGAGGTGGCATAGTGGTATGAGAACTAGCCGGCGAGGAATTGAAGGAGGCAAGGAAGATATGTGTATATATATATAGGTATGTATATGCGTATATATCAGAGCAGGAGCGAATAGCAGTGGAGAGACGGAACAAGGAAGTGGCATCGTCCGGAAGAGACAGGTAGGGTCGGGTCAAATGGTACGGAGTTAACTTGGGTAAATCCTGGTGAGCTTGTTTACGACAGGTGAACACGGGGGATCAACAGCAAAAGAGAACCAACTTTGAAAGCCCAAAAGTGATGACTGTGAGCAGTTGATGAACGAGGAAACATGAAGGAATGGATGGACGGAAACAGGTGAGAGTGAACATAGCGGTCTGATTATTGCAGGTGCGGCATATGGCGACTGTCGAACATGGGTGAAGCGTTAATAAATGGGCATACATTATGCAACAAGAAGATAGCCGTGAAAATGGCCGGAGAAAGCAGAGCGAATGAGAGTACGGGGTGGCTGGAGAGATGTAAAATATCACTGGGGAAGGGTAAGTTGGAAGTTAGGAGAACTGTGGTGCGAAGAAGCATAAGTTGTAACAGCAAATAACATGGGCGTGAAATAAGGAAGTGGAGGATCAGAAAGAATAAATGATGGCAGACCACAGGGTTTGAAACTGTGTGTGAGAACGATGACCTTACGATTTATTTTACACTAGGTGGAAGGCGGAAAAAAGCAGCGCAGCCTGAAAGGCGCAGTGAACATGCCTGTGTCAAGCAGTGAACGAAGCAGACTAGGGTGCTGACCAAAGAAAACATGTGAGAGATGATCACTTAGATCGTTTCACTGCAGATGGCACAGAATGAAGACCAAGAAGAAGAATAAAGGAACCCGGACGAAAAAGCCTTTCATGGAACAAAAGGTGCACGGGGAATAGTTGTGCTTCGGAGTTTGGAGAAAAGAAATGGTGGGTGGCGTGCCATTATACAAAAGGGCTGAGCCGGAAGCTGCTAATCTGTACACTGCCTAAGAGGAAGATCTATGGAGGAATTACTGATTCAGACATGGAAAATATGGAGGTGGTAAAAAGACCACAAATCTGGTCGTAAAAATGCGCAAAGATTGGAACGACGAGTTCTTATATGGTGACTGGTCGTGGTTACGAGTGTGTCTGGTGCTTAATGGTGGAAGGTATAAAATGGGCAAAAAAGGATATCGCAAAATGATGGCTAGTGAGGTATGCGATCAGTGAGCTTTATAGGTATATGGAGATACCAAGTGAACACTGATTAGGAGTCGACAGGGGAGAAGTGTGTAGAAAAGAACATATTTCGGGCTGGAGCAGAGTAGAATGGATATGGCGGGAGTGACATCATGCAGTGAGGACTGTCATTGTGGAAAACGACAGGAGCCAAATAAGAATGGATAGGTGTGCATACGGAGGTGGAAAGACAAGGAAGGGAAGTGATAAGAGTGCCGACAAGAGCGATAGATGAGAGAATCGTGGCGGAAGAATGGCAAGAGCATGCGGTCAGCAGCGGACGGTGATGAATGCGATAGGGCGAGCAGAGCTGGAGCGTACAACTCGCAACCAGTGCTATTGGGTGGGGCTGACCGTGCGCTGGACACCCAACCCGAAAAACACTTCGTGAAGTGAACACAGAAGGTGTGGTCTACGGGCTTATTTGAGCTCGCACATCGTTGCAGAAGGCCTGCACACCCGATGCAACACACGTTTGAGCAATGAGTAGCCAAATTCACAACGGATCCCGAAATCAAAAGGCTATTATCCGTGATACTCTACGATACTAGATTATTGAATGAACAATGACATCAAAAAGATACAAACCTCAGTAATGCGATCAAAAGAACTCAACAAACGAGAAACCGAATTGCAGAGTGCGAGCAAGGAGCACGTGCGTCACGCAGGTCCAGAACAAGGACATGACAAAGTAGCGCTCTGGGCGCGAACAAATAACAATTGGTCCATAAAAACAAACAGTTCGTAAAGACACGTCAAAATTGTAAGCAAGTGAGTGATGTTAGGAAAAACATTGAATCGCAAAGGTTTTAGGGAGATTTTACACCACCGGTCGTTACACCCGATGTGCGCCGGCCAAAGAGGTGGATCTGACCGCGCCCCCTACCGTTGGGACTGGCGTGAGAGTTTACTGACGGTTTTGCAGAAGGCTGAGTTACCACGATATAGGTATATGGACCAGGACTAATCGGACCGGTCGTGGGAACTAGGACAACAGGGCCAACGGGACCGGAGAGTGGTGGACGGCCATAGAGCATTATTATCCCGATGCACCAGCCAGGGAGGTGATCAATAAAGTGCCTGAGATGGTTGACCGGCACTGAGGATCGCCGGAAAGGGAAGCGAGATAGAGGAAAGCAGTCAGGGGAAGGCCCAGCAGAGGATCAACGATTAACTGGTAGCAGAACAAAACTGAAGCACGGGCTCATCGGTGCAGCGTATCCCTAAAACAAATTGAGGCCATGGAAAGTGAGAATAAAAAAGGAAACGTTTATTTAGGATTCGAAAATTCAAAGGGGAGTTAAGGTTCCACCTAGAGTAGTCATCCAGCAGAAAGAAAGACTAAGCTGTGCATGAAATTACGGAGGAAGCTTAGCTGGGGAAAAGGGTAGGGGCAGAATTGGTGACGTCCTAACTGGATGTTGAGTTTAGTTAGTGAGCCACGCTAAGTGAGAGAAATGAGACAAGATTTTCCAGCTTAAAATCACAGAGGTGGTGATGGAAGTATCTGTGGTGGGACCTGGTGTGGAAAGGAGTTTACGAAAGCTAAGAGATATAGAGTAGCGTTGGGTCACTTACCATGCTTGTGCTAATAATTAAAGGGCAGTAATGAGTATAAATAGGTACATATTTATATATGCATATATATATATATATCTTGTGTACACTTATATACATACATATATATATATATATAGTCAGCGGACCAGGACGTAGGTACTGATGCACTTCCTATGACATTGTTGAGGTTGGTTTCGGGGCCGCAGACGTGAAGTAACTTAATAAAGGTAATAAATCGTGGAGCGGATGAGGCACAATGACAAACTGTGAGGAGTATTACGGTGGCCTCTAAAAATGAAAACGTGTCTGGAAGGACTTATTTCAAAGTGAAGTTGGCAGGATCTTATGAGTTGGTATAGAAAAACAATTGGTGGAAGCAGAGGTGCTTTAAATAGGCTGATGGCGAAGTCTAAGGAGAAGAGGTCAAGCAGAGCATTCAGAATCCTTAAGCGAAAAATCGGAGCAATGGCTTAAAAGTCGAGGCTTTTCTCTTAAGCTTGACTTCCTGTTATGTGAACGTTGAATTCAATTTTTGGGAGGGGGCTGGCTTCTTTGTTGCTTGGATCGCGGCTAGAGGCCTGATAAACTTCCGTCGCCACCGAAGCCGACGTACCCACCACGGATCGAAGCCCAACTGTGTCGGTCTTCTGGGGGGGAAACCATTAAGTCAAGTGAGCCAGCACTTCCATTTATACTATTCCCAAATGACCAGAATGCAAATCAGATAGTGATTGTCGCCGGAAAGATGGGGGAACCACAGTGTGATCGTATAAACACAGAATTCCGTCTAATGTCAGGGCTAGCTCCTCTTTCTTTGAAAATAAATCAGGAAATCGATGCTTAGTGTTAGTGCTAAACCCTCGTTTAACTGCAGAGAAAATAGATCCAAAGTATCTGTGTGGATCGCGAATTAGATCTAGTCAGCTCACAGGAGGTGATTGCACTAGCAAAGAATCGGAGTTACATAGAGCACCTGACCGAGTTCGCCTGGATATATAATCCACATGTGGAACTTGTTTACCACCACCATAATGAATAGCGTAGTCACATACGGAAAGCACTATAAGCCATCACTGGACCATTGCAGCATTGGACTGCGTAATGATTTGGGCGGGTCATAAATAAAAGGCAGCTCTAAAGATCAGAAATGATGGTGAACTTGAATCCAAACAGGTATTTATGGAACCGTTTGACAGACCAGTAGACAGCTTAGGCTTTACGTTGCTTTTGAGAACAACCTTTCTTGCAGGAGTAAGTCCACGTTAAGTGCGAACAACAGGTAATCCATACCATTCTAAAACAGCCCCTATTCCAGCTGATGATGCCCAATGATGAAGGTGGAATGCAGTTTGGGCTTAAAATGAGCGCAAAAATGCCTTGGTCTCAAGGCATGATAGAATAGAACGTGATGAATGTCCTTGTTTGAATGACCACGAGTAATTTTCAGGCGTAAGTACTGCAAAAGTAGGTTCCACGATGGTAGAAAATTCGGAATAAATCCCGAAAAGTGTCGGGGTGAATCAACCAAAGAATGCAGCTCAGCAAGGTTTTTGGGGGTGCGCACGTCAAGCAAGGGTGCGAGGTGCTTGCTATCAGGTTGATAACCAGCCTCAGTCGTGTCATATTCCAGAAAATCAAGAGAAGTGGAATTAAACACTTAGTTAGGTGGGTTAACTGCAACATAAAACTCAAAAAACTTTGCAAAATCTCACTAAGTCTGTCATCAAGAGCAGCCTGTGCGGGTGCTTGGATAACCACATCATCTTGAGAACATTCGACACCTTCGAATCCCTCAATGATAATACTAATAACAAACTGGAAGATGGCTGGAGAAACGCTCAGTTTAAAAGACGGAAATTAGTATGTGCACAAAACAAATTTGACATTAACGGTAGCAAACTCAAGGGAATCTCCATGTCAAGGAACTTGCAAATAAGGATATTCCAAGTCAATGCGAGAGAAGTGACCAGAGCCGTGCAAGCAAGACATTATATCCTCCGGTTCTACGGTAGTGCAAGTAAGCCAGCGAAGCCAGGTATTCAGAGTCGTTCAGCAGGCCCCACACGTTCTTGGAGTACGTCCGTCGGATTTCAAAGGAATACCAGTGGGCATTGCCCACCTAGATGATGAGATGGGTTCAAGAATCCCTTTGGAGACCGAAGTGTCGAGTACCTTCTCCACGAATTTCCGAAGTCCGCAAGCCAGTGCTTGACTCTTCACAAACACGAGATCTCCATCTGCATATAACCTTAGGGGAGTAGCCTCCGTGTCATCGGAGGCCTTGGAGTACCGTAAAATAATTTAAACAACGAAGATTGTTTCTCTGCTAGAACTGTTATAGAAATGACGAGGTCTTTAATGGCCTTCAAAGTAAGTAAAGAGGGACCAGTCTAGGTGACCAGCATGGTACACTTAAATGAACTTTTAGTTGTACCTGAGAGAGAAGCATTCAATGAGCCCAAAATAAGGAACTTGTGTTCGGCGATACCCTTAACAACAACGCCAATCTGGTGTAGCTGAATATCAGGAAAGGCACAACGTAAAGAAGAGGTAGGAATGGAAGACTCGACACCAGCATTGTCAACAGTGAAATCATGCTGAAGAGTAGCACCAACCAGAAAAAGAAGAGAAATATGTTTTTGTGCCGGAACACTCATAGTAAGAGAAAAACTGGGAGAATCATCTGATACTGAATGGTCCGGTAAGCGGGAATAGCACATCTGAGAATGCCAACAGGCTAACTGAAAGTGGCCATTTTCGCCACATTTGAAACACTTAGCAACACTAAAATGACAGGTGGTGCGGGAAGGAAACTTTCCACATAAACCACAGGGACCACATGTAGTCCTTGCTTAAAGTGCCTCATTGTGGGTCATTGAGGATTGGGTTTGACAGGTGCTCATCCTTTTGAATCTGCGGGGAGTCGCTGAATGACCCTTCATTTGTTCGGAACCGCGACTACACAACATGATGTGAGACGCGAACTCCGTAAGGTTATTCACATCTTGGTATTGCTCACAAACTTCACGGACATGATGGAGAGTAGGACCAGGAAGAAGAAGCGGTTTATGCAGCAACTGATTATCACTGATGCCAGCAATGAAACTGTCACGAAGCTGCGTTTCTAGCTGATCTCCAAAATCACAAAGATCAGCTTGCGGCTGGAGCTGAAGTATGAAGTCCCGAATTTCCCACGAACCTTTCAGTTGAAGCGGGTGAAACTTAGCACATTCGGCAGTTTCGTGGTTAACTGGCTGGGTACGACTGAGTACAAGATGCCTAATTTCTTCGTATTTAAGGGAAACGGGCTCCTGTGGGAAGGACGAGATCTTGATAATAGAATACGCTGACTTTTCAACAATTCTCAGGCAATGCATTCCTGTTTTCATCAAAAATTCCTCACAAGCAAAGCCCCACAATTAGAATCTTTCGAAATAATCCTCAATCTCACACACAGAGGCATTTAAATCCGGAAATTCCACACTACAGGAAAGCATGACTGTGAATGACTGCAGCGACTCCAAATATGAAATTCCAGCATGGCGAATAAATAGTAGCGATTATCCCAAGTCTGGGTGGTCAGGAGAACACAGCACCTTGAAGCACGAACCACCGGTATTTATTTACACAATCTGAGGTTTCGTGTACATACGTGTAATGATACAAAAGCATGATAATGAATAACTGCAATGCGGGCATTCACCGCAGCTGGATCGCGGCGGGTGGCATGGAAAACTTACGTCACCATCGAAGCCACGGTGCCCATCTCGGATCGAAGCCTAACTGCGTCGGCCTTCTACGGAGAGACCCATGCCGTGCCACCACTTTGGCTCACATATACAAAGAATAATAAATTTGTTTATTTGAACATTCCCGAGCTTCACGGCGTCACTTGCTCCGCCTGTGTACACCGTCAGCACGCCGTTGCGTTCCTCCGATACACATTTTACCCTACTCCAGTGTTTCGAGTTCTGCACCTTTGCGCGCTGCCAAGTATGATCGTTATCGTGCCACGAACAAAGTATCAGAGTATATGTATTCTATTCGGGAGAAGGCCATGACTTGGGAAAATCCTAAACAGTTGATTTCAGTGTCTTTCTCCTCAGTGCCCAATATCCGCGTAATCAACTGCCGTGGTCATTTATAACTTTCTCCCCACTACTTTCTGGTTTGAGGTTGCAAGACCACCTACCCATCAGCCTCAGAAGTAACATTACCCACTATACCCTTTAAATGTCATTATTCCTTTCAATTTATTGCTGCTAACTACTTCCTTTCTAGAAATACAAGGGAAATCTACGTGAGGTATTCTTCCGAAGCATCCCTGCAACGCGGCTCGACGGTTATTATATGCTCCCTAAATAACCTCACCTGTTCGTCCACATAACACTCTCTTTTTTTAACAGTACTTTTTTGTATACTTCGAGCCTCTTCCACATTCGAGCATATATGGTACCTTTTTCCAGCTGCTCCCTGCTTAGTCGTTACAGCTTTATCCACCTTGATAGATAATCATCAACGGTTAGTCACCTAATGTGTCGGATCCCAGATCCTTCCGGAGTACATAGAAAAACAACGCAGCTTGTGATGTGTTATGAGTAAGAGTTTACTGAAGGTAACAAGGCGTTATAGGAGAAAATGGTAGTCAGTCGACTTTTGGGTCACCTCGGGTAACCTTTCTCAAGACTTGTTTTTAATCGGTCCATCAAAGATTCGACGGTTAGTCACTTGCTTTATCGTCGTCTTCTTGTGCTACTCTCGTGTGCTGTTGCAAAAGCGATACATATAAAGTGGATCCGTCATCTGATTCCCGTTTTTTTATTTAGACACTCTGAGATCCATCTGCCTCAAGGTAATCAGTTCCCCCGAGATAAGTTGGTACTCTCGGGTCACCACTTTCCTCATCACCCTGACAACCTCTTGCTTGATCCGCTACTCATTTGCTACACACTTGACCCCGTCAAAATCCACCTACCAAATCTTATCACCATTGTTGTTGACTGGTCTTTTTCTTCTCAACTCTGACGCTGCATTTCGGATAGTCATCTCAGCTCCACTAGTCTTGCCGCATTGTGGCTCTGTCCCCCCCCCCTAAATAGGGCCATCAGCTGGCAGCCACCTGCCTGAAACTTTATTATTCCTGCAAGTTACTTGCACATTCTATTTCCGTATCGGCGCATATCGTACCGAAGTACCATCCGGTTCCCGTATTAACGTAGATTCACCATGACCTGCCCCTTTTTGAAGCTAACTGTTCGTTTAATTTTACCTAAGACTCCTCGGCCAGATAAAAACTCTCATAATCGCAGTGGCAATCCTCTGCCTGTGCTTTGCATTTGGCATTAATGCTGGTCTAGCATTATCCACCCACCAAATCTTACCATTGGGCTCGTTGACCGATACGCCCTATCCCCTTACCGAAGTTTCTTTTCGGGCAATATATCTACTTGAAACAAATCGGTTTGTTTGACCTGTAGTGACACTGCATTCATTCCCACAAATCATCATTTTATTGTCACTCCATGTATAAACTTTGTTTAGCGCTCCAAACCAAGCTGTTCTTGAATCGACCGCCAAGATAACATGTGCTCTTGTGAGTCCTCCCTGATCCTTTCTGGCTCTGTATTCTTTGCTCCGCAGGTTCGCATAAACACTCTGTGGCTCGACCTTGGTTTTTTGCCAGCTAGCAGAGCATCACTCGGTTCGTGAATGTACTTCGAAACCACCTTCGTACTCTATTCGTCTCGTTAGCTCTAAGAGCTCTATTGACGACCCCAAGGCGAGCTTAGCCCATAGGCAAAGTTTTTAAACTTCCTGCAGAATGTTTCGTCAGCAAGATGAGTCTGTTCCATTATCCTATTCCCATCTGTTTTTCGACTGTTTCATCCGCCAAAAGCAGTCCATAATCCAGCTGATCAACCTCATGATTTTTTGTTAAAAAGAGCTTCTTATGAACTTAAGCTCAGTTCGTTGTTTGGATGCACGAACAACGTATGCGGATATAACTCCCCTCCAGCGAAGTAAATAAACAGAACGACAGAGATTGATGATTTTTTATAGTTATATTTCATGTTTCATGTAGCCAACAGGGGATAGGAGGTAGACCAAGCTGATGATCTGAGCTGAAGATCCAGATTGTACCCTGTTTCAAGAGTCTCCTGGGTTAGGATGGTGATTACCCTCTGTGGGATGCTGCTAGGTGTACGTAAACAAGTAAACCGGAAGCTGCCAGTTCACTGAGGAAGCTAAGGCTAACCTAAGTACTCGCCTCACCAAAGAGACTGGTCAGCGTTTGTTTGACCTGTTACGTACCTCGCCGGATGACCAATGAAAGTCATCCAAATATCCCTCAGGACTTGTGAAATGTGCCCATTCTTCCGGGAAGTAGAAAATTACTCAGAAGTACGATTAAATGTAACTATGAGAAATTTAAGGTGGCCTTGAAGAAGGTTTCGCGAACAAAGCTTGCATAAAGCTGTTGGAAGGTCGGGTGCTGGAAGTGGATGCTTATGAGGAGTGGCAAGAATCTGCACGGTAGGTCTCAATAGAAATACCTATATGTGAATGAGGCGCTTCTAAGCTCTAGGCTCGCCAAAGCACTTCAACGAGTATGGTGTCCGAGTAGAGCCGATGAAATTGCTGAAAATGGCTAGGTTGTAAGAGAAGCCATTTCTAGATGCAAAAGATGTAGCATGATTTGGACAGTCCGAAATATCCTCAATACGAGTGAGCAGCCCCGAGTTCTTACACTCGGACCTAGAGCTTTCGCTGGTTTAAGTAGATGCACAGCCTGGAATGGCCGCAAAGCCAGCCAACTTATCAAGTTTACATATCTGGTGGGGCGCTTGCCACCGCCGCACGGCGCACCCCTCAGCTTATACTTTCGCATTTGTCGATGAAATCAGCCAGAAAGGACCTTGGACAGCTAACCGTGTGTATTCCCAAGGGGGGCTTGCTTGCAGATGCTGCACTCTGGCTTGAGTTGAGGGAGTGTGTCGGATAAAGTGCGAGAAGTTTCGGCGTGCACAAAAAGTACGATCCTACAAGTGATGGTTAGGGTGCTGTTCGCCGATCACCGTAGAGGCCCCCTTCGAGAAAACCGCCGGCAACGAGGGCTTAGAATTATGGGCTATATAGGAGGATGAGTGGCTTACACCTGATAACGCCGGTGGAATAAGTGAATGCTGCAGCTCCCCGTGGCTTTGAAACAGTTCGTCGGCTAGGACCGCAGCTCAAAATCCTTCGAACCTGGCGGTATTGTCGGTGGATGACATCCGGCCACCTGGCGGGCAGAACAAGCGACAAAGAAAGAGACTTGTGGGGTTACTTTAAAATAATGGCTCATTTTGAAAATAAAAACACGGTCTTGTTGTCTTATAATGAGGGGAAGAACAGCCAATTCTAGCAGCGGCGGAACTCAGGGGTCACTCGGCCGGAATAGAGATGGGAAGTACTCCGCACGGGGAAAGCATGCCCTCCCGCTTCACTGAAGTGAAAAATAAAGTAACAAAAGTACTTCTGGCCGCAAAGGTATCGGATTCATGCTCTTCTGCCCTTCAGTCAAGGCGGAATTCCCCGTTACAGCCATGGCCCGGCCCTGCGTATGGGAAACCACGAAGAAAAAAGAGCATACGAGCTAAGCCCTCAGTACTTCTACCTGACTCTGTGCGTAATGGCAAGCGTGCCGAATGAACTCTCCACATATAAGCCGCCCTCAACTCTTTTAGTTCAAAAACTTCTGGGTTTCTTGTTCCGTCTCCCACCGGCTCATTGATGCCAGACTCCTTTGCCCATAAGCACTTTCCAAAGTTTATCCATGTGAACTCTGCTACTTTCGATATCTTTCTTGTTAATACGGGGACCGATTATCACCAGCATCTTTTAACGCTTAAGAATAACACGGGGATTAAATCCCACTGACGACAACCCCTGGACACTTATCCATAAGTTGTTAACGCCCTGCCTAGTTTTTCACGCTCCTACGTTCTTTTAGCCCAAATGAAGTTTGAGCACGAGCTTCCTACGCGGCAGCCCCGGGCTTCTCCCCCCAAACGTAATGGTGCAAGGTGAAAAATATCCACACAGCATACATCACGAATATAAGCCACTCGCAGACTACCGGAGGGGAACCGAACAACCATCTACTTCCTACACATAAAAGAGGACGGGTGTTCCAATAGATACAGTATCCTACACATTCCTCTTAGGACTATATTATTTATTATTCTAACTTAGCAGTCGTCCCCACTTACACTATGTGAGTTTCACTATGTTTCCAGGTACATGACCCGCCATCGCCGTAGTAGCACTTCTCTGAACCTAGAAACCTCGAAAAAGAGAACGAGTCGAAATTATCCTATAACGTGATGCTCGCCATCAAGCACTTGCCCGTAGTCGTCTGCTGAGTTATGACCGAACTGTCACCATGATCTAAGAAAAACCCGCCTACTTCTGTGTAGCCATAATGTCACATCAGAAATTTGTTTACCCGCCTCCCTCTGAAAAGAATCCCGCGGAGCATAGAGCGCAACGTTACATCGTGACTTTACCGGCTTGCAGCCGTTTATGTACCACCAAAACTACGACTTGTTCCTGTCAGAGCACTCCTTTCTAGCTTCTGCCATCAGCACGTGACTTCAAGGTCCTGTCCACGGCATAACCCGAGTGCCACCGAGCGCTAAAATGAAGTCTCACCCTTGCTCTAATAATACACCTAGCTCATCATACGTTGCCTTCACCTGCGTTCACTTGCCCACAGCTGGAACCACTGCTGGATTGTCGAACTCTCCACTTATTCTATGCCTCAGTTACCCCCCCCCCTCAAATTGTCATTGTTGGACGTCCTTTGATAAGTTAATCGTGACCTCCAGCTGGAATATCCTCCAGACTGTCGCATTTCCAGTCTCCTTCCAGATAAAGCCGGTTACCTGGGTAGCCTTTGGTCCACTAGGTGCCACACTCGGAAAACAGCCCGGACTAAATGAGTCTGACTGATCGGACGGACTACTTTCCACGCTGGACGGCCTTGGTTCAAACTTACACTTAAGCTGACCTATGTTATGTCCAGTCTCTTACACAGCATGCCACTGCGGTTACAATAATGCTACCCGGGTTACAAGCCACCATACCAGTTTAAACGGACCGCAAGGCGGATTCTCGACGCCAAACGACATCACGCACCGCCCCAACAGCTACTCCCAGTGCACCCTCCAATCGGTTGATGTGGTTCTTAAATCATGGCCGGAATCCTACCACTGCCCTTGGATTATCAAACTACTTTCCCAACTTCACCAACCAACGCAACCTTAGCCCATTTCTGCCTGATACCCAACCATTTTCCTCGTCAACTACTAGTTGGGCCTGGTGAGCCAGCTAATGCTCGGGCCTTAGTTCATTCCTACGAAGCAGCATATGCTGCTTCAACAGCACTCTGTATTCCTTGTGAAGTATTTCTCTCCATGCTTACCTCCAAATTAAACGTCGTTCTCTCCATATTGCAATGGAATCGCCTAAAAATGACAACCTAAATAGACTTATTCGGCCTCACAGGCTCCCTCCTTCCTCAGGTTTCCAAATCACCTTCCACCGACCTAGGGGTTTGTCCATAAGACAACGGTGAAATACCAATCAATACGCCCCTGACACCGTTCACTGATAACCTGACGTTGGTTCTACTCTCCATCGTGTCCGGATACTCACTGGTAAAAATCTTCCCCCGGTCTTTCGACATGGATCCTTCGGGCTACCAGCCGTGCGTCCACGCCCTTCTTTATGCACTTCCAGATTTTTCTTTGATCTCATAGTGAGCCATGGTTCAACCCATCTTTGCATAATTGTCCGAATAATCCCGCGGGGCACATGGAGAATAGCACAAGGTGGCGAACATGCTCGTTTTCAGTGATTTGTAATCATGCCTTTACGTCGTTTTATATGAACGGTGTTAGGTGAACAAAATAGAAATCAAGATTAGGCCATGAGTCAAAATTAAGTGGGGGAGAGGGGGTCAAATATCACATGCGTGATCTCGATCCGTCTCTGAAAGGTGAATGGGTGTCTGCGGTGTCATTAGTCGGATCAAAGGATCTGTAGTTGATTTGTACACACCGAATCCTCCCCGCAATATACTAATGTTTTAACCAGCAACTTTGCTTTTGACAGACTCACCACAAAGCCCCGCTCCCGAAATTGAAACGGCTTTGCGCTCCCCGCGTTAGCCGCTCTTACTTAAGTCAATATAAACATTGTCTGTTCCTATAGTGCTGTTAGTGAGATGTTCAAACCCGACCTTTGAAACTTGTGAATATTTCTTATGGTCGTGAAGAGCTGTACTCCGTGATCAAGCCTTGTGCAAGCTTCTCGACCCCAGTCAATAAATATTCCACCATCGTGATTATTATTATTATTATTATTATTAATATTGGCGTTAAAAAAGAATTGACAACACGGGTCCCCAGGGAAGAAAATAGAAAAAAAGCAAAATCAAGAACAGATATATATTTATATGATGCAAGACACTGGGGAGAGATGCGGTAGCTGGCTACCCAACCCAAAATACGTCGTAAGTTTAATTCAGGAGGTAGGAATTCCCGCGGCATGCGGCGAAGGCATCTGCGAGGTTTTCTGTCCGCTCACTCCAGTGAATGGCCTAGCACAGATTCAGCCTGGCGAGGAGTTGTTTCGGTCAGTCTATCCGATACTTCAAGTATCCAGCCTATGGCTTCCGGAGGGCAGTTGGGTTAGTGTCGTTAGCGAACGGGCATTTTGAAGTCCATGCTAGGTCCTCTAAAAGTGCAGGCTTTCAGTGATTATGTCCGGAAGGCGACGGATGAGCAGAACATCGACAAAGCTGGGTACTTATTGAAGGAAATGGTAGATGTCCTCAGTCTGTAAAATACCTAAGATAGGCAGCCATAGCACAGGGTAAAAAAGAAATTTTCCCCCTTAAAAGGTTTAATTTTTTGCTTGTGGGATCCAGTGTACCGTATCTGAGAAATTACCGGGTTTCTTGATCACTCGTTCACTATTTGTAGTTGGCTGAGGCGGCTCTGGGTTGAGGGCTGCATCAGGACGGCCAGGTAACCGGGTCAGTGGCATTGGTAAGCTCGGTCTTTGAGATGCGGGAGAAGCTGGTGCCGGTCCTGAAGAATTCTATGGGGTGAAATTGGACGGAATGGATTTTGCCAGAAAAGCTGGTTTAAGCCGGTCCATGATAGCAATATCCTTTCTGCCGTTGTGGTCGATAAAGAATGTCTTCTCTAGGCGGCTTAGGGTCCTCAAGGGGGCCGGAGTAGGCTTGTTGCGGAGGGGCGCATGACTCTGTCCTAAGGAAAACGTGCGTATAGTCTTGGAGGTTTGGGGGTAAGGTAACCGTCGTGTTTTGTTCGCGAGCCGCGGGAAGGTGCAACCTACGCTCCTGGTGCGTTAACTCGGCGACATAATCAGTGTGATCAAAAGTGACGATGGAATTCCGGGCTACCATGTCACCAGGAAGTCAAAGAACTCAACCGAATGTGAGTTCGGTTGATGTGGTTTGTAGGTCTGCATTCGGGGAGTTGCTGCCGCCCTAAAGTACCGACGGTAACTATTTACACTGCTGTGGGTTTTTGTGAGCTGCTAAAGCCGCGATGAGTTGCCGAGGAAAACCTTTTACCATTTCGTTTGCTGACCGGCGCTGGGCTGTGTTTTGAATGCTACGGTAGCCTGAACTTTTCACAAGACCGCTGAAGGCTTCCTCGAAGTGTGAGTCGCAGTCTATGGCAGCCACGACTGGACAACCAAATGCAGCAACCCGATCTTCTAAGAAAGCCTGAGCGACTGCTTCCTTAGCTGCTTTGTTCAGAGATACAGCTGACGGCCACCTTGCGAAACAATCTTCGCAAGTAAGAAAATATGTGCCATCCTTTCACGGAGGCAGCGGCCTTACCAGGTAAACGTGCTCGTGTCAAAAGCGTAAGTCGACAGCTGGAAATTTTGATGACAGTTTTTTGTGTGCTTATGAGCTTTCACATGTCGACACTCGACGCAGGCTCTGGCCCATGCGGCCACAATGCTTTTCATGTTTTGCAAAACATAACGGTCACCGACAAGTCTTGTGGAAGCCTTTATACTGGAATGGGAAAACCGTGTCACCAAAAAGCAGACGGCACTACTCGCCTTAGGTGGCCTTTTGACATACCACACAGTAAGCAACCTTCGGCCAAAGGGGTGGGAGCCGACTGGAGCCGCGGCGATAAAGTGCTACGGAGCAGCTCTATCTCCGAATTGTCTGTTAGGGTGGACGAGATAGTTTCCAGTTGATCGGGCCAGAGGTTCTGAGGTCCAGGTTGTGAATGCTGGATAATGCCTCTGCGACAGGATTTTTGACGCCTGAGATAGGACGTACAGCACTCGTGACTTAAGAGATGCAATCCAGATGTCCAGACTCTCCGAAATAGTATGTCTTTGGCGGCTGGCAACGCGTGGACAATCGGTTTATGGTCAGATGTGGACAGTGAATTCTCTGCCCCCTGAGAAGAGTCTAAAGTGACGGATGCTCAGGTAGATAGCGGGGTTTTTTGCGGCCATCGGTGCTACACATGAATCCCGCCGGTTGTAGATTTTGGAGAAAGATTAAAATTGTTGCCATGTGCAGGCTGAATATTGCTGCAGTACAGCGCCCAAGGCTTTGTCAGATGCGTCGGTGGCAGACTCAAAAGGGGAAGATGTCTTCAGATGTGACAACGACTTAACGTTGCCGATGGCCTGCTTCGGCACAGAGGATGCTTCTCATGCGGGTCCTATGAATGCCAGCTGCCTCGCCCAGCCTTTCAACAGATCCGTGAGCGGTTGCATTGGGTGGGCGCATTGTGGAATTAAACGCCGATAAAATTTGACTAATCCGTTGAAAAGCCATAGTTGCCTGAATGAGGCAGGTTCTTTTAGTTTGAAATGACTTGCACCTTATCCTACAGTGGTTTAACACCTGTGAAAGTAACCGTATGGCCTAGAAGTTCGATGGCCTTGAGGCCTACTACACACTTGTTCACGCTGACCGTGACGTGTTGGGATAGGCGGTGGCAATGCGTGCGTAGATGTGCTAGATGTTCTGCCCTGGACGAGCCTGCAATCAAGATATCGTCCAGATAAGTGAATGCAAAGTCCAAGGCAATGCTTACCATATCGATGAAACACTGGAAGGGTAATGCCGAGCTGCTGAGTCCAGACGGCCTTCGTGTAAACTCGAACGGACTGAAAGAAATCGTTACTGCAGTTTTGGGATATCTGCCTCAGCTTTTGGAATTTGGTTATATGTCCGCACTAAATCTACTCGACTGAAAGTTATCTCACCGGCCAAACCGGCCGTGGGGTCCGCGATGTGCGGAATGGGATATCGGTCAAGCTTATTTGCTCGGTTGAGTGAGCGATGGTCTCCGCACCGTCTCCAGTCCTCAAGCCACTTCTTCGGGACCATGCGTATGAGTGACGCCCACGGACTGTTAAAGAGCCGAATAATTCTCAAAGACAGAGTGGTGGAACCCGAAGTGGATTACACGGATCCTGTCTAGAGCCAATCTGCCGCGTCAAGTGCAGACCGGGTGTAAGTAAGTTCTCTCAAATCGAGCAAGGCGTAGCCAATTCGAACGAATCCAAAACCAGAACAAGTACAGATGCATACCAACCTCAAGTACGCGGCCAAGTAGACTTCACGGCAAAACCCAAAGGTTCAAAGCCCCGTGGCCCAAGCACGACAGTCAGAAACGATTCCAGGCCAAATTCAAATGTCTCATATGGATAAATAAACATGAAAAAGTGTGGTAAATGGACGTGCTTTGCAAAGTTATGTCAAATATAGTCAAATTTACAAAACACGTAGAACATTTGGGAGGATTTCCAGTATTTATTCCTAACACCGGGAGCCCTTGTGTGAAGAGGTGGTGCGCCTTATCTGTGCTGGTTACAGGCTAAACTTTAGGCGGACAGCATTAGGATACTTTCCCAATAAACCACCGGGTTCTGGTTTGGAAGTGGGAATTAGCGCCAGAATCGTTGGTGATTGAGCTTCGGTCAGAGGGCCAACCACGAAACCCGACGCTACTAGATCTACGAGCCGTCACTAACCGGGATGGGCTACTAAATCATGACTTCCTTAAACGTTCAAGGCTAAAATAGCTTGACGCACTTCAGCGACGGAAAAAACCCGCGGAAAAAGACGGCTCAGGCCAACGTCTACGGGGAGGAATGGGCTGTCGTTTTTGGGATCGAAGAGCCCTTGGGACATGCATTGTCAGGGCTGTAGAAAAGGCAGTGGACCGTTTTTAAACTGGTACTGTACTGACCTGCTCTTCAGTGTCGATCAAGAAAAGCATGTTAGCTTTCTTGTCTTTCATGTAGATGAAGCAACTATGAACAGGGGAGCCGGCAGAGCTTGTCTCTTTCATCTGGTCGGAGTGCAAATTTCAGGGCTTTTTGCATTTGCGAGCTTCAGATTCGAGACGGCGGCGAAAGTAACTCTCGCCGGGCTGGCAATTCGGCTTAACGGCACAAATGGTAAAACGCCGGCTAACTGAGCTTTATTTCCGAAAGATGCCAAGAATGAACCCCTGCTGTTCAACCCCTTGACTCAAAAAGCGAACCTTCCGAAGTAGCCTCTGAAAGTCAGAGCTGCCCCTGGGTGCAACGTGGTGGAAAGTTTAGGATGTAGGGTTGAAGGCCACAACAAGTGGAGCGGCAGTAGCCATGCTGAACGCGTAGGACTCTGTGGCAAATGAGTTCGCATCCTCGAGGACTTTCTCCGCAGCCTCTGAACACTAATGTAAGCTGTTGATTTGTATCAAAACAGCTTCTATGCTTTGGGTTTACGGTGGGAGTCGTCGCATCCATGGTTAACGCAGGACCGCACCGCCCATGGACATCGTACCTATTACTGAAAGCGTTTTACTTAGCAAATGTGAGACCTGAGTACAGGAACCGCACTCTGGCGTTTGCCAAGGAAAGGTGTCGGATACAGCGCCAAGGTTGCAGCTTGAGCGAAAAATACAGTCAAATAAGTGCTAGATAGGGTGAGATCGGCTGATCGCTATACCAAAGGCTCTGCCTCCAGTAGCCAAAATTATGATAAGCAACCCACCCGAAGGGATCCAGTACGATATACGGCGGTGTGCCATACTCGGGAGACTTTGGATTTCATCAGAACATCGACTAAAACAACTGATGTCCCGCAACAATCTCGGTGAAAACGGCACCCAAACACGGACTCAACTTCTCCGTTTTATGCGGGGACAGTTCTCTACCCTCAAAGTTGATGATACTCTGTTACGCCTGTTTTTATTGCAGAGCTGTTCAGTAACAATTAAGCCCTATTAACGGTTCTTGGTAATAAATCGACTTTAGATGAATTAGAGGAGGCCCCTGACCGAGTACGAACACGTGTTTTAACCTCTGCCCGTCACCTGGCTGAGGACCCGGGAGTAGACCAGGTTAACGAGAAAATCGAATTGTCCACCGGAGATAACAGGTTTAAAGAGTAGCGATCAAATTCTGCATCTCACAGGGGGAGCACCCCCAACCCTTCACAGTGCCGTGGCCCTGCAAACCCCGGTGTCTAGTGATGGTACTGCAACCACGGTGTAAAGCAAAATAATGTTCCATGCCTTGCTCGTATCAGTCTGACTACCACGAAAACGCTGGGGCGACCGGTGCAAAGAAAGTCCGGGTCAGGCTTTTCCGCCCACAGCTGCTTAATTTTTGGGACCTACAGAATAGCCAAAACATCGTTCCCGAAGGACAACTGAGCATGGCTAAACACTATTCGTCCTTATACCACGGACCGCCTAAGTTATTCAAACTCGGGTTGGCCACAGCTAATAAGACACAGATAAAGACTTACGGTAAGCCTTCGCTCACTCTGAAATTGATTTACGCCGTATTGTACAACGGGTATTTATTATCGCCGACCTACCTCAATCGATTGCTCGCTCCGACTTTCCCCGACGTTTAAACGTCACCGTGGATTCGCTCGGCCCTCTCCTTGTGGATAAAGCCATCAAAGTTTCTACTAGAGGCAAAACGTCAGAGAATCCATCACTCCCTCAAGTCCCTATCGCCCTTGTCTTTATTGATCACTGCCAGAAGCACTCGCTCGAGATTTCTGGGTGACCCCTGCCTACCAGAGTGCTACCAAGGGGGTCTACAGACTTGCCTCGCCATATGGTCACAGTTTGTCCGCTGGCTCATTGGTGCGCCAGGAGCTTAGCGCCCAGAAAACCAAACATAGCCAGAAACGACTCCTGGCACATGCTGGGTCTTGGTATTACGAAGCCATCTTCGAGCCCGTAGGCCTCTCCACTACACGTGATGCCAAAAAAGTCTGTTGACGATTGGAGACCTTGTGGTGACTATGGGACAACAAACAACATCCTTACACTTCGTCGCCACCCCTTTCAGTATATCCAAGACCTTATGACAAGATGAGACGGTTGTGGGATTTTCTGCCACGTAAGTTTAGTTCGCGCTCTCGATCAAACCTGCCCCGGTTCTAGTGACACTTCAAAGGCAGCTGTAATCACGTCGTTTGGCCTATTTGAGTTAATCCGAATGCCATTTGGGCTTAGCCGTAGGACACAAACATTCGAGCTTTTTATAGATCAGGTCTCCCAAAGTTCAGAAGGGATTAACACTTACTTAGATGGAGTCCTGGTAGCCACGCAACCTCTGACGACTACACCTTGCATTTAGGAACACGTTTCAAACGTTTGTCACAGCATGAGGTACAGTCAACGCCGCGAACTATTCGTCTGGCCAAGAGAGCTTTGCTCAACTTGGTTACGATGCATCAACCACGGGAGTTTCACCCTTGAAAGATAAAGTGCAGGCGCTTGTCATATATCCCGGGCCTTTGTTCTTCAACGTACCTGTACAATTCGATGGTTCGGTCAGCCTCATCCTTCATTTTATTTCCAAGTGCACCCAGTTGGTGTGGCCTGCCACCGATTTACCAAGCAACAAGAACAAGACAATGGAATTTTTCCAGAAATCCCTTTCTGCCTCTGTCGAACCGACACAGGTTATTTTCTACATGGCTGCCGTTTCACATCTCCTACCGTAAGCTCCCTTGGCACTGTCAACCAACTCTTTGGAAGTAGCTGTTGGTGCTTTTCCAAAAGAGGTCAAAGCCACACGGAAACCCATGGCATCCTTCTCCAAACCTTAGCGCCCAGCCGAATCTAGACAAAGCACGTTCGGTGAGGAACTTCTCGCAGCCTACCTGGCCACCCATCTTTTCCGGCAAGTGCTACAGGAGATGAAATTCACCGTCTTCATGGATATCAGGCTACTCACCTTCGCTACGCGGTCAGTTACAGAGAACCCCATCACCTAGATTACGTCGCCCAGTTTACAGAGGATGTACGACACGTGTAGGGTTACATCAATCCAGTGATAAATGCTCTTTCTAGCATCCGTCTGATTAAACCAGCTGATGACACTGACTTGGCAGCCTTTGCCTCGGTGCAGGTACTTGGCCCAGGAGTCGAAAAGCTTCACCACAGCAGCTCTCTTCTACTTGAACCCTGCGTCGGAAGGCGAGATCTTGTGCGACGAGTCGTAAAGTACTCCCCGGCCACTAACACTGAGTTCAGGAAGAGCTTCTTTAGAATGCTGCACGGGTTATCACACCCCTGCGCATTAGCCTTCGTTAAGCTTGTGACTGCTCCGGAGGACACTCTCTCTCAGCTTCTGCGATCGCGTTCGTCGAAGTCAACGAGGAGAGACCTTGAAGTGCCAACCGCGTGCATTCACACAGGGCCTGAGTAAAAGACCGCACTTTGGCGTGCGCCGGGAAATGTATCAGATATAGCTCTGGCTGTTGCTGCGTATGCAAAGCTTACGGTCCAACAAGTGATAGATAGAGTGAGATCGGTCAATTGCCATAATTGAGCTTTTTGTACGGCCAAAAATAAATAAAAATAAAGGTGAGTAGGAACGTAGTTGGATAGAATGCCAGCGATCTAAAGTACACAGGCGCACGAAAAATTCCCTCGAAATTTTTCACCACACAAGATGCACGTTTTCATCATGTATACGTTGATTCAGTAGGCCATCTGCCCATAAATTAGGGATGGACTTACTTTTTATCATGTGTTATCCGTGTTCCGGGGTAGGCCGAGGCGATACACTTGAGTGACTACTCGTCCAAAACCACAGTGCGTGACTTCCTAGAACGAGGATGAACTCAGTTTGGAAGCCCTGTAGTTCCACCGACGTAACACAAATTCAAAGAATAATAAATTAGTTTATCTGAATGCTCCTCGAGCTTGAAGGCGTCAATCGCTCCGCCTGTGTACACCGTCAGCACGCCGTTGCTCTCCTTCAATAAACATTTTACCCCACTCCACTGTTTTGAGCTCCACTCCTTTGCGCGCTGAACAGTATAACAGCTACCATACCACGACCGGAGGACAAGCTACAGACTTTATACGATAGCAGTTCCCGACTTAATTTGAAAGAAACCATAAGTCCCGCCACTGTTACCAGCGATCGATGAATCGATTTCCAAGTTTAGTTCGCCTCCCTGATGAGCGTACGGAGATGCTAACGAGCGAGAACTACGGCGTACTGCCCCGAAAATCGTAATATCCAAGGCTGTTGGGCGAACTTTGAGCTGACTGTGAGCTAAAATGACTCCTTATACGTGCTGGGAAGCCTGCACAGAGGTTACTGGAATTCCATGGGGAACATAAAATTAGGAGTACGATTATGAGAACTAGTAAATGGAAGAGTACCGGATACGCGTAGCAGATGGGCGGCAGTAATGGAGAAACCGGTAGTGCGCTCCAGATAATCTTTGTCGACCCACCAGTACCAAGATATTTGATGATACGTACTTAAGTTAAAAATGTGGCACTTCTTGTCTTACTGGAGGCTGTTGTGCCCGGGCGGTGCGGCGCCGGATCTCTATGTTCCCTGCTGATCTGATGTGCTGTCCGAATTTTCTATGATGAAAGATGATTCATCGATCATAATGATAACTAATGTGCCTTCTCACAGTTTATTTTAACCCCGATATATTGCTAACTCTCAGTTTATGGAACTCCTTCTATTTACATGCATATGGATGTAGACGTGTACACATTTGTAGTTTATTTGATATTTTCCTATTTCATTCATTATGGTTGTTTTGAAACATGAACTCTCATATGTCCATCTGTTTTGTTGAAAACAGTTTCCAATCAAAGTATTTTTGAGACCTCCGAGTGAAAATGTTCTGTTGTCCAACAACTCCTTGGGTGTTACCGTCTCATCTTTTTACCTCTGGATATTTCAGACTTGGTACCCAAGTAACAGAAGAACGATGAACATGTTCTAATCATTCTGAATGAAGCAGCCCTCAAATAGCCCCTTTGTACGCGCTTCCATCATGCTATTTTCACAATGAACTCAAAGAACTTCACAAACGGTTTCTCTAATCGGTGGGCAATTAGTGATTTCCATCGAAAGGATGGGAAATTGACAAATAGACCAAGAAAAGGGGTGTTGATGTGGACTAGGAAATGAAGAGCTACCCAGTTCCGGAAAATTTTTTCGAATGTTTGGCTAACCCGAGGCTATAGTGACTGTCAGCCGCAATCATAGTTTAAAAGCATTTATTGTTTAGCTGAACGGTCTCTCAAGTGCGGTTACCATTTGACCGTTGCTCTTGCGCACGCTTCCACACATGCTCTCAAATACACGCCAGCCATTATCTCTCCCAATCGCCTTCTCGTTCTCACGGGCCGTTATGAGTACCGTTCTAGTTGGCGTATTCGCACAGTGCCGAGCATTAGAGTAACGTTCAGGTGGTCCAGGCAGTAAAAGGACGGAAAGTGACCTTCATTAGGGGAACCGCGAGGTAAGATTTAGCGGCCTCAAAACTGGTGAGCCCGACGTGATCCCCAGATCGTGTGAGTTTCCTGGTTTTCCGCCTTTCAATGCCCCGTCTGCGCAAGACTTTGAGTGTTTTATTACTCCCCTTTCGCTGATGTCTTACGTCGGTTTCTCTAATTGGTTTCCTCCATACATTTTTGCGGCACATAGTTTGCCGAAATGATTTTTCTAAATTGTATCCCTTGCAGTGCATCTCACTTTTTTCTCCATTGTCTCCCGCCACCACAGTTTCCTATACCAATTTTTAGTAAATCTCACATATATCTGTCGGCTTTCAGATGTCGCCACCTGGACCAGTCAAATTCTTTATTTGACCTTGGCTTCCAAATTTACCGGGCATCATCCTGAATTCGCCCTTGGGCTCGTTTAAACTCCCTGCCTTCTTCTTCGGTGCACATACATTTATTATATCTTTATCCCCTTTTAATCTCCCTTCTCAGTCTACCAATCCTATTTTTGTCATGCATATTTCTACGTTCATATGAACTTTGTCCGTCCATTCTACGGCTTGTAAAAATTTTATCGTACACCTGGCACTGTTCGAGGGCCTCCGAAATGAATCTTTATTATTATTAATATTATGTACGCTTTTTTTCGTTCATTTCTTTTCCCGTCTTCGTTCAATAAGGCAACCGCAACATCCGCAGAGAGGAAATCTTGCCCAGACCCCACTGTTGGGGAGGCCACGCTGCGCATACCAGCATTCACCTCTGCCGATCCAGAACTCTGATTTACGATGGTCAAGTTGGAATTCAAAAACTTCCGTAAAACCAGCGACGCCGGCTGTTTCGGGTGGGCAGCAGGCCGCCTCCGTCCGGAGGTCACAATTCAAGTAAGGGAAGTAATAATCTCTTCCCGAAGCTACGAGGCTTTGAAGGAGGCCTTCCTTGCCCGCACAACCCCAAGGCAGGACCAAAGTATGCAACAACTCCAAAGCTTTGAGCTTGGAAGCAGGAAACCCTCTGAGCTGCAGTGTGAGATGCTGCCCTTGTGGACACCAACGGTAGGCGAGGGCCCGCTCTTGAGAGAACTTTGGCTGCAGATTTTGCCGCACAGCATTCCAGATTTACTAAGTGCCACGCATTATTGCACGCTAGAGGAAGCTGCAACCACAGGTGACGGCCCTGTATCACAATACAACCCTGCTGTCGCCGAAGTAAACAGTTCCGCCGTCACCAAGGTACCTGCCTTGCCAACATCTAGCAATCTCGCATCAGGTTTGTCTAGAGCTGACGCGAACATGCACTGCCCAGCTGTGAGTAGAAGTGGGTCTTAGGAGCGGTGCTGCACACGCTTACATAGGCGCCCTAGTCCGTCACTGCGACCAAGTTTCGGCCCTTCAAAAACTGGGACCTGTAACTACCACAGTAGCTTCCGTGAGAAAGCCAAAGGAGGAAAACCGGGGTGTACGTTTCCCGGCGCTCATCAGGGAAACTAAGCACCGGCTTGTGGTGACGACCCAAGAGGCCGGGTATCAGGCCAGCAGTCGCCTTTTAAACTCGAGAGAGAGCACTTGAAATAATATGCCTCAGTGTGTGTCGTCCCCGACAGAGATGTCACAGTGGCACACCGCAGGCCAAAACGCTACCCGTGACCAGTGGTACGCTATCTCAACATTTGGCCATTGGCTGCTCACCTTAAACTTGGTTCTAATGCGTAGCTTTTGTTAGGGATTCATCATCATCAGGTCCCGCACCCCATTCTAGGCCCTGACTTCCTGCAACACTTCGGCTTGCTGGTTGATGCACGGCGGCGCAGGTTTGTGGATCGTCAGACCTCTCTCGCGGTCGCTAGCTATAACCCGCGGGTGAATCGCATCACGCCTAATTACGCACAACCACAGGCACACCAACCTCATGGCAAACTCACTACGGCCTACCCAGCTGTGTCTCAGCAGGCCGAGCTCCTCCGAGAAGTGACCTTTAATGTTACTCACCATATCGCCCCCGGTGTTCAGCAGGCCACATTGGTTAGCATCAGACAAGCTCCTTGTTGCACGGGCCGAATTCAAACTTGCTAGAACTCGGTTTAATACAACCTTCTAGTAGCTTTTTGGCTTCCTCTCCTAATATGGTCCCTAAGCCTAGCAGTGATTGGCGATCCCGTGGTGTTGACAGAGTGGTTAACGAAGTCGCCTTCCCTGACGAATACCCCATTCTCCATATAAAGGACCCCACTCCGCCTTTATCAGGTTTCTCCGTCTTCTGGCATATCGACTTAGCTCGTGCATAAGTCCAGATCCCGGCAGCAGGGCCGATATTCCTAAGACTGTCGTCACTACTTATTTTAGGCTATTCGAGTCTCTGCGCATGCCTTCTGGACCAAGCAACGTATTCCAGACCTTACAGTGGTTCATACGCGGGGCAACCCGTGGTTGAGAAAATGTCTATGTATTCCCCAATTAGATCTTGGTAGATAGCTCTTCGCGACAAGCTTGCACCGCAAACTTACGGGCACTTTTCGAACACCTTATCCAGCACAGCGTTACGATCAATATCGCGAAATGCGAATTAGGCTGGCTAATACCACCTCTGTAGGACATTCCACTGCATCCTCAGGTAGCCCTCCTCCACCAGATAAAGTTTCCGCTATTGGCAACCATCTGAACTCCGGCCTTTTTTCCGGTTGCGTCAACTTGCCGGCATGGTGGATTTCTACCGCCGGTTCGTTCCCCACTGTGCGGAAGTGATGCAACCTCTCACCGACCTGTTGCTCGGAGGTAAGCGGAAGTTCGTGTTTCCAGACATGGTACAAGTCGCATTTGCCTTGGTCAAGGATGCTGCCGCCAATATAACACTCCTTATCTACCCCGATCCTTTGGCACCCATTTCGGTAGGAACGGATGCCTCGGACACAGCGGTTGGAGCAGTACTGCAACAATTCGTAGACGATTCTTGGCGACCTTTAGCATTCTCCTCTATCCGCTTACAACCCTCCGAATCTAGGTACAGTATATTGGTAAGGAGTCATTGGCCATCTAGTCAGGCACCCTCCATTTTCGACACGCACTCGAAAGCATTTCATTCACGGTGTTTACAGATCACAAGCTCCTAGACAACGCGCTGGATTTAGCCTCCGACGGTCACTCATCACGCAAGGTTCGCCACTGAGACTTTGTCTGATATTTTGAAGCGGAAGTACAACACATCTCTGGGGCACTCGATCCCGTCACCGACCTTTTATCACGCATACAGTCTATCAGCAACACCTAACATCGACTTAAACGCAATAGCACATGTCCAAGCTACGGACCCTGGCGTCGAGCAACTTCGACAAGAAGGCCCCTCGAGCCTGACGACAGTACCTATTCCAACTTCCCGGAATACCATCGTGAGCTGTGTGTCACAAGGTTGTCCTGAGCTTGTGGTTCCTGTCGCCTATAGTTGTCCTGCTTTCTTAACTTTCCATAAACTGGTTCATCCAGGTGCGATTGCCGGGGTGAAGCTGGTAGATGAGGGCTTTGTTTGACACAATGTCAAGCGAGATGTCCGTCAATGGGCCTACGCTAGTCTGCGGTGTCGACGTAAGTCCCATAGGCACACTAAGACGGCGCTAGCCGGGCTTTCGGCACATGAAACACGTTTTCATCATGTGAAAGTCGATTCCATAGGACCACTTCCACCTTCGCTTGGGTATGCCTACATACTCACACGTGTGGATCATTCAACTCTACTAGCCGCGGCCATTCCTATCCCTTGTCTTAATTCGGAGGAGGCCGCGAAAGATTTTCTGACCGGTTGGGTTAGTCACTTCGGTTGCCCGGCAACAGTGACAGACGATAGTGGTCCCCACCCTTACAGCGCTTTCGGCAGCCTGCTTGTTACGCCGGTTAAGAAGACAGCCTACCACCTTCAGGCCAGGGGCTTAGTGGAGCTTTTCCACCGGCAGTTAAAAGCCACCTTTCGGGCAAATGGCAACCAATTTTGAAGTGGAACCCCACCATTAGCACTTTTGAGCCTGCAAAGTACCGCTAATGATAAATTTCACACAACATCAACCCTACTAGCATATGACTGTACACTTCGTCTGCCTGAAGATTGGGTAGCCCCTCACCATCTGTGACTTCCGACTACGGCATCTATGCTCAGCACCTTACAAGACACATGAGAGTGCTCAAGGACAGTCCGCAGTGCGAACGACACCGTACAGTTGATGCCTCAGCTGCTTGAAAAACGGCTACTCAGGTATCTCTTCGCGTCGACGGTGTTCAATCACCACTACAATCACCATGCACCTGCCTTTTTCGAGTGAAAAAACGTAGGGCACAAACATCTGTCACAGACACCAGCGGGCGACTTGGCACGGTATCCATTTACCGCCTCAAACCTGCCGTCATAGAATGCTAGCGACCCGTCCAATTTACACCTGCTCGAGCTGCTCAGTAAACAGCCTCTAGTGGGTAATTACTCAAACCACCCACACTTACACCTATTGATAACCCGGAAGTTAGTCCGTCAGTATCTCTAACCGTACCCGCAACACGATGTGGCCGTCGTGATCGGAAACTGCGAAATCTGGTCCTTTTCGCCGAATTCGTGACTGTTTTTACCACTGATTCTTGGCAGTGAGTTGGGAAGTTCGCCACGGGTTCACCAATCAACAGTCTCAGGAAACTGGAATCCATGGTGGTAGTTTTATTTTTTTCTCGTTCCCTAGAGAGTACAGCAAAGCCGAACGTCCTTCGTGTGTTTTTATCGAGGTCCAACATCCGCCGGCGTCCCCAGGCCCTATTTTCTCCCAGTATGGCTTGCCTCCTCCCAGATGGATTCACACGGTCACACTGACTTCATCCGTAGACTTGCTGACTCCAGTGCACGTCCAAGAAGCCAAACACTCACTGCAGAACGGGAAGATCGGTCAGCGTGATACTGGAGACGAAAACCTGAGACCATTTTGGATGGACCTGAGGCGGCATCTTTAGGCCCGTGAGCGCATAAGACCGGTTGGCTCCAAAACACCTTTGGACCAAAGCTCATTAGATCTCGAGGAAGCAGGAGCCTTTAAACTCACCAGCAGTCGTTCGACGCCACCAGCAATATAAAATGCAAGCTACGAGAAGTTCCTAGACCATCATTACTTCCGGTGCACTTCCAGGCTCAAAGCCCAAGTCCGTCGGATTTATAGGAGGAGGCCCCTGTGGCAACAGCCATCATCAATCATAATTCAAAAGCATTTATTGTTTAGCTGAACGGTCTCTCAAGTGCGGTTACCATTTGACCGTTGCTCTTGCGCACGCTTCCACACATGCTCTCAAATACACGCCAGCCATTATCTCTCCCAATCGCCTTCTCGTTCTCACGGGCCGTTATGAGTACCGTTCTAGTTGGCGTATTCGCACAGTGCCGAGCATTAGAGTAACGTTCAGGTGGTCCACGTAGTAAAAGTACCGAAGAACACCTTTATTGAGGAATTCACGAAGTAAGGGTTAGCGACCTTAAAATGCGCTTCCAGTGGGACGCAGTTAGAGCTGCTCAATGTGGCCCAAGGTAAGCCAAGCTGGAAGCGCGTTAGACGTGCAGCTTGGGATCTGACCGCTGGCGGTTTGTTCAAATGTTTCCATGGACCACTGAACGCCTCTTTAATAGCTCATGCAAACCCCGCATTGCACGAGACTCTCCATTTTCATCTTGAGAAGTATGCGCAGTTTATTGGAAGTCGACCTGCATTCGACACCGTAAGATTTATCGTTAAGTGTCCTTTTCGGTTGCCTAGGAAACTGGCTGCACCACAAAGTTTGCAGCATTTTAACTGTGCTGATTAAACCCAACGCCCATCTAGCGTATGCGTAACCTGCGAGCAGCATCGACTAGAAAGGAGAGTATATCAGTGTGTGTGCCTAATGAGCTGTACATGTGAACACATGTCTTCTTGCGAACGAACAGCACACACCACTCGCTTCAGGCTCATAATTCGGGACCTCATCAACTTCTAGAGCGGAAAGAATAGCTTTGTCTTCACGCTTATGGGTGAACGGTAAACGGATTTTATAGACAAAAGAAGATCGGCTTTCGAGGTTGTGGAGAAGCCATTGGATTCATCGAAACTATGTGCAACACCTACTGCCATAACAGCACCTGGGTCGACAGCATAGGCAAACACGGATCCAACAAAGCTCGACACCCTGGTGCAAAGCGACCGTCGAGGTAGGGTCGTGCGAAGACCCGTACATCCGTAGACACTGTTTCTGTTATGCGTAGACGCAAGTGGGATTTTATTGTAATCACTTATTTTTCTGAAAAGAACCCTAGTAGAATCCAGCCCATTCGTAACATCGGTTTTCGGTCGGCTTTCGGCCGGCCTGCTTAGTAGCCGTTTTACGAAGAAAGCTTATGTACGTGTGGAACGGGGAAACACTGAACCGTCATGGGAATACGAGAATATTATTTAAATGCGATAGCAAATAGCCTTACGTTAGCTGGTAGGCTTTGTTCAAGTCGATCTACGTCGGCAACATCGCCGTTGTACTTGAGATTTGATAGCAGTGGTCCCTTAGCGGCAACCCGGATTGTTCCTACCCAACACGTTTTTTTAATTGCGCCCCCTCCTCGGCGATGCGCTGTTTTTGGGAAATAACGAATTGATCTACCAATGTTAAAATTTCGTCATGCTAATGGTGTATTGTGCATTGTGCATTCAAACCCGTCAAATAATGTGGAGTATTGCACCAAAGAAATTGATGCCTCTGTTACGTTTTATGTGACAACGAAGTTTATGTTGCACCCGTAGGATGCTAAAAATGTAGGCGTGAAATGCACAGTTGCTTAACGATGTTAGTTGTGTACAAACTTCTAGTTTCCGCATAGCATGCTTGGGAGGTAGTCCTTTAGGCTGCTTATCGATGTCATTAATCATAATTTAACATATCGGGAAAATGTTCCAGTTGGACTTTCAGCCGGAACTCTAAACTACTAATGGTAGTTTTGTGTATAAAAGTGAAACTTTGTCTTATAAATAATGTAATAGGCATTGTAACACATGTTTGGGCAACGCGTAGCCAACTTCACAACGGATCCCAAAATCAAAAGGATATTACCCGTGATGTTCTACGATGCTAGATTATTGAGTGAACAATGACACCAAAAAGATGCAAGCCTTAATAATGAGATCACAATGACTCAACAAACGAGAAACCGAACTGCAGAGTGCGAGCAAGGAGCACGTGCGTCACGCAGGTCCAGAACAGGGATATGACAAAGTAGTGCTCTAGGCGCGAACAAACGACAATTTGTCCATAAAAACAGAACAGTGCGTCAAGGCACGTCAACAGCGTAAGCAAGTGACTGATGTTAAGAAAAACATGGAACTGTAAAGGTTTTAGGTGGATGTTCCACGACCGGTCTTTACTTCCCATACCAAAATCCCCCCGGTTCCTTGGCAGAGTCAAAGGTTTGGTGTAAAGGTACCGATTCCTCCTACCTACCTAGGCCCTGCTGTCAGTGCGCGCGTCTAATGCTTGTCGTCAACGTTCTACTCATGGTCGCACCTAACCCGTTGGCCACATAGACACGAGGCTATTCTACATCTTCCACGAGAACAACTGACCGATGGCGGGCGTGAAGGGGAAACATAGATGCTGTCCTTGGAAAGCCGTCATGCACTGGTTGTATATGCTTGCGTGGGTGTGTGTGTGTGTTTATGGTGTGATCGCCGCTACTTCCACATATGCAGAAGACATTTCAGTGACGTCAACAAAAACAAATTCCCAACACCGTAACACGTTTGATAGGGGTAGCAGGACATGGCGTGCATCGGGTATGTGTATGTGTCCGGAGGTGTATTGGATTCACATGTACCACCACGCATTAAAAAGGACTTTCAGCAACGTCAAAGGAAGACTATGAGCACTGTAATATATTTGACGGAGACCAAGTGGTATAACGAGTACAATGTAGGTGAGCGTGCGTGGGGGTGTATGGTGGCTCGATACCTCAGTGAGTCGTGAATGCTCCCATATATAGGGTTTCTTAGCCCACCCCGAACACGAATGCGAAATAGTCCACTGGGCCTCAGCTTTATCAGCTTCTCCGCCTTCTCTTTCGAGTAGGCTAATACTTCACATGTCACGAATGAGCACTCCGTCAGCTGTCTTCACCCTCACCTTTCTTATCATTCCGTCAGTGCTTTCGATGGTTTCCATAATTACTCCAAAGGACCAGGTGCTGAAATATGCGTGTTCGTCTGCGATCACCACCACATCCCCAACTTTGAATGGTCTTGTTTTCACCAACCACTTCTGTCGAGTCTGCAGAGCTAGTAGGCACTCCCGCAGCCAGCGCCTCCAGAAAAACTTGGCAAGTTAGTTCACCTGCTTCCATCCGTGGAGGTAGCTCCCACGAAGGTTTACCGGCCCCTGGAAACCCTCGTTCGACCTTAACGTCGATAAGTCGTTGGGGGTGAGCGCCAGGTGGGTGGGGTCGCTGTTCATTACTGGAACCAGGGGGCGGTTGTTCAGAATTCTCTCTACCTCAGTCAAGACGGTGTTCAGCTTCTCGTCGTCGGGCAGCTGTTGCTCCATGATCGACAGCAATATCCGTCTGGCGGACCGGATCATGCGTTCCCATATGCCGCCTCGGTGGCTAGCCTGTGGGGGGTTGAAATGCCATCGTATGCCGTAGGCCACGGTTCGATCCTGCAGTTCGTCCCTGTTTATGTTCGCGTGCCAACTCTGCAATTCCCGGTGGGCGCCCACAAAGTTTGATCCATTATCTGAGTATATATCGGCCGGTACACCTCTTC
The DNA here is from genome assembly GCA_948099385.1 of Fasciola hepatica. NCBI lineage: Eukaryota > Metazoa > Platyhelminthes > Trematoda > Plagiorchiida > Fasciolidae > Fasciola > Fasciola hepatica. The sequence goes on from CANUEZ040000019.1 coordinate 13,320,446, forward strand.
GGTTGATAAATCTCTGCAAGGCTTGTAGGGAAGAATCGGTTGTCATCGAATGTGCGACTTCTTGGTGTACAGCACGTGACTTCATGCACGCCATGATACATCCATATCGTTTTTCCAATCTTTCCCCACACCTGGTCTACAAGGGCCCGAAATAATCTAACCTGGTGTCGCTGAACGGCCACCAGCCTGCAGTCACCTTGCATTCTGGTAGTAGGGCCGTGTGTTGTTTGACCCCCGTGGTATTGCGTCTCCTACATTGCGCACAACGTCGGATTACGCGCTCTACAGTCGCTCTTCCTCTCAGCAACCAAAGGCGCTTTCGGATGACGCTTGTCACATGACTTTCTCCGGCATGTCCCTCCACGGCGTGGACGTGTTGGGTCAATAGCTCCGCTAGAGGTTGTCTAGCAGGCAGCAGTATAGGATACTTTGTGTCAAAGCTCAGGTGGGCGTTGGTCAGCCTACCATCCACTCGCAGCAGTCCATCAATGGGCTTGGGGTTCAAACGCTTCAATTCGCCTCTTGGAGATGATATTTCGTTGCTGATTGGTCCCTTTTCTTTCGCCCTCTTGAATTCTCGGGCGAAAGCCTCTCATTGTATCACTCTTAAAATATCGTATTCTACAGCTTGCAGTTCATCTGGACTTATCGGGACGAGGGAAGTAGCCCTTTCATGACTAGTCAGTTTCTCTTGAACCTGGTTAACAAAACTAACGAACGGAGTGTCTTCATCCAGGAAGAAAACCTGACCAATCGCGATAGAATGGATGTCGCTTCGACGACGTTTCCCGCTTTCACTACGCCTTTGGTCTCCAGTTCTACTTCCGTAGGAGGTTTTAATTCGAACGCGGGCCAGTCCTGTTTAGGCACTTGCAGGAAGTTTGGACCTCTCGTCCGCGTGTCAAGTTGCCCGAAGTTGGTCGCACCTCGGGAGCACAGATCGGCTGGATTATCGCCAGACCTGACATGCTCCCACTGGTTCATGGCTGATTCATCGTGGATAATCGAGAGTTGGTTAGCAAACGAAAGTACTAAACCGGCTCCGGACGTTATTAATGTAGTAAAGCACTATGGCTGATTCCTTTTAAAAGCTAACCGACCAAATGTAGAGGTCAAAACATCTCTTCAGCGCTTGTACCTCCCTGAATGCCAACACGGCTGCGCTGAGTTCAAGGCGTGGGGTCTAGACCGACTTCAGTGGAGCAACGCGGGCTTTGGCGAACAGGATCCTCGTAGCATATTTTCCATCTCCTGTGCACCATCTTCAGTACACCACAACTCCATAACCGACTTCGGATGCATCGGAAAATGCATGTAGCTCTCCAGTCCGCGTTGTATGACCAGAAGCCAAACATCGTGGAATCCTTATGTCCCCTTATTTCTTCAAGGTGTTCAAAAATTCTCCTCAGTTCAGCCGGTCCTGTCGGTCCAGTGACTGGTCCCAATCAACTTTCTTACGGCACAGCCGCTGCAGCAAGATCCTTCCGGGTAGCAGCCAGGATGAGACTAAACCGAGCGGGCCGAGCAGACTAGAGACAGCGGATAGTATGCCTCGACGGGTTACTGGCAACTCGGAAACGTTTAGCTCGAAAACAAAGTCGTCCGTTCCCGCTTCCCATTGTATTCGCAAAGTGCTTTCGATAAGGGGTGGAGAGTCGTCCAAATCTCTAACCCTTTCGACCTTCCCGTGGTACGGAATAGCCCCGAAAGCTTCTGTAGCGTTCGACATCCATTTTGTTAGATGGAAGCCGCCCTCTTCTAGCAATCTTGTCAGGCCTCTGAACTGCGCTAGAGCTGATTCTATATCATCAAATTACCCAAGATGGTCGTCGACGTAGACATTTCTGCTGATGCTATCTACCACTGACCAGTCATTCTCCTCCCACCACAACAAACGCAAAGCATCTCGTTCTCCTACCGGCATTTTCACCTGATGAAATATTTTCCTAATATCGGTGGGCAAGGCCACTCTACCCACTCTGAAACGGCACAAAACGTCGATTAGTGGCGTGGTCCAGTCAGGTCCTTGTAGTAGGTGATCGCTTAACGACTTTCCTTGGAACTTGGCCGCACAGTCGAAAACCACCAGCAGTTTTTGGGTTTTTTGGGGTTGATAACTGGGTGGTGAGGTAAATACCAGATACCCTTTCGGCCGTCGGTGTAGGCAGGCACCTTTTCAACGTAACCGAGGGCTTCGTTTCGCTTCATTAATTCCGCGTACCGTCCCCACAGATTCTGGTCTCGAAAGAACCTTTCTTTTAGTCGTAGCAGTTGTTGGAGAACATAGTTTCGGTTATCAGTCCATGGGTCAGCAGATATGCGCCATAGGAGGGGAACGTCGAGCTGTTTTTAAGGCCTCTAGTGCCTTGCCGCACCGTTTGTAAAGCTAAGTGATCCTCTTGAGACAACTATGGTCTTTCGTCTCCGATGTTATGAAACTCCTCTTCATACAGCCGATGCAGGTGATACTCTATGCGGTCCGTTTCGGCGGATAAATGATTCACGGAACCACGCCTCCCTACTGGACCGTATAACATCCATCCCAGAGCAGCGTGTACGGCATAAGGTGCCTGGCGGTCGCCCACTCTCCCGTCAAGTACCCAATGTGCCTGTGGCACGTCGCAGCCCACGAAGGGATCCACTTCGTCGTCTTCCCAGTCTACAACGGTTACGTCCTGCAGGTGGGGCCACCTAGTCAATATTGCGTTCACCAACCCTGGTGCTTGCATGGGGAGATCAGCTAATTTGAGTGCTTCCGTTGGTTCGATTTTATCGTTAGTGTCAAAAGAGATGAGTGGTAACCTCAATCGGCTGGCAGCCATTACTTGTGTTCCTCCCACCGTGCTCACTGCTAATGACGTCACACCTTTAGCGAGCCGATGCTTGTCCGCAAACAGCTCTTTTACTAGGGTAGTGTCAGATCCACTATCGACGAAAGCCAGCGCTTTGACCACTCCAGTCGTGGTCACTACTCCCACGAAAACTACTCCTAAACCTACTGGTTTACTGGCAGAACGCTACGCCGAACAAGTCACACTGGGCCTGGTGCTCTCCTCGGGTAAGGGTACTCTCGCCTGGTGCAGCAATCGATGGTGTCTGCCCGTGCATCCCCCGTACCCACATCTGTTCTACAAGCTGCCGCCCGGTGCGTGGTGTTGAGACAAACAGAACACGCTTCTGCCATCCTCGCCATTCCTCATCGTTCGTCTTTTGTGGCGTTCACGAACTTGGGGCATTCTGGTAACCCATGGCTAGCATCACAGGACCTGCAATTTGGTTGCGCCGTGGCATCGCGTGAAATGGCGTGTGCATTGGTCCAAGGCTGATATTTCGACTGTTCCCGAGCAGTGGTTTGGGCCTGGCTGATACTAGGCTCGTTTGCTTGGTTGCTGTCCCGGGTAAGTTAGCCAAATCTGCTGTCGGCTACCTTGGTTTGCATACCCAAGTATTCGATCAGGTCTTCGAAGTTAGCCTGCTTGTCGCTTCGGCTTATCCCTTCCGCTTCTTCCGCCCACCGTCCCAGTAGTTCGGGGGAGAGGTGACGGACTACGTTTTCCAAGGTGCGCATCGCATCTAGGTTAGCCCTGTAACCTAAATGGTCCAGGGCTATTGAGCAGTTCTGCATCTTAATCACCAGGTCGGCCATTGTGTAGGCATAGCCCTTGGTTCTCTTTGACTCTACCATCACACCCTTTATTAGGTTACGGGCTACTTTGAAAGGTTGGCCAAACAAGTCCCTTAGAATCTTCCTTGCTCTTGTGTAGCCTTGTCCCTGGTCGAGCATGGTACACCCGTCGATAGCTTCCCTTGCTAGGCCTCGACAGCAGTAAGTCAGATACAGAAGCCTTTTCCCGGGGTCGGTTATCTTATTTTCGACGAACGTTTCGAACTGCTTGATGAACTTGCAGTAGTGCTCTGATCGCCCGTCAAAAACCGTTAGTTCTACTCCTTGCAAATCGATCGTTGGTGTTTTATAGTCGGCGACCGGCGTAGAGTTTCCTATTTTATTGCAGCCTGATCTATCGGAAGTGTCGTAGTTATTGGTCTCATGCTCACGCTCTTTCTGTTTACACTTCTGTTCTGCATTCTGGGCCTGTTGTCTGGCCGATAACAGTTGTTGTTCTAGGTCTAATATCCTCTGCCTATACAGATCGACATTCTTGCAATCCATAATGCCCTCAGCAGCACATGAACTAGCACTGACAGGACTACGCGATCTAGCATTACCTAAAGAAGCAAAGGTACCCAAAACCACCTCAGTGACTTGCCGTATAGCTTCATGTCCAGATTTCAATGTTTTCGATTCTTTTCTTGGCATTTTGCGTGTTTTTTCTCGTCACAAATTGAATTATTGATTAATGTAACACACATTTGAGCGATGCGTAGCCAACTTCACAACGGATCCCAAAATCAAAAGGATATTACCCGTGATGTTCTACGATGCTAGATTATTGAGTGAACAATGACACCAAAAAGATGCAAGCCTTAATAATGAGATCACAATGACTCAACAAACGAGAAACCGAACTGCAGAGTGCGAGCAAGGAGCACGTGCGTCACGCAGGTCCAGAACAGGGATATGACAAAGTAGTGCTCTAGGCGCGAACAAACGACAATTTGTCCATAAATACAGAACAGTGCGTCAAGGCACGTCAATAGTGTAAGCAAGTGACTGATGTTAAGAAAAACATGGAACTGTAAAGGTTTTAGGTGGATTTTCCACTAGCGGTCGTTACACGCATTTCGCATCTAGACAGGAAAATGAGGTTGTCCTGTTTTTTTGTTCTTTTCATCATTTACTCCCGGCTTTGTGCCATCTCTGGCAGGAATTTTTCTCCACACTGAAGCATCGTATTTTCAGAGCCGCTAGCTGCGACACTCCACCGTGAATTCGTAACATATTATCGTGAATTATCACCATAAGCTTTTTCGGGAACTTTCGGTTCAATCCTACATAAACTCACCCTTAGCGACTCTGTCTGTAAAGCACATGGTGATTTTCTGCTAGATCACTTCATTTAGACATATACTCGTACCTCGCTTTGAGCTGTTACCTCTCCGGCCTTATAGGTTATTCAGTGCTTGGTTATGCTTTTCTACGGTTTTTTTCTGATATGCAAAATCCAACGAGACTTCTGCTGAAGCTATCTATGATATTTCGTCCAACTTTGAAATTCGAGCCCCCCAGCCCTTAGTCACTCTCCTCACACACGGTCGTACATCAAACACATCAACCTAGATCGACCCGGGAAACTATATTTATTGACGGAGTGACTTGATGATCTGTCTTCATACTTTTGTTTCTGAGGTGCATACACTTCTGTTGCTTAGCGACCCAATAAAACTTTTACGCGGGTCAGATATAACCTCCATGCCTTCTTCAAACAAGGCTGCCCCTGTTTTAGACCCAAAAGAATGTCTAAGTGTGTATTCAAACGTTTTTGTCCGCCTGGTCCAAAACGAACCATTCGGGCCTCCAGAGTGGGAAGAAACACAAGTGCCTACACGACGGCAGTTGTCAATACGTGCTCTGTATCACTAGTCGATGTATACAGCGGGGCCAAAAATGAAGTCAGTGATTTGGAACAAAAGATAAACGACTTATATGGTAAATGGCAATCGATTGAGTGCGCTTTGTCAAAGGTTTCCCCGCTGACAATCATTGCTGAACCAATAGATCAAGCCTAAGAACTTGTAGTTTCTGTATAGCATGCTTGGAATGTAGTCCTTTAGGCTGCTTATCGATGTCATTATTAATAGTTTAACCTACCAGATAAATGTTTCAATTGGACTTTCAGCCGGAACTCTTATCTACTAATAGTAGTTTTGTGCATAAAAGTGAAATTTTGTCTTATAAATGACGTACCACGCATTTCGCATTCAAATTCGTCAAATAAAATATCGCTTGGCTTCCAAGAAATCGATTCCCCTGGTGAGTTCCATGCAAGAATAAAGTCCGTGTTGCACCAGAAGGAGGTTATAAATGTTAACATGTATTGCACAGTCAAATAACAATGTTAGTTGTTGACTTATTTGCACATAGTTTCAGTTTGAGTATGGAGTATTTGTGGGTTGTTCCTTGAAACCGCGTATTATTAGGCCTAATAGTTAGTTTCCATCGGACATTTCATCTACTAATGGTATTTTTGCGCACACACATTTGTAGACCCTGCATGGCTTTGTAATGTGTACAGTGACTGTTATTATTAGTACGTTTCACCGAGCGGACTTAAAATAGCCTATTGGTAAAATCGAAAGCTTTTTCCTTTCCACTGTGAGTGCAACCAAAGTCTGCTGAAAAGTCCATTAGTTTTCATTGTAGTACAGTAATCTGCGACAAAGGTGGTATGCATCCTTTGTGAGCGCTAACGATCCCATTGAAGCGAGTAATGCAAATGATGCATATGACGTACGAATAACCACTCATGTGGCAGTGTTGTGGCCAAGGTTTGGGTAAACAGTGGTACGTGCTTCTCACAATGGTGGTGAATGTGACGCAAGTGCAACATGGAGGGAATACTTAGTAACGTGAAAGTAATGATGAATTACACCCCCTGACCAACCGCAGAATGAATGTAAGATGTGTATGTGGAAGTGCTGGTATATGCGTACAGGTCTATAACCATTGGAATGTGTATGCGTACATAATCGTCTGTAAAATATATTGACATTGATGACGCCAATGATAATATTAATGATAATAATAATGGTATATTTCTGGACCGTGGTAGACAGGCACCCATGTAAGCGTGATCAGAGTTTACAATATCACTGAATGAGATGGAAAATTCACAAATTTCAAGGAGGGACTCGCACATCACAGAGACAATGGACTAAGGCTGAGGAGAGTTTAAATGAAGCAGAGCGACAAGAAAATACAAGGCGAGTACGAATAAATTTCGAGTAAACTGCGGCAATGGTAATGAATCGGCCGGATGTAGGAATTCTCAGACGGACATTGGTTCAGGACGTAGGAAATACAGTACTCACAAGAATGATGCAAGAAAATGGTCGGTAATGCATACTCATGTTCATTTAAAAACGTAATAGCTGTTGAGACAAAGGAAGTAGGGAAGAATTTCATGAAGGTTCGCAGAGGAATACTAATTTTCATAAATTTGTGGATATGAAAAGGAATAGTACCCCTTGAAAAGGTGAGACAATTTTCATGAGAGGCAGTGTGTGTCATCTGGTGTCGGCAGTTTGCAGCTGGTGGAAAATGGATGAAGCTCCAGAAAGGGACAATCCGCAATCGGAATGCCGTGCCCATGAGGAATAAGATAAGCCAAGACAAGGGTGAAAACCTTTGCAATAGGCTAGGTTATGCTGGTAAATTGGCAAATACATTATCCTGTTGAGTTTTCTGTGGCTTTCTATGTTTGTGTTGGGTATTTTGGGCAAGGGTTGGCTGCGGTTTTTTCGTTGTTTCATAATAGGAAGGAGGAGGGCATTGCGGAATCTGGACCGATCACTGTTTAATAAGAAGTCCTCGCAAGGTGGTTTAAATGGCTTCGATATCGAGGTCTTGCAGTGAGAATTCCTCAGTGAGCTTCAGCAGGGCAAATGCAGCAGTAAAAGGACTTCTCGTGGGTGAAACCCGGTGGCTAGATCGTATTCGCGGTACCCGGCATTTGGAGCGGTTGTAGACGGGCAGAGAAAGATAAGCTGTCTGCGCGATATATTACAGCCAGGCAACGTAATGACCGGGTGGTTCTGAAATTAAAAAAAGGAGAATCGCGGTCTGGGATATGTTCCAGCTGAGGGTTAGCGTGAGCAAAATAACAGATAAGAGTACGGAGATTGGAAATGAGGCACAATGGTCTTGGAGAAGTGAGGAGTCGTTGGTACCGTGATTCGGTGTTCGTGAGGGCTGGCTGAGCTTACACTGCTAGGCAGAGTTATTGATTACCGATTCGGCCGTTCACCGGGAAGTCTTATCTTTCGGGGTTAATAAAGCCATGGAGGTGCATTTGGACTATAGGGTCTGAGAGCTCCGTGAGAAAGCAGCTGGGCAACACGAAGAACCTGAATGGCAAGTTTGCATAATAGGTCCAGGGGATATAGAAAAATCCCACAGCAGTGTTTTTAGGTCACAATGAAACAGCTGGGACATGCCAAAAACCCAAATGTCAAGTTTATATGATAGATTTAGAGGATATATGACAAATCCTATAGTGGGGTATCTACAGGTCTAATGCTGCAGGTTGCCGTTAGGTAAGGCTCTAAACTGGAGATGGGCTGGATTTTAGGACAACAACGCCGCTTTCTTACCAAAAGGAGGACAAACAGATAGGTGGGTGAAAAATAAGGGCTCTTTTCCCTACCTTCTTACATGTATGTTTATATGTATAATAATATCTACATGGATATAATTAGCGCTTTGATGAGACGTGTCTGTCGTCTGGCGTATCGACTTGTTGTCCAGAGCCATGGTGGTTTTGTGGCTGACGTCAACAAACATGCCAGGCGTGCATGAGAGGGTGCGAGGTGGCTGAAAATTAGAGCGGGAGGTGGGCAGGCATGTGTGGAGAGACCGGTTCACTCCCAATACCGTCCCAGTTCTGTTCGCTGAGGCTTAATTGCCAAACTTACCTGGGAAGCGATTGCAATCCGAGGGTTTATTATGCCCTATCTGTAAATGGAGGTTTGTAGTTAGATGTGCAACGGGAATGATACGTGCAAATGACTTACTAATGCAGTTCAGGTACCGGCTTCTGCACTATGTGTTGGCGTTTTGTATGGCACACCTCCACGGTTGGTTTTCTGAAAGTTAAAATGTTGATATATATATATATATATATGGATGCACTATATGTATGTATACATATAAGTAGATATATATATATGCGTGTATATATATGTATAGGTATATACTTGAGTACATGTACATAAATATGTGCATATATATAACTATATTTTATATATATGTACGTATATGTATATATATACAAATATGTGTACTTGTATACATGTACTGGTTCTATGGAAATTCTGCAAATCTTCCTCATGCAAACGCAGCGCACACTTTACTAAACGCTTTGGTGTAGTGCTACTGATACAATACACGATGACAAAGAATAACAAGTTTGTATAGTCGTATTATCACTGTTTTTGGTGGCGCCACTTGTTAAGCCTGTGTACGTCGTCTGCACGCCGTTGCGCTCCCCCAACACACACGTTGTCCCGCTCCTGCTTTTTGAGTTCTGCTTTGCGCGCTGCCGAGCATATCCGCTATCGCGTCACAAACTGAGGACCAGGGGCTATGGAGTCTATAAAGGGGGGACTTAACTGAGGAGAATCGTAAATTGTATGCGGCATGTTATCGTATGGGACTTAGCCTCTATAGGTGCAAAGACTGCGATTGTATAACCTCTAGTACGTGTCACATATATACATATGGACTTCCATTGCTTGCACAAAAGCCACCAATTCCCAAATGAAAACAGAAGGCTGCACAACTATAAACACATTTATATATGCATGTGCCGGTCCCATGTATATTCCGTAATTCTGTTTCTCTTCTCTGGCGCCCATACCAGTCTGTCCCAAGCTTTCTAGTATTTTAAACGTAAGCATGACTGCTCCATCGGAAGCATCGAGTTTCCCATTTTCACCGGTTACGCGTGGGAGTTAACTAATGTAAAGCAGCATACCACTGGGTACGAAGATGACTAACTTGACCCGCAGTTAGGCAACTCTAGTTCCTCCTATATTCTGGTAACTGCACCCGTAGAGCATTGATGTCTACACACCTGGGCATCGGCTTCTAGCTAACAGAATATCTTACAGCCAATTCTACCGGATAGTACAACCACCGTGGCTACATGGCCGTCATTGTTTCGACGAACCTAACGGCCTCTGCTTCGCAAGTGGTGCACTCCACTACCGGTTATGAAAGGAAACGTCATTCCGGCTATGTCCACCAACCGTCACACCAAAACGCCCCCTTGTTGAGCAAGTGAAAGTAAGCTCATGTACCAACATTCCTAGTGAAGGACAATGAAAGCACCTGAAGGAAGTCAACACCTCTCGGTATTAATCGTAACTTAGCGGCCCGCGGAGGCCGGTTTCGCATTCTCTCACTCTTTGGTCGCCCATCATCCGGCCAGAGGTGACAAGCACACGCAGTTCTCTAAAGGCAGCGTAGCTGGTGTGCCAAACGCGTGCAGGAAAGATTATTGGTGAACTCGTTTTCCGACTAACTCATCGGTCCGTGAACTGCAAAAGCGGAAAACCGAGCCGGTCGTGGAATCCGTAGCTGAATGCTCCCAAACCGGGTACCATTGTCCAAGCCTCGGCTGAGTCGTCTGCGGAATGGTCGACACCTCGGCAGCCGGGCCGAACAAGCCAAATCGCGATAGTGGAGTGCGGCGCCTGCGAGTCAGTTTATATTTGGCATCTGGGTACCGTCCAATCACTCGAGAGGTGCCGGTGTAAAGCATCACTCAACTGCTGTGTCATGAATAATAAAATGACAAGTGCCACGGTATGATCTTATATTCTGATAGATTTGATAACCTGCATCCGATGGTAAACGTTGGCTGATTTTGCGTCCCTCCCTTGCATTTTGTTTAACACTGCTAGTTTGTTTGACATGGTGAGATTTTGTTGGCTCGCCGGTCAAATATAAAAGCACGTCAGCCAAGACTCCATCCGCTTGGTACTACGCGTTATGCCGTGCGGTCCTACTAATGCAGTCCGTGCCTGTCGATGGTTCTGCTGTGTTCCGGCATTTGGTGCAAAGTGTATATCCAAACATTGAATCCTTCAAAGCAGATTTCCTCATACTTCAGAAGGGGGCTTGCACGTCGTTCCACGTTTACAGCTCTGAGACGTACTATATGGCAATGGAAAGAGGAGCGCAGTTACCGGATGGTGTGCCAAATAACGTGGTCAAATTTTTCTGCGTTCACCGGAGACGTAAAAGTGATAAATCATCCAGGTAGGTGTTCATTCTTAAAGCGCTGAATTTTTTCCTGGTACCCCAATTTGGTGTGCGGCGCCTTCTTCACAATTTGCTACGCTGGCTCGTGTTGCTGTGTTGTCAGCTGGTCCACGAAGTATTCGCACAATTTCCAAGTTGGTTATGGTGGGTTCCATGTGCGTAGTCGTCGGCTTACGCATGACCAAAAAGCTCTTGTGTTCCGCTTGCCGGGTAGTTTTTGGAATACATCGGGGCTCAGTAAATATGTGTGGAAGGAATTTAATGGCAGACTAACGCATCAAGACTCCTTTCCCATACGATCTAGGTTAACTGCGGAAGAAAAGTCTACTGAGCCGGAACAGGGTCAGTGCTTAATAGATGCTCACGGTTATTCGGAGATAATAACAGAGGAGCGAGAGATAAGGTTTGTATTCTTCGTGTTTCGTGTTGGTGGGAAGTTATGTAGTAGGTTTGGTGATGTAATGGTGGCTGGCGCCACCCACCTGCTAAACCGTCATGGTTATGTTCTATAGCACCTCATGATTTTAGACGCAACAGGTTTCGGAAGGAGCATGTTCTACGCGATTCTCCCCAATGAGAATGGAGATAGTTACCATAGGGTTTAGGCTTTCATGCCCCGGACCATTCCGCAAAGCATCCAGTGCAAGACAATTATAGCCGACCGCAGTTTAGCACAGCACCGTGAGTTGTGGAAGTGCATCCTCATTCACATGTAGTATTCCGCAGGTTTCATATCACTCAAGATATAAAGCGACGGCGTAACGGGCTGCATGCGTTGCAGCAAAGTGAGAAATAGTGTATCTTTTAGCGGAGGCGTAATTTAGCATTCTCGCCTCCCTGGCTTTATTTTGAAGGGTTCCGGGCGGCGATAGAGGCAAGAAACCTAGAGGCAGCAGCCTACCTGAATAACAGGTGGATGCCGTTTAAGCGAATTTAGGCAGGGTACTTTGTTGCGTAAGGTATTTTTACTTGGGAATTTTCCAACAAATCGAGCAGGAACATAGAACAGGCATTTGAAAAATGGCCTGTCCGATCGTTCTTCTATGCAGGACGGATTTAGGAATGTAAGTAAGGGCGTTTTATCCCCAAGTGTGACTAGTTCTCACCCACTGGCTAGGGATCAAGTGTTAGGTTTTAGTGCCCCTGCTGGAATTAAGTTTCTGCAGCCGATTTTACGCAGTATGACGTGTTACGCTGGCAGTGTGCTCATTGATCATCTGCGCAGGGAAATGATAGTGTCTCTACATCAGTTCAACGGTACCTGGTTCGTCCGAAATCGCAGAGGAAAAACGTACCACGTTTCAGTGGTGGGGAAAGTCACATGTGATTGTTCGTTCAACCGTCGTCGGTGACCTTCACGTAGGCACATACTCCGCGTTCAGAAACAGAACGACCAGCCATTAGATGGAATATCATCGGGTAGGTGGTCGCTCAGGGCGATAACACAGCCTGCTGCGACGGAGGTAGATGCCGTGCCAGAAGCCGGACCACTGTGACGTACATGCGTGGAAATCCTCCGCAGCCGTTGTCATATAGTTGTATTGTTGATACTATGCTCCTTATTTTGTTGACGCTGGAACAAGTACAACATGCGTCAATCACTACACTTCAACATTTGTTTATATTTTGCTCATTTGAAATGGCGTGATTTTGATTCGAACTTGGATTTCCGTGACGGCGGTTCCTGGTATTGGCCTTTATTAAACTCTGGTCCTCTTTGTCAGACTAAGTGGCCGTACAGTTGGGGTTTGTACATATTTATACGCTTACAACTCGTTAATCCAGTACCGTAGAAAATACGAATCAATCTTCTTTTGGTTTTGGGTTTCGTTTTGAATTGTCTACGGGTTACTCACAGTCGGAATAACCGTTGTAAACGCAGCCATCGATGAAAATCACTCCCAAGAGTGGTTTTTTAGCCGAGTCGGAGTACGGCACGAAAGGCATGGTTGGGGCTTTAAGTATGTTAGGAGGACAAAACTTCCAGTACTTAAAAAAGCGGGTCAGTTTGCTGAAAACCATGATGGGCTTTCGTCCTGACGTACGGGTAACGGTTAAACTGCCGGAAATTACGGCTCCTTTCGTCTTAGAATCACAGTCGGATATTCCCAAAATATATAAAACCAGGAAGCAGCTAGTGAAGCCGGATAGAGCACAAGTGTCCAGCACCAGCTGGGCAGACACAGTTCTCAGTGAGTCCGCATAGGACAAATGTCTCCCGGAGTAAGTCGACCCCGAACTCCAGGAGCATAGATGGAGGGGATATGTTAGATTATACGGACCAGCTGCACACAGCCCACTTCCGACGATTCTGAACGACCACTTCCGCCATGTATCGAGCGGCTACAATGAGATGCAGGTTGGACGTCCCGTTGTCACTTGTCCGGGAGGATATCTGCAGCGTATGCAGAAAAGAAGAGCCCTCAGTGGACCTGGACGAGGATGTCCAATGGGTCCAGTGCGCGACGCGTGAACGATGGACACATTTCAGGTGAGCAGCGTTTAACAACCAGGAGAACTGACGCTGCGTACGCTGCATGGCCCAATAACACTAATGCCTAAACACGTGAAAGAACCCCGAGGCCCTTTTCAAGGCCACTCCATACTGATTGGCGTTTGCGTTATTTTTTTAACATCCCAGCAGGCAGTTGGCACTTGAGTCTCAGTCCGTGGGCACAACTAAATGATGGGACCTTAGTGCTTCCACTTATAGCTCTGGTGACCAAGCAGTTAGCAGGATACTCACGTTGTACGTAACTGACTGTTAGTTGGCACATGAGTCTTATCTCTTGTGCACAACTGAAAGATGGAGCTGTAATGCATACATATATATATATATATATATATATATACATGTATATATATGCCACGTCCTGCTGTAGCACAGTAAAGTACTCCAAGTTTCAACCTGGAACAGTGTCACGGGGTTGTTGAATTCAGCGCCCATCTTCACGGTCTTCTTCTGCAAGTAATAATGAGTAAACTTCATCTGACGCTGTTACTAATCAACATAAGTCAAACGCTTGTTGTTAAGCTGACTTTTCGTAGCGTCACCAGATGAAAATGAGAACTAAGTTCTCGATTCCAACAGTGAGCCACCTTCAGTCGGGTACGCCATCAAACAGCGAATGAAAAGGGGTACGCATAATTCGTCATGCCGTAAGGATATCATAACTACGGTATCCTTATACAGCTGGTCATGGGATTAAACATACATCGAGTTATACAGGTAAACAGTCAATGACATTGAATAAAACTTCTGCGTAAAACGTCGCAAGCCTGAAAATATTGGTTATCTGTTATCCAGAGGACCTATGTCCCAAGTAGCACATTGCCCCAACCTTTGGAGTAAACCTGGGGCATGCCCCAAGCTTGCCCCAAGATTGGTTTTCATGTGGAAAAGATGCTAATTGGTTACGGAATTACTGGGGTTATATCCTCATGTACATATATTGTCATCCTGAGGCACGCTTATTGTGGTCTGTTTTGTTTTATTACGTCACTATTAGTGGCGACCTTCAGGAGGTCCCGTGCGGTCGTCGCTCTGTCCTTCACGTGACTGCGGTGTGGTTTCTCTGGCACTTGACGCACAAGTTCGTCATAGGATTCGTAAAAACCGTGTTGAACACATCACCTATACATGTTTGTATTCCTACTGAGCAGCATGCCTGAGGTTTGCCAGAAGTTTGGGCAACCCCGTTAAGTACACTTGGGGCAAACATGGGGTCAGCCCCAATGTTGTGGCCCCTTGGAGCACTTTTCATATGCTTTCCTTATGTTGACTGATTTATCAATCTCCAGCCAGTGACAGAATATATTCATCATAAGTAGATGAACTCTAGCACAACGAGCGTATACTCGCTGAAATATATATATATATACATATATAAATATAGGTGTATCATACCATACATCATTGTTTTTGCCGATAACGTGGGTACCTGGCATACACATGTTTATTGTTTATTGTTATTTCTTTTTAATCATCATTTTTGGATTTCAAATGGAGAAACATTTGGTTTAGTGTTTACCAATTTTCTGTGTTTACGATGGACAGCTAAAGCGCATGGACCGTCCAGGCAAGTGGCACAGTTACCGTCGGCGTAAGCCGGCGTTGAGTGCTCTACCGTGTACTGAGTGCGGCGAGGAGTCCATGTGGGCCCACTGATATCGATGTCCGAAGATGACGTCAATGGGTACTTAAATATTTGCAGCATAATATAAACTTCATTATATCCAGAGCCTACGGTAAATGTGTCATCTGGTGATGAGGTTTCGGGTGGATATCCATCACAACTTCCGTACTCATCAACAATGAATGTGCAAACGTCAACAACAGACTTGACCGCTGGTGTCGGTGAGTATATTTTTTCTGTGACTTTATATAAATTGTTATCCGCAGGTGTCGACATTGAGCTGGGGAAAATTACGTCCGCGAAGATCAACATCGACTCGCTGTTACGTTCATTTGCCGATATGTTTGTTAGCTGAAGACTTACGATGCAGCAAAGCAGGAGTGTGCTGAGCGTTCAAAACCAATTTTTGCCCTGCGTACCGAAGGATCCGAGGACCCTGTCGCACGCACCTCGTTGTTGTAAGAAGACGTTGCTATCACAAGGTGTGTATATTCATATTGGGCTCCTCGACGGTCTGCGACGATCAATCAGTGGACTGGCGCTGGTCCCGGAATCCGTCGACTTTCAGCTGGATATCGACGGGTCGTCTATTTATCACTCTTCTACTATACACTTGTGGCCCATTCTGGCACGCGTGGTGCATCCAAGATGTCTGGCCGTGTTCCCGGCGGGCATTTGTTGCGGGTCAGGGAAGCCGCACCCGATAAACACATATCTGGAAGAGACGTATTAGAATTGTGAGACGTAATTGATGGAGGCATCAACTATCATGGGTCATTGGTAGCGCGTAAACTTGTGTCAGTGATATGCGACGCACCTGCCCCGGCTTACGTTCGTCAAGTCAAAAGCCCTACAGGCTACTTCGGGTGTGACGAATGCACACAGCGTGGTCTGTATATCACAAGGAGAATAAAGTTTCTATTGTTGGGCGCTCGACCGCGTACGGATGCTGACTTTCGCCGCTATAAATACAAACGTCACCATATGGGAGAAATCCCATTCATATCAATTCCAGTTGATATGGTGGCGAATTTCCCACTGGATTATATGCACTTAGTCTGTTTGGGTGTCACGCAGAAATTGTTAAATGCATGGCTAAAGGGCAGCCTTGCTAACGTTTTTGCTTGATTCCAGCGACAGTCGCAGAACTGGGAAATCGTATTATTGGAAATCACCGCAACATCCCCTGTGACTTTGAACGCCTATGCCGTCACACTCGAGATTTAGAACGTCGGAAAGCGTCCGAGTATAGACAGTTCCTTTTGTATATAGGCCCCGTTTGTTTGTTACATTTGCTACCTGATGAATACTGTAAACATTTCCTGCTGTTATTCATTGCTGTATACATATTTTCTCATTCCCTTTTACACATTGAGTATCTTGATTTTGCTCATAGACTTTTAGTACTTTTCTTTCAACAAATGTCTGTATTATACGGTCCGGAGGATTTAGTCTATAATGTGCACTGCTTAACACGTTTGTCAGAAGACGTCCTCAAACAAGACGTATTGGACAACTTCTCCTGTTTTCCATTTGATTCACATCTTGCAAAACTGAAATCATTTGTACAGGGGCCGGCTAAACCAGCTGAGCAATTGTATAAACGGCTCCACGAACTAAATACCAACTGGGAAACCACCACTGCAGAAACTCCCACGGGTGATTTGTCCCTTCGAGTATCTCGCATCTCCCGTAGTAGACAATTTTTCGTTCTCAATGGTGTTTTATTTTAAGTAGATAAGCCCAACAACGCCATTATCATTAGCGGACGTCCCGCAGAAATTGCCAGTTCCCTGGAGGAGAGCGTTTTCTTCAAATATTTCAATTCATCGGACAATTTTTTCACGTACGCGTTTAAATCAAGCCACTTGTATATATTTGCTGTAGGCGATTTAGATTCCACTTTGCACAATGCACCCATCCACACAATCACATGTAAATACATTTGTGCCTCCTCCGACTCTTCCAGTATTTTTGTTCCCATTTTACATACATTTTTGAAATAGAATAACGCATAAAGCTCTGTGCTTCCCGTGCCACTTTTTTCGCAAATCAGCATGACGATCTGGTGAGATTATGTAATGCTCGGGTGATTGCGAGACTAAATTTGTTCACCTTTGTCGGTTGCTTTGACGTGAATTGTTCGTATTTTGCCGTTTTCTTGCTGTCTTGGTGTGCCTGTTTGGTGGTAATGGCAGACTCGTGTTTGCTTTCATGTATGGGTGATCACTTACGCGTTACTGTTATTGTATTCGCCGTCCACTTGTTTCTCTACGTACCTAAATGTGATCAAGTCTCAGATAGACAATTCCTGATGAGAATTTTCTTCCTAGATGTACGTGGTTGCTCCCTTTCCCGAAGAGAACTCATACTCCGTGGTACACAAGAATTGGATGGTCGACGAGACGCTCGTTCGTTGGCCACGAACGAAGAGTTTTATTGATTACAGGCATCCTTTGCTGTCGGGAATGGAAGTGCCAGATTCATGCCCGGAATACTACTTTAGGCCGATGTACTATACCGGTAAATCAGTGGTAGCATAGCATTTAAATAGACAAACATGAGGATACCATCGACCTTGAGCATCAGCTGGTCGCTCAGTCAAGAGCTGCTTCCACGGATGAAACGGAGAAGCAGACATACTTTTCGCAGCACTACTCCACAAGAAAGAGGTAATTAACCATTAATATCCACAAACCTAAAGGGTTCCCGTGGAATTCTCCTCCGATTAGAGTCCCCAGGCGACGCGGAGGAACGCAAAACCAGTTATGCTGGACTTGCCACCCTCCTCACCACCCATTTGGAACGTCCTGGAGGAAAGCAAAGGTAAATTTCTAAAATGCACAACCAAATTCTGTGTTAGTTCGCCTCCCTTGTCTTCACAGTCCACTATGTCAGCACAGGCTAGCACCCGAGTGCCAGTCGCATCCTCAAGGTAATTATTACTTTTGTTTCATATTGCCCATTTAATTACAAGTAGCGGCTCAAGCAGCAGCGCTACATAAGTTAACTAGGCCCCTTACCTGCGCCAATTACTAAGCAAGTTCACATGCACTGCCGTTACCTTATTTTTTAGTAAACCATAGACAGTCTTACAAGAACTGTGGAGAAACTAAGTGCCTCCATAGAATCCCTTTCTACCACTTTCGGGGCGTCATGTTCACAAGCTATGTCGCGGCCAATCACACGTTTGAACACTGTCAATGAATTCCACCACTTACACGACGTCCTCGGAACGCCAGAAGCTTTCAATAAGATGGTAAGTCACTATACGTGTACTGGACAAATATAGGTCAAAACACTGCGGCGGTACACAAATAAAAATCTTCAGGATGCAGTTAAGCAAATGCTATCTGCTGTGGTCAGCGACGACGTAACAGTGAGGTGCTGCTGGCTTGGTAGCAGCAAGAGGATAGCCGTCTGCAATCATAGACTCATTAAAGCAATAAAAGGTATAAAGGTTTATTGGTGGTCTCACCACCTACTAGACGCTATCAGATTCTGTCCGTTTTTGCCGAGGAACCAACTATTAACACCAACAAGCACATCAGAAATTGGTTCCACAACGCTCGTGATCGCGGAGCAGGTGGCAGATATAGTAGGTAAGCAGAATGAAACGGAGATGCCCCCTTTCTTCGCTACCGTTAGAAGAAACAATTTTACTGTAAGACTAACATTTGAAGTACATTTATCGTTTCTTGAATTACATTGCACTTTCGCGTTTTTTCCCGTACGCCACTTTCGCTATCCGTATCACATAAGTTATTTGTGAAAAAACAGCTGTTATATGCGAGCCTGTGTTGTTCGGTTTACATCGACAGACCGCTCCATTACGAAATATTAACACAGATTCATTTTTTTAAACTTGCAAGCATCGTTGAAAAGTACCATGCCGTTTGTCGAATATATTTATATCGGAGGCCATTGTCACTTAATACATAATGATGGGGTGATTTACTGACAGTTCGTCATTAACAGTATACATTTTTTTCCTCATCTGCAGATATCGCGACCACAGGCAACTGCATCCAACGTTCAATGACGATGAACTTTGATGGATTATTACAAATTTGTACAAAATTCACGTTTTTGAAAGTAAATAATTTTTTTGCATTGAGAACTTGGCTTTCAATTTTCAGTTACGTATTAGACAGAAATTGGTGTATGTGGGACGAGTAAGCAAACGGCCAAATTAGAAGTAAACATTAGTAGTGGTCCGTGAAACGGCAGTTGGATGTGGTTTCGTTTAACGTATTGTAAAGGTTGGGGCTAGCCCCAGGTTTGCCCCAAGTTTGCCCCATGCGGCTGCCCGAAGGTTGGGGCTAGCCCCAAGTTTGCCCCATGGAGCAAACTTGGGGTGTGCTAATTGGGATGTATATAATCTATCAAGTGCTCACTTTTGATGAAAGAAAAACCACTTAACATGCTTTGTTTAGTTTCTTTAACTACAAGCTTAAGCAATACAGGGATTTGTGAAATGTACTTCACTGGCATTAAAAAACAGAACGACGCGTGAAAAAGAACAAAGTCTTCAACCTAATCCATAATTTCATAACCGCAATACTCCAAGTAGATTAATTTCACATTACTGGGTCCACTATTAAATCGACCGCCTATGGCATACACAACAATCACATTAGATACGGCGGTTGCTCAAATTTTTCGTCTGGACTAATTGGACGCTACCTTGACAGCTGCCCCAATCAAATATAACAAGCGGGTCGACCAATGACTTGGAAGAAACTTGCCAACATTTGACCAACACAAACGATTTTTACCTAGTGTTCAACAACTTTGCATTCATGAGGGGCAACAAAATCCTCATGCGGTTGAGGTCCTTATGAGCCATAAGGGGGTTGGCGAGAAATCCATCAGTGCGTAATGGCTGCTCTACCCGGACCCAGGTAGGAACGATCCCGGATTGTTCCTACCCATTGATTTTTCGGAATTTCGCCCCCGCCTCGATGGAGAGCTGCTTTTGAGAAAGGGTGAATTGATCTACCCATTTTAAATTGAAATTTTGTCGCACAGATGGTGTATTGTGCATTGTGCGTGTAAAACCGTCTTTAATGTAGGACATTGCATCAAATAAGTTGATGAATCTGTTGAGTTCCGTGTATCAACGAAGTTTACGTTGCATCTGTGGCAGGTTAAAAATTTAAGCATGAAATGCACAGTCACTTAACAATGTTAGTCGTAGACTTATGTCCACAAAGGTGTAGGCTGGATATAGCATGACTGAGAGGTATTCCTTTAAGCTGCTTATCAATGTTATTATTAATTATTTAGCCCATCAGTAAATGCTCCAGTTGGACTTTCAACTGGAAGTCTTATCTGCTAATGGTAGTTTTGTGCAGAAAAGTAAAATTTCGTCTTTAAAGTGACATGTATTGTGCAGTCAAATATCAATGTTAGTTGTAGATTTATTTGCACGTGGTTTCAGTCGCAATATGGCATACTTGTGAAGTATTCCTAGAAATTGCATATTAACAGGCTTAACAGTTTGTGTAGTCCAGCCACCGGAACGTTCGAGCGACGCGTAGCAACCAATTTCGACACAATTCAAAACAAAGTCGATTCCAAATAGCTACGTTACTATATACAACAAATTATTTAATTTTACAATAATCAAACCTCAATAGTATTCCTTCTGGACTCTTCCGCTCCAAATTGGACAACAAATCAACAACTGCAGCTGGGTTACAGCAAAAGGTTAGTTACAGAAGATGAGATTACCAAATACAGTCACAACGAAATTCAAGCTGGGCGACTCTCGCTCGAGGCAACGGTGGGAGTCCGGCTTGTGACAAAGATTTAGAGAAATAAACAAACAATCGGAATTCCAGCAAAGATAGTTCATACGAATGATAAATGTCATTTGTAATATGGATGCTAATGCATGGAACGGGTTTTCCTGAACTCCTTTACAGCGGCCCCCAAAATCCGACCCGGATTTTTCTCGTGCACCGCTAGGTGTGGTCGGCCTCATGCATCGGCTCGCCCTACGGTTCCCCAATACATAAAACTTAGCACCGTCAATAACAGCCCTCAGTCGGACAAGTGGATCAACTCTCAGTGGTCCCTCTCGATTCGGCAGTTCCGAAGACCCGCCTCCCACTTGAGAAGAGTTGGCCTCTGAACTTACACCACCAGTGTCCTCTTCGCCTTCAATAAGACAAATCTGTCTAATGTCACGGAGCACTAATCCTTCATTAGGTCGCACTGTTGCCGTTCGCACCAAACCATCGTCCGAAATTGAGATGCTTTCGATGACTCCTATCGGCCACCGGCCACGCGGCAAGGCCTCCGAAACTAGTAGCACTACATCACCCGATCTAAAGTTGCGTTCTTGAGTTATCCACTTCTGCCACTGTTGTAATAGTGGAAGATATTCCCTGACCCATCTCTCCCAAAACAAAGATGTTAGGTAGTTTACCTGCCTCCACTGACGAACCAGTCTATCGCGCAACGAATCCGTCGGAATATCTCGTGGGTTCGCCCTCAGGATAAGTAGGTCATTGGGCGTGAGTACTGGCAGATCACGACAGTCCGAAGTCAAAGGCACTAGCGGTCGTCCGTTCACTATCCGCTCACTTTCCGTGAGGAATGTCAACAATATTTCGTCAGTCATCGGCTGCTCGTCACGAATTGAAAGAAGTACTCTTCTAACCGAGCGCACCATGATCTCCCATATGCCACCACGGTGACTAGCAAGTGGGGGATTGGAATGCCACTGCAAGTCCCGTTGCAACATTCTATCCGCAATCTTATCACTGGACCAGTTTCCTATTAGGTTCTTCAATTCCCTTTGAGCCCCAACAAAGTTTTTACCGTTATCACTAAAAGTCTCGGACGGTGCCCTTCTCCTCGACATGAAACGCAGCAATGTCATAATGAATGAATCCGTGCTTAGAGAATACGAAACTTCAATGTGTACCGCTCGCATCTGTAGACAGGTGAAGATGCATCCATATCGTTTCTCCATGCTGCGCCCATGTTTAACCGCAGATGAGCCAAAATAATCTATTCCGACGTATTTGAACGGAAACCAACCTTGTTGGACTCTAATGGCTGGTAGAGGAGCCATCATCTGTTTGCCTACGACCGCCAAATGCTTCCGGCATTTCCAACATCCTCCAAGTACTCGCTTGACGGCAGCTCCCCCCTGCACAATCCAAATATTTGCGAAGTTCCGCGAGTAACTGGTAAGGTCCTGCGTGTCCTTCCATCGCGTGATACCACCGGATTATCGAGTCTGTAATCGGGTGTGTCTTGGGTAGTATCACCGGATGTTTCACACCCTGAAGCTGACTGGAGTAGTTCAGTCGTCATCCAACACAAATAATTCCATTTAATAAAATTGGATCGAGTTTTAATAGGGTCCTGTTCATCGGAGATTTGTTAGCGCATAGGTTATTGCTCCTGTCTCTTAGCCATTTTAGCTCTTCGCCATAGACCTTAGCTTGTACAATCAAAATAAAACTTTCCTCCGCTTTAGCAATGTCGTTTAACTTCAAGGGCCCAGTTGTCAATCCTAGATCCGTGCGCCCGCCTCCCATGACTGCAACGTACATTTTAAAGCGGATTAACCATGCTACCGACTTCAGCAAGTGAAACCAACTGGAGTGCCTAGCTAGAAGTGCGTCCGTCCATGTATCCAGAAACACTGTGAGAACTGTACTCGAAGGCTGCTTCAACTCAACGTTTGATGGTGCTGCAGCGACCTTAGGACTGGTCGGCCATGGATTTTTATCGTTCTTCAAGAATTTGTGGCCTTCGAACCAGCAGCTGATATCACTCGGTGATGTTGTGCCACTTGATTCCAAGTCTGCAGGGTTAGCCTTCGATCTGACACGACGCCAGTACCAGGGTTCCGACCACTGATGGATTTCGGCTGGACGGTTAGCAACGTACGTACTAAATCTCGTTTTAGTGTTGTTTATGTAGTGCAAAACTGTAGCAGAGTCAGTCCAGTAGTAAGTCTTACCAAACTTGATTCCTGTTTCTTCCATAAGAATCCGAGAGACTCCAACAGCCAGCCTTGCTGCGGCTAACTCCAATCGAGGGATAGTTACGGTCTTCGGAGGAGCTACCCTTGACTTAGAGAACAGTGGGGCACAGTGGGGGGCTATGTCCCTTGAAACCACTTTGAAATAAGATACCACCCCATAGCCAACTTCAGAAGCTTCAAAAAATACATGAAGCTGCACACCTTCGTTCAGTGAGTCACCTCTAATAATACAACGCTGAATTTTGAATGCGCATAGTTGTTCCATACTTCTTAACCACTCATTCCAGCATCTCAGGGGTTTTTCTCCAATTGGGTCATCCCAACCAAGCTTCAAGCGACACAGTGATTGCAATATCACCTTTCCTGACAGAATGAAACGTGAAACCAACCCTAGTGGGTCGGACACGGATGAAACTAGACAACAAGCCACGCCTTGTCTGATGTTTTTCTCGTATTGCGAATGAAAACTGGAACGTGTCTTCTATTGCATTCCAATCTAACTCCAACGTCTTCTGCGGCACAGGCGCGCAATCATCTATTTCCGAAGTGGTATGGGCCAGCTCAGATTTTGGTAAAATATCCAGCACCTCCTTACGATTACACATCCACTTATGAAGCCGGAATCCACCTCGTGATAGTAACTCACTCATCTGGATAGCAAAAACTGTTGCGTTCTCCGGTGTGGGCAAAGAAACAAGACAGTCGTCTACATAGAAGTTGTTATACACGGCCCTGGAGATGTAATCCTCAAACTAACCTCCCCAATCGTCTGCCGTGCGACGTAACGCGAAATTCGCACAAAATTGGGAGGAAGTGGCACCAAATGGGTGGGTATTCATCTGACATTCAACAAGATTACCACCTAGCCGACCATTTTCCCGCCAAAGGAACCTCAGTGATCCTTTGTCTCTCGTCGGCACTCGAACCTGCATGAACATTTCTTCAATATCCGCAGCCAGCGCGACGGATTCCTTTCGAAAACGGAGCAACACTCCAACTCAGTTTGCTGTCGTATCCGGTCCCTCCGGCAAGTAATCATTCAAGGAGCGTCCCCGGAAAGCAGCCGCACAGTCAAACATGATCCTCAATTTGGTAGGCTTTCTAGGGTTTGTAAATGCGTGATGTGGCAAGTACCATTTTGGTTCAAACCCCATTTTTAACTGTACATAGGGCACTAACTGGGCCTGGCCCTTGCGCACAAAACTCTCTATTATTGTAGAGTATTTATCAAGGAATTCAGGGTCATGCGCACAAATTTTCCTCAAGCCGTTTACTCTCTCTTCGGCCACAATATAATTATCTGGAAGTCTCACTTCAGGATTCCTCCACGGAAGTACAACGTCATGGTGTCCGTTCAACCAGGTTATGGCATTGAAAACCATATCAACGGCCTGTTCGTCTTCTAAGGAAGGAGAGTTTTCCGATGCACACCCATCGCAGAAATCGGCGCTGTATGGTCGATCGATCTGTTCTGCTAAGGGATCGATTCCCCTCTCAATGTGGTTTACTATCCCCACAAAACGTGGTTCCTGGTTTATCGGATTAGGAACAATCCATCCTAAAATCATCAGCAAGGCATAGGGTTGCTTTCTTTTGCAGCTTCGTTGCTCTAATGCTCAATGTGCTTCTGGGACGTCGAGACCTATCAGGATTCGCACTCCCGAATCTTCCAGATTCTGTCTTCGAAGGCAATGCAGGTGAGGCCAGGATAAAATGTCCGCATCTGAGCAGTACTGGACTGCTTGCATTGATAACCTATCAACATAAAGAGGCTCTCTCTACATTCACGAAATCATTCTCTGACAATGAGTTCAGTCGCAGATTCGTTATTCCCGAATTCCAAGTGGTAGTCCCATTTACGGTTGAAATCGAAAGTGAGGTCGGGGATGCCTTCAGGCCCACCAGCTCCATAATGTCTTTTTTATTAGAGTCACATCGGACCCGCTGTCCAGCAGAGCGTAGGTCTCCACAGAGTCCCCCGGTCCGTCTACTCACACTGGTAGTACACCTAAACTGACCGACATTCTGGCCTAAGGGTAGCCGCACAATTATTGGTCCGCTGCCCAGGCTTTTTTGAACTGTCCTTACCCAGCTTATCCAGCTGCAGCCCTTGTGTTGTATCTTGCTTGACTCGATCGGTACAGTGCTTCTGTGCAACATGCAGTAGAGGGTGGTGCCGTTCCGGAGAAACTGATGTTGAACATGGTTTGGAAACAGAGCAGTTGCTAGACAGATGTCCACACTTGAGACACGAAAAACAAGCCTTGATTTCTTTGATCAATGCCCAACGACCGGGTATATCACGATAAAGGAATAGCTGACATTCCTCAAGTGCGTGTATTCCATTACATACCGAACACCTATTAGCTGCGACCAACAAAGTACTACCCTGATTTGGCATGAACCGTGTCGCTTCTGGATGCGGGGTTTGTGCATAATTCCTCCAACTGGATGACCGCGAATACCCCTGGGCCTTGCTATTGGCAGCCAGTTTGCCAAACCTACTTGGGCAATCCGTGCCTCACGGGACACTAGGTGCTGCAGATCTTGGAACCTCGGTTCGTCTCCCCTTCCTAAAATATCATCAACGGTCCTAGCCCACAAATCCTGGAGACGCGCTGGTGGCACTCGAGTGATACGTTCCATAGTCTGCAATGAGTTGAGGTCTGACATGCAATTCATCAGCGTGAGGGCAACTTCACAGTTCAGCATTTTAACGACAACTTGGTCAGGGCATCCGAATCTTCCACCAGAGGCTTCAAGCCTTGCAGTAAGACGTCAATCAGTGAACAAGCTACTACATGATCTTGTCCATACAGATCTTTTAGTATTTCCATAGCCCTATTGTATGCCAGCGTTGGAGGCAACATGACACTTTCGGCAATCGCATCCCTTGCTTGTCCCTCGCGGTAATGCATCAAATAAAGTAGGCACTGGCCATCGTCTCGAACTCTACCTTCGAAGTAATATTCGAACTGTTTCACAAACCTCCAGTACGTTGACGAGCAGCCCGCAAATGACTCCAGTTCCACCCTGGGTAAGTCCAAATGATAATTCACTGCTGGTTCCGCCACTGGAACCAAGCTTGTTGTTCGTGGTGCATCGTTCTGCACGTGGCAATCAACTAGGTAGAGAGAAAGATGTTTACTGACCGTTGCTCCACCCTTAACTTCATCTGTGTTGAATAGATCTTCTCCTTCCTCAGCGTGTGCCAAACGCAGTTTCGCCATTTCCGTCTCATTCCTCACCTAGAGCAGCTTGCGTTGCTTATCTAACTCTAATTGTTCTGCAACCTGCTTCTCCTTCAACTCAGCTAACAAAAGATCGGCTCTAGCTCTATGGGAAACCGAGCTAAACCTAGAACAACCTGATATACTAGAGCCTGAGCAAGAAACATGACCAACACCTACGGGCAAAGGGGTTTGGTTCACCTGCAGGGTATTGTCCTTTGATTCGGAACGGTTTGCCGATTTGCTGCGTAATTTCTTGTCTCAGAAATTGCCAAGGATATTGGGTACTGTGTAGTCCAGCCACCGGAACGTTCGAGCGACGCGTAGCAACCAATTTCGACACAATTCAAAACAAAGTCGATTCCAAATAGCTACGTTACTATATACAACAAATTATTTAATTTTACAATAATCAAACCTCAATAGTATTCCTTCTGGACTCTTCCGCTCCAAATTGGACAACAAATCAACAACTGCAGCTGGGTTACAGCAAAAGGTTAGTTACAGAAGATGAGATTACCAAATACAGTCACAACGAAATTCAAGCTGGGCGACTCTCGCTCGAGGCAACGGTGGGAGTCCGGCTTGTGACAAAGATTTAGAGAAATAAACAAACAATCGGAATTCCAGCAAAGTTAGCTCATACGAATGATAAATGTCATTTGTAATATGGATGCTAATGCATGGAACGGGATTTCCTGGACTCCCTTACAAGTTAGTTTCCGTCAGACCTTTTATAAAATTTGATACATTTACCAATGGTAGTTTTTCTCACACAAATTTGCGGACACTGCATGGTTGTGTAATGTGTACAATGACTGTTTTCATTATTACGTCTTACCGAACGGACTTAGAATAGCCTGTTGGTGGAATCGAAAGCTTTTTCCTTTCCACTGTGAGCGCAATCAAAGTCTGTTGAGAGTCCATCAATTCTCATTGTAGCACGGTAATCTGCGACGAAGTTGGTATGCATCCCTTGTGATCACTAACGATGTCATTGAAACGCGTAATGAAAACGATGCATATGGCGCACGAAGAACTACTCATATAACAGTATTATGGCCAAGGTTTAGGTAAACCGTGATACGTGCGTATCACGATGGGGGTAAATGTGACGTAAGTGCAACGCGGAACGTATACTGAGTAACGTGAAAATAATGGTGGATTTCACGTCCTAACCAACCGCAGAATGAATGGAACATGTGTATGTGGAAGTGCACGCACATGCATACAAGTGTACAAATGTATGTGTAACAATAATAATAATAATAATACCAATAATAAGAATAATAATAATACTGGTATACTTCTCGCCCATGTTCCAGATGCACGCTGTAGCGCATGATCATGGTGTAATACCTTACTCAATAAGGTGAAATATTCAAAATTCCAAATATGAAAGTCGAAAGTATTAGAGATTGAAAAAGCAAAGCCGGCAACAGTTTGAATGGATCATCCTGATAATGGTTTGCTCGGTGGTTTCGAATTGGTTTCGAATCCGGGCTGGGCACTGGTGCGCGTTGGAGGTATCGAAAAATCGTTAAAGCAGTGCCAAGGACGCATTATGAACAAGAATGATGCAAGCCAAGGAAACCGGAGGCCCACCAAGGTTCTGCAGATTAAGTTAATTTTGAGCAAGAGGAAAAGAGGGGAAAATGGTGAAGAAGTGCATTCGGGAAAAGCAACGCATGCGAGGAGGATATCGATCCATGAAGACAATGCAAACCCTGAATGACGGATTTACCGGAGTTCAAAAAACGGAATGAGTTTTGAAGCAGGGGGGCATGAGACAAATTTTGTGAGAGTGGACGCTGGTGGATGTGGGAGAAACAGCAGACCATAAAAAGGTGAGTTTAGATTCAGGATCAGTAACAGGTACCATTCTGAAATAGGAAAGCGCAACTGGAGGGTCCTCGAGAAGTGGGGAGTCAATTTCCAGCTGGCTACGGATCGCAGGAAAGATAAACAGTGGTAACGGATAATAAAGTGGGAAATCTCCACATGGACTTCAGAGTTATTATGCTGTTTCACTGACAAATATATATGTATATGTTGACACATTTGCCTTCAGTGTTATTCAGCCTCATTTCTGGTAAAGTACGACATCGAGTGCGTAAGGTTCGTCTGGCAGGGCAAAGCATGTGCCGGTCGATCAGTCGAGTGTGGCTGTATATTAGCGGCATGCGCGTGAACTGGAATTCGTGTTGGTTGCGTTAGAAAACGCTGAACGATCTGATAAGCAATTAGGAGTATTTCCCGTTGTATGGTTTGATTTCGGTTCCAGTTGCTATGGTTGGTTCCACTTGAGTCTCTGTCCGTACGAGTCAAAGTTGCATCCTTGGTTAGCCAGTTTGCGACTGAGATAGTATGAGACAACGAACCTGAAACAAAGGGGGATTGCTGTCTGGACGTGGTTCCAGCTGTGGGTTATGATAATGTAATAATGAATAATAATAACGGTATATTTCGGAGACGTCCGAGGCATGCCAGGTGCATGATCAGCTGTTTACAAGTGATGGAATAAGCAGACAAAACCCTCAAAAATGTGGAAATTAACGTGACAGGAGTTGAAAAAAGGGCAAAGATGGGGGAGTTACGTGGGAAAGGAGAGCAGATAAAAAGCAGCAGTCAGGGTGTGCCCCTGCTGCGGATCAACGGTTAATGGATGCATATAAAAACCAGTAAAGGACGAGGCATAAGAGTGACAGAAACTACGGGGTTAGGTGGAAGCAAAGTGGTTGAAATTAGTGGCATTTCAATTTGTTTGGTTCATTAAGGATGTGGCCATAGGTAGTCTAACGTTGAGAGCTCGGTCAGATAGATGAAACTGTCTATCGCTTATTGTGTCCTTAATTGAAGGGAGCAGGTTCGACGAAGGAGTTGGTCTTAGAAGTCGAGGCCCCTCTCGTAAGCTATATCTTCTGTCATGCTCATATTAGATAACTGTAGTGCACGGGTGACGCTGAGATATGGGATGAGTGCCGACAGAAATTGGGATTTGGTTTGTGAAGCTAGAAAAGTGATGCGCAACTTGTTCCAGACTTTGGAGTAGACAAGAAGGAAAAAACGTGACCGTATGGCCGACTTAGCTATACTAGAAGGGACAGTAAAAGGCTTGTGCCGAAGTGAGTGAGGGGTTTCACGGGAGAAGCTTACCGGGTTAACGGAAAAAGACCGGTTATGGAGCAGGTTATGCAAAAAGACTAAGTTTAGTCTTAAACGGCGGAGCCAGAGTGGGTCAAGATTCAGATTTTGGCATCGTTCTGTACAGTTTAAAGACGTGGACCAACCGAGTAGTTTTTTGGTGAAACGCCTTTGTATGCTTCCAATTGCAACTCTGTCAAATTTGTCATGTTAGAAAATATTATTGGGCAGTATTCAATCAAAGGCCTGACGTGGGATTTGTAGGTGCTGATGATGCTGTCCCGGAGACAAGAGGAGCGGAAGAGAAGATCCACACTTCTTCTAGTCTTGGCAGCTTGGATGGGGGCGGGCTCAGGAAAGTTGAGGGAGCAGGAATAGTTGGGGCCCAAATCCCGGATGGTAGGTCGACTGGCTGTTGAGGACCCCCCAATAGTTAAGGATCCAGAGGGCAACTGGAACTTGCAGGTTAGGATCTCGCACTTATCAGTGGAAAAGCTCATCCTCCAGGTGTGGCAGCAGCGGTCAAGTGCAGCAAGGTCAGCGGGAATGTTGCAAGGAGTAGGGGTAGCATCATTAGAATTGAAAGAGTAAACTATTTTTATATGGTCTGCAAATAAGAATGGCGTGCCGTGGTGTACTAGATCCAATGCGTCACTAATATACATCCGAAATAGGAGAGGACCCAGTACGCTTCCCTGTATAACGCCACTCGTAACAGGTTTCGGTTTGGAAGTATGCCCATTGGTGAGGACCACTTGCGAACGATGAGCGAGATAAGATTTCAGCCAAGAAAGCAGCTGGTCAGTAGTGCCGAATGAACGCAATTTGGAGATAAGACTCGGGTGTGGAACACGGTCAAAAGCCTTTGACAGATCCAGGTAGACAATTACTAATGCCTGCTTGCTATCTACAGCCTTAGTGACTAGGTTGAGGAATTCAAACTGACATGTGGTGCATGATCGCGTTTTGAGGAACCCGTGCTGCCTATCGCTAAGAAGGTTTGAAGCGAGAAGATGGGTGGTAATGCCATCTTTGATAATCGTTTCCATTATTCTGGAAACGATAGGGGTATGGTTGATGGGACGGTAATTAGCGAGTTCATGGACAAATCCTTTTTTGTGTCGTTGAATGATGACTGAATGCTTCCAGTTCAACGGTACCAAACCAAATTTGAGTGACAAGGTGAATAGGTTCAGTAACAGAATGATTGCAGCTGGGGGCAACCCGTCTGGTCCAGGATGGGCAAATGCTTTATAGCGTGAAATGAACCTGGAAATAACGTTCACTTCAAAGGTTAGGGTAGATAAGGAAGAGCTGGTATCAGCGAAGTTTACGTTGCACCTGTGGCAGGTTAAAAACTTAAGCATGAAATGCACAGTCACTTAACAATGTTAGTCGAGGACTTATGTCCACAAAGGTGTAGGCTGGATACAGCATGATTTAGAGGTATTCCTTTAAGCTTCTTATCAATGTTATTATTATTAATTTAGCTTATCAGTAAATGCTCCAGTTGGAAGTCTTATCTACTAATGGTAGTTTTGTGCAGAAAAGTAAAATTTCGTCTTTAAAGTGACATGTATTGTGCAGTCAAATATCAATGTTAGTTGTAGATTTATTTGCACGTGGTTTCAGTCGCATTATGGCATACTTGTGAAGTATTCCTTGAAATTGCATAGTAATAGGCTTAAAAGTTAGTTTTCGTCAGACCTTTTATAAAATTTGATACATTTACCAATGGTAGTTTTTCTCACACAAATTTGCGGACACTGCATGGTTGTGTAATGTGTACAATGACTGTTTTCATTATTACGTCTTACCGAACGGACTTAGAATAGCCTGTTGGTGGAATCGAAAGCTTTTTCCTTTCCACTGTGAGCGCAATCAAAGTCTGTTGAGAGTCCATCAATTCTCATTGTAGCACGGTAATCTGCGACGAAGTTGGTATGCATCCCTTGTGATCACTAACGATGTCATTGAAACGCGTAATGAAAACGATGCATATGGCGCACGAAGAACTACTCATATAACAGTATTATGGCCAAGGTTTAGGTAAACCGTGATACGTGCGTATCACGATGGGGGTAAATGTGACGTAAGTGCAACGCGGAACGTATACTGAGTAACGTGAAAATAATGGTGGATTTCACGTCCTAACCAACCGCAGAATGAATGGAACATGTGTATGTGGAAGTGCACGCACATGTATACAAGTGTACAACCATTGGAAAATGTATGTGTATATAGTCGTCTGCATATATATATATATATATAGATATATATATGTATATATATATATATATAACCTTTTCTCAATAGGAGGTCCACTCTCAATACCGTCCCAGTTCTGTTTGCTGATGCCTAGCTGCCAAACTTACTTGGGATGCCATTTCAAGCCGAGAGTTTATTGTGCCCTATCTGTAAATGGACTTTTGTTGTTGAATGTGCAACCGCAATGATATGCGCAACTGACGGACTAATGCAGTTCGGGTACATATACATATACATATATGTATACATATATATATATATACATTCGTGTACTTGTTCTTTGCAAATTCCGCCAATCTTCCTCATGCACTTGTGGCTTGCAGCTGGTGTCAATTTACGAGGTCATGTTCATCGTTAGCATCAAGCACTATCCGAAAAAGAAAATATTTCCCCGCATTGTGGTTTCGCCCTTACGTAGCAGTGTAGTAGCCAGCGACATTTGCAAATAAACTGGAGTGAGGCATAACGACTCGTTTATACGTGCCTTGTTTATAAATAGACATCTGCAGTTCGGTGTGACATGGGAGTAAAATGCACATCTCACGCGTGGGTCAGCGGCACATCTCCGTCAGGAGCTCATAATACTGTTGTTCACTGCCGCTCAAAGGTACTCACGGGTGGGTTGCCCAAACGTATTATGCATACATATATATGTATATATATATATGCACAGATATATATG
This sequence comes from Fasciola hepatica, assembly GCA_948099385.1. Taxonomy (NCBI): domain Eukaryota; kingdom Metazoa; phylum Platyhelminthes; class Trematoda; order Plagiorchiida; family Fasciolidae; genus Fasciola; species Fasciola hepatica. The sequence goes on from CANUEZ040000019.1 coordinate 13,352,862, forward strand.
TTTATGCATAAATATATACATAGATATATATAAACATTTATATATATATACACATATATGTATATATATATGCATATATGTACATATATGCATATATATATATATATATTCACATGGACTTGCATTGTGCGCATAAAAGCCACGGATTCCGAAATGATAACACAAGGCTGCACAACTACAGTCATATTTATATATGCATATGTGATTTGAGAAGCATTGGGTCGTAAACGATCTCAATGGGAATACTCACGAGTAAAGATGTGGGGTGTCCTCTCTCCGCGCTCTCTATCTAAATACCTAATAGAGGACAGGGACGTGCCAAAACTGAGTACAAGGCACGTAAAATGTTGGGAAAATATCCACGGACGCCCAATGACATCCACTAAATGCGACAGAACGATCCAGAAACACCAATCGATGGAGCCTGTAAGAAATGGGAAACAGGGCACTCATCAATCACGAGGAAAATACAAAACAAATAGGCAACAGGAAAAAGTTGACGGAAAAATCTGCGGAAACGTACCGATCATTGGGCCAGGCAGTGCACGCATACGTAGTTCGCCTCAGTGCGGTACCCTGCACATTGGACAAGAGCCCACCGCGGACAGCAAGCACATTGTACCCAAAGGACATCTTTGTCGGGGTCAACGGTGGGTTCCTGCGGCTTTCAAAGACTGCAGACATCCTCGGCGACCGGCGAAGCCGTTACACCTATACGTCGTCCTTTCGCGTCCGTCCTAAAAAGCGTCGATGTTGCAGTAGGCAGCCGACGGAATTTCAGATTACGCAGTGGATTACCTATGACTACCAGGTCATCATCAGCTGTATTCCTTAAACCTAATGCATATTTCCCCCTTAAATGGGTAGTACTACCACTGGTTGACGGAATATGCAAAAGAAAAGCTCTGCTGGATATACGTACCCGTGTGCCAGCGTCTCCCGTTTCCCGTGGGGCGACCTCTTCCTTATAACCGTGATCTACCATCATGCTAACCCTGGCTGTCGGATGTAGACCAACAGTGCGAGTATACCGCATAATCTGGTTTAGGGCATACTTAAAATTATCCTCCCCCAAGTTGCTAACCGCTACAACGAATTCCTTCGCTGCATCCTCACATAGAGCTATCTTAGCACTTTTATCAATCCTTCTCCCTGATAGAAGTTTGCACGGCATTCCTGTTTCCGGAACTAGAGCCGGTCGATCGGAGGAGTACAGGCTCCATCTTCCTAGAACAACATTCTCCAATGAAAATGACATCCTAGCTACCGCCAGAAAATGGATGCAAGGGAGACCCCACTGGTGACTGAATGAACAATCGCTTTGTGGATTTCCTAACCCAAAGGACACCCGATGCTTTAGTCCCCTATAGTTGCCAACCACGTATGCACCCCTCCTCAGGGTGATAGTTGTCGTCTTATTACGACGCACGTGCTCCAGAAATGACTGACGAACGTAAGTAGTCATCCGACACAACAGCGGTTGCATCCAATGATTACTTCTTCCAGCCGTGTAGGGCACCATCTGTTTACCAGCTAATCGTTGCCGCCGACTAAACAGTAGACTGTCAATACGCCGAACGATTTTCCTGAAAATGTCGTACAAGCACGATCGGCGGGACAGGCCATCCTTTAGGTGCCCGTTCTCTATTTCTACTCTGTTCTTAGAGTAATTGCCATACAGCAGGTAGTACCGCATGTAACACGCGGCCCTGCTGCTTCTGTATGGCATCCAAGTAAGTCGAAGGTATCGTGCGGCTTCCGCTGACCTCGCCTTGATGGCACATTTAAACCTATTGAAATTCCCTAAACTAGCCGTGAAAACCATATTACGCATCCATTGGAAAGTCCTGCTTTTATCGGCAGTGGACTTTCCCAACAACTGCCAACAACACTGCAGCATATCCTTTAAAACATGAAACCGACAGAACACTACCTGTGATTCCGGGTACCTACCCCTGAAGGCATTATACTGGGGAATACTGCGATCTACAACTACGGTCTTACACCCTCTCGACTGCGGTATTGCCTCAGCCAAATATTCTACAGCCGTGCGATAGCTAACACTGATCTCATTAGGAAGCAGCGCGTACTAGATACTATGTCCACGACCACCATCAAGTGCCACAAAACGTATCCACCGTAGTTCAGTTGGTGGGTCGCATCCGCAAGCATCAAGTCACAAAACCGATCTGTCAGCACTGTTAGGGCTTTTGGAACAAACAGGAAGAATCTTATTTCATTATCTTCATACAACACCGGTGACCGTCCAAGCTTCTCCAATAAAATATCTAAACGTCCAGTATCCTTCTCCGATGGCTTCCCGCGCAACCTATCACGAATGGACCTGAAGTCATCATAGCACAATGACCGACCAGAATGACGCCTCGTATAATCCCGCAGTTCACCAATGTGTTCTAAACTCTCTATCGAATTGCACACATGGCGTTCTTCCGCATCCGTCAGACGACGATTACGAGCATAGAAGCCCTCTGCACCAAGGTGAAACTTGTGGTTGTGCTTAAGACGCCATTGCGTAACCACGTAAGAAGAACCGACGGCACGAATTGTGACAAAAGCCTCGCATCGCAGATCACGGTATCTGCAATTGAACACAATTTAACAAAAAATGAAACAAATTACTTCCGTCCATTACAACCAACTCTTCTTCGGTGGACGCACCGATATTTGACAAAACAATATTTCAAGCCAGAGGGAAGCACGACTCCTCTCTTCCTCGCAACTTCACTGGTCCGTGAATTGTACACGTAAAAACTAGAATCCGTTGCGTATTGAAACTCACGGAAGTCCGATCTGAATGCTTCCGGACTCGAATAGACCTTCCGACAAATGCTCCGAAACTCAGCAGAATTATCGACGCAACCTTGCATCGCGTCAACGGAGCCCAAAAGCCGTTCCGGAAAAATCAGCTGCAACGAGTAAGCACAGCAATTTATGGCACCAATAAACTAATCACATGTGAGCAGCACGTTGACCAATGAGTACAATCTCCCCACACAACGTTTAATAAACACAAGCAAATTTAGGCAGAATTTACGAACATACCAGTCTTCTTCGTAGAAGAAAATCACACAGTTCTAGAGAACTCGGAAAACTAAAAGCCTCTGCGTAAAATTCCATCACAACGTACAGACTACTTCACCCAAATCCAGGTAGGAACAATCCGTACTTTCGAACCATCAACCAAAGCCGCGCCGGTATAAACCAAACATCCGGGCGTGGGAAGTCGCTACTTTTGGTGCATCTTTCAAACACGCTCGATAACTGATACTCATTTTGGTGAATTACACAGCCAACAGTTAATACGCTACCATAAACAGAAAAAAGTTGAAGTTTTGCTTTTAAAAACCCGAAAATCATTTTCAAAATCTGGAACACTCTTCTACGTATCGCGACCTAAGCGAGAAAATACCACAGAACCACCAACCAAAGCCGCTCCCGCAGCACCAACAGCCACTGCGGTCAATGACTACACTCACCTTGTGGCAGCCATTTGAGGCCTGCGGTTGTGAACGCAGCAGTATTTTACACGATAATAAGGAAACGATTTTGGAAAAGCACCGGGATGCGTGCACAGCCACTTTGAACCACTTTCACTATCATAAATATAAAAAGATGTTAAAGTTTCTCTCTGAAAAACACGAAAATCATTATCAAACTCTGAAAGAGTAGCATACACATCACGAACCAAACGGGCAAACGTTCCAGAATCGTCGACCGCAGCCGGGCCTGCAGCGCCGGACGCCATTACGGCCAACTGCGGCGATAACCTTGATCACATCGCTTATATACCCTAATACCACACACTCAAACAAATATCGAACTACAATATCTCACGTCAATCTCATTTTCTGCAGGCAACAACTCGTCTGGTCAAACCGTTTCACACATAACAATCCCAATACTTCAGTCGGGCTACATTTAAGCCCGTATGTTTAGACACTATCGCACCATAACATTTCAAGTCAATCTCATTTTCTATGGGCACCGATGCATTTGTTGCAACCGTTCCACATATAACAGTCCCACAACTTCAGTCGGGCTATATTTAAGCCCGTATGTTAGGTTAGCGCTCTGCTCCTTCAGCTTTAGGGTCTGATGATCGGTGCTGGCTGTTAGGTGTTAGTGACACAGATAGTCATTTACTGGTTAGTAAATTATAAGCTAAATAGTAAAGACTGCAGTAATATGCTATAACTGTATTTATAAAAATGAGGTGTATTTTGTCGATGAAGTAAATTTCACGTAACTGTAGGTGATACCCAGGTGAGGGCAACACGCAGGGAATGGTTAGGGTTACACCTGACAGCCCAGCATTTGTGAAACCGGCTAATGCCATAGTCTCGCTGAGAACGGGCACACCTGATCTTAAGAGGCCGAAGCTACATATAGCGAAACTGGAGATGACTCCTCTCGGGAAGTCAACACCTAAGGCCCAAGGAGTAATCCAGGTACCAAAGGTGGCTTCAGGCTCCGGTATACAAAAAGCCGAAGATCAGGAAGTTCGAAAGACCAAAAAGAAGGGGACTCACAGGGCATTCAGTCCGGTTGGTGTTGGGAACGTGCAGCCAGCCAGCCCGATTCTAAAGGAGACCCCCAAGAAGTCCTCTCTGGTGCACCCAGCGAAGTTGGAGGTATCAGAGGGAAAAGCCGAGGAAACCAGTTGGGCTAAGGTGGTCGCAAGACCATCCCGGCCCATCGGTACGGCGACTCGAAAGGAGGTAACGTCCTTTGTGCATGTCGAGCCTGACACCGGGTCGACGGGTGGAGAAGAAAAGGCCACGAAACTCAGAGTGTCACTCGATATGCAAGATGCTGCACCGCCGACACCTTTAGAGGCAAAAAACGGGGCGTCACCTCGGAGATTGCGCCCGAGGATACCCTAGCCCTAGAATTAGCAATAAAGTCAGTAACGAGGACCAGGGAACCGTCAATATGGTACACCAACACCTGCAGTCTCCCGGGAAAAAGAGGGGAGTTGACGGCTAGGGTCGTAGCGTTGACGGAAACTTGGATAAAGCCATATACTGACATGCGCTTCCAGGGATACGCTGCCTACAGACAGGATAGAACAGATGGAAGGCAGGGGGGCGGAGTGGCACTTCTAATACGAACCGACATATGCCATTGGGAGGCTCCGTTCAACTTAGTCTCCGGTAATGTACAGGTCAGATCCTGCTTTATTAGGATTGAGGGGCGTACAGTATGCGTTATCTGTATCTACAGGGCACCTCTAGCCACAGATGAGGAAGATGTTGAGCTCTTCCAAATGCTGGATGCGGTGCTGGCACAGACAAAGGAGTTCATCTTATTAGGGGATCTCAATCTACCCGAAATTAACTGGGAAAGCGGGATCGCACCAAGGGGATCAACGGGCGACAAGTTTCTGCAGTGGGTCCAGTTACATGCACTTACGCAGCATGTGACACAGGCCACTAGACACAGAGGTGGACAGCACCCGTCTCTCCTTGACTTAATCATAACGCGGCACCATCAGGACGTTAAGGAAGTTAAGTGGGAAGAGCCACTTGGAAAAAGTGATCATGTAGTCCTAAGGGTCACACTAAGACTAAGCAAGGCGCCGAAGGAAATCGTGTTACGTCGGCGCTATGGGAGAATCAACATAGGTGAACTGAAGAAGGCGGCGGAAGAAATTCAGTGGACACCGAGACACACAAATGCCTCCGTAGAGGAACGTTGGGAGACCATCAAGATGGGGCTACTTGAACTTACAGATGAGTTCGCACCCCTGATGGTGGCAAGCAGTAGAAGTCTACCCCCATGGTGGAAGTCAAAGGTCCGCAAGGCCATAGTTATTCGTAGGCAACGATGGGCGGCGTACAAGCTGTACAGAACTCAGGGGGCATGGAGAAATATGCTTTCGAGCGTCGGTTAGCTGCGTCGGTCCGCACAAACCCAAAGCGATTCTACGCCTACGTGCAATCTCACAAACGTATGAGAGAGAGCGTAGCAACTTTGGAAGGAGCACAGGGACGACTAGCTCTAAACGACGAAGACAAGGCTGACATGCTCTTGGAATTCTTCAAGAGCATATATCGACCAGAAAATAGTTTGGAGGAAAGAATGGAGGGCCCACAGGCGCCTCCAATACCCGAACTTACTGTAGGAGAAGAAGAAGTGTACGCGGAGTTGCAAACGTTGAATAGAAACAAAGCAGCAGGTCCAGACGGGATTCATCCAGCAATCGTTCAGCCTCTGGCCGAGGTCCTGAAGGCTCCGGTGACGAAGCTGTATGAAACGTCACTTAGAAAGGGAACTGTGCCGGGAGACTGGAGGAGAGCAACAGTGGTAGGCATTTACAAGAGTGGGCCCCGGCAAAAGGCCGAAAATTACCGGCCGGTTAGATTGACTTCGGTACTGTGTATGTGCCTGGAGCGAATAGTCAGGAAGCAGATCTCTAGGCATTTGGTTCAACACAACCTCATATCAAATGCTCAGCATGGGTTTGTGGCAGGGCGATCCTGTCTGACGAATCTCCTGCTGTTCCTCGATGAGGTAACCAAACGTCTGGACGAAGGGCAATCGATTGCGGTCTGTTACTTGGACTTCAGCAAGGCATTTGATTCCGTGAACCACAGATTTCTGGACGTCAAACTGCAGTCCATGGGAATTGTTGGAAAGGCAAGACAATGGATAAGTAGTTTCTTAGCAGGGCGAACCGTTAGTGTTAAGGTGGGGAGTCATGTTTAAAAACCGGAAGGTGTAACAAGTGGGGTGCCACAGGGCTCGGTGCTCGGCCCTCTGCTCTTCCTCATCTTCATCAACGACCTAGCACGTGGGCTTACAAACCCCACCTTTATGTTTGCCGATGACGTCAAGATAGCTGGAGTAGATATAGAACTTGACGTGTTAGCAGTATAAAACTGGGCACGCAAATGGGACATTCCACTAAACCTCACCAAGTGTCAATGCTTGACCACAAATACAGGGGCTAGTGAGAATAGTGTGGGTTCGTTGCAAGTGGTCTCGCAGGTCAAAGACTTGGGCGTTATAATGGACAACAGCTTTAAGCCGTCAAAGCAGTGCACCTCAGCAGCCAATACGGCCAGGGGAGAACTCTTTCGAGTTAGATCCATTATGTCGTGTAGAGATCCGGAGATATTCGTTCCGATATATCAGGCCATAGTTAGGCCGCATATGGAGTACTGCGTGCAGGCCTGGGCACCGTACTACCAGAAAGATATCGACTGTCTGGAGAAAGTGCAGGGGCTAGCCACTAGAATGGTGGCTGGGCAAAGGGGGTTTAACTACACAGAGCGTCTCCGTGCCCTAGACCTATTCTCGATGGAAAGACGGCGCATTCGCGGGGATTTGATAGAAACCTTCAAGGTAATGAAAGGACTGTCAGGAATAAGTCGAGAAGACCTTTTTTCTCTGATCCCCGAGAGAGGCACAAGGGGGCATAGCCTTAGATTACAAAGGAAACATTCGAGGCTCCAAATTAGGGCGAAGTACTTCTCAAATAGAGTGGTACCCCATTGGAATAAGCTCCCGGAAGAGGTCATAAATACCACAACAGTGAAGGCTTTTAAGAAAGCAGTAGACCTATGTTGGGTGGCAGTATACCCCGAGTTATGTTAAGCAGCTTTTAGGGTCAGATGCAATTTACTTATTGTTTCCACCGTACTCTGCCAGGACTGATACTGCACAAAATTTCTGCCTTTCAGAAAAAGAAAATCACGCAGTGTTGGGAGCTACGGAAACGAGCCGACAACACAACTATCTGGACACACGATTGGCTCTAGCCACACCAAGTCCTTTGTAAACTGAACTGAACTGAACTGAACTGAAGCTTTGCGAGATCCATAAAGCTTCGATGTGTTCGTATTGAATGCCATGATATCGTATAACATCTGCCGTATGGTTTCCGATTATATTATGTTGCCGTTCCATTACTTTTGCGATTAACAAATAAATATATTTTAGGACCTTATTACGTATTATTCACGGAAAATGGCCGATATGACGAAACGAAAGAGATACCATACGAAAAAGAAAGAACTTAGTTCACTGACGTGTGCTGTTTGTGATGAAGCCACATCATGGGAGCATCGGTTTGGTTGCCCTAAGTGGGATTTGCCAGGTGAGGTTAATCAGTGGCAATTTTACTTTCTTTCCAGACTCGACACCTTCAGGAGTTACAGGTGAATGCAGCGCTGTGATTTCCAAAGACTTGTTCCGTGAGGGAGAGCGGGGTGCCATTGCAAGAGGTGAGCGTGGTCTGCCGTGTGCTTCAACATCACTACCCACAATGATGGGTAAATTACTCAGTTGAATCATGGTATCCCAAATGAAATAGTTTCGGCGGCTGAGACAGTTTGTGAACCTGAAATGACACCTGAAAAAAGGCCGGAAGTGTCAGGTAAACCCTGTTTCTATGCGAATTTTCGTATTAGTTACTTTGACCAGCGTACGACGTGCATCAGAATTCGAAGAGGAGAGTGGTTCTCTGTTTAATTCACTATCGAAGGCTTTCGTCCGATATCGACTAACGCGGGTACTACAGAAAGGTATATTGGAGGCTGTAGACAAACATATACCGAACATACGGCGAGACCCACGGAGTCATCGAGATACCTCTGTCGCAGAGGATTCAAAGAAAGTCTCCGATACAGCCCCCCAACTCCTCCGGTGATGTCACGGCTCTTTCCCAAGTAGCACACCCCAAGTTTGCCCCATGGGGCAAACTTGGGGCAAGCCCCAACCTTGGAGCAAGCTTGGAGCATGCCCCAGGTTTACCCCAAAGGTTGGGGTAACGTGCTACTTGGGTTGCAACTCATCACTGAGGTAAGTCCAGTGCAAACTCCTCATTTCATACTGCTTATAGTCCACCACGAATTGTAGCGGCTTCGCAGACACCAAATTCAATAAAATACAATTGCGAGCTTAGAGCTTAGGCGCGCTTTGTTTAAGTCCACCGGTGTAAAAAATAAGGACACGTGAAAAAGAAGAAGGACCTTCGTCACACTACTTCAAAACGGCAAGGCGCGCTCCAGCTCATCAGCTCTGGTGATTAGCTAGATCAGCCTCCCTTCTCCTGTACTTCATACAGGGCAATCAATACAAGTACAAAAACCATCAATCGCTGTCGTTCTGCGTCTTTGTTCGCTGGACGGGAATTGAGTCCACAAGTCGTGCGTTCGACCAAATTGGTGAGCCCGTTCCAAGTTATTATTAATTTTTATTTATTTATTATATCGTCCGTGCCCTTCAGCGTTCCTTTTGTTTTCGTTGTGTACATACGTATTGAGCCTTTTTTGGTGTTAATTTCGATCAGCCATCGTATATTTATTTTGCTGTCTATTCGATATGGATGACGCTAAGTTAACTATGTCTGACCCTGCGGTGCCTGAAACGCTCTCTATTGCGCGCCCAGTGAAAGCGTTACCTTTCATTCCGGGTAATCCCTCTCTTTGGCTGACTCATCTGGAAGCACAGTTTGCTGCCTCCAGAATCACCTCCCAGCAACAGAAGTATGTGCATCTCACTGCCGAACTTCCTTTAAATATTCTTGAAGCTGTCGAGGATATCATCTCCAACCCACCCACGGACAAGCCTTATGATATGCTTCGCCAGGCTATCTTAGATCGCACCGGGGTCTCCGACTCAAACCGTCTTCGTCAGCTGCTTAGTGGCATTTCCCTCGGTGACCAGAAGCCTTCACAGCTTCTGCGTCGTATGCGACAGCTGGCCAAGGGCATCCAAGTTGGTGACATGATGTTGCGAGAGTTGTGGATGCAGCAGCTACCCCAACAAGCGCAATGCACTCCGGCCCTTCTCGTAGATGAAGTCTCACTAGACAGACTGGCTTTGGCGGCGGACCGCTTTATGGAAACCGCCTCCGCCCAAATTAGTCAGTGTGTTCGTTCGTCCACAACCTCTACGGAGGCGACTCTCACAGATTTAGCTGCACAACTCAGTGCCCTTCGGGCGGACGTGACCGCTATTCAGTCTTCACGTTCGGCACGTCGTAGCCGCTCCCCAACTCGCACCCGTCGGCCTATTGCCGCTCGCAGTCCTCCTAGGCCATCCTCTCCCGATGCACACACTTGGACATGGTGTTGGTATCACCGCCAGTATCGTGCCAGCGCCAGGAAGTGTGCACCCCCGTGCACGTTCCACGACAACCAGGGAAACTCGTCGGCCAACGTGTAGGTACGGCAGCGCTCGTTGGCCTCCCTACACCCTGCCGTCTTCTATTTATCAAGGACCTCATCTCCCACCGTCAGTTTTTGATTGACACTGGCGCACAGATTAGTGTCGTTCCCCCTAACCCTTCTGATCGTCAGCACCGGCAAACTTTAGAGCTTCAGGCCGCCAATGGGTCTCGTATATCCACTTTTGGTACTAGGCGTCTCAAGTTAGATCTGGGGTTGCGTCGTTTTTTTCAGTGGACTTTTGTCATTGCTGACGTTTCCCAGCCCATCTTAGGAGTTGATTTTCTGCATCATTTCAACCTTTCGTTACATCCCGCTTCTCGTAAGTTAACCGACCCTGTGACTCATCGTGCTGTTGTTGGATCTGTCTGCTTGGTCAACGTTGTTCGACCGTCCGTAGCTCCTATCGCCAACGATACCTTCGCCAAAATTTTAGCTGAGTTTCCGTCTCTAACCGGACCGGCAAACCACTTACCCATGGTGCGCTCGGCTGTTGTACATCACATCAGTACCGCTGGACCTCCTGTTTTTGCCCGTCCGCGTCGCCTAGCCCCAGACAAACTGGCCGTCGCTCGTCTTGAATTCCAGAAAATGCTGGACCTAGGCATCATCCGTCCTTCGAACAGCCCGTGGGCCTCTCCATTGCACATGGTGCCGAAGAGAACTTCGGGCGACTGGCGTCCGTGTGGTGACTATCGTCGCCTCAATCAGGTCACAACGCCAGATCGATATCCTGTGCCTCACATTCATGATATCACGTCTGCTCTGGCTGGATCCACCATCTTCAGCAAAATCGACCTGGTCCGGGCCTATCATCAAATTCCGGTCGCCGACGAGGACGTTGCAAAAACCGCCGTTACCACTCCGTTTGGTCTATTTGAGTTTCTCCGTATGCCATTTGGCTTGCGCAACGCGTCCCAAACGTTCCAGCGGTTTATTGACGGTGTTACCCGCGGACTGCCCTTCGTTCACGCTTACATCGATGATATTCTTGTCGCTAGCCCCAGCGTTGACGAACATCAGCTTCATCTTCGACAGCTCTTTCAGCGGTTAACAGAGCACGGTGTTACCATCAATGCCGCCAAGACTGAATTAGGGAAGCCGTCATTGCTCTTCCTCGGTCACATCATCGACGCCAACGGCATTCGTCCGGCTGAAACCAAGGTCAGTGATATTGCTGAATTTCCACTTCCACAGTCCTTCAAACAGCTTAAACGTTTTAACGGCTTTGTCAATTATTACCGCCGGTTCATCCCACACTGCGCCACCCTGATGCAACCGCTCACTGATCTTTTGCGGGGCAAACAACGAACCCTCATCTGGACCGATCAAGCCCAGGAGGCCTTTTCTCAGCTCAAACAGGCCTTGTCGTCTGCGGTTCTTCTTCGTCATCCGGATCCCCATGCTCCCGTCAGTATCGCTGTTGATGCTTCCGATGTCGCACTTGGCTGCGTTCTCCAGCAGGCCGTGGACGGCGCCTGGGAGCCTCTGGCTTTTCACTCACGCCGCCTGTCTTCCGCAGAATCCAAATACAGTGCGTTTGGTCGTGAGTTACTTGCCGTCTACACCGCCATACGTCACTTTCGCCACGCTCTGGAAGGACGGGAATTCATCATTTTCACAGATCACAAGCCACTACTGTATGCTTTCCGCAACGCGTCTGATCGTCATTCTCCACGAGAAATTCGCCAGCTGGATTTCATATCGCAATTTTCTACTGACATTCGTCATATCTCCGGGTCAGCTAATGTGGCTGCAGATACTCTTTCCAGGATCCACAGTCTCGGGTCGCCCGCTGCTCTCGGTATCAATCTCGAGGACCTGGCACGAAGCCAGCAGGATCCTGAGTTTCAACAAACCATTCGCGATACAAGTCTCCGAGTGCGGGCTTTGCCTCTTCCGTCATCTGCTGGCACTATCCTCTGCGACACCACCTTGGATCACCCAAGGCCAATCGTACCACTTTCACATCGCCGTCCAATTTTCGATGTGTTGCACGGTCTATCCCATCCGGGTATCAAGGCCACATGCAAACTAGTCCGTGCCCGATTTGTTTGGCCAAACATGGATCGCGACGTTCGTCAATGGGCACGTAACTGCATTGCTTGTCAGCGATCCAAAATACAGCGACATACCACCAGTCCAGTCGGAAATTTTGAGACTCCAGACGCCCGTTTCGCTCACGTGCACGTCGACATTGTGGGACCTTTGCCACCATCCCGAGGTATGATCTATCTACTCACTTGTATTGATCGTTTCACTCGTTGGCCCGAGGCCATACCCATTCCGGATGTATCCAGTGAAACTGTCGCCCGTGCGTTCATGGAACACTGGATTTCCCGCTTTGGTTGTCCTACCACAGTAACCACCGATCGAGGAGCTCAGTTTGAATCTGCCACTTTCGACAATCTCCTCCAACTGACTGGCACTAAGCGTATTCGCACCACAGCTTATCATCCCCAGGCAAATGGCTTGGTCGAACGTTTTCACCGGCACCTCAAAACTTCGCTCAGTGCTCACAACAATCCTCAGTGGACGGACGTCTTACCACTGGTTTTATTGGGCATTCGCAATACGTTGCGCAGCGACACTCCCTGCACACCTGCGTCCATGACATTCGGCACCACCGCTCGTCTCCCTGGTGAATTTGTCGCACCCAAGGTGAGCGCACCTTTCCCCAACCTTGGAGACTACACTCAACGTCTCATGATCTACATGCGTCAGAAGATTGGTATTCCTGTCCGTTCGACAGATCGGCCGTCGTTTATTCCCAGTCACCTACATACGTGCACGCACGTTTTTCTGCGTACGCCGAGCCGCCGCCCGTTGACTCCAGCATATTCTGGCCCGCACAAAGTCATTCGGCGTTTAGAAAAAACGTTCATCATCGATCTCAATGGTCGGCAAGAAACCGTCAGCATCGACCGCCTTAAGCCAGCGTTCGTCGACTCGGAAACCCAGCCTACGCCGTTGCCCGTCGATGGTAAAAACACAGACGTTTGCCCGACCCCAACAACATCTAGCTCCAGCACGCGTGAGTCACAGGTCGACCCCCCATTACGTTCCACCAGGTCTGGTAGGCATGTTCGTTTCCCTGCACGATTCGTTGACTTTATTGTTCTTACATAGATTTCCCCTTTTGATTGCATACTGTATCCAGTTTTTCTTATCTCTTCTAGGGTCAGTCGTTGTTTACCTAGGAAGGATCTGGCACACCACTAACAATGGACATGTGTCACTATATGAACGTTACCATTTTTTGTTGTTGTTGTTGTTGCCTACGTGCCTTGTACATGGTTTGGCACGTCCCTGTCCCCACTTAAGGTTTCTAGATAGAGAGCACGGGGAGAGGATACCCCACCAGTTCACGCGTGAGTAACCTTCTCTGCCGCTATATATGGCCCAGAGGTCCTTAGATCACCTTAGAGGTGCTGAGCACAAACCTTTTCCAGCTGGAACTATTCAGCTGGTTTTTGGCTCAACTCACGACGCTCTCTTAGGTCGAAGTTCTCCTACTCGGTCGTCCTTCTGGAGGGGGACTGATGTAGCGGCTTCGCAGACACCAAATTCAATAAAATACAATTGCGAGCTTAGAGCTTAGGCGCGCTTTGTTTAAGTCCACCGGTGTAAAAAATAAGAACACGTGAAAAAGAAGAAGAACCTTCGTCACACTACTTCAAAACGGCAAGGCGCGCTCCAGCTCATCAGCTCTGGTGATTAGCTAGATCAGCCTCCCTTCTCCTGTACTTCATACAGGGCAATCAATACAAGTACAAAAACCATCAATCGCTGTCGTTCTGCGTCTTTGTTCGCTGGACGGGAATTGAGTCCACAAGTCGTGCGTTCGACCAAAGAATGACGTATCAGAGGAGTTTCACGGAAGATGCCGCATTGTCAAGTGGCCAGTCTTAGGCATGTTGCGTAGAATTTATTAACACTGCTATATTTCAATTAGCACAACACGACTTGCAACAACCCCAGTATCTCCACAGCATATGCCCGCTTACGCCTGGAAGCGACAAATACCACGGCCTACAAGCTTTCACAGGCAAACAATATTACCGATCTTCTGAAGCTGGAGGAAGATTTTTCAGTACTGGATAACTTTACAAGCACTGTAAATGACGATAATTTTGCATCAATATAAGATTAATGCACTCAAACATCATATGTCCACCGATCTTGGATCCACCATCAGCCGAATGCTTTCGTCCTTGATCGGGGAGAATCTGGCTCTCACGTGCAATTGGACCGGAACAACTGAGAAACTTGCGGTAGGAAGTTTCAAATTTCCTAACGCCGTCATTGGTCAGTCTATTGTAATGTAACCCCTGCTTATTTACAGAGGCCATGAAATCTACCACTCGTTTCCGGGAGTCTTCTACGCTGGAGATGGGGCGTACTATGAAACGATGGTTTAATGACACCAGAAATCGCGGCTTCGGTCTCAAAACCGCCAGGTAGGTTGACTGATCACATTCGTAGTCCCATGATTAGTTTTTTCCCATTTACACAGACTACGATAACAAATGTCATGCTTCACTCATCTTTACTTACCTAAATACCGTTTCGGAGTCGGTGGTATATATATATATATATATATATATATATATATATATATATATATATATATATATATATATATATATATATATATATATGTACTTCTTCGTTCCACCATTCATGTTGATTCTATGAGTCACACTTTCGTTTTTTTTCCTTTGCAGAGCTCGGCGCGAAACAACTTGATGGGAAGCAGTTTGCTCAATAAAATCAGATCGTAAATACACCTATCTTATAAAACCTTTACTTTATACAATCTTTTCGTTTTAAAATGTCGACGACTCGGTATTTGGGAATAAGTCTCATTTTGGTTGCTCTGGCCGTTGTAAAACGCTAGATCATGTTCTTGAGTAAGCATTGCTCCGGAAATGTATTGGGAGAGTGGAGCGTGAACTTGCTTTCGGAATGCAGTAGCAGGGTGTTATAAAATTGCGTATGCAAAGTACATGGAGATAAGATTGTTCACGTACTTAACTTGGTCGATCAGTCGATTATTTACGTACTTGCCTGAATTTCGGACAAGCTAGAATTACATGATCGTTGGAGGTGCGTGTGCGATTTCGAAAGTTGGGTTGAAATTGAAAAAGTGGATGGAAATCGTACGCCGATTGATGCCGGTAAGCCCTTCTGGTGCTTGCACCCCACTGATAATGTGGCCGGAAACCTACCGGTTGTTTTCCGTAAAGAGTCCAGTAAGCTACTGGAACCCATTTGCCAATAAGAAGGTGTCTCCTAAATAATATATCGTGCAATAGAAATCAAAGGTTTGTGGATAATTAATTCGGGAAACTGATGCGAATGTGGATAGAGGTTCATATGGATGGTTACAGGTTGTGTCTGGAAATATGAACATGGAACCGAATAACGGCAATGTATGATGAATGCGGCTGGTGCTTATAGTCTTCCTTTTCCTTCGATGACTGAAAGGTTTACAGCCGCATTTTCTGGGCGCAACTCACGTTTTCGCAGTTTTGTAGTCACTGGTGCAACATTTGAATAATTGCCTCTTATTCCTGTCATTTTTTTACTTGCCCCATTAGGAGATTGCTTCTAAAAACCAAACGTGATATGCTTGCAGTGGCTAACGGTGCTTAAGAATGGTATCATTCCTTTTAGATCGATCTAAGGGTCCGTATATTTAGAATGCAACGACAGTTTGTGTGGCAGAGATATTACCAAAAGAAGAAAGTGCCTACGGCTGCAAAATGCCCTATGTGCGATTTTGCCGTTTATGGGAAAATCGTTACGGATGTCCAGAAACAACGCGTAAGTAGTTTTGCTCCTCCGCGTTGAAGTGTATTGTGGTTTTTCTTTTAGATCTCTTACAAGCTAATGGAGGGGTTCTGCAGGCGGAATATATAACACTCAGGGAAACAAGTGGATCGGAAGAACTAAAACAGGTTTTTACGCCCATGGCATTACCATCCAGTGCCTTATCGGATCCTGTGGACTCATTAAGTACGTTATTTATTGCGATAACAGTATGGTCTATGATACAGGCTTAGTGACCACGGGAAAACGGATTTTACTGGATGATTTACGTGAATGGTTCGTAAGTCATCGCCTGACAATGGCGCAACGTTCGGCAGTATTGCGGATGCTAGCTAATCACTTCCCTAACATTCCAAGGGACTCAAGAACGCTATGTGAAACCCCGAAACGGTGTGAGACCACGCAGTTGGACGAAGGAGAACCATCTGGGCTTCGTGAATGGCCTAATAAAAACCATAAGCGAGATATCGCCACCTGTTCGCATCGGCATACAATTACACTTTCACGGCGCACATATATAGGGATCACCGACCGTTCAGTTGTGGCCATCGTTGGCACGAGCAAAGTTTCCCGTGACGGGCAAGATTTTCGTAATTGGATTCTATTGTGGAAGGACTAAATCGAGACCGGTGTCCTTATATATGCAACAGTGTATTGCTGAAATAAAGCACGTTTTGGAAAAAGGCGTCATACAAAGGAGTCACAATTCTGTGTTTCTGAGTTCTCTTGTGTGTGACACTCCCGCACGTGCTTTCGTTCGTCAGGTGAGAGGGCACGATGCCTACTTCAGATGTGATTCATGCATTCAACAAGAATACCGTACGGAAGGTGAGATGGCTTACCCATCAGTGACGGCAAAGCTACGAACTAATGAGTCCTTTCGTAACAAGCGACACCTGAAACACCATATGCAAAACTATGATAGCCCCTTTTTCCTCTACCAATTATCATGATTCATACATTCCCCCATGACTTTATGCATCTGGTTTGTTTGGATGTGATGAAAAGGTTGCTAGAATTGGGGTTGCATGGAGTCCGAGATCAGTTTGGCGCTCTCCCACCTTTGAAAGCCGACGAAGTTGGCAGATATATTTTACAGTCACATGGCATCATGCTTTACGAGTTTCCCCGTAAGTGCCAACTTCTGAATGATATTGAACGATGGAAAGCCAGTGAGTATCGCCAATTCCTGCAGTATCCTGGTCCAGTTTGTTTGCGCGATGTTTTGCCCAGCAACGCATAAGACCTTTTTTGCTTTTATTTCCGTGTACATTCTACGTCATCCATTATTGCATGTGCCCTGCAACGGATTTGCAAATGAACTGTTAAGATTGTTTGTTCACCAATTCGCAGTGTCTTACGGTGTTTCAGAGGTTGTGTACAACGTACATAGCCTTGTACACCTAGCACGTGATGTAAGCATTCACGGTTTGTTGGATTCCTTTTCCTGTTTCCCTTTCGAGTCATATACGGGGTTCTTGAAGACTGATTAAAGGTCAGAGAAAGGCAGGGCAACAGTTGTATAGGCGTTTGATGGAAGGCACGGGAAGTCGTGATGGCTGGGTGAAGCAGCACTGCTTTGACGAATCGGCGTGGTTCTGAATCGGTTGCCGCAATCTGCTAAGCACATCCACAGAAATACTTACCTTTCAGATCAATTGCCGAACAACATCGTGTACGTCAAAGGCTGTCGGGTTGTGATCACCAGCATACGTGGTAATGAAATTACTTTCAGGAAATTTAAGACTGCTAAACCGTTTTCAACATATACATACCACCTAAATATCTGTACGTATTTTCTGTGGACGTTCAGGATGAAGAAAAACATACTTCATTCGTAAACGATGTACAAACCAAAGGTATCTTGATTGAAGCAGGAACGCATAAAGTTGCAATGCCTGTTTTGCACACTTTCTTAAAATAAAGGATTCTCCATCCGTTGGGACTTCACTTCTCACTGATCATAACCTGGGGGTCGTAATATTATCAGCACACTGTGTATGAGTGCCTCGAAGTTTACCATTTTAGATGTATCCCCTTGTTCGCTTCAACGAAGATGGATCGTTTGGCGTTGTCCACCAGAAGTGGCTAGTAGACAGTAACCACGTGAGGTGGCCCCGGTTTACAAATCTATCCCAGTATCGACGTCTTTTTATACCGGGAGAGTCACTAACGGAACGTGACCACATCTTACAGTTTCAGGAAATATGTCGTTCTGGTATGCTTTGATACATTGGTATCATTTTGTTTCAGACAACTTTGCAGAGATGTTCAGTTTGGAACAAACAGTGATTCAACAGTCATCGACCGACCAGTCAGACAGCACCATCCCTATGAACCTTTTTTCGCAGTGATATCCCATACGCAAAAGGTAGTTTCAGTTCACTTAGAATTCATTTATACGCATCCTGTGCAATTGACTAGCGAATCGGACGATGAAGAACCAAGTATACCTGAAAAGTATGCTTACACTGGAAATTTCCCCTCGCCGACAACACCACTTGCCGTTCTATCACTCAATGCACCCACTGCAGGGTTTGTTATATTTTCGTGGACAAAATATCCCGTTTTTCTAGACCTTCCTCTGAGTCTCCCTCCACGTCTTCCCGCGCTGTCACGTGCAACGCTTGTCCCAATGTTCCTTCAACAACGTATCTTCTCTGTTCATTTACTGCGAACAGTTTTTATTAGGTTGTCATTGTCTTCCACCTCAACGGCGCACTCATGTTGTGAGCAGGAGCTTACGGACCTTCGCAGTAAGTACAGATTACATATCCATCAAATATACCTTTCACAGTGGTCTTAGTGAACGAGTTTGCACAGCTTTCGAAGCTCATAGAAGCTATGAACAAACGAATATCCGCTCTAGCTCCACCTCCCATCCCACTGGTTGAGGCATGTTTCAAGCCAAAACAGTGCAACACCTTGAACGACTTGGTGCATCTGGAGGAAGAACTAAAGACCTTGGATACATGTAGGCAGCTGGTAATATATTTTCGATTCTTATTGGCTTTTCAGGTTAACATTCTGTCACGGATGACCGCAAAGGATCCTGCGGAGTCGGTCAGAAGAATGCTAAGCGCAATGTTTTCGGATGAACTTGCTATAACACGCTGCTGGGCTGACAGCGCAACGAAAATGCCCGTTGCGAGTCCGCGGGTCATTAGCGCCATCAAACGTACACCGGCATTTGTAAAGACATAAGTCCATGTAGACGCCCTTTACGCGAACGTTTCATCAAGGGATTTGTCGAACAACCATGTCGAGAAGCATATGCAGCGATGGTTTTCTGATGCCCGAGATCGAGGGATTGCCGGGCGAAAGAAGAGGTGAGATATAGTTTACTATGCAAAAACACCATCAAAGTTGTGCTTCTTGTTAGTACTTTAGTGGCAGTTCCCCTATGAAATATACGAACAATCGATGTGCGTGTTTGGTTCATTTTTGACACAAATGTTTCAACGTTTGCGGTTTATCTAGTATTGTATCCAAGACGCACGTGTCCATTTTCATTCCGTTTCAAGGAAAGCAAGTTGTCCGTCAAAAATGGACGCAATTTTACGCGTCATCCAAAAGCTTTTTGGATTTCATTAAATTCCTTACTGTTGATAAATTGTCCGTTTTTCTACGTGCGCAAAAACTTATTTTATGCTTGCACTTTCGTCTCCATTCACAGGTCAAAACTGAGTTGACGGAACCAGGATTTCTCTTATAATACACACTTTTATTCCCTTTTTAAAACTGTTTTTTTCTCACAGTAAATGTGGTCTACGAAAGAGTCTTGTGAAATCGAATGGTGTTGATAATAGGATAAGGCAATAAATGGGGACGTAATTCGCGGGAAGTGGAAGGAAATAATATAGTTCACCGCATGTTTTATAGGTTCCGTTTTGAACCGACAATGGAGGGTAGAAAAGAGGTCGTTGACCATTTCGTACCTATAATGAAATAAGGGAGTTAGTGGAGACGTAATTTGGGTGAAGTAGCAGACAGAAATGGGGATTGCTCTGTGTTTCATAAGTTTCAACCAATCGTCGCTATAGCACAAACCGTCCCAGCACCGCTCCAAAACCGATCGGTTTCGAAACAGTTTTGCCACAAGTGATCCGTCTATCTGCGACAAGGATGGGTACGTGGAGAAAAGAGGCCACTCTTATCCCACTCTCTGTATGCATGTGAAGGTTCTGACAAGCTTAGCATTTATTCTGGCAACCCGGCCAGTTTTTTTACTGGCAGGCTACCCGCTGAGATGGCTCTGCCCAGCCGGCTCAAGGAAGAACATGTTTATCTACCACAAATATCGGGGCAATTGTCGATCCATAGATCAGTCAAGCAGGCAAATAAAAGTACCATTCCGAATCTTTTCCCTCTGTCTCTAACACCGATAGACTAACGGCCGTCCACGTCCTGTTTTCTTATTAGTCATTTCTCGATTGTTTTTTTCAACCGTGACGCTTTCTCCGGGAGGAGTGAACAATATCTCAACATGACATTTCAAAGACGTCTCCCTCAGTTTTCTAGTGGGAAGGCTGTGTCGCGACACTGCATTCTTTTCCGGCAATCATCATCTTGATTGCCACCGCAATTGTTAAGTCTGTATAAGCTTCTAACCAGATCGAAAGTCCCTGATTATTTCTGACTTATCCATGGTGCCCGTGGATCACGTGTTCTGGTGTATAGATTACACCCCTCTCCATTGTTTATTTGAAAATTTAGCACCGTACCTTCAGTCTTACGGTATTTCTTATTTTCCTAATATCAGGACCTTGTGACTAGTCCACGTTTATTTCCTTACTTGTCGGATTTTGATGCCGTTGACGTCCCCACTACCGACACACTACGCTCTGCCTTTTGCCTGACCCGGAATGCCGTCCTCACTTTGACGACCTGTCGAACACAAGCTGACGCGGCACACAAGCTTCTCTTCGTCTGCCTCAGTTCATTTCGTGTGCGTTCTGATTCATGTATCGGACTGGTTCCCTGTTCGAGCCAGTTGCTACATACACACGAGTACACTCAAGCGCGCACACACACCTTGCTTGTCGATCCACAAATACCTTCCCAGTCCCATTCGTTTCGTGTGCGCACTGGCTTCTTTCGTCTGATTGATTCTCTTCTTGAGCGGTGTACCATTGTTATCTCTGGCCTATGTACAAACATCGTGTGCTAACCTCAGGCACATTCCGTTTAGTGACTGCTGGTGACCGGGTTCGCTGGCATTTTTGGCACAGCCAGACGCTGTTTAGTACCCTTTGGACACAGCCGAACGCTGTCTACTACTCCTCTTTGGACGCAAAAGCACATCAATAGTGCCTTGACGGTGCAAGCAATTACACCCTGACACCTCACAATTCGAGGTTTGTACATTTTGCACATTATCACGATTCATTTATTAGAACCGTATCATCAGACAACCTCGTTCTCTGTCGCCTACGACTCAGGATTTTAAGCGTCACTCGACTGGTCTCACTAGATTTCATGGGTGAAACCAATACCATGTATAATTTTTGTCTATCCTACTGAGCCAAGCTGTTCCTGAATCAGCCTCCAAGATGACGCACACTTGTGAGTCCTCCCTGATCCTTTCTGACTCTGTACTCTCTGCTCTACAGGTCCGCATAAATGTCTCTGGCTTGACTTTGATTCTTTTGACTGCTAGTGAAGCATCACTCGATTCGTGACTGCGGTCTTTTACCGCGTCCGTACGCTGTTCCTCTCGTTAGCGCAGCGCGTTATAGACCTTACCTGTCTCGCCCTGGCCACTTAAGATTTCTTTCATCGTTACCCCAATAATGTCTCGTCAGAAGTTTCTCATTTGGTATTTATTCATTCTTGTTAATATCAGTCACTGAATCTCACGACCATACTCACCAACTAGTTTCATATTAGTTGTTTCTTTCCTATCCATTCTTTGGTTCTCAGTCCAAATCCCTCCCTCAGATTGAGGTTCGCCATATTTCTATATGTCTAGTCCAGAAAGATTTGCTCTTTTGCACACGCAAAAGAAATAATGGTTCATTTCGTACGATTTTCCACTCATTTCAGTCATTTTCGATCGATTAGTGTGTATATCCCATCTTCCCAGCCAGGTATACCTGGTTTTAGTCATTTCCACCACCTGTCCTTGAGTTCGGCTTTGTCGGTTGCTACCATAATTGTCCCTTCAAAACGTTCTTCCCACTTTATCGTGTGCGCATATTTCTTTACTGATCTTGTAAAATCTGATTTTGCTACCACGTGTATCATTTGATCATGCACTGTAGCGCGCCTCGGGCTTCCCGGAATAAACTATCTGTCGTCTGCCAACTTGGGAACATACGATTTCCGCGGTGCTTACTTTCAAATGACACAGAACAAGTAAGAGGTTCGCACATATTTTCAAGTGCATCAGAGATGGGTTATGGAGGAGAGGCATATGGCGGTTTGTTGGATACGACTGGGCGTAGGAAATTCAGATTGTTGTTCTCGGAATATAGGGTTATCCTAATAAAATTGGTGTTCGTCCCCTAATTTAAATTCAGTGCAGCGGCACTGTCTGTAAGAGTGGCCAGTACGTTGAAACATTGTTTCGCAGGCCTTATCTTGAATACTACCTTTTGGAATGACTCCTCGGCTGCACTTTAACACTGCCGTAATACGAGGGCCCGCTTCAAGAGTTTCACGGCAAATAAACCGACAATTACTCATGAATCAAATACCGTAGATCAATGGCGCCATATGCAGTCATCTAGAAACCCTGCTGATTTCTGCCCACGAGGCCCAAAGATTTCAGATAATTTGTTTAGTTTGTCGAACGGACTGGGGTTTCTGACTCTGCCGAAAAGGATTGGCCATTATTTCCGATACCCAAAGTTTGCGTCGCAGACTTAGAACCGAAGCACGTGGTACTGAGAACCAATGCTAGCGACAACGATATAATGCTGAATAAGCTATGTTACTTGACCTCTTGGACTAAGATACTTAAAGTTGTCTTATGGTGGAAGAGATCCAAAAGCACATACAAATATTCACAGGTATCAGACTGGGAAGTAGTTTGTATACTGATCCAATGCTCTCCATCGAACCCAAGCCGGCGGGGAAAGAGGGGATACGTTTAACACAAATACAAACATTTTCCTCGTGATTTGCCACCTCAAGCAGAGAAAACCTGAAGAGAAGAAAGAAAGGCCTTGTTCAGAGTCCGCTGAGGAAACAGCGCAAATTTGTTTGATTGATTAATAAGGACAAGTGGCAGGTTTAATCGGTCTCACCTGAGCTTTGATGCGAAAATTCCTATACTATTACACGGTAGACACCACATGATGGTTTTATCAATTCGGCATTGTTATAACACAGAAGGACATACTAGGGAAACCCACGTGTTGGATGGCATCCGTCAACGATTTTGGACAATGACTAGAAGAGCCGCAAAACTGAGGGTCAGTGTTGAATGAGTCTGTGCCAACGACAAAACACAATGATAGGAAACACCGCTACCAATGGCCAGAATAACAGAAAGGTGGTGACCATTCTCGGAGGTAGGTGTCATTCATTTTGGCCCTTTTATGGTTACGAGGAGTAAGACTGCTGAGAAAAGATGCTTCTGCCTAATGACTTACTTGAAGATAACGCTGGTTAATCTAGAGGTGGCCCACACGGTGAACACTGAATCGCTCTTGGTGGAGTTGCAGCTTTTCGTTGGCAGAAGAGGTATGCCTATCAATATCTATTCAGATGGTAGATCGAGCCTCGTCGGAGCCCAGAAGAAACTTAAAAATTGGTGACAGCACCTGGATAAAGTTGAGATTCAGAAAAAAATCACCGTAAGAGGAGTGTATCGGCACTTCAACCCTTCGCAAGCAAGCCGTCGTGAGGTGTGTGGGAGAGGCTAATACCTTCCGCAAGGAGAATATTAATGACCCGGGTAGAACAACAAACTTTGGTTGACAAGACTCTCAGTAAGTTGCTCGTTGAAGTGGAAAGAATTCTGAACGAAGTCTGTTGATACCCATTGCTTCTAATGAGACTAATGCTATCGCTCCGACTCCAAAAGACTCGCTAATACGCAGACCAATGCAGCTGCTGAACTTCCAATAACAATAAGGCGCACACACGCCCATGGTTGTGAACAAGCCAACTACCTTGTACGTATTTTGGAGACTATGGGTGCGAGAAAGCCTGTTAACTCCACGGTCCAGACAGGAGTGGATTATCAGAGAGAGGTCATTCAGGCTAGACGACTCGGTGATTCTAGCTGAAGCATAAACACCCCGAAGGAAATGGTTACTTGGAAACATCAAAGAGTGTCATAGTGACTCCGATAGACGCGTGTGCACTGTGATAGTGAAAACACGGAACGGAGAGTATGTTCGGAACATCAGAAAAGTGCGTCTGCCTTACAGTGACGACGAAAAACACGAAGCCAGAAATTCGGAACTCTGTGATACGTTACTGCTGCTCCCACAGCTCGACCCTTGCACTCTTATGTACCGTAACAAATTTACATATTTTTTCCACATAAAAGAGCATATACATAAGTACCCGCATAAACTAAGTAGCTCCCATTGTAAATGGTTTCTACTTTCAGTTTTAAATTCCACTATACCGCTGTCATCTTGAAATTTAAAG
Organism: Fasciola hepatica; assembly: GCA_948099385.1. Taxonomy (NCBI): domain Eukaryota; kingdom Metazoa; phylum Platyhelminthes; class Trematoda; order Plagiorchiida; family Fasciolidae; genus Fasciola; species Fasciola hepatica. The sequence goes on from CANUEZ040000019.1 coordinate 13,377,500, forward strand.
TGATGTTTGAAGTCTACGAGAATGGATATTCACATTTACATTGTTTTCTCCGTGCAATCAGTCACACACTCACTCACAGGTGCGTACAAGCAACTGGATACCTAGTTGTTCAAAACTCCTAGTGTGTTCGGAAAACCTACACACGTTTTCCACTTACACCTGTGTCTACACCTTTTGAGCGATGTGTGATAACTACGAACTGTCGACGAGAAGAGGGTCACCGATCTCTCCGAAAGATCTGATGCATTGGCATCACCGGTGAGCAGTATTTGGTTGTACCTAGTGTACAGCTGACCAGATTCCACCCTCCATCGTTGATAGGTACATGCACTGACAGCAGGAAGTAGGTAGGTAGGAAGATTCAGTACCTGAATTCCGATCCTTTGACAATTTCTGAGCTCGGACGGACTTTGGCCGGCGGTGTAACTACAATTGTGGAAAATCTTCCGAAACCACCATAATACTCCGGACTTATCATGTTACTGGATTACACAAGTTTATCTGCCTTTCCCACCCCTATATTTGTTCACCAACTTTTGGTTGTTGGCGTCAACGCGTTATTATCTTTTTGAAAGTGACTTGTTTTGGTCTTGCGAGACTTACAGGCTCGCCTTACCACACCTCAAATTTGGCTCCGTTTATGAGTCCCTGTGATCTCATTTGAGGTTTCTATGTTTGTGAAGTTGTTCGTTCTATAATCCAGCATCGTAGAAACAACGAATCAATGTCGTTTTGAATTTGGGATTCGCAATTGGCTACGCATTGCTCAAACGTGTTTTACACCAGTTGCTTTAGCCAATGTTTTGATGACATACCAAGTCTCTTGGCATCACGTAGTCTATCGTATGGTCCTTCTTTGAGTGGGTAGTATACAATATCCCTAATTAACTGAGCCTTAGTCGCTGGCAAGTGCCCAACCAGATATGTGAACTCGATAGACTGGCTAGTTATGCGGGCAGTTCTAAACTGTGCTTCTACTTGAACCAGCCAAAGCTCTGAGTTTGTTCGTAAGAACTCGGGACTGCTCATGTGTATCAAGGATATGCCGGGCTGTTCTACGTCCACCACAACTTAAGGTCTAACAGTGATTTCTTCCGCAAATTAGCCATTTTCAGCCGTGAACTAAGCTTAATTCAATACGTAGTTTTTTCTAATACTCAGATTCAACAATGGGATTCTGGAATACTTCCATCAAAAGAAACGGTTTAAAAGCAGATACAATTAGTACAGTGTGACGGACTCATGTCAGTGACAAAAGATTCTACCAGGAATTCAAAGACTGCTCCGGCGCGATAAAATAATGTCAAGCTCGCCAATTTAGAGCGCAGGGCTAACGAGGCGAATAGAGTACGAAAGAGGTTTTGAAGTACATTCACGAATCGAATGATGCTCTGCTAGCTGTCAAAAAACCAAAGTCGAGCCACAGAGGTGTTTATGCGAACCTGCAGAGCAAAGAGTACAGAGCCAGAAAGGATCAGGGAGGACTCACAAGAGTGTGTATTATCTTGGCGGTCAATTCAGGAACAGCTTGGTTTGGCGTGCTAAACAAAGTTCATACGTGGGGTGGCAACAAAGATGATAACTGCCGGAAATAAATGTAGTGCCACTGCACTGGCAACTAACCGAGTGTTTTACTGTTTCACACTGTCTATTATTGTCTGACTTTGGCAGCCAAAGCATGAATTTTGCTTGCCGACGTTGCCCTATTTTTCACTTTGTTTCTTGAACTGGTTGACTAAAGGGATCACTATCAAAATTAGTCTACATGTTAACAATATCCGTAATTTATGCCGTTCCGTGCTGTGAGGTTATTCTCTGACACCGATGGGAGGTCTAGTTCCGTCAGCAGATAGCACTCCATCGTCTGTTCGAAATCGATGGCTAGGATTAGGCCAGCAAACTGGGTCGATAACCCAATTAGTTCGGGAAAAAGTGGCAAGAAGTCATTTGATCAGACGCCAAAAGTCACTCTCACCGAACTGAACAGAGCCAACCAATCAAAGGCCAGGAGTTGTTTTAATCGAACGAAGCGAAACCAACCAATGAACTGTCAACTATTCTAACCGACCGGGACGAATTTAGCCATTTGGTTGCGTAACCAAAACAGCCAATCTGAAGACTCGGTTATGGAAAGACTTCTGCACCAATGAGCTTCGTACCATGGTTTCCACTGCGAAGGCTTGTTTTCCTACATAGGCTGCTGGTTTTGTTTGATAAAACGTGATGGTTTGCAGACACAAACGGTATTTTTCTAGAACTACTGGTATTGGTTGGAACAAATGCTATAAGCGGTCGTTAACTCCCAATCAAAGGTCTTGTCTTTTGGCTAAACACTCGAGTCGGCCGAAAATGACCATGAGTCCCTTTTTGTCGTATCGATCAGAGAAGCCTAACGAGCGTAAGACAGCAGCCGGACGTAACCACGCTTACCTCAACCGTCATTGGTCTAGTCTAGTATCAGCATGCTCGAATATGACCTCGTTAGAAGTCAGCGACTGTAAATTTTCGACCACCGGTGATCAACCGCAAGATTTATATCAGGTGGGAGATTCATCCACGGGCGGTATTTTATCAGTTATCGAATCCTTCGTAGCAAGCTGTAGAGATTTAGCAGCTATCACACGACACGGTTTGGTAGAACTTCGTGGCTACGTATGCTGAGGAGCTTCAACCAACCACAATCGCCGAGGACCGGTCGAGCAAAGGCTTGCTGTGATTAGTCAGCGCGCCATCTGCCAATTATTTTCCTCAGTTTAGCAATATTTGTACAAATCAATTCTGCAAAACAGTCAACGTGCTACTGCTCAGCCTTGGTTTTCTTGCTATCTCGGATTGTGTAGCTGTGGGCTGGAGTGATTTCAGTGCATTTTATTGCAAGCACTACACAAGCTATTCCAGCAGTCGTATCCGCTCTACTAATTGCTAGTTGTCATTCTCAGTGTTAACTTCACTTCCTATTCATCGTTCCGGAAGTGGAAATGATGTACGACTCAATGACTGTTCCGTTGTGATTCGTCGGTATATTTCCGTTAACTCCGTATTGAAAATCCGGACCGCTATTGAGAAAGCCTTTTAGTCTGTCTTACACTTCATTGTTATGATTCTAGCCTCTTCTTAGGCTCTCCAGGTTTTGCTCACTAAGCCAGTTTATTTCGTGTCCCACTTGCATGGCTGACTCGCTATCAATGCACATAACTGGTATTCAATACGGTTCAAGAGCTAGAGGACATCAGTAGATAAAGAATACAAAACTTACAATCGAGATTCTACAAGCGTACCAACATTACCGATTCTCGACAGTCCCGCTGACACATGCGAACATGAAAACGTGGAATCCAAATAAAATTCGCTCCGAGAAAACTGAGCGTAATATCCTTAATGATTGAAAGCTCCTTATCTGCTCACCGTCATATACCTCCTGACGGATTTCGGACTACTTTCTCCAACCTTACTCGCACTGACACCGTTTTGTGGTTACCAATCAGTCTAAGTTTTGTGCATCTGTTCTTTCCCTCCATGGTCATACTCCCCTACTGAGACAACCTCACGGACATTTGGTATATTAGTGAGTCACACTGACTCAAAATGGTTCTGTTTTATTACGGTCTGGTTTCATTTTCTCACTAACGTAGATAGATGGTAGATTCTCAATTCGTTTAAGCAGATTTTTGGCTGTCATGCTCGGGAAATTGTTTTCCGGGGCTTGGATGAAAGTGGAGAATTTATTGCATTTACTTGGACCACAGGGCAGGTACTTCCCGTTTATTCTTCTTTTGGTCAACTGTTCGCTTTGTACAGATTTTAGTTCTAACTTTGACCACCTATTGGCTGAATAGTGAATTAGGCTCACTGTCAAAAGGATGATCGTTACGTACTTGCATTTTAGCTCACGAATAGTACCATAGAATTTGCACAACATTTGTCTTCTTTATTTGAGTTCTGCGTAAACTCTGGCTACGCATTGCTATGAGGCTTCAAGGTGCTATCCAGAACAAGTAAAGCTTGTTATTTGGCAAATCGAATATTGGATCGCTGATCAGAACTCATCCGGGCCAGGACTTGTGCCTTTTGGTCGATTTACTGGGAAATAAACAGATTCAGATGAGACTACAAGGAAGGTGTATCGAAGTCTTTAAGTGATTTGCGGGTACTAAGCTTGATCCCATACTTTTCTGATCTTGTGTTTGTCTTGTTACTCGAATATTGCCGGTGAGCTGAAAGGTAGTACACTGCACTACGGTTGAGGGTTCAGGATACTACTCTTGACTGTATATTTCATCTTGTTTTGTTGGTAAACTGAAAGATGTCACTGGAAAATGGCAGAGCTTCCAAGTCTACAGAATTTTGTTCAGCTTGCGTAGCTAAAACGATTTAGTCTTGGAAAAATGCACCAGAAATTTCAGAACTGTAGTACGTTGGATGCAGTTTTCTTCAGCGGAGTAGCACGTGCATGATTCGTTGAAATGGTGGTTTTTTGAACTGCACCCGTCGGAGCGGCCTTGCACTGTTATGATGAGAAACGAGTATAAATGCAAATGAATTATCCGCGAATGTAAGGAGTTCACTGTTTGGAGTGAACAAATTTTGGTCCGTTGAAATGCCAGACTCTCGAGTGAAAACTCAGGTATAGAAGATAATGGGAGTTTAAGAAACAGCGTCCAACCACTGATTGCATAAAGTAGTGTAAAAACGAGGCCATAGGATAAAATAACGTTCAGTTAACTCAAATTATGATTTACGGAGCATCTGAACAACCACTTAGTAAGATTACTGGTGTGATGCACACAGTTTACCGTGACAGGAGCAGACTCGTGCGCGGGGATGAAAGTCCAGAGCCAAGGTGCTTTGCTTTGCACAGACGGCCGGTAATTCGCTCCCGATAACGATCACGCATTCCCATTTCGTGGTATACCACTTATCTGGTCGGTGCCCCCTCCTCCTTACATCGACTGGGTCCCAGCACCACGATCGCCGTTATGCGTATACATCCTGGTATTGATAGGTCAAACAGCCCCGATCAGCAACCGTTCTGAATAGAGTGATATCCGTTTGCTCTTCTTGCGCCACTAATACCACCTCGGATAACTCTTGGAATTTTCCCGCACAACAGTCCTTTCTAACAGACACGTTGGCCACTCCTTTAACAAACCACTTCAGAACATGAAGATCTGCTTCCAGCCTATCCTCTTTCGGGTCCCGCCAAAGTGCTATTTGCTACAGCCACCGAACAAAGATACACACGTCCTCGCCGGGAATTTGTTGTCCTCGGTAAAGTTGATCCAGATGTTAAGCTGGGTGTCTCGCGGCGTCCAAAGTTGCACGATTAGCTTGGATGCCTGGTTCAAGTCGGCGCCTTCAAATACCTCCTTCTCACAGACGCGGTCGTACGCTGGCATATATAACCCTATACAAAGAGGAGGCTCGTGACCACTTTTGGTTGTTCTACCCTAGCGAACTGCATGTTGTACATTTTTAATTGATTCTCCGGTAGTGAGTAATCGGTTCACATAGAAAACTAGTTTGCGGTTGCCAGTGACAACTACGGATTTGGCTTTTCTAAGCTGCACTGAGTTGAGGCTCGTGTTAGCTCGAAAACCGTAATTTATGTTGCATCCGTTTGCTGAGGAATGGGGCTTTTGTGGTAGTATTACTCTTACAATGAAGTTAAGGTTGCATGTTCCTGTAAGTTTCTGACTTTTTCTATGGCACACAACGTCCCTTGGTCCAGATCCCGTTTGTCCGGCCGATGTTCTGAGGTACACAAAAAAAGCCTATGTCTTTCAACTCGCACACACAGTGTAGCGCAACGTAAAGTCTCTCAGCTGCATTGCCTGTCCAAAAGACCATAGCTTACGGTTTTTCCTCTTTTATTCCAGAAACCATCACAGAAAACCAAAAGGATTAATAGCCAGTTAAGTGACTCCCACATTGATCCTTAACGTACTGGTCAAGCTGTAAGCCACCTTGTTGTTGTTTGACTAATGTAATTGTTGGTGCTTGTTGACACAATCTCCGAGCCTCGGCTCATGGGGTTTCTCTTCCTTCTGTTCTTTCGCAGACTGGACACGTGCTAGCCCTCCACCCAGGGGAAGTTCACTGGTCCTTGCATGTTACGCTTAAGGACAGTGAACTTGATTCCCGCTTATAGAGGTTGCGTACCTTATCGATTTTCGCTATATTGATCCGATTCTTTTGAATGTATTTCACTTCTAACCCCTGACCACAGCCAGAGTTGTGCCACCAAAATATATCTGTTAGCTGATCGGTGTTCTCATGTACCTCTGAGCTTGCTTTGTTGTCATGATGGTCAAGCTCATCCCAATGAACTCCTGAACTGCCTGAGGCACTGTAAGTTCGGGACAGCGGTGGGATATGAAGATAATGGCAAAGGATGAAAAAATACTCAGACGGCGGACGTGTCAGCGAATCCTCGAATGGCAATCCTGGAGACTGCTCTAGAAGAGCAGCTTGCATCTAGCAGCCAAGTACGTATTTCATCCCAACCAGTCCCGCAGGAACTCCGTAACGGTGGGGTTATCATATCTGGGAGACCCAGAGGCGCGGATATTTGGAACCTTGTGAGTAATCGCTAAGGCGTTACATCTCGTATTCGTTGTTTTATGATAAATTCTTTGGTCAAATAGAACCCGAATTCCCTAAGAGTGATGTGAAGGAGGAGACGAACGTAAAACTCCGGCTCTTGCTCTTTCCACCACGGACTGCTCATGGATGCTGAAATGGGTTTCAATTTCGTATACAGAAACCGGGAAAATCGGCTCGAATGTTCACTGCAGCACTCATGAAGCTGGTCTTTAGGGCACACCCGGACTTCCAGTAGGTCGTTTGGGAGAAATAGGCTCTGTAACTTTTTGTGGTCGGGCTGAGCTTAGTTGCCGTCCAAGATGATGATCCTCGAAACATAATGATGAAGGCGATGGGATGCAAAGGTGGAAAGAAGACCGATATGCATGCAATGAGGCTTTGCCGCTGACCACATGACTCTATTGAGGGGGAATCGGATGACTGACGTCCTATGGACTGGCGGGGATACCAGAACAGTGCAATACACCAGCTCATGGGCCGACACTCGGGGCGAGATGTGAGGCGGAGTCTTCCCAGACATTGTCGTCAGGAGCTTTACGTAGTTAACAAGTCTCCGCTTCACTGGTTGCATGTGCCCATTGCATTTAGTCATATAAATGAACATGTAATTCCCTTAGTATAGTGGTAGAATATTGGGACGATTTTGTCCCTTAATAGATACCGGTGCAACCATCCCACTGGTGAAGCATACATGAACTAAGGGTGTACAACGCACTGCCACCAACGACCTTGAGTTGAAAACGGTACCACAATAGAACCACTGGGTGTCACCGAAGTAACTATAGACATAGGTGGCTTAACTTTTAAGCACGAGGCTGCAGTTCCACAGCAACTACCGTGGGACGCTACTCTGGGTATTTGCCGTCTCAGAATTAAGTACTGGATCCCAGGTCTGTTTCGAGCACTCTTGGAGATCAATGCTGAAAGGGTATTGTATCAGCCAAACGTGACCGCTAAGATTCGAAAAACGGATTCTGGCTAGCAATGACAAGTGCCGAGTAACACGGACCAAAGCAGCACGTCCAATGTGCTCCCAATTGGGAGCGCGTTGGGCCACACCCGACGTGCGAAAAATAACTGGAAGAGGGTAGCTCTGCTTTTCCTAACCGTCTTATTTGTCCTTTTCTTAGTCTATTTGCCCATTATCCATCCTTTCAATAGAAACTACCAATTTACCATTGAGTAAAAACCTGCGTTTGTGGAAATCAGCAGGTTTATTATAAACATGGTATACTGAAAATCTGTACAAATTCGCTTTTTGATGCCTGTTTTATTCGGAATAGTCGGATGGTGTTTGTCCTTGTCTGACATGGTCATCGGATCTGAAATGTCAGGATGTAGAAGGATGAAACAGTCTCACTAAGGAAAAAGTGGGCAACGAAAAATATTTGCGTGCAAATTTCGAAGGTAGTTTGATTGATAATTATTTTCGGTAAAATGGAGAAATGTCTGATATTCTATTTATCAAAACAGTCATATTCATTGAAATAGGAAAATATCGAAGAACTAGGAAGCAGTACGTTGGACAACGTGGATGTTTATTCCTCGAAAAACAGGACTGTGAAGTACAACTAAGTATAAACTATGAACTAACTCTGAGGAACACTTAGAGTTGGGATTCGCGATAAGTTGTCACTGTTTCCACATTGTGTTCCTCGGGCTCATCTGAAAACAGCACAACAACACCAAAAGCAATTCTATGCCAGTAAACCCATGGTGCACCGGTGCATCTCGGAAAGGAAGTATGGTTGAAACTAACAACACCAGTACCCGGAATGCCATCAAAACTGAAATACTATTGGACAGGGCCGCTCACCGTGGTCGAGAATCTAAACCCAAATAAGTTTCGCGTAGTTCCCAATGATTTTGAATATTCGTGTTCTTTGTAGCTCAGGTTGGTGGTTTGTATCCGTTGGTGATCGCTGCGCACTGATGATGTCACCTCGACTGGTGATGAAAAGTTTGATACCTAAACTCCAAGCTCAGCGACCACGAACGGATACAAACCACCAACCTGAGCCACAAACAACACCAGTATTCAAAATAATTGGGAACATCTTTGGGTGCGACACGCTCAGATCTGCCCGACGCTGAGAGATGTTTGCTTGCAGACATGTTTCCACCCTTCGAGCAACTGTTCTTCCAGCATGAATGTTTGAGACGAAACACCCTACCGCATAGTATATAACACAGACCACCAGTCAATCATCCACAGGCATGGGTAATAGCAAGACGAAACAGAAGGCGTATGTGCGAATGCTAATTACAGATGTCCACAATCGTCTGAATAAATACAGGAGAGTAGTAGAAGAGGAAAAATATTTATCGGAGCAATTAGTCGATTGGGAAAATACTACACAAATTGAAAGTGCTATCAAACGATTAATTGTCAGAGGAGAAAAAGATTATCCTTACTCAGAAAAATAGACAAACTCAAAAAGGACAGAATAAACTGGGAGGAAGACGTGGGTCAGAAATCTGTCATCTCGAACACTGTCGGGCGGAGAACAAGATATCCTCAGACTGGGATCAAACTTCAACCTGATGAACGCTACTCCAAAGAAGTACCTAGCCGAACTGGAACACGCATTAAAGTCATCCGCTTTACCAGAATAAACAAAAAGCGAGCCGAGACAAATCATAATTCCGGCCACTTGTCACATACGACGATTGAACGCTCTCTCTAAAGCAGAACAAAAGGCACTGAAAACACTGAGGAACGATGAAAACATCGTCATCCTGCCAGCTGACAAAGGAAGAGTGACGGTCGTCATGGATAAAACGGATTAATTCAAAAGGCGAAACAACTATCGGACGACGCTATCACCTACCGCCTCGTAGATACAGGGAAGAAAATCAATGCAACCTTAAAGAACTTACAAGTTACGCAAAGAATAACGAAAGAAGAAAGTTGGAGAATGAAAGCCGAAGCTTCAAACATCGCCCAATTCTACGGATTGCCGAAGGTACACAAGGATGACATCCCACTGAGACCAATTGTCTCTCTTCCCGAAACCCCGACATGCAGTCTGGCCAAAGAGTTACGAAAACGCCTGAAACCACGGATAAATGGATCAAAACATAACTAATGCCCAACTGTTCCTGGATAAACTGAAGGACTTCAAGATGGAAGAGGATGAAGCCACGCTCTCGTTCGCCGTCACAGCACTCTTCACTTCAACCGATTTGAACCTAGCCAAGAGCATATTAAAGCAGCTTTTTCAACAATACCACTCAGATAATCCACTAGAAGCACAAACAATTTGTGATCTACTGGACCTGTGCCTTTACACGTGCTTCAATTTTGACGGAGAATTCTACGAACAAATAAAAGGAACACCAATTGGACCATCCATATCCGGATTTCTTGCAGAAGCTGTAATGCAAGCCCTGAAAGACATGGTATTACCAGTGATGAAACCGAAACTTTGGATCAGATTTGTGGATGACACATTTGGCATTATCAAACGCTCAGGTAATAAAGAGGCATACACCACAATCAATAACATCCCTGAGGATATCAAATTCACTAGAGGAACGGAAAAGGACAACCAACTAGCATTTCTGAAAGTATTGGCGAGACGAACTAGCGGCGCCCAACTGGAGACATCTGTTTATCGAAGATAAACCCATATGAATCAAATATTGAGTTTCCACAGCAATCATCCGAACAACCACAAGAAGTTTTGCATAAGAACTCTGTTTACCAGAGCTGAAACATAGCGGCACAGCGGGACTAAAAACGCAAGAAGAAAACTATCTTTTCACGGTGCTTCAACCAAAAGGATACCCAAAAAGCACAATCTAGCAGAAGGATAACACTACCGTACTTGGGGAATGTATCCGAACTGACCGCAAGGCTCCTCCAACCACAAGGCATTACAGTTTCTCATAAGCCAACCAAACCCCTAAGAGGAATGATATCAAGACCGGAAGAGCAAATAAAACCGAAGAAAAGGGAATCATTATATATAAGGTGAACTGCAAGGGCTGTGACAAATATTACGTCGGTCAAACTAAGAGAAAGGCTGCAACACGGATGCATAAACACGAACTAGGTACAAGAAGACATGACCCGTTCTCCCTAATATCCGCTCAAGAGGATCAAGAAGGACACACGTTCAATTTAGATGAAGTTCACTTTTTGGACCAAGAAACAACGAGATACGCAAGAGAGTTCTTGGAAACCTGGCGTTCTTCAACGAATTCCATCAATAGGCACATTGAATTTGATCGGATTTAAATTCTCCTGATGAGCAAGAAATCCAACTAACCCAAGTGGAAAACTACTGGACCTTGGTACTACCGACCCGTGGTTATGAAACCCAATCCTTCGAGGACACATATCGGACAAAGAACACAAAATACGATGGAGAACGACAAAAACACGGGGCACAAGGAAAAGCCAAAAAGCAAAAACAAAATAGAAAAACACCACCAGCACAAAACACAGGCAAAGAGAAAAAGGACAAAATCGAGCGGCGAAATTTCCCAGAAGTCAAGCTTCCGAATACAACCGGCATCACAAAAGGTCAAAAGTCAAATTACTAAATTTGGAAGTTTGCACCAAAAGAAGTCAAAAGGTCAGGTTTCTATAATTAATGACCTCTTAGCGTCGTGGCCATCTGAAAGATCAAAGTCATATCTAGAGCAAGCTCCATATATATATATATATATATATATATATATATATATATATATATATATATATATATATATATATATATATAAAGGAGTACGGGCAACCTCACCTGCGCACTGATGATGTCACCTCGACAGGTGATGAAACGTTTGCGACCTAAAAGCCAAGCACAGCGATCACCAACGGATACAAATTTCGTGTAGCTCCCTCCGGCGAAAACCACGAAGCACAGAGTCAAGTTGTTGATTAAAACCAGCCTAAGCCTGTCATGCACAAAGTGACTGTTTTGACCTTTAAAATAACTAACCCACCACCGGAAGCTCGGGCGGTAGAGATACGTACACGGAGTCTCAGGATAAACCCTTAACGAGAGAGGGCGGTGTAATGCGCATCCAAATGAACATAACTTGTGTTCGTTCCTTTGCTATTTTAGGTGATTTCAGAGGAAACCAAAATTTCAAACGGAAACTGAACTAGCGCTCACACTGAACCCTTTCGAAAAGTGATTTTGACTCCCATGTAAATGATTTTTTCCTACCGATTTTTGATTCATTGATTCTATTTTTCTGTGTACGGTAGTCCCCCAAATTGAAACCTCCCTGGTTGCCATAACCGCTCTGCAAGAAACACCTTTCCTGCGCAAGAAATGTTTCTCCAAAGGAAACATTGCACCATGCAATACACCCCTCAGAACCGAACAAGAAACACTTTCACAGGAATTTTGCTCCCAAATAAAAACGTTTTGGGGTCAAGTATATTTAAGAATTTCATGTTCCGAACAAAATCGGTTATGCACACTTTTGTCTGGCAACATCACGTCAGTATTCTGGCTCGTTACCACAATTGAACTATTGGGTGGTTCCGCATTCCAAACATCGGAATCAGATTTCCCACATCCCCTCATAGTGCAATGGATCTTTTAGTCTACGGGCTACATTCTTCTGCTGCAATCATGCGGAACCAAGTAACAAAATGAGTTAGAATCACTAAACCACTGGGTTTGATGATTTCTAATTATGTTGACCAAGTCTTACACAAGTCCAGCAGCAGAAATTTTAAATACTAGTCGCACAGAGGTGGGTGGGTTTCCGTTTCATACAAAGAGGCGAACGTTATTTGACAACCAATGCGATTCAGACGATGATGGGGTTAACAGTAATCCCGGTTCCAGTAAGCCGTCTTTGTATCAACTTTGGGCGGAATTTAAGAGGATGCACGGTAAAATATATCACTGTTCTCCCGAAAATGAGATATCCCCCAGTGAGTCTTTCTGCTTTATGCCGTTGTACTCACTGTGTTGTAATACCTGCTAGTACAGTGTGTTCTTTGGGAAAGGGGTCAGCCCTAAAGCTTCGAGTTGCTAATATCGCTACTGAAAACTATAGCAGTAGTTAGATTTTGACTTCTTCCAAAGTCTCGCGAGAAAGATTGCGCGGCACTGTCCGCTTAAGAAATCGGTGAATGACACCGGAATATGCAAACTATACATTCGAAGGCGCTTCTTTTAACCCCTAAGTGATCGGATATAGCTGTCTACACGAATCGAGTGGACTGCTGGCGGTATATAAACCAACACGAACTCGTTCATTGTGAATAAACGGGCCATGTTGGTCAGTTTAGTATGGCCTTGCATAGAAGACCCGAGTCGAATAGGAACTTATGTAGTATTAGACCAGCGGTGTGTCATCCATTTGGACAGCGCTTATTGCTAACCTATTTGTGGTTTAATCCCGTATATTCACTTTGGTTTCCTGGATGTGAAAGACTTCAATGAATCTAGTTAAATTGGAATAACAATTATTGGTTATTGGATTTTGGCTGTTCTGATGTTTGCTTGTCAGCATCAACCGAACTAAGAAATAAGATTTTATCACTTGTCATGACATGTAGTCGTATCTTCCTGCCTGCCTATGATGACGGGTTGTATGGATGTTGTGGAAGTCCGACACAAGAAAACTAGTCAAAAGCAATGGTCCGTCCTAGTGTGTTAAATCTATTTTAAGGACTGTCCACTAGATAGCGCTTACTCTAATAAGGTTCATATAGCTTTTGATAACTGCGAAATGTGAAGAAACTAACAATTCCATTTTATCAAAAATCGTTAGCTTTCTGGCACTAATTTCATTAAATCCGTTAAATAGGTATGAAAACCCCTTTGGGTTAAAAGAAGCACCTTCGAATGTATAGTTTGCATATTCCGGTGTCATTCACCGATTTCTTAAACGGACAGTGCCGCGCAATCTTTCTTGCGAGACTTTGGAAAAAGTCAGAATCTAACTACTGCTACTGTTTTCCGTAGCGATATTAACAATTCAAAGCTTTAGGGCTGACCTCTTTCCCAAAGAACACTACACAACGTGATTTGGCGCACTCCGGTGGCAAGACCGCCCGGAAGAGCGTGGTTTAAAAACACGTCGCGGGATTTCCGGTGGACTTTACAAGACAAAATCTTTTCAGCTACGCAAGCTAAATGGAACATGGAAGGCTGAACCCTCTCCTGTTGACCAGCGGTCTATCTTTTGGCTCGCCGGGAATATGCAGATAACATGATAAACAAGATCCGGGAAGATTTGGACTCAAGCTTCGTACCCGCGAGCTAATTTAAGACATCAAAATACATGGAATAAAACTCTACGTTCCCTGCGCTTATGGAATTTCTTATTCTCAGAAGTTCTGTGCAAGGGTCCAGCCTATACAATCCATTCGATATCTCATTTGGCGTCGCAAAAAGGAATTAAACCATGATTGTTTCTGAAATAGAAACCCTTCACGTAAATCTTACATCCAGACAGGATGCGGACCACACAGAACATTTTTAAATTTGGTATGCGAATAAAATAGCATTTCCCATACATTTTAATCGAAAGGATGCATATAATCTAGTGAAAAATTTGCTCTGTTCTGCCCCTCCTGTTGGTTTACTGTGCGATACGCTGAAAACCATCATTTTACGACATTTCAAGTCAACTTTGTTGCTACCGAAGTAGCCACATTTAACTGTCTAGCTAAGTCTGAAAAACAACCAATGCATGAATTCATTTTTGAGCTGCAGACGCAGACGGTGAAGTGTGAATACAGCCCTCCATTTTAAGACTGACTACGCGATCGCTTGATTTCTGTAATTAATCGGCTCAATTTGCAACAGAAGCTACTACTTCAAACTAATCAAAATTTTCAGCACATTTGTGGTATTTGTGAACGGTCTTGAGACGTAAAATCTGTAACTGCGGTATCGCAGTCGGTACTGTTCAATTCTATCAAATACCAAGGTGATCGATCGCCTTGGTTGATTGATGCAACCAAACGGTGCCACACTTGAACAAGCCAGTTGGTTATCGTGGAAATCAAACTCCAGCTCAATGATCAAGCCGTTCGAAATCCACTCTCAAAAGTTCGAATTAGGGCAAGTGAATTTCATGTGGTGAATTCCACTGCCGTTTTACGTGTCCCTACAGATGATCTACATGTTTTGCCTGTAGTAAGGTTGGCCACGTCAGATGTGTCCGTAGAAGAAACCAGACATGTCGATGGACGATTCCCTCATCACCTGACACTTCTCAACTTGAGAACGGGTTTTCTACAGTTGCTTTAGCTGTTTTTCCAGAGAAAGATTCACGTGTTAAAAAAATGTTGTCCACTCCCGAGGGTAACAAATATACTTTTATTGTTGACACTGGGAGAGTAGAATTCTTAACTTCACGACAAGCTCTGGATCGTTTTTATCCCATTTGCAAGAAAAATTCTACAAACATGACTAATCAATGCATTATTGGGCGCACACTCCCATTTGTCTGTTGTATGGTTCCTGGTCAGCTATGTGATTCTGATCCTATTGACTGTTGGTTTTTGGTTTCTGACTCAGGACCTTCAGTTCTTGGTTTGAAATTTCTTCGTAAATTGCGCATTCAGGTTGCTTTCTCAAAGTCTTCACCTGCCGCATCTGAGTGACAACAGCTTGTTTTAAATTGTTCCAAAGTTTCTGATGGAATCTATCTCCCTAAAATGACGTTAGAGTTATCTGGGGATATTGTTTTTCTAAAGTGCAGAATAGTTCCTTTTAGTTTGAGAGAATTTCTCCGTCAAACACTACAGTCGATGCGTGAGCTCGGAATTATTGCCCCTGAGGAGTCGTCAAACTGGGCCACGCCGATTTTCACTCCGTCAAAGGTTGATGAAAAGACACTCCGGGGTTTTCGGTGACTGCCAACTGATATCGAATAAGCGCTTGCTCCAGTGTATATACACAACTGAAGAACTTGAAGACGTGTTTCATTGACTTGCATGATATGATGTACTCTCAAAAATTGACTTAAAAGATGCATACTTGCAAATACCCCCTGAATAAGGAATCAAGTGCTTTAACGACCACTGAGACTCCCTTCGATGTGTTCAGATACATCGTTTTGCCTTTTGGAATAAATGTCTAGCCCGCTATTTTCCAATGGTTTCTTAACCATATTGTGCAATTTCTTCAGGGAGTTGAATCATACCAAGATGACAGTGATTTCATGGTCTTATTCCAACTGTGCAAGATTACTATCTTCGTTGCCTGTTGAAAAAATTCATTAAGTTCAGTGTTTTCGTTGACCCAGACAAGTGTATTTCCTGTGTCTCTGAGTATTCCTATCTTGGTTACATTATTAATGCTAAAGGTTTCTCCCCAGATCCAGTAAGTTTAGCTCCGCTCATCGACTTACTTTCACCCAGAATCACTCGTGAGTTACGTTCTATTCTTGGTGGTCTTCAGTACTACGTTAGTTATATTTCAAAAGTAAATTAGGATTTTTACCATCTCAAAAGAGCTTTTTATGTGTTCACTGACCCCCATAGTATCACCTGAATACCACTTAATAGTATAACATACAACGACCAGTGGTCTTCGACAGGGAGGGAGGTGGGCTTGTTCAGTCTGCAAATCAGCAAGAAAAAAGAACCTCCATGAGCCTTGGTTCAGTAAGTGCATCAGCAGGTACCAACATCTGCATTAGTCGAACAAGCCTACGGTGACTTATAGCCTGGCCATTACAATAGTACCAGTTACATACGACTCAATAGTAATACTTAAATACCAAATAAAAAACCAGTCAAACGCGACGGGACTCCTTCTACTTAGCTACTTACCCCCTGGCTTCCAGATAGCCGTTTTAAAATAATGGGATACTTAGATCACTGATTAGATGAGCACCCGCGGTGACGCGGAAACAATATTTCATCAAAGCGTAAAACGGACGGTTACTGAGTAGCGAGGCAATCCGACGATAAATTCGACCTAGCAGTTCATGACTGCATCACAGAGCAAATCCCTTGAGAACTTCTCACATTACCTCTCACCACTCAGATCGACGGTACCGGATAACCATGAAGAAAAACAGGGCATGATAATACAATAAGGTGTTAAAAACGTTGCACGTCTAAATTGCATTCTCCGGCTACTTCAGTTCGTAAATGGCATAAGTGGCCCGAATGAGAGCGGAAAATAGATGTACTTTTCCGTACCGTGTGAGATCTAGAACTAAGCGGGTTAATGTATGACAATTGTGATTGTGTGTAAAGACACTGAGGTTGATAATTTTTGGTAAAATAATGTCTGTTAAAAAACACAAAGACATAATCACCGGGAAATATATGCAAAATAATTGACAGTATTGAGGAGTTCAGGTATGACGATTTACTTAGAACAAGCTGCAAAAAAACTGGTAGCTCAAAGAGCCGCATTTTTGTAGCTTTTCACAGCTCCAGATGACACAGTGGCCCACGTATTCAGCCAAATTCACAGGATGTGAATTCAACTTTTTGGACCAGCATCGTAAGTCCGTGAACGACATACTGCATTCACTGTGCAACGGACGTACAGCTGAATAAGCCTCACCAGCTGGGCTCAAACAAATAGCTGTCTGGACGAAATCAGGTGCAAACGGTCCTGCTTTTGGCTTGTTTTAAAGCCTGAAGCAGTTTGCGCAGTGGTCACTTCTTGACGGATGTAGGTGATCCAGAACGGGAAAATGTTCCTTCAGGTATTACTCAAACGGTTATATTCGTATTATTGAAGTAGAAATGCTTATCTTTTATGAACATTTATGAACTACCTGTTGTGTCAACTCGCAGACCTCTGGATTATCCCCGGTCAGAGGTTCCTCGATCGTTCAAGCCCAAAGGAAAAGCAACCACAAACAAAGTACGGAAACGGTATTCAACTGAAGCCAAAAATGAACACTATGTAGGATGAGGCAAGGAATGCATGGACGCATATGGCGTCGTTATTGATTGCCCGGCGTGGTGCGCAGATGTGATTGGCGAAGTCGAATTACAGTATGTCAGAAGCGTGATTGGTTGGCGGGTTGGTGTGAAAGGTAGGTGGTAGGTTGTCCATCAATGGTCGGTGTGAACAGCGACTTGCGATAGACTGAGTGGTTCATGGGCACAAGGGTCACGGCTGCACTGCTATGTCGGATATGCGGGCCTTGTCACTGGTTAGTGTTCACAAAGCACCCTGTCCGTGGATAGGAAGAATGCGGACTGCAGCCTTGCATATGATGTGTTTTAAGGGAGATTTGCGACTCACTGACACTGTCTACTCAGTTGCATGATATTACCTTACGTCGCGAAATGGAGTAGGTAGATCGTTACCCTTGGAGCAAGTGGCATGACAGTAAGAACTAAACTGGAGAAGCGATTCGAAATAACGTGCACTACAATGAAATGGGCTTTTTAGAGGTTTCATTATAAATTTAGAAAACTAAAGATGTCAACTTTTGATAAAATTGCAATCGGCAAATAAGCGTGAAATGTACTCAGAAGCTCAACGGTGGGAAACAGTAAGTAAGCGCCAGAAATTCAAGGCACATTAGAACAAATTTCAGTTAACCTTTGGGCTATGGCGAATTCCGACCTAATACGAAAAATTATTTCGGCCATCTGAAACAAAAATGATGGCATTTACGAGATAAAGTGAAATGGTATTTTAAGCGGAGAATCTATCACTTCGGAAGTGGTATTCTGTGCCGGCTGAGATTGCTTGCTCCATAAAGTACGTCGGGCAACGAATATTTTATGTTTAAACAAAATTAATTATCTTATAGTTGCCGTTTATCGACTCCGATTGTGCGCACAAAGGAACTTCCCACAGTGATAACGAAACGATCTGGGCAGTGCACCTAGACAAGAGCGTAGACAGATCCGGGCGAGAACTCTTTAATAAGTGTAAAAATGCATGCAAAAATCTTCCGCTGAAAAATGGCAAAGTTAGCCTCAAAACTTTTAAAAGACAAGTAGGTCTTACAAACAACGTGAGCAACAGTTTCTGAGTCTCAACCACCACGTCACCCACAGTAGCAACGAGAACATAAACAGCCATGAGAGTCAACCGGGCGGACCTTGGACAACACATTGTATACCTATCTCCAACAAAGTCAAACAAAAATTCGTATCTGGTAATAATCATGCAGTCCAGCATTTTCATTTAAAACCGCTTTTTCCAACAAGAATCCGTGGGGGCCGAATAACAGCACTGAACGTAATATCATTCTGGGACAACCTCACACTCTAATTTGTAGTGTCCTGGAATTAATAGAACCTGCATTCTAATTGTGATTAGTAAAAATTTTGCAAGCTTTCGCGTTGACTTTCAAAAAATCGTCCTTTTACCATATAGATCAATCCAACAATCTGCCGTCAAATTCTGGCAGTTGAACTGATTTGCAACGAAGCTGTCGGTCGACAGTGGACGATTGTTATCCAGGTTTCTGCAACGACAACCGTTATCCATTGAGTTCATTTTACACCGCATGTTTTAATTTTATTTCTATTCTATAAACTTTTTCTGTCTATTCACCTGACCACGTGTGGTGGCTCTTCCCTGACAGCAAAATATCAAACCCATTTTAATATGTACTAGCCAGTTCGGAACTTCATTTCACCTTGTTTAATAAAAGGTATCTGCATATAAGTCTGCTATCGGAATGATAGCCACTCCTCAGGAGTTCATTCGATCCCGTCATCAGGTCTTCAAACAACTACAGCTAAGTCTACATCGTGCGGCTCGAATTACGAGGCTGCATAGTCATAGGGAGTGCCTTACAGCCAGATATAAGGTATTAAGTAGCATCCTGAGCATCTAGCTGTTTGACGGAATTCCTACGTGACAGGAGGGACTCTGATCAGTCACAACTTAGCTTGCATGACACTGGACAATCTAACGCTGGTAGGTGAAAAAGCTAGTTTCGCCTCAAACCCAGCAGCCGACTGGTTGTTTGAAGCCTGCCTGTTCAACTGAACCCGGCGCCGTCCGATCTTGGTTCAAGGCCATTTCCTCCCAAGTGTTTCTGGAAGCTTGACGCCCCTTAAATCGGGGGCTCCGATCGTTCGTTCGACTAAACTACTACCTCCTGTCAATCTTACAGCACTGTCAATACAACTGCCGAAACTATTAGAATTTATCGTCTTCTTTCATTTCATTTCCGAGACACATGTCGTATCGGTACAATTTACTCGCGGAATTAATCATGTTCCTTAGCCAATTTCAGTTCGCTAGTATCATCTTAGATTGTATTTTACATTGACTTAATGTCTCATAAACCCTACTGAGTACATTACAAGGTTGAACAATAGTCGTGATATAAGCACCTAATAGGTTTAGCAAAGGTGTTTAGCCGTCCACGATTAGAATGAACAAACAAGGACGGAAAGAACAAAGCATCGTCTCATTTGAGTAATATCTCAGCGTTTCAATTTTTCATTCAAAGGAAAACGTCGACGCCCCGGCAGTTTCATGTTGAAATACCTCGATCATCTGTTAAGTAAACGCCAATCACGTAGGCTACCTCAGGAGAAAATTTTAGCGTTCAGTACTTCGGAAGTAATAACCAAGTCTGCGAGAAAAGACGGTTCACGTAGAACAGCTATGGGGTGTTACCACTGAAATGCCTTAATTCTTGTTTGATTTTCTGGTGCGATGGAAAATGGATTGACATAATACAATACTCTCATTTTACATCATCCCTTCTTACTCTGTTAAGTAAACTACCGGAAGGCGAAATACTTCATACAGCAGAGTCATCGAACTAAAAAGAGGTACCAATAAAAATTCGACATGTTGAACGGGGACGACTACAACGTTATCCGGTACAGCAGTCTGAGAAAGTGGAACTCCGGCAAAATTAGTGAATAACGGTGTCATCGATCCTCTGGCCACAAATACCGTGTTTCTCGAAAAAAGACTTTCAGAAAGTTTTTAATATAATCCTAACTCAGAAACTAAGACCGAGTAAAATATGCATCCGCAGAAAGCGCTTATGAATGAGACCTCATATTCCGATGTGACCCCTTTTTCAGAACACGATTCGCCACACTAACCGAACCAACAAACATCTTTCAGAGTAAGACCATTCAAGGATTATTTGCGGAAGTGAATAAGCATACCAGACAAAAAGGAGTTTTTTCAGGCCTAACCTCCAAGAAGTCGTGAACTGCGTGAAGAACTCATCAGTTAAGACTACCGAAAGTTGCTTTCCCAAAGCACTACGAGCAGGGTACTTGAACAAAAGGTGTTCTATTGCTGAACACGAGAAATTAGGATCGATGACTCTACATGAAATGAATTCGCAAGGAATGAAATCTGGAATTCAGGGCTTGGTAATTTACGACGACGTCCTAGAAGAGGGAAAAATGGCTGTGACCAAATCCAAATACGCGAATGAATAAAACTTTCCTCACTAAAAACAGTTATTTCCTTTTATACGTGTACTTAAGATTTCGTTTCGTCTTTTCAAATTTCCCCCGAGAAACTGAATGCGTCCAAAAAGCCAGCTATATTGCTTTTTTGGGATGCAGAACTAATATAAAATCTGGCGTTATTTTTGGAGAAACGCGTTAAGCTTCACAGGATTTTTCCTGCAGTTCATGACGGTCACCAGAATTTTGATTACTGACGGTCGTTTCAGTAGTAAAGTCTGGAATTCGACCGGTATGAAGCGCGCTCAGAATTATCGGGCACTTTGTGGGTTTCGGGCACGCCGCAACCGTAAGCTTTACTTCTGACGTAATTCCTCTGCTTAAGCCGAAGTATGGTCTTCGATCGTATGGGATGTCAGAGTACACTCAGTTGGAACCCGGCAGTCTTCAATTGTTGATCCGCTGGGAGAACGTTGATCGCGCCTGCTGGGAATATGAGCATTTCTATGACACGTTACCCAAATTAGAGTGCCACCTCTCAAAACACACTCTATGCACATTGCCCACAGCAACTACGTCATCTACAAACTTCCACCTTCCCTTGAATTCTCAGAAATTTTTGTCTACCCAACTAAAGAATCGAGTCCTTAGCCCACGCGTTTCTGATAGTTGTCAACCGCCTATATCCGAATACATTTTTCTATTTTCCAAAACCTCGAAGTTGCGATGAGGAATACACACTCTATCCAACTGTCGAAGTCCACCCCACTTCTACCACGATTGTACTCAAGAGAATCATGTAATCCACATCCTCGATCAGTCTACCTTTTCTTGTTTGTCATATCCTTCACCATGCACACGAGCATACTTCTTGATGTTACTGGAAAAATATGCTTATTATTATGATGTAGCACTGGGATATATATATATATATATATATATATATATATATCAAGTTGGCCTGGTCAAAGTAGTCCCTAAACTAAATGTAACTATGCGGCTCTTCGTTTTGATTTCCTCATTCTCCGATGTCTGGCAAACTTTCAAAGCAAACTCTTCCGTACCCTCCTGAAAAACTTCTTCGGTCCTTCCTAGCTCAGAGCTTAGTCGTCTAGACGGTGTTCTGGAGGCTGTGGTTTAACAAATTGAGGATATTTATGTCCAGAGGGAACAAATCAGGACAAACTGTAGGCTCCCGCTGAATACATTTGCATTATTCTATTTTTAAGTTTCACATACTTTACGGCAAGGTATTTAATTACCTGACTACACTTTCATAGTAGGAATTTACCCCAAACATACCTCATTGACAAGCTCTGTTGCGCAGTTCCTTATTGAATTCTTTACGCAATGCATTCTATATATAAGGATTTAATGTTATGCTACTTATGAGTACTTCTTTAGAAAGCGGTAAACTTTATGAACATCTGGATGTAGTGTGCGATGCAGCAAAATTCTGTTTTGATCTCCAATAAACTCCTTAACGTAAATCGAGACAGATTTGTACCAGAAAGCCCAAGATACTTTCCAAATAAGCAGATAGTACAAGCAATTTCTAAAGGCAAACCCGATGTCTTACTCATTGCAAGGTACCTTTGAATTTTCGTATTCCTTCATTGCTAACAAACTTACCTATAACAAGTATTCAGAATAAAATTTACACCAAAAATACTGACTGGCAGACGCTTATCTGTGCAAGAAAATGGAATCCCTGGATTTTCTTTATTGAACTGTTATCGGCAAAAAGAAGAAGTACTTCACGAGATGCAAGCAATTAGTTTAACCTTATCGATCCTGAACACAAAACATACCAGTTTATAATTGGTACGGTTAGTGAGAAGTTTTTAGAAGCAGAATATCTAATCTGTGCACAACCCAAAAACCCTCGTCCTCTTCACCGAACACACTGGGTAGACCTTCAGTTCAGCTTAGTTCGGTATTTTTATTACACTTAGTGTATCATGTATAAACTGGTATGCTTTAGGTTCATGAGCGGCAAGGATAACGAAATCCTTGCATCCCGCAATGTTTTCTCTCTGTCTTCATGACTTCTTCGTGGATTTTATTTCACGTCAATTCACCGAAAAATGTATTGCATTTTTCAACTGCGATCAGAGCTGGTTCAGTCAAATCCAAAACAGAACAAACAGACTGAAAACTCAATGAAATAAAGGTAATTTTTGTAGAGCAAGAATGACATTGTGAACAGAATTGATATTGACGTTCAATTTCTGGTGCTCTAAGTTAGCTCCTGACACGCATTAAATGCAATTACACAGAGTTCAAATAACAGAGTCACTGTCATTTGGGCTACTAAACACGGAGACAAGATAGGAATCAGGGAAGATTGGGAAGGTGTGATAAATTATTCGTATTTGGTTGGGGGCAGCTGGATACGGACAAACGAAAAACAAGGGTCGTTCACACCAAAACGTGCAGCTCAATTAAGGCCAAAAAGGGGTGGTGGGAGACAAAGCAAAATGAGGTCACAGGTCACTCACTTGGCGAGAAAATTTAGCAAAAACTCAAGCCAAAATCTTACCATGTGACTACCAGAATAAAACAAGTTTCGGTCATGAAAACAGAAGGAAGACATAAGTCGCGAGATGTAAGCATTCCGTTTGCTCTTTTGACGTAGCGCAGTAACAAACCAAAGCTGTTGGCATTCAGCAAAGCTATGCTTATCATGAAGCGTCGGCCAGCGTTTTGCGCACAGAACGGTTGACGTAAAACATCTCCCGTTGCGCTAAGTGCTTGTGTACGTAATCAGTAGCAGTAGAACACTTTATTGTTGTAGTTCACTTATTTGCAAGAACGTAAACGCGAGTACATAGCAGCCGGTGAGTAGGTAAGAGCAACCACGTAAGCAGGTAAGCGAACAAGTAAAAGAGCTGAGATACATGTACTTTCACGCAAAAACAGGTAAGCCCAGTTGATATATAGTAAAATCGATCAGTCAATACTTCTCGCGATTAAGAATGACTAAAGACCAATACCAAGTAAGTGCATATCCATACAAGAGAAGAAAATTGATTGGATGTCTGCGCAGTATGCGTGACTTCTTTCAGACACAGACCTCTCCCCTTCCTCCTCAACGAACGCACCGTAATGTCCTTCAGTCCGGCCCATTTCATTGTAGTTGGTTTTTGCCGTTTTATGCATAAAGTGACCTGTTTTACTTACGCGGCAGGCAAGACTGAACAAAATGCCGACATCTCACAACTTATGTCTCATTTCAGTTCTCATAACTTGGATAAAGGGGACCCAGTGCTTCAACTTTTGGTCAGCTGATGAGATCCGGCAAGGCAAGCCCCTTCGTACGCCTTCTGATTGCCATACTTCAAACGGCGCAACTGAGTATTTACGATCCGTTAGTTGGACAGGGTTAAAGAACTAAGCAGAGATGATTGCCTAACCAGACGAGGCAAGTACCATAGGTACGCACCTCAATCATCACACGCTGATTGACTAAAAGCATGGATCAAACACGTAGAGTTTGACGGATTGACTACAACTAGTAGCTTTGGCCATTTAACTGGTCACTGTGCTGCTTGTGAATGTACATACGTGGGTTTTTTCGGAAAACTGGATAATTTTGTTGTTTGATGATGCAAAGTTCATAGGGAACCTCAAACTTTGATGTCTCGGGCTCACATCCTGCAGCTGCCGCCGATAGATTACCCATTAGACAACCTCTAACTGAAATGTTATACTATTTATGCATATGAAATAAAAAAGTAGTGAGAACATTATCACCAAGCGGGCTTGGTCCTGCAACTTTTATTACGCATCTGAGACTGAACGAGTAAATGCAAAATCAGCCCCCGTTTGATAAAGTAACTATCAGCTAATTAGTGGTGTACTGCACCACTGCTACACAAAGTGACAATCGATTGGGGGTTTTGTCGGTGTGAAAGCATCAGTACCTGTTTTTCAGACCTGATGGTTTGTCATTGATTGATGATAAACTAAACGTGATCAAGCAACCAAGCTTAGTCCAAAATGTCGAAAATAAGCAGAGTAGCCTGATCAGCACGAAAGAGTTAGACAAAAGGTGGTCCAGAGGTCAGCATGCTCTGGGAGTCCCTAATTAGAATAGCCGTACTGTTTCATTGGTCAGATCATATATCCTGAAATACTAAACCTGTGCTACGTGAAAACCAAGGGGTGGTGTAACTGAAGTTAGTGATTTTGTACTACTCCTGAACTATTCCTTCATGTACAAATATTCTTTGGCCTCGTTGTTTTTGTTATCTTTCTCACTCTTAAATGGTCATATCAGCAAGAGTACAGAGTACTACAGGAGCAAAGGCGAGAATGAATATAAGATCTGGAAGTCGTATAGAGATCATTTGTGCGTACTATCAAATCCAGGACCTCAAAAAATTCTCTTATTGAGGACCACTGCACGCTTAGTTATCTTTAATTGGGGGGGACCAGTTCTGATGAATCAAGCCCGCTGTGTGTATGGTAAACCCGAGGTTATTGATGATTAGTTGTTCAGATTTGTTTTTTTCTGTCTGTTTTGTCGGTAATATGACCTTCTAGACTGTCAGTAAGCCTGACGATTTTAAGATGTTTTGCGAGAAAAAAAACATTACTACGGTGTGCACAGTATTATTTTTCAAAACGGTGCACATCTAATGAGCTTTACATCACTACAGCCTAATCTTGCTGTACTGCGTACCCTCCCGTCCAGTACCAATTATGCGCGGTAATTCCTTCTCACTGACCAGCGTCGAGGATAAGTCCAAAATCTCACTCCCACATCCAACGAAGGCACACATACACACACACACATTATATATATATATATATATATATATATATATATATATATTTGCACAAACTTAGCATGAAAATTTCGAACTGATAGCGATTCTCGTGTTCCTTTTTTGTTGTTCCGTGGCTGTTTCTTTCTAAAGTATGGTGTGGAAAAACCGGCACGACGTGTTGCGCTGCGGTAGGTAGTAACGATAATGTTATGATTGACAAATTTCTTTACGGAATTTGCGGACAATCACCGGGAGAAGGCAAGTCATCTAGCCAGGTTCGGGCTAGTTCAAACGGCTTTAACTCATTTTCACTACGGAATGATTCATACGTAGACGGTCAGCATACAAACCTGAGATGCAACTGACAGAAGCGGTTTAAACGCCCGCTACGGTCAAGCTTAGGAAATCTACAGGATGAAAGAGACGATAGTGATAGTGATGATAATTGAGGTGGTTCTGGGTGAGTAATGCTCCCTGAAGGTAGCCTTTGTCCTCATTACTGGAGTAATAGATGTTTGTTTAATGTTCGGTACAGAAAGTGGAACTGCGGAAGGCCTGGTTTTTTCCTTGTTGTCCCGTTTATTCGTCATCCCGTTTGTGTTTACTCCTAGTAATCGGTCAACAGAAATTTGCGGGTAGTAGCAGGAGTTGTATCCTAATGAACCCATCTGTTACACTCTGGAAAGATTCAAATAGATACTTACGTTTGTTAAATGGAAATGAAAAGAAGAAGTTTTATTTACACATCACCAGGATGGTTCTGGTAATTTTCTCCTATCTGTCAATCATATCACTCCTGGTGAATTTTCGGCTCAAAAAGTTCAACTTATCGCCTGAACTGTTTTGGTAGGCAAAAAAACTCATCTTGTCCGCTACTCCTATGCCGTTTTATATGTGAGCAGATTTTGTTCATCAAGTCTCACATTTCAAAGTGTGAGGAGAGAAAAGCAGTCCAGAGAAGTGTTGACTACCTTACTTTAAATTTCCAACCGATTGACGAGCAAACAGTCCAATTCAGATAGCATCGCTCTCAATCCCCGACCCTGGAAAATTCGTTTAGGGAATCAAGCCAAAATTTACTGGAAGAATTTTCCAAATGAAAGCCACCCAGAATTGGTCTGCGGCCTCCCTAATAAGAGAAGTTCGACAAAGTGGTCTATTCAAATGTACTGCAGAATCGAACCATTCCGAAGACATTCACGTGCCTAAGAAAGTTACCGGGTTCATGGAAGCTGGCCACGGAATAGAAAGACATGCGCTCACAAGCAGCTAGCTGATAAGGAAGTACACTCCTGCGTCTGTGCCTTGAGACATCCATTCGGACGAGGCTTTACAGGGGAATCTCGCGAGAAACACGCTCGATGTATAGTTTAGAAACCCTCCGAGGGTACGCGGTCTCCGAGCGTCAAGAAAGATTTGTACAAGCAAATAACGAGGAATATGAAAGCAGTTGACAAACGAGCTGAGATGATTGAGAAGAGAGGAGCTACCGCTGCTCATCAGTCGAAATCCAGCCTCTTTACACAACCATACGGTCAACCGTCGGCTAGTAAGCGGCTTCGCCCTCCTTGAAGAAGTTTCCTTTAACTACAGTTTTTGGGGCAATACTAGCAACGAAACAGATATCCACAAAGGAAACAACAGGGATTCCGTATAGGTGAACTCAGATCTAATATAATGATCCCAGCTCTCTCCGATTCCAGGGCGTAGTCCCTGATCACTCCCTTGAAGGTCCTTGGAACATTCATAACTGGACTAGTTGACACGAGTTCATCGTGCAGCCCATTGCGACTGGATGTTTCCCGCCTTCTGCCTGGCAATCCACACTTTGGATATAACCAGAACCTGGTTACCACTGATGGCACTCTCATAAAAACTGAAAGCAAAAGTTTGGGAAATACCCGGTTATAGATACAGCAAGCACGACATGATTTTGTGATATCGTACAACCTACCGTACGAAAGCGTTACGGGACTGAATCTTCTAAGATGTCTGAGGAGCAGTTCGACCTGGCCAAGTCATAACTACTTTTACTAGGAAACAGTATACAAGTGGACACCCGTAACCGCTAAACAAAAGAATCCTCTTTTCACATTGAGTCACAACCAGAAAATATCCGACAAGATATAGATAACCTGTTAAGAACAAAAGCGCCCTGGGTACAATCGAAGTGGATCGCTAAATTGCGAAATACCCTCTTGAAATGCGCCGATGGCTTTACCTGGAGCTACATGCTGCTAGGCCTATAGAACTCTTGCAGCACCAAATCGACACGGTGAAGCGATTTCATTCTGGACGGTGGAACTCAGCCAGGCAATCAACCTGAAGCTAGAGCACAATGCGGTTCATCCGTCTAACTCCAGTGGTCGGCTCCGATATCCTCGTGATAAAAGCCGATGGGGAGTCAAATTATGAACAAACTACCAAAAGTTACACGCGGTAACCAAAACAGATGCGTCTAGACTCCCAAGAATAGACGACCTTGTTGATGCCTTTGGAAGGACAGCCTGCTTCCACAAATTAGATGTTACGTCCGGATATTGGCAGGTCGAAGTGAATGCCAAAGCCGGGCGAAAAATAGCTTTTTCTGCACCTTCGAAACGGTATGAATGTCAGATACTGCTATCTGGATTAGGCAACGCCCTCACCACATTACAGTTCCTGATACAACTGACACTGAATGGTTTGTCTCCGCACAAATGCTTTAGGTAAATAGAGGATAATTTTGCATTGAATCTCAAAACAGGAACAACTGAACAACCCGACAGCAGTATTAGATAGGGTTACAGAAGTTGGTCTCAGACTGGAACTCACAAAATGCTGTCTTGTGCAACTGAACGGGAATTACTTAGGACATATCTCATCATTTGAGATCCATGCAGACCCCCAAAACGTTGAACAGTTAGCATCATGGTCCCTTT
Organism: Fasciola hepatica; assembly: GCA_948099385.1. Lineage (NCBI taxonomy): Eukaryota > Metazoa > Platyhelminthes > Trematoda > Plagiorchiida > Fasciolidae > Fasciola > Fasciola hepatica. Next base: position 13,406,110 of record CANUEZ040000019.1, read on the forward strand.
GCAAGAGCAGTGCTCTTGAGTCTTACGTAATTGGCTATGGTGCCAGTGAGACTGAGTAGAACAGGAGGTCCTGCTAATTGAGTAGTTCTGAGGCACTGTGTGGCCGGCAGCGGTCTCGGGAAATGGTCTGCCCGATGTGATCCCAGTGAACCAAGTACTCCTGGAGTGTGTGATGTAGGAATACGCAACACTGCGGCCAGCGTTCCCTCCCTGGAGGAGCAGTGTACTGATTAGTCTACGGGCCACCATACTGGGTTTTTAATGAATGTAGGTATGGGAAACCGATGAGATGCTCACTGTGCTTTAGGCTAATGAAGTTTTCTGTTTTTTATCGTTTCATATCGGGCAAGTACAAACCCCCGCGGAAGATAACTGACCTAGCATACGACTGCCTCCCACACATCGGGTCATCAAATTCCTAAATATTGAAACACAATATCAGTTAGGAGAAGAAATTTCCACTTCAAACGAATAAAGAGTTATCCAAAAAGTGTTGTAATGATCACCGACTCAACGAGAGTCTACCCCCTCAAGATCCACACGATCCCGATAAGGGTGTTGGAATGCTTGCAGAACAAACGTTTGATAAATTTCCCACTGTGCACCCTGGCTTTGAAATTTTGGTTCAGTTATTTTTTGTGAAAGTCTGTCAAAGTATGCTTCTCAGGGCCCTGTTTTTATTATTGTCTTATTTGTGACATTTGTTCGGTTTTACTAATGAAGATAATAGCAGTGGTAAATATAGAGCCTTGTTGCAGAAAGATTTTGCATGGAACACTTAGACCACCACTGAAAATCAGGGGGAGCATTGCGCAACCATTTCATTCTTGTTATGCATCATCAGTGGTGCATAGTCACTTAACTCTAGGTATTACTTGAACCCCGTGTTCATGACTGAGGGTCACTCACTGAAACCACTGCCTCTCAACGGATTCCTTCGTGTTAATACTGTGTAAAAAATTGTCCATCCTTCGTTAGCTTTTGGTTCAAACAAATGGTCAGCAAACGAATAATTGACTTCTCCTCTGTAGAGATCTGACTGTGGCAAAGGTATTTCAAACAGCCTTTGGATTTGTTCACGTGATGATTTTAACTGGTGAAATAGTGCAACTGTCACCGAAAAGTTCATCTTGAAGAATGAATACTCAACTGATCATTGAAAACTCTTTGCTTGGCTTGAGAGATGTAAGAGGAATTTCCTTTCTCAATTCTTCCAATTTGTTACTGAAATTTAACTTTCGTATAATTCGAAGGCGGAATGACAAATGATAACAATAAATGGGCAGCAAAGTTCCTTTTTGTTACACATAGCGAAAACGAGTAAATTCGATCTTTCCAAATGTATAGCAATCGAAGTTCAGGGGGGACAGTGCACGTCAAAACCATCCTATCAATACCGTTTTTTGAGAACAGATACACTCTATGCTGATAGGAGGAAATGGAAAGAGAAAGGATGTTCCCAAACTTAGTAAGCCGAGGAAAGTAGATTGATGGTTTGTGTCCGACATTTTTTTCTATCACATTTGTTGTTTGTGGAGTTGTCATCGTTGTTGTGGTTGCGCAAATGTTCTTAGTTTGACAAGGCTAACTTGTTTTGCAATAAGTACGCTCTCCGCTTTCACTAATTCGGCACAGGCGATTCATCCTTCTAGAATTTAAAACTTGACATCCCGGGCTCGACTGATTGGTCCGCCGGAATGTCCCCCGTTCGGCAGCTTTGGATTGGCCGCAGACACTCCCAGAAAGCTGCACATTGTTGTATTACAAACAAATATGCTAAAGGTTATTATTATTGATCTATCTGGTTCATATCCAAATGTAATAAAGGAACGCCTTTTTTGAACCTAGGCTTTTACAGAGGAGTCTTTCTTCACAGGAATGGACCCGTTTGCAGGCAACCGGTTGTTGCATTTCAGGAAAACCAGTACCTGCTGAGAGCTGAGTAATGCAGTGTTGAAGTTCAGCAGACCTTTGAGAATCATCCTGGACAGACTGGTAGTTAGGCTTTCGACTTAGAACCACCCATCGTGGGTCTCGATGAACGTGTGCGGCTAATCATTACTAACAAAGATAATACGACTGTTCAGTGCTTCCATGGTTTTCACTGATGATTTGATTTTCTGTGACGGTTTAAATATTCCACCCTCATTGAAAACAAAAACGTAAAAAGCATGCTTGTTTTCCGTAAATTCATCTTCTGAGTCGCGAATTTTCAAGTGTAGATAGAAGTGTGATGACATATGCTTTACCAGAGCCAGTGAAAACAGTATTGTAAAAGTTGCGGTTTGGGCAAATAAACTGAAGCCACCCGGGTAGATTAGGATCCTATCAGTCATCCCAATCAGATCTGGTCATGTTCTCCTAAGCCCAACTTGTGCTGGTTTGTTTTCTTACACGTTTGCGAATTCTAGGCCAACTCCTAATTCGATCGGTTTTGTCACTAACAATTTTCTTTTGACATGACAAAAATACTGGGGACTATTTTTGTTCTCCATCCACCATGGCATCGAGCCTTGTACAAAAGGCTGGGAAGCAATGGTTTTCTGAAAGAATATTCTATCTCAGTCTGCATGGTCGGCCATATGTTTACGTAAAAGTTGTATGCACATTACAATCCCGGCCTTGAGAACTGTCTATTCGGAAAGCTGACTGAGTTACCAGCCCCACACCCCTCTCGGCCAAGGGTAGTCCGCGCGTAGGTGACCCAAAACAAAGAGGAAATATGAAGACAGCTGTGGTTTGCTTGATAAAGTGTTTGATTTACCTCACATTGATTTTTAATTGCGTGGTACATAAAGCAGTTTGCTTAAGCGTTCTTTTATGTTACACGTATGCACGTCTTAGTAACGGTCATTCCATGGGGATTGAAGCAAATAGTTTGCACAGTGAAATTATTTGGGACGATATTTCACAGAAATTGCTATATTCTGTCTTAAAAACAAACTTGGATGTTTATCGAAGGTTACCTCTCACTCTTTACCTCCTGGGCTTCGGGAAACCAGGACAACTAATGCGAATTCCGAACAATGAGTCGTCGTTATGGTCTCTGTTCAAAGGATCGAAATTCGTGGTAGACCACTAAGTCACGTCTGGTTTTGAGGGTAACTCAGTCTTTAAGCACAATTTTGTGATTTATAGGTACCATGGTCTCATATGATTCAATAATTATGTTCACTCTCTGAAGTGCCACACTAAATGAAAGATCCGAATGCGTCGCTCTACGACAACTAGTGAGTGGTAGAATTCTATTTAGTCTAGCAGTGAGTCATTTAACGAGACCTTCCGGACGAAATTAGCTCAATTACCTCATTCTGACCTCGGCTTTAAGGCCACCTCCGTCATCCTTGAAATGATCACACCAGTCCGTCAACTGCCAACGACTACGTGGAAAACCTAACACAAAACTTAAAATCGACTTCAAACAAAAGACTGGCCATTCCCTATCTGACGAAAAACTGTTTCCGAAGTCGTCCGAAATTCAGATGTTATTCTTAGTGAGTACTTTGTGAGCTATACCTATCCCCTGCAAAACAAAACGAAATCTATTCACGTGCATTTACCTGCCATTTACGTCTCTACCTTTATACTGTATTCCATTTCTAGAGGGGAGCAATGCGCTGGAAATGGTGACTTGAAAAGACACAACTGAGGAACGTGACCTTGAATTTCGGAGCTGTTAAACACTTTCTTTTAACCTTAGACATTTTTGACTAATAAAATTATCCAGTGGATTTTGTTCCTCTGCTTTCTTTTTGATTTTTATACGTGATTGTTTACTTTTAACAATTTAGGCTGATCGAATTGGTTGTTTCCCGGCCCAGGTAAGTGATGAAACAGAATCCTGCCCGAACGTCCTGTTCACAAACGAAGCCTGAATCACTGTTGCTACATTTTTTATTCAGAGGAAAGAAGTGAGAATCATCATGCATCTCTTTATGGTGAATACGAACGGATTTGATGGATTTAGATTCCAGTGTTTTTTTGGTCTGGCTGAAATCGCAAATCGGATTCACGTTGTGTTGATTTACTTGAACGGTAATAAAACCTGTTTCGACAAAACCAGATATGAAATCTTCAACCGGTGTGAAGTTGTCCTAGTTTGGGTCAAAGCTGAGAAGGCCTACCGATTTGAAGCTCATCCAGATTATCCAGCAATTCGCTTTGTGCAAAAAGTGCGGTAATAAAAACTATTTTAGTTTCAACCCACTCGTCTTGCTGGAAGATGGTTGAAAACCGCTTTTTTATTTTACTTTAGTTTCCGATTATTAATTGAAAGAGATCATTTCACGTCAGCTTCCTGGTCCGATGACGCAAACAAGCCCCAGTGCGAATGCTACCCCGCCCAATCCCTCAGTCCCGACTGCCAGGCCACGCATGAACCTGGGCTCGGCCCAGACGACGAGACCAATCACCCTATCACACACAAACACGTCAATCTCGGTCTGCTGACGTGCTAGCTTCCACCAAATTTGCATGTTTAGTGGACTGTCTGGATTGGCAAGAACGAGACTCCAAATCGAATTTAGGTTACAAACGATCACGTGATCAAGCCAGTGGTTTTCGGTAGGAAAAGGAGGATGGTTAATAGTTTGATGCTTTGAACTAATTGTGAATGGGTGGGGTCAGCGGTTAGTCAGTCAGTCAGTAGTCAGTGGCTTCCCTTGCTGTCAAATCATGCATACCTAATGTGCCTCATTTTAGCTGAAAGTTATGGGTTTTAGGTTCGAGCCTTCGGGACCACAAACGAGAGGGAGTGGGTGACTGGCTGGGTCGTGAGATAAAAATTGCGAAAATGGGACAGACGTGTGTGCGGAAACTAGCACCAAAAGGCCCGATCCCCTTTCAGAGCATATCATCACCACCACCCGCATCATCCGGAATGCGTACTCAGAACCACATTGAGGACGAGCCACCGAACATTGTCCTCATTCGTTCTCGTCACACCGAGATGGATATATCAAGGTTAGAGGTTGAAGTCCCCATGGGGAAAGAAAGCAAATTCGCAAATTTGGTGCACAAAACCAGATAGGTCATCGAACACCGAAGAATGATAGGGTCTGAATAGTGTCATGACGGCAGCAGACTTCCGTTTGATGTGCTGTCAAGCATGTCATTTGATTTGCAACCGCCCTGGGGTCACCGATGATGAACAAGACAATTAGGATAGATCGACTGAAGCATTTCTACAAATTGGTCAACTATTTTCTACAAACAGCCAAATTTTATAAAAGTAGCAATTTCTGTAACTTTTTGAAGTGGATAGGGCCATAGATCTGAAAAGTAACCTTCCTTAGAGGTACCAATGAAGATGAATACAGGAACGAAGAACTATTAGGCTGCCATGTTTCCGATTCTTTTTAGTATTCTCCATGTCATACAGAGAGCAAGCGATTTTTATTGCGGAATCTTAACAACCAAATCATTACTACACGCCTACGTGTAATTTGATCGATTTGCTTTGGACAGACAAAGTACCATCGGTGTGATGCCACTGGGCTTTGCGCATCTTATATAAGAAAATTAACGGATTAGAAAATATCGACTTATCAGGATTCAGAATAAATTTAGTGAAAAACTTTTTTCACTGCTTTGAGATGGTGGAAATATCAATGCTCACAATAGTGCGTAGGTTTCACCGTCCCAACGGAAGAAACACCAGTCAAAGGCCCCTTTTAGGAGGAGGATTTGGTCAGAATCGCACAACGGCTACACTAAGAGATAGAATACTGCTTGTTCTTCTTGGCTAAAAGGTGTCTGGTAAAGGCCTTTTTATAAACCAAATGAAAAGCAATGAATAATTTTGTCAAAATTCAGACTAAGCAAGTGTTCTTCTTGGTCACTCGTTAAATTTTTTCTTGAAGCAAAAGGACTAATAAGCGTAGTGGATGCAGATTTGTGGATCTAGCAGGGCTGGCGAGCTCATGAACAAAGAATGTTCGGGAAATTCGAACTATTTCGGTAATAAATAGATAAGCGAGGGAAAAACTGTGTGACAGAATCGCTATTCGCCATCAATTTCGTGTGCTCTCAATCACCTACTAAAGCACATTGTATATGCTTTCATCCAGTTTAAACAATAGGCAACGGCACACATACGAAGGAACAGAAAGAGTCGTTTGCGGTAAAACGTGCGACACAATTGAGATCAGAAAAAAGGGGAGACAAATCAAGATGAGGTTACAGATCACTACGAAGGCAACACAATTTGTTTAACAAATGTCTTTTGAGTACGTATTTCAGGCTTAGTCCTGTGAATGATTACTGCCTCCGTGAACTTTAGCAAGTTTTATTTCTTGATTTCGTGATGATCCTGGAATCACTAGTGGAATCAACACAGTGATCCGAATCTAACAAATGAAGCGCCTTTGCACTAAGTGGTAATTTTCATCCACGAAGACTCAAATAGTTCGGGGTATGCTCACACTGGTAGAGACGCAGTTCTGTCCTTCCCACGTACAAAATTTATCAAACGGACTACTAGATTGGTTGTGCTTGGTAATTCAGAATACCCTCAAAACTAGGAATGATAACAATGGACTTAAAAATATTCCCGTTAAGACTGTGCCTACCAGAGTGAAGAAAACACGAGTTGAAAGGGTTTACAAAATTGAATTGTACTCTGCGAGGTATTATTGTTCATTTGAACAACTGTGACGAAAAAAGAAGAGTTGTTAGTAGCAGTCACTACTTTGTGGCTAGTGAATTATTCGAACTGAGGATAATAGAATTATCATGTTCTAACCCAAAGAGTACTCGTGCTGTGTAAATTTGATAGACGACATTTTTCGTAAATTATTTCCCTTACCTGAACATTTCCTAGTACATCACAAAACAAGGCTGAGAAATAAAACCAAGTAGATCTTGATATCAGTCAGGCTAGTTCTGCTCCAATCCGCTGATGATGTGACCTTGTTCACCATGGTAAATTAATCTCAAGTTTGGAAGTCCGAAATTAGTTGAATGTTAAATACGACTTGGTGTTAAACCAACGAAGGTAAGATTCACCATGGGCAGTTTTTGTTATGGAGAAAAAAATGCTGATCTTGCTAGAAAGGTTTCTTTTTTCTGAATCGTCTGCCACGTTCTGCCTAACAGAAGGATGAGGAAACAATGCGAGCAAAAAAGACGAAGGCTATGTTTTCTAACAGTTCATCAGCCAACTCGTGGTGAATTGTGGCCCCACCGGTGAAAAAAATCTGGTTCATTTCGAATGCGTGACCTGGGCTTCAAGGTCATGTCAGCGTGATCTGTTAAACAGCTATTTTGTCTTTGGTACGTTGAAGAAATATTTACTGGAAACCGGAAAATTCTGCTAAATTATTTGATATGGAAGAGGTGATATTGTGTGAGCTCATGAAAAACTTTTCCCACGATAAGTTTATTTCATATTCTTCTTATGAGTGACAGCGTTTTTCTCATCATCCATATAAAACAAGAGGTAGTAAGCAAGGAACGAACATATCCAAATTGTATAACTACGGCGTCCGCTTTGGGATAAAAAGAAACAAACAGAGATCGTTGGGTTTTTAATCTGGGAGAAGCTTTTATGAAAAAATTTCAAACGCCTTTGCTAACAACGGTGGAGAAAAGTTGGTTGCTCTAACCTCCAACTGATCAAAAGCCAGCATTATCCGAACAACAAAGTTGGCTAAATGTAGCAAACATGAAAATATCCAAATGACATCATGAATCTTTTTTGCCATCGAAGAACTCTGAACGAACTATGGTGAGAATAAGAAGGATCATGAATATGTCTGTCTTAAAAACAAATGTTCGAAAAACCTAATATTAAGGATTTTGTGGTCGCACATCTGATCACGCTAATTAAAATGAGCTGCAGAAAATCTCGACCAACCTTGCTGATGGGGTTTTATTAAATAAACCTTGAGCAAGACAAAATTGGCCGTGCTCAAAAGATGAAAGTTCCCTGTCTGTCAGACTATAAGTTGTTTTACGAAAACTGTCATAATGTAGAATGACTCACCAGGTCATATCTCACACGAGGCAGTACAGATTTGGACTTTGACAAATCTATTCAGTTGTTATGAAGTGTTACGGTAGCGAAACCACAATAGAAGTCGATGATTTAAAAGTCACAATTTGAATAAGAATAGAAACTTATTTTTTGTATACATATATTATATATATATATATATCTGTTTATTTATTTATTTATTTATTTATTTACGTGCATTGGCCACACTACCAGTGCTTAGCAAACTCGTCCATGAACACTATCCGACCTGGTTGAACATCGAAGTAGGGAACAAAATTACAAGCACTGTGCGAAAGCACGGCTGATCCTGAGTATTCGGTAAATGTGACCGAAAAAATCCACCCGATCTACATGGTCAAAATTAGGCCATCAAAATGAACCGTAGTGGAAGCGGTAAACATTTGTCGCTACAAACCTCCCTTAGGTGTTGCGAAATAGTTTGTGTACTCACTGAAGTTTCGTCCGTCCACCCCGCATCCCCAGATAAATCAGGAATCAAAAGGTCAAACTAACCGCACATTTTCGGTTCACGCGTAAGATCGATCCATCTCGCTCCACAATCGAATGTTCCATCTCGATTTGACATTGGTCAAATGAAATACGATCTTCTGACGTAGTAGAGTATCACAGGGAAAGAGGCTTTTCGAAACTGTGTTGTTCTTCCGGTGTTTTGTGCGACAATTCGCACATACAATTACCTAAGTGAGGAGAAACATCCCACCTCATTCCTTTATCAAGCCGTTTTCTTTTTCCAAAATCAAAAAGAATAGTTTTCAGACAGCACGATGAATCACGTTATGTAAAATCTACTCTGCTACTACTCACACTAATATTGATGTTCTTTGCAAACGAATCTCACTCAAACCCGTGCCGTTCTCATTCGAATAGGGACCATTGACAAAGAAAGTTCACACAACCCTCGGGCACAGTTTTACGAAGTAACGTTTATCATGTGAACACACGCACAGACCAGCAGTCGATCTGTACTCTCATAATACTGATTGTACAAGTATCGGTTTGCTGGCTGCAGACAGGTGCACGGGTTTGAGGCCCTTGAAGATTTTTAATCAAATCTGTTTCTTGCTCTTTCCAATGATGGGAGCGTTGAGAGCCATCTATTCAATCCAAGGATTACTCGATTTCTGCTTGCTCTCGTTAAGAGCTTCTCTGTGAGGGGACAAATGCGCACGTGTTGTGGTACCAGCTTGCAAGTGAAGTTCAATCAATGGGGTTGGGTGGGGACCAGGAGAGAAACAGACTAGTTAAACGACAGACAGTGAAACATGTGTCGATGATCGACCTGAGCTGCCACCCGTCTGTTCTTGTTCATCAGTCAGCAGTGTCCCACGGTACTTAGGCTTTAGGCGTGAGAGGAGCTCGGATTGTATCCAGCTATCTCTATATATAGTCCTTCTCTGAACATTGTACGCCACTACTTACTCTTTGTGTCCTAGACTCTATGAAGTGGTGACGAAGATGGAGGTTTGTCTGGTTGGGTTGCTTGTCTGAATCGGCTGAACTCCTCTTAATTTTGTCGGATTCACTTCTTTGCAAAAGAAGGACAGAAGCTTGAAAGTTTTGATGAAATTAGAACGAAACCGTGGAGGAGAACACTCAGAAAGCAAATAATTTTTTTTTATTATATCATGGAGTTTTCACGTGATGCTAGCTGTTCAGATCATCTGGATAGACCATCGCCTGACTTGTGGGACTCACAAACATGCACGCTGGATTCGAATCCTTGAAGCAGTGGATCTGAATTGCCGCCAAGTGAGACTGTAAAACGGCGATGCTTCTATAACTTCTCTCTGGTGACAAGAAAATTGACGCGTTATGATGGACCATTCTGTAAAAAACAAGATTAACGACTACTTAAAACTACCGATCATAAGCAATACTACAGTGACCAAGTCTTGAAGAATGATTCAAAACTAAGCAAAGGTTTGGAACTTTTATCTTCTAAAGCACTATAAAGAATTAGGAGCATTGGTGCTTTCGTCAACAAGCATAGGAATTGTAAAAGCAATAGGTAAGCACCGTCAGCGTGAAATAATAATAATAATAGAGATGTCTTACTTTTATTTTCATTCGGTATATCCAAAATAGTAAAATATTCCAGAAAGTGGGTTGGGGCCACTCAGACGCTTCTAAAAGAGAGGTGATCGAAGATGGTCGGATTCGAACCCGGGGACAAAAGAGTTTGCCATAATGACCTTCTGACCACCACCGGTGGGCCAGAAGCAGCGAGTTGATAAGGGTTTCGCGAAAACAATAACATTTCTTTCGGCGATGAGGAAAAACTGCATCGAACGAACGACGAAATGATGAAAATCGTAAAATATAACTGGAGCAAAGCTCACGAATTTTAGACTCCTACAGCTTATATTTATTGAATATATATATATATATATATATATATATATATATATAAATCGCAAGTAGTGCATACTCGACCATTTGACAGCACCCTATCAGATGTATTGGGATACCGAGATGCACAAAATGGAAATATTTTCAAAAATACCTAAAATGTGGCAAAAACGGGTTAAGATGGTGTACGCAGTAAGCAGAAAGCATTACCTTGAATGCCATCCCTAATAAAAGTGATATTTATTATTATACTAAGAGTAGTAATACAAATCATCATTCGAATTATCATCATAATGATCATCATGATTTTCAAGCTGTAAACAAGTTCCATTCTTTCCTTCATATTTGCAGCTTTGAGCACTTGAACTTCCCTCAGCGTTTCTACAGCCAGTTCTTGGGTTGTAGTGATAGAATCGCAGGGAAAAAACACTTTTAGGGAGATTGATTCGGTGCAGGAGTTATCACGGTCATTATCAGATATCAGGAAATTGGAAAGCAAACATGTCTGTAAATTAACCTACTTGAGATGTCGCATATCATGTTGCCCAGTTTTTCACAATCATCAAATCATCGCTCATTTCGTCTGAGAGGGCGAACTAAATGTCCCTAGTCTGTGAGGCAGAAGATTGGTTACAAAATGAATAATGGTAGTATGCGTACCAAATATTTTCGACCACAATAACACAGACTACGTGTAGACAAAAAGAAGTCAGACGAGTACTTTTGACTGTTCTATTGGAATCTTTTCGTATAATACTAACCACTCTACAAACGGTCCATCTTCTGTGTTTGGAAAACATAGGCAGATAGACCGTGTGCAGCGCTCATTGTCTGTCAGTCCCTTTTCCCTCTCATGAATTGTTGTTGTTATTGTTGTTGTTGTTGCTGCTGTTGTTGTTATTGTTATTGCTGTTGTTGTTGTTGTTGTTATTGTTGTTGTTGTTGCTGTCGTCGTCGTCGTCGTTACTATTGCTCACACAACCCCCAAATTACCACCCTGGTGGACAATTCCAGTTGACGGTATATCTTCCACTTGCTCAGGTGTGTGCAAGGCCGTGCCGCTAGCAGATAGAAGAGGTGTAAAAGCCTATCACTCAACAGACAGGTGTGCAGCTGATTAAATGGATGAGAAAATGTCACCGATGGAATTGGACATGGAGAAGGATGAGCGTCGGGCTGAATTCGCTAATTGGCATTTGTTTTCTCGTTCTATCTTCCCAGTGGTTTACTACATTTGGAATGTGATTCAGGTATTGAACAAATGTTGGCCTGTCATTTGTGTTTTGCCCCAAACGGCTTTTTCATAGCAGTATGTTTCACGAGGAAACTTCCGTGCCCAAAGTTTTCCATTAGAATACGGTCAATAGCAAAAACTGGTTATGTTCTGCAATGTAAAGGCATGCAGAAGAGAAACCAACCGGAGAAAATACATTTTTAATAGTTCGATACTAAAATATGTTTAAGTTATTTGAACACCTGAATATCTTCACCTAGCCGGTCGACATACAAAGATGGTTTGACTTCGGGGTTGGTGGGTTTAGACAAATGGTTGAAAAGTCAAATGTTGTGAAACGTTGCCCTCGGCATCCTGCCAGCTGGTCTACAAAGCCACATTGGAATAACTGAGCGTTTCACCGTCGGAACAGAATGCTTATCTGCTGAAATTACCGCTGCGCATGGCATTCATCGATTAGCCTTTTTAATAAAGTCACAACGTCAATCGGTTTTGAAACAAAAGACTGGTTGAAGCTCCTGTCAATAGAATCCAACTGCCATCACAAAAACAGTCGGAAAATTGATACATTACTACACGGTGTGTATATACGTGCGGTGATTTTCTGCCTTCTAGTTATGATATTAGCTGACGGAAGGAATTTTGTAGGTGTTCCATACTGCTTAGTGAATAGCTGTAAGAATCAAATACACTACCTTTTGAGTCACCTTCCAAGCCGCCAGACGGTTCTCACAAAAGATTTCAGACGAACAGGCTCAGTTTGTACCAGTACCATTCGACACAGAATAAACATTTTATTTAGTGAGGTGGTTAAAGTAGTCCGGGACCGTTTCAAAATCAGTTATAGGTGTTAACAGCTATAATTTGACAGTCTGCTTCAGTAGGTACTGAAAACCTTGACATTCAATCCAGAGTGGATACGCTTGGCTTCAACATTTCATAATATAAAGTCCATTTGTCACTGTACCCTTGACGGAACTATCGCCTGTGTGGCTGGGCTATTTGTTGGGAAAACACGGGAAAAGTACGAAAATGTAAGGCAAAACTGAGCCACGATTATTAATGAATCTGGGGTTTGTGAAATGTATTTCGTGGAGGATGGTATTGTTTGTCTTCACTTCCTGTACCAAAATTTGTTTTTTCCTTAAAACCTCAATCGGTTAGCCACTTGCAGGTTCAGAACTCAGACTAACCAAAGTCTTCTTGAAAACAGACGGAATTGAATAGACACAACAAGCACTGACCCAATTCGACTACCATCTATGTGCAAAAGTCCAACTAAAAACTTGCCTTTTTCAATGGAAGGCAAGTTCTTGCTTTATTTTGTTGAGCTTGGTTGTTTAGCCACTTTATTCTGGGAGAAATCTTACGTTCTTCACCCTCTCCATCATCTTATTCAACTTCCATAGGACTGGTCTGTATGTGAATGAACGGAGTATGCTTTCGACATCCTGAATCAAGAGTGGCTTTGTCCACTCCTCAACTTTCTAATCGGGTCAGTTGGAAAATCAGACTATCACACATCTGCACCTTTTTTCACCTCAAAGACACTTCCGGAACTCTTAACTCTAGTCCTCAACCACACTACAATAAATGCATCAAACATACTTGCCCGTTAGGTCAAATAGACGACTCTGTCTACTTTGTCTTATTTAGAAAAGGTTTAATCATTCTGCGCATAGATAAGGAGCTATTGTTAACACTTGACTATTCATGTGTGTATGTTTTTATAAAATGGGAGGAAGCAGATGTTAGCGACAAATGGCTGCAACGATGAAGGGTTTTCAATCTCAGCTTACAATGCGAAACTTGAATTCGCCCCGGTCTACACCATTTCCATTTAGGTAAACGAAAAGTTGTGCTCAATAATCTTGTGAATTTTGGTGTTCAGAGAAGAAATATCTTGCTTCTTTTCCAGTAATCGTTTTTCTGCTCTCCCTCTCTCGTATTATCTCCTAATTTTTTCACCAATAACACTGTCCACTGTTTCAAATCACCCACGGCTCTAGTCACAAAATTGACCGAAGAACAGCCTGAACCTCTTCAATTCTTTTGATGTTCGACCCAACCATGTGTTAATTTGAAGTCTCGACCGCCATGTATTACTTTATTAACGTGATAGTTTCGTCGCCCTACTGTCTGCTTCGGATATTGGAAAAATTTTCCTTGTCCGTTTACTTTTGCAATATGCCTATCAATTTCCTAGACTCGGGTACTCTTTTAGGCTTAAACTGACCAAACCTCTTACGTTGAACAAACTAAGCGGCGTACAACTCCTGTTCTTATTTGCACAGTACACGCTAGTGCCTGTGCACTGGTTGCGCATTCTATCCCGTCTATGGCCAGACTACAACAAACCAAATCGGCCAACGACAGTCGTACGCGGATTGGATCTGTGTACCCCACCACGATTCTTTCTGGATAGGATGCCGCATAAGGTGGTGTCTTGCTAACATTTCTCCTGTCATTTTCATTTTCTACGTCAAGTCTCCAATACAAGACTGACGCTTTTTGCCATTTTCTGAGTATTATTAACAATGTTTTACACTTGCCGTCAGTGCACACATTTTCTTTCATCAACCACATCGCGTGCGAGTATAAGCCGCCATTTATTGTATTGAAGTGCCAAAAAATGCATAAAATTGCCTCTTTCCGGGTTTCTGATGTACTTCTCTTTTCCCCTTTTTCTGTGAGAATTGAGGGCACACTTGAGTCCCTTTCAGCTTTGGCTTTTCTCTTCAATGGTAACTCTTGTAAGTGCAGTACCAACGGGATACTTGAGTATATCGTCAATTCCTGTCCGTTTGCTTCTTCATTGACTAGCATCAGACACTATTTTGTGAAATTAAAAATTACTTACAAACACTCACAAAAGAGGTCTTTGATGCACAGCTGGATTATGACAAACATTACTTTTAAAATAACAAGACACATGAACATTTCTTTCGTTGAGCTTTGGACTATGTGACGATGATGGTAAAAAGGTAACGAACTGTATTCTACCCCACCCCCATACACACACATTTACAGACAGTCATAACTCGGCATCATTCACACAGGCCACTAATACCTAAGGGTGTAATTTATGAATTTATTGTTTTCTTTCTCAGGGAGTAAAACATGGTTTACTTTTTTTCATTTGTGTGAAGCCCGGTACACGATTGTAGCACAGCAGGTGTCCTAGAATTGGTTGATTACCAGCATAGAGAGGTGTTCAGGGACACCAGCAAATCACTGTAAAGAGAACTGAAATTTTCTGAATCAGAATGGTAACAGCAAAGTTTTTCTTGTGTGTACTCAGTTGAGCTTTTTTCCTGAGTCGAATATCAAACCCTACGTAGCACTCATACGAGATCTGCCGCACATTGACGAGTGTGTGTGTGTGTAGTGCTTTATGGCTCGCACTACTGACCTCGTACTTGGAAGTAGATGAGTGAATACACACCAGTTTTCAAGATCTAATTCATTAGTGAATAATTTTGAGTTAGACACTTTGCTACTTTCAGTAGCGATCGGAATTCCATCACAAATTGCAAGGCACTTTCATCAGTGCCATCAATACCGTTCCGTTTGTGAATACTCTGCTTAGCTATTGTTTCCAACACAGACCACAGAGTTCCAACTAACTATACCACCAGATAGTGCAGGGATTCTGCGCAGTTCCATATCGTCTACCGCATTTGGCAGTCCCAAGGCAAATTAGGGTTTTTAATTTTGTTCAAGGTCTTATTTGTATCAGATGATCACGATTTGGTGGTTTCTCGTCGATGAGAGCTATTTTGCCCTAAATGCTAGTCACTAACATGGAGTTATTCTAAATCCCAAGAATTTTCTGTCGATCGCAAAAAAATCACGGCATCACTGAAAAGTTAGACTTGGTTACTTGAGATCATTTTTTGGCAATGGTGCTATTTGACTAAAGAAATAAAATGTCAAAACTGGCAGCTCTTTTTAAATAATGAACGTTACAGTTTTGGATTTAATTATGTGAGTTAAAAGCTCGCCTAACCGTTGGGACATTTAGGCTCGGCGTTCTACCAAACATAACTAACCTGCAAATTTGACCATAATTTTGAGTAATTGTTTTGCGTTTTCTCCCAAGCACTGTTTTGACTTCCTCACTAAACTAAGAAACTCAGTTAAATGGGCGAATCCACGTGACAGAACACGGGTATGAAGAATATTAGCGTGACTGTTAGAGTGGAGATAAAAATCGATTGGTTTTATGCTACTGCAGAAAGGTAATAGACCATGCTGTGGGCTAGTCAAGCATAACATGCAAGGTAATCTGAAAACACCAAAGTTCCACATAAGAAATACTTTGGTGAACTAAATGCAGTGCATGGTCTACTACATAATTCCCCGTATGTAGCTTCAGTAGTCGTTACTGATTAGAACAAATCACGTAGACAACTACTCTGCGTGAACACAAAAAGTGGCCCGCGTCATCGCTCCTCTTCTCGGGAAATAACACAGAAAGGGGCCACTATGGCAGCAGTTTCCATGTCGGGTAATACACACAGTTAGAATAACAACAAGAGTTTGACAACACTGGTGAAGTGGAATAAGTTGGATAGAGTTCCGCTTCGCAACTTAAGAACTTTTTTATCACAAAAATGGGAACTATTTTGAATGGCACATCCCAATTCGCTAAAATGACAACAAAGGAGGATAAAACAACAAAAGGAGCAGTCTCTGTCCAACATTATACGACACCTCAAACAAAACGACATAGTAGACTCATCTACGTATGAACGGATACGGCCCACAAGAACCATCGTTCCCAGAATGCATGGATTACAAAAGGTTCATAAGAACGCAGTCCCTTTAAGACCTACCACAGGCAAGTACAGTTCATCATACCATGCAGTAGCCAAAGGGTTGACAACTCTACTGGAAACGGTTAGACGGGAATTATCAAAACACAGCCCAAAAGACCCATCTGAATTCATAAGCTGTGTAAAAGACTCGAATGTGAAAGAGCTACGGGTGCTATCTTTAGATGTCAGTTGACTCTTTATCAGCTTCCCAGTCGGTGAAACCATCGGTTACTCATGTGACTATATGAAAAGCAGCTCATTCCGGAGAGACACTCCCCTAGAAGCCTTGAAACAATTGCTGTTTTTCTGCACACACAAAATTCAGTTCAAGTCCAACGATCAGATCCATTGTCAAAAGGATGGAGTAGTCATGAGCTGCCCACTCGGACCACTATTTACCGACGCCTTTAAGGCAAATTTGGAAAAAGGTCCACTTAAATCAACGATTCACAGCCGTTTTTTTAAACAAACTCTATGTAGATGTTATCTTGTGTTTAGTGAATTCTTCAGACCAGATAAATCAAATGTTACATTCGTTTGACTCAGTTCGTGACAACTTGCAGTTCACAGTGGAAACAGAATCGCACAACACAATAGGCATCCTGGGCTTTCGGATGGGTCGGCTTGAAGATGGCTCAATCAGCCGGTCAGTACACAGGAAGACAGCGTGGAATGGACGAAACATTCACCTCCACATTTTTTTTGCCTCTGAAGGTAAAAAATAACCTAACTGTGGCTCAAAACCAAGCATGACGAACATATTCGGAAGACACAGTTAAAGAAGAACACCGAAAGGTGTGAAGGGTCTTCATCCAGAATAACCACCCGAACGGCCTAGTTAATAACATGATGCAGATGGATGGGAAAATTCCGAGAGAGTCTGTGGTGGAAAGAAAGCCAGTATACGTAACTTAGCCATCCAAGGACGATACTTTGTCAGAGATAGTGCATAGAAGATTGTCAGGTGTCATCAGCAAAACATTTTACTTAGCTAATCTCCGGATGTTGTTCCAATTCAAACCAGCAGTGATTTTGCGGTTGAAAGAAGAAATACCCGATTCTGCCACCTCATTCTGTGTGCACTCTTTCACTTTTTCCTGTGGAGCAATGTATACCGGCAGCACGACCAGGCCTTTGTCTGAACGCATCCGCAACCACCCTGCATGGTTGAACACTGGAGCAATTAAATTGTTCAATAGCTCGGTCGTTTTACACCTAGCTCAGTCCACTCGCACAGTAAAAGTGTCCGAGACTTTTCCTGTCCTGTATAAGATCTGCGGTAGACAATCAAGACAGGCAAAATGTCAAAATCCTGACCACAGCTGAGGTTGGCGGCATCAGCCTACACAACCTTCATACATAGCTTATTGTATATTTCACGATAGGACAGGTGTGGTTATACAAGCACTATCTCCCGTTATTAGGCCTAACTAATTCTTTACTTACGCATGGGTGAAATGGAAGAGGCATTGCTCGTAACCTCACACGTTCATTGCACTATCAGAGATAGCCGGCGGATTCAAACTCGGGAGTTGAAATGGAGGAAGACATAAGGTCCCACTGAGATAAGAATGATAATATACCTGTTCTGTCTGACAGAAAGTACCCTATGTTCTTCAGTTCACCTACCGAACGCCTGCAATGAATGTGCTGTCATCAGATCATATTCCTTCTTCAGAGGTAATACCTAAAACTGTTTTTTCTCTTCAGGAAACAATGAATGACAGAAATTCATTGTATCATACAACTCTAGTCCTATGGTCTGTGGGCATTCGGAGAGTCAACGACAAACAAATTATCTGGAGCGATTTCCACTAGAAGGTTCAACATGGTTTGTGACCGGCTGATCCCGAAGGTTGTATGGTATATCATATTCCCTGTCCGAAACTATCCGTCACAATTTGTTTTCCCATTACATGACTTCCCCATGTGCGACTTAGCACTCAATTAACTGATTCACTGCTTGCAAACACCGGGAAGAGGTCTTTGTTCTCTTGACAACGTCGATTTCTGCTGCTTTCCATAAGGGAAATTCTCCAGAGTCCATCATCCAGTTATGGATTACAAAATGCAATTAAACCCATCTTAATTTTCTGTAACTTATCTTGAATCAAATCACAGAGCGACCAAACTTGGCACGTTGACGTGTCAACACAATACTATAGTAAATACACGCACAAGTATACACATGACCAGAATAAATCGATTTATCCCGGGAAATGTATCTCAACAAGTGTGAAACGCTATGAAACCCAACCACGAAAGAATGGTAAAAGCACGTGGCTCGTGAACGAGGTTCCGTCAGGCTACACATTGTGATTAGAAGTAGTGATCATTCATTCGTCAAAACAAGAATGCCCCGGGGCTCACGGTTGGTTGAGATAGAAGATGGAAATATACTCTCATACAGTGATTCGGGAATGAGGGTAGACCATATTTTTGAAGCAAGCTTCAGCGTGACAAAAGTTACGCGTAAATTTTTGCATGATCCGAATCATTGCGCCACGAGAATAAGAAATTAAGTTCAAAGATGGATTTCCTAACAGGCTTTTAGAATATTCCTGTTCGGTATTTCAAGCCAACTAAAAAGTGCCTCGAAGCTGCCGAGATCCTAGAAACCGAATGTAAGCCCTCAGTGTGTACAGCAACTCCTACAGTTTGCTTCGCATTTGCAGTACAGGAAGACGAGATCAGTACCTTCACATACTGATCGCTGTTTTCAAGATCGAGAGGAGTGGGCCAGAACCAGCATAACCCTGAAAGCTGAGTGGAATGGCGGGATATTGCGTGATGATAGCAGCTTTTAATTTCGTTGCTTCCGACGGATTCATTTATACTGGCACAAAACCGGGATGAGCCAACAGAACTTTGGTGGTCGAGCCTTCGGTGGTCGCTTCACACTGGTCTTGGGTTTGATTCTGAGGACGGAAATTCTCAGCGAGTATTTCTAGAAGAGAAACTGACAACTGGCTCCTACATCAAAAAACTGAATAAGTTACTTCTTCTGAGGATTACAGAAAATCGGCTGAGGCCCATAATAACGCTTCCATGCATACAGCGAACCTCTCCCGGAGTTGGCTACTGTAATAAAAAAAATTAAAGCTACGGACTGGTCCGCTCGGTGTTCAAACTGGATCTCAGTCTGTTAGTTAGTGGGGTCTATGTGGATAGGAGGTCAGTTTGCACGATTTGACTTCCCCATCCTCTATGAATGGGGCAGCATAAAGCTTGAGACTATCCGGGAAGTCCATATATGAAATCCAAGTGCATATTTAACATGATATTGCGCTGACAAATCAGCAAGCCGATTTTGACTACTTTATGTGATCTGGTTCGAAATAAGTCAAGAAGAAACAGAGTGGGTTTGCCAGCACTATATTCTCCAAATATATTGGGGTAGGTTACTCAACAGGCCTTATACCAAACGGATCAGCGAATGACCATTTCTGCAGTATCCTAATTTGTATGATTTTGTCGACATGGTCAAGGATCATGGTGGTTCAAAAAGTTCCAATTGATTCAAAACTTCCCAATTGTATTGAGTCTTTTGCCTGCCCACGAGCACACATAAATTGCAAGTCCGTTATTCAGTCAGTTAGTCAGTTGGCTAACTAATTCCTTTGTCAAGTTGTCGCTTTTGTGGTTAGAAAACCAAGGTGAAATAGTTTGTGTTCAGTATCTGTTGGATACTCTCAAATTCGAAGATGCGGTTAGTTTTGCTCTTGACCTTGTCTGTGAAACCGAAAGAATAACCAGTTGATATGAGCTATACGAGCTCAGTTCATCTCCACAACTATCAGGTGTGTCCAAAAGTCAATTTCTAATTGACAGTGGGACGCCCATCAGATATCGTCATCGGGGAGGTGGTGTTCCCGCAGACAAAGATACGACTCAAATACAATTCTCTCGTGGATATTATGATGTGAAGAGAAGAGATATGAAGCTAACTTGTGCTCATGTGAAAGGGAGAGAGGTGTCGTCTACGTGTCACCAGATAACCATATCATGCGAATCCAATTAGACGGCAGTTTGACAGCAATTCACCTCGCGCGAATGAATTGAGCCATTTCAGTCGGCTTCATGTGCATGTCATCTACACAGAGCGGGTTCAGTCTAGTGAAACATAACAACATTCATACACACAGAGACAGACAAACAGACAGATAGACATACAGACAGATGGAAGGAGACCAACACAGAGTGGAAGACATAAACGATGGATGTTTATTGGCAGCTATCTGCTTCCAGTTTGCTTTCACCGTTGAACTAGCTCACCAGAACAAGCCGAGTCGTTAGGTGTGAAACTTAAATGAACGACATCCGAAACGAGTACGGGAAAATATCGTTTTTTCCGTTTCGTCGGTTTTGGTAAACTGCTCTCAAATGAATACAAACAAAGAATGCAATAGTTGGATAGGTCAGACCAATTTCTATTCACAAAACTTTGAACTGCCTGGCAATCCTATTCAACCGAACTTTTCTTTCATTCAAACATAAACGATATTTGGAGAAGCGAATAGCTCAAATGAGTGCTATCTTCCTGAACACCGATTTTAGTTTACAAGTAGAATGCTCCAACTTCCCAATGAACTTTCCTTGGCAAGTAATATCAACTTCATGACGTGTGCTTTTCAAAAAATCAAACTTCCTAGCGCAAGACGCTGCGGACATGCAATGATGCTCATGATGAAGGTGATGGGGCTGGTGTTATCGATTTCAAGGAAATGGATTTACTGCGCAATTTCTTTTGACTTTCCTTCGGAAGGAGACTTTAGATGAATAATAATTAACAACTGATTTTTCAATAAACGTCCAAGTGGTTGTTTTCCCTATTGCATTGCACTCAGTATCCTCGGAATGTGAACTCGCATAACGTTAAAACTTTCATTTCGAAAATTTATAGTTCTTCGTAGCACATGGAACTAGGAAAGGCAATAAAATCGATCTCGTGAGAATGTATTCGAGTCCGATGTTTTCACTCCATATTTCCATTCATCTTACTCTGTTTATCAGTCGGCACAGGTACCGTCAAAACGTTTGTGTCAGTAGTGCCTAATAACTGCCCATAGAACTGCACCATATGAATTTTCCCGTAATTGTTAAACCACTTTGAATACAAAGAGGAAAATCATTGTAAACGGTGACGAGATGTACAAATCATAGCTTTCTGCATTCTTTGGAAATGCGTGCAAACACGTGCACACAAGTAGCAATATGGTGATGTTTGGCTTGAATACGTAAAATACAGTCGAATGTAGTCCATGGTGGTTGTGGGTGGGCGGTGAATGTTTGAAGAGGTCAGTATATCCGCTTGTTTTAATACTCACACTTTGCGAACTTATGCTGTAGCAAAAAGTGTAAGATGTGCCATGCTGCCGTTTTTGTTGTGAGGAAGTATAAATTGTGGTAGGTTCCATGCATCGAGCGGAAGGGAATGACACCGGTTAGAATGACATTATTGGAAGGTGTGAGATTTCCGCGATGGGTTGTCATCCTGTGCTTTGATAGTTAATTTACGCAGATCCCGTCTGATCAGATCCTTCATCGCTCTGTTTTTCAATCTTTTGAAATATTCCGCAAGTGTTTTTCTCCATTTCCGCTGCCGGTCGCTGAAACATAACTACCATGTGCAGATAACTTCACCTATATTGACGCTATCATACGAGAATTTCGTTAATATACGTATGTGTAAGTTCATGTTGAGAAACTATAACGTATAGGTTTTACGAACCGGTGTGTCTTGTTTCGTGTGTGCCCAGTGTGTTTTTGCACAGTTTTCTTCTTGTTTGTCTCCTTTAAAAAAGGCGACTCACCCTTAAGTTCTCATCATCATTTTTACTATTAATTTACTTCAAACATGGTTTTCATTGATTCAATGCTACAGAAACTGTTCTACAGACGGGGAGAACATATACGTTCTTCGTTATTCATTACTTTGTTCTGTTATCTAAAATCATTCAGTCATTAAAGGTTATGACTAATTTTCAAAATATAATTCTTTCAAATTGCACGCCAACTTCTGGGGTTAAAAGTCAACCTCACTTTCCTATCCAGAAATATATATTAGTTATAGCAATTATGTTGTTGATATTTCTAGAATAATTCTGTCGGTTTGATTTCGTGCGCTTAAGTTTTATTTAAACTACGGCCAAAACTCTTTGTTCGGCGGCAACCAACGTTGCGGACGTGGTTGCGGATAGATCCTTCCACTAATAGATGTTCTCATACAATTTATGCGTGACGGTCGTTAGATAATAAAACCATTTTTCTTTTAAAACAAGTTCTAGAATTAAAAATGTTTTCTTTTCTGTTTATTGAAACCCCCGACAAAATGTAAAAAGCGCTTGCTTAATCTCTCTCTCTCTCCGTAGCTATCTGGACGGTCCGAAACTCGGAAAGACCCCTCGACCATAAATCATTGTCGTGCGGTGACCACCAAAGTGAACTGTTCGGCGCCCGGTTTCAAATTTCAGAAGTGAATGTTTTTTCACATGAGTGAGCTGAATAACTTAGAAGGAACGAGCTGTAGACATTAAATTTACTGTAAAACAACTAAGTGGGGTAAAAAAATGAACATCAGATAAAATTGCAGACCTTCGAAATTTATGGCCAGTTGACTATTGCAAAAAAATAGGCTTTCAGTTCGGGACCCAGGTTCTCGGAAAGCCAAAAAATTAAGTCATCAAGTAAGTGCTCCAAGCAACCAAAGGGGTGAATATTTATCTTTTACATAATCAAACCCACATACTCAAAGGCAGATAGCAGAATAAAATAAGTTCTTGCTGTAGTGGTCCGTCAGAATCTACGGTAGTCTAGAGAGTGATTTGAGGAAATATTGCAAAGGTATCTGCTGTGAGGAACCATTTGGTGTATATGCGTTTAGAATTATCAATATTTTGAAGACTGGTGATTTTCTCGACTTAGACTGGTAGTTTTCACTGGCTTCTTACTGATAGGTAAGCGTGTGTTTGGACTGAAATAACTGATTTGTCTCATATTATCCTACTCGTTCCTTCCCTGTCCTTCGTGGGTCTTTTCAACCTTTTAGCTAATGGCGATCTTCTGTTCAAACGAGTATTGACTCGCGCTCTGATGGCAGTCTCAAACTGAACAACAGCTTCACCATCAACTGTTTGCTCACATAAACGCCCTTCCTCATCTGTGACATTCCTGTACTTTGTATGATGAGATTCACCAAGCGGTATCAGCCCTCAGCTAACCACTGGAAACCAAGGAAGCTTTGTACACATCTGTTCCATCTTTGTTAGGAATTATCAGCAGTGCACATCCACTGAGTCCCCACCTGAACTCGAACCTCGGGTGAACGATGGTGAGTGATACACGTAATCACAAGGCTATCCGGCCTGGCTCTCAACGGTTTATTGAACTCATACACCACATGATTTAGCACTCATTAGCCACTGACTTTGAAGGGTAACAACCGATTTCTCGCACAGACAGCAACTCCTGTTCTGAATGGCTTCTCTATAGGAGCCTAAGTACAACGAAGGATTTCCATTAAACAAACTACAGCTGACCACTGGAATTCACAGCTGTTTCAGCCTTGGTAGGACTTGTCAGCCGTGAACACCCACCGAGCCCCCGCCGGGACTCGAACCCAGATTGAACGAGTTTGAGTCGAACACCTAACCACCTATCTGTCCGGGCTGGTCCCCAATGGTTTACTGAACATATGCACTACATGATATAGCAACTCCAGTCACTGAATCTAAACGGCAACAGCCCATTTCCTGCACAGCGATCAAATTCTTTGGTGGATGACTTCTCTGTAGGGGCAGAAGTGCAAAGACGGCATTCCGTGCTGAAACCCAAGCACCAAGCTCAGGGATTAGGAAAATACGCAAGCTAATTTTTGCACTTTTTGTACTTCGGTTGGTAGTGACTGCCTGAAGATTCAGTATACTTAAAAACATTTTTCCGTTTTATTATTTATCGTAAAAGGATTACTCAAATTTCCGGAGAAAGATGTGGCTGATTACGGGCTACCAAAGAAGAAAGGTCATTGATGGTGGCATGATTCGAAGTCAGAGATCCATGGTTCGTATTTCACAACGATAGTCACCCGAAAATCAAGAGTCAGCTTTGGTGAAGAAACAGACGAGCATTGTTCCAAAACAATCACAAAGGCAGGACTGTGTCGGCTTCTGAAACTCTGATCTTTTTCACTTGAGCTTTTGTGGTAAACGCTAGCACGTACCCAAGTTTTGCAGAACACAGACACTGCACATTAAAGCACTACTTGCCGGCTATGGCAAGTAATTCGTTGCAGATTAGAAGCCTTTTTCTCACCAAGTCATTTGCTCTGATTACTGCTTTTTGTTTGGAATACTGAGACTGAGAGATTATTCCGGCTATCCAGGGTATCAAGATTTGGTAACCAGGACATAAGGAATCACCTCTGTCTCAAACCGAACTCAGGGTAGATCAACCGGAAGAGTATTAGTTCAATTGGATCGAAACAACCACAATTTCTTCGTGAATCTGTGGACGATCTTGGATTATTGCACATTTTGAAAAATTACTTTTACTCATTATCTTTGGTCATACAACTCTCCGTCCGATTACTTGGCTTTTGGCCACCTTAGTCACGCTTTTTTATTTATTCTGTTTGAATGCCGACTTAATCTGTGTAGTGGAACGGTTTAGACCGTTACGATAGTGAGGAAGTCAACGTCACTCCGAATTCCGGGTACCTTATCATTTGTCCCTCGTCAAAATATTATTGGTTTGTTGTCGCTTATCACATAAGCTTGAATTAATACGATCCGACTGGATAAATGACTGAGAGATCTTGAGTTTTCATATTTAAGAGACTTGTTTTGGAAGAAACCAATGTGTATACTGACGAGAATTTGTCATCTGTAGTGGTAAGCCAATCTACAAAGTTTTTGTATATCGTTTGTATTCTCAGTTTTATGCTTCAATGTTCCTGGCTATAATTTACCATTTTTTCCACATAATTATTTCATATTTCTGTGTTATAACCATGAAGGAATAAAATTTCTGGAGTCTTTGCTACTGTGCCTGTGGCTGTGCATCGCATCCAATAACTTTTCCATGAGCCGACCTTCTAAACGTCCATCGACTAATCAAAAATGGCTAGCTTTGCTCACCGGTAAGAATCAAAATGAAACTTATTGAGGGAATTATAAACGGACCGAGAATTAGTAAAAAAAATTGAAAATTAGTGGGTTAGTTCTACGGAAACACGATCTACATTGCACTACTGGCCAGCACGGAAGCAATTCACTGAGAATGCCAAAACAGAGTGAAATGATCTACGATTATCCTTTGAACATAAAAAATACACCATCTTTCACGACTGAAGAAATTATTTCGTAAACACCTACATTATGCCTCATAGTATCATAATTATGGGAAATCTAATTACATCTTCCACTGGCATACAAAGCCGCTTACTGGGCTTTCGTCGAACTAGATAAAATATCTCCGAACTTCCCGTTGATTTCCGTCTTGTGGCTTGAGTTTCTGCAAATGAAAACTTCATGTGGAATGAACAAGACTGTTACGCGGCGCTCCGTGTTTAGTTCAGACTTCAAATTAATTTAATTGTATCTCGTTTGTGGCTGCAATAATGAATGAACCGGGTTTCCTATTCTACTACTTCACAAATTTATGAAAACATTTCCGTTCGTAGGTCACCGATCGATTTTGATTGGTCGGTCGAGTTCAGTCGCTTACTCTTTGTTAGTTAAACAATCATGAATTCACTTATACTTTTAGTGGACGTGAGAAAGATGATCTGTGTATCATTATCAGTGAGCTATGAAAATACACTTATTGGTGAATAATTGGCCAGCAGTTGCTGATAAGATTACGTAACAAGCTGTTAGCACCAAACTAAAAAGCATCGTTCCCTCTAGGTTCTGTCATTTTTTACTTGGTACCTCTATTCCCTGAAGACGGTGATAATTTCGAAATTCTTCTAGCAAATTATGTAGCCCAAAACAACGAAAGAAAAATCCCGTCTTTCTGTGGTATGTTTTGTGAACAGTACATGATAAACCGATATCATCAGCGAAGCCCTCACTATTTCATGTGTTCACAGCTGTTTCTCATTTGGTTGTACTCAGGTAGCAATGCCATTACTCCATGCTGATTCCATCAATAATGGAAAAACAGTGCGCCTCTGGAAAAGAGAAAAAGCTCATTGGATCCAACACCATTCATTCCACACATACACACAAACACACACACACACACACACGCACGCACAAAATCATCTCGGGATTGTTGCAGTCTGTCCCCGACCATCTTGTTTGCTCTGGTGCACTTTGTTCACTTCCTCTCTGTCTCTCGGTGTCATGACATACTATCAGGTTTTTGGTACTTTGTGCTCCAAATTCCACTCTCATTTACCTACTCAATTTACTTGGAAGCCCACTGTCAGCCTTGTTCGTTATCTGATTACTCCGGTACAGCAGGTGAGCACGGCACGGTCGGATGGGAGAAAGGCTGTTTGGTCAGTCTGTCTGCTTGCCTGCCTGCTGTTCGGTCACATTTTCATGTATATGGGTGGCCAGATGACGATCTCGTCGAATGACAGCCAACCAGTCAGTGAGAAAGAGAAAAGCGTCTGACAGTCTACCGTGTGCTTTGGATAAACGGACCAGTGAGAAGCACGTATTCCGCCGGAATGCAAAGGCAATTGAAATTCTATCTATTGACCTATCTCTATCATTGCCCCAGAAAAACCAATGCAACAGAGTTCGGAAATTGGGCTCGCTTTGCCACAGTTAGTGATAGAAGAATCAGCAGAGCAAACTATACCCTTTTTGCCGTACAGAGAAAATAAAGAGAACGGATTCACTGAAGAACTAAGCAGGACAAAGAAGTAGAAGTATTGCGTTGAGCAATGAGCACTCGTTTAATATTTCCACCCCTTATATAATAAGTGAGAAATTTACTAGGGCTTAACTGCAGCTTAGAATATCGAAGCTATGTGATATAAGTCGCTGAAAGAATGTTCTAGAGCACATTATGCTTTATAATTTTTCCAAAATCTTTTTATTGGTTATTCAGAATTAGTAGTTTGTCCTTCTAGTCCAAGAGTATCGTCAAGTGAACTTCGAATATCACTTTGGGTGACCTGATTCATAGGTTCCAATAAACAAGGACCATCGTTACGGAAAGACCACAAATTTGGGCCGACTCATGATGTGTTACGTGGTTCATGAAATACGCAAACAAATTTTCCACAATTTCAGCACGCAGATGGCGGAATACCCACTTGCTCCTTTTCTTATCCAAAAGTCCACGCCACGAGAGGGAATAGAACCGATGACTTGCCGCTTATCGAGTCAGTGCTATAACAGATGAGCTACCGTAAAACCGCCAGTCGGACACGGCCAAATTAAGTGAATATCCATTGATGCACAAGTCACTATCCCAAGGATACGCGGCAACTGTTCTCGTTTCAGTCACCGTTATAACCACTTTTCATTAGAACAAACAGCACAGGGCTGAACCAAATCCGAACGTTGTTCTGGTAAATCAGAATGGTTCTTCAGCGGCGTATACATTTGAAGATGAAAGAAGCAGGTGGATTTTCCATCACTTACGTCTTTTCGGTTACTCGCGCGATCGACAACTCTTTCGGATGTTTCAACGTGTACTTCCTAGCTCTGATTCAGCTTGTGCATAAACTGAAATTCTCATAAAAAGGATACTAAATAAAATGACGCCTTTGCAATAATAACGATCGACTCATGATACAGTATCCTAGGCAACACTGTACAGCTGTTCCATCCGGCTTACCAGAATCACTAGTTGTGCATAGCCACCTAAGAATCCCACAAGGGATTCGTACAGCTAAACAGAGTTTCCATGGATTGTCAACAATGAACTAGGCCCTAGTGCTTTATAGTTAACCACTCAGTAATTGTTCAAATCTACTAAAAAAGGTCAGGAATCGGAGGTTGGTTTTGATAGTCCGATTACCGTAGTGTATGCGAAATAGCAGGCAAAATCCACCATATTAGTAGAGAAGGGGCAATGGCCTCAACTGAGATGCAGACAGTAAATCATGGTGTTCCATTAGATCAAGATACCCTAAATAATAACTTGTAGATACACGATATCAAATCACGTGAACGATAATCTTCAACGGTATCGTTCCCTCACAAGTGCTCGTCCTTTATTTTCATCAGTCAAGCAAAAACTGATGTTACTAGGAAGGCAATGGGCTAGGGCAACACCCCGGATTAAACAGTTGTTTTACTGCTTAAAATTATTGCGCGGGTAAAACTATATGCAGGTTTCTTTATCATTTATAGCTCCCGTATTACTCCACCCTTTACCAGAGGAAAGCATAGGACAAAATCCCGGAAGTCCGAGGATTCTGTATAATCTTGATCGTTTTGCGATGAATGACGAAGTTTGAAGTCAACGTGAGAGAGTGGTTTGATAGTAAATCAGTGAGTTATAACGATAATTATAATATCCGGTAGCCGAAATGAAAAGATTAACTCCATCCAGCCTTCCGGGTCTTTCGGTATTTGCGAAAGTCCGAATACAAATAACCGTTCTAACGGGAAATCAGTCGAATGATCTGTCTTTTGGGCTACCACCGAACAGGGCTTTGTTGACCCACACGAGCAACTTGTCCGTGCCGCCTCGTCAGTGCCCTTATAGACTAACACTTTCGTCTCCCTTGTGGTTAACTCGGTTGGGAAACATACTACTCGAGAGAACAAAGAGTGCAAGAATTTGCCCGAGAATGAATCAAACCGAATTCATTCTCAAATGGTCTCACATTTCCATTGATGAGTAATTCCGGAAATTAGTCCCGCTGAACAATTCATTCGTTTTACATTTGTGTTCAGCGTCGTTTGTTCTGTTGCCTTCATGTCACATTTCATCCGGACAGGTGTCTTGTCTGACGGTGGTCAAACGGCTTTCATCGTGGACTCAGAATAATAAGGACCCGGGTATGATTCCCACCACCCCCGGGGTCACTTTCCCATCTGGCAGCTTTTCATTGACTGTAGCTTCCTTCCTGAACTGTTGTGCATTGTTATTTAATTAATGAAAAAATAAGAGAGCACCCACTTTTTACTTGCTTTGTTAACCTCCATCCACTTCTAAGTGACCAATAAATAATAAGGTATTTTGAATTATGCTCTCTCTCTCTCAGCAACCACTATTCGGCTTAAAATGTACCGAACTTATTATTTTACATGCAAAAGTGGTCCAGGAACACAACAGGATGTAGGCCGCTGCGATAAAATATGAAGATTTTACTCTTGTGCAAACTAGTACCATTGTGTTGTGTATTACTTCCGCCTAACAGCATGTTGGTTTGCATCAATTTCAACGATACAATTCAGCTTTTCGGCACAAATGATAACAATTTAGTGGTGCGATCACTAGGTACTTTGTGCTCTATTACATTCAGCTTTACTTACCCCATAAAGGCAAAGAGAAAACGGTGCTGTTGCACCTACCTTCACCATTGAAAATGAATTATAAATCCCAATCAGTTGGATGATTTTCGAGGGCAGTTGGTAAAATTATACATTCGAAGTGTTCACGTTTTTATCAGGGCACCACTATAACGCTAATGATCATCTAAGCTTCAGATATATTTACCACGGTAACCAAGGTCACGCAATTCCAAACTACCCATGCCACCATGGAAATAATATAAACATTAATAGTTTGTTTGGTATTTCACATTTCAAACCATTGTTGTGGTATGATGTGGCAAAACTAGGAGAAATAAGTAAATAGCGAAGAAAATAATTATTCCGTTGAAAACTGATTACACCACCGATTTCAAGCAGCTTTATACTGCTAACTTTCCCACCATGAGTATTACCGTTGCTTATGGTGGGTAGTACGTCTGAATTGACTACGGAATGATTCTTCATGCAGTGTCAACATTCACTTCACCATTAGGAACTATAAAAGCAAGGTTCAGCTGTTTCCTCCTTGCTGATGCACTTTGACCGAGCCTCCACCGGGACTCGAACCCAAGGTGCTCGACTCTGAGTTAAACGCCTAACCACCAGACTACCCGGGATGGATCTCAATGGTCTACTGAACACGAAAACTACTTGGTATAGGGTACCTCCGTCGTTGGTTTTGTACGGTAACGACTCGCTGACCACACCGCGATGGGTCCGTATGGTGGATGGATTCTCCGTAAATAGCCTAACTGACAACAGAATCATTGCTTTACAAGCAACCAGACACTGAGTTCAAGCCTCAACGGAATCTCGGTGGAAGAGCAGTGCTGACAGTTCCTAATCAGAACAAAACAGCAGCTCAACGCTTCCACGGTTTTCAGTGCTCAGCTGTACTTTGTCTCTGCATGGTGAATCATTTGATACGCAATGTTATTGATATTATTATTATTATTATTATTATTATTATTATTTTTATTATTATTATTGGTGGCTTTCATATGATACTGCGTATAAATCTTCCAGTCTCTCATACTTCATTGTAAGTTTGTATAGGAGCAATGCTGAGAATAATCTTCATTGCATTTTTGTCGTAATAAGGATTTCCGTAAAGAGTGGAAAAAATCACTCATCACACAACCGGTTGTCGGTCAAATGACATCTTTGGTTATAAAGTTTGAACAATTCAGTAGTGCTTTCATAGTATGCGGTCCATTCTGGTATCCTGACAGACCATTCAACTAAAGGGTAAAAAGTATAAACAAAGCTAAACTGGAACCTTTGAGAATTCGTAGTTCTCTTCTCAGATATTTTATTCTCAATGACTCGACTACAACGATTCCGGTTTGTTTAGTCATTGTAAGTTGAACGTCATCTTTGCGGCCATAGTCACAACATTTGTTCACTAAAATTTGCCAAATCCCCTTGAACTAGTTGTGTACGGACCCATGTGACGCAACCTGATGGTGTTTGGCCAGATCATAAAACGCTTGAATGAGCGCAATAAAGTCAGATCATTGACAGGCTGTTGTCTCAGTCAGATGAGCCGGCACCCGCAGTTTCCAAGATGATAACGTTTCACCTCATTCAGTGTGATTTTACTCCTTTATTTCGCCTGCAAAGTAACCGGCTAGATTCAGATGAGTAACAAATCATAGTCAGAAATATTATCTTAACGACCGAGAATCTTTCACAATTACATCTGTCTCCAGTCATAGATTTTTTCCAAGCCATTTGTAAGTCAGTGGTGAAACCACACTGTTTTACTGTCCCTTTGAATATTACTTATTGAGAAAACGGATGAAAGTAACCACAGGACTGCCGGTGGATCTTAGCATCGTATAGAAAAAGGATGTATAAAAGGTGGCGAAATATTTGCATGCAAACGCACAATGGACGCGAAAGTAGGGAGGACAAATTCAACATGTACGCAGCATCTTTCACTATTTCCACGGAACTTTAACGAAGCAGAAGTTTGCATTCAACTTGATGCCCTCTGATGAACTGCCATCTGGTAGATATCTGACCTTCCAATATACAACAGTAGAGCTAACACAAATAGTAGGGGCATAAACAAGACAAAAACACATGGATATTCTCGAGAAAATACCACTTCACGTTTTCAGCAAAACTTATTCGTTTCCTCTCACTAAATGCTTTTGATTATCCGTGTTTGTAGAAGTGGTAGCAATCAAACTAACAGAAATCCAGTTCTCATTGATCGTCTTGGATGTCCCACATCCGACTGACAGTTCGCTCTTCTACGAGGACTGGAAATTTGCTACAAACCTGATTGCTCTGTCTATTCATGCAGTCAATATACATACACAGTATGACCCAACTTGCAACCCGAAACACTTTCGGCATTGTGCTTATGTGTATTACAGTTCTAATCATACCTTTTCAGTAGTATTCTTTCTAGCTGACGCTTAGGCAGAGTCGTCTAGTCCCCTAACTGCTTGCCTGCACATCCATCTTTCTTTTCGTAATATTCAGAAAACCGACGCTTAATATGTAATTGTTACAACATCATCATGATGATAATTTCCGGCTTCTAGAAGTTAACTTGTAAGAACCATGTTTGAAAATATGCCATAACGTAGAGACTAGTGACCTACGTTGTGACGGATACATTTTCCATATACTGTGTTCTGTGCTAGGGAAATAATACAATGTATGGTTTGTACTGGAACCTAAGATAGACAAAAGATATTGCATCGCAAAACGGAAGGTTTGGCGCAGTACCTGCTTTGAAAATCAACAATTATTTTAATTGCAATACTACAGCCCTCCTAATAAGTTTGGCGTTTCGCTCTCGGATTCTTCGCTCAGTCAATCCTGGTCCTTCGCTTTGGGGGGGGGGGTCGATTTTAGCTAGAAACTTAGTTGGCAACATCAGTGGAAGAATAGTTGATCCATCCACCCCCACTGCCTTACAGACAGGTTCTTGTTAGAACTGAAGGATTTGGTTGAGAACCAAAACCGTTCCCCTGCCTAGCGGCTGGACCCTCCAGCAGTACCCGCCCGACAGCTCCCAAGAACTGCACTCATTCATTTCGTCCCTACTCCGAATAATAAATTAATATTTAATGAAAATCTATGCCTTCAAGTCGTCTAGCAAATTACACTGGTAGATAACACTATGGCCAAATACCCAAAGGGGTCGCTCTTGATGTCTGTAACTCAGTGTAATACTTAGATCAGCCCCGAAAAATGTATGTGGCACCAACTGAAGTTCGGAAACTTGTGCGGCCAAAATTCGGAAGGCTGTAAAAATTTTACGCAACCTAGATTTTAACCTCGAGGCGAGCGAAAGATAACCAATATCCTAATTTTCGAGCGATCGAAGAGTAGTCACCCTAGCAAGCCAATATGAGAACTTAATCTCTGGTCATGCTATTTCCAATGTTTATTGCTGGTACTAAAGAGCTGGCAGTCGAATCGAGCAGCTCGACGAATGAACCAGCAATATATAAAAGTTTTGTTCTACTTGATGCCGTTCTAATAAAGGGCAACTTCTAGTTTTACAGCCTGACAGTTATTTTTCTAGACCACCTTAGGAACGACTTCTCTCGTAACCGTACTGGCCGCGTAATCCGGTAAGTTTCATTCTAAATTCCCACCTTTTCGATACAATGGTCAATGGTCTGTACATAGCACCCTTTTGCTCCCCAAGGGATATCAACTTGTTCTTTGACGCGTCTATACACGTTCTGATTCCACTACTTTCTCATTGTATATGCATTGCTTTCGATGATTTTACTCGTTTGCCTACGAATCCCCTACTTGCTTTTATTTAAGTGACCTGTCTTAGCTCAACTAAGGAAAATGCTGTTCTGGACAGAATTATCACCAACCAACTCCAAGTTTTCGCTTGCAACTGAAAGCTCCTATTTTAACTAGCAATCATGCTCACGTTCACATTCAGCATACTGTTCACTCATGAGGACGAAACAATTAAAGGTCATCTCTAGAAACTAGTCACCAGCCAACACGGCTCTCCTTAAAAGATACCTTTCCATTGTTTCTTTGTGGTTTTTGTGAATGTTTTGCCTTACCGCTAGACTTGATTCGGACAACGTGGAATGCTGTATTTGATTTGCATTGTTCTGTGGAAACTGTTTTTCCTAACAGCAGCAGAATAACTTTTTCATTGCTGAGATCGCTATGAAGGCAGAACCACACGGATCTAAACCGCTTAAACAGGCTTCTGTTAAACGTAAGTCCATCCTCATCGAATATGAGATACGGAAGTTGTGTTTCTTTCCATCAACCAATTCTTCTCTACCACAAATAGCAAACTTCTTTTGCACGGAATAGATTTCCTACTTTGGGCTGACTGGTGAGTTGTTATCTTAACGAAGCCCTCGGTAGAATGCAATACAATCAAAATTTTACTCATAAATTGCATAACTGATACACAATGGTGGATCAACCGCTAAGTTTGCACTGATCAAGCCCTCTGAATTTCATGTCACGTGCTGTCCTTAAAAAGTAAAATAAGGGAAGCCACTTGAGATTGTTCATTCATATCTGGTCCTCACATTTTGACAGGAAATAGTAAAGTAAACATGACAAAGATGTTCGTGACCTGCCTGCATTTAAAGTTCGACCCGGTTTGGGACGTCGGACTGATGACCCCCTCCATCTCGAGCAATCACCCCCTTCCTTTTTTCTTGAAGAACGTTGGGGTGATTCCGCTATCTTGGTTTATTTTTCAAAATTTACTTCGTCCCGTGCGAAGAACCATGACAATGTTCTATTCAAATTCAGAGAACCTCTATTTCCACCAGACTCGTTTTGCAGAACCCGTTATCATGTCTCCCTGCGACAACATCAAGTCAACGTGTTAGTTTGGTCGAAATCTGCACCCACACCATGGGGTGCCAATAATAAATCAACTTGTCGTGTGAGGTCGTCACCACGTCTTCCGGCCCGCCCATCGTACATCCATCCGTAAGACGCTGACAGCCAAAGCGGGACATCATCATTTCACTTGACTGAAGAAAATGTTAGAATGAGAATACGTGACCTCTGGGACAGCTTGACACCAATATAGCCAATAGGAACACTATT
The DNA here is from genome assembly GCA_948099385.1 of Fasciola hepatica. Lineage (NCBI taxonomy): Eukaryota > Metazoa > Platyhelminthes > Trematoda > Plagiorchiida > Fasciolidae > Fasciola > Fasciola hepatica. Next base: position 13,441,054 of record CANUEZ040000019.1, read on the forward strand.
TGGCTCAGGGAATATGAAAAAGATATATGGATGAGCAAGTAGACAAGTGTACGTGGTGACGGGCCGGAAACCGCAAAAAAGGATGTGATCGACCCGCATCAATGATTTTCTCTAGTTCGTTGAACATCCGGATTATTCTGCCTTGTGAGTATACCCTATAATTTTGAAACTGAGAAGTGTGAACTCTACTACGAAAAGCTAAATGTCGAAAACAGCACAACATAACAACTACATGCATAGCACCCCAACGCTATGAGAATTATCCGAAGGATTTTACCTTTTTTGAAGGCAAATCATACATATATTCCGTGATGTGAGCATCACATGTGTACTGTTCTTGAGGAAAACTCCTAACCATTTGATCGATGCATAAAACTGTCATTACATAGTTTGGACAATCTGTTTTGCTTGTTATCCGTAAAATGTCTTCGGTAATCTGAATAAAGACCCAGGGGCTAAGGAAAATGTGGGCACTGTCCGGTAGACAGCTGCGCATGCGTTCATGTCCGTTTGTGTACCGCAGAATAGCTAATATCAGAAGAACAATCTGCAAAAACGTGTACTTATTCTCACCGATCATCAAAAAATGATTTCCCTCGTGGAAAGGATTTGAACCAGATGGGTGCCACATTGAGAGTATTTCCTAACAATTAGGGAACAACAATAACAAGACTGCAAAAAAAATGCTTGGGAGTATCTGGATCACAATAAAAGAGACAAGGAAAAGAAGTTTTGAGACACAAGTATTTCATTTAGCATTGTCAGTGACAGTCGAGCTGGCTCACAAATAGGTGAAACGAAACAGTAGAATATGCCGGAGCGAAAGTTTGGTTGGTGCGCTGAGCGAAGGACGGACTAGTACAAAACTTGCACTATTCGCGTCGAATCTGGAGCTATTCATCACGAGGCTTCCGACAACAACTTGAGCGCAGAAGATATAAACACATCTTCAATACTCGTAGAGGTGATTATCTTACCAGTCTGTTCATTTTTAAAACTACCTCACCAGTTTAGACCTCAGGACAGACTGTTTCATAGATGTTACACTTATTTACTATCTACACAGTATCAGTTTTACGGGAGCTGTCGGTAATGGTAAATAAACTGAAACGAATCTGTTATTTTCAAGAACACCTAACGAGTTAGCTTCAAGGAAAACAGACAAAGACTGGATGGAAAATATATGAGTTACCATGTTGTAATCGGCTGTATGTGGAATAGCATAACTAGTGTATTCTATAAATGACAGAGTTATGCTCGAAAAACACTGGATTTTCTGGCACACGTTCTGAGTTGCATTCCGTTGTTGAATGAGTCGATCAAACGGATGCAGATAGGAGTCACTACTTTGCGACCATATTTCGCAGCTAAACCTCTTGGGTTCGCATATTTTAATGGTAACTCATGATATAAACCAGAAGAGTTAGAGCTTCCGGCTATGGATACCGTTTTGTGCATGGTCGTGAAGTGGGAAATATGTGACTTCCTTGAGTTTGAGATCTGAGAGACGATAACTGGCGTTCCACATTACCGTTAATGAAGCTTCTGTTGTAAAGTTGCATTTTAGCTTCTTTGGATTATCAATAACCTACTTTTTTGAAGTAACTTTGTGAAATCGCGGACTCAGTGGGAACGAGTGAATATGCATTGACGGTAGTTGCAGTAGAACTTTCTCTCTGAACCACTACCATGTGGGAAACTAGAAGAATGAAAGGATTATCTAGTGAATTTATAAGCGTATGTTTTGTGTGTCTGTAGGGTATGCGTATATGTGCATGTGTGCATATATATATATATATATATATATATATATATATATATATATATATATATATATATATATATATATATATATATATATATATCGAAAGCACAATACGTCCACAGTGTGAGAAATTCCGTACTGTCCATTTCCATCGTGTAAATGAAAGACCTGAGACCAAGGTGAGGAATGATGAGCTGACAGCTAAATTAGAAGCAAATATAACCCAAGCTACGAATGAGTTCGCGCGGATAATTTCGAAGCAGATTTAAAACACATTTACAATTAGAAACTGAACAGTTGAAACCACAGTTTAAGACAAACCGTCACCAAGTTGACCTTTTAGACTATCGTATCTCAAAACAGAATGGTTTTTGCATCCCACTTTATATCATATAATGGACTAAAACCTTTAAAATAATTGTAAACTTCTGGTTCAGCGGCCGGATAAAGTACTGGAAGACAGTCCGGAACCGAATGTTCATCAAAAACCGAATAATGCCTCTTTATCCTTCCGGCGATGCCATTTCATTTTCCGCGTACTGACAACCATACAGTAGAATTCGCTTGTTAAATACTAAAGGCAAACAAAAGTAGGTAGCCGGAAAAATTGCCCTGGACTATTTTTCCTAAAATAAAGCCGTTCAAAATATAGAAACTGGACTTGCAAATAATTTTTCACTTGTTTTTCACCACACCTTCAGCCAACTTCTTATGAACAGTCCTCCAAGCATTGAACCACTTCATTTGAGGCAAATCATTCATATCTGACAAAGATGTAGAACACAACTTCCACTATTTCATCATCCTTACCCGTCAGCCTTCTTTGCTGCAGACCTATAGGTTGCAGTTAGAATTAAATAACTGTGTAGAAAGTCAAAATGTATAGATTAATCAATTTATCTAGTAACCACTACTATATAGCTCAAGCAACCACATATTAATAAATATAGAATACTGAAATAGCAATAAAATAGCTTAAAATACTTACGGTAAGTTGTTTTTTATGAACTGAGATTGTGATATAGCTCAGTCACCGATTTCCCTCTACTGACTAGGACGTGTATGAGTCGGAACAATTCTTGTAAGCATCTGTGAGGGGGAGGATACATCGATATTTAGAAAGTACCGTCTGTTGAGAATATCAGCTGTTGTGTCTGGGTAGAGTCGCGCACAATATGCGGACAACCGATCAATATTCCTTTGGTGAATGGACGTAAGTCTGCTTTGTCGTGATTCTTGGTTATGTTTCAGCGCGAGCAGTAGTGACTGATAGATTTTGATATGCAATAACTGGTCTTACTCTTTTGCGCTTGATTGCACATCCAGCTTTCCTTTTTTTACTCGCTTGCAGCTAAGTCGTCGGCTGTGGTCTACTTGCATTTACCATTCTACAAATAAATGGAATGAGCAATTGCGCGTTCTGTTATTACTGATTGCGAATACAACATCAGTAAGATGGGTTGGTGTTGTGTTCGTTATCACTAGCAAAGGGGCAAGTAAATGTTTCATCCCACTTATTCGCAGGAGTGTAGCTGTAACCTAACCATATCCGGCGAGCAAATCGTAAGCAAGCAAGTAAAGTCAATCGATCAGTCATTTAATAATATCCGAGCTGAAGCACGACTAAAGATCACGGCAAGCAGGCGAAGCTGTGTGCATGAAAAGGATACGTACTGGTGGTCCGAGTAGCACACGTGACTTTAACCAGACATAACAGACTGGTGGGCCGTGAATGAGTATTGTACGCAACTACCTTTGTGGCAATATTTATGCAAAATCCCGTGTATATTAAAAACATCTGATGGTGAAATACTCGGTCAGGATTGGTGAAAGGAGAACAATTACCATTAAGCCGAGTTTTAAGAACTTGGAATGTTGTATCAGCTGACGGGAGAAGACAAGAACAATGCAGTAAGTTAAGATGCAGTGAGTATATAGCTAGACCGTTAGAAGCAATTAGTTGTGGGTAATGCAGTTATCAGTTTATAAACAGGGAAGGATAGAACAAACCATCTTCTTGACAGAAAATTCAGTGCGCGACCGACGTCATAGGTTGTTGCTTGTGTAGACTCTGGGTTATTTTTGAAGTCTACCCTAGAAAGTGAGCTTGCACTTAGGCTCATTAGTTCTGTGAAAAAGTGGACCAGCAAAATAGAGAAGGTTTATTCAAAGCACTTAAATGAACTAGAGGCAAGAACAGACCGAGTGAACAGGACCTTTTTTTGGGCGGTTTTTAGGTAAGGCATTAAAAGTCAAAAGAACTGAAAATAGTTTTTCGAGCTGAACAAACGTCATCTACATACTTCACGATGGACCTTTCAAAAATTGCACGCAGATCACTACAATAAGTGAAAAATTCCAATGGAAAAAGGATAGTGACTTGAAACAATCCCGGAGTTTGGAAGACTTTTTGGTCTCAGCGGAGGCTTTGTACTCTTTCAGTGAAATAGTTTGAAATCCATACCAGTCAGAGTATGGGATATCCTAGGGATTCTAATCTGAAGAGCATTAGTGACCGAGAAACTAAAACGCAACCTGAGTAGAAACAAAAAACTTCTAATCGACTTCGCTTTGTTGCCCAAAGCTTAACTGACAAAGAGCATCGAATAAGCTGCAGTCTGTAACTTACCCCTGTCTGGTTTATGGGTAGATGGCAGACGACTTTCTAAGGGTTGTTTGCAAGAGTTTATAGATGAAGAAAATGGGGAAAATAAGAACGAGGGTAACTCTTCGAGAAGAAATGACTCAAGCGACGACCTCCAGTTTTCTTTCTGCCTAGTTTTCCATTGGGTCGGTAGCTGAGAAACTCTCAAGCAGCTCAAAATATCATCTATGTGTTTGTTCAGCAGGGATTCTCATTCGCATAATATACGAATTTCGAGATGAATGGCTGAGCAGTGGATATTGTTTTGGGCCAGCACTCATAAAAATAGTCACTGAATTTCTGTGTTGATTAATGAGGACTGCCATTGCGGAAGGAAGAAGGCAACTGGTTCATCGGCATTTCCTGGTGAGAACAGGTAGTGAATTGAAAGCTTCAGCACACGGTGCGGTGTACTATAGTTCCTATGCCATGATTCATTCTAACAGATTAGTCAGCCTGTGGTAGTCAGATCTTCCTGATACATCTAGGTTGATTTCGGATAGGTCAGCATATTGTCCACCAGCAGAGTCATGCTTTATATATCAACGAAGGTGTAACAAAGCTGAAAGAATACATACATGCCATTCTCGTCTTTTCAGTTCTCGCTTCGCGTATTTCCGAGTATGGGTTATTCAGGTGCATGCGGCTGCTTGGGTAGAGTCGTGTTCTTCAAAACCGAATGGAGTGAATCTGTAGATATGTAAGCCTTTGAGGATACTTAAAACATCCTGGGTTCTTAGATGAACAATAAACTTATGCGAATGGGAACGACTAGAAGAGGGTGATTTTATGCTGAAGAACTTACATAAGTCCAACGTGATGGTCGGAACGTTGTGATAACTGTTCCATCTGCATTATTAACGATCTTGGATTATTATAGGTTACTGTCGAAAACGTTCACCCAAAAACCACCACATTTGGGTCGCTTAAGTGATACAAAGTAGAATAAAAACAACCGAAATTCATGCCGAGAGATGCGAAGGTAGTTCGGCGGCATTGTATTCATGAAAGGTACAGGAAGATACACTGTCGGAGGGTGAGTAAATGAATGACGCTTTCAGCTTGCCAAAGTTAACATGAGAACTGGAGCGTTCTCTTTTTTTTACGGACAACTATCTCGTTTGCGCACCCGGATAGTGAGCGAAAGCTCTTTTTAGAAGAGTCCAACCTGGAATCCCGGTTGTGTTTTGCTGATAATTCTGCCAGTTAGTCACTGCTAAACGGAAGAACGATGACATTGCGGTTGCAAGTTGAATTACAGAAAATAAGTAGAATTTAGATAGGTGAACAGCTTTACTCGAAAGCACACGATTCCCTGGTGAACTGTTCAGCGGAGAGCATTCACTCACGCTCCCGATGTGCAAATAAGATAACTGTGAATAATACACCCAAGCTGTGTACACGCATGAGGATGAGTGGCAGAGAAGTACCGGGTATGCATACCTCTTGAGCCGCGACAACCGTGAAACAAGTCTTGTGCTTCCGAGAGACTTTTCAACCCATCTATGTACTACTTACTTTTTATGGTTTATCCGTTACCCATAGGAAAGCTTCAGGCCTTCAAACAAGCTTCTACTCCTCCTGGTCCCCGGTAGGTGACTGAAGAATAACGCATCTGGGCTCTGAACCCCAATTCTAATCACTCTGGTCAATATTTGAGGCTAGCTTTCTCATAGGATTTGTAGGTAAGTCCCTTCAGCCCATGAATTCAGATAAGAAGAATATAATCTGTTTCTGCATACGAAAACTGTTTTCCTAGTGTAATTAAGGTTACAGGTTCCATTTAGTGTACTATTAGAGACTAACAACTAAAGAATGGCGAATAAAGGGAGGAAGGCCACAAAAATGGTCCTGAAAGATCTATATAGAAGAAGAATAATCTTGGATGGAGAAACTTTAACGTTCATTCAGTGCAGTATAATTACTCACCTATAGACGCCCGTTTATAGATAAAGATCGCCTTTACATTAATTTTTAGGAGGGTTAGAGCGATTCTTTTCTATTTAGTGCCGATAACGGTTTGTTAACGCGACATACAGCAGCTAGTATTTATCATAAATTCACTATAGAAATTAGGTAAAAAGATATATATATATATATATATATATATATATATATATATATATATATATATATATATATATATATATAGACAAGATCCATGAGTCCTTCAACTTTCAGTCTTTCCATTTCCTGTATCGCATTCAGTTACGCTGTTTACCTAGAACTGACATCCAGATATTCACTCACACAAAACGAAGATGAAAATCACAAATTTTGTGTGAAAAGAAACGCATGCATCTCATCTCGCAGTGACGGGTCCAAAAGTATGCCCGTTAAATCCCTCTTCGAATCTTGAAAGCCCTGGATTCACGTCCCATCAAAGATGACCAAATTTTCCCATCAGCAGTTTATAATTGACACTAGCTGTCATCCTAAGATACTGTAAAACTGTTGTGAAAAAATAGTAAACAGGCGGTAAATTATAATTCCGATTATCGTCGTCACGTAGCCGTGGAATCAGTTAAACCTAGCGTGTACATCTGCTAAGAAAAAGCGATATCGAACGTGTGTACTTGTCGCAGTTGCCCGCCAAGGACGCACACCCTCTAAAGGGTGTTGAATTGCAGCTCGCTCTTCAGCCATAAATGATACAGTTTCCTACTTCATTCAGCCAAATTGTAAAGGACAAAGTTTATTGCATACATCGCGTTCATTTTTCAGTCTAGCCATAATCGGTTGCCCATTACCTCATCCTTTTGTTATCCACACACGCACACACACACACACACGCATACCACTCAGACATTTCCCTGCCTACGGCAATCACATTAATGACCCGTATTCGATCTGTCCCGTCACTCGTCCGACTTTGGTCTATCTCACGCTGCTGGTTGAAGTGACGGCTTTGCTCGGTCACCTGGCGTTACCGGTTGCCGGGCGACTTTGAAGTAATAAGCGGATTCTATTACTTTCCACTTGAACTCTGATGCGGGTTAAACCCTATGCAGTGTGTGGTTGGTATGTCGATGAGAAACCCCGCAAACGAACTAATTAAACACGGGTGACCAAATTGCTACGATCTAGTCCCGTCCAACAAAGACCTATGCAACCCTGAGAAGAGGTTGCTACGCATTATCTGCAGTTTTGGTACATACACACAACCACAATGGGTGCGTTCTTTATTTGTCATGCCATTTGGTCCGTGGCATCTTTACGGTACGTGGGCCTTGACCTGGCAACGAACTAATTAAGCGAAATATCTTTCCAGAGTGACATTCCACTTTGACCCAAAGCATTGTCCGACTGTATGCCCGTACTTGTGCCTGCACGTTTCAAGTGGTGGACATATGTATAACTCGAAATTGGGGTTGTATTATCAGAGTTTTCGTGGCCACTGGATAAGGCCTACCGCATGTGCCAAATCGCACTCATCTTCCGTGGTCGCCAGCTGTTCAAACATGCGAAAACCCAGTCGTTCTTATGGGAGAATAGACAGATATAGTCCAAATTTGTGCAGAGGAAAATATATTCTCAGCAAATAAGTTTTCGAAACATCAAGATAGAACGTAATGATATGCCACATCACATTTTTCATTTTCGTTTTTCGCAATCCTCCGTTGATGCGCAAGAAAATGCCGAATCAAAAAGATGATTAAAACCAAGTATTTAGTATTCATCTCCAATGGGTTATATCACCAGTGAACAACCTCCAGATTTGCCATCCTTCTCTTCTCTAACTAATGTACGAACCCCGTGGATTTAAAAAAAAGATGTACCATTGTTTCTAGTGAGCTATCATAGGTATAACTCATTTCTCAATAAACATGGCTAACGATATGTGACGGACTCGTCGAAGAATGTATTGTTGATCAATCTGAGTGTATGATTTTGTAGGTTTTGAAGGTCATATAGACACCAGGCTACTAAATGTTCTCATAGATTGCACACTGAAGAAACTCAAAGTGTCCGAAACAACAATTTACAGTAAGCTCAGGTAAGGCGAGAGAGACAGGGAGAGAGAGAGAGAGAGAGAGAGAGAGAGAGAAGAAAAAACCCACACAGTTCAAGCTATTCAAGTTGTTGTTTCCGAATTCGACATGGTCTGGAGTCTTGAGTCAGAAAAATGCACCACTTTAGTATCAGTTACGGCCACACCCCCGTCACAGACTTATTTGCTATCGCCAAAAGGGATACTGCAATGTGAGTTGCATCTGTTTTTGGCGGATACTGAGTCTGCGCCAAAGAACTAGCATAGGAAGACGCATGATGGTTTTTCAATAACTTAGTCAGTTTATTTATAGCTCACAGTTACTCGCCAGTAGTGTGTGAGACTGATGACACCGCTTGGCTGACTGCCCTTTGGACTTCACCTTTCACGCACAAACCTCGGATTATCCGACCAGCCCTGCACTCGGAAGCACCACGCTCGAATTTCGCCCTTGCTCATCAATGGTGCGCATCCTCCGCCTTGTCCAGGGTTTGTACTCAATCTTTTTCCCTTGGAAAGCGTGTGCTTTACCATTGCTCCAACCAGCTCCTGTCCGGGCTGCTCCGAATCACGGAGTTACTTTTATTTAGATGTGTCCTCCTATGATTGGCTAACCCACAGGAAGAAGGGCAGCCAGCCAAGTCCATTATTCATTTTAGTTAATGACGTACCGCACCTACCGACGTGTGGCGTGATGAGCCTAAGAGGACTTTATTTTGACTGGCTACAAACCACATTTTGACAATATTCAAATGACAGCTACGTTTGATATTGATAATCATTTTTTGTTGGATTATGTAATCAGTTTATTGTTATGAAGATTTTGCCCAAGGAAACCGGTTGACATATGGAAGGTCTGTGATGTACGTTCAGGCAGAACATAAGATGCTATTATGAACAGAATTTATTGAATCATCTGTTAGGTTTACTGAACAAGCTGAGTGCGCAAATCACTCTAGTGGAGACTTCTGTCTGGTTAATGACTTATGGCGGTCAGACTTGGTCATGTTTTCACCTGTTTACTGAACAGCTGTCGAAGTGTTCTTTGGTGTATTCTACCGAATATCTTAGGGAACATATCTTAGTGTCACAGCATGAGGTCGGCTAAGATTCTTTCAAATAGAGGGATCGATATGTCTCTTCGATGCGCGCTAGAAAGCTTGCGGATCTCGTCAACTTGAGAACAAGTGCCCTCCTGCTGTTACACTAGACACAATGAGGAGATAAAAAGGTAAACAATTCAGTGAACGGGGTTGTGTGTGGATATAGTCCCAGTTATGTATATCTGTTAGAGAACTTGTACCAGCCAGCCGCGGAGCTAATTTATGCTATGGTGAACCTTTCATTGATACTACTTTACTTTCTAGAAAGAATCGAAAACGTGCCATAAAACTGTCATATGGAGACTGAAGTCCATCTATGCAAAGGAACGGTAAAATACAGCAAAATCTCCGTCTAATGCAGGCATGCGACGTATGACGAAATCGATGATGGTACGGACTTATGAAACAAATTTGCAATGCGGAGTGGCGCACAATCTTACTGCGGAAGGCAGGTTTCTGTGTTCTACGGTTAAAAATTGCCCGACCAATTATGGAACATAGGTTACAGCTCTATAGGGTACTGGAGATTCATTTTAACGAGCAGAAGTAAACCCTCCAAAATGATCCATCTTCAACAATTATTCAATGCCCTACCAGCTCGTACTGGTCCACAAACAGGATGTGACTTATCGTAAGATCGTGTGACGTAACCAGAAATGGTTGGATCCAACCATAAGTAGTTTAATTCACAACAAGACAATCACTTGCTTTGTTGCGTTTTCAAAACCACTACAGGAGAGCGTCCATTTCCTAACCACCTCTTCCAATCAGTCATTTCGTAAATATAACCTGAAAACTTTTCGTGAACAGTGAAATTTTACATGTTTATAAAAAACACAGTTCTTACTTTGTGACTAGCAACATAGTATTAGATTTTGAGACATTTATCGGAATAACGGCTTTGCCCCAACCGAAACCACGCGAAAATATTGTTAAACGATCGCTCATCTTTGAAAACTGCGAGAGTTATAGCATTTCATTTGTGAAAATGACGCATCATGGATAGTTTCTATCTGGCTTATTCCAGTAGATGGGGTAAACCATAATGAAATCAAAAGAACAATTACGAACTGCAAGAAACACTAATTCGGAATTCTCATAAACGAAACCAGAACAGCACGGTTTTAAAACCATTTTGCAGCCGGTAAATTCTGAGCATCAACGAGGGGAAAACCACGTGCAATCTCTCGTTGATTTTCATTTTTAACAATGTCACAATCACACAATGTTCCACGTCGGTTGAATCCAGCTGGTCTTGAATCTCCAGTTTAATTTAAGCAATCACGCGAATCGAAATGCACTTTTTTGACTCGTCTCGGTAAAGCACTAGGTGGAGAAACCACATGCTTGGACTAGTATGCACTCTTCTTGTGTGCATTTTCATACAAGTAGACCGAATGTATCCAGCCGTTTCGGAGTAAGTCATTCCCGAATTATGATTAGCTTTGTGTGACAGGAAATCGTTCGCTCACGTTGACATTTGTGGTAAATGTTGGTAACCAGTCACAAGTCGGCTAACCACCGTTAATCAAACTCTCAGCTACACTGGAAAAAGTACCAAGAAAAAATTACTACCTTTCTTCATCCGTAATTTACGTCTAGTGTCGTCTGTCTTTTTCCGGAAAATCATTATAAAATATACTCAGGTTCTGTGACGCTATACTTGGGGTTTTCCGAGTTAAGAAAATTAACTGTTCGAGTTTGAATATAACTGAGTTTTGCTAGACAAAACTGCCGAAATCACTAGTCGGGCCAATTTTGGAAATTTCGGAGTCCCGCAAGTATCTCTCCGGGCTAAGTATTCGTAGCGGAAACCAGTGCTTGACACAATCATCTCTAATAAATGTTTGTTTGCTATACTAGTAAGACGACTGCAATCTCGCCAGGTAAACGTCACATCCTAACTATTTACTGACTTGCAATAGCTGTTTTGTTTAGACATGTCACATGTAATGGGACACTTCGGAGTGGTCTTTTACCAGCCTTCCAATTAAGCTCTTTAGGATAAAACCAGAGAGGAATACGAAAGCAAATGGTTCATCTCTTGTTTCAATCGCCCTTGGGTTCAAGGACCTCGCAATCCGTTTTGTTTTGTTTTCTGCTTGGTGAACGTAACGTCAAAATAAATAAGAGTTTCGAAAGACTCTCCAAATTTAAAACCAACTAATGTGGAGATAGAAAAAAGGAAGCAAGCAGTACTTCAGGCTGATAATGATCGAAACAGTTACCAATAGACAAGCTACAGTCAGTGATGAAAAAGCAAGGTCTATGGCCAGAGGTAAGAAAATGAATTACAAAGATCGACAATACATCATTTGTTCTGACCAGTACTTATCGATCACTAGACAGTCCATATTGGTTGTACACGACAATGTGTGATGTGCTGCTGCTTCTTGGACGAATTCCGCGTATCAGTCATGAATGCAAACCAATAAAAGTATTAACAGCTCACACGATTTACCTCTCCTGGCAGTCATTATATAAATATATATATATATATATATATATATATATATATGTATATATGTGTGTTATCTAACAGAATTTAGACATACTCGCAAATCAACCTCGTAGTATTTAAATACAAGTTGTTTTCCACTACCTATCCGATGTGACCTTCTGAGGCTAACTGTCCTCATTCACTTCGGTTGATACTCGGAGATGCGAGCAGAATGAACGGGAGGAAGCAAAATAGTTAGGTACTAACACATTTCTCTATCTGCCCGGCACACTTCACCGTTCGCTTCCAAAGCGCAAACTAGTATACAATATCGGATAGATGTTCTGAATGCCCTTTAATAAAGCATTCTCTTTTTCAGAAATGTACTCATTGGTTGATTTATTCTTTAGAGAGGTCGGATTTTATAAATATTTTCCAATGTTTTTGACGTCGGTGGATAGATCTGCACACAAAACAGCGTCCATGTTCGTAAAATGCCTAAAATCGCGGTTGATTAAATAATGAATCAAATAGGCGTCTGAATGATTTGAAGAACCGCGATCATTGATCGTGGACGTAGTAGGTAGTGCGACAGAGAATAAAGTGCAAAACATCTGTCAAGTGCATGCATAATCTGGCCCAATGAAGAGTGTGGAAATGTCAACGAGGATGTTGATGGTGATATGGTTCGCAAGACTGACACAAACGCTCCAAGAATGAACTGATCGGGAATGATGGATGCTTCCGTAGATGTGTTCTGTGGTTGTTATACGAAACGTCACAGCTGGAATTCAACTGTTTGTCACTGAGAAACTGGAGAATATAAAGGCTAAAATGAAGATTAAATGTTGAAACGATGTGAACAAAGTGAATAGACCCGGTCAAATCGATCTTCCAAATCTGATGTTTACTGGCCCAACACTGGAACGGTCAGACCAGCGAGTAACTGAACCGTGTGTGCTCTGTGGGAATTGCAACTGACATTAGGAAACTTCCCGTCAGAGTCAATCCCAGCGTGAATGGGAAATGGTCTGTTAACTTGTGCGTGCTTTTGCGTAAATGAAGCAAATTTAGTGGAGCTTCACGAAATTCCGTTCTCAAGTAAAACATTTTAAATCCAGGACATTAGTTTTTCTTTTATATATATATGTATATATATATATATAATGTTACTTTTGACGTGAAAATCATCTACTTTATTTCATCACCTCTCATGGAAAACATTTTGGCTACTATCTGAGTTTACCGAGTCATGTAAATATGAAAAAAATTATTAAAATTTACGCAGTCGAATCGTTGTGGAGTATTGTGATGTGACCACCGTTTTTCAGACCTTGTATTTAGTAAAAATACGGTCAAGGCGTAAATAGGACTTCATACAGACTGACCTGAGAAGAACATCAGTTCGTGAACTTTCTTTCCACTGCCTTGCATCACATCAATCATGAACCAAGATCAGTTTTTCTGATTACGGATAATGTAGTTACACATTAGTATTCAACGGATTCTTTTTTGCCACAGTCTTTGGCCGAAAAGCTGAATGCAGGATTTTCCTAGATCTCAAGTTTGGACTTAAGACGAAGTATCTATTTTTGTCCAGATTCTGATTTCAGCCACCGAGCTTAGTATTTTGAAGCTTACGTGAACAAGAACTAAGAAATAAGTACGCTTACTTATTGGTTAATTTCAATCTCATTATGATACTAACCACGGTACTTTTCCTGGAGCTTTTCTCAGTCAGCATAAAATATCTACTGAAGTAAATTTAGAAACTGAACCTCATAGATCTAGTGTACTAATAAGTTGAATATCTGCTATGTCTATATGGTCTCCAAAAGATCTTTTTTGGTTTCTTATCGATGAAAGCAAGAAAGCTTAGCAATTCATTTGTGACTTTTCACTAAAAGGAACTGAGTAACTATCAAACATCTTCCTTAAACGAATAGTAGGATGGTGATAGACGACTCCACTATCGTCTGGGTCAGTATTACCCCTGACCTACTACGGTCCTACGTGGTTCTCTACTCCAAACCTCTAAATATTCGATAGAGCAATAAGCCCCTGTATGTTTTCTGATATTGCTCCATTACATTCGTACCACAAATCAATTATCTAAGCTTTCTAATCCTTCTCAATCACTTTCATATTGGGTCTATTTCGAGAAATTGTGGATGACAGGCAGAATAGTTCGACGGAGTCAAAATCTGTTCACTAAGTTGAAAATAACTGGTGAATATCAAAACTAGCTGCCAGGTAAACATCTGATCCAGTTGTGAGCCGCAAAAGTCCGAACCTCTTCTGTTGATTTGTCGTATTATACCTTTTTCAAGAGAGAAGAAATCTGTTCCGTAGAAGTTACGCTACTGGAAAAAAGTCGTTTCTTATCAGAGCAGGATAACACCGAAGGTTGCAAGAAATTCTCAATACTTTTGAAAACTGCAGTTGATTGTAACTCAGGTTGGTGTTGTTCAGCGGCTTCTGGTAGCTGGCTTTGGCGTTTAGGTTACAAACGTCTTATCATCAGTCAAGGTGACATCGTCAGTGCGCAAGAATTACATGCCAGTCCCCTCATGCACCATTATTCATCGTCTAAATAATCATTATCATTTAAATTATAATTATGATGATGTTACCGCTGCTACTACTACTACTACTACTACTACTACTACTACTACTACTACTACTACTACTACTACTACTACTACTACTACTTCTACTACTACTACTACTACTACTACTACTTCTACTACTACTACTACTACTACTACTACTACTACTACCAAAGCTGCCATTACTGCTAATAATGATTATAATCATAATAACAGTCAGCATCGTAATCAAAATCAGAATCATATCTTTTGTTCTACCTTCTGCTACAACTTATTTATCGCAAAGTAACCGTACGAAATTTATGGAAGTTAATACAATCACTTGCACAAAATCTACGAACAAGGCCGAACAACAGTAGCTAGCCATGAACACAGAACCCCGAACGAACTTGTCCGCAATCCTGATTATTCATTTACTTAAGTTCTTGTAATATAATCTCCTAACCAACACCAAGTTCTGTTTCATCACAACACGCAACCTATTAGAGTTCTATGCACTTTACTAATTGGAACTCAGTCGAATACTTTCTGAAAGTACGCTGAAATTATAGACGTTACTCTTCCCCTAACAAGCATCGTTTTTAGATCAGATGAAGAAAAAAACAATGTAAAGCAAAGTTTTCTTCATTCTCAGGATAACTTACTGACATTGATGACGTGCCTACCCAAGAAGATATCACACTGAACTTTGAAATGACAAATATCCAACCTGACTTAGTCTACAATCACCGACTTGGGCTGCTCATCAGTTTATTTCTCCTAATCCCAAAATTATAAACCTCAGGTGGGGCACCAACAATTCCCTCTTATGTATTGGAAAATCCACTTGCATTTTTCATATCGAAAAGTCGGACCTGGGAAAAAACGAAAGTTGGATTTACTCTCATCTACTTTTTTACCCACTAATGAGAGTTGTCCACCTAACTTCACAGCCAACGAACACTTCCGCCGTTAGGAAACAACTGGTAAAACCATTGACCCACTTTCGCATCAATTGTTCTGTGCTCTCTGTGACATGTGCATAAAAATCTCTGCTGGTATGGAAGGAGTGAGAGAGAGAGAAACAGTTGAACTAATCGGGGATGAAAGAAATTACCGACTGTCTGTCTCTGCTCCAAAGCTTCAACTTCATCACTATCATCATCATCATCATCGATGCTGTTTGGCGGAGGCTGCTGTAATTGCAATAATGCAAAAGCTCTATCGTATCGACTTACCACGTGCGCGTACGCCGTGGGATGGGAAAACACTCAGGGGAATGAACGAACGACAAATGGAAGAACGAACGAAGGAATATTTGACGTACCAATCCACAGATCGAAATCCTGAAGACGAGGAATTCCCTGTTCTAGTTTCTCCTTACCAAAAGCACTGTCTGCTCCTCGTTCATCATCTCCAACCAGTACCAATTCCCAATTCCTGAATACTAAAAAAGAAGTGTAAATAGGACATCTGGCAATTCAATTAGTCTGACCCATTGCATGTCCCGTCCATGTGTACATGTCATTAACCCACAGTTAAAAAGCAGGTCATCAGTTCTCGATTTCCCATACACGCCTGCGCGCGTCCGTTTTGTAATCGTGTCTGGAATGTTTGCTGTTACAGGGTTTTTGTTCAAGCAACAATCTCATTCACTAGCGCGCACACACGGAAAATCACACGATTTACACGTGCTCACCAGAGATGTTCTGATTCAATAGAGGTGTATCTCCATGGTGCTAGACTGTTCCCCCAGACCGAGTTAGTGATTGCTTGTTTCATAGGTTCATTTCCACTCTTCGACTCCTAAAACCTTAGTTATCCACGTGTGGTAAATTGCTTCCAAACTGGAAACTGTTAGCAGCTGGGCGGGAAGGAATGAATAGTTACGTGGTGTTGACAACGATACGGTCTACAACATTCCACATGGGCTTGTTCGTCAATAATTCCCCGCTGTTCTCGAATTGTTTTCGCATAGAGATCAACAAGCACACACGCATATACACACGCGCACACGCACACACACGGGCACACGCACTTGTAAGTGTGTTCTGTTATTATCTCCCTCGGCCAATGCGACTGGCCCTAATGAGTCTCGCGAGTAACTCGATTCTCAACAGGGCGGTGATAGATTGTTTTCATGATTGAAATTCCATAATTGTGCAGTATCCACCAACTCCTTGCAGTCATGATTCTCAGCTAAAATTAAACAACTTGGGAAAATGTACGTTACTGAGCCATTTATATTCAGTAATTCCGGCCCTAAACTGCAAGGAACGCCTTCAGCAAGAAACTGATGAGCTCAGTCAGGATGAATGTATGAAGTCTCGTCCCACCCACACTCCTAGCTAGTAGCCGGCAGCAAGTGCTTATCGCTCAGTGATTCATAGCATTTTTCTATGTTCATCTGAGTAGTAGGAGATTAGATTTGTACAATATAATTCATCATGCAGCTTCATCGCTAAATTCACCATTGAAGACCATGAAAGCACTGTACAGCTATTTCATCCTTGTAGGGAATCATCAACAGCGTACACCCATCGAGCCTCCAAACTGGGACTTGAACCCGAGGTGAATGATTGTAAATCAAACACCACAAGGCTATCCGGGCTGGCTCTCAACGGTTTGTTGAACATCTACACTACATGATATAGCTCCCTTCCGTCACTGGCTTTGAACGGTAAAGACCCGCTTCCCACACAGCAATCGACTCCGGTGATGGATGACTTCTCTGTAGGGGCCTAAGTACAATGAAGGCATTCCGTTATGAGCAACCTGCAGAGCTTCGTTACTACGTGCATTTGAGTAGTAGGAGATTAGGGTGCTATATCATGTAGTGTAAATGTTCGGCGAACCTTTGAGGTCCAGCCCGGATAGCCTTATGGTTTAAGAGTTCGGTTCACAATCATTCACCCCGGGTTCGGGCCCCCGTGGTGGCTCGGTGGATGTGCACTGCTGATGATTCCCAACAAGGATGAAACAACTGTACAGTGCTTCCATGGTCTTCAGTGGTGAGTTCAGTGATGAAGTTGCATGATGAATTATATTATTTTTCTATGTATCCATCAAAATGTCTGTTGTGCGTTGCATTCATATTCGCCTATCCCAAAAGCAAATCCGAAAATGCTTCAAGACAGTCACCAACAAAACCCAACCTTTCATGAATAATGAGTAATCACTTCGGATAATCAACAAAATTGCTATGAATGGAACAAAAAAGAAACAAATTAACCGACTGTCTGACTGGCTGACTGATCAACTCAAAACTAAAGGATTGCTCGCTTCTGAACTGAACGAGGTCGTGAAATGGAAGTGAGTAGACTCACACGTCTTCCACAATTATTGTGAATATTAGATAGCCCAAGAAAATTGGTGGATACTAGAGAATCCCATTCTACTCACACTTATTTCATATACGACTAAGATCAAATTCGCCTTTAGTGCATAAACAATTGTTAAAGATTGGCACCTTCATTATTAGCAACAGTTTACTCGTCTTATTTTAGGATATCCTTACTACAGATCAGTCGTTGTAGTTAGATGAAAATTTCGGACGAAATATCGTACCAATAATGATTTGTCCGGTTATGTGGAAAATCTAAGGAGAATGGAGAACCCGAAAATAAACTTTAATGAAACCGATTATCGGTCTTTGGAGACCTCAGTTAGGAGAGTCCCGGTTCGAAGTGACCGAGAGCTTGCCACACGGGTCGAAATCGAACAGCAGAACCTCAGCCGTCGAAGATTAGGTATCGGAGAACACGACGACTATGGCCACGTAACAGAACGGAATGTGTTCCTGATTCCCGTTGTGACTGGAAAAGGACGCCGGGTAAATAGTACGAAAATCTTGTGCTTGAGATACAGCATACAAACTCTGAGACACCTCTGTAATATACAGTGATTTCAAAATCAAACTGTAAACCAGAATTTGAATAATCGGACTGTCATACATTTAAGTAACATACAAGTCTGCAGAGCGTCAACACACCGGAAGTAACGGAAAACTAGCTTCAAATCCATGACTTGTGTAAGATATAAGAGAGAACCACTTTTTCAAGAGAGGACCAGTTTGAGAATATTGCTTTTTTGATTTAACATAAACGAATTCGGTGAATAGATCACATTTTAAAAACTTTTTAATAAGCTTTTCAAGTAGGAAAGCTCCCTCTGTGGAAATTATTTGCAATGCCTTCGTCCCGTTTAGGCCCTGGCCGAGAAGACGTCTTCCATGAAAGTACGGGTCGATGTGGGTGATGATTTGTTAACATAAAGACAGCTACCGATGGGCACCATTTCACATAGTGGAGCAAACCGTTGATATTAAACCCGGAAAGCTCAAACGGTCAACGTGTTTGACTCACATTCTTCCAGTTGTAACTTGGTGTATACGTGCACTGTCAATAAATCCTAACAAGGATGAAACAGCTTTGTAGCGATTTGGTGAATTTCCGGTGGTGCACAAATCATTCCCAAAAAAGGAACCACGTGGTGAAGTTGTGCGAAAAATTCGTAGAAAGTTTTGGTTTGGAATTATGATGGAGTCATTCCGGAGAACCATCTACCAGAAAATATTTCAAAGGAAGAGGAAAAAGGTACTCGGCTTTGCGTTAGTTTTCTAAACGCCTAATAATTCTCAGTTGTGAGTATTGGAAAGCTTAAGTTTGCGTTGAATATGAAAGTATTTTCATGGGCAGAGCATTAACACGGTGGGATCATCAACCGGATACTACCTTAAAGATGAGATGAAACCAAGAGACCTGAAATTTGGGAGTTGATGAAACAAGAATCACGAGAATTATTCGAAGAGGATTGATCGGGGCTTGTTTATGAGATGGTTCATAAGCTTTAGGTCAAACAAGTACTCTTCTCGTCTGCACTACGTTGGGTGATAAAAGTGTAATCAGGTCGACAGTCCAATACACAGGTTAGAGTGTAATCAGTACGGTCAATCTGAAGCATTGATTGGTAAACTTATGGGGTAGTAACCCTCTGTCATTTTATTACCTAAAATTCCACTCACCAGAAATATGGATCCGTTGATATCGTAAAAAAATTCAAGAGGAAAATTTCAAAACAAATGAGATTCACTTTTCGGATAAAAGTGCACACAGAACTGGATGCGTACTTTCAGCTTACCGTCGACCAAAGCTTCACAGACAGATAAATTGGCCTTGTCTCCTGATAAAGTACACCAGGCAGTTAAATTTGTACACATTGACAGATGATGGAAATCAGAACTATCCACTTAAGATTTGCCTGCCTAGCCACGTCAGCTTTTCGCAAACGATGAGGTAACCCGATGACAACCGAACCCACTCATGGAATTTACGCAAGATTCAGCATACAGCTTTGCAATCATTTCATTATATTCCGGCTGATGCCATGTTAAAATCTCCTACTCATTATGTAATGCATTCGACTGAGTACTTTCCCGTTGGGCAGCTTCAAAATAAAGCTAACCTGTGCCTCACTTGTAATCTTTTCTTATATTGCTAGACCTCATTGATGTCACAAGGAACCACATGTTTGGATTTAGATAACTTTATGTGATACACTGGAGGAAAATAGCCAGTGGAGTATGCTGGATTGAGGGCTGTTACAATACTTTCCGTGGAGAAGAGGGAGGCCGATTGGGCCAGTGCCAAAGTAAGAAAGCATTGTGTTAGACGTTTTTGTGCGCAGAGCGCTGGTTGATGCATGTTGATGAGAATGGCCTCATTAAACTCCAGTCGCTTCAGCACTTGATTACCCGACGTTAATCTGAAAGATTGGGACAGATCAACATTATGACCTGGTGGAATTAATTGTCTTGCACTTGAAGAAGCCGTTGATTTGAAGCAATTCGGCTTGGCCCTAGCGGTTGGTGTCAATGAGTTTGACAGTCACTTGGGTAAGTGCTCTAACACTTACTAAGTCATGCAGGAAGGGAATTTTCCGTGGAGGGACAACCACAAAAGAGGAGAAGCACCTCCGAAAGCCAACGTTTATCACCCGCAATAAAGAACACTTCGTGAATTTCGAGCTGACTGGGAGCCTCACGAAGTCATCTACAAGAGCAAGTTACAAATTGGTGGGTCAAGGTAGCCGGAAAAATGGAAATGGCAGCTGCTTCAGGTAATAGTCAAAGACTGTTCAAAATAACCGTGACACAGGTGAACGGCGCACCCAGGTCAGTGAAACGATTTGGGATAGAAATGGAGAACCCATCCATGGCAAACAACAAGGGCTGGGCCGTTGAGCAGAACACTTCAAGGAGCAGTTTAGATAACTGCAAGCTATTGTAGTTAATCCTGTGTCAACAACTGTGATTCCTTGGGTGGTATCACTTGAGCCCCAATCGGAAGTGGAAGTGGAGTCCAGCATTCGAATACTGAAGCGTGGGAAAGCTGCCGGTCCTGACGAACTTCCCCCGGTTCTTTTCAAACTGGGTGGAAATGCTTTGATAAAATCTATTACTGCTCTGCTCTGTGACATTTGGAATGCGGAGCGAATTCCTTCGATATGAAGCGAGTCATTGATTGTTCCCATCTTCAAGAAGGGAATAAGAAGTGACTGTAGTAACCATCGTGGGATCAGCTTAATTCCGATAGTCACCAAAGTATTAGCTTCGATTTTGCTGCATCGTCTTACATTGGTTCGCGAGAGGAATGTCCGCGAGCAGCAGGCTGGATTCCGCCCAGGTCGAGGATGCATCGACCAGATTTTTACTCTTCACCGACTACTTGAAACGCGCCGCACGCACCGCCGACCGACAATAATGCTTGTCTTAGACCTGAACTGTGCCTTCGATTCAGTTGATCGAACATCGCTTTTCAGTGTTCTTCACCGAAAAGGTATGCCCCAGAAGTTCGTGAACCTACTGAGATCATTGTATTCTCATACTTCTGGCCCCGCCAGGGTTTACGGTGGACTATCCGGTCGGTTCGAAACGACCAGTAGTGTTCGACAGGGATGTCCTATGTCTCCATTACTGTTCAACATCGTCAAGGACGAAATAATGGAGAATGCTTTGCAAAATCTTCAGGATATGGGCATCGAACCAGGAAATAGTGAGAAGCTATGTGATCTAGATTACGCGGACGATGTTATCTGCTTGTTCGAATGCACGGAACGTGCTGAGCGTGCACTAGATAGACTTGGGAGAGCTGTATCTCCATTCGGCATGCGCCTTACACCTTCAATATGTAAAGGGATATTGCAAGACTGGACGTCACCGGTTCCGAGCTTGATGCTCGATGGTGAGGTACTGGCAGTTGTCGACCGCTTCACTTACCTCGGTAGCTGCGTGACGACGGATGGGAGCACAGTAGTAGAGATGAGCACGCGGATATCCAAGGCTCGAATGGCGTACACTGTACTGAAGCACTTGTGGCGCCGACCTGATATTTCACTGAAGTTGAAGGTTCGTGTATACTGTATCGAGGTGCATTCAGTTTTGTTGTGTGGTTGAGAGACTTGGAGTCTGCTTGCTGACGATATTCGTCGTCTTGTAGCCCTTGAGCACCGATGTTTGCGTAGTATTTCTAAGATTGGGTGGAATAGCCGAGTAAGCAACGATGAGGTCAGAAAGCGAGTATTGGGTACTTATTCAGAGAACGTTCTGTCACAGCGTATCCAGCTTAGTAGACTTCGTTGGTTGGGGCACGTGTTACGAATGTCAAACACACCTACCATACTGTGTCCTATTCTCCGTTCCTCCTAGGGAGTGGAAGAGACCACGTGGAGGTCAACAGATGAAGTGGCAGCGAGGAATGAGAAAATGTACAGCAGACTTAGGAAAAGTAGGTGCTTCACGTCTTCGTTGTTGGGGTCCAAAAGATCCGTCTACCAGTTGGCTGGAGACACTGAAGGATATGGCAGCGAACCGCGAGCAGTGGCGATCGTGTTGTCACTTTCTGTCGAATCAGAATGACTGATCAATGTGCGTTTGTGCAGTTAGACTGCGTATTCCGTGAGTTGGCTATCAGGGCATAATTTCCTTTTCCCACCCGTTTAGGCCCACTCCCTATCCACCTTATGTATTCATACTTTCTAATTTAACGTGCATCATGGTGAGAAAGACAGTGGTAAGTGGGGGTTGCCTTACTGTTTAAAGCTGTACGATGATGATGATGGTAGCCTCGCTCTTTCCAACTCAGTATTTCTATGGCATGGTAGATCAACAAGAGATCCAAGTCAGTGAGAAGTATTCGAAAATAGCTAACAACGCACATCTAGTCTGATAGATTGAGCGAGGAATGTATCCACGTGAAAGAATCACTTGTTCGAAAGAGTTCAAACTTCAAGAGTAGAACGAGAGACCCTGAGATATTCCGGGGGGAATTCGTTCCTCCCTCCATGGAAGTATTCAATAAATGCAAACAGGATTATCCTCAAATGAGAATTGAGAATATTTCGCACTTGCCTGTTTAAGGGAGAATTAAATTTGAGTCCCATGGTTTTGAATCGCGCATTAAGTGCAGCAGGACAACCAGTCAAGGTGGCAATCTGCTTGTTCCGTGATAACATTCGTTCTGTCTAACCCGGGCTGCTCTGCGACTAGCCTCGTCTTCTTGTCCTGAGTGTGATGCTGGGTTGGGTAATCCAGTAGCGTCACACCCACCTCTTTAATGTACCACGTGGTCTCCGTTTCGAGTAAACAAGGAATACATAGAGAGTGTAGAGTTAGCAGGAACCTCATGTCTGCACTGTGATAGACCATGAATAAAAGATGTCAGAGGAAACTTTGATAGTCAAAAATGATCTGTAGTTCCAAATTGCAGCTTATGTTAGGGGATTTATAGTTTATAATAATAAGCAACTGGTCTTGTCACAAAAACTTCAGAAACTCATAATGATTACTGTGTCTCATTTTTGCTCCTATGTCGGAAAAAGAACAGGACCAAAAAGCCCGATTTTAGGAAAACTCCATCAAAGTATGCTTTTTGTTTTGTTTATTATTCTTAATTGGGATCATAGAATTGATTTGATTAGTAGTCACTGTTTGTCACCCTTATTGCTTGTTAAAAGTTCCTCAAAAATGACATTGTCACTAAGCAACAAATAATACGGAATGCTTATTTACTAACCATTCTAATTTAGAAACGTTACGAAAAGCTCGCTTCCATTATCGCGGTCATCCACTTTCCAGTTATGACTGCTAAATGGAACCTCGATAAGACAATAGACGTCACGAAAGCTGTTCATGCTATCAAAGTCGTTCACGAACAATCCAAAGCTCATCTAGAATCGTAGCTAACTAGATGAAATACTTTCGGTACTGACTCTTTGATGATCTTAAAGTTTATTTGTCTACCCACTTTGACGTACCTATCTTCGTGGCTCCTCCTAGAGCTGAAGTGACCTGTGCGTGCGTGTTTGAGAGAGAGAGAAAGGTTTTTCTCAATGGTCTGCTTGATTAGCTGGTCGAGATTTTCCGTGTCCATGGCTCGGTTCATGGGTAGAACGCACATGGGTTTGGGGACACGGTGGTGCCGTCGACCACTTCCGCTCTGTACGTTCAATTATTTCCTGTTTATAATCTGAATTACTATGACTGGTTTCCTTCTTTGTTGTGTGTTATTGCGGGATCAATGTCCCAGTGATGTGTTGTCAGAAAACCGTGTTCCTGATAAGTTACTAAATGTTACCTGCGGTAATCGAAGCCTTGACCGACTGCCATATTTTTCCGATGACGCTGTTACCGAACAATAAACACTTACAAGTGTTACACAGTATCGCATCCTGCGAGCAACTCATTTAACCTGACAATCCTTTTCATCTGAAATGCAACCATAGCCATTTGACGGAAATAGCTTTAATTACAAGAAACTATTTGCTCAAACTGTTGCACTGAAAGGAGTCTATGTACAACACTTGGAAAAAAAGCAGCTCAAAGAGGACCATAAACAAATAGTTTATCGTTGACTGGACTACCGTGGTTTCAATTGCGAAAGCCCGTTTTTCTCAGAAAATGGGCAGTACAGATTCTGATAGCATAGTCAAATATGTTGTGACCGTAGTTATACTTTACTGAGTATCTGTATCGAAAGGCCGGCGGTAGTCGAGTAGTTTAGAGCTTCTGATTACCAATTCGGAGGTCAGAGGTTCAGATCCCACCTTCGTCAGTCACTTTGATGGTAGACAGCTATCAACTGTCGTGCGGCTCGCTACCACACTACCACCTATGGGGACCTCATACGGTTATCCATCACTCAAACCGTTAGGGTCTATTAGCCGCCTATCCTTAATAGTGCGGTGGGTCTTGGAGTCTATTGCGTGTACTACTTCCACTGTACTCCTGCAGAACTATAGAATAAAAAAATCACCAGAATTCGTATCGTGATAGATTACAAAACGTATGAAATATTCTCAGTATCCATCAATGATTTGGAAACCTATCTAACAGACCACAAGATTCGCAAAATCATTTGATGTGAACTGAGTTCATAGTAGTGGATCCTGCTCACAATGTACCATAAATAATTCATAAGAATAAGCACAGGTTCCGAACACCATCAAATAATCTAGCCCACTTTCTACGAAAAATGAAAACGATGCCACACGCTTTGTTGACGCAGTCGTGTTTCTCTTGTTTGATACATTTAATATGTGCACAAAATTTGTGGTGTCTGTGAGTACTCTTGTTTGTGTGTGTATGATTGTGTACGTCACACGAGTTCAGAATGACCGTCAGAGGTTGTCACGATAACCTGATCATCGACCCCGGAAATCGGGTTCATTTGAGGACATCAGTTACGGTGGTGGTCAGTTGTTTATCATCCAGGATACAGGTATGAAACCAATCTCACTGTGACTTCTGACACTTGACGGATCTACTTGATATGATGCTTTGGTTGTCAAAATCTGCCAAGCCCAAATTCACACGTTGATTGATCGCTTCAAGTTGGTTACACTGTCAGACGCACCGAATGTGCAAATTAGTTTGCAAAGAATTTCTTTAGTGTGCATCTCCGATTTGCAAGTTCGATGTAAGTTTCTGGAATTCCCTCATATCACTCAAAACTTTTGTGTATATACTGATCTATCCACCGTTTCTACCATCATAGATACATTCAGATTGGACCGTTGTTATCAGTAGCATGTTATTGTATCTAGACGACAGGACAAAATTTCCTTGGAAGCTTATGACCGGTTTCACCGTTGCAGCCGCTCATCAGGTATACGTACCTGGTACTCTCTTGTCCAGTTTTCCTTATATTTGAGAGGTGATGAGCGGAAACAACAGTGAAACCGGCCAGGTGCTTCCGGGAAAATTTTGTCCTGTCATCCAGATACAATAGCACAATACTTACATCAAAAATAGAGACTTGGGACCATGTGTCCTCTTTCTGAAGGTTATCCTTGACTAATCGACGAAATAACTTTAGAAGAATCACTTAGACTGTTCGTCCATGCAAGCTCCTCATGATTCAAATGGGATTAAGGTGAGGAATGTTGTTAGGTCGAAATATGGACTTACCCAAATTGACTCAAAGGCCTGCCCAAGTGACAGTTCGATTTCATAAAACAATCAACTTCAGGATTCGGATATCAACCGCAGTATAAAGGAAGCCGCGATCGACAACACCGATTGAATGCCACTGTCGCCAAAGTTCACCTTCCATTCACACCATGTGCTGTGTGCATGCAAACGTGAGCGGGTTACTTTTTGGCAAAAGAGACCGTTAGATTTTGCGCATTAACTAGAGAAGGCAGTCTGATTTTTTCTCATTCCAATATTAACCAGTACTACACGGCTGCACTTGCGGCGGATGTCAATACACTTACATGTTTTCATCTACAAGAGTGGGTTTCATTGTAGCCGATCAGTTTACCTGTGTTAGTTGTTTTGTAAATCCTAGTGAAGCAAAATAGAATATCCTTAAATTGTGGCTTTTTATTTGCAATGACCTTGGATACTGACAGTATTTATACTTCAGACGGATGGTCTATTTAAAATGCTGGTCGTTGAGCCCGATGTTATATTTGCAAGTTCTGCAATGGTGGTCAATAAGATATCGTCAGTACTTTCGTTAGACTGAATCGAAGGTCATATCACTATGGAAACACTTTGAAAGTGATATGCAACTCTTTCCTTATTGTCGAAGTTCATCGGCTCAACAAGTCTAACCAGTCCCATCTGGAGCTCAAAAGCGACCCAGCGAATTGCCGACTCCGCAAATAACAACCAGACTAACCGGGTTGGATCGCAACTGGTTGCTTCATATCCTAATAAATCCAGGTGATCATACCGTACACGAAGAAAGAATACGTGTTTAAGTAGATATGACGTAATCGGTGGCAACATCAATTAACAAATTTCATTTTGATTACTCCTGTTTGGTAAGTAAGTGGTGCTACCCTGCGCCAATGACCAAGAAAGCTTTCAAAATCACCTGTACTGTTTCTAGGATCGTTGAGTGAGATTTTTTTGGCGGATCGCCATAGACTCAACAGTGGGCAGCTAATGACCTTAGTCCGGTCACTTTATTGTCATTTGTCTTCGTCTTAGCTATCGCATTCCTTTTCGATTCTATGGTTCTAAAGACAAAATGGGATACTTTCGGGTTATTGAGATCGTCCCTTCGGTCGCTTATGCACTTTATTGGAGTTCTTTCCCAGTGTCTAGAAATCAAGAAGCCTGGTGGGAGCAACTGGCACTTAGTAACATTTGTTATCAGACCGTAGTCGACCGGGGGTGGTGGCATGGGTTAAAGCCTTTGCCGAGGTCAGAAGACTGAATCCCGCCACTGCCGGTCACTTCTGGTGATATGCGTCAATCCAGTCTGATCCAGCTCACAGCCGCGCCTGACCCACTGGGACCCAATGTGGTTTTCCACTTCAGCTCTCAGGGTCAGATTGTCTGTTATCCCTGATAGTGCAGTGGACTTTGGGGGCTTTGCGGTATACCCTTTCTACCCTACTCATGCGCAACAACGTCACAGAAATTATCAGTACCAACGTAACTAAGATTAAACTTGTAATCAATAAAAAGCGACCAGCTGTAGCGGCAATTATTGTCCCCGTTGCACAATTTGCAATCAGACTGTTTTGTGTTTGTTATCAACTAATTTGCCCAGTGGAAAGGAAGTTGCCACCATTTATTCTCGTTTTCTGTCTGATTTTACTGATTTGTCTTACTTTTTTGCTCGATTTGAACTCGAAGATTGAATCAGTGTCAGTGTCCAAAAGGTAGACTATACTTTTTGTCATGGCTTCCTCTTGTTTCTAATATCAATGACTAGTTCTTCGAACACCTCCGTGCACTATTGCAGCAAAAATACACTTTCGTTGAACAGCACAGCCTAAATGATCGTAATAATAACAATAATAATAATAGTAATAATAATAATAATAATAATAATAATAATAATAATAATAATAATGAAAAACAAATTTCCGTGTTAAATTGAATCATAATTTGATCTAAAGGGATAAAGTTTTATCTGCCTCCGGTTTTCTAACAATCCTTCTTTTGGGATCTGTGATCCCATGATAGTGGTTTACGTCAGTTGCCGTAGTGTAATTCCTTGTAACTAAAATCAGAAACTGTTACGGATAGCTGCGAGAACACTTCTTAACAACGGGGATAATCATAATCGTTCTCAGAAAGTTCCAGAAAAAACAATCACATTGTTCTCGGTAACCAAGTTGTGTAATAAAATGTAACGTTCTTGTTCTTGCCTCCGAAGAAAAATAAAAAAAAGTTTGTGGAAATTGTAAAAGTATGCATTATTGAGCATTTACAACGGACTTAAGTATAGTCGGGCACCGAAAAAGGTGGTTTTCCCGAAGGCAACCAGTTAAGCTTTTTTTGAAAACTTTATAATATCTTCAGTAATTTGCGTGGTATAAATTTTGCCATGCCTCCGCGAAGTAGAAAAAGCCTATTTGTAGTGACTCACTTCGAGTTCCGGTGTCAAACGTTATACACAGCTACGGTGACGATAGATTCAATTTATGTTGTATCTTCGATGGTTGGTAATATTCCGGCGTGCAAAAATCCAAATCGGGACTCCATTTATCAAAGTAAGACGACAAACATACACTTAATGACAAAAAGCCATCCGGTTAAAGAGTCTACGTTCCATACAATGTGAATACATCATATACTTTTTTAACGGTCATCCTCGGAAGACAGCTAGAGATTTTTGAACTCCTCAAACGCGTTACTAACTTTCATGCATAATTATGAGCATAACGGGAGAGACATACTCCTTGACCGAAAAGGGCACAGCTTACTGTGATTCATAGCCCGGAGACCGGGAGTGTAGCTCCACGTAAGTTGCCAACAGGTTAGAATTGAACCCGATCTGAATAACAACGGACTACTGTCGACCACTAATGTTGTCTGGCCGCGGCTTAGATCAGAATGTGCACCTCAGACGTAATTGTCAAAGACGTACATCATTCAAACACCGGCACCGGGGACGTCCGAAAAATGCAAACGTCCATGTCAGCGCACATTATTTGTTCTAAATTGGTTTCCTCAACTGAAAAGATTTTACCATCGATGTCTGATGCTCGGATATTTCATTAGGTTCTCATAAGACATCTGGTCCACGTTTATCTTTAACAATAGCTAACATACTGTTTTAAGCAACTACTTTCAGTCGTTCCCATCCAGAAGAATTTTTCTTCCTACTATTTTGCTTTTTCTGAGTTTATAAAGCATGACATGAATGTGACAATTTTGCATTGGTCAGAAACTGCATAAGTATACTCACGAAAATAATTCGATCAAACCCCTACACCTCAAGGAAACACTAGGAACACTGTCCCCAAGTATACATGTGTGTGAGTAATAGTCTCCCAGTCAGCTTTACATTCTGTACACCGCAGAGTTAAATTCTTCATTCTGATTCTAAGTTACTTACCTAATGACGCTTTGTGCCCGGTAGGTAAAAGGCTCCTGTCGGACAGATCAACCAATTTAGCTTTCACTGGTTAGAAATCAAGTAGGTACCGACGAGTATTTCGTAAATTAAATATTGCAGCAAAGCATCCTGAATAACCGATTTTTGATGGGTCCATGTATTGTGACTGTTGCGCGTGAAATAGGAACTTCCATTCCAGTCGCCCATATAATTGTTTGACACTGTATCAGTTCTTCAGCTGTTTAATTCGAAATGAGTTGCTATCTTTATTGATCCTCTCCTTCACTGAGAAGCTGAGCAGACCTCTCGAAGATAACTACAGCGCACTGCAAGCTATACGAAGGACATCTAGAAAAATCAACAGCAGTCACTGAATTATTTAAAAAGACAAAATCATCGGTGAAGTAATATAAACGCGGAAAAGTTTGGATTCGGTGGTGATACTGAACAAACAAATTAGAAAGAAAAAGAACAGCGAGGAGTTCCTTCCCTATATTGTCGTCGGTCACGTACATATGAAACAAAGGGCTTTCGAATATCGATTCACAGAGGAACTGACGATGAATGTCACATTGCGTTTCTTCCAAGCCACTTCCTAGTGGCTTACAACATGCCTCGCCCGAGTCACTTTTGCAGCACAGCATGATTCACGTGCGGAAAGATTTCGCTGTATCTCAACGTGGAGCATCCTGCAGATCAAGTGTTTATGTGGTCATTTAAAATACTAATGCCCGAAAATTATAGGGAACTTGTGAGGGGATTATATTACCTCACCACAGTAAGCAGAAATGAATAAACAGTTGTTTCTGCTCATAAAATAGAGTTTTCCATCAATGGACGGCAATGGTTTTGGCAAACCTCAATATTCTGGCATTTTTTACCGCGTTTAAGTTCCGAAATGCAGTGTTTCGGTAATTGGATATTTTTTCACCAGAAAATATCGAGCAATGGTCGATGACGGCTTTCCAAAGTTGTCATCATACGCTGGACCTGAACCTCATGGCATCAAGAAAAGTTGAACCCAATTTGAAATATGTTCTGTCAGTGGGTTACCTAACGGTCTCTCTAATTGACCCATACAGGTTGCTTCGCACATTAAAATTCGTAAAACAGGTTAGGTTTCGTGAAGATTTCACGAACTGGATAGAATTTTCTCCAGGAAATACTGCTGATCAAGTGCCATAGCGTGAACGAAATGTTACGAAACTTACCCTGTTTTTCTGCGATTAGTCTTGAACCAAACCACTTAGGGTGACGAATTTGACATACTGATGCGTCAAACCACCGCCATAACAAGGATACAAACGGATTTTAGGGATTAAATAGACAACTTGATGAATCTCAGAAAATGTACCTGAGAGGGTGTGAAATACTATAAAACCAATCCCAAGAAGGATGGCAACAACATCAAGCTGGTTTTCAAACGCAACAACCTTCATCGCTAGTGACTCATTTTCGACCACCAGGGATGTGTTACTGATCGGAATTCACGACACAAGTGACTCGTAAACGATGGCTACTCAAGCCATACATTCTGATTCACAGTGACGAAATCTCATTCGTTAAAACAGAGGGTTGGATCTAGGTCCAAGGCTTCAGAAGCTAAAACAAGGGAAAATATTCGCATCAGCCAAATTTCAAAGAAAACTTTCAAACTGCCGGTGATTATTTTTAACATTTTGAAGGATCCAAATCATCACGTTGCTAAA
Organism: Fasciola hepatica; assembly: GCA_948099385.1. Lineage (NCBI taxonomy): Eukaryota > Metazoa > Platyhelminthes > Trematoda > Plagiorchiida > Fasciolidae > Fasciola > Fasciola hepatica. The sequence continues at coordinate 13,472,155 of CANUEZ040000019.1, forward strand.
AGAAAAGTGTGCAATTTGGTGAAAAGTCTTCTGGCGGGTCATGAGTGGATTGCTGCATAGTGTGCCGAACTAATTTACGAGTTCATCGAAGCTGCAAAGCTGCATCCGGCTGGATTTAGGCAGTCCGCGTGTACAACAGCTCTTGCAATCTGTACCAAATCCGGAGTAAAGAAAAATGAGATCAGTCCCTTGGCTAAGTGATCGACATTTTGAAAATCGAGAAGAGTGGAAGAAAAATCGCATCACTTGTGAGGCTGAAAGGAATGTGATATTTGACGATGAGAAAGGATCTAACTTATACCACCTTGATGGAATCATGAACTACTGGCACGACTTCAGGGAAAGCAACTTGGGTCTCAGTTGTTAAGCCTACGTAGATGGCTGTGTGAGGATCCGAGTTGTAGATTTGAAAATGAAGATCTCAGCTCGCAGTCTTAGATGGGAAGCAGAGGGCTAACTCAAACACCAGAAAGTAGATTAAAATATTTGCACCTGATGATTCCGGAAAATTGTCTTAGAATCATGACGTTTTTCGTAAACAGTGCAGCTGCGCTTACGGCCAATTCCACCGGAATAGGGTTGTTTTAAAGGACAGTCAAACGTTTGTAGTCCAAACATGTACCAAATTCAAAATGTCCGGGGCCTGTTATCGAGGCCAGTCTATGCGGATGGAAGAGTCTCCGTCGCTCTGCAGGAGTTGATATCAGCCATCCCCAACGAACGGGACACTATAGAACTTGAGACCTTCCAGAAAGTATGTGGAACCATTTCTGAACGTTGTTTTTTAGTGATTATCAATAAAAATCACGGTGTTTCGTAATGAGCTATCTGTTTATGTCATTCTTCTGGGGATGGGTTTTATAGCAGTTCTCACCCTCTTAGACACATTTTCCGGGGCTCATCGATTCACCTGTTTCAAGCTTGAAATCCGTTTCTGTACCTGGGATAACAGTGGTTTGACACTAGTACGTCAAATTCAGTTACCCTAAGCGGTTCAGTTCAAAATTAATCGCAGAAAAACGAAGACAAATGGGGTAAGTTAAATAGCATATCCGGCACTGTAGACGTCAATAGTAAATAGTCGTGACGTCCAAAGGCATGTCAGATTGAAAATGCAAAACCGGTGGATTTTAAAACAGTTCTGCTTCATGGCTTAGTGTGGAAACTCCAACTACTTTTAGATTCCGGCTGATGACATTCCTTTTTCATTCAATGGAATATTGAGATGCACGTCTTATTTGGTTGTTCTACGCCGTCCACGTAAGCAACGGCGGTCAGAGATAAGTTGCTGACTTCATCTATCCTTTTTGCTTGGTTAGTCACCGGTTGAAAACGTACTATTTCAGGAAGCTATCAACGTTGTGTGCCAAATAGGCGACCAGCACCATCTTCATACCGCATTATCAAATACTAAATTGTGACGTCTATAGGTATTACGTATGACAAAAGCGAAGTTCCACTTATTCAATGATTGATACCGACAAACTGATGGACTGATCAGAGGCATCCCACTGGGCCCTGTTCTCGGTGATATTTCCGTTGTTCACCTAGAAAAAATGATGAACAATAAAATATCTGATTTGATGCTCAATCCCCATTGAATAGATGACATTTTCTTAATCACAAACGACAAACAAGTAGGTGAAGAACTGCACGCCCTATTCAACAATCTACGTCGAATATAGAACTGATCATTCCCAACCAAGAAAGTGACACCATAAGCTTTTTGGAAATTAGCGTTTCCGCTGAGAAAACTTTTCAATGAGAAGGTCAGTTCAACGAAAAAGCACCTGATCGGAACAATGTACCCAATTCACTAGTTTTGTCCCTGCACAGAACAAGTTAAATATCGTGTAAACAATGTTTCTTCGGTGCACAGATTTGCATGGCAGATACACTGGAGGAAAAAACAACAACCGGGTAATTAAAGCTCCGATGGCAAATGCGTATTCGACATGAGTCTCAGTAAAATATAGCCGGATGAAACTAAGAAAAAATGATATTCCACCCACTGCACCTAAGTAAAAAGTGTATTTAAGACTCCCTTACAAAGGTGACAAGAGTCTGAGGACGTGGTGGGTCTTCGCTTGGCTAGCGTTTTCTTTTCTAGAGTACCTCTAGCCTGTTGACAGCACTGTGACGTGGAGCATGTGGCCCGACGCCAAATGAGGCCGTTGCTCCCGCTGCCTTGCCAATTGCACTTGGATGTGCAAAGGCTAGAGGTGCACTCTCGAATGAAAAAGGCCCGACTGAGTTAACTTATATCACACAAGTCCCGAACGGTGCTAGGGATACCGTTTCGTATCACTATTCCCAAGACCACCCATGAATAGTTGTAAATTCATGCGCTCTCACCGTGCTACGGAGTCCCCGGTAAGCGATGCACCTCTTGTCCCAGCGGTCGAGGTGACAAGATATCGAGTTGGAACTCTCTATTGTAGAAAACAGGCACACATAACCTGTTGGAATGTGAGGAAACTACTAGATGTAGGTGGCCAGAGTATGGCAATGCGAACACTACATGATTACCATGTAGACATTGCTTGCCTTTCGGAAGTTCGATTACCCTGCTCTGGCCCTCGACGTGTTAAGGTTCCGGGAGGAGACAAAGTTAATTGGTTCTATCACAGTGGGCCTGAGGAAAATTCTTGACACTACGATGTCGTATTTGCCCTGAGCAGAAAGGCCATTCGCCCCGATTTCTCCGAGGTTGGCCCTGAAAAGTCTCATGGGCTTCCCCAGGAACCTGTCAGTGACTGCTATCTATGCGCCGACAAAAGTGGCTAAAAGCGCAACAAAATATGGCTTCTACGACTAATTACAAGATTTAATCAATCGTGTTCCAATCAGTGACACAGTCTTCATCGTCAACGACTGGAACGCACGAACAGGCCCCTCGGATGAGTCAACTTGCCATGTCCTAGGAAAATTTGAACTTGGCCAACGTTGTGAGAACGGAAACTGCGTAGTTAATTTGGCCGATGCTGACAAATTAGTCGTCTGCAACACGAGTTTTCAAAACCCCAGAAGACATTTGCTAAATTGGTACTCAAACGATGCACGCCTAGCTCATTGAACAGATCACATTCTGGTGCGATCCTGTTGGGCTTCATCGGCAGAGGACGGCCGAGCGTACAGCAACCCAGTAACGGTAAACATGAATGACATAGACCATGTCTTTTTGCATGCTTTCTTCAAAACCCATTTGTCTGCGAGCATCAAGGTCTCGCCACGGAGCCGAACCATTATCGCAGTCCTGGAGATACCAGAAAGGCGCAATGCTCTTGATAAGTTCTCGACCTAGCCCAGAGGTGAGGCCAGAACACAACCACACAGAAGAATCAGGCGTATTCGAATGAAAAGAAAAGTGCCCTCGTTAATCGATAGACTGTAGAACAATGTATACCGGAGATTCAAGATCAACAGGACCGTTTGTTCACATTCTGACTGGCTTTTTAATAACTTTTTCGAAGACTATCACAGTCCGGCTGACTACTATAGACAGCGTACAAACGGATGGGTCCTCCTTGGAAGAACGGTGGATGGTAACCGAGTCGGTGGTCAAAGAGGCTGCTTGGAAGGAAATAGGGAAAACTGGAAAACATCTGAAAGAACGGATCCCAGCCACCACCTTGCAACTATCAGCCGCGGAACAGGAAGCCCGACTACAGCGAGAAGTTTCGCTCTCGGCTAGAGCAGATCGTAAGAGGTACTGGGTAGAAAGAACAGAAAAGATGAAGACCGCTTCCGATAATGGTGACTCCGGCAAACTATTTTGACATATTTGGAGTGCTTCGAACGAACAATGGGAGCCTAAATCCGTCCTATATGATGTAGCAGGCCAGATCATTTCCGAACAGAGAAGAAAAATCGAACGATGGGCATAGCATTTTGACCGGCTTATTAGCCGACCTTCAAGTTACACCACTGACTTTCTATGCTCTCCGAGTGTATAGATGTACGACGTCAACTGCAAGCCACCAAGTATGACGGAAATTACCAGGGTCGTCAACCAGCTGAAAAACATAAAAGCTACCGGAGAGGATAGCATGCCAGCGGAAGAGTACATGATCTGTTTGTCATCACTGATGGACAGGCTCAACGCGCTGTTCCGATCTATGTCGGAGGGGGAGACGTTTTCAACTGACAGGGGCGCTTCTGTCCTGTTATCCACTCTCAAGAAAAGAGATAAGACAGTGTGCGAGAACTACAGGGGGATCAGTTTGACCGATGTGGCTGCAAAGATTTTCTGCCTACTGCTACTTATTCGCTTTTCAGTTGCGAAAAAGCCCCGCCCTCGACCGAACCCAGAAGGTTGCCGCTATGGCAAAGGTTTTGTGGACCAGGTCTTCACACTACGTTGAGTACTGGGACACCGATACAAGTTCCAGCGGCCAACAGCAGTCTGCTTCTTTGATTTCCTGTCTGCTTTTGACTCATTTAGTCGTGAGTGCTCATGAGGTATACTAGAATCCGACGGTATTCCTGCCAAAACTCTCAAGGATTCTGAGGGTATACTATGAGTCCACAACAGCACGTGGTCGATAGTATGACGAATAATCTTCGATGCCCAGTAGAGTCCAACGGAGCACATTTCTGACCTGGAGTTTGCGGATAATATTGTCGAGCTAGGAGATTCTCCCGCCACAATTCTGGTAGTCCTGGTCCGGCTCGACTGCTTCTCGAAAACTACTGGCCTAGAAGTCAATTCAGCGAAAATAAAGGTTTTTTCGATTTGCTCTGGGTAGCCCGCTCAGCCGCAGTCCATAAACGGTCAGGCAATCGAGTATAAACAGTCGTTCAGATAGCTGGAGTCAGCTCTGCATATGAATGGCCAGACGAAGAATGAAGTACTGTCGAGTACTGACTATGCTCGGAAAGCGTTTCTTCAGGTCCAGCGTGTGCTATGGTCACTAAGTGAAATTTTGCCTTCGGATGAGGATTCTCGTCTTTTGTGCTTTTATCAGACCGGTGCTAAAATGCAGGTGTGAAATCCGGCTACTGCAAGCTGAAGGTACCAAGAGGCTGGAAAAGATCGATCACTGGTGTCTATTTCGATTTCTTTGTGCAGAATGACGGGAAACTCTTTCAAACCACGAAATAAGGAGGAGATTCTGCCAAACTGACCCAATCTCCGTCCTTCTTCAACGCCGCCACCTGCTATGCTTTGGCCACATAATCCGGCTATCTGACACAGAACTGTCCAGAAAAATTGCTGTGCTTCACGCCATGAATAGGATGGCTCTGTCACCTCGGAGGTCAACTGAAAACGGGGTTGAGCACCGTCGAGAACGACACTGATTGCCTCGGACAACATACGATCTACGGTCTACGATACTGGAAGGAAAACTCAATCATGATTTGTACTGACCTCATATCCAGCCATCATTCGTGGTCGGCGATGTTCCACCATGTCTATTGGGCTAACTTATCTTCTAGCAGGAGAAATTACTGTAAAAATAAAAAGTGACAATTTAAGCGACTTAGTCAGCAAACGTTTTGAGTCAGCTGTCAACTGAACTTACTATACTGCCGAACAGGCAATTGTATTCACAAATATCTAGTTACCTACTCCTGCAATGAAATAATCACCTCCTATCCCCACTGATTCTCACTGCATAATCCGATCCAGCTGTCTACACCGACAGAACGGAACGCAATTACATCATCGAATGGCTGGACACATTGATGTACGGTTCCAGAAGGCGACGAACAACGAATTTACATTTTCATCATCAATCTTGTAAAGGTCAGCCCGGTCATCGAAAACGTGATGTGACGATTTCCCCGTATAGTAATATACTTTGGATAAATTGAAGCGGCCCTACCACTGAATCTAAATGAGTATTTTTTATCCAATATATATATATATATATATATATATATATATATATATATATGTTTCACACTTGTCTGGTTTCAGACTGTGTGCCAAACAAAACATGGTACAATCGGGTAGGAGAGGGGAAGATAGTCCGAGTCCATGATTTGTTTGTGGGCACGATACTGCCAGGTTGCCCAAGCCAAGGCAGGTGGTTTTCTTAGGGATCCACAACCGGAGCCTTCAGCTATCCAAAGCCTAACCTTTAAGGCAGCGGGACGAAAAGTGGGGTCCGTAACCCACTAGGGACCAGTGACTGGTTCCTCCGTTCATTCGTCTTTCGGATGAGGCCAAACATCCTGGGTGCCCAGTGCACTTCTCCGCCAGATGCCGGTGAGCATACCGTTGTACGCCTCATACGCCACCAGTGGTTGGTTCAGAATCAGGGTTTAGCCATCTGCCTTAGACAGACTATTAGTCAGCTAACCAGATGGAGAGAGCAGGGCAATCCCTTTCGTCCTCTCACTTTAGTGGGGACGTTTCCGCCGCTAAAAAACAGTGAGTAGGACTTCCTCAGCAAAGGCTGTGTTGGACACACAGTCACTTGGGAGCATTTCGAGAGATTTCAGAACGAGTAGCCATCTCGAAACCTAAGACACCCACCCTCGACCATACTGAGACATTTGGAGGCTAATGAAACAGTTCATAGGGCGGGAGCTCAGATCTCCTCTGTGGGCCTAGCACTACCGATCACGGCAGTACAACCCGTTCTCCTGGCTTGGACAAGCGCCCCGAGAGACGCATGCACATCATCAGAGTACCATATAGGTAGGCATTTGAATCATACATATAGTTTTATGAAATTTTTGATGCTTTTGAAAACACGGCTTATATTAGTCCTGGTGATGAATTATTGAGGTGAAAACAACTTTCGGGACAAATACGGAGACGTCCGGATATTGGAAGCAATGAGGTTTATGTAAATCGATAAAAAAACTAACGGACATTTCTCACAACCAGGATTGTTTCGTATGTCCCCACCACTTATGTCATATGATGTCAGTTTGCCACAATTCATACTTCTCTTGGCTCACTTATGTTTATATGCATCTACGTTAGCGGCCTTCTAACTGGTTGCAACCATTTTCTTGAAGTAACGTACTATTTCTGCACCATAGATAACAAAGGAATTACACCATTATGATTGCCACTGCTATATACTTAATACTATATACTCAACATGCCTCATTAAGCCTAGGATGAATTATCCGTGACCAAAGTAGGAAGTATTATGGTATTCGCCGTTTTTATTGCGTAACCATAAAAGGATACAGTCAAAATACTCTACTAGCATGCTGATATAGAAATATGTGAAGTCTCCTGAAGCCTCTAGTATCCCGTGTCGAAATCTGTCACCCTCGTTTAACTTAGATCATCGACAGCGGCACTGACTTGTTTTGTTTCCTCATAGCATGACTCCGTGATGTACATCATTCACAGCGCAGCCACATTTACTTTATAGCCTTGAAGACCAAAGTGAATTTTGAATATTTCTAGTCGTAAGAAAGCTTCTACGGATTACATGAAGCGGACTTCAATACGTTAATGCTGCCAATGAAAGAAACCAGACTACGGTTTGAAAAGCCGATCGTGCTACTGTGTTTCGCACGGCTTTCAAAGTGCTTCTCAAGTTGGTCGGTTTTGTTATGTTCCAGCGTGCACTCGTAGTACACATCCGAACTAATCCGCGCTAGTTCTTTGATGACCTTTTGAATGAGGAGTGACTTACCCATTATTAACTGCATGGCCTCCAACGTGGATTAGATTGGTCATCATGTGACGCGTGCTGACACCTGGTCACAGCAGTCACACCCCAACAAGAGTATTTCTCACGCCACATAGGCACTGAGATGACCAATCAGAATGGAGTGGGTCTCTGATTGGCTGTCTCCAATGGTGACCACTTCTGACCCGCGCGACAGCGACAGTTTGCCTCTGTGTCGCCGAATCGTCTCAACCTTACAGACTCTGTGCTTCACCCATCCCCGATCAAAGGCGTGCACCACCACCACTACCACTACGCTGAATGCTACTGCCACCAGAACCCTCGAAAAATTAGGCTAAGATATAAAAACCGTGAAAAACTGTATTCTTGAGCACCACGTTACGACATTTGCGTGTCCTTGTTAAACTGTAATGGCCGCTAAAAAGCAATACATATTCGAACTTGATCTGTAATGAAAAATGAGTTACAATCGACTGGTACACTGGTGGAATATTACTGTGTTTCTTTGCTACGCAACGCACTTCGGACTGTGTCATTCAAACACTAAATTGACGTCAAACTGGATGGAAGAACGACTGTATCTACGTGCGCAATGCAAAGCTAAATGTTTGCGATTATTCCAGTCAGCCAACGAACAAGATTTGTTCAAAGTATGTATAATTTTGGCCACGGCATTTGTTTCGCAGTAGTAAAGTAGCCCTTTTCTATGCTGTCGCATGTTCACCTGGCTCGTAGACCACAGCTTTCAGAAATTTGATACCGTCAATATATCATTTTGCGATTCCTTCGTATGCACAACTGTGCTAGTTCATCCAGTATACAGGCAAAGATCAGTGTTTTACATTGTTCGCTATTACCATGCAACAGTCGGCGGTCTGCCGGAATGGATTTTTCTAATCAGTTTGCCCATACCCGAGAAGAAGGAGGATATTTCGGTTACTTTAAGGAAGGTTGATTCAAGGGAAAAACTCTAGACTAAACTATGGTGATGGTCATTGTCCGCGTAATGCGACCTGTGTAGTATCCTTGTAAGCAAAAGATGAGCAATGTAACGACACTTTATGATGGATGGTTTAGTAAATTATCAGCCTCGTAATTCGTGATAACACTGATAATGGTTTTGAGTGTCGTCGACTCCTTGTTCGAATAAATCCCCGGGGATTTTGGCTATGAAAGGCTGTACGGTGTTAAAATAGGTTTTGTCATGACAGGCACATGGAATCCGGACGCCTAGACAGCTGATACGTTAGTTTATTTGACTTTCGTATCATTTACTTAGTGTTTAGTTAGTGGTAACTTAAACTTGGTGCTCAAAGTCATCACAAAACGAAGTTCACGAAAGTTTTATTTACTACTGAGAATAAAATGAGACATTTATGACATTAGAAATTTATTCCTCTACGGGAAGGGCGAAACAATTAATTACTTCCATTACATTGGTGGATGCAGTTGCGGTGTAATTTGAACGAACATTTTAATGAGGTGACTGACAACAAATATGAATAGATTGAATACTCGCCTAAAGGTGCTCAAAGCATAGGCTTGGCTTGATATATCACGGTGAGATTTGCTTGTTTTTCCTCTAACAGCTTTATTTTTTCGCATGATAAGAATGATGAGAACGGTATTTGGACTAAGTGAGAATAGTTGACAAACAGTCTACAGTTCATTCAACGAGTCTGTTCGTAGGATGGCCGATAATTTTCGATTTACTTTTGAACTCCATAGTCTATCGCAAGAAAAGGAAAGATGTGAACTTCGTTGAGGGGAAAATTTAGATCAAACCACTAGGTAATTTTTTCCATGCTTGAAAGCTTAACTTAAGAAAATCGGATTGAAACTCGCTGTACCTAGTTTATATTTTTTTGTTCCCGTGATATCAGAAAACCGAGTCGGGTTTAGGGGAAATCTATCCCCTAGAGAATGGTTTTGCCGTACTCAATAGGAGCACGGCTAGGGCACTGAAAATTCACTGATAGTATGCTAGGAATTCTCCTCGATACATGTGGCTTGTCGTTCACTTCAAACAACCAATAGCCTTGCGCTTTTTGTGGCCGTTCGTAATGACTGCTACACTACAAGCCCTATTGAGAAAGTATGACTGTACTTTTTCTAAAGCAACCTTGAATAATTCTATCTGCAACGCCCTTATCAGTTCTCACACAAATTTCCTGTTTTGTAAGAAATTCGTAGATATCAGGATGGCATAGCTGAGGTTTTAGCTGGTAAAGCAGCCACTCGATCACCTAGACCAAAAATATCCCCCAAAGTGAATTAGCAGGAATAGACAACTACCAAAAATGCATGTCACGTTTCATGAGGTTGTCAACAAGGACAGCGTATTTGGTCCCTAACATTGTCTAGTTTTGTGGTGTTGTCTCATCGTGTCAAGCCGTTGAAACGTGGTGGATCCACTGAAGATGCCTATTGAACGACTATGTAAACCTTGTTGATGGCTTTGCTGATTACAGATAGTAGGCAGACTATATTATGTGGTACATGTCTGTGAACCGGCAGCAGTAACTTGACTGTGGTCAGACTCGTCTCAAAACGGGATAATTTGAATGGCTAGCTCAAGCAGTGGTCTGTTTCAGTTTGGCCCGACGAAAATTTCCCCGGAGAAAAATTCCTCACTATACAGAGTAAGGTACAGGTCAGTTGGGACCGGTTCTACCCACTGTGTGACTCAGACAGAAGGCCGGGTAGTGAGAATGGTGGTTTTATTTACCTAAGCTCTTTGTCCGCAATCTTTACTTTCTTCACGGTCTATCGTTTTGTGGAGTTATACTGTGGCCAGTCACAGCTATTGCCTTCACGTGTTATCAAACAAAGTTGGTTTATCTTCAGCTGATGATGTTGTTGATCTATTTGTTCTTTGTGATGAGTAATTACCTAGATTTTAGTTATCAATCAAATGCACTTCTTTAATGCCACATCGAGGATAAGGACAATGGGGATACTAATAACAATATAGACTGCGTCCAAGATGACGACAGCGATGATGATCGGGTTGCAGTCCTGATTCGGATTTAATGGATACGAAATCCTAATGATTTCTAACAATCCGAATGAAGTATTTGTACTGTGATAATTCGGTGGATTTTTCGGTTGCAAAATGGACATAGGCATCGTTTGGTCGGGCGGTTCCTGAAAAGGATACTTTTGACGAAGAGTTACCCACTTTCGGAAAACCGAAATCACTACAGACTAGTTGCCAAGTACGTGTTCAAGTGAACGATGTTGAACACACAAAAATGCATTCACGAAAGAACTACCATCTCCTCGATTCGGCCGATTCAAGCAGCAGTAGCACAAAGGTTTGACACTTGTCGACCTACTTTGTGGATGAGTGGATGGATAGATAGATATAAATACGTATAGTGTGTGGCTGGTGGACATTTTTTGTCTATCTCCTGGTCTTACCGCGGAGTCCTGATATAATATCGGTCTTATTTGTTCAACTCAGTTGGAAACCAAAGTCTCAGTGACAGGCAGACACTTGTCTGTATGAACATGTGCTTCGGATTTTGGTTGCAAAGTTCACTTGGTGCATCAGGGAGTAAAGACTTAGACCGGTGCAACCCAACACCGTGCGGTTTGCGTGGTTTATGCGCAAAGTAGTAACCAAGGTTGCCAAACCATCACACTTTCACGTGAAGGTTTTTTCGGTTCACAGGTGTGACTTTATTCGCACTTGTTCACACTCATTGTTTGGATCCAGTCACAGTGTTGAGTGATACGGACACCGAGTTGAGCTGAATGGGGTTTTCTAACCCTTTTCGACTAAGGTTTGTTTGACCCTTGTTCATTTTGTTTGGAGTAGTCAAGTGATGTGGTTAAGTGCTAAGAACAACGACTTGTTTGAATTCATTTAGATTTTTCAATCAACTCGTGTTATCGTACGTATATTTAATGTCTTGTTCTCGTTCTGTTGTTTGATTAAGTATTAGTAACAAAGGAAATGATGCTTTTGTACAAAGAAAGAACTGGTTTGTTTATTTATGGTCTTCGAACTCAGTCTTTTCGCGGCTAGTTGGTAACTGCAGAAATGGATAGCCTAAAGTCAAATCTAGAATTGTTTCAATCACGTTTCCATGTTGTTCAATTTGCATTATTTCCATTTGACATAATTCAAGTTTTTCTACATCCGAATAAATAGCATCATTCACCCATTCGGTAAAGACCATTTACAAGACATAGGAAGCATGTGGCACGAGAGCCAATAGTTGTTCTCCAAGTACTACTCATTTCCCACTGTTTTTGAGTTTCACGTTTGTCTGGGGCAACACACTGATCACGCTTTTAGACCAAAGCTCAATACAAACAAGCATGGCGACTGCAATAAGCAAATTGGCTGGACTCGTTCTGTGAACCACATTCGAGAGGTGGAAATATTGTACTGAGCTTAAATCTTAGTGTAGTTTTCTATATCGAAATTTACTTGCAAGGTTAGAATAAGAATCCAAAATATTACTTCAGTGAACTAATAACTTATCCCCCAGAATAGTAAAATAGTGAGCTGCATATGATCCTGTCAGGTGAACCGTGACAGCTATCCCAGAGTTAGTCGAATGACAAGCAGTAATGGGAGACTACGACGAAATTAGCCGGAACAATCAGGTCAAAACTTTCGAAACACAGAACTCATGAGACTAGAATTACGACCCAGACCGACTCTGTGGGAGTTCGTTCCAACTAACTGAACAGCTAAGTTGACATGTTTCCACCTCTCCCCAAAGTAAACGCACCGAGTCGTCCACAAATCCAACTAAGTTGTCTGACCCATGAGTTTCCCCATGTGATTCCATGACGAAGGGTTATGCAAATAATGATAACGCTGGACGAATGAACTGCCTCCGCGGTTGCGTAACTTCTTGTTTGCACTTCCAACATCGGCCCTGTAATCTCTGGATGGCTTGTATGAAATGAAAAACTAATCCATTGTGAAAATATGCTGAATCACGTGATGAAATGCAGATAAGATGGATCACCGGCCGAAGTCACCTTCGCATAATAAGAGTTTTGTACACACTCAGTCGTTCCACGTCAGTGAAAACTAGCCCATTGACTGAATTAAATGAAGAGCCAACTATAACTCATACCTGACAGTCGATGAGGTAATTGGCGAACACTTTCGTGACGAATTACTACTTCGAACGGAAAAAGGCTCCGCTTAGAACCACCTCTTGGGGAAGACAGTGACTTCAGCCCAAAATATTTGGTGAAATTCTCCTTGGTCAATCAAAAGGGCATGGTTTACCATTTGTGTGCTGTTCTTTTAGACACAGAAATTGCGTCGTGTTGAACAGATGTCAATATTGCGTCAAAAGCCAGTTTTTGCTGGTATCAGCGCACTCTGCTAGTGAAGATTTTTATTCCAGCCCGATTCAGTAATAAGGTTTCCTCTTTTAAAGTGACTCACGCGGATAGATAACTACTTGAAATAGGTCGTCCAAAATCGAGATCAGTGGCTATCCAAAGTGAGCTTGGTATTCGTGGAAACCCGGTGGTATTACATTCCACGGTTCATAATCACTATTACTGAATTAAAAAATGGCGTAAAATGTGAATCGTCATCAGATTACAAAATGTTCTACTACGAAACCGAATCACAACCCAGAATCACTGAGGACTGTTAAACATTTTTAACAGGACGGTTACGTTTTTTAATTTTTTTCTTCTATTACACGCTTGCGCACGAGCCCAGCGAAGGCCCACTGCATCGTAAGGGATAACCGGCAACCAGATCCTGAGACTCGAAGTGATGGAGAACCGCATAAGATCCCAATAGTTTGGGATTTTCCCAGTAGGAGCTTCCATTTACACTCCTGATACACAAATTAGATTGTTATAAGGAAATGCTGTGATGCATTTCCTTTTGGCAAAAATTATGGTCTGAATAATGTTCAAAAAATTATAATATCCATGTGAGTAATTTCATCGGGCTGCTCAGACTCACGTCTGTTGATTTTATCTTCACCATTCTTTTCAAAAAACGAATATCTACAATGCAATTTACTTAATGTCATCAAGGAACTTCACTCGAAAGTATTGTGGTGTGCCTTTGGGTCGGCGTGGTGGATTAAATGCTCTCATGAGGCACTCGCAATCATCTGCGGGTCCATTGCGCAATAAATGTGGCTCAATAAGCTGATTAGACTAACATCGAATTCGTTAATCCGCTCCACTGAACACCAGTTTACACGTTCATTTATGAGCATGAAGGGTAGAGGGAAATAGAAAACCGTCCCTTCGGGTCAAATGAATAAGGGGGTGGTGTCAGGTGGACAGCCATGCGATCAGGAAAATCCACCTTCCATTTAAAATGTGAAAAGTAAAAACGATTAACATTCTGAGGATTGATTCCATCTCAAGGGACTATTGGTGTTTCGGGTCACCTCCGGAGGTGTGAGTTTCGAGCATAAATTGGACATGACTAACTAGCAAAGACCGCGTCTATTGGTGCAAAATAAAATTAATCTTCCAGATGAGACTCGTCCACACGTTCGCATCTCCGGCTTGGCTCTGTTGTTCCAGTCGTGCACGCATTTGGTCAGGTATCACATACTGCCCGCTGAATACACCAAAATCTTTTGTGGTCACAATCCGACCACAAAATTGCTCAACCTCATCATCAAAACTATTGAAACACCTGGTGGATAACAAATTTACAATGACAATAATTACTGCATTGTGCCACTCCGATAATGTTGTCTTCGTACGGCTGCGCAACCGGAGTGCTCTTTTCCCCTCCACAGCATAAAACTCCATGGTGTATCACAAAATTTGTTTTCACTTGATGTTTTCTTAAGTGAAACGAAATCGCTCGCTTCACTAAACATTGATAAAACAATCGACTACCCAAGCAGATACTTTTCAGAATGGAGTAAGGGGGAAAATCCTTACGTCGTAGCTGTTTTCGCTAGAAAGGCAATGAAATCATCACAATTTATTCACAACGGGTTTATAAAGGTAACGAAAGGAAAAAGATGATTCTGTGTCTGATCTACGGGAAAAAGACCTATAATTTTATTTCCTTCCAGGGTGATATATTCTTTTGGTCCAAATTCGTTTCGATAGTCATTCATCCTCCACCAAGTGTGAACTGGTTGAAATGCAGCAGTTGTTACAGCTTTTACCTATGAAGGTATCGTAAGAAGAGAATTTTGATCACACGAAGCTGGTAAAAGGTTAGTAAATCAGGGCAAATCGTCTCGCGTAATTTGCAACCGTTGCATATCATTAGCTTGTATGTAGATCATCCCGTGTTTCTTTTGAGGCAGCTGATAAGCTGACGTAAACGGGAACCTGATCTACGCATATCCGTATTCTTCCATGTGACTTCATCCTCCTCGTTCTGTCGTGATTCATGTATGTATGATTTTTCTCTACTAACCGGTAGGAAGAAAGAGATACCATATGCGAACTGAACTACCGGGTTGAAATTACCGTCTAAATATGGTTGCCAGATGTGTCTCATCAGGATGGCAACGGGATGGAGAATTTCGGGACTTTAGACAAAGCCAGTCCGGTTAGGATGCAGTGAACGCATTTAGATAAGCAAATGCTACAGCAATTTTACAGCAGTATATTCATTAGACATGTGCACGCAGGACGAGGGTGCTGGAGTGCGTGAAGAAACATTATCCTCATTATCTGGGTGAGGAATTCACAAAACCATGAAGCATGTGATTGGAAATAATAGTTTTCCCGTTCACAAAACGTGATTTCGCTTTAGAGCCTGTTTCCGGACAAAATAAGCTCCGAATCTTATTCAGTTTCCAGCATTGCCGATACTCGCAATGGTTGCCCATCAATATAACACGGCCTTAGTCAAGTTAGTTCAATTCAGTTTTCATGGAACCGTGGACTTGGTTTCGATTACTACTTCGTAGTAGCATTGAATCGAAAGTGAAATCAATCCGAGCTTTAAGAGCAAATGAACAGAAAGGAAATATCTTACTGATAATAGAGTAGAAAAAGAGATGATTTAAATGCAAATGCGCCATTGATATCAGCACCTAGCTCTGCTACGTCACGTCTCCAACCATCCGATAGGCAGACCTCGTGTCCCCAAACCAGGAGCGTAACAAGTGCTACTCTGCTAGCCCCACTTTTTAGGATTTTAATAGATTTTCGCCATATTCTGAACTGACTGCCTGAACTCATCCTTGAACCACTGCCCGTATAGTTAAACAGTATGTACCGATCGAATCAATTTCTTCTTAAAACCCTTTGGACTAGAACCAAACACCACAAAAACTAGAGTTATATGAACTTGCCCTGGATCATCAGCCCAACATTTGTTCATCTATGACCAATTGATCCAGTGCGTTCACTGTACACCGCTTCCGAACGGTCAGGGGAAGGAAGAAGTAATACTGCGGATAGACAAGACCAGGAAAGCTTTTCTCTAGCTACGATGGGCTTTGTGGACCGGCACTAAATTCAGCCGTCTAGCTAGTGTGTGTAACTATTATGCCGCCGTACGCTCGTGCTCAGCTACGGCTGCCAGACCTGGTCATTGAGAGCTGAGGATACCAGAAAGCTAGAAGCATTTGATCAGTGGTGACTGAGGCTTATTTTAAAAGTAAGCTAGTGAGATAGAATATCAAACAACGGAGGTAGGAGACGGGGCCTTGAAATCGGCGAACTCTCTGTCTTCCTCCAGTGTCGTCGACTATGCTGGCTGAGTCATATCCTATTCGAGAAAGAATTAAGCAAACAAACAATCCGTCCCGAACTCTGTCCCGGATGGAGCTGTCGCCTTGGTGGCCAGCTTAAAATGGGGATCAATACGGCTGAGAAGGAGTTAGAGCCCCTAGGCTACGGTCGGTCTGTGGTGCTCACTAACGGAAGAAATATCGGATAGCCGTCTACTCCGAACTTGCTTACAATAGCCGCACATGGTCATCTACGATACTTGATATTCATGGAGCCAAATTATCCTCTAGCAAAAGAAGGTCACGTAGAAGTAAAAAGTAGGTAAGGGCAGACACTACACGTGCCCCAATCGCCGTAATCTGTTTGGATTGAGCCCCTACCTTTGGTTCCTGCCAGCTTCCACTTAACCTCAACATTGGCGATATATGGTGTTCCCAGTCTCTGCAATGCTGTGAAGGTTTCGATAACAAAATGCTGACAGTCTTCGTGAGTCTTTAAATTTTCTTTTACTTTTGAACGACCGTTTCCTGATAGAGGATAAGTCAGCCCAATAGACATGGTGGAACACCGCCGACCACGAATGATGGCTGGATATGAGGTCAGTACAAATCATGATTGAGTTTTCCTTCCAGTATCGTAGACCGTAGATCGTATGTTATCCGAGGCAATCAATGTCGTTCTCGACGGTGCTCAACCCCGTTTTCAGTTGACCTCCGAGGTGACAGAGCCATCCTATTCATGGCGTGAGGCACAGCATTTTTTCTGGACAGTTCTGTGTCAGATAGCCGGATTATGTGGCCAAAGCATAGCAGGTGGCGGCGTTGAAGAAGGACGGAGAGTGGGTCAGTTTGACAGAATCTCCTCCTTATTTCGTCTTTTGATGGCACTTCCTGCCAGTTGTTTTGCATGTCTTTCGCCTGTAAAGGCAAGCTTTCTCTGAACCATGTAAAGGTTTGCGATGTTTACATCCTGGTTAACTTCAGTGCAGAAGAGGTATCAACGGTACCTGTTACCTTGATTAAGCACCGTCACAGTGTCGTTTTATTTATAAGGCTCGCCCAAACATATTAGCTTACTAAGTCACTTTTGTGTTTCAATTTTGTGTAAACTCGTGCATTT
The DNA here is from genome assembly GCA_948099385.1 of Fasciola hepatica. Lineage (NCBI taxonomy): Eukaryota > Metazoa > Platyhelminthes > Trematoda > Plagiorchiida > Fasciolidae > Fasciola > Fasciola hepatica. The sequence goes on from CANUEZ040000019.1 coordinate 13,489,545, forward strand.
CCTAACAATGATTCACATTCAGCCTAATTTACTATTATTCACTAGCTACTGAAGGGATACCGAAATTTCTGTTTACTTCGTCGACGGAAATATCGTAGATCGTACGTCGTAACTTACACTCCACGGAAATGATCACTGCTTTTTTACTACATGCTTGCGCAGGAGTGCAATGAAACGGGTATAACCGATAGACACAGAGGCCCAATACACTGTTAGGGATAACCGGCAACCAGACCCTGAGACTTGGAGTGGAGTCACATGAGGTCCCAATAGGACAGGTGTGGTAACGATCGGGACGACAGTGGATTACTGTCTATCACGATCATCATCATTGATCAGACAGACGATAGAAGACAAATCACAGTACTCACTTTGAACAAACATCGACACCATCAATATCGTACAGCGTTGAACAGCAGGATGAGCCCCACTGACTTTCTCACCGCGTTGCGCTTAGTAATTTAGGGAAAGAATGCACAGTCTGTCCAAAAGCTCACCTCAGTTCGATCAAAATCCTGACATACTGCCAAGTTCCAGTTGATACCACTCTCTCTCTCTCTCTCTCTCTCGCTAAACAATAGGGTCTACTTTATATCTTTGGCTACTAAGAGCAGTATCAGTTTTATAAACTGTAATTCGACCTTGTGTCGGGATTTTGGGCGAACCGAGGTGATCACGAATTTTTTGGACAATATGCAAGCTGTTATGCGTATATGTCCGTAAGATAAGGAAAACAGGAAATGAAGCAGAATCTAATGGGTTTTAATCCAATCAAGACTGACTGACAAACAGGGCACGGTACGGTAGACGTGTCTTTGCCTACGTAACACCTGACCCAACAAACGAAGTCTACTAATCTGTATACGCTGTAACAGAATATTCTCTGAACTGGTACTCGATGCTCTTTTCCTAACCTCGGAGCTGCTCACTCGTTCATTTCACCCAATCTGAGTGATACTACGTAAACATCAATGGTCGAAAACCTCAAAGTGAAGAACATCTTCCGCGCACAGACTCCAAGTCTCACAACCGTACAACAGAGCTCGGTGGGAACTCAGCACAGTACACACGACCTTTCAACTTCAGTGAAATATCAAGTCGGCGCCACAAGTGTTTCAGTACAGTGTACGCCGCGTGCTCACCTGTACTACCTTGCTCCTATCCGTCGTCACTGCTATGGAGATGAGTGAGGCGGTAGACAATTGCCAGTACCTCCCCATGAAGCATCAAGCTCGGAACCGGTGACGTCCAGTCTTGCAATATCACTTTACACTTTGAAGGCGTAAAGCGCATGCAGAATGGAGCTACAGCTTTTGTGAGTCTGTCTACTGCGTGTTGGGGGATGTTCCGAGCATTCGAAGAAGCAGACAAGTTCGTCGGCTTAATCTAAGTCACAGCTTGTCACATTTTGCCAGTTCGACGCCCACATCATGAAGTTTTCGCACGGCATCCTTCATTATCTCGTTCATGACGAAGTTGAACAGGAATAGCGAAATGGGACTTCCTTGTCGAACATCACTGGTCGTTTCGAATGGACTGGTTAGTTCATCGCAAACCTTTACGAGGCCGGAAGTATAAGAGTTCAAGGACTTCAGTGGGTTTACGAAATTCTGTGGCATACCTCTGTCCCGTGAAGATCGCTGAATAGTACTGTTCGGCCAACCTAATCAAAGGAGCCCTTCAGCTCGAGGAAAACCACTGTTGTCAGTCGACGGTGTGTGTGACGCGTTTCAGGTAATTGATAGGGAGTGAAAATCTGGTCGATGCATCCTCAACCTGGGTAGAATACCGTCTGCTGTTCGAGGGTTCTGCTCTCGCAAGCCTGCGTCAGACGGAGCAGTAAAATTCGGGCTAATACCTTGGTAACTGTAGAAATTAAACTATTCATACGATGATTACTACAATCCTTGCTCATTCCTTTCTTGAGGAAGAAGACTATCAATGACCGGCTTCCATGATAACGGAATACGCTCCTCGCTTCAAATGTGACGGAGTCAGATGTTAAGTAATTTTATCGAGGCTTCTCCATCAAGTTAAAGGTACCGGAAGACAGACTGCTTTTCCACGCTTTAGTTATCGAATGCTCGAATCGATTCCCACCTCTTGATGGGGGCTCAACTGGAGGAATCGCAGTTGTTTGGTGCCGGAGTATCTACGTTAGCACACGGCCAACTAAACTGCTCCCTGAAGTAATCGGCCCAACCGTCCAACCTTTGCTGTTTGGCATGAATAGGCTCTCCAGTTCTATCGCATATCGTTCCACTGACCGGGATTCGCAGTCCACCAGTGTCGCGAATACGCCTAAACAAACTTTGACTGTTACCTGGAGCAGCTGCTATTTCCATTTCCTCGGCTACCATGACCCACCAATTTTCGCGATCCTTCTTAATGCTTTGTGTAACCTGTCTTTGTAGATGTCTCCGTATTCTATTCATCTCCTTACATTGTGAGAGCTGATGATTTTGATCCATTAGATTCACTGACTCTTGAGAAATCCCGTGTCTCTGATAGACATCGGACCTAGGACCGCAGGTGTAACCTGCTGCCACTAGCAAAGCCCATTTGATAAAGACCCAGTGCTCATCTACTTTACTGTTCGTCGCAGTTCCTAGCTCACGTGATAGTTTCTGTTCATAACTGGTGGGAAAACTTCTGGGTCAGAGAATTGTTGTACGGCTAACGGAGTTGGCGGTTTGCGTCGATGACCATGAAGCTTGGGCGATAATCGCATTAAAACGAAAGCATGGTCCGACTCCAAGTAAGCAGACCAGCAGAATCTACAGTTTTGCACAGAACCGCACAAAAGATAGCTTATTAAATTATATTTATATTTATTCACCGATAACTCGGTACGAAGTACAGGAGCGTGGTGCCATGCAAAAATATGAAACAAAAATAAACGTGGATTCACGGGGGAAATCTATCTGAGGTTCGAACACAATTTGTCACAACATATCCACCACAAAACATGACCTCGAGCTAACATCGGTAGATACGGTGCCGTGCTATGGCTTGACCTCCACGTTGTCATTTCCATTCCAAGCAAGCTCGTGGGCTGGATACTACCCGGTTGCCCAGACCGAAGTAGAGGCTTGTCTTAAGGGGCCCTTCTCCCAGCCTTTGACCAGAACGTCTAACATAAAAGGCGGTAGGACGACATGAGGGTCTCGTAACCTTCTCGGAGTCGGTGACTGATATTTCAGTTCACACTCCCTGCAGTATGATCAATCTCACTCAGAGTACCTATAAAGTTAGAGCGCCTTGTCACAGTGTGAGGCGAGCTGTGTCGAAAATTTGTACTAGACAGGTAAACCAATTTTGTGCACAAAACTGCAGAAGCCTAGCCCCGTTATATGAACGCTCAGCGGGTAAGGCCCAAAACCGACCTAAACAAGTTTGTGACACACTAAGTCTGCCATCTTGTGCACTAAAATCACCTGCGAGCACTACAATGTCAGAACCTTTGCTCCTGCTAACGAGAGTGGTGAGTTTGTCTTAGAACTCATCCTTCTACATGTCAAAACTGCAGTTTGTTGGAGCGCGTGGACAGATTACAAACAAGTTCCGTCTAACACAGCTGTCCTTTCGAACGCCAAATGACCCCTGGAGTCTTAGCACATAAACGACTAATAACCGGGATCCAGTCCAAAAGGACAGTCTCAGCCTTGTCAGTCAAGACTATTCCTGCACCGCAATGACCCACAGCTCTAGCTACTTTGTCTCCTGAAGTGCGCAGGAAATACAATGATGAGAAATCAGGAGCAGTTAGCTGAATAACGCTGCTCGAATCCTAGATACGCCTTTCACTTGCGCAGCAGCCATCCATCTTCAGAGAGTCTGTTGAGTGCGCTATTCATGCCTGCTGACCAGCCTGCATGAGAGTACGCACGATAAAGAAGCCGAGATTCAGAGACTGGAAAGGCTTGAGAAAGTGTGGGTTATGAGACTGAAGACTGTTTACTGCATCATTTGACAAAGAGCCGTTGCGAGTGTTGAGCTTGGTACCAGTGGGAGCGTTATGAGTATGTAGAGTGGTAAAGAGAGACGGTTGGAGACAGAAGACAAAGAATGAATAAAGTAGAGGGAACTATGAGAAGTAGTCCACTTATCACTGCTCACCCCATTCGACGTAACGAGCAGTGTGGTCCTGATTATTCTGCGTGAAGACCGATGCAGTATGGAATTGTTTGTATTGATGCAGTTTGTGGGAGATTTTGGACGGGTACCGCTAGAGTGTCCTGAAGTCTCTGAGCAGGAGGACGATTAGAGTTTTCAACCAAAGCCTTAAGTTCTTACAAGAACCTGTTCGCAAGGCAGTGGAGGTGGCTAAGTGAAAGCTTATCCGTTTAGATCAATTATTCTTCCACTGATTTTGCCGATTGAGTTGCCAGCTCAAATCAACCCCCAACCCGGAGGGCCAAGAGACTGCTTCGTCTGTCCTCCACCCACTGACCTCTCAGGTATGACTGAATCTTCGGCTTGAGGTATAGCTCGTTGGGTAGCTGAGGCTTGCAAGCCATCACACCACGTCCAGGTGCAGTCCCATTGCGACATCACACTAAGAAGTGACAGCATGTTACAGTCAGAACTAAACAAACCATAATCGGCTTTCAATAATGATACTCACTGATTAAAGTTTAAGTTAGTATAAAAGTGCTTAAATGCAGTTTTTGATCGTCATTCATCATTGTTATCCCCGGACAGACGGACCTCGCGATTCTAATTAAATAGTAGAAGCACTTGCCAAAATGCAAACATATCAGTCAGTTCAGCTGTCAAAAATCACTTGGTTCAGAACATTTTCATGAGTAAATATCGCATTTGGATATGCCAATATGGCTTCAGTGAAACTACCCATTCACTGATCAAAGTTTATCCACAAAACTAAGTTGATTTTTCTCCTAGTTACTGACTCAGTTTGACTTGGATCTCTGTTCATTTCGACAACGTACCGAACGTATGCTTTTGTTCTGTGATCCTTCCGTGTGTTTGGGCAATGGGCGACAGCTGACCCAACTGTCCGTCAAACACAACAAACGCACAACGGGAACAGATGAGATGATTAGCTGAATATGGACCTATCCGACCGGCTCGCGGCATCGCTCACAGTGATGGTCTTTTGTTTTCCATCTGCCTTGCCACACCCCTTGAGACCAACTTGGAACACAATATCACGTATGTCAGTTACCAGTCACATTACCAGGCCGGTTGACACGATGTGAAGGTGACCGGATAAGGCCTAATAACCCGAGGGGAGAAACCAAGGAGGATGGTGTGGAGCAGCGGAGCAGCTTCTACAGTTTCGGGCAGCCCGGGTCTTGTGAAGTTGTCATAACGTTCCGCGAACTTTCTCACACCGTCTACACATTGTTCCGCCTCCCCCCCCCCCCCCTACACAGAATGATACGTGTTTACGTGTATGTGTTTCTAAGGTTCGTAGTGAATAAGAGTCGTCTGTGTACCTATTAAACAGACCGGGTGACCGATGAACTTTTGCGCTTCTCCAGGCGTGTGTCCATCTTCCGTGTAGACCGGGTAGCCAACACTAAGACTACCATAGCTGCTGCCACCGGCGTGCTGTCGCTGAATGCTTACCATGTTTACGACTGGTATAGGGCGGCTTCATTATCGCTAGCACTATGTTAGCCTGACTTTCCCCTTGTCGATTGATCGGCAACATCTCTGCTGACCATCGGTCTCGGATTCATTAGGTTTGTCATGTTCCGCTGATAGCGCTTGACGTTTCACTGAGGAGTGCATGACTCGATTCACACACGCACACATAGAGTGTGTTGTCGATTAAGGATGCAGGTGTGAAAAACAACAATTAGTTGTTCTATTCCCCCTCCCCCCCCAGCACACGTGTTCGCATAAACCAGAGAATTCAGTACACGTTTGTGATTTACAGCTTCATAGACTGGTTCTGTCGCGAAAGCACAAACTAGATGAGACAGAGCCTGGAAAAAGCCAGCTCAGACAAGCCCATACTAATATAGAGAACTAAGCAACGGCAGCCAGAAGAATTAGAGTCGACCAACAGCGATATCTTGGGCCAGTTCAGAGTCTCAATAATGTGGGAGACACAAATTCACGTTTATTTCTCGTGATTGTGGAATGAAGCAAAAAACATCCTCCTCACAAGACGTGGTTGACGCCGTGTTCCGGCTTTGTATCTGCACACTGTGGGCGCTTAACAGTAAAGGCCAAACTCTAAAAATAGATTTGAGTATGTTGTAATCACGAACGCATTGCTGACCTAATCATCGTGATCAACAAAATGCACAACAACAACAACACCCGAATTATGATTGTACGACGGATTACAAAACACGTGTTTCATTGTGCTCTCCTTCGCTCACAACTGACAGAAACACTAACGTTCTTGTTGGAGAGAACATGTATCCAAAAGTTCCACTCTATCCAGCACATCAACGAACCGTTTTGCAATTTTACACAAAGCAATTGTAAGTAGTATGACCGAACAATAATTGTGCGGAAAGTTGTTAGCAATAATTTGATGTCTGATAGATCGTTTTCTGCCATCGTACGTGATTTTCACAAGCCCTTTGAACGCAATACATTCCAGCAGACAGCTGCCAGGCTTGATGATTGCACTTCCCATGCAGCGAATTCTGCCACAATTCATTTATTTAGAAAACACAACAACGGACAACGCGTTACTCAGATACCAGTAATCTGATATCTTCATGTCAGTTTAAAAGGAGAAAACTGATGTTCACTACATTTGCAGTTTTTCTTTTCATGTATGCGTGCAAAGGTGACAAAGATGAGGAAACTGTAAGGTGAAGGTGACCTTTTTGAGCCTCAGTGGAACTTGATCCAGTAGGTGAATACTAGCCGATTTACCATTCATCGAGTACATTTTTTTAGTGTGTCCTCGCATACCAGTACTTTTCACTGTCTGGAGCAGCCGTATACGGTTTTAGAAGTAGAAAAGCCATGCCCACGATGATTCACTCGAAAAATCAAAGTATTTTTTGTACAAGCCATCCGCCTCTTTGAGGACGGCCGAATTTCAACTAGATCCTGATGAGAACACGTAACTTTCGGTGGAATCTGTATGGGTGATTATAATCAAGTTGTACAACTAGTCGAGCACCACCGTGTGAAAATTCCACTGCTTGACTCATCTAAATCTGAGCTTTTCCTTTGAATTTGCGCGAAGGCCTTTGTTGTTCACGATACCACCAAAAGTTTTAATGGACTTGCTGGAAAGGAGAAAAAAACCCTAATTTTCGACACCACATAAGCAACGGTATGCTGCAGTTGCGCATAACCGTCACATTAGGAGTATTCAAGGACTCAACTCTCAGACATCCAAGGCAGGTTTTCATGGAGATTTAATCTTCAGAACGGACCCTCGTGGTCGACAGGCCACTGTGATAACACTAGCAAAAAACTGACTTGCTCAGAAACCTCGGTCACATCCATTCACTGTCCGGTACACTCATCAGCAGAAATTTAGAAATTTTTCGGGCAAATCTCAAAAGATATGGCAGTCAGTGATTAAAGTTTACCTGGTTCATTCTGGTCATTACCCGACCCCCACTTGCTTTGCCGGTCTACTTTTGGTTTACCTTAGCGCTCTTCCGTCCCGCTCCAACTTACATTCTCTATCAAATTGTCCAAGGAACGAAGTAAGTCGTCAATTCTATTCTTATTATGACCGGTCCCGAGGATTTAAGCGTCGTCTGGTACTTAAAAACACGTGGCATGACAATCAAACAATCTGTCGATTTATCCCTTCTCTTTTCGGACCTGACAGAACCGACGCTAGATTGAAACCGAGAATTGGGTCGGGGTGTGGGGTTCCAGCTCCCGAGACGTAAGACCAATTAGTCAAAGTGCTTGCGAGCATCAAACACCTCAGCCCCCCTATACGTACACACTCCAAACATCCGAATTTGACCGACTCGAACAGCCCAAAGAGGTACTCCTACGTTGTTTGGTTGTGTCTCGTGGGTGGTGTTATTTTGCGGCGAGGAGATTTCAGATGCAGCACGAACACCTCAAATTACTTGCCTCCATACCTTCAGTATTCCGGGGGTTTCACACGCGCTCGTCTTCGAATAGCAGTAACTGGCATACTCACATTATGAGTCATACAAACCTGCGTCTCGATGTATGATTAATCGACTTCTCTGATTTTACTGCTGCACTACATGCAGAATCGTATGTACACACACAAATAGGCACACGCGACGGACCGACGCACATGTAGCTCAAGGTGACTGTGCGGGTGGGCACGTGGATAAAACGGAGAGACTATGGCGGTGGTGGGAGCAGCCAGAGCAGCGGCAGCAAAATTCTAATCCTCGGCTTTTCGTTTTAACCGCGTACTTACGGTACTCGGAAAGAGCCCATATTCGCAATTTGTTTAGGTCGCACCCTAGGCCAAAAGAAGTTCCTCAAAGGTGTGAACAGCACAGCTGATGCGACCGGTTGATAGGCAGACGTGTTGCTAGTACCAGATAGAGATTCCGGTGGAGTCGGAGGTTGTCAATACCAGTCATATGTCATAAGGTCGTAAACAGTCCGACCAGTACTTGACCTCGCGTGATTTCAAACCAGGCGGACTAATTGTGTTGTTTGTTTGGACAGCAATTTATGCATAATTTTGCCTAGATACCAAAGTGACATTGTTATCTGTCACCAGCCCAGTTACCGAATCACTATTCAAAGAAGTGCTCATGTATGCAGCTGAAGACAAAGAATTGCCCCACTATTTGACGGTCTTCCGCTTCTATCAAATCGGTTCGAATAAAATTCAAAAGAAATGCCTACGGTTTTTCTGACTGTAAACCCATCACTAAGCCATAGTAAAACTTATTTAAAGAATCCGACAATGCTCTGCCTGTATTTTTAGGGACCAGTTTATCCTTTGGCTATGATTTATATGCATCTTTAAACTAAAATTGGTCTTAAAGAAGTGATGTGAGATTCGTACATTATAAGTGAAAAAACACAATGAATTATTCCAGTTAAACTCAATCAAAATAGACTGGATGTTCGCTTGAGATGCTACGCATTTTACCGCCAGCTGCTTCTGCTTTGAGTTTACGGTATGCACGCACTTTTCACTTGTGAAACTGAGTAATTTTAACCTTCGAAAGTTAGGCTATTTTTGTTCGCGACAGACTTCGTACTTCTGTAGCAAGATGGAAGTAATATGACTAACGGAATAGGAACCCTTTTCGTGATTATCGTTTATCATATATATATATATAAATATATATATATATATATATATATATATATAACAATTAAATTTCACCTTGGTTGTGGGGTATTAAAGAAACCCTTCCGTGTGAGTAGTATGGCAGTTTATCTAGATGACAGAACAAAATTTCCCCGGAAGTACACGACCGGTTTTGCGGTTATTGCCGCTCATCAGGTATGCGTACCCGGTACTCTTCCGCCCAATCATCCTTATACTTGAGCAGTCCACAGTTGATTTACAGCTGTTATCTCATTTGAATCGAATGGAGCGTGCGTGGACGAGGAGTCCATTTTTAGAATCACCGTGAGCTTCTAAAAATGGACTCCCCGTCCATGCACGCTCCAGTTGATTCAAATGTGAATACAGCTATAAACCCTTCCATGCACTGTTTTCGCAGCAAATTGTTCAAGTTCAGAGACAGATTCACAATACAGCAGAAATTTTCACGGGATCAATGAGTTTCCGAGAACCATCAGCAGATCACTCACCTCAGCATGTAGGATACATATTTTAAGCTTCAGGGAGCCACTGGCATACCATTTATGAACGAATATGGCCTACTAATAGCATAACATTGAATTTTAATTCATCGGTGACATTTCCAAGGTTCAATTTTCTCTGGAATAAAATGATTTTCCATATGATTTTATTCGTTTGTCCGTCCAACTTGGCGTTTGGAATACGAACTCTTCGCCAACAGCGTACAAATCCACGTTATCAGTTTGTTGCAACTGGACTATCGGAAGAAAGCATCATTCAAATTATTCAATCACAGGAGAAATGTCAACTACACAACTAATCCACGCAAAGTAATTATTCACATAATTAATCGGTTGATGTTCCCCGGAAAAAGCGGTTCATCCGGTCCAATCTATGGTATTTCTGTCAAGGTCGAAGGTTTCCCAGTTGTGTATGATTATTCAAATTCGGCTAACAGTTGTGCATTTCGTCCGCTCTAGACCATGAAACTATTTTACCTGAGCTAGCACAATTGGGACAGTTCTCATTCAGAGCAAGTCCTGATCGAGGCCGACAAGCTGACAGGAACGGTTAAGTTTGTTTTAACGGCGGCAAATTATTCATCAGTTACCTCGTGGCACTGGTCAACAAAAAGAGATCCAATTCAAACGGGAGTGGTTTTCAAGCGATAATCAGATTTCTTTTCCCGACCGATCCCCTTAGTTCGACACACCATATCACTGATCAGATCAAACTGTAGGATCAATACAGTGTGTAGTTCGAAAAACTGTTCATCGAAATCGGTTTAACTGAGTGTTCATTCAGACTCTGGTTGGAGGAAAATACTTGCGCAATCCGTAATTCCGATTTCTGAGTAATTAAATTCGTTATTCCTCAATCTGGTTTTGTTAGCCATATGTTGATCTGGAGAATAAATTGTTGACTCACTATCTTAAATCTAACTTACCTTTTTACTTGTACACGGCTAGCTTCCGAGAGAGAAAAAGCCGGCTTCAAGTATGTCTTGAATGGAAGGGAACTTGTCATGAAGAATCTTGAGAATTCGATACGAAGTGGCGTACCCAGCTTCACCCGGCCTTTTGTTCGACGTAGTAGCTCTAGCCCAAGCACAGCCAAGTTCTACCTATTGGGCAACAGGAAGTTTTTGTGTTGGTAGCCGGTGACCGGAAGAGCGGTTCGTACGCCTTTTCGGCGATAGTCCGCCAATCCGGGATGCCCAACGCGTCCTAGTGATCTTGGTGCATGGTTACCGGTGGCTCCCTAGGAGCTCGTTCGCCATTCGATGGAAGTCACCTGGACCCAGGGGTTTATGCAACCCTGCTGATTGGACGGCTTTCCTCTATAGCCGTTGGATCCCAGTAGATCTCATCCGCCTACGCAAGAGTATCCGTCTTCGCATGTTGGGAGCAGTCTTACCGAGGCTTTCAGGCGTTGGCTAACCTCAACCTGGTTTGGCCCGCTTGTCGAGCGGTCTGCCGGGGTGTGGCCGCTGATGAGTGCCCCAGCTTCGTGGAGCTGCAAATGAAAGTTGGGCAGGTGATGGAGATCAAAGAGATGAAAGATTCCCCGAGGGGAAGGACAATCTACCAACTCAGAGAGGCTACTCCCCTCAAATAACCCATGCACCCCTAAACCTAACCACCTCGAATTGTCAAACAAGCTATGTCGCTCATCTGTTCAAAATTGTTGGTTTGTCACTCCCAGTAGTAACTGAGGGCTAGATCTCCACTTGACGCTAACCGTCCGACTAGAATAACTTCACCAGCTCGTGGTACAGAAATTGTTTTTATTGAAAGATATGACTCAGAAAACATGACGAACTCGATGAAAACTTGGACGCACAGATAGAAAGTAACAACTAACACTCACTGAGAAGGAAATGAACTAATAATTTCAATCAGATGTACGATCCAAAGATATATATGAAATATTTTTACTTTTACGTGAGGGATGCAATCTCTATAATGGGTTATTTATGTCTGTTACGGTCTGTCATTAATATTAGGTGTTACAGTTTGATACAGTGTTATATATGTCTATCCGATAATTAAATGACTTTTTCCTGACTTTATTGAAAACCAAAGCACATCTATCTTTTACTCGGTTGGCTTGTCTTCCCTTTGTTGGATGATCACAGTGATCGTCTGTACTGCATGGTTTTATCTCCCCTCTCACCTTCTTTCCGACCCTCCCATCTCAGCCAACGTGGGTTCAGACTTCAGCTCAGTGGAGCTTGTTGTCTAAGTGTTTTCGAAACAATTCCGAACACTGCAGTTCAGAGGTAAGTGCTTCTGTGAATCTCACCGGAGAAAGTCTCATTCTTCTTCCATCTTATGTTAGCATCAGGAAGAATGATGTACTGTCATTATCAGTTCTGTATTTGGTACCTGCTTCACCGTGGTCAATCTGGTTCCACACCTGGAATATCACTATCGTCTATGTGGAAGTGCTTATAGATTTTGAATTCATAGTGGTGCATAGACCAACATCTAGTTTACTGATGCTTTGTGAAAGCTTTTATTGCACAAATAAAGTCTCGCATGTTCCTTTCATATCTATGCACGATTTCGTTATTGCAGCTCTACTTCGTGATGTTTTGAAAGTTAAAATACAATCGGGGCTAACTATAACAGACTCTGGTGGTGCCACAACACTTTTGAATATTCGCAATGAGATATCTATAATAGGGGAGACAAAAATGAGCTTACTTAAAACAACTTACAGGAACGTTTAAGACGTGTTAAAACACATTTGAATTAAATGCTACCTAAACCCATTTCATCTACCAAAGAACTTTCAACCCCTATAGAATGATTAGGAAATAAACTGCTGAAGCGCAAATTCCATTGTGAGCTTCGTGCATATTACACTTGAAAGATTTAACACAGACTTCATGGAAACATTTTTCTTTCTCTCTATTCATTCTAATCGATTTTAGAATACGCTTAGCCATGCCAGACATCTAGTCACCAGCAGACGGACAGTGAGTCTCTCACTGCCCATTTTAGAGGTGACCAGCAGCCCCTTCACAGACAGTGGAGAGGGTACGCTAACTTAGACCCCTGGCACAGAAAGTAAACAAACCATCCGGTCGTCTCTGATGCACAATGTCGTCCAAAAGCAAACATCATAACTGGTTCACATTACACACTTCAAGAAGTTGGTTTGACAGAATCCCTGGCAAGGGATGGTGGGCTTCGGGCAGAATCGAAGATGTTTTGGCAGGCCATAGGGTAAGGTGTCAAATGCTCACGCGTGTTTGCTTACTTGACCTTGGTTGCACTGTGGTGTAATCAACACGCATGTGCATTTCCATCGGTTGTATTGAGGAAACATACAAGGAGTAGTGGGTTTTAGCATTGAACAGCGGACAGTTATGATGGTCTGATTAGCCATGTGCATCACATCGGTCCTCTAGAGAATTCTCTTCACGAACCGGGAAGCACGTATTACCCAAAAGATGAATAGCTAATTGATGGGTTTGTGGGTGTGCGAGTGTGTGTGAAATCAATAAACATGCAGTTCTGTTTATATCATTTTTATAGTGATGAGAAGCGAGCAAGTAGGTTTCCCTAGTCTTGCATGAGACATTCGGTTACAAGAGAACCCAGTTAGTAATACTTAATAAAAATATTTAGTTCTATTTCAACAAAACCACATTGTTCAATTTAAGTCTTTCTCTCTCTGCCCTCGACTGATTTTTTACGAACCAAAATTACACATTACTCAAGTGCTTCACAGCGTGCGATGGACCTCCAAAAGAATGCCTATCCAGTTGTTCGGTAAGTCACATGACACATTTCAACTCAGATTGATTGACGTGATAGTTGTTGTTGCTGAAACAAAACACCGAACTGTCGTGCTTCAGATGAACTGCCACTGCCGACCGTGGTGGTAGTCTCGATACTCAGCAGGTGAGACAGTATCATCCAACAAGTCTGATCTCATAACCATTATTTCTAAGCCCACAAGAACGATCTAAAATGGTTAATATCCCTTCCCAATGGTTTTTCCTGTCAATATAATCAACACATGAAGCTCACAAATTATTTTTGCTGTTATAGTGTTGTAGCTGAAACTGCACAATTGCTTTTTGTAGAAATGTGTTAATCAGTTCGTATCCGGGATGTCTCTGCGTTTGTGTGCAAAGTTTTTTTACACGATCACACTATGCACACAGGCAGGAGCTGGGTGACAATTATGTGTGGATGGTCAGTAAACTAATTAGCTACCGTTTATCAGACAAGGTTTCGTCTCACCCGCAACTTACACGTGCCGCTATATAGTCCTAAGTGCACCAAGTCAAGTAATTTTGCTATCCCCATGGACGAGTACGGTTGGATTATGTTCACACACCTCGCGTCTATGCCTTTGCGAATGGCTAATTAGTACCAGAATCGAATAAAGAGGTGCGAACCTTTGCTGAAATTAATTGGTGTAAGCTCAGAGTATCTTTATCCATAAGTCTGTCTTTCTGAAAGTGTGCATAATCAGGGTGATTCAGGATAAAGCGAAGATTATGATAGTGAAGGGCAGTGACTGTTTAGCATGTCAGTTGGTTATTGGGCGTACTTACGTACATACATACTTACATACACACATACATACATACGTACATACATACTTACATACACACATACATACATACATACATACATACATACATACATACATACATACATACATACATGCATACATACATACATACATACATACATTCATACATACATGCATACATACATACATACATACATACATACACACATACATACATACATACGTAAGCACGAGTCCAGATTTGTCAAAATTTGCCTGACGGAATATATTGTCGCACTGACTTACTGTTTGCTAGACTTCTGTGTAGTATATGATAGCATAGGGCTGAAATATAGAATCACATAAACAAAAAACTGTTAACCTCGGCTCTGCTGTCATATGTGAAAATTTGGAACATTGAGACCTTGTTTATCATGACAAATATGCTTCAAGCTTGAAAGTTCAAACTCGGTAAAGGTCGAAAATGACCAGTTTTTAAAACTGTCAAGATCGAATTCACCGTCGTTGGTTTCATTAATAATAAATGAACGTCGATACTGTGAGAACTAGTATTTTACTGAGCTGTAGATCATTTCCGTGCTTATCAAGCCAAGCACATTCGACGATTACTTTAGTGAAACAATCATTTCCCGTAGTAAATTTGAAAAGGGAAGTCAGAATCCGTTACTTGATTACTTTATTACCATATCGCCTAACAGTAATTACACAACCGGAGTTTAGCACATTGGGAAGAAACTGTCAGTTTATTTGCAATGCATGTTCTGAACACGAAAGTTTTAGGGGAGTAGTAAGCTGCACGTCGATTTTGTTTATTCGACGACAAACAAGCAGCCAATACCACCGCTCGACTAAATAGCAGTGAGATAAAATTCCGACAGTTCATCAGACACGGGTTTCTGCGACAGTCAACGAAAGTACTCATTTTGGTAAATGGATACACGTTTTTTGTTTCATTCCTGTAAATCACGAAGGCATTTTAAGATGCAGTGGGTGAAAATCCATTGCGTCCTACATAGAAAACCATATTTACTTTATTTTGATGAAGCAGCAAACATTTTCCATTGGGTTTCTATAAGTCTTTGTGAAGGACCAAGAAGCTGAAGAAGCTGTCATTTTTGGGTTGGTCTACAGCTAGCAGTATATGCCCAACAAAGGTTATCAAGTATTTCAATCGAGAGAAGAATTTAACTGCATCGTTAATCGTTTCAGCTACACATTTACTTTTGATGATTGAAGAAGAGATTAACGGGATTCACAAGAACGTGACTCGTGGTAAGAAATTGCCAGAGAAACTCCTTCCTCTAACTCGGATGCCTCAAAGCCCATTACGTCTGTTAATATGGCCAGTGGTAACTCATCGCCAGCCTTGTCTAAAGGCTGTTATCAAAAACACTGCAGACCACACGGAATTCAACGGACTCAGGATGAGTGTTCCTGATATAAGTAGTGTTTGCGCCTTGTACGGATGACAGGAAAACATTTTCCATCCATACACCATTTGTCCTTGTTCTGAAGGCTGTCCTTGACTATCCGACAAAATAACTCCCTACGAATCACTTTGTGATTCTTAAAATAGACCCTTCGTCCACTCACTCTGATTCAAATGAGATTGCAGTAAGATAAAAATTTTCAATCTGTCAGATCAGAAGTATTTCTGCGAAGACTACGTCCCTTCAGTGTAATGAGTCAGGTCATGCCTAACATGTGAATGTATGCGTTGTAGCCGCGGGCTTCTATTCCCTTTTTTAAGTGCTTCTACAGTGGTGAAACCATGGACACCCTAAGGGTTCATTTTTTGCGTTGGAGATTTTGTTTTCAGCGTTGAAGAAATAAGTTCATACACTTTGCTCACAATGAACTTCGGAGGAGAAAATGGTGCACCTAGTAGAGCGAACAATGATTCGTTTGATGTACTATGTGCCTAAGAGGATCAAATGAGTCACTGAGAATAGAGTGTATTCAAAATATAATTAACCAGTGAATAATGTACAAAATACTACACGGTAAGAGTTTCCACTTCAGCCAATACCCCTAATTTTTCCACTTTTGATTTACATTCTCTATGTTTTTGGGTAGATGGTGTAAACGAAATAACGAACTCACTAAATCATCGTGCTCTGAGAGGATACGTAACTAGTAATGCCTTTGTATTTATTATTCCAAATCGAGTAGGTGCAGACAAAATAAAACGTTAGTGTCCCCGAATCCAACGTTTCACGAAGGGGGCGGATTAATTCGAAAAACCGCGCTGTCGAGGGATTAACAACACCATCTGTGTATACATACATCTACTGACTAGTTGTCAAGCAACCAGCCAGAAACTAAAATCGTGACATGCATGATAATTGTTGCTAGGAGTTTCTTTAGTACTGGGTTTGTCCTAATTGGACTATGACTGAATTATGAACAATATAGATATTATTAGTGTAATGTGTGTAAATGCAAAAAGAGACGATTTCGTTCTTCGAAGAAAGGAACAGCAAGATGAGTTTTTGTAATTTATCAACATTTGTGGACAGTATATCTTCCGATAGACACTGTTATCCATCAGCATCCGAAAGTAATCTCTAGGTTCCACATGCAATTGCTGGTTATATTATTACAAGTAGATTTTGTTATCAAGAAAATAGGACAGAACAATAGTTTCCGTAGAACGGAGTAAAGGAGAAGAGGATGGTCGTATTTGGGTTCACATACATAGAGCTGTGCTGTTATTACTATTATTATTATTATTATCATTATTATCATTATGATTGATGCTTTAGCGAACCGGCACCAATTCACTTGGGTGTCCGGGATGGAGGAATAAGTTGAGCTTATTTAACTCCAAAATTACATATTGCATTGTACTTCAAAGTTGTCACAGTCACCTTATAAGCACTTTCATGAAGATTATTAATTTTAGTCACTTTTACTCCGAGAAAACCGATTGATCAGTCACATGATGGTAGTGTTCATATTTGCGGACTGGACAATACTGTCACTACAGCTACTGATTCCTTTAAAGCCATGTTATCTGTTTGAGACTGGCTTACCAACCGACCCTTATGTACCCACCATGTTTGCTTCGTTATTTGCAAATGGCTGGCAGCCGTCAAGGGATTTGATTATGAAATTGAATATACACGCTAAAACGACTGTCACTCGCTGTGCTTAAAAGTTTCAACAACAAAAAATGAGCGCTGTGATCAGTTATATCGGCGTATAGATGGAAGAATCGCACTCGTGCGCTACTGGCATGTTCAATATTCCCCCCTGTCCGCTAAAACCAGTAGTCCTCGAAAAGGTTTTTGTATGATAAGCCTCTATACCAACTTTGTCCGTCATTATGCAGTAAACGAGAGACAGCATTTGATCACTACCTAAGACTCATTCAGTGATCAACCCCATTTGCCCTACTGAACTCCGTGACTAATCACCACCATCATCATCATCGTCATCGTCATACCAATATATATATATATAATATATATATATATATATTATATATATATATGTATATTATATATATATATATATATATATATATATATATATATATATATATATATATAATTCCTCCGCTCTCTGCATTTCTCATTCCGTCAGTCAAGAAGGCGGCTGATTGCATACAATACCATTAGTTTTATCCCGTGGCACCGTGAACGGCAGGAATAACCACGTTATTCGCGAGATTATGGAATAATTGATTTAGACTCACTTGTATCACATGTACAACCAATACACAACCAATACAGTGACTTGGCTTCTTAGTTGTTAAGTCTTCCGTAAGTGAACACGTACGTAGGGCAGAGCATTAGCTTTCTAAATTATGGCATTGTCTACGAATACGATAATACAGAACTGATTAGCATAATCCTTTCATGTGTTTTTGTTACAAATTATGACAACGGGGAAAGTTAGGTTAAATCGGAATTAATTTTATTCCGCGCACCGTGTAACAATACTCCACAGTGAAAAAGGCGATCTTATTCATTCGGTTGCATCAATTACAATTCACTGTGCTGGGGAATTGACATGTTTTGTAGTCTGCCCACCAGGCCCCATGTGTCCGTGTTCCTTGAATCGGACAGTGTATCACACATTCACATTATAATGACCTCAATATCGTAGTCTGTAGTCTACTTGCCCATATACTCGCACCTCGAGATGTCGTTGCCGTCGACAGTGAGGGGGAGAGAGACCGAGAGCGTGAAATTTTGTGTTTACCTCCTGCTGCGATGAGTGCTACTGTTGATCGTATGTCGACCTCCAACCGCGGGAGAGACAAATTTCAATACCTGACGACGACGACGACGACGACTGTGCGGTTCACACCCCTCGTTGAAAGACGCAGGCCGGAAACGACTTGGAGAACAGCAAGCACATTGGCACTTACTCTTCCGTTGAAATTTACTGCTCTCCATTCTCTCGTTAGATGTCACGGGGTCAATGACCCCAAAACACGTGATGCATCGAGCGTGCTTGTCGAACGACATCTATTCCCACCGGCTGCTTTTGATATTTGGCTGGGAAATACATTTGTACTGGTGGCACATCTGAATATTCTCCCGCTCTGACAATCACACATACGTAGGTGCACACACAAGCATACATGGACAGCGTTCATTAAAATCCCACTCGCAAAAGGATCACTTTGTTCTCGTGATCACTTCACACTTATGACAACCTTTCGACATGAGAGGAAGGAACTTGCATCTGGTGTTCACAACTTCATGCATTACTGATTTGGGATAATTTATTGTGATTGATGGGTGATTCTCATTTCGTTAGGTTCCCCGAAAAGTGCAAGCAGTAGTCATGATGGAAGATTTTTCGGCTGTCAAGTTTCAGCAAAACTGTACAGGGATATCATCAAGTCGAGAAGTTTTTTCAGTTCAATTCACTTCAATGTGCACAGGGCTTAGCGTGGCCAAAACCGATCTTTGTCCAGGTAGTTGTGTTGCCGGTGCGTTTCCGTAGCTCCCTACGTTGCGTTTTCGAGAAGGGAGCAGGTGCCCGCCTATCCAGATGTAGACACTGGTCTGGGTTTTTCGAGCGCCGGTTATGTCAAGATTTCATTTAGCCTTTCCAGCCGAAATGATTTTGCTTTGAAGACCTCGCAGTCTGAATCTCGCGCGGCTTTGGGACGAGCAGTGTTCAAGTCAGGTCAATAATAGCTTTACATATTCGAATGCCTAGATTTTCAGCAGTTACTCCATATCTGCGTATATCAACATACGGAATCTAGAAATATGTACATACTGTGGTCAGTTTTCATCTAATCAAACAGTTATGTAGGTCCGTGGTGACTCTCGTCAGGCCATGAAACAGACGAGTAAGATAAGATAAAACAGAAGTGCGATATGCAAAAGTGCTAGTAAATAGAAATTTGGACTTCGAGCCTATCAAGGCTGTAGGTGTAGCCTTTGAATTACATTATTTTCTCTGACCCTTATTTAATTTGAGCGTTCAGTTAGTTGGGCCTTCTTTCGCGCGACGATGAAAGCAATGAGCTGTATGAAAATTTCAGTAGGGGCCCTTAAAACTCTCCCAGAATTCATCAACCATGCCACAGGAGAGCTGGAATTTCCAAAGAAAAAGCGGCTACGGATCAGCTATCATCAGAGCAGAGCATACTCAACGAATTTGGAATGTGTTCGAGTCCGATATGCAGACTTACGAGTCATACTCTAGCTAGACCACAACTTAGAGGAATTCTTCAAATTTGTCCCTGACTCTCTAAGTTTCCACTTTGTCTAGCTCAAGTTAGTCCGAATGAGATAATTCCCATTTCTTCATGTTCTGCCTATAAACCCTAACAAGAATATCACAAACAGTGGCGGAGCTCAACTCACTGGAATGGTGGAAGATGTCAAACAATGATATACTGGTGGTGAAACAAGAGAATGAGCCGGAAAGCTACCCTGATCCGATATCCTCATATCCTTCGTGACTGACTTGATCGACTCGCTTACTTGTTTTAATTTCAGCTATAGTCCTGAAGGTGAATCTTGATACGCTTAAGCTAACAGGTCCGAGTTGTGTCTCACTGAAACGTGTAGAAACATTGGATGAGAAGCTCAGCTTGTAAGTCTGTTTGTCAGTGAAATCTTAACCCGAAAAACTTTCAGTCACTCAGTTTACTGTACATTTCACTCTGACAGTATATATATATATATATATATATATATATATATATATATATATGCCGATAACCCGGTACAACGAACAGAGGCTTGGGTCCGTTCAAGACATTAAACAAAAAAATAGAAATTTCAAGTAAGCATGTAGGTTTAATACTACCTAGTTGCCCAGACCGAAGCAGAAAGTTGACTTAGAGGGCCCTACACTAAGCCTTCTATCAGAACGTCTAACCAACATGGCGGTAGGACGACGTGAGGGTTCTGTAACCCTCTGGGACTCAGTGACTGATTTTGCAGTTCATGCACTCTTCGGATGAGGTTAGACATCTTGAGTGCCCAGTATCCCCCTTCGCCACAGATTTCGGTGAGCACAGTCTTGTACTTCTCATAAGCCGCCCATGAATGGTTTGAAATCGGGGTTTAGTTGTCTCCCAGTGGCTGACTGTCAACCCGGTGAAGGGGGCCCAGCATTCCCCTTGTCCTGACACTTTGATGGGAACACCGCAGCCACCAGAAGGCAGGAAGTAGGACTTAATCAGTAGAAGCTATTTGAAACACGGTCATTTGGGATCATTTCTGAGGCGCTCAGGATGAGCAGCCATCCCGGAGTCTAATGCACCCACACCCAACCATACTGACGCTTTCAGACAGAGCATACCACTAACGATCTTTGTGGATTCATGTTTAAAAGAACCACATAGCTACTGCCAGTGATAAGTAAGCATCGTTTGCAGTCATCAGTCTCAATCGGTGAAAAGTGCCACTACTACTCAGTCCATAGCTTTAGATTCCTGTAAATAGGCAAGTTTAGGACCGACTTTACCTCGACGTTCTTTTACAAATACGGTTCATCTGGAGAAATGACTAGGGCGAATTCACTGACCAGCTAACCACCGAGGATACATACTGAAAGGTTTTGTGGTTGGTAAGTACTTGGGACTACATCGCGGGCAAAAATTAATTGTCCCCAAATTTTTTCAAGATCCTGTTCTATTGATATGAGAAAAAAAACGATACAAACTTAATTGTTTTTCGAGTGTTACAAAAAATGTTAATCCTCATGTCAGGTGACTTTTCATATCACATTTTTTTCCAGGTAATAAGCCAATCATGCTCAATTTGCTACGAATTTTGTGCCACATGTTGGTCTGATGAGTAAGCTCACTTCCTGGTCCACCTCCTCTTGGGAACTTGATTCGAGCACGTGACTACTCACACAGTCCTGACGGTGTTAGTCACCCGCGTTGTGGGCCCCGATAATCTACTTCAGAATTGTATCGAATGCTCACAGACTCCCTGACCTACTTGCGCTTGTAAGCAAACACGTGCACGTATGCACAACATTCACATGACCAATTTTTGATGTGGAATATTATACGAACTGCGCCCAACAAACGATATCTACATTGGAAATATTCCACTAGGGGAAACACTGCTTCAGCTTGAGACCGTCTACCAGACGAAAATCGTTGCCCAGCAAGAGACGACATAAATAATTTGTCCGTGATATTGGTGCTGGTGTATGTGAGTCACAAATGGGCGAAGTGGTTGAATGTGACTGTCATGTGTCTGCTCATTCGTACAAGTCAGTTTCGAATTTGGTTCACCCCGCATCCATCCTCAAACCCATTTTTCAACTAAAAAGGAGTAACCATCTTGTAAGTCAAATAATTCCAGTTGATCGACGGAACCAATTAGGCAGGACATACATAATGGTGTGTGTTGGTGCTCATGACTAATAAATTTCATGACCTCCCAACCTTGGTGGACGTGACAGTGTGACCGAACAATGTACAACTTAATTTGGGAGACAAACGCACGTATCGAATTGGGACATTGACTCGCCCACTGGTTTCAACCATTCAGACAACACAGGTGTGGTTGCCAGTGGTACTGGTGCAGGTGCTGGTGCTGAATGTGACGGCATGGTGGTGGGTTTGGCAATACCGGTGACGGAGCTGATAATAATGATAACGACGACAGTTAGGGAAATTAGCGATTTCCCTCACCTTTGGCTTGCTTTGGTTCAACTTGCCCAAGTTTCCACTAACGGCGAGCTAGAGAGGGGAAAAACTGTCACGCACCAATGCGTCTCCCGGCAGCATTGCATATCCCATTTGGTTTATGCCCTGTAGCCTGTCACGAACAAATTCATCCGGGTATGAAATAGCGAATTGGATCACTCGTTTAACCAACCCGCAGGAGACTTTATCGGTTCTCAGTCTCGTTGCCGCTTCGTACAAGTGCGCCCTTGTGAATTTAGATAAATATTCGTACCATCCATTTCTCTTCATCATGTCTGCTCTAAGACTGACAATCGATAAAGCACAATGATATAAGAGAATTGATAGGGATATTTACGTGCAACAAGTATCAAATACTGTTTAGTTAGTCCCATTCCACTGATATTGACTCTCTTAAGCAGTGAAGACTGCACGCTTTCATCACACTGGATCGGTTAAGACACCTGATGCCAAATATATTTTAACTGTTGAGTTTGATTTCAATCATCTTAAATGTCACGTCATCCTGACAGATACGAAAAATAGTTGCTTCCCGTGTTGAACAATTCTGGATTGCAGGGAAATTCGATTTTCCTAGGCATTTACTTATAGTACTTCAAGAAGCCATCAGCCCAACTCCAATTGACAGCTGATCTCAACTGAAACGCTAATGTAACCCACGGCGTACGAAAATCGAAAAAAAATTGCTGGTTATTTTTATCGAAATTCACTGTGGATCTAGGTGAAAAATGCCGTTCAAGCGTCTACTTCCATTTTTTATCGGATTCTATTTCTCAGAACGAAAATTCCAAGTAGAAGGCTCGGATAAATTTTCAAATCTTAAAGTGAGCAAGATGTGGTCACGATTGAATCCGGACTCATCTCCTTGGCACTCGTTCCATGTGGTACGGCTTTCGAATTCCTAATTTCCAGGTGCTCACCAACTTCAGTTCTATGTTCCTGCGGGAAATCAATAATTCCGTCCTGATATCAATAAATCTCTCTTCCGTTACTTACTTTTCAACTGTCTTGACTCAGTCTGACCGTGGTGTCTCACCTGTGAACCCTTAAAAAGTGGTAGATTCCAAAGTTCACTTGACCCTTTAACAGGACATTCCAAGTATATATATATATATATATATATATATATATATATATATATTGATTTCATCACTTATCCGGGTCCCGCTTTCATAATACTCCAGCTTTTGGACCAGGTGTTTTCTTGATAAGATAAACGGCTGTGCAGTTATGTTTGAATGACTCGCACAACATTCATACACAGTAAGTCAACTGTACTCCTGCTGGCATTTTTGGTTTTATAGTGAACGGAGTTATAGTTTCGTACTGTATTAGCAGTAGATTCGGTTTTATATAGTATGAGATTCACCTTGCCGTGTGGACGTTCAAACCATTGAAAACCATGTTAGAAATCATCAGCAGTGCACATCCAGCGAGCCCCCCAACTGGGCCTCGAACCCGGGGTGAGTCGAACACCTTAACCTCAATACTATCCGGGCTGGCTCTCAGCGGTTTATTCAGCTTATATGTTACCTGATATAGCCCCCTTCTGACACTGGCTTTTCCCACACAGCCAGCAACTTCTATCCTGGACTGCTTCTCTGTGGAGGCCTAAGTATACAAAAGGCATCCCGTTAAACAACATACAGAGCTTGGCTACCGTATGAGTAGTAGAAGATTAGGTTTTACATAATATGTCCATTGTGAACGTTCAAACCGGTGACACCCAGCTCGGATAGCCTTTTGGTCAAGTGTTCGATTTAAAATCGTTCACCCCGGGTTCGAGTCCCAGTTGGGGGGCTTGCTGGATGTGCACTGCTGATAACTCCTAACAAGGACGAAACAGGTGTACAGTGGTTTGAAAGTTCACACCATATGATGAGTTTCACACTGTCTCTAGTCTACCGATTTACGGAATTACTAACCTGTCAATTATTATGACCCCGGGACAAGTAAATACCCAACGATTGGTAGTAACGCGAATTCCATCATATCACCGATGATGCTCCGGTGTGATTCTTTCAAACTGTAGTGGATCCGTAAGACGAGATGGCGCTAAGCAGAGGAAAGGACGCTAAGATTTTCCTGTTTACAGTCTTGAGTCAATCAATAACAAATAATGAGTATTCTTTACAAGCAGTATTTATGTGAAAAGCCTTCCCCAGGCATTTTTGAAGTGGCTATCTACAGGTATGGTTGAAATTCGAAGAAAATCGTAGTTTCTCTTGAAGAGTCCTCGACATACAGCCTGATACAAATTCTTGTCAGTACGTAGAAAGCGCATCAACTTATTTCGCCATCACATAAAAAACTGGCCATCATTAACGAGTGAGGACGTTTAAGGGGCAATTGTAGTAAGTGAACCTTTCCACGGTTTCGCTACTATATATCCGCATAGCGAATAAATGGATATATCCACGGTATCACGATTAACATTACTGGGGAAGGCATAATCTTAAGCATCGCCTGGAAGCGAAGTAACCTTCTTAGAAGAAAGTCCAATCTGATAGACTGGAAAAAATAATTATTTTAACCCGATGAGTTCATTATTGCTTGTAGTGCTGCAGATGATACTACCCAACTGCGATAATCACGATTCTACTCGGACCAGTATCAACCAACGTAATGAGCTCTAAAAATAAGAAGCTGCTGCAATGAATTATTTCTGAATTTCGCACCACGGACTGTTTTTGTGAGGCATCAAGTCTCAATATAGAGCACGGAAGGTAAATTGAAAGCCCAAACAAATTGCATCGTAATATGAATTTCTTTCCCATTTCAACAAGTGACCATCCTGATCCGTTGGCTTTCGATCGGCCAACAGATTCAGCCGCTCATTTTTCCTCATTATTCTTCGTAAAGTTGTGTGAGTGTTTACGTAGAAATGCTATCTCTGGGTATCATTAGTGCTCTTAGACCATTCTTTTTTCATCATAACCCAGAAAACACCGACATTCAAGTCGACTTTGTTAGGCTTTTGCACACCATGTTTTGTTTCAATATCATTTTTCACGTGAATAGTGTGAAAAAAGCTTGTTCTCCTTCAGAAAGGCTCTAAGAAAAAACCTCTCTTATTAACTAGCTTGGTGAAAGTTTCTTGTCACGAATGTACGTTTCTCGATTTGTTGAGGAAACAAATTGATCGGTTAAAGGAGGGGCTTATATTTTAGAAAGGTCAACAGCTTTTTTCCCGGGAGCCTAACATCAATTGCAAAATTGTTAACAAACGACTAAATGAAACTGTGCTTTCCCAAAAGTGTATTGTATCGTTTTCGTTGTTTCTATGCCAATCAGAAATATGATTGATACTTGCACAAATGAGATTGCTCCTGGCGAAAACGATTTAGGATGAACTCTACTTTAATGAAACGAAAGATTACTCATAGTTGGCCCTTCAGTAAGTTTTGTTTTTCAGGCTTCAGTCAAATTCATTTTGTTAACCACAGTCATGCGATCTCAACCTTGCACAAAGTAGTTCAAAACTAACTTGAACAATTTTCAGTTATCGGGAATTTGTTATCTCTAACCTTTGTTTGATATCATATGAAAAAATACGAAAGTACAATTCATAACGAGGAAATACTTTATATTTAAATTCCGACTGTACTTGTGACTATCACTTTAATATCATTCGCATAAGCAAATTTGAGCACAGCACTCATCTTATTCATTATAATAAGCACCCAGTTTGCTTTTTCAGTGGTTCATCTGAAAACCTATTGCACCGTGTATCACACTGTTTGTCATATCGATTAAAAAGGAACAACTTGTCAAATCGGGTCATGAACTGTGAACAATTCACACGGAGAACTTTTATCCACTCTGTTATCAACAGCATGCAGTCCTTTGCTTTGATATAATTGTGATTTGGGGAAAGTGGCCCACAAACTAAAAGCAAAGTAGAATCTTGCCTGATTCGATGACAGTTTTTTCACCAAAAAGTTAACATTGCACGCGACTGTGTCCGAACCAACGTAAATTCACCCGGATAGAAGTTGTGCAATAGAGTTAATGATGACATTTCTTCAGCACTGCCGCTGTAAAGTGATTATAACATTTTCTATAACGTATAAAGCCCATCGGGACTGAAGTTCTACAAAAAAATAACAGTCAGTAGAATTACAACTCTCAGTCAGTCTCATTTGTTGAGCTTGCAGAGAAGCTTACTGCAAAGTCATATTTCTTTTTGGGCAAACCAGATTAGCTTTTGTCTTATGTTCACAATCCACAGGCGTGAACAGAACGTTTGCGACCTAATGTCTTCTATGCCATGAATCGACCATAATTTTAGACCCGTAATATGGTCTTAGTGAAATCGGCGCTGATCGTCTGACTCAGTGTGGTGTTTTGTGAGGTGAAGCAGATTTGTATCTATTCGTTCTCGTTGGTAGTTAAACCTCAGTAAAACAAAAAAAGAATTACGGGCCCCGTGCTAGCTGTTAACTGGCCCCTCAGTGAAATCATTTGTACGGGAGTTCGAATAAATACAGCTGGTACTTCTTAACATTTTAACGTTTAACTCGCAATCCGAGGTGAAATAACGCCTAGAGTGGTCCCACATCGTGCATGATGGTTTCAGTAAAGGAACTTATTCGATCGATGCACGAACACGCACAGAAGCTTTAAGCGGAAATCGAAGCTATTATGCTGATTTTATTTCTTAAAATTGATCATTTCTACTAAAGATAAAGATATTTTATTGAGTATCACAACTTTTCAGGACTTATAATCACCAAAATATGTCTTGATTTTAAAATACAGAGCGGAATTCCACCTTGAAAGAAACACTGTCAATTCTTCTGATTGTGACTGATGGACACCTGTTTCCGTCGATCACTGATGAGCTGCACTGACAGATTTAAATAAAACGTTGTAAAAGGAAGAAGCTGTCCTACCCTTTCACCTGGTTCTTAAGGCACCTCAACATCCTCCTCCTCCTCATCAGTTGCAGTTAGCAATTTACCTGCACTCCAGGGTGCTCAAAAATCAAGTATGCACCTGGAGGTTCTTGAGTTCACACATTTTGCTCGTTGAAAAATAATCTCTTCAACATGAAACAAAGAATGTTCGTTTTCTTTTCACTCCATGACCAATTTCAGCTTCACTACACTTCACCTCAATAATTCAGGCCTGATTGGTGTCAGAAGCAGACATCCGTTTGCAAGATCCCGAGTTACTTCTCCAACCACTGGAGAAACACTCAAACTAACAGTTTTCTTCGTTGTCATTTTGGTTGAACTGAAAAATGTCCCACTGGTTGGATTACCCACCACAGAGACAAATAAGGAATTACTCAATAAGAATAGATCCAGCCCGGATCTGACAGGTGCATACAATTGAAATCCTCAATGAACTGAACGGAGTCAGAGGTTTTGCAAACAGTAAAAACAGCCGTTTTTGATTGGTGGTTAGTCAAGCCGAAGAAATGAAAGGAGGGCACATCTTAAATAAACTGTTTTTTTCTAAATTATTCTTTATATGGAAGATAGCAGGTCAGCCAAGCATCCAATATGGCTTGCGAAATGCAATAATTTTGAACAAGCCATTTGGTAAGTCAAGTAATAAGAACTGACGAGATTCTTCGAAGACTGAAGAAAGAAAAGTTTTGAATAATTTGTAATTATATACGTGCACTGGATAAAAAGTGTGGAAAAAGAATGCTGTTGAACCAGGTTTGCGATGACAGAGTTATAGTTGTTTTGCCTATACTTCCAATGTCAGTGTACTGTCCAGCAATGAACATCGATGGGAGAACCGTACTGCGGCTGCTTGTGACTTGTAAGCTTGTGCCAGAAAGCAGTACGCAACTACCAAATACTACCAGCAAGGTCACTGGTACTACCGCATTTGTTACTACTGCTATCGTTACAACCCAGAAGAAGTACCAGACAATAGCCAGTCCTAATAAAGACCGAGGTTTGGGCCAACATTAAAATCAACAGGTTACAAGTGAAATTCTCCTCGGCATCGTATGCACATTTCGCTCATTGGGAAATATTAACACGACTTGTGTAGGCACGTGTGTCTCATTTGGCCCCTTGTGCTTTGTCCTTGCGACCTCATCACATTTTTGTTTCACTCCGGTATGCTTAATTCCTGTCCGTCATGTAACGACTCATGAGTATACGGGACTCCATTATGCCATCACAGAATGTGAAGGAAAAGGAAGTTTTCGAAAGTGTCACACATTTTCTTTCCCACTTGTTACCTGCTTGAAAGATTATGATTGACATTTCTAAAAGAAAAGTATTTGACGGATTCGCAGTTCGCTTGATTTCCGTGCCATATGATATTCTAATTAGCTTCTGGAATCTGTACTTTGCTAACCTTTATCGGCTCTCCTCAGAGAAGAAATCATTCGTGGTCATGGGATATCCACCCTTTCCACAGCACTAGCACGCTGTTCGCACTCGCTTATATCATACAAGAAATTCAAGCACAGCTGATTAGATGTGTAATCCGCAAGCCATTTTAACTTAAATTCATAACTGTAAATTACTGCAAGACACTGGGTAGTAGTATTTCCGTAACTGTGGCCTCTGTTTCAAGCAGTACGTTTGAGGTTAGAACCCGTTGCTGACTTGGTGTTATATTACTGTTATACTACAACACAAACCAGCTTAAAGCATCAAATTATTTTCACTTCTCATTTCTATAACACCTATGATACTGGTTGCCAAGATAGCCTTTCCTGGAGGTGCACTTTACAAGCTTTTGGATTACTAAATTTCTCTCTAGTTACTATGCTTTGGTAACCCCAAATGGTTTCAATAGTTTTAAACCGGATCTATACATCCTTTGAAACAAAAAAGAATATTTCCAAAAGGGAAAAATCTTAATTGTCTTCATGTACTAACTTTTAATTCATCCTGGGCCATAGGTCCTTCAGTAACAGGGAATCGGCTGTACGGTACAACTGTCGATTTTCAGTGGTGAGCTGAGTGTTGGCACTTCGTGACGAGGCATATTTTAACCAATATGAAAAGCCTACCACTCTAACTGACCTAATGAGCAAGCTATGGAAGTCGTTTTTAATGCCTTTCTCTGAGGAGACGTTCATCATGAAAGTTGACTGTTCTGCAAAGGAAGAATTGCTAACGCCGGAAACCAGTGATGATTGGGTTCCATATCCTGTAGTTTTCACTCGAAGCAAACCATGGGCAGCCAATCTGGAACGGGTAATATAGATGTTCCTGACTCCAAACTGAACACCTCGAGTTCGAGTCCCAACAAGGACTCGGTGTAGATAGGCACCGTGAACAACTAACAGCACCGATGAAGCACATGAGCTTTGCATTCATGGATTTTAAACGGTAATAAAAATGTCGATACAGATGGGCCAGTCCTTCTTTGAACAATTCAGATCTCCTACTACTGAAAACTATGCATAAGACCAACTAACTGAAACGACACTTGTATCATGCAAGAAGAGTTTCCACGATTTTCCTTCCCTGAGATGATCGGACAAACTAAAATAATTCCAGGAAATTTCACGCTAATGTGCCTTGCAATGAGTACGTAGTAACCTTTCTTCAAAAGATTAACCCCACAAAACCACCGACCATTCGAATTTCTAATCCATATTTATTTCGCTTCTTAACACCAGAATCTCAATGTAGTCAGGATACTATGCTCTGTTCAAGAAAAGACTTCAAGTGCATCTCCGGAAGTTGGCTCTCGCAGGCAAAATGGGAAAACATGCTAGAGAATCTGGTTTACAATATTCTCACCATGTTGGTGATTGAATTCTTGCCAGAAGAGTAGGTCCAAGCCTTTAAGAATAGTGGGGCACGTGGACCACCGGTTACTGACAGACTGTGTTTGGTGGAGGCGTTAAGTTGCTGCCAACTAAAAAATATTGTTCTATATTTTCGCACAATTTTACAATAGATTATGGTCAAGGGTGGACCCTGGGGGAACTAAATTTGATTCATTTTTGTTCATTGGGAAAAGGTGTGCCATGCCCACATTACCCACATTATAGTAATTCTACCGAATCCAAAACAGTTTCATTGAACAGTAACGGCTTCTAGTGTAGAACGAAAGGTCCTTGGTATACGTACTGCTTCAGTGTCTGGCAGTGTTTGTGATGTACTCCGATTATACGACTGTCAGTGCAGACGAAACCAGTCCTTCGAATTTTTCAGTTGATTTCCGGCGTACAAAATGAACTGGCGCAGAAACAAGGCTCTATGCCGGTGATGAGCAAAAGTCTCGTACAGATAGGTGATGTGCTTTTTTCGCACCTATTTTTCGAACGGACTTTCACTGCGAGCAATTCACCAGATTCAGTAGGCCTTGTGTCTCTTCTAACCTATCCAATATTTTCAGTTATGGGAGTCTACGAGCCAGTTTAACATTCGGTTTCATTATATCATTTTAAAAACAACGAAAGAGGCGCAATTAAAACCCATCATAATTTCACTGACATTGTAAATAAAACTCCGATGGATTAGCGGTCTTTTTCAACAACTTGATCCAAAAGACCCTGTGATACTTAGGAATTACTCTCGAGTACGTGAACTGTCCACTGTGAATGCGGTAAAGTTTTGGTCCAAACCATGCGCAATGAAAGAGTAAGAAGGCCGTCTGGACTAGCACGTACTAGAAATTGTTCTGTACTCAGTTGTAAAGAGCGATTACGCCCACGTTCAATAAAAGTAACACAAAGAGCTATCCTTAACAATCACCACAGATTATTTGCTATTTGTCAGGGTTACAATAAACAATGAAAAAAAGATGGCCGAAATTTTCACTTTTCCACTTTTAGATTTTCATTTTGTTTAGCCCCACTGATGATAGGGGGGGGGGGTACATGATTGATAGTATATGAAAAAACGACCGCCAACAATCGCTTCGACTTAACTGTACAAAACGCACTTTGAAAACGCAGAAGACAACAGTCAGATCTCATCACTATGCTAAATGTTTGTGAAATGCTACCTTTCCTTTTAACACTACTACTGATGAGGTTTTGATAAATATTTTTGCAACTGAGCAAATTAACCTGCAACTTCAGACTTACGAGAAAAACTATTCGTCCCGTGACTCTGATTTCCGTTCTCTTTGTTCTTATCGAGCCTATGTCTGCAGCAGGCGAGCTCGTTTGCGTGCTAAATAGAAGCTTCAACAGTTCGGGCGTCCCCCACCATACGAACATTGCGGTCTGATTCTGTTTAGTCTGAAACCGTGTCTAAGCAAAAACTGACCAGTTTTATTTCACAAAGCTAGACTCAATGATAAGTGAGGAGCAGACTGAGGCGGGGCAAATCCGATTCCGATTCGGTCCACCAATTTTCGCTGCGCTTCTGCGTCCTGCCCCAAAACTGGCCGAGCACCGATACTTTTTGTTGAAAGGCGGCGTCATTTATCCGATTTGCTGGTTCCATTTTATTCCCATATTGTAGTCGTGTTCCACTTATTACTGATGCACAGAATCACTAGTGCACTATCTTCGGTTCCCTTTCTCATGAGGAGATGATTAAAAACCGAGTGACAGAATTTGTCCGAAATAGTAAACAGTTTTTCTCAACTCTCTGAAAATTCGGTAAATATTCCACCTTTAAAAAGAAAAAGAAATCCTAAGTCCGCTGAATCATTCGTTTCTTAAGTATAACTTGATATCACACTCCCGTTAGTTGCTGTCGAGTGCGACAAATAACTTTTCAAGTAACTGACAGTCATCGGGCTGAAGTGCGAATGAACCGATCCCACCTCAGACGAATCCTTTCCCGAGCTTAATTCTCAAAACGACGACAGCACTTTTTCACACTTCTCAACCGATAAATGGGAAATATTCTTCCTAACCAATATTGTTCCTCCTTTCAAGTATTACTGGTAGACATTCATAAGCACTGTGTACATGTAGCTTTGTTAGAAAAATTAAAGTAAGCCTGTTCACTTCCGTTTTGTTCCCAATGCTACAGCGAGTATCTTCAGCGAAAAAAATTTGTTATAAATAAAATTTATAGGAATTATTTCTGTCGAGCGATTCGTAGTTTGGTTCACCTCAAAGGATTTTCTATTTTCTCGAGTTCAGCAATTTTTCTGCCGAGTTGTGTTTACTGGGTCCTTTGTGCCCAGTGGCAACAAGCAAACCTTAATACACCTAACCGGTGGATTGCTGAAGGGACCTACCACCTTGTTTAACGGGCTAGTAAGAACTATCCGGATGCAACTTTCCACTGGGATAGAGAACGGATATTGTAGCAACGGTTTATGTGAGTCGCACGTGTCACAAAATGTACGTTTGTCGACTCCCGTTTTTCTTTCAATCTACGGTTCGAAGCTTAGACGTATTACCCGCATGTGCGAGTAACTTAGCCTGATCATTCCACTGCCCAGTCATCCGGTGTGGTCCTTTCGACTGTCTAACCAGTAGACTTTCACCACACGCCAAGGATTTTTGTTGAGTATTTTCGGACTGGGCCTATCAATGATCGTGGGTCCTTTAGTTCTTACCAAAATGGTGAAGTCTAATTAGGAGTGTTCATGTGAGCCTCCGCTTAGCAAGTGTCCCAAGACCTTAGCGATTGCCTTCTTTTGTGGTTTATTCTGCTCTGCTTTTGTGGTTTCCCCCCTTGGCGGCTCGTCCAGCTTATTCCCTCCCGGTCCCGCCAAGCGCTGAGCTTTGAGTGGGGACCGACGCGAGTACGCGGCGGTGACAACGCACGGTGTCGAAGGCCCGGCTGACCAGGTCGGTGTCCGTTTATGCAAATGCAGAATGATGGTCTTGCTGTACCTTCATCATTTCCGAACGTGTGTGTGATTAGGAAGAAAGTGATTGTGGTACTATAGTCTGACGTCGGCATGAGGGGGATATGCCAGAAGGTCTTTGAGGTATATTTCACTCACCCACATTTTCATTCTCGCTTGCTCGAATACAATCGCACACACGTACGAACACGCGTGGTTGAATCCAATCCATCTGGGAATAATTTATGTGATTTTAATTACTACCTACTGCCCGTCGCCAACTCGACCATCGACCACTGTCAACTCTATCCAGTCAATCTGACCACAATGTGCGACAGTTGGGCGATGGGATGACCATACTCCAATGTTGGCTTAGACTGCGAAAGTGGTCGGTCAGGTTCGGTCTACTTTTAATGGTGGTGAACGAACCGATGAGTTGAAGTCAGACCAAGATGGTAGACTCGAGTCTCCCCTCCTCCCAATTGTGGATATCGCGCAATAAATTGCAAGTTTAATCTTTAAAATAGCCTTCGAGTTGATTAGAGTAGGGTTATGCTGAGGCATCGTGTGTCGCAGTTGTCGATGACGGAAAAAGGTGAAGAGCAAATAAGAAAGTGACTAAAAGTTCAGAAAAGTTATTTTCTTTGTCCAGTTTAAATCTGATACAAAATTTAGGCTTTCATAAGTCAGTTTTCATTCCGTTGAAGTGATTCATTCCTACGGCCTAAATGTGGATTCGCACCTTATAAAACCGCGAGCACTCTGCCAGGCGAGCTGCAAAGCCGCATAGTTAGTTGATGATAATAGAAAACCTTTTCATTGTTACCCAAATGTATTGCTAGGTATCGGACATACCATTATTCGGCAACAAATTCCACTCCAGGGGAAGTAATATTTATGATTCAAACAAAATTGTTCGACTGGAAACTGAGAGTATGGCCTTCGCCTGAATTGGTTTGCTACTTCATAAGGTGCAGCTTACTTCTGTTTGACAGTACTGACTGGCAGCAACTAAACCAAATGTTTTTATCCGAAAACCCCTAATAAAAATTGCTTAGAAAATGAATTTCTTCGGCTGCTGACATGAACCTCAAAATATGTAGCAAGAAGAAAGAGGAATCCTTCGGGAAATATGTCCTTGCCAAGTCAAAGCATCAGTGAAATGGCAAGTTTCCTGGTGAATTTCATAAGCCACTAGAATTAGGATGGGTATCTAATGAGATTAATTTGTAAAACATCCCAAACTTCAGTATAGACGCAATGATCAGCTGGTTAAATGGCCGCGGTAGCTGACAGTGGTTGTTCACACACGGTTTCACGTCCCATCAAGGCTGAAGAATTCTGACATTTAGGTCATTTCAGAAAGATATAAGATCTAAATTTGAGTTTTTCTGCATAACAACTTTGGGGATTTTTCTTGATACCACGTACCTGACTGCTTTATAAGACTTCTCACTCAAGAGAGGTGATACAGATGATGCTGGCCGTGGTTGAAAAAGAGAAGCCAAATGCTTCTGGCATCTCATAACTCTTGATGAAATTCCCAGGTATTCTCTTAAGTTATCTTTTTACATTTTGACCTAAAAGGCTTACAGCGTAAGGGGAAGGATGTCTAACTGGTACGAGGGTTTACTGTACCATAACAGAATCTCAGAGTATGAATTCCTAAAATCCGTATAAGTTTGAGTTAGGCGACTCCAAAATGCGAATGCTGTTTAGAACGATCATAATCCACGGTTAGTGACTTGAAAAATGACTGACCCGAATAGGTTTATCACTTGATACATAATTCGATTCGCTATTTAGTATCAACGCCCAATTCACCATTGAAAACCAGGTGTTTTATCCTTTTTGGGAATCATCGGTAGTGCACAGTCGTCAACTGGAACTCGAGCGGCCGTGAGTCGAACACATAACCACTAGCCTAACCAGACTGGTTGTCAAAGCCTTGTTGAACACGTACGCTAAACAATACAGGTGTTGGACTCATATTTGTTCATCCTGGATTCGAAGACTAGTGAGGGCTCGGTGAATGTACAATGCTACTAATTCCTAACAAGGATGAGATAACTGCACTGTTCTTTCATGGTTTTACATAATGAGTTTGAGCGTTGAAGCTGCATGAAGAATCAATTTATTCCATCTACCATGCATTTCTAGGTGTGGAGAGGAGCTACGTGAGGATCGGCTTTATAGCGGAATATTATTATACCGTGGTTACAAAATTGGATTATTATTTCGTGTGGGCGCGAAACAGCCCATTGAGAACGAGCCTGAATTGCATAGCGATAACACATGCATGACGTGAAATCATGCGTATCAAATGAAAGCATCAACCGGGACTGGGTGGCAACTCCAATTTTACGATTATTTATAAGGATAAACTATCATACAACGGTGCTTCCACGAATTTTCTCAGCAATGAGTTGAGAACCGATACCGCAAGAGGAATCATTTCATATATGCTGATACTTATTTGTTATGTTCCTCAGACACAAGGAATCGGGTGCCGGATAGGATGTCATCATCTGCAGGAAAGTGTGGACCCTCGTCCTGGTCAATGTCCCCGGCCAGCTGATATGCCAAAGCCTGCACTGAAGAGATTGCCCACTAAGCTAACTGAGACCATGAGGTGTGGCAAAGAGTGTCGTCTGGATTCCAGCTGTTCCGATTCATTACACAAGTGCTGTTCGATTGGATGCAACCGAGTCTGCACTCAAGTAAGTCACTTGCATAGTAAACGACCGGAAAGAAATAATATCTGATGACATCTTCTATACGGATCTATTAACGTGTGCTGTTTGACTAAAATAAGAGCAACTCGAAGGCATAGGCTCTTCGAGATACTCGCTGTCGGATATGCCTGAGGCACTGGAGGCGCAGGATAATCTATTCGTTTAACGGATTATGTATACATATATGTAATTCTTGCAGAGTCAATCCTCGTTGATCATATGCCTAAGTATATTCATCTACTTAAGATCATTGGACATAAAGTGGTACAGATTGATGAGACGGTCTCCAGTGGTCAATTTTCAGATATTGTTTAGTTTCAAAAATGCTTTTTTTCACTAATATTTTTCAGCGAAACAATTAGCCACAAGTGTCTGTGTAGTCTATTCGACGACAGTAATTTGTCACTTAACAGTGTTTATTTACCCAGTATAATATTGTATCTGGATGACAAGACAAAATTTCCTCGGAAGCGCGTGACCGGTTTTGCCGTTGTTGCTGCTCACCGAGTTTGCGTGCATGGCATTCTCCTGCCCAATCATCCCCATACTTGAGCACTCCACAGTAGGTTTATCACCTTAATATCATTTGAATCGTTAGGTTGTCCTTGACTAATCGATGAAATAACCTTCATAAAATCAACTTGTGATTCTTAAAATGAACTCTTCGTCCCCGCACGCTCCTAAGGATGCAAATTCGCTTACCTAACTTTTATTATACAATAATGTTACAATACCACAGGAAGGGGGTCGAGGACGTATTGAGGCTGGCAGCTGAGTAAGATTTAGTCGGCCATTTTGATTCGTCCATCCTCAATGAAGCTGACCACGTTCTGCGGTTTATAATGAATTACTCATTGTCCAAAGTGCTCTCCATCGTGTACGAAATTCTTATGTTCGCAAATACTGTCCAAGTTCGGCAGTCTGTTTCAACAGCTTCGGACTGCTGAGCTTGGCGTTTAGGTAGCGAACTTTTCATGACCAACCGAGGTAAAACCATCAGTACGCTGTTCAACTCGACTGGTGACGAGAAGTTTGCGACCTAAACGCCAAGGTCAACACAAAAAGGGGCTGACAAAATCACCGTCAACCAGAGCTACGAACAAGGCTATCGTCCGTTACCACTCGCTCTGTTTCCACGGTCTTTCGGAGTGCAGCCTTCAGCAACTAAACCAAACGAATTCACCGGTAACCAGTTAACCAAGAGATCTACCGTCAGATTGCTAGGATACCTTCCATTTTGGACATAAATTAAGACCACAGTGTGTGAACACACTGATCGATTTGCAGGCGCTACAACATCATTTCATTACAAGCAAAGTTCAAAATAATGTATTTCTTATGGAGGTTATTTTATTGAAATATTTTTTTTCAAAAGAGTTTTGAGTGTTTGCAAACATTCGGCGAGGAGTGTTCTTGCGTGTGAACTTCAACGCATTACTTTGCAGATGGGTACATAAATAATTAATTAGCAAAACCGGTAACATTTCACCCGGTTTCCACACTCACAAGTTTTATCACAATAAAAGCAAGTAGTCCGATTCCAAAGCAAATGCTGCATGATAGTTTCAGTCCAGTTCGCACTGGAACGGAGTAGAACCGGACAAATGGTGTTTATCCTCAATCAACGAAATGGAATGTCGTGACACCGGTTCTCCTAGATTCATTGTGTGTATTTGTGTAAACGTCGGTTGAGTGACTTGATTGTCATTGATATTTGGAACAACTACCGAGACAATGACCTCATCAGAAACAATATGCACGAAAACACTGCCCGACCAGGTGAACGGCCGTGTTATGACTGACTGTGCCCAATCAAATTTTACGACTTATGTTAAATCTAATGGCCAAAACATGGTGCCCAAGCCTCACGTACAGTTTTCGTACTGTCCCACTTTCGACGACAAATAAAGCAAGGAGGTGGGGGTGGGGGTGGAAGAGCACAAGAAAAAATGTCCATGACCGCGGAGAAACGTAGACCCGATAGGTTTGAACAGCTTTATTTCTATGTGGATACGACTGGGCACGGGGAGGTGAGAGAGAGAGTGAGAGAATGATCGAAAACACCAGGGAGGGCGGAGTCACTTAAGTCGTCCATCAGGTCTCTGCTTCTATTTAGGAAGTTGAGGGGGGTTTTATGGACCCCCAGGGTTCCTCAATCAGCTGACCAGTCACGACGTCAGGTGAAAGCAGTGCGATATGCCCCAGCGGGCCGCCGTCAGATAGACCATATAAATTCTCAGTCGGCTGGCCCTGAGTGGAATGGGGTTAGGGCTGCAGAAAGAATTAGCCTGACGACCGTGCTTCTGACGGAATTCAAACTACTTCAATGTCTGAGATTCGTATTACCAACAATGAAACACTTAACGATGAAATACAGAACGTGTCCATTTTCCCTATAAGACCGAGACAGTCCATGTTGGTCAGAATGGACTATCAAAAACCATGGCAACCAAAGTTTAGGCGAGAAAACCGAAATTTCCCTCGTGTTCATACGTCATCATATGAAAAAGACGATCACCTTGATATCATATAGCCCGCATTTTGAAAAAGTAAGTTTCGTTACGCAGTGCACAAGTCACATACTTTCCATTGTATAAGATTAAAAAAAATGTTTTTTTTGCTATTCCTTCCCACAGCCCACGTTCAACGACAGTGTACCGCCAATGCCGGACTCGTTGATACCACAAATCTCCGAGGTCTCAAATGCGATTCTCGCACTGGATTGGTCCGCACCATACAGTCAGCTGACCAAAATATGCGGTCCGATAGTATTCATTTTACAAACTCGAATTTGCGCCTGCAAAATGCTGGATGCGACTCACCTGAGCGATTGGCAAACTCTGATTATGGTACGTATCCAGTTATTTCAATAATTATATACTCGGCTTTCCACTTATTGACTTTGTGCATCTTCAGACCCTTGTTTGTTGTGAACTCTCCGAAATCTGTGCACAACTAGTACGGGTCAGATTGTTAGAATGATGTGAAATAAATCAATAAGAGAACCTAGTAAAAGAGATCACAGTCAACGTGTAAATCGAGACTTCGCACGTCCTTGAAGCTGCATCGTCCACGGAGTAGTCGTGAATAATGCTGAACCTCTTGATTGTTTCTCAATAACCTACCAATATCGCTTTTCTTGGACACTCCGTGCCATCCTTTCTCTCCATTGATAAATATAACTTGTAACTCATAAATTCTGAGCGGCTTTGGCCATAGGACATTTTTAATGAAAATCTTTCAATCTCCTGCTTAACAGAGAAAGAAATGATAGCTCAGAACAGACGATGGTGAGTTTATCGACGATGATTATCGTTTTCTGGTCTTGTTGCATAGAAGCCTGGCTTTAAATCTTAAGCATTCCATCATAACAACCACATCATTAGTATGAATATCATAGCTGTCTAAACAGTTCAGGCAACCAATTCAAACAAAATAAGAGAACATTCATGTTGACAACAACTTGGTTGTCAAAAAAGAAACAGGTAGCAGATTGGCAGGTGAATAGTTTTTCTCGAACTATCACGGATCCGGATAAGTGCATGGAATGCTAACCCGATCTTGTAACTGCCAACGAAATTGTAAAATTTACTTCTATAGATAGGCCAGGGAAAAGTTATGAACAAGTTGTTTCTCTTCTTTATCCTTAAGCGAAACTGGTACCATGGTAGAACAATACAAGTGACTTATATCGACAGCACATGTGGTAAACCATGTCGATTTGAGGTACGCACAGTTAAATTTACTTCTTACAGTGATAAACATTGCTCAGTGTTTTGTGTGTACAACTCAGTTCAGGTGAATTCACAAAATGGAAATGAACTATTTATTAACTTTTGGGAGGATCCGATAGCTCGATTCTTTCAAGTTACCCTCCAGCATATGCTGGTATTACAATAGTAAACTGTTAGGGGACCAAGCAAAACTATCCCGTTTCTTTAAAACTGTCAAAAACTAGTCTTCTTTCACAGGGTTTGCACTTTCCGATTCTAATTTGCAAATTGCCTCCACCCATTAAGAAGCTAAACTGTCTTCTTTTTACAATTCTGTCTGTAAATGACCGTTATCAGTTGATCGACAAGAATTTCCTTAAATGGATACTGTTTAACAAAATCACCAAGCAGATGGGCTCAACCGGCATGATTCACCTCTCACAGGGGATGGAGTTTTGAGGTTCACTTAGGCTAAGTCGTTACTTTGGTATTTGTGTATACAGTAACAGGTTTTCCGGAGCCATGGTGGTCGATTTCAAATTGCTCTTGAGAGGGGATGCTCGCGGTAGCCGAAACGTCGACTGATTACCGTCGCTTCAGACGATGTTGTGTTACCTAACAATAAACACTTGCGCATAAACCCAATATACTCACCCTGAAATCGTAGGTAAACCGAAGGACACGTTTTCCACTTAATTCTCGCGGCTCTGTTTTATGTTGGTAGTCACGTCTTTTTCATTAAACTTCTCGAATATCACTTCAGATAGCGCTGGGTTCTGCGACCGTAATCTGTGTTGGCTGGGTTTCATCACCGTGGTTTATAGCCCCCCGGGTAACGATCCAAAAAATAAATTGTTCTGAATCACCCTACGACCTAAGACTTTGGGTAACACGATGAGGAAAAAGGTTTATCAAAGATAATTGCCGAGATAGCCCCACTGAAACGCAGAATAAAAGTGATCAATCTATTTTACGAAAATATGATAGGCGGAAAGTTTTATGGACTAGCTATACACAGAAATCATGAAACTGCATTGAAAGGAGTAACCCCCAATTGAACGGACTTCTCACTCCCCCAATTGTATACGGCTGTTGTTAAACGAATGCCCTCTACCAAAAAGACTTCGGGATATTGTTATTGTAGTGTCTGATTTGGAACTATTCATCAGTTGTCTATTCAACCGGTCAACCTGGCGGAATCTCTTGCCACGACAAGATTTCGCCTACAAATTTTTTAAAAGCAGAGACCACGTTCACACGGATGGTAATGTAGGAACCACTTCTGTGAAAAATGCAGTTCTGTTTATCTAACAAGCTGATTTCTTATGGCCCAAATCATTCAGACAAAACCGTCCAATTCGGCCATAATGACTCACTCCGATCTATTTCACATTCACCTGATATCCTCACCACTCGATATTACTACTGGTTGGTACTTCACGCATTTTCTGTTATCTAAGATCCAGATTCAGCGTGCCACTAAACGCATTCTGTGAGTACGTCATGCCAGCAATTTATTAGCTATAGAACAGGGACTGTTACGGAAAACGAATGATCCCAACAGATGTTTACATCCTATCATTTTGTCGTGTGATTCTTACGTTATGCATTCTTCTTCTTTGTCCATCAATTTTTATTTACACCGTACACTTTAATTCCACTAACCCAGCTCCGTCTTGGGTCCCAGCCAACCTACTAATCAATCAAACAATCAATCAATCAATCAAGCGTACACAACATTATCACCATCATTGAATCTTTCTGCATCCCCTGCTACGAAAGCTTGCCCGGATGAATTGTCGAACAGTTTACGAATGCACGAGTTTGTGTGCTCCATCGGTCACATCAATTAACACCTGTCGCTATCTCGCATCCATCACAGACTCTCGTGCTGTAAATTGGATTGCTGACATGCTAATGAATAAAACAGTGTGAAGAGTGTGAGTGAGTGGTTCCAGAAAAGTATGCGAAATGATGACATACCTCAAACAGTATCTCCATTTGGTAATCAATATTGAACTACTCCGTGGAATGTGGCTATTCGGATTCTGAATTTTTTTCCTTACTCAGAGAGTGAGAGGCGTTTCGGCACTGAAACTATTAAAGTCGTTGTACAAGTCGGTCAGCTCAAACGATCTCTGAAATCTGATACATCTACTAGTCCTGTCGGCCTGGCTATCACGACGGGATTGGTGACTAGACCGACTAATCCGATGTATACCGCATTCTGCGGAGCAATCACACTGATCCCGTTAATTTTGAAGATCCATTTTCATCTTTGTTTGCTAGAATTTCTCAAAAAACGGACTTTTTCCGCTCCCAGTCCAATTAGTGGAAATAGTTATATGGACTTGTAACTATCGTCAGATAAAGATTCTCAAGTCATTTCGAATAAAACCGATGGCAATGTTGTTGAATTGAACTATATTATAAATCTTTCATGCAGCAATTTATGCCAGACACAGTGCTAAGCAATACATATTAACTGGATGAAGAATTAGCTATGCCTACTTTGTCTTGTTGAGTTAAGCCCGCGTGACGATTAGTATCAGCTCTGTTGTCACGATAGGTGGTAACGTGCTCATCCGCTTTTTGCGTGCCATTGACCTGTCATCGCCCAGATCTGTCCGACAAGACTCAATACACTGCTGGATTATACTATCTGCTTGTGTCAAGCTCATTTGAGCAACCCTCTTTACCTGTTTCAACAACAATCACCTTGTCCCTCACAATATTCAACCAAACTGGTGTTGTAACTCTACATTACTGTTGAGCTAACTATGTGATCTAACTTAATTACGCGCGGTGGACACGTTATCCTGGTCTGTCCGTGTTTTTTATTCAATCCAGTCCTGTCGAGTCCTATCAGGATCATCTTTATCGCCGAACAACCACAAATTTTAAAACTGGCAAAAACATACCGTGACAAAGAGGTTCTTTCGATGTTTGTATTCGTTGTTGCTCGGCACGAGGTTAGAAGATTATCAGTCCATTAGACTGAAATGAACTGCCTGTTAGCAGCATGGACTTAAATCTGATTTTCCAGCAAAACGCTTTTGGTGGGGTGTGTCAAAAAGTCACACGTTGACAAGATGAGACATCTAGGGTGGTACGACTTATATGCAATCGTTCTTATTACCTGCAAAATATTGTTTTATTTAGACAGTGCGATCCACGGGTTTAAATTCACTATTCCAAAGGCTTCCTTTATAAACCACGGTGAGTTGAAATTTCGTCTAAGGCTACTGTGGATTATGACTATGTAGTTTGGTTTCCTCATCATTTTTGATGCATTTTACACGATTTTTAGCTTCAAACTCACTATCTCTTGGCGAATTTTCGTTGAGCATCATGATCATTGACGGCACCCATTATGTTATATATCCCTGGCAGTGACGGGTATGAAGTTGAATGCAAAACGACTACTTATCAACTCAACGCGTCATACTGGCCCTGTGAACAGTTTATTGCTCTTCAACTGTAAAGGTTATGCAAACCGGAACAGGAGCAAAACAAAGACAGAAGCTCAAATTGAAAAGCACTGTATTAAAAGATACAATGGTTTGTACGAAACGATTTTTTTGCTTTGAACCAGCCGGAAAACTCGAGTCCTTTAGCATGCAGCAGATCTCAGAGCCTAACTTGCATTGTCCTTTGCGCAACCAGTGGTCCTCACATAAAAGGTTTAGGTAACGTAGTGCATACGCTCTATCCTGCCTTGAGAAATTATCATCTTTGTAGTGTGCTGCCATTTTAGTACTAGAAAAATTCCTCCCATGAATCTCGATTCTCGCGGATATTCAATTCGTCACCGGTTCACTTGTCATTAATTTACGTCGTCGTTACTCCTATTCTTATCACTGGTGACACTTCACTACATTAATCAGTTTGCCGTTTGATAACTTTGAACCTTACAGACTCATCAGTTCGGAGCCAAGCTAGATGCTTTTGAGCCCGGAAAAATGTATCAGTTTCGTATAGCCGCAGTCAGTCCCCATGGCACACGGGGATTCGGCCCTGAAACTGAGGCGTATCCCAGTCGACCGGAGATTCCGTCTGTCCCAAGTCCCCCACGAAATGTGACTGACTCCATGTGGCGTTTCTATTCAAGTGGTAGTATCAGTGTACTTCTCAGCTGGCAACCTCCAATTCGTACCGATTTACCTATTACGGAATATGTGGTAAGCAGTTCAAGCTATCGCCCTACTTCTAAAACGGAATACAATTTCTAATACTCGATTTTACGTGTGTACCTAATTCCTCATTCAATCCAAAAAAATTTCTCATGTTCTAATTGCAGATCAACTGGGTGGTTGATCATGGATACGTGCAATCCGGTGGACACAGTCTGGAAGGTTTGACACAATTTAGCCAAAAGGTTGCTCCGGTATGTGAACCACA
The DNA here is from genome assembly GCA_948099385.1 of Fasciola hepatica. Taxonomy (NCBI): domain Eukaryota; kingdom Metazoa; phylum Platyhelminthes; class Trematoda; order Plagiorchiida; family Fasciolidae; genus Fasciola; species Fasciola hepatica. The sequence goes on from CANUEZ040000019.1 coordinate 13,533,516, forward strand.
TATCACCATTCAACTTTTATTTGTTATGCTTCATTTTTCTGATTTCTGGAGTAAAGAAAAATTTTCGTGTTTGGAAAAGTTCATTCTTTCGAGCCTGACGCTATTTGTCATAAGGACAGATAGGTTATTCACAGAGGTGACCAAACATGACGGATCAGTCAATGGTTAGGTATAAACTATAGCTGAGATAACTGTCAGTTTGGATCAACTTGTCCCATCGGTCTATCCGTCCTTTAGTGAGTTGTAATTCATTGATGAAAAACATTCACTTTGCCTGCACACTCACACACTCAACTCCAAACACACTCGAATGTGTAAACTCGCAAGCATCAGTCTTGATAATCAGGTGCTGGTAGCAAACCAAAGTGGTGCGACTGGCTAATCCCAACAGACCCAGGGATCAGGTTGCTTTCAACAAGTGGCCGCGTGGTATTCCACTTTTCATCAGTCAAATACTACGTGGGAATTAAGGAGTTGCAATTGTACACTGAAACGGCGTAATAAAGATATAATGCTAAACGAAAAAACCCTCCTTCTCGGTAAACATCAACAGTGGTAAAGAATACAACTATTATGTGCATATTTGCCATCAAATGGACAAAAATAGGGCTGAAATGAAACAGTCCTCAGAAAATCGGAAAAACTCTTTTTTCTTCAAAGCACAGTTGCATGGTTACTGCTCATAGAAGCTCTCTATTATATCGTCAACCGATATTAAAATATGCTACGGTTGTTGGCATAGGATGAAGATCACGGAAGCATCATATCCCATTCCTCCAAAACACTAGCAATCCTGGAAAAGAAAATCAATTTTCCATATGAGTAGTATGGCATTGTATCTGTATGATAGGTCAAAATTTCCCAAGAAGCATAAGACCGGTTTCGCGGTTATTGCCGCTCATCAGGTATGCGTACCCGGTACGCTTCCGCCCTGAATGTTAGCCGTGTTAACCGAGGAATTATCTTTGGAAGAATCACAGTGTGATTCTAAAAATGGACTCCCCGTCCATGAACGCTTCATTTGATTCAAATGAGATTACAGTTGTGAAGGGAAGTAAACTTTAGAAATCTGGCTCACAAATCAAGCAACCCCAAATAAATGGATGGTGTACAATGCAGTGGCTTTGAACATTGGCCTACGTAGTTCAGGCTGGCTGTTCCACAGATTCCTCATCGTTGAACGTCATGTTTCGTTGGTAAACTCCTCAGCACCAACCAGGGTTACATTAAGAGTGAGCAGAACAGATCACTCCAAACCAAATGGCGAACTTTTTATACTTCGTGAGCGTAAAATTTCTAGGTTACCTGTGAAGTCAATGTCAAATCTAAGATCTAAAACTCCCTTGATATACACGAATAAAACGAGCATTGTGCGAACTGTGGTGATGATAATTTGACCAACGATGATACATTTACGATCCAAACACCTTGCTCAACAATCGGGAACTTATGAATTTAGTTGAATTTGACTAGTTACAATGAGTAGTTCAACAGATAACCAAGTAGTAGTCATTCGACAGCTGTTCCACTGTCCACATATTTTTCATGTCAAGTTCATGTAAAACTGACATCAATAGTTGGAAACTCATCCAGTCGTACAAAAATGCTTATTCGATATGAATACAAGCTTGCATCTGTGCTCTATTCACGTTACAGGATCGCCTACAGTACGTCATACAGAATCTCAAGCCGGCGACATCCTACAAAGTGCAGGCAAGTCCCTAGCGAGTGGCAAGATTTGACTGATTTCTATCAACTTCTGTTACGACGTATCAAGGTCAGCATCTTTGAACTAGCACACAATATGATCTTCGCAACAATCGTGCTGCTCTGAAAATAGCTGCACGAAAGGTAGTAATGTGAATCAGAATAAAACAGATAAGCTGTAAGGATCATGTTAACGTGAACAGTGGCGGATCACACCACGCTCGTCCTAAGTTTACCTTCCTTTGACACCGTACGTATGCGGAAATGTAACTGGGGTGAAGATAAAGACGATGAAAACAATGAAGAAAAGTGCGAGTTAAGGGCACCCAGTTGTGAAGTCACAGTTCACAAAGTGACCCAAAATACTTGAAATTCTTGAATTTTTAAAATGATCTAAATACTAGAATTTGTCGACCCCAGCTGGGTTCGAACCCACTGAAGTGTGGGTTGCATCCATGCATAAGTTCAAACCCCGCCGGGGTTGATGACTTTTACCATTTGAACCGTTTAAAATATTGTCAAATTTGCCAAAACCAAGTACTTGAAATTCTGTCAAAAACTACCTATTTTATTCGGCCTAAGGTAGAGCTTTTCGTTTGTAGTTGACAGCTTACACATTTAAATTACTTTCTTAACATTTTGCAAAAACGTCGTTACGTCCCAAGATTCATTTTTCTTTGCATCACGGAAGTACATCAAACTTAGGAAAAGTAGACGCCTTACGTTTTCGTGGTTGGGGTCCAAAAGATCCGTCAATCAGTTGGCTGGACACACTGAACAATATGGCAGTGAACAGTAAACAGTGGCGATCGTGTTGTCACTCTCTGTTGAATCAGAAAGATTGATCTATATGTTTTTGTACTGTTAGACTGTATTCCGTGTGTTGGTTACTAGGGCATTCTTTCCTTTTCCCTCCCATGTAGGTCTAGTCCCTGTCCATCTTGTATATTCATACTTTCTAATTCAATGTGCAACATGGTGAGAAAGGCAGTGGTCAGTGGGGCTTGCCCTACTGTTTAACGCTGTACGATGATGATGATGATGATACAGCATCGAATTTGACTTTGAAATCAGCCGCTTAGACTTCTCTCTTTCCTATCAGTGAAAATCTACCATTGTTTTCATTTGATACAGGTAACTGCCGTTTCATACTGGCACGGTCATGGACAGTTGAAATCGCAGCCAAACACAATATTTTTATCCACTCAGTCAATTCACCCGGTCTACACACGTCAGTCAACAATGGAAGACCGTTTCCGAAGTAAATGCTCATCCCGCTTTGTGTGTACTTGCCAAGTTCTTATGATTTCACTTTTTTTACCGCGGATCCTTCTGAAGTAGTCGCCTGGAAAACTGTAATCTATTTTCAAAAACACTCTTTAAGTAGTACTGATTCCTTACTTTATGGGACATAATATGATCTTTTTCGTTTAGCACTCTAAAACTGCATTGTTTGGGAAAACGAGAAAGCCAACATCCGAAATCATCATGACTGGCAATGCTACAGCTCTTATCCATCTTAAGGAAAGTGGGCAACTATTTCCGGAGGGCTTCTCGGGGTAAAAGAATGAGACGTTCATGTGACTATAACAGCATTCAGTAGCCAGCTTGTAGGGCATTCCTTGTATGCCTGCAGGCAACACACCGATGATCATTTACAAAACGAATGCATGGGTCAGAGGTAATATCTAACTAAGATGGGCAGTTAATCCAAAGTAAAATCGCCAGCCACGAATTATACATCAATATTGATTGTATGCAGCACTCGGCCATCACTGAACCCGCGATCATGCATAACTTATCGATATTCTATGCGCAGTTCTCCCTGCTACAAATATCGGCGTCATGATTATCGGTTATTTCTAACTGTATAATAGGCCCTTGAGGTCATTTGGATTGCTTTTTATCATTTCTACTCATAAAAACACGGATAAACCAATTGGACTTGAGTTTTTGGCATACACTTCAGCAGATGACTTGGTTAGCCCTCTTTGTTGTCAATGAAAATGAACTACCTGATACTCTAGTTCAAGAAACTTTTCTCAAAGCGTCACTGACTTTATCAAGAAGTAAATTCACAGTACACACTGATTAGTGAAAAAAGTAGTTTCACCTTATTTCCTTATCAATTCTTCTCACGTTTCACTATTTTGTCCTCCCATCGTTCCTCGTGGTTTTCTTCAAAGCCACTCAGCATGTTTTCATGAACACTTTACGCCTAATTGAGATTGGGACAGACTCTTCCATTCGGATGCTGACTGATATTTTAATCAAGTCTCAGATAGGATTCATTCTAACTTTCGTACTTATCTGGACCGCATAGAATGCCATGTAACCAGCCTGATTAGAGATTAACTATTCCTTAAAACTTGTTACCATCGCACCTCTTGTCCAGTCTGATTCTGTCGTTTTCAAATTTTTCCTCTCCTCTTTGCTGATTTGCAAATGAAGTCATGCTTCTCGGTATACTCGGAGGTCTGTTAAATAATATCTAGCTAAAATAAATCTTATTCTATGGAGTCACAGAACTGTGAAACATTCAGGGCGCATCATTACTTTGCTCTAATGGACATGTTGTTATTCTTAATCACGGGAACACAAGTTTATTTGCTCTGAACAAGAATTTTTATGTCGGATCTTAAGCTAATTCAACACTTAACATAAGCATATATTTTATTGATGTAATTTCTTAGAACCCAGAAGACTATATTCCGTCCATCTGATCAATAATATGTTAAATGCAAAACAAAAAAAAACAGTACAAAAGACCGGCAATTTTGGATATCAGACGGTCCATTTACCTGATCTGTTATATAAAGTAATTATTCACCTAATAAATAGATAGGTATAAATCGCAGAAAGAGCAGAAATAATTGGTTATGATAGGATTCCGCTGATTCAGACATAACTAGTATTTTCAGTATTCCAATCAATTATTGCGGGGTGCGGCTGCAACTGAATCGGGCTGCACAACCACCCACTCCCTTTTCTTTCCGAATCTCAGTGTCAATGCGGTCATTCCCCACAGAACAGAAATCCAATTGTGAATGTGGACCGGATGACCCGGCACAGAAGTTGTTTAAGCTGGAGAAAACTTTCTACGACCGTGGGAGTCTTATGGCCAAGTTTCTATTCACACCCCGTAAGTAGATATTCACAGTTATCTTAGTGGACCGTGCTTGTTGAATAAAGCATTTTTTCTGAATTTTGATTGGTCTGTGGGATTCAAAAATTCGAATTGGTTATTCAGCAGTCCATAACTTGAGTCAATAAGTTATTAATTCAGATGAAATGACTTGATAACTTTCTAGGAGCTTTAAATTTACATGACGAATAGTTGTTGTATCCCAGAAAGATGAACTAATCAATACAATGATTATTCGATTCATATTGATAATAAGTTCTTGAAGTGTGAGTAATTGGGTAATGCCGGTGGCTGTTTGCGGGCAAGACAGTTCATCTTGTCAGTATCGGCTTATTCTTGCTTTCAGTTTCAGCTCTCTGTTTCCAACTTCTGTTCTAAAATGACTTAACCAACGTTGGAACCAATGTTTGATAATTCAGTAAATAAAAGCCATATGGAAAAGGACCTTAGGATAACGCGTCTCCTCCGGCGGGATTTTGGTTAATCGGGGATGGAACCAATTAACACCAGACCATCGAAAGTGTTGACAAGAAACCGTTTTCTGTTTGTTATTCATATTGACATGAATTTGTTATTTCTTGCCCATGTTTATGTGCAAACTTGGTCTGCTTCCGACATTTAAGTCTTCATCCTTTTTAGAAAGAAAAACATCATTGAGATAAATGATTTTTAATTTTCCAGCTCCCTGTGATTGGTAAAAGATAATGATAGCAGTAACATTTTTAACTGCTCACCATTAATTTATTCCCGTTACATCTCTCCCTGTTCGACAGCGAACAAAGGAACGGACCATCTTGTCGAATGGTCCCCACAAGTATGCATCAATTCTAAGGAGAATGACATCCTCACGTTGAAGCAACATATACTGGTCTCCTCTCGAGTGAGTCAGCCTAATCGCGATCTGATCGAGTTGTTTTTAAAGATTTTGTCTAAGCACCCTCACACAGACAGAATCAATACATTGCAGGACAATGGGTTTTGCACTGCCAGTCTGTGCTTATTGGATTAGTGCGCGTAGTGATGAAATATCCAGATATAACTATCATTTCTCACTTCTCAGCACAAAAGCCAAATATTAAACCGTAAACCTCAGTGGAGTTGATCATGCAATTGAACAAAATAATTCTCTATAACTGTTTGATAACTGTAGATCTCATCATTGAACTGCTAACTACAAGCAACAGTTAATAAAAACACAAATGACAATCAACTGCTTTGTACCAACAGGACAGGGCTACTTGGTCTGATCACTTTAGTCCCAATGAGCGTGGAACATTTTGGATTAAAAAAGCGAGGAAAGAATTTGAGAAAGAAATATAGAATAAGTGTATGCCCGTTATCGTGCAAGTCATGATAGAGTGGAATAAGATCCATTGTGAACTGATGCCATTTCTCTGCAACTAAGGGTAACACAACAACTGCAGGCAGATTACTATACTACCTATACAATTCTTGGTTGCTCAAACCGCACTGGAGCGCGCAGCACAAATCTAGCAATAAACGTTACGCCTTACCTTGTTAAACAGACGATCGCCTAACAACGCCTGACTGAATGAGATAATATCATTCTGCCAACTACAAGCGCTAATGTATGGACCGCTTTCAAAGCAAAATAATTATTTTCAATGGCGTCATTTTCAGCCAGCAGAGTTAGATCTTCCGCTCGGCAGATTTATCCACTTCAAAACATTTTCGTGATTGCATAGCACATAACTATGAAGGCCTATTATACCACGACCCTGGGATCTCGAGTGAAGGGTGCAGCAAATGAAATACGGACCGAGAAATTTCCCCACGAAGCCCAATATATTTATTTGAAATGAATGTCCGAAACATCTGAATGGTCGGGTGCAGAAAGAAGTAAAGACTTCGGGAAAGATGACAGTAGAAAGAAAGTTATTTAAATATGGCTTGTCTGTGGAAGAAGTGCACAGAACATTGCCAAAAGTCTGCTATAAGGTCTTCTGTGCTGTCAAACTAGGCAGCGGTGTTTTTGAGCTCGGACGATAACATGTTTGGATCCGTAGCCTCAATTCATGTGTATTCCTTTACGTATTCATGCGGAATGACTGTCACAAGAGCAGACTCCTATAGGAACACATCCGTGAGCATTGCTCAGCCTGGTTGAGATCTTGAACAGTTACGTCAATTGTCAGAGATATCGATTCACACCCAGCCGAGACTGCCCACACGATAAGAGTGGTCGAAACCTTCCACTTCCCGTATACAGAGTCTGAGGTTAGCTTCCTATACCGTTGAAACGTTGCATCTTGGCCACAGAGGAGACCGTCGGCATTCGCTCCAACAACCCTCTGTTGTGCGCCTGGAAATTACTTATGCATACACGGAGTCTTCCATGGCCTACTCAACACTTGAAAGGCAGTTTCTACACCGACCGAAAGAGAGGACTTTAAGTATATCGTAATTCATCCACGTCCATGGATAAATAATGTGTCACAATGAGCTTGTACACTGATCCCCACCGCTCTCTTCGTTGAATGTATCCCTAAAGTTTCTTTTCATATGTATTGAGTTGTATGATTAGGAATCCCTGAAAACGAGGTTATACCTCAAACTGTTTTTCAAATATTCTCCGTTAGACTCTTCAGAAAACCAACAAAAACTTTCCTAATTCATTGGTTTGCTGTTTTACCCATCTTTATTTCCGTTGTACTTTTGTCAGACCCGGGTGGTCACATTGGGAAACCTTAGCTTCAACTGTCGTTATATGGTGAAAATCACATCAGTCGACAGACAACGTCAGAGTAGAGACCGAAATTGGTTCGATTCCAGTCACGACTCCAGCCCACTAACCGCTATATCCCCATTCGATGATCATGACTCGGTCTCCGTCAAACGTAGCTGTTTCTGTACCCCATCGTGTTTGGAGGTCGAAGTGGCTGAAGGTCCAGCACCGATCAACTGTGCGCCTACAGGTAGATAGATTTACCAGTTTCTCGCCTACTTCATTTGAACGTTCTGTGACTCTTTATTCTATAAGATTCTGTCCCAGTTAAGCAATAACCGCGTAGGCAAACTATTCTGGTGTCAGAAGAAAATAATTTTAAAAAAGAGTAAGGAACGTAGTAGTTTTTTAATAGACCGTTTCGTCAGGCTGAATTGGGGAACCACTGTTTGTTGGAAATGGCGGATTTTATTGAGCCAAAAGTCTTTGTTTTCTGTGATAAAAGCCCTTACGACTTTAGCTATATTGAATTATCAGAAAGAACCTATATCTTGCATCACAATGCTTACTCGATCTCTTTTGAATGAGTGAAATATGCAATTTTTTCATTTTCGTGCGTATGTTGAAGGCGCTGCGGCTAAATTAAATTACTACTACTACTACTTTTACTACTACTAATACTACTACTACTACTACTACTACTACTACTACTACTACAACTACTACTACTCATTTAACCCATTTCTCTGGGTCGTTTCGGATTTCTCCTTTTCACTTAAGCCCCATTGAAGCCATAGGGTCACCTATCATGTTATAAGAGTTCACTGGTATCTCTGTGGGTTTTTCACTTGGTAACATCCGGAACCAGTGATGAATGTGCCCACGCGAAGCCTTCTGCTGAGAGCCAGTCAGGACAGACTTACGGTTATCCTCGCTTTTCTGCACATGGAACTCTAGTCCAAGATGAGGTCACGTGTGCGTTATTATTGGTGAAACAAGGAGCAATGCAGTGGTCTCATGAATTCTAAGTGGTGAGTTGTGCATTGGCAGTGGATGTCGAGTCACTGAGTAAGCAGTTCGGTTTTGCTGCCGAAAATTCCTGAACAAATTTGCAAAATTGCTCTGCATACTGTGTTTTGTATAACCCCCCCCCCAAAAAAAAAAAATAATAATAATAATAATAATGATAACAATAATAATAATTAAACAGATCCAGGACCACCGCTGCCACCTGCCGGGTTGACTGCTGCTCAAACCAGTTCTCCATTGAGCTACCGGATTCAATGGAATCCACCAAAAGTTGATGAAACACAATCAGAGACACCAACATCATCAACATTGGCAAATCGACAACATACCCGTGCCGCTCTTTCGAACCAATCGCCATTGTTAGGTACCAAATATCGAGTGATTTGGGCGCCCCGCGTGGAAGAACCTGTCAATAAGGAGATGTACAATGATGATGTGGGTTTCAGCCCAATCATGGACACCCAGCAATCGGATGTGCGCATTGTGGAAGAAGTGAGTTAGAAGATGTACTATTTTATTACTAGAATATCCATAGCCTGTTTTAAGTGCGAGTCGACATGGAAATTTAATACTTCGCAAACGTAGTTAGTACAACAATTCCTGAGAATGTTTACATAAACAGTTTAAAAAACACATTGATAATAATTGACTGACAAGCCAGTTAACAACATTCTACCATTTTTTTAATTAATACCTCAGCCCTACTCAAACTCACTTGCAGTACAATAAACTGTCACTTTTCTCCCTAAAGTGATATGCCTGAAATTTGCATGGAAAGTAGTCGAAGGCTCTGATCAATGTTACTTGTCAATAGACGAAATTAATGTTGGCTATTCGGAAAGTCCTTTCGCTTGTTTATGGCTTGATAACAAATCTTCAGCTGGACATGCAACGTCAAATTCAAGCAGGAACACGGAGCTTGCTTCCCTCACGATACATATTGGTGCACTTTAAAACCAGTACCAATAGACCCGAAAAAGAACTATAATCCATGCCTTCAGTGTACGAATATATTTTAATGGAAACATTCCATCCACTCTTCATTAGTTCGACGATGGTGACCGGCCTGTTCGGGTGTTACCGGGGCAGAAGTTTTTTTCCGGACACGAAGAGAATCGACCAACAGCTTGTGATGTTTATGAACACTGCAACGAGATACTGATCGGGAGGAAGTTCAGTGGTGGTGCTGGACTAGTTTGTCCATATGGCAGGCTTGCATCTCAGGTTGACATGACCACTAACTTTCATCACGTGTTTTCTTCTGATACATTCCTTGTTCGAATGGCGCCTTGCCGATCGTATTTTCGTCTAAGGAAATACCCCACGGGTTCCGCTGATTCTCAAGTCGTAAAAACGCCAAAATCCTACTCAGATGCCCCAGATCGTTGCACTTGTGAAGAGAATTCTGATTATAATATATCAAGCTTTTGTATTTCAAAGTCCGTTTTGCTCACTTCGTTGTAAGAAAAGTGAAGAAATAAAGGCTTACAAAGTTTACCCAGGATGCTGAAAAAATCTTTAAAAACACATCCACAGTGCACTGTGCAAACTCGGAGGCTGAGCAAACAGATGTGATACAAGAGACGCTAATAAAAGCACCATATTTTTCTGTAATTCCTTTTGAACCGAACCACTTAGAACGAATAAATTTGGCATGTATCATGTATCAACCCACCATCATAATAAATATAAACCCATTCTAACATGCTCGTATAATTCATCTTATTCCGGATAATGTGCCACGGAGTTTACGACGTACTATCATGGCCAGTCCTGGTTGGATGGGGCAAAGACAACTAGCTAGTTACGAAACACAAGTATTTGGTGCTAATGACTGATTCTCAACACTCAGGGATGCTCATTTACGTGTTAGGACTGTGATTATGTCACATGTGGTTCGTGAATTAATTTCTCTTAGGTTATACAACCCTTTTGGAAGTAACGACCTCTCATTTATCAAAATGGAAGAATGGCCTTTGACTCAAGTCTGTCAGAGATGAAACAAGGAAATATACTCTCAAGGAGAGGCCCGGGAGTAAATGTGCATCGCATTTCCAGGAAAATCTCTGTTCACATTACATGAAACTTAACTTTTGAATGATGAAAAGTATTGTATTGCGAACAAAAACATGAAATTCGAGGAAAAATTTCCCAACTAGCCACGCGAAAACTCGCGTCATGCTTTGAACCAACTTGGAAGGGCTTCCAAGCCATTGAGGTCCTTGTAAATGAATGCAAGTATTGAATATGTACAACTGAAGCCTGCAACACCTATGCATTACAGAAGAATAGAATTACAATACTGGCTGACTGATCATAATGTACAACGTCGAGAGGAATGAACCAGAAATCACTCTTAGAGATGCTGAGAATGAGGAGACGTTCATTTTGTTCATCGCGACGGAATTATCTACCACTGGTACGACTTTTAGAGTTCGACCGTCCTGCCTTTAATAGTTGCTTTGTGGTGACCTTGGGTACGAATTCTGAGGACAGAAAACCTCTGCTAGTAGTTTTAGAAAGGAATCAGACGGCTGACCCCTACATCAGAAAGTTGAATTGATTTCTCTCGATGGTGCCGAAAAGTCGACTCAGTTCCATCAGTTATCAGCACGACAGCACACAGTCGACATCCCCAGAATGCAGCTACTGTAGCGGTACATGAAGACCATGAACTGGCCCGACCATTGTTCACACTACTTCGACTTGTCTACGTTGATGGAAGGCTCGTGACATTCTGCATGACTTGACGTCTTCTATCCATCATGGATAGGACAACAAAACTCGAGACCACCCGGAATATCATTCGAAGCATGCTTGAACGATGCTTTTGAATCACGAAGAGCAGAGGCTGTTGTGTTTCTTTACCAGCTAGCTGTCTTTGTCCCATCCAACCAGGACTGGCCATGATAGTACGTCGTAACCTCCGTGGCACATTATCCGGAATGAGATGAGTTATATGAGCATGTTAGAATCGGTTTATATTTATTATGATGGTGGGTTGATACATGATACGTGCCAAATTTATTCGTTCTAAGTGGTTTGGTTCAGATGGAATCACAGAAAAAATAGGGTTAATTTATGGCATTTCGTAAGCTTCATATTGTAAACGTAATAAGCGTATCTGGGCAAACTAAGATCCAGAATGAGGATATTACTGATTTTTCCGTCAATCTCGCTTGCTTCTGTTCAGACGTCTCCAAACTGGTGATGGTGTGATTTAGCCTAATCACTTGACAGTTCGTTTACTGTCCAAAACTTGTATGGATTCGTGAAACCAATCATCGGTTGCGTCTAGTAGACCAACAGAGGACCGGTCAGGAGTTGTAGTTGCAAGTGATCTAATGATTACGAAAATGTGAATGAAGACTATGCATGAGGTATTGTTATCAGTCTGTCTGTGAGCTGGATGGTGGTGGTGCATAACTATCAGTTAGAGAATTAGGAATACTTTTGCCGGTGTCAGTGAGTAGTTTCCGCAGATAGATGACATTTTTCTGAACAAAAGTATGGGTTTTCGTACAGCACAATTACGAACTGGACCGTGTGCAGTTTAATATACCTGAAGCGCACCAACAGACATACTAGTTGAACAGTTTAGAACAATTTCAGTTTTTATCTATCTTATTTAGTTTTTTGAGTAGTAGGAGATTAGATTTCTATAATGCGATTCGTCATGCAGCTTTAACGTTCAACCCACCGGAGACAACCATGGAAGCACTGTACAACTGTTTCATTCTTGCTAGAAATCATCAACAGCACACATCCAAAGAGTTCCCATGGGGACTCGAACCTCGGGAGAACGATTGTGGGTCAAACACCTTAACCACAAGGCTATCCGAGATGGCTCTCTACCGTTTGTTGAACATCTACACCAAATGATAGCATCATTCCGTCATTGGCCTCGAACGGTAACAGCCTGCTTCCCGCACAGCGATCGACTCCTGTGATGGGCGACTTCCCCCAAGTGGGGGCTCGATGGATGTGCACTGCTGATAATTTCGTTTTATTCATGGACACCGGTAATAGGCAAACTTTCTAAATGAGAGAAAATAAGCATGCCAGTAAATTTACCTTTCGGAAAATTGTCTTAATCAGAATCAAACATGGATTGAACTGCGCGATTTGCAATCAGGGACATTTTACATCGTCCGCGTTCAAACTCTGATCACCAGTGAGACCGGTTATCAACGAGAGAGTTCCCCAGTGGCTGTTTACTTTGTGACCCCGGTGAAAACAGGTCTTCTGGAATCGGAAATACCTAATCCTGGTAAGCATATCAACGACGAATGTCTGATTATCCTATCATCGTACTTTTAATTTCCTGCCGTTGAATTAAGGTAGACTGCTTCAGTGTTGTATTATCGGATACGGCAAACGGATATAGCGGTGCCGAAACGTAGTATACGTTACCCTATGGGATAGCTCGAAACATGAAGGCCACAGAACGTCAAGAGACTCCATTGGAGCTTGTCGAGAACTCTTTACTTTGGAGCTGATCTGAGAAAACTGGAAGTTTATTATTCACTGTCACTTGATTAACACATTTTTTCACTTGTCTTAACATCACAACAAAAATCAAGTTTGTTCTATGTCATCTTCTTTATATAACTGAACTGAACTTGTTTATTGTGCCAACAATAAGTATACAGATGGTAGGCTTTTCACGGCGTCACTTCAGAAATTCGCATGCCGAATAGCCTTTGAAACAAAGTCGCATGGCTCATTCCTTTTCAAGAATGAAGTCGAAGAGCTGTAACGTTTCTCAGCCACATTCCTTTGAATAAATCCCTCTGTTTGTACATAGCTGGAAAGAAACTGACTGGAATAAAAAATTTTCTCTACGGTTAAGAACTGCTGATCTAACTTCCGCAACTACATACAAAATTGACAGAAACCTAAGATTTAAGCTTGTTAGGGAGCGTATTATCTTCCAGAGGATAGAAACTGTCAGTCGCGGGGAAGTTATCAAATCACGAGTCAGGCATCCTTGATCCTAATTCTTTATTGATATCGCTGGAGCGGAATACAACCCAGTCAATAAAGTAGAGAATTAGCACCATGCATTACGACAAACTTGTGTTGTGCATCATTTTTATTTGTAATCACGGTTGTAATCACTTTCTACTCGTGGTTCTCTTGCCACCTTTTCTGCAAACCCACAGGCGACCGAAACGTTTCAAGTTCGAGAGCACCACAGCGCACCAATGACCGGATGCTAACTTGGGTCCAGTTAGTGACTGTGATAATAGTCCCCAGATTTATTAAAAATTCCGTATAAATTACCAAAAATATAAACACAGGAAAACTTGCTCCTCATTTTGGAAAGGACGTCAATCAAACGCGACTGGAACCGAAAGAAAACAAAAGTTCATCAACGCCTGTTGATACAATTGGACTAGTGTCACAAACTGCTGGTCGAGTTTGTTCGCAAGTAGATCTCATGTCATTCCGTTGTTTGACGACGTTGCGTACCAAATGCACATGGATTAGTGCAATACAGTTCGGCCGTGCACCGTTAATATCACCTTATGGAACAGCTCTGTACAGTTGTATTTTGTATTTCATAAAACGAGTAAAAGCCATATCAATATTTTAGTTTGTTTTCTGGTAAATACGTGTGAGGATGGAGCGGATAGAGGAATACCGACATTCGCCGAATGTATTCATGGTTAGGGACGCCCAGATATCTCCTAGCGTATGTTGAAGTCACGTGAGTTCCATGTTGTTTCAATGAATGATACTGGATTCTAGGGCTTCCTAAACTGTAACACAGGAAAAACAATTTAATGAATCAATCTGGAAGGTGATTAAGGACAAGCTAATGATTTCATTTCCTAGTCTGTCATTGAAAGAATGAAAGATAAGAAACTGTAAATATGGGTTACTCACAAATCCGCTCTAACTTTAGAATCTAAAAAAAGTAAATTTCTGACAAAATTATTGTTGTGTGGTCCTTCACTGACCAAACCACCGGCTGCTTTGCGTCCAGGCTGACCTACTGATTGATCTGTTGGCTTATACTGACTAATATGAAACAAGCACGCTTGTAATTATGCAAATCACTTTTTTATTACATGCATGTGCGTGAGTTCGGTGGAAGGAGTATAGCCAAGAAGGCCCACTGCACTATTAGAGATAACCGGTAACCAGACCCTCGAGCATAGAGTAGAGAACCATGTTAAGTCCCAGTAGATCAGGTGTGGTAACGATCCGGACGACAGTGGATTACCATCTACCACCGAAGTAACCGGTGGTGGCGGGGCTTCTAACTTCGTGTTTTCGAGGTGGCAATCAAAAGCTCTAAACCACTCGACCACCACGAACGGTTTGTTGCCATTAGCCCAAATTCTACACTGAGTCATTCTACCTTGTTGATTCCTTGACTTCTCAGCTGCCCTGTTTGGCCACGTACGATTTCACGTACTATGTACGCTTGGGATAGTTAATTCACTTGCTCGCTTGGTTCTCTACGCACCACGTGCGGCCAGTAATATTGCACATGATTATTACAATCCCCATAATTAAAAATCAACACAGCAAAAGCAGTGGGAAAATGCAGTTTATGGACTACGTGTACCCAGTAATCTGCTTCCCCCTAATCAAATGCTACCTCAAGTGTGAAATACTGGAGCCAAAAAAATAATGCTTGATAAGGCTAGTCAATGCACAGGTACCAGAATAAAATTCATGGCATATACGTTCTGTCGTTTAGTTCAGTGCTGCTAATCAGACCCAACGCAAATAGCCTAGAAAGTGTCTATGCCCGGCTATGAGCCATAAAGTCTTATTTCAACAAGCATGGTGCGGTCCACTGTTTGTAATTCCATGGACTTCCGATGGTAGGTAACACATGAATGTAAAAAATAACGTTTGTTTAGATTTCCTCCATTGAAAGAACGGAATAATAAGTAAGAAAAACTGTCTTGTAACTCTGATTCAAAGTCCCCCGAAGGCAGTGTACATCTTTGTAGTAACATCGCTCAGACTAAATCATGGCTACCATAAGCACCATGGAAAGATCAGAGGGAGCAGTATTTTTGACCTTCCAGTATATATCCGAATAATGGCATCATCAAACGAGAAAACAGGATGCCAAAAACTGCATTGTCGGTAGAAAAATTATGAGCCGACTTTTCGGTTGTCGTGGGTAATTTATCTCAAGGCAGTTTTACGACCACTTCGTTCGGGCCTGACACAATGATATCATCAAGTTTAGAAATAATCCGGAGGTACCAAGTACATTGACAGAGGTGTCCTGTCAGCTGACTGAAGCTACATTGGCTCAACATGTGCGTCCACCGAAATTCCGCTTCATATGCCTGGCTACTACCTATTGTTATTAGTAAAGCAATTCATGATTGAAAATCGACCGATACGAATCCATACAACGGACACACCAAAATGGTGGCTTGTTTCCAGGATTAACGACTGAAGCAAGGGTCTTCTTTATCTGCTGAAATAAGATGATGACCTACTTTAATAACTTTACTTCAGATGCAACACAACGATGTTGATTAACAGGACGTTCACTGCTGCCAGTGGGAATGGTCATGAAATAACTACTTGTACTATAGAACACAGTCGATTAGTCTCTTGCGAACGACTTACGACCGTTGCAAGCTTATTGGTAAGCATGTAAAAAATATTATTCGTAGCATTTCCAAGTAGCCATTTAATGGTCTGCTCTTTCATATGTGAATAAAATCACACCGGGAGAAGAGTGCGAAAGTGAACTCAGCGAGAAAACTGGTGACGATCCAATAAACAAACCATTTGTGCACTCTTCTTATACAGAATCTCTACAATAGTGCGCTGTCTCTCGAGGATTGCTCATTGAGCTTCAGTCTGAACGATGAAAAGCGCAAGATAAATTTCAGTATCATGCAATAATAACCTCAGAATCAAGGAAAAAAAATTAATCTCACCTTCAAAAAGTTGTTAAACAACTAGTAAATTTTACGCATCTTTGGATACTCACTTGAGTTATTGGCACCAGAGTGACCAGACCACGAGTGCTCAACGGGCAGAGACTGTAGGCGGAAGATCGTCGGTTTCAATCTGGCTTTTGGTACTGAACTTTTGAGTGCAAAAATTACAAGTGGATTTTCCAGTGTCTATTCTTTTGGCTGTTATTTTTTGTGAGCCCATCTATCTATGAAATGGGGTTTCTCTTCTGGTTCAAATATGAATTCAATCAGCAATAGCGTAAATGGGAGAAAATAAAGGAAACTAAGAAAATGAAAATGGTTTCAATCAAATTATTTATACAAAAATTATAACTACAGTTAGACGAGATGTATCTAAAAAATTCCACCACAAATTTGTTCTTTTAGAGTGCAAACGGTTTTCTGTGTATATTCTCGAAGAATTCCCTCTCACATTTTCCATTTCATCTAATTCCGAGATAAAGAAACGAATCCTCAGCCTTTGCTTGTCAAACTTGTGAGAATCCGCAAGAAAAATGTCTGCTTCCTATGAACAGCTGAGTATGTGAAAGTAGACAAGAAAGAACAATGAGTGTAGGCGAAACTCTTAAAAGGATTCGTATGATCAATAAAAATTTACTTGCTTCTTCACACTTGAATTATTCGGCCACCATTTATAGTAATACGCACTTTCATTTGATTTTTGATCGTCCGCATGAAACTAGGTGTTTTGAAGTTTTTCGAAATCAAGCGGGTAAGGTTCACTTCAGTCTTTTAGTCAGGATTCCAGACTATTCAAAAGGAACAGATAAAGTACCAAATGAATGAAGCATCAGCATTACTTACTGGATGCCGGTATCACGCGAACCGTTTCAAACTGTGAGGCAAGATCAGGTGATTCCACAGATAGATCAGGTGTACCAAATCTTCCAAATAGAAGTGGGTCGATAAGCACACCATCAAGACCACGTTGACTCAACGAACGAATAAACATGCCTGATTTGATGCCTCATGAGATTGAACAGATAAATAAAGCCATAAACATGTTTGATCCGAATAATACAGGCTTTATACCAAGAAACAAACTGGGAGACTTGATGCGCTGGCTAAAAATGATTCCTTCAGATGCAGAAATTGAACTTCTGGCAACTCAGTTGGACCCTGGAAGAACAGGTAGGATCAGAAGAAAATTTATTGTTCCGGCAATCAGTGAGACTTGGATTTCTGTTCCACAAGAATTTGAGGCAAAACTGTGGGAAGCATTTCTCACTTTTGACCGATCGGATAAAGGCGTCCTGACTGAAGACGCCTTAAGAGATATTATGATGAATATCGGACTTGAACCAGTTCCCGAGAAAGAAATGAAGAAAATCATTACTGAGTTTCAAGATCCCAAAACGGGCACAATTGAGTATGGCATGTTAATTCGACGTTGGCAGGAGTAGTGCCACGCGAAGGGGTAAAATGTTACTGATTGCTGTTGAACCGTTTGCACGAAGATTGCAGGAAAACTCTGCAAGAAAGCCTTCGTGGCTTTCATCATTAGCCTTTTGCCTCGACCAATTCAGAGGTCTGAAAGGAGCCGAATACTTTGCACCATTCAAGGTGCACTCAAGTCAGATTATGTTCACTCTGAATGAATGCCATTCAGAAATAAAACTGTTTTTTGTAGTTTATAAAAATCTGGTTGGTTTACTGCCTCGAATTTCATCTCAAACTGTTCACAGATTTAGACAGTCACCAGTGAAGAGTGGACACCGCAGTTGTCGAGCATGCACTGCTCGACTAGATCTCAGTGAACAGTCCCCTGTGTATTGTTCGGTTCGATAGTTCTGTGTTTCCCGACAGCCATAGACTGAAGCGTCCATGCCTGTTTACCTTTTCGATGTATGCCCCAACTGACTGTAGCTCTCCTGAGGCTCAAGACAACTGATTTGTCTCAACTGATCCACTGCGTGCACTCTACCGATATCATGGCTGTTGCTGGTGATTTCAGTGCTCAGTTTCGAAGCCTTGACCAGACGGAAAGGCATATAGCAGGTCGATCTGGCGTCCCAGCCGATGAAACCCATAACGGCGATTAACTCATCCACCCGCGTTCCGACCATGGACTATTCTCAGCGAATAATAATTTTTTGCACAAAAAGCGTCACCGGCTAACCTGGCATCCTCCTGCTTCTTCACAAGTTTGGACTCAGATCAGTCACAATTGTCGGTTGCCGCTGGCGCGAATCAGTTGAAGACTGTCAATCATTTTGGTTCACTTCTGCGGACACTGGTCATGCTCTTGTCCGGGGTCGTTTCAGCCTGCGTGTCGTCGGTAGCAGAAATAATAAAAAAGCCCACCGTCTCTCCGCAGCTGGTGCTAGATAATAACCATCGATCTGCTTTCCAAGCAGAACTATCCACCAGGTTACCGATGCAGTGAAATACACTGGATCCAGAACGGCGATGGACAGAGATCAAGCAGGCCCTATTTGAAGCTGCTAATGCTGTCCAGGGTTCAACAATCAGACACAGAAACGATGGGTGCCTACATCCTTAGTTGCATTGTTAGATACACGCAGATCGATTCCTCGGGATTCTAGGTGTGATGGGGTGCGAAGATGCATTAAACACCAATTGATTCGGAAAGAAAAGGCCGTGAGTAGTGGTGGGTGGCAAAATGTCGGGAGAAAGAAACAGTTGCGACAATTGGCATCAGCTGCAAACTTTTCCGTCTGATTAGAAATGCCGGTCTACAAACGTCAGGCGTTAGCGAACTGATCAAAGAGACGAACGGTTCACTGATTAAGACTCAGCAGTGTCGTCTCGTTCGCCAGGCGGAGCATTTCTGGAAAAAACTTTTACCGACCTACATCAGTAAAAAGTGAAATAAGTAGTACGATTGTTGAACTTCTAGAGATAGATGCCAGTCCTCCGTCAGAAGAGGAGGTTTCCCTTGAGATAAGCTATCTTTAGTGACATAAGGCTACCGGACTGGATAGATTGCTTCGGTTTACTTTCAGCATTGCTACTGGAGTTGACAAAACTCCTCGGTTTGGTATGGGAGAGGAGGAGTTGGTATGAGTCGATGGTCGTACTGATTTACAAGAAAAGCGGCATTCCCACCTGTGAAAACCACACGGGAATAAGTCTGGTCAGCATCATGTGTAAGCTGCTCGCCCGTATTATTCTCCACAGCTTGGCTAGAGCTCACAAACAACGCTCGCTCGAGAATCAGACTGGGTTTAGGCTTGGTCGATGTTGTGTTGATCATATCTTCACTGATCGACGAGTTTTACATAGACCCACCATCTTTTTTCGGTCACCTGAAAACTGTCTTAGACTCAGTCAACTGCACCGTTCTCTGGTGCTACCTCTTGTTGAAGGGTGTACCAGAAAACTTTATTTCCATCATAAAGTCCTGGTACATGAAGAGATGAAGCAGAGTTCTGGCTTACGGTGATCTTTCACCCGAGTTTAACGCTAAGTGTGGTGTAAGCCAGGTGTGCACCCTTTCTCCTTTTCTCTTTAAATTTGTGACTGATAGTCATAGAAACCGCCCTATTGTCAGGCGAAGATAGTGGTATTTAACTTCTTCTGCGTGGAAAAGTGTCCCATGTTGAATATGCGAAAGACGTAATACTTCGAGGTGAAGACCTAGGTCATTTGAAAGTTTTTCTGTACACCTTGAATTACTGCGTAGCAATGTCCGGCGTGCGTTTCGCTTTCAAAGTGCAAGACGTTGTCGCAGGATTTGGTTGGGCCAACACGAAACCTTTCAGTATCTAGGGCAACTATAGACCTGATAGACAAGTCCTGTTATCTAAGTAGCTGCATGGCACCTGGAGGATGGATACAGAGTGAAATGTTTTTGTGGATACAAAAGGTTCGTTTGGCATTTGCCAACCTGAGTCATTTGTGACCTCGATGAGACATCAGCTTATCTATCTACGGTGGAGAGTACGCTGCAGCAGTCAGCCCAGTTCTTCTCTCTCATGGTTCAGAAACATAGCCATTGCGGATGGAGGATATTCAAAGCTTGTCAGTATTCGAATACCGATATTTTCGTAGCGTTGCTCGAATATGGTGGGAACGCCGTATGAGAAATGCCGAGGTTTGGCGGAGAGTCTTAGGTTCATGGGTCAAATCTCTAGATGAAACACTTAAGCTCATCAGACTAAGGCGGTTGGGGAAACGTTTTTGCATGCCCCCGGATATGAGTCCTCGGCACGCAATGTTAGCTGAGGTGGGCAACCGTTGGAAGATGAGTAGGGGTGGTCAGTCCATGGCATAGAAGAAAGACATGAAGAGCCTACCCAGTGGACTTGGCCATTTAGGGCGCATTAGATTTCCTGGGTGGGGTTCACGAGACCCTCCCACTCAGTGGTTGTATACATCAGAGGAGATGGCTAAGCATCGTAATCATTGACGCTCTTGTATCCAAAAACTTTCTTTATCAACTTGATGATAATATTTCCGGTTATCTTAATGCTCCTTTCGTATTCTTGTTCTTTTTCCTTATTTTCGATTGAGGTTCTCGCTGGGAGACAGAAACCAAACCATACATACTGCATGAATAATGGTTGTTTAAACTGAGCTGAGCTGGACTCAATACGGTTGTCTTTCTTTTGTCGTACAAATCACACTGCCTTTTTATCACTAATTTAGTTTCAAAATTAATAAAAAAAAACAGTTCATTTCAACTAATTCAATCGACTACTTCGCATTACACTCCTCTCTATATATTCACTACCTCGAATTATGACCGGGAGTGAAATAAATATATGCATAAAGAGTATATTACCAGAAAAGTCAAGAGACAAACAGAATGTCTGAATACAAGCATGCCACAGACCACAGCAACTAATTAAGTTGCCTAAAGTCTCCAAACTTCCGATAGGCGGATGTCCGTCAGGAGTCCGTTGAACACTACGACAGTTAGGTCGTTTCTTTTAGACGGATCAGATACATGGCCTTTAAGAGTACAAGATAGACAAAAACTGTCGGTGTTTGATCATCGATTTCTCCGTAGCATTGCTCGAATATGGTGAGAACACTGTATCACTAATGCTGAGGTTAGTTGTAGGTTGCTGGGATTTGGTGGTCAAACACCGGACCAGGTTAAGATGACCGGGGTATGTATTACACATGCCCACCGAAAGACTTCCTTGGTTTACTCTGTTCTGCGAGGCAGGTGGCAGTTGGAAGGTGGGTCGAGATTGTCAGTCCATTACCTGGCAAACGGGGTTTGGACACCTTGATCAGTGGACTTAGCCAAGTAAAACGCGTTAGACTTCCAATTTGGGGTCCATATGACCAGCCTACCAAGTGGTTGGAAACACTAAGTGATATGGCTAAGCGTCTCGGCCAGTGGTGTAGTTGCATTCAATCCATTCCTTTTTCTGTGAGATTACTTCGTACTACCTGGTTTTCGGCTTTTTCTCACTTTATGCTTCTATTAATTTGCTCATGACTCAACGAAGCTGTGCGGTGTAATGTAGTCGGAAGTCGATGCTTCAGTCAGTGCGGTTAACTTGTTGCTCTATGCCCTGATGCTGTTAGGGCGATCTATGAATGAGCCTACTAATGTGTCCGTGCCCACACCCGACAAATTTACCATTGGTTGTGACTTCAATGTATCGGAGGCTAGAGTCCGCCCGTATTTGGAACTATGTGGACCCAGTCACCGCCGATACACTCCGCTCTCCTTGTTGGGCAAGAATGCATTTGGCTTGATTCGCGAAGAGATTCCAGGAGGAGAAGTGGGAGAGGAGACGTTTGCAACTCCGAGGAGAATTTGAACACCACAGAAAACCATGAGTGAGCTGGGGAATGAGGTTCGTTGTCGCGTTCAAAAGCCAGAAGAAGGTATCCAGCAGTACTCAGTGGAACAGAAGATCGCTCGTCAAGCTCTCATCGATTACGACTCCTTGGTAAGGGAAGAGCTGGTACTATATTGGTTCATAGATAGCGTGAACTCTGTAGCTGATAGGGATATGTTTGCGTTCGACCCACCAGCAAATCTGCTCGAGGTTGTTGAGTGGGCGGCAAAAAAGAAGCTGCACCAGCAGGGGTGCAACTATCTCCAAAGAGCCCACAGATCATGTCCAGTGTTGGCGGCCGTCGCGGTGACCAACCAGCGAGAGGCAGTCCACACCGCCAGGAGAGAGAGAGAGGGAGAGAGACATTAGCAACCGGGACCATGACGATAGACGAATGAATTGAGGTGCCTAATTGTGACCACGACTGAATATAACGGAAATATCAGTAAGTCATTCCATACCAGTTCTGTCTCCTTTGTTTCTACGGTTTTTGGCAATTTTCCACCAAAGACAGGAGGGTTTATTAATGGAGTGAAAAGCACATTTTTGATCCATACGGGTTCCAGTTGTACTTTAGTATAGGAGACGCCAACGATAACTCCGGAGGAGTCTTTGTCACAACGTCTGTGGGCAGCCAATAATAAGGAGATCAGGATGCCGGGTGTTGCGAAGTCCACCAGGAGTGTTTACCAAACCGTAGTGGTAAGAGAATTTCTGTGGGAAGCTATTCATGGTGTAGAATTTTTAATCCGACGACAGAGCCTCATACATTTTGGGCCCAGGATCTTGGATATTGCAGGAGAACAGGCTGAGTATGGATCTGCAGCGAACATAAACGTCCCAGAGGACTTTGAAGTGTGCGCAGTTAAGGAGACTTAACATCGCACTCCGAAACAACTGAACACGCTGGCTAACGAGTCGAGGACCGCTTCTTGTGAGGAACGGAGAAAACTGATAAGACTACTGACTGACAACCCAGAGGGATTTTCGTGTTCTAAAGCAGAACTAGAACACACACAGGAAGTTAAGAATCATATCAACACGGGAGAGGCAACGCAAATCAAACAACCGTTTAATGGAATTCCGGCACACTATCGGAACGAACTGGAAAACTTGGTAAAGAAAGTGCTGTCTACCAGTTTCACCCTGGGCCTCCCCGGTAGTGATTGTAAAAAAATAAACTCGGAACCCTAAGATTGTGCGTGGATTATAGACGATTGAGTTCCGTCACGAAGAAGGATTCCTTCTCCATAGCCCGTATCGAAGAAACCTTGAAGGCCGTAGCAGAATCTAGTACATTTACTCCCGGGTATGACGTCGGGGAACTGGCAGGCAGAGGTTAGCTTGAAGGACAGGGAGAAAACGGTCTTTTGACCCCGTCCGTTTTGTATGAATTTCAAATCATGCCTTTTGGATCAACCAATGCTCCCGCCACGTTCCAGCTCCTAATGCAGAAAGTGCTGGGCGTTCTTACTCCAACGAAATACCTAGTATTTTTGGATGACATGATCTTTCATAGCCCGACTTTCCAGGATCACCTCGAAGCTTTACGGTGCACATCTGAAAGATTGCAGTTGGCAGGCTTGAGACTGAAACCAAGAAAATGTCTTTTTTTTACAGCCGCAGGTTCTATATTTTATAAGCCGCGTGGGGGTTCATACGGACCCAGCTAAAGCTGAAAGAATCCACCAATGTCCAGTAATACAAACGGAATAAACAGTTTTGTGGGTTTGGCTTCTTATGGTAACGGGGAATGCCGGGGCAAGAGAAAGACGTGAGTATCAAGGCGAACGGGCAAACCAAACGAGAGCCACAGACAAAAGAACAGACGGCGAATATGTCGGAGGCTTCTCGAAGCAGACAAAAGGAGGTATACGGACTACCTGAGGGGAATCAGTGGAATCTCCGGCAACCAGCAAGACAGCCCAGGTGAGGGGCTGCCGACCAAGCCGTCAACTGAGACGATCGGACCAACCGAATAGAAATGATGCCCAAGAGGAGCAAGCTATCGGCCACGGGCAACTGGCCAGAACGCAGCCGGAGCACTCAGACAGCCGCAAGAGCAATGTTGATGCCGAGCAGTCTGTAAAAGGGCCTATATACACGATCGCATGTGTTTCATGACTTGACTTGTTTGGCCGTTGGAATACAAGTATCCTACCCCGAGTAGTCGTCCTTGTTACCGTATTACAGGCAACTTCTACGCGGCTTTGCTACAATTGTAGCCCCATTACACTGGATGACCGAGAAAAAAGATCAGTTCTTTTGGAAGGAGGAATGTATTAGCGTTCTTTAATTACCCAAAGGGGCCCTGACCATTTTATCCGTCCTAGCCTCACCGGTATTTTCTCCAGAAGCTGAACCATTCATTCTGGACGCTGACACTAGTAAGACGGGAATTGATGCAGTGTTTTCTCAGAAGCAGAACAGTGTAGAACGAGTCATAGCCTGTCTAGACAAGCTTGAGAAATGCAATGGCACAACAAGAAAAGAAATGTTGGCACTGGTATACTTGATGTCTCATTTCCACCATTACCTACTGGGAAAGACATTTATAGTTCGAACCGATCATCAAGCATTAGGTTAGATGCTACTGGTCAAGTTAACAAGTGGCAGGAGACGTTGCAAGGGTACCAATTTCCATGGTTCCATCACCCGGGGCGTAGCCGACAAAATGCGGAAGCCCTGTTAAGAGGACCTTGTAAGCCACCTTGAGAGTATCCTTCTTGCTTCAGTGCTCACGTAACTGCTATCAAGCTACGGGCCGTGCCGTCAGATGTTTGGAAAGAATGCCCATCAACGGACCCAAAAATGGAACCGATATGTAGACGAATAATCGAAGAAAGCGCTGAACCTACAAGAGAGGAAATGGCTGGGAGCAGTTATAAGACGATGAGCTTATGGGATTTATGAAGACATTTACTGCTGTTGAATGGCGTCGTGTACTTTCAACACGACCCTACATATACTCGCAGGATCGTGGTGCCCCAGACAGTGGTCGCGAAGGTATTTTCGGAGGTGCAAAGGATAACTGGGACAAGCAGACCAACGGAAGACGCTAGCTGGCATAGGGCAGAGATTTTGGTGGCCACGTCAAACTAGGAAAGTCGTTAATTTTTGTAATACTTGTCGTTTGTGCCTTGAGTTGAAAGCACCCGGGTCAGGTCACAGGACCCCATTGATGCCTACAACAACTGGTTATCCAAATGAACGACTGGGCATGGACATCTCTGGCCCGTTACCGACAACCATCAAAGAAAACCAGTATGTTTTAGTTATGACTGACTATTTTACTAAATAGTGCAAGGCTGAACCTCTTGCAAGGGTTGACGCGAGGACGGTGGCTCAAGAGATTGTTAGTACTTGGATTGCTCGGTGGTGCACGCCATTATCTATTCACGCCAGTCAGGTTTCCAAAAGTCGACAGCCGTTTGCTGGTCGACCTCTACCAACTTTCAGGGGCAAAAAAACTTAGACTGCGCCGTACCACCCACAGGGCAATGGGCTAGTGGAACAAACCAATGGAACTCTTGAAAGTCTCTAGAAGGTGTTCATAGAACGGAGGAATACTCTGTTTTGGGATGTGATGTTACCGACGTGCTTGCTGGCCTACAGTGCACCAATTCAGGCATCCACCGGTCAGTCTCCAGGATTTATGGTAAGGGGGCGGGAGATTTGACTACCGATTGATTTGACGGTACCAAACCCGGCAGGGGAGATGCTGACCTCTATCAAACACGTGGGACAGTTGAGTCAGACCTTGATCGACAGTCATCCCGGGTTCCTTGTCCGCAAGGGACACATTTATGAAGCGTAAATGACTGATTAAACTGCGTCAGCGAGTACCAGATTCTTCCGATGTTTAACTACTAGGTACATTCTAAATTTCAGTACGGTGTTTTACATAGCTCAGGTTGATAGTTTCGGTGGTAGACTCTAATCCACGGTCTCCCGGCTCGTTACCACACCTGACCTATTGAGACCTTGTGCGATTCTCCAGTCCAAGTCTGAAGGTCCGGTTTCTGGCTATTCCCAGTAGGGCATTGGACCTTTGAGGTTATGAAGCATAACCCTTCCTTTGCACTCATGCTCAAGCATGTTATAAAAAGCTGATCATTGAGCTAGGCCGTGAAAGTTTAATCAGCAGTCCACGTGACGTCATCATTGCACGAGTTATATAAATTTCCGGGCAAAAACTTTTCTACTCCGGAAAAGCCTTACACTGTTAGGATTTGACATGGTATAGATTTACTCAGTCCTATGGAAGCCACTTATAATATGCAGATGCAAGACGCACACAAAGCGTTGTACATTGGTAAACACCAACACAATAGTTTTTGAATAGCAGTGAAACAAAAAACCCGTTAGTGGGGAATTACCTTTCCTCAACGATGTCACTGTATGAACTAATTGTTTTGCGTGACCTTGCACATAACAGCAGTCGAACCATTGTACAAAGCATTTTCCTCAACCTGGAGGTGAGGTTTAAAATATTCATGCACGCAACAGTTAATAGCACTGGGATATGTGAGAGCAATATGACTCGTCATTCAGTATGACGGTTCAAACCAATGAAAACTGTACAGTTGTTTCGTCCTTGTCAAGAATCATCAGTAGTGCACATACACCGCATCCCAACTGGAACTTAAACCTGGGGTGAACGATTGTGAGTGGAATACCTTCCAGCGCCGAATTTGAATGTTAACAGAACATTTCCTGCGCAGCAATAAACAGTTGTGATAGCCTTGCACTTAAGATGCTCGATTCACAATCATTCACCCAGGGTACGAGTCCCAAGTGGGGCTCGGTGGATGTGCACTGCCCAGGATTCCTAACAAGAAAAGAGCCGCTGTACGATGCTTCCATGGCTTTCAAAGGTATGAACGTTCACACTGCACGATGAATCACATTACGTAAAATCGAATCCCCCACTGCTCATACTCATATATATTAGAATATCTCAAGGCCCGGGGAGTTCTCGTATTCACACTGCAATTTTCTCTTCACTATTTCATATTGTAAAAGCACAATGCTCCTTTTATTTTTCCCACGCTCTATCAAATTGAATCGCTACTCGAGTATATCAGGACCGAACGAGGTTCGAAGTGTATCGAAGAATCGACGCGCATTGTGAGTTGGTTTATTCTTAATTTTATTATCAAGAACACAGTTTTTTCGGTAGAGATTCCAATTAGCTAACGTTTCGATTACCACGGGTAGCTTTTTTCAAGAAGGGTTTTTCAATCAATGATTTGAAGGAAGTCGGTACAAGTCAACGGGTGTTCTAATTGGGAACATCTGTTGGCTTATAAATTTGATTCTGGGCAGAAAACTCCGTTCCATGTTGATCGTAGGCAAATAAGCTACCGGAATCAAGGCGGTAGCCTACTGAGGATTTGAGAGACAATGGCAGACCCATATAAAGTCTGTCTACTAATGGTAGTCGGTAGCAAAATACGATCAACGTAAAAACAGGATCGGTCGAAAACGCTGGCCTTCTGATAGACATGATGTTTCTCCATCTAACTGTTGTTACCATTTGTCATTGCTGTATTATTTCATACTTTTATTCAAGTGAATATTCACTGAGCGTCACAGGGATGTAGAAATAAAAACCATCACACTCAGCAGCCGGGTAGTGTCTATTCGACCTGAACAGGACTAAACTGAACTGAACTGGACTGAACTGAACTGAACTGAACTGGACTGAACTGAACTGAACTGAACTGAACTGAACTGAACTGAACTGAACTGAACTGAACTGAACTGAACTGAACTGAACTGAACTGAACTGAACTGAACTGAACTGAACTGAACTGGACTGAACTGAACTGAGCACCTACATCATCGTCCTCTTAATAAGAACAGACAGTTTGTGCAGCTTGTTTCATTGTGTGATATTTTACTTGCTATTGATATGAAGGAAGGATAAGTTGTTCATGTGAAAATGGCGGTAAATTATGAATAGAAAGCTGCTGCAAAGGAAATGTAACTCTGCTCACCATAGTGGGTTGCACAGTCTGATTGTGTGCATATGTAAACACTCGTAAACAGTATGATTTGCATAGGTTTTCCAGTCGAAATTTGAAGTAGATCAGATTAAGCCGACTGATAATTACCAATTCATGCGGCAACACCTCGTAAAGAGAGATTCGTGGAAGGAATGTAAACGTGATAGGCTAACGTGGAAAAGTTTCACGGGATTTCCCGGGGTTAGAGGACCTCCTGGCTTGCTGAACGTGTGCATCTACAGTGATTTTCTGTGAAGTCATTTGAAAGAGTTTTCCAGTGTTTCTATGCATTTACATCGACGAGTACGTTGATGAAGATGCATAATGAAGTTTTCTAATACGATCACTATGCAACCGTTTACTTTTAAAGTAATTAATTTCCCTTGTGTATTATGTATACTTGAATATGATTAGTACGGCATCGAATAAGTATGAAGCGTCTACTGTTTTACGCATGTAGAACAACGTTTATTTCATCAAATGTAACCTAAAGACAGGATTTCATTTAGAAATTTACGGGGACGAAAGTCACATTAATTTGACGAGTTTAGAGAAAAATCAAATCGGAGTGAAACTGTACGGCGGTTGGCAAGCTCTCAGTAAAATAGGAGAATTCGGTAGACTTGGAAACGAAGTAACATAAGACCACGTTTTTTGTGCCAGGACCGAACGAGATTGAATGCGCTGAAAATTCGATGCAGCATGTGGTTTGTTAAACAAGAAAATTTTGATGTCAATAACAAGACTCTAACCTTGGAAAAATTATCGTTACCTGAGGTTTCGGCTACCCTGGGTGACTTTCCTCGAGGCAGTTTTACAGTCACATGACTCGGAAAACTTAGTCACATGTGAACGGATATCCAGTAGTGTGTGTGTGTGTATGTGTGTGTGTGTGTGTGTGGTACATGGTTAACTTGTTTTCAGTACATCTGTTCCCGTCTTTAGAGACAGTGGTGACTAGACGGTCCATTTATTTCAGTAGTTCGACTGGATGCGTGTAAGGTGAGTCAAAGATGCATAGACAAAGGAAACTGTTTAATCACAGACAAAATTCTCTGTTACCTCTCATTTCAGAAAGCCTATTATAACCACAAGTTTTTTGGCGAAACTTAGTAATATATCTGAGACATCGTTAAGTTCATCTGAAAGTATAATCGTATATCTGTGGCACTTGTACAGCCTACTCGTCCTACCACATTTTCGTCTTTTCGTTCTACGTGGTTTCATTATTTTACTAAATTAATACGCACACTTCTGAACGAAACCCCAAGAAGCTACCGCGGTTCGTTCTTCCGGCTTTGCTTGTCGACCTTTTGAGATCCGTGGCAGTTGAACACCGTGTGAATATGATTCTGCACGCCATTCATTAGGACATCGGCATCAACGCGGCAGTTCTAACTACAATCATTGGGATCCAACTTGAAGTGCCCGACCGAGAGCTGAGACGAACTAATTTCGGAGGGTGAACTGTATATGTGATCGGTCCCATATTTGTTTTCTGGACACTGACCAGCTTATTGCGTTGTATTTTTGTGCACCACCGTTCTCTGACACAGACCATTTCAACCTTTTCTTATCGAGTCGCTACAAGTTCATTCTACAGTCTGTCCAAAAGTTCCGGGATCACCTATATAAATAAATATATATATATATATATATATATATATATATATATATATATATATATATATATAGAGAGAGAGAGAGAGAGAGAGAGAGAGAGAGAGAGATTGCTCCCTGATTTGACCTGGACTTCTCAGATGAACTTGACATTGGCAAATTATTAGTTTTACTAACGTAACCTTTTGGCCTTCAGGTGCAAACTTCTAAACTTAGCAGCCTGTCGCTTGAACTTTTAAATGCACTCTGATCTCAGAAACTTGTACTCTGTAAATTTATGCTCATATTTCTGCTGATATTTATACGAATATTTCTATGATTTTACAATATTTTGTCTCTTTGATTGTTTTCCATTATTCTCCTAGACTATGGTTCATTGAGTCTTCCGGGATTTAGTTAGATTGATGCGATAACGCGAAGAATTGGGTTCGATGGCTATGGGTCGGTGGGATTAAGGTTCAGTTTATTCGCCTTCCATTTCTTGAGTTAGTTGAATTGCTTGCCTGTCAAGCAACTGTAAAATCGATTCAATTTAATGTGTTTGTTGAAGAGTTTCAGGCCTCCAAGAATTCCTTTGAGTACCTCGCGGTCGCTTGGTCCAGAATATGAACTTCCTCCAGATTGGACATGTGTCCTTATTGCCCTTGGAATGGATCATGTTCTCCTGTAGTCAGTTTGTGTGTCATGCTTTTTTGTGTCAACTCTTCCCCAGTTTGACTGGCATAGTATTTGTCACGATACTTGCATTCCATTCCGCATTTTACATTTCTTCGTTCTTCGGTTTTCAGTTGCTATTTCCGTCCTGACATGATACTTCTTAGGGTCTTGTTTGGTTTACAAACTGTGATGCCTTGTGGTTGGAGCAGTCCTGCATTCATTTCGGATATTTTGATGAACGTCAGTGCTAAACTTCGATTAGATTGTGAGCAGGTTCCCTTCTTTTGGGAGGAAACGATTTCTGTCCCCAACTTGGAAAAGGGCTCGCGCAGTGACTGCGCTAAACATAAGGATGTAAGCCTTATCTAAATAGCGCCGCTGCTGCTCACTTCTGTCATACATTGCAGATTGTACCAAAGGCATGAAGAGCAGGCACACGTGGAAGAAGCTGGGTTTCGTGCCGGTTGTTATGTTCCGAATTCGGTGAGCAGAAGGCAGGTATGTTTGTGCGGATGTGTATCCAATAGCAACGTATGGTAAGCACAAGCACAACCAAGCATGGTGCCAACGCGACAACGACAATTACAAAAATAGAAGGGGGGAGTGGAATACAACAACAGAGACGGTGGGTGGAAAGTAAAATGCCATGAATTTTTCTTTTTACACCGTAGGACTTTTGATATTTTCTTGTCATTTTGTTTACCGGAATGACATTTCCGTGATTATATATTCGTACACTGCACTTTAAGAGTTATCCATCATAAATGAATGGATTTTACTTAAAAATATAAGTCATTCAATTTATTTTGCAAAAGAAACATAACTATAAATCTAAGAAGTTATCTGGGTGGTTGTGTAAATGTGGAATAGTGCCTGCCCTAGGAAGCACATATGGTTATTGTAATATAGTGAATGGACTTATGGCGAAATTTTCTGTAATAGGAGAAACCTATGCATCCTGGTAGGCTGTCCTTCGGGCACTCTCATGAGTTTTTCTCTGTTCTCTTTCAACATAACTTTCGCTGAACATTTAGAACGGTTAAATATCTCATCAATGGGGTTGGAAGTTCGACGGTATGGAGAGGGAGAGAAAACGGAAAAAAAGTCTGATGGCCAAAAGAGCTTCAGATGCCCGTCGATGCATAGGAACATTGTCAAAATTAAACACTACCTCAGTACTGGGCCATTTGGTGTTAACCTTAGAGGAGCAAGCTTCCAAGAATCTGTAGGGAAATCTAGTTATTTATTTTTGCGTGACATTCATAAAGTAGTATCACAAGAGTCGAAATGCATGCAATGATATTCTGGTTCTCACCTTTATTTGACAGCAAGGAATTTATACATGGTGTACCTTTGGAAGAGACTGTTGGATCAATTTGGAGCACCAAATGCTGTAACTGACTTCGTCAATGTAAATTCGTAGCATAGAGCTTCCTTTCGCTTATAACCATGCTGCATCCCGGGCGCGCTTTGTCTTGACATCAATATTGTTGCGCTCAATATGTCTTGTTGTAAGATTCTCCGTGCTGTAGCCATGTGTTTATCAAGGAATCGATCAGTAGGGGTGGTGCTAATGGTCAAACTGGAAGTGGTAAACTCAAATATTGTTTAAATCCGAGCGGATTTTACTGAGGAATTCTTGTCCACAGTGTTGCATAGCTTGGTGATAATATCCCTCGAAAAATCTCTTTCCTTGAGGCTACTTTTTAACCCAGTTTCTTGATCTCTTTTTGCAATGCTTCTGCAAGTTTTGTGTTTATTCCTAGATGTTGAGATACCAGCTTCAAATCGTCACCGTTTCTGGCACATGGTAAAGTGTGCCTGTGGTCTTCATTGTGGACATTTTTTCTTCTACATAAAGAAATTTCACTTGCTGTTCAAATAGAATATTTCAATATCTTCCATCACTTCCACACAGGAAATCTTTCTCACTCATTTGTTTTACGAATGACAGTTACCGATTTCCACATCATTATGTTAGATTGAAACTGACCGGACAAACAAAATCCGCCCAAAACCAGCGCTTAGTTGTCACACCCTCGTGCAAAATTCGGTGTGGTGCTTACATCAGATCACTTAATTAAGCCATTTGTCCACATCAAGCGTACTTGATCACGTCTACCACGAGTAAGTAAAAACTAATGTCTAGGGACAATCATATACCATAGCAACTGAATACTTCTATACGCGCGTACGGCACCTTGGACTTTACAGCCTTGTTGGGTCTTAATGTGCCATCATGTTGGCGATGGCCCGAAAATCCTGTTTGCAGCACTTTCTGGAATTCGGAACCCCGCTAAAACAGCTGATTAGATGCGTGAGTCGAAATATCCGATATGGGATAGTTAGTACAAAAGACGCTGATGAATGTATCTTAAATTATGATGCAAGGCGCTCAAACTGTGGCACAAATCTCTTAAACTGCCGCTTTTGGCTCTTTACCTACGAATATCCACGTGATGGCTGTTTCAAGGTTATTGAAAATCAATTACGTGAATTAAGTCAAACCACAAGACAGCTTCATTCGGTCCAACTATCAACAACAGAGGACCCCATAGTTTGACAATTAAAAACCAGCAACGTCTTGCCACATATCTCCATCTAGGCTGGTGATCATCTGGATTTATAGTGCCAAGATGAGAATAGACGATCTTACGGAAAATGACATTAAACAAATTCGAAAGAGCTTCAAGTTATTTGAAGAATCTAACGACGGCTACATCAATACCAGCAATCTTGGAAATGCTCTACGTTGGCTCAAACTGATCCCCTCTGAAGCTGAAATTGGTGCACTTCGAGAAGCCCTGGATCCGAACAACACTGGCCGTCTCACATGGGATCGGTTTTTAGTGGCTGCTGCCGAGATTTGGTTCGCTACACCACAACAGTTAAATTCACATTTGTGGCACGCATTTATTGTGTTCGATCCTGATCTAAAAGGTGTTATTCCAGCTGACGTGATGAAGGAAATCCTACTCACTTACGGGACTGAACCGATTCCGGAAAAAGAAGCAGACAAATTGATCAAAAAATTTATAAATCCCTATCATCAGGTCGAATACAGTTTCATGATAAATATGCTTACACGATGAATTGACCAAGGACGTTCAGGTCTTCAAATTGGCAATCCAAATAGACAAGCGAATGTAGGAATCTGTACAGTTGTCAACGGCCTGAGTGATCTGCAAACGGAATTAAAAATCATAAGCCCTCCCTTCCTAGCCGAACAAAATTGAGCTGGGTACTGCCATCCTGTATATTGCCCCAGTATGTAAACAAGACTTGTACAGAGCGATCAGGAGACGATCGAAAGTTCCTTAGTGTAGAAAAAGACAAACAGAGGAATATAAAAGTGTCAAAAAAAAGTCTTATTACTGGTATAATATTATTTTCGATATCCTTTCGTGGGAACGAATGAAAACCAGCATTTTTTGCACCCCCGTACAACATCACAATTTCCATATTCCTTCCAGTTTTGCTTAGAACCTTCGAAGTGTCCTGGAAAAAGATAAGTTACTTGCAAATGCATTCAAAATGTGTTAAGATGCTGGAAACAAGTTATCGTTAGAATTAGACTAACCCTCCGGTTCAATTCAGAACGGTAAATATAAACTTCGACCCTCTCATTTTGGTGCGGGTACCTAGAAGTGCCATCCAGTCAACAGAAGCACAAACAGCTAAACTCGGCATCAGCGAAAGTCATACGAGACGAGAAAATAGTCCAATTACAAGCATGTCACTGATCACCACATTTGAGCATGTTCTCCATAGTATACTTAGTTCATTTCATTTCAGTCTGAGTAATCATTAACCATACACTGGGTGCCCCTGTCAGCCGGATTCTCACTCGGAAATAAAAACAATCAAAGCAAGGAAAAGGTAACAAATGTTAGATCTTTCGGTCACCAACTCGAAAGTCTGATAATTGCAACACGATCAAGCCTATCGGTTACGCTTTTCATTCATTTAGCCATATGATTGACTAACCGATTCAACTGTGGTCTGCATCGTTAAGTAATGTTCACGGAGGTTATTGCACACCTCAAAAGGACTTTAACCCAATGAAGTTCCTATACGTTGGGTAAGGATAAACGAGGAACTGTCCGCCCCTTTCGAATTACGCAGCTGCCTTTGACAGGGAAGTGGTACTTCGCTGTTCCATTCCATATTCGTCATTGGTGAATGGAAGAATCGTAGTAGACATCCAACTCGCGCCTTAGGGACGTCACCTATCAAGTCTCAAAGTGAACTACCGACGAAATCCAAGCTGAACGAATCGAGAAGATTCGTGTCCGTAGACAGATGCGATGGTGTATTCCATTTATCGGGGAGCCGAAATAGTACCGATACTAGAAATACATGCAAAACAAACAGATGCAAAGTCGAAGCAAGAAGGGCGCCACGCGCGTACAGTCGGCAGAGACCTGAAGTGTATTAGCGGCCAGGTCGACGGGATCCTCGCGAAGGTCAGTTCAATAAAACGTACGCATTCGATAAAAACAGTGCAGTCAAAATCAAGCCTCAGAAACGATCGTGGAATAAAGTGAATCCAAAATGATGTCCGAAAAATGTTTATTTTCTCAGAATGATCAAGTTCATTGCAAGGCCGTAATCTTGCGGGATTTTTATGCTTTGAGGTTTTCCTTCTCTGGCCAAGTGCCGTTGGTGCTTTAGAAGGAGGGCAGCATTTTATATAAAATAAACAGGACGGAAAAGATAACGGAGTGAATGTGAAGAGTTAAGTAACATTTACTGTTAGATGTATACCTTTGATGTTACACCCTCAAAGGGACCCGTCATTTGTTGGTTTCCCTCGTTTTTGTACATCTGCTTAGGACATCATACGGTGTCACCAGGTTATCTGCCGTGCGTCCAAAACTACTTCATTTGCAGACGTTCTCGTATAAGTGAATCTTGGTTCGGGATTATTCAGGTGCTCATTTTACGTGCATTATAGTAGCCCACCGAAGCACATGGGCAGCTAAGCTTCCTCTGGAGCAAACTTTTTCCTCATTCTGGTAGTACAACACCATCGGAAATTTCTGATGCCAGTCCACCAACTGTAGCTTACAGTGATGCGGTT
Source organism: Fasciola hepatica (assembly GCA_948099385.1). Lineage (NCBI taxonomy): Eukaryota > Metazoa > Platyhelminthes > Trematoda > Plagiorchiida > Fasciolidae > Fasciola > Fasciola hepatica. The sequence goes on from CANUEZ040000019.1 coordinate 13,569,189, forward strand.
GGTCTGAGTCCGCCACCAAGTTTCAGAGTGGATCACCAGATAGCGTGTCATCCATTGTATTGTACAATGTACCTCCGAGGAATGAGCGACGAATAGAATCGAGCCCGTTTTGTTCGTGCGACTAGCGGAGTACCGCAGCATTTACTTCAGTGGTACTTGAATGAATACTGCTGCTGTGTTCTGAAAGGAGGCTGGTGCTATCCCAGTTTGGTAGGCAGAACGAAAGCATGACTGTACGGACGGACGTACACTAGCACAAGCGTACTCGAACGTGAGTACAAGCCTGGAGGCAGATAAGCATACAGGTACGTATGTGAGTCAGTCATATGACAGTGAAAATGTAAGCCCAGCGTGCAATCGGATCAGGCCAATCAGGGCCGTAAAATGTGTGGGCATATCTGATTGGCCAACGTAGTCCGGGATGGAGCGTGTGCACGTGCATGTGTTCATGTGTGCGAGAGATGCGAATCGACACGTTAAGTGGGAGCAGATCGAAAGCGGGGCCACTGGCGGATGAAGAAAATTAGGAATCGTTTTGGCGTATACAGTGGGGGATTGTCTAATCGGATTGCTATCACCTACGTTGTTGATAATAATTTTATCATCTGTGGACCGGATTGAGTGGATCAATTGCCCGCAGTGTGTGCGTGCAAGGTTGTCTGACTGTGCATGTAACTGTCTGGACCGAACACAACCGAGTCGAACGCCATTTCGTAACAATCCTACGCGATATCAGAGAAGTATTTATCACTCAGCTGTTATTATTTAATTGGGTTTCATTATTCACAATAAAGATGGCCTATTTTGAAACTGATTTTAGGTTTTTCACCAATGTCTATTAGGATTGCAATTACGCTGCAGTAGAACACTGATAGCACGAATCGCGCCAAAGTGATGGCGTTCTTTCAACCATCAATCTCGCAGTTGTGTTCCCAATATCACCGAGTCTACAGAAAAAAGCTGTACAAGCCGATCCGATCAGTAATGTGCACATTCTTATACGGAGTACCTAGGTTACCGATTATTTCCAGTAGCAAATCGACTCAGCACGACCATCATGGAAGTAAAGTGTGGAAACTGTATTTATCCGGCCAGTCGCACACAACGAAATAAATCGCATCCAGACTACGCGCACTGGTAGAACCAGAACTATTGCTATACCTGCCCCTGGGCCATCCCGAGTGATTGAACCTCCTCAGCGTGCGTAGCTATGAAGCTGCATTTTGCCGTGTCACATGTGATGTCCCCTCAATCACCACATATCAGTATTCAACAAACCTGAATGACGAACGTTTTATTTATTGTAAATGTGAGTTACTCAAGAGAAGATACACAGAAGCTGTATTCGTTCATTCTCAAACAAACCGCATTATAGAACGCGATTGAGAAATGTCTCCAGTATTTGCTACCATTTATATGAAACCGAAACCGCGACGACAATATCGTAGAGATAAACAACGGCTCTTTTGGTGCCTTATAGAATAATATACGTGTATTTTGAATTATTGCCCGAAGCATTCTTAGCATCACACGAAAAGTGGTTGTACCAAAATAAGTCACAATGACAACTGATAGATTTTTAGGCCCATTTGAAGCCCTAAAACCTTTAATCTGGAAACAAACACCACATAAACCCTTTTAGTCAAAACACGTACCATCATTTAGCTTCATAAATAGGTCTTCCAACATTGACAAGCGATACTAGAGTGTTTCCAGTGCATCATTAAGATCACTGGAAAAATCAACACAGAAACAAATTTTGCCTTTTGCTCTTTTCAATACCATGACCAGCCCATTCGATCCAAAAATTACCATCTAGGTGAAGACAACCCATTTTCGGATAGAATACAAGGAGCTCAGACTATGGTAATTATTGCTTCGGCTGGGAGATCGGTATGGTATCTGAACAAAGACAAAGGCTGACTGTGAGGGAATGGGCTGGCATATTACCAATAGACTGCCTGGTTTGTTCAATAAATAACACTATGGATTCACAAGTAGCCAGCATATCTTCGTCTGTCCTGAATCGAGGAGAAGATTGAAGCGAAAGAGGCGGACTGAAGGACCAATCAAAAACCGACGGTCGTTTGAATCGAATCAACGAACTGGGTTTTTGACCAGACTAGCCTATCAGAACAGCCGGTTGTGAATACCAAGTAGACCATTGAGATAGCAGGCCGGAATTTGGCTATGATCACCATACATAATATATAAATTGTCGATTTTGTACTAATAAGTTATGATAATTTGGAAGTGGAAAAGTCTTCTCACTGGAATTAGTGGGACGAATCAGAACACTGACTGCTTTTCTGGTGCAACGAACACGATCGTTCTGGAAGACCGTAGTGGACTTCTCTTGTTCGAACATCAACTACCTAAAGCAGACTCACTATACTAAGATTGCTGTACACTTGTGTAAGAATCGTATCCGGCTGGGCAATCGTTCGTATTGGAATAAGTTGCACTCGAACTACACGCACTGGCAGAAAGACAGGACCAGACAAGAACAGCAAGAATGTATCCTGTCATATTTGGTTTGTGTTAACTCGTTTATATGCTAAAGGAGGCATGTGTTTATTCACAGATAACGTGCTGATCAGTCACAAAGCTATTTCGCAGTATCTACACGATCTGACAATTACGGTCCGGCTTCACCTGATTGGTTGGGTAATGGAAATGAAGCTGCAGCGCACTGGACCGCATTTGATGGCATTCGAATCATTACGTAACAGTAGGTTTTTATTATAAATAGTTAATAACCCATACCGTTCATTCTAGTTGCCAACATCATTTTGTATAAATTTAAGATTGGTCGCGGTTGAGAATAGTAAGGAAAACAGTACCATTTCTTATCATTTGTTTCCTTTCACTACTGACCAATTGAATAAGGGATACTTAGTGCCTTAAATATGAAAACAGCCTACCAAGTGCATTTAATCGTACAATGTTTCCTAAGTTAATGTACTGAGAAACCGTATTAATCGGATTATTTGTTGCAATTTCAACTCAACTAGATAAATGCTTTGCCAACAGTCCCAACACTTTCGACTGTCCTCAGTTGCAAAGGAAATGATATCTTGCCATGTATTTTTTCCATGATCAAATATTTCAAAAATTTCCTCCCAGAAGCTTCCACCGCTATCGACTGATTTCATATCCTATTTTCTGCTATTTTATCGGGAAAATGAATATAGGAGGCTTCTATCTAATGCAATAAAGTAGACTGATTAGGAATAAGACGTACACGCCTTTACGTGGGATGATACAATAATTGTCAAGGTTCAACATGGTATTCTATAGTTTGTGGCTAGTTGGTTTTCAGGATACACGTACAAGGGAAACAGAAACGCTGTGTTGTAATGATAATGTTTGATAGATAACAGAAACTCCAGCATTTATACATTAATTAAACACATTTCTTCAAAAAATACCCTCTGGTTACACCGGTTGGGGATTTAGAAATGTAACGGAAACAACAGCTGTTATTCAATATGGCGGAAAGATAGGTTATTCTATAAGATAAAGTAATTTATTTATTGTCATTTATGTACCATGTCGATGAACCGAATGGTGATATTATTCAGAAATCAGTATCACAACTCCGTCTACTGGATAATCGAAATGTTCCCGCTATCCCAAAGGCGTCTAACGTAATGTGCTGTCGTTTCCATTGTTAAGTTGGGGACAGTTTGGTGCTCACGCTCAGATCACATGACCCCACTGATCCACCGAATCGACGTTCGTCCGTGAGCGCGTCATCAAGCACGACTGAGGTTTGTGTCTTTTTTACATGGGAAGAGCGTGGTAAGACAGGTATTTATAACGGAATATGGTCGGCCAGAGAGGCTTGTGACCAGTTGACCAATGAGATGCACTATACGAATGCGAAAATCAATCATTACATTCGGTCCCCAAATTAAACTTATAGTTTTCCAGATCTGTGATAATTTCGTAAATCTATGTGATAATTTTGCAAATCAGTGTGATAGTTTCTCAACTCACTGGTAAAATCGCGTAATGAGAAGACTTCTCTGCTTTCGAACAGCCTCAGTTTACTAGCCCAGACCATTTTGTTAAACTAAAATGAATGAATCACTGTCACAATCGTTACGTTTTAAATATTTGGTTCAAACTGGATTCAGGTAACATCTCTTTCGACTGGTTGATTGGTGATACGTCCAGCAATTGATCGACGGGAGTCCTTTCCTTTCTTATCAATCCACTAACCTGTCGCTCGAGGTTGCGTTCGATCAGGAGTTCATGCGAGATGCTGTCTGTTAGTGAGACTAAGCGTCTATCTACTATTTGTCACTCCTTACCGTCGCACAGCCAAAAAACGCAAGCTTTTCTCTGTTTTTCAACAACACAAATCCAGACACAAAGAGTTCACACTGGATTTACTTTGTCCAAAGACCACTTGTCCAATTTAACATTCCTATCCTTTGCAATAACTAGAAAATGACACTAATCTACTTTACGTGGAAGGGCATGCAGATTCTGGCAGAAATCATCCTTGACTGCTTTTGGGTGGGTTGGTGGCACGTTCGCCTAAAATACTACTCACGTCCTACTCACCTTCAGTTCTTACTGCACACAACCAACTATCAACTGGGATCCAGTTTAGCAGCACGAAATGGAGCCCAGAGTATTCTCCAAGCCAGCCCAAATAAATACAGCAGTCTTGTTTCCCTTAAGGGCACAGGTAAAACATTGTAGAAGGATTGAGAGGGGGCTGCAATCGGATCCTGGAGCTTTTTTTTCTCTGGAGTCTTGAATTCGACCTCTTTTGATAAGAAAAAAAATATCGATGCCGAAGGTCTCAGTCGTCCGAGCAAAACTGGACTGTTATCCAACACACATATTACTGTTAGTACGTTTACCGTTACTGGATAAAGTGGGCACCGGAAAAAAAGAACAGCATTACCCAGCGTCATGTTTGTGCATGCACCTACCGAAAGGCCAAAGATGATTTCTGTCGGAATTTGTCACAACTGTTTCGAAGCGTGAGTTCAACGGACGTTGTGTTCATTGCTGGTGATGGTTTTCTACATTCCGATTGAGTTTGTTGCTGAAGAAGACACTTCCCTAAGCCGCTAGTAGAATGTCTGCTATAAACTGAACTGTATATCGGAGACTTATTGGTTATCCCCGCCGGTCTAACTTAAAACGACGATCGTTCTCATCCAGTTGTTCTGTCCATAGATATACGAAGTTCTGCCGTTAACAGCGACGCAGATTCACCTGATGTCCCTGTGTTACTTCACAACGTTGGACTCAGATTGACCATATTGTCATTGGTCGCGCTAGTGTGGACTGACCGAATATTGCCGTTCATTCCGCTCCACGTCTGTAGACTCAGGTCACACCTAGATGCGTGTTCGCTTCTGTCTGCGTCTCGTCTGTGGTTACATCAATACTGAAGTTACTTGTCCCGCCCATTTCTTATATATGATAACCAACAATCTGCTTTCCAAACGGCGCTTTCTGTGCGGTTGTCCATCCAATCAGATGATCAGGATCGAAATGAACACTGGTAACAGATCATGGAGGTTTTGTATGCTGCTGCCAAAATCCACACAAGACTTCAGCTCATGTAGGTCCCACAGACGACGGATATCTTAGACGTCAGTTTCTGTGGTAGGCGCTTTTAGATCCTCACTAGGAGCTTGATACATGACTGCGAGCAGTGGTGGTTTGCGAAATAGGGGAAATGGAGAATGATGTGACTACTTTTACCGGTCCCAAACATCATCATGATCAGAATTACCGGTTCATGGAATTCAGGTGTAAGTGAATGTACTGTCAATTATTTGTACTCAGAGTACAGACTAGAAGTACTCCGATTCATGATATCCAATGGTTGTGTTTGGTCTGCACAGTCATGTTTTCAGAAAGACATTCCCGCACGCACGAGCACACGTGATACAGATCCCTTGCTATCATGGATACACGCCTGCAGTCGTACACACGCGTACATAGTTGAAGTGAGTTGTGCTTCGTCCCGGACGGGACTGACCAATCTGATCGTACCAATTGTTGGACGACCTTGTGCGCCTTAATCCGATTGTACAGTCTGATGGATAATTCCAATGGCAGTTCATATCGGTCGAATGCCAGTTTTCACTACTGAAACAATTGCCAGTAGCCAAACTCAGGTAGCCACTGTGGACTAGGGGACAAATGCAATGGAGTGTACTCGTGATCAGATGGTCAGTGATACTATTGTGTATTACTTTTTACTGTCACGGACATCTTCCGTAGGGATGAACAAACGTTCCGAGATATCCATACCTTCGTGAGGAGTATGGTTTTGTGGGTTGGTTTGTTACATTAATTCAAATGTTTGCGAGCTACTCTAACTCGTCAAACGGCAACCTAATACCTCACCCACAATTTAATGAATTCCACTTGCGCTGCTTGCTGAACCATGCACTGCTGTTGTCATACTCATCCTCTAACCTCTAACTTCACTAGGTACTTACCTTTCATTCCTATGATTCTGTTCTACGAGGTGTATTACTTCAATCATTTAGGTAGCATTGCGAGGATGATGTGGGGTGAGAGTAATAAAATACGTCAGTTCGGTTTTCATTGAGACATAATATTAAGCCAGAATTGTAGCATTTCACAGGAAATATTATTAGTCAGTTCTATTTGAACCCTTTTTTCCAACCAACCTAATTACTAGTTCTTCAGATTTTGACGTTAATCCAGTTCTCCCGGAGTAGCCTTCGAAACAACCGGCCGAGGTATTTCAACATGGAACTGTCGGAGTAGTAACGTTTTCTTATGAATGGAAAAATAACACATACGCATTTCACTGAAATGCCAGCCAAAAAGAACGATGTTTTGTATCCTACCTAGTTCGTTCTAACCATAAGTGGTGAAAAAATTCTGTCAAATCTGTCAGGAGTATATTTCATAACTATGCTCCAATCTTTAACTTCATCCAAAGATCACTGTTACGACAGAAGCGTCAGTCCATTGGTCGCTCAGCTAGTGTTTTGGCATGACATACGGACAGTTTTAGGGACGTGTCCCAAAATTTTGATTGGCCTGCAAGTCGTCCGGATTTCTAGTCAATAACACTCGCTTTCTTCAAGTGCCCGTGCTTTCACCCTTTTTACAACATCTAAGTTATCAATCACTTTTCTGGTTCCTACAGAACAGTAATCAATTATACTGATGTGGTAACTATTCTTCATACTGTATCAACCGAAGAGAAATTTACGAACCTATCAGATAGTACTGAAAACGTCGCGAGCCATTCTGAACAGAGTGATTTTCCTAAGAACCTTTCCAAGTGTTCTGAATTTGTTTCACCTATCTCGACCATCTCCAGCGATTATTCAGTGTACTCCGCGCTATTCGATTACACGGAGTTGAATCTATTAAGTACTTGGGAATGACGTTAAGCACTAGTTTTCTCAAGTTGTCAGTTGTGTGTCCGAATTGCGCTGACCTATCTTTCAAATTCGATAGCTCAGGCAATTCTGCATGACAAATATCAACACACACTATCTCTCGTGACACCGATAGCGCTGTAACTATGTGGATACGAAAATGTCATTTATTGTCTTATTGATTACCAATTTTATCGTTCTTTCTTCTATTATCTTAGTTTAACTGTCTATAAGATATGCCGTATTCCGCTAGTTATGAAGCACCGAAAACAATCTCATTCTCCACCGAATTTTCTCGTACTTCAACCGGGTATTTCCAATTAGTTCTGTGTCACATCTGCATTCACTTTTTCTTTTGTTTCTCAACGCATTTTACAATACCCACTCTACTTGTTCCTCGTGAAACCTTCCACATTATCAGTGCAGCTTTTGATGTATTTATGTAGTCATTCGTATATCTTCCAAACCGTTTTTGAATTCATCAAAAAGATATTTCATATATGTGTTAATATATGAGTAGTAGAAAGTATTTTACAGTACATGAGATTCATCATGCAGTGTGAACTTTCAAACGATTGAAAACCACAGAGGCCTTGTGTTCGACTCACAGTCATTCACTCGGGGTTCGAGTCCCGTTTGGGGGGCTCAGTGTATGTGCACTGCTGATGTTTCCTAACAAGGATGAAACAGCTGTACAGTGTTCCCATGGTTTTCAGTGGTATGAACGTTCACACTGCATGATGAATTTGTATGTTATTGCCTGCGAAAAACCTGGTGGCTCGACGTGGAGTTTTATACGATGCACTTGAAGTGAGAACGGCCTAACTTCAAGTTAAAATGCCACAGCTTTATTTACCATGTCATGATCCCGTGTTTCCATTCCTTTACCCTAAAAGGAACAAGCTGTTCCAAAATCGTCACCCCCCATCTAGAAACGTTAGATGGTCCAAGACGCCTGCAGTGGTCGCGAGTCACAACCCCACACTCCGCACCGTTCCCATCTTCACCGTGCACAGTTCACCCGAGAACCGCGCCAGCATTAGCGATGCTTGCGAGGTAATCGATACTGGACCACTCCACACGTCTCCCAATGGTGCGCACACGCGCTGCGGCGACAGCGGCCTGGCCCTAGAATGCAGTCAGTGTTTTGTCAGCCTACACACGCTCACATACACTCAAATACACGTTACATTTCCGCTTCTTCCTGAAATTCGGTAGGTAGAGCTGACATCCATCATTCATACCTCACAATAGCCCATCACGGACTTGAGTTACCGAGTTACACCGTGGTGAGCCATTTTCCACCAGTGAGTTACCAGGGCTAGAGTCGTATCGACTGATCGTGAAGCCGAACCTATTAAAACGGCCAAGCCCAGTGGAGCTTTAGTGGGTTGTTGAAGCGTTTTGAAGGCTAGGCCTGTCACCTTTGCCAAGCCCCTGCAATGGCATCGCGATTTCGGCAAATACCACGACAGCAGTGAGACTGAATGCATGCATCCGCGTACGCGTTTGGCATCACACGCAAACCGGTGAGATTATCTAGGCCCAGGCACCAGTTACTAGCACTTGTGTTATTCACCATCCGATTGCGAGTGCACTCCATTGAATTTGCCCCCTAACCCACGGTGGCTACCTGATTTTTGGCTACTGACAATTGTTTCAGTAGTAAAAACTGGAATTCAACCGATATTAACTGTTGTGGGAATTATTTGACAGACACTGCATACGCCATGCTAGCACACAACTGTGGGTCACGCACACGCTTTCATGTCTTCGTTTTCACTTGCTTGCTTGTACGTGTGATTACCGTACGCTGCCACTGAATACAAGTTCATCCGTTCAAGCGTGCCTTCTTTTTACTTCGCGAATTCGGGACATGACATCAGTAATCGGCACTTCTACACTCAAACCACGGAACGTAATCAGGAAGACGCGGAAGTCAGGTGATAACCAGCAAAGGTTGTCTATTGGCAACATTATACACGTATTTACAAGGCAAGCATGATGGGAATAACAGATGAAGACGAAATGTTATAGCGTATACAGGAGGCGCGTTTGACTTTTGCCAATTTCAACCAACTGTTGTATGTCAAGGTTTTCGGTATACATTGCGGTAGTTAGACTCGTACTTGTTTACGGTTCGGAAAAAAGGTCGTTTTGGTTAGGATAAAAGCAAAGTCTGTCGGTATTTGATCATCGATGCCTTCGTAGTATAGTCTGTGAAACGCTACGAAACTCATCATGTTTTTGTGCGATAACTTTTCAAACAAATCACTTGGGGTGACCAAATTTGGTCTATTGATGTGCCGACCCACAGCTATAACAAACGCCTCAGTATGCTCGGGGGAAGGTGTCTCAGGCTCCGAGTTAGCTACTCGCCCTAAACGCCTCTCGAAATGCTCTCAAATGATCGCGAGTCCCATATAGCTTCTGCCGAAGTAGTCCTACACACTGCCTTCTCGTGGCGGAGGTGTTTTCACAAAAGTATGAGGGTGAAGATGAACGCCCGGCGATCTCCATATAGTTATTCTAGAGGAGTTGTTTAAACCCTGATTCCTAACCAACCATGGATGGCGTATGAAGCGTACAAAACTATGCCCACCGACACCTGTGGCGGAGGGATGCACTGGGCACCCAGGATGTTTGGCCTCATCCGGAGAATGTATAAACTGAGCAACCAGTCAGCGGCTCCCAGAGATTCCCGGGAGAGGCGAATGAAGCGTACAGTTGGTCACCGGCTCATATGGACCAACACTGCTGCCTTGCAGGACGTGCTTGGTTGCGCAAAGGTTAGAGATGCATCCTAGAGTAAAAATGCCTACTCTGGACCGGGCGACCGAGTAGTACATTAGCCCACAACGACAACAACAATGAAACCGATGGATCTCTTACTACACGCTCGTTACTCTTGTCAAACACATGCTGGCACTGATGCTCTTACACCGTGCACACACGCTGATCTGCCTAATTCAACACATCATTCTCGCACACTCACATTTTCATATTCTACGGGAGCTGCATTCGGCCGTGCTTGCAGTGGTGCTTCTGAAGTAAGTCATGTTCCTGATCTCTCGCGTCCTCCTTCGTCTAATTTCCAAGTCTCACCGAATCTGCTCCCACCAGCTGATGCTGTTCTTCGCCCCCGGCGTCCTTTTAAACTGACCACATTTAATGTGCAAACGTTGATGCCTATAGGACAACAGGAGTGTTTAGCTCTTACGCTGGAGATCCTTACCATCGAAGTGTGTTGTATTCAAGAGACTCGCATCCAAGACTCCATCTCGGTCGTTCGATTGATCTCTTGTCCAGTCCTTCTGTAAAGTTCCACTTGTGTCTAACTGAGGACCCTGTGGCTGCCGCTGCTGGTCTTGCTGGCGTAGGTGTAGCTCTCAGTGAAAGGGCTGAAGCTGCTCTACTTGACTGGATCCCAGTTGACAGTTGGTGAGACTTAGAGGTTTGCGCAAAGTAAGAAAGCGCCGTCTCGATAGACGCAATTTGTTAATGGTCTCGGCTTATGCTCCTACAGACTGCAGCCCAGATGCAATCAAAGATATCTTCTGCCAAAAGTTACACGACCTCCTACGTAAAGCAAAACGGGGTGATATCGTGATTTCAGTAGGAGACCTGAATGCTTGTGTCAGCCGACTGTCTTCGTACGAGACGCATTCGAGAGGCCTTTTTGGCCTCGAATCCTGTCGTTCAGAAAACGGGCAACGGTTGTTTGTTCTGTGTTCAGATCACCACCCGTTTCTCACCGGTACAAACTTCACTCGTTCCAATCGCTGGTATGCTACTTGGTGTCCACCCTCTTCCAGTCAGTAATGGATCGAGATAGACCCCATCGCAATGAGCTACAAATGGCGGGGTTGCATACAAGACTGCCTGTCGTATTGGAGCACTCCCCTTGACTCCGACCACGCATTAGTCTGAACTAACCTGTCCATATGCTTCGGTGGGCATGCCAAACGTAGGACGCAGCAGCGGTTACACTGCTATATGCTGTCTGATTGGTCTTGCCTCTCAACTTTCCGAAACTTCTTAGCTCGAAAGCTAGGATCAACGCCACCAGATAACATCAACCAGTACTGATCGCTTATTAAGAATGCCTTGTATTCTACTGGCGAGGTGGGTTTTGACCTGAATCGTCGTGTCGTTACATCCGGGATTTCTGTTGAGTCTCTACGCCTTCTTGATGCACCCCAGTCCATCCCAGCTGGTAGTGAGCATATTGAATCACGGCTCACAACGAGACGTGAATTCAAAACAAATCTCCGTATGAACCGCGAAATCCGGTGGTCTCAAAAAACACCCGAGATGGAACAAGCTGCTGCTGTGGGGAATTCCTGCAAGCTATTTCGTCTGATCCGTAGGAAGCTATGAGGTGTGAACGAAAAGATCCGCGAAGCTGACAGTTTATCTGTCCACAGTCTGTAGCGACGTCTTGTACGCTGGGTGGAGCACTTTAAAGCACGGTTTAGCTGGCCTTCAGCGTCAGCCTCTCCCATAGCTGTTCTGGCAGACGTGCCGTGGTCTGTTTCAACAGATCCACCTTCTAAGGCGGAGACCCGCAAGGAAATCCAAGCCCTAGGACGTCACAAAGCATCGGGCCCCGAAGGCCTTTCCCCAGCTCAATTCAAAGACGGTGGAATGGAGCTTGTTAGAGAACTTAAAGCTTTGTTCTCCAAGGTCTGGCACTCCAAGAAAGGAAGAGCTTGCGCAGTGGCTGCGCCAGCCACAGAGGTATAAGCCTAACCCAGATAGCGTCTAAGAAACTAGCGTCTGTAATTCTTCGCGGGTTGTACAACACGCTTGATGAGCAAACTCGCGAGAAACAGGCTGGCTTTCGCGACGGCCGTGGATGCACCGATCAAATCTTCACCCTCCGACAGCTGTTAGAGCACCGTTACGCCTTCCAAAGGCCGACAATCGTTGTATTTCTGGACATTAGCGCGGTATTTGTGTAAGAACCTTATCGAACCGCAATCAAATAACCTGGGCTCGAACTTCGCGCACGGGAAGAACGACAAGACCAGACGAGAACAACAAGAAAGTATCCTGTCATGCTTGATTGGCGCTCACTCGTTTATATACAAAAATAGGCATATAATTATTGGCAGATAACGTGCCGATCAATCACAAGGCGACTTCGCTGTATCTACACGATCTAACATTTACGCTCCGGCTTCACGCGATCGGCTGCATACTGGAAATGAGACTATAGCGCACTGAACTTCTTGTGGAGACAGTCAAATCACTGCAGTATTCTTCCCTCAGAAGTTCTTCATCCATTTGGCTGGTTTGATATGCAGATCTTGGAACGGGTGCTGTAGGCTGTAGTTTATTTTCATCGACTGTTTCGTCTTCTTTATTTGGAGCAGCACGATCATAATTCTCCGTCACGGTTTCCGCTGCGCATTCAGAAGCTTCTCTGAAGTGAAGTTGACTGAGGTGGAGCCGGTGTATGGTTGCGTCTTTAAGGTCCGTGATTTCGACCATGGATTGACCAAGTTGCCTTGTAATAATCACATTGGCTGGTCGGAAATCGCTGCCTCGAAAGTATGTTACATCGCTGGAATCCAAGCATCTGAGTGACGGTCTGAGACCTCTTGATTTGAACAACATGGCTGGAGTCTCTTTCGTCGTCGAACGCACCGCTTTCCGGTATTGCAATAGAAAATCGTCCAGAGACGTCTCCAATTCCGGCAACGTTCTCGGATTGGCTGAGGCGATAGCACTCTTTACAGTACGTATCAAATTTTCTGCAGCACCGTTAGAACATGGGTGGCGAGATGCCGCTTGAAGATGTCGATAGCCACTGCTATTCAATCAACATTTCAACTCAGATGCACAGAAGTGGGGACCATTATCGGTGACGAGCACTTGTGGGAGACCTTCCCGGCTGAAGCACTTCCCCAGCGTCTGGATTACGAACGACATGTTTGGCGTTTGTTCTGTTCGGCTTGAACAGGCATGCGCTTAGACAGACAATCTCGCACGCACACACACGCACGTACACATCTGACGTTCACCGTGATCTGTAACAGACAGCATTAACCAATCAGATTGTGCCACATTTTGCACGACCTTGAGCAGCTTAACCCGATTGTACAGTTGTCTTAGTTTTTCGTTGCATACGGCCTTGACTCACGCGCTTGCAGACGTGTTGGCTTTTTCACGTGTTTGCATGTCATTTTGCCTGCCGTAGGTTTGTACTGAATACACGTTCACTCGTACACATGCACTTTCCTTCTGCTACCGAAATTGTGAACATAACAGCGTTGAAGTTAAAAGTACTTTGGGCCATTTCGAGTATGAATCGATCGGTACGAGGGCGTGGTATCTGTCCGGGAACGGGCAGCAGAAATCGGCGTGTATACGTTGCCATGGTATGTAGTTGTCTGTCCACGGGTTCCACTTGTTAGGTTTCGACTTCACATCATGTAGACACGCATCACAGTTTTTGGCTGTTGTACAGTTTTTTAAGTCGTGAAAGAATTTCTAGAAACTGCACTGGACTACTTTCACGCTTGCCAGTAGGCAAAGTACCGGAAACCCACTTGGGATGTGAGCATCGCTCAGACTACCAAGGCCGTATATTTGCATTTTGACAAAATTCTCCCCAGGAAAAGTTGCGATTAAACCGAGATTATCGACGTATAGATACCAATATGTGGTCTGTTCCTCTGGAGTCTACGAGGTTATGAAGCCGGTGGTCCAGATTGCTTGCCGACAGTCTTATTACATGCGGTAACAAGCTAGTGTTATTAATACCATTTCCTTTTGAATATATATGAGATATGAAAAGTCGGATCTGTCGCACTAATGACGATCCGTATGGTGCATATAAAATTCACTGAAGGCATGCGAAACCTTATTGCAAAAGATTTCTGATGTGAACCATTAGGAGTATTACCACTCACCCAGCAGATCAAATACCGTAACCTCTCTAACGCCATAATTTTCTTTCGAATACTCATCGGGAACCGTGTAGTGTCTCAATGTTTTCAATGCTAAGCGGATGGATTCAGCTTTATCAGACTGTCATGCAGAGATGGGAGATGATTACTTTTGTTCGTTCTGGAGGAATACAAAGTAATTGCAATTACTGTGTGCACGATTATTTGCGCTCATAGTGTAGCATTTAGCATAATTTGCGCTACCTCTATTTTTGCACTAGAACGCAGAGGATTCCAAGGGGGACACTGGCTCTGGTAAAATTGAATAACTTGATTTTCATAGCAATGTGTTGGAGTTTCGTAACTTTCCCTGACGACAAGTTTCACACGTTTCCTTAAAGTATCACTGAAGTGGTGTATCATGTTCCATTCCATATCCCCGATAACTTTAGAATATCTGAAAAGATCTCATTATTGGCTTTCAAATTCTGTCCGATTAGTTTGTGGGGGGGGGGCATTTTTTTCTGGCTTTATGATGTAAAGTGTCCGTACGGACGTGTCGCCATTCTATCGAGGCTTTTTTTTCTTCGGCTTTCCAGTATGTGACAGTTTTTCCCTTGTTAAGGTAAAGTAGCATATCAGGGAAATTGGAGAATCTTGGACATGACAGCAATTTTTAATGTAGTTTATTGTTCCCTTATCATTGTTGCTGATCTTCTAGTGAGAGATTTTGTCATTTTGGAAGGTCCATTGAAGTAATATCACTATTCTGTTATCTTTCACCCTAAATTATTCAGTTTCCTAACAGAGGAGCACTTCGCTTCATGCGACAAACCGTGCAGCAATACCACATTTGACCTAACTCGACAAAACTGGAAAAAGTTGCAATCAATTTGTGTTAAAAGCAATCAATTCTAGTGAACCACGTAGTCGCCTAGATTTCTGGATAATATCGACTCGTTCTTTTATTCGACAATATATTGCTAACGGTACAGTAAATAGAAATACATGGAATACGTTTAGTGGTGACACAGATCGGAAGTTAGAAGACATTGTCCAACAAGCTACTGACCACACCATTCATCTCAATAAAGACGCGAAAGAGTGGCATTCCCGTTAATATACCACTAAATCAATCAGAAAGCTGCTTCAAAAGTGAAGTGACTTGGAAGCGAGACCGTAGATCAGGTGCGAGACAAGTGGTCCTCATTTTGTCAATAATTTTTGATCATCCGCTGTATTACAGTCCAAAATGAAATGACTAGCTAGTTCATCATTACGTATTCACAAATACGGAGCTGCATAAGGTGAATCTATATGTTCGCCATAACCCACTAAGTTAGTCGCCCGAAACACGGAAAGGAAGATCGACGTAAATGAACTAAGTTTTAGTTGTCGTGATATGCACTCGATTATACCATCCCGTAATCGCAGTTACCGTAATGAGATAAAGATGTATTGGGTATATCACCATCCTCAGCCAGACATGATCTAATCACACGATCAACGCGAATGCATATCACTGTTATTTCAATCTATTCCTCCAGGACTGTCACTTTCGTATGCCAATTGGTATCGATACTTCTCGAAAATGATGAATCTCCCACAGACTACCGTTATTCTTGCGCTTCTCAACCTTCAGTTTGTCCTGGCTGTATAATGTGTTCATTCGGCTGCCCTAATGGGACCAGTATGTCGTTCTGTAACTGTCACTCCGACCGTTATTGGTAGATGTTCTAAGACCCCTCCAGTATTGGTGATTCGCACACCCTCAACACACTTATCCTGACAACTGCCCAGTCAGTCAGTGTTGGGTCACTGCACCCTTTTTACACTTAAGCGGCGAATTGTTTTTCTGGTCATGCACACTCGCGCAGTCCGGTGCGTTAAAGTCCTCCAATGACTGGTTTTTATCCTACCCTCCATAAGATTAACTCACGACTGTCTGTCTGTTGTATTTGGCGAACACATGCACACGCGTATCGGTAGTTTTCAAAAAGGATGAATCCCCGACAGACTAATTAGTCTTATTTTTCGCAACCTGCAGTCACGGGGTTTATTAAGTGTTAGTCACAACGAAAACCGGTTATCTTATTGCTTCCAAGCAACCTTTTCACTCTACTGACCGCCCCGATCCGGCTTTCCGGCACTCGTTCCATTGTCTGCTTTGATAGATCCACCCATTAAGGCGCATATGCCCAATGAAAACCAGGTTTTAGGACGTCACAAACTTCCGGGCTTCGATATGTTTCCCCGGCTCTGTTCAAAGATAGAGGAGTGAAGCATGTTAGGTCGGGATTCCTACATTGTCTCTATACTGAGCCACCTAGATAACAACCCCGTTATATTGTGTTAACTTTATGTAACTGTATCTGATGTGCGTTGACAGCTGATTGGCAGAATGTAAAACCAATCGAGCGTTCTGTCCATTGTTCTTCCTGTTTCATTAAAAACAGTGATTCTGGTTCGTGAAAAAAAATTTTGATGCACTTTGTTACTCAAAGATTCAAACCAAACCAAACCAAACTGGTGAAATTAGGATTTTCACTACTGCTACCGCAATGCATTTTCCGTGACCAAGCCCCAGTTCACATACCGATCTGAATCGATCACAGAATGCCGTTGTTACGACGCTAGTAGCTAAGGCTTTTATGGTTGTTGGTAGCACAAAATACAGGAAAACACGTTCATAATTCTTGTACCTGCGAATTGATTCATTTTGACATCCGAATTGCCGCTTACGTGCCACTCAAAGACGGGGCCCAACTGTAGTCTATCACTCGTATGCCCCGATAATTTTGTATCCCTACGCAGAAACGGTGATGGCGGTCTGAA
Source organism: Fasciola hepatica (assembly GCA_948099385.1). Taxonomy (NCBI): domain Eukaryota; kingdom Metazoa; phylum Platyhelminthes; class Trematoda; order Plagiorchiida; family Fasciolidae; genus Fasciola; species Fasciola hepatica. Next base: position 13,586,323 of record CANUEZ040000019.1, read on the forward strand.
ATTCGGATACATTTGCACCATTGTAACCGCACTACAGTTCTCGTTTCCCATTACTAGCCTCGGAGTCAATCAGTGACCGTAATGTGATTTCACCTGCTTTGTTCACTTCGCCCACTTAGAACGCGTAAAGCCGACTGAGAAGCTTGCCTCTGTGTACTGATCGTGTTAGTGATCCCATCTTGATCACCCGCTTCAGACACGAAATATTTGTGCTACGTTCAGGGTATGAGGCCTCGGTCTACGTAAATCATGCAAACAATTTCGCTGCTGCGCCTAGGTTGTGCACACGTGTGCACGCACACAGGTACGCAAACTCAGTCACTCAGCTTTCAACTAAGGCCTGTTTGCTCCGTAGTCCCCTTGGCCTTCAGGGCTTCAATAACGGGTGATTGTATTTCGATACCGGGTGGAGCTGAGCCCTTTGGCCATGGTTTCTCTTAATCACCCATACTCTTAGACGTCTCACGTGGCGTGTTTGCGACTGTGCGTGTGAAGCGGGTGGTTTACAACCCTAAGCCGAAGACCATAGAGGAGCTGAAGGCCAGGACTGTATCCGTGACCCAGACGATGATGGAGTTTTTGGGCATCTTATGTGAGTGGTTGGGACGTTGATGATCGGAGATTGACAAAATAGTCCTTATTAAGACTGGTGAACGATTTAAGGGCATCTCTTCAGGGCCATCCCATTTCGATTCATTGTTTATGGTATAACTTGTTCAATCACGACGAGACTGCACCTTGACGTGGTGTGATGGCTTGCGCGCCTCTGTGACCCAAAGAGCTATACAGGACGGCTTCCTTAAGCCGGAGATGCAATCATACCTGACACGTCAATGGGTAGAGGTCAGACAAAGTCCAGTCTCCTGGTCCTCCAGGTTGGGGGTTGATTTGAGCTGGCAACTCAGTCGGAAAAACCAGTGGAAGAATAATTGATCCAAGCAAATGGGCTTCCACTAAGCCATCCCGCTGCCTTGCGGATAGGTTCTTGTCAGAACTAAAGGCTTTGGATGAGGACCCTAATCGTTCTCCTGCTTTGTGGCTGGACACCCTAGCAGTACCCGTCCAACATCTCCCATGAACTGCACGAATACAAAGAATTCCATACTGCATCGGTCGTCGCGCAGGCTAATCAGGACCGCGCTGCCCATTGCATCGAGCGGGGTGGGTAGTGATAAGTGTGCTACTGCTCAGAGTTCCCTCTCTGTTATTCAACCTTTGTCTTCTGTCCCTAACCATCCCTGTTTGCCCCATCTATCCACCCATAATGCTCCCACTGATAACACGGTCGATACTCGCAACGATTCACTGTCAAACAGTGTCGGGAATAATCCTCTGTCTGGTAACTCACATTTTCTCAAGCCCCGTCAGCCTCTGAATCTCGGCTCCTTCAACGTGCGTACACTCATGCAGGCCGGTCATCAGGCGTGCCTAGCCCTCACAATGAACTCTCTGAAGATTGATGTTTGCTGCTTAAGCGAAACGCGTATCCAGGATTCGAGCAGTGTAATTCAACTAACTGCTCCTGGTATCTCATCGAGGTATTTTCTGCGCTCTTCAGGAGACGAAGTAGCTCGGGCTGCGGGTCAACGTGGTGTAGGAATTGTCTTGACTGACAAGGCTGAGGCTGCCCTATTAGACTGGATCCCTGTTAACAGTCGTTTATGTGCTGTGAGACTCCAAGGGTCAGTCGGCGTTCGAAAGGACAGTTGTGTTAAACGCAATTTGTTCGTGATCTCGGCGTACGCCCCAACGGACTGCAGCTCAGACTTGCAGAAAGATGAGTTCTATGATGCCCTCGCCACTCTCGTTCGCAGCAGTAAAGGTTCCGACATTGTAGTGCTAGCTGGTGACTTCAATGCACAAGTTGGCAAACTTAGTGCGTCAGAAGCCTGTTCAGGTGGGCGTTGTGCTTTACCCGCTGAGCGCACAGATAACGGGGATAGGCTTCTCCAATTTTGTGCAGACAATCGATTGTTCTTGTCTAGCACCAATTTCCGACACAGCGACATGGCGCTCTAACTCTACAGGTACTTTGAGTCAAATTGACCATATCGCCGTAAGCTACCGATGGCGCAGTTCTGTTCAGAACTGTAGATCTTACTGGTCCACGTACGTAGAGTCGGACCATGCCTTAGTTTTAATGCGATTATCTCTCCAGCTCCATGGCCATCTTCGCAAACCGCAAACCGGATTAGCCGTGCAACGTTTGTGTGATCCAGACGTTTGCACCCGGTATGAGCAGAAGTTAGCACATAAGCTAGGATCCACGGAGAACAGTAATGTAGATGAGCATTGGGCTCATATCAAACAAGCGATGCACTTTGCAGCAGGTTTCGCCTGTGGTCCTCGATCCGTTGTCCATCAGAGACACTGGATCTCGCAAGAGTCGCTGAGTATAATGGAGCAAAAGCGTCAACTTTCGAACCGTAAGGAGATGAATAGGATGCGGAGAAAGCTGCAAAGACAAGTTACGCGAAGCCTTAAGATGGATCGCGAAAATTGGTGGGTCAATGTAGCCGAAGAAATGGAAGTGGCAGCTGCTTCAGGTAACAGTCAAAGACTGTTCAAACTTATTCGTGACACCGGTGGACGGCGAACTCAGGTCAGTGAAACGATTTGCATTAGGAATGGAGAACCCATCCATAACAAACAGCAAAGGCTTGACCGATGGGCCGAATACTTCAAGGAACAGTTTAGCTGGCCGCATGCTAGTGTAGTTACTCCCGTGTCAACAACTGTGACTTCTTGGGTGGTATCACTTGAGCCCCCATCAGAAGTAGAAGTAGAGTCATGTATTCGATTACTAAGGCGGGGGAAAGCGGCAGGTCCCGACGAACTTCCTCCAGTTCTTTTCAAACTGGGTGGTGAGGCATTGATAAAATCACTAACCGCCTTGCTCCGTGACATTTGGAACGCGGAGCGTATTCCGTTAATATGGAGCGAGTCATTGATTGTTCCCATCTTCAAGAAGGGAATACGCAATGACTGCAGTAATCACCGTGGGATTAGCTTAATTACGATAGTCGCCAAAGTATTAGCTTCGATTTTGCTGCACCGTCTTACACCGGCTCGCGAGAGGAATGTCCGCGAACAGCAGGCAGGATTCCGCCCAGGTCGAGGATGCATCGACCAGATTTTTACTCTTCGCCGACTACTTGAAACGCGTCACACGCACCGCCGACCAACAATAATGCTTTTCTTAGACTTGAAAGGCGCCTTCGATTCAGTTGATCGAACATCGCTTTTCAGTACTCTTCATCGAAAAGTTATGCCCCAGAAGTTCGTGAACCTAATGAGATCATTGTATTCTCATACTTCTGGCCGCGTAAGGGTTTACGGTGAACTATCCGGTCGGTTCGAAACGACCAGTGGTGTTCGGCAGGGATGCCCTTTGTCTCCATTCCTTTTTTAACTTCGTCATAGACGAAATAATGGAGAGTGCTTTGCAAAATCTTCAGCATGTAGGCGTCGAACTAGGAGATAGTGAAAAGCTATGTGACCTAGATTACGCAGACGACGTTGTCTGCTTGTTCGAATCCACGGAACATGCTCAGCGTGCACTAGATAATCTCGCAAGAGCTGTAGCTCCGTTCGGCATGCGTTTTGCACCTTCAAAGTGCAAGGTGATGTTACAAGACTGGACGTCAACGATTCCGAGCTTGATGCTCGATGGGGAGGTGCTGGAAGTTGTCGATCACTTCACCTACCTAGGTAGCTGCGTGACGACGGATGGGAGCACAGTAGTAGAGGTGAGTACGCGGATATCCAAAGCTCGAGCGGCGTACGCTGGATTGAAGCACTTGTGGCGCCGATCCGATATTTCACTGAAGTTGAAAGGTCGTATATACTGTGCCACTGTGCGTTCAGTTTTGTTGTATGGTTGCGAAACTTGGAGTCTGCGTGCTGAAGATATTCGTCGTCTTGAGGTTTTCGACCATCGATGTTTACGTAGTATCGCTAGGATTGGGTGGAATAGCCGAGTAAGCAACGATGAGGTAAGAAAGCGAGTATTGGGTACTAGTTCAGAGAACGTTCTGTCACAGCGTATCCAACTTAGTAGACTTCGTTGGTTGGGACACGTGTTACGTATGGCAAACACACGTCTACCGTACCGTGTCCTATTCTCCGCCCCTCCCAGGGAGCGGAAGAGACCACGTGGAGGTCAACAGATGACGTGGCAGCGAGGAATGAGAAAATGTACAGCAGACTTAGGAAAAGTAGGTGCTTCACGTCTTCGTGGTTGGGGTCCGAAAGATCCGTCTACCAGTTGGCTGGAGACACTGAAGGATATGGCTGCGAACCGCGAACAGTGGAGATCGTGTTGTCACTTTCTATCGAATCAGAATGTTTGATCGGTGTACGTTTGTACAGTTAGACTGTGTATTCCGTGTGTTCGCTACTAGGGCATTGTTTTCTTTTCCCACCCGTGTAGGTCCACTCCCTGTCCATCTTGTATATTCATACTTTCTAATTCAACGTGCAACATGGCGAGAAAGGCAGTGGTCAGTGGGGCTTGCCCTACTGTTTAACGCTGTACGATGATGATGATGATGAACTTGTTCAATTCACACGTTATCTGTGGGTGGGCTAACAGATTACAGGTTCTGGTTGGTCTACTTATTGTTGCCGGGGCCACATACAGACGATGAATCACACCATCGATTGTTCGGAATTCTGAAGCATAATGTTGTAGCTGATTCCAGGAGCATTTGAATATAGACGGAAACAACGGTAAACCATCGTTTTCGAATAAATGGGACTAGACAAACAATGAGTAGCGCTATACGATCCCGGGAAACAACCATTGCGTTCGGCTCTCAGCTGACAGTTTCTTAACTCCATGTGATAATTCCGCAAAGCCATATGATACTTTATCAAATCAACCTTAACTTGTTGTCGGTTCAGTATCGATCAGCTCCCCTGCATCACTTATGCATGGTTGTCGCGTGAACAGAGCACGGTGAAGAGAGGACCGGTGAGAAAAGTGGGGTGTGACTCACTAATCTTGAAGGCGTCTTGGGTTGGTAGTTTGAGAACTGCTTACTTTCCGTCTTAGGGTAGAGGAATGAAAACACATCATCATGCTAGGATAAACGTGACTATATCCATTAGATTTGTGGTTAAGCCGTTGTTAATTCAGTTGAGCCGTGTGTAACTCCAAGTGAAGCCACTAAGGTTTTCACAGATGGTAACGTGCAAATCACATCTTCCTGCTCAGTTAAAAAACATGATTTTGAAGATATACGACTGACTACATGTACGCCTCGAATTCTGCATTGATAAGATGGAAAACATTACGGGGAAGATACAGAGTATGTTTTGTAAAATGCGTTGAGAAACAAGAGAAAGTGTAAATATAGATTTAATGCAGAATCAATTGAAAATACCCGGATGAAGGACCAGAACACTCGGTAGAGAACGAGATTGTTTTCTGGGCTTCCCAACTGGCCTACCATGGTGCGTTTTATAAACATCCAAATTAAGATCCTAGAACAAAGAAAGAGAAACTTGGTAGCCATGGCGACAACAAATGACACTTTCGTGTCCACATAGTTACAGTACTATCGGTGTCATGAGAGATAGTGTGTGTTGATAACTGTCATGCAGAATTGTTTGAGCTATCAAATTCGAAAGATGAGTCAGTACAATTCGCGCACAAAATTGACAACATCAGAATATCAGTGCTTGACGTCACTCCAAGATACTTTGGAGATTGAACTCTGTGTAGTTAAATGATGCACGACGTATACTCATTATTCGAGAAGGCTGAGTGAGATGGGGTGGAGATACACTCAGAACACTACGAAGGGCTATGTGAAAGATCACTTTGGTCATAACAACTCACAATATTTTGAAGATTAACGGATAGGTTGTTTATTCTTCGTTGGTTGATACAGCATGGCAAATATTTGCGACTTTAGCATACTACGTTTCAGTTTCTCAGAAGCTATACGAGAGGTCGCTCACTTAGTGGGGTGGCCCTGAACACCTTGTTTTTGTGTCCTGAAAAGCCGTTAGGGGTCTTCTCGGAGTATGAGCCGATCATCAGATTTCAGCGAAATTTTGAGCAAAGGTTAGAAATTTGCCATCAGGAGAAGTCACGAAATTCCAACAAACTGCTACGAAAACCAAGTCGTTTACTTTTCACAACCAGCCAGTATCCCCTTGGACTCTTTCGGCTTTCTAGTGGTAATTAAGAATCAACACGATGTATGTCAAAAGTTACACCATACGCGCAAATGATCATGCAAACAACAATTGCAGTTCTTGTGCAAAGTTTACTGTTTTCCAAAAAAGGCACTCGAGGGAAGTTGGAAGAGAGAACCACCGTGTGGATAGTAATTATCATCTATCCCTATTTGACAACTTGATGAAGCCTTTTGAATTAAATTAGTGCAGTCAAGCACAATAGACACATTTACCCCGTAGTCGGATTGGTGGTGTTGATTTGGCGAATTACTAAAAGACCGATCTAAGCGGAACACCAGTTGTGTCCAGTATTCAGTAGTCAAACAAAAGCATGTATGTAAGAAGGAACGTGTATTCAAGTACACCGTACGATAAGCGGTAGTTTGGACTGCAATCAGGTGTTGTATTGCGGTTGGTTAACTGGTCTCTAGTCAGGAGTGGGATACCGCTTGTCGCTGAAGTATGTAGCAAGTTTTCTTGATGACATAACTGGATTCACCTGTATATTATTATTTAAGACGTCGTGAAATATTTACGGTTCTCAATGAGCGATAGGAAAAAAATTATGGCGTTAGAGAGGCTACAATATCTGATTCGCTGTTTGAGTGGTAATACTCATCATGGATTTTTTGAAATAAAATTTACATGCATTCATGGTATTTTATATGTACCATATAGACCGTACTTTTTGTTCTTTTAAAAGCTCTACCGATTCAAGTTTTCGTTTTTTGATATATTCACAAAGGAATTGGTATTGATAACATTAACTTGTTACCGCATACAATGTGACTTTCGAGAAGCAATCTGAAATACTAACTTCATAACATTTAAACAAAACTAACTCCTCGCAGAGCACTGAGGAATCGACTACATGCTGATAATTGCCCGTCGATAATTTTAGTTTCACGGAAGCTTTAACGGACGACAGCTTTTTCAGTGTGCAAAATATACGTCTAAGCAATCAGGCTGGCCTCTCTAAGTCCTGGGAATCATAAAAGTAGCTCGGTGCAGAATGCGGTTTACATGGGCTGGGATACATCACAAAAAGTTTTCACTACATAAAAAACACTCTGTACATATGTCCGCACCCACCTCAGGCCTCCAACACATTTGCCGACCCAGAGACTTCATCTTCTCCACCCGCAATTGACCCTTATGCAGAGTCTCTAGAAACGTTTTGCGCAGGGAGGTATGACCAGGGTGGCTGTGGACTTGGAAACGGACTTATTCGGCTCGAATAGAAACTGTAGCGCTTGGTGGTCCGTGACAATTGTGTACTTCAACCCAAACAGGTACTTATGAAGACGCCATGCCGTCCAGAATTCTGCCAGTGCTTCTTTCAGTGTTTGCGAGCATAATCTCTCAGAAGCATTCAGAAGTCGAGAAATACAGATGATCGGGCATCCATCTTGTTCAAGCACTGCACCGATTCCAACCTCAGATGCATCCGTGCTTAGCACTGCGTGTTTGGATGGTGCAGAAAGCGGTTCAGGTGGGTTGGGATACATTTTCAATTCTTTTCACGACTTAAAACACTGTACAGTCTGTCCAGAAGATCGGAGATCACCTCAATCCCGTTGAAGCTATAACATACGGTCGAATTCAGTTTATACAACCGATACCACTCTCAGTAGCCAAAAATATACAACAGACACTGACCAACCGATCGCCACGGTACAGTACTCCGTCAGGTTGTATGCATAATTCTTCTCGGCTCACGAAAAACTATGGAGAGAGCGAGAGAGAGAGAGAGAAGTATCATAAGTGTCCATGTGTGTGCAAGTGTTCATGTGTGCACAGTGTGCTTCTGCGTGCCAGGATGTCTATCTGAACACATGATTGTGCATACCGAACACAACAGCATCAAGTGAGATGAGGCTGTCAATTCGACTGGAATAACAGTCCCCAAGATTACCGTTATTATTTCACAGGACCTGTGGAGTCTACATAGAATGGCCTCCAATCTCTAACGGATGGACTTCAACCACATCATTGCTTCAGTGAGCCATTCAGACAAGGCACGCCAGTGCATTGATTCGTTAGTTTTCAAATTCCTCCCTTCCGCTCACTAGTACTCACACCGTGTGCAATTCGCGTCTTTTACGCGTAAACCACGTCGTTCTCACACACAGTTATTGCTCTATCTCTGGTTTTCGTCGTCAAGTAAAACAAATGCGTGTGAGTGAACTCAGACGTAAAGAAGTACAGGACATTAAGAAAGGATTTGAGTTCTTTGATCCAAAAGGCACAGGATTTATACCAAGATCTGAGTTGGGAAAAGCTCTTAGATGGCTATATCTGATTCCGACTGAGCAAGAGGTGGAAACCCTCGCGGAAAAATTGGATCCAGAAAATAGCGGTGTCATTTCATTGGATGGATTCGTGGAGGGTGCAGCCCAGTTCTGGTGGAATTCACAAGCAGTATTTAGATCATACTTGTGGAACGTGTTCGCCGTATTCGACGAGTTTTCAACCGGTTACTTGGATCGCAAACTCATGAGAGACATTTTAACAAAAATAGGCCAAGAGCCCATTCCAGAAGAAGAGGCAAATATATTTTTGAAAAAATATTCAGAGAGGAGCGGCGATTTTCGATACTTTTCCTTCATTACGGACTTTTTTCAATGAGCACACTCCAATACTGATCACCACACATGAGACAACAACTGTTCTACATATGAAAACCATCCAACTAGTACAAAAATGGAAGAATTGACAGCGTACTTTGCGATGTCGTATTATGGATTTCATCCTTGCTGTGCTGTATTGCTGTACAGTTATTTCACACATTTGTACAGTGCAAATGTAAAAAGCTTTTGCTTACTGGATACACGCATGTTCCAGTAGAAAAGCAATGCGAAACGACATCAATAAAATTGTCGCAATTGAATAACCGTACATTTCATGCTTTTCTATTCAGAAATGAAATACGCGCATTCAGGTAGACTGGTGTATCTTAGCATCCAAGTTCATTTGCAGCATTTAGAGTGAGGTAAACCACACTTTTCACACCACAGTGCTGTACACAGGTACGCGTAGTATATTCACTCAGAGAGAGAGAGAGAGAGTTCTAGCCGCTAATTCCACAAGTAGTAACCTGAAATGAACTGGGCCACACTGCTATCTGGGGACCCTCAAACCAGCAAAACGCCAGTTAACCAAATTAATTCAGTCCCTTCAGTCATTACCATCGCACTTCTATGTTCTGGTTTCGGTTGTTACCTCGGATTTGAGAATGCTCGGCGCCTTTTTGTATTCGACCACCGTTGTCTCCAAAGCATTGCTCATGTTTAGTGGGAACATCGGGTGACCAATGACGAGGTTCGTCTTCCTGTGTTCGGTGCGGATAGTCGCCCCCCCCCCTGAGAGAGCTAGTCGCTCTGCGCCGCCTCCGACGGCTTGGGAAAGTTTTGCGTATGCCTGCCCATTGTTTATTTTTTCATGTTTTTTTTGCACGTGCTGGAAGGTTGAAAGAAACGGCTGAGGGGTCAGGCTATGATTTGGCGCAGGGGCATGAAGAAGTTAGCTTCGGCTTTGGCTTTGGCTTTGGCTTTGGCTTCGGCTTCGGTTGGTGCTTCCCGCCTTCCTGGTTGGGGCCCAAGAAATGAAGATACAGACTATATATATATATATATATATATATATATATATATATATATATATATATATATATATATATATATATATATATATATATATATATATATATATATATATAAACCATATGTATATGCAGATTTGAAGCGTGGAACAGATGAATCGATTAATATCGGAAAATATGCCTCAGAGGGTGCAAAATGCTGTTAAAACCCTGGACTAATGAGAAACACTAGCAGGGGGTGATGAAACACAGATACCTAAAGTCCTGGGATGCTTCTGCTGATGTTCCAGATGGTCTCATGTTCTATATTTTTTATTCGTCAAGGGGGGGGGCACCGAATATTGCAAAATGTCGAAGACTCTTTCAATCGTACAGACTCGCCTCACTAACAGACCCCAGACATTTTCAACTAGGCTCAATTCTTGAATGTGGGCGGGCCGATCCATAGCCTTTGAGTTTCCGGTAAGATAAACACATTCTAGTGAGGTTAACCGTATCTATGGCAGCGTTATCATGTTGAAATGTCATGAACCTGAGTCAATTTTTGAAATATTCGGGAGTAAAAATTCATTAAATGTTCCGATGTATGAGCCCATCCGTCTGTTTCCCTTCTTAGATCGCTGTCTAATAGCTCCCTTCTCAAAAACCAGACCATAACAAAGCCACCACCGAAGGAACTTCAGCATGCTTTTCCGGAAGTCATGTCGATAGTACATAACTGCATCACCGAAGTTAAAACTGTTTCTCACCACCAAACATCATATCATTCAATTTAGCATTCCGAGCGATGCGATTTCTGGCTCATCCCTCTCGATTTTGAAAATGGCGGCCCATCATCCAAGGCGACGATCTCCTCTTTCTGTACCACAGATATGGTGCACAATGTGTTTTTGTACATGCCAAACGATTACGTTCATTTCCGAGAAACATGGCTTCTTTGGTGCATTCGTAGGTTCGTCCGAAGTACCGCGCAAGAATCCTATTGTACCCTGCTCGGAGATTTTTCTTCGAATTACATGTTTTGTTCTTAGCCACCTAATGACCAAGATCCCTCAAAAATTTGGAAATAAGTACTATGAATCCGGAAATTTTGCTGGAAATCTGGTGTATGATGATTCTTCTATGAGGGTATTCTTCCTTGTTTCAGCTCAGATTGGTGGTTTTCAGTGTGAAAAGAAAATCAACCAGACCCTCAAGAAGTTGCAGGACATGAAACGGATTACCAAGGGGGATCGATGGACGATGAGAGCGGAAGCTTCAAACCGCACAATTCTACGGATTGCCAAAGGTTCATAAGGAGGGAATTCATTTCAGACCCGTCGTTTCATTAGCCGAAATCCCGACATACAGTTTGGCCAAAGAATAAAGGAGACACCCAGAGCCACTGATATATGGATCGAACCCGTCTTTAACCAACGCCCAATAGTTCCCGGACGAACTGAAAAATATCAAAGTAAAGGGAGATGAAGTTATACTCTCGTTTGATGTCACGGAGCTCTCGACTTCAATTAGTTTGGATCTAGCAAAAAACAACAATAAAAAGACTTCTCCAGGAACACCATCCGAACCAGGCTTTCGAAACACAAACGATTTGCGAATCAATGGACCTGTGCTTATACACGTGCTACAGATTCGATGGTGGCCTCTATGAACAAATAAAGCTACACTGTTAGGATCACCTATATCCGGATTCATTGCAGAAGCTAGTGATGCAAGCCCTTGAGAAAATTTCATTGCCAGTGATTCAATCAAAACATTGGATCAGATAAGTGGACGATAATTCCGTTATCATTAAAAGCCCGGATATTGAAACAGCATATTCGACAATTACCAAAATCTTCAGTGACATGAAATTCACGATGGAGATGGAGGACAATGGGGAACTACCATTTCTGGACGTGTTGGCAAGAAGAAACAAAAACGGGACGCTGGAAACATCGGTATATTGGAAGCCAACCGAGGCGGACCAAACACTGACTTTCAACAGTAATCACCCAAATAGCCATACGAAGTCATGCATTCAAACTCTGTTCAACAGGGTTAAACTCATTACAGCCTAACGGATCTCAGAACACATGAAGAGAACTGTCATTTCAAAATGTTTTAACGGAAAGGATGTGCAAGAAACTTCTTCAGATTAACCCTACACGAAGTCAGATACGAAACAATCCAGCGAACGCAACCTAACCGAAGGATAGCACTGCCCCACATCAAGAGCGTAACGGAAATGACCTCAAGGCTCCTCCAACCACAAAACACAACTACTCATAGACCAACCTAAACCCCAAGAATAGTCATATCAAGATCAAAAGAACAACTCAAAACCGAAGAAAGAAGAAACGTTATATATAAGGTGAAATGCAGGAACTGTGACAAATAATACGGCGGTCAAACTGGGAGAAAGGTTGCCATACGAATACACAAAAGACAAATTAGCTATAAGAAGACACTATCCATTTTCGCCTTATATCCGTCCATAAGGAACAAGAAGGTTCAATCTAGACAAGGTTCAAATTCTGAACCAAGCATCTACGAGAAACTCAAGGTAATTCTTGGGAGTTTAGCATTCTTCAAGAAATTCAGTCAACAGACACACTGAATTGGATTGCATTTACAGTTACTTGTTGCACAAGAAATTCAGCTAATTCAAGAACTATAATACTAATCGACTGGACCCCTAATCACATGGACCCAAAGCCAAAAAAACCAATTCTTCGTGCAAACATAGTAGCCGAACTTACTCCCTGAAGGCTCAGTGAGCCAATACTTAGCAAAATAACCAGGACAACATGGACGCCGGAAGGTCAAGTTTACGAATTTGGAAGGCTTTGGAAAAGACCAAAAGTAAAGTCACCTGATTTGTAAGTACGCGCCAAGAGGTCAAAGGTCAGGTTTCCATATTTGGTAACCTCTTAAGGTCAAGGTCACATGAGAGGTCTAGGTCAAACCTGAAGGCACGTTTCCTGCATACAAATGGGTACGGGAACTCTCACCTGCTCATTACCGATGTCACCTTAGCTGGTGATGAAAGGTTTGCGAACTAAACGTCAAACTCAGCGACCACAAACTGCTGAAATCCTTGGGCCTCGTACCATCACTATGTTTCGATGAATTATAGGTCTCTTCTAATCAGAATGCATAGTCAGAGTGAAATTCGTCCACGAATCATATGTGACATGAAAACTGTTCAATAACACATCCATAAGCATGAAAAATTAGTCATGGACTACGGAGGTCATGGCGTCTGGACACCATTTTAGAGTTTATGCCATTTCTCTAGGGGCTGATTTAACAGCACTTTGCACCCTCTGAGGCACATTTTGCTGGGTAAATCGATCCATCTGTTTCACGCTTGAAATCTATATGTATGTTCGCTATGGTGGTGGGGTTGACTTATAGGTATGCCATATTTCATCACCCTAAGTGGGTGGGTTTAATAGCCAGTACCGAAAATCCACTTGCGATGTGAAATTCGGCTGACTTTCACATCGCAAGCTGATTTTCGGTACTTTGTCTACTGGCAAGCTTGAAAGTAGTCCAGTGCAGAATGTGGTTTAAATGGGCCTCGCCAAGTCTCTAGGGTTTTCTTCACGATCTAAAAGCACACTTCATGGTCGACTTTAGTTGGGGTTAGTCCCGGACTGCACTGATCAATCAGATCGTATCACATGTTGAGCGACTTTGCGTGGCCTAATCCGGCTGTACACTTGGCTTACGCATTCGCTTGCATACAACTTTGACTCACACACTTGACTGAATGTTTGCGTTTTGACTTCCTTGCTTGCATTTGCCCTTACCGAACTTTGGTGTTGAATATGCGTCCATCCGTGCAACAGAGTTAAGGACTGTGGTGATCTTTTGGAAAATGTCGAAGTGCGACCAACGTAACTACGGCCCACACCCCATTGTTGGGCTGGTCTTAGTGTGGCATATTGTCGATGTTCAACGGTTTCCCGAACGACTTCGTCAGCGCAGCATTCGCTGATTGCAGTTAGGGGTCTACCACTGCTGTTCGTCGTTTGCACTGCTCATCTTTTCGAACTTCTTGATCAAAGCACTCATGGTCGATCTTGTTACTCGTTGGACACGATGGTAACGGGCAATAAACTCTCTACAGGTTTCTGACGCGCTCCGTTCACACTCCCTGTACAAATAAACGAGCACAATTCGTTGCCCCAGTTTCGGGAGTTTACCGTGCATTTCCTCCAGTTCCGTTGAATTCTGATGATAGAGCAGCTGCACGCTCTGCGTCCCACTGCAGAGACCGATAACAGGCGGACGTAGTTATCAGTGTGACCAGTTTTTCGTCTCGCTGAGAAAACTGTGAATCGACATTCACTTCAGTGATCTACCGACGTTCACCCAAGCGGCATAGCGTTAGCCCATCTGATCAGCAGTCATGTGCTAGTCATCCCGTTCGGTTAACCAGGTCTGCTTGCGTCAATCAGTTACACTGCGGGCGTGTCTAAAGGGGCAACCGCGCACCCTCAAGTCAGTTGAGGCTTGTCCATGCGGTGATTTTCGAGAGGATCACATTCATTTCTCCCGCCCACGGTCTGTGCAAAATCTGGACAACCATACACATGACATGACAGCCACTTCTGGACTTAGTTTTAGTAATACAAACAAGCAATGGCCTGAATCATGAAACCCAGAAATCAGAAATTATGCGCTCAACTGGTGGAACACAACAACAAAAACGCGTATGTCCGGTAGTATTCCACGAAGTGCGAATGTTGGCAAGACCATTCACGTACTTAGAATACATGACAGAAATATCCCATCAGAAGCAAATAGGGCACAGTAGATGGAATATGTGAGTTTGCCAGTCTGTGAAGGAACGCAAGGCTCCATCAGTCAGCCATGGCAACAACTGGTTCGGGGCCTGAGACCTGCGAACCGCGGCACATCGTGCTGGTATTGTACAAGAATATGGAAACGTGCACCAGAGAACCTGACTCCGCACGTGCGGGATCATGGAAAACATCAGGAACCTAAGCCTGCGATCATCCAGGCCCATTTTTACACCATTTAAAGACTGACTTGAGAGACCCACATTGATTTGCGAAATCATTACATAGATTCGCAAAGTTATTATGCGGCATAACTGGTGGAAACACCGTGCGATCAGCGACGGGGTTCGTCGTCGTGTATTGCGTGTGTATGACAGCATCCGTTAACAGAAATAAACGCTCCAAACTGCCTCCAGTGGCTTGGACATGTTTTACACATGCCTACATCTGACTGGATCAACTATATCATTTCACGATTAATCTTAGAAATTATTACACTGTTTGGCGAAACTATCACGTAGATTTGGAAAACCATAAGTTTAATTGGCGAACCAAACGCAATTGTTGGTTTTCGCATCCAAATAGTGCATCTCATTGGTCAACTGGTCACAAGCCTCTCTGACTGACCATTGTCCGTTATAAATACCTGTCTTACCACGCTCTTCCCATGTAAAAATGACACAGACCTAAGTCGTGCCTGATGACGCGCTCACGGACGAACGTCGATTCGGTGGATCAGTGGGGTCATGTGATCTGAGCGTGAGCACCAAACTGTCCCCAACTTAACAATGGAAACGACGGCACATTACGTTAGACGCCTTTGGGATGGCGAGAACATTTCGATTATCCGCTAGATGGGTTTGTGACACTGGTCTCTGAATACTATCAGCATTCGGTTCATAGGCATGATGCGGAGATGAAAATACGTAAATTGCTTCGCTAGCTTGGCCTTCCGCCGTGTTAGATAACAGGTAGTTAGGTTTTTTTTAAATTCCCATCCTGAAAATTAATTTCTCACGAAATGTGCTTATTATTTGTATGTATGTATGTATCTAAGAAAGTGTGCAATATACTTGAGTTCATGTTTTTAAAATATAGCCTCCGTGCCTCCCGTATACATGTATCCTGAGAATCAGCAGGAAAGATGATATCCAACTAAATACTTAGTTGGAATCTCACTTTGAAATCTGGAATTCCCTATAGCACTTCACGTGAATGAGTTTATTTTTAGCTCCTAGTCAGTACACTCTATTAGATTAAATAGAAGCCTCCTATATTTATTATTCCGGATGAGAACTGCAGAAAACGGAGTAGGCAGTAAGTCGAAAGCGGTGGAATATTCTTGGGGGGGGGGGATGTTGATGTTTTTGATTATCTTTGGTGGTGAACAGTAATACACTGTTATTCGGCTCTTTACCACACCTGAACTATTGACATATTATGGGCTTCGCTACTCCAGATTTTAGGGTCCGGTTGCCGGGTTTCCTCAATAGTGCAGTGAGTCTTTGAGTGAGCATGTCTTTAGAAAACCCAACAAGATCCTAGTTCACTTGTAACTGACTACAATCATAAATGTTGGAACTGTTAACGTTCATTTCATCTACAGAACTGAAACTGTTACGGTTTCTTAGTGCATTAGCTCTGAGTGCAGAAAAATGGTAACTAAATGCATGCGGCAAATTCTTTTCATTCAGTCTGTCAGTACTAAAAGAAGCCTAGGGCCACAAGGTGCCAACATTTTGCATAATCTTCTCGATGGTCTTCAATCTGAAATTTACACAAAATGGTGATGACAAGTAAAATGAACGGACATGAAGCATTAACTACCATGTTTCTCAAAAAAATAGGACCCGGTCTTATACTTTTCAACCCAAAAAGGGTACTGGGGACTATTTGTGCAGATAAAAATCCAGGAAGACAAAACGAAGTCTCATTTCCTCGTGTAAAACGAAATAACTTCAGATAGAAACCCGTTGGTAGTAATGAAAGTTTTGATAAATCCCCAACTGTGTTTTCGATATGAGTAGTATGGGATTGTATCTGGATGACAGGAATCCCCGTCCACGTACGCTCCATTCAATTCAAATGAGATTACAGCTGCATCCAAACTGTGTTTCGTCAATGTAATCATATCGCCGGCTTCTGTGATGTCGCCTTAAAATATGAAACCCCGAACTTCAGACTGTATTTCTTACAAATCCACTTCTTGAAGAATCACTGACCACAATCTCTCATGTTTAGCAATGGAAATTTCCGCAAATGAGTACTTTTTGTCCAAGTACCCCTCTCGTAGTGCATTGCCAATGCAATTGTCGGTAGTCTTATTCCATGAATTCTTCACTAAATTCTCGACTTCTTGAGGATTGGGTCTAATAAATTTTTCACACTGTTATCTCTCCTCTTTCGATATACTCACTTACCTCCATCAGCAAATTATCTGGGGACTAATTTCAGTAGTAAGAGATTGTATTTGATTAACAAATAATTCATCGTGTATGGTTTCAATGGTAATTGAAGCTTTCCTAATACATGGTAAATTAGTTGTGAATCCTTGAATGGTTTGAAGGTGAAAGATACATTTTTACTGGCGAAATGAGTTCGCATTACTGCGGAGTCCGGAGAAATGAATCATATTGGGATATTAGGTCTCATACTTGAACAATTTCTGCGAATGCATCTTTGACTAAGTCTTATTTTCGCAGTAGGGCTAAAATTATTATTGTCCTGGAAATCGTGGTAAGGCTCATTTGCGGAGAAACACAGTATTTGCACCAAAGAACTACTGTTGTTCCCATGGTAACCGAGTAGAGTAAATTGTCTTCTAATACTAATCATGATCCAAGAGACACTGTATAAGAATATACACATTATTCATCAGATCGATATAAACGGCATTTTTGCTACCGATTCGACGATACTGAGTATATAATTGCGAGTCTACTGATTGAAAAACTGGTGCTAGTATGGCGTGATTGATAACCTAATGGGTACTTGTGACCCGGAGACTTTATTGCAAACGTTTTCAAGCTTGAGAGCTTTTCTTATCAATAGTTTTCCCTTCCAAACTGTGGTAACCCCCCATTTCCCCACTGAAGTGGACAAACATGAAGGCAATAAAAATTAATGGAACCAATATTTGGTTGCTCTGAGTGGGGCAGTTGTGTCGTTCTCTATCCGATGTAAACTTAACAGCTTCTTATGTCTTCTCCGTCAACAGCCGGTAAAGAAAGATGTCTGTTAATGTCTCACGAAACTCTCACAAACATCCCCCGTGATGGAGGATGTTGCTACTGTCACTGAGCGTTACAAGAACTGCATTTGTCATTCTGTTTGCCATTTATGTATCATGCCTATGAACCGAATGCTGATATCATTCAGAGACCAGTGTCACAAACCCATCTGAGAGTGGAGTAAGTTCCGACCTGGCTTGGTGTAATGTATATATCAAACAGCTGACAGAAAGGCTTCTGAATTAAAATGAAACAAAAATGTCCTGAAAATGTGCGTGATGGGGTGACTTTTATAAACTTATATTCTTTATTTTTGGTGAATCTTGTTTTTCTCGGTCAAATCTCGGTAATCAGCTCTCCAGTCATTGGCTTAGCCGTTGCTGATTGTTGATTGGGTTAGTGGTCATATATAACATGTTGCATGAAGTTCGGTTCTTACTTGCCGTTCGCTGCGACGCAGTGGCTGGTTGTTCGGTGTGCAATGGAGCGTCGCTGGTGATTCAGCCCAGCTCCCGAATTTGCGTTCGATTTTCGGAAATTCCAACCAACCAGTTTTTAAGTATACAATTGGCGAGCAACGGGAATGGCACCGTTCAGAACGGAAAGAAAACGTCCACTTGTGCATCTAGCGGCTTCACCGATTCAGGAGGAATGCGAACACTGTCTGGCTCGATGACGAACATGGAGGACTACGTGACTGTTAACATAGTCCCTATGGGGCCACCACATTTTGATTACCGTGTTGCTTCCGTGAAGCCGTTTTTTGTTGCCTAATTGCGTCTTATTTCACGTGCACCACGGCGGGTGTACCAGCTTAATGTAGGGGCGATCATATGCGTGATTATTTTTCACGTGAAATGATTTGGTTGGGTATGGTACGAAGAAAACTTCGTGACTTGCTCAACACCTAGTGAAGTTCGGCAGCTTCACAAGATGGAAAGAAAATTGCTTTCCATTCCATCCGTTAACCATTTATTGTAAGTTACAGTAATATTTATACAGAAAGGGTCAGAAAAGAGGATCAACTGGTTAGTTCAGTAACCCTTTGGTGAGAGCTACAGCTTACATTATAGCGACGTCCAGGCATTCACTGTTATTGTGTAGAGTTTCTGGAACAGTTGCAGAAGGTGTTATGATAGAAAACGTGTGGCAACCTGCATCGACTGAACGTCAGTCTACTAGCCGCAACACCGTGAGAACTACGGTCGAATATGGGATATATATATATATATATATATATATATATATATATATATATATATATATATATATATATATATATATATATATATATTGCTCGGTGAATGCAAAACCCAACGAGGTCGGTCACGTAACTAGACGTTGTTCCATGATAACTCGTAGAAACCTGCTCCATTTTCACTGATAACTTGCCTAACTACATATGCTAACTGCGTACCGGCAGAAAACAAGACTGCACCGTGTACTAGCAGTAATCGTTCACCCTGAACTTCACGGGATGAGATCTTCTGCATTGTTGCATCTAAGTCAGGCCACAGTAAAATCCTTGTCTCAAGGTTTACGTCACCCAGTTATCCTCCTCACCAAGGAAAAATCGTCCAATTTCTTCTCAGTATAAATATAACAGGTAAGTCACCTAAAACTCAGCAAGTAAGCTGTACTTCAAAATAACCTTAACAGATCCATTTCGCGTTTTTCGAAATTCGCGCCCCAGGATTTCAGGATTGCGTGCCAATTCAATTATCTCCAGGTCAGAACTTACGCCGCTACCAATCCATCTAGAGGATAATCGAAATGTTCCCGCTATCCCAAAGGCGTCTAACGTAATGTGCTGTCGTTTCCATTGTTAAGTTGGGGACAGTTTGGTGCTCACGCTCAGATCAAATGACCCCACTGATCCACCGAATCGACGTTCGTCCGTGAGCGCGTCATCAGGCACGACTTAGGTCTGTGTCATTTTTACATGGGAAGAGCGTGGTAAGACAGGTATTTATAACGGACAATGGTCAGTCAGAGAGGCTTGTGACCAGTTGACCAATGAGATGCACTATTTGGATGCGAAAACCAACAATTGCGTTTGGTTCGCCAATTAAACTTATGGTTTTCCAAATCTACGTGATAGTTTCGCCAAACAGTGTAATAATTTCTAAGATTAATCTTGAAATGATATAGTTGATCCAGTCAGATGTAGGCATGTGTAAAACATGTCCAAGCCACTGGAGGCAGTTTGGAGCGTTTATTTCTGTTAACGGATGCTGTCATACACACGCAATACACGACGACGAACCCCGTCGCTGATCGCACGGTGTTTCCACCAGTTATGTTCGCGAAAGAACACCGTAATAGGAAACGAATGTACTTCGTCACCAGAACCAGATAACATAGATCTGAAATATGCAAACATCGAGTTGAGCGAAACATTGATCTTAGATCGATTAACCGATAAGCGTCGAGGTTAGTCGGAGTCTACTTATCGATGGTACGTGAGTGGACTGGTCAGTATAGATCGACACGCATGCTCGTACACGCAACAAGTGAACAGCATTCACGGTCAACAGATGGCGCGAGATGCTAGGGGCCGGTCAGGACAGCACACTAACAAGCGTAAGCTATGGTCCAGATAAATCCGTGATGGAATAAGGAAAGTAGCCTAGGATCCTCAGCGCGAAACGGCCACGGTTCACACCCGTAAAGCAAAACACTGCGCACTATTGCACTGTGGACCCATTCCTTCAATCGGAGACGAATATCACAGCGGCGGCACAAATGATGCAAGTTCACGAAAGGTAGGATGGTTTTCGTTGTTCGTGATTTGTTCTGATCTGCTCCCCAACCCCAGATTCAGCTGCATTTTATCTCCCGAGTTACTCAAAGCTATTGATCAGTTCTAACTGATCCCCAAAAAGAATGAGAGCGGGCACAGACTCCCGCCAGTCCTTTGGAATCACTTTGTACTTAGGTGGATCAAAACAAAAGCCATATAAGGACACCTCCAAAACCAAGCGGTTCGGAGAGTGCTGATTTATTAAACAGCCAGGCGATTTCGTCGGCGTACTCTAATTCAAAAACCGTGATCTTTTGGAGGAGTTCAACTGCACCGTTTAAAAGACGGAACCTCCCCTACTACAAAGTCGAGAAGTAACGGGGATATAGGTCTACCTTCTCGGCTGGGGTACATTGTGCTGAAGCAGAAAAGAAGGGCATACGTGAGGGACAGTACCTTCCCTTTTAGTAACACTGGAATTTATCATTGAGGTTGTATTTCATACTTGTTGATTGCATAGGAATTCTGTGCTATTCATCAGTAATCAAGGTGGCCCAGGTTGAAAGAACGCGGCGCGGCGCAATAAGTGTTTCGATTTAAGAACAAAGTGGTGAACCATGATTTTGTAATACCAAACAACGCTAAGCAGTCGATTATGTGTGATGATTTCCTGCGCGAACTGAGTGTGGTGTTTTATATCAACTAGTTTTGTTTAACAACGAGGTTTAGTTGAATACCTTTTGCCTGCCGGTCAGCCCATTAGCAGAGTGCAGCTAGTGTGGTGGAGTGTGTACTACTTGGTTAGTAGTTGATTGCTGAAAACAGAGCTATGGACAGTTGTGGATTAACGAACGCCGCCACGTGCAACAGACCAAACGCAATTAGGTAAACAACGACATACAAACCATACGTCTACTCTTCCGTCGGATGATGACTACTTTCAAGTGACTTTGCAAATAAGCATGTTTGTAACATTTGGTTTGTTTTGTTGGTCTGCGAATTAAGCACCTCCTGCGGACTATTAGACCAGCGCAGGTGATGTTTTTTTTAATCAACCCCGCGTTTTGTCCATCCGAATGACACTCAGATCTTATCGCTTTAGTGTATTACAAGCGATACAACTGTCAATAAAACGGCACCGGTGTCGTCTGTGGGAGCAATTTCTGAAGATCTACAGGCATTCACCAAATTTCGGTTAATAGTCATATTCCCAGGATCTTGGAAAAATGTATAATACATTGCGAAAAGAAAACGGCATTCACTATTGAAGTTTGGCAGTACCATTTTAGCCGGATGCCTTTTTGATCACCACGAGGGGCTCCATTCACCTTTTGCTTGTTGTTGCCCCAAAATTTGAAAGGAATCACGGAGAATCCGTTCTGTCTAGGTTGCATTTTCTTCTACAGACGACCAAGTAAACGAACATGCAATATGCGTGAAGTCATTGGAATAATGAATAAACAGACCGAAGTTCAATGTTATAAGATTAATGCTAACACCGGTAGTCTATAAGGTCAACAACACAAAACTTCTACTCCTGCCCGCGAATGTTTTTTTGAAACCAAAGAAACATCTTCCAGATCACCGATGTTCTTCTCAGGCTGTGCTGCGTCTTACAGCCGATTTGTGAAGAGCTCCACGTCTGGCGAACACGTCTGTCATGAATCACCTGTGCACAGTTCTGAAGAAAAGAGATTTAACTGGACTCCGAAACTGCAACAAAGCTGCTGTGAAATCCAAAGCTCAATGTGAATGAACACCGCATGATTCTGTTATCGCTCGTTGAACTGCGGTTCGCGGTCACGAAAGGGGTTAGTTTTGACGGTATCAGAAAGATGCCAGTGGAGCGGCAAAATAGAAATGCAGTTTATTCACACCAACTGGGAGATACCAGTCAACCAAAGGAAAAGAATCTCGCCATCCCGCGGGCATTCACAAAGTCACCAACGATTTGAAACTCAAAAACTTACCTATTGGTATTTGCCCAAACATGCCGTTCGTGACTTTTTAACTTTTTTCTGTTCTATGCTTGCCTATAATGACTGAAATATCGGCATAAGTCATCCGTACAAATATAAAATTCGAATACAAATCACTTGTGTTCAGCATTTAGAGAACAGTACGCAATAGATCCGCTTATTAGTACATCAGTAAACACGTACGTAAGCGGGTAAGCAAGCAAACAAGTGAATCATCCACTGGCAAGGACAAGCATGATAATGTGTCAACTGGACAGGAACAAAGATTGGATGTCAGTCTCAAGCGCACCTAATCGCATGTGATTGGTAGAGTGGAACAAAGCAGTGTAGGATAGACAGGCATCGCGCACGTGAATGCAAGACCAGTGGGACCGGAATGGATCACGTGCGAGTGCCGATGACACGTGGGTTGGCCACGCAACATCACTGACTATTGAAGTGGATTAGATGACCAGAGATCCGCAGGATAAACTGGGTCATGTCGCAATTTGGTTACGGGAATGATTTTGCTATCAATCACGCCACCGTCCATACAAACACGTGACTGATTTTTGGTTCCGATTAGAATGCGGTTGGTAAAACCGAATTTTCCACTGAAGTTAACACGCTACAAGCAAGTCGAGATCAACGAAGATTGATGCACGAGTAACGCCACGATTGTTGACTAAGCAAGGCGGTAAAAGCCATGAAAAGTGGCGAAAAACTCTCGAAAACGAGGAGCGAAGCGTATACCAGCCAAGCCGGTGACTCTTTCATCAAAAAGTGTCACGAACCGGTGCATACAGGCTATAGCTAAACTTACGTCCTACTTCAACAATGATATTATTAGTCAGATGAGGAGCATTGTGATTTCAGCTATTAAAGTCCGACACGTTCAATGTCCAATATAATGGATGCTAGTCTCTGGGATAAATGAGTTTTGGTTTATTGATCAGTTCAGTCTTTCTCCAAAGTCCCCGGGAGGGTTTCAGTACATCGTTATTATCTTTCCTTTCTACTTTTATTATATGCTTCTTCATAAAATTAGTGAAAGAGGTATACCCCACTGTCTCAAAAGCGCACTGCAATCAGGGCCGGGCACTGCACACGGTGGATTGAAGCAGCCAGTGTTTTTATAGGCGCGTCAGTAGCGTTATTGTGCAGTTGAAAAAGCATTACCTTGTCACGGTGTTTCCAAGTCACCAATGGCCGTGTTTTGAGCGCCAAGAATTGTTCTTGTGGTATTTGGTGACTTGTTTCGAAAGTAGGTCCTGTCGCATTGCCCTGAGAACTTCATTAAACGTAGCTGAGAAGGCGCAAATGGAGACTGAAATCAGACCGTTATTCTATGACCCCATTAAGTTGGACATAACTACTATGTCTTCAGTTACTGACGGATCGTGAAATTTATTTTGCCTGGCAGATTGACTGGCATTGCAAAACTTCTTTATAAAAAGCACAGTTTCCCAGTGCTGAAACCGGTTATCTGAGCACGTTTATTAGATGCGAGTGTTGAAACGAGCGGCAACTGGGCTGTGCGGCAAGTGGAGTAGTAGTCACAGCACTTCTGAAACTCCATCACAATGAATGTATTAACCAATCTACTCCTTTTGGTCTGACTGCAATTGCTTTCGATTGAAGTCAAAGTGCTTACCACATAAGAAATTACCTTTTCAGTACACTGTGTGAAACCAGTGCTCCAATTTCATTACTTGAAGCATCCGCTGCAACATTAGTCTCGCAACTGTGGATGTCATGTCTTTTTTGAGTAACTCGATTATCGGACCACTGAGGCGATGTATATTTCATATAAACGAACTGCAGTGGCGAATGAAGCTCACAAAATTTCAGAGAACCTACTTCTTCTGAATGATTTCCTTCTGGCGGCGTCATGTAGTATTCGCAATACCCAAACTGATAAAACGTATTAAGGTTACCCCAACCGGGAACTACGCAAACCAATATAGCAAGAATGCCAAAGCTTCAAAATAGCACTTTAATTGTGTTTCAGAACTGGCTTGCATAAATATTTTAAATAAAAATATAATTTGCTGATTCGAAGTTCGTCAGTCAAAGAGAGCTTTACCTGTACCTGCCCCTGGGCCATCCCGAGTGATTGAAACTCTTCAGCGGGCGTAGCTACGAAGCTGCATTTTGCCGTGTCACATGTGATGGCCGCTCAATCACCACATATCAGTACTCAACAAAACTGAATGACGAACGTTTTATTCATTGTAAATGTGAGTTACTCAAGAGAAGATACACAGAAGCTGTATTCGTCCATTCTCAAACAATCCGCATTATAGAACGCGACTGAGAAATGTCTCCAGTATTTGCTACGATTTATATGAAATCGACACCATGACGACAATATCGTAGAGATAAACAACGGCTCTTTTGGTGCCTTATAGAATAATATACATGTATTTTGAATTATTGCCTGAAGCATTCTTAGCATCACACGACAAGTGGTTGTACCAAAATAAGTCACAGTGACAGCTGATAGATTTTTAGGCCCGTTTGAAGCCTTAAAACCTTTAATCTGGAAACAAACGCTACATGAACCCTTTTAGTCAAAACACGTACCATCATTTGGCTTCATAAATAGGTCTTCCAACATTGACAAGCGATACTAGAGTGTTTCCAGTGCATCATTTAGATCACCGGAAAAATCAACACAGAAACAAATTTTGCCTTTTGCTCTTTTCAATACCATGACCAGCCCATTCGATCCAAAAATTACCATCTAGGTGAAGACAACCCATTTTCGGATAGAATACAAGGAGCTCAGACTATGGTAATTATTGCTTCGGCTGGGAGATCGGTATGGTATCTGAACAAAGACAAAGGCTGACTGTGAGGGAATGGGCTGACATATTACCAATAGACTGTCTGGTTTGTTCAATAAATAACACTATGGATTCACAAGTAGCCAGCATATCTTCGTCTGTCCTGAATCGAGGAGAAGATTGAAGCGAACGGAGCGGACTGAAGGACCAATCAAAAACCGACGGTCGTTTGAATCGAATCAGCGAACTGGGTTTTTGACCAGACTAGCCACTCAGAACAGCCGGTTGTGAATACCAAGTAGACCATTGAGATAGCAGGCCGGAAGTTGGCTATCATTACCAAACATAATATATAAATTGTCGATTTTGTACTAATAAGTTATGATAATTTGGAAGTGGAAAAGTCTTCTCACTGGAATTAGTGGGACGAATCAGAACACTGACTGCTTTTCTGGTGCAACGAACACGATCGTTCTGGAAGACCGTAGTGGACTTCTCTTGTTCGAACATCAACTACCTAAAGCAGACTCACTATACTAAGATTGCTGTACACTTGTGTAAGAATCGTATCCGGCTGGGCAATCGTTCGTATTGGAATAAGTTGCACTCGAACTACACGCACTGGCAGAAAGACAGGACCAGACAAGAACAGCAAGAATGTATCCTGTCATATTTGGTTTGTGTTAACTCGTTTATATGCTAAAGGAGGCATGTGTTTATTCACAGATAACGTGCTGATCAGTCACAAAGCTATTTCGCAGTATCTACACGATCTGACAATTACGGTCCGGCTTCACCTGATTGGTTGGATACTGGAAATGAAGCTGCAACGCACTGGACCGAGTATGAAGGTACTCGAATCACCATAACATGATTCCACGGTAAGCCGAAAGGACCCGGATTCCAATCCACTGGAGTCCAATTGGGTTAAGACTTGGTTTATCGGTTAGAAAACATTTTACCTTCAGCTGTGCACTACTGATGGAATCCGTTGCCGATTTGAGCTGCGTACAGAATAGACTCACCAGATACTTCCTGGGTTCCACTAGTTCTATTGAGAAGACTCTTCTGTCTTGGAATCATCTCATTTTATTGGTGCCACCAGACAGCTTACATAAGATGTAAGATGATCATAACCAAAGCTTTGCACACAATCGTACTGGTTCATTTGTTATTCATAAACGTCTCTTTTGACCGGTTAGCCTGGCTGTAATCCAATTATTTAATTCGACTTCGGTCAGCTCAGAAAACTTTTCACCACCGATTTGTCTACCGCTCAGCACCGCTGGATCCAATCCTGCTCTCGATTCTGGACAAGGGATTACGTGCTGTCTTTTCGTCAAACCACTGATCTGCCTCGCTGAGTCAAACCTTGCTCTCTGTTCGGGTAGGCGGAAGAGGTGCTATCCACTAAACGAATCAGGCCGTCTACAGACAACGAGTCTGCCTGTACCCTCACATTGTGCCCTTGTATTTTGGTAACGTCTCTTCTGACTAGTCAATTTGTGATAGGGCCGGCCACCTATAGACGGAAATTGTTTCTCGTCCTATATATCAGTGGTCCTGCCGCACTCAACCGCGTTCGCTCAAGAACTCGTACCTGGATTTTAGATAGGCACTCATGGGCTGACTGCAAACGAGACTTGGCTGTCTATCGACCATGAGTCAGCTCCTACTTTCACATCCTTCCTTCTTTGATAAAGACGAGCGCTTTTGATTCTTCTGGGTTCATACGAACTTTTACCATTCTCAGTAACACCGGTATATTGCTTGGGTATACTTCGACTTCTTTGATTATTAGTCTTGCCCAGTTGAACCTCGGACGACCGGTTTCCCAAAAACAGTAGGGCTTTTCATTATCTCCAATGTCTGGATCATTCTGGGACATCCTGAACCCATGTTTCTTTTCTTTCTTTTAGTGCTGGCAGGTCCTGAACCCCTTTCACACCTAACATCTCGTTGGGTCTTACGGGTGATCCCATCGCTTCGCATCTATCTAGGATGTAACCGTTCGTTTTGTCTTCAACGGGCTTAGGATTCTCTGCATCAGTTTCGTTAAGTTCCCCTTTCGCCGGTGTATTTGCTATATTAAACTTAGGGTGTTCGGTATCATTATTCTTAGTGGTCGTTTCATTAGGCTGACCCAAATAGTATTCGTCCATTTTCTGAAGCACTTTCGTAGGGTCTTCTTGGTCTTCAATCACATCAAAAGTGATAGTCATCAAAAAACACCTGACTTCACTCCCCAGACACTATCGCAGCATGGCAATCTGATAATATTTCAGTTCTAAAATAGTCGCATGAGGACGGTAAGATCATGAAATTTGTTTCCCAACAAAAATCCATTCTTTTGCCAAATCATTTTCATGGATTACGTTCAGTGGTGCTGGAAGCGGAAAAGCGCATGTTCTTGACATATTCATTGTCAAACAGCTGGGGAATTCTTCAGGTTTCTCTGACACCATGTTCTGATCCGTCCACTCGCTCTAGTAAGAAGATCTTTGTGCCTTCGATTCATCTAATTTTATGGACACAAAAAGACAGTTTATATTGGACGCAAGCGCAATTGTTATCAACCATCGCTCCACGAACTAATTTGTCCAAGCTGATATTGGGTAGCGCCTCTTCTGACTTGCTGAATGCTGATACAGCCAGCCACCACTTGACGGGAATCGTTTCTCCTCGTATAAACCCGTTGTTCTGTCTTTCGTAATTCCGTTCCCACAAACCTTGACCTGGATTTCGGACAGGCACTAATGGACTAGTTGCAAACTAGACTTGGCTGTCTTTCGACCATGAATCAGCCCATATCCTCACAGAAAGCACCCCAGAAATGGGTCGATGCTATCTTTACATTAGGGATGTAGGATACCGACTAAAATAAATGAGACTTCCAGTTTGACTGACGGCATGCATCCCTGGACTCAGCTTTCAATGAATGACTTGCCAGAGGAACTCATCCTTGTACTCTTTATTTACGAAAGAGACAAATTTAACCCCATGATTCTGCTAATCTTTCAGTCGAGTTCACCTAGTTGAATCGTACTCGTCACGCACGCTCGTGTAAAGGCCCTGTGTTCTGTAGTATTAACTCCACCAAAAGAGGACACAATAGACCAGACTTACCCACGTTCAGGTCATAAGCTCATCTTGATAGGACGATATATATATATATATATATATATATATATATATATATATATATATATATATATATATATATATATATATATATATATATATATATATATATTATATATATATATGTAAACCAATGTACTAAAGCGAACCATAGAGGTATATGTACTAGCAATTTCGACCATTTCAGTTATAAGCCCGTAAGGTCCTCCACTGGATCCATTCCAGCATGTATGGTTTATGCGGCTGATCTAATTACCAACCCGACTCACATAGCGTGAAGAAGAGACTGACGGAGCCACGTGTTATCTTTGAATTAAGGGTCGATTTTACAGAGACAAAAACGAAGTCTACTAGGAAGATATCAGGAGTCCTGTATACGGTGCGCAAATCCTGTAGGTGACCAGGTCAGGTGAATTATGAAACTTACGAAATGTGTGTAGTTTCTGACGTTTTAAGCTTTCATTAACACCCGATGAGTCTTCTGGGCCTCAGTTATACGTGTCACTCAGAGTCAGTCGTGGAAAAAGGAAGAGGACTTTGACTGAAGATACCCACGAGGTTTTTGGGTACACAGAAATGTGTGACTTTCAGCAATACAGAAAGGGTTTCTTCTCTGGGAATTGAAATCAGTTTTCCTATCTAAGAGGCCTGAAAGACAACTACGAAGTGCTTTATAGGTTTAGATTTTGAAAATAACATCTCAAAATTCCATACGGGAAAATAAGAACCCGTAAGTGACCGTCAGACATTCGCGGAGTAAGTTCGGAAGACCCTTCTTTACACTTTAGGTCACCCAGAAAATAATGTGCCAAACTTGGGAGATGTAACAGGTAGAGTACCCTATGTATTGAATGCAGACAAAGACCAAATTCAAATATAAAACATGAACCTGCTGACTCTTCAGCTCTACCCCAAAAGCTTGTCTGATAATTGTTCCCTTCCTATTTGACTCTCGTACATGAAAAAATTGGCCTATGTTGAAGCTTGCAGTTCTTTACCATTTTACCGTCACTTTCCCTAGCAGTTTTTTTTTCTGAAGTATGAAATACGAGCGCATTAGCCTGCCCTGTAACTTTAAGCTGAAGGATTGATACATAAACTGTCCGGAATTACTAACTCCATCTAGACAAAACTACGTATCTAGCGATCATTCCTAATTATGCTACGTTATTTGTAGACCAACGACCGACCCTTCTAGAATTGAATACGCGCATCATGATTGATAAGCAAAGCTTTAACAGTGCTTCGGATGGGCAGCATAGCCCGATCAAAACGAGTTCGAAAAACAGCAGCCTCAGTGCAAGGATTGAGTGGAGCAAGTTCTAGAGTTCAGCTGGAACGACAATTAACAAGACCACTCACATTTCAAGAAAAGGACGACGATCACACGTAAAGACTCAGTGAATGGATCAAAGTCTTAGGCTGGAACCACTCAGCCTTTTTATTGTCTACGATGGCAAGGTATTGATTTGATGGTTTTCAAATTCCTCGACTCACTAGTATTCACTTCGTCTCTCCAAAGCATTCACCGCGTCATTTTCATCATAAAATCAAACCGATTGTCATATATATCCCCCTCTCTCTTGCCATCTCTCCCTCCTTGCCGTTTTATGAGACGTGAATCGAAATGCGAGTACTCGATTTAAAACACGAGGAGTTGAATAAAATTCAAAAAGCTTTCGATATTTTTGATCCACTAGGCACAGGATTTATTCCCAAATCTCAGCTGGGCAAAGCTCTTCGATGGCTATACTTGATTCCGACAGAGGCGGATGTGGAAAACCTTCAGGATTTATTGGATGGAGAGAACACCGGTTTTATATCATGGAGTGGATTTGTTTATTCTGCAGCCCAGCTTTGGTGGTCAACTCGAACAAATTTTGAAGAGTATATATGGAAAGTCTTCTCAGTATTTGACCAGAATTCGTCTGGTTTCGTGGATCGGCGAACCATGAAGGATATTTTAACCAAAATCGGACAGGAGCCGATTCCAGAACGAGAGGCAAAAAGATTCATTAAAAAATATGAATCTATTAATGGGAAATTCAGATACAGCGATTTCATTCGTGATTTCGCTCGGTGAATGAATGCATACATGATGTGATACACACACGAGACATGAACGAATAACACAACACATTGAACAGAATCGGATGGACTGAGATGTGATGCATTTTCGTATCGCGAAATGCATTCATACTCTGTTGTATTGCTGTACAGTTATTGCACACGTTTGTACAGTGCACATGTAACCAGCTTGTGCTTACTGGATGCGTATGTATTCCAGTTTGAAAAGCATGCTGAGACGACATCAATAAAATATGTCGTATTTGAACTCTTGGACTCTGTCTTTTTTCAGCTGAGGTTGAAGCAGGTGTGCGGTGGAATTGGTATTTAATCGACTACAACCAGACACCGTCGGAAACTAAAATTCCAGTTCAGTTTAGTTTGAGTAACTGGCGAAAGTGCGCTGGATTCGGCGTCTCTCGCTGTTATCTGTCAGCGGGGACAACATTCATAAACCATTTGATTACGGCTGTCAAATATGTGAGGATAGATTATAGTTGATCAAAAATTATCGGGTCGTGTAATGCACCATGTGGTTCTTGGGTGTGAAAATAGATTCACGGATTAGCACAATCAGTCACATCGCGAGGCCAGTCACAATAGAGGAAAAAGCTCGAAAACAAATGAGCTTGTATCAGCACACGACAAAACAACACTCGGGCACAGATCGAAACCGGAAGTGACTTCAATCGGGTTTTATACAGCTCAGGTAGGGGTGAAGGTCACAGTCTCAGGAGGTGGCTCGCACCTGCGTCGTCGGTGTTCTCTCTTGCGGGCGTGACCAAAATGGCATCTGAAAGGGAAGCAGAAAAGAGGGAACGATCTACGGTGTCAGCAATTCAATACAGTCATACGTATGATAGACTGCCATTTTGTGGTTGTAATGTTGATAACGAAATACAGAGAACTACGCTCAAAATTCTTGCACCCGCAAACCCACGTTGTCTTATCCTAAGTGTTGTCTGGCTGTCAATTAAAGACCGAGTGGAACTGCAGTCGATCACACATATGACCCGATATTTTTCCATCACCACGCGGCAACAGTGAAGACTGTTCAAACTTCTGGATATATCTGTTCTGTCGTGACCTCACTATAGCTCTCGTTTCGCATTGTCACCCTCGAAATCAAGCTGTGACGGAAATACGATTTCACCGGCTTCGTGCACTACGCCCACTTCGAACGTGCAAAGTCAACTGAGGGCTCTGCCTCTGTCCATCGGCCTCTTGATCACCTAGTTCGGTCATGGGGTAATTATTGAGGTCTATAACTCTGGTCGCAATAACGTCGGGTCCACGTGAACATCATGGTACGATGCACAGACAACGACTGTACAGTGCGGCCACCTACGTGAAATGTGTACTGGTGTTTGGTGCACCAGTCTTCAGACCAATCAGGACATCTTAAGCAGTTAGTCGCGCGGCATTTCCGAAGAACTGTTGAATTCAAAAAGAACGTAAGCAACGATATAGTTCACCAAAGCGGACTTCTCTGCTTCCGAACCGTCTCAGTTTGTCATTACAGAATACACTGTTTATATAATCGCATGGTCAGGAGATTCCCAGAGAATGGTGGGAATCGGTAATTGTGACGATTTACAAGAAAGGTGACAGGTCCTCTTGTGAAAACCACAAAGGAATAAGCATGGTAAGTATCACAATCAAACTGCTCACCGAGCCTATTCTCCACCGATTATCCAGTTCTCGCGAAATGTGTGCGCTTGAGAATCAAGCCAGTTTCAGATGCGGTCGTGGTTGAATGGACCACATCTTTACTCTTCGGAAAGCCTTAGAGCACAGACACACCTTTCGAAGTCCTACAGTCTGTGTCTTTCTTGATCCGTAAGTAGGGTTCGATTCAGTTGACCACACAATTCTCTGGCACTGCCTCTCATTGAAGGGTGTGTCAGAAAAATTGATTTCTCTTTTCAAATGTTTGTATGCAAACAGCTGAAGCCGAATTCGTGCTTACGGCGATCTTTCAACCAAGTTCACCATGGAAAATGGTGTTCGTCAAGGTTGCCCTCTTTCATCCCTCCTCTTCAGTTTAGTCATTGAATCGATTCTAGAGATAGCCCTATCCTCGTGTGACAACAACGGCATCGACCTTTGCTCAAGCGGTAAACTAATTGACTTCGAATACGCGGACGATATTGTCATTCTGAGTGAACATCCAGGTAAGTTGCAAGCTCTTTTAGATAGCCTCAAAAACAGTGTAGGAATGTTTGGGACGCGTTTTGCACCTTCAAAATATAAAATGCTGTTGCAGGACTGGGTTAATTCAACACCAAAATTTGTGTTGGTAGGGGAAACTCCATTTGATGTAATAAGTTTCGTTATCTGGGCATTTACATCTTACCAGGTGAACGGATATCGAGTGAAGTGTCATGATATCCACAGAAGACGTTTATGGCTTTTGCCAACTTCCGTCATCTGTGGCGTCGGCGTGACATCCGATGGTCTTTGAAGGGTAGAGTGTACACTGCGGTGGTTAGATCAGTTCTTTTATACGACTCAAAAATATGGTCGTGGAGGGTAGAAACTAGACGAACACTGTTGGTGTTCGAGCCTCGATGTCTCTGTAGCATTGTTCGAGTATGATGGGAAAACTATATCAGTAATACTGAGGTTAGACGTAGGATGCTGGGAACCAGAGGTCAATCTTTGGATCAAGTACTGAATCTAAACAGGTTAAGATGGTTGGGACATGTGTTATGCATGCCAACCTATAGGCTTCCTCGTTGTGAGATGTTTTCTGAAGCAGGTGGTGATTGGAAGGTAGTTTGAGGTGGTCAGTCTAAGACATGGCAAAAGGTATGAAAACCTTGACTAGTAGACTTGGCCAAGTAGGACGTGTTAGATTTCTAGGTTGGGGTCCACATGATCTGCCCACTAAATGGTTGGAGTCATTAAGTGATATAGCTAGGTGTCGCGGTGAGTGGCGTAGTTGCATTCGGAATCTTTCCTTGTCCTCTTGATTTCCACTTGATACTTTGACTTTTTGGATCTTTATTACTATGTTTCTCTTCTTTTCGCCCTTTACTGGACGATGCTGGAAGGTAGCACTCGAACCCAGGGCACAAAAGTGCGAGGTCAATGGTTGAATAAACTGAAACTGAGACTGAGTATTGCAATTACATCCTGTCACACCATCTTCGAGATTTTCCGCTAGAGGAAACTATGTCCAAGTGGAGTTCAGTCTTTGGCGAAAGACTGTCATTGTTCAATATACGATACAGCTGCCTCAAAATAGCCAGAAACTGAGCCGAAGAAATAGTTTCTTACGCTGTTTGGGTCAAAAAACATGTAAACTTTTCAAACTTAAAGAAGTCACAGACGATCAATTCAAATCACTGATTTTCGTCGCTGGGTTGACATCTCCAGATTATGCTTAACTTCGCACGACGCTGCTGACAAAGCTGGACTCTTCAGAAGAACAGTCCGTGCAATATCTAACTATTGAATATATATCATACTCATGATTTAAAAGGAGATTTCAAAATGATCCAGCACGTATCACCGTTTACTGAAAATACTATTGTAGAAAAAATAACTGGAAACAGTCTCACAACCTCGCGAAATGAGTGCATCGACACTATTCCAACAAACACTCTCTGCCTGCTGGAACTGTGGGGAATGGCATTTTGTTCAATTTTGTCTTTAGAGGACATATTTGTCAAGAGTCTGGACGTATGGAGCACAGAGAAGGTGTTTGTGGGCGCTCACAAAACAGAAGACCTGTGAATAACTTTGATGCATCTCGTCGCATCAGGCACCAGTCGATTACCGTATTCGCAGTCACGAGCGCTTCACTCAACCGACTGCGCAAATACGTGACATTAATTATGAATGGCCATCCGGTAACTCTGCAGCTGGACATGGCATTGGACATAAAAATCATTTCACGCTCAACTTGGGTTGCTCTTGGTGGGACTTCGTACAATGCCACAATCCGTGTTGCTCGAAATGCCACTGGTCAACAGATACCATTCCTGGGAGAGCTAGAATGTGAGTTTCATTTTCGTGACCACTGTGGTAATGGCATTTATTATATATCAACCTCTGATAATTTAAATCTTCTCGGTATTGACTGGATAAATAAGCTTCAGTTATGGGATGTACCTTTCAGTTCCATTTGTGACTCAAATAACCCGACTTCATCATCACGCTCACGCTCACCAGACGTGTACGATGTTGCGAAAATTGCCAACACTCCAACGGTTGAGGAAATTCAGGAGAAGCATGCTGAAATATTTCAACCAGGCTTGGGGTTGTGCACTAAGCCTAAAGGGATCCTTTATCTAAAACCCGGGTCTAAACCAGTCTTCCGCCCAAAAAGGCCTGTTCCATACGCCACTTTGAAATCAATAGATCAGGAACTCGAAAGATTGCAGACAGCTGGAGTACTTACACAAGTTAATTATTCCGCTTGGGCCGCACCAATTGTGGTGGTTAAGAAGGTAGATGGTTCGGTTCGCGTATGTGCCGATTTCTCCACTGGACTTAATGATCGCCTAGAAACACGTCAGTATCCGCTACCAACCCCGGAAGATTTGTTTTCTAAACTTAACGGAGGTGAAATATTCTCAAAATTCGATTTATCTGATGCCTGTTTTCAGGTTGAAGTGAATAGTGCATGCAAAGAGTTGCTGACTATCAATACCCACTGCGGTTTGTATCAATACAATAGATTGACATTCGGAGTAAAGTGTGCTCCGGATATATTCCAGCAGATCATTGACACAATGTTGACTGACCCTCTATTCGCACCGGCCTTCATGGATGATATTGTCATTGTTAGTGAGTCTAGAGCTGAACATGTGCAACATTTGAACGAAGTACTACATAAGATCCGACTTTTCGGATTCAAGTTACGTATCGAGAAATGCTCATTTTTTCTCCCAAGCACACAATTTCTCAGTTTTAACACTGATGGAAACGGAAGACGCCCAGACCCCTCCAGCGTGGCACCTATTAGCCACCCAAAAACAAAATGTAATTGCAATCCCTCCTCGGCCTTGTAAACTATTACAATAATTTCATTCCGAACATGCACAATATTGGAGCCCCATTGAACGCCCTATTGAAGCGGGATTCCGAATGGCGATGGTCAAAAGACTGTCAATCATCCTTTGACGAATCGAAGCGGCTGTTGACATCCACCCTGATGCTGACTCACTATGATCCCTGTTTACCCATAATCATAGCTGCAGACGCCTCCGAATACGGCATTTGAGCAGTGCTCCTCCATAAATTTCCAGATGACTCACAGAAGGCGGTGTCCCACGCCTCTCGGGCGCCCACAAAAGCCGAAAGAAATTACAGACAGATAGAGAAAGAAAGTCTGATTTTAATCTTCGCAGTTCACAAATTTCATAAATTCCTTTATGGTAGACGTTCTATCTTGTGTACTGATCACAAACCACTATTAGCCATCTTTGGTACAATGAAGGTATTCCTCTCCATACTGCAAGCCGACTACAACGATGGGCAACGGTACTACTTGGTTATGACCTTGTGATTAAGTACAACCGCACAGACAGTTTTGGACATGCTGACGCACTATCTCGCCTAATACAAAGGAATTCAGCTTATCAACCTGGTGAAGACTTGGTAATATCCTCAGTTGAAGTTGATTCTGAAGTCAAGCAGGTGTTTCGTGAGTCAATCCGTGATCTGCCTGTCACGTTCACTGAGATACAAAGCGAAACTAAATCAGACCTTGATCTTCAGTGAGTAATTCATTTTCTGCAAACTGGCTGGCCCCAAAATATCACCGAACATTATTACATCATGCGATTTTCTCGTCGGATAGATGCACTCACGATAGCAGACGGATGTCTAATGTTGTCTGAACGCATAGTGGTCATCCGGGTATCACACGTATGAAAGCACTAGCTCAAAGTTATGCCTACTGGCCCAACATTGACAAGCAGATTGAAGAGTATGTTAGATGTTGTGAAGATTGTTCAATTGCTGCTAAGGCGCCCATCAAGGTTCGGCTACACTCTTGGCCGCTACCCACAAGACCTTGGAAACGGGTTCACGTTGACTTTGCAGGTCCAGTGAATCAACAGTATTTCATAGTAATAGTTGATGCTTACTCTAAATGGCCAGAGATATTTCCTATGAAAAATATCTCTCCTTCAAGCACCATTGTCATCTTGAGACGCCTTTTCGCTCAATTTGGGATCCTCAAAACTCCAGTTACGGATAACGGGGCCCAGTTTACCTCCATTGAGTTCATTAACTTCTGTCAATCCATGACAGTTGAGTATGTACGGAGTCCAGTTTATCACCCTCAATCAAACGGCCAAGCGGAACGCTTTGTAGACACAGTGAAACGGGCTTTCAAAAGGTTGCAAGGGGAAGGAAGCATACAAAAGATATTTGACAACTTCCTGATGACGTACCGCTCAACTCCTAACACATCAGTCCCAAACAATGCCTCACCAGCAGAAGCCTTCCTTGGCAGACGCATGCGAACAAAGTTAGATGCCATGTACCCTACGGTCACACCAAGTTTTCGAAATGACCACATGGAAAGGCGCTTCAACGGATATCACGGTGCAAGGCCACGCAGCTTCAGCAAAGGGGATCGAGTTTATGTTCTCGATTTTCAATACCCTTCAAGACAACGAATATCGGGAGTAATTGTTAGCCGATTGGGTAGTGTGATACATGGTGTTCGGTTAGACAATGGCACAGCCAAACGACATGCCAACCATATCAGGAAAGGCTACAGTGCGGCAGCGGTAAATGAGAAGAACGAGGTAGAACTTCCACTACGTGTGGTTTTGGATACCTTTGCATTATCGGTGACAGAGAAGAAAACGGTATCACCCGGGGCACCAAGTTCTGACTGTTTCAACGAGCGGAAAATCTCAGTGCGGCCCCGACCCCCTACTGAAAAACTTTCCATTGATCCCTATAAAAAGTCTTACGAGTCGACCTCTATTTGCGGGGGGAGGTGAAAGGACCGTCAGCTGACTCTATGCACACACACATACACCTACACACCCACACACAAGCCCGCGTACGAGTACGTTCACACGAAACAGTGTTTATACTGTCCGGTTATTCTCCAAGCCGCAATCGCTCATTTTCGTATCGATTTCCTTTTATCGATCTATTTTGTTAGACGTGCCTGTATGTCACGTTTATGTTCAATCGAAAAGGACCCACTCAGTGATCGGTTGTTCTGTGTCTCCTAACAGTTGAGTCATTACACTACCTTACTATGGTTGGCACCTTGAAGAGGATAAGCTAGCTTTGTGAAGGTCTATGGTCGAGGGTGCCATGTTGAGCAGTTGACAGCAAGTTCCTTGCGGATGTCGATCCAGTTCAGTTCCTATTGGTGAGTGCCCTACATCGTACGAAGACCAAGTTGGTTTATGCCTTCGAGCCCGGCTTTTAATTGTCCTCCGCGTCGGCGGCGCCACTCTGGGCATGGAGATGGGGTTAGAACAATGCTGATAGGAGCGTGGTCAGGTTTACGGAGGACGTGCCCAAACCACTACAGTCGACGGAGTTTCATGCGCTTTAAAAATCAGACAATGCGGCGGTGATTTCTAATGTTTTCATTCGAGATTCGGTCACACCGTCTTATTTTAAAATAGACCCAAGGTACCAATGATCGAAGACTTCCAGTCGTCTGATATCTTCAGCTTTTATTGGTCAGGTTTTGCAACGATACAGTAGGACGGGTCGGACTACTGCATTAAATACCTCAAGCTTGGTTTTTAGACTAATCTCGTTCCATCTCCAGAGTGTGTGTTCGGAGCTGCAGAAATGCCATTTGGGCCAAATCAATAAGCAGCATGATATCATCTGCGGCTTGCCCGTTTGGCAGGATAGTGGAGCCGAGATACTCAAAATTCGAGACAATTTCTGTTGTTTCACCATCAAAGTGTACGGGTCGGTTTGCATGACTAATTAGTAACACGAACATCTTGGTTTTAGTGGTATTGATTTCGAGACCAATCTCCGAAGCATATTTATCAATCTGATCAAGGGACGCTTGCAAGGTTATCGGGTCCTCCTCGAGCACCACTACGTTGTCTGAAAAATTCGGGGTCGGTAATAGTACACTCTGTGGGAAATCAAACGCCCCGATGGGTATCCATTGCGCGATGCACTACCCATCCTACAGGAAAGTTGAACAGCACTTGCGAAACTGGGACCCTCGTCGTACCTCCGACTTTAATTTGAACGGACTAGACCCTTCGCCGTAAGCTCGGACATGTGATTTTGTCCCAGCAAAGTACAGCTTTATCAAAATGACCAGTCTGAATGGAACACCGTCTGCAAGCATTACATTCCAAAACGACTCGCGATCTGTTGAGTCAACGGAGGCGCAGAAGTCCCTGAAGCATGCTGCGGTGGGGCGTTTGAATTTGTATCGGTGTTCCAGAATCCTCCTGAGGATGAATATCTTGTCAAAGCATCCATGGCCTGATCGGAAGCTTCCCTGGTTGGGGCGAGCAAGTGCATGTGTCGACGCGGCGAATCGATTCAGCACAAACTGGGTAAATGCTTCGCAACTGCGTCTGACAGGCTGATACCTCCGTAATTCCCGCATACCGTCCAGCCACGCTTTTCGGAAATGAAAGCAGAACCGAGGTGTTCCAATCAGATGGACATTTTTCGGTTTCCCAAGTCAGGCTGAATAGGGCATGAAGTGGCTCAGCATCCACCGGAAGGCTCGTCTTGTAGATTCTCGTAGGGATTCCGTCCTCACCGGGAGACTTGCTGGATTTTAAACCTCCAATTGTATTAGCTATCTCATCTGATGACGAAGGATCACGTTTGATGCTGTACGGGTCAACTGGGGTCGAATCGACATTACTGGTCTATATAGTGGGCGATCAAAGAGCTGGCTGAAATGTTCTACCCATCTAGTTATCTTACTATCTATATCACAGATAGGTACACCGGCGAAATCGCTCAAGATAGGTTAAGTGTACTGCCTTTTAACCGAAACCGATCGCATGATGCGAAAGGGACGTACGAAGTGATAAGCACTAGCTGCAGTTTCCATCTTCCTTGCCACTTTGTGCCAGCAATTCCATCGATCTTTCTTTGCAGAGCGGGGTGTCCCGCGTCTGACGTGTTGATATTCCGGACGGACAGATATATGGGAATCTCTGGCCAATATAGAGAGGCGAACAATGTCCCGGGATATCCCGTCTTTATAACAGTATTTCGTGGTTTCCAATTCACCCACTGCGCCTTGATGTACTGCTACTTTCATTTTGGTATACAGCAAGTCGACCGAGTCTGTCGTGTGGTGTGAAGTGAAGTGAAAGCATCCGTTGGCAACCGCTGTTCACTTACTTTCATTCGAGGTTCTGTTTTATCCCGGAATTTTTGTAGTTTCACAATGAGGTGCTTCAAGAGGAGGAGGGGTTCACCTTTATACTGGTCGTCAGCCGAAGACGAAGCTTGGTACGTACCAACACGTGATCTGATCCTCCCTTTTTGCCTAAATCAGCACCGCAATACGATCTGCAGTCTTCTTTTACCGAGATCCACCTTGACCGGATTAGCAGATAATCAATTTGATGAACTGTTCTTCTATCATTGGAATACCATGTAAGATGCCTTCTAAGCTGCTGGAACCGTACGTTGGTTATCTACAGCAGGTTGAAATCGGAGAAATTGGTCAGCCCATCACCATTTTCGCAGCGCTGGCCTAGGCTGAACTTCCCGAAAACGTGAAGTGTTGAGACATTGTACGCCCCCCCCCTGGGCGTTCCAGTCACCCACTATGATAACCATATCTCTTTTGGGAATGCGATTCACCACCTTTTCAAAACTGTCACAGAGCTGTTCCTTAACACTAATATCGGGCTGGACGGTTGGGGCGTAGATCGCAACTACGGTAAGGTTGACGACTGATCTGCGACACGTTGAAGATTAGCGGAACTGCCATGCAGATGCTTTGTCGCGTATTCCACTTGATGCTAATAAATCTTCTGTTCTAGAGATCCCTGCCATGGATGCAGCGCAAGCACAGGATACGTCATGCATGGAAGCCGTTCAAGCCTCGTCGCCACAGTTTAATCCCGTACCACGGGCTACTAGTGCCGGTACTATACTCGGCAACATGTCTATTGGCCCATCTGGATCAGTTGTACCCTCTACATATCGGCGTCTCGTGTTCCATACTCTACATGGACTTTCACATCCGGGCATTGCAGCCAGTGTCCGACTCATTGCTGCACGATACGTTAGGCAGCCCATGAATAAAGATGTTCTTATGTGGGCGGAACAATGTTTGCCGTGTCAACAATTTAATGTGTATAGGCACGTCGCTTCGCCTATCGGTACTTTTCCTACGCCTGATGCTCGCTTTGGTCGTGTTCACGTAGACTTAGTGGGTCCATTGACCCCGTCACACGGGTATACCTATCTATTAACGTGTATCGATAGACTTACGAGGTGGCCCAAAGGTATTCCCATCTTTATGGTCACAGCCGAATCGGTGGCTCGACATCTGATAAAACGATGGATAGCTCCTTTTACAATTACTACCGATCAACGGCAACAATTTGAATCCGATCTACTTTCTTCAGTAGCTCACATGCTGGGTACGGAAGGCTTTCGCAAAGCCACGTACTATGCGGCATCCATTGGTTTATTTAAACGTTTCTGTCGCCAATTTAAAGCGGCTCTTGAAGCACTAAAATTTAACGCTAATTCTGCTCTGTATCAGAACTTGTTTAAAGGAAGATATCCATTGTTCCGCTGCAGAACTTGTACAAGGCATGACGTTACGATTGCCTGGGGTATCATTCACACCATGGAGTTCAGATTCACTTGTCGTACAGACTTACGTTCATGGTTTGTCTACATATACGGAAAAATTAACTTCGGCTCAGACTCGAATACAGCGACGACAGGTTTTTGTCCTGACCGAACTCGAAACTTGTTCGCACAAAAAGCACACGGATTCCGCCTATTAAAAAACGTCTAGCTCTGTACACAGCTTCACACGTGATATACCAGTTCGAGTGTGGGTTTGGAGTCACCTACGTCGGTCTTACGAAAAGGCAATTACGTAATCGGATTCCGGAACGTATTCCCAATTGGATTTACCGCCCACTTGACCCTAAATTGTCAA
Source organism: Fasciola hepatica (assembly GCA_948099385.1). NCBI lineage: Eukaryota > Metazoa > Platyhelminthes > Trematoda > Plagiorchiida > Fasciolidae > Fasciola > Fasciola hepatica. The sequence continues at coordinate 13,627,956 of CANUEZ040000019.1, forward strand.
ACACCAAAGGTCGACTAACTGGTAAGACACCGTCATCATCAATAGATTAACACTTACTGGTGATACAATACCAAGTTGACAAAGTAAAAGGGTTTCAGGTGATTAACAATAAAAAAACACAAAATTGCTCCGATTGGCCGAAGAGATAGCTTCTAAACGACGGAAGCCAGAGCTGCGTAAACAGAAAGAATTGTATGTGACATTATGTTTACCATGGTGAGACATGCACTCGTAATTTCGTGGTCATACTTTTGCTCATATATATACAGTGGCCTTGACTGTTGTCCGTAGTATTCACTGTGTAGAGATGCAGCTAAGTCGTCTTGGACCTAAATCGTGTAGTATTGCGATCTTGTCTTCTCTATTCGGTCGATTAAGGGGACTTCGTTGGTTATTGGCCTCGAGACCCGATAAAAGACACTTTCCTAAGCCGCTAGTCGAACCTCTTTTGTAATACATGTTCGTCCGTACCCACGCGTTTTCGTTCAACTTATCAAATTTGGGCTAAAAAGTGGGATATATGACTTATATATAGTATGATTCACCGTGCAGAATCAACGTCAATCTCAACATTGAAAACTACGGAAGCTTTGTATATCTGCTGAATCACTGTTTATAAAGATCAGCATTACACATCTGTCGATCTTCCCTCCCCTGGGACATCTCCTTATCCTAATCATATTTTAAAAAAGACAAGCTTTGCGGGTTGCTTGTAACGCAATACATGAATCGATCGTTGTGATAAATACGGTATGTTACCATTCAAAACCAGTCAGATGGATGAAAGGACTCTCAGTAATGTAGTGTTGATGTTAAACAAACCGTCGGGAGCCAATCCGCATAGCCTGTTGGTTAGGTGTTCAGCTCACAATCCTTCATCCTGAGGCTCGGTGAGTGTTGACGTCTGATGAGTACTAGCAAGGCTAAAACCGTTTTATGGTGTTTTCAAGTTCAGTCAGGCGTATGCTTTATACTCCCGAAGGCCGATATTCAGCAGCTACGTACTCACTTCCAATTGCAAAATGATACGAAGAGTGAAATATAATGTCAACTCAACATTGAGTTTAGTTCTGAAATGATAACATCGGGGTTAGCAAGGAAACGGGCGAGATGTAGTGCTATGGAGGACTTGTAGATCTTGTTACGAGCATAAAAGGTGTTTATAATGGGATCGTGTGGATGATGTAGAAAAACATTTACTGAGATTGAAGTAAAGGGGCTGCTATTCGTCAGCCGATTTTCTACGGGAGAACGTTGTATATGAATTGATGTGTTGGCATATTATAAAATGAGCTAACTGATTTCGAGGTAAATCATTACCTCTAGATAGGTGCTTCAGGAAATATACAATCAGTTTGAAGTCTCTACCGAACAATCCAGGGAATATTACAGGAGGAGCACAGAGCCAGTGGGGTAGAATACAAGAGTAAACAAACTTTCGGGTGAGATGAAGTGTAGTACCAAACGATTTGAGTCCTAAAATATGAAAAGTAGGTCGTCTCATATTCAGAAAGACCGCGGTGACACGTTCAGACCAAGAAAGATCACAGCTAGTGATAACGTAGAGGTATTTTACTGACGAACTGATCCGATGCCCTCATTCACAGAGGTTGTGCAGACTGATTAAGGTAGGGCGTACTAAGAATTACATCTTCGGCATATTTTATCAGCATGCAGTCGTCCTAGACAGGCGTAGAGGAGATATGCGTAGAAATCAAAAACGAAGATGAGATAACTCCTTGTGAGACACCTTGTGTGGATGGAAGCATGGAGGAGGTTTTAACACGAAACAGTGTAAACTGTTGTCGACCAGAAAAAGAATTCGACAGCAGGTGCAAATCACTTGGCTGAATTCATCTATCCGTCAGGATGTGTGGTAGTTTGGATCTGTCCACGCAGTTGAATGTATCACTGTAATCGAAGAAACATCCCAACCTCCGTAGATTCCCGATCCAGTGCTGACAAACAGAATGTGTGAGGGAAACGAGGTCCTCGAGGGTTAACGTGAACTACGGTAGGCAGATTGGTTGGAGCCAGAAGCATTAGGCTCAGGAGTATTAGCTGGAGTTATAATTGTTCAAACATCTTGAGGGTAGCGAAAGTGCATGCTACTGGGAGAAACTTGTTAGTTCCCTTCTTGGGTACGGGTGTAATGGCGGCCACTTTCTATCCGTCAGGGATTTTCGTATGGGTTAGGCATCAATTAGAAGGTCAGATGTTAGTGGATAATGGGTCTACACATTTTTTTAGTACAATTGGCAATAATCCATCAGGACCTCATGCTTTATAAGGTTGAAGTTGGGACAGTTCCTTGTATACGTCGAGGGAACTAAAGAGATGATTGATAGGCACCAAAACAGCTGTTGGCATCGAAACTCAAGGCTGATGTTGTGTGTCTGCCACCGATGAATTTTCCGACTGAGTTCTTCAACATCTACCGCTGGCGGGAGTTTTTTTGAGTTGTTGCCACTCAGCTGTGTGAGAACTTCCAAGTATCACGATCACTTTTATTTGTCGACAGTGTCCGATCATTCATGCCATCCAGTTCATGTAGCTCGATTTTAACTGACCCAAATTGAATTTTGACCGAATGACAATTTTTACTTTTGTATGAGCGTTCTTTTGCGAGATGCAGTTGTTTTAGATGAGGGAATAAAAATCTATCTGCACGAATATACACACTTTCGATTAGGAAGCATATATCAAAGCAAACATTTAGGTAGTCTGTCGGATGATCGCAAAACAAAAATAAATCTGAGTGAGAAAATATGCTGAGATCCGTCCCTGCAATCTTGTCTACAAGTCTAGCGAGGTTGTCCGGGGTGTTTTGGTGTTTACGACTCTTCCGGTCGCCACATTGTGTCAACCGTGGATGGTTATTCTTTCCGTAAATAGTAGGAAACAAGTAATGACCGTGCGTCCCGAACTTCCGACCGGTGAACGACAATCCGTATGGAACACGTTGAGATTGTTCACTAAACAGAGATTCAAATGAGGTTCAAGTCTGTTTGGGCATGTAACAATGCTTTGCAGTCCAAGTGGTGTGAGAAAGTCAACATTCGATCTATCGAAGTTACCACAGATTTCACAGAAGGATGAATCTAGATTATGAAGAAGGAACGTGGAAAGGTATCGGAGAATTCATCAAGTTAATTGATAGGACGTACAAGAGATATGTATATACGTTGGCGATAACAGAAGACCCATATTGACTCAAATGTTTTGGTTTACATCGAAGAGTAGAAGCAACGATATGTGCTATGAAATCAGCAGACAAATTTCGGAATAGCTTTCACCACCGAAAGTTGACGTAAGTAATGAGTTCAGTAGTGAATTGAATGTTTATACTGCATAAGAAATCCCATTATTTATAGGACTAACGCTCATAGATTTACCCTGACATCACAAACGGCCTTGAAATGTTCCAGCTATTATTAATTAAAAACTAGAGCTTTTCAGTTTGACGTAATTTTTTGTAGGTTAAGAAATGTAACTTTTTGAATTTTATAATCAGAAATTGGAAACAAAATCTTCCCGCCTCAAATTTCAATGAAGAAGTCAGAACCACAGATTTGCACGATCTCTCCTGGACCATTTCGTTGCCTCTGTACACATACACACCACAGTCAATGTGATTTTTACAGTCATTAAGGTAAAAAAATAAAACAGAGACTAGATAGATGTGAATGATAGATAACAGAAGCTAACACGAATGAGAGGGGACTAAATGCTAGGTCACCAGAGTAGGGCCACGCTGGCAAGCCATCCTCGTTTTTACACAGTTCAGTTTTATAGCTGAGAATGGCTAGAGCCTCGGCCTATCTGAGTGATCTCATGTTTGTAGTGCTGTATATGAACTTAGACGAGTTGCCTAGAATTACGCAGTTTTTGGTCTATTGCGTAATTGATGACCTGATTGTTTTTGTTCATCAAAACAGATAGAAGATATAAATTGCGAGATGCAAGCATTTCTTCTTGGTTTTGTTTATGACATGATCACCATGATCTGACTATTCACTGTCATTGCGTATCATTTTATATCATTGTACATCAGAAGCCTATCTCTGAGACTTGTCAGTCATCGTGTTCTACAGTGCTCGATAAAAGTAGAGAACCCCCTTCATTTTTTCCGATTTTTCTGATTTTGTATAATATAACGAAACCACATCTTATCAGAACGACCTAATGCACGGCATAATGCGGCAAACCGAGTTTCAGAAAGAAACCATGTACTATGTGCTAGTTAGAGCAAGGAAACATGGAAAACGGTGACAAAAGTAAGGAACCTCTTATGCCGGTGCACTTTTGTTTGCAAAATTCAGCAAAACCAAACGAACCATTAAGCCTGGCAACAAGCTGATTCGTTTGGTGTGTGGACTTAGTGACTGACACATCAGTGTGAACCGGAATCATGTAATTCATGTGCACCGGAGCACGTGGTGCGTCCTGGCAATCGGGCCATTCCCGGTGACCTTGATTCGTGTTGGGTGCACTCATACACCTCACAGAACTCATATCGGGAAAGGTGAAATATCTGACTTCCACCAAGTGGAACTCGGTTTGCACGAAGTCACCCAGAAATGCAAGAGATCGAAAAAGCCGTACGGCTGTATCTGGAATGTAATAAGCAATGCGCACCTAAAAAGCGGATGGATCGCCCCGAAAAACAAATGGAGTCGGACGAAAGCATATTTGAACACACAAGTCAATAGCATTAGATTGTACGATGTATTCCGGACCATTTCGCTGCGTCTTCACTAGTGCATACTGCAGTCAAGGGGATCATTTATAGATGGTAAATTGAACGTTCTCATGAGACCAAAGACAAAAGTAAAAATACACAGCTAGTGATAGCAAATAAAAACGAGTTACAAAGGCCAAGCTAACGTAATTTTCCATTCTCGCTGTTTGCACAGTTAAGGATGACGTTGATTGTTTGTGACATAAGTGACGGCGAACGCCGTGCTCAGATTAACACAGTAATTTGTTTCCCACAGGTGTTGCGTAATGGATGATTTGAGTGTTCTGCATGAGCATATTTATTCTTCTAGTCTCCAACAACACACGTTCCATGTCGATATTGAAAGCTTTGACCATGTTGAGTGTATCGAAACGAAAGTTACGAAGCACGCTGAAAACTGTGCCCTGGATGAAATAAAAAACGTGAAAAGATGTATAGTTGTTACACTGGAACGATGCCTATCACGGACTAGAACACACGTGGTATGGACAAACAAGTGGGAAAAATGACTACTCCGGTTACGAAAAAACAATGATTTCTATGAGCCAGAGGCCTGGAAACATTACTGGCATGATGTCGGAGAAGAAGAAATAATTTTCAGTAAAGAAAACAGCGACAGAACCTAGGTGATCTTTTGGGGATCCTTCTCAACCAACGGCCGAGAATGAGTGAATGGGTGACGAAGGGACAATTACAGGTCCTGTATGAAGTATTGTATTGAGGTCCTTAATCAGAATGGCTATTTCACATGATTTTAAGTAATAACTACAGTAGCCGGGCTGAGAGAGTCCTATTCTTTTGTCACCCTCGTTTTTCACGCTTTCTGTCCTAATTAACATGTAGAACATCGTTTCATTCTGAAACTTGGTTCGTCGTATCGTTCCATTAATTTGGTCGTTCTGACCTGATGTGGTTTCATTACGGAATACAGAGTCGGAAATATTCAACAAAGTAGCGGGTCCTATGCTTTGGCCGTGCACCGTGTAGATGCGTTCACGTAAAAATTCGGAGTTCCTGGCTATGGCTCATTAGACCTTGAATCCATTAATGATAGCCTTTCAGCCAGCAAGCCCAATCGGTGTACACTGCTTTGTTATTATGCACGGGAAATATTTATTTATATAATGTATACGCCACAAATCGTAATAAATATATAACATAATATGTGTGGGGTTATTTCGGACAATTTTATCTCCCCAACCACCGTTATCTTCGCAAATTTCATTTCAGACTGAACAGCAACAACGCAACACTTGCCTTTTTCGTGCAAACGAATTAGTGACTGGGCCACGATAGAAAATTTAAAAAACATGTATATATTGATCTCATTCATAATTGCGTCTAAAAGGGTCCGCCTCGGAGGAAAAAAGTACCTGCTAACAAGCCACGCAGTCTTAGTCCAAAACAGAAAAGTCTGACAAAGACCATGAAACTTGCCGATCTTTCATCACGTGATACTGAAACCATAAAAAGAGGAATTAAATTTTTCGATACTTCTAACTCAGGAAGTGTGAAGACGTCTCAATTGGGGAACCTGTTGCGTTACCTCAAACTAATTCCAAGTAATGATGAGATTGAGCAAATAATGGAAATTTTGGACCCAAACAATACCGGTTCCGTGAGTAATGTTGTGCTTCTTCATGCTATCGCCGAATTGTGGCCATCTCATCCAAACGAGCTGGAACAACGAGTCTGGAGCGCTTTTCTCGCTTTTGACAAACTAGACCAAGGCGTGTTAACAGTCGAGGAATTTCGACTCATACTAACAGGTGTCGGGCATGAGCCAATACCTGAGCATGAAGTGAAGAAGATAATCCGAGATTTTTCTGACCCAAAAACCGGAAAGGTTCCCTACGGCAATGTTATTCGCACATGGATGAAGTAAATTCATGGGGAAATGGATTTGAAGTGAGAAATTCTGTGATATATATATATATATATATATATATATATATATATATATATATATATATATATATATATATATATATATATATAATGTGTACATGTTCACTACTGATGTGACCGATCATCCTGTATGCGAAGACACACAAGAAAGATTATTCAGATCGGTGTAGATTGCAGATACCATGCATCTACACAAAATATTTGTCTCCAAAAATCAATGGGAGTTGCCGAGTTCTTCGAAATTTTGTCATCTGTCACGTGCTCAAATGATGTCAGCACTGAAGAACTGGGTGTGTTGAAAAAACACCCATATTTTTGTGGTTGATTATGTCCAGCACAATAAAAATGACATAATCCGGTATTTTGTTTTAGCTTTTTCAGTCATCTCCCAATGAAATGAGGACTAAATGCGCTGAAGGACACTAAACTGATTTGTATTTTGTAATTGATCAGAATGGAATGGCTGTTGTTCCTGGTAGAACACCCTCATCTTTAAAGAGCCGGGGTTTACTGCATGACAGTAATCTTCATTACCGTACTGCCGTTAATCGTTTGGTAATCACTTATCGTTGACTGGTTCCCGGGTTTAGCCAAATGTGTAATAATTTAGATGATGGAAAATCCAGTTGTATTTTCTGCACCCACAAGTCCAAATGGAAAACCGGAATCAAACCGGTGACCTGTCACTTGCCGGGCAGACGTTCTACCAGATTAGCTATCGTATTGCGACCGATCAGACGCGAATAAGGCAAGTAAATTTTCGATGTTACGCAACCACCATTGCAATGATACATAGCAACTGTTCTGGTTTTATTCACTGGACTAGCCTCATCCGCCACTTCGCAATGGGACGAACAACACACGGCTGGACGAGATCCAAGGAAAATTTGTGACAAATCTAAGAAACTTATTCGTGGCTCTGGGAGCCAGAAGGATATATGTAATGTGTGAAAATCGCACTTCTTGTAAAGTTATTTACTGAATCGTGGCCAACACGCAGTCTTGTTTCTAGCTGACCAGCACCATTACTTTGAGTCGTGCGTTGCGCAGGCATCGCCTGACCAGTACCGAGGTTAGTGCTTGAACCAACGGAATCATGAGCGACAGGAAAGTGGACCGGCGGTGCGGATCGATAAGATGGAAAAGGAATCTCGTCAAGCGATGGTTGGCAGTATCACCAACCAGTCAGGAGAAACAGTGCCAGGTAACACTTGGATCAATTACCTTCTGGTGCAACGACTGGTTATAGGGACTCAGAGTTCTATGTAAGAAACACTGTAGTGACGCTTTGTGGACACCTAAATGCTGAATTCATCTTTAGATAGATATCTGTAGTTAGTTCTGCCATCGGAATGATAGCCGCTCCTGAGGAACTCATCTAGGTCCGGCATCAGTCCTTCAACGAGCTACAACTAATACTACATCGTGACTCGAATTACTAGGCTGTATAGTCACCGTGAATGACTCATAGTCAGATACAAAGCAGTTGATGGTATGCGGAGCAAGTAGTTTCGTTTCGGAATACCTAAATGACATAGGCTTGGCTCAATTCAGCCACATGGCGCTGGCCAACCTAAGGTTGGCCAGTCTCGTTGACAGATTAAGAACCCAGGTTGGCTTCAATCCTGGAAGTCGACTGGCTGCTTGAAGACGGCTTGTTTAAGTCCGCCTAGTGCCACTCGGTCTTGGTTTTTGGTCATTTCTTTCCTGGAAGTCTGGTACAATCTCGTTTCCCTGGCTCCGGTTGCTGCCTAGCTTAGTATCTCATATTCTGACAACTCTACATGATCATCATTATAGCTACAAAGACGGCCAAAGTCTGTTATCTTTGTAACGGAAAATTCACTTGCATTTTTCACATCGAAAAGTCTGACGCCGCCAGCCGAAATCGAACCGGCGACCTTCCGCATACCGGGCAGATGCTCCCCTAGCTGAGCTATCTCGGCCCAGGCAGTCAGGTGTGAATAGTGCAAGTGAATAATCGATAAGGCGCGAACCACTATTCCAAAGATACACAGTATCTGACCCGGTTTTAATCATTGGGCTAGCCTCGTCGGTCACTTCCCAATGGGACGAACAGCACACGGATGAACGTGATCCATCGGACATTGATATATATTCAGAAAGTGTATTGTTGGCACGAGAAGCCTGAATCTTGAGATGCTAGTCCTATCGGTAGGAATCGTTCGTGGATTTAAAACATGTTCTGCACTAATAAACCGGGGTTGTTCGGAAGCAAATAAGTTTTCTTCGTAAATGTGGTAGGACAGCACAAAACACTTCTATACTCTGGTTCTGATTTTGCTTGCAACCTAGTAGCATCATTAAAGCAGAAGTAAAACAAACAGAAGAATAACGAGCTGAAAAAAAAGTCGTGCGGAGAGTCATGTAGACCAGGAAATAGTTTGAATACATTTACCCTTGAACCAACAGAAACCATCATCCCACGGGTCCAAAATTCCACTCACCACTTAAAAGTCTTCGGAGAAATGTACACGGGCTTATTCTCTGTACAAAACAACCACAAACAGCAAATATTCTATGGTTATCATTATGATTATGGTTGAGGTGAAAAATCTAACGTTATTACTGCAATACAAATAGGTTGTTGCTCAGCCGCTTTTTCGAGTCAATACTAATTAATGTCGCATCCATTCGCCAATGCTTTTAAGTAGATACCCATTGTGTTCACAAACCCGGTAAAAGGAAGGCGCACACGTATGGATATACGTATATTTCCGTAACAACATACGGTAAGCACCGGTACAGCCGAGCACGTGAAAACGCAAACAAGTATGCCAGTGCGTGAGTCAGCGACGTCTGCACTCGGAAGTGTAGGACAACTGTACAGTCGGATCAAGTTGTACAAGGTCGTGCAGCACGTGATACGATCTGAAGCACAACAAATGTCAACTGTGTACGTGTGTGCACGATTGCAGGCGTGCGTCCATGATTACACAGGGTGTGGATCATGCGTGCGTGCGTGAGCACATGACTGTATGAGCCAAACACAACAATACCGTAAATACCGCGTATAAGCCCATCAGATTTTCTATTTACGGTGTCGGGTTACAGTCCGCGTATAGGCCTCTCATGGCACCTCTGCTGTTGATGATCCATGATAAAAACCAAATGAGTTGACGCTGCTTTGCTTGCTAAACTGGGCACTTGTGTTGCAAACACTTTACCGCCGATTAGATGAAAGTCATCAATAGATGAGTTCGGTTGAATAGTTCCTTGATTCCGTCGATTTACACAGGTTGCCGATGATTTGTCTTGAAGTTGTACGTCGATTATTTTTCACTGGTCCGCACCAGAGGCGAAGGTAAGAGATCGAGTTCGGCTCATTTAATTTTTTCGACCAGTGATTCTCCAAGTCACCAAGTGGGAAGTGAAATAAGCCGATGCGAGCAGCGAAAAAAGTAAGGCTTAGCGGCTTTAAGGTGAATCGTTGAGATGTGGAAGAATACCAGCAAGAGACAACAAATATATGAGCGACTCCACGACAAATGACATCTTAGTTACGTAACCTCACGAAGGCATTAAAGCTCCTGCTACGTCACACCTGCACCGGTAAAGTCAACTTTCGGCTGGAGATGAAGCTTTAGCAATCACAAGACCCGGTCCAAAAACCAAACCAACACCAACTTGCTGAATCCCAGCTGTAAGAAAGGCGTTCATGATCTGGCCGTTAAGACTAAATCTGCGTTATTGTGCATGGAATGATTTTCAGCTATGGCTGGTCCTTTATTACTATATGGCGCTTTATATTAACTGATATGCTGTCTAACTATTTCGGCACCAATATTAAAAACAAAATGTTTAGAGACCTACTCCGTAAATGAGACCGTATGATTTAGTGGTCACATGTCACCGAACAAACACAACCACTGGATCGATCGGATCAGACTCACACGTGATTTATGGTAAGTGTAGAGGCAAGAGATATCTTTTAAACTGAGACTACGGATATGGACTCATTGGAACCAAATGTTGGAGTCATTCGTAAAGCCTTTGATTATTTTGACATCGAAAAACGAGGATACATTGAATCTTCAGCATTTGGGAAGGCCTTGCGCTGGCTGAAATTGATTCCGACCGAGAAAGAAATAGCAGAGTTTACCAAAGCTATGGATCCACGTCAGACGGGACGAATTCGGTTCGATATGTTCTTCACCGCAGCCTCAAAATTGTGGAACGGTGGGGCACAGAAACGCCAGAATGACATCTGGCAAGCATTTATGCAGTTCGATGAAAAGTCTAGCGGTTTGATTTCAGCGACAGAAATGAAAAAAATTCTAACCGAATACGGCCTGGAACCAATCCCGGAGAAGGATGCCAACCAAATAATCAGACAGTTTGCGAATAAAAGGACAAATATGATTGAATACGTCTACATGATTCGAGCCTGGCAACTGTGATCCAGTGTATTGAAGCCTTTTGGGGGAAGTTGTTCTCAGCTGACTATCCTAAAGCCACCAGTGTTGTTGTTTTATTGATTGTTTTGTAAATCCAAAGTTATATTTTGCACCCTTTTTAGCGTTGTCACAACTTATTTCACGTTGAGAGTCATTTTATCTGGGTTGCTCGTCGCTATGGATTAATTCTCCGCCTGAAATAATTAAATCGACTGAATAAACGTACGCGTTAAGTGACACCGGTTGCGATCGTCCGTTGTGCACAGAAACTAAACCATTCGCCACTGACCACCTCTCTTGATCAGTTGACCTACTGTATTCAAACATTCAGAAATCGGAACTCGTGGGCTTAATCCGGAAGATTTTCAAGTTCTACACTAGCAATTCCGTAGAATTTTGTCACCACAAAACAGCCGCGTCATAGGTGAATCACTTCAAAACTTTTCCCGCAGCCACCTGACTCGGGGGAAAAAGAATACCATTTCATTCCATCTCTTGACGTGTGTACAATCTAAGGTGACTTTTTCAGATCAGTAAGTTCTCCTGGAGACAGGTTTGTAGTTCTTAAATTTTTACGTCTAACTCCAACAGTAGAGATATGATGTTCACACCATTTCGAACAGCGATGCTCGGACATCGGCACTCAGATAACGATCCTCTATATATGTCTTCTACCAGTAGCGTGCTAGTTTCTGAAACTTGTAAAAGAATTGATCTAACTGCTACAGTGTAAATTCGATCAGTGATGGGCACGAAAATGCCGGTTTAACATCGTAAGCAGCTGAGATCAGTAAAAAGTCAATCGGATCTTTTGTGTACACGATAACGCTTCATTAGATATCCAATATCCAGCTTAAATGCAATGACTCAGATAATATACCGTAACCACCTGGTTTATTGTCTTGCTTGACACCGTATGACTTACCATTGGGTTAGTATAGGACTATAGCAGTATTAACAATTAGAAGATGCAAAGCGTATATCAAATAACACCACACTGTCTTTCGGATTATCCAGGAAGTCCTCCAACCCACATGGGTTTTAACTCTAGCGCAAAATACCGCGTAGAAAGTCTTCTGTTTGAACAAAGCCTATGTCACCGTCGTCACGCAAGGATCGAGTCGTTCATAGAATCATATGGATTAAGGAATTAGGAAAAAGATTGAAGGCCGTAATGCTAACACACACCACTTTGCACGATGAACTTCGGTGAACGATCAAAATGAGCACTAACTGAACTTAGTTCTTTATAAAAAGTGAACTTCTACGTGAATTCTGTTGGCAATCCCTTCGAAGGCAGACAACGCAACAGAGCCATGTGGTCAGCTGAGTTCACATCTGGGAAACCCAATGACAATGAGCGTGTAGAGACCTGGAGATGATTGAGAATGCTTGTGTAAATTTAACTAACTCCACCTTGGTACAACGTTACAATATTGAAGCTTTTAGTTTAGTCTGCCACAGAAAAGAGGTCGTCTGAATAAAAGCCCTATGTTGTTTCTATTCCCGAGGAAAATTTACAACATCATCAAATTAACTTTCTTGAGTGTTAAATTATATTCTTACATAGAAAAACGTCTTACCGTCACTCCCGATTACTGCTATTCGATAACTATTTTGTGTTCGTTTTTCCGATTACGCTACTCATTAGTAGCATCTGCCGCACCTGTCAACTTACGAATGAGCCATGGGCCGCATAAAATCGACCTCCTTCCACATTTTATCACTTTACCGACGCTGGTACAAGTGTTAACGTCCCACATTTATTTCAAGTGGTAGGAAACACATGTAGCATCTCCTTGATTCAGTCAATGTGAGTGGGTTCATTATCAAGTATTATTGATATTTTGTATAACTCAGTGGCCCAGATTGTTTGTCATTATCTTGTAATATCTGTCGTGTATAACAGAAAGGAACGGTAACATGAGTCCATGCAAAACGGAATTCATAGAGAAGGATAGCCATCCATATTTTCCTACATAACAAGCTCTATAAATATTACCATCTTTGTAGCAGGGCACGGCGTCATTATTTGTTGATCCCCTCATTGGAAGAAAGAAAGTTCCTAATCCGATTACGTATTATGTGCATCTGTAGATGTCCCTCTCTCCCTAAGACCACAGCTTTTGTATCCGAAGTGATAAAAAACATGCTCAATCACAGTTTATGTACGCAAACCCAGTGCAAGTATTTTTCATGTTTATTGCGACGGATTCTTTGTGCATAGCTTGTACACAGATTAGCTTGGCCGTCGAAGCCCAAAGTACCCACCGTTGCCACTCACCGGGAAAACTTACAATAAGATCCATTGTGGGTACCTCCACAAATAAAGTCATCCATTGCTTGTGAAGAAAGGGGTCGATAAACCTCAAACGAAACCACTGGTGACAAAAATGCGTTTACCAGAGGAGTGTGTGGTCAAAGAATCAAGTGCTTCTTCAGGATATTGACACGAAGATAGCGGCTGATTCGTCTCTGTATTGAGAAACAACGGGAAAGTAGAAGCCCACAAGAAAAGACTCAATGTAGAGCAGCGAACCTAACTTGCCTATACTACCCTAAACCTTGAACGAATTGTGGGATTATTGGTAGCCCAATATTGACTTAGTCCCTTTGATCCGTGCTTATAAAAGATGGATACATCACCGAATAGGGTCAGAACTGTACCTTGAGACCGAAAAGGTTTATGGCCAATTTCAGCTACACTGCCCGGACCGGCCTAAACAGTCTCATCATTTACGCAAAAATGCCGCTGAACAACTTCTAAGGCCAAAATTCGTGAAACGAGAGAAAACACTGCTACCTCCCCCCCCCCCCCAATCAGCCACCGCGGAAGACCAAGTTGTGAAACTTGAGAGATTATTGGAAGTTGTTTTGCCTGGGTAAAGTCACACGTATAACGCGGACAACCAATCAGTATTCCTCTCCTGCATGGACGTGTGCTTACTTGGTACTGATATCTAGTCATGCTTCGGTTGCCGCTGAAAAAATCCTGCAAATATTTGGGTTTTTGTTTTGTATCTCTGATAATCAGAAAACTAAAAGTAATGTGCAGTCATATGTAAATTTTTGATATTAAATCACACAACCTCTTCTAAAACGTGTTTTCAGGCGAAATTCCCGTTATCGCCAGTAACCTTTTTCGGTACAAGTTCACCATCGAACATGAAACGTGGAGTCCAAAAGGACAGTCAATCAAACGAAAAATTAAACAATCCCACACTACTCGCAAGTAACTGCGTGATATATGAACATACCTACGAACGAACTAGTGATCTGAGCCCATCTAGATTCTCGGGGATGCAAGCGCATTTACGGACAGTGTGAAAGGGGTGCAGGAAATTGTCAAAAGAGTTATTTTTGCAAAATCCTTCGGATATAGCGTTATAGCACTACAATCAAAAATGCTAATTGGAGGCACGGTAATATCCAGTGAAAAGACTTATTTATCTAATGCTGAGTCCACAAGGTCACAAAACCGATCAAGAGGTGCCGAGGTAGTTGGTTGAAGCTATCAATGAAATGTCCGACGACATCAGTGTGAGTATCAGGTGCAAAATTTGTGTTATCGAGAATAATTTGTTCAAAGAACCTAAGAAAAGGTGAATTATAGTGACCAATGACCGGAATAAACCCACAGTCCACCGGAAGTAATTCTTGGCTTATCGGTTTCAACTGACAACATTCACAAACATTTGCAGATATTCGTTTTACAACTCTGAAATCAGAAAACCGAAGAAAACATTCAATTATATTCTACTATTCATCTTTCGTAAACACCATTTTTCTGCGTATTACCATAACCAAGCGAAGTTTCATTTATCGCGGCTAAGGGGGGGCTTACAATCGAACGCACAGATTGGCTCGAGAGTTTCAGCCTAATCAAGATATGCGAGCACATTCGTAGAAATACCTATAACAGGGCTGTTGGAATGAGTCAGTAAATTTGCCTAATCACTGCGAGGTTCGCATCTACATTTAGGAAGTAATGATTCTCAAATACCATTTTCGTTGATCTTAATTTCGTGTGGCCTATCTGACGGTTTTTTGGCTGTTATTAGTAGCCGAAATAGAAATACGAAACCGCCAGGAGGTGCCATTTATAATCGAACACGCAGTACATGACCCATATCTGTGTTGCATAACTAATTTTAGTAGATATCCGTTACATTGAATTGTATGAATAAATAATTCCAATTCTTTTTCCCCACGAAATCACTACAGCCAGTAGTCCTAGGCAGGCAGAAAGATACGACTACCTATCATGACAAGTGAGGCATCTGCATTCACACAACTCAGTCATTATTTGGCTACCGTCATTTTTACTTCTCTTTCTAGTGTGGCATACCACTGATAACTAATATTTCTTAGTTAGGTTGTTGCTTAGAAGTAGCAATCACAACAGCTACAATCCAACAAACGTTATTGGTTATTCCAACTGAACTACATTCATTGAAGTCTTTCCCATTCATGAGACCAAAGTGAATATACGAGATTAAATCTCAAACTGGTTAGCTACAAATGCTGTGCTAATGGATGATATACCGCTGATCAGATAATACACAAGTTGCTACTCGACAGTGGTTTTCTAAGCAAGGCTCTACTAAATTGACCAACATGGCCCTTTTATTCACAATAAAAGAGTTCATGTCGGTTTCAGTACCAGAACCGGCTCACTCTATTTACGTGGAGGGCTTCATCCGACCACTCTCTGTATAAAATAGCACCTTTACACTACAATTTGAAAATTCTGTTGTCATTCACAGTTTCCTCAAGCGGACAAGGCCACGCAATTTTTCTCGCGAGAACTCAGAAAAAGTGAAAATTTAACTACTATTAGTATTTTCAGAAGTACCATAAGAAATTTGAGGCTCCAGAGGTGCATCCGTTCCCGAAGAACACGCTGTACAATGAGTATCAAAAGTGATGCCTAGAAGGCCACAGCTCGCAAGCGGTAAACAAGTCAGGTAAACTGTAAGGGGCTACGTGTTCCGCTGCGATCAGTATCGGAGTTCAGTACACCCGTAGTCTAAAGGTTTTACGGTCACAAGGACCACGTAACAGACAGGCCTTGGTTGAAAACTGAGTGACTGATTGAATGCGTCTCTGTACGTGCGTACGCGTGAATAATATAGCATCAGTGGCGAAATGCCGCGAGGTTGATTATCGATCGCGACGGGGTTGCTGATCGCAGACCAATGAACAAATTCGAAGAAACGGGATCGGTTCAGGACAAAATTAATTGCGGTCAATGGAAAACGGCCACAAGCAGAGACGTGTCACACACAGCTTTAGGAAGCTTTCGAGACCACTCACAAAAAAGCTTCCGAGCACTGTCGAGAATAAGCCGAATGACTTTTGACCGACATACAATAAGTTGGAACTTTGTTTGGGACTACGCAGTTTACTAGAACTGCTTGCTTCTAACACAAGTCGATTACAACAGTTTTTTCAAATTGAGTCAAACTCTCGTATTTTGCAAGGTTTCTCACGCGAAGTGAAGTGTTTCTCTGTTAGAAAACTGATTAATTTGGGGCGGGTGACACCACTGATATAACTAATGAAACTTCACAGAACTCCTGCCCAAACCATCAAATTCGTATTATACTGACATAGATCCAAAACAAGCTGCCTGGGATTCTCCTGTGGCCAGTAAAATCGGCTGGTTTGTATTCCACGTAAGTGAAATATGGCTTCATCGCAAAACAGAATGCACCGTACAACGTCGTGACTGAGATACCAGGTGCAAAACTGAAGGCGACGATCTGCATTTTCTAAGCGTAACCTTTGGAAATGAAGCCTCTAAATGTCTTTGAGTTGTTTTCCCGTAGAATCCGGGCCTCGGGTGACCGCGACTGATGACAATAGCTTGCCAGTGCTCGGAACTTCATGTGAGACACCGTCGCTTGTGGCCGTCTTCGGTCGACCGCAATTAATTTTGTCTTCAGCCGATCCCGTTTCTTCAAATTTGTTCATTAGTCTGCGTACACCTGTTGCAGTTATCGGCTTTCCCTCCGGATACAGTCGATTGAAAATCTTTGCCGTTTGCTCCGTATTCCACTTATTCTCCATAAAGAGGCAGACCGAATGAATCCTCTCAATCTTGCTCAACACGGCTGAAATCCAGAACGACAGATTTTCGTTGTCACACTGACGTGCTTGCAACCAACAATCCCACCTCGATCGTTAATCAACGTAGACATTTCCGTACTGATGATAGCTTATGCACGTGTACGCACGCGTACGCATGCACGGAGACGCATTCAATCAGTCACTCAGTTTTCAACCAAGGCCTGTCTGTTACGTGGTCCTTGTGACCGTAAAACCTTTAGACCACGGGTGTACTGAACTCCGATACTGATCGCAGCGGAACACGTAGCCCCATACAGTTTACCTGACATGTTTGCCGCCTGCGAGCGGTCCTCGTTAAAAACTGAGTGAGTGATTGAATGCATCTGCGTGCGTGCGCACGCGCGCATTAGCTAGGGTCAGCACCGAAGCCAGTTTCTCTGATACACAAAGAAATCGAGAATCTTTCGTTCTGGTATTCCAAGTCACCTAATTTCTAAATTGCTGAAAGGAGCTGAGCGATAGCCATCTTCGTTCATACTTTTAACACGTTTATTGTTTAACTGAACGCTGACTGCCAAGCGTGGTGGTCATTTGATCGTTGCTCTTGCGCACGCTATCACGCACGTTCCCAAATACACGCTAACCACTATCTCTCCCAATCGCCTTCTCGTTCTCACGGGTCGTGAAGAATACCGTTCTGGTTAAGATATTTGTACAGTGCCGAGTATTAGAGTAACGTGCAAGTGGTCCACGCAATACAAAGGACCGAAGCACGCGTTTAATAAGGAAACCGCGAAGTAAGCTCTAGCGACCTTACAATTTGTGAGCCCGACGTGATCCCCAGGTCAAGTGAGTTTCCTTGTTTTCCACCTTTCAAGGTCCCGTCTGGGTACGTTTTTGAGTGTTTTATTATTTTCCTATCCGTTGACGTTTGTGATCGGTTTGGCAAGTCGTTTTTTCATGCATTTTTTCGGTGTCCAGTTTGTCGTGATTAATTTTTTTGTAGGTTGTATTACCACATTGGTCGTTGATTTGTTTTCCCGTCTTTATTCGAAAAACTAATCGCTAAGCTATGTCTGATGAGTGCAAACCTTGCCCACACCCTATCGTTGGGGCAATCAGGCTGCACGTACCGGCATTCACGCCTGCTGATCCAGAACTCCGGTTCACTCTGGTCGAGTTAGAATTCGAAAACAGCCGTATAACCAGTGACGCCAGCCGTTTCAGGTGGGTAGCAGGCCGCCTCCCGCCGGAGGTCACAATGCAAGTAAGGGACGTAATACTCTCCTCCCGAAGCTACGAGTTTTTAAGGAGGCCATCATTGCTCTCACGACCCCAAAGCAGGACCAACGCATGCAACAACTTCAGAACGTTGAGCTCGGAAGCAGGAAGTCCTCCGAACTGCTGCGTGAGATGCAGTGCTTGAGAGGACCGACGGTAGGCGGGGACCCGCTCTTAAGGGAACTTTGGCCGTGGCTTCTGATGCATAAGTTTCCAGTTTCAATAAATGCCACGAGTAGGTGCTTGCTAGGAGAAACAACAGCGATAGCTGATGACATTATGTCACGATACAACCCCGCTGTAGCTGGAGTAACCAGGTTCTCCGTCACAACGGTGCCTGCCTTGCCAACATCTAGAATTGACGCCAGCCTGCAACGCCTAGCAGTGAGTAGAAGTGGGTCACAGGATCGGTACCGCGCACGCTCACCTAGGCGCCATAGTCCGTCACTGCGTTGACGTTTCGGTCCTTCAAAAGAAGGGTATTGTAAATACCACAGTCGCTTCGGTGAGGGAGCCAAACGATGCGAACCATGATGTACGTTTCCCGGTGTTCATCAGGAAAACTAAACCCCCGGCCCGTGGTGGTGACCCACGAAGCCGGGTATCAGACCAACAGTCGCCTTTTGAACGAAAGGGACATCATTTCAAATAATCTATTCCTTGTAGACAACGTTGCCGAAGTGAGTGTCATCCCCAGACCGAAAGACTACAACAGCACACCGCAGGCCCAAACACTACGCTCGGCCAATGGTACGACCATCCCAACATTTGGCCAGCGGTCGCTCACCTTAAACTTAGGTTTAAAGCTGAACTTCTTCTGGGTGTTCATCATGGCTGATGTCCCGTACCCAATTCTAGGCGTTGACTTCCTGCAACACTTTGACTTGTTAGTTGTTGCACGGAGCGGAGCAGGGGCGGTGGATCGTCAGACCACTCTCGCTGTTGCTGGTTATAATTCGCAAGTGAATCACGCCTTTTTACCTTCAATCACAGGCACACCAGATAAGGTCAGATCAGGTCACAGGACTTGTTGCTCTGGCCAGTATACATCTAGGCTCTTGCACTCGAGGACAAAAACGTTCTCACGGTGCTTCGACTACCAAGTGGTCCAAATGTTGTAATTGTCGAGTGGTGGACTGCATGGAAGAGAACGAAAAGCAGGTTCGCTCTCAAAGAACCGGCAGTCGCGTTGGATAAATAGATTCACTGTCTCAACTAGCTGCCGTGCTTACCCTAGAGAATCCCACGTGAGGAAAACTGAATAAATAAAAAGGTCTCAGTTTGCTGTAATTTACTGCATGACGGGGAAACATGTATTGTGTCTTGGAAAAGGAGTAAGTGGAAGACAGAAGTGTAACCTGAGGGTATGCTCGTTTGGCTAGTCATAGTCCAGGAAAACCTCATCTCAGCAGTCATCCAGCCGCCCTTTAAACATGACGACGCTATTCGCTGCTACCATATGAGGTGGCAGTTTGTTCCACGGATTCGTAAAGCGGTGAGAGAAGAAATGTGCTCCATCACCTCCGATGGCCCTGGGTTTCGTCAATTTGTGTTCATGTCCCCTGGAGAACTCGCCGTTGCCTGCCCAGCCATGTTTCGGCAGGCCGGGCCCTTCCCGGGAAGTGACCACCAGTGTCACTCACTATATCGATACTAAGGGATCCCCAGTGTTCAGTAGGCCGCGTCGGTTAGCACCAGACAAGCTTCGTGTTGCACAGGCCGAATTCGAACATATGCTAGAATTGGGTATAATACCCCCTTTTCGAGTAGCCCTTGGGCTTCCCCCCTTCATATGGTCCATAAGTCCAGTGGCGACTGGCGACCCTGTGGTGATTATAGAGCGCTTAACAAAGTCACCGTCCCTGACCGATACCCAATTCTCCATATACAGGACCTTACTTCGTCTTTATCAGGTTGCTCCGTCTTCAGCCGCATCGATTTAGTTCGTGCGTACAACCAGATCCCGGTACCAGAGGCTGATATCCCTAGAACTGCCGTCACTACGCCTTTCGGGCTGTTCGAGTTTCTGCGGATGCCGTTTGGACTCAGTAGTGCAGCCCAGACCTCTCAACGGTTCATGCACGAGGCAACCCGTGGTTTGGAAAATGTCCACGAATACCTGGATGATATTTCGGTGGCGAGTTCTTCAGAGCAAGAGCACACCGCACACTTACGAGCACTTTTCGAACGATCAATATCGCGAAATGCGAATTAGGCCGGGCTGATATCACCTTAATAGGACATTCTATTTCATCCTCGGGTATCCGCCCTCTGCCAGATAAAGTTTCCGCTATTCGCGACTACCCTTAACCCCAATCTTTTCGTCAGTTGCGTCAGTTTGCCGGCCTGGTAAATTTCTACCGCCGATTCATTCTTCACTGTGCGGAAATGATGCAACCCCTCACCGACCTGTTGCGCGGAGGTAAGCGGAAGTTCGTGTTTCCCAACACGGCACAAGTCGCATTTGCCTTTGTCAAAGATGCTGTCGCCAACAAAGCATTCGTTACCCACCCCGACCCTGTGGCTCCCATTTCGGTGGTGATGGATACCTCGGACACAGCTGTTGGAGCAGTACTGCAACAATTCGTAGACGAGTCTTGGCAACCTCTTGCACTCTTCTCCAAGCCTCTGCAACCCTCCAAATCTAGGTACAGCACATTTGGCAGGGAGTTAGCAGTCATCTACTTGGGAATCCGTAATTTTCGACATGCACTCGAAGGCCGTTCGTTCACGGCGTTTACAGGCCACAAGCTTTTGGTTTACGCACTGAAGCCAGCTTCCGATCGATACTCACCCCGCGAGATTCGCCACTTAGACTTTGTCTCACAGTTTACTGAGAACATGCGACATCTCTCTGGGGTACTCAATCCCGTCACCGACGCCTTATCGTGCATATATCAAAAGAGTCTGTCACAGACGCCTAACATCGACTCAGACGCAATGGCACAGGCCCAAACTATGGACCCTGATATCGAACAGCTTCGACAGAACGGTTCTTTGAGCTTGACGACAGTACCTATCCCGAATTCCCAGAATGCCATCGTGTGCTATGTGTCGCAAGGTCGCCCGAGGCTGGTAGTTACTGCTGCCCACCCATATCCCACTTTCCCGACACTCCACAATCTGGCTCATCCGGGTGTGATGGCCTCGGTGAAACTGTTAACTGAGCGTTTTGTTTGGCACAATGTCAAACGAGATGTCCGTCAATTGTCTCGTGCTTGTCTGCAGTTTCAACGTGTTAAGACCCATAGGCACACTAAGGCGGCGTTAGCCAGGTTCCCAGAACCTGAAACACGTTTTCATCTTTTGCAAGTCGACCTCGTAGGACCACTTCCACCTTCGCTTGGGAACGTCTACATACTCACATGTTTGGATCGTTTTACTCGCTGGCCGCAGGCCATTCCTATCCCTCGTCCGACGTTGGAAAAGGCCGCGAAAGGTTTTCTGACCGGTTGGGTTAGTCATTTCGGTTGTCCGGCAATAGCGACAACCGATCGTGGTCCACACTTTGACGGCGCTTTTGGCAGCCTACTCGCTACGCTTGATTGCCAACAAGTTAAGACGACAGCTTACCACCCTCAGGCCAATGGTATGGTTGAGCGTTCCCACCGGCAGTTAAAAGCCACCCTTCCAGCAAACGGTAACTCACTTCGGAGTGAAACACTACCATTAGCACACTTAGGCCTGCGTAGTACCGCTAAGGAAGAGTTACACACAACACCGGCCGCACTAGTATATGGCTGTACACTTCGTCTGCCTGGAGAGTTGATAGCCCCCTCACCAACCGTGACTTTCGACTACGACGACTATGCTCAGCGCCTTACGCAGCACATGCGAGTGCTCAAAGCCAGTCCGCCGCGTGAACAGCAGTCTACTAGTTATGTCCCAACTGCGCTAGAAACCGCTACTCAAGTATTCCTTCACGTCGATGATGTACGATCGCCACTACAATCGCCATACACTGGCCCGTTTCGGGTGATAAAACGTAGGGCAAAATCATTTATCGTAGACATCAGCGGGCGATACGACATCGTATCTATCGACCGCCTCAAACCTGACGTCATAGAGTGCGAGCCGCCAGGGCAATTTGCACCTGCTCAAGCCGCTCAGTCACCCGCATCGAGCGAGTTATTACTCGAATCACTCACAATTATGCCTAGTGATAACCCGGAAGTTAGTCCATCAGATTCTCCAACCGCACCCGCAACGCAAAGTAGCTGTCGCGGTCGCCAACTACGAAATTCCGTCCACTTCGCCGATTTCATGACGATTCTTACAACTGATTCTTAGCAATAAGTTGGGAAGTTCGCCATGGATTTACCAACCAACAGGCTCGAGAAATTACAATCGATAGTCATAATCCCATTTTATTCTGGTCACCTAGCGGTTACAACAACACCGAACATCGTTCCTGTGTTGTTATTACGGTCCAACATACGCAGGCGCCCTCAGACACTATTTTGTTCCAATTTACCTTGCCTTCTCTCAGACGGATTCACACAGTCACATTGGCTCCATCCGTAGCCTTGCTGACTCCCGTGCACGTTCAAGGAGCCAACCACTCACTGGACAACGGAACGATTGGTCAGCGTGGTACCGGAGACAACAACTGTATGCCCTTTTGGATAGACCTGACTCGGCATCTTCAGGCTCGCATGCGTATGAGATCCGTGGGCGCCAAAACACCGCTGGACCGACGTACATTGGACCTCAAGAGGGCAGGCGCCGTCAAACTCACCAGTAGTCGTTTGACGCCACCAACAGTATAGTGAACACGCTACGAGGAGTTCCCGGACTATCAATACTTCCGTCCTACTTCCACGCACGAAGCCCATTTGACCGTTGCTCTTGCGAACGCTCTCACGCACGTTCCCAAATACACGCTAACCACTATCTCTCCCAATCGCCTTCTCGTTCTCACGGGTCGTGAAGAATACCGTTCTGGTTAAGATATTTGTACAGTGCCGAGTATTAGAGTAACGTGCAAGTGGTCCACGCAATACAAAGGACCGAAGCACGCGTTTAATAAGGAAACGGCAAAGTAAGGTTTAGTGACCTTAGAGGGCCAAGTTCTGCCAAACTCATCGGAGGTTTACGGGATATTTGTGAGTTTATTCTTGAGCTTTGGGCACGAGCTGTGCGTTGCAAATTTGAAGATCAACTAGAAAAGCGACTACGAGACTGTCTAACTGCTGCTATCAACTGTCGACAGTTGCGCCAAAAATCGCTTATACTGCCTAACCCTACTTTTCGACAAGTTCGTGGAATCTGTGAGCAACATCAAGATGTGAATATTCCAGCTGAATCCAGGTTTCGTATCTATCGAGAGTCAGTTCTTCAGGAAAAGCAGTCGGTTTATTGTTACAGCATACAACATTGAAATCTTAATTAATGCTTAGCAAACAGTGGCTTTTAAAGCCCGGTGCTTGGTTAAAATGTACCAGCCAAAATTCTTCTACGGACCATTCAAAAACTGGACATTGGTGCACTAAAAAATCGTATCCAACACATTCTTGCTTTTTATAAACCGTTTCTATTCCGTTGTTCGCAGAGAAATTAAGCATTCCGTATTTGTGATAGTTCGGATCTCACTACCGGCGAAACAAAATTCAGTTTCCGTTTGACACTATTTTTTGGGCATCTGGTAGCTTGGCTCGTTACAGTGTGTCAGCAGACGTAGTAGTATTGACCTCAGCTTTGTTAATGCTCGATGTAGTGGCTTTTTCAATAGTGTGAGTAACGGTTTATGATCCATGTAGATGTGTGTAAGTCGACCAAACGTATAGTCACAGAACTTCTCCAGGGCGTACACGATTACCAACAATTCCTCCTCTATCTGTGCGTGCTTCTGCCCACAAATTGGCGACTTTCTGTTGCGGTAATCAATCGGGTAACCATTTTGCAAGGGAACGGCCCCTAAACCATGGTGACTACTGTCACACTGGGTGCTTAGCGGTAAAGATGGATCATAATACGTTAGTACAGAAGCCCTAACCATAAACCAATTTATTTGATCGAAAGCAGACTGCCGCTCTTCTGCCCGAATTCACATTTCTGTCCTATGTGCTATTAGCAGATGAATCTTGTCCCTTCCGTTAGTACTGTTAAGAATCTGCTAAGACAGATGATCACCCCATTGCAACGTGAGATGCAGTTCGTATCGGTTGAAGCATGCATATCCACGATGGCATGTACCTTTTGCAGACGCGATGTGATACCTGTGCTGATGGAAATATGATCACGAAGCGTGACTGCTGTCTTGCAGAATGTCAACTTGTCCCGCCTTAAATTTAATTCCTTCTTGGATACAACGTTGCAGGAAAGAATCCAAACCTACGTTACTACTAAGTGGTATTGCTGAAAATAAGAATATCGTCCGCCACGCAAAGTACCCCAGGAAATTACCTACTGCTTACATAATCCTCTTCTGAAAAATTTTATTGGGCACTTTCAAATCAAACGGTAATGACCATACGGTGTATCATAGTGATCAAGTAACTCAAAGATTTGTCCAGCTCTAAGTATCAAAGCTCTGAAGCAGGATCAACTTTCATGAAGTACCGCGTGCTAGACAGTTCCGGGAGAAGGTCACCAAGGGTGAATAATGTGAAATGCTCTCGTCTGAATGCTTTGTTCAGAGTTCTGGGATCGATACTTACGTACAGTTCTCCAGATGCTTTTCGCACTATCTCCATTTGACTCACCCTGTCTGTCGGTTTATCCACTTTCGCCCGAAAGTCTCCTGCTATGATGTCTAACAGTCGTTCAAGTCGTTCTCTAACCGTATACAAAACTCATCAAAACTTGCTTGCCACGCTCAGCGGACCCGTTGGTGTTTAATATCACCATTTTCGAAAGCACTCCCAGTTTCTGACCAAAAATTGGGGCATAATTCTCCAGTTAGTATTCAAAGTTTTCCAAAACATGGTGAACAGACTAATCAAAATGCGACGAAATCGAATTCAAGTTCTCGACGCTTTCACAGCCAAGAAAGGGAACATAGCCCTTATCGACCACCACGAAGTTTATGACGGGAGGTTGCCCATTGTTGGAATTAGTAACTTGGAACATGACCTCTTCTTTCGAGTGAACTGTAGCATTATTCCTCATAGGAAATCTTTTTTCTGTTGGTCTGTATACGATAACTGGTAGAGTATTCACAGGCATGATATTTTTAAACATTTTCCCAAGCCGGACAATGTTCTCTTCCGCGGCTTGCAATCTACCACCAAAAGGAAATTCCTCCTTTGACTGCAGACCCTTCTCAGAAGTTGTACTGTACAGACCAGACTCTGATGTACCCAAATTGTCCACGCATTTTCGGTTACGTCGATAAATAGCAATACTTCGTTGGAGTATCAACTTTGGTATTTTCAGCAGCCATTTTAGTACATGGGTGTCTCGTGAACTTGCCACTTTATGGTCACACACGAGGCTCTCCTCTAGGCAAGTGCAAAAAATAACCGGGTCTCGCGAAGGATCATACAGACAACGGAAAAGAATAGAACGGTTCCTTTAGCAGTTGAGTTTCCTGATTGAAACAAAACGATCGTACGTCGTCGAGACAGTATCGACCCAGTTTCAATATCATGGTCTTCCAGTCACTCCCCGATAGCACAATGTGTGCATTCTGCTGTGCGTAATCTGAGGAATGCACACGTGTAACCGTTTTTGACACCACACTTACGATTGGCTGTTGTTGCGCCATAGTGACTGGCGATCACAATTCAGACTGTAGTGTGAAGAAAACAGTTACTAATGACGATGAGTTGCAAAGTTGTTGCCGGTAACGACCGCATATGCGTGATATATGCCGTGTCTCGGCTATAGTGACAGACCCATGGGTATGAATTATGGTTACCAGAGGAGATTTTTTAGCATGCTGATCATGGAAACCGGTGCCATAGCCTTTCAGTCGGTTCCACTGTGGGAAAGATTTTCTTAACAGACTTTTCAAAACTTGCTACTTTATTAGTGTAACACTGGTCAGCAAAATTAGCGTGTTTCCAGGTAGGATGATTGTTGAGAGGTTTAGTTCAGTTAACCGTAGCTCGAGTGGGTGCACAGTGACAAACGATATATCAGTATCGACACGTTATTATATGAATACGGTAAAATAAAAAAAAGTTATGGAACTGAAATAAATGATAAAGTTCATATCGTTTCTACAATCTTCTTTCAACTGTTAATTCTAGTATGTCCATGACACTTCAGGAATTACCAAATGCCCCTCAAAGCGAAGACAAAGGATGGAAAATCGTTATAACTATTCATAGTACACATGGAACCTTATTTTTCATAATATAAAACTCATTTTATCAAGTCGGGCTAAAGCGAGAAACCGGGAACTGATTCCGCTGAATGACGTAGGTGGAATTTCGGTTAACTGAATCAACTAAATTTTGTTAGAAGGCTGCAGTTTGTTGCTGGAAGGCATACCTTGAAGTTTAGCGGATGTCTTTACTACGAGTATATAGTCAGTGTATATTATAATACGTGCTACTTATAACAAAGACCCCTACTCGTACTATAGTAGGCCACACGCCCTCACCTACCATCGCCCCCGTCGGTGAAGTCAACGAGAAAAGACCGTGGAGTGCCATCCGCGTCTATTCTCACTGGGCCTGAGTACAGAGACCGCACGCTGGATTGTGCAGAGGAAAGGTGTCTTAAGTGGTGCTAGCAGTTGCGCCGTGTGCGAAACGTGCAGTCAAATAAATGATAAATGATGTGGGATTGTCTGATCACCATGGAGGCAGCCTCCTGGAAGACCGACCGCAAAAAGGGCTTCGATTAAGGAGCCCCGCGAGAAAATCAGTGTGTCCGACGTGACAGCGCCAGTGAAATAAATAAGGTTGCTGCCCCTTGAAACTTTGGTCCGTTCGTGGGTTCGGACTGCGGCTCCAACGTTTTCGGATACAGTTCTTCGTCTTGTGTATGACAGTCGCCCTTACTTTATAATAGGATAATGAAGACTAAATAAGGCTTTAAAGTAAAACGTGGTATTGCACAGTAATTTTTTCCATTTATACCAACTGCATTTCCATTTAAACTGTCGTTCCCTAAGTGGAAAAATTCTAATGAGAATTGACTAAACTTGGTTCTGCGTAGATTAAATAACTGAGGGTGGTGATTCAGAAGAGGTCACACGTGATACGGCCAGGAACAGTTTCGTAGTCACGCACACGGATCAGCCCCAACCAATCAGGATCGCCGCGGAGAAGTTCGACAAAAGCTCCCTGTGATTGGTCATCTTCGAGTCTACCCATTATATTCTCTAATTCAACATATGTATACAAACAAGTTCTGCATTTCAGGTGACGCGCTATTTCACTGTCTTGGATTTCTTGCTACTTTCGTTCGCGTAGTTTTGTGTTTGGGGCAATTTCACTACATCCTATCAGTTCAGTTCAATACGATTATTACATTGAGGCACCATTAAGTGTATGTTATACTGATTTTTGTAAGCCCACGAGAAGGTAAAATACCCTTTACCGTCAATCCTCACTCTGGTACATAACTGACTAAAAGATCAGTAATGTCTAATATTGGACTGGAAAACAACGGATGAGTTCAAATTTTGCACACAGTTGTTTCGTACTAGAGGGTAAAAATCTTATAAACATTGTATTTTGATCAATAGCTTACCATGTATCCAGTATTCAGGTCGTCGTTAAAATCCGTGTTACTTATAGTTATTACCATTGCGCGTACATGTCCCGAACTCGTATATGAGATTCTTTGTACTCTATACAATAGCCAAGTCTGTTTTACTGTGGGATAAAGAATGTAGTGCAACCGATATGACACATGATTACAAAGACTAACAAACTTGTTTATCTGAACAATTACCGAATTTGGTGGCGCCAATTGCTTCGCCTGTGTACACCGTCTGCATGTCGTTGCGTTCCTCCAATACACACGTTGTCCCGCTCCAGCGTTTTCAGTTCTACTCTTCTGCGTGCTGCCGAGTATATTCGCTAACGTGTCACGAACCGAGGACGAGGGTCAATAGACTCTATACGGGAGCATGTTCTAACCTAACTTAGGAGAATCCTAAACTGGTGAGCACGAACAACAAATTCATTCCACTAAGGACACTCGTAAGTCTCTCAATCACATTTATTCTTTTGCACATACTTTTTCCGACTTATAAACGGTAAATCCCGCTTTCTGCTATCATACTCCTTTTATATTTTCCTTTTATCGATATTATAAGTGTTTCACGCTTGCTTAATTGACCTTCATATATCGTTTTTCATTTGATATACCATTGCACTTATGGCCAGGAACGACTGTGAACCTGATCCGGAAATGTCCTTTTTGACAGTCATCCTAGCCGTCCCTGAGATTTTTATTGATGACCCTCAACTCTGGCTCCATGTGTTAGAGGCAGAGTTTGAAACACAGAATCACAAGCGAGCGTTCTCGTTACTTGTGGACTGTTGGTCGCCTTCCCCGTGACGTTCATACCCAGATACGCGATTTAATATTCAGTAACTATTCTTACACAGCCGTGAAGAAAAGAACAGTCCCTTGTATTATGATGTCAGAATCGTCATGACCGAAACTGCTGATCCGAGAGAAAGATTTAGGTCGTGAGAAGCCCTCCGCATTACTGAGAGAAATGCAGCAGCTGGCAGGGCAACTTTTAGAGGAAAAAGTCCTTAAAGAGTTATGGGTACAGCGATTACGAACCAATAATCAAGCGTTACTCGAGGTTTCTAGCCATCTTAAGCTCACAGGAACGGAAAACTAGCGGACTGTATGCTGGAACGGTACCATCCACAAATTACTGCAGTAACAGACTCGGGTGACCCCCAGACCACCGCTCCCGCCGTAGGGACACTCCCCGCGGACAGTCTGATAGCTGCTTTCGAGCTGGCTTTCAGACGTTTCTCCACTCCCAGCTTTTTTCGCTGCTGAGACAAGAGACCTTATCACAACTATGACCGACGTGAACGTCTCAGGAGCCCTTCCCCTGACCGCCCCGTTAGTCCAGCCCTATCGAAGTATTGTCGATTTCACAAACGGTTTGTGGAGAAGGCCCAAGTCGGTTGCACCTTCCCAGGTGCCAAACAGGGAAACTGATATCCCGAAGCTTTCCGACGACTAACACGGTCGGCAGCCATGATAGCAGTCCCCTGCTGCATGTTTGAGATTTAGTTTCCAATAGCCTGTTCCTAATTGACACCGGTGCAGCAGTAAGTGTCATTCCGAAGGAAGCAGGTGATGTAACGATTCCATCAGTCCAACAACTCCGTGCTGCCCACGACACTCTTATTGCTACGTAGGGCCGTAAGTCACTCGCGCTCAACTTAGGCCTAAATCGCACCTTCAGCTTGGTGTCTATAGTAGCAGACGTCCCCTATCCCATACTAGGTATTGATTTCTTTCACCTTTTCGACCTCCTGGTTGATGCACGATGCCGGAGAGTTGTGGACCGACAGACTTCTCTTTCCGTAACTGGTTCGTATTCCTCCGTGAATCACATCACGCCCCCATACGTCGAACCTCAGACCGAACACCCCTACGCAGACCTCCTTTTAGCTTACCCGGAAATGCCAAGACAGTCTGGACTCCTTCCCGTGGTGACCACCAACGTCACCCACCATATTATCACCAAAGAACCCCCAGCATTTAGCGGACCACGTTACTTGGCACTAGACAAGCTCCGCGTAGCACAGGCTGAGTTCGAACACATGCTAGAATTAGGCATAGTACGCCCCTCCAGTAGCCCTTTGGCCTCACCCCTTCACATGGTTCCTAAACCTAATGGCGACTGGCGTCCCTGCGTCAACTATAGGGCCCTCAACCAGGCTACTATCCAAGATAGGTACCCCGTTCCACATAATCAAGATCTCACTTCTTCCCTATCTGGTTGTTCTGTTTTCATCCGAATCGACCTCGTTAGAGCCTACCACCAAATCCCGGTAACTGAGGCTGACACCCCTAAAACGGCTGTCACAACTCCATTCGGACTATTCGAGTTTTTGTGCATGCCGCTCGGGCTCAGCAATGCAGCCCAAACCTTTCAAAGGCTTATGCATGAAGCAACACGCGGCTTGAAGAATGTCTACGTGTACCTAGACGATATTTTGGTCCCAAGTTCTTCAGAAAAAGGTCATATGACACACCTGCGCGCTCTTTTTGAGCGTCTTAGCCAACACGGTGTAACCAATGATCCTACCAAATGCGAATTGGGTAGGACAACCATCACATTCCTAGGTCACTAAATGTCAGCTTCGGGCATACAGCCTCTGCCTGACAAGGTGGCGGCAATTCGCGACTATTTTGAACCTAAATCTCACCGGCAGTTGCATCAGTTTTCTGGTTTGGTTAATTTTATCGCCAGTTAACCCCCACTGCGCCGAAATAATGCAGCCTCTAACAGACTTTTTACGTGGAGGCAAGCGAAAGTCCTTTTCTTTCGACATGTCACAGGCAGCGTTTACTTCGATCAAAGAAGCTTTGCCAACATAGCACTCCTTTCACATCCCGATCCCTCTGCTCCCCTGGCATTAGGGACAGGTGCTTCCGACACTGTTGTCGTAGCAGTGCTGCTGCAATTCGTCATCAGCTCATGGCAACCAATAGCTTTCTTCTCCAAGCGTCACCAGTCTGCGGAATCCCGATTGAGTACGTTTAGCAGAGAACTACTGGCAATTTATTTGGGTATCCGACACTTCCGGCACACACTCAAAATTTGAAAACAGAAGTCAAAAATATAGATTGCACGATGTATCCTGGATCATTTCGCTGCATCTTTACAAAGTGCCTACTGCAGTCGAAGTGATTATTTTTATAGCAAAATAAATGTAAATGAGTTGATCAAAAAACGCTTGAAATCAGCTGTCATCCGCACCTACTATGTAGCCTATCCGGTGATTATATTCACAACTAATCGGTTAACTAGGCCATCGATGAAAGAACCCTTGCCTATCCACGCCAAATCAAACTGCATATACCAAGTCAAATGTGAGTGCTCAGCCACCTACATAGACAGAACGGAAAGGCAGTTACGTCATCGAATGGCTGAACACATTCTAGTGTGGCTTCAGAAGACAATGAGCAACGATTTTGTCACAATTGCATCATCAACCGAGCAAAGGTCAATCAGATCATCAATTGCTCGGCATATTTACGAGACTAAACATTGCGTCAACGCAAGTCAAGCGTTCAAAGTGATCTACTCGACCACCAGTACCAAACTATTAAGATACATGAGGCCCTGTCGATCCGTGCACGCAAACCTGAACTTTGCAAGCAACGCGAACTTGTAATCAATTTATCATTGCCGTGGTAATGAGGTGTGATAATTGTTGTGTGATCATCCGATAGACATGTGTGAATGTGTGCGTCATGTGATTTTGCCTTTGTTTATAAACATTTCGTTCATTTATTTTGCTGTAAAAATAATCACTTCGACTGCAGTATGCACTTTGTAAAGATGCAGCGAAATGATCCAGGATACATCGTGCAATCTATGTTTTTGACTTCTGTTCTCAAATTTGTAACGGGGAAAAGTTGCTTCTTGTTTCACACACTCAAAAGCCAAACGTACATCGTGTTCACAGATCATACACCACTTGTGTACTCTCTCCAGACAATTTCCGATCGATATTAAGCACGCAAAATTCGCCACCTAGACTGTGTTTCGCAGTTTACTACGGACATTCGACACGTCTCTGGGGCACACAATCCCGTAGCAGACGCACTCTCACGCGTCCACAATATCGACGACTCACTGCCCATGGGCATACACCTAGAAGCAATCGCTGCAGCCTAAACAACAGATCCTGAAGTCAAGCAGTTCAGAAACAACAGCTCCCTGCATCTGGTGCCAGTGACTCTTCCAACTTCGGACGTACCTATTGTTTGCGATGTATCACAGGGCCGACCAGGACCACTAGTTCCTGCCAGTTCTCGCCTACAAGTTTTCATCAGCCTCCACAACTTATCGCATTCTGGCGTAACCGCCTCAGTGGAACTAGTCACAGAGCGACTCGTCCGGCCTTGCGTCAAATGTGACGTACGTCTTTGGGCCAGTCCTTGTCTTCAATTTCAAGGCGTTAAAATGCATCGTCCGACTAAATCTACGTGAGGGACATTCTGTGAGCTGGACGCACGCTTTCACCATGTGCGTATGGATCTCGTGGGGCCCCTTCCACCATCCAACGCCTGCGTCTACATTCTCACATGTGTAGATTGTTTCACTCGCTAGCCACAGGCCATACCCATTCCCCATCCTACCTCAGAAGAAGCTGCCCAAGGCCCCCACCTTCGGTTATTCGTCCGGAGTCGGCCCCTGTTACTCCCACTAATGACTCCCCATTACCGGTTGAAACACTAAACTCCGTGGAAGATACAGCTGCTCCCGTCAACAGGAGAAATCGACACTGCCGCGAGCTGCGACAGCCAAAGTGGTTTTCTGAATTTGCAACAGTTGTATATATTTTAAGTTTACTCTTCATATTCCACTTGTACATAGTTTAATTACGCATGACTGTGCGACCACGTGGTTATCACGACCAGGGTAGTGGCAGCCTTTATTGCGCCGGTATGTCCCCCTCAGTCGAATATCCGTCAGCGCCCCGAGGTGCAGCTTTTTTGTGTTTCCCGCCTTCCAGCTCGTCCCATCGGACAGGACTGTAAAGAATTCCAGGATTTCGCATGGTTCAAACACAAAGCTCATTGGATCATGACTGGACTCATTTGACGCCGGACGCTGGCTAATTTACGAAGGCGTTAACAACCACAGGCAAACGGAAATTTGGGATATGCCGACAACGACAGCCCCCTCCCCCCCCTTAAAAAAACAATCACCACTGCCAAGTCACAGGCGGGATCTACCCCGGTCGGATGAACTGTTAGGGATGGAGCAATTTCGCGATCGACGCACGGCGACCAGTGTGAGACATGGAGAATGGCTTGAGCGGACTTCGTTGTTGTGTTCAATCACGACGAGAAGCATGGACGACGTCTCTCGTCACCGGAGCCGACGTACCCATCACGGATCGAAGCCCAACTGCGTCGGCCTTCTAGGGGAAGACCCCTATAGTGCTATCCACAAAACACACGATTACAAAGACTAACAAACTTGTTTATCTGAACAATTACCGAATTTGGTGGCGCCAATTGCTTCGCCTGTGTACACCGTCTGCATGTCGTTGCGTTCCTCCAATACACACGTTGTCCCGCTCCAGCGTTTTCAGTTCTACTCTTCTGCGTGCTGCCGAGTATATTCGCTAACGTGTCACGAACCGAGGACGAGGGTCAATAGACTCTATACTGGAGCATGTTCTAACCTAACTTAGGAGAATCCTAAAAGAATTTTACACATGGTTTTATAGCAAAATGTGTGACCACCCTGTACATTTCTTATTTTAACCATCTGAGACATCTCTTTCATTAGTTACTGGTGGTGCAAGATGCGTAACTTACTAAGTGAAGAAATGCTAAACGTAAAATAATTTGAGTAACACCTTGTTTTGGGATTCCTGTAATTGGAATTAGACTAGTAAGCACTAGCTTATGAACAAACAGAACATCGTACACAATGAGAAGTATCTAACAGTTGTACACATTTCTACTGTTGACAAGCAAGTGCGTTTTAGAACCTCTTCCACTCTAATACCAATGTGTTGTAACTGCACGTATGTAATTAGGATACATTCAAGGCATACCTGACATTTTCTAAGAGAAGAAGTATACCTGAAATATATTCAGTTACCACCATTATTGATTAAGAGACATACACTATCGAGGTCAGCTATTCTCATGTTTTGAACAGGTAACAGTCAGTTAGTTGAACGAATACTGATCCCAGTCACCCGTTTTCTTTGTATCACATGATCGATCTCGATGTGGTAAATTTAGCTAGTTAAAAAAGTGGCGAAAATTAACTTGTTTGTCACACGAATTTACAATACCGTATTTGAACGGTAATAATTAGATAGTAAGTATCATTAATGTGTCAGAACCGAAATCGGTTCGGAGTGTATCGAAAAATCGATGCGCCATGTGAAATGTTATGGTAGAATTTTATTGCTCAATAACACAGCGTAGTCGAGATCGTTGGTAGGTTGTCGACGTTTCGGTCACCACGGGTAACCTTTTTCAAGACTGGTTTTGCAACCGAATGAAACTGGAATAATAGCTAAGAGCAAGTGGGTGTTAGTCACAGTGTGTTCGTGTGTTGGTCTGTGTGTTTGTGATGTTGTTTTAGTGTAAGGGGTGGGTGGGTGGGTTGAATCTTCGTCCATACTATGTGTCCGTGTTAGTGGGGTCATTTGAGGTCAACAAGGTGCTATGACCCGTTTTGGTGTTTATCCATCCGCGTCGTAAGTGCCATCCATATACTTGAAATCTCTGCCCCATCGTTGCGATTGAGACACGATTGGTGGGCGTTAATTGCCAGAGCCTCCGCGTAGAGACGTTCGGTGTACGTACGGAACCCACATTGGAGGATTCTTGTGTTTTCGTAGTCGATGGTGTGGTTTTCGGATATGGCATGAAGTGCGATTGCAGAGTCGCGTTCTAACTTTCTTAAAGCCATTTGGTCCCTCGGTCTGCATTTTTCTTTATTTTTGTGTTCTGCGATTCTGGTTTTGACCTGTCTGCATGTTTGCCCAATGTACTGAGCGGGGCATTCTTTGCAGTTGATCATGTAAACACAGTTGTTCTGTTCGTGTATGTGTTGAGAGGCATTGGTTCTTGTGAGATGGCGTCGCAACGTGTTATCTATTCGGAAGAAAACGCGAACACCATACGCACCAAGTACTTTCCTGATTGCCTCCGATGTGCCCGATCTGTACGGGATGCCAACGGAGGTTAGCCAGTTTACGTCCTTCTCGTCGTGTGTTGCTGATTTGTTTCTTAACACATCGGTTATTAGTTTTCGTGGGTAGTTGTTGTTTTGAAGGACCGTGTGTAAGCGTTGCATTTCCTGTTTATGAGTGACACCGTCGTTGCACAATTTGTCGACTCTGTTGGCTAGTGACGATACGAGTGCCCGTTTTATGCATTGTGGATGGGCTGAGTTAAAGTCAAGATATCTGTCGGAATGTGTAGGTTTCCTGTGAATGCTCACTGTAAACCTACGGGAGTTGTTTACTTGTAGTCGACAGTCAAGGAAACTGATGACTCTCTCAGTGCTCTCAGTCTCCATTGTGAATTGAATTGAGGTAGACTGATTATTGAGACATTGTAGAAAGTCATGCCTGTGTTCTGATTTCAGAATTGCAAACGTATCGTCTACATATCTGACATAGATTCGTGGTGGATTGTGAAATGTGGCCAATGCTTTAGTTTCGATCGAGTGTAAGAACAGATTAGCTACAATGGGTGATACAGGAGAACCCATGGCTACGCCGTCAGTCTGTCTGTACAATGATTGGTTAAATGTAAATAAGGTGGAAGTGAGGCATAGCTCAACGCCAGTGATAATATCAGTTGGATTCAATGGACATCTGTGTTCTAAGGTGGTGTCATTGATCAATATGGAGTGTAGAAATTCCAAACTGTCTTTAATGGGCACGCTTGTGTAAAGAGATGTCACATCAAAGCTCACCGCTGTTTCGTCTTCTCCTAATACGACAGACTTTAGAATGCGGGAGAAATCAAAGGCGTCATTTGTGTGACTTACCACCATTTTTTGGTACGGCTTTAGTAGTGTGCTGATGTACTTGGCTAACATATAGGTTGCACAAGGGGTATAATCCACAATTGGTCGGATAGGTGTGCCGACTTTGTGGATTTTTGGTAGTCCGTAAAATCTTCCAGGTCTGTTCGTCTTAGGATTCAAAGCAAACCATAGAGACTTCCCTAGCTTTTCTTTCAGCCCAGAAAGGTATTTGCTTATCTGTGCCTTTGTTTTGTTCAGTGTGGCGTTGGCTTTCTTTTCTTCAATTCTTTCATATGGTCCATCTTCCAAGTGTTGTCGAACTTTTTCCAGTTTCATTCGGTTGCAAAACCAGTCTTGAAAAAGGTTACCCGTGGTGACCGAAACGTCGACAACCTACCAACGATCTCGACTACGCTGTGTTATTGAGCAATAAAATTCTACCAGTAAGTATCATCTTTGTACATTATGAAATAACTAATAATATAGCCAACATAATCACATTTTGCTGAATAATGGAATCGGAAAACAGTAATTTCTTGTCGCACAACTATGAACGAGATTTTTTCCTAGTAAAGGCCGACTGATTTTTCTTATTCACATCTGTGTTTGTTATATCATGAAAGTTCGTACGAACGACATTTTATGAAAAAGAGAGTCATCGTTGGACTTTTTGGCTCATCGTTGAGTTCATTGATTATTCTCATTTTTGACCTGACGTGGCTGTTCTAGGCTGTCAGCGCTTTCTAAGGCTAAGCTGTACAAAATTCACGTTTTATTAAGCAAATAAGAGGGCACAGGAAACTACGCATTAGTAAATGAAAATCAAATTTGTTGATTAGACTAGTCATTAGAGGGCGCACCTCATCTTACAACCTACTTACTAGCTCATTCCTAATGGGCGAATATTGCCCTTCGACTCCGCACAACCACAGGCGTACTGTATCGACCAAAATTTACGAGTCCTGATCAGGTTGAAGTCTACCCAACGATTGACTGCTCGATCCACTGAATGATTAACTTCACGCCTTCTGGATAGAGCTTCGGAACCTCAAAGCAAAGCATGGCCCAAATCGATGCGGAACCCAAATCAAAAACAAGGCTGCTACGCTAATTTTACGCAGAAGTTACAGCCTACCGCATCCAGCATAGCTTGGCCTTCTTGGAATCGACGGATTGCTTGTTATAGTTCAAAATTAGAGCAAAAAGGTGATGAAGTTACTCCGAAAGGATGCGCCATCATTTGATACTCGAAGAGTTTGGCAGCTAGGTCTCCTTTTGGCCACCACAGGAACTGAAGATCCCCTCGGTCACTTTCGGGTACCTTCAATTGCATGAATATTTCCTCCACATCAGCTGCTACGGCAATCCGACCTTTCTGAAATCGCAGCAATATTCCTACTAGTTCGACAGTCGTGTCAGGACCTCGATATAGTATATCGTTTAACGATCGCCCTCTGAGTTTTGCCGTACAGTCTAAGACTACTTGCAATTTACCAGGCTTTCGTGGAATGAAAACCCCTGTGGTGCGGCAGGTACCACCTTGGTTGGTATCCAAGCCCCAGCTACTGCTCGAAGACGGCTGCTATTTACCCTTTCTCTGAAGACTTTTCCACCGATTATGTATATTTTGACACACGACTGTTCTTCATGAGACAGTCGCCTACCCAAATGCCGCAATCGTGCGAGAGCGGACGCATAATTACCGAGCCCTGTCTTTGCACCTTCCCTCTAAGGCAGGGGAACCACGAAGTGGCCACCTAGGAACTGCGTGCCTGATTCCACTTCGCGTCCTCTATCGACAGGCCCTTATCCAAGGACTGCCCATCTGCGGAATCCGCGTCGTACATCTCTGTCAGTTGATCGGTTAACCCAGAACAGCTTGTTGAAATACAGTTGACAGAACTCGACTCATAAGCTGAGTAGTTCGAAGGTCCGAATACCACCCAACCTAACAAGATGCGTACAGCAAACGGGTGCTTCCGACCTCCGAGTTTCTGGTCCAAACCCCAATGGCTTCCGGTATGTCACATCCGACCAGCTCCTATACTTCTCCATCGCTCTATTCAACCGGCAAATCAGCAAGGCGTGACCGTCGCTTTATTCTCTCGGACCCCTTACTAACCGGTCTGGCCACGGGCAGTTCTCTGACTAATATGTCTTGTTCCACACTCACGGATTGCTTTTCACCCGTCTAAAATACTTGAAAGGTGTCACTAATTGAACTAGTTACGGAGATCCCGCTAACCGTTTTTATTGTTATCTGGCCGCTTCGCAGCTCTAGGCCCTAACGAGGATCGTGTCGGACCAATTGTCCAGCAGAGCGTACCCACTCACGATCTGGCTTTTAGTTCTCAGTTTTACTAGAATCAAACTCAAAGATACATGACCATCTTGAAATCTCGCTGAAGCGCAGAAATTCCCACTGGCTCCGGGTGGTGGAGGTTTGACACGTGGCTCGACTATGTGCAGCAACTGATGGTGCCGGCCTAAACAACCTTCAAAGTATCACCTGGTTCTTGCATTACAATCACTCGCTCGATGACTTCCTTTAAGGCAGGCAAAACACAAACCATGTTTCCGCGCCTTCTCCCAACTTGCCCACTTACCCCCTTCGTCACGTGAATGTCTAGCTGTTGCAATTTTCCAACTGGTTCCAACTCATGCCTCGTAAATCTAAGAATTCTGAGATGTTTTATTACCGACTGCATAAAGTGGCAATTGATAATTCTCGAAGGAATTATACGTTTTGCCAAACAACTAAGTGATATCAAGAAATTATCCACGGTGAACAATTTATTTTACTGACGAACTGCGAAGTCTGCCGACTTTACAGCCCACGGATTAATTACACTGAGTGGTAGATTTTCCTCTCCTGAATGTGAGCAAAATTCATTGTTTCACAACCGTTCACCCCGGGTTCGAGTCCCCGTGGGGGCTCGGTGGATGTGCACTGCTGATGATTCCCAACAAGGATGAAACAGCTGTACAGTGCTTCCATGGTTTTCAAGGGTGAGGTGAGCGTTCAAGCTGCATGATGAATCATATTATATACAAATAAGAAAAACTTGATCCAGGTAAGGCCACAGTTTTGTCAGCAACTC
This sequence comes from Fasciola hepatica, assembly GCA_948099385.1. Classification (NCBI taxonomy): domain Eukaryota; kingdom Metazoa; phylum Platyhelminthes; class Trematoda; order Plagiorchiida; family Fasciolidae; genus Fasciola; species Fasciola hepatica. Next base: position 13,667,103 of record CANUEZ040000019.1, read on the forward strand.
TCGGAATGGAAAACCTATTCCATTCCTGATACTTGGATTTTACGTGATTCTCAACAATGACCCTTGCCCTCGGTCATTGTGACTCATGCATAGTCCACAGATAGCGATGGACTGTTTCCCGCGTAAGTGAATGAATTTCGTTCACAATCAGCCACAGACACCACTACCCTCCCCCCCCCCCCTACCTGATTAGGCCAAGGCTAACAGACTGGTGAGCAGTTTGACCTCACAAAAGCTGCCGAAGGCTGGTTCACTGTGTGTCCTATTGCGGCCCATGACGAAGAATATTGTCGTTCGAAGCAATCAAGTATCTCGTTTGCTTATCAGCAAGTTCGGCGTAAATAAAATCAAAATGTTTATAGTAACCTTCATCTGTGACTCGAAGCACACAAAGATATGCCTAACCACGAAAGGAAGAATGGTCAATTTATGGAAAAATCTCCGTCCAGTTTCATGAAATGGAATTAATCGGTGGACCGTGAAAGCTGTAGACTTCGATGTTAAAAATTTTGTTAGACAGTAATGTCAGATTTTACTAACAAACATAACCATAATAAGAAACTGAGATTATCATTTATGATCTCGTATTATGAGTCAGTCAGCTTTCGTCAGATACTCTATATTGCCACTAATGATATGCTTAATCCTCCGTTGTTTGTGATGAAATGGGACAAAAGAATGTTATCATGTCAAATTTCAGAAGTCCCACTTAGTGGTACCATGTTTGCCGTCAACATGGAAATCGATGTGTTGTATTCTGAGTTTGTGTAACACCTGCAGATTGTCGGATATATTACTCAATTTGGACGAAAAACCTTTGATGAACATGTTGGTGGAAAATAGGGACAGTCTGTCGTTATGTATGAAGAACCATACAAGATACTTATACATGTAGTAAGAAGGATTCCACCTAATATTATGGGCTACCAGGGACAGATAATGTGGAATATGGAATTCGAATAACTATGAAAACAATGTAATGACATTACTAACCAGGAGTGCGAAATAAAACAGTAGTTTTCGAATTATTTAACTATTCCACTGATTAATTATTTGTGTATATAAATAAATACTGGTCCATAAAATACCTTCAAGTTAGTCAGACGACCAAATGAGCAAGTTTTCAAACAACTTCATGATAATTATCATGATAATAGACGCGTGAAGCTGATAGTTGCAGTTTGGAATATCACACAATAGAATATATTAGTAAATTGTAAAAGTGGGAGATTGTGCAATCCATCAATGGAAGAACCAGTATACCGGAGACTATTTTTTAAATGACGATTAGTTGTTTAGGGCTTGTAGTTAATGAGAGATTTTAGAGATCATCCTTCTCGGTGGGCAATGGTCAACCGATTAGACCATCGTTCATCGATCCACCGCTAAACAGGAGAACGAAGTGGAGTGTCACTGATATGATTAGCAATTATCGGTAATAGCATGCTTAAATTTCGCACTTTCCAGCAGTTTGTATATGTGATGGCTGTAACAGATCGGCATAAAAGGATTTATTTCGTTCCTTGTTGTTAAGATGTTTGATATCACTCGTTATGTTGGAAACAGTGTTCACTACGATCAGATCTTAGCACATTCTGTGTGGTGCCGTCGATCCCATGACACTTCAATCCGTCGAGCATCTCTTAGCCTTTGTGACACATGATTGATTAGTATTGTCCTAATAATCACGTTGATGAGGTCACTGCTTACTGGGCCTTCAGACCATGTTACTGCGACCGCTATGAATGTAAACCGTTTTCGGGATCACATACGAAAGGCTGGTTAATTATGAACTAAGGGGTGTGACGACGGTGAGTCAATGCACGTTAACTGACATCTGTTAGTGGGCTCGCCACTAAAATCGTTCCCATAAGAATCTACGGACTGGCTCACGCGAACAGTAAAGCCGTGCAGCTGAGATAGTGAGCTCACCGAAATTCATGTATTGTGTGGTCTTATCAAGTCACGAATCCTGTCCGTAGATTGAGACAAAGAGCATTCGATCTGTGAACGGTGTTATTGCTATCACGGAAGTAACACCGGTGACCGACATACGAAATTCCATTCTCATCTCAAGTACTGAAGCGTTTTACAATTATTCGGCTGATGAGGCATGACAGTTGAAGTGGAAGGAGGTGTCAAGTTGCAACAACTAACCTGCCCTCTGATGCAGTGGGTGGGGTAGTGATGGTTTGACTGATCCAGTGAGTAAAACCCGCACCAAACTGATGTGCACATCGAAAACGAAATGATTTGGCAATTGATTACACCAATCAACAAAGTTGGTTTTCATTAAATATAATTGAACCAATGGAACAGTTAGTGAGTGAGTAGCAGATTACATTTCAGTCATGTGATTCATCATGCAATGCGAACACTTAAACCACGGAAAACTACGGAAGCTCTGCACAGCTGGCGTGACTTGACTTCGTCCTCGTCACGTGCACGACATTTTAAGTGCGCCAATGTAGCAGTGCCTTGTCAGTCCATCTGCAAATCATCACATTCGACCTAGTTTTTGCAATTTCTATATAATTCGGACCTCTTTTCCCAATTACTCCGAAGTAATAGCAAAGGCAATCGGATACTTCCTCTTATAACAGAAGATCATTGTCCTAATTCACTCGTGGCAGGCTGGATTAAACAGTCTATAGAAAAATCCCAACTCTAAAGTATACCAGCTAACGGGCATAAAAGGATGGTGTTTTTGTGAAATAATGAACGGTGAAATTCGCATATAGAGGAATCAGTGTTAGTGGTTCGTTTTTAGATAATGACATTGGTATTTCCAAATGGCCGTACCTACACCTTTGTGTTGCAAGACCATCAGTGGTTCACTTGTTCACGGGTAACGAATGTGCTTCGATCAGCGTATAACTTGGAGACAGCCCCATAAGTTACCGTTGATTTCCATCATGGTTCGTTACGAATCTGCGGTTTAGATTCATTGAGGTGCTGATAAATCGAATTCCATGATTTGCGTTTCTCTTATTTCTTCAGAGAATGTATTGTTGGCACGAGGAGCCTGAACCGTATGTTTTTGGAAAATCCACATCGAAAAGTCGGACTCCGCGAGCCGGAATCGGACCGGCGACCCTCCGCATACCGGGCAGATGCTCTACCAGCTGAGCTACCGTTTATTTCTGTCAAAGTATAAGTATGCAGACATACTAGCTCGAAAATGTTGTCAGTGGTCCGACAATCCCAACTGAACTGGAAGCGAAAGACAACGAGTCGTTAAGTGTTCAATGATAGTATTATCCCTACAGTTTCCCGATAATGAAACTGAAGCTCATTTTAACTGTAAGTTAGTCATTTTATTCCACTGATAACCAGACAAACGTGCTTAGCTTGAGTGCAATGGAAGGAGTGATATAGAATTGTATCTCAAAATTAGGAATAAAGAAGGACTGCAAGAAATTTTTCGCATTTACCTCTGTCGGTTAGTATGCTGTACGAAATGCTGAAAACCGCGGTGTTGCTTCATGTTCATAGGCTTTCGATCATCTGTTTCTGTGGTCAGGGAGAAAAATAATTTTCGATAACATCATGTTTTAGTCTGCCAGGTTTCGGCAGCTTCTCAATGTGCTAAGTCTAGCAGGCCTACGTAAACAGATTTTATTTTATATTTATTGTTTGAATGTTTCATTCTCTAACTCCAACTAGTGAAATAAGCCTCCCAATGTGGTACACAGTTCTCTTTCTTCAATACAATATTAAGGAGCTTTTGGTTAGCTCTACCTTCTGGGTCCCGTTTTGAAAAGGCGATAACATGTTCAACACCTAATATTTTGTCGTGGATTATACACGTACCGAAAATCACATTACTCTATTTATTTGTACAGTCCATGACTGTTCTAGTCTATGAACGTGGCATTGCAGTTTTGCTGATTTATATGCTCTTATGAGTGTTATAATTAATTGTTAGTTATGAAAATATGAAGATAAGATCCTGTCTTCATGGGCGTCAAATACAAGTCGATTGATGATAAGAAGTACTGCCAGTCCAACGGTGTGACGAAATAGTGCCAGCTGGACGGTCTTCGATTCGTACTCCATCACCGATATCGTCTGAAAATCGTCACTGTGCTCGGTACAGCCCCCAATTATCAGCTAATCGCTCCCTATCACCCATCACCACGGGCGGGTTGATCTGTAGACAGCTATTGAATCGCCATTTTCACGTCAGTTTCCGCTGCCACCATGTCAAACGCCAGGTCTTCAATAAAAGCGTTTTTTTTATTTTTACTTCATACAATAAAGAAAACTCGATCAATGCTTAGCAAACAGTGGTTTATAAAGCCCCATGGATCAGTCAGATTACTTGATTAGAATGTACCAAACAAAAGTCATTTAGGGACTAATCCCTAACTCAACATTCATGTGGCAAAATAAAAATCGTATCAAACACAATATCAGTATTGAGTAATCCCTGTTCTGGGCAATCTGCTGTATATGGGAACTACGCTAGGAGTGCGTGATTCACTGAAAGCAGGCGACAAAGCTCCAAGCGCGAATTGGCCGTGGCCAAAAGGTGGTCATGATGGAAGTTAAACCTTTAGGACCTGGGTTCGATTCCTACCATCACGGTTCACTTCACCATTTGACATCATTTCGCTGGCCTCGACACCCCCCCCCCACTAGAAATGCAGTACTTTGTCGCAAAATAAGTGGAGAAGGTGGAAAGAGTTTTATTTTGAATTCTTCCAAGGAAGAGGACAAGAAATAACGCAGCCGAATACAGACTGTACTCAGTGGAATGTAAAGTGCAAGGAATTTGTAATGCTTCCTAACATATAAGTTTGCAACTCATTTGCAGTCTTCACATTTGCCACAGCCTAAGTGAAGTTTAGGACTCATGTTATTTCGTGGCTCACTGATAAACAATCTTTCGGACATTCTTATTTATTCCGTTCGGTCACTGAAGCAATTCTCTTGTGAAACCGAATCATCATGAAGAATGACCGGCAGCAGTCAAACGTTTATCATCGAGGACTTTGGACAATACCGACCCGGGTTCAATTCCCGTGACCTTCGGTCACTTTCGCACACGGCAGCCTTTCATTGGTCAAGGCACCCTTCCTGAATTCTTGTACATTGTTGTATGGCGGTCCAAAAGTGTACTTGTGGCGAGCAGCAACAGCCATAGTAAAACTTAGATACAGAGTCGTGGACTGAACACCAGACAGACCGGATGATATTCCAGTCTGACCGATTGTGGCGATGACGAACTCACTGTACCAGGTAGTAGCACTGCGGCTGGTAGGACTCTTGAGACCCATTCGCTAGATACTCGTCGAACATAGTTTGCCGGATAGTTTCCCGTGTTTGTCCATCATACAGCATGTAACCCTACTCAAGAAAACCATGATGTAACTTGATGTAGCATCGTTATTGACAAATGTGCCCCAACTAGAAACAGTGGACAATCAGTGTGAATACATTCAAGCGTGCATAACACAGAATGGGTACCAGTAGAAAGATGGAGGAGTTGTTGCTCCTTTGTACTCTCAATGTTCCTTTTCTGTTGTATGAGTGTTTCTACCGCCATCAAGACGGCTTCGCCATGGGTTCTCGCAACTATTCCTCTGCTAGCGAGCATATTCGTTGCGAAATCAGGAAGTTGGAAAATTGAGAAGACTATAAAATGTTTAGATTATTATTTCCGACAAATAGATATTTTCTGTATATTGAATGAAGACCGTAATGTGTCACATATTATTAGAAAACATCAAGCGTGCTCATATCTATTTTGATTTCACGATTGAAACAGAAGCCCAAAGTCAACTAGCTTTCCTCAATATGCTGATCACCAGCAGGTGGATACCCTGAACGAAAACTTTACAGAAAGAAGAATTGGGACGGCCAACACAAACTTTCACAGCCGTGTGCCACTGCGATATAAGAGGGATATAGTATGGTGTCTATGAACTGCTAAGCCCGTAACATACGCTTATAGGGTGCTCTGGAAGACAAACTGAAGCTCATAAAGCAAATACTGCAAGAGAACAGCTACCTAGAAAAGTTTATCTTGAAGGATATGGAACCAACTACACCCGCACAGTGATATGCTTTTGTCTCAAAGAGGGAACTTTTCTTGAAAGTGGCTTCCAAATGAGATACGCACACGGAACGACTAATGAGATCCCCTGAAGCAATTGTGAACTCAACACTCTCAGATGAAAAACTGAAATGTGAGTTTTCCACTTCGTCGATGATCCTAATGCAAGTGACGAACCGGTTAAATGAGCTGGCTTCATCCATGATTATCTATTCGTTTAAGAGCTTGTATGGGGCATCTTACACAGGGCGTACCGCCAGACTACTTCCGGAATTGGCTGAGTCACGGAAAACAGGCCCAATCAAGTTTTTTTCTTAGTCACCCAGTCAATAATGGTCATAAGATCTGCTCGAATGACTCATTCAGTGTCGTGTATCGTGTTCCCCCCAACCGATCAAAGGTAGTCCCACTGTAGACTCTGGCCACGGCTGAAGCTATCGCCATACGTCTACTAAGCCCGGATTTGTGCTTACAAAAGCAACTACTTCAGGCACTTCAATTAGCTTGATCAAAGAAGGAGCATCAGAGGTGAGAAATGAACTCTGAAAGCCCCCTATCGGTAGTCGATTCAGCATCACTACACACTAACTGACAAACACTACACCATTTCCCCCCACCTCACACAACTACGGCAAAATTGACCATCAGTACAGGCAGCGGCCAATCAAATGCGTACCCGTCAGTTGTGATATGTGAGAGCAAGATTAGGAATAATCGGAAACAACGGTTCGCTGTCCAATGTTCTTTTTCTAATGTACAATAAATAAGAAAAGAATTCAAAAGTGTGCAATACTCTTCGGTAAGGTCATCAACAAGGTTCAAGAACGGGCATATTAACAGCTATTTGGTTTAAATGCCTACTGGTCACGGAAACATCATCCGAATAAAAAATATGATCAAATAGTCACCCTATCTGATTAAGCACAATAACTCCAGAGGGTCTTAATTCATTTCTCTGATTGTGAACTCCATCAGCTGATTCCATACTCAGGACTCGAGTGGTAAGTAACTTGGCAGGACTCTCGCCTGTAGTCGAATAAGCAGCTTTTCGGTGCGGCTTTAGGAAATGGTCAACACTCTTGTTTAGATCATTTAATGGATTGGGGCATGCAGCGTCCGGAGAAAATTCTCAGCTGCCCCGCTCGACTGTAGATTCCCAAGTGGTGGCAACTCATTGATTTTGAACAAACGATCATCTTCTTGGCTGAGAAATGACGTCCAGTGTAGGTAACGAATGCATGCGTGCATTCCCGACTGAAATTCTTGCGGAGTGGCGAAATGGTAAACTCTGTTTGGAGTCGTGGTGAAACAGAATTCCGATCAAAGAGGGTATGAATCGGTAGCCAACCAGCAAAAAATACCTCCGTGAAAGTAGTACATTCATCTCTTGGGATAATACTTCGCTTTATCTTCTAAATGCCTAGAATTTTCTGTTCCTGAGGACCTGTGAAATCTTCCACATTGCGTAGGAGTTCCTCGCAGAGGAAAGGAATTTTGGTGACAAGAACTTTTTGAAAACTGTTTGACTCCGGCTTACTTTAATGTGTTATGAATATCTGGCCCAAAAGTGAGATTTCCTAAAGCTGAGCGTTATTTTGTCATAAATTGACATTTTATGTTTTCGAAACTAAAAAAGAAAAGTTTGAGAATGAGTACCTATGGTGATTCAGCCGCTGTCACACGTGATACGGCCAGGTACAGCTTCGTAGTAACGCACGCGGATGGACCTCGACCAAAACTACACAACCCTATTACAATGCGAGCTTTTTTGGACCGTTTGTTCGATTTAATCCTTTCAGTCGCGAGACTTTCTCCGATGGCATAGAAATTATCATATCCAATGTGCTTTCTGGGATTATTCTTCACCAATTATCCAGCACCCGCGAAATGTGTACGCGTGAGACTCAAGTCGGTTTCAGACCCGCTCGGGGTTGTATCGACCACATCTTTACTCTTCGGCAAATCTTAGACCCCAGACGCATCTTCCGTAGGCCCACCTTCTGTGTCTTTCTTGATCCGAAAGTGGGGTTCGATTCAGTCGACTGCTCAGTTCTCTGGCGCTGACTCCATTGAAGATTGTGCCAGAGAAATTTATTTCTTTTTTCCAATGCTTGTATGCAAACAGCTGAAGCCGAATTCATGCTTACGGCGATCTTTCAACCAAGTTCACCATGGAAACTGGTGTTCGTCAAGGTTGCCCTCTTTCATCCCTCCTCTTCAGTTTAGTCATTGAATCGATTCTAGAGATAGCCCTATCCTCGTGTGACAACAACGGCATCGACCTTTGCTCAAGCTACTTGACTTGGAATACTCGGATGATATTGTTCTTCTGAGAGAAAATACAGGCAGGTTGCAAGCTTTCTTAGACAGTCTTAACAACAGTGTAGGAATGTTTGGAATGTCTTTTGAATTTTCAAATAGTAAAATACTGCTATAGGACTGGGTTGGCGCTAGATCAAGCCTCTTCTTGGCAAGGGAAGATTTATCTGAAGTAGATAAATTTTGTTATTTTGGAAATCACATCTCACCAGGTGGACTGATAACGGATGAAGTGTTATGGCGTCCACAAAGGCGCTTTAAGCTTTTGCCATCCTCAGTCATTTGTGGTGCCAGCGTGACATCCGATTGTCTTTGAAGGGTAGAGTGTACACTGCGGTGGTTAGATCAGTTCTATTATAGTGCTCAGAAACATGGCTGTTAAGGAATGAAGCTAGACGAAGACTGTCGGTGTCTGAGCATCCATTTCTCGGTAGCAGTGCCCGAACATGGTAGGAACACTATATCAGCGATACTAAGGTTAGACGTAAGATGTTGGGAACCAGAGGTCAGTCTCTGGATCAAGTACTGAGTCCAAACAAATTAATGTGGCTGAGACATGTGTTACTCATACTCCTCGATAGACTTCCTAGGCGTATGCTGTTCTCTGAGGCAGGTAGTGGTTAGAAGGTAAATCGAGGTGGTCAGTCCATGATATGGTAAGAAGGTATGAAAACCTTGACCAGTGGACTTAGTCAAGTAGGATACGCTAGATCTCCGGGTTGGGGTTCACATGGCTCACTTTCCAGATGGCTGGACACATTAATTGATATGACTGGGTGATGCGGCCAGCTATACAGTTACATGCAAACTTTTTCCTTGACTGTATGATTTCCGTTTCTTACCACGTTTAAGCTCTTCTTTATATCGTACATCTCTGTTTTGCCCTTGACTCGATAATGATGGAAGTTAGCAACTGAATCGAAGACACAGAAGTGAGAGATTCATGGTTCAATTAAATAAACTGAACAGTTATCATGGATGAAATCAGTAAAGGTTGAAATTAATAAATTTCGTAATAAGCACCTACATAGACTCGTGAACACAGAGCCAAGCCCAACTGAATCGGAGTGCGTGCGTGAAATGGAAAACTACAGATAAATCCTAGGAGGACAATGCTCCACCACTTTAGTGCTATTCCAAATCACCTACCATCCTGGGGTTAACGTAATTAGGCATATTTTCATGTGCATTATTCTCAATGAAGGAATTCCGCCATTAGGGAAAACGACCTCCAATGGGAAGAATGTTCAACTCGAATAGAAGCAACTGTTCGGCACAGGAGCTGTCCCCTTTTTTCCTATCAATACAACCCACCGAAGTCCATCCATGATACAAAGGAATAACAGCTTCAAAAAGCAAAGGAATATTGAAAGTATGACGGATACGCCTTCTAATGCCCAATAAAGTTCTCTGGAGAAGATCCTGTCCAAGTACGAGAGACGTGTTGCACAAATTTGGCCAGTAATCCACAAAATGAGGCTAATATATTTACGGTGGACACATCTGAGTTTATTGCAAACTAGGATCTGCATATGCCCTTGGAATCTGTTGATGATCTAATGAAAATCGAATGGCAGTTGGTCTCCAAGGGCAGCCGGGACAGCTTGATGGGTTCATATAACTGAAACTCTTCATTCCTTTCCTATTATTGTCCGTAATCAGCAGATGAACGTGATGAAACTGTTCGGGTTGTGCTAATCAAAATCATGCTTGCCAATCTTGTAAAAGAGTGCAGCCTCAGAAAGAGAAAAATAGCACTCGATGTTGATCTCTTATTCAATCTAATTGGAGTTGCACTATATTTTAAGTACCACTGACTTTCCTGTATGCATAATATCAGACAAAAGACGACACTCAGCACGGTTCACTTTAAACTTATAACTATGCCTATTATTTTGAAAATTTCCCAGAGGTCACAGAATCGTACGCTGTTTTTGCGGATCATTCGGGATCACTTCCGATTTGACGTTCTCATGCACCTATGCAAATGCATTGGCTCATACCGGGATTGGTAAACGATTTCCCAGGGTTGTTTTGAAATATCTTACTGAAGCTGTTCACTTTTCAGACTTCATCGCGTCTGCTATCGGAAGAGTCGGACAATGCAAATTGGGCTTGCTAATGTCATAATATACCTTATTTTATTACGCGGCGTTTTTCACTTGGTTACGCGGTGCCGCCGATTCGAGTAATAAGAGTTAATCACGGAAATTGTTGGGGTATTCATCTCGTCATGTAGTTTGAGATTTTCCGTCAGATCATACCCTGTTTGCACAGTAATTTTGTGAGTGTAATGTTGGGGCTTTGGCAGTACAAGTGCTCATTTAATCAGCGATCTAAGTTCCCTACTAATAGTACTCCAGCTTTCGGGAACTGATCACCTTCGATTGGGAAGTGTTTTTATGTGGTATTTAATTGTTTTGAATAAATGGCATGTTAACGATATTATTAGTATAATCAAACACACAAAAACAACCTTCTTGAGGTTGTGAAACATGATTTTACCACATTTCCTATTGACCGGATAATGACCGTAGAGTAGAACGTGCGCTAGAGTGGGTCACAGTAACCGATGCAAACGCGTTGCCAGGGCTTTGAGAACATCGACCACGCGGTTCACTTTAACTGTCGTGTAGTTACTACATGATTATCAATACGGCACAAGATTTTTCAGTGCTGGCCATCAGAAAGTTTGTCGACAAAGTGACTTCAGCTTCTCAATGCCAAATCGTCCAGAATGGAAATCTTCTCAGGCTGCTGAGAGTGAAGGTTAGGCACTATGGTTCTGTCATTGAGACGTAGAATACCGTCGCATTGCGTTATTCGTAATCGACTATACATGTGATTTCTACCATTCCACAGTATATTACGATCTTACGCACTTGTGGGCAATACATGAAATATTAGGATACGTTGTGTGCCACGTTCGTGTTCTGATTCCGTAACACAGCACACGGTGTAATATCGCACGCGAGTAACAGAAATTCCCTCACAACTTTTTTAGAACTCCGGAAATTGCATTTAGTATCGCCTGGCCATCGTAGTCAAATATAGCCAATGATTGCCTTGTCGTATTGTAGTAAACACAATGAAATAAACTGATAAGACGTATTGAAATCGCTCCAACCCAGAATTACTCGAACGAAAGTGGTAAGAAGACCAAGGCTGCGAAATAGCACGTCAGTTGTGTTGCAGAACTGGTTTGTATAAATGCTAAATCAGAGAAGATTATTGGTAGACTCGAAGATGACCGATCACAGGGAGCTTATGTCGTACTTGTCCGCGGTGATACTGATTGGTTGGGGCTGATCCGCGTGCGTGACTACGAAGCTGTACCTTGGCGTATCACGTGTGACGGCGGCTGTATCACCACAGCTACACACATCAAGCAAAGGTGTGAGGCAATTAGGATGAGGTTGATAGTGAACCTTAGTTGTGGTATGCTTGAAAATTAAGAGAAGTAAATTAAACGCACATTTAGAGGGGGCCATGACAACGGAAGACACGCAAAAACGTTGCAATAGTTCTCTGAGTCTATCATCGTGAGCTGTCTGTGTGAGTGTATGGATGATCACATCATCTTGATGACATTGGACACCTTGGAGTCCCGTCTAGTGACATTCAACCTTGTTTATTTATTTAACACACGTAATCGTTTATCTCAATTCGCGCAGCCAAGCGCGGTGGCAACTTGACCGTTGCCCATGCACGTTACACGCACTCTTTTCCAATATCCGATAAATACTAACCCCACCCCACCGACCTTTTTCTCCTTCTCATGGGTTGGGGGAACATTGACTTGGTGATTGTGATGATGTAGAGCGAGGCACCACTGTAACGGACAGGTGGTCCACTAGAAGCAGGAAAGACTAGCACATGTGCTTGACAAGGTTTAACCAACCTTACACCCTCAATGATAGTATTCATAACAGACTGAAGGATGGCTGGAGAAGTTTTTAATTCAAAAGGTAGAAACTTGTTTGTAAAGAAACCACATGGAGAATTGATAGTAGTGAACTCAGCAGCACTCTCAGGTAAAAGAATTTGATCAGAGCCATGAAAACGAGACTGTATATCCTTTGGTTCCACAGTAGTGTATGTACTTTGACGAAGCCCTACATTCAAGATGGTTCACTGATGTGATGTCCGGCTTCAACATTTACACGGACCGTCGATCGATTCTTGCTCAAATTCTACATTTGCTTGCTCCCGTGCACTTTACCTTTTACTGTGTACAATACTATACAGTTCTATTGTTAGTCTGTCGACTTCTATGCACAACAGACTACCACGGACTAGGTGCCATTGTACTTCGGGGGTATCGCGGCCTTGAGCTATGGAAGAGAGGTAATGTAGCTAAGCAAGCACACAGATAATTTTCTACATTCGGGAAATCCACACTTCTGGGCTGGCTTCCAAAGACAAGGTGCGACAAATTTCAGTTTATATATCAGCCTGGAGATGACTGAACTTGCGTGTGTGAACTCATGAGCAAAAATTATTGTAGATGAACATAACTAATCAGTGCCAAGCTACAGACAGTTTGTACATTGTTTGATGTCACAAGGTTGTTCGTTGTTTGTCTGCTTGCTGTAAGGACGACTGCTATCCGCCAATTGAAAAACGCCCATTTGACTGCTCTGCTTGCGGGCAGGGTCGCTCTAACACAAGCGTGATCGACATTGTTTCAGTACCAATCGTCCTTTACGTATCCCACAGACTTTTACCGTCTTTTGGCAAACTGAAGCGATATTCAACCTTGTTTATTTGCTTCACACATTGTTTATCTGAACTCACGCAGCCAAGCGTGGTGGCCACCTGCCCGTTGTCTGTGCACGCTACATGCAAGCTTTTCCAACATGCGCTAACCACTCTCTCCCCACCGATGTTGTTCTCCTCTCATGGATTGTGGGAAACATTGCTGTGGTGACCGAGGCGGGGTATCATGGAGTACTACTGTAACGGACAGGTGGTCCACGTGTAATGGGAATGACGAGAGAACGCACGTAATATGGAACCAGCTTGGTTAGATTTACATGACTTTACTAACCGACGAAACTCTAGGCTTGCTACCCGTTTCATAGACCACTCTTGGAATCTGCTTGGTACCTCGTAATCCGGAGTACAGAATTGTTGAATCCAGCGTATTACAAATTTCTCCAGGTCGTCGAGTATCGGTAAACCATATTATGAAATTCCGTCGGCGGTAGTTCACTTTTGTAACCACTTTTTTCCGAGTTTTCACTGCGTTGGTTTCCTTTTTTTGTTCTTCGAATTGTTACAACTGGTCCGAATAATCCCACAGAGCATATGAACAAAAACACAAGGTGGCGAACAGACTCGTTTTCAGTGCTTCATAATCCTGTCATTACCTCACGTTTTATATGAATGATGTTAAATGAACAGAACAAAAATGAAGATAAGGCAATGAGTCTAAATTAAGTGGTGGAGAGGAGATCAACTTTCACATACGTGATCTAGATCCATCTCTGGACCGCGAGTCGGTGTGGTCGATGTCATTAGTCTGATGGACGTCTCTGTGGCGTGTTTGGGGGTACGCGCTGGGCCAAGGGAGCTTCAGCGCTTGCACGAAATGCTTTTGGGCGTCTAACTGTGGATGGTGCAGAGGAGATTTTTGTTCTATTCGCTTAACATTGATCATGTAAAATGTGGCGTAATGTCACGATTACAAATCTCTGAAAACGAGCTTGTTCGCCACCTTATGTTATTTCAGTTTATTGAATCATTTGCTGAATGAGCGACCCAAAAGTACTTGACACTGAGGTTAATGCGCTTGCCATCCCTTTTCCACTGTCCAGAGAAAGTAATCCTAGGGCTTGTTATGCGCAGCTAGAATCAACTTTTGATTTGCTCAGCGTGACTACGGAAAGTAGTGGGTTTTACTACGTGGTCGCAGTTCTTCCTCTACACATCATTGACGAAGTGCAAGATGTGTTGGAATCAGAAGAACCCAACCCTTACGAAGGCATAAAAGCAGCAGTCATCAGCCGGATTAGCGTGTCTGACAAACAGCGAACAGTTCGTTTGTTCACGGACACTGAGTTCGAAGATCACAAACCTTCACAGTTACTCCGGTACATGCGCACTCTCTTGGGAACTAATAAGATCGATATGGCTTCAACATCTTCCCAGAGGTATGTGGATACACGCTAAAAGAATATTAAATAATTCCGCCTTTGGTGTCACAAATAACTAAACGAACAACATTACCTGTGGAAAGGATGTTTACTAAAAAGGTGTTCTGATTAAAAATGATGTCCTAATATTCATTTGGTTAGGTGTGAGTCAAACACCATTGCGCTAATTGAGATTATGTAACTCATGCTGTACTTAGTATGTCAAGAGTGGATATCAAATTCGTTTAATCGGTTGTCTCTTTTCTTCATCATTATCCAGTCTACGAACGGAGGTGGTCATATCCCGTCTCGTATACTATACCACTCAGCGGAAAGTGTGCCAAACCGTTTACCATAAGAAGTACGGGTTTATCTCAGGCTTAGCTGTGTTCCTTTCGAGAAAGCAATCTACTATGCACTGTGTGTACTATCTGGTTTTTTTCGGGGTGGGAAAACCTCAGTTGTTCCCTAAGGAGTGGATTTAAAGTAAGTTTAGGGATTCGCACTATGCGGATAACAGATAGGTCGCCATAGTATCATATCTGCGTACATTGCATGACAGTTCGTGGTCCAATTACTCGGCAGAATGTCTTCTGTCTTGTAACTACAATCAGTTTCAATATGCACTTTGCGTGTCCACAGGGGGACGTCTCGAAAAGCTTGCCCAGATGGCTGACAAAATTAGGGAAACCTATCAGCCAAAAGTCAATCAGGCGATTTCCTCACAAACTGAGTCTGTTATTGCCTCTTAAACAGCCACTGTGCACGATCTTGTGAGAAAGGCCGAGACACTCATCGTGTCGTCAGTTGGACGCCCATCCCAGGCACAACCTATCAGACCATTTCGCCCAAACGGATCTTCCAGGAGCTTTCGTATAAAAATTCCGCTTCAGCCGTCACCAACTACAGCTCTCTGTTGGTACCATCAAATATATCGTTCAAAGGAGCGTTATTGCATTCTGCCTTGTTCCATGGCCCCAACAGTCAGGCGAAAGAGGGCGCCAGTGCGTATCTGCGACAGACTCTACTGACCGGGGTAGTCGCCTATTCTACTTTAGCGAGCACAGCCCAGTCAGCACCTGGGTGCATTTTTTTAATATCAAAAATGTTCAGTAAGAGACCTTCTAAATATGCAGTTTGCGGTGAGTTTGCTTCTTGTTACTGGATTTCGAAAGATCCAAGACAAAATTTCGATGGATAAGATGGGATTTGGACTTAACCAGTTTAACGTAGCAGAATTTCTATGTCCAGTTCCGGTAAATCTTTACATCGTCTGCTAAATTCGCTCGTCAGGTCGTCACACTATACAGAATCTGCCTTGACTGTCCTGTCTACTCGTTCGATCTAGAAATGACCGACCTTTCTTACGTTTCTAAGTAGAATACACTTTGGTTTCTTTATTTGAACCGTGCTGGCTAGGTTATCCCCGCTAACCTTACCCATCGGTCAGCTAACTTTTGATGTATCAGGGGACGTCCACCTTTTACTCCGGTTTCGAACGTAACCGAAGTTGACGCGCTTGTAGAGTCGCAATACATTCTCGCGCCCATCTGGGCCAAAATACTGGCCTGCCCCCATCTACTTCTATGCTTCTACAAAAGAGTGTTATTGAAGATATCTCAAGTCCGCCTGCAAATCAGTAGTAGGTGGTTGGACATCAACGGATTTACATCTCGGCTAACAGGGGAAGGCGACGCTAGAGGTCAACCGTTTAATCTTCTTTCCGCCTCAGTAAGAAATGAATTAGAACCTTTAATTAAACGTTTTTCTTTGTATAATCCGAAGAGGATGTTTCGCACTAATGATGAACGATCCTCTCCCAAACCCCTTCCCTATTACTCTCGTCTGGATGGCTGAAATGTCACCGGATACCTTCAGACGTAGTGTGGTTACTACCATGCCATTGGTTCCATCCATGGATTCCTTTCCTCAACTCTCTCACCGTCCCCAAGACATTTGTTCTTTTGTCACTGTTGACATGTGCCGGCGTTCCCCGCCTCCCAACAAATCGAATTAGTGTCTTTATAAACGCATCTGTGGATATGTCTGGTGCAACTTCTGTGTACCGTCCGGGTTTGAAGACAGGTAAACACATATCCAAAACGTTTCTCGGTGCATCTTCCCCGTTCAGCCAAAACAAGTCCAAAATGTTCGACTCCGATATGTTGGGAAGGGTACCTGCGTGGTTCCGCTCACGAGAGCAAATGGAATACCACGGCTATTCGAAAGTGCACGATCTTATCGGGAGGGTCAGATACACAGATGGGGATAATTACGTACGGACTTTTGGGCCTTATCGAGTTACCCAGTCAAGTATGACGTAATAACGGAACGGGTCATTCCAAAACCTAAGAGAACGTTTACGAAAGTGATTTGATAGAACAGATAAGATCAACTATTAGACCAGTGACAACTAAGGTCAATCGACACCTGTCACAGAAACAAAGCTAGAATTACTTACCAAAGGAAAGCTCTTGGAAGCTTCCGCTGTACCTTACACTTTAACAAATTAAAACACTTGCAGTAGGCCTGTTTATCTTTCCCCGTCAGAGAGTGAAGATATCTCGCCAGCTGTGCGCCCAAGAAGTACTTCATGGGCTTCTGAGCCAACACCTGTACGGGAAACTCATGTTCGTCTTTCACGTTCGCCTCTGAAAACGATGGATAATTTACCTATTAGCTCCACTTTTTTGGGATAAATTGTACACCTTTCATCTGATTTGACAAACCGTTTGTGTTCACGAGTATTAATAAACCTAGGACTTCCAGTCCGGTAGTTAGTTCAGTCATGGAGGCGTCGGTAAAAATTGCCAACTTTGTATACCTTCTGTTGCGGCCGAAGAACTGCCTTTCACGAGGGCATTCCACGTCAAATTCCCTAAGATTAAATATGCTGACACACTTTTTGGTTAGAACATGAATTCTTTGAAAGTCCGCTGCGTTTTCCAGTTAATATGGATGCCCTACCCAAAGGGAATTCAGAAATGAAAAGTGAATCAGCTACTTTACCACAGTTGTCCATCAATTCAATTTCAGGCATCGCCTTCCTTCGGGGAATTCCGGTCATTAGTTTAGATGATTTCAGGCTTCTAAATGATCGCCTGACAAAGGACGGCTACAACGACCAAGTGGTACGTAACAATTAATTACAAGTTTCTATTTTGCAGGCTAAATGTTTGCAAAACTTTTCCGGAACAAACTTCGGAGACCGTACCGTGATATCGTGCATCTAATTTCCATAATAGTCATGGGTGGAAAGTTGGCTCTGGCAGAAACCAGTTTGTTCAGTGGTTTTATCGTTCTGAATCTTTACTCCATACACGTCGTTTTTCGGCGAAAGTATCCAGGACTAACGACATTGAAGATTAGAGAAAAATGCGCTGCTGCCTGCAGAGGAGCAGATCTCTGTTCGAGAGTAGGAGCATCATCATCATCATCGTACAGCGTTAAACAGTGGGGCAAGCCCCACTGATCACTGCTTTTCTCACCATGTTGCACATTGAGTAGAAACGAAACGCACCTGAATGTTGGTGTTCAGTGCGACGTTATTTAAGTGGATACTGATTGTGGAAAATTTAACCTTCTATTGATTATTTCAACTTATGGGGTATACAGTCAGCCATGTATTATAACAACGAATAAACATTGTTTCATGTGAGCTTCGATTTTCTTTCAGGTGAATGGGCTACCATTTGACAATACTGAGGTAAGCAGCATATATAGTAGAGTTGACTCCATTCATTGTCAGTGCACGGACTATGTTGTTGGTTGCGTATTATAACAACGAACAAACATTGTTTAACGTGAGCTTCCCTTTCCTTCCCAGGTGGATGAAAATGGAAAGTTAGCAGAACTATCATCAACTGGATAACCGCATAGCGGAAGATTCACGCGTGGAGCATTAGGTACTTTATGGATTAGAACAAATGTCAATGAATATCCATTGTCTAACTCATGGCGGGAGGGACGTAAGACACGACGGTGCGCCGGATGAATTCAGTGCTTTCCCTTTCAAATCACATATACACTAAATTAAAACCGTAATCAAAGGGAACAGACTCGTCGCGTCACAATTATTCAGATGCATAGAATAATAACTTTCACTAACTGGGTAATTTCAAATAATCCAAAATTTCATGTCCAGAAAAGCAAGCTGATATTTAACACTCTCATCCTAACTAGGATCAGACCGGATAACCTTTTTTCGTTAGTAAATTGTCTGGACTAATCAAGTTCATTGAGTATGATAGCCATGGAAGTATAGCGGTAGGTTTTCTTCGTTTTATTAACAAAATTATTTTTCGATCCGCGCAGCATAATATCTTTTTCGTATTTAATTTATCGCCTTTTTGATTCAGTGTCCAGTATCTGAAATTGATGGTAAATGTGTTTATTTCAGTGACTACGACGATAACTGTGTTATCCCCTTACCCTATACCTCCACTGCGTGATAAACTTATTTATTTCACGCTACCCAAGGAAGCATTTTACTTGTCATAACTGAAAGCTACTGGGCGGACTTTTCTTCTGCAAAGAAACCAGCTTTGCATGGAGCTCGTTTCCACCGTCTCGTGAGAACGCACTCCCCCACTCATAGCCGGAACTACCGAAAACAATACACACCAATAAGTTTCGTCTAAATAAATTAATAAAATACCCGACAGCTCTTTACGACGAAGCCTGGAGGAATCTAAAGCAGGCTGAAGACCGTAAATTCCCCCCCAGACGACAGCACACTTCCCAACTAGCCCAATTTGTGTTTTGTCTGTGCCAAATCTGTGTAATGCACAGATTGCGTCGGCTTTCGATACCCCCTTTCTGACTGGCCGTCGTTGCGCAATACGGGCTGGTGATCACCCTGCAGATTGTAGTATGAAGAAAACAATTACCAATGAGGATGCGTTGCAAAATGGTTGCGAGTAGCAACCGCACGTGCGTGATATATGCCGTACCTACACTGTGGTGACAGATCCATGGATACGAGGAATGCTCGCGAGACGGGGTTTTTTTCACACGTAAGAACGTTAGTCAGTCGGTTCTTTTGTGGAAAAGATTCGTTTACCAGACAGTACAAAGTATGCTACTGTAGTAGCATAACAGTGGTAAGCGAAACTAGCGTGTATGGCAAATATGTGGTTCGTAAGAGGTGAAGTTCAGTTAATAGTAACTCAGGTGAGTGCGTAGTTGCAAAAGGCATATTAGTAATAATACAAATACCGTCAAATCAGCTGTTATCAAACGGAAACAATCCTCTTGCAACAATTAATTCTGAGTTTTCCCTGGTGTTTCAGGAACTGCCAAATGCTCCGCAATACGATGACAAAGGATGAAACATCATTATCACAGTTCATTGTGCACACTGAACCTAACTGTTTATAATACAATAGTCTTATTATGAAGCCCGGCTTATTAAAGCAACCTAGAAGTGGCTTCGCTAGAGGATATACGAGGAATTTCGGTTACATGAATCGAGTAAATTACTTTACAAAGTTGCAGCATGAATGGATTATCAAGTACAGTCAAGCTACTTTCTGTTCGGCGGTCATACATCGTACGGGTATCACGCCAATTGACGCTTCTTTGTCTATTCCATTTGTGGGCTGCTGGGACCCATGAGACTATACACTTTTTCATAACAAAATGGTAGAATTCAGACTGATATGAGGGCGCTGTACTAATAGACAATAGTTTTATTCTTCGCCTAATGCTTCATTTCATACGATAAATTTATCATTTTTTCGCCTGTTGGATATGTGGTTATTAAATCTTACTAACAGAATTATTCTAATAACTCGAACATGATTATTGTAATGTTAAGTAACAATGATGTTTGAAACATTGGGTCCCCTTTATCCAATTCATGAGAACAGAGAGAAGGCGTAAGTCGCGAGATGCAAGCATTTCGTTTACTCTTGTCAACCGCGGACGTAAAACGTGTCAGTATATATACATGGTACAGTAGGGGGATAATTGCAACAGTAAAGTAGGCACGATTGAAAGCTCTTACAGTACGTACTTTGGGGTAAGTGAAGTCTGTCGTGTTAAGAATACACAACGACGTGAAACCGCCAACTTCTTCGATTGGAAGACACTTGATTGCATCAGGTCACAAAGTTGACATGACCCAGTGTTTCAAAGCATTGTTGCGCAATCCAGTACCGAAACTACTAGCGTTCAGTGAAGCTATTCTAATCATGATGCATCAGCCAGCACTCTGTGCACAAAAACGATTGACCCAAAATGTTTGTTTACCCTGGCGTTAACAAGACAGACTTCACTCTCCCCAACGTACGTACTGTAAGAGCTTTCGATCGTGCCTACTTTACTGCTGCACTTACCCCCCTACTGTACCATGTATATATACTGACACGTTTTACGTCCGCGGTTGACAAGAGTAAACGAAATGCTTGCATCTCGCGACTTATGTCTTCTCTCAGTTCTCATGAATGATGTTTGACTCAAACCCGACCAACTGAATAGTCACGTTTTTTATTCAGAACATCTTCCCGAGTAGCATGACCAAAGAGAGAAAAATCGCTGGAAATGGGTATCTTTTCTTTTCCTAATCCATCTGAATTGTCCGTTTATTAGTCTATTTTCTCATTATTCATTCCTTCATTTAAAACTTAAAATTCACCATTGATTAAAATAATATTGTTTGTAAAAATCAGTAAGTTTATTTTAGAAGTGATATACTGAAAACGTGTACAAATTCGCAAGTCGATGCCTGCTTTAATCCGATTTGTCTGACGGTGTTCGTGGTCTCCTGATCTGAAATACCAGAATATAGAGAGGTGAGACAGTAGCACTTGGGAAAACGTTGGACAACAAAAATATTTCCATTCACATTTCAAAGGCAATTTGATTGAGAATAGTTTTTAACAAAAACGAGGAACATATGATATTCGTTTGGCAAACCTCGTATATCTTTTGCAAAGAATAGCAAGTTTTCCATCTTTCGGGTTAGAAAAGTTAACGAATATCAAAGCATCGTCACGAAATGTCACCATATTGTCTGGTAGACATCATAATTTATTTCACGGAAAGTCTAGCAGACAGTCGACATAAATGATACCGTGATAATAACTTAACAAAATTACCTACTTCACTTACTCAGGAAAAGAAAGCGAACACCTTCGTCGGATGCTGATACGCCGAAAAAGCAATACCACCGTGTCCTGGAAGAAAGGGGAGGTTTTATGCACATTCGTAGTACATTTCCACTATAGGACAACCTTCATCCTCTTTCAAGGACGATCGAATAGCTGCTTCGAAGGAGGACTGTAAATGAGTGATATAACTGCGATAAGCTTGGTCTTCCTAGTCACATCTAAAACACTACACCTTTGACTTTTCGCACACTCGTATCTATCCCTACGTCGTCGTGTCTGACAAACCCAAGACCGGAAGGTTGTTCAGTTTGATGCGTACTGCGCACATTTTAGATTCAAAAACGGGCATCGAAAGTATCAAAATATTAATCAACCGAGTCCACAAGGATCTGAGAAATGAACTGCATATTTAAACGAATGAATTTCTCGGACTGAATGCCACCAACAACGCCGTGACTTGGCCACTAGATTCCCTTGGGCAGTCGCGGATGCACTTAGAGAATCGTGTAGCGGCTTCGCAGACACCAAACTCAATAAAATGCAATCGCGAGCTTAGAGCTTAGGCACGCCTTGTTTACGAATAGGTATTTTTACTTAGATTTACTTGGGATTGACAACAGCTCCCCAAAAGCGGCCAACTCCGGTGTCAGGCCCTCCTCTAGCTATAGGCAATCTTACTTTTCGAACCTTTCTTCTCAGTCACACAAAGTGGCTTATGGTCAGGACAAAAGTACTTCAAAGTACTTTCACTCATCCAGACCCAATTTAACCAGTGCGGTATTATAATCACCTTCGGTCGGACACATCAGCCTATCCTAGAAACCCTTTAGGACATTTGGGTGATTCTCACCAGTCATCCATTGAGGTAGGCAACTGGTTAAGCAAATGTTGACCATGCTGTTTAATAGGTCGGGAATTCGGTCTAGCATCAGTTCCTTTAATCGACTGGTTGCTTGAAATCTGAGTTGTTTAAGTCCACCTGGTACCGGAAAAGACTGCTCTTTGAAGCCTTCGTCACGCTACGTAACAAACGGCAAGGCGCGCTCCAGCTCATCAGCTCTGGTCATTAGCTCGATCAGTCTCCCTTCTCTTGTAATTTATACAGGGCAACCAATATAATCACAAAAAACCATCAGTCGCTATCGTTCTGCGTCTCCATTCGCTGGACGGGAATAGAGTCCGCAAATCGTGCTTGCGACCAAAATCGGATGCAACAACTCACGAGGAAGGCAACAGACGGAAATTGGTAAGTGTTATCATTACTAATACAATAAAAAAGGACTCCATTTCTACAGCAACATGCTGTGCCACCTCGGCAAGTTACCTGCGCCAACTAATGCCTCGACTCATCACAAGAGAGATCACCCTTGAGGTGATCCCAAAATGCGGTTACCAAGGAAGTCATAGTTTAGTTGTACACTTAATTCATTCATCTTTGGAAGACAAGGCTCCTCCAAAACTTTGGTCGAGGGAGCTGCAGGATAGTAATAATATGAAGTAAAATAATCCAGTAATCTATTATTGCTACGGCCTAAAGCTATATTTCGCCGACGTCGTCCTTTAAGGACGAGCAGTATTCGGCGAATAAAGATGGACGCAACCGTAGCGGTGGCCATCTTCGTTCATACTTTTAACACGTTTATTGTTTAACTGAACGCTGACTGCCAAGCATGGTGGTCATTTGATCGTTGCTCTTGTGCACGCTATCACGCACGCTCCCAAATACACGCTAACCACTGTCTCTCCCAGTCGTCTTCTGGTTCTCACGGGTCGTGAAGAATACCGTTCTGGTTAAGATATTTGTACAGTGCCGAGTATTAGAGTAACGTGCAAGTGGTCCACGCAGTACAAAGGACCGAAGCACGCGTTTAATAAGGAAACCGCGAGGTAAGGTCTAATCAACCTTACACTCCAGCTGATACCTCGGCTGGTTACAAAAGAGATCACCAATGGGGTCAACGTCTCTGGAGCACATGGCAAAATGGATTTCTGGGGAACTAAAGTTAAGGAACAAGTGGTAGACGAGTTTCTTCAAAGTCTGTGAAGAACGTTTACTACTTTATAGATGCTGTGCTCCGACAATAAAATTTCCGGTCCGTCGGTAGAATGGCAATGAAATGTGCCACAACGGACTGGATGCAAGAAGCGCATCGTAATTTGCTCCGATCTGCACTAAGAATATCATTATCTCACAAGCATCTACGTTCATCATCACAACGAAGGAGCAGAAACTGCTGGAGAGTGAGGATATTCGTGGAGATATTGCCGCCGCATTGGCAAGTTGAAGAACGTCCTACAACTTCCAGTACAGTGGACGACCATGTGCTGCCGTCGGAACCACCGAAAAGAGGTTTAACCATAACACAGGGAACAATGTCTGAAATAAAACTACTAATCAAGGTCCAGTTTACTGACGAGGATGGCTTACAGGTTATGGGAAACCCTTTGCAGCGTATCCGGTTCCATCACCATCAGACCACTAGGGCAAACCAATTGCACTTAACAAACAGAAACGAAAACTGGACAGGCCACCGTCTCCAATCAGCAAGGACCTTTGCGGCATTGGCCGACGAGGGGATACAACGGTCGACCTGGACGAGGACTTTCAACGGGTTCAGTGCCAAACGTGTGAACGATGGGCACCTTACCAATGTGCAGGTTTCACTAACGAGGAGGAGTATTGATGTGTGCATTGTCTAGCGAAGGGAACGTGGGCACAGGAGATTGACAACGGCCCTATTCAGGGCGGCGACTTTGTGATTCCTGCCATATTGGCGTTGTTGTCTTTTTTATTAATTTTTTATTTGGGGCAGCACAATTGAGCCGTTAGGGTGCGTGTTAGCTTCTCGAGTTTCCTTTCGCGTTGATGAATACTGCATGGTGGATTCGATATATATATATATATATATATATATATATATATATATATATACGCGGATGTGCGTAATAAGAAAGCAGCTTGATGATGGCTTTTCGCTACGGCCAGAGCCTTTCGCTACGGCCAAGAATTAGCTAGTTTTCATTTTCCCTTCAGATTGTGGATGGTAGTTCAATCCTTGACTTTCTACGGCGGTAAGGATGAATGAAAAGCGTAGTTTAATGACACACCTGTCACACATATTTTCGATTGAAGTTCGAAGACATTCATTTCCCTCAAGAATTTCCAAGAATTAGCTAATTTTCTTTTTCCCTTCAGATTGTGGATGGTAGTTTAATCCTTGACTTTCTACGGCCGGCTGGGGTTTATTTTTGTGACGGCCAGATTGGAGGCTGCCATCTTGTTCGTTTAATGTAAGTGTTGGTGCCTGTTGGTACACTTAGGGCGAAGTACTTCTAAAATTGAGTGGTACCCTATTGGAATAAGCTCCCGGAAGAGGTGATAAATACCACAACCGTGAAGGCTTTTAAGAAAGCAGTAGACCTATGTTGGGTGGCAGTATACCCCGAGTTATGTTAAGTAGCTTTTAGGGTCAGATGCAATTTACTTATTGTTTCTACCTTACTCTGCCAGGGCTGATACTGCACAAAATTTCTGCCTTTCAGAAAAAGAAAATCATGCAGTGTTGGGAGCTACGGAAACGCGCCGACAACACAACTATCTGGACACACGATTGGCTCTAGCCACACCAAGTCCTGTGCAAACTGAACTGAACTGAACTGAACCTTACGGTATTGACAACCCTGTGAGATTGATGGATAGGGTATTAGTCGGGCTAATGACCAGAGGTATAAGTCACTGCTATCAAGTGCGAAATCGGCAAATGATCAGCTAAATCCTCTGATTTGAGCCAAAGTATTACCCCGTTTTCTAAATTGTTGAAAGATCATTTTACATTCTATCATTTTGCCTAATTTATTTAGTTTCAAAAAGACCCTTTTTTGCAGTACAAACGGACACTTTCGCGGATACCTAAGAAAATGTCGGTAGATTGGTTTCGTAATTTTTTTACGGGCCCACCGTTTTTGGGAATTTGTCGCATACTTTTATTTTTCCAGTCCCACGGGGATCTAAACTACGTAGCAAGACTCAACAATTTGGCAGATGTGAACGGAAACAGTGGCAGACTAATTTCGTCGTTATTATAACTGGCTGGTTAGCTAGAAGCAGACACATGCGGGACTCATCAGCCATTATCCTGTGCACTACGCTCGGTCAAAACGTGGAACACAGAGTACAAGGGAGGAAAGTGTATTGGACAAGAAGGTGCGCAATTGAAACAAGTTACACAAGTCCTTCACAGTTCCAGGTTCTCCGGGTCGGGATCGCCACGCTCCTCGGGAATAGCAGCGGACCATCTTGTCCAAGATTCCCCACCAGTCTTCGTCCGATCCAGACTTCTAACAGGTGCACCTGTAACAAGCCAACGACAACAGATCAGCACGTTCAAAATATCCTCTAATTTGGCCACCCCGCTCCTATATTTACATTATCTCCTTGCAAGCTTATGGGGGTGCTGCCGTCGGCGACCTTGGTCGCTGGCGCGTGTTCAAATGCCATTGTGGTAGTTCCATTCCTTAATGCCCCACCCAAAATGTTTTTTTCAAATCGCGCCTTTTCCGTAACGGAGCGTAAACTTCGAAAATTGACGGATTGATCTATCAACTTTATATTGAAGTTTCATCGTAGAAGTGGTGTATGGTGCAATACTCACTTAGATTGACCAATTATAATGCTGTATGGCACCCAAGATATTGATGCCACTTTCGAATTTTATCTAATGGCAAATTTTATACTGCACCTTGTAGCAGGTTAAAAGCACGAATGTGGAGTGCATAGTTGATTATCAGTGTCAGTTGTAGATTTACGTCCTCGAAGTTGTAGTCTCGGTATTGTGTGCTTGGGAGGTATTCCTTTAGGCTGCTCAATGAAAAGCTTAGCTGTAAGTTCCATTTGGAACTTTGATCTGCTAATGGCTTTTTGCGCATAATGATGTGTACCCTGCATTGTTGTCTAATGTATGCAATGACTGGTCTCATTATTACCTTTTACCAAACGGATTTAGAATGTCCTGTTGGTGGAACTAAAAGCTTTTACCCTTCCACTGCTGGTGCGTCCAAAGTCCTTTGAAGGTCCTCCACTATTCATTGTAGGATGTCACTGGAGGACGTACTCAAAATAACGCCTGCTAAGTACGACAAATTACTTATGTAACAGCAACCTGGCCACGGTTCGCGTAAACCGTGATGCGTACTTATCATGAGGTTTGTAAATGAAACGTTGAACGCATACTGTATAACGTAGGATTAATACTGGACGATATCCATCAGCGGACCGTTGAATTAATCGAAGATACGTATATCGAAATGCAGACACGTATACAGATCTGTAAACGTGGGAATATAAATATATACAATCGTCCGTGATATGTTAGCAGGAATGGTTCTAATGATAATCTTTCCACATGTCTAGGCGTACTCTTAGTACAATCACAGTTCTGTTCGCTGGTGTTTATCTGCCGAACTTACCTGAGACGCAATTGCAAGCTGACGGTTTAGGTATGCCCTATTTCTAAATGGACTTTTGTAGTTAGGTTTGCAACCGTAAAGATAAATACACCTTAGGAACTCATACGGTCCCGGTATCAGTTTTTGCGTTAGTTTTTGGCAATTTGACATCTAATCCGGAATAACCACGTAGTTCCCGGTTCATGTATGGCATAAAATTGTGTCAGACGACAAATACGCGCACAGGAGCCATGGGTCCGCAATATAGAACTGGTCACTGCATATGTATGCATACATATATGCTAGTTCCTTTTGTGATCTGCAACTTTGTTTCTAATCCGTGGCTCCTGGACCAGATGCAGCAATTTCCACTTGTTGCTCGTAATTCCCGTCACATCTGAAGGACTGCATTTACTGGCTGAAACAGCTTACGGAATAGAATGGAAAGGTGAATCGCCCCACCATCTCAACACGATGATGTTCTCTCGCATCATGGTTTCGTGCCCACGTAGCAATTAAGTAGTCAGGGTAGTATGCATACACCGAACTGGAAACAATCGGTTATGCCTTTCACGCTTTTCTCTCCCGCTGCTAATTTCAGCCACATGTAATCCGTTGTTGTTCACTTGAACCGTGGCTAACGTACGGAAAAATTTGTGCGCTGCTAGGTTTCAAGATATTTATACGTGTATATATATGCCCCGTTTATGAGTAGATATCTGTAGTTAGATGTGATACCGGACTGACATGCATACCACTCGAACTCACGCAATTCCGGTATCAGCTGTTACACTATCTATTGGTAGTTAGATTGTCATATCTCTATCAGGGGCTTATACTTCTGGTGTCTGTTCCCGCTCGTAGATGTCCAAAGCTGGGTTTCTCAGATTAATCCTATATATATATATATATATATATATATATATATATATATATATATATATATATATATATATATATATATATATATATATATATCGACGTCGGTTACGTGCACAAAAGTCGCCGATTAATAGATGAAAACTGAACACTGCATAACTATAAACACATATATATTTGCGTAAACGTATGTGCTAGTCCTATGCGTATTCGATGAATCTGTTACCTTTCACCAGACCAGTCCATGACGAGCCTGCAACTATTTCACACTTGAGCTTAATTGCTTCACTGGATGCAGCGAGTTTCTCTTTCCCACGTATACAACAAGGGTAAGGGGGTACGAAGACTATTGGCCTCACCTGCAATCAGGCGACTCCACCAGCCGCGGTATACTGGTAACTGTGCCAGTGGAGTACTGAAATCCACACACTTGGGCACCGGTCTCTAACTAACGAAACATCCAACAGCCTTTATATCGGAAAGATAGTGCAACCACCGAGGCTTCGTGGCAATCATTAGCAAGACCAACTCAGAAGGTTGGTCAAACCCCAACATGCTGCTTCATTAATACGCACGTTCGCTAACCTTTCCCGTTGCGCTTGAACCACGTGTCTGCTACAGAGGTAGTGTGCAATATGCCACCCCGATCACCAGGATGATGTTTCCCACAACCCATGAGAAGGAAAGCACTATAGGTAGGTAGAGGGTGGTTAGTGTATTTTGGAAAAACGTGCGTGTAGCGTGCACGGGAAACGTTCAAGTGGCCATTGCGCTTTTTGATGCGAGTTCAGATAAACAGTTATTTGTGTTAAACAAAATAACCAAGGTTGGGAGCCACTACGAACCCAAAGGCCTCTACTTCATAGGTATTGCACTTCACTGCTCGTTATTAAAGTAACCGTGCCATTCTGACTACATCCATCAACGAGCACACTGTTTATGCCGCACTACAATTTCCCGTTTTTGCAGACATGAAAGAATACTCGCGGTAAAAAGTTCCTGGTGAAAGATAATGAACGCACTTAAAAAGGCAACTGTTCTCGGTATTATTCACAAACTAGTGGCTCGCTGGGGCCGTTTTCGCATCCTCCCATTCATGGTCTTCCAGTAACCTGCAAGAGACTGCGCACACTCGTAGTTTGCCTCAAATCGCACCGCAAATGTGCCGAAAGGATACAGGATCTGTACTTGAGGACCGCGTTTTCCCGCTGTCTCAATAGTCTGTGAATTGCAAACTTGGAAACACGAGCCAATTGTGAAGACCGTAGTGGAATGCTACCAACCTTGCGCACTGTTAGGCGCACCTCGGCTGAACCTTCCGCAAAACGAAGGAAACCTGCGGCGACCAAGCCCCGCGAACAGAACCGAACAGCGAACAGCAGTGCCTGCGCATGAGTTCACATATGGCTGTCGCACCAGTCAAACATTATGGGCGGTTCTACCAATGAATTGAAAGACTCTCACCAACGCTTGATTATACAAACAATTTTCACCTAATACTCAACAAATTCACTGTCATGAGTGCTGACAAAATCCTCAACCAATTAAAGTATCGAAGACTTTGGAGTGCGGCAAAGGAATGTGTCTTCTATTCGGGCTTACAGCGAAATACGAACGTCATCCCCTCTGTCGGACGAATAGAGAAAAAGCATTCTGTTAGTAAATGCTTAAGTGTATTACATATATCATGGCGCCGAATCAGTACTGATACGAGGAATACACCGAATTGGAATGAACTCATCGGCTGGGCAGAGAGCGAACCGCGAGAGAGTGCAATCGGCGGAGAACCGAAAGTGAAGGCGATTCAAAACGAGGTCGACTGAAACTCCGGAAAAGTCAGTCCATTTAAAAGAATGCAACCGAACAAAGCCTTGTGGTCGATATCAAACTTCAGAAAAAACAGTGGGGGAAATAGATCCAAGGTGGTGTCCATGAAGCGGCCATTTTCTCAAAGTGATCGACGTAAATACTTGGGTCCTTATCGGTCGCAGACGGACTGGCGAAAAATCCATTAGCATGTAAGGATTGCCTTACCCGAACTCAGGTATCAGATGCACGAACTACGAGTAAGGAACCGGCCGAAGGTAAGAACTTTAGGAGGGACCTTGTCTCAGGACTCAGAAAATACAGTATTCACAAGGGCGGTGCAAAATGTGGTCGGTGATGCATAATCAGGCTTACTTAAAGAGGTATTTGATACGAAGCAAGAAGAGAGGTATGGGTTCCTTGAAATTACTCAAAAGGGACACAATGTTCATAAATTTGTGAATAAAAAGGGAGTAGTACTAAGAGGTTGCTACACCTCACTTCGCGGTTTCCTTAGTAAACGAGTTCTTTGGTCCTTTGTACTGCTTGGACCACTTGCACGTTACTCTGATGCTTGGCACTGTACAAATATCCTAACCAGAATGGTATTCTTCACGACCCGTGAGAACGAGAAGGCGATTGGGAGAGATAGTGGTTAGCGTGTATTTGGGAGCGTGCGTGATAGCGTGCGCAAAGGCAACGGTCAAACGACAATCGCGCTGGGCAAACATCGTTCAGCTAAACAATGAACGTGCCACAAACATAAGTGGGGATGGCTGTAGGATTCACAAGGTTGGAAAGTCGACGCAACTGACGAAAAGATTGGGGGCCAGGGTCGTCGCAAATACTCGCAACTTTATCTGGCGGGGGGCAAACACCCGAGGGTGAAATAGAGTGTCCTATGAAGGTGTCACCTGGACGGCCCAATTCGCATATCGCGATAGTGACCATAACGCCATTCCGGCTAAGTTGTTCGAAAAGTGCCCGCAAGTGTGTAAAGTGATCGTGCTCTAAAAAACAAGCCGCCAAAACATACTTCACGCATACGTAGACATTTTCTGAACCACGGGTTGTCTCGTGTATGAACCGTCGAAAGGTCTGGGCTGCGTTGCTGAGTCCAAACGGCATTCTCAGAAACTCGAACAGCCCAAAAGGTGCAGTGATGGCAGTTTTAGGGATATCGGCCTCTGCTACAGAGATCTGGCTGTACGCACGAACTAAATCGACACGGCTGAAGACGGAGAAACCTGATAAAGACGAAATAAGGTCATGTATATGGGGAATCGGGTATCTGTCAGGGACGGTTACTTTGTCAAGTGCTTTGTAGTCACCACAGGGTCGCGAATTGCCGCCAGATTTCGGGACCATATGAAAAGGGGAAGCCCAAGGGCTACTAGAATGGTGTATTATACTGAGTTCTAGCGTGTGTTCGGATTCGGCCTGTGCAACACGAAGCTTGTCTGGTGCTAACCGACGCGGCCTACTGAACACTGGGGGTCCCTTAGTATCGATATGGTGAGTGACACTGGTGGTCACTTCCGGGAAGGGCCCGGCCCGCCGAAACATAACTGGGCAGGCAGCGGCGAGTTCTCCAGGGGACATGAACACAAACCGATGAAACCCAGGGCCATCGGAGGTGATGGAGCACATTTCTTCTCTCACCGCTTTACGAATCCGTGGAACAAACTGCCACCTCATATGGTAGCAGCGAATAGCGTCGTCATGTTTAAAGAGCGGCTGGTTGACTGCTGAGATGAGGTTTTCCTGGAATATGACTAGTCAAACGAGCATACCCTCAGATTACACTTCTGTCTTCCTCTTACTCCTTTTCCAAGACACAACACATGTTTCCCCGTCATGCAGTAAATTACAGCAAACTGATACCTTTTTTATTTATTCAGTTTTCCTCACGTGGGATTCTCAAGGGTAAGCATGGCAGCTAGTTGAGACAGTGAATCTATTTGTCCAACGCGACTGCCGGTTCTTTGAGAGCGAACCTGCTTTTCATTCTCTTCCATGCAGTCCACCACTCGACAATTACAACATTTGGACCACTTGGTAGTCGAAACACCGTGGGAACTTTTCTGCCCTCGAGTGCAAGAGCCTAGATGTATACTGGCCAGAGCAACAAGTCCTGTGACCTGATCTGACCTTATCTGGTGTGCCTGTGATTGAAAGTAAAATGGCGTGATTCACTCGCGAATTATAACCGGCAACAGCGAGAGTGGTCTGACGATCCACCGCCCCTGCTCCGCTGTGCAACAACTAACAAGTCAAAGTGTTGGAGGAAGTCAACGCCTAGAATTTGGTACGAGACTCTAGCCATGATGAACACCCAGAGGAAGTTCCGCTTTAAACCTAAGTGTTAGGTGAGCGACCGCTGGCCAAATGTTGGGATGGTCGTACCATTGGCCGCGCGTGAGTGTTTGGGCCTGCGGTGTGCTATTGTCGAATTTCGGTCTGGCGATGACACTCACTTCGGCACCGTTGTTTACAAGGAACAGATTATTTGAAATGCTGTCCCTTTCGTTCAAAAGGCGACTGTTGGTCTGATACCCGGCTTCGTGGGTCACCACCACGGGCCGGGGGTCTAGTTTTCCTGATGAACACCGGGAAACGTACATCATGGTTCGCATCGTTTGGCTCCCTCACCGAAGCAACTGTGGTATTTACAATACCCTTCTTTTGAAGGACCGAAACGTCGACGCACTGACGGACTATGACGCCTAGGTGAGCGTGCGCGGTACCGATCCTGTGACCCACTTCTACTCACTGCTAGGCGTTGCAGGCTGGCGTCAATTCTAGATGTTGGCAAGGCAGGCACCGTTGTGACGGAGAACCTGGTTACTCCAGCTACAGCGGGGTTGTATCGTGACATAATGTCATCAGCTATCGCTGCAGTTTCCTCCAGCGGGCATTTGCGCATGGCGCTTAGTAAGACTGGAATATTGTGCGGCAAACGCTGCAGCCAAAGTTCCCTTAAGAGCGGGTCCCCGCCTACCGTCGGTCCTCTCAAGCACTGCATCTCACGCAGCAGTTCGGAGGACTTCCTGCTTCCGAGCTCAACGTTCTGAAGTTGTTGCATGCGTTGGTCCTGCGTTGGAGTCGTGGGGGCAATGATGGCATCCTTCAAAACTCGTAGCTTCGGGAGGAGAGTATTACGTCCCTTACTTGCATTGTGACCTCCAGCGGGAGGCGGCCTGCTATCCACCTAAAACGGCTGGCGTCACTGGTTATACGGCTGTTTTCAAATTCTAACTCGACCAGAGTGAACCGTAGTCCTGAGTCAGGAGGCGTGAATGCCGGTACGTGCAGCCTGATTGCCCCAACGATAGGGTGTGGGCAAGGTTTGCACTCATCAGACATAGCTTAGTGACTAGTTTTTCGAATAAAGACGGGAAAACAAATCAACGATCAATATGATAATAAGATCTAAAAACTTAATCACGACGAACTAGCCACCTAAAATTGTATGATGGAAAAAACTGATTTGGAAAACCGATCAACAACTTCCGCAAAATGAGAAACAATTTACCGCTTAAAAACTTACTCGGAAGGTATCTTGAAAGGTGGAAAACAAGGAGACTCCCATGGCCCGTATATCACTCAGGCTCACCGACTTTATGGTCGCAAATCATTACTTCGCGGTGTCTCTAGTATATGAGTTTTTCGGTCCTCTGTACTGCGTGGACCACTTGCACGTTGCTTTAATACCCGGCACTATACTATAATGCTAACGAGAAAGGTATGCTTCACGACCCATGAAAGAGAGAAGGCCATTGGGA
This sequence comes from Fasciola hepatica, assembly GCA_948099385.1. Lineage (NCBI taxonomy): Eukaryota > Metazoa > Platyhelminthes > Trematoda > Plagiorchiida > Fasciolidae > Fasciola > Fasciola hepatica. Next base: position 13,700,647 of record CANUEZ040000019.1, read on the forward strand.
GGTATGGTGGTTGCCGTGCTCTTGAGAGCTTGCATGAGAGCTTGCGCAAGAGTAACAGTCAAGTGTTATCCGCGCTTGGCACTCTGCGTTCTGTTGAACGATAAACGTGTTACAAACAAAATCGAATTTGGCTGACACCAATGTACCCGTGAAAACGCGAGATAACTTCCATGAGAAATATCAAGTGTGATCTCATGCCGGGATTTCGGAGCTGTTGGAAGGAGGAGTGATTTCCAAAGAGGTATAAATAACAGGCTGAATGCCGAGCCCTCGAGGAATGGAATTAAGCAAGATAGTTGGAAGAGAACCCCTGCACCAGGCAAAGTCACACTGGTGAAACAACGTATGTATCATCAAGTTCAGTTTCCTGTTGCTTCTCCGTGTCTGTCTGGAGCTTTCTAGACGACGGCCTGCTGCTGTCTGTGTTCACTTTTTCATCATGGGAAGGAGGAGGGCATCACCGAAACTGGATAATTCGTTATTCAAATAGGGGCCCTTGTACGGTGGGTAAAATAGCCTCGACTTCGCAACCGTCTTGTGTTAAAACGTTCCCGGTAGACCTCAGAGGGACTTCTGCGGCAATATCAGGACTACTCGTGGATGAGATCTAGCAACGAGACCACATTCAAGGCAGCCAGCTATAGGCGCTGTTGTGAACCAGCAGAGAAGGAGGTAGGCTGTCCTCGCGGCACGTTACTGCCAAGCAACACCGTGACCGAGTGGCTTGAAAATCGAAAAAGGGAGGGGCTGGGTGGCAATCTGGAAGGTGTTCCGGTTGAGGGCTAGTCTAAACAAAATGACAGATGGAGATATGGAGTTTGGAAATGAGGCACAATGGTCGTAGTGACTCGAGAAGTCATGGGTTTTGTAAGCCGATGTCCGTAAGGACTGACTGCTCTTGCACTATGAGGCCTACCCACTGATTACAGGTTCGGCAGGATACCGGGAAATCTTGTCGTTCAAGGTTGATAAAGCCTTGAAGGTACGTTAAGGATATTGGGTCTGAGGGCTACACCAGGAAGCGGCTGGGAAACACCGAGAACCCAAGTGACTAGTTCGAGTAACACACGTTTGAGCAATGCATAGCCAAATTCGCAACGGATCCCGAAATCAAAATAATCGCCTTAAGGCGATTATCCGTGATATTCGACGATACTAGATTATTGCATGAATAGTGATACCAAAAAGATACAAACCTCAATAATGCGATCACAAGGACTCAATAAACGAGAAACCGAATTGCAGCGTGTAAGCAAGGAGCACGTGCGTCACGCAGGTCCAGAACAAGGACGTGACAAAATAGCGCTCTGAGCGCGAACAAACAACAATTGGTCCATAAAAACAAACAGTTCGTAAAGACACGTCAATAGTGTAAGCAAGTGAGTGATGTGAAGAGAACACTGAACAGCAAGGGTTTTAAGGGGATTTTCCACAACCGGTCGTTACGCCGCCCATCAAAATCCTCCTGAATCCTTAGAAGAGTCAAAGGTTTGGTATAAAGGTACAGGTTTTTTCTACCTACCTAGGCCCTGCTGTCAGCGCTTGCGCCTAAGGCTCGTCGTCAACGTTCTACTCATGGTCGCACCTAATTCGTTGGTTGCACGGACGCTAGGCAAGTCTACATCTTCCACGAGAACAAATGACCGATGACGTGCGTGAGGTGGGCGCATAAATGCTGTCCTTGGAAAGGCCGTCCTGCCCTGTCTGTATGTGCTTGCTTGAGTATGTGTGTGTATGATGTAATCAAAAGTATAACCACACACAAAAGGAGGGCTTTCTGCTATGTCAACGAGAGACTATGAGCACCGTAACGTGTTTGACGAGGACAGTGTGGCATAAACGAGTAAAATGTAGGCATGTGTGTGCGTGACCTAAGCTCCGCTACTTCTAAATACGCAAAAGGCATTCGGTAACGTCAAAAAAACAAACGACGAACACTGTCACATGTTTGATAGGGTTGCGGGGTGTAGAGTGCATCGGGTATGTGTGTATATGTCTGGATGTACAATGGAATTGTATTTATCACCACTATCGGAAAAACCTCCTGTAATGTCAACGAAAGACTGTGAGCTCTGTAACGTGTTTGACGGAGACCATGTAGTTTAACGAGTACAACGTAGGTAAGTGTGCGTCGGGGTGTATGATGGTCTGATACGTCAGTGTGTCGGTATTGCTTCCATATATGGTGTTTCTTTACCCACCTCGATGACTGGTGCGAAACGGTCTACTGGGCCTCAGCGTTATCAGCCTCTCCGCCTTCGCTCTCGAATAGGTTAATGCTGCTTATGTCACGAATGAGCACTCCGTTAGTTGTCTTCACCTTCGCCGTTCTTATCATTCCGTCAGTGCTTTTGATGGTTTCCATAACTACTCCCAAGGACCAGGTGCTGAAATGTGCGTGTTTATCTGCGATCATCACCACGTCCCCAACCTTGAATGGTCTTGTTTTCACCAGCCACTTCTGTCGAATCTGCAGAGCCGGTAGGTAATCCCGCAGCCATCGCCCCCAGAAGACCTCGGCAAGATAGTTCGCCTGCTTCCATCCGTGGAGGTATCTCTCACGAAGGTTTACCGGCCCTCGGAAACCCTCGTTTGACCTTAACGCCAATAAGTCGTTCAGGGTGAGCGCCAGGTTGGTGGGGTCGCCGTTCATTACTGGAACCAGGGGGCGGTTGATCAGGATTCTCTCTACCTCAGTCATCACGGTGTTCAGCGTCTCGCTGTCGGGCGGCTGTTGCTCCATGATTGACAGCAATATCCGTCTGGCGGACCGGATCACGCGTTCTCATAGGCCACCGCGGTGGCTGGCCTGTGGGGGGTCGAAATGCCATCGTATGCCGTAGGCCACGGTTCGATCCTGCAGTGCGTCCCTGTTTATTTTCTTCTGCCAACGCTGCAATTCAGGGTGAGCGCCCACAAAGCTCGATCCATTGTCTGAGTATATATCGGCCGGTACGCCTCTTTGGTTGATGAATCTCTGCAAGGCTCGTAGGAAAGAATCGGTCGTCATCGAATGTGCGGCTTCTAGGTGTGCCACGCCTGACTTCATGCACGTCATTATACATCCATATCGCTTTTCTAATCTCTTCCCACACTTGATCCACAAGGGCCCGAAATAGTCCAACCCGGTGTCACTGAACGGCCACCAGCCCGCAGTCACCCTGCATTCTGGCAGCGGGGCCATATGTTGTTTGCCCGCCGTGGCATTGCGTCTCCTACATTGCACACAACGCCGGATTACGCGTTTTACAGTCTCTCGTCCTCTCAGCAACCAAAGGCGCTTTCGGATGACGCTCGCCACGTGACTTTTCCCGGCATGTCCCTCCACGGCGTGGACGTGTTGGATCATTAGCTCTACTACAGGTTGTCTCGCAGGCAGCAGTATAGGATTCTTTGTGTCAAAGCTCAGGTAGGCGTTGGTCAGCCTACCATCCACTCGCAGCAGTCCATCAATGAGTTTGGGGTTTAAACGCTTCAGTTCGCCTCTTAGAGATGATATTTCTTTGTTGGTTGGTCCCACTTCTTCCGCCCTCTTGAGTTCTCGGGCGAAAGCCTCGCGTTGTATCATTCTGAAAATATCGTATTTTGCAGCTTGCAACTCATCTGGACCTATCGGGCCGACCCGCATCCGACCTGAGGGGCGTGGCCCTTTCATGACTAGTCAGTTTCTCTTGAACCTGGTTAACCAAACTAACGAACGAAGTGTCCTAATCCAGGAAGAAAACCTGACCAATCGCGATAGAATGGATGTCGCTTCGACGACGTTGGCCGCCATCACCACGCCTTTGGTCTCCAGTTCTACTTCCGTAGGAGGTTTTAATTCGAACGCGGGCAAGTCCTGTTTAGACACTTGCAGAAAGTTTGGCCCTCTTGTCCACGCGTCTAGTTGCTTGAAGTTGGTCGCACCCCGGGAGCACAGATCGGCCGGATTATCGCCAGACCTGACATGATTCCACTGGTTCGTGGCCGATTCATCGTGGATGATCTTGAGTCGGTTAGAAACGAAAGTACTAAACCGGCTCCGGACGTTGGTAATGTAGTAAAGTACTATCGTTGAGTCCGTGCAAAAGCTAACCGACCAAATGTAGAGGTCAAAACATCTCTTCACGGCTTGTACCTCCCTGACTGCTAGCACGGCTGCGCTGAGTTCAAGGCGTGGGATCGAGACCGACTTCAGTGGAGCAACGCGGGCTTTAGCGAGCAGGATCCTCGTAGTATATTGTCCATCTCCTGCGCACCATCGTCCGTACACCACAGTTCCATAACCGACTTCGGATGCATCGGAAAAAGCATGTAGTTCTCCAGTCCACGTCGTATGGCCAGAAGTCAAACAACGTGGAATCCTTATGTCCCCTTATTTCTTCAAGGCGTTCAAAAATTCTCCTCAGTTCAGCCGGTCCTCTCGGTCCAGTGACTGGTCCCAATCAAATTTCTTACGGCACAGCCGCTGCAGCAAGATCTTTCCGGGTAGCAGCCATGGTGAGACGAAACCGAGCGGGTCGAACAAACTTGAGACGGCAGATAGTATGCCACGACGGGTTATTGGCAGCTCGGGAACGTTCAGTTCGAAAACAAAATCGTCCGTTTCCGCGTCTTATTGTATTCCTAAAGTGCGTTTGATAGAAAATAAAGAGCCGTCCAAATCTCTTACCCTTTCGGCCTTTTCGTGATACGCGATGACCCTCAGCACTTCTGAAGCGTTCGACATCCATTTTGTTAGATGGAAGCCGCCCTCTTCCAGCAATCTCGTCAGACCCCTGAACTGCGCTAGAGCTGATTCCAAAACATCGAATGACCCAAGATAGTCGTCGACGTAGAAGCTCCTGCTGATGCTATCTACCACCGATCGATGGACCAGATCTTCTTGTTTGTGCGCCGATTCTCGGAGGGCGTAGTTCGTACAGAATGGCGATGACATGGCTCCGAAAGGGCGGACGGTCTCCCTATAATTCACCACTGCGTTGTCGCGGTCGCTCCCTCCCCACCACAGGAAACGCAACGCATCTCATTCTCCTACCGGAATCTTCACCTGATGAAACACTTCCCTGATGTCGGCAGACAAGGCCACTTTACCCACTCTGAAACGGCGCAAAACTTCGATCATTGGTGTGGTCCAGTCAGGCCCTTGTAGTGAGCGATAGTTTAACGACTTGCCCTGGAACTTGGCCGCACAGTCGAAAACCACCCGTAGTTTATTGGGTTTCTTGGGGTTTATGACCGGATGGTGAGGCAGATACCAGATACCCTTTTTGCCGTCGGTGTTGGCAGGCACCTTTTCAACGTAACCGAGGGCTTCGTTTCGCTTCATTAATTCCGCGTGTCGTTCCCACAGATTCTGGTCTCGAATGAGGCGTTCTTTTAGTCGTAGTAATCGTTGGAGAACATAATTTCTGTTGTCAGTCCACGGGTTGGCAGATATGTGCCAGGAGAGGGGAACCTCGAACTGTTTTTTGAGGCCTTTAATGCCTCTTCGCACCGTTCGTAGAGCGAAGTGATCCTCTTGAGACAACGATGGTCTTTCGTCTCCAATGTCATGAAACTCCTTTTCATACAGCCGTTGCAGATGATACTCTATGCGGTCCGTTTCGGCGGATAAGTAATTTACGGAACCGTGTACCCCTACTGGACCGTATAACATCCATCCCAGAGCCGTGCGTACAACATAAGTTGCCTGGCGGTCGCCCACTCTTTGGTCAAGCACCCAATGCGCCTCTGGCACGTCGCATCCGATGAGGAGATCCACCTCATCATCTTCCCAGTCTACAACGGTTACATCCTGCAGGTGGGGCCATCGAGTCAAGATTGCGTTCACCGACCTTGGTGCTCGCATGGGGAGATCCGCTAACGTGAATGCCTCCGTTGGTTCAATTTCCTCGTTAGTGTCTAGAGAGATGAGTTGCAGCCTTAATCTACCGGCAGTCATTACTTGTGTTCCGCCCACCGTGCTCACTGCCAACGACGTCGCACCTTTAGCGAGTCGGTGTTTTTCGGCAAACCGCTCTTTCACTAGAGTAGTGTCGGATCCACTATCGACGAAAGCCAACACTTTGACCACCCCCGTTGGGGTCACTACTCCCACGGCAACTACCATTTAACGTACCGGTTTACTGGCAGACCGCGAAGTTGAACAAATAACACTGGGCTTGGTACTCACCTCGGGTAAAGTTACCCTCGCCTGGTGCAACAATCGATGGTGTCTGCCCGTGCAGCCCTCGTAACCACACCGGTTAATGGTCCTACAATCTGCCGCTTGGTGGGTGGTGTTGAGACAAGTAAAACACTCTCCTGCAATCCTCGCCATCCCCCACCGTTCGTCTATTGTGGCGTTGCCGAACTTGGGGCATTCTGGTGGTCCGTTGCTAGCACCACAAGATCTGCAATTGGGTTGCGAAGTAGCATCTCGTGAAATGACATGTGTATTGGTCCAAGGCTGGTATTTTGGATGTTCCCGAACTGGGGTTTGGACTTGGCTAGTACTGGGCTTGTTTGCTCGGTTGCTGTCCCGGATGAGTCGGCCGAACCTGCTGTCAGCTATCTTGGTTTGCCTGTCCGAGTATTCGGTCAGGCCTTCGAAGTTAGCCTCCCTGTCGCTTCGGTTTATCCGTTCTGCTTCTTCCGCCCACCGACTCTGTAGTTCGGGAGAAAGGTGACGGACTATGCCTTCCAAAGTGTGCATGGCGTCTAGGTCAGCCCTGTAACCTAAATGGTCGAGGGCTATTGAGCAGTTCTGCATCTTAATCACCAGGTCGGCCATTGAGTAGACGTCGCCCTTGGTTCTCTTTGCCTCTGCCACCACGCCCTCTATTAGGTTACGGGCTACTTTGAACGGTTGGCCAAACAAGTCCCTCAGAATCTTCCTTGCTCTGGTGTAGCCTTGTTCCGAGTCGAGCATGGTACACCCGTCGATGGCTTCTCTTGCTCGGCCTCGACAGTAGTGAGTAAGTTAGAGAAGCCTTTGCCCAGGGTCGGTTACCTTACTTTCGACGAACGTCTCGGAATGCTTGACAAGCTTGCAGTATTGTTCAGCTCACCCGTCAAAAACCGTTAGTTTCACTCTAGGCAGATCGATCGACGGTGTTTTTTAGTCGGCGACCGGCGTGGGGTTTCCTATCTTATTGCACCCTAACCTATCGGAAGTGTCGTAGTCACTGGTCTCATGCTCAAGCTCTTTCTGTATACACTTCTTTCCTGCTTCCTGGGCCTGTTGTCTGGCCGATGACAACTGTGGTTCTGGGTCTAATTTTCTCAGTCTATATAGATCAAAATCCTTACAATCCATTTTGCCCTCAGTAACACATGAACTAGCACTGACAGGACTAGGCGACCTGACATTAACTAAAGAATCAAATGTACCCAAAACCTCCCCAGAGACTTGCCGTGCTACTTCCTGTCCAGAGTCCAATGTTCTCGATCCTTTCCTTGGCATTTTGCGTGTTTTCCGTCGTTCCAAATTGATCTATTGAGTATTGTAACACACGTTTGAGCAATGCGTAGCCAAATTCGCAACGGATCCCGAAATCAAAATAATCGCCTTAAGGCGATTATCCGTGATATTCGACGATACTAGATTATTGCATGAATAGTGATACCAAAAAGATACAAACTTCAATAATGCGATCACAAGGACTCAATAAACGAGAAACCGAATTGCAGCGTGTAAGCAAGGAGCACGTGCGTCACGCAGGTCCAGAACAAGGACGTGACAAAATAGCGCTCTGAGCGCGAACAAACAACAATTGGTCCATAAAAACAAACAGTTCGTAAAGACACGTCAATAGTGTAAGCAAGTGAGTGATGTGAAGAGAACACTGAACAGCAAGGGTTTTAAGGGGATTTTCCACAACCGGTCTTCACAGTTTATGCGATAGATCTATTGGACATATGACACATCCTACTGTGGGATATTTATAGGTCTAGTGCTGCAGGTTGGTTTCTGGTATGCTGAAGGCTGTTGTCAGTTTGGGCAGCAAATTGAAGGGTGGGCTTGATACTAGGACATGGGAAACACCGCTTTATTAGAAAAAGAAGGAAATCGGATAAGCGTGAGCCAAAGAACGGACAGTTTTCCCTGGTTTCTTATACATATGTTTATACACGCATTTATATTAACGTATACATATGCATAGAGCTGTGATGAGGCGTGCTTGTCGTCTGCTCCATCGACTTGCCTTCCAGAACAGTGAGATAAGAGTCAGAGCCACGGTAGTTTTGTAGCTGAGGTCATCATGCGCGCCATGCTTGCATGGAGGGGCATGGGTTGGTTGAAACCTAGTGTGGGAAGTGGAAACGTCCATGCGGAAAGCCCAGTTCTCTATCGCCCCGGTCGGTGTCTTGCGAAAGAACCGAAAGAATGTCGAGCAGGCAAGCTCAGTGTGGGGTTTCCCCTTTTTCAGGGCCAGGTATGAGTTCATCGGGAACATACCCATGGTTGAAGATTTCTAGCTTTCTTTCGCAGCCCAATACTGATGGTAATTGAAGATCAAGCTGATCCTGGTAGGTCGTTTTTGTTTGTTTCCCACGTGCTTTTCTAAAAGTGGGTTGTGCAGGATCTGATCCCGTAATTGATTGACCCGCAGATAATCGATCCTCAGGTCCCGTGACTGAGAACACCAGCTCCTTTCGCCACGTGTACTAGATGACAGATCGTCAAACAACAATGATAACATACCTCATATAGTGGACAAATTGACCGTAGGAGCAATACAGTCAAGAAATACTTCAAGAAGTCCAAGCAACAGTAGATAGGAAAGGTTGGATGCAGCAACGCAGAGATGAGTCGGGTGGCCCAAGAAATAGGTCCTTATTTGTTAGCGCCCTTTGGTCAATCAGCGAGTAGAACAGAGGTAATGATTAGAGGTGGCACTCAAAAGCTCGGATAAAGAACAAGTGGATTAACGCGGTCATCCGAAAGAGCGAGATCAGCGGGAGATGGCTAGGTCCAGTCTTTCATCCGGATAGGACCGACGGGGGGGGGGAGGTTACGTAAGCGATGAATTCAAACAGATAAGAAAAAAGTCAGGCGCATGGGGGTTGTGGTCCATCAACATTTGTCATGGAGACAAGACTGAACAGAGCTGCTGGGCACAGCATGACGGAACAGCGAATTGTCTCTTAGTTGAGGGGGTCAAATGTATGACCGGTACGGAATTAAGCAGTGATAATGCATGAATAGAGGGAAAATAATTTGGTCACTTCAAGACAACTTTAGGTTTGCGGGCACTGGGCCTGGGCTGAACCAACCTAACGCAGATCCTCGATATGGCAGGCTGTGTCCATTTTTAGTAAATCTTACCAGGGGTGGTTGAGCCCACATAGAAACTTTTTGCAGCCCCCCTGCCAGACAGTAACTTTACGCGTACTTGCCATTTTTCCCAACTGCTGGGGATGGTTTATTTTCTCCACCTCCGGACATAGCTATGGTGCAGGTGCCGTTGACATCGGGGGTGTCGCTCGAATGGGCTGGAAAAATACAGAGTGGGGCCAGAAAATACTCGGATTAGGACAACCTGCTTCGAAAAGCACAAGTCTGCATATACATGTATATCAGTCTCGTACAGCGCCGGACTCTGCCTACGGCTACCAAAGTCCATTCTGGCGTGTCTGGTGCGATTGCGATTGACGGCACTAATGGGAGATGTTGTGCCACATATGGGGGATAGCAGTCAAAGTTAAGTGATAGATTCATAAATCATGGCGACACAGATTAGCATTCCTATCGGAAAATGTAAAAAGAGGAGACTGGTGTCAACCCGTAGCTACCGGAGGGTGGGTATATGCAATAAGAGATTTCGGAGCAGGTTATGAAGAGGGTGAATTACTGCTGGGGAAAAAGCTTAGGGAGGTGGAAGCCGGGATAGATGAAAGAGTCCAAGAAAAAAGAAGTAAAGTGGTGGATGACGGGATCTGACGTCCTAGGAACCAAAGCAACTGGTTAATTCGATGCTGGGGGAAACACCAAGGGCTAAAGACCTTGGACTAAGGGAAATTTGTTTTATATGACTGCCCCGCTACTTTATAAGAAGGTTGGCAATAATCTTCCAGGCACAGTTGTGAGGATCGGCTGGTGAACTGGATAAAGTTGGGTCATGCGGGGACTAAGTGCCGGTAGGTGAAGGTGGGAGTTGTTTAAAGCCGCGAGAACCGGTAGGCTTCTAACAAGTTATAGTTACAAATGACGAAAAACCGTATCCTACTGCAATGCAGACTGTTCGCAGTATGTGTGAAGAAATAGTCAGCCTGGCGTCTGTTACTAGGCAGAAAATTGTAGTTTCGGGATATGGTGCTATAATCCTAGTAATGAAGCCCGTTTTCGAGGGTCAGATCGAGCTGATCTTCGATGATGCCTGGTGCGGTAAGACGGATCACATGAGGAAGTGCCCTGGTTTGTTTCAGTGTGCCTCTAAAGTGAAAGAAAGGTAAGAAACGAGGGGGGGGGGGAGACTGAAGCTAGGGTTCTTAAGTTTGATGTCTTCTCCATAGGCCCGATCATCAGATATGCTGGCGTGGTCAGAGACAGGAGGTGACTGACTGTAAATTGTGACTTTAGGGTATGGCCGGACAAGGTTGTTTATGCGCTTTTTGCAAATAGCCTTTGAGTAGCTTCTCCCAAAGCCCTGGGTACTCGATGAGAAAGTAACTGAATCGTTTTGCAAGCCTTGATTTTGTGATGGTTGGGCTGAAGTCTCTGCGGTTCAGAGGACAAGATGAAGGCAGGGAAAACCGCATACATTGGTAATATTTATAGCGGTTCATTTTTCGATCTCGGCCGAGAAGCTTGCATGAGAGCGTGATCAAGGTATGCACTGTCGCTCAGTGAAAAAGAAAATTAAAAATTTCAAAAGGAAAAGACGATCACCTTAGCAGGCAAGAGGATAAAACTAGGCCAAACTCAAGTGAATTATAGTGACAACGGTTTACGCGGCTAGCGTGAGTCCGTTTCAATTTAGTCATTGGCAGTAACAGAGAACCAGCAGGACGTGAAATTGTTGAAATGAACGTTGCCGTACACTGCCCAAGAGGAAGAATTATGGATTCAGACATGGGAATATGTAGGTGGTAAAAAGATGATAAATTTGGCCGTAAAAAATGCAAAGGTTGGAACGGCGAGTTCTTATATGGTTATTGGTCATGGTTATGAATGTGTCTGGTGCGTAATGGTGAGAGTAAAGGATGGACGAAGGAGGATATCGCAAAATGGTAGCTAGTGAGATATGCGATCAATGGGTTTTATGAGTATATGGAGATACCAAGTGAACACTGATTAGGAGCCGTCAGGGGCAAAGTGGGTGGAAAAGAACACAGTTCGGGATTGGGCTGAGTAAAATGGATAGGGCGAGAGCGACATCATGCAGTGAGGGTTTCCATTGTGAAACACGATAGGAACAAAAACAGAATGAATGGGTGTGCATACAGAGGTAGAACGACACGGAATGAAATTGATAAGAGTGCTGACAAGAACGGTAGATGAGCGAATCACGGCGGAAGAATGGCGGGAGCATGCGGTCTGCAGTGGACCGTGATGATTGCGGTAAGGCGAGGAGAGTTGGAGCGCGCAATCCGCAACCGGTGCCAGCGAGTGGGGCTGACCGTGCGCTGGATACCCAACCTGAAAAGCACTTCGTGAAGTGAACACAGGAGATGTGATCCACCAGCATAACTGCGCTCGCACATCCTTGCAGACGGGCTGCACGCCCGATGTGCGCCGGCCAAAGCGGGGATCTGGCCGCGCCCCGCACCGTTGGGATAAAGATGATTTGGTAATTGTTGGTGGTCGCCAGGATAGGATTCCGTGTTGAAATGCCAGGATAAACTAAGAGAAGGGGAATGAGCCCCGGTTGGATCGAGTAAAGTGAATTTGGTATGATGTAGATAGGAGATAAGAAGTGGGGCTGAGTTACCTCCAACGGAGAACCTAGTATATGGGGGGGGGGGAAGAAGGTAAACCCAGGCCTAGGGTTATCGTTGCCATATTAGGTGAATGTTGTCCGGGCGGGAAATTACTACGGAAAAGGATGGAATAATTGAACCTAAATGATAATCGATACGTAAGCTAACTACGATTATGCTAGGACTATGGCATGTAAGAAGGAAAATTGAACGGTAAGACTTCGATGAGGTGAGAGCTGCGAGGCTCAGAGATGAGGTTGAGACTGGATTTGGGGTAACCACTCCGTAGAATAAAAAGCAAAAGTCTGCGTGAAGACGAGGAATCGAATTAGCCGGAGGATAGTATGTGGACAGTTAGTGGGATCAGCATCCATGACGTAATTACTGGAGGCTGAACTACCCCGATGAGCCACTTCCGGAATAGGACTTGTGACTTGGCTTTCTCTGATGGAGAACCTAGCAAATAGGACGGGCAAGAAAGTGTCTTTAGGCCTAGGGCTATAGTTGCCATTTTGAGTGGGCGTTATCTTGGTGGATGGTTCGACTTTGCAAAGTATAAGGTTGTGCACGAAAGATTAGTAAAACTTGAGTGGTATATACGGCAGCTTGTGTGGTGCGTAGGTCTCCTGGCCCCTGACCCAAACCCGCGTTTTAGTAACCCAAACCAACTTCGCACACTCGCTCCTCCGAAACGCATGGATCATTGTTTGATACGAGTGTCAGGATATCAAGCAATTTGCTTGATTCCTCTTTAAATCTCGGTGAGTGGCTTATTTGGTGGAAGTTTATTCCACAGTTGTGAATATTTACCAATAAAGAAATTGAAAGGTGGGCTGATTCTCGAGGACGAAACAGGGACCGAATGACTGCTGTGTCGTAACAAACACCCTAAGCTTACTGAGTCTCTTATCACAAGGGAGGCTTTGCAGGATCCCCATTTTAATAGTGAGTGGAAAGAGGACAAGTTGTTCTTTATCCGTAGGAGCCAATGTGGTTTGAGGTGTGGCAGGTCACAGCGCTGTTTATAGTTGAAAGTCGACGAATAGCCAACTATTCGCTTAGTAAAGGTGCACTGAACATTTTCAGTGGCAATCCTGTCAATCTCGCGCATGTTGGAGCCAACTATTGAACTACACTCTAGCAATAGTCTAACGTGTGTTGTATAGGCACTGAGTTTACTTTCACGCAAGCGGGATGTTTTGTGAACCAGTCCCATTAACCTGCGGGACCTGGCAATTTGAGTGCCTGTTTGATCCGAGAAGTCGAACGAACAGGAGTGGTGTATGCCCAGGTCACGTACTGACTATTTGTTAGGGATCAGATGACCACCTTTACCAAACGGTTTGGGAGGGACATGGCACTTGTATGTAAGAATTCAGCCTTTGTCCGCCGAGAACTTCATTACCGAATCGATGCACCACGAATTGAGCATCCGTAAGTCCTCCGATATTTTCGCTTTAGTATTACCCAATAAATTATGGTCGAAGGTGCACAACGATTTTACACCATCAGCAGATAAAAACGGAGTTCCATGGCGAACCACGGTAACTATATCATTTATGTACATGAGGAACAACAACGGGCCCAATACACTACGTTGTATCACACCGCTGGTTACAGGGCTGGGTGTGGAAATTGTGCCATCAACGTTTACCACCTGACTGCGCGAGGACAAGTACGATTCTAGCCAGGCATATAGTAGGTCAACAGTTCCGTATGTCTTAGCCTTTGACAACAAACGGGTAAAAGACACCCGGTCGAAGGCTTCAGACATGTCTAAAAAGATTGAGATCGCTGCCTTACCATCATTGGCAGCTATCGTAATAAGATTCGGAAAGTCAGTCATACAAGTTGCGCAGGATCGATGTTTTAGGAAACCTTGCTGACCTTTACTTATAAGGGGATTTTTTGGGAGGCGATCTGTTAGTTTAACTTTTATTAATCTTTCCATAATTCTCGATATCACCGGGGTATGATTCACAGGCCGGTAGTTGGCCGAGTCCTCCCGTGTTCTCTTTTTATGGATTCCCTGACGAAAATATGGCCCCACCCCTTTCCCACCTCTCGCGGCTCTCCAAACCAGTCCTCACATGGGTGTTTTCCTGCTTTGCAATACGCTAACGACGAGCATAATATCACGGTAACCATGCAACCACCACTATACCGGATATCCTTGCTCTTAATTAAGTATAATCTCAGCATACTAGCACCATCAAGCGCGAGCATAGACGAACTTACGGCTATGTTTCTCTGCATGAGACCAATTTTCTTTAGCGCGTCATCACCGACACCATCATAGTTTCATCCACTTTGGAGCCCCTCAGCAACCATTCAATATAGAGTAACCACTATACCGGAAGAGACCGTAACAATTATAGTGCCATGCTATCAGGGTACCAGTCCCATTAACTCACATTCTGTTATTTCAAACCCACCTTACCGCCTCGGTGCTGAACTGCGGTCTGCGTAAACAAGCGGTATCGGAAGATACCATTTCTAGATCCCCTTAACCGTAAAACTCCAGGTTTTCTTAGTATCATAACACTGCCACACCAATTTGCGAACCATTAATCCTTTAGAATGCGTACAAAATGGCCCAACCGGTGGACGCAACTCTGCTAGCCTGCAGCGTTATGGCTCAGTCCCCGGCGAGCCTACTTCATCCAGAACGTGCAGTAGGTGCCACTGACCGCTTAAATGGAACTTTATCCTTGTCCCATTTACATAAACCTAACCAGTTCAATACGGTTGTCGTCATATATTACCCTAACCCACAACCGGAACCACGTCCAGACTGCAACCCCTATTTATTTCAGGTTCGTCGCCTCTCACTATCTCAGTCGCCAAACTGGACAACCAAAGATGCCACTTTGACTCGTACCGACAGAAACCCAAGTGGAACCTTTCATAGCATCTGGGACTGCAATCAAGCCACGCGGCAGAAAATACCCCCAATTGCCTATCGTATTAATTAGGGTTTTCTAACGCAAAACCTCTCCTGTGGATATCAACATTACAGCCAACACAAGTAACGGTTCACGCGCAATCTGCTAATATACCAGTCGTCATTTAAATCCGTCACATCTTGCCAGACTCGGCTGATTGGCCGACATGTATCCTTTACCCCGCCGGACGAACCATACCCATAGGATGTTGTGCATTACCAGTAATGACGCTGAATAACACTGAGGCTCAAAACGTCAATGTATATATATATATATATATATTTCAGTGAAAGAGCATAGAAATGCTCAAGTCAATGCGGAGATTTTCCACTTTAGTATCTGTTGCAACAGTCCACTTTTCCCTCGATCCGTGCCCGGCTGGAATTTGATCCTCCACTTTTCCAGGACCCTCCAGTTGTAGTCTCGCATTTCTGGATAGTACGGGTTACTGATCCTGAAATTGAACTCACCTTCATATGGACTTCTGTTCCTTCCACACTCACCAAAGTTCTCAAATGTACATTGATAAAGTTGGTTTCATGTCTCCTTGTTTCATAACTCATTCCTTTTATTGAACCCCGGTAAAACCGACATTCGGGATTTGCGTCAGCTTCATGGTTTGCTATTCTCTTCGCATGCATCGATTTCCCCGAGTGCACCTCCATACAATCTCTTTTTCTTCCTATTTAAAACTTCGCTCTTCGCAGATCCCCAGTAAACCGCCGTTTTTCATGGTTTGCATCATTCTCGTTGATAACGCATCTCTCGCATTATGAATAAACGACCTACTCGGTATCCCCGCGGTTCGCCACCGCTCAGCGCGAAATCGAGGCCGGTTCAAAGTTGCCGCGCAAACCATTACTAGAGTGATCCATATAAACTATCGCCGGATGTGTTTTTCTACCGCTGGCACTTCTGACTCTTATACCTGAAGTTCGTGAATATTTCATCTTACTGAATAACGCTGTACACCGTGATCATGCGCCTGCGCGTGCGTCTTGACCATAGCCGAGAAGTAAACCATTATTATTGTTATTATTAGTAACTGAATTTTTCCACTGCATAGAGTACCAACCAAACCGCATAGACAAACTGAATGAATTTATTACAAGAATTGGGATATCTGGGCCGCCCAATTTAAAGATGGCCGATGGTAACGAGTCCGATCCGGGGTGGAAAGACATTTTGATATTTGGAATTAAAGGCTTGATTTCCGAGGACAGGAATGCTGCAGAATAAAGTGGCACATATGAGGGTACTGGTGGAATGTAGAAAAATGGCGCTGTGTCACTAGTTAAGGAAGAAGCAAAAAACGTGTTGGGCGCTTCTGCTATGTCCGGCGGTTTGTCGAGGTACGTGTTATTGAAAGAGATAGAAGGGATAAGTGAAGTTGTTTTGGGGTTCCTTGACTTCAATAATTTAAAAGAACCTCGATTTTCTTGGAACGACTTGAGGCCCTGTGTTCCTGTCGAATTATTTCGCCCTCAGAGCGCAGTTTTATTACCGGTATACCCCTTGCCACGGCGTATTCACTTAAGCCACGGTCAACCGAACTAAACTTCTCAATAACCATCCATTACCCAAGCTCGTTAATGTTGCTGACCATTGCTATACTGCTACACCAGCGTGTTTTGAAAAGTCTGTTAAGGAAATCTCTCCCACAATGGAACCAATTGGAAGGCAGCAGCACTTGTCCCCGTGGCCATTGTGAGAAAAGCCCCCTCTGGTAACTAGTCTTCTTACCCATGGATCTGTCACCATAGGAGAGGCACGGTACATGTCGGGCGTATGCGTATTTTAACGCGTTGGCTTAGATGACATGCTCGGCCCCAAAGGAGCAAGTAGCTTTTGATGTTAGGTCAAAAAAGTAGCCCGGTGATCAGTTTCACTGAGTCATTTACACCAGCGTGCAACAGGTTGTGGAGACTGATAGACCCGCTCTTTTCTTGGTTGTCATCCTATCTTAGCATGAGATCGCAAGCAGTAAGCATTGAGGGTAACCTCTCATCACCCCGGCCAGTCACAAGTGGTGTTATACAGGGCAGTGTGTTAGGTCCACTTTTATTTCTTCTCTACATAAACGACGTCTTCAAAGTAATACGCCATGGCACCGCGTTCCTATTCGCCGATGATATTAAGATTGTATATTCATTTGAACCTCATACCTCGACCTATACCCTCACCAAAATAGCTGACGACCTGAACGCTCTTGACATATGGTGCAACACTTGGAAAATGAGTTTCTCCGCTGCTAAGAGTGCCATTCTCACATATAAAAGCCAAATTCCCCCTGAGTCCCTCGCCTTAAACGGCTCGTTCATTCCTACTACTCCGCTAGTACGAGATCTCGGTCTACAATATTCTTGCACGTTCACTTTTCAAGAACAAGCCACCTACCAGGTGGCTAAGACTAAGAGAACGATAGCTCTCATCTGCAGAACCTTTAGAATGCGCGACAGCCAGCTTCTGATCTTTAAATCCCACGCCAGACCACAGCTTGAGTACTGCCCTCTGGTATACACTCACATGCGCAAATCTGACAGACTTGCGATCGAAAGAGTTCAGCGATCCTTCACCAAGCACTTACTCGGCTCATCATCTCCCTTGAATTATAAAGAGAGATGTGAGCTACTAAGGCTTGAACCCCTATGGCTACGACGTATGAAACTCAATCTTTATCTTCTATTCAACCTCCTACATTCTAGAGCGCATACGTCCATCACTGATCTATGTTTCGCTCAAAACGCACCCTACCCTCTTCGTAACCGAAATCATACTACAAAAGTCCCATACACCAGGACAAAACTAAGAGAAAGGTTCTTCATCACCGTTTATTCCCGCATTTGGAACAGACTGCCCGAAGACATTCGGGCCTGCCAGACACTAGACCGTTTCAAAATTGTCCTTACAAAATACTTAGATGTCGCCAAGGTACTACAATTAACCCATATGTGCACCACGTTGGAACAAGCTTATGAGGGTAACCTAGATTTTTGAATAGAGAAAGAAAGCACGACCCGGTTAACATCCTTTGCAAAGTCGACATCACCTACCCCATATGCCTTTTCCATCGCCAACACATTAGTACCCCTTATAATGACTTACATCACTGACACTGCTCTTGATAGATTCTCCCCAATTCACGCACTCCAACGTCTCCTACCTATTATCTTTATCATATTTAATTCGCTTTACTCGGTCCGAACTGACCCCATTCCCCTCCTTTATTTTGCCTTAGCGCCCCAACACTTAATCCAGTTCCAGTGACCACCACTTACCTTCTAAATCATCATTCTTATTCCTAGTTTTGGTCATTATTTCTGTATTTCCATTCACTCCCAATGGCTCACAGTCCTCATTCTTCCCAAAGTAGTCTGTGTCTACATTACTAGATTTCTCTTTTCACCATTGACCGTTGATCCTCAGCTGGGAGCATCCCAGACTGCGTCTCTCTATTCTTATGCTTCCAGACACCAACCGGCGCGCATCTCCCATCTGATGTCTTGGAATGATCCGAAGATAACACCAGCGAAATATCTGGCCCAAACGTCAGGCTTCAAATCTGGATCCCCCACAATCTCCTAGACTACGCCATCTCTACGTCTGTATGATCTCGGCCAAAATCACCTGTGCAAATCCCGCCGGTGCGAGGCGCGGACAGATCCCCCGCTTTGGCCGGTGCACATCGGGCGTGCAGGACGTCTGCAACGATGTTTTCAGGTTGGGTGTCCAGCGCACGGTCAGCCCCACCCACTAGCACCGGTTGCGGATTGAAAAAAACAAGAAAATAGAACAAAAGGAATACCGTTCATATACTCAAAATGTTGCTGTCTCCTCCAGCCAACATTGACTCCACATCGTGCTCGCTTCAAATTTGCCTTCATAACCTAACGCTTTTTTCGTCCGGCAAAAGTTGCTTTTTTTGGTGCACAATTATCGTATACTTAAAAACCCATCAACACTTCTGGCTCATTATTCCCAGTCCACTTCCCGCGGTTTCATGCCAAACTACTCACCAGTCTTATTTGCAAACTTAACCACTCTCTAAGATAAAGCCCACCCCTTTTTTGCTACTTTTACCGATATACTCCAGAAATAACGCATTTATTGCTGTCACTAACTTCCGTACCACAATCTCCAGACAGTATATGACACTGCGAAATTTATCTCTTGAGATTCCCAATAATCGACGACTCTGTGTTTGCTTGCCTTCTCTGCCAGCTCCGCTGTTTGCCCACTTAAGGCTGTTGCATTGCAATGTCCTCATCTTGCAAGGTATTGTGTCCCACTTTTGCACATCTGATAAGCTCTTGTGCCGCAGAGTTATGTTCTGTCACCACTAAGTGGTCCACCTTTTGTATCAAACATAAACTGATAGTCTTCTGCCCATCACTTCATCGTTTTTTCCAGCTGTGTCCATCCTATTGTTGTAGTTGAGCACCACGCCACGATTTTCTCGATAATTCCTAGTTCATGCTGACGCATTACATTCCTTTTTTCTGAAAGCAAAACAATCCACTCAAAGTCCATATGTTTTATCCGGTCACTTCCTTCACCATCACTCTGGCAACCACCGTCCAGATGTGTAGTCCATTTGGTTTATCACACACACTCCGCCCATATCCGGCTGCCGAACTTTGCAATCCTATTCATCGGTTGTTGTGTATTTCCTTTCTCATGCTCCATTCCGATAGATCGTCTCAGACACTTCCGATACTTGATACATTTTTTTTCACCACGTGAAGTCTTTGCTGAGAATTATCAGTATGTAAGTACTTACCTGTCATTCAACCGGTCATCCTTCTTGCAAGCCACGTTTCTGCCACTGTCGTAGCTACGCACCACACGTCGATTTTTTTGTCAGTTACCGGTTTCTTGCCGAAGCACTACATTCCTTTTTTCTGAAAGCAAAACAATCCACTCAAAGTCTATATGCTCTATCCGGCCACTTCTCCCACCATCAATTTGACACCCACAGTCCAGTGTGTTGCCCGTTTCGTTTTACAACTGGCTCAACCGATATACGGTCACTGTACCTCAAAATTGCTATCCTCGACCGATTTTCTTGGTCTATATGTATTATGCCACAATTTTTATCGTCTAATTTTTCACCGCAACTCCTCTCATACATTGTAAAGCTCCATTGCTCGGATACGTCTCCTTCAGGGATGTTTCTTCTCCACGATATCCGCGTATCCGTCAATCTAGTTTAGTTCTCCGACAGGACAGTTTTTCCTCTGTGGGATTTGTGTGATTTTGTACCATTCTCCATCCACCCCACATTTTGGCAGAATAACTACGCCTACCTCCAGCCGGATCGTCCACCTGACCTTGAGTTTAAATTCACCGGGCGGTATCGCAGCAATTGACTTAAATGCCTTCTCTTATATTCAATCGCGTTCGCATAATTGTACAGTCCCACTGTAACTTTCATTCAGCTTTCAACTGTACCGTTTGATCTTGCATTTCAGCATGCTTCGGGGTTATCCGAAATAAACTATTATTATTATTATTATTGATATTTGGAATTAAAGGCTTGATTTCCGAGGACAGGAATGCTGCAGAATAAAGTGGCACATATGAGGGTACTGGTGGAATGTAGAAAAATGGCGCTGTGTCACTAGTTAAGGAAGAAGCAAAAAACGTGTTGGGCGCTTCTGCTATGTCCGGCGGTTTGTCGAGGTACGTGTTATTGAAAGAGATAGAAGGGATAAGTGAAGTTGTTTTGGGGTTCCTTGACTTCAATAATTTAAAAGAACCTCGATTTTCTTGGAACGACTTGAGGCCCTGTGTTCCTGTCGAATTATTTCGCCCTCAGAGCGCAGTTTTATTACCGGTATACCCCTTGCCACGGCGTATTCACTTAAGCCACGGTCAACCGAACTAAACTTCTCAATAACCATCCATTACCCAAGCTCGTTAATGTTGCTGACCATTGCTATACTGCTACACCAGCGTGTTTTGAAAAGTCTGTTAAGGAAATCTCTCCCACAATGGAACCAATTGGAAGGCAGCAGCACTTGTCCCCGTGGCCATTGTGAGAAAAGCCCCCTCTGGTAACTAGTCTTCTTACCCATGGATCTGTCACCATAGGAGAGGCACGGTACATGTCGGGCGTATGCGTATTTTAACGCGTTGGCTTAGATGACATGCTCGGCCCCAAAGGAGCAAGTAGCTTTTGATGTTAGGTCAAAAAAGTAGCCCGGTGATCAGTTTCACTGAGTCATTTACACCAGCGTGCAACAGGTTGTGGAGACTGATAAAAACTTGTCGGCGAAAAGAAGCAGAAACTAGTGGTCGGGGTCGACCCTGTGAGGCGTGGCAAGTAAAGACTTCGCCTGAATTTGGAAATGCCGCTGACGCTGAGTGCAGGGAGCTGTCATTTCTGAGCTAATTGACCTCAGGGTCTGTCGTTCGGACCGCGGCGATTGTCTTTAGATCTGTGCCCGTTGGTAATGTGTTGTAGGCACTGGGGGCGCGGAAGAGTGCATCTGCCAGGCGATTGTGTGCCCTAGGGGCGTGTCAATTTTCCGTAATAAACTGCGAAACGTAGTCTAAGTGGCGAGCCCCGAGTAGCAAACATCGATCAAAAATTGACTGTAGAGCGTGCACCAGAGCTTTATGATTTATGAAAAGTTTGAACGTCTTGTATTAGAGTGTGTGCCGGAAACGTCGAATGTCCAAACAAATTACCAGTAGTTCTCTGTCGAGCGTTCTATATCATGGTTTCACATTTTGCAGGCGCTTGGAGCGGGGGCCCGTCAGCCGCCAAGGGTTATGAAGGAATTGCTGAAAGTCCGTCTTATCATCTGTGCCTGAAGCTTCTGGCCCTAACACCAAAGAAACTGGAAGGTCGGCGTGTGCGAGGAGTGCCACGTTGACGAAAGCTTTCTAGATGAAATCTAATGCTGCCTGTGTCGTGTCGGCAATGTGAACCTCCGCTTAACTCCAAGCAGAAGGTCTGCGAGGGGCAGCATTGTTCCAGTTCGGTGAGGAGTAAGCCGGTGACAGAAGTTAATAAATTCGGAGATTCGGCGCAGCTGCTGGCGAGACGGAGTCTCAAATTGTCGGCACCTAGCGCAGCGGACCTTGTACCCCCGGGGCTGAAATGCCGTGGCCTAGAAACGTGACGGTGGACCAGCGTAGTCCGTGTTTGGCGGGGTAACTGGTTACGTAGTTTTGGCCAAGGCGCCCAAAAGGTGTTCAGGCGCGTCTTATGCTGTTTACCCGAGAAATCTGTAATCGAAATATGGTCTAGTGGCACATGGACAGTTGTCAAACCGCGTTCCACATCATGCATAAAAGTCTAAAATGTTTAAACCACAAAGTTTGGCCTAAGCGGAATGCACGAGACTCAAGTAATTTGAACGGAGATGTGACAGCGGTCTTAGGGATGTTAGTTTTAGCTACCGGGATTCGGCGAAAGGCTTTGACTGGGTCAGTGCGGCTGAAAAATTAACTGGATAGGGAGAAGTTAGATCTCGAATACGTGGGATGGGTTATTTATCCGGGATCGTCACATGATTGAGCACCCTATAGTCGCCACAGAGTTGTCACCTACAATTAGGTTTAGGAACCAAGTGAAGAAGTGTGACCCAAGGGCCATTAAAGTGGAGTATTATACCCAATTCCAGCATGTGTTTGAACTCAGCCTGTGCTAGCTTAGCTTGTCTGGTGTCATGCGACGGGGTAGGCTAAAAGCTGGAGGTCATTTGGAGGTAAATTTCGTGGGTGACTTTAGTAGTCACCACGGGGAGGGGCCGGACTGCCCTAACATTGCCGGGCGAGCTGAGGGGCATTGCGTGTGGGGGCGCTGGGCCTGATGTTCGGATTACAGGAGCGTGATATGATTCACGAAGGAGTGCGAACCGGTTGCGGAAACCGAAGTCTGTCGGTCTACAGCTCTCCGGCGTCTTTAGTCAACCAGAGGGTCGAAATGGTCATTGAAGTCGATACCAATTATGGGATAAAAGACATATGCTACTGTAAACGCTTAGCCGAACGTGAGAGGTAGTTCTAAGCTGAGCTTCAGGGGCTTACCGTCGTAAGTGGCAATAGGTGTCCCGTTAGCGGCCCGTAGTTATTGGCTTGATGCCATGGTTGCGTCGCCGGCTTTTTTTGAAATAACACTGACTGCGGAAATGGTGCCGCTTGGTAACGGGTTATAGGAAACCAGCTTTCGTACATGCATCAAAAGGTATTCCGCATATGAAGACAGGCAATGCTAAGTGGATGGATGGGGTCCACTGGTCCAACAGATACGAGGAAAAACAGTCCAGCGTGTTACGAACGTTTGAGCAATGCGTAGCCAAATTCGCAACGGATCCCGAAATCAGAAGACGATTATCCGTGATATTCTACGATACTAGATTATTAAAATAAACAATGACATAAACAATATACAAACCTCAATAATACGATCACAAGGACTCAACAACGAGAAACCGAATAGCAGCGTGTGAGCAGACAGCACGTGCGTCACGCAGGTCCTGAACGAGGATGTGCCAAAGTAGCGCTCTGGGCGCGAACAAACAACATTTGGCCCAGAAAAACAACCAGTTCGTAAAGACAAGTCAATAGTGTATGGAAGTGAGTGATGTTGGGAAAAACACTGAATCGCGAGGGAAAAAGGGGGATTTTCCACGACCGGCTGTTACACCGCCCACCAAAATCCTCCTGGATCCTTAGCAGAGTCAAAGGTTCTGTATAAAGGTACTGATTCTTCCTACCTTCCTAGGCCCTGCTGTCAGTGCGCGCGTCTAATGCTCGTCGTCGACGTTCTACTACTGGTCGCACCTAATCCATTGGATACATAGACGTGAGGCTAGTCTACATCTTCCACAAGACCAAATGACCGATGGCGGGCGTGAATGGTCACATAGACGTTGTCCTCGTAAGGGGCCGTCCGGTCCTGGATGTACGTGCTTGAGTGTGTGTGTGTGTGCCGGGGTTACAATGAAATCACAGGTATGACTACACATCAAAGGAGGACTTTCTGCAATGTCAACAAATGACCGCGTGGCAAGAAAACGAGTAAATGTAGCATGTGTGTGTGACCTGAGCTCCGCTACTTCCACATATGCAAGGGGCATTCGATAGTGTCAACAAAAGGCAAACAAAGAACACTGTCACATGTATGATGGGTTTACGGGATGTATAGTGCGTCGTGCATGCGTGTATGTATCGGGATGTATAATGGAATCGCACTCATCACCACATATCGGAAAGAACCTTCTGTAATGTCAACGAAAGGACCGCGAGCACCTTAACGTGTTTGACGGAGATTGTGTGGTATATATGGTGTTTCTTTATCCACCTCGATTACTGGTGTGAAAAGGTTTACTAGGCCTCAGGGTTATCAGCTCCTCCGTCTTCGCTCTCGAGTAGGTTAATACTGCGTATGTCACGAATGAGCACTCAGTTAGCTGTCTTCACCTTCACCGTTCTTATCATTCCGTCAGTGCTTTTGATGGTTTCCGTAACTACTCCCAAAGACCAAGCGCTGAAATGTGCGCGTTCGTCGGCGATCATCACCACGTCCCCAACCTTGAATGGTCTTGTTTTCACCAGCCACTTCTGTCGAGTCTGCAAAGCCGGTAGGTATTCCCGTAGCCATCGCTTCCAGAAGACCTTGGCCAGATAGTTCGCCTGCTTCCACCCGTGGAGGTAGCTCTCACGAAGGTTTACCGGCCCTTGGAAACCCTCGTTCGACCTTAGCGTCAATAAGTCGTTTGGGGTGAGCGCCAGGTGGGTGGGGTCGCCGTTCATTACTGGAACCAGGGGGCGGTTGTTCAGGATTCGTTCCACCTCAGTCATGACGGTGTTCAGCGTCTCGTCGTCGGGCGGCTGCTGCTCCATGATTGACAGCAATATCCGTCTGGCGGACCGGATCATGCGTTCTCATAGGCCACCGCGGTGGCTGGCCTGTGGGGGGTTGAAATGCCATCGTATGCCGTAGGCCACGGTTCGATTCTGCAGTTCGTCCCCGTTTATTTTCTTCTGCCAACGCTGCAAATCCCGTTGAGCGCTCACAAAGTTCGATCCATTGTCTGAGTATATATCGGCCGGTACGCCTCTTCGGTTGATAAATCTTTGCAAGGCCCGTAGAAACGAATCGGTCGTCATCGAATGTGCGACTTCTAGGTGTACCGCACGTGATTTCATGCACGTCATTATACATCCATATCGCTTTTCTAATCTTTTCCCGCACTTGATCCACAAGGGCCCGAAATAGTCCAACCCGGTGTCACTGAACGGCCACCAGCCCGTAGTCACCCTGCATTCTGGTAGTGGGGCCATATGTTGTTTGCCTGCTGTGGCATTGCGTCTCCTGCATTGCACACACCGTCGGATTACGCGTTTTACAGTCTCTCGTCCTCTCAACAACCAAAGGCGCTTTCGGATGACGCTCGTCACGTGACTTTTCCCGGCATGTCCCTCCATGGCGTGGACGTGTTGGATCATTAGCTCTACTACAGGTTGTCTCGCAGGCAGTAGTATAGGATACTTTGTGTCGAAGTTCAGGTGTGCGTTGGTCAGCCTACCATCCACCCGCAGCAGTCCGTTGATGAGTTTGGGGTTTAAACGCTTCAGCTCGCCTCTTGGAGATGGCATGTCTTCATTGGTCGGCCCCACTTCTTCCGCCCTCTTGAGTTCTCGGGCGAAAGCCTCGCGTTGTATCATTCTGAAAATATCGTACTCTGCCGCTTGTAGCTCATCGGAACTTATCGGGCCGACCGGTATCCGACCTGAGGGCCGTAGCCCTTTCATGACTAGTAAATTTATCTTGAACCTGGTTAACCAAACTAACGAACGAAGCGTCTTCATCCAGGAAGAAAACCTGACCAGTCGCGATAGAATGGACGACGCTTCGACGACGTTGGTTGCTATCACTACGCCTTTGATCTCCAGTTCCAATTCCGTAGGAGGTTTTAATTCGAACGCGGGCAAGTCCTGTTTGGGCAATGGCAGGAAGTTTGGCCCTCTTGTCCACGCGTCTAGTTGCTTGAAGTTGGTCGCACCCCGGGAGCACAGATCGGCCGGATTATCGCCAGACCTGACATGACTCCACTGGTGCGTGGCTGATTCATCGTGGATAATCGTGAGCCGGTTAGCAACGAAAGTACTAAACCGGCTCCGGACGTTGTTGATATAGTAAAGTACTATCGTTGAGTCCGTGCAAAAGCTAACCGACCAAATGTAGAGATCGAAACATCTCTTCACAGCTTGCACCACTCTGACTGCTAACACGGCTGCGCTGAGTTCAAGGCGTGGGATTGAGACCGACTTCAGTGGAGCAACGCGGGCTTTAGCGAGCAGGATCCTCGTAGTATATTGTCCATCTCCTGCGCACCATCGTCCGTACACCACAGTTCCATAACCGACTTCGGATGCATCGGAAAAAGCATGTAGTTCTCCAGTCCACGTCGTATGGCCAGAAGTCAAACAACGTGGAATCCTTATGTCCCCTTATTTCTTCAAGGCGTTCAAAAATTCTCCTCAGTTCAGCCGGTCCTCTCGGTCCAGTGACTGGTTCCAATCAAATTTCTTACGGCACAGCCGCTGCAGCAAGATCTTTCCGGGTAGCAGCCATGGTGAGACGAAACCGAGCGGGTCGAACAAACTTGAGACGGCAGATAGTATGCCACGACGGGTTATTGGCAGCTCGGGAACGTTCAGTTCGAAAACAAAATCGTCCGTTTCCGCGTCTTATTGTATTCCTAAAGTGCGTTTGATAGAAAATAAAGAGCCGTCCAAATCTCTTACCCTTTCGGCCTTTTCGTGATACGCGATGACCCTCAGCACTTCTGAAGCGTTCGACATCCATTTTGTTAGATGGAAGCCGCCCTCTTCCAGCAATCTCGTCAGACCCCTGAACTGCTCTAGAGCTGATTCCACATCATCGAATGACCCAAGGTAGTCGTCGACGTAGAAGTTCCTGCTGACGCTTTCTACCGCCGTCCGATGTACCAGATCGCCATGTTTGTTCGCTGATTCTCGGAGGGCGTAGTTTGCACAAAATGGTGACGATATGGCTCCGAAGGGGTGGACGGTCATCCTATAATTCACCACTGCGTTGTCCCGGTCGCTCCCTTCCCACCACAGGAAACGCAAAGCATCTCGTTTCCCTACCGGAATCTTCACCTGATGGAACATTTCCCTAATGTCAGCAGACAAAACCACTTTACCCACTCTGAAACGGCACAAAACATCGATCAGTGGTGTGGTCCAGTCAGGCCCCTGTAGTAGGCGATCGTTTAACGACTTGCCCTGAAACTTGGCCGCACAGTCGAAAACCACCCGTAGTTTATTGGGTTTTTTGGGGTTGATAACCGGATGGTGAGGCAGATACCAGATACCCTTTTTGCTGTCGGTGGTAACAGGCACCTTTTCAACGTAACCGAGGGCCTCGTTTCGCTTCATCAAATCCGCATATCGTTCCCACAGATTCTGGTCTTGAATGAAGCGTTCTTTTAGTCGTAGTAATCGTTGGAGAACATAATTTCTGTTGTCAGTCCACGGGTCGACCGGTGTGCGCCATGGGAGGGGAACCTCGAACTGTTTTTGAGACCTCTAGTGCCTTGCCGCACCGTTTGTAGAGCGAAGTGATCCTCTTGAGACAACGTCGGTCTTTCGTCTCCAATGTCATGAAACTCCTTTTCATACAGCCGTTGCAGATGATACTCTATGCGGTCCGTTTCGGCGGATAAGTAATTTACGGAACCGTGTACCCCTACTGGACCGTATAACATCCATCCCAGAGCCGTGCGTACAACATAAGTTGCCTGGCGGTCGCCCACTCTTTGGTCAAGCACCCAATGCGCCTCTGGCACGTCGCATCCGATGAGGAGATCCACCTCATCATCTTCCCAGTCTACAACGGTTACATCCTGCAGGTGGGGCCATCGAGTCAAGATTGCGTTCACCGACCTTGGTGCTCGCATGGGGAGATCCGCTAACGTGAATGCCTCCGTTGGTTCAATTTCCTCGTTAGTGTCTAGAGAGATGAGTTGCAGCCTTAATCTACCGGCAGTCATTACTTGTGTTCCGCCCACCGTGCTCACTGCTAACGACGTCGCACCTTTAGCGAGTCGGTGTTTTTCGGCAAACCGCTCTTTCACTAAAGTGGTGTCGGATCCACTATCAACGAAAGCCAACGCCTTGACTATCCCAGTCGGAGTCACTACTCCCACGGCCACTACGCCTAAACGTACCGGTTTACTGGCAGATTGTGAAGTTGAACAAATCACGCTGGGCTTGGCAATCGCCTCGGATATGGTTACTCTTGCCTGATGCAGCAGCTGATGGTGTCTGCCCGTGCAGCCCTCGTAACCACATCGATTCCTTGTTCTACAGGCTGCTGCCCGGTGCGTGGTGTTGAGACAGATGAAACATGCTCCTGCCATCCTCGCCATTCCCCACCGTTCGTCTATTGTGGCGTTGCCGAACTTGGGACATTCTGGTAGGCCATGGCTAGTACCACAGGATCTGCAATTTGGTTTCGCCGTAGCATCTCGTGAAATGACGTGTGTGTTGGTCCAAGGCTGGTTCTTTGCATGTTCCCGTACAGAGGTTTGGACTTGGCCAGTACTGGGCTTGTTTGCTCGGTTGCTGTCCCGGATGAGTCGGCCGAATCTGCTGTCAGCTATCTTCGTTTGCCTGTCTAAGTATTCAGTCAGGTCTTCGAAGTTGGCTTCTCTGTCGCTTCGGCTTATCCGTTCAGCTTCTTCCGCCCACCGACCCTGTAGTTCGGGAGAGAGGTGACGGACTATGCCTTCCAAAGTGTGCATGGCGTCTAGGTCAGCCCTGTAACCTAAATGGTCGAGGGCTATTGAGCAGTTCTGCATCTTGATCACCAGGTCGGCCATGGTGTAGACGTCGCCCTTGGTTCTCGTTGCCTCTGCCACCACGCCCTCTATTAGGTTACGGGCTACTTTGAAAGGTTGGCCAAACAAGTCCCTTAGAATCTTCCTTGCTCTGGTGTAGCCTTGTTCCGAGTCGAGCATGGTACACCCGTCGATGGCTTCTCTTGCTCGGCCTCGACAGTAGTGAGTAAGTTAGAGAAGCCTTTGCCCAGGGTCGGTTACCTTGTTTTCAACGAACATCTCGAACTGTTTGACAAACTTGCAGTATTGCTCAGCTCGCCCGTCGAAAACCGTTAACTCCACTCTAGGCAGATCGATCGATGGTGGTTTGTAGTCGGCGACCGGCGTGGGGTTCCCTACCTTATTGCACCCTAACCTATCGGAAGTGTCGAAGTCACTGGTCTCATGCTCTCGCTGTTTCTGTGTACACCTCTCTGCTTCCTGCGCCTGTAGTCTAGCCGAAAGTAACTGTTGCTCTAGTTCTAGTATTCTCAGCTTACATAAATCGACATCCTTACGATCAATATTGTTTTCAATAACACATGAGCTAGCACTGACAGGACTAGGCGATCTAGCATTAACTAAAGAATCATATGTACCCAAAACCTCCCCAGAGACTTGCCGTATTACTTCCTGTCCGGATTCGACTGCTTTTGATCCTTTTCTTGGCATTTTGCGTGATTTTTCCTCGTTCCAAATAGATCTATTGAGTATTGTTACGAACGTTTGAGCAATGCGTAGCCAAATTCGCAACGGATCCCGAAATCAAAAGACGATTATCCGTGATATTCTACGATACTAGATTATTACAATAAACAATGACATAAACAATATACAAACCTCAATAATACGATCACAAGGACTCAACAACGAGAAACCGAATAGCAGCGTGTGAGCAGACAGCACGTGCGTCACGCAGGTCCTGAACAAGGATGTGCCAAAGTAGCGCTCTGGGCGCGAACAAACAACATTTGGTCCAGAAAAACAACCAGTTCGTAAAGACAAGTCAATAGTGTATGGAAGTGAGTGATGTTGGGAAAAACACTGAATCGCGAGGGAAAAGGGGGATTTTCCACGACCGGCTGTTACACAGCGACCCTGTCCGGCGTTCCAGAAGAGGAGAGTGAACCGTAAAACAAGCCACCTGCTCCTCTGGAAAAACCCTGCTGCCTTCAGGTCTGTCAGGGTTACTATGCGTTTTCTGATCTCTACGGTTAGAATAACCAGGGTTGGAAAATGTCTGAATGCCCAATCGAAATCAGCCATCAGATTGTCTTTGGAGTGTAGTCCTGTAGTGGGAGCCATGATCCGTGGACTCCCAGAGTTTTTTCACGGAGATGAGTTGTGGGTAGCACCGTTTCACAAAACAGTCCCCTAGTTTTTTATTGCCTTTAGGTTGGGATGACCGGAAGCCTCCAGTAATGCCTAGGTGTTACTGGGTAATAGCTGCTTCCACAAATCTTTGTTGACCTTTTCCTCGAAAAGTCGCCCTGTCAGGTGTTGCTTGTCTATCAGTAATGCGGAGGGCTTTCTGCTATAGGATAGGCAACGTAACTTGGAAGGCAGCCAAAAGTCCACAAGTATCGAGTGCGCTCATTTGTGATCCTATGTTTTAACCTCTGCTTCCAACCTTCGGAGCTAGATTTGGGTTAACCGACGGAAAAATCAAAGACAAATAGGAAGACCGTTAAAACGGGTGGTTTTGGATCGGGCCTATTACCGTAGCTAAATCCGTGTACAGTGATACGTATACCAGTAGGCCTCCAGATGTCCCCATCCGGACCTGTTATACTCCCGCCTTACTTTGACTTTCAAACTCACTGGGGGTCCACTTCTGGGTTCATTTAAACTCCCTACATATTCTTTGGAGTGCATACATTTATCATACTTCCATTCCACTTTATTCCCCCTACTGAGCCATTTTATCCTGCTCTTTCATGCTAATTTCCACATTTTCGTGAATAATGTCCCCCCATTGCATCACTAGTAAAAACTTGATCATGCACCTGGCGTGCTTCAGGCTTCTCCGAAATAAACCAATATTATATAATTATTATATTATTAATTTAAGGTGGTATATAGAGGTGAATCGCGTAAACTCGAAACAGCCTTCATGATGATGATATATGGAAAAAATGTGGATCGGGTGCATTGCGAAAGCATTGGGGATTTATCGTCTGTATGGATAGAAATGCATGTACATTGACGAATAAATTCGACTCACGGACTCAGAAATGTTCTTGGTGGGATGAATTTGTTGTACCAGCTCACCAGTTTAGGATTTTTCCATGTTCAATCAAGACCTGCCCTCCGTTAGAGTCTATAGCCCTCGGCCCCCGGTTACTAACACTGCAACGATCATGCTCGACAGCTCGCAAAGACAAAGAACTACAAACTGTCGATCTGGGTGACGTGCATTAAGGGAATGCAGGAGGATGCGGACAGCGTACACAGGCGGAAGGAGCTGTTCCGCCAAACTGGGTAGCTGTCGAGAGAAACAAGTGTTTTATCTCTTGCAAGTATTTGTCACATAGGTAGAATTACTATGCAAATAGATATCCGTAACTGGGCTCTTTCATGTTCTCTGTGCTAAAGATCTTAGGTGCCTAGCCCTACTGCGGTATCATAAGGCTACTCTCCAGATCTATCTTTACCATCTTCTCCTACCCATGTGAACATCGCTTGGCCTCTGAGCGCCTGGGAATTTTCCGCCACCTTTACGGCAATCTGTCAGTCACCTATCGCCTGATACTTGTTTGGCTGTAACGGTTTCTCGCGCGAATATCTCGTGCGATGCCTCCAGCGCACTTCCCCGGACCATTCCGCGGTGCTTTCCCCGTGCTGAAGTCCAATTAGAAATCACGCGGCTTATAATTCACGGTAGTTTTTCCTTGATCTTCCCAAAGAAAGCGACCATGAAGTTTGATGGGCTGTGCCCCCTTATAACTTAGTGACCATGGCATCCAGATACCAACGCAATTCATCTCTTTTTATGCGGGAGCAGGTCACCACCCTCAGGGTGGATGATCTGATGTTGCTTGTGCTCTGGATGAGGGTACTTCTAAATGAGACTCAATATATCCTAACCCCTTCGGAAAGTAAATAAACGTCAGGGGAATTATCAGAAGCCACTAATCAAGCACAAGCACCACCTTACCCTTGAGGCAGAGCATAGTAAAGACCCTGGCGTCAGACACTTTTATAGCATCGGGGGCTTATTTTTGCGAGTGGAGTGACTATCCCCTCAGGTTGTCAGAACCGGTACACTTCTCTAATGTTTTGAGAAGCATGCGCAGGTGTACGATGAAATTGTACTGTCTTGATGAGGGAGCGAAGAAACCTAAGTTACTCGAAATGGGAGTAAGACGGCAATAGTAACTTGGTGGTCGTGCGAGAATGCTCCCAGACGACCAAGATTTGTAGGCTCAATGCAACTAGGAATCGGGCGATATTGAAGGAAAGGTCAAAAATGGAATATAAAACGACAGGTTAAGCGACCGGGAAAATTCTACAGAGGATCAGAATTGGCTAGCACCTAGGATCGATTGCAATGGAAAAATTGGCAGGAGATCAACATGCGTGCGGTTTATGCGGTGTAAGGATGAAAGGATGCAAAATGTACGAGGCCCAGAATAAATGACCGGAGATAAATTGTGAACGGAGGTTGGGAAGGCTGGGGAGAGAATAGGCATAGTGGAATTGCAAATGTGCATTGTGGTAAAATACATGACAAAATATCCTAAATGTTTTAGGGAATTGACGGTAAAAGCAGATTTGAATGAAACATAGTCATCATCGGCGGAACATATAACGAATATGGAGGAAAGTATGATGAGTAATCATACCGCACTCTCAAGCCAGGGCATGCCCCAGAAAGATTAGTTGCAGCTTGCATTGTCTCGATCGAGGAGGTTGTAAATCGTTGAGAAAATGGCCCAGGCAAACGCTGACAGGCTCTGAGGAAGGAAATCAAGGGGGACAGTCAGGTTTGAGTGGATTGGCCGGCAGGTGACCCGGGCGAGTTGCTTGATGGGTGTTGCAGCATTTCAAAAGAGCTGGATTACTCGGTAGGAAAACCAAAACCCGAGGCCATGGTAAATGGGAGAAGTTTACAAGTTTGGGGCCGGTCAGCCGGAGCATTTAGGTTTTCGTGTATATTTACGGTTTTGGGGATCATGTAGCATGTCCTGGATGTCGGAACGGCCTTATTGCAAGAAGTGCTCAGTAATCCTCAGAACAGCTTGTAGGTGAACAACAGGACCGAGCCTGGGTGAAACCGAGGAACCAGATTGTAATCACGGTAGCCAGCGAGGCTGAAAACTGGTGGAGGATGCCATCAGTGGGGTGAACATACAGCTCGATATATTAAAAGCGAGCCATACTACAATCGGGTGGTTTGCAAACTGAAAATGAAGAAGGGATAGTTGTTTGGAGGGTGTCCCAGCAGGGGCTTCATGGCGTAAAAAATGGCTGAGCGAAGTACCTAAGTTGAAAAGAGGGCACATAGAGCATAGCGATGTGACACGGAGTAATGATAGAGATTTCCGCGGGTTAGAACGGGGTAAGATGACTCCACAAGGATTTACACCAGCATACATGGCCAGCAGTTAATGGCTGCTTACGAAGGACGTTTGCTGGCTGTTTACTGCATGTCCAGTCCCAGATATCGCAAATCGGCTTTGGAAGATACAAACGGTTCTCGCCATCATGAAGCGCACCACCACATAAAAATTACAAAGGCTCAACTTACCACCATTTCCCAACCAGGTTCGATTCGCGCTAAAGATGTAACAGCGGTTGGTTTTTGTTTTGCTTTGCAGGAGGCGCCGTAGCACGGTGAAATGCCCTCCCAAGTTACTTTCTCATTTCAACCAAGTTCGCCAATTTCATTGTAGTTTCCACTATTACTTCACTGTACACGCAAGTACCGATTGATTGATGTGCCACCCTCCACTCTTTCCTTCCACGTTTACACTCTTGCTTTCTCCCTCAGTCATACCACCTTCGCAATCCTCCCAGTTAATGCACCAGGAAACTAGAATATCTCAGATGTCTCTCAGGCGAACACAATCATGGCAGCCTCGAAAGGGGAAAATGAAAAGTGGAAACAAGTAGACGCGAAACAGAACAGCGGCTCTGATATCTGTCGCCATGTCGTGCTAGAATAACACTAGAAAGCAACCATTCGTTTTTGTGCTTATATGTAGTGAAACGTGTGCTAGTTTGCTATCCATTTATTATTTTTTCCTGTTGGAGGTAGGAAAGTTTTTCAGCAATAAAAGCCGAAGTCAAGCTACACCAAATAGAGGTTACAGCTGCAAAGAAGTTTCCCAAATCCTACGTGTGCGGGTGTCTGGACGAAAGTTAGGCGCGTGCCCACCCTCGTCCTAGAACACTGTCGTGTATTGTCCTGTGCGACCAACTGACCCTGAAGCCTATATTTATCGATGATGAAGATGCTTCCTTCGCGGACTCAGTTCAAACTTTTGGCTGCCAACTTCGGAATGCATAAGAGTTTACATACTTTCTCGGACCGTCTGGCACGGTTATTACGTGTATCATCTGATCATTTGTTCAGGCATACACTGGGCTCCTAAAAATAAAAAAAACTTGTCATTATTATGCCGTTCAACGGCTGATGCTACCTCTCTGATCAACACTATTATTACCTGAGCTTTGTCGCTATTAGTCCCAGTAGGTGACAGCCGTGTCTACAGGGCCTCATAAGACCCTATCGCTAGGAGAATAAAAGCCCCGACTGTACATTGGGAACATTATAATAACAATATTACGGTACATTTCTCGACTGGGATCAGGACGCGCGATCACTGAGTACAGCTAGTCACAGCTGCACGAAATGTTCACAAGTTTCAAAGGTTGAGGCCGTACACCTCAGCAACAGTACGATAGGACTAGACAGTGTTTGAGTTAACTAAAGGGGGACGGCCGACGCGAGAAGTGCAAAGCTGTTTCGGTTCCGGGGGTAGGGCGCTGAGGAGAGTTTGACAAGCGCAAGCTGCTGGTTAAAGCGTCGGTAAAGTGTGAGGATGTGGTATGTACAGGAGTGGTTTTACTAAAGGTTCACCAAGATATGAAAGGAAAATAGGGGAGAATAAAACTAGACAAGAAGGTAACGTGGACAGATTAAGAGCCCAAGAAGGAACCTTATACAGTTGGTCTGTAGGCTGTGGAACTTGCAGCTGCGGGACAATTGCATGTTTAATGCTGCTGTTTTGAGTGGGGTCTTGTCGCTCAGCAAGTTGCTGTTAGGTTTGGTGGCAACCTAGAGAGTGGCCTGGATATTAGGATACATAAAACACACCCTTGCAAAGGAAGGCGATAAATGGACACACGTAGATGGGGAATGCCAACGGTTTGCCCAACGTCCGTTTAGTTTTGTGTGTTTGTCTTCCACTGCAGTGGGACAAATGACAAAGCCAAGGTAGCTATTGCGGCTTACGCAGCTGCACATGCCAAGCTTGCGTACGGATGGTGCTTGGTGGCTGAAGATTAGGGCTAGAGTTAGATAATCATACTTGGAGTGTCCAGTAGGCCACCGCTGTGGTCAGTCTTGCGTGTAAGAGCCAAACGAATATCTGGGAGAAGGGGGTGAGTTGTGGTTTTCCTCTCGGCAGAATTCATTCTGAGCTGATGGAAGATGTACTGGTAACTGAAGGATGTCTTTTTCCCTTTCAGCCTGATATCAGTGGTATCTGGAGATCAAACCGGATGATTGATCTCACAGTAAACCGCCGTAGCCCCTCCGCCAGGCCATAATCTTCCGTGCATCTATTTACTTTCGCATCCTCTGGGTATGGTCTGAAATCCCCATCTCCCGAAGAAATTAGGCTTTAGGATACTTTGACGTCAGAATATTTTCAAGCTTGGGCTGGATGAATGCGAAGCGGGGCTGGAAAAAGAACCAGGTGTGAAAAGGAATGTTGTGAAGCTCAAGCTTGTATATATGTATTAGTCTTGTACAAAGCGGATCGCGCCTCAGGCTATTGGCCGTCAATTGGGGCCAGCTGGCGTCGACTGGGTTAACTGCTCTCACCATAGGTGGTATGGCACTTATAGAGAGTAAGATATTGGTCGCGAGTGGGTGGTAGATTCAGAATTCAGGGTGACATAGACTGGTAGTTCCGTGAGAAAGCGTGACAGGACGGAACTGAGGCCAACATGTGGCTGTTGGAAAGCAAGCACTTGAGATGAGAGACTTTGATGTGAGATATATAAGGAAATAAGAACAAGGTCGGACAAGCAGAGCCAGGACGATGTACGCCAGGATGAATCAGAAAAAGAGAAGAATCAAGAATAAAGGTAGTGGACGACTGAATTCGGTGTCCTGGGTTCCAGCGACACTTCTTTGATACGGAATACGGTTCTTCGAGTTACATGGTGAGGGAATCGGGAAGGATGCGGCAGTTGAGTTTCACAACCCAACGGCACGTGTTCAAGGATCGCAGAGCCACAATGAAGTACTGGCGATACACGTGCAGTATTTCACAGGTGAATGCTGGTCTAGCACGAAATTATTTTAGTGATTGGGAGGGTTTTAGTAGGAGCTGCAGGGACATCCCCCTGGCTGAATCCCCGGGCTAGGATAGAATAGTTTTGATCGCTGGTGCGGTTATATAGAGAATGAGGCAGCAATTGTCCAGTCGCAGTCTTGAGGACTGAATGGGGAGGCAATTTGGAAAGTTGCATGTGGGTACTAGTTGGCGGCAGGAAGACACGAGCTTTGTCTGGAACAGAGAGAACCGGCGGGCATTGAGCCGGTTATATTTCCAGAGTGTGAATCGTTCATGTGCTGGCGCTTTATGGGTTGTGTCCTGCTTAGTGTGACAAAACGTAGTGTGTTTGGTGCCTGCAGCTGTTACTTGATTCTAATTTCCTAGTACTCGAACCGATTTTTAAAGACCAGCTCTTCGATGAGACCGGAAGATATTAAGTGTCGCATCAGCGAGGGCCAATAGTTGTTCCATCGAACCTCTGAGTTTTGAGAAAAGGAGACTTCTACGGATGGTAACCAGGAGTTTACTCCCTAACTGTGCATATCTGACGAGAAAAAGGGCCCCAGCTGGTCTCCGCCTGTGAATAGAAATCTACAAGGAACGAAGGTGTAGATCATGTTTTATGGAGGGGGTGCGGAAAACGGCTTCAAAACAACGAGGCCAGAGGACAGTGTAAGTTAAACAGAAATTATAGCTTATGCCTCATGCAGGACAACAAAAGAACCAAGGATAATTAGGACACATTGATCCTTATGGCGTAAACTTGTGGAAGAGTCCATCCATTATTTGGTGGAACATCGCCGTGCAGATTTCATAGAAACGCTGTCGGACTCCGTCTTGCCAGTGACCCGTAACATCAAGTGTCTCGTAAAAGGAGAGAAAGGAGGGAATTTGAGGTGAACATAAGTGAAGCAATCTTCGCGACCGATTCCAATCGGTTTAAATACCCGGTAGCCAGAAAGCGAAGCGTGGTCAGTTGAGGTGGGAGCTATTAGCTGGGATTCAGCGACGAATATGACGTGAAAATTGGAAAAGAGTATGTGCCCTGGAGGAAACTAAATTTTCTGATAATAGACAGAGCAGTATACACGGGAGGAGCTGCCTAAGCGATGGCACTTAGCTGAGGAAGACTGATTTCCCGAGGTCCAGATGCCAGATCCCAACAAACAATCCTGCATGCCGCGGTTTGGAAGACGTAGGGTGTAGCATCGCCAGTGGTTCCCGCAAGGCCCTGCCGGGTTCATAGCTGAGGTCGCTGAAACAGACAGGAGATTAGGGACCGGTTGATTCGTGAAGATGAGCAACTGGTAGACCAAAGGTGGGCGAATTAAAGGGAAAATCTGGGAACCTCGGAGTAGCAGTTGTACCGAGGTGCAGATTGGTGCCAAGAGGAAGGACCGAGAGAGCCAACAATGTGGGCAACTGTGAAGAGGAAGACATCCGGAGCTGGCGGTGGGCTCCGGCGTGCACGCCGTGGGGGAAGCGTAGGGGTGGCTGCTTATGGGTGGGAAGCAGGGGTATAGTGCGTGAGGCACAATGAACAAATGGCCCAAAATGGCACGTCCGAGAGTGGGAAGCCGAAAGGTAGGTGAGATCTAACGGCGCTGTGATGGACGGTTAAGTAAGGCGTATGGGCTGAATTCTGACGGGTTCTGAAGAAGTTGTTGGCTGATTGGTGGTTTCATGATAGGTGAGGCTTTGTCCGCAGTGGCTGTGGACTAGTGGCCTGTTTTCAGCCGGGCTGTTCAAAACGAATAAATGACGAGCTGGGACTGAGCTGTGTCAGCTAATCATAACAATTGGGGGCTGCGGTTCAACTAGAAGGCAAAAGAGGCCGGCTTGCCTGTGGACCGAGTAGGGGCACCCCTCCTCCTTGGTCTTCTGGGGCCTTTTCAGGATAGTTTTAAATGGTATTGGAGTGATTTGACTGGAAAGCGAGATAGTGCGCCTTTGGGGTAGTTCGGCCGGGATATCTAAGCTCAAGGAAATGGCCGATATTTTCGGTAATGGAAGAGGTTTCGTGCCTGCAGGCAGATTTGCTACTGTGCTTCTTGGAGGGCGTAGAGTAACGAGGATCTAAGTCCTTTTGGAGTTGATTAATCGGGCGAGGTGTCAAGCACACTGGCTCACTGAGTCTTGGGAAATTTCTACCCTAGACGGCTGGGGCCATCAGGCTTCGTTGTCATCAGCGCTGCTGTAGGATAATATGTCGGGCTCTATCGGGGGCGGAGCGTGGGTCGTGTCTACCACCACAACTGAGCTGTTTGTTTTGTACGCATGAATGTGGACTGCTCCTTATTCCTCTCACTAAAGAGGAAGTTTGTCAGCCGTATTTCCCGCTCCCTGCAGTGAACAGGCCACGGCTAGTTCGCATTTTATGGTCATAAATCACGTGGTTTTTAGGTAGGTAAGGCATTGTACGGGGTCGAACGGTTATTTTTTGGGGTTTTTGAGCGGCCTCCTAACCAGAAACGGGACATTGGCAGCGCCGCGTGCACCAAGACATCCCCTCTAGAACAGGCCTACAGGGATGCAACCACAGATTCTGAAGACTACGGCAATAAATCTCCTCACCAACCTGCAAGTAATGGAATCAATACACAGCCAGGCAGACCAAGTGATCCTGTAATACCACATGAGTAGGCACTTCTCGAGGTGTTGAAACTGATCGCTGCCGACAACCTTTCTCAAGACTCCGACCAATGCCACCGTTCTCGTAGCACTGACCAGTAAGGAATTTCCCGAGAGTGTGGCCAGTGGATTCATCGGCCGTACCTGTGCAAGCGTTTAAATCTACCGCGGCGGAAATTGCGTCGCGACTCGAAACCCGGTTGACTGTCTCATGCAAGTTATTGCAGAATTCACCTTTTGTCCCGTCGTCGGCCGACACGGTTACAGCATAGATCGCAGTCACCGTTGGGTTATGTGGGGAACGTATGAAGCCTGTCTAGGCCAGTCCAAATGAGACTGGTGTCCCAAAGGTCATTGCGTCACTAGCTGCTCTGCTCAGAGCAAACGCGACGCCGTAGAGACCGGAGTTGTCCTTCGGGCCATTGTGATTGAAACAGTGGGATCTATTTACTCCCGGGACCCCTACTTGTCGGCTGCCTGAGCTGTCAGGCGGACTTCTGAGGGGCAGGCAATACCCACGACACAGTCATGTAGAGCCCCTATTGTGATGCACTGGCTGCCGACGTCTGGGAACTTCCGAGCATTCCGACGGGCTTTGTCTGTTGCCTTCCTGCAGTGAATGAGCTCAGCTTGCTTTCTCATCACCTCGACTGCGGGGACACGAGGCGCGTTACCTACCAGGGCTGCGGTGGAGTGGTGGGCGCATGAAGTTCCGTGAATAATCACAGAGAGTAGCGGGAGTAGGGTACGGAGGGCACGAAGGTCTGTCCCTAGCACCGTTTGGCCTTTTCTTTCGAGTTCGCACCTCTAGTTCTGGCACACCCAAGTGCAGACTGCAAGGCAGCAAGGTTTTTTCAGAGGAGAAGGTGGCTTGTTTTACGGTTCACTCTCCTCTTCCGGAACGCCGGATAGGGTCGCTGGACTGTTTTTCCTCGTATCTGTTGGACCAGTGGACCCCATCCATCCACTTAGCATTGCCTGTCTTCATATGCGGAATACCTTTTGATGCATGTACGAAAGCTGGTTTCCTATAACCCGTTACCAAGCGGCACCATTTCCGCAGTCAGTGTTATTTCAAAAAAAGCCGGCGACGCAACCATGGCAGCAAGCCAATAACTACGGGCCGCTAACGGGAC
The DNA here is from genome assembly GCA_948099385.1 of Fasciola hepatica. Lineage (NCBI taxonomy): Eukaryota > Metazoa > Platyhelminthes > Trematoda > Plagiorchiida > Fasciolidae > Fasciola > Fasciola hepatica. The sequence goes on from CANUEZ040000019.1 coordinate 13,740,624, forward strand.
ACCTATTGCCACTTACGACGGTAAGCCCCTGAAGCTCAGCTTAGAACTACCTCTCACGTTCGGCTAAGCGTTTACAGTAGCATATGTCTTTTATCCCATAATTGGTATCGACTTCAATGACCATTTCGACCCTCTGGTTGACTAAAGACGCCGGAGAGCTGTAGACCGACAGACTTCGGTTTCCGCAACCGGTTCGCACTCCTTCGTGAATCATATCACGCTCCTGTAATCCGAACATCAGGCCCAGCGCCCCCACACGCAATGCCCCTCAGCTCGCCCGGCAATGTTAGGGCAGTCCGGCCCCTCCCCGTGGTGACTACTAAAGTCACCCACGAAATTTACCTCCAAATGACCTCCAGACAAGCTAAGCTAGCACAGGCTGAGTTCAAACACATGCTGGAATTGGGTATAATACTCCACTTTAATGGCCCTTGGGTCACACTTCTTCACTTGGTTCCTAAACCTAATTGTAGGTGACAACTCTGTGGCGACTATAGGGTGCTCAATCATGTGACGATCCCGGATAAATAACCCATCCCACGTATTCGAGATCTAACTTCTCCCTATCCAGTTAATTTTTCAGCCGCACTGACCCAGTCAAAGCCTTTCGCCGAATCCCGGTAGCTAAAACTAACATCCCTAAGACCGCTGTCACATCTCCGTTCAAATTACTTGAGTCTCGTGCATTCCGCTTAGGCCAAACTTTGTGGTTTAAACATTTTAGACTTTTATGCATGATGTGGAACGCGGTTTGACAACTGTCCATGTGCCACTAGACCATATTTCGATTACAGATTTCTCGGGTAAACAGCATAAGACGCGCCTGAACACCTTTTGGGCGCCTTGGCCAAAACTACGTAACCAGTTACCCCGCCAAACACGGACTACGCTGGTCCACCGTCACGTTTCTAGGCCACGGCATTTCAGCCCCGGGGGTACAAGGTCCGCTGCGCTAGGTGCCGACAATTTGAGACTCCGTCTCGCCAGCAGCTGCGCCGAATCTCCGAATTTATTAACTTCTGTCACCGGCTTACTCCTCACCGAACTGGAACAATGCTGCCCCTCGCAGACCTTCTGCTTGGAGTTAAGCGGAGGTTCACATTGCCGACACGACACAGGCAGCATTAGATTTCATCTAGAAAGCTTTCGTCAACGTGGCACTCCTCGCACACGCCGACCTTCCAGTTTCTTTGGTGTTAGGGCCAGAAGCTTCAGGCACAGATGATAAGACGGACTTTCAGCAATTCCTTCATAACCCTTGGCGGCTGACGGGCCCCCGCTCCAAGCGCCTGCAAAATGTGAAACCATGATATAGAACGCTCGACAGAGAACTACTGGTAATTTGTTTGGACATTCGACGTTTCCGGCACACACTCTAATACAAGACGTTCAAACTTTTCATAAATCATAAAGCTCTGGTGCACGCTCTACAGTCAATTTTTGATCGATGTTTGCTACTCGGGGCTCGCCACTTAGACTACGTTTCGCAGTTTATTACGGAAAATTGACACGCCCCTAGGGCACACAATCGCCTGGCAGATGCACTCTTCCGCGCCCCCAGTGCCTACAACACATTACCAACGGGCACAGATCTAAAGACAATCGCCGCGGTCCGAACGACAGACCCTGAGGTCAATTAGCTCAGAAATGACAGCTCCCTGCACTCAGCGTCAGCGGCATTTCCAAATTCAGGCGAAGTCTTTACTTGCCACGCCTCACAGGGTCGACCCCGACCACTAGTTTCTGCTTCTTTTCGCCGACAAGTTTTTATCAGTCTCCACAACCTGTTGCACGCTGGTGTAAATGACTCAGTGAAACTGATCACCGGGCTACTTTTTTGACCTAACATCAAAAGCTACTTGCTCCTTTGGGGCCGAGCATGTCATCTAAGCCAACGCGTTAAAATACGCATACGCCCGACATGTACCGTGCCTCTCCTATGGTGACAGATCCATGGGTAAGAAGACTAGTTACCAGAGGGGGCTTTTCTCACAATGGCCACGGGGACAAGTGCTGCTGCCTTCCAATTGGTTCCATTGTGGGAGAGATTTCCTTAACAGACTTTTCAAAACACGCTGGTGTAGCAGTATAGCAATGGTCAGCAACATTAACGAGCTTGGGTAATGGATGGTTATTGAGAAGTTTAGTTCGGTTGACCGTGGCTTAAGTGAATACGCCGTGGCAAGGGGTATACCGGTAATAAAACTGCGCTCTGAGGGCGAAATAATTCGACAGGAACACAGGGCCTCAAGTCGTTCCAAGAAAATCGAGGTTCTTTTAAATTATTGAAGTCAAGGAACCCCAAAACAACTTCACTTATCCCTTCTATCTCTTTCAATAACACGTACCTCGACAAACCGCCGGACATAGCAGAAGCGCCCAACACGTTTTTTGCTTCTTCCTTAACTAGTGACACAGCGCCATTTTTCTACATTCCACCAGTACCCTCATATGTGCCACTTTATTCTGCAGCATTCCTGTCCTCGGAAATCAAGCCTTTAATTCCAAATATCAAAATGTCTTTCCACCCCGGATCGGACTCGTTACCATCGGCCATCTTTAAATTGGGCGGCCCAGATATCCCAATTCTTGTAATAAATTCATTCAGTTTGTCTATGCGGTTTGGTTGGTACTCTATGCAGTGGAAAAATTCAGTTACTAATAATAACAATAATAATGGTTTACTTCTCGGCTATGGTCAAGACGCACGCGCAGGCGCATGATCACGGTGTACAGCGTTATTCAGTAAGATGAAATATTCACGAACTTCAGGTATAAGAGTCAGAAGTGCCAGCGGTAGAAAAACACATCCGGCGATAGTTTATATGGATCACTCTAGTAATGGTTTGCGCGGCAACTTTGAACCGGCCTCGATTTCGCGCTGAGCGGTGGCGAACCGCGGGGATACCGAGTAGGTCGTTTATTCATAATGCGAGAGATGCGTTATCAACGAGAATGATGCAAACCATGAAAAACGGCGGTTTACTGGGGATCTGCGAAGAGCGAAGTTTTAAATAGGAAGAAAAAGAGATTGTATGGAGGTGCACTCGGGGAAATCGATGCATGCGAAGAGAATAGCAAACCATGAAGCTGACGCAAATCCCGAATGTCGGTTTTACCGGGGTTCAATAAAAGGAATGAGTTATGAAACAAGGAGACATGAAACCAACTTTATCAATGTACATTTGAGAACTTTGGTGAGTGTGGAAGGAACAGAAGTCCATATGAAGGTGAGTTCAATTTCAGGATCAGTAACCCGTACTATCCAGAAATGCGAGACTACAACTGGAGGGTCCTGGAAAAGTGGAGGATCAAATTCCAGCCGGGCACGGATCGAGGGAAAAGTGGACTGTTGCAACAGATACTAAAGTGGAAAATCTCCGCATTGACTTGAGCATTTCTATGCTCTTTCACTGAAATATATATATATATATATATATACATTGACGTTTTGAGCCTCAGTGTTATTCAGCGTCATTACTGGTAATGCACAACATCCTATGGGTATGGTTCGTCCGGCGGGGTAAAGGATACATGTCGGCCAATCAGCCGAGTCTGGCAAGATGTGACGGATTTAAATGACGACTGGTATATTAGCAGATTGCGCGTGAACCGTTACTTGTGTTGGCTGTAATGTTGATATCCACAGGAGAGGTTTTGCGTTAGAAAACCCTAATTAATACGATAGGCAATTGGGGGTATTTTCTGCCGCGTGGCTTGATTGCAGTCCCAGATGCTATGAAAGGTTCCACTTGGGTTTCTGTCGGTACGAGTCAAGGTGGCATCTTTGGTTGTCCAGTTTGGCGACTGAGATAGTGAGAGGCGACGAACCTGAAATAAATAGGGGTTGCAGTCTGGACGTGGTTCCGGTTGTGGGTTAGGGTAATATATGACGACAACCGTATTGAACTGGTTAGGTTTATGTAAATGGGACAAGGATAAAGTTCCATTTAAGCGGTCAGTGGCACCTACTGCACGTTCTGGATGAAGTAGGCTCGCCGGGGACTGAGCCATAACGCTGCAGGCTAGCAGAGTTGCGTCCACCGGTTGGGCCATTTTGTACGCATTCTAAAGGATTAATGGTTCGCAAATTGGTGTGGCAGTGTTATGATACTAAGAAAACCTGGAGTTTTACGGTTAAGGGGATCTAGAAATGGTATCTTCCGATACCGCTTGTTTACGCAGACCGCAGTTCAGCACCGAGGCGGTAAGGTGGGTTTGAAATAACAGAATGTGAGTTAATGGGACTGGTACCCTGATAGCATGGCACTATAATTGTTACGGTCTCTTCCGGTATAGTGGTTACTCTATATTGAATGGTTGCTGAGGGGCTCCAAAGTGGATGAAACTATGATGGTGTCGGTGATGACGCGCTAAAGAAAATTGGTCTCATGCAGAGAAACATAGCCGTAAGTTCGTCTATGCTCACGCTTGATGGTGCTAGTATGCTGAGATTATACTTAATTAAGAGCAAGGATATCCGGTATAGTGGTGGTTGCATGGTTACCGTGATATTATGCTCGTCGTTAGCGTATTGCAAAGCAGGAAAACACCCATGTGAGGACTGGTTTGGAGAGCCGCGAGAGGTGGGAAAGGGGTGGGGCCATATTTTCGTCAGGGAATCCATAAAAAGAGAACACGGGAGGACTCGGCCAACTACCGGCCTGTGAATCATACCCCGGTGATATCGAGAATTATGGAAAGATTAATAAAAGTTAAACTAACAGATCGCCTCCCAAAAAATCCCCTTATAAGTAAAGGTCAGCAAGGTTTCCTAAAACATCGATCCTGCGCAACTTGTATGACTGACTTTCCGAATCTTATTACGATAGCTGCCAATGATGGTAAGGCAGTGATCTCAATCTTTTTAGACATGTCTGAAGCCTTCGACCGGGTGTCTTTTACCCGTTTGTTGTCAAAGGCTAAGACATACGGAACTGTTGACCTACTATATGCCTGGCTAGAATCGTACTTGTCCTCGCGCAGTCAGGTGGTAAACGTTGATGGCACAATTTCCACACCCAGCCCTGTAACCAGCGGTGTGATACAACGTAGTGTATTGGGCCCGTTGTTGTTCCTCATGTACATAAATGATATAGTTACCGTGGTTCGCCATGGAACTCCGTTTTTATCTGCTGATGGTGTAAAATCGTTGTGCACCTTCGACCATAATTTATTGGGTAATACTAAAGCGAAAATATCGGAGGACTTACGGATGCTCAATTCGTGGTGCATCGATTCGGTAATGAAGTTCTCGGCGGACAAAGGCTGAATTCTTACATACAAGTGCCATGTCCCTCCCAAACCGTTTGGTAAAGGTGGTCATCTGATCCCTAACAAATAGTCAGTACGTGACCTGGGCATACACCACTCCTGTTCGTTCGACTTCTCGGATCAAACAGGCACTCAAATTGCCAGGTCCCGCAGGTTAATGGGACTGGTTCACAAAACATCCCGCTTGCGTGAAAGTAAACTCAGTGCCTATACAACACACGTTAGACTATTGCTAGAGTGTAGTTCAATAGTTGGCTCCAACATGCGCGAGATTGACAGGATTGCCACTGAAAATGTTCAGTGCACCTTTACTAAGCGAATAGTTGGCTATTCGTCGACTTTCAACTATAAACAGCGCTGTGACCTGCCACACCTCAAACCACATTGGCTCCTACGGATAAAGAACAACTTGTCCTCTTTCCACTCACTATTAAAATGGGGATCCTGCAAAGCCTCCCTTGTGATAAGAGACTCAGTAAGCTTAGGGTGTTTGTTACGACACAGCAGTCATTCGGTCCCTGTTTCGTCCTCGAGAATCAGCCCACCTTTCAATTTCTTTATTGGTAAATATTCACAACTGTGGAATAAACTTCCACCAAATAAGCCACTCACCGAGATTTAAAGAGGAATCAAGCAAATTGCTTGATATCCTGACACTCGTATCAAACAATGATCCATGCGTTTCGGAGGAGCGAGTGTGCGAAGTTGGTTTGGGTTGCTAAAACGCGGGTCTGGGTCAGGGGCCAGGAGACCTACGCACCACACAAGCTGCCGTATATACCACTCAAGTTTTACTAATCTTTCGTGCACAACCTTATACTTTGCAAAGTCGAACCATCCACCAAGATAACGCCCACTCAAAATGGCAACTATAGCCCTAGGCCTAAAGACACTTTCTTGCCCGTCCTATTTGCTAGGTTCTCCATCAGAGAAAGCCAAGTCACAAGTCCTATTCCGGAAGTGGCTCATCGGGGTAGTTCAGCCTCCAGTAATTACGTCATGGATGCTGATCCCACTAACTGTCCACATACTATCCTCCGGCTAATTCGATTCCTCGTCTTCACGCAGACTTTTGCTTTTTATTCTACGGAGTGGTTACCCCAAATCCAGTCTCAACCTCATCTCTGAGCCTCGCAGCTCTCACCTCATCGAAGTCTTACCGTTCAATTTTCCTTCTTACATGCCATAGTCCTAGCATAATCGTAGTTAGCTTACGTATCGATTATCATTTAGGTTCAATTATTCCATCCTTTTCCGTAGTAATTTCCCGCCCGGACAACATTCACCTAATATGGCAACGATAACCCTAGGCCTGGGTTTACCTTCTTCCCCCCCCATATACTAGGTTCTCCGTTGGGGGTAACTCAGCCCCACTTCTTATCTCCTATCTACATCATACCAAATTCACTTTACTCGATCTAACCGGGGCTCATTCCCCTTCTCTTAGTTTATCCTGGCATTTCAACACGGAATCCCATCCTGGCGACCACCAACAATTACCAAATCATCTTCACTGTGCCTTTCAGGCTGCGCCGTTTTTCCGCGTTCCACCTAGTGTAAAGTCATCGTTGGGTCACCACTCTCACCTACAGTTTCAGACTATATGAACTGCCATCACCTGATCTCTCTGATCCTCCAGTTCCTCATTTCTCTCCCATGTTATTTGCCGATACGGCTGATGCATCTTCGCACCACAGTTCCTCTGACCTCCAAGTTACCCCTCTGCAGTGATCTTTTACACCTTTCCAACCACCCTGTGCTTCCATTTGCTCTGCTTTCTTCAGCCCTTTTCACGGTCATCTTATTGCTGCATAATGAACGTCAATCTCATAAAGCTTCACCCATGTTCGACCGTCACTACGTGTCACATCTGTAATAATCAGACGGTTAGGTTCACTCTTATCTGTGTTCGTCGATCCTTTCCTTCATATTTCTTTCTTTATCAACTTCCGCCCACAGCCATCACTTCTACGCTCCCACAGTTGGTTCTCTTTCACTGTTGATCCCCCATGCTCACCTGTCATAAACAAACTCATCAGGGTTCACCCAAGTTTATTCCGTGCCATTTGACCCAACCCTACCTGTCTCTTCAAAGCACTGCTGCTTCCATGTTCCCTCTCTTCACTGGAATTTGCTCCTGCTCTGATGTATATATATATATGTACATATATATATATATGTATATATATATATATATATTTCCACATATTTTCTCTGCCTCTTTCAGTTCTTTGCCGCCCAGCTGTCTTGCCACCATGCCACAGCCCCGCATGGTATGCGTCCATTCAGTCTATATCTGTGCCTCGCACTTACCTTATCTCGATCTTTCCGCGGCATTGCTGCCATCTGACGCACTCCTAACGTCTTGCGTTGCCAGCTCTCTGTTTTCAAATTGACACTGTCCGTTTGTTGGAATAACGCATAGGTCATGGCAACCCAGTCCCCAGCCGAACAACTCAATCTTTTGTTCTTCCTGTCTTCTCTTCTGCCTTCATTTATTCTTCATTGTTTCTCGTAACGATACTTTCTCATGCCGATTTTCAGTCCTCTTCATGTAAAACTCCCTGGTTCCGTTCTCCTCTACTCGGCTCAGCCAGCTGCTCCATCTGACCTTGACCTTCAAATTCACCGGGCCCATATTTAATCCACCCTCGGGTTCACTTGACCTCCCTTCAATGCTCATTGGTGTACATACATTTATCTCCCTCTCATCTTCCCTCTGTTTCTTCCTGCCCCCCTTTGTGTTGCGTGTTATTAAATTTTTCGTGAACTTTGTCTGTCAGTTTCGTAGCTTTTAAAACATTTGATCATGCATGGGGCATGCTTCGGGCGTCTCCGAAATAAACTATTATTATCATTGTCTTCGCCATTTTTAGCATTCCTGTCCTCTCTTTCGCTCATATCCCACTTTATTTCAAAGTAGTTCCAATTTCTAGACGCTAGAGGTTGCTTGTGAACATAAACCTTTGATCCCCAGCTGAGACCATCAGAGACTGCTTTTTTTCTATTTTTGCTTTTCCAAGCAACCACTGATGTGTATCTTCCCTTTGATGGCTCGGCGCAATACCTGGCACACATTTCAGGCTAAAAAATCGATTCTCGCCCGTCATTTCGTCTCTACCACATTGGCCCTGCTCTCCAGGATCTCTCATAACCTGGTCGAAAGCTCCTGAACTACTCGGTCTCTACAGTTAAGTGACAACGCCAATATCACTCGTGCAAAACCCACCGGTGTGAGGCGCGGTCAGATCCACCACTTTGGCCGTCACACATCGGGCGTGCAGGACGTCTGCAACGATGTGCGGGCGCAACTAGGATGCCGGATCGCACCCCTTGTCATAAAAAGTGGTTTTCAGGTCGGGTGTCCACCGCACGGTTAGCCCCACCCACCAGCACCGGTTGCGGCGAAAAAGCACCATTGATACACCCGAAGTGCTCCAAGTATGCCACTTTCTCCCCCAAGTTATCACCCCTTTTTCGTCGTTCTCGCCTCCATCTTCGCCACCTCAACTTACAAAGTCTTACGCCCAGTAAGGTCTATTTTCCTTAGCACACACGTATCGCGGGTTTAAAAGGCTGTTGCCGTACTCGGCTTGCCGCTCATGATCCTTTTGCCCGAGGATTCGTTCCAAACCAGCCACTTGTCCCATTCGCAAACTTAACTAATCACCAAGATAAAACTCTCTCCTTTTTATCACATTTACCGATTCACTCCGACAATCAAAAACCCAAAAATAGCAATTCTTCTTGCTAAGCGCACGCCGCCAGATGATCACTCATGAGCTAGTCCTTGTCTATTCTTGCCCTTTTAGCTTCCTTACACAATATTTATTCTTCTTTCGGCAGTCAGTCTATCTGCAACAATGAGTGGTGTGTGGAGAAGAGGAGCCCTCAGTGTACTATCGTCTGTACGCATGTGACTATGCTGGCACATCCGACATTCTCTTTGGCAACGCCGATCAGTACTTCACTAGCAGGCAACCCGCTCCGGCGGCCCTGCAAACCCAAATCAAGTAAGAACACGCTTATAACAAACACCACAATATTCATCAAGCCATGAAACAATACTGCAGACAAAAACGCGTACCAACTCAGATCATCACCCACCATCTCCAACACACGATAGACCGGCAGTTGTTGGCATCTCAATCATTGTTATTTGCACCCCATATTTTTTACTGCCATCTCAAGTACAAAACTTTGTTTTGTTCCCCCAAACCAAGCTAATTCCGATTGGATAAACGAAACGACACGGGCTGTTGTGACTCATCCCTGACTGTTTCTCGCCTTGTGCTCTTTGCTCTGCAAGTTTCCGTAAGCCTCTCTGTGTGTAGAGGTGGTCAGAAAGCCTGTTCCATTCATCAACATCCATATTACAAACAACATTATTTCAGTTGCATGAACTATCCCCACCGAAATTCCAATTGAATGTATTGTTGCCCCAAATTCTTGCAACAAACCGGACCCTCGCCGTTGCCTCGAGTGTGCCTCGCTTCTCTTGAACTTTATGACTGTATTCGGCGATCTCGTCTTGTGCTTATAACGTTTTGCTGCAATTCCGCTGCAGTTGTCGACCCGTTGATCGGTTTTGAGGGTAAGAGCCCGGAAGGAATACTAATGAGATTTGATTATTGTAAATTTGCCTAATTTGTTGTATATAGTACTGTAACTATTCGGAGTCGACCTTGTTTTGAACTGTGTCGAAATAGGTTGCTACGCATCCTACGATCTTTTCACCGGCCTGACTTTACACCGTGGCTGTCCACTCTGGTTTTCCGATTGCTAGCGAATCATCATCTCATGGGCAGTTGTAGTCATCAACCGCGGCCTTAAGAAGACGGTTTCGGTAGCCCAGTAGTCTACTTTATATGAGTTACATCTGCAGATTCTTCATCCAATGCTACACACTGTGTCGATATTATGAAGATAGTTCATGGATTTGTCAGTAGCTACCTACCTGCATTTCAGAATAACTTCATGTTTTGATGCACAGTCCTTGTCGTCTTGGTCAACCCACCTGAAAGCGAAAATTTTATCAAACGGAAGCAGTTATCTTAAATTAAACTGCGGTACTTCCTCCGATAAACTTGAGTTACGAAAATCCCTAATTCCATGCTTCTCTAAAATACGAGACTTGAGGCTGAAAACGCAATCAGTTCTTCTGTTCATACTTCCCGCCTACTCCCGTGAGCAAGCAAAACTATGGGCTTGCCGAAGACATACTTCTCTACTACGGGCAATAAGTGAGAGGCGTACAAAGCTCGTATTCCTGCTACGCTATAGCTCTGCACTCCTGTGTTCTCGAATATGCTCGAAAGTGAGACCATTGCCATCGAAAATGTTCATCATCGACTTACCAAGAAAATAATCGAGCCCTTTACAAACCTAAACTGTAGACAAAGCAGCACGTTCCTGCGGCTAGACCCCAAATGGCTTAGCAGAATAGAAGCCAAACTCCCATTTTTATTCGATTTTCCACACAAGTAAGCTCAATCCTCTAGTAAAGCACCTCCCGGTGCCAGCACACCTTGCCAGCTGCCCAATACGGAGCTTCGTGCAGCGACCTCCAAAGCATGATTATCCCTTAGAAGGCAGTTTTTATCTTATAACGTGAAACCTTGTGTAGGCAACTATGGGCTGACTTTCGTGACACTTGTTCCGAAACTATGTTGAAGTCCAAGCTTTACAAAGCGAGGGAATTTAAAAAATGAGCTTCCCCTCGAATCAATGTATGATTTTTAGCACAGCCTCCGAGGATGTGGTGTGTTAATGATCCAAACCATATACAATCACCCATCAATCAGCCCATAACTGTCGCAATGTCTCCACCGGATCACAGGCTTACCGAATAACGGTGCCACTAGCTAACTCCTGCTACTGTGACTGAGGTCAGTGCATCTGAGTTTATCCTCGAACATGCCCGACGCAATCAGCTACACGAAGGCTGGTCCGAGAACATTCCCGGCATCGTAGATTTGGTCTCGGTTTTGAAGCCTGAACACCACTGGGGAAATTTGGAGCCAATTCTGGCCGGCGACGACTGGTACTGACGGGTGCGTGGCCTCACAGACTCTAAAATAGAGGAGAAATTGATCCACAGAAGACTACCGTGCTACTTCCCGATGGCGAAAAAGTCTACCTTTCAATCGTACTTTTAAAAACGAGCCTCAGTCACCATCCACTCGAAAGTTCCAAAAGCAGGGGAGGCAGAAAACCCGGTACAACAGAATTGTCATTCGGTACTACAGAGAGGAGTCATAAAAATGACTCCGAGAATAAGTCTTCCCACTGGGAAATTTCCTGCAACCTCGGCCAGGCTAGAAAACAAATTTCTGGAAGCTGCAGTCAGAAAATGAATTCGAAACAAATGAAGATGAAAACGGTCACTGAAGGAGCGATCATCCGAAATGGTGAAGCAATGAAACTGGCTGAAGTAAAGCAGTCTACTTCAGTATTGCACAAAGTGGCAAAACCCGGTGAAAAAGACTCGCCCAAAGGTAGAAGAGGGAAGCAAAATGTCCAAGACTCGAATTGCTAAAGCATGAAAACCGGCATCGTCAAGAACAACGCTGTGGCAGTCATGACAACAGTATTACAGAAGGCTGCAGAGTGAGGAAATTCAACTGGACACAGTTATTCCCAGGTCGTTTTGTCCCTCCTCTAAATGTCCTACTTCTCAGGCTGTTTGACTTCTCAGACCAGGTCTCACTTAGAATAATAACCACGTCCATACAGCTCATCTGTTCTCTTTTTATCACCGGACTGGAGTTTCAGCCCACAAAGGGAGTTTATCATCCATCCATTGAATGCTGTTGCATTTACCCATGATTAGCCACTACAAGGCCTTTGATGTTTTGTTACCAAAATTTAACTTCCTCTGAGTTTTCCATTAGTAGCAACAAAGGTTGAGCTGACAAGGAGCGAGAGTTGTATGAACTGAAACGTTTGGACCTCGTTACTGGAGGAGGCGAACAGGGAGGTAGCACCCCCAGAATGTTAAAAACCATCTGTGTGCTTGATCGACTACTTTATCCCTTTCACTTAGGCCGAGTACGCTACGCCACCGAGGCTTTGGTACCTCGGACTGCCAAGTACCGACTAAACCCCAGTAATAGTTTGGGGAACGGGCCACAGGCCCGCAAGTTTGAAGGTTGTCAGGCGCGGCAGAAGTCCGCGGGATGGGTGGAAGACGACTGGTATTGAAACCATGTTGATCATCTTCTGTTCGAGTGGCTCAGGACACGACGTTAGTTGAAGAATCCAGGGTTCAATCATCCGCAGGCTGAGAAGCCTGAATCGTTTTCAGATCCAGCTCTTTGGCTGACGTGCACCGCGCATGCAGTCCGTCTGCAACGGTGAGCGCGGGCAATTAGGCCAGTGGATCACACCTCCTGAGTTTACTTCGAAGTGTTTTTCAGATTTGGTGGCCAGGGCAGTGTCGGCCCCACCCACTAGCACCGGCTGCGGACTGCAAGCTCTAACTCTCCTCGTTCCACTGCATCCAGTGCTGTCAGTTGCAGATAGCACGCTCCAAACATCCTTGTTCAGCCACGGTGAGCCCGCCTATCACTCTTACCATCACTCTTATCACTTCCATTTTTGTTCTTCTACCGTTTGCACACCTACCCATTCAGACCTTGCTCTCGTCGGCTTTCACTGTTACCTCTCATTGCTCGTCACTGTCGTCCTACACACCTTGACCCACCGACGAACGCCAAAACGTTTTCTTATCCACGTCGTCGTTGCCGGCTTGTAGTCTGTATTCACTTGGCGTCACCCTATACTCATAAAGCTCATTGGTCACACTCTTATGCCTCACTGCCTACCGTTCCGTCAAATCCTCCGTCGTCCTCCCTTCTCGTGCCTAATGTCATTACGCACCAGTCCCACCCTCACCCAGGAGCAATTCCCATATTGGATTTCGCAGTTCCAATCTTTGCATCTTTTATTGCCACATTTGTTACCACTACTATGCTTTCCTTGCCTGGCACCGCGATTCCTCCGTGAATCATTCCATTAGGCAGGGCCCTGATTAGGATCTTCCAGCAGCATCCGCTTTTGCAGTAGCCTGCAGACCTGCAGCCCTCCAGTTCCATTTCCCAAACTCCGACTAGTATTCACCTCTGGTGCATTGTGTTCATCCACCGGTTTACATGTCCCGGTGCTTCTCTCTCCCCAGCCCTCTTCGTGTTTCACCTGTAGTAAAACGATCCGGCTGATTATGTCTGACCTGTCTTTTAGGTCCGTGCTCTCACCTCTTGTTTCACATATTGCTCGTCACAGGCATTTTCTGTGTGCCTTCCAGGCTGTCCTGCTTCTTCACGTTCAACTTGGAGTAAATTCGTTTTCACGTCGTGGATTTACTTGCAGTTTCATTCCGTTTGATCCGTCATTACCCGATTGATCTGGTACTCCTTTTGCTTACTTTTCTTCTACAGAGTTTGCCGTCGCAGTTGCTGCACCTTTGTGCTACTGGCAGTCTCACCTTTCAGGTAGCTTTCGCCACCTTTTATCTTACTTGCTCCGCGCTACCCGGCCATTCCCATCGCCATCCTCTAGCGGAGCAAGATAAGTCCATTTATTATCGCTTCTTCCATTCTCGACCGTCACCACACTTCTCGCCTGACTCAGTCAGATTATTAGATCCATTCTTACCTGTTCGCTTCGATACCTTCCTTCATCTTCTCCCTGTTATGAACTGCTCTTCACAGCCGTCTTCACTTTTGTGCTTCCAAATTCCTTTTCCCTTCACCCTTCGTTGATCCACCATGTTCACCGGTCATGAAAAAATTCACCAGGATATTCCCAAGGTAGTTTTTTAACCATTCGATCTAACATTACCTGCCCCATCCAGTCACTGATAATGTTTCTCTAAAACTCCATTTTTATTGCTCTAGCTCCTCCTATATATACATATACATGAGTACATATATACATATATACACATATGTATGTACCCATTCGCTCTGCATCCTGCAGTTCCTCACCGGCCGTTTCTTATGCTATCATCCCACTGACCGTCGTGATATTCATCCATTCCTTGTGCACCTGTGCGTCACATCTACAGTATCTGACCCTCCCAAATCACTTCTGTTGTCTGATCCACCCTTTACTTCTTGCATTGCTTGCTCCCCGTTTTGCAGTGGATTTTAAGACCTATCTGTCGGCCACCTATCACAAGAAACTAATGCTTCATTGCTATCCAATCCACTGTAAAGCATCTCACTTTTTTCTCCATCATTTCCCGCTAAGACAGTTTCTCATACCTGTTTCTAGCCTCTCTCACATGCATCTGTCGGCTTTCAGGTTTCCCCGCCTGGGCAAGTCAGGTTTTCCACATGACCCTGACCTTCAAGCTCACCGGGCGTCCTTTTGAATCCGCCCCTGGGTTCATTTAAACTACCCGCTTTTTTCTTTGGAGTGCACACACATGATACCTTAATCCCCCTCTAAGTTACTTCCCGGGCCTACCTATCCCACTTTTGTCATGCGTATTTCCACATTCTCGCGAACCTTGTATGTCCATCCTGTCGCTTGTCAACATTGAATCATGCTTAAGCTTGCTTCGGGCTCCTCTAAAATAAACCATTATTATTATTGTTATTAATAATAATATTGCTATTAATAATACTTGGTGGGAACCTGGTGTTCTTGGAGCAAGTAGATAAACAACGAATAGTCCAGTGGCATCGAACGAGATACAAAACGCCTAAACCTGAGTATTTATTGGCGATATTATTCCAAAATAATTTGCTATTCATAAGTTCGCATATTCCAGCTCAGCCTCTCCTACGTCCCTACAACAAATACTTCTTGTAGGGGAACTACCAAAGTGAAATTCTGATCCAATCGAGGGCATACGGCCCGTCAGTCTTCATCGGCCTGGTCATTTTCATATGTCATCATTCAGTAAGGAGACCAAGTTGAGATGACGGAATCCACTCGTGCCGCTGGTGAAGGCTTTAAAAGATGCTTAGGGTCCTAGTGATCGTCTACCAGGCCCTCATTTCGGTTTAGCAGAAAAAGGCGTATACCGTATAAGATAATCCAACACGATTTTCCCGAAAGCTTCTCCACTGACCCCGCAATCGCGACAAGTGATCATACCGCAACTGCAAGACACACGGCTGAAACCCTCGTGGAGTACCTCAGATCGGCTCGGATCGAAGACACAGGTCAGCAGCCGGTGAACTTCCATCATCCAAAACGGTCGACCATATCAGACGTGGCCATCGTGCCTGAGGAGGTAAAAATTAGCGCTCCGCGGTCTGAGTAAGCATATAGCCGCGAAGCCTGATGATATTCGTACCGCCATCGTGCTGCCCCAAACTGAGGTCAACGCACCTGATCTAGAGGCAATAACGAACCCTCCAATCTGAGAGGTGATGATATTGGAAAATTGGAGGATGGCACGGATTGTCCCGATCTACAAGAGTGGATGAAGTAGCCCGAGTCCAAATTACTGCCCCGTGAATAATCTACTAGTAGTATTGAAGGTTATGAAAGACTTTCGAGTGCTTCTTATGAATGTATCTTCCAGCCACAGTTTCCTCACTATCTCCAAACTCCACTGTTCGGGCCCCGCCGGGGACCGCAGTAAAGCCAGTATGCTGCTGGATTTGAGGTCCTTGAGGAGTATCATGCCGGCAGCTAACGCAGTTGCTCCTCCAGAAAGGGTGAAAGCGCTGAAGAATGGCCTTTTGAGGCCGGTCATACTGTCTTTTCTGTGGATACTTTGGGACCAGTCCACAACTGAGGCAATGAAATCGCTTTGGACCGCCTCCAAGGTGTAAGAGGCCTGTGAAGTTTCTCAGGAATCTTACTTACCTCTAGTTGCAACTCTTATACTATGAACCAAAACTGGGGATTATGGGGATAAACGCCACTGGTTTGGACGTTACCGCTGATAGCTTGTTATCTGTGTCTAGCTGCACCCTGCCCCCAGACTTGTTTAGGTTGCTACAATATATCGCGAAAAATTTACCGTGTCACAAAATAAAACTTAGACCACGGAGAAAGTCACTGTCTCACGGGACTTGCGAATTGTCTAGGGAAAAACTGGCTCACCAATAGGGAAGATTTAAGAGCGCGGCTTCTGAAAGTGTTCCATTTGGGGTTTCCCGGTGACTGACCAATTAAATCCCCTCTATCTAATGTACAGAGTGAACCGGCGTCGCTGATTAGATGCGGATTATTCTACACATCATGGTGCAGAAACAATATCGATATGGGAAGTACACGAAGGCCGAGGAACTTCACGGCAAAGCAGAAAGCAGACCGAGCGCAAGTACAGTCTGTGAGACACCGGAAATGAAATTGATTCAAAGACGAGGCCGACAAAAACCATAGGGAATTCCTTTCAGTCGGACGAACGCAACCAAAGCAACGATGAAGACAAAACCGAGTGCACGAAAAAACATAGAGAAAATAAATCTCTAACGACGTCCAGGAAATGGTCCTTTCCTCGGTGCGATCATAATCACTGCAAGATAAAGAAGCTTTGCATTGGGAACAAAATTGCTCGTCATTTCCCACGAACGCACTTTCCTTCACATAAGAAGAGACAGAAGGGATCAGCCAGGCGTGGAATTGTCGGAAAAAAACTTGTTGTTAGACGCGGAAGGTACATTATATATAGGGCTAATGCACAAAACTTATCGGCGGAAGCCGCCTAGGGAACACTAAATAAAGCTAGTTGGTATTAGGCAGGCAGATCTACTGGGATTTCAAAGAGAACCCAAGGAAACATTGATGAATAAAATAAGAAAATCTGCCCCATCAATAGTGAGGCAATTACCAGAACAAACCTCAGAAGTCACCGAAAAGATGGAAGCTTATAGCTGGTGGAAGACCGGTAGAACGACGGAAAAGCAAGAAAATAATCATTGAGTGAAAAACGGTGGCAAGTTGAAGCAAAGTCTCGGAATCAAAGGGTAAGAATACTCTGCCCGCGCTGAGAGCTGACCATCCAGTTAGATTGACAAGTACGTTATTTTTTGTTGGGTCTATCGCGCCTTCCCTGCGACGGTACTCGGCATGGTAGGTGAGGGTGATGGGCGGAACAGCGGTTAAAAGACGCGTCTCTAGATAAGCAAAGAACATACTTTACGTAACGTTAACTTTAGTGTCACTGGATACGTATGTCCACAACAGTGAGTGGTTTTTGGATAGAGGGGACACCACCGACCCACAGCTGTTCGTTTATGCAGTAGTGCTGTTGTGCGGTGATTGACCACTCGGAAGTAGCTCGATGGGAGCCAGACCAGTTACGAATATATATATATATATATATATATATATATATATATATATCTTTCAGTGTTCCGTCCGCAGTGTCGGTTTATCTTAAATACTATCAAGGAAAAATCAGAGAGTGACTTTTCTAAGTAATACGCAAACAGGTGTTAGCAGGCCGTCAGGGTTACGGAAGTATCGGTAAATCATTAGGATCTGAAAGAGGAATGGGGAGAGACGACAGTCCGGTAGCTGTATTAGCTCTGGGTGGCGACGGCAAATATAGTGAAAGGAAAAGAAATTGCCCGGAGCTAAGATGGTGTGAGCTTTCTGCTTTACCTTGGGGGTAATGAGGAAACAGAAGCATACAGAAACCAAGTAGAATGGATCTTAACATAACGTGAGCACACTCGCAGATCGGTAAGTATTGAATACTGGACACCAGCAGTCTGCATGGTGAGAGTCCAGTGCACCGAGAGCGTAAGAAAAAAGAGCGACAATATCACTGCCTTCGAGTCCGATACAAGATAATCATGTTAACATGAGTACGTGCCATGAAGGAAAAAACGGTTTTTGAAAGAAGGCCTGTGTCAGAAAGCGTTTTGGCTGTGTAGTTGAATCAATACCTCCGCAGTCGATCCACAGTGGGCGGTGGAAAACTTAATTACTGCTTGGGCTCAAGGACAACACAGAGAAAGTAAATTTGTGGATAGTAAATTGTAAATATGCGATGGGTACGCCGCTCTTTCTGGCGGTGGATACGGGTGAGATTAGGCCCATAGTTGTGATTCCTGGGAGTATCTCTGACGGAGTGCCACTGGAGCAGAGGTCATCTGATGTAATCATCCTAAGTTTGTACTGACTACTGTACTGGACATCAGTGGGCTGGTCGGGGGTCGCGGTGGGTATCCCAGAGTGTTGGAGCAGAGAGAAGCGGGTTCTGCAATCATACGTGGAGCTTTTCAACGGCTTGCTTTCAACCCACAAAGGTTCTGGCGAACAAACAGGAGGCCCGCTCGAATGCTCAAGCACTTGGGGTTTCACACATGCAGGGTAGGGTCCGGGCTGCTACCAGAAATATACCTGCTGTTATAATAATAATAATAATAATAATGGTATATTTCTCGACCATGGTCGAGACGCATGCGCAAGCGCATGATCATGGTGTACAACGTTACTCAAAACAATGAACTATACACGAATTTCAAGAAAGCGAACGGAGTCGTCAGAAGCAAAACAATATAGCTAGAGATAGTTTGAGTCGACTGAAATTATAAAGGTTTGCGCGGCAAATACGGTTTGGTTTCGGATTCGACTGGTTGGTGGTGGTCCGTGAAAATACAAAATATATCGTGAAAATATAGCGCTAGGGATGCGTTATAAGTCATAATAATGCAAGATGTGGGTAACTGAAGCCTATTGCTGGTTCTATGCACGGAGTAAGTTATGGACATGGAGAGGTTAAAGAAATGAATGGGAGTACAACCGTGAACTTTGGTGAATATGAAGAGAGCGGCTCTCATTGGCGATGAAGTTGGCCCGGAATGATGGATATTCCCGATTCTAATAGAGGGAGTTCGTCATGAAACGAGGGGACATGAGGAAGCTTTGTGGAAATGGACAGGCAACGTTGATGAATGTGGAGGAAACAGCAA
This sequence comes from Fasciola hepatica, assembly GCA_948099385.1. Lineage (NCBI taxonomy): Eukaryota > Metazoa > Platyhelminthes > Trematoda > Plagiorchiida > Fasciolidae > Fasciola > Fasciola hepatica. Next base: position 13,759,787 of record CANUEZ040000019.1, read on the forward strand.
TCCATAAATAAGGTGAGTTTAGGTTCGGGATCAATAACCCTTATCATTCAGAAAAAAAAAGCAGCGCAACTTGAAGGCCTTTAACTGGTGAAGAGTCAATTTCAAGCTGGATACCGATCGAAAGAAAAATGAAATCTTGGAAGAGAAAACGGAGCGAAAAATCTCCTTGTAGGCTCGCGCCTTATTGTTCTGTTATACTGACAAATATATTGACTTATTGATTCTCGGTGATCTTCGGCATCATTGTTGGTAACCAAGGATGTGAGGGACAAGTGGACTCGCGTTCGGATAACGTATCGAATTTTAATGAGAGAAAATTCCTGTGTTGCGTATTCTGGCTCTGTTATTGGATTGTTTCACATGAGACCAAGGTGATGTGCAGCATCCCGTGGGTATGGTTCATCAGGCGCGGTAAGGGACGTGTCAATCAATCAATAGAAGTTTGCTTGCGAACTGTTACTTCTGAAGCCTCCAACAGTGACATCAGTAGTAGAGGTGTTGCGTTAGGAGACGTCTATCAATCTGCTTGTAAGCATTTGGGGGTGTTTTAGGTCGTGTGGCCCGATTGCAATCCCGTTTGGTATAAAAGATGCCATTAAGGTCTCTGTCAGTACAGGTCAAATTGTGGACATTGGTCACCGAAAGTAGTGCCCGAGAGAGTGGGCGACGACAAACCTGAAATAAATGGTGTTAGCAGTCTGGACGTGGTTCCAGCTGTTGGTTATGATAATAAATAGCGGCAATTAATAATGAACTGGCTGGGTTTATGTGGTTTATGTGATTGTAGTTGGCAGGAGGCAGTGGTTACTGTTAGGTAGGGTTGTAAACCTAAGCGTGGCTTGGATGCTAGGACATCGAGAAGACCGCTTTCTAAAAAAAGATGACGAAAGATAGAGGGGTATAGATGGAAAAGGTGACCGGTTTCCACTATGTTCTTATCTCTTTTTTCCTTTTCCGGGCTTCATCGAGGTTGCCGTTATTCGTCAGGTACGTCGATACTCTGTCCAGGTCAATGGGTTGAAGGTCAGGGCTGTGGTAGCGATTGTATTTGACGTCGACGTGCATGCTAGGTGCGCTTATGGTGGGTATGGGGTGGTTGAAACTTAGAGCGGGGGGTGGGAAAGCGTATGTGGAGAGTCCAGTGCGCTGTCACCCCAGTCAGTCTCGAGCGTGAAGACCAAAGCTTGTCGAGCGAACAAGGGCGATGTGGGGTTTCCCCTTTCGCAGGATCAGGTCTGGGCTGATGGGATACTTTCCCATAGATGAAGGTTGCCCAATTCCTTCACAGCCCGATGTCAGTGGTATTTTGAGATCGAATCGATCCCACGAGGTCTTTTTCGTTTCCACTGTTCTCTTTGTTCAGTTTTATTATTATTATTATTATTATTATTTTTTTGTTTCCTAACAGAGGGGTGGTTGAGCCCATATAGGAACTTTCCATAGCCCCTCCGCCCGATCGTAATTTTATGCGCATTTGTCTTTTTTCGCAACTGCTGGGGGTGGTCTGTTTTCCCCACGTTCCAACGACGCAATGGTATGGGTGCCGTTGACATCAGGGGTTTCGCTAGCATGGGCTGGGAAAATGCAGGATGGGATTATGCAACACACGGAGTAGGACAACGAACGTTGTAAAGCACAAGCTAGCATACGTGTGTCAGTCTCATACAGCGCCAGGCCATGCCTAAGACCATCAGAGTCCATTCCGAGCTAGCTGGTGCAGATGAGTTTAGCTCTGCTGATGGGAAATGGTGTGGTGCATAAGAGAGAATATGATAGTAGTTGGTGGATTGTAGATACAGAGGTGAGACGAGAGGAAAAGCCACCAGGTAAGTACTAGCAGGTGGGCTTCTGGGATAATAGATTCTGGGATGAGGTGATTAAGAAAGGCGAATTGAGGCCGGGCACAAAACCCAGGTGAGTTGTGGTAGCCAAGATGAACGGGAGAGGAGTGAAAGGATCGAGTAAAGTGGTAAACGGCGGAACTCAGTGTCCTAGGGTCCGAAGCCACGTACTTATTTGCTGTGGAGACATCTAAGACTAAGAAACTTAGACTGGTTGGCAATAGAACAGGAACATTGTCTAAAATTAGGAGAACCGGCAAGCATTAAACTAGGTATAGTTATAAAAGTCAGCAAACTGTGGCTACAGTAGTATAGATTGTAATCAATATAACGTAAAAGAGAAAAGTTGCCCTGGCGTTTGTCATTGGGTGAGAAATGAAAGTTCTAGTGCAGTAATCCTAGTAATCAAACCCGTTTTCGTAGGCCACCTCTTCGGTGACGGTCAGGCCGGTAAGAAGGATCACATTGGGAACAGTCAAGAACTGATCCAGCGAGCCTCTGAACTGGGAAATTGAGAGACTCTCGCGGATGTTTAGCGGGAGTTTATTCCATAACTTTGAGTATTTTATAAGAAAAAAGTTAGATCTTAACACTAGTTTTGATCTAGGAATAGAGAGCTGCATTGACCGATGGCGTAGAGCATAATTCGTGGAGGGAGTGAGACGAATGGGTTCGGTACACGAAAAGGCCGTACGGTGGTACAGCTTAAACAGGAAGCACAAATTGAGCTTCATGCGACGCAACCATAGAGGGTCAAGATTGAGTAGGATGCATCGATCCTTGTAACACAGACTGGAGGAAAAGCCTACTAATTGTTTGGTGAATTGGCGTTGCACGGACTCCAGAGAAATGCGGTCGGATTTCGTCATGTTGGTGAAGATAATGGGACAGTATTCAAGGAGAGGCCTGGCGTGAGACTTGTAAGTGAGCAGTTTGCAATCATTTAGCCGAAAAGTTCTGGAGATGAGACCAGTGGTTCTTCTGGTCTTTGCAATCTGGAGTGGAACATACTCAGAAAACCTAAAGCTACAAGAATAATGGAGACCAAGGTCTCGAACTAAAGGGCTGTACGAAATGGGTAGGTCGTGGATAAGCAGGGTTCCGGGGGTCACTTGACATCTGAATGTTGTGTAGCAGCTCTTCGAGGTCGAAAAGTCCATATTCCATGAATTGCACCAATCCCCGAGTCGCTTTAGGTCACTAGAGATATCATCCAGCATGATGTTGAGGTTTTGACGAGGAAACTCATAGACAATCTTAACGTCATCAGCGAAAAGGAATGGGGTACCATGGTGCAAGGTGGGAAATATGTCGTTTATGTAGATGAGAAATAGTAAAGGACCGAGTACACTGCCTTGTATAACTCCACTGGTGACTGGAGCAGGTTGTGAGAAACACCCATCAATGGAAACCACTTGTGAACGGTCCGATAAATAAGATGTTAACCAAGATAAAAGCGAACCGGAAAAGCCATGAGCTTTGAGTTTGGTTAGTAACAAAGCGTGAGGGACGCGGTCGAAAGCCTTTGTCATATCAAGGTATATGATGATGATAGATTTAGCGTTGTCGGCGGCCGCCGTTATGAGGTTAAAAAAGTCGTACTGACAGGTGGTGCATGAACGTGATTTTAGGAAGCCATGCTGCCCACTATGGATGATGTTATGGGACAACAGGAAGTCGGACATCCGCTGTTTGATGAGGCGTTCCATCAACCTAGAAGCAATTGGAGTGTGGTTGATAGGGCGGTAATTTGAGGGGTCATGTATTGGTCCCTTCTTATGGATTGGGATGATGACCGCAGTCTTCCACTGTGAGGGAAATGTGCCAAACTTGATGGATAGATTGTAGACCTTCAATAGTAAGGCTGCGACATCAGTTCCTCCAAGACGTAGAAGTGTCGGCGGAACACCATCATGGCCAAGGTGTGAGGACTTCCGGACACGGGTAATCTGGTTGGTCACCTCTTTTAAAGTAAATTCTAAATCAGACAGTGAGTGCTCGGTGACAGGGTCTATGCATGGGGATAAAGTAAGGGGGTTCGTAGTCATGGATGCAGCAAAGTAGGAGTTAAGCGCCTCGGCTATCGCTAGAGGTGAGGTAATGTGGTCGTTATTTTCTAAGATTAGAGAGGGGATACCTACTGGTTTGCTCTGATTTCTATTCTTCATTAGGTATGCCAACTTTGAGGAAGTATCATGGCATTGCAAGGCAGATACTTCTTGTTTTTGGAGCATATCATCAGTCTTCATTCTGATTGCTACCGAGAGACGTTGGAGCTGCAAGAATGACGATAAGTCATTATTGGTTTGATACACCTCCTGGAGCTTCAGATACTTGTTTTGCATTCGGCTCAGGATTGAACTACGGACTCGGTTTGATGTGATACGAGTAGTAGTGATTTTGGACAGCAAGTATGATAGGTTAGAATATAGTAAATTAGCAGCCAGCTGAGGGTCGCTTTGCAGGAAAAAGTCGTCCCAGTCTACCGATCGAAGCGTGCAGATAAGATTGACCCAGTTGACTGCCGAAGAGTAATGATTGGGTGGGTGGGATTTGTCAAAAGATTGCGGAACCACGAAGGTGCAGGACACCATTCTGTGGTCGCTTCCTGGAAAGAGGTCGAGCGTACTGGCTGAAACATCTGATAAACCAATAGTAAACAACAAATCAAGGATGTTGTTACCTCTGGTTGGGACTGTTACGTGTTGGATCCAGCGCCCAACGCGGATGCATGACAAAATCTAGTAAGTTGTTTGGGGCGGATAGAGTGTTCCAACAAATGCTCGGTGCATTGAAGTCCCCCGCTATGAGTTTGGAGGAACAGGGCAGCAATGAAAGATAGTTGAAAGCGTCAATAATCTTGGTAAGATCCATAGCGTTGGAATCAGGTGGCCTATAGATGCAACCAATATGAAGATAGGAATTAAGTAAGGGAATTGTTAACCACAGTGAATCCTGAATGGCGTCCAGAGTTGTGTGTGACAGTGGAATGGCCAGCAGAGTGTTTTTGACATAAATTAGACAGCCTCCCCCACGACAAGGCCTATTCCTTCGGAACATCTGGTAGCCAACTAGACAGACTCGATCTGACGGGACGGAATCTGTTAGCCATGTTTCAGTTACAATGATAATATCAAAGTCAGAGGGCTCAGCGATGCTGCGGATGGCTTTAGTTTTGTGCAGTAATGAACGGGCATTTACAAGTATGACTGAGAGAGATGATACAGGCCTCGGTAGTGGTGGATATGGTGGGGGGTTCGGTAGTGGTGATGAGGGTGGTAATTCCAGTGAAGAATAGGGCAAGGATGGGGGGAGGACCTCAGTTGTTCCACGGATCGGATGAGTTGAAGCCTGGAGGGGGATAGTGTGAGGGGAGAGGGATGGGGAGGTGCTGTTTGGGAGAGTAGTTTGAATGCGGGGAATATTCTCGAAGGGGGCCGGCAGGAAAAAAGCGGCCACGGATGGATGGCAGTACTGGGCCAAGAGACGAGGATGGGTCTTGTGGGAGAGGGGAGCTAGGTGAAACCAGGAAATGGTTCCCAGGGAGTGACTGGGTAGCGGTAGAGGTATAGAGTAGTTGGTGTGGCGGATAGTAATGTAATGGAGCGGTGAATGGGGGGGATAAGGTGGGTACAAGTAGGGTGGAAATGAAAAGGCAGTTAGCCGAGATGGAAAACTAGGATTCACAGCCGCACAAGGGGCTGGTAAAATTTCACGTGACTGAGTCATTACCTTATGGTTTGCATGTGCGTTACGTTGACGGGCCTTGTTCTTTTGGTGACGAGGTGTTAACTTCTGTGGGTCAATCTGCACTGACGGGCTAATTAGCGGTGGTGGCCTAGGTGGTAACCAGACACATTCTGGTTGCAAATGGGTGGGTGCAGATGGTGGGCTTAGGGGCCTGGCTGAGTTATCAAAAATGCCAGAGGTAACAGGATGCATGGGTGTAGACGGAGGTGGGTTGATGGTGCAGTGATTTTTAGGTATGGTTAAATAACCCGACATGGAGCTAGTAGAAGGAATGGGGTCATCTAGACTTGTGGAGTACATGAGCTCGCGGGTGGATGAGTTGGAGGAACCTTCATCAGTTTTGTGGACGTTGGGGCGCTTGTTCCAGTCTGGAGATTTGCTTGGGCTATTCTGGATATTGGGGCGTTTGCCAGGTGGCTCATTGGGTGAGGAAATTGGCGTACTGTCTAAATCTACGGTTGCCTTGTAATCTGCAATAGATGGCAACATCGGATGATGGCCAGTGATAGGTGCCCCGGAGTTTTGGGGTGGATTGTTGGTTGCGCTAACACCGGGGTTACTGTTCTGGGCGTGACTCTTGTGTACCTCTCTTTGCAGTGGGGTCTTGTCAGGAAATATCTTGGCGCACTTGAAGCCGGTTTTGGCTACGACTAACGCTTGCCGGCTGATAAAAATCTTGGCGACAACTTCATTTGTAAACTGGAACAGCAGTGGACAGGTGGTGCGTAGGGAGGTTTTGCGGAGTCTAATACAGTGGCACAGTTGTGAGTCAAGGTTGCAAGCGCTTAAGATCATATTTTTAGCAGCTGAGAGAGGTATTCGGTCTGGAATGTTAAACACAACCGCATTGTTTGCCTTTTTTATCCGTCTGGAGATTTCCGAGGCAATTGTGTCCACAAACTTCGTGGCCAGTAGTAGATTGGTTGGGGTATGGTGTGCGGCTGGATCAAGCAAGAATGCTATAGGCATCAGTTGACCGATAATTTGATCAGCGGAGTCAATGCGAGAGGAAAGACTGCTCAGATTTTTGCTCATTTCCGTAGTTTGTCTATTAGCATGTCCAAGTATATCTACCAGAGAGACTGAGCAGTTATTCAGTGAGTTTTGCAGTTTAGCAGTCTTGCGACGGCGGTTGCTGGCAGTGGTTTTGGGTCGGTTGGGAGGAGATGTAGGCATATTTATGGTGGTGGGGATGTGGATGGCCAATCGGATGAGATGTGGCAATATGCGGGGGTAAGAGAGCTATACGGAAGCAAAGGATTAAGTGTAGAGTATGGCCAATATATGTGAACCTTAGGTGGGGAAGAAAGTATTAGCCACGGGGGATGAATATCAGCGGAACTAATTATGTATCAGTTGTTCAGCTAAAAACTGCAAGCTGTTTCTGCGGATGGTGCTGTTTGAAAGTTTCCGGATGTATTACGCAAGTCAAGACGGCTTTAGTCTCTTTACTAAGGTGATTCCCTGAGTGGTGTCTTGGAGTCTGCTAGTGTGGTTTCACTGAGACTGATGTTTCGCTTAGCTCCGACCCTAAGAGCAGTTCAATGATCACTTTTGTGTGTATCTTTTACCACCGGGTGGTCCCAGGGACTAATGTTCAGAAAAAATCGCTTGATTTTTTCTGGGTCGGACAGCAGACCTTAGAGCTATAGTTTTAGGGATCATCTTAGATAGCTTAATAAAAACTATACCGATAACAGCGAGAAAGCTACGCGGGGCAGAGGGCCGGAGGCTTTCTCAGCTGGAAGTTTTTTCGTGTTTTTTAATACATAAGAGTGAAGGAGTCTGCTTAACCCGTGGAGTGCACTTCATTTTTTCTCCTTGAACCGCCGTTCTTTACACATCGCCGCTGCCTCAGAGAATCGTAAGGATTGCTGTTTCTCCCTATAGTGAGAACGTCATAGGCTAGAAACTACAAACTGCTGAGATGTTGCTGGCTTATTCTGTGAAAGAAAAAGACAGGAAATAGAAAAAGCTCAAAGAAAATGGCAGCATTCTTGGAGGTCCCCCTTAGCCAGCTGTTTTTACCAATAACAGTAGCATTTGAGCCATCTGGTGATCGCAACCTGTTTCTGGTATCCAGGGCATCTTAACAGGCAGGATGAATTCGATGGGAAGATGCCCCTGTGGGCTTTGCAGAGAATGACTGCAAAACTGTGCTGCAGCAAAGAGGGAGTCGCTTAAACATATCATTGAGTGTCGGTCTAAAGCAGCAAGCCGTAGATGGAAACAGGTGAACTGTCAGGCTCTTAAGATCGAGTATAGCAAAAGCTGTTAGATAAAGGAGGAGATTGGGCCCGCGCAAATTCGGTTAAACTTCAAGATGGAACACCTTCGCGATCAGTTGCAGCTGTTTTGTAGCAAGAGAAGGCATTATATTAAGAACAAGATGATATTGAAGTAGTAGCTCTAGACCACTAGCCTAAAGCATGATAATGTGAGTCATAGTCAGGAGAACTCCAGCAGATGGGTATTTTACTGTCAGGGTTTTGGACTGAATTTTTAATTTTGAGTTATGTTATCCATAATTAATTTGGGGTGCATTACGACGAGATATTATGATAGAGAGAAGCAAATTGGATATATGAATGTCGAAAGGCAAAAAGTGAACGGCCATGGCATGGCTATGCAAAGGCGGAAAAAGAATTGGCGAAACTGGAAAAGTAAGGGCTATCAGATTTAGCATATAGGTGAAGGCTGAAACTACAGTCACCTGTCCGGGGCTTTTCACATTTTTCAAGAAATAATGCAACAAAGAAAGATGGAAGTCGGTGCATGAAAAGAAAAAGGGCTTCATAATAAGGGGTCGAGTTAAGTTGGAAGGCGCTTCCAGTGGAAGTTCCGAAACCGAACCCCTCAACCCCAAAGCTTCAGAAAAACGTTTTTGCAGCTCGGGCTTGGCGAGATACTGAGGTTCACTTGTGCAACCATCGAAATTCTCGTTGTCCGAGCTGCTAGTCCTGTGATCCGATCTGACCTGGTTGTGCCTGCGCACGGAAGAGGAAAGCAAAATAAATAAGAAAACTGCTAGTGATTTAAGATGAAGGAAATTACCCTGCTCTGCTGGTGCAATACGAAAACTTTAGAATTTACGAAAACTTTAATCTTTAGATCTTTATTCCGTAGTGGTTTTTGAAACTCCAAGCTGTGAAAACAATGGTAAGTGGGGGCGAATAAAGAGTACCGCCTTTGAGAAGCCCTAGTCAGCGTGCAGGATGGTCGGATGGAAATATTCGCTGCGGCTCAACGGTTTTTGGTTACACTGTTCAAGGCGCAGAGCCAGTGCGTACGGTGTTTAACGGAACCCCTGGAGAAACTTCGCTGAGCGGTTTCTTCCATTCTAGACTATCTTCGAGGTGCACAACCTCAAGATGGACAGTGGATATGTCCTAGTGTTCATCGTTCCGATAACTCGGTAAGACTTTATGGAGTCGCAAAAACCTCCACAAAATGGACCTCCGTTAGGCCTCTGTAAACATGTAGTAAGGCTGTTCACGCCCTTAAAGACAGAAGCAAGCCGATATTTCTGCTGTGATGTGGGCAGGTTGAGACTGTGTTTGTGAGGAACATATTTGCAAACGGCTTATCAGTTTGTCCAAATGTTGACCATATGTGGCTCAGCCTTTGCTACTCAAGCGACCTAAAGCACAGTAATCCTCGGGTAACCGAAACTTCGTCCACTTTTAAATTTTGCATCGAACACGTGAGTTTAAAGATTATAAGCAGACTGCAAACCCAGGGAGAACGATTGGAAGCACCTGTACCCAGTTCGAGCGGTCAGAACCGGTGAGCTAAGCCCCCACTTGGCAATAAAATCACTCGAACATGCCGCTGGATGGTGGGTGCCATATAGCCGATTGAGAACGGTATTGGGTGCGAAGATTCCGAAGCGATTGTCTTAAGGTCGCAGTTGATAATCACAGTTGCGAATAGGATGACGCTTCGCTGGTAACCAGAGAACCAGAGTCGACAGTCGCAGGGGTATTCTCTAATCTTGCAGAGCAAAAAAGCAAAAGACGAGAAACCGCCAAGGATAAGTCACACCAGCCTGTGTAGTTTCGTTTATCCAATCGGAATTAGCTTGGTTTGGGGGAACAAAACAAAGTTTTGTACATGGGATGGCAGCAAAGATTTTGGTTCCCAGAACAGACCGCAGTACCAATGCACAACCTCTCTCGAAGACTGGGACGATGATTTCGGGATGGTACTCTGCAGTGATGTTCGTCTTTCCTGGTAAATGGGTTGTACAATTGTGAAGAACGACAAATAGGTGAAAATAACAACGACTGAGATGTCAACAACTGCCGGTCTATCGTGTGTTGGAGATGGTGGGTGATGATCTGAGTTGGTACGCGTTTTTGTCTGCAGTATTGTTTCATGGCTTGATGAATATTGTGGTGTTTGTTATAAGCGTGTTCTTAATTGATTTGCGTTTGCAGGGCCGCCGGAGCGGGTTGCCTGCTAGTGAAGTACTGATCGGCGTTGCCAAAGAGAATGTCGGATGTGCCAGCATAGTCACATGCGTACAGACGATAGTACACTGAGGGCTCCTCTTCTCCACACACCACTCATTGTTGCAGATAGACTGACTGCCGAAAGAAGAATAAATATTGTGTAAGGAAGCTAAAAGGGCAAGAATAGACAAGGACTAGCTCATGAGTGATCATCTGGCGGCGTGCGCTTCGCAAGAAGAATTGCTATTTTTGGGTTTCTGATTTTCAGAAAATTTTGACCATATTAGTGGTAATATGGGAATCTCACCCACTGCTGGGTGCAGCAGAAATGCCGTCTTAAATGAGTACGGGTTTTGAACGAACTGACGGTGATGGTCGCACTGTACCCAGGGTTCATCGTTTGTCTAATCAGTGCCTGTTGTTTCTGTAGACCTGAGGGTGGGCATGAAATTCAATGCTATACGCGGTTGGAGTGAATCAACCGACGTCCCTAATTCTCGAAGATCTGGCTTCTTGCCTGCCTTTAACTTATATGAGCAAGCACTTTTCTTCCCGTTCCAGGACTCGATGAAGGCCCGAAGTTGGAATTGTCATTGACAGTAGGTGCAGGAGGCTGTTCTTTCTGAGCTGTCCGAGCTCAGGATCTGTCGTTTGGACTGCGGCGATTGCTTTTAAATCTATGCCCGTCGTTGGAAGATCACCGATATTTTGGAAGAGTGAGGATGCGTCTGCTGGAGGACTGTGTGCCCCAGAGTCGTGCCAAACCTCCGAAAGAAACTGCGACCCACATTCCAAGAGGTGAACCTCGGGAGGCTTACACCGACCAAAAGCTGACTGCGCAGCGTGAACTTGTGGTTTATGGTCTGTTGACAGTGAACTTTTGGTACTTGGGTGTGTGCCGGAAGAGACAAATAAATAGCCAGCGGTTATCTGCTGAACGCATCTTATCGGCGTTTTGCAGGTCGAAGAGGCCTGCAGAAGGAAGTTATTGGTTACCATGAGTAATTGGCGAATTGTTGCAACACTGCTTCAAAAACCGTGTCCGAAGCAATTGTCCCCTATTCCGGAGGAGAAGAAGGATCGGGAAGTGAAATGAGTGCTATGTTAACGATAGCTTCCTTGATCAAAACAAGCGCTGTCTGCGTTTTGTCGGGGAACATGAATTTCCGCCACCTCCAGGTAAGATGTCTCTCAGAGGCTGCATCATTTAGGGACAGCGAAAGATATACCGGCGGTAAAAGTTAACGGCCCCCGAAAACTGGCGCAACTGCCGGTAAGAGTGAGGCTCAGGATAGTCGTGAATCGACGCCACTCTCTTTGACAGGGGCCCTATTCCCGAGGCTAAAATTCTGTGAACACAGGAAGTGCTCTTGGTCCTATCTAAATGGCATTCTACGGGGCTAATTGTTACACAGTGTTGGCTAAGGCACTGAAAAAGGGTGCGCATTTGTATCGTATACTGTAACTCTATGGAGAGTGCAACCAACAGGTCGTCTGAATACATGTAGACATTTCCGAACGGCATGTTGTTTCATGCACAAACCTTTGAAAGGTTTCGACTGCTCTGTGGACCGCAAGGGACATGCATTAAAGCTTGAATATTCCGAATGGAGTCGTGAAAGAGAGATTCCAGAGGAGTCAGCCTCGACTACCGGAGTCAGCTAGTAAGCTCCAACAGGTCGATGTGGCTGACCACAGAGCAACCGGATAGGAAAAAAGCTAGATTTTAAGTAAGTGTAATAACATGCCTATAAAAGTTATTGGTTTGGTTGAGAGCCTAATATTCTCCGAAGGGGCACCGGTCGCTATTGGATTTGTAGACCACGTGAAGGGGCGAGGATGGGCGTAATATGTCTGAATCCAGCTGTTGTTTAAATTCATCCTGTGCCACTCGGAGTTTATCTGGTGCCAAGGGACGGGATCGGCTGGAAGCTGGGGTCCTTCAGTTAAAGTGTGGTGGGTGGCGTTACCGGAAAGGGGCCCAGACTGCCCTAGCATTGCCGGGTGAGCTGAAAGTGGTACTGTATAAGTGTTCAACCTGAGATTTGGTGTATACGTGCGTGAAGTTGTTCATGCAGTGATATTACCCTCCACCTAAAAAGAAGTCTCTCGGTCTACAACCCCCCGACATCGTGCCTCAATCAGTAGGTCGAAATGGTCAAGGAAGTTGACATCTAGCATAGGGTAGAGGAGGCCCTCTCGCATAAACTTCCGGCGGAAGGTGCGACGTAGGCCTGAGTTGAGCTTGAGTGACTGACGGCCGTAAGTAGTAATAGCAGTGCCGTTGGCCGCCCGTAGTTGTTGAACTGATTGAGTGATCCCTTCTCCTGCCTCCTTAGGAATTAAGCTAGAAGCTGCACCGGTATAAAGTAGGGACGGGTTATCGGAAACTTAATGTCAAACATGCCACACACAGCTGTTATTCTTGCTGCCTACCACGTCAGTCGACGGAACTCCCCAGGGTGTTAGTTTCCCTATTTGGCACCTGGGAAGGTGCGACCGGCTCGGCTCAGCCGGGACCCCTACACAAACCCTTTGCGACACAAACAGTAACCTGATCGACACAAACTTAGGGGGCGACCGGGGGAAGGGTTTTTGAAGCTGTCACCTGGGTCAGAGCTGTGATGAGATTTATGGTCTCTACTGTGAGAACAATTAAGAGTGAGAAAATTTCTGAATGCCCTCTCAAAAGCAGATATCGGTTTGTGCCCGGAATGTATTCCTACGATGGGAACTGTGATCTGGGGGCCACCCGAGTTTGCTACGGTAGTAATTTGTGGATGGCAACTTTCCATAACACCTTCCGCTAGTTTTGCCTCTTCTGTGAGGTTAAGGTGACTGGTAACCTCCAGCAGTGCTTGAATATTAGTTAGTAACCATAGCTCTTTGAGGACTTTTCCCTCTGAATTTTGCTCCACTATTTGCTGCTTTTTTCTCAGTAACTGGAAAGCTTCTTGCTACCCAACTCATCCCCTCGAATAAGCCACTTCAGGCATGCAGTCCGAAAAGACAAAGGATCAGAGATTGCCGCTTTTGACCCCTGAATAGGAACAGGCATCGGGTAATATGTCGCCTTTCTGGGTAGTATTGTCAAGGATACAATGACCAATAGTCCAATAATAACAAGTACGTTTGCCTTTCATTCTGTGTCTCAGGCCTGGCCTCCAACGTAGGAAGCCGGAGTCAAGGTCACCAGTAAAAAGCTCAGAGACGGCTAGAGGGACCGTCATAATAGGCGCTTCTGGGTCAGGCTTACTCAGTTGCCGGCCGTTAGTACAATGGTGTATTTAATGTAAAAGGATATGTAAGGGCGATCTTAGCAGCCGTTAAGTGACCCCCATAACTTTGATGTGAAAAATGTGGAACTAGAGTACTGTAACCGCGATGAGTATTTACTGTTTACGTGAAGAAAAATATATATGTATAACGAATAGGCTTGATTCAAGGATATACGAAGGTGATTGGTGGAATTAATTTGTCGTTCGGGCTAATCCTTTTAGATTTCTGTCAAGTTCATTCAGGACCTGCCCTCGTATAGGGTCTGTAGACCCCAGCCCTCCTTTTGGGACAGGATATCGACTATGCTCGGAAGCGCACAAGGGATGAGAACCCGAAACTTTGGGGCGGATAACATGTGTACTGGAGGACCGTAATGGCCCCCTGACAGTGTGCAGGCAGAGCAAGTGGCGCAAACAAATTCAGCCATTGTTAAGATAAAGAATTCTGTTAGCGTATGTTAGTGTCCATCACATGGTGGCATTACAAGCATCTTACCATGCTGGGTTTGTGCGAGTTGCTGTAGATGCTTCCAGTTTTTTTATGAGAGCGGTGGACGGGGAGCACTTTGCGGCACTGCTTGAGATCACGGTCTCCGACGAAACTAGTGGCATTGGTTCGAGTCGGAGAGATCTGCCGTGACGAAGTTGCTCCAATTCTGGGTCGGCAAAAGGAGAAAGTGATGGATAGTCACTTTTACTGCTATAATTCCCCTGCTGAATTTACTACAGCCGGTTTCAACCTGCTGCAAAGGTTCTGGGATTAATAGCACAGACTGCGAACTGCTTCATACTGATTGCTGCAGAAGGCATTGACCAACTAAGTCTGAGGCATCGAGTGTTAGTGCAAGGGGTGCACTTGTTGGGCGATATGCAGCAGCAGCTATGTTAAAAAGGTTGCTTTACCTTGGCGAAAATGGACTCTGCAGTCTCAGCATAATCGAAAGTTTTTATATTACCGTGTGGTAAATCTGTGGGGAATTGCGTCAGCTGAGCGCGCTTAGAGATAAGGAAGCGGTAAGAATTGAGCAAAATGATAGAATCTTCGGAACAATTTGGTGAAAGTCCCGGGGCATTCGAAGATCACCCATACCTTATCCTTTTTCGGTAAAACAACCTTGGTTGATGTATCACGGCTTAAAAATTGTAATATTCCACTGACGGAATGAACATTCCGTGTCTTCTTTATATGCTCCATATGGGGCTCGGGGATTCAGCCAGGAGGATGTCCCTCCAGCTCCTACTAGAACTCTCCCAATCACTAAAATAATTTCGTGCTAGACCAGCATTCACCTGTGAAATACTGCACGTGTATCGCCAGTACTTCATTGTGGCTCTGCGATCCTTGAACACGTGCCGTTGGGTTGTGAAACTCAACTGCCGCATCCTTCCCGATTCCCTCACCATATAACTCGAAGAACCGTATTCCTTATCAAAGAAGTGTCGCTGGAACCCAGGACACCGAATTCAGTCGTCCACTACCTTTATTCTTGATTCTTCTCTTTTTCTGATTCATTCTGGCGTACATTGTCCTGGCTCTGCTTGTCCGACCTTGTTCTTATTTCCTTATATATCTCACATCAAAGTCTCTCATCTCAAGTGCTTGCTTTCCAACAGCCACATGTTGGCCTCAGTTCCGTCCTGTCACGCTTTCTCACGGAACTACCAGTCTATGTCACCCTGAATTCTGAATCTACCACCCACTTGCGACCAATATCTTACTCTCCGTTTGTGCCACACCACCTCTGGTGGGCGCAGTTAACCCCATCGATGTCGGCTGGTCCCAAATGACCACTGATATTACTGATGACTAGGCTGATGAACGCAGCGGTGAAAATTATGATGGTTTATTTTTGGGCCGCGCGCAGGGCGCATGCATGATACCTAGGTCACAGTTAGCAGTGTAACCCGGCGAGAAAATATGTTCACAGATTCCAATATATTAATAATAACTCATTTCTGAGGAGGCCGAATGCATGCTTGATAGAAGGTTCGAGTGGATATGAGAGGTTATTATGGCTTAGCAGTAAGAAACTAGGTAAATGTGTTCAGTCATATTATGATTGAAGGGTATGGTACACTGAATCGGAATGATACCACCGCCCGACAAAATCAAAGGTCAAGGTCGGGTAGTAGAGTCATCCGGGGCGACTAAATATGGCTGAAACTTTGGAGTATGAACTGGAAGTTGCTTAAATTGGACGGCAGCAGTGGAAGGTCAAGCAGAAAAAATGGTATCTTTGTAGGGCCATAAATACTTTTGGAGAAAATTGGAAAAAGTGTGAAATGCTGCACTTTATGAGATGGACATGGCTGTAAATAGGCCAAGGAGAAGGGACAAAGAGGCGGAAGTGAAAGGAGGAAGGTCGATTACCCTTTAACTGGTTTCGATTGCAGGAGGCTACTAAAATGTACACTCCATTCAAAGATGGTCACTTGGTAAGGGCTAGGATGTAAAAAGGCAATGGGGCAGAGAGGAAAGCAAAGTTGAGGCAGCGGATATTCTTGGGATGATGACAGATAATGAGAACGGACATAGTCGGACTACTTGGCAAGTGGATAGTGGTATTGGAATGGCCAAAATATGAAAAGTGTATGTGGGAAGAACTCCTAAATACGAGCTAAAGATGAGTCGATCATTTTTTTCTTTAATGGGCGATTACGAGAAGTGTATATGTAATAACCTGCTGAAATATTTGACTTAAAATGGGCAAAAATGGAGAAGACCTGCTTCATTAGAATAGGATGATGCATTGAAACATCTCAAAACCGATGGTCAGACGAGCCTTTGAAGGGGAAACACTCATCAGTCTGATCAATGAGAGCTGGAAGAATACGAAGATGGCTTTCTTGCGGTGAACTTTGACAAAAATTCCCCTTGCGTCTATAGTAAAATAAAGCAAGGAATATTGTGACAAAGTGGTGGGAAAATGTTTTGAGAATGAAACTGCATACGAGGACAGGTGAATCACTAAGGCATCGCAGCAGTACGTACTAAGCGAGATGGATAAAGTGGTGCCCAGAGACAAGACGCAGATAATTCTTTCGTTATTTCTGGTTTTAAGGCCTATCGCGGACTGCCGACGGAGAAAAGACTCTGCCGAACTAGTTGACATACTTTGAACAAAGCGGAAAGGACATGGCACTTCACAAGAGCAGAAAAAAGCAACGAAGAATAATAAAACGAACAATCAATTTAGCTGAAGAGGGGGAGAACATTCATCAAATGAAATGTGTGATAGATGGACAAAAACGGAGACGTTTGCCAGACAATGAGGCCAACCGGAATTTGTGCTACAATACTGCACGGCATCGGCGGAAGTGGTAATGATAGCTGTTACTATGGTAACGACGATTACTGTTTTGAGGAAAGGGAGCGGGAGTGCATTCTGGAGGGGCTGGCGAATAGTAAGGCATAGAAGGGTCGAAGAGCACCGTAAAAAGCGCAAAAAAGATGAATAATATCATCAGTATTGTTTGTGATGGAGAAAGATATATGGAGTTGATAGCTGTGATTAATAGGATAGACAACCTTTAAACAATATGTTTCCGGGATGGGCTTCAGTAAGTATTTATGGCAATACTCTCATGCGTCCAAAACCAGCACAGTAACTGATGAGAGCAAAGCCATACCGAGGGGTGAGCGTGGGGAGCTGGGTGGCCGGAAAATCGGAAATTGGCAATCCTCAGCCGGTGCTGTCGTGTAAACCTGCTGTAAAACCGGCACTGAACCTGAAAAATGCCTTGGTGGATGAACACAGGAGGTGCGATCCGCCGTCCTATTTGCACCCGCACATCGATGCAGACGTCTCTAACTCCCAGTGTGCACCGGCCAAAGCCGTGGATCTGACTGTGCCCCGTACAGTTGGGATTCATCATCATCGTATGGCTTTAGGCAGAAGGGCCAGCCCCGCTGACAGCCGTCTCTCTCACCATCTCGAAGGGTGAATTAGAAAGTATCAATATACAAGATGGACAGGGAGTGGACCTACACGGGTTGGAGGAGGAAAGAACGCCCTAACAGCCACACGGAATACACAGTCTAGCTGTACAAAAGCACATCGATCAGTCATTTTGATCAGGCAGAAAGTGACAACACTATCGCCACATTTCCCGGTTCGCTGCTATATCCTCCAGTGTCCCCAGCAAACTGGTAGACGGATCATTTGACCCCAGCCACGAAGGCATGAGGGGCCTACTTTTCAAAAGCTAGCTGGACGTTTTCTCATTCCTTGTTGCCACTTCACCTGTTGACCTCCATGTGGTCTCTTCCACTCCTGAGGAGGAACGAATAATAGGACACGATATGGTAGACCGTACAATAAACTGAACGCTTTACGGCGCACTATACGCGTCCTTCCATCTTTAGTGAAACATCAAGTCAGCGCCATGTGCTTCAGTCCAACGTGAACCACTCCAGCCTTGGATATCCGCGTGCTCACCTCCACTTCTGTGCTCGCATCCGTTGTCAGGCCACTGCCGAGGTAGGTAAATTAGTGGACAATTGCCAGCACCTCCCCAATCGGCACCAAGCTCAGAATAGTTGACGTCCAGTTACTTAACACCGCCTTACACCTTGAAGGTGCAAACCGCATGCCTAATGGAGCTACAGCTCTTGTGGGTCTATCTAGCACACATCGGTTATGCTGCCTGCATTCGAACAAGCAGACAAGGTCGTCAAGTGACCCAGGTCACATAGCTTTTCACTATTTCTGGTTCAGTGCATTCACGCTGAAGATTTTGCAGTGCACTCTCCATTATCTCCTCCAAGACGACGTTTAACGGGAATGAATGCATTGGACATTCTTGTCGAACACAGCTAATCGTTTCGAACCGGCTGAATAGTCCACCATGAACCGTTACCCTGCCAAAATTGTGAAAGTTCAATGGTCTCAGTAAGTTCGCGAACTTCTAGGGCATGCCTGCTTGCTGAAGAGCGCTGAAAAGAACCGCTCTATCAGCTGAATCCAAGGCGCCTTTCAAGAATAAGAAAACCATTACTGTCGGTCGGCGGTGCGTGTGAAGCTTTTCAAGTAGTCGGCAAAGAGTAAAAATCTGGTCGATGCATCTTCGGCCTGGACGGAATCCAGCCTGCCGGTCAAAAGTGTTTCCCTCGCTGGCGGGTGTAAGAAGGTGCATCAAAATCGAGGTTATTACTTTTGGTGGCTATCGGGAATAACCTAATCCCACGATAGGTAATCCAGTCACTGTGTACCCACTTTTTGAAGGTGGGAACAATCAATGACTCCTTCATATTGGCGGACTGCGCTCCACGTTCCAAATTTCACAGAGCAAACCGGTAGGTGATTTTATCAGAGCCTTTCCACCCAGCTTGAAAAGAACCGGGGAAAATTCTTCGGGACCGACCGCTTTCCCACGCTTCAGTATATTGATGCTCAACTCCACTTCCACCTCCGACAGGGGCTCAAGTGACATCCATCCAAGGGGTCGCGATTGTTAACGTCGGAGTACCCATGTTAGCGAGGATCCAGCTAAACTGCTTCTTGAAGTATCCGGCCCAACGGTCAAGAGTTTGCCGTTTGCTATGGATGGGTTTTCCATTTCTATCGAAAGCTGTCCCACTGACAGGCGTTCGCTGTCCACCTGTGCCTGTAATAAGTTTGAACAGTCTTTGGCCATTAACTGAAGCAGCTGCTACATCCATTTCTTTGGCTACCTTGACCAACCAATTTTCGCGATCATCCCTGAGGTTTTTCGAAACTTGCTTCTGTAGATGTCTTCGAATCTCTTTAATCTCCTTACAGTTCGTGAGCCAAAGCTTTTGCTTCTTTATGCTGAACGATTCTTGCGAAATCTAGTGTCTTTGGTGGACTTCGGATCCAGGACCACAGGCAAAACCTGCTGCAATGTGCATCGCCTGTTCGATATGAGTCTAATGCTCATCTACTTTACCGTTCATCGTAGATCCCAGCTCAGGTGCTAACTTCTGCTCTTTACGAGTGCGCACCTCTGGATCACACATACGGTGCACGACTAACTGGGTTGCTGTTTGCGAAGATGACCATGGAGCTGCAAAGATAATCGCAATAGAAGTAAAGCATGGTCCGACCCTACGTAAGTGGATCAGTAAGACCTACAGTTATGAACAGAACTGCTCCACCGGTGGTTTACTGCGAAATGATCAACTTGACTCAAAGCTCCTACAGAGTTAGAGCGCTTTGTCGCTGTGCGACACGAGTTGTGTCGGAAATCGACGCTGGACAAGAACAATCGATTGTCTGCAAAAAAACAGTGGAACCCTACCCACGTTATCTGTATTCTCAGCGGGTAAGGCACGATGACCACCTAAACAAGCCTCTGACACACTAGCTTCGCCAACTGGTGCGATGAACTTGCCTGCTAACACTGCAGTGTCAGAACCTTTGCTCCTGCGAACGAGAGTGTGAGTTATTCACAGAACTCATCCTTTTGTTACAGCCTCTGTCCTTTGGGGCACATGCCGAGATCACAGACAAGTTTCGCTTACCACTGATATCCTTTCTAGGTCCGAGCGACCCCTGGAGTCTCACAGCACATAAAAAACTATTAATCGGGATCCCGTCTGAAATAGTAACCTCAGCCATGTCAGTCAAGACTATATCTACAACATGATGACCCACAGCTCTAGCTGCTTCTTCTCCTGAGGTGCACAGAAAATACCTCGACGAGATGCCAGGAGCTGTTAGCTGAATTACACTGCTCGAATCCTGGATACGCTTTTCACCCACGCAGCAGACATCAATCTTCAGAGAGTCTATTGTGGGTGCTAGGCAAGCCTGATGGCCGGTCTGCATGAGTACGCAAGTTAAAGGAGCCTAGATTCAGAAGCTGACAAAGCTTGGGAGAATGAGTTACGGGATTGTGGATTATTCACGGCACTGCTTGACAACGAACACCTAAGAGTATCAGCCGTGTTGTCGATGGGAGCATTATGAGTGGATAGAGGGGGAAAAGGGACGTGGTTGGGGACAAAAGACAAAGGTTGAATGAAAGAGAGGGAACTTTGAGCAGTGGGCCACGTAGCATTACCCACCCTGCCCGGTGCAATGGGCGGCTCAGTCATGGTTATCCTGCACGGCGACCGATGCAGTATGGAATCCTTTGTATTCTTGTAGTTCATGGGGGATGTTGAACGGATTCTGCTAGGGCTTCCAACCAAAAAGCACGAGAACAATTGGGGTCCTTATCCGAAGCCTTTGGTTCTAGCAAGAGCCTATCCGCAGGGCAGCTGGATGGCTGAGCCGAAGCTCACTTGCTTAGACTTATTATTCTTTCATTGGTTTCACCGACTGAGTTGCCAGCTTAAGTCAGCTCCCAACCCGGAGGACAAAGAGGCCGGGCTGCGTCTGGCTTCTGCCCATTGGCTCCTTTAGGAAAGAGTACACATCCGGCTTAGGGAAGCCATCATGAACAGTCCTTTGGATCATGGAGGCACTCAGGCCCTCACAGCACATCAAGGTGCAGTCTGGTCTTGACAGCACCGGCGTATGTCATTCGTTTCATCAGCCCGAGGCTTCAGCCGAGTCAGAGGCGGACAGTCCTGGGGTCGTACAAACGTTATCAAATTTAGGCAGAGCAGTTGAGGGGTCTAGAATGGAAGTAATAGAAGGACGCAGCCTGGGCTAGTCCCAGCTGAAGATGAAAGATTATGGCAAGAAGGGTTATTTCTGGGCTGATCCCGGACAATGTTGCACCCACAGAGGGCCACTGTATACTGTGTAGGAAGCGACTCGCTAATGGAATTTGTGGTAAAGTTCGCATGTGGCAGCCAAGAAAAGTTAACAAAAGCTTAGGGGTAGTTTTGACCAATGAAATTAAGCCATCATGACTGGGAATGAGATCCGTTACTGAGCTGGAGCACGTAAAGGCATTAACACCGGGTGCTTGCACGCCTATAGCAAGGGTTTGGAGACAATCGGATAGGACTTATTACGGAAGCAATGTGAGGTGAACGGAGAAGGTGAAAGCGGCGCAAGACAATAACGAAGCTGCCGCTGTGGGATAGAGGACTAAGAAGAAGGTGAAACTGTGAAAGAGAAAAACTTACCTGGTTCGGCAATTAGGCAAGGATTCAAGCAGACAAACCAGATTGAGCGAAGGATTCACTAAGGAAGAAGGTGGAATAAACGAATTATGTTGATGGTCGACAAGTGAGCGGACTACGGCGGTGCTGGGGCTATCGTCGATGAGACAAAAAGAGGAAGTGACGTGATTTTGAAAAGTGGGAACATAAAGAATAGCTGCCGAGGTTGAGATTGGATTTAGAGTAATGGGTTTGTTGAAGAGAAAACGAAATTTCACACGAAGTCGTGGGACAAGATTAGCGGGAGTTTATTGTGGGAACTGAATGAGCGGCTTCATAACCGGAGGTTGGGCTCAGTTGATGAACCACTTCAGACAAGAGAACCGAGACTGGATTTTCCGTTCAAATTCCATTAAAACTTGTTACCACCCCATATAGTTGGCCCTAAAGTGGATGAAAAGCAAGGGGAGTAAAAGGATATCAAGGGGCGTACAGTTATTGTCCATGTCGTGGCAACTGGTAAGCAGGCAGAAGAGAGAGTGGAATGATAATGGTATATTTCTCGGCCATGGTCGAGACGCAGGCGCTAGCGCATGATCACGGTGTGACATGTTACTCGATAAGGTGGAATATTCACAAATTCAAAGTATGAAAGTCGAGAGTATCAGCGATAGATAAACATAGCCAGCAACAGTTTGAATGGATCACTTTACTAATGGTTTGCGCGGCAGTTTCAAACCGGTTTCGATTCCGGGCTGGGCGGTGGAGATATCGAAAAACCGTTGGCGCAGTGTCAAGGACGCATTATGAATGAGAATGATGCAAGCTGGGAAGCGGAGGCCTGCTAAGGTTCTACAGATGGAGTAAATTTTGAACAAGAAGAAAAGGAAGAGGAAAAAAAATTGTAAAGAAGTGTTCTCGGGAAAATCGGTGCATGCGGAGAGGATAGCGATCCATGAAGATGATGCAGACCCTGAATGTCGGATTTACCGGAGTTCAATAAATGGAATGAGTTTCGAAACGGTGCCGAGACCAATTTCGTGAAAGTGAACACTGGTGGATGTGGGAGAAACAGCAGTCCATAAAAAGGTGAGTTTAGATTCAGGATCAGTAACATGTCACATTCAGAAATGAGAAAACGCAACTGGAAGGTCCTCGCGGAGTGGAGAGTCAATTTCCAACCGGCTACGGTTCGGAGGAAAGGCGGACTGTGGTAACGGATAATAAAGTGTGAAATCTCCGCATGGACTTGAGCGTTAATATGCTGTTTCACCAACAAATAAACATATACATATGTTGACGTATTTGCCTTCAGTGATATTCAGCGTCGTTTCTGGTAACGCACAACATCATATGGGTATGTTTCGTCTAGCAGGGCAAAGTATGTGTGAGTAGTGAATAAAGAAATGCCTATAACCCCACTGAAGTTGGACTTAGGGCTGCAAACGAGCTGCAAGGGGGTGCAGGTCCGTATAATTCCGGTTTCAAAACGATCTGTAGTCTCTTCTACGACCCTGACGCTACAGTCCGTCAACAGCACTCCAATCCCAAAGTACAGCAGTTAATTTCTGATCCTAGACCCTGGCCTGCGTCGTCCTTTCTCGTGGGTTTTCGTCATCGCTTAAGTGCACCAGGCTATTTTAGGCTTAGATTTTTTAAATTCACTGTCTGGTAGTCGATCCCTGCATGCGACAGCTAGTAGATCGAGCCACATCAAATATCGTCGTTGGCTCCTCAACCCAAGCTCAGTCGTTAGCGGCCGTCACGCCAAGTCCCACTTCAGAGGCAGAATTTGGTAGTGTATTCAGCGAGCACCCCAATCCTTTCCTCCCAAACAACAACCTGCCTTTATTCTCCAACGACTTGGCTATTCTTGTCTTCACACAAGGGCCCCGGTCTACGCTAGACCCCGCAGGTTGGCCCCGGACAAGCTCCGCGTAGCCCGCTCGGAGTACCGAAAACATGTACAACTTGGGAATTATCCGGCCTTCCATCAGTCTACGGGCATCAACCCTACACGTGGTCCTGAAGATTTTACCTGACGACTGAAGATCATGCGAGAATTATCGCTCACTCAGTCGAGCGATATCCTGGTCCGCACATCACCGACCTCGCAGCTGGTTTGGCTGGTAAGATAACTCTCAGCCGAATAGATTGAGTGTAGACATATAGCCAAATACCAATGGCTGAGGCCGATACTCCACAGAATTTCTAGGCCCTAAGGTTACTTCAGCAGGGATCATACCCTTGCGGGATAGAAGCAGGCAATCCTGGACCACCCGAAAACTGTCATTCAAGTAACCACGGCCCTTCCGCAGGTTGGCCAACTTTTGTCGGCATTTCACCCCACAGTGAGCCTAGTTAAAACAACCGCTCACAGATCTGTTAAAAGGCAAAGCAAAGCGGCCGGTTTTCACGGAAGCCGCACGAGACGCTTTTGCTATGCTGAAGCAGACTATCAAAAACATAGCCTCGATATCACACCTGAGAACAACCTCCCAACTGCTTTGGTAACCGACCCATCAGACAAGGCCTTGGGCTCTGTGTTGCAACAATACTTAGCTGACTTTTGGCTACCTGTGGCATTCTTCTCCAAAAACCTACAACCTGCACTTTTGGCAGTGGAACTCTCGCTACGTACCTAGGTATATGTCACTTTAAAAACATCTTGGAGGGAAGCAAATTCATGGTCTGCACTGACCGTAAATCAATCATCCGTGAGTTGCGCATCACCACGGACAGGTACCTTTCCAGAAAGTATAGGCTTCTGGATCATGTTATTCAGGGCACAGGTGACGTGTTTTAAATCCCAGGTGCCGAAAATCCTGCTGCGAACGTGCTACCTCACATTCACAACCTGGACCCTAGCATCCAGGGCTCGATCAATCTCGGAACTATCGCACCCACTCAGGCAGACGACCCTGAGGTAGAACAGCTCCGTAGCTACTTGTTACTGCGGCCCCGGTCGGTTCTCATTCCTTCAGCCGACGGGTACATGCTGTGTGACACGTCCAAGGGCCACCGAAGGCCAGTAGTGCCGCCAGACTTAAGGCGTCAGGTTTACGAAACATTATTCTGTTTGTGTCACCGGGGTATCAAGACCTCGACTGAAATCGTCTGTGACCGCCTTGTTTGGCACAGCAACATGAGCCGTTATGTCACCTGCGTCCAATGTCGACAGTCAAAAGTTCAGAGGAACACAAAAAGCTCATTATAAAAATTTCCAGCAGAGACTCACGTCTCCAACACGTGCACCTCGGCCTAGTGGAACTGCGGCCTCCGTCAAAGGGTAGCACATATCTTCTTACTCGTGTAGATCGTTTAACCAGATGGAAGCTAGCTGTACCTCTGTACAATACAGCTAGCGTAACAGTCGCCCAGACTTTCTTTGAACACTGGGTTGCAGCTTTTGGTTATTTAGTCGTGGTTACCACAGACCACGGCTTGCTTTTTGAGGGACCCTTCAGTAGCCTCCTGCAACGTCTAGGCGCCCCTTGCATTCATAACACAGCCTACCACCCGTCAGCAAATTGAATGGTAGAATGTTTTTATTGGCAACTAAGGGCGGCTTTAGAAGCTCAGAAATACAGACTGGCGGGAATCACCACCTCTAGTACTTTTAGGTTGCCGCAGCGCTCCTAAGACAGGTCCATTAGCCATATCGGCCGAACCTACATTCGGTTGCGCGCTTCGACTGCCTGGTGACGTGGTAGCCCCAAAGTCCGTCGTCGCTTCTGACTGCGCGGATAGCTCCTCCAGGTTAAAGCACCAGATAAGTAAGTTACACCTTTCCGCGGCTCGTGAACAAAACTGGCCGGTTTACCTACACCCACACCTTCATGACTCTGTGCACGTTTTTCTTAGGACAAAAGCACACGCTGCTCCACAGCCTGCTCACTCCGGCCCCCACAGTCATACTCCCCCCAGAGAAAAAAATCGTTATCGACCGCAAAGACAGAAAGGATACGGTTACGGGTGACCGACTTAAACCAGCTTTTCCGGCCAAATCCACTCCGTCCGGTGTCACCCCATCGAATACTTCAGGGCCAAAGCCCAAGTCCCCGGAGTCCCACAAGCCGGAATTACCAACTCCGGTGATCCAGTTGCCTGGCCGTCCTGATGCAGCCCACTACACAGAGCCGCTTCCATTGAATTCCAACCGCGGACGGGTGGTCAAGAAACCCGTTAGTTTCTCAGGTACTGTACATTGGATCCCTTGAGTAAAAACGGACTGCAAAATGATAAATCAACGATTTTTTTACCCACAGTTGTGGCTACTCATTTGAGGTTCGTTTTCCGCCGTGAGGCTGTTTCCTATTTCTTCTTTGGCGCTCAACAATTTTGTTGATATTTTGGCCATCCATCACCTCCGTACACCATCACTGAAAGTTTCCTGTTTTGGAGAGAACACATACCGCTTTCAAAGTATCCATTTGCTAAAGAAAGCGACTTGACTTCCCTCCGGTACTTCTTCGGATCCATCATCCACTGCGCTGGCCCTAGGCACCAGTACTCAGGATACACGAATTACGGAATGGGCCGACCACAACACCCCTTTACCGAGCCGAGCCTGTACTAGGTCATTCTCTGGAGTGAGCTAAGAGAAAACTCCACTGACACCTCTACGGTGAGCACCGGAAAACCCTACCTCCCGCGTTGAGCGTACGAGATATTTCGGGTTGGATGACCAGCCGTGGCGGCTCCCCTCAGTGTCTCGTTTCTAATGCCAACCGCCACATTCTGTAGCTCTTATTTATCTGTTCTCTCTTTTGTTTCCTCTATTCTCCCCTTTGGAGGCTCATGCTATCAATTCATTTTCAACTCGAATAGAACGATTGGAATCAGTTGTTTATTTTTTTGGATAGCTCATTCATCTCAAAGTAACCTTATAAGCTTTTTCGTTGTCTTGTTTGTTCTCCCCGCCAGGTGACCGGATGTCATCCACAGGCAACATTACCGGACCCAAGGGATCCTGAGCTGTGGTCCGAACCCAGGAAGGGTTTCAAAGTCACAGGTAACTGCAAAGTTTATTCATGGTACTGGGGCTATCGCGTGCGACATACCCGTTTGCTTGTCAGACTCCTAAATTGGAGCCCTTTTTGCGGGCGGTCTTCTAGAAGGAGCGCTTCATAGTAATCAGCCGGCTACGCACTGTCCATCACCTGTTTGAATGTAATTTCTGAGCACGCTGTAACCCCATGGGACACCTCGGAAACACTTCCTCAGCACAAAACAAAGTGCTGTCTCTGTGTTTAGGTCCTCTGAGAATACACGCGGGTGACTCATCACGGTCTTTTGGTTGTCCTTCTCGAGGAACACGATTGTAGAAGCTGAACGAGTGTGCCCTCCGATAAGTGCTTCTAGAGGCCAAGGTGGTTCTAAGAAGCTTAATACTAACTCACAAGTCAAGGCCTTCTTCGTGAGCCTGGCTTTTGGTTATGTGAACGTTGAATAAGAGCAAAACAGTTGGGACAAGTAGGATTTGTTTATACCACGCACAAATGGTAATTACGACTGGGAAGATCCAATGTGAAAAGTGTTTATTTTGTATTCTGGAGTATGAAAGGAAGAAAACTGAATATAGAACGGTCTTCTATGGTTGGGAAAGGGGGGGGGGGAGATAACAGTGTGTCGTTTATTGCAGAGTGAATGAACAGCATCCAGGTAGAAAAGTAACTGAGTGAAGGAATACGATTGCCCAGCCAGTTATATACACTGTATTAAGCTTGGTGCAACGAAGTACTAGTGGTTCGATTTTTGAGATTCACAAACATTTCTCAGTGTAAATATAATGGCCATCTAACGAACTGCTTCGTCAATCTTCCCTGAGAATATTTAGTGATAGGCCCGTCGGGTTTTTGCATGCCGGAGAATATTATGGGACCGCATCCTAGAATGGGTCTGGCACATAACTTGTTCACTCGAAGAATGCTTTCTCTGGGCCGAAGGGGCGTGAACAAAAGACTGAGACTTTTTTTGGCTTTCTTTTTTGGGAGGCAGCGAGTTCGGAGGGGTTAAAGAAAAAGAATAACATAAACCAAGGTATCTTACTAAGGGCTGAATGTTCTTGGGTGAACCACAGAGGCATAATTAACCCGGAGGAACCTGGAATTCCAAATTAAGAAAAATACACTTGGCTGTGGAAAAGCTCCGCGCCCAGGTTGAGCACTGATCATCAAGACCAGCTGAGTCAGCGTGGATTTTGATGATAGTAGTACTGAGGTTGACGGGAAAAAGCTGTGGACTATCTTAATGTCGTCCGCAAACAAGAAAAGCGTTCCAATTTTTATTGTCGAAAATACGTCATTTGTGAATAGGAGGAAGGAAGGGCTTCTAAAACACAGCCATGAATAATACCACTAGAAGCAGGTTTGGAACTAAAGGTGTGCCCATTATCCAAAACAACCTGTGAACAATGGGATAAGTAAGATAAGAACCAGAAAAGTAATGGGATGATGACATTAAAAAATCGCAGCCCGGTTATTAGGTGAGAACGGGGTACGCAGTCAAGTGCTTTGGATAAATCTGGATAAAGAACAGCGGAAGATTTTTCTCTTTTAACGGAGTCAGTGACGAGACTTTGAAAACCGTACCGACGGGAATAATGGGACCGAAAAGGAAGGAATCCATGTCGGTTCTCATCATTTACCCTGAGGGCCAAAGGTAGTTAACAACGCGTTCTCTTACCATTTTTTCATTATTCTGGACAAAAGGCAGATGGTTTATAGGACGATGGTTGGTGCCCTAATACGAAGTCTCTCTCTTGAAAGGGGAACGAATATCAAGCTCCTCACATTTGCAGGTACGAGACCGCCATTAGAGAATTGAGCAAAGGGGTTGAGCGGTAAAAGCAGATTTTGGCCTCTACGGGCAAGAGCAACCGTCCATAGTCCATCGAAGTTTATACCAAGGAGGTTGGATTTTAGATAATAGCTTGGTAATACTTCTGGCACCAGGGGGTACGGTAGAATAGGGCAGACCCCTTAATAATTAGAGATTGCGGGGCAATGTCAGTATCTGGAACCACGGCTGAGGCAAATAACTCACTGAAGGTTTTGGCTAAGAAAGATGGTGAGGTAATAGATGAGTTATCAGCCAGAATCAGGATTTGGAAGCCAACTTTTGTGTCGGCTCTCCCAGACTTATACAACAGAGAAGGTAGCTGAGGTTTATTTGCACGGCCCAATACCTTGGATCCCTGGCCATGAAGTCGCACTTCGTTCCGTCACCTAATGAGTGCGGAAGGGCTGTTTGGTCGAAAACTGAGAAGCCGTTAGAATTATGCAGGTGCCTAAGAGGTTTACGATTCTTCTTGTGGAGAGGCCGGAGGAAGGATCTTCTTTAGATACGGCCTTAGAAGTATAAAACCATTTATTAAGACAGTCAGAAAAAGAGTAGAATATATCCGCAGCAACCTGGGGGTCACAAGAGGGGAAACAGTCACCCCAGTCTTTTCGGTTAATAAGTGTGACTGGATAAGCCTATTTCCTGCCTTGAAGTGAACTGTTGGCAGGTTTTGTGAGGTTGAGAGAGCCCCCAAGGGGCAAACGGTCGTAACCACAAGGCGGAGCGGCAAAATTAGAAACAAAAGATGAACGCTGGAAAGAATTTGAATGAAGCAGTAGCAAAGTTTGTGCGGTAAATGCCTTTTGTTTTCGGTTTATTTACGAGCTTTAGTAAAGAGTCGGTTGAACATGGGATTGATGAAACGGGCGAAGTCTTGGAACGCAGAAGATACGGTACATGCAAAAACGATAAGGAAGGGGGTCCAGGACGCCCCTTGGGGTTCACTGAACAATGGAAATTATTATAAAGCAAGCAGACGTGTTAAAATTGCAAAACTGTATTCGAAGGAAAACCAATGAATATGTTACGAACCAAGATCCCCTGAAAAATGAGAGGTGGATAACAGGGATGACAAGTACCGCCGACCGATCAAAAGATTCAGCTAATGCAAGAAATATGGAGTGCCACGTTTTTAAAAAAATAGCACCAAAATTTCACAGCCGACGTAAAAAATATTAGAAAGGGACTGCAATTGCCTGCCTGGGCTTCGACGTGATCACTAGTAAAGTGACAAGCAAGTTACTTCTTTGAGTTTTCTGAGGCTCTTCTGCATCTGCGTTGGTCATGTTGGGGGAATACGGAATTGATTGCTTTGGGTTCGCGCGCTCAGCATGTTAGGGAGCTCTGGAAGGAGGAAGATCATCGACGACCTAGGAACACTTGTCACTGAAGTGGTTGCTTAGGTATTGTTGTTGATCCCTGGAAACTTTTAGGGCGAGGTTTCAACAAGTTTGGGACAGGCATCTCCTCAATTGTCCTTGACGAGACATAGGGTTATTGGAATTTAAAAATCAGCGGTCAACTGATACTGGTAACATTATCAAGTGAGTATGGTCCTCTGCCGGAGCGAGGGGTGTGTTGTCATGGCAGTAGGGTTATTGCTCAGTGAAGGAAGCGGCCAGCGAAATCCAACGAGGCTTGTCGGGCCAACATGATGTACACCGATAACCAGTGTGGTGACAGTGGGCTCATGGTCTGTTGTTGCGTAGGCTAGAACCGTGACAAAAATAGAGAAAATACTATCACAAAACACCGGTCAGTCCACTACAAAGCTTTCGGGCGAGATTTCATACGTAGTGGCCAGACTGATATGAAGGTAGCTAGCAATATGGAGGGCCTCGTAAGGCCTCAGCCGATGCAGATCAAAATGGAGTCTTTGGTTATTATGCATGGAGACTTACGTGGCAGAATCAGCCGATTCATGAAAGCCATGGTGTCTTTGAGGTTTATAGCGGGGCAATTTGATAGATAAAACAGCGTACAGCAGAATCCGAAATAGAAAAAGCTGCAGTCTGGAAGACATCCAGGCTGTGGGTTGTGGTTGACATTTCAAAACCGGTTATCATTACTTTCGCTTTTCACACAGGCCGATAGACTGGAACGCGTTCCAAGCCGACGAGAGATATCAATGGGCTTAATGCAAGGGGTCCTTAGGTAACAGGCTAATGAGAATGCGTGGACATGTTGGGTGAGGTGGGGGCAGTTGTGCCTGCAGGGAGCCAGAAAATGCAAAGCTCCACTATGGAATTCAGATTAGGAGGAGGACTGAGTAGGAGTGTGTCGCTGAGGGTAATGTGAAGGAAGAAACGATGGCGAGACTAGGCAGTTGCAGCGTAAACTACGTTAGAAACGTTAAGAACTGCTCCATGTGATCACTGTAAGAACTCCGGTGTTAATGGATCAGACGGCTCATTGGGTAACTATGAATTTATTCGCCTAAGGCCAAATATTACGCATCAAATGCGTAGCTGGTGGCACCGGTATCTATTGTGGACTAACAGGTTAGCCTTCTGGGATGGTAGAACGTTGCTCGAGGTTTCAAGACGGAGGCGGTGAAATCGAAAATCTGAAACGCCAAAAGGTCACTGTGGTGACAAAACCGGCGAAGTTTTTAACATACGGCAGAAGTTGTCGGAAGGCAGAACAACCTCGTTATAAAGGGACTCCCGAACCGACTTTCTTGTCATCTAGACAGCGATTCAGGGAACTAAGGCACCTAGTTACATACCTAACAAGGTAGACTGGTGTACTTAATAATGCTCTTCTGAATAGAGTTTTTCGGTCAAGCACAAGAGAGAATCAGAGCCCCAAATTTGTGTTAGTGATCTATGCGAATGCAACTTTTTGGGGCTAGCTCCTATTAGCATCCGACCAAATTTGGAGAAATAGGGGAAGAGCAACTCGAGTGAAATCAGACCACTCAGGGACAGGCTCCAAAAATACCTCCGGTGCAGACCTCACCTACAGGGAGACCAGATCCACCCCTTTGATGAGTACAAAGAGAATATAGCAGCCCAATGTGCTTCAACTAGCACCCCCGGTGACCGGCACACCCACTGTGCGACAAAAACATCACAGTAAGGGTGGCAAAGGCAGTAGCATTCTTCTTCACTCTCAGAACAGTCCAACCTAGTGACAAGAACCTGGAGGGTGTTATCGAGCGACAGGTCCAATATCCAGTTAGGGGGACAGGTTAGAAGGGCTGGGCGGGTGAACGATATAGAGCATCCTAAGTGGGAAACCACTGTGGTGTAGGCCAACGAGTGCCTCAAAGGAAACAAAATAAAGGGGTTTATGTTCGAAAACGTGGGAGCCAACTACATTGCGAAAACTGGGCTATGGCTACATCACAGTGCAGACAGGGAGCTGCTACCCACCAAGAGGTACTTCTCCTGTCTAACGGAGGGAAAGGATTTTATGGTGTCGGGGGAAACAATGGTGTTAGCCAACGTAAATTTCAGACAGAAATCCGGAGAGTCTCTAAACACCCCGAATATACAAGCTTCATTATGCCGGGGAGTCGAAGGAACTTCAGGATTTTGTTTGTCGTCAAGATCAGGGAAACAGCGGGTAGGGTTCATTAGAGAGTTTCCCATAAGACGGAGGAAGAGGAGTGGACCATCCTCAAGAACCTTCTTCGTAGGATGACCGCCAAATTAGACGCACTCAAGTGTGCGAAGAGACTGCATGAAAAGTCGCTGTGGACAATCCGGTCTTCCAAGGCGCAGGTGACTAAGGGCACAGCTTGACGTCGTTATCGACCGATTGGTGGATTCCGTAGTTTCCTGCAATACGTGGCAGTCCGTGGAGGTACCTTCAGGGCGCAGCTAGAACTTCTGGCTAGGGGCGGGACATCCCTTGTGCCTGGAGCGATGATATGTCCCGGGGCTTTCCACGACCACATCCAGTCGGAGGCCAAAGCAAGTGTGGCCGCAGGACACGTAGTCAACGAGAATGGAGAGCACTAAGGGGCTCCCACGAGAAAGCGCAGATTGAGGGATCTCTTCGAACCTGTGCATAGATAAGGCACTGGGAGACAGCAAGAGGCCAATATAAAACAACAGATGATCACCACGAGTGGGGCCACCGTTAGTGTTAGTGAATTTGAACTGGCTCTGAGCAGACTGAACAGTAACAAAGACGCGGGGCCGGATAGTGCCGGGCCTGCCATTCTAAATCCCTAGTCAACGTACTGGGTAAACCGATAACACAGGCTCTCAGGGTTTCACTGGGCACTGTGAGCTGCCGGCCGACTGTGGGTGGGCGCAAGTTGCTCTTATTAACAAAGGAGGTAAACGAGGAAGGTTTCTAACTACTGTCCCGTGAGCTTACCTCCAACCGCTCCCAAAGCACTAGAGGGACGGGTCGGAGATAGGCTAACAGAGCATCTACGGTATAGAAAACAGATTACCAATCAGCTATACGGGTTCGGAAAATTAAAATTCTGTCTCAGTTGCCTGTTAGCTCTTTTCAGCGGCACCACTTCCAAAGTGAACCAACGAGCATGAGCGGAGGTATGCTACTTGGACCTTTAAAAGGCCCCCATATCGGTTAACTGCCGTTTTTTACGGGACAGGCCGAAGGCAGTCAAGCGGAGCCACGGGTTTTGAGGTGGACCGAGGGTTAACTAAGTAACCGAGTTTCTTCGGACATATAGCGGGCACCGGGTCCACACTGGTACAAGCATGTGTCGGTGCGCTGCAGGGTTCCGTGCTAGCACTGCCGCCGTCCTAGTATACGTTAGTGATCTGATAACGGCAAGAAGCCACCCGGGGTTCCAGTTTGCTAATGATATCAAGTTAGAAAAAGGGCCGATTTCAAGCGAACCGAAGGCCGACTTAAACGACACTGGCGAGTGGGTGGAAAAATTGGGATCACCGATAAATGCGGCCGAAAGCATACACTTGCTGTCAAGCAGGGGAAGCGGCAAAAACGTGTACACGAGGCTGTCCTATCCGGCACTGCCAAGCCCGCTAAGGTAGCTTGTGCCCCAGGGCCTTGAACCCGCTGAGCAGCGTACCCCTGCGATGGTTTAGGCCAGCAGGGTGCTTTTGAACCAAGGACAAAAGGTGGAGCCTGGAGAGGCCGGCGTTATTTTGCCTATATATAAGATGACTCTAAGACTTCGCTTCTGCACAGGCTTGGGAACAGGGCCTGGCAGAGGACAATAAGGTGCTGTGGGAAGTTGGAAGGAGGTTCACTCAAGTGAAGAGCGGAAAGAAGGAGAAATCTTACTGGGAGGGGCAAAAATACCCCAAAATTACCTCTTCTTTGTCTGATACGGAGTTACAAGTGTTATAGTCCACAGGACGTGCCTGGGTATTAGGTTGGTCATGGGGGCCAGTTCGTCTGGTGATCGACAAAACCAACCAAATGTTACAAACTTGCTTTATTTGCAGAATAGTTGTCCCAACCACTTGGAGGCAGTCACCATCCAGAAGGAGTAGTCCTGTGGTTTACGTGCCCTCGTTACCCGTATTTCGTTTGGTTTTTTGGACATAAGGGAGTTTTTTAACCACAACCTTTCGTAGTTGCGCTTCAGCAATCAACTACTTACCAAGTAGTGTATGAACTCCACCACACAAGTAATATAAGGGACTCTCTAAGACTGACGGACCTTTACTGACTCCTGGTGGCAACCTTGATCTCGAGAGAGGTGGGCATAAATTTGACAAAACCATGAGCGAACATGAGCTTAGTGGCATGTTTCTTTTCTCACCTAGCTATAGGCAAGTGAAACTAGTTGCCTCCATGCATAGAGACGGAACCTCGGTCGTTGATTCCAAATACAAACCGGATGCTTGCTGAGCAGATATATTCCGCAACACTAGCCGACTATTCCGGGTAGCAGTTCTTTTCCTTTTTGTGCTCTTCCCCCTCTGGGCTCGTTAGCTCGTGCTGCTTTTCGTCGCCCTACACTTTCCCGGCTGTACTCACTTCTATCACAGCTTCAATATCATCCCACCCATCATAATTTCATGCAGAAGTCCTGACATTATTCGGAACTCAAGTTACGTCTCTATTGGGGACAGCAGTGGGTTTCGGCAATAACCCTGCATTATCATGAGGTTGCTCTTCCCAAGGGCCGACCTGCTCCCTTTCTTTTCCTCGGCCACTAAAAGGTGCCAAATTATAATGGATACCTGAAGGCCGCAGCGCGGCGGAATGTACTTGAGCTCGCGGCTCTAGAATCTGGATGTTTATCGGAATTAGCCGCTGGCCCTTTGATTTGAACTTAACCTGATCTGATCTCACCCTCCAGGATACAGTCAACCGTTATATGAACGTTCACTCGCGAAAAGGTCATAATTTTGGCCTGCCGAACAAGTGGCGCACTTTAGCTTCCAGTGCTCTCATTCGACCCCTAAAACTTTTTATCCTGGGATGTCTCCTCCCAATCGAAGTATGGCTTTTTTAAAGGTCCCACGTCTCTATTTTACCACCCCTTTGGTCGGAAGGCTTTAATGTCCACCTACTTCAGAGCGGGAGCTGGCTTGCACACTTAGTCTTGGGTGAGACTTCCGTAGCCGTATGCCACTCCTTCCTCCCGTTTATCGGGGCCATCTCAAACATACCTCCAACTTTTACTCCCGTTAAGCCCCTCACATCAGATAGTGGGACATGGAGGACTGAGTTAAGTCCGTATCCCGTTTCTTGCGCCCGAGGCTCCAAAGGTCTTCAAGTGAGGCAGCGGGAAAACAAAACAGAACTCGTTTCATTGGCCACGACAATGCAGCCCATTTCCGATTGCCTGGCCGTCCACCTCTGCCACCCCCAAACAAGTACCCGTGGAAGTAGTAAAACCAAACTCGGGGCGTGGCAGCCCGACAAACAGTCTGCATCAAAGCCGATACCTCAAAACCGACTTCCCTTGGTTCCCCATCTAGACAGTCGCAGTGGGGCTTGCGTGGAAGATGTGGGAGACTTTCTGTTTCTGCTGCGTTCACCGACACGACCGGACCATGTGGTGTAAGACCTGAAAGACGAATAAGCAAGGGAACGAGAAAAAGTGGAGTTTAACTATAAGAAAATTGGTTATAAGAGGCAGTGTTGGTAAGTTGAGTGGAAGCGAGATTACTTTAGCCTAGGACGTCAGATTTGGGATATCTCACTGTGAAAGGACTCCACATGAAACGCTACACAAACCAACTAGTGTTACGTGTACAAAGTGATTCAAAAACAGGCCGAAGATCAGTTACGCATTAAGTGGTTGTGGGTGACACTGCGCAGTGTTGTTTGAAGACAAACGGCTAAAGATGGGACCAACTGCAGCTGGAATACTGCACCCTGGTCTTTACCTTGGTACAAAAGGCCGACCGGGTCAACATAGAGAAAGTGCAAAGCTCCTTTACCAAAAAATTACTGGGCACCTCTCCCAACCTTAACTACAGAGTCAGATGCGAACTACTACTGCTTGAACCACTGTGGTTACGTCGTATCAAGCTCAATCTCTCATTTCTCTCCAACCTCCTGCACTCAAAAGTCCACTTATCTTGTAACCCACCCAGTTTCTCTAGTGAGACTCCCTACTCCATCCGCCATGAGCAATTCACCATAAAGCCCCCCGATCTAGGCTCTCAATCAGATCTAGATATTTCTCGGTTACCTACCCCAGCATCTAGAATAAGCGTTATAATACAATTTAAAGGAGCACTATACAGAATCCTAGACCCATCTTCTGCAATCAGCATGACCAGTGATAACATTAACATAGAAGAGGCATATGAAGACTGCCTTGATTAGTAGACCACAATGTGCCACAGCCTTTTGTGTCCGACCGCTTTTTCATGACCCGTCTGACGATCGCACCCACGTATACATTATATATATATATATATACCCTACTCATTAGGTCGTGCCGTTTTGCAACATAATTGGCATGCACATATCGAGAAAAAACCGTTTTGCCCTTTAGTGATAGGAGCTCGCCTATACTTAATTCCTCTGTCTCACGCCAGAACACAGCAGTCTCATCCTGCTTTTCTTGCGCCTTTTTCTTATGCTGGAGTCCTGCCACACTGATCAACATTCCCCAGTAACTGGCCTAACTCACTGCGCGTATGCTCATGGTAAGTTAAGACCCCATTGAAGCCGGAATCCGTATAACTATGATTTCTCATGACCCAACGGAAAACCAGCGCGTTTGCTTTCACATAAAAAATCCCCACCTCAACACCCAGTGTAACGACCAAAACGCTAAAGTCCTGGTCCAGGTGAAGCCTGACAAACGATCCAATTAACGATTCACCGACTAATAAACTTCACTCGTTCTGGATAACACCTTGGAGCCTCAAAGCAACGCGTAGCCCGAATCAATGCAGAACCCAAATCAAGAACACCATTGCTCTGCAAATTCTATGGTACTATTAGCGAGTAAAAATATAAGTACAAACACGATCATACCTTTGACAGTGAGCTTCGGCCACTATCCAGCCAAAAAGGTATTCAAAAATAGAACAAAATTCTGTAAAAAGGGGAACGGTTGGCCAAAAATAGTAAATAATAAATACCTGTCCTGAAGTTCAAGCAAATAGGACAAGTTCTGCACGCCTAATCAGGCTCAAAGGACAATTTCCTGAGCGTGGCAGCCAAAAATCAGCGTAAATGAGCTGAACGTCTACGATCAGTCGACGTGAGCGAGAAAGTGAAACCGAGGAGTAATTAAACAAAACTGTGTTGAATCAGTGCATCTCACTACCTTGCCAACTGTCCTCAAAGTAACCTCAGTAAGAAAGCACAACCATGAAAAGTAAAAGTAGGTGCACCAAGCGTGGAATAATTGTCGACCATAAAACAGTGTCAGCGTGAATTAGGTTAGAGAAGGCCGTCCAAAATTGGTCATAGAGTGTAGTAATGTAAGCAGAAGGGAAATTTTTCGATCGACACAGACATTGCAGTGACAGAAGAGTCTAGGAAGGTAGGAAGAATCGGTGCTATTATTCCAAACCTTTGACTCTGCTAGGATTCGGGAGGGCTTTGGTGGGCGGTGTAACTACCGGTCGTGGAAATTACCCCCAAAACAACTGCATTTCCATGTTTCCTTAACATCACTCGCTTATTTACACTACTGGCTTGTTTTATGCACCGTTTGTTTTTACGGGCCAAAGCTTGCTTGTTCGCGCCCAGCGCGCTGCTCTGTCATATTCATGTTCTGAGCCCGCGTGACGCACGTGCGCTTCTCTCGCATGCCGCAATTTGGTTCTCGTTTTCTGAGTCCTTGTGATTGCATAATTGAGGTTTGTATCTGTTCCGCGTCACTGTTCATTTGGTAATCTAATGTCGAAGAATTTCATGGATAATCGTCTTCCGACTTCGGGATCCTTTGCAAATTTGGCCACGCATTGCTCATACGTGTCTTACACCCGCCTTGGCGTTCGGTGCCGCCCTCGACTGAATCCTAGGAGGATATAATCCAGTTAGTTTTCCAGCTGAAATGTTGAGTTATCCAGAATGCGATCCATGAGTAGTCAACAGAAGGTTTTCACCAATCACTGAGAAAGGGAAAGGCCAAGGCGGGTGTAAGACA
Source organism: Fasciola hepatica (assembly GCA_948099385.1). Taxonomy (NCBI): domain Eukaryota; kingdom Metazoa; phylum Platyhelminthes; class Trematoda; order Plagiorchiida; family Fasciolidae; genus Fasciola; species Fasciola hepatica. Next base: position 13,797,502 of record CANUEZ040000019.1, read on the forward strand.
CGTATGTGCAATGCGTGGCCAAATTTGCAAAGGATCCCGAAGTCGGAAGACGATAATCCATGAAATTCTTCGACACTAGATTATCAAATGAACAGTGACGCGGAACAGATACAAACCTCAATTATGCAATCACAGGGACTCAGAAAACGAGAACCGAATTGCGGCATGCGAGAGAAGCGCACGTGCGTCACGCGGGCTCAGAACATGAATATGACAGAGCAGCGCGCTGGGCGCGAACAAGCAAGCTTTGGCCCGTAAAAACAAACGGTGCATAAAACAAGCCAGTAGTGTAAATAAGCGAGTGATGTTAAGGAAACATGGAAATGCAGTTGTTTTGGGGGTAATTTCCACGACCGGTAGTTACACCGCCCACCAAAGCCCTCCCGAATCCTAGCAGAGTCAAAGGTTTGGAATAATAGCACCGATTCTTCCTACCTTCCTAGACTCTTCTGTCACTGCAATGTCTGTGTCGATCGAAAAATTTCCCTTCTGCTTACATTACTACACTCTATGACCAATTTTGGACGGCCTTCTCTAACCTAATTCACGCTGACACTGTTTTATGGTCGACAATTATTCCACGCTTGGTGCACCTACTTTTACTTTTCATGGTTGTGCTTTCTTACTGAGGTTACTTTGAGGACAGTTGGCAAGGTAGTGAGATGCACTGATTCAACACAGTTTTGTTTAATTACTCCTCGGTTTCACTTTCTCGCTCACGTCGACTGATCGTAGACGTTCAGCTCATTTACGCTGATTTTTGGCTGCCACGCTCAGGAAATTGTCCTTTGAGCCTGATTAGGCGTGCAGAACTTGTCCTATTTGCTTGAACTTCAGGACAGGTATTTATTATTTACTATTTTTGGCCAACCGTTCCCCTTTTTACAGAATTTTGTTCTATTTTTGAATACCTTTTTGGCTGGATAGTGGCCGAAGCTCACTGTCAAAGGTATGATCGTGTTTGTACTTATATTTTTACTCGCTAATAGTACCATAGAATTTGCAGAGCAATGGTGTTCTTGATTTGGGTTCTGCATTGATTCGGGCTACGCGTTGCTTTGAGGCTCCAAGGTGTTATCCAGAACGAGTGAAGTTTATTAGTCGGTGAATCGTTAATTGGATCGTTTGTCAGGCTTCACCTGGACCAGGACTTTAGCGTTTTGGTCGTTACACTGGGTGTTGAGGTGGGGATTTTTTATGTGAAAGCAAACGCGCTGGTTTTCCGTTGGGTCATGAGAAATCATAGTTATACGGATTCCGGCTTCAATGGGGTCTTAACTTACCATGAGCATACGCGCAGTGAGTTAGGCCAGTTACTGGGGAATGTTGATCAGTGTGGCAGGACTCCAGCATAAGAAAAAGGCGCAAGAAAAGCAGGATGAGACTGCTGTGTTCTGGCGTGAGACAGAGGAATTAAGTATAGGCGAGCTCCTATCACTAAAGGGCAAAACGGTTTTTTCTCGATATGTGCATGCCAATTATGTTGCAAAACGGCACGACCTAATGAGTAGGGTATATATATATATATATAATGTATACGTGGGTGCGATCGTCAGACGGGTCATGAAAAAGCGGTCGGACACAAAAGGCTGTGGCACATTGTGGTCTACTAATCAAGGCAGTCTTCATATGCCTCTTCTATGTTAATGTTATCACTGGTCATGCTGATTGCAGAAGATGGGTCTAGGATTCTGTATAGTGCTCCTTTAAATTGTATTATAACGCTTATTCTAGATGCTGGGGTAGGTAACCGAGAAATATCTAGATCTGATTGAGAGCCTAGATCGGGGGGCTTTATGGTGAATTGCTCATGGCGGATGGAGTAGGGAGTCTCACTAGAGAAACTGGGTGGGTTACAAGATAAGTGGACTTTTGAGTGCAGGAGGTTGGAGAGAAATGAGAGATTGAGCTTGATACGACGTAACCACAGTGGTTCAAGCAGTAGTAGTTCGCATCTGACTCTGTAGTTAAGGTTGGGAGAGGTGCCCAGTAATTTTTTGGTAAAGGAGCTTTGCACTTTCTCTATGTTGACCCGGTCGGCCTTTTGTACCAAGGTAAAGACCAGGGTGCAGTATTCCAGCTGCAGTTGGTCCCATCTTTAGCCGTTTGTCTTCAAACAACACTGCGCAGTGTCACCCACAACCACTTAATGCGTAACTGATCTTCGGCCTGTTTTTGAATCACTTTGTACACGTAACACTAGTTGGTTTGTGTAGCGTTTCATGTGGAGTCCTTTCACAGTGAGATATCCCAAATCTGACGTCCTAGGCTAAAGTAATCTCGCTTCCACTCAACTTACCAACACTGCCTCTTATAACCAATTTTCTTATAGTTAAACTCCACTTTTTCTCGTTCCCTTGCTTATTCGTCTTTCAGGTCTTACACCACATGGTCCGGTCGTGTCGGTGAACGCAGCAGAAACAGAAAGTCTCCCACATCTTCCACGCAAGCCCCACTGCGACTGTCTAGATGGGGAACCAAGGGAAGTCGGTTTTGAGGTATCGGCTTTGATGCAGACTGTTTGTCGGGCTGCCACGCCCCGAGTTTGGTTTTACTACTTCCACGGGTACTTGTTTGGGGGTGGCAGAGGTGGACGGCCAGGCAATCGGAAATGGGCTGCATTGTCGTGGCCAATGAAACGAGTTCTGTTTTGTTTTCCCGCTGCCTCACTTGAAGACCTTTGGAGCCTCGGGCGCAAGAAACGGGATACGGACTTAACTCAGTCCTCCATGTCCCACTATCTGATGTGAGGGGCTTAACGGGAGTAAAAGTTGGAGGTATGTTTGAGATGGCCCCGATAAACGGGAGGAAGGAGTGGCATACGGCTACGGAAGTCTCACCCAAGACTAAGTGTGCAAGCCAGCTCCCGCTCTGAAGTAGGTGGACATTAAAGCCTTCCGACCAAAGGGGTGGTAAAATAGAGACGTGGGACCTTTAAAAAAGCCATACTTCGATTGGGAGGAGACATCCCAGGATAAAAAGTTTTAGGGGTCGAATGAGAGCACTGGAAGCTAAAGTGCGCCACTTGTTCGGCAGGCCAAAATTATGACCTTTTCGCGAGTGAACGTTCATATAACGGTTGACTGTATCCTGGAGGGTGAGATCAGATCAGGTTAAGTTCAAATCAAAGGGCCAGCGGCTAATTCCGATAAACATCCAGATTCTAGAGCCGCGAGCTCAAGTACATTCCGCCGCGCTGCGGCCTTCAGGTATCCATTATAATTTGGCACCTTTTAGTGGCCGAGGAAAAGAAAGGGAGCAGGTCGGCCCTTGGGAAGAGCAACCTCATGATAATGCAGGGTTATTGCCGAAACCCACTGCTGTCCCCAATAGAGACGTAACTTGAGTTCCGAATAATGTCAGGACTTCTGCATGAAATTATGATGGGTGGGATGATATTGAAGCTGTGATAGAAGTGAGTACAGCCGGGAAAGTGTAGGGCGACGAAAAGCAGCACGAGCTAACGAGCCCAGAGGGGGAAGAGCACAAAAAGGAAAAGAACTGCTACCCGGAATAGTCGGCTAGTGTTGCGGAATATATCTGCTCAGCAAGCATCCGGTTTGTATTTGGAATCAACGACCGAGGTTCCGTCTCTATGCATGGAGGCAACTAGTTTCACTTGCCTATAGCTAGGTGAGAAAAGAAACATGCCACTAAGCTCATGTTCGCTCATGGTTTTGTCAAATTTATGCCCACCTCTCTCGAGATCAAGGTTGCCACCAGGAGTCAGTAAAGGTCCGTCAGTCTTAGAGAGTCCCTTATATTACTTGTGTGGTGGAGTTCATACACTACTTGGTAAGTAGTTGATTGCTGAAGCGCAACTACGAAAGGTTGTGGTTAAAAAACTCCCTTATGTCCAAAAAACCAAACGAAATACGGGTAACGAGGGCACGTAAACCACAGGACTACTCCTTCTGGATGGTGACTGCCTCCAAGTGGTTGGGACAACTATTCTGCAAATAAAGCAAGTTTGTAGCATTTGGTTGGTTTTGTCGATCACCAGACGAACTGGCCCCCATGACCAACCTAATACCCAGGCACGTCCTGTGGACTATAACACTTGTAACTCCGTATCAGACAAAGAAGAGGTAATTTTGGGGTATTTTTGCCCCTCCCAGTAAGATTTCTCCTTCTTTCCGCTCTTCACTTGAGTGAACCTCCTTCCAACTTCCCACAGCACCTTATTGTCCTCTGCCAGGCCCTGTTCCCAAGCCTGTGCAGAAGCGAAGTCTTAGAGTCATCTTATATATAGGCAAAATAACGCCGGCCTCTCCAGGCTCCACCTTTTGTCCTTGGTTCAAAAGCACCCTGCTGGCCTAAACCATCGCAGGGGTACGCTGCTCAGCGGGTTCAAGGCCCTGGGGCACAAGCTACCTTAGCGGGCTTGGCAGTGCCGGATAGGACAGCCTCGTGTACACGTTTTTGCCGCTTCCCCTGCTTGACAGCAAGTGTATGCTTTCGGCCGCATTTATCGGTGATCCCAATTTTTCCACCCACTCGCCAGTGTCGTTTAAGTCGGCCTTCGGTTCGCTTGAAATCGGCCCTTTTTCTAACTTGATATCATTAGCAAACTGGAACCCCGGGTGGCTTCTTGCCGTTATCAGATCACTAACGTATACTAGGACGGCGGCAGTGCTAGCACGGAACCCTGCAGCGCACCGACACATGCTTGTACCAGTGTGGACCCGGTGCCCGCTATATGTCCGAAGAAACTCGGTTACTTAGTTAACCCTCGGTCCACCTCAAAACCCGTGGCTCCGCTTGACTGCCTTCGGCCTGTCCCGTAAAAAACGGCAGTTAACCGATATGGGGGCCTTTTAAAGGTCCAAGTAGCATACCTCCGCTCATGCCCGTTGGTTCACTTTGGAAGTGGTGCCGCTGAAAAGAGCTAACAGGCAACTGAGACAGAATTTTAATTTTCCGAACCCGTATAGCTGATTGGTAATCTGTTTTCTATACCGTAGATGCTCTGTTAGCCTATCTCCGACCCGTCCCTCTAGTGCTTTGGGAGCGGTTGGAGGTAAGCTCACGGGACAGTAGTTAGAAACCTTCCTCGTTTACCTCCTTTGTTAATAAGAGCAACTTGCGCCCACCCACAGTCGGCCGGCAGCTCACAGTGCCCAGTGAAACCCTGAGAGCCTGTGTTATCGGTTTACCCAGTACGTTGACTAGGGATTTAGAATGGCAGGCCCGGCACTATCCGGCCCCGCGTCTTTGTTACTGTTCAGTCTGCTCAGAGCCAGTTCAAATTCACTAACACTAACGGTGGCCCCACTCGTGGTGATCATCTGTTGTTTTATATTGGCCTCTTGCTGTCTCCCAGTGCCTTATCTATGCACAGGTTCGAAGAGATCCCTCAATCTGCGCTTTCTCGTGGGAGCCCCTTAGTGCTCTCCATTCTCGTTGACTACGTGTCCTGCGGCCACACTTGCTTTGGCCTCCGACTGGATGTGGTCGTGGAAAGCCCCGGGACATATCATCGCTCCAGGCACAAGGGATGTCCCGCCCCTAGCCAGAAGTTCTAGCTGCGCCCTGAAGGTACCTCCACGGACTGCCACGTATTGCAGGAAACTACGGAATCCACCAATCGGTCGATAACGACGTCAAGCTGTGCCCTTAGTCACCTGCGCCTTGGAAGACCGGATTGTCCACAGCGACTTTTCATGCAGTCTCTTCGCACACTTGAGTGCGTCTAATTTGGCGGTCATCCTACGAAGAAGGTTCTTGAGGATGGTCCACTCCTCTTCCTCCGTCTTATGGGAAACTCTCTAATGAACCCTACCCGCTGTTTCCCTGATCTTGACGACAAACAAAATCCTGAAGTTCCTTCGACTCCCCGGCATAATGAAGCTTGTATATTCGGGGTGTTTAGAGACTCTCCGGATTTCTGTCTGAAATTTACGTTGGCTAACACCATTGTTTCCCCCGACACCATAAAATCCTTTCCCTCCGTTAGACAGGAGAAGTACCTCTTGGTGGGTAGCAGCTCCCTGTCTGCACTGTGATGTAGCCATAGCCCAGTTTTCGCAATGTAGTTGGCTCCCACGTTTTCGAACATAAACCCCTTTATTTTGTTTCCTTTGAGGCACTCGTTGGCCTACACCACAGTGGTTTCCCACTTAGGATGCTCTATATCGTTCACCCGCCCAGCCCTTCTAACCTGTCCCCCTAACTGGATATTGGACCTGTCGCTCGATAACACCCTCCAGGTTCTTGTCACTAGGTTGGACTGTTCTGAGAGTGAAGAAGAATGCTACTGCCTTTGCCACCCTTACTGTGATGTTTTTGTCGCACAGTGGGTGTGCCGGTCACCGGGGGTGCTAGTTGAAGCACATTGGGCTGCTATATTCTCTTTGTACTCATCAAAGGGGTGGATCTGGTCTCCCTGTAGGTGAGGTCTGCACCGGAGGTATTTTTGGAGCCTGTCCCTGAGTGGTCTGATTTCACTCGAGTTGCTCTTCCCCTATTTCTCCAAATTTGGTCGGATGCTAATAGGAGCTAGCCCCAAAAAGTTGCATTCGCATAGATCACTAACACAAATTTGGGGCTCTGATTCTCTCTTGTGCTTGACCGAAAAACTCTATTCAGAAGAGCATTATTAAGTACACCAGTCTACCTTGTTAGGTATGTAACTAGGTGCCTTAGTTCCCTGAATCGCTGTCTAGATGACAAGAAAGTCGGTTCGGGAGTCCCTTTATAACGAGGTTGTTCTGCCTTCCGACAACTTCTGCCGTATGTTAAAAACTTCGCCGGTTTTGTCACCACGGTGACCTTTTGGCGTTTCAGATTTTCGATTTGACCGCCTCCGTAGTTTTTTGTATCCTGCAGTTCAGACTGCCCGTCCATAAGAAACTGCCCTGAACCTTCGAGTCTGGCTTCAGTTTTCTTAATTCTTGTGGTAATATCCATGTTCTTTGGTTCATTAGGGATCACCGTGGTTCCACAACCGGTGGTAGCTCTATTTTGCCCACATTCCTCGCAGCAGCCACCTACCAAACCTTACACAATCGGTACGGGTCCACTTTAAGCTGAGGCGCTCAAAGCATTTATTTTGTCACCAGCAGGAGGCTTACCACTCTTCCGATTGTATCATTTTTCGGAAGTATAGCACCAAACTCCGTTTTTCTTCAACCCCTCTCAGCACTTTATAAGGCCACATGTGGGTGCAGGTGGTGCCTCTGAATCTTGGTTTCCTACTCTATGGGATTATTGAAGTAAATCGTCGTAAAACTAAGGCCCAGCAACTGCACGGAACTGACTCAAGGTGAGCGAAAGCGTTATTTCTGGCGAAGGTAAAAATTGTGCGAACTGTTGAAGGTTTTCTTCTGACGAAAACGAGGGACAAGTTATATTTGGGTTTGGGTATGGCCACAGGCTGCAGAATCCCTTTGGGCTGACCCTATTTTCCATCTCGTACTCTCTGTTCCCCCGATAAAAGATGGAATTGCAAAGAAGAAATGTTTCACCAGGTATCCCAAACCAATTTTGGTTGACTTTTATCGTGATGCTTCCTTTCAAAATATTTGATGTCTACTCGGCCTCAAATCACGGTATAGCTCTATTTATTTAAAGGCAATTGTGTTCCAGTTCGCACGCAATTTCGAAAGACTGGGTTGGGGGAAGATTCCATGGAACTAAAGCGACAGGAAGAACATACGACGTTTGCAGTGGTGGATGCTGACTCCAGTGCATACCTCCGAAAATTCTAAAGGCCCAGTCCTGAATTGATTATTGATTGATTTATAATTGTATATTTCTTGACCGTGGTCAAGACTAATGCACAGGGCAAGATCAGGGAATACAGCAGCACATAACAATGTGAGGTATTCCCAATTTCTAAATTTATAAATCACACAGCAACCGAAATACGGCAGCAAAATCATGTAGCTTTTGGGTGAACTAAAGTGGTAATGGTCAAAGCGGGAACTATAAACCGGTTTCGAACTCGGGGAGGACGGTAAGGGTAGCTGGAAAGACGTGGGACTGTTGATATAAGCTATACTGGAGAATGTTAAAAGGTGCAGTGGTCGCAAGGACCAGTGAAATACTGGGCTTCGGACATCATAACATGGGCATAAAGTTAAGGCGGGAGTAGTACACGATATGCCCCATGGGTGCAGAGAACTTGCTACGACGGGTCACGGCGTCCAGAATAGGACACGAGGGCGTACCAACTGGATAATTGGACGGTCACCAAGGAGTAACTGGGCGGGAAAGTCACCGAAAGAGAAGATTAGAATTAAAGTCCGCATGAGGCTATCAGCGTGCAGTCAGAGGTGCCAGCGAAATATAGAAGACTGATCCAGCATTGAGTAACTAATTGTGTGGGGAGCATGTGAAATAAATGCAAATGAGTCAGATGTGATAATAAGACTTATCTTCTGTGTAGGTGATTTCAGTGTCATATGGAAATTCACATGAGGGCGAAAAACTTCACAAGGATTGCAGTGAACTTTTGAAGAGCATGAGTGGTGTATGGACGGACTTTCAAAGTAGAGCCGTTAAAGAAACGGACTGGTGGAGACAAAAGCCACTGATGCAGCTAGGCAGAAGTTGGAAGAGTGTGAAGATAAATTTTTTTGTATATGTGATAAAGATCATCAGCCAAATTTTGGTTGGCTACGGATGGCTGGCATTCTGTTTCACAAAGACCTTAGTTGTAGGTGATGGCAGGTATGATGGTGAGGGTAGCAGGTAAAAAGGGGCTGGTTTGATGAAGTGGGCAGCGGCGAGTGCTGGGTTCTGGTCATTGGTTTCGTACTGCAACGCGGAAAGAAATGAACTGTTGGATTGGAGTGCTGGAAATAGACGTTGAGCGGATGTGGGTTGGTGATTGGTGTCAGGAATCAACTCTGCGATCCGGTGAGACTTTCATGAGGGTTTTTTACTCCGTGTACGGTGCCCCGTATAACGTCAGCAGGTGAGAGTGTAGGTTTAAACCATTGTCAATCCGACTGATAAAATCGTTTGGTCCTTACGGTAGTCAGGGAGTAACGTCCAATTGGCCGATGGCTACCCAAGTAACCAATGTGATCTGAAAGAGATCAGGAGTGCGGCAGTCTGGAGGGTATTCCAGCTGTGGGTTATGATTATCGTTTTGACGGAAACCAGAAAATGAACATTTTGTTATATGAACATTTAGTTATCATTCTGCTAGTGGGCCGGCATATTGGGGATCCCTAGACGGAGATTGCAAATTTTTGGGGTAGTTGGGTGATAATAGAGATTTAGGGAGATATCGGGTGAAGGCTTGGTTGGGGTGCAAAATAGTTTAGTTGGTAAGTGGTAGATGAGTAGAGGGAGCTTCAATTGGGAACCAGGAATAAAACAATAGTAGGGGCTATGATCTGGAAAAAGAATGGGAAAATAGGAAGATAGCAGTCTGGTCGGTTCACCAGCTGTGGTCGAAGGTGGCAAAAAGTGAAAAAGAAAGAAAGTAATCGGTGTTAATGTGAGGATTTATCACGTGAAAGCAAACGCGCTGGTATTCCTTTGGGTTATGAGAAATCAGAGATATAGGGATTCCGGCTTGAATGGGGTCCTAACTTACCATGAGCATATGCGCAGAGCAGTGAGTCTTAGTTACTGAAGAGTAATAATCTGCCTGGCAAGACTCCTGTGTTCGAGAAAAGGGCAAGAAAAGCAGGATGAGACGGCTGTATTCTAGCCTGGGACAGATAAATTGGGTGAAGGCGAGCACCCATCACCAAAGGACAAAACGGTTTTTTCAAGAGAGCTAGTGTCAGTAGACTATTTGGATGGATGAGTGAGTCAATGAAGTAGCAGACAAACCACCCGGGCTGCGGGTGAGTAGCTCCGGGTTAACGATCAAGAGATACAAAGACTGGGTCTAATGGAGCTTTTGGAGGGAAACCATGATAAAATCGGGGGAATGTTATTGGTGACTATAGTGGATCGGTTTGGGGGCGAAAAGTTTCATTAGGGGTATCGTCGGTAACCGATAAACGCTCATGAAGTCCAGTAGAGATTATTACTGGATGGTGAGGTGACTTGGTAGTGCGGCATAACAGATCTGGATGAGAACATGTTGACTCTAGATGGGACCTTCGGGGTTAATAACGTATAAATCGGGGGGAGTTAATAGGGGTGCTAGGGGGCCAGTAGGGGTGTGTGGGCAGAGGTGGAGGAGCAACCATGGTCATGATAGCGGCCTGGTGAGGGGGGTGACCAACGGCATGGTAAGTGGGGTTGGAGTGAGACGGGAATAACTTTAAGGGGAGAGTTTCTTGAAGCGGCGGGCATCTCACAGGGCTCCACGGAATGAGAGTGAGAGGGTGGAGTGGTAGCAAAAGAGCAGCTGATGAAAGAGGCCTTGATGCGAAGGGTCAGTTGGCATAGTGTGCAGTGAGGTCAGGGTAGAATACAGCGATGTTGGGTGGTGAGGGGGCAAAGGATGTTAAAGTTGCAGAGGGGTAAAATGGGGCGTACCAACTAAGCAGAAAAGGGTCAGGCGCGAGCCACATTTTATGGTGCCGGTGGGCATCCGTGTTGGCAACCTATCCTGCGTGATTTGGGTTTGGTCGAGCTAACAATGGAGGCGGTAAACTTAGCGGAAAGTTTGTTATGCGGTACTGCTTCTGTAGGTTGGTGGCGGCGGCATCTGAGTTGATGGATGCCGTATGTGGCAGCTGGGCTCGCGGAAATACATGGGACCAAATAGATGTTCTAATGTGCTAGCTCCGGGGTGCACGATGAGTTTCCGTAGGTACGGCCGTGGTGGAGGATGCGGATGGGTAATAGGCCGTTTAGCTGGAGAGTGAGAGGTCATATGTCGACTTCTGATTGGGGGTAGGGGCGTGAAAGTGTCCGTGCAGGGGAGTTTTTGCCATTAGGAGTAACAGGTGACGGAGGGTGACTTTGTGACCGAAGCACTAGGAGACAAAGTTGCAACTGGCTTTTCCGTGCGGAGTGGAGCGTTGAAATCTGGCGACTTGGTGGCCCGTTTGGCGGCTGTAACCGGGCGTGAATGGCTGCCATTTTGGAGGAGGGGCTGTGCGGCCCACCTGAGGGTAGGCAATGGTGGAGACTGGGGCGCAACGTGGAGCCTTTTAAGGGGACGTTGTTGTGTTGGAGGAGAATGGGACAAATCTAGGTCCATATTTTACACTGGTGCATTGGTCAGCTGGAGTGATGACGAGCTATTACCGGTGTGAAATTGTTCAAAATGGATCGGGTGGCACTGGATCAGAGGGTGGTGGGAGTACTCGGTTGCCGGCCAGTGATCTAAGAACCCCCTTCTGGAGCGGGGTTTTGTCAGAAGTAATTTTTATATCTTTAAATGAGTTGGACTTTTCGATGGGCTCTCTTATTCTAACAAATTCTGCGGCGGCTCTCTCTTCCGGTAATTAAAACAGTAGCGGGCACGTTTCGTTGAGACGGTTTTCTGAGTCTTTTGCAGCAGCATTCGCGGCGTGACATACCACACGCCATGAGCATGGACTGTTTGACCGAGGGAAGGGGCCAACAATCTGGAACACTTAGGGCTACGGCCTTTATGGAATTTTCATCCCCCTATAGACTTTGGACGCAACTGGGTCGTGGAAGTGGCTGGTTGACGGGAGACTTTCAGTGTTCGGATGCTTTGAGGGATCGACGACATATGCGGGTGGAAACAGCATGGTCCGTGCGTCGTCTGTAGATCGTAAATGTTTCTCTAAAGAAGTTGGTTTGGCTCAAAAGCATTATATTTGTTACTGGCTTCACTGTATATATCGAGCAGTGGTACTTAACAAGGTGCCGAGGAGGTAGGAAGCCGAAGGCGTTTAGTGCTTCTAGGTTGAACCCGGCTGGCCACCCGGTGAACGAGGCGACCGGTGAACGATTTAGACATGATATTTTAAAGAATTCTGATGGAAGTGGACTTGTAAGTCTGGCGCTAATCGCAAATTTTGTTGTTCAGAAAGAACATCTTGTTTTATATTAGGTGTTGAGGATATCTTGAGAAGCTCCTTGTGAATTATCTCCCTAGATACCTTAATGAAAACTGTGCCAACAACAGCACGCTTAACGACGTGGCAAAAGGCAGGAGGAATTGGATATGTCAATGGCGCTTGACCACGATCCGCACCCTAGTCTTTTGATCAAAATTCGACCGTCTGGCGTCAATGACCCCTTGCTACCAGGACTCATTTCTCTTCTAACCGATCGCACTTGGACTGTTTCGATAAATAGAGAGTTATAAATCTGCACCGGTCGCAGGCGGTGTCATACAGGGTGGTGACCATGGCCGTGTGCTACTCCCCACGTACGTAAACGACATATTCATCTCAATGAGCCATGGAACCCCACTTCTATTTGCTGACAACACCAGAATTGCCTACACCCTCAAGCCTGAAAGTCTCGCCTTTGTTAATGCTAACATTTCTGAAAGCATATCTGCCCTCGATAGATGGTAAACTATTTTGAATGTGATTTTTTGGCTGACAAATGTGATATACTTACGTATAAATGCAACCCGCCCACAGTGGCTTTAGCAATTCATGGTTCATCCATTGCCAGCAGACAAATTATGCGAGATCTTGACTCAAACTATTCTTGCACCTTTATTTTTTCCGAAAATTCGGCCCCCAGATATCAAACGCCAGAAAGAGCTTCGGCTTAGTATTCACTCGTTTCAGCTTAGAGGTGGCATTCTTCCCCCCCCCCCACAAATCTCACGGCATACCTTTATTAGAGTACCGCCGGCCAATCTTTTAGAGTACGGGCGAACCAGACTGGTACCTTGCCGAAGCAGCCCAACACAGATTTATCGAGCATTTGCTTGGTTGGGGGTCATTCACGAATTATAAAACCCGAGGCTTGTTTTGAAATACAGACCTTCTATGAGTTCTTCGCTTGAACCTGAAACTCATCTTCCTATATAACAATCTGTAGAAAATGTTATGCCTGTTTCCACTTGTCCTCTAAGTCACAAGCTTTCTATCCTTCAACCTCTGTTTCCAACAGTAGCCTAGATCCACACTTCTTTCTCACATTGCATTATAACTTATGAAGCAAACTGCCGCTAGACATACAAGTTCCACCTCTAGCAATGGGTGTAGGGGTCAACCGGCTTAGACCCTCCGGGTTATGCAAACATAATTGCTCCTCCAAGAAGACATACAGGATGATCAAGCCCACGAGAAAGGACTAGACTTTTGAATGGCGTGTGAGCCGTCGGCTCATAGCAAACAAAACTGTGCAAATGTCCCCGGTCCATGCTTGCCTTTCACTCTCAAAGAACTAATCCCTTAGGTCCACTGACCAGGAACGTTTCTTTTTACATCGATTACCTTTGATCCTCAGCTGCGAGCATCCCGAACTGCGGTTGTCTACTTTTTCTTTATTTCCAGACTTCCTTTTGCTCATATAATTTCCTCGGTAACTTTTGACACACAGGAGACAACACAGGTTACTAACCTGAACTGAGTGACGGCCTGACAATCCGCTATTCGCATTTTACCCATCTGAAGCTCCAATGGCTACACTATGAGATCCCCTGATGTCGGCCTCAGCAAGAAAGTTTGCTAATCTCAACCGTGCGGGGTGCAATCAGACCCATCGCTGCGGCCAGAATACAGTGGATGAGCAGGTCCTCTGCAACGATTTACGGGTGCAACTAGGCTGATTGATCATACCTCCTGTCTTCCTGAACGGCCTTGGTTTGGGTGCCCGGGGCACAGTCAACCCCACCCACTGGCATCGGATGCTGAATAAAAAAACTCTCACACCTCGTATTGCAGCTTCCCCTTTGTCTCCTCCAACCTTCCTCAGCTTCTGATAGCACTTTCTTTTCCATCTACGAAAACCTGCATTTTTCAAATATGCACAACGTCTACCGCGTACCCGGCCAAGTTTCAAGTAGATATGTGTGCATACTTCCACTCGGCCCAGAAAAACACGCTATTATCGGTCATAACGGACATTCATCTCCTCCGATTTTCATGTTCTGTGCCAGGCTCGGTCTCAATAATACTTTCATTCTACCTCGTCCTATTACAAGATTTGATACCCTGGGACATACAAAGTTCTCATGGATCAGATATCTTATTTGTGAACGACACCAATCCTGATGAACCGATTTTGAGATCATTCATCCATTGCTGAACTTATACCATACCTCTAGATTTTACTAGACAAATCCATCAATTAAATATCATTCATGTCGCCGGCCTAGGTCATCGCACACCGCTGAGAGGTCCCCCCTCCAGGGTTCTATTCGCGCGAAGCTGTCTCTCTGTTTCATTGCATCATGTGGAGCATTTTCTTGTACGTCCACCCATTCAGTCATTTGCATTTCCCAACAGTCGCATCGGAAATTATTCATCCACATTTCGGGTTATCTATCGTCTTATCCTTTCCATGTCAGGCTCTCTTCAACATATCCGGCTATGCAATCATCTGCACCTGTTGACCCTCCAGCCCACTTACTGCTCTCATACGACTCTATCAGATCACTAAACATTCACCTTCCGTGTCCACCCAGCCGTCAACCTGTGTTGCCCGCACACTATCCGCCCATAGCCCTAAACAAGCCTTTCATTCCAGTCTCGTTTCATTTACATGCCAAGTTCTGTCACTTAGTTCTAACGAATTTTCGTGATGGCGCAACCCAGCCACAAAACAATGAGAGCTTCTTCCACTTCTTTGGCTGAAAATCAATTATGCAAAATCCAGGCTTCTAATCTAACTGCTCCCTAGTTGTCTCAGGTTGAGCTTTCCCCGCCATGCCCAATCACCCAATAATCCGCCGATCCTGACAGTTTCGGTGTCCAACATACTTACTTCCATTATGCCCACTCCGTTGTTAATCTGCCTCTCTCAAGTGCCACTCTCGGATGCACGTTACCTAAAGCCGCAGTTGAATAGTGATTCACTTACCTACTAACCGCTGACATTTTCTTCCTTCGGTCTCACACGATAGGGTACTTATTCTGAGCACCTCCCGTGAGGCCCTTTTCTTTTCATCTTCACTGGAAACGAGTTGCCCATATTCCGGGTTATCCATCGTCTGATTTTTCTTCTGATGTCGTGTTGCAGCATTTCTCCAGCACACCTGGGCGTGCAGTCCCCTAATCGTCCTGGCAGTTTCACTTCTGGGCTACTCCTAACCGACTTCATCAGATCATTGTATTTCAGCTCCTAAGCCCAGTTCATTATCAGCTCGCATTCTCCTCTTTTCAGTCACTCATCAGCCTCAACGAATACACCGTTTGAATCCCATTTCACTCACTTGCTATCTTCGGCCACTCTGTTTCATCAAATTACGGTGATGGGGCCCTTACCTTACTCCCCACCATGAATAGTTCTTCGGCAGTCATTCGCTGGAAATTAGGTATCCTAACTGTGGACAGTTGGACCTTTTGTATCGTTTGCGCACTTCCCCTCGTCATAGAAAATACGTACTAACTCCCTTTAAATAACCTTCCAGCTTTCATTCAGGCCATTAGAAATACGGGTTCAAATATGAATTTTTGTTCGTCATTGACTTTTTATATTCTCCTTCGGCGCCCTTTTTTCAAAACTTTTCTCCTCCAAGGTGTTCTCCTTCGTGAACTTAATTTCATTTTTTCCGATTCCTGGGCACTTTTCTCATCCCCTCCGTGCTTGCTTACGTATTTAGACTACCCGGGCAACTCCACTCGTTTCTGGATGAGATGACCATCTGATTTTGATATTCACTGTTGCTGGGAGTTCATTTATGTGGCCACCGGAACCCCTTCACTTTTTTTCTGTGTGTACGTAAGTAATTATCGAGGAACCCCTATTATGACCTAAGTTCTACCACCTGGTCATGTAATCAAGAATGCTCCGGATGCTTCCGAATAATTCTTTATCTGGCTGAATTGATTCTGTAGCGCGCTCAGATAGATCGACACCCCCATTTTCATCAGTGCTTGCTGGTGCCTCCGCGTGTACTTAATGAGCTGGGGCTTATCAAATTTTCTTTCTGTCTTTGCAGATCGCGCATGTGTAATCACCACAGAAGCCACCGCTTCAAGCATAATACACTTCCGGCGGACCTGCCAGGATCCCTGTCAGCCAGTTCTCCCCCGAATCCTGCCGAAAGACCCTGCCAGATGGCCTGCTACACTATTGAGGCAACAATGCATAAAGAGGGATCCAGCTCACTTTAGCTCATCTCATCTTTCTCCCACAATATTTACTGTGCACCTACTTTGCCCTCCCGTAAGCTCTGATTCTGTCATCGTTAGTATCGCTTGAAAGTGCTTTGCAGCCTGCCTGGGGCCCGTCTGAAATACACCGCTATTTTATTATTATTGGATGGAGAACCAAGGACCGGTAACCCTAACCAGCAGTCTACGAAGCTTATTGGGGAAGATTATCCGGGCGGAGGACTGCAAGCATCTACCAGAGAAATCTGCTCTTTGCTCAGCTCCTCATGGATTTCCTAAAAACGGTTCATGCTTGGCCAACCAGTCCAGGTTTCCTAGACCAGTTGATTCGCGGACTGAATGGAGGAAACCAAGTAGAACTGTCATCTTGACCTAAGCACGGCATTTATCCCAGTGAAACTTCAGCTTTTACCAGTGAAGCTGGGGTGTTCTGGTATAAGTGGGCAGATTCAAGAGTGGCTGGTAGACTTCTTTACCGGCTGAAAGATGAGCAATAAAGTATGAGACAGACACTGTAAGTTTGAAAACATCCCCAGCGGAGTAACTCAGAGGTCCGTACTAGGTCCAGTCGTGTTTTGCCCGTTTACAAATGGTCTAGCCTCAACCCGAAAGTCACCAAGTTTCTTCTTAGCTGATGGTGTGAGATTATTGAGGGCTCAGGGGCGTGAGGCCCTGAGCAGGGACACAGTTGTAGTTCTCAACTGGGCACAAAGGTAAGAATTGCCCTTCAATGCTGGAGAGGGCCACTTGTCACGAACAGTGACAAGCCTGACGGTCGTACACGACCAAAGCCCATTCGCCATAGGTGAAGCTAACATGCGTAAGAACCTTGGGATTTTGGTGACCGCTATCCTTAGTGGCCGAACAGGCTTGCAGCAGCTGCAAGAAAAGCACTCGGTGAACTCTCTGGGTTGAGACCGGGGTTGTTGTGCCGGCGGCGAACATTTTTCATAGCAGTGCACATGTTTACGACTAGACCACTCTTAGAAAACTGTCTGGGGTTGGTCGCCCTTCTACAAAATGGACACCTCCTGATGGACAGGGTACAAAGTCTTGCAGCGCACATGGCTAAGGGCCAGCAGGGAAGGACTTACGAGCAGAGGCTCCTGGACTTTGGACTTTTCCCTGTCGACAGAAACAGTCCATGGAGGGTTTTAAAAGGAACATTTAGGGTATGAAAAAGCTCTTCTGGACTAAAGAAGAAGAGTCGATTTAAGATGGCCCTGGTATACCGACCAGGGGGTCATGGTAAGAAACTGGGAAAAGTTCGATCCAAATTGATAGCTGGACTCAACGTTTTCAGCAGTGGCGTAGTAAACTACTGGAATAGGTTTGCCAGTGGAGATAGTAGAGCTGGGGGCCGCACAGGCTCTCTAAGAGGCCTCCAATCCTATTTAAAACGAGATTATCACTAGCATCGAGCTTTGTGCACTTTCATTAAACTAACAGATGTAAACATTAGGGTCAGGCTGATGTGTCTTGGCCTTGAGAGCTTCCGTTTGTTGCGCAATGGCCCGGTAATCGCCTACGAAACAAAGTACCTCACAACTGATAAGTAAAAGGGCTTCACGTTTCCATCCTATGTCTAGTGAGGATTTGACGAGATGCACTGCGTAGTGGTAGATGCACTGTTTGTCTGCATGCCTTCGAGGAAATTCCGGACTCTTGATTGGCCGAGGATCTCACCTGTCCTGTGCAAACTAGAGTAAAGTAAGCTGAACACTGAGGGCAGTGTCCTCTCCCCGCAGGGAACAGTGTAGCGCGTTATGAAAGATGTTCAAACTTATATTTAGCGGTGTAAGTGTTGGTACTTGCTTACGCTGTTATTGAGGTCCGGCTCACCGAGTCTTCTTGTCGCGTGCAAGTTATTCACATGCGACCCCCACGGAAGACAGTGCATCTGTGGTGAGCGTGCCGTTGGCAGACATGCTGGCGCTTGAGCTGCATAGGAGTAAGACCACTGTACCGCATATACTGAGTCTTTGCTTTACGGAGCTTTCTACTTTTGCTGTTTTAGGTCGAACGCAGGCAACTCCCTCGGAGCAACACTCCACCACATGTCCCTCGGTAGGGCCTTCCAGAGGTTGGTCATCCTCCTGGATGACTGGCCATATATCGATTATTTGGGAGAGTGACCGGTCTCTGAAACGTTCTGTCAGCCGATCTGGTGAAACAGGAGAATAAGACCGTATTCATGAGGAAATCAGACCATACCATGAAGGATTATTGGCAGAGCGCCGACTTCTGGCAGATTCATTAGAGCACAAAATGACTGGGCTCGTACTAGATGAATTTTCATGGCTTTTTTTCCCAGGACTGAAGACTGAAGTCTGCCTGAGCCAGGCACGGAAACACTGGTGGTCACTGACATTACCTGTCACCCATTAGGTTGGAAGCAGCCAGAATCGGCTTCCGATGGAAGTGGTAACCTCTGAAACGGTTTTGGGGTTTAAACATCGGTTGGATCACTGCTGGCACAGCGCTTGCGGAAGCCAGCAGATAGGTAGCTGCTCTGTGTGTTAGTCTTTTCCACCCTTCCTTCTCTCCAAGGGGTTCAAGATGCAGGAACCTTGAGAAACTTGGCAAGACACCTTCTGCATCCGGTGACTTGACGTGACTTGACTTGATATTCTCTGTTTGACTCCCAATGGGTTTTCCAAGACGGAGTCTTTTGCGCTGCTCATACCAACCGGAATATTGAATATTGAACACTCTCCCACTGTTCAGTGAAAAAACCTTCCAGCTCACTGACTATTCGAGGCGCAAAAAGCCGGCCCAGCTAGAGCCTTGAGCCCTTTCGAGCCCTCCAGTGGTCTATCTTCCAGTTTTCCGGCCATGTCGGATACAAGGTACAGCCATTATTGGTGTTTTAGGCCTTCTGTTTTCCATTTGCCCCACTATCCAGCGAATTATCTTGCGGATAACCCCAAACATTCAAATACAAAATAAACACAAGATCCGGGAAAGTGTATGCTTCAGCCTCGCACCCAAATATGGAGGTCATGAGCACTCCAGTGGAAATGGACTGGGTGGTATCAGAGGTCCTAGATATCCAACGGTCTTCAGGTCCCTAGCGATAACCACTGCTACAAAAACTTGCTATCACTCCGGGCTCTGGCCCAGGGACAGAGGCCGGTTCTAACAAAAACAGTTTCATGTCTTTTGGAGCGAGTGCCGCGGTGTTACACACTGGCGCACGTAGAGTTAGAAAAAAATCGATGGAACTCTCGTAAGTCTCTTGGTAATACACTGCGTTAGTAGTCGTCTTTATCGAAACAAGGCTGTCTAGAGAAAACTGTGTGCCAGGATTACTAACTGACGATTTCGCCATCTATGGATAAGATAGGGATCGATTACGTTGAAGGGGAGGTAGCCATCCCTATTAGGTCAGGTAAAAACCGTTCTGAGTCTCAGACCAAGATAAGCACTTGGAATGCCCAGCTGTGGGCTATTAAGAAAGCCAAAGGGTCAACGTTACTTGTATCAACAGGGCACCTAGTACAAAACGCGATGGAGCGGTTCTCCTAATGCGGAAGCTAACCGAGCTCGTTAGGAAAGCGCATAAAACCCTCACAGAGGGTAAACTCAACCTTCCGCACATTGGCTGAACGATTGAATTCTGCACCCCAGAATCACAAGAGGAGAGCTGCATGGAATGGCTTCATGAAATACACTGCACCAAGGTTTGAGGAAAGATACCAGATCTTGGGTTGGGTGCACACAAGCCTTGCTTAATGGCACAACAGCAATTCTCTCAAACGATGAATCCGAAATGCGAAGCCATGCTGCATTGAGCAAAAGTGACCACGTGTGTGTCATAATCACCCTGGGCATGCGGCAGCCCAAGGCACCATCAGGGATGGTTAGAAATTTCAGTAGTATGAACAGAGACGGGCTTCAAAATAGGGCGGTAGGGCTGACGCGAAGCAAGGTAGGGCAGGCTAACCTCGAGGAACTGGGACGGGTCATAAAAGGACCCCTAATCGCCCTCCTGGAAGAGTTTGCACCCTTGAAAAGAAGGAACGGGGGCGGGCAAGCCTATGTGGCGGAAGGCTGCAATACCCAAGGCCATCATACAGAAACCGCAAACTGGAACCCTTACAAACCTTCCTGCAGTTGGCTAGCCTAGGTCCGATATACAAAGCTTAGGAACCAAGCTGTGAACCTTCTGCAAACTGCTGAGCGAGAGTTTGGTCTCAGAATGGCGAAATGCGTAAAACAGCAGCCAAAGAAATTCAGTGGCTATGTGCAGCCAAAGACTCCTCGAAGGATGTCGCAGGTTCACTATCCACTGAAAACCGCGGCATTGCCACTGATGTCCAGGGCAGAGCAGACTCCCTGGGGGGAAACTCTGGTAGTGTACGTGGGATAAATGATTAGTTGCCAGTCGATTTGGCCCTGGCTGGCCCTCCTCCGCAATTGAACGTGATAAATCTACAAGAGGAAATCGTGCTCAAGTACCTACGGGACTTAAACGGTCACTATTCAGCGTATCCAGGTGACATCCACCCAGCCACCTTCAAACCGGTGGCGGATGTCATAGCCCCACCTGTATGCAGGTTTTACAGGTCCACTTTGGACCAGAGCAAGCTGCCCCAGGACTGAAAAACCGTGGCCGTCTTGGCGATGAATAAAAGTGGACCTAATCCGGTTATGGACAACTATAGGCCGGTAAGACTCACTGGCGGCCCATATAAAGTTCTTGAGAGGATCATCCGCTCCCACATCTACCAGCTCTTACTGGAGCAATCCTAACTAAGCCCGGCCCAGCTTGGGTTCCTAAAAAATGCATCTTATCCGACCAATCTCTTGTGCTCCTCAGATGAAGTAACTCGACGGCTGGACAAAGGTGATGAAGTTGAGGTACGTTACCTCGACTTTAGCAAAGCGTTTGACTCTGTTGCCCATCGAATTTTGGTGCTCAAGATGGAGACATTCGGTGTAAGTGGACCAGTATATAAGTAGCTGGCGGACTTCCTCCCCTACAAGACGCTTTACGTCAAAGTGGAGCTCAGGTGCTCCAGTTTGGTAAATCCCACTATGGGTACAACTCGGGGATCCTTCCTGGATCCGATGCTGTTCTTGTTGTTTATCACCAACCTGGCATCCGCTCCTCAATTGCCTAGTTTAATTCATGCGGACAACGAGGAGATTGCTGTATCTGAGCATAGGGTGGACTTGGGCAGGGGTGTGAGGACGGTCCTGTACTAGGCACACGAATGGGGCCTAATAATAATAATAATGACAATAATAATAATAATAATTATAGTGGTATATTTCTTGACCGTGGTGGGGACACATGCACAGGGCATGGCCATAGAGTGCAGTGAAGCACAGTCCTGAGAGGTGGTCAGAATTCCAAAACATAAGTTTCACACAACTGCAGCAATAAAACAATGGAGCTGTGCTGTGTTTGAGTGAACTGAAGGGTAGAAGGTTAATGCGGCAACCACAAATCAGTCCCTTATTCAGGAAGAGAAAGTTGTGAATAGCTAGCCAAAAGTGGGAATGCGGACAAAAGCAACACTAAAGAATGCCTTGTGGGATGCGGAAAATTGGCTCCTACGCATCTGGTGGTCCAGAATGGATCAAGCCGATCTACGAAATTTGGAGTGCAGCCGATTAGTATGAAAAGAGAGAGCGAGAAAGTTAAAGAGAAGTTCAAAAAGAGGCCCAGAAGTGTAGGAAGAGGCCAGAGAGTGCGCCAACTGGGTATAAGAAGGATAAATATCAGGAAAACTGGTGAGAGTGTGATCATGAGATAAGGTAAAAAATGAGGCCCACAGAGGGTTATCAGTGTGCAGTCAGAAGCTCCGGCGGGTTAAGGAGAAAATTGGTCAGACATTTTATAACTAATCACTGAAGAAGCCTGTGAAGTGGATGCAAGGAAGTCGAATGGGATAATAAGATTGACCTTTTTGCATAGGTATTTTCGGCGCCATATAGAAATTCATACGAAGGGAAAACTTCACTAGGAATGCGGTGTGCTACTGAAAAGCGTGAATGATGATCGGATGCATAACAGAGAAGTTCAAAGAGGAGTCGTTGAAATAGAAGTCTATTGAAGACAAGATTCTGCGGATACAACCAAGCGGATGTGCAGAGTTGATGAGGGGGAGAAAAACAGCGGTGACTGGAAGAAGGCCCGACCATAGTCGACGCAGGAAGTTAGAAGAGACTAAGACTAAGATTTTTCGTGCACTTGATCAAAGAACAAATAACCAGGTTCTAATTAGCTACTGGTGGTTGGCACTATGCTTCATAGAGGCTCCGCTTGCCTCTCACAAGAGGTAGCGAATGATGCCGGTAGCATGCAAACAGGGACCAGGTTGACTATAGTTGACGAAACGGGAGAGTGGGTTGGGAAAGCAAAGACGGGAGCTAGATTTCGGTAACTGTCATCTGTATTACAACGCAGAAGTAATTGAACCACCCTTACAGGGTACGGACAACACATGCTGAAGCAACACGGTGTGAAGATTGGAGTCAAGCATCCACCCTACGGTCCAGTGAGGCTATCATGATGAACTGTAACCCCACGTAGCCTCAGCAGGCATGAATGCAGGTTTAAATGGTAGCTAATTCGATAGACCAAGTCGTTTAGCCCTTAAGGTAATCCAGAGGAAACGTCCCACTGGCTGGTGGCTACGAAGGTAGCCGGCATGGCCTGAAAGAGATGAGGAGTGCAGCGGTCTGGTGGGTTTCCCTGATAGGAGTGATGGATAAAGTTTTAGTAGAAATCAGTTACTAATAATTTTGTTACCTGACGACCAGTGGACCGACCTATGGGGGATTAACGGGCGAAGACCATGATAGTTTTGTGGGGTAATTGTGTGAAGATGGAGTTATAGAAAGATACTAAGCGCAGGTTAAACCAGAGTGAAAAACAATGAAGTTGGTAGGTGGTAGAGGAGAAGGGGGATCTATTTGGGAACCAAGGATAAAAGAGAGTGGGCTCGGAAAGAATCTGAAAGAGAAATGGGAGGAAGGAAGACAGTGGTCTGGTCGCTGTACTGGCTGTGGGCGAGCAAGGCAAAAATAGTGTAAATAAAAGAAAGCACTGGGAGAAACATGAGACCTTTTATGTGGACGCGAAAGTGCTGGTTTTCCTGGGGGTCATGAGAAATCAGAACCTTTTGGAAGCCTGGTGGAATGGGTTCCTAAAGCACCATAAGCATGTGATCAGATCGGTGAGTATTAGTTCTGGAAGATTGGAAATCCACGTGGTAAGGCACGAGTTTATGAAAAAGTGCAAGAGAAAGGACGATGAACGCGGGAAGAAGCCATTTGTTGTCAGGGTCAACAGAAAGCCTACGTTTCGCTCATGACCAAGGGCTGTTCACAGCAGAAGCTGTCAGTGGGGTTGAAGACCTCGGGGTCACCATGAGAAGTGACTTTAGGTGACCAGACTAGAACAACCTTGTCTCACAAAACGCTCGCGGTGAGCTCTTTAGACTGCGATCGGCAAAGTCTTGTCGGCCCCGGAAGTATTCTTACCTATTTACGTGGCTTTGGTATGACCTCACGTAGAGGGTTGCTTGCAGGCTTGGGCATACTTCCGCAAAACGAAGTCACCTGCTCAGAGAAAGTTCAGCCTCCAGCAGCGCGAATGGTTGAAGGGCGGAGGGATAAGATGTAAACTTAGAGACTCCATGATCTGAATTTCTTCTCGGCAAAGGAGAGGAGACGTCTAGGGGATTCAATAGAAACGTTCAAGATACTGAAGGGTTTTTCTGGCCTTAAAGTGGATGGTATATTTCAAGGGGCTTTGGGTTCCAAAACAGGGGAACGCGAATAGAGGCAAACGAAAGTTTGAGTTAGATTGGTGACTAAATAGTACTTCATTATTTACGGGTTAGTGAACGGTAGTAACTGTTTTCCCGGCGGACGGGTGGACCTGCTGACCGCCCAGTCTTCCAAGGGTGCCTAGGGTCCCTGTGGTACCCGAGGCTTCTTGGTAGTGAGCTTCGTGTATGTTCAACTGATGGATGACTGGTATCACAGTGGTTCATCTAAAGCTCGTTGTAATTGGCGATTTCGTTTGTTGCACAAATTCTCTCTTTTATCAAATTTATTCAGTTTGTCTATGCGGTTTAGTTGATACCCTATGCGGTGGAAAATTTCGGTTATTGTTCCAGTTCATTAGAAAGGAACACGGTAGGACCCGGCCAACTACCGGCCTGTGAATCATACCCCGGTGATATCGAGAATTATGGAAAGATTAATAAAAGTTAAACTAACAGGTCACCTCCCAAAAAATCACCTTATAAGTGAGGGTCAGCAAGGTTTCCTAAAACATCGATCCTGCGCAACTTGTATGACTGACTTTCCGAATCTTATTACGATAGCTGCCAATGATGGTAAGGCAGCGATCTCAATCTTTTTAGACATGTCTGAAGCCTTCGACCGGGTGTCTTTTATCCGTTTGTTGTCAAAGGCTAAGACATACGGAACTTTTGACCTACTATATGCCTGGCTAGAATCGTACTTGTCCTCGCGCAGTCAGGTGGTAAACGTTGATGGCACAATTTCCACATCCAGCCCTGTAACTAGCGGTGTGATACAACGTAGTGCATTGGGCCCGTTGTTGTACCTCATGTACATAAATGATATAGTTACCGTGGTTCGCCATGGAACTCCGTTTTTATCTGTTGATGGTGTAAAATCGTTGTGCACCTTCGACCATAACTCATTGGGTGATACTAAAGTGAAAATATCGGAGGACTTACGGATGCTCAATTTGTGGTGCACCGATTCAGTAATGAAGTTCTCGGCGGACAAAGGCTGAATTCTTACATACAAGTGCCATGTCCCTCCCGAAACGTTTGGTAAGGGTGGTCATCTGATCCCCAATAAATAGTCAGTACGTGACCTGGGCATACACCACTCCTGTTCGTTCAACTTCTCGGATCAAACAGGCACTCAAATTGCCAGGTTTCGCAGGTTAATGGGACTGGTTCACAAAACATTCCGCTTGCGTGAAAGTAAACTCAGTGCCTATACAACACACGTTAGACCATTGCTAGAGTGTAGTTCAATAGTTGGCTCCAACATGCGCGAGATTGACAGGATTGCCACTGAAAATGTTCAGTGCACCTTTACTAAGCGAATAGTTGGCTATTCGTCGACTTTCAACTATAAACAGCGCTGTGACCTGCCACACCTCAAACCACATTGGCTCCTACGGATAAAGAACAACTTGTCCTCTTTCCACTCACTATTAAAATGGGGATCCTGCAAAGCCTCCCTTGTGATAAGAGACTCAGTAAGCTTAGGGTGTTTGTTACGACACAGCAGTCATTCGGTCCCTGTTTCGTCCTCGAGAATCAGCCCACCTTTCAATTTCTTTATTGGTAAATATTCACAACTGTGGAATAAACTTCCACCAAATAAGCCACTCACCGAGATTTAAAGAGGAATCAAGCAAATTTCTTGATATCCTGACACTCGTATCAAACAATGATCCATGCGTTTTGGAGGAGCGAGTGTGCGAAGTTGGTTTGGGTTACTAAAACGCGGGTCTGGGTCAGGGGCCAGGAGACCTACGCACCACACAAGCTGCCGTATATACCACTCAAGTTTTACTAATCTTTCGTGCACAACCTTATACTTTGCAAAGTCGAACCATCCACCAAGATAACGCCCACTCAAAATAGCAACTATAGTCCTAGGCCTAAAGACACTTTCTTGCCCGTCCTACCTGCTAGGTTCTCCATCAGAGAAAGCCAAGTCACAAGTCCTATGCCGGACGTGGCTCATCGGGGTAGTTCAGCCTCCAGTAATTACGTCATGGATGCTGATCCCACTAACTGTCCACATACTATCCTCCGGCTAATTCGATTCCTCGTCTTCACGCAGACTTTTGCTTTTTATTCTACGGAGTGGTTACCCCAAATCCAGTCTCAACCTCATCTCTGAGTCTCGCAGCTCTCACCTCATCGAAGTTTTACCGTTCAATTTTCCTTTTTACATGCCATAGTCCTAGCATAATCGTAGTTAGCTTACGTATCGATTGTCATTTAAGTTCAATTATTCCATCCTTTTCCGTAGTAATTTCCCGCCCGGACAACATTCACCTAATATGGCAACGATAGTCCTAGGCCTGAGTTTACCTTCTTTCCCCCCCCCATATACTAGGTTCTCCGTTGGAGGTAACTCAGCCCCACTTCTTATCTCCTATCAACATCATACCGAATTCACTTTACTCGGTCCAACCAGGACCCACTCCCCTTCTATTAGCTCGCCTTGGCACTTCAACCCAAAATCCCATCCCGGCTGCCACCAGTGATTACCAAATTATCTTTACCCTTCTTCATTGTCTTTGCCTTTTTTTCAGCATTCCTGTACTCTCTTCCGCTCGCAGACCACATTCTTTAAAAGTACTTCCATTATCTAGATACTAGAGGTTTCTCCTTACCACTGGCCGTTGATCCCCAGCTAGGAGCATCCCAAGCTGCGTTTTCTATTTTTATTTTTTTCCGGACAGAAACTGATGTGTACCTTCCCTTCGATGGCTCGGCACAATACCTGGCACACATTTCCGGCTGAAGACTCGATTCCTGCCCGTCATTTCGTCTCTGCCACATTGGTCATGCTCTCCAGGATCCCTCGCAACCTGGTCGCAAGCTTCTGGACTGTTCGACCTCTTCAGCTACGTAACAATGCCAATATCACTCGTGCAAAACTCGCCGGTGTGGGGCGCGGTCGGATCCGCCGCTTTGGCCGGCCCACATCGGGCCTGCAGGATGTCTGGAACGATTTGCGGGCGCAGCTAAGATGTCGGATCGCGCCCCTTGTCACCAAAAATGGTTTTCAGGTTGGGTGTCCACCGCACGGTTAGCCCCACCCACCAGCACCGGTTGCGGCGAAAAAGCACCGTTTATACACCCGAAGTGCTCCAAGTATGCCACTTTCTCCCCCAAGTTATCACCCCTTTTTCATCGTTCTCGTCTCCATCTTCGCCATCTTAACTTACCACTTCTTACGCCCAGTAAGGTCTTTTTTCCTTAGCACATAAGTATCGCGGGTTTAAAAGGCTGTTACCGTACTCGGCTTGCCGTTCATGATCCTTTTGCCCGAGGATTCGTGTCAAACCAGCCACTTGTCCCATTCGCAAACTTAACTAATCCCCAAGATAAAACTCTCCCCTTTTTATCACATTTACCGATATATTTGGAAAAGGTCACACCTAATGCTACCCTGCGCTTCCGTGCCACAATGTCCAAACAGTACATTTCACTGGGGAATATTTGTCTCCTGAGCATCCCAACAGCCGACGATATTGAGACAGTTCGCTTCCTCTATCAGTCTTCCTGTTCGCCCACACGGCTGTAGCATTTCGGCACCCTCACTTTACAAATATTCATGCCCTTGCCATATATTCACACCTGGGAGACATTTTATCACAGCGTTTCGATCTTTCACCATCACATGATCCACCTTTTACAAGAAATATCAACAGACAGTATTTTGCCTGTCAATTACTTCACCGCTTAACTTCGCAAACGTATTTATCGGTTGTTTAGTGCTTTTTCATATCCGGCATTCTATCTTGGTAAATCCTCTCAGACAATTTTGATTCATGCAACTCTCTGATCATCATGTTCAGCTCTTAGATAACGACAATCATTGCATAAATACCTACTTGTCACTTAAATACTCACTTCCTTTAAAAACCATGTGTCTGCTACTATCACGGCTGCGCATCACACATGGACCTGTCGCCCATTTCCCATTTCCATGTTGATGCATTGCATTCCGTCTTTCTGAAAGTAAGCAATCTACTCAACGTTTACGTGTTTACGTCTGACCACTTCTTTCACCGTCACCTAGACAATCCCTCTACAAATGAATCCTTCACTGGTATTTAACTGACTCAGTCGATATCCGGTAGCTAAACGTTACAAGGGTATTCTTCGAAGGACTCTCCTTGATCTTCGTCGGCAAATTCATTTCTTTCATCGTCTAATTTCCAATCCTAAGCCGTTCCGAACCCCGCAGAGCGTTATGGTTAGTTCGCAACTCCCTTGGAAGCTCATTTTTCTTCAAGGTGAACAAAATTTCCGTCAATTCTGTTTGATTCTTTCGTTGTGAAGCCTCTCTTTTTGTAATATTTCAGCAAGAGTCTACTGCTTCCAACCAGCCCCACCCTGGCTCGGCCGGCTTAGCCACCCGACCTTGAGTTCAAATTTGCCGGGCGCCGCCATGAGGAGCAACTTAAATACTTTCCCCTATACTGTGTCGAGTACACATACCCGAGCCCCCCTGGAATTCGGACTGTGCTTCCAACTGTACCTTTTGATCTTGCGTCGCAGCACGCCTCGGGGTTATCCGAAACAAACCATTATCATTACCACTAACACTAAAAAGGCATAATGTCCCTCGCAGTGGATGCGTCCCGAAGCTTTGCGTTTTCCTCTCATTTTTGGGGAGGCTTTAATGAAATGCATTGTGCAGTGGTGGGTGAACAATTTGTATGCATATCTTCGAAGGAACCCTGGACGCTCCTCTGGCCGTGGCCATCACCTGACCTGTGCAAACTAGTCCGAAATAAACCGAGATTGGAGACCACAAGACCGCTTTACACTAGCGGCGCCATTGTGCTTCCTTGGTGAGTCTACCCGTTTTCGAACTTTTAAATTTTCGAGAATCGCAGCTCGTTCCAACCCTTTTCAACTGCATCTTTATAAGTACTTATCTGACCCTGGAAGATCTCCACTTCTCTCGCCTTGGGTATTGCTTCTTCCTCAGACTAGGCTACTCTACGAATGAGACAAGGTAACTCCCCTGTGATCAGTGTCTCACTGCTAAGTCTGGACGAGAAGTTTCTCAATAACTCGCTGCCAATGGACGCAGCAAAATGTGAAGTCCGAAATCAGGCTGCAGTGATGGTTGAACTAGAGGCCACTGTTCGAGCCTTTAAGGGTGGGATAACCAGCCTGAGGAGCTTGGTTGTCAAACCCCTCTCAGTACCCCAGGCGGCCGATCATGCGTGTAGAACATCCGGGCAGCAGATTCTTGATGCCACCCAGGTTTTGCAAGACACCGAAAATGCTCCAAGTGACCCATCCTTTGGGGTCGCTTTTTCTGTTGGGATCGCTCTCAAGACTCTACGTTCCAGGTGTCTAACAGCCTCAAGCGCCCTGTCCTATTTGAAAGTATGCCCAGCTGGCCGCTAACCGAACTCAGCAATCAGGTATGTAACGAACTTTTGAGCAGTGCGTAGCCAAATTCGCAACGGATCCCGAAATCAAAAGACGATTATCCGTGGTATTCTACGATACTAGATTATTACATGAACAATGACATCAAAAATATACAAACCTCAATAATACGATCACAAGGACTGAACAACGAGAAACCGAATAGCAGCGTGTGAGCAAACAGCACGTGCGTCACGCGGGTCCTGAACAAGGATGTGCCAAAGTAGCGCTCTGGACGCGAACAAACAACAATTGGTCCATAGAAACGACCAGTTCGTAAAGACAAATCAATAGTGTAGACAAATGGGTGATGTTAGGAAAAACTTTGAATCGCGAGGGCCAAAGGGGTATTTTCCACGACCGGTTTTTACACCGCCCACCAAAATCCTCCTGGATCCTTAGCAGAGTCGAAGGTTCGGTATAAAGGTACTGATTCTTTCTACCTACCTAGGCCCTACTGTCAGCGCGCGTGCCTAATGCTCGTCGTCAACTTTCTACTACTGGTAGCACCTAACCCATTGGCTACATAGACATGAGGCTAGTCTACATCATCCACAAGACCAAATGACCGGTGGCGGGCGTGAAGGGGGCACATAGATGCTGTCCTTGTAGAAGGCCGTCCTGCCATGGATGTATGTGCTTAAGTGAGTGCTTGTGTGTGCGCGTACGTGCCGGAGTGTACAATGGAATCACAGGTATGACTACACACCAAAGGGGGACTTTCTGCAAATGTCAACAAAGGACTGCGTGGCAAAAAACGAGCAAAATGTAGGCATATGTGCATGACCTAAGCCCCGTTACTTCCACATGCAGTGTCGTGTCGTGTGGTGAGCTAAGGTTTGGACAACTAGCCCCATAGTACATCGTAAATGCCGTATGAAATTAAACAAAAATATACTTCAAAGATGGTGTGGGGGGTTGGGTCCCACAGGAGAATACATGAGGGTTGGATAAATGAATTCAGCTTTATCTGGTATCAGCAGACATGGGTATAGCTTGGTCGGCGGCTTCGGCCTCGTCCGCGTCACTGTCACCTTCAAGCAGACATATTTTACGTATATCTCGCAATACGTCTCCTTTGTTGGTCCCCACCACCAGAGTGCGCACGAGACCATCCATTTCTGTACGACAATCCTTGATCACTCCAACCGGTCAACCGTCTTTATGTAAGTGGCTCTTCACGAGGATGGCCACATCGCCACGTCTGAACGACCACTTTTCGGAGATCCACTTTTGCCGAAGTTGCGGTGTCGGTAGGTACTCCCTCGTCCATCGTTTTCAGAAAGCCTGTGCTAGGTGGTTCACTTGTTTCCATCCAACGATGAACGTTCCACGCAGGGTTTTCGGTGTGGTTACTCCTGTGTTTGACCGGAGTAATAATAGGTCGTTGGGAGTGAGTGCCGGTTCGCCTTCCGGGTCTGGGACGATCGGCACCAGGGGTCTGTTGTCCAATGCGCGTTCTACTTCTGTTAGTCAAGTAGTCAGCGTCTCGTCATCGAGGGTTTGTTTTGAGTTCAGGGCTGTGAGTATTTTCCTAGTAGATCGTATCAGCCTTTCCCAAAAGCCACCACGATGATTGGCATAAGGTGGACTGAAGTGCCATTCTATCCCCTTTGCTACGGTCTTGTTTTGTATTTTGGCGGTGTCCAAGCGGCTCCACCATTTCTCTAACTCCTTATGAGCCCCCACGAAGTTCGAGCCATTGTCGGGGTTTATATTCTTAGGGACGCCCCGCCTCGCGATGAACCTTTGAAGGGCTATTAGGAATGAATCGGTTGTCATGTTGTGCACTACTTCAAGGTGGACTGCTCTGGATTGTAGGCATGTTATCAGGCAGCCATACCTCTTTTGGGTGCTCCTCTGATATCGTACGAGTGACGAGCCAAAGCAGTCGACGCCCATTTTCCACGAACGGGCGCCACCCCGGTTGGACTCTTACGGCCGGAGGGGGGCCATCATTTGTTGGCCTGCTACCGCTCTCCGGCGACGGCAAGCAATGCAGTTGCCTATGACTCGCTTGGCCGTCACTGGTCCCTTTGTCACCCAAAATCGTCGGCGTATATTGTTCAATAAGTGATTCAGGCCTGCGTGTCCCTCTTCCCGATGCACATGATCTATCAGGCATCTCGTTATATGGTGGTCACCGAGGAATATTATGGGGTGTTTTGTTTCGTACTCTAGGTTTGAATTCGTCAGCCGCCCTTCAACCCTCAGTAGTCCGTTGATTCGCATGGGGTTTAGAGCTCGGATACTACTGTGTAACAGCCTGTTTTCATTGGTGCTATCATCTGTCCTGGCTAGCTCGCGATCCTCGGACGGAAAAGCGTCTAGTTGCAGTAGGCTCAGAATGTCAAGTTTGGCTTGATTCAGCTCGCCCTGTAGTATCGTCCCCACATTCAATGTGTTTTGTGGTCTTGAGCCTTCCATAATCAATAAGAGTGCTTTGTACCGTGTCCACCAGACAACGGCCCTTAAAGTTTTGTCCAGTTGGGGAAGTGGCACAGTTTCTCTATCAGGCTTACGCTTCCCGCGAAGTTTATGGCCAGTATCAGTCTTTTAGTCTCGATATCACCATCATCAGCCTTGGGTATTAATAGCCTTGACCACATCTCTTTAGTTGCCGTTAGGAAGTCCGGTTCCATTGTCCACATCCGCAACCTCTAGTGTTTTCAAGCCCCTTCAGTAGAAGTCGGCTGGGTTACTGGCGGATTGTAAATAGTGCCATTGATCGGTTTTGGTCGACTCGTAGACTATAGTGAGTCTTTTGGCCACGAAAGTGGTAAAACGAGTGGCAATGTTGTTTATGTAATGAAGTACCGTGGCTGAGTCCGTCCAAAAGTTTGTTTTCCAGTCCATCCGGTCGAAGCATCTCCTGATCAGCCTCGCGGCTTTCACGGCCAGTACTGCTGCCGTCAGTTCCAGCCTTGGAATGGACACCGTTTTCAGTGGAGCCACTCTCGCCTTTGCGAATAGTATCTGGCTGTGCTGCTCACCATTTGCGTCCGCCCAGCAGCCGTAGGCAACTATCCCGTAGCCTATTTTTGATGCATCGGAGAATAAGTGGAGCTGGGCGTCGTTTGTGCACTTGATACCTGTTAAGCGTCTTTGTATTTTATCTCCCAAGTTGCTCCAGGCTGTGCAGCCAGTCGTGCCATCGCTTATCGTCGTCATCCTGGAGAGGTTCGTCCCAACCCGTCCCTCTTGGCACAGCAATTGCAGCAAGCACTTCCCCGGTAACAGCCACGGCGAAACGAAACTAGGGGGTCTCAGAGGCTTGAGACTGATGATAGGATTCTTCTCCGTGTGACTGGTCGTTTGGGTAGGTCTAGAGTGAAAATGAATTCGTCCCCTCTGGGTTTCCACTGAAGACCAAGAGTGCGCTCCGTTTGTGAAGAGGATCCCAAAAGCTCTCTCTTACACTCCATTTTCTCGGACTTCGGTATAACAATGAACACCTCTTGGCTGTTTGGAGTCCATTTAGTGAGGTTGAATCCCCCGGCCTTTAGAGTGGCGATCAGTTCGGTCATATAAAGAATAACAGCATTTGGATCGCCAAAGAAGCACAGAAAATGGTCCACGTAGAAGCAGTCCATTGCTCTTCCTAGCAAATTACTGGTGCCGCCGAAAGTCTTGAGGGTTTCCCGGAGGGCAAAATTAGCACATAAGGGGGATGAAACCGTCCCAAAGAGATGAACGGTTAGCCTGTACTCGTCAGGTGCGCGACTTGCGTCTTTTTCAAGCCACCAGAGAAGACGAAAGAGGTCCCTGTCTTTAACGGGCATCCTAACCTGTGGAAACATTTCACGTATGTCCACAGAGACGGCCACCTTTCCTAGCCAAAAACGACATAAAACCTCTACTAGTGGTGTTATCCAGTTTGGGCCCTGTAATATATGGTCGTTGAGTGACACTTCCTGACTTTTCGTGGCACAGTCGAAAACCACTCTGAACTTCCCCGGTTCCTTTGGGTTCACGACCTGGTGATGGGGTAGGTACAACCTCAAATTTGCGCTGATAACCGCTGTATCCTTTCTTTCTATATACACCAAGTCGATATTATGTTGCACGGCTCGCTTGTATTCTATCCTTGATTGCGGTTCCCGAATTAGCCCGGTTTTGAGGAAGCATAGTCTTTTCAGAGACATTTCTCGGTTGTTTGGCATAGGTTTCATGTTGGGTCCCCACGGGACAGGGACCTCGAAAAGACCTTTTGCGTACTTGACGTTCTTGGCTACCATTTCCAAAGCCTACCTATCTTCTCGTGATGGGGCATCCCTATCCATGGCTAGGTCGGCAAATTCGGCGTTATACAGCTGTTGGAATGCCCGTCCAATTTTCGTCTTTTCCAACGAAGTGCAGTTGATTTGAATTTGTTTGACGCATCTTCCAGCTGTACTACCATATAAAGTCCAGCCGAATATAGTGCGTACTGCATAGAGTGCTTTGCTGCTTCCTATTCTTTGATTCGGGACCCAATGCGCTTCCGATACACCAAAACCGACCAGCAAGTCAACTTCGTTATTCTGCCACTCCTCGATCGTAATCCCGTCCAGATGCGGCCACTGAGTCAGAATCGATTGCACCGACTAAGGTGCTCGCATCGGCAGGTCCTTTATGGTAAATGCTTCTAGAGTTTCTGCTCTATCGTTGCCGACCAAGGAAGCGAGTTGTAGGTGCAAATTGGTCGACTGGATGACTTCGGTACCACTCACTGTGCTTACTGCTAATGAGGATTGATTGCCGCTGATCCCATATCTCTCTGAGAACTCCTTCCTTATTAGTGCGGTATCCGAGCCACTATCTATGAAGGCTAACGCTTTGGCCACTCCTGTTGGGGTCACTACTCCAAAGGCGGCTGCGCCCAAAAGTACTGTTTTTTTGGCAGATCGTGACATTGAACAAATAACTCTGGGTTTGGTACTCGTCTCGGGTAAAGTTACTCTCGCCCGGTGCAACAATCGATGGTGTCTGCCCATACAGCCCTCGTAACCACGTCGATTCCTCGTCCTACAAGCTGCCGCTTGGTGCTTGGTGTTGAGACAAATAAAACACGCTCCTGCAATCCTCGCCATCCCCCACCGTTCGTCTATTGTGGCGTCGCCGAACTTGGGGCATTCTGGTGGTCCGTGGCTAGCACCACAGGATCTGCAATTGGGTTGCGAAGTAGCATCTCGTGAAATGACATGTTTATTGGTCCAAGGCTGGTATTTTGGATGTTCCCGTACAGGGATTTGAGCTTGGCTAGTACTGGGCTTGTTTGCTCGGTTTCTGTCCCGGATGAGTCGGCCGAATCTGCTGTCAGCTATCTTCGTTTGCCTGTCCAAGTATTCGGTCAGGTCTTCGAAGTTGGCTTCTCTGTCGCTTCGGCTCATCCGTTCTGCTTCTTCCGCCCACCGACTCTGTAGTTCGGGAGAAAGGTGACGGACTATGTTTTCCAAAGTGTGCATGGCATCTAGGTCAGCCCTGTAACCTAAATGGTCGAGGGCTATTGAGCAGTTCTGCATCTTAATCACCAGGTCGGCCATGGTGTAGACGTCGCCCTTGGTTCTCTTTACCTCTACCATCACGCCCTCCATTAAGTTACGGGCTACTTTGAACGGTTGGCCAAACAAGTCCCTTAGAATCTTCCTTGCTCTGGTGTAGCCTTGTTCCGAGTCGAGCATGGTACACCCGTCGATGGCTTCTCTTGCTCGGCCTCGACAGTAGTGAGTAAGTTAGAGAATCCTTTGCCCAGGGTCGGTTACCTCATTTTCGACGAACGTCTCGAAATGCTCGACAAACTTGCAGTATTGTTCAGCTCGCCCGTCAAAAACCGTTAGTTGCACTCTTGGAAAATCGATCGACGGTGTTTTATAGTCGGCGACCGGCGTGGGGTTCCCTATCTTATTGCACCCTGATCTATCGGAAGTGTCGTAGTCACTGGTCTCATGCTCAAGCTCTTTCTGTGTACACTTCTTTTCTGCTTCCTGTGCCTGTAGTCCAGCCGATAGTAACTGTTTTTCCAGGTCTAGTTTTCTCAGCCTATATGAATCAAAATCCTTACAATCAATATTGCCCTCAGTAACACATGAACTAGCACCCACAGGACTAGGCGATCTAACAATAACTAAAGAGTCAAATGTATCCAAAACCTCCCCAGAGACTTGCCGTGCTACTTCCTGTCCGGTTTCCAATATTTTTGATCCTTTCCTTGGCATTTTGCGTGTTTTCCGTCGTTCCAAATTGATCTATTGAGTATTGTTACGAACGTTTGAGCAATGCGTGGCCAAATTTGCAACGGATCCCGAAATCAAAAGACGATTATCCGTGGTATTCTACGATACTAGATTATTACATGAACAATGACATCAAAAATATACAAACCTCAATAATACGATCACAAGGACTGAACAACGAGAAACCGAATAGCAGCGTGTGAGCAAACAGCACGTGCGTCACGCGGGTCCTGAACAAGGATGTGCCAAAGTAGCGCTCTGGACGCGAACAAACAACAATTGGTCCATAGAAACGACCAGTTCGTAAAGACAAATCAATAGTGTAGACAAATGGGTGATGTTAGGAAAAACACTGAATCGCGAGGGCCAAAGGGGTATTTTCCACGACCGGTTTTTACAAGGTACACGGACTGTTGATTGAAGTGGGTTCCATAGAGGCTGCTGAATGAATTACCTTCTCGGCCGATAAGCTGGAGGGTAAAATAGAAGGGCTCAATGGAATGTCCATCGACAATGCAATTCACCTAATGCTCCGCAGTAAGACGGCCAAGCCGGCAATTCCACCGAAAGGCGATCCCAAACACAGGGCACTGCCTGTCGTCCACGTGACACTTCTTGAGGATAGAGTTCCATGTCCACCTTGCGATGTTCACCTAGCCACTTCTTCTCCCGTCAGGGAAAGTACCCCGATTAGCAGACCCGATGCTTCATAACCCCTGACGCCCATAAATGTTTCCCAGACCCCAAAGTAGCAAATCAGACCGTTTTACCGAACGAGACTCACCTATCTCCGAGCCCGGATGCAAACCTGGAACTTATTTCAGCTTAAAGCTGCAATGAGAAAATTAACGCGCCAAGAAAGATATCCGCTTGTGTCATGCACATGAATGTTAGCCACAAAAAGTGGCTCACTTTCGTCGGAAATTGTGGGATGTAGGCCATCCGCTAGGTAGGAAACCCCCCAGGTTACTGGAAGTCAGAACTCACCAATCCCATCAACAGTTTGTTTACCTAGTAGCCCCCCAGTATTATCAGCTCCCAACTCCCCTAGGGTTTCCTTTTCGCCCCCGACTCTCAAACTTCCCCTCCCTAAAACCCCAAACCAGTTGTCTGTGGCAATTCGGCAACTACCCATGAGCATGTGCTCAAGAGTTTTCACAGCCACTGCCTGAGTGTGCTGAATAAGATTACTGGGCTTCAGCGGCTTGCAGTGGATAGCGGGCGTCTGGTAATAGTCCTCACAGAAATCTAGCCCACCCCTGACATAACTGATGCCGAAATATTCATTCCAAGATGCTTCATAGTAAGGCAGGACTCCAGCAGAGGCCATGCTGGAGGGGTTATCTTATACCGCGATAATTCTATCCCCCTCCCATTACATTTACTACTTCCACCTTTTCATGTATGGCTTGTCTGCGGGCTGTCTTCCCCCTCTCCAGGACAGACACCGAACTGCTTGGAGTGCTCCATCACCCTCCCGCATGCAATTCTACCGATGGCCTAGGTCTCGTAGACTTCGCCCATCTGTGGGTCACCGGTGACTCCATTTCATCCAGCATCGACTGGCAAAGAGCTGATGTCCCTGATGTCGCCCTTGGTAAACCCCTCCTTGATCTCGTACCCAAAAACCCATGAGTAGAAATCGTGAAAGGTCCGACCAGACGTCGAACAGGACATGCCTCCTCCCTACTGAATCTGGCCATCACCAATGAATGGTTCAAAATGAATGTGGTGGGTTACTTGCCATCTCTCGGTAAAAGCGGTCACATTCTCTTTGGGTTCGATTATATTGTGAACTGGCCTTCTCTTCCCTCAGAAATAAACATTTTGGGACCCTTCAACTGGACCATTTTTGACCTAGTCAGTGTGTTCCTTTGCTCGCAGCTGAACTCAGCTAACCTAGGTGACTCCGCTAAGGAAACGGCCGAGAAGCGGAGAGGGTTCTTCTCCTCAGCTGGTGGGCGTTTTTCAGCGGAGTACGTATTCCACAAACTGGCAAACGGTCCCATCCTCCTCTCCTTATGGCACGTTCTGGGCAAAAGCCTACTGCCCTCCAATAGATCTACAGCCGAAGGTCTTGATCGGGATGCAGAAGACTTCAGGATTATCCGTAACAAATGCAAACACAAGATAAGTTCCCATCAAAATGAAGTCCAACCATCTGCACTTGCTCAAACACGGACCGATAAGGCATTTTTTCAGTGAGCGCTTCGTCTGGAGGGCACCTCTCCGAAGCCGCTTGCTCTCAAAGATCATACCGGATCCCCAATTACTTCTCCCTACCAAGTGGTCGAGGACTTCAAAGCCCACTTTCATACAGTTTTTAACTCCATACCGATATCATCCCACCCACTACGCACCCAATAACTTTGACCACTATCATCGGCAGCCACCGCACCCATCTATAAGAAGGGCAATAGACATCTTTTCTCTAGTTATAGACCCATAAATCTGACTGGCATCACTGGAAAAATCTTCCATTGAGTTCTCAGGAGTGCGATTCTCTCCCGACTGCATACAAATAGGATCCTCTCCCTTCCCAACATGGGTTTCTTCCTGGCAGATGGTGCGTCGCCAATATGCTCACTGTCACTGACGGTTTGACCAAAGGCCCAAAATAATTGCCAGTTCTCACAGGCTGCGTTCATCGACTTTGCCAAGACCTTGGACAAGGTTCAACATGCCCCCCTTCCTTATAAGCTGCAAGTATACCGGATAACAGGTTTCATGTTGGACAACTTACACGGATTTCTTACCGACCGCTCCTTCGTGGTTAAGGTGGGGAATGTCTTATCTCGGCCTCCACCTTTAACAACCCGGGTCCCACAGTGGTCGGTCTTAGATTCTCTTCTGCTCCTGATCTACATAAATGATTTTCCGGCGGCCCTCCCTGTGAACATTACCTTGTATGCAGACGATGTAACATTCCGAAGTTCAAGAGCTGAAAGCCTAAAAATTGTAGTTGGTGAAACAAGACAATAGCCTGAGGATTAGAGCCTCCCGGTTAATGACGACAAATGCTTGAGCGTGTCCTTCGCCAGAGAGACTGGTCACACATTCTCCATTGCCTGAACAACCACATTTCCAAGTGTTGACCAAGGCGAACTGCCCGGTTTCTAGTTAGATTGTAACCTACTCTTCTCTTATCATCACCAATTTGCGAACAAACCCGCCTTTCGAATCCCAAATATGATTCGAAGGTTCTTCCCCAGCATATATAGGGATGGTTTTTACATAATTTTTGACACGCATATCCATCCTCCGCTGGAGCACGGCTGTCAGATAGGGCACTCTAGTCTTGTCTGGGATCGTGAGATCCTAGAAGGGGTTCAGAGGGCTTCCACCAAAGCACTGTGGGGTCCGTCCTAACTACCCTACCACTTCCACCTCTCACTCTTCGTCCTCTAAAACCTTGGCTTAAGAGGCACAAGAGATGATCCGTTTTTATGTTTCACCACTTCGGGCCAAGTTAAAGCGATTGCTTCTCCGTCCATCCAGCCTCTTCCCTCCGTGGTTACAACAGAGGTTCCTAAATAGAGACCACGTGCTTTTGTTCGGACAAACCTTAGCTACAGAATTGTTACTCTGTGGAAAGCTCGTCCGGGAGCTACGGTTCTCTCGCAGAACAAAACTATCTTCAAGACAAGTTAGACTTCTACCCTGGTTTCTGTCTGTAATTCCTTGCTTATACGAAGAGAACACAAAATGGGAATGGACATATTTTTTGCATTCCTATTCCGCTATTTGTTTATAAATGTCGCGCCCTAATTCTTCTTAAGCCATTGCCCACTGTGGGACACTGCTTGATGCCATGTACATTTTGTTTTGGCCGCAACCCTAGCCTCAGCCCCCCCTCGCTCTTTCTTCAGCTCAGTAAATCCGACGGATGATCAAAGATTTCCTGGAGAACCGGGAAAACTGAGCTCAAACCCTCGAACCCGTGTAGTACTTCAGGATTTCAAGAGCATATATCGACCAGAAAATAGTTTGGAGGAAAGAATGGAGGGCCCCCAGGCGCCTCCAATACCCGAACTTACTGTAGGAGAAGAAGTGTACGCGGAGTTGCAAACGTTGAATAGAAATAAAGCAGCAGGTCCAGACGAGATTCATCCAGAAATCGTTCAGCCTCTAGCCGAGGTCCTGAAGGCTCCGGTGACGAAGCTGTATGAAGCTTCACTTGGAGAGAGAGTTGTGCCGGGAGA
Organism: Fasciola hepatica; assembly: GCA_948099385.1. NCBI lineage: Eukaryota > Metazoa > Platyhelminthes > Trematoda > Plagiorchiida > Fasciolidae > Fasciola > Fasciola hepatica. The sequence goes on from CANUEZ040000019.1 coordinate 13,837,257, forward strand.
CTGGAAGAGAACAACAGTGGTAGGAATTTACAAGAGTGGACCCCGGCAAGAGGCCGCAAATTACCGGCCGGTTAGCTTGACTTCGGTATTGTGTAAGTGCCTGGAGCGAATAGTCAGGAAGCAGATCTCTAGGCATTTGGTTCAACACAACCCCATATCAAATGCTCAGCATGGGTTTGTGGCAGGGCGATCCTGTCTGACGAATCTCCTGCTGTTCCTCGACGAGGTAACCAAGCATCTGGACGAAGGGCAACCGATTGCGGTCTGCTGCTTGGACTTCAGCAAGGCGTTTGATTCTGTGAACCACAGATTTATGGACGTCAAACTGCAGTCTATGGGAATTGTTGTAAAGGCAAGACAATGGATAAACAGTTTTTAGCACGGCGAACTTTTGGTGTTAAGTTGGGGAGTCATGTTTCAAAACCGGAAGGTGTAACAAATGGGGGCCACAGGGCTCGGTGCTCGGCCCTCTGCTCTTCCTCATCTTCATCAATGACCTGGCACGCGAGCTTAAAAAACCCACATTTATGTTTGCCGATGAAGCCAAGATAGCTGGAGTAGATAAAGAACTTGACGTGTTAGCGGTACAAAACTGGGCACGCAAATGGGACCTTCCATCAAACCTCACCAGGTGTCAATGCTTGACCACAAATACAGGGGCTAGTGAGAATGGTGTGGGTTCGTTGCAAATGGTCTCGCAGGTCAAAGACTTAGGAGTTTTAATGGACAAAAGCTTTAAGCCGTCGAAGCAGTGCACCGCAGCAGCCAATATGGCCAGGCGAGAACTCTTTCGAGTTAGATCCATTATGTCGTGTAGATATCCGGAGATTTTCGTTTCGATATATCAGGCCATAGTTAGGCCGCATATGGAGTACTGCGTGCAGGCCTGGCACCGTACTAACAGAAAGATATAGACTGTCTGGAGAAAGTGCAAGGGCTAGCCACTAGAATGGTGACTGGGCAAGGGGGGTTGAGCTACACAGATCGCCTCCGTGCCCTAGACCTGTTCTCGATGGAAAGACGGCGCATTCGGGGGGACTTGATAGAAGCCATCAAGGTAATGAAAGGACTATCAGGAATAAGACGAGAAGACCTTTTCTCTCCGATCCCCGAGGGAGGCACAAGGGGGCATAGCCTTAGATAACAAAGGAAGCGTCCGAGGCTCCAAATTAGGGCGAGGTTCAGTTCAGTTCAGTTCACTTTGCACAGGACAGGTAATGGCCACGGCCAATCGAGCGTCCAGAATTCCTTCGATGGTATGCACACCAGTTATGCATCCACCACTGCCGAGTGTATTTCGTCGAATCCCCGCTAAAAATGAGAGGGAAACGGTAAACCTCATCGCACATCAACTGCGAGAGACATTATGCATCGTGAGCGTTCACCGAGACAGTATGCAATGAGGAAAAAAGTCTGTTAAAACATACTCCAGAAGGACCGCAGTAATACTCGTCATCCATCTAGTTGATATACTCAAGGCTCACTACAAGGAAAGATCTCGTACCACTTGCGATCTAGGGCACCTTTGAAGGATTGAACTCTCCGCAGATCTACCATTTTACCAGGCAGACCGTTCCAATTGTTCACAACCCTGTTGCTAAAGAAGTGCGATCTAGCCATCAACCTAGCTCTGACTTTTATCAACTTCTTTTCATGTCCCCTTGTTCTGGAGTCTACGGCCACTTGGAATAGACTATCTGGTCTAAGGCCAGAAAAGCCCTTCATTACCTCGAACGTTTCTATGAGATCCCCTCGACGTCTCCTCCTTTCCAACCCCTCTGCCCTTCAACCATTCGCGTGGCGAGACGTTGGACTTTCTCGAGGCAGGCGGCATCCTTTTTGTAGAAGGGTGACCAAGCCTGCACGCGGCCTTCTAAGTGAGGTCGTACTATAGCCATGTAAATAGGTACGAATACCTCCGGCTTCCGACAAGACAAAGCTGATCGCAGTCAAAGAGCTCCCCACGAGCCTTATGCTCAGCAGCGTTGCACTGCTCCGACCATTTGGAGTCACTGTTCATGATGATCCCCAGGTCTTTAACCCTACTGGCTGCCTCTACGGTGAATAGCCCTTGATCATGAGCGACAGTTAGGCTCTCTGTTGCCCTTGACACTAAATGGCTTTGAACTTTCAGGGGTAAGTCCCATTTGTATGCCCAGTTCAGTACGGTACCTATTTCCCTGCCCAAGTCCGCCCTACCCTTAGATCCAACAATCTTCACATCATCCGCAAAAATAAAGCTGGGCTATTGAAGAGTGGATGCTGGGTCATTTAGAAATAACAAGAATAGGACCGGGCCTAGGACGGATCCCTGAGGTACACCACTGGTGATGTTCACTAAACTGGAGCACCTGTCCCCTACTTTGACGTAAAACGTCCTGCGGAAGAGGAAGTCCTCCAGCCACCTATATACTGGCCCACCTATACCGAAAGTCTCCATCTTGCGTAGCAAAAGACGATGATTGACGGAGTCGAACGCCTTGCTAAAGTCGAGGTAGTATACCTCAACTTGCTTACCTTCGTCCAGTCGTCGAGTTACTTCATCTAAGAAGCACAGGAGATTGGTCAGGCAAGATCTATTTTTCAGGAATCCATGCTGCGCCGGACTTATCATGGAGCGCTGCAGTAAGTGCTGGCAGATATGGGCACGGATGATCTTCTCCAGGACCTTACGTAGAATGCCAACTAGGCTTACCGGCCTGCAGTTCTGCACATCCGACTGAGGCCCACTCTTATGTATTGCCACGACTGCCGCGACTTTCCAGTCCTGAGGCAGCTTACCCTGGTCCAACGTGGATCTGTACAGTCTGCATGCCGATGGAGCTATGATATCCGCCAACGGCTTGATGAAAGCTGGATGAATGCCATCTGGACCCGCTGACTTGTGACTGTTTAAATCCTGTAGGTACTTACGCACGCTTTCCTCTGAGAGATCTAGCTCGTTTAACTGAGCAGGATGCACCAGAGCCAGATCTACTCCGACCCCACTATCTATCCTATGTACATTACCAAAGTATTCCCCCAGGGCGTCTGCTTTGCCCTGGTCGTCAGTGACAATACCATATTCTCTAGTGGATAGCAGACCTACGGCATTTCTTGTTGAGCCTTTAGACTGTACATAGCTGTAGAACTCCTTCGGCTGTTGTTATACAGACTGGGCCAATTTGAGCTCAAATTCCCGCTTGGAAGTTCTCAAAAGGCTTACAGTCTCGTTTCTCAGCTTCGTATAGCGGTTCCAGGCTAGCTGACTGCCGGAAGCTTTGTACTGGTTCCGAGAGCGGTTTCTACGTCTGGTGGCCTTGGCTATTGCAGCCTTCCACCACATGGGTTTGCCCTCCCAACTCCTCCGTTTTAAGGGTGCGAACTCTACCTGTAGGACAGTCAGGGATCCCTTTATGGCCTGCCAGCGCTCCTCGACAGTAGCCTCCTCTGACGTGTCCCAGGTCAAACCCATCGCCCTATTACGAGGCCTATCTATGCCCATACTACCGAAATTCCTAATCAGCCTTGAGGGTACCTTCGGTTGCCGCATGCATAGGACTATTTTGACACACACTTGGTCACTCTTGCTCAGCGGTGCACAAAAATGCAGTCCAGCCACATCGTTGGGGAAGTTCGTTATAGCTAGATCCAGCAAGGATGGGACGCATCCAGTCCTTTATCTGGTATTCTCCCTAATATGCTGATGCAACGCATTATCATGCAGCCATTCTAAGTAGGTTTGCTCCTCCGTTCCCGGCACGCAGACCTCAGCCACCAAGTCGATGTGCGGAAGATTGAAGTCACCCACTATGAGGGTCTTTTGTGCGTCCTTAACTAGTTCAGTCAAAGTCCGCAGCAAACAAACGTCCTCTTCGTGGTTAGTGCTTGGTGCCCTGTAGACACAGACGATGTTAACCCTTCTGCCTGAAAGGATGATCGTAACGACGCACAGCTGGATATTACGAGTGCACATCTTGGTCTGGGACTCAAGGTGGTTTGCACCTGACCTAACGAGGATGGCTACTCCACCACCGAGGTGATCCTGTCCCCGATCCTGCCTGTAGACTGCAAAACCTTTACTTATTAGGCCTGGCACATGGTCTTCTTCAGAAAGCCACGTTTCTGTGACGGCAACTATTGACGCTTTCTGCTCGTCAGCGGTTTTGGCGAGTTCCGCCCATTTGCTTCTGATACTACACGCGTTAGTATATAACACCACCGCGTTTGCTCCGCCGCCTAGGAGTCTCCTGCTATCCACTCCTGACTGTTTCTCAGGCGCAACGCCTGAGATGACGACACGTTTTTTGCTTCGGATGTCCCCACTGGGGTGTATGAAGCCGGCTGATGGTCTAGAATTTCCGACGACTCCCAATCCATCTCTATAGGAGTTGCCACAACATCCAGACTGGCAGGGGTGGCGCTGTCATCTATCTTCGGACAGTACTGCCAATTCTCGTCTTCCAGCGCATCTTCAATTACAACTATTTGCGACCCCGCACGTGGCTTCTTTACGATTGTCGGGGTCGGGGCCTGAGAGCCGAGTACGGCATTCCGCTGAACTTTTAGGTTTCTCACCAGCGCCCCGGCTGGTCGAGCAAGGTTACCTCCCGGGGCTAGACCACCAGGCCTTACCCTATGCTCCTCCGGCACAATCTGATATCTGCCCTTGGTAATCTGAGCCACTGTTGCTGCCCTCGCCAGTAGTCTATCCCGGGTAGCCTCTTCAGCGAGCTCCACTAGGATTGGTCTCGCACGAAGTTTGCCTTTGTTCCCCAGTGGTGACTTCCATGTCCCCACTCTGTGCACCCTTCTTAGAGCAGTAGGGTACGGAACACCTGCGATTCGCAGTGTCGCAGACCCTCCTCCTGTCTATGTCCCTCCTGGATTTCGATTCCCTTATAAAGGGTTCTTCCTGGTTTAGGATCAGAAGCTGTGGCTTGGGACCCTGCCCATCGACAAGATCTGCCTCTGCAGGTCCTTCACCTTGTTTTCCAATACCAGAAGAGCAGGGTCATCCACCCTAGCCAACCCATCTTTCGCTCTATTACAGTCGCCCTTCTTTTTGACCTGCCTTGCCCTTCACGGCTTCTGCTCCGTCCACTGGCCCTCGTCGGTCTGCTTCAAAGGAGTTGAGTCAACGACCGCCTGGCAAGCTCTCGGAACTGGTCCATTTGCTCTGATGATTGTCCTCTCGGGTGTTGATACTACTTCCGCAAACGACTTACTACAACCTGCTTGCGGTGGTTTGGGGCTTACAACTGAGGTACTACTTGGTGGGCTTTGGTCCTGCCCTTGGTCCTGCAGTTTAAAGGCCAGACTGGCCGCCTTCTTGCAAGGGGCACGGACCCATTCAGCACAAGGGTTCTGTTTATAAAGGATATAGATGTCCTTTGCCGTCCCTGAACACCATGGGTGAGCCCATCTCTTGCATATCTCGCACTCTACACCATTTACTACACGTTTTCCGCACTTGGGTGCCAGACACGGGTCGGAAACGCGTGTCATACCGAATACCCGAAAACGAGGGCGAAAACAACTCAGGTGCTCTTCACCTAAACACAAAATACGCACTCTGTTACTAGCATTTAAATCCCGCTAACACAAAAAACAAAAAAAGAAAGACTAGAAGCGAGGAAAGATCGCCTCAAAAAACACCGAACACTACTCGGCAATACTACAAAGAGAATAAGAATATTCTCCGGATAAAGCGCACCTTAAATGCGATTATGATACGCTCAGTATTGTGAATTAAACAAGGTTAATTCACAGAACTATTCAAAACCTCAATTCAGAGACGAGAGCACTATGAATTTAAACCGCGCGGCACCTACACGGCACTTACACTTCTCGAATAGAGTGGTACCCTATTGGAATAAGCTCCCGGAGGAGGCCATAAATACCACAACAGTGAAGGCTTTTAAGAAAGCAGTAAACGTATGTTGGGTGGCAGTATACCTCGAGTAATGTTAAGCAGCTTTTAGGGTCAGACACAAATTACTCATTGTTTCCACCTTTCTCTGCCAGGGCTGATCCTGCACAAAATTTCTGCCTTTCACGAAAGGAAAACCAGGTGGTGTTAGGAGCTACTTAAACGCGCCGACAACACAACTATCTGGACACGGGATTGGCTCTAGCCACACCAAGTTCTGTGCAAACTGAACTGAACTGAAGTGAACTACTCATTCGGCGTACTACGATTTCGACCTTGCGCCCGTTGTGCGGGTACCGCCGCTGACTTTGTCCTTGTAAAAACGGTCTGGCGCAACACACTCCTTTTAGTTTTTGAGGATAAGGGACGTCCGGTAATGACGTGCACTACAAAATTTTAAAGATTACGTATGCCGATCAGTGAAAAAAATTTCAGCTTGCATCTGTAGGTACGATAGTCTTTGTTTTGGAGACTGAAGACAGAAGTGAGTAGTAGACTTACATATTGTTCTTTCCAAGAGGGACAACTAACCAACAGATAATCAAAGTCCCGGCAATGGCTAGGCCCAGGAAATGGTGTCCAAGCTTGGGAACCGACTCGTGCGGGATGCTGACACTTCACCTCACGGTAGTTGGGGACTCAGCTAGGAACGTACCTAGAAACTGATGGCTTTGAACCTCTTTTCTATGAAAACAGATAACTCAGGTGGATCTAATGAAAGCCTCTAAGCAAATTAGAGGGTTAATAATCCCAGCAGAGCCGTTTTTAGTACCGGCGCGGGACTCAAAACTCAGGGCACACGAGTTTGCCCTGTTTTGGCCAATAACTTTGAAGAACCCAGGAGGGCATTTCTCTGCGTACTGCGTTGGTAACCCATGGAACGCACTGCCGGCTGAAGTGGTTTTTCGCTACTTTGGTGATACCCAGTCAGCAGAGGAGTGCGCATTTTAGTCCCAAAATAGTCCGACGAGTAACTATTTTCTAGTAATTAGTTTGAGAATTATTTTTGTCATACCACTACATTTTGACAGGCCTAAAACGCGGGAAAATAACTTCACTTCTTCGAAGAACTAGTTTACCGGCCCGGTCAGCACAAAGATAGGGCATTTAGTCCCAGTAAAGTCCCTAAAGGGATTATTTTGGGGCTATTTTAATTGTGGTATAAGTTGGAGAATTTCGCCCGTGGTTTCAAGTGCGGTTCATCATATCGAAGTGCACCTTGACTTCTTTGTGACATGCTTCTTTTTATAGGGATGTTGGGCACCAGAAAGTACTCGAGCCGGGGTAAGTAATTTTCGAGGGTATTCACAGGTCTTGTTATTTTCTCTAACGGGAATTGATGAAAGTTCATTAACAGGTACCTTAAGATGAAGTAAAGTAGTAGAGTTTACCAAAGTTTCAAAGCAAAGCACGTAGGCCGCTGCATTCTCGGTGTGCTCAAAAATAGTCCCAAAAGTGACCCCGGGGTGTTTCAAGCGGGACTGAATTGGGACGAATTTGGGGATAATTTTGGACTATTTTGTTGACTGGATAGGGTTTGAGACAAAACGAGACTTTTGATGGGATGACGTATTCCCTGAGTGCATCTAAACCCAGGTCAATGAAAGGCGATTCTGGATGCTGCGCTCTTCCCTATTTTAGTCGCTACCATTTGCTAGCATTATTCCTCGTTGACTTTCGACCTCACTATTCTTCCACCACCCACTATCTTTTTCCCTTTTTGCCCAACTTGCCACAATTAGCACTTTATTCAAGCACTGTCTGTATTTCCCATCAAGACGAGACTGCACCTTGGTGTGGTGTAATGGCTTGCGTGCCTCCATGACCCAAAGAGCTATACAGGATGGTTCCTTAAGCCGGAGATTCAATCATGCTTGACAGGTCAGTGGGTAGAGGCCAGACGAGGTATAGTCTCAGAATCAGCTGACGAACAACATCTGGTTCTGTTCACTATGCCCCTGAAAAGGACATTTCAGCGAACAAACATGGCGAGAGACATTTTACCGGTCTAAAAACCACTAGGTGGACGTAGGAGTGGAGTACCTGGGGTTTCTCTCGACGGTGAGAGAACTCATCGCACTTCATTGGACAGCTATCGCCCGCCTAAGCTAGGAAGCCCCCAGCTTAAAGGATGCTACCCCGTCCACATTCCGCTTTCTCCATTGGGTGATTGGGGCTAAGGACTGAATCCGAAAAGCGGATGGATAACGAAGCACCAGCGAAGACAAGACAGAACGTATGAAACAATCAAGTCTCACGCGGCAGACCAGAAGAAGTTTCTTCACGGGTGCTTCGGTCACGTTCCCGTGCTGGGTTAACGCCCCACTGCCTTGAGAGTGAGACTTTTAGTCGAAGGATCCGGTTAGGGTTCCCAGAGAAAAACCCCTTGTGCGGTGTGGGCAGCCGCGAAGTATGATGTGCCCAAAAGCCTCTAGTATCTTTCCTGTAAAGGGCCTTACCAATTTTCCTTCTTTTAATTTAAGGTCAATGCAAAACGCCACAGGTAATTGCAAGTGTGATGAAAGCAGTAGTTCATGAGTTGGGTATAAATCAGATGCACTTCTTAAGCCTATGTGTTGACTTACCTAGGCGGTCTTTAACGTTCGCACACTGTGTCAGATAGGGCAACAGGCTGCCCTCGCTCAAACACTTGGCACCTTTAAAATAGGTGTATGCTGTCTCCGAAACACGCATACAAGACCCCACTTCTGCGATAACCCTTCGCACCCCAGATACAACCTCAGTCTCTCAATTCACTCTTCGTGTGTCGGGTGATTCGGTGTCTAGAGCTCGTGGTCAGGCTGGCGTTGAAATTGCTTTGAACATGAAAGCTGAGCGTGCACTGCTAGACGATTCCAGTCAGCATTCGGTTGGATGATTCTGTTCGTGTCTTAGCAACAAACTGAATTGTCGATGTTTGTTCGTTTTGTCTGTGTATTTACCCACTGACTGCAAGTCCTCTGAGACCAAGGGTGAATTATATCAGGATTTGTCTCAGCTACTTCGAAGCACAAGTTTAACGGACGTGGTGATCATTGCTGGAGATTTCAGAGCCCAAGTTGGCCATTTGGGAGATTGCGAAAGACACATCGAAGGCCCATTTGCTATCCCAGCTGATCGTACCGATAACGGCGATCGTCTCGTTCAGCTGTGTTCTGACCACAGATTGTTTCTGGCGAGTAAGAACTTCTGCCACAAGAAGCTGCATAGACTGACATAGTATTTTCTTTAGTCTTCACATCGTTGGACTCAGATTGACCATATTGTGATTGGTCACCGCTGGTGTGGATCAGTTGAAGATTGTCGTTCATTTTGGTCTACGCCTGTGGACTCAGGTCACGCGTTGGTACGTGCTCAGTTCCGTTTACGTCTCGTCCGTGGTCGCACCAAAGTAACTGCCACACGTCCCGCTTTTGGACGATAACCAGCGACACAGTTTCCAGATGGGGCTGTTTACGCAGTTATCGATGCAGCCAGATGTTCAGGACCCAAATGAATGATGGCAACAGATCAAGGAAGCCTCGTATGCCACTTCGAATGCCACCCAGAACACTGGTTCAAGTCGGTCTCACAAACGATGGATATCTTCGGCATCAGTTGCTCTGTTGGATGCTCGTAGATCCGTCCCTCCGGATGCCACATTCAGTGAGATGCGCAAATCCCTGAGACGCCAACTGACTAGGAGCCTGAGAAATGACCATGAGCAGTAGTGGATTGCGAAATGTAGGGAAATGGAAAAGACTGCATCCATTGATAATGGTCACAGCCTTTTTCGTTTGATTAGAAGTACCGGTCCACGGAAGCCTGGTGTAAGTGAGTTAATAAGGGATTCCGACGGCTCATTGGTTCACTCTCAGGGACGTCGTCTGGAGCGTTGGGCGGAGCACTTCAAGGAACAATTCACTTGGCCCACTTCAACGATGGACCCTCCAAATATACCTGCCAGCGAAACAATGCAGGTAGATATCAGTCCTCCATCAGAGATGGAGATTATGCTGGAGATAGGTCACTTGAAAAGGTACAAAGCCGCTGGACTGGATGGGTTTTCTCCATACTTTTTCGAGGATGGAGCCGAAGCTTTGGTTTCGGAGTTAACAAAACTCCGTAATATTTGGGATAGTAAACGGATTCCCAGGGAATAGTGTGAATCGGTGATTGTGCCGATTTACAAGAAAGGTGACAGGCCCTCTTGTGAAAACCACAGGGGAATCAGCTTGGTAAGTATCGCGTCTAAACTTCTCACCGAGCATATTCTCCACCGATTATCCAGCACCCGCGAAATGTGTACGTGTGAGAATCAAGCCGGTTTCAGACCGGCTAGAAGTTGTATTGACCACATCTTTACTCTTCAGCAAACCTTAGAGCACACACACATCTTCCGTAGGCCCACAATCTGTGTCTTTCTTGATGTGAAAGCGGGGTTCGATTCAGTCAACCGCACAGTTCTCTAGCGCTACCTCTTACTGAAGGGTGTGCCAGAGGAGTTAATTTCTCTTTTCCAATGCTTGTATGCAAACAGCCGAAGCCGAGTTCGTGCTTACGGCGATCTTTCCACCGAGTTCACCAAGGAAAGTGGTGTTCGTCAGTGTTGCACTCTTTCACCCTTCCTCTTTAATTTTTGGGTTGAATTGATTCTTGAGATAGCCCTATCTTCGTGTGAGAATAGCGGCATCGATCTTTGCTCAGGCAATCAACTGTCTGACTTGGAATACGCGGATGATGTTGTTCTTCTGGGTGAAGACAGGTAAGTTTCAGGCTCTCTTAGATAGCCTTAACAACAGTGTAGCAATGTTTGGGATGTGTTTTGCACCTTCAGAGTGTAAAATGCTGCTGGAGGACTGGGTTGGTTCAACACCAAAACTTGTGTTGGCAGGGCAAACTCTATCTGAGGGGGGTAAATTTACTAACCTAGGCAATCATATCTCACCAGGTGGACAGATTTCGGATGAAGTGTCATCACGTATACAGAGGGTGCGCTTGGCTTTTGTCAACCTCCGTTATCTGTGGCGTCGGCGTCGGCGGACTAGCATCCGGGTCAGAAGTACATTGGATTTCACGAGGAATGTTTTGTGGGAGGTCTGTCTGAGGGTGCAAAGTAGAGTTGTCGGGTTGTTCTGTTCCCGCTGGAGCTAACTGTTTAATTGAAACTGTCTCCTCTGGGCCACTGGGAAAACATACTCGAGCATACTGTGGGTTGCATTGGACGAGCTTCACTTCGTCTACCAGTGGGTCGTACTTTGATTGGCAGGAATTTCTCTTAACGAGAACTCGACCCAAAGTTTATAACCAAGTTAGCAAGGTAGTACCAGTGGCGGACTTGTGACAGTACGGAAATAAGCGCTCATTAAAGGTCACTTTTGTGGATGTGCAGAGTAAGGACCGAACAGAAGAACACTTTCCCAATGAGTGACAGGTTATATATATATATATATATATATATATATATATATATATATATATATATAATTACACACCCGCCTGATTTCAGACTGTGTGCCAAACATAACATGGTACAGTCGGGAAGGAAGGGGTGGATAGTCCGAGTCCATGATTTGCTTCTGGGTGCAATACTGCCAGGTTGCCCAAACCAAAGCAGGTGGTTTTCTTCGGGGTCCACAACCGGAGCCTTTAGCTATCCAAACCTTGACCCGCAAGGCAGCGGGACGAAACATGGGGTCCGTAACCCACTGGTAGCCGGTGTCTGAATGCTCAGCTCACACGCCCTTCGGACGAGGCCAAACATCCTGAGTGCCCAAGGCACCTCTTCGCCACAGATGCCGGCGAGCATACCGTTGTACGCCTTATGCGCCACCCGTGGTTGGTTTGGAATTAGGGTTTAGCCCTTTCCCCTAGACTGACTATTAGTCAGCTAACCCGGTGGAAGGCGCCGGGAATTCGCTTTCGTCCTCTCACTTTAGTGGGAACACCGCCACGAGAAGGCAGTGAGTAGGACTTCCTCAGCAAAGGCTGTTAGACGTACAGTCACTTGGGAGCATTTCAAGGGGCGTTCAGGACGAGTAGCCATCTCGGAGTCTGAGACACCCACCCCCAGCCATACTGAGGCTTTTGGAGGCTTTTGGATGCGCGAAGCGAATAATCTTTTTACTGTAGTCTACGACCATTTTCTTTTTCTTATTTTCGTTGGTAGTGACGGGCACTTGTGCCCTCCAGGGTGAGTCTGAAGGTTCTATAATACCCTCCGCTAATAATTTACGAATTTCGGCGTTGATAAAAATCTGGTTCTCCGGTGACTGTCGACGAGACTGTGTTGCGAGAGGCTTGCAGTGCTGGGTCAGATGTTCAAAAAGCAGTGGGGGATTGATGCGCATCGCCGAAAGTGCACCTATCGTCAAAGGAGGGTTGCGTCCACTGAAGATATTTCGACACGTTCATGAAGTTCCAGGAAGTCATGACCTAGGGGTATATCAGAATAGTAATTATCCAGGAGGGAGTTTTACCCGGTCGTACACACGTTGTTTGTATTGGAGTGTTGCGTAACAACATCCACGGCTGATGCTCGGGAACTGAGTTGAAGCCATAGAGATTTTGTTGAAACACGGTAGGACAACCCAGTGGTATTTACGAGCGACGTCGGAAGATACAAAACTGTCTGAACTCTCAGTATCTACCAGGGCGCGCAAGCGTTCACCGTTCACTATGGCATCAGTTGTAGCTCGCATCAGACAGTCAGGGGCTGCAGCATTCAAGGTCGGTGAGAGTGAAGCAGTAGCAGAGATGTTTGTTCTCCCGAGTTGTTGGCTAGAGCGACACACTTTCTGGAAATGACCTGTTTTCCCAAACTTATTTCACGTTGCTTCTCAAGCAGGACACTTTGTTCTGGGATGGCGAGCATAGGCGCAGTAGAAGCAGGTGTAATTATTAACTGCTGAAGTGACGACTTCAGCTTTAGGTGAGTTTGAAGTTGATTCGGCGGTGTCAGTGATTATGCTGCAGACGGTAGTGGTTTCATCATTCTGATATATTGTTTGGATAAGTTTAGAGCTGTTTCCAGCAACTTAGCTTGTTCTATGGCAGTTCGCAGGTCGAGTGTTCTTTGTTCAACTAAGCGCTGAAGTATGTAACTCAAACGCATACCAGAGATGAAGGAGTCTCGCACGGCCTGATCGCGGTGTTGATCCGCAGTAACGGCCTGGAAGTTGCACTCTTTGGCTGGTGAGAGAAGTTTCTGTATGAACTGGTCAAGGGTATGAACTTCCTCCTGTTTGTACATAGAAAGTAAATAATGGGAGGATATTCCGTTTTTCGGCTTGCAACAGCAAACTGAGTCCGAACCCTGTCTCATCTACAGGGCAAACAGACTCAACGCAAACACTAGCTGTGGCCCGGCGAGATTCATCTGGTGCAAGAATCTGGGCTGCTTTATCTGGCTCCAGCCTCAAGTCCTGTGACCTGACCTAACCTTAAATGCAAAACAGCCACATTCCGCCTACAGAGTAAAATCTTTGTTCGTTACATGTTCAAATAAGCATTTACAATTTCACAAGACAGAAGAATTATATTTTAATAGACGGTTAAAAAGCCAATTTAAGAATAATACTGCTTGGTTTGTGCGTTGGGCTTGAGTTGCGTTGTTGATGTCCCGGCTATGCTCCTCAAGATACAAGCTCATCTACCACATCTACATTTTCCGTAAAAATAATTGTTTCTAGCCCAACATCAGTGAGTCCTGTCCACGACATAATTTTGTTTTCTGCCACGGGAAAATCGTGTCCTGCTCTGTGATAGTGTCCAGGTTTTTTACGAACTAACTTATTTATGAAGGAATTTACTGACAGATCGGTGACTGATCAAAGACTCTAGAAGTCTCAGCTGGTAGTCTCAAATATAGTAGGTTACAAACACGTGGAGAAATACTCGTTAAGCCAAGCTAAATTGTCTTTACTACTCCCCATTTTTGATAAAATTCCTTAATATATTATCCTGTAAAATAGGGAGACGTCCATAAGCGTACTTTTGGCATATTGGAGGCACATTCTCTCAGATTCCACGATCGCGTTCATTGAGGAGATCACCGAGGAGAGACCGAGGAGTGTCAACCGCGTGTATTCTCACTGGGCCTAAGTGCAAAGACCGCACGCTGGCTTGTGCCGAAGAAGTGTGTCGGAAGTAACGCTAGCGGTTGCCGCGTGCACGAAACGCAGTCAATCAATTGTTTAACTGTCACTGGCAGACAGTGGATGATCGATTGATCACTATGGGCATCTATGTCCTCCAAATAAATTATTTCACTTGTGGAAAGTGTTTCAGCTTCCATTGTAGACTTCATTTGCATTTTTCCATTATTCTTTTCCCTATTTGAAGTAAAATTGGTTGAACCCCGTATAAAAAAGTTGCTGTTGCATAAAATTTCCTCCGAAGAACTCATCCGATCGTCCATTAAGATTTTGATCATATTTTACACTTCACTATTGACATGAAACAGTACTACACGCTTAGCAAAAATGCCTTGCATCCCGCTGACCTAGTAAGTTGCGGCTTGTCTCATCGTGCCGCAAGACCCTGGGTTTCTGCTGAATCTGCGCCTTCTCGACCCACGCCAGTCGATTCCGGCTGGAAGCGAGTATAACGAAGCACCACTCGTAATGAGTCGTGCATTTACTTTAAGTCTTTCTAGGGACCGCGAAATTTGGTGGTCGCAAAGCGCATCAGAATGCTTTATATGGTCTTCAAAACGGTAGAGTTGAACTCCTCCCATGGAACAGAGTTTTTGACTTGGAATATGTCGATGATGTTGCCTTACTGGATGATGATGCACAGGTAATGCAACATAATTTGGATCACTTGGCGGTTGAGGTATCCAGATATGGAATGCACTTTGCGCCTCCCAAGTGCGAAGTGCTTCTGCAAGATTGGCAGGAGTCTGTGGCTGCGCTCACCCTTTGTGGTGATCAACTTGAGTTAGTCGATAACTTTAAGTACCTTGGGAGCTTGACAACAGCTGCAGGACGTTTTGGGGAGGAGATCAATTCATGAATAGTGAAAGCTAAAGCAGCTTTCGCAAACCTGTGACACCTGTGGCGTTGCCGTGACATCCGGCTGTCTCTTAAGGGACGTCACCGCGGTTCGTAGTGTTCACTCCTAGGTTGCGAGATCTGGCCACCCCAAGTTGAGAATGCTTGGCGTCTTTTTGTGTTCGACGGCCGATATCGCCGAAGCATTGCTGGCGTCTGGTAGAAAGATCGAGTGAACAATGGCGAGGTGCGCTGTCGTGTTAGGCACGGATTGCCGCCCTCTTAACGAAGTGATCGCTCCACACCAACTCCGGTGGCTCGGTCATGTTTTAAAAGTGCCTGCCCATCGTCTGCATTTCCGTGCTCTGTTCTCACGTGTTGGACAGGGCTAGAAGAAACGACGTGGCGGTCGGGTCATACCTTAGCGTAGAAGTATCAAGAAGCCAGCATCAGCATTGACTTCGGTTGGCGCTTTCGGCCTCTCTGGTTGGGGCCCAAGGGACGGGGATTGTTGCTGGTAGAGACGTTGAGGGACATGGCCGAGAATAGAAGCCAGTGGCGCGAAAGATGTGCGGTCTCTCTGTGAAACTCTCGCGCCCCGTAATCACAGAAATGTCATCCCAGCAAACAAAGTGAAAATGAAAACATCAAAAGTGTGCGGTGTAAAGCAACAAAGAATCACTCTTTTCTCTCACTAGTAGTCCGTTTCACTGCATTGTCCTCTCCTTCTATTCTTGTAATTGTTGCGCTAGTACCTTGCCCGATCTCATGCTTGCTCATGAGTGCGGTGGGAGGAGTACGCACCATAACCTTAAGGGCCCACTGCTATATTGAGAATAGCCGGCAACCAAACCCTGAGACTTGGAGTGGATAATCACCTAAGATCCCAATGGGTCAGGTGTAGATGTCAGTGGATTACTGTCTACAACCAAAGTGACCGGCGATGGCGAGATTCAAACCTCTGACCTCTGACTGTAATCAAACCACTGGACCACCAGCTGTTGGCCTGGCATCTGTAGTTTGTGTTTCGACTGGCTGCAATGCCGCCGGTGTGAGGGAAACTCCTGAGCTTCTCAGACTTCAAAGAGGTCTCATGGTAGGAAAAAATGTAGGATAGTAATCCGAAAATTGAGAAAAGTTGCCATAAATCTTTGATTGCCGTTGTGGAAGACGTGTTTTGCAAAGCAAATGCAAATTGAAATTGGGAGTATTCGTCGATGATCGCTGTTATGTCTGAGTTTACAACCGCTATTCATTCGTACGCGGTTCAGGCACACGATCGCTCGTGTTATGAGTACACACGCACCATCGTTACGTGCGACCAAAGATCACCTCACGAACTAACGAATCACATCGCTACTCGGACACTCATCGATTGTATTGATTGTACAATTCCCCGTTCAATTCGTACTACAGCTTTTACGTTTTCGTGCGTCCGTTCGATTGGTGTGTGCTGCGTACAAAACGCGCTGTTCTGCTGCCAATCTGCTTACTTTTGAACACAACAGTTGCAGAAAGGTACTTATTGTGTGCATCAAGGTTACGTTCGTATGAAATACATATCCGATCTTTCGAAAAGGTTGGGTTGCCTTGATCGATGGTCTATTGGGAGATTCAATGAATCTAGGTTTGAGCTGTGCGCATGCTTGACATTGGAAAATCATACACCTGACTTCATCTAAGGAGTGCGGCGAGTTCTGCAGCCCCTACGAAGACTTACGTTAAGTGTATGTCTTGTTAGGATTCGTGATTCTTTATACTCATTTTCTGTCGGAATCGACTGGTGTGCATAGAGAAGGCGCAGAGATTCGGTTTGGATCCAGGATCTTATGAAACGACAAAATAGGCCACAACTTACTGGAGTTAACGGTTTATTTTGGTCTTAGATCGTGCATCGCAAAAAAATGAAAGTACTGCGGATTGGTTTTACGGTCCATTGTTTAGAACGAATGGATTTTATGTGTTGTTTGTCAAGCGTACTATTTATTCTATATCTGTCTGATTGCTCTACAGACCTATAGAAAAATACTGAGGGAAGATGTACGCGATCGTCTGTGTTGTATGTCACTACAAATGAGCCAAGAAAGAACGTCATTACAAAGCTCAGATGACCAGTCATCGGAATCGGTAATTTGACCGTTGCATCCTCCTTAAATCGATCTAGCTTTTCTCCATCGCTACATTCACGGCTTTCACCACTAATGCAATCGTAATAGGTTGTTTCAAACCAGTAAATAATCACCTTTCCTCTCCATAGTCGCGGTCTAGGCTGCCACAATCAGAGAGTTCATGTATTTGCTTCCCTTGTAGATTTGTCAGGTACTTTTTTGACTAACGGTCATAGTCGCACTAAACTACATACGAGTCACTGTTATTTGATTGCGCTGCCTGGTACCAAAAGTGTTAGTCAGACCAGAAACTTGCGAAAGTCACTCTCATAAAAGTCCCTGTACTTTCCATAGTGTGTAATACTTTATGACCGGCCGTTTCGCGTGAGGCTTGATGAACAAGTACCATTTGTAAGTTAGTTGCTCTTGTTTAGCAAAACTTGGATTCTGAAGTTAGGCGTTGTCAGTGGAACAAGAATTTCAGTTTACAGTTATTTATCAGGTCGATCCTTGCGTATCTTTCTGCACTTTCTGTGTCAGACAAAGCCCGTTTAGTCATACAAAGTTGCTGTTTATTGGAGCGGATAAATTGCGGGTAGCAACGAAAGGAAACTCACCATTGACGTTAATATCGTGAATTGTTTCCTCTGTAAATAAAGCTGAGTCTGATCTTGCAGTGATCCTTCGTCTGTGACTTCCACGAAAAGTAGGTTGTGTCAAGACAATTAGTTCATCTTCCATTGAGATTTATCGGCACGCTCTTGGAAACCACTTTGTTGTTTTGCAAGATCTGAGCTGTTGAATCTTCCTTGAATGCCAAGTACAGGTATCCGGGCAAACTTTTTTATTTTTACTATATGCTTGGGCATGAGTACAGCATAAGGCGTATATTCCATAAACACAATGGCCCACTGCACTATTAACGATAACTGGAGACTGGACCTTGAGACTTGGAGTAGAGAACCACACAAGGTCCCAATAGGTCTAAGGATCTTAATGCGGCTTCAGGGCTGGGTCGGTCCAATACTTCTCTGATAGATCAACAATCAATCAGATGGTTTGTGTATGAAAGGAGTAGACCGAATCGGAGGCTTCAGTCAACTGATAAATGGAGTACAGTGCTACAACAAAAGGGGAGATAGATGTGTATACACATGATACATGAAATGACGAGTAAAAGGAAAACTCACAGGTGGATCAAAGTTCCAGTCCGTAACATTCAGCCTGCCAATAATAGACTGGGTTTGTTAGAATCATATAATGTGTGAATGATTCTGATGGATGATAGAAGTGGTTCATATTGTTTAACTTCACTATGTGTGTATGCGAGAGTTTGTGAGCGAAAATGGTCAAGTATAGATGATGTGATTGCACATAGAATTATACTTTTCTGTTTCTCAACGGGTATGGGTGGACTCGTTTCTATTTCTGAATCAAAGTTCCGACAGAGTTTTGTGTGGTATCTGGGTCGTGTAAATCCAGTGGTCCCCGGGGAATTTTTTTAAATCTATATGCCCTTCATCCTTCACATCCCAATTATAAATAGATACGAACAGCCACAATGAGTCCTGACTAAGAATTTGTAACTCTTTGCAAGGGTAATAACTTGGGGACAGGGGAGAATAAAAGACCGATTCTCAGACCTGGGGGTTTCCTTCACTTAACTGCTTTCAACGTCCGCACACTTTTCCCAACGGGGCAACAAGCTGCTCTAACTAGAACTCTTGAAACCTCTAAAGTAGATGTGTATTATTTCTCTGAAACACGCATACGAGACCCAACTTCAGCGCAAGCTCATTGCTGCCCAGATACAAGCTTGTCTTCTCGCTTCACTCTTCGCGTGTCGGATAATCCGATGCCTAGTGCTCGTGGTCAAGCTGGCGTTGGCATCCCTATGAGCATGAAAAAGCTGAACGTGCACTGCTAGACTGGATCCCAGTCAGCAGTCGTCTGTGTGCGGTTCGATTGAATGGCTCTGTGCATGTCAACAGTAATAAACAAGCGTCGATGCGTTTGTCGTTTTTGTGTATGCCCAAACTGACTGCATCCCTCCTGAGGTTAAAGACGAATTCTACCAAGTTTCGTCTTGACTACTCCACAGCGTGTGCTGTACGGATATCTCGGTTGTTTCTGGTGATTTCAATGCTCAAGCTGAAAGCCTAGACGGGACGACGAGGCATATAGGAAGCCGATTTGGCAATTCAGCCGATCGAACCGATGACGGTGACCAACTCATTCAACTATGTTCCTACCATAGACTATTCCTAGCGGGTAGAAGTTTTTTTGCACAAAAAGCGGCACCGACTAATTTGGCGTTTTCCTGCGCATTCACAGCGTTGGACCCAGATCGGCCATATTGTCATCGGTTACAGCTCGCGCGGATTAGTTAAAGACTGTCGATCATTTTGGTCCACGTCTGCGGACACTGATCACGCTCTTGTCCGGGCGCGTTTCAGCCTGCGTCTTATCGGTAGCCGAAATAACAAAAAAGCCCACCGTCCCTTCAAAACTGATGCTGGATAATAACTATCGATCTGCTTTCTAGGCAGAAATATCCGCCAGGTTATCGATACAGTGAAGTACCCAGGATCCGGCAGAGAGATGGGCAGAGATCAAGCAGGCCCTATTTGAAGCTGCTAATACTACCCAAGGTCCAACAACCAGACACACAAAAACGATGAATACTTACGTCCTCAGTTGCGCAGTTAGATACACGCAGGTCGATTCCTCCGGATTCCAGATATGATGATGCACGGGGATGCCTCAGACGTTAACTGATTCAGGGTCAGAGAAATGACTGTGAGCAGTAGTGGATTGCAAAATGAAGGAGGAAGGAAAATGTTGCGGTGGTTGGCAACAGCCTCAACCTTTTCCGTCTAAATAGAAATATCAATGCACAAAAGTCGGGCGTTAGCAAACTGATCAAAGGATCAAACAGCTTACTGATTCAGACTCAGGAGCGTCGTCTAGTTTGTTGGGCGGAGCATTTCGAGAAACAGTTTCATTCTTTTGTAAAATCAGTCTTGGGGAAGGTTAAGCTTGGTGACTGAAACGTCGACAACCTAACAACGATTTCGACTATGCTGTGTTATTGAACAATACAATTTTACCAATTCAGCCGGCCTTTATCCACAACAGGTTTGCTAACTAGCACGATGGTTACAGTTACAATCGCAGATACCGGTCCTCCGTCAGAAGCGGAGGTTCTCAATGAAATAAGATACCTTAAGCGACTTAAGACTACCGGACCAGATGGGTTACCTCCATTTGTTTTCAAAGACTATGACTCAGCATTGCTCAACAAAACTCCTCAGTTTGATATGAGAGAGGAAACAAGTTCGAAGGAGTTGGTGTGAGTCGGTGGTCGCACCGATTTGCAATAAAAGCGGCAGTCACACCTGTGAAAACCACAGAGAAATAAGTCTGGTTGGCACCGCAGAACTGGGCCGAAAAATTTCGGAAGGACATGCAATGTCTTTTTGGTGACTGTGCAACATGCGCGTCGTGATGGTCTGACTACTTCTGTCGAGGAGCGTTTTCACGTTCGAGCAAGCGATGTAAATGTGCCTTCGTAGACTGAGGTTCCCAGCTAGCATATTTAACACCTCAGCAGCTGGGATAATACGAGGTACATCGCTTTCCCGGGGACGCCAAAGCATGATTATTGTGTACTGTAGCGGCAAAATCCACGAAGAGTCTTGGAAATAGTGTACGAAATGCCCTTCGCAGCTTCACTTGGATTTTGTTCTGAGTTAGTTGCACCTCCAGCCCTCGCACAACCGGATGCCTCTTGTCGGGTAACAGAAAGTTCGTGTTTCGGGAGCCGATGACCGATCGAGCGGTTCATGTGCCTTTTGGATAGTGGTCTACCAATTCGAGACGTCCAGCTCACCCACTGTGATCTTGGTGCAGGTTTTCCGGTGGCTCTTTAGTAGCTCGTTCGCCATTTGATAGTGGCTATGACGTAGGTATCCATGCAACCCTGTTGGTTGGACAATTTTTCTTTTTGACCGTTTGATCAAGCAGGAGACCTCGTCCGCGCATTCATGACAAACTATGTTCGCATGCTGAGCACCGTCTCACTGAAGCTTTTAGGCCTTGAATACCCTTCAACTTGGTTCAGTCCGCTTGTCGAGTGGTTTACTAAGGTGTGGCCGCTGATGCGTGCTTCAATTTCGTGGAGCCACAAGTGAGAATTTGGGTAACCGATAGAGACCAAGGTGAAGGAAGATGCCCCAAAGGTCATGACAGTCCACCAACTCAGAGGTGCTACTCCTCCCACTCACCCCATATATAATACACCATTGCATATGAGCACCAGCTCTTTTATCCAGTTTTGTGCAAGTTGCTTTTTTTCCCTTTTTCCTCTTATTTCTCAGATTGTCGGCATTGGCTATCTGTAACTCCTGGCGGTTGTTTCGTTTTTTTATTTAGGTTAGCGTACCATTTTTAGCCGACCGCCGGTAATGGACATTTTCCTTCTCTGTTTGTTTATTGCTATATAATATGCAATAGCTAGAAACGCAGTTAGACGGCTACCATTGCAGCGTTGTAAGCTTTTTACGATCGTTGATAACCCCATTTTCAGGGAAAAATTCATCGACGGTAATCCATCCACCCGGAGTGATAAGAGAATTATTCGCTCCGGCATGATGATCCGTTATCGTACTATCCCACCCAACACAGGTCGGAGTTTTCACGTCTTTCAGGTTGAGTAATGCAAGCGTAATTTGACTTGCTTTCAACTCGTTCATTATTATTGTGCGTTCCTTACTTATGAAAAGACTTTAATCTAGAGGAAACGTTCACAGTACATTTTGGGATTTTCAGTCAGACTCACTCATTTTAGTGCAATTTTGTGCTACAATCAGTTTTTTCCACTACTTGAGTATACAGCTGATTGTTCAACGTTTACCTTTCGACTAATATCACCGTATTCGTACCCACGCTGGTTTATATCAGCTGAGGCACCTCCCACAACTTTTGCTCTCACTGGGCTTCCACTCAGCCACCTTTGCTGCCTTGCGGACATGTTCTTGTCACATATATTATTTATTCATTATATTATCATATTCATTTTGCCTCCTTTATATTTAGTATACAACAAGGCACAGAAAGGCAGTATCCATCCGCCATCTCCCATAAACCGCACGAATACAAAGAATTCCATACTGCTTTGGTAAAATCACTTACCACCTTGCTCGGTGACATTGGGAACGCGGAGCGTATTTCGTTATCACGGGGCGAGTCATTGATTTTACCCATCTTCAAGAACAGAATACGCAATGATTGTAGTAATCATCGTGGGATCAGTTTAATTCCGATAATTACCAAGGTATTAGCCTCGATTTTTCTGCACCGTCTTACACCGGCTCGCGAGAGAAACGCCCGCGAACAGCAGACCGAGTTCCTCCCAGGTCGAGGATGCATCGACCAGATTTTAATCTTCGCCGATTAATCGAATTGCGTCACACATACTATCGACCGACAATAGTAGTTTTCCTCGACTTGAAAGGCTCCTTCGATTCCGTTAACCGAACAGCGTTTGTCAATGCTCTTCACAGAAGTTCGTGAATCTACTGAGATCATTGTATTCTCATACTTCTGGCCGCGCAAGGGCCTACGTTGAATGATCCAATCCGTTAGACACCACCAGTGGTGTTTGACAAGAGTGTCCCTTTTCTCTTTTTCTGTTTAACATCGTCATGGGCGAGATAATAGAGTATGCTTTGCAAAATCTTCAGGATGTAGACGTCGAACTGGCATATAGTAAAAAGCTATGTCACCTAGACTACGCCGGTGACCTTGTCTCTTTGTTCGAATGTACGGAACATGCATAACGTGCACCTCCAGTGTGAAGTAATGCTACAACACGACGTCAGCGGTTCCGAGCTTGACGCTCGATGGGGAGGTACTAATTATTGTCGACCACTTCATTTACCTCGGAAGCTGTGTAATGACGAATGGAAGCACGGTAGTAGGGATCAGCGCGCGTATATCCAAAGCTCAAGCGGGGTACGATGGACTGAAACACTTGTGGCGCCGACCTGATATTTCGCTGAAGTTGAAAGATCGTTTGTATTGGGCTGCGTAACGATGCGCCCAGTTCTGTTATATGGTTGCAAGACTTGGAGTCTGTGTGCTGAAGATGTTCGTCACTTTGAGGATTTCGGCTGTTGATATTTAAGTAGTATCACTAAGACTGGATGGAATGACCGAGTGAGCAACGCTGCCGTTAGAAATGGTGTATTAAGTACCAGTTCAGAGAATGTTCTATCCAGCTTAGTAGACTTCGTTGGTTGGGGCACGTGTTGCACATACCAAACACACGTCTACCTTACCGTGCCCTGTTTTCCGTTCCTTCTCGTAAGTCGAGGAAGTCACATGGAGGTTAACAGTTGACGCGGCAGCGGGGAACGAGAGAATGTACAACGAAATTAGGAAAATTAGGTACATCACTTCTTCGTGGTTGGGGTCCAAAAGATCCCTCAACCGGTTGGCTGGAGACACTGAAGGATATGACAGCGAACCGTGAACAGTGGTGATCGTGTTGTCACTTTTTGTCGATTCAGAATGATTGATCAATGTGTGTTTGTACAGTTAGACTGTGTATTCCGTGTGTTGGCTACTAGGGCGTTCCTTTCCTTTCCCATCCCTATAGGCCCACTCACCATCCACCTTGTATATTCATTCTTTCCATTGTTATGTGCGGCACGGTGAGAAAGGCATTGATCAATGGGGCTCGCCCTGCTGTTTAACGCTGTACGATGATGTTGATATCTGAGCAAATTCTTCCCTTCCTTATGTCGTTATTTACAAAGGATTGCCAGTTTGATAAATGTCTCATCGTACGTTCGTCTGTAGACCCAAAGTCCCACCGACCAGATGTAACAAAATCGTTGATGAGGTTTTTTCGGAATACAGAAATTCTCTGTTTTCGCTGATTATGATACCGATCATGACAAAGGATTCTGTTCACCCTCAATTACACTTCGCATGTCACTCATTCGCATCAGTGTGTGGATTGCGCTTAGCACTTTGTCCACTTAATTCCAATCGAATCTAATCAATTGCATGAAGCGCCAAAATTTGAAATTTCTAAGATAGATTTGTTATTTAGCAACGCACAACTTTTTCCACTTTCAGCTGGGACGTCAGGAAAATATCGGGAATTTGTTGGATGAGGTGCTCCGGGGTACTCTGAAGCATGACGTTGAGTTTACTCCTTTGCCAGGTAGGATCGTTGTTTATTTTTCCAGTCGTTATTAACATCCTACTGCAAACAGACAATTTTGTCCTGATCGATGAAATCATCCTAATTCCCGAATTCGCCAGTCTTAATTGCACGTATGAGGACATTGTTGAGTTGGTACATGGGGACCCAAAATTACGTTTCAGTATCCGTGGCTCGAAAGTGCGTCTGAAACCGCCGGAATTGAATGTGAGTATCGGAGGTTTTCTTTCATCCTTCCTCTTTTCTCCACACCCCACGTATTTTATCTTGGATGATTAAACGTACTTTTGCCCTGTCATCGCAGAAAGATCGGGATGTGATTATTTCAAAGAAACTCTCCTGGATTTTGAGACATGGTGCGGAAAAAGTTGGTCTCACCTATGGTCATGGTATGTTTGATGGATCATCGTGATCTTTGCTTGACTCGTTCCTTCTGTTCAGGCGGTTTCCTCTATCTGGATGATGTGCTTCGACTGCGGGACTTCAACGGTATCACGGAAGCAGACGTGCAACGGGTGGTCGAGAATAACAATAAACAAAGGTTTGAACTTTCCGTGGATGACGCGAGTGGTAGACAACAAATTCGCGCCTTTCAGGGACACAGTGTGAAGGTGAGTCGGTCAAATCGTTGCGTTTCTGTGACGTTTACTCTGCTGCGTCTGATTCAAACAGTAGAAATCCTTCAGTAAAATCACTAAATATCGCACGATTTTGATCTCATCGCTGGGTTAAATCATATTTCTTGATGCGCTACCACGTAGGACTTTTTCGTTGATAAATCAAAGTCAAATCTAACTCGCCTGAGGTCAAACGAACGCACTTTTGCAAATTGTACGAAATTCGCGGTATATGTTTATCAACTTTCGATCGCCTAGGTGAATCCAGGTCATGTGACTTGTTACCCATTTTTGTGTTAAGCTTTATGGCGCAAAGGTTACAAGACAACAACACCCAGAATTCAAAATAATCATTAATTTTCACACTACTACTATTGCCATTATTTCAACCTCTGTGGTACCAAACGGTGTTTTGGCGCAGATATAATAATCAGATCATGGTGCTGATGTATGTCGGTAGCCAAAAAGGACTACATGTTTCAGTTTCGTTGTTTCTTCCCTTACGGAAGTATTTGCCATACACTTGCGATAAAAACCACAACTTTAAGTCTGACACTAACCGACAAATAAGGTTAGATTATCACTTGGCAAGTTGTTCTACTATGCACGAAGAGGAAGTGTAGTTTAGTTTAGCCCATTGGTAACAAGATTCATCTTATGTACAAATGGTGAACGATTCTACCGTCCTTTATGATTTATTTTCATCCACATTCTTTCCCCTCTAGCTGGTAATTCGTAACCTGTCAGTATACTTACCGCCTTTTTTAATGCGGGCGCTGAATATTCGCATTCACACGGATATAGTTAGCAACTGACGAACAGTCCACGGATACAGTGAACATGAGAGTGCCAATTCCGTTGGTCACCAATTATTTTTATGGGACTTATATGATTCGTCACTTTTTGTTCCAACTGAGAGAACCGTGCGGTCGGCTGAATCGATTGGAATGCGGCACTCGATTCAGTCGACCGCACCGTTCTCTAGTACTGCTTCTCATTGAAGGATATGCCACAGAAATTCGTTTTTCTTTTCTAATGCGTGTGTGTGAACAACTGAAGCCGAATTCGTGCTTATGATCTTTCACCCGAGTTCACCACGGAAAGTGGTGTTCGTCAGGTTGCCCTCTATCGCGCTTCTCCGTCAATTTAGTAGTTGAAGTGTTTCTTGAGATGGCCTCATTCCCGAGTGAGAGTAGCGGTTCATCACGACGAGACTGCACCTTGACGTGGTGTGATGGCTTGCGCGCCTCTACGACCCAAAGAGCTATACAGGATGGCTTCCTTAAGCCGGAGATGCAATCATACCTGACAGGTCAATGGGTAGAGGTCAGACAAAGTCCAGTCTCCTGGTCCTCCAGGTTGGGGGTTGATTTGAGCTGGCAACTCAGTCGGAAAAACCAGTGGAAGAATAATTGATCCAAGCAAATGGGCTTCCACTAAGCCATCCCGCTGCCTTGCGGATAGGTTCTTGTCAGAACTAAAGGCTTTGGATGAGGACCCTAATCGTTCTCCTGCTTTGTAGTTGGACACCCTAGCAGTACCCGTCCAACATCTCCCATGAACTGCACGAATACAAAGAATTCCATACTGCATCGGTCGTCGCGCAGGCTAATCAGGACCGCGCTGCCCATTGCATCGAGCGGGGTGGGTAGTGATAAGTGTGCTACTGCTCAGAGTTCCCTCTCTGTTATTCAACCTTTGTCTTCTGTCCCTAACCATCCCTCTTTGCCCCATCTATCCACCCATAATGCTCCCACTGATAACACGGTCGATACTCGCAACGATTCACTGTCAAACAGTGTCGGGAATAATCCTCTGTCTGGTAACTCACATTTTCTCAAGCCTCGTCAGCCTCTGAATCTCGGCTCCTTCAACGTGCGTACACTCATGCAGGCCGGTCAGCAGGCGTGCCTAGCCCTCACAATGAACTCTCTGAAGATTGATGTTTGCTGCTTAAGCGAAACGCGTATCCAGGATTCGAGCAGTGTAATTCAACTAACTGCTCCTGGTATCTCATCGAGGTATATTCTGCGCACCTCAGGAGACGAAGCAGCTAGAGCTGTGGGTCAACGTGGTGTAGGAATAGTCTTGACTGACAAGGCTGAGGCTGCCCTATTAGACTGGATCCCTGTTAACAGTCGTTTATGTGCTGTGAGACTCCAAGGGTCAGTCGGCGTTCGAAAGGATAGTTGTGTTAAACGCAATTTGTTCGTGATCTCGGCGTACGCCCCAACGGACTGCAGCTCAGACTTGCAGAAAGATGAGTTCTATGATGCCCTCGCCACTCTCGTTCGCAGCAGTAAAAGTTCCGACATTGTAGTGCTAGCTGGTGACTTCAATGCACAAGTTGGCAAACTTAGTGCGTCAGAAGCCTGTTCAGGTGGGCGTTGTGCTTTACCCGCTGAGCGCACAGATAACGGGGATAGGCTTCTCCAATTTTGTGCAGACAATCGATTGTTCTTGTCTAGCACAAATTTCCGACACAGCTCGCGTCGCACAGCGACATGGCGCTCTAACTCTACAGGTACTTTGAGTCAAATTGACCATATCGCCGTAAGCTACCGATGGCGCAGTTCTGTTCAGAACTGTAGATCTTACTGGTCCACGTACATAGAGTCGGACCATGCATTAGTTTTAATGCGATTATCTCTCCAACTCCATGGCCATCGTCGCAAACCGCAAACCGGATTAGCCGTGCAACGTTTGTGTGATCCAGACGTTTGCACCCGGTATGAGCAGAAGTTAGCACATGAGCTAGGATCCACGGAGAACAGTGATTTAGACGAGCATTGGGCTCATATGAAACAAGCGATGCACTTTGCAGCAGGTTTCGCCTGTGGTCCTCGATCCGTTGTCCATCAAAGACACTGGATCTCGCAAGAGTCGCTGAGTATAATGGAGCAAAAGTGTCAGCTTTCGAACCGTAAGGAGATGAATAAGATGCGGAGAAAGCTGCAAAGACAAGTTACGCGAAGCCTTAAGAAGGATCGCGAAAATTGGTGGGTCAATGTAGCCGAAGAAATGGAAGTGGCAGCTGCTTCAGGTAACAGTCAAAGACTGTTCAAACTTATTCGTGACACAGGCCGACGGCGAACTCAGGTCAGTGAAACGATTTGCAATAGGAATGGAGAACCCATCCATAACAAACAGCAAAGGCTTGACCGATGGGCCGAGTACTTCAAGGAACAGTTTAGCTGGCCGCACGCTAGTGTAGTTACTCCCGTGTCAACAACTGTGACTTCTTGGGTGGTATCACTTGAGCCCCCATCAGAAGTAGAAGTAGAGTCATGTATTCGATTACTAAGGCGGGGGAAAGCGGCAGGTCCCGACGAACTTCCTCCAGTTCTTTTCAAACTGGGTGGTGAGGCGTTGATAAAATCACTAACCGCCTTGCTCCGTGAAATTTGGAACGCGGAGCGTATTCCGTTAATATGGAGCGAGTCATTGATTGTTCCCATCTTCAAGAAGGGAATACGCAATGACTGCAGTAATCATCGTGGGATTAGCTTAATCCCGATAGTCACCAAAGTATTAGCTTCGATTTTGCTGCACCGTCTTACACCGGCTCGCGAGAGGAATGTCCGCGAACAGCAGGCTGGATTCCGCCCAGGTCGAGGATGCATCGACCAGATTTTTACTCTTCGCCGACTACTTGAAACGCGTCACACGCACCGCCGACGAACGATAATGCTTTTCTTAGACCTGAAAGACGCCTTAGATTCAGTTGATCGAACATCGCTTTTCAGTACTCTTCATCGAAAGAGATGCCCCAGAAGTTCGTGAACCTAATGAGATCATTGTATTCTCATACTTCTGACCGCGTTAGGGTTTACGGTGAACTATCCGGTCGGTTCGAAACGACCAGTGGTGTTCGGCAGGGATGCCCTTTGTCTCCATTCCTTTTTTAACTTCGTCATGGACGAAATAATGGAGAGTGCTTTGCAAAATCTTCAGAATGTTGGCGTCGAACTAGGAGATAGTGAAAAGCTATGTGACCTAGATTACGCAGACGACGTTGTCTGCTTGTTCGAATGCACGGAACATGCTCAGCGTGCACTAGATAATCTCGCAAGAGCTGTAGCTCCATTCGGCATGCGTTTTGCACCTTCAAAGTGCAAGGTGATGTTACAAGACTGGACGTCAACGATTCCGAGCTTGATGCTCGATGGGGAGGTGCTGGCAGTTGTCGATCACTTCACCTACCTCGGTAGCTGCGTGACGACGGATAGGAGCACAGTAGTAGAGGTGAGTACGCGGATATCCAAAGCTCGAGCGGCGTACGCTGGACTGAAGCACTTGTGGCGCCGATCCGATATTTCACTGAAGTTGAAAGGTCGTGTATACTGCGCCACTGTGCGTTCAGTTTTGTTGTATGGTTGCGAAACTTGGAGTCTGCGTGCTGAAGATATTCGTCGTCTTGAGGTTTTCGACCATCGATGTTTACGTAGTATCGCTAGGATTGGGTGGAATAGCCGAGTAAGCAACGATGAGGTCAGAAAGCGAGTATTGGGGACTAATTCAGAGAACGTTTTGTCACAGCGTATCCAACTTAGTAGACTTCGTTGGTTGGGACACGTGTTGCGTATGGCAAACACACGTCTACCGTACCGTGTCCTATTCTCCGCCCCTCCCAGGGAGTGGAAGAGACCACGTGGAGGTCAACAGATGACGTGGCAGCGAGGAATGAGAAAATGTACAGCAGACTTAGGAAAAGTAGGTGCTTCACGTCTTCGTGGTTGGGGTCCAAAAGATCCGTCTACCAGTTGGCTGGAGACACTGAAGGATATGGCTGCGAACCGCGAGCAGTGGTGATCGTGTTGTCACTTTCTATCGAATCAGAATGTTTGATCGGTGTACGTTTGTACAGTTAGACTGTGTATTCCGTGTGTTGGCTACTAGGGCATTCTTTTCTTTTCCCACCCATGTAGGTCCACTCCCTGTCCATCTTGTATATTCATACTTTCTAATTCAACGTGCAACATGGTGAGAAAGGCAGTGGTCAGTGGGGCTTGCCCTACTGTTTAACGCTGTACGATGATGATGATGATGATGTAGCGGTATCGACTTGTACTCAGGAAGTGAACTGTCTAACTTGGAATATGCAGATGATATTGTCCTTGTAAATGGAGATTGAAGTAAGTTTGCAAGCGTTGCTAAATAACCTAAACAACTGTGCAGTGATGTTTAGGGTGCATTTTACACCTTCGGCGTGTGAAGCGCTGCTGCAAGACTGGGTTAGCACTGCACCAAGTTTTGTCTTGTCAGAGAAACCTCTAGATGAAGTAGATACGTTTTGTTATCTCTTCAGTTACATCTCGCCAGATTGGATGAAGTGTCATCGCATGCACAGAAGGCCGGATTGGCTTTTGCAACCTCAGTCATCTGTGGCGCCGGCGTGACATCCGATTGTCTGTCTAGGGTTGCGTGTACAGTCTGCAAAAATACTCGCGATCACTTCAATTCGGTTGAATTCCAGTGTATACTACTGATACTACTCTCGCTAAACAACAGTGTCTGTTGTTTATTTTTGGCTACTGAGAGTAGTCTCAGTTGTATAAACTAGAGTTCGACCACATTTCAGGATTTCGACCGAATTGAAGTGATCTTGAATTTTTGGACAGACTATGCACTGCGACTGTCAGATCGCCTCTAGTATGCGGCTCAGAAACGTGGCTGTTAAGTGTAGGAGATGGAGATAGGCGAATACTTTCGGTGTTTATGCATCGATTTCTTCGTAGCATTGCTCGAATACGGTGGGAACACCGTATCCGCAATGTTGAGGTTAGACGTAGGGTGTTGGGGACCAGTGGCCAGTCCCAAAACAAGTACTGAATCTCAACAGGTTGAGATGGCTGGGACAGACTTCCTCGGCGTACACTGTTGTCTGAGGTGGGAAGTGGTTTGAAGGTGGGTCGAGGTAGTCAGTCCATGACATGGCAAAACGGTATGAAAGCATTGACCAGTGGACTTGGTCGAGTAAGACGTTTGAGACTTCCAGGTTGGGGTCCACGAGACCCGCCTTCTAAATGGTTGGAAACAATGGGTGATATGGCTAGATGTTACGGCCAATGGCGTAGTTGCATCCGAGTTCGTTTTTTGTCTTCGTGATTTCCACCTATTACCTTATTTTCTGCTCTTTTTCACCTTATGCTTCTATTTATTTTACCATCGACTCGACGATGCTGCGAGGTGGCAAACAAAACTAGCACACAGAAATGCAAGGTTAATGTTTGAATGAACTGAACTGATGTTCCAATTTTATGGTGTCGTAGAAAAGGTCTCACCAAGCTTTTCACAATACAGGCTGATTTTTTGTCAACCTGGAGACGCTACAAAGTCTATTTGTTGGGAGGAATCGGTATAGAATGTCAGCAAATAAAAACATGCAATGCGACTACGATTTCCTGTTTGTCTTGCTATCATTTACCTACTTCTGATAAAACTCTCGTTAAAAATTTCTTATTAATCCATTTCACAGCATCGTCTTTTGTGGGTCGAACATATTCTACATAGACCTAACTAGTGCCTTACAAGCAAATTTGACCATGCGTATTCTGATTTCTATTCCACGCAACTTTCTTCAGTGCTGAGATTCCAACCCCGCTCTTCAAAAACATACATATGATCATCATCCGTAGTTTGCACTTAATTTCCCAGAGTGAATAATTTCTTTCATGCACCATTCTAAAAACGTATTTTCTGTTTACCGTGTTTTGTTACAATACTTGCGGTGGACATCTACCCAGGTTGAGGGCCTCGATCTGATTCCGATCACCGATGCATCCGAGTATCCGTTGGTTGTTCACGGGACGTATTGGCGTAATTGGGATCGAATCAGACAAGGTGGACTATCCCGGATGAACCGGACACATATTCACTTTGCCCCGGGTGAGATCGGCGAATCCGGAGTGATCAGTGGGATGCGGAACAGTGTGGAAGTTTTAATCTATGTGGATTTGGCTGCCGCACTCAGAGACGGATACAGATTTTTCCTATCCCCGAACCGGGTTATCCTGACCGAGGGAAATGCAGACGGATATTTGCCATCAAAATATTTTACTAAAGTCTTTCAGTGTCAACCACGTGAGTTGTAAACTTCGCCCATAAGACATTGCTTGTACATGTGCTGTTTGTGTGTGTAACGCTTTTCAGGGTTTAGTTTATTTATCTGATGGTCCTCTGATGCGGTAAAAATTTCACGTTGAATGCTTCTCACCAGTAACAATATTAGTGATATAGTTGCTTATGATCGCCCCATAGATTTTTCCCCCTCACCAAAAAGTCACTGATGTAGATTGGGGAACATCACAATCTGTTTGTGATTGGTTATGTGGTCAAACAACCGAAGACGTTGCCGTCGATGCCGTTGATTTTCATCGTCGAGCAATCATTTTCCAGCTTCCATGCTGCATCTTGTGCGGTTCTCCTCGCGAGCTTTCTTCATTGTCTGATGTCGCGACTACCGGATGCGTGACAAATGCCTGACGAACTGATAAGTTGTAGCATCAAACAGTGGGTTTGGTCTCTTTCAATAGGCTTTACTGCTACTGGTATATTGCTGCGTGATATGTGGCATAAACAGCACTAAGTGCCCATTATCTCCTCTGACGTAAGTGACAAAGATTTGTATGAAAGTGTGCGGTTTTTGATGTGAAAAAGTTATGGAAGAAACCTGTCCTATCCTCAGCTGCGTCCTTCAGATTCTATCAGACCCGAAATAGACACTACTCTGTCATGAGATTTTTCACGTGAACAGTATGTTCCCACCATTTACGCAATGTTCATCAGTTTGAGTGTTATCCCAATGTTTGTTTGCCGACTATTATCGTTTTTTTGAGCATAAAATACACGATTGCTTTAAGTGGGCGTAGCTAAAATATGCTTTCATTTATAGGCGGCTAATTCCCAAGCAGGCTACACAAATTAAAATCCGGCTTCGATGTGAGGTACTGGGAGCACAACTATGGTATTGACCTAACTCCCCCCCTCCGCAACCCCACCGACCATCTGCAGTCCTGACGAAAGGACGTGGGACTTGGTACAATACTCGATAGCTGCGAAGTGCATATTAAATTCCCGCTCTCACTCTGTTCATTCAGTTTATTGCACTCATTCAATTTTCAAGCGCATAGCTTACCTTGTTGTACTCTTACATATGTACTTTCATTGATCTCTTTTCGATAATTCTTAGTGTGCAGTCAGCGCTGGTCGTTAGTTCACGTGCTTGCTTATCTTCCTCTCGGTCAGTCTCACACACCAAAGTAGGCATTAAAGCGCTTGTTAACTATAAGTTGTTGTTTTAGAAATGATATAGCGGTATTCATCTAGGACTTGGTGGTTTACAAATCACCCCTCGTACTTTGACGTTGACCCGTGCGAAAATTAATCGAAATGATATCCGTCTCGTGACTGGTGTCGAATTGAGCATCATAATCGCCACGTTCCAAAATTTCACTTCCTAAATGATCAGTATTTTTGCCCAGGTCGACAAATGCTGTCCAATTATGGGGTTGGTAAGTATGTAGGCGTCCACTAAGTCTCATTGAGACAATAATTGGAGCCTGGGTTCTTCGAGTTTAAACCTTATCGTCGTCCCAAACGAAATCGAACTCGCAACGGTCGGACATAGCTCGCCATACTTATCTCCTTCGATGCACGTTTTGGTGCCTATTGGTACACTCACCGAGCTCCGGCTTACAGAGTTCTTTCTTTCTATGGCCTTGCAGATCGAACACATGCACCCCCGCCGGAGAGCACTGTATCGAGAGTACTGCATAATTAGTGACCGGTTATCTCTTTGATGTACCGTTGTCTAGTATAAGAAAACTGTCAGCTGGCAAAGTCTTCGAACGCATTTTCGGTGCCACGGCGTCGCACTCGCCATAAACAGTGAAGCCGATAACACAGTAATGGCTTAGAATCCGATTTCTGCAAGACTTGCTTTGGCACGTTTCAAGGGCTTCCCGCAGAACTTGACGGTGATAATGATCTGTGCTCTGATCAACGCGACGGACGACAAAAAAAACGATTTCTACAGCATTCTTCAAGACTTAATCAACTGGGTCCAGATATGGCGCATTCTGTTCATTGCCAGAGACTGGAACGCTCGGAGGAGTCAACGCGGCACATCCCGGGAAAATTCGGCCTTGGCCAACGCTGCGGGAATGGTCATCGCCTGCTGAGTTTGGCCGACTCCAACAGAATGGTTGTTTGCGGCACACGTTTCCAACACCCTAAGAAGCACTTACGAACGTCTACTCCAACGACGGTCGCACTTCGCACCAAATCACTCATATCCTAGCAAGGTCCCGTTGGGCCTTCGTCTGTGGAAGACTATAGAGCATAGCACGGCCTGGCGACGGGAAACGCAAACGACATAGACCATGTTCTTGTACGTGCACGCTTCAAAATCCATCTACCCACTCGCCTTAAGGCATCTTCACCGATCCGGCCCTGGAAATGTCAGAAAAATGTCAAGCGTTGTCACACGCAATCGCCACTCGATTACTCACAGTAACCAAAGTATCACCACATGCAAGGACGTTAGATGGTGATCAAGTCGGCGGCTAGAGAAGCTGTCTCGAAATAACAAGGGAAATCCGAAAGACTTTCAAAAGACTGGATCTTTGAGGGCATACTTTAACTGTCGGTCAGAGCACACGAAGCCCAGATATCAGAAGGTGCCGAACACCACAGACTGCAACGGGAGGCCTCACCCTCCGATACGGCTGATCGCAAGCGGCACTGGACGGAAGTCGTTGGGAAAATGTAGGTGGCAGTGGGGATCGATGACCTTGACACACTGTTCCGCCTCATTCGTAACGCGTCCGATAGGGACTGCTAGCACGAGTCGCTCCTGCGCGACGCAGCCGGTCAACTCATACTTGAGCGGAAAAGATAAATAGAACGATTGATAAAGTACTTCGATCGGTTTCTGAACCGACCGTCAGACCGCTCGACGGACCTACAACCCCAGTTCTTGCCAGGCTACACGATGTCAGCCGCGATCCGCCGAGTATAGCCGAAGTAGCCACGGTCTTCAATCAGCTAGAGAACAGAAAAGCCGATGGAGAAGACCAGAAGTCTACAGGTACTGCCTGTCGTCATTGATCGACAGACTGGACAACCCATTTGATTCCATATTGTGGGGAGAGGTCTTTCTGACTGATTTGAGTACATCTGTTCTGCTGCTCATCCCCAAGAAAGAGAACAAATTAGTGTGCGGGAACTATAGGGGCTCAGTCTGATCGACATGGCTGCAAAGATTTTCTACGTTCTGCTACTCAGCCGCTTCTGTGCTGCGAGAGACCGTTGCACCCGATCGAACCAAGAGGGTTTCCGCCGTGGCAGAGGCTGCGTGGATCAAATTTTCGCACTGAGTCGAACACCGGAGCACCGCCACAAGTTTCAGCAGCCATCCGCTGCCTGTTTCATCGACTTCTGGATAGCTTCCGACTCAGTCAACCGGAAATGTCTCTGGGTGATAATGGGATCCGATGGGATGTCCGATAAATTCACAAGGCTTCTGAGAGGATACCACTCGTCCACTAGGGCGCAAATCCTTATGTGTGGGGAAGAATCCCCGGAGTTCGCACTCACTACTGGTGTCCGGCAGGGCTACCTTCTTTCACCGGTAGTGTTTAACTACGCGATCAACTGGACAATGAGACAGGCACTGACTGACTACCCTGATATCCAGCTGAGTCAGGAGATGCGCGTCTTGTACCTAGAGTTCGCGGATGACATTGTTGTGCTAGTGGATTCCTGTGTCTCGCCTCAACCTGTCCTCGATCGAATCAGTTTCTCAAAGTCGATCAGGCTGGAAGTAAACACCACAAAACCCAAATTCATGTCAACTTTCCCAGAGCCCTTAGCCCAACTACTGTCCATCAACGATAAACTGTTCGAGTGCGTCCCATCATTCAAGTATCTTGGTTCTACGTTGCTCCCAAACAGTCAGACGTAGAATGAAGTAATACTACGAATAGGCAACGCCAAGAAAGCATTTCTCCGGCTAGGGTGGGCGTTGTGCACCCGCGGTGAAATCAGCCTCTGGTCTGAGGTGCTTAACTACTGTGCCGCTATACGCCCCGTGCTCAGCTACGGCTGCGAAACCTAGTCGTTGAGAACCGAGGATACCAGAAGACTGGAGGTGTTTGATTGCTGGTGCCTGCGATGTATTTTGAGAATAAACTGGCGCGACAGTGTACCCAACGATGAAATTAAGAGACGGTATTGTAAAATTGATGAACTCTCCATATTCATCCAGCGCCGTCGATTGCGGTAGCTGGGTATATTCTATGGTGACTGGAGACGGAACTAACGAAACAAACACTCCGTCCCGAGCCGTATCCTGGATGGCGCCGTCGCCTTGTTGGCCAGCTCAAAACCGGGATCAACACTGTCGAGGAGAATGTAGAAAACCTAGACCTACGGTCGGTCTATGGTGCCCGCCAATGGACGAAAAACTGGATCGCGATTTGCACTCAACTCGCTTATAACCGCCGCGTATGGTTAGCTGTGATCCGAGATATCCATAGAGCCGACTTATCTTCTAGCAGATGTTCTCATAAAAGTAATTTGTTTGGTTGTCTTTCGTTTGCTTCCGGCGGCGCTGCTACTCACCTAACTGGCCTCGCTGCCTCTTACTTACCGGATGCAAACGAGAGATAACCCATCTACGACCACTCATATTGCGAAGACACACAAGTACTCACTGCAACGTCCTCGCGCTGGTGACATCACCTCGGCTGGTGGATGAAACGTTTGCAGTGCCGGTACACAGTTCGGCGATCAAACCAACACCAACCTGCTGAACGCGAGCTACGAGATATAACATCATTCTCAATCCTTCTCCACTCGAACCTAGCAGGTAGTTCTTTCGGGCATTCGCACATTTATACACCATAGCTAAAAGTAACTAGGCGGAACCTCCTAAACCGATAAAACGCACAATAACTAGTAAACCGGCACCGAAAATTTGAACGTGGTACAACAAAGATTGAGCGGTAAATTCCTTTCTAAGTCCGAACAAATAAGTCACAGTCTTAATTTTTGTTTCTCCTTGTAATCTGTGCTCTAGGTTATTTTTCAAGCGGGATTTTCCAACGGATAGTGGCATAAAATCGGCCTCATCTGGTGCAGAGCTAAAGAGAACGATCTGAACAACTTAACCGGTAGGGTTGGTCACGTCAATTTTGTCGCGCCTCACGACCGGAATGTGCGATTTTCACCTAACTGTGGGTTAGAAACTAAGTAACATGGCCAAATATTACGACTGCTTGCATTTGGAGTTCTTCATGTGTTCAATTTTCCAGTTGTATTTCGGTTTGTTTCAGTTCAGGTTGGATTATGCTGAAAAATAACAACCCAGACCAAAGCACCAAAGTGCAAGGCTGTCAGAATAAAGGTATAGGGTTAATGGTTATTTAGGCTCGAATTGAACGACGTAAATGCCAAACGACCTTGGAAAAGTGAATGCACTAAAGATAACCTCTTGTTTGATAAATTCGTTCACGAACTGAACGTGGATGAACACGCAGAGGGCGCACTAAAAGTGTTAGTATAACCATATATAGTCACTAAACTTGTCCTCTTTTTCTGCAATAACTTGTGAAACGAACTACTTAGTGCGGTCCAAGTTTACAAGTTGATATGTCAACTCACTGCTATACCAAATATACACCTTTTTAAAGCATGAAATAGATAGGTCAATTTATTTCTGAAGGGTGCGAAATGTTATTAAACCCGCTCCTGGACGAATGGTGAAAACAACCATCTGATTACAAAACGCAGCAATCTTTATTGGTAATGACTGAAACACAACGTCCAGGCATGCTTCCAGTTTTATTCTGGATGGTCTCAAGTTCTGTGCTATCCCATTCATCGAAAATGGTAGATGTCAACTCGTGCAGAACGACGCAGACTCTTCCATCCGCCTAACACCGCCTCACTAACAGATTCCAGACATTTTCAATTTGGTTCAATTTCGAACTGCAACCAGTCTACAATCTTGATTTGCGGTACAATAGATACGTTCTGGTGAGATTGGCCATGTTCATGGCCGCGTCGCTGTGTTTAGATATCATGGTCCTTATTCACTTTTCCGGAATTATCGGGAGCGAAAATTCACACAGTGTTCTGGTGTATTAATCAGCCGTTTGCTTCCATTCTAAGACTGCTTGCTGAGGTTTTCCATCTTCAAAAATCGCACCCAAGACTACCACATAGCCACTGCCGAAGACTCGACGACTGAGGTCTAGCTTGCTTTTCCTGAAGTCGTACCAGTAATGCATGTTTGCATCAGGGCCGTCGAAGTTACACTTCTCACCGCTAAACACTACATCATTTCAAGTGATGTGGTTTCTGGCACATCTCGGTCTTGAAAAGGACGATCATTTGTTGCACTGACTGAACGATTACATTCAGTGGCAGGGATCTTTGCAGTTTCGGCACACTCGTAATTTGGTTCAAACCATCACGCAACAGTATTCTCATGGCCTGCTTGGAGCTTTTGCTTTGAATTCCACATTTTCTCTTATCGAAATAATTAATGGTTGGGATCCTTCAAAGCGTTACAGATATCTATTTTCGATCTGGAAATTTCCTTGGAAATCTGTAGTATGCTTATCGCCGGGTCTGCGTGTCAGTACTTTTCCTTGTTCCACTTCAGAAAGCCTTGAACCTTGCGCTATCTCTGTTTTGATAAGTGAGAGGTAGCTACTTCTAATAAAAAAAAATATAACTCGAGTGAACTTCGTTGAAGAATCACGCGGTACGTGAACACTGTTCAATAACATATCTCCGAGTATCAACAATGAGTGATGGACAACGAAGGTAGTTGCGTTTGCAAGCCAGCTCGGCGTCCTTGCCATTCGTCCGGGAGCGTGTTTAATAGAACTTCGCACTCTCTCAGGCACATTTTCAGGGTTAGGTCTATTTATCTATTTCATGATCACAGTACATGTGCACATATGATATAATGATGGGTTGACACATCGGCACGTCAACTTTGGTTACCCTAAATGGTTTGGTTCAAAGTAATCTTAGAAAAAGAGAGTGGGTTTGATCACATTTCGTGCACTATGTTTTATTAGGAATCAAACGAAAAAAATGGCTGTTCATTGATTCACTAGTAGTAATGCTCTTCAGTCAAACGATGGACCTAACACTTTTCCGAAATCGTGTAGGTACTGGTAGACCGTAATCCCCTCTGTCGTCCGGCTTGGTATCACCCCTGACCTATTTTGAACCTCCTGTGCTTATCCACTCCAAGTCTTGGTCTGGTGGCCAGTTATCCGTAATAGTGCAGTGGTCCTTTGTGCCTATGGAGTATACCCCCTCCCACTGCACTCTTACACAAGCATGTACTGAAAAAGTCATTTCTATCATATGGTGTTTGTTGCGTAATGAATGGTCAATTATGGGTCACACCAACATAAAGGACGTAACAATTCGAAACTTTCGTGCAATCCACAGAATGGCATACGCAATATCAGCACTCCGCTTTTCACTGGAAATTCATGAGAGCAGCTGTTCTATCTGGCAGGTGCAGTCGCGACCGGCGGTGGTCAAGTAGTTTAAAGCGTTCATCACTTCGACTCCCACAACCACCGGTTACTTTGGTGGTATACAGTACCCCATCGTCGCCCGACTGGGTACCACACCTGGCGTATTAGGACTTTGTGTAATTCTCCACTCTAAGTCTCGAGGTTTGGTTACCGCTTATACCTAATAGTGCAGCGACATTCCGCTTATCGGACAGATACTCTACCAGATGAGCTTTTGCGGTATGGCCAGTCGGGTGTGAATAGCGCAAGTGAATATCTCGTGATGTGCAAATCAATCCTAACGATACACAATAACTATTCCGGTTTTACTCACTGGAATATCCTCGTCGGTCACTTCCCAACAGGAAGAACAGCATACTGTTGAACGCGATACAATGGGCTTTGGGATATGTTCACTGAATGTATTTATCGGCACGAGGTGTGGATTTCCCATCATCTAAGATTCAGATTCTTTGAAGATGGTAAGTGTTGCAAATCAACCAAGTCCCTAATGAAGCTGAAATCCCACCTGCAGGATTGTTCAGGAATCGGAGCTCTAGTTTGCTAACAATGTCTTCTTTTTACTTGGAGCCATACGTAGCTGACGTCTTTTGTGGAATCGATAATTGTGTGGGTGAAGTGTTATATGTGTCTAACGCCAGTGACGGATGGGTACCGAATCATACAGTTTCGACGTGAAGCAAGGCGTTGAGAACCATTCCTGATAGCTCAACTATTTTGACAATCGAGATCCATGATGCCACATGCTGTCAAGGTTCGAGTTCCAAACGGCATCTCCGTAAGGGAGACCAGAGAAAAATTGTAGAGACCTATAGTTTAAAATCTTTTGTGCCGTACCTTGCTCAGTATTTTAACGCCAATAGGAACATCGATTATCAGGTCACAGAAAACTTTCCACAAATACACAATTCACAGGTAGAATACCTAGAAAATCGAATGAATAGGACGATATTACGTATATCACGCTCCAAAAATATTGCCGGAAATCCTTATCCTTGATCCAGAGCGAAATTATTCCGAGGCACTTTCACTCCTCGTTTAACATAAGGTAGCGGCAATTTTCAATGCGGGTAGTATCACGGGCTATGAAGACTGCATTGCAAGCCCAAAAAAGGAAGGCACGTACTTATTTCATCAGGGGATTCAAATCACGAGGCCTGTCATTTTGACGATGAGTTTGTTTCTCATGTGAGCGCTTGGTATATGGTGCGTCGTGGAAGACTCAGAAAAGTCATTTAACGTAGGAATTTTATCCGAAAATGGATGACGCTTCGTGCTATATTTCACGAGAGGTTCGTAAGTGAAGTCTCGCAATGCCACCTGTCTGTTTACTATTCACTGTAAAACCTGGGAAAGCATGCGCAACTTCAAGGTCCAGTCCACACAATTATCCGCCAGTAGCGCAGATTTAAACGTAATCGTGAAAACCTCTGTGTTCTGAAGCGAGTATTCAAAGGTCTACCTACACACGACCATTGGAGTCAAAAGTGCAAAATATGATGGCGCATAAGACAGAAAATTATTTCGTCACCAATGTGGTGGACTCTATGTCGATGAGACTGAAAAATCATGAGAAATGGGAGCAGATCGAATGCTTTATATGGTGTATGAACATTCTTTTCTTAATAATTTTTGGGTAAATTGAATGTAAAAAATCTTGTTCCATTTCCCCTAGAGGCTCATATTCCGTCATAATTGCGGCCCACTGACATTGGCGAAGATATGGTTTCGTCTGCATTTTGAGCATAGGTATTCCCCACATGCAAGCAGATCACAAGGGTTATTGTCCTAAAACCTCGCCACCACTTGCTATTTAGCGTAAATATAAAATTATATAGTTCTGCGTCAATACTGTCATGTACGAGCACAAAATTCACTTATCGGACACCCGTATGCATCATTTTCAAGAACACCTGTAAGGCCCAGTACTAGTGCGGTGGAGTTTGCATGCTACTTACTGAATAGATAAGTATTTGATTGCGCAAATCACAAGTGTGGACGGTAGTGGACGTGATTACGTCGCACAGTCTGAACGGAACAAGATGAAGAAAGGCATACAAACCAAATGATTGCATCTGCCGATCGGATTACGACTGTCTTCATTTGGATTGGACTGCTGTTATGCAACTAAGCATTGCTGTTACAGTTGGTTGATTTTTGTGACGTCTGAACTGGTGATTTTCAATAAAAAACCTATTTACCAGGCAAGTCTTCTGGACCATTACACTAGAGTCACTACCTGATTCAGAATGGGATGATTTAGCAATTTACAGAAATGTCATCTTGAAAAAAAGAAGCCAAAATTGCATATGCTATAGTTTACTTCCAGTAATATCAGCAGCGGTAAACATTTCAATTTCCCGGATGGTGGTTATGTGCGCTAACAACAACGGAAAACCGTTTTCCTCCAAGTGTTTCACACTTGGTGCTCACGGTTTGTCAGCCAGTCATGATTAGAATAAAATTATCGAATTCTGCTTCATTCCTTGTCTTCCTTGTTTTGCGGATAATCGCGGCTGCGGTCATTGTCGAAGTGGAACC
This sequence comes from Fasciola hepatica, assembly GCA_948099385.1. Lineage (NCBI taxonomy): Eukaryota > Metazoa > Platyhelminthes > Trematoda > Plagiorchiida > Fasciolidae > Fasciola > Fasciola hepatica. The sequence continues at coordinate 13,879,210 of CANUEZ040000019.1, forward strand.
GGTTTTCACCTTCGGGTAGATTTTCCAGGCTCTAAATCGAAAACCATTTCTTGTGCGAAACCATCCCTCTGTTGTGCTGTTCCCAACGATGGGCGTAATTATGATTTTAATTCGCTCAGGATTTTCCGACTATTATCTGTTCAGTTTTTTGCAGTATCAAATTACACAACTTTTTATCACATCAGATAATGGAATATATTTTGCGAATGGTTTCCACCGTCCGATTTTCAATAAATTTCCTTTCACTCGATTCATCTCACGGATTTCAGGCAGACAACTGTCCCTGACGTGATCATTATCATTGCAAGCACGATTGTCATCGTCATCATCGTCCTCTTCATTATCACCGTGCGATTTCGGTGCACTAACAACTCAACGCTAATTGCAGCACTCCATGCTACACCGCTTTTCCGGACTGGTGAACACGCAAATCCACGCTCCTCGTTTGTCCTTCGCTAACAGACCTCCTTGCTGAATTGATGAGCTTTTGTTTGTTTGCATTGTTCGTCTATCTCAGATTGTTTGTAATACACGTATACCAGTGTAGATAGATTGGTGCGAATTTAGAACAGCTATGGATCTCTCCACGTACAGTACAATCTTTTCCCAATGTGGTTCATTCTCTACCATGTTTTGTGTTTATCATATGGCCTACTATAGTACATTTTTATTATGAATGTTTTTTTCTTGTTTTGAAATCCGAACTGTTCAGTTGCAGCTGTTTGTCTTTATCTATCTTCACAATCAAACGAAGTGACCGGCTTTTTCCTGTTATGTTTTGCTGTGAATCTCAGCTTTCTGTTTTATTCCATGCTTTCGCATGAGTGCGGTGGAGGAGGCATGTACTATATGGCCTTAAAGACGCACTAAACTACTGGGGATAACTGCTAGCCATGACTGTGGGATTCGGAATGGGGAATCTCACAGGGGTCCAATAGATCAGTCATGATAACTAGCCGAACGACAGCGAATAGCTGTCTTATTACGCGCTTGTGCATGAGCGCAGAGGAAGAGGCATACCCCATAACTTTGAGGGCTCGCTGTTCTGTTAGGGATAACCGGCAACTTGATCCTGAAATTTGGAGCGGTTAACGACACGAGATCCCTATAAGTTACGGAATCCAACTGGGTTAATTATATTTTCTGTGTACCACCAATGTGGCTGGTGGTGTTTAGATTCGAACCTTGTATCTCAGGTGTAATAGTGTCTTACACCACTCAATCACCGGTGAAGCGTGTATTAAACTAGATGTCAAGAATGATGGAGAAAAATTCGGCCTCCTCTGAATCGCATGGGTTATACCCACTCTCTTAAGGCCAGTTTTGGCATTAGTTGATGAAAACAAGCCATACATATAAGATTTTATATACTTTTTGGATGAATTTTAATTGTGGTGGGAAAGTACTACTGTGGGGGTATGGGTATGAACTGGATAGGCAGCCAGTTCACGACAACAGGTTAAGGTTTGAGTGAACGGAATCACGAACCACAAGACAAAGGATCAATAAGACCAGGAAGGATTCCTGTCAAACAGTGTCTGGCCGTATCGCCAATTAACCAATGAGAGGAGACTACCCGATGCCAGCTTGAACCAGTTAGCTTGTAATGTGACGATTGGTGACAATGACTCCTGCATCCTATGCAAACTGGATATTTTCTGTTAATAAAACGAGATGCTTTGAAGCCACAAGAGTTTTCTCACGAGTCAGTGGGTGACTGCAGAATGACTATATCGAACCTGGAGTTAGGCATGGTACCACAAATACAGAAGCGGGTACCGAGGAGGGAATATTGAATAAAAACAAACCGGAAAAATATACCGGTGTAACATCAGGTTATCAAGGTAGTCTATAATCGCCTTTGGTTTTTGAATGGTTTGTGCAATTGCAGACAAAGTGCTTTATCAAATGTCAGTGGTTTTCCCTTTGATTCACACGCATGCTCTGGTTTTAGTTACTTTGAACATAACTGTGAAGTGAGGAACAGGTGGATAGGTCTATAAATAGTTGACAGATGGAAAAATATATTCAAATGTAAATGTACCGCTTGCTGCTACCGTTAGCGAAGGAGAAGCAGGTTGTCGCGGATATTTTGTCCTGTCGGTTAATTGGAATCATTCCACTCTGATGACACCAAGGGAATGTGAAAGAATGTTGCATCCTAGAAACAGAACTCTTTTCCCGAGGAGGGTCGCTGTATCTGAGATAACTGCGCAACTCTCTTCTTACTATTGTTGTATTACAGTCGTAACTTAGCCTCTCTTGCTTACAGTTTGAAATCACCAGTGTTTCTCATCAGTTTTGAAAATAAGTTGCGGTTTTTTTGTATACAGCCGCTTTGGATTTCTGAAGGGAAACAGTCGTGTGAGTTCACCTAAATGATCTGTCGGTACCAATCATCCGAAGGCAAATACCCACATAAACAACCATGTTAGATGTTGAGAGAGCTCCCATATATGGACCAGAGGGAAGCTTATTTACGCCCACATGACTACCACATCTCGGTCCGAGTTTACCGGCGTGAACAAATAATGTGTCTCACAGCGTCACAGCCTAAACAATGACATTTGTTCTGCACGCAGGCTGCAATCAGTTCTTCCAGCCATAAACCTCGCAGTTCCGTCCTCTGCTTTGGTTGATACCTCGCAGCATCGTCAAGTGGAAAAGGGCCTAAAGCAAAGTAATTGTCGGAAATCACAAAGTCGGAGAAAGAGCTCGAATTTAATTGGTCGTGGCACCCAACTATATCACAATGTTTCCAACCGTTTGGTAGGCGGGTCTCGTGGAAGTTTCAAACGTCTTACTTGACCAAGTCCACTGATCGGTGCTTTCATACCGTTTTGCCATGTCATGGACTGACCACCTCGACCTACTTTCCAACCACTACCCACCTCAGAGAACAGTGTACGCCGAGGAAGTCTGTCAGTGGACTTGCGTAATACATATCCTAACCATCTTAACTTGTTGAGATTCAGTACTTGTTTTGGGACTGGCCACTGATTCCCAACACCCTACGTCTAACCTCAACATTGCGAATACGATGTTCCTACCATATTCGAGCAATGCTACGAGGAAATCGATGCATAAACACCGATAATCTTCGCCTACCTTCTACCGTTAACGGCCGCGTTACTGAGCCGCATAAAAAACGGTTGTAACTGCTGCTGTGTAAGTGGACAACCGGATACCATGCTAGCTGAGGTAGGCAAATGCCAAATGCGCCTTCTGTGTATGCGGAAATACTCTATTCGCTATCCCACCACCTGGTGAGATGTAACTGGCTATAGACAAGGTCTTTTACCTATAGGTGGAGATTCCTGTAGACAAGGCTTGGTTTGGCACCAACCCAGTTTTGCAGCAGCAATTTACACTTTGAAGATGAAAACGCTTCCCAAACACTGCTACACTGCTGTTTAGGCTACCTAGGAAAGCTTGCAACATATCTGGATCTTCATTTAGAAGAACAAAGTCGTCCATGAATTATGACTTAGACAGATTACTTACTGAGCGAAAGCCGATGCCGCTATTCTCACACGGGGATAGGACTACCTCGAACCATTTCTATTTAAAAGTTGATTAGGAAAGATCATAGAGCTAAACCCTAGCAAACATCGTTTTTCTCTCGGTGAACTCGGGTGAAAGGTCGTCGTAAGCATGAACTCGGCATCGGCTGTTTGGATACAAGGATTAGAAAAGAGAAAGAAATTTCTCCGGGTGCGCCGTAGAACTGTGCGGTCGGCTGAATGGAGTGCCGCTTTTAGATCAAGTAAAACAAGTTTTGGGCTTATGGAGGGTGTGCGTGTGCTCTAAGATTTGTAGGACGTTAAAGGTATGGTCGACAACCTCGACCGGGTCTGAAACCAGTTTGATTCTCTCGTGTACACCTTCCACGGTCGTGAAAAATCGGAGGTGAACAGTGTCAGCGAGCATTTTGAATGCGATGCTTACCAGGCTAATACCTCATTTTCACAAGTGAACCTGTCGCCCTTTTTGTTTATCGGCACAATCGCCGATTCCCACCATTCCCCGGGAATTTGTTTACCATCTGAGATTATCCGGACGGAGTTTTGTTCACTTCGAAACTAAAGCTTCGCCTTTATCCTTGAAAAAGTGCGGAGATCATCCATCCGGCCCAGCAGCTTTGTACCTTTTCAGATAACCTATCTCCCGGATAATATCCATTTATGATGGAGGAGCGATATTTACCTGCATCACTCCTGCTGTAGATATTATCATAAGGTCCACTGTGGGACTGGGTCAATCTAATGCTCTGTGTCGGGTTGTTGCGTGGTAATTTCAGACGTTCTCAGTTGGCCCACCCGGTCGAGGCCCATGTGGAGCTTACCGCTGGAACGGTTTTGGACGAATTTGACCAATAATAGCTACAAAGCACTTCAAATAGTCCTCTTATGAATCATTAACAATTCATGTTCACGGTGCCTCGCCCCGGGTGCAGGATTGAGTACCCGCTGCTATTTCCGTTTTATTTACTCGCGCGCACCAGCCTTAATGCAGTTGATAAGTCTAGCAGTGTCAGTTAATCGGGGTGAACGAACATCTAAGCACAGTTTCCAATTTATTTTGTCCACGATTTATCCTGACACCAAATTGGGATTGCGAATATTTGTTCGATTGCATGTGTTTTGCTTACCTGACAGCGCATAAGATAAGTCGATCTTTTGCGGTCACACACGCTTTTGATTTTTTCTTATCGGCCATACTTCGCCGCGCTATTTGTCCGTTCTGTTGTGTTTTGTCCCACATATGTTGGTCGTATGAATACTAAGTTAGTACCAAGATGAAGTTACTAGACGTTTTCATCTGGCAAGCAACATAAGTGTTTGTTTCATAATAATTTATGGGATTTCGTTGGTATTTCACCTCCAGACTGCACCGAAGACGCATTCAGAGACCGACAATAGCGGATTTTCTGTGAAGTTCAACAAATCAGGTAACACAATTTGATAGCATCCGAAAATATTTTGAATTGGTTAGCAAGTGTATCCTGCGTGGTGAAATAACCCATGGCTCAGTTGACTAGTTATCTTAAATGGAATACGAAGTAAGCACTGCAATATGAAATACAGTATTAAGTTGTACACTGGTGATGGGAATGACCGGCGTATGATTTCTTGTCTGGGATACATTTACATAGGATTAGCTGCACCTGTCTACTTCCCGATCATGTTCCAGAATGGAAAAAGAAATGAATCAAACCTATCGACCACAACCACGGGTCTCTTTCGTGTCTCTGTTTCGAAAATGTTCTGCCTCTAAGAGCATAAAATAAGTACAATTGGTTCTGTTTCGATCACTTTTACGCACATTACTTGACCACAATTGGTCTCGTTTACTGGATGGTAACTGCCTTGGAGTTTTGCATTAGATTTGCAGAAAATGACGACCTATCGTAGTAATGCTTTCACAGGATGAATAACTTACTCCAATATTTATCACTAAATTCCCACTGATTTCCGTACGCTGCCGTGACAGCTCCGCTTGATCCAATCGCACTGCGATGTGGTGAGTGGTTTCCATTTTTGGTAGTGTGTTTAATCGACCACTATTACCGGATCCATTTGCGATCTGGTGGGTCGTGTGACAGCGCAGAGTGAGTCAGGAATCGCCCAAATTGGGCCGCGGTTGAGACAAAACATCACGACCGTGCTTAGTTGAATTCGTTGAGTCAATCGAACGAATGGCAAAATATTAACTGAAGCTGCTTGCATTTTATCTTAATTTGTCTTACCAAATCAACGAATAGGCAGCATTATTTTTCAGTTTACGAGCCAACACAAGGTGGATTTCGACTGTCTAGGGTGTAACAACCTTTTATACACACAGGATGGGGATTTTCCTCGCTTAATTTGAAAACTGGTCAAATTTGTTATTAGCGAATAACTTGGTCAAAAATGTAAGTTCACCATTCAGTATGAAGTGATCGACGCTTGTGATTGGATGATCATTTTTAAATACTTGTGGGTTTGACATCGATGAAGGTTTGTCGGTCTCATAGGGACGCGAATGACATTTAAACGTGTGTTGGCCTGTAATAGATTTTGTTATTCATCAAGACCTTACCTAAACCGGATGAATACATTTCCCAACGCAAATAAATAAATGGGTAGTTGTTAACAATAAAATCATGCCACAGTCCCACCATTCTGAAATCGCGCACTAGTTTTGGGAGGATGATCTCTGTGCTTCCGAACCATCTCGATTTACTAGTACCAAAAAGACAGTTCATACATGGTGCATACTGGTCAAAGCCACATCCCGGCCTGAAAACTTATTGGTCCACCTGTTATTCATAATCATCTCTTCTGAGTTGTTAGTCTAGTTGCAAACCCAGTTGGTTGATTTGGTTCAGACAACAGTTGGTACTTGATTGGTCTTTCGCTCCGCTTTGTTATCTCCAATCTTGTCCTCGATTCGATTCAAGTAAATACGTGCTGGCTACTCGTCAAACCATCACGTAGTCTGTTGGATGAACGAGGCCCTTTATTGACAATTTGCTTACTCATGCCCTCATATCTACTATCCCTCTTACTAGCTACTTATGTGGATTGTGGATAGCACACCTCACGTGTTTCGTAGTTGCCACTGGGGTAATAAATGAGATATTGTTTTTCCAGGAAAATCACGACCTGGAAACTGGCATCACACCTACACCACCGGACGACGACAAACGCGAAGTTCACAGTTTTCCATGTTTTAATACTGTGGACTGTTGCGTTAATCAGTAGCCCATTTTACAAATCCACCTCCACTAGGGCGTAATGCAGTCAAGGCGATCATTTATCAATGAGAAATCGAACGTTCTCATGAGATCAAAGGCAAAAGCACAAACAACTAGTGACGGCAAATAAAAACACGTTACCAAGGCAAGGCTAACGTAATTATCTATTCTCGCTGTGTGCACTGTTGGGGCTGATGATGGTTCATTGCTAGTGCCTCCGTGTATCTCAGTAGTCGTTGATTGTTTGTGACATAAGTGACGATAAACGCCGTGCTCAGATTAACACAGTGATTGGTCTCCCACAGGTGTTGCGTAATGAATGACTTGAGTGTTCTGCGTGCGCTCGATGACGTCACCGATTGCGTCTTTCCGCTCATTGTTCTTTGTTACCACACCGGAATGTGTTCAACCATTCTATTACGCAGTTGTCTCTCCGTTCTACTGATGTAGGTGGCTGAGCACCCACACTTAAACTGGTAAATGCAGTTGGAATTGGCGTGGAGAGGCAGTAGTTTTTTTATCGATGGTACTTTCATCGGAGAGGTTGTATAGAGAATAATGATCTCTGTAGCGTAATTCGTACGATTAACGGCACAGTTGAGACGTCTGCTGAGTAGGCTGTTAATGTCATCACCTTTGTAAGGTAGCTGTAGGATGTTATCATTAGTTGTATGTGTGTGTCTTTGCCTTTGGTCTCGTGGGAACGTTCAATTTCTCATTTATAAACGATCACCTTTAGTACTTACTTTACTTTTACTTCTATGCAACTATCTCCTGCGAGAGGATAAGTCAGCTCTTGGATGTCTCTGATGGTGGCTGTCCACGCGTTCCGGTCTGCGGCAAGGTCTGCACACCGAAAAACCCAGTTGCTGTGCCAGTCGCGTACTCCGAAGACTGACTGGAGGTCCATGCGATCCATGTCTGCCTTAATAGTGCTAACCCATTTCTTCAGTTGGCCACCAAGGCAACATTTCCAGTCTGAGCAGGGGGATGGTAGTAGGCTCCTCTTCGTAAGTTTCGTTTCAGGTCGTCGTAGGACATGACCAAACCATTGTAGGCGACGCCGTCGGAGGAAAGAAGAAAGTCGTTTTGTGTTCGCACAGTGTTGATGCACAGCCACTTGGTTTTGGCCATGTAGCGGAAGCACCAGTGGTCGAAACTTTCCAATCTTTTTGTGTCGTCTACTTTCAACGGCCAAGTTTCGCACGCGTACTGGGTGGACGGCACCGCGGTATATGCGCAGCTTTGTGTGGAGGCTTATTTCGCTGCGAGACCAGAATGATTTGCGGAGTAGTAGGAATGCTCTGCTTACGCAGTTTACACGAAGCTTAACCTCGTCCCTAACCTGACCGTTTTGCTGGATAGTAGAAACTATGAACTTGAGGTGGTGCACCTGTCCCAGATTTTTGCCACTGACGCGTATAGAGTGTTTTAAGCCTTGCAAAGTTGTGAAGGATTTCGTTTTTGTAGCGTTTATCTCCAGACTAACCGCCTCAGCTTCACATTCAATACAGTCAAGAACCGGCTGCAGAGTTGCGGGATCCTCTCCTAGAATGACAACGTCGTCGGCGAATTCAAGGTCTGTAACCTAAGAGTCGTAGCCAAGTTGTATTCCTCGAAAGTTGTTGCGGGCGCGAAGCATTACCCAGTCAACTGCTTAGTTAAATAGGACCGGCGGTAGAGGGCATTCTTGGCGGACGCCGGCGTCGATTAGGAACTCTTGAGACTCTTCGCCGTAGCCGCGGATGCGCACCTGTGTTGCCGAGTAGTATGATCCCGTCAATCTGATGTACTTTTTGGCCATTCCCTCGTTTCGCAGTACGCTCCAGATTGACTGTCTGTCAATGGAGTCGAATGCTGCCTGAAAGTCAATGAAGCACGCTGTCGTGGGTTGTGGGAATTTAAAGCGGTGTTCAAGGATTCAGCGTAGCGTGAAGATCTGGTCAACACAGCCTCTTCCTCGACGAAAACCACACTGGTTGGCACGTGTTTGCGCATCCCGAACAGCAACAATGCGATTAAGCAGAATGGTCGCAAACAATTTAGCCGCTATGTCAATGAGGCTGATAACCCTGTAGTTCGCGCAGACAGTCTTGTCTCCCTTTTTTGGTACAGGGAATAGGATAGAGGTTGACCAGTCTTTAGGAAGACTTCCTGTGACCCAGATACGACGGAAGAGCGTGTTTAGTGGGTCCAGCAGAATTGGCAAACAGGATTTAAAGATCTCAAGGAGTATGCCACCCTCCCCAAGTGACTTCTTGTTTCTCATGGTTTGAGCTGCGGAGGCGATTTCCGGTTCGTTGGGAGGCTCGAGATCGATCACATATTGTTCTATGTCGCATGCTGTCCTTATACAGATGGACTAGATGAGAGGACGATTAAGCAGCTGGCTGAAGTGTTCAGCCCATCGTTGAAGCTTCTGGTCGCAACCCGGTATGAGGTGGCCTCTATCGTCACGGATCGTGGGGGGAGGAGGTTGCGCCTTCCCCAAAGAGGAGCGTATGAGTCGGAAAAGCCTCCCAAAGTCCTCTACAGCGGCAGCTGCCTCCATCCGGCCTGCATTTTCAGACCAATATCGTTTACGGTCACTCCTCGCTGAGCGTGCAGCTTCGCGGCGAAGGTTATGGTAATCGAACGAATAGCGGAGTCTCGCGTCCCTAGTCTTAGCTCAGCGGTTAAGGGTTTCTGCAGAGATCCAATATTTTTTATGCCATTTTGTCTTGCCTAGCTATTCAAGGGAGGCACCGGCGATGGATACTTTCAGCCTCGTCCATTGCCTATCTGCGCTACCGTTCTCTTCGATCGCAGATAGTCTGGACGAGATCGCATTTGACAGGGCTTGGACGTTTTCCAAGATTGTCAGCTTGGAAGTATCTACTCTGCAGTGAGGTCGAGATTTTTACCATACTGAAAAGTGAAGCTTGAGAAAAGTGCGTACCAGTTTGTGATCCATACCGTTGGCGTTTAACGTTACGTTGCCCCGGTATGCCCGACAGTTCTCGACAGATGATACCCAATGAGAGCGTACCAAGATGTAGTCGATTTTGTGTGCTGTCCTACCATCGTTGAAATACCAGGTCAGCTGGTGTCTTTTTGGATGCTGGAGGCGGGTATTGTTGACGACCAGTCGGTTGAGGTCTGCAAACGTGATCAGGCGGTTTCCATTTTCGTATCGCACGCCGAGGCCAAATTTCCCCATCACTTTTTGAGTATACTCGCCTGCTGGTCCCGTGCGGGCATTCCAATCTTCTGCAATCAGCAGAATATCTCGCCTGGGAACCCGGGTGACTAAATTGTGAAGTACGCTGTAGAAGACATTGTTAGTGGTTGGCTCCGTATGTAGCGTTCGGTCGTAGACTGCAATCGCAATCACGTGGAACGGAGTACTCCTGAACCGTGCCACGGCAATTCTTGGAGAAACCGCTTCCCAAGAGATCAGGGCGTTGTGTGCTCGACTGTTCACTGCGATCGCAACTCCATGAAGCCCAGAATTGTCTGTTGGCGCACTGTGGTAAATCCAGTAGGATGCGTTCATTTGACGTACTTGAATATGTCGGCTGCCTGAGTTGGGTAGGCGTACTTCGGATAGACAAGCTACGTCAATTTCGTAGTCTAAGGGTGTGCGCATGGTAATGCACTGGCTGTCTGCATCTAGAAGAGTTCTCACGTCCCAGCAGGCTACGTGGACTGGTGACCTAAACCTAAACCTTGACTACATTATGGACTAGCGAAGACGCAGCGAAATGGTTCGGAATACATCGTGGAATCTAATGCTATTGACCTCTGTATTCAAATTTGTCTTGGGAAAGTTACGTTTTCAAAAGCACCTTCAGCCTTCTCAAATTCAGGTGAGACCTATGAGGCAACTCGGCAACTCAGGGCGCCGTACTAATTCGGGTCGCCAGATTGGAGCCCCTTTATTTTTGGGTTTGATGACGGACTTGGTCTCATGGCCGTTTGATCTAGCTCCAGAACTTTCCCACCTATCCAGTCCAAATTGATACCATGCGCTTGAAAAACACTATCCTATTAGGATCGAAAGGCTTTGGCTACAATCCATTTGGTTTTTCCCTCCCATCGGAAGGTTCATCCTGGCATGGTCACTGCTTAGAGCCACAAGTCAAAACAGTTGTACTACTACTGCGGTGGAGTATACATACTGCTCATCCAGGTGATAAGTTGGTAATTGCTGGAAAACAGTTATGGATGGTGGAGCGAAAACGAAAATGATGACATAACATGGGCTAAGCGTACTAAGGCGAAGCAAGACATACAAACCACGTGATTGCATCCTCCGACCGTATGTGGATATCTATGATACAAATAAGCGGTTTTGTTAAGATTGAATTATTTTGTGGTTGTCCGGGTGCATCGCCTCAAATAAACAGTTCCATTACCCAGCAAGTCTTGTGGATCATGATATATTGTGCTATATCCTCGATGTACATCCCGTGGCTATAGTCGTTTAAGGGCGGAGATGTGAGGGATTTCGTGGAGGGCTTCGAGGAAATGGCGGGTCAAGCTGGGATTCGGTCGAACCGGGGTAAGTCGATGGCTCTTCGAGCACTCCTCAGTGGCAGAGCACGGGTGGTGCTGGATTCGGCGCGAAGAAGTCCGGAGAAGATGGAGCTGGCCGTCACCAGGATATCCTGTGGGCAGGATCCGACCGACCGCTGGGATTCAAGAAGGCCTAGTTTGGAGTAGGTGTGCACCCGTTGGTGCTTGTCGTCACTGCTGGACCGTGCGTTGCTGACGCTGGAAGCAGAAGTACGGATTCGGTTGTTGGCGGATCGCTTTGTGGACAGATTGCCAGGATCCACGCAAGGCCAGGTGCGAGTCATCCGCGCCGGTCGCAAACTAGATATTATACAGTTGGCGGAGTCCGTCTGTGAACTAGTCAGTAGATACGGTGGTGGCAAATTTGGCCGATGAGGAAGACTCAATACTGGAGAGTGAGTGCGTGGTAGAAATATCATGAATGACTATTCGAAACGAGAAGGGGAAACGGGCGACTGCGAGAAAACCGAACCGAGCCCGGTGTTTCTATTGCAGGAACGTGGGACATTTTCGACATCTGTGCTGCAAACACAAAAGACACGATGTAAGGAATAAAGACCAAAATATCTTATTTAGCGTGTTCCCGAAATAGGGCTATTGTTGGGGCAGTAGATTGTGAGTCGATCCGGGCGTAAGATGAGATTAATAGGCGTAATAAAGTTTACCTGGTAGATACCGGTGCGGCAGTTTCATTGGCCAGGTGTGTCTCAGGTGCGAAAGTGCAGTCGTGTGATATGAAGGTTAGTACGGTCGGAGGCCACACACTAAAATAGACGGAACGGCACAACGGATGATTCGAATCAACGATAGAGACATGGTGCATCAACTCATAATATCTCACGACACCTACCAAACAATACTGGATACCGACCTCTTACGGGCGCCGAATGCTGTGATAGATCAAGAGGAATATCGGCTGAACACAAAGCTTGGCTCAGTGCCTATTGTCCTCCAACAATCCAAGCAATTGTGTGTGTCCACTGTGAGTAAAATATGTGACAATGTGAACCTGGTGTTCCGGACGACCATTCAGGACTTTGTTGAGCTGTTTACCACGGATGAAGATCTAATTGGTTTTTGTGACTGCGTAGAATACGAAATACCTACAAAGCCTGGAGCTTTTCAATCGTATGGACCCCGTCGACCTCCCGTTTAACTGGAGGATGAAGTAATACTACAAATGGACAAGATGCTGGAAGGAAGAGTTATCGAAGAGGCTCTGAGCACGTATAACTCGCCTGTGCTACTGGTGAAGAAACCAAATGGGAAATTCCGATTTTATGTTGATTTCCGACGTGCAAACGATATCGCTGTACACGAGCCAGTCCCGAAGCCTTCTGTAGCTCAAACTTTCGATAAACTACAAGCAGCCACCATATTTTCGGCGATCGATCTGCGTTCAAGTTACTGGCAAGTTCCAGTAAAGAAGAATGATTAAGGTAAAACAACATTTACTTTTGCGGCAAGCAACACCGCCTACTAAGGATGTCATTTGGATTCTAAGGGGCTTCGTTTACCTTTCACTTGATAAGGATTAAACTATTAGCGGGTTAATAGATGCTATGGTCTACAGAGACGATGCCGTGACCCACAGTCGAACGGTGAAGAAAGTTTTTGTGCATTTGGAGAAGCTGCTGGGGAGCGTAAAGGATTCTGGACCACGGATAAAGAGGCCAAGGTCCCAGACAGGAAGACCGAGATCGATAATGTAGAATTACGACTTCTTCACTGGAAAATTCTAAAACCGAAGGAATTCCCAATGCCAGCCTCTGAAAACCGTTGTGTTGCATACTACAATCGATTTGTGGAAAATTTCACATCTATTGTACACCATTCTCAAGAAGAAGCAAAATTCAAATGGAACCTGAAGGAGCATCGGGCGTTCTGTCAAATCCAACGCAAAATGTCAAACAAATATTTTACAATGCAGATATCTGTTGTTGGCGAGCCGTTTACGGTCACTTTAAATGCCCGAAACATCGGAGCAACGGAGCAGTGCTGATACGGATGAGTAGCGAGGTAGAATAAACAAGCAGAGTATGCACTCCACTACGGAAAATGAATGTTTAACTATCGAGTGTCCATTGGAGGAGTGGCTACCATATCTGTTAGGTCGACGATTTAACATTGAGACTGATCACAAACATTTGGAACGGGTCAAAACTGCACAGGATCCTCGAGGTAAACTGGTTCGATGGTCACTTTTTCTTTAAGAATTTTATTGTACCGTTGACTATGTAGCCGGCGCGGACAATCACATGACTGACGTTCTCTACCGTTCAGAGATAACGGACCCTAATATTAGGGTTCTTACTGGAGTCAACATGCTGCAACTAGAGCAGAATTCGTTGTGACTGACTGGTAGACCAACAACAACGGGATCTTCAACTGAATAAGACAATAAAGTCGCTATCAAGTGGCAACACACTGCTGATAGATGACGAACAGTACTTATTGTGATCAACTTAGAAGCAACTCCATCCGAACGCTGTGGGTTGACTCATGAAGCGACTTCCGGATTAAAAAGAGTCTCGGGGTCGTCGCGCCCGAAAACATGCGCAAATCTACGATCAAAGATCGTTACAAAATGGCACATATAGGCGACAGTCCCACACGACTTACTTCAACAGAGAGTGTACTGGCCCAATATGCGGATGGATGCGATGAATTAGGTCCCGGCCTGCGAACGATGCCAACCTTTCAAAACCGAGAGAATATGAAATGGCTTACTTGAAAATGTAGTATTACTTAACACGAGTGTGTTTGTCTGTGCATTTTCTAGGTGTGGGTTTGCTCGTGCGTGATTGGCTAAAGCCCTGGTAGGTTTACGATGAAGTTCAAAGACTTTGAACGCTAATCTGGCTGATCGATAAAGCTTCTAATGTTCTTAGGCGGTTTGGGTCACGTTGACGTAGGATGACGGAAAACGCGTTGGTTGGATTGACCTTGTTCGCTTTATCGATCAAATGACGAGCGATAGCCGAGTGAGTCTAAGTTTCGCAGTCAAAGCTTGTGAATTTAGGTGAATCATCGCTCCCTGTATGTTCTTGTGCTGACCATAATCTATCCAGTCTCAGAATCTATGACCGCACAACAACTTAAATTCCATGGCGATTTCAGACATAGCAAGATACGTCCTAGTCTAGCTCCACTATTTATCCTTTGATCGAATGTGAAGAAAACAAAGTGACATAGTAAAACACAGATGGGCAATCATGAGGCAAGTGAGAATAAGCGGCTATTACCACGTTTTATTTGCAATTTTATAACGCTTCTGATTGGAAGCATAGGCACACTGAAAACTCAGCGGAAATGGACAGCAAGACGTGACTAAGTTAGTGTTTAATCCTATGGATAATATTTGGGGGGGGGGGGGTTAAAAATTGAACAATGGGTTTTGGGGAAGAACAAAGCAATCCTCACTCGAAGCTCGGATATAATTTCATTGTCTCGGTGTTCAGCCATTCTGGATGGAGCTCACCGATGAGTTCTGAAAGTTGCCTGATGATGCGGCCATGCTGCTGACAATGAATTTCTTCAGACATAGTGTTGTTTTTCTTTCGGTGCTCTGTGGGACCGTTCGAATGATACTCATTTTACCGCATCTGCCCAATAATCCTCACCCACCAAAAATGTCACAAAAAATTTTCTAGGTGTATGACTAAGATAAACGGATGACAGTCACATCATGTTGAATAGAACAAGCACTTCCGAGGTTCCTTCACACGAAACGTAAAAGAGACTTGGCGGCTTTTGCTTCTTATGAACCTGAAAGGATGTGAAAGGCCATTAGATCTTGAATCGAGATTTGTGATATCAATTGCCTTAAAAAGGAATGATCATAGTTGTTCCTTCAAAGTGCAAAAGGATGAAAGTCTATCTGACCAAGAAGTAACCTGTTGCTAACCGCGTCCATATGGTAAAAGCATGAAAAGCTGAAAAATTAGAGAACAAAGATCATCAGCAACTCGTTCTCCGATGCCAATGCCTGAGTTGTGTTTAGGTTAAACCAAACAGTTTTTATTCACCGCTTTGTCTTTTGTCAGTTTATGTGCTTTGATAGGTGGGACATCGTATGATACGGCAATGTAGTGGGTCTCTCCTGGTCGTAAAGGCACACAGTGACTGAGAAATGCACACCTATGCAATACCTGGTTCATGTTTAGCAGTTGATTAGTTTGATGACGAAGGTTTCCGAACGAATCCTGATCACCTTCAAGAACCACAGAAGATGACTATGCAAGCGGTCGTACTCGTATAAATCCGAATATTCAAGATAGAATTGCGAAGGCCGCAAAATCGTCTTAATGGTTCTTCCTCAAAAGGAAATAATATCGTTGCACAGATTTATCTGCTATTCCCCCCTGATCTACTTCTAATTTTTTGGATGACTTGCCACTGGAAAAATACTTCATAAATTGGGATTCGCCCCTGGAGTTCCATAAGGCGCACTGCAAACTTGACCAACATGACCGGTATAGTCACAACAAGCGAATTCACGTTTATTGATACCCCAGTAACCGGGCCACCGGATTACTTCGGTAACTTAATGCCACCACTCTGCAGTTAAATAACACACTTTTGATACCATAACTAACCAATGGCGGTATTGTTGATCGTCTTTTCAAGGGGGTAATCTAGCGTGCTTCTCAGCTGAAATAAGTTAAAGTCAAAATCTAATTACTGCTATCGTTTTCAGTAGCAAAAACAGAAATTGAAACCTCCAGGTGTGGATGCATCACCGGGGAATCCAGTGTGCGTACACATCGAAATTCACATCATGTGCTTCATTCCACAAGCCCAAATATTGAAGCACGCTCAAAGCAACCGCATTTGTTGCATATACCTTGAAATTCTATTCGTCAAGGTTAATAGCAATCTAGCACTCCTTGTGCAGGTGCATGATGTCAGATATCTCCTTACTAATAACCCAGATGAAAGAAAGATCGGTGAAAAGATGCATGTGTGAGGGAAGTGCTGAAAAAACCTACAACCGACCCTTGGAAAGGCTCATAATGACTAGGGGGGATAAATAGATTATAGTTTAATAGTGGTGAGATTAAAGAAGGCGAATCCAGTGTGAACAAAAAGGGTCACTGGTTTAGACGCTGAATCGTGCATCTGAAAGAGCTGGTTTTGCGAACCTCAGACAGGAGGTTATAGAGACTTCCACAAGTCCAAGTATATCGGGCAAGTTTTCATGTCATATCACTTCTGCCATGCTAGATCGACCAAGTATATGTGGCAAGTTTCTTTTCAAAATGATGCGAAACCATTTATCTAACCGCACTAGAACCCAATTCGGATAGATAAGTATACAAAAATTTTCGTCGGATCTACTGATGATATAACGTCATTTGGCAATAAGATATATAAAAACAAATCTATACACCCAATGTACTTTTTTGCATGCGGATACAAAAATTTAAGTTTTCGAATGGAACCATGCTACCGAGAAGTAACAATCGTCATACTGCTCATTTTGAACACCAAAAACGTACTCAGTTTGGTGCATCGTCATTACCCCGCGTTGTTAAACTCTGAAGTTAGGCCTGAGTGACTCCCAAATATAGGGAAATATCCGACTGCCAAACTGGAATACGATGGCCCGCAAAGCCTGTGCTAAATGATTGACATGATACTGGAATAACAACTTCATTTTTGAAGAAAGTAGCGGTGTGAACTTGTGACACAGTTGTACTCGAGTATCCCATAAGGATGGCTTTTCACTTAACTACGAATAACCTTTTTATCCACAAGTCTTCTTCGGGAAGATCGGATTATGTCGGTGCTGTCATCTATTCTTTTCGGGCTAAATCGTCGGGCTTTTGAATATAACAATCAAGGAGTTTACTACTACGAATCGATTCAGTAGTGAAAATGTAATCATAGATGTAGGTTGGAGTGAGAGCTACCGAACACCACGTAAACTGCGGTTATCGTTTGCTGCAAGTCACGAACCATGCACTACAACCCACCTTTCAACCACCCATTGATCATGATGTTTTTAAGGCAGATTCTTATTAGCCCCAGAAATCAATCATGACAGAATGTTCAGTTGTCATCACTATAACAGCCGGCGACGGGTGTATTCACAGAATCGATGAACAAGTGCGGAAGCATCAGCCTATAGATGTTTATATGAATAAAGTAATTCAAACGAACTACATGAAAATGGGAGCTGATTGGGGTCAATTCTGAAATCTCGCCCCATCATTCATCCAAAAGGCTACATCAGTACCATCGTGGCATCAGTACAGGTATTGCTGAAGTTTCCTACAAAGCAGGGTTTTTCAAAAAGACCAATTTCCAACATACATAGTTGCGCCCTCGTAAAACTTTCGAAGTTACATGGGAAACCTGAAATAACTTCTTCCTGGGGCACAAAATATATATTCCTAATCTTATCGAAGTTGTGACTTTTAGCAGGAAAATGTGAAAATCAAACCATCGATTTCTCCAGTGGTTTTGTTGCTGTAAAATCTTATAACAATTGGATAGATTTGTCAAAGTCTGTCAGTTGTACAGCCCCGTGTGGGATATGCCCTGGTGCATCATTCTACATTATGACAGTTTTCCCAAAGTAACTTCTGATCTTACAACCAGGAAACTTTCATTTTCTGAGCATGGTGAATTTTGCTTTGTCCAGGGGTTTCTTCAATAAAGTCCCATCAACAAGGTTGGTCGTGATATTTTACAGCCCATTCCAGTTAGCGTGATCAGTTGAGCGACCACAAAATCCCTAAAGTGAGGTTTTTGAGAATTTCTTTCGAAGACAGAAATATTCATGAGCCTCCTAGTTCTCTCCACAGTTCGTTCAAAGTTCTTCAGTGGTAAAAATGATTCAGGATGCGACTTGGATATTTTCATGTTTGCTACATTTAGCCAACTTTATTGTTCGGATAATGCTGGCTTTTGATCAGTTGGAGGTTAGAGCAACCAGCTTCCTTCCACCCATGTTTGCAAAGACGCATGGGAATTTTTATCACATCTTCTCCCAGAATAAACACTTGAAGATCTCTGTTCGGTATTTCCATCCCAACGCGGATAACGTAAGTATACTTTTGTTTCTCGCACGCTACCTCTTGTTATGACACCACGTTTTACATGGATAATGAGAAAAACGCTTTCGTTCATAAGAATATGAAGTATTTTTATCATGGGAAAAAGCTTTCCATGGGCTCACACAATATCACCCCTCTCCTCAATAAGAAAGTAACAGAACTGTCCAGTTTCCAGTAAATATTTTTTCAACGTAGCGAAAACAAAATGGATATTTAGTGAATCGCGTTGGTGCAACCATAGGACCCTGGTCACGCATTCGAAGTATAGCAGCCGTTTTTCTCCGGTGAGGCCACCATTCCCCGTGAGTTGGCTGATAAACTGTCGGTCAACATAGTATTATCCACACATGTTCAATTGGTTCTTACTTCATTGGGATAGGCAGAAACACAGCAGACAATTCAGCAAAAGAGAAAAATTTCTAGCAGGACCACCATTTATGTCTGAATGACAGAAACGACCCATGGTGAATGTTACCTTCGTTGGTTTAACAATGAGTCTTTTACAACATTTAACTAATTTCAGACCACCGAAATTCAAAATAGCTTACAATGGTTAAAAGGGTCACACAATTTCAACTGTCAGCAGATCGAAGCGGAACTAACGCGAGGGACAACAAGTTCCATAGAGTTTTATTTTTCAGTCACGTTTTGCGAAATACTACGAAAAGTTCAGGAAAGGGGAATTATTTCGGAAGAAACAAATTCCACCTTGCTAATTTCGGCAACATCTGAATGCATGGGATACTGAATCGCGTGAAGCACGACGATTGGTGTGTGAGATGGAGGTTATTCTTGAGAATTGAAGTGTGACCGCTGAGTGGGTTCACAAAACTTACTTCGGAGACACAGTATTCATCTAATTTGGAGATTGAAAGAGTCCTTTTTGAGTAAAAAGCTACTCTATTTTGCAAAGCACGTAAACATGTGGAGTAGCTAAGTGGAGGAAAACTTCTGTTACAAGAACTTTGCTCAGATTTACCCGTACGCCAAGACATTCGGAATCAGAGTTATGCTTTTCCTCTCAAAACCACTCGTGAGTACTTCCTTCTGTTTGGGACTAAAATGAAATAAATGGGGAAATGAACAGAAATATAAGAACAAAGCGGACGGAGTGTATGACACCTCGCCTGGGCGTTCTGCAGAATTTGGATGGAATGTATTTCACAGCATTCCACCCTTTCTAAGAGGCCCTTCTTAAGCAGCCTTAACCCAACAATCGAATCCATAATGCGGTAATGTTGCCATGATGTTCTAGTCGCTGAGCTTGGCATTTGGATCGGAAGCGTTACGTCACCAGTCGAGGTGACACAGTCAGTGCATGTGTTTCACCTTGTGTGTATCACCTCGACTGGTAATGGAAAGTTTGCGATTCAAACGCCAAGCTCAGCGATCAGAACATCAAGGCAACCAACAACCCGAGTTACAACCAAAACAAATACTTAAAACCATTAGGACAGTAGTGTGTTGGCCCAAAGCAGGGACATCACCAAAGCACTTGTATATGATCTCCTGGTATATAACCTAAGGACTTTCTGATTGTTCCTTGTTCTACTTCCATTGGTGCATCGGTTTTCTAAAGGCTATCTATTTTGATCCATTTTCCATTGTCCCGGATGGAGCCAGCGCAGACTCAGTATAGCAAAAGACTACTGGCTGCAAGCTACCAAACTTTAGTCCTATTCTATTCCGTCCAATGAGAGTTTATCAACAGTAAACTTTTTCCGTATGTTTTCATCTGCCGAAGTGCCATGTTCATGGATGGAATTCACATATCCGTTGTGGATTTTTTGACATTAGACTTGGTTTGGTCTCCTTCGGTTGAGTTGTCTGGCATGATTTCATATCGGGATCCAAAAACATTGTTTTGTTTTGTGCCGTCACAGGTTGGCAAGGATAAACCTGTTATTGTTGGTGCTGGAGTGCAATCCAGTTATTGGTTACCACCGGACAGAACACTAGTATTCTGAATTCAAGCTTTTAAAACTATTTGCAGCGTTCTCTATGGCGGCAATGATAGTGCTCTGAATTCAGTCTACGGCGAGACGTTTTAGGTATTTAGATGCAAAAATTATCTAACCAGATTACCAGATAATGGGGAAGAACTATCCGTACTGGGCACGTATACTAATTGGGACCCTAATTAGACCGTGGACCTAGTTACTGCAGATGAGAAACGGGATGATTTTTTTTGTTCCATGGCTTACGTTCAACGCCTGATTGCTGGTTTTTATTTTACCAGGTCCTATCGTTCTTGAATTTTTCAAAGTGTAAGAGAATTGTTGGTCATGCTATGAGTTTCTCGTCTGTAAACCAGATTATTCAGTTTCAAGATTAAGTTCATTGTGACATCCCTTTCTTCATAGACTTCCCAGAATAATATCAAAATCGGACTTTGAAGTTCGATGACTGCTGGCTCATATCCTGCGTTAGTAATTATCTCAGTCAGAATGTTCAGCTTCCAAGGCTTTTGATGATCAAGAAGATAACAGGGATAACGCATTTAATTCTGGTGCTACAATAAGAAACAACCACTTATGTCTCATGAATTTATCTGGAACCCGAAATTTTGTGTGCGTGAAATCCAGCTTGGTACCGCCTAAAACAGAACATCACGAGTAGGTTAGTAAGGAACTTAGATAAAACAAAACATTGCTGATATCATACTGAGTTACCTCATATAATGAATGGTCGTCCGGCATCAGCCAGAAAACTGTGCAATTTCAGGCTGAAAATTACACAAACATGTCAAGCAATTTCTCAAAAATCTTGAAGGGGTCAAAATTGGCTGATTTTGGATTAGAAGTCTTGGAATTCAATGGCCGTATCTTCTCCTGAAGAGTTAAGTGATACATGTGCAGCGTACACCGTATTACAATGTTACGGAAGAGCAAACAGACCTTTCGCACTTTGACTTCACCTCAATTGATAATGAGAAACCTTTCCAACCTGAAGACTATCAAGCTTACCGACTAGGATCTGACGATGAACAGACAACAACAAATAAAATGTTGCTTCTGCCAAAATTCGCATTACCATCTACCTCGAAGATGCTGAATAGGTGTGCCGTGGCTTGGTTTTACACTTACGAGTTCGATTCCCAAGCGACGAAATGCTAGCACGAAGAAAACTTCAAGATTTGCACGTCAAACGCTTGTAAATCTTCCAAATGAATGAGCCTGCACCAAGCAGTGAATGCAAAGTGGTTTTAAGCATTCTAACGGTGAATCTTGAAATGCGATGTTTTGGGATTTGAGTTTCAAATTTCCCGATAAGCCCTAAAATCACCTTAATGGGTGAAGTGAACACGTGTGTTCATTTTTCTACGATTAGTCCGCATGCATATTTTTCGCTTTCTAGAATGCCAACTATCGTTTTGTTTGCAGAAGCGGCTCGAAGATGGCGTCATTTTGAAACAATATCATTGTATTAATTTGAAGTATGCACATTAAATTAAGAAAGAAATATTGGTATCCAACCATTAGAGATTAGTAAGTAATTCATTATGTTCTTTGATATCTATTGTTACGTTTCTCAAAATTTTCACCGCCCGAAACGGCTTTGTTCTCCGTAAAATGAGTAATTTGTCGAAAATGTATCCTTAAATATAGTTTGTAACTCGTCTACTCGTGAGATTTTTCTGCCAAACTTGGAAGCAAAATTGCTCACCACATGCAGTTAATGAAAGTGGGTTCATTCCGGTCCACTATGCTTGAATTCCTAGGAATGTTCCACGCGTGTGCGAATTATATGAACCATGTAACAACGGTTGGCAAAAAGTGAGGCAGACATCCGTCGCTACAACAAAAGCTTTTGTGCAGACAGTCAGATGCTTGAGTTCCTTTGGTCCAAGCTTACCCTCGGACATATCCGTGACTAATGGATTAGCCTTGTTTGTATGTCTCTTTTGTTTTTTCGAGATCAATGAGAAATACGGTAGCTTCATTCTTTATAACTATTCGACCTCACCAAATCTCAACAGTGTTGAAAACTGGTGTTGTTTGTCGTTCAGCTTGGCGGTTTTCGGGAAGCCGGGATCGCTGAGTTTGGCACTTTGGTGGTCGACGTTTCTTTCCTTCTTTTATGATATAGCAGTAGCAGACTGTTCCAGGAAGGGAGTTGTGGCCAAATCGAGACTGCCAATTGGGTGAGGTGACCTCCAGCAGCTCGAGGATTCGAATTCGGTATAGAAGGGTCTGAGGTCCATAGTGTTGATTGTTTGGCCGCCGTCACTTCATCCCCAGTCATGGTGACATCATCTCTGAGTACTTATCTTGTCACCCCAGCTGATGATGGAGTTGTTATGACCTTACCAACTCAGTTGTTCTGATCCTGTGTGAGACTGGATGTCTGAGAGAAGTGATTACGTATGTGATATTGCAAAAACTTTGAGACGAATAGGGCCACAACTTCACGAAAGAACACTGTTGTACGCTGTCGTTCTCTTCTGTCTTTTGGGCCGGGGATGAGTAAATGTTATTGATACCGAACTGTGATGAGAACAATCTGCGAGCTGTATCCGGTGAGATAATAATTCAAACTCAATGGGTGAGTAACATTTCTGGGAAGCCCGCAACCGATGACTTCTACTCAGCCACTAGATCATACTTACATCACCAATTCCAACTCGCGACCGTAGTGTCGTCTTTTCCGAGGTTAATGTCGACTAACTCATTTCGAACTAACATTGCAGCATCGTTGTGGTTCCTCAATGAAATCTTGTGAGGGGTGCATCCAAGCAGACTACTGATGCACAGAGTATAATTTTGTGAACAAATACTAACGGAGCTTAGAAGTATGTGAAGGAATAGATCGATAAAAGAGTATGGGAACGCATACCTGATGACTGTCAATAACCACGAAGTCGGCCGTGTGCTTTCGAGAAACAATGTTCACCTATCTGTAGGTACTAATTACAAGCACAGCTTCTTCCACCGATTGGAGCTGGTGATTCATACAAACAGAAATTCACTGAAAACATTATATTTTCTTTTACTGCGCCGAGAAATTCAACTAGTTAACAAATTCGTATTTCAGCCACAAGGAGACAAACTTATCAATGTCGGGTAGTATATAAATAAAGCAGGAAAAAAACTGGTTAAGCCAACGAGGTTCAGGCGGAAGTCCTCTGTGAATTTCATCTCGTTAACCAGAAGGCGTGCTAAAAAAGACTTTTGAGTTGCAATAGATATTTCTACGGGAGGGCAAAGGTCTAAATGCACAACCTGTGGGGGTGATGCGAATGGCGTGCAGATATGTCGTGGTACCGAGATGGGTGGGGTCCACAAAAATCTTCTTGACGAATTTTTCACAGTCTATAATGTGTAAATTGAAAAATTTGGAGATGAGAAACTCTGTGGAAATCAAAGAAACTCGACTGATAAGAGCCAAGCAGTGGTCTAGTGTGATAGAGTCTTCCTCAAGTAGGTAAGGGAAGATTACGAGAGAACAGTGCAAGAAGACTGGGAGAGTACATTGATGGGCAAAATAAAGCATAACAGCCAGTTTGGCATCAATCTGCCTTAGCGTACAAATTCAAAAGGACAATTCACTTAGTTTCTTTGCACAATCAAGAATGTGAGAAGACCACTGTAAATTGGACTATTTAAGCACAGGAGAAGCTTTTCTGCCTGCCTCTGTCAGACGACCACGGATAAACAATGAATAGAGATCATTGGTAAAGGGTAATATTTTTGAGTGACAATTTTCTGGAGGTGACCTTTATTTGTTTGGTCCTGACGATTCAACGGCGTGTTGTATGTGAATAAGCTCTTGGTTTGACGGCTATGGGAGCTTGGCCACTCATTGAAATGGGGGTCTTCGGTTCCAAGTGAAAAAGTTCAGGTTAGTTGATGATTATTCCGTCACAAACAGCATTTTCTTAGTTGAGATGAGATAGGTCCCCTTAACCAAAAAACAAGTAAGGAATTCGTAGGAGCATGAGTAAAATCACCGACAGCGACGCATAAACAACCAAGAAGTAAAGGAATCGATTCGGCTATAAACGCACCAACGAACAGGCTTATGTCCCTCTGGGAGCAAAAGGGAGCTATGTAGAGAGACTAATGGTCACATTGTCTCGAGAAGTCAAGAGTTTGGGATGACATTTGACAGCCATGCAGTCAAAACGCTGAGAAGACAAAGTAAAAGCTCCTTCAGACTTGGCTGATCATTCGGAATTGACGTAAATAGCTATATCACCACACATCATCTTCCTTCACTCTTCTGTCATGATGAAAGCTCTCAAAATGCTCAAAGAGAACGAGTTTGTCTTCAGTACCTCCATTTAACCAAGACTCTTGAACAATGGTGTTTCTTGTTAATCCGAGGGTTCAGAACACTGGTTAGAAACGACATCTTTCCAAAAAGCGACCGAACAATGGAGCTGATCAGTGCGGGAACTGTCACTGTTTTCGGGATTGTGCGATCAAGGGCAGTCTGTGTTCGGCAAACTTACGCTAATCATTCCAACTTGCACAAAGTCGAATTGTGGATGGTGAGACGGAACATACAATGTCAATAATCAGAGTGAAAGATTCCTTGAAGTAGCTAATTTTGGGTGACACGTATTGATAACGAGAATAATCCCAAAGTAACATTGATCCAGTTCATAACGAAAAGTAGCGCAGCAAATCGGGAGACGCGGGCAGATCATCGTGATTGTGGTTGTGCATGGGTGTTTGGAGTTGGGTGCTTTGTCTAAGCCAACTGGTACCTTTACCAATTCTTCCAGTTTTGCTTTACTTGAGTGTCCCGATGTTCACCCAGGCTGGTTTCCAATTTGAGTAACAACTTTTCTATTATCTCCGCCTTGAAGTCGATGAACGAACTTTCGTCCGTCAACACGCACAGAGTTTGGCGTGATCCGGATGCATATTCTGATGGAAAATCTGGTGGAAGAACAGCGACCGATTTTGCAAAACAGCTTGAACTCAGATCTTCTGCACTGTGTGTTGCTAGAAAACCGGCTAGTTCGAATTTTATTTTATTATCAGACAATTTTAACTGGTTTTATCATTATATCTAGTTCACTCATTGAATAACTAGTAAATTGGATTGGCGCAACAGAGCTAAGCACGATTCGGAATGTATTGATAAAACGCTACGCAATATGATATATGACGTGAATGCGTCTCATATTCAGTAACGAAATTTTTTCAGTTCCGCTCAGTTTATTTAAACGATAACACCACATTTCTGTAAGTTGGCCTTGGTTACTAGCCCGCGGCATTGTCGAGTTTAGGGCAAAATGAATTGAAGCGTAAATTGAAAAGGAGCCGAAAAAGCAGCTTTGTGGGTTACGTGTTTAATCAACCGACATTTCTCAAGACAGGTTTTAAATCGAACGATCCTGGGATAATAATCTAAAACCAATAAACACCAAAGGGTGTGTGTACGTGTGTGTGTGGGGGGGTGGGGGGTGGGGGGGGGATGGGGAGTAAGACTCTCCGTTTCCATTATCAGTATGCTTGGGGGCAAAATCATTTGAAGTAAACAAGGTGCAATGACCTTTGAGACGTTTATTCACCGGTGATATTTCTGTGGTTCCTTTCATCTTTTTCCTAAGAAATAGGTGGGTAAAACCGAGTTAGATATAAGAGCTTATGAACGTGGTAACGAGATTATTTGTGAAACGGAAGGAGAATCGGTCGTACCATTTGGAGTCATATAGTGCCACAAATAGAAAACCACTTGTATTGACCGGACTACAATCCGCTACAATGGAACTTAATTGATGTTGAAGTTGCATCTTGGTGACGCACTGAATTAGCCCCGGCTCGATACTTACTGACCGATCACAGGGTAATGTGAAAATCGAGGCCGTTGGTACCCAGTAAATTAAATGTTATCGAATTGTAAACTTTATCTAAAGGTAATCTTGCTAAATGGTCTCATTATAAGGCTTTTAAATCTAATAAACTAGAAATTTTCAAGTAACTACTCCTTTTCCAGAGTTATCAGTATCTCTAATTATTGGATAAACAGCACTTCTCGTATGTTCCCCATGCGACTGAGCGCAACAGAGTTTGAATCCGTACATTCTAACTCTTCGACAGTCTGTGGGATGTTAATGAGGGATGTGAGAGCGAATATTATTGATCAGTTTGGCTTGAAGTTCGGGTTTAACTAGAGGTTCCGCTTTTCAAGCTTGCGTGCACGGAAACGAGTCTCGTCATTTTACAATAATAACGAAATTGCACTTTGGTTGTATGTTCGGTGCACCGTTTTTGACTTCCCTAAATTATAGCCTAAGGGCCCGAAAAACCAGTGAGCATATCAGGAACGCCATATCAGTGGTTCTGTTGTAGTCAAAGTGATCCGGATCGTTCTCATCACCTGTCTTAGAGCATGGCGATTATTCCCGCTGGTGATTGACTCCGTGATTGATCTCGAAAAAGAAATTCATGGAAGCAAAATCATGTGAAAATTGATCATCTATCACAGGAAAATCCATGTGAAAAATAGAGCACGCTGTCTTAGGAGGGTTATGAGAAATCATATTTCCAGTCATCTTTTAACTGAGGAACACCTATTTATTTTATCTCAAACTTGTCCATATTAGATCTGACGATGAAACGCGTTATTACTGTTTGTGGATTGGTAGTTGACACTTCACCGGCAATTTTCCGTTAAACGGAGTGGAATCGTTTCGGCTCAGTGACTCCCGCTTCAAAAAGATATATGGCTACAACAAAGGACAGTTTTGTGAAGAATAAACCAAAACATTGGGTACCCTTTGCTGATTTCTAGTGCGAAATATCTTCGCATCTACATCTAGAAATCAGGCCTTCAGCCTGATGTGTTCAGAGTTACACCTTCGTTTACGAATTGGTTAGTTTGTTGTGACCACATTTTTCGATCGACATATGCAATCGATTGACTGAGCACTGTATCGCCCCAACTGCATTTCCTTTATTAAATTTGTATGTCGCATTCACAGTGTTATCGTGCGTTTCATTGCACCACTTGCATTTCATCTCAAACGTAATCAGTTCGCGCACCTTCCAAACTCAGTTTCGTGTACCTTATGTCATCCAGCGGAACGAGATGGCAAAACTATCAGACCAAAAGTCACCGGCTGAATGTGAAAGAAGTTGCAAGAGTCACATAGAGATTTTAGAGGATAGAACTTTGCGTATATTATACCAGAGACATTTAGATATAAAATAGGTCCATATCTCTCTGCTGAACTTATGAAGGTGTAGCAAATGTAACACACAAGAAAAGTGCTATTCCGAGGGGGGTTGCGAGCATTCAGTCTGAAAAGGCACAAAAGGAAGAGAAACTCCGTGAGACGAGTCTCAGCAAGTGTATCAACAAGCGCCAACAGTTACATTATTCGAACAACAAGATGGCGACCTGCAATCTGGCCGTTACTTAGGGGTGGAACGTTGTAAACCGTGCGTGTGTGGGTGGATGGGACAAGAGAATTGAGATGTGACCACTAGTCGGTGGATATCAATCAAAATGACAATATTGGTGGTCTGAATGCAAGCACTGAAGACTAGCATAGGCCAATGTTTGGGAGGACGGCTTATATGGGGAATTAAAGGTCCCACTGAACTAAAGCAATTCTTGTTTGTTAATTATCATTAAATGGACCAAGGAGATGGAAGCATTACTAGTCTGAATCCGATTATTTGGAGTGTGAAATAAAAAAGCGTAGAAGTTTCGAAGTTGTACGCCGTGGACAGAAACAACTTGTTAGGGAAGTTCATGGTGGCATAAATCATCCGTCGATCGTCATTCTGGTAAAAACACCATACAAGTGTGAGGTATAAAGATGTGCCCGTACAGGTGCTCCGAAGTGATGAGACTATTTTCTCGTGCCATCTAACGAACATAAGTTATTATGGTTTGGACTAAGAAAGAGGGTAGCTAAGGGACTTTTCTCCCCCTTGAATTTGATTTGCAGTTTAGAATTACATTTTTTCTAAATTACGAATTTGGCATTCTGTGCAATCGATTCTAACACGAACCGAGAGTGTGAAGGATAATTTATGTTCGTCATATAGTCTTCAGTCAAGGAAAGGTATATTTTCCGCTTAAGAAGAATCACTGAAATGGGCATAAAGTTAATAAACCCATAATTCAGTGGTGGGACAGAATGTTCAACCCTTTTATTTTAAACGCCTAAGTCCAATTCGGCTGACAGATAAGGACAATTTCAACACGCATGATTTTGCCCTCTTTTCATACGGCATGCCTCAAAAGTGGCGCCGAGAAATATCGCAATCTCTTCATTCTGGTTCTTGTGTTTCCAAGTGCTGCACGCAGTACTGTTTGATAGGAAATTTGACTTTTTTTTTATAGCTAATCGTCACGAGGGATACCGGTTTGAGAAGTAAGGTGCGCTGGTCTGGGGCGTCTACCGGAGGTGGGGGAGTTGGGAGAAAATCTGCTCATTTGCATCTATTCTAACTGAATTGGATGCATACGCGTCTGTCAATTTTGGACTGTTTTCGGGCGGGTCTGTGCGCGCAAAATAGTAAGTCAAATTGTATTGAATTGTATTGGACCGAATAGGTGGATAGCAGAGTATAGTGGAATGGAGTGGAACAGAACAGGCAGGGTGGGATGACTTAGGCAAGACGACTTTCGAAAGCTTTCCTTGATACAAAGTATCCGAGTTAGCGCACAGTTGTTTTCCATATGGTTCTTAATTATAAAATCGTTTTTATGACTGCACGAAACTTACTAGACCTTTACCGTTGGTGGTATAGGGCCAAATAACACCCCTCTCGTTTTGTCCGGAGTAGAATTTTCAGGTAACGGCGCCAGTCTGAAAATCCGTGCAAAAGTGGAAGACGATTTCGTTTGAAAGAAGACTCAGATAGTTAGACAGATAGGAAGCATACCAGACCTTCAAGTTCAATTTCGAAATTATAATCCAGGCGCCTGAAATCAAAGCAGAGTAAATACCACTCGAAACAAGATTACCCTCCCACCTAAAAAGTCTTTCAAAACACATACTCTATCTTTTTTGTTGACTGTCTGCCCTTCTGTAGTCATTGTGCTTGTCAGCCTTTCTATTCTTCTTCATTAATGTCTCATCAAACCAGGTGGCCTATTTATGACAGTGGGGAGACCAAGTTTTTGAGACCCCGTGGAAATGACTCTGTGGCTTTTAGGTGCGTATAACTACTTTCAAATGACCATTCCACGTTCAACCTTTCCTGGCTCTTGTGAATGTCAGTCCCATCCAAATAAACTCACAAACGTATCTTCTCATTTCATTTAAAAATGCACTATCATAATCACGCGCATACCGAAGTTCATACCCCAGTTCGGATTCTTTATGGCCATCTCTCTTCCAAGCCATTCATTCATTCTACTTACAGAGAATTAGGCATTATACGAGTCTGACCAATCCAGACAAACTTGGTCAGTGTGGACGGTTCATGCAACTTCGTCCTAATCGTGGCCGTGCTCGATCATTTGTTTCATCTCCCTGCTGTGACAGCAGTGTGCGTGAATGCGTGTGAGTGTTCGCATTCGACGGGGCATTAGAGCACGGAACGCACGTAGACACACACTCGGGGTGGACTCATTCTGTATGGGATGTGTACGTACCCCGGGGGATAGAAAGGACCACTCGTTTATTCGCGCAAATTTCCGAGCAAACCTAAGGTGGACGACCGTCCCGTTCGCGCATTCGAAACAATCAGCTGAGTTAAATTACAGTCAGTGACTGAGGAATGTGGCCTTTTTCAATATATATATATATTTGTGCCAGACTTTGGTTTGCCTTGTTCATTGCGTTACATATCGTCTACACTTCATCTTTGTTAATTTATGAAGGAGTTTATCACAAGCCGCTTCAAGTAACCTTAGTTTATGTACCCGTGGTAAATCAGCTGTGTGAATCTGCTTTGGTGCATTGTTTTCAAGCTGATTCACGCAAAATTGATAATATTGGAGTACATTTAGTTTCCCTGTTGTGTTTCGAGTAAACAGATAGCTTCTTGGTCGAATTCCCATTACAGGTCAGCAGCATTAACTACGAATTTTAATATTATTATTAATAGTGATTATAATAACAATAATATCAGGAAAATCCCCTAATCCTTTTTGAATCAGTCACTTACTTTCTTCTCCTATACTTCCAACAAGTGGTAGTATCCCGTAACACTCCTGCACTATGTGTCAGAGACCCATTGTCCATAGATTTAGTGGGATCTTTCAGTAATCAAATTCACTATCGTCTTGGCCAGTCAGCTCATCCGTAAAACTTGACTACAGACGTCTCGTTCTACGCAACCAGTCAGCACAAAGCAAAGCTTTCAGAGGGGAAGGAATTCGCAAAGCTACTGCCTTCAAATTTAGTGGTTGAGTCGAGCTCGTTTTAGTGGATACAAATTAATTCCTATTGGAATACAATCATAAAATGTCTCCCTTTGTATGGCATTGCCGTAATCGGGTCCCAAAACATAAGGAAGGTCAGGCTGAAGACCTAATCATTGGACCTGAGGAAAATAAAGGGACCGCTGTTTGCGCACAGGTTTAAAAAAATAATTGCTCGAAAACTGAAACCGAACACATCGTACGAGGTTTTCCACATTTCAGATTAGTCATCAATCCTGTAACTTTACTAAGTGGATTACCTAAATCGGGAATAAAATATCAGTGATAGATTTAGGAATGTACAAATGAATTGCACATGAAATAATTGCCTCCTTTCTAGATCTACTTCGGAATGAATGAAAAAATCCGTAATGACTGATCTCCAGCTCACTGGGTGAATCTCATCAGTAGAGGCCTCAATTACCCGCTTTTTTTGTTTCGTATTCCGAGTGGATAGTGGTTCTTTTTATTACACTCTTGTGCATGGAACCGGTATGTACCCCATATCCACGAAGGTCCATTGCACTGTTGGGGATAACCGATAACCAGACCGTGAGACTTGGAGTGGAGGAGAACCACTTGAGGTCCCAGTGGAAAACGTGTGGTAACGATCCTGACGACAGTGGATTACGGTCTACCAACAAAAGTTTAGGAGTTTCCGACTCCAATAATTGAGCCACGCAAAATGAAACACAGCCTGGCTATTCAGGTGATTAGGACTAACTATGGTGTAGTTTCGAGAGCTTACTCTCAATCCATCTTAATTATTCTGTAGAATTCCAGCTAATCGGTAAAATGGCATTTCGCGAAATTAACTCTTATTGGTTCAATACATACTTTCGTGAAGAATGGCCCGACTGAAGATGAAATGCTGCAGTAGCCGTCTAAACGGAAAAGATTATGCGAAAATTGTGGATATTGAAGAACCAATAAAATAGATCAAGCTCACTGTTGGCTGCACTGCAGATTTTCTTTACGAACTAACTTTTGATCACTTGTGAACGGTCTATTCGAACTGATTTCTTCTTCACAGACTGTGTGATAGTAAAATCGGGATTCGTGATATAAATTAAGTGATATGAAGAGTCCTTGTTGGTTTAAAGGCGGACAGTAGTCATTTTAAAGCTGATTAGTGAACTACCAATTGTCGTTTTGAGAACCGTATACTAAACCAGCCGTATAAAGCCCACTTCGCAACTGAAAATACAAATGTGGAAATTGCTCCAATGAACTGTTCGGTCAACATTTTACCCGGTGTGAGAGGTCACTGATACACAAGGTGTGGTGTTTCATGACACTCTCAGGGTAATAATCCACCTTTGGCGGGTTCACTCAGAAATTCTAAAATTCAGTCGATTTAAACAATATCCTTCTCATTGTAAGAATCACGCTATAGGCCACCATACTGGTATTCGATTAATGTACTTGTGCACCTCAGACGGTGTTTTTATGGTTTCACGTCGAGCATGCGTAAACTCTACCGGAAGATCACTGGTCCAGTATTCTACCCTATCAACCGTCTAAAGCGGGTAAACTTCCATTTTTGGGTAGCCCAGACTACATAGGTTCTTGGGAAAACTGGAATTGAGATCGTAGGGATAATTTCAAGGCTTCGTCACTGTTTCAGTTCCGTTATAATGCGTGTGAGTTTGTCAGATATTTGTTTGATAGCAATCTGAGGCTGACGAGTTTTTTGTGGTCATTTTTGATTTTCAGAAAATACGCCAACAAATGTTCGTTCATTTGGCCGGAGTTGGTAAGGCTACCTCAGTTGTGTACAGACAACTTGGATCTCGGTCACTTTCCTTTTTGCCAGCCTTATATTTTCCGCGTTTCCTCACCGAGAAATGTGTTTTTCAAGGATCTTTCATTTTCTTTATTCATCACGCAAACACGACACAACATTTCCTGAAGGGCGCAATGGCCATAGAAAGGCTGCCAAGAGGGAAGTGACTGGCGGTGGCAAGATTGGAACCAGGAACTTTATAACCGGAAGTTTGCTATGGTGATCGTTTTATAGCGGCTAATAATTTCCCAGCTTTCGAGTGACAAATTAAGGGAGCTAAAATGAAGATTAGAAAGATTCAACATTACAACGCACTAGTTTCGCAATTCATACTCAAAAGCATCTTCATTGTACTTACATTAGACAACCTTTTGATATCCCACATCCACGATCCAGGGGGTAAAGGTTCCACAAAGCTTTTTCTACTCGTGCGCGAGTCACGTAGATGCCACGACATGTGACTCCTATCTGTCCCTGTTACCAACCCGTCTAGGTGTACTGCACTACAGACGTACCTAAATATTCTGTGCATGGGTTCTATCCAGTGTCTTTTTTGACAAAACATCGACGGAGTGGCAGCTTGTTTAATGGAAAAACAAGTTTTTAAAATCGACCAAGCATTTCATCTCTTAACAGCCAAACCGCTTTTCACAATCTTATCCATGGTTGGTGCGCACGATCCCCGTTGCACTGTTCTTCTGCTCATTTCTAATGCCACAGATGCGATCCCGAATTTTAAGCCGTATCGGATCAGCTCACTTGATTAAATCTGACTTTGCAAGTGAGAATAATCACTCGAGAAGAGGCACTTCTGTAGCAGTTTAGGAGAAACTGTGTCATACTCAATGACCAAAAATTCTGGTTCTTCCTACTCAACACGTATTACCTACCTGCTTTAGTAATATACCCGTCTTCTTTTCTGCTTTTGTACGAAAGAACACAGATGTCTTTCTGTGCCAGACTATCAAAGTTTCTAGTTCAGTTATATTTCGAGAAGACTTCTCAAGCAATGCACTCTTGTCAACTCAATTGGGTCTGACTTCCAACTCGCTGGAAAGCTAGGCGTGCGTTTTTACTCCATCATAATGACCGAAGGTGGTCAAGCTATTATCCTCGAGGATCTTAGGCCTTTACATCCCGGGTTCGATCACCGCAACTGCCGGTCACTCCTCTATTTGGAAGTCTTTGGGTAGCCGCGGCCCCCCTTCAAAACCATTGCACAATGTTTCAAAATAAGTACGAGGAAGCAAGATAGTAATCAATAACAAGCTATCAAAAGTGCTATAAAATCTTGGACCAATAATACCAGCTCTCCCTCTAAAGCTGGCTCCACTCAATACCCAGGAATCACAGTCGATGACAACCTTCGTTGGTCTTCACATATTCTGTATTTTTTTAAGCAAAATGTGACGCTTTTGTTTAAAAATTCGTTAGACCAAACAATTCCAGACTTCATAAAACTCGACGTGGTAAACACAGATCTGTCTTTTCAGTAATTCTTCCCAGACCTGTACGGTACACATGCAATGCTCAAAAGTAGAAATCAGAGTGTTAACGTTAAAGCACAAACCTGAATGTCTAATCTATTTCCATTGCTTTTCTTCAGACCTATCCCCTGTGGACGTTGGGGTGTCTTGGACGACCACGTGCGTTCATGTATTGCCTAGGGAAACTATTTGGGTACCCATTTTCTCTGAGCAAGTTGCCGATAGATCCCAGCGCTTTCGGAAATTTATCCTTGGGTCATGTTTGGCATTCTCTGTAGGTCAGGCGACGTGCTGTTTTATCTTTGCTGCACGGAAACGAAATTCTCGAAATGCGTGTGTGGTTGCTTTATGGTAAATACTGTGTTCCACTGATCCGGTCGCTGTTCGCCAAAGTAGAAAGTCAGGGAATGGAAGCGTACCGTCCCTTGTCGTTTTCTGGTGTAAACGGTAAATACGAATGAGTTTCATTGAAATTTTGTAGTTCTTGTGCCTTATATAGCTGGGGGGAACTAGCCAGAAGATGTCATCTACATACCTTTCATAAGCAAGTAAACTGGTGATAACCTGACTATGTGATTTTCTATCATTGACATGAGTACATCCGCAATCAGAGGACCAAGCGGATCCCATTGGTGTGCCCTCTATCTGCCTATCGATGTTTCCTTCAAACAGAAATTGTATATTTACGGAGGACAGTTTTAGGAGCTCCTTGTGTCGGCAGACTACTACTCTAAAGTGGTCATACAACGAATCCTCTCTATGGCCAACGCGATCGCAATCAGGTTACTCAGACCAATCATGTGCTCGCAAAAACATTTCGTCAAGACACTACGGCTCCCGTGACCGAAGGCCAAAGTGATGGTGAGACAAACATACAGGACTGGTGAATCTGGTGGTTAAAGTGCCCACACGAATGCAACGGAAACAGATTCGACATTCAGCTTTTAGGCCTTTACGTTAATACTTTGGATCACATTTTTGAATAAAGCTAAATCTTCTCATGTGTACTGTACTGGTCTGAGGAGAAGTACAGAAAAAACAGATCTGTGTTTGCCACGGCATGTTTTCCAAATTCAGACTTCGGGGAATATTTCACAACCTAAGATGTTTCAGATTTCCCAACGAATCCTGCCTGGTCATGCCCATCACTATGTTATCCCCATCACAGCTTGTCACTATTCAGTAGTATTGCTTGGTCATCTGAAACAGTTTTAGTCTTCTGCGACGTGGTCTAATAGTAAATGGTTTTCTCCCTAATCCCCGTAAAGGGAAATGATCCTTAAACAGCTCAAAAGACAAACAGATTCGTGCATCAAAGTTGCCCACTTGATAACTGAGCACCGACTGACTGGTCTTCGCATTCCTGCTACTCGAAAAACCTGTTCCAGTTTTCGTCATATCCTCTGTCAAGTTAATATATCGAATTCCCCCGTCTAGTACTTCGCTCGCATCTCAAACGAAAAAAAAATAGAATAAATCTCATTCTTATCTTGGTGCACAAATCCCAGTTTTTGCGCTAGACCGTAACCTCTGAATATTGTTATCATATTTATATACATTTTATTGATCGTGGACTACCAGAATGATGATACTTAAGCTGGATTTCTTGCTGTTAAGTTTCACGCGCTATCTCTAGGGCTTGTTTGACTGTCAGTGGTCATTTCTTCCGAAACTCTTTGCCAGTGCTGGGGGAGGAACGCTGAAGCATAGTTACTCGACCACATTTACTTCCCCTTTCTCCTAGTCTATTTTATGGAAAGCATGTCTGGCCTAATGCCGAATTTGTCTCACGAAATGAAATCGTTTCTCCCCGGGATTTTTGTGCCGGCTTCTGAAACTGGTAGCGGACGGTCATTGCGTCCCGTTCATTCGTGAGGCGTTTAGCTCATCCCCCAACGATCTCTTTCGGTTCTCCGTCCAATAGCGACAGGAGAACTCGACGGTAATTGGAGGGAAAGAAAAATTGGATATAAGCCCCAGCTTCAGCTGCCCAACTCTGAAAGTTGTCATCCATAAAGTTTTTGTCTGATAGAAGGGTAGCTGAGTGCAGCCAAGACCCCTCCGTAAGGCAGTGGATATCAGGATTGGCAGTTTCGATAGCATATTTCCGATGCCGTTGATAATTGAATTCCTATGAACGCCTTTTTTACTGTTGTGAGAGTATGAGCTAACTCATTGTCGGTAGACAGCCATGTTTAGCTTGCAACCAGCCCTTCAACATCCGTCCAAAATCTAGGTCAAAGTTTGAGAGAACGGAATCACGAACAACAAGACAAAGGATCGATAAAACAAAGGATTCCCTTGCAGTAATGGCTGGTCGTATCACCATTTAACTAAGCAGAAGAGCTGCTACCCAATACCAGCGTAAACCCACTAGTTTGTGGTGCGAGGCCTGGTGACAATGACTCGCGCACCCTACACAAATTCTGACTTATGTTAATAAAATGAGATGATGCAAAAGCAGAAAACTCTTCTCATTAGAGCTAACTTGACGGATCAGAAAAAATGTGTAATATTCTGGACATCCGGAAAACTCGAACCACACTCTATCACCTTTAAGGCAATGGCCTGGCGGAGTGCACAGATCAAACTCTAAAAGGATTGTTAAATGGTTTTATAAACCGCAAAACAGCTGGCCAGTGGGATACTGCTCGTCGTCGCTGTCTTATGACCTATAAGTTTATAATTCAGACAGACATCTGGTACGAGTCCATATAAGAGATACAAATCTGCGTATGCACAAAAAACTTCCTTCACACTTGCAGAAAGTCAGCTGAAATACCTACGTGTCTCTTTGATGATAAAGCTGAGCATGCGAATGGGAAATATCGAAAAGAAACATCTTCGTGTTTTCCAGACGCTTTCGTTGTCAACTGTTGGCTGAGTTCTCACCCATCACCAAGCGCAAGTTTGCTTGTACAGTGTTCTCAAAAATACTGTAGACACCCTGGGAAGGTCGAAATTCACAAATTAATACTTAGGTGCCTGATACTAGACATCAGATTGTAAATATCACAGTACGGTAAGCTCCATATGTGAAACTCAAAAGTTGCACGCTGCACACGTTTCAGATATATCACGTGAGACGTATAGAAGCGTGGGCGACTGAGACCAATTAATGATAACCAACTGAGCTCCAAACGGTGTAGAAGTTCAGTCCACCTGACGCCCAAAAGCTTGTTAGTCACAAGGTACACGGGACCGACCAACCTTGGTTGAAAACTGGATGAATGAGTGAGTGCATCTGCGTGCGTGCTCGCGTGCACGTGTGCACACAATGGACGGACAGCAGCGAAGTACGGTGAGGTTGATTATTGACCGCGACGAGGTTGTAGATTACAGGTGTGTGCGGAACAAGATAAGTCAGCGGTTATCAATCTTAGCGAGACTGTGCTCTGATTTGTCTCTTTTCGTAGAATAACCGTAACGCGAAGGTGGCTGTAAAGCTTTCTAATCTGTAATATCCAGCGAGAAAGGCGATAGCTAGATCAACTGTGGGCAAAACAATGAAGAAACGGGATCCGTTCAGGACAGAATGGAGTGCGGTCAATCGAACTCGCCTGATCATTTCAGTCTCAGAGGGCTCATATGTCTAGTACGTGGTTGAATGTAGGCCTGCGCACAGCTGATGACGCTAGCCCCTTTCTGGATGGAGATTCGAAGCACCGAGTACCCTTTATCCAAGTGATCAGTAAAAACGAAGACAAATGTTGCGAGGTGTTAATATTTCCTCTATTCTTCTCTGATTGTTATCATTATAAATGACTCTGGATTTCGGCCAGAATAACCTCTGGAGTTGATCTGTATCATCGATTTTACCAGCCACCTGGGGATGTGGTGAAACCCGTTATGAGGGTCGTTCGTTTGTTCCGCCGAGGCAAGTTCCATCGCAACCGCAGGTGAACTTATAAAATATTTGTGAAGAATGATTCTACGGTTGACTGGGTTCACGATCTCAGCAACAGTTATCACAAAGCTCTTTTGTCCAATAGCCTCGATATCTAGGGCACAAACTGAATGAGAAGGTTATCCTTACACGCCTGCACTCATCAGTGAGCGCCCCCTATCACCCTTTCCATCTTACATACAAACCAAATAGATGCACTGAATACAATGAAGCCTCTCTCGTTCATCCTATGAGTAAATCTCGGAATAAAAATACATTTGACACTTCTCCATCCGGTTCTGCCTCACACCGAACCCGTTCACGCGTCTGTCCCTAGGAATGTCACCGCTGTGTTGTATTCAATGCACACATGCACTCTCGCTTGCATGCACCGACGAACATACACACACACGCACAACAACAATCACTTTCTCATGCCAATCAGAATCGGTACGTATAACGTATATCAGATATGTATCGCTCTTTTACTTGTGTTGCGCAGATAACGTGTATGATCCACAAAAGTCAATAAATAAGCTGACATCAAGTACTGAACCTGACTGAACCTGACTGATAGTAGAATGTAGTGAACGACGGAATGAGCAATTAGGTAGGTTGGCCTTTAAAAAGAACGGGTAATGGTTTTCCGGTACTGAAAGGAACAAACGTATCGTCCTTGGCGCAGATTTTTGTCGTGGGGGCCGTTAAAAAGGCTCTTCAAAAACACCACTATCCTACGCCATACAAATCCGTAACCACTGAACCGTACTCTCATGAACGCTCTGTAGCACTGAAGTTGGAAAGTCTGCACAAACATATTCGATTGGAGCCTTCACTCCATCCAGAGTTTCTGGCTTGGGATCCTTTACTCTTCTCTTGACATAGTCCCATAAGGAAAAGTCCAGCCGCTTCAAGTCCGGATACCTTGGCATTCTCTCCTTCTGGGAGAACATTCTTAGCATGATGGGCAAGGGCAGACTTTCTAGGTATTCAGAAAATGTCTCCTGCATTACAAGCAGATAGACGCTTGCGTTCAGCTTGTCTAGAAGAAACACAGAACCAACATGTCGTGAACCGGGAATGCCGCACCAAACGTTCACCTTCAAATAGCTTTGTCTATTACTTTCATAATAGTCAAGGAAATTCTTCTTGTGCCGGTTCCTCCCTTGCTGACTACCTTTGTTGTTGTGGCCATGGAATGTGGATTCATCAGTGAAAAAGTATGTCACTCCATAATGTTGTTCAGGCTGTGAGTCTATATAAGAACCAATCACGGAACTCTATCCTTTGAGCTTAGTCTCACTGAAACAAGATCTGGACTGGATGGGGACTGTACCTCCTGTAGCCTTGTTTCCTTGGGATAATCATGACGGAACCCGAGGATATTCCCAGATGGCTGGCGGCTGTCGTAACTGAAGTACCTGATTCCGTAGCCAACAGTTTTTCCAGGTGCAAAATTTGATTTTCGGCGGTAGCTGTCTTTGGGTGCATGGTCGACTACGGAAGATGAGCACCGTCGAAAATATTTAGCTTCTGGGATCCAAGTACTTAAAAAAGCACTGACGGTTTTGACAGATTAGGATGCTTATGATGAAATTCTTCGCATGATTTCCGCAGGCTGAGGCACGTTATCCTCAGCGAATCTAACTCGACCACATCATAGACTGAACAAGCCGTGGGAACACAAAGGCACGTGGATTAAAACTGACTATCACTTCAACCTCATAGTAATGTGTATACCCAGGCTGAGCTATATTCACGCTAATGAACTCGCCATTTCCAAGCCATGTTTAGGTGTCATGCTCTTTCAGACGAGAAATATTTGTGCTACGTTCAGGATAGGATTCTTCAGCCTATGAAGATCATGCCAAAAATCAGCCGCTTTGATCTTCGTTGCTATCCATCCATTGTGTGCACACGTGCACGCGAGCACGCACGCAGATGCACTCACTCATTCATCCAGTTTTCAACCAAGGTTGGTCGGTCCCGTGTACCTTGTGACTAACAAGCTTTTGGGCGTCAGGTGGACTGAACTTCTACACCGTTTGGAGCTCAGTTGGTTATCATTAATTGGTCTCAGTCGCCCACGCTTCTATACGTCTCACGTGATATATCTGAAACGTGTGCAGCGTGCAACTTTTGAGTTTCACATATGGAGCTTACCGTACTGTGATATTTACAATCTGATGTCTAGTATCAGGCACCTAAGTATTAATTTGTGAATTTCGACCTTCCCAGGGTGCCTACATTATTTTTGGGAACAACGCACATTTACATATTTGTTCTTGAAATATACCCGTTGACTCATACGCACCGCGAAGTGGTTTCCAACCCCACCTACGCTGGTCTTCATCATTAGGTTAATTATACTTCTTCCAAGAATGCCTTGTCCCACCGTATACCATTGTGTTCCATCCTAAACGAGAATACAGAGTTTCAGTCAAAACTCCCACCCTAGAATTATCCGAAAATTACCTCAGTAAAAGTACGTGGTCCTCAAACGTATAATCTGGTCAGATCTCTTTGAAATGGCATTCTACGGCCATTCTGTTTGAGAACCTCGTTATATCTTCTCTGAATACGGTGACAATGAATTTATAGTAAGACGGCTTTCCTGTTTATCCCGTCTTCCATCACAAATGTCTGAGTAAGTTGGGAAGCTGACTGGGAACCGATTATATCGAAATTGCAAATCATCCAATTTTTATCCACACACACTGATAGTGAATTATTTCGAGTTCAATGCTGTTTCATCCGCAATGTCCGAAACGTAAAAGGGAGGGTAGATTTCCGTTGTTTATCAATGCTCTCTGAATTATCTCTTCAGCATATCATTCTCTAGTGTGTAACTATTAGTAATTACTTATCACTGTCAATTTAGACTGCATAGAATAAACTGATATTCACGAATAAACTGCGCACGTACCGAGTAACGAACAAAGCAATAGTAGAACTCACTGAATGGAATTTACATCTCTTGAAGGCAACATACTTGCTTGCTTATCCAGAAAACAGTAATATTAGAGAAAGTGAAAAACTTATGACAGTTCTTTATCGATGGGGCTCGCGCTTTCAGTTATATCTAAGGGAACTGTCAGTGACTCAAGTGAGGATAGAATACAGTGCATACCACTGAGCCGGGCTGATATTTTGATTTTGGCAGGAGGTATAGATGCTAGAGTAGGTCGGCTGTCGTCAAACAAGGCTCATTTAGGAGACCCTCTTGGGTGGGAGTCTTGTCGTTCTGAAAACGGGGAACGGTTTTTGGCTCTACACTATTTCTTCCTCATCATTACCGAATTCAGACGCGTCAATCGCCGGTTCGCCATACGGCGTCCGCTCTCTAAGAGTCAGCAATGGATCAAGATTGAACACATCGCAATAAGCCACAAATGACAGGGATGTGTGCTAAACAACTGTTTTTACTAGAGCTTCTTCCTAGGATCCGACCAGGCACTAGTTTGCCACAAGCTGACCATGTGCTTCGGTGAGTGCCCAAAACCCTCCATGCAACGACGGTTAGATGGCGGTCAGCAGTCCCAAGCAGCTCACCTATCCGTCTTCCAAAAAGCATCAGTAACCAAAGCTCTCTTAATAAGAATACCTTGAAATCCACTGACCTGGTGGGTCGTGGCATGTCTGGACGAGCCGTAAGACCCTGGATTTTCGCTGAACCTCTATGATTTCTCGATGCTAGAAGTCATTCCCTCCTGGAGGCGAGTTTAGGGGAAAATGGCGAGTAGCGAGGTGTAAATCTAACTCAAGTCTTTACGAGGACTAAGAAACCTGGGGCTAGCAAAGTACCTCAGAGATGAAGCACTCTACGGACAAGGGAACATCTCTCAAGCTGCTATAGTTCTTCTAAGTCAGTGGTTGGAAACCACTAAGCTACGTGAAAAAATCTGTAAAGCTGACGGTTTGACAGTTTATAATCAGCTGCGGTGTCCTCAAGGTTAGATGGAGCACTTTCGTATACAGCTTAGATAACTCCCTACTCCCAACTCACCCGTAGTTATTCAGGAGCTGGTCTTTCTATCTTTTTCCGCAGATCCACCTAGTGAGGTGGAGGTCTACGGAGCAATACAAGTTTGAGGATGTCACTAATCGTTGGGTTCGGATGGCCTTCCGCCGGACTAGTTTAAACGTGATGGGACATAGCTTGTTAGAGAGCTTTACGTGTTGTTCTCAAATGTATGGAACTCAGAGTAAGTTCCCATATCCTTGGCAGAAATTTTGTTATGCTTGTCATCAAGAAGAGCTCGCGCACCTACTGCGGGAGCCATAGCGGTATAAACATAATCCCAATAGCGTCGAAGGTGCTTACCTTACTGCGGTGGGCTATATCGAGAGGATAAGCCGGCTTCACTATGACATGATCATGAAGTTTCAAGCGTGTGCAGTAAGAAAAAAGTAACCGGCTTCACTCGGCGCTTTTTGAGGACGCGCCTCTAACCTTTGCAGAACCACTTGCTGGCTAAAAGGCAACAGTGCATTGGTGCATGGTGGCCGTTGGTTCCCTAGGATATCGCTCGTCATTCGATTGCATTGAAACCAAACCCAGGGTTCATGCAGCTCCGTTAGTTCGACAGAAGTCCCTACAGTCTTTCGACTGTACAGTAAATCTCGTCCTCCCATTCAGGAGAAACTTTCTTCGTATGCCGAACACCTTCTCACCGAGGTATTTGAACCCCATTTACCCTCAACCTGGTTTAGCCCTCCTACCGAGCGATCTCCCGGGATGTGGCTTCTGATGCATGCTGCAGCTTCGTGGAATCTCAGGTGAGAGCTGAGTGCCTGATGGAGACCAGGGAAAGAAGATACCCGAAGAGCACAGCAGTCTACCAACTTAGTGGTGCTACTGCTATCAGACACCCATATATATATATATATATATATATATATATATATATATATATATATATATATATATATATCGACAGAACGTATATGGCACACGAGGTCAAATCTCACTGATCACCAGATAAGCTAGTACTGCAGCTGTTTTATTCCACACTTTTCAGTCGAATGATTCATTAAAGGACTGGATCTCCTTTATCTAAGTCACCAGACCAAAGGCACTCATCAGGAGATGCGTGCATTCAGTATATTCCTGTAATTCGCAAAACTTTACTAGTGGTGCTGAAGGAGATATTATGGTATACTGTATCGGAAGTCCTCTCTATTGGATCGTCGTCTGGAAACCAGCGGTAAACCGCCATCCAAGCACCCTATATGGTAATAAGTGAC
This sequence comes from Fasciola hepatica, assembly GCA_948099385.1. Taxonomy (NCBI): domain Eukaryota; kingdom Metazoa; phylum Platyhelminthes; class Trematoda; order Plagiorchiida; family Fasciolidae; genus Fasciola; species Fasciola hepatica. The sequence goes on from CANUEZ040000019.1 coordinate 13,922,318, forward strand.
ACCAATTCTACGTGTTGGCTTGCCTTTGAATGAAAGCTTTTCTAACTACCGGTGTTCGCTTGAAACTCCTGTTCAACGCATAGAATTTGCAGCGGACTTTTTTTAAATTACGATTTTGAGCTCCGTATTTTACTTTAATCTTTATTTTATTCATTTAGTTCGATTTATATTTCAGTGTGTGGAAACAATTAAAATCACGTTTATCATTTCAGCCATACTCGAATTGTTATGAAATGTCATTTCCTAAAATTGTGTCAGCTTCATTTCGAAGTTACCATCTAACGTACAGATAGATAGATAGATAGATAGATAGATAGATAGATAGATAGATAGATAGATAGATAGATAGGTAGATAGATAGATAGATAGATAGATAGATAGATAGATAGATAGATAGATAGATAGATAGATAGATAGATAGATAGATAGATACTATTATTCGAAGCTGAAATCTAATTCTTCCCGTATTTCTGTAATAATGCTAGCCATTTTTCTGGAATTATTCGAGAGAAATTCAAAAAAACTGTTCCAGTAACAGTCCAATGGATCATCCAATTTAAGCAAGGTAATTGGTCCGAAAACAGTTCCGTAATTAGCTGCAATCACTTCAGGGATATGCGGTTAGTTGTGCTTGTCGAGTTCGTTGAATAATAAAGCATCTTGCGAATGATCGGTACTACGGTCAAATATTTTGAAGGACAAAATTCTTTTAATTTAGTCGAAAAACTACGTAGGATAAAGTTCTTCTGGATGTTCTGGAGTCGAAAACTTCTCATGGACTTCGTTTCTGGTACTTAGGTAGTGTTTAAACATTAACTCCAATTACAATTATTTGCGACTGTGCACGGGGTTGATGATGCGTTGCTCGTCTGATTGTATTTTGGACTCTACCGTTCACGACTAAACCTCAGATCATTTCATCAACCCTGCACTCAGAAGCACCAGATCACAGTTTCTCTCTTGTTAGAGCTCAGCAGTGGTGCATATCCTCCGCTGCACCCAAGATTTGAACCCGAACCTTTTCACCTCGAAGGCCTGTGTGTGTTACCTCTTCTCCAAAGCCACCATTCGGGCTAATGCGAATCACCGAGTGAATTCTGTTGAAATGTCATCCTCTACGACAGCCAACAATGGCCGACAGCTTCGAAGGGAGGAAAGGTATCTGTCCAGTTCACCACAAGCGAATGCGTTCCATCAAATCAGAATTTTTCCCCAGAATGAACCGTCGTACCCACTTTGCCATTCTTCGCAGTTCCGTGATATCACATGTATGTCAACTGATTTCAAATAACATTGTCTCGGAGGTATTGTTTGAATCCGATTGGAACACCGTATCAGTACTGCTGAGGTTTGGGATATAATATTAAGTATGCGACATAAATAATTAGATGGAAAGCTGCAGCTAGCCATGCTAAGGGGGTTTGGGAATGTATTTCGCATGCCCCCAAATATCTTCCTTTGCTTGGCATGTTGGATTGAAGAAATCCGATATCTCAGGGGTCAGTGATAAAGGTACGGCTAGGCCTCGCGACAAGTGCCAATCCAGTATTCACACACTTTCTTCAGATGCTTGATACTATTATTATTATTATTATTATTATTATTATTATTATTATTTTCTTTTTCACTATTTTCACGCTGTTGACTGTTTGGCTTCCGAGTGAGATTTGCGATGACAGAGAGAGAGGAAGGAATACAGCAACCGTCACACCTGGTATATGGAAGGAACTATGCTCTTTCATGTTCCACGCAAGTACAGTCGAAATGAACGAAATGTAACATGTTTCCCCAGCACTGTATACGGTACTTGTCTCATGGAATCCTTTACGCAGAGTAAGTTCTTATGCTGGAATAAAACTCCGTGAGTGAAAGTTGGAACTTGGAAGTGGAAAGCTCTTTGCAAAGTGGCTTATCTGATTCGAATAATCGTGCCAGTAAATTCAGGCCGTTGGAACTGCAGAACGTACGGGAGGACATAGACTGACTTGAAGAATAAAAATTTCTTACAAACTGTGAGATGAAATCAGCGAAAATTTGCCTTGAAAACACAACCGGCTCAGTGTTCCCCCCAAGAATAGCAGTATATCAACCGCAAACTTTGGGTGCTAGAATGGGATAAACCCAGATACTGCACAATTTACTTCGCTATTAAAAGTCGAACTACATCAGCTCCAATATTATAAACTGGTTAGGATGTGCATTGGCTGGACCGGGCATGAAACCTTTTTCGTGACCAATCCACGTAACTTGAATTTTTCCGGAAATTTCCGCGGCTAACTGCACATAGACACAAAAACGAATGGGATTTTTTAAACACGGTATTCCCGTCAACTTGATCTTCAGGGTTTTCCTAAGCACAGAATAAATTTCTGTCTTGGTTTCGGTCGTGAGTAACCGAGAACGGGACAGAACTACACACAGTTAATTGTTTACTAAATAAGTGATTGATTTTAGTGGGGTACAAAACGACAAGTTAGATGATTTGAGTACCATCAAAATCCTGAAAACCTGGAAACTGGTGACCCATACTAGTCATTAATTTAAATCTTTACTAAAAAAAGCGTATCATGAAGCCCAATCTCAGGCGTTAGTTGGTTTTACTGAGCGAGGTATCCGGTCTACCAGCCGCGAGAGATTTTATCCAGGCTGGAAAAAACGAGAACTCAGAAGGATTAAAGCAAACATTACCGGTACATACTTCCTGTGGTCTGTAACAAGATGGAGGATTTTAGTACCCGTAAGCTTTCTCTTTTTATAATACTTCATTCAAAGAAGTTATCGTTTTCTCATAGGGGATGAATGAACACGCAAAATGACTTGCATTTTAATGTGCATAAAAGTGGGATATGAGTGCACGCGTGTGATTAAGGGTAGACAAATAGCTATCTATTGGGCTTATTGTAACGGAACAATGACAACCGGTGGTCATAGTAACATCAAGCATGCTTGTCATTCTCCAGCGATACACATTTTCGTTTTTAGCTACAATAGGCTGTATGCTTTGATCTAATAACGGAAGCAACCACGACAACAAGAACAACAACGCCTACCATTCTCGGTCTCCAAACTCAGTCTTGTTCATAGCTCTCCAACCAGTTGGTTGGTTGGACACGACTTCTAGTAGTATTCTAACGACAACCTCCCACTTCATCACGATAATGTGAATGACCGTGGGGCGTGGTATGGGAAGGAGTCGGAGACCAGTAAGTCCGTTAGTACTTATTGGAGAGAAACAAGATGAAGAAAACCAGTCGGTTTTTTGTTGGTCAACCACCTAAGGAGCATTAGTTATCGATAAAAGACGGGGCATAGAAGAGCTGGGTTCATCTTCCAATTTTGGTGGTGATACGACGCGATATTTCTTTGATAGGAGCAAATATCTTTGAGGTACACACGTGGATCCATCAGTGAAATCTTGGTAAAGGAGATATCATCACGCGAAGCGAAAGGTTTTTTGGCTAGTACATAAACATAGATAAGTTATCTTTGAATGTTACATTATAACTTTGGCAGTTTGGAGTGCCTGATATTCTTAGATTTTATAGGCTGTTATGAGTGCGTAAAGAAAGAAATGAAATCGGTTTTTTCCACATTTCTCACAAATCCACGAGTGCTATTGAAATTCGGGGGACGTATTGAGCAAAATAGAACATGCAGTTTCACTGAAACTACCTGAGAATATCAAAAAATTGATCAAACTGCGTGGATTTGATGTGATTAGAGGTTTTGTGACTTTCGTTATTCTGTCGACCAATACCATCGGCCAGGTTTTGAAAGCAACAACTGTGAGCTAGTCCTTCTTTTTCTAAACTTGGAGATCACGTGGTTCCTCAACAGATTACTGTGGTGGACACAGGTTATGGCGTAATGAAAACGTCCTACTTTATCCTCATTGTACCTTATCTATATCTTCTTCTCTCGTCCGTTGGTTAGCCAATTATTTATTGCGCCTGCTAAGTTGTCTTTAATAACAAGCCGGTTTCAGTCTCATAAACTTAGGTTTTACCGCTGTCATTGATCGTGAAGCTTAATTCGCGTTGGATTTGGAATACTATGTACGGTTGGTTTATTTTGGATTTTATTGCATTATCAGAAGAACTGTTTACTGAACTTTTACCGATATGAACTGTCATCAGAATTACGAGACAGGCTGTGCAAATTTCTAAAATGTTCGTGCTGATTCTCGACCTCGATACGTCATCCTAAACAATTATTCGATCTAATTCAAATTAATTTAGCGAAAATCAACAAACATCATTCCGTCTTTGCTTTCGGTTGCGTTAAAATCCTGGTCGTCGTTCATTTTGTCCCAAACAATTCTTTGCATTTCGTCGACCCGTGTGTGATAGCTGTTTTTCTTTTTTATCCAGGGAGCTGTTAAGATGATCCTTTCGCAGGCTTTCCCCACGATTTTTATGAAACCGGAATCCAATCTGTACAATTTTTAACCGCCTAGCACAAAAGGCAAGCTTATTTGCCACGCTTGTCGAGGGAACATACTTTCAGGTTAGAGAATCATTCAACAAAATCAGGCTAATGTTAAGTTGGCACAGTCGTGAATCTGTCCGGAACGGCTAAACGCTATCATATTTTGACCTTTTCACTAAAGCTTTAAAATACTTGAGTTTAAAAAAAATTAAAAAACGCCTTCTGATGTGTTCAGTTTGAAAAGCAAACCCTACCAAATGGGTAGCTATATGTTGTTGATCAGGCTTTGTCGTGGAGAAATTTTGCAAGAAACAGGGGAAATGTCTTCGCTGAGTTTGTGCTGTTCATAGCATTGTCTTTAAAAATTACATGAAAGCTTCGAAAAATAGCAAGCCTAATAGTCTACAAATCGTACGTTTTATTTTTATACACAACGTTCTTCTTGCCGAGTAAAGCACCTGTTGTGATTGTTGTTCCAAATGGTCCAATTTCATTCTGTAATTCAGTGAATTCTCTATGGCAATGCAACAGTCTTTGCAAACATGGTTAGACTACGAAACGAAAAAGTCGTGAAAATCAATGCATGCGGCGGACTGGTTGTCACACTGGTCGGGCACAGATTGTGGATCGGCGGCAAACTTCAAAGCATACGGGCTGATGTGACCAACCGTAGAGACCGTGGAACATCACTTCTTTCCCAACTTCACGCGTTCACGGGCCTCATTTGGAGCACAAAGGCGGCACTTAATAATCCCAGTAAAAGGCGATGGTGTGCTATGTGAAAATTCCTAATTGGGAGATGGAAATCAAGCACCCATTTCATTTACTTGTATGAGCTCAGTGGGAACAAAAAGTGGTACAATAATCGGAACTTTGGAGCCCTGATAATGCATTTCATGCATAGAATGATGAAAAATACCGGAGACTTGGGTTCAGTCTTCCATCTAACAGATGTGCTAATCCAATCAACCTGATCCGGTTCGGTGCGCCTGACTTTCAGCTGTGACATTAAAGAGCTACTGCGGGAAGTGGTAGCTAACTTTCGGTCCAAAGCTAACATTAATAAGAGAAAAGCAACTACTTCCACACACAAATCATAATGTGATATCCAATTTAATTGTAGACCTATCTATGTGGACCGGACAAAGAGGCAGTTCTGTGTCCGTATTTTTGAACGTTTTTAAACTGATTGATATTTTCATACCGTGGTCCGGGGTGCATAATAACGTTCGTAGCCAAATAACCATGTCGTCAGATGTAGCCACTTAGTTTCTGATGACTCCTAGTTTATCTGGCCAAAATAATGGGTTTTAAGTCATTCAAACAACACAGGACGCTATACTGTTGTGGCTGGTCAAGTCAGTTACCGTGGCTCATGGAAAATCTTAACCGTATCAGCTGAGGGTATTTTATGTTGAAGCATCGATTACGTGTAGACGAAATTACAGTTTTACTCGTTGATTCCCATTATCTTCGAAAATTGTTGTCCTTCGTGAATCCAAGCAAAGTGTGTTCCGTTTTTCCCATGACCACAGTATTGCCATGCAAAGAAATCATACCGGAAATGAATAATAATAAAAAATTGTAGTATGGCTTTATTTTTGAGATAAAGTCTCAAGAAAGGTACATTCTGAGTAATAAGAATCTTTATATAATCTGTAGGGTGCAGTAGAATTTGAATATATATATATATTTTCAACCGTTTGTGATCTTTCTGAGAAATAAAAGCTGACCCACATGTTGAGAATCAGCCCAGGCGGTCTGCTGTTGGTGGTGTCACAATCATATACGACAGAATCAATTCCCTTAGCCTGGGCTCAGTCAAAGTGCATTGTAACTGATGATTTCTAACAAGGCTCAACCAGAAGTGCATTGATTCCATGGTTTCCACGGATGAGATGAGTGTTGACGTTGCACGATGAACCACTTCAGTAAAATAGAAAAAAGAGAAAAACAAAGTAGAACCCACTTTCAAGCTCACCCTGTAATACCTTCAGTATTGAGACACCATACCTCTAGCGAGAAACCATTTGGGCTACTTTATTGATAAAATAAACAGCATCATTTAGTCATCGGTCAGCGTGACCAGTGATTTTGTATCACTCCACAAGTCCGAATACCATCGAATATGACTACTTTTACCATTTGGATCAATTCGGTATTAGAAAGCCAACTACTTCAGTTTATCAAATATGTGATCGTATTCCTACGAATGGGGTGTAAGACCGTCAAATTGTTTCTCAAAAGTTGTTTTCACTATGCATGCCGTTGAAATTTATTGACAGGTGAAAACGACCATTTTGTCTTTTGCTATAACAAGATAAACGTTTTACCCAAAGAAAGGTGTGAGATTTTCCACTCTCTATGGGCTGCTCGTTTAAAACCGACGTTTTAAGGCTGCGTGAAACGAGATTAGACCTCTCCAGTGACATTTTCACTTTTGTTGGACATCTTTCAACTTTTTGACCAACATGAGCACGATTAAATTGAAAGTGGATAATTTTTGATGAGTCTAGGTCATGAGTAAGAGCGACTTGTCGCAGCCTAGGCTGTTCTCGATATCAACACTCAATTGCAAGTGCATAAAAGGGGCAGAAATTAGAAGACCAAAGTTCACCCAGATGTATGAATCCCTATTTCTCTCCTGTCACTCTCCACAATGTACGAGAACTTGAAATGTTTGAGAGATTGTGCTCATGCCAGCTTACTATGGAGAGGAAACGTCTATTTTCTTGTATTTCCTTTCTATCTGTTGCAAATCTGTGAGGCTATGTATTATCAAGAACAATACAATCGACTACAGACTCAATGAGGGAGAACAAGATGGAAGGTGACCAATTTCAAAACAAAGTAACTAGTAACGTTGAGTCCTAATAACCCCCCGCTGATAAAACTTCTTCAGATTCATTCATTTAGGTATTTCATAGAATTGCTAGATCTCCGAAGGGAGAAAACAATGAGTAAATAAAAATATATGTAGCGCAGCTTCACTTGAATCTTTGCCAAGTTGAGTAGTAAATCAAACTTTACCTTTTGAAATAGACCAGCACGTGGCATACACCAGAAATGTTGTAATTCACTTGCCTCTGACAGTGTTTATTTTAATGTTATGAGACGAATAAACTGCTTTGGTTAAATCCACGAAGTCTCGTTTCATAGATTTCTTTAGATGTTTAGATTAAAGTTTACGGACGGGGACTGAAGGCTTTCAAGTTACACGTTCACTCTGTCCGGATGGTCATGGAAAGGGAGCGACGAATACTCGTAGTAGCCATCGTAGTGTTTTAACGTAAGGGATCAAAAACGACGTAATTATTCTGCCCTTTTAGATTTGTCTTCATCCTTTTATGTGTTGTTCATTGAGTCCATTTGGCCTTTTTAAGAGAAACGAACAATAGACCGGTTAGTCAGTCGATCCTATATACCGTTTCTGTTACAGTCATTACATTTGTTGATTGACGCAAACCTTCCTACTGCAGGTTTTCAAAACAACTGGTACGCGTTTGCGCGACAATTTAGTTCAGCCACGATTGAAAAGAGTACCGCGACTGCCGGTCATGGCCTAGAGGAATGGAAGCAATTCCAGAAGGCATGTGGCTTGAGAGTACGCTATGAAACCAATTGGGCTTCTGATTTTGATAGAACTTTGCGGATGATGGCTTCAATGGGAGTTACATCGGTTTCACTTGAAGTTACGAACGATCCACTGGGAGTGAAAACGGAGTCTTTTGTAGCCAGACGGGTACTTTCCCGAAGATTTTATTACTTTGCTGGCAAGTTTCATTCAATAACTTACGAGAATATCGGCAAAATAGTGGGCAGCACAAAAAGAGCCGTAAAATTATCAAAATGTTCAACTGTTATCGGTTCTTTTCCTCACTGAACCGTCCCTTTGGTTTTATCACATAAAGGAATGAAACCTTGTTTAAATGGCTAACGCGCTCTACTTCCTCCTATCCGGATGCAGTTCGGGGCCGTTAGTCTATACGGATGATTTTCTGCAATCAGATACTGAACACAAAGTGATAGCAACTTTTGTTATGCTCTTCTAAAGTGTCCTGAATGAGATTCCAGTGTCGCTGATATCACTCACTCTCTTCATTTGGTGCATATCAACTGGGTTTTGTGACTCGCAGACGAGAGACACACAGCCTACCTTTTACGACATGAACCATTCCCCAACATTGTCCACTTATCCAATCGACTTTAGCTAGCATACGATATGGACGTCCTCTCTTGCATGAGTACAGTTATGGCTCCGTCGATACTACGGCTTTTGTTGTCATCGCTGTTATTGACATCTATCCATGCCCGTCTATCTTCCTCAACGTGGCCATTTGTTTGTATTTGTGCTTATGTGTACCGACTTCCAGTCTGAGCAAGAGGATATGGTCCAGGCGACGCTCAATCGGTTCATAGTGGTTTGATACAAATCCAGATCATTTCAGCGTTGCCAACGATTATGACAGAATGACATAGATAGTCCATCCTGATCTATACGTCAGAGCTTGATTGTTTGTCTGTGTTCATGCGTGCGTGTGTGTGTGTGTGTGTGTGTGTTCACGTGTCAGTGATATTGTCCACCGTGTCCAGATCACACAAGTCCCAATGCTGGCGTAGGGGGAGGGAGCCGAGAATCAGGAAAATCAGGTGCCGAAGCATCCTAGTTTTTTCCGTTCTCATGTACTGCGAAAGTCAGAATGACCAGCCGTAGTAACTTCTGTCAAATGTATTCTAGCACTGGTGATGATACAAAAAGTTGGCATGAACTACCGAACTGTCTAAACAAGTAAAACAGTTCTTCCAAATGTTACTCAGTTTTTTTTTCTCCCATTTTCCGGTGTACTGCTCGCAGATGGAATAATAACGTGAAATATGTCGACAGGATGAAATATCACCAAACTTCACTACCCGTTTGTTCTGTTAAACATGTCTTACATCAGATTGCTCATACGAATAACCAGAGAACACAGTTGACCCACAACCGCTGTCGATAGACATAAACGATAGCAGTAGGAACCGCGGAGATAATTTCTATAAACAACTTGGAACAATCATTATGACTATTTAGTGCTTCGCCTTGGGAATAATATCAGGCCCCTTATCGCTGATAACTTGACCGTCAACCACACAACCGTACCTCGCCGGTTTGCACTTATGGACATATCTTGACAAGTCACGCGTTGTGAATGAGAACATCGGTCAAGTATGAAAAAGGTACGCGTCGACCCGCTCACTGACACGCGCTTTACCGCTTTCCCAATCAGGCGGAGGAAAGAGCATGGCTTATTTTCTGGTTGCGGTATGCCATTTTACCCTTTGTTGTTAACACTTAACCAGTCACGGTTTGTATTTGAGAGGAACTCCAGCTTTACGGTTGCCTTGTTCTTTCCCACATGACATCCAACATTCATATAAACAATTGACACGAACTATTTTTTGCGGATAAAGGAACACTGTCTTGCAGGTGTCATCTGTTCACTTTTGTCAGATATCTCGCATGTCTGTCCTATCTGTAACCTGGTCTCATGGGGGTAGGAATTTGTTATCTCGTACAAGAAGAAGGGCGGAATTTAAAAAATGAAACTTTTGCATATGACACTGAGGAATTTGCATCCACTTAGTTGGTACAATATGATATACAGTTGATACAATGTTCATCTAGGTTCTTTTTATTTTGGTCAAATGCAGCTGAAAACAATCGAGGCATGTTCGGTCACGTTGAAAATGGTTTATTTCACAAGAGAACTTTCTCACTTGTTCTAATGAAGTTAATCTTTTTGATGAGCATTGAATTTATTTACTTCTTTCAGAAACCTAATTTTCATGGCTTAATACCAGTTCAAACGAGATACCAGTCAGTTCAGCAAATGTCTGAGCACAATCATTTAGAATCTAGTTGGGCTAACTGAACTCAGTAAAAGATTTCTGAGTGGTATTTTTATCTAGCATAACCTCAAACATCTGACGTGTGTGTGTGTATGTGGGTGTGGGTGTGGGTGGGTGGGTGGGTGCGTGCGTGGTGTATGTGTGTCAATGTTAATTCCTCCTCGAAACAGTCACACTACATCGATCGAGCGAATATGCACACCCTGCCCGAGTTCATTCCCAGTATGTGCACTGGGATCGCCGATTGCTGAACATCAAGACCGAGTAAGCAAGAACGAGAAAAACCGTCGGTTGTCATCTATCGCACATTCGAAGACTCAGTGATGCGACGATATGGGCCGGAGGAATTCGATTTGAAACGTGTTGCTCGAATGGAACGATGAAAGCCGAATGAATGACCAACGCGAAAACGCACACCGGGGTCACAAAGAGATAAATTATATTCGCATGCCATTAAGAGCAAATTGTGGAGTAGAACAACGAAACGTAGGTGAACCACATACTACCTCATCCCTCGTTCTAGAAACTGGGTCATTATAGAAATAAACACATTCGACCCAAATGGGATGGCAAGCACATGGGGCTGAATAAATTGTGGAGGTTTTGTGTGTGTCTGTTGTGGTGAGCTGGTATGAGGAACCTCAGCGACTGGGATTCGAGCTGATTATCATCCCTTACAGTCCTGCTGAACCACTGTTCGCGACTGAGTGGTCTCGTTTGTGAAACTATTCTCCAGTGCACCAAAAAACTGAACAAAATGCAAAAAGAAAGAAAAACGGCATTGTAGTGGCGAGTATCGGAAAGACCGACCACATTTGCCCGCTCTTTGGAAGTATTCGCTCTTCAGAGGGACATTCAGAAAACATCACAAAACAAGATTAAAAAACTAGGACAAGTTTTCGGTAACCATCGAACCTCCGAAAGGTTCGAATGAGATTACTGGTACATGTCACGTTTGAAACAACAAGCTAAACAAACTGTTTTATCTGAAAGGAGTCCAGTGTTAATTGTTACCCTTTTTCGTTGTCTTCGGTAAACAGCTGGCTCCTTTTCTATGTTTCCTACTTTTTGCAACGACATTGTTCATGAGTCTAGTGTGAATTTTGGTTGCCCTTGTGTGGCCTGAAACGCACTTCTCGTCGGAACCTCTCAACATCCATTAATCTCGTTGGTACTTACTGAGACTAACGTCTTTGCGTCTTCCTTGCACGTTGTGTTTTCGTTCTACAGAGAAATCATAAACGGCAGGAAAATTAACCTGCCTGTCTGGGTAACGTTCTAATATCACTCTATCCGAAAGCCATATCATCGGTGCACTGTCATTGGGTAGATTTTCTGGGCGGTCTACCAATATCGGATATGAGACGGGCTCTTCAGAACTCGCATTTCTCGAATCTTTCGAAGAGGGTCGAGTGAGAGACGTCTAGCCAGGCCTGTTTCGTCCAATGTAATGTGTCCAAGAGATTAATTTGAAAAAAGAATCAGAGCTTACCTGCTGAAATAGAGTCTTTCCGCTAACACTGTCACCCATTATATTATCTGCATGTGCCAGAAACTCTTTTCTTGTAATTGCTGGTGGTTTGTTAGAATTTGCCCGTATCCAGCAGCTGAAGTTTAGTCGTGATTTTTGGCTGCAAAATTAAATTTACGCGGCTTATTTTAAGTAGGAGTGAGCTGAACAGTTATCTAAAAATGTAAGGATAGGTCGTCGCTCCAGGAGCATTTGCTTACCGATTTTGCAAGCCCTTTTTGGGATATGTTCCTGTTCATCCACTTTCATCCATCAGCTAGATGATCAATTCACAACAGCCCCAGGGTTCCATGTTCGGAGCATCGTAGACTCCTGCGTGCTAGCCAATGACTACTGGTTTGAGCTTTTTCGCAGTAGCACTGCGAATGAACAAAAGGGTCACAGTTTCCCTGGGTTTTCAAATTCCTCTTCATGGATAACCATTCACGGCCAAGCTGCATGTTAAAGCTACTCTAAAAAGAAGACCAGCCTGAACACAGATGAAAATTTTCTGCGTACCATTGAAACTTACGAGGCCTCACCGTTCAACATTCTTGAGCTAATATTATAGTTCCTCTGGAATTTGTAAAATCAATCATCGCTTGCGTAAACTTTACTGCGCTCCACATTACGAGCCACTTCCATTGCTTTCTTTGCTAGCATCATTTCCGCTACCAGCAGATGAATTCGACGAGCAACGAGGCTCGATTCGTACACAACTCTGTTGACATCAATGAAGTAACCAAGATATCAATGCAACATTTTTCGCTGATTTAAGTTCCTTGGTCCCAGTTAGTTTTGTTGGTGGCCTCGTTTTTCGCATTGAAATGGACTTTCCGTCTCCCTACACCGAGCTGGGGTGAAGTAGTCTTCAAGAAGACTCCTTTATTGTGCAGATGAATAACTTTACTTTATCAGCAAGTGTCAAGAATGTCTTTCCATTTGACCATCCCACCGCGAGTTATGAGCCCTTTTGCGTTCTGCTGCCTTTGTGTGAAAGCAGCAATTATTCTGTTAAGTGAAGCCAGCTGGATGGCCAACTATGAGATTAAACGGTAAAAGTAAATTTGCAACAACTACTAACGCAGCTGTCCATGACTACCGCGGACAACCGAGCGCGCATAGCAATACATAGGGTGCTCGGAATTCCTGAATATCCACCGACACTGACGAATAATTCCAGTGACCTTCAGTGAATTATCTGAAGGACCCACGATGTTTACGCTTATATACCCAGGTGCAATATTTGATACTTGCCACAAAGGAAGGATCCGGTACCGACGTCACTGGAAGGGGGCGTGCGTTCTTGGGCGGTGAAATAAGTCGGGACAGGAACAATGTGTTCGCACGGAGGGACGACCCGCTCTTCGGTAGTAGCCTCAGGAGAGGGGGTGGAGGGTGGGAGGCGGTATCTTTTATATGTCTAAGTAAGAACAGACTCATCATGAATAGGTTAGCTTGTTCTAACCAGCAGTAGGTAGGGTTTGATTTGTACCATCCGAATTACTTATGTGGAAATAATAAGTTCTTATGGGAATAAAGGTTTACTCCGGTAGATTTCCCCTTATTCGGTAAATAACAGTCTGGAGAATTTAAAAACTTGCCAGATTCTACTAAATAGGAAAACGGCCAAAGAGTTCCCTGCACTTATGAGGACAAACGTTTTCAGTTTAAAGAGTCTTGCTGGAGACCAGAAATAAGAACTATTTGTGTCACTTTATAAATAGGGATGAAAAAGTGAACTAAACAGCTTCGATGCCTGAAATTCAACTAAAACTAACACGGAACATGATGCTTCAACTTTTCGTTGCTCCTATACCGCTTACTCTGTCGCAAAGCGATTTGAAGCTGTCTAGCGAAGAATAAAAACAACTGAGGAAGGAATTCGGAACGTAAGTAAGAAGAATACCTGTTTATGTGAATATATGTTCCAGATTTTGCTTTGAAATCAATTTAAACAAATAAATTTCGATCTGTATTCGAATGATACGCACACAAGGATTGATCTGCGTCACAAATAAGGATATCACAAAAATTAACCGCTTGCAACCAGTGTTTTTTTCTCTTACTGATCTACCGTGCACTGTTCTTCTTTATCGTCGCATAATTCATGAATAAGTAATGTGTATTAAATTGGGTATCCTTCAGGTTATTTTCGATTCTATGTTGTTTACGCCGTTGGTTTTTACAAATGCCTTCACAGAACAACGTATGCTATACCTTTTTCACTGCTCGAATAAATTTCGAGGCTTTTGTTCTCTACGGAAGACATCACTCCGACAGCAAACCACACCTGTGATTTTATGCGGGAAGACCGGCGTCCAAAGCAGTATAACACTACTGACTCCTTGGCAGATTTACTTCCCCAGCCCAATTATTCATACGTAACGTGCACCCATGCACTTGTTTCGCGGATATGTATTGCTTTCCTTCGTTGCCTTTTCGATTTTTTGAATTCGTATCGAAATATATGGTAAAACTGAACCTCAGACACAAGTTTAGCTGGGTCCTATTCGACTGTATTTTTATCGCACCAAGTATTCTGAGTGATTGTCTTCCAAGCAGATCGTTCCCTGCCAGTGATTTCTTGATCTTCGGGGCTGCTGTAGCCTCAGCTGGAATTATTGATTACTCAACTGACCAAATGCGGACTGAAGTGAAACATCATCATTTCGTCGGGTTTATTCCGCTATTCATAGCTTTTTTACAACCCTTATTATGTACGTAAACTGGTGAGGCTTAACTCCTTAACTGAGACTATGCTTAGTCAAAAATAATTTTGCTTTGTTTGTAACATGTACAGTATTCGTTTTTACTCAAAAACATCAGGGGCTGCAGCTAAAAAGAAAAGGAAAACTCCCATGGACTTACCGACGGTCAAAACAGGAATAAAAACCCCGAAACCGGCTGTCTTTCTTCGTTCGAATTCCGATGCAACCTTTGGATTATCGCCGTGGATGCACTTGCGTGCCACTGTGCGTGAGGAAGCATTCTTGTTCTTGTGTCTGCATCCGGTTAACAATTTCTCACGGATGTTGGTTGTTTTTTTAACTGTTGAATTAAACAAACTGGGCAAATACCCTCACGATCGTGCCAAACGAAGAGAAAATTTCTACCTTCCACTAGTTTTCAATCTGCAACCGCTATTTCTTGTCCACCATGGCTCCCTATTGACCCTCACAATCACTCACCTTGGCTGGACTAGGAGTTTCTCGATACACGGTACTACTATGAATAATGCATTATCGGGTGTCTGGGTGGATCTGGTTGAACTACAATAATCATCGAACTCTCTCCTGCGCCTCGCACCCCGCCCATGGACCAGAGATGACAATAATAACGTTTGTCATATCCTACCAACTGAGATCTTGGCGCCAGTTGGAACGGTCTGACAATTGTTTCGTTCTTTCATTCTTCTGTACATTTATACAGCCGGTGGCATCTGGTTGGTTGGTCAGTGGTCACACTTTGTGGCTAGCACGAATTTGAGCTTCTTCTGTATTCCTCTTCCTCCCTCCTTCCTTTCGTCTCTCTCTCTTACACACACACACACACACACACACACACACACACACACACACACACACACACACACACACACACACACACACTATCACCACCTACCGGTACCTGCTACGAAGCTCTGCATCGTCCAGACGTATATAACCAAAAGTTGCGCTTTCATTATCCCAAACACCACCAGTGCTATCGCTTAACCTCATAAAGCAGTCAGTCAGCTACGGCGACAACAACAATATCATAGACGTGGCCACTGTGAAGGGGTGTAAAACAAGGATGAGGGATTAAGACCTGTACCAAAATGTTACCAATTTTGTGACAGTCCAGGTACCTTGTTACATTTGGACTCCCGAGAACACCAATGTCTGCACTCGTACTTCACGTCAAAATTGACGCCCGAATTGAGTGTTTGAGGGGGAGTGAAGAAAAATAATAACGGTGGAAGTGAACTGCATCGGACTTTCGTGTACTGGGTTTGTCCGAGTCCAGATAGTGCCATCAGCTATAGGCATGCAGGTGCATTTCTATCTGTACCCGGTGAGTGACACAAGGGTATGACCGACAACGTGATATATGTCCTAGCCCCCAGATCCATTGGTGACGAAATAAGGACAGGAACTAGCAGAAAAGAAAGAATAATTAAGATGAGTTTTGGATTAATAAATTTTATGGGTTATGGACCAACCCCGTATGTTAGAAAAGTGACAATACTGTACGGGGTTACTCGTTCAACCCTACTGAGGGACTCGGAATATTGCCGTTCTTAAATTGTAGTGATTAGAAAGAATAAAAATGTGTTGCTTAAGGACACCTTCACTGACCTGTTTAGCCGTCAAGATCCTTATCAAACTATTCGTTTTTACAAACATCTGCACAATTTCGCCGAATAGTAACTCAGGAAAATATCTTCTTAGTCACTTGTGAAGTGCTCTGTCCTGCTAATTTCATTAGGTTAGTTTTAGCACACATTTCATGAAGTGACCTAGTAATTGTGTAAAATATGCATCGAAGTTCACCTATAGAGAGCAACTTTGCTATGCTCGCTCATAAGGGATTGGTTTGTTTTCATTAAGACGACACCTTTCAGCATTATTTTGTTGTTCCTTATAAACTCATGTGTCTTATGGAGAGAGTTCTGTGTGTTATCGCTTACAAACCACCTTTTCCCAGCGACCTGAAGACAAACTCCGCCATTCTTCAATCACTACCCCCAATCGTTCAGGCTCAACCCTGTGGTGATTGGGCGGCCATCCCACGGGACGTAGCATAGTACAGCTTCGGAACGACGTATGCTGAGGGGCTCCAGTCAGTCGGAATCGCGGAGAACAGGTAAAACATAAGCTCGAGGTGACTGGTTAACTTTTAATCTATTACTCATTTTCCTTGGGGTAATATTCATCGAAATCAATTTTGCAATAGAAATAATGCAGAGTTATAAAGCCGTGAACTTCTTGCTACTTCAATTTGAGTAGTTCTGGGATAATGTGATTCTGATGCGTTCTAAGTTCAGATTTTGTAATTTTTACAATTGACCTCTCGTCAAAGGGCTACCCAGTATAGAACAGCTGGACACGCGTGCTGGTGCCTTCGAAACTGAGGATTGGATTGAACGGTTCGGGCTACGGCGCAGCAAACGCAAAGACGTGAAGAAAAAGAATCACACAGCGTACATCCTTGACAGCTGGCAGCTGTTCATTGATATTTGTGAGGAAAAGCCTTGTCTGTACAAAGGCACCTGCTTAATTTCCATCCGAAGAGTTGAAAGATCAGCTCCTAGGCCACTTTATTCAGGAGGATTTCCAGGTGACTGAAAATGCCAAATTCTATTCACTGGTCCGTGACCCCGGCAGAAATCTTCATGAATTTATTCCTATCCTGCAGACTCAGGTCCCGAGTTGGAGACCCAACTGAGTGATTGATTAGATTCCAATGTGGATCACCGGAGCTTCAGAAGAAGCCACTGATGAAATCAGATCTGAAGTTCTCTGAGGCCCGGTCAACGTGTAAACACTTCGATAACGTCTCCGAAGCAACAACCAGACATTCCGTGGTTTACCACCAACGGACGTAGTGCAATAAATCGGACTGTTCACTTAAAAAAATCCAAACCATATCCGGCCAACAAGGCGCCTCCTGGGCTCAAACAAGAGCCGCTAAATAATTACTCTTCGTGCTATGAAGTTCACCTCCATTCTAACTTTCTATTCGTATTTCTGTATGCCATTTCTATGGTGAGACTGACATATTTGCAAGGTATTTCGCCGATCCATACGCGATTTTCCTAATGTAACCCCCGGTGATTCGAAGGATAATGCCCATCCGGTGCGCATATTGTAAGTTGCACGTGATTCTAACCAATTCCCATATAAGACGGTCGAGTTCCGACTCGAGTGCAGCATGAGTTCATTGTGTGTACCGGGAGCTTTGAGTCTATCATTCCCAAAACAGTGTTTGACTTGATTCAGTCCAGCTTGCCCATTCACAATGTTACTGGTCACTGCCTTACATTAGTGGGCGAAACTACACTGACCGTTCGGTTGAAACAAGAGTACGTTTCTGCAGTATTCCTGATCTCGGCAGACAGTCCGACAATCCTGGTTTGAAGACTTTGTGGGCATTGGACCATTCTGTAACACTCCAGACGACCCCAGCAGCTCCGGTGCATCAGCTTCTTCTCCAGTATTTGGTCATGAACTACTCCAGTAACGAAGGCGGCATGTGGTTTGACCCCTAAGTTGGAAGCTGATGATAATCTGGTATTCCTGGATCGAAGAGTAGTGCCGTATAGCCAGCTGGAAGGTCTTCTAAAGCTGCTTACGAGATCCGAAAAATATTGATCTACCAATTATTTCCCTTGTGACAAAGTTTATTAAAATCAGTTCTGCTATCGAAACATCGTATTATATTGAATTTTACTAGGGACATCAGAAAATTAATAAATTCTCATTCCTGCCAAAAGGAGAGATGCTGGTCATTGTCACTTTGAAATCTGAAGTTTCTCGGCAATCTTCACGTTCTTAACCAGAATACGTGCTAAATAAGGACTGATAACTTGTGAAAAATATTCATACTCGCCGAGATGAGTTAAAATGCTGAACATGCTGAGGTTTGCCAAAGGCACGCGGATACTCCATGGTACAAGAGATGGGTGGGGTCCACGAAAATCTTCTTGACGAATTTTTCACAGTCTATAATGTGTAAATCGAAAAATTTGGAGATGAGAAACTCTGTGGAAATCAAAGAAACTCGACTGATAAGGGCCAAGCAGTGGTCTAGTGTGACAGAATCTTTCTCAAGTAGGTGAGGGAAGATTACGAGAGAACAGTGCAAGAAGACTGGGAGAGTACATTGATGGGCAAAATAAAGCATAACAGCCAGTTTGGCATCAATCTGCCTTAGCGTACAAATTCAAAAGAACAATTCACTTAGTTTCTTTGCACAATCAAGAATGTGAGAAGACCATTGTAAATTGGTGCTGATTATAACGCCTAAGTATTTGATCGATTCAGCTCTGCAAACGGGGCCAGTGTTGATGATCGATTTTTCATTGGGTTAAGAAGAACGAGAAATGGAGAAAGTACGATCAAAGCAGTTCAATGTGTTGAGATAGAGGCCAGAATGGAGCGAAAACTTCTGATTACTCTATAAGTTCCCGGAAAAGAAGTATAGTCCGATTGGTTGGAAGTGGAATGACAGAGCACCACGTCACTGGCGTACTTAAAATGTCATGTAGGTGTTGCAATGATCAAGTTGCTGATGTATTTGGAGAAAAGACAGGGAAAATGATAGTACCTTGAAGAACACCAGAGTTGTTCGTTGAAGGACTCGATGAACTCTTACCAGTTTCAGTACGCCGAGTTCTAATGGAAACGTAGTTTTAACCATGACAGTAAAGAATTGGGACAGCCAGATGGCTCTAGTTTCTGAAGGTGTAGTTAACGGGGAACCGAATCAATAGGAAATGAATAGTCAACGGAGGCACAGTGAAATGATTTTATGGATATAATCAAGCTCTTTGAAACGAAATTGCAAACTGAATCTACTGTATCCGGGAAAGTATCTGTTGGATTAGTATGCGAAGTGATAGGTTTCATTGGGATCAACGGAGAAGGCCGTAATCGATTAGGGATTGCACGCCCGGTCAATTTGAATGGAGAAGAAGTGATGGCGATGACACGAAACATTTTGACCGAATGTTGGAAATAGGATGATTCCGTATGGATACTACTGTTAAGAGTTTCTAGGAGGCAGGAATGGTGTTAGCATCAACAGATTTATTGATGAGAGAGAAGTCATAATTCCGGACAGTGTACTTACTCTGAATTCAAGAAAAGTGGAGGATAAGTCTGTGGAGCCAGAGCAGAAGCCGATTTCGAGGTTCGAGGTAGCTTGGGGAATTCTTCATAGGATAATTATTTTACATCTGAGGGAATAGAAGGAATTTATGGTGGTAGGGTGGTAGGGTGTTCGATGAAGGATGAATAAACGCGGTGTTCTGGCTGTCGGCCTGCGTATTTTAGGGTTTTGACTGGGCCCGTTATATCGGTTAAGTTTTCTGTCTGTAATACAGAAGGATATTTGGGCAGATGTCGTATCCAGCCGTTATATTTCTTGTTTGATCAGGATAGAGAGTAGTTTGTCAGAAGCCTGATGGTGTAGTTTATAGACCCGATTTTTGCTCTCTCAGATATTTAAGCACAGGAGAAGCTTTTCTGCCATTTTCACACTATACGGCCTCTTTTGTACGACACAAATCGAACAACGTAGATTTTGGCAGTCCTGACCTTTTCGCCATTTTGATTTGCGTGATGCTGGGCTGGAGCTGTTCCGATCGGTAAAGATCCGCCATTATTTGTCCGCGGCCCACAGCCCTTTAGCCTTGTCGCACAACCTTAAACCATGCATATGTACGTCATTCAGATCGAGGTATCAACATATTATGACGTCAAGAAATGTTGGAGGGATGTAGTTTTATGGTTGTTTTATTTTCAGTGAACCAGCTTCTAATTTACTGAAAATCCAAACGAATTAAATTAGTGAAAAAGTACTTGTTTGAATTTATTGAATACCTCTTTCACTGGGCTAAAAAGAGAATGTGGCTGAGGGGAGGGCAGATTTGGTGACTGATATATAATTGTGCGTCAATAATTCTACGATGAACGAACTCATTTTCAGAGACAAAATCTCCTGAAACACCTGGTCCCTCGGTAGCTAAAAAAGCTGAAAAGCATGAAAGAAACCCAATAAATATATGTCTTATTATCTTTTTGTGATATTCATAATTCAAGATGTCGATGACAGGTGAACCCACTGATATGATCAAGTTTGGTCTTTTGCCTGACTGGAGAATTCAAATGGCTTTAATACGTAATTTTGAGTCCGTATTTGCTTCAGCACTATATGTTGTAGCTAGTTTCATCGATATAAAAGCTCAGAGTTGCGGGACCTGATCGTAACAGCTAATCAGCGCATTCTGCTAATTTCGGTTAGGCAGTGTCCGACTTTCGTTCCACCAACTGAAAAGCCAGCCCCTTAGCCGAATAATGATATCCATGCATCAGTCATTCATTGGATGACGTGATGGCTGTTGTACTTTGTAAGTCTTTCTCCATGCACACTTTCAAAGGCTTCAATATACCTGTTGGGTTTTTGCGTTTTAAATCACACAAAAGCCTGATTAACTCTTTGTTGAGCTTCTTCTTGTGAGGCCGATTTTTGTAAGGTATTTCCTGATCCCTGGTTGCAGTAGAACGACATGTTTGATCCTAATGCTGAGGTCTTTGGCAGCCTCCTTGGAATCTTCTCCTCTTCGCAAATGTTCATTTATTCTCCGTCGGTCTTCAAAGCTGGTGACATGATAGGATCTTCACTTTCCACCCATATTGACGTTATCCATATTATCAAGTATTGATGAGTACATTGGAAGATAAGGTAGGACAAATATTGCCGCAAACAGTCACGAAGTGCGTATATCAACTACCCCTGTACAAAAGTCAACAAATCTACTCTGACTCATTCCAAGTAAGTGCAAAATATCATAATGAAGCAGCTGCTGTAGGTAAAATCCATATCATAACAAATGGCACATTGTCCTGTATTTACAATCGCTGACAAAGATCAAGTCTCTACGCAAAGGAAATGGGAAAAATTACTTCCTTATCTTTATCAAAAACGAAACTCCATTTAGAAGGGTGCATATATTGACAAATCGAGGGTAATGCACACCGAGTTGAGGTGAATGCTCCCTCACCACAGCCATCAGTTTATTTATGTTTGCGAAATGTGACACTATTTCCACGGTCAGCTGCGCAGCACACGACCGTCTTACTTTCTTGTTTGTTCAACCAGCTTTGCAACACTAATCTTGGTAAATAAAATAAACTGCTTCAACACTTCTTGAAGTCACATTATTCCGATACTTTTGATCTGACTGGCTTGCTGCGGGATGGTTAAAAGTTGTGCTGCAAGTCTAAAAGACTGTGGGTCATGGCTAAAATTCGCTGTAAAAAGTTGTAGATCTTAGGACTTCCGGTGAATAATCCCATGCAAGCCGGGCGTATTTGCAAATCAGGATACAGCGACAAGCCTCGAAGGTGGCCAGCAATGAGTATCTTTGGTCCAAAGAATCTAAGCACTCCTGTACCAAGGGCAGTTACTACCTGGTCACATATTTGAATCCGACAGCTCGGAGCATTCTCCTATTATTACAAATTGACTTCGTGAATCAGTTCGTTTCAAAGTCCTTTTCAAAGTATCTAATGTAAAATCAAGTCTAGTTGATGATAATTGATAGATTGGGTTTTTCAGTTACGTGGCGAACTTGATAGATTTGAGGCTAGGATGCTGGAAGACGGACATAGTTGGCCAGGGACGCAAGGGATTCCCCTTTTTGTGATTCTAATGAAATCGCCATGGTAGCTAAAATACCCGGGTTAAAGAGAGTCGTTACCAAGGAACAATAATTCATTCCACGCTTAATCATGATTTTTTGGGTGAAACCTATTTCATAGGTGCAGAGGACCTTTGTGTACTATTATAGATAACCAGTTCTCATGATACTGAGGTACGAATTGGTGAATCGCGTAGGGTCAGATGAGGCAGTGAGCTGACAACCGTAGGGCTATGTATCGGTGAAATCTTTTTTCAAGGATCGATATCTCGATCAAATATTTCAGTCTACTCAGCTTACCAGCAGGCTATCCCACGGAGACAGGTGGTTGCATTCAGCACTAGTCGAGATTCATCGTGAGTCACAAATCGACGAGTGAATGCGAGAGAGGCTTTCCACGAACACTTTCCCAGGGCTTTTAAATGGCTGTGTTCAACTGGTACGATTGACGCAAGGGGCATGCATCTATCCAATGAAAGACACTTCCCTACGGTTAGGCAGCAGCTACCTTTTGGTCATGAGTCCTGACGCGGCACATGCTTTCGTCGATGGATATAACAGTGACGGTTGCTGCCTGTGTTACTGATTGACCACAGAAGTGAGCTTTTCTGTTCAATTTTCTGAGGGAGTTTAGAGTAAACCATTTTCCACATTTGAATGCAATAAACTTTGCTCCTACTAATGGGCGAAAGGAAAACGTAAGAAAATTGTTGGATAACAATTAACTTTGGTCTACTAGATTGGGAACGGCTTAGTTTTTCGACGCGACCCTCTTAGATTGTAGTATAGCTATTTCAAAATCATTACCGACGAACCAAAGCCCAGAAATTACACAAGTTCAATATCGTCGAATATGACTTATATGGATGTTTTGTTCTTCCGGAACATGCTCATCAACATGTTTCACTTCGCTTGTTAGGAATTAATAACGTTGAGTAGCTGTCAAGTCACTTCCGGGATCTAAACCGAAAGGTTCATCATTGTGTATCACATGCATTAGCGATAGGCTTTCCGAAGTGGTAGGCCGGGTGAAGAGTTTCGTTCAGTTCTAGGTGTTTATGTACATATCCCAGAAACTTGTGTAGCAGTAATATTACTACTAATACTACTACTGCTACTACTACTATTACTACTACCACCAGCCTCGAGACGATCCTCTTGCAATGAAAACAAGTAACCACTGAGTTTCGAGAGTTAATAATAAGCCGCAAACACGTTACCATCCTTACCGTCAGAAAATGATCAATAACTCATTGATCAATCCATACGGCTGTTTAAATGAGCTAATGCCCAAAGACAGAAAGGTAGATCTTCCCTTAACTGAAGTCGTGGAAAGAAAAACAAACGAACGAAAATATATATCAAGGGAATAGCACAACTTAAAGTTATTCCATGCAACTCAGCAGCACCAAATTTCCCAGTGTTTCAGGTTTCGTTTGAGTCTTCACAAGTATGATTTGCTCAGGAGACTTGAAAAAGTTCCCAACAGTCCGGATCCAAAGGTTGCACATTGTTTTCATGGACTGAGAAGGGATGTCTACACTTGATGCAGACAAATCTGGTAAAGGGTTTCACCCTTTGACAAGCGAGATTCTACTTATTCTTTACTCTATTCAATTCAGCGAAACTAATAACAATTAACAGTTTCGTAATTTTCAAATGCTGAGCTAGTATTCTTGTACCTACGTTCGTTTCAGCACCCAAAACGGATAACTTATACGAGCCGTTTATGAGTGAATAGAGGATGCCGTACGGATCCAATTGTCTCTACCGTTCCCAGATAAAACCACACGGTTTACGAATTCCATTTGGGAGTGACTAACAGTGGTTGGACTTTCTCTGTTTGTTTCCCAGTTAGATCGCGACATCTTTTCCTCTATGTAAGAAGCACACCTAACAGGTTACAACGTCATCATAGCTGCATGTGAAAACCAGTAAACACCATCTGACAGGGGAGAACAGAGATGTCCGTGAAGATGAAGACTATAATGGTGTAACACCTGAATATCCCCACCACTGTACTACGCTGGGATAGTCCGTCAATGATTCTGGCAAATGCGATAGGAAAGTGTAGCCTAGGTATTAGAGGTTCTCGGAGTGAAAGTGAACAAGTCAGTCTTCAATTTGTTGTCACATAAGACTGTGCCTTAAACCGAAAATTCAGTTCGAGTTAACACGTACGATTGTTTCACTCGTCAATGAGTTCATTGGATTTATGAAAGAATGATTTCTGTTCCCAGAAGTAGCACTCCATTAAGTTAGACGACACCAAAATTACAAAGTACTTGGTTTTTATGAATAAATTGTCATAAAGTAGTATTCCAACCTTTTTCGAGAAGCTTTGACTAGGTATGTCCACTGTTGTCAAACTATTCCGTAATATGTTAACAACATACTTCTAAAAATAACCCACGAACAATGAGTCAAAAGATGTGTCAGCTTCTGAGAGATATTGGAAGAATATCTAGGCAATCAGCTAAACCGTTTCTTCTCATGCAAATGCGAGTGCAGGGAAATGTAGCTATACTTTTGTTAAGGGGGCAATAGATTCAACGGAATTGTATGACACTACCATGTCCGATTAATAAACGTAGTACAACTTCGTGAGACAAAGTGAAGTTAGAACTTAGTTCAACCTCGGACGTGGTACTGTGCCTTTATTCTTCTTTCTTTCTATTATTGCTCTGTTAAACGTGGTCTGTTTTATGCCGAGAAGATAACTTTATGAATAAAGGTGGACCCATGGTTACTTATTTCTCTCATGGTCTTAGATAGGATTATTTCTATGCTGCAATTGCATCTTATTCTTGTTAGTATTTTTTGAGGTGATCCAAATGTGAAAGGTGTTTGGCCCCTGCGGGATCCGAACCCACGCATGGTCACCACCCTCACTTTAATATTGCGTGTGCTCCACCAGCTGAGCTACGAAGCCACGCCGAAGGACCTTCGACTTTCTGCATATGGATCACACAGTTTACCCGCCCAAATTACAGTAGCACATGGCATCCACCATGGAAGCGACCAATTTTACCACAAGGCTACCAAATATCCAAGAATATTACTGCCGTTAAATTGTTTTACTATTCTTACAACAGCACGAATCTCTCAGTAACCCACACATTTTGCACTCACAACTGATAGTCGTATATATATATATATATATATATATATATATATATATATATATATATATATATATATATATATATATATATATATATATATATATATATATATATATATATATATATATATATATATATATATATATATATATATATATATATAAATGGTTAACTTTCCGGGTTTATAAGTAAATATCCAAAAATCTGTTTTTTGGCTTCTTTTTACATCCTAAATTCTGATTATGTGGTAACCCCCATTGTTACGTGGATCAAGAATCGAACCAAGACTACCCATTAGGATTTAGTCCACAGATGAAAGCCTCAGTCTTGAATCGTTTTCGTTGTTGTTTGAAATAGTGAAAAAAATCCCACGAAAGTGCTTTCAATTTCACAAGTCTTTTCTCCACTGCTAAAATCGCAAATCTGAATGCCACGTACCATTCGAATACTTTTTACTTGTCTTATGAGAAGCTATGCCGGGTACCAACTGGGGTCTCAGCAACAAAGCCCGCCAAGCTCCTCGGAAATTCGGTTCACATTATGTCCTCAGGGAAACATGGAAACAACCGAAAAGCACTGGAAACCGAATTTGACTCTTTTCACATAAACCAAAGCTAAAGATTACCCTGTGAGTCAAACTCGTTGCTGTCACATAATCTGGACTAACTCTAAACGATTTGTTTCACGTCAACCCTGATAACATGTACGCCTCGCAAACATACACCCGGTGGGTCTGAGTCCACGCTGAGACTTGTGGATATCTATTGTTGATGTCTTCCAGCGAGAATGCAATAGCTATAAAAGGCTTCCATAGATGAATCAATTCACAATGAAAATCGACTACGCGCGACATAGTGATCACCTTACTCACAAAATATCCATTAGGCTGCTTTCCGAAGCTGAACTTCTTTTTCCCGCATGAAAAAATGAATCTGCTAGTTACCTAATTAAAATAACTTGGATAAACTCGAGCATGTACGAATCAATAAGGCGGAGTTCGTCAATTCAAACTTGGGAGAAAGTAGACTTTTCGTGAAAGAGACAAAGTGTTCCACACTGAAGATCACTTCACTAGGTCTTCTCATTTTGTGTCAGAAAGAAAGGAAATATTTACTGAAAAAAAGGTGGATTTTAAAGTTGAATAATGCGCGAAATAAGCAGAACCCCGAGTGGTTTCGCAGCTCATGTGGTGAATCGGACACTGTGCACTTACGGGGATGGCATCCATGGATTTGTTCAGAACGGTCCAAAACCGACGAATTTAACATTTGGATAGATTCGAAGATTACACAAGTTTCACAGCACAATAATTTGTGTGTTATTCTTTCTTCATTCTCCACAACAGAGGCAGGGCACGGCTCGCCAGTTTAAGCCGTCTCACCACAGCTCCGCGACGTAGACTGAGGCTTGAGTCACTAACCACAACCTCTTCAGAAATATGCCCAGCAGGCGTTTGAACAACGTGTCATTAGGCTTTTCCACCACTTTGGCTGGCAGCACGTTCCATAGATTGGTCACCTTCCGAGATAGACGGTACACTAATGGTAGGTCCACCGACTGCTGCTTCTTCAGAGTTAAAAGGTGTCCCTTCTTGCTGTCACGTTCGCGAGGAGGAAGCTCTGCACGTAGCTCTGGCCCAAAGTCACCTCGGATGCTACCTCACTGGAAACAACCCTGTAATCTTCGGCCGGCCTTCGTACCTGAGCCCGCGTAGTCTTGCAGCAAGGCAAGTTGTGCCTCTCTGCTTTCGTACCAACTTTGCCACTTCTGCAACCGTACAAGGGAAAAAGAGCTGGTACCCGGCATTCCAACCTGGGCCGCACATGGGATGCATACAGTACTTGGAAAACTTCGAGTGAGAGATAGCCAAATGATCGAGTAATCGGCCCTAGGATATTCCACTCCAAACATAAAATTGGTTGATGTTATGGTTTGTTTTCAGTGAAGTCACGACCACTCCCAGATCTTCTTCGCAAACAAAACGACGAAGGAGTGCCTCATGTACGTAGTACATCCCATTACTGGACGGTACTCCTACTCACATACGTGTGTGCTTGTCGGTGTTAACTGGCAAGGACCTCAGACCAGACCATCTTTCAGGGGACTCGGTATCCTCCTGAACAACAAGCTCATCTTAATTTGATGTGATCATACACCAGATCTTAAGATCGTCCTCATAGACGAGACGCGGCGATCGGAAAATTGCTGGCGGGTCATTGATATAATCCAGGAAGAGAAGCGATCTTAGAATCGACCTTTATGTCACACCACGGATAGCCGCTAGCCTTGTGGACATGGACTGTGCTACTCGTACTGCAAAGATCTTCCCTTTGGGAAAGCGTTCGATCGGCAGAATTAAGGGATTAACAACACGGATAGCTTTGAGTTATTAATATTATTACACTGACTTGAGCAAGTTTTACGGTGCCTTTCAGCTGTCGAGAAAATAAGGAAAAGTTTTACACTCCAAAACGGGTTGTCAGTTCAGATAAAACTTCATCTTTGTTTGGTAAAACACGCATAAGGTGGGGAACTACAGAAGTTCTGAACAGCTATAATTTGGAAGGAAGCGGTCGAAACGTAAAACGGGTTAGCAGGTGCCATTTGCTCAGAGAAAGATCATAGTACAATGGATGCGAACAGTCCGCAATGATCTTCTATGCAAATGAAATAAATGCTATTACGTGCTTACCAAATAAGCCATATATGACGTCTCTCCAGTCTATACCAGAAACAAGGCTAACGATTCGCAGACCTCTACGGAGTGTGACGTAGTCCTTTTTCAACAGACCAGGAAAAATCTTTGGAGAACAATATAGAATAATGGGAAATTTACGTTGGTATACGAAGGAAGAAATTACAGGTTGCGGAGCACTGAACTGTCAAAGTTTACGAATTCGGAAGGATAATCTACGCAGAGTTTCAACAGTAATTTCTATATGTAAAGAACAATGCCCGTTCTCTTGTATGGTTAAACGGATATATCTCACATGGTTCACAAGTGCAAGAGGGGTTGAGTTAATGGTGGTGCTGTCTTCTATAAAACACTATCACGAAGTGGAAAATATGCACTGTTGACATTTGGTCTTGTTTAACAGAAGACCAGACGGCTCAGAAAAGTTTTCCTGAAACTAATCTAAATCGGACTGCTGGGAGACCGACCAAGCCAAAACAACGTCCTCAGCATACTTGACCAGGCGGGCTGGGCGGACTGCAGTTAAGTCGCCAATGTAAGTGATGAATAGACATGGAGAAAGAAAGGCTCCTTGAAGAACACTGGCACTACTTAGGAGATGTCTGGAAAATTTTCTTTCAGCTTTGGTACACAGAGTTCTACCCTGCAAGTAGTCTTTCAGCCGGTTAAATAAGTACCTGGGGCACCTAAAAGATTCCAATTTTTTGAGAAGCAAGGGTCGTGGTACACTGTCAAAAGCTGTTGTGTAATCCAGAGAGACACACCTTACTGGCTCTTACGAATCATTGAGGGATTTTGCAATGCAATGGACTATGCAAGCTCTTGCGTCAATCCTGGAAGGCCTGGGTTTATATGCAAATTAGGATTCGTCAGTGAGACTTCTGGATATGTTTTGAAGGTGCTGAATTGCCGCACATCCAACTAACTTTAATGCCGACGAGGAAAGTGTAACTCAACAGAAATTCACGGTTCCCGCTCGGTTACTCGACCCTTTTGGTTTGAGAACGGTTGTGACAGGACGTCAACAATCAAATATGGAGTACGATTCGAGTGGAAGATTGATTAGATTAGTCGTTAGCTCACAGTGAGGTCCAGCCCCGTGTTTCAGTGCTGCCGAGGGTAGACCGTCCATTCCAGAAGCTTTGGTTAATTTGGTGGACTTGAAGAGTTTGAAAATTTCCTTGCTGGAGAATTTTTTGATTTCCGATTTGGTGGTCTGATGGAAAATTGGAAGTGGGTCATTCGAGTAACGAATGAGCTGAGAATTCAGATGGTCAACATCTCTGTCATCAGAGGGAAGACTTTTCCGCTGGCCACAGAGTAGTTTCATCCCGTACCATGTCTTTGATGTTCCCTGAGTGCAGAAACTGTTGAGAGGATATAAAGCTCAGACTTTTGGTTTCATTTTTTACCAAGGTTGATAGTCTACTGACCTCAGGTGGGTTGCGCATTTTGTAGGCCAACAGCTTCCTCCAGCGTAACCTTTTGAGATGCCATGAAACCACTCTTCCTAGATGAAAGCAAACCATTTCAGTGGAACAGCAAGTGTTGAAGATGTAGCTTATAATTTTGGTATTGAAATGTATCGATAGGGAATGGCTAAAGCTGTGTTGTAGCCAGAATGTGGCGAGAAACAAAGGACGGTTGAACAGTGAAAGGTTTTTTTTTAGATAAGTTCCGATGAGAAAAAAGGGTCTGTTAAGTCTGTGTATAGGATAAGTGACCATTTTTCGAGTACATTTTTGGCCAAAGATGTAGCGTGCTGCAATCACTGGCACTAAAGGGGCGCATAAAATCTGACTGAAAAGAGTTCTGGATGATTAGTTAGGATACAATCCAACAGTGAGTCACAACAGGTCGGGACTAGACAAATACCGTTGAGATTAAAAGATGAGAGTTGATACGTAGATGCATGATTAAAGTCTCCTACAAAGTTATGAAGACTATCATTTATCAGCGATACGAGGAAAGGTGGGAATAAATCACGGACTGGATTAAATAGGCCATGTGAGCTTTGTGGTACTATGCAAACATTTGTGATAATAATTTGGTCAAAACGAGAAAATTTATGACGACATGAGACAGGTACACAGTCAGTTCCACTGGAGAAGTGGGAAAAAATAACACTGGACTTGCTACACCACTGGGAATTAATATACGTGATAAAGCCACCACCTGTTTTCTTCATAGAATTCTGCCTATCCTGACGGAAGCATAAATAATTCTTCATTTCAACCACAGAGTCTCCCACGTCAACATTCAACCAAGTTTCCTTAACGCGTACAACACACTTATTTCGAAAGGCACGAGCCATAAGCGGGTAGGATAGGTCCGGAAGCTTGTTGAACAGAGAACGCACGTTGTTACACATCATGCTGAGAACCGTCATATAATAGTACTAATAAGATTACCTAATGAACGGATATGCGGAAATCTGTCAAAAGCTTTACTGAAATCCACCAAGATTACGTCCGTAGGGTGTCCCTCGACCTTGGCGTTCGTCTTGCTTTCTCGTGCAAGTAACAAGTTTGTCGGGTGCGACCTACGTTTCCGAAAACCATGTTGTTATCGACATAGTAGGTTTTTTACACCAATATGCTTCCGGAGTCGCATGGACAGCAAACTTTCCATAATCCTTCTCACCACCGACGTTAGACTGACAGGCCGATAATTGACGGCCTCGGCCTTCGCCCTACCTTTGTATGGTGGAACAACAACAGTTTTCTTCCATTCCTGGAGAGCTTACCCGCTGATAACGACGAGTTGAATAATCGTGTGGCTGACTGAGTTGATACATCGACCAGCTCCCTTACCACTAAGGGATGCACACCACCAGGTCTCTGGGATGGATTAACTTCGACGGTTAGCTTGGCTGCCCCCACTTCGTCAGTGATTTCCTGGCACGACGTAAAGGAGCTTCTACTGCAATATGTGTAGGATGATTATGCCTCAGTTAAGGAGCATAGGCTGATAAGTAGTGCGTCGCCAATATATTCACCTTGTGTTCATCTGTAACCCCCAGCGAGTGTCCTCCCTGTAAGGCTGGGATAGCAGTTGTATCTCGCTTCCTCCGCCGCAGGTATGCAAACGGGCTTTTGGGTGCATGAACCGACTCCATTGCTAATGTCTCCTCTGATATACGTCACTTTTCTCGATTCAGTTGGGTGCTTGGATTACGGATAGTGCGGTAGCTGTCATACCCCTCTCCAGTTGCGTGACATAGTTTCCATGCAATATTCAGACGCTTTAAAAGACTCCTGAGTTGTGAATCAAACCAAGATAGGCCCGAATTACTCCTCAAGCTTTGTCTATATCACACAGACCTTGTGGATGCCACGTCACTGAGGACGCGGCCTCTGTGGCTTGTTGGAGCCACGTTCGCCAAAATTTGAGTCCACTCTGTGGTCTGGGTACGAAAATCGTTCCTCTCTTCCAGGTGATGGTCAACACCGCGTGGTCACTGCTTCCTAATGGAGGTATTTACTTGATCAGTTCCATACCGGAACCTGTTGGAGATATTACTAAGTCTTGGATAGACATTTGAGGATCATGGGTTCGGGTTGGAGTCCTGACATGTAAGTACAGAGGAAGCTCCAGCACCGTTGAAAGGAACTCAAGGGGAAATTAATCCGCTCCTGCCTTACACAATAAATTCTCCCAGTCCATATTCAGGGAGTTTAAGTCACGCAGAATTAGACAGTGACCATCGCCAAACCAACTCCGTACACGAGGCGGTATTTCCAGAAGATTTGCTGCTGGGGACCGATAAATGACGCCTACCGATTCAAATCTTTTAAGCGTTAGCCTTGCTCGAAGCCAGAGAGCTTTTCTAGCGCCCTCCGGGTCTATTTGGCTATCTCACTGTAGCGAAGGGACGTCGGTTGGGATATTCATCTTCAAGCCTCTCCCCCCTCCCTCCCCCGAGCTTGGCTCCTGTCAGCACGGTGAAACGTTTATCCTGGGTAAGCCACTTCCGAATCCACCACCTCCCTGATAAGCCGTGTCTCGGTCAAGGCGACCAGTGTTTGAGACTGGAGAACCACCCTTCCCTCGAGCTCGTCTCGCTTACTCAGCCGGACTCCGGACATTGAACGAGACGACAAGTGTTTGTCCCCGTTTGTCTCCCTTCCCCTTGCGAGCCCTCATTACATCTCCGCTGCCGGAACTGCGTGGTTGGTGATGCCGCTGAGAGTGAATAGCTTCCACCGCAGTTGAAGAAGCCTCTGTCGTACTCGAAAATCCCGGGTAGATAGACCTGCTTTCCCGTTGGCTTGGCTTTCGTGGAGCTCTATCGACGCCACTCTGATCCCTTCCCTGTCCTCGGGGTTGAGACCTCGAAGGAGTCGCACTTTCTCTTATTTCAGTCTATAAGACTGCTGTAGCTCTGAACGGGATTCCTCGCCGAAACCCAAGACCCCCTTGAGAGGACGGGGGTTGATATTCTCATTCATTTTCCCTAAGTGGAAAACGGCTCTGACCTTCACCTTATTTATCAGGCTTTCCATTTCGTGGAGAACATCTTGGTGAATATGTCCCCTAGAAGAGACATATGATGATTTAATCGACTTTGTGACACCGAGTCAGTGGATTCCAGAAAATTCGCGGCAAGGAAGCGGCTTTTAATCATATCTAAATTCAGTAAATGCCAAACTACGAAATTCACTAATAACTGATACTTGTTATGAAAATGCACATTACTGTGTGCACTGCTGATAACGATTCAGTAGTATGGTTCGACCCATAAGGTGTTGGATTTGTTCCATGGAAGACCTCTGGTGAATGAAATAATACTTTACAATTTGATGCTAAGTAATTCCTCTTCAGAAAAAAGACTTAACGAGTTGCCCATTTGTGAACCGAGATCATGTGCTGTATCGTTGCGCAAATGCTCTTCGCTTTCAAATCAACACAACATTTTGCCCAGGATGGAAGAAAGTGACTCAGACAGTTACTAGTTTCTCGATACGACTGTTCACCTTTTCAGTTATTTCGTCAGACTCGTATATTTGACGATCAACGTAGGTCTCAACAAAGTTTTAAAATAGATGATTTACGCGAAAAGACTTGAAACGAAACACCTATTCCTCACAGGCAACATTCGGGTGTAACATTTACAAGAATGGTTCATTGTGACCTATTTTTCTCGTCAAACTCAGTCCGAACAACTGTGAGGGAAAATGGGGAACAAAGTTTACGGCAAAACGCCAACTATCAGCCGAATAGGCTGGAAAAAGTCCAACTATGGCAGATGTTGATTCCCGAGCTCTTATTATTTGGATCCATTACCCTGAAGAAAATCATTTTGTTTTTCTTTCCTATTCCACTCTTTACAAGATTCCAGGTGCCGACAAAAAGAGGTCATTTCAGCATAGTCCTAAAGGTCAGTAAATATCGCTTCGAGTTAATTAGTTGAAAATGAATGTGAATTCCAGGATCATACGGATCACAAATAAATATCCTTGAAAAAAAGACTACTTCGCCTAGCCAAAACTATGAATGGTCTTAAGTTAGCTACCTTTTTACAAACGGCGAACAATATAGTTCCAAAGACTGAAGCTTGTTTTGTGAATCATCTGCCAGATGAGAGTAAACAACGAATTCAGTCTTGAATCCGCTGTAGCTGACAAGGAATGATCGGACAGTATAAAGCCCCATTAACTCTGAGTTATAAGATTTCACATCTGGCCACCGCCGGTTACCTTTATCATAGACTGCAATTCTCTCTCGCTCACCTTGTCATCACGCCTCATCTATTAGGGTCGTATGGTAATCTACACACTGTATTTACCAGAGTTTTGGTTGCCAGTTCATCCTGACGGTTCAAGTGCTTGATGTCGGGGGGTTTGCCCCATACAATGCACTTATGTGAAAGAATAGAAGTGAAAAATAAATCATATTCAAGCGTGATGTTATATTTTGTATTACAGTTATTCACCAAGTCATCGTCTTATTCAGCTCGAGATTGGAAATTATAAGCGCAAGAGTAGCAGAGGTAAGTGAGTCAATTTCAGACGAGTTTCACTGTCTTTAGATAACGAAAAATCCATTTGCTTTTTTGGCATCCAAAAGTTCAACTCCACCAGCTGGAATCAAATCGGTGACTTTCCTCTTAATGGGCAGATGCTCTACCAACCTAGCTATTGCGCTACGGCCAGTCGGGCGTGAATAAAGTGATACCTCGGCTAGCATAACATCTATCCGGTATGCAGAAGGTTGCCGGTTCGATCCCGTCTCGTGAAGTTGAACTTTTGGAGGCAGAAAATACGGGTGAATTTTCAGCTTTCTATAAGATCCACGATCCTAGTGTCATTATCACATGCTATGGGTCTACAGTGCCCTGGAAAATAGTTGTGTGTAAGAGGTTGCGGTCCGAAAACCAAATAATCAAGCACCAACCACAAGGCTTATAATCAATCCATAAAATTCTAAACACTGTAGCCCGGTTAGTTACGAAAGTAACTAGTTTACATATTTTTACTTTGGCAAAAGTGCTCACATGAACCATACAGAAACCAATGTTTTTAGTGACAGGCTCACTGCTTAGATAGACTGAATTCAGTTCCGTTATTTCACCCAATAGTCTGGGACTTCTGTGCTCATGATGAGAGACAGCATCCTGACGTGGTGTACACGGGAAGATTTTCTCAAACCAGAGATTCAATCATAGCTGACTTGTCAATGGAGAGCGGAAGCAAGAAGTCAAGTCACTTCGAACCCCTTCAAGGGCAGCTTAGGCCTTTTTGTCACTCGAGAGTACACTTCTGTGAACGAACACTGAGAGGCAGGTTACCAGTTGAAAAACCTTCACATGAGGGAGGTAGGAGTGGAGCACCTGGGATTTCGCTCAGTGATCGCAGAAGTCATGGCAGTTCATTGGGAAGCCATCCGCGGCTTAAGCTGGACAGTCCACGGCACGAAGGACACTGCTCCGTCCAAGTTCTGCTTGCTCTATTAGTTGCGTGCGGTATAGGCCGAGAGGGTTGATATTTACTTTCTCGGTGGAAAGAGAACAGAAAACAAACAACCAGAAAGGGTACTTTGATGACAAACAAAACTATAACGAAGAGAAATCGATAGTTCTGACTCCGGAAACGCGAAATCGTTAGGTGGCTTCCACAAATCTAAGGAGAATCAACTCATCCGAAATGGCAGCAACAAGGGAAAACAATAAGGCGGAAATCTAGAGGGAGCAAAACTAATTTATTAGACTCAAAAAATATTTGTCGTTATACACCGTAACAAATGAACCGTGAATCTGTTTTCTTAACTGAATAACAGAATACTTGTACTGTGACGGTCCACCGAGTACAGTTAGAGTTCGAATTCGACTCCTTTATCCCATGTTCTATTTCTCGGATGAATCCTGGTTTTGGTTTGGAGCTACACTGAGTACTTCCTGTACATCATTTGTTCCCATTGTTGTTCCGGTGGTTAAAAAATACACAAGATTATGAATTGTATAGTTAATGGGGATGCATTGGGGAAAAAGAAACGGCGGCTATATTTGCCCAGTGACTTTGACTGATTTGCATATGGACGAATCTCCAGAAAGGTGGAATAGTACTCACCGGTTAACAGCTATAACTCATTAGAAACACCATTAGAAATCCTTAGTTTACAGCCACGACTTGGCAAACTTTGGAACGTACAAGATATTCGTACTTTTGATATAATTCATTGTCCCGAGACCACTGGATCTCTTCCTAAACCTCAAATGGAACAGCGACATTCTTCAGCGACGGTTTGGTGGATTTTCCAATCGAACTCACCTCTGGGATTTTTCTCAGATGGAAGACCATAAGAAAACAGTATTATTTATTTTGTATATGCTGAGAATAATTTCTAGTTTACAAACAACACAAAAACAAGTATCATATTCTCTCCGAAATAAGGTACGTGCAGAACGATCACTAGATCCCAGTGAACATAAAATAGTAAGGAAATAGTAAAAACTGGTGTGTGTGTGTGTGTGTGTGTGTGTGTGTGTGTGTGTGTGTGTGTGTGTGTGTGTGTGTGTGTGCGTATACGTAGACGCACAAGATAGGCAAATTAACTTTATGACCTTCAGTCTGGCAGCGACCAACCTCACAGACGGATGATCGTGTTTTCTCGATTAGAATCTTGCTGATATGAGTCAAACCACCTTAACAACCTGCTCCCAATCGTATTCTTCTTCACTAGAACTTTGTGCAAAAAGTTTATAACAGATACAAGAAATTCAAACACAAATTCAGCAATGAAAATGAACCACAAAAGCACGAAAGAACAACTAATTCATTCGGTTTATTTGGAACCATGGTCGTGCATTTCCACCAGGGACTCCTTCTCGGAGTGTACGATTGTCATTCATGTACGTTGACACGTGACAGTCGAGACCGGCTCTTAAGGTGTTGCTTCGTGTCAATACCGCATGAAATAGCTTCTTGTCTGTTGACTGCCATTTGACAATGGCAGTTTGTAACTCACTTATTGATCCGTGTCTATGCTAACTATTAGTTTGACTATTATCATATTTACATTTGTATCAGTGAGGACACAGTAGTTGTCTTCAAATGTATAGACAGGAAAGCTCTGATTTACTTTCATAAAGAACCTGAATAAAGATTCAACGAACGATCTACCTACACCATAGTCAGCGAATTAATACGCAGCATATCTTTAGTGTCACAAAAAATCGGTGGAAATATCGTAAACACTCAGGTAAGGGTGCTTGCTATCGGAACAAATGCTCTGCTCTTGTGTCTACATGAACAGTACAAAAACGAGAATCTTTTTTTTATTTCTTTAATTAGAGAATAACTACACGTGGAAGAGTGTACTCGGTGCAATCTGCTTCCAATGTTTTAACTGGATAATCCTTTGCATTGACTGATAGTTGAAAAGGCTCCGGCTTAGTAAAGAAAAATGGAATAAACTGTCGGAAATGCTTGACAGATTTCGATAAATGATAAAATTATCCCAACGGTAGAAGAAATTTACCTCAATGAGCTTCAGGTGCATGCATGAATGCCTTTCAATCTATCATAGTCTAGTAGTGTCCGTGCATTCAAATGGAGAAGTGTGAATGGCTTACGGCGAACAAATTGGAAGCTACCTGTTGCATGCCAGTCCCACAATGTAAGTTGTACAGGGGAACTATCTGATCCTCTTGTGGTTGATCCAGATAGCCCGATGTGGCCTTGTAACTCATCCGGATACTGAAGGGTGGGTAACTTATGTTTGCACCCCAAGGAGTCTGGTAACTTTCGCTATAAAATAAGTAGATTTTTAAACGGTTTGCATAAATTTGAAGTGACTGAACTAATGATCAGCTTTTTTGATCATTATTTTATGACACTCATTGGGGTAGAGTTTTAGTGTCCGTGTCCATCTTGCATTGGTAAAAATGACCAGTATGTTGATGTGGAGTATTGAAATCGATTTCATTACATACATCTATGCAACAAATATGTCCGTAAGATCGGTGAAATGAATCACAATTTGCTTGAACCGCAACCAAGACGAATGAAACGGATAGAATAGACCACTTTTATCCAAGGGATCAGGCGGATTCAGTTTAGAGTGATGGAAAAAAATCTATTCCAGGAGATTTTAATGAAATAATATGCTGAGATAACCGCTAGTTTTCCTGACACGTTCAACAAGAAATGTCACTGCATATCTGTGGCTGCTGAGCGGGGAAAGGAGACGAAATAAATTGTGTTAAAGAATGCTGGTTCGAAAAAAAATACGGTGCAGCAGGAGTAGCACGAAGTAACTCACAGCTGGTCAATAATATCTATGAAACTGATATCAGACCAGCCGACACAGGGGCGTCTCAGGGATAGTTCGCTGTAGCATTCAATCAAACGATTGTCCGTCATTCGAACTGGATCCCAATAACTACAGCAAGGGCTGCCTCGTCTATGTCGGTGGACTAAGATTGGGCTTTGAAAGCCGATGAGGTGTGGTTTTTAACTGCCCCAGATCTCGAGACCTTTGCAAACGGCTCTGGGGGAACAGTCCGCGGCAGCAGCTTGCGAGATCATAGATTTGTGTTCTCATTAATTTGATAAGACAAGAAAACTTTAAAAACACTGAAATTAAAAGAACATGGGAGAAGATGTGGAATTTACAGGGCGCCACAGATCCACCTAGGGTATAGTTTAATGATTCGTAAACGAAGACTCATACAAGGGAGAAGATCACTGCCTCTAATTGTTGGCTCGGTTTTCGATAATTCACCACAGAACTGTTGTCCGGAACTTTCGGGAAGGCAGAGCACAAACAACACTGTGCAACTGCCCAGTATGTGCCCGGTGTTCCCTGAGAGATCGCTTTGTATGTTGTTCTTGTTCAGTTGGAAAGATCCCCGTAAATCAGAGCTAGATTCTCCACACAAACTAAACAATTGAAAAGCCATATTTGTTCCACCGGAGACTGCAATCAGACAAGGCCGGAACCCATGACTGAGCTAACTGACGAACTTAAGGCGCCAGAACGAAATTAAAACATCATTCTGTGAACGATTTTTTCTGTTCTGATATATCCAACTTGATGGACGATCTTCCGCCTCCCCTTTTTCCCTGGCTTTTCATGAGTCCGCTGCTAGCCTGTCAAAGTGCTTTCACTTGACCACACCGTGGATACCACACACTGACCCGTGGAATTCGACGTCCACGAAGAATTTCGAGAGTGATGGGTCTGGATGAACACTTTTATGGTTTGTTGTTACGCTCTGCAAATCAAATTGTCTAGCCGGCCAAAGGGCAGATTCATTCACGTGCACGAAGACACACACACATACGCACACACGAATGGTACTTTCTCTGTCTCTGCCATCTCAGTATTGGTTGTATACGGGTCTGACAACCACGCCGACTTAGCTGTCGCTTCTGTGTTTTTCGCTTGCTCTGGTTTATCCGATCGGCGTATGCGTGGCATGGGTGTGGGATGCACGGAGGGTTGGGGCCGACTCTACTCTGGACCGGGGTTTCATGTCAAAATGACATTGAACGGAGTATTTGACAATGTAGGACGTTTGAAAAATCTCAGAGTATAGAGTACGTTGAACTGAACATGTGACTGCTGAAAGAAGGTGAGTCATACAACGTGTCACGTACCCCAGCCAACTTGGCTGAGTGAACGAATGAATGAGTAGGTCGGTGAGAAAGTGGTTTTAACTGACTGACTCGGTGAGCGAGCTTTTGTTGCCATCACTGTGCGATACGTAACTGACCTGCGCAAGCGAGTTCACCCAGCGTCAGTCATGCACCAAAATGAGACCAAATGGCTTTCTGAGTCTAACTTTTAAAAAGGACTGATAAATTCTCGTTAGGTGTTTATCTTTCGGAAATAGAAAATTGTCTGAAAAGATCGTAGTCAGCCGACGTTTCGGTTACCACGGTTAACCTTTCTCAAGACCAGTTTACAATCGAACGATCTTTGGACAATAATCTTAGCCACGGGATGTCCCGTGGTGCGTGTGTAGATGTAATCATATATATATATATATATATATATATATATATATATATATATATATATATATATATATATATATATATATATATATATATGTGTATGTGTGTGTGTGTGTGTGTGTGTGTGTGTGTGTGTGTGTTTGTACGTTTACTGTGGACGTGGGTGATGGGTCACTCTTCTCTCCGTGGCGGCTCGGTAACCGAAACGTACACTGACTACCATCATTTCCGACAAAGCTGTGTTACCAAAAAATAAACACAAAACATATCATATGAAGCCTCGTTTTTTCGATACTTTCCAAACTGATCTCGGGTTTGACACATTGTCTGATTGACTAATCCCTTGAAATGTTCATTGTTATGATGAGTTTCATATTCGAGCAAGGCTTCATGGTTCGTTCAAACTATTGTACAAAGTGGTTTTCTTAGCTTAGGAGTTTCCCCTTTTCGACGAAGGTTTTTCAGCTTTTGCTCATATTGGTTCAGATTCAGGTAGTCAAAGCAATTGTGTAGCTTTCGGCATGTTCTCGAAATTGTCTGGGCTAGGAGAAACAAAGAAGGACGGCGTGCAAAACACCTTCGTGTCTCAGAATATCAAAGATAACAGTTTATCTGATTTCTTTTTGTTCTTTCAGTGGTTCATTCAATTCGTTTCCCCCAAAGAAATGAAAACGTATTTACTACTCTTCTCTAGGCTGTTAGGGCCCTCAAATTCAGC
Organism: Fasciola hepatica; assembly: GCA_948099385.1. Lineage (NCBI taxonomy): Eukaryota > Metazoa > Platyhelminthes > Trematoda > Plagiorchiida > Fasciolidae > Fasciola > Fasciola hepatica. The sequence goes on from CANUEZ040000019.1 coordinate 13,962,553, forward strand.
CGTGGTGTTCATTTTGTTTGTACATTTTTGCCAATAAAAACTCACGTTCACTGCCCACTTTTGATTTTCTACTTCACTGGAATTTGACTTTGTGCGGTCGTCATAGCAGTCATTGTGCGAATAATATCACCATAATCTATTGCTTAAACACTCGAAATCTTTCAAGTGCCCCACGGAAAACCAGATGGTAAATCCCTATGAAGGAGCTTTGCACTACAAACGGAGAAAATTCTGTCGAAAAATCAATGGAAACACAAAGGAACATTTTTCCGGATGGAGATTGGCTTTAGGGAAAAAACGTTTGCCGTGCATGTGTTTACTAGCTATAATCAGCAATACATTCCTTCCTTATCTGGAAATATATCAAAGCTGAACGAACTTGTCCGTCGTCGGAAATATGCAGAGCTAGGCGTCTTGCTTCTCATAGAAACCTGACTCCACGATGATGCTGACAACAACATTGGCAAACTAGAAGTCTTCACCGGCTATCGAGTCGATTGTCCTGCTCCATACAGCAAGCGAGGTGTGCTACTATGCATATGCATCAGTGATGGTTGGGGTAAATTAGTGAGAGAACTATTTGCACATTCTACCGTCCATATCAAAGCATATATACATCAATGCTAACTTAAATTTCTGGGTAACCTAAGGTTTATCATTTCTACAAGTATCTATACATCTCCTTCCTCTTGTCCCGTTAACGAATGTGATCACTTCTGCGACACTTTATCTACAAACCTTATGGAATATCTCGAAGCCTTTATGTGCATGGTAAGTGGACATTTCATCAGGTTTGACGTAAATTCTGCAACTGAAATGGACGCAAAATTCGATCTACTTTTTATGACCAACAAAAACTTGTTTCAGGTAAAGCTTTTGTTGCCTTTTTGGAATAGTGATCACGCAATTGTTAAAGGCTCTTCAAAGGTCTGTAGCGAAACTCATCACAAGTTGTTTCCACAAAAATATGATAGTAAACACAGGACATGGAACTATGAGCCTGATTCACTTGTGAGGCTCCGAGAAATGATTATATAGACAGGTTTTAATATATTTTCGCACTAGGATCCGTCCACATACTGCGTGATCACTTGAATATCTATGGAACTTCTGGTACGACGGATGATGTCCGCGGGAGACTGTTTACTTTATTCTCCTGAAGCGTCAAATAATCATGCGATAGAAAGGAACGCGCAAACCAGTCTGAGGGTTACGTATCTGTGAAGGCTTTTTAAATACACACTGAGGAACAATTAAATAGGCTCAGTCAAAACTTGGTCACGAAAGCTATCGTGGAACTTGGAAAACGTTAAAGCGCCTGTGCGGAATATCATCTGCCGGTTGCATGCCAAAAGAGGACGATAAGATGCTCAGTCAGGGTTTCAATAAAGTCATTTGTCTAATTCCAAACATAGGGTTGGAAGGTTTATTTCCACAGGATGAATTCACACATACTTTCATGTAATGACCGAATTATCCAACATGAAATCAGAAGGCACACCTATTGGTACTGAAATATATTGGCCCTTTGGCGTATAAAATATGGCATTTATATAGGCGTGAAATATGTGACAGAATGCATATGCGCACGTACTGATCCATGAGCAATATGGTTGATGGGCCCAAACTTGCCAGACATTGTCACGTGATACGGAAGCAGATCATGTGTACGAGACATGCTTACTGCGATAATCAATATCCATGATTGGACTAAGATGAGTCACACGGAAGTAGAGTATTTGTTTGTGTGCGGAAATTCATGGACGCTGATTGTAGTGTACATTGAACACATGAACTCTGATTGGCCCAAGCAGGTTTTCTCGAATCGCTTATGAATAGGACAGAATTACAGTATCTGACGTCCGCGGATGTTTACGTAGCGCTAATTCAACGGAACTCGAATAGAACCGGTGGGCCCTATGACATATCTCCGATGGCACTGGAAGAATAGGGATCAGTCTTATCCCCAGGTTTTCTGGCTTATCCGGTCGGTATCCATGCCAGAAAAACTTCCTTGACTATTAACTATGGACTTTATCATGTCCCCATCAAAAAGACCCTCCCGTTTTTCTTATGATATTGGAGGAGCTTCAGCTGTAAAGGATGACTCCGCAACTGAACGCTCTTGATCCCAACCAGCTTTCATACAGCAGTTTACAATCCACTGTGAATGCTTTCTGATCCGTCCCAGTAGCTCTAGTAAGAAGAATTTTCTGCCTTCAAACCATCTCGTTTCATTATACAGAAATAAGCTGTTTATACTGAATAAGAAATGACCGCATTCAAAACCACGGTATGAAGCGCTTTGGACCAGAACCCTTTTCGCAGTCGGGTATTCTGACTGACACTTCTGGTTTCGTACCCGATCGTACCCGGTCGGCTAAACAAATTCTAACAGTTTATTGGCTGGTTTTAATTCCCTTCGGTTAAAACGACTCTTGGGTGCTGATTGGTCGATTCTGCTCGATTCGTTGAGAGTAACTGTTGGCGGCTGATTGGATGATTTAGTTCCGTTTTGTCACGAACTGACTAAACCATCTACCCGCTTCTCTGACATGAGATTTGTCATCGATTATGGAGAGACGAACACATGCTGTCTGCTAATGGAACCAGGCTATCTATCGATGTGCCGGCTAATACCTTCACACGATGTCCTTCCCTACTTATCCCCTTACACTCCATCATCACCAAATATGAGAAGCGAAGCGGGCCGAGTCTTCTTTTTAGATAACAGTGATGTTTTCAGCTGCTTGTAAGAAGAGAGGTGACCCTGTATTCTTGCTGCGGGAAATGACTAAACTCCAGTTATCGCTTTGTTGTTTGATTACTTCGCTAAAAGCCAACAGTTAACATGTCACCACGACAAGGTCTCCTCCTCCTGCGCCCCTTCAGAGTGGGGTGTACTACAAGACGTCACTTTATCACAAGTTTTCTTCATCATGTACCTGTTTACTATTCCCACCTTAAACAAATTATTAGCCACTGAGTATTCGGATGATGCCGTATTTGATGCACCTTGCCCCCGGTGCTTCCGCGCCTTCTATTCTGCAGCAAGGTGGCTCTGACATAGTCAAGTGGTCTTCGAACTACTGCCAAGCTGTTGACTCTTCCAAATATGCATACTGATTTTTCTCTCTTCCGGTGCAAAAACATAGTAGAACCTACTTCATCTGTACCGATTACCGGAAACTGCACTATCCGAGCTATTTCAGTAAGGTATCTTGGAGTTGTCCTAAGGTGAAACCTGATACGGTGTGACTGTATTTCCGCCTTCTTCGTAAACCTAGGAAACGAACCTGTTATGCGTTAGGTCATAAAAAGTTCTCTGTGCCACTCCGTTTAACTAAAAGTTTTGCATACGCTTGTGTTTCTGGCTGTTCTACTCGGGTGAGTCAAAACACTGATTTCTTCGTGCAAAAGCTCTTATAAATATTCTGTTTTATGCTATCTTACGAGATTCCATACCAAGCCTGATCAAACTATTTCCGAACTTGCGGCTATGCTTCTTTGGTGTTCTGTGGTGATTCGGCCGGATACAACTTGAAGGCTACTTACACTGTGGAGCCTCAATCAGTCAGGATGGACGAGGACGGATACAGCAACAGCTGGTTGTGATTGGTCAACTTCCAATCTACCAATTTTTTCTTTGATTTAATATTTATAAAATCCATTTCTGCAATACAGTTAACGTGCAATTTCACATTCTTGGCGTTCTTGATAATTTGGTTTGCATAGTTTCGGATTGGAGTGATTTCCGTGTGTCCTATCATTTCGGGTATTGTTAATATTACATGTTCTTTTTAATTTTTTCATTCATGCAATGTTGTGTTTAAATGACAGCTGAATACGCACCTCTCGGGGTGCATAAAGTATTCACCTGACTTGACTTAGCTCGAGGGATTCACACAACCTGAAAGAATCATGTTTCAACGATAATATTTAGAAGATGGTAAATCTCTTGAAACTAGGAAATCTAAATTGATATGGTCTTAAACGAGGAAAATTTAATTTCAATAACACGGCACGGTCAGTGGAAAAAATATAATTACTTAAAATTTCGGTTGCCGCGGGTAGCCTTACTCAAAGACTTCAGTATGGGAATTTAGTGTGCAACAAATCCGGTGTCTTCACAACATTTTTGAATTTAATGGTACTTCTAGCACTGGTGTGGAAGAAAATGTGTGAATTATGTAACTTCAAAGGAAGGAAAGACAGATTGTAAAACCGGAAGATTGGGGATGTTTTTATGCAGGATTATCGAAGGATCACTTGTTGCTGGTATGGTTGAGCGAGGCGGCATTGTTTGCACGGTCCCGACTTGAACCTTCTTATCGCTATGGCTTAGCCCTCATGTGCGGCCGCCTGCTCAGTCGTCTGGTGAGAACTCTAAGAGTTGCCCGGATCGGCCCAAAAGCTGCCAGTGTCATCCAGATGTTATATAAATGCGCTGTTGATGGTTCGAACTACTACATTATCCTTTTAGGCATGCGGTTCGACGTACATCTAATAAACTGTACATTGTGAACTCCCGTTAACTAATGCGGAAAAAGTGATTGAAAAAGTTGAGGCAATGTGACACCGAATTTCTGCGCAGTACATTGCCTGGTGTCCGACAGGATTCAGATGTACGTAGCGAGGAAAGAATTCCGAAGGGCCGTGGACAAAATTCGTTTCAATAATTCCGAGATTTTATCGGAGTTAAACCAGATGATTAGGGAAATATCCATTTTCTTGGTTATTTGTGCTCAAATTTGTAATGGTTTTCGCAGATGTAATGCCAAGCAAATGGTTCTGAATGTTAATTTTTTCCGCAGTATCTCTAGTACGTTCGAAATTTCTTAGTCAAACTTTTCTTGGCTGCAGATATTTCTTGTTCAGTAGGCAGCCCACTAGGTTTTCCGTATCATCGCGAGACGAAACTCAAAAGGTGTGTGTACTCCCCCATCCAAGTAAATTAACGAAACAGCCTCCTCTCTGTATGATCATCCACCATTCGACGCAGTCACACGTCCTGAAACGGAAGAGAATTATGTCTTCCTACCTCTTACATGAACTTCGTCATTAGATGTTTATTATCAGACGTCTGCAGTTATTCACAAATGTCTTTTTCTGAATCAAAGAGTACGAAAATGTCGACCCTGTGTTTGGTGTACACGCTGAGGTTCACGACTGTGGTGCGTACCTGTTTACTTTTGAGTTTGGTCGAGAATAGATCCCCCATTAGGGATTCAAACAGTGAGCGCGAAGCCCCTCCGTCTCTCTCTGTCTATAGTGCTTCCCGCTAATAGAGAATTGTGAGATCCGTGTGCAAGAATGCCAGTTTTGCTGTCATGATCAGGCAATTTACCATCTCGTTCAAGAGGACTTTTGTGAAAAAGGATCCCAAGTGCAGCGAAAACATGGCCCTGAGATGACATATCGAGAAACACCTACATGTTTTATTATTCTCATGAATCGACGACTACATTCTGTGAAATGCTGCTTCATCAAAGAATTTCCAGTGCATGAAAAATCTGGCCTAATTAATCTATTCAACTTAGACAACTAAACATTTTGACGATCTTTTGACTTCCAGTTAGCGTGTGCACCGTGAATCAATTATTCAAAATCCCCGGACTTATCTTAGAGGTTAATCAAACGTGAGGCTTGTATCAGGCCGTGTATTTGCAAAAAAATCACCAATTATCATGTCACTCCGATAATAAGACCTATCAAATATTAGGCCGTATGAAGATTTTTCAGAAAGCATTTTATATAAACTCTACCCCGAAAATAGGCCCTAGTTAGGAGAGAGTCAGCTACCGGGTGATTCAACATGGCACAAACATATCGAAGTGCATTGTGAGATCACAACAATGAAAGAATAAAAGTAGAATTCTAGTACGGCAAGTTTCTCTGCACCACTGTGTTTGCCATCAAGAGAAAAATGAGTACAAAAAGTAAAGAACTTGTTTGTCGGTTACTGCGATGGTATGGCGTGACGCATCGTTCGATGGGCGGCTTAGTCTCACTGGCAGACAGTGTGTTAGCACCTGGACAGCACCGAGCCCAGGAAACCACGGGTGATGGAATCGCCGATCGATGACGTGGATCGATGGAAGGAGCGATGAATCCTGCCAGCGATGTTTGTGTCTCAAGGCTTGGTGGCCCTCGGCAGTCGTACCAATATGCTGTATACAGCTACGGGGTACACGGACCAACAACCGGTGTATTCCTCGTATTTTACACAAATAAAACGAGAAGATTTGCAGGCAGAAAAGTTTTCCCACTAGAGTAAGTAGGACGGATTAAAAGAATCACAAGGAAGGAATTGAAAACTCCCGTGGACAAGAATCTCACAGCTTTTGGCAAAGATCTCAAAATTGTACGAAAATGGAGAACAACTTGAGATAACCTCGGTCAACAGGTAGAAGACGGAAATGCCTAAAGTGCTTTTGTGGATTAGATCGGCCACCATTTATTTCCTGAACCGGAGGACCTCTTCACTAGAAGGATTGCTGCCAAGAGAGCGGATGTTTGGTTGCAGGTGGGGCTGCCCTTCACGCAATTACTCTTGCTTTGGCAGCGTATTCCGAAACAACTCCAAGAGAATTCAAAACACCAAAATATTAGCTGGATGACTTTCTTCAGTGAGACAGATTGTCTGCAGGACAATCGACAACACCGTTCAATCAGTGAGATACTGAACTTATTAGGCATTCACTTCCATTAGAGTACTTTGTGGATGGAATAGACCTTTCCGAATACCAGCTCACAAAAATGAATAAGATGGGTGAAAATTCAGTTTTTTAGAAAACGGTATGTGCCAAAGACAGATCTATCTTTTCTGTACTTCGCATCAGGCCAAAGCAGCACACGTACGGGTTGTTTTTTTGTAAAAATGGTAAAGAACAACCCGTGCGTGTACCGAATTGGTCTGATGTGAAGTACCGAAAAGATAAATCTGTGTTTGGCACATACCGTTTGCTAAAAATTTGACCATGGGAATTTTTCACGACTTCAGTTTTTATTTGCCCTAGATTATAAACGGCAGTTGATCAGACAGGAACCTCGTCAATCCATATTCCGTCCACTGGTTACGAAGTGACACGTGCTGTCTGTATTTGTCAGTTTATCTGGACTGAAGGGAAACCCCACCTCTAACCGTCACCAAGGCCAAAAAAGATAACAGTGAATTCGTTTCAGGTATTTATGTTCTTCCAACCGAAAAAACGTGGTGGTGTGCGAATGCAGTTACAAGAAATTGGGTCATTTCTATGCTGCCTCTTGTGTTTGAAAGGTGATCAACAGGATCTATTAGTCTGGGCTTCAGCCAGCACCCATCGCGCTAAAGACCTGATAAACTGCCTTGTGGAGAGAGGAATAGATCAAGGAATGATACCCCCTCATAAATGACTTCATACCTTCAGACTTTTGATATTGCCATAAACGATACCTCTAAGTTCATATGAGCCTATGAATCCTAGTTTGGAAGAGGTCATGATTTGGGTGAAGGTTTCATGGGACAAAACCTCTGACAGCTATATAACCAATGTACTACGAACAGGCTACATGGAAAATCAAAAGGAAAAGCTTTATTGTTGGACACGAGAAAACTGGGTGAATGGTTCTGCGGGAAATGGAATCTCAAGAAATCCATGCCAAAATTATGGATATGGAGATGTGTGACCACATTCCAGAAGATGACAAGGCCATATTTGAGTAAAAGTATAGTTTTGTGCATGCATAAATGTTGATTTTTATATCTGAAAATGAGATTTCCTCTGAAAATAAGCCCAGGAGCAATGTTTGACTCAATAATAATAATAATACGGGGCCTTATTTTCGGAGAAACACGGTGTATCTATATTTTTCGCGTATAGATTTAACATTTTTCCGGATTTATTTGCAAATGTTATGTTTGGGACAGAGTTACTTTTAGCACAGCTTCGCAGAAACGTATGGTTCAAGTTGATCCGTGGGGAAATAGATCTGATTTGTAGTCTTTATTCGTGCAAAACTGTTGAATGTCATTTTCCCACCTTTTTGTATTTCGCATGATAAATGTTAATTAAACGCAATCTTCGTGAAAAAATTTTCGCCTGGCGTCTAGATTACCAAAATACAGTTACGCGTCCGTCCCTCGTACACCGGCGTGCACTACGTATGAGTAACAGCCAATTTGGCAGCCCAATGGTCTTCCAGAAAGTTTCATGCCGCTTAAGGCGCCTTTGGCTAGTTAGAGATCAAGGCATGTAGTCACATGTACTGGCCGGAATACATAGGGATAAGGCAGAATGGTAAATGATAACAAGCTAAGGGGCACAAAATATCAACCAAGCTATTTCGACTGACCACTCCCTACAAAGTGCCGATGCGCGAGGTCGTAACGGATCTAAATTGCCTCGCTAAAAGATAAAAGTCACGCAAACCGTAGTTCTTGTATGTAACGTCACGAACACGTGATATTTGCGATGTCGGCTGTAGACTGCTTGTCCGTAAGCTACAAGCGGGTAGTGCCGTGGTGGATGTGAACCAGGAATAGTGGAAAACGTACAACTCAGATCACAGCGTTCAGAAAAGCATGTGTCGCATCACGTGACGCTAAGTATATTTGGATCACCAATCTAATCACATAACTTACTGTCTTTCCTGTAAGTGAGCCTTTGAAAACCAGTATTCTGGCCATTCATTCGGTGATAAGGACTTGCTTTCCTGACAAAATTTATCCGCACGTTCGTGGAACGTTGACTACGATATTCGGAGTGAAATCAGAATAATAGTGGTTCCAGCCTCATGTGTTTCTGCTTTGCTAATCTTGGGAGAAAGACGTTTGCGTTGATTCATTTCCGATATCACAACACAACGTTCGTAATCGGGAACAAGAATTGGAGCCCAAATCCTGAAACACGAGGTATTTCTTCCGGGCTGATTCCTTACTCCATCTAAAAACAAAAGCATGTCCTGTTCAGCTGTTACTGGGACCAGTGTTAGAGGTAACTAACGCAACATGTTAGTAGAAATGTTCACGAATAGTCTTCATCCCTCTACTTGTGGCCTCACGAATTATTCCTGGTGTTTATTTTATGGATTTATCCCCTAATTAATTTTACCTCTTGAATTTTCCGAGTTGATGTATCGGGTTTGGTTTGACTCAGTTTTACGCTTGATGAACGAGGAAAAAGCCATACTGTTTCGGGTTTAATAGGATTCAGACCCAAGCAAAACGGTCAGATATTTCGCTAGCGGGTCTTTTTTGATAACCTGTCTAAATTACAGTGAGATGGTGAGTTGACCGCGTGAAGAACTGCCACTCGGGAGACGATGTCCTTTGGGAAGGATAGAGAACAGGGAAGAGGGTTGTACTGCCATCAGTACGCAGTACGAGGTGCTCTGCTTTTTCAGATAGGTTGGTTCAATTTCGTGAACGCCTCCTATCCCCGCTAAGTGTTAAAATTCTTTTCTACTACCCGAGGGAAATAAAAAGCCTGTACGAAATCAGGCAAAAAGATATAACCGGGTGGTAGCGACTAACAGTCTGCCACAAGAAAGTTTCTTGCCAGATCCGAAGGTTATTGAAGTTGTTCGCACTTTTTTCGAGTGTAAGGTGTTAGAAACAAAATATAAGGTGGTCCAGATCGCCCGTGAAAAGTACGCCACTGCAGGATAGTAAACTCCGGGAGACCGTAAAGTATGGTGGTATATCAGATGATTTACCAAAGAGCACCAAGAATATGTCACAACGAGTTTCTATAGGGAGAAGATTAGAATACCTTGAACGGAGGTGAAGTGCCATAGGGAATTGATATCGCAACAGCTTTTAAGCCCATCAGTCAAACCTTGCATGTGCCAGCACATTCTATTTAGTAATGACAACCATTTCCTGAAAAGAAAAAAGTTGTCACGTGTAGATATACGTTCACTTGTCTAAGCTATACACCGAAACGTGCCTTCGAGGAGCAGCCACTCAAAAGTTAAAACTCGTTTTAGCTGGTATCAGGCTCTGGGAACCAAAGTTTGCTAATATTCTTTGCTCGGCTGGCTGTCCCTTAGGCTCCTCCTTTTATGAAAAAATATCATATCATACGACCAGCCTTGCGTGGGGAGGTACCAAAACTCGAGTTTTCTCCTTCGTAAAGTTAATCAGTGGTGCACATCCTCTGCCGTACCCACGGTTTGAAACCGGGCTTTTTCACCTTGATTTAAATTGCATAACTGCCGGTGTTACTTTTATGCACTGTCATGAAAAGGACAAGGAATTCATGGTAAATATTTCTCATTTAGTTCTTCTGATGTTCGGTGCAAAGACATTTAACAGAAGCGAAACAAATGGTGTAATTTGTTGACTAAACCTTTATTTCCTGATCGAAATGAAAAAAACAGTGATAGTTTAGCAGAAATACTCAACCAGTCTGCTCTGGTAAGTAATTCTCCTGTCTACCTTAACTAGGGTTGTCGATTTGCATACTGACAGTGGAAATCAGTGGTGGATGAACAACAGTATCAGTTTGACAGAATAGTATTGAGTTCATCAAATACACGGGAAAAAGAATTCTCGGATACGTGTTATCGTTAAATAGTCGTGGATATACGCATTATTTGTGGCAATGCAGTATTTTGGATGTCCGGCGGACTAGTGGAAGATAGATTTTCCGTGGGACCTCTGAAGATTTCTGAGAAGATCATACTTCTCAGCGGCCCATACCGCATAAGGGGTTTTTCTTCGGGAACTCCAGTCGGAGCCGTTGATTCGAAAGTCTAACCCAGAGCCTCTGCACCCAGTGCGTGGTTATTGGTTGTCCGAACAGAACTCAACTGAACTGAGTGGTAAATAGGAAGTATCTGGACAATGCTAAAAGTCTGCCATCAATATATATATATATATATATATATATATATATATATATATATATATATATATATATATAATGAGTCTGAGTGATGTGTTTATTGTTGAGCAATTTGATCAGAACTGTGTATGAAATGATCTATCGGGTACTGCGTACTTCTGATTCACGGCTGAAAATTCAGGTAGAAACTGATTTATAAGGCATGACTCATAGGTGGTAAGCTATCTGATACGACTCGGAGCAACGGGCTTCAAGCCAACACAGCTTTGAGTTAACGCTCACTCTTTACTCATCGTGAACGCTCACTGGAACAGTTGTCCTCTTCCATGATGAAATACGACAAAACTTAAAATGCTGCGCAGTCTGAACAGTTCAAAAGGCGATCTTAGAGTTGACGCTGCACGATAAGTCATCCAATAAGCAGTTGAAATCTTCTGCTGGAAATGGTAAGAAATGTCAGCTTTTCTTGTAAGCCTCGACATTCACGTCCTAAGTCACCTATTTTCTGACTTATTGTGTAATCAAGATAGCTAACCACGGACCTTACTGAGGAAAAATAAACATGTTTTATTCAGAATGGAAGGAAATAGAACCACCCATCATAAGCTGAGAACAAACTGGTATTAGGCCGAGATTTGTTAGTAGAACCTTTAAGGAAACCCTTGATTTTCCACCATTGACTGAAACGAGTTAAATATTTATACGTGGTTGAAGAATACGGTACTTAACTGCGAAACTGTTTTCAAATTATACTTACACAGAAGTTTAGAGTATAAACAACTTAGGCTGATGTTGTATTGCTTACATCAAAGCAGTGGGTGGTGATTTTATGATGTGTATATATCCGTTCGCTTTTCTTTCGAATCCGTCTCAGTTTAGAAGGAGAAAATTGATACTGTTTCATCTAACGCAGTCAGCAATAGAACTCATGATTAAAGAGATAAACCGCAATAGCATCAGGCTTATACTGAAGTGTATCCGGCTATTCATCATTCACCCGGTTTTATTGATGATCTGCGAAGCGTACGAACGAAACATGTGGAAACCTGTCGGAATGTGAATAGAAAAACAGCACCAAGCTGGCTGTGATTCTGAACCACATCTACTTGCCGAAGCAAACTTGTTCACCTCGCTGCTTCATTGATTCAGATAATGGAACTTTATTGCTATAAACTGCGCACCCTACCTAAATCGCTGCTCCGAATTCGTTTTTGCTTCCACGTAAAGCCTTAATTTAGGCGTGAAAGTGGGTTTCGACCTGACCACGTTCCAACCTCACCGTAGCTTCTTTGTTGTCACAAGATGGTCCTCACACTTACAATCCCAAACGTCTGCAATCTTGTGTCATCAAATATTTTTTAATAATTTCTATTCGTTGTTACTTGAATGTTCGACGAAAAAGTTAAGTGAGGGAATCACATTTTTTCTGTTCTTTTCCTAATACGGTTATCGTACTCAAATTTTTGTTCATCTAAGCGTGCTAGATCATTGTTTTGAGGTGAACGATAGAGAGTCGGCGATTTCTGGACACTAAGTTAAGGATTTCACATTTAATTCTAACTGACTTCCAGAGGTAACAAATGCCAAGCCAACTTTGGCCAAATTATTTATTCACTTTCCATTAATTTCTTCGAGCTGAACAAAATGTTTTAGTGGGCCAATTCACATTTATGAAGCACAGGATTCTCCAATCTAGCGACGAACTTGTGATGTGCAATAGACTTGCTAAAGAGTTGAAAATCACTAACTACAAATTTCTTCCACACCAAGTTCACACAATAGGGCTTCTTTGAACGGTTAGTACATTTCCGCGCCTTAGAAGTCAGAAGCATGCAAACAAATGAAATTTCGTCATCGTAGCCGAGTATAGAGACGTCGTACTTGCGAATTCATTTCTATATTGGGTTTTACTTGGCATGACTATGCACGTTATCTTATGTAATGAAGTCGATGTTAGAAAAATAGAGATCAGAAATATTCATTCACTGCTACAAATATTTCGGTTCACAGAGGCCTTCAAATCAGCGAGAATGTAACTCATTCGTTAGGCTATACAGTTCTGTAAAAAAAAAACCAAAATGTCATGTGCCCTATCCAAGGAATTCGATCAGGAAAACACAAGAATAAACTATCCAAGGATTGTTCCCGGGACTTTGCACCAACCAATTCATCAGACCAAGCAGTAATGAAGCGGAATAACCCAAATCGTTCCATTGCATCAAACCATCGTTACCACATTGATGTGAGGATGTATTCCGTGAACCATTGTCACAGTTTCATACTTCCAGAACCACGGATCTTCTGACAATCCAGTGTGCATATTGGTATTCTAACATGGCTGAGAAGCTTCCTTCAGTAACGAAATGCGAAGCCAATAAAATGCAACCGAATTTGTCCATGAACGCAAATCACGTGCTGCAAAGTACAATCACAAATGGCCTCAATCAACATATTTTGTTCTGGTTAAGACTGCAGGGAGTCTTCAAAAGAGTACACCAACCCATCGACCAAAAACGTTATTCAAATTTTACTTGGAATGAATTTCTCCAACTGTTTGCCACAAAATAATTCTAATTTTATATTTTATTCTCCTGAGCGTATAATCAATCAAGATTAGTGGTTATTCATGAGTGTCTCTATGGGGTATTTTTTTCTAAATTTATTGTCCTTGCTCACAAATATCAAAGTAAAGTGATTGCCATGTCATAAACTTTTCGCATGAAACCTTTTCCATGTCCCAATTGAGCAAATAGTGCTGTCGAGCGGTTGTTTGACAAAATCAGTTTTGCTTCAGTCAAGAAGATAATTGTGAGCTTGGAGTGAGGGACTACAAAAGAATCGCTGTTAAACCAACTCATCTGAAAATAAGAGATTTATCACGTTGTATACCCGGAATGAGCTTGATTCGTAATCGCCAAACTTGGATTCTTACCTCTTTAAATTCAGTAAACAGCAGTTTCGTGTTATTCACTGTCAGATACGGTCACGCTCTTTGCACTTTATCCAAATCATTGCAAATGATGGCATAAGCCGTCGATAATTTGGGCGAAACATTATAGAATTAGAAAGTCACATTTATTTAAACAAGAAACTCGAATATTAGTGCTCTAGTTTTGATCGGTGAGACAGAATTCAATCAGATTGTTGCCTAAGTTTTTTGAGCAGCCAAGAAATGCATTACCGAAACTCCTGTAAACAGCGAAGTGTTTCAGTGCAAGTACGCCGTTGACCGAGGCAGTTGGTCACTTCCCTTGAAGTCTCCAGTAACACAGCAGGCCTGTCTAATGAATCACAATCGTAGAGAGCCAGGACCACTGGTTACGATATATATACCTTTACACAGTATCCTAAACCGACTGTCTTAACCTTTTTTTAACCTTCTACCTCGGAAAATATTGTGTGTGGATATCTGTAACTCATGTCTCAAACACCGTAAACCATTTACATTAGGCTCTTGGTCTAAGGACTACCTCCGTATCCATAATCTCAGTATTATTGAGGCAGTTTTTCTCACTTTAGTTGGGCGATACTTAATTATCAGCAGTCGGTGCGTGTCTTCTTTCTGCGATCGGCGCGTTCGTGAACCTATCCAACCAGGGTTGTGTGCACTCTACTACTGATATACTAACAGATGATACTGTGCATTGATGATGACTGTCAAGATCATTTTTTCAAGACTAACTGCGCTCTGGTCTTCAATTAGACTTTCTGTAACTACAAGGTTTGTCTGTTTGTCTTCGAAATTATGATGAGAAGGTGCTATTGTACATATACTGTAAATGTCGTACCATCTACTATCCCGTTACAGGTTTCAGAGCCGACAGATATTTTATTATTCAGTACGAGAACACATTTCATGATAATTCATTGGCGCTGTTTATTGAGGGTTTCACAAGCCATATAATAAATACAGTAAAAATAGCGATTAATTTGATTAACCCTTCGTACTCTGAAAATCATAAGAGGTTTAACATCCGATTTTTCTAAACTACGAATACACCTCGAGACAAATACATTAGGGGGAAGAATATTGCTATTATTATTATTATTATTATTAATTATTATTATCAAGCCGAATTATCGCCGTTGTCAGGGAATGACTGAAACTATAGCCTGTGTTTCCATGGCGTAGCTTCTTTTTTAATTACAAGAACAAATGGATACAGTGAACAAAAATCCAATACCTATTTTAATTTTGTGGTCATGATCAGATAAGACCGAATAAGCAACAGAAATCACTGTAAATATCATTGCTTACATAAGTTGCTTTTAGTTTCTTGTTTTCTCAAGAGTAGTTTCTCGTTAGTGCCGTCTTCTGATCTGACGGATGGTAGTCGAATGGTCAGTCTGAGCTGACTGTAGACCTTGGGGCACGGGGTTCGTATCTCGAAGCAGTCGAATAAGTGCTCCTCTCCGCTGCGTCTAACTGGCATCCTCCCGCAAAATATTGTGCCGTTTTGTGCAATAAATGAGGGAAGTGAAATCTTATTATTTGTCGTTAATCTATGATAGAAGTGTTATTTTATTCATCCGAATGCTTCTGGTGCATCGACGCCACATGGTCATAAAAAGTGGTCCATTTTGATCCGTTGCCAAAATCAAAAAATCCTCCTCGGAATGATCACAAAGAACTGCCCAGTGGAGACAAAATCAAAGTTACTCAATTACGTTTCACAATGCAAACAATTTAGCAACCGGACACAAGAGACTGTCGCCACTTTGAGTACTCAATACGAGGGAATTTTGGTGCCAAAGCGATTAGGCCCACTTGGGAATATATCTGATCGCTGCTGGTGAAACAAGATGAATCAGCCTCTTTTTGGCCGTCCAAAAACTTTTCCTTTAGAAAACGTGTATTGTCCTAATCAGAGATAATTCAGAATATAGTATATTCTCATTATATTTGCATTTCGGGGCCACAAGGAAAATTGTCGGTAACATTTATCCTAAAGGAGCTAAACGGCTTCAGTAAGCACGATGTCTTGAAACATTTCGTTTGCTAGTAGAAGCATGTCTTCATTAGTAATTGGAGCTTTTTTTATCTCTGCTTCTTATACTCTATGTTACAATCCAAGCGAGCTGATAATTAACAAATTTAAAATGTAAGCTATGGTTCAACGACCATCTTGGTGATCTTCAGAATTTGCGGTCCCTGGTTCGAATAGTACTACCGAATCCGCCGGTCTCCCTCTCTGTCAGAAACCATTAGTGGACTTAGATCCGTTGTCTGAAATATTCTATTACTTGTGCCCAGTAACGGAGAAGGAAGAAAAAATATTTCAATTATACCACAAAGTTATTCATGGTATCAGGACGGTTACGTGTCCGTATTACTACGAGACGCATTTCATATTCAAAAAGCCATTCAATGGATTCTATAATTTGTAATTTTCTTTCTCCAATGAAATCAATGTCACTGGTTTTGTTTCCACGTCAGCATCACGAACGCGGGATAAATGGATTTAAAAAATGTGGTGAAATGCTTCTGCCACCTAATTTACGGGAAATATGGCAATACTCGTGAAATCAAACTACATCTTAGTTACCTAGGTCTTTGATTAGATAAAGCATTTGATAAAGTGACGAATATGTTCACGTCATGCTGACTCAAGAAATATTCGTTCCGTTAGTTTTGTACTGCTGCGTAAACGCTTACCTTCGCTCTAGTGTGCTAATTTACTCATGAAACAGAAATATATTTTTAATAAATCGCTTGATTCATTTCCACAATAGACTGTGAAACACGTGTAGATTTGCACTGCAGTAGTTAGACAAAGGGTTCACTATATCCAATATTTTAGCAACAAAGTGGGCGATATTGGTTCATGAAGTAGCTTTTTACGAGCGTACTTTTGTTAAACGTGTATTTGTTTGGAAGTAAGATCGACTATGCTAATGCAAAGCGAAATAGGTTGAGTCTTTGCGGGGCAGTTGCGCATGTCTCCTGGTCACAACGGCTATGGCTCCTACAGCAAAGAAAGACCGCTTGCATGTTACTATGATGCACCCCAGAAGTAGCCAGGAATGGTTTGGAACCACTTTCGGATTGACCTGTTTTCTTTTCCATAAATGAGACTTTGTAGGACTCTATCAGTGATAACTCCTGATTCGAATTGAATACAAAAATTAAAAACTTTCTGTGTACTACGAGAGCACGTGAACTGACCTGAGACAAAGTTGTGAAACCTTCGAAACAATCTATTCTATTCTAATTTACGGTATTCCACTTCATTTATTCATATGTGATTTCTTTCTCGAACGGAAGATGACCACATTTTTTATTGATTTACGGCATTATGTAAGCTCAGCTCCAGGCTCAACATATATAATAGCCCAATTACACATAATGTAGACCACTAGAGGTCGTCGATTCCACGATCAACTCGAATATCCTATTGACTGTAATGCGTAACATGTTGTCCATCAGTCCACTTGCATTTGTGGTAATACGTACATACATAGAACTGAATGACAATTGACTCATCCTTTCAAGAACACATCCAAAAATCGTTTTTGCTGTTAGTGATTCAGTTAAAGTACAAAAGATAACTGTCGATGAGAATTCAGGTATAGGCTTTCGCGAAGCATTCTAGATGACTAAACCCGGCCGTTCAAAGAGCAATTAAGCAATCCGACGGCAAAGTAAGTTGAGCTTATCGAGACCGCGCTGATCAAGTCAGAATACTACTGCGAATGTTCACAGAATCGACTATTACAACCTATCTGCCTGCCCAGGCACTATGCACACACAATCCCACACTTGCTTTCACAAAAACTCCACTTCACTAACTTTTACCGAATGGTATTCATGATGAGCGTTCCGTGTATCCGCCAATTATTCTTTCGTTTTAATCGGATGCGGCACTAATGCACTACAGTCACTGACCGGGTTTTTGGTCTCAGTTTTGCCTCAAGTCGACCTTTAATTTTTCTTGTGACAAAATTTCCCATGATTCATATCCAGCACCAAGGTAACACAAAGATACCAAAGCAATGGGTTCTCGACTCAAAGGTTCAACATTTACATGAATTTCAGGTTTCAAATAGGCTACTAGCCATCTCATTGGGTCAACTTGCAAAAGGTTCAGCGGTACGATAAGCACAATATCTTCTTTTTGCTCCCGTTCTATTGCGCTTTTCACAAAATCACATAAACTCCATCATCTGTGAAGCCGATCGAATATACCTTTCCGTAGAAGTTTGGCTACCCAGTATTCACCTTGACGTCTTGACGGTATTTAAAAGGTGTGTCGTTGATTCCTTGACACAGATTGGTTGATATTACTCTCATACGAATGCCTGCTGATCAGTGCAACCTGGCTTGAGTCTCTGATTGAGAATAAAGCACGCGTGTAGTTTTTTGCTTACTTTCTGTCGGCTTGTTTGTGACTGGCACCACTGTCAACGCCTTTGACTCCTGTTGGGTCTTGAAAACAAGATCAAATTATAACCGCCTGTGGCCGAAGGCTGCTCAGATTTCATGAGTTGTCTGAGCTGAACGGTAACGAAGCTTCGGGTCACTGATCTGAGAATCACCAATGCTATTTACCGATTACCTAATGAACTAAACCAAGTTCCTTTGTGTGAAATGTTTTATGGTATGTTTTGTTTCTACTCATTTTAGTATCAGCTTATGTTCCAGCCAGACCGGGTTTCCCGTGTAACATCCATAATGACTGAAAATCTCCCATCTTCTTGCCTTTATATATTTCCCGACGGATTTCGGACAGCTCTTTCCAACTTTGAGCTGACTCTGTTTTGTGGTCGCCCCTCAATCTACTCTTCTTGCACTTACCCTTTCCCTCCACAGTTGCGCTTTCTTATTGCTATAAATGTGCAAACATTTGGTATGCTAAGATATTCTCGTTTGATTACCGTCCGGTTTTGTTTTCTCGCTCGGGTCAACCCAAAGTAGACCTTCAGTACGTTTACACTGATATTTGCCATGATGTTCTGAGATTTGGCCGTCTTGCTCACGGAATTGGTTTTTTTTTGGAGGGGGTGGGGCTGATTAAGCGAGCAGGATTTACTGTATTTACTTGAGCCGCAGGACAAGTACTTCTTGTTTATTCTTTTTCGATCCCCTGTTCTTTTTGTACATACTTTAGTTCTAATTCTGACTGCTTTTTGGCTGGATAGTGACTGAGGCTCACTGTCTTTAGGTACTTGTATTTTAACTCATGAATAGTACCTTAGAATTTGCGGAGCGGTAGTAGTTTGATTTGGGTTCTATGTCGATTTGGACTACGCGTTGCTTTGAGGCTCCGAGATACTATCCAGGTCGAGTGAATCGTGTCATGCGAAGAATCGAACATTAGATCGTTGATCAGACTTCATCTGGACCAGGACTTGTGCTTTTTGGTCTTTGCATCCCGAGCTTCAGATGGATTGTTTGAACACAGAAAGAACTGAACGATAGGCTTCAATCGACAAAATAGCACCGCGTTGCATCTAAACAGGATTATATCCCTTGTTAATGTCAAGTGAGAAGACCTTTCCATTTTAATTAGCATTATTCCTTCCTTTTGCTTCAATGGGAATGTCATCCTTGTTAAGATCATTCATTGCATGACATTTGGAAATTCAAAACAATGCAAATTCCGCTCAGATTATCATCAACCCATTCGGTATTCGTTGACAATGAATTTCAGAGACGTTATTGAACCCTGAATCTGTAATGAAAACGTCATTAGAATTGACTGGAACTATTGTTGTTGTTGACGCGTTATTTACGGATGCCGATGGATCGAGGGTCGGTCGATGGGAGCACTATTGGAACTAGTGCTTTTTCTTTCCGTCTTTTCGTTTCATAGGAGTTGTGCACCATGTGCACATACAACCAAACGCGCACACGAGCACGATTATCGAATTCACTTTGATCTGCATTTCGCGGGCGGCATTCTTTGGCACAGTTGCATCGGACTCATGTTTGCCTGCACATGTTGTTCATGATCGACCGAGCCCTGTTGTTGTTCTAATTCACCGTCATCGTGATCAATAGAAGGGAGGAAGATAGAGCTCGTGAAAATACACTACAACCTTTCGATTTATCGGTTGCTCAGATATTATCTGGCTTTAACCTGAAATAAGGTGTAGGACAATTGGTTGGTTAATTTATGTACACCTATTCGTCTGAAAAATTGGCCTTGTCCCCGCCCCACCTCAGCTGCCTTTTAGTTAGGATACAGCTTAATGTAGTATCTGACAATTATCCATCATACATCAAAAATCGGATTAAGTATCCTCCGCCTGGGCACAAGCACGAACCACTCAAAACTGAATACAATCTAAAGATTCATCAGCGAGATCAAATACCCTTCAGAAGTCAACTTTCCAACTGAACTGAATGTGTAGGTGATTTGTGATACTGTCAACTGGAGACAACACCCTTGACGTGACGCTTTTATTTACTTGTCAAATAGATATGTTGAACATGTGAATATTAATATCTAGGTCGGATAACGTAGTGATCTGATAAAGGCTCACAATTCTTACAATAGCGAAAATAATATGCAAGCACGGTGACACAAATTACGTGGCTAGTTAGTTACTACGCACTTCCAGTGAATACACGATAGTGAATGAACCTGGTCTCCGTGCGGTATCCAGGGACAGACTATAGCCAACCCAAATGTATCTGAGGTTGAGGACAGAAGATCGGAATGCTCTATTTTCGTGTTACGGAGGCACTTGTTTTACCGCGAGAACAATCATTGGGTTATGACAGTTCCGATGGCCACTGTGGACTAAGAATTCTTTAAAACCTTTTTTTACACAAACACTGCGAGATCGTTCGGTTGCCACTGTGGATGGTGAATGAGCCATCACTATTTGATCGAACATTGCTCAACGAATCGCCCGAAGAAAGCATGACGGTTACCGTATTGTTTTTCCAATGTTCACATCGAGGTTATTTGATTGCAAGATGCAAAGGGGAATATTATGCAGCCCGATAATACAGCCACTCCCGGAATGAGATTAGGGACGATTGCTGTGCTTTTTGGTCCCATGAAAGCATGAGAAATGCCAATTTCGTTCAAACGCAGTTTTGACAGATTCAGTCCCAGCTGTTTGATAAACTGCTGGTCCGAACGACTTGTGATTATTTTAACGCAAAAAAATGAAGATACGCAAAAGAGAGAATTTCTTGCATTATTCTACAGATTAAAAAAGCTCGTTACCCTTCCCTCATTCCCCTAAGACGTTATTGTCCAAGGTCCAAGGTGATAACCAATTGACCTCTGCCGGTCATCATTTTCTTTCAAAATAACAAAATATCTGCCCAGTAAACATTTATACATTTTAAACATGAAACAATAAATATGAAAGACATTTCCATTCAGTAATGATTTGCAATTTAAAACCTTGACAAAATAGTACTTAGACAACCTAGCTCACAGTGAGTGAAAGTTTCTGTACTTCTTCATTGAAAATCCATCCTTTTTTGCCACTGCAACTACCAAACTTAGAAGGTGACTGTACACGGATCCTAATCTGGTATCAAACTGTTGAATAATCAAACGTACAATCGAAAACATGAAAGCAGCACATCAATAAACCGTTTTTAGAATTTATCGATTATGTTCAATTATTTTTTAGTAAACTATACTGATGAATTTGGTTAAAGAGTAGTCGACTACCGAGTTTTTCTGATTTGCAATGCTCTCATATCAAGTTCTGATCTTTCTGCGGTGTGCATCGTGACTCTTGACAGTAGAAGAGCACATTCCATGTACCGGGTCAGTTGGACATGTTTTGTCTGAATGTACGAGTGGAGAACTCGAACTCAGTCGGTCACAAAGATGGCCTAGTATCGATCAGTCATACTTTTCCGTATACCCATTCACTGTGTATTCATGTTTTGGATAACGAATCAGCCTAGTGGACTGACGATGTGGTTTCTCTTTATTCCATTAAGATTGAGGGTCAAAGTACATTATTCTGCATCTTTCTAACAAATCAATATTATGATTTACCGATGGTGAGTGAAACCGTCTTGCGAATTTCGTCTTTGGTGAGTGAATACGCGCTGTAGGTGAGAAATCGGTTGATAATTAAATCACGTGATAATTTCCGTCATATCTCGCACGGAATTGTGCCTTGAATTTATCAGACAAGGACTTTCTGTGTTTTCTGTTCTTATTTTGAAAATAGAGTATCTCTCACCGGAGCCTGTGAATGACCGGGACTTGAAGAGTAGGATTTATCCCAAAATATTCCATGGCTTGAAAATGTTCGTTGAAGGTAATCAGGAATGGTGCAACCAGATTTTACTTTGACTGAAATTTTCTCCAAATTTAGAACCTTATGCACATAAACTTTTGTATGATTAGGGAAACAAAAAAGTAATAATGGCGACACCTGACAAGTGGCTTTTTCCCTCGTAGTAGAGAGAGCGTGGCAGTGAACGAGCACCGACTTACCATAAGACTAGAGATTATTGCGTGCATAAAATAGGAAACCTCAGTCCAAAATTACTATCAGACAAGGTCCCTAGAAAAAATGTGATAACAGAGAAACTTTGCCGGAATGAAATTAGGACCGGACAGTATCACAAACTAATTATTTTAAATTTGAAGATTGGACACTTATTTTCAACGCGTATTACACGTGCTCTCCCAGTTCATGTGGTATTCATGAAAAACATCTGTTTACTCTCCAGCCCGTTATTTTCAGTGTGATCTGTCCGTGAAACTGTGCAGGTTATTTTAAAGCTTATCTTAAGCTCTATTCAAGAAAGAAGTTCACGTGAACCCCAGATGCATCAGGTAAGCCTTTTAGACAATCCTTGAATATTTCACTCCAGAACATCGGGTTTCAGAGGTACCAAAGTTGTGCAAGGTTTTACCTCTTTCTACAAGTGACCGAGTTACTCCCTGTTACGTCACTTACGATACTACGTCTACGGAAATTCATACGAGAAAATTAAATGCATGGTGATTCAATTGAGTTGCTCAAGGACTGATTACAGTTTCTGTGGCCCAGATTTTTAACACGGAGATCTGAGTTTCTAGTCCGACTGCCTAACGTGCAATTTACCACACTTAATTTAGGTGGTGTTGCACTCATCTATTAGGGATTCACGGCCATTTAGGTTGGGTTCATTGCGGAAATCTACCCCGAATGATAAAGCAGTGGTAAAGCTTTCACGGTGCAAAGATTTGTCATTCAGGATATATCACCCCGTCACTGACTTTTGACCGAGAACGGTTTTATGTCGAAAATCGAGAGAATCCAGTACTCGGCTGTGATGAAATTTTAGTTCGAGCATGTACCCAACCCGATGACTAGCGCCTTGTGTGCCCAACTGACTGGGCTACTCAGTCACAGGAAGAGCTGTGGACATTTCTCAAATGATTCACCTCATTCTTCCATCCAAATCATGGTGGCTCACATGCCTACAAAGTGAGCTTGTGTTTTGATGCTTTCGTTGGAAATTTATCCAAGTAATCGACAGACTCTTTTACCTAAATACACGCACGTAGCTAGCTTGTCAAAGTTTGATTACCTAGAAGCTACGGGAACTAATGTGCACATTTTTTCCTTATCGATAAAGTGAAGCTAATCTTTGAGATCTATAGTCAATAGGGATTAACAAGGTAGGTGTTAGAATTTGTGACCTGATACATTTGATGAATCGCCGTACGAAAATTCTAGTAGTGACGCAAAGGAGTAAAGAAGGTTAAAACCATTTAATTGCGATTTTCCGATTCCTCGCTTATGATGGATGCTTTCGTGCTTTATCAAAAAGATCGTTTTGTTTAAGCAGACCAGAGCTGGGTTTTCGGCCTTAACCCACTGAATGCTGAACGTCATGATCAATAAATGTGGTATGACTGATGCAATTTCCACCTCTTCAGTAATACTGAATGAACTACTGAATGCCTCAGGTGCATGCAGAACTGAGAAATATTCATGCGCTTTCGGTTTCGGTCTGAAATTCCTGTGCTTCGATGTGAACAAATCTAATTCACCGTGTTTATAACCGAGGCGAGTTTAAATTCCCAAAATAACATTGATTTTATAGGAAATTTTGCTCCTTTTTAAGAAAATTGCAACACCAGATGAATGGGAGGGGGGTTGATGAGCAAATTCCAGTTTACCTATTTTCCGTAAGTAAAAAACATTTATTATATGTGTCTCTTGAATACGCATATTTCAAGTCAGTCAAGTCAAGTGATTGACTCATTCACCCGGAAATGAATATCCAGCAGTACAGTAATAACTAAGTACAGGTATAATTAGAGAAAAGTATTCAGCCTATGCCTTTTTTTCAGTTTGTTAATTACAATATAAGAGATAGTGAGGAATCTGGCAAGATAGGACCCCGGGGATGATTAGTGAATAGTGGTACGGGCAAACACGTATTTGTGACTGGACTTGGTTGGGGACGTAGAAACACATTTAACAGGATCAGGACAAAAAGGATGTGACTGGTCTTTGAGTATCTTTGAAACAAACTTTTGGCAAGCAAGTTGGTCTTGGAATAGTACACGTTGAGTGAACTAACTAGAGAAGATTCCACTACAAAATGAAACATGTTTGATGGACCCAAAGATAAGTTTAAATTCTTTAACAAGCAAACCTGGGGAGATAACGGGAGAGGCACAGAGAAAAAAACTGGTAAGATATCTACGACTATGGGACTTTTGACTAAATGGAGTGGAGTAGAAGAAGATTTCAAGAGTAGCCCGTAAAATGATAAACGTCTATTTTTTTAGAAAAACTGCTAAGACTTGATGGAGCTAAGAAGGATCACTGCTGATGGTGGCTTCAAGATGCTTGGTAAATCATGTTTTCGCAATGGGCACACCATTTACTAGTAAGTTGTAATTGGATGTATGAAGACCGGAATATTTATGCTACTGCGGAAACAAAATAGATATCAGAGCTTTTGGAAGTGTTCATTTTCAGGTTAAGACCAGAAGGCCAGTTGGTGATCATAGTGACTGGTTGTTGCAACAGCTTTCGATGGGAGCTAATAGCTAATACCATGGGGTTACGTCATTAGAGTGATTAACAAAAAAATGTCATCGTATATAGGCAAGGAAGATATGGAATTAGAAGAAAGAAAGGGTGATAGAATGGCCTTTTGCTAAATTCCTGTTGTTGAAAGAAACACTGAATGGGTTCATCCATCAAGTCGGATGAACTGTTTAAGATTGTAAAAGTAGTTAGACAGTAAATGTATGGGAGTTGTATTCACTTAGCAGTACTCAAGAACCCGGAGTTGTTTCAATCTGTGGACATAGTTAAATGCACCTCTATAGCCAAAATGCATATTCTGCCCGCCAGGCTTTTATGGTCTAATAAGGATAAAATAATGTGGGTAAGTGATGCTAGAAAATCCAATGTCGAGCTGGGGCTTTGGTATGCCAACTGGTTGGGATCTATCATATTAATCGACAGGGAGATTCGACGCGAAACGAGCTTTTCAAGGACTTTGAGAGCAACCGATGTGCTGGCGAGGGGAAGTAATTTGGTTTTCCTTTTTTGCCACTAGAATGATAAAAAGCCCTCTCTTCAGCAGTCAGGAATGTGCTTCTGAAGTAAACCTCTGGTTAACGGTTCCGACATTACTGAAGAGAATGTTCCTGAGCCTTTTTTGGGATTATCGCCGGTCGACCATCCGGACCGCTTTCCTTGTCTGTCTAGAGTCGAGATGGTTCTTTGTACACTTCTGATGAAGAAAGAAAATCTGAGGCAGGGTTTTGTCAGGAGTTCACAGTTGAATTCAGTGTCATGGCTGGCTGAGCTAGTTGATATATGAAGCAATCTTTGTGGTCGTCAATCACAACACACAAATCTGCTTGCAGATTATTGAGAACCTTGCAGTACCAACGGTACTTTTGTCGAGATAAGCAACCCATGGTCCATAAACTAGCTAGTTTCATTTATGCACTGACAACGGTAAAGTATTACATCCATTAAAATGTGAAATCTTTATATTACCTTTTGAAATTTCTGCTGACGTTCGACTGAGTCTTTTTGTTTAACTCGTTGCGTATTATTTAACAACGAAACACTTTGTTAGCTGTAGGTGATGTGCGCCACCATTTTGGTGGCTTTTTGAGGTTACCTACAGATTATCTTTGAATGAAACAGCTTTTTCTCAACTCTTCCATCTCATCGTATTGAATATGACTGGTAAATATTTACCAGATGAGTATGCCACCGTATTGGCGCAGTGTTGTGATTTCCAGTTCAGTCCTTTGAAATCTAATTGATACGTATTAAAAACATCCCCGTTTCCATTAGAAAAGCAATAACGCTTGTTCTCTGTGCAAGTGGTTTTTATGAGCATCGATTAACCCTACTAAATACAACACCTTCTTAAAATATATTCATCATAGTTGCGAAGGAAAATATGCTAGACATATTTTGGACTATTGTGATGAAATGTTGTTACATGGCAGATGTACTGCTCCTAATTTACCAAGGTAAATGCCGTGTGGCCTTGTGAAATCATTTCATAAACGGGACACAGTAAAATACCCATACTGGGAAATGTGTTTACATCTAAGGGGTGTCTGTGAATAGGCATGGAAATGACAATATCTTCAACCGGGTAAATTTGCACCATGCGACGAAATGAAACTGAAAGACAAGGCATTTACTCAAATATCAAACGAAACAAAAATTTGAGACTTTGCAGGACCAATGTATCATCTGGCTAAGCAATAGGACAGCGTCCAATTATTTATCGAATTTCAGTTACAAAAATGCCAGTGTGGTATCTCTAATGAGGTATCGATTCATCTCATTCAATATTTGTTATCATGTAATTCATTTGAGAGAACCTTTGCGTGTTTTGAAAAGGAGCTATGTTTCATTGTACCGTTCGGTAAAAGATACTTAGGTTCTTATAGAGATAAATGCTAGTAATTTGTTGTTGATCGTAATTTCACATAATATGATTCGTCGTGCAGTGTGAATGTTTAAATCGCCACTGGAACCACGAAAACACTGTAAAGCTGTTTAATGTTTTTAGGAATCATCACTTCCACCAAGTCCCTACGGGGACTCGAACCCGGTTTGAACGACTTTGAGTCGAATACCTGACCACCAAGCTTTACGAACTGGCTCTCACTGGCTTATTGAACTTATGCATCACTTCATATAGCTCCCTTCCGTCACTGGCTGTGAATGTTAGGGGAGTATTTCGAGCACTGCAACGGACTGCTATAATGAATGGATCCCCTTTTGGGGGACTAAGTTGTTGCTCGTGTTGTTGTTGTTGTTGCTGCTGCTGCTGCTGTTGGTGGTGGTGGTGGTGGTTTGACTGACCATCATAATATGGATTCAGATGTTGACTCAGAAGACCGTTGTGATGATAGCGGTGATTGGGTTGACGATACCGGTGCCAATGATTCGGATGAGGATAACTCTGATTCTGATGATGTTCCTACTGATACCGATGTTGGCAGGAACTTTGTTATGTCCGTTGGAAAGTACTACTTAGATTGAAAGTCTCTCGAATGGAATAACCTGTTTAAACTACGCTGAATTAAAGCCAAACACCTTTTACAAAGAATCAAAGAACCTACCCGAATGACTGCTTTGTTTCCGATCGTTGCTAATTGCGCGGTACGTAGATAAGAAAGTTTAGCTCCTTGGCGCTTTAAAAGTAACTACAATTTTGATTCTTCCAGCTGACTGGCTTATTCTTTATAGCTGATCATAAGTGAGTATTTGTATGAGTCTGTAAACTACGATGGGGGGAGGGGAGATTACAACCGATTTGTTCGAATAAATTCGGCTCCTGCATGCTCTGCCCGGCAAGCGATTTGAAACATTTATGCTGTCCTTACGTTCTTCATATGGTTTCAGCACAAACCCAGAACAAACAAAATATTATCCATAAAATGGGTTTCCCTGTCAGCATACAGAATGGGGTTAGAAAGGAGACTAATGTACAGCTATCATGATACAGGGTAGCATCATTCCAGAATGTGGTTTAAACGACCGTTACGGCGCCTCTTTGGCGTCTCGAATCACCAATTGAAGCGCTGGGTTGCGTGCAGACTTGTTTATCTACCAATCCACTTGACTTCGTAACGAACTTGTCACCAATTTTTCTATCCTCCTCTATTATCCTGGCAGTCGTAATCCTTCAACCCCCCCCCCCTCCCCCGTAAGCTCTGGTTCGCCTGGAATGAGTTTGCTTTCGGCCAAAATTCTGGCTGACTTTCCTGCGTGCGTGTTTTTGTGTATGCGTGTGTATGCGTGTGCATGCGTATGTACAGTTATTAACTGCTCCCCGTTGAGTATACTAGATCGCGTGAGAGAACGCCTCTCATTGGGAATTCTTTTCCCCGAACTTTCAGTCTACCGACCTATAGCATTTCGATACGAGGTTTGAAAAAACGAAACTGCAAAAGCCTTTAGAAGTTGAGCAAAAGTCATTGTGAACAGCAAGACGGAAGACGAAGCTTGCGAGTGCAATTCCTTTCGTGCATTGTCATTGCTTGGGAACGTATAGCATTAGATAGGAAGTATGGAATGAGTTACTTGGAAATGTGGCAATTATTGAGGGTGTGTGTGTGCGTGTGTAAGGTCGTACATGATATTGCGAAATCCGACAGGTTTAAACGTATTATTCTTCAAGAAATACCAAACTCTACAACAGTTTTGACGATAAAAGTAGAGTGGGAATGATTATCCGCCTCAAGGAGTTACAGTGCTGATAGTAAGTTTTAGGAGATATAAGACGGAAAAAGTTAATCCAATGAAATCTCACGCAAAGTGGACTAGTCGATTTACTTGAAAGAATCCCAGTTGTTATAGTTGAACACGATATAAAGAAACCTTGTTTGCTTCATTCACATAGTGACTTCTAGTATACTGTAATAATCGTGGCACTAACGTGACCATTCTTTATACCCGTGAGCTCAAGAAGCACATCAGTTTTTGACCGATTTCACCATCAAGGTTTCAGGAAAATAGGATTAATTTATGCATCTTTCTGAGGAGTCTGATTCTGTAAGCCTGTCCTTCAAAACATTGTATTTTTAGTTGAAAGAAGACGCACAGTTGACAACTGTTGAGTCCAATTTAGAAGTCATGTCACTTTCGAGTAATTCACATATAGTAGAATCAATACAGTCTTTTAAGTGTGACTAGGCTTTGACATTTTGTTATTTTATGGATATAACAGAGAAGGATATGCTCTTGAAAGCAACGAATAACCAGGTCAAGTGGAAAATCATTTTCCCCGTTCGAAAGCTGACTGACGAAGGCCGGAATAAGAAAAGAATATACATGACAAAGAATATGGAAGAGAGTAAATGCTTTCCAACAGGGGAAAGAATTATCACTTTGAATTCATTATTGTACAACTTGTAGCAAGCCAACAACTGTTTGGTAAACTCGAGGCTCTTCTAATCATGAGCTTCCATGCAATTCAACTCACTGGTAATAGGCCAACATCTAGAATCTCAAAAACTACTTTCAAAACCCAACGGAACAAAAATTGTGAATCCGATAAAAACAATCTCGCAAGCAGTTTGATTTGTGACTGATGTGATAATATTATTATTAGCAACTATAATGATGACAACATTAATAGTGGTGGTAGTCGTTGTGTTAGTAGTAGTAATAGTAATGGCAGTAGTTAGAATGCCGGAGTTTCAGTTGTACGTGGCAGCACAACTTGTTTGAAACAGACGGTGTCTGTCACTTGAAATGCCGATTTATCTTGACCTTAACCAAGACATCATTAAAACAAGATTGAAGGAGGAAAATGGAGTGATTAAACAGGAATCACGAGTGACTCCCGAATAACACTTCAACTTCACAGTTATAACGTGCAGCAAATTAGATTGAAAAGAGCTGAAGGGGATAGTTAGGTAGGGATAAGTCATTTTTTTATTGGTGTTTGTCCGTGCACGCTAATCCTCATCAAATTTCCTATGCAGTTGAGTCTTCCTTATGAAGGCTAGCTAATCAGACGATAAACTTGCAATTAGATAACCCCGTGTCCTATTAATCGGCTGGAATCAGCAGGTTCACCTGACTCCATGGATTCAAGTCCTGGCATAAACGAAGAATAAATTCTTCTTGTAATACTTTGTTTCCTTTCCAGACAGAACAAGGAGAAGAGGGTTCCATCGAAAGATGCTAGATGAGCTGAAGCAAACAAGGCGATCTCAAATGTCGATCCTAGTGTCTCATTCTGAGAGTGAGATCAGTGCTAGACATCATTGTTAGAAAAACTTTCCCTTCAGTTATAGCCATTTTGATGATATTCGAAAAGATCGATTACTTCATGATATTTATCATGTCTCTTCAGCCGGCCTTTTAACAAAATCCCCTTGGTTAGCAGATTTCGGGAGTGTTCGAACAAAATGAAAAGTGCATTTCCCTGCATTTGTATTGTCACCTAGGATGGTGAAGAGACTAACTCAAATCTGGCGTCATTCGAAAAAGCACCATCCTTCGTCCGGCATTCATGAGTTCTGAAGTATTCTCATCTTACACCGCATTGGCAGTAGCCCCTTCCTGAATTGTTGCACATTGTTGTATGATAAATAGAAAACGAAGTACAAGGCAGTATCAGTACATATCTTATTGTGGATACAGTTGGTGGTGTTGTTGTTACTCGTGTTAAGTAAAATATTTTCTCTGTTTGATTGTATCCCAAGCAAAATCACAAGTTAAAGTCATTCAACTCTCTGTCAACCGTAATCTATGGATATAATCATTAGGAATTTTGATGAAACAAAAGACAAGTAACCTCTTCTAGTTTTTAAGCAGACTGCATCGAATTATCACCTTATTTTTTGTTAAATTTACCTCGACCGGCAGCGAGAAACCGTCCGACCAATTCTTCTGTTGAAAAAGAACATTGATGACATCATTTTTACTATCACTGAGAGTGAGGATGTTGAGTAGGAGACAGATATAAATGAATGGAAAGTTCGAGCTGCCGCATTTTTCTCCGAAATTCCATTGCACGTTTTGTATTTCCTTGTCCCCGTGGGCCGATCTGCCGTGCGTGACCTACCTACGGTCTTGTGCATTCCGCTTATACCTGAACGTTTCCAGTTTACAAACCTCCTGTGATATAAGTAGCTCCCAGTAACATAAAGTAGTAATAACTGTGTTACATAAATTGTCGGCTCAACAAACAGTGATTTACTGACTTGGTCAACGAATAATTGTGTGACAATACGAAATAAACTAGCGTTAAACCAAAAACGCACAAATAGCCTTTGTTCTCTTTGAAGTACGTACGCATTAGGCACGCATTTATTGTCCCTGATACAACACGGTGTAGCCTATGGATCAGAATACCAAAGGCGACAGAAAGGAAACGGCAAAGTTCTCAGTCTTTTCTCCGGGGCTTGTAGCTTGGTGCCTTTGTCACTTTGGTTTTGTGAGGTTTTGTGATGGAACCCGAGATCAGTAGTGATATTATTATCACGCGAAGCCAAAGCGGTGACGCCGCCCTCATCCCTTTGATGAAACTCCTAACGAAAGGAGATTCATCATTGAAAGCTTACGCAAGTTCTACCAAAGTAAATACTTCCTACTCCAAAATGGTTTTCGTTTTACCAAATCGGCAAATATGAATGCAAGCTCCGTTTCATTGAGCACCTCTGCTGTGGTAAAACTGATGACGATAAAAACCATCGTCTTTTAACTAGTTACTTGAACAAAGCATCATTAATTGTACCAGGTTTATCAGAGTGTAGAATGTAATCAAATTATTTTTTCTATATATTGCTGTAAAGTGACAACCATACGATGAAAACGTCCGTCTAAAACTGGCGTGTTTTTGGAACCATAATCACTCGTTTGAGTTCATTTTATAACTATATTTATTGATTGTTACGTACTTAACTACAAAACTCTAATAACTGTAAAGCCATATGACTACCGAACTTACCAGATCAGATAGTATGGCAACAAGAAAGCTTGTAGTAGGTCTACAAAACTGAAATCGCTATTTTTGGTCGTTCTGAATAGCAAAAAGAAACATGTCACTGGCTATAGCATCATGTGTAACGTCAGGTTATAATTTCCCAATGAAAATGTCCAACAACCTTGGACGATTTCGTGACATTCAGGCTAGATCTGGTAATCGCATGCGATGAAGTAAATTAAGCCCAAAACTACCCGCTATCTCGACTGAGAAGACCGAACTTGCCATCAGTCAGTATTATCATTTTCATTCGTGATACTTTTGACTGTGAGTAACAAGTACGTAGAGCCTTCGACGAACGATGTATTAACCGATCGTATTGCAGTGTGATTGTGTTGGGATAGGTTAACTGTTTGGTTTAGGTTATACCTGATTTGTTGTGGTTTGTCTTGATCGATAGATTCGAAGCTACGGTGTATCGTTTTGGATCGGGATATCTTTTATAAATTTCAGGATTTGGTTTTTAAAGAAAAGCAAGCAGCTTAAGATCAAGATCTGCGAAACTGAGATCTCGTCTTACTTGGACACTCGATGGCTTGCACAACCGATTGCATCCATCAGCTCGGCTACGTACTGATGGTTTTCTTGTCGGAAAAAGCAAAATCATTCTGATACAATGAAACACTGAGATTTCGAAAGTACATGCACAGCCTATTTCCTCGTCAAGCATTTCATGAATCGTCAACATGGCCTAAACGCCCTGATTAACAAGTGAATTTTCAATTTCAGATTTTCAAAATATCACATTCTATAAGCTTCACTCTTTCTCGTCCCCCTGCCCAAATCAGTCCCCCCGCCCATTACCCATTCCCAAAGCCGACTCGTTTATATACGTAAGTGTTACAGTGTGCACCAAATTACACCGATCTACCCAAA
Source organism: Fasciola hepatica (assembly GCA_948099385.1). Taxonomy (NCBI): domain Eukaryota; kingdom Metazoa; phylum Platyhelminthes; class Trematoda; order Plagiorchiida; family Fasciolidae; genus Fasciola; species Fasciola hepatica. The sequence goes on from CANUEZ040000019.1 coordinate 13,995,184, forward strand.
TTCTGGATTATATAGAAGATTTACGTCGGTTATCTTATAAAATCCACAATCTAACACAGTTTAAACCAGGCTAGGTATCATCATTGCTTCTCACAATATTACTTTACCGTTATCCTGCACTCACTCCTTGTCTAGTTATTAAATATTTTCGCACCCTTCACCGCCATTTGAATGCAATCAGTCATGTTTCTTTGAACCTCATAGGCTGGCTTATTATCAAAGTATGCAATCAATACAGTTTGTCACTCAGGGTCTTGCAGCTGCCGTCCACTCCTTGTAACATGAATTGTCTGCGTGTCGTTTGCATTCTTCGACTCATTTTGAATGGAGACTAGTAACCTTTCTCATAAATGTAAGTCACAAATTTATAGCGCCTTATTTTCCGCGTGTTTTGGTTGACAAGGTGAAAGTTATAGAAGGAATTCGCGTGAACACCTTAACTGAATGAAAGTTTTCTGGAAGTTGTTTTTAGCTTATTCCAGAAAGACATTTATTGTTCTCTTTGTTAATTTTGAGGACTGAAACGTGAGTTCGCTGACTGACAACAGTCCTGAGTGCAATGCAGTACAATGCAATACTTCCTTTCGATGTGCTTTGCTTCGTCGATAACAGACATTCCGTCATCAGTCCGTGTGGGTTTATCAGTGCACGATTGATGATTGATTTATTCGTTTTTATTCTCGGTAATTTTCACCTAAAAATCTGCCGTCTCCTCGTCGGGTAATCTCAAACACTTCAGGTATGAGTTACGAAAATGTAACCTTTGAACTACACATGACATCATTTGATTAACATGATAAGTGCTGATGCGAACTCGACCAAGTATTGAAACGATCCAATCGGTTTGCGCGCAAGTCGAAGTCGAGCTACGTAATTTTGGTTAACGGACGAAAAATTTATCTTGTACCCACTTGAAGGATATCCTATGTTCCCAGCCTAACCTAGTATTCTAGTTATGCGAGTATGACTGCCAGTGAGGTAGACAGTTGTTATTTTCGAGAAATTCCATAATAATCTCACTGTGATTCACACTACGACGTGGAAGTGAAAACTTTCGGTTTCACTTCTTTTTCGTTATCACGAGGCATGCTCCTTCAAGTCAAACAATGATTTATCTGGGTATCATTACGAGACATATCAACCCTTATGTAACCTATTTTGACGCTTGTCATAGGCAGAATTCATCTTTAAATCACTGAATTCGACAAGAACCGGTCTTAATTTCTTTTCGCGCAAGCTTTGAACTACTCAGAGTTAGTCGCGCACTCATATGTTCCTGTCCCGAACTTTTTTGACTATTTTGTTTTCGTTTTTCACTCTTTTCCGTGCACTCAGCAGTTTGATACTGGCCTTGAATACCTAAGTGGCACACTACAGTGTGTGGTCTGATAAATCTTTTACAAATATTTCTATTTGGTTTGAGATTCCAATTTATGAATATAAACGATACCGTACAGATGCTGCTCAAATCTCACTGACTTCAAGTTAAAAGTTATTTTAACAAAAGCTTCCCACTGATAGCTTCTGTCGTTGAGACTGGGTACAGTTTACCAGATGTTGACTAACGCCATTCGGATGATTCAACGCGTGAGAAACAGTGTACATTATAGAGGCAAAAATTTCACCAATGAGTATTTCTAAAGGAATTAGCTTTGTTCTGTTTTTTCTCCAGATGATTTTCAGCCCTCTTCTTTCTCCAACCCATACATTCACTCATTGTTTAAGTCAACATCATTATATCTATACATGCGCTCATTTTGGCCTCGAGAAAATACATTGCAAAGAAGCGTTTTACTTCTCAAAAAATGATTTGCACGTGTCTATGGGCATGCAGGATAAATGAGAATTGAACAATGCACGCTGCTTCACAAAACATTGTGAAGTACCGTTTTGGAGACTGTATCTATGCGTAGGCTTTTTCGAAAATGATGGAAATCAGCTAACATTTTCTCACTGAGACCGTAATTAAGTGTCTATGAGTGGGATAATCAGCTTCGTTGGTTTTCATTTCGTTTCATCAGAGATCTGTTGGTCATCCGGTTTCACCGTTGGCTGAGCTAAATTGTGACTTGTACGAAGACCACGTATTACCGGGCTGAGACTCGAAACGAATCCGACAGTCAATGTAATGACTGTCAAAACAACATCAGCGGATCGTCACGATCCACGCAAACTAATCAGTTTCCTTCTCATTTTCTACTTTTCGAAAATTGTTTGATTTATTTTCGTCCTGTTACAACACCCCTCTAGGTCAAGTAGCTGGATTCTAGTGAAATCCGATCAGCCGACCAAGAATAAAACGGACACGGGAGCAGCGATGCCCTCATCACTAAATGAACTAAATAAACAATATGAAACATCTGTGATTTGACCATAATAAATGGTTTATGATAATCCCGGTTCACTCTCTCTCTTTCTCTCTCTCTCTCTCTCTCTCTCTCTCTCTCTCTCTTTCTTTCTTTCTTTCTTTCTTTCTTTCTCTCTGTCCGAATCTACCTGATCACATGAGTTAGGCGTGCATTGTTCTGCGAACATACTTGACTGGTGATGAAATGTTTCAACCTGAATGCCTGTGTCATTTTTCGGTAGCTTAGGCTAGCACTCCTGAGGCTTTCCACAAAACAGGGAATGAAACAGAAAAAGCGGAAACTTTTCAGCAGGATTTGTAAAGAGCTTCTTGGCTGAGTGAACAGTTTACAACACAATCTCCTTTTTAATAGGAAAAACTCATAGTTTGAGGGGGAAGAGGTTTGAGATATTTGTTGAAGTGTGATTCACCTGAAAGTTAATGAATCTATGGAGGTCGGGCTGTAAGAACGTGTTCACCGTGGGAGAGAGGAGATTTGAACCTTGCGATCACTAGTTCAGTTTGAAAGTAGATGGAATTTCACTGTCACCTGACTGGCTCATACAGTAGAACACTGTGTTTTAACTGGACCTCTAATGCAAGACTAAGGAACATGTTTTCTGGTCCTTCCTGACAGTCCCATAGTTTCCTGTTTATATAGGTAAAAAGACTCACTGTACTCACTTTATGGAACGGGATACAAAGTGATAACACTAAATATGGAAAAGCAAAAAAAATGCAGACTGAATCGCGGTTTGCATTCGTCATTCGTATTCTACTTGATGTGTTTGCAATTCGGACAGATGTCTTGTAGGTACATGTTATTTTTATTGCCAAGCAACTTTGCCTAGCGCCCAGTATGACGTCTTCCGATAAAATAAAACTACGATTGAATGGAAAACTAATAAAAAATCCCCTTGGAAAGAATGAGATTCCCCGGGCTATTATCAAATGAGACAAGTTTGAAGGTGTCAGACAAAAGCAGTGCTTTAGGGCCTGCTCATTGCTGGGTATTTTTCCAGTAGACTATTTCTCAGCTTGAATACTTACTTCAGCTTGTGGGAAAACGATTTTCACCCATTGTATCCTTTTTCATGGTTTTCAAATTGCAACAGCAATCAGATTGTCCAGCTATGTGTGTTTTATTCCGTCTCACTAACTCTAGTGAGAACTCAGTTCTGCCTCAGAATCAATTTCCGTTTTGAAACACTGGGTCCTCTTGATCCAGTTCATCGAAACAGATTGAAAACATAAATTACGAGATACAAGCATTTCTTTTAATCTTCTCAATCGCGTACGTAAAACATGCGAATTCCTCTTCGAATGGGCCGCATACATCCAGGACATCAGTCTTTTATGTACAGGAAATATACGTTTCGATTTTGAAGGATAGTCGTACCGACGGATTGACGGTATGACAAGGGTGGCCCTCCTGGACCCACATTGGCAGATCTTTTTGGGAATGATTGAGAAAAATACGCATCAGAATATCATCCAGTTTACCCTGTACAAGCGTTATGTCGATGATATTTTGATTTTTACTAAGGAAGAACGGTTCGCTAAGTTCTTCAACCTAATGAACTCCACACATCCCAACCTATCAGTAACATGTGAAACAGAGGGTGGCAGCAGTCTCGCTTTTTTGGATATCATGATAACAAAACGTGCAGACGGGACAATTCAAAAGACTATCCATCGTAAAGCAACATGGAGTGGACAATACATTCAGTTCTCCAGTTGCCTACAAAAGGGGCTTGGTCAAAACCCTGTTCCACAGAGCGCGAAAAATCTGCAGTGTAGACCAACTGCAAAAGGAAGAAGAATTCTTAACCCAAACTCTTTGTGCCAATGGATACCCGGATAAGTTCATTGAGATCCACAAAAGAGAAAGGACTAAGACCGTACAAGTCGACACGGTCGACAAAAAACGAGTTACTCTAGAGTTACATTTTAAAGGGGATCATCTGTTCAATCGGATTAGCCAAAATCTGAAGTGTGCACTAAAGCGCGCCTACTTGGCGGCTGAATTGCAGATTTCGCAAATCACCAAACGATTAAACCTCCAAGCACATTCAAACAGTGTCGCGAACCTGAATGCCTCTCATGTCATTTATCAGTTCACCTGCAGCTGCGGTGACACCTGCATAGGCAGAACGGATCGGTGCCTCAGTCAAAGAATGGAGGAGTATGTACCGAAGTGGTTAGTGCAGTGGATGAGTCATCTTCCGCCCGTAAAACAGACGATGACCAGAAACCCGGCTTCATCGATCGCGAAACACCTTGTGACCTTTCGTCATCGGACTGATCCGGGTCAAGCGTTCTGAGTGATTGCATGGAATCGGAATCGGAAGCCAAAGCTTTTAGCTTTTTGTGAGGCTGTGTTGATAAGTGGACTTAGGCCTCCACTGTGGGCACAGAAACCTTTGACCCACAATGTGTGCCTGCCGTGGCGGTAACCAATCAGGTTTACCGAATCGTTTCCTAATTTCGCTTGACACTACCTATTCCATTGTTTTGTTCCGTGCCCCATTCGAACACGAATTCGTATGTTTTACGTACGCGATTGAGAAGATTAAAAGAAATTTCCGTTTTATTGGTAAACAATACATTGTTCATATATTTTGTTTATAAGTTATGTGCTCCTCATAATCAAAACTGTGCATGAAAGCTTATTGATAGACCTGGACGGCCCATCTGACTGGTTTATCTGACTGCGCCCGGATAGGTTGATTCGGTTCTGGTCGAATGTTAACCGCTGGCTGATCCGTTGATCGCCTGATTCGCTCTAATCTTGTCGGCGGTTCTGGTCAGTCGATCACGTGCTGTCAGCTTCATTGAACCGAGCCGTCTATTAGAAACGAGCTGGGTGCTTTCCCTTACAATGTGTATCAGTCGTTCACTTGATATGAGTCAGAGGAAATACTGGCTATCATCCACTGTGAAATCTCACCACCATTCAGTCAAACAAAAGCTGAATTGGTATTCACACTGATGGTCATGAAAAAGTCGGAATAGGGTGTTGTGGATCTCGGGTCCACGATTCGAGTCAGTTTGCCTTCTTGATTGCCTACAACCGGACACTTTTCACTTTTAAAAATAATGCAACCGCTCTACACTAGTCGTAGAAATAAATGAAAAGACAATACACTGAAGACAGTTCCACTGCGTGCCACGTACCTTTCCAGTGCTCATCGAAATTTATTCTCGGATCTTTCAGGCAGTTTCATTTGGCTTGGATGGAATAAGCAACAGCTCCTGTCTACCAGTTTCCTTTTGTGGTTGAAGTCAGTTTTCACATTCTTCTTAAGGCAGTTACTACTGTTTAGAAAATGTCAGTACAGGTTTACTCAGTCCGATTTGATTCTGTATGCATTATGGGACAATGATCAAAAGTAAGGTGGCTGACAGAAATAATCGGTGTTGTTTTTTATACCTTAAAAATACCTACTTGGGTGTTACCTCACCGGGTTATGCATGGCCTAATAATTTAAAGATACGTAAATACACGAATAACCTTGGTTTCAGCTTCCTCCACTTTCTCTCTCTTTTTGAAAAGTTAAAGTACCCCAAGTACCACTCATTCCATGAGATTCCAGCCCTGCGCCCCAGGCTTTGATTATCCCGCCTCCGCTGATTAAATCAAATTTACATCGAAACGATGTGAATAGGTCAGTGGAAAGGATTCATTACAACCAGTGAACCGCCGCTTGGGGGGGATATGAGACAAAAAGCTCACACTACGTTTAATCGGCTTGCGCACTCGCAATGCGACCATCATCGACGAAACCCATAAGAGTGTTTTGTGGATGTATGTGTGTGTGTGTTTTCTGTGCTACTATTGTACTTATCTCTTGTACGCCTTCTTCTTTCGAATGGTGACATTGTACACCGTTAGAAACGAAAAGACGTCTGCAACAGCGCGGCTGTTCCACACCTAACATGACAGGCTTTGGGTTGCTCGCTTTTACTACTCGATAAGGAGATTCGTGTTCGTTCGGCGAACAGCAGTGATCACTAACCCACCACTCACTCAACTATCCTTCAGCTTAGTTTATTTTCCTTTACACGCAAGTAATACTACTTTAATGACCCCCCCCCCACCCCCCGAAGAAAAACCGAAAGTTCCAGTGACACATTTTTTCGTCTCCTGTATCGCATCCTACTGTGTCTCATGTTCCGGTTGCTCCACCCATGGAAATAAAAACAAACACCTGGAGGTTGAAGTTATTTTTCCCCGGGGCAGAAAATTGTACCCAAGTCGACCCACACACACACAGACAGCAGCACACGTGCATTCATTACAAGTGTTATTACTTAGTGTATGTTGTACTTACCTTCCGCGGGCATCCCTTTGGATTGGGATGTAAAGGTTCGACATGACGTTGTCCCGTCATAAACAGTGTTGTTCGAGTCTGTAATGCTGCCATGAAAAGTTGTTCAACATGAAAAATGGCACTCTATGACCGTCAAGAGAAAAAATAACATTGTTCCGAACACTATTCGCAATTAATGTCCGACCTTATGGTCCCCATTCAGTCCTGAGGTCTCCTCTCACCAGGAGTTCGGTCTTGGCATATTTCGAGAAAGCACAATGTTTCGAATGTGCAATGGTGACAAATGTGGCCGAGCAAGAGTTGATATACCTACTCTGTGTGATATTCAATTCCGCTCATTCTCGCCCCTTTCCAGGCTAGACACTCGCCCCATTAAGGGTACTATTATCGTTAATGTTAAGGTTCTACTAATTTCTATCACCAAAAAACGAGATCTAACAAGAATAAGGAGTAGACACGTTTTATTTCCTAGATGTTTGTTCGAACGATTTGCAATACGTTGTATGCACTAATGTCTGACTAATTCACGTTCATTCACGAGATATTTTGGTGACGTGAAGAATGTTTCTGACTTCGTATTCTTGTGTTTGGTCCATGTTTCTTCGTGTGTATTTTTTGAAAAAGGTTCTAACATTGTAGATGGCATCAGCTGACCAAATACATGTCTAGTCTCGATAAAATTGCTTCATGAGACGAAATCAAGTCTCAGGAATTATCAGTTGCAGTTTTATGGCTTTGAATGAGGAAAATGATTTCATACTTTATTCGGCTTGGTATCATATGATTCCGCTAGATTTCAAATTTCCTTAAAAGACAAATTCTGAGTGAGAGAAACTTGCTAAATATATGCGTACGCAGAGAGGTCCACTCACCGTAGATACTTGGAACTAAAAGTTAGAGATACTAAGCATTTAAGAAATCATTTGGTTTCTGCTCGGGTTGTAAAAATAAAAGTCTTTTACTTTCTGTTTTGTATATTATACAAGACTGGTCCACTGTTCAGTAGGAACGGGCGGCCAGCTAGGGGTTTCCGAAAGGAAACTGGTCTGAAATTCACCACGATGACCAATTGAACACCGCCGGAATACTGTAGAATTAGTGTCCAGTTCATGAAGGATGAGTTCTAGGGCGTTCTCACTTTCTGTTCGGTCCCATCGAACAAATTCCTCGTGCAGCATCAAGTTCTGATTTTGTCCGCTATCTCGCATCATCGTCTGCTCGACAGGGCACCAAACAGAAGCTAACGGGAGAAAATGAGAAAGTTATAGGTAGAAATCATGTTACCGAATGTCTCCAACCACCCGTGAACAAAAATCCGAAGGCCTAACACGTCCTACTCGGCCAAGTTTACCGGTCAACATGTTCATATCTCTGCTAACTGACCATTTCAACCAATTTTCCAACTCTAGCTACCCTGGAGAACAGTGTATACCGAAAAAAAATCAATCTGTTGGCATGCGTAAAAACCTGTCCAAATCACCGTGACCTGCTGTGATTTGGCATTTACTCTAGGGAGTGAAATCTGTTTTCCAACATCGCGCCACTAACCTCACAACTTTCGGTGCTATTTTCCCCTCCATATTCGAACTAGTTTAGTCTATGTCATGTAATGTTGATTAGAATCACAACCATTGAAATCTAGCTCCGATGCCCGTTGTCTAACGTACATGGTTCGAAATCATACATCCCGTTCTCCAGGACTATATAGGATAGATAGATGAAACAGATTTGTAGTGTTTTCATGAAATTTTAATCAGGGGCAAATCGTTGATACTCTAATGATAAATCATTCTTTCCATGACAGGGAGAATAACTGATGAAAGAGAACTGGAACTTTGGGAAATACAGTATTCTATCAAAAAACTGCCCACGCCAGTAAACAATACTCACTTCAGGTAATCAATCTCATTTTTCCGTCACTTAATTCTGAGAGTAGTGAGAAGGCCAACTTGAAGTTGGCAAACTACCTAACATCTTACAGAAAAAGTTCAGCTAGCGACCTAGGAACGTGTCTTCTATCGGGCCCCGAAGCGAACTACCAATGAAATCTCCTCTGCGGATTCCGGCTTGTGGAGTTAGACTTTTGGATGTGAAAAGTACAAGTGGATTTTCCAATACATGAGATTCAAGCTCCTCGTGTCAATAAGACACTCTATGTAAAGAGAAAACTCGAGTCGGTAGGCAAATGCGACAGTGCTTTTCACATATAGTGGGACCACAATAGCACTGATACGATCAATATACGATAAGAACACCAAGTGCGGCGGCGAAGTGAAAGCGAATCGAGAGAGTACATTCGGCCAAAACCAAAAGCTTCAAAGGCGAGGTCGACTGAAATCTCGTGAGGATCACTTTTGTAAAAATATGTGAAACAGGGGAAAAACAGTGCAGTCAAAATCATACGTCTGGGAAGATAGTAGAGAAAAGAAACCGAAAAGGATATTTCGAAAGTGTTCATTTTCTCGGAATGGTCGAGATCACTACAATCTGTTAGATGGGATTTGATTGGTTCATCTTTCTTGAATCATACAGTTGAACCTCAACGTGGAAGTGGTGTGGGAAGTTTTGTGCCCATTATTCTGATCAATCTATTTATCGTCACCTGACTCTGAACAATTCTATCCAAAGAAGATATCGTTTTGGGAAATTATGGAGTTTGATCTTCTACGATTTCGCTGTTGGATTACCGTACTGCACTCTGGTATTCCGATTATTTTATAATACGAAAAGAAATTCTGCTTGAATTCGCATCAGGTTAATAATTGAACTTTGAAACGACTGTCTGTATTTAATTGACGCACAGTACACTAGAGCCGTTTGCACACTTGTCTGTTAGGCTTGATCCGATTCCTTTCTCTAATAGATGACGTCTTTTTGGTTTTCATCCTCTTGTCGTGTTATTTTGCAGGTGTATCGAGGATTTGTTTGATTTCAAAGCCTATAAGTTGGTCCGAAATCCTATCAGCATTTTCCAGAACTATACAAACCCGTAACAAATTAAATGCTACGTGAATGACATTATTCGTGTCAAGTTTGTCCACACAAGAGCACCGAAATCAGCCTCATCCAACTGTGGAACATGGTATCCAATAAATTCCATTTATTCTTTCTGCTCTCCACATTAGAAGGCAAATATTAGGCGTGAATTATAAGCGAGAAATTGAATATTGGTCATTGAAATGGCGCTTGCTTTTCCTTGGGGCTTCATTTTGCATGACATGCAGTCAAGGCAAATACGAAGACCATAAATTCTGACTTTGCTGTCAATCAAACGTGCGCCCGTTCGACGATGGACGTACCCTTTGATTCTCTCAACTCACACGTAACCAATGGGTTGACAGTAAAGTAAGCATCGTATTAGAAACTGATTCAGACCTGGTAATCACTTTTAACAGGGTTTATCCATCAATTCCAGAGGATGGATAGATGGTTCGCGGATAAACGGTTTACTAAAGAAAAAACTGACTTGATAATATACTGTTATATATATATATATATATATATATATATATATATATATATAACGCCAATAGCGAACATGCTTGTTTTTGGTAACATCATCTTTGTGGCTAATAAAATTAATGAAATGCGTAAATTATACACAATGTCTGTGTGTTAAAATGTGATTGGATAGTCATCAAAATTGGTGTTGCTGAGTTAGGAATGATAGGAGGGGGAATGTGGTTGTTCCGCGGTTGGGCAAAGAACAAGTGAAACAATGAACATGGGATTTGGGGGTTACCACTTCCGGTTTCAACCAAAGGGTCGACATTTGGGTCACACTGAGTTCCAGGGTCGGTATCGGATCGCCGCCAGGGCAGTTTGAGTACTCTAACGAAAACTTTTTTGAGAACAAATCGATGGATTGAGTAATCTGACCATCACAGCCTCTGCCGAAGCTAGATGTTGTTTTCAAACGAATTTTGGCGAGTTTGTAGGGTCTCTGTAGACTATTTGGAACGCGTCACCATTTACTTGATGTCCAATGTCTGCAAGGTGCGTCAACATTGCACTGATAATGGATTTTCTGTTTCCCGTCTTCAGCCAAGCTTGTTTGTGCTCCTCGATCCTTTGTGATACTTGCCGTGTCCTTCTACCTATATGGCTTGCCGAACATGAGCTAAAGACGAGTAGGTTAGCACGGATGAGGCGAGGACAGGTTCGTTGAGATAGCTTGTCAGCTGATGAAGCTGGCACGTAGTGTAGCAGCAAGGAAGGTACGAGCGATTGTCTTTCCCAAGTGTTTTACTACTAACCCGCTTCTAAAAGAAGAAAGAACCATACACTCGACTCCCTTTCAAAGGCGATGACAAAAAGCGAAGTTGTTCGCTATTCGTGTGTTCTACATACAATAAAATGGGATTACTCAGTGGGTATACCAATTGACGTTATTTTTTGCAACAAAGTAATCCATACGGATAATAAAGCCTTTCTCATTATATGCCCTCTGGATTGGCCCTCCACAGACTATAACGGTATTCTGGAAAGCTGAAGAACCCCGCAGATTTGGTTTTCGTGGAGTCCGAGCTGGTGGATAAATGACAAACGGCGAAAGGATGACGACAGAAAGCCAGAGCTATGTGTTAATGATTTGGTTCTACCGGATTTTGTTTTACTTCGTTTTCAAAACTGAATATCTCCTCACAAAATGAGGATAAACAAAGGTTGATCGAATACCGTCCGTTTATAGACCCGAATGAACTGATGTTACCGAAAACACAGATGTTAATTCCTAAAGTTGTTGAAACTTACCGACTGTTTCTTGATTCACAGATGTCTTGCCATCAGAATGACTGTGATTTCTTATATGATCTTTCGTTTCCTTGCCGAAAGTAGCGAAAACTGTCCTCGAAGGTATTTCTATGTTCATTCTGGATTTCACAAAGGCCTGAAGGTACGATTCATCGAAGCTGATCGTGAACGCTTGTCCCAATCTCAGCATAATGATATCACATCAATAGTGGTCGCCTTTGTTTACCTTTTCCGTATCTTCGAAAGCTATTGCAATATCTAGTAATTATCTCGTTCATCGTAATGACAAAAACATAACCATTTCCTCATCTAGAAGCTATTCATTTTGGTTCTATGTAAAAAAGAATCTGTATATTATTCTAGCTATTTCCCTTCTGTTTAAAGTGGACTTGAAATTGGCATTTCCAGCCCTAGACAAAATGTTCATTTTTCAACACTTACTATCTCCTACTTACGTTTACCCCAGAAGCACCTAAGTTTATCTTCAGTTCATCACCACTGCTCTCCTTTTTCAATAATTATACTAGAAATGTTTGCTTAGAAAATCTTTTCCGTATAAATGTCAACCTTTTGGTACCAAAATCGCATCACCAGTGATACCGAGGGGAATTATCGCTGTACTTGCTGCCACTACGTTTTTTCACCAAAATCTCGTTCTTTGGATGAATTTTCTTACAACTGAAAATCCGTTCGTGATATTTCAGTTCCCAAAAGAGTCGACTATTCTAATATTAGTGCATACCCTGAGGATTACCGGGCTCAAATATCATCAAAGTTCATGAAATTAGAAGCTACTAGTACGCTCCAACCACATTTGGGGGATACTTGTCTCCAGAGAAACTATCTAAATATGTTTCTTCTTCAGAGACCTTTTCGTGACCTGTTATCATACAGGTCCAATGTTTAGTTTTTGACCGGGTCTGGCACAGAGGGCAGTCAGGGAATGCCACGGGGTTATATTCACGATTTCAGAGCATTCACCTGGGTCGATCAAAATCAGTACGGACTGCAGGAGTTCATACAGAACTTTCCCAGAGAACTCCAGTTTTCCTCAGGGTTCTCCTCTGTACCCGAATCCATTTCATCTTCTTGTTCAGAGTGTTTATATGGTACCCTCAGTATTATTCATGTGTCCGATAAAGACAGCATTCAAGAGTATTTTGTCTAGTCTGTGTGAGACATTCATTCAATCGGTCTCAGTTTCTTGCTTTGCATACTATGCTTATATGACGTACCTTTCATTCTCACTGTCACGTTTGAGGACGGGCTGCTTCTTTTTGCCACTTCATTAACGACTGTTCAGTTCAAGGTCATTCGCCAAGTCACAGATATATACTTCATTCTGAGTCTATAGCCAATCTGAAATTGGTTACTTCCCGACGCCTTCCCTCTCTTCTATCGTTGCAGCGATAGCTCGCCTTGACGGTAAATAGATTACCATGGTCGCTGATCAAGAATGATTGACCACGGCCCCTTCCAGAGCTACTGTGTCTTGTAGTGTGGTAAGAGGAAGCAAAAGAATACCTTCGTTCTATTATTTTGGGTTAGCCTGGTTGAATCCACTTCTAGTGGTCTTTTAAATAAGAAAATGGAAGTAATTAACTATGGAATTATTCATATCAATTGCTATTAAAATAAATGTCAAGCCTTTCTTTTCCCTGAATCGCAGATTCCGGGAGTAGGGCCGTTCTTTCTATTTGATGTTTTTCACAACCTCCATCCATTCAGGCTCAGAAAGCAAAACTATCCCCTTTGTGAATAGTGTTCCTACTAAAATTGTATCATGAGTTTACTGGAGAAAAACTCGACCGCATTTCCTGCCTACTCATTTTTCTCGATCAGAAAATCAACTCTTATGTCGTTGGATTTCTGTAACCACAGCAAATCATTCTGACCAACCGTATGGCACAAACGTCCTTCAGAATTTTACCGGCACTAGGAACTCTCAACTCAGTCCACTTCCCGGTCAAATATTTAAAAATCTGAGGAATATTTTTAACGTTGTATTTTACCAAAAGATTATTTACCCACGATTGCAACTTGCGTGAATTGGCATGTGTTAACATCTTGGACATGGTTGTCGCAAACAGTGTAGACTACTAATATTCCGGCACCTCAAAACGTTCTTCAGCTAGGATCATGGTTCCCTGTTGTGCCTGATCGCATGATACTTTTGCAAAGTCCCAGAGTATGTTCTTTCCCGCTGGACTCATGTGCGAGCAGTCGAATAAAGTGCACTGCCTTTTAAATAACGTATTTTATGACGGAATCTACAAGCTGTTTCAGTTGACGGACACCGATTCTGTCAAGCTGGGTTCTATCTGGTTCTCACCTTGTTAACTTTGCTACATCTTGATAATTTCCTATAAGCGCAATCCTCACGTGTTGCTTTTTTAATTAGCATTTTAGCACAATTTTCCCTTGCTCAATCTCCGCTGCTATTTTTGTCGTGCCGGTTCATATGTTCTGCTTGATACAACCTACCGGCTGTTAGCCTTTCAAGGAAATCTTTTGGAAACGAAACAACCAAGTGGATTTTTTATTAAGATTCAGGCTCCGAGCGCCATTTAGGTATTCTGGGAAAATTATAACCACAGACAAAAACTCATTCGTATTATTAGATTCGTATGACTTGGAAACAGAACTGAAGTGCGTAACATTTTGAAAAATCAGTAAATGACATTGTGTTATTTTGTTGTATTGATAAGCCTTTTTAGTAAGTTATATTCTAGATGCTATTAGGAAATAAATGGTTAGCAACAGTGTCAGGTCCGATTCAAGCTCGTACTGATTGGTCTCTAAGTGCCGAAGTTGAAAGGAGCAAAGTTGGTTAGCAATCGGGGAATTTTCCAAGGTCCACTTTTTGCTAACATATTCCAGGGTAGCGTACAGTTCGCCGTTGGTTATTGGTTGCTCCTGCGTCTGGTCGAAAACACTTGAAGCCATGTTGTTTGACTGGTTCATTTAGACTCCCAAACAATGAACAGCACTTGACAGTTAACAGCATTGCCATGCACAAACCTATCGAGTACTTACTGAAGCTCGTCTTTATTTTTAATAAACACCAATTTTGAGACTGAAAGTTGAGCGTACAAGCAGATGGATCAAACGGTGACGGGAAATTTACTGATCCTCACACCAGCGGATATTTCTCCCTGGAGCTGATTGAAATTATTGATCGTCCTAGATTAGTGACCAGTTATGCTGAAGATAGTCCATGTTTTTGCAAATTACTATATTATTCCTTGCTGTACCATGAATAATTCTGATCAATCAAGTCTTTCTGTATCCTACAAAGAAGAAATGAGCATGAACCCTCCTAAATGAACATTTCAATACGATGTCTGGACGGCATAGCACGAGTACTAATCACAGAAAAGCAGCTTGTGGCTGCCCTTATTTGTGGTTCTTCTTTTTGCTTAGCCATAATTATTTTACACAGATTTTGTACAAATTACGTCCCTCAAAAACTGTATGGTAAATTAATTTTAACGAACAAAACTCTTCGTGTTAAATCACAGAAGTCCATGATCCATATCGTTTAAGGGATAGTACGAAACATTATCTTCTACACTCACTAAAAGATAGCAAATTATCATTGATTATTCCATAATTGAAGATTCGCGGAAAGCAGATCCAGCCTATTTGTGCACTATGCAAATTAACAAGGGCCTGAAATTGTCCATTTGGGAAAACTTGTGACCACAAATGCCTAACGCGTTGCACATAAACTCTCTCTCTCTCTCTTATATGTAGGAAAGAACGAAAGGAAAAAACCACATCTGGAAGGTCTATGTCTTTTTTTACTATTGACGCTCGCTTACGTAGAAAAATGTCACTTCATACGTGTGGTGATGCACGGGATACACAGTGAAAAAATGATGAAAGTGCTTGTCACAAATAAGTCAGCAGCTCAGTAACATTTACAGTAACATTTACGGGCATGGATAGAGTTGACCGATATTGCTGTGGTTCAGTGGATAGCTGAAGGTGTTCCTATGTGAACTCTGCACTCATTGACTGAGCTGATGCCAAAAACGTGTTCTATCGAGGAGTTACAAAATAGTGACATTACTTGAGGAAAGTTGACAGGGGCTTCAGCCAATGAACAAACGACAAAATATCAATACTTGTCTGGATTACTTAGTCTGCCCATGGTTTGATTAAACTCAGAAACTTATTTATACATCTATATACTGGAATACGATGTTCTTAAGCCATCAACCGGATGCTATACTCCTTCAAGATAATGCAGCCGTTTGGAAATTTACATGCACTCAAAAGTTCGTCTCTGTTCTTTGGAATCCAGACGGTGATATGGCCAGCATGCAGCCCTGATGTCAACCCGATGAAGAATCTCGGGAGGATTCTCGCTCAACGAATATACGGAAGTGTTAAGCTCTATGCGTCAACGATTGAGCTCACGACCGCTATGAAACGCGAATGGATTGGCGTATTAAGCTCACGCCAAACGGAGATATCCATTTGTCCCTCATGTGATAGATCGAATGAATCAATTATTTGGCACATTTCAAAAATCAGGTCCTCATGTGCAGAAAATTAACTCATACAGTGGGAGTATGCTCATCATTGAACCTGCTATAATATCCGAATCTCTCAAGACATACAAGAGACTACTTAACAAGCAAGGTCTATGGGAATGTTGCAGTAGTCTTTGAATCCTTTCTCAGTAAACTCTCATTTGTGGGCCATTCTCTGAATCTGAGCAACGAACAGGTCTGTAAAAGTGATTCGGTATCAAGGAATGATCTCATACATTTTTGCTTGATGCTTCCTTAAAGTGTGGCTGAAAAAAGCCAAGCGAACTTCCTGCTATTCTGGCGTATATTTTGAGGTCGATCAGACTTTTGACCACTACTCAGAATGGGAATATCGACTCCACCTATTCCATGGTTACTCAATCATTTATTTACTACGTTTATGTGGATTCGTCGTCATGTGACTTCTTGTGAAACAATTAACACATAACGACGGGTACGATGAGTGTACGCTGTCGGTATGAGCAGTTTATCGTCCATTTTTGAACGGGCCATTCATGCAGTGGTTGAAGGATGTGAGTCAAACCACATCGCAAGAAGTTCCTATTCTATACCGTTCTATTCTATTCATACAATAACCATGAAATACTTTTCTGAAGTTACAAACGATATTATTCACAACAGCAGTTAACTTTTTATGAACTTATGTCTAGTCTGTCGAGCAAATCCCGACTCATCTCTCTCTCTCTCTCCTGCTTTATATCGACCTATGATTGTTTGGTTTGTATAAGCTCTAATCAACATGTTTAATAGAATCAATGAAAAGCTACAGACTCGGAGACATCATCTACTTTATTTGTGAAACTAACTAAATTCCACTGGCAAGTTTATGTTGACGTAGTTCTCAGAAGAGAATCTAAAAGCACCAAAGTTGAATTGATTTACTTATCCAACCCAGGAAACTTTTGAAGATGATTAGTCATTCAACAAGATTTATTTCAACTTCAGAGGTAACAGAATTTAATTGTTTTGTTCGTCGTGCAACGGTAACGCTGAATCCACCTGAAAATTCTCCCTCTCCCCCCTTATGTATGTGCTCTGTAGAATTTTGCCGTGCATATGTGATGCTGTACCTTATACATTAGACCTCAACTATTCAATATTACCGAATTTGACATTGTTGGAATTGTAACGGACGGACCAAATAACAGTGGATAACAGGAATTCAGTTTGCTTGGAGACTTGGGTTCTATTGCTTTTTCATATGGGATAGAGGGTTACTCAAGGGTGGGGCCCGGGGAATGACTCGCTGGACAGTGATTGTTCACACCGAACAAAATTGCGCATAAGAAGGTGCACGATTGTTGGGACTATACAGTTATTGCTTCAAAATGAATACACGTGTTCTTTCTCTTTGCATTTCTTATTTACAGGTGTTCACGAGGACACGGACAGTTTTTCAGAGGAAAAGGAAAATAAGGATAAAGAGATAGAGGGCACCAGTGTTTGGAGAAAATGCCAACGGGGTGCCCTTTGCCTAAGATGCAAAAGTAGAGTAGTTTTCAGTTCATCCAACTGAAATCTTGCATGAACGGGTCGGTCGGGAGAAGATGAAGTATAACGGAATGAGTGACTTGTAATTCACCCTATGATTGATGTGCTTGCATGTGGGATAGCTGGACATTATGAACAAGGGGGTCTATTTACAGCGATATCACAAATTTCTGATAATTTGGACGCGAAATGCATCCCGTGAAATTTCACGAGCAAGAGATAGGTGAATTTACGGACATAATATGAATTTTTATCATTTTGATCGAGCTTCTTGGATGGTAGGTGAACTACTCCGTGGCTGTGTTGTGATTGACCTCATTGCATGATGACGTAGTACGGATGCCGCCGTATCCGACGGGGTCTCATTACGACTCATCCGAAACAAATCCAAGCGATCAGTCAATTTTTGGAGCACTTTTCTCACCCGTTGAGCGGTCAGACGTGCGTCCGGATTGGGCGACCAGCATTCGGGCAACAAACTAGCCCATTGTTGAGCTATCAAACACATCATGTGGGTCAGTTCACCAGAGGAGATTGACGGACGAGTATGATCCGTGCTACTCGAATGTGCACCGCTTTGGGTACCCTGTAACGAGGATGCTCCGGATGACGTCGATGAATGGGATGTTGAATCAATATGCTTTATCGGATGAACAGTCACTATTTGAAGGGGGGGGGGGGGGGGCGGTTGGTTGTCGTAATATAACGAAACAATGAAAGAATGAAGGTAGATCAGTGTTTAAATGAGTACGCCAGACTAATCTCGGCTTGATGAACGATACAAGATATGCGATACAATACGACGCAATATGCAAAACGTGGTAACAACCGATGACTGAAATGGCATGGACAAAGGAGAACAAAATGCTAGACGCTGAGGTGTTATGATTTGATAACAGATCTACCAGATGAGTCAGTATGACAAATGCCAAAATGGACCCATTATTCGTCAGTTCACACTGGTCAAAACGCAATCTCATTTCGGGTCCGTTTTCCATGTTTCTACTAGTGCTATCACTACTAGCAATAAATGGTCATTGTGAGAGCATGTGCTATTTTCCTTTCTTGTATGTCTGGAAGAATCAACTTGGCGGTCAGGCCCGCACTCGGCGCGTGGATATGAAGAGGTTGGTATCAGTGCTGACCCTTTTTGGTGCATCTCGGCTTCCTGGTCGGGACTCAGAGTATGAGGATTGCCGCTGGCTAAAGATATTAAAAGATATGATTTGGAACCAAAGCTGGTAGCACAAATATTGTTCAGTGTGCTGAGGAACCTCTCGGTTCTCATAGACGTCGAACAGACCCTTTAAAAACTTACAAATAATTATATTGGTGAAACAACCAATAATATATATATATATATATATATATATATATATATATATATATATATATATAATGGGCGAGGAAAGGGCAAAACACAAAATAAAAAACCAGCAGAACATAGAGCACAGCAGGCGGACATGACACGCATTCTGAATATGCCAGACCAAAACGTATGGTGAAAAATCAAACTGATCCATGTTGCGACGGAGTGAACCTAATGGTCGGGTTAGTTTCTTGTTTCACAAAAGAATAATTGCATGATCAGCCGATTTATGACGTGAAAATCGATTCAGCCATTTGGTTGTTGGGCTTGTTCCACTCATTTTATAAATTCTGCTGAAAGAATATTGTTTTACGATGTTTTTAAGCACTGAACTTTTGTCATTACTAAAGCACATCCATCACATGAACAAATTCAAGATTGATCCCTGATAAGTTGACCATCTCCGGAATTACTTTCGATGTCCAACGGAGCAGATCAACTTTGTTACCTCCCTTTTGCTCATGGGGAAATGCACCTCATTAGACAGAAAATCGTATGCTTATTCCACCGGAAAGTTCATAAAATGAAGTCTTATCGAGGTATTTTTGTGCATCCAACAGCCAAACGAACCTACCTCGCAGAATATATAATTTCATTGGGTGGTAACGCGAGCAAATATAAGCGGTATTTTGCGTCTCAAACTTCTTCGCATTTTATCGCCGTGCGTCCTCGTTCCGTAAGTGGGATTATCTAAACCAGCCCCACACCTCACTCTAAAAGCCACTGTTAAACTTAACTGTCTGGATTGCTTATTTTCATTCACCTTTCAGTTTAAGACGGGGATGTGAGGCGTGGGGCTCTGGGACGCGCGACTGACACTATGTAACCATCCATCCGGAGGAACAACACAGCTGGGGACGAGTAGGCCAGATAACATGGGTCGAGGTGACGCATCGGATAGGCGTGCGGAGCTCCTAGTCCGACATCCCTCGTCGTCGTTCCTCTAACGTGTATGCAATAATGTAAGCACGCCCGTAAACATCGTCTCACTTGGCTGCTCGTTTAACCCGCTGGTCGGTCGGTTGGATAAGGAAGTGAGAGAACATGAGAGCGTGAACTAAATGCAAATAGAGGAGGGAAAGCGGGAGAAAAATGTATGTGTGTGTGTGTGTGCGTGTGTGTGGATGGGGTGGGGATACTGGGACAATCACCTGTCAGATATCACCCGCTACCTGATGAACCGAGAGGAGACGGAGACGGTGGGTGTTATTTTTTCTAGTTAGTCTAGAACAGTAGGTTGTGGTAAGTGTGACTCAGAGGTGACGACATAAACGACCAATTGGTAGAGCTCAACAAGGTGCGGACCATTAGTCGCACCTTTGAACATCCTTTTTTCGTGAAAAAGTATGGGCGTGGAAAACCACGGCATCATTCAGACGTCTACTAGCCCTACCAACACCAACACCGTCGATGACAAAAATAACTCCAATAAACACTTCGACACCAGTAACAGGAGCCTGTTGGAGAGAGTCCGACGGTCGCGATGATCACTTACAGTTCCTTATAACACTGGACCAGCTGTACCCAGATTGTCAGCACAGAAACAAGTAAACTGTGAGATGAGTGCATTCCAGTTACTCTTAGCGATATATATATATATATATATATATATATATATATATATATATATATATATATATATATATATATATATATATATTCAAATTCAAAGTAGTATATATGCTACATAGTAGAAAGGAAAGTAACTGCAGAATAGGCTAGGCTGAAAGCTCTTCTTCACAGTTCTGTTATGGAGAATAGGAAAGGCGTTCAACTATTCTATTCTTTCCAGGGTTGTGCTTTCAATCAAGTACCTTTTCCACAGTACTCTTTTACTGTCAGCAAACTGGCCTGAAGATAGCCACTTCGGGACTGTTGACCGTCGACTTCTGAACCGAATGATGTGACTGCATAAAATTATTGTTCAGTGACTTGTGTTTTCCAAAATACTCTTTTACTATACTCCTACCACTTTCAAAAGTCATTCAAAGCCACATCGTTCAGTTACCAGTGTCACAATTGAGAATACCGGTGAGGTGATCGCATATGGTGTTCGTTCTTTCAAATAACCAGAACGGATCATATATGATGAAGGACCAAGTTGCCAGGACATAATATAACCTTGCTGATGAGCAGTACTCTGATGTCCTGGGGAGCGTGGTCTTCAGAGTTGGCTCCTAACAAACTTGGTCCAAACAGGATAGAACAAGAAAGGTGATTAAAATAAGTTCCCAGAATAATATTTTATTTCGGAACTCAATTTCGTTGTTGACGTTGTCGCAAATGTATTCATCATTATTATTACTTTTCTGTTTAAATTCAACAGATGCGCAGTATAAGCCATGTATGTCGTGATATTCACGCGCAGACACACACACACACACACACACACACACACTGTCTACGTGTCTAATCATTCATACTGGTGTTGTTAAGTTACCCCTTGAATCAACTATGGCCCAAACTACTGTTTCTGTGGTGACCTGCGGATCCGGCGGATAAGTATCTCATCCGACAACAGTCCCGCAGTTACAGCCATCATGATCAAAGTGTCGATAACCGTAAAGGATATACTGGACGAAGTCACTTCACAAACACAAACACTAGTTCAATGACTTCAGTGTGTGTCTCTGCGTGTGAGAGAGAGAAATGTAGCAAATTAGAGGTGGGAATTTAAAAACAACAAAGTAAAGTTCAAGGAGTGACTGTCTGTTTTATTTGGCGTGTATCATAGAATGTGACTGTAGATTGACAGATTGAACATCTGTGGGATGGAGCCAGAAAACCCGGTTGGAAACTAGTGGACCGTAAGTTCCGAGGTGTATGGTCACGCTATCAACACGATGAGTGACAGGTGGAGAGGCCTGGTCGTTCCGTGGATCAGTACACGTGCACGAATACACACACACGTGGTCTCCAGGCCCTAGGTCACTAGATAGGTGCCCGATTCATACACATGTACGCATACGTAAATGCTTTTTGAACAGAGATACACACAAATACATGCACCTAGACTACCGTGTGCTGATTCGTTTGAACGCAATATATTCACTCAAAGTACTGATAAAAGAGGAGGAACCTCATTCTTATACGGGGACTGTGCCAACTATCTGAGGAAGGAACGAACTGGAAACTGGTCCGTACAACTGTCACAAAGTTTACTATCCCTATTTCGATAAATATCCAATGGACTATATTCAGTTGGAATAAGTACCATTTGAGTCGGTCACTTGGTAGACCACAGAAGATGATAAGTCCGGTTTTAAAACTTTATCGACAAGAAGATAAAGCAAGACGAAGCTTGATGAAATTCATTCATGCAGCATGCTGAATAATGCTCCCCATTTTTAATTTAAATAACCCTAGCAAGTTGATATCTGAATTTCATCTTTTGTTTGGTACACCCCAGCGGAATATAGAGTAAAGTAACGTTAGATTTGGCAAAGAATTTCTAAACATTTTCATCAACTTCATCCTTCATGATCAAAACAGAAAACAGTCATGTGAACAGACGTTTTAGGGTTTCCATTACTATTCTTACAACTACGAATAGAATAGTTTGATAATATACAATTTACAGATTTGTGCAAAATACGAAAATAGAATCATGCATATCTCATCAGACTTGTTCTCATGATTACGGTGGAGAGAACATATACCCCTACTCTACGGACTGGTTTGTTTTCTCGAATAGAATTGGCAAACATGCACGACAATGGGGTTCAGTGTAAATATTCCCATTAGCTTCCCGCTGGTCAGAGGTGATATCGAGTTGGATAGCAGGGAAATGTCCGCTAACAAAAAGCTCACCGGAATTCGCGGATTTTTGGACCTCCTCTGTCAGGATGATAGATATTGAATCCAAGCGGTAGCAATAAACATTGACACACTAAAGAAAATAAAATCAATTTGGGGATCGACCAATGGATATTTTAGTAGCTTACGAGTACATATCTCGCAGTACTCCTTGTTATTTTAGGAAGAAAAAAACAGCAAGTGCAACCATATAGATAATCAAGAGGGAAAGGAGAGATCCAGTGCAAGTTTCGAAATTATGTTTTGCTTCTTGCAAAGTACACGGAAATCTTTGTAAACATCATGTTTCATCGGTTGCTCGGCATGAGAAATTGGACGAAAAGTGATTGCACGCTGATGTAGTTGCAATACAATTTGTTCATAACTAGTGAATTATCAATGCCAATTAAACATTCAGAAGAGACGCAGAAAAACCAGTCGCCAAGGATTATTTTCTAACTTAGTTACCATTTGGACAATGCAAGAACAATATGGGCGGAATTGATTCTCACCGTCGACTTCGTATGCTCTCAGTCACTTGGCGACTCACCAATTCATAAATGGTTCATCCTAATCAGTGCATATTTTGAATTTATGCTGTTGTCGTGGAACTTGGAAATTCTCGATGGGTCACAACAGACAGACACTGCAGGACAGTCGGGTGCAGTGGTTGTGGTTGATTTTGAGATAGAAAAATTCTCAGTGAATACGATGCGTGGGGTTATGTTCTATGGTATATTTACAGTTTAGGTCAACCCCGTAGAGTAACGAAGGGAAGGGGAGGGGGGGGGTGAGTAAATTCCGGTCTTAAATTGCTCACCTTAAGATGCTTAGGGTAACTGGGTGTTTTATAAATCGAAATAAGTATGGATCACTACTACCGCCTCCAAGTTCTCTATCCATCCTCACTGGAATGAGAAGGTAGGCACAATGGTGGAATGGAATCAACAAATGTGGCTAGATGCATCAATGAGCGGCACCCTCCAACTCTCCTTCAAATTCAGCTAGGATCAAACCAGATGTGACAATTGTCAGCTTTTTTTCCTGTCTTCTGTGTATTCAATAAGTACAGTTCAATGCAATCGACCAATGCAAGGACACACACCTATCTTCTGAATGTGTGGCACATTTTTGCTCAAGAAGTTGCCATCAATAAGCAAATATTTGACATGTTTCGATGAAACGCCCGATAATGTTGTCCAGCTTTCGCGGGTACACATCTCTCTTTTGACATAGATCAATTCAGACTCATCGAACTATGGCTACCGTTCTCGTCAAAAGTGTGACTACTACGTTGGATTGCGAAAACGAAATGTTTTCATTCAATAAGATATCCGTGAACTATGACGAAAGTAAATATTTGATATTTATCATGTATAACGCACAAAAGGAAAATGACTTTCATGGGTGTCTGCAATCTCCCATTTTCAGTCACGTCGATAGTTTTCTCTAATAATTCTGATCTAAACTCAGATTAAACGGAAGCTACCTTAGGGGAACAGTTACTCAATGCCAAGTATACCATTAACGCCCGATGCCAAGAAAAGTCACGGGGAAAAACAATGGGGATGAAATATTTGTAATGGGAAATATCAAGCACTTGGACTCATTTAGCAAACTCACAGACTTTAAATCCCGCTATATTTCAATTACCTCAACAAAGAATCATATTTTTTACATTCCTAATAGAAAACCATGGACAAGCTGTTTGCCTCTCGCGGTTTCCGTATTTATTCCATCCTTCTGATGACATTTTACTTGAAACTTACATACCTCACAAGGGAACAACCTAGAGAAACTGTAAATGTAAATGTGCTAGTTAAGCTTCAAACAGTCATTTACTGCGAAAATATCCAGACGTTTGGAACGTTTTAATGGCATTAGTGGTTCTAAGACCAACATGTGCGTATGACATTACCATTTCCATTGCTTTATTTATATACTGTCTCTGTTTCATTACTTTTCCGGCCTACATGCCATCGAATCCAGTCCACCAGAATCTCCCAGTGAGACTGAGCCCCGATGAACATCTTTCCCGCTCTTGTATTACGCGCAGACCCTGGGACTCCCTGCGAGCGGGATGATTTCTCACTTTTGCCTAACACATGCTACTACCCAGTCTACATTGTCTTGGTGCTCATGTGCGTGTGCGTGTACGTGTGCGTGTGTGTTGGACTCCGACCCAGTATCTGTTTATCGAGTACCAATAGAGCTGTTCTCGCACCCATTTGAAATCAACCATCGTCTCGCCTATCCACCCAGATCCGCCTAGTCCGCTCCAATATTTGAATGAAGTCCCAGTTCACCATGTCATCCTAATACGGAAGCTAGATGTCCGAAAGAGGGCCTGCCTTTATTACACCATTGGCAAAGATACGGCACGGGAACAAACATTCATGCACACATTCTATCTAGGTTTGTTCTATACGTGATTTATCAGTCATGTCGCTAGTATTAAAATAATTCATCGCACAGTAGGGAGAATATAGGCCATGTCGATTTATACGTGCCTGGTAAGGGTGAATGCTTTAGTACATAGGAGTAAAATGCGAAATGGCTGGCGAGGAACTTTTTAGAAAACGAAATAACATTTGAACTAGACAAAAGCTGTAACACCTATTCATCTATGACGGGAACAAGACTAATTCCTTTGGTCGACGAATGAACATTGCAAAACGCTCTCCCTGTTCTACAAATGACTGGGATAACATTCTTATGTATTCACAATTAATGTTAGTGAAAAATACTGAAATATGACACCAAACCAATTTATCTTATGTAAAAAGTGACGTTAGAAGCTAAGGAAGTTTGAAATAAAAAAGCAGTTTTGCTCGTAATATCCCTTTCGATTTACATTGACGAACAGTTCTAGCAGTTTTTGTAACTAACTCTGGAAATGGTAAGCATTAAAGCGGTTCGGTAAGGTGACACATGTCACTGTCGGCTTCTTTGGAATAAATGTTGTTCGGAAAAAGAAAGTACGAAAAAGAAATACGAAGCGTGATAGCAGTGGAGACAAGCTAGTTGGATGACGAATAAAAGTATGGGTGAGTCAGTGATTTGGACATGGTGAGCTACCCGAGACTTATGATTAATTTATTTTATGTACATCTGAGAAAAAACTTGTTCCATTCACTACCCTCGACTAATGCGACAGACAGGTTTTGCCAGTCTGCGACAAAATAGGCAAAATGAGGTCAGCGGAAGAATTACTGGTGTGCATTTATGAAATGTTAACGAATGAGCAACCTGAATCTTTCTGTTATTGTTTGGCCTCACCATCTAACCGGCGTTGACGGCCAGCGTGTTGGACGCACTGTCATACACCCCAGATTCGAGCCTGATGTGCGACTTTCTGAGCACGCAGTACTGACAATTCCTAACAAGAACGAAGTTGCTCTACTCTGCTGCATTCGTAGATTTTCGATGGTGGCCTGAGTGTTTTTGCCGCTGATTGACAAAGTTTTACCTCGTAAACGGTATTCCTGCAACTGTTGTTACTACTACAATCACCAGTCAGCTAACAGCAAACACTTCAGGATGAATTTGTCGATCAATACAACATCTTTCCTTTATGCCCTACGATGGGTTCATTGCAACTTTATCTGTGCAAACCAAAGCTTCAATTGATAGAAAGTCTGCTCTGTTTGCGATCAACTTACTTAGGTGCATGAAGTGCACACGCATACCGAGTGCGCAGTCTTTTAGGCATTGCTGGTCTGAGGTCTCATAGTCTTGTTGCCAACCGGATTGTCCACCAACAACTTTGTTACACCAAAACCAGTGTCCGGTAAACTGAACGGATGGAGCTGGGATAGACAGTTATCTACGCGCCCTAGGTAAACGAATGGGACAATTGTTTTGTTTAACTCAAGTAGCGACAAACAACACGACTGGGTTCTCTGGCGCCTCTTGGTGAATAGACTTGTTGTGTTTAAATGTGTATGTTTGGGTCTATATGAATGAGCTTGAGACACGCGAATTCGTTAGATTAGAGACGCCCGTGAGTGGAACGCAAACAACAAGCTCTCATTTTGTCGGCCACTATGTGTGCGGGTGTGTTTGGTTTTTGGAGGGGACTGGATGAGTGCGAATAAATTCTAGGACAATTGGGGTATTTGCCTCTCCTAAGAACTATCTCCTCCTCCTCCATCGCTTTCTCACTTAACCATCTCAGTACACACATTTACAAAAGCAATAGGTACTAGAATGGCATGACAACAAATTCTGTTGCAAATGGCTGTCTAGACCATCCCGTATTTATCCATTTCTTTAACGATACAGTCACCAAGGTTCCCGCACCTAAAGTGAGAAACGGGTGTGAATTATCCGATGTCAAGTTGACAAATTCTCACCACCAAGCCCGACTACCTTTTAGGATGCAGGAAACGAACACAGTTACCGTAGAAGATAGGAGCACAGGTGTATCAAACAAGGTTTATGTCTCACGGAAACATTGACAAATTAGCGTTCTCTCACTCGCTCGTGAAGGGCGTGTTCCCAATGCATAGAGTTAAGAGGCTCTCCTGAAATGGGTGTATGTCATTCATGACACCAGCTGGGCGGTGATAGTGAGAAATTTCCCTCGTATTGTTTGATTTTTGACAAGAAAGGGGAATAAGATGCAAGATCTTCATTCTAATTCAGTGTAATACTAAACAACACAGAATGAAAAACAAAACTCAATTCATTTATAGGTAAATGGAAAATCAAAAAATGTGAGAATAATATTTCGACCATAGGCTAATTTCTATGTGGTAAGACTGAATATACATTTAGATTGTGGCACAGAAGACCATAGATGGCGCACTTAGCGAACAATAGGAGATTTGCTCTGATCCCTATTGAAAACCGTGTTAATTTTCAGTTTTGTCCCTTGCTTATAGGGAGATTTTGGGATTTTGTCAATCTGAATCATCAGAGGGGCTGAATGGGAGATCCTTAGCAGATCAGTAAAGTGGGGCACATCATTCTAACAATCTAGATCAATAAACCCGCTAACTGATACGGAAATCCAAAGCATCCGAATTTTGTTCAATGAAAAAGTTTCTTGTTGGCATTTTTCTTCCAGCTGAGCTATTGGATTTAAAGTGAAAGAAGACGGATATTAATGGGGTAAAATATCTTAATCAGTTGTAATTCAACTGCTTGCAATGTAAATTAATATCGACCTTGGGTCGCAAATTCCCAGTCACAAATCTCCAACTACCACCACCAGCTAAAAGAAGTAACCCGGATAATCACGACCTTGGTCACGCGGAAAATTCAATCTCCCGCGTAGTACATCAATTCACCTGCAGTGGCAGCGCCATTTACGTCAGTAGGGCGAGCAGACGGCTATCAAAACGGAAATCAGAAAGCATCCTCAAGTGGCTGGCGAAGCTAATGACACAAGCGGTGGTTATCTGGACCGAAATCTTTGATTATCGATCGCCCAGCATCCGATGGCAACTAAGTATAAAAATAACCCAGTTTTGTCATTTGGGCCATTGTAACGTGATCACAGACCAAAAGTGTTGGTACTAGCCGAAGAAATATTAGTCAGACTACACAACGCGGTTTTCCGTACCTAGAGGTCACTGGTACAAGCAGTCCAAAAACCTCAGATCTTATTTCGGTTTCCCAAATTTATACGCGAATTTATGCGTGTCCATTCGCTTTAGTTACTAACTCAATTTCTGTAACTGACAGACTGTTGTTGCGCAGGTGGTTGACAAGTGTAAACGAATCAATAAAATCTCGCCCGATTTGTCTTTCTTCTGTTTTGATCGATTAAACCAGGGGGAATCAGTGTTTCAAATTGTTCGATCATCAGCCGAAATTGTTCTGGACATTACTCATGGGCGACAAAATCAATTGAATCAGATTACGGAACAAACTGGGAATTTAACGGGGATATTTTGTAATCAAAGAGTTATATTTATCCGAATAGTATTACTTATGAACTATCTGACCAATTTAGATTTCATACAACCCACCACTGTGAGGTTTCCACCTTCAACATAAGTTTTCAAAGTAAAGCAAAACGAACAATTGTCTTGTGCTCGGTCTGCACGGTTATAGATGTTAAAATACAGACACCATTCACGCATCCATACTGATATGCACCAATGTGTTATGCTAAAATACTGTGTGATATAACAAAATCATTCAAGGTGCCACAAAGAGATTGATTCGTGAAACATAACACAAAAAAGTTCACACGTAAACATAAGGGGAGAATGAACTTTCGGCTGGCCGTTTCCATCGAGAAAAAGGTTTTCTTCTCCGTAACAAAGGAAGCACCCTTCTACACTGACTGATATCTTTTTGATGACCCAATTTTATAGAATGGACCAACCAAAATCCCAGATCCGTAGAAAATTCGGTCGCTGTGAATCTTGTCGTAGTTTGGACGGATTTTCGTTCTGAGTACGTCTCAAATTAACTGAACCACGCAAGTGACGAGACAGGGTGTTGAATTTGTGACATTGAAAACATCGCGCTTCCTTTTCCCCGTTCGGGACCACTATTTTGCTACCACATACGGAATATTAGTTTTACAAAACCAGACTGATAGTGTAGTCACAGTCCAGTTAAAAACTGTGTTGTCTTGGAAGTAATGAGACTTTGAATTCAGAGCACCTGTCGTGACGGCCCAGGGGAATCGGCCGGTCATCGGTGACCAAAATCCCCTCATTCAATCATATCTTCAGCGAACAGTACCAGTTACTCCGTTGGAAGTCCGGAAGAGCAGTCTTTTCGTGATGACAGAGATACTACATTCAACCAGCCGATAAGTGCTAAAAGTAAAGCGTCACCTAAAAAGTACAGTATATGGTTCATCATGCAGCGTTAACGTTCAACACAATTGAAAACCACGGAAGCTGTATACGGCTGTGTCATTTTTGCTAAGAATCATCAGTAGTGCACATTCAACGAGCTCGAACTAGGACTCAACCCGGAGGTGGGCGATTGTGAGTCGAACACCTTTACCACAATGCCATCCGGGCTGGCGCTCAACGGTTTATTGAACTTGAACACAAAAAGGTAGATGCCAGTCCTTGTCATCGAGTTCCTTATTATCAACTTAGTTAGGAAATAACTGCATAACCTTGTTTCCGCCATCATCATTCGACAGCTGTTTCCGATAAACATTTGTTGAGATTCCGTATTGGCAAGTGTGCTGCTAATGATTTAGACTGTCTTCGAGTATACGCACAGTTTTATCGGTCATTCGCGTGGGAAGCAATAGAATGAGAATTACAGGGTTCTGTTTACAGAACCTCAAATTATCTTCTCCGCTTTGCATCTACGGAGAACCAGGACACAAAACAATTTCACTGACTCCATTGTTATGATTTGGTGCAGATGATCAATGGACTACCCCACCTCTGAGTTGTGTTACCGTCGCAATTATACAACTAAAATATATGTTGTGAAATGTGTCAAAATGTAAACAAAATAGGGCTTGGTAGAACTACAAATCTAACCTCGTTGGGTGTTAGTGCGGCTGTCACAGATTGGACACTAGCAACTCCCCGCCGCCGGGAGAGCACTGCCCCAGCATACCATGCGTTATTTCGTTGGGGTGTTCACTGAGCACAATCAGTCGGTCACCGGGGGGGGGGGGGAAGACTGAAACAAACTCATTAGTTTAAGTTGTGGGGTTAAGCTGAACCATCTTTTTTTCCATTTCCCCAATCAGAACTTTCGAATGAGTTAGTGCACTAATGACAGCGAATGATTACGAAGAAATGTATTCACACACGGAACGAGCAGTTCCTCCCTTAGGTCCAACAGCTAAATAAAACTTCAAACAAAAGTAGGAATTTGTTTTCAGTGAACAGCAATAGTAATGATGAAACAACATTTCGTTTTAATAGCTGAATTTCCGTCTTCTTTTTCTTCTCATTTTACACTCAGCGATCTTCTTCTTATGCAGAAGCTTATCCAATTTATTATTGTTCTCATACGACATACGTGAAATACCTATTGTTCTATGTTCAAACCCTCAGTCTCAATGCAACGCCTTCAGCTTAATTCTACTCAGTCATTTCCTCACATTTTCCAGCTAATCGACTGAATGCAGAAACATGCCACTTTGGAAATAACACACTCTACGGTGTACTTCAAAAGCAGTCTATTTTGAGATCAGTGAAAATCTATCGAGAACTTACTTAGAAAATGGTGTTTCCGTCTTCAACCATTTTAAAGCTGTGCTGACTTTCTTGTTCCTAATGGATATTGTAAAACTTGAGACATAACAATTTTGTTTTACCAGCTAACAGGCGATAGACAGTATGATTCTATTGTGAAGCGTATACAATAGGACACAATACGCTGCCTTAAAGTGTATGGTCATCATAAAACACTCGACGTCCACTGGCAGCTGACCTACCGGGATAGTGGAGTTTGTTTAGAATGTGATCGAAGGTACAATGCAACACAGTGTAATACAATGCACTATCGTAGATCACAATACGGTAGAACAGAACAATAGCTATGGGAACGGTAAGTTTAACATCCCTTGTTGACTGAACATTATCATGGGTAT
The DNA here is from genome assembly GCA_948099385.1 of Fasciola hepatica. Taxonomy (NCBI): domain Eukaryota; kingdom Metazoa; phylum Platyhelminthes; class Trematoda; order Plagiorchiida; family Fasciolidae; genus Fasciola; species Fasciola hepatica. Next base: position 14,026,370 of record CANUEZ040000019.1, read on the forward strand.
CCTCAACTCTCATGATGCACGCACTCTTGCACTTCGAGTCGGAGTTCGGGTGACCGTAATTGACAGTTCGAAAGCGATAAGTATAAGTCAGCCAATTTCTATTTTTCCATAAACAAACAGAGACACACTCATCTACCAGATAGCATGTAAGCGTCTAGTCTCAAATGTGACAGACAAATTCAGAGTGACTCGTGCGAATATAGGCCCAGCAGCTAACTGAACGATCGACCAACGGAGCAGCCGACTAGCATAAAATACAATACACATTCAAAGAACTTTTCAAAACAACCAGTTAGTCAAACGGTCCGGTGGAAGAGTTAGGCTCAAGGATGTAGGCTTAGGTGCTAGAAGGACACCAGTCGGTGCTGCATCCGCGTTCTGCTTGTCCTGTACATTGCTCTTCATCCATATTTCCACCCTCAAACTTGTCATGCGCATATACAGATGAAAACAGACAAACAGACACCACTTCATCAGAAGGTCAGTGGAATCTGGATGTCAGATCGGTTCAGTCAAAAATCTGTACTGGCGCCACAGCTTTGCCGGACACTGGCGTGTGTAGAAGGGGGATGATTGAGAGAGTGAGCGGATGAATGAATAGACAGTCGGACCCGGTGAGCAGGCCACCCTGGCCGATGTCTCTACGAGGAAAGTTTGCATTAATGCAGAGTGAGTGAGTGAACGTGGGGGGAGGGAGAACTCGGCCAAACAAATCGCATGGAGAAGGAACCCATACATATACCAAATTGTCATCGTGTCAACGAAAGTGTGAGGAGGCCGGCTGTCTTTCAACGGGAGCGAGATTTGTGGTGGTGGTGATGGCGAAGAAGGAGGAGGACAAAGGTCGCGTACTTGTCACAACGAGGTAGTGTGAATGATTTGTAGTACACTGATAATCAACAGTTGATACGTGAAGACTGAGAACGGTGGTGATGATGGTAATGATGGTCACAATGATCACTGTTTTTATGATTATCATCATCATTATGAAGGCCACAATAAAAATGACGAATGATCCGCATATATGCCCACTTTGACAAACGGGTAGTCTGTTTTATTTAGTAGGTTCAAACTGACGCCAAATGTAACTATTCATAATGAAGGCTGCTTATGACCGAAATGGATAGACTGCGAAGAAGTGTAGACAGACAGGTGGATCTTCAGATAAAGAAATGGCACTCATTAAAAGGGAAACAATACCTACTACTTAAATGGGGTTAGAATGGGTGGTAGAAGTGTTCCATTCCTTTCTCACCAGCTGAAATCGGTCACAAGGACGATTATTTTTAGGAACTAATTAGCATCAAAGGCACCCATCTTATGAAGCTGCTAGATATGAGTATTATGGAATTCTCAGTGAGATAAAGAAGACCATGGATGATTTGGTGTGAACGCGTCTCTTGAAATATTCGTAAAGCCAAAAGCGACACATGAACTAGCGAGCCTTCTCAATCCAGACAAATTACAAGTTTGCTCGAGCACCACATGGCGAAGAGTAGAGATCCACAAACAAAAGTTCTGAAGCTTAAAGGGCAAGCTTGTGGATTGGTGTAGATAGTAAAATCAAGTTAGGTCAAGTCAAGTCACTAAACGCTTTTATGCACCCGATGTGGGGCGAATTTTCCGCACACGTGATTCGCAGAGGAATCCAAAAGAAAAGAGTGTTGGGGCTTATTGGAAGCTGCAAAACATACAACTTGATTAGTGACGAAGGAGAAAAACGAGATAGCTGATTATTCCGTCGCGTTCTATGAGTAAACGGACACGGTAGAGAACGTGTGTGAATGAGGTATTTTGAATTTCGAGCGAGTGGAAGAGAACGGGACGGCTTTGGAGAGTGTGGAGTGAAGAAACCGGTTTGCTTCGGGAAGTAACGTATTTGTGAATTTGTCACTGGCATCTAAATGCTTGCTAATTATGGGGTCCGTTAGAATATCGCTATTAATGTTGCTACAACGGGAGAGCAATTTCAAGGATTGGGTGATAAGATCAAAAACTTTTCTTTCTAAACCAGGAATATTTGCTGGAGAGCGATAAAGAGAGAGAACTAACAGGTTAAAAATGGAGGTCCAAGATTGTAAACCACTTCAAGTTCTCGTAGTCTGAACTATAAAAAAGAAAGTTTCCCGACTTTAGTGAAGATTGTTTCAATGTGACTAGTCCAGAAAAGATTGTGAGTTAGAGTAACTCCTACGTAACTGACGAAAGAAGCTTTCAAGAGAGCTGGTTATCAATGGGGAGATATGGGATATTGTTAAAAACAGTTTGGTAACATGATCCACATTGAAGATTAAAAAGGTCACGTCAGTGTGTTTTAGGATGTTAAGGAAGAGAAAGTGGGAGGTAGACCAGCAACAAGGTTCATTCAGACTGTTTCTAAGGAAAATTCGAACTTCCATTTCCGTTACAAGGATATCTAAGTGCAACATCATCAGCACATACGCGTCCAGTGAGATTGGGTGAGATGGGAAGGTCACTTCTGTAAAAGGAGAAAAGAAATGGGACAAGATGGCTCCCTGAAAAACACCAGTTAACTTGAAGAGAAGACGAGCATCAGTTACTGAAAGAAGTAAACTGGGCGCGATTAGAAAAATGATCACGAAGGGTGTCCAGATTATAACCATCAACCCCATTATCTTGTAGAGTATTCAGGAAAGTATCGCGATGAAGAGAATCAAATGCTTTCGCATAGTTGGGAAAAATTAGCCTTCCAGCATGGCCACCTTGATCAAGAGCAGAAGCAATAGAATTAACAATGTAGCCGATGGCATCAAGGGTTGAAAGAGAGGGTTCGTAGGCGAATTGTGTCTGATCAGGAGAAAGAACTTGAGGAATTATCAGTGAAGTACATTCTCAGATACTTTTACCAAACCAGATATGCAAGCTATTGGACGATACTTGTTGAACCGCTTCTTGGGTAGGGTTATGACGCGTACAGATCTTCAACAATTGGAAATCATCCCATTATCAATACAACGATCAAACAGGTCAGCTAAAAGGAATGAGTTCGAGAGAACAAGCTTTCAGTAACATTGATAACAGCAAGTCGGGGCCACCAGATTTATGGCACTTGATTCTAAGGATAAAGCCAAGTGTACTGGGGTTAGGCTCGTAGGATTCCACTTACGGAGAGGGAAGTGAAGATGCGTTGGAGTTAACGATAAACTGGTGATTCAGGTCTTCGACGTTTAGCTTCAGCTTAGGCCTGGCATAACACAACTGTTACAGGGCTCTCCGCATTTCACGGCAGTTCTCTTTACCAAGCACTGTGTCTAAATCCAGATTATTCAGATTTCGTACTTCAGTCTTGATGAGCGTGGATAGCTCTTTCATTGCATGATGATAGTCCGATTTGTATGCCTTTTCTCTAGCTCTACGGAGCCTCGTCAAGCGACAGGAGGAGAACATAAAGGGGCGAACAAAATAGGTTTCCATAGGGTAGCACAAGTCATGACAAAAGATAAGGTAGTCAAGTAAATGTTCACAGTATGGGGACGAACCATGCAGAGGAAAAATAGAAACATTAGTGAAGCCAGCAAATGCCCTGAGTTTATCGAGATTCTCAGGCGTGCAAGCTCGTTTACAGATAGTTCAGTTCCATTTTTCGGTTCGGCTTATTCAACCACTAACCTCGCACTTCTGTGTTCTGTTTTCGTTTGCTACTTTCCAGCATCGTCCAGTTAAGGGGCGAGAAGAATAGAAACTTAAAGTTAAAAAGATTCAAAAACCAAACTAAGAAGCGAAAATCAAGAGGACAAAGAAGAAGTCCGAATACAACTACGTCATTGGCCACGACACCTAGCCATATCATTTAATGTCTCCAACCATTTGGTAGGTGGGTCGCTTAGACCCAAACCTGGAAGTCTAACACGTCCTACTTGGCCAAGTCCATTGTTCAAGGCTTTCATACCTTTTTGCCATGTCATGGACTGACTACTTCGGCTTGTCTTCCAGTCACTACCTGCCTCAGAGAACAGCGTGCGCCAAAGAAGCCTATCCGTGGGCATGCGTAACACATATCCCAACCAACTTAATCTGTTTACATTCAGTACTAGATCCGCAGAGTGACCTCGGATTCCCAAAACCCTACGTCTAATCTCAGCATTGCTGACACGATGTTCCCATAATACTCGGGTAATGCTACGGAGACATCGATGCTCGAACACCGACAGTCTTCAATGGCCATGTTTCTGGACCGTATAAAAGAGCGGACAGGCAGTGCACAATAAGTGCAGGGCGCTGGTAAAAAATTTGCTTTTAACATAATTTTTAGGGTGAAGAAGTAAAGTACAGTGATCAGAAGTACTAATGGGGGCACGTTTAGTTACCGTGAAAATACTGGGATAACTAAATAATACCGAATCAAAAAGGGCGTCGAAGCGCGTTGGTAAATGTTCAAGATATAAAAAACCGAGGGCGATTAGAAAAGATAAGTCAAGTTTATTATAATCACCTGCTAGTACCCACAAGGACTGATCTAAACTTGTAATGACATAGTTGGAAAGACTGTCAATTAATCGACTGATATCATCAGCCGGAGTATCTGGTGCAACATAAGAATTAACAAGGACAAGATGGCGAGAGGAACCTGGAATAGCTAGCTTACATCGAGCTGCAATGCAAATGATCTTTATTGTGTTGAACTGAGATGAAATGTGAGAGGACGTGCACCACTTACGATGAGTAAATGGGATTACCACCACCACCTCGGTTTCTTGGGTTCGCAGGCCGATCGTCCCTGAAAACTTCAAACCCATCAATGTGAACGACATCATCATCGATTTATTTGTACAACCAACTTTCCTGGAGGAGTACTGCGCCGACGTTTTTGACTCCTTTTGCAAGGTAATATGGGATATTTCATCAAACTTCCCCAAAAGGGAACGAACTCTTGGAGATAATATTGACGGTTTCGGCAGTATGATGTCTCAGAGCGGCGCTCCAATCAACACGATGTTTTCTTGAATGCCCGCGTATCTTCGGAAACAGATGTTTTACACGACTTCTGAGTGCATTCAAAGAAGTTCGCTGCCAAGCGCGAGAATACGTAAGGAATTCAAAAAAGGAGGCATTGTAGGATAACATGTGGCCTCGAAAATTGGATCAACTTCGGGGATCAGACAAAAGGATTCCTTGGTAAATTACGAAAGATGGAACAGTGGTAGTTAAAGCACGACCGATATTAAAGGCCCCCACCACCGGATAACGCAATCACCGATCAACAAGTGATTTTCGTGGGTTAACAAACAAATGACTGATTGGTTATTGTGGTAGCTGAACTGGAACTGACCAAGTGACGTACGTCAAAAATGCATCTGAGTCCCTTTTTATTGAAAGACTCAGACTGGTGACCTGGCTAATTGGCTTACCAGAACATGTTCAAGGTGATAAGCTTGACCTCATCAACTGGTATACAAAGATACATCGTATGGTTTCGATTTTTCAGCAGATTCGTTTTCTCCCATGGGTCAGTGTTTTTCTGTTCGTGTGCTATCGTTATCTTTGGATTACAGTGACGCTCGTAGCGACAAATCAGGGTGTAAATTAAAGATTATTGATTATGGTAAGCGGGTATATGATTGGATGTGATGAGTGAGAAGTACACTATTAAACTAGGAATGATGAGATTGAGACATTCCGCGTTATCAGCACGTGGCTGATTTGTCACAGGTTGAGTAGTCAAATAATGCCCCAATCGGTGAAACCCTCATACTGCTTTGTTGCCCTGAGAAATTCATACACATGGCAGCCTGGGGATTAATGTTGTCAAACCTTTTCCAGTGTTCGTGCATAGTTAGCAACTACTATTTTCGCGAACAGAATTAGAGGAAATCGTTTGCAATATTCCCTGACTATTTTATAAGCTATTCCAGTGATGAAAACCAGGACAGTTGCTGTGTGTTGCTGAAACAGTGGTTTGCTGGTCACTGAATAATCAATTGCATTATTCGAATCCGACTGACCTTAGCGCAATGGCTGGTAGGACATCTACCAGGTAAGTGGAACGTTGCTAGTTTGATTCCGACTCTCAGAGCTGAACTCTTGGATGAAAGAAATGCAAGCGGATTTCCCATTATGGAAAATTCAGGCTGCTTGTCGCAGTTATAAATTCTGTGCTTATTTTAAGGTATTTTTCCATCGGTCCCCTTTGAAGCAAGTAAGGTCTTTCCTTATGGACTAATACTAAAGTAATTAAACTCACAGCAACCTTTAGGGACAAAAGGACCAGCTGGTTGGTCATTTGACGCTCTTATTCAAGGATGCTTTACTTTTCCTTGTACCCACAGATAAATATCAGGCGAAAAATCGAATAAGTAAAATAATAACGAATTCAATTTGTTAGTTATAAACACATCTGTATAAAAGTAACACTGTCATGTGACTGTTTGAGAGTACGGTTGGGTTGTTGAATCCTACACATACCAGTTAAATAGGTAAGTGAGAAGCTAGTCAGAAGTGGGCTCATTCAAGATATTGTAAGTGTTCTGTGGCATGTAGAACTGTTAACAATGATGTAAATTTTCACTGTAAGATACGATAGAAAAGACAATTCACTGACCTGCAATAAAAACCCTATTATAAAACGTAAGGTTGCCAAAATTGACATTTATTCACATCACGTTTTTATTTCTTTCCTATGCGCTGAAATTTACGTTGGCGAAAACTAGATGGGAGGTATTGGCAGCGCCCGAAGCTGACTATTTTTACAAACCAAAAAGTTACAGAAATCAGGTGTTGATATGTTCTGATGCGATCACATTGCTTCTCTGATTTATACTTTAACTGAGTATTCCAAACCCTGTGCATCTATGCACGTAGATGAGGTTTCAACGGTACACAAAAACGGATGAAATTTGTTCAGAAGAATAGTATTTATTATTTTCGCTTCCTAAGTCCCATACTGCGAGCCGGAACCGAACCCTCAACCACCCACACCATTGTGACACCTCGCGCCATCAGTAAATAATACATTAGTTGCCAAAATGTTCTTTGGATCTCGTGCAGCCTTGTGCTATTTCGTCAGATTTAAAACTGATTGAGAGACCAGTCCAGTGAATAAAACCAAGTCAGTTGCTGCTTTTCATTGAAATAGTGGTTGTGTATCATCGGATGTTCACTTGAGTTATCCACATCCTACTGACCGTATCGCTATACTTCAGCTGGTAGGTCATCGGCCCGGTAAACGAAAGGTAATCCGCTCGATCCAGGTTTACAGTTAGGACTCATTGAAGTGGGAAAGACAAGTGGACTCCCCATCACTTATATCATTCCTGCCCCTTGTGCTATCAATAAATTCCATGTTTCCAATTTTTATTGACATTTCGATGCAAACTGTTTTGCTTTTTCACAGTTGTTAGATCGTTCTCTTTCAGACGTGGGTAAGCATCACCGTGACTAATCGCAGCTCAGTGACTGTCTATATGTGCGATTGTCGTTCGTCATGTGAGGGTGCTTAGTCTCCAATAAAAAATGTATGAAATCTCTCATGGCCTACACCAGCAGGGCTTTAGCGGAACATTCTTCAGACAGACTTGTAAAAATCTCCGGATATTCAAATATATAAACTTCAATTCTCGTAACTATGGATTTGCCATTAACTTTACGAAGATAAACAGATTCAGAGAAATCGTACATGGACGTGAATGGTACTACTTTGCGAATTCAGTTTCCACTTATAATTTTGTTTTACCTTAGATGTGCTTGCATTCAACTGAACGAAGTGGTAACGCAATAACAGGATAGTCTGACAGATCATGCTGCTGTGTGAACGACCTCCATTGTAAATGTGTCCCTGACAAGCAACTAATGGTGATCCATCATTAATACAATGGGAGAAAGAATTGAAAATGTATCATGGATGGCAAATGGATGAGGTAGTGCTAACTCATCCATGATTCGGAAGCCCTGGAATCGTACTTTGTAAATCCCATCTCGGACAGAATACCATCATCAGTTATCGTTAGTCAAAAGTAGCGCAACACAGCCTCGAGATCTGAGAACATGATTGAGAGACAGTGTAGATATTAGGGAGTTAGAGAGATGGGAAAGGAGAAGCGAACGAGATGAATCAGCTTTAGGGGGGGGGGGGGGGGGGGGCTGTGGACAGATTGTACTGGACATCAAAGCGCAAAATGGGTTGTTCGGCCACAGTCTGCCGTGTGCAAAATGTGCTCTTCACTTTGCCCGGAAGAGATAGCGATCATTATTGAATGGGGACCTGAGCATCAACAACTCCAGCGACAACAACAACAACGTGAATTTCAGTTAGCATGTCACTGCAGTAGTGCAGATGATATCTCGGCATCGCACTTTTCTGCCGACAAGAAAATAAAAGAAGCTCTGAGGGGAGTAAAACGTCGGCAAGTCGCCAATAGTTGACTCATATAGGACTTGTCTGAACGGTGGTTGAACAGCCAGTACAATTTCCCCTTCCGCAGCTTCCCGCATTCGCGGTATCCAGTTTTAGTCCCATAACAATCTTGGACTATTTTCCCTCTTCCCCTACTACGTTTTACAAATATCCTTCGTCAAAGTTAAAAAATCGACAACCCGAATAAAACCTTGTTAACTCGGTGAAGAAGAGACAAACGACAAAGTGGAGAGTAGGCGAGCGAGTGGGATGAAATCTGACGAAAACAGCGAAATGACCAAACATCAAACGATAACACAGGTGAACCGACCCAGTTCACGTGTTTTGGTACATTTAGGCTCAGAGGAGCTTTCCGCGTAAAAAGGAGGTTGGGGATGCTAAAATCAGGCACACTGATTGCATTCCAATTTGGGCCGGATATAAAGACTGAGATCGAGAATGGCTGAATGCGTGGATGGGCATCTGGTTTGGTTCTCATTTTCAGATTAAAATAGTCCACGTCCAATACCCACTATGTCGCACACAGTCGACCGGGCGGCGACGGCGGCAGACCATCTCTAGGGTCCGAAAACACTAGAATTTTTCGGTTCATTATGGAAGGTTTTCCAGTACAAATAGATGAAGACAACCCGAAAATGAGATTAAATTAAAGAAGATCCAAAATTTGAAGAATTCTTCTAATAAGGGACGAAGTTCTAGGAAATTGTGGACAGATGGGAAAGAGCTTTGGGGGTAAATTGGATAAAATTGATGGTATTTTGTATGGCACATAGGGAAATGAGAAAGTGATTCTAACGGTTTTACATAATTTGCTTTAAGAGTGTGTTCGAACCGTAAAGTGAGTCTGATGAGCGTTAAATTGTAAGAATACATTAGGATGGGATTTAAAAGAAATTCCTAAGGTTTTCGGGCATCATTTCTGGCCATGAACTCTTCGTACTGGGACGGACTTGGCTAAAACTCGTCCAATCGTAGAGTATTCTATTAACCAGAAGTAGCTTGCGCATTATCTTACGACAACTCTTTCTCATTATTTAAACATTATATTTGCAACCGACTCCATTTGAAACCGACTTATTCCACACCATTTTTTATCATCGTATATTCATTAATTTCTCAGTAAAATAACCAGTTATACAATTTGAAAACCAAGTAAAATGGTTGCGCGAATGTGATTGATCAACGGGAAGAGTTTGCGTCCAAAGCAATCAGAACGAGTTTCGACCGATTCCGGTCTTCTTTAAGGGCATACCGTTTTTCGTCAGTGATCAATCAGGTGACCAAACGCTGAGAATGTTGTCTTCATGAATTCTTTGATGCATTTCAGTGGGAAATAAACTGGAAAGATCGGATGCAAATTCGTTTCTTTGATGCTCAAGGTTTGATTTATGGTAATTTCAAGGGGTTTTTGGGCGGCATCTCGTCTGAATTGTTTGAGTTAGTATTAATAAGAACATTTTTTACCATTCCCAGGATATGTCGTGCTTAATTGCATGACTATAGGAAACCGAAATTTGCAAAATTACAACGTGAAAAGTGTAACAGCACCAAACTTTCAGCAATATAGGGGGTGAAACTTGTCGATCATTCATTGGTCGACACAATGACAGATGATCAAGAAATTATTATTCCTGGGTCCGCTTTGAAACCACGTATAGATACAGTATTTTTATGCAGTGATTAAAAATATAAATGAACACGCCTTGAAACTCACTGAATTCGGGAATTGTCGAATGACAGCGGGGTGCTGCGGTCCTAGGGTCCAGCAGTTCCGTGTAATTCTCATAAGTGGCCGCCGACGGTTCTGAATACATCCAGTTTGGGCTGGATCGGTACTGAGTGAGTAAACTTATCCATGGACCAGAAGTGACTTGAGGCAGTTGCGGTCGAATCTGAGCCTCACACACCAGGTGATACATCGTCTGAAAATCAGGCTCGTCCTGAAAATGTAAATGTAAATGGAAAAAAGACTGATCAAATCTTAGATGAATACATACAGGTACATAATTAAGGATAGGATTCGGTCCGTTGTAACAGCAAGGATGCAGCATTTTTGTGGTCCTCAGTTGAGCTCACTCTCTGAGGACGTGGTGAACGTTGTTTACATTAAACAAAAGATTCGTACGAGACTTCTTAATACGCTAAAAGTTAATCTGCATGAATACTATTCCCATTCAACCAAGTGCTCCGAATTATAAATGAATTGTTTTCCGTAAAAGTCTACATGGAGAAAAGAAGAAATCCAAATGTTTTAGTTATTCACATTAGGTGACATTTATTGCCACGGGAGCAGGTTAATCGATAGCAGCTGCAACGATGAATCAAACAGTTTCGCGAATAGTGCAAGTCTAAACATGCTTAACGGTTCCGATTCTATACCGTTAACAGGAACACTTCAACTTATAACCTAATGCGGTGAAACGTTTTCGCGAGTGAATAAACTAGATCCATCGTATTTCCTACTCTATAAAGCATCCTACGATCAGCATGAAGGAAAAATAATGTGAACAAATCTCATCCTGACCTTGAGTTGTTACTTTCAATTTCACCCTCGAGAACTAATGAGTAGAAAAACTATCCTTATCTATGTTTGATATAACTGACAAAAAGGCTGCGGCTTAAACAAGCAATAAAATGTGCTTTGAAACTTGCTTTACTTGTGCAAACTAAAAAAATAAGTCACATTTACGGTCATAACTCGATCAACATGTTAAAAGCCGTCGTAAGGCTTCATTGTTCCGTCTACGATGTGTACCCTCGGTAATTGTTCATTGTTTGGGTCTAATAGTAGGGTAATATCTTTCAAGGTCCGGTGTTTGTACTGTGTTCAGAATAGATAATAACTATACATGTGGTGAACGGCATCACGAAAAAGATAGCTTTGTATGATGAAGAACTACGTCATGAATACATCAGTGCTGATTGTTTCCATAACATAAAATGTGTGATTTCAGATCGATCGGTATCGCGACTGGAAATCACGGACCGGAAAAAGCGGCGAATAAACGGCTTTTCTGAATGAACACCACATTGGGAGGAGATTACATGTAGTAATCAAGGGTGGTTTGTTATTTCGGCGTTTCATATTCCAGCTCCATCAAACAATGACCGGTATTCCATTCGAGCGAATTCTTCGATAAACATGCTAAAATTTACAGACAGAACATCTTTCTAAAAGGACAAAATCATTCATATTTATCTGGGTTCTTGTTCCGCAATGCCCCCCCCCCTACCCTCCCTCTCACCCTGTGCTGACACTCTGAACGACGCACACAAATGAATTAGTTCGGTAGTATACTGTCTTCTTTATTAAAACCCCCAAATATTCTTCTTTTTTATGTAAAAGAAAATACATATCAGAAAAAGTGACAGTCGTGGCATTTTTTCTTCAATGAGATGTTATGTTCTGTCGTGTCGAAAATACCGACAGACCACAATTCTATTGGAATGCATTTTTGATAAATAGCATCGCTAGGAGTGCAGGCCTAGAAGAAAGCACTGAAACGGAGACAAACTGTGGCAGGCGGATGAAGGGGAGAACGGACGGACGAACACGAATTCCCCGGTTGATGTGCTTTTCGTTTTTGTCCTTCATCCATTTTATTCAGTCTGTAGAACACAATACAACAGAGTAAAATTGTACCGAGGAAGACTTTGCAAAGGAGAGCAGGCACAGGGGGGGGGGGAATTTGCTCGACATTGTCCCCTTTAAAGTTTAACTCAACCATCCCTCTGCGCCACGGTCATAACCCATGTAGCTCGGCTCGAAGAATAAAATTCACCCTTGTATAAGTATAAATCGATAGATTTGTGCATTGACTAGACCACGCCCAAATGTACTAGACCGGATGAATAGGATTCGGGAGTTTAGGCGAGTGTAACGTCGGAGATGGCAGCCTGCGATAGTCCTTCATTTGTTCGATGAGACCTATCAAGACACACCGACCAACCTACCGCTGTGTCACTTGGCATGGCTGTCATGTCTCTTAGACTGTTTGCCACAGAGCCTAACCGCCTCCGTATCTCATTCCGGTCTCGGAAATCTACTCCGATTTCCGTTCTGTGCCTCTGATTAGGAAGCCCATCTGGGAAAAGATTGTTGATGTGCTTGGACCCGTGTGCTTCTGTGAGCGAGAAATAAATAGATGTAAATAAGAGGAGAAAAACTCAGCCCCACGAAACACACTCGTATATTACAATCATGTATTTTGGTGATAATAAACGGTATCATTTGACACTGGGTTATGAGTAAATTGGGCCTTCATGTACGGTTCGTAAAATAAAAGGTATTTTGTGCATCAAAGTTTTCCACTGCTCTGTGTTCGCAGTTCGTAAACTGAACATGATTGAAAGCAATCGATTTCATTTTGGATGTTGTTTGGAGAGAACTTGAAATTGCTCTGTTTTATAGCTCATGGATTCCACAAATTGGCGAGTCTTAAAGAATTTAGATAGCAAGATGAGGGGCCGATACATTTATGAACGAGTACTAACTTCATGTGAGGCGGCCAAAGAGCACGTCTGAGTCGTTTCTTCGCGCCTAGCAGAGCATAATGGAATACCAGTGATCAGAAGGGTTTACCAACGATGTTGGTAAGTGCTGGGTTTTGATGTGAAGCCACGGTTGATTCCCATCTGTCATTCGGTAGGACAGCGTCTTCATTTAGCTCGAAGGGCTTTCCCAGTACGGGATTGCTAAGTACAGCTCCTACACAAGGAACATAAGAGCCACATATGCTCACGTACTAAGGCACAAGAACTTCAGTTGTACATATAAGTGCTTATTTGTTCTTCAGGTTGACAATATCTTTGTGCCTAAAGGTTCCACGTAGTTAGTATACCGGCGAAAGTAGAAAAAGTATCAAGAATGACGGTTTCGTTCGCGCCGTGGAGACGAAGAAACGTGTTCCCACAAGTAAGAAAACAAACTCTCCCAGTTTGCGCATGCTCCTCAAACAGTTGCGCAGCTTTTCATCTGAGGTAGCTCAAATGACGATTGGTCAGTCCTAAACTGCGTTCAGAATTGGTCGAGAACAGTAGAATTATCTTGAAGTGGAAGAATTCACCACGAAACTAGGTAAATTATTCCAAACGATGCCAACTTCGCCCAAAACGTGAGCGCTAAATTGCGTCTGTGGATTGTCCTGATTAAAATACGGAAAAATATTTGCCACGCCAGTAGAGAAAGAAATCAAAATCAATTTTTAACCAGTGCTGAAGTACAAGTGCTATGGAATGAATAGATCGTGTTTGCAGATCAACTGTACGGTTGCGGAGAAACGGTTTGTTCGATTTCTTGACCTGAAATGAAGGCTCCATGAAGTACTCTTGGGGCACACGGGATATGGTTCCAATCAATGGCTAAACCGTGAAAAAGAATGTACCACAACTGATCCTATTTACCAATGCTGCAATGAGTCCGAGTTACCTCTCAGACTCCGTTCAGCCATACCGTAAATATTCTCTTTAAGTGGAAAGAACTGAGAATGTTTCTTGTGTTCGCAAACCTAATTTATCTGACTGTAAATGACTCAATACCTACTGAGCAAACTTTATGATTCATGCACCTACAGGTATTCCAGCCACAAAGTACAGATGTTGATCACCGTGTACCCTAATCCATCTTTGATTTAGTACATTCATTTTCCAAACCAACCTTTGGCATTATCATTGTGTTTCAGTTTCACCACTAGTTTTCACATCATTTAGAAACCTTTTAGGGAGTTTAATAAAGCTTGGTTTTCGCCATTTTGGTCCAAACTTTGTTTCGCTCTATCCCGTTCAGCGAGGTGATAATCAGCACTATAATCAACCACCCAATGGCCGGCCTTGCTGATTGCTAATTTTGCGATTTACTTGGCAAAACAAATCGGTTTTAATTACGAATTGCTTTCGGTCCTACTTTGGTTCACACCGGAGGGCGGTCAAACACTTAGATCACGTGCACCGGTTGCGTTGGAAAATTCACGGGCGTCCAATTAAGGGCCAATTGTCGACAGACGTGATAAGATTTGTGCCAGGTACCCACGGGAATATCGTCCGACACTTATCCATTTGCTGCTGCTGCGTTCGTTTCGGTGACGGAATGGCAATGGTAGCTTCCGGTCAAACGATTCGAAAGGCCACGTTTGTGCACAATGTTGGGTACCGAATCAAAAACACAAAAAACCCATGCTACCGGATTTCATGAATGAGTGAGGAAAAATCTGGATCTTGTAGCAGGTGTGAATGAGCAACAATGTTGGTCAAAAAAGTGGATTAGATTAGAAGAGAGACACATTTTGGGACTAGTTAAATATATTAAGTAAAAACGAAGTTGCTAATACTCCTTGAGAAAAAGGATGTGTTCACAGACAGGAATAGGGATAGAAGATTACACACTAGTTTCATATTGTCGAACATAATTGAGTAACAACCTGCCAAATATTCACTGTCTATTTCGTCGTTATACTGGCAATCCCGTCCGGATCGAATCAAACATATTTAGTTGGAAAATTCTAACAGCCACTCCAATTCCATCTCAATCTTCCCAAAATAGAACTTGGTAGCTTTCATCGATAAAATGAAGATTTCTTAAAATAACGAGTAGAAATTTTGAAGTAGGGTGAAGATCACGTATTGGTTCTCTGAAAGAAACCACATCAAAACTGAGAAATGCGTAATACACTGTTCTAACTGCAAACATATTTTGCGATTA
This sequence comes from Fasciola hepatica, assembly GCA_948099385.1. NCBI lineage: Eukaryota > Metazoa > Platyhelminthes > Trematoda > Plagiorchiida > Fasciolidae > Fasciola > Fasciola hepatica. Next base: position 14,041,438 of record CANUEZ040000019.1, read on the forward strand.
TGAGATCGAATGCAAAGAAGTAGCACGGGGTTACGGTGGTTTAGCGGGTCTTAAATGAAAAGTGCTAGGTGAAGTTATTTCCCATGGAAGTATCTTATCGTTCACTAAAATCAATTCGTCTGATATCGAACCCAATGCACTAACCAATTTGGAACGGCAAAACCCTGCAGGTACATTGTGTCACAGAACCGAGTGTTAACAAGATAAGGCGCAGTGATGAAGGGAGGAAATTTGTGCGAATCGGAATCAGTGTATTTCTTAGGCCAGTGGTTCCGTGGACTTCCCGTCAATATCAAAACTTTTTTCGGCCTTTATCGACAAGTGAAACCATTTTGCAATCGAACGTGTTCACGTAGCTTTGTCAAAAGCCAAAAGTTTGGTTAAAGTGACACGAAATTCAGTCTGTACTAAAAAATTGGATGTTGGGATACCCACATTTATTACTGCTGTGGCTGAATTGCACGATTGAACTTGACGACACGTTGGTCTTCCGATCGATTGATTGCTGCACATTGACCAGCCCTGTGTCCCGAGCGACCGAGCGTAGGCCCGAAGCTCCACCTCATAAGCCACATGGGTTAGATAATGTCGTGGACAAGCTTGACGGTCGAGCAACGCTTCCGGGTGGCTCAAACTATTTGACTGAGCAGAAGACCGAGAAGAGTCTGATCCACGACACTGTTCGCACTGCTCGTGACGAAGACGAAATGTTTGGGGCAAAGCCCAAGCAAGCAGCTCCCACAGAATGAGACCGAGAGAATAAATATCGGCCCGCTGATGTGCTTCGAAACAAAACGGGTCAACCGCTTGGGTAAGAAGCTGTCCAGGGTGTTGAGAATAGAAAGTGTAATTCAATAAGTTTCACGCTGTGGTTCAAGCAATGAGCTCAGCGGCACAAATAACGCAACGAACAAATGAGGAGTTTTAAAATGTATCACACTACGAAGAGGACTGATGAATGAAAAAGCAAATGGGAAGAATAAAAGCCGGAAGGTGTGCTGGTGTGTTTACCAGTCGTTGGAAGACAGCCAAGTCAAGTTAGCAGTCAGCACGTGTGCAGTACCAAGCCCAAGGCTTGAGACAACAGAATCATAAGCAACAGGATAGCCGATCGGTGGCGCAAATAAACAGGATAAGAGATAAATCCTGTCAGTGGTGTTTGAGCCTATAGGCTTGGTCGCCCACACCAGTCGGACAAATATATATATATATATATATATATATATATATATATATATATATATATATATATAATATACAATAAACTGAGACTATTAGCAGGCAGAATAGACTTCTCCCTGGAGGTAGTGGGACGGTTCAAAACAGAAAGCGAAACGGTTCAACCAATATGGAAAACTGAATCATTTTTATGAGAAATTACTTGTATTCAAACACGTTACTGATTGACCTACTTATGAGTTACAACGTCGTACTCTTGAAAAAGAGAAGCAATTTATCCAAAGTACGTAAATTTTTATGAAGATGGTAAATATCCAAAACATTTGATGAATCAACTTCGTCTAATGAACATCATAGTTTCTAAGCCGACATGAAGACTACGGTCGAATAGGACCGATGAATACGTGGTCATTAGGATGATTTCAGTGGATTCAGTGGATTTGTTCGACTTTGCGTATACCAACTTTTTCAGATATCAAACCTGATTGAATTCGTCGGTTCATTGCCAGCACCGTCATCAGTGCCATTTTGCGCTACGAATGCACACGCAGCCCGCGTCGATCTCAGATTTCCGTACTGGTGATAGGCAATTCGTTACCTGTACCACAGTTCATCTATACACAATGAAGCGAAAACACAACTTTGGGACATTACCGTTTTCAAGCGCAACAAACCGAGAACCACATGGTCTGCTCGACAACACGTAATTTACTATCCAACCGGTGACGGACGAGAACTGTGCCTTTATTCACACATAATGAAGCCTGAGTTCGGAATGTGACAAAAGTTGTATCTAAGCAAATAAAGAACACAAATGCATGTGCATAGGGATGTCTGGAAGATAATGTTGGAATCTCCCTTGGACATGGGTCCGCGTTTGGCACACTTGACGTGAGAAACTCACTATAATTACATTTTCTGTCTTTGTAGTAATATTGTATTACTAATTACTTACAAAGAAAGGCGAGATGTGAGCTGTACCATTTCGTACTGTCCTGAACTCGAAGAAAATTGAATGATCTCATCATGTTTCATGGCCTGCGAAGAACAGTAGTTCTTTCAAACTCTACTAAATGATCACGTCATGCAACTAGAAATTAAAGTTATTTTGATTACGTATATGCTATGTATTAGATTGTGCGAGAAACTGTAGGGGAATGAACTCGACATATTGGCTACTGTCACTCTCCTGTTGCACAAGAAAAACTTTTTCGCCAGTATGCTTACATTGTCTCGAACACACCCACATAGAACCGCATGTTTGCATACTGCCTACTGATTAGGCAAGACACGTCGATCGCCTTCAGCGATAATATGATTGATTGCTTGCTTCACAACCACGGAGTTGTTCAGAAACCGGAGTGCATCCCTTACACATGGAGGGGACTGTGACATCGGTTGTTCCTGTGACGCACTCCGACATAGATCACCACGCCCATCTTTATGGGTGTGAGTGTTGATGCTTGCTAATGCACTTACTGAGCTCCGGTTCCCCGATATTTCTTTCTGTACCTCTGCAAATCGTGAAAGTGCAACCCCAAAGGAAGAACACTGTACCCAGCACGCTACATTCCATAACATCCATCTCATTACTGAAAAAGCAGGAGACGGGTTATTGGAATCGTTGTACTGGACGGGCCGCATGTGCAGGTGTCTGTAGACTATTAGCTGTCATTTGACCGGTATTTGATAGATTGAATGATCGACTAACTAAATGACAGATAGACAGATGGTTGCACATGAGAATACAAAAGAACGCTACAGATAACTAGTGATTATACTTCACGATTGTAAAATATATTCGAAGTAAAAATTGGTACATGCGTGGTTCAGTCGTTTCCCGTTAATCTGTCTCTTGAGAACAAAAGATATCATTTATCATTACACGGGCGCATACATACACACAACTACTTAATTAGCCAAGATACACAGAAATACTGGTGAAGAATGATTTCATTAACATTTCATACATGCAGGCGACTTACAGACCGGAACTCCAAAGGAACCAAGCAACTCAGGTGTATAAAAAGCGTGAACAATGCGGAACAGACTCTGTCAAACTTGAAAAACACTAAAGTAGAAGGGTGGTCTCAGGTGTGGGTATAGTTTACCGTGCAATTTTGTGTATGCATTCTCATGGAATCTGAATAGTGATGGTGGTGGTGGTGACGGTACATTATCAACGATGTTCCCGTGATGAAGACCAAATTTGCATTTAAATGTATCCACTCTTGTCACTTTTACAAACATCATCATCATCATCATCATCATCATCATCATCATCATCATCATCATCATCATCATCATCATCAACAACAACAACAACATTAACATCATAATCATTATCATTTATCTCGTTATCCTCATCATCGTGATTATTAACATCAATATGATTCATTCCCCGTTTGTATGCCGAACATGTAACTCGAAGTTTAGCTCCCCATTCTCAAGGAAAAGCCAGTTTTGACAAGATGAGGGAAAACTAGCGGTCAGCATTTGCAAAAACTTAAGAACACACGTTGTTTGTTTGTCAACCCACGGAAGACTATAGCCAACAACAAAAATTTCGCCGCATTGTTTCCCGAGGGAGAAAGGATGGAGTTGAGGGGACCAGCAGTTGATAATCTGAAGGAACGATAATACGGGAGTTAAATACGTCTGCCTCCGAGTGTCGGTGTGAACAAATAAACCTTCACTGTCGTGCACACTCCCGCGTTTAATCGTTAGCGGGCCATGAAGTGTGCTCCACTTGAAGGGGTGCGCCTTTTTTCTTCATCCTTGTATGAATGAATGTGAGTCTTGATGGTCATTTAGCAGACAGCACCGTGTTCGAAAGCAACCTGCTTTCGTCGTGTTCCTCCTACTCTAAGGAATGTCGCCGTTCATCTGAACTTCTGACATAGTATCTGCACATATCTGCATGCATAAAATCTTCCCTCCTATAACAAGACTTCACAGGTGTGCATTTCCGGAAGGATAAAAGGAGAAATAAGCTGCGACGAAATGCAGTATTGTGGTTCGCCTCAGTCTTAGTCTCTTACGTCAACTCTTTCCTCAACTCCGGTTTTAGCTTTCTTTCAAATCCAAAATTTGTACCGTCGAAAACTAGCACCAACACCAAAATCACTCCTACGCTTTGCCTCTTTTGAACAGACAAATTCAACTTGTCATCACTATCAGCAGAATCATAATCAATAGATTATTATCAAATTGGACACAAAAATTTCCACAATACTGTGTTAGTTATTTTCCAGATGACAAATTTTGAACAAGCAAACCTTTGCGGGAAACAACTTTCTGTTAATAGAAATTCTAGCTTGAATGTCAGGAGAGTGAACTAGGCAGTCTACCACATTGAAATGTCAATGTATAGGTAAGACACACAACTTTCAAGGTCATCATTGGCACAGCATTGTGGAACACTGTGTCTATTAGGACAACTGTAACTTACTCTAAAATTATGCACACAGGCGGTCTATGGGAAGCCTAAAAATATCACTAACGTAAACCGACGAAGACATTTGTGTCTAATCGGCGTGTCTTACTATTTTTGATGAAACCTATTTGTAAATAGCTGTCACCCTTTTTGGAAAATTCTTCAACTCGCCTATATTGCATCATTCTGATGCAATGGTTTTTGAATAATTGTGGAGACAGGAATCGCGGGATATAGAATGCAGGTAAGAAAATCTAAATTCGGGTTCTTCCAAAACATCTTGCTATTAGACCAGTTCATTTCTGTGCGCATTTCCCTTAACGAGACGCCCCTATGTGAACACTCATATTCTGGGAAATGAGATGAAATAACCAAAACAGAAATTGGGGGTCTAGCTTTTAAAGAAAGCATCACCCTGATAGTCTCAGCTGCAAATAAACTTTTTGAAGTGGAGTGCTTTTTTACTATAAAAATGTCCTTTCTTTTTTATTGATTAACGGTAGATTGCATTTCTTTGATGATGTCATTTGGATAGGTTGAATGACATTAACATTTTCTGAACGCACCATAAGGCTTCCAGGAATCAAATCCACACAAGGATTTTTAGTTGAGCACTGCACATGGCTCGGAAAGCCGAGTAGTGCTTCCAAATTTTTTCAACACTATGAAGAATTGTGCGACAACAGTCGGTTTCGTTCATATCTCCATATATGTACAGTATAGGTTTCTTCATCTACGAATAACATCTGCCTGCCCGTGGTGGGAGAAGCAGTGAAAAATAACTTTGCTTTCTTCCAAAACTAATGCGTAACCAATGCGCACTATGCTCCAATCAAGCGGTTTGGTTAGTAAAGTGTTTTGAAAACGTCTCAAGACTCTACTGTTCGACCGCCGAATTCGTAATCGAACACCGGAAATGCCAGGTACATTAGATTTTGAGGTCACTGAACCATCTGGACGCTTTACTTGTAGGTTGTATTTTTGAATACGGAGTGAATGATGTCTACCATTTTGTGGATTTACATCTTTGAGGTTTACACCAATTGCGATGCTCATTTTTGGTTCAGGAGTTTTGACAGTCGCATTGGTTCGAATTTACCCTAGTTTCCATATTCACTTAATCACAGATCCCTGGTCGCTCTTTACCCCAGAAGCTTATCCATTTGACGTGTCTTTTGAATCTCCCATAAATGTCGACAACATTTCAGTATGTAGTGTTTTCCAATGCTTTCTCGTATCCCAAGGTCAAGGCTCAAGGATAATGGTATTCAGGATGAACGTATAACAAAAACAACACAGCTTTTTTATTTTGCGTTTCACTCAAGTAGTCCTGATTCATATCTATTCTAGGCTCAAAACAAATGGAAAAAATGTCGACAATGTGTTGAACTCGAAAGTCTGATCTCGTCTTACATTTTTCCCCACACAGCTGATCACTTAATGTGAGCGCAAAATTAACAATATTTAACTGAATAAATAATCTAATTATAACTTTACAGTAAAATACATATAAGCATCTTATCGTCCACTGAGCATGTCAGCATCTACTGAAAGACTTTGACAAAAAAGGATTTCAAAATTGATAGGAAATCATGATAATAAACATCGCTCTGGTTCTCCGATCGATAGATTATCAAATGATATTGTGTTTGGTTTTCAAGTAAGAATGCAAACATTTAATCCGAAATCATCTCAAATGCCAAGTGACCTTACAGTCTGCTTAGAAAACGCAAACGACACAATCTGAAAATAGTATTCTTTATACTGGGCACGACTGCTCTGGGCATCTTCAAAATGACTCAAGATAATAGATTCCACAGCGATAGTAAAGAGTTTCATCCGTAAAAATAACTGATGCGAGCCTACGTGAACGTTTGGAATTCATCCTTATTCACGGATAAAATGCAAGTAGAATCTAATTAAATAAGTTTTATTTCTAGATAACGGGATGTAGGTTGCGATTTTATTGCACCTACGACTACGGAAGATTTGATTCATCTGCCTCCGTTAACATTCTCATATAACTCTGAATTCAAAATCCCTAAATGCTTCAAATCTGATCGGTTTCTTTTCTCGTTTAAAAAAGTGACACAGAGGCGAGACGAGAATAATGAGACAACTTCAGTATGGGCATCTGTGGCATGCGAGATCAGCGGGACAGCACGTGAGAAAACGATCGGTGTTCGCTGATGCTGGACTAGAATTTGCTGTACTGTAGAAGAGAACAGAGTATATTTGAAGTCGTGTAGCGGCGCAACCTAAAAATGTTCACATGCGCATATAAGTATCGAACATTTTGGCACCTGCTTTCACTGTACGACAAAATTAAAGCATTCATTGACAAACTGAAATCGTACAAATGCGGGCATTGGGGTCCAGAAAAAAAGAACAGAAAAAACTGCCACTAACACCGTGTGTCTAATCAGAATTCATATGGAGAATAAAGTAAGCGGCCCTTGTTACTTGCATCTACATACCCCGTCATTCAACCATACACACCCACCCACACCCACAGACATCAATACACAAATGGACAAAAGTACCAATTGCGAAAGTTTCTTGACCACCAAATTATGTTAGGTTATCGTGAAGTACCAGATGTTAGTCCTGGATACTCAATGTTACCTTTTTGTAACCTTCAAGGTGTAAAGGGATCGAAACATGAAATCCATTATCAATACTCGTAACGATTATGAATTTGTTCTCCCCGCGCTCCTACCAATTAACGGCTTTCCTTCCACACGTTCGCGTCTACAGTGCCATTATTAGGAGACAGTTACCTCTTCCGTATGCAGAACCTTGTCGATCTACGCCCCGATTTTCGGTACTCGATGCTTTCTGTAGTCAAGCCAAGTAGTCAATAGTTTATGTACCCTGTGAACTGAAGTCTCTCGAAGGAAGCATCTACAAATGTTCGACGATTCAGATCCTGAAATTGAAGGTGATTCCCATTACCACATATGACAGATTTTGATTCAACTTAATCTTTTACAATCTACTTATGAGGTAGAAGACCTTGCCCAGCCGATGAATAATCTTTTAAACTCACCGGTGCGATTCAGTTGCTGTCGCTTTTACCGAGCCACTGTCACGAAAACTCGATATAGCGATTATCCCAAAACGGACAAGAAACGAGGTTTGTAATGAAGATGCGGTCAAAATTTAACCGGCCCTCGCTGAAGGTTCCCTTCCCCCATCAGCAAAGATTGCAAATTATCTTCGAGTTGCCTAGACCATTTATGTAGTAAATTCCCACACCAGTTTTTAGATTTCATAAAGTAAATGAAGTCACGAAGCTTGTAGACCCAAACTACGCAGTGGACTTCGTATGGAAATTCATGCATATATCTAGAAACAGTAGTTAGACAGGTCAATCACAATTGTTTCAACAATGAGACAAATATTTTGACAGTTCTACCAAAATGCAATCTATTGCTTATGTTCTGGAAATATCCGAATTATCCTTATTTCCAACAGCGGACAATTTAAGTAGCGGGAGATTTGAACCCTCACATAATGATTCCTCCTGCAACATCAATGCTAAACTCACTACTGTTAGTAGTGTAATTGTTGTACCTGGATCACTATTGACAAGAGGTTCACTATGGGAGTCAACTTGGGTGCCGTTGTCAAGAGGCTAACGATCAAAGTCAGTGATGGAAGGGCACGCGACATCAAATACTGTTGACGTAAAGCAATTCGATCAGGGCCAGTTTGTATGGTGTCATGATTAACGTGTAAGACGAACAAATCATCATGTTGATTTTTACTTCCTGTGAAGACCAAGTGAATCTGTACCTAAGCTAATTATTCTTTACAGGCTAAATGAAATGGGTGATCACTTACGTTTAAAGAGTTATCATTCCGTTTATACCATCCCTAGGGTAACAATTTACATGATTGGAATTACTGCTATCCGGATCCCGTTGTTTCGAGTGGATTGATAACTAAAAATGAGTTTTATTTAACGGGTAGTTTGGAATTTCCCTTCTCTTTACCGCCATCAGATACTGATTTTTTCACTCAAAGCCCACGAAAAACCTCGAATAAATTTTCGAAAACGGTTGAAAGTAAACGGTTTCACCGACTGTATTTCCGTAGCATTATCATCTAGTCACACTCACTTGAGTAGTGGTGATTGTTGCGGCAAGCTAGAGGCAACTACAAATGAAATGGCACTAACAAGTATGCTGCAGACAGTAGACGAAGGTGTGACTACTTTAAAAACAGCCCACAACGGATACAAACAGGTACATCCGATATAAAGATAGATCGTAGGAGACTAACTGATGGGCCCCATGTGGTCTCCGTTGTCCCTGAACATCTCTTGCTGAATAGACGTAACAGAAATTTCTTCATAATAAACGGTGGACAGATATAGACTAATCAGTAAAATAATAGATTGAACGGAGCTACCCGTGTCCTAGTTAATCTTCTCAAAATAACTGTCATGTTTGTTCAACTTCAACTGTCTTCATGACTTTTCCTGAGGTGTCGTGAAAGTATGAAGTGGATCAGCGGTTTTGAACAGTTTAGTGAACTTACTCGGTAATATTCCAAGATCTCACTTGATAAACTTCTGGCAACCAGCTAATCAGGCTTATTCAAGGACTATAATTGTATTTTCTGATTTCGGTAGAACTTATTGAGGCTATGTCGTTTACTAGATATGTTGTGCATACTCGTCTTTGTTAGGCACTGGACCATCTGTCGCTTCTCGCACCATGTGATACTAATCACCAAGGCCAAAAAATGTCCATCAGAAAGATTTCATTAAACGTGTTAAGAGATTGTCTGTTTTCATGTTCTAACCTCTGGCGCCAAGTAACGCAGTGTCCCCGCACAATGTCCTCCAACGGGCCACCAATCCAATAACTCAGCTTTGGCCACAGTTAGCTTTGAAATACTCTGACTTCCTTCTTCGTTTCTTGCTAACGAATTCACATTGGTATGTGTGGTTGGAATCAGCTCGGGCGGTTGAAGCAAACCGGTGGTCTCTTTCGGCGGCGAATCACCTCGACCGACCGGAATCTCATCAGGCCTGGTGGATCGCTCCAGCTGATCCATATACTGCTTGTATATGGCGTGAAGCTCAGTCAGTGGTACAGGTAATGGACACGGTGGTGGACGAACGGCAAATCCGATATCTCCAATACAACAGGTCCAGTCGGAACGAACAAAAACATTAGACGGTTTGAGATTCCGATGTGCCAAAGCCGGTTTTCCACGTGTTCCGGCGAACTCTGTAAAACCGAACACCCAGTGTTCGGTGGTGGCAATAAGTTGCAATATAAACAGGAAGAGAAAAATTGTCAGTGAACATGCAAATAAAGCACTTGTGTCAACTTTATCGTCAGTAATATAAGGCATGGTACCCAAAAAAACAAACTACTGAAAGGGACAAGCGTTCCATGATAACCAAAGCGAATAAACGAGAAAAGACTTAGTTGTAAGGTGGAGAGCTTGAACATTTGTTCTGCACTAATACACCTGAATGGTGGGGGTTGACCATGTACTATGACTAACACTGGAATGTATTTCAAATCAGCTGCATCTCTATTCCCACCAAACTTGCCCGTCTGAAATAAATTCAGATTTTCCCCAAGAATTGAGCACTGCATACATAAGTCATTTTGGTCTTCTTTTCCCCGTTTTCACTGGACTCACCGCATGGTTGTCTTTGGTAGCTCGCCCTTCCTTAGGTTATCATTATAAGGAGTCAGAAATATAGGCGACTCTTCTCCCATATGGAGTCCCCTCAACCCACTCTCTATCTTCCCAGAAGTTAAAACATAGAACTCCTTTGTCTTTTTCTCACCTGAATACAGTCTATATTTATTGGAAGATTGGATTAATGAACCGGTTCTAATGAGAACCTCCGCACGTTGACAGAACCAGATAGTAAAATAAAGACCAAAAACTTGGCTTCAATATTCTTATTTCAGTCAGATGCCAATGTTGGATGTGGAGGTGTTCCATTATTGGCTGCTAACGCAAAAATAACAATGGCCGAGAGCTGAAGCAGATGGCAGAAAAAACAAATTCTTGATACGTCCCCGGTTCGAATCTTCCTAACATTTTGGGTTGGCTCGTTCAATGGATATTGTACAAGTACGCCAGCAGTGGTGGTTTCTAGGACAAGAAACAGCGGTGCTGCTGCGCTTTCACACCATTCCAGATACTAGCTAGGTGTTGGAACTGTACGGTTAATCATCCCACATTGTTCTTCGTCGATCGTCAAATGTTACTCACCCGAATCACAAAGGGCTAGAGAAAGTGACGGGAAGAAGGACTTAATACCTTGCCGCAGAGATATTCTGTGTCGGCCAAATATAATACGCGTTAAGATCATAACCGACGTGATGAATGTGGTTGGGAAACTGGGTCGTGGACACCGATTTCGGCCAGTGCAATGAATCGGAAAAGCCTGGCAGATTCTCACACGTGTGAAACAACGACGGTTTCAAAGCTCTGTTCGATCTGTAGTACCCACTGCATTGAAGGAATGTGAACACTTGGCCGAACTGAATCAGAGTAAAACGTATCGTATGATGAGCATTGGTTAGCTAGTTCTCAGCAAATACTAATACAGAAATAGGGAATGAATTTCGGAGCTAATACTTTTAGAAAATGACCGTGTAACAAAACAGTCACACTATGATGACAGGAACAATTGACGTCGTAAATCGAATGAGGGTCTTCGAATAAGCGAGTGACTGAGTAAATGGGTAGACGGATGGATGATGCAGGCAACAAAATGCACACTGCCTCAGTGATATGCTTTTGCGTTAGTGCCCGTAACGTCAGCCTCCATTCAAGTACTGGTTATTCAATTATTCTCACTCTCTGCACATATCACGTCCGAGAAAAACTGAACGTGAAATTATAATCAATGCGTACTACGCACATGTAGAGGACATCAACCACGTGATCTGGAATCAAGTCGAATCGGACTTTTCCCTATTCCAACGAAGTTCCTCGTTCGGAAAGCTTTACCTGGGACTTAGTCATGTATGTATCGCAATAACTGTATTGCATAGCTGCTAAGAACATAAAACCCGTAAGTATATCAATAGCAGATCATCATACTTGGGACAACCGACGCCCGAACAGGCAACAATAACAAGCGATCCGATGGGACACATTGTGTGCAAAACGAAAGTATGCTTACTAAAATTTCATTCAGTGTTTCTATTTGTTTCAGCATTAGAAATTTTATTTCCCCAATGATTATTGAATTACCAAGGACAATGATGGACTAGTTCATGCACCAATCCATTACAAAAGAAGCTATGGTCAGAGATTATAATTCGTTTCTAATTTACGGTATTCACTAAAATTTCGCAGCTTAGGAAAAGATTTATGAAAGTGGGCATTTGTGTTTGTTCTACTCCGAACAATTATTTACCCTTGGAAAATGCTTTCAGAAGTTGTAAATTTTACGTTGGCTCATGGTTGTGTGAGTCAATCAGTGTTAGACTGCATCGCCTCAAAACTGTTGTTCAGAATAGACTGAACCATCAACCAGCAGGGATACCCGATGAAATGACTAAAATCAACCAAATGTATCGTAAAAACTGATCTTTTGAAGTGTATTTAGTTCTGATAACTTCAGAATTGATTCTTCGGTTCAAAGAGAGCATAGGTTACAGAATATAGATGCAAAACATCTCGTCCTCGAAAAAAGCCCATGCAATATTCGCAGCTGTTCCCATACAGACACCACCGCTTTTATTTTACCGCCATTTTTTGTACTGTCTGTGGTACTTACCTAGACGAATGAAAATGGTCCATACGTCTGTACGAACACCTGTGCGTGTATGGGGTGGGACTTGATGAGTGTGCCTACCAATTCGCATATAGAGTATCACTGAAGATGATGATTGTAAAGCCCATGAAAATGGTCGAACGAACACTTGTCTCCCCTCACATTCACCAACGAGTGGGAGAGTACAAGACGTAATTCTAACCGGAGAAAAAAGACACCCGATTTGAGACGTAGTCTCGCTTGTTCATACGTGACCACCGCCATCAAGGCAGAAGGATGAGAACACATCCATTTAGCGCGTATTCTGTGCACATGTATGCACATTTATTCGGATATACGAAGCAAGATCGTCATACCAAATTATCGGCACGGAACGATTTATCATGGACCACACAAGCGGCTAGAGTTTCATTCGCTCAATCATTCACTCGGAGTCCTTTTTTTCGTGCTCCGCCATCATCCAAGTCACATGGGACAACACGTGTATAGCTCTTCTTAGTCAGTGTCCTGCATCATTCTAAAGCGAAACAAACTAACAGACACACAACACACAATCGAGTACAGGCAGTCAGTCATCTAGAATTCGGACCTCAACCTTTCGCTCTTATTTTCCTACAGACTCTTACTTTCCACCCACCCATAACCTTTCACCATTTAACTTTGGATCAGCAAACTGATTTTGATGTGAACGTTTCCCACAAGCCTATCTTATAGCATGTTTTCGAACTATGGGGTTCAGTCAGTCTACTGTAATTCTCTTGTGCTATATATATATATATATATATATATATATATATATATATATATATATATATATATATATAATGCAATCCAGTGTTCCTTCACTTGTGTTTATTCGTCGTAAACATGCTTCCCATGTGAACACTGAATGCTTGGGCCGGCCAGCCTGACAGTCAAATCGAAAGACCCTAGCACAACGTTGGCTGTGAAATGGCCCATGCCGTTTAGCCCCAAAACTAATGCCACTACTGCGGCCGACAGCTGGGCAGACTCAGATAAGCCGCCCAAAATCGTTCACCTTGACGCTCTTTCTCCTCTCCTCAACCTCTCTACCTGATCGATTTGATTCCAATACAGCTGCACCAAGGCACACACGTGTGCCTGCGCACTCCATACCCCCCCCCCCACACACACACACACAACCCGGCAGCTACCTGCTTCTCATAGCATGCATTCAGGGTGGTCGAACAATTAGTCTGTCTGACTGCATTCCTCGGAGTAACCGAAATCCGGGTCAGACCGGACCAGAACAGATCCTGGCTTGTATGGGCCTGTGCCGCGATGACAGCCGAGTGTGACGCCTCGCTGCGCAAACGGGCGGGAGATGGGCAGTGAAAATAAAAGTCAAATCGCACTGTGGTGGGTATGACGCTAACCGTTTGCGCCAGGTGTTTTTGCCAGCTATGGCCAATTTGGATTAGATGTACGGAAAAACGATCAAATGTTGATGTACAACAAGCCAAATTTCTTAATCTCATTTATATTGGATTTCTCACGAGTAGGCAAATCTACGTCATTTTTGAAATAGCACATTTCAGTGCCAACAGAACTCTAGGTAGCCTTTGATAGAGGTCACTTTCACCGTAGAATCCACGTCAGGAAAGTTCGATCACCTGTCATACTGAAAATAGTTGGCAAAACGAGAATAGACCTCTTGAAAGCTACCCCACCCCTTCACCCCCAAATTAAAACGGAGACATGCAATCTTATACCCAAACTGACAAATCTTCTGTTTGACTAACGAGAATGTACCAACCGTCTTTCTTTCCCTGTTAGTTATGCACTAATCTTTGAGGGAAATTAGAAACAGTCGAGATAAGTTTAAGATGCAGCGAGAGTAGAGGAAGGACCATCGATGACCAGATATTCTACTGGTTCAGTGGTAATTCTATATCCGTTTCAATTTGGAATAAAAAACAAGTGATTTGTGAACCACAGCGAAAACGAGACATAACAGGACAACCACGGACCGTGTTGAACCAGTCTCTATTCAGTCGACCAATATCCCAAAACAAAACGCCGGCCGTCTTTCAGCACATATTGACTGGAAATAATTGAAATCAGTAAAAAAGAGCAAGCAAGCAATTTTGAGCAACCCATAGGCAGAAATTCAGCTGGATAAAGAATCAACAAATTTAAATGCATACTGATCGATATCTCTGTTGTCCAAACAACAATTGTGTGGATTACGTGGGTCCTAACCAGCTAAAGTATGACACGTCCTTCACAATCAAACAACAAAATGTGCATGGTTTTCTGAAGTATTCGGAACTGGACGCTTTTAGGACCGTTTTGAGGTCTGTACGCGTTGAAAAATATTACCTATCCCAGGTGATGTAATCCGAATACGTGATAATTTATACGTATTTCCATCATTGCGAATTCGGTTGTCCCATCCAGGTCCATGTTATTGTTACGAAAAAGGCGACCAACTTTGCTTTTATTCTGTCTACAACAGCCAAGTTTCGAAACCACGTGACTGAAACAGTCTACGTGTTGGACAGCAAAGTGGATACTTGCCAACTAAATGGAAGTCAAGTCGAAGAAGCTGCTGGTTGAGACCAAGCACGTTCTCTATGTGCACACGATGATTTATTTGTCTTCCATAAAGTTGCATCTTATTTGATCCTCGCGGATTCTCTTAAACGCGGCTTGTTCATTTTGGTAGTCTAATCGACCGTAAATATCATCACATCATATTTGTAATGATGAAAATTAAGAATGTCTCATAATCAATTCAATATTCGAGCTCATATTTCCTGAGTTAAAGAAGTTACACGATACAGTTATACAGCAAACTAAAGAACAGGATGCTGCGTCAGAAAAGATGAAGAGAATTTGACATCTTTAGTAACAACGAGATCAATTTATTTTGACGGTTGAGTTTAAACAACTGAAGATATTTGACTACACCCAGAGCAAGATGGATTAAGATGGCAGTTCACTACTTTTCACAAATGCCATTGCGATTATCCTACCAACGTAAATGATGTGAATTCCAATATAGCATGGAATGACCGCTGTTGTACTTCGTTCTATGGGCTAAACAACAACGTCTGAGCTTTTCCGTTGTCAGATACGAAGTACCCCGATAACTCAAATAAATTATTCACATTGGGCAAAGGGATGGTAATTATACTGTCCGGTGTATCATAGGCGCCATAAATCATAAAAAACTAGAGAGTCATAACAGAAAAAGTGTTGGTTGATGTTTGTCCGTGACTTGTAGTAGATAAAACATTTGGGAACCAGAACGAAAGTTGAAATGAAATGCCTAAAGATTTCAATGAGTCAATGCAGTTTTGTGAACACGTGACTCCACATTTTGATATGAGCGTTCCAACCACCGAGGCGAGCTTCATGCTTAGTTCCATATTTGATATGCTTGACAAAAGAATGAATGTAGTGGCAACAACATGTTGAAATAATAACTACCAACGTACGTGGTGACAGGAACAACTTCTGCTAGAAAGCGAGTTAGTTGTCGGTTTTAACTACATACGCGCTTACTGAATATATATAGGCACTACTGACCAAAATTCGGTTGTAATCCAGGCATGACAAGCTGATTCTCTCTCTAGCTTGTGTAAGTTATTCAACTCCGCTTTGATGCCCATATGAGTTCCCCCGGAGATGGCAAATCAAGGCCTACATGTCCACGGTAGATGTTCAACGAAATCGAAAGGCGCCAATTTAGTAAAGCTCCAGGTGAGACTTATATTGCGATCTCTTTCGTGTTCAACGTGAGAAACACTGTTAAAAACGTGGAAATTGCGATGAGTTCCCGTGCGTGCCGTTGTCGTCAGATGCAACTTTAACACCGTGTACGTGTCTTCCAGGTTGACTTGTGCCAACGGAACTGCCCTCTAAACCAGTCATTCAACTGGCTTATCGGAACAAGCTTTTGTCACACTTGCGTGCAAGCAAACCAAGACTTTTGGACTGATGAACCCACTCTGCTACCTAAGCTGTCACATGAATTAGCACGACAACTATCTGGGTGGTCTTTACACAATGTGAACGCGGGCCTCTCATGAATATGTCACAAAGATAATACCCCAAGGTTAGTAGCATTGTTGGGTGGTGAAAGTAAGAAAGTGTGGGTGGCTAGGGGAATTGAGCAGTAAGCCGGCTGGCGCCACAGCCATCATACCAAATGAAAGCACATCAATACCGTCAGGTTCAGATGCACTTGTGTGTATGTGTGCCCGTCAACACAATTCAATGGAAAACAAAAGGTAGCATGTACAAAACATTCGACAGACAAATCAACAAACAATGAAGTCGTTCAATCGCTAAGTGTGGCCGTGGAGAACCAAAACATCAAACCGACTAAGAGAGCCCTAGTTCTAAATTGATAGTTTCTCATGTGTGAAGCTTTCCATATGTTAGCGAGGCAAAAACAATTGAAAATCGATTTTGCTCATCTATAACCGTCAAGCAAATGTCAAACCTGGCTTGAGCACCACAGTATCGCTTCGGAAGATATAAAAACGATTACCGATTGTGAAAGAGTCGACCATACTGTCCCGACTATTCCTGGATATGATCTTTTCATCGCTCGTTTTATGTACTGATAAATCAGGGGTTACAAACGGTTATATACGGCTCGCAAACAGTTGTCGTCACAACATGTATCCCCCAAGCTCAGTCAGTTTATTTGCCGATAAGCTAACGATTGGACTCACAAAAGTGTTGTTTCTGAAGACGTCTATGCGTACAAAGATTAATACTTTGTCATAGATCTGGTTATATCTGGGTTTTTTGTTTGGTGTTCTTACCTCCTGGAGTTGTACACAATTGTAGGGAGAGCTTAAATCGATACAGAACTGAACTACTTGTCAACGATTTTCTCATCACATTATTTTTGGACCGACATTGGGGACAGTAAAAGTTATCAGCACTGTTAACGCATGATCTAGTTCCTTTGTAAATCACCCGTTATTATTATTGTTATTATTATTATTATTATTATTATTATTATTATTACCGCTACCCATACTTCTACTCATTGTTCATGAGAATCAACTGATTTGTCTCGCTCTCCTCTTCTACTGGTACCACGACAGATTGTTTTAATAATTGAATTAAATAATCTTTCCTCCACTGGTTTTCCCCCATAAATTCCGTTCACATGCAACGGGCCATTCACATCAGGTATCTATCCCTGCGCGGAAGAACTTTGAAACGCCACATACCACCTTTTTGTTTTTCGACTTTCTTATAACCTTTCTCCTTCCAAGCAGATAATCGATAAACTGGTCGCACTCTGAATGGTTCACTTATCTCTATGACACAGAAAGCCCACTGAACCATGGGATTTATCCGCTCTACTCTACGTTGTTTTTTATTATTACAATTAATGACAAGAAAAGCAAAATAAGCGTAAAAGAAGGTTTTTGGATACTTCTGTTCTTCCTGATAAATTTGTCATTTACTGTTTCCTATCAAAACCTGACAGATGAAAATGAAATTCCGTCCAACGGTCCCAGTTCCTAACTTACAACGGGCTGTATCCAGGATAGAACCGGGGAAGTGGAGAACGAAAACAAACACTATTAGGAGAGTAAAATAGAAATATGTCATGGTAACTAGATGCATAAATGTCAGTGTCTGGTAATTTGCCCATGTCATTTAATTTAGTTGGTATCTGGAGAATGCATTTCCGGGAATCTTAACCACAGAATCTAACACTTTCTTTAGATCACTCTCGCTAGAGTTGCCACAAGTTCACCTATAATGGTCAAGCTAGAGGTCGTTTGTCCTGACAAAACTTTCCATTATCAGTATATCTGTAAATAAATCAACCTCAAATCACTTGCAACTTAATGATGTCTCAATCAGATTCATGTTGAATGTGATCTGTTGACTGAGCGTGTTGCTTCACTCTACTATGTCAGAGTTGGTCATTAACTTACTTTGACAGGTTTGTGGACTACCAAGAACAAATGGCCTGATGATTACAAGATAACCACTAGGCATTTTGTGTGCAAATGCCAGGTTTCTTCTACATTGTATGAAAATTGTGGTGCATTTTGCACGCCATTGGCAAACAAACGGCCGCTGTGCTTATTACGCAACAAGAATGATGTCAAGATTATAATCCGCGAACTTAAGAGGAACTACTATAATGTCTGACCTTCTTGTCACGATATCAGCGACGTTTATCCGTTTGAGAAAGGGCAAACTTACGTACAAGTAAATAAACGCGTGATCATGAGAAAGCTGACAGGAAACGAATCGCGCACAGCTTTGGCAACAACTGAAAGTGGCAAACACCAGATTGACCTCACACACTAATGGGACGAAAAGCTGTGCTGCGGTGGAAGCCACGAAGTAAGGAATTCTGCTCCTCTCCTCAAATGAAACCGAGTTCTGACAGCGTTTCGAAAACCTCTAACTGATTACATCAACGTATTTGGGGTTTGTTAGATAGACAGAGAACTAAATAGATAGACAGACATACGGGGCCAAGTGAACACCCAAATGACTATTCAAAAGAATAAATTTAGAGAGGAAATATTTTTTGTTCGACTTTCAATTCCAAACGGGTGATGTCTTTTTGGTTTGTTAGAAAACGTTTTTGCTTGATCAATGTGATTAATATTGGTCTCCCTGGTGTTTGATTGTTCGAAGTCCACAATTTGAGCTTAAAAGGCTTCCGTACTTATGGTGCATATGAAGAACGGAACGAACAAATAGTTTGCTCTCAAGAATTTCAAAGAATCGCTGTCGAATGGTGAATTTTGTTTCCTGGGAACCCTCAGTTGTGAAACATCTTTCCGCACTGGTTATGTGCAAGGATTGATTAAACAAGCCAGTCTTTCTTGACGTTACCATTTTGCACTCGTTCACTCAGATGTGTATTACCAAAATGTGCCGCATCCTTTGAACCCTATCGATGACAACCACTAAGTAACTGGTGATCACTTTGACCCGTGGCCTTTAAAAGGTGCTTTTGTTCAATTAGTCTTGTCCATTTTACCTATCTCTCCTGGGAGGAAATGCAACAGTAGCAACTAAACTTAATGATTAACTTTTCAGATGAAGCAGTGATTAGGAGCAGTGACATCGCTGTTATGCGCCCTTCTTGTGCTTATTGACGACTGCCTCTAGCTGGAGGTGTAGGATTTCACCCTTCCTCTTCAATCAAAAAGGGTTAATGTCATATTCTACTAGTGTACTCGGGGCTGCTGACTTTATTCCACTGAATGAGAACAGCCCAAACTATGATTTGCTATTCCACAGAAAACTGGAAAGCGGCCTGTTTGCGAACATGAACATGTTAGAAAGAATTTGATAACGACATCCGAAAGAACCGAATGAAGACAGTGCACATAAAGCATAAAGAAGGGGAAAGTTTTCTGTTCATTTCTTATTTGTAAATTTATTGAACTCGAACTCTGATCATGCCGCAGCCAACAATGCATGAAAGCGATGTGGCTGCCCAATTTGCCAAGTGCTTACTTTTATGAGGAATTTTCCTGTATGAAAGTAATTCGGCCTTTGGGCTGCCTCTAATGTTAGCTAATCCGAGGTGTTAGGCATATATGACTCATTTCCTCCAAGTTATGCAACATAAACACATTAATAACTAGCTACGTAACAAATCAGGAAGGCAGATGGTAATGACCATACACTTTTGGCGTGTGAAGTTCAGAGACTCCAATGAATACTAAATCCAGTACCTTAAATAATTCAATACACAATGCTCTCCTTTTGACCATTTCGAGTAAAGATCCGTTTATAAATTCCAAAGGATGATAGTTTGCATGAACTGCAATCATTTAGCAACGGTAATAAGAAATCAAACATTGGGTTTGACACGATTACCAACGCACTGGACAGAAACTCACCGGAGTGCAGAAAACACACGCCTTGCGTGATACTTAATGCCATGCGCAGCAGAACTTTCAGCATCAGTTCATCGGTAGTAGTTAGAGCAGGAGGCAAAACGCGGTCACTCAAAGTTCGCTGCAGAGTGAACACACGTGTGACCGCATCCCGCACTGGGGCTCCTTCTTTGGCGCATGCCTCTTTCGGACAAGTTTTACGGGAATACCATCGGTGGGTGGCCATCAGATCCTGCAGCGAGCCCCAGGGATGCAACTCGCCGATCAGCATGGCTCTCGGTGAGGTAGTGTTCACCAGAGCACGTGGTAAATGCGAATTGGAACAGAGGTGATTAGATCCGGGATACTCGATCCAGTCGACTGCCATCAAACCCTGAATTGTATGGTGCCTTAAGAGCGTGGATCGATGAAGGGAGACTGTACGACGCCATAAACTTTGGGCCAGCCGATTGTCCGGAATGAAAATTTTCGCCAGGACAGATTCTCCCTGCCAAGAAGCTGGAAGGAAGCAAGAAACGGGAAACAAGCGGAATATGAGCATCAGCATCTTCTTTGGAATCGTGTGTGGTGAAGATATTCATAAATAAGTGAGAAAAATCTAAGTATATTTCCCGACAACTGTGTATTATTAGTCATTTTTCTACAGTCAGAAGTTACATATTTGCTAATATTTCTTTTAGCCTTGATTCTCCGACTGAAACACTTTCTGCTGTGAACTTGATTATGATTATAAGAAAGAACATTTCGGTTGGTTTCATCGCTTGTTTCTCGTGCTACCACATCACCATAACTTGATTTTTCCGAGTTCTTGTGCTCAAAGTGTTTTTGGTAAAAGTTAAGGTTGATTACCTGTTTTCACCCCACGTGCGTCTTAGCTTTTGCTGCGACTATCAATAACAATATAGGATAACCATAAACTCCGCTTGGCTGACCAACAGATAGCTAAACTCCGACAGCCAGAAATGTTTCCAGTAAACTTCCAAAAACTCAGATTCTTTTGAGTTTGCACCCCGATACAAATGAAGATATTGTAGTTTTTATGAACAATATCTTAACCACAAGCAGGGAAGCTATTTCTCGTCAGTTAAACTGAAGAGTTGCGATGATCACGAAAACAACGATAGCCGAGAAAAGTTGCTTCGACCGCTTTCCATTTCGCACAATTCTTGTTACCGTATCCTTTCATCTAGTGGCAGGCAACTTATTGGTCTTAGCTGGTGAACAACTTCATTCTCATTCCAAATGCGGCCAAACTTAGAACATCCGGGTTGAATCCTATTCGACCGTTTAGTGTATTTACAACATAGTGAGAATTGCAAAAATGATCACTACCGCTTTCACTTATCCCAACCGATGGATTTCGACGGAAGACAATCGACATAACCAATTGGAGAACGATGGTGCGCCATCAGTTAACCTGAATAGTTCAAAGATGCTCAGGCATCCACTTCTTATGTTATTACAACTCATCTATCACACCGACCACTAGAGAATTTCTTTAGTTCTGTAGTTTTTACAAGTCGTTCGTTATACAACTGATACATGAAACTATGATTAGTTATGGCTCAAATCTTTGTTGACGCTTGTTTCAGTCTGATGATCCACGTAGCACGAGCTATGCAACAGCTAAGATTGCACTAAATATGTCATTTGTCATCCGTGCCAGACTACGACCTTAGTCCGACGAATACACTGTGAACTAAACCAGACAAATTGGGTCGCTTCGGTCTGCTTGATCCGCTTGTGTAAAACTTCCCGCAAGATTGATCTTGCGCTTCCGGTTCAAAAAGCGGAAAATCTTGGACTGCGATCATTCTGACAACGTTTTTCTGCAAAGTAAGAGTAATTTATATCAGTAGTACAAGAATAAGCGCTTCGGACTATTCAGTCAGCGCGCGCTCAAAACACAGGCTTCTAACCATCTTAGAATACAGTCCCTATAAGCTGCCACCTCCTTGATAGTCATCCTCCTTCTTCCCACCTAACTTCACCTCCTTCGAGGATAGAGCGACTAGAAAGCTTCACTGCCCATTTGTTGGTCTAGTTTTCCAGCCTTGTACGTCATCTTACAGAGTTTGACAGGATAATGTCAACACAGACGACAGGAGCATGAACCCGATCGAAAGGAAGTGCTTTTAAACGGGTGAGCGCAAACACAACAGAGGAATAAGCCCGAAGAAACAAGTCAGATATGAGATAATATGTATCATTTTTATCGGAGTAAAACCGAACACCTGATACAAGTAAAAACACAATCAGCAGGACCACTTGAAAAACTCACCGAACCCATTTGTGGCAGGAGTAACTGATAAAATGACAAACTATGAATGTCAGAACCCGATCGATCATGTACCATTTCATTAGACCAAAACATACCGTACGGATTTTTGGGAGATAGCAATCCAACCTAGACATGCACACAGACAGGTTCGCGCAGCTGTAAAACGAAAACAATAATCACTATGCACGCGTACGACGTTGACACAGCAGATTGTTTCGTACAGAAGAAAACGTGAAAAATCATCAGAAGTGACTAAAAACAAGACACCATAATCTCTTGTTAATATGCGTCCTCGTGGAGCACAACTTGCTCAGGTTGATGAACCAAACGCTTCAGTTCATTTCCTTCAGCTATCAACCTCACTCTTCTTCGCTCCGCCTTTGGTTGCCACTTGACAATATCGTCAAGTAGATCGGAAAATAAATAGATACCTAGAGTGAAAAAGAGCCGAAAACAAAGTAATATACGGAAAATGCGAAGGCAAAGAAAGAGGCCCAGTGAAGCCTTCGCTACTGGTCGCGACACCTAGCCGTATCACTCAAAAAGGCGCCTACCAAAAGGCAGAATATCGTTGCTATGACAGAGTCAGGACCGACGAAGTCAAGAAATTAGCGGAGGAAATACAGTAGACACCGAGCCGTGCAAACCTTTCGCTGTAAGAAAACTGGGAGGCCATCAGGTAGGGACTACTCAGACTTATAGAGGAATTTGTATCTTTGAAGGCTGATAGTAGCAGAGATTGACCTCCATGGTGGAAGTCCAAAGTTCGTAAAGCTATGGTCATCCGTAGACAAAGATGGGCGGTGTACAAGTTGCACAAAACCCAACATGAAATAAGATGGAAAGAAACAGAGCTCTAGCGATGCAAAGAGTAGAAAAATATTATTTCCAGCGCAGGTTGGCCGCAGAGGTTTGCACCGACCACAATCGGTTTTTTGCTTACGTGCAATCCCCAAAACAAATGAGAGAAAGCTTAGCAACTTTAGAAGTGGCACAAGAACATCTGCCACTAAGCGCTAAGGACAAGGCTGATACCATTCTGGTGTTTATCCAGAGCATATATTGGCCAGCAGATAATACACGAGAAAAATGGGGGGAAAACAAAGACCTCCAACAAAAGAACTCAGAGTAGACGAAGAAGAGGTGCACACCTAGCTGCAAATTCTGAATAGGAACAAAGAGGCAGAACCAGACGGGATTCGTTCAGCTATCATTCAGCCTCTCGCTGAGGTCTTAAAGGCACCGATGAAGCAGCTGTACGAGACAACTGTTAGGGAGGGAAATGCGCCCGGGGACATGGGGAGGCAATTTTGGTGGGAATAAACAAGACCGGACCCGACACAAAGCTGAAAACTACAGGCCAGTGAGGATGACTTCAGTACTCTGTAAGTGTTTGGAGCGAATAGTTAGGAAACAGACTTCTAGGCACCTGGTTCAAAATAACTTCAAATCAAGTACGCAGCACAAGTTTGTGGCAAGACAGTTGTGTCCAACGGATTTTTTTGCTGTTTTCTGATGAGGTGACCAGGCAGCTGGATGAGGGACAGCTGGTTGTGGTCTGAGACATGGACTTTAGCAAGACGTTTGATTCAGTGAATTACAGGTTCCTAGACGTCAAACTGCAGTCTATAGAAATTGTCTAGAAGGCAGTGCAGTAGGTAAATAGCTTTCTGTCAGGGCCAGCATTTAGTGTTAAGGTGGGTAGTCACGTCTTACAAACAGAAGGGGTAACTGGCAGGATGCCACAAGGCTGATTGCTCGACCATCTGCTTTTCCCCGTCTTCATAAATTATCTGGTAGGTGAAATTGGCAACCGTACTTATGTGTTTGCCGATGACTTGAAGACAGCTAGAATAGAGATGGCGGGCAATGTGTTAGCCTTCCAGAACTGATCGTGCAAGTGGGACCGTCCGCTATACCTCGTCAAATGCCAGTACTTGACCGCATATACTGTGACCAGTGGCAGCGGTGTAGGGTCGCTGCAAACAATTTCAAGTAAAAGTTCTGGGCGTAGTGCAAGAGAACATTTTCAAGCCATCAAAGAAGTGCACCGCGGCAGCCAACATGGCCAGGAGGTGATCATTCCAATCAATGAAGCCATAGTTAAGCTGCACCTGGAGTACTGCGTTGAAGCCTGAGTGCCGTATTACCAGAAGAATATAGACTGCCGAGAAAAGGTGCAAAGACTAGCCACAAGGATGGTGGCTGGGCACATGGGAATAGCTACACAGAGCGTCTTTGAGCCCTGGATCTGCTTTTGATGAAAAGGCGTGCGCGGGCACTATATAGAAGCACTTAAGACGGCAAAGGGATTGTCTGCCTCTCTCCGATCCCAGACGGAGGCACAAAGGGACATAGCCTAAGGCTGCAAAGAGAGTACTCAAGCCTTCAACTAAGGGTATATTATCTCTCAACCAGAGTTACACCCTTTTGGAATAAGCTCCCAGATGAGGTCGTAAATACCACGACAGCCAAGGCTTTTAGGAAAGCAGAAGATGAATGTTGGGGGTGGCATACCCCGAAGTATGCTTAAAATGGCGAAAAGTGGATAATAATTACGCCAAACAACTCAACATATTGTTGTCTGCGCTGAATTTTCTGACAGCTCAAAAAATACCTAATCTCAAACAAATCGATTCACAAAACAAGTAGTTCAACTTTGTCGTCGGGGCATTCAGTGTGTATCCCCTATTGTAGACCAAGGTAATCCGTAGTCATCATTATCCCGGACAAGGCAATTATGGTGGATGATTTCACCAATCATTATTCCCCTCTTCTTTCATCTAGACGCGGCATTCTCGCCTTAGGTTTTGTCCAAACAAGCGCGCCAGTGCAGCATGTGGTTAAGCATTATCCACATCATTTTTGCATACAAATCACCGAGGATAGAAAATCACTGTTGCCCGAATTGCTCTGACCTATCCGAAATTCAGGTCTGTGTCAAGTATTTCCGAGTAAAGATAGCCTCTTATTCTTAAGTTATACGTTAGTGAAATCCAGATGTATACGATGGTAAACATCGATTCCTAAATAGTCAAATAGTGATGAGCAAAACACCCAAGTTGAAGCTTTAGTTGACTTACGATTTAGGAATACGAGCTTCAATATATTTCAGAGAAAAAGTACCTAAAGCAAGAGTAACAAAACCTGATAAACACAAGAATAACAATCAAACGTAAAACGCGAAGACCAATAACGTAGTCAACAACGACAAACACTTCGACGCAAAAGAGTAGAAAGCGAGTGTGAATAGCACACTAACTTTGGGAAGTACACATGAGAATTATGATAGAGCTAAAGTAATCTGATCATACCTTATCTCAAAACGGTGTTAGTCGTGCCGTCCCTAATTTCCTACCTGCACAGAGTAACTAACGAAATCGTGTTGTCAATGTAAACAGGTATTTCATCAACTATGTTTCATCATCATATCGGTAAACTTTATTTGCGAACCTTAATTAGTGGAAATGTCATCACTACTGTAGGCAAAATCGTTCAGCCCAGGTAAAAGCAAAAAAGGTCAGGACAGTTCCCCCTAGTCTTCTGAATGGGACTGCCAACAAGAAAGTCTTGGGGGTGATTGGCAGAATTTGTCCTACACTCTTCCGGAAATTGCTCCAGTTAGGGCTATGAAAAATTTCCGTCTCACGCGATACTCGAGAGACAGATGAACGACACAGCTTACTTGTTTGGTTCACTTTTATTTGACCTTTCACCGCCCGCCCCGTCAATCCACTGCCAATCACCCACAGCAGCTTACTGACCTCGTTTTTTATATCTCCATCTTCTCTATGAGAACTTAACTGTGAAGGTGGTATGGTATTGTATCTGGATGACTACGAAATTAGTCCGGAAGCACACGACCGATTTCGGGGTTGTTGCCACTCATCCAGTATGCATACCCGGTATTCTTCTGCTCGATTATTCCTGTACTTGAACACTACACAATTGGTTTATAGCTGTAATCTCATTCGATTCGGGAGGAGCGTGCATAGACGGAGAGTTCGGTTCTAGAGTCACAAGGTGATTCTTGCAGAGTCATCTAGATACAATACAATACTAATTGAAAATCCAATCTTGAGACCACGTGTCTTCTTTCTGAAGTTTTGCTTTGTTAACTGACGAAATAACTTTGGAGGAACCAACTTGTGATTTGAAAATGGACTCTCCGTCCATGCATGTTCCATTCGATTCAAATGAGATTACAGATTATATATATATATATATATATATATATATATATATATATATATATATATATATATATATATATATATATATAGACCTCGTTGAATGTACCAAGGACGTGTGAAAGAACAATAGTGAACCTGTCAGGATTATTTACTTACTTGAAAAATATCAAGGATTTATACCAACAGCCGTTTCTCATTGATTCAACTCCTTTACTGTGCCATAAATCCCGATCTTAATTAGACAGGTTAAATTGAGCATCAAGACACTGGCAAAGATAAACCACGTGATAAGTTGTAGTTGAGTCAGTTGGTGTATTCATGTGTGTTAGATCTACGTCCAGGCAATCATCAGCTGCAAATAATGTGAGACATCTTTCATTCATCAGATGGACAGAAGTTCTGTTTTGTCTTACCAAACGAAGGTCTTGTATTCTGGCTATGTTTTAGCACACAACGGTCGGAAGCAATATAAATCGAAGCTCAGAATAAGAGAATAGAGGGACAATACCAGCAGACGAATTTTGGTTATGATACCTATCACTGGATGGGTGAACGTAATGGGCGCAAATCAGAGAAAGAAAGATCAAAACCGCTGAACAAGCTTTCTACGCTTCTTTTTCCTCAATGTCCAACGCTACTCACATCACTATGCAACGATGAAAATTTCTCTTGCAGTAAATTTCTAAATCGTTGCAATCCGTTACGGTTGAGCACCCGGTCCAGTGACCGAATTTCAGTGCACCATTTTCCATGCTGAACTTTATCACTCGATTGTTTCCCAAAATTGAATGAAGCTGCAGAAAAATCAGTGCTAGTAAACATTGATCTCGGCTGCACAATACACCCGGCCCTTAATAAATAGATTATAATCAACCGTATCGAAGTCGCCGAAAATAAAGTGTGCCAAAATGAAAGACATCTTTCATATATCAGATGACACCACTAAATATCCAATCATCAGACAAAATGCGGTTGCATTAGTAGCATATGCGGTTCATTCAGTTTATCAGTTATTCAGCCAGAGTGGAGTTTGAACCAGCCACGTCGTTCAGCAACATTATTATGTTATTCTTTTGATTGTACAGTACAACTTTGGAAATAAACTACTGTTTGTTTGGCTCTGACTATAAAATTCACACATTACAGCGTATAATTTTACAAATTGTGGGAACAAAATTCATCAGGCTACGTCCGATCCCAGTGTTAGAAACCGGTCGTAAATAGTGATTGGCGAAAACACTCTACTGGCGGGCATCGCTCATAACCAAATCTTAGATACCACAGAATTACCACTTGAATTGCGTCAAAATAAGTATCTCTTAGTCTTTTCAAACACTCCACATTTGACTCACTGGGGGCTGTGATGCGTTCAATGTACACACGCACATCTGCATCAATACGTCTTTTTGGACTTGCCGCGTATTTGTTTACGTACGCATCGTAATGACATTCAGAAAAGCTATAGTATCGGTCACACGACGGTTCGTTTATTGAAGAACAGAGAAACATTTCGATCGGCCCATGCATTATTCATTTTTAACCAGACTATCACCGAAGCACGTCATACGGTAGCGCGGAATCCCGGGGTAACCGATCGGACCAACCAATCGAGACCCACGGGCCAGTGAACAGACGCCCAAATACGTAGAAAGCATCCCGAAGCTGGCAAGAAGAGGACTACCAGATGGGACTCGGCAGGATTTCAGGCAACCAGCAAGATAGCCCGTGTGACGGGCAACCGATCAAGCCATCAACCAGAACAATCGGACCAGCCGAACGGAAATAGTTCGCAAACGAATTAAGCTAATGACCGCAGGCAACTGACCAGAACGCAGCCAAAATGCTCAGGCAGCCGGACGATCAATGTTGGTGCAGCGCGGTCTAGAAAGAGGACTATACAAACTTTTGTACATGTTTCATGGACTTAACTTGTTTGGCCGCCCATATACAGATGTTCCTCACCCGTCTTGCCTTCTTTGCTACAATACTACTCAAAGAACTGTTCTAAAAAACCTATCATATCCCACTTTTAAGCATATGCTGTGGGTTTTGAATTGTGTCTGTTCTGCTTTCACTACCAATAACTCCGTGGTTATTTTGTTTTGAGTTGTATGCTCAATGTTCGAACAAAAACCGCAAAGTAGTATTGTCTCTTCTATATTCATTGAGTATTGCTAGTAGTCGAATCACGATATGGCCTTGATAGATCTAATAACCGGCGTATGAGATGCAACCCCAGTGGACCTGATTTATTTGCAAACTGGAGGCGTTTCGTAGAAAGAGTCAACAAAACCAAGTAAAGTGATTCGAAATCTTACACAATAACAATATGAAATGGCTGAAATTCCCAGTCTCAGGACGGAGGCTGACGGTCTAATTTAC
This sequence comes from Fasciola hepatica, assembly GCA_948099385.1. Lineage (NCBI taxonomy): Eukaryota > Metazoa > Platyhelminthes > Trematoda > Plagiorchiida > Fasciolidae > Fasciola > Fasciola hepatica. The sequence goes on from CANUEZ040000019.1 coordinate 14,070,551, forward strand.
CCCCTAGTAAACCAAGCTGCCTCATAAATGGTAAATGTGAATAAGTCGGAAGTCTTCCCTAATCTTATTATGGTTTTTGGATGAGAAACTATGTTCCGCGAAAAACCAAAGTTCGGCGTGCAACCCGCTAAACTGATAGTGTGATTGTATATTCTTGCTAAATGCTGTGGATACTGTTCTTCTACTGACCGGACAACCGTGGCATAATCTGTGCTATAGAAAATGCTTTTCGCAGCCAAATTTTTCATCCGAATGTTCTGATTGTAGCTCCCATCTCTCTGCATATTCGCTTCAGAAGCGATACAAACCAAGGTGGCAAGGAAAGGACAGTAAATGTGAAAATTTAAGTTGAGGAAGAAAAATGACTCAACAAGTTGATCTTAGTAACCTTGAAATGCAATCGTGCAACCCACTGTTTCAAACCAAGGCACACTTTATAACCTTTCGAATTCAACCCCAAATGTCTATCATATCTAACGTGACAATCCACCGTGGTTCGAGTTATCACGCATTGTGAAATATCATTAATTGACCATTTTATCTTGTCATTTGATCACTCCTACCCGTTCCTCGATGACACACTACTGACGTAAGGACGAAGTGATATGTGTTTGAATAAAGACTACGATTAAACCTACGAACTATTGACCCATCCGTCCAATCGGGATCAAAAGAATCAAATGTTCAATAGAAACGGTGAACTTTTGCATTACCAAACTTCCAAAACCTGGTAATCAGTGATTGAAAAACGTGTTTATTTGGGCTATGCACAACAATATCTTCGTACTTAATCTCCGGTGCCCTACACTCATTCTAAAATACTCACCAGCTACACAGAACCAAATGTGATCCGTCACGGGAAAGTCACCTCATTGTCCCTCGCCTATCGCAGCTAATATGAGTTTCGCCTTCCCGATTCTTCATTTGCGGTTCTTTTACCTTCGGTCTTTCATGGGATTTCTTGTACACCAGTTGTCACTTATATCAGATTATTATCGACATGCATCAAAGCTTTAATTTTCCAATCTCTCTTCTGCTGAAAAACCACTGTTCCTGTCTATCGCTCGCTTTCAATTTACTGTCCCATTCAAAACTACCATCAGTAAACTAGTTTTACTGAGTATTTAACTCTATCACATTCGCCAATTTTAGTTGCATCTTGGACCATAAGGTTTGCCACCGTTATTAAACATATGTGTCGAAATGTCCCCACTACTTTTTACGATTGTTGTTTTCTTTGAGCTGTCTACGAAAAATTTATTACAAAACCATGTTTGAACATGTTTCATTAGGGATACTTTGGCCTCTTCCGTTTTCTTATCTGTACACGATTCTTTGAATCCAGTTGGTTCGGTTCTGGCTGCCTGTAAGCACAGAGACCGATCGAACACGATGGTGCTTTGTACGGCAGTTCATTCGAAAGTAACACCATACAAATCAATTTATCAAAACCGCTTCAACCTTTTCCTGGTTCCACTCGCCAGAAAACAACCCATGTTTTCCTATTAACTGTGTAGTATAAAACGAGAATAAGAACACATTGTCTTGCTTGGAAAAACCCACTATCATTTGAAATGACTGTGACTGTGAGGGAGAAAATTTGACTTCACATGATTTGTTTCTGCCGCTTATTGTGAATTGTCTAACAATATTGGCATAGAACATTCAGAACTATTCCAAGGGTTGTATGTTGAATAAACACCACGGTTTATTTCACGGAAAAAATCACACGCCTATTCGGATCTGCGCAGTAAGTGGTGCATCCAAACACTCCCACCAACAGGTGTCATTTCTTACAAACACTACTCACTAAGAGTTGAAGAAAAAACCAGAGATCCGCCGACTTTCTCGTTCACCACAGAAATTCGCTACAGTTGTGTTTGTGTGTACACGCACACTGACACGTGCGGCACATAGGAAGTTGTATTGATTTGATGCCGTTGAAATCGAATAAACGATGAGAATAATTTGCCTCAGCATCTTAATCACTGACACATATGACAACATTTGTCAGTCATGGCGACGTTATTGTGGTCCTGATGTGAAGAAGAGAGAAAAAACAATGCGAGCTGGAGAAGAAATTAGCTGAGTGATCCAATGATAAAAAAACTATCAGATATTGACTAGAGAATGTCTTGTAGGGAATGACGAAGCTATTGTGTTGCCATATTTGGACTACGTAAGACACATTCAAAGGCAAGGCTGACGCAAACCGGACAGAGCGGAAGAGAGAAAAGTGAACTGAGTCACATTTGTGTACTCACGCACGTAGGTGTGAACGTTTTTGCTTGTAACCAATATTAAAAGAAGGGTCTGTTTCGTTTTTACAGGCGAAAAACTAAGATTATCGAAGTACCGTCAAATAGCTAGGCTTAGAACATCAGAAACAGTGCTAACAACGCTCTCTTCTTTCTTGCTGTTTCATTCACGAGGTGCATCTTCTTTAGTGAGCGGAATCTTTGACCATGGTTTTATGTACATGAGAAATCAGTGACTGATAAGTGACCTTCTGAAGGGACGGTATTCGTGCTGTCAATTTCCTTATAACCTTTCTGAACGTAATCCACTTATTTGAGGATGAAGATGGGAGCGGTAAGATGGACTTCCAGTATAACCTCTCTGTCTTACTCTGTGAACGATGCTCTTGTCACTTCGAAGTGAATACTTGTAATTGCAATGAAAATTAACCGCAGTAGGTCAATCAGATAAGTGGATGATTCTCCGATTTTCGAGTCTGGATCAAAAGGCTTGAGGTTGTCTGGGATACCGTGGTCTTTCCGATATCGAGTTATTGCTCTGCGTTCCTATCACCACTTTCTCACCTTACATGCGCACCAAGACAGACGCCACTCGGGCACATATAAGTGCTTGCTCTGATCAGTAATCAATCAGTCAGTCCGAAAGCATGCGAGTATGTCGAACATGGTTGGTAGTTACCTTCTTTAACTTATCGATCGAGTAAGGATGCCGGTGCCGCCGTCATAGCAGCTTAGTCGTCGGTCGGATGGATATTTGGCTGGTTGTTAGGCTAACAAACAAGCGATCATTCGGTACGACAGCCTACACACACAGTTTACTGGTTCGCTTTCTCTGTCCGCTGTGCCGTTTCGGTTCGGGGTACATGTGCGCTGCGGCATGGATTTGTGCACAATTATGCAAACGTGTGTCTGCGTATGGATGTGCGCGCGTGCGTTCACACCGTCCTGGTTTGTGCGCACAGGTCACTAGGATCCCTGGTCAGCACGTGGGTGTGTTTGTGCAAAATAGGAAATCACGACAGACCATTATTATATAGGGATGTCGCTGTATATACTTGTCTGTCTGTCCTAGGCACTCTACCCACATGCAAACAAACAACAAGCCCGTTATCCCAAAAGTTCAGCCAGTTGTAATGACCTTATTCTCTGTTGTTCTTTTTTGTTTAGTATTTGACAGTCTTCGCATAGACCTCACAGTCTTCCAGTGTGCGAAAAAAACGATTTTCTCCGGTTCTGAGTCTTTCAGTTTGGTGACATTTTATCACCTGTTTGTATCACTAATTGTATCTCTATTTGTTCGGATTCTTGCGTAGACATAAGTCTGCATTTCAGTCAGAAACGATTTGCACTTAGAAGCTTATCAGACTGAAAAGTTGAAAAACTGATCACAGGTCAGAAAGTTGCCTTAGAGGACCAGAAAGAAATTATGACGCGGCTTTCGAAAGTCATGATAAACATGGTGGCCTCGCGTCAGGCACCACTCTGGATCAGAATGCGCAGCCGACAAAGTAGTGATATTTCTTTATCACTGACCAGTTCCATACAAGCAATCTTCTAGATCACAGCTGATCCGCAGGAATGAAAGACGTGAGCAGGAGATTAGTTGAAAAATAATAAGGACAATAGTTTTCTCGAAATCGGTCTAATGACCACAGTTCATAGCTGACTCCAGGGGATCGGACCTTTGACTGAAACAACCTTTCTCAGTTGTGAATTACTGAAAATTCCTCAGTCATTCATTTAGAGCCATTCCGTTGAGATAACCAATAATCACTGCGGAGCAACCAAGAATACAAAAGAGGAATAAACGGCAAGCAAAGATAGAAGTATGGTTTACGAACTGGGTGAAAGTAAGTTTAGACGAAAATGGTTGGAAAATGTTAAACAGTGCAGCTAAAAGTAAACCATTGGTGTATTTTTCTAGTTTCGTGCTTGCGTATGACCGACCACAGTATCCTACAAGACCAAAAAGGGGTGCCATCAACCATAACCTTGAAACTTGGACTGGAGAACCACATGAGGTTCCAGTGAGTCAGGTGTGGTAACGAGCCGGGGGTCAACGGATTGCTTTCTACAATGTTGACCCCTAATCGTGCTTTTTAATAGAAACAGGCCTAAAATCGTTGAGATCGGTGAATACTGGAGGAGACAAAACATCAAAACGGAACTTAGATTGCACATGTCTTTTTGGCCCTTGTTGTGTTATGGGAGTTGTTGGGATAGATACCAAAAGCTGCAACAACCAGTAACCTTGACACTGGGGCATAAAAAATACGACACAGTAGGCGAGCTCCGCATTGGTCGGTTGTGATAGCAAACTTTGCAACAGCTAGGCTATCTATCAACGCACTTGGCTAGAGACCGTAAAACTCAAATCCCAATACTTGGGGTCAGTAAAAGGTGGTGTATACTTCTTGAGTCTTATCAACCAAGTGAGGCTATCGTGCAGATTCACCCATCGATTGTTAGATTCTAGCGATCGCTAAGCCGTCGCCGACGTTTATTTAGTGAATACGGCCTAGGGCACGGTAACCAAACCTTTCCAGCGCACCCACACCGCATAAGCTCACACCTGTTCCCGTGGCTTGCACAGAGCGATCGGGCCTCGTAACTGGGCCCGAAAATTCACGTGATATGACCTTGCGCAGTGTGAGCGTGTCGGGAGTGTTTGGTCACTGTACTGTAGGCCATGATAGTTGGGTGGTCGGCCTTTCCTACTAAATGAACCCCAGTGGCCAATAAACTACACGAAAACCTGTAGATCATGTGACCCCAGGGGTGATTGCGTTAGGACCGTAAGCACAACGAACAAAAACCTTGCATATGCTGTAATTGGAGACTTCAGGTTTTATTAACTGTTTAACACCAGCTTGCTCAACAACCTAGAACGGACTTCACTATTGATTTCTCATTCACCACAGTGAGATCTTTCTCTTCGTAAACAACGACGCGTCAAATTTAGTCTGATGGAAACCGCGATAGGATTATCACTATTAAATAACTTTCTTTAACTATGCAATAGTGGTACAATATTTCAGGAGGGGGGTCGCGACCGACTGGAGGCTGCCTATTGAGGAATGACCGGCGGCAGAAGCAGGGTTCGAGCCCGGTTTAAAACCCGACATGACGACCGTTTGACCGCTACCGGTCAGTCATAAAATAGTGTAACTCATTATTTTCCCAATGATCCCGAGCGTGTTGGTTCCACGTATATCACCAAAACTTCGTTGTAGTGTTTCTATTCGCATCTGAAACTACCGGGGACCGTGTGTTACAGTATGTACTGCTTTAATCGGAATTAGAACCATATCTCGCAGAGAAGCACATTTAACAGGAGAAGTGAAATTAGAATGATCAACGGACAACCGATTCGACTGATGAAGAGCAGAGCAGCTTATCACCGAGCACGTTTCCAGATTGCGGATAGAGGAATGGCTAAGATTAGGACGAACAAAGAGTCATGGACGAGCAGGGGCAGTGCTCGAGGGTGTGGGGGATTTTTCATCTGGCAAAAATCTGTCTTTTAAAACGCCACGTTTATCTGAGGACAACACGGTGACGTGATGAATGTGATCCATAAATAGAGCCGTTGCACCTTGGGCCGCACACCCAGCAATGTAATTCAAGGGAGGTGTATGCACCTTTGCTGGCTACCAGTTCGTCTGAAACATCCTTGCTGCTTTACAGGCCGCACTCGGCTGTGCAGAGACTAGAGATGCATCCTCGAACAAAAAGGCCGAACGAGATTCTGTCAATCATCTTCCTACTATGGACTGGGCGGCCGAGTAATATAACAGCCCGCAATACCTCAAGTAGTTCACATAGGTTACAATTATTTTGCGAATGTTATTCATATTTCCCTCCACATTACCTCTTACTGTATTTGTGGTGTTCGCACCACGCCTGACTCCGGACCTGGCGTATAACAGTAATAATAATAACAATGATAATAATATTAAGTAGACCCAAGCTTGACTAATCCTCGTACGTGGCAAATGATGAACCCCTTACTGACCCCAATTAGTCATAAGTTGTTCGGGTTAGCAGTAGCTCTGAAAGAGTAACGGAAATCAGGCTAGTGGATGATAGACTCCAAAGTTTCATAATAAGGTTACCTTATTCGTTGGTAAAAACAATCGCTGAATTTTAAGTTATACCCGTATTATTCTCATCATCACAAGAAAAGCTCCTATCCGTCGAATGGATTGGCACCTAATAAGGAGATTAGAAACAATTAACAAAAGGATTCATAGAAAATGCGGGAACACCAAAGAGCACGAGACAACAAAAAGTACAGTTAAGTAGATCGGGCATAATAATGAGCTGTGTGACAGCTGCACTACAAACAAATGAACTAAGTGAATCTACAGTTTTCACCTTCAGAACAAATGGTTCGCTAGAGTTTTGTAGATACTTTGATTCGTTAATACAAACCGGAAGAATTTGTGAAATTCAGTTTGGCAGACTAGACTGATGTTGAATTGATCAGAATGCTCAGAGTGGTCATCCGCCTGAATGAGGGTCAAACCCAAGCACGAGTACCACCCCCGTTTTATTCATGATACAACCACCGTGCAATCTTTCGTGAAGATGGGATGGAAGGGGCAGTTCCGACCAAAGGATACTGGGGGTTACAACTTAGAGAGTTCAAAAATCAAGAACCCCGGATAATTTACTCTGTGCTGAGGATCATTTGATTTCCTTTGAGAAATTTAAAGTACCGGGTTCTTTTTATCCAGTTCATAAAAACAAAAAGAAGACAGTATCCGATATGGAAGTATTTGGTTTACTCTTGCCGATCGCTAGAGTAAAAGTGCCACTTTATATGTGGTATAACACTAGAATAATAGTAGAATTCACGAAATGATATGTTTCACTTTCGCGATCGATAAGAGCAAAAGAAATACTTGCATCTCGAGACACATATTTTTTGTTTGACTTTTTCCGGTTAGATAAGTTGTAGATGACATCTAATGAAAGTGGGAACAACGGTGTCCAGTGCGCCCACCGTACAATATGAACGTGGTTCATTGTGTTGTGAATGCCTAACACCTCGATCAGAACTGATCGAATTATGGGAACCACGCAGTTGGAAGCGGGATAGTCAATGGGAGAAACTTTCTTTTCTGATCAGCATAGAAAGTAATAACACAGGTTCAGGTTAGATATGTATTTCTCTTATACATGGTAGTCATTTCGGCACTCGGTTTCAGCAACTTATATAATGATTCTAATTACATGAACTGACAGAGGACATGATAAGGGTATTGTTTGTTTTGGTATATTTTAAGCGTACCACGAATAAACTCATCAGTAAATCTTACAGTTATGTCTTTGATAAACATTCGGAAAAGTACATCGTGCATAGAATTTTGTCAATAAAAGAATTGCTGGCCAAAACAACTATGGCATTCAAAGTGGCCCAAAGAAGTGTGAATATCACTAAGAAATCGAACAACTTTTTTGCAAACGCCTGTTGTTATGACGAAACAGAAATCACAGATTTTCACGAGGATGGGAGCCTCAGATTTGGACGAATGGAGTGACCGCAACCAACCCAATCGATTTGCGTAAAAAGTAGGGCGCTCAGTTCATATCGCTTGTTTACTTAATCATCTACCTCACTTTATTCATCACTAAAAACCAATCTCGTTTCAGTATACTGTAAAGTTATACAGAACTCATCACAGACGAATTACGATCAAACTGTCTGAAGAGCAACCTTGTCTGAGGTTCTCGACCGGAGACAATTCCAAGACGAGTCTTAGCATTGGTCCACGAGAAAACAGAACAATCAAGAAAATCGGGAATACTACTCTGCATATTACCGAGCCCCGTGTCTCCACACTTATTTTCTACTATTACGACTGAGAAACCACTCTTGAAAGTTCATAAAACGTGACACTGACAGATTGCTCGAAACTTTCGGGGAAAATCGATAATCTTTTGCTGTTCTTTCAGGTATCTGCACAGTTCATAACAAACTTTGCGAGCCTATTTTGTTTTGTGGTTTCTATGCACACTATGTGAAGGCAATCACACTCTCGGAAAGCATGCGGTGAGTCTAAGTAAAGAACCTTACATCCATTTAAAATTTTATGCGTGTATGCCAGTTCGATAAAAATGATGTCAATTTTATTTTGAAAATTTCCGTTTTTAGCCAAGCATTAACGATCGTTCATTGAACAGAGGTTAAGTAGTGATGAAAATAGATATGCGTCTCCGAAGAATCGATGCCACGCGTTTGACTGCGTAAAGATATAGTCTCTATCAAAACTCAGTCTCAATTGCACGTAAGGTATTACACAGAAACATTTCCGACCGATGGGAACTAAAAGAATTATGTAAGTCCTGGGAATTCATGAATCACGAACAATGTCTGTGGGCTAAAGTGTGACTGGATAGTCATCAAAGTTGGTGTTGTGTAGTTAGGAAAGATAGGAGAGGAAATGTGGTTGTTCCGCGGTTGGGAAAAGGACCAGTGAAACAACGAACACGGGTTTTGGGGATCATTCGCTTATTTGCTGATATCCATGGCTAGGCTGGAAAACAGGAAAACTCAGTGATACGATAGAGAGTCTACTAATCTACTGTCCATACGTAGAGGATATTTTTGTTCTAACTGAAAGTCAAACACGGTTGGAGTCACTGGTGGAGGAGTTCAATCAGGCACATAATGTGATTGACTTTACGTCGGAATTAGAAGAAAAGAACACCTTCCATATTCTAGATGTACTCCTTTTAAGAGGTGACGATGGAAAATTGCTCCGTCGCGTATATCGCAAACAAACGCGGACAGACCAGTACACCACTTTCGCCAGCTTTAGTACCCATTGGGCCGAAAGTAACCTTATTCGCTCCCTCGCAGCCCGTGTGCGAACGATTTACTCGGATGAGGACAGTGAAAAAATTAAACATTCTAAAGCAAAACGCCATTGGATAACGGATGCCCCTAACACTTTATTTAGAAGAACACAGCAGAAACGGCAACGAGATAGACTTTAGTAACCGGTAAGAAGAAAGAGTTATACATTCAACTCCCTTTTAAAGGAGATGGCAAAAGTGAGTTACTAATAAGTAACTTGGAAAAGGCAACCACTCGCATCTTTCCCGTTGCCACACTACGTGCCAGTTTCACCAGCTGACAAGCTATCTCAACGAACCTAGAAGACAATCAACCTGTCCTCACCTCATCCGTGCTAATCTATTCGTTTTGTTCTCATGTTCGGCAGGTAGAAGGACACGGCAAGTAGCACAAAGGATCGAAGAGCACAAACAAGCTTGGCTGAAGACGAGAAACAGAAAATCCATTATCAGTGCAATGTTGACGCACCTTGCAGACATTGGACATCAAGTAAATGGTGTCGCGTTCCAAATAGTCTACAGAGACCCTACAAACTCGCCAAAATTCGTTTGAAAACAACATCTAGCTTCGGCAGAGGCTGTGATGGTCAGATTACTCAATCCATCGGTTTGTTCTCAAAAAACTTTTTCGTTAGAGTACTCAAACTGCCCTAGTCGCGATCCCAGACCGACCCTAGAACTCAGTGTGACACTGTGAAGGTGGTATGGTATTGTATCTGGATGACTACGAAATTAGTCCGGAAGCACACGACCGATTTTGGGGTTGTTGCCACTCATCCAGTATGCATACCCGGTATTCTTCTGCTCGATTATCCCTGTACTTGAACACTACACAATTGGTCTATAGCTGTAATCTCATTCGATTCGGGAGGAGCGTGCATAGACGGAGAGTTCGGTTCTAGAGTCACAAGGTGATTCTTGCAGAGTCATCTAGATACAATACAATACTAATTGAAAATCCAATCTTGAGACCACGTGTCTTCTTTCTGAAGTTTTGCTTTGTTAACTGACGAAATAACTTTAGAGGAACCAACTTGTGATTTGAAAATGGACTCCCCGTCCATGCATGTTCCATTCGATTAAAATGAGAATACAACCATAAATCGTAAAATATCCTCCGACTGAAGTTTTGTAGTTAACAACAATAAACCTCTATTTATGAAGGGGACTAAAATATTATTGCAATGTTCCTTATTTTTCGGAAACTCTGCTACAACATATCTTTGCATCCGGCGATCTTACTTTTTCTTAATGAAGTAAATCTCGTATATGAGTAAGATTCATACCAATCGCAGGACGCCAAGGGCACCAATTACCTACACCTTCAGTACACAGTAAGATTGACTGTTTCTGCGAAAATATCGATTATTTACGCCTTCTTTTGATTTGCCTTCATCGGGTCTCTCCTGTAGCTTTTCCTGATATTTTGTTGCATAAACTTATGTCTAGTTTGTGATTCCGAAGTAAACTCACGGGTCCAATGGAGATAAACATCTGAGTGGAGGGAAATGTTACTGGTGCTTGAAAACTTTTGAGTCATGCAAGTAGTTATTACGAAGACCATAAATCTAATATGATTTCAAATGAGTAGATTGTAACCACTAAGCATATCTGTGTTTACATCATTTGAGAGCAGCTAGTGTACTTTCTGAAACGCAGTACATCAAACATTTTCTACAGTAAAATTGGGCGTAGAGTACCAAAAAATGGGGGCTGTGTTTATTGCGGGACAAGCCTTTTCTTTTTTGATCAAGAATACTCCCAGTAAAAGGAAAACTAACTGTGGTGGTCTAGTGGTTTAAAGCATTTTTGCCACTTCGGAAATCACAGGTTTCCGTCCTTGCCATCGCCGGTCACTTTGGTAGTAAATAGCAATCCACTGTCGCCCGGCCAGTCACCAAACCTGACCTGTTAAGACCTTGTGTCGTCCTTCAATCTAAGTCTCATATTCTGGTTTCCAGCTACCCCTAATACTGCAGTGGGCATGTTAGGCCTTGAGGTATACCTCTTCCACTACACCCATGCGAAAGCATATAATGAAAAAAAACTTCAATGAGGGATTGCAATGTGACGAGTGCTAAGTTAATGATTAAGGAAAGTAAAAGGGTCTGACAGTTATACTGATAGATCGGTAATTGAAAACAAGTCACTGGAGGATATAAATTGTTGAGCTCCGCTTGCACCACTTATGATGTCTCTTAAAGTGGATTAAAAAGCAATGTACTAATCTTTAAGACGTCGCAAAAGGGCAACACAAAATCTATTTTCACAAGAGAAAAACTGCTACTCAATCAGACTAATTGCTTGATGACACGTGGGTCTCTTAATTTGAACTTAATTATTAGATACACTGAGAAGAGTAATTCATTGTCAATGGAAAAGTGATCCGGAAATCACAGACTGACCGTTACCGGCATTCTGGTTTTGTTCAAAGGAGTTTTATTGTTAATTCTGTCATCGTCTTATGCTTCTGGCAGTGAAAATCAGTTCAATCCAATGAACAAATGGTTCAATTTCTGGAAAATTTGCATGGAAAAAATCACGCGAACGGGTGCCATCGAAGTTCAATGAATAGTATATTAGACATTCAAGGGAATAAACAGTCCTTTTTTGATTTTATGGAGTTGGTAATCTCACTCGCTACAAGACCTACGATGAAACAGCGTGCATCAGATGAAGATTAGATCTAAATACTCGAGAACGAGATTAACAATTTAAGATGATGGTACGGTACCACTACATATTTACCTGAGTCAAGTACAGTTGAAATGCATTGGGATGTTCAACAACAGATGATGAGAAAAGTGGATGAGCAACAATTTAAGTGCATTCGTGAAACGCTTGCCTATCTAATGTGAGATAATCGCTTGAGTCATTTTAGGTTTGCGCTATGTTTCTTTGGTCCTGATGGTATCCGTGTAGTTACTTTTCCAAGCACTTAATAATAACTAATCGTTGATATCTATTACGGTGAGCCTCTGCCGCCAGTCGAGGATTTACTTACATCTGTTAACAGTGAACGTTTTAGTCGGTATACTAATAAGGGTGCTGTAGAAAGTAGTTGTTCTTTGTGTGAAGTTTGTGCTTCTGATCCATAATCAAAACCTGATTTCCGCAAAGGTGCCGTCAGGTAGTCCACCGAAAAAACAAAAAACACCATGGTTATATCGAAATGATGTTTAGGTACTGTGCGATACCACAAACGTCGTTGTTAGCCTCGATATGCTAAAGCCAAAAAAGGCTATCAGTATGCTATTTGGCATGTCATTTAAAAAGTAATTATCAGTTCTACTAAACTGATGTAAATAAATAGATGGTGAGCCATTATCTTGCTGGAGGTGAGCGTTGTTACTAGATAATACCGGAGTCACTCAGAATCTCGAAATTGCTTCAAAGTATAGATTGATAATATTTTCTCCTACGGCAATCAAAAACGACAGCTCCTAAATAATCATCCTCTTGAAATGTTGGATTTCGGTAAGTGGTGGTCAAGGAAGAGGTTAACGCTGCCGACTAGACTGCCTGAAGTTCACAAATTAATACTATCTACTGATTTCCATTTCCTTTTTTAATTAAGCAACGATTCGCTTCTGTTCTCAAAAGTTCGTGTGAAAGCGAGGTGGATCAGGCAGAAAAATTATCTAAATCTAAAGGAAGTAAAGTTCATGAATATATCTATAAAGACGTTTGGGACAGACAGCTAGGTGCTAACTTACCGGGTTCTGCTGGCATATATTCATGAGCTTATTGTGTATCTATTTCGATGGATTACAACGGGGTTGCCCTTGGCCAAATGAAAAACTTCATCATCTTTGTCTTTTGGGTCTCGCTGAGCTCTAATCAGTAGTGTTAAACACTTTTTCAATCGTTAAAAATTGCACAGTGTCTTCAGTACCAGTTCTGCAAGAATAATATACGTGCATGGGTTTGACTCTAATCGTCCTTATTTAATAAGTGGCACTTTAATAGTCACGGACAAGTACAAACTGGGGAAATCGTACTAGTTATTTGAAAAAATAACCTTTGATGCCAAACTTAAGTGCAATTAATATTCCAACTTCAGAAAACAATGCCACTTCCTGTGTTAAAGTCAATAAATATGCTGGAATTATTAAACACACTGAGAAACCTAGTCACTGCCTTCACCAGATAAAAATTGAATAATTTTCTAAAGAACATATAGATGGCAGCTGTGGGGTACTTTCATTCCGTGGCTTTTTGGAAGAAGAACCGCTCGATTTGATTCTAATCCTATTTGTTACGGTAATTTGTCCTCCAATTAAAACGCTCTATTTTATCCTAAGAACCTAGTATTTTTGGTCTGTTCGTACTGAAATTCAACTTCCCACATTTGTTTAACACAGCTTCAAATAACCGAATGTTTACTGCCAAGCGCGGTGGCTATTTGACCGTTGCTGGCGTGCGCTATACGTGCACTTTATCAATGAACGCTAACCAATCCCTCTCCCCCTATCGATAGTGCTCTACTTCTCACGGGTTGTGAGAAACATTGCCTTGGCGATCGTAGTGGCTTAGTGCGGAGCATCACAGTGACAGACAGGTAGTCAACCCATAATGAGAAGGACTGGCCAACTCGCATAATAAGGAAACAGCTTGGTAAATTATAACCGACCTTACGTGATTACCAGTTGCTGGCCAATTGCCGTCAAAAGATAACCTATTGCTGCACGATTTCTTGGTGATTTAAGAATGGGAATGAAATTTACTATCAGTGTAGTGTTAACGCTTTGGGCGATCATTACCATAAGAAACTGGTTAAATCAACCTGGAATTTACTCAATTCAGTTTTCAGCTTATTCAACCACTAATCTCGCACCTCCTTGCTCTGATTTCGGTTGCTATCTTCCAGCAGCATCGAGCAAAGGACAGAAAGAACGGAAGTATAAGGTGGATAGGATACAGAAAATCAAAGAAATGGGTGAAAATCACGAGGACAGAGAAAGACTTCTAGTTCAGTTACGCCACTGGCCGCGACACCTAGCCATATCACTCAATGATTCCAACCTTTTAGTAGGCGGGTCACGTGGACAAAAACCTGGAAGTCTTGCACGCCCTACTTAATCAAGTCCACTGGTCAGGATTTTTTTGCCTTTGGGATTTGCCTGGTAGAATTCTTTAGCTTTGTTGGTTATGGTTCACGTGATTCGCTTCCTGGATGACTGAAGACCATATATGATACGGATGGGGGCTACGGTCAACGGCATACTTTCATTTGAGATATTTTTCGTCTGTATTATTTTTCTTCCACTTATTCTAGTTGGTCACTTGCTTCTCACGCCTCACCTTATTTTGATTCCGACTGGGTTACACAGTAAAGTTGCGGCTAGAACCAAAGCAGAGCAAACCATCTTCAAGGAATGAGTAACATTGTAATTGATTAAATTGTAGTGAACTGGTTGAACAGGATTTTGGCTGAACTGGTGACGGATGAATTACGAGAACTCCACTGGTCACTCTCGTGTTGTGTTGCGGCTCGATATGTGTTTACTTGCTCTGTTGGTCATACATCAGTACCACGGGATTTGGTTGGCAATAACTTCGGGTGCGAACGAAAGACGTGTATGGAGGCCCAAAATGTCTTTTCTCTCAAAAACCTTTTTCGTAACATTAACGCTGAAATAGCCCGATTCACATAGTTTTGAGAGAAGTTAAAGAAATTGTGACTGAACTGGTCACTTGATGTAAACGGTGTTGAGATTCGTCTGCAATAAGTCATGAATGTTGCGTATCTCATAGGGTTCCTCTTGTTTGGAGCATTTTTCAAGGTGTAAGTTTATTACTAAAATGAATGAAGTGCCTTAAATGGAAAATGTACGACACTTCAAGTTACACCGTAAGAACAGGTAAACTACCTTCTAGACAAGTTACTTTCTAAGACTCAAAAACGCTTGTTTCCTAATCACGGAAAAGTTTTCTAGAAAATCCCAAAAGCTTTAAAATTTTCCAATTTACCAGGAGGTACCCGATGCAGTAATCTCTTGACAATAACATATATAAATATACGCGATGTGGATCTAGTACAGATAACGTGCTAAAGAGACTACGATGCAGTATGAAAACAATTTTGGATAGAGGACACTTATAACCGAGCCTCAAATTTTCCCTTTATTTTCAGCCTAAACAACTACATGTAAGTTGTCCAAAAGCAAATAGAATATTTGGGTGCAACCACGTGAGCTCCGCAAACTTAAGCTTTATAAAACATTTTACTGAGGTGCAGAATAATTAGTAACACTGCTTTTGACAGATATTATTAGTGGATAATCCAAATCAACCGAGGAAAAGCACGTTCAAAGATTCGCTTGGGGACGGACTTACCTAACCATACATCCGAAAATCTCCCACTCCCAATAAGCTTTCGTAGGTTTACTTGGCTGCTGATGGTTTCTTGATTTAATCGCATGGTTCGGTATTGGTTTGAAGGTTGAATCTCTGTGAAACTCTCAGCATTTTGAGTTGAGTTTGTCGACGCAGTCTGATAGGTAGTTCCACTACCGAGAGTCTGGTGATTGGCTCTTGCAGGATCGCAATAATTACTCAACATGTTGGTTTCTTTTGCTCTCTTTCCCGCATGAGTTTCGTCAACGTACACAATATTAGATTTCCTTGTTTTCTTTTGTACTATGACGGCATGTAAAGCCTTTGGCTGTCTGCGGCAGTTGTACACTATGCAAACGGCGGTCAGAGTAGAGAATAGTATTACTGCCACAATGCTGAAGCTGATAACCAAAATGAAATAGAATAGTTTAGTTCCTGCTGGTTGGAGTTTCTCTTCTGAATCCCTAACCATCTTTGTACTTCTATTCACCGTAATTCCGCCACTAAGTAACTGAGGACCAAGGTTGAGTCCAGGATCAAGATACTTCTTCTTTTTTATTTCGGCCCCTCGAAAAAGCTTCTGGTTCTTTAGCGCTGTACGAATAGCTTCCTCATTAGATGAATGATGAAAAAATTCCGGTGTTAAATTTGCATTACAGAAGTCGCTAGAGTTGCAACAGGCAATCGTTTTCGGAACAAGATGTTTTACAAGGTGGCCATTACAGGCAAAAGTAATTTTCTGATCCGAAGAAAGACATCCATAGCGAACCCGAATGAATTTGTTAACATTTATCTGGTTTTCCTTGGAGTCACCAGTTGAGTCTGAGAGTAAATCACCCGAGCTAACATCAGGGCTTTTGTTCTTTTCAGAGTTTTTGATGAATCTGCGCATTCTTAGCGTGTTACCAGCAGACCCAATGCTTATGTCCTTTGCAGTATAACAACGGCCTTCGGAAACCGTGACGCAAAATCCCATTGGCCCGGCGTAGGCAAACATGTTTGAGAGATTCAAGGGCAAGGCATTCATGACACATTGATTATTATCATTGCACAGACAAGCAAGAGTTTCCTTGGTTGCAGATTCTCCGAAGATCTCCTTTTTGAACTCTACTGCTGTGCAGTATATCGAGAATATCATCAGAAATTGCAATCCGTGAATCATCGAATGAATCCATTTACTGGAGGTAAACTGCACCAAAAACCAATCACGCACTGCCATTTTTTCTGGAGTACAAGTGTGTTTCTGTTGATTTCATGCAGTGCTTCACGTAATTAAACATCGCATAAATAAGAATAACACGACAGAACCACCACAGCGACCCGACCGTAGAACGCGGTATTAGGCGATTGCGCTCATTCGTCCTTCACGTGATTGAGTGAAACAAATTAAAGGTATTGTCTGAAATCGGTTTGAAATAGGAGGTATACCCGACAGTGAGATACAGTCACTCTTAGTGAGGATGAAACGACCTGTGTAGCTCCAACGTGCATTATTCTGCTTCAAATTTGAGAAATGAGTTACTTCGTCCACTGATCAGATCAGATCGGATCAGATCAGATCAGAGGGCAGGCCTGGCAGCCAGTGCAATGGCAGCCCAAAAGGGAGAGGAAGAAAAGGAAGGCTGAACCGGACTAAAATACCACAACTAAGCCCAAGTTTCCGACTCGCGGATAGTTCGGAGATGCATGTGTCCACACCGCCTCCGTCTCCCCCTTGAACACTGCCGCGGTGTTCACTTCCATCACCGCTTCAAGAAGTTTACTTCAGTTTTTAGCTACCCTACCAGTAAACGGCTGGGCTCTGATGGTTCTGTTGGCTCTCGGGTTGATTGGTTTCATCTGGCTTCCACGAAGAGCAGAGATTCCGTCGCTCGTAGACAGCTGCTTGTTCGTGGATGACAACCCATTTAGTTGCTTCATTGTTTCGATCCGTCCCCCCAGCGCTCTCCTGGGCTTCAGCGAGAACAACCCAAGCTCTACTAGCCTGTCCTTGTACTGCAGACCCCGTAGCCTGAATGCCTTTCTCGTGGAAATTCCCTGAACCTTCTCCAGAGAGAGGGTGTCCCTCACTAACTACGGATCCCAGGATTGGACTACATACTCCGAGTGGGATCGGACAAGGGTCGTATAAGTTGGCAGCAGCACCCTAGGGTCTCTTGAGTTGAGCCTTCTGCTCAACTGGTACGTGGCTCTACCTGCCTAGTTAGCAACCTGCAGAAACTGTACAGAGGGCCTAAAGTCAACTGAAATGATCGTGCCCAAGTCCCTGACCTTGCTTTTCTGGGCCAGTGGTTCCGGGTTGTCCGGGTTCAGGTACCACATTCCGCTGGTGCCCTAGGCTACCAGGTGTGGGCATTTTTCCAGGTTTAGAGGCAAGTCCCATGCTACTGACCACTAGTAGAGGGTGTCTCGGTCCGCCCGAACCTTGTTAGATTCTGGGCATCCAGGATACTTTACACCATCTGCGAGCATGAAACAGGGCTATCTTATAGTCTGCTATAATTCGTTCACGTACACCAGGAACGGTACGGGATGCGGTACCGATCCCTGAGGGACCCCACTAGATGCCGTCGTCATCGAGGACTTCGTGTTCTCAACTTTGACGTAGAACCCGCGTCAGCTAGGTGGGCTTTTGACCGTTCCAATAGCCCCTAAACAACTCCCATCCTCCCCCAGCTTACGCATACACCACATGTGGTTCACACTATCAAATGCATTACGAAAGTCCGGATAGCACACTTCTACTTTCTCTCACTGGTCCAACCATTTCGTTGTCTCATCAAAAAAGCTTGGCAAGTTTCCGAGGCAGGACTTGCTTTCCCTAAAGCCGTGCTGTTATTCGGCGACTAGGTTGTTTTCCACTAGGTGATTTACCGAAGTATTTCCGATTATTTATCCGTAACTTTTAGTACCGCTGAAAGCAGGCTGGGAGGCCTGTAGTTCATCACCTGATCGCTTGAACTTCCTTCTTATATCGGCACGGCTTCTTCCGTTTTCCGTTCACTGGGTAGCTCAGTCTTCCTGAGAGACTTGTTGAACAGTGTGGATGAGGGTCCTGCCAGTGTCTGAGCCAGCGGTCTGAGGATCGCTGGATAGATTCCATCTGGTCCCGGAGCGTGCCCTGTATCGAGGGAGTCCAATACCAACCGCACACCTTCTGGGGCTACTTCCATTTCTTCAGTTGGTGCAGTCCTGGGCCACCCTAGGGTCGGCAGCTGTCTCCCCCCATCAAGTCTGTGGACCTCCTCGAAGTATTCTCGGAAAGCTTTCGCTTCCTGTTCATTATTCTCCTCCTAGCTTCCGTTCCCCATTTTCAACCCCCCAAAGGTCACCCGCATATTCGCCTTAGCCTGGACGTAGTCAGCTGACACCCTCGGGTGTTCCTTGGCCGCCCTAATTATGCTGATTTAGTGTGTCAGTTTCCCTGTCTCTTGTCGTTCACAGAGCAACTTATTCTTTCTCTGGTATTCCAGCAGTTCTGTGCCACTTGGCTCCCTGACACCTCCTATGTGCTTGTTGTTTCCCCACTGTCCCCACGCCATACTGCATTTCCACCAAGGTGGTAGTCCTCGTCTAAAGACCCCGAGCATGTGGGTTATTTCTTCGGTCAGCCTAAGTGAGTCACTTTTAATGCTCGGCCAAATTCCATTCACCGTACCCTCATGGTTCCGGGCTAATGATGCTGCCATTACCAGCAACCTATCATCGACCAGTCTCCTGAAGTTTCTTTGCCATCGGCCTGGCAGTTTTACCCTCTCACCCAGGGCTTGGAACTTGTTAGTTTTATGGTGGCTTTACACAAGCGGAGCTCACTTCCGTGGCATACTTGGTAACAGTGAGGTCCAGCAGCCCCGGAGTTCGGCCCTTTCTTCATCGAGTGGCCTGGAGAATGTGCTGCACCAGGGCCATATCCTCAACATGGTCTAGCAGGTATTGCCCAAAAGACCTAGCAGGTGTCTGGGCTAAGTGCTAGTCCATCTCAAGGGCACTGAACTCCCCGAGTATCACGTATTGTTCTACTTTCCTGGTTGCCTTCACTGGATGCTCCAGCAGACATTCGTCCTCCTCAGGAATCGATGAGGGACTCCCGTAGATGCACACCGGTGCCACCCCTCGTGACCGAACCCTCATTCGCACGGAGAGCGCCTGTATATCGGTAGTTGAATGCTGGCTGCTTTCCTTTTGAGTTACTTTCTCCGCTTCAAGCACTAGCACCCTTCCATCTATCCTCCTATCCCCTCTATACGCTCTGCGCAGACAAAAAACAGCTGGGAAAGCCGGACACACTCTCGTGTCTTCCCTTAGCCACGACTCCGTGATAGCCATACGGTCTATGCCCTAGATTCCGCCTCCAGCTCCTCCAATTTATTTCCTAAGCTGCATGCGTTACACCGCATCACTGATATGCCCCCGTTGCCTAGCTGCCTACTGGGCTGTGAAGCTTCGTTTTTGCATTCGAGTTTTACCCCCAATTGCTTCCTCTGCTTTTTTGCCCAATTCTGGTTTCTTAGTTTTGCCACTGCCCCACTCCTGCTTGCTACTACTTTTCATGGGGTTCTTAAAACCACCGGGCTCCTTTGGTTCCACTGGTCCTTACACTCGGCTGTTGGTCTTATGCACAGTACCGGGGGCTGTAGTCTTGTCGTCGACGCCAAACTAATTTGGCTGTGCAAGGCCTCTAGGACAACTAACGGAGTTGAGTGCAACATGGGCGAAACTGCACCTGGTGGACTTGCCCGTACCGCTACCGGGGACGGTGTGGGCATTCTTATGCCTCTGCAGTTAGGATGGGCCCTCTATGGTGACGATTCATCTGGTGCAGTGATCATGCTGACCTTGGAGTTCCTGGTGATCTGGTCCGCAGTTTTGGGGGCCGCATCTTATGCCCAGGGTTGCCAAACTCGACCAGGGTTAGCCTGCCGGGCTCCGTCTCCGTCCACCCGGCCGTAGTACCCTCTTAACAAGTGCGCGGCTTGAAACTCTAACTTGCCTCAGAATATGCGGTACTCGTTGCCTCAAGTTCTGATCACCTTGCCTCTTTTCACTACAGAACTGCTCGGCCAATGTCCTAATCACCGCGTTCCCATTACGCTATTGTGCTATCTGGGGTTGAGTCTGGGCATCCTTGATGGCGTCCGCTGGGGATGGCTCTCGTACCCTCATTCGTTCTATTTGCGTAAGCTGGTCCTCGATAAGGTATGCCAACCGACTTATTTCCCTTTCAGCTGTGACTCTGGAGGTTCTGCATGTCGCCCTTTGCTTCAGTTTCGCCTCTTCCGATTTAAGGTTAGCGGGGGGCGGTCTACTTGCCTGTGTCAGGAAGGAGATGTCTCCCTTGCTTCCACTGTCTAGACCCGCGATTTCATTAGCCTCGCCGGTCTCTACTCTCAACCTGGGGCTGAGCATGGCTTCTTTGTTTATCGCATTCCCCTTAGCGGATAATTCTCGGGACAGTTTTCTCCCACGTGATACGCACCCTAAGCATACCCAGGTTTAGTCACCACTATCCTTGTAGGCCAGTGGATTCTTCTTCGTTATCTCGCTGCATACTTAGTCGAACCCATCTGAGCTAATATGGGGGCATATACTCTCCTAGACATCCAATGAACAAAGCCCGCTTTCGCACGGCAACCGCGACCTATTCCGGAACATTTCAAGTACATTCGGTTTTGTCCGGGGACTCGAACATTTGGACGAAAGTGTAATCATGCTATTTTACCGGTCTACCAATTATAACAGCTATTGAGTGTAGTCCTAATAACAAGTTCAAATGGACATAGGGACAATAGCAACTAGATACTTCAAGCAGCAACTCTATTGCGTAATGGATAAGAAACAACCGTGGCCGAGAATAAAACGGGAGGTCCTATCCGTGGGCTCAGCTTTCATACTGGAGCAAAACGAACTGGCACGTTGGCCCACCAGTTTCAAGTTTGCCGCCTTTCACTTAGTAACTCTCTCGTCAAGCCTTCAATGTGTGCTCCACTTTCTTTTTCTGAGTGCAAAATGCCAGTTTTACATTTTTCCAAGACAGTGCCCCTCTTCTTCGTTTTCGGACTGAGTTTCTTGCTCCACTTTTATTATATTTTCTTCGTACCATTTATAGGCAGGACAGCGGCTTCCAGTTAGATAAAGACACCGAATTTGGGACCTTCTGCTATCTTTGGTTTCCACGAAGGAACCCGCCACTTTTAGCGCACTCAAAGATTCATAAATACCAAAATGACATACGGTGGTGCACTCTCTCTAGGGGCGGTACTTACTCCGCATGAAGCGTTTTCGTTGTGCTTGATGAACTCTATATTGAAGCCTTACAAAGTTAGTTCAATTACCTCACCTCTATATCATTCATGAGCATGCATATCACAAGTCACGTCAGCTAGAAGAAAGCTGCATGAAGCACTATTCCGTCCAAGGTGTTACGAACATTTGAGCAATGCGTAGCCAAATTCGCAACGGATCCCGAAATCAAAAGACGATTATCCGTGATATTCTACGATAATAGATTATTACAATAAACAATGACATAAACAATATACAAACCTCAATAATACGATCACAAGGACTCAACAACGAGAAACCGAATAGCAGCGTGTGAGCAGACAGCACGTGCGTCACGCAGGTCCTGAACAAGGATGTGCCAAAGTAGCGCTCTGGGCGCGAACAAACAACAATTGGTCCAGAAAAACAACCAGTTCGTAAAGACAAGTCAATAGTGTATGCAAATGAGTGATGTTGGGTAAAACACTGAATCGCGAGGGAAAAAGGGGGATTTTCCACGACCGGCTGTTACACCGCCCACCAAAATCCTCCTGGATCCTTAGTAGAGTCAAAGGTTCGGTATAAAGGTACTGATTCTTCCTACCTGCCTAGGCCCTGCTGTCAGTGCGCGCGTCTAATGCTCGTCGTCAACGTTCTACTACTGGTCGCACCTAATCCATTGGCTACATAGACGTGAGGCTAGTCTACATCTTCCACAAGCCCAAATGACGGATGGCGGGCGTGAATGGTCACATAGACGTTGTCCTCGTAAGGGGCCGTCCGGTCCTGGATGTACGTGCTTGAGTGTGTGTGTAAGTGCGTGTTTGTGTGTGCCGGGGTTACAATAAAATCACAGGTATAACTACACATCTAAGGGACTTTCTGCAATGTCAACAAAAGACCGCGTGGCAAGAAAACGAGTAAAATGTAGCATGTGTGTGACCTAAGCTCCGCTACTTCCACATATGCAAGGGGCATTCGGTAGCGTCAACAAAAGGCAAATTAACGAACACTGTCACATGTTTGATGGGTTTACGGGATGTAGAGTGCGTCGTGCATGCGTGTATGTATCGGGATGTACAATGGAATCGCATTCATCACCTCGTATCGGAAAGAACCTTCTGTAATGTAAACGAAAAGACCGCGAGCACCTTAACGTGTTTGACGGAGACCGTGTGGTATAAATGGTGTTTCTTTATCCACCTCGATTACTGGTGTGAAAAAGGTTTACTAGGCCTCAGGGTTATCAGCTCCTCCGTCTTCGCTCTCGAGTAGGTTAATACTGCGTATGCCACGAATGAGCACTCCGTTAGCTGTCTTCACCTTCACCGTTCTTATCATTCCGTCAGTGCTTTTGATGGTTTCCGTAACTACTCCCAAAGACCAAGCGCTGAAATGTGCGCGTTCGTCGGCGATCATAACCACGTCCCCAACTTTGAATGGTCTTGTTTTGGCCAGCCACTTCTGTCGAGTCTGCAAAGCCGGTAGGTACTCCCGTAGCCATCGCCTCCAGAAGACCTTGGCCAGATAGTTCGCCTGCTTCCACCCGTGGAGGTAGCTCCCACGAAGGTTTACCGGCCCTTGGAAACCCTCGTTCGACCTTAGCGTCAGTAAGTCGTTTGGGGTGAGCGCCAGGTGGGTGGGGTCGCCGTTCATTACTGGAACCAGGGGGTGGTTGTTCAGGATTCGCTCCACCTCAGTCATGACGGTGTTCAGCGTCTCGTCGTCGGGCGGCTGCTGCTCCATGGTTGACAGCAATATCCGTCTGGCGGACCGGATCATGCGTTCCCATATGCCGCCTCGGTGACTGGCCTGTGGGGGTTGAAATGCCATCGTATGCCGTAGGCCACGGTTCGATTCTGCAGTTCGTCCCTGTTTATGTTCTTGTGTCAACGCTGCAATTCCCGTTGAGCGCCCACAATGTTCGATCCATTATCTGAGTATATATCGGCCGGTACGCCTCTTCGGTTGATAAATCTTTGCAAGGCCCGTAGAAACGAATCGGTCGTCATCGAATGTGCGACTTCTGTGTGTACCGCACGTGATTTCATGCACGTCATGATACATTCGTATCGCTTTTCTAATCTTTTCCCGCACTTGATCCACAAGGGCCCGAAATAGTCCAACCGGGGTCACTGAACGGCCACCAGCCCGTAGTCACCCTGCATTCTGGTAGTGGGGCCATGAGTTGTTTGCCTGCTGTGGCATTGCGTCTCCTACATTGCACACACCGTCGGATTACGCGTTTTACAGTCTCTCGTCCTCTCAACAACCAAAGACGCTTTCGGATGACGCTCGTCACGTGACCTTCCCCGGCATGTCCCTCCACGGCGTGGACGTGTTGGATCATTAGCTCTACTACAGGTTGTCTCGCAGGCAGCAGTATAGGATACTTTGTGTCGAAGTTCAGGTGGGCGTTGGTCAGCCTACCATCCACCCGCAGCAGTCCGTTGATGAGATTTGGGTTTAAACGCTTCAGCTCGCCTCTTGGAGATGGCATGCCTTCATTGGTCGGCCCCACTTCTTCCGCATTCTTGAGTTCTCGGGGAAAAGCCTCGCGTTGTATCATTCTGAAAATATCGTACTCTGCCGCTTGTAACTCATCAGGATTTATCAGGCCGACCCGTACCTGGCCTGAGGGGCGTAGCCCTTTCATGACTAGTAAATTTCTCTTGAACCTGGTTAACCAAACTAGCGAACGAAGCGTCTTCATCCAGGAAGAAAACCTGACCAGTCGCGATGGAATGGACGACGCTTCGACGACGTTGGTTGCTATCACCACGCCTTTGATCTCCAGTTCCAATTCCGTAGGGGGTTTTAATTCGAACACGGGCCAGTCCTGTTTGGGCAATTGCAGGAAGTTTGGCCCTCTCGTCCACGTGTCCAGTTGCCTGAAGTTGTTCGCACCTCGGGAGCACAGGTCGGCCGGATTATCGCCAGACCTGACATGACTCCACTGGTGCGTGGCTGATTCATCGCGGATAATCGTGAGCCGGTTAGCAACGAAAGTACTAAACCGGCTCCGGACGTTGTTAATGTAGTAAAGTACTATCGTTGAATCCGTCCAGAAGCTCACCGACCAAATGTAGAGATCGAAACATCTCTTCACAGCTTGCACCACCCTGACTGCCAACACGGCTGCGCTGAGTTCAAGGCGTGGGATTGAGACCGACTTCAGTGGAGCAACGCGGGCTTTGGCGAACAGGATCCTCGTGGTATATTGTCCATCTCCTGCGCACCATCGTCCGTACACCACAGCTCCATAACCGACTTCGGATGCATCGGAAAAAGCATGTAGTTCTCCAGTCCGTGTCGTATGGCCAGGAGTCAAACATCGTGGGATTCTTATGTCCCCTAATTTCTTCAAGGTGTTCAAAAATTCTTCACAGTCCAGCCGGTCCCCTCGGTCCAGTGACTGGTCCCAATCAACTTTCTTACGGCACAGCCGCTGCAGCAAGATCTTTCCGGGTAGCAGCCATGGTGAGACGAAACCGAGCGGGTCGAACAAACTTGAGACGGCAGATAGTATGCCACGACGGGTTATTGGCAGCTCGGGAACGTTCAGTTCGAAAACAAAATCGTCCGTTTCCGCGTCCCATTGTATCCCTAAAGTGCGCTCGATAGGAAGTGGAGAGCCATCCAAATCTCTTACCCTTTTGGCCTTTTCGTGATACGGGATGACCTCCAGCACTTCTGAAGCGTTCGACATCCATTTAGTTAGATGGAAGCCGCCCTCTTCCAGCAATCTCGTCAGACCCCTGAACTGCTCTAGAGCTGATTCCACATCATCAAATGACCCAAGGTAGTCGTCGACGTAGAAGTTCCTGCTGACGCTTTCTACCACCGTCCGATGTACTAGATCGCCGTGTTTGTTCGCTGATTCTCGGAGGGCGTAGTTGGCACAAAATGGTGACGATATGGCTCCAAAGGGGTGGACGGTCATCCTATAATTCACCACTGCGTTGTCCCGGTCGCTCCCTTCCCACCACAGGAAACGCAAAGCATCTCGTTCTCCTACCGGAATCTTCACCTGATGGAACATTTCCCTAATGTCAGCAGACAAAGCCACTTTACCCACTCTGAAACGGCACAGAACATCGATCAGTGGAGTGGTCCAGTCAGGCCCCTGTAGTAGGCGATCGTTTAACGACTTGTCCTGAAACTTGGCCGCACAGTCGAAAACCACCCGCAGTTTATTGGGTTTCTTAGGATTGATAACCGGATGGTGAGGCAGATACCAGATACCCCTTTTGCTGTCGGTGTTAACGGGCACCTTTTCAACGTAACCGAGGGTCTCGTTTCGCTTCATCAAATTCGCGTATCGTTCCCACAGATTCTGGTCTCGAATGAAGCGTTCTTTTAGTCGTATTAATCGTTGGAGAACATAACTTCTGTTGTCAGTCCACGGGTCGTCCGGTGTGCGCCATGGGAGGGAACCTCGAACTGTTTTTTGAGGCCTCTAGTGCCTTGCCGCACCGTTTGTAGAGCGAAGTGATCCTCTTGAGACAACGTCGGTCTTTCGTCTCCAATGTCATGAAACTCTTTTTCATACAGCCGCTGCAGATGATACTCTATGCGGTCCGTTTCGGCGGATAAGCAATTCACGGAACCGCGTACCCCTACTTGACCGTATAACATCCATCCCAGAACCGTGCGTACGGCATAAGGTGCCTGGCGGTCGCCCACTCTCTGGTCAATCACCCAATGCGCCTCTGGCATGTCGCAGCCGATGAGGAGATCCACTTCATCATCTTCCCAGTCTACAACGGTTACATCCTGCAGGTGGGGCCACCGAGTCAAGATTGCGTTCACCGACCTTGGTGCTCGCATGGGGAGATCCGCTAACGTGAATGCCTCCGTTGGTTCAATTTCCTCGTTAGTGTCTAGAGAGATGAGTTGCAGCCTTAATCTACCGGCAGTCATTACCTGTGTTCCGCCCACCGTGCTCATCGCTAACGACGTCGCACCTTTAGCCAGTTGGTGTTTGTCGGCAAACCGCTCTTTCACTAAAGTGGTGTCGGATCCACTATCAACGAAAGCCAACGCCTTGACTATCCCAGTCGGAGTCACTACTCCCACGGCCACTACGCCTAAACGTACCGGTTTACTGGCAGATTGTGAAGTTGAACAAATCACGCTGGGCTTGGCACTCGCCTCGGATATCGTTACTCTCGCCTGATGCAGCAGCCGATGGTGTCTGCCCGTGTAGCCCTCGTAACCACATCGATTCCTTGTTCTACAGGCTGCTGCCCGGTGCGTGGTGTTGAGACAGATAAAACATGCTCCTGTCAACCTCGCCATTCCCCACCGTTCGTCTATTGTGGCGTTGCCGAACTTGGGGCATTCTGGTAGGCCATGGCTAGTACCACAGGATCTGCAATTCGGTTTCGTAGTAGCATCTCGTGAAATGAC
Organism: Fasciola hepatica; assembly: GCA_948099385.1. NCBI lineage: Eukaryota > Metazoa > Platyhelminthes > Trematoda > Plagiorchiida > Fasciolidae > Fasciola > Fasciola hepatica. The sequence goes on from CANUEZ040000019.1 coordinate 14,097,685, forward strand.
GTGTGTATTGGTCCAAGGCTGGTATTTTGGATGTTCCCGTACAGGGTTTTGGACTTGGCTAGTACCGGGCTTGTTTGCTCGGTTGCTGTCCCGGATGAGTCGGCCGAATCTGCTGTCAGCTATCTTCGTTTGCCTGTCTAAGTATTCAGTCAGGTCTTCGAAGTTGGCTTCTCTGTCGCTTTGGCTTATCCGTTCAGCTTCTTCCGCCCACCGACCCTGTAGTTCGGGAGAGAGGTGACGAACTATGCCTTCCAAAGTGTGCATGGCGTCTAGGTCAGCCCTGTAACCTAAATGGTCGAGGGCTATTGAGCAGTTCTGCATCTTAATAACCAGGTCGGCCATGGTGTAGACGTCGCCCTTCGTTCTCTTTGCCTCTGCCATCACGCCCTCTATTAGGTTACGGGCTACTTTGAAAGGTTGGCCAAACAAGTCCCTTAGAATCTTTTTTGCCCTTGTGTAGCCTCGTTCTGGATCGAGCATGGTGCACCCGTCGATAGCTTCTCTTGCTCGGCCTCGGCAGTAGTGAGTAAGGTAAAGAAGCCTTTGCCCAGGGTCGGTTATCTTATTTTCAACGAACGTCTCGAACTGCTTGGCAAACTTGCAGTATTGCTCAGCTCGCCCGTCGAAAACCGTTAACTCCACTCTAGGCAGATCGATCGATGGTGGTTTGTAGTCGGCGACCGGCGTGGGGTTCCCTACCTTATTGCACCCTAACCTATCGGAAGTGTCGAAGTCACTGGTCTCATACTCTCGCTGTTTCTGTGTACACTTCTCTGCTTCCTGCGCCTGTAGTCTAGCCGAAAGTAACTGTTGCTCTAGTTCTAGTATTCTCAGCTTATATAAATCGACATCCTTACGATCAATATTGCTTTCAGTAACACATGAACTAGCACTGACAGGACTAGGCGATCTAGCATTAAATAAAGAATTATATGTACCAAAAACCTCCCCAGAGACTTGCCGTATTACTTCCTGTCCGGATTCGACTGCCTTTGATCCTTTTCTTGGCATTTTGCGTGATTTTTCCTCGTTCCAAATTGATCTATTGAGTATTGTTACGAACGTTTGAGCAATGCGTAGCCAAATTCGCAACGGATCCCGAAATCAAAAGACGATTATCCGTGATATTCTACGATACTAGATTATTACAATAAACAATGACATAAACAATATACAAACCTCAATAATACGATCACAAGGACTCAACAACGAGAAACCGAATAGCAGCGTGTGAGCAGACAGCACGTGCGTCACGCAGGTCCTGAACAAGGATGTGCCAAAGTAGCGCTCTGGGCGCGAACAAACAACAATTGGTCCAGAAAAACAACCAGTTCGTAAAGACAAGTCAATAGTGTATGCAAATGAGTGATGTTGGGTAAAACACTGAATCGCGAGGGAAAAAGGGGGATTTTCCACGACCGGCTGTTACACAAGGTATGTCCGTATGACATGGCCTGCCGCGCTTCGCTGATTGGCTGAGTGACTTTCATGGCAAATTAATATTCTGCTTCTAGCTTAAGATACTGCCCATGATGCTCCCATCAGATTCACTATCGTCAGCGTGCACAGCGGCAGCACTTTAGGGTTGGTTAAAATGTATCAGGCTGTTTCCTTATTACGCGCGTTCGCTGATCCTTCTCACTACACATGGACTACTGGTCCGTTACGGTAGTGCTCCACAATACGCCACTACAATCGTCAGGGCAATGTTCCCCATAAATCTTGAGAATGTAAATGCTACAGGCAGGGAAATAGCGGATAGTGTACGTTGGAAAAAGCGCATTTGGCTTGCACGGGCGATGGTCAGGTGGCCACGGCAATTGGTGCTGCGAATTCAGATAAACCATGATGTGTGTTAAACAAATAAGCAAGAAAGAATGTCATAACAGCTCCCCGTTAAACATCCATTGTTATCTCCACCTCCACCACCATCCAGTTCGGCGGAAGAACTTACACTCACTCTCTCGCCCATGGCCACAACTGATTACCTCAAAAACCAGCATCGTCCTCAGCACAGCTCAAAAGTCGGACGATGACATCATCTTCGTTATAGGAACTAGGTCACCTGGCTCCCTTAAGTCAGACCACGGTTTTGCGATTTTCTGGGCCCTCCTGTCCCAACCACGGATCCCACGAATTCAGCCAACAAGAGAAAAAACCGATAGAGATTGAAGAGGTGTTCTGCCGGTGCTACTGAACTGACAGGCCTGGGTGGGCTCGCTAGCTAGATTCAATCCGGTGAGTCAGTGATGCGCCGCGATTCCAGAGCAAGTAGAATGAGATCTGGCCACCAGCCCTAGCGGAGAAGTCTTAGGTTCACTCACGCAAACATCGCTCAAACAATCGGTCTCTTACCCAGGGTAAATGCAAATGTTTTGGATGTGTTCGACGTCACCGATCAGTCTTAACTGATCCGTGACGTGTTTTGCAGAGCGACTAATGAAGTCACCCAAGCAAGTTCTACATTCAGTGAAGGAACTGCCTGTGACCTAATTATACCGCTGGATGATTTGCGCCTGAAGCTGAGCCGCTTCTGAAGTCAGGTAACCTAGTGACCCTAATTGCGGCGAGGTCGCAGGTGCTATTGGTAACTGGTTACGTAATGCTGAGTCCAGACTAGCTGCTAGAGGCATCTGAGTCTCACGTGCGATCAAAACTCACTAGCTTGAAGAAACGATTCATCGATTTTGATTTTTTATGTCTCTGAAAAGCCGCGACATTAATGCTCCACCAGAAAGCGGACTGAGATAGGCCTTCAACCTGGGAGATCGCTGTGATTTTAGCCGAAGTTCAGCTATGTGCTGCTGGAAATGTTTGAGCTCCACACCCATAAGGAGATCTACGGAACACTGGCCCGAAACCATTGCAGAGGTTTACTCATGGACAAAATGATGGAGTAACCTCTCCTCTCTCTTTAGCGGAAAATACCTATAAGGGGAAAGGGACGTGCCAGAGATACCTACAAGGCACGTGAACAATAAACGAATGACGAAAATAATGCGCAGAACATGGTGCATCTTAGCTGGATGTGCGATACTTGCCCTCCCAGCGTAGCTCGATTGAATTCCCCCGGAAGAGAGTAGGCAGTGCAACCGGGAAGCACGGAGCATGAAAAGTGAAGGACATCTACGTCAGAAAGATGTGATGAACACTACAAGAGGGAAAACTGAATTGCCCACCGAGCCTAGTGCGTTGCAAGGGGAAATAGATCTAAGACTTCTGTGCTTTAGGGCCGGCTTCTTGTGTTGTAAGGAAATCTTTGTCGGCCACGGGCTGGTGGTCGAAACCTGCTGGATAATGGGATCTAAAATACCGGTTTCGTTCGGTCGATGCCGGCGGCCTCCCGGAGGCCATGTGACCCTATGACGAAGGATTTATCTGATAGACAATGATTGTTTTGAGGGCCGGACTGGGCTGGGGTCAGCTGTCGACCGTTCGGTTTATGAAGGGACACGAATGTGCATGATTCCATCTGCCGTGAGATGAAACCCAGTCGAGAGAACCATCGAACCGGAATGTTCGATTTGTTATGCAAGTGAATAATGAGGCGATTGATGTGGTCCTGAAGGTTCATGATAGGCCCGCTGACTTTGAGCGTGACGAATTCACAGGGCAAACACAATGGAGTTTCTTGTGCCAATAATGCAGGCTTAAAAGCAACATCAAGTTTCGAGGTGTCCTGAATACCTAATCGTACGAGTAGCAAGGAATCCCTCCTTTGTGGGTTGTTGTGTGCACTCAGAGATGCTTCAAGAGTTCGGGGAAAGCTTTCGGCCAACCCGTTTTCTGGGGGATGGTTTGCTGTAGTGCAAATGCTTAGCGAACCGGTTATCCGGAGGAAACTGGAGAACGATGCGGATTCGAATTGGGCCCCTCGATCAATGGTGAACGCTGCAGAACATCCAAAACGAGATGTCCGGAATTCCATGATTGCTTGAGCCACAGTCTCACCAGACGTTTCCAACATTGGTATGGCCTCAAGCCAACTAGTGAAAAGATAGGTGCAGGTGAGAAGATAACTCATTCCCTTAGATGTTGGTAACTGGAGAAAGATGTTTGTATGTACTTGAGCAAAGAGAGCTTCCGGTGTTTCTGATGGGCCGACGGGGCTGGCGAAGTTGCGTTGAACCTTAGCAGGCAGGCATGCCACTCATCCACGTTCCCGTTGACAACAATCGCGGTCCATATCGGGCCAGACGAAACAAGCTCTGATGAACATGCTGTGACCTTGATATCAGGGCCCGAAAGACCATGAAGCACATCGAAAACGCGACATCGATGTGTGACTGGAACAATAAGCCTGGGGATGCCCAACCTTGTGTCGTAAAGGATGGTGTCCTTTGACTACCGGAGTGGTAAGGGCCTCGCGCATAAGCTAGTGTCCTTGACTGACTGTTGAAAATCAGATTTCATCTGAGCACTTGTCAGATCCTGCAAATCGGTATGCGAGTTGACCGGCAACGTGGCATTATGTATGAGAGACAAGGTACCAGCAAAAACGTCCGCCGAACCCGAGGTATGTCAGACAGTCGTGGAAACAGATACGTAAAATACTTCTGCTTAACTTCTCTTGGTGAGTGCCCGTCCGATGAATGGTGGTATGCACTCAGCACCGGTTTGTGATCTGTGAAGACGCTGAGCTCTTGACCCTTAAGGAAGTGACGAAAGTGCCATATTGCAAAGTAAGCGGCCGGAAGTTCACCACCGAGGGCACGGCTGTTGGCTTTCACTGGAAACAGACAACTAGAGTGGAATGCAAGGGGTTCGCACACGGTCTTCCGCTTGCTGCTACAAGCATCCGATAAAAACATCTGACCCATTGCAGCGGCGGGACCTGGGCGATGAAGAAAGACGCACGGGCCAAAACATGTTTGTCGTGCTGAGGGCATCCTTCCTTTGATCTGTCCATATAAGTTAGCTTTGCTTCTCTCGCACCAGGTTTGTGAGTGGTTGCATTGTCGTGGCACAATTTGGGTTGAGACGACGATAATGAATGAATAGGCCATTGAAAGGTGTAGGCTGTCCAGGCTTGTTCGAAGTGAAAATTTGGCAACATCGTTCAACTTATCGTCGGCTGGATGAATTACTTTGGTGTCCATGATGTGACTGAGAAAGTGTAGTAATAGATTACCTGGTGCTGTTTCGGAAGCAATAATAGTGAAGCCGTGATCGGAGGGAAGTGGGAAGAGCTGCCGAAGATGTGATTTGGGTTTTGCAACAGTTGAACTTGCGACGAGAATATCTTTGATGTATAGATGAAAGAAATGTAATCGGAGAGTAGCATCACCAGTGAAATGCTGCAACGTTTATGATGCATTGCTCGGACCGAAGGGCCCGCGTAGAATTCGATTAATCCGTAGGGTGCTGTAGGTCATTTCTAGCAAATCCAGCAAAGAGTAGCCAATTCGAACGAACCCCAAAACCAGAACAAGATTGATTCGTAGTTTCCACGGCACTAAATTAAAATTCACAAAAGATACAAACATATACAAACCTCAAGTATGCGGCCAATTAGAATTCACAGTAGATCCAAAGGTTCAAAGCCCTGTGGCTCAAGCACGACAATCATAAACAGATCAAGGCCAAATTCAAATGTCTCACATGAATAAACAAACGTGAAAGAGTGTGGTATATGGACGAGCTTATTGAAGTAATGTCAAATATAGTCAAATTCACAAAGCCCGTAGAACATTTGGAAGGATCTTCAGTATTTGTTCTTTACACCGCTGGCAATAATCCAAATTAATAGAGTTAGTAACTCGAGCCCTGCAGTCGTGCCTATTGCGAGAGAGGTAGCTTGGCCGAATAGTTCTGAACTTTCTGTGGGCTCGCTTAGAATCAGCAATGCATCCTACCGGTGTCCAAAAATGCCACGACCCCCCTCAACTCTTTAGGCTTCACGATGCTCGGAGGTACTATGCCTAATCTCACCGATTTGAAATCATCATGTCCTGTTGAACAGACGGATCCGGATTCATCCGGCTGAGTGGGTTTATTGACTCCAGGACCAGGTAGTAACGGGTGATAATGATGATAATGATAATGGTTTACTGCGGATAACCCCGGGGCATGCTGCAATGCAAAATGAAACGGTACATTTCGAAGCAGAGTCCGAATTCCAGGAGAGTGATTCAGGTATGTGCACTCGATCTAGTATAGGAAAAGGTACTTAAGATACTCATTATTGCGGCGCCCGGCAGATTTGAACTCAAGGTCGGGTGGCATAGCCAGTCGAGTCGGATTGGAGCTGGCTAGAAGAAGTGGACTGCTACTCAGATATTACAAAAAGGTGGCTTGCGCAACGATAAAATCAAATAGAATTGATGGACATTTTGTCCACCCTAAGGAAAAAGTTTCCAAGGGAGACGTGAACAAGCCATAGCACTCTGTAAGGACCAGCCGTGGAAAACCCCCCAAAACCACGGCATCTTCCATGTTCCCTTAACATCACTCACTTATTTTCACTATTGAATTTTTTATGCACCGTTTGATTTACGGACCAACGCTTGTTTGTTCGCCCCCAAAGCGTTGCTCCGTCGTATCCTTGTTCTGGACCTGCGTGAGCACGTGCTCCTTTCTCGCACGCCGCAATTCGGTTTTCGTTTTTTAAGCCCTTGCGATTGCATAATTAAGGTTCGTATCTGTTTCGTGTCGTTGTTCACCTGATAATCTAGTATCGTAGAATTTCACGAATAATCGCCTTTTGATTTCAGGATCCTTTGCGAACTTGGGTACGCATCGCTCAAACGTGTTGCACGCTCAGTGGAGTATGGAACTGCTTAGGATTGAAAATCGGACGATAAACGGAATGAACTTGCAAACAAAGAACAAGAAAAATCCTTGAAAGATTACCCTTGTTAAATTTAACGACCAAATATCGGTTGAGTCAGGTAAATACCAGGTGGGGGACTCATTTTTAGGGAGAGACTACCTAGGTGATGGTGGAAGAAGTGGTCGGGCGTGAACATGTAATCGTTGAGCAGATTGCTTACTTTCAGAAAAGTGGGATGTGATGCACGAACATGGAAATGGGAACTGGGTGATGGATGAATTATTGATGCGTAGCCATGATAGTAGTACAAGCAAGGTTTGCAAATGAGATGAGTATTGAAATGACGAGTAAGTACTTACGTAATGATTACCGTTACCTAAGGGCTGAACATGACGACCAGAGAATTGCAGGGACCAAAACTGCTTGAGGGAATTTACCAAGACAAAATACCGGATATGAAAAACACCAAACAACCGATGAACGCATTCGCGAAGTTGGGCGGTGAAGTAGTTGAAAGGTAAAACACTCTCTGTTGACAGTCTTTGTAAAAGGTGGATCATGTGATGGCGAAAGATCAAAAAGCTGCGATACAGGTGTCTCCCAGATGCGAATACATGGGGAGGGCATGAATCATTTCAAGGTGAGGATGTTGCAATGCTACAGCCGTATGGACGAACATAGGGACTGATAGAGAGAGCGAACATTTTCAAAATCGTCGACTGTTGGGATGCTCTGGAGACAAATATTCCTCAGCGAAATATACTGTTTGAACGGTGTGGGACGGAAGTGTATGGCAACGATAAATGTGACCTTTTGCAAATATATCGGCAACTGTGATAAAATAAGGCGAGTTTTATCTTGGGGATTGGTTAAGTTTGCGAATGGGACAAGCGGGTGGTTTGGCAAGAATCCTCGGGAAAAAGGATCATGAACGGTAAGCCGAGTAGAGAAAAGGTCTTTTAACCTCGCGATAATGATATGCTAGGGAAATTAGATTTTTCCGGGTGTAAGAAGCGGTAAGTTAAGGTGGCGAAGATGGAGGCGAGCACGATGAAAAATAGGTGATAACTTGGGGAGATAGTGGCATATTTGCGGCTTTTCGGGTGTATAAATGGTGTTCATCTTTGCCGCAACCGGTGCTGGTGGGTGGGACTGACCATGCTCTGGACACCCAACATGAAAATCATTTTGTTGACAGGAGGTGCGATCCGCCATCCTAGCTGCGCCCGCTTATCGTCGCAGACCTCATGCCGCCTGCTCTGCTCCAGCCAAAGCGGTGGAACTGGCAGCGCCCCACACCGGTGGGTTTCGCACGAGTGATATTGGCGTTGTCACATAGCTGTAGAGATCGAATAGTCCAGAAGCTCGCGACCAGATTGCGAGGAATCCTGGAGAGCAGGGTCAATGTGGCAGAAAGGAAATGGCGGGCAGGTATTGAACTCTCAGCCGGAAATGTGGGCCACGTATCATGCCGAGCCATCGAAGGGAAGATACACATCAGTGTTGTCTGGAAAAATAAAACTAGAAAAGCGCTGCGTGGGTTCTTTTAGCTGAGGATCAGCGGTCAATGGTAAACAGAAACCTTCGGTATCTAGAAATTGGAACTACTTTCAAAGAATGCGGGCTACGAGCGGAGGAGGAGGCAGGAATGGAAAACTGGCGAAGAGAAATGAAGGAGGGTAGAGATGATTTGGTGATTGATGGTGGTCGCCGGGATGGGATTCCAGGTTGAAATGCCAGGGCGGACTGAAAGAAGGGGAATGAGCCCCGGTTAGACCGAGTAAAGCAAATTTTGTGTGATTTGAATAGGGGATAAGAATAGGGGCTAAGATACCTCCAACGGAGAACCTGATATGTGGGTCGGGCAAGAATGAAGCTCCAGGCCTAGGGTTATCTTTGCTATATTCAGTGAATGTTATCCAGCCGGAACATTACTACAAAAAATGATGGAATGAATGAGCCTGAATGATAGCCGATAAGCAAGCTAATTACGATTATGCTGGGACTATGGCAAGTAAGAGAAAAATCGAACGGTGAAACTTTGGTGAGGTGGGAGCTACGAGATTCAGAGATGGGATTGAGACTGGATTTGGAGTAACCACTCTGTAGAATAAAAAGCGAAAGTCTGCTTAAAGACGTGAAATCAAACTAGCTGGAGGATAGTTTGTGGGTAGTGTGTGGGATCAGCATCCGTGACTTCATAACTGGAGGTTGAATTACCTCGATGAGCCACTTCCAGCACAGGAATTATGACGCAGCTTCCCCCGACGGAGAACCTAGTAAATGGGCGGGCAAGAAAGTGTCTGTAGACCTAGGGCTATAGCTGTCATTTTGAGTGGGCCTTATCTTGGTGGATGGTTCGACTTTGCAAAGCACAGGTTTGTACACGAAAGATTAGTAAAACCTGAGTGATATATACGGCAACTCGTGTGGTACGTAGGTCGCCTGGCCCCGTGCATCCGTGTTGGTCACATTTGCCTCCAAAGCGGCATCCGGAGGCTCGATGGGAGTAGTTAACACATGCAAAGCCTGAGCTGATCTTTCATACAGCAGACTATCGATCAGATACTGTCATCTGTGAGTGGTCGGATAGTCTGGTAACCGATGAATTGAGTCACGTAGCTTGCATTTAGTTGACCTCTCGGGCCCTCGACTTATAGTGTGCATGTTAGACAACGACTGGATTCGGTTACGGTCGTCCTCTACAACTTGAGCAGATGTTGACTCCGTTCGCGCCAGCCTGCAACTCTCGCGTACGATTTGCCCAAGTCGGCTGTTGGCAATTCAGGGTTGACTATTTATGAACCTCGTCAAATCGTCCAAAGTAGGTTCTGGCCCAAGCATATTTATTTTCTTAGCTCCCTCTGCCCGTCGGCTCTGTAGATCAATGGATAGAAATCGAACAATGAGTTCCCGTGTGCGTAAAGCATTCAGATCAGACTGATATTCTAAGTGCCCTATTGCTGTACTGCAATTCAGCATTTCTGTCACCAAATTCGCCAATAATTCAGCGTTGTCTCCAGTCATTTTTGCTTCCAATAAAACACCATCAACCGGGCTCCTAGCCACATCGAATGGTTCTCTATACAAATCTTCGAGGCTTTTGCGTGCCTGACATACCCCATTGGTGGATTGAGCACCTCACAGCCTTCGATAGAAGTTTTGGCCCTCCCACGACAGCGCTGCACTAAATACAAAAACCTTTGCCTGGAATCTACAACCTTACACTCAACGAAGCTTTTGATTTGCTTCATGAATGTACAGTATCACCCAGGGTGCCCGTCGAATGGGGCCAGCTCCACTCTCGGCAGGTCGAAAGCTAAAACCCCGGCAGTTTCTGGCGGTCACAGGGGCTTGCTTTCGCCCAATACGTCGCCATTTCCATGTTGATATCACAAACTACACGGTTCTCCAGCTGGCTCGCTGAAGCCAGTACCTCTTTTAAGAGGCTTTGTTTCTTTTCTAGCCAACCGCAGCTGATTCGCTAGTCCCATTTCTCTCACTTTAGAAACCCTGACATCTTCGAACTCATCGCGATTAGAAATATATGACTTTGCACTGGCAGAACTAGTAGACATAACTTTATCCAGAGGGTCAAAAACGCAACCAGTCCCAGAGACTCGCCGAGTTAATTTCTGTTGTTTTTAAGTTCCTTGGTTTCTCGTCTGGGCACTTCCCACAAGTTTCTTCGTCCAGGTTCCATTTGAATACTCTAATTCAATTCTCTCAAATCAAAAAATGCGTAGCCTATTCAATTGAATCGCGTAACCAGAACAAGACTGGTTTGTAGTCTTTACGGTGATAAATCAAAATATATGCAAACCTCAAATATGCGGCCAAATTAACTCCACAGGAAAACACAAAGGTATAAAGCCATGTGGCTCAAGTACCACATTCGGAAACGGTGCAGGGCCAGGTTCATAAGTCGCCCACAAATAAAAAAACTTGCGAAAGTTTTGTGTATGGACGAGGCTATCAAAGTAATGTCAAATATAGTCACATTTACAAAACACATGGAACATTTGAAAGGGTTTTCACCATTTGTCCTTTACGCCCTGTCATATCCTCTCTCACTCTTTCAACCCTGCTTTTGTCTTGCATGCTTCTTAGTTTTTAAGGAATTTTCCCTGCCCATTTTGTGGCTTGTAAAAATTTGATCATGCGCAGGGCGTGCTTCGTGCTTCTCCGAGATAAACGACTATCATTTTTACCAGTAGTAAGGTTGCTGTAGACAAAGACCCCACCGCAAAGGGGATTTTCTAGATTCGCCAGCTTTGAATGGGGTTCGAAAAATTCTCCCGTTTTAAGTCACTTGCTTCGTCTAAGTCCGGGGATGCTTGACGCAGGCACAGTAACTCTACTCCACGCCCACCAAGGTATCTTTCTTCGAATTTTGGCTTTCACTTATGTACAACCATTTCAATCTGGCTTTGCCAATCAATACTCAAGAAACAGGGAAGCAGAGCTTACTCCCAGAAAGCTGTTTCCCCTTAGGCTTTGCTAGATAAAGTCCTTTGTTTCCTATCACCGAAACGTTGGCCAAGACCGTTAACGGTTCGATTCAATCACGGAGCTTACCATCCATATCAGGAAACCCTCAGTCTATCAACGGGGGTACCACATATACTTCTAGTCTATCTTGTCACTCGGCTTCAGTCCCTATTTGATAGCCCACTGTGTACAAGCTAGCTGCTTTTGGGGCATGCCACAGACCAGTGAACACGTCATCGCTGGGTGGGTGCTCTCCGTTGACTCTACCATCAAATCTAGCACACTTATCAAACCACGCCCTCCCCCTACCGGTACGTACCCCATATGAAGAGCTACAGAGCGCAACAGTGGACAAAAGAATGTTATTCAACATTATACTTCTAGCTCAAAACCACAGTCCACCTAGTTGTTCCAATTACCGTCCAGCCATATTTATTCTGCTCCTTCTGGATAGTTTTTCATCGAATTGCTACAACTATCCCCAGGCTTCTCTACTTCTGACACTACTCGCACTAAAGGATTACCTCAGTGGTTTACATAACCCCTATTGTATCCCGAGTAATATTTCCCCCCGTGAATGGCCAGCTTTTTTTCATTCGTGTGCCTCACCTATCCTAAATCTCCTTCCTACAGTGGGCCACTGACAACAGTATCGGCGACCTTCCAGTTTCTGCTCCGATCGGCATGCTTATATTCCACTCCTGTCCCACATCCTTTTTCTGGTTAAAGTCCATCAAATTATTGATGTAAAGAGGGCATTTGCATCGCCATCCCCGTTAGGGCAAGTGATAAAGCACACGGTACCGCTCCACATCTTCTTTCTCTCCCGCTCAGTATCTATTTATCTCTCACTCCTAATGTATCTACCTCCCAGCCACCACTATTTATTAGCAGCGAGACGTTCACTAGTGGACTTTCGTGACGTCGGTTAGCACGATGTGTGGCTACAAACAGCGGATCCCTTTCCAGCCTAACGGTCCCACCTAGTACCAGCCATATTCAGTCCAACCAAAAAGGGAGGTGACTGCCTAGCCAGATGTGTCCACCAAGCCTACTACACTTTTCATAACTTGTCATATTACGCCTCCCACTCCACTGACAACTCTGTCCCAGGCGACACTCGAAGCATTCTCCGCTTCTTCTCCAGCGAAAGCTACGTCCATATCCTATGAAGGTTATTACGTTAATCTTGACTCCACTGAACGGTCCTCAATGGTTGTTCTGAATGCACGCTGAATAGCTAACAAGACTTTGGTGCTTCGTTTACCTCTGCTCACGCCAGACTACGATCTTAATTTGGTTGCCGAAACCCGGTTGAAATGTGACACTCCAAAAGAGGGTACTACCGACATAGAGTGCCAAGCCTTTTGGAAAAACAGATTAACCTAGAATGGGGAGGCTGTCTTCTAAGTGTAAGGCAAACCACACAATTGAAAGTACATCTGCATCCGATAAAGGATAAATTACGAGAATCAGTTTGGCTACAGGCCACAACAAGACGTCCTGGCCTTGTTCTTAGCTGCACCTACCGCCCCTGTAACTCTAATCAAAACTACTTCCTGTCTATCATAGACGCTGTAAACGTTATCACCGACAGGCGCGGCCCCAAACTAGAGGCCGGTTACCTTGAAGCACCAGGCTTTCGTTGGCCTACTTATGGCGGACCACACCACTTCTCCTCTTCTTGACAAGCCTCCGTTTGGAAGAGGGACTCAAAGTCTGATATGCCCAGCTGGGAAAGGTAACATTCTTGACCTCATTTTTACAGCGGGCTTATCTCGTACACATGTGTTGGTCGAGATCGGCGCCCGGAGATGAGACCATTTATCCTTTTGAAGCGAGTTTTAGGTGAAAATACAAGCTGTTTATACACCAACCGCCAAAAGACGGTTCCACAGAGCTTGTTGAAACTACTCACCCTCACGTTTTTGCTCCCAGAACTGGGAATTTTACCTTTCCTCCTACAAGCCACATACTGAGGTGGACCAGCTTGGCTCCACATTAAATGCATGGCTTTGCTTAACTATTTCAACCCAAGGGCTACCTTGATGCGATAAACCTACCACTGTCTGTTGACTAGAAGAGAAGCTTTCCAAACTACGACGCAAAATTCTCTAGTTCAGATTTTTGTTGTTCAATCATTACAACTAACTGAAACTTCCCTCAATAAAACGCAGGAATTAAGTAAGCTGGATAACCCCAAGAGGACTGAAGCCTTATCTCAATTGATGAAGCTGAGAAGCAGTCGGTGCGATTCATCAGTTCCATTTAATATACACAAAAACAATCATATTATGAGCTCCCAGGGGATCCTGAATGATTTCAGTGTCTATTTGGCCTCTTCTATAACGACCAATTACTCCCCATGCTTTTATCGCTTTTAGCCGCTGACATCCTAAAAGTTCTCAGCAATTTCGTTCCTCACAAACGACTTTACTGTTCGGCTGACTTAAACTAAACTGTCCTACCGCCCCGGGTCTGATGCCTTGCAACCAGCTAATTTCCGTTTAGGTGGAACTGATGTCTCAGTCTTGTGGGCGAGGGTTCTTAGTTTATCTATGAGTACTGGTAACTTCCTCTTTAAATGGAAAGTACCAGCTTTTATCCCGATTCCTAAGAAAAGCAAGGCCTAACCAACTATCAAGCACTGAACCGCACCCCTATATTTTTCCGAGTGGAAAAAATGATTAAAAATAGGCTGACTAATAATCTGTTGAAAAATAACCCCACTAACCTCGGTCATCACGGTTTTTTACAAAAAGGTCTTGTGCCACTTGTATCAATGACCTCTTCAACATAGTAACCGCGGCTACCAAACGTGGTTTATCAGTGATCTCAATTCTCCCTGGCGTGACCAAGGCTTTTGATCGGGTGTGAAATAATAGGCTGGTGGCAGGGATGAAAGCATATGAAATTGTTCACCCAATTCTGAGTCGGTTTTCGTCACATCAAACACATCGAGAACAGGAGATGGACGTTGATAGCAGTTTATCTTCACCTAAAACTGTATTTAGTGGAGCTATACGGAGTGGTATCCCAGGCCCCTCATTTCTTTTTTAAGAAAACAATATTTTTCTAGCCACCAGACAGGGAGCTGCATTCCTTTTTCAGAAGACATTGAAATTGTGGTTACCTTTGAACCCGGCCCGTTAGATTCTACTATTGCTGACGTAACAGGTTACGTACCGTCGCCAGATTCTTTGAGCAGCCAATGGTGGATGGAACCATCTACTGCTAAAAGTTGTATCCTCATGTACTAACGTCAGGTTCCCGAAGTACCGTTTACAATTATTGCTTAGGTCATCCCGAACGGCGCAGAAGTAAGGGACCTAGGGTAAAATATTCGTGTACTTTTGATTACTCCGAAAATTTAGCCGTGCAGCCTGATAAAGCTAGAAGGTTGATTGGTCCGATTATTGGAACCCTCGAGCTTTCAGAGAGCGAAATAGGCGTTTTCAAAACTCATGTTAAACCAGTATCGGGATATTGCAATTTAGATATTCATAACATATGAGGAAAAACAAAAAAATGACAATCTAAAAAGAAAAAAATATCAAAAGTTTACATGAATGTCCCGAATGGGTTACAGGCGGCTAATCTGAAGAAAGATGATATTGTGGTAGCGAGTTTTCAACCCTGACTGAAGTAGTATTCATAGATGGGTGGACATAAATTCTCGGAACCACGGGACCAGTTTCGCAATTACTGCCGTCGATCAGGTATGTATATTCCGCTTAACAGCACGCAAGCCATCTGGTCCTCTACCTCATTTAGGAGCATCAGGATTTCGACTGAAAAACTCGCCTTCTGCGAGAGATGTACCGCGCAGCACACAATCTTACGTGAAAACCAAAAATTCTATGCCGTCAATGGATGCGGTCTACTTTTCGTCCCCGGTGAAATTCGACATATTGCCTAGCCGTAGCATTGACATAAACCGTGCCAAACCGCCTCAGCCGCACGGCGTAAACATGCTCCAAGATGTAGACTTGGACCGTATGACCGATATCTCCCCTGGGTAACCTGCGGCAAAACCTCCGAAAATTTGCTGTCCTGCTCCCGTCCAGGAAACACTTTCCCAGCGAGCAATGGACGCACAAAGCTCTTATCACCACCGGCAAAATCAGCCGGCCCCTCTGAATCAGAACGGTCTGCCATACTTCCCAGTGCAACATGCTCCAAAAGGCTACCTCGGTGTCATACGCCCTCGCTAGCTGATCCACATATTCCTGCGCCTTCTTTGCATATCCAACAATCAACTCCTTTCCAACCACTGTCCAGACACTGGGCCACACGGTCTCCCCAGTCTTCTTAAACTACGGTCCTCTACGCACACGGCACACTGACACCACTCAAACCCACCCAATCACATCACCCCTGGAGCATTGTGGAAAACAACTAGGGATCTACTCAATGACATTGGTCCTAGTCCAGCTTCTATCATACAGCATATTATGAGCTTCCCAACCTCTTTTCCGTACCTGCCGGAATCTAACCCGTATTCTTTACACAAAAGTCTTTTGAGGCTCCACTGAATATCATGCATTCTTCTGACTACACATCATCAGACTGATCGTTGTTTGCCATTGGATTGTTACCTGCCGCACTACCCGTCCCCCCCCACTCATTTGCCACCGCCTCCACTATTCCCTCACAGTCTTTGTGCCTAGATCCCCGAGGAGGTCTGGCTATACTGCCAGCCTCGGTCACGTGCAGCATCGTCTCCCTTTGTCCTCCCCTCAGCAGCAGTCCTTACCCAGGCACAACTGCCGCTCTGAGTTTTCCGGACGCCCTCTCCAACTCATCAACCCTCAGAA
Organism: Fasciola hepatica; assembly: GCA_948099385.1. NCBI lineage: Eukaryota > Metazoa > Platyhelminthes > Trematoda > Plagiorchiida > Fasciolidae > Fasciola > Fasciola hepatica. Next base: position 14,113,765 of record CANUEZ040000019.1, read on the forward strand.
AGGGAGTGGCCAACCTTTATGGCTCACCGAGCTGCTACCCTATTAACCCCGGCACGGTCGGAAATGGGCCAAGGCAGGGTATCACAGGAGCTTCTGATGCGACTATATTCCACGCGGCCTCCCAACCAACGGCGGCTCTGTCTGAAGCAACATTGACGGTTTTCTCCGACTCCCCCTCAGCTAACTTTATGCCCGAATCTTACATAGATTTCAACGTTATTCGTCGCTCCACTGAATGGCTATCACCATTTAACTGAACGCCGTGGCTACATCGGCCCTTCTTTAGTCTGGCCCTCTTGCTTACAAACCCTATGCCTTAGCTTCTACTAGCTGTTCTCCAATCAAAACAATTATTCCTTCTATTTCAGTGATTCCATCCACACGACATGTTGGTTTGGCTAGGTGCCACAGCCCCAAGAGCCCTTTTCTATCTAAGCAGAGAAGGGACCATCCAGCCATGTTTGCCATTCTGCCTTCGGTACCATGCCCTAGAGTACTTCGCACCCTGAAATCCCCCTTGTAAACCCAGCTACAACCGAAGCTATCAATTTTTCACCCTGAGGTACTTTGCCCTCTTCTCCCGTACTTCGTGACCCACAACATCATTTCTCCCGCTGGACCCGTGGTTTACTTCTCATCCTTATCAACAGCCGCCCAGAAACCAGAAAATTAACTAGTTAGGGAGCTTAGCGCAACCCACCAAATCCGACATGATCTTAGTCACCCAGACATGGCTACCTGAGCAGCCCCATCTAGACCGTGTATGCTTCGCCGTGTATCATAGCTTCCCGAGCTCTCGCCAATCCCGACGAGGTGGCATGTGCAGCAATCGGTCGCGGAGAATCCCTCAAAAGCACTATAACACCGTAATCTCATGAAATACTCAATTACGTACTCCATTTGCGCTTTTCGTACAACCTACTTTTCTATGAACTAACCCTTGTTTATCCGCGTCAAAAGCTCCACTTCATCACACCCTATCTTGGTCCTGCGTGACTCACGTGCTTGTTGGTCGCAAGTCGTGAACTCGGCTCTCGTTTTAGTCTTTGTGGTCGCATATTTAAAAATGGTGCATATTTTATGAAGTTTTTAATTCAATCATTATGTATTGTAGAAGTAACGGATCGATCGTATTTTGGTTTCGGGATTTGTGCGAATCTGGCCAAGTATTGCTCAAAAGGTGTTACAGGGTTCCGTTGCTGATAAATGTCGTAATATCTAAGCAAATGTTTCACTTCACATCACCCTGGAACAAGTAACCCACTCCGCCTGGGTAGTAACAAACTTCAATAACCACACAATATTAGCTTGTTTGGCATTCTCCAGGCATAAAAATCCTCTACTGACTCCCTTGTAGAAGCATTTACTGCTGCTTCAAACCACCCTGTGGGTGCTTAGCCCACTGCTTGTGACTTCACTCACCCTCCGAATAACTGATCACCAAACAAAAGCCCGACTGCTCCAGCTGATCTTACTTCGTGTGTTCTTGGTGAGAGCTGGACCCAACACATAAACGCACCAACTAGAGGGCTGGATATCCTTGACCTGGCCTTCATGCATAACATACCTAGCTTGAAAACTCAAATCATTCACCTATTTCTGGGCAGTGCTCACAAGATGGTTACGTGTACTTTCAAATGCCCCCTCAGTGACCTCTCCTTTAGAAAAATCATCAACCCCTTTGCCACTGCAGCTGGGATCTACTGCCAAAAGTGATTCTCTCTGTGGCCTAGGATTCATTCTTTCTGGTCTTCGACTCCCAGATTGCAGCTGGTTCTTTCTACGCCAAAATGAACAGCTACCTCAGTGGCACCGGTTTGATCTCCACCGCGTTTTCTCAGCACGAGATCTCAAAATCATCGAGAACTGGGCTGGAGCTGCTAAGCCCGCGGCGCAAACGCCAACAAACGAAAGATTTCACCATTCGATTGCTCATTAGCAGGACTAACCTGGAGCTTAGTAGCTCTGCTGAAGTTCATCTAAAAAACAGGAGGTCCTCGCGTTAACGCGCCCTTGCAAAGTTGGGCTTTGATCCAGTTTGTTAAGTTAAGACCGCAAAGTTTCAACAATAGTTCCTCCAGTTTTTTAATACGTGGCTCCACCGCTATTTACTCGCTCATACTAATCACAGAAGCGTAAACTCACTCTACTCCCCTTTCGCTCGCATACTGTGCCAGTAATTGCCGCACTGCCATAGTAGTCAGTTTTAGCACCTCTGTGGACGCGATTAATTTTAAATCATCTGGAACAGACAGGATGGTTCTTTGGACTAGGCCGTCGTCAAAACCCGATCAGACAAAATATTGCCGGCTATTTTCCTTTTTGGTGGCTTTGACTTGGCCTTTTTGTTACTTCCATAAATAATACTGTAGCCCCACAGCAGCTCAGAACTCCTGTTATCACTGTTTCAAAAAAGGTTAACAGTATCACTCTGATAACAATAATATTAATTTATTTCGGAGGCGCCCAAAGCGTGCCTTAAGCATGATCAAAAATTTTACAAGCGACAGAAATGACAGACAAAATTCATGAAAAATTTAGAAATACGCAAGACAAAGGGGAGAAGGAAGAAACACAGGGTGAATGAGAGGGAGATAAGTGTGTGCACACCAGGGAGTAATGGAGAAAGTTTAAGTGAACACGGGGATGGATTCAAATATGGGCCCGGCAAGTTTGAAGGTCAAGGTCAGATGGAGCAGCTGGCTGAGCTATGCGGAGGAGAGCAAAACCAGGGAGTTTTACATGGGGAAAACTGAAAATGGGCATGAGAAACTATCGTTACGAGAAACGATGAGGAAAACAAAGAGAAAGAAAGAGAAGAAAGGGAGAACATAAAACTGAGCTGTATGGCTGGGGACTAAGTAACCAAGAGCTGTGCGTTATCTCAATAAACGGAGGGTGTCAGTTTGAAAACAGAGAGCTAGCAATGCGAGGCGTAAAGAGTGAGTCATACGGCAGCAGCTCCGCGGAAGGATCGAAATACGGTAAATTTGAGGCACAGATATAGATAAAATGGACGCATATCATGGGGGCGGCGGCACGGTGGCAAGTGAACTGGCCAGTGAAGAACTGGAGGGGCAGAGAAAATATGTGGACACACAAATATATATATATACATATATATATCACAGCAGGAGCAAGTAGCAGTGAAGCGACGGAACACGGAAGTAGCAGTGCTTTAAAGAGACAGGTAGGGTTGGGTCAAATGGTGCGAAATTACCCTGGACAAACTCTGATGAATTTGTTTATGACAGGTGAGCGTGAGGGATCGACAGCAAAAGAGGACCAACTCTGGAAGCGCAGAAGTGATTGCTGTAGGCAGGAGTTGATAAACGAGGAAGTACGAAGGAAAGGATCGACGAACACAGGTGAAGGTGAATCTGACGGACTGATTATTGCAGGTGCGGCATGTGGTGACGGTCGAACATGGGTGAAACTGTAATAAACGGACGTTTTTTAAGCAAGAAAAAGATGGCCGTAAAAATGGCTGGAGAAGGCAGAGCGAATGGAAGTACGGGATGGTTGGAGAGGCGCAAGAGTTCGCTGGGGAAGAGTAGCCCGGAGGTAAGAAGAACTTTGGTGAGAAGATACATCGGTTGTAACAGCAAATAACATGGGAGAGAAATAAGGAAGTGAAGGATCAGAAAGATCAGGCAGTGGCAGATCACATGGCTTGAAACCGTAGGTGAGAATGATGACGTTATAATGACTTTACACTATGTGGATCGCGGAAAAGCAGTGCTGCCTGAAGTTCACAATGAAGATCCCTGTGGCGAGCAATGCGGGAAGCAGACGAGAGTGTTGACCACAGAAAACCAGGTAAGAGATGATCAATCAGATCGTTTCACTGCAGATGTTACAGAATGAAGACCGAGAAGAAGAAAAGAATCCGGACGTGAAAGCCTGTGGTGAGACAAAAATGCGCGAGAAATAGTTGTGCTTCGAAGTTGGGGGAATGGAACTGGAGAGTTGCGTGCTTGCAGTCTACTACGCAAATGGATTGAGCCAAAGTTGCTAATCGGTACACTGCCTAAGAGGAAGATCCAGGGAAGAGTTACGGATTCAGACATGGAAAATTTGGAGGTGGAAAAAGGTAATGAATTTGGTCGTAAAAAATTAAAAGGTTAAAAGGGCGTGTTCTTATATGGTGATTCTTCAGGGTTATTGATGTGCTTGGTGCGTAATGGTGGGGTATAAGATGGAAGAAAAGGATATCGCAGAGTGGCAGCTAGTGATGTATGCTATCAGTGAGTTTTGTAAGTATATAGAGATACCACATGAATGCTGATTAGGAGCCGTCCGGGGTGAAATGGGTGGAAGAAGGCATTTCGGGCTTGGACAGAGTAAAATGGATATAGTGAGAGTGACATCATGCAATAAGGGTTCTCATTGTGAAAGATGGTAGGAACAAAAACAGAATAGATTGGTGTGCACACGGAGGTAGAACGACATGGAAGGGAAGTGATAGAAGAGCTGACAAGAAAGATAGATGGGCGAATCGTGGCAGAAGAATGACAGCAGTACGAGGTCCGCAAAGGACAGTGATAAAAGCTGTGGGACGAGGAGAGTTGGAGCGTACAATCCGCAACCGGAGCTAGTGGGTGGAGCTGACCGTGTAACACGCGTTTGAGCAATGCATAGCCAAATTCACAACGGATCCCGAAATCAAAAGGCGATTATCCGTGATATTCTACGACACTGGATTATTGAATGAACAATGACACCAAAAAGATACAAACCTCAATAATGAGATCACAAGGACTCAACAAACGGGAAACCGAATTGCAGGGTGCGAACAAGGAGCACGTGCGTCACGCAGGTCCAGAACAAGGATATGACGAAGTAGCTCTCTGGGCGCGAACAAACAACAATTGGTCCATAAAAGCAAACAATTCGTAAAGACACGTCAATAGTGTAAGCAAGTGAGTGATGTTAGGAAAAACACTGAACCGCAAAGGTTTAAGGGAGATTTTCCACGGCCGGTCTTTACACAGCCCACCAAAATCCTCCCGAGACGTTAGGAGAGTCAAAGGTTTGGTATAAATGTACCGATTCTTTCTACCTACCTAGGCCCTGCTGTCAGTGAGCGCGCGCCTAATGCTAGTCGTCAACGTTCTACTCATGGTCGCACCTAATCCGTTGGCTACGTATACGCGAGGCTATTCTACATCTTCCACGAGGACAACTGACCGATGGCGGGCGTGGAGGGGGAACATAGATGCTGTCCTTGGAAAGGCCGTCCTGCCCTGGCCGTATGTGCTTGCGTGAGTGTGTGTATGATGTACTCCCCGCTACCTCCACATATGCAAAAGACATTTCAGTAACGCCAACAAAAACAAACGGCGAACACCGTTACATGTTTGATAGGGGTTGCGTGACATAGCGTGCATCGGGTATGTGCGTATGTGTGTGGATGTACAATGGAACCACATGTACCACCACATCAAAAAAGGACTTTCTGCAACGTCAACGAAAGACTATGAGCACTGTAACGTGTTTGACGGAGACCAGGTGATATAACGAGTACAATGCAGGTGAGTGTGCGTCGGGTTATATGATGGTTCGGTACATCAGTGTGTCGGGATTGCTTCTATATATGGGGTTTCTGTACCCACCTCGAAGACCAATGGGGAATAGTCTACTGGGCCTCAGCGTTGTCAGCTTCTCCGCCTTCACTCTCGAGTGGGCTAATACTGTGTATGTCACGAATTAAAGCTCCTTTAGTTGTCTTCACCTTCGCCGTTCTTATCATTCCGTCAGTGCTTTCGATGGTTTCCATAACCACTCCCAGGGACCAGGTGCTGAAATGTGCGCGTTCGTCCGCGATCGTCACCACATCCCCAACTTTGAATAGTCTCGTTTTGCCCAGCGACTTCTGTCGAGCTTGCGGAGCTGGTAGGTACTCCCGAAGCCAGCGCCTTCAAAAAGTCTTTTCAAGCTAATTCGCCTGCTTCCATCCATGGAGGTAGCTCCCACGAAGTTTTATCGGTCCTTGGAAACCCTCGCTCGACCCTAACGTCAATAAGTCGTTTGGGGTGAGTGCCAGGTAGGTGGGATCGCCGTTCATTACTGGAACCGGTGGGCGGTTGTTCAGAATTCTCTCGACCTCAGTCATGACGGTGTTCAGCGTCTCGTCGTCGGGCGGCTGTTGCTCCATGATCGTCAGCAATATCCGTCTGGCGGACCAGATCATGCGTTCCCATACGCCGCCGCGGTGGCTGGCCTGTGGGGGTTCAAATGCCATCGTATGCCGTAGGCCACGGTTTGATTCTGCAGTTCGTCCCTGTTTATGTTCTTGTGCCAACTCTGCAATTCCCGGTGGGCGCCCACAAAGTTCGACCCATTACCTGAGTATATATCGGCCGGTACGCCTCTTCGGTTGAGGAATCTCTGTAAGGCCCGTAGGAGAGAATCGGTCGTCATCGAATCGGTGACTTCTAGGTGTACCGCACGTGATTTCATGCACGTCATGATACACCCATATTGCTTTTCTCATATCTTCCCGCACTCGATCCGCATGGGCCCGAAATAGTCCAACTCGGTGTCGCTGAACGGCTACCAGCTTGAAGTCACCCTGCGTTCTGGTGGTGGGGCCATGTGTTGTTTGCCCGCCGTGGCATTGCGTCTCCTACATTGCACACAACGTCGGATTACGCGTTTAACAGTCTCTCGTCCTCTCAGCAACCAAAGGCGCTTTCGGGTGACGCTCGTCACGTGACTTTCTCCGGCATGTCCCTCCACGGCGTGGACGTGTTGGATCATTAGCTCTACTACAGGTTGTCTCGCAGGCAGCAGTATAGGATACTTTGTGTCGAAGCTCAGGTAGGCATTGGTCAGCCCAATATCCACCCGCAGCAGTCCTTCAGTGAGTTTGGGGTTTAAACGCTTCGATTCGCCTCTTGGAGATGATATTTCTTTGTTGATTGGTTCCACTTCGTCCGCCCTCTCGAGCTCTCGGGCGAAAGCCTCGCGTTGAATCATCCTGAAAATATCGTATTCTGCAGCTTGTAACTCATCAGGACTTATCAGGCCGACCCGTACCTGGCCTGAGGGGCGTAGCCCTTTCATGACTAGTAATATTCTCTTGAACCTGGCTAACCAAACTAACGAACAAAGTGTCTTCATCCAGGAAGAAAATCTGACTAATCGCGATAGAATGGATTCCGCTTCGACGACGTTGGCCGCTATCACTACGCCTTTGATCTCCAGTTCTGTTTCCGTAGGGGGCTTTAATTCGAACGCGGGCCAGTCCTGTTTAGGCACTTGCAGGAAGTTTGGCCCTCTCGTCCACGTGTCCAGTTGCCTGAAGTTGGTCGCACCTCGGGAGCACAGATCGGCCGGATTATCGCCCTTTCGTACTGCCGCTGCAATTGATACCCTACTGGGTTCCTTTCGGTTGATAAGTAACTTACGGAACCGCGTCCCCTACCGGACCATATATTACCCATCCCAAGCTGAACTTACGGCATAAGGTGCCTGGCGATTGCCCAATCTCTGTTCAAGTACCCAGCGTGCCTCAGGCACGTCGCAGCCGATGAGAAGATCCACATTGTCGTATTTCCAGTCTACAACGGTTACATCCTGCAGGTGAGGCCACCTGGCCAAAATTGCATTCACCGACCGTGGTGCTCGCATGGGGAGGTCAGCTAATGTAAATACCTCCGCTGACCCCATTTGCTCGTTGGAGTCTAAGGAGGTGGGCTGCAAACTCAACCGGCCGGCAGTCATAACTTGTGTTCCTTCAACCGTGCTCACTACTAACGACGTTGTACTTTTAACGAGCCCGTGTTTGGCGGCAAACCACTCTTTCTCTAGTGTAGTGTACGATCCACTGTCGACCACCGCAGTTGGGACCACCACTCCCACGGAAACTACTCCTAAACTTACTGGTTTACTGGCAGACAGCGACATTGAACAAATCACTCTCGGATTGGTACTCGCCTCGGGTAAGGTTTCTCTCGCCTGGTGCAACAATCGATGGTGTCTTCCCTTGCAGCCCTCGTAATCGCATCTGTTCCTTGTTCTACAAGCTGCCGCCAGGTGCTTGGTGTTGAGACAAATAAAGCACGCTTCTGCCATCCTCGCCATTCCACATCGTTCGTCTATTGTGGCCTTGATGAACTTGGGGCATCCTGGTAGCCCATGGCTAGCGTTACAGGACCTTAAAATTGGATGCGCCAGAGCCTCGCGTGAAGTGGCGTATGCATTGGTCCAAGCCTGATATTTCGGCTGTTCCTGAGTAGTGGTTCGAGCCTGGCTAGTAATAAACTTGTTTGCTCGGTTACTGTCCCAGATAAGTCGGCCAAATCTGCTGTCGGCTATCTTGGTTTGCCTGTCCAAGTATTCGGTCAAGTCTTCGAAGTTAGCCTCCCTGTCGCTTCGGCTTATCCGTTCTGCTTCTTCCGCCCACCGACCCGGTAGTTCCGGAGAAAGGTGATGCACTATGTTTTCCAAAGTGTGTATGGCATCTAGGTCAGCCCTGTAACCCAAACAAACATCACATCCAGTGCATCCACAGGCTCAAAACCATAGGAAAGTCGTCCTGAGCCAGCACTTGTTAATCCCATCAAGGGCCTCTCATTACCGATGACAACACCCTACTCCACAGGAGATGTAGCTATACTAGTCACAGTTGGATACCCATTAGCATGCCTAAGCGCATTCTTCATGCTTTTTCTGCCTTCCTGCCGGTTCCGTCGAGCAGAACCACGCAGACTTTTAGGACTTTGTAAGGCTCGAACTCAGCGCTCGTCGGATCACTGCTGTGATCATTTGAGGCTGGAGGCCGATTCGTTCACTGAGGCATTAACTCTTACGGACAGATGAGGCTGTGGGATGTGTCAACGGCGAATCTAAAAAACAACCACCACTGCGCAAAACTGCAGAAAAGATCTTCCCGAGTCAGGTTCTTCCTCCTGGAGTAAGCAGTCTTGCGGCCGACTCATTGCAGGCGGTGCGAGTCATGGAGAACGGCTCGTGCTGGCCTCGTTGTTTTGCTCCGTTGCGGCGGAAGACATAGAGAACTTTCCTCGAAACGTAAGTCGGATTATTAAAAACGGAACGTAGCCAAACAGAGTCGGCTTTCTAGGGCAAGATCCCTTCAGTTCAGCCGGTCTGACTGACACTTTTACACAATAGCAAGTTAAATCATCTAGACAACCAATGAATTAGGTGCTCCGCTTGTGCTCCCAGTCGGAGCTCTGTTGCGTTACTCCAATACACCTAGTAACCTGCCTCAGCATTTGAGCTCTCCTTTCGGGCACTGCCGAGAGTAACCAAAGCTAGGCCATTGACAAACAAACTGAAGTTGAGCAGTTCATTTGGCTCTCACTGAAAGTGGTGAAATCACGAGATAAAAGATTCGTCCAACCATGGAAAAGAGGAAAGCAATTTAAAGAAGCAAGCTATGCTATACCAAAACTCGTTGTAAAGAGTAACGCTGCGGTAGCCACCAAAAGTGTAGTACAGAAAACAGCGTAGTGTAAAATTTTTAGCTGCAAACTGGCCACCAAAATGCGTCCGAGCTATCCAGGGGGTATCAAGTAGTACCCGGCTCAGGTTCTTCTTCTTAAGTAATCTTCGAAAAAAGTTCATGTGAGTTACAGCAGTACTACCGCTACTTCCCCCCTTCGGGTATACGGGGACTTACAGCAATAGTCTTGCATAAACCTTAGCCTAAGGACCTCAGGTCTAGTTTGCGCCTTCAACCAGACACAAAATTTCCACTCACCTCACTACCAGACGCCATTAGATGAGGTTAAGCCAGCTGTTTGGACGAGACCCTCAGAGTCCACGCGGCAACCTTCTAGCTCCCTCCTAACAACAGGCAACCTTGATTGGTTATTCCCCTTCGCGACAAGTGCTACTCTACCTTTCCTAAGATAGTGCTTTTCACCGATCCGCTTTTGTCAGAATCGTAGGAATGCCGAATTCTATCTCAGCCATTCCAGACCAAGTTCACCGGCCAGCCTATTTACCTGACCCTATTTTCGTGGGTGCTTGTTCTGTTTGCTTCACTCACCGGAGGACCATCATGCCTGCAGAAAAAAAGTAGGCAATTTGGAGAGACTGCGGGTTTATCTCTCAAGTTTGATATCAGTGGCAATGAGGAATGACTGTTTAGGATGCATTTGGCCTCCACGTAGCTCTGTGAAAAAAGCGCTTGGTTCATTGTCTGCCCATCGACCAAAACTAATTGCAGCTTACTGACCGACAGGATCATTCGGTCCAATGCCTGAGTTTCTCTGACAGCGTGTGGTGGTTTGAAGTGCCATTGGATGCCGCTTGATAACACCTTTGTGTATCTTTCGCCGGTCTCTCCCTGTTGAGCACTCTCTCAAATATGGGGCGGACCCCATAACTTTGGTTCTATAGTCGACACATCTTTTTGGCTTGCGTCTTCTACGGATGGGTCTCATCAGAATCATTGCAAATTCGGTATCAAGACCGGATGCGACTTCTAAGTTCCTTGCAAGAAACTGTAGATAAGCAGACAAACGTTGGTATGCTTTATCTGTGCTTCGACCAGGCCGAACGAGAAGGGGGCCAGAGTGGATGACTCCCATGAACGAGGCATATCACCGTCGTTTCCGCGTTTTGCTTGGTGGTGGTGGAGACGTCATTTGTTTCCCAGCCGCCGAATTGAGCTTTCGGCAAGCCGCTTACCAGCTGATAGCCTGTCGCACTGTATCTTTTCCTTTCATTACCAATTTTTCTCTCGAAGAGCGACTAAGTCGTGTGGTTCATCACTGTGCCTTCCAACCCCCCGGTAATAAGAGACATGGAATAAGGTTACGGCTTTTCTCACTTGCATTATTAAGGGCGTGCTTGGAAGTGGAAGGACCATTTGAAAAATCAAGCCTTCCCAACACATGAGTGACCTTGGACTATTCCAAGGCTTATGTGCTGCGCAGCGTTTTCTGAGGGAGCTGGCCCCTGGCTACTTTTTAGGCTTTGAATGAAGCTGCTGTACGCCTATTCTTACACTGCCGTTAGTATGCTTCCTAGATAAAGCTCTCTCAAGGACAGTTTTTCAATACGCAGCCCTGTTCTTTCCCCTTTGAGGTGCATAAGGGATATATAATAAACAAAACTTTTCGGCCATGCCGAAGCTCCAACTAGTTTTCACCAACTGGAGAAGTAAGGTAACGTAAGACTGAAACAAGTGCATGACGAGCCGCAGTTTAAAAAAGCTGCTGTTTCTTATTCAATAACGAAAAGATGGGTGGCACCAGGCTGTTTTGATGCATAAACCTCCGACAGTACCCAGAAAAGTAAAACCCTTTAACCCGGTTCCTAGCCGTGCTTCCGTTCGTATTCCTCATAAAGCAAAATAGGCAATATTGTCTTCAGCCCTCACATGTTGCCACTGAACTAAGTACCCCTAGTCCAGAGCATCAAAAAGCCTGTACTAAGTGACTGACTAGCCCATATCTTGTGAAATATGATCCACGTAAAGCCACCACTCAAACGTGTTTACCAAGATAATAAAAAAACATTGGAAGTGAGGATTGGTTGAGGATTTGGGAAAACTGGCACCAGAGGTCTGGTATCCAATAAGCGTACTGCCCCAGCCGTCGTGGAGGACTTTCGTGGAACCAGAGTCGTGAGTAGTCTCCCAGCCGACAGTTCAGTTCATTTCAGTTTGTACAAGACAGGTTATAACCAAGCCCAGTGGGGCCTCCAAAACTGGTTCAGTGGCGTGCATACAAGTTATGCACCTCCACTACATTGTATTTCTTTGAGTCATCGCGAAAATAAGAGAGAGGCGTGAGGCTCCATTGCATACCAACTGCGGGACCATTATGCATCGTGAGCACTCGCTGAGCCGCAGTGGAACCACTAAAAAATTCCATTACAGTACACCTCACAGGGGGCATATGTTTTTCCTTCGTCCATGTGACGAACATGCGCAAAACTCTCTGTCAGAAACAATCTTCCTTCACTGAAAATCTAAGGCCCCTCAAAGACTGGATGGTCTGCGGCTCCACCTCCCCACCAGGTTGACTTTTCCAACTGTTCACCATTCTGTAGCTGAAATGCGATCTGGTTATCAACCTTACCCAAACTTCCATCAACTTCTTCGAGTGTCTCTTTGTTCAGAAGTCTGAGGCCATGCGAAATTGGCTGTCCGGTTTTGGACCAGGAAGGACTTTCAAAACCCTAAACGTTTCTATGAGATCTCCAAGAATTCCCCCCTGGGTCGCCCCTAACCTCAGATCAAACAGCTCTCATGCCACTCACAAAAATGAAACTAGGCAATTGAAGGGAGGATGCCAGGTAGTTCATGGGCAACAACAGTGTTGTCGGGCCCCGGACGGATCCTTGACATAAGCCGCTGGTGAAGTTCACCGAACTGGAAGATCCGTCCCCTACTTTAATGTAAAAATTCCTGTGAAAAAAGTCCTCCAGCCATCTGTACCCTGACCCATGCTTATCGAACGTTCCCTTCCTGCTTAGAAGCAGACGATGAATGGAGGAGCAAGCTCCCTCTAAAGCCGTGGTAAAGTAATTTGACTTTTCCACCTTCGTTCAGTCTTTGAGTCACTTCGTCTGGGGAGTACGGAGATTAGTCGAAAAAATCCATTGTTAAGAAATCACTCCGGTGCGGGCTTAGCATTGAGTACACCGGTGGATGCTGACGGATGCCAGCACGCACGATTTTCGAGAAGAATTTGCGTAGTGATAGCCAGGCTTGCCGGCTTATAGTCACCCATAGTCGACCCAAGACCACTGATGTACTGCCATGGCGCAGCGTTTTACCAGTCCCGAGGCAGCTTTTTCTGATCCGGCATCAACCCACGCAGCTTACTTGCCAATGAAACTATGGTATCCCCAAACTCCTGGATGGGCCACACCCGCCCCCGCTGACTTATGGACATTCATTTCCCGTTGATACATGCGAGCAACTCCCTCTGAAAGGTTTAGATCGTCTAACTCCGGCGGAGGATGCACCGTCCTTAAATTGGCTATTACTCCACCGTCTACATTGAGCAGGCAGCTGAAGTGTTCACACGGCCCATCCACCTTGCCCCCGCCATCGATGGCGATATCGTGATTCTTAGTGGGTGAAAAAACTTTGGCATCTTTCGTTGATCCTTTTGACTGTGGGAAAATATGGACCCTCTTGGGCTGTTGCTTCACGTACTCGGCTGACGTGAGCACAAACTGTTGTTTGGGAGTTCACGGAAGGCTCACCCTCTCATGCCTAAGTGTCGTATAGCGAGCCCACGCCGGATGACCACCGGATCCCCGTAGACGTTTTAGGTACGGTTCCCACCTTTGGCAGCTTTATATATTGCAGCCTTCTACGGTACCGGTTCGTCTTCTCTATTCCTTCATTTCGAGGGTGCAAGCTCGTTCTGAATAGCATTTCGGGAGCCCTCAATGACATCCCAGTTTTCCTCGACAGTGAACTCCTCTACCTTATCTCACCACAGTTTCATCGCTCTAATGCGAAGCTTATCTACGTCCTCGCCACTGAGACTCCTAACCTGTCTGGAGGCTACCCTGGGTTGCTACATGAGCATGAGGGTTTTGACAATATCTAAGTTTTTCTCAAAGGCTAACTGCACCGTAGCGCAGACGCTTCTTTGGGGTAAATCTTTGTTACTAAGTCAAGCAGGGGCACCACAGATTCAGGCAAGCATTTGGTATATTTCGTTATACGTTGGTGCAACACACATGCTGGCACTCTAAGTGGCTCTCCTCCTGCGGCCCCGGCAAGCTGGCCCTTACCTTCCAACCAACGGGAGGGAGATTGGAGTCACTCACTATGAGGGTTTTTATGCATCCTTAACTAGTCCAGTCTGGGCCGTCAGTAGGCAGACATCCTCGTTAAGGCTTTGTACTTGGTGCCTTGCAGACACAGACGACATTAGCCCTTTAGCCTGGAAAGATGATCGCAATTGCGAGCAGCTAGACACTGCGACGTGACACACCCTGGCGATATTCTCTTCGTCCTCCTCCTGCGGACAGTAATGCCAATTTTCATCTTCCGAAAAAATCCCCATTTACGACCAGTCCCGACGACGCAAGCGGAATTTCTATGGTCATCGGCGGGGAAACCCAAGGGCTCAGTGAGCCATTCTATAGTGCTAAGGTAATTCTTGCCCGTGCCCTGGAAGATTCAGCCCGGTTTCCCTCTGTTGCTAGGCTACTACGCCTCACCCTTCACTCGTCCGGTGTGATCTGATATCTGCCCCTGTTGGTGTGGGCCACCATCGCTGCCCCAGCTGGCAGTCTATCTCGGATAAACTCTTCGGCGAACTCGACCAGTATTGGTCTCGCATTATGTTTACCATCGTTTGCTAGTAGCGACTCTCATTTCTCCACCCAGTACACTCTTCTTAGAGCGGTAGGGCATGTAAAACCTGCAATTTACAGTGCCGCAGACCTTTCTCATGCCTTTTCTCGCCAAGCTTTTCATTTTACCGTGAAAGGTTCTTCCAGGTTTGGGATCAGGGGTCTGCGGCTTCGGATCCTTCACATTAGTAAGATCTGTCCTTGCAGGTCCTTCGCTTTCCAATACTACGAGTCCAGGATCGACCACCGTGGCAGGTCTGTATCCTACAAGGATAAACCAGTTCTTCTTTTTGGGCCGTCTTGCCTCTGTGAGCTTTGGCTCCGTCCACAGGCCCCCATCTGTTTGCTTCAAGGGAATTGATTCAACGACCTTAAGACAAACGATTCGGATTTGCACATCTGCAGTGCCAACAGCCCTCTCAGACTTGTCTATTTCCCTTGCAAACAACCTTTTATTATCTATCCGCAGTGGCTTGGGCTCGTGCCAATAAAAATGCCTAATGAGGTTGGCCCTTCTTCTGGGCTTGCTGTTTAAGGGCTACACCGGCAGCCTCCTTGCAGTAAACCCAGATCCACCCGGCCCATCGAATCCTTTTGTAAAGGGGATAAGTGTCACCTGCTCTTCCTGAAAACCTTAGGTGAGATCACCTCATGTGCACATTGGACTCCATGCCATTTACTACAGGCTTACCGCGCCCGGTTGTGAGACTCGGGTTTAAAACAAGTGGCATAATAATGGGCATGAGAAATGGAGTAAAAATCCGAAGACCTGTGAAACCAGGGGCAAAATAGCTGACGCTTGTGAGCACAGCCCTTACACGCAAATGTACAAAAACCGGCACACGAGGAAAACCGCTTTACAAAAACACCGAATACGGCTCTTTAGCACTGCAACAAAGGCGAAAAAATTATCCAAATAAAAGGCAATTCATATGCTTTTCTGCAGCGCCGAGCATTGTGAACTAACCTAAGTTGATTCAAAACTTTTGAAAATTCTATTTACTTTCGATCTTCTGAACTTCTGATCGTGCGGTGCTCACCAGTTAGCGTCGGTCTTTCTCAGATGCCCCTAGGATGACTGGCATAGAGCAGAGCAAAGTGCCACTGTGTTCCTCTAGGCAAAATTTAGATCAACGTCATTTAGAGGTGGAATTCAGGTTGCCTAGTGTTTTTCGCTTTTCCTATCGTTTACAACTCCAGTCGCGTTCACTTCAATATGTTTTACCACCCATCCTGAAATAGCGATCTACCGGCGTGAATGACTGCGGTACTCCGCCATGCGGTAGTTGTTACCGCGAGTTAGGGTTGTATATCATCTTAGGAATTCTCGAACTTCATTGCATTCGGCAGTATTCTATATATGCCTTATCCAGGAAATCCTTCCTCATTCTGGCCAAGGTATCACCTACCTAGCATGTCTACATCCCACCAACTGAAACCCTGTTTCTCCAACATTCTTGTCACATGCTTACTGGCACGTCTTCCAGAGTTTCTCTCCTACCTCACTATTTAACCCTACACATTTCTGACTATCCATAGCTCCTTGCCTCGCCGTCATCTGTATTTTACAGCCCTCCTTCTGCCCATTCCATCTACCCCGTATCTAAAATATACTTCCCAGTACCGCCTGTCGTTGAGAAGCGTACAACAGTACAGCCTGCACGGTATCCTGCTCAGGTGTCGTCTCTCCATAGTGCAGGTCGAAAATTTACCAGTTCACGATCCCTCCTAGAGCTTGAGTTTTCGCAACAAAGCTACGTAGTGCACCCGCCCTCCTCTACTGCTGCTTAAACCATATCCCTGCCTGTGCATGTGAAGCTCTCTTGTACATTCCCGGTCTGCGTAAACCGTCGGTTTGTCTCTGACCGACCGAATAACCTGCTATTACCTTCAGTACCCTAGCCCTGCATTCTTCCCTGTCGTGCCATCCTGACCCTCAATCAATGCCTGCAAAACAGGAACAGCTGAAGTTGGTGAATCCAAGCTCATCCAAACCCTCCCGACCACTGAATCCTGCTCTGTCGCCCTTGTTGACATCGGCCATTAACCTTTTGATATCTCAAATGATCTCGGACAGAGTGTCACAACTAAAGATAAAATCTACCTGATAGAGGCAATCCCCTCAGAGATTTCTCTCCCGGCTTCCATCCTTGACCCTGCAACCGCCACTTGCCCCGAGAACTCAGCTTCCATGGAGGACCCTCGCGGCTCTCTCACGACCAAGGTATACGGCCGCATCACCTGTTCTAAGAAAGCTTGGTTTTTAAAGTTCCAGAAAGTGTACCCTTTTCACTGGCCGAACATAACGCACTCAATTCATGCAGTGTGGCTCACTACAGACGCCATTGCATTAGGCGCTGCCCCTCGCTATACCAAATCGTGGACGACTTAGGAGCTGGACGGTTCATCGACGGCAAGTTGATGGGTGCTGCCAGCTTATTTTCAAAGGACCCCGAAATATTCCTCGATAAAACGCCTGTTCAGCCGAAAATGTCTCGATCTCTCAAAAGCAACTCTGTCCTACCCATTCAAGCTGACCCCATTGGCCCTATTGGGAAGGCAACTCAAATCCACACTGGCAAGATGCCACCAGCGGATACAGCGCCCCTAGTTGTTTACCCGTAAACCGGTAGTCTAGATTTGACTTGGTCCTCACCACCGGTCCCAACCTCACATTAAAGCTCTTCTCTAGCACCTCCCCCTGTAGCCCCCGCTTTCAGTAGCGCAGCTCTACGGCCACATGCCTCAAACGGCACATCACATATGTTTAGAACCAACACTCCTCGATCTTAGCCCCAAAGTCAAAACAGGGTTCTGGCATAGCCACCAGCCTCCGTCGTACTAGTTCCCACTCGTAAACCGAGCACTTGGCAAGTGTTATCCACCACCACTCTCACTCTGCCGACATTAGAATCATCCACCCAATGGGAGCTTAGACCGGTTACGTCTTTTTGTTCTTCAAGGGTGCTTTAGCCAGCCCGTAATTCTAACCATGTTTGCACTTGTGCAACTGATCACTTCACTCAAAAGCCCTCACTCCCCACCGGCATTTCTTGAAAGCATACCCTCGGTCCACGATGGAGCCAATCAGCAGAGCTGCCTTTCAGCTCTATCCGGTGTCATCGACCACATGCGTGGGAGCAGCCAGCAGAGCAATACTCGTTCTACGAAGAACTCTATCCCCCCACACTCAACCCCACTATCTGCCCCCTGCCTCTGACAGAATGGAGTGCGCCAGCCATCTGCTTCAAACCCGCACGCCCTTCCTCTCGGTTTAGGCTGACTATCCCACACTTCATGACGCCGCGATTTTCGGGGACTGTGGTAGGTGCCTCAATTTGTATTCTGGGTTTGGATACCTGGGACTCCCACGGATTTTTAAAAGCCCATTGGTCATTACAGGGTTCAGGCTTTGGTTACTGCCATTCGCTTTACGGTTGGTCGCAGACAGCTCATCAGTATAAAGATGGGATGATTTTAGCAGGAATAGAAGAAAATCCGTCTTGGTTTGGTTCAACTCGCCTGACACTATTGCTTCTGCATTTAGCACGATTTTTGTTCGCGAATCTTCCGTAATAGTCAATAGAACTTATTTTATGTCCCTTAGACTACGGCTCTCAGCACTTTATCCCAGCCTGAGAAGTATAGCAACTTCTGCAGTTGGCTTCTAGCCCCAGTGGAGATTGTGGCCAGCGGTGATCTCTCTTTCTAAATATCATCACCTGCTGGCTCTTGCCTCGGCGGTGCCGGCCATATTCTTGTACATGCGGCCACGAACTCTGGCCCAGTTTCTCACTCCTGATTCATATTTGGTGCTTCTACACCTCTGGAACAGAAGTTGTTTGAATGACCAGAGGGTTGTACCTAGTGTCACTGGTCGGAATCGGCCGGCTCGTGACTCACTGTATAGGTTTGAAACCATTCCGCCGCGGGAACACATGACAATCATATTCTAGTGCTCCCTCGAGAATTGATTGAACGAGGCTTTTTGCAAGCCAAGTAACGATTTATGGCCCGGATTTGGATGAGGTCGAAGGCACTTCAGTCCCTTGAGCAGACTTTCCGGTGCTTCTCGAGTAAAATTTGGCGGTGGGGATGTCTTTGTCCAGTCCATTAGTTGTTGGATTGAACGAGTTGCCTAAACCTTTAGGAACAATTTTTCGTGGAATAACGCATCAACCTAAAACAGGGAAAATTCTAGTTGTAAACCAAGTGGGTAGAAAAAACTGAGAAAATGTGATTAACGTAGGGCATATTTAACATACACTGAAAGTGCAAAATATCAGTGATGAAAACAGGACCCGTTGAATTGATTTTTATTACCCCTTTAGGTTTACTCAAATTCTCAATTGCTTTACTTTCAAGTGGAGTGGGGATGAACAGTTGCCTATAGCGGCTCGTGGGATATAGATGGCGGTAGTGCATTTAATTTGCAACGCACTCGTGGTATGTATGTCAATGCTTTTAGAATCCTAGCCCCGAGCCTGAACCTCACCAGGTCTACAGTACTGGAGAGGTTTGTACCATTTCAGAATTTGTTGCAATAACGAATGGTTCAGTGAAAAAATCATCCAGTGTTTCCGATGGGCCACCAAACCCGTTTTTGCCGCCACAGTTGCTTCTGTTACACGGATCACTGCCTATTGGCCAGCTCAAAAAAAGCTGTACCATCTGGATAAGACTGCAGCCTCGGGAAGCACATTAGCCTGCTTGTCCCCAAAGAGATATGCAAGATGGATTACTTAAGCCGGAAAACGAATTGTGCTTAACGGGCCAACGAGTAGGGGCCAGAACATTACCGGTCTCCGGACCGGTTGATGGGCAACTTCTGGTTTTGCCCGCAATGCCAATGGAGAGGACAACCCAGTGAACATCACGAAGATAAACAGTTTACCGGTCCAAAATCCTCCACTGGACGGAAGTAAAAGTGACGTACCCGGAATTTCTGTCGACAGTGTGAAAAGAGATTGCACTTTATTGGGCAGTCATCACCCACCTAAGCTGGCCGGCCTCAGGCACAAAGAGTGCCGCCAAGTCCACTTTCCGCCTTTCTCATTAGGCGCATGGGGCTGGATACTGAATCCGCGAGGCAGAATAATAACAGAGCACCAGCGGCAATAGAGCTGTATGCCTTTAACAATCAGGTCTCACCTGACAAACTGGGAAATGTTCTTCCTTCGGTGCTTCGGTCTCCTTCCAGTGTTGGGTTAACTCCCCACGGCTTTGTGGGTCAGACATTTTAGCTTAAGGTTTTGGCTGGGGTTCACAAAGAAAACCTCTTCGGTTTTGTAAGCAGCCACAGAGTTTGATTCGCCCAGAAACTTCCAGCATTTTTCACTTCAGGGCCTCTCCAACGTTTTCGCCCTTAATTTAAGATCGATATAAAAAGCCACGAATGACTGAGGCTCCGGAGAGGGCGGTAGTTCAGAGATTGAGCATCGGTCGAATGCTTTCCTCAAGTTTATCTTTTCGTTTCACTTGGCCACGTTCAGCCTTCACACACTGCGCCGGATCGAGCAATAAGATTCCCTCGCTGGAACTCCTCAAACCTTCAAAACTGGTCCACGCCGTGTCTCCGGAACGCGCATAAACGGCCCAACTTTTGTGACCAATCTTCGCACTATAGATTCGAACCCAATCTCCAGCTTTACTTTTCACGTGTCGGGTGATCCGGTTTCTAGTTCTCGTGGTCCAACCGGCTTTGGGATTGCTGTGAGCATGAGGGCTGTGCGTGTAGCGCTAGACTGGATTCCGGTCAACAGTCGTTTCTGTGCAGTTCTGTTTGACGGTTTTGTACGTGTCAGTGGCAATAAATTCAGGTGTTGCTGATTGTTCCCCGCCTCAGTGTACGCTCCCACTGACTGAAGTTCCTCTAGAACCTTAAATAAATTCTATAAGGATTTGTCTAAGCTGCCTCCATGCATGCTTTCAACAGATGTGGTGATCACGCCCAAGTTGGCCGCTTGGGAGGTTCCTAAATAAACTTCGGGGCACGCTAGCTGTCCCACCCAATTGTACCTATTACGGCGATCATCCCACTCTGTTGTGTTCCAACCACATATTGTTTCTGGCGAGTGCGATTTTATACCATAAGAAGCGACATGGACTGACACGGCTTCCTTCCACGTCTTCGTGAAGTTGAACTCAGGTTGGCCATGTTGGGATTGGTCACCGCTGGCTTGGGTCAGTTGGAGAATGTCTTTCATTTTTGACTATACCTGTGAACTCAAGCCATGCTGTTGTACTTGCTCGCTTCCGCTTACGTCTCTCTCGTGGTCTCGTCAACGGAAAACCACCCATCCCGCGCAGTTGCTTCTGAACGAATACCGCCGTCCTCTTCTCGCGCGGAGCTTTCTACGCGGTTACCTATGAAGCCGGGGGGCCGAGGACCAGATGGAAGCTGAGAACCGATCAAGGAAGCCTTGTTTACTTCCCTTATTGGTACACGGGACCCCGATTCAGATAAATATCACAAACTCTGGATATCTTCCGCTCCGGTTGTTTCGCTGAAAGGTCTCAGATCCGTCCCTCCAGATGTTGCATTCAAAGAAGTGCGCAAGTCCTTGAGGTGCCAAATGACTGGGAGCCTGAGAAACGGCCACGAGCTGTAGTGAACCACAAAATGCAGGGAGCTGGAGACGGCCACATCTGCTGGCAACACTCGCAGCCTTAACATTCAATTGGAAGTGCCGGTCCTCGGAGGCTGGGTGTAAGCAAGTTATTCGAGAAATCGGACGGCTCACTGATCCACTCTCAGGGCTGTTGCCTGGATCTTTGGGCGGGGCACTCCAGGGAGCAGTTCGTTTGGCCCAACTGAACGTTGGACCTTCCAAGTATACCTGCCAGCGAAACAATGCAGATAGATATCAGTCCTCCATCAGAGATGGAGACTATGCGGTAGATAGGTTACTTGCAAAGATACAAAGCAGCTGGAACAAATGGGTAGTCTTCACCTTTTTTTAAGGATGGAGGCGAAGCTTTGGTTTTGGAGTTAACAGAAAACCTCCAGATACTATGGGGTAGTGAGCAGATTCCCACGGAATAGTGTGAATCGGTGACTGTGTCGATTTACAAGAAGGGTAGCAGGAGCTCTTGTGAACACCACAGAGGAAATAGCTTGGTAGGCCTCGCATCCAAACTGCTCACCGGGATTATTCCCCACCGATTATCCAGCGCCTGCTCAAAGCATACGCTTGAGTATCAAACCGGTTTCAGATCCGGTCATAGTTGTAAGGACCACATCCTTACTCTTCGGCAAACTTCCGAGCATGGGCGCATCTCTCGTAGACCCACAATCTTTGTCTTTCTTGATCTGAAAGCAGCTTTTGTCTCAGTCTACCGCACACTTCTCTGACGCTGCCTCTCGTTGAAGGCTGTGCCACAAAAATTTACATCTCCTTTTCAACGCTTGTACGAGAACAGCCAAACCTGGGTTCGCTCTTACGGCGACCTTTTGCTCGAGTTCAAGACAGAAAAAGGTGTTCTTCAGTGTTGCTCTCTTTCAGGCTTCTTCAATTTTATGATTGAATTTATTCTTGAAACAGCCCCATCCTCTTGAGGGAACAGTGGCATTGACCTTAGCTCAAGCAGGGAACTGCCCGAATTGGAATGCTCTGAGGATATCGTTCTTTTGAGTGAAGAGCTGGGTGAGTTGCAAGCTCTCTTATCTGGCCTAAACTACATTGAAGCTACGCTCAGGATGGGTTTTTCACCTTCTAACTGGGAAAAGCTACCTCGGGACCCAGTTGGATTAACAAAAAATCTTGTTTTCACGGAGGAAGCTCCAGCAGAAGTAGAAAAGTTTTGCTACCCGAGCAGGTACACCTCGCCAGGTGGGCTGGTGTCAGATGAAGCTTCGTCGCGCTTACAGGGGCTCGTTTTGCACCTGCCAACCTCAGCTATTTGTGGTTTCTTCCAGATATTCGATCGTCTGGTAAGGGTCGAGTGCACACAGCGGAAGCTAGGTCATTTCTTCTACACGGCTCAGAAACATGGTTGATATAGGGTTGAAGATAGGCTAAGACCATTGGTGTTCCAGCGTCGATGGCTCCTTGGCGTTGCCCGAATTTGATGGGAACACCGTATCAACTCTGCAGAGATTGGACGTAGGGCATTCGGAAACTGTTTAGAAGTTGGAACTGGTAGGGAGCTTAAACGTCTCAGGTTTACGGGATGAGTGTTGCTCAAGCCCACCAATAGATTTCTCTCGTGCATGCCGTTCTACGAGGCAGGTATTGATTGAAGGGCAGTTTGAGTTGCGAATTCAACGGCATGGCAGAATGGTGTGAAAACCTTCGCCATTAGACCTGACCGAGTAGGAAGTGTCTAATTCCGGCGTAGGTGTCTAATCGACCTGGCCACCAAATAGATGGAAGAGTTAAGTGAAATGGCTGGATACTGCAGCCAGTGTCGTAACTTCATTGGGTCTCTTTATTGGTCTTCTTCATTCTAGCTTCTTAATTTGAATAAGTCAATTTTTGCCCCGAACTTCTATTCTTCAGGCCTGTTACTGGATGACGCCGGTAGGTAGCAACTGAAATCAAAGCACAGAAGTGGTAGGTTGGTGGTTGAATAAACTGAACCTAGTTGACCAGAAAATATAAAAGAGGTTTAGGAGGAGTGTTGAAACTTTTGAATATAGTTCCATATGCCTCCTAAAACGAACTCTAGGGAGATCACTAGTTTTACCACTCACTGGTAACAAAATGGTGTGTGTTTATCTTTTGCGTACTCCTGGAAAAATTGTCTTGGAGCTTGGGGCGAGTTCTCTGGGGCATTAATGACAAGTTCGTGTGCAGAAGCAAGTACATAGTTGGTCAGCCTGCTGACCAAGGCTGTTAAGTATGACGGACTTGAATTTATGTGATGATTACAAACACAACTTTTTCCGGTAAGCTTTACTTTAGGCCCCAACATGCTTTCCGCCAACAGGTTTCCTGGTTTTGTTCTTTGTTGAGCCTCATTTTCTACATCTTTTGAGTTTGTCCTAAGTATATTATCCATTATGCTGGAGCCAGTAACTTCACTGTTTTTCCAATGTTTTTCGCATGTTACGAGTAATGTGGCTTTGAATACAGCTATTACTGCGACTACTGTTGCTGCCACTATTACAGCAGAGTAAGTGTACGAGCAATTATGACCCGGTGTGAACTGCGGGTTTTTTCAAGCAGGATCACGAGACAGAAAAAATGAACGCATAGGGTCAAAGGGAAAATTTCTCAGGAGTTTGAACACGAGTTGCCATAATATAACCACTGCTGAGTACGACTTCGATCCATCTGGGAAAAAATTTAGTCATTTGTGTAGTGGACCTCAGTGTCAGCCGTGCAAGCCAAAGAACTGAAAAAGGTTAGTCTGAAAGCCAGCGATTTGTAGATTGGTCCCCCTTTATATCCCAACCTCCAAATTGTCATTTCCAGCCAAATTCAGGCCCGTTGAACAAAAAGACGTGAGGGAGTTGACGAAGTGAGAGGTAGCACGTGCCTCAGCCAAAGAAGCCGACGGAGCAAAGTAGTAGCACTAACTTGGCGCCCGGCAAGCTTAGCTCAGTGAACACACCTTCAAACTTCCGAATGGCTGGTTCGGTGGAGTTACGAAACTCGCGAGATATCCTCGGGCACCGAGGATCGAACAAGTTGTACCTTTTGAAATAGGCCGCTACAACACTCCGGGTCTCATGAATCCATAGGAATACTACGCACAGCCGCGTTATACATCCTAACTTTCTGTCGGTGAGAGATATCACGCAGCCTCCATGGGAGTTACTAGTTGCAGAAAACTGCTTCAGCCTTCTCCTTCCGTTTGTCAAGTCGTCTCTAGCTCACAAATCAGCTGTTATACAGCTTACCACATAGATAAACTTTTCAGAAACTTCTAACCTGTCAGTGCTGAGCATGAGTGTGAGGAAGAAATCCTGCCAGTCTAGTAGAAACATTTCACGTCTGTCAGGTAAGAAGCACATTCCGAACTGTAATACTGGCAACATGAGCTTGTTTGAATTGCACTGTACCAAGGTAGCGTTGTCGCAAATGATTGCGGCTTCACTTGCATAGTCCAGGTCCAATGGACTGTTAACAGGTGGGAGCTGAAAGCCTCCGTTTGTTTGACTTTTTTGTGATCCCCGTGGAACACCGCCGATCGTGAAGTTTAACAGGAAGAGTGAGAGTGCGTTAACCCTGAAGCACGCCACTTCCAACTGGATAGAGGGGTGACGATGGGCCGTATTACTACATTCTGCCTGAAGTTTGATGGTAAAGCTCTTGGTCGGCCTCAGTACTCTCTTTAGGCACTCCCTGTCAGAAGAGACAGTCCAAAACGGCCAACCCATCCAAGAATGTGATCACTCTTTGCCCGCGATATGTGGCGGAGCCCATGTGCCTGGCAAGTGATGAAAATTTGATCGATTCACCGGCAAAAGAGGCAGAAATCTGACCGCTCTTCACGGACTTGTGGCTCGCTAGCCGAAGGCAATTTATGGAAAACTACAGAAGTTAACAGATTTTACGCGGCCGAGACCAAACCCGTGGCTCGACGATAGAAAAACCGTTTTTAGTCCTGTTCCTACATGTATGAATTAAGGCCCACAGTTTCATTTTTGTGGACCGCTTTTGTGCCTCCGGTGAGCCCTTTGAATACTGGCACACCACCAATTCTGAATAGGACCAGAGGGCAAATTTCTGGGCCAGGAGCCTAGTGGCTTTTTAAGAAGCATAGAAAATGATCTTTTTCGGTGGGTTGGACAGGACAGACCGCCCATGGGGCAAAAAATGGTTCATGCGTGACGGAGCTTGGGGGCGATGACACCGAGGGATATTCAAGCCGTCGCTCAGAGTGCTATTTACAATAATCTGTGCACTATGAAAGCAAACAGATTAGTTGGCAGTTCTCCTTGAAGATTATTTCGCTTGCCCTAGGCCTTTTGGTCCTTGTAGATCGAACAAGTTAGAAGAGTCTCCAAGCATCGCCGACAAAAGGAGCTTGTTCTATTTTGGTCGAGCTTTCAAACTACCCAAACTCTTGGTTCTGATCGACCTCCAAATCAATATTTTCAGGGCTTAGACCAAGCTTCGTAGTTCTCGCTTTTGTTAAGCTATTTTATCGGATGCCTTACTGCACCAAAGAGTCCCATGAGATCCAGAGCTTAACTATGTGCAGTGCTCCTAAACCACAAGTTGTGATACGTGATGTTTTTCAGTGTATTAAGTGTGATGCAATGGGCCTGAAAAATCGTTCGTGTGACCACTCAGCTGAAAAGAAAGTTCGTTCTAATTTCTCTCCCCAGCCGAAGTCTGGGAGAGTTGGTCTGCGCCTGTCCTTTGAAAACGGACCCTGGTTTAGTGGAAGTCCCCACCGTGAATTCGACGGATGAAAACTTGATGATAACCTAAAAGTAAGCATCAGTATGACCCACAGGACTTGACCGAACAATGCCGGTGGTATCACGTGGTTGTGGTTCACTTTTTCATAAGACAAATTAGTAGACGACGGTGCCCATGTGGCTGTGTCACGGAATCCCCGATGGAAGTTCATACTCGACAAGAACAGGCGGTTTCATGTGCACAGACGAAGAGGTTGACTACCCTTATCTACACTTTGATGGCTTGCTCCGTCTTGGCCAGTAAGTATAAGCTCGTCCGAGCCTAGGTGCCCAGTGTGTGTGTTTAAACCTCCAGCCAGCACCATCCTTTCTAGATGATACTTTTGGTGCAGTTAGCGAAGTAGCTGGTAGAATACACGGTTGAAAGTACCCAGACAGCAATCCTTCGGGGCGAGGGCGGTGACAGCAAACGATGTTTGGTATCGCGGCTTTTATTTGTTTGAACAAACCTCTCAAGCAAATCACACAAGATTCTTCACTGATTCGGATCTAGCCGTGTAGCACGGACTTAGGCCTAGCATTCAAAGCGACAACCACACATTCAGGACCAGACGTAGAGCCCTCAGCCTTGTTGTCTACTTCAGCAACCTGTCTAGTGTTCTCAAACCCCACAAAGTGAACTTGACCGGACTATGGGCGCTTGTATCCAACGCCACCAGTTGGCCTTGGTTGGCTGGCAAATCACCGTGAGTCTGTTCATCACGAGCTCTTTGGAGCAAGAGTTTGAGTTGTTTATATATTGCATGGTAACAGATGACTCCGGCCCATTCTAACTTCGGAATGGATAGTGGTGCAATTCCTACCTCCGAGAAGACTACCTGGCTGAGCTTCTCGCCATTCCCACCCGCCCAGTGGCTATAACCCCCTGCCCAGTAATCCACTTCTGATGCATCTGAAAACAGGTGAAGGTGAGCACCGCGAGTGCATTTGATTTGGTTCAAACCCCTCGACATTCTCATCTCGCCGATTCTATCGAGGCCGTCTAACCAAGCGCATCACAACTTCCCGTCACTATCCTGGAGAGGTTCATCCCAGCCCCTTCCTCTCTTCCTCGGCTCAGTGATTGGAGCAAGCGTTTTTTGGGCAGCAGTTACAATAAAACAAGGCCCAAAAGCCAAAAGAGGCTCTGGAATTATGACGAAATTCCCCTCCTCGTAGATGGTCGTTTGGGTACACCACAATGGAAACGGAATCCTTTCTTATGCATTCCGGCTAGCCTCACTCACCAGCAAGGGCTGCTGATTGCAGAATCTCACCTTTCAGCCTGTGTTGCAGCTGTTAACGTGTCATTCGCTCTGTCTTCTCCAAAGACTGGTTTTTCTGCCGAACTTGCTCTCCGTACTGACATCACAACTTACTACGTCTCATGCCCGGCGAAGTTTATCTTCCCACTCACGTACACAATTAGCTTGCACCTTTTACCCCCACCCACAAAACTCACTTCCGCTTGGCACATTATGATTGCCTAAACAGCCACTCTTCGATCTTGACAAGCACCTTAATGCCTTTCTTCCGTGCTTTTCACTTCCGATTACCCCATGCCTTTTCGGTACACTCGACCAATCCCCAAGCCCGAGCTCGCTGCTATTACTCATTCACAGGCATATTCATTGTCGTCATTCGTTTTACCACCGCAACCGCAATAGGATGCTCTTCTCTGATACATATTCTTCAGTACTGCTGCAGTTAGCAATGTGATTATTGATTATTTGCTCTCTCTGTGAGCCCAACGGTTTGCCTACAAGGTGTCCTTTCATTTATTTATCCCGATCTCGCAGAGCACATTGCCTCCTTCACATTTGTACTTCTAAGATATATTTGTTTTTCAGCTCCGCAGCTGTTAGTTTCTGAAGACACCCGTCAAAATGGCCATCAAAATTTGTTAACTTACTGTCCACCCACTACAACATCACCATTGCATGCTATTCACCAATGCAATCGCTTCTCAAGGCACCCTGGTTGTATTTGTCACGTAGATATCACCTTCATTTAGATATATAGCTATCCACCTAGTATACAGTAAAAAGCTGCCGAATGCTTACCAGTCCCCAGCCGGACTTCCCTTTATCACCTTGGCAGTCTGTCCCACCCTAGAGATGTGCCATCCCTTGAGTAGTTCAGTACATGAATAATTCCATGAGTAACCCGCTGGTTACTCACGTCTCTCTGCAACTTCTTTCTCCGCCAAAGTAGTGTCCGAGCCACTTCCTACGAAGGCAAACGCTTTAATCACACCATTTCGGAATTGTACGCCAACCATCAAACCCACGTGGTAGACGGGTTCATTGTTAGTGCGAGATACTGAGTAAACTACACTGGACCTCCGGTCTTCTTGGCAGCCGATTCCTTGGCTTTGCGCGGTCGGCATTGGTGTTTTCCGTGGCACTTATCCTGTTTGCAACTTACACTCATCTGGTCCACCAATTATCGACGCGAATCTTCAAGATAAACGAAGCAAGCGCTCAAGCTCTTGGTGGCCTTTCAGAGTTCATCGACA
Organism: Fasciola hepatica; assembly: GCA_948099385.1. Taxonomy (NCBI): domain Eukaryota; kingdom Metazoa; phylum Platyhelminthes; class Trematoda; order Plagiorchiida; family Fasciolidae; genus Fasciola; species Fasciola hepatica. The sequence continues at coordinate 14,141,943 of CANUEZ040000019.1, forward strand.
ATCACTTTCCGGAAGTGAGGGCGCTGCTAAAGGACGTAAAGTTCGGCAAGCATCACCTACCAGGGGGCTTTCACCTTCGCCGGACACAGACAATTCGCCCACGTTTGATTTCTATCCGGTCTCTAGGCCAGTTCTATGGCGGCTGCTTTGCGCACGCTGATCTGCTTTTTCCATGCATAATTTGACCGAAGAGGCCACTAGCCCTTCGGGATTAACGATCCATCAAGCATGATCTGTCACCTAAATCCATTACTCCCCTCATTTTCCTCAGCACTTCTACCCAGTAGCTCCTTGGATAATCTGGGCACTATGACCTTAGTCGTAGGCAGCTCAATGGGGTCCTAGTGAGAGCCTAGGTTGCTCGGAACAGTGCAACAAGTGTGCTCTTCGTCACCAGATAAAGCAAGGAACTGACTTGACTTTGGCACGTTTTGCTCCTGGAGGTACCCATCAGTAACATTCCTTGTGACCATAAATGGAAGCCCAAGCAGTTCCTTCAAAACGACACGTGCTCTGATGCAACTCTGCACTGGATGAGGCGTGAAGCATTAGTCGACGGCTTCCCTGGCTTTCCCAGTACACCGGTGGGGAAGACATAAAAATCTCTGACCTGAACCGGATGGTCTATTCTCTGCAAAGTTCTTGTATCTTTTAAGGAACTTTCAATACTGGCCCACCCTCCGATCAAATGTGGAAAACTCCACTTTAAGCAGAATGAGTGCGTGCTTCCTGCTTACTCAACTCCGTTTTGAGGGTCCCATAACGTTGTTAGGCCGGATGGTCTCATAATCTGTGATTTTCAGAATCACCCCTTGTTCCTGTCTCCGAAGTTGCTCGATCTTGCCGAACTCAAATTTTTCCTTAGCCAGCCTAAGCTGGTGTTCTATTTCTACCATCCTCAAAACGATGAACCACTTTACGCACGAACTTTGTTATCAGATAAGTTCAAATTTGAACTAACAGAGGCTGTAGATTTGGCAGTAGCTAATGAATCGGTGTCACCCAAAAACGTCCCAAAGGCTTGCCGAATAACCTCTCATTCAGCTTGAGAATATTATATCCTCTTCTGGCCTTTTGAAATTGATTTTGTCTTTAGGATTACAAGTCGGTCATTGTAAAGTCATTCAAACTTCGAGCAACGGGTGTCCAAAATGACGAATCCCAAGGTCAAAAAGGTCGACCTGTTAATCCTAAAGTACACGGTAAGCAGAACATGAACTAATTATATGCAATCAGATACTGTAGGGCCAAAATGATTAAAAAACAGGAACCAAAGTTCAAAGTAATTCACGACCAAATGCTGCTGCCGGGTCAATCAGAGGTTTGATCAAATGGTTATCACAGCACACTTATTTAATATACAACCAAACCGTCAGGGGCAGAGATTGGTGTAAGCTGTAAATGTGAGAGAATCAATGAATAATTTTCATGGTCTGAGCCGTGCAAGTATGTGAGGGTAATTGAGGGGGAATTCTGCAAATGTATGTTGTACTTATCCCTTATCCCCTGGCCATAGTATGATAAATCTCTTTGGTGTATCTTGTCCGAAAACCCTCATCCCTTGTCAAAAAGTGCTTAAAACTGTACAACTTTGTTTGCGCAGATTCCACATCTCCGAAACTTGTCCTCAAGTTTTTTCTTATAGACTGACCAAGATGTTTCCTTGTTTGAATCATATCCCAGACTCCATAAGTTTTATGGCTCTTGCAACTTCTATCTAAACACCCTTGCCCAGTATCTGCACGTCCCCTTGAGTTGTATTGCACATTCACCGCATTTTTCCCGCTAGCTCTGATTCGGTCCAGGCTACACAATTTTCCGGTAGAAGGACATTTTTTGAAGGCCGTGGGACGAATTACTATCTAGTCCAACAGTAAATAAACAGCTTGTGGGCTGGGATTTAACCAAAAGCCCCTCCGACGCGATACATCAGATGAGCAACACAAACTCCTTATTTTCGGCCCTAATCCGCGCATCACCCAAAAAGGGCCACGTTCCATGCTTATAATCAAAACTGAGCCACGGCACGGGCTACTACTCGGCAAATGCAGCCGGCTCTGAGAGTATGATTTTGAAGCCATTCAGTTTGACCAATCTGAACTAGTAGCTGACTACACCGGCTCTCTTAAGCCTGGTCGGAGCCTTGATTGTCATCTAGTTCGTAAATATAAACGCCGAATGTGTAAGACTCACCAAAGCGAGAAAGCAAACTAAGCCAAACTGCAATAAAACAAATTAAAGTGAGTCAGTGAGTTTGGCTGTCACACGAAGTGTCCATGAAAGTCTCTCAATGGAAAGGCTTAGCAGCAGGAGAGAAAAAAGGCCTGTGACGGAAAATAAAACCAGCGACAGCAAAGCATTATAGAAGTAATCGTTCTGACGTCCGCAAGTAAGTTGATGTTAGTCAAGCCAAAACAGGTTTTCATTTGTTTTCGATGTCGCAGAAGACATAAACCAGGTCAGTCCATAGAAAGTTGGACCAAACCCAGCCTATAGATGTTAAGTGATCTCTTCTGCCCATCTGCACAAAAACGGGCACGATAACATTTTGCTGTCTGCGCAAGGATACTGGGCGAGTTGAAGTCAGCCGCACAGTCCGTTTTCTTCGAGGCAACCGTACTATTTTCCATGAGAAAGGATAATCTTACCATAGACCGTGGGCCCAAGCGGCCTGTATGGCAGCCTTCAACTATCTTAGCCAGGAATCGATGAACAAATTCTTGGGTGGCTAAGCAGCTCCCTGAATATTCAGCAAGCCCTGCCGTACCCGGCCGTTGGAGGTAAACTGACGCATTCCTCGACGGCCTCTCTAGTTTCACCTCTACCTTAGAGAAGCAAGGATAGAAGACTCCGACTACCATGTTGAATTTTTGAAGTCAAGTTAGTATGAAACTGCGTAATACGCTTCCATTACGTGATTGGGGGAACCAAAAATCGGTAGGCCTAGCCTGGGAATATCCAAACGCGTTACTACTTGGGAAGACGTTGCAGTCACCACCTTCGGATCAGTCCATAGTTTATCCACTTCTGGCTTCTCTTGACTGATCGGGTTGCTTGAGTCACTACCATTCCTGTTTGTGTGCTACTGGAAAAATTGTGGCATCCAATGTTTCCTTTCAACTGCTTTTATGGAAAGTACGGAAGCCTTACCCTCCATATCATTCTCCGGCTTGGCATCCTCTAATTTCTGCTGCCTTTTGAGGATTTTTCCTTCCTGCCTTTCTTGGAAGTCTTTCATCCCCTGCAACGCTCGTCACCCAAAGAGATGCTCCTCAGGCTTGATCACTGGAAAACTGAAGTTTGGTCTAACAGTGAGCCTACCGGACTCGCCAATTTCGGAGCAATTAACCCGAGAACCAGGTACGGGGAGCTGTTTGCAGTGCCCCGCTGTACGGTGGGATCCGAAATCGTCACTTTACATAACGGCTGACGACAGACTCTCTAAGTATTTAGTAATCAGAACGATAGGACGAACGGACCGTTGTAAGAGCACTTTAGCTATCTAACATGACAGCTTTGACTTGAAATCGATTCTAGCTAGCGACAATGGGTACTGAGCCGCGCGTCGTCCCAAGGGCTCAAAACCGATGACGAAGTAATCTCAATAAATCCGTGGTACTCTTTTTCAATGTTTATTGTACGTTTTCATTTCACGAAACCTCTAACAGTGAGCCTTGTTCACTGTACAGACTAGGTTTTAGAAATAAACACGAAGGGCTATCCGTCACGGTAGAATTGTCAACCGATAGAGCAACTGGTAATCGCAAAAATGAGTGTCAACACAAGTCCTCTGATGAAAAAACTGCTTGCAAGCTGAATCCAATTAAACGGATAAAACTCCTGTGCTTGACAGCTAAAAAGGACCTCAGAGCAGGCAAAGAGGCGAGTGGTCACTCCGGAAGCGGTCAGTCGAAACCGGGCCGTATTCGAATAAACTGGAGTAACTCGATTCACCAGCTGACATTCGAAGGGGTAAAAACGCTGTCGAAAAGACACCTTCGACGATGGAAGTAGGGAGCGCAATGTTCAAGATGTGAGCTTTGTTACCTCGGAAACCCACGGTGTTAGAAAAAGCGCTGTAGCCGTCACCAAAACACTAGAACAGAAAACAAATAAGTGGCAAATTTTCCATCTTCAGCGAGAAAACGGGGGTAAAGGTTCATGCCGCAGATTGCCTGCAGTATTGGGCCACAGTACCAAATTTATGGTTTTGTGTTGCACTGCACAAAAAACTCTTTTTGGGCAAGCAGGTGCTCTATTCAGCCAGACACCTGACCATAGAATTGACAGTCAAGGCAAAGATTGTTTGATAGCATCGATAAAAGATGCTCCTGATATGCCTTGAGTTATCGGATGCTCGCTGCAAGGTTCGCCGTTATCCGCTGAGATGATCCGGCGCCAATATTTGCGAAAGCGACCATCCCAGGACTTTCTGCTGTATGGCAAAACGGGTTGGCTTCGCTAACTAACAAAAAGAGATCACCGAGAGCATTATGAAAGGGACCTTTTACAGACACCTTCTTTGGCATTTGAGTGACTTGCAGGTAAACGAACCCTAAGCCCAATGGCAAAGAACACAGGATAGCTTTATTATGCCTACTACAGGGCAGACTGCCGGACAATAACAGTGACGTACACTCAGTAGTGGGCAAAATGACCGCGGGATCAATACAGTCAAAAAAGCTCCAGGCTAGTCAGTCAACAATAGACAGGACAAACTCGAGGTGGCACTGCAGAAGCCAGTCAAGTAACTTACAAAAGCAGGTCCTTATTTATAGAAGGCTTTTTTGTCAATTAACCGAGTAGAATAACAGTTGTGGGAAAGAGCACGATCCAGAAGAGATAACCAAGTCCAGTCATTCACACTGATAAGGATGATTGGGAGGAAAAAATACTTACTTCCAAACGTTCGTGCCTCGTCAAGTGGAAATGGATTATTAATTAGATTATTCCAAAATCGAGCGGAAAGATCACACAAGTGATAAAATCGAACAGATAAGAACAAGAATCAGGCTAGCGACAATTTGCAACATCGACACTCGTCATAGAAACAAGACTGAAAATTGCGTGGCGCAATTGGACCGGGTAACAAATCGGCGTGTGGGTAAGCAGGCCTAGGGGTTTTGGTTGGCATAGAATTTAATAGTGACAGTGCTTGAAGGGCAAGCCAATTGCTTGATGAATACAAGAAAAGATTAGGATCGAAGGCATGGGATCTGGACCAAACCAGCCTGAAGGAGCTTCTCTATATGGCGAGCTGAATTTCTTTGTCCGAATCCAATAAACCTTTTCAGTCAGCTTCATCGGCCAAACAAGGGTTTTTTATGTTCCGCAAGCCATCATTCCAGAGACTTCTGAATAAGTGGCTTTCGGATAATATCACCGTCGTCACCTCCATACCTTTCGAATATAGGTACCTTTTCTGGTTCAAGCATATCGGCCATGTATCGATCGGATGATTTTCCACAACTGCTCACCGGCATTTAAGTTACCCTGTTAGATTGTATCACAATCGTGATGACACCCGGCTGGTCCCACAATCACGTTCACTTCGCTGAGCCCGTCAAAGGGCATAGTAACCTATCCTTGTCAAAGCCTAGTCCAAAAGGCGTGGGGTTAGTCTTGAGCGTACTATAACCTTAACCTCTGCAGGTAAAATCCTCATTAGGGTGCCAGCTCATCTTCATATGCCGGCAGTTCTGGCCTCGGATAGCGGTTTACGATTACCACAGCAATGAAAAGGCAGACTGAATGACTGCAAACGCATTTATTAGAATGGTGAAAAAAGCTCTTGCGTACGACGGGAAGTGAGTGAGCCTGCGTGTGTCAGTAGTCATTTGGACAATGATGGATAGGCTAGCAAAGCAAATGGGGGTGGATGGCTCAGCGGGAGCGAGAAAATATTCAGGTAGGTAGAACTTCAAACGGGGGCCGTCATGCACGGGGCAGAACTTAGTGCATGCCCCATATTGCTCCACTCCCGGGGAAAATTGTCGAATTGGCGTAGGTGATCTTGGACAAAGACCACGGGAATTGGAATCAAACACGTTTAATAAAGCTTCGGCCGGAACGGGTTGTGAAAGAGAGGAGAGTATCATTCATTTTAGGAGTATTTGTATAGTTATAAAAGTGAAAGGCATCATTGGGAACAAGTAGGAGTTGTTCCGGAGGGAACTGAAGACACACAGTCCAAGTCACTGAGTAACACCTTCAGGCTATAGGGCCTGACTGCGTCTGGCTAGTCGGTCTTACTGACCAAAGAACAGTTATCCCTACGGCATATGGGAAGAAAGGAGCCTGGGTATCCTGGATGCAAAGGGGTTCAAGGACAATGCATCAGAAAGAAAAATGCAGAACGTATTCAAGTCTTGGGGACTGTGGAGGGGGCTAATGTACAACCGAATCGGTAAAGAATAGCTCGAATAATTCGACCCCAGCCCATATAATTCAGATCGAAACCATCCAGCTGAGATTTTTTCAGGCCGGCTAATGAAGCTACCACTTTGATGGCATGACCCCGGAATATTGAGATATTGCAGAACCGCAAACATACACGCCCACTTATGTCAGAGCATCTAAGACAATATACCAAGTCTACGTATGCAGTCTTCGTAGTTGTTCGGAGAACTAGATTCCCGGAGTGATTATGAGATCAGAATGAACAACCACATAAGGGGCCTGAATGAGAGGTTTCTTCTAGACCTGGCATGCTAACCATCTCATATTAAGAAACACGTCGTACGACTCGGCAGAAAGTCTTTTCCAGTTCGTACTTGTAGATGCAATGATGGATCGCCGATATGCTGGGACAAGCCCCAAAGATGTCGTTTCCACCTTGGAGGCACCTGAGCAACTACTTTGGATACACTCAAGACGAGTTTGAGCTCCAGCACACCGCCTGAGCGACAACCCCGGGAATCATACTTGTGAGACTAAAGTGACACTATTGCTGAGTATCACCAAAGGAGGGAGCAGTAATGATACCACAAACCAGTCCTATTCTAACCGCAGCTGGTATTTGTCCATAATCGCCGCGCCTTGTGACTGGCTAGCAATTATTTTGCCCTCGCTCGCGTCATCCAGTTAAGTGTCTTCACCGATTTTCACTAGCACTGCCTCGCCCTGTAGAGCATTTCCAAAGGAAAAGTTATTGAACCTTTCTAGTCCCACGACATCTTTTCATTATGGTAGGGCTCTTGGGATTCGGACTCTGCCTCTAATTGTACCATTTGGTCCTGCGTTGCAGCATGCCTCCGGGTTATCCGAAATAAACCATTATCATCATCATTATACAACTAAGCGAGGAAAAATTCGAATACAGTGTATTGTCGGTTTCCTTCCATGAACATCTTTTGACGGACAAAGGAATAACAGCCGAGCCAGAGAATGTCAAGGCGACTAAAAACATGCCTGCACCCGTAGAGTCTAAAGGAGTTTTACGTCTCAACGGTAGGTCAACAATTTAGCAGGTTTTTGCCGCCCCTGGCAGATTTGATGCAACCTACTCGGCAACTCACCACAGTGAGACGCAGTGGTACTGGGGCACTGAGCAACAGAATGCTTTCAAAAAGGTAAGTAAGGCAGCTTGCACAACACCAGTGTCCGCCTACTACCGGCCCGACCTTCTAATTGTCCATCATGACAGCAGAGCGGACGATCTATCGACTATCGCAGTCGCATTTTATTCCTGGTCGTGAAGAAATATGCTCGAATTGAAAAATATTGCTCGCCGCGGTCTTCGCTTTGGAGTTTTTTAACTGGTATACGTACGGCAGGAAGACGTTCGTTCAAACGGATCACAAGTCACTCATTACTATCGCTCCAAAACCGCTGAGTGATGCCCCGAAACATTTACAAAGGATGCTCATTAAGCTTCAAAAGTACGACTATGAGTTATTTTACCTCCCAGGGAGTCAGGTGTTTATTGCAGACAAGCTATCTCGGGCATTCTTCGTGGATTATGAAGGTGTGTCAGCAGAGTTTGGGCACATTCAAATGATTGATTTGATATCAATAAACAAAGCAGACCTTATCGACGTACAGAAAGCCATGGCCGTTGCCGCTGTACCTCAGCAACTTATGGATTTTGTCTCCAATGGATGGCCTACAACCAAAGAAAACCTGCCAAGGCAGCTGGCCTTATTCTCCAAAGGCCGCGAGTTTCTCTCTGCAGGCAGCGGACTAATACTCATGGGAGGCCGTTCAGTCGTCCCCAGACAGTTTCAAAAAGAGCTAATAAAGAAGCTGCATTTGTCACATTCCGGGATTAATTGTACTATTCGAAGAGCGACACGGTTATTCTATTGACCGAGAATGACCACTCAGGTGAAGGACTACGTTTTCGAATGCGAGCTGTGTCGTGTTCAAGAGAACAGACAGAGAAAAGGGACAATGATGCCAAGGGAATTGCCTATCAGCCCCTGGCAAATTTTGGCAGCAGACATATTCGAGTACGGAAGCAAACATTATTTGATTCTGGTCGAATATCACAGTGATTTTTTCGAGACTGACCTCCACCATACTATAACAAAAGCCAACTCACTCAACCGCTTGCACGCTTTTTTCTCCCGGCATGGCATTCCTGGGACAATTTTCTCCGACAACGGACCCCAGTTCACGAGTGCGGAATTTCGGCTTTTTTGTCACACATGGAAGCTTGAACATCGGGCCAGTAGCCCGTACTACAGCCGGCCAAATGGTTAGGCCGAATCTGCTGTGACGGCGGCGAAAAGAATATTAACTTTGGCAATTTAATCTGGACGTGATCCTTACATGGTGTTTCTGGAACACAAAAACTCCATTGTTGAATACAGCCCGGTTCAGGGGCTATTCAAAAGAGGAACTCGGACACTGCTTTCGACAGCTGTTGGTCTCCTGGTGCCAAAAAAACAGAATGCGGCTGACACAAAGAGCCGCTTGCAACACAGAAGAGACGCAAACCGGTTTTGGTATGGCACTGGAGCAAACGACCTACCGAAACTGCGAGAAAGACAGGGAATACGCGTACAGGATTTTCCAGAGAGGCCTCACTTCCGGAGAGAAAAAACCGAAGCGAGATACTTGGGAAACGGGTCTTACGAAGTTGAGGTGAAAAAGGCAATTGAACGACAAAGCAAAAGGCACATACGCATCCGGAAGACTAACGATCCTGAAAGCAAATAAGTTTCACATGAATCCGGGAGAGCAAGAAGCGGCCGTCTTCACCAAAACAGGGAGGATGTAAGGACATTTGCTGACGCATCGACAGACGGCCTAGTTTCTCTTACGGACTGCTTTTTTATCTGTCCCACTAGTTCTAGTGGTAAAACCTCTCTGCCTTCGAACCATCTCATTTATTGTGCAGAAACAAACCGTTTTCATAAACCACTAAATGGTCAGAATCATAGTTACTGTACTAAGCTCATTGGTGCACAGCTCCTCCCCGAACCGGATCTGCTAAACAGCTATGTTGTATAAGTCTTCGGTTGGCTGATTTCCTAGAGGTCGGTTAAAACAACCGCTGGCTGGTGATTAGCTATTTTCTTTCCGTTTGGTTATAAAAACCCTTGGCCGCTAAATAGTTTAATCCGATGAGTCCTCTTAAAACAAAGTCTGACCGATGACCGTTGTCTCCGCTCGGTTAGATAAGGGCGACTGTTCACAGCTGATTGGATAGCTCCGCTCCGTTTCGTTACGGACTGACCAAAACATTGACCCGTTTTGATGGTCTGAGACTTCCCACTGATTTTGGATAGGCGAATACGTGCAGTCCGTAAGCAAAACTAGGCCGCCTGTCGAAGCTTCAGCAAATACCCTTACAGCTTTCCCCCAGTCCATCGATTTGGTGCTTGGTGAACAAGAATCACCGACAAGACCGGCATATCCGGCACAGCAGCGCAGCCGTGCCGCTTGTGCCCATGAACCGATTTGTCCCACGTCACTGTTCACATCAACCACTAGCAGACTACCTGCTGCCTACCCTTCACAAGTACCCACCGACTGATCAGACTTAAGATATACTGTGAGCAGACTCAACTGGTCGTGTCTGCTTACAAAGTCCGGCAGCCAATAATATACATACATACGTTCAAGCTTTCCTTGCCTCATGTTATGTAAAGCGTTCATTTTTGGTTACAATGGACTAAAGTGTCCGCACTAGCTCATGGTTTCTTTTTTCTTTGAGACTGGAGGATCGTGGAATCGCCGACCGAGGGTGATCCAAAGGTTCCCACATTGACACAGTAGCATACGAGGCGAACTGGCAGCCTCAAGGCGCATTGGAAATTGGACAGTTTTTTACAGGAATTAATGAAATCCCCCCGAAATATTCAATGAAGAGCTGGACTGTCATCAACTTTTGAGTCTTTAGGAGTGGGGCTTGCTACTTTGCGCTTGGATCGGCTGAGCACTGCACATATAACCGGCTCACCTACGAGAATGATATACCATAGTGCAAAAGTAGAGTATGGGACGAGGATTAGAATTGTCTCAAAAAGGCGACTATTCGCTTGTCACTTTGCGAACCAGAGATCATCCTATTGAGTTGTTTAGCATAAATTATTTTGCTTCGTACGACGAAATTTGCACCTTGGTCGCCTGGATAAAGGCCGTAGTCAAGTGGTTCTGCGGCGCATCCTTCAACATTTCGAATGAAACAGAGGCATATGTACTAGAATATTGAAGATTTTCACCAGGGAAAACTTTAAGTGACCGTTAGCCATCAAAAAGAATGCAGTTTGTTCCCTCTTCTCCGCGGCTCTGCTTAGTATGTAACGCATCTCAAACAGTTTAATCCTGCATTCAAATTATTATCCACCAGAATGCAGGTTTAGCTGTTCAGTACTAGGCAGCTCTTCGTAAAGAAGCCTACTGCAGTATTCTTAGCACCGGAACATGAAGGACGAACTGAATTCGTTCCAGCTCACCTCTACCCAAACCGAGGTAGCGAAACCGCTAAGGCTGTGAAAGCGAACAGTAACTATATAACGGAACTTATTTTTAGGGATATTTTAATTCAAAGAAAGTAACTGGCAGACTGCTAGCTGGCCAGCCGCAGCCAGCTTTTGCTAGGCCCTTTCTTCTGCGATCCTGACGGATGAAGCTCCTCAAGGTGCGCTTTTGCTGAGCTCTACCTTGTCACGTCACTTGTGGTGCCTGCTGACGAGCCAAAGTGAGCCGGGTTTCCGTGAGGTCTGTTATGTGATGCGCCGTATCCACCGCCACCTGCCGAGGCGCTTGGATTTCTTCCAGAAGCTTCAGGCGATTATTGTAGAATGTCTTGGAAACGTGCTCAGGTTTTGCTGCAAAACCGCTGGGGACCACTTGGTTTGGGTTCCAGGATGGGAAGAGGGCCGTAAATTGGGAGCACAGGAAAATCCCTAGATGAGTAGTTTACAGAAGATATTGTGTGGACAACAAATTAAAGAGGTTTTGATGAGGCCGGTACCTTTGAAGTCTACTAAATTAGAAGACATCATACCAGGTGGTCGGTCCACACTGGTCAATTTTTGAAAATATTGCAACGCTTTTAAGGATTCACCTATGTGGGCTCCTCCAGGTTCATTTTTCTGAGTGCCGTTATTCTCAATCTCGTTTTCAGTGCCCAAGTAGCCCTTTTTGATCACTTGATCTGCCTACTTGAACATCCGGTAGATGGTGGTTGCGGAAGGCTTCTCGTGTGATTTATGTCTGGTAAAACATACTGATTTTCATTATTGGTACCTGGGGTAAGTTGTTCTAGTGACAGTGGCCCCGTTTCTTTTGGTCTATTGATTGAGGTGCTTCTGGAGGCTGAAAAGGATTAACGGAAGACCAATCAGAGAAGGAACATTAGGCCTGACCTCGAGGCAAACTACCTGAAAATCAATCAAAGCGCTGATCCTTGGGTCTTCTTCAACTAAAGACACCTTCTAAGCTCTGTATATACAGAAAGATAAACAAAGTAGCTTATCGGCCGAAACTTCCTTTAACCATTGCATTTTCCCATACAGCTTCGTAGCTAGGGAAATAATTTGTACGATCCAACCAGTAAAGCCGGTGGGGTTACTGGCTAAGCAGAATTACCTTCAGTTGCTGTCTGTGGTATGTTTATTGTGTAGCTTGTAAGGCCATACGATCACCTAACTTTTGGAACAACCAATAAACACTCGCTTACCTCAAGGACAGTCGAAGCTTCAACGGTACCGGAAGGACATTCGGTGGCTGGTCACGCCCTTTACTGAGGTGTTGTTAACGGGGCCGTACCTGAAAGAGTCACTAGTCGGTCCTTTCTTACAAGTGAGAATGACGGCGGGAGTCTTCAGAATTGATGGAAGAACCATATGCTTGGAGGGTAAATTGAAAATATTTGAAAATAATGCTGCGTGGTTGGCTCCAACAAGCGGTAGACGTTCGGGCGGGAAGTCATCATGGCCCTAGTGAGAAGACAGCCGAACACAATTAGGCTTATTTGCCGCGTTGTTCAGAGTAAATTACGAATCTGAAAGTGTGTGGGTCATAGAGTCTTTAATCATGGGGTCAGCAAAGGAAATGTTGAACGCCCTAACTACAGCTATAGGTGATCTGGTGCGCTAGTTCAGAGATAAAGTCATGAGGGACTTACGTGTGGACTTGCGCTGACTTAAGTTTCTTAGCCGGTGTTTCAGCTTTGGCAAAGTATAATGACATTGCAGAGAACAAGCTCCTTGCTTTAAGCACATAATCGGCCTTGATTCTGACTGTTACCGAGGAATGTCTAATCCGTGAGAATAACGTAGGGTCTTGCAGCCTTTAAGGGTTTCTTATCAATTAGGACTGAACTGCGGACAGGGTTCCAGATGGCTCGCATCCAAGTAATGCACAACAGCAAGATAAATAGGTGAGAATGTGGTAAGTCACTGGCTGAATGAGGGAACCTTAGCGGGAGGGGTACAGATGAGATTACCCCAGTTGATGGTAGAAGACATGACTGAAGGAGTGACACTCAATATCATAAGCTTTTGGGGTTTCAGAGACGAGCAAAACGGTTGTATGACCGTTTCGTGGGTGGCAATCGAGCGTTACAGGTGATGCAATGGATAGGATTAAAGTAGACAAAAGATCTAGCACAATAACCGGTTTCGGCAGTAGTGTATTGGATCTAGCTCCACACAACGGGGTGAGAAAAGGAGTCCGGTAAGTTCGGGGGTGCAAAATGAGTATTGCGCAAAGAGCTCCGAGAATTATGGTCGTATTGGTGAACCTGGAGGAAGGGAGAGACACATAAGATTAGATGAGACCGTCACCGACGTTGACAAAATCTACGGAAGTAAGCTCATTTGGACGAAGGATACAATCAATAAGAAGGGGAGAGTAGGGCGAGGTAAACTTTCACCATAGAGAATGCTGAGAGGTGCCCAAGTCAGAGTGAGAGGTGTGAGGAGCAGGAAAGGGGGTAATTTGTGCAAGTTAAATATCCTCTCCGTAACCGGGCATGTTTCCTCCCTAAGGCGTGGTAAATGACAACATTAATACAGAAGCGACTCTCCAGAGACAAAAAATCAACATCTGTGAATCACTGCTTCAAGCTAGTGAGTTTTGATCGCACGTGAAACTCGGATGCCTCTAGCAGCTAATCTGGACTCAGCATCACGTAACCAGTTACCAATAGCATCTAAGACCTCGCCGCAATTAGAGTCACTAGGTTACCTGACTTCAGAAGCGGCTCAGCTTCAGGCGCAAATCATCCAGCGGTATAATTAGGTCACAGGCAGTTCCTTCACTGAATGTCGAACTTGCTTGGGTGACTTCATCAGTCGCTCTGCAACACACGTCACGGATCAGTTAAGACTGATCGATGACGTCGAACACATTCAAAACATTTGCATTTACCCTGGGTAAGGGACCGATTGTTTGAGCGATGTTTGTGTGAGTGAACCTAAGGTTTCGTGTCCAAGCATCGTGGCCAAATCTCATTCCGCTTGCTCTGGAATCGCGGCGCATCACTGACTCACCGGATTGAATCTAGCTAGCGGACCCACCCAGGCCTGTCAGTTCGGTTGGACTGGCGAAACCTCTTCAAACTCCACCGGTCTTCTCTCTTTTTGGCTGAATTCGTGGGATCCGTGGTTGGGATGGGAAGGCCCGGATAATCGCACGAAGGGTGAGCTAATACCTGTCTGTGCTACTTTGCTTTCTTTCTTCGTATACATTTTCCGCATCGTTTTAGTACATCGAATAATTTTGTTTACGTTTACGCGTATAACACATCACGCTTGAAAATAAACCTACCGATTATATCATGCCGGAAGCACCCATGTTTGCGCTTTCGGCTGAGGCGTAGCCTCGTTCCCCTGGCAGCCCCAGGCTGTGGCTGATGCACTTAGAGGCAAGGTTCACAGCTACCAGGATTACTTCTCAACAACGTAGTTCCACATATCTTACTGCTGAATTACCTCTAGAAACTTTGGAAACGCGGTGTGACATAATCTTTCAATCCCCTGCGGAAACTCCTTATGATTTTTTGCCTCAGGATATTTTGGATCGTACGGGTGTTTCCGATGTAAAATGGACTGAACAACTACTAAGCGGAGTGGTGCTCGGCGATCAAAAACTTTCACAACGTCTGCATGGAAAGTTTTAATTTGCCAAGGTTATTTCCTTTAGGGAGGTATTGTAGCGACAGCTTCCGCTGCAGCAGTTATCTCAGTAAGCACAACTGCCTTTAACGCTGCTCATAGATGGTGCTCATTTGGATGAGTTGTCCGCGGGGGCTGACCGCTTTATGAAAGTCGCCTCCTGTAACGATCGGTTGTGGAAAATCGTTTAGGAAAGTAAAGCCCACTTAAAAGAAGATCAGTCGGTGCTTTCAGTGGTGAATTTGAAGACAGAACAACACGATGGATAACACGAAGTTGCTCCACTGAGGCGACCACCGTCAAACCAGTGATTAGAAAATAAAAAATTGGCCCGGAGGCGTTTGATACATCTCAAAAAACGACCTCTACGGGAAGCCCGGTTGAAATTTAAACACCAACAGGTCAAGCAACGCAGTCTGGAGTTGGCCGAACTAGTAGGAGTGTGCGGTACCTGGATGGAACTGCCTAGCCGGCCGCGAAGCAAAGTGCTCTTTTCCAAAGCAACAATTTCTATGCTGAAGTCAGTATCCATAATTGAGTTCTAAATGAATGGATTGCCCTGGGTTTTAAGGTAGCAATAATGCTAAAAGAGAGTTGTGCCAACGTCAAAATGAGCTTCGCGTATTGGACAGATCCCACAATTGTGTTACATTACGGGAAACGGAAGGAACGAAGGGCGTTTTCGAAGCATCAGAGGGTTAATTCACTTATAGCAGAAAACAGCAACGAAAATGGTGATGATTCGGGCTCGAAACCACATGCAGAGGACAAAAATGGTTTGCAGACCGCTCTGCATCTAGTTATTCGACGTTCTATTCCATTTCATGGCCTTCGAATATTGAACTTGACCCATTTTTCGTGAACAGTTGCAAAATGTACTTAGTTCCAGTTTTCGATACAACGCGCATAGAGGTGAGGAGAAAAAGTTTATTAAGATTCCACCTGGACGGGTCAAGTGAGGCTTGTCAGCTGAAACCACGCCGTGAAACTGTGCTGGTCTTTGAAGCAGATTTATTCATATTTGATAGAGTAATATTTGTTACACTTTCTGCGCACAAAATACTCCTAAATGCTGCTGATAGGTGTCGGTGTTCGATCAACCTCCGTGTTCTTGTGGGTTTTAATACTGTCTGTCGTAGCCCTGTTTTCAAAGTTGATTTATGATCAAAAACTGGTTTTCGGTTCATTCAGAAAAGTCGCTTTGTTAATTTTATGTAACTCCATTGTTTATTGACCTTTCAGTTTAACGCAAGATCTAGTTGTCACTTGAACGCTGTATCTACGTTTAAATTCTGCGCGCAAGTTTGTAAACAAACTTAGTCTAACCAGTTGCTGCAATAGTTTACTGCTTCAGATACCCAGACAAACTCGTGCAGCAAAATGTTTTACTCTGGAATTTCTTCGTTTCGATCTTGCTTCTAACTGTGCGCGTTGGCCTTCTGATGAATATGCCAATCTCAAGTTGTGCAGCGGGATTTGGAATTGATTCCTTATGGATTGTGCAAATGACGACTACGACAGAAACCTGTTTCACACGCAGCCAACACAGGAAGTTAGTAAATACGGGCGCCGACAATAAGTTATGGGTAAGTGGGGCAAGAATTATGACCCCGTCCTGAACCTTAGACAACTATTTTTGCGGAAGGATTATTGCCGGCGGTGTGAAGAACAAATACTGAGGATCCTTCCAAATGTTCCACGTGCTTTGTGAATTTGACAATATTTGACATTACTTCAATAAGCTAATCCATATACCACACTTTTTCACGTTTGTTCATTCATGTGAGACATTTGGATTTAGCCTTGGACCGTTTATGACTGTCGTGCTTGAGCCACAGGGCTTTGAACCTTCGGGTTTTACTGTGGACTCTACTTGGCCGCATACTTGAGGTTTGTATATATTTGTACCTTTTGTAAATTTCAGTTTAGTACCGTAGAAACTACGAATCAATCTTGTTCTTGTTTCGGGGTTCGGGGTTCGTTTGAATTGGCTACGAGTTGCTCGATTTGCGAGAACTGGCTTACAACTGTTAACCCTACCGTAATGATAGAAATGAACTCAAGTGGCCCCACCAAGAACTGCGCTTTGGCGGAGTTAAATGGATAAGTCGAGAGTAAAGTCGTGCAGTGAGGGTCGTCAAGGTGAGAAATGGTAATGGGAAGAATACATACGGAAGTAGAGCTACACGAAAGGAGTGATAAGAGCAATGACAAAAACGTTGGATGAGCGAACAGTGTCTGAACAAGAATGGTAGAAATATGCTATCTACAACCGACGGAGATGGATGCGGTTGAACAAGGGGAGTTAGAGCTTGCTATTAGCAGCCGGTGTTAGTGGGTGAGGCTGACCGTGCGTTGGACACCCAACCTGAAAAACCTCGCGAAAAGAACACGTGAGGTGTGATCCACCAGCTCATCCAAGCTCGCACATCGTTGCAGACGACCTGCGAGCCCGATATGCGCCGGCCAAAGTGGGGGATCTGACCGCTCTTCTAACCGTTGGAGTTGGCGCCATTGGTCGTTGATAATTGGACGGGGGCAGGGTGACACTTCAAGAGTATATGATCCAAGATCAATTGGTCAGGTTGTGAGGACTTGGACAAGAGGGCCAACAGAAACAGCGATCGACAGACGGCCATATAGCATTAGTATCCAGGTGCGAAAGCCAGTGTGATAATCAGCATAGTGCCCGAAGTGGTTGGCAGGCGCCGAACGTCACCGGAAAGGGAAAAGAGATAGAGAAGCGCCGTTTGGGTGTGTCCCAGTTGAGGATCAACTGTTAACGGAGACAGAAACAAAATTGAAGCACGGGCTCATCAATGTTGTGGGCCCCTGAAAAAAATGAGGCCATGAAAAGTAAGAACAAATAAGGAAATGGAGAACTTTGGATAACTAAGAGCTATAAAGTTCAGTACGGAGGTTATGATTTGACCCAGAGTAATCAATCAATAGACGAGTATTCAAACTCTGTGTGATGTTGTGGGAAAAAAACTGAGGGATGGGGTGTGGGCAGGATAGGTTAATTCAAAATGGGTGCTCAGTTTATTTCATAAGCCACTTCTAGTGAGATAAATGAGACTGAATTTTCAGCCCAAAATTGCCGAGGAGGTGACGGAAGCCTATGTGGTGAGGCCTCATATGGAAATAGGCAGAGTAAGTAAAAAGATATCGAGGAGAGTTGGGTTACCTACCATGCTTTTTCTTTTGATTGGGGGATATATATGGTGGTTCAATGTGTGGTTACTGGTGGGGTCCTTATAGCTTCGTTGAGGTTAATTTCCGGGCCTCAAAGGTGATTATACTAAGTAGCTGTAATGTATCGTGAAGCAGATGGGGCATGTTGACAGCTTGTGGGAGGTATTACGGTGGCCTTCCTAAAAATGTGGACGCACCTGGAAGGACTTGTTTCGAAGTGAAATTCGCAGGATTTATTAGGTCGGTAAGGAAGAGCAACGAGTGGAAGCAGTCATGTTCTAAATAGATCGATGGATAGTTCTAAAGAAAAACGGTCAAACAGAGCATTTGGAATTCTAAAGAGGTCAGCACTGAGAAGGAAAAAACAAAAGATCTTGGAAGACAAGGTAATTCGGAAAAGCACAGTAATGGCTTAGATGTCGAGTCCTTTTTCGTAAGCTTGACTTTCGGTTATGTGAACGTTAAACAAGAGAAAAATAGTAGGGGCAGGAAGTAATTTACCTGTAGCATGCTAGAATACCAACTTTGTTTGAGAAGATCTGATGTGCAGAGGGAGCTTTTTCCAGATTCTGGAGTACGTGAAGAGAAAAAAATTGAGGGTAGAGCAGTCCTCGCGGGGGGTGTGGTATTGGTATACTGCCTATGGCGGAGGAAGTATGCAGTATACTGGGCGAAGCGCGGTTAGTTGGACGAATGAGATAGCTTATTCAATAAATTATACAGAAATTCCAGGTTGAGCTTGATGTGACGAAGCCGTAATGGTTCGATTTTGAGATAGAAACATCTTTCTCTGTGGCTATAGTCTGACGACCAACCAATAAGCAACTTTCAGAATCTTACCTGAATATATTCAATAATATTTCTGTCGAACTTTTGCATGCAAGAGAAGATTGAGGGGTATTATTCCAGACTGGGCCTGGCATGTACTATGTGCACTCGAAGAATGCTCTCGCTAAGCTGAAAGGATCTGAACGGAAGATCAAGGCACTTTGTAGTCCTCAACGTCTGGAAGACAACATATTCGAAGAAGTTAAAAGAGCAAGGATAACTCAAGCCAAGATCTCTCACTAAGGGCTGGTTGTCGTTGAGTGACCCGCCGATGCATGAGGAACCTGGAGGAACCTGACATTTGTAAATAAGAGAAGAACACTTATCGACTGAGAATTTCATCGCCCAGGTTTATCACCATTTATCGAGAGCAGCTAAGTCAACGGAGATTTCAGGGATAGCGGTACTGAGGTTGTCAGGAGAAAAAGTTTAGACTATCTTAATATCGTCCCCCGACGGGAATGGCGTGCTTTTAGGTATTTATGAAATAACATTCACGCAGAGGAAAGTAAGGGGGACTAAAACACCGCCCTAAATGCCACCACCAGTAACAGGCCTAGGGCCAGAGGTGTGCCCGGTAAATAAAATAACCTATGAACGATGAGATAAACAAGACGGGAACCAAGAAAGCAGTGGATTGATAATGCCAAATGATGGTAGCCTGGTTAAGAGGTGGGGTGAGGTACACGATCAAATGCCTTTGATGGGTCCAGATAAAAATATTTTCCACTTTCAGCGGAGTTGGTAACCAGGTTCAGAAAACCATAGTGACAAGTCACGCAGGACCGCAAAAGGGTACTCATGCTGATTGTCGTTATTCAGGTTGAGGCTTAATAAGTGGTTATTAGTGTGGTCTTTTTCTGTTTCATCCACTATTCTGGATAAAATGGGGCATGGATTATAGGGCCATAATTGGACACCTCATGCAAAGGACTTTTTATGAACGGGAACGATTACCGAGCGCTTTCGTTTATCAGGTATGGTGCTACAACTAGATGAACTAGTGTAGGTGATGAGCAGCGAAGGGGGGAGATCCGGCCCGCCATCAGCAAGAGCAACTGGGGGTAAGCCATCGGGGCGTAATCGAGCAGAGGGTTTGCTATTGTATAGTAGCTAATTAGTACCTCTGGCATCGAGAGGTATGGTAGAAAGGACAGAGCCAGTGATGGGTAAAGATTTGGGGGGGAGGGGGCAATGTTAGCAGTTGGAGCCGTGGCTGAGGCAAAGTATGCATTGAAAGCTTTGGCCATGCAATGTGGGCAGGTGGTTTATGAGTTATTATCCAGAATCAGGGGTTGAGGTCAGCTTTGTTATCGGCATCTCTAGATTTTTCAACATAGAAAAATGTTGTGAATTATTTGTATGGCTCAATGCCTTGGCTTCTCCCTCTCAAAGCCGCGTATTATCTTGCTGCTGAATAAGTGCAAGGAGGGGATTTGAACGAATAAAATTGAAACTTCGCCGGAATTATATGGCTGCTTGGGTGGTTTGTTATATTTCCTGTGGAGTGGAAGGACAGGGGCCCTTTCTCAGATGCGGCCTGGGAAGTATGAGACAATTCGTTCAGACGATCGGAAAAGAGGAATAAAAAATATCCATGTCAGTCTGAGGGTCACTGGTGGGAAAATAATGACCACAGTCCTTTTGGCAAACAAGAGTGACTAGCAAAGCCCAACCTTTGCATGGGATTGTATTGCTAGAGGGGTGTGCGGGATTAGGAGGGCCACTAAGGTGCAAGTGGCGGACGGTCAATTAGCGGTCACTGCCGGGGAAGTCCTGTGTCACTGACACGTCAATGAGGGTCATGTTGTGAGTAAATATCAGATCTAGCATGTTCTCTTTTCTGGTAGGTTCGAATACTTGCTGTGTCCAGCCGCCAAGGTGAATACCAGCAGTTGGGTCCGTGAGATTGTGAGGAGTCGGTAGGGTAGACTAACAAATTTAAGAGAGGGTAAATTCACCAGCAACAAGTTTGGTTCCGGAGGGAAGGAAAAACAGGTATCCGAACGATCTAGCAGGAAGTGGAAACCGACTATGGCGAGCCGTACAAGAAGCCAGTGCAAAGAACAGTATTTTGGAGGCTGATAGTGAACTAGAGAGAATCGGGAGCAGAATAGAGGGCGGTATTTAAAACAGAGGCGATGGAGTAGGTTTTCCCGACATAGGCTAATCACCCACCACCACTCCGGTTCAGCCTGTTGGCCCTTAGAAGACTGTGCCCTACCAAAGATATTTGATCATTTGGAATGCTCTCAGACAGCCGGGATTCCGTTATCAGGATCATGTAAAAATTATATGCAGCGACAAGTTATTTTAGATGCGGGGGCTTACGGAGAACAGAACAAGAGTTATTTGAGTTACGGATATGCCTTTTGCGGGGGGCGGTACAGGCACATCAGAGGGCGGTGGGTGGGAAAAACAGGGGCTGTCGCGATTGGGAGGGGTGAAGATCAGAGCCAAAGGGAAACACAAGGATGTTGAGGCTAATGTAGGTTCAGACTGAGTGGCTTCCCGCCGGGCTGGAGTAAATAATGTAGCAAAGAGGACCGCTGTGTAGCAGAACAACTGGGCATCAACGGAGGAGGAAATGTGGGAGTGAAGAGAAATACCTGTGGAATTCTGCGGGTCGATTGCTGGCAGGGGTCATTAGGAGCACGTGATAAATACCGGTCAATCGGAGTTGAGTGTTAACTGAAGGGGAGTACAGAGGGCGGAGTTGAAAATGTTTGAGGAATAGAATTGTAGAGGGATAGATTAAGCTGCTCGCTATGGGAGGGGTGAGGCGAGTTGGGCGGAACACCATACGTGGAGCAGTTAGTATGGGGAGCAGTAGAGAGAGTTGCCGGGTAAGGAGCGCAACGTGAAGCAAAGTGGACGGCGTGCGGAGGCCGTGTTTTGGTATTGGCAGGCGGCGAACGCGGTAAACTTGTGGGGACCACTGAGGCATAGGGGCAAGGAATACTTTCCAAGGTCGAAACCAGATTTGGTGAGCTAAGGTGCATTAACTTAACAGGAGAGAGCGGGATGGAGGAAGGTTTTATGAGAAGGCGGAAAGACTGGTAGAGCTACACCTCCGGACGGCGAGTAATTTGCCACTGGAGGGAACAAAGAGCTACTCAATGTTGAGGAGTGCACAACAGGCGATGAAGTGTGCGTGAGAGAGGCAATAGTCACCGTTGCTGGGTGGCAGTGAAAGGGGAGAGACGGAAGTTTCCAGATTAAAAGTAATGGGATCAGGTTTCAAGGAGTCGAGAGAGGGCGCAGATAGAGGCAGCTGGTGGCCCGTGAAGAAGCGGAAGGCGAGTGTGGAGATAAAGCTGCGGGTACTTGAGAAGAGGCAGTGGAGTGATCAGCTGTCTGTGCCTAGGGCTCGGGATCACCAGGCGTCAGTCTTGTGGGGAAGGTCGAAAACGATCCAGTAATTTTCCTTTGAAGAGGAGTTTTACCTTCGCCCACTTCTATGATTCTATAGGTAGAATAAAAAGCTATAGTGTTACGCACTGTACTGAATTCTTTGGCGGATAAATCTACGAATCGCACAGGGATTGGACAGTTAAGGCGCCGAACGTGCTTATGCCGTCTTGATATTCGATATGGAAGTTCGGCCATACTACAAGCATTCAACAATGTGTGCTTGGCATTCTGGAGGGGTATTCTGTCTGGGACATTGGAAAAACAGCATCCCGGGAGTTTCTGGCTCCTATGAGAACCTCGGACCTAACGGGGTCAATAAAACGGCCAGCATCTATCGAACTGTGTAGGGCGGAATTTTCGATACCTCTGGTGACACACTGGACGGGGAGGAGTTTAGTTACTGTGTCTTCCAACTTTGGAAGCTGGAACGTTATATATGGAAAGCCTCAGTCTTGAATAGCTGTTATTTCCGTCGTCAGGCTTACATTGTCAGGGAGGTCAACCGAGCATTATTCTGAGGCTGCAGGAGTTTGAAGGAGCCTATTTTTTTGTAACCGGAGCATAAGGGGATGGGGTGTTATTAGCAGACTTGTATACCACAAGTGATATTTTGAATTAGGAAGAAAAGGCCCTGAGTAAAGCAAAGCAGTAAAGGCTGACTAAAGCCAAGTTAGAGTTTACAGCTGAGAAAAATTCCCAGAATGCCTTTGAGTTACTGGAAAGCCCTAATAAGCGGTAATGTTTAACATTGCCTAAGATAGCCGGGTGAAAATGACCTCGACAGCAGCACTCAGAAGACCTGATTTAGAGCAGGAGACGATGTTTTATTCTTGAGCAACGTTTTCGAAGCGATGGTAGGTCCACTCCTGGCTAATACTCTACGGATTCGTCTTTAAGGGATTAAAATAAAACTGAGCAAGACTTGCTTTCAATGCTCTTACGCAGCCGAACGCACTAGGAGGGGTGCAGTATCTTACTAATATCGCTTGAAAAACTACTTTTTGCACTTTTACTGGAGATTCCGTTGGGTATAATTAATAATACGGAGTTGTTGAAGTTGCTGGTCTTTCTCACAATTTCATAGGCAGTGGAGTCTCTAAAGGTACCAGTAGTGACTAGATCTTGGGCTGACAAAATTGTAGCGGGATCAAAAATTTAGATGAGCAGGACCAACTTGGACAGGGTTTTATCAGCTGATGGCATCTGAAAAGTGTGATTAAGAAGGTTTTGTTCGATTTCCACAGCTCTTTTGTTTGTCCCACCAAAAACATCGGTCAGGCTTCCAGATCACTGATTCGATGAAACTTTCGACTTGGGGAGTACTTTGGTCGAGTTTCGGCACGACTAACCAAGAAGGATTTTATTCGTTTGCCTGGCAGTTTCTGTATTACTGCACTGAGAGCAAGTACGTAATATAAAGAGTAGCGCTGCATTCCACAATATAGAGGTTTTCCGGGGGAAGCGCTTTGAGCGTAGTGGTTTTGGATCAAAGGAACGTAACTCTGTGGCAATGATGATAGTGTGAATTTGAAACTAAAAGATGACGTCTAGATGGCTCCGGAATAAATGATAGCTATTTTTATGATATCAAACTTGGAATGAGGTGTTGGAATGGTGTTGAATTTGATGGTTAACTGAAATTACAATGCCTCCCTGAGGTGTAAACTTTCCGTTCCAGACAAATGTTTCCCTCTGTTTTCGTCCTCAGAGGCTGTTCGAAATTTACCTTTGCAAGGATTTCTAAGCATCAGAGTCGATTCGAAATTTTGTGCCCAAAATGATCCTTAAGTTTTGATGAGTCGTGTGAATGCACTAAGGAGTTGTAATTTTCGGCTTTACCCTCGATAGCTCACTAAAAGCCTTAACAATTACAGCACGTAGAGCGATGTGGTGCAGCTCATCAGGTGGTCCTCTGCCAAGCTTTTGTGTCTGAAACCAAAATTTTTAACGGACTTTACTGAGCAATAGCCGAAGTGACGATCTGACACTGATTTTTAGGTTTTTATGGAATCGATATCATTTTAGTTCATCCAAACATTCTGTTGTAATCCTTTGTGCACGCTAATTCTACCCACCTGCAAACTCTGATTCTGTCGTCACTCGTTTCATTCTTATATGCTTAGCAGAGATCCTCGAGCCCATCCCATTTGTGTCTCTATTACTATTGTTGTGTCTAAAATAAGAAAAAGTTGGCACCATCGTGCGCGATTGTGTGACAGTCTACCACCCAATTCAACATATTAATTCAGGGAATTCCCTGAAAGAAGTCCTCGTTTAATTTCAGAGACTCATTATCAACAGTTCCATAGTTTTAAGAATCTTTGATCCAGAGCCACAGAGTTACACGTTTTTATTTCAGTAGGCCTGTACATTGGGGAACGTAAGACTACTCTGTGTATTTAGTTCTCTAGTGCAATTGCTGTCAGTGTTGCAATGCCCAAACTACCAGCTAAACAAACCGCATCCTTATTGGTTGGTCGTACCAACATCCGACCAAAAGTACTCGCCAAATCGAAAGCCGCAAAAATCCCACTGAATCCTTGTTTCGTTAGCCTGACCGATGTTTTTGGCGGGTCAAACAAAAGGGCGGAGACCATAGAACACAATCTTCTTAATCTCAGCAGCAACATTTATTTGATTGATACGACCCTATCCAAGCTAATTCCGCTCACTTACATCTCTGACCCTCCAACAAATCCGTCAACCCTGAACCTAGTCACGGCTGGGCGCTTCATAGACGCCATTGCCTCGGAAATAGTTCGAAGAATGAGCAACTCAAAAAATGCTGGGGTATTTAATATTCCCGACAAAATACCTGTTGAGAAAGTAAAACATAACCTTCTAAGTTATATTAATATGGCACACCACCCCTGCCAGTGCTTTCGGCTACGACAGAACATTCAACGCAAATCCTGTCCTGTGTTGTTCAAATTTCTTGATGAAGAACCCGCTAAACAATTCATTAAGAGCCAATCCACCGTCGCTTTGAGATCCCCGTTCAAGAACATTAAGATTGCTGCCGACAAAACCCCATTACAACGGGAATTCGCCAGGTCCACCAGCACGCATTCAGCTTCGTCAAAAATTGTCCGCCCTCAACTATCCGCTTCTTGTCAGTCTGACGATGCGCAAAATGCATGCAATATCAATTCGGCTTCATGTTCACCAGAACATCGATCCCATATGTTTGACGTCGATTTAGATATATCCATTTCAACGTCACCTCACCAGCCAGCGCCTAAGAAACCAAGAAGCATGGAGTTTATCCCTGGCAAGCTGTCCTCTCTTGGGCTGACTAACTCGATTCCACCATTACCTATCACCGAAGTATCGGCCACGATCGATGACGATGCGAACCGCTTAACTGGCTTAACAGCCATACCCAGAAATCCTCAACCCATCAACGGAGTCACCCCAAATTCTTCTTTGCCATCTCTCCACTCGGCTCCAATAGCCACTCTGCAATCTACGGTGCCTAGGCCATCCCCCAAACCAGCGAAAACATCATTACTAGGTGGACTGCACATTGTTGACACTACGGTCAATCCCAACTCATTCACCAAGCCACACTTCCAACGGCTAAGGACCCCAAGCGAGGCAACACTGAGTGCAACGATGGATGAGAAAACGTCATTCAAGACCTATCTCCCCGATCTAAGCCACCAACCACTAGTTACACCGTACATTCCACCCAGTACCGCGTTTTCTACACCTGGTTGTCATCCTCATCAGTCTGGTACAGCTAACCTCCGGGCCTCTTCAACAACGCCACCATTCATACCAAACGATTACCTTAGTGTTCTACATAACCTCTATCGTAGCCTAAGTAATATTTTCTCACATGAATCTCTTTCCTTTTATCATTCACATATCTCACCCACCCTGAATCCCTTTTTTGCCGCAGGCCACTTACAACAGTACTCACGACCTCCCAGTCTCTACGCCAACCAACACCCGTATATCCCACTTCCATTTCACATTCCCCCTCCAGGTTACAGCCCATCAAATTACTGATGTCAAGAAGGCACCTGTGTTACCGCCCGTATTAAGGCAGGTGCCAAGATACCTGAGGCTGCTACACGTCCTTTTTCTTTCCCACTTAACTGATACTTAACCCTCCCTCCTCATATTTCTACGTCCCAGCCACCAGTATCTACCAGTAGTAAAGCACTCGATAGTGATCTTTCGCGGTGTTGTTCCACACTAAGTAGACTTACCAACCGCCGACATCCTTCCAATCTAACGAATCTCATCAGTACTAGCCGTACCCAGCTTAGCTTAACAACCAAGCTGACTGCCACGCCAGGTGTTTCTACTCAGCTTATTTCGCCATCCACATTACCGACTACTCCATTTCAAGGAATACTGATTGCGTCATCCGATCCGCCTTCAGCAAATGCAATTTCGGAATCCTATAAAGATCTTAACGTTAACCTTGACTCCACTAAACGGTTCTCACTGTTAATGCTGAATGCACGCTCAATAGTGAATAAGATGCGAATGCTGCGTAGATTACTGCTCACGTCTGATTACGACCTTATTTTAATTACCGAAACCTGGTTGACAGACAACACTCCAAACGAGGATATCGCTATCACCGGATACCAAGCTTTCAGGAAAAATAGACTCACTCAGCGAGGGGGAGGCTGTCTTTTATATGTAAGACAAAACATGCGAGCGAAAATATTTCAGCACCCCATACTCGATAACTTGCCGGGTTCAGTATGGCTACAGGTCACTATAGGATGTTCTGACTTCATTGTTAGTTGCATCTACCGCCCCCCGAATACTAGTCAAAACGACTTCCTGCCTATCATAGAGGCGTTAAACGTTGTTGCGGACATACCCGGCCCAAAACTGGTGGCCGGCGACTTTAACGCACCATGCCTACGTTGGTCCACTTTGAAAGCCCCACATCACTTACTGCAATTCTTGACCAGCATTCGTCTAGGAGGATGGACTCAACATGTGATGTGCCCATCTAGAGGAAGTAGCATTCTTGATACCATTTTTACGGTAGGATTATCTCGCGTACACACATCTATCGTGAACAGCATCCCAGGTTGTGACCACTTGCCGGTAAAATGTGAGTTTCCAGTGCCAAAAGGAACCGTCCACAAACCAACCGTTAAAAGACCGTTCCACCAAGCTAGCTGGAATCAATTACCCTCACTCATTCTCTCGCAGAACTGGGATACTTTCTTTTTATCTGATGACTTGCATACCGTGGTAGATCATCTTTGCTCCACATTAAATGCATGTCTTGACGTAATCACCCCAACCCAAGGTCTACCTGGACGAGATAAACCAAACAGTTTTTGTCGATTAAAGCAGAAGCTTTCTATGCTACAACGCAAATTCCTTAGGTCGAGAAACTTTTCGCTGTTCTTGCAAATGAACTGTTTATCTCATTCTATGAAATTGATTGAAATGTCCCTCAGTAAAAACAGGAATTAGGGGGGGGGGGGGCGCTGAGTCACTCCAAGAGGTCCGAAGCTTTATCTAAGCTTATAAATTTGAGAAACAGCCAGTACAGTTCTCCTATCTCATCCATTATATATAACAACAACTATATAACGAACTCCCAAGAGATCTCCGATGCGTTCAGTGCCTATTTTGCTTCGTCTCTAACGATCGATGACTCCCCATGCCTATATCACGTTGAGTCGCTGACATCTGCACAGTTCTCAGAGGTTACATTTCACCCAAACGACTTAACAGTACAGCTAACTAAAATTAGGCGGTCATACCACCCCGGGCCAGATGCCGTACCACCGGCTACTTTTAGTCTAGGTGGCCCTGATATCCCATTCTTGCTGTCAAAGGTTTTTGATTTATCTGTGAGCAGAAGCGTTTTCCCCTCCCATTGGAAAACATCAGTTATTATCCCAATTCCTAAGAAAGGTTCACGCCAGGACCTAACCAACTATCGACCAGTGAACCACACCCCTATATTTTCCCGAATTGTGGAAAGACTGATAAAAAACAAGCTAACAACTCATTTACCGAACAATAACCTCACTAACACTGGACAGCACGGTTTTCTTCAAAAAAGATCGTGTGCCACCTGTATGAGTGACTTCCTTAACCTAATAACTACGACCACTAACAGTGGTAAATCAGTGATCGTAATCCTCCTCGACATGACCAAAGCTTTCGATCGAGTATCCCACAATAGGCTCATGGCGAAAATGAAAACCTACGGAATTGTTGACCCGATCCTGAGTTGGTTTTCATCATATCCAACATCCCGAAACCAGGTGGTGGACGTTGATGGCAGTTTATCATAACCTCGACCAGTTACTAGTGGAGTTGTTCAAGGTAGAGTACTAGGTCCCTTACTTTTTCTTATATATGTTAATGACATTTTTAACGTCATCGCACACGGGACTGCGTTCCTTTTTGCAGACGACAATGAAATTATGTACTCCTCTGAACCTGACGCCTTAGCTTCTACCATTGCTAGCATAACGAGCGATTTACTATCGCTGGACTCATGGAGCAACCAGTGGTTGATGAAATTCTCCGCTGTCAAAAGTTGTATCCTTATGTAAAAGTGTCAGGTTCCCGCAGGAATGTTTAAAATTAATGATCAGTTCATCCCCAATAGTCCGGAGGTAAGGGACTTGGGATTACAATTTTCTTGTACATTTAATTTCTCCGAACATTCGGCCGTGCCGGTTGCTAAAGCTAGACGGCTGATTAGTCTGATTAATAGAACCTTCGGTCTTACAGAGAGCAAGCTAAGCATTTTTAAAACTCATGTCAGACCACTTCTGGAATATTGCTCAGTCATCTTTTCTAACATGCGGCAGATTGACAGATTTGCAATTGAGAATGTACAACGTAGATTTACCAAACAACTACTAGGATATTCCTCGCCTTTAAATTATATGGAAAGATGTGAAATATTGCATCTAGAGCCCCTATGGCTGCACCGTTTACGAATGAACCTGTCTTTCTTTTGCAATATTGTAAAACACAAATCTTGCATTTCAGCCCCCAGGTCAAAACTCCCTCCAACTGTTCTTTACGACATAGGGACCCTATGGTCTTGATTCCAGTATCCAGGACTGCGATGCGGTCAAACTTCTTTATTGTTAAATATTCTTGGAACAAACTCCCACCTCAACTTAGGTCAATGTCTTCGGCCTCTTTATTATTCAAAAAAGAAATAAATAAACATCTAACTGTCCAAAAACTCATCCAAATGCATGATCCCTACATGTCTATTACCCGAGCCTACGAACTGGGCCTGGGATACTAACCAAAAGCTTAACAACTTTGTTCAGTAGACAGTTATTACCGACGGGTGGTAAGGAGCATTCTGTATTATAGTTGGCAAATAACAGCAGTCCAACCTTTACTCCATGACTGTCAACAGCACACTCCACGTGTTTGTCTAGCCACTTCCTATTTTCAACGCCTCTAACCACGACCCCCTACTGGCCACCGTTACTTCGGTGATTCTTTTTTCATGCCGTCAGATTTTACCATAGTCGGTTAGGTTCTTTTTTTATCAGCTGCCGCGATGTATAAGAGCATTTATAATGCTAGAAAATACAGAGCAACATATATAATATTGTCCTCAAGGTACCAGTCTCATCCACGCTTCAACTATTCACTCATTGAGACCCTATTTCAACACAAGATTCCAGGCCTCGTTCTGATGAACGAACCGCCACAATCGATGTGGTCTTTCATAAACCATTCGTCGAACTACACTTAAGTATTTGCCCCCAGTGTCGCCTATTCTAGCCTCCTTGCTTTTTTGGTAATTCTCACTAAGCCTCACAATAATTAGTCGATATTACCGGTCTTCTTCGCTTTCCGGATGTTGTTTAATCCAAAAAACCAGACCTCAAAGTCGCGACCACCCACTACTGTTACTGGCATAATTTTGGTGTTCTGTCTTTCTCCCCTAACCCACAGCTGGTAGAATTGCCAGACTGCAGCCTTCTCCGTTTTGTTTTCAGAACCTGCACCCTAAGGAAAATTGTCACCTTCTTCATCCCAGGAATAACTTGGAACCTCTCTTGCTGGACAGAACAAACGAGATTTACACACGACTTCATTTTCGCCCGTCTCACGATCGCTTTCCCCAAGATTCCCACCATCAGACTTCTTGAACCTGGACTACTCGATCTCACTGCATTTATACAACTCATTTTAATCTTATATATCATTATGCCCGTTCCGTGTTAGAACCCGCTAATACCGTTCAAACACTGGCACCTTTATCGTCACTGTTCATTACTTCATCGGTCACCAAAAAAAAACGTCCGGCGCTGACATATCTTTCAGTATTCCTCCAGTGGGCAGCGAAGTAATTAGTAACTACCTGCACTCTTCATCGGTCCATCCGATCGCATCCACAATGCTGTTGCATCGAGTGTTCGGGCTCTGCAGACCACTGCGTTCCCTCCACGATTGAACGTCTTCGATACATTTCCCATGCAGCATTGCCGCTCCGTTCCCATCATTTGTTACACTTGTCAAATTGGTCATTAGAAATGTGACATTCACCGTCTACTTGCTATACCATCACCGTTATCGACACCTTTGATCTTCCAAATGTTGCATTCGTGTTATATTACCGAAACTGACCCCATATCCAGCCTCTAAATCACATCACTATCTGCACCCGCTGATATATTTTATTTCTATATTCGTTGATCCACTGCCACTTTCCGCGACTTACCTGGGCAGTTTTATTGATCTGTCATTTTTGCATAGTACACTCCACACAGCGTTCATCTATTGACATACACTTACCTGTGAATTACTTTACCTTCCCTCCCGCAGAACTGAACACCTGCATAATGGATGTAACCACACGGTCAATATTGATTAGTCTTCCACTTCCGCTTTGACATCTCATACCAACCCTACATAAAGTTACCAATTTGCCGCACGCTAACCTGTTTTCCTCCGGCCGTTCCCTGCCACCATCACTCCGGTAGTCTCCCTCTCAAGAAATACGCAATTGTTTGCCACATATATGATTCCTCCAGTATACAGCCACCACTTTATATACTACCTTCTTTGCAGACTGAAATATTTCCATGGTAATACTTCTTGACATACCTGTCGTAAAGTGAATAATTCACCGAACGCTTCGACGAGATTTCTATCCATATGCCTCTCATATTCTGTAGCGCACCAAAAACATATCCTGTGAATATGTTCGAATTTCCACCAGTGGTAATTATTTCATATACCACTTATGCATGCACTCCAGACCAACTGACATCATTCAACCCTGACCTTCAAATTTGCCGGGCATTACTACGGTTTTAGTTCAGTGTAACACTCTCTTTGATACACTGCATGCACGTGTTGTACCATTTTGTGAATTGGCATTCCAGCATCACTGTAATCATCTGATCATGCATTCTAGCATGCTTCGGGCGCATCCGAAATATACAATTATTATTATTATCATGACGAGGAGTGAAACGGAGTTAGGTGCAGCTGCCGTCACATCGCCGCTGGGGAAGAGGCACCACGGGGTGATAAACATCAAACTGGTGGTACGTGAAAGCTCACCGCCGGACAAATGCTTTCGTAAGCTCGGCGGACTGAAACCTCGGCCCTAATTGAAGCAGCGGAGGAAACTTAAGGCTCTTTAGGATACTTTCGCACATTTGATTGGGATCAAACTGAATGGCTTGCCTTCACGGTGGGGTCCAAAGAGTGGAAAGTACGGACTAGAAAAATCAGGGCCCGGTGCTGGTTTGAGGAGAGGGAGCCTTGAGAAATTGATGGAACGTATATCGGTTCCCGGGAAGGCTTCCAGAGCACAACAGGCGTATAGATGCCAGTACATGGAGAGATCAGTGCATAATTTAACCGCCCCATCGAAGTCATCCTTAATGGTTGCAGTTAGTAGCGTTAAAGACTGGAGCGGCCAAAACACTGAAAAGAATAGGGGCAAGGCCAGCTTGTTGTTGCTCGGCAACGAAGGTGGTAGGAGCTATCCTGACCTCTTTATATTGGGGAGGCAAGCAATGCCACCCGTTCAAACTGAGGACGAAGACATTAGACTGGAGCTAGAAGGATTAGAGCTGAGTACGGCAGCAAGCTTAGATGAACAGTGTCCAGCCCTATCAAAGCCCTCGACCATCCTGCTGGCCAAACCTCCTTCACGGTTGGTAAACAAGTCTCTGCGGGACTGTCGACTGCCAATGAAATAGAAGCTTGACCAAGTGGTGCCACTCCACAAGGGTAGGAGTGGAGAGGGATCTTCCGACTATGGACCACTGGGTCCGGCTTCTGCTGTGATGAAGGCCCTAGAAAGGATTCTACCAAAAATGATGGTTGCCTTCCCATCCGGGAGTGGATTCAATAGTGTTTACCAACATGGATTTACGAAGAAGAGGTCGCTCACCGCGAACCTCATGCACCTCGCGGATGAACTTGCAAGAAGACTTGAAGATGCGCAAAACGTAGAGGGCTGTTCCCTGGGATTCAGAAAATCCCTAGACTCGGTAAATCAGTGGCTACTGATGTACTTGCTTCGAACCTGTGGAATCAATCAGTCACCGGGTGACAGGATAGCCGAGGTTCGCAAATAAAGGAGGTTGTATGTAGAGGTAGAGAGACAGGGTTCCGGCAGGGGTAGATGTGTTTATTCAGCAGCTATCACGCGTGATACGGCCAGGTACAGCTTGGTGGGCACGCACTCGGATGAGCCTCCATCGATCAGGGTGGCCGCTGACAGATGCAACAAAAATTCGCTGTGACTGGTCATCTTCCAGTCTACCCAATGTCCCCATTGACTTGACATTTTTAGATAAACCAGTCCTGCAGAACAACTGAAGGGTTATTTTGAGGTTTTTGTCTTATCGCAACTTTCATGTGGCCAGTTCTTCATGGGGTCAATTGAGTTCATTTCTATCATTACGGTAGGGTTAACAGTTGTAAGCCAGTTCTCGCAAATGGAGCAACTCGTAGCCAATTCAAACGAACCCCGAACCCCGAAACAAGAACAAGATTGATTCGTAGTTTCTACGGTACTAAACTGAAATTTACAAAAGGTACAAATATATACAAACCTCAAGTATGCGGCCAAGTAGAGTCCACAGTAAAACCCGAAGGTTCAAAGCCCTGTGGCTCAAGCACGACAGTCATAAACGGTCCAAGGCTAAATCCAAATGTCTCACATGAATGAACAAACGTGAAAAAGTGTGGTATATGGATTAGCTTATTGAAGTAATGTCAAATATTGTCAAATTCACAAAGCACGTGGAACATTTGGAAGGATCCTCAGTATTTGTTCTTTACACCGCCGGCAATAATCCTTCCGCAAAAATAGTTGTCTAAGGTTCAGGACGGGGTCATAATTCTTGCCCCACTTACCCATAACTTATTGTCGGCGCCCGTATTTACTAACTTCCTGTGTTGGCTGCGTGTGAAACAGGTTTCTGTCGTAGTCGTCATTTGCACAATCCATAAGGAATCAATTCCAAATCCCGCTGCACAACTTGAGATTGGCATATTCATCAGAAGGCCAACGCGCACAGTTAGAAGCAAGATCGAAACGAAGAAATTCCAGAGTAAAACATTTTGCTGCACGAGTTTGTCTGGGTATCTGAAGCAGTAAACTATTGCAGCAACTGGTTAGACTAAGTTTGTTTACAAACTTGCGCGCAGAATTTAAACGTAGATACAGCGTTCAAGTGACAACTAGATCTTGCGTTAAACTGAAAGGTCAATAAACAATGGAGTTACGTAAAATTAACGCACCAAACTTTACGAAAGAATTGATAACCGGTTTCTGATTTTGATTAAATTTCGAAGACAAGTGTACGACGGACAGTATCGAAACGCACATGAAGACGGTAATTGATCGAATACTGACCTCCGGTAAATCCGACATTCAGGGTCTGCATCGTCTTCATGGATCGCAATCCTCTCCGCATGCACCGACTTTCCCGAGAACACTTCTTTACAATTTTTTCCTTTTTTCTTTCTTCCTTTTCTTCTTGTTCAAAATTTACTCCATCTGTAGAACATCAGCAGGCCTCCGTTTCCCCAGCTTGCATCAGTTTTGTCCATAATGCGTCCTTGACACTGCGCTAACGGTTCTTCGATATCTCCACCGCCCAGCCCGGATTCGAAACCGGTTTGAAACTGCCGCGCAAGCCATTAGTAAGATGATCCATCCAAACTGTTGTTGGCTATGTCTATCTATCGCTGATACTCTCGACTTTCATACTTTGAATCTGCGAATATTCCACCTTATTAAGTAACGTGTCTTACCATGATCATGCGCTAGCGCGTGCGTCTCGACCGTGGCCGAGAAATATACCATTATTATTATTATTATCATTATTATTATTATTATTATCGGGGTACTTCAAAGTTTTTCTGTGTACAAAATGTGTGAAAAAGAATATTGTGTAAAATGTAAATGAATGTTCTTCTTCAAACGCAGAAATAATTTCACTATGTACTCAAAGCTAATGAGCCCCGCTTAAACCGCTTGAGTGAAATCTTGGTAAGTTTTTCCTTCTCACCTATGTGCTCCCTGGACAACAATTGGAACTTACCACATTTGGCAACTATTCACGGAAAATGGGTCCAGTTGAATAGTTGCAGAGCATGAAATAGAATAAATGTTGAATAACCCGGCGCGAGGTGAACTGCAAACTATTTTGTCCTCTGTATGTGGTCTTGAGCTCGAATCAACATTTTCATCGCTGTTCCCTGCTACTAGTGGATCGCCTCCTTGATGTTTCGAAAACGCCCTTCGTTTCCTCCGTTTCCTGTAATGTAATTCAACTGCAGGTTCTGTCCAATATGTAAAGCTCAGTCCGATGGTGGTGCAGTTTTCTTTTAGTATTGCTGCTACCCAAAACCCAAATTAATATGCAACCACTTTGAGTTCATTTAAGGATACTGACTTCAGCTCAGCGATTTTTGTTTTGGCAAAGGGTATTTGTTTCACCTCCGGCTATGCAGTTTCACCCAGGTGCCGTACTCTGCACTAGGTCGGTTAATTTCAGTCTTCTTTGCGTGACCTGCTGGTGTTCAACTAGCAGCAGGGCTTCTCGTAAGCGTCCTATTTTGGGAGATTTCAAACGCCTCCGGGCAACTCTCCATTTCTTAATGGGTGGTTTGACAGCGGCCTCTTGGGTATAGCCACTTCGTGTTGCCCATCGTGAAGTTCTGTCTTTGAACTCACCATTGAAGACACCAACTAATCTTCTTTTGAGTGAACTTGGCCTTCCTGAGATGGACCGTTGGATTGAGTACCAAAAAGTTGATTGAGTTCTGCATAAGCATTCTTCTCAGCAACAATTAAGCAATTCATTGATGCTGATTGTTGAAATTCGTTCGTCAGGGTTCCGCAAAGTGTCCAGGCAAGTATTGCCTGCGTAGCAGATGGTTCTTTTTGATTGCTTATGCTCTTTTCATGCACCCAATGAGCCTCTCGCACTTTGCATCCATTAAGTATATCAAAGTGGGGGACGGACACCTCTTCGAAAGCTATACCTCTAAGATGAGACCATCTCTTGGCGATCGATCTAATAGAGTCAACTGGTCCCACTGGCAAGCTGTCTATTGCAAAGGCTCCCGGGATTTCTACGGCTGCCCATCACATAAAGACTTTATCTGCAGGGTCAGTCGCATATAGCCGTTACCATGACCCCCCACTGTCGTGCTGATAGTGAGTGAGGTAGGCTCGCCGACTAGTTCGCATCTTTCTGCAAGCTCGCGAGTAATCAGCGAATTATCCGACCCCGCTTCCAAAATCGCCATGATCTTCCACAATCCTTCAGGTTTCGCGATGCCGATAGGTACGATGCCTAATCTAACCGATTTGAAATCATCATGTCCCGTTGGATGGACAATTCTGGGTTCACCGGCTGAACAGGCCTATTGTTGAATGGGCCTTGTGGTAACCGGTGATGATTACCCAAGCATCCGTCCTGGTTACATTTCACTCTTAAGCTGCATTCGGAGGCTCGATGAGAGTTGTTCAAACACACCAAGCATGAGCCAATCCTTTTTGCTGCTCTCCACCGATCGGGTACACTCGTCACATGAAAAATCGGATAATCTGGTCACCAATGCAGTGAGTTGCATAGCTTGCATTCAGCTGACCTCTCGGGCTCTCGACTTATCGTGTGCATGTTAGCCAACGATTGGATTCGGTTACCGTCGTTCTCTACAGTTTGAGCAGACGTCGGTTCCGTTCGAGCCAACCTGCATCTCGCGCGTAGGATTTGTCGAAATCGGCTGTTGGATAAACAGGATCGACTAATTATGAACTTCGTCAAATCGTCCAATTAGGTTCTCGCCCAGGCATATTTATTCTCTCAGCTTCCCCTTTCCATCGGCTCTGTAAATGAATAGATAGACATCAGACAATGCATTTCCGTGTGCGTAAAGCATTCAGATGAGACTGACATTCTAAATGCTCCAGTGCTGTGCTGCAATTCTGCATTTTTATCACTAAGTTTGACAGTAATTCAGCCTTGCCCTCAGTCCATTCTGCCTCCAATAAAACACCATCAATCATGTTTCTAGCCACCTTGACTGGTTGTGCAAACAAATCTTTTAGGATTCCTCGTGCCCTGATGAACCCCATTTGTGGATCAAGCATCACACAGACTTTGGTGGCACTGTTGGCCCTCCCACGACAGTAATGCAGTAAATACAAAAACCTTTGACCGGGATCTGCAACTTTGCGTTCAACAAAATTTTCGGATTGCTCAATGAATATACAGTATGGCTCGGGGTGCCCGTCGAAATGGGACATCTCCTTTCTCGGCAGGTCGAATGAAAAACCTCGGTAGTTTCAGGCGGTCTCAAGGATTTATGTTCGTCAATCGCAGTGCCATTTCGAAGTTGACATCGTGAACTACGTGGACCTTTTTCTGGATAGCTTAAACCAGTTCCTTGTTTAAGAGGCTCTGCCTTTCTGGCTAGCCGCAGCTCGTTCCCTAATTCCATCACTCTCATTCTATAAGTACTAATATCAGCAAACTCATCGCGACTAGAAATATACGACCTGTAACTGACAGAACTGGTAGACTTAGCCTCATCCGGAGAATCAATAGCATCACAACCTTCCCCAGAGACTTACCGAGTTAGATTGTGTTGTCTCAAAAGGTAGTTGCTTCCTCGTCTGAGCTTTTCCAATGAGTTTTCTTGTCCAAGTTCCACCTGAGTACTGCAAGTATATTCTCGCAAATGGAGCAACTCGTAGCCAATTCAAACGAACCCCGAACCCCGAAACAAGAACAAGATTGATTCGTAGTTTCTACGGTACTAAACTGAAATTTACAAAAGGTACAAATATATACAAACCTCAAGTATGCGGCCAAGTAGAATCCACAGTAAAACCCGAAGGTTCAAAGCCCTGTGGCTCAAGCACGACAGTCATAAACGGTCCAAGGCTAAATCCAAATGTCTCACATGAATGAACAAACGTGAAAAAGTGTGGTATATGGATTAGCTTATTGAAGTAATGTCAAATATTGTCAAATTCACAAAGCACGTGGAACATTTGGAAGGATCCTCAGTATTTGTTCTTTAGACCATTGGAGTCCTGTAAGGGTCTGTGCTTGGGCCACGCCTGTTTGGCTAGTATGTAAACGACTTGGGTCATGACTTGCCTCCCGAAACCTCGTGTTTCCCGGGAACTGTAAGATAGTGGGAGATCCTAGGGAAAGTGTCCCGCAGAGAGACCTCCATTTGTGTTGGTGGCTCTAGCAGGGGAGCTCCCAATCAACATAGACATATGTGGGTCACTCATTGAGGACATACCTCGGGTCAAACTGAGGTAACTCTCGGGTGGTGGGTCGGTTTGGAAAGAACAAATATAGCCATGCATCCGGAGATATTTGGGACTGCTGCGCCAACACCCAAGGGGCAATTCCTGGAAGCCGCAAAATGGAAGTAGTGACCTCTCGCAAATAATGAGAACTATTGCCTAGCGCAAGCCACGGGTATTGTAGCCTTCCCACGCAACCCAATTGGGCAGCTTCCAGAGGATCACACTGAAGCCTGGCCTCCAACATTATTAACGTCCATCAAAACAGGTAGAAGAAATAAATTGCGAGATGCAAGCATTTCTTTTAATCTTCTCAGTAGCGTACGTAAAACATGCGAATTCTCGTTCGAATGGAGCACAGAGCAAAACAGTGGAATAGATGATGTCAAGCGAAATAAGAAAACAATTTGGTAGACCTGATTGGTTACCGCCACGGCAAGTACACACTGTGGGCCAGGAGTTTCTGTGCACACAGCGGAGGCCTAAGTCTACTTATCAACACAGCCTCACAAAAAGCTAGGAGATTTGTGTTCCGATTCCATGCCATCCTTCGGAAAGCTTGACCCAGATCAATCCGCTTGACACTATCTATTCCGTTGCTTTGCTCTGTGCCCCATTCGAACAAGAATTCGCATGTTTTACGTACGCGATTGAGAAGATTAATAGAAATGCTTGCATCCCACGATTTATTTATTCTATCTGTTTTGATTAACTGGATTAAGAGGACCCAATGTTTCAAATTATTAGGGCCAGAAAAGTTCTCGAGTGTGTGCGGTGGAGGTACACACTGATGCTTACGAAACTTCGAAGCCGGTCTTACGAAGTGAGGTTCAGAGAGCCAAGACCCTTTTCTCTGGAACGAGGGAGGTCAGGGGGCTCTCACAGTGGCATTCGGGTTTGAGAGGCTTCTCAAAACTGCGGGGGCTTCAGATGATCCAGAGAAGCAGACGTAGGGCCCTGGGAACTAGAACTGATGGTTGTGAAACTCCATTGAGATACGATAGTTTGGGTGAGCTCCCTACCCCAAAGAATGGTAAATCGATGGATCAAACTTTTGTCCTTAGCTTTCGAGGCCCGGACTGTAACGAACGTTTGAGCAATGCGTAGCCAAATTCGCAACGGATCCCGAAATCAAAGGACGATTATCCGTGATATTCTACGATACTAGATTATTACAATAAACAATGACATAAACAATATACAAACCTCAATGATACGATCACAAGGACTCAACAACGAGAAACCGAATAGCAGCGTGTGAGCAGACAGCACATGCGTCACGCAGGTCCTGAACAAGGATGTGCCAAAGTAGCGCTCTGGGCGCGAACAAACAACAATTGGTCCAGAAAAACAACCAGTTCGTAAAGACAAGTCAATAGTGTATGCAAATGAGTGGTGTTGGGAAAAACACTGAATCGCGAAGGAACAAGGGGGATTTTCCACGACCGGCTGTTACACGGACGGTTACGGAGTTTCAAAAAAGTTTAACGCCCAACGGGACAGCCTGTTTGAGGTCCTAGTGTAGAAAGCAGACTACCTCGTGACCCCCTGAGTTATTGGACGAAAAAGGGTTTTGCTAGTGGATATGGTCGTGCAGTGACACTGGGGTGTGGAGGATTCCAAGTTCCAAGTTCTCCCGCGTTGCCCTAGGGAAGCAAACTGAAAATCGGTCTGATGGGCAATTCAGACAAAATGGAGTCTACATGTCTTCGCATCTGCTTTCTACGCTCCTGCGTGAGGCCACTATAGAATAAAACTCCAGTGGCCTTGCCCACAGCTCAATCGCCGTGACATGTAAGGCATCACCTTGTGGGAAGAAACTTGTGAAAATAAATTCAGGGGGCGGCCAAACGCTACTCTAGTTACCCCTTCGCCCCCTCAAAAAAAAGAATAATGATAAAGGTATCCATACTGAAATAGCTATGCTTTGCCTGGCGAAAGGTCCCTGTATAACCGAAAATAAAGACTGATATGCAGCATGCTCTGGCTAGCCCCCGTCTTAGCTAAATGCGGT
Source organism: Fasciola hepatica (assembly GCA_948099385.1). Taxonomy (NCBI): domain Eukaryota; kingdom Metazoa; phylum Platyhelminthes; class Trematoda; order Plagiorchiida; family Fasciolidae; genus Fasciola; species Fasciola hepatica. The sequence goes on from CANUEZ040000019.1 coordinate 14,181,754, forward strand.
CAGAGTGTGATGAGGCCAAGGGTGATATCCAGCGCCGACCTTGGAAGTCGACAGAAAAGTGAGGTATGATGTCAGACTGCAAAAATTGTATGGTCTTAGTACGGTCTCGGAGGATATTGAGGAGGCCTGACGCCTGAAAGCTGATGTGCAAAGTAAGGTCAACTCCTGGAAAAAGAGTGCGGGGTCTACCTCTCTTGAATCACACACACCGGATCATATCAACCACAACCACCTGAAGCACAAGTGGTCCTCAACCTGTTTTGGAATCATAATGAACATGTAGCAGGGATTGGTCCATATCACGTTGCAGGTATGGTCTGTAATATCTTGTACTTTTTGCTTGTTCTGCTGTTCCTCTCTCACTGCTTTGGACACAAAACTTTGCAGTTCTTTCGGCAATTATGCGGTGGTTTAATAAAGATAGAAGACAAAAGTGCAGTGTGTTAGCAAACAATAGTGTGCAGACGCCGTCAGTGCTCTCAAATTGTGCTGGCCAGGCTGGTAAACCTTAGTGTTTTCCAATGAAGTAAGAAACGTTTTCACGTGGTAAACCTATCAGAATCGAATGATATGACAAAAACTCTTTTCAGGATAGGTACTGAAACATAGCCCCTTGCGAAAGTATTTCGAGACCAAGATTTGCATCTCTGAGCTAGTTGGGGGAAATACGGCACAACGAAAATAGTAAAGGGCAACTGGCAATTTGTGACACGAAGAAAGTTCTTTTCGATATATCACTTCAGGCAATGATATGTATAGTACTGGGCAAAAGAATGTATATGAGCTCAATCAACTTGACGCGGCCAGATCCAGTTTAGACGAAATACAGCTGCTGGTGAATAGATACGAAACGAAAGTTGCAGAACTACCGGAAGGTCATCAAAAAGAGTTTCGGTATTTCGTGCATTCAGTTTGTCGAAAAGCTCGGGAAAGGAGCGTGGGAAGTTCCTCAGCAGTCTGGAAACAAGAGTACCACCGTCCAGGTTACTGGAAGACCCTGAAAGGTATGCCCACAATCATTCTTCTGTGAAGCTTAGTAAATTGCAATATGGGGCTTTATCTCTCGGACCTAAGTTTTGCTCAACTCAACCACGTAATCATAAGGTGGAAATTGAAACTCAGTTTGAAAGTCTAACGAGCCAGTTGTATGACCTGGTACCAACATCATCTGACACATTTGACGGCATGGAAACATCAATTTTTTATGAATGTCAAAAGTATCACCCTATTAGATCGCCGTTGAACTAAAATTAACTAAGAAACATCGAGAAGCATTTCAAGAACTAGTGAATAGTCAAGATTAACCACTATCGAAACCGGACAAAGGTGCCGGATGGGCTGTACTGGACCGGAGAGACTACGACAGAAAAATGATGACTATTTTATCCGATAAGAGCAAGTTCATTTACCATCAGGGTGAGAAATATAAAACACAAGAAGCCGAAACTAAGCTGACAGAGATCTTGAAGCAGCTTCAGTCAGAAAGAGCTATTTTCCAAAACGCTGCACGACAAGCTTGTGCCCTGCGGCTCACAACCGCCTAGACTCTATGGACTACCAAAAGTACACATACCAAATATACCCATAAGACCTGTGATTGTTATGAGCACCGCTGCCTTCCACGCCACAGCTCAGTGGATTGCAGAAATTCTTGAACCTGTGCGCAAGTCACTAGCGAAGTGTAGTGTGAAAGATTCGTTTTCTTTTGTGGAGATGATAAAACATCAGGATCTGTCTGAACGGACTATGATTTCCCTAGATGTTGAATCCCCATTCACAAACGTTCCATTGATCGAGACTGTAGAATTCACCTGTCAATACTTGACCGATAATGATATCAAACTCGGCATTCCTGTGGCCAGGCTAAAGGAACTAATTCTCAGACGCACATGTAATATACAATTTCTGTAGAGCGGGAAATACTACAGGCAGAAGGACGGGGTAGCAATGGGATCACAACTTGGACCCCTTCTTGCGGATGTGTTCTTGGCAAAACTCGAAAGTGGACCACTGCCGCACCATCGACAGTCTATATATGTACATCAGATACATGGACGACACTTTTATAAGTTGAGACTCAAAAAACTACCGCGGACATTTAACAACGCCCACGCAATGACCACATTTACAGTGGAAGTGGAGACGGACAATGTCCTCGCCTTTCCTGATAGGGGGTTGCGTAGACTAGAGGACGGACAAATAGAAAAGAGGGTGTATCGGAAATGTACATGGTTGAGGTAATACACACATTTCCTAAGTTTTGCCCCCCTACGATACAAAAGAAACCTAGTGAGTTGTCAGGCCTACAGAGCAAGAAACATCTGTAGTCCTGACACGATCGCCCAAGAACTCGAACACATACGTGACACATTATTAAAAACGGCTATCCAGAACCGTTTATTCGTCAACATATGGGGAAGGGGAGACACGAAATGAAAGTTCAAATGGCCAAAGAAGAGGATATTTTCCTAACTGTTCCGTTCAAAGATGACAAAACCATAAAAATACTAGAGCTACGCATATCTAATAACCTCGATGAAGTCCTTCCCCGCTGAACATGTCCGAATCTTAACAAATACGAAGCCTTCCATTGTCCAACCACCCAAGGACAGGTTGTCTCATCAGTCCTAATCTTTTGTTCTATATCAGTTTACCTGTTCTTGTAGTGCACAGTATATTGGACATACAACGAGATGCCTGTCGGAGAGGATATCAGAACACGTCCCGGCTTCTTCACGCAAAGGAACAGTTCGGACCATCAGTAGGGCAATCCTACAACATCTGGTGGATAGCGGACATCAAATCGACACGGTGACAGCTTTTAGACCAGTCCTGACAACTCCCAGAGTTCACGCGAAAGGATTACGCAGGCTGTTGCTGGTGGCGTCAGAAGCCGTGGCAATTCGACTATCGAAGCCGGATTTGTGTGAGCAACGTAGTCTTGCGCAACATTTGTTGTTGCCGTGGTCTTACCAATTGATTTTCCTATTGGTCCCATGTAAAAATTCTCCTCAGCCACACAAGTCTTTTTTCACATCATTTTTACACCTTTGTTTTTCACGCTTGTCTCTTCACGCCGTTTGGGTAGATGTTTCACACTTGTTTTCGTTCATACAAGGGACAGAATTCATCAAGTTGAAGCATGCTGTCGAGTTACCGAATTTGTTGCACACCTACTCACTCTCTGCTATCTTTAGCTGCGCATATACTCTCTTTTACCCAGTACTACATATGTCAATACCTGAAGCGATAAGTCGAAAAGAAATTTCCTCGTGTTACAATTTTTTTCACGAATCGATTGGCATGTTCTATGACCACTATTTGTTCACACTTTTCAGCAAATTGAAATAAAACCGGCCAAACAAAACTGTTCCTCGGTTTTAGTTCAACCGAGCCTTTGGCCAGGCGCCTGCACTCTGTTTGAATGCGTCCCATCATTTCCGGTGTCAGCTGTCAAGTCGCAGTAGGCGAGCTGAAAACGGTGCTTTGGACTGCATTAGATTTTCTCTGATGCACCAGTCTCAGAACAATCAAAAGCGACGCAGAGAGAAGAATCCGCGGTAGCCAACTGCGGGCACGTCGAAAAAAGTGTCTTTATTGATTTGATAAAACAATAATATTTTGTGTACAATACAGTGAAGGGGAAACGGTAGAGTAAGCGATATGTACAAGGCGCCACGAGCCGTGGTAGGGTGAAGCGCCTACATCTGAGGCACGCTGCTTGTCGTACTACCACATCTCATAGCCGTGGGTAAAACATGCTGTGAGCAATACGTAGCCAGAGTCACGCAAAATATGGTTGGTCTGTAACTTCTACCATACATAATGGTTGAACTAACGACTTCAAGAAATATATACACAAATTTCAAATGTGCGACCAAAAAGATTCAAAACGAGAGCCGAGTTCATGACTTGCGACCGACAAGCACGTGAGTCACGCAGGACCAAGAGAGGGTGTGATGAAGTGGCGCTTTGGAAGCGGATAAACAAGGGTTAGTTCATAGAAAAGAAGGTTGTACGAAAAGCGCAAAAGGTGTACGTAAGTGAGTATTCCATGAGATTACGGTGTTATAGTACTTTCGAGGGATTTTCCACAGCCGATGGTTACAGCGGGATCTGAGGTTGGCTATAATATTGCCGGGGGTCTCTTGTTTTGGTGAGAAGCCAGAGGATGTTGAGACAACTAGGAGTCTACGGCATTGTCGCGGCCGTTGAAGCAACTGATATCTTTCGTTTTGCTACAGCAGCACTTGAGGAACTCTGGAGCCCAAAAGTGCATGGCCAAAGCAAATGAATTGATAGAAGGTGCCGCACGTGCCACACAAATTCCTGTGGCTTAGGAGGTGGGTGGAGAATTTCTTTCGGGAATAAATGCAGCAGTGGTTAAAGCTATCGCGATGGCATGACCGAAAGAAGAGCAGAATGCCATGCAACTTTGTGGCTACACAGCCTATAGACAGGATAGAACATACGGACCGAGAATGATCCGCCCGACGGTCCTTCAGCCTCTTTTCAATATCATACCGGGGCTGCCTATCAGCTGTAAAGGCCGGTCGTGGAAAATTCTCCTAAAACCTTTGCGATTCAGTGTTTTTCCTAACATCACTCACTTGCTTACACTATTGACGTGTCTATACGAACTGTTTGCTTTTATGGACCAATTGTTGTTTGTTCGCGCCCAGAGAGCTACTTCGTCATATCCTTGTTCTGGACCTGCGTGACGCACGTGCTCCTTGTTTGCATTCTGCAATTCGGTTTCTCGTTTGTTGAGTCCTTGTGATCTCATGATTGAGGTTTGTATCTTTTTGGTGTCATTGTTCATTCAATAATCCAGTGTCGTAGAGTATCACGCATAATCGCCTTTTGATTTCGGGATCCGTTGGGAATTTGGCTACGCATTGCCCAAACGTGTGTTACAATACTCAATAGATCAATTTGGAACGAGAAAAAAACGCGCAAAATTCCAAGAAAAGGATCAAGAACATTGGACTCTGGACAGGAAGTAACACGGCAATTCACTGGGGAGGTTTTGGGTACATTTGATTCTTTAGTCAATGTTAGATCGCCTAGTCCTGTCAGTGCTAGTTCATGTGTTACTGAGGGCAATATGGATTGTAAGGATGTTGATCTATATAGACTGAGAATATTGGACCTAGAAAGACAGTTGTCACTGGCTAGACAACAGGCCCGGGAAGCAGAAAAGAAGTGTATACAGAAAGAGTGTGAGCATGAGACCAGCGACTACGACACTTCCGATAGATCAGGGTGCAATGAGATAGAGAGCCCCACGCCGGTCGCCGACTACAAAACACCATCGATCGATTTGCCGAGAGTAGAACTAACGGTTTTTGACGGGCTATCAGAACACTACTGCAAGGTTGTCAAGCAGTTCGAGACGTTCGTCGAAAGTAAGGTAACCAACCCCGAGCAAAGGCTTCTCCATCTGACTCACTACTGTCGAGGCCGAGCAACGGAAGCTATCGACGGGTGTGCCATGCTCGACCCGGAACAGGGCTACACCCGAGCAAGGAAGATTCTAAGGGACTTGTTTGGCCAACCGTTCAAAGCAGCCCGTAACCTAACGGAGGGCGTGATGGTAGAGGCAAAGAGAACCAAGGGCGACGTCTACTCAATGGCCGGCCTGGTTATTAAGATGCAGAACTGCTCAATAGCCCTAGACCATTTAGGTTAGAGGGCCGACCTAGATGCAATGCACACTTTGGAAAACATAGTCCGTCACCTCTCCCCCGAACTACAGAGTCGGTGGGCGGAAGAAGCGGAGCGGATAAGACGAAGCGACCGTGAGGCTAACTTCGAAGACCTGACCGAATTCTTGGACAGGCAAACCAAGGTAGCCGAAAACAGGTTCGGCCGACTTATCCGGGACAGCAACCGGGCAAACAAGCCCAGTACTAGCCAGGCTCAAACCCCTGCACGGAAACATCCGAAATACCAACCTTGGACCAATGCATACACCATTTCACGCGATGCCACGGCGCAACCAAATTGCAGATCCTGTGGTGCTAGCTATGGACTACCGGAATGCCCCAAGTTCGGCAACGCCACAATAGACGAACGGTGGGGAATGGCGAGGATAGCAGGAGCGTGTTTTATTTGTCTCAACACCACGCACCGAGAGGCAGCTTGTAGGACAAGGAACCGATGTGGGCACGGGGGCTGCACGGGCAGACACCATCGATTGCTGCACCAGGCGAGAGTAACCTTACCCCAGGTGAGTACCAAGTCCAGTGTTATTTGTTCAGCGTCGCGGTCTGCCAGTAAACCGGTGCGTTTAGGCGTAGTTGCCGTGGGAGTAGTGACCCCAACGGGGGTGGTCAAAGCTTTGGCTTTCGTCGACGGTGGATCCGACACTACTCTGGTGAAAGAGCGGTTTTCCGACAAACGCCGACTCGCTAAAGGTGCGACGTCGTTGGCAGTGAGCACGGTGGGCGGACCACGGGTATTAACTGCCAATAGGTTGAGGATGCAACTCATCTCTCTAGCCAATAACGAGGAAATTGAACCAAAAAGAACCAACAAGATCATGCACAAAGCATGCTTCGGGCGTTTCCGAAATAAACCATTATTATTATTATTATAATTATCATTCGCGTTAGCAGATCTCCCCATGCGAGTACCAAGGTCGGTGAACGCAGTCTTGACTAGGTGGCCCCACCCGCAGGATGTCACCGTTGTAGACTGGAAAGATGACGAAGTGGATCTCCTCATCGGCTGCGACATGCCAGAGGCGCATTGGGTGCTTGACCAGAGAGTGGGCGACCGCCAGGCACTTTATGCCGTACGCACGGCTCTGGGATGCATGTTATACGGTCCAGTAGGGAGACGTGGTTCCGTAAGTTATTTATCCGCTGAAACGGACCGCATAGAGTACCATCTGCAGCGGCTGTATGGAAAGGAGTTTCATGACATTGGAGACGAAGGACCATCGTTGTCTCAAGAGGATCACTTCGCTCTACAAAGGGTGCGGCAAGGCACTAAAGGCCTCAAAAAACAGCTCGAGGTTCCCCTCCCACGGCGAACATCAGCTGACCCGTGGACTGACAACAGAAATTATGTTCTTCAACGATTACTACGACTGAAAGGACGCTTCATTCGAGACCAGAATCTGTGGGAACGACACGGGGAATAAATGAAGCGGAACGAAGCCCTCGGTTAGGTTGAAAATGTGCCTGCCAACACTGACGGCACAAAGGGTATCTGGTATCTGCCTCACCACCCGGTCATCAACCCCAAGAAACCCGAAAAAATGCGGGTAGTTTTCGACTGTGCGGCCAAGTTCCAGGGCAAGTCGTTAAACGATCGCTTACTACAAGGGCCTGACTGGACCACACCACTGACCGAAGTTTTGTGCCGTTTCAGATTGGATAAAGTGGCCTTGTTTGCCGACATTAGGGAAATTATTTATCAGGTGAAAATACCGGTAGGAGAATGAGATGCGTTGCGCTTCCTGTGGTGGGAAGAGAGCGACCGGGACAACGCAGTGGTGAATTATAGGATGACCGTCCACCCCTTCAGAGCCATATCGTTACCATTCTGTGCTAACTACGCCCTCCGAGAATCGGCGAACAAACATGGAGATCTAGTCCATTGGACGGACGTCGACGACTATCTTGGGTCATTTTATGATGTGGAATCAGCTCTAGCGCAGTTCAGGAGCCAGACGAGATTGCTGGAAGAGGGCGGCTTCCATCTAACAACATGGATGTCGAACGCTTCAGAAGTGCTCGAGGTCATTCCGTATCACGAAAAGGCCAAAAGGGTAAGAGATTTGGATGGCTCTCCACTTCCTATCAAACGCACTTTAGGAATACAATGGAACGCGGAAACGGACGACTTTGTTTTCGAGCTAAACGTTCCCGAGCTGCCAATAACCCGTCGTGGCATACTATCTGCTCTCTCTAGTTTGTTCGACCCGCTCGGTTTCGTCTCACCATGGCTGCTACCCGGAAAGATCTTGCTGCAGCGGCTGTGCCGTAAGAAAGTTGATTGGGACCAGTCACTGGACCGAGGGGACCGGTTGGACTGGGAAGAATTTTTGAACACCTTGAAGAATTAGGGGACGTAAGGATTCCACGATGTTTGACTCCTAGCCATACGACGCGGACTGGAGAACTACATGCTCTTTCCGATGCATTCGAAGTTGGTTATGGGGCTGTGGTGTACGGACGATGGTGCACAGGAGATGGACAATATACTACGAGGATCCCGTTTGCTAAAGCCCGCGTTGCTCCACTGAAGTCGGTCTCGATCTCACGCCTTGAACTCAGCGCAGTCGTGTTGGCAATCAGGGCGGTACAAACGGTGAAGAGATGTTTTGTTCTCTACATTTGGTCGGTTAGCTTTTTGACGGACTCAACGATAGTACTTTACTACATTAACAACGTCCGGAGCCGGTTTAGTACTTTCGTCGCTAACCGACTCGCGATTATCCACGATGAATCAGTCATGAACCAGTGGAATCATGTCAGGCCTGGCGATAATCCGGCCGATCTGTGCTCCCGAGGTGCGACAAACTTCAGGCAACTAGACACGTGGACGAGAGGTCCGAACTTCCTGCAAGTGCCTAAACAGGACTGGCCCGCGTTCGAATTAAAACCTCCTACGGAAGTAGAACTGGAGAGCAAAGGCGTAGTGATAGCAGCCGACGTCGTCGAAGTGACGTCCATTCTATCGCAATTGGTCAGGTTCTCTTCCTGGATGAAGACACTTTGTTCGTTAGTTTGGTTAGCCGGGTTCAAGAGAAACTTACTAGTCATTAAAGGGCTACGCCCCTCAGGCCAGGTACGGGTCGGCCTGATAAGTCCTGATGAGTTACAAGCTGCAGAATACGATATTTTCAGAATGATACAACGCAAGGCTTTCGCCCGAGAGCTCGAAAGGGCGGAAGAAGTGTGACCAATCAACAAAGAAATATCATCTCAATGAGGCAAATTGAAGCGTTTAAACCCCAAACTCATTGATCGACTGCTGCGAGTAGATGGTAGGCCGACCTACGCCCACCTGGGCTTTGACACAAAGTATCCTATACTGCTGCCTGCGAGACAACCTGTAGTAGAGCTAATGATCCAACACGTCCACGCCGTGGAGGGACATGCCGGGGAAGGTCACGTGACGAGCGTCATCCGAAAGCGCCTCTGGTTGCTGAGAGGACGAGAGACTGTAACACGCGTAATCCGACGTTGTGTGCAATGTAGGAGACGCAACGCCACGGCGGGCAAACAACACATGGCCCCACCACCAGAATGCAGGGTGACTGCGGGCTGGTGGCCATGCAGCGACTATTTCGGGCCCTTGTGGATCAAGTGTGGGAAGAGGTTAGAAATGCGATATGGGTATATCACGACGTGCATGAAGTCACGCGCCGTACACCTTGAAGTCGCACATTCGATGACGACCGATTCTTTCCTACCGGTTTTGCAGAGGTTTATCAACCGAAGAGGCGCACCCGCCGATATATACTCAGATAATGGGTCGAACATTGTGGGCGCCCACCGGGAATTGCGGCGTTGGCGCAAGAACATAAACAGGGACGAACTGCAGGATCGAATCGTGGCCTACGGCATACGATGGCATTTGAACCCCCACAGGCCAGCCACCGCGGCGGCGTATGGGAACGCATGATCCGGTCCGCCAGACGGATATTGCTGTCAATCATGGGGCAGCAGTCGCCCGACGACGAGACGCTGAACACCGTCACGACTGAGGTAGAGAGACTCCTGAACAACGGCCCACTGGTTCCAGTAATGAACGGCGACCCCACCCACCTGGCGCTCACTCCGAACGACTTATTGGCGTTAAGGTCGAACAAAGGTTTCCAAGGGTTGGCAAACCTTCGTGGGAGTTACCTCCACGGATGGAAGCAGGCGAACTATCTTGCCAAGGTCCTCTGGAGGCGACGGCTGCGGGAGTACCTACAGGCTCTGCAGACTCGACAGAAGTGGCTGGTGAAAACAAGACCATTCAAGGTTGGGGACGTGGTGATTATCGCAGACAAACACGCACATTTCAGCACCTGGTCCTTGGGAGTAGTTATGGAAACCATCGGAAGCACTGACGGAATGATAAGAACGGCGAAGGTGAAGACAACCAACGGAGTGCTCATTCGTGACATACGCAGCAGTAACCTACTCGAGAGCGAAGGCGGAGAAGCTGATAACGCTGAGGCCCAGTAGACTGTTTCGCACCAGTTATCGGGGTGGGTAAAGAAACACCATATATGGAAGCAATCCCGACACACTGACGTATCAAACCACCATACACCCCGACGCACTCACCTACATTGTACTCGTTATACCACATGGTCTCCATCAAATACGTTACAGTGCTCACAGTATTTCGTTGACGTTACAGAAGGTTTTTTCCGATATATGGTGATAAATGCGATTCCATTGTACATCCACACACACACACACATACCCGATGCACTCCACACTCGGCAACCCCTATCAAGCATGTGACGGTGTTCGTCGTTCGTTTTTGTTGACGTTACCGAATGTCTTTTGCATATGTAGAAGTGGCGGAGCTTAGGTCACACACACATGCCTACATTTTACTCGTTTATGCCACACAGTCCCCGTCAAACACGTTACAGTGCTCATAGCCTTTCGTTGACGTTGCAGAAAGTCCTCTTTTATTGTGGTAATACTTGTGATTCCATTATACATCCGGACACATACGCACATACCCGATGCACGCTATGTCACGCAACCCCCATGAAACCTGTGATGGTGTTCACAATTTGCTTTTGTTGACGTAACCGAAATGTCTTTTGCATATGTGGAGGTAGCGGGGAGTACATCATACACACACTCACGCAAGCACATACGGCCAGGGCAGGACGGCCTTTCCAAGGACAGCATCTATGTTCCCCCTCCACGCCCGCCATCGGTCAGTTGTCCTCGTGGAAGATGTAGAATAGCCCCGCGTCTATGGGGCCAACGGATTGAGTGCGACCATGAGTAGAACGTTGACGACTAGCATTAGGCGCGCGCTCACTGACAGCAGGGGCTAGGTAGGTAAGAAAAATCAGTACATTTATACCAGACCTTTGACTCTGCCAACGACTCGAGAGGATTTTGGTGGGCGGTGTAACGACCGTTCGTGGAAAATCTCCCTAAAACCTTTGCGATTCAGTGTTTTTCCTAACATCACTCACTTGCTTACACTATTGACGTGTCTTTACGAATTGTTTGCTTTTATGGACCAATTGTTGTTTGTTCGCGCCCAGAGAGCTACTTCGTCATATCCTTGTTCTGGACCTGCGTGACGCACGTGCTCCTTGTTCGCACTCCGCAATTCGGTTTCTCGTTTGCTGAGTTCTTGTGATCTCATGATTGAGGTTTGTATCTTTTTGGTGTCATTGTTCATTCAATAATCCAGTGTCGTAGAGTATCACGCATAATCGCCTTTTGATTTCGGGATCCGTTGTGAATTTGGCTACGCATTTCTCAAACGTGTGTTACACCTAGTACACAGGTTATAAAAGGCCACCTCGGACCATGTAATGTTGCCACAGAACTGGAAAAACGCAGTACTGGAACTATACACAAAGGGGACCCTGCTCTGAAATGGGATGCTACAGACCTGTTAGCCTAACATGCATTATATGCAAAGTTTTAGAGAAGGTCATCAGGGCGCACCTCGATGTGCACCTACTTGAGAATTCCATGCTTTGCCCAGCTCAGCATGGATTTCTAAAAAAACGAGTCGTTCTTGACCAATCGCCTGAGCTTCCTAGGCGAGGTCACTCAAAAAGTGGATGAAGTAAAACAGGTAGGATTATTTTACCTTGTCTTAGCAAATCATTTGACTCGGTAAACCGCCGGCTTTTACTAATCAAGCTGAGACCATTTGGTATAAATGGGCAGATCCAGGAATGGCTAGGGGTCTTTCTTACCGGTGGAACGTCTTACGTGAGAGTGGGTGACAGGAACTCCAAGCTGGAGGACTCGACCAGCGGAGTTCCGCAGGGTTCAGTACTAGGTCCGCTACTATTTCTTCTGTTTATAAACGCTTTGGCCCCAGTCCCACCTTTAACAACCTTCTTCTTCGCAAACGATGTGAAATTAGTAGGAGCTCAGGGGAGAGAGAAGGTGAGCGGAGATGCATTTTCCGTTCTTAACTGGGCACAGAAGTAGGACTTGCCTCTCAATGCTGGGAACAGCCATCTGCTGTCACGGACAGCGACAAGCCTGACGGTTGCACGCGACCAAACCCCACTTACTGTAAAGGCAGTATACAAGGTTAAGTCCTTGGGGTCGTGGTGAATTCTGGTCTCAAGTGGTCGGATCAGTGGGCAGCGGCTGCACAAAAGGCACGCGGTGAGCTCTTCAGGTTGAGGTCAGCGTTTTCGTGCGGACAACCTGGGGTTTTCAGGCCAGTGCGCAAGCCTATATTTGGACCTATTCTGGAAAACCGTGCTCATGCATCGACACCCTTCCACAAAGGGGATGCCACCTGTTTGGAGAAAGTACGACTTCCTGAAACGCGTACGGCTGATGGTCAGGGGGGGACTTATGGGCATAGACTCCAGGACCTCAGACTTTTCCCTGAGAAAGGAGGAGACTACGAGGGGGTCTCATGGAGACATTTAAGATAACAAAGGGCTTTTCTGGACTTGGACCGGAGGGTCAATTCCATATGGCAACAGATTCCAGAACAAGGGGTCATGGGAAGAAACTGGCGGAAGTTCGATCCATGCTGATAGCTAGATCTCACTTCTCTAGCGATGAGGTGGTTGACTACTGGGATGGACTGCCGGAAGAGGTAATATAACCGGGGACTGTCCAGGTATTAAAGGGTGCCCTAGGTAGTAAACAGAATGAGATCATTTCTGACATTGAACTTTGAGCATGTTGCTAGTCGGAGGATGTGACGTGTATAATTATTGAAGGTTTACATTTCGTAAGTGATGGCTAGTGAATGCTCACGATGCGTAATGACTCTTGTAGCTGATGTGCGATGAGGTTTTACGCTACTCGATGAAACAAAATGCGCAGTGGTGGGTGCCTACCTAGTGTGCATACCGTCGAAGGAATTCTGGAAGTTCGATTGGCCGTGACCACTAGTTGTCCCGTGCAAACTGAACTGAAGTGAGGTGAAATTGAACTGGACTTCTGGTGCAAGGAGACAAGCGACTAGAACTAACCGAACAGTGATTGTAGCCATCAAGGAGACATGGCTGAAAAAGGACCAGAGTGCCGTGCACCCTCGTGGCTACACCACCCACAAAAGAGGCAGAATAGACAGTAGTCTGGGTGGAGGGGTACTTTTTCTCTCTAGGGCTGATTACACTCAGTGGGAGGTCCCATTTACACTTGCCACATCCAACAAACAAGCCACTGCCTAGGCGGACTGCTGGTAGGGATAAATTCTGACTATAGAGCCCCGCAAGCAGATGGTGAAGAAGACTCTGAACTATTCCGGCTTCCATGGGTGATGTTGAGTAGGTTACAGCGCTTTATCGTGTTGGAGAACATGAACCCCCCGGAAGTAAATCGGGACGATGAAAGTGCCTCTAGGGGAACCACTGGAAGCGTTCTAGTGATGTGGCTTACCAACCACGCCCTCACAAAACAAGAAAGAGAAGCAACGCGTCTCCGCGAAGGACAACATCCATCTACACGGGATCTGCTTGTAACCAGACATCGACCTGACGTCACGTCTTTAGCGATAGAGGAGCCATTGGGGAGAAGCGACTGTACCATACGTTTGAGCAATGCTTAGCCAAATTCACAACGGATCCCGAAATCAAAAGGCGATTATGCGTGATACTCTACGACACTGGATTATTGAATGAACAATGACACCAAAAAGATACAAACCTCAATCATGAGATCACAAGAACTCAGCAAACGAGAAACCGAATTGCAGAGTGCGAACAAGTAGCACGTGCGTCACACAGGTCCAGAACAAGGATATGACGAAGTAGCTCTCTGGGCGCGAACAAACAACAATTGGTCCATAAAAGCAAACAATTCGTAAAGACACGTCAATAGTGTAAGCAAGTGAGTGATGTTAGGAAAAACACTGAATCGCAAAGGTTTTAGGGAGATTTTCCACGAACGGTCGTTACACCGCCCACCAAAATCCTCTCGAGTCGTTGGCAGAGTCAAAGGTCTGGTATAAATGTACTGATTTTTCTTACCTACCTAGCCCCTGCTGTCAGTGAGCGCGCGCCTAATGCTAGTCGTCAACGTTCTACTCATGGTCGCACTCAATCCGTTGGCCCCATAGACGCGGGGCTATTCTACATCTTCCACGAGGACAACTGACCGATGGCGGGCGTGGAGGGGGAACATAGATGCTGTCCTTGGAAAGGCCGTCCTGCCCTGGCCGTATGTGCTTGCGTGAGTGTGTGTATGATGTACTCCCCGCTACCTCCACATATGCAAAAGACATTTCGGTTACGTCAACAAAAGCAAATTGTGAACACCATCACAGGTTTCATGGGGGTTGCGTGACATAGCGTGCATCGGGTATGTGCGTATGTGTCCGGATGTATAATGGAATCACAAGTATTACCACAATAAAAGAGGACTTTCTGCAACGTCAACGAAAGGCTATGAGCACTGTAACGTGTTTGACGGGGACTGTGTGGCATAAACGAGTAAAATGTAGGCATGTGTGTGTGACCTAAGCTCCGCCACTTCTACATATGCAAAAGACATTCGGTAACGTCAACAAAAACGAACGACGAACACCGTCACATGCTTGATAGGGGTTGCCGAGTGTGGAGTGCATCGGGTATGTGTGTGTGTGTGTGGATGTACAATGGAATCGCATTTATCACCATATATCGGAAAAAACCTTCTGTAACGTCAACGAAATACTGTGAGCACTGTAACGTATTTGATGGAGACCATGTGGTATAACGAGTACAATGTAGGTGAGTGCGTCGGGGTGTATGGTGGTTTGATACGTCAGTGTGTCGGGATTGCTTCCATATATGGTGTTTCTTTACCCACCCCGATAACTGGTGCGAAACAGTCTACTGGGCCTCAGCGTTATCAGCTTCTCCGCCTTCGCTCTCGAGTAGGTTACTGCTGCGTATGTCACGAATGAGCACTCCGTTGGTTGTCTTCACCTTCGCCGTTCTTATCATTCCGTCAGTGCTTCCGATGGTTTCCATAACTACTCCCAAGGACCAGGTGCTGAAATGTGCGTGTTTGTCTGCGATAATCACCACGTCCCCAACCTTGAATGGTCTTGTTTTCACCAGCCACTTCTGTCGAGTCTGCAGAGCCTGTAGGTACTCCCGCAGCCGTCGCCTCCAGAGGACCTTGGCAAGATAGTTCGCCTGCTTCCATCCGTGGAGGTAACTCCCACGAAGGTTTGCCAACCCTTGGAAACCTTTGTTCGACCTTAACGCCAATAAGTCGTTCGGAGTGAGCGCCAGGTGGGTGGGGTCGCCGTTCATTACTGGAACCAGTGGGCCGTTGTTCAGGAGTCTCTCTACCTCAGTCGTGACGGTGTTCAGCGTCTCGTCGTCGGGCGACTGCTGCCCCATGATTGACAGCAATATCCGTCTGGCGGACCGGATCATGCGTTCCCATACGCCGCCGCGGTGGCTGGCCTGTGGGGGTTCAAATGCCATCGTATGCCGTAGGCCACGATTCGATCCTGCAGTTCGTCCCTGTTTATGTTCTTGCGCCAACGCCGCAATTCCCGGTGGGCGCCCACAATGTTCGACCCATTATCTGAGTATATATCGGCGGGTGCGCCTCTTCGGTTGATAAACCTCTGCAAAACCGGTAGGAAAGAATCGGTCGTCATCGAATGTGCGACTTCAAGGTGTACGGCGCGTGACTTCATGCACGTCGTGATATACCCATATCGCATTTCTAACCTCTTCCCACACTTGATCCACAAGGGCCCGAAATAGTCGCTGCATGGCCACCAGCCCGCAGTCACCCTGCATTCTGGTGGTGGGGCCATGTGTTGTTTGCCCGCCGTGGCGTTGCGTCTCCTACATTGCACACAACGTCGGATTACGCGTGTTACAGTCTCTCGTCCTCTCAGCAACCAGAGGCGCTTTCGGATGACGCTCGTCACGTGACCTTCCCCGGCATGTCCCTCCACGGCGTGGACGTGTTGGATCATTAGCTCTACTACAGGTTGTCTCGCAGGCAGCAGTATAGGATACTTTGTGTCAAAGCCCAGGTGGGCGTAGGTCGGCCTACCATCTACTCGCAGCAGTCGATCAATGAGTTTGGGGTTTAAACGCTTCAATTTGCCTCATTGAGATGATATTTCTTTGTTGATTGGTCACACTTCTTCCGCCCTTTCGAGCTCTCGGGCGAAAGCCTTGCGTTGTATCATTCTGAAAATATCGTATTCTGCAGCTTGTAACTCATCAGGACTTATCAGGCCGACCCGTACCTGGCCTGAGGGGCGTAGCCCTTTAATGACTAGTAAGTTTCTCTTGAACCCGGCTAACCAAACTAACGAACAAAGTGTCTTCATCCAGGAAGAGAACCTGACCAATTGCGATAGAATGGACGTCACTTCGACGACGTCGGCTGCTATCACTACGCCTTTGCTCTCCAGTTCTACTTCCGTAGGAGGTTTTAATTCGAACGCGGGCCAGTCCTGTTTAGGCACTTGCAGGAAGTTCGGACCTCTCGTCCACGTGTCTAGTTGCCTGAAGTTTGTCGCACCTCGGGAGCACAGATCGGCCGGATTATCGCCAGGCCTGACATGATTCCACTGGTTCATGACTGATTCATCGTGGATAATCGCGAGTCGGTTAGCGACGAAAGTACTAAACCGGCTCCGGACGTTGTTAATGTAGTAAAGTACTATCGTTGAGTCCGTCAAAAAGCTAACCGACCAAATGTAGAGAACAAAACATCTCTTCACCGTTTGTACCGCCCTGATTGCCAACACGACTGCGCTGAGTTCAAGGCGTGAGATCGAGACCGACTTCAGTGGAGCAACGCGGGCTTTAGCAAACGGGATCCTCGTAGTATATTGTCCATCTCCTGTGCACCATCGTCCGTACACCACAGCCCCATAACCAACTTCGGATGCATCGGAAAGAGCATGTAGTTCTCCAGTCCGCGTCGTATGGCTAGGAGTCAAACATCGTGGAATCCTTACGTCCCCTAATTCTTCAAGGTGTTCAAAAATTCTTCCCAGTCCAACCGGTCCCCTCGGTCCAGTGACTGGTCCCAATCAACTTTCTTACGGCACAGCCGCTGCAGCAAGATCTTTCCGGGTAGCAGCCATGGTGAGACGAAACCGAGCGGGTCGAACAAACTAGAGAGAGCAGATAGTATGCCACGACGGGTTATTGGCAGCTCGGGAACGTTTAGCTCGAAAACAAAGTCGTCCGTTTCCGCGTTCCATTGTATTCCTAAAGTGCGTTTGATAGGAAGTGGAGAGCCATCCAAATCTCTTACCCTTTTGGCCTTTTCGTGATACGGAATGACCTCGAGCACTTCTGAAGCGTTCGACATCCATGTTGTTAGATGGAAGCCGCCCTCTTCCAGCAATCTCGTCTGGCTCCTGAACTGCGCTAGAGCTGATTCCACATCATAAAATGACCCAAGATAGTCGTCGACGTCCGTCCAATGGACTAGATCTCCATGTTTGTTCGCCGATTCTCGGAGGGCGTAGTTAGCACAGAATGGTAACGATATGGCTCTGAAGGGGTGGACGGTCATCCTATAATTCACCACTGCGTTGTCCCGGTCGCTCTCTTCCCACCACAGGAAGCGCAACGCATCTCATTCTCCTACCGGTATTTTCACCTGATAAATAATTTCCCTAATGTCGGCAAACAAGGCCACTTTATCCAATCTGAAACGGCACAAAACTTCGGTCAGTGGTGTGGTCCAGTCAGGCCCTTGTAGTAAGCGATCGTTTAACGACTTGCCCTGGAACTTGGCCGCACAGTCGAAAACTACCCGCATTTTTTCGGGTTTCTTGGGGTTGATGACCGGGTGGTGAGGCAGATACCAGATACCCTTTGTGCCGTCAGTGTTGGCAGGCACATTTTCAACCTAACCGAGGGCTTCGTTCCGCTTCATTTATTCCCCGTGTCGTTCCCACAGATTCTGGTCTCGAATGAAGCGTCCTTTCAGTCGTAGTAATCGTTGAAGAACATAATTTCTGTTGTCAGTCCACGGGTCAGCTGATGTTTGCCGTGGGAGGGGAACCTCGAGCTGTTTTTTGAGGCCTTTAGTGCCTTGCCGCACCCTTTGTAGAGCGAAGTGATCCTCTTGAGACAACGATGGTCCTTCGTCTCCAATGTCATGAAACTCCTTTCCATACAGCCGCTGCAGATGGTACTCTATGCGGTCCGTTTCAGCGGATAAATAACTTACGGAACCACGTCTCCCTACTGGACCGTATAACATGCATCCCAGAGCCGTGCGTACGGCATAAAGTGCCTGGCGGTCGCCCACTCTCTGGTCAAGCACCCAATGCGCCTCTGGCATGTCGCAGCCGATGAGGAGATCCACTTCGTCATCTTTCCAGTCTACAACGGTGACATCCTGCGGGTGGGGCCACCTAGTCAAGACTGCGTTCACCGACCTTGGTACTCGCATGGGGAGATCTGCTAACGTGAATGATAATTATAATAATAATAATAATGGTTTATTTCGGAAACGCCCGAAGCATGCTTTGTGCATGATCTTGTTGGTTCTTGTTGGTTCAATTTCCTCGTTATTGGCTGGAGAGATGAGTTGCATCCTCAACCTATTGGCAGTCAATACCCGTGGTCCGCCCACCGTGCTCACTGCCAACGACGTCGCACCTTTAGCGAGTCGGCGTTTGTCGGAAAACCGCTCTTTCACCAGAGTAGTGTCGGATCCACCGTCGACGAAAGCCAAAGCTTTGACCACCCCCGTTGGGGTCACTACTCCCACGGCAACTACGCCCAAACGTACCGGTTTACTGGCAGACCGCGACGCTGAACAAATAACACTGGACTTGGTACTCACCTGGGGTAAGGTTACTCTCGCCTGGTGCAGCAATCGATGGTGTCTGCCCGTGCAGCCCCCGTGCCCACATCGGTTCCTTGTCCTACAAGCTGCCTCTCGGTGCGTGGTGTTGAGACAAATAAAACACGCTCCTGCTATCCTCGCCATTCCCCACCGTTCGTCTATTGTGGCGTTGCCGAACTTGGGGCATTCCGGTAGTCCATAGCTAGCACCACAGGATCTGCAATTTGGTTGCGCCGTGGCATCGCGTGAAATGGTGTATGTATTGGTCCAAGGTTGGTATTTCGGATGTTTCCGTGCAGGGGTTTGAGCCTGGCTAGTACTGGGCTTGTTTGCCCGGTTGCTGTCCCGGATAAGTCGGCCGAACCTGTTTTCGGCTACCTTGGTTTGCCTGTCCAAGAATTCGGTCAGGTCTTCGAAGTTAGCCTCACGGTCGCTTCGTCTTATCCGCTCCGCTTCTTCCGCCCACCGACTCTGTAGTTCGGGGGAGAGGTGACGGACTATGTTTTCCAAAGTGTGCATTGCATCTAGGTCGGCCCTCTAACCTAAATGGTCTAGGGCTATTGAGCAGTTCTGCATCTTAATAACCAGGCCGGCCATTGAGTAGACGTCGCCCTTGGTTCTCTTTGCCTCTACCATCACGCCCTCTGTTAGGTTACGGGCTGCTTTGAACGGTTGGCCAAACAAGTCCCTTAGAATCTTCCTTGCTCGGGTGTAGCCCTGTTCCGGGTCGAGCATGGTACACCCGTTGATAGCTTCCGTTGCTCGGCCTCGACAGTAGTGAGTCAGATGGAGAAGCCTTTGCTCGGGGTTGGTTACCTTACTTTCGACGAACGTCTCGAACTGCTTGACAACCTTGCAGTAGTGTTCTGATAGCCCGTCAAAAACCGTTAGTTCTACTCTCGGCAAATCGATCGATGGTGTTTTGTAGTCGGCGACCGGCGTGGGGCTCTCTATCTCATTGCACCCTGATCTATCGGAAGTGTCGTAGTCGCTGGTCTCATGCTCACACTCTTTCTGTATACACTTCTTTTCTGCTTCCCGGGCCTGTTGTCTAGCCAGTGACAACTGTCTTTCTAGGTCCAATATTCTCAGTCTATATAGATCAACATCCTTACAATCCATATTGCCCTCAGTAACACATGAACTAGCACTGACAGGACTAGGCGATCTAACATTGACTAAAGAATCAAATGTACCCAAAACCTCCCCAGTGAATTGCCGTGTTACTTCCTGTCCAGAGTCCAATGTTCTTGATCCTTTTCTTGGAATTTTGCGCGTTTTTTTCTCGTTCCAAATTGATCTATTGAGTATTGTAACACACGTTTGGGCAATGCGTAGCCAAATTCCCAACGGATCCCGAAATCAAAAGGCGATTATGCGTGATACTCTACGACACTGGATTATTGAATGAACAATGACACCAAAAAGATACAAACCTCAATCATGAGATCACAAGGACTCAACAAACGAGAAACCGAATTGCAGAATGCAAACAAGGAGCACGTGCGTCACGCAGGTCCAGAACAAGGATATGACGAAGTAGCTCTCTGGGCGCGAACAAACAACAATTGGTCCATAAAAGCAAACAATTCGTAAAGACACGTCAATAGTGTAAGCAAGTGAGTGATGTTAGGAAAAACACTGAATCGCAAAGGTTTTAGGGAGATTTACCACTACCGATCGTTACAGCTGCCATGGAGTTCTTTGTGCGACTTTCGCTGTAAGGCACAACAAACCAGGCTCTGGATTGGTCCGGAACTACGCTAGAATGTATGTGGCTCTTTTGAGGGTGAGGGCGCGAAGCAAATTTTGGTACCCGTAGGTCCCGGAGCCACCTATAGAGGATAGATGGAGGGCAATAGGCGCCGGGCTAATGGGCTTTACAGACGATCTTACTCCGTTAACACAACAAAGAAATGGCAGCCGGCCAACTCGGTGGAAGCCCAGGATTGCGACAGCATTAACTGTTCGTAGAAGGCTACGGGCTCATTTTAAACTTCATAGCACGCACTACACATGGGCCGCTCACAGGACAGCCAGAAACAGGGCACAAGCCCCGCATCGAGAAGCAAATTACGAGTATGAGAAGAAAGTAGCCAACTATGCGAAGGCAGACCCAAAGAGGTTCTTCGTTTATATGCAGTCCAAGAAAAAGAAACGTGAGGGCGTATGTACATTGGAAATGCCCGACGGAAGCATTGCCTCAGATGATAAAGGCAAGGCAGGAACTTTATAGTAGTCGAAGTAGATCGTAGGTTGTCGGCGTTTCGGTCACCACGGGTAACCCTTTTCAAGACTGGTTTTAGAACCGAATGAAACTGGAAAGATAGCTTAGAGCGATTAGAGTTATTCACGGTGTGTTCAGTACACTCAGAACCGATCTCGGTTCGGAAACATAAATCAAGGCAGAAACCCTACCTGCTTCCTTTAAGAGAGCGTACCGTCAGGACCATAAGCTTAGTGCGGACAGATCAGATATAGGGAGTACGCGAGTGCTTCAGGAGCTTACTTTATGTGAGGACGTGGTGCGCTATGAACTCAGACCTTTTTGCAAGCACAAAGCAGCCGGACCGGGTACTATCCGTCCGGCTACTGTTCAGCCCCTTTCCGATATCTCATCATAGGCTATTACCCGGTTGCACGAATTGTCTCTAAGGGAGGGTGAGGTGCCAGAGAACTGGTGCGAAACCATTGTCGTAGCTATTCATGAGACAGGATCCAGGCTGAGGGCGGAGAATCATAGACCGGTCAGCATAACATCAGTGTAGTGCAAGTGCTTGGAACGTATGTCCAGAAAGCAATTGTGTCTGCATCTAGTTATTAAAGTCCTACTGACACATGCACAACATGGATTCGTTAAAAAAGGTCGTGTTTGACAAACCTACTGATGTTCTTAGAAGAGACCACAAGACGAATAAATGAAGGTACGATGGTGGAGGTTTGTTATTTGGATTTCAGTAAGGCATTTGACTCGGTGAGTCATCGCCCTCTGGACTATAAATTGTAGACCTTTCGGACAAGAGGTAAAGCAAGGGGTTGGATTGCACACTTTATAAGTAATCGTAGCTTCTGTGTCAAGGTGGGCTATTATCCATGAAGACCGGAGAGGGTTATTGGTGGTGTGCCGCAGGCGCAGTAATGGGGCCCTTGTTCTGCATCTTGTATACTAGTGACCTAGTGTAAGAACTGAGTAAACCGTGCTTCGTCTTTGCGGATGGTGGGAAGACAGCGAGGAGCGATTTAGCATGGGATTTGAATGTGGTGCTCAGATGGGCAGAAGGATGGGATTTACCCCTGAATCTCGCTAAACATCAAGTCCTGACCGTTGACATAGACGAAACGAGCAATATTTCGTTTAAAAGAGTGTCGGAGGTAAAAAAAACCTAGGTGTGTTAGTCACACAGGACTTCAAGCCTTCAAGACAGTGCCAGAGAGCTGCCAACATGGCCAGAGTGGTATTAATTAGGGTATGCAATACTATCACGTGCAAAATCCAGACTTCTTCATTCCGTTTTACAAGGTTCTGGTGCCACATCTTCTGGAGTATTGCGTGCGGGCATGGGCCTCCTATTATCCCAAGGATAAGAAGTGCAAGGAGGGGTGCAGTGACTTGCAACTGGAATGATCACCGGTCAGAGGAGGTAACCTCACGCTAGGCGTCTAGAGAAATTTAAACTCTTCCGTTTAGAGAGGCGTAGAGGGCGAGGTGGCCTAACAGATACGTTCAGGATCATGAAAGGCCTGTCTGGTGTAGACGTGGGTGACTTGTCTGTTCCTGCCCCTCATTGTGGCACCAGGGACACAGTACTAAGCTACAGAGAGCATATTCAAGGCTGGACATACGGGCTAAATTTTTTACAAATAGGGTTGTACTTATGCGAAATAGACCGTCAGAGAATGCTGTTGGAATCAGCGAAGCACCAAATTCTACAAACGCCCTAGATTCATGCTAAGACACAGAGTCCCAGAGCTGGATGTAAGAACAAGGGGCGGGGTAATGAGCCTAAAGAAGACGTTGGAGAGCGGCTGGTGAACGTGTCTCCCATTGGGTCTAGCAGCGGAATACCAACGTTATCCACTCTATCGGACGATTAGAGAAGACGCAAGTCGGTTTACAGATGCGAGGTGTATTCTATATATCGTGGTACCGAAAAAGTACCGATACGAGAGACACTGAACGGAAAATGAAACGAAACGCAACGGCTGTGCAGAAAGCGAACGGCGAGCGCGTACAATCGGTGAACGACCGAAAGCGAAAGTGATTTGAAACGAGGTCGACGGGAGCCTCGGAAAAGTCAGTCCAGTAAAACGTGCGCAACCGGAGAACACTATGAGGTCGATGTCAAACGTCAGAGAAGACCGTAGAGAAAATAGATCCAATATGGTGTCCAGAAAACAGTCATTTTCTCAAAACGATCGAGGTCACTACAGCAGCCCCTTGCTAGAAAGCACGGAAAGCTTTCGAAAAATGTCAGGCAGGAAAAGGCATACAAACGGTATTCGTGCGCATGAATGCGTGCAAAATACGTGAATGTAGCTGTGCTGTAGGATGCTGAGGGCAGAATCCGCGGCATGCAGGAACCGAAGGATGGTGGTCGAGCGCAAACCAGATTCGTTGTCAGTGACATCGGTTGCGTGAATCGTCATCCATGTGTGCCACACCAATAACGTCCAGCGTCGGGTAACCGTTAACCAATAGGATATCCGGAAGCCAAATCGGTAGGTTCGTCAATGGCAAGGAGCGAGGGCGACAGGGCCAATCCAGGATGCAAACGTTGGTGCCGAAATTCTCCAGATTTCGTGGGACTAGCGAAGCGTACCTTATGGCGAGTCTCCATGAAACTAAAAGAAACGGAAAACTGGTGTAGCGGCCGCGATGGACTTGACTAGAATACAGTGATAAATAATGAGGCATGTTAAGTCGTGTCCAAACGATAAACACGAAAGTTATCAATGCGAAGTGCAGTGGTTAAGATCGTGTTTGACCTAGTCGCGAAAACATGCTGAGCAAAAGATCTTCCGGCCGGAACGTGAGACGGGAGCCTCACTCACGGACGGGTGCGTAGACATGCTCTGCTGACTTGAACTTGAGACAGCATTCTCATTCGAGG
The DNA here is from genome assembly GCA_948099385.1 of Fasciola hepatica. Lineage (NCBI taxonomy): Eukaryota > Metazoa > Platyhelminthes > Trematoda > Plagiorchiida > Fasciolidae > Fasciola > Fasciola hepatica. The sequence goes on from CANUEZ040000019.1 coordinate 14,205,839, forward strand.
ACGTAGTAGGGCCAACGGACTGCTGACTTGAACGTGAGTTGATAGCCTCATTCGAAGTCGTAGCAGGCATAGCTAACTGCAGACCTTGACGTGACACGGGAGCGTCGTCGACAGGTAGTGCAGGGTTAACGTCGAATCTCGTCAGCGGGTGACACGCTGTCGTCAACGTACGCGGCTTTGAGACGATCGATGCTAACTGTATCGACTCGACTGTGCCGATTAACCATGAAGGTCTTATCGTGACCAGAAACCGCGCGAAATGGATCTTCGTAAGGCTGTTGTAATGGTTTCCGTACCGAATCAACACAAATGAATATATGCGAACAAGTTTCGAGTTCGGTCGGAACAAAAACCTGTCGTTGCTGCATTCGAGTCTGAGCCGGAGCGAGATTTTGCATGTACGTAGACAAACGGTGAACGTAAGTCTGTACGGCAAGTGATTCTGTACTCCGTGGCGTAAAGAATCCCCAGGCAGTCGAAATGTCGTGCCGTAAACAAGTTCTGCGGCGGAACATTTTATATCTGCCTTTGTGCAAATCCTGATACCAAGCAGAACTAGCGGTAACGTTTCGTACCGGTCGGGGATCTCGTGTGCTTTAAGAGCCGCTTTGAGTTGGCGATGAAAACGTTCGACTAAACCATTGGACGCCGGATGGTTCGCGGTCGAGCAAATGCGTTCCGTACCCGGCATGTGAGTTAATAAAGAGAATAGCTCGGGCTCCAATTGTTGCCCTCGATCGGTAGTGATTGTAGAAGGACAACCATACAAAGCTATCCGTCATTCTATCAGATGTCGAGCCACTGATTCGGCCGTCACGACGGAGATGGGAATAGCCTCGGGCAGCCTCGCAAATGTATCGATCCACGTTAGTAAATGGATATACCCGTGTGATGGGGTCAGTGGACCCACAACGTCTACGTCGATATGATCGAAGCGAGCATCAGGCGTAGCAAGAGTACCGATAGGCGAAGCTACGTGACTATGCACTTTAGATCGTCGACATTGTAGACATTGTTTTGCTCACATACGAAAATCTTTATTCATGGACGGCCAGACCAATATGGTGTCCAGAAAACAGTCATTTTCTCAAAACGATCGAGGTTACTACAAGCCTTTTTTATTTCTGTCGGCGAACTTGTCTTTGAAAGTGATACTGCCTCGCAAATTCTGCTTTTCAGACAAAATCAACGCGCAATGTTAGGAGCCAGAGGAACCCGCCGACAATGCAACGATCTGGACACTCCATTGGTCTCGGCCATTTTCTTCCTGTGGAAACTAAACAGAACTGAACTGAATCGATAGGAATTTGGCTGAAGCCTCCACATCCCTTGATCTGGTCTGACCTAAGACCAGAAGGCCAACAGGCTCAAGAATCTGGGATTTTGCTGACACTGGATGCCACTCCTGTGTTGTGGTTTATTCTGGTATAAAGCGGACTTTTGTTTTGACGAGTGTCGCACCATCAGTGCGCTCGATTTAGTGCGCGCGGGATTGTTCTACTATTGCTGTGCTCATTCGATTCCGTTCGATATCATACATTCTGCCTTTTTAAAACAATTTGCTGCATATTATAATGGAGTTCTAAATATGATAGCTATTCATTCACAACCACTGAAAACCAGCGATCGCTTGTACATTGTGTGCTGTAATGGAAATTTGGCTCGCGCGTTCAGGTATGAACGCTCCGCGACCGTCAAACACAGAACCGAGGAGTATGTTTCAGCAGGTTTAAGAAGTGTATCTTTCAGATTCCGGTCGATGTGTAGACACTGTCGTTCGCAACGGTCGATCATTTCAACCAAATTCCCGAGGACGTACAAGAGGAGACCGCCCGATCCGTGTTCGCCGTGACAGGTACGCGGCGATCACCGAGCAGCTCCGAGCAGTAAACGTCGATCATTCTACTGATCTCCGTAACTGTCATGATGCAGCCAGAAAAGAGCACACGCAGCAACCCTGCTGTGATGGATATATAAATGCGTATGTGCTGTTGTCTAACGTGGCATTCTCTCAGGTCAAAACTAATGGTGCTACCGGGCACCCTTGAACACGAAGTTGAAGATGACCGACTTAGGAACTGGAGCTCCTTGGTGTTGGTCGTTCAGCTGATCCATGAGGATCTTGCCTGTCCTATTTGTCTTTATCCTCCGGTTTTTCCTCGTATGGAGAGATGCGGTCACGTGTACTGTGGGCCTTGTGTGCTGCAATATATAAATCACGAAAACGAATTTCCAGCCAAGAAATGTGCGGTATGCTCCTGGGTAATTCGACAAGAAGATCTCAAGAGGTAAATCGTATTCTGTGTAGGTTAACCACTTGTCCTAGGGTAAAGATCATAAGTGTCTCACCGTTGAGAGTTGGAGGTTCCCTAGAATTAACACTACTGAAACGGTCTTATTCAAAGCCAAATTTATTTTCCATAGTTCCAGTAGGAAATCGCCACGATGTAGAGTTTCAGTTTATCCAAGAAACTACGCTTGATGTGATTACTAGCGAACTAAACGAAGAAATCCAGGCGCTGCTTGCGTACAAGCACGCGTGTGTAGATGATGGAAATGTGGAATTGGTACCAAATATAAGTTCTCTCGTCAGTTGTACGGAAGAGGAACTGAAAGCCTTTCGACAACGGAGTTCCGTCATTAGTCCCAAAACCCATGTTGGCTCGGGGCTGGACTTATCTTTCAAGGATGATAACCACGTACCTGCACCGTCGTCAACGTCCGAAATGGTGTTTTTCTACCAAGGTAAGTTGCAATCATCCTCAGCAGATTTTTCAAGCTTCCGATGGACAGTTGATATTCCTTGATGGCCTTATGTGGAAGTGCTTACTCACGGATTACGGCAGTGTTTTGAATCTGCCAGCTACGTTGAACGTGACTGTTACTGGTGTGAGAACGTATAAGATGAATCAGGTGAGTGATAAAGATGGAAGTAAGAACGTCATTGGAGAAGTGGAGGGGGGGGGGGGGGAAGTGAGTGGTCGGTAGGCGATTTGCAACAAGACTAGTCCATATCTTCAGTCCTTTTAACCATGCAGAACATAATTCAATTCACTGTAGTATTTCCAACCAGTTTCATCGTTATTGGGTAGCGGGTGCGTTTGGGTTTGTTTCGAATGTGATGGTACTGAGTCCCTAATGGTTGACTTCTGGTCTCGAGCAATTCAGTTGAATAAATTATCATAGCGGGAACATTCCTCCACCCAGGAGACGGTCTGTTTATAACCCAGAGAGCTCCGAATTTTGATAATATACTAAGTGGTTGTTTACGGTGTAAAGGTAGTGGTTATCTGTCCTTACGGTTTTTCTAGGGAAGTGGACTATAAGCCCGCGGGGATTATGATAAAGGGTAGCGATGCACAATCTTAATGATAGACAAAGTCGCACGGTTACTCTGCACACTCGCCTTTCCTAGTCGGTGCTCTATCACTTTTATAGGTATAGGCCAAACAGGTCGCCGGGTTTCCTCACGCTCAGTTTGCAACGGCCATTTGGTAATGGAAGTCAGCAACATAGGACAAAAAACGGTTCCTTCCTTTTCGATAAAGAAACTTATCGTTATCTTTTGCCTTCCATAGTCCCTCCGAAGACGTTGGCAACATCTTGGTCATGTTCCTTGGGGTCGAACGTTCAGTATGATTGAAATTGAATTAGAACCACATGTTTCGGGGGCGACTCTCAGTCGATTTTCATCAGCTCTCAGCGTTCGACTTACTGAACGAACGAGGCGTCAATTAGAAGATGTACGACTTACCCAACTGAAAGAAGCGGCTGAAAACCGTATACCGACGCTCCGTAAGTGCCTTTCTGTGTTGTATAATTCCATGTTTAGGTTGATTAACGCTTAATGCAGCAGGTGGACTGACGTCTTTGATATGGTATGCAAAATCCCCCAGATAAAACTGCACAAGATTAGGAACTTGAATTCAGCCATGGAATTCGTTTACTTTGGGGGATAAGTAGTTCAATGTTTCTAGGTACAACTGAGATAGGTGGAATGATTGAACTAAATAAAAATTTCATAACAGCAACGTCTCATTTGTTCTCTGAGGTGGGCGTCGATTGGAAGACGGGCAATAGTGGCCGGTCTGTGATATAGAAAAAGTATAAAAAGCCTTGCCATGTGAAGTCTATTCGGGTTTCTGGATACGGTCGTACAGACTTGTCCACTCAGTGGTCAAAAACAAAGTTATGGTTATTTAGGTCAGGTCACAGGACTTGCTAGTTTGCCTTATTGTTTTTTGTTATTGCACGAAGTGAATGACAGTAAAAGAAGTAAGTCTCCTAGTTCGACAACGCACTGCAAGGGGAGTTTGTGGGGAATATTCACGTCAAAACTAGTTAGTTAATTCTGCTTTTGTAAGAAGAAAGGTTGTAGGTGGGTGGAAAGATAGAGAGGGTGTTCCATAACTTGAACGTCCGGGGGGAGGGGGAGAATGAAAGGTCGAGGTATAAGATCGGCCGGCAAAAACCTAATAAGAATGACAAGCTGCAGGTCCTCGGGATTAGCGTTAAAAAGTAATCGGGATAGGAGCAGCCAAAGCAAGCTCGGAGGAACAAAACCCAAAATAATGGTCTTGGAATAAGGAAAATGAAGCAGCTGCCTGGTGATGGGCAAGCGACTGCAAGTTGGATGTTAAGATTGGGTCATCTGCCAGACAAATGGCTTTACATTGGACCTGGTTTTTCGATGAAACGGGGAACCTAGCCCTGGGGCTTGGAGTGGAGAACCACATAGGGCTCCAAGAAGAAAGGCGGTGGTACTGCCCCGGGCAATAGTAAGACGGTATACCATCTGACAAGTCTGTATTTTTGCATCAACGGTCTGCAGACGAATCCCGCCGCGACAGTTGTTACTCCGGAATGATTACTCTGATTGAGAGGTTGGCCGCCTGTAGCAACAGAAGATATCGGGCTTGCCATCGGATAAAGCGAGTCTGACGATTTTGCTTGTGTGGTCATAACCGCCTAGGAGATGGCCTTTCTAACGTCAGATAGGTAAAAGAATTTACATCGTAGCAGTGATATTAAAGCGGGATCAGCTTCCGGTCAACAAAAAAGGAATAAGGACCGAAGCAAGTGGAGACTAGGTGGTTGTATGTTAATTTATCGAAATAGTCGTGAAGAGTGCTGTTAGAGGCAGTCGGGATAGAGTTCTGGCCAATGGCAACCTAAGCAGGCTTTGAACACTGCCGGTTTGGGCGGCTACCACATCCCTTGGGAGTTGGTTTCAGGCGTTCACGCGGAATGCACACGACTGTGCCATAAAACTACCATATGCCTCTGATTCGATCTGCTTCAGATCGTGACCCCTAACAGACGACAGAGACGTGCGAACTCATCGTCATGGTTAAGCTTTTCTTCACTACCCTCCTAAACCGCTTTGTTATTGCGAAGGACACAAACGAGGCCAAATCAGTGTGACTTTTTGAGTGTAAAAAGTTGTATCGGTCAAATTTTCATTCTACGGTTACAAATTGCAACAACCAAACACAGTCTACTTCACTGATTTTCGAGCTTCCTTCGATTTCGTCAACCGACAGTGTCTCCGCAGCACACAAGGAGCTAAATGGATGCCCGCAAAGTACACAAGATTGTTAAGGTCCTATTTTTCGTTCCAGCAGATATACACGGAAAGAAATAATTTACCGGTCAAAAAACCTTCACTAGATGGACGTAGGAGTGGAATACCTGCGGTTTTTCTTCTCGGTGGGAGAAGTGATCGCACTTCACTGGGCAGCTGTCGCCCGCCCGAACTAGGCAGTCCCTGGCCAAAAGGACGCTGCCCCGTCCACGTTCCGTTTGCTTCATTGGGTGCATGGGGCTAAGGACTGGATACAAAAAGCGGATCGATAACGAAGCACCAGCGGCGACAAAACAGCATGCTTTCAACAATCAGGTCCCACGTGACAGACCAGAAGAGGTTTCTTCAAGGGTTCTTCCATCACGTTCCCGGATTGAATTGACGTCCCCTGCTTTGTGGGTCAGACTTTTGAGTCACAGGCTCCGGTTAGGATTCCCAAAAGAAAACCCATCTTGCGGTGTACGCAGCCGCAAAGCGGGATTCGCTCAGAAACTTCCAGCATCTTTCCTGTAAAGGGCCTCACCAACTTTTCCTTCCTTCATGTAAGAGCGATACAAAACTCCGTGGATAATTGCGGTTATGATGAAGGGGGTAATTCAGGAGTTGGGTACAAATCGAATTCACTCCTTAGACCTAAATGCTCACTTCACGTTGCTGCGTTTAACGTCCACACACAGCTAGATAGGGCAACATGCCGCCGTCGTTAGAACTTGACACTTTCGCAGTAAATGTATGCTGTGTCTCCGAAACGCTTTGCATTCCAGATGCAACCTCAGTCTCTCGCTTTACTGATCGCGTGTCGGGTGATTCGGTTTCTAGTGCTGGTGGTCAGGCCGGTGTTGGGGTTGCTTTGAACATGAGAGCTCAGTGTGCAGTGCTAGACTGGATTCCAGTCAACAGTCGTTTGTTTGCAGTTCGGTTGGATGGTTCTGTGCATGTCAACAGCAACAACAAGCGTCACGAATTGTTCGTCGTGTTTGTGTATGCGCCCACTAATTGCAGTTCCCCTAAAGCTAAGGAAGAGTTTTATCAGGATTTGTCTGAGCTGCCTCTAAGCATGTGTTCAGCAGATGTGGTGGTCATTGCTGGGGGTCGCAACGCCCAAGTTGGTCGTTTGGGCGATTCCGAAAGACACATCGGAGGCCCGTTTTCTGTCCCAGCCGGTCGTACCGATAACAACGATTGTCTCATTCAGTTGTGTTCCAACCACATTGTTTCTGGCGAGTGTGAACTTCTACCATAAGAAGCGACATGGACTGGCATGGCGTCCTCCTACGTCTTCACGAAGTTGGACTCAGATTGACCATATTTTGATTGGTCAGTTGGAGATTGTCGTTCATTTTGGTCCACGCCTGTGGACTCAGATCACGCTTTTTTTACGTGCTCACTTCCATTTACGTCTCGTCCGTGTTCTTTTTTACGGCTCAGAAACATGACAGATAAAGCGTAGAAGATTATGCGAAGACTGTTGGTGTTCGAGCGTCGATGTTTCCGTGGCAATGCTCGAATATGGTGGGAATAGCGTATCAATACTGCTGAGGTTAGACGTAGGGTGTTGGGAATCCGAGATTAGTCCATGAATGAAGCAGTTAACCTAAACGGATCGAGGTGGCTGGGACATGTGTTACGCGTTTCCACCAATGGACTTCCTCGGCGTACGCTGTTCTCCGAGGCAGGTAATGACTGGAAGGTCGGTGGAGGGGATCAGTCCATGACATGGCAGAAAGGTGTGGAAACTTTGACCAGTGGACTTGACCAAGTAGGACGTGTTAGACTTCTGGATTGGGGTTCACGCGAGCGGCCTACCAAATGGCTAAAGACATTAAGTGTCATGGCTAGATGTCGCGGCCAGTGGCGTAGTTGCATTCGGATTCTTTCTTTGTCTTCATGAGTTGTGCTTATTACCTTGATTTTTTGGATCTCCAGTTCATGTTTAAATTTCTTTTTTTTAAATACACCTGAAATGAATTAACGCATGATGGTATGCCCCATAAACAAAGGACATACTTCAATAGTGGATTGTGGGGTAACATTTACATAATAACCAGTTTATTGGTCTTGCTTTTGAAGAGACAAATGTTGGATGTGGGTGGGAAGACAGAAAAACGGAGTTTTTCATAATATAACTGTCCGACGAAAGAAAGAAGATTGGAAGGTAGGAGCAAGACATCTAGTAACGAAAGCCTGATAAGGATGAATAGTTTCCCGGGTATGTGGTGCTCGAGAAAAAGTTATGGGATGAGAAACTGCTGAATGAAGCTCAGAAGAACAAAATCCAAAATAGTACCGATAGAGGAGAAAGCGGAACAACAGTTCGATGGTGGACTAGTGACTGCAGACCCGAGGTTTAAGAAAGTTCGTCGATCAGCCGGATTGCCTTACGTTAAACTCATTCAAGAATAGAAAGAGCGGTGGATGGAGCTCCATCGCACACGTGACTGCAGTATTCAGGTGTAGGGCAGAATTAGGCATTGTAAAGCAGATGAGCTGGAGAGAAGAAACGTTTAGTGCGGAACGGGAAATCAATTTGGGCGCAAGAATGGGTTGGGTTGGAAGTGGTGAGTAGATCATTAATAAATAAACGAAATAGGATGGGCACAAGTACTGAACCTTGGAGAATACCGGCATTCATACGAAATGGCTGGGAAAAAACCGCATCAACTCAGACGGGGATGGTTCGCTTATCGAGGAAACTTGATGCCCACGATACGAGAGCGGAGGAGAACCCGAACGTCGACAGTTTCGCCAGAAGACCTTCGTGCCAAACTCGGTCAAAGGCCTCGAAGATGTCGAGCGACACCATGTTTGTTTCTCCGTGGTTATCGAATGCAGCCGACCAGGAGTGTGAGACGAGAGCCGATATATCACCGGTGGAACAGCGATTTTGGAATCCGGACTGTCGATGTCTCTAGTCCTTCGTGTTCTAGAAACGTACGCAGTTGGTCGGAGATGACAGTGTCAAATACTTTCGAAATAATAGGTGTGAGAAAAATTAAACGATAGTTATTCGAGTCAGTAAGATGACCACGTTCGGGAATAGGAAAAATCACGGCGTGTTTTTAGGGGATCGGGACAGTAAAAAGTTGGAGAGTGACAAATTCGAAGGCACACATTTTGAGGACGATGGGTGGTATGCCGTCCGGACCGGGTGGTTTGCATACGTCCAGAGAACGCAGCACTTGGTGGATCTTCTTAGTGCTAATATGAGGTTGATAATGGGAGACTGAGAAAAGAGAAGGAACCGGAGAAGTAAGATAAATAAGTGAGGTGGAGTTGGAGACAAACAGGGAAGCAAAAACCCCGGCTTTTTCATGTGGTTCACAAACAAGGTCACCAGAGAAATTGCGGATGTGGGGCGAATTGAAATAGCAGAAATTGCGGGAGACTGCTTTGGCAAAGACCAAAATGTTCGGTTACCGGTGGCTGATGAGAGTAAGCGTTCGGCTTTTCAGCTGACGATGCGCTCTTCGGATCTCTATGGTTGACGAGCATCTGTTCGTGGCTTGCGCGAAGCGGCGGTGGGAGTCGGGAGTGGGCGAGCGGCGCACGCTTCAAGCATACAGCACGATCGCATACGTGGTTGAACCACTCAGGGGATTCGCGTTTGCCGGGTTTGGAAAAGTGAGGAATAAACAGTTGCGTACCTTGAAGAACAATGTCAATGAAGTAAAATTAAAACGGCAACGGAAACGTCTGAAGTAAAGCAGCAATGGCTTCGAGATAGGAGGCTGGAAAATCGCGAAAACCGTCTCACTTGGTTGAATTGTAGCACCAAAATGTGTCTCGAGATAGGTGGAGAAGCGGGGCGAGCGAAAATGATGGAACAGGAAATAATGCAATGGTCAGATGAGCAAAGTTGAGAAAGAACAGAGATTCCTGAGCACAAAAAACAACAGGAGTGAGAATAAAATCATGGGCATGAGTACGATCGCCAGCTCGATCGGGAATACGTGTCGGAAGGTCAACAAGTTGGCGCAGGTTGTTGAACACGGCTAAATATTCGGCTTCGCGTCCCTGAGCTGAGGCGTCCAATGTGTATATCAACCAGTCTCGAATGTGAACAATAAAATCAAATGGTGGTGTGGCAGTTGGGTTCAGTAACAAACAGGTGCTCAATGTTTGAAGATAAGAAATCGAAGAGTAGTGAGTCGCTACTCTTGGATGGACGGTAGACAACACAAAAGCATTGATTAGAATAGGAAAGTCGGAGCTTGAATCACATCAACTGAAATTCACGACAGGAAAAGTCAGGAATCTGGATGTGGTGAACAAGGGGACAGACACCAGCTTTGGGTAAAAAAGAGGAATGGAAGGTATGGTTGGGGAATTGGAGGTGGGTGTTGTCTGATGACGGGGAGATCTGAGTTTCGGTCAAAAATAGGGCAAGAGGAGAAGATTAGAGTACTTGGTGTACTGGATCAATATTATAGTTCAGTCCGCGAATGCTGGTGGAGGCGATGAGTTTATGCTTGGTTTCCGAGTGAGCAGAACGTGTGCGTGTGTGATTGTGTATTTTCATGATTCATAATGTGAAGGAAACCGGCAACCATGATCCTGAGACTTAAAGTGGCGAACCACATAAGACCCCAGTAGATCGGGTGTGGTAGTGATCCGGGTGGCAGCAGAGCTGCCCTTTACTGGATCATGCTAGGAGGTGGCAACCAAAACCAGAGCTCCGAAGTGCGAGGTTGGTAGTTAAATGAATTGAACTGGATTGAAGCTGACGTGGCGCAGACCTATCAAGGTGTTGACATCAGGGCCCTGTATCTGCCGGCTTCTCACGCTCACATAACTGGTGACGTTGAAAACCGTTGCAGAGCTGGGTAAAAGCCCTGTTGAATATCGCTCAAAGTCGTGCTTAGTGGCGGTTATGTTGTGACAACTTGTTTTCTAACTCTCGAAAGATTTTCACTTATTTTTCTGTGGCAATTTTGCGAAGCACCACGCCTCGGGACTTAGTACCTCGTTGTATATATATATATATATATATATATATATATATATATATATATATATATATATATATATCTGTAAGTAACCAATTAACACTGGAAAACTTGCTCGATGTGTGCTTCTTCCAATTCGTAATGTGCTTCATGTAACGACTTGACTCTTATTTGTTATTTACTCCACAGCTGAGGGCTTTAGACTCTCCGGACATGCCGAACTGGGTGATTCAAGTAAGATACATTTTGTGAGTGTATTTATTGCAGGATCACCTCCTGACCCTTCGGAATTTGTCCCGCTGTGTTCGACGGTGTCTGTCCCTCGAAAACCCTCAGCGTCATTCGCAGAGGTGAGCGCGTCTTTTAGCCACCTACGTTTACCAGTTGTTTTGCTGTATAGTTTATTTGTCACGCCGGTCAACGAATTCGATTAGTTGTGCAGGTAGCCGGTAAACATACAAGATATATGTGAAAATCGTAAAGAAAAGACAACTTTTGAATGGTTGTTGTCCTAGTAGTGATCCAAGTTTCCGTACGTTTCTGTTGGTGAATGCACGAACGAGTTTTAGGACGTGAAACCTGCATTTGCCAACTTATTCTGGGTGCATTTTGTTTTGCTTATTTTAGGCTCCGGGTAACGTTGATCTCACAAGCGATTGATATCCTCGACATTAATTTTGCAAAGCGTTGTTGGACAATTCATCATGTTTCTTCAAAAGGAGAGAACGTTTGCCAGTGTAGGCATTTGGGGAACAGTATGCTGTCTTAGCGCAACACCAACCAGCACGGTGCTTTTTTAGTGCCCACGAACCTTCCGGAACAGGTGTTTTACACGATTGCTGACTGAATTTGAGAATGCGTGTAACTCGCTGCCAAACATGAAGAAACGTGGAGGATTTCAAAGAGACATTGTAAAATAATGTTTGACTTTGGAAGTTAGTTTAACCTCGAGATGGACCAAATAAAGCAATTCCCTTGGTGCACGCCGTAGTTGTGTGCACTCAAAGCTCCCGTCCCAGTGTAATGGCGTTTAACACCGGTTTTCTACTCTTTTCATTAACCGTTTACGTTTAGATGTTACTTCAATGTTTTAAGCTGAACTAGAATGCTGAGTTTTGAGGTTATTGTTTGGGCAAGTTGGGGCTGAACGGATTACGGAGATATTTGTCGTTTCTCTTCTTCAACGAAGGCGATCGACGTTCGTGGTTCGCTATAACATCACGTGTATTCTCTTTTTTCGGTCCTGATGTCCAAGGTAACAAAAATGGGTGCCAGATCAGTGGTTGGTGACAATCGAGTTGCTAACTTTTCCCGTGGATCACCTAACAACCGTCATCCGGTGGCGTTCGATCTCTCCGCTGAGCTTTGGCCTTCACTGGATGGACAACAGCCGAAAAACGATTTTGAAACCGTTGCGGGCCCTTCTGGACAATGGCGCACTCCGAGAAATCCACCCTGCGCACTGGACTCCGGTGCTTTCCGTAGTGGCGACAATATTGGTGAAATCTTATCAACTAACAGATCGCTCAAAACGGGGCGCAAAAGACGCTCTTTTATATCCAAAGATATATAAGCAGCTTCAATGTTTTGGGCAAAATTTGGTTGTTTTTTTAATTCTATGCTATCGTATTTTGTAATTATCAAGAACAGTTGTAAACAGATTCTTCGGACACGTGAGTTGGAATACCGTAATAAGAGTTGAACCCAACAGTTTAAACATTGTAGGAGGAGTTTAGGCGAAAACATCCACGTCAAAACCAGTTGAATAACCTTACTTTTGGATTTTCAGTATGGGTGTTTTGCATTCTAGCAAACTAGAACAAGAACTATGATTAGACGGCTGAGTTCCGATATATGGTGGTAAAAAACCCACAAATGATTAGCGTGGAGAGATAATAAGATGGAAAGGTCGACGCGGTCTTCGCGTAGGAACCGCAGCGGAGTCGATGTATTGAGGGCAGAGGAACAACTAACCGGCGACTGAAAGTCGATTGCATATGATGAATTTAGGTCAATGATCGGACAGGAGAATTCCCATCGAACCGGGTCGAGACATTCGACAGTATTCTCAGCAACAAGTTGGTTTGTGCGCAGTTCAGACCCAATAGATGTTGTGACGGTCGAAAAGCCGATTCAAGCCAACGGATAAACGACGGAACTGGAGCTCATCGACGTGTCCATATTACCAGTTTGTTTGTTACTGTATTTGCTGCTTCAGCCGGACTAGTAACCGTGGACAGTTGAGTGCGTAGCAGGAGCGTCCATCCGGAATATGCACTGTGAAAAAAGGAATGACCACAGTGCGGTTCACTTATCATTGTAGACCAGGCACTAGATTGATTATAGTAAGGACGTTGGTCGCAGGAAAACCACAACTACTCTGTTGATAAAAGTGTGTGCGAAACCGTTACTATCTATGCGCAACCTAATCTGCCCCATCGGGTGGGCGCAAAGGCTTGTGTGGCAAATTCGAACGCGCGCACGTGTCCGTGTCAATCGAAGTTCGCTTGTGGCTTGCACCGGAAATTCCTGTTGGAGAACTGACATCACGAAATGATGAACCCAACTAAGATCTATAATAAGTCAGATATATTAGCGACTGTAATAATGAATGCGGAGTGGCAGCAATTCAAGCAGTACTTTTGTTGCGTACTTGTGGATGGATGTAGTGGGACGGGTTTATCCCTGAGCTGAAGCCGTACTGCACCATCAGGAGAAGCCGACATGCTGCCCTGGAAACTTTAAGTGGATAGTCTTGTGATCCCAAGCACTCCGCGTGGTAATGGGTCGGGCGTCTCAACTTCCTACTCTGCTCAAGAAGTAGTAGCCAGCTAGATAGTACCCGGGTTTTCGAAGTATTGATTCAAAGGTAAAGTACGGAATTTATTTCCTAGCCACTTAAGTGCAATGTCTCATGGGGATCTCGTATCATTTCATCTGTGACAAACGACTGCTGAAGTTGGGGCAGTCTGCGGTTCTTGAACAACCCCGCTGGTCCACTAACCGTAACTGGGTGGATGGATTTAGGAAACAACAGTAGAAATTAGTCCACGGTCCCGCCGTGGCACTTCAATAATCAAATAGGTTTCTCGATTCCATCAGAAATGAGGATTTGGCACGGTGGCAACCCACTGATTTCAACTAGTCGATCAAGTGGACAGTAATGTAAATTCTGTTGATAACCCACTGGAGCTTCAATCATTTGAAGCTGAAAACCCTACGAAGCGCAGGAGTAATGGATTTAGTACCCGTGAAGTAATGAATTCCATCACGACGAGACTGCGCCTTGACGTGGTGTGATGGCTTGCGCGCCTCTATGACCCAAAGAGTTATATAGGATGGCTTCTTTAAGCCGGAAATGCAATCATACCTGACAGGTCAATGGGTAGAGGTCAGACAAAGTCCGGCCCCCTAGTCCTCCAGGTTGGGGGTTGATTTGAGCTGGGAACTCAGTCGGCAAAATCAGTGGGAGAATAATTGATCCAAGCAAATGGGCTTCCACCAAGCCATCCCGCTGCTTTGCGGATAGGTTTTTGTTAGAACTAAAGGCTTTGGATGAGGACCCTTATCGTTCTCCTGCTTTGTGGCTGGACACCCTAGCAGTACCAGTCCAACATCTCCCATGAACTGCGCGAATAGAAAGGATTCCATACTGCATCGGTCGTCGCGCAGGATAATCAGGACCGCGCTGCCCATTGCATCGAGCGGGGTGGGTAGTGATAAGTGGGCTACTGCTCAGAGTTCCCTCTTTCTTATACAACCTTTGTCTTCAGCCCCTAACCACTCCTCTTTGTCCGTCTATCCACCCATAATGCTCCCAATAATACCACGCTCGATACTCGCAACGATTTACCGTCAAATAGTGTCGGGAGTAATCCTCTGTCTGGTAACTCAAGTCGAGTGCCGGAAATGGAGCGTAATTTTGTGAAATCATCTCGAGTACTTGATGAGTTGACTCTAGAAGAAAAGGAAATGTTCGTTGTCTATATTCAATCAATTGTTGACAAACAAGTAGAACGGACATTTGTTAAACTTCGAAAACGTATCAACCCGAGCAAACCGATTGGTGAGTTCCCTACAGATCCGAAGAAATTCGTCCATAATTTGTCATCCATAAGCCTGAATAAGACATCACTTGAGGTGTTATCCCTAGGGCCAAAGTTTTGTTGTCCAACCAATAAGACTAAACAATTGAATATGGAAGTTGAGTTTGAGAGCCTGTTTGATCAGCTATCAGGTCTTGTTCCGTCCTCGTCGCAGGAGTTAGAGAAACTGTAATCCACGTTCGTGAACTCGTTATCAATATCGCGAAAATAGATCGTTGGCGAAAGGATTATTAACGTCGGAACACCTGAAGAGCCTCAAAGAATTGCAGGCCAATAGAGAACTAATGTTGTCAAAACCAGATAAAGGTGCAGGTATCGTAATTCTCAATAAATCGGATTATGTAGAGAAGATGAAGGTGATAGTGAGTGATGGCTCCAAGTTCACGAAGACCCCATCTGAGAAGGATAAGACGTCTCAGATAGAAAAATCAATTTCAACGAGAATAAAATCCTTGAAGCAGAAAGGAATAATCGACGCGATGACCTTCGAAAGGATACGACCGACAAGAACGGTAATTCCCAGTTTGTACGGTCTACCGAAGGTACACAAAGAAGGCGTCCCATTGAGACCGATTCTGGATATGTGTAACTCACCATATTACGCAGCGAAGTGGTTGACTGGCTTATTGGAACCAGTAAGAGTGGCAATTTCTGGACACAGTCTACAAGACGCCTTCCATTTTGTAGAAACTGTGAAGAACCTGGATCTAGAAGGAAAGCGAATGATATAACTGGATGTTACATCACTGTTCACAAATGTCCCGATCAGTGAAACAAACAACCATCTGTGCGATTACATTCAGAGCAACGGAATCGATTTAGGTATCCCGTTGGATGAACTGAAACAGTTACTCTGTCTGCACACATAATACCCAGTTTCAGTTCAATGGTGAAATCTATCGTCAGAAGGACGGAGTTGCAATGGGATCACCTTTGGGACCCCTATTTGCCGATATTTTCATGGCAAAACTTGAAAATAATCAACTTGAACCCATAATGCGAGATTTTGCCTTGTACAAACGATACGTAGACGACGTCATATGTGTGCTAGACATTAATCTGGGCACGAACCTGCTTCTTAACAATTTTATTGCTGCCCATCCTAATGTTCAATTTATTTTGGAAGAAGAAAAAGACAACGGTCTATCGTATTTAGACGTTTGCATAAGCCGTCGGAATGATTTTTCCGTCCAGTTATCAGTGCGCAGAAAAGCTACATGGAACGGACGATACATCCATTTTCACAGCTTTGTGCCCCTCAAAATGAAGAGGAATCTAATACGTTGCGTAGTTAACAGAGCAAGAAAAATCTGCTCCGAAGACACAATAAGTAATGAACTCGTTTTTCTGCGGAGTGTTTTCTTAAATAACTGCTATCCTGGACGGTTTATCGACAAGACGATGCAAGAAAATGAAGGGAAATCAAAGGAGATAGGAGCCGCCAAGAAGATACTATATGTGCGTTTACCGTTCAAAGGCGACACGGAAGCCGAAATTATTCAACGAAGATTATCGGGAGTAATCAACAAAACATTCTACGCTGCACAGTTGCGAATCCTGTTCGTTTCCAAACCGATATTGTGTTTTCGATTGAAGGACATAGTGCCGAATTCTGCAACCTCGTTTCGTGTGTATTCCTTCACCTGTTCCTGTGGAACTAGGTACATTGGTCGCACGACTCGGCGCTTACCCGAACGCGTTCGCGAACACCACCCGGCCTGGCTGAACACTGGAGCAATTAAGGTGATAAACGCTTTTTGCACCATTTACAAAGTCCGAGGAAAGCAATCAAGATTTGTCAAGTGTCGCATCTTACCCACAGCCGAAGCCGTGAGCATTCGTCTCTGCGATCCTCCCCTGTGCGCTCAGAAACAATTTGTGCAAGCACTTAAGCTTCCGTGGCCCACGTCATGGTCCCGAACACATGTGCAACCACTTGCACATTCCACACTGTGATCAATTTCACATGCACACACGCACGTGCAGAGACGGATTTGGATTGTCATTCTCCGTTCTTATTTTGTGAGTCATATATTGTTATGTATTGGTATGAGTACGAATAACCGAAAACGAGCTTGTTCGCCACGTTGTTTATTTTCAACTCACAATTTCTCAAGCCTCGTCAGCCTCTGAATCTCGGCTCCTTCAACGTGCGTACACTCATGCAGGCCGGTCAGCAGGCGTGCCTAGCCCTCACAATAGGTTCTCTGAAGATTGATGTCTGCTGCCTAAGTGAAACGCGTATCCAGGATTCGAGAAGTGTAATTCAACTAACTACTCCTGGTATCTCATCGAGGTATTTTTAGCGCACTTCAATAGACGAAGCATCTCAGGCAGCGGGTCAACATGGTGTAGGACTAGTCTTGACTGACAAGGCTGAGGCTGTCCTCTTAGACTGGATCCCTGTTAACAGTCGTTTATGTGCGGTTAGACTCCAAGGGTCAGTTGGCGTTCGAAAGGATAGTTGTGTTAAGCGCAACTTGTTTGTGATCTCGGCGCACGCCCCAAACGGACTGCAGCTCAGACTTGCAGAAAGATGAGTTCTAAAATGCACTCGCCACCATCGTTCGCATTAGTAAAGGTTCTGACATTTTAGTGCTAGCTGGTGAATTCAATGCACAAGTTGGCAAACTTAGTGTGTAAGAAGCCTGTTTAGGTGGGCGTTGTGCTTTACGCACTGAGCGTACAGATAACGGGGATAAGCTCCTCCAGTTTTGTGCAGACAATTGGTTATTCCTGTCTAGCTCCAACTTCCGACACAGCTCGCGTCGCACAGCGACATGGTGCTACTTTGAGTCAAATTGATCATATCGCCGTAAGCTACCGGTGGCGCAGTTCTGTTCAGAACTGGTCATCGTCGCAAACCCGATTAGCCGCGCAACGTTTGTGTGATCCAGAAGTACACACCCGTTACGAGCAGAAGTTAGCACACGAGCTAGGATCTACGACGAACAGTAATGTAAATGAGCATTGGGTTCATATCAAACAGGCGATGCACTTTGAAACAGGTTTTGCCTGTGGTCCTTGATCCGTTGTCCATCAAAGACACTCGGTCTCGCAAGAGTCGCTGAGTATAATGGAGCAAAAGCGTCAGCTCTCGAACCGTAAGGAGATGAATAAGATGCGGAGAATGCTGCAAAGGCAAGTTACGAAAATTGGTGGGTCAAAGTAGCAGATGAAATGGAAATAGCAGCTGCTTCAGGTAACAGTCAGGGACTGTTCAAAATTATTCGTGACACCGGTGAACGGCGCATCCAGGCCAGTGAAACGATTTGCGATAGAAATGGAAAACCCATCCATAGCAAACAGCAAAGACTTGACCGACGGGCCGAGTACTTCAAGGAACAGTTTAGCTGGCCGCACACCAGTGCAGTTACTTCCGTGTCAACAACTGTGACTCCTTGGATGGTATCACTTTGGCCCCCATCGGAAGTAGAAATAGAGTCATGAATTCGATCACTGAAGAGACGGAAAGCAGCAGGTCTCGACGAACTTCCCCCAGTTCTTTTCAAACTGGGTGGAAATGTTTTGATAAAATCACTGACCGCTTTGCTCCGTGACATTTGGAACGCGGAGCGTGTTACGTTAATATGGCGTGACTATAGTCATCATCGTGGGATTAGCTTAATTCCGATAGTCACCAAAGTACTAGCCTCAATTCTACTGCACCGTCTTACACCCGCTCGCGACAGGAATGCCCGCGAACAGCAGGCTAGATTCCGCCTAGGTCGAGGATGCATCGACCAGATTTTTACTCTTCGCCGACTACTCGAAACGCGTCACACGCGTCGTCGACCGACAATAATGATTTTCTTAGACCTGAAAGGCGCTTTCGATTCAGCTGATCGAGCAGCGCATTTCAGTACTCATCATCCAACAGGTATGCCCCAGAAGTTCGTGAACCTACTGAGATCATTGTATTCTCATACTTCTAGCCGCGTTAGGGTTTACGGTGAATTATCCAGTCGGTTCGAAACCACCAGTGGTGTTCGACAGGGATGTCTTTGTCTCCATTCCTGTTCCACTTCGTCATGGACGAAATAATAAAGTGCGCTGCAAAATCTTCAGGATGTAGGTGTCGAACTAGGAAATAGTGGAAAACTGTGACCTAGATTACGCAGACGACGTTGTCTGTTTTTTCGAATCCACGGAACATGTTCAACGTGCACTTGATAATCTCGCAAGAGCTGTAGCTCCATTCGGCATGTGCTTTACACCTTTAAAGTGCAAGGTGATGTTACAAGACTGGACGTCAGCGATTCCGAGCTTGATGCTCGATGGGGAGGTGCTGTCAGTTGTCGACCACTTTACCTACCTCGGTAGCTGCGTGACGACGGATGGGAGCACTGTAGTAGAAGTGAGCACGCGTATATCCAAGGATCGAGCGGCATACGCTGGACTGAAGCTCTTGGGACGTCGATCTGATATTTCACCGAAGTTGAAAGGTCGTGTATACTGTGCTGCAGTGCTTTTAGTTTTGTTGTATGGTTGCGAAACTTGGAGTCTGTATGCTGAAGATATTTGTCGTCTTGAGGTTTTCGACCACCGATGTTCACGTAGTATTGCTAAGATCGGGTGGATTAGCCGAGTAAGCAATGCTGAGGTCAAAAATCGAGTATTGGGTACTAATTCGGAGAACGTTCTGTCACAGCGTATCCAACTTAGTAGACTTCGTTGGTTGGGGCACGTGTTACATATGTCAAACACGTCTACCGTACCGTGTCCTGTTCTCCGTTCCTCCTAGGGAGTGGAAGAGACCACGTGGAGGTCAACAGATGACGTGGCTGCGAGGAATGAGAAAATGTACAGCGAACTTAGGAAAAGTAGGTGCTTCACGTCTTTGTGGTTGGGGTCCAAAAGATCTGTCTACCAGTTGGTTGGAGACTGATGGATATGGCTGCGAACGGTGGCGTTCGTGTTGTCACTTTCTATCGAATCAGAGTAACTGGTCGATGTGTGCTTGTACAGTTAGACTGTGTATTCCGTGTGTTGGCTACTAGGGCATTCTTTCCTTTTCCCTCCCATGTAGGTCCGGTCCCTGTCCATCTTGTATATTCATACTTTCTAATTCAGCGTGCAACATGGTGAGAAAGGCAGTGGTCAGTGGGGCTTGCTCTACTGTGTAACACTGTATGACGAAGTAATGAAGTGGACAAATAACTACTCGGAATAAGAATACCATCAAGGGGGTGTGACACTCAAGAAAGTTTTGTAGTTGTCGGGCTGAACCTAGTGCGCTTGCTTCACATAATAAAGGCCACCGAGTTTACATGGAGTGTTGAGGTTGAATATCATGTACACAATCACCAACTTCTAGCGAACTGACTGATTGCGTTTTTATTTCAGGCGACCAACAGGTTCGTCGGACCCAGGAATTCATCTTGTTGACATCAAGATGTCCAGCAAGTAAATCTGTCGCGTTGAGGGAGGCACAGTACAGTCATTAAAATACAACACAGAAGGGCATTCAAGATGTTTGTACGACTGAGGGGATCGATGATTGACATCCCATTTCCAACTATGTCGAAGATGAAATACGGTGGAGAAAACCTTCCGAATTCTACGAATTGGGTCCGATCGGATTGTGGGAAGTGGTGTTGGGAAGCATTCGGTAGACTTATTTACAAATGGTATAGCGAGATGAATGGTGCCTGTCAGGTGGTTCCAACTTTACGATGTTGACTATAGTAAGAATATATGGCCCTACGGGGTTTCGTCACCGAAGTGTGACAATTGTAAATGATCTATGAGTGTGGCGTATATCACAGGAGCATTTGTGCAGTCGTGTTACTGGCCGAGACAGTTGGAGCCTCATGGTGTCTGTGAGCATCCACGTATCTGAGAAAGCTGAATGCACGGCACTGAGTGACAGACCTGCTCAAATACAGTTCGGATATCATTTGTAAAGACGTCTACAAAGATAGGTGAGGGTCTTAAGTTTAGTTTCTTGAGGACCTCAGTTGGGAACACGATTGCGACAGTACTCGGCGGTGCGCAAGGGAAAAGAACTGTGAACACGAGCAGGGCAACGTGTGCAGCTCGTAGAGTGAGCTGACAGTGTACACAAGCGGGGCCAGTAATGCGACCAAATTCGATAATCGGCAGGATGGCCGGATTTGTTTGTGTCAAGTCAGTAGCACTACAGGTTGAAACCACGTTCGCCGTATAACGGGCAAGACGAAAGATACGAATTTATAATTCCCTATGATGTACAAAGAGATCAAATACAACTATCAGGTACCTAATGTTCCAGGTTCTCTGGTCTCGTTCACATCAACCCGGAAGCCTAACATTTCCTACTCGGCCAAGTTCATCGATCAAGACTCGCATACTTTTGCGTCATATCATGGAGTGACCATCTTTGAATATACAGAACAACGTACGTCGCGGGAGTTCATCTGTAGGCATACATAGCATGTCCTCCTTCTTGACCTATTCACATTAATCCCTTGCACCAGAGACTGACCTGTGATTGCTGACACCCTACACGTAACCTTCGTACTGGTAATGCGGTGTTTCCACCATTGTTGCTCAAAGAACGATAACCTTTATGGATCTTCCACCCGTACCGGCCAAGATTCCGAGTCGTATAGGTGGACGGACTGAACTGCCGTAGTATACACTCGACCTTTGATAAACAATCGGATTTCACGGCCGCACCACAGATGGCGCAAACTGATAAAAGCCAATTGTGTCGTCCATTTACCCAATGGTACCTAACCCGATATCTATACAGCTGGTGAGATGTAACTGCCTAGCCAACAAAATCCTTCTATTTCATCGAAGGCTTCCCGCGATAGGACAAAGTTTGTTGTAGGGCCAAACCAGTTCTTTAGCAGCGTTTTACACTTCAGGAGTGCAAATAAATCGGGCATAGTGACTCAAGATCCGGCGGTGGATGTGTATGCACGAGTAGATAGATCACCCCGTGGTTAAATCGGTCCACTCACCCTACTTAAAAACATTTTTACACTAGGGGTTACCAACTCCATACTTAAGCAATTGCGCTTCACGTTGTAGCGTGATAGTGTTTTGCAGTACTGCAGCTGTGCGGTATTACAGCACTTCATCTTTCGGCCTGTGCATAGGTAGGAAGCGATCAGAAGAAGGAATGACATTTTGAACAGCAAACTTTATTTTAAACCAGATGGTTAATTCAATTCACTGTTTGGAGAGGGTGTACGACAGGAACCGCGCCACACTGGAAAACAAAATAGACACTATTAAGCGATATCAGGAGTGGTGGATGCGCGTGTGATGATAAATGGCATGCACGGCTAGCTCCACCGGCATACGCTCAAACTGCGAGTTTCCTACTTCAGTAGCAGCTGATTCTTAAATATAGATAATGTCAGCTGTTGAGTTGTTCCCATGAGGGGAGGTTCAACGATACCTGTTTACCAATCAAAGCTTTAATATTTAACCTAAAATAGAATATATGAAATTCAAAGTGTATCACAACTGCAACCGCCCATCAATCATGAACAATCAGCTGCCCTTCTGAATTGACTGTATGCACATGATTATATGAGGGAATGAATGGCGAAAGATGACAGAACTACAATTAAGCTCGGCACAGATTAATGCACTGCAGAAAGAGAACAAGTAATGACAATGAAAGAACGGGCAAAAACTCACGATAAAGCCGGTCATGTGCTGACCGGCATTTCGAAATTGTGGTGCGATACGCATTGTGTATTGTTGTAAACAAGTTGACAAACCGACACATGTTTCCCAGGGTAAGGTGAGCAAACTGACTCCGAAGTCATCACGCCATGCCTTGAGGAGCGCTTGTGTCTCACTGAAAATAATCACGGAGGTGCAAGGAGACTGAGAACAAAGATTGATAAGGCCACAGGCAACTAAGTGGAATCTCGAAATCCTTACGGACCATCAAACTGTTATCTACTTCCGATTATATACCAATCACCCAAAGTCAAATCAAAACCAGTGATTTATTGAAGTTCTAACATTCATCAGTAATGTGACGATCACCTGACATGCGGACCTTAGCCGAGTATAGTCACTGATGGACCTAAACACAGTACCCTGCCCTTGAATACGCTCAGTGACTATGTGCTCAAGTAAGCTGGCGTTGGCACCGTAATGTACGTATGCTTCGAGTGGCAAAAATTGACGGAAGGAACAATCGACCAACCAACTCGGTTCGATTGCTGTCAGCCACCGGGTTTCTTCGGGCCAAAATCCACTCAAATATTTCGGCGTGCTTCAAGACGGGCAAACTGGTTCCGTGCAACTGGCTCTGCTAAGCGTAAAAAGTGAAAATTCCGCTGTCAAGTTGCGGTCTTTCCCGAAACGCGGGGTAAAATTTCACGCTTTGACACCGGATTATGCGCTAAATCTACTCACATTTCAAGTCAGAGACGTACTCGGTAACTGATGAGTATTTAGTGTCTGCCGTGATGCCAACTGGATTTGCCGGCCGAACTAATACAATGTGTCACAACGCATACTTACGGTTGAAAACCTTCGGCCTTGTTCGGGACGGTTAGCCTGTAAAACACACGACGACAAGCGGCAGGCTCACCCTTCAAATGTACAGTACATGGTGCGGGGCGGTCTGTGAATTTTGGCTGATCGTTTGAGCCCGTTTGGCTACTGGGTGCAGGAGAGGCAATCATTCTTGAAAGTCCTATGGTGTACAAATCCATTTCTTGGTCGATTAACCACAGCTATGAGAGTGAATATACAAGATCATTATGGTATGGAAAAACATTTAGCAACAACAGAAGTGATTTCTGCTGATACAAATTACCGACGTCGAACGGTATAAGCAGATCGAAAACAAATAATATAAAAGTTAACCGACAACATTAACTCTATCTGTTGGATCGTTCACTGAAAAGAGAGCTGGGAACTGTGGCAACAATAGCGGAAATATGGATTCCTTGGCTTGCGGACTGTTCTTCCAAAGCAAAAACGGCTTCCGATATCGTGAAGTTATGTAGCAATAAATCCTCTCGCCCACGTTTACTCGAATGACATTACACAGGAGACTGCAAATCCTCCTCCTTGCACTCCTATATTTAAACTGAAAATGAGGTTTGCAACAGAAAACAAATAAACATGCATCGGTTGTTATAAGAAAAACTCGAGGATAACATCCCCTTACGTGCATTTGGATTGGATGCAAATAAGGGTTAATTAATTCATGGATAGCTAAACCCTTTTAGAATGACCTCCCGGAAGTCGTAAATACCACGACAGTGAATGCTTAGAAGAAAGTACTATACCCCGAAGTATACTACAAACCCAGAGACTATACACCAATTTACCCCCTTACCTCTGCCAGAACTGATACTACACAGAATGTCTACTTTTCAACAAAGGAAAATACTACAGTGTTTAGAGCTATGGGAACGCGCCAACAACACAACCACCTGGACACATGATTAAACCCTGTGAAAACTGAACTGAACTGAACCTGAAAAGAACAAGCAACATTCACGGAACTTGGATGTTGTACCGACTGATACTAGGTGACGCAACAGACGCTGTGTTCTGAACCGTCTCACTAACTCTTGTGAGAGGTCTACTCCGCCCGCCAACCAACACATTCTATCGGCACAAAACACACCGTTCATGTAGGGAGAAACAATCACTGACGCCAATGTTGCGACGCAAACCAAACTGGTACCAAGTAGTCTGTCTTCTGATTGGTTGATTGGTCACATGACCGGTTACCAGTTAACGGGACTGCGTTAGCGTCTCATCGATGCGCTACCTTGTCACTTGCGCATCTGCTGGCACAAGCACTGACCTGGATTCCGGACAGGTGCTGACATGCCGATTGTTGACGGGACATGACTGGCTATCGACCATGAATTAGCACATAACCTCACATTGTGGTACTTTGGTCTACTGAGCTATCGCACCGGATCATTGTACAACAACGGAATCCATTCAGATAGAAAGCCTACATTTTCACGATCGAAAAAACAAAGGTTTCAGACTGATCTCACATCATCCGATAGTTAAATTTCATACGGATGACACAATATTTTGTGCCGACATAGTTGACAGCCGAAGCCATAAATTTGTCTCCCTAGCTTAAAATCCGGCCAGAAACAAACCATACAAAGCGAGCGCTTCTTACAGGCAACAGCTCTGAAACCGAACAATTATTGCTAACAGTCGGGGATACTTTAACCCACAGGTGATGAGAGACTCTTGCATTTGGCCATCATTCTGAAATAAAATAAGTAAAGCCAATGAGATCGCAGTGCGCAGGCCAACGCACTGTATTTGTAAACCGGTTTACAAATCTGCGTAAACATTCCACAACCCAAATAATTATATTGCAACGTAATTCCAGGATTCTGAATCAAAACGAAAGAGATTTAGCCGTTTGTAAGTGCTTTCACACACATTTAATGTCTAGAAGTCACGGAGCAACAGCCAACCACAGAAACCAGTGGTTTTTTGGGAATAATTTTGAAATGGTAATGTGATGCATCCCGCCGAAGTACAGCAAGCCAACATGAAAATTAGCCTTCGCTGATCTTAGCACATTGTTTCGTATCGGTTAATTAGAGTGGTTATACCCTAAAATCCGCGACTGTAGGCAGATAGATGACCCCAATTTAGTCTCTTAACGATTTTTTCACAGAACCCCACTGGTTTGTGACCGTTTTTATTGGTCTCCTAAATACATAGTCCAAGACACACCACCACGGACACGTGATTAACAGCCATGCCTATCTAATCTACATAAACGACTTACTGAACGAATACTGTGACTTTTGTATAAACAAGCGTGAGAAGCTTTCACGGCAGATTATCGCAGATCACATATTTACTAGTGCCAGAGTTGTTCTTATGCTGCTTGTACCAGTAAACTGACTATAATTTTCGACTCGATCGTGAGTTGTACAGCAGCTTTGATGACTCCCATTCGGCCCACGAAAAAGAAGACAGCAGCAACCAGGTTCCTCGAATTGCGCCGTGCAATTTATCCTCCTTTCTCGAATAATTCATGGGGATGGCAGGTGAAAGTTTTGCTGGAAAGTAGGCACGTACTCATAAAAAGTCTATATACATATATATATATATATATATATATATATATATATATATATATATATATATATATATATATATATATATATATATATATATATACGACAGAATACAGTCAGGCATAATGTAACACTCAAATAAATAAACTGGTGTAAGGTTGTTGAAAATAACACAACAAAAGTAGAACAGGGGCGTACCAACATGAAGTCGATTAATCCGTCACCCGTATGTGCAGCCAAAATAACACGATAGCATTGATTCTCAAGCAGGCCGGCAATAAAAAGACCATAGAAGTCACCCTCATCGATGCTGCATGAAAAAGGAGGAAATGAGTTAACTGTTCAGTAAATAAAAGCATCTGTTATTACTTACAGAAAGCCCCATCGGCTACACACAGTGCACTTGGCAGCCCGACCCAAGCGGACAGAATCGTTGGTTAATTGCAACGAATCCCATAAACGTGAGACTAACATCATTTATATATCCTAGCAAAAAAGCTACGGCCACGCTTCGTTAAGCGAAACTTCGGTCAACCAGTACGGTCGCTTTGTGGGCAATGTTCACAATGATTTATTTTGCAAATGCAAGTAAAACTGTCGGCACGAATCGCCGGAGAGCCAGTGTGTAGATTAAATAGTAAATCTAAAAGTATCGAAAGTGTATAAATTAGATTAACTGAGAACTGTTTGCATTGAGCCGGACGTTACTAGGAGGATGGGGTGTATAGGGTGACTGAGAGGAGCAGCACGTCTGAGTTGGTAGACTGTCGCGCCCTTCAGGACATCTTCCATCTCCTTAGTCTCCATCAATTACCCAACTCTCATCTGTGGCTCCACGAAGCCGAAGCACGCATGAGCGGCCACCGCTCGACAGGCGGGCTAAACCTGGTTGAGGGGTAGTCGAGGCCTGAAACCTCGATGAGACGGTGCTCAGCGTGCGAAGACGGCTGGTCCTGAATGGGCGGACGAGGTCGACTGCTTGTTCCAAACGCCAAGAAGGCAAACTGTTCGACCAATAGCGTCGCATTGCCTCTGGGTCAGGGTCATTTCTACCGAATGGAAAACGAACTCCTGGAATCACCGGCAACCATACTCTAATATCACAGTGGATGCGTTGGGCATCCCGGATTGGTAGACCACCATCAAAAAGGCGTATGAACCGCTCGACGGGTCACCGGTTTCTAACATAAACTTCCAGTTGCCCGATGGGTAGCACTTGATTGTGCACAGGCTAGGGGTGCAACCTCGAACAAAAAGCCCAGCGACGCGAAGGACGCCGCTTTGTTCCCGAGACTCCTCAGACGTTTTGTCGCTATAGTACACTGATCATGTTACGGTGTCCCCAGACAGCGACGCGCCTCGCTTAATCCCGGCGGCCGAGGTGTCAGATATAGCAGCTGAGGACCTCAATCTGCGCAAAGCACATTTAGACTCATGATCAAACGAGAGAACTCTCATCGACATCGGTAATCAGACTACCGCAACAAGGACGCTGCACAATTACCAAACAGACACTGCATGTCCTTCCAAAATCCGTCCGCATAATTCTGGCACACGGATTACCAAGGTTCCCGAAATCGGTTCGGTTCACTTATGCAAACAATAAACTCGCACTTACGTCCTCTGGTTTCCGTTGCCACCTTCCATCATCGTCTAGTAAAGGGTAAGACAAATAGAAAGATGAAGTGAAAAAGATCCAAAAATCAAAGAAATAAGCACAACTCATGAAGACAAAGAAAGAGTCCGAATGCAACTACGCCACTGGCCGCGACATCTAGCCATGACACTTAATGTCTTTAGCCATTTGGTAGGCCGCTCGCGTGAACCCCAATCCAGAAGTCTAACACGTCCTACTTGGTCAAAGTTTCCACACCTTTCTGCCATGTCATGGACTGATCCCCTCCACCGACCTTCCAGTCATTACCCGCCTCGGAGAACAGCGTACGCCGAGGAAGTCCATTGGTGGTAACGCGTAACACATGTCCCAGCCACCTCGATCCGTTTAGGTTAACTGCTTCATTCATGGACTAATCTCGGATTCCCAACACCCTACGTCTAACCTCAGCAGTATTGATACGCTATTCCCACCATATTCGAGCATTGCCACGGAAACATCGACGCTCGAACACCAACAGTCTTCGCATAATCTTCTACGCTTTATCTGTCATGTTTCTGAGCCGTAAAAAAGAACACGGACGAGACGTAAATGGAAGTGAGCACGTAAAAAAAGCGTGATCTGAGTCCACAGGCGTGGACCAAAATGAACGACAATCTCCAACTGACCAATCAAAATATGGTCAATCTGAGTCCAACTTCGTGAAGACGTAGGAGGACGCCATGCCAGTCCATGTCGCTTCTTATGGTAGAAGTTCACACTCGCCAGAAACAATGTGGTTGGAACACAACTGAATGAGACAATCGTTGTTATCGGTACGACCGGCTGGGACAGAAAACGGGCCTCCGATGTGTCTTTCGGAATCGCCCAAACGACCAACTTGGGCGTTGCGACCCCCAGCAATGACCACCACATCTGCTGAACACATGCTTAGAGGCAGCTCAGACAAATCCTGATAAAACTCTTCCTTAGCTTTAGGGGAACTGCAATTAGTGGGCGCATACACAAACACGACGAACAATTCGTGACGCTTGTTGTTGCTGTTGACATGCACAGAACCATCCAACCGAACTGCAAACAAACGACTGTTGACTGGAATCCAGTCTAGCACTGCACACTGAGCTCTCATGTTCAAAGCAACCCCAACGCCGGCCTGACCACCAGCACTAGAAACCGAATCACCCGACACGCGATCAGTAAAACGAGAGACTGAGGTTGCATCTGGAATGCAAAGCGTTTCGGAGACACAGCATACATTTACTGCGAAAGTGTCAAGTTCTAACGAGGGCAGCATGTTGCCCTATCTAGCTGTGTGTGGACGTTAAACGCAGCAACGTGAAGTGAGCATTTAGGTCTAAGGAGTGAATTCGATTTGTACCCAACTCCTGAATTACTGCTTTCTTCAGAGTCGCAGTTACTCATGATGTTTTGCATCGACGTAAAATTGAGGGAGGAAAAGTTGGTGAGGCCCTTTACAGGAAAGAAGATGATGGTTTCTGGGCGGATCATACTTCGTGGCTGCCCACACTGCAGAAGGGGTTCGCGGAATATACGGCTACTACCAGCTCCACCGCAGCGGATCGTCTGACAGCTCCGGTCTTCACCGGGTCGCGACTGCTGTCAGTAGTAGGGCTAATTAGACGATGCTTTATAAAACCTGATATCCCCTCGAACTGCTGTAACTCGTTTTCGTTTCTCGCTTCTGATCATATTGGTCGTTGCAATCTACGCCCCAAAACTGCCATCCGAAAAGACAGCAAAAGATGAGTTCTACGACAGGTTACAGGAATTGGTCAGCAATGTCCCAAATCGAGGTATACTTCTTGTTGCAGGAGGCTGGAACGATTGCACTGGTCCTTCAAACCAAGCAACTAGACATATCTTAGGGAAATACAGCTTTGGACAACAGTGGTGCTCGTCTCGTCTGTTTCGCAGACTTCAACGGACAAACCACCTTAAACACCCGTTTCCAACCCCCCAGGAGACACCTGCTGACATGATACACAAACGACGGCCACACTGCACACCAGATCGACTATACAGTGGTACGATCTGGATGGGCATCCTCGATCAAAGACTGCGGGTCGTAAAGAGGCGCAGAGACAGGAAACAACAATGACACCGACCACACCCCTGTCTGAGAAGGATTAACGTAACTGCCCTAGGATCACCGATAAAGCGACAGGCAGTATCAGATGCTATCATCGCCCATCTAACCAATCACAAATTAAGTGAAGTAAAATCGGTGGACAACAATTGTATTCACTAAAATCCTCTATCTGCGGTCGACGAACTGGGGACTACACGACAACAACAGAACTACTGGATATCGAGAACGAAATTCAATCTATCAAAATATACTAGAGAACCCCCCCCCCCCCCTAAATGACCATTTGGGAGATTCAACGAAAAGCTCGGCAAGAAAATATCAAAACAACTACTGGCCCGACAATAAAGACGGAGGCTAACTGTGGTGAATTCTGAAAACTCTTCCGTCTCATTCGAAAAGCATCCGGCGAGCGACAGCCAGTAGAATCACGCCTTAGCAACGCTAGCGGGCTATTGATTCCAGAACAACGGAAAAAGCTGCAGAGGCGGACTGGGCACTTTGGCAATCTACTGAACTGTTCCATGGCAAGTTAAATCCCTATAAGCCAAAGTGGAAACTACGAAATCAGTATCACCCCTCCGTCCGTAGAGAACACTACTACTGTGATACATTATCTAAAGAACCGAAAGACCCCTGACCCAATCAATGGGGCATCCGCCGCGGTAGGGGATGCGTGGACCAGATATTTAGTGTTCGCCGAGTGCTAGAACATCGCTACAAATTCCAACAATCGATATCAGCTCGATTCATTGACTTTCGCACAACGTTCGGTTCAGTTGACAGATACGCTTTATGAGTCATTTTGCAAGCAGACCGCATGCCGGAAAAACTTGTGAGTCTTATGAAATCTTACTACTCAATTTCGCGCGTAAGAATACGCATTTACGGGGAAGAATCCGGTGAATTCTCCTTCAACTCCTGTGTTCAACAGGGTTTCCTGTCCTCGCCAGTACTATTCACTACGCTATCAACAGCATAATGCAGCAAGTGCTCATCGATTATCCTGATGCACAGCTAAGCCCGGATGTTTTCTTAGCTGATTTGGAATTCGCGGACGATATTGTTATCCCAGTCCGACTACTCCGCAGCTAATTCTAAATCGTGTATTTTCTTCGCAAAAAAAATAAAACGTCAAAGACTGAGATCCTTTCGACTTGTGCTCCACAGGTCCCCATAATCAACATACGTCAACGGAGAGCTAATTAAGCGCATGCAGATATTCAAATACCTCGGCTGCACGATCCTCCCAAACCGCCAGGCCAAGGACGAAGTCAAAGTACGAACGGAAAGCACAAGGAGAGCGTTTTTTCAGCTACGTAAGTAACTTTAGGCAAGAAACGAGATCAGTCTCCGAACCAAAATCCGCGTCTTTCGAGCAGCCATCCGTCCCACACTCACTCAGGGTTGCAGAATGTAGTCATTGCGCGTCGAGGACATCAGAAAGCTGAAGCCTGGCAACGATCATCGAAGTGATATGGAGCGATAAGATGTCAAACAACACAATAAGAGAGCGCTGCTTCCACAGTGAAAGGTTGTCGGTGTTACCTCAACGATGACGTTTGCAATGGCTCGAACACATCCTGCCACGCCCGAACACCAAAACCTTAAAACAGTGTCTGTCACTTGTTCCTTGTCAAGGTTGGGGGTGCTACCTTGGAAGACATGGATTAGCACTATCAAGTCGGACGTCGAGCGACTGGGACTCCGGTCTGTTTACGATACTCGTCTGTGGAACCAAAACTGGATCTCTGTGTTTCGATCTCGCTGCTGACCGCCGTTCGTGGGCAAGCGCAATCCACGACATCCATAACATCGGCTCATTCTATCTTACATAGTTGTATAAAAGTAAAAGTAGGCACTAGGGAGACGACAGACTAAGCATCAACTAGAATTAAACCAGTGCCAAATTAAAACATACGAGATATCAGCATGTCAAGACTGAACGAGAATCGGAGTGTATCGAGATATTAGTCCATTCAACCGTCAATTTTCCATTTCTGTGCGAGATATAATATGATACGAGATGAGGAAAACCTTTTAAAACTAATCGCAAAAGTAACAAGTTGATGACGCAAGAGAGCTCTGGAGACGTCGGCAAGTACTAATTAGATTTCACCATAACTAGCACGCAAAAAATGAAAAATACAGTATCCTTATGAGCAATAACTGAGACAATAATGATACGTTGATTTGTTACAGCTTTCGTTGTCAACCAAGACTGGGTTCGTAGACCGGATGCAAACAAAATAATTCGTTCCAAGATTTTAATCCTGGTAAGCATTGATTCACTCGATAATGAATACGTGACAGCACGTATGCGTTTATTGTTTGGTGACAGCGTTTTCCAAAATGCTGGTAAGTCAATCGACGTTTCGGTTAGTAAATTTCACAAGACAAGGTCTACAATGGTGCATCGTTTTTTTAGATGCACTCCAAAAGGATTTCGGCTCCAGTACACTAATGTGCGATTGCGTTATGAATTCCTAACGGTCACCGACGAATTGTCATCGATGATCAGATTAATGCGGAATGAAAATAGCGAAGTCAAATTTTGACCCACAATGGTTTCTCAACAAATCTGAGGAAATCCCCGTCGATGTCGCGTTCTTCCGTGAGAACATTCAAGCAGTTTGTCCACAGCGAACAGAGGTCATCAGATCCAATAGACACTGTACTGAGATAAGGAGGAAATGAAAAAAAAAAATTACATTTTGGTTAGGAAAAAAGAACAAAAATTCAGGAACCAATGGAAGTTAGTTATGTTTTCTAGAGATCCAGTTGCATTTTTGCACGTAATTTTCCCGCAGCGCACTAAGGCAGAAGGTTTACGAGGCAAGATTGTTAGATATCTTAAAACTTGAACACAATCTACACAGATACATTATTTTTGAGTTATGCCCACGTAAATCACAAATATTTTCAAGAGGAATTTATTAAGACCGGTGGCGAGCAACGCGTTCATTGGTGTGAAGATAGGGGTTGATTCGCGGCCAACACGCCGCCTACTCTTTCTGACGAACCAACGCTATCACAGTGATCATGCAATGCGCAAGTAGAGTCTGTCCAGTATCTAAGTCAAGCCCTGAGACCATGGAATCACGAGTGACAGGACAGCGGATCAACGGAATGAGGGATGAATCCTGTCATGCAACGTTTAGCTTCAAAACCAGTCAATTAGAGGGCTTGGCCGCCTGTAACAGCCGAACCAGTACGTTTTGTGCAAGGAACGGATACATTGTTTTAAGTTAAGAGAACAAAAGGGTTCGAAGACAGAAGAAACTCCCCACTGAAGATAGTGGGTCAGCACACAACAGGGTGTTAAAGGAACATGAAGAACCCTGCGGTTGTTTGATAATGAATTTGTCAAGAATATGCGGTTTTTGCTTTCGGTACTGTTGAACATGCCCAATTGAAATCTGCTGGTAGAGGAAGAGATTTTTGCGGGCAGAAATCTCAGGATTTTTCCGTCCTCACACGGCTATTTACAGAACCGAAAGAGCATCAGATATCCAGGCTCCCGTACTGCCTGGGGAATCAAGCCAGAAGAATTTGGCTTACACTTTCTTTTGATGTGAAGAAAGACAAATATGACCCTAGGATAGTGCGGCAAAAAATGGATCAACATTGCTTGGATCAATCTAATAAAACGAACATCGCAATCCTTGAAGACAGTAGACAGTACACCGAAATTTCATTATGACAGGTTACTCTGCGAAGATGAAATTAAGAGCACAAACGGGGAGAATACGGAGCCCGTTGAAGAAGTACCAAGCAGTCACAGCCTAGAGGAACATAAAGCGACGAGACCACCCGCAAACCCTTCAGGGATATTAAGCACTAACGCAGCACAGGACCTGCCAGTACGGAAAGAATGGAAAGAGGTATGAGCTCGGGATGCCCCAGAAAGACCCGATTCGTGGAGAGAAATAATTAATAAGCTGTATTGTTCGCTAAACGAACCGGGCCGTCTATTGCAAAGTGCCAGCCCATACCCTAAGTGTATACAAGCTACAATTTTACGGTCTTTATTTAATGGTTCTATAATGCAAAAAGTTCTTGCAACAGAAACTCCGAATAGAAAAATGAGTATTTACCTTTTCGGCCAACACATAACCAGCAACGTGAGCAGTAGATTACATTTTTGGATTTGATGATGTAACTTTCACGTTCCATACTCGAGGTGTGCAATGCAACTTCAGTACCAGTATGGACAGCAGACGTTACTGAGAGCACGGACGATTGCGAAGATTCTTTGACAAGCTGTACATTCGGATTATAGTACTTTTCACCCGAATTCTGAGAATGACAAAAATAACTCGCTTCCAATCCGAGTGAAGTTTCTTCCTGAGTGAATACTGGTGGTCTCAACTTGAAGGATTTTATTCCTCTAAATACTAAAAAATGGTTGATTCGAATAACTTACTTGATTTCAGCAAATTTGTTCGAACAAAACTTGCACAGCAAGGAATCGCCATTCATCAAGATAGATTCCATCGATTCCAATAAGCATGAGGGCGATCTCGACGGTCTCGTTTCGCATGCAGTGAAAGTGCAAGAAAATGAATCCGCGTCATGGTTTTCTAAGTTTCGGCAAGTAATGCAGGACATTAAGATATTGGGAAGTTCAATTGAGTACAGTCCTAATCCGGTTTTCAGCTCTAACGACTTTGGTTTTACAGACAAATTAGCGTCACTAATTAGGGTACATTAAATTGAAAGAATAACTTACCCGTATTCTTTAGGAAGATTGATAGTGACCGTCAGTGAGCTTTTTTTGGGTAGATACTCCGCAAAAAACATGCCCATTTTGAATGGCGCCTACAGCTTTCAAAAAGTGCGAAGGGATAAAGAATAAATTGGACATCGTTTCTGACCGACAGAATGAACAAATGGAGTATACTGGCTCGCATCAAGATAACTCAGCAACTTTGGATGTGAATACGTAAATTTTTATTTAAATTCGGTACGAATCGGCTTTCCTTGCCTGGGATGGCTCTTTCTGCACATATATGCAATCATTTCACAACTGAATGACGCCTAATGTATACCATTAAATTTCATCCAAAACTTTACTACTTTAGCTACGCACAGATACGAACTTCGACTTCTCAATGTATTCCTGATCAGAAACATAACAACCGGCAACTTAATTTGGAGTCACCTCTTTGACCAGCTACTTCTACCTCTGCTCCAACATCTGGGACCTCAATATCAGCTTCAGAATTTCTCATCCTTTCCCTATCTAACACCAGTCCGAGGTGGCTGAAATGAATGGTTAAGGTTCCTTGTCGTCCTACCTTGAAGCGGATAGTGTATATCTGAAAAAATCCGTCCTAATTTAAACGGGTCTTTTCACTGCTTATGAAGTTTTGAAGGGATTACCAGAGGTAGAGATGGCTAGTCAGAAATGCCTTACAAAGCCCTGGTCGGTCTCTGAATATGACTGCATCGTTAATATTGACTTACTGGTTCTATTGCTGTGCACAATTCCTTCCTCTACTCTTCGCCCTATTTATCCAGTAACCGAGGACTTTAACCAGTCAAGCACATCCAGTTGGTTATTAGTGATTTCTTTATTCACAAGTATAACCCACCACTGAACTAGATGATTCGTAATATAAATTCCGCCGGATCAATTCATATGTCGTAATAAGCACCTCCTTCAGTACTAACACGCAATCCACTACTAACCGGGGTAATCGGCCGGTTTATGACGTCCACAAGTCACATGGAATACGCATTTCTCTCCCTGTTCAGAGAAAGTGTGGGGTTCTTACTGTGAAGTGGTGTGCCATGTATGACCCAATGTTTCAAAGCTTGGTCTCAATATTTGTTACTCCAACGAAACCGTTTGATTACCTAGTTTGTGCGTTCAACGAACCCGTTTCCATCTAGTTGGTAGGCAGACGTCCTTGTTTAGTCAATGTGTTACAATTCGCGAAACTTGTAGACAGCAATAATTTCAAATCTACGTCCTCTCTCAGAATGCTACCAACCGGGAGCACCTCAGTTACAAATCCAGTTCATTCCGCCACAGCCGTATCCACGCGACTGCCTCTGCCTACTTGGTGACACATTCGGCTATGACGATGATTTATTTCATGCTTTCTTATATTTCCGCTACTGATCTCATATCGTCGAGCCTGCAACTTCATTTGAGTACCCCGCTTTTATAGTTTTAAGGGCTATGCTTAGGTCCGTCCTAATAAGTTTAGCAAGAAGACTCCTGCCTTCAAACTATCTCATTTTATTAGCTCAGAACATTGTTTATGTAGGATGAAAGAGTCACTGTCACCAATACTTGCATCACAAACTAATCGGTCCAAACGGGTATCGGGTAACGTCTCTTCCGACTGGTAAATTAGTGATACGGCCAGCCACCGTTCAACGGGAATCTTTTATCGTCTCATTGATCTGCTGTTCCGTCGTTCGCGGTTCCGTTGGCTCAAGCCTTGATCCAGATTCTGGACAAGCGCCGACGTGTGGTGTCCTAAAAACACTACGCCATCTGTTGACGATGTGCAACCCCATAACCTCACAGGGTGCACAGTGCTCAGGATTGGGTTCTTTCATGTGCTATATGATTGACATTTCTGACAAAAATCTACCACGTTCTATCACTGATGTGATCACCAGTACCTCAATCGATCGGCAATGTACACTGTTCCTCCCTAGGTGGCTCAAATCGTGATGAAGACGATACATGACTGTCCGCATTTGGGACTGCGGAACTCCCAGCCGTCTCAGATAGCTGGACCCGTTCTGAATGAAAAGTATATCAACATGAACTGTGAAATTTTCCGTTGGCATCTACAAACACTGAGTTTTAAATCTGGAGCCTGCTAGCCCCTCACGTGTCGAACATTTTCCGCAATTCTTCGTGCAACGATACAGTATTGCGAAGTCTGGGCTTTGGTATGGATTGTGTGGTTGTACCAAAGTTGGTGGATTTATTGGACCCTACCCAGGAAGCTTAACACGCCTTATATCACTAGGTTAACTGGTTGGGCAATTCATACCTTTCTTCCAAATAATAAACCGGTCAATTTTGTTCGTCTGCCTGTTCCACCGAACACATCACAACATATGTACCAAACAGCACAGTCCGGTGATCTACAGTATTTCGCTCAATCATTTGTTCCCATTGTCTAGTACTCTAAATCTTACTTCAGCATTGTTGATACGGTGTTCTCATCATAAGAAAGCAATGCTACAAAGAGCAGTGTACAAATACCGATAATCCTCCACCCGCATTGGCCACGTTCCCGAACCGTGAAGAAGAGGCTTAATTGCTGCAGCGTGCATTCAACCCTTGGGAGATAAACAGTTACGTCAACACCACAGATGACTGGTATTTGTAAAAGTTCAACGAGTCTTCCGTATATATTGTTACATTTCATCCGATATTAGGCCTTCGGATGAAATGCGGCTGCCTAAATCACAGAACATATCTATCCCATTTATTGTGCTCCGGATACCGCAAGGTTTGGCCAACCCAGGTCTTTCAACATCTTGCATCTTGTACACGCAAAACACACAATTATTCAAATTAATCATAAAGCTCGCAGATTAATTGGATCATCGCTGAGAACAGCCATTTTGTCTGTATACTAAAGACTTGACATTTTCACTCGAGAAAAGTTTAATAATGGTATTTTCATACGAGAGGAAGGTGGTCTCTGGAATTACGTTTTAATGTAATCGCCTTTTGTTGAAACTCACCGCCGTATATTCTGCAATAATCTAATTAATTATATCTTTCTTTCTGTTGCAGCGTACATTCAAAAGTTATTATGAATAAAGCCCAGTTAGTGGGCTCACCGCCTTCTTCATTTAAATCTCACTGTGTTGCGTTACTGTCAATGCACATCACAGAGCACATCAAATAAGACGTTAAATGTTAGGGAAGAGAGGTGACAACCGTGTCATAAAACACTTCTCGCATGAAGGATCATCGTGTTTCCGAACACGGCTTCATTTACTTACGTACAAATTGTGATTAAATTGATTTCTCCGTAACACCCTACACAAAAGACAAGGCCAGAGAACTGTGCGGTTGACTGAGTCCAACGTCGTTTTTGAACCAAAAAAGCAAAGATAGTGGACCTACATTTTAAGATTTGTTGAACAGTCAGGATGAAGCCGGCGACCTTCCGTTATCTAAGACCCAGGCTCTTAAAGCCAATAATAGATTCAACACACGTTCTTATATTCTAAAATTTGTCAGAGAGTAGAGACGTTATCAACACAATCTCGACTATGCTTATCTCCAACTTGGTTCTTGTGCAAACACTGTTCGCGAGAGTAGGGCACGCGGCGGTGAATACCCTTAGCAAGTCCGCACGTAATACTAACTAGACCATTCATCTGTGGTTTTCATAGAAGGACCTGTTACCTTTCTTGCAAATCAGAACGATCACCAATTTCTAGCAGTTCACTGAAACTTGTTCTTCTCCCAATGTCAAGCCCAGTTTTGTCAAATTCTGTGCCAACGCCGATTTACCACCTTGAAAACAGACGAGGACAACCCATCCGGTCAGGCAGCCTTGGGTCGGTTGGGAAGCATTATTTCATTTCGCACAAATGGCAGCCTTAATCCACTTGGGTTTTCCCGGGAGGAACTCCCTGGCGTTAACTGGGGTTCCCATGTAGAACCCTGCTTGAGTTGTCGAACGCTCTCAATATGGTGGTTCTTTTGGAATCAACTAATTTCGGATCATCTTCAGTTTGCGTTCTATCAATGTCCCTGCTAGTGATAGGCCATGTTACGTAGTTTCGTTTGATGTCGTGTCATATATGAATAAGAATTGTTGCAGAATTTACCCCGTTATTTATGAAAAGTTATTTTAAAAGTGTCTACGAAACGCTCAGCCTGGTCACTGGACTGCAAGTGGTGAGAAAATGTTCTATTGCGCATTTCAGGTAGAGTTATCTGAACATAGCGGATGTGGATTGGGACTCGTTATCGAATACTACCTGATTAGGTGGGTGAAGATTCGTCGAAGCTACAAGATGGTGTCGTAGAGGTTGAGGAGTTGATGGCGGCCACTTTCGGCCATTTCAATAACGCATCCACCATGAAGAGGTACGCAATTTCCTCAGACATACGGCGAAGTCAATGTAAATTCTTTCCCATGGTCGATCGGGCGTTGGCCACGGTACCAGCGGTTGATGTGGGGGCTGCTTGTTGACATCCGAAACAATCGCGCACCACACTTGTGGCTGGACATTTTGGCCTTAAAACGGGTCAGCGATCTTTCTTTAGCTGTAGGGAAGCTTGAGTATGGGTACAGAGGCCCAGTTTGCCTGTTAAAACTGTGGCGAACTGGTTAGTCAATTGAAACGTTGACGGAGATGCAGGCGCCGTTTGGATACGGCTGTAAAAGCTGCTGATAGATAGATCACCTAGACTGAACTCGTAAAGCCAATCAGCTCCCAGTGGATTAATATCGGATTTGGTGACGAAGCAGGTTGCGGAAATTGCTTATCAATGAAGTAGGCTGGGTTTTTGGCCAACTAATTCCACTCCACATGTCCTGTGATATGATAGAAATGTCAGATAGTGTCTAGTTGGAGGCGAACATAATGGCCATTAATCTGAACATTTACAAACCTCTGATGTTCATCTACTTGGAGCCGTGATGTCATGACCAACCCGTAGGAATGAACATAAGACTGGTCAGAACTGGCACGCGGTTTGGGTGAATTGAACGTCCGTTAAGCTTGAACGGGAGGAATCTATGAAAGTGCTACGCACCGCAGTGTTTGTAATGAGGCAGCCGCTTGACTGGGCCGAAATGGGCAAGTGCGGATGGTTTCTTTATCGGCGAATTTCGTTTGGGAACATTGACCCTACGAACAACGTGTTGGTCGATCTGGCCGATGGGTCATTGTGTTGTCATGCTTCAAATTGATGAGTCTTTTATCCTTCTTAACGAATTACTCCAATGTGGTATTCGGCTGTTGGTCGACTTTGACCAAAGCTGAGTTCTCAAGTCCGAGTGCGTAACGGACTCAAGGCCACAAATGTGTAGCGAGAGTCATCTTCGTTCAATATTTCAACACGTGATTGTTTAACTAAACGCTCAATGCTAAGTGCGGTTGCCATTTGACCGTTGCTCTTGCGCACGCTCTCAAATATACGCTAAACACTCTCTCCCAGTTGTTTTATCGTTCTCATGGGTCGTGGAGGATACCGTTCTGATTAACATATTCGTACAGTGCCGTGCATTAGAGTAACGTGCAGATGGTCCACGTAGTATGAAGGACCGAAGAACGCGTTTAATAAGGAAACCGCGAAGTAAGGTTTAGCGACCTTACAAATAGAAAGATATCTGAATTGGTCTTCTGTTAATAATCGAAATTGAAAACTGCTGCAAGCACGATTGACAATTCCAGTAAAGGTAACAAGATCTTCCAAGTCCTGTTCAACCTGTCTGAGGTAGCGGTAGCGAGGAAGTGACAATAAATACTCTGGTGAGAGTGTGGAGATTTTGGTTAGAAGTGCAATCTCATGGTTGACCTGGGAGGATGAAGCTCGTGTGTCGGGCATGTACTGCAGCTCCCAGTTTTCGTAGCAGAAGTCGGATCTTGGGTTTATCGTCCTTGCTGGCTAGCTTCACAATGAAAATGTCTCCATATCGTTTGAACTAAGATTCAAAAGTAATGGTTGACTGTGGGTCATAAACAAAATTATCAACGCTCTGGAGGAGTGTTTCTGGGATCGGTTCTGTGAGGGCCCATTTGTCCTGAAATCAACATTTGTTGGGACTGGTACATCTTGAAATCTGGGTCAGCAACAGCCATTAGGAATGGAAAACCCCGCCGACAGATAATTTGTGACGCTCAATTTATACTCCATGATTTCTATGAACGACCTGTACACTTGACCTCTGTTCATTGCTCTAATCGCTCCAGCTCGCTAATGAAATTCAGAAAACAATTACACAACGTGTGGAACGATTGTGTATTTGCCTGGATAAACGATACGGAGTTTAGAACTCAAATAGAATGTTTTCGAACTCGGGCGTCCAGCCACGTTTCCGCCTTGATGAACCGACTAGGTTGATAAAACGCCGACCAGTTTGATTTACTGATCTTTGATGCAGACTATGTCGAACTGATGACAGTTAGTCGATTAGTAAAGGGGGTTAACCTCTATGTGAACTGTCAGTCTCTTGATTAATCGGCTGAAACAGGCATGCTCGAACAAGTTATCAAGTTGCTTCAGAGACTTTTGCGACTTCCTGACATCCAGTGGCAACGATGAGCCACCATCTTTGAAAACAGACGGAGGCAACCCGTCTGATCCAGCAGCCTTGTATTGTTTTAGATAGATTATCTCACGGAGAATCTCCGCCTCTGACAGAGACTTGGTGTATACATCTAGAACTTTAGCCACTGTGCCAATTAGCACACACGACGTGGATAAAGGCCAGTCAAACTGCTCCGCCCAACAACCTAGGCAAAGCTCCTGAGTCTGAATTAGTGACCCGTTTGCCTCTTTGATTAGCACGCTAACGTCTGGCTTCGGTGAACCGGTAGTCCCAGTTAGACGGAAAAGTTTGCGGCTGTTTCCGATGGTCACAGCCTTTTCTATGTGCGCACACTTCGCAATCACCCATTGCTCACGACAGTTTCTGATACCGAATCAGTTGGCGTTTAGGGCATCTCCGTGTGAGAGATAGCATGCCACGGCTCCAAAAGCTGTAAGGTTTCTAGTTAGGGTAGCCTGTTGCAGTATCTGACAATGTGGGAACGTAGAGGAAAGCCAAGAGAGGTGAACACGTAGACTCCAGGATTGTGACTGTTCTAATCTTAAACTATCATCACAACCAAACATGTCTCCCGAGCCACAATAACCCATAGCACTTTGCATCGATCTTACAATCCAACTAGGGGAAATTAGAAAGTCTTCATAGGAAGGATATCTCTCACGGGCGCCCACACCGCAGAATGGGTTTTTATTTCGGAACTCTAACTAGAGCCTTGGAGGCGAAAGTCTGACAAGATTTAGTGTGGCATTAACGCAGAACAAGGGCATGTGCTCACGCTTCGAAAGCTACCTTCCATCAGCGCGCCGCTTGTATACCATTTATCTAGAAGAACGACCAACCTCTGCAACGCTCTCACCGCAAATGCGGTGAAAGAGGTCAACGAACATACCTTGACGCTGAAAAATATTCCAGAAGGAGCATTGGCAAAGCACCGACATCTCGCCAAGACAACGGAGTTTAAAGTGAAAGAAAGCTAAAAACTAGATTCCTCATAAGTTCACTGTTTACGAACATCTTAGGGCAGTTGGCATCAGACAGCATCCGACAAACCAGACAAAACGACCGCGACTGACCAGACAGGTAGGTGATATTTACAGATAATACAGCGGATACGGTTGATTTAGGCACGAAAACTTATCTTGACTGGTGCTTGTTGAATGATTTAGTGTCCGTTTACCACCTCGGAGGTCAGAGGTTCGAATCCCGCCATTACCGGTCACTTTAGTGGTATACCATAATCCACTGTCGTCTGGCTCGCTACCACGGCTGATCTACGTGGTTCTCCACTCTAAGTCTCAGGGTCCGGTTGCCGGCTATCCCCAGTAGTATAGTGCGCCTTTCATGATCTGCGGCGGGCCCCTTCCACTGCACTCATGCGCAACCATACAATATTGAAAGTTCGGCGGAAAAATAACCAGACAAATAAGATGAACCCCGGTGTAACTGTCACTCTAAGGTCAGTTGCCGATGTGGTTGTACAGCAATTCGTGACCAAAGCGCCCGCTTGGGGATCTGGTGCGATGATGACACGTTCGTAGCCTTAGTAAAACTGATTTAGACCAATTTACATAAAACATGGACACACTGGTGGTCAGCATAACCTTTGTAATGACCTCAATCGTTCCGAGAAAATGACCGTTTTCTGGATACTATTTGGGATCTATTTTCTCTACGATCTTTTCTGGCGTTTAATATTGACCTCACTGTTTCGTTTGGTTGCGTACGTTTAACCGGACTGACTTTTCCGAGGTTTCCGTCGACCTCGCTTTTGAATCACTTCCACTTTAGGTTCTCCGCCGACTGTACACGCTTACGGTTTGTTTTCTGCTCAGCCGCTGCGTTCATTTCCATCCGATGTACTTCTCGTATCGGTACTGTTTCGGTGCCACGACATATGGAATACACCTTCGCATCTGTCAACCGACTTGCGTCTTCGCTATTCGTCCGACAGAGGGGATTTTGTTGGTATTTCGCAATGAGACCGAATAGAAGACAAGTTCATTAGCCGCGTTCGAACGTCTTCTGTATTGGTGAGCCCGAATCCTTTCGAACCTTTCTGGATTATTCGCCCGCCCGGTGAGTCTGTGGTTTTTTGCTGTGTCACGTCCTCTTTTTGTTACACGATATATATTTCTTACGATATATTATCGCAACATAGCCATATCTGAGAATAAGATGCAGCTCGACACAGACATCACTTTATCTGCGGTTGCTTTCAGACCAGTGGCGTTTATCCCACACGACCGAGGTTTGGTTTGCAGCCTTAGAGTTGCAATTTGAGATACATACGATTATTAGCCAACGCCAACGACTTTCTATGCCTTAGAGGCAGTCCTGAGTGATTTTATCACCCCATCACTTGGTTTTAAATCCTCCCCATGAGCAACCGTACGATCGGCTCAAGGAGGCTATACTCCAGCACTTCCTACCCTCTCGGGAGGAACGCTTACGTCAGCTGCTCGCCCGGCACACCACCGGGGATGCCAAACCTAGCCGCCACCTAGCTCACTTCCGGTTCCTGGCAGGGCCCGCCGACAGGGATTCG
Source organism: Fasciola hepatica (assembly GCA_948099385.1). Taxonomy (NCBI): domain Eukaryota; kingdom Metazoa; phylum Platyhelminthes; class Trematoda; order Plagiorchiida; family Fasciolidae; genus Fasciola; species Fasciola hepatica. The sequence goes on from CANUEZ040000019.1 coordinate 14,249,060, forward strand.
GAGATAGCTGAGGAATTGCGGTTGAATCCCCTACCTTTCCATGTTCAGACCACCGTAACTGCTCTCCTCGAGGACTCGTCCTTGGAAGGAGCAGCCACCGTGGCTTACAAGACTGCTGCCTGTGTTGGCAGTGGGGTTAACCCCCTCATCGCCGATATTGCGCAATCGTCGGGGTGCTGATTTGGATGAATCGCCGGAGAGGCCTCGGCACTTCCGATCCATTCAGCGTCGACTGTCTTTTAAAAACAGTTAAAATACCCACCCTTCGCGGCAGCCTACGTAAGCAACGGCACGTCCGCCGTGACTTTGCCTCACCTGTCTGTTCCAAACCAGACCATCCAACCAGCGGTTTTTGTTAGTTCTACCGCGTTTTCGGACCGGCCGCCCGTAGGTGCAGACAGCCATGTTCATACGCGGCGGGAAACGCCACTGCCGATGAGTAGGAGCGGCCGTACTCGCTGACAATCAGTCACAAGTTGGCCGTTTGTTTTACGTGCATGCACTCACGCTAGATTCCTAGTTGATACTGGGGCCCAAGTTTCTGTCTTGCCGATTGGTAAAGACAAGCCACGAGCTTCTTTGCTTTGACTGTCCGTGGCGAATGGTTACTCCATTCCTACCTACGGCATGAGACAGCTTGCGGTCAACCTGGGACCACGACGACGGTATCTGTGGACGCTCATTCTTGCGGATGTTCCCACAGGCATACTGGGGTCGATTTTCTGCAGCACTATGAAGTACTTGTTGATTCATGTAGACTGCAGCTTATCGATCCTTCGTCGAACACTAAATTTACGGGTCTCGCAGGTCGAACAGATCCACACCGAATCACAGGTTTGTTTTCTAACATTCATCATGATTTTCAGTTTTTATTTGTGAAATTCCCCATTTTGACTAAACCATTTGAAGAGACAGATATAGTGACCGATCGTGTGGCACACCACATTGTCACTAACGGACCACCAGTCACGGCATGACCTCGCCGACTGGCACCGGACAAGCTGGCTTTCACCAAACGTGAGGTTGACACTTTACTTTCTGAAGGTATCGTCCGTTCTTCTCACAGTCCATGGGCCTCACCTCTACACATGATTCTTAAAAAAGATGGTGTTAGCTGGCGACCATGTGGCGATTATCGCGCACCAAACTTGGTTACCCATTACGATAGCTATCCGATACCCCACATACACGATGTCACGGCTCGACCGTATTTTCTAAGATCGATTTGATACGAGCCTATCACCAGATCCAAGTCGAGGCTGAAGATGTCAAGAAAACGGCTGTAACGACTCATTTTGGTTTGTTTGAGTTTCTACGTATGCCTTATAGTCTGAGAAATGCTGCTCAGACATTCCAGAGGTTCATCGAAAGCATTACACGAGACTTGGAATTTGTTCACGTCTATATCGATGACCTGCTAATCGCATCGTCGAGCGTAGATGAACATTTCGAACATCTGACGCTACTATTTCAACGTTTGTCCGAACATCGAATAGTAGTCAATCCCGATAAATGTGAACTTGGCAAACCGGAACTTGTGTTCCTCGGCCACAAGATCACTCGAGAGGGTATTAAGCCTTGCGAGGATAAAGTGCGCGCTATTTTAGATTACGCCGTACCGTCCTCAATCAAGGAGCTCAAGGCATTTTTGGGGTTAGTTAACTTTTATCGTCGTTTCATACCCCATGCCGCTGAACGTTTGCTTTCATTAACTGACCTACTTCGTGGCAATCCACGTAAGTTGTCGCTTACGGATGCCGCACGAGTAGCTTTTTCGGAGATTAAAGCGACATTAGCTCAGACCACGCTCCTCATGCACCCAGTTCCGTCCGCCACGCTAAGCATAGCGGTGGATGCATCCGACTTTGCCATTGGAGCGGTCCTGCAACAGTCTGTTTCTGGGCTTTGGTAACCATTAGAGTATTTCTCTCAATGCCTCAGTCCCACGGAAACGAAACAGTGCTCTTGGTCGTGAACTGCTGGCTGCATTTCATCCTCTATACCGACCATAAGCCTTTGACGTATGCACTGCGTACTAAGTCTAACCGTTATTCTCGACGAGAAGTCAGACTTTTAGACTATATTTCTCAGTTCACGGCTGACCTACGACACGTTAAAGGTGAGTCGAACTGCGCTGCAGATGCGTTGTCGCGTATTCCACTTAATGCTATTAAATCTCCGGTTTTAGACATCCCTGCTAGGGCTGCAGCACAGGCACAAGATACGTCATGTGTGGAAGCTGCTCAGTCTTCGTCGCTACAGTTTCAGTCCGCACCTCTCGCCACCAGTAGTGGGACTATACTCTGCAACATATCTACTGGCCTACCTCGACCAGTCGTACCATCTACATATCGGCGTCTCGTGTTCGATACCCTATATGGATTTCCCATCCAGACATCGTAGCCAGTCTCCGACCAGTAGATGCACGATACGTCTGGCCGTCCATGAATAAAGATGTTCGTATAGGTGAGTGTTTATCGTTCGGCAACATAGCGTTATCGGGAAAGATGGCAGTCAGTCGACGTTTCGGTTACCGCGGGTAATCTTTATCAAGACCACTTTGCAATCGAATGATCTTGGGATAATAATCTTAGCCACTGGGTATCAGACGTTTTGTGTGTTGGTGTCTGCATGTGTGTATGTGTACGTGCATTGTGGGTGTAGGTGGTGGGAGTGGGTCTCTGTTCCCTCAGTATCGACGTGGTCACTTGAGGTCAATGAGGTGTTGTGACCTTTGGGGGGGTTATACATCCGTGATGTTAGTGTCGTCCGTATGCCTGGAATCTCTGCCCCATCGTTTCAATTAGGACATGTGGGGTGGGCGGTGATTGTCAAATCCTCGGCATGTAGGCGCTCCGTGTATGTACAGAAATCCCGTTGGAGGATTGTGGTGTTATCGTTATCGATGGTGTGGTTCTCGGCTATAGCGTGGAGTGCAATAGCCGAGTCGCGCTCCAATTTCGTCAGTCGGCCTGGATTTCTCTTTCCTTTCATGTTGCAAAAGCCTCACTTTTAACTGCCTGTTTGTTTTCCCAATGTATGTGGCAGGACAATCCTTGCAGATGATCTTATGAATGCAATTATTTTGTTCTTGTATCTGGAGAAGGTCCTTGGTCTTTTTTGAGTTGACTCTGCAAAGTATTGTTTATCCGAAAGAACACACGGACGCCGTAGATACCCGGTACCTTTCTGATTGCTTCCGAGGTATCCGACCCGCACGGGATGCCAATGGAATTCAGTCAGTCTGTTGTTTTCTTGTTTTCTGTCGTTATTGTGTTCATCAGTTCATGTCTAGTTAGCTTTGATGGATAGTTTTTGTCCTGTAAGACTTTCTGTAGTCGTTTCATTTCCTGCTTGCGCGAGGTGTTTTCGTTGCAGAGTTTGTTGATTCGGTTGGCTGACGACAAAATGAGCGCACGTTTGATACATTGTGGATGGGCCGAATAGAAATTCAGATATCTGTCAGTGTGAGTTTTCTGTGAATGCTTATTGCGAATGCCTGGGAGTCATCCATCTGTAAACGACAGTCTAAGAAATTGATTATCCTCTCCGTGTTCTCGGTTTCCACTGCCAATTTGATGGAGCTACATTGTGTCGAGACACTGAAGGAAACCTTCTTTGTGTTTCGATTTTAAAATCACATATGTATCATCAACGTATCTGACATAAATACGTGGGGGATTGTGGGAGGCAATGAATGCTTTGGATTCGATTGAGCGTAGAAACAGGTTGGCTACAATTGGTGATACAGAAGAGCCTATGACTACGCTATCAGTCTGCTTGTAGAGCATGACTGGAAGTGAAGTAGGTGCAAGACTGTAGCGGTGGTCATCTTCGTTCATACTTCTGCCACGTTTATTGTTTAACTGAACGCTGACTGCCAAGCGCGGTGGCCATTTGACCGTTGCTCTTGCGCACGCTCTCACGCACACTCCTAAATATACACTAACCACTATCTCTCCCAATCGCCTTCTCGTTCTCACGAGTGGAGAATACTGTTCTGGTTAACATATTCGTACAGTGCCGAGCATTAGAGTAACGTGCAGGTGGTCCACGCAGTACAAAGGACAGAAGTACGCGTTTACTAAGGAAACCGCGAAGTAAGGTCTAACCAACCTTACAATTGGTGAGCCCGACGTGATCCCCAGGTGGCGTGAATTTCCTTGTTTTCTACCTTTCAAAGTCCCGTCCGTGTACGTTTTTGTGTGTTTTATTTCCCCATCTGTTGACCCTTTTTTTGGTCGGTTTACCAAATAATTTTTTTTGTCCATACATATTTTCGGTGTCTAGTTCGTTGCGATCTTTTTTTTCTTTCGAAGATTATATTGCCACATTGGTAGTCGATTTCTTTTCCCGTCTGTATTCGATAAAGTAATCGGTATGTCTGCTGAAAGGAAACCCTGCTTAGACCCCACCATTTGGGCTATCACACTGCACATACCGGCATTCACGCCTGCTGATCCAGAACTCTGGTTCACGCTGGTCGAGTTAGAATTCGAAAACTGCCGTATAACCAGTGACACAAGCCGTTTCAGGTGGGTAGCAGGCCGCCTCCCGCCGGAGGTCACAATGCAAGTAAGGGACGTAATAATCTCTTCCTGAAGCTACGAGGCTTTGAAGGAGGCCGTCATTGCCCGCACGACCCCAACGCAGGACCAACGTATGCAACAACTTCAAACCATCGAGCTTGGAAACAGGAAGCCCTCCGAACTGCTGCGAGAGATGCAGCGCTTCAGAGGACCGACGGTAGGCGAGGACCCGCTCTTAAGGGAACTTTGGCTGCAGCGTTTGCCGCACAACATTCCAGTTTTACCAAGTACCACGCGCAAATGCTCGCTGGAGGAAACTGCAGCGATAGCTGATGACATTATGTCACGATACAACCCCGCTGTAGCTGGAGTAACCAGGTCCTCCGTCACAACGGTGCCTGCCTTGCCAACATCTAACGACCTCGTGTCAGTTTTGTCTAGAATTGACGCGAGCCTGCAACGCCTAGCAGTGAGAAGAAGTGGGTCACAGGAGCGGCACCGCGCACGCTCACCTAGGCTCCATAGTCCGTCACTGCGACGACGTTTCGGCTCTTCAAAACAAGGTTATTGTAAATTCCACAGTCGTTTCGGTGAGGGAGCAAAACGATGCGAACCAGGGTGTACGTTTCCCGGTGCTCATCAGGGAAACTAAACCCCCGGACCGTGGTGGCGACCCACGAAGCCGGGTATCAGACCAACAGTCGCCTTTTGAACGTAAGGGACATCATTTCAAATAACCTATTCCTTGTAGATACCGGGGCAGAAATGAGCGTCCTCCCCCGACCGAAATTCGACAACAGCACACCGCAGGCCCAAACACTACGCGCTGCCAATGACACGGCCATCCCAACGTTTGGCCAGCGGTCGCTCACCTTAAACCTAGGTTTAAAGCGTAATTTTCGTTGGGTATTCAGCATCGCCGACGTCCCGTACCCAATTCTAGGCATTGACTTCCTGCAACACTTTGACTTGTTAGATGATGCACGGCGCCGCAGAGTGGTAGATCGTCAGACCACTCTCGCTGTTGCGGGTTATAATTCGCGAGTGAATCACGTCACGTTTTTTTACGTTCAACCACCGGCACACCAACCTTATGGCGAACTCATCGCCGCCTACCCAGCCATGTTTCCGCAGGCCGGGCCTCTCTCAGCAGTGACCACCAGTGTCACTCACTATATCGATACTAAGGGGCCCCCAGTGTTCAGTAGGCTGCGTCGGTTAGCACCAGACAAGCTTCGTGTTGCACAGGCTGAATTCGAACATATGCTAGAACTGGGTATAATACCCCCTTCTAGTAGCCCTTGGGCTTCCCCCCTTCATATGGTCCATAAGTCCAGTGGCGACTGGCAACCCTGTGGTGATTATAGAGCGCTTAACAAAGTCACCGTCCCTGACCGATACCCAATTCCCCATATATAGGACATTACTACGTCTTTATCAGGTTGCTCCGTCTTCAGCCGTATCGATTTAGTTCGTGCGTACAACCAGATCCCGGTAGCAGAGGCTGATATCCCTAGAACTGCCGTCACTACGCCTTTCGGGCTGTTCGAGTTTCTGCGAATGCCGTTTGGACTCAGTAATGCAGCCAAGACCTTTCAACGGTTCATGCACGAGGCAACCCGTGGTTTGGAAAATGTCCACGTATACCTGGATGATATTTCGGTGGCGAGTTCTTCAGAGCAAGAGCATACCGCACACTTACGAGCACTTTTCGAACGATCAATATCGCGAAATGCGAATTAGGCCGGGCTGATATGACCTTCATAGAACATTCTATTTCATCCTCGGGTATCCGCCCTCTGCCAGATAAAGTTTCCGCTATTCGCGACTACCCTTAACCCCAATCTTTTCTTCAGTTGCGTCAGTTTTCCGGCCTGGTAAATTTCTACCGCCGATTCATTCCTCACTGTGCGGAAATGATGCAACCCCTCACCGACCTGTTGCGCGGAGGTAAGCGGAAGTTCGTGTTTCCCGACACGGCACAAGCCGCATTTGCCTTGGTCAAAGATGCTGTCGCCAAAACAGCACTCCTTACACACCCAGACCCCTTGGCTCCTATTTCGGTAGTGACAGATGCCTTGGACACAGCGGTTGGAGCAGTACTGCAACAGTTCGTAGACGACTCTTGGCAACCTTTAGCATTCTTCTCCAGGCGCCTACAACCCGCTGAATCTAGATACAGCACATTCGGTAGAGAGTTATTAGCCATCTACTTGAGAATCCGTCATTTTCGACATGCACCCGAAGGCCGTTCGTTTACGGTGTTTACAGACCACAAGCCTTTGGTTTACGCACTAAAGTCAGCTTCCGATCGATACTCACCACGCGAGATTCGCAACTTAGACTTTGTCTCACAGTTTACTGTGGACATAAGACACGTCTCTGGGGTACTTAGTCCCGTCGCCGACACCTTATCACGCGTACATCAACTGAGTCTGTCACCGACGCCTAACATCAACTTGGACGCAATGGCACAGGCCCAAACTATGGACCCTGACATCGAACAACTTCGACAAAACGGTTCTTTGAGTTTAACCACAATACCTATCCCAGCTTCCCAGAATACCATCGTGTGCGATGTGTCGCAAGGTCGCCCTAGGCCAGTAGTTCCTGCTGCCCACCCTTATCCTACGTTCCTGACACTCCATAATCTGGCTCACCCGGGTGTGACGGCCTCGGTGAAACCGATAACTGAGCTTTTTGTTTGGCACAATGTCAAACGAGATGTCCGTCAATTGTCTCGTGCTTGTCTGCAGTGTCAACGTGTTAAGACCCATAGGCACACTAAGGCAGCGTTAGCCAGGTTCCCAGAACCTGGAACACATTTTCATCATGTGCACGTCGACCTCGTAGGACCACTTCCACCTTCGCTCGGGTACGTTTACATACTCACATGCGTGGATCGTTTTACTCGCTGGCCGCAGGCCATTCCTATCCCTCGTCCCACGTCGGAAGAGGCCGCGAAAGCTTTTCTGACCGGTTGGGTTAGTCATTTCGGTTGCCCAGCAAGTGACCACCGATCGTGGTCCACACTTTGACGGCGCTTTTGGCAGCCTACTCGCTACGCTCGGTTGCCAACAGATTAAGACGACAGCTTACCACCCTCAGGCCAATGGTATGGTTGAGCGTTTCCACCGGCAATTAAAAGCCGCCCTTCGAGCAAACGGTAACCCCCTTTGGAGTGAAACACTACCATCAGCACTCTTAAGCCTGCGTAGTACCGTTAAGGAGGAATTATGCACAGCACCGGCAGTACTAGTATATGGTTGCACACTTCGTCTGCCTGGGGAGTTGGTAGTCCCCTCACCCACCGTCACTTTCGACTACGGTGACTATGCTCAGCGCCTTACGCAGCACATGCAAGTGCTCAAGGCCAGTCCGCCGCGCGAACAATAGTCTACAAGTTATGTCCCAACTGCGTCAGGAACCGCTACTCACGTATTCCTTCTCGTCGATGGCGTTCGATCACCACTGCAAGCGCCATACACTGGCCCGTTTCGGGTGATAAAACGTAGGGCAAAAACATTTGTCATAGACATCAGCGGACGACACGACACCGTATCTATCGACCGTCTCAAGCCTGCCGTCATCGAGTGCAAGCCGCTCGGCCAATTTACACCTACTCAAGCCGCTCAGTCACCCGCATCGAGCGAGTTATTACTCGAACCACCCCTAATTACGCCTAGTGAGGACTCGGCAGCTAGTCCATCAGATTCTCCAACCGTACCCGCAACGCGAAGTAGCCGTCGCGGTCGCCAACTACGAAATCCCGTCCGCTTCGCCGATTTCGTGGCCATTTTTACAACCAACTGTTAGCAATAAGTTGGGAAGTTCACCATGCACTTACCAACCAACAGGTCCGAGAAATTACAATCGGTAGTTATGGTTTCATTTCCTTCTGGTTTCCTAGCGACCACAACAACACCGAACATCGTTCGTGTGTTGTTATTACGGTCCAATATCCGCCGGCGCCCTCAGACGCTATTTTATTCCAGTTTACCTTGCCCTCTCCCAGACGGATCTACACAGTCACATTGGCTTCATCCGTAGCCTCGCTGACTCCCGTGCACGTTCAAGGAACCAACCACTCACTGGACAACGGGACGACTGGTCAGCCTGGTACTGGAGACGACAACTGGACACCCTTTTGAATGGACCTGACGGGGCATCTTCCGGCTCGCATGCGTATGAGACCCGCGGGCGCCAAAACACAGTTGGACCAACGCACATCGGACCTCGAGAGTGCAGACATCGTTAAACTCATCAGCAGTCGTTCGACGTCACCAACAATATAACGGGCAAGCTACGAGGAGTTCCTGGACAACCAATAATTCCGGCCTACCATCACGATCGAAGCCCAACTCCGTCGGACTTCTACGATAGGGCTATGTAGCGGTGGCCATCTTCGTTCATACTTCTACCACGTTTATTGTTTAACTGAACGCTGACTGCCAAGCGCGGTTGTCATTTGACCGTTGCTCTTGCGCACGCTCTCACGCACACTCCTAAATATACGCTAACCACTATCTCTCCCAATCGCCTTCTCGTTCTCACGAGTGGAGAATACTGTTCTGGTTAACATATTCGTACAGTGCCGAGCATTAGAGTAACGTGCAGGTGGTCCACGCAGTACAAAGGACCGAAGCACGCATTTACTAAGGAAACCGCGAAGTAAGGTCTAACCAACCTTACAAGACAGCTGAACGCCAGCAATGATATCAGATGGGTTTAACAAACTTCTTCCTTCCAGAGAGGTGTTGGTAATCAATATGGACTGTTAAATGTCTAAACTGTTATTTTATGGGGACACTCGTGTACAGGGATGTCCCCAAGTAGCACACCCCAAGTTTGACCCATGCGTGCCCCATGGGGCAAACTTGGGGTAAACCTGGTGCTAGCTCCAGCCTGGGGCAGCCCCATGGGGCAAGCTTCGGACATGCCCCAGGTTTACCCCAAAGGTTGGGGCAACGTGCGACTTGGGTCACATCGAAACTCACTGCGGTTTCATCGTTTTCCAGCACAACAGTTTGGATAATACGGACGAAATCAAAGGCGTCGTTTATTTGACTCACCACTATTTTGATAAGGTTTTAACAAACCGCTGAGGTATCTGGCTAACATGTAAGTCGGACAAGGTGTATATTCCCCGACCGGGTGAACTGGCATACCAGGTTTGTGAATTTTTGGTAATCCATAAAATCTCCCGGGTCTGTTCATTTCTTGGTGCTAAGGTAAACCACAAAGAAGTTCCGAGTCTTACTTTCAAGCCCGACAGGTGTTTTTAGTCCGGGATTTTATCTTGTTTAAAGTGGCGTTCACTTTCTCTTCAATTTTTTCACATGGTCCATTATTTAAGTGGCCCAATACTTTTGTTTCATAATACGACGTGTTCAGTATGACCGTTACATTGCCCTTGTCTGCCTTAGTGACGTGAATTGAATGGTCCCGTTTTGAGGCGGTTAATGTGTAGCGGTTGCCATCTTCATTCGTGCTTTTACCACGATTATTGTTTAACTGAACGCTGACCGCCAAGCGCGGTTGCCATTTGACCGTTGCTCTTGCGCACACTCCTAAATATACGCTAACCACTATCTCTCCCAATCGCCTTCTCGTTCTCACGAGGAGTGGAGAATACTGTTCTGGTTAACATATTCGTACAGTGCCGAGCATTAGAGTAACGTGCAGGTGGTCCACGCAGTACAAAGGACAGAAGTACGCGTTTACTAAGGAAACCGCGAAGTAAGGTCTAATCAACCTTACAAATGCCTTTCGTTCCTCTGTTGATATGTTTGGAGTAATCGGTTCCTGTTTTAACAGGATTTTGCATATCCCGGAACCAATTAATTGGTTCCTAAAGGCACTAACCGCCTTAAAACGGGACCGATTAATTCACGTCACCAAGACAGACAAAGGTGGTGAATCCAGGTGTTATAACACCTGGATTCGACACAAGAACCAACTACGGGCACGGCATTGTCATTCATCAACATCAAGTCAAAAGCACGCAATTCTACTGGATGCGTTGCTGAATAAACTCAAAACCCTTGTTGTGGGAAATGGAACAACAAACATTAACGCTGAATTAGTTCAACGGGGTAACAACTGTTACCCCGCCGGTGGTCTGATCATTTAAGGCGGGCTCCCATACATGTACAGTTGGAAACACGCTCCCGCCGATACAAGGGGAAGTGTTAAGGAGACAGTACAGTTTCCGTTATATTAAGGAGCTGATTACACTAGTGATACCATTTCCCACAAAGACACTACTTTTCGATTTACATTAGTAATCAATTCACTTGCTGACTTAAATCTGCATCTTATCACGCCGCGATATATTGGTGACTTCCATGTTGTTATTGTTGCATTTGTTGAGACGAGGTTTACACGGGAGGCTCCCCTCTGCCTCTAACCCTGGAGACCGAAGAGGCCGCCCCTCCGACTGATTGGTTGCCCCAGCTGCCCACTGGTTTTCAAGGTCAGTTCAGTTCAGTTCAGTTTGCACAGGACAAGTAATGGCCACGGCCAATCGAGCGTCCAGAATTCCTTCGATGGTATGCACACCAGTTATGCACCCACCACCGCCGAGTGTATTTCGTCGAATCCCCGCTAAAACTGAGAGGGAAACTGAAAACCTCATCGCACATCATTGCGAGAGACACTATGCATAGTGAGCGTTCACTGAAACTGTATGCAATGAGCGAAAAAGTCCATTAAAACATACACCAGAGGGACCACAGTGCTACCCGTCATCCATCTAGTTGATATACTCAAGGCTCACTACGAGGAAATATCTCGTACCACTTGCGACCTAGGGCACCTTTGAAGGATTGGACGGTCTGCAGATCTACCATTCCACCAGGCCGACCGTTCCAATTGTTCACAACCCTGTTGCTGAAGAAGTGCGATCTAGCCATCAACCTAGCTCGGGCTTTTATCAACTTCTTTTCATGTCCCCTTGTTCTGGAGTCTACGGCCACTTGGAATAGACTATCTGGTCTAAGGCCAGAAAAACCCTTCATTACCTTCAACGTTTCTATGAGATCTCGACTTCTCCTTCTTTCCAGCGAGAAGAGGTTCAGGTCACGGAGTCTTTGCTCTTAATTCTTACCCCTCTGCCCTTCAACCATTCGCGTGGCGAGACGTTGGACTTTCTCTGGGCAGGTGGCGCCCTTTTTGTAGAAGGGTGACCAAGCCTGCACGCTACCTTCCAAGTGAGGTCGTACTATAGCCACTTAAATAGGTACGAATACCTCCGGCTTCCGGCAAGACAAAGCCGATCGCAGTCTAAAGAGCTCCCCACGAGCCTTATGCGCAGCAGCGTTGCACTGCTCCGACCATTTGAAGTCACTGTTCATGATGACCCCAAGGTCTTTAACCCTGCTGACTGCCTCTACGGTGAATAGCCCTTGATCATGGGCGACAGTTAGGCTCTCTTTTGCCCTTGACAACGAATGGCTTTTTTGAGCGTTCAGAGGTAAGTCCCACTTGTATGCCCAGTTCAGGACGGTACATATTTCCCTGCCCAAGTCCGCCCTAACTTTAGATCCAACAATCTTCACATCATCCGCAAAAATAATGCTGGGCGATTGAAGAGTGGACGCCAGGTCATTAATAAATAACAAGAATAGGACCGGGCCTAGGACGGATCCCTGAGGTACACCACTGGTGACGTTCACCAAACTAGAGCACCTGTCCCCTACTTTGACGTAAAACGTCCTGCGGTAGAGGAAGTCCTCCAGCCACCTATATACTGGCCCACCTATACCGAAAGTCTCCATCTTGCATAGCAAAACACGATGATTGACGGAGTCGAACGCCTTGCTAAAGTCGAGGTAGCATACCTCAACTTGCTTACCTTCGTCCAGTCGTCGAGTTACTTCATCTAAGAAGCACAGGAGATTGGTCAGGCAAGATCTATTTTTCAGGAATCCATGCTGCGCCGGGCTTAGCATGGAGTGCTGCAGTAAGTGCTGGCAGATATGGGCACGGATGATCTTCTCGAGGACTTTACAGAGAATGCTAGTTAGGCTTACCGGCCTGTAGTTCTACACATCCGACTTAGGCCCACTCTTATGTATTGCCACGACTGCCGCGACTTTCCAGTCCTGAGGCAGCTTACCCTGGTCCAACGTGGATCTGTACAGTCTGCATACCGACGGAGCTATGATATCCGCCAACGGCTTGATGATAGCTGGATGAATGCCATCTGGGCCCGCCGACTTGTGGCTGCTTAACTCCTGTAGGTACTTACGCACGCATTCCTCTGAGAGATCTAGCTCGTTTAACTGAGGAGGATGCACCAGAGCCAGATCTACTCGTACCCCACTATCTATCCTATGTACACTACCAAAGTATTTCCCCGGGGCGTCTGCTTTGCCCTGGTCATCAGTGACAATACCATGGTCTCTAGTGGATAGCGGACCTACGGCATTTCTTTTGGAGCCTTTGGACTGTACATAGCTGTAGAACTTCTTCGGCTGTTGTCTTACAGACTGGACCAATTTGAGCTCAAATTCCCGCTTGGAAGTTCTCAAAAGGCTTACAGTCTCGTTTCTCAGCTTCGTATAGCGGTTCCGGGCTAGCTGACTGTCGGAAGCTTTGTACTGGTTCCGAGAGCGGTTTCTAAGTCTGATGACCTTGGCTACTGCAGCCTTCCACCACATGGGTTTGCCCTCCCCACTCCTTCGTTTTAAGGGTGCGAACTCTTCCTGTAGGACAGTCAGACATCTCTTTTTGGTCTGCCAGCGCTCCTCGACAGTAGCCTCCTCTGTCGTGTCCCAGGTCAAACCCATCGCCCTATTACGAAGCCTATCTATGTCCATACCACCGAAATTCCTAACCAGCCTTGAGGGCACCTTCGGTTGCCGCATGCATAGGACTATTTCGACACACACGTGCTCTATCTTTCCCAGCGGTGCACAATAATTCAGTCCAGCCACATCGTTGGGGAAGTTCGTCATAGCTAGATCCAGCAAGGATGGAGCGCATCCAGTCCTATATCTGGTATTCTCCCTAATATGCTGATGCAACGCATTATCATGCAGCCATTCTAAGTAGGTTTGCTCCTCCGATCCCGGCACGCAGACCTCAGCCAGTCGATGTGCGGGAGATTGAAGTCACCCACTATGAGGGTCTTTTGTGCGTCCTTAACTAGTTCAGTCAAAGTTCGCAGCAAACAAACGTCCTCTTCGTGGTTAGTGCTTGGTGCCCTGTAGACACAGACGACGTTAACCCAGCTGCCTGGAAGGATGATCGCAACGGCGCATAACTGGATATTGCGAGTGCACATCTTGGTCTGAGTCTCAAGGTGGTTTGCACCTGACCTAACGAGGATGGCTACTCCACCACCAAGGTGATCTTGCCCCCGATCCTGCCTGTAGACTGCAAAACCGTTACTTATTAGGCCTGGCACATGGTATTCTTCAGAAAGCCACGTTTCCGTGACGGCAACTATTGACGCTTTCTGCTCGTCAGCGGTTTTGGCGAGTTCTGCCGGTTTGTTTCTAATACTACACGCGTCAGTATATAACACCACCGCGTTTGCTCCGTCTCCTAGATGTCTCTTGTTATTCACCCATGTTTGTTTCTCAGGCGCAACGCCTGAGATGGTGACAAGTTTTTCGCTTCGGATGCGACTTTGGCCAGTGTACGTTTCGGTTCTTACACTCGAGGGCTCCAATGTTCCCACGGAGCTTCGACTGCCATGTGGTCTGAATGTTGTGATTGTTGAGTGATGGACTGCAAGGAAGAGAATGAAAAGCAGGTTCGCTCTGGAAGAACCGGCAGTCGCGTTGAATAATCAGGTTCACTGTTTCAACTGGCTGCAGTGCTTACCCTCGAGAATCCTCCGTGAGGACATCTGAATAAATAAGGACGGCCGCGGTTTGCTGTATTGTATTGGGTGGCGGGTAAGTATGTATTGTGTCTTCGAAAAGAAGAGAGTGAAAGAGAGAAGCGTAACCTGAGGTTATGCTCGATTCACTAGTCATTGTCAGGCAAAACCTTGTCCCAGTAGTCATCAAGCCTTCGTTTAAAAATGACGAGGCTACTCGCTACTACCACACGGGTTGGCAGTTTGTTCCACGGGTTCGTAACGCGGTGAGAGAAGAAATTTGCTCTATTGTTTCTGATGGCCCCGGGTTTCATCAGTTTGTGTTCATGTCCCCTGAACGCCGGGTTTTTGCTTCGAACTAATAAAGGCCCGTCGGTTCCGGATAGCTCGTGAAGCTGCTTGAACGTCTCTATCAGATCACTCTTAGGCGTTGCCTATTGAGCGAGAACAGGTAGAGAGCCTTGGGGCGTTCGTTGCATGTCTTGCCCCTCAACCCATTGATCACCTTAGTAAACAGTCTCTGGACGGTTTCCAACAGCTGTTTGTCCCTGACTGGTTTCGGTGCCCAGACCTGGACGCAGACTTTCAGGTGGGGGCGCAAATGCGTTTTGTAAAGTGGCAACACTGTTTTGGCGTCCGGAGACCTGACAATCCGACACAGTGGAAACATGGATCTATCTCCCTTCGCTGCGGTCTCAAGGGACTGCATGGTGGGCTTAGCGGTTTCGTGCACTTGAATGCCAAGATCCCTTATGACCTCAGTGGTCTCATTTATCCTGAGTGGTTCTTCGAAAAGCCGAATCTTTCCTGCTCCCCAGCCACGGAGCAGCTGTCTGCACTTATCTCGGTTTACAGGGAGCCCTCATGTTACGGTCCACTCTCTTATTCTTATCAGGTCTTCCTGCACCCAGTTCGAAGATGGTTCCCACAATCTTGGGATCATCCGCGAATAGGAAACCAAGACGTTTCAAGGCTTCGACCAGGTCATTATGTAGATCAAGAACTACAGGGGCCCCAACACCGACCCCTGCGACACCCCACTGCATACCCTAGCTGAGCTAGGTGTTGCATCCTCAACCCGAACATGAAACATCCTGCCAGTGAGGTATGCTCTAATCCAGTTCAGCATCCTGTGTGCGATGACCATGCCCAGCATTTTGTGCACCAGCAGCCTGTGGTTTACCGAGCCCGAGGCCTTCTGGATATCCGGATAACACACTGCAACTCGCTCGCCTTTGTCCAGTCTGCCGATCACTTTATCCAGAAATGATAACAGGTTTGGGAGACATGATCTCATTTTTACAAATACGTGCTGCCTCACTGTAATCATCCTGTGGTAATAAACATGCCTTGTTATCCTGTCTCTAACGGTACCCTCGAGTACTTTCGGTACCAGCAACAGCAAACCAACAGGCTCAGCAGAATCAATTTAAGCAGCCGAGTTCTGCTACCCGCGAACTACACGATTTGGGTGTCCAGTGAGGCAATAAACTTCGTTAGTCAACACATTGCCTGTGTTCTTCCTTAAGATAGCGGGAGGTCTAGCTTCGACTACTGCTCTTCTATTGCCGATTGCGACGGGCAAGGAGGATCTGGGTGAATGGGAGAGATAGCGATCCGTCTGAAATGGAGTCGAGATGGACCCGGTGTTAGTATTTGATAAACAAACAGTGGGCCGACGCCCAACACACTGTTCTCTGGCAGCTCATACACAGGAAGAACACGGACGCCAGTAGAGAGCGCATAGTAGACAAAAGTTGCTTTACATCCTGGGCGCACAGAGTCCCAGGAAAAGATCGCGAATCAAGCGGAGTAAAGTAGTTCGTGGAATTCAGTCTGGGCGGCCGGTTCTCGTGGGTTGGACCCCACGGCGTTCAGACCTAGGAGGCCAGTGGAAAGGGGCAGAGTGTGAATAATATTGATACTGGGTATAGGAGAATTAGGTTTCGGCCTACACTACACTACCCCTCCCCTTGAGCAAAGGAGTTGTCCTTGACACTCGAGCCATTTTCGGGGCGGACTTCGACTCCACAATTTGCATCCTGTACGTTCGTGGTCGTGGTTCCTCGGGGGGCGCCATCGCTATGGTGGCTGACTTTAGCCGGTTGAAATGCACCCTCATAGGTCTAGCATTCGCAAGGTTTGTCGGCGCAATACGGCATGCGGCACCTTTGAGCACTTCAAGTACTGTATAGGGCCCAGTCCACTCCCGATATAGCATTGCTGATCTTCCTGACTGTGGGGACAGATTATGTTGGAACACTTGTTCCCCGGGTTGCGGTGGCTACCCCTCAACCCACTAGTCATAATATTCCTTTTGATGTCGGAAGGTGCTTTTCAATCGCTCACTCGCCGGTAAATGGGCTTATCCTGAGTCTTGTTTCAGCTTCCATGCAAACTGTGTTGAGATAAGAGGATCCGGGGCACTCATGGAAGTCGCTAGATCCGTCTTCAGCCGCATCTCGCATCCTGATATGATGGAAGACAGAGTGTGTCCGGCTGATGAATGTACGGTAGCTCGGTAAGCTGACGGACAGCGGGAGATCTCCTTGTCCCAATCCCGAATAGAACAGTCATCAACAAACGCTTCTAGCAACCCTTTACCGATCGTTTTTTCTGTTCAGTCTGGCCTTTACATTCCGGATGATACGGGGATGTACGTGCTTTACTTATCCGGAGGAGCTGACACAGCTCCACGAGCGTACTGTTTTCATAACTTGTGGGGCTGATCTGAATGTACCTTGCCAGCACAAAGGGACTCAAAATAGTCCCAATAAAGTCCCCGGGTGGCTAATTTTTTTGAAGATTTCATTTGGAAATTTTTTGAACTCAAATTTATAATGCCTTGAATAACAAGAAAATGGTTTCACTTTCAGAAAATACCTTTCGGGTTCTGAGATTTACAGCTGCTGTCTTGTATAACGGTTACGCTTTGATACGGTAAAAATAAGGGCAGGAAAGGGGATATGAGGTCCAAGAACACCTTTCAAAGTTTGAAATATTCTTTTTTAACGACGAATGTTCGTGTAACAGCCGGTCGTGGAAAATCCCCCTATTTCCCTCGCGATTCAGTGTTTTTCCCAACATCACTCATTTCCATACACTATTGACTTGTTTTTACGAACTGGTTGCTTGTCTGGGCCAATTGTTGTCTGTTCGCGCCCAGAGCGCTACCTTGGCACATCCTTGTTCAGGACCTGCGTGACGCACGTGCTCTCTGCTCACACGCTGCTATTCGGTTTCTCGTTGTTGAGTCCTTGTGATCGTATTATTGAGGTTTGTATATTTTTGGTGTCATTGTTCGTGTAATAATCTAGTATCGTAGAATATCGCAGATAATCGCCTTTTTGATTTCGGGATCCGTTGTGAATTTGGCTACGCATTGCCCAAACGTGTGTTACAATACTCAATAGATCAATTTGGAACGAGGAAAAACACGCAAAATGCCAAGGAAAGGATCGAGAAAATTAGATTCTGGACAGGAAGTAACACGGCAAGTCACTGGGGAGGTTTTGGGTCCATTTGATTCTTTAGTCATTGTTAGATCGCCTAGTCCTGTCAGTGCTAGTTCATGTGATAATGAGAGCAATATTGATCGTAAGGATGTTGATTTATATAGGCTGAAAATACTAGACCTAGAACAACAGTTACTATCGGCTAGACTACAGGCGCAGGAAGCAGAGAAGAAGTGTACATAGAAAGAGCGAGAGCACGAGACCAGCGACTTCGACACCTCCGATAGATTAGGGTGCAATAAGATAGGGAACCCCATGCCGGTCCCCGATTACAAAACACCATCGATCGATCTGCCTAGAGTGGAACTAACGGTTTTCGACGGGCGAGCTGAGCAATACTGCAAGGTTGTCAAGCAGTTCGTGAAGTTCGTCGAAAATAAGGTAACCGACCCCGAGCAAAGGCTTCTCCATCTGACTCACTACTGTCGAGGCCGAGCAACGGAAGCTATCAACGGGTGTACCATGCTCGACCCGGAACAGGGTTACACCCGAGCAAGGAAGATTCTAAGGGACTTGTTTGGCCAACCGTTCAAAGTAGCCCGTAACCTAATAGAGGGCGTGATGGCAGAGGCAAAGAGAACCAAGGGCGACGTCTACTCAATGGCCGACCTGGTGATTAAGATGCAAAACTGCTCAATAGCCCTCGACCATTTAGGTTAGAGGGCTGACCTAGATGCAATGCACACTTTGGAAGGCATAGTCCGTCACCTCTCTCCCGAACTGCAGGGTCGCTGGGCGGAAGAAGAAGAGCGGATAAGCCGAGGCGACAGAGAAGCCAACTTCGAAGACCTGACTGAATACTTAGACAGGCAAACGAAGATAGCTGACAGCAGATTCGGCCGACTCATCCGGGACAGCAACCGAGCAAACAAGCCCGGTACTAGCCAAGCTCCAACCCCTGTGCGGGAACATCCAAAATACCAGCCTTGGACCAATACACATGTCATTTCACGAGATGCCACGGCGCAACCCAATTGCAGATCCTGTGGTAATAGCCATGGCCTACCAGAATGCCCCAAGTTCGGCAACGCCACAATAGACGAACGGTGGGGAATGGCGAGGATTGCGGGAGCATGTTTTATCTGTCTCAACACCACGCACCGAGAGGCAGCTTGCAGGACAAGGAACCGATGTGGTTAGGAGGGCTGCACGGGCAGACACCATCGGCTGCTGCATCAGGCGAGAGTAACCATATCCGACGCGAGTACAAAACCCAGCGTTACTTGTTCAACGTCACGATCTGCCAGTAAACCGGTACGTTAAGGCGTAGTGGCGTGGGAGTAGTGACTCCGACTGGGGTAGTCAAGGCTGTTACGAACGTTTGAGCGATGCGTAGCCAAATTCGCAACGGATCCCGAAATCAGAAGGCGATTATCCGTGATAATTCTACGATACTATATTAATAAAATAAACAATGACATAAACAATATACAAACCTCAATAATACGATCACAAAGACTCAACAAAGAGAAACCGAATAGCAGCGTGTGAGCAGAGAGCACGTGCGTCACGCAGGTCCTGAACAAGGATGTGCCAAGGTAGCGCTCTGGGCGCGAACAGACAACAATTGGCCCAGACAAGCAACCAGTTCGTAAAGACAAGTCAATAGTGTATGGAAATGAGTGATGTTGGGAAAAAACACTGAATCGCGAGGGAAATAGGGGGATTTTCCACGACCGGCTGTTACACCGCCCACCAAAATCCTCCTGGATCCTTAGCAAAGTCAAAGGTTTGGTATAAAGGTACTGATTCTTCCTACCTGCCTAGGCCCTGCTGTCAGTGCGCGACTCTTATGCTCGTCGTCAACGTTCTACTACTGGTCGCACCTAACCCATTGGCTACATAGACGTGAGGCTAGTCTACATCTTCCACAAGACCAAATGACCGATTGCGGGCGTGAATGGTCACATAGATGCTGTCCTTGTAAGGGGCCGTCCGGTCCTGGATGTACGTGCTTGAGTGTGTGTGTGTGTGTGCGTGTGTGTGTGTGCCGGGGTTACAATGAAATCACGGGTATGACTACACATCAAAGGAGGACTTTCTGCAATGTCAACAAAAGACCGCGTGGCAAGAAAACGAGTAAAATGTAGCATGTGTGTGACCTAAGCTCCGCTACTTCCACATATGCAAGGGGCATTCGGTTACGTCAAAAAAAGAAAAACAACGAACACTGTCACATGTTTGATGGGGTTACGGGATGTAGAGTGCGTCGTGCATGTGTGTATGTGTCGGGATGTATAATGGGATCGCATTTATCACCACATCTCGGAAAGAACCTTCTGCAATGTCAACGAAAGACCGCGAGCACTGTAACGCGTTTGACGGAGATTGTGTGGTATATATGGTGCTTCTTTATCCACCTCGATTACTGGTGTGAAAAAGGTTTACTAGGCCTCAGGGTTATCAGCTCCTCCGTCTTCGCTCTCGAGTAGGTTAATACTGCGTATGTCACGAATGAGCACTCCGTTAGCTGTCTTCAACTTCACCGTTCTTATCATTCCGTCAGTGCCTTTGATGGTTTCCGTAACTACTCCCAAAGACCAAGCG
Organism: Fasciola hepatica; assembly: GCA_948099385.1. Taxonomy (NCBI): domain Eukaryota; kingdom Metazoa; phylum Platyhelminthes; class Trematoda; order Plagiorchiida; family Fasciolidae; genus Fasciola; species Fasciola hepatica. The sequence goes on from CANUEZ040000019.1 coordinate 14,269,483, forward strand.
CTGAAATGTGCGCGTTCGTCGGCGATCATAACCACGTCCCCAACTTTGAATGGTCTTGTTTTCACCAGCCACTTCCGTCAAGTCTGCAAAGCCGGTAGGTACTCCCGTAGCCATCGCCTCCAGAAGACCTTGGCCAGATAGTTCGCTTGCTTCCACCCGTGGAGGTAGCTCCCACGAAGGTTAACCGGCCCTTGGAAACCCTCGTTCGACCTTAACGTCAATAAGTCGTTCGGAGTGAGCGCCAGGTGGGTGGGGTCGCCGTTCATTACTGGCACCAGGGGGCGGTTGTTCAGGATTCGCTTCACCTCAGTCATGACGGTGTTCAGCGTCTCGTCGTCGGGCGGCTGCTGCTCCATGATTGACAGCAATATCCGTCTGGCGGACCGGATCATGCGTTCCCATATGCCGCCTCGGTGACTGGCCTGTGGGGGGTTGAAATGCCATCGTATGCCGTAGGCCACGGTTCGATCCTGCAGTTCGTCCCTGTTTATGTTCTTGTGCCAACGCTGCAATTTCCGGTGGGCGCCCACAAAGTTCGATCCATTATCTGAGTTTATATCGGCAGGTACGCCTCTTCGGTTGATAAATCTCTGCAAGGCCCGTAGAAACGAATCGGTCGTCATCGAATATGCGACTTCTAGGTGTACCGCACGTGATTTCATGCACGTCATGATACATCCATATCTCTTTTCTAATCTTTTCCCGCACTTGATCCACAAGGGCCCGAAATAGTCCAACCCGGTGTCACTGAACGGCCACCAGCCCGTAGTCACCCTGCATTCTGGTAGTGGGGCCATGAGTTGTTTGCCTGCTGTGGCATTGCGTCTCCTGTATTGCACACACCGTCGGATTACGCGTTTTACAGTCTCTCGTCCTCTCAACAACCAAAGACGCTTTCGGATGACGCTCGTCACGTGACTTTCCCCGGCATGTCCCTCCATGGCGTGGACGTGTTGGATCATTAGCTCTACTACAGGTTGTCTCGCAGGCAGCAGTATAGGATACTTTGTGTCGAAGTTCAGGTGGGCGTTGTTCAGCCTACCATCCACCCGCAGCAGTCCGTTGATGAGATTTGGGTTTAAACGCTTCAGCTCGCCTCTTGGAGATGGCATGTCTTCATTGGTCGGCCCCACTTCTTCCGCCATCTTGCGTTCTCGGGCGAAAGCCTCGCGTTGTATCATTCTGAAAATATCGTACTCTGCCGCTTGTAGCTCATCGGGACCTATCGGGCTGACCCGTATCCGGCCTGAGGGCCGTAGCCCTTTCATGACTAGTAAATTTCTCTTGAACCTGGCTAACCAAACTAACGAACGAAGTGTCTTCATTCAAGAAGAAAACCCGACCAATCGCGATAGAATGGGTGTCGCTTCGACGACGTTGAACGCTATCACTATGCCTTTGATCTCCAGTTCCAATTCCGTAGGGGTTTTTAATTCGGACACGGCCAGTCCTGTTTGGGCAAGTGCAGGAAGTTTGGCCCTCTCGTCCACGTGTCTAGTTGCCTGAAGTTTGTCGCACCTCGGGAGCACAGGTCGGCCGGATTATCGCCAGACCTGACATGATTCCCCTGTTTCGTGGCTGATTCATCGTGGATAATCGTAAGCCGGTTAGCGACGAAAGTACTAAACCGGCTCCGGACGTTGTTGATAAAGTAAAGTGCTATCGTTGAGTCCGTCCAAAAGCTCACCGACCAAATGTAGAGATCGAAACATCTCCTCACCGCTTGTACCGCCCTGATTGCCAACACGACTGCGCTGAGTTCAAGGCGTGAGATCGAGACCGACTTCAGTGGAGCAACGCGGGCTTTAGCAAACGGGATCCTCGTAGTATATTGTCCATCTCCTGCGCACCATCGTCCGTACACCACAGCTCCATAACCGACTTCGGATGCATCGGAAAAGGCATGTAGTTCTCCAGTCCGTGTCGTATGGCCAGGGGTCAAACATCGTGGGATTCTTATTTCCCCTAATTTCTTCAAGGTGTTCAAAAATTCTTCCCAGTCCAAACGGTCCCCTCGGTCCAGTGACTGGTCCCAATCAACTTTCTTACGGCACAGCCGCTGCAGCAAGATCTTTCCGGGTAGCAGCCATGGTGAGACGAAACCGAGCGGGTCGAACAAACTTGAGACGGCAGATAGTATGCCACGACGGGTTATTGGCAGCTCGGGAACGTTCAGTTCGAAAACAAAATCGTCCGTTTCCGCGTCCCATTGTATCCCTAAAGTGCGCTCGATAGGAAGTGGAGAGCCGTCCAAATCTCTTACCCTTTCGGCCTTTTCGTGATACGGAATGACCTCGAGCACTTCTGAAGCGTTCGACATCCATTTGATTAGATAGAAGCCGTCCTCTTCCAGCAATCTCGTCAGACCCCTGAACTGCTCTAGAGCTGATTCCACATCATCGAATGACCCAAGGTAGTCGTCCACGTAGAATTTCCTGGTGACGCTTTCTACCACCGTCCGATGTACTAGATCGCCATGTTTGTTCGCTGATTCTCGGAGGGCGTAGTTTGCACAAAATGGTGACGATATGGCTCCGAAGGGGTGGACGGTCATCCTATAATTCACCACTGCCTTGTCCCGGTCGCTCCCTTCCCACCACAGGAAACGCAAAGCATCTCGTTCTCCTACCGGAATCTTCACCTGATGGAACATTTCCCTAATGTCAGCAGACAAAGCCACTTTACCCACTCTGAAACGGCGCAAAACGTCGATCAGTGGTTTGGTCCAGTCAGGCCCCTGTAGTAGGCGATCGTTTAACGACTTGCCCTGGAACTTGGCCGCACAGTCGAAAACCACCCGCAGTTTATTGGGTTTCTTGGGGTTGATGACCGGGTGGTGAGGCAGATACCAGATACCCCTTTTGCTGTCGGTGTTGACAGGCACCTTTTCAACGTAACCGAGGGCCTCGTTTCGCTTCATCAAATCCGCGTATCGTTCCCACAGATTCTGGTCTCGAATGAAGCGTTCTTTTAGTCGTAGTAATCGTTGGAGAACATAATTCCTGTTGTCAGTCCACGGGTCGACCGGTGTGCGCCTTGGGAAGGGAACCTCGAACTGTTTTTTGAGGCCTCTAGAGCCTTGCCACACCCTTTGTAGAGCGAAGTGATCCTCTTGAGACAACGTCGGTCTTTCGTCTCCAATGCCATGAAACTCCTTTTCATACAGCCGTTGCAGATGATACTCTATGCGGTCCGTTTCGGCGGATAAGTAATTCGCGGAACCACGTCTCCCTACTGGACCGTATAACATCCATCCCAGAGCCGTGCGTACGGCATAAGGTGCCTGGAGGTCGCCCACTCTTTGGTCAAGCACCCAAGGCGCCTCTGGCACGTCGCATCCGATGAGGAGATCCACCTCATCATATTCCCAGTCTACAACGGTTACATCCTGCAGGTGGGGCCACCGAGTCAAGATTGCGTTCACCGACCTTGGTGCTCGCATGGGGAGATCCGCTAACGTGAATGCCTCCGTTCGTTCAATTTCCTCGTTAGTGTCTAGAGAGATGAGTTGCAGCCTTAATCTACCGGCAGTCATTACCTGTGTTCCGCCCACCGTGCTCACTGCTAACGATGTCGCACCTTTAGCCAGTTGGTGTTTGTCGGCAAACCGCTGTTTCACTAGAGTAGTGTCGGATCCACTATCAACGAAAGCCAACGCCTTGACTATCCCAGTCGGAGTCACTACTCCCACGGCAACTACGCCTAAACGTACCGGTTTACTGGCAGATTGTGAAGTTGAACAAATCACGCTGGGCTTGGCAATCGCCTCGGATATGGTTATTCTCGCCTGATGCAGCAGCCGATGGTGTCTGCCCGTGCAGCCCTCGTAACCACATCGATTCCTTGTTCTACAGGCTGCTGCCCGGTGCGTGGTGTTGAGACAGATGAAACATGCTCCTGCCATCCTCGCCATTCCCCACCGTTCGTCTATTGTGGCGTTGCCGAACTTGGGGCATTCTGGTAGGCCATGGCTATTACCACAGGATGTGCAATTTGGTTTCGCCGTAGCATCTCGTGAAATGACGTGTGTGTTGGTCCAAGGCTGGTACTTTGGATATTCCCGTACAGGGGTTTGGGCTTGGCTAGTACCGGGCTTGTTTGCTCGGTTGCTGTCCCGGATGAGTCGGCCGAATCTGCTGTCAGCTATCTTCGTTTGCCTGTCTAAGTATTCAGTCAGGTCTTCGAAGTTGGCTTCTCTGTCGCCTCGGCTTATCCGCTCTTCTTCTTCCGCCCAGCGACCCTGTAGTTCTGGAGAGAGGTGACGGACTATGCCTTCCAAAGTGTGCATTGCATCTAGGTCAGCCCTCTAACCTAAATGGTCGAGGGCTATTGAGCAGTTCTGCATCTTGATCACCAGGTCGGCCATGGTGTAGACGTCGCCCTTGGTTCTCTTTGCCTCTGCCATCACGCCCTCTATTAGGTTACGGGCTACTTTGAACGGTTGGCCAAACAAGTCCCTCAGAATCTTTCTTGCCCTTGTGTAGCCTTGTTCTGGATCGAGCATGGTGCACCCGTCGATAGCTTCTCGCGCTCGGCCTCGGCAGTAGTGAGTAAGGTAAAGAAGCCTTTGCCCAGGGTCGTTTACCTTGTTTTCAACGAACGTCACGAACTGCTTGACAAACTTGCAGTATTGCTCAGCTCGCCCGTCGAAAACCGTTAACTCCACTTTAGGCACATCGATCGATGGTGTTTTGTAATCGGCGACCGGCGTGGGGTTCCCTACCTTATTGCACTCTAACCTATCGGAAGTGTCGAAGTCACTGGTCTCATGCTCTCGCTGTTTCTGTGTACACTTCTCTGCTTCATGCGCCTGTAGTCTAGCCGAAAGTAACTGTTGCTCTAGTTCTAGTATTCTCAGCTTATATAAATCGACATCCTTACGATCAATATTGCTTTCAATAACACATGAGCTAGCACTGACAGGACTAGGCGATCTAGCATTAACTAAAGAATCATATGTACCCAAAACCTCCCCGGAGACTTGCCGTATTACTTCCTGTCCGGATTCGACTGCTTTTGATCCTTTTCTTGGCATTTTGCGTGATTTTTCCTCGTTCCAAATAGATCTATTGAGTATTGTTACGAACGTTTGAGCAATGCGTAGCCAAATTCGCAACGGATCCCGAAATCAGAAGGCGATTATCCGTGGTAATTCTACGATACTATATTAATAAAATAAACAATGACATAAACAATATACAAACCTCAATAATACGATCACAAGGACTCAACAAAGAGAAACCGAATAGCAGCGTGTGAGCAGAGAGCACGTGCGTCACGCAGGTCCTGAACAAGGATGTGCCAAGGTAGCGCTCTGGGCGCGAACAAACAACAATTGGTCCAGAAAAACAACCAGTTCGTAAAGACAAGTCAATAGTGTATGGAAATGAGTGATGTTGGGAAAAACACTGAATCGCGAGGGAAAAAGGGGGATTTTCCACGACCGGCTGTTACAAAGGCGTTGGCTTTCGTTGATAGTGGGTCCGACACTACTCTAGTGAAACAGCGGTTTGCCGACAAACACCAACTGGCTAAAGGTGCGACATCGTTAGCAGTGAGCACGGTGGGCGGAACACAGGTAATGACTGCCGGTAGATTAAGGCTGCAACTCATCTCTCTAGACACTAACGAGGAAATTGAACGAACGGAGGCATTCACGTTAGCGGATCTCCCCATGCGAGCACCAAGGTCGGTGAACGCAATCTTGACTCGGTGGCCCCACCTGCAGGATGTAACCGTTGTAGACTGGGAATATGATGAGGTGGATCTCCTCATCGGATGCGACATGCCAGAGGCGCCTTGGGTGCTTGACCAGAGAGTGGGCGACGTTTTGTGCCGTTTCAGAGTAGGTAAAGTGGCTTTGTCTGCCGAAATTAGGGAAATGTTTCATCATGTGGGAAGAAAACGACAGGGATAACGCAGCGGTGAATTCAAGGAAGACCGTCCACCCCTTCGGAGCCATATCGTCACCATTTTGTGCAAACTACGCCCTCCGAGAATCAGCGAACAAACATGGCGATCTAGTACATCGGACGGTGGTAGAAAGCGTCACCAGGAAATTCTACGTGGACGACTACCTTGGGTCATTCGATGATGTGGAATCAGCTCTAGAGCAGTTCAGGGGTCTGACGAGATTGCTGGAAGAGGACGGCTTCTATCTAATCAAATGGATGTCGAACGCTTCAGAAGTGCTCGAGGTCATTCCGTATCACGAAAAGGCCGAAAGGGTAAGAGATTTGGACGGCTCTCCACTTCCTATCGAGCGCACTTTAGGGATACAATGGGACGCGGAAACGGACGATTTTGTTTTCGAACTGAACGTTCCCGAGCTGCCAATAACCCGTCGTGGCATACTATCTGCCGTCTCAAGTTTGTTCGACCCGCTCGGTTTCGTCTCACCATGGCTGCTACCCGGAAAGATCTTGCTGCAGCGGCTGTGCCGTAAGAAAGTTGATTGGGACCAGTCACTGGACCGAGGGGACCGTTTGGACTGGGAAGAATTTTTGAACACCTTGAAGAAATTAGGGGAAATAAGAATCCCACGATGTTTGACCCCTGGCCATACGACACGGACTGGAGAACTACATGCCTTTTCCGATGCATCCGAAGTCGGTTATGGAGCTGTGGTGTACGGACGATGGTGCGCAGGAGATGGACAATATACTACGAGGATCCCGTTTGCTAAAGCCCGCGTTGCTCCACTGAAGTCGGTCTCGATCTCACGCCTTGAACTCAGCGCAGTCGTGTTGGCAATCAGGGCGGTACAAGCGGTGAGGAGATGTTTCGATCTCTACATTTGGTCGGTGAGCTTTTGGACGGACTCAACGATAGCACTTTACTTTATCAACAACGTCCGGAGCCGGTTTAGTACTTTCGTCGCTAACCGGCTCACGATTATCCACGATGAATCAGCCACGAAACAGGGGAATCATGTCAGGTCTGGCGATAATCCGGCCGACCTGTGCTCCCGAGGTGCGACAAACTTCAGGCAACTAGACACGTGGACGAGAGGGCCAAACTTCCTGCACTTGCCCAAACAGGACTGGCCGTGTCCGAATTAAAAACCCCTACGGAATTGGAACTGGAGATCAAAGGCATAGTGATAGCGTTCAACGTCGTCGAAGCGACACCCATTCTATCGCGATTGGTCGGGTTTTCTTCTTGAATGAAGACACTTCGTTCGTTAGTTTGGTTAGCCAGGTTCAAGAGAAATTTACTAGTCATGAAAGGGCTACGGCCCTCAGGCCGGATACGGGTCAGCCCGATAGGTCCCGATGAGCTACAAGCGGCAGAGTACGATATTTTCAGAATGATACAACGCGAGGCTTTCGCCCGAGAACGCAAGATGGCGGAAGAAGTGGGGCCGACCAATGAAGACATGCCATCTCCAAGAGGCGAGCTGAAGCGTTTAAACCCAAATCTCATCAACGGACTGCTGCGGGTGGATGGTAGGCTGAACAACGCCCACCTGAACTTCGACACAAAGTATCCTATACTGCTGCCTGCGAGACAACCTGTAGTAGAGCTAATGATCCAACACGTCCACGCCATGGAGGGACATGCCGGGGAAAGTCACGTGACGAGCGTCATCCGAAAGCGTCTTTGGTTGTTGAGAGGACGAGAGACTGTAAAACGCGTAATCCGACGGTGTGTGCAATACAGGAGACGCAATGCCACAGCAGGCAAACAACTCATGGCCCCACTACCAGAATGCAGGGTGACTACGGGCTGGTGGCCGTTCAGTGACACCGGGTTGGACTATTTCGGGCCCTTGTGGATCAAGTGCGGGAAAAGATTAGAAAAGAGATATGGATGTATCATGACGTGCATGAAATCACGTGCGGTACACCTAGAAGTCGCATATTCGATGACGACCGATTCGTTTCTACGGGCCTTGCAGAGATTTATCTACCGGAGAGTTGTACCGGCCGATATATACTCAGATAATGGATCGAACTTTGTGGGCGCCCACCGGGAATTGCGGCGTTGGCACAAGAACATAAACAGGGACGAACTGCAGGATCGAACCGTGGCCTACGGCATACGATGGCATTTCAACCCCCCACAGGCCAGACACCGCGGCGGCATATGGGAACGCATGATCCGGTCCGCCAGACGGATATTGCTGTCAATCATGGAGCAGCAGCCGCCAGACGACGAGACGCTGAACACCGTCATGACTGAGGTGGAGCGAATCCTGAACAACCGCCCCCTGGTGCCAGTAATGAACGGCGACCCCACCCACCTGGCGCTCACTCCGAACGACTTATTGGCGTTAAGGTCGAACGAGGGTTTCCAAGGGCCGGTTAACCTTCGTGGGAGCTACCTCCACGGGTGGAAGCAAGCGAACTATCTGGCCAAGGTCTTCTGGAGGCGATGACTGCGGGAGTACCTACCGGCTTTGCAGACTTGACGGAAGTGGCTGGTGAAAACAAGACCATTCAAAGTTGGGGACGTGGTTATGATCGCCGACGAACGCGCACATTTCAGCGCTTGGTCTTTGGGAGTAGTTACGGAAACCATCGAAAGCACTGACGGAATGATAAGAACGGTGAAGTTGAAGACAGCTAACGGAGTGCTCATCGTGAAATACGCAGTATTAACCTACTCGAGAGCGAAGACGGAGGAGCTGATAACCCTGAGTCCCAGTAGGCCTTTTCACACTAGTCATCGAGGTGGATAAAGAAGCACCATATATACCACACAATCTCCGTCAAACGCGTTACAGTGCTCGCGGTCTTTCGTTGACATTGCAGAAGGTTCTTTCCGAGATGTGGTGGTAAATGCGATCCCATTATACATCCCGACACATACACACATGCACGACGCACTCTACATCCCGTAACCCCATCAAACATGTGACAGTGTTCGTTGTTTTTCTTTTTTTGACGTAACCGAATGCCCCTTGCATATGTGGAAGTAGCGGAGCTTAGGTCACACACATGCTACATTTTACTCGTTTTCTTGCCACGCGGTCTTTTGTTGACATTGCAGAAAGTCCTCCTTTGATGTGTAGTCATACCCGTGATTTCATTGTAACCCCGGCACACACACACATACACCCTCAAGCACATACATCCAGGACCGGACGGCCCTTTACAAGGACAGCATCTATGTGACCCTTCACGCCCGCAATCGGTCATTTGGTCTTGTGGAAGATGTAGACTAGCCTCACGTCTATGTAGCCAATGGGTTAGGTGCGACTAGTAGTAGAACGTTGACGACGAGCATAAGAGTCGCGCACTGACAGCAGGGCCTAGGCAGGTAGGAAGAATCAGTACCTCTATACCGAACCTTTGACTCTGCTAAGGATTCAGGAGGATTTTGGTGGGCGGTGTAACAGCCGGTCGTGGAAACTCTCCCTATTTCCCTCGCGATTCAGTGTTTTTCCCAACATCACTCATTTCCATACACTATTGACTTGTCTTTACGAACTGGTTGTTTTTCTGGACCAATTGTTGTTTGTTCGCGCCCAGAGCGCTACTTTGGCACATCCTTGTTCAGGACCTGCGTGACGCACGTGCTGTCTGCTCACACGCTGCTATTCGGTTTCTCGTTGTTGAGTCCTTGTGATCGTATTATTGAGGTTTGTATATTGTTTATGTCATTGTTTATTGTAATAATCTAGTATCGTAGAATATCACGGATAATCGTCTTTTTGATTTCGGGATCCGTTGTGAATTTGGCTACGCATTGCTCAAACGTTCGTTACAGTTCGTTACTAATAGCCTACTTTGTGCTTTTTAAGTTTCAGTTCACTCTTTGCTTTGATGGACCCGCTGAAAGCTATCCCACTTCTCACGCGATTTGCCGCGGTCATTCTGAGGGAGTACTTTGGTGGGAAGTATTGGAGTGTAATCAATATTTTAACGGTGAGTACATTTCCAGAATGCATTCCATGGTTCTGAAGTATCATTTCTGGTACTATGGAGTATTTTTTGCTGTTTACTTCGATTTTCCATAGAATAATGTGTATTGCTGCGAGAACTGCTTCCTTAAATTCATTTGTTTGGTGATGTTGTTTTTGGTTCGATTTCAAAATGATATCACACCTGATTTTCGTTGATGATCAACGCTTCATGCCAGGAAGAAACGTCGCCTGAAAGTTGGCTACCTTTACGATAGGGGACATTCTAGGACCTCATTTTGGAAGAGCAGAAGAGTGGGCCTCCTAGCTTCCATTGCAGAAGAACAAAATGTGGATGTATCCCACATGGAACAATAAGACGAACCGTCAACTGGTGCGTCCAGAAATACATTCGCAGATGTATCAGCCACCTATATAATTCAGTGCACTTCCACATCTGAAGTCATCCAAGATGTGGGAACCATTGTGACATATCCCGATCCCCGGATATTTCTTCCAGCTCCTATGGGTATCGTCGGCTGATTTCTAATGATGATCTTGTATGCAGCAATGGAGAAGAAGTCAAAATGTCGCAGCCCTATTGTGGATCCGAAGACGTACTTGACGATACATGGTCAAACAAATGGTGTGTATATGAATGTCAGTTAAAGGTTGCTTATGGAAACTACTGCCTGAAATTTTTCGCCAGAAAACAAGAATGCTTTCAAGAGTTTAAAAATGAGCGATCTGTTTAGGGGTTTTGTTAAGTGATTTCTACAGACCCGAAGCCGAAGATATCAGCCCCATCTGTGGTGCAACAGGCTGTGATTCATATTAATTTGCCCATGGAAAATGCCATGAAGTGGCTTCGCATTTCTCAGCGAATTCATCCTGTATTGCCAACGGACCCGCGACAGTTTCTCGGCACTCCACGTCAAACACAGAAGAAAACTCTGGGCTCGGGAATATATGTCCATGTGCACATCTGCGAAGAAGTAAACACCACGGATCCCTGGACAATTTTTCTGCTTCCCGTTCGAATCTTATGTGCAGAAAATAAAACAACGCACATCAGGGCTAAACATGGTGGCAGATCAGATATTTCGCAGAACAATGGGGCCTTCTGCAGAAACAAATGTGAACCCGCCCATAAAAATGCGGGATGAAGGTTGTGCTCGGTCGGTCGCAGCACTTGGTCTCCGGGGGAAAACAACTAGTTTGGATGGCATCGTTTACGCTGCTGAACCGGCGAATAACTGCGCGCTAATTGGAGACCCTTCACTTCAAATCATGGACTTCGTGGGGGTGAATGTGCATTACCGTCCGTTCAGAGTCATTGATGACTTCTTTACCAAGCCAAATCCGTCATCCGGGTGAATTATAACCACCGGCCTCGATTGTCTAGCTCCGCGCCCTTTCCTGAACACAGGATGGGCCAGCCCAACCAACTACAGTTATTTCGTCGGTCCTGGTCAATTGGCAACTACCCGCCCCCTGCCTACCTCGTTGAACCCGGTCACCACTACTTTCTGCCATCTCACTTGCCGTTACCCATTACCTCAGCATCCAACCCCCCACCTGGCTACTTCAACCACCCCGGAAATCCCACCTCCCCAAACGACCAATTTTTTTTGACGGCACCCCCCCCAACTCAGCTTCACCCCTTCTCCACACTGCCGGCTCCCCACTTTTAACCCCTGTTTAGACTCCTTCGCTTCTATACATGACAACCCTGTCGTTATGAGTCCACTTAATGATGTTTACCACCTCGGTGGTGTTAGCCATCAACACCCGCCGATGGTTGTTCCCACTCCACACCATGACGGTACAGTTGCACTTACCTTGCTTCTCATTAACTCTCGCTCATTACTGAATAAAACCCATACTCTCCATAATATAGTACTGTCTTCCGACGTCGACGTCATTGTTGTAACCGAAACCTGGTTAAATGATTCTGTCCCATTAGACCAAATTTCCATTGCTGGTTATCAAACCTTCATGAAAAATCGTCGTCGTTGTGGAGGAGGCTGTCTAATCCAAGGGAAAAGCAGCTTGCCTACCATTCCTTTCTCTGATCCAATACTGGACTCAATTCAGGACTCAATATGGGTAACGGTTCTTCTGACCAACTCTCCACTCCATATCGGCTGCGTTTATCAACCACCCAATTCGAACATCACGGACCTCGCCCACGTAGTCAAAGCCTTTGACCACTTTGCACTATTACCCTCCTCGTCAAAACTCATTGCTGGCGATTTCAATGCACCTAATATCCGCTGGGACACCACGTCCTCACCCCAATGATTCACGCCTCGACCATACGCGCAGGGCGCTGGGTCCAGCACGTAATGACACCAACCAGAGGTAACAGCATACTAGACCTTATATTTACCATTGGCCTATCGGACGTAATGACTACCGCCCTCAACCTTTTCCCAGGCAGTGACCATAGAATGGTATCTTGCAGATTCACAGCCGGACCCGTGGACCCCATATGTAGCTCATCTCAACAGCTCCTGCACACGATCAACTGGATGAACCTCAAGCCTATGCTTCGATCCCTCAACCGGGATGACTAATTCCTACAGCACAACACTCAGCCCGCCAGTGACGTACTCTACCATAAGCTACATAGCTGCTTGTCAGCAATCACCAACATCGGGACCAACCGTTCTGAAGCCCGCGGCTCCTACCAAACAAGGCTGCAAAATAAACAAGCAAAACTGCAGAAGATCTACAATAAAACCAAAGATTTCTCCATACTATTGCAACTTCACTCTCTCTCTGTCACCATCAGTCTTCGGACTAATGAACTGCTGAGAAAGCAGGAGCTTTCGGCCTTGAATTCCTTCGACAGATCGTGCCGATTGTCCCAACTGCTGAAGAGCAGAAATCAGAGAGAGCCTACAGGGATACCCTATTTAATTTTGGGAAACAGCACGCAGATTAAATCTGCACCCGAAATCGCTGAGGCGCTCAATACCTTCTTTTCAGAGTCCATGACCACTGACGCCACTGTAAATCCGCCGCCCGTACCCCTCATAACCGAGCAAGTTCTCTCTGACATTGAAATCAGTTTGAACGATGTGACCCACCTGCTGCTGCGTGTTAGACCCTCCTCTCGCCCTGGCTATGACGGCATCCCCCCAGCACTCTTTTATCTTGGTGGAACTGACGTTGCTGCTATCTTTATGAATCTCTATAACTTATCCCTAAACATGGCATTTTTCCATCCCACTAGAAAAATTCAACCATTATTCCTATCCACAAAAAAGGTCCAGTGCATGACCTTTCAAATTATCGTCCTATCAACCATACCCCTTTAGCTGCCAGAATAATGGAGCGTTTGACTAAGCAGCTGATGTCCGACTATCTCATTTTCCATAACCTCATTCACAGCGGTCAACATGGCTTCCTAAAGTCACGTTCTTGTACCACATGTCAGTTTGATTTCTTCAACCCACTGACCACGGCAGCTGACGACGGAAAACTTATGATTATCATCTACCTCGATATGACCAAGGCATTTGACCGAGTTCCTCACTCCCGATTGTTAACAAAACTCCGGGCCTATAGTATACATGACCCTCTTTTATCATAGATCACTTCTCACCTGTCGGATCGAACCCAGGTTGTATATGCTAATGGTCATCTATCGCAACCGGTGCCTGTCACTAGTGGAGTCATACAAGGGAGTGTACTTGGTCCGCTATTTTTCTTACTCCATATTAACGACATTTTTTCGATTGTGCAACATGGCACACCTTTCCTGTTCGCCGACGACATCAAAATTGTGTATGATTTCCGTCATCAAGATTTAAGCACAGCACGGTCTGAAATAGGTAGTGATCTTGAGAAACTTGATCAATGGTGCACTTCATGGCAGATGTGCTTCTCGACATCTAAAAACTTCTACACGGCCTACAGATGTCAAGTCCCCCTCGGAACTCTGTCACTGAACCAAGTACCCATCGCCCCAAGCTCATCAGTGAAGGATCTTGGGCTTCGATACACTAACAATCTACAATTCTCGAAACATGTCTCATTTCAGACGGCCAGGGCCAGACAGATAATAGGCCTAGTTCTCAGATCATTTAAAATGAAACATAGTATCCTCCTTACATACCAATCCCTTGCTAGACCTAACCTTGAATATTGCCCTATGATCTTCTCTGGAATGTCTAAATCTGACAGAATGCGCCTGGAGAAAGTCCAGCGCACCTTTACCAAGAAGCTTATGGGATATTCCTCTCCACTGAGCTATAAAGAGCGATGCATGCTATTAAAACTTGACCCCGTATGACTTAGACATGTCAGGCTTAACTTGTGTTTTCTATACAGACTTATTCATTGCTCTGCTTTCCCTTCTACCAACTTTATACAGTTTTCCCTACCCTCGTCTTGCCCTCTGCGCCACAGAGACTTCAGTCTGACCATCCCACATTCCAGACTGGCAATAAGGTCCAACTTCTTTCTCATTAAATATTCAGAGCTTTGGAATAAGCTACCTCGGACCATTCGCAAATGTGCGTCAATAACCCAGTTCAGCCATGCCCTTAAATCACAACTTACCGTTAGTCGTATGTTATCTTTGACTAACGCCAGCATATCTGAGGATCGAGCCTATGAAAAAGACATCGAACTTTAGAACCCTAGCTTCAATCTCTCCTACCGCTTTCTGCTATCCGTCGAGCTGGCCTTCAAAAACGGGTTCAACTACCAGGATCATGGCATCATATCCCAAACCTACCATTTTCTGGCTAACGACAGAAGCTAGGCTTACCATTTATTATCCCTTTTTACGTATAACTCACATTGCCGAAGGATATAGTTTTGTCGTTTACAACTATAACTAGCTAGATGCCTGCCGGTTCTTGCTACTCACCCGCGTTCACCTACAATCACCTAACCCTTATACATCCCTGCCTCATCTAATTCACTAGTCGGTCTTCAAAACCATGTCTAGACAATTACTGCCTCCCTCGCTATATAGTACTAGGGCAGCCATGTAAAACAACTCTCCTCTAGCTGAAGGTTTTAGCCATTGATGTTTTCCCCCAGCACCAAATTGTCTAGTGGTGCTGGATCCTAAGACATTAAGTCCCACCACCCAATATTTCACTCCTTGATCCTCTCGTATTTATCCTGGCTTCCGCTCCTCTCAGCTTCCTTGCCCGGGGATCGATTTGATCTATATATACTATTATAAATCCTTACATGACTTTTGATAGAGCTTATGAGGAAAGCGTGATACTAACCAGAACCCTTGATAATCTAGGATGTGCTACATCATACACAGTAGTTGCTATCATCTAAGCGTAAACCTACCAGGTTACAATGCCTAAACATAGTAACTCTCATGCCTGAGGCCAGTGCATCAGAAGTCGTATTTGATTATATGAAATACCGCTGGAAGCATGAAAGGTAGGCTTTAAACATTCCCAGTGCTGTCTTTACTTAGTCTTCGCCTTTGTCTCTAACCAAAGACGTAGCACCTGTCAGACTCATCAACTTCCATCTAGCGGTCACCATTAATCACTCAAAGCTCAACTTCCGTCCCTACCACAGAAATCTAGCATCTTCCATGACTGGCTTTTACATTATTTGATACTTAGCCGGCAAAACTACAAACCGTCGATGGATCGTCCCGACGAATCACGTTGTTAGTGCTGCAAGTTGTACCCCAGCTTTGTGCAGACGCGTTTTGTTGAACATAAACCCCACTGGATAATCGCAGGCTGTGGTTGACTCTACCTCTCCCTGCATTTTTTGTCCCATGTAAGCGGCATGAGGGTTCCGACTTCACGGATAAGGCGAGTGTTAGCACGGCACTTCTGCAATCATTCCTGGCCGTGATGGTCTCCCTGCACTGACTTGACCACCAATAAGACATGACCACCAAAAACTAGAGATTGGCATAATAAAGTGAGAAAAATACCCTACTGTTTTGTCTTCCAGGCACACCAGCCTTGTCACTTGTGACTCATTTCTCCGGGTTGCAGTGTTGCTGCGGATCGACTGGTGCGGTTGACCTATTCCCAACGCGGCTTGTTACATACGGTCCGTGTTTCGGCCGTGGCGTGGGAGCTGTGGTCGCCCACCAGAAGCAGCTCCGCCTTCTATGACAGCCAGAAACCTGACTGTGATAAAACCATTACAAAAAAATAAAAACGCCTAAAAAATATGTGGATCATTCTTGGAGCGCCACGTGCTGGATGCCAGTGGATGTGCCGTGCTACCTCCCTACCTGAAGTAGGCCCTTGTGCCGCCTACCATGAGCATCAAATGTAGGTCTTTAGAGTTTGCTTCCCTGACGAAATTCGGACCCATCTCATTCCCATTTCTCACAGCTCTCCAAAACCAGTCCTCACACGGGGGTTTTCCTGCTTTGCAATACGATACCGACGAAAAGGACACCGCGATAACCATGCACTCGTGTCTACATCCGATTTCCTTGATCATACTCGAGCAAGTCTCAGTACGATAGCACCATCGAGTAAGAGCATAGATGAACTCACGTGACCTTCCAAGGCACGTGACCGATTGCCTCTAATGTATCACCACTGTCACCCCAATAGTTCCTTCTACTCTAAGGCTCCTCAGAAACTACCCAGTATAGAATAACCACTATGCCGGAAGAGACAGTAACAACATTGGGCTACGCTAACAGTGTGCCCGTTTCATTCGCTCACAGTCTGTTATTTCAAACCTATCTTATCGCATCACTGCCAAACTGCACTCTGCGTAAGCAAACGGTACTGAGGGTTATCATTTCTAACTGCTCTAAACCGTGAGACCCTAGGTCTTTCATTAGTATCCGAGCGGTGCCATGCCAGCGTGCAAAATCATAAATCCTGTGGGATGCATACACAGTTACCAAACTAGTGTAAGCAACTTCGTTAGCCTGCAGCAGTATAGCACAAATCCACTGCGAGCCTATTTTACTTAGAATGTGGAGTAGGTGCCGCTGACTGCTCAAATGAAAAACTTCATCCATGCCCCACTCACACAGACCTAACCAGTCCATTATTTATTGTCTTCACATATCATCATAACCCACAGCTGGAACCACGTCCAGACTGCAATCCCCCTTTATTTCAAATCTGTTGTCTCCCACTATCGCAGTCGCCAAACCGGATAACCAAGGATGCCACTTTGACACGTACGGACAGAGACTCAAGTAGAACCTACCATAGCAGCTGGGACCGAAATCAAGCCACCCGACAGGAAATACTCCCAATTGCTTATCAGATCATTCAGCTTTTTCCAAAGCAACCAATACACTTTCCATTTCATGCGAATCTTGCCAATATACCACCACACTCAGCTAATTGACCGACACATACTTTGCCCTGCTAGACGAGACATACCCGTATGATGTCGTACGTTATCAGAAATGACGCTGAATAATACTGAAGGCAAATGCGTCAACATATACATATATATATCTATATTTGTCAGTGAAACAGCATATTAACGCTCAAGTCCACGCGGAGATTTCCCATTTTATTATCCGTTACCACAGTCCACCTTTCCTCCGAACCGTAGCGGTTGGAAATGGACTCTCCACTTCTCGAGGACCCTCCAGTTGCGCTTTCTCATTTCTGAATGGTACATGTTACTGATCCTGAATCTAAACTCTCCTTTTTATGGACTGCTGTTTCTCCCACATCCACCAGTGTTCACTTTCATGAAATTGGTCTGCTTCAAAACTCATTCCGTTTATTGAACTGCGGTAAATCCGTCATTCAGGGTCTGCATTGCATTCATGGATAGCTATCCTCTTCGCATGCACTGACTTTCCCGAATACATTTCGTTACAATTTCTTTTTCTTCCTTTTCTTCTTGTTCAAAATTTACTCCGTCTGCAGAACCTCAGTAGGCCTCCGTTTCCCCAGCTTGCATCATTCTCATTCATAATGCATCCTTGACACTGCGCTAACGGCTTTTCGATATCTCCACCGCCAAGTCCTGATTCGAAACTGGTTTGAAACTGCCGCGCAAACCATTAGTAAGATGATCCATTCAAACTGTTGCTGGCTATGTCTATCTATCGCTGATACTCTCGACTTTCGTACTTAGAATTTGTGAATATTCCACCTTATTGAGTAACGTGTCACACCATGATCATGCGCTAGCGCGTGCGTCTCGACCATGGCCGAGAAATATACCATTATCATCATCATTAAAATTTACACTTGCAGGCTATCGTCTGAAGAAGTTTCCATTTGCCATGTTGGCGGCACACGTCGCCAGTGTCTACTCCAGTCCCGGGGTGAAAACCTGGTTTTCTACCTCATAATCCACAGTTGGCTTCAAGAAAGGCCATCATTTATTACTTTAGGCAATATTTTTTCAGACATTCAGCGCAGTCGAATTCACGGAGGACAACTCCGTGGCTGTTGTCAACCGGAAATGGACGGTCAATTCCGAACACTTCCAGTGGATAGCAGTTCCCTCCGCCCGTACTGATAGTATGGTGCGCCGTGGTTTGTAGCTAAAAAAACACCGTAGGGTGTCCTCAGTTAGGGTACACTAGACAATGGGTAATTTACCATTTATGATGATCATCCCCACTGAGTATCTCGAAGCTTTGAAATTGCAGTGGGTACCGGAGGAACTGTCTAAACTGCCGTCATCAGATGCAGCTGTTGCAATGGATCGTCACGGAAAGCCACCACCGTAAGTTTAACGGAATAAAATACTATCGGAACTATGCGGAAGCCTGTTGCCCTATCATACAGTAATAACGACGAAATCCTGCCGCGGACCCGCCTAAGAACGGACACCTGGTTGCCAGAACCCCCAGCTTCGGTAGTATCCGTGAGCCTGCACCGGTCATCACTACGTGCAATACAAACGGACATAGCAAAGCTAATTTCGACCAGGCGAATTGTTGATTGTCCTAATCGTGAAATGCTCTAGTCACGCTATTTGGTCTGCACCATGGACACCCACTCCTGCCATCAGTCCACAGAGAAGCATTCCAAGGCAAAAGTGGTTTATCCACCTAATAAGATTGAATCTCAGGTCGGAACAGCAAGTACATGCCGTGATATATGAAAAACACGGGGACAGCAGCTCAGCAGAGAGGATCTGTGGTAAGATACTTCAAGGAAATCTCCTATTGCAAATTAGCTCTCATACTGTCCCTAAAATCGAGGTCAGATCTATGCAGGAAACATTGAACGAATTACGGAGCGACGGTACATTTATAAAGCGCGGTATGCTCCAATCAAGGGCTCAAAACCTAACCACTTAAGGTATTCCAATCACTAATTCCGTGCGGTTGGCTCATCCTAACGAGTGACTGACGGACGAAAATAGTTACTATTTACTGGTAAGTAAAACTTGTTTAAAAACGACCGATTACAGCTCAATTTTCTTCAGAACGCCGGAGGGTCAACCATGGGAAACCGCGTCATAGAAGTCCGTCGACAGATAATGACTGCCGATTTCCTTGCGCTGTTGAAAGCTGAAGGCGCGCATGGGAAGATAGCACACATGGGTACGGAAATCTGGACATTGGTTATGGGTAAGAAATTTCGTTGTTTCATCGTTGGTTCCCAGAAGTTGTTTGCCGTTAAAGGCATCCCAATGAGACAACAAGAGAG
Source organism: Fasciola hepatica (assembly GCA_948099385.1). Classification (NCBI taxonomy): domain Eukaryota; kingdom Metazoa; phylum Platyhelminthes; class Trematoda; order Plagiorchiida; family Fasciolidae; genus Fasciola; species Fasciola hepatica. The sequence goes on from CANUEZ040000019.1 coordinate 14,288,944, forward strand.
GTCAGTCGCATTATCGGGCTTTGCTTGCAAGAGAGCAGATTGAATAGGTCCGGGGATGGTTTGACAATGTCAGAGAGGTCGCAGTGGAGACCTCAAGTCCCGTAAGCTATGCTTGCCATTTTCGTCGTTGATGGCATTTAGGAGATACAACCGAGACTTCAAAGGCTGTGAGTAGGTTGATTGGATAACAGTAAATGGTTCATCGTGACTATTTACGATGACAACCTCTTACATATTGTATACTTCATCCGTATTTCAGGGAACGGAATTATCCCAGTGGTTCAGTGAATCGCATCGTGAATGACAACGTGGATTTTTTAAAATAATCATTTACTTTTGTACAAACAACAACAATATATTTCGTATCATCTTAAAATAAGTACTGTTTCATCACATGCTAGCAATCGGGGGGTGTTCTGTAACATTCGCGTGTGAGGACAACTTTCGTAAAGTAGATAGCAGAGAATAGTGGGGGTAAATTTAGGAGGTAAGAAAGCTCAAGGTTCTATTCCTGCGATAGAGGATCCTGCGGAGATAAATCCTGACTTGCTTTGCAGTTTGACTTAAGAAAACGTGGGAATTAGTCGCTTGAGGCTTTAAACCATTGTACTAAGATATTTTGCACCAAAGAAATCAGCTGATCGCGTTAAAAATCGTAGAAAATATAAAGGAAACGAGTAAGCCGCTCTGTTTGCTTTGTTTCTAACTAGGTCCCAAACTAATCCCTGGAGTGTTTCAAACGGGATTAATTTGGGACCAGTTGGGGACTATACTGTAACTAATCTGGGGCTATTTTCCTGACCGGGTAATTGCTATGGTGCACCCCAGCTGGACATCCACTGTTCGAATATAGCATCTGCAATCCTGGTGACATCAGCTGAGGGCAGTGGTATCGCCAGACACCATTTTGTGAAGTAGTCTACCACCACAAGAACGTATTGATTCTTTCTGGGAGCTGCAGGTAATGGTCCGACAACGCCCGTCCCTGGAACGTGGTTGGAATAACCTGCCGGCTTTGCTCGTAACGGAGCACGATGTCACTTCTGTGGTGGCTTGTTCTGAATGCCTTTTATGCGGCGGTTGCAGAAGCTTATTATGTCCCGACTCTACTGGAGTCCACAAAAATCGTTGCTACGCTGTGTGGTCCACCTTGCTCCGTCCCGCTTGGTCCGGCTCGGAATGCAACTTTCCTAGCACGAGCCGCACCCTCGGCTGAGGCGCGATCATTTTGAGATCGTAATTCTCTCTTCACTGACAGTACGTCACCTCTTCTTGAATCGGCGGTCTTGGCCAAGCGAGCTAGAGATAAAGGCCCCTCAGCTACAGCCGGCTACCTCCGCCATGGTGGGTTCAGACTGGTCACTCTAACGTACGTTGTCAGTGAGAGCTCCTCCTTCTCGATTGTGCAACAACTCCTCCCCGGTTTAGCTAAGACAAATACTGGCATAGGCGGTCACATGCTCTTCGTTGTTGCGACCCGGTTATGAAAGGACTGCCCCATTCCACGTCTCACTGGCATCTTTGTCCAAGATAAAGATATCTGCTGTTTCGTTCAGGTCTGTGAATGCGGGGATCGGAGCCTCCGTCAGACATTTCTGAAGCCTTTCGGAGGCTGTCTGACACTCTGAGGCCCACAAAAATGTCATTTCCTGCTCTCTGAGTCCCCACTACAGAGGCGCGATTGGGGTGTAGTCCTTCACAAAACGGCGGTAACGTGAGGTCAATCTAATAGATAGCCTAAAGTCTGCTACATCAGTTGGAACCGGCCAGGATCCGGTGGGTTGAATCTTTTCCGGATCACTCTGAACACCAACTTGATTGATAATGTTACCTAAGTACTTAACCCTCAGCTTTAGCGATTTGCATTTCTCAAGCTTCAGCTTCAATCCGTTATTCTCCACTTCCGTAATTACCTCTTCCCGGTTAGCGACGTGTTCAACCGGTGTGCATCCATGCACGGTAACATCGTTTAAACAAACCAGACATTTTGCCGGCACGAGTTCGCCTACTACCACATTAATTAGGCTTTTGAATGTAGCAGTGACGTTAACCAACCCGAAAAGCATTGTCTGGAACTCGTGCACACCGGACGGGACACAAAAGGTGGTTTTCTCCTTGTCATCGGGGTGCACTTCCACCCGTCAGTATCCGGATGCCAAGTGGAGCACGCTGAAATGGAAAGCTGTCTTTCGCGTTCACTTGATCCCGCCGGAGATAGTCGACACACAGCCTTAGCCATCCAGACTTCTCCCTTACCAACACCATGGGTGAGGCCGAAGGAGGCAGTGAGGATGAGCTGACCCCTTCTCTCATCATTCCTTGGGTGATATAGGCCTATTAGTTTCGGTACTGAAAGGCAACTCGGCCCGGGTGCTGCTCCGCTGCAGTCCTCTTCTGTGTGTCGATACGGTGTTGTACGACTCCAGTTCGCCCTGAGGGAACTGTCTCAAAGAAATCCTTCCCTGTGAGTTGATATAATCTCTTCCAGCCGGGCGTGATCTACTGCACTCAGGAAGCGAACCCCTGGTCGATCGATAGCACTTTTTTGTCTTAATAGGTCTACCGTCCGTGTTTCGCGAATCCTTTCTGTGTCCATAGCGTGTCTGCCGCCAAGGACTTCCCACGTGGGACCGCTAACCCCGTCAGCAGCACTGACCGCTATTGTCGTGCCTGCTGGGTTCTCGGTTCTGACTTGGGATTTATTGTGTGATCCTCCCCATCTACTCTGCCGAGTGGGATACTCTGATCTCCAAAGATCAACTAGCCAACACCCAAGTCAAGGCAGCACTTATTTTTGTGCAGGAAGTCATGTCCAAGGATTAAGTCCCATGGTTTGTTGGGAGGCACAACAACTGGGTGCGTAACAGCTTGCCTCTCCATTTGGGTGGGTTATCTGACAAGAGCCGCATGTTTTGACAGGAACCCCGTACACTGCCGGAACTCTCAGTGCCGCGTATCCAACCTTCCTCGGACTGCAGACTCTTGGGTGGGTTAATCCACAAATGGCCTCCGAGTCAAGTAATGCATGGTATGGATGACCTCTTATCACAGCTTTAGTTAAAAGTGGTTTTACATGCGTTGTTTTGGAAACATAGATCATAGGGATAAGATAACTCAGCAGCTTTGACTTACTGCTAGGGTATGTGTTGACACATGGTCCATAGCCAGTCATGTCGCTCCAGCAATCAGCATGTCAGCACCTGTCCGGAATCCAGGTCAGTGCTTGTACCGGCAAATGCGCAAGTGACAAGGTAGCGGAGGGATGAGAAGCTAACGGAAACTCGTCAAGTGGTAACTTGTCATGTGACCAATCAACCAATCGGAAGGCTGGCTACTTTATTCTAGTAGGAACCGGTTAGTCTGCTCTGCGAAGTCTGGCGTCAATAATTGTTTCCTTCCATATAAACGACTTGTTTCTCAATAATAAAACGAGATGATTCGTAGGTGGAATGGAGTCCTTAATAAGGTTAGCGGGACCTAACAAGACACTCACCCTCGCGGGTGTGTTTTAGACCGGGAGCCCCACCGGTCTTGGCTTCGCCTCTGTGGATGTCGATCACTGAAATGCCGGTCGTACCGCGCCTCTCTTCCCTGCTGGGAGATGAACCTAGCGGCTACCCGGACAGCTTGTGAAAAAGACTCCGGTGGCTCTTACGGCAGTTTGGATCGGATTTTATCTTTTTGAAATTCCTTGATGAATCTTACGAGAGCCGGGGCACTTCGAAATTCTGGGGACTGATATGGAAATCCAGCCGAAGCCAAGGGAGGTTGGTGATTTACATAGTCGGTCAGGCTTTCATTGAACAGTTGTCTCCAAGTCCAAAACTCGAGCTGCGCCACGAAAACATCAGGAGCAACTCTTCCAAAGTTTCCCAGGTGACCACCGAGGGTGCCATTCAGTCGTCACCCTCCTGGAGGACAGTTTTTGAGTGTCGTCAGTAAGTTGATCGGGAATGTATCCACTCTGTTCCCCATCAGGCACTCAAGACAAAAATCGGATCATTTTGGGCTTCCATAAAGAAAGTTCTTTGTAGATACCAAAGAGTGGCAGCGGCCCTCTCGTGGGTACCTTCGAGAGGGTAGTTACTACATACGGCAATCGCTTTTGAATCACTGGTGTGTCTTCCACTAGTTTGTTTGTATTCACTCCAGGTGATAATGATGATCCCATCCCCGTCGCCGCAAACGCAACGGGCAAGGAGGATCTAGGTGAATGGGAGAGGTGGCGATCCGTCTGAAATGGAGTCGAGATGGACCCGGTGTTAGTATTTGATGAACAAACAGTGGGCCGACGCCCAACACACTGTTCTCTGGCAGCTCATACACAGGAAGAACACAGACACCAGTAGAGAGCACATAGTAGACAAAAGTTGCTTTACATCCTGGGCGCACAGAGTCCCAGGAAAAGATCGCGAATTAAGCAGAGTAAAGTAGTTCGTGGAATTCAGTCTGGGTGGCCGGTTCTCGTGGGTTGGACCCCACGGCGTTCAGACCTAGGAGGCCAGTGAAAAGGGGCAGAGTGTGAATAATATTGATACTAGGTATAAGAGAACTAGGTTTCGGCCTGAAAACAGTGGCTGCCTCCTCAGTGACCATGTTTTGCGATCCAACGAAAATCGTTTTGCTGATACGTGTCCAGTTGTCTTTTGGGCGTCTGTTATCAGATTGATTCACAGCTAGGCGGCAACCTTCGAAGATAGTTGTGGGAGACACAACAGTCTTTAGTAAACGTTTCCTGACCTCACTGTTACCCACTCAATCATCCCATTCTATCTTACCGATACCTCGCAAACATTGACAGTTGAGATCCTCAAGACGACAAACATCTTCCGCACACGGACCTCGAGTCTCACGTTTACTCGGCAAAACCGGAAGCCCCGCTGCAGAGTACACACGACATTCCAACTTCAGAGGAGCATCAGGCCGGCGTGCACCACTCGAGCCTTGGATACCGAGACTCCAAGGACGCTGATATGCGAAGCAACCCGGGCAGTGGGAACAGCACCAACTGACGGTAGCGCAAGGAACCCAACAGTTATAAGAAAAATTGGTCCCGGTGATCGGTTTCAGGACCCGAGCACCCGCCGCATCCCTCTAGGAAGCACAGGAAAATAGAGGGGGCTGTTGTGATGCTCGTGGCTTACACCAATACTACGAGCGTGGGCAACAAAAGGCCAGGGCTCAAAGCTAGGACACAGGGAGCAGATGTGATAGCATTCACGGAAACGTGGCTACGACCAGGCGAAAGGGACGGTGGCTGATCCAAAACTCCAACTCACACTTGAGGGCGGATAGGCTGAATGGTCAAACCGGAGGTTTGATAACGGCCCCCCTAGAGGATCAGTGTGACGGCATCGATAGCTCTCGACTTATCGAGCAGAATGTACAGGCGGTGGTGGTTGTAGTAGCTACTGGCAGACCAAAGGCGTCGGTTGTTTGCACGTATCGAAACCCGGGAGGGATGGTCCTGAGGACAGTGATCTGCTTGAGTTCCTCACCACGGTTGCCAATTCCGGGCGAAAGTTACTTAATATGGTCGATTTAAAGCAGCCGGAAGTAGACTGGACCTCAAAAACCGCCCCAGAAAGCACATTTGGCGAGAGCTTAATCCAATCAATCTACAGGAAAGCTCTTGTCCAACACGATAATCCAGTGACAGGATGGCGGTTTGGTCAGTCATTGTCAATCCTTGTCCTGGTTATGATCAGGGCCTCAAATGACCTAGAAAACCTGGAGGTTGTGGAACCCATAGACAAGAGTGGTTTTGAGGTACTCCAGCTTAGGTCTAACCTTCAGAAAATAAGTGGGCCAGATAAGTTTCGGAGGAACTTCCAAAAGATAGACCGAGATAGCCCGGTAGAACTAAGCTCCCGAATAGATTGGGATATGGTAAACGACTACCGTAAAGTAGAACACCAAGGGAGTTAGGTCAAGTGCAAACTGCTGGAATTAAAGGAGGCTGTCACACCACATAGAAGAGCCAAGCGTACCAAATCACCACCATGGTGGGCCAGCCGAGTGAGAAAGGCTCTAAATCAGAAGTGAAGAACATTCAAAAAGTACAGAGGTGCCAGTGGCTGCCGGCCTTCCTAAGTTTCAAGGCGGCGAGAACTAGACAATCTCAGATACGGAAACAGTGCAGGAACAACTGAGAGGAACGTATTGCGCGGAAAGCCGAAATCAATCGTAAAGCGTACTACCACGATGTTCAATCTTAGGCAGCAGTGAGAAAAGCCATAGGCGGAGTCAGGAACTCACGGGGAATGCTGGCAGTAAGTGGGCGGGAAAAGGCACAGATCCTGTCGGAAGTCTTCCAGAAGGTATATAGACAGGACCGGGTTGCTCAAGGGCCGCCCGCGACTATGAGTGGCCAGGTCCCGGAAATGGAGGATGGAGAAATCATCGCAGAAAAGGTTATGAAAGGCTCGAAAAGGCTGGATGCATCCAAGGCGGCGGGGCCCGATGGCATTCATTCAGCAATACCGAGGTCACTAGCGTCAATCCTGGCTGGACCAATAGCTTGGCTGTTTACTGCATCACTAGACAAGAGTGTGCCCCCTAAAGACTAACTTGTATCGATCATCACACTCGTTTATAGGGGTGGAGACAGAGACAGATGTGCTCATTACAGGCCGATCAACTTGACGTCGGCAGTGCTTAAAACTATCAAGAGAATACAATGAGAGAGAATGGAGGGGCATTTAGGGAGGAATGAGCTGGTGACTACCAATCAACATGGGTTCTGGCACGGGCGCTCTTGTCTCCCCAGCTCAATATGTTTCTTGGATTAGGTAACCAGCTGAGTGGAGGTGAGGGCTGGGTGCCTGATGGGGGCCAGAGACGAAGGACACCCCGAGGGAATGGCAGTCCCCGAACTCAGATATTATTCGCCCATCAGAACTCTCATGAGTCTTGTTGCCCATAGCCATATAAACGCGAGTGAAATTGAAATAAGCTACGAGTGTGAATGAATTGAGCATTCGGTGCAGATTGCTCCCCAGTGAATTGGTAAGAGTGTCAGGGTTGGGGAGGGATCTGGACGGGTAGGTAAATATCGAATCTTTTAGACATTGGCACAGCAACCCCTACGAATAAAGGCGAACCTGTGGTCCACGGGGAGGTTTTACGAGCAGAATTCAAGTCACATCTCATCCAGGCACGAAACCAGACAAAGCTCCAGCTGTGCTTTTATATGAAGTCCGCTGTAACTTGATGGATATTGTAACTAGCGCCAGTCTATTAGAGCCAGACGATGTGGTGGAAGTCGTATACTGTCTGCACAGAGAGTACTGAAAAAATGGTGAAAATACAGGGGAGAGGGTAATTTTTAGGGGGGAAAACCAATGTTCTTGTCGGCTTTGGATAGGAAAAGGAACCTCCCTTTCGTGGTACGCGTATTCCTCTGAAAGGAGACACAGCGTCAGCCCAGTGACATGATAATAAAATGGGATTTTTTGGTTTTTCCGGTTCAGAGCTTTCTGTATTTATAAAACGAGAGATTTTACTGGACAGGCCGGAAAGCATTAGTTCCAGAATTTTATTCTGAGCTATGTCTCTAAACGTCCCTGACTACTGGTGACCATCACACTTTGGGCACCAACCAGAAAGTCGAGGAGCTCCCATCACAGCCGGTGATAACAGAAGATTTTTCATAAACGAAGAAAATGAGCCAAGTTATAACCTGACTGCCACGTCAAATTTTCATGTCTAACTTAGCACCTGCGAACAGAGCAATTATGTTCAGATGACGGTCGGGCAAACTCCAGCGTTTTGGAGCCATCATGGGCTACGTACAGCCCTCATTGTGACGACTGAGTGGCTATCTTCATCGGTAATCCTTAGATGTTCTCATCGGAGGCAGTCAATTTTTCTTAGACATCGTCTGTTAAACACAGAAAGTGGCTGAACATCCCTTAATGTCTCTCAGCTGTAAAGTAGAACCATTAACAGCGGGATGGAATACTGGTCTTGCAATAAGACTTCATGTTCACGACCGTTCAGTTTAGACAATTATTACCCATGCACTGTGTACCGTAGCTTTGGTTGCCTCTCCCATATGCAACCTCAAAAGGAAATGAATGAAAAAGAATAGAGTATGGGGTAGGGGAAAATTTGCCGTTCCACCGTGGCTCCATCGTTACTGGATGAATAAACCACATATACCTTACCTTCAACAAAGGATGGAAAACCAAGCACTGGATGAGGCTGGTTCCATGGGTGTTATTGGATTGGTTTACGACCAAAATACAATTGTTGATTTCCCCATACAAAACCAGGCCCGGAAGAAGCACGAGAGCAACAAGCGCATTATATAAACTTAAAGGTGTGGGACAATGGAAAGGATACAACTTCCAACGAAAAATGAAGCCTCCCATGAAATTCCTTTGCTTTTCTATGAGGCTACGTGGAATAGATTCGTTATTGTGAGATGCTGTGCACTTATGAGGGCCGCTTTAAGGGAACCGATAAGATAAGGGGAAAAAATCGGTCAACCAGAGCTCAGTAATTGTAGAATCAGCAAGCAACATAGAATGATATAGATTGAGATCGCCATTTCTGCCCCAGGGAGCGTGATTCAAGCAACAGGCCAGTACAAGCAAATTGTGACGGTCATCAGGAATGCATGAACAGTTCTACAAGAGACTTTAAGTGTGTGCGCTGGCTCCGGGAAAAAGTACGCAGAAAGTTAACGCGACCTTCAAATAAATGTAAAAATATAACGCCGGCTTGAAATCGAGCATGGTTACAACGTAGAAACAAAAAAACAATATAAAGGAGGGCGAAAAGAACGCAGTAAAGGAAGCAGTTGGTAAAGTCAACAGTCCATGAATTTTTCTTTCTCACTGAAAGCTTTTCGACTTGTTTTCTCGATCAAACCCCACTGTTTTGTTTGAATGGTAGCCACGTTCATCTCTCCTCTGTAGTTTGAATGGGGTTCAAGCCCACAGTTTAAAGCTTTTTAGAGAACATCACTCCCACTCAGCAGAATCGTCTCAAAGCAGCGCTGAAGCCGATGGGTTTTCGGCCGGTGTTCGACTGGTTTCAGGAAGGCTTTGAAGCCATTTTCGGCAGGTTCCGTTCGGCCTGTGCTGTCATGACGACCAGCTTTTGAGCAGTTTCCGGGAAGTTTACAACCAATCGTGAAAAATAGCTGGTACGTTCTACTATTTTCTCCCATTTCCTCCAAATTACTCCCTCATTTACTGCGTTACTTCATTATCAGAAGGGAATCATCTCCGCATTTTCTTTTTAACCCCGCATTCTTGGGGTGCACAAGAAACCACATACAAAATAGGGGCCGAAGGAAATATATTTAAAAAGAGGTAGAAAAGCGTACAGTTGTGATCATTTTGTACAGGATCGTCTTGTTCTCTCAATTTACCGTCGAACTATGGACGGGAAATATGCGGACAATTTCGTCTTGAATAATGTATTGCCTGAATTAAAAATTTCTGTTTAACACGAACCCAAATACTTACGGGCAACTTTCTCGCTTTTCATACCGTGACTGGCAAGACGATACCAACGAAGTTCATCACTGTGTCGGTGTTAACGCTCTGGTAGTAAAACCTCGCCGTTTTTTCTCCCAGCAGCCTCCAATGCCTGGCACTAGCAAGCAACCACTGAAAGTACCCTTAAACTCTACTGTCCGACTAATCTCTTAAGAAGGGATTTTCGTACAAGGCGTCTATGCTGGCGTATATATGTGCAGAGGCCAGCTTGTTTTTGCTGGCGCTGATAATACTTAGTTATGTTAGGGGCTTTCCGGCTGCGCTGATGGTCTAGCAGCACTTTATGAACAGACCCTTTGGAAAGAAAACCTAGGATTAACGTTTTTGCTTCAGTCAGAAGCCTTTTGTTAAGTCGGTCTAGAGGAAATTTTTACCTGGAAAGCCATTATGAATGAGAAAATATATTACAGGGCGTCCACATTTGTACACTTGTTATGAATTTTTCAGCTGCATTAGGCCATTGCACCTGTACAGTTAAATAACTTTATCACATGGGACAACGCACTCGTTACGTCCAGTAAAACCTGAAAATATTTATTAGAGATTATGTACAATCTCCGGATGTCCCGAATTACGTACTCAAGACCAAAGGACTGTTGATAATGGCTTCTAGCAAAGAATGCGGTTTGGATGATACTGATCCTTTCAGACAAACGTTCCACAGAAGTGTAATGCAATGCACGGCCGCATTTCCACATTTTTTATATTTTAATAGCAATTTTGCCATTTCCGTGTGAAATATATAGTTTATCCTCTGGTGCAAATATTTTCAAGCAAACTGACTAACAGCCGGCCGAAAACTGACGTTACGAAAGGGTCGTGTACCACAAGGTTAGGTTATGCAAAAATATAGGCGTGCTTTACGCGAATATGCGGAGTACACTTCTTAATTATTAGTGCAAATGTTCTTTCACTGTCAAATACCCGGTCCATTTTTACCGAAAATTAAACTGCCATGAAATTTAATTTATTGACAAAGTGTCTCTTTACCTATAGATTACACACATATTTGAGCTTTAAGTTGCTCACGGCACTCTGCTTGAGGTGCTGCTTGGTGAGCATTGTGACTACAACCTTGATTATTTCATGTGTTCGGAGCTTGTCAACTGGGAATTGCTGACCAGATGAATAAACACACAACACAAGAAAACCTACTGAAGCTTGGAATACCTCACGCCGCTCGATCGCTATCCTTTTGGGCAGCGTCTTACGGTTCATCCACAAATGTGACCAAGTTGACTTTGCGACTGCGTATTGAAAAAAAACGTTTTACATCATGGTTTCTCGACTAGAAAAGTGAGAATAATCCGTAGAATGTGTATTGGACTTTTATTCGAGTTAACTCCATATCAGTACATAATTGGCCTTGTCCATGGTTTTATTCTTTCACTTCCCTTGGTTATCGTTGCTTCTTCCGCTGGTGCGCAGACAGCAGAAGGGGACACCCGACCGCCACCTGAGAGCTCCCTAGAAGACGCGCAAACAAAATCACTCCAGTTCGTCCGAAAACACAAAATCGATAGAAACACCTGATAGTTAACCATAAATGTTAAACCTTCATCTTGGAGGTATATAATGAGGGATATTTTGGAATATTTGGTTGTTTAGTCCCTACCGTATTTGGACACACAAACCTCCCTCTTTATAAACACATGGAGATCTCAAAGCCCATGGTCTGTCAAAAAAATTAATTGCTGTCGTAAATAATTACTTCCATGGCAGGCTTATTGTGTATAGCTGTTATAGGTATGCCGATTTTGAATGAACTTATCTCTTGGCTGCCAGCTTCAAGCTGTACTCTTTCGATGCTGCTCAGAGGTTTTCATTTGGCGCCCGACTGCTCTTGGTTGAAGTCTGGACTTGTTTTATGGAGGGAGATTCTGTCTCATCGTCTTCTTAATGGAAGACATGACTGACAATGATTTATTGCAGCTTTTGTTATGAGACGTACGCGTCCTTATAAATGAACACCTGTAAAGAGAAAACATGCCTTCTTGGCGCCATGTAATGTAAATTACATTTCAGCCTATATTTCACCCGAACATGGCCCAAACGGCAGGGCACCTGTCCTAGAGAATTAGAGGACGCTGTCCAGGATGTGTACAGTATGGAGAAATAGGAACATGAGGAGTGCTATTCCCAGAAATCTGGTGGACCAAGATCATCAAATAGACAGATTTGGCGTGCCGAAGCTCTTATGGGTTGCCCCGAATCCCCACAAACATATCCGCCTGCACCGGCCGGCCACGGCAAAAGCGACTAGCATTCACCATCCTCCATGTGTTATGTATACGTGGAGAAAGTTTGTCCAAGCTCCACAATTACCCCGGCAGCAGATGGACCGCCCTACCCCAGTGACTCAGCTCGAAGCCATGTGATGGTCATGGACTATTCGCGTGGATCGGTACGTCGATCTAACTCAAACCCAGTCTCTCAAACAATGTCCACTTCGAATGACCCTTGACCCTTTAAAGGCAACCGTTTCGTGTGATTTGTAAAGAATGGTGAAAGAGTCACTGAAAACGATTGTTTTTCTCCGAAATGGTGTTCTGATGTCACAGTATGCATGTTCCGGAGCTGGTTTGTGTTTGCTCAAAGTGGCTTACGGATGAGGTGGTTTCTCCATTACCACCCGTGAGTTTAAACTACTGTGATTACTGGAAACGGGGATTTAAAGCCAATAAGAGGAAAAACTCATATACGCAAATACGAAGGAATAAAGGTGGCCCAAGGACTTACCAGCGTCCTTCATAGAACTAATTTGCTGTTCGGGCTCTAGATTTGAGGTCCATGTTAAGTTAAGTTAGGACATGCACCCGTGCGGAGTTTATGGCACATAATCCCCAGTCCGTGAAACGATGATGACTTTGCTCGGCAGCGCGCAGCGGACCTGAAATGCTGGATTGGAGTAGAGTGTTTATTTCCAGAGCCTCCGCACCACTACCCAATTTGCCAGCCTTCGTCTTTAAAGAATGTAAGTCTGCTACGGTGAAGGTCTGTTGAACCTACTCTGGGCGTGAGGACACACTTCCTAAGAGTTGTGGAAAGTTTCTACCGACTCTCTGAGGTTTGACTTCTGATCAGGATTTGAACGTCTATTCTTTGCGTGCCATGGCCACGGAACAAATGAAGTCTACGAATTAACTGCAGACAAAGATGTGCAACTTTTTACTGAGCTTTCGCTGCTCCAACCACGACGGAGTCTCAATAGTTGTTATTCTGGTACCTGAGTTGTCAGCAAACAGCGAAAATAAATTAGTTACCTAGTGAAGGCCAGCTGAGGACCTCCATTATGGAAGCAGCCAAACCTAATTCAGTAATAAGAGAAACATTTCGGAGATGCACAAGTATAAGTACGCCGCAGACATTCTGCGCTCAGGCTTGCGTAAACGTAAAATTACTTGAAACCGTCGTTGAAAACTGAGCAAATCATCCTCGCAACTCTTGTAACAAGCGCTTTTGTCAAGAACCGTACGAAAATAGTTCCAACTTGTCAGCGTATGCTTTGCACGTAGTGGCAGTACCCAGACAGGGTGATCTTCACCCGGATGCCCCCCGGCCGTCACCGGAGCATCCACTTTGAAAAGAAAAAAGACGCTCGCGTGAAGATCGGGGAAGTTCGGGTGACCGTTAGGTGGCGGCCGCCAAAAGTGGTTAAGACCGACTCTTTCGTTACTAAAATTTATTTAGTTTCAAATTATACCTAGCGTACCTGAATATGTGTATTTTTTAGTCAGTTTTCCATTCTTATCTCTCCACCATTGCTCTGAGCTGGCCTAGTAGCCATATTGTTGCCTCTCTTTCAGTTATTTTCAGATTTCGCCGGTTTTATCTCAAATCCCTGCTTTGGCACGTGGATATATAATGATATTATTAATAATATATTTCGAAGACCCCCGGGGCATGCCAGGAGCATGATCAACTTTTTACAAGTGATGGAATGGACGGAAAAAATTCTTGAAAATGTAGAAGTTTGCATGACAGAAGTGGGATAAATGAGGCTAAGAAGGGGGAGCAAGTTGGGATTGAGGTATGGCAAGTGTATGCACACCAAAGAAAATGTAGCCAGTTTAAATTCATTACACTATTACCCACCCACTGTGTTCCATATGGTAACCAAGTAGTTATTGACCCCTGCACTATGGCCAAGAATGGCCTCCTTAAACCTGCCAGAAACAATCTTATTAGGGGGTCAGCCAAATTGCGCATCCAATGATGGATGCATTATTTGCCATTTAATGACAAACCATGCAAGCAGTAGGACTGACGCCTCATATCCGTAAGAAAATGAAAGCAACGGAAAAGGAAGTGTGCTCCCGGATAAGTAACAGCAAATCCATTGTACTGTGCTAAGTTTCGATCTAATTTAATGGTCTTCACGTTGACTGTACTCGGTAATCTGGCTCTCATTTCTGTGGTTGCACGCAGATAGCTTGCACTGCTCTCGTCAGGGAGCAGGGCGTAGAATACTGAACGGCCTAGGCCAACATGCAGTGTCAAAGAAGGCAGCCGCCGCAGTTTAGCTGGTGGGTAGCATCCGCTAGAAGTACCTCACTACATTTATCCGCCAGAATCTTTGCTGTCTGTCGGATATGAAACGCGAACCTCACTAAGCCTTCCCGCGATATGGTTCGTAAATAACCCTTGCCAGTCATTGGTTGTTGAACATTCAGAACATCACTCCGGCTATCTACAGCATTCGCCTTGGCCCTCATTTAGTAAATATCCCTTACGGTGAGCAATCGGTTGAACTTTTGGCGAGTATATTTTCACATTTCACTGGATCTACGGAAAGTACCCATCAGTTCTGACATGTAGGACCCTTTCTCAGGAGTCAAAAGCCTGTTACGGTGGTAGAACCTATCGCTGACTAGATGGGAATCGTTGTTATGCTGCAGACGTTGGTCGACTATTTGTATTGCATTCCGATGGCACGGATCATCACGAAGGCCGGGCATCGAGTATTCCTATATCTGAAAAGTTAAGATAGAGTTACTGTGCGGGGCATGCTTGATGGCTGTCCTATTTCTGCCTCAATTGTGAAAGCAGCAATACTTAACTCTGTAGTATGAGGTCTGTTTTGGCAGCTCACCCGGATGCGTGATAAGCCAGTTCTTATCTCTCATACTCTCACAAGCCGAAAAACTTCCTCGAACCCTGAGAACTATTTATAGGTATCCTTTACATGTCTTGAGAAACTCCCAGAGTCATCAACGAGAACACGTGCGACGGCCATGACAGCCAACAGGCCTGAGCGGTAACAGCCCTGCACAACCTCTATATACTAAGTAGTGGTTAACTTAAACAAAAGCCGTCGTAAAAGTAAGAACTTCATTCCTATTTTCAGCAAGAATGACTTCATCGACTCAAACCATTTAGTTCAATATTCACGAAAAACGCCAGTTTGGCTCTCACTAGGGTTGGACCACAAGACACTATCTCAGGTAGGGGGTCTGAGTGGTCCGAGTGGGGACATCTGAAAGCTGACAGATATGTACGAGAAAGTCCAGAAATCGGCATAAAATACTGCTGTAGCGGGAGATAATGGGGAAAAAGTGAGATGCAATCCCGGGGATTAGATAGCAGTGAAACATTGATACTCTGCAATAGGTGGTTGGCGAACAGGGCGCAAAACTCATTGTACAACAGGGAGCTGGCAATGTAAGACTTAAAGGGTTGATAGGATAGAAAAATGGCTCATAAGAATTGCACATGGTAGATGTGAGACACAGATGTAGAAGGAATGGATGCATATCATGGCGGTCAGCGGGATGATAGCGAGAGATGGTCTGTGAGGAACTGCAGGATACAGAGCGAATGCATATATACATATGTGCGCTTGTTTATATATATATATATATAAATATATATATATATATATACATAAGAGGAGCCGAAACAACAGCAATGGAGTCCCAGAGAGAAATTATCAGTTATTAGGAGGGGCAGGTTAGTTTAGGTTGAATGTTTTTAGAAATAATTTTGGAATATATTGGTGAATTATCTTCATGACAGGTGAACTCCGCGGATCAACAGAAGGAGTGGAGAATGCGGAAGCACAGAAAAGATGACAACTGAGGAGCAGCCCAAAAAAGGGAGATGAAGGGAAGTATGGAAGAGAACAGGTAAGAATGGATCTAATAATCTGATTGATGTAGGTGAGACATGTGGTGTCAGTCAAGAATGGGAGAAGCAATAATAGATGGGCTTACATTATTCAGCAGGAAGATGGTGGCGATGGAGATGGCTAAGCAGCGCAGAGCGATTGTGCATACAGAGTGGAGAAAGTTACCTGGGAGGTGAAACTGCCCGTGGTGCAAGATGCAGCAGCTGTGACGGCAAACAGCGTGGGAGAAGAACGATCAAAAGGGGTACCGGAGGGCAACGGCAGATCACACGGACGAAAGCTGTGAGTGAGAACCATGGCGAAACAATGATTTTACATTAGGTGGCACGTGAAAAAGTAGAACGGTCCAAGGGACAAGCAGAAAATGCCTGTAACAGTCAATAGAGGAAACGGGAGATGGGAGCACTGGCCGAAAAAGACAGGTGAGGCGTAAACAGTAAGATCATCTTATTCCAAGTGGAACACGAAAACGGCCGAGAAGGAAGGAGCACCGGGACAAGTAAACCGGTGGAAGAACATAGCGCATAAACAATGGATGCGCGTCGGAGTCGGGGATATGGAACATGGGAGCCGTGTGCCTGCAGGCAATTGTACAAATGGATGCAACTGGACAATAATAATCGGAGCGCTGCCGAGTGGAAGGATCCACAGAGGAATCGTGGAGTCCGGCAAGGAAAATAGATTGGTGGTAGTTGGATAATAAATGTGGCTGTGAGTGATGCAGAATTTGGAACGGCTGTTTTGATATGGGAATTAGCCACGGGTGCGCGTGGCACTGATGTTTAATGGCATTAAGCATGATGAGGGAGAACGAAGAAGGGTTTGACAAAACGGTAGGTAGCGCGGCGTACGGAAGCAACCAATGAGCTTTATGGCATGGGGTGATGACAAATGAGTAAATGCTGCTAGCCGGCAAAGCCAACGTGGGTGAAGAAAGAAAAATTGGCGGTCGTCGGCAGAGTAAAGTGGGTAGAAAGATAATGACATGCAATGAGAAGTGACACAGTGAGGGTTGATAGGAGTAAGGACAGAATGAGTAGGTTTGCATACCGTGGAAGAAAGCCATACATGTAAGTGATAAGAGTGATGGCAAGAGTGATAGGTGGGAGTAAAAAGGCGAACAAGGATGGTTGGAGCATGCGATCTGCAGCTGACCGCAATGAAGCGTGCGATCCGCAACCGGGGCTAGTGGGTGGGACTGGCCGTACGCCGGACACTCAGTCCGAATAACGCTCTGAAATAAACACAGAAGGTGTGGTCTACCAGCCTATTTGAGCTCGCACATTGTTGCAGACGGTCGGCAAGCCCGATGTGCGCCGGCCAAAGCGGTGGATCTGACCGTGCCCCCGCACCTTTGGGAGTGGCACTAATGTTCTTTGATGGTTATGCACGTGGAGCGTGGTTCAACTACGAAAGTATAAGATAAAAGATCCGCAATCAGACGGACAGGTTGCGTGGGGTTTCAGAGAAAGGGGCCAAAGATTAGTGATGGACCAAACAGTGGCCTTATCCAGGCACGTATACCAACGTTGAGTGCGAAATGCATGTGAGGAGAGAACTGGAAAGGGAGAGTAGATGAAAAAGAGCAGACAAGGTATGCCCTAACAGTGACTTAACTGTTAATGGAGGCACACAAAAACTAATAAAGGATGAGGCATAGGAGTGACAGACTACGGAAGAAGGTGGAAGCAAAAAGCAATGAAAATAATGGCATTTCAATTTCGTTTGTTCATTACGGGAATCACCATAGCTAGTTAAATGTCGAGAACTCAGTCAGATTGATGGAACTGTCTATCTTTGATTGTGCCCTCAATTGGAGGGAGCAGGGTTGGAGAAAGAGTTGGTCTTATAAGTTGAGGCCCCTCCTGTAAGCTATATCTTCTGCCATGCTCATATTAGACAGTTGGAGTGCCCGGGTGAAGCTGAGATATGGGATGAGTGCCGACAGAAATCGGGACTCAGTTTGTGAACTCGAGGGGCGGTGGGCAACTTGTTTCCGAACTTGGAGTTGACAAGAAGGAAGAAACGTGACCGTGTGGCCGATTTAGCTATACTGGAAGGGACGGTACAAGGCCTACGCAGAAGTGAGTTAGGGGTTTCACAGGAGAAGCTGACTGGGTTGAAGGAAGAAGACCGGTTATGGAGCGGGTTACACAAGAAGACTAAGTTGAGTCTTAAGCAGTGGAGCCAGAGTGGGTCATGATTCAAATGTGGGCATCGTTCTCTGTAGCTGAAAGTCGTGGACCAACCGGATAGTTGTTTGGTAAAAATTCTTTGTATGATTCCAATCGCAACTCTGCCGAACTTTGTCGTGTTAGACAATGTTAATGGACAGTATTCAAGCTAAGGCCTGGTGTAGGATTTGTAGATGCTGATGACACTGTCCCGGGGACAAAAGGAGCGAAAGATGATGGCCACACGTCCTCTAGCCTTGGCCGCTTGGATGACGGTGTGCTCAGAAAAGCTGAGAAAACGGGAATAGTTGAGGCGCAATTCGCGGATGGTGGATTGACTGGCTACTGGAGACCCACTAGGAGTCAAGAATCCAGGGAGCAATTGGAATTCGCAGGTTGGAACCTCGTAATTATCAGCGGTACAGCTCATCGTCCAGAGGTGACACCAGCCGCCAAGTGCGGAGAGGCCAGCGGAAATGTAGCAAGGAGTAAGGGGAGTATCATTAAGATTGAAAGAGTAGACTATTTTTATATCATATGCAAACAACAAAAGCGTGCCGTGGTGTACTAGATCCAATGCGCCGTTATCGTACATCAGAAATAGCAGCAGACCCAGTAGGCTGCCCAGTATAAAGCCGCTTGTAATAGGCTTCGGTTTAGAAGTATGTCCATTGGTGAGGACAGCTTGCGGACGATGAGCGAAATAAGATTTCAGCCAAGAAAGCAGCAGGTAAGCAAAGCCGAAAGAACGCAACTTGGCAATGAGATGTGGATGTGGAACACGGTCGAAAGCCTTCGACAGATCCAGGTAGACTATTATTAATGCTTACCCGCTATCTCCTGCCTTAGTGACTATGTTGAGGAAGTCAGAGTGACATGTGGTGCGTGACTGCGATTCGAGGAACCCGTGTTGCCTATCGCTAAGAAGGTTTGGAGCGAGAAGATGGGCAGTAATGCCACCTTCGATAATCGTTTCCATTATTCTGGAAATGAAATGGGTATGGTTGATGGGACGGTAATTAGCGAGTTCGTGGACAGGTCCTTTTTTGTGTCGTGGAATGGCGACTGAAAGCTTACAGTTCGACGGTATCAAACTGGCTCTGAGTGGCGGAGTGAATAAGTTTGGTAATAAAAATGGAAGTTCCGATCCACCGGTAATGATTGCTGCTGGGGGTTACTCGTCTGGTCCGGGATGGGAAGATGCTTTATAGCGTGAAATGAGCCCAGAACTAATTTAAGCCTTTTTCTTGCCCACCTAGTAATACGAGTCACGAATTGCTGTTTCACGTAAAGCCTCCCGGGTCCGATAGGATTCGTCAGAATTTCTTTCCGCTCAAAGTCAGGATATTTGAAATGATGAACTCATTCCTTTGCTCTACAAACCACTCTGACGATCTATTTTGAAAATCCTCTTTACTGGTATTACCAACTGGTGATTTTCTTGATGTTTCACTCCAATTTCTATCGGCATTTCCGGCCAGATAATAACCCTTCTTCCCTTGTCTGCCAGCTTCACCGCAAATTGCCTATCTCAGTGAACTAAAGTAGGCTTTCACCAATCATTGCCCGCGTCATCCTCATGCACATGCACATTATGCACTTCCTGACGGCACTCCTTTCATTATTTCCACGTTCCACTATTTTTCGACTTACCCGATACCGATTCCGAAACCGATTCGTATCTACCATGCAACTTCATGTCACTTCCCTTCATTCAAACACCACCCGTATTTACTTCCCGGTTGGTGTGGTCTTCTTCTGTTCCACTTGGAACTTGTGAGCGTTTTATCACACCAGGTAATGTTCTCCACTATGATCATGCATTTACGGGTGCTTGTCCACCACGGTTGAGAAGTATAGCATTATGATCGTGAGTTTGGTTATGCACTGGTGCCTCCCAGGTTTCTTCGAAGGTTTCGGATTGACAGAGCAGAGCTGCCGTACACTGGGTTATTGGGAAATGTTCGACTTGCGGCGGGGGGGGGGGGGGGGTGGCAGCTTTGCCGAACTGCCAAAAATGGCCGCCTAATAGAGGGAAAGCACCTGCTTCACAGAGCTTGCGTTTGATCATCTTGGTGTCGGTTACTTTGGACCCACGTGTGTTGAGAGTGGATCAGTGAAAGGAAGCAACATGATCACTTGTCCAAGTGCCTAAACATTGAGGCATTTCGTATCGAAGTAACGCGATCGCTCACCATGGGTCTCCTCATCTAGGCTGTAATTAGGTTTATGACCAAGAAAATGTAATCAAAGGTGATATGTGACAAAAATAGTAGAAATTTTAAAGGAGCGCACAAAGCAGTAAATCTCAGTCCCGGGAGATCCCACAAAAAGAGCTAGTAGTCTTTCGTTGAAGCTTGAAGTAGAGTGGCTTTTTGGACAATCTGACGCCTGTCACCAAAGAGACCTTCGGGGGGGATGATGTAGCGTGTCCGAAGAATGTTACTAGCAAGGCCCATGATCTGCGCATGATGGACGAAACCCTTTTGAATGTTTTCGCTGAGGGTGAAAGACTAATCAAGATCAACCCTTGCATCCGCAGACATGGAATCCCAGGGATTCAAGGGCATTGAAGCCCAACAAGGCCGAAAGGTGGTGGAGTGCACCGAATTCCTTCGGTCGTGTTCAAGTTTATGGCCGCCGAATCAAGTTTTGGCAGAAAACATTTCAAAACGACATAATGCGCTGTAATTGTCACCGTCACAAGAAACACATAGGTGGCCTACTGCAAAGCCAAACCCAGAGAAGAGTGACTTGGTATTTGAGATTGTGCTTGTTTTTTCCATAAATCTGCTCTTAAGGAAAGTTGCCGGTGTGGTTTATCCTGATAGCAGCAATTCGGTTAAAGAATTATTGGTACCCACATTTGGCGGGGGATGTACACGAGATTTTTGCAAGAAACGTTTGCCGGAAGGAGTGGCTAGTTGGACAAAACACACGTTCAGCTCGTTTATATATATCCTGGCAAGTGTCGATCACGGGCGCAATCAGGTTGATATTTTTACAGCGTATTGGTTCAATCACCTCAGGTTACTTAGTTACCTGCAATGCAACGTTAGCGACGGTGTAAACTTTGCTGTGTTTGTGGCTGAGTCAATATTATTTGTGAGGCAAAATCGGTTGTGGCATTTGGTTGGTGCACAGCACAACCGTAGCTCCCCTTCCCAGTCGGTGTTCAGGTATGTCCAGGTTGGGTGCCTGATGCCACAGTTACGACATGGCAGGCTAGTTCAGTATTTGCAACCGTGTGGTTGTGTGTCCCTCCTAGGAATCCATCAAAAGACAGATATGTTTTGTGGTATGTCAGCCCCACCTGTGCTTTCACGTGCGGTCGAAGTCCCAGCCCAATTGTAGTGTGACGGTGATCGGTAAATCCAACATATTGCAGCACCTCCGTCATATGCGATACGTGATCCGCCGTTACTTGGGACGGTTTATTTCTCTCACCCAACGGCGCTGCCTATGGGAACCACAGCGAAACGGATTTTTGGCAACCTGAGAGTGTCACACTCCTGATACAAGTGAGTGTTTGGAGATGCTTAACTGTTTTAATCCGCAAGCGTGTTCCCTTCCGTGATCACTGATGGAAGGAGAGAAGGGTTGGGTGGTGCACTAACAGATCATATGAAGTGTTTACCATTGCGCTGACGGATCGGTGTAAGTACCACCGCAAGTACTGAAAGTTACCAATCGTAAATTAATTTACAACGAATGAAGTTTAGTTCAGCCGCTGACCATGCAAAGGATGACAGAGTTTAGTGGGATTCATCTCATTGAACTATTGGTCATCGGTGGGCCATTATTATTACTAAATCTACAAAGTGTAGTATACAGCTATTTAAGTAAGCCGATGTGCCTACCGCCGAAAAGTAGTACGGCTGCTGAAGCGCCGTGATAAATGATCTCTTCTGGACGAGTGAGTGAATGACATCTACATTCCTTTAGTCCTTTCCTTGTTCTTGCTTCACTTATCAATTCCGTCCAAAATTCCTGTCGAGGTCGGCCATTGCAACCTTCGGTTTTGCTTCGCTGAGCACGAGGTCCGTTGCCTCATTACTTTTCGTTGGTTTGCGGTTTGGCGGGACCGGTTTCTGTGGTCATCTTGAAGGGCTATTCTTCATTGCCGGCTTGAGGTGAGGCATCATCAAGTAGGTTTCGTGTACATATCTTTCTACTTGTAAATTATCACTATTGATACCGCATAATTTCGGACACGAACAATACAACAACGTTTAATAAATCGGTGTTCCGTTTTGTAGATCCGTTCGATTTGACCTGCCATTTGACAAATCTCGTTCGTGCGCATGCAGACCACCATGATTGGAGTGCCTTACCGCCTATGTAGAACTGTGCCAATATTGGGGGTTTTATAAGTCGTACACAGCCTCCGATACTTGGACATTTCAAGGGTCTTGTAGGGTCATGAAGCCCAAGAAATATCTGAGGCATGAGTGCTACTTACCTGAAGCGCATACTCAAGCTTAGCTAGAGTGCCCTGTCAAAAAACTGGATGGATTAATTTGCTAAAAGAAACTACTGAACTTGTTTTGTCATGAAATGCGGACCGTTACGCACGACCTTTGGATATGAATCTGGTACTCCATCGGACAGCCACAGGCCGACTGTTTTAAGTGAAACAGGACAAATTGAGTTAGAATCAATCATAATCCCATTCACAAGCAGATTATTGGCATGGTCCACGGGACGTTTGCAACAAAAATTACTCAAAACTTTGAGATAACACAGGAAGTCAATACCAAATATAGAGTTACGAGCCTTTGCAATCAAGAAAATCCAACAAAAGTGCACGGGGGACCAAAATCTAGCTTCTCCTAAGTTTGCCCATCAGTCAGCGCAGAGGTGCTACTCAAGGCAACCAAGCTACAAAAAAGGCGTCTTTTCAAAGCTTGAACTGAAGTTGGGGGCGCATTCACCTAAGCATTTGTATCTACTCGGTAGCTTGTCTCTGAGTTACAAACGGAAACGTAAATTAAATCATTACACTGGCCAATAGAGTCCATCGCAGCCAAGCACTGGCTTTCTTGTTGTCCCGATTAGCTGGAGCTACTGAAGCAGATGGGATGCAGCAATGAATCTTGGAAAGATACCTTTGATGATAAAAGCACAGAGCATCAACCGATGATCTCTGAATCGGAATCTTCATACCTAAGTTGCCGGGTGATCTATTCTGGCAAAACTTTTGTAAAGTGATGCCCGGGTTGCATATCTAGCTGGAGACAGTGACCGCCCCTACATTTTTGTCAACATAGTAAACAGTTGCTGCTAAGGTGGCCGCGGCTGACTCAGTTTTCGGGGAAGTCCCCTGGTGGCATTCAACCCGCTTTTCACAAAAACGTTTGTCGGTAGAGATCACGTCTGAAACCTGGTACGCAAGATTTGAGGACATATTTGCCGTGAACTGTGCCTCATGGAAAGGCACCGACAAAGTCAGGTTACTTCTGCGCAGGTTTTGCCCAAAGGGAACGCCAGCTGTACGCCAACTTTATTTTGCCTCAAAAACCGGTCGACATGATATTTCCGGAAACAGTCAGTTGTCTCGTACAAATACTTTCTTCTCGGTCGTCTGTTTTTCACACTTGATTTTAACGCCTTCAGGTTCAAGGGGCACAAACAAGGTTTTGTGACATATGCAGCAATCGTCAACCTCGAAGCCGATCAGCTAAGGCTGGAGGACCTACCAGTGGATCAATTCAAGCGTTTATTATTTTTCGGTTGTTTACAACCGACATCCGATGCGAAGGTACGATATCATGCACTCTCTCAGCTGGAAAGCTCCCGAACCTAACACCTCAAGCCATAGAAGAAAAGTGCCAACAAATCACAACCATACGGGATTCGTGTGTCAGACTGGTTTCGGCGGGTGATGTCATGTGAACACAGGGTCTACCAGCCGGGTAGCATTCCATTATTCCATCGGCGTAATGCGCAACTTTGTCAAGAAGAGTAGTGGGCTCCAGCAATGAAAAGACCTGATGCATCGGGAGAGGTGGTTTATCAACCCATATCTCCCGGAAATTGGCGTCGTCCGTTTGACGTCCAGCCGGTAGCGACCGCATGTGGCGCATAAGCTGGGACGGAGTCTGGTCTCCGAGCTCCACTGACGTGAAAATCTCACGTAGCATTTTTCTGGCCGATTTTCCGGTATTCTGAGTGACTGCCCCCTTAAGCTTCGTGTGATTAACTTCGGATGGAATGGGATAGAAGAGATCTTCCACGTCCATGGCGATGTCAAAGAGAAGTGCTTGGCCAACGTGAGAGTATTTCACATGCTCGCTGGTTGTACCTCAAGTGGTAAATATAGATTCTATTTGTCGAAACCACACTCAAGGGTTGGTCGGGGCAAAAATGGACAGTTTGAGAGCAACCACGTGGATGTCAATAGATTCGGTGTCAGACTTGGTGAATCGTATGGAACTTGGACCAAAAGAATGAGGCTAGTGTCAAAGGATGGAAAAACAACCTGCGTTCATCAATTGTACAGCTTACTACTCTGTCTATATGGTACACTAAATTGGTGTCAACAATATCTAAGACGACACTAGCAAACTAAGATGGGCGGAGGAGCGTGCTACGATAAAAGGCCAAAAGGGTATGTACATTGGGACATAAAATGAAACAAAAGGTGTGACACAAACTCACAGTTGTTCGCTGTTCTTAAGATCAGGAAATGAGCGCCAAAGAGTCAATATCCGCCAAAGTCTTCAGTTCAGTTCGGTCTGATAGCCATTCGTTGAACAGAACAGGGTAGTATTGAGCGAATTGCCAAATGACGCCGTGGAAGCTTCTAAAATTTTTTGTTTTCCACAGTTAGTTCCGACCGATATAATTCTAAGACACTCCAAATTAGAAGATGAGATTGTGCCAGAATGAAAGATTCATTGACAGCCTTTTTATTGCTCGGTGATGATGAGCAAAATGGTGTGTGTTTTACAATAAAACGTCGGTACAACAAAGGAGTGTTGCACCAAGGAACGATGAGAACCATGGAAAAAGTTGAAAATGTACAGGTACCTACATAACTCCTCCGCCAGGGCGTTTGTTTTACAAAATAAATGCTCCATAGAAAAGTAGAACGGAAAAACTGTTAGCGAAATAAAATGTCGACTGACAAAGTCTTGAAATCTGACCGGATGTCGAAAGATTCTGCCGGAACGGCGGGTTACCAGGGCGGGTTGTTGCTGTGGTGCTGCTGACGGGCGTGGTGTAGTGTCTGGTTTGACGATAGAGTGCGGATCATCAACAGGAATTGTTGGTGGTGTGTCTGTGAATGGTGATGGTGTCGGTGTTTCTGGTGATGGAGGTGTATCAAAAATACGCGGGTTTCAATCTGTCAATGGAAACAGTGTCTGGCTTATCGGCTTTCTGAACCACAGAATACTTGTCTGTGCTACTAAGCACCTTAAATAGACCGTCATACGGTAGTGCCAGTGGCTTACGAGCAGCATCGTTACGAATAAAAACGAAAGGTGACGTATATAGATCATTATGCACAAAAAATTGTGTGGATGATTAGTGAGTGGGTATTGGAGGTAGATGTGACACACGGTCTTTGAGATTTGGACAAACTGGGATGGGTTAGGACGGTCAGCAGTGCTGGGTTGAACAAACTCACCTGGAAGGCATATGGTGGTACCAAAAACGAGTTCAGCCGACGTGCAGTGGAGGTCGTCTTTAACTTATGACCGGAGACCCAAGAGAACTAGTGGCAGATTGTCGCTCCAGCCATTGGGGTTTGGCTGTGATATCAGTGTTTCCTTGAATTTACGGTGTAGGCACTCTACCATGCTATTGGATGAAGGATGGTACGCACGTGTTTTGATGTGTTTACAGTCATGTGGTTTAGTGAACCCACGAAACAAAGTCAATTGGAATTGGCTGCCACGGTCTGTGGTGACGGTAGATGGTACACCAAGTGTAGCAATCCAGTGTTGGAGTAGTGCTTTCGCAATATTTCCTGCTGAGGTGTCGGAAATAGGTACTGCCACCGGCCACCGTGTGAAAGGATCACCAACGGTTAATAAGTGGGTATGTCCACATGATAGTGGTAGTGGACCAACAAGATCGACGTGAATATGTGTAAAAAGGAAATCGGGAACTGCGAATGTACTGGGAGGAGAAAAAGGGAGGCGATGGACTTTGTTTCTCTGACATTGTAAACACTGTTTAGTCTAAATGCAATGTCGGAATTCATATTGGGCCAAACAAATTTGGCAGAAATGAGTTTGCGAGATGCACGAATACCAGGATGGGAACGGGAATGGAAATAATCGGAAGGGATTTCCCTGTAGGAATTTGGAACGACAGGACGAGGGTTACCTGTAGACCAGTCACATAGGACTGTGCCATCGGCTTAGGGTAGAGGAGAATCATTCAGCTGGAGTGTGGAGGATGTGCTCAGTTCGGGCAAGGATAGGTCATTACGCTGGAGGTTTGCCAGTAACGTAAGATCGAATTTTGTTTGCACCGTGTTGATGTTAGGTCTGGATAAAGTATCAGCCACAACGTTATCAGCTCCACGCACGTAGGGGATGTCTGTTGTGAACTGAGAAATATAATACAAATAGCGGATATCTCTGGGTGAATGTCTGCCAGGCTTGGCATGAAGTGCGTGTGTCGGGGGTTTGTGGTCAGTGTGCACACGAAATTGTCGTCCTTCCAAAAGGTGGCGGAAATGATGGATGGACAAGTAAATAGCCAGGAGTTTACAAGAAACCGTGCTATATCTTGTCTGTGCCGCCTGGGGATTTTGCGAGAAGAACGCCAAGGGTTGTAATTGATTGTCCACAATTTGGTGAAGCACTGCACCGACTGCAGTGTTTGATGCATCAGTCTTTAGGATTAACCCAGTATTTGGATCCAAATGTGGATCATGCAGCATGGTGGCATCTGCGAGAGCTTTTTGTGGCTTCTGCGAAAGCTGCCTCGGCCTCGGAAGTGAAATCGATCGTCTTGACTTTGGATTTGAGAAGATCGGGTAAAGATAAAACGGTGGTAGCACAATGGGGAATGAAACTGCGGTAGTTGTTCAAAATTCCCAAGAAAAGTCGTAAATGTGTGATCGTTTTAGGTGCAGCAAATGAGAGGATGCTGCGCGCCTTATCTCGAAGGGGTGTCAAACCATTTTGATCGAAATAGTGCCCGAGAAAGTCGAGGGACCGAAATCAAAACACGCATTTACTAGGGTTCAGTTGAGGTCCGTATTGTTGGAAACGCTGGAAGAGTTGACGCAGGTGAATGGCATGCTCTGATGGAGAGGCACTGGCAATTAATATGTCGTTGATGCAGCCAAACGCAAAGGGTAGACCTCGAAGCACTTCATCGATGAATCGTCGGAACTTCTGAGCAGAGTTTCTCCATCCAAATGACATGCGTATAAACTCGAACAGGTCAAAAGGCGTGGTGATGGCTGTCTTGGGAATGTCTTTTTAGGCCACAAGGATTAGGTGATATGCCTTTACGAGGTCAACCTTGGAAAAGATTGTCTTCCCAGAGAGATTCTGTGCAAAGTCATTAGTGTACAGGATCGGGTACCTGTGGGGGACGGTGAAGTTGCTAAAATCAGGGTTGTCTCCCCAGGGTCTCCAATCATCAGATGCCTTTGGAACCATGTGCAAAGGCTAGGCCCATGGGCTTGAAGACGGTCGAATGATGCCAGGATTCATCATATGTTCGAATTCAAGGCGTGCTATACGGAGTTTGTCGACATTGAGTCGGCGTGGTTGAAAGTGGACAGGTTGGCCTTTTGTAGCGATGTGGTGCTGCACAGCATGAGAGACTGGGTCGGTGAACTGACACGGTTTAGTGAGGGACGATAACTCCTTCAAAAAGTCAGCAAACGGAGACTACGGGATCGCCAGCCGAATACCCAGAAAGTTGGTGCTTTTACCAATGCCCACTGAACAAATTTTGGTTGTGGTGTCTACCAGCTTGCGATTTTTGAGGTCCACAGTCAGGCCAGAGGGTGAGAGGAAATCCGCGCCGATATTGGGAGTCTGAACACCTGACTGGATGAAAACCCACTGAAAAGATCGTCGGAGGCCTAAATCAAGAGTGATGGACCGTTGGCCAAATGTCGCAATAGTTGTTGTGTTTGCTGCTTGCAGTGTAAAGTGAGATTGTTTGAGGCTATGACGTTTGGATGGGAGGATTACACTAATCTCGGCGCCGGTATCAATGAGGAATCAAAGGCCACTGGATCGGTCAACGATATAAAATAGGCGACTTTCACACGGAGGGCCAGCCGAAGTCGTCGCCGTTACTGGCAGGCCTGGTCGTTTGACTGTGAAGTGGAAGTGCGGAATGAACATGGGGGATCACAGCGGCATTCCTGGGAGCCGAATGTGCCAACACCAGGTTTGTAACCGGCGATTTTTGGACCGTGATCCAGGTCGACGAGGTACTTCGGCGGACACAGGTCAGTGGGTAGTTAATGCATTGCACAATGCACCGACCTGATTGCACAACATGCGAACGGTTTCTTTTAGGTCCGTAATGTCCTTATCAGTATGAGAGTGATGGGATGGGGAAGCAGGACCGCGAGAACTGTCGCCACGGCGATCTGGGGCAGATGCTGGTAATGTCATACGGGATTCGTGTGTCAGACTGGTTTCGGCGGGTGATGTCATGTGAACACAGGGTCTACCAGCCGGGTAGCATTCCATTATTCCATCGGCGTAATGCGCAACTTTGTCAAGAAGAGTAGTGGGCTCCAGCAATGAAAAGACCTGATGCATCGGGAGAGGTGGTTTATCAACCCATATCTCCCGGAAATTGGCGTCGTCCGTTTGACGTCCAGCCGGTAGCGACCGCATGTGGCGCATAAGCTGGGACGGAGTCTGGTCTCCGAGCTCCACTGACGTGAAAATCTCACGTAGCATTTTTCTGGCCGATTTTCCGGTATTCTGAGTGACTGCCCCCTTAAGCTTCGTGTGATTAACTTCGGATGGAATGGGATAGAAGAGATCTTCCACGTCCATGGCGATGTCAAAGAGAAGTGCTTGGCCAACGTGAGAGTATTTCACATGCTCGCTGGTTGTACCTCAAGTGGTAAATATAGATTCTATTTGTCGAAACCACACTCAAGGGTTGGTCGGGGCAAAAATGGACAGTTTGAGAGCAACCACGTGGATGTCAATAGATTCGGTGTCAGACTTGGTGAATCGTATGGAACTTGGACCAAAAGAATGAGGCTAGTGTCAAAGGATGGAAAAACAACCTGCGTTCATCAATTGTACAGCTTACTACTCTGTCTATATGGTACACTAAATTGGTGTCAACAATATCTAAGACGACACTAGCAAACTAAGATGGGCGGAGGAGCGTGCTACGATAAAAGGCCAAAAGGGTATGTACATTGGGACATAAAATGAAACAAAAGGTGTGACACAAACTCACAGTTGTTCGCTGTTCTTAAGATCAGGAAATGAGCGCCAAAGAGTCAATATCCGCCAAAGTCTTCAGTTCAGTTCGGTCTGATAGCCATTCGTTGAACAGAACAGGGTAGTATTGAGCGAATTGCCAAATGACGCTGTGGAAGCTTCTAAATTTTTTGTTTTCCACAGTTAGTTCCGACCGATATATTTCTAAGACACTCCAAATTAGAAGATGAGATTGTGCCAGAATGAAAGATTCATTGACAGCCTTTCTATTGCTCGGTGATGATGAGCAAAATGGTGTGTGTTTTACAATAAAACGTCGGTACAACAAAGGAGGGACGATGAGAACCATGGAAACATTTGAAAGTGTACAAGTACCTACAGGTCTTACTCTGAATGGAGCAATCAAACACAGACCTTGGTCGACTGCAGGTAGTAACATATAAAAAAAAAATCTTCCTATTTTTCATATAATCGTCGACGAAAACCTCCCACCACATGCTGGAAATGTAGCGACCGGCATTTTGTGAAATGTTATCCATGCTTTACCCGAAACTACAATTTTTGTGATGAGAAAAAGACACGAGTCATCATAGTGTCATGGCACAAACAACCACTCTCTGGACAGAATCGAACGTACCGTAAAATTTTGGTAGGTCATGCAGAGCTGTTTGCTGGCTCTAGTTTTGTTCCATGCTCTTCTGCCGAGCTGTTAAACGGACACAAATTTATGCATCTTTCTCTGAACAGTTTTTCGCTGGTCTTTTTGCTTGATTCGGGCTCTGACAGGACCGTTCTGACACAGCCTTTACGGCAAGCTCTAGGTCGCCCGACTCGCAGACAAACATGCAAAGTAGCACACAATACTTTAGGTACCAAAAAGTTCATCGCGGAACTAGTGAAGTGTGAATGCAATTTCCAGGGCAAAGGATTCTCCGCGCCGGCACACGTCGGTAATGATTGTCAACGTATTCTGATTGGCTTAAAATGGCTTGAAACAATGGGACTGTGGGACACACTCAGCGACAGGTTTTGTCGTTCGAACGGGAGTGATGTGAGTAACACGTCATTATCCAAAACGCTAAAATTTCATCTTTTTCAACAAAATAAAAATGTGACCCAGCTTATTGCAAAGTTAAAAACGGAACGTAACAATATCTTTCCTGATAGTTTGGGATTATGTACCAAAGACAAAGCAGCATTCCATCTGAAAAAGGAGGCTAAAGCTGTATTCCGACCGAAGAGACCCGTTCCATTTGCTGCCAGTGACCGGATTAGCAAAGGATTAACTCGCCTGCAGTATGCTGGAGTTATTAGCTCAGTGAGCATACACAGACTTTTCAACAGGTTTCAATGATTCTTTGGGGACACATCGGCATCCTCTATCTGTTCTTGAGGGCATCTTCACTAAATTAGACGGCGAAAGCATATTTTACAAGATCGATTTTTTAGATACTTGTCTGCAGGTAGAAGTGAGTGAGGTACGAAAAATGGGTTGGCAACAAATACACACATGGGGCTCTACAGATACAACAGATAAATCTACGGAGTTAAACGTGCATCCGCCATATTTCGAAAAATCATGGACACAATGCTTGAGGGGATGCCTTTCGCAGCAGCTAATATGGACGGCATAACCACTGTGGGCGCAAACATTCGTGAGCTTTCCCACCATCTGGGCAAGTAATCACACCGCATACAGCAACCCGGTTTTCACATTCGCCCAGAAAGATTTTCTCCCTTCACCAACTGTTTCAAGTACTGGGGTTTTATTGTTGACGCAACTGGCAGGTATCCGGACCCAGAAAGAGCGGAACCCATTTGTGGTATGCCAGCTCCCACCGGCAGCCATATATGGCAATCACTTTTGGGCATGGTCAAATATTGTAATCAATTTGTACCAGATATGCACGTGTTTCGGGATCCTTTATACAAACTATTTCTCTCCTCCCCCCAAGTCAGTGGAAATGGTCACATGAATTCCAACACTTCTTTGAGTCTCACCGTGTTGTACGTCGAACCAGAAAGTATGAATATACAAAAATGGACAGTGGGTGGACCTACGCGCGTAGGAAAGGGAGAAAATGCCCTAATAGCCAACAAGCGGAATGCACAGTCTAGCTGTACAAATGCTTATTGATCAGTTAGTCTGAATAGACAGAAAGAGGCAACACAATCGCCATTGTTCACGGTTCACTGCCGTATTCTTCAGTGTCTCCAGCCAACTGGTTGATGGATCTTTTGGACCTTAACTAGGAAGAGGTGAAACACCCGCCTTTCCTAAGTTTGCTGTAAGCTTCCTCATTTCTGGCTGTCACGTCATCTGTAGGTCCCAATGTGGTTCTTTCCTTTCCTGACTAGAAACAGAGAATAGGACACGGTACGGCAGGAGTGTGTTTGCCATACGCAACACTAGCCTCAGCCAACGAAGTCTACCAAGCTGGATATGCTGTGACAAAACGTTCCTGAATTAGCACCCAATACTCGATTTCCGACCTCAGCATTTCTCACTCGACTATTCCACCCCATCTTAGCGATACTACACCAACATCGGCGGTCAGAAACCTCAAAATGTCGAAAATCCTCTGCAAGCAGACCCCGCGTTTCCCAACCACACAACAAAACTGAACGCATCGCGACACAGTACACACGACCTTCCAGCTTCAGTTGAATGTCAGGTCACCATCACAAGTACTTTAGTCAAGCGTACGCCGCTCAAGCCTTGGATATCCTCGAGCTCACTTCCACTACGGTGCTGGCGTTCGTCGCCACGCTGCTGCCGAGGTAGACGAAGCGGTCGACAATCGCCAGCACCTCACCACCAAACATCAAGCTCGGATTCGTTGACATTTAGTCTTGCGACTTCAGTTTACGCTTTGAAGGTGCAAAGCGCATGCCGAATGGGGCTTCAGTGCTCCCAAGTTAACCTTGTGCACGTTGAGCATGTTTCGTGCATTTGAAAAAGCAGACAAAGCAATCCACGTAATTCGGGTCACATGGCTTTTCACTATGTCCTAGTTTGAGGCCCATATCCTGAAGATTTTGCAGCGCACTCTCCATTATTTCGTCTATGACGAAGGTAAACGGGAACGGAGACATGGAACATCTTTTTTGATCACCACTGGTCGTTTCGAAACGACCGGATAGTTCACCGCAAGCTCTTACGTCGCCAAAAGTGTGAGAGCACGATGATCTCAGTAGGTTCACGAACTTCTGGGGCATACCTCTTCTATGAAGACCACAAAAGTGCCGTTTGATCAACCAAATCGAAGGCGCTCTTAGAGTCCAAGAAAACCATTATCGTCGATCGATGGTGCGTGTGACGAGTCTCAAGTAGTTGGCAAGAGGTAAAATCTGCTCGAGGCACCCTCGACCTGAGCGGAATTCAGCGTATTTTTCGTGGGTGTTTCTCTTGTCAGCCGGTGTAAGACGGTACGGCGAAATCGAAGGTAATACCTTGGCGACTATTGGAATGAAGTTGATCCCACGATGGTTATTACAGTCATTGTCTATTCCCTTCTTGAAGTTGGGAACAACCGGTGACTCCTTCCATATTAACGAAATACGCCCCGCGATCCAAATGTCACAGAGCAAGGTGGTAAGTGGTTTTATCAAAGCATTTCTACTCAGTCTGAGATGGGCCGGGGGAAGTTCGTCGGGACCAGTCGCCTTCCTACACTTTAGAAACCGAATGCAGGACCCCATTTTCTCTTCCGATGGGGGCTTGAGTGATACCACTCAAGGAGTCGCAGCTGATGACACAAGAGTATCTACGCTAGCGCGGCCAGCTGAGCTGCTTCTTGAAGTATTCGGCCCAACAGCCGTGTCTTTGCTGTTTGCCATGGATGAGCTCTTCATTTCTTTCGCAGATCGCTTCGCTGAACTGGATGCGCCGTCCACCGGTGTCACGAATAAGTTTGAACAGTCTCTGACCGTTACCTTGAGCAGCTGCGTTTTCCATTTCTTCGGCCACCTTGGTCCACCAGTTTTCGCCGTCACTTTTAGGGTTGTTCGTGACTTGCTTCTGTAAATGTCCTCGTGTTTTATTCATCTCCTTATAGTTCGAGAGTTGACTTTTGCTTTGCCATGATGTTCTGGTCGCTGAGCCTGGCGCTTAGATCGAAAACGTTTCGTCACCAGTTTTTATATGTGAAGCCAAAAAACAAACGTCGAGCCTTGGACATAACGTTGTCTACAAAGCTCAAGTTCAGGACCAATGACAAACCTACAAATATATGAGATCACTACCAACGGTGCACATGCACTGACGAGTCACCTCGACTGGTGATGAAACGTTTGCGATCTAAGCACCAGGCTCAGCGATCAGAACATCATGGCAACCAACGACCTGAGCTACAACCAACACAAATATTTAAAACTATTAAGATCTTTTTTGCTTTATTAACCTGGTAGACTCTTCAGAAATCTAGTGTATTTGTTAGATGTCAGGTCTGACACCATAGAAAAAACCTGCTGCTACATGCATTGCCTGCTGGATGTTGGCCCCATGCTCATCTACATTACAATTTGTCGTAAATCCAAGCTCATGTGCTAACGTCTGCTCACAAGGGGTGCGTACATTTGGGTCACATACGTTGAACGGCTAACCGGGTTCACGGTTGGCGTCGATAACCATGGAACTACAGAGATAATCTCATTCAAACTAATGGACGATCAAACTCTACTTTTGTGGACCAGTAAAATCCACGGTTCTGAAGAGAACAGCGTCACAGGTGACCAACGGCAATATGATCAATCTGGCTTAGAATACCTACGCAGTTAGAGCTCGATGTTGCTGCGCAACGCGAGCTGTGTTGAAAATTGGTGCCAGACAAGCACAATCGATTGTCTGCACAAAACTGGAGAAGCCCATCCCCGTTATCTGTACGCTCAGTGGGTAAAGCACTACGCCCACCTAGACAAGTTTCCGCCGTACTAAGTTTGCCAAATTGTGCAGCAAAATCATCTGCCGGAACTACAATGTCTGAATCTTTGCTGCTGTAAACGAGGGTGGTGAGTTCGTCGAAAAACTACCTTCCTGCGTGCCAGAGCCGCAGCCTTTTGGGGCATACATTAAGACCGCGAACAAATTACGCCGACCACAACCATCCTTTCAAAAGCCGACTGATCTCTGGAGTCTGACAGCACACAAACAAGTGTCGACAGGTGCCTAGTCTAAGAGAGCAACGCCAGCATTGTCAGTCAAAACTATTCCTATACCACGTTGACCCACATCTATAGCTGCTGCCTCTCCTGAAATGCACAGGAAATACTTCAGTGAGATACCAGGAGCAGTTGGTTGAATCACACTGCTCGTATCCTGGATACGCGTTTCACTTACGCCTCAGAAATCTGCCTTCAGAGAATCTACTGTGAGGGCTAGGCACGCCTGCTGACCGGCTTGCATGAGTGCTCACACGTTGAGGGAGCCGAGGTTCGGGGTCTTATGAGGCTTGAGGAAATGTGAACTACCAGACAGGATTATTCCTGACACTATTTAACAATGAACTTCTGAGAGTATCGACCTTGCTGTCAGTTGGGGCATTATGTGTGGATGAAGAAGGTCAAGGGACGTGGTTGGGCCAAAAGACAGAGGTTGGAATAATAAGGAAAGGGAACTCTGAGAAGTGGCCCCTTTGCGATTTCTCACCCCGCCCGACGCAATGGGCGGCGCGGTTCCGATTATCCTCGGCGACGACCGAAGATGTATAGAGTAGTTTATATTTGTGCACTTCATGAGATTTGTTGGACGGGTACCGCTGGGGTGTCCAGCCACAAAGCAGGAGAACGATAATGGTCCTCGTTCGTAGCCTTTAGTTCTAAGAAGAACCTATCCGCAAGACAGCGGGATGGCTTAGTGGAAGCCCATTTGCTTGGGTCATTTATTCTCCCACTGATTTTGCCGACTGAGTTGCCAGCTGAAATCAACTCCCAACCTGGAGGACCAGGAGACTGGACGTTTCCTGGCCCCTACCCACCGGCCTGTCAGGCACGATTGCATCTCCAGCTTACAAAAGTTATCGTTTATAGCTCTTTGGGTCATAGAGGCGCGAAAGCCCTCACACGACGTCAAGGTGCTGTCTCGTCGCGATGGCGTATTAGCAGTAATTCTGAACCAGTTAGAAGATGGTTCACAGAAAGCCGTCGCACACACCTACAGATCGTTATCCCCTGCTGAACGTTGTTGTAGTCGTATAGAGAAGGAGGCATTGGCCACTATCTCCGCAACGCACAAGCTTCCCAAAGTGATCCCGGGACAAACATTCTCCCTGCAAGCTGACCATAAGCCATTTCCAGCCATTTTCAATAATAAGATGTTTGTACCGGTTCATACCGCCAACCGCCTACAAACTTGTGCTCCCATACAGTTGGGGTACAACTTTCAAATTCAACATGGGTCCTGTTCGGAGATGGGGTACGCCGATGCATTATCTCGGTTTGTATCGGCACAGAAAGACGGATGATGAAATGGTTATCGCTTCCACCGACATTGAGAAACGGGTTCAGCAGGTACTCGTAAATGCCAACTGATGCCTATCAACAAGGGTCGAAGCCATCAAGAATGCCACTGAGAGCGACGACAGTATAAATGAAGACAAAACTTTGTGAAGCAGGCATGGCCAAAAAATACTGAACCATCGATTTGTGAGTTCCTCTCAAGATACGATTAGCTATCGATCACAGATGACTGCCTTATTTTCAGAGAACGGCCCAGCCAACACAAAACTTGGTAAAAACGTTTTTTAACATGTTTTTATCACTTCCAAAAAGGGTTATTTTAGGTGTCCAGTGACCCCCATAATATCGCTTAAATGCCACTTAGTAGTACCACTTAAATACCACTTAAGTAACACCTAATAATACTACATAAATACCACATAAAACCACTTGTCGATGGAACGCGACAGGACCCTTTTTAATTAGACACCTCTGCTCCGGCTTCCGTATAGCCTTCACACTATGTGGTAAACATAAGCCACTGGATAAAGGAGTTCTAGCGCTGTAATCTTAGCAATATTTCATGAACAGACCGATTATGCGTACATAAACGACCTGATCTTAATTGTTACCGCGAATACCCCGAAAATATCTCACATTTCTTCTTAGCACCCAGTTCGACAGTGTGCCTTGATGAAAAAACAAATAATAACTGGAAAAATATATTATGACTTTTTACCAGCTCAAGCAGCAATTTCCGGCTCCTCCGATTCCAGGTGCGGTGCAATCTGAAAGTCTAAGGAGTTTACTTGGCAATCCCGGTTTGATTTATTGAATTTCCGAGACCCCGTGTTGTGCAGCCACATGCGAACATGAAATCAAAAAGCTGAGTCCGAATGATTCGCGAAAACAGTGTGTGATTTGGCAATATCTGGAAAATAGGGTGAAAATAGGTAAAAGCTTATAGAGAAACGCCTCGCTGGCGTGATGAATATCGCAGACTCAAAAGTAATTGAAAAGAAGTACCTTGAATTGATCCAAATAACAGTTTGTCATCAAAAGCAATTTTTTTGTTTTTTTCTGAGAGGCTGCATTCTTTCACGAGGTTGGCATGCAACACTTTCAGCAGTAGGGTCCAAACTGTCTCACCAAATGTTCGCCCATCTAAGGGGTACAGTAGGATGAACTGAAAAACTAAACAACTTTAAATACATGAACCTACCAAGCTTTTTCGGCTGTGTCTGTTGGCCAACTGCTGCTCAATCTTCATAAGATCATCAACAATATCCAGTGGCAGATGAAAATCCTCCTTGGCCACAAATTCAGCCGTGTTCACCGTCGAAATGTGGATCTCTTTTTGCTGATTTGTGGCCAAAATTTTGCAACATATTTCCCGCACTTGAACTAGATCTTCTACAGGGAACATTCAAGTAATGACTGAAGACTTACCCCTCGTACTTTCGATGTCGTGTTGCATCTTCTGAAGCCGTTGCTCTAATGCATCATTTGAAGCCCTTAGTGGGCTGTAAAAGTAGGAATTATTCGGTTCCACGCAAACCCAGTCCTTCGAGTTGGACGTTTTCCTCATAAGTACTCTTCTTGGTGTCACTGATGTTGATGGAATTTCTTCTCTGAGCACAATGCACGTGAAAATATGCTCATACCTCAATTCCAGCATGCTTGGCGGTATCGGATAAGACTGAAATATTAGTCGACCGTTTTCTTTTTCAGAACGTTTTCAACAGTCCTCCATTTCATGCGAGTTATCCGGTTAATTAGAGCTTGATTCGGCGGTCAAGAATCGATGTGGTCGTTTACTGCAAAATTTACCAATCAAAACATGTTCTCATTACATTAAGCACCGCGGGCGCATAAGTCCTTCGTGGAAACCCTGGTTTTCATCATAGCTATCAGCAGAACCACTTCTCAACCTTCTCGCTTTTTGTATATCATCTGTAAAGTGAAATAAATGAATTTCTAGGACCTACTGCAAACGTGAAGGATATTGACTTCGCGAAAGGTGAAGTTGATGCCAGTGTTTTCATTGTTTCGGCAACGACGGACCATTTCGTCCTCTGCAGTATGAAGCCAGCGCAAGTACCTACCATTTACCACCCACTTTTGTGGGACTATTTTCGTAACTCCCAAGCCTATAATTTTCACAATTAGGAACATCTAAGAGTGCAAGAGAAGTAGGAATTTCTGTATATTTCCTGTTACATAGGCAGAAGACCAGCAAAGCACCGCAGTCGAAAATAAGTAAGAAGATGAACACTGCGTAAAAATACTTTTATCTCCGTAGTGTATGCAAAACAGGGATCACAATCCCAGTGTCGTCAACCGGTATGTAAAAATATTTGCACAGTATTCCTTTAAGATTCGCACACAGTTTCTCCGGCAAAAGTACACTTACGCGAAAAATTAACAGACGAGATGGTATTTCGTGAGTGAAAACATCTGCTGGTTCTTTGAACCGCTGGTAAACAATGATGTCATCTACAATATCCACGACTTTACCAGGATTCATTTGCGACTATTCGAATAGTCACCCCAAAATCGGCAAGGCTTGATAACTTGAAATGGTTTCATGAGGCACATTTGGGGCCAGACAGAATGAAATCCCCGAAGTCAAGCAACGTTTATCGGCCTTTCACGGACTAGAACATCCAAAATGTGATCAGAGAGTGCAGATATTGTGCAGAAGTTTTGAAATCATCACCACAAGTTGAGCCACAGTCATGGCCATTGACGCCTATACCGTGCAACTGCGTTCGTACTGAGTTTAATGGACCGATTCGTGACGTCCTTGCTCCTACTTCTCGTGGTTTCTACACCATAGCGGTCAGAAGTCGGCATTTCAGAACGAGTCACTAGCCAATCGACGATTCGTCACCTCAGAAATGTTCCGCAGACTAGGTTTTTCTGAGAAGCACATTTCAGACAACGATGCTATATTTACATCAACGGAATTTTCGGAATTTTTTAGTAAATGGCTTTGTAGACATGTGAATTCCACCGCACCACTTGCAATCAAACGGTCAGGCAGAACGATTTACTGATGCCCTAACAAGACACAGACAAAAACTCTCACTGGACGAAGGGGTGGATAACACAGTCAACCCCTATTTACTAATTTATGGAATTACTCAAAATCAAAACGTTCCAGGGGATGTCTCGACCAGCGAGTGCATGATTTGGCGGAAACTAAAGACGAAGCGCAAAATGATGCCTCTTAAACGGCCAGCAGAGGATCAACAGTAAGGGAAACTGGAAGTTCAATCGCAAGAGCCTAAGCGCGGATTCACAGTTGGCGATGATGCTTATGTAAAAGACTTCAGGAAAAGTTACTCTACATGGACTCCGGGAAACGAAACAAGAGGAGAACAACAAGTTGTTTGCAAGCTGCTAGTCGGAATAGAGCGGGTGATCAGGCACGTTAATCAGCTTTGAGAGAAATACAGTCAAATTAGACTTGATGAATGCAACACCGATGATCACTTACACGAATGGCTAGAAGATATCCCAACACAAACCGCACGAACAACATCCATACAACCCCTTACGTTGGATCTATTTGCTCCACACAATGATCACTCTTCCTCAAGCAGATATCTACTTCGAAACCGAAATTTTACACAATCATTGTAAGTCAGCCCGAAACTCTGCACGTACGAGCCTCAAAAAATTATGAGGAGGGATATTAAGGAGCCAGTCAGAATGGGAGCGGATGATCCTGTTGACTTTTGACCTCCGGCATGAATTTTCCTCTAGTCTACCGACTGACACATGCACTTTTGATTGTCACTCGATCACATCGGGGTCTCCGATATGGTAATGTTCTGTGACTCTTACCTAGGCTAGATGCAAGATGTATCAGTTTGCCGACGAAGTTTTATGGGGGAACGGCAAACACGCGGTGAATTCGGCTACTTTCCGTAGTCCTGTTGGGCAGATCACAAGTTTATTCTAGCTTAGCAAACAAAGCCCAAGTAATACTTTCCCTGAATGGTCTAAAGGGGGCAGCCAACGCACTTACCTCAGGGTCGAAAAACGTTGGGTTATTCATACTGCGAATGGCGGAATGAAACGAAACGATGGGAAAAAGCAAAAACCAACGCGGTGAAAAAAATGAAAAAAGCTGTTTCAAAAACTGAGCTTTCGCCTACTGAATTTGAAACCATGGTTGACCGATACCCAAAGATTGACAAAATAAATTGGAAAACAACATGGTTCGGCCATTTCAGCATCCCAGAATGCCATGTTTCAATAAAAATGCTATTTTATGCTCGCTCTGTTTCTGCAAGCTTGCCAGTTAGTTGTGTATTCTCCATTACTACCGGCTGTCTATCTTGCTCGCTGTTAGCACTGCCATTATTACTCATCTCTTTAACGTCCGGAAAAAGCTCATTGCTCTGTTACGTACTAAACAGAGTAAAGCTTTCACTTACTGTCATCTACTATCAATCGCTTTTCCTTAACGCACTATGAACAATTATCCAAACACCCTTCAGTATTCCTAAAATCTTCTTCACTGTGTACCTCTCCGCTTTTCGCGCCTGACAACTCACCACACCGCGCCTGTAAACATGTCAGCTCCTCAAGATAGAGCTTGCTACTACTGCCAAAATATTCGACAACTGGCACGGCAATTGTTGCTGTTCTCCTCACCGCGATAACCAAACGACATCCCTGGCTGGAGTATCTTTCCTCGGTCCTACAGTAGTCAGTCATGTAATTGATGATTACTCGCAACCTTCGTCAGTCCAATTTTTGGCCTTATCACTGCTTTTTTATTTTCTTATCGTAATACTGTAGAGCGTCATGTATTCTCTATATCTGTACTTCTTTGGTGTGTTTATGCTGCAGCTTGGCGGCTCTGCAATATTCACGAGCTATACCTGTCACGTATTCAATAAAAGAAGGGCTCTAAACCTTCACCTGCTCTATCAACCACCTACCGTATATCCGCCTCCGTGCCTGCCGTACTACGCCTCACGGGTCGATTCATCACCCGTTCAAAGTCTCCACGTTCATGCATCGGTATTTACCTGGTAAACAGTAAGGAAATCGCTGAATGCTCAATCGGCATCCTCCGGCCTTTCATTTCAACATCACATTGGCAGTGAGATACGTAGCTGAATCCGTCAGTAATCAGCCCCTAAACTATACCACTGTCTCTGTTGGTTGTTTTGCATTATTTCTTTTCTGTTGTTTAACTCCTGCCTTCTACGTATTCATCATGTGGCTTCATTCATCTGTTATTATCTCATGGTGCACCTATCAAGCCGCTCATTTACCGATGTACACCTGCCTGTCAAATACCCCATCCCCTTATCTGCACGCTATTTGCCTTTGCGTTCCCTATAGTTACGTGCCTATACTGATAACTCTAGTTTCCACACTGTTGTTCGCCTCCGCGATCGCCATAAAGCGCTTCTCAGGTTGGTTTATCACAGTATCGCTGGTCCCCCTACGTGACTCTATAGCATACCCATCACAAAGTGAACTATTCATTAGAAGGTTATCAATTGTCCTCCCACCTTCCCTTCCGTAACCACTCCGGAATTCTCTCCCCCTTTCCATAGGATTTGCTGGGCTTTTCCAACGTGACTCTCTCTGCTGGCATCCTGATACCAGATTTTGCTGTCACATTGGTTGGCTTATTTACTATAACTTATCTATGATGCTCTGTTCCTGTGCGTCGTCCAGAATTTCATCCAGATAACCTTCACACACTGTAGCCCGCTAGTGACTTTGTATTTCACTTTTCAAAGCCTTTTTTCCAATGGAAAAGAGAAACACCCCTTGATTATGTTCGCCTCTTCAAAGTTTTGTGAATTTCCGCCGCAAGTGCGACTTACGCACCAACTTTTTAACCGACTTTACCCAGTGTTAGCCAAGTGGACCCTGTGACCCTGGGTTTTGAGCTTACTGAGTGTTACCATCATTTTAGTTTATTTAAGCCTTATCCTTTATTCTTCATTATGTACATAATTTTCCATCTCTCTGGGTAATTTGATCTTGCCATCACTCCCATCGTCTGACCATGCACCGCAACATGCTTGGGCTCATCAGAAATAAACCCTTATTATTAGCACCCTGAGGATGCCCTAAGGAAAGGATAGCAACTCTAAAGTCCAAAAGGCTGTCGAAGGACGGCAGAAGTCAGTGGGGCAGGTGGATAAGGTTCTGTGTAAGAACGCGTCTAACAAGGTTACGTACTAGAGCAACACCAAACACAGTACTGGCTATGGGATTCAGGATTCAGCAGCCCTCAAGCAAGATAGTCAAAGGCGTGTCTGAAGTTGGCGAAAACCAATTGCCCTCGAAGCAAGCTGACAAAAGACGAACGGCCTTGTTGTATCGGACGTCATACAAAGTTCCTGTAGCCAAATGCTATTTTGTTAGATTCATTTTCAAAAATTTTCGTTCTTGAATTTGTCAGCTTAAATTCGCTTACTTTCAGATAGCTGTACACGTATGGGTTACTTGTTCGATGAGGCTTCGCCCGTTCTCAAACTCTACAGTCCTCACGGCTTGAGATGTTTTATGACTGTGAGATTTTAGCCCGGATGTTCTCGGTTCTTGCATTCATATTCATTACTAAGGTACCACCATGCAGAAACGATGAACTGGAAAAAATGGACAGTATTTATCGGTATTGCAGCCGTTGTGAAACAATACAAATTTCGAAAGCTGTACGTGATCTGAAATATGTGGACATGTATTATTAATATGCCCCCATGATCCCTCAGTGTTTTTATAATTTAACCATACGACTGAGGTGTTTACGACTGAATTAGTGGAAGAGGGGTAAGTGTATTCAATTTCCGTGCGTATGTAGATTCATCAAGATGTGTAAATGAGGACCGAAATTCTAATGACAAGAGAGAAAAACTTCGGGTGGCAAACTACGTACCGCAATAAACCTAGGGTTAGCCCCAAGAAGTCTGTAAAGTTCGGCTAATAAGACGTTCGAGTGAAGCTCAGAAACGAATCCCGACACAATTAAAATAGAAATCGATTTCAGGTGGCCACGGTGCCATATACGACAAATTGAGGAGTACAGTAATAAGGAAACCTTGGTTCGTTTTTGCTGGGCTCCCACATCCTTAAATAGCACAATGAGTCGACAATTGCAGCATGGGACTAGAAACAGAAAATGAAATTGCCAGGTACAAACGCAGCAAGGCTCAAACCCAGCCACCAAAGCTGTAGACAAATGTTGGAGCCAAGTTGTGGCAGCGATGTAAATGAACTAGTGTTGGGTCAGAACTCGGACCTCTGAATTTTCCCTTTTTAATGGTTTCTTGATCATCTAATCCCAACAAAAAGTAGCCAAAAACAACTGCAGAAACTGTATTCAAGTTTTATCAAAAATCAAAACTTTATGTAGCATGAGTAAATAAATACATAAGCACATGTTTACGTTATTTATCTTCTCGGGCGGCGTGCAAACGCGGTTGAATTTCTGAGCAGCGCTTCTATGGCTGATTGGTTGGCTTATTGGTGCGATGAGTGTGGAGTATACGGTCGGTGTTAACAGTGGCGCGTTTTGGACTGATATGCTCATGGGCACGTGGAAGACAATTGTACTGCCATGTGGGATATGCAGGCGCTGTCATCGGTTAGTGGTAACAAAGAATCCTATCTGCCAACTGTAGCCCCCCTGATGACGTATTTTGTTGGACACTTCCGACTCCCTGACTATTGATACAATCAAAAAGTGGTCGAATCTCCCTGCAAAAGTGATGATACAGACAAAGTGACTTTGATAGCAGTGAGAAGTTTTGATGAAAAAAACAAGGCTTCTTGAAGTCCTTTACGCCAGTCTTCAAAATCCAAAGCAGGATTTCTTGTGCATCTCTGGGTGTGACAGGACTCACCGGCTCATCCCGTAGGTACTCAATACCTAGAATGGACCATCAATTAGAGCAGTCTCTTTTTAGACACAAGGTCCAAACGTCAGTTTTTTTTGTAGTGAGTCGAAATCATCATTCCTCCTTGGGCG
The DNA here is from genome assembly GCA_948099385.1 of Fasciola hepatica. Taxonomy (NCBI): domain Eukaryota; kingdom Metazoa; phylum Platyhelminthes; class Trematoda; order Plagiorchiida; family Fasciolidae; genus Fasciola; species Fasciola hepatica. The sequence goes on from CANUEZ040000019.1 coordinate 14,332,602, forward strand.
GTGAACTGGAAAAATCTAGGAAGATACGGAAATAAAAACCCATGAGTTGGAGCTCAGCAAGTGTTTGTGCAAGCGCCGACAGGAGCAACGAAGACACTGGGCGCGATGATCCATATCTGAGCGTGTCACACTGCTAAGCCCAAATAAAGAGCTGTTTCCATTTTTGATCACCCACGCAGCTAGCAGAGATGGTACACAACTAATTATGACAGGGTTTGCGAGGACGGTTGTTCGAAAAGGACCTTGAAAAAAGAGTTTTGTGGCCAGGTTGCCGAAATGCGTCGCATAAAGCTGCCAAAAATACGTCTAGATGCAGGCGCCTAGAGGGATGAAGGGAGTGAATGGAGAGAAACAGACTAACTTTGAGCGGTTGGTCTACTTTATGACAGATGGATTATGATATATCAATATAAAAATGAGAAAAGGGTGACTGATCGATTGGAGATTCGTAGATACGACAATACCAGAAGTGCATAGCTTGAAGAGGAAACGATAATATAAGTTACAGGCAAACGTCCACTTATTGACGTTCTTTTCGGAGGGTGGATCACGTGATAACAATAAAACAAATAAACCAGTGAAAACTACAGAAAGATGTGCAGATATGAAGAATACATGATGTCCTGCAAGCCCAGAATGTTAAGCTGCAGTAGTCCGCTGTGCCTCAACAGTCGAGCAGATAAGCATAACGGTGGTGATGGAGAAAACCTTATCTGTGAACGAGATGCACGCGTAGGGGCACCATCAGGAGGTACAACGTTACGCAGTAGGATGGAATGATTTTTATTTTCGAAAGACAGATCCGCATGCTCCAACAGCAAACCGGGACCGTAGGATGGAGCTTGAATGAAGTAAACCAACACGAGTATACGCGGTATATACAAACCAGTTTCGGATCAAAGCACGGTAAGTAGCAACAGTTGAGTGGGGTATGAACATGGCAGAAGTAGCATTGCTTTGGAAATCGGGCAATGCGGTATACATAGAGAAGATGCAAACAATTATCTGGGGTTGCTTGCTCACGCTCACTGAATGAAGCATTCAACGGAGTTCACGAGGAATTATGGTCCAACTATCGACGAACATCACAACGTGGAAAGGAAAGCCTTGGCATGCGTAAGGTGCGATCTGCGTGGACAAGGTGTCGAAGAATAACTATGACGAGTCCGATGCTCATGAATGTCACATGTCAATCTGGAGGGCACAATGCGCAGTCACACAAAATGAATACGATTCAGGGCGAATGTGGAAGTAGGAGACAGATCGGGAGAAACTGAGGCGCATAGAAATAAACACGAAGATGCACCACCAGGCAAGTCGAAAGAATCAAAACGTGAAAAACCAGAGGAATAATTTCTCTGAAAATGGAGTCATATTAGAGAATAAAACCAGCACAAGGTTATCAGAGTTTGATCAATGACATATGCAGCAATTTAAAGAGCTGGTCACTACTGATGTCATTTGAACAAATCACTAAGCCAAGGGACGGTGGTGTGAACACCCCATGGCGGAATTATCAAGGAAGGTCAGAAAAATCGGCGATTGAGTCGGAGCACTTAAGCGTGATTGTCTTCTTTTTGATAGATGATTCCCAAGGCGATGTGGCAAGGGTGACGTTCTACATAAAAACGGACGAGGAGACAAACACTTTACAGGGGAGGTAATGTACTGCTGAAGCTTTATGAAATGTAAATAGGTGCATATCCCGGATGGTTCAATTCGGGATACCAGAGAAACTATTAAATTCATTCGGAAAGTCGGTTGTTTGCCCGTAAGCAAACGTGTTGATCTCATGTGAACAGATGCAGTCTGGCTACTTGGTGTTCTCTCAGAGTGGGTTGCGGAAGGCCGAGCCGGATGCGACACACGGGTATTATATTATTATTATTACGAAAGAAAGTGATTCTGTGCACTGAATTAATGAATGCACAGCCACCTCTTCAGAAAAGGGATCGTTAGAATACCGTAGAAGACTAGTTTGCTGCATGATATCGAATACCACGAAATAAGGTCACAATAACAGATGTGTCAACGACTGAATATACTGATGGAAGAAGCAAGATAACGGTACTATAACTGTTTATTTTGGAAACACCTGAAGCATGCTTGACTGCGTGATCATATGGTAGAAGTAAGTCCACAAGCGGTCTGTTGGATACTCAGTCGAGTATACGCATTAAAGAGGATACAGGTTTTTGTTGTCCCATGAGTGGGCTTCCAACGGTGTTGAACCCGCAGGCCTTAGGGCCACGGCACCCGGTGATAGTGTGCAATTATTCTGTCATATTGGTTTAAAGTGTTGCCGCTTCTAAGGTGTCTTCGAGTTCTGCCTTATTTGGGTTCTCCAACCGGTTGAATTATTCTGCTCCAGTTTAACCAATCCGCTGCCATTCAATTTGCGAAAGAGGTGGGAGAGAGGTAGCCGGCCTTCCTCGGCAACGGAACGACCGACTTTTAGTTGTATATTATTAACTGAATTGTATTGTCGGCGCATTTTATTACTTCGTAGTGTGACATTTATATCCGAACCAGTTATTCTGAAAAATTTATTGTGCTCAATAAAATAGTTATACTCTTATTCTGAATGTGATGATTTTGCGGCATCACATAAGATCTCAACTGAATCATATTGTGGCAGGTTATGGAATAGCCATGGAGCCATTTTTATGTTCATCTCCGTGAAGAATGTTTTAAGCAGGAAAATATTGTGTCTGCGTGTAATTTGCATGATATTTCTGTTGTCTTCCTATAGGTAAGAGCAGCATGTCCGATTCCACTTTAGATGACGCTGTACGTTAGAGCCTGCAAAACAACTCTTATTTTACAACACTGAAAACTTTTGTTCAATTTAAGTTTGTTTGTTTGCTTACGCTATACAATAAAACCTGACTTACGGTGGTTTATTATTAGAATTGTCTCAGTTTGGCCCCTCCAACCCAATGTCGCTAAAAATGTCAGCGGAACAGCCGAGTACATCGTTGTTGAATCGCGTCACATTATACTTTTTTATGTACGATATTTCTCCGGTGATTAAAGCGGAAACTCTTGCTGTTTGTTCCTAATACTTTCTAGTTCCATGGACATTTACTCCTAAGTCAAGCAACTTAACTGATGTCATAACCTAATCAAGTGACTTGCCCGTTTTTACCACCGCCCAAATGCTAACTCCAATAATTCTGTTATTTGAGCATAGCAGCCGTCTTAATTCCGTCTACCGTAGTCTGTACTGAAGAGCTAGAGCGTGCCCATTTTAGAATAATTTACCAACACTGACCACTTTCAGGAAAAATTTGATCCAACTCGTGTATGGATCGATAAAACTATCACTAGCTAGCCAGGCCTCAGTCCTTCAGTCCCATTCCAAAGTTGCGCACGTAAAGTGAGGACACTAGATAACCGTGCTAATTAAGAAGTAAGAGAAGGCAAAAAGGGAGATACTAACCAGAATGGCGTGGCTCTGAAAGGAGCCTGTGGGGCCGTTCAAGGGAACTGGTGTCAGTAGGTCATGCAATGCATACGACAACCATTCTCTTACCTATGAGAAGCTGCTCACCGAAAAGGCGTCCGACGACGACAGGTCACGAAAAGGACCCACTGCACATGTGCTTCCAAGTCCACCGTTGGTTCCTTTTGCGGACGGCGCAAACCTCCTTCCGAATCGGGGGCGACCTATAGTCCACCTGACTCCGATATGCCATTGAGCGGTGCTTTGCAGAATCTGTCGATCGGAACCTTCCAGAGGAAAGTGTGTACAGCTGGTCCCAATGATCTAAAATATTACCCTCATCCACGTTCCCAGCACTTAAAGCTGGCCCATCCTTTGAAGGATGTACTACCTGCAGAGAGATGGATAAGGTGATACCCCCCATGCTGATGCTGGGAACGGGATTGCTGGTTGACTGCAGATGCTGCTCACTACGCGGGGCCATTTGGGAGGTATACACGTGCGATTGAACCAACTGATAAAGGCGATAGACCCTCAGGTAATCTGAACAGCGTCTGTGCATCTGGATGAATAATCAGAAAGATGGGAACCAAACTTAGTTGATTGAAGGGGTAATTGAAACTCCTTTCACCCAACATGCTCAAAGCCACTTCCATATCCCCAAAGAAATTTTGACCCCGAGATAACAAGCCACTCCTAGAAGTGACGGCGGACCTCAGTGCAGGTTTCCGTATCTGCGTGGGATCCAGCCCTGAGTGATCGGTTTGCATGTTCCCCCAAGGGTCCGCCCATCTAGTGATATCAAGTGCATATGGTATTTAGCCTACTTCACGACTCTCAGCAGGTGTCAACACGAAAGAGACCTTCACTGACTGAAAGAACAGTCATTTTTTGCGCTCCCTTTCGAAAAACCGCGAATTTTTCTACTCCCGTAGTTTCTAATACACCCCACCCTGTTTAGAAGTGGTAGAGAAGACTACTTCGGTCCAGGAATGATCCAAAAGGGCAGCGCGGGCTGTACCCACCGCAGTGTATCATGTGGGGTACATCCCGCCATTTGATCATCAGAGACACAGTGGTTTCTGGTTTCAGCCGACTACCGGATGAGCGTAATCACGTTCCCAATAAGTCGGATACCGTGAGACGGTCGGACAGACAACTTTTTAAACTTGCGTTTTCTTTTTCCACTCTATTACTTTTGTAATTGCCTGACCAGAACTTCTTACATGGAGTCCATGTAGCGTTCACGTATGCCCCGGCTTCCGAATTCCTGGACCCAAGTGCAACCAGTTATTTTCGAAGTGTAGTTTTGATCTCGCAGAATCCTTGTCGCGCTTCTATTGAACAATGAGCAAGCCGTCGGAGTAATGCACCACGTGCGACCTGTAACGCCTATGTTTCGCGAATTGCTTTAGGCGAAATCTGCAGAAAAGTAATCCAGATAGCTAGAGTGTAAGGTTGGTTAGACCTTACCTCGCGGTTTCCTTAGTAAACGCGTGCTTCGGTCCTTTGTACTGCGTGGACCACTTGCACATTACTCTAATGTGCGGCACTGCACGATAATGTTAACCAGAACAGTATTATCCACGCCTCGTGAGAACGAGAAGGCGATTGGGAGAGATAGTGATTAGCGTGTATTTGGGAGCGTGTGTAGGTGCGTGCGCAAGAGCAACGGTCAAATGGAAACTGTGCTTGGTAGTCAGCGTTCAGTTAAACAATAAACGTGGTAAAAGTATGAACGAAGATGGCCACCGCTACAGTGGCCCCCCTCTAGAAGTCCGACGGAGCTGAGCTTCGATCGTGATGGTAGGCCGGAATTATTGGTTGTCCAGGAACTCCTCGTAGCTTGCCCGTTATATTGTTGGTGACGTCGAACGACTGCTGACGAGTTTAACGGTGCCTGCACTCTCGAGGTCCGATGTGCGTTGGTCCAACTGTGTTTTGGCGCCCACGGGTCTCATACGCATGCGAGCCGGAAGATGCCCCGTCAGGTCCATTCAAAAGGGCGTCCAGTTGTCGTCTCCAGTACCAGGCTGACCAGTCGTCCCGTTGTCCAGTGAGTGGTTGGTTCCTTGAACGTGCACGGGAGTCAGCGAGGCTACGGATGAAGCCAATGTGACTGTGTAGATCCGTCTGGGAGAGGGCAAGGTAAACTGGAATAAAATAGCGTCTGAGGGCGCCGGCGGATATTGGACCGTAATAACAACATACGAACGATGTTCGGTGTTGTTGTGGTCACTAGGAAACCAGAAGGAAATGAAACCATAACTACCGATTGTAATTTCTCGGACCTGTTGGTTGGTAAGTGCATGGTGAACTTCCCAACTTATTGCTAACAGTTGGTTGTAAAAATGGCCACGAAATCGGCGAAGCGGACGGGATTTCGTAGTTGGCGACCGCGACGGCTACTTCGCGTTGCAGGTACGGTTGATGAATCTGATGGACTAGCTGCCGAGTCCTCACTAGGCGTAATTAGGGGTGGTTCGAGTAATAACTCACTCGATGCGGGTGACTGAGCGGCTTGAGTAGGTGTAAATTGGCCGAGCGGCTTGCACTCGATGACGGCAGGCTTGAGACGGTCGATAGATACGATGTCGTGTCGTCCGCTGATGTCTATGACAAATGTTTTTGCCCTACGTTTTATCACCCAAAACGGGCCAGTGTATGGCGCTTGTAGTGATGATCGAACGCCATCGACGAGAAGGAATACGTGAGTAGCCGTTCCTGACGCAGTTGGGACATAACTTGTAGACTATTGTTCGCGCGGCGGACTGGCCTTGAGCACTTGCATGTGCTGCGTAAGGCGCTGAGCATAGTCACCGTAGTCGAAAGTGACAGTTGGTGAGGGGACTACCAACTCCCCAGGCGGACGAAGTGTACAGCCATATACTAGTACGGCCGGTGTTGTGTGTAGCTCCTCCTTAACGGTACTACGCAGGCTTAAGAAGGCTGATGGTAGTGTTTTACTCCAAAGGGGGTTACCGTTTGCTCGAAGGGCGGCTTTTAATTGCCGGTGGAAACGCTCAACCATACCATTGGCCTGAGGGTGGTAAGCTGTCGTCTTAATCTGTTGGCAACCGAGCGTAGCGAGTAGGCTGCCAAAAGCGCCGTCAAAGTGTGGACCACGATCGGTGGTCACTTGCTGGACAACCGAAATGACTAACCCAACCGGTCAGAAAAGCTTTCGCGGCCTCTTCCGACGTGGGACGAGGAATAGGAATGGCCTGCGGCCAGCGAGTAAAACGATCCACGCATGTGAGTATGTAAACGTACCCGAGCGAAGGTGGAAGTGGTCCTACGAGGTCGACGTGCACATGATGAAAATGTGTTCCAGGTTCTGGGAACCTGGCTAACGCTGCCTTAGTGTGCCTATGGGTCTTAACACGTTGACACTGCAAACAAGCACGAGACAATTGACGGACATCTCGTTTGACATTGTGCCAAACAAAAAGCTCAGTTATCGGTTTCACCGAGGCCGTCACACCCGGGTGAGCCAGATTATGGAGTGTCAGGAACGTAGGATAAGGGTGGGCAGCAGGAACTACTGGCCTAGGGCGACCTTGCGACACATCGCACACGATGGTATTCTGGGAAGCTGGGATAGGTATTGTGGTTAAACTCAAAGAACCGTTTTGTCGAAGTTGTTCGATGTCAGGGTCCATAGTTTGGGCCTGTGCCATTGCGTCCAAGTTGATGTTAGGCGTCGGTGACAGACTCAGTTGATGTACGCGTGATAAGGTGTCGGCGACGGGACTAAGTACCCCAGAGACGTGTCTTATGTCCACAGTAAACTGTGAGACAAAGTCTAAGTTGCGAATCTCGCGTGATGAGTATCGATCAGAAGCTGACTTTAGTGCGTAAACCAAAGGCTTGTGGTCTGTAAACACCGTAAACGAACGGCCTTCGGGTGCATGTCGAAAATGACGGATTCTGAAGTAGATGGCTAATAACTCTCTACCGAATGTGCTGTATCTAGATTCAGCGGGTTGTAGGCGCTCGGAGAAGAATGCTAAAGGTTGCCAAGAGTCGTCTACAAACTGTTGCAGTACTGCTCCAACCGCTGTGTCCAAGGCATCTGTCACTACCGAAATAGGAGCCAAGGGGTCTGGGTGTGTAAGGAGTGCTGTTTTGGCGACAGCATCTTTGACCAAGGCAAATGCGGCTTGTGCCATGTCGGGAAACACGAACTTCCGCTTACCTCCGCGCAACAGGTCGGTGAGAGGTTGCATCATTTCCGCACAGGTCGCGAATGGCGGAAACTTTATCTGGCAGAGGGCGGATACCCGAAGATGAAATAGAATGTCCTATGAAAATGATATCAGAACGGCCTAATTCGCATTTTGCGATATTGATCGTAACGCCTTGCTGGCTAAGTCGTTCGAAAAGTGCTCGTAAGTGTGCGGTATGCTCTTGCTCTGAAGAACTAGCCACCGAAATATCATCCAGGTATACGTGGACATTTTCCAAACCACGGGCTGCCTCGTGCATGAACCGTTGAAAGGTCTTGGCTGCATTGCTGAGCCCAAACGGCATTCTCAGAAACTCGAACAGCCCGAAAGGCGTAGTGACGGCAGTTCCAGGGATATCAGCCTCTGCTACCGGGATCTGGTTGTACGCACAAACCGAATCAATACGGCTGAAGACGTACACCCTGGTTCGCATCGTTTTGCTCCCTCACCGAAGCGACTAAGGAATTTACAATAACCTTCTTTTGAAGAGCCGAAACGTCGTCGCAATGACGGTCTATGGAGCCTAGGTGAGCGTGCGCGGTGCCGCTCCTGTGACCCACTTCTTCTTACTGCTATGCGTTGCAGGCTCGCGTCAATTCTAGACAAAACTGACACGAGGTCGTTAGATGCTGGCAAGGCAGGCACCGTTGTGACGGAGGACCTGGTTACTCCAGCTACAGCGGGGTTGTATCGTGACATAATGTCATCAGCTATCGCTGCAGTTTCCTCCAGCGAGCATTTGCGCGGGGCACTTGGTAAAACTGGAATGTTGTGCGGCAAGCGCTGCAGCCAAAGTTCCCTTAAGAGCGGGTTCTCGTCTACCGTCGGTCCTCTGAAGCGCTGCATCTCTTGCAGCAGTTTGGAAGGCTTCCTGTTTCCAAGCTCGATGGTTTGAAGTTGTTGCATACGTGGGTCCTGCGCTGGGGTCGTGCGGGCAATGACGGCCTCCTTCAAAGCCTCGTAGCTTCAGGAAGAGATTATTACGTCCCTTTTTTGCGTTGTGGCCTCCGGCGGGAGGCGGCCTGCTACCAACCTGAAACGGCTTGTGTCACTGGTTATACGGCAGTTTTCGAATTTTCACTCGACCAGCGTGAACCAGAGTTCTGGATCAGCAGGCGTGAATGCCGGTATGTGCAGTGTGATAGCCCAAACGGTGGGGTCTAAGCAGGGTTTCCGTTCGGCAGACAAAGCGATTACTTTATGGAATACGGACGGAAAATTACCTCAACGACCAATGGGGCACTATAGTCATCGCGAAAAAAATCACGACAAAATAGACACCAAAAATAAGTAAGGACAAACAAAACATTATTTGGCAAACCGACCAAAAAAAGGATAAACAGTTGGAGAAATGATGAAATACACAAAAACGTACCCAGACGGGCCCTTGAAAGTTAGAAAACAAAGAAACTCACTTGACATAGGGATCACGTCGGGCTCGCTAACCGTAAAGTTTACTAGACCTTACTTCGCGGTTTCCTTAGTAAACGCGTGCTTCGGTCCTTTGTACTGCGTGGACCACTTGCACATTACTCTAATGTGCGGCACTGCACGATAATGTTAACCAAAACAGTATTATCCACGCCTCGTGAGAACGAGAAGGCGATTGGGAGAGATAGTGATTAGCGTGTATTTGGGAGCGTGTGTAAGTGCGTGCGCAAGAGCAACGGTCAAATGGAAACTGTGCTTGGTAGTCAGCGTTCAGTTAAACAATAAACGTGGTGAAAGTATGAAAGAAGATGGCCACTGCTACAATTTTTCAAGAAACTGGTGTCATGTCTCCCTTTTTTCAAAATTCATTCCGCTGATCGAAATCCCGGGAAATAGGCCATTCAGGTTTTGCATCAACTTCGCGAATCGCTATTCTCTTCGCACGCATCGATCTTTCCCGAGTATTCTACTTTACAGTTTTTTTATTCTCTCCTTTTCCCCTTGTTCGGAAACTACTCCGTTCGCAGAACCTCAGTAAGCCTCCGTTTTCTTGGTTTGCATCACTGTCGTTTGTAATGCTTCCTTGGCACTGCGTCAACGAATTTTTGGACATCACGTCGCAACACCGCCCAGCTCGGATTCGGAACTGGTCCAAAACTGCCCCGCAAACCACCATTGGTATGATCTACTTGAACTATTGCCGGCTATTTTCAGATATCGATGATACTCTTGAATTTATCCGTAAAATTTTTAAATATTTCATCTTTTAGAACAAAGTCTTTCACCATGACCATGCGCTTGTGCTTGTTTTTCGACCGTGGCCGGGAAAAATACCACTATAATTTTTAATAAATATTATAACGGATGTGTCAACGACTGAATATACTGATGAAAGAGGCAAGATAACGGTACTATAACTGTTTATTTTGGAAACACCTGAAGCATGCTTGACTGCGTGATCATATGGTAGAAGTAAGTCCACAAGCGGTCTGTTGGATACTCAATGGAGTAAACGTAGTAACCGCAATGTTGAACCCGCAGGCCTTAGGGCCACGGCACCCGGTGATAGTGTGCAATTATTCTGTCATATTGGTTTAAAGTGTTGCCGCTTCTAAGGTGTCTTCGAGTTCTGCCTTATTTGGGTTCTCCAACCGGTTGAATTATTCTGCTCCAGTTTAACCAATCCGCTGCCAATCAATGTGCGAAAGAGGTGGGAGGGAGGTAGCCGGCCTTCCTCGGCAACGGAACGACCGACTTTAAGTTGTATATTATTAACTGAATTGTATTGTCGGCGCATTTTATTACTCCGTAGTGTGACACTTATACCTGAAGCATTCTTTCTTTTTATGCAATCATCTGCACTTCTTGTGATACCCATATATTGATCCGTTACATCACAATATTTCATCTCTTACTTCAACCTCATTATCAACTTGCCCTTCTGTCTTGTCAGTCACTCACTAACCCCAACAAACCCATCTTTTGAATCCCATTTTTCTAGCTTACCATCCTTTGCCACTCTCCTTCACTTGATGTTTATGATCCGGTACCTAATCTCCAACCCACAATGAGTGCCTTTTTCGCAGTCTTTTGCTGGAAATAGGATGTCCGTATTATGGGTGATTAACTTTGTGTATGGGTTCAGCTTTCTTATCTCACAAAATACCTCGTAACTCATTGGGAACAACATTCTTGCTCAAACTCAGCTCACTAGAACCATTGGGTTTCAGCGAGCACCACCATTAGTTTTTCAAACATTTTCTCAGTGTCTACTTCGAAAGCTCCCATGTCAACGTACCCTGCTCTGCGAATTTCGCTCGGTACTTTCCGAATTCCTTATGATTTCCCCCTATTTCGGCTCCATTTTTTTACTTATTTTTACCGCTCAGCCGGTTTTACTCGTTCCCATGTGTTATTAATTTTCTGAGGCCGGTGTACTTCGGGTTGCTTCCGATGGGAGCGGAAGTGTGTTGTTATAAATGTGGACAAACTCAACCGTCTTCCGTGTGAACTAGCCTTGTCCTTGCACGGTCATACCTGTGGATTCGGCACACGGCTTCCTGCCAATTTGTCTGCCCCCTGTACATACTCTGGTTATTTTGTCTTGATTGGTTAGAGAAACGTGTTTTTCATCGGTGGACCAGCCGTATATGAGCAAAAACGCAGAGAAGTTTCGTCATTCTGCTGTTACGTCAAGAGCTATTCGGTTGGTCAGGCAGAAAGCGTTATTCCAGAAGAATCCGTTTTGCCCCTGTTCTTGAAACGTGGGGTCTTCCCGGATTTCAAGACGCTGCAGTCTGACTTTTGACGGTTTAAACGTGAAAGCCGCTCGTCATTCTTTGCGCCAAAGTTTCTTACCTCGCAAATAGGAACCAAAATGAGTCAGTTTATGTCTGGCGGTAGGCCTATCTGTAAGTCAAATATTGCTGCATGCACTGAGAAGGAAAATGTGGAAAGTCGTCGGGGCAAGTTTTAATTTTTGTACTTATTACTTAAATGAAAGTACCCCCATCTGGACTGTGGTGCCTCCATAACGGTACGTTTCGTTGGTTTGCGCTTCTATGTTGTTAGCTGGTCCACGGAGCATCCCTATAGTTTCTGAATATGGGATGAAGTTTGGTACGCTAGTAATCGTAGGTTGACATTCGACGAACTGCTTCACTTTTTTCAGCTGATGGAAAGCTTCTGTGGTGCACTGGAACCCAAGGGACGATACGCAGAAGAATTGTGGTAAAAACTCAAAACGTTAAGACCATAAAATTACAGAATTTAGGCTGAGCAAGCAGCAGTCCTTATGTGAACCGCAGCGGACGAAGCAGCTGTTAGGTGTCCACGGGTACTGTGATGTAATAGCCGAAGGTAACCGGAAAAGGTTCGCGTTTTCCTTTCGCTTCATCAGCGTACAGGTGTGGCAGAATTTGGCTGAGTAACTTCAGTTGATGAAACCCATCGGCTCAACCGTGGTGTGTGCAAACTTCGAAAAATTATGGCCCAGGAAGGAACGGGAACAGGCGGCAGTATTTTCCATGCCATTCTCCTAGGCGAGAGTGGTAGTACCTATCGTAAGGCGCTAGAATCCAATTCCTGGTTTCTCCCAATAATTCTGCTCTGTGGTACTGTGTTGGTAGGCAGATATTCGACTCAATATAGTGCGCTTGTACATGTTTTCTTGTAGCGGTGGCCATCTTCGTTCATACTTTTACCACGTTTATTGTTTAACTGAACGCTGACTACCAAGCACAGTTTCCATTTGACCGTTGCTCTTGCGCACGCACCTACACACGCTCCCAAATACACGCTAATCACTATCTCTCCCAATCGCCTTCTCGTTCTCACGAGGCGTGGATAATACTGTTCTGGTTAACATTATCGTGCAGTGCCGCACATTAGAGTAATGTGCAAGTGGTCCACGCAGTACAAAGGACCGAAGCACGCGTTTACTAAGGAAACCGCGAGGTAAGGTCTAACCAACCTTACACTCTAGCTATCTGGATTACTTTTCTGCAGATTTCGCCTAAAGCAATTCGCGAAACATAGGCGTTACAGGTCGCACGTGGTGCATTACTCCGACGGCTTGCTCATTGTTCAATAGAAGCGCGACAAGGATTCTGCGAGATCAAAACTACACTTCGAAAATAACTGGTTGCACTTGGGTCCAGGAATTCGGAAGCCGGGGCATACGTGAACGCTACATGGACTCCATGTAAGAAGTTCTGGTCAGGCAATTACAAAAGTAATAGAGTGGAAAAAGAAAACGCAAGTTTAAAAAGTTGTCTGTCCGACCGTCTCACGGTATCCGACTTATTGGGAACGTGATTACGATCATCCGGTAGTCGGCTGAAACCAGAAACCACTGTGTCTCTGATGATCAAATGGCGGGATGTACCCCACATGATACACTGCGGTGGGTACAGCCCGCGCTGCCCTTTTGGATCATTCCTGGACCGAAGTAGTCTTCTCTACCACTTCTAAACAGGGTGGGGTGTATTAGAAACTACGGGAGTAGAAAAATTCGCGGTTTTTCGAAAGGGAGCGCAAAAAATGACTGTTCTTTCAGTCAGTGAAGGTCTCTTTCGTGTTGACACCTGCTGAGAGTCGTGAAGTAGGCTAAATACCATATGCACTTGATATCACTAGATGGGCGGACCCTTGGGGGAACATGCAAACCGATCACTCAGGGCTGGATCCCACGCAGATACGGAAACCTGCACTGAGGTCCGCCGTCACTTCTAGGAGTGGCTTGTTATCTCGGGGTCAAAATTTCTTTGGGGATATGGAAGTGGCTTTGAGCATGTTGGGTGAAAGGAGTTTCAATTACCCCTTCAATCAACTAAGTTTGGTTCCCATCTTTCTGATTATTCATCCAGATGCACAGACGCTGTTCAGATTACCTGAGGGTCTATCGCCTTTATCAGTTGGTTCAATCGCACGTGTATACCTCCCAAATGGCCCCGCGTAGTGAGCAGCATCTGCAGTCAACCAGCAATCCCGTTCCCAGCATCAGCATGGGGGGTATCACCTTATCCATCTCTCTGCAGGTAGTACATCCTTCAGAGATTAGGCCAACCTTAAGTACAAAGGACCGAAGCACGGGTTTACTAAGGAAACCGCGAAGTAAGGTCTAATCAACCTTACATTAACTTGAGAACACTGGCCGATTTGGGAGGAACATCATTCATTAAGTGGTTAGTTTAATTTCAGAATCAGTAACCTGTACCATTCAGAAGTGAGAAAGAGCAACTGGAGGGTACTCGAGAGTTGGAGGGTCAATATTCATCCAGCTACGGTTTGAGGAAAAGGTAAGGAAAGGTGAAGGATTCTGAAGTAGGAAATCTCCGCATGGACTTGAGCGTTATTATTCTGTTTCGCTGACAAACACAAATGCATATGTTTATGTTGACGCACTTGGCTTCAGTTTTATTCAGCTTCAGTTCTGGTAATGTACAACATCTTGTGGGTATGTTTCTTCTGGCAGGGCAAAGTGTGTGTCGGTCAATCAGCTGAGTGTGGCTGAATATGACAATAAACCGATGACTGGTACTGACCGGTATATTAGCAGGATGCGCGTGAACTGGAATTTGTGTTTTCTGCAGTGTTGATATCGGCAAGATAGGCTTAGCTTTAGAATGCTCTGAACGATCTGCTAGGCATTTGGGAGTACTTTTGTCGGGTGGCTTGATTTCTATCCCAGTTGCTGTGAAAGGTTCCACTAGAGTCTCTGCCGGTACGAGTCAAAGTGTCATCCTTGGTCATCCGGTTTGGCGACTGAGATAGTGGGAGACAACGAGCCTGAAATAAAGGCGGATTTCAATCTGGAAGTGGTTCCAGCTGTGGGTTATGATAATGTATAAAGAAAATAATATTAAACTGGGTAGGTTTATGTAAGTGGGGCGTGGATTGTTTCATTTGAACAATCAGTGGAACCTACTCCAGTGGATTTGCGCTATACTGCTAAAGGCTAACGAAGTTGCATACACCAGTTTGACAACTGTGTAGGCATTCCAAAGGATTTATTGTTCGCACGTTGGCAAGGCTATGCTCGGATACTATTAAATGTCCTAAGGCTTCATGGTGTAGAATAGTTAGAAATGGTGACCCTCCATACCGTTTGCTCAGGTGGAACGCAGTTTGGCACCGAGGCGATAAGATAGGTTTGAAGTAACAGACTGTGAGCGAGTGAGACTGGCACACCGTTGGCGTAGCGCCATGCTGTTACTGTCTCTTCGGGTATAGTGGTTATTCTATACTGAATAGTTACTGAGGAGCCTTAAAGTAGAAGATACCACTGGGGTGAAAGTAGTGATGCTTTAGAGGAAATCGGTCACTTGCCGAGGAACGTTAATGTGAGTCCTTCTATGCCCTTACTTGATTGTCCTATCGTACTTAGGTTGTGCTCGAGTGTAAGCAAGGAAACCTGAGGTAGAGGTGATTGAATGGTTGTGGTGGTATCTTTTCCGTTGTAATCGTATAACAAAGCAGGGAAACACCTATTTGAGGGATGGTTTTAAAGAACCGTGAGATATGGGAATGAGATGGGTCCGAATTGTCGTTAAGGAACTCTAACGATCTACATTCGGTGATCATGGTAGGCGGCACTAAGGCCTGATTCAGTTAAGGAAGTAGCACAATACACTTCTATTGGCATCCAGCTCGTGCCGCTCCAAGAGTGATCCACAGTTTTCAGACGTTTTTATTATTTTTTAGTTTTATCACAGTCAGATTTCTGGCTGTCAGAGAAGGCGGAGCTGCTTTTGGTGGGTGGCCACATGGACCACATGTAACAAGCCGCGTTGGGAATAGGTCAACCACACCAGTCAATCCGTAGCAACACTGCAACCCAGAGGCATGGGTCACATGTGACAAGGCCGTTGTGCCTGGAAGACAAAACAGTGGGGTATTCTTTCTCACTCTCTTATGCCAGCCCCTTAATTTTTGGTGTTCATGTCTCATTGGTGGGCAACTTTGTGCAGGGAGACTATCACGACCAAAAATGTTTGCAGAAGTGCCGCGCTAACACTCGCCTTATCCGTGAAGTCAGATCTTCAAGGCCGTTCACATGGGACAAATAATGCAGGGGAGGTAGAGTCAACCACAGCCTGCGATTATTTGATGAGGTTTATGTTCAACAAAACTCCAGTTTGCACAAAGATGGGGTACAACTTGCAGCACCAACGACGTGATTCATCGGGACGATCCATAGGTGGTGTGTAGTTTTATTTACCGAGTATCAAATGTTATATAGGCCGGTCATGGGAGGATGCTAGAGATATGTGATAAAGAGGGAAGTTGAGCTGTGAGTGTCTAATGATTCAGTAAAGGGTAACTACTGGATGGAGGTTGGGGAGTCTGACAGGTGCTGCCTCTTGGGTCAGAGACAAAGGAGAAGATTAAACAAAAATCAGCAGTGGGAATATTTAAAGAGTACCTTTCATGCAAACAGTGGTACTTCGTACGATCAAATACGACTCCAAGGGCACTGGCCTTTGTCATGGGAATACATATGCCTAGGCATTGTAGCCTGGTAAGTTTACGCTAAGGTGATAGCAACTACGGTGTATGGTGTGGAACATCCTAGAGATTATCAAGGGTTTTGGTTAATATCCAACGCTTCCCTCGTGAGCTCTATCAGTATTCATATGAGGATATATAAAAGTAATCAGTTTTTGGGTGTCCAGCTCTACATGTAGCCTAGACTTGAATATAATTAGTGAATCCAGGGAACAGATACCAGCTGGGAGTTCAGTCCACAAAGTTGCATATTTAAGGAGGAAGTTTTTCCTCAAGGATTTTCTAGAGGGAGGGATCATTAGACGGTGTTCCCTATTGCGCAGCTGATGTGTTGGGTTCATACTGAGCTGAACTTGGCTAGAGGATACAGCTTGTTTGTGGAACAAATTAAACAGTAATGAAAGGGTGAGTTTCGTTCTCATAAGCCATAGAGGCTCAAGCCGAAGGGGTGTACGCTGTTAAGTACATGCTTGGAAATCCTCCCTAGCCATTGTCATATGCTTGTTTTGTCGAGACTATCCTCCTTATTTTATTGACCCTGGAACAAATACAACGTGAATCAATCACTACAATTCAGCATTTGTTTATAGTTTGCTCACGTGAAGTGGCATAATTTTGACTCGGACTTGGACTGCCGTGACGGTGGTTCCTGACATTGGCATTTGTTGAACTCTGGTCCTCATTGTTAGACATTGTGGCCGTACAGTTCAGGTTTGCATACATTTATATGCGTATAACTTGACAATTCAGTACCGTAGAAACTACGAATCAATCTTGTTCTGGTTTTGGTATTCGTTTTCAGTTGTCTACGAGTTGGTCACAGACGGAACAACCGATACAGTACTCAGCTCGGAACCACTAGGAGGAAGTCAATCAGAAATGCCAAGGAGACAAACCGAAGCTGGACAGGAAGTAACCCGGAAAGTCCCTAGGTATTTTTGGGTGATACTGATTCCTTAGACATTGCTAGGTCTGCTAGTCCTGTCAGTGCTATTTCATGTACTACAGCTAGTGGTATAGAATGTAAAGGTGATGATATCTATCGATTGAGAATAGCTGAATTAGAAACCCGGCTTAGGCAGGCTAGGGAAGAAGCGGAATCTGCCAGGAAAGATCAACTCCAGAGATGGGAGCGAGAGGCGACTTTAGAGACCACAGAGCATACAGCCAGTCAGCTCAGCAGTTCCGTGGAACGATCAAAGTCGACTTGTACCAGTGTAAACCACGCTATTGACTTACCAAGAGTGGAATTATTCCCATTCGATAGGAGCGCAGAACAGTACTGTAAGTTCGTTAAACAGTAGGAGAACTTAGTGGAAAGGAGAGTATCCGATCGAGGACAGAGGTTTTTGTATTTATTACAATACTTTCGTGGAAGGGCCAGGGAAGCAGTCCACGGGTGCTTGATGCTGGATCCTGAAGAAGGTTACACCCGAGCACGTGAAATTCTGAAAAACCTATTTGGGCAACCATTTAAAGTCGCCCGAAATTTGATCGATGGATTACTATCAGAGGCAAAACGCCCCAAAGGCGAGTCGGGCTCTCTAGCCAGCCTGGTGAAAAAATGCAGAACTGCAGCGTCGCACTGAATCACCTGGATTATCGACCGGACCTGAAAGCTTTGCACACACTGGAGAACATGGTGCCCAGTTTATCCACTGAGCTACAGGGTAGATGGGCCGAGGAAGCCGAAGGGATCAGTAGGTTTGGGCGAGGATCCACGTTCGAAGACCTGACGCAGTTTATAGACCGTCATGCCCGAATAGCAAATAGTCGTTTCGGCAAACTCGTGCCCGAGACGAGCAAATTACCCAGGATTACGACGATGCAAGCCTGGACCAGGGAACCAAGTAGAAGCCAACCGTGGGCGAAAACACACGCATTATCTCGCGAAGGTGAATTTTTGCCGTTGTGTAAAGTTTGTGGGGCGCCTCAACGCTTAGCGGAATGCCCTCACTTCTGCAATGTAGACGCAGACGAACGATGGGAAATGGCTAAGAGACTCGGCGCGTGCTTCGTCTGTCTCAACGTTTCACATCGAGCAGCGATGTGCCGAACGAAACCCAATTGTGGTCAGGATGGATGTCACGGGAAGCACCATTACCTACTTCACAAAGGCCAGAATTTGAATGCCAAGGAAACCCCGAAGCCTAGTGTGGTCTGTTCAGTGTCTCGCTCTACTGAAAAGCCCATTCGCCTGGGAGAAATAGCAGTTGGCGTAGAAACCCCAGTTGGGGTTTTAAGAGCGTTGGCCTTCGTAGATAGTGGCTCGGATACCACGCTAGTGAGAGGGAGTTTGCAGAGAGATTTGGGATTAGAGGGAATCAATCTTCATTAGCAGTGAGCAGAGTTAGTAGCATTCAGGTCATCCAGTCGACCAAACTGCACCTACAACTTGTTTCCTTGGTCAACAACGATAGAGCAGAAACCCTAAAAGCCTTCACCATAAAGGACCTGCCGATGGGAGCTCCTCAATCAGTGCAATTGATTCTGACTCAGCGGCCGCATCTCGACGGGGCTACGATCGAGGAGTGGCAGAATAACGAAATTGACTTGCTGATCGGTTGTGACGTACCGGAAGCGCATTGGACCCCGGATCAAAGAATAAGAAGCAGCAAAGCACCCTTTGCAGTACGCATTATATCCGGCTTGACTTTGTATGGTGGTACAGATGGAAGATGCGGCAAACAAATTCAAATCAACTGCACTTCGTTAGAAACGACGAAACTTGGACGGGCATTCCAACAGCTGTATAACGCCGAATTTGCCGACCTGGCCATTGATAGAGATGCTTCTTCACGAGAAGAAGGGTCAGCTTTAAAAATGGTAGCCGAGAACGCCAAGCGTGTAGTAGATCGTTCCGAGGTTCCTGTCCTGTGGAGACCCAACATGGAACCTATGCCAAGACAGCCAAGAAATGGCTCTGAAAAGAGTACGCCTCCTCAGAATCAGGCTAATTGGAGAAACAAAATTAGGAGCAGAATACACGCAAGCCATGCAACATAACATAGAGTTGGGTTCTATGGAAAAAGTGGATACAGTGGTAATCAGTGCAAATTTGGGGTGTTACCTACCTCGTCCCCCGGTCGTGAACCCAAAGAAACCGGGGAAGGTCAGAGTGGTTTTTGACTGTGCCGCAAAATGTCAGGGTGTGTCACTCAACGACCATATACCACAGGGCCCGAACTGGACAACACCACTGGTCGAGGATTTATGTCGTTTTCGGCTAGGAAAGGTGGCCGCCTCTGCGGACATACGTGAAATGTTTCTACAGGTCAAGATGCCCGTTAAAGACAGGGGCGCCTTTCGTCCCCTCTGGTGGCTTGAAAAAGACGCGAGTCGCGTACCTGACGAGTACAGGCTAACCGTTCATCCCTTTGGGGCGGTATCATCCCCTTTCTGTGCTAATTTTGCCCTCCGGGAAACTCTCAAACTTTTCGGCGGCACCAGCAATTTGCTAGGAAGAGCAATGGACTGTTCCTACGCGAACGATTTTCTTTGTTTCCTCGGAGACCAAAATACTTCTATCCTTTAATGACCGAACTGATCGCTACTCTAAAGATCGGGGGGTTCAACCTCACTTAACGGACTTCAAACTGCCAAGAGGTGCTCAATGTTATCCCGAAGTCCGTGAAAACGTAGTGTTCGAGAGAGCTTCTAAGATCCTCTTCACAAACGGAGCGCAGGCATGGTCTTCAGTGGAAACTTAGAGATGACAAATTCACTTTCACCCTGGACCTACCCAAACGACCAGTCACACGGACAGGAATCCTATCATCAGTCTCAAACCTCTATGATCCCCTAGGCTTCGTTTTGCCGTGGTTATTACCAGGAAAGTGCTTGCTGCAATCGCTGTGCCAGAGAGGGGTGGGTTGGGACAAACCTCTCCAGGATGACGACGATGAGCGATGGCGCGACTGGCTGCACAGCCTGGAGCAACTTGATGAGAACAAAATACAGAGATGCTTGACAGGAATCAAGTGCACAAACGACGCCCAACTCCACTTATTTTCTGATGCATCAGAAATAGGTTACGGGATAGTGGCTTATGGCTGCTGGGTGGACGCCGACGGTAGGCGGCACAGCCGGATAATATTCGCAAAGATGAGAGTGGCTCCACTGAAAAAGGGGTCAATTCCAAGGCTGGAACTGACGGCAGCAGTACTGGCCTTGAAAGCCGCGACCCTCGTTAGGGGATGCTTCGACCGGATAAACTGGGAAACAAACTTTTGGACGGACCCAGCCAGGATACTACATTACATAAACAACATCACCACTCGTTTTAACACTTTCGTGGCCAACAGACTCACTCTTATCCACGAGTCGACTAAAACCGATCAATTGCACTATGTACAATCCGCCAGTAACCCAGCCGACTTCTGCTCAAGAGGCCTGAAAACACTAGAAAGGCTGAGGATATGGAAAATGGGACCGGACATTTCAACTACAGCTAAAGAGATGTGACCAACGTTATTAATACCTGAGGCTGACGATGGCGATATCGAGATTAAAAGACTGATACTGGCTATAAACGTTACGGGAAGCGTAAGCCTAATAGAAATACTGTGCCAATTTCCCAACTGGACAAAAATGTTAAGAGCCGCGGTCTCGTGGACACGATACAAATTACTGTCATTGATTATGAAAGGCGCACGACCATAAAACACATTGAACGTGAAGAAGAACATACCGGGCGAGCTGAATCAAGCCCAACTCAACGTTCCAAACCTACTACAACTAAACGCTTTACCGTTCGAGGCCCGCGAGCTAGCCAGGATAGATGATAACACCAAAGGAAGCAAGCTGTTGCAAAGCAGTATCCGAAGACTAAACCCCATGCGAGCCAAAGGACTACTGAGAGTTGGAGGGTGGCTGACGAATTCAAATCTAGATTACGAAACAAAATGCCCTATAATAGTCCCTGGTGACCACTATATAACGAGATGTCTGATAGACCATGTACATCGAGAACAGGGACACACAGGTTTGAACCACTAACTGAACAATATAATCCAACGATTTTGGGTGAAGAAGGGACCAGCGACGGTCAAGCGAGCCAGAGGCAACTGCATCACTTGTCGTCACCGAAGGGCGGTAACAGGCCAACAAATGATGGCCCCCCTCCCAGCCGTGAGAGTGCAACGGAGATGGTGCCCGTCCGTGGAAATTGGCGTCCACTGCTTTGGCCCGTTGCTTGTACACAGCAAAAGAGCACCTCAAAGAGATATGGTCGCCTGATAACATGTTTACAATCCAGAGCAGTCCGTCTTGAAGTAGTGCGTAATATGACCACCGATTCATTTCTAATGGCCTTTCAAAGGTTCATCGCTAGGAGCGGCGCCCCCAAGAACGTATATTCAAATAATGGCTCGAACTACGTTGGGGCTCATAAAGAGCTAGAGAAATGGTGAAACCGCCTGGACCACGCCAAAATACAAAACAAGGCCGTGGCAAAGGGGATAGAATGGCACTTCAACCCACCAGTCATCGTGGTGGCGTTTGGGAAAGGCTGATACGATCGACTAGGAAAATACTCACAGCCCTGACCTCACAACAAAACCTCGATGACGAGACGCTGACTAATTTACTAACAGAAGTAGAACTCATATTGAACAACAGACCCCTGGTGCGGATCATCCCAGACCCGAAAGGCGAACCGGCTCTCACCCCCAACGACCTGTTATTATTGTGGTCAAAAGTAGGAGAAATCACACCGAAAACCGTGCGTGGAACGTATATCGTTGGATGGAAACAAATGAACCACCTGGCACAGGCTTTCCGAAGACGATGGACGAGGGAGTACTTACCAACCCTGCAGCTTCGGCAAAAGTGGATCTCCAAACAGAGGTCGTTCAGAGGTGGAGATGTGGTCATCCTCGTGGAGAGCCACTTATATAAAGACGAATGGCCGTTTGTAGTGCTCAAGGACTGCAGTACAGAAATCGATGGCCTCGTGCGCCATGTGGTGGTGAGAACGAACAGAGAAGACGTACTGCGAGATATTCGTAAGATATGTCTGCTTGAAGGTGACAATGGCAAGAGCAAAGTCAACGCTACAGACCAAGCTAAATCCATGTCTGCCGATACCAGATGAAGCTGAATTCATTTATTTATTCCCCATGGAATCTCTTGTAGGACCCTACTCTTCACACCGTATTCGAAGTATATTTGTGTTTAATTTCATGCGGTGTTCACGATTCACTGCGGAGTTAGTTGCCCAAACCTTAGTTTATTACACGACTCGACATTGTTTGTGAAGTAGCGAAGACTCTTGAACAAGCACTTACTGACCGTTGGTAAAACTATCGCTTCTCCCGTGACATATTTGTATTATTATTCAACCTGTGTGCAAGTGTATATAAGTTGTGAGTCGAACATACTTCTTATTTGATAACAACACATTTTGACCCCCCGATGTTCGAGTAACCTGTATCCGTCTCTATCTTTCACTACGAATCCTCAGTTTTCATCTTGCAGCGTACTTTACTCTTGTTCAGGCAGCCTTTTCATCCACAATCCGTAATCTGTCTACGCATCCCAATCACATCGAAGCCCCATTTTGTATACGGATAATGTCATGTCATTCTCAGAAGAAACCCTGAGACGTCGAGGGATGGCGCATAACCTCAAGAAGTCCGCAAGCTTGTCTGCTACCGGCCGACGATAGACGAAATTCATAACGACCTGCGTGTGCACTGACTCAGGGCCTAGGTAGATAAGGACGAATCAGTACCCCCGTACTTACTCCTTGGATGTTAACCGTTTCAAGGGAGGATTTGGTGGGCGGTGTAACGTACGTGTGGAAATCCTCCCTAGCCATTGTCATATGCTTGTTTTGTCGAGACTATCCTCCTTATTTTATTGACCCTGGAACAAATACAACGTGAATCAATCACTACAATTCAGCATTTGTTTATAGTTTGCTCACGTGAAGTGGCATAATTTTGACTCGGACTTGGACTGCCGTGACGGTGGTTCCTGACATTGGCATTTGTTGAACTCTGGTCCTCATTGTTAGACATTGTGGCCGTACAGTTCAGGTTTGCATATATTTATATGCGTATAACTTGACAATTCAGTACCGTAGAAACTACGAATCAATCTTGTTCTGGTTTTGGTATTCGTTTTCAATTGTCTACGAGTTGCTCATGGTCGGAATAACCGATACATAAGCCGCTGTCTGTAGCTCAGGTTTGTAGAAGGCTCAAAGAGTTTTTGGGTAAATCGACGCTGTACATTCTCAATGTCGATATTGTCATGCTTGCGCGTATTTGAGAACACAAGTGTACAGTACTCTAGGGTCAGGCGAGCATGAGTTTTGTATATCTTTATCTAACTGTTTGTGAGAAGATGATTTCTCTGCAACGGGCCACGGGGTTTGTTTGCCAGTGCATTTTTGTAGGGAGTGAGTCCGGAGAAATTGGACGTGTAAGGATATTGCAGTCCGAGGTCTCTTATTGTTATGGAATATGGGCGTGGGACACCGCCAATCTTGAGCATAGCAAGAGGAATATTGCAACTTAGAGTGAGATAACTGCTTTTGCTCACGAGAAATTCCATTTTCCAGCCATCACACCAGGAGGATAAGGACTCTTCACTGACCGTGATGTTATTCAGTGCTACAGGTAGGTTTCCTTGTTAAAATTTGCAAACTATCTTCACATCGTCGGCAAACAAGAAAATTTCGCCATAAATGATGACATTGCTAATGTCATTCATATATATAGTGAAACAGCAGTGGTCCTATAATACTACCTTGGATAACCCCGCCTTTTACCGGGTGGGGTTCTGACATCTGGCTGTTGATGCATGTGAACTGGTACCGGTCTCGTAAGCAGGATTTAAACCAACTGAGTAGGGGGTTTTGAATCCCGTATCCTCTAATCCTGTTGGGCAACTGCAGGTGTGGGACCCTGTTGAATGCTTTTATCATGTCAAGACAGATGATGACGAGTGCTCTGTCTTTGTCCGCAGGTGTTGTTACTATATTCGGAAAGTCAAATTTGCAGGTTGAATGCGACTGTGAACTGAGAAATTCGTGCTGTCTTGGGCCGGTGAAATTATATGCAGGAGGGTAGTCGGTCAGGTAGTGTTTCACGACTTTTTCTAGCAGCCTCGATATAGTTGGCGTACGAATAATCCAGCGGTAATTGACAATGTCATGCACTGTGTCCTTCTTATGCCTGAGGATAATAATGGATTTCTTCCATTGGCTAAGAAAGGTTCCGGTTTGCAGAGGTAGATTGCATATGTTTAGCGGTAGGAAGGGAATATCTGGGCCTTCAAGAGCGAATATTGCTGATAGAAGGCCGTCAGGTCAAGGAAGTAGGTCTTTTTGAAAGCGTGGAAGTATCTTTTTATATCCGTAGGAGCAACTGTGATAGAACTGATTGAATAATTTGTGAAAGACGAGGCGACAAGCTGGGTACACGTTGGACTGAGAGACACGTTGGTTGTGACGAATGTGGTAAACGTGTCAGCTATCTTTCAAGGTGATTTTATGTGATTATCCAAATAGATGGTCTGTTTTGTGCATTGAGTTAATTGTGGGGCACGAGCCCTGTGCAGCTGGGCTATCTTATGATCTTCGTTTGGGCGGCTTAATGCTTTGGCTTCTTGCCTTAGTTGTAGGTCACTGGCCCTGCCGTGGATTTCGCGGAGGGGGGGGGGGGTTAAGGGTCCAGCCTGGAGACTGTTTAAAAGTCTCTATTTTGTCGGTACTGCCGTTGAAGCTTGTTGTGCTTCCGCTTTAGCCTGGTTATACGGTAACTTGCTGGTCTGGGTGGATAGCAGGGGCGTGATATGTTTTCGATGCTTGAGTGTGAATTTGAGTAGGAAAGGTTAGCGGCTTACTGGGGAAATCCTGTTAAGAAGGAATCGTTCCAGTTTCCGGAGCGACCTTGAGAGGGGATATAGTCACATTCAGTGACAGAGGGAGGGACCGCTACATGGTAGGCCCTCAGTACGTGGCTTGGATTGGAATCTGTCACTGAGGATTTTATGGTCGCTATCTGTGCAGTCGTTTACTGCGGAGGCAGAGATGTTTGTGAGATCCAGAGTAAATATCAGATCAAGGATTTCATTCTTCCTGATAGGCTGTTTCAAATGTTGGGCCCGCCCACCCGGGCTGATGAATGAGGCAAAATACAAGTATTTGTAAGGGGCAGGAAAGAAGAGCCAGTTTACGCTCGGGGCATTGAAGTCGCCTGCTACAAATTTACTTCCAAATGGCAGGTCAGCCATATAATTAAATGCATCAATGATGGGGTTACCTGTGGAAGTGCCGTCGCTGGGGGGTCGATACACACAACCTAAAACTATGGTCATCTGGCATAAAGAAATTGTAAACCATATAGAATCTTCGACATTTGCCAGCACGGTATTTTCCAGTAGGGCGGCAGATGGGCTGCTCTTGACGTACCTCATGCTACCTCCGCCTCGGCAGTAAGTTCGTTGAGTCCTGAAAGTTTGATAACAAATCAGCGACATTTGATCAGAATGCGTTTGCTTGGTGAGCCAAGTCTCAGTGATAAACATAATGTCGAACTTGTTACCTAATTCCGTGGTATTCGATATCATGCTGCAAACTAGTCTTCTACGGTATTCTAACGATCCCTTTTCTGAAGAGGTGGCTGTGCATTCATTCATTCAGTGCACAGAATCACTTTCTTTCGTAATAATAATAATATAATACCCGTGTGTCGCATCCGGCTCGGCCTTCCGCAACCCACTCTGAGAGAACACCAAGTAGCCAGACTGCATCTGTTCACATGAGATCAACGCGTTCGCTTACGGGCAAACAACCGACTTTCCGAATGAATTTAATAGTTTCTCTGGTATCCCGAATTGAACCATCCGGGATATGCACCTATTTACATTTCATAAAGCTTCAGCAGTACATTGCCTCCCCTGTAAAGTGTTTGTCTCTTCGTCCGCTTTTATGTAGAACGTCACCCTTGCCACATCGCCTTGGGAATCATCTACCAAAAAGAAGACAATCACGCTTAAGTGCTCCGACTCAATCGCCGATTTTTCTGACCTTCCTTGATAATTCCGCCATGAGGTGTTCACACCACCGTCCCTTGGCTTAGTGATTTGTTCAAATGACATCAGTAGTGACCAGCTCTTTAAATTGCTGCATATGTCATTGATCAAACTCTGATAACCTTGTGCTGGTTTTATTCTCTAATATGACTCCATTTTCAGAGAAATTATTCCTCTGGTTTTTCACGTTTTGATTCTTTCGACTTGCCTGGTGGTGCATCTTCGTGTTTATTTCTATGCGCCTCAGTTTCTCCCGATCTGTCTCCTACTTCCACATTCGCCCTGAATCGTATTCATTTTGTGTGACTGCGCATTGTGCCCTCCAGATTGACATGTGACATTCATGAGCATCGGACTCGTCATAGTTATTCTTCGACACCTTGTCCACGCAGATCGCACCTTACGCATGCCAAGGCTTTCCTTTCCACGTTGTGATGTTCGTCGATAGTTGGACCATAATTCCTCGTGAACTCCGTTGAATGCTTCATTCAGTGAGCGTGAGCAAGCAACCCCAGATAATTGTTTGCATCTTCTCTATGTATACCGCATTGCCCGATTTCCAAAGCAATGCTACTTCTGCCATGTTCATACCCCACTCAACTGTTGCTACTTACCGTGCTTTGATCCGAAACTGGTTTGTATATACCGCGTATACTCGTGTTGGTTTACTTCATTCAAGCTCCATCCTACGGTCCCGGTTTGCTGTTGGAGCATGCGGATCTGTCTTTCGAAAATAAAAATCATTCCATCCTACTGCGTAACGTTGTACCTCCTGATGGTGCCCCTACGCGTGCATCTCGTTCACAGATAAGGTTTTCTCCATCACCACCGTTATGCTTATCTGCTCGACTGTTGAGGCACAGCGGACTACTGCAGCTTAACATTCTGGGCTTGCAGGACATCATGTATTCTTCATATCTGCACATCTTTCTGTAGTTTTCACTGGTTTATTTGTTTTATTGTTATCACGTGATCCACCCTCCGAAAAGAACGTCAATAAGTGGACGTTTGCCTGTAACTTATATTATCGTTTCCTCTTCAAGCTATGCACTTCTGGTATTGTCGTATCTACGAATCTCCAATCGATCAGTCACCCTTTTCTCATTTTTATATTGATATATCATAATCCATCTGTCATAAAGTAGACCAACCGCTCAAAGTTAGTCTGTTTCTCTCCATTCACTCCCTTCATCCCTCTAGGCGCCTGCATCTAGACGTATTTTTGGCAGCTTTATGCGACGCATTTCGGCAACCTGGCCACAAAACTCTTTTTTCAAGGTCCTTTTCGAACAACCATCCTCGCAAACCCTGTCATAATTAGTTGTGTACCATCTCTGCTAGCTGCGTGGGTGATCAAAAATGGAAACAGCTCTTTATTTGGGCTTAGCAGTGTGACACGCTCAGATATGGATCATCGCGCCCAGTGTCTTCGTTGCTCCTGTCGGCGCTTGCACAAACACTTGCTGAGCTCCAACTCATGGGTTTTTATTTCCGTATCTTCCTAGATTTTTCCAGTTCACCGCCCAAGGAGGAATGATGATTTCGACTCACTACAAAAAAACTGACGTTTGGACCTTGTGTCTAAAAAGAGACTGCTCTAATTGATGGTCCATTCTAGGTATTGAGTACCTACGGGATGAGCCGGTGAGTCCTGTCACACCCAGAGATGCACAAGAAATCCTGCTTTGGATTTTGAAGACTGGCGTAAAGGACTTCAAGAAGCCTTGTTTTTTTCATCAAAACTTCTCACTGCTATCAAAGTCACTTTGTCTGTATCATCACTTTTGCAGGGAGATTCGACCACTTTTTGATTGTATCAATAGTCAGGGAGTCGGAAGTGTCCAACAAAATACGTCATCAGGGGGGCTACAGTTGGCAGATAGGATTCTTTGTTACCACTAACCGATGACAGCGCCTGCATATCCCACATGGCAGTACAATTGTCTTCCACGTGCCCATGAGCATATCAGTCCAAAACGCGCCACTGTTAACACCGACCGTATACTCCACACTCATCGCACCAATAAGCCAACCAATCAGCCATAGAAGCGCTGCTCAGAAATTCAACCGCGTTTGCACGCCGCCCGAGAAGATAAATAACGTAAACATGTGCTTATGTATTTATTTACTCATGCTACATAAAGTTTTGATTTTTGATAAAACTTGAATACAGTTTCTGCAGTTGTTTTTGGCTACTTTTTGTTGGGATTAGATGATCAAGAAACCATTAAAAAGGGAAAATTCAGAGGTCCGAGTTCTGACCCAACACTAGTTCATTTACATCGCTGCCACAACTTGGCTCCAACATTTGTCTACAGCTTTGGTGGCTGGGTTTGAGCCTTGCTGCGTTTGTACCTGGCAATTTCATTTTCTGTTTCTAGTCCCATGCTGCAATTGTCGACTCATTGTGCTATTTAAGGATGTGGGAGCCCAGCAAAAACGAACCAAGGTTTCCTTATTACTGTACTCCTCAATTTGTCGTATATGGCACCGTGGCCACCTGAAATCGATTTCTATTTTAATTGTGTCGGGATTCGTTTCTGAGCTTCACTCGAACGTCTTATTAGCCGAACTTTACAGACTTCTTGGGGCTAACCCTAGGTTTATTGCGGTACGTAGTTTGCCACCCGAAGTTTTTCTCTCTTGTCATTAGAATTTCGGTCCTCATTTACACATCTTGATGAATCTACATACGCACGGAAATTGAATACACTTACCCCTCTTCCACTAATTCAGTCGTAAACACCTCAGTCGTATGGTTAAATTATAAAAACACTGAGGGATCATGGGGGCATATTAATAATACATGTCCACATATTTCAGATCACGTACAGCTTTCGAAATTTGTATTGTTTCACAACGGCTGCAATACCGATAAATACTGTCCATTTTTTCCAGTTCATCGTTTCTGCATGGTGGTACCTTAGTAATGAATATGAATGCAAGAACCGAGAACATCCGGGCTAAAATCTCACAGTCATAAAACATCTCAAGCCGTGAGGACTGTAGAGTTTGAGAACGGGCGAAGCCTCATCGAACAAGTAACCCATACGTGTACAGCTATCTGAAAGTAAGCGAATTTAAGCTGACAAATTCAAGAACGAAAATTTTTGAAAATGAATCTAACAAAATAGCATTTGGCTACAGGAACTTTGTATGACGTCCGATACAACAAGGCCGTTCGTCTTTTGTCAGCTTGCTTCGAGGGCAATTGGTTTTCGCCAACTTCAGACACGCCTTTGACTATCTTGCTTGAGGGCTGCTGAATCCTGAATCCCATAGCCAGTACTGTGTTTGGTGTTGCTCTAGTACGTAACCTTGTTAGACGCGTTCTTACACAGAACCTTATCCACCTGCCCCACTGACTTCTGCCGTCCTTCGACAGCCTTTTGGACTTTAGAGTTGCTATCCTTTCCTTAGGGCATCCTCAGGGTGCTAATAATAAGGGTTTATTTCTGATGAGCCCAAGCATGTTGCGGTGCATGGTCAGACGATGGGAGTGATGGCAAGATCAAATTACCCAGAGAGATGGAAAATTATGTACATAATGAAGAATAAAGGATAAGGCTTAAATAAACTAAAATGATGGTAACACTCAGTAAGCTCAAAACCCAGGGTCACAGGGTCCACTTGGCTAACACTGGGTAAAGTCGGTTAAAAAGTTGGTGCGTAAGTCGCACTTGCGGCGGAAATTCACAAAACTTTGAAGAGGCGAACATAATCAAGGGGTGTTTCTCTTTTCCATTGGAAAAAAGGCTTTGAAAAGTGAAATACAAAGTCACTAGCGGGCTACAGTGTGTGAAGGTTATCTGGATGAAATTCTGGACGACGCACAGGAACAGAGCATCATAGATAAGTTATAGTAAATAAGCCAACCAATGTGACAGCAAAATCTGGTATCAGGATGCCAGCAGAGAGAGTCACGTTGGAAAAGCCCAGCAAATCCTATGGAAAGGGGGAGAGAATTCCGGAGTGGTTACGGAAGGGAAGGTGGGAGGACAATTGATAACCTTCTAATGAATAGTTCACTTTGTGATGGGTATGCTATAGAGTCACGTAGGGGGACCAGCGATACTGTGATAAACCAACCTGAGAAGCGCTTTATGGCGATCGCGGAGGCGAACAACAGTGTGGAAACTAGAGTTATCAGTATAGGCACGTAACTATAGGGAACGCAAAGGCAAATAGCGTGCAGATAAGGGGATGGGGTATTTGACAGGCAGGTGTACATCGGTAAATGAGCGGCTTGATAGGTGCACCATGAGATAATAACAGATGAATGAAGCCACATGATGAATACGTAGAAGGCAGGAGTTAAACAACAGAAAAGAAATAATGCAAAACAACCAACAGAGACAGTGGTATAGTTTAGGGGCTGATTACTGACGGATTCAGCTACGTATCTCACTGCCAATGTGATGTTGAAATGAAAGGCCGGAGGATGCCGATTGAGCATTCAGCGATTTCCTTACTGTTTACCAGGTAAATACC
This sequence comes from Fasciola hepatica, assembly GCA_948099385.1. Lineage (NCBI taxonomy): Eukaryota > Metazoa > Platyhelminthes > Trematoda > Plagiorchiida > Fasciolidae > Fasciola > Fasciola hepatica. Next base: position 14,363,250 of record CANUEZ040000019.1, read on the forward strand.
GATGCATGAACGTGGAGACTTTGAACGGGTGATGAATCGACCCGTGAGGCGTAGTACGGCAGGCACGGAGGCGGATATACGGTAGGTGGTTGATAGAGCAGGTGAAGGTTTAGAGCCCTTCTTTTATTGAATACGTGACAGGTATAGCTCGTGAATATTGCAGAGCCGCCAAGCTGCAGCATAAACACACCAAAGAAGTACAGATATAGAGAATACATGACGCTCTACAGTATTACGATAAGAAAATAAAAAAGCAGTGATAAGGCCAAAAATTGGACTGACGAAGGTTGCGAGTAATCATCAATTACATGACTGACTACTGTAGGACCGAGGAAAGATACTCCAGCCAGGGATGTCGTTTGGTTATCGCGGTGAGGAGAACAGCAACAATTGCCGTGCCAGTTGTCGAATATTTTGGCAGTAGTAGCAAGCTCTATCTTGAGGAGCTGACATGTTTACAGGCGCGGTGTGGTGAGTTGTCAGGCGCGAAAAGCGGAGAGGTACACAGTGAAGAAGATTTTAGGAATACTGAAGGGTGTTTGGATAATTGTTCATAGTGCGTTAAGGAAAAGCGATTGATAGTAGATGACAGTAAGTGAAAGCTTTACTCTGTTTAGTACGTAACAGAGCAATGAGCTTTTTCCGGACGTTAAAGAGATGAGTAATAATGGCAGTGCTAACAGCGAGCAAGATAGACAGCCGGTAGTAATGGAGAATACACAACTAACTGGCAAGCTTGCAGAAACAGAGCGAGCATAAAATAGCATTTTTATTGAAACATGGCATTCTGGGATGCTGAAATGGCCGAACCATGTTGTTTTCCAATTTATTTTGTCAATCTTTGGGTATCGGTCAACCATGGTTTCAAATTCAGTAGGCGAAAGCTCAGTTTTTGAAACAGCTTTTTTCATTTTTTTCACCGCGTTGGTTTTTGCTTTTTCCCATCGTTTCGTTTCATTCCGCCATTCGCAGTATGAATAACCCAACGTTTTTCGACCCTGAGGTAAGTGCGTTGGCTGCTCCCTTTAGACCATTCAGGGAAAGTATTACTTGGGCTTTGTTTGCTAAGCTAGAATAAACTTGTGATCTGCCCAACAGGACTACGGAAAGTAGCCGAATTCACCGCGTGTTTGCCGTTCCCCCATAAAACTTCGTCGGCAAACTGATACATCTTGCATCTAGCCTAGGTAAGAGTCACAGAACATTACCATATCGGAGACCCCGATGTGATCGAGTGACAATCAAAAGTGCATGTGTCAGTCGGTAGACTAGAGGAAAATTCATGCCGGAGGTCAAAAGTCAACAGGATCATCCGCTCCCATTCTGACTGGCTCCTTAATATCCCTCCTCATAATTTTTTGAGGCTCGTACGTGCAGAGTTTCGGGCTGACTTACAATGATTGTGTAAAATTTCGGTTTCGAAGTAGATATCTGCTTGAAGAAGAGTGATCATTGTGTGGAGCAAATAGATCCAACGTAAGGGGTTGTATGGATGTTGTTCGTGCGGTTTGTGTTGGGATATCTTCTAGCCATTCGTGTAAGTGATCATCGGTGTTGCATTCATCAAGTCTAATTTGACTGTATTTCTCTCAAAGCTGATTAACGTGCCTGATCACCCGCTCTATTCCGACTAGCAGCTTGCAAACAACTTGTTGTTCTCCTCTTGTTTCGTTTCCCGGAGTCCATGTAGAGTAACTTTTCCTGAAGTCTTTTACATAAGCATCATCGCCAACTGTGAATCCGCGCTTAGGCTCTTGCGATTGAACTTCCAGTTTCCCTTACTGTTGATCCTCTGCTGGCCGTTTAAGAGGCATCATTTTGCGCTTCGTCTTTAGTTTCCGCCAAATCATGCACTCGCTGGTCGAGACATCCCCTGGAACGTTTTGATTTTGAGTAATTCCATAAATTAGTAAATAGGGGTTGACTGTGTTATCCACCCCTTCGTCCAGTGAGAGTTTTTGTCTGTGTCTTGTTAGGGCATCAGTAAATCGTTCTGCCTGACCGTTTGATTGCAAGTGGTGCGGTGGAATTCACATGTCTACAAAGCCATTTATTAAAAAATTCCGAAAATTCCGTTGATGTAAATATAGCATCGTTGTCTGAAATGTGCTTCTCAGAAAAACCTAGTCTGCGGAACATTTCTGAGGTGACGAATCGTCGATTGGCTAGTGACTCGTTCTGAAATGCCGACTTCTGACCGCTATGGTGTAGAAACCACGAGAAGTAGGAGCAAGGACGTCACGAATCGGTCCATTAAACTCAGTACGAACGCAGTTGCACGGTATAGGCGTCAATGGCCATGACCGTGGCTCAACTTGCGGTGATGATTTCAAAACTTCTGCACAATATCTGCACTCTCTGATCACATTTTGGATGTTCTAGTCCGTGAAAGGCCGATAAACGTTGCTTGACTTCGGGGATTTCATTCTGTCTGGCCCCAAATGTGCCTCATGAGACCATTTCAAGTTATCAAGCCTTGCCGATTTTGGGGTGACTATTCGAATAGTCGCAAATGAATCCTGGTAAAGTCGTGGATATTGTAGATGACATCATTGTTTACCAGCGGTTCAAAGAACCAGCAGATGTTTTCACTCACGAAATACCATCTCGTCTGTTAATTTTTCGCGTAAGTGTACTTTTGCCGGAGAAACTGTGTGCGAATCTTAAAGGAATACTGTGCAAATATTTTTACATACCGGTTGACGACACTGGGATTGTGATCCCTGTTTTGCATACACTACGGAGATAAAAGTATTTTTACGCAGTGTTCATCTTCTTACTTATTTTCGACTGCGGTGCTTTGCTGGTCTTCTGCCTATGTAACAGGAAATATACAGAAATTCCTAATTCTCTTGCACTCTTAGATGTTCCTAATTGTGAAAATTATAGGCTTGGGGGTTGTAAAGAACGAATACTGAAAATCCTTCTAAATGTTCAACGTGCTTTGTGAATTTGACTATATTTAACATTATCTTGGAAAGCTCGCTCATACACCACACATTTTCACGTTTGTTTATCCATGTGAGACATTTGAATTTGGCCTTGAACCGTTTCTGACTGTCGTGCTTGAGCCACGGGGCTTTGGACCTTTGAGTTTTACTGTGAAGCCTATTTGGCCGCATACTTGAGGTTCGTATATATTTGTATCCTTTGTGCATTTCAATTTAGTAACGTAGAAGCTACGAATCAATCTTGTTCTGGTTTTGGGATTCGTTTGAATTGGCTACGCGTTGCTCGATTTGCCAGATTTGATTTACAGGAGTTACGAGAATAGTCCCACAAAAGTGGGTGGTAAATGGTAGGTACTTGCGCTGGCTTCAGACTGCAGAGGACGAAATGGTCCGTCGTTGCCGAAACAATGAAAACACTGGCATCAACTTCACCTTTCGCGAAGTCAATATCCTTCACGTTTGCAGTAGGTCCTAGAAATTCATTTATTTCACTTTACAGATGATATACAAAAAGCGAGAAGGTTGAGAAGTGGTTCTGCTGATAGCTATGATGAAAACCAGGGTTTCCACGAAGGACTTATGCGCCCGCGGTGCTTAATGTAATGAGAACATGTTTTGATTGGTAAATTTTGCAGTAAACGACCACATCGATTCTTGACCGCCGAATCAAGCTCTAATTAACCGGATAACTCGCATGAAATGGAGGACTGTTGAAAACGTTCTGAAAAAGAAAACGGTCGACTAATATTTCAGTCTTATCCGATACCGCCAAGCATGCTGGAATTGAGGTATGAGCATATTTTCACGTGCATTGTGCTCAGAGAAGAAATTCCATCAACATCAGTGACACCAAGAAGAGTACTTATGAGGAAAACGTCCAACTCGAAGGACTGGGTTTGCGTGGAACCGAATAATTCCTACTTTTACAGCCCACTAAGGGCTTCAAATGATGCAATAGAGCAACGGCTTCAGAAGATGCAACACGACATCGAAAGTACGAGGGGTAAGTCTTCAGTCATTACTTGAATGTTCTCTGTAGAAGATCTAGTTCAAGTGCGGGAAATATGTTGCAAAATTTTGGCCACAAATCAGCAAAAAGAGATCCACATTTCGACGGTGAACACGGCTGAATTTGTGGCCAAGGAGGATTTTCATATGCCACTGGATATTGTTGATGATCTTATGAAGATTGAGCAGCAGTTGGCCAACAGACACAGCCGAAAAAGCTTGGTAGGTTCATGTATTTAAAGTTGTTTAGTTTTTCAGTTCATCCTACTGTACCCCTTAGATGGGCGAACATTTGGTGAGACAGTTTGGACCCTACTGCTGAAAGTGTTGCATGCCAACCTCGTGAAAGAATGCAGCCTCTCAGAAAAAAACAAAAAAATTGCTTTTGATGACAAACTGTTATTTGGATCAATTCAAGGTACTTCTTTTCAATTACTTTTGAGTCTGCGATATTCATCACGCCAGCGAGGCGTTTCTCTATAAGCTTTTACCTATTTTCACCCTATTTTCCAGATATTGCCAAATCACACACTGTTTTCGCGAATCATTCGGACTCAGCTTTTTGATTTCATGTTCGCATGTGGCTGCACAACACGGGGTCTCGGAAATTCAATAAATCAAACCGGGATTGCCAAGTAAACTCCTTAGACTTTCAGATTGCACCGCACCTGGAATCGGAGGAGCCGGAAATTGCTGCTTGAGCTGGTAAAAAGTCATAATATATTTTTCCAGTTATTATTTGTTTTTTCATCAAGGCACACTGTCGAACTGGGTGCTAAGAAGAAATGTGAGATATTTTCGGGGTATTCGCGGTAACAATTAAGATCAGGTCGTTTATGTACGCATAATCGGTCTGTTCATGAAATATTGCTAAGATTACAGCGCTAGAACTCCTTTATCCAGTGGCTTATGTTTACCACATAGTGTGAAGGCTATACGGAAGCCGGAGCAGAGGTGTCTAATTAAAAAGGGTCCTGTCGCGTTCCATCGACAAGTGGTTTTATGTGGTATTTATGTAGTATTATTAGGTGTTACTTAAGTGGTATTTAAGTGGTACTACTAAGTGGCATTTAAGCGATATTATGGGGGTCACTGGACACCTAAAATAACCCTTTTTGGAAGTGATAAAAACATGTCAAAAAACGTTTTTACCAAGTTTTGTGTTGGCTGGGCCGTTCTCTGAAAATAAAACAGTCATCTGTGATCGATAGCTAATCGTATCTTGAGAGGAACTCACAAATCGATGGTTCAGTAGTTTTTGGCCATGCCTGCTTCACAAAGTTTTGTCTTCATTTATACTGTCGTCGCTCTCAGTGGCATTCTTGATGGCTTCGGCCCTTGTTGATAGGCATCAGTTGGCATTTACGAGTACCTGCTGAACCCGTTTCTCAATGTCGGTGGAGGCGATAACCATTTCATCATCCGTCTTTCTGTGCCGATACAAACCGAGATAATGCATCGGCGTACCCCATCTCCGAACAGGACCCATGTTGAATTTGGAAGTTGTACCCCAACTGTATGGGAGCACAAGTTTGTAGGCGGTTGGCGGTATGAACCGGTACAAACATCTTATTGTTGAAAATGGCTGGAAATGGCTTATGGTCAGCTTGCAGGGAGAATGTTTGTTCCGGGATCACTTTGGGAAGCTTGTGCGTTGCGGAGATAGTGGCCAATGCCTCCTTCTCTATACGACTACAACAACGTTCAGCAGGGGATAACGATCTGTAGGTGTGTGCGACGGCTTTCTGTGAACCATCTTTTAACTGGTGCAGAAATACTGCTAATACGCCATCGCGACGAGACAGCACCTTGACGTCGTGTGAGGGCTTTCGCGCCTCTATGACCCAAAGAGCTATAAACGATAACTTTTGTAAGCTGGAGATGCAATCGTGCCTGACAGGCCGGTGGGTAGGGGCCAGGAAACGTCCAGTCTCCTGGTCCTCCAGGTTGGGAGTTGATTTCAGCTGGCAACTCAGTCGGCAAAATCAGTGGGAGAATAAATGACCCAAGCAAATGGGCTTCCACTAAGCCATCCCGCTGCCTTGCGGATAGGTTCTTCTTGGAACTAAAGGCTACGAACGAGGACCATTATCGTTCTCCTGCTTTGTGGCTGGACACCCCAGCGGTACCCGTCCAACACATCTCATTAAGTGCACGAATATAAACTACTCTATACATCTTCGGTCGTCGCCGAGGATAATCGGAACCGCGCCGCCCATTGCGTCGGGCGGGGTGAGAAATCGCAAAGGGGCCACTTCTCAGAGTTCCCTTTCCTTATTATTCCAACCTCTGTCTTTTGGCCTAACCACGTCCCTTGACCTTCTTCATCCACCCATAATGCCCCAACTGACAGCAAGGTCGATACTCTCAGAAGTTCATTGTTAAATAGTGTCAGGAATAATCCTGTCTGGTAGTTCACATTTCCTCAAGCCTCATAAGACCCCGAACCTCGGCTCCCTCAACGTGTGAGCACTCATGCAAGCCGGTCAGCAGGCGTGCCTAGCCCTCACAGTAGATTCTCCGAAGGCTGATTTCTGAGGCGTAAGTGAAACGCGTATCCAGGATACGAGCAGTGTGATTCAACCAACTGCTCCTGGTATCTCACTGAAGTATTTCCTGTGCATTTCAGGAGAGGGAGCAGCTATAGATGTGGGTCAACGTGGTATAAGAATAGTTTTGACTGACAAGGCTGGTGTTGCTCTCTTAGACTAGGCACCTGTCGACACTCGTTTGTGTGCTGTCAGACTCCAGAGATCAGTCGGCTTTTGAAAGGATGGTTGTGGTCGGCGTAATTTGTTCGCGGTCTTAATGTATGCCCCAAAAGGCTGCGGCTCTGGCACGCAGGAAGGTAGTTTTTCGACGAACTCACCACCCTCGTTTACAGCAGCAAAGATTCAGACATTGTAGTTCCGGCAGATGATTTTGCTGCACAATTTGGCAAACTTAGTACGGCGGAAACTTGTCTAGGTGGGCGTAGTGCTTTACCCACTGAGCGTACAGATAACGGGGATGGGCTTCTCCAGTTTTGTGCAGACAATCGATTGTGCTTGTCTGGCACCAATTTTCAACACAGCTCTCGTTGCGCAGCAACATCGAGCTCCAACTGCGTAGGTATTCTAAGCCAGATTGATCATATTGCCGTTGGTCACCTGTGACGCTGTTCTCTTCAGAACCGTGGATTTTACTGGTCCACAAAAGTAGAGTTTGATCGTCCATTAGTTTGAATGAGATTATCTCTGTAGTTCCATGGTTATCGACGCCAACCGTGAACCCGGTTAGCCGTTCAACGTATGTGACCCAAATGTACGCACCCCTTGTGAGCAGACGTTAGCACATGAGCTTGGATTTACGACAAATTGTAATGTAGATGAGCATGGGGCCAACATCCAGCAGGCAATGCATGTAGCAGCAGGTTTTTTCTATGGTGTCAGACCTGACATCTAACAAATACACTAGATTTCTGAAGAGTCTACCAGGTTAATAAAGCAAAAAAGATCTTAATAGTTTTAAATATTTGTGTTGGTTGTAGCTCAGGTCGTTGGTTGCCATGATGTCCTGATCGCTGAGCCTGGTGCTTAGATCGCAAACGTTTCATCACCAGTCGAGGTGACTCGTCAGTGCATGTGCACCGTTGGTAGTGATCTCATATATTTGTAGGTTTGTCATTGGTCCTGAACTTGAGCTTTGTAGACAACGTTATGTCCAAGGCTCGACGTTTGTTTTTTGGCCTCACATATAAAAACTGGTGACGAAACGTTTTCGATCTAAGCGCCAGGCTCAGCGACCAGAACATCATGGCAAAGCAAAAGTCAACTCTCGAACTATAAGGAGATGAATAAAACACGAGGACATCTACAGAAGCAAGTCACGAACAACCCTAAAAGTGACGGCGAAAACTGGTGGACCAAGGTGGCCGAAGAAATGGAAAAAGCAGCTGCTCAAGGTAACGGTCAGAGACTGTTCAAACTTATTCGTGACACCGGTGGACGGCGCATCCAGTTCAGCGAAGCGATCTGCGAAAGAAATGGAGAGCTCATCCATGGCAAACAGCAAAGACACGGCTGTTGGGCCGAATACTTCAAGAAGCAGCTCAGCTGGCCGCGCTAGCGTAGATACTCTTGTGTCATCAGCTGCGACTCCTTGAGTGGTATCACTCAAGCCCCCATCGGAAGAGAAAATGGGGTACTGCATTCGGTTTCTAAAGTGTAGAAAGGCGACTGGTCCCGACGAACTTCCCCCGGCCCATCTCAGACTGAGTAGAAATGCTTTGATAAAACCACTTACCACCTTGCTCTGTGACATTTGGATCGCGGGGCGTATTTCGTTAATATGGAAGGAGTCACCGGTTGTTCCCAACTTCAAGAAGGGAATAGACAATGACTGTAATAACCATCGTGGGATCAACTTCATTCCAATAGTCGCCAAGGTATTACCTTCGATTTCGCCGTACCGTCTTACACCGGCTGACAAGAGAAACACCCACGAAAAATACGCTGAATTCCGCTCAGGTCGAGGGTGCCTCGAGCAGATTTTACCCCTTGCCAACTACTTGAGACTCGTCACACGCACCATCGATCGACGATAATGGTTTTCTTGGACTCTAAGAGCGCCTTCGATTTGGTTGATCGAACGGCACTTTTGTGGTCTTCATAGAAGAGGTATGCCCCAGAAGTTCGTGAACCTACTGAGATCATCGTGCTCTCACACTTTTGGCGACGTAAGAGCTTGCGGTGAACTATCCGGTCGTTTCGAAACGACCAGTGGTGATCAAAAAAGATGTTCCATGTCTCCGTTCCCGTTTACCTTCGTCATAGACGAAATAATGGAGAGTGCGCTGCAAAATCTTCAGGATATGGGCCTCAAACTAGGACATAGTGAAAAGCCATGTGACCCGAATTACGTGGATTGCTTTGTCTGCTTTTTCAAATGCACGAAACATGCTCAACGTGCACAAGGTTAACTTGGGAGCACTGAAGCCCCATTCGGCATGCGCTTTGCACCTTCAAAGCGTAAACTGAAGTCGCAAGACTAAATGTCAACGAATCCGAGCTTGATGTTTGGTGGTGAGGTGCTGGCGATTGTCGACCGCTTCGTCTACCTCGGCAGCAGCGTGGCGACGAACGCCAGCACCGTAGTGGAAGTGAGCTCGAGGATATCCAAGGCTTGAGCGGCGTACGCTTGACTAAAGTACTTGTGATGGTGACCTGACATTCAACTGAAGCTGGAAGGTCGTGTGTACTGTGTCGCGATGCGTTCAGTTTTGTTGTGTGGTTGGGAAACGCGGGGTCTGCTTGCAGAGGATTTTCGACATTTTGAGGTTTCTAACCGCCGATGTTGGTGTAGTATCGCTAAGATGGGGTGGAATAGTCGAGTGAGAAATGCTGAGGTCGGAAATCGAGTATTGGGTGCTAATTCAGGAACGTTTTGTCACAGCATATCCAGCTTGGTAGACTTCGTTGGCTGAGGCTAGTGTTGCGTATGGCAAACACACTCCTGCCGTACCGTGTCCTATTCTCTGTTTCTAGTCAGGAAAGGAAAGAACCACATTGGGACCTACAGATGACGTGACAGCCAGAAATGAGGAAGCTTACAGCAAACTTAGGAAAGGCGGGTGTTTCACCTCTTCCTAGTTAAGGTCCAAAAGATCCATCAACCAGTTGGCTGGAGACACTGAAGAATACGGCAGTGAACCGTGAACAATGGCGATTGTGTTGCCTCTTTCTGTCTATTCAGACTAACTGATCAATAAGCATTTGTACAGCTAGACTGTGCATTCCGCTTGTTGGCTATTAGGGCATTTTCTCCCTTTCCTACGCGCGTAGGTCCACCCACTGTCCATTTTTGTATATTCATACTTTCTGGTTCGACGTACAACACGGTGAGACTCAAAGAAGTGTTGGAATTCATGTGACCATTTCCACTGACTTGGGGGGAGGAGAGAAATAGTTTGTATAAAGGATCCCGAAACACGTGCATATCTGGTACAAATTGATTACAATATTTGACCATGCCCAAAAGTGATTGCCATATATGGCTGCCGGTGGGAGCTGGCATACCACAAATGGGTTCCGCTCTTTCTGGGTCCGGATACCTGCCAGTTGCGTCAACAATAAAACCCCAGTACTTGAAACAGTTGGTGAAGGGAGAAAATCTTTCTGGGCGAATGGGAAAACCGGGTTGCTGTATGCGGTGTGATTACTTGCCCAGATGGTGGGAAAGCTCACGAATGTTTACGCCTACAGTGGTTATGCCGTCCATATTAGCTGCTGCGAAAGGCATCCCCTCAAGCACTGTGTCCATGATTTGTCGAAATATGGCGGATGCACGTTTAACTCCGTAGATTTATCTGTTGTATCTGTAAAGATTCATGTGTGTATTTGTTGCCAACCCATTTTTCGTACCTCACTCACTTCTACCTGCAGACAAGTATCTAAAAAATCGATCTTGTAAAATATGCTTTCGCCGTCTAATTTAGTGAAGATGCCCTCAAGAACAGATAGAGGATGCCGATGTGTCCCCAAAGAATCATTGAAACCTGTTGAAAAGTCTGTGTATGCTCACTGAGCTAATAACTCCAGCTTACTGCAGGCGAGTTAATCCTTTGCTAATCCGGTCACTGGCAGCAAATGGAACGGGTCTCTTCGGTCGGAATACAGCTTTAGCCTCCTTTTTCAGATGGAATGCTGCTTTGTCTTTGGTACATAATCCCAAACTATCAGGAAAGATATTGTTACGTTCCGTTTTTAACTTTGCAATAAGCTGGGTCACATTTTTATTTTGTTGAAAAAGATGAAATTTTAGCGTTTTGGATAATGACGTGTTACTCACATCACTCCCGTTCGAACGACAAAACTTGTCGCTGAGTGTGTCCCACAGTCCCATTGTTTCAAGCCATTTTAAGCCAATCAGAATACGTTGACAATCATTACCGACGTGTGCCGGCGCGGAGAATCCTTTGCCCTGGAAATTGCATTCACACTTCACTAGTTCCGCGATGAACTTTTTGGTACCTAAAGTATTGTGTGCTACTTTGCATGTTTGTCTGCGAGTCGGGCGACCTAGAGCTTGCCGTAAAGGCTGTGTCAGAACGGTCCTGTCAGAGCCCGAATCAAGCAAAAAGACCAGCGAAAAACTGTTCAGAGAAAGATGCATAAATTTGTGTCCGTTTAACAGCTCGGCAGAAGAGCATGGAACAAAACTAGAGCCAGCAAACAGCTCTGCATGACCTACCAAAATTTTACGGTACGTTCGATTCTGTCCAGAGAGTGGTTGTTTGTGCCATGACACTATGATGACTCGTGTCTTTTTCTCACCACAAAAATTGTAGTTTCGGGTAAAGCATGGATAACATTTCACAAAATGCCGGTCGCTACATTTCCAGCATGTGGTGGGAGGTTTTCGTCGACGATTATATGAAAAATAGGAAGATTTTTTTTAATATGTTACTACCTGCAGTCGACCAAGGTCTGTGTTTGATTGCTCCATTCACAGTAAGATCTGTAGGTACTTGTACACTTTCAACTTTTTCCATGGTTCTCATCGTCCCTTGGTGCAACACTCCTTTGTTGTACCGACGTTTTATTGTAAAACACACACCATTTTGCTCATCATCACCGAGCAATAAAAAGGCTGTCAATGAATCTTTCATTCTGGCACGGTCTCATCTTCTAATTTGGAGTGTCTTAGAATTATATCGGTCGGAACTAACTGTGGAAAACAAAAAAATTTAGAAGCTTCCACGGCGTCATTTGGCAATTCGCTCAATACTACCCTGTTCTGTTCAACGAATGGCTATCAGACCGAACTGAACTGAAGACTTTGGCGGATATTGACTCTTCGGCGCTCATTTCCTGATCTCAAGAACAGCGAACAACTGTGAGTTTGTGTCACACCTTTTGTTTCATTTTAAGTCCTAATGTACATACCCTTTTGGCCTTTTATCGTAGCACGCTCCTCCGCCCATCTTAGTTTGCTAGTGTCGTCTTAGATATTTTTGACACCAATTTAGTGTACCACATAGACAGAGTAGTACGCTACAGATCTGAAGCCATGTTTATGGTTGTGATTCTTTGACATTTCTCTTTTATGGCTTGGAGTGTTAGGTTCGGGAGCTTTCCAGCTGAGAGAGTGCATGATATCGTACCTCCGCATCGGATGTCGGTTGTAAACAACCGAAAAATAATAAACGCTTGAATTGATCCACTGGTGGGTCCTCCAGCCTTAGCTGATCGGCTTCGAGGTTGACGATTGCTGCATATGTCACAAAACCTTGTTTGTGCCCCTTGAACCTGAAGGCGTTAAAATCAAGTGTGGAAAACAGACGACCGAGAAGAAAGTATTTGTACGAGACAACTGACTGTTTCCGGAAATATCATGTCGACCGGTTTTTGAGGCAAAATAAAGTTGGCGTACAGCTGGCGTTCCCTTTGGGCAAAACCTGCGCAGAAGTAACCTGACTTTGTCGGTGCCTTTCCATGAGGCACAGTTCACGGCAAATATGTCCTCAAATCTTGCGTACCAGGTTTCAGACGTGATCTCTACCGACAAACGTTTTTAGGAAAAGCGGGTTGAATGCCACCAGGGGACTTCCCCAAAAACTGAGTCAGCCGCGGCCACCTTAGCAGCAACTGTTTACTATGTTGACAAAAATGTAGGGGCGGTCACTGTCTCCAGCTAGATATGCAACTCGGGCATCACTTTACAAACGTTTTGCCAGAATAGATCACCCGGCAACTTAGGTATGAAGATTCCGATTCAGAGATCATCGGTTGATGCTCTGTGCTTTTATCATCAAAGGTATCTTTCCAAGATTCATTGCTGCATCCCATCTGCTTCAGTAGCTCCAGCTAATCGGGACAACAAGAAAGCCAGTGCTTGGCTGCGATGGACTCTATTGGCCAGTGTAATGATTTAATTTACGTTTCCGTTTGTAACTCAGAGACAAGCTACCGAGTAGATACAAATGCTTAGGTGAATGCGCCCCCAACTTCAGTTCAAGCTTTGAGAAGACGCCTTTTTTGTAGCTTGGTTGCCTTGAGTAGCACCTCTGCGCTGACTGATGGGCAAACTTAGGAGAAGCTAGATTTTGGTCCCCCGTGCACTTTTGTTGGATTTTCTTGATTGCAAAGGCTCGTAACTCTATATTTGGTATTGACTTCCTGTGTTATCTCAAAGTTTTGAGTAACTTTTGTTGCAAACGTCCCGTGGACCATGCCAATAATCTGCTTGTGAATGGGATTATGATTGATTTTAACTCAATTTGTCCTGTTTCACTTAAAACAATCGGCCTGTGGCTGTCCGATGGAGTACCAGATTCATATCCAAAGGTCGTGCGTAACGGTCCGCATTTCATGACAAAACAAGTTCAGTAGTTTCTTTTAGCAAATTAATCCATCCAGTTTTTTGACAGGGCACTCTAGCTAAGCTTGAGTATGCGCTTCAGGTAAGTAGCTCTCATGCCTCAGATATTTCTTGGGCTTCATGACCCCACAAGACCCCTGAAATGTCCAAGTATCGGAGGCTGTGTACGACTTATAAAACCCCCAATATTGGCACAGTTCTACAAAGGCGGTAAGGCACTCCAATCATGGTGGTCTGCATGCGCACGAACGAGATTTGTCAAATGGCAGGTCAAATCGAACGGATCTACAGAACGGAACACCGATTTATTAAACGTTGTTGTATTGTTCGTGTCCGAAATTATGCGGTATCAATAGTGATAATTTACAAGTAGAAAGATATGTACACGAAACCTACTTGATGATGCCTCACCTCAAGCCGGCAATGAAGAATAGCCCTTCAAGATGACCACAGAAACCGGTCCCGCCAAACCGCAAACCAACGAAAAGTAATGAGGCAACGGACCTCGTGCTCAGCAAAGCAAAACCGAAGGTTGCAACGGCCGACCTCGACAGGAGTTTTGGACGGAATTGATAAGTGAAGCAAGAACAAGGAAAGGACTAAAGGAATGTAGATGTCATTCACTCACTCGTCCAGAAGAGATCATTTATTACGGCGCTTCAGCAGCCGTACTACTTTTCGGCGGTAGGCACATCGGCTTACTTAAATAGCTGTACACTACACTTTGTAGATTTAGTAATAATAATGGCCCACCGATGACCAATAGTTCAATGAGATGAATCCCACTAAACTCTATCATCCTTTGCATGGTCAGCGGCTGAACTAAACTTCATTCGTTGTAAATTAATTTACGATTGGTAACTTTCAGTACTTGCGGTGGTACTTACACCGATCCGTCAGTGCAACGGTAAACACTTCATATGATCTGTTAGTGCACCACCCAACCCTTCTCTCCTTCCATCAGTGATCACGGAAGGGAACACGCTTGCGGATTAAAACAGTTGAGCATCTCCAAACACTCACTTGTATCAGGAGTGTGACACTCTCAGGTTGCCAAAAATCCGTTTCGCTGTGGTTCCCATAGGCAGCGCCGTTGGGTGAGAGAAATAAACCGTCCCAAGTAACGGCGGATCACGTATCGCATATGACGGAGGTGCTGCAATATGTTGGATTTACCGATCACCGTCACACTACAATTGGGCTGGGACTTCGACCGCACGTGAAAGCACAGGTGGGGCTGACATACCACAAAACATATCTGTCTTTTGATGGATTCCTAGGAGGGACACACAACCACACGGTTGCAAATACTGAACTAGCCTGCCATGTCGTAACTGTGGCATCAGGCACCCAACCTGGACATACCTGAACACCGACTGGGAAGGGGAGCTACGGTTGTGCTGTGCACCAACCAAATGCCACAACCGATTTTGCCTCACAAATAATATTGACTCAGCCACAAACACAGCAAAGTTTACACCGTCGCTAACGTTGCATTGCAGGTAACTAAGTAACCTGAGGTGATTGAACCAATACGCTGTAAAAATATCAACCTGATTGCGCCCGTGATTGACACTTGCCAGGATATATATAAACGAGCTGAACGTGTGTTTTGTCCAACTAGCCACTCATTCCGGCAAACGTTTCTTGCAAAAATCTCGTGTACATCCCCCGCCAAATGTCGGTACCAATAACTCTTTAGCCGAATTGTTCAAATCATGATAAACCACACTGATTAGTTATCGTCGCAATGCATGTTGTGACATTAAACTCAGCTGGGTTCGTATGCATTCGATAGACTCAGGGGGCTACGTCAATTGGACCTCCGATCATGGAACCAATAAAAAATTAGCCTTCTGACATAACCCAATCAAATTGCGGAGGCCATAACAATGTTGAGCGCCTGTGAGGCAACGGGGTTGGACGTCACGCATTCAGCTCTCACGAATGCATTTACTGAAATTATAAGTGTATGCCCTATTACATGGTTCGACGTGCCCCTGAAACTGCTACGCTTCCTTCGAACTGGAATATTACAGAGTTTGTCGCCACCCATAAAGGGTAGTTGAATTGAGATGCAGAGAACTATAGACCCGTAGGTCTCATATGGCAGATACTGGGGTTCCTCAAAGATATTTTGAAAAAGAAGGATGAGGTTCATAAAACGGAAAGTAGTCTGTCTCTGAAAAGACAGCAACTTTTCATGAGGAATCGATTGTGCTTATCAAACATGCCCCCACCCGTGAGCAAGTTGACTTCACGGTTGAACACGGGTTAACGGGTCAGAGTTTGCTACCTCAGCTTTTATTAAGTCCCCGACTCCGTAAGTCACAGAATGTGTGCTGATTCGACTGTCTCCACAAGCCGTCCAGTGCTCTACAGCTTAATTTTCATTATACGACCAATCAGGTGAAGCCGGACCGTAACTGCTAGACCGTGCATATACAGCGAAATTGTCTTGTTACTGGTTATGACGGTATCTGCCAATGGGCACATATCTATTTTTGTGCATAAATAACTGACCTTCAGCCATATGTAAAGAAACACATTCGAGTTCTTTGTGTTTGGTACTGTCGTTCCTCCAGCGGGCGGTGTCTGGACCCAGGTTATTCCATTACGTACGATTGGCAGGTGAGGTACGACGCTTACACTTTGCCAGCCAGGTCAGAGGATATAGACACAGTCCCCGAGTGATTGCCCGGATTGGTGCCCAATTGCTTAACTGATCTTTCCACGTTAGGTGTGAGGACAGCAAGCCAAACTTTGTCAAGGCCCGTGGTGGGGTACCACTTGGGTTAGAGCCCTGACTAAGACCATCTCTCGTCATAAATGAATTACCTCAAGAAATGTTAGGCCCAGAATTCTGTTCGCCGGCAATGTGAAGCTCGTAGGAAATCCCTCAGATCCGAGCACGCCGTGCGGCCCACTACGTACCCTTGTGTGGAAGTACGAGTCGCATCTGGCTCCTAATGCGGGTGAGTTCGAGTACCTGTTGCCGGCAGCCATATGAATGGGAAAGTGGGATGTGGGCTTGACTGTCTACCGCACCATCCGAAGGGTGGAAGAAATGATGAACCTAGGAGTAGACCTACACGAATCCTTTGAGTTAGGGTAGCGATGCATTTCTGTGGCAGCAAAAGCATCTTGAGCTCCAGAGCCATCAATGAGGATTGTTTACCATAAGTAGCCTGCGTCATCGGTGCCTACCTATTAAACGATAGTTAAACTACGCTTCAAGCACCATGCAAAACCTTGACCATGGTCACTCGTGTGCAGTTTGCCCGCACCAGAAAAGATACAGCAGCTTTCCATACGGTCCACTGGGGCACGAGGAGCTGTCGTATCCAGTCAGACTGAAACAACCAAAACCGGTTCCGCTGGAACAGAGGGGCTAAAATGGAGACCTCACTAAAGCACTTGAGCAGCTCGACTGACTACCACATCCAAGCTCCGACCCTTGACGCCTAGCCAAAATAGGGCTCTCGAAGGTCATGAGCCGAAGCTGGCCAAACCACGAGCCACTCGCGATTTCGTGGAACGGTCCGTCATACTTCGCTTGGAGAGACTGTGAAGCCAGCTCTCAGGGGACATGATGGCCGCCTAAACAGTGCAAATGTTCAAGCTGCCACTAGATTTTCGCAGGATAGAAATCCCCACTCACTTCCTCCAGCATCACCTCAAGGACATTTTCATTCAGTTGGCATTTACCTGCAAACCTCAATCTGTATTCAGGCTCTTTTTTTCTCCTTTCGTCCGGGAGTTGTTCCCTGGTTATAACATTTCGTTGTCTCAATTCTCCACTTTCTTATTCTTCCCCTTCTTCCCATTTTTACCGCTACCTCCACGCCTGTCCCTTTTACTTCCTGATTTCGGGGGGGTCATCTGCTGTGAGAAACATAAGGGCCATCACAGTAAGCCGGTCCCTTAACTGTCAAGTTCATTGAGGCAAGGTCATATTTCAATTTATTTTCACAGGAAAACCACTAACCAAACCACAATCATTGCTGAAGTGCTCCTTGTCACGAAACAGCAGCATTTATCTGACTCTTGTCGATGCAATGACCTGAACTAATCGATGAAGACAAAGCTGCAAGTCCTACAAACCCACCTGTCTTTGGTTTGAAGAATCCACATCGCCGAACTGAAAAGGGAAGTTAAGGGAACACCGAGGACACCGAGCCAAGAAAACTCTTTGTCAGAAAAAAGCCAGGATACCATCAAGGATGAATTGCTGTGACTTAGAGGGGAAGATTCAACTCCGAGGTTTGGTGATGCTAGCGGTAGAACTCCGTGGCCAAGGGTCAAAGTTCGTAAAGCCACAGTCATCCGTAGACAGCATTGACAACCTGCGAGCTGCTTTAAACCAAAAAAACAATGGAAAGTCACGAGCTGGTCAGGAACCAAGGTCAATTGGTAGGGGGAGGAAAATGTTCCTCTAGCTCTGTTCTGCATACAGCGGTTTACACCAACCTGAAGGGCTCTGTGCTTACTTGCAGCCCAAAACCCTGGAGCAGAAGGCTCAGCAACTTGAGAGCTGCTCACAGGCTTCTGGCACTGAGCGAGAAAAAGGGGCCCGATACAGTTTCGGCTTTTTTCAGGGGTATATATCAGCCAGCGGATAACGCTGGAGAGGCAATAGAGGAAACGAAAGGACCTCCACTAAAACTACTTGGGTAAACGAAGAAGAGGTTGACTTCGAGCTGCGGCTTCTGCAAGAGGGCGAAGCCGTTGAAACAAATGTGATTTATTCGGCTTCAGGCTGAAGTTCTGAAGACCGTTTTGAAGCAGCCGTGTGAGAGGTCAGTTGAAGAGGGCGACTTGCCAGGAGATTGAAGGAAGGGAACTCCTGTGAGGTTACACGACTCCGGTCCGCGGCCATAAACCTGAAACTACGGGTCAGTTAGCTTGACCCTGTTACTGCGTAAGTGCTCTGAGCGAATAGATGAGAGGAATATTTCTGGGCATCTGCTCCATAATAACCTTGTATGGAGTATGCAGCATAAGTTCCTGGCTGGACGATCGTGTCTAACGAATTTACTATCTTTACTTGATAAGGTGACTTGGTGCCTGGATGAGGGACTGTTATTTGGATCTGAAAAATGAACGATATCAGAAGGTGCGATTCACTGACGGGAATGATCCTATGAGCCAAACTGCGGTCAACGGCATTCGATGGGAAGGCAAGGCAAGGGGAAGTTAGCCTGTTGAAAGTACTGTAGGAAAGGTGCCGCCTTGACATTATTGTGATTATGACCATGACTATTTCGTGTTTGTTGAATATTAGTGAAGAATTGGTGAAAGCATAAAAACATGCACTTCCGAAGATAAATCCACAACACAAAAAGAACCTGCTGAATCGAATAATTTACTCCGCTCACTCGCTATTCTTTTGATCCGCGGGACGAATTTCCCGACAACAAAATTGGTTTGAGGAAGCAAGGTTGACTTACGGTCGGCACTAGTGGAGTCAGGTTCAGTCTAGCTTCTAAGACTTGATCGTATTATGCCAGATCGTCCAGATTCTTGCATGAGTAGGCCGTTTGACCTCCAGTTGCTTTATGGTGATGAAGAATCATGTCCCCTTCCCAGGCTTTCCTGGGTTAGGCGTAACAGAAATTTTCGGATTGGACCTGATGTCGTGCTCCGTTTCGATTTAACTCCAGAGTCTAGCTACTAGTTAAAACCTCTGTCTGACCAAAGGCCTTGCAGAAAGAAGGCTGAGGGCGGACATAATGGGAGGGATTGAGTGGTGACAGAGGGAGCTTTACCAGGTACTTTCGCCAAACAACCCCTCCCAGGCCATTTTCAGTCAACATTCAAAGGCATTCACCGAGGCTGCTTCAGTTACCTTGCCACGTCAGCTAATGATCGCAAGAGTGAAATAAATGACGGGGTAAACAAGACCGTTCTTCGAATGAACAGTCGATGCTCCCGGATGCAACGCCCGGGGAGGGGGAGTCCCTCCGTTAAAAGCTAACAGCAATTTAAAGAGGAAGTGAGGCTACTCAAAATCTGCACAAAAGCCTCACTTGTAGGAACAAATTGCCAGAGCTGTGGGCTAGGGAGCGGAACACGGATGTCATAGCCCTCATCGACGCCCGGTGGTAACCCACTAAAAAAAGCTGCGGACTGTGGCCCAACCAGGGTGCTGCCCACCATGTCGACAGGCCTGACAACCGCATGGGAGGCTGGGTTCTAGAGCTAGTGGCGGGCCACCATAACGCCTAAGAAAGCTGGCGGCTTGCCTTGTTGAATTTCAAACCATAAGGTTAGTGATTTTGACAGCAGAATCAGAAACCACGGTAGGCTGTGCGTACCAAAGTTCAGGGTCCCGTCATTAAGAAAATAAAAGATTGTTTTTGCTTATGAACGAGGTGGTGACCGCAAACAAAAGCTCGCACTAGCTGACTTCAGCACATCTAGAATAGACTAAGGGACAGAAGCAGCTCCAGAAGAACCTTTTGAAGAGAGTTTTTGAGATTTCATCAAACTGAAGAATTCCAGCAGGTGAATTAACTAACTAGGCGGGGTTGTGCGCAGAAATCGCCACTTCTTGATTTAGCAAACACAAGGGCCCCAAGCGTTCTCGGAAAGTTGGAACTAGAAGATCCGGATGGCCAAAGCAAACACGGTTTCCTGAGAATGAAGGTAGGCTCTCGATGGTAAGGGGAACGAGATAAATACCCCAGAAGTTTCTCCTGGGTAAAAAGGCCCTAGAAGACACTCACTCCTGGTGGAGTAGCTTGTGCAAACAGGGGCCGATTATGTAGAGGCAAAGTAGCGGTACGTCCTGAAACTACGGTTAGATATCTCCACTGTGCTAGCCCCTTTGAAAAAGGTGCGAATTTTTAGCACCTCTCTACGGTAGAGCCACCGTGTGGAAAAGCTGTCGAGCTGGCATAGATAAGCCCGCACAAAACAGCCATCGGGTTTTTCTACAATACAGAACAGCCAGAACTAGAACACTGAGAATAGAACTGGAATAAGTGCCGAGCTGCAATAACAGGACTGCTGCCAACGCCAGGGTAAACGGTTAAGTTAAGCAAAAGAAAAGACCACTGGGCGACGTATGGTGGTAGGAGTCAGGAATGAAAATGGTAAAAGGCCTTGCACGAAGCGAGAAAACGTGGGAGACCACCGTGGTTTTTGCGGAAAGCACACAGAACAGGCCTAGGAGCGTCCGGCAACTCCGGTGGGTCAAACACACGCTTCCCATGATTGATAGGTACCGAGGTCTGTGGGAGCAAAGTTTGGGAATCTAGGACTCCTTTCATCTAGTGGGGCAACGGGCAGTGGTGAAACTCATCAATCACTGGTTAATACGTTAGCCATTTATCATTTAAGCCATTATTACTTATACTCATTGCATTTCTGACGAAGGCGAGGTCCCACGGGACCGATTGATATCCACAGTGGCTCCAATCCACAAGGTCGGTGACAGGGAGACATGCCAAATTTGCCTACCGATAAACGAGACGCCGATATTACGGAGTGGTAGGGGGGTTAACCCAGAACCGCATAATTAGGCATCTGAAAGGCCACCAGTCGGTGTCAACTCACCAGCGCGGACTCATTCGCGAAAGTGCCTACCCCAACTTAATCACTAACGAAGCATGTAGGTCCCACCCCAATAAGCGTGACGCGTCTTCATTAGCAGAACCTGATGGCCCCAAACTCTGGACCAGTCAGGAAATTTTTGTCATTCTTTTTTGCCCTGTGGTTGTGATCGAGGATAAAATGGAAGATTGGGCATTGGAGGCTGCGATCTTAGGACTACTAATGAGACAGCATGGTGCAACAAAACCGTGACGCCGACGAGGGGTACATGGTCGTATAAGAAAACTGGAACCTTACGACTTCGAGTTCACTAGACTCAAAGACCCGAACAGTCACTCGGTGCTCCGCTCGGGAAGGAACAGAAATTAAAAAGGGCCGGGAATTTCCGCCAGGAAAGGCCCTATTGTTGGTACATACCATTACCCGTAGCACCAGAAACAAGCAAACGGAATCTATAGCAGAGGAAGGAAGCTGGAGTATTGAAGTAGTGGCAGTGTGCGACAAGTGGTTGTCCGAAGACGGCAACACCCTGCGAGAAGTTGAAAACCACAAATCGGTCTGTCAACAGGAAGCACTGATATGGAAAGCGGTGGAGTAACCACTCATTGGGGGGCTGCTCTACATGGAATAGAAAGTCAGGAAATGCACAGCGAACAAGCAGTTATGTGCTGCCATTGGCAAAAGTCCGTGAGAAGACTGCAGCCTCAAGTTTGCACAGGAGTAAAAACTCGGAAACGGAAGAGTACATGGAGCCCACACAGACACAAGAATAATGGGAGGCAGGCGCATATGCAGCGACGATCGCTGAGGACCTTGACCGGCAGAGGTGCATTGAACGACGGGGAGCTGTAGTTGCGATAGAGCAAAAGAGAACCCCACCTGAAGACTCCACGGGGCTGCCTTATTTTGGCACAAAGGAAAAGACACCAAACACAGAACCGGAGACCTACCGTTCCTTTTAGACCTGGCGGTCACCATGTACGAATGTTACATAGGTGAGCTGAGCATCCACCCACCTTTGGGCAAGAGCAACCATATGCTGGTCAATCAGGCATTCCGCCTCTAGCTTTCAACGGCCACAGAGAAACTACTAGGGGATTTCGAAAATGTATTGGAGTTGTAGGTCCAGCCGGCTTCGCGGTAAGGAAGTTAGCGTAGGTACAAACCTCATTGGTGGATGGTAGATGTTAGAAAACCTATCTGAAAACTGGTTGAGGGTTGTCGCCGCTAAGAGACCTCCGGGAGTGGAAGGAAATGGCTGCAGTACAGAGTTCAAAACTTGGCTGTCAAGGCTCAAAAGTGTGTAAAGAATTTCTGGGCTAGCACTGGCAAAATCACACGGGAAAAATACGGAGATATTTCAGAGATGCTCAGCCAGAAGTAGCCCTTAGAAAAGAAGTCGGGACATTAACTTGAGGCGGCAGGGGAGAAATCTGAAAAGATTTAAGCAAAGCAGAGGTGCCTAGTAAATACATCTGATGAGTGCTTCTACGGGAGGGGGCATAAGGGGCCACCAGAAGACTCATTGGGGGTCCCGACAGAGTGCGCATATTTATAAAGCTGGAGGCCACTAAAAGGGTGGCAGAGACACCGAACATAGACGGGTCAAAGAAGCCAGATGAAAAACATGGTGCCATTATTAGGTGACAGGATGGACTTTCGTTGGCTGTTTCGCGTAACTTGTTCAAGGAGTACTGCTAACCGACCAAGAAGCTGCTGCGGTAATGGCTACCCACAAGAAGGGTCGCGCTCACAGGAACAAAGCTACAGACTTGTAAGCCTTACGCGTATCTTTTGCAAACGCTTGGAGAAATTGTTAAGAGAACACTGTAAGTCAAATCTGGCAAATCGAGCAACGCGTAGCCAATTCAAACGAATCCCAAAACCAGAACAAGATTGATTCGTAGCTTCTACGTTACTAAATTGAAATGCACAAAGGATACAAATATATACGAACCTCAAGTATGCGGCCAAATAGGCTTCACAGTAAAACTCAAAGGTCCAAAGCCCCGTGGCTCAAGCACGACAGTCAGAAACGGTTCAAGGCCAAATTCAAATGTCTCACATGGATAAACAAACGTGAAAATGTGTGGTGTATGAGCGAGCTTTCCAAGATAATGTTAAATATAGTCAAATTCACAAAGCACGTTGAACATTTAGAAGGATTTTCAGTATTCGTTCTTTACAAACACGTCTACAGGCTTTTGACAGGACACTAGCTGACAAATGAAACGGCGTGGGTCCTAAGGTCAGAAAAAGTCCCCCAAATCTTCTCGGATTCTTCGACGGAGTCACAAAACAACAGAGTCAAGGAAAGTAGTAGAATTTCGCTATCCAGACTTCAACGAGGCGCAAGGCTTAGTAATCTACCACCTGCTTCTGGGTAACCTTGGGGCGTACGAGCTATATTGACGGCTACGTAGTTGGAAGGTTGATTTCCTGACCGACAAGATGTTCTGTGTTATGATGGGAGATGAAAACCCTCAGCCGGTATATTTGACAGGTGGTGTCTCTCAGGGCTCGGTTCCGGGAAAAATCCCACCCCCCCCAAATAGATGATGTGGCTGAGGTACTGAGGTTTCTGTGTTTCATATTTGCGAACTATGTCAAGATCGTGGGTTCAGGTCAGCATGAGTTACCAGAGGGAGTTATTGAGGGGGTGATAAAATGCCCACACACGGGTGGTATGCCTAAGGGTGAAGGAAAACGTTATCCGCAAGCCTGGGGGGTGTGGGTTTATTCGTGAGGAAAGAGAATGGACCAAGCAGGATTGATGTGGGGCAACATATAAGACTCCTATGCTGTTGTGACTGCCAAATTTAAATCAATGGGGCAGAACAAGCTGGCTGCCCATGAAACTCGTTGGCTCTTCAGACTCAATTGACGATTTCCCCCAGAAAAGCGGATGTTATCTAACCCTTTTACAAAATCAGAGTTAAGCCTCACACCAAAAGCCGTGTAAAGGCTTGGGCGTATTCACTGGAAAAAGATGCGGTTGGCCCTGTAACAGTCCAGTGGCTAGCCACTGGGATGGTATAGGCCCAGCAACGAAAGTCTCTCAGGATATGGGACTATTTTCGCTTTTATCCCAATTCATCCCTTTAATCATTTCACACTTTAGGGGGGATATGTTCTTCTGGTATTCACAAAGGTTCTCGGTTTATACCCACCGGCTTGCTGCGTACCTAAATTAATTTTTGTTGAGCCTGAGTAGGCATTACGAATCATTTACTGAGTCGTCCTCGTATAAATGGTGTCTTTTGCATTCCAAGACAAGGTCTGTTTCAATATCGTCGTATTTCGTTAACTAGTTGTAACCGAAAACAACGGATTGAAGACTGACTGTTGTCCTGCTTGCAGACTACAGCCACCTTATTTCACTTAAGCCCTCCTCAGCCTGATTACCCTGTTAATAAAGCTTGCGGCCCTTCCTTTTGAAATTTGTGAATGTCTTATTTTATTGACCTACTCGGGGAACTCATATCATGAGTCAGTGCGTGGCCTCCACCAAGGCTGAATACTGTAAAGTTGTAGTTATTCAAAGAGGACTTCACTATTGCCCTAAAAATGCTGGGAGATTTAGCGAAAGCAAAAGCGATACAAATAAACTTGATGGCTCCCAAAGCACGGACTAAAAGGAGCAGCACAAAGCTATGGAGGGTACACTTAAGGCTGAACTCAGGATCCAGCCTTCTAAATAAAGCCGTTGGATTGTGAAATCGGCTGGCCGAAGAGCTAACAAGTTTCATAGATGTGGAATATTGGAAAAAAGAGTGAGACTACTTATGAGAGGAGAACTTCTGGAGGCAGATGCTTAGCGCCAAAGAAAAAACACTGCGAGTTAGGGATTGCAGGTTTCCTGCAGATCAACGTAGGACTTGCTGTTTATGGGGAAGACCACACAAAGTTTGTTTATCTGATGAAAGGCGGAAGGGCTTTTCTTTTATTGTCCTTATTAGCAAAACTGGACTCGTGGAAGTTTTCACTACGGTGAACAGGCAGTAAGAACTTACCTGGTTCGCTGCTGTGGGCGCTGACTTCGGGGCGCACTACCGAAAGAAATCTGGAAGCCCGATCGGCCTCATCCGCTACTTGTTACATGCCAACCGAACTGAATCGAACAGAACCTCTTTATATGACAAGTGATAACTTCCCTCCCGCATCCGGAGGTCATCCAGCTTCAATCGGTATGCGACCAGTGGATTGTAGCTGAGGTGTTTTCCATTACAACCCATGTCTTTATTTCCCCGGGGGCGTGATTTGAGCTTGCCTCAAAAGTCACAGGCCTAATGGTCATTTTGGCTTTTTTGGACCATTATTACTGACAGTGTGCTTTGGCGGCTGCTTTCAGTGAACATAAGTAGGAATTGGGTTATTTTTATCCGCGCTGTATTTCCGTACGTGGAGTTGCCGGAATTTAATAATACCTTCCTGTCCGCCATGCTCATAATCGGCCTCGAATCTTTTTTTCCGGCCATAGACTCGAAATGGACCGAACTTCCTGCTGTTACTGGTATCGTTTTACTCTTCAACCTAAGAACAACTGTTTTGAGCTGTTTGAGTTTTTCGTTTTACTCCATTCAAATCTACGTCATTTTTAAAACGGTCGGTACGTTCGTTCATCTCCATCAAGCATCAGAGCTTGCACCTTGACTTCAACCAAGATTTGATCCGTTATATTCTAACTAGTGTGTAAATACCAACAATTACATTTCAATCTCCTATGCCCCCTTTGTGAACAGTTTAAAAGTTTCTGTGCAATAAGAGCTCCTGTAAAAGCTGAACAAAACTGTCGCATTAATGTTGGTAACTTTACCAGAGGACTTTTTGGGGAAGTTACTGGCGATTACAGAGGGGCTTTATCCAGCACTGGGAAATTGAACAACGAGGTACAACAGGGATCTGTCCCCGATAATTTGCCTTCTGTCGGCTTGTCAGTGACCGAGAAAATGGGCTTGTGAGCAGTGGCCCTAGTCTGCTGAAGAAGTGAAACTACCCGGAACGGTAGCAGCTTATAATCAGCCTCTGGAAGATAAATAGCCCACCCGCTCAAATTCCAAAAACTGAAAAACATTGACTGGCAGTTTCACTTCTGCCGGATTATAAGATAGACTACATCGCAAGGTTCATACAGGCCTCAGTTGCACCAGTTGTATATATTTCGGACGCGCCCAAAGTATGTTAGAGTGCATGATCAAATGGGTCAAGCGACGTTAGAATCGGAACCTATAAAAGGATACAACATGTGTACACAGTGTATTGCAGAGAGTGTCGAAGTGGACTAGAAATGTAAAATTGCCCGGCAAATTTGAAGATCAAGGTCAGATGATCGAGTCGGCTGGCGGTGTTTACAGTGAGTTAGAAAAGGAGGAAGATATGCATAAATAGTACCGGAAATAATCACAGCAATAAAACTTCCAGCTGAATCATGACGTCTGTCAAAAAGACGGAGAGAAAAGAAGAAAAATGTTCATGAAGGGGAATTCCAAGAGTCGCCTGCAAGCAGCACAGTGTAGAAATATATGGATAGAAAGCCCGTGGATGTACAAGAACGGGTCCGCAGATATCAAATGCCATTAATCAGCGGCCAGCATGGTGGTAGGATTCGATGGAGAGATGCCAACATAGTCAATCACAGGAAGAGAGACCAATAAATCCGATGGGTTGAGGGAGGGATTTCAACAGCGATGACGGAAGAAATAGTCAGTGGTGAGCCGATAGATGTTCAGCGGTTTATTTACATTGATATAGGTATGTCAAGACGAAACAAAAAGGATGTGGAACTATGAGAGTTGATCAACTTGAAATGCGCTATGCAGAGATTGCGGGGGGAAATGGTGCGCAGAAGTGATAGTGGAGTAGAGGACAGATAAGTGAATTGATGACTGTTTCGGTGGGCAGATAGCACGGCAGCGGTTGGGCAACAGCTACGAGAAGAATCAGTCTGGTAAGAAGAGCGAGAACGGGGCATCGGATGCAGAACAAAATGAAACGGTCGACAGAGAAGGCAGTAGGAATTAAATTTGAACGTCAGTGGGTTGCATAGTTCAGTGACGAGCAGCGTCGGCTGCTTGGTTGAGATACGTAATCACGTGCGGCGGGAATGGAAGCAAGATACCCAAGAATTTAGATATGACTGACGAGGTCGCAATGGAGAGTATGTTGACAAGAACTGTTGAAAAACGCACAGCTGAAAGATTGGAATTCTTAATGGCATGATGCCAGCTGGGGCAGTCACAAGAACGGTTTGCTACAGATCCGAATGAGAGCTGGTGCGATTACAGGTGCGATGATGGTGGAAATAGCAAGAGGTGAACAGGTAAGCATCGGGCGGATCATCCATGTCATACAGGTGTTACGAAGTACCAACAAGAAGATGGAATAACGTTTGCTAACCGACGGGAAGCGTGATTGCAGAGGGGCATAGCTTGCAGAAGTGGAAGAGGAGTGGGGAGTAGATAGCTGTCCGGGTGACCGTTATACGTAATGTTGAATACAACAGTGGTGAAGAGAACTATGGAACCAGTGGATTCGACAGGGAAACGGGTTTGAAACATGGGATTTGGAGTGAAACAGGAACAGTCGGCGGACGTGGCAGTTGAAATTGAAGGTTCCATACCGGCGAACCCAGTTGTATAGCAAATGGACAGGAACTCCGGGGGGATTGGGGGACAACCAAATGTTGTTGGTGGGAAGGCCAGAGGATTACGGGCAATGGGACGCTAACTGTTTGCGTGGGTTGTGTGGTCGAGAAACGACAGTGTGAAAAAAGTAGATAAATCAATGTGGATTGCGGAACGGTACGGCCATTGCAAAGATGTATAGTTCGCCGAGAATATGATGGAGTGGATGAGTGGTAGGTCCCGATTTTTAGTGCACATTGCCATAGGTATGTCCTGTCATAATGAAGTGTAGCTGAAGCTGCATGACACGTCACTGAGAGGGTTGGGATGTGACAGCAGAGAGTATGGACGCCAGTCACCTACGGAATTGTATATATACATATCATATCAAGAGAAATGGTTCTAAGAAAATGGTGATTGGCACATCTTGTGGGAGAGAGGGAATGACAGAGTGATGGAAGAAAGACCGACAGAGAACTTGTGAACATTCAACAGATGGGTGATAATTTATCAGCATGAGGGCGGTAGTTGGGTAATGAACCAAACCTCGATGACTTGAAAGTGATTGCATGGACGAATGGCACGAAGTGGTGATGTTATTGCAGATAGATGCACTTGCACAACCTTTTGATCATTTTGACAGGTATCTTGAGGTATGACAGCGGCAAAGCTGCATGATAAATATATCTGTGGTGTACAAATTTGGAGGCTTCAAGCGGCATACCGAGATCATGATATAGGGGTCGTTTGGCACTGCAAAAACGAGCATTCAGACTGACGGCGAGGGAAAATGATCGATAATCACAGCTTCGACTTCTAGAGAACTACGAAATATATTCCTGCGAAGTTCAAAGTCTGTCAAGTTTCGGTGGGAAAAGGAACGGTTACAGTAAAAATGCTAGCTAGTGGTTAGTAGAAGCGAGTTATGACATGGTAAATAGGCATGTTTACGGAAAAGACGGGGGAGTAAACATATGTGGGATGCAAAGAAAGTAGTCAGACAGGTACCTGTCAAATCGATAGTTGGTATGTAGGCGATTATGGGTTACCAAGAGAAGGAGAGGGTTTTGGGCAGGAATGAAAGCTACCCGAAATTTGGCACATAACTGAGGTGATTACTTTGCCGGGCTTGAATAGGTGAGTTGCAATCTCAATATACAGTACGGGTTCGATGGAAGAGCTTTCGTTGAAAATGACAGAGCAGATAATGTGTTTGCAACAGCAAAACGAGAGTGAAGATGAGGTTCCGTTATCCACAAGCGGTGCTAGTGAGTAGAATTGACCGGGCGCTGGACACCCAACTTTAAAACCGCTTTCATTGACGGGGGTTGCCATCAATCAACCTAGTTGCGCCGGCACTTCGTTGCAAATCTCCTGCATGCCCGATGTGCACCAGCCAAAGCAGTGAACGTGACCGCAATCCGCACCTTGGGATAGGGATGAAATGTAGCAGTGAGTACAGTAGAGTAGTTAGATATCTGGTAGATGGGTATCGGGAGTTCCAGAGATAAAAGCCATTTGGAGAATAATCGAGTGGAGTGCGAACATCACAGAGTGTCGACGGTCCAATTTTTATATCCAGCGAGAAAATGTGCCAAAATGGTGCTCGTGAGATAGGATGGGCAAAAAAAGTGCTTGGTCGGTAAATTCTGAAATTAAAATGGAAAGGGGTTTCAGCTTGGTGTTTGTGCCAGCTGTGGAGTTAGGGAGAGGTGCAACAACTATGCATGGTAGAACTTGGGTAGAGGATAGAATGGGCAAGGAAAGAACCGGCCGTTACAACAGGAGCCAAGCTCACGGCGTGGAGAAGACTAGTGCCAGGGTCACATGGGCCCGGACGGGAAACGAAGAAGTCGAGCTTTGGAAGCGAATAAATAAAGGTTCGTTCACGAAACTGTAAGCGGCACGAAACACAAAAATGTATATAACGTAGTACTTACAAGAAACCAGGGTATTACAGTAGTCTTGGTGGATTTGACACAACTGGTTTTCATACAAGTCGCACCATACAGAGACATCTTGATGTCTCGCATGCGTGGTCCACGGCTTCAGATCCCCTTTCCAAAGCCAAACAAAACTGAACAATACACTGGTGAGACGGGACCAGAGTCCAGGCTCTACATGGGCCCACTATGCAGTCATACTGCGCTCCCCCAAACAGAAGGGGCTATGGACCTAGGTTCGGTAATCACAGCATATTTTAAGCTGGGTAGCCATTCTGTTAACGCCACGAGGATGGACCCAGGCTCACTTCGCCAACTGAGGCCCTCTGTCAATTTCAGGAGACCAGAGGTCTCACTTTCACTAATAATGGCCCTAGTGAAAGTCTAACAGAAACACAACTTTCGGGCCTAGGGACCATCTCTTCTGAGGGATAAACAATCCCTGAGCAAACAGGTGATTCACCAGGTGGTTCAAGGGCTGTCGGGGTCAAGGCCAGAGCGGAGGACGGGTAAGTTTAACCTATTCTGTTCGGAAGAAGGAAATTAAAACGGTCATAGTAGAGTTTTTGAAGGCTACTAAAGGAAGCGTGGGCCTGAAAGACCTGGATAATCTGTAGAATTGAGAGCAGAGAGGCTGTAAATGCGTAGGTTGCAGCTCGGAGAACCCGGTGTGCGACGAGGGACTACTCGACGGTCTATTGAGGTGAGGCATGTTAACGAATGGAATGAACTAACGAAGAAAACTGAAGCAAGTCCACTGGAGAGGCCTAGGAGGTGTTCATTGGCGACGCTAGTGGTTCAAACTCTTTCTTTCATTCTTCCCTCTTCCTTGTGGCTACTTTCAGTTACACTCTCAGGGGGGGGGAGATTGAAGAAGCCGGCCTAATGGCTAACAACTCCTTCCTAGATTGAAACTGAACTGGAGCACTGTGGCAGATATAACTTGAAAATATCTGCCTCATCGTCCTCAGACGATCATCTATAACGTCGATGCACTGGCACATAAATCTGGATGATTTCGAAAACCGTTGTTTAGTCCTCAAAGCCGGGCAGTAAGGCCTCGATTACGCGCACGGTTCAAAAACTCATCGAGGGTTTTCCTGTGAATTTTCAAGATGAATCCGTTTCATCTACGGAACCCAAACGGAAAGCCACAAGATTAAACTCTTTCTCCTCGTCCAGTGGCCTATTTTGCAATTCACGGACAATATGCAAATAAGATTATAAACATAAGATGTGAGCAACTTCGGGCTCAAGTCCCGTCAACGCAACTGGACTGGACTGAATCAACCTGACCCATTGTTAATTGTAGCCCATCAGTGCATCCCCGGAGCATTTCCATCGCCGAGCTACTCATTTTACGGGCTGGAGGGATGGCGAATGATTAACGTAAAACATTTCAGGTGTCAAACTTTTCATCTCTTCTTGTAAATTTATTCATAAAATTATTATTATTATCCAGTTAGCAACTCTTAGTTGATGTGCACCAAATAAATAGAATAATCATGGCTATAATCATGAGGAGCACTCATGTTAGAGAGCTGCTGTTGTTTAGTCTGACCGGGGATACATGCGATGATTGGGTTAAATTATGAGTTGCATTTTGATTTTCCACAGTGAAAAAATTGTGTGGTATTGGGGGTATGTTCTCCACCAATGTTCACAACCTATGCTTTAAATTTAAGTAAAGTTTGCCTGTATTTTCAAATAACCCGGGGTGTTTTTTCGAAGCATTTCAAAAGCGAGCTCAGGTCACGCCAAAACGACAGGAGGAAGATACTTCCGGCTGTTGGTCAAGCAGAATTATGAATTTCGACCTACGAAAAGTGCCAAAAGGTGAACGATGAGAAAGAAATAATTACGGCGCGCTGATTCTCATGACTGTTTCATTTACCGTGTTTTACTCCCCCCCCATTTTCGTATTCTTCCACGGGAACAAGAGCCTCGCTAGAATTAGTGATCTCGAAAGCAGATATCCAAAGCACTTTATGTGGGCTCAAATGCGGTACCTGATTTTACACGAACAGAGCTGTGGCTTAGCATGTTATTTTCATTTGTCCTCTTAGACAGTACCGCACAGCTCGCGCTTAAGAGCCCGGCTATCCGCAGTTACGAAGGTACCCCGTGGAACCACTTTAAAAAGAAAAGGTTTTGTGGATGGTTTCATTTTTCTGAGAATAAGGGTCCTCTCTATAATGATGACGATAATAATATTAATAATAACTATTATTATATTACCATTATTAGCACCATACTTGCTGGTTGAAAGCGCTTGGTAATCGTTCCCATTCATAAAAAGTCATTTACATGAGGTATCCAATTATCGCCCTATAAACCATACCCCCGTCTTATCCAAAATAATGGTAAAATAGTTAAAGATCACATTATTAACTAATTACTAAGCCTCAACCTTAGTAATCACAACCAACATGGATTCCTCCTTTCACGCTCCTGCATGGCTCGTGAGTATGATTTTCCTAATCTCTTCACCGACTCCGCTGAAAGTGGGGAACCTTTTTAATGATGATAATGGTATAT
Source organism: Fasciola hepatica (assembly GCA_948099385.1). Lineage (NCBI taxonomy): Eukaryota > Metazoa > Platyhelminthes > Trematoda > Plagiorchiida > Fasciolidae > Fasciola > Fasciola hepatica. The sequence goes on from CANUEZ040000019.1 coordinate 14,395,230, forward strand.
TTCTCGGCCATGGTGGAGACGCACGCGCTAGCGCATGATCATGGTTTGACACGTTATTCGATAAGGTGGAATATTCACAAATTCAAAGTATGAAAGTCGAGAGTATCAGCGATAGATAGACACAGCCAGCAACAGTTTGAATGGATCACTTTACTAATGGTTTGCGCGGCAGTTTCAAACCGGTTTCGATTTCGGGCTGGGCGGTGGAGATATCGAAAAACCGTTGGCGCAGTGTCAAGGATGCATTATGAATGAGAATGATGCAAGCTGGGAAACGGAGGCCTGCTAAGGTTCTACAGATGGAGTAAATTTTGAACAAGAAAGAAAGAAAGAAGAAAAGAGAAGAAAAGAAGAAAGAAAAAAAATTGTAAAGAAGTGTTCTCGGGAAAATCGGCGCACGCGGAGAGGATAGCGATCCATGAAGCCGATGCAGACCCTGAATGTCGGATTTACCGGAGTTCAATAAATGGAATAAGTGTCGAAACGGTGCCGAAACCAATTTGGTGAAAGTGAACACTGGTGGATGTGGGAGAAACAGCAGTCCATAAAAAGGAGAGTTTAGATTCAGGATCAGTAACATGTACCATTCAGAAATGAGAAAGCGCAACTGGAGGGTCCTGGAGAAGTGGAGAGTCAATTTCCAACCGCTACGGTTCGGAGGAAAGGTGGACTGTGGTAACGGATAATAAAGTGTGAAATCTCTGCATGGACTTGAGCGTTAATATGCTGTTTCACTAACAAATATACATATACATATGTTGACGCATTTGCCTTCAGTGTTATTCAGCGTCGTTTCTGGTAACGTACGACATCATACGGGTATGTTTCGTCTAGCAGGGCAAAGTATGTGTCGGTCAATCGGCTGAGTGTGGTGGTATATTAGCAAGATTCGCATGAACTGGAAAGTGTATTGGTTGCTTTGGAAAAAGCTGAATGATCTGATAAGCAGTTGGGAGTATTTCCTGTCGGGTGGCTTGATTTCGGTCCAAGTTGCTATGGTAGGTTCTACTTGAGTCTCTGTCCGTACGAGTCAAAGTGGCGTCCTTGGTTATCCGGTTTGGTGACTGCGATAGTGGGAGACAACAGACCTGAAATATATGGGGACTGCAGTCTGGACGTGGTTCCAGCTGTGGGTTGTGATGATATATGAAGACAATAGATAATGGACTGGTTACGTATGTGTGAGTGAAGCATGTATGAAGTTTCATTTGAGCAGTCAATGGCACCTACTCCACATTCTAAGTAAAAATAGGCTCGAGGTGGATTTGTGCTATACTGCTGCAGGCTAACGAAGTTGCTTACACTAGTTTGGTAACTGTGTATGCATCCCAAAGAATTTATGCTTTTTCACGTTGGCATGGCATCGTTCGGATGCTAATGAAAGACCTAGGGTCTCACGGTTTAGAGCAGTTAGAAATGATAATCCTCAGTACCGTTTGCTTACGCAGAAAGCAGTTTGGCAACAATGCAATAAGATAGGTTTGAAATAACAGACTGTGAGCGAATGTGACTGGCACACTGGTTGGGTTTATATGAACGGTCAGTGGCACATTTTGGTCTGGGTTTAAATCCGAGAGTTTAAATAGCGTAGGGTTGATAAGTACTGCCTCGGGCTTGCAATATAGCCTAAACCGGGTGGGCTGCTGCGTCTGAATTTCAAAGGAATAATTGTTTGCACGCAATTAGAAGTTCTGAAGAGCAATTGAGGAAGAATGCAGAACGAATCGCTAGGGCATCAGTGGTGATGCACTAGAGAAAATTGTTATCATGCACAGGGACGTGGACGTATGTTGCACTGGCGTTTGTCATCGGGCGAGAAATGAAATTTCTGGTGCAATAATCCTAGTAATCAAACCCGTTTTCGTAGGCCACCTCTTCGGTGACGGTCGGGCCGGTAAGAAGGATCACATTGGGAACAGTCAAGAAGTGATTCAGCGAGCCTCTGAACTGGGAAATTTAGAGACTCTCGCGGATGTTTAGCGGGAGTTTATTCCATAACTTTGAGTATTTTATAAGGAAGAAGTTAGATCTTAACGCTAATTTTGATCTAGGAATAGAGAACTGCAATGACCGATGGCGTAGAACATAATTCGTGGAGGGAGTGAGACGAATAGGTTCAGTACACGAAAAGGCCGTACGGTGGTACAGCTTAAACAGAAAGCATAAATTGAGCTTCATGCGACGCAGCCATAGAGGGTCAAGACTGAGTAAGATGCATCGATCCTTATAACACAAACTGCAGGCAAATTCCACTAATAGTTTGGTGAACTGACGTTGCACGGACTCCAGAGAAATGCGGTCGGATTTCGTCATGTTGGTGAAGATAATAGGACAGTATTCAAGGAGAGGCCTGGCGTGAGACTTGTAAGTGAGCAGTTTGCAATCATTTAGCCGAAAGGTTCTGGAGATGAGACCGGTGGTTCTTCTCGTCTTTGCAATCTGGAGTGGAACAAACTCAGAAAACCTAAAACTGCAAGAATAATGAAGACCAAGGTCTCGAACTAAAGGGCTGTACGAGATGGGTAGGTCGTGGATAAGCAGGGTCTCGAGGGCCACTCGACATCTGATTGTTGTGTAGCAGCTCTTCGAGGCCGAGAGGTCCATACTCCATGAATTGCACCAATCCCCGAGTCGCTTCAGGTCACTAGAAATTTCATCTAGCATAATGTTGAGGTTCTGACGAGGAAACTCATAGACAATCTTAACGTCATCAGCGAAGAGGAATGGGATGCCATGGTGCAAGATGGGAAATATATCATTTATGCAGATGAGAAAAAGTAAAGGACCGAGTACACTGCCTTGTATAACTCCACTAGTGACTGGAGCAGGCTGTGAGAAACACCCATCAATGTAGACCACTTTTGAGCGATTCGATGGATGTGATGGTAACCACGCTAAAAGCGAACCGGAAAAGCCGTGAGCATTGAGTTTGGTTAGTAATAAAGCGTGAGGGACTCGGTCAAACGCCTTTATCATATCAAGGTACGTAATGATGATGGATTGACTGTTGTCGGCGGCCGCCGTTATGAGGTTAAAAAAATCGTATTGGCAAGTGATGCATGAACGTGACTTTAAGAAGCCATGCTGCCCACTATGGATGATGTTATGGGAAAATAGGAAGTCGGACATCCGCTGTTTGATGAGGCGTTCCATCAACCTAGAAGCAATTGGAGTGTGGTTGATAGGGCGGTAACTGGAGGGGTCATATATTGGTCCTTTCGTATGGGTTGGGATGATGACCGCAGTCTTCCATTGTGAAGGAAATATGCCATACTTGATGGATAGATTGTAGACCTTCAATAGTAGGGCTGCGATATCAGTTCCTCCAAGACGTAGAAGTGTCGGTGGAACACCATCATGGCCAAGGTGTGAGGACTTCCGGACACTGGTAAGCTGGTTGGTCACCTCTTTTAGAGTAAATTCTTAATCAGACAGTAAGTGCTCGGTGAAAGGGTTTATGCAGGGGAGTAAAGTAAGGGGGTCCGTAGTCGTGGATGCAGCAAAATAGGAATTCAGAGCCTGGGCTATCGCTACAGGTGAGGTAATGTGATCGTTATTTTCCAAAATGAGAGAGGGGATACCTACCGGTTTGCTCTGATTTCTGTTTTTCAATAGGCGTGCCAGCTTTGAGGAAGTATCATGGCATTGCAAGGCAGATACTTCTTGTTTTTTAAGCATATCGCCAGTCTTAATTCTGATTGCTGCCGAGAGACGTTGGAGCTGCAGGAATGACGATGAGTCACCATTGGTGTGATACACCTTCTGGAGCTTCAGATATTTGTTTTGCATTCGACTCAGGACTGGACTACGGACTCGGTTTGATATGATACGAGTTGTGGTGATTTTAGACAGCAAGTATGATAGGTTAGAATATAGTAAATCAGCAGCCAGCTGGGGGTCGCTTTGCAGGAAGAAGTCGTCCCAGTCTAACGAACGAAGCGTGCAGATAAGATTGTCCCAGTTGACTGCTGAAGAGAAACGATTGGGTGAATGGGATTTATCGAAAGCTTGCGGAACCGCGAAGACGCAGGACACCATTCTGTGGTCACTTCCTGGAAAGAGGTCGAGGGTACTGGCTGGAACGTCAGATAAACCAATCGTGGACAACAGACCAAGGATATTGTGACCTCTAGTTGGGACTGTTACATGTTGGATCCAGCGCCCTACGCGGATGCATGACATAAAACCTAGTAGGTTGTTTGGGGCAGATAGAGTATTCCAACAGATGCTCGGTGCATTGAAGTCCCCACGATGAGTTTAGAGGAACAGGGCAGCAATGAAAGATAGTTGAACGCGTCAATAATCTTGTTAAGGTCCATAGCGTTGGAACCAGGTGGCCGATAGATGCAACCAATATGAAGATAGGAGTTAGGTAAGGGAATTGTTAACCACAGAGAATCCTGAACGGCGTCGAGAGTTGTGTGTGCGAGTGGAATGGCCAGCAGAGTGTTTTTGACATAAATTAGACAGCCTGCTCCACTACGAGGTCTATTCCTTCGGAACATATGGTAGCCAACTAGGAAGACTCGATCTGACGGGACGGAATCCGTTAATTAAGTTCCAGTTACAATGATAATATCAAAGTTGGAGGGCTGAGCGCTGCTGCGGATGGCTTCAGTTTTGTTCAGGATTGAACGGGCATTTACGAGTATGATGGAAAGAGACGATGCAAGCCTCGATGGTGGTAGATATGGTGGGGGGGTTCGGTAGTGGTGATGAAGGTGGTAATTCCAGTAGAGAATATGGCAAGGATGGGGGGAGGACCTCAGTTGTTCCACGGATTTGATGAGTTATAACCTGGTGAGGGATAGTGTAAGGGAAGAGGGATGAGGAGGTGCTGTTTAGGAGAGTAGTTTGAATGCGGGGAATATTCTCGGAGGGGGCCGGCAGGAAAAAAGCAGCCACGGATGGATGGCAGTGCTAGGCTAAGAGACATGGATGGGTCCTGTGGGAGTGGGAAGCTAGGTGAGGCACGGACATGGTTCCCAGGGAGTGACTGGGTGGCAGTAGAGGTATAGAGTAGTTGCTGTGGTGGATAGTAATGTAATGGAGCGGTGATTGGAGGGGATAAGGTGGGTAAAAGTAGGGTGGAAATAATTAGGCAGTTAGCCGAGATGGAAGAGTAGGATCCACAGCCACACAAAAGGCTGGTAAAATGTCGCTCGACTGGGCTTTTTTTCTTATGGTTTGCATGTGCATTATGTTGATGGGTACTGTTCTTTTGGCGACGAAGTGTTAACTTCTGAGGGTCAGTCTGCACTGACGGGCTAACCAGCGGTGGTGGCCTAGGTGGTAACCAGATATATTCCGGTGGCGAATGGGTGAGTGCAGCGGGTGAGCTTAGGGGCCTGGTTGGGTTGTCAAAAATGCCAGAGGTAACAGGATGCATGGGTGTAGACGGAGGTGGGTTGATGGTGCAGTGAATTTTAGGTACGGTTGAATAACCCGACATGGAGCTAGTAGAAGCAGTGGGGTCATCTAGACTTGTGGAGAACATGAGCTCGCGAGTGGATGATTCGAAGGAACCTTTATCAGTTTTATGGATGCTGGGGTGCTTGTTCCAGTCTATAGATTTGCTTGGGCGTTTGCCAGGTGGCTCATTGGGTGAGAAAATTGGCCTACTGTCTAAATCTACGGTTGCATTGTGATCTGCAATAGATGGCAACATCGGGTGATGGCCAGTGATAGGTGCACGGGAGTTTCGGGGTGGATTGTTAGTTACACCAACACCGGGGTTACTGTTCTGGGCGTGACTCTTGTGCACCTCCCTTTGGAGTGGGGTCTTGTCCGGAAGTATCTTGGCGCACTTGAAGCCGGTTTTGGCTACGACTAACGATTGCCGGCTGATAATGATCTTGGCGACAACTTCATTTGTAAACTGGAAAGCAGCGGACAGGTGGTGCGCAGGGAAGTTTGGCGGAGTCTAACACAACAGCACGGTTGTGAGCCAAGGTTGCAGGCGCTTAAGATCATATTTTTAGCAGCTGAGAGAGGTATTCGGTCTGGAATGTGAAACACAATCGCATTCATTGCCTTTTTTAACCTTCTGAAGATTTCCGAGGCAATTGTGTCCACAAATTTCGTGGCCAGTAGTAGATTGGTTGGGGTATGGTGTGCGGCTGGACCAAGCAAGAACGCTATAGGCATCAGTTGACCGATAATCAGATCAGCGGAGTCAAGTCGGGAGGAAAGACTGCTCAGAGTTTTGGTCATTTCCGTAGATTGTCTATTGGCATTTCCGAGTATGTCTACCGGAGAGACTGAGCAGTTGTTCGGTGAGTTTGGGAAATTGGTGGTCTTGCGACGGCGAGTGCTGACCGTGATTTTGGGTCGGCTGGGAGGAGCTGTAGGCATATCTATGGTGGTAAAGAGGTGGATGGCCAGTCGGACAAGATGTGGCAATAAGCAGGGGTTAAAGAGCTATACAGAAGCAAGGGATTAAGTGCAGAGTATTGCCAAAGTATTTAAGTCTTAGGGGGAAGTGCTGGCCACAGGAGGTCAATATTGGCGGAACTAATTATGGATCAGTTGTTCAGCTAAAAATTGCAAGCAGTTTTTGCGGATGTTGCTGTTTGAATGTTTCCGGATGTATTACGCAAGTCAAGACTGCTGTAGTCCCTATACGAAGGTGATTCTCTGAGTGATATCTTGGAGTCTGCTAGTGTTGTTTGACTGAGACTGGTATTTCGCTTAGCTCCTACCCTATGATCACTTTTGTATGTATATTATACCACCGGGTGGTCCCAGGGAAAAGTGTTCAGAAAAGATTGCTTGATTTTTTCTGGGTCGGACAACAGACCTTAGAGCTATAGTTTTAGGTATTATCCTAGATAGCCTAATAAAAAATATACCGATAACAGCGAGAAAGCTACGCGGTGTAACGCAGTTCTTATATTGTTGTTCTTTATCTTGGCTTATCTAGGGCATTTGATCGTGTACCTCACCTTCAACATTTAACAAAGCTACGGTCACTTGGCATTGTCGATCCACTACTTTGTTGGTTCTCATCTTAATTACCTGTTCGTTCACAGGTCCTCTTTATTAACGGGTACACCTCTAACTCTAAGCCTGTTACTAGCAGCGTTATTCAGGGCAGTGTTTCAGGCCCCCTTCTTTTCCTCCCGCATATAAATGATATGTTTCGGACAATACCAAATGGCACTCCGTTTTTCTCAGCGGATGACAATAAGATAGTCTACACTTTTTTGCCTGGCAACCTCAGTACTGCTATCCCCAAAATCTCCGCTGATTTAGCCGCTCTTGATGAGTGGTGCTCAATCCGGACGATGAAATCCTCCGCCGATTAGTGTATTTTTCTTACTTACAAATACCAAGTTCCCCTTGGTTACTTATGCATCGGCGGTTCACCCGTTGACAACCAGCCCTTGGTAAGAGACATTAGCTTAAGCTAATGTTGCTATAGTAACTTCTCGGAACATGCTGTCTTCCAAACGACGAAGGCTCAAAAGTGTCCTGGTCTTCTGTTCAGATCCTTCCAGCCTAGGAAAAGATTCTCTGCATGTAAAAAGTACATGCCGGGTCCCTTCTCAAATATTGTCCCTTAATCTTCACTAGTATGAGAAAATGCAGCAGGATTATTATCGAAAGTATTCAGAGAAGTTTCATAAAGCAGCTTATTGGCTGGTGGCTAAAATCAAACTACAGGGAACGACGCATATCTCTCAAAATCGGACCTTGTATTTCTGTATAAGCTATTGACCGAGCAATCTTATTCCTCCAACCAGTTGTGCTTCTCCCCGAGTACTGGATGTTCACTCCGTAATAGACAGTATACTGTAACCGCACCCTCCACGAGGGCTGTTTTGCGCTCTAAATTCTTTCTCTTCACGTACTCCAAAATCTGGAGTAAGCTTTTCTTGCACATCGGATCTTCTCAGTCAGAGTATGCATTCGTTCATGCTATTGATAAATTTCTTTCTTTCCCATATGTTTTGCGCTTATTCAACATGCACATAACCGAAAGTCAAGCTTACGAGAAAGTCCTCGACCTTTAGGCCAATGCTCTACCTTCTCGCTTTACCTTACAGTCTCAAACAACTTCACCGCTTTTGAACTCTGAATGCTCTGTTTGACCCCTTCTCTTTAGACTTCGCCATCAACCTATTTAAAACATGTCTTCGTCCACTAACTGTTTCTCCATTCCAACTTATAGGATCCTGCCAATTTCACTTTGGAACAAGTCCTTCCAGATGTTTTTGCATTTATAGAGAGGCCACCGTAATACTCCTCACAGAGTGTCAATATGCCTCATCCGTTCCACAATTTATTACCTTTGTTTAGTTATATCACGTCTGCGGCCCTGAAACCAACCTTAACAACGCTATAGAAACTGCACCAGTAACTACTCCCCGGCCAGCTATGTATATTTATGCACATATATGTATATATGTATATGTATATATGTATTCATTACTGTCCTGTAATTGTTACCACAAGCATGTTAAGTAACCCTACGCTCTTCGATACCTCTTAGCTTACAATGCCTATTTTCCACACCAGGTCCCATCACGTATACTTCCATCACCACTCCTGCGGTTTCGAACTGAAAAATCTAGTCTAGTCTCTCTCAATTAGAGTGGATCAATAACTGAACTCAACATCCAGTTATGACGCCACCAATTCTGCCCCCACCCTTTCTCCCAGCCAAGTTCCTCCCGTAATTGCACGCAGAACTTAGGCTTTTCTTCTGCTGAATGACTATTTTAGGTGGAATATTAACCTCCCCATTGAATATTTTAGCCCCCATTAATGCGTTTCCTTTTTTAGTCTCACTTTCCATGGCCTTAATTTGTCTTACAGATCCGCTGTATTTATGAGCCCTTGCTTCACTTTTGTTCGTCTTTCCGTTAACCGTTGATCCTCAGATGGGCTACACCCAGACTGCTTTTCTCCATCTCACTTCATTTTCCAGTGATCCTCAATGCCGGTCAACCAAGTCGGGCACTACACAGACCACCTTTCTAGCTGGTGCGCCTGGATAATAATGCTGTATGGCCGCCTGTCGATCGCAGATCCCGTTGGCTCGGTTGTCCAGGTTCCCACAAATTGTCCAGATAGTCCTGGACCAGATGCTCTTATCGTGGTTGCTCAGTCCTCTGTACAATCACCAATAAAAGCTCACGCCAATCCCGGCAAAGCGGAGCGCGGTCAGACCCCCCATTTTGGCCGGCGCACATCGGGCTTGCAGGTCGTCTGCAATGATGTGCGAGCGCTTTTAGGCTAGTGGATCACACTTCCAGTGTTCACTTCACGAAGAGTTTTTCAAGATAGGTGTCTAGCGCAAGGTCAGCTTTACCCACTAGCACCGGTTGCTGATTGCACGCTCCAACTCCGCTCATCCTACCGCATTTATCACTGTTCGTTGCTGACCGCATGCTCCTACCATTCTTCTGCCACCATTCGTTCATTAATCGTTCTTGTCAGCACTCTTATCACTTCCCTTCCGTGTTGTTCTATCTCCGTATGCCCACGTATCCATTCCGTTTTAGTTCCTACAGTGTTTCACAATGATAACCCTAACTGCATGGTGTCACTGTCACTCTATCCATTTTACCCTGCCCGAGCTTGAAATATGTTCTTTTCCACCCATTTGGCACCTGTCGTCTCCTAATCAGTATTAACTTGGTACCTCCATATGCTTAAAAGGCTCATTGACCGAATACCTCCCTAACCAACATTTTGCTATATTTTTGTCCATATTATACCTCCACCATTACTCACCAGACAAATCGGTAACAATGACCAATCATCAAATAAGGACTTGCCGTTTTAACCTTTTTGCATTTTTTACAACCCAATTTGTTATATTTTCACCACCTCTATATTTTTCACGCCTGAATCCGTATCCCCTCCGTGGATCTTCCCTTTAGGCAGTGAACCGATTGGCAACTTCTGGCCCAATCCATTAGTGCAACGGCCTGTAAGCATGCAACTCTTCAGTTCCGGTCTCCCAACTCCGACGCACAATCATTTTTCGTGCATTTTTGTTCCATCACAGGCCTTCCCGTCCGGAATTTTTCTTCTCGGTCTTCTTCATGTGTCATCTGCAGTGAAAAGATCTGATTCGTCATCTTTTACCTGGTTTTCTGTGGCCGACACTCCCGTCTGCTTCGCACATTGCTCGATACAGGCACCTTCTTTGTGACTTTCAGGCTGCGCTGCTTTTCTGCTTTCCACTCAGTGTAATGTCATCGTAGCGTCATCATTCTAACCTACATATTGAAATCATGCCTTCTGCCATCACCTGATTTTTCTGAACCTCCAGTTTCTTATTTCTCTTCCATGTTATTCGCTGTTACAACTGATGCATCATCTCACAGCAGTTCCTCTAACCCCCAAGCTACTTTTCCCCAGTGATCTTTCACACCTCTTTGACCATCCATTTCTTCCACTCTCTCTGCCTTCTCCAGTCATTTTCACAGCCATCTTCTTCTTGTATAATGTACGTCCATTTATTACCGCTTCACCCGTGTTCGACCGTCACTACATGCCACACCTGCAAAAATCGGACTGTTGGATTAACTCTCACCTGCATTCATCGATCTTTACCTCCATATTCCCTCGTTTATCAACTTCTGCTCACAGCCATCACTTTTGTGCTTCCAAAGTTGGTTCTCTTTTACTGTTGATCTCCCATGTTCACCCGTCATAGACAAATTTATTGGGGTTTATCCAAGTTAATTCAGCACCATTTGACCCAACCCCGTCTGTCTTGTCCAACCACTGCTACCTCCGTGTCCAGTCTCTTCGCTGTTATTTGCTTCTGCTCTGATATATATATGCCTATAAATACTTTTGATTCCACATATTTTTCTTGGCTTCTTCAGTCATTCGCCGGCCAGTTCTTTCGCCACCATGCCAGGGCCCCTCATGGTATGCTTCCATTTCGTCCACAACTGTGCCTCATATGTACCGTATCTCGATCCTTCCGTGGTATTGATGCCATCTGACTCATTCTCTACTTCTGGCACTGCCGGCTCTGCTTTCAAATTGACACAGTCTGTTTATTGCAATAAAGCGTAGCTCAAGACTACATAGTCCCGAGCCACGCAACTCAAATTTTTGTTCTTTTCCTCTCCTCTTTCTTCCTTTGAATGTTTATCGTAACGATAGTTTCTCACGCCGATGTTCAGTCCTCCTCCTGTTAAACCCCAGGCTCCGTTCTCTCCCATTTGTTTCAGCCAGTTGCTCCATCTGACCTTCACTTTCAAACTCACCAGGCCGATATTCGAATCCATCTCCGGGTTCACTTAAGCTCCCTACATTACTCTTTGGTTTGCGTACATTTATCTACCTCTCATCTACCTTCCATTTCTTCCTACCCCCCTTTGTGTTAAGTATTTCTAAATTTTTCATGAATGTTATATGTCAAATTTGTTGCTTGTCAAATTTTGACCATGAGTAAGGCATGCTTCCAGCGTCTCCGAAATAAACCATTATATATATACCATATATTATAATGATAATAATAACAGCAAGTTGCTCGACCGTGGCCAGGACCCAATAATAGGCACATGATCTGAGAGTGCAATAACACGAATAAGATAAAACACCTAAAGACTGTATAAGATGAGTCACGTTTAAGGCAGAGTACAGCAGGATACAAGTTGAGGTAAACAATACGGCAGCAGTATACTCGGTGAATTCAAACCAGTTTCGGCACGGTTTTAGTAAGGAGCTGACCGAACATGAAACGTTTGACACAGAGGTTGTTGTGGACTGTAGATAAAAACAAATTATACGTTGATAATACAGGCAATGGTCGAAGGATGAGCGCCCAGGGTCACTGAAGAAGGTACGTTGTTACGAGGCAAGTATGCACTTGAAAATCCCGCAAAAGTGCCCATTAGACCCTTGATGATTATGAAAGGTAGCAGTACCTCAAGAAAAGGCAAGAAATACCAGGACTAATGACAGAAGTCAAGCAAATGATTGAAACTAGCCTCTAGTAGAAAAAACCCAGACTCTCGATAAGCGAAGAATAATTTAAAAGGTAAATGCAGTATCGAAAAGGAACAAGATAACTGCAGTAATCATAGTGGTTTACTTTGGAGAAGTCCAAAGTATGCCATATAAATGATGAAATGTTACAAATCACAATATGGTCATATACCTCGTGATTATTCAGGCAAACGCATGACAGACCTAAAAAAGATGGATTCAAGAGCGACAAACGTGAACCCACCCAGGAAAAATGAAGCTAGTTCGAGTGGACTCTTCACTGATGCCCTCTAAATTCAAAAGTTACTTTCAAATGATAGAATCTGAAGGAGTCAAATGAAAATAGCTAAAACCGGGTGATATACCCCAGGAGGGCTGAAAAGTTTAAGGGCACCTGGGGTAAACGAAGACCATATGAAACAAATTGATTTGCATGGAGACGGAATAGACAACCACGAAGATGATATGAGGCACTGATAATCTCCTTTGGAGATTGAAAATTGAAAATATTCTCCTGGGATTGGCCTAGCCATGCTGTTTGAAGGACTAACCTATCGCTTCCGATTAAGCATCATCGGGCTTTGTGCATTATTATAAGGAAAAGCAAAACCACTTTCAGCGGGCATACATGAATCCTCCCTGGTGCATTTATTTAGATTTTATGGGTAAACATTCCGGGTGTGGTCATACATTCTAGGGAGAAAGAGAGCAACGCTGAATCCTGATGATTCATTTTTGTAATACTTGTCCCTTTATCCTAGTATGTCAGTCGAAAATACCACAGTGTGAACAGGGCAAGCTAAAAATACTTGTTTTTTCCGTGTTCCAGTCAAAATATCTGATTAGTTAAAATCGATTACAGGAGTAAATGGCAAGTTGCATCCACTACCTTTCCAAATTATCCAGCTCGTATGGTTCGCCTGGCAAAATGAAAGGGGTGTTTCGTCAAACCACCAGAATCACGCAAGTTCCTTTTCAGCATGTGACATTTTCTAGTAGATCAAGGCTTTGTTATATACGGACAATCAGAGGGGTAAATGGGCGGAAAACAACTTGGTAATATCCGTTGAACCAGCGGTAACTCGCGCTGTCCGTCGGAGGGATGCCCATACTTATCATTCTCTGTAGGTAATAAACAATACGTGGCGCAGAATGGCGATACCAATGAAGCCGCCATGAAGTTCGAATTCTCTTCGAAGGACGGACTTACCACTCCGCGGCTTGAAGCCTAACCTTAATGCTCTGGGGCTCGAGGAGGATGTTCGGTCACTTTCGGTGTTCTGTAATTGATGTCCAAGAAGTGTTGACAATGTTGATATACTGTTTGAGTTTGAAGTGACATGGCAGTCGAGTCGCTACTTGGCTTGGTTTCTTGAAAAATGAAGGGTCATTGCTCAGAATAAGCCATGGGTTGGGGTCCAAGATATGATGGTTATCGGTAGTTAGAGACAATGAGGGACATAGCTCAGAATGAGCCTCTGGAACTAATGCTATATGGCCTGTCCGGTAAACTCTCTCGTTTTATAAATACTGAAAACTCTCAAACAGACAAGGCAAAATTCCCATGTATTTATACGGTCACTGCGCTGACACTATGCCTCATTTCAAGCGTATATATGTGCCACGAACGAGAAATTCTGTTTCTTACAAAAAGCCGACGAGAACATTGGACTTTCGCCCTAAGCATTCCCCCAGGTTATTGCCACCACTTTTTCAGTACACTTTGTGCAAACAGTGTAAAAATTCCACCATATCGCCTGGTTGGCACAGACTGGCGCTAGTCACAGTGTTCGTCACGTTACCGTGGACTTCAAATAAGAGCTTAGCTGGAGCTTTGTCTGATTTCATGCCTGGATGAGGTGCGACTTGGACTCTGCTTGTGAAAGCCCTCCGCGAACCACAGGTTTGCCCTTATCGGTAGGGGTTGCTATGCCAATGTCTAGAAGATTTAATATTTACCCACCCGTCCAGATTCCTTCCTAACCTTGACATTTCTACCACTTCACTGGGGAGCAATCTGCACTGAATGCTCAGTTCATTCACACTCGTAGCTTATTTCAATTTCACCCGCATTCATATGGCTATGGGCCACATGACTCATGAGAGTTCTGATGGGCGGAGAATAATTGAGTTCGGGGACTGCCATTCCTTCGGAGTGTCCTTCGTCCCTGGCCTCCATCGGGTACCCAGCTGTCACCTGTCGCTTCACAAAGCTAAGTCACACCCCAGCAAGCCCCTCAATGGGCGAACCAAATGAATTTGAGAGGAATTGAGGTTGGAAACCCCCGGTGGGACAACTTTTGATATGCGAAAAAAGTTACCCGGAATGGATGGACGAGATTTATATCGTATTTCAAACCATGTGAAGAAAATCCATCATAGGAACAGGGCAGTATCGGCTTCTGAGTAAGATTCGATTCGAGCACCTGGTAAATGGGCTCCTGAGGACCTGCCGTCATTCATGCATCAACAAGTCTCGTTTTCGCAGCATGCACTCGGTCTTGTAAAGCCTGCGGGTGTGCCTCTGAAGGAAATCCGAGTAACTCCGGGGAGGTCTGTTGTACCAAATGCCCATGAAGTTTCCTGGTCGTATCATCACTAAGCCGGATTACTCGTTCCATGGAGCTGGCAGCAGTTAGGCATATCATAATCTCTCCCGAGGTGTACAAGGTATTCATTTGACTCGATGTATTACCTGATGCTTCTGCTACCAAGGTCAGGAGTTTGTAAGTTCTCAGGAAATAACTCATGCTCTCCACTCAATTCTTCTCCTGCCAACTTGATGCTTGATGTAAAGCCAACTCAGTTGATCTGCGGGAAATTACACTTTCAGAGTGCAAACGCGACCCGGGGGGTCCTAGTCGGAAGTTAGTTTGTGTTGACAACCCATTCGGTAACATCAATGGGAGAACACTTGGTCCTATTAGGTGGGCTTCCATTGGGTCACTTCCAATTGCCTTGTGGGTAGGTCCTTGTTAGAACCGAAGCCGTGGCCGGAGAAATCGTTCTCCCACTCAGCGGCTGGACTCCGTGGCGGTACGCACCCAACATCCGTGAGCTGCACGAATGTGTAGACTTCTATACAGCTTAGGTCGTCGAGCAGTATGGTCGGGACTGCTCCGCCTATTGGATCGGGTGGGACGGGAAGTGATAAGTGAAGTACTACTGAGAGCTCCCCCTATTATTCAGCATTTGTCTTCTGCACCAACCGCCTCACTTTGCCCTCCCTTCCTTTCCATGATGGTCTCACTGATAACGCACCCAATACTCGCGGTGGTTCGCTGTCAGATAGTGCCCCAATTGACCCTCTATCTTGTACCGCATGATTTATTATGCCCATCAGCCTTCTGATCCTTACTATTTTACCGCGAACACTGCTACAAAGCTTGGTTCAACCTGCCAAACATAGTTGAGTGGAATTGGGGCCTGTTTGCAGGACTTCGTTCATTCCATACAACAAGCATTTTCCAAGAATAAAAAAGAGGAAGGTAATCAATAGAGTTATCAGTTATAAACAGTCAAACGACGTAAACAGTCACTGGTTTTCCACTCACTTCCTCCCTTGCCGGTTGATGAAAAGGAATGCGGTCAAATCTGCTCCCCGGAATACACCGTGTGTGAGTATAACTGCCGGGTTGCACAAGAAGTTAAAAAGAGCGATTTAAGATGAAAGAATAACAGTGTTGAACTTCTCCGCCTCTCAAGCGACAGGAATGAATTCTTTGTTGTTGATTCAGCGTATTTTCGAAGGACTGCATAGTACTTGGGGCGTCAAATTCTGGGGTGTGTGGGGTAATGTCTGTGGTGTCAACATTTACCTTAGAATTCGTATTGTGGGGACCTGAGTTGCCAATACTATCGTTCGCTTCTGAAGTTATGGAAAATTGATCGCGCTGTACTTCGTCGTGTACCGAGCATGTAGCCGGATTACTCGATTCTCCTCATAGTGGAGCACACTGTCGTTTAGAAGCCCCACTCAGAATTTCGGACGTAAAGTAGCCGGGTCAACTTCTTCTTCAGGTGGGTCACACCTACACAGTCACACGTTCCTGAGCATATGACATTGCCCGTGGTCGTTAGTTAGCTAAGTTACGATGTGCCCAAATGTAGATCTGCAACTGTGATAGAAGAGTCCATCTTTCGGCTTTGAATTGGTGGAGGTGCAGAGGAATGGCCCAATGGGCTTCAAAAAGTCGAGCAAAACTTCCTTTCGGCAAAAGGTTGGCAGTAGTTGGGATTGAGTTTTAGAAAGATTGTTTTCTAATACGCCTCTTTTGAGCATTCGACTTGAAAGTTGGCTCGAAGGTGGCAGAAGGCGGCTTGAATGGTGAAGATGTTTTGGCCATGTAGAAAGCATTTTACGGAGTTCGACATTTTTTATAGTGGTATATTTCTCGGCTATGGTCGAGACTCACGCGCAGGCGCATGATCATGGAGTACAGCTTTACTCAGTTAAATGAAATATTCACAAACTTCAGGTTTAAAAGTCAGAAGTGCCAGCGGTAGATGAACAGCCGGTGATAGTTTATATGGATCACTCTAATAATGGTTTGCGCGGCAACTCTGAACTGGCTTCTATCTTGTGCTGAACGGTGGCGCACCGCGGGGGTACCGAGTAGGTTGTCCGTTCACAATGCTGGAGGTGCATTATCGATCAGACGCAAGCCATGAAAAAAGGCGGTTTACCGGGGATCTGCGAACAGTGAAGTTTTAAATAGGAAAAAAAGAGGTTGTATGGAAGTACACTCATGGAAGTTGATACGTGCGAAAAGAATAGCAAACCATGAAGCTGATGCAAACTTTGAATGTCGGTTCTACCGTTGTTCAATAAAAAGAATGAGTTATAAAACGAGGAGACATTAAATCAAACTTATGAATGTACATTTGGGAACTTTGGTGAGTGCGGAGGGAACAGAAGTCCATATGAAGGTGAGTTTACCTTCAGGATCAGTAACCTGTACCATTTAGAAAAGCAAACGTACAACTGGAGGGTCCTGAAAAAGTGTCGGATCTATTTCCAGTCGGACAAGGATCGAGGGAGAAGTGGACTTTTGCAACAGATACCGAAGTGGAAAATCTCCGCATTGACTTGAGCATTACTATGCTGTTTCACTGAAATATATATATATATATATATATATATATACATTGACGTATTGAGCCTCAGTATTATTCAGCGTCATTACTGGTAATGCACAACATCCTATGGGTATGGTTCGTCCGGCGGGGTAAAGGATACACGTCGGTCAATGAGCCGAGTCTGGCAAGATGTGACGGATTTAAATGACGACTGGTATATTAGCAGGTTGCGCGTGAACTGTTACTTGTGCTGGCTGTAATGTTGAAATCCACAGGAGAGGTTTTGAGTTAGAGAACCCTAATTACTATGACAGGCAGTTGAGGGTATTTTCCTCCGTGTGGCTTGATTGCAGTCCCAGATGCTATGAAAGGTTCCACTTGGGTTCCTGTCTGTACCAGTCAAAGTGGCATCTCTGGTTATCCAGTATGGCGACTGAGATAGTGGGGGGCAATGAACCTGAAACAAATAGGGATTGAAGTCTGGACGTGGTTCCAGCTGTGGGTTAGGGTAATATATGACGACAACAGCAATGAACTGGTTAGGTTATATGAGTGGGGCAAGGATAAGGCTCCATTTAAGCGGTCAGTGGCACCTACTCCACGTTCTGAGTGAAGTAGGCTCGCCGGGGACTGAGCTATAATGCTGCAGGCTAGCAGAGTTGCGTCCACTGGTTGGGCCATTTTGTACGCATTCTAAAGGATTTTTGGTTCGCACGTTTATGTGGCTGTGTTGGGATACTAAGAAAACCTAGAGCTTTACCGTCAAGAGAATCTAGATATAGTAACCCTTGACACCGCTTGCTTACGCAGACTGCAGCTCAGCACCGAGGCGGTAATGTGGGTTTGAAAGAACAGAATATGAGTTAAGAGGACCGATGCCCTGCTAGCATAGCTTCATATTTGTTACGGCCTCTTCCGTTATAGTGTTTACCCTATGCTAAATGGTTCCCGAGGGCTTCAAAGT
Organism: Fasciola hepatica; assembly: GCA_948099385.1. Taxonomy (NCBI): domain Eukaryota; kingdom Metazoa; phylum Platyhelminthes; class Trematoda; order Plagiorchiida; family Fasciolidae; genus Fasciola; species Fasciola hepatica. The sequence goes on from CANUEZ040000019.1 coordinate 14,413,234, forward strand.
GGAAGAAACTATGATGGTGTCTGTGATGACGCCTTAAAGAAAACTGGTCTCGTGCAGAGAAACATAGCCGTAAGTTCGTCTGTGCTCACACTCGATGGTGCTAGTGTGCTGAGATTATACTTGATTAAGAGCAAGGATATCCGATTTAGTGGTGGTTGCATGGTTACAGTGATATCTATTTCATCGTCAGCGCAAGGCGTAGCTTTCTAGCCGTTATCGTTATAGTTTTTATTAAGGTATCTAGGATAATCCGACCCAGGAAAAATCAAGCAATTTCTTCTGAACACTGTTCCCTGGGACCACCCGGTGGTATAATATACAGACAAAAGTGATCTTTGAACTGCTCTTAGGGTAGGAGCTGAGCTAAATATCAGTCTTAGACAAACAACACCAGCAGACTCCAAGATGCCACTCAGGGAATCACCTTCGTAAAGAGAATAAAGCCCTCTTGACTTGCGCAATACGCCCGGAAACTTTCAAACAGCAACATCTGCAGAAACTGCTAGCAGATTTAGCTGAATAACTGATACATAATTAGTTACGCCGATATTGCCCTCTCGTGGCGAGCCCTCTCCCCTAAGGCTTACATATATTGGCAATACTATGCACTTAATCCCCTGCTTCTGTATAGCCTTCTTACTCCCGCATATTGCCCCATTTTGTCCTACTGGCAATCCACATCCTTACCACCATAGATATGCCTACTTCTCCCAGCTGATCCAAAATCACTGTCAGCACTCGTCGTCGCAAGACCGCTAAATTCCAAAACTCACCGGATAACTGCTTAGTCTCTCTGGTAGATATACTTGGAGATGCCAATAGACAATCTACGGAAATGAGCAAAAATCTGAGCCGTCTTCCCTCTCGAATTGACTCCGTTGATCTGATTATCGGTCAACTGATGCCTATAGCGTTCTTGCTTGATCCAGCCGCACACCATACCCCAACCAATCTACTACTGGCCACGAAATTTGTGGACACAATTGCCTCGGAAATCTTCAGAAGGTTAAAAAAGGCAATGAATGCGATTGTGTTTCACATTCCAGACCGAATACCTCTCTCAGCTGCTAAAAATATGATCTTAAGCGCCTGCAACCTTGGCTCACAACCGTGCTGTTGTGTTAGACTCCGCCAAACTTCCCTGCGCACCACCTGTCCGCTGCTTTCCAGTTTACAAATGAAGTTGTCGCCAAGATCATTATCAGCCGGCAATCGTTAGTCGTAGCCAAAACCGGCTTCAAGTGCGCCAAGATACTTCCGGACAAGACCCCACTCCAAAGGGAGGTGCACAAGAGTCACGCCCAGAACAGTAACCCCGGTGTTGGTGTAACTAACAATCCACCCCGAAACTCCCGTGCACCTATCACTGGCCATCACCCGATGTTGCCATCTATTGCAGATCACAATGCAACCGTAGATTTAGACAGTAGGCCAATTTTCTCACCCAATGAGCCACCTGGCAAACGCCCAAGCAAATCTATAGACTGGAACAAGCACCCCAGCATCCATAAAACTGATAAAGGTTCCTTCGAATCATCCACTCGCGAGCTCATGTTCTCCACAAGTCTAGATGACCCCACTGCTTCTACTAGCTCCATGTCGGGTTATTCAACCGTACCTAAAATTCACTGCACCATCAACCCACCTCCGTCTACACCCATGCATCCTGTTACCTCTGGCATTTTTGACAACCCAACCAGGCCCCTAAGCTCACCCGCTGCACTCACCCATTCGCCACCGGAATATATCTGGTTACCACCTAGGCCACCACCGCTGGTTAGCCCGTCAGTGCAGACTGACCCTCAGAAGTTAACACTTCGTCGCCAAAAGAACAGTACCCATCAACATAATGCACATGCAAACCATAAGAAAAAAAGCCCAGTCGAGCGACATTTTACCAGCCTTTTGTGTGGCTGTGGATCCTACTCTTCCATCTCGGCTAACTGCCTAATTATTTCCACCCTACTTTTACCCACCTTATCCCCTCCAATCACCGCTCCATTACATTACTATCCACCACAGCAACTACTCTATACCTCTACTGCCACCCAGTCACTCACTGGGAACCATGTCCGTGCCTCATCTAGCTTCCCACTCCCACAGGACCCATCCATGTCTCTTAGCCTAGCACTGCCATCCATCCGTGGCTGCTTTTTTCCTGCCGGCCCCCTCCGAGAATATTCCCCGCATTCAAACTACTCTCCTAAACAGCACCTCCTCATCCCTCTTCCCTTACACTATCCCTCACCAGGTTATAACTCATCAAATCCGTGGAACAACTGAGGTCCTCCCCCCATCCTTGCCATATTCTCTACTGGAATTACCACCTTCATCACCACTACCGAACCCCTCCACCATATCTACCACTACCAAGGCCTGTGTCATCTTTTTCAGTCATACTCGTAAATGCCATTTCATTACTGAAAAAACTGAAGCCATCCGTAGCAGCGCTCAGCCCCCGAATTTGATATTATTATTGTAACTGTAAATTAATTAACGGATTCCGTCCCGTCAGATCGAGTCTTTCTAGTTGGCTACCAGATGTTCCGAAGGAATAGACCTCGTAGTGGAGCAGGCTGTCTAATTTATGTCAAAAACACTCTGCTGGCCATTCCACTCTGACGCACAACTCTTGACGCCGTTCACGATCCTCTGTGGTCAACGATTCCCTTACCTAACTCCTATCTTCATATTGGTTGCATCTATCGGCCACCTGATTCCAACGCTATGGACCTTACTAAGATTAGTGACGCATTCAACTATCTTTCATTGCTGCCCTGTTCCTCTAAACTCATCGTGGGGACTTCAATGCACCGAGCATCTGTTGGAATACTCTATCTGCCCCAAACAACTTACTAGGTTTTATGTCATGCATCCGCGTAGGGCGCTTGATCCAACATGTAACCGTCTCAACTAGAGGTCACAATATCCTTGGTCTGTTGTCCACGATTGGTTTATCTGACGTTCCAGCCAGTACCCTCGACCTCTTTCCAGGAAGTGACCACAGAATGGTGTCCTGCATCTTCGTGGTTCCGCAAGCTTTTGATAAATCCCACCCGCATAATCATTTCTGTTCATCAGTCAACTGGGACAATCCCTATATCTAACATAATGGAGCCAACGCTTATAGCTAATCGCCAAAGCCTAGTCATGGCGGGCCATTTCTTGGACTCAGTTGCGACCGAAGTTCATAAGCGTATAGCTAACTTCAAGAATGCGATAGTTTTCAACATCCCTGATCGACTACCCCTGCCGTCAACCAAACTCGCCATACTGAATGCCTGCAACATGGCACACCACAGGTGCTATTGCACTCGGCTGCGCAAAAAATCACAACGTAACGACTGTCCCTTGAAGTTCCAATTTGCTGACGAAGTAACAGCTAGAGAATTCATAACTAGTTGGCAAATCATTGCTAACGCTACCCCATTCAAAAGAATCAGAATATTACCAGATAAAACGCCCCTCCAAAGAGAGGTTTTTCGATCAGTAAAAAGTACCTTAGCTCCACCCACGCAAACTATGACTGAAATACCAGTCGCCGCGTCCTCTCGCTGCCTGTCGAGCGACGCCGTAACACAAAAGTCCTCAGTTGCCTGCACTACTCTAGTTGACTTAGACCTGACCTCCACCCCATCTCCAGCACACCCCCCTAGTAAACGGCCCTGCATTCTACCATCAACCTCGGCTCCCACAAAAGGCAACGATATCCATGCCGAACCCACTAGTAGCAAAGGGCCACCAAAGTCCCGTGCATCCAGGCCTGCTGCTGCTAACGTCAACCTACTGCCCACCGTCTCACCACAGAAAAAGACTCCGGGGAAGTCAGTTACCAACAGTCCGTCCCGCCCTAACTCATGTCCCACTGTCTGGCGGACACAAATCGTCCATAAAAGCCATGATCTACCATATAGCCAATTGTCCAATCGGCAGACAGAATTCTGTGTCCCCCCACAGCTTTTAGCTACTCCGGCTACTCCCGTAATCCCCCCCGGAAGTCTTCTCAGAACCCCATTTAGAACCCCCACCAAGCGCTCTAAGTACACCCTAAATAATTCATACATGTTGGCGAGCATGACGCAACCCTTCATCACCCTAAAGCAGCCAACCCCACCTCGCTGTATTACCGCGGTACCTCGGCTTATCGACAATGTCCTCCCAACTCCACTCTACAATACAGGCGAAAACGGCCACCGAGTAACGCATCGTCATGCATCAGGACCAAACATACCATACTCTCTAAGTATCCCGAAACAGTTTCCCAGTCATTTAGCTGAGCGCCAGCACCTACCGTCGAACCTCTGTAACCAATTTCTCTCCTCTCCAATGATAAAAATATGTAACCCCCAGTTGAATTATAACCAACGGCCTCGATTGTCTGGCTTCGCGCCCTTTCCTGAACACCGGATAGGCCAGCCCAGCCAACTACAGTTATTCCGTCCGTCCTGCTCGAGCGACAACTACCCGCCCCCTACGCATCCCGTTGAACCCAGTCACCACTACTCTCTACCATCTCACTTGCCGTTACCCATTACCTCAGCATCCAACCCCCCACCTGGCTACTTCAACCACCCCGGAAATCCCACCTCCGCAAACGACCAATTTTTTCTTGACAGCACCTCCGCAACCCAGCCTCAACTCTTCCTTACGCTGCCGGCTCCCCACTTTTAACCCCTGTCCAAACTCCTTCGCTTCTATACATGACAATCCTGACGTTATGAGTCCATTTATTGATGTTTGCCACCTCGGTTGTGCTAGCCACCAACAACCGCCGATGACTTTTCCTACTCCACACCATGACGATACAGTTGCACTTACCTTGCTCCTCATTAACGCTCGCTCATTACTGAATAAAACCCATACTCTCCATAATATAGTACTTTCCTCCGACTTTGACATCATTGTCATAACCGAAACCTGGCTAAATGATTCTGTCCCATTGGACCAAATTGCTATTGCTGGTTATCAGACCTTCATGAAAAATCGTCGTCGTCGTGGAGGAGGCTGTCTAATCCACGTTAAAAACAGCTTGCCTACCATTCCTCTCTCTGATCCAGTACTGAACTCAATTCAGGACTCAATATGGGTAACGGTTCTTCTGGCCAACTCTCCACTCCATATTGGTTGCGTTTATCGACCACCCAATTCAAACATCACGGACCTCGCCCACGTAGTCAAAGCCTTTGACCACTTTGCACTATTACCCTCTTCGTCAAAACTCATTGCTGGCGACTTCAATGCACCTAATATCCGCTGGGACACCATGTCATCACCCCAATACTTCACGAGCTTCGTTTCGACCATACGCGCAGGGCGCTGGGTCCAGCACGTAATGACTCCAACCAGAGGTAACAGCATACTTGACCTGATATTTACCATTGGCTTATCGCATGTGGTGACTACCACCCTCAACCTTTTCCCAGGCAGTGACCATAGAATGGTATCTTGCAGATTCACAGCCAGACCCATAGACCCTATATGTAGTTCATCCCAACAGCCCCTGCATAAGATCAACTGGATGAACCTCAAGCCTATGCTTCGATCCCTCAACTGGGATGACTACTTCCTACAGCACAACACTCAGCTTGCTAGTGACGTACTCTACCATAAGCTGCATAGCTGCTTGTCAGCAATCACCACCATCGGGACCAACCGCTCTCAAACCCACAGTTCCTATCAAACAAGGCTGCAAAATAAACATGCAAAACTGCAGAAGATCTACAATAAAACCAAGGACTTCTCCATACTATTGCAATTCCACTCTCTCTCTCTGTAACCATCAGTCTTCGGACTAATGAACTGCAGAAAAAGCAGGAGCTTTCGGCCTTGAAGTCCTTCGACAGATCGTACCGATTGTCCAGACTGCTAAAGAGCAGAAATCAGAGAGAGCCTACAGGGATACCCTATTTAATTTTGGGGAATAACACGCAAATTAAATCTGCAGCTGAAATCGCTGAGGCCCTCAATACCTTCTTTTCAGAATCCATGACCACTGACGCCACTTCAAATCCACCACCCGTACCCCTCATAACCGAGCAAATTCTCTCTGACATTGAATTCAGTTTGAGCGACGTGGCCCTCCTACTGATGCGTGTTAGACCCTCCTCCCGCCCTGGCTATGACGGCATCCCCCCAGCACTCTTTCATCTTGGTGGAACTGACGCCGCGGCTATCTTTATGAATCTCTATAACTTATTCCTTAAAAATGGCACTTTTCCATCCCAGTGGAAAACTTCAACCATTATTCCTATCCACAAAAAGGGTCCAGTGCATGACCCTTCAAATTATCGTCCTATTAACCATACCCCTTTAGCTGCCAGGATAATGGAGCGTTTGATTAAGCAGCGGATGTCCGATTATCTCATTTCGCATAACCTCATTCACAGCGGTCAACATGGCTTCCTAAAGTCACGTTCTTGTACCACATGCCATTTTGATTTCTTCAATCTACTGACCACGTCAGCCGACGACGGAAAATCTATGATTATCATCTACCTCGATATGACCAAGGCATTTGACCGAGTTCCTCACTCCCGGTTGTTAACAAAACTCCGGGCCTACGGTATCCATGACCCGCTTTTATCATGGATCACTCCCTACCTGTCGGATCGAACCCAGGTTGTATATGCTAATGGTCATCTATCGCAACCGACGCCTGTCACTAGTGGAGTCATACAAGGAAGTGTACTTGGTCCGCTATTTTTCTTACTCCATATTAACGACATTTTCTCGATTGTGCAACACGGCACACCTTTCCTGTTCGCCGACGACATCAAAATCGTTTATAAGTTCCGCCATCAAGATTTGAGTACAGCGCTGTCTGAAATAGGTAATGATCTTGAGAAACTTGATCGATGGTGCACTTCATGGCAGATGTGCTTCTCGACATCCAAAAGTTTCTACACAACCTACAGATGTCAAGTCCCCCTCGGAACTCTGTCACTGAACCAAGTACCCATCGCCCCAAGCTCATCAGTAAAGGATCTTGGGCTTCGATACACTAACAATCTACAATTCTCGGAACATGTCTCATTTCAGACGGCCAGGGCCAGACAGATAATAGGACTAGTCCTCAGATCATTCAAAATGAAACATAGTATTCTTCTTACATACCAATCCCATGCTAGACCCCACCTCGAATATTGCCCTATAATCTTCTCCGGAATATCTAAATCTGATAGAATACGCCTGGAGAAAGTTCAGCGCACCTTCACCAAGAAGCTCATAGGATACTCTTCTCCACTGAGCTATAAAGAGCGATGCACTCTATTAAAACTTGACCCCGTATGGCTTAGACATGTCAGGCTTAATTTGTGTTTTCTATATAGACTTATTCATCGCTCTGCGTTCACCTCTACCAACTCTGTACAATTTTCACTACCCTCATCTTATCCTCTGCGCCACAGAGACTTCAGTCTGACCATCCCACAGTCCAGGCTGGCAATAAGATCCAACTTCTTTCTCATTAAATATTCAAAGCTTTGGAATAAGCTACCCCTGACCATTCGCAAATGTACGTCAATAACCCAGTTTAGCCATGCCCTTAAATCACAACTTACCGTTAGTCATATGATATCTTTGACTAACGCCAGCATATCTGAGGATCGAGCCTATGAAGAAGGCATCGAACTTTAGAACCCTAGCTTCAGCCTCTCCTCCCGCTTTCTGCTATCCGTCGAGCTGGCCTTCAAAAACGGGTTCCACTACTAGGATCATGGCACCATACCTCAAGCCTACCATTTTCTGTCTAACGACAGACGCCAGACGTAACATTCATTATCATTTTTTACGTACAACCTACATTTCAGAAGGATACAGTTTTGTCGTTTACAACTATAGGTAGCTAGATGCCTGCCGGTTCTCGCTACTCACCCACGTTCACCTACTATCACCTGACCCCTTTACAACCCTGCCTCATCTAATTCAGTAGCCGGTCTTCACAACTTTGTCTAAACGATTACTGCCTCTTTCGCTATATAGCACTAGGGCTGCCATGTAAAACAACTTTCCTCTAACCGAAGGTTTTTAGTCATTGATGTTTTCCCCTAGCACCAAATTGTTCAGTGGTGCTGGGTCCTAAGATATTAAGCCCCACCACCCAATACTTCGCTCCTTGATCCTTCGACTCTTCTCTTATTTATTCTGGCTTCCGCTCCTCTCAGCTTCCTTGCCTGGCCGTAATTCGCATGTAGACATTATTTTATATATGAACATATATGTAAGAACGTAGAGAAAAGCGCCCGTATTCTTCGCCCAAGTATGTTTTCCCCCCTTTTCGTAAGAAAGCGGCATTCCTCTTGTCCTAGAATCCGGCCTACTCTCCAGTTTACAGCCTTAACGAACAGCAACCTGCAGCATTAGACCTGTAGATACCCCACGAAAGGACTTGTCATACATCTTCCGGATCTATCATATAAGCTAGCCATTCGGGTTCTGGTGTGTCCTAGCTGCTTCTTTGTGACCTGTAAAACACCACTGTGGGATTCGTCATATATCCCCTAGAACTATTATGCAAACATGCCATTCGAGGTTCTTCGTGTTGCCCAGCAGCTTTCTCACGTAGCCCTCAGACCCTAGTCCAAATGCACTTCCACGACTTTATTAACTCATAAAGATAAGACTTTGTAAGGTTGATTAGACCTTACTTCGCGGTTTCCTTAGTAAACGCGTGCTTCGGTCCTTTGTACTGCGTGGACCACCTGCACGTTACTCTAATGTGCGGCACTGCACAAATATGTTAACCAGAACAGTATTCTCCACGACCCGTGAGAACGAGAAGGCGATTGGGAGAGATAGTGGTTAGCGTGTATTTGGGAGCGTGCGTGAGAGCGTGCGCAAGAGCAACGGTCAAATGGCCACCGCGCTTGGCAGTCAGCGTTCAGTTAAACAATAAACGTGGTAAAAGTATGAACGAAGATGGCAACCGCTACAGGGGCCTCCTCCTAGAAGTCCGACGGAGTTGGGCTTCGATCGTGATGGTAAGCCGGAATTATTGGTTGTCCAGGAACTCCTCATAGCTTCTCCGCTATATTGTTGTTGACGTCGAACGACTGCTGATGAGTTTACCGGTGCTTGCACTCTCGAGGTCCGATGTGCGTGGGTCCAACTGTGTTTTGGCGCCCGCGGGTCTCATACGACTGCAAGCCGGAAAATGCCTCGTCAGGTCCATCCAAAAAGGCGTCCAGTTGCCGTCTCCAGTGCCAGGCTGACCAATCGTCCCGTTGTCCAGTGAGCGGTTGGCTCATTGAACGTGCACGGGAGTCAGCCAGGCTACGGATGAAGCCAATGTGACTTGTTAGATCCGTCTGGGAGAGGGCAAGGTAAACTGGAACAAAATAGCGCCTGAGGGTGCCGGCGGATGTTGGACCGTAATAACAACACACAAACGATGTTCGGTGTTGTTGTAGTCGCTAGGAGACCAGAAGAAAATGAAATCATAACTACCGATTGTAATTTCCCGGGTCTGTTGTTTGGTAAATCCATGGCGAACTTCCCAACTTATTGCTAACAGTCGGTTGTAAAAATCGTCACGAAATCGGCGAAGCGGACGGGATTTCGTAGTTGGCGACCGCGACGGCTACTTCGCGTTGCGGGTACGGTTGGAGAATCTGATGGACTAGCTGCCGAGTCCTCACTAGGCGCAATTGGGGGTGGTTCGAGTGGTAACTCGCTCGATGCAGGTGACTGAGCGACTTGAGTGGGTGTAAATTGGCCGAGCGGCTTGCACTCAATGACGGCAGGCTTGAGACGGTCGATAGATACGGTGTCGTGTCGTCCGTTGATATCTATGACAAATGTTTTAGCCCTACGTTTTATCACCCGAAACGGGCCAGTGTATGGCGCTTGTAGTGGTGATCGAACGCCATCGACGCGAAGGAATACATGAGTAGCGGTTCCTAACGCAGTTGGGACATAACTTGTAGACTGTTGTTCACGCGGCGGACTGGCCTTGAGCACTCGCATGTGCTGCGTAAGGCGCTGAGCAGTCACCGTAGTCGAAAGTCACGGTTGATGAGGGGGCTACCAACTCCCCAGGCAGACGAAGTGGACAGCCATATACTAGTACGGCCGGTGTTGTGTGTAACTCCTCCTTAACGGTACTACGCAGGCTTAAGAGTGCTAATGGTAGTGTTTCACTCCAAAGGGGGTTACCGTTTGCTCGAAGAGTGGCTTTTAATTGTCGGTGGAAACGCTCAACCATACCATTGGCCTGAGGGTGGTAAGCTGTCGTCTTAACGTGTTGGCAACCGAGCGTAGCGAGTAGGCTGCCGAAAGCGCCGTCAAAGTGTGGACCGCGATCGGTGGTTACTATTGCCGGGCAACCGAAATGACTAACCCAACCGGTCAGAAAAGCTTTCGCGGCCTCTTCCGAGGTGGGACGAGGAATAGGAATGGCCTGCGGCCAGCGAGTAAAACGATCCACGCATGTGAGTATGTAAACGTACCCAAGCGAAGGTGGGAGTGGTCCTACGAGGTCGACGTGCACATGATGAAAACGTGTTTCAGGTTCTGGGAACCTGGCTAACGCTGCCTTAGTGTGCCTATGGGTCTTAACACGTTGACACTGCAGACAAGCACGAGCCCATTGACGGACATCGCGTTTGACATTGTGCCAAACAAATCGCTCAGTTATCAGTTTCACTGAGGCAGTCACACCCGGATGAGCCAGATTATGGAGTGTCATGAACGTAGGATACCGGTGGGCAGCAGGAACTACTGGCCTAGGGCGACCTTGCGACACATCGCACACGATGGTATTCTGGGAAGCTGGGATAGGCACTGTGGTTAAACTCAAAGAACCGTTTTGTCTAAGTTGTTCGATGTCAGGGTCCATAGTTTGAGCCTGTGCCATTGCGTCTAAGTTGATGTTAGGCGTTTGTGCCAGACTTAGTTGATATACGCGCGATAAGGCGTCTGCGACGGGATTAAGTACCCCAGAGACGTGTCGTATGTCCACAGTAAACTGTGAGACAAAGTCTAAGTGGCGAATCTCGCGTGGTGAGTATCGATCGGAAGCTGACTTCAGTGCGTAAACCAAAGGCTTGTGGTCTGTAAACACCGTGAACGAACGGCCTTCGAGTGCATGTCGAAAATGACGAATTCCCAAGTAGATGGCTAATAACTCTCTACCGAACGTGCTGTACCTTGATTCCGCGGGTTGTAGGCGCTTGGAGAAGAATGCTAAAGGTTGCCAAGAGTCATCTACGAACTGTTGCAGTACTGCTCCAACCGCTGTGTCCGAGGCATCCGTCACTACCGAAATTGGAGCCAAAGGGTCAGGGTGGGTAAGGAGTGCTGTGTTGGCGACAGCATCTTTGACCAAGGCGAATGCAGCTTGTGCTGTGTCGGGAAACACGAACTTCCGCTTACCTCCGCGCAACAGGTCGGTGAGGGGTTGCATCATTTCCGCACAGTGAGGAATAAATCGGCGGTAGAAATTCACCAGACCGGCAAACTGACGCAACTGGCGAAAAGATTGGGGTTCAGGGTAGTCGCGAATAGCGGAAACTTTATCTGACAGAGGGCGGATACCCGAGGATGAAATCGAATGTCCTATGAAAGTGATATCAGACCGGCCTAATTCGCATTTCGCGATATTGATCGTAACGCCGTGCTGGCTAAGGCGTTCGAAAAGTGCTCGTAAGTGCGTAGCGTGCTCTTGCTCTGAAGAACTCGCCACCAAAATATCATCCAAGTATACGTGGACATTTTCCAAACCACGAGTTGCCTCGTGCATGAACCGTTGAATGGTCTGGGCTGCATTGCTGAGTCCAAACGGCATTCGCAGAAACTCAAACAGCCCGAAAGGTGTAGTGACGGCAGTTTTAGGGATATCGGCCTCTGCTACCGGGATCTGGTTGTACGCCCGAACCAAATCGATACGGCTGAAGATGGAGCAACCTGATAAAGACGAAGTAAGATCCTGTATATGGGGAATCGGGTATCGGTCCGGGACGGTGACTTTGTTAAGCGCTCTGTAATCACCACAGGGTCGCCAGTCGCCACTAGCCTTAGGAACCATATGAAGGGGGGAAGCCCAATGGCTACTAGAAGGGCGTATTATACCCAGTTCTAGCATATGTTCGAATTCGGCCTGTGCAACACGAAGCTTGTCTGGTGCTAACCGACGCGGCCTACTGAACACTGGGGGGTCCCTTAGTATCGATATGGTGAGTGACACTGGTCGTCACTGCTGGGAGAGGCCCGGCCTGCCGAAACATGGCCGGGTAGGCGGCGATGAGTTCGCCATAAGGTTGGTGTGCCGGTGGTTGAACGTAAAATGGCGTGACGTGATTCACTCGCGAATTATGACCCGCAACGGCGAGAGTGGTCTGACGATCCACCACTCTGCGGCGCCGTGCATCAACTAACAAGTCAAAGTGCTGCAGGAAGTCAATGCCCAGAATTGGGTACGGGACGTCGGCGATGATGAATACCCAACGAAAATTACGCTTTAAACCCAAGTTTAAGGTGAGCGACCGCTGGCCAAACGTTGGGATGGCCGTGCCATTGGCAGCGCGTAGTGTTTGGGCCTGCGGTGTGCTATTGTCGTCTTTCGCTCGGGAGACGACGCTCACTTCGGCACCGGTATCTACAAGGAATAGGTTATTTGAAATGATGTCCCTTACGTTCAAAAGACGACTATTGGTGTGATACCCGGCTTCGTGGGTCGCCACCACGGGCCGGGGGTTTAGTTTCCCTGATGAGCACCGGGAAACGTACACCCTCGTTCGCATCGTTTGGCTCCCTCACCGAAGCGACTGTGGTACTTACAATATCCTTCTTTTGAAGAACCGACGAAACGGCGTCGCAATGACGGACTATGGAGCCTAGGTGAGCGTGCGCGGTGCCGCTCCTGTGACCCACTTCTAACTGCTAGGCGTTGCAGGCTCGCGTCAATTCTAGACAAAACTGATGCGAGTTCGTTAGATGTTGGCAAGGCAGGCACCGTTGCGACGGACGGCCTGGTTACTCCAGCTACAGCGGGGTTGTTTCGTGACATAATGTCATCAGCTACCGCTGCAGTTTCCTCTAGCGAGCATTTGCGCGCGGCACTTAGTAAAACTGGAATGTTATGCGGCAAACGCTGCAGCCAAAGTTCCCTCAAGAGCGGGTCCTCACCTATTGTCGGTCCTCTCAAGCGCTGCATCTCACGCAGCAGTTCGGAGGGCTTCCTACTTCCAAGCTCAACGTTTTGAAGTTGTTGCATACGTTGGTCTTGCGTTGGGGTCGTGCGGGCAATGACAGCCTCCTTTAAAGCCTCATAGCTTCGGGAAGAGATTATTACGTCCCTTACTTGCATTGTGACCTCTGGCGGGAGGCGGCCTGCTACCCACCTGAAACGGCTGGCGTCACTGGTTATACGGCAGTTTTCGAATTCTAACTCAACCAGCGTGAACCAGAGTTCTGGATCAGCAGGTGTGAATGCCGGTATGTGCAGCGTGATGGCCCCAACGGTGGGGTCTGAGCAGGATTTCCGTTCGGCAGACATAGCGATTACTTTATGGAATACAGACGGGAAAAGAAATCAACGACCAATGGGGCACTACAGTCTTCGCGAAAAAAAAAATTACGACGAATTAGACAAAAAATATGTATGGACGAGAAAAAAAAATTATTTGGTAAACCAACCAAAAAAAATCAAGATAGGGAAACAATAAAACACACAAAAACGTACGCAGACGGGACCTTGAACGGTAGAAAACAAGGAAACTCACGTGACCTGAGGATCACGTCGGGCTCACCAATTGTAAGGTTGATTAGACCTTACTTCGCGGTTTCCTTAGTAAACGCGTGCTTCGGTCCTTTTACTGCGTGGACCACCTGCACGTTACTCTAATGTGCGGCACTGCACAAATATGTTAACCAGAACAGTATTCTCCACGACCCATGAGAACGAGAAGGCGATTGGGAGAGATAGTGGTTAGCGTGTATTTGGGAGCGTGCGTGAGAGCGTGCGCAAGAGCAACGGTCAAATGGCCACCGCGCTTGGCAGTCAGCGTTCAGTTAAACAATAAACGTGGTAAAAGTATGAACGAAGATGGCAACCGCTACAACTTCCCGGTGAACGGCCGATTCGGTAACCAATAACTTTGCCTAGTAGTATAATACCAGTTAGCCCTCACGAACACCGAACCACAATACCAACGACCCCACATTTAACTAAGACCATTGTGCCTCATTTCCAACATCCGTACTCTCGTTATTTTGCTCACGCTAACCCTCAGCTGGAACATTTTGGTCGCACGCACGACTTGTGGACTTAATTCCCGTCCAGCGAATAAAGACGCAGAACGACAGCGATTGATGGTTTTTGTACTTGTATTGATTGCCCTGTATGAAGTACAGGAGAAGGGAGGCTGATCTAGCTAATCACCAGAGCTGATGAGCTGGAGCGCGCCTTGCCGTTTTGACGTAGTGTGACGAAGGTTCTTCTTCTTTTTCAACGTGCTCTTATTTTCACACAGGTAGACTTAAACAAAGCGCGCCTAAGCTCTAAGCTCGCAATTGTATTTTATTGAATTTGGTGTCTGCGAAGCCGCTACATCAGTCCCCCTCCAGAAGGACGACCGAGTAGGAGAACTTCGACCTAAGAGAGCGTCGTGAGTTGAGCCAAAAACCAGCTGAATAGTTCCAGCTGGAAAAGGTTTGTGCTCAGCACCTCTGAGGTGATCTAAGGACCTCTGGGCCATACATAGCCGCAGAGAAGGTTACTCACGCGTGAACTGGTGGGGTATCCTCTCCCCGTGCTCTCTATCTAGAAACCTTAAGTGGGGACAGGGACGTGCCAAACCATGTACAAGGCACGTAGGCAACAACAACAACAACAAAAAATGGTAATGTTCATATAGTGACACATGTCCATTGTTAGTGGTGTGCCAGATCCTTCCTATGTAAACAACGACTGACCCTAGAAGAGATAAGAAAAACTGGATACAGTATGCAATCAAAAGGGGAAATCTATGTAAGAACAATAAAGTCAACGAATCGTGCAGGGAAACGAACATGCCTACCAGACCTGGTGGAACGTGATGGGGGGTCGACCTGTGACTCACGCGTGCTGGAGCTAGATGTTGTTGGGGTCGGGCAAACGTCTGTGTTTTTACCATCGACGGGCAACGGCGTAGGCTGGGTTTCCGAGTCGACGAACGCTGGCTTAAGGCGGTCGATGCTGACGGTTTCTTGCCGACCATTGAGATCGATGATGAACGTTTTTTCTAAACGCCGAATGACTTTGTGCGGGCCAGAATAAGCTGGAGTCAACGGGCGGCGGCTCGGCGCACGCAGAAAAACGTGCGTGCACGTATGTAGGTGACTGGGAATAAACGACGGCCGATCTGTCGAACGGACAGGAATACCAATCTTCTGACGCATGTAGATCATGAGACGTTGAGTGTAGTCTCCAAGGTTGGGGAAAGGTGCGCTCACCTTGGGTGCGACAAACTCACCAGGGAGACGAGCGGTGGTGCCGAATGTCATGGACGCAGGTGTGCAGGGAGTGTCGCTGCGCAACGTATTGCGAATGCCCAATAAAACCAGTGGTAAGACGTCCGTCCACTGAGGATTGTTGTGAGCACTGAGCGAAGTTTTGAGGTGCCGGTGAAAACGTTCGACCAAGCCATTTGCCTGGGGATGATAAGCTGTGGTGCGAATACGCTTAGTGCCAGTCAGTTGGAGGAGATTGTCGAAAGTGGCAGATTCAAACTGAGCTCCTCGATCGGTGGTTACTGTGGTAGGACAACCAAAGCGGGAAATCCAGTGTTCCATGAACGCACGGGCGACAGTTTCACTGGATACATCCGGAATGGGTATGGCCTCGGGCCAACGAGTGAAACGATCAATACAAGTGAGTAGATAGATCATACCTCGGGATGGTGGCAAAGGTCCCACAATGTCGACGTGCACGTGAGCGAAACGGGCGTCTGGAGTCTCAAAATTTCCGACTGGACTGGTGGTATGTCGCTGTATTTTGGCTCGCTGACAAGCAATGCAGTTACGTGCCCATTGACGAACGTCGCGATCCATGTTTGGCCAAACAAATCGGGCACGGACCAGTTTGCATGTGGCCTTGATACCCGGATGGGATAGACCGTGCAACACATCGAAAATTGGACGGCGATGTGAAAGTGGTACGATTGGCCTTGGGTGATCCAAGGTGGTGTCGCAGAGGATAGTGCCAGCAGATGACGGAAGAGGCAAAACCCGCACTCGGAGACTTGTATCGCGAATGGTTTGTTGAAACTCAGGATCCTGCTGGCTTTGTGCCAGGTCCTCGAGATTGATACCGAGAGCAGCGGGCGACCCGAGACTGTGGATCCTGGAAAGAGTATCTGCAGCCACATTAGCTGACCCGGAGATATGACGAATGTCGGTAGAAAATTGCGATATGAAATCCAGCTGGCGAATTTCTCGTGGAGAATGACGATCAGACGCGTTGCGGAAAGCATACAGTAGTGGCTTGTGATCTGTGAAAATGATGAATTCCCGTCCTTCCAGAGCGTGGCGAAAGTGACGTATGGCGGTGTAGACGGCAAGTAACTCACGACCAAACGCACTGTATTTGGATTCTGCGGAAGACAGGCGGCGTGAGTGAAAAGCCAGAGGCTCCCAGGCGCCGTCCACGGCCTGCTGGAGAACGCAGCCAAGTGCGACATCGGAAGCATCAACAGCGATACTGACGGGAGCATGGGGATCCGGATGGCGGAGAAGAACCGCAGACGACAAGGCCTGTTTGAGCTGAGAAAAGGCCTCCTGGGCTTGATCGGTCCAGATGAGGGTTCGTTGTTTGCCCCGCAAAAGATCAGTGAGCGGTTGCATCAGGGTGGCGCAGTGTGGGATGAACCGGCGGTAATAATTGACAAAGCCGTTAAAACGTTTAAGCTGTTTGAAGGACTGTGGAAGTGGAAATTCAGCAATGTCACTGACCTTGGTTTCAGCCGGACGAATGCCGTTGGCGTCGATGATGTGGCCGAGGAAGAGCAATGACGGCTTCCCTAATTCAGTCTTGGCGGCATTGATGGTAACACCGTGCTCTGTTAACCGCTGAAAGAGCTGTCGAAGATGAAGCTGATGTTCGTCAACGCTGGGGCTAGCGACAAGAATATCATCGATGTAAGCGTGAACGAAGGGCAGTCCGCGGGTAACACCGTCAATAAACCGCTGGAACGTTTGGGACGCGTTGCGCAAGCCAAATGGCATACGGAGAAACTCAAATAGACCAAACGGAGTGGTAACGGCGGTTTTTGCAACGTCCTCGTCGGCGACCGGAATTTGATGATAGGCCCGGACCAGGTCGATTTTGCTGAAGATGGTGGATCCAGCCAGAGCAGACGTGATATCATGAATGTGAGGCACGGGATATCGATCTGGCGTTGTGACCTGATTGAGGCGACGATAGTCACCACACGGACGCCAGTCGCCCGAAGTTCTCTTCGGCACCATGTGCAATGGAGAGGCCCACGGGCTGTTCGAAGGACGGATGATGCCTAGGTCCAGCATTTTCTGGAATTCAAGACGAGCGACGGCCAGTTTGTCTGGGGCTAGGCGACGCGGACGGGCAAAAACAGGAGGTCCAGCGGTACTGATGTGATGTACAACAGCCGAGCGCACCATGGGTAAGTGGTTTGCCGGTCCGGTTAGAGACGGAAACTCTGCTAAAATTTTGGCGAAGGTATCGTTGGCGATAGGAGCTACGGACGGTCGAACAACGTTGACCAAGCAGACAGATCCAACAACAGCACGATGAGTCACAGGGTCGGTTAACTTACGAGAAGCGGGATGTAACGAAAGGTTGAAATGATGCAGAAAATCAACTCCTAAGATGGGCTGGGAAACGTCAGCAATGACAAAAGTCCACTGAAAAAAACGACGCAACCCCAGATCTAACTTGAGACGCCTAGTACCAAAAGTGGATATACGAGACCCGTTGGCGGCCTGAAGCTCTAAAGTGTGCCGGTGCTGACGATCAGAAGGGTTAGGGGGAACGACACTGATCTGTGCGCCAGTGTCAATCAAAAACTGACGGTGGGAGATGAGGTCCTTGATAAATAGAAGACGGCAGGGTGAAGGGAGGCCAACGAGCGCTGCCGTACCTACACGTTGGCCGACGAGTTTCCCTGGTTGTCGTGGAACGTGCACGGGGGTGTACACTTCCTGGCGCTGGCACGATACTGGCGGTGATACCAACACCATATCCAAGTGTGTGCATTGGGAGAGGCTGGCCTAGGTGGACTGCGAGCGGCAATAGGCCGACGGGTGCGAGTTGGGGAGCGGCTACGACGTGCCGAACGTGAAGACTGAATAGCGGTCACGTCCGCCCGAAGGGCACTGAGTTGTGCGGCTAAATCTGTGAGAGTCGCCTCCGTAGTGGTTGTGGACGAACGAACACACTGACTAATTTGGGCGGAGGCGGTTTCCATAAAGCGGTCCGCCGCCAAAGCCAGTCTGTCTAATGAGACTTCATCTACGAGAAGGGCCAGAGTGCATTGCGCTTGTTGGGGTAGCTGCTGCATCCACAATTCTCGCAACATCATGTCACCAACTTGGATGCCCTTGGCCAGCTGTCGCATACGACGCAGAAGCTGTGAAGGCTTCTGGTCACCGAGGGAACTGCCACTAAGCAGCTGACGAAGACGGTTTGAGTCGGAGACCCCGGTGCGTTCTAAGATAGCCTGGCGAAGCATATCATAAGGCTTGTCCGTGGGTGGGTTGGAGATGATATCCTCGACAGCTTCAAGAATATCTAAAGGAAGTTCGGCGGTGAGATGCACATACTTCTGTTGCTGGGAGGTGATTCTGGAAGCAGCAAACTGTGCTTCCAGATGAGTCAGCCAAAGAGAAGGATTACCCGGAATGAAAGGTAACGCTTTCACTGGGCGCGCAATAGAGAGCGTTTCAGGCACCGCAGGGTCAGACATAGTTAACTTAGCGTCATCCATATCAAATAGACAGCAAAGTAAATATACGATGGCTGATCGAAATCAACACCAAAAAAGGCTCAATACGTATGTGCACAACGAAAACAAAAGGTACGCTGAAGGGCACGGACGATATAATAAATAAATAAAAATTATTAATAACTTGGAACGGGCTCACCAATTTGGTCGCACGCACGACTTGTGGACTTAATTCCCGTCCAGCGAATAAAGACGCAGAACGACAGCGATTGATGGTTTTTGTACTTGTATTGATTGCCCTGTATGAAGTACAGGAGAAGGGAGGCTGATCTAGCTAATCACCAGAGCTGATGAGCTGGAGCGCGCCTTGCCGTTTTGACGTAGTGTGACGAAGGTTCTTCTTCTTTTTCAACGTGCTCTTATTTTCACACAGGTAGACTTAAACAAAGCGCGCCTAAGCTCTAAGCTCGCAATTGTATTTTATTGAATTTGGTGTCTGCGAAGCCGCTACAACATCTCCCAGACTGTGATCCTCCCTTTTTCAATTTCAGAACCACCCGGCCATCACGTTGCCTGGCTGTAATATATCGTGCAGACAGCTTGTCTTTTTCTCTGCCCGTCTACAACCACACCAAAGGCTGGCTACCGCGAATACGATCTAGCAACGGGGTTCACCCAAAACAAGTCCTGGTATCACTGCATACGTTACTCTGAGGCTTACTGAAGAATTCTCACTACAAGACCCTCCCGATGTCGAAGCTGCCGTGCGAGGACTTCTAATTATACTGTGATCGGTCCAGATTCGGCGATGCCCGCCTCTTTTCCATGAGAAAGCGAACAAAACTGCAGTCAACCCTTGCCCAAAAAGCCCAACATGGACACAGAAAACCCACAAGAAACTCAACAAAATGATGTATTTGCCAATTTACCAGCATAACCTGCCTATTGCAAAGGTCTTTACTCTTGTCTTGCCTTATTTTGTTCCGCATGGACACGACATTCCGATTGTTGCTTATTCCTTCCTGGAACTCCATCCATCCTCCACCAGCGGCGAACTGCTGACACCAGACGACACACATCACCTCTCACGAAAATTGTCTCACCTTTTCAAGGGGTACTATTCCTTTTCACATCCGCAAGTCTATGAAAATTAGTATTCCTCTGCGAACCTTCGTGAAATTCTTCCCTGCCTCCTTTGTCTCAACGTCAATTACCTTTTTAAGTGAACTTGAATATGCAGTGCCGACCTTTTCCTCGCATTATTCTTGTAAATATCGTATTTCCTGCGTCCTAAGCCAATGTCCGTCTGAACCTTCCTATATCCGGCTGATTCACTACTATTGCCGCCGTTGACTTGAAATCAATTAGTGTTCGCCGTGTGTTCTTTGCTCGTTTTGATTCATTAAAACTCTCGGCAGCCTTATTCCATTGTTACCGTGATTTGCTAATCTCTCCTTCACTTTTGTGAAATTTTCCATTTCATTCAGTGATATTGTAAACTCTGATCATGCTTACATGCGTGCTTCTTGACCACGGTCCAGAAATATACCATTATTATTAATCCTATCTGCATGCTTCGTTCGTTAGACTAGGACGACTTCTTCCTGAAAAGCGACCCTCAGTTGGCTGCTGATTAACTATATTCTAACCTGTCATACTTGCTGTCCGAAATTGTAGCTGTTGCAATCTTCATTCTTACTTTTACCACGTTTAATGTTTAACCGAACGCTAACTGCCAAGCACAGTTGCTATTTGACCGTTGCTCTCGAGCACTCTCTCACACGCTCCCAAATACATGCTAACCACCATTTCTCTCAATCGCCTTCTCGTTCCCACGGGTCGTGAAGAATACTGTTCTGGTTAACATATTCGCGCAGTGCCACACATTAGAGTAACGTGCAGGTGGTCCACGCAGTAAAAGGACCGAAGCACGCGTTTACAAAGGAAACCGCGAAGCAAGGTCTGATCAACCTTACAAAATCGCTACAACTCGTATCATACCAAATCGGGTCCGTAGTCCAGTCCTGAGTCGAATGCAAAACAAATATCTGAAGCTCCAGAAGGTGTATCACACCAATGGTGACTCATCGTCATTCCTGCAGCTCCAACGTCTCTTGGCAGCAATCAGAATTAAGACTGGCGATATGCTTAAAAAACAAGAAGTATCTGCCTTGCAATGCCATGATACTTCCTCAAGGTTGGCACGCCTATTGAAGAACAGAAATCAGAGCAAACCGGTAGGTATCCCCTCTCTCATTTTAGAAAATAACGATCACATTACCTCACCTGTAGCGATAGCCGAGGCGCTCAATTCCTATTTTGCTGCATCCACGACTACGGACCCCTTTACTTTACTCCCCTGCATAAACCCTTTCGCCGAGCACTTACTGTCTGATTGAGAATTTACTCTAAAAGAGGTGACCAACCAGCTTACCAGTGTCCGGAAGTCCTCACACCTTGGCCATGATGGTGTTCCACCGACACTTCTACGTCTTGGAGGAACTGATATCGCAGCCCTACTATTGAAGGTCTACAATCTATCCATCAAGTATGGCATATTTCCTTCACAATGGAAGACTGCGGTCATCATCCCAACCCATAAGAAAGGACCAATATATGACCCCTCCAGTTACCGCCCTATCAACCACACTCCAATTGCTTCTAGGTTGATGGAACGTCTCATCAAACAGCGGATGTCCGACTTCCTATTGTCCCATAACATCATCCATAGTGGGCAGCATGGCTTCTTAAAGTCACGTTCATGCATCACTTGCCAATACGATTTTTTTAACCTCATAACGGCGGCCGCCGACAACAGTCAATCCATCATCATTACGTACCTTGATATGATAAAGGCGTTTGACCGAGTCCCTCACGCTTTATTACTAACCAAACTCAATGCTCACGGCTTTTCCGGTTCGCTTTTAGCGTGGTTACCATCACATCCATCGAATCGCTCAAAAGTGGTCTACATTGATGGGTGTTTCTCACAGCCTGCTCCAGTCACTAGTGGAGTTATACAAGGCAGTGCACTCGGTCCTTTACTTTTTCTCATCTGCATAAATGATATATTTCCCATCTTGCACCATGGCATCCCATTCCTCTTCGCTGATGACGTTAAGATTGTCTATGAGTTTCCTCGTCAGAACCTCAACATTATGCTAGATGAAATTTCTAGTGACCTGAAGCGACTCGGGGATTGGTGCAATTCATGGAGTATGGACCTCTCGGCCTCGAAGAGCTGCTACACAACATTCAGATGTCAAGTGGCCCTCGAGACCCTGCTTACCCACGACCTAACCATCTCGTACATTCCTTTAGTTAGGGAAGGGGGCCAGATTGTCTTAGCATTGCCAAGTAAGCTAAAAGTAGGTCTGCGTACGGGTGTTTGGCCTGCGGTTTGATGTATAGGGGCGTGATGTGATTCACGGAGGAATACGACCCGGTTACGGAAAGAGAAGTCTGCTGGTCGACAACTCTCCGGCCTCGTGCATCGATCAGGATGTCAAAATGGTCTAGGAAATCGATGCCTAGTATGGGACAAGGGACGTCTGCTACTATGAACACCCAGCGGAAGGTGCGACGTAGTCATAAGTTGAGTGTGAGTGACTTATGGCCGTAAGTAGCAATGGGAGTGCCATTGGCAGCACGGAGTTGTTGGACTGACGGGTTCGTTGCATCACCTGCCTCCTTTGGAATGACACTCACTGCTGCACCGGTGTCAATTAGGAACAGGTTATTGGCACCTGGGAAGGCGCAACCGGATTCGCAGAGCCGGGCCTTCTCCTCAAACTGTTTGCGGTATCGGCAGTAGGTTGATCGAGATGGGTTAACCAGGCGGTCAGGGGAAGGGCTCCTGAGACGTTCACGTCGGTCAGCGTTGTGATAAGATTTATGGTTTCTACAGTGAGAACAACCAGGAGAGGAAAAATGTCCGAAAGCCCGCTCGAAAGCAGCTATCGGAGTGTCCTAGGAGTGTGTTCTTACAGTAGGAGCGGTGGTCTGGATGCTGCTCGAGTTTGTTATAGCAGTAATTTGTGAATGGTACCATTTCATAATACCGTCCGCTAGTTTGGCCACTTCTGTGAGCTTAAGGCGGCTAGAAACCTCCAGCAGTGCCTGAATATTGGATGGTAGTCGCTGTACCCACAACTCTTCAAAGACGTTTTCCTCTAAGATTTGCCCCACCAGCTGCTGCGTTTCTCCCAGTAATGCAGAGGACTTCTTGCTACCTAACTCTGTCCCTTGGGTGAGCTGTTCCAGTCTGAACGATTGTGACGGCAAAAACCAAGAGATTACCGCGTCTTTCACGGCTGTGTAAGAGCTGCTATTGAATACTACTTCGCGTATCTGATAAGCAACTTCACGGGGAAGGCTACCGATAGTCCACAAGTAAGGGGTTTGCTTGCTTGTGAATCTTTGTGATTCAGACTTCACCTTTAATACATGAAACCAGAGTTGAGGGTCATCAATAAAAATCTCAGGGGCGTCTAGGAAGACTGTCGAAACGAACGGTTCCGGATCAGGTTTGCGGTCTTTGCTAGCCATAGTTGCGACGGTATATCAAATGTAAAACGATATATAAAGGTCAGCTCAGCAACCGTCAAACACTTATAAGATCGATATGAGAAAAAATATAAAAGGTATATGGTAACAGAAATCAGGAATTTACCGTTTATATGTCGGAAAAAAGTGTATGTATGAGGGAATAAAAGTGACTCAGTGACTTACGAGTGTCCTTCGAGGATTGAATTTGTTTTCCGGGCTCACCAGTTTAGGGTTCTCCTCAGCTAAGCCAAGACCCTCTCCCGTATAGAGTCTATATCCCTTGGTCCTCCGTTTGGGACACGATAGCGAATATGCTCGGCAGCGCGCAAAGCACAACTCAAAAAGCTGGAGCGGGACGGCATACAGACGACGTACACAGGCGGAGCAAGTGGCGCTACCAAAAACGGTAATTGTTCAAATAAACAAATTTGTTAGTCTTTGTCATCGAGTGCTCCATTGGTAGCACTACACCGCTCACTTACAAGTCTCACGCCAGACCCCTCCTTGAATACTGTCCAATTATCTTCACCAACATGACGAAATCCGACCGCATTTCTCTGGAGTCCGTGCAAAGTCAATTCACCAAACTATTAGTGGAATTTTCCTGCAGTTTGTGTTACAAGGATCGATGCATCTTACTCAGTCTTGACCCTCTATGATTGCGTCGCATGAAGCCTAATTTATGCTTTCTGTTTAAGCTGTACCACCGTACTTCCCTTTCATGTACTGAAAACGTTCGTCTCACTCCCTCTACGAATTATGCCCCAAGCCATCGATCACTGCAGCTCTCTACTCCTAGATCAAAATTAGCGTTAAAATTTAACTTCGTCCTTACAAAATACTCAAAGTTATGTAATAAACTCCTGCTAAACATCCGCAAGATTCTCTAAATTTCCCAGTTCGGAAGCTGGCTGGATCACTTCTTGATTGTTCCCAGTGTTATCCTTCTTACCGGCCCGACCGTCACCGAAGAAGTGGCCTACGAAAACGGGTTTGATTACTAGGATTATTGCACCAGAACTTTCATTTCTCGCTCGATGACAAACACCAAGGCAATTTTTTCCCTTTACGTTATTTTGCATACAATCTATACTACGGTAGCTACAGTTTGCTGACGTTTGTAACTATACCTAGTTTAAAGCTTGCCGGTTTTCTTAATGTTAGACACTGTTCGTTTTCTACTAGCAACCAGTCTAAGTTTCTTAGCCTCAGATGTCTCTGTAGCAAATAGGTATGTGGTTTTGGACCCTAGGACACTGAGTCCCGCGGCCTACTACCTTACTTAATC
Source organism: Fasciola hepatica (assembly GCA_948099385.1). Classification (NCBI taxonomy): domain Eukaryota; kingdom Metazoa; phylum Platyhelminthes; class Trematoda; order Plagiorchiida; family Fasciolidae; genus Fasciola; species Fasciola hepatica. Next base: position 14,437,966 of record CANUEZ040000019.1, read on the forward strand.
GTTTCACTCCTTTCCCTTTCATTTTCGCTGCCACCACCCGCCCGGGTCCTACGTTCGGCCTCATTTTTCCTCCCTTAATCATCTCATTTCAGAATCTCTTATCCCAGAAGCCCACCTGCTAGTACCTGCTTGATGGCCTGTCCTCTCGTCTCATCTTTTCATCTACCATCCACCAACCACTATCATATTCCCTCTTATGCACCACACTATTTCCCATCAGCTGAGCAAAACTCATCTACACCAGCTAGTCTGGAATGGTCTCTGATGGTCTTAGGCATGGTCTGGCGCTGTATGAGACTGATACACACATGCCAGCTTGTGCTTTTCAACGTTCGTTGTCCTACTCCGTGTGTTTTCATAGTCCCAATCTGCATTTTCCCAGCCCACGCCAACGAAACCCCTGATGTCAACGGCACCCATACCATAGCGTGGTCCAAAAGTGGGGAGAACAGGCCACCCCCAGCAGTTGCGAAAAAAGACGATTGCGCATAAAATTATGATCGGGCGGAGGGGCTATGGAAAGTTCCTATATGGGCTCAACCACCCCTCTATTAGGAAACAAAAATAAAGTAAAATGGAAAAAAGAACAGTGGAAACAAAAAAAGACCCCGTGGGATCGGTTCGATCCCCAAATACTACTGTCATCGGGCTGTGAAAGAACTGGAAAACCTTCATTTATGGGTACGCCTCCCATCAGCTCAGACCTGATCCTGCGAAAGGGAAAACCCCACATCGCCCTTGTTTGCTCGACAAGCTTTTGGTTTTCAAGCACGAGACTGACTGAAATGACAGTGCACTGGGCTCTCCCTATGCGTTCTCCCACCCCCTCTCTAAGTTTCAACCAACCCATACCCTCCCTAAGCTCACCTAGCATGCATGTCGACGTCAAATACAATCGCTTCCATGGTGCTGACTTTCAACCCATCGACCTGGACAGGGTGTGGACGTACCTGACGAATAACGGCCACCGCGGTGAAGCCCGGAAAAGGAGAAAAAGAGAAAAGAACATGGTGGAAACCGGACCACTTTTCCATCTTCCGTCATTTTTCTTAGAAAGCGGCCTTCTCGATGTCCTAGCATCCAAGCCACGCTTAGGTTCACAACCCTACGTAACAGTAACCACAGCCTCCTGCCAACTACAATCACTATCGCAGACTGGACTATAAGCCCACTGACATGGATAACATATGGAGGCAACAGATGACCAACACCTGCCTCACTTGAGTCTACAAAGAAATGAACACGGAGAACTGTTCATATTTTCCATTCCCTACCAACTGTCTCTCCCCACTTTTATAACAAATATAATAGTCACACAACCACTACCTCATGATGTTTCCCTGCCCACGTTTGACTTAAATCTCAGTAGGCCGGCGCTACCGAATAGAAGCACAGACGAACTTACGTCCATGTTTTTGTGCACGACAACAATTTTCTCTAACGCATCACCACCGATGCCCTAGTGGTTCCTTCTGCATTCCTACTGAATTGCTCTTCAGAACTTCTAATTGTGTGCAAACCATTTATCCTTTGCAATGCAGACTCAGCAGCCCACCCGGTTAACGCTCTTGCTAGCCTGTAGTAGGACTGATCAACCCCCTGCAACCCTACGTTATTTAACCTCTCGAATTAAAACCCAGATCAGAATATGAAATGTGCCACTGGAACTTCACATAAACCCAACCAGGTAATTATTAATTGTCGCCATTTATTACCATAACTCAGCTGGAACCACGTCCAGACTGCCAAAATCATTTATTTCAGGTTTGTCGTCGCACACTCTCTTGGGCTCCACTTTCGGTGACCAAGGTCCACACCTCGACCCGTACTGACAGAGACCTAAATGGAATATTTTATACCAAACTGGATTTCAATAGAGCCACACGACCTAAAACACTCCCAAATGCCTACCAGTAGATTGATAGGCGTCTTCTGGCGCGACACCTCTCCTACTGATGTCACTGCTGGAGTCTTCACAAATAACAGTTCACAAGCCACCTTCTACTGATTGACTGACACTTCCCTTACCCTGCCTGATGAACCATACCCACGGGATGCTGCACATCACCCTGGTCTCATATGAAACAATCCAATAACAGAGCCAGAATACGCAACACAGGAATTTTCTACTCATTAAATTTTGATACGCCATCCGAAAGCAAGTCCACTTATCCCCCTCATCGGTGGTTCCCAATAATGACGCCGAATATCACTGAGAATCAATAAGTAAATATATTTTTGTCAGCGTAACAGAACAATAAAGCGCGAGCCTAGGCCGAGGTTTTTCACTCATTTCTCTCTTGCAGGATTTCATTTTTCTTTCAATCGTTACATTGCTTGAAAGTGATTCTTCACTAATTCAAGGCCTCCAAGCTGCGCTCCCTTTTTTCTGAATGATACGGGCTATTGATCCTGAACCTAAACTTACATTTTAAGTGGATTGCTGTTTTCTTCACATTAATCAACGTTTCCCAGTCCACTTCCACACAGTTTGTTCATGACGCACTCCGTTTATTGGGACCGGGAATGTCCGTCATTCCGGGCCATCATCGTCTTCACGGAGAGCCGTTTTCCTCATATTCACCAAAGTTCACGGGTGTACTCCCATTCATTTCTTTCATCTCTCCATGTTCATAACCTATTCGGTTCATAGAATTCCAACGGGCCTCTGTTATCAACAGCTTGCATTATTTTGTTTTATAACGCATCCTTAGCGCTACATTCTCACGACATTTCGCATTCTTACTGGCCACCACCAGCCAACTTGGATTCAAAACCGAACAGTATTTTCCAAGCACACCATTATCATTTCGGTCGATTAAAGCTAACTCTAGCTATATTGTTTTGCTTCTGACAATTTTGACTCGCTTTATTGAAATTCGTGTATAGTTCATTGTTTTGAGTAACGTTGTACACCATGATCATGCGCTTGCGCGTGCATCTCGACCACGGTCGAGAAATATGCCATTATTATTATTATTATTATTATTATTATTATTATTATTATTATTATTATTATTATATTGCATAGCAGGAAAGCACCCATGTGAGGACTGGTTTGGAGAGCCGGGAGAGGTGGCAACGGGCTGGGGCCAAATTTTCGTCAGGGAAGCGAACTCTAACGGTCTACATTCGGTGATCATGGTAGGCGGCACTAGGGCCTGATTCAGTTAGGGAGGTAGCACAATACACATCTAGTGGCATCCAGTTCGTGCCGCTCCAGGAGTGGTCCACAATTTTTAGACTTATTTATTGTTTTTAGTTTTATTACAGTCAGATTCCTGGCTGTCAGAGAAGGTGGAGCTGCTTTTGGTGGGTGACCACAGCTCCCACGCCCCGGCCCGAAACATGGACCGCATGTAACAAGCCGCGTTGGGAATAGGTCAACCACACCAGTTATTCCGTAGCAACACGACAGCCTGAAGACACGACTCACGTGTGAGTAGGCTGGTATGCCTGGAAGACAAAACAGTGGGGTATTCTTTCTCTCTGTTTTATGCCAGTCTCTTACTTTTTGAGGTTTCTATCGTCTCTTCGGTGGCCAGCTATTTGCAGGGAGACAATTACAGCCAGGAATGCTCACAGATGTGCCGCCGTAACACTCGCCACACCCATTGAGTCAGATCCCCAATGCGGTTTACATGGGACAGAAGATGCGAGGGAAGGTATAGTCAACCACAGCCTGCGATTGTTTGTTATGGTTCAAGCTCACTGAAACACCAATTTGCACAGGGTGGGGCACTACATGCAGCCCTTACAACCTGATGCCTTTATACCTGAGTATGCCATAGGCCGCTATGTTGGATTGCAGCAAAAAATATTTGATGGCAAAAATTGAGGTCGTTTTGCCGTCCTGGATCGTATGAATGAACCGCTGAGTTCCCTAATAGCTGCAGCGAGGAGGCCAACCATATGCGGGTCTAATTGGGACGATTGTTTAAAGCGGCTATTCGACTTATTAGTACTTCATTCCTACCTCAAAGGCCTGAGCCTCTGGAATATAGGGATTGTACATCCTGGTCAGCGTGTTCGCCGTTAGGGCTATGCATATTTTCTGTTTGAAATCTACCGATTTCGGTGATAATGCCCGAATTCGTTGTGGTAGCTTGTTTCACAATGAGGCGTACTTGTTGATGAAGAAGTTTGACCCAAAAGCAAGCTTCGGCAAAGGGAAAGAAACCAAGAACTCATTGTTATGTAAGGGATAATTAAAAAGGGTTCTCAACTGCGGTGCTGAACTACATGATCTATTCTTTAGAATACTGGGAAAGAATAGAAGGTTTTTTCTTATGCGGCGTAGCCACAAAGGATTGATTTTCAGCAGATCACAATGTTCTATGTAGTTTGAGCTCGGAGAAAAACCTAGGAGCTGTTTCGTGAATGCCGGTCTTACGTTCTCAAACGCCATTCGGTCTCTCTGTCGTTTGTTGGAACAAATGAATGATCCGTATTCCAGAAGAGGTCTGACATCTGACTTAAAAATGTTTAGGTCACTTTCTGGCGAAATAAATATTTGGTGTATGAGCCCGATTGTACTACGTGCTTTAGCCACCCGGATGGCGGCGTGTTCCGAAAAGTCAAAAGTACGTGAATAGTGTAGACTCAAGTCACGTACCTGAGAGTTATTGGGTGTGAATTTGCCGTTTATACTGAATCTTCCAGTGGGGACGTGACATTTATGCGTAATAATATTACATTTTCGGCGGAGAAACTCATTTTCCAACCATCACTCCAGGAGCTGTGAGCGAGCAGTTCCTTTGTAATGTCATCTACTGTAGAGGCTGACGCCGCGGGCTCAAAAGCGTACACAGTTTTGATATCATCTGCGAACACGAAGGGAACTCCATGTTGGAAAATGGTAAATATATCGTCAACGTACATTAGGAACAGTGGTGGGCCGGGTACGCTACTTTGTATCATACCATTAGTTATGGGACGGGATCCGGACAAGTTTCCGCCTAAATTTACAACCTGGTCTCGGGCTGATAAATAGGATGCAAACCAAGCGAGCATCAGGTCCATCATTCCATATGTTATGGTCTTCTGTATTAACCGGACGTGGGGTACTCGGTTGAATGCTTTGGTCATGTCCAAAAAGATCACGACGGCCGATTTACCAATATTGACAGCCTCTGTGACCAGGTTGAGGAAATCTGCCATGCATGTTGTACATGATCCGTTTTTCAGAAAACCATGCTCACCAGCGTTGATTAGATCATGGTTAAGAAGGTGGCCTATCAGTCTTACCTTGATCACTCTCTCGATGATTCTGGATAAAGCCGGGGTGTGGTTCACCGGCCGATAGTTAAGTGGATCCAGACGAGATCCTCTTTTGTGCTTGGGCATGATGGTGGACGTTTTCCATTGAGAAGGAAAACGCTGCACCCGGGTGACAAATTGAATACATTTTTCAGCAACATTGGAACGTCTTCGCCACCTCGACTGAAAATGGCCGGTGGTAATGCGTCCGGACCTGGCCTGTAGGACGGCCTTGTTCTTGCTATATGGGCTGAAACCTCATCAGGGTGAGGACACTACCGTCGAGAAAGTTTCTAGTGTCACCGGACTTAGAAAGGGGATGGATGTCGCGTCATACATCGTTAAAGAGGAGCCGAAGTAGGTGCTGAAAGCCTCAGCTTTCAAAATAGGGTCATCCAAGTAATTATTGCTATAGTTCAAATATGGGATGTCATGATTTGGTTGCTTGTTTTTGTCCTTCACTAGCCTGGCCAGTGCTTCCACCTTGTTTGGGTGGTATAAGGCTTCTTGTTCCTGCTTTTTCTTAGAAGAACCCAAAAGCAATTTAATCGTATGTGATAAACGTATTATTTGAGGTACGAGGAGAAGTCCCTCGTCTTAGTGAATCTTCGTTGAAGTTTGGCTAGGTTACCGTTAAGACGATCTATAGAGTTCAGCCGCTTGCGTTTGATGGGCCCTGAGGCTGGATTGATTTTGTGGAGGCAGTAATGAAGATTAGAATGCTGTTGGGCAGCCGCTATCTCTAGGTTATTAGATAGAAAGGATTCGTCCCTGTTTAGGGAACGGACAAAAGAGGGTAGACTATTCCAGTAAGCTCTATGGTATTGCTTATTGGTGATCGCAAGGTGTTTTTCTGCTGACTTATCGGTGTGAGGCCAGGGTGCAATAAGAACACAGGATACCATCTTATGGTCACTACCGGTGAAGCGACTTAAGATTTGAGTATTTAAATTCTTGATACCAATAGTGAAGATAAGGTCTAATGTGTTTCTCCCTCGAGTGGAAGATAAAACATGCTGTACCCAATTACCAACATGGATACACGAAAGGAAATCAGGGAGCTTTGGGGGCGATTTCATGGAATGACAGCGTATTTCAGGCACGTTGAAATCACCAGCTAGGATTTTTGCTGTTACCGGGAGGTTACAGGCATAGGTAAATGCGTCTATTATTGCTCTCAGCTAGTGCATGCCCTGGTTCGGAGGACGGTAGAGACATCGTACGAGAAGTAGTTGTTGATTTTCTTTGATAGTGAGCCAGACCGAGTCTGGTATGTTGTCAAGAATAGGATGATGGAACCCACTCCCCATGAATACGTGTCTGGTATAAATGAAGCAGCCACCTCCTCTTTGGTCAGGTCTACTGTTGGCGGTGGCTTGGAAGCCTGGTATGGATACGTGGTTTATTGGGGTGTGATCCGTCAGCCACGTCTTGGTAACTAGTAGGATATCAGGGTGTGGGTCTTATGCTAGCTCTCTAAGCAGGGGCCATTTTGGGAGGAGCAAGTGGACATCAAGTAATAAGAACGACAAGGAGTTTTTGGTTAGGTTCTTAGTAGATAGATCCGTGGTTTCATTGTAATTAGGTGATGGAGGATCGTCAAATAAGGCATGGCCTACGACGGGCTGCCGAAGCTCGGCCCGTTTCAATGGCGTTTCAGATGGAGCGTTTGTGCGTGTAACTAAATGCGCTGCTGGCCTTCAAGATGGGCGTAATTTGAAGAGCCGCTAGGGGGTTCTAATTGAAATGGCCGAATCCTGGAGGAGGCACGTGAGGCGCGGAAGGAGCTAGGGGGGATAGTGATGGTGAGGACTTATAAACATTTGGTGCATTTTCCCAGGGCTTGATGCTATCTGCGGATTATGGCTGAGTGAGGGGTAAGGACGAAAAAACGGGAGCGGTCCGGGGGCGGGGTGGAAGTTGAAGCTTGTGCCAAGGTTGCTGACGGCACTGAGGTAGTCCACGGAAGGAGGAAATGGGAGACTAGGAATATTCGACCGGAAGGGTTGAACCAGGCGGTGGTATGGGTCTTGGAGAACCCCCGGAGAGGAGGAATCGAATACCCCGTTTGGAGAGGTATAGGGCACAGAAGCGAAGGCACGTTGGGCCAGGGGTGGAAAGAAAGTTCTGCCCGGCACCATATTTGATACCGGGGCAACCTGTATTAACCGTGGGGCCATACGTAGTGGTGCTGAACACTGGTCGAAAGCCCGCCACTGGGTCTCTGGGAAGGCTTGATATTGAGTGGGGTTGGGCGTGGGTGGGACACTATTGTGAGCCTTCTGAAAATTCGAACGCAGCTCGAGCGGACTGAATGCTTGTGTCTTTAAGCTAGTACCCTCTGTAGACCCAGAGTCTGCACGGTTAAGTTCAGGTCTGCGGATGGATGGGTGCTGTTGCCGCCGGGAGCCCACAGATGTACGACAATTGCTTTCCGGTTTTACTTCGGATTGCATGACAGAGGGGCCCTGGCAGTGAAGCCCCACTCTATCTGCTTGTACGTGATGACGGACCGGAGTGGGTCTCGCATCTGCACGTTCTGTTGGTCCGGTAAGTTTCGTGGAAGAATTGAGAGATCTAGTAAGGGCAGGAAGGACAGGCGGATGGGCTCAACCGGATGAAGTAGTGGGAGTAGAGGCAGCCTGTATCCTACTAACCCGCCTACTTAGTGGAGGTATGGTCGGTGATGGAGAGGCCCCTAATGCTCGATTTACAGTGCCGTTGTAGGGGCAGATGGGGTAGATACTCTGCGGGTGGGGGTCCAAGATGCATCTAGAGGTACTTGTCGTCCACGGGATGTTACCTGGGGGTCCGACTAGTGTGAGCTGTCAAGGTCGACAGGCGCCTGAATTGTTGCTGAGCGTCACGGGTTGAGGGGTGATGGCTCGGCTGTGGCTAGCCACAGCAGAGGGCCGGTTTGTGACGTACCGGTGGGAGGTAATGTCGGGATGGCTGCCCTTGACACCCTACTTTAAAAAGGAGTCTTTTTGGCCGTAATCCTGAGCGATTTATATGCCGTGTTGAGGGAAAGCAACGATTTCTTCTTGATAAACTCTCTTGCTATTTGTTCTGAAGGTAAGTGGAAGAGGATAGGACACTTGTGGCGTGATGAACGCTTGTGAAACCTTGTACACGGTCAAGGATGGTGCTCCACGGCAGCTGCCCTGAGCAAGGTGGATTTCCGGTGTGGTACTGGGACCTTGTCCGGGAGATTGAAGGCTATAACATTTTTGATATTTGAGATGCGCTTGGAGATCTCGGTAGAAACAGATTTAAAAATGTCAGTAGCAGATTCAAGTTGCTGTTGCGTAAAGCTTACCGCGGGGTCCATCAGGCACAGTAGCCGAGCAAGCTTGGCGATATTGTCATCCAGAATCGTGGGCCTTGTTGAGACATCCTCGACGTTTTGATGACTTCGAGCATTGAAGACAACATCCTTCACGAGATCCACCAATGCTATAGAGCATTGTTTCAAATGTGTTAGCGGTTTCTCAACTCTAACCTTGGGTCGAAGTTTTTGAGTAACAGACATGATAAAAGAGTTGTAGAAAAATTTTCGGAATTGGTGTAAAGTTTTGGGATGATTTGCCCCAAAATAGCCAGCTAAGTCCATAGAAACCTATATAACTAGCCAGCGATAACGAAGATCGTCCCGTGAATTGGAGCCGCTGTCAAAGTGAATGCATGGTAGTTCGAAGAGATCAGTTGCCAGAAACAAATAACGGTTGCGTGAGCGCACATGTGAACATAGAAAGGCAAAAGGAGGAGGAGAATATTAATTGTTCATAGTAAGATAGTACCTTTTGCTAGTGACTGATGGTAGAGGCCCCGTAACACCAATAATCGGTTGCTAACTGAGATGCGTAACTTCAATGAATGTGCCATTATGGAGTCCAGGAGGTCGTGGTTTACCACTGGTAAAAGTACAACTGTTATAGGGGACAGATCATACGTCTTCGACGGAGAATATAGGGTCTTTATATCGCACGAGTGATTCCTTCTTGAAGGCTTCTCATGGAAGTTCTTTAGTTCTTTTCGTGCATAATGCGCGCGACAATCTACGTTAAAAGGCATAGGCAGCTGAATTTCCTTATCATGCGAGACAAACTATATCAAAAAAGAGAAAAGTGAAAGTTCCAGCTTCCACTGCCCGATTTTATCATTCCTCATTCCTCCTCTATGCTGCGAGTCACAGATCATTGATCAGCAACCAGTTTGAAGTCCTGTTCCTGCAATTGGTGCCTCCATTCTCTGAAGGACTCTAACAAAATGCAAACTCCCTTTCAACAGCGGAATAAGGCCGCTCTTTGAGTGGCAGAGAGCGTGAGAAAAATACCACAGGTCACCTGTTACAACTGAGAGTTGCTGTTATAACGATTTAGACACGTCGATTTCCATTAACAGTGGAATGGTAGGATCAAAACCGGCGATATTCTTGTGTCGAACGTCGGTTTTCAATAATAAGAGGGCTTCTTGGACGTTTTCCGGCAGTCCTAAGATCGAATTATGCATCAGTAGATAAATCCAGTCCAACAATAAAGAGATCCAGTGTGAGTGATATGCTAATTGCTTAGTGGCCCTCCGTTGGGTATTCGAGTCTTTGAGAGGCGATAATTTATATAGTGGTTGAATCATTTCAGAATCACGTTTGCTGACCCTATTTTATACTTTGTAGCCAAGTAGTGTTACTGAAGGGTTGCCTTATATGCTTTTGTTTCCTTCTGCAGTTAAATCACGCGGGCCAGCGCAGTGTTGGGCCCAAGTAAAACTGATTTGGGCTGCTGGAAATTACCTCACGGAGATTCAAACCCACCCGAAAGTTGCTACATAATATTTCAGACTTCGTGAAAGGGAGTGGCTCGACATGTTACAGTCAATCCAGGTTAGACCATTAAATGACGGTTCGCAGATCTACGCTGCCACTGTAATCCGAAGACAAGCCAGACGCAAAGTTAAAAAATACAAAGCTGAATGTGAAAAACGGCGGACAGAAAATCCAAACTGACGAAGAGAATAGTACGCAGAACTCACTCAGGAATTAGAACTATCAGAATCTGCAGCCAATGCAAAGCTAACTGTTAGGTATTTGAACCTCCTGGGACAGAAAAGTTGCATGGGCAGCTGTGTTCCTGGTAGATTACATCAGTATTTTATCCAAAGGCTTCACCAGAAAGTATAATTTCAGCACGCGAAGGAAAACACTAGATGAGCCCCGGTAAGTCACCCAGCTCTTCTGAATCTGGCGATCATGAAATACGGAAGAGCCATAGAATAGCTAACATATATCTTACTTTTGGGAAAGAGTAACAATGCATCGATGAATCTTACACTGTACCTCGGCCGCTGGGATCACACAAAAGCGGCAGGATTTTTGGAAAGAGAAGTGCTACCGGACTCAGTACGAAAGCAATTGGATGAAACGGTGATGCAGATGTGGAAAACTTCGCAGTGAAATGCAAGCGGCAGATAATCTAGCTTAACCTGTTAACGTGACAGGATAAGTTTTTCCCGTTACTGTGGAATAGGCCCAAGAGCAGCCCTAATCGATGGACCCTGGCAGTCCATATACTTATCGGGAAAAGAGACAGGAACGTAGAGTGATTCACGGTTTTTAAACTGAAAGAACCAAGGAGAAACTAACCGAACACGGTAGCATGGACTGGAAGATAAGAATCGCTCGAAGAACGTCTGAGCTATAGCTGAATATTGAGGCTGAGTGAAACCTCAGAATTATTTCAGATACGTCCCTTGAAGTCGCTCACTTACAAAAGGGGTCGGAAATTTGATATAAGTAGATGGGAGCGGGGTCTGTGAAGATCAGGGCAACGCGGGCTGCTTGTTGTGTGCTTCGAATGTAGGCACAGAGAAGGAAGGTCCATCGGAAGATTGAGCGGACCAATGAGGCCCACCCTCCATGCTACGGGTGTCTATGGCAGAGGGGGAGGCAGGAACTATGCAAGTGAATCTGAACACGGAAAGGTCAGGGGGGCCGGATAGCATATATTCAGCAATCACGGAGAGGCTGGCCAATAAAGTAAGTTATCATGTCCGTTGGCTGTTTCCTGCCAAGGGGGTTCCAGCTGTATTACCAGCCCACTGGAAGGTAGTGGCTGTCCACAAATATGAACCGCTCTCAACGGACCAAAACCAGAGGTCTGTGAGCCTTACCTTTATGGTTTACACGTCCTTAGAAAAACTGCCCAAAGAAATACCTGCAAGCATCTGGCGAATCAAAAACTGCCGTGTCAAGTTAAGCTTAAGGTTTTTAAGAGTGAACCAAGACTTTTGTACCTCTTTAGATTCTCGGACCGAGGGAAGACAGAGACCAGTGCAGAAAAAATTATGCAATTTTACTGCGTTGGCTTTGGTAAGGCATCCGATTCGTCCACGAACCGCCCTCAGCTGGATAATCTTGTGATCAACGGGATAGGGTGAAAACTACATAATTGGAGAGCCAACTTCCATAATGACAAGATATTCAGAGTAGAAGATGCAGAAAGCAAACCAAGATGTGTAACGTTTCGTTTACTTTGGGAGTCATAACCTGAATAGCTGCTAGTCTACTTTTACGTGGGAAACTTTTCTGAACTCTTGAATTTATCTGGTATCCTATTAGCGCACGATCTTATGGTTGTTGGACTAAGTAAGAGGTAGTAATTTGCTTGAGACGTTTGTAATGTCCATATTGATTGAAAAATTCTTTTTCTGCTTGCATTCCCATGTTCTATGACCAACTTCGGACCGCCTTCTTCAACCAAATACATACTGACAATGTTTTGTGGTCGACAATTAACCTACGCTTGGTGCACTCACTTTCCTTTTTCATGGTTGTGATTTCTTACTGAGATAACTTAGCTGACAGCTATTACGTTAGAGAGTCACACTGATTCAACGCAGTTTTGTTCCATTACTTCTCGGTTTCACCTTCTGGCTCACGTCCACTGATCGTGGACATTCAGCTCGTTCGAGCTAATTTTTGGCTGCCACGCTTAGTAAATTGTTCTTTGGGCCTGATTAAACCTGGATAACTTGTTCTGTTTGCTTGGACTTCAGGATAGGTACTTATAATTTTTCTCTTTTTTGCCAACCGTGTGCATTTTTACGGAATTTAGTTCTATTTTTAGCTACCTTTTTGGCTGGATAGTGACTGAGGCTCTCTGCCAAAAGTATGATCGCATTTGTACTTATATTTTTACTAGCCAAAGGTACTGTGGAATTTGCAGAGCAGTCGTGTTCCTTATTTGGGTTCTGCTTCGGTATGGGCCACGCGTAGCTTTGAGGCTCCAAAGTGCCCGGGCTTCGTCCGGGCAAGGACTTGAGAGTTATGATCATTACAATATTAAAGATTAGTAAAGTGGGAATGCACATGGTGTACATCTCTAGGTAAGGGCAAAAGTCATTTATTGACCAGAGCTTCATTGCTTTTGCGATTAGTGGGAGGAATAGAGCATTCGTGATTGATGTGGAGCAAGGTGAAGAATCCATGTGTTGTTTTGATGGCAGAATTCATGTGGGCGCTGCGGAGCAAGCTGACTATCCATAGAGCAAAGTAGAATCTATTTAGACTAAAGTTGACTACACACTGCGAGACTTCGGGCCTGTTCTCTTCCTCACAAGTTGCTGCAGTGAGGCCTCACTTTGAACAGCTTGCGTATAGCAGAGCTCCTTTCCCCGGGGGGGGGGGGGGTAGCTCGCCCTGAAAATCATAGCAGCCAGTGATTGGGGAGGTGGACGTTGAGCAACGAATGACTTACACTAAGATACTTCGGGATTTGGGACTTACTTCCCTGTATAGAAGACTAAGAAGTGACTTTAAAGAAACCGTCAGAATTCCGAATAACTTGAAGAGAGTAAATACTGTTTACAGGTGTGAAATGACTCCAGGCGAATGGAAGCTGCACAGAATTATGTAGTATACTTACAAGACTAAGCGTGCTGGCTAAGTTCTCCGTGAATAAAGTATTCGGAATGCGGAAACCAGTGACCAAATAGGTGAAAGTCTTGGGATTTATGATCAATCTACAAAATTCCTGACAATAAACCAGAGAACACACTCCCAAGGTTTGATTTTTGGGGCCAAAGTGGAACGCCGGGAGTTGGATTGTGCCACAGGTCCCGTAGACCAACAGCAGGACTTTAAGCATAATTTGGTGAGCTGTCCGCAAGAGGTTCCCCGTGCTACGGTTGCCTGTCGCCTGAAAGGCAGGGGAGTTTTCCTTCATTTCTATTCTATCAGAATTGGAACATCGGAGGATTTTTAACAGTTGACGTTGGCGCAGACTCCAGTGCTTACTGCAGAAAGAAAACTGGACCATCAGTGGGTCATGTGCAAAAGTGTTTTATGTTGGATTGATTTGGTGCTTTGTCACTGTCCCCTCAAGTGGACTTTGAGTTTTTGCTTGGAGGTATGGCTTACGGTCTCTTCCTCCATGGTAACACAGGCAGCTTTTCAGACGTCTTTTATTCTCCTGGATGCTCGACATACCAGCGGAAAGCCGGCAGAAATAACCTTTCGCTGCTTGGCAACGTCCTCGCATGCCGCCTTTGAGCAGAATAGCTGGGCCATGCTGCAGGTCACCCTCTGGTTCAACTCCCAGTGCTTGGGATTAGTCTGAGAAATCATCAAGTTCCTCTTACAGCAAAACTCCCGTGTGCAAGTGCTTCAGAAATGTGAGGAGTTGTCCCTTCTTTGTAGGCAAGCCAGGGAATGACGGGATGGAAATTTTCGGGTTATACCGGCCAAAGAGCTGCACTACATCTTTACGCTAAGATGGTGCTCTCAGTTATTGTCTCTGTTTGTCAAATTTATTTTTGACATGGTGATGGAAAGTAGACGAAAAAAGAGGGCAGGAGAGTGATAGGAAGGGTATAGGTCGTTACCCCCGCCAAACAATCCTAAAGAATTTACCTGGCTAGTCAGCTGAGCCCACATTTTTGGATCTTGTATTTATACTGTTTTTGAAATACTGCACTTGAGCTAGCAAACATTTCCCCGGAAAAATGGATAAGGTTCAAGATATAAGTGTGATGACATCTTGCATCTGGCATTGGGGGGAGCTGAAAAATAAACCGCTGGACAACGAAAGATGGTTCATTTTTGTGGCATTCACTTCGAGTTTTGTAGCTGGGGTGGCCTCACCTTTGAAAGCCTACCGGAAGTCCCGTGGTGAGCTTCTGAACCGAGGGGTTCGCGTTACTCTGCCGGCGACTAAACTCGCGGCTTCGGTCAAATGGGTAGTCAGGTTTCGTGGACGGCTGGGCTTAGCTTTGAATCATTGGGTCGTGTGATGTCCGGTACGCCGGTTTTTGGCGCTAGATGGCTGAGATTGCCTTTTTCGAAGAAACGGGAATGTTGGTTGGGTTCGCTGTCAAGTTCACATGAAACTGGATTTAATTAATTCCACATGCGACAAAACTGTTAAAAACCAATCGACTCCGAGATAGATGTGTTGTAGGCAAGCTTCCTTGTCCATCAAAACTGATTTTTCAATAAGGCAGCGGGCAGTTGTGTACCCAGTTATGGACGGTGGCCTGGTAGTAAGCGACCCCGCTGAGTCAACACCTACTTCAGTTCCTTTATCTAGGACGGTTTTGTATTTCAAATCCCGCGATAAATGCTAAGCCGCTTGCTCATGGCTCTAGAACCACTGGAATCTAGGTGCTAGGTTTGATTCCGGTGGTGCAGCGGCAGGCAGCCAAAACCTCCGGCTAAGGTTTGCACAGGCCAGTGGTCCAGAACGATCGTGTGTCCAGATTATTGGACTGTTCGCTCGCCCCCTGGCCCCCGAAAGCGAGTATTGAACGTTTCCTCTGTAAGACAGAAACCAAAAGAGTTTTAGAAAAAGGCCAGTGGTCTTCTGCCGGGGGCTGCTTGTGCTTGGTCTGAGATAACGAAAATTGAAAATTGCCGAGCACGGCTCGGTAGCAGGCTCATCTGGGACCCAGACGCGCAGCACTTCAGCACAAATATGGCTTTCTGCAGCCTGAACACCACATGGCCCCAAAGACGAGGCAGAATCTCCAGAGTTTTGGCAGGATTATCCACATCAGTCAAGTTCAGTTTAGGTAGCTCAGAAAGGTAGTCGCGGGGGATAGCCGGCTCCCCGGATTCTGCCGGCTCCAAACACAGAAGTCGGCGCCCACCACTGAAATCGATGTGATTATCATATCTATATACTCAGACGGCAAAGGGAATGCCTGGTTTCCATAACACCTGAATGTCACAGCGTATGTATAGTACGTCAAGAATTATTGGTTCACCAAATGCGGACAAGCAGGTCGCTTCGTATTCTCGCATTGCCTCTCCGGGAATACTCACCTTCCACTCAACATCCAGCATCATTTTTGAGTGGTCTTACGTGGAGCTCACTAACCTTTTTGTTATGTGACCTATTTTATAGACCAACTACTGCCTTGATGAGGAAATCCACCAGGAAGCTTAGCTCAGTTTGTGGCTCCGGCAGGTGTATGTAGTCTATCCACTTTCTGAAAAGAGCAACCTGCTGGAAAATGTCCAGTGGTCCTGGGCTTCATAAACCTTCCACATTTTTAATGTCTCCTCAGCCTTAACTTTTCAACTGACACGAGGTTCTTTTCTTGCGGTATTTCCTTATATGACTAAATCTGCTGCTCTGAACCACCCGGGTGGCAAGTTGTTGGGTCAGTATTGAGCGTCCGGAGCCTATTCTGAGAAGCTGCCCAAGACTGCACACAACGTTCCAAATGAGGCCTCGATGCTGCTTTTTGTATTAGTATACAAACTTCCAACTGTGTACAAGAAAATCACAGACAAAAGGAGTTTCTCCAAGTTCTATGAGAATCTAGTATGAGCACTTCGACCCACTCACAGTCCGGAATCGCCACTGTTCCTAAGTCCCTTTTTTCAGTCTCTTCAGCCGTGAACGGCCCGTCCCCCTTTCTAATCATTATTGCTGCTGCGAATATGACGAACATGTGACCATCTTCCAGTTCAGCTACTTGCCTCATTTGATTACCATCCTCAGAACCCTCGACAAGTCCTTTGAAAACTCCCGTCAGTTGTCAGATCCTAGAAAATTCGCACTACTTGGAAAACAAAACTCGTTGCCAGTAACAAATCTACGGAGCTCTTCATGTAGAAAATAAGCGGGAGGGATTCAGGCAAAGACTACATTGAAACCCCCTATTTTTATCCAAGGACTCTGAGATGCCCCTCCGCAGTGCAACATAAAAGGTTCGACTGGTGGGGACTTTCGGCAAATATCTCTGTATTGGCCTCTCGATTCCAAGTGTCCGCAGTTCCCATCTCAGCAGGTGGTGATCGACTGAGACAACAGCCCCTCTGAATTCCAGGTAGCAAGTTTCGACTCCGTTTAGTTTTCTGGTTACTCCATCTTGGAGACCCAGGAGGTCTGAGTAAAGCGATTTGCCCCTCAAAAATATGTACAATTTAGCATGGCGGAGCGTGGTTTACTAAATGCCTAATAAAGCGGTTTTCGTGTTCTTCTCAACCGGCTGCGCTGTAACTTCCGGTGTGATTTTGTTTGAATTATGTTAATACCATAACCTTTTACTGAGAGTGTTCATACGAAAATAACCAAGACAGTTTGCGCCAATAACAGATGACCTACGATGACAGTCAATTTCTCAACTATTACTAAATTACATAAACATAAACTTTGGTCACTTTTTGAGGAAAAGCAAAAGAGCCGGATGGTTGGCACTTCCTAATCGCACAAACCCGGATTGTGTGACTGTCCTTAGCTCTGCGTTTACCTAAGTGCGTTCTCAGGTTGACAAGTTTCTGGATACTTTATAGTTTTTGGTGCCTCATGTCTTCCAAGCTAAGTGCGCGGCATACCTGAGGAGAACTCGGCTTAAACTCTATAGCGGACTGACCGTTGTCAAAATGTAGAAACGCTGCAGTTTCCATCGAGGCAAACGGTGTCTCAACAAAATATCGTTGGGCTCGCTTATTGAGAAGTAGCTATTCCAGTTGGTGTGAAAAGTCCAGTGTATTCTTCTCCCAATCTACCAACAAAATTACCCGTTTTTGCCTTGAGTAGAGGCATATTTTTCGATTTCGCACATAAACATCATGAATGTTTAAACTGTACTGCAAGACTAACAAAACATAGTTACCCCATTCTGTTCACGTCTCACTTTAATTGTACCGCTGACTGAATAAGCTTTCCAGCAGGAATAAAAGAGATAGATATCCTGAACCTCCCTCAAATGCTCACCTTTGTGATCCCGTACTTATAACCTGCCGTTGCTCGGTTACCTGACAGAGTGTCTCAGAAAATTATTTTAGGTCTCCGTGCTGGCGTGGCTTATTGCCGTTTACTTGGAGAAAATAACTCCAATGGTTGTCTCAAGCTGCGTCCTAAGGTTAGAGCTGATGACTTGGAGGAAAATCTTGTTTTGAACAAGCAAGAAATCATATTAGTAGAAAATTTTAGATCGTTTAAGAGAAGAATATCGTCCGAAAGGCCAGCACGCTCTCATTGTTTGTGGGTACAAACCGAACAAACGTGCCCAAGGAACCAGGTTTTCCTCAGTGTATTTTTTAAGCAAGATATCTTGCTTGCTGAATACTTTACATAGTGCAGAAGTAAACTAATTGACCGGTCCCCACGGAATTCCGATAGGTTTATTCACAGCTTCCAGGACATTTTGGTTGACAACCCATCCTACGGAACTTAGAAATTGTCATAAGTTGTAAATCATTCAGAGGGCCATACCTGGGAGCATGTGGAACTTTTCCCTATTAACAGAAGCATAAGAATTTTCGGGAGCGATGGCTATTCTTTAACAAAACCTTCGGTCTTCCACAGGACAATAGTCAAGCCCTTAGTAAGATCATTCGCACTGGTCCAAAGATCAGTTAAGTGGGCCATAGGGGCCCCAAAATTTAAGCCAGAAAATTAAAACCCGTGCAGCTTCCGTCGAACCTCTGAGCAATTTAACTAGGCTCGGCTGCCTAAACGACCTGTTGGGAATGGTGGATATATTGCAAAGAGCTTGCATTATTGGGAGAGGATGCAGAAATCACGATCGAAGTGGGAACGGAGTTTAATTTTGATTACTTTATTCAATATACGGGAAAGGTATTCGCAATGCTAGCCATTTACATGACCGATTAGCACGCAAAAGAACTCTCCAGGCAAAGGCCACATTTAAGTGTACATCAAAACCCAGCTTTGTTCTATTATCGTTCACCAAACTGAGGATAATCCACGTCACCCAGTGTGATTCAGTGCCCAATATTTAAAAAATGCATGGGTTTTCCTCTTTTTATCCAAAGCCAAGGGTTTAATGGGACAAGCATATGTGCCCTCCTTGCACGAGAGCTACTCATTTAGCGATGGCTCGCCGACCAAGCAGTCGCTGAGAGAAGTCCGGATGTGAAGGCCGCCACAAAAGCCCACTGCTTGAGGTAGCTCTCGAGTGCTGACCCACCTGGTCTGAAGTAACCGATTATAGTTCCACATCATTAAGTATCAAAGGCTTCTGGTTAGGCTCTGTCAACTTGGGGTTGCGCGGTCCACTAGAATAGGCAAACACCTGAGCGCTTATGGATAACGAACCTGACGCAGTGCTCATCAATAACAAAGTCGAAAATTTCAATGAACTGGACGATTGTGACAGCGAAGTCCCCATTCGAAGGCCATATGGAATAAAAGTGACACGGTCGAAAGAATTCCACAAATAGGCTGAGTCTCTAGAGAGTGACTTAACTGCTGACACTGGCAATGCCCATGTTATCCTCGATCCTTTAATGAACTTGGCCTCGGATTATGCAGAAACCGAATTTGCTTGTCAGCTACTTTTGAGAGATTTTGGTTTCGAACTCACCTTCTGCAAACCTGTTGGGATTTCATTTGGTTGTGATGTTCCTGATGCTCACTGAATAGGAAATCAGGGAATAGGTACAGGGCAACAACCCTTAGCTGTGAGATTGTCGTTCTGACGGATTGTGACGGGGCCCACATTCGGGTCAGGGATGAAGAACCCAGGGGTCAACATTCCGAAGTAGGTTGATCATAACCAGAAAAGTGAGGGCTCCAGTGAGTAAGAGTGTGCAAAGTGCGAGCTGTCTCGGTGAAGCAGACTTATTCGACTTGACGTGGGTCGAAGAGGTCACAAATGAGCTCTTTCAGCTATTGGATAACCACAACAAAATATAATTGCCCTTGAGAGACTGTGATGCCAATGCAACGAATAACGGTGTTGCCACTGATCATCGGAAGGTGATGCCGTTCAAAATCCTCTGCTACAGACTTGGCATCCACGGGACAGCTGTCCATCCTTTCGGGGCCGGATCCTCTTGGAACGATTCAAGATCACTTACCCTAATGCCTTTGCATCTGTCAGATTTGTTTAAGACCTCCCGATCCATCTGTTTTAGTGTGATGCTTTATTATGTTTATCACGCTACCTCGGGAAACGTTTTGAAAGGCATCCTGCAGGCAGTCCGGCGAAAGCCGGCTTAAATCACTGTCCAGGGTTTGAGTTGATAGACTGTTTAAAGCATTTTCCGCCGATGTAGCATCATGGGACAAATAGGTCGCCTGTTAAGCGGTTTCAGCATTACAGCCGGAAAACAGCAGTGGAATATGGAGTTGTCTCACGCAATTAAGCCCAGCATCGGAGGACGGGGGGCCAGTGACAAGAAACGATCAGTGCTAGGTTGTGAACTGCAAGTTGGTGAGATAGTTCACACGAGCCTAATACGAGCACATCGCTAATTGTAATATCTTTCACACAGGTGTTAACAAGTTTATTATTACTGGAGGGGAAGGTTCGATAAAGGAATAAGGGATACACGATTCTCCGTTTGCCGTATTCAGTGTGAGTGAATGCTTGATGCAGTGGCTGACACAGTAGGTGCGAATAGTATGGCTAGGTAAATTTAAACCGGTAATGGTCATAAGCGGAGAAAGGGAACCGTGAGGGGGGGAGAAATCAAATGCAGAAACCCCAAATTACACAGACGCTAGCACTCCGACTAACCGGCTGAATCTGGCCAACCTCACAGCACTTATAAAGTTTCACATTAAAAATGAGACAAATCAAAAGCAAATGCCCTGGCTTCCCCAAGGCTGCCAGTGTTTCTACTGCGGCCGATCTCTTTGTTGAGGTGGAGACAAATATTTGTATTGTTCGATTCACGAAGGTGTTAGTATCGGTGCGACAGGAGCTGTTGGTCTCTGAGAATAAGTGTTCTTGAACTATATGGATGGCTTCTCAAGAACAGCGGCCGTTAGGTCCCTAAATCTTTCACATAACGGTTCAGCTGGCCGAAGTGTGCAGTTGGGAATCAGGAGTGGCACCCTCTATAAATCAGTGCATTTAACCCGGACAATTATTCGATCAATTGGATGAATTTGTAACTGATCGCAAAAATTGCGCTGAGGCCTGGTTTTGCATCCGCCAAATGGGATGACTGATGAAATGCTGATCCTTACAAACTAACAAATGAAAGTCTCCCACTTCCAGAACTTTAAAAGAGTAGCTGCAAAAGATGAAGAAGAAAATTCCCCGAGGCCTCACATGGCTGGAAAACAGGAGAATAAAGATCTTTTCAGAAGAAAAAAAGCAAGCGGTACTTTTTTCAAGATCTTTACTTTACAGCGCCAAACATCACATTTTGAAAAGTTCAAATAACCCTCAGCTTTGAAGAAAATATCATGGACCCTCAGAAATTCCAAGCTACACGAATCCATGAGAAGTTTCGCCACCACGGCTCCAGAGAGAGTAGTCAAGTGTGTTGGTTTGTTGTTAGGACCATTTGCGATAAGCTCTACGTACCCCCTGCCTAAGTTATGCGTAACTGAGGATCAAAACACTGGACAAACGAGCACCGAATAAGACTTGTGCTCAGCACAGTCATAAAGTGAATAAACGAGAAGAAGCAATAAAACAAATATTGCCCCTAACAAGCCCCTCAGGTATTTATTTTGAAGAATGAAATAGATGCACAACACGTACTTGTGAAGTGCTTGTCATGTCGAGAGTTGTTCTCGCGGAAACGTGAGGGGAATAAGGCCATGGTTATTCAAGAACCGAATTTAGGGAAGACACTGGAGTGAATTTTGTGCGGCGGAACACCTCTGCTGACAGAGAATGGAATTGAGATGTATACTGGAGTTCAGGGGTGTTTTTGCTCGTCTGCGACCGTGGGCCGCTTACTCAGAAAAGTCTTATAGCCTGCAAAACCATGACTTTCTGTTTTTATCGTTACTTGTGCTCGAGAACTAGTACTATCGGAACGAAAACAGTAAGCTTTTCGACTCAAACTTAGATTATCGAAGGAACTAAAACACCCATTGAACCGGAAAGTCGAAGATCAAACTACCTTAAATTAAACGGTAATATCAGCTAAAATAGACATTTTACGACGAAATGAACTACGTGTAGAAGAAAGTAAAACAATCGGTCGCATTTAACCAGGAGCTTTAGTTACTAGAAAATATTGTCCATATCATCAACTTTTCACTGAAATATAAGGCTAAGGGCAGCAGATTGTCGGCACCCGTCTCACTCGTCAGCCACGTGAATGACCATGACGGTTGACAATTCTGATATGTTTTAGAGGGAGACGAAATAAGTCTGCGAAGATCTCGAAGAATTCACTACTGATTTTCCAGAGTTCCAAAGTTGCACCAGTACTAGCTTTGACAAATGCCATGCAAGTACAAGGAAAGGAACGAAAAAGGGTCGTCCAACGATGAGGGATGGAACGGCCTATCGTCAGAGCCGAAAAGGTGGAGGTAAATAATGTTAAAAATAACTGTATGCCAATGTTTAGCTTCATTGTACAACCTGGAGCGTGGGGCTTTAGATACTTTGGTCGCCAGAGGGACTGGATATCGTGTAGTGAAGGGGTTTGTGGTCCACAGTCATAGGCTCTGAATAGGTAATCCTGGGGTACGCACAAACAATCGAGGGCTGACAGCGTTTCGAGAGTCTTTGGTTAATGACCTAATGGGGAAGTTCCATAAGGCAGTAGAATTAAGGGGGTATGTGAGTCGTATGTTCCACAGGTGTATCAACAGCGTGGACTTTGGGTTTATACTTGTTCACCACAGCCACGATGCACCAGGTAATATAGCAAAGGTATTGGAATTACCGCATAGTAAAGAAATCAGCCAGGTAGTATACGTGGAGGGCGTAGTCTGATTCCTTTTCTTCATACCGGAAGAGGCGATCCTCGTCTCTCGGAGATGCAGCCAGGTCGCTCTGACAGAAGCCACACACCAAATGAACTGCTCAGGCTACATATAGTGGCGTGCGATGATTGCGGATCGAACCAGCCTAAGTCGTAGTATTCTGTCTGCGTTGCTGCTCAATGAAAGCAATGAAAGCTATAGACAGGCAATGGGTTTTCCACATGAGCACTTACCTGAAGATAAAGAATGTAAAACAGTAGTAGCAGAAAGTAGTCTGGCTAAGCTAAACGTATTCATGACTCACAATCCTGAAGCCCAGTTAGTTTTCTTCCGGTCTCCTGTTTTGCAAGGTATATGAAAGAGCTGCAACCATCTAGTTAGAGCGACAAAGTTAGATAGGGACCGTATTTCCCAGCGGATGCGGGGCATGGTTTTTTCAAAAGGCGAGCCTGCCTTCGAAAGAAACCAAAAATTGGCATCTTAAGGCGGCACTTCCACCTAGGTCAAGCTTATTACGGATATGTGAAAGAATTGTGAGGTGGGTGGTATCTTTGAGGGAAGATTTGCAGGGTGGATTGGTTAAGTGCTAAACGTCTCTATGCAAGTTGTGTATTGTGGCACATTGGCTGAAACAGTTGCTTACCAAGCTAACTGTATTTGTCGGGAGAGTTCTCAATCGCCACCTGCAAACTGTGAGGATTGTCGTTATCCTGTTTGTGTAACGCGAGTGGCCAGTAACTGACAACAGGGGGTCCTCCTGCTAGGGTTACCGGTGGCAGTGTTCCACACTGCAATTTTTCGTTCAGCTGTCATTAGTTTTTGCCTTTCGCTCACCTGTTGCACGTTTCTCGTGCCACGTACGTCAACCTCTCTTGGCTAGCCGATAACTGATGGTCAATGGATTGTCGGATGCCCACCCTAGCCGGTAGTGACACAGTCATCTCCTAAGCTTCTACGCCCACAACCACCAACAAGGCCCAGAAACTGCGGTAAAGTGAGGATACAGCCGCCGAATTGGCAAGTCTTGGGGAGGATGACAGCAAAGCGGCTAAAGCCCAACTAAGGTGATTACCAGACTTTACTGGCCTGTAGCCAAAAGTCAGACTGGGCTACCAGCACCCCGAAAAAGAAGACGTAGAACGAATAACACACCGGTTAGATATCGCCACTATGTTTGACTAAGAGAAAAAGACCAGAAAAATATTAGAAGAACGTCCGAAAACTTCGAGTACGGTGGAAGACTATGTGCTACGGCCAGAACCACCAAAAATTGATTTAACCACAAAACGGGGAACAAAATCTAAAATAGAAACAATGGTAGAGGTTAGGTTCACGGACGGAGACGATACACGGGTTATAAAATCCCCATGCAGAGTATCCAGTTCTGCCAACATCGGACAACTACGGCCAACAACTTCCGATTAACAAACAAGAAGAGGAAACTGGACAGACCGCCGTCTCCAGTCAGGGAGGACGTTCGCAGCTTTCGCCGACAAGGGGATCCAAAGATCGCCCTGGACGAGGACGTTCGGCGGATTCAATACCAAAGGCTTGGCCGATAGGCTCAATACCAATGCGCAATCTTCATGAATGAGGAGGAGTAAAAGTGTGTATTGTCCAGCGAGATAAAAGCTAGTATAAGAGATGGACAACTGCCCTATTCATAGCCAGAACTTTATGATCCCTGCCACATGGGCAATATTATCTTCTTTACTAAATTGTTGTTTGGGAGAATGGATTCGTATACCTATGGGAGGAAGATAGGCCGTATATATGCATATATATACGTATTCTTAGGTAGGCATCCATGAGAAGATAACAGGCATTTGAGAGCCCTGTGAGAATGACGGATAAGATGTTAGTCGAGCAAACCCTGGCATGTTAGTTTTGGGCAAACGATCAGTAGCCGAGCAGAGTGCTCAAGCTGTTTGCTCTGTAGGCAGCTCAGTACCTCGCGTGTGACTGTAAGATACTCCCTGAAGATGAAACCCGGTAACTCAAGTCGCAGTGTAGGCTACTTTTAGACTGTTGTAGGCCTGGGGCCCAAACCGATTAAATTCACGGAGAGTGGTTATCATTTGGAAAGCAGACTTATAAGTCTGCAGTTATGACCACAGAAGTCTATTTATAGACGTCCAGGCCGGCCGTTATTATCATAAGTGGGCTTGACCTCTTCGCCCCAGCGAAAAGTCGCCTAGATTTGAGGCAGATAATCATGTAAGCCATGAAGCAGTGGCCCTTTAAGTGTACTAATATTACCACAAGGGAAAAGTTCAATATATATTCGGGAATTTTCGGTGGACCAGGAAGGAATTTCTCTGGCACTCGCTGTTTTATTGAAGGTAAAGCACAATACACATGTGAGCGATGAACCACATTTTCGTAGACGTGCTAATACTTTCACCCAGATCACAAATGTGGCCCCGTGTTGACGGGCAACATTTACGAAATGAATGAAAATATTAGCACGTACACGAAGTTTTTGGTGGATCATTTTACATATTTCCGTATTGCGCGATGGATTCACTTTCTAAAAGAGACCCAGTTGGCGATACAAATAGACATCATAATAGATATCTAAGAAAATATCCGAGGACCAAAATGATGAGTTTTTGGGAGACATTCAAAGCTTTTGAGCAATAATCGTTGTCTGCTATTTTTCTTCTTCCACGGGGGTCCTAATTTCCTAACAAGGTTCAACACTTTGGCAGATGTGATCGGAAACCGTGGCAGACTAATTTCGTTCTTTTCCCCCTTCGTAATTAGAGGGGCCATGTCCTCGGCGACCTTGCACACTGGCGCGCGTTTAAGTACCATTAAGGTAGTTTCATTTATCTCTACCTTTGAACTGATGGAGACTAAAAATACGGGCCTCAGTATAGCCCGGCTGAGGCTGTTGGACTGCTATATGTGAAACAGTTGGAACGCATTGATCGGTGCCCATAGAAAATGAGATTGACGTGGAACGTTAAAGCGCGTTTTTGTTTGAGTGTGTGGTATGAGAGTATATAAGCTTTGTGATCAAGATCATCACTGCAGCTAGCCGTAGTAGCATCCGATGATGCGGGTGCCACTCTGGTCAAGGATTCTGGAACGTTCGCCCGTTTGGTCCGTGAAGTAGGCAAGAGTCTTCCAGACTTTGACAGTGATTTTCGGGGCTTTCAACCTTGCCCGTTGGCAGTTACCGTGATTTGTATCTTCGCAGTTATCGTGGACTGTACGAATAACCACAACAGGCATCAGTTATCGCGTGTGTTCGAATGCTGCGCCAAAAATGCTTCCCCTCGTATGTTTAAATTATACTCCGTTGAACTGTACCATAATTCGAAATAGCACTCGGAGTAGTCGTTCTGCACAAATACTCCAGGAAAGTCATCACCAGTCGTCACATCCGTAACGGTTTGAATGAAGTTCCCATCTTCTTATGTTCAAACCTCGGTTATGAGGCAATCTTTGAGACCTTCGAACTTGTAATGTTAAGTCGGTACTAGAAGCACTGAAATTGTTCTCCTCCGCGAGTGACTCAGAAAAGTCAGAATGTGGACGCTCAGGAGTAGCATCGGAAATGAGCATGTTAAAATCAGTTGGGTCTAAGCGCCTATGACGTACAGAAACATCATTTGAATCAAAGATCTTACATGCTCTTGTACCCATCCGACTAGGGATAATATCACCAGAAGGTATCTGTTCGTTTCTCCCGTGATAATTTATCTCAGCTGATTCCAAGCTGAGCACTTCTGTGCGCTGTGCTCAGTTTTTAAGCTGCTCGGCTGGATTGTCTCCGGTAGTCGAATAGGCGAGTTACGGCACTACGTTAGAAGACTGTCAATGCTCCTGTTGAGTCCGTCGAGTGCACCGACACGTCTAGACGCAATTAATCGCTTCAAGGCAAGAACAAAGTTTTCGGCTGCACTTTTCGGATCGTGGGAGTAAAAGCGGAGTAGAAACTGTCACAGACCAACGATTTCGTCTGGTCATTCACCTTCGTAGAAGCAAAATGGCTTCCCTTATGGGAAACTAAAGCACACGAAACACTTTTTTGGCTGAAAGTCTTACACAGAGCCGTAATAATGCAATACGCATTGAGACAAGTGACGGAATTTACCTCCGGTCATCGGAAATGGGAATGATTATTAGTTAGAGCATGATACCTGTCTAACAGTCGACAACTATAATCAGAGAGACCACTTTGCCCGGGCTCTGCGGAAATGGGCAACTGGGTCCATTTTGGCGGTTGAGCGTGAGGTTTACGGATCCGGTCACGAAAAGCTTTAGCAACAGGGCATAAATTGTCGTTCAAATCTGAGGAGCGACGAGTGAGAAAGGCAGGAGATTTCACTTTTGCAGTGCCCGGGTGACTGGAGCGAAAACTTTCCAAAACGGTAGCCCGCAATGTAGAAGGTACCGTGATTCGGTCGTTACAACAAAACTCACCATCAAAAGTCATTGAAACTTCTCTTCCATTATAAAATTTGGGAAACCGATGTCGAATATCTGGTCGTCATTCTTGCCGAACATAAGAAGCGATAACATGGTAGCCCTTCCTCGTTTCAGAAACTAGGTCTGGCTGGTTAGCAGGTAGTGGGAGCTTTGGCAAAAGGTCACCAGTAGAGGGTTCCTTGGAAATGGCACAGCGGGAGAAGTAGAGGCATATGGAATAATTTGTACTTTGCAGTGCTGAATGTCATAGGAGCAGTCTGAAGAAAAAATATTTCAGCGCTGGACCATAGCTGCCATTGATTTAGCCAACGACTTATGTGGGTCAAAGAAAACTTCAGTGCTTCGTGACTAGCGGCAAAGGTGAGATTAGTGTCAAACAGGTACTCGTTCAGACGGGTAAGGGCCCAGTAAACGGCCCATAACTAACTTTACTCTTATGAACGTCCGTGTTCATTTGCACCGAGTCGGCTACAACTGTACAAAACTGGATGATTGTATCGTTTTTACAGGGTACCGATACCAGTAGGAGACTCACGAGTAATAACAAACGAAAATGTATGATTGAGAAAGGTGTGAAGTAGAGCATCCTTCGACGAGAACGTTATCAAACATTACGGACATTGTTCGTGCACTGAAGTTCATTGAGGCTCGTGTTGGGAGCATATGCTGAACAAGAGTGCGGCCATAGTGACGAAATTTGGAATAAGTCGAGAGCTACACTGAAGGAAACCCAGTGGAGGTAGTAGCTCAACAAGTAGTTCGAAAGGGGGGGGGCTTTCGGCAACGGAGCAAAAGGGTTGGGGTCAGGGCGGAAACCATGAGCATCAGACAAATAACCAAGACAGGTGATCACACCAGTGGATAAGACACATTCTTCTGGGTTGCTGGTTACAAAGCTTTTCAGAAGTCTATCCTGCGAGAGACGCAGACGGTCACCATGCACATGTTTGGAGGGAGAGTGTTAAATAACATCACTCGTTAGACAAAAGCACCCTCCAGATCAGGAATCAGAGAACCGGTGGTGTCTTGGAAATTAGCGGGGAAAAAGCTAAGACCAGAAAGCAGAAATTAATACTGATACAAACCAAGCAGCGTATTAGTGGTGGTCAGCTCACGGGACTGCTCGTCAGGTGGAATCTGTAAAAATTCATCGTTTAGGTCAATTTTAGAAAGGTACTTAAGACCACATAATTGATGGAGATGGTCCACAGGTTCAAAGGAGGCACAGCTGGACCATGGTAGCAACTAATTTAGGGTAAAACGGTAATTACCACAGATTTTGGCAGTTTGGTCATCACTGCTGAGGGGAGTCACAGTCGACGTGGACCCTGTCGAAGAAAGCATCGATGGCAATGCTTTTTGAAAGCCAAATCGTTTAATACGTTTTCCAGGGGCTCACGAGACCCTGAGGGAACAATGCGGAGCTTCAAAAAATGACAGCGTCGATGACCCCGGGTGGCGATGAATCTATTTTGATACCACCAGAATCTTTAGAACAATTAGGTATCAAAAGCCAAATTTACGATGTTTGAGAGCCCGCCAGGAAGTTCAATGGAATGCATGTGCCGTGCATGCCGTTATAATCAATGATGGGACCGTCCCTGTCAGTTAAAAAAGGAAAATTAGAGGTATCATTTTGTTCGTCGGTAAGAAACCACTTATACCAACAAAGAACAAGTAACGGGCGACCAGTATTGCCTTTCACTGAAAGGATACGGATCGAACCTCTATAAAATGATCAATGTTTTTAAAAACCTTGTGAGGACTAAGTGGATCAACAGTGCTGGAGTCCGTAATGGAAGAATGTCGAAAAGGATGAATAACAATAAACGGAAGAGGAATAAGAACTAACGAAAGATAGGGCAGGAGATTGAAATTCCGAAGATAAATGACAATCCCCGGACGGATGTGCAGTGAAGTATGCCTTTTTGGTTTTACATGCGGGCTGAATATGACCTGTCTTGCCATACTTGCTACACTTTGCAACACAAAATCCGCAAGTCAGTCGAGTATGTCTATGATCACAAGAACTGCAAGCATTCCACTTTTTTAGCTGAACTGATCGGGAGTGGGAATTTTGGCCCAGCTGTTGGCTTGGGACAAGGCACTGCACTTGTCTGGATGAGGGATTAGGAGATTACCCCGGATCTTTCGCGCTGAGTGAAACTGAAGTTCCGTTATAAACAGTGCGACGTACATCTTGGTGTTGCTCACAGAGACATTCGGCGGACTGGAAAGCAAGTTCGTCGGGGAGAAGTCTTTGTTGCAACTCCGGATAGTTGATAACTCTATTTAGTCTGTCTCTCGACTGCACCTCAAGGTGACCGCCAACACTGAATTGAGTGGCATGTGTCTGCAATTGCAACTTAAAATACTTCACTGATTGATTGGCTCCCTGCATCAATAACTGGAATTTTGCTCCTCCAGCAGCCTCAAAAATCACTAAGTAAAAATTCCGCAGGAGCAACGAAATCCGAGATTCGTAAGGCAGAGGCAGAGAAAAACTCGGAGAGAACAGACGTTTCACAAGAGAAGGTGAATTTTTTCCAAAATGTTCAGAAATGCGCAGCCCCTTTTCAGAATCCAAGGACTTACTAGCCGAACACCGTGCTTTAAAGCGCTCAATGCAATCCAAAACCTCTGGTTAACCGTGGTGAACATTCAAAGCCTACAGGTTACAGACATCCATGGCAGAAACTGACCGCGGTGCCAGATATCGTATTCCGCACCTGCTCTGGAGAGCTGGTACCATTGGAATGAACATAGTAAACGCGCCAACCCAAAATAAGCGCACTGAAGAAACGAGAGCACCGGTCAAACAGCAACTCAATTCAAAACTGTACTCTGCGCAATAGTAGTGTGCAAGCATTCAAGGGTGTAACAAAACATGACAGGTCATTATCTATAACTATCATTACACATTTAGGTGTCGTTCATAGAGTTTATGGTTAGAAATGATTTGCAGTGGGTAAGGGACGATAACGACGAATCCCGCTATACCAGAAAAAAGTAAAGGTGTTGGGCGAGACGGCAACCAGTGTCGGCATAGTGCTATCAAATGAAATTCGAAGTGGAATTTAGAGTAGCTACGGCAAAACAGGGAGTAAACAATCCAGGTGGCGTCTGATAGTGAACGATTCATTTACTTGCAAGAATCTCGTTGGCGCTAGTAAGTGGGCAAGTTCTCATGAAAGAGTCCTAGGAAGTTGCTTTGATGGATTTGAAGGAATCATTAAAAAGAGATAATTCGCCCCGGTTCATGGTGATTCGCCTGCGTCGAACGTCCCTCGGCTGACAGAAGAGCTTTTTTAAATTCACTACGACTAGTTTGCAAGAATAAATAATGGTTTTCAAAACGTACACCAAGGGTCGTCTTTAACCGCGAAATTTGGAGTTGGCATTTTGAAAATGACAAAGGCATCACCTCTTCACAACATTACAATTATACCGGAGAGGGGCCAAATAGAGAACGATCGTTCTCTCATGTGACCTTAATCAATTTTAAGATAGTTACAACCGCTGAGGAGTCGTGAGATTGTTACAATCCACATGCACTACTTTAGTTCAGTTCTCACAGGAGTGGTGTCTTCGTTCTTTACATCCCCACATGTTTCATCGGTTTTGGTTGCTTTGCACCCTCCCAAAACTTCAACCACTTGTCTTCTGGCTCATGTTTCCACCATTATTCTTACTTGTTAGTTGCAGTCAGCCTAAGAAATACTAATATCATGCACGTACTGTACAAATTTGACCCATTATTATGCTTAATTCTGATACCACATTGATTATATATCACGTTTCGTTTACTGTTGGATACTGAATATTGATCCACCACTGATATTTCCGGGTTGGGGCCCTGGCTAATTTGCGTTGGCGACCATTCCTATTTACCGGCGCTAGCCCATGCGCGTATTTTGATTGAAGCGCTTGACTACCACTACATTATTTGGCAAATCCAAGCGAAACTGATATTCGGAGCATGCGTGATGGTTCTTTGATAATTGGATCCAATACTCTTTCAAAACTAAACGTACAAGGGACAGGAAGCCAGGTTCTGCTGGATATTTGACTTCTGAGCTCCTTTCCTCTCACTTTATTTCCATTGAATTATAATAGCTTCGTTTTTTCTTTTGTGGTTTACTTTGCACTGACACTCGTAAATCTTTCAAACATGATGGGTTTGCCGTCTGATGGTAAAGCTGCTGTCAGTACGACTCGATATCGTTCGAGTCAGTCTTTACTGGAGCCATCAAGTGGGAGTGCAGACATCTTGATCACTCAAGTTAAGTGCGACTGGAATCAGAAAAGGTACAACTAGGAATGAAGGCAGCTGAATATCGTGATGGAGGGAACCAGCTACTAAACGTTTCGATTAGTCTTTTGTCCCTATGCTCATATTTGACGAATGATTTGCACGTGTGAATCGCTGCGGTCCTCCACCAGAGTTTCCTCTGGCTTCAACCTGCGCAAGCGTGGTTTACTTTTTGGTCTCAAAGTGTACACTCATGCTCCGCTCCGACGACGAGCAAGCGCGAGACTGCCTCTGTCCCATTGGACGGGCCAGGGATGCGCCTGCCGCTCCAAGTCAGGCAGTACCGCGCATAGGAAACGACAGGATCTCACCTCAGCCCAGGCAAGCCGAACCTCCACTTTCACTGGGCCCTTAGAGTTCATAAAGCCCAGCGACTCATGCGCAAATTACTTTCCTTGGTCCGCAGTTGAAATATCGTGGTTGATGGAAGTTCTTTATCTGTTACTCTTATGTTTTTTACTGAGTTTAGACTACTGCTGCCCACTGTACTCTAGGTGATACTGTTCTGTAGTCGTCATCTTTTTTCCGACCGAAGCATTTACATTTTTCTTCCTTGGTCGTGCTTTCTTCTCGATACAACTGTGGACATTCCGTACTGTAGTGAATCGCAGTGACTCAAGGCAGTTTTTTATTGCGGTTTGGTTTCACTTTCCCTTCAGGTTGACGGACTGTAGACGTTGAGCTTTCTCACTCTGAATTTTCTGGCTGCACGCCCAGAAGGTTATTTTGGGCCTGATTTTGCATAGGGAATTCACTCCATTTGCTCAGACTGAAGGATAGATGCTTTCTTTTTTCTGACAACTGCTCTCTTTGTGCAAATTTTGTCCTGATTTTTGACTGCCTTTGGGCCAGATAGTGACTAAGGCTCGCTTTAGAAGTTATGAATAATTGGTAACTATATTTTAGCTCACAAATGGTATCTTAGAATTTGCGGAGCAGTCTTGTTTTGATTTGGGATCCGGATCGACTTAGACTACGCGTTGCTTTGAAGTTCAGATGCGCTATCCGGAAGAGTTAAAAAAATTTATTCGGTAGATTGATCGGCGATATGTTGGGTGGACTTCCTCTTGACCCAGATTCAAACGTTTTGGTTGACACGGTACTGTTATGTGCCAAAAATATGGGGTATGAAAAAGCAACGCCATATGGATGAGACTGGACATGGATCAGAACAGGACGCTCGGGAGATGTGGCAAGTTACTGAGCTTGGTTGTTCTGCTCATAGCTTCAGGGCTGAGGTTCGAGTTCGCTTAATAATAAATCGGAAGTTAGTATTTCAGTGATTGAGCTTAGGGAAAGCCACCTAAGAGAGAGAATGGAACAGAAAATCCAAGAGTTGAGGAAATGCGCATGCCAGCTATAAGCCGTTTGTCAAAAGTTAAAGAACAGCAAAACAGGCAAAGGATAGTTTGTCCGTGTGCTCTTTGGAATCAGTGGAAATGAAGGAAAGAGTCTGCCGGTGCTTTGATAACCAGGTAAAACAAAGTGCATAATCCGCGGAATATCATAGCTTGGATAAGGAAGTCGAGTTGGGTTAGAGAAAAGAGTACAGTGCGGAAAGAGAGGGCGCAGTTCAGAAAGTCTCTTTTAGAATAGACATACCTGCAGTCGATCTCCTAACCCTTGACTGGAGGCTTACAGTGTACCAGAAATTTATCCGACAGTTCTTTACTCATGCAGGCTCAAAACCAATACGACAGGTAAAGTTTTTAACATTTGTGGCCTAAGTGCAACGGTAGGGCGAGGGAAGCCATAGAAGAGTGCTTAGTGCCCCCAGCGGAGGCAAAATATGGAGGAGCTTGTGAAATAACAGAAGAATATTTGAATACCGCTTCAAGTGACCCAGGCTCTGTTAGATGGGTTTCAAGGAGGGATAAGCACCGGTTGTAAAGAACGAATACTGAAAATCCTTCTAAATGTTCAACGTGCTTTGTGAATTTGACTATATTTAACATTATCTTGGAAAGATCGCTCATACACCACACATTTTCACGTTTGTTTATCCATGTGAGACATTTGAATTTGGCCTTGAACCGTTTCTGACTGTCGTGCTTGAGCCACGGGGCTTTGGACCTTTGGGTTTTACTGTGAAGCCTATTTGGCCGCATACTTGAGGTTCGTATATATTTGTATCCTTTGTGCATTTCAATTTAGTAACGTAGAAGCTACGAATCAATCTTGTTCTGGTTTTGGGATTCGTTTGAGTTGGCTACGCGTTGCTCGATTTGCGAGATTTGACTTACAGTACTCAAGTGGAACCTGGACAAGAAAACTCATTGGAAATGCCCAGACGAGGAAGCAGTTACCTTTTGAGACAACAGAAAATAACTCGGCAAGTTTCTGGGGATGGTTCCGGTGTTATCGATTCTCTAGATAATGCTAAGTTTACTAGCTCTGTCAGTGCCAGGTCATATATCTCTAACCGCGATGCGTTTGACGATATTAGTACTTATAGAATGAGAGTAATAGAATTAGAAAACGAGCTGCGGTTAGCCAGAAAGGAAGCAGAGCCCCTTACACAAGGAACTGGTCTCAGAGGGCCAGCAAAGAGTCCATGTAGTTCACAATGTCAACATCGAAAAGGCACTGTGATCGACGAATATAAACCCTTGAGACAGCCTGAAACTACCGAGGTTTTGGCTCTTGACCTGCCGAGAGTGGAGCTGTCCCACTTCGACGGGCACCCCGACCAATACTGTATATTCATGAAACAATTCGAAAAATTTTTTGAGTGCAAAGTTGCAGATCCTGGTCAAAGGTTTTTGTATTTATTACATTACTGTCGTGGGAGAGCCAAAAGTGCTATCGAAGGCTGCGCGATGCTTGATCCACCGATGGGGTACATCAGGGCGCGCAGAATCCTGAAAGATTTGTTTGGACAACCATTCAAGGTGGCTAGAAGCCTAATTGATAGTGTTTCATTGGAGGCGAAAAGGACTGAGGGAAAGGCTGAATCACTGTCGAGTTTGGTGATAAAAATGCAGAATTGCAGTATAGCACTGGAGCACTTAGGATACCAGTCTGATCTGAATGCATTGCACACACTGGGATGCATTGTCCGATGTCTATCTATTGATTTACAGAGCCGATGGGCAGAGGAAGCTGAAAAAATAAATATGCTTGAGCGGGAATCTACGTTCAACGATTTGACGGAGTTCATAGGTCGTCAATCCCGTATCGCCAACAGTCGATTTGGACAAATCGTACGCGAAAGTTGCAGACTGGCGCGAAGGGAACCAACATCTCAAATTGTGGAGAAGGACTGTAACCAAACCCAGTCTTTGGCTAACACGCACATGATAAGTCAAGAACCCGAGAGGTCAGCTGAATGCAAGCTATGCAACTCCCTGCATCGGTTACCAGATTGTCCGACCTTTCATGGGATGAGTGTACCCGATCGGTGGTGCGCAGTAGAAAGGATTGGCTCATGCTTTATGTGTTTGAACAACTCTCATCGAGCCTCTGAATGCAGCTTAAGAGTGAAATGCAACCAAGACGGATGCTTGGGTAATCATCACTCGTTACTGCATGGCCTTCTCAACAATAGACCTATTCAGCCAGATGAACCCAAAATTGTCTGTTCAACGGGACATAATGATTTCAAACCGGCAAGATTAGGCATCGTACCTGTCGGTATCGTGACACCTAAAGGACTGAAGAGGGTCAATGCATTTTTGGACACGGGGTCGGATACCTCGCTGATTACTCGCGAGCTTGTAGAAAGCTGTGAACTAGTAGGCGAGCCTACCTCGCTCACTATCAGCACGATTGCAGGGGGTCATGTTAGCAATTCTAAGAGGCTGACCCTGCAGTTAACGTCTTTATCTGATGAGGGGACCGTAGAAATTCCGGAAGCTTTTGCAATAGACAGCTTGCCAATTAGACCACTCAACTCTGTTAGATCGATCGCCAAGAGATGGTCTCATCTCAGGGACATAGAGTTCGAAGAAGTTTCTAGCCCCCACGTCGACATACTAATTGGATGCAATGTACCAGAGGCTCACTGGGTGCTTGAACAGAGCATAAGCAATCGAAAAGAACCATTCGCTACGCAAACGATACCAGGCTGGACACTTCTCGGACCCCTGACGAGCGAACTTCAACAATCGGCATCAATATATTGCTCAAATGTTGCTGAGAGAAGTGCCTCTGTAGAACACGATCAGCCTTTCGATATTGAATCCAACGGTCCATCTCAGGAAAGCGAAGTTCACTCAAAGGATCAGTCGGTGCTTTCGATGGCGAATTCAAAGACGGGACGTCACAGTGGGCAACATGAAGTTGCTATACCCAAGAGACCACCGTCAAGTCACCTATCGAGAAAAGGAAAAGTTGCCCGGAGGCTTTTGAAATATCTCAAAAAAGGACACCAGCAGGTCACCCAAAGCAGCTTGAAATTTGCCGACCCAGTGACAGTGTACGGTACCTGGGTGGAACTGCATGGCCGGCGGCGAAACAAAGTACCCTTTGCCAAAACAAAAATTGCTGAGCTGAAGTCAGTATCCCTAAACGAGCTCAAAACGGCTGCACTGGTATTGGGTTTTAAGGTAGCACGAATGCTAAAAGAGAACTGCACCACCGCCGAACTGAGCCTTGCCTATTGGACAGATCCTACAGTTGTGTTACATTACAGGAAACGGAAGAAACGAAGAACGTGTTCGAGACATCAGAGAGTTAATCCACTCGTAGCAGGAAACAGCGAGGAAAATGTTGATGATTCAAGCTCGAAACCACATACAAAAGACAAAGTAGCTCGCAGATCGCCTCGCTCCGAGTTACTCAGCACTTTATTGCATTTCATGCCCTACAACTAATCAACTGGACCCATTTTTTCTGAAAGGTTGTAAATGTACTTAGTTCCAGTTTCTATCTAGCGTGCACATAGGCGAAGAGGAGAAATTCACCAGTATTTCACTTGAACAGTTCAGGTGAGGCATACTAGCTGCGAGCACATTGTGAAACTATTATTATCTTTAAAGAAGAACATTTATTTACATTTTATACAATATTGATTGTCACATATTTTGTGCACAGAAAAACTTTGAAATACTCTGATAGATGCCAGTATTCGATCAATCTCCGTGTTCATGTGTATTTCGATACTGTCCGCCGTACACTTGTTTTCGAAATTTATTCATAATCAGAAACCGGTTTTCATTTCGTTCGGAAGATTTGGTGCGTTAATTTTATGTAATTCCACTGGTTCGTGACCTGTCAGTTTTACGCGATATCTCATTAGGCGTTGCACCTGCGTTCAACTTCTGCGCTCATGCTTGTAAACAAAATTAGTCTAACCAGTTGCTGCAATGGGTTACTGCTTGTGATGCTTAGACTTATTTCGTGCGGCGAAACACTTCACTCTGCGAAGCCTTCATCTTCATCGTGCGTCTGACTATATGCGCCGGTCTCCTGATGAATATGTCAATCTCAAGTTGTGCAGCGGGATTTGGAATTGATTCCTTATGGATTGTGCGATGATGACCACGGCAAAAACCTGTTTCATGTTCAGATAACACAGGAAGTTAGTATCCACAGGCACTGACAATAAGTTAAATGTAGGTAGGGTGAGAATCATGACCCCTTCCTGAACCTTAGACAACCATTTTCGCGGAAGGATTTTGGCCGGCGGTGTGAAGAACGAATACTGAAAATCCTTCTAAATGTTCAACGTGCTTTGTGAATTTGACTATATTTAACATTATCTTGGAAAGATCGCTCATACACCACACATTTTCACGTTTGTTTATCCATGTGAGACATTTGAATTTGGCCTTGAACCGTTTCTGACTGTCGTGCTTGAGCCACGGGGCTTTGGACCTTTGGGTTTTACTGTGAAGCCTATTTGGCCGCATACTTGAGGTTCGTATATATTTGTATCCTTTGTGCATTTCAATTTAGTAACGTAGAAGCTACGAATCAATCTTGTTCTGGTTTTGGGATTCGTTTGAGTTGGCTACGCGTTGCTCGATTTGCGAGATTTGACTTACAGTACTCAAGTGGAACCTGGACAAGAAAACTCATTGGAAATGCCCAGACGAGGAAGCAGTTACCTTTTGAGACAACAGAAAATAACTCGGCAAGTTTCTGGGGATGGTTCCGGTGTTATCGATTCTCTAGATAATGCTAAGTTTACTAGCTCTGTCAGTGCCAGGTCATATATCTCTAACCGCGATGCGTTTGACGATATTAGTACTTATAGAATGAGAGTAATAGAATTAGAAAACGAGCTGCGGTTAGCCAGAAAGGAAGCAGAGCCCCTTACACAAGGAACTGGTCTCAGAGGGCCAGCAAAGAGTCCATGTAGTTCACAATGTCAACATCGAAAAGGCACTGTGATCGACGAATATAAACCCTTGAGACAGCCTGAAACTACCGAGGTTTTGGCTCTTGACCTGCCGAGAGTGGAGCTGTCCCACTTCGACGGGCACCCCGACCAATACTGTATATTCATGAAACAATTCGAAAAATTTTTTGAGTGCAAAGTTGCAGATCCTGGTCAAAGGTTTTTGTATTTATTACATTACTGTCGTGGGAGAGCCAAAAGTGCTATCGAAGGCTGCGCGATGCTTGATCCACCGATGGGGTACATCAGGGCGCGCAGAATCCTGAAAGATTTGTTTGGACAACCATTCAAGGTGGCTAGAAGCCTAATTGATAGTGTTTCATTGGAGGCGAAAAGGACTGAGGGAAAGGCTGAATCACTGTCGAGTTTGGTGATAAAAATGCAGAATTGCAGTATAGCACTGGAGCACTTAGGATACCAGTCTGATCTGAATGCATTGCACACACTGGGATGCATTGTCCGATGTCTATCTATTGATTTACAGAGCCGATGGGCAGAGGAAGCTGAAAAAATAAATATGCTTGAGCGGGAATCTACGTTCAACGATTTGACGGAGTTCATAGGTCGTCAATCCCGTATCGCCAACAGTCGATTTGGACAAATCGTACGCGAAAGTTGCAGACTGGCGCGAAGGGAACCAACATCTCAAATTGTGGAGAAGGACTGTAACCAAACCCAGTCTTTGGCTAACACGCACATGATAAGTCAAGAACCCGAGAGGTCAGCTGAATGCAAGCTATGCAACTCCCTGCATCGGTTACCAGATTGTCCGACCTTTCATGGGATGAGTGTACCCGATCGGTGGTGCGCAGTAGAAAGGATTGGCTCATGCTTTATGTGTTTGAACAACTCTCATCGAGCCTCTGAATGCAGCTTAAGAGTGAAATGCAACCAAGACGGATGCTTGGGTAATCATCACTCGTTACTGCATGGCCTTCTCAACAATAGACCTATTCAGCCAGATGAACCCAAAATTGTCTGTTCAACGGGACATAATGATTTCAAACCGGCAAGATTAGGCATCGTACCTGTCGGTATCGTGACACCTAAAGGACTGAAGAGGGTCAATGCATTTTTGGACACGGGGTCGGATACCTCGCTGATTACTCGCGAGCTTGTAGAAAGCTGTGAACTAGTAGGCGAGCCTACCTCGCTCACTATCAGCACGATTGCAGGGGGTCATGTTAGCAATTCTAAGAGGCTGACCCTGCAGTTAACGTCTTTATCTGATGAGGGGACCGTAGAAATTCCGGAAGCTTTTGCAATAGACAGCTTGCCAATTAGACCACTCAACTCTGTTAGATCGATCGCCAAGAGATGGTCTCATCTCAGGGACATAGAGTTCGAAGAAGTTTCTAGCCCCCACGTCGACATACTAATTGGATGCAATGTACCAGAGGCTCACTGGGTGCTTGAACAGAGCATAAGCAATCGAAAAGAACCATTCGCTACGCAAACGATACTAGGCTGGACACT
The DNA here is from genome assembly GCA_948099385.1 of Fasciola hepatica. Classification (NCBI taxonomy): domain Eukaryota; kingdom Metazoa; phylum Platyhelminthes; class Trematoda; order Plagiorchiida; family Fasciolidae; genus Fasciola; species Fasciola hepatica. The sequence goes on from CANUEZ040000019.1 coordinate 14,476,949, forward strand.
TCTCGGACCCCTGACGAGCGAACTTCAACAATCGGCATCAATATATTGCTCAAATGTTGCTGAGAGAAGTGCCTCTGTAGAACACGATCAGCCTTTCGATATTGAATCCAACGGTCCATCTCAGGAAAGCGAAGTTCACTCAAAGGATCAGTCGGTGCTTTCGATGGCGAATTCAAAGACGGGACGTCACAGTGGGCAACATGAAGTTGCTATACCCAAGAGACCACCGTCAAGTCACCTATCGAGAAAAGGAAAAGTTGCCCGGAGGCTTTTGAAATATCTCAAAAAAGGACACCAGCAGGTCACCCAAAGCAGCTTGAAATTTGCCGACCCAGTGACAGTGTACGGTACCTGGGTGGAACTGCATGGCCGGCGGCGAAACAAAGTACCCTTTGCCAAAACAAAAATTGCTGAGCTGAAGTCAGTATCCCTAAACGAGCTCAAAACGGCTGCACTGGTATTGGGTTTTAAGGTAGCACGAATGCTAAAAGAGAACTGCACCACCGCCGAACTGAGCCTTGCCTATTGGACAGATCCTACAGTTGTGTTACATTACAGGAAACGGAAGAAACGAAGAACGTGTTCGAGACATCAGAGAGTTAATCCACTCGTAGCAGGAAACAGCGAGGAAAATGTTGATGATTCAAGCTCGAAACCACATACAAAAGACAAAGTAGCTCGCAGATCGCCTCGCTCCGAGTTACTCAGCACTTTATTGCATTTCATGCCCTACAACTAATCAACTGGACCCATTTTTTCTGAAAGGTTGTAAATGTACTTAGTTCCAGTTTCTATCTAGCGTGCACATAGGCGAAGAGGAGAAATTCACCAGTATTTCACTTGAACAGTTCAGGTGAGGCATACTAGCTGCGAGCACATTGTGAAACTATTATTATCTTTAAAGAAGAACATTTATTTACATTTTATACAATATTGATTGTCACATATTTTGTGCACAGAAAAACTTTGAAATACTCTGATAGATGCCAGTATTCGATCAATCTCCGTGTTCATGTGTATTTCGATACTGTCCGCCGTACACTTGTTTTCGAAATTTATTCATAATCAGAAACCGGTTTTCATTTCGTTCGGAAGATTTGGTGCGTTAATTTTATGTAATTCCATTGGTTCGTGACCTGTCAGTTTTACGCGATATCTCATTAGGCGTTGCACCTGCGTTCAACTTCTGCGCTCATGCTTGTAAACAAAATTAGTCTAACCAGTTGCTGCAATGGGTTACTGCTTGTGATGCTTAGACTTATTTCGTGCGGCGAAACACTTCACTCTGCGAAGCCTTCATCTTCATCGTGCGTCTGACTATATGCGCCGGTCTCCTGATGAATATGTCAATCTCAAGTTGTGCAGCGGGATTTGGAATTGATTCCTTATGGATTGTGCGATGATGACCACGGCAAAAACCTGTTTCATGTTCAGATAACACAGGAAGTTAGTATCCACAGGCACTGACAATAAGTTAAATGTAGGTAGGGTGAGAATCATGACCCCTTCCTGAACCTTAGACAACCATTTTCGCGGAAGGATTTTGGCCGGCGGTGTGAAGAACGAATACTGAAAATCCTTCTAAATGTTCAACGTGCTTTGTGAATTTGACTATATTTAACATTATCTTGGAAAGATCGCTCATACACCACACATTTTCACGTTTGTTTATCCATGTGAGACATTTGAATTTGGCCTTGAACCGTTTCTGACTGTCGTGCTTGAGCCACGGGGCTTTGGACCTTTGGGTTTTACTGTGAAGCCTATTTGGCCGCATACTTGAGGTTCGTATATATTTGTATCCTTTGTGCATTTCAATTTAGTAACGTAGAAGCTACGAATCAATCTTGTTCTGGTTTTGGGATTCGTTTGAATTGGCTACGCGTTGCTCGATTTGCGAGATTTGACTTACACCGGTCAAGTAGACGCCAACGTGATTTCGGTCCTGGCCTCTCGTTTAGGGAGCTGCAGTATAGCTTTTGAGGACAAGGAGCACACAGCCAACCTAAACTCCTTAGTAGCTCTCCTGAAAATAGTGGAACGCCTGCGGTATGCCTCGCAGTGGAGTTGGGCTAAGACTGGGGATAGGATAACCTAAGTCGGCAGAGAGTCTATGTCCGGGGACTTGACGGAATTCGTGTCATCCATGGCCAGATTAAGTCGCAGTCTCTTTGGGCAGTCTGCGGAAAGAATCCCTGGGCTGACTTCTTCCTGACCATCACTCGTAATTTTGGCCGAGTCAACAGACAGCGCCATGCGAAGGGCCCTGAAGACTTAGCGTAGAGTAGGAGCTTTCCCCAAATTGGAAAACCGAGGGATTGCTGAGGGTAAGTCAGTGACGGTAGAGTGAAGCATTCAATGAAGGGGGCCAGTTTTGGGTGGGGAGATTTGTTTGACAAGCGTTCACAGGGCCAAGGGGAAACTATTCAGGTGCTCCGAACAGACGGTTCAACTCTCGAAAATGAGTTGTGCAAATTAGAAAACCTCATCACCCGAGTGATGTTACGGAAGTAATAACTGCAGCAATTTGACTATTTGTTGAACTTTTACATCCGGAAATACTTGGGCTGAATCCAAGTGCTAGCAAGTCACTCCAGAGCTGCAAGACATCTTGCGTCTTTGTCAGTTCGATGAGCATGTCGGGCGACGTGTGCTTGATGGGCAGAGTTTGATTTGCCTTATTAGTTAATGTCAGCAATGCCTAGGGGGGCCACAGAAGGATGATTGTTGGCCCCTGCGGGAGAAGGTTATCCACTGACTAGAAGGTTATTAGAGGGGTTGCTCGGGTCTCAACCCTTCATTTTTGGGTCCTCGATGTATCCGGTCACAGGCCCAGAAGAGATGCCTTGGAGTTCAAACCATTTTTTTTCTGCTTATCAGTTAATTGATAATGCTAATGCACTTATTCAGCTGGGATATGCTCCAGGCTTGAAAACTATTGCGATCACAGAGGATTTAATAAGCCATTGCGAATAATGGCCGTGGAGCAAGTTAGGAGAGCAGGAGAAATTTACTGCAGCCCCAGGAATCCTAATTTACAAGATCTGAAAAAATCTCTGAACTTTCATTCTCCACTACTGCGAAAACCTTACGGCTACCTGTTGGACAAATCGTAAACCGAGTGCAGATAACCTAAAGATATTAAAATTGCTCTGTACAATGTTTCATATGATCGCAGTTGGTGGCATCTTCTGTGAGAAAAGCTGATGTAAGCTTTTTCTTGGGGAACCTCCGGACTTGTGATTACTTTGTATCGAACAGTGTTCGTGGACAATCTCGCGACGAAGGATGCATCAGTCGTTTGTATTTTTGTTATGGTGTCGATAAGGGCTGCCACTGAAAGCTACACAAGGAGAAAAAACTAAACGCTTCCAACATCGGCATCCACTTTAGGAGTTGTAGTTAAATCTCGTCGAAATTTCTCAACCGATTTTGGCACGATATAAAGTGGGTTCTCTAGAAATGTCGAAGAACCCGGGGGATCAGTTTTGACCAACAATTTGATGGGCACCGGGAGTAATACTTAGTTTATCGGAACTGCCATGGTGAAAAATTGCAAGACTGGAGGGTTTGAACAGGGGGTTCTTTTGATTACTTCCATAGATATATGGTTTCGAGTAGATGGACATGTGGTGATAATCATGAAGTCCGTAAATGTCAGTGAAACAGTGGGGGTGAAAGGAGCTTACACAACCTCTTCCACCCTGAACTTTCCGGCCTTTTTACATGAAAAATGCTCCTTGTCGAGGTGGGATTATTTAAAATATATTCCATTCTATCCGTTTCATCACTCGAAGTTTGATATGTAACCAGTGCTAGAAAAGAAGGATGTCCATCGGATATTGGAAAAAGAAGTTGCAGTGAGGGCATCCTATGTACTTATCGTACACCTCTCGATTGGGTTTACCAGGGTCCTTTAGGTAAGCACCTGGGACGTGAACGTCCTGCTATTGCTTCCTGTGTTTTGCTGCATCATTTGGAAAGAATCCCAGAAAGTTCTGTACTAAAGACTTGGTTGGTAATGGTCTACGTGAGAGTAGGTCGTCAATCGCGGAAAAGCGAGCCACAGATATTCCGAAGACTCTGCATTTGAGAAAGGACCGTCCATGCGCCGTCTTACGACGAAAAAGGATATCACAAAATTACGTACAGTGCTTTTGGAGCTCTTAATTATTTACCGTCTTTTAGTGTGGAGTTGAGCCGCAACGAGAAACTTAACGAAGCACCCCGCTGTCAAGGGCCTTTAGGTGGAGAAATGTTATGTGATAACTATTCGAAAAGGTTCAGATAGAAACCCACGCAAGAGTCTTCCTTACCATGCACTGGTGGACCCCGAAGTCGGGAAAGGTTCGTGTAGTTTTTGTTTGAGCAGCTAAGTTCAACATGGAATCAGCAAACGACTATCTGTTGCCTGGTCCAAATTTGTGAGTAACCTGGTATTTGTTTCACTGCGGTTCTGGCAAAGAGAGATCGCTCTTTCTTTCGATACCGGAGAAGTTTTCGCAGGTGTGACTACCAGAAAAAGATCAAGACGCGCTTCGGCTCTCGCAATGCCCTGACAACTGTCCCACTAAAACTTCAGGGGCCTTTTGGTCCACGGTACGCCTTTACGGTTCCGTGTAGTCTCCCTTTGGGCCAGCTGCGCTTTGAAAAGGTAGCAAGCTTTTTGTACGTTATTACCTACAAGAAATCGCACATTTAGTTTTGTAAAATTTCTACGTGCATGGCATTTTGGCTTCAGTGGCTTACTAAGCCAAGTCCGTCGACTTGATTCAAAGGCTTTTAGCTGACCTAAACGTGATGGCTTCAAATTGTCAAAATGACTGACTGATCACAATGAGGTCTTCAAAAGTATTCCCTGTGACACTAGGAGCGGGTTGACCAAACGGGTAGGAGTCAAGTCGCTACCAAAGCAAAGGACTGAGGGCTTTAGAGGAGAGTGAAACTAGATACGCCCGGGTTCCAGCGTGACTGTGTAGGTCCACAGCGGAAACGAAGAACCTTGTTGTCCAGGCTACAAACAATTTTTGGTCCTTTGCCGCGGGCATGACTCTGTGTACTGCCGATAATGCTTCAACACGTGTGCAAGGAAGCAACTGGATCCAATCAGTGGCTGGGATGGGAAGCCGAGGTTAGTTGACAGGGATGCAAGGAAGCTTCCAGCGAAGTAAGAGACTTTTTATTGCCAGGACGGCGGACCCAAGTTATGGTGGATCTTATTTGAAAGTTCCAAATATACTTCTTATGCGAAGCATCCGACGTCGGACAACTTGCCTTGGCATACCTCCAGTAGATATCTGTTTCCAGACAATCCACCTGTCGTCTGACGTTTGCCGAATAGCGAGCAGTGCCCGTAAAGACTGTCACACCCCCTCAGATGGAGATGGCCACTGCCGTTTCGGTGGTTAAACGGCCGAGGCACTAACAGAGAGCTGGAGTTCTACTTGGAAGGCATTTACTTTTGACAGGTTCGGCCGTTGTTTTGTTCCCCTACTCAACAAGAAAACCAAATTTGTCTCCTTGGAAGCTTGTCGAACTCCTAGAATAAGCGATCAATCATGACAGCAAAAGTAAAGACTCTGACATATCGGATCTCGAGGGGAATATGACTCCATGGAAGAACACGGCTTTTGTGGCAAAGAAGTCCGAGGTTCTGTGAAAACCCAGATTTACTGAATCAGGAGTCCGGACCCTTACAAATTTACCTCCTGAGATGGTAAAGTTCAAAAGAATGCCGTTGCTACTCCTGTTATCTGCAGCATTCTTCATCCAGGCTTTATTCAATTTTCATTCCCAGTTACTTCGCTGAGGATTTTTGCGTGGATAATGGGGTATAACCTATATCTTTTGGTCCTTTCGAGCGGTGGTGATGGAACCGCGTTACAAATAGGTCACAAGTAGAGAGTTTGCTCAAAAAAACGAATTAGTGACGAGGCAATGGATCGGGGGACCACCTTGCGCACAGGTATATAAGAAAATCAAATCCTTTTACAGTTGTTGGGCTCATGTGCAAAGTAGGCGGACTGATAAAGGTTCTATTTTCCGGCGAGGACTGAGCATCCTATTATTCTACCAAAAGCTTGCAAAACCACGGATTCAAATATTATCCACTATCGTGAAACGGAAGGTTGTTTTGGCAGCTCCTTGGCTCGCCGCATATTTGTTAGTGCCGCGTAACTGTAATTGGGGGAACAGCCTTTCGACGAGTTCATGAAAAGTACTCGCACCGTTGCCAAATCTCAGCTCATCTGTGTACACAGAAGAAGGCGCCTCTAACGCCTTAAAGTACCATAACTGTAGGTGATGCATTTGCATGCGTAGGAATTGGCTAATTCAGGCATACCTTCTTTAGCTTAACCGATCTAAGAAGGAATAATACGGCTGTTTATTCGTCTGTATGAATTTGAGAGCGATGCACTTGCAAGATGCTCACCAGTTCTCTATGGATTTGATTTTACAGTCAATACTGCGCTTTGTGGCCGGAAGGGGTCGGCGGCATTGTATTTGTAAAGGTCATAGAAGTAGTTTTACTGGGATAGGTTTGCAGTTTCCAGTTTTATATAAGAGTCCTCGCAAGGTAAAACAGATCATATCCTATCAGGAGGTGGCATCGAACTGAGGTTCAGGCAGCCCTCAGCCAACCATTGTGGTGGAATTTAAAAGGGTATGATTTTCTCAGCATGGAAAATGCTATATTCAGTGATACCCCGTTGTTTTGTGGCAGATGAAAGTTTAATGACATTCCTGTCGTAGTTAGAAGGGATCATTACCGATCGCCCTCTTGTGTTAGTGGAAGTTGATTACGACGAACTTGAATTATAGGTACCGAGCCGGCCTCGGATACGCAGCAGTAAAGGAACTGTGTCTGACTGTCCGGACCTTCCCTACGCTTTTACTGGACGCTGAAGAAGGGTGCAGCTGTTAGTGACGTCATTTGGGAAACTTTGGAAGAGAGAGTGCGTAAGTGTGTTGCAAGAGTGGCGAAAATGGTTGGTCAGGGATAAAGGTCCAAAACCGGAAAATTTGGTCCCACTATTCAGTGGTAGTTTTCATATGATCCAATAGCCTTTGGGACTTTTTTGGCTGAGTGTAGTCTGCGAGGATGGACCACTTAGAGAGGCTCAGGTTTGCAAGCCAACGGATTGCTGTGGTGTGGTGTGCTCAAGCTGTCCGTCCGTCAGAGCGAGAATTTAGTTCAATTACAAAGAGCGTACCTTGTCTGTTAATGAATGTTTGTCACAAGGCAGGACGGCGCTCGAGAAGCGGGGTTTGATTGTCTCGCTGAATGATGCCTAAAGGCTTTTCTAAGACAATCTTGTCCTTTACTTGAGTCAAACAGACGGATATCCAGTGATCTACCCTCCAGCTCTTCGGCAACAGTAACAGCGAGATGCTGTCAAGATCTAGATTCTAAGTTCTCACTTTTCTCATTGCTCTATTATCTGACGAACTATATTTTAGCTCACAGGTGACATTCGGATAAAAAGATAATCACTGGATCCGGAAACTTTTGTGCTTAGGCCTCGTACCTGTGTATTGCTTCAAGATTTCATTTATTTTGTTGTGATTGTCGAAGCTTTCACATTCTGTCTAAATGAGGAAAGCTTGGTTGTGCAAAATGAGTGGTTCGGTGAGATTTCACTAGGGTTATTACGTTTCGCTATCCGCAGTTTGCTGTCTTACTGCCGCTTGCGGCTACCAGGGCTGCCATAAAATTTTGGCTCCGCTCGATTTCTTCGAGTTTACATCAGGTTATGAGGAAGAGCGTCCATCAAGTTAGTGCATCAACAGTGCATGCTAAATTTGTTGGCTTGGATAGCGATAATAAAATGGAACGGAGTTGATGGCTCCGTTGTCTTTTCGCTTGAGTTAACTTGCACTAACATATCCGGTCCATATATATGGGAGTTTGTGGTGGTATCCTAGGCTTGTTGTAGCTAGTCTTCCTCAGCACGCTTATGACATGCCTTTCATGTCTCGATGGCTTTCTGAGAGGTTGTAACCGTTCACCTGTTGGCAACACCCAACTTCAGACTTCAACTAACAAGTCATAAATCATCAAAACAAAATAAAACACCTCTTACTGGGGTCCCACCTGTGAGCACATTTTCCCGGGTACAGAAGTAGGTGAAGGCAGTGTGACATGCCTGCAACAGTTGCTACATTTTTATGCTTTAGGTTTTTCCTAAATTTCTTTCAACGACTGAACGATGGGTTGCAGACAGTTTTAATCCTTGTTACTACAGCGATAAACATGGAGATATCTGCAGGGCGCCCTAACCGAACCACTATCCTCATGCCTTGCGCAGCAGAACATTTATATTTTTATCGGTAGCTGAGTTCGTACTTCGGGTTGGGGTAGTTGTGTATTTCCAGTTCAGTAGCCCTTGGACAACGAAACACCATGAGCCTTTATTTGATTAGTTTAGTCCAGTGAGAAAAACTTGCAAATTGATGATGCACACGGAACCGAACCATACAAGCTTTAGTCACTTTTGTGAAGGCTGACCGTTTCTTTGAACCTACGCAAGTATGAACGGAGGTCCAGGTCTCAGCAGTGACCTGGGTGGTGAACATTAGAAGAAATGAAAGCTGAAGGAATTCCTCACGGGAGTGAGGCGTAAGCTGCAGCCTCGTAGGATCATCACGACCCATACGTACTACGTTGGTTCAGTCCTAACAGGAGTGGTGTCTTCGTTCTTTACATCCCCACATGTTTCATCGGTTTTGGTTGCTTTGCACCCTCCCAAAACTTCAACCACTCGTCTTCTGGCTCATGTTTCCACCATTATTCTTACTTGTTCGTTGCAGTCAGCCTAAGAAATACTAATATCATGCACGTACTGTACAAATTTGACCCATTATTATGCTTAATTCTGATACCACATTGATTATATATCACGTTTCGTTTACTGTTGGACACTGAATATTGATCCACCACTGATATTTCCGGGTTGGGGCCCTGGCTAATTTGCGTTAGCGACCATTCCTATTTATCGGCACTAGCCCATGCGCGTACTTGGAGCTCAGTACCTGACTGCCGCTGAAGGGGGTAAAAGCTCCAAAGTAGCACTTAAATCTGGGATTTGTTTTGGAAGTATTCATACTTGTCGACGCACGAGCAAGATGGGTTTCAGCTCGTACTGCACACGCTCCTGTTCCTCGGGATTTTGGGCTACTCATTTTACTGAAAACAGCTTAGCAGCGTGAACAGATTGATCAACGTGAAGGTGTTTTCATTGGTGCAAAAGTATTTCCCCTCCAACGCAAACCTTCACGTCAGTTAGTCATAAATAAACCCCTATGCATGCTTAGGAATACCGTATTGGACTAAGGGCCCATACTGAATCATTTTGTCGATGCTGGTCAGGTGACCAGAATGGGGTGTCAAAAACCTTAGTTTATCACTTTCTCACCCCTCCTTGCTGACTCACTTTAACACTGCTTCACTGTAACTCTTTTCATACTATCGGACTGTGGTGGTTGGAGTGTCACTCCGTATTGTCGAAGCTTTTTATTATCTAGTTCTCTTCCCCAGCTGTTTTGATCAAAGAGAACCACTGCTGACGTTTGCTGTTCCGTAGGTTTTCTGTTTTTCTATAAATTGTGCTGCGCAGCCCCAGGAGGCGTAAAAGGCACTCGACCGTCACCCGAGCGTCCTCTAGGGGACGGTTGCAGAAAACCAATACATTACCTCTAAACACAATCAAAATCTCTATGAATACAGGATAATCTATCACAGGTGTAAAGTATTCCCAACCAGAGTCTCTGTTAGGCTTCACTCCGGAATATTCAAAAGCATGGCTCGGTCTGAATTTACAAGCAAATATCTCTACAGCGGTGTACGCACGGGAGGGGTAAAGCCAATATGGCATTACTGAAACCGTTATAACGTCAAATATTGACAATAATTGTTCAGCTAACTGTGTTTAATGAATTTAGGTATTAGTAAATCCGTTCTCAGGCTCACAAATTCTTACCTCCCCCAATATTTTCTCCACTTTTCGGGTTGAGCGCTAGTTGACATTCGTTGTTCACCCCTGATTACCTAAGTCCACTTAACACGTTGTTCATCCTGAACTAGAACAGCTTGTTCGTTCACCTAATTCGATACATAAACACATTTACACTGTTCTTCTTTTGGCCCATTTAATTTTGTGTGCATTCTGAATCAACCTTCGGATTGGTCTTACTTTTGAACCACTTGCTACACACTTGTACACTCCACCACACACTCGAGCGCGCACAAACACACAACCGGCTTGTCGGTCCACAAATGCCGCTCCCAATCCCATTCGTCTCGTGTATGCCCCGACTTTCCTTCAATTAGCTCTGTTCTTGAGTGGCTTGCCACTGTCACCTCTGTCCTCTGTACACTCTTCACATGCTAACCCTAAGCACATTTTGTTTCTCGACTGCCTGAAACCAGATTCTCTGGCAATTTCGACACGGCCAGACGCTGGTCGTTGCACTTAGACACAGATGAATGCTGTCTTCTACACTTTGGACAAGACCGAAAGCTGCCTTACATCCCTTTTTAGATACGCAGTCACATCGGTTGTGCTCTGACGGGGTGAACAATCACATTTGGTCACCTCACAAATCGAGGTTTGTTTTTTTGAATATTACTCCAATTTCTTACTAGGGACGTTTTGTCATACAATCTCGTTCTCTGTCGCTGACGGCCGGAGATCTCACTCGTGACCCGATTGGTCCAACCAGATTTTATGGAGTGAAATCTGTGGATATTCCATTGGTTTCGATGCATTTCCATTAAGGCCGTTGCTTTGATAAGGCAGTTGGACAATTCACTGTGTTAAATTAATTTGTACGGTTCTTTGGTGGACATATACGATTTGTTCTCAAGTGCTTCTCCTGTTCTAAATACAGAAACACACCCTGGGTTACTTTGCTAACCAAAAAATACAGTATGAAGGTGAAAAACGCAGAAAGCAGTCCACAGGTCTAGTCCAGCAGACTTCAAGCCATGACTAATTAAATAAGCCAGAGCATTTGCAGTGGGATATTGCTTGCGTTTATTAATGCATGCGTGTGCTTTGGTTTGTGAGCACCGACTAGAACACGCAGACAACGGTGAAGCAGTCTTAGGGATTATCTTAGTGGCCCAGACAGCGTCAGTATGACCGGGAAACCGTTTGGCGCCGGTGTGCTTGCACACGGAATTAAAACTGAGAGAAGCGACAGCACCGCTGGTGCTGACCAGAGCGAGGTGATTATGGGAAAAGCTCTTTGCAAGATTGTTTTTTTCTGAAAATTATGAAGAAACGTGAAAACCGGTTCATTCTTTTCCAGCTAAGGGTGGCTGTATACTCTAACACCCTTGAAGAACTAAGGCGGTTGTGATAAGAGGACGAAGAATGAATTATGTTTTCTGAAGAAATTGTGATAAAAGAACAACTAGAGCTTATGTTGACCACTTAGAAGCAGCTTCAAGTCCATGAATTAGGGCTGATGAATCAGCTAGCTATTTCGGTGACGATGCGAACATACTCGATGAAAACACCTAATCAATCCATCGTGTTTCCTACACGGTTCAAACAGTTTTCCTTTTGACTGATTGGACAGTGTTCCTCTCTACTGTACAGGTACGGATACTGATCACTTCCAGTTTCAGGCGGGGATGAATGAGAGTAATCAACAGCCAGTTTAGTAATTGCACTGATCGATATTATAACAGCACACAAATTGATGTCGTCACCCAGAAATCTGGAAGACTAGAAGATTCAGTAGAAGTGCGTGGTTTTACCACAATTTTAATTGAATTTTATTGCGGATTCAAAAAAAAACTAAGTAAAGTAGAAGTTGCCAACACTCCCGACATTTTTCCATGCAACTCTGACTGACAAGTAACCTTAACTATCGGACTCTCTGAACAACCGAACAACAAGAAATCTGTTAACCTTTGAAATGAGCACAAGCGACTATGTACGCGACAATAGTAGTTACAGTGCTATTCGTCATTGTTATCCAACTTTATCATCCTCTTGTGAGGGCTTGAGTAAAGCAATGCCGTGAAGCTGGTAATTTTTAGTAACGTGCATATATTAGTTCTATTACAATTCGCTTGGAGCTGGACAAAAACGAAAACCAGGTTCAACCAGTAATCGGATTGGTGAGTTAGACGTTACTGAGCAAACGTATACCAATTTGCAAAAGCTGCATTGGCCTTGATAGGGTAAGCACCTTTAAGTGTGCAGTTCATACGATGAATGAAATATAACGAGCCACTTCGTCACACGGAGTTCTTTCTGTGTATTGCGTTTCCCTGAGGGCCATACAACTAGTGGTCAAAGGCAGGCAGGAAGATACGACTGAATATAGTGACGAGTGATGTATCCTATTTCTCAGTTTGGTTGCTGCTGAAAAGTAGCAACCAGAACGGCCACAACCTAGTAACCACTATTGGTTATTCAAACTTACTTGGATTCACTAAAGTCTTTCACATCCAGGAGACCAGAATGAATGCAACAGAATAAACTACAAACAGGTTGGCGGTGACAGTGTCCCGGTGGATGACATACCACTGATCAAATGCTACGTAAGTTGCAAATCTACTCGCGTATTTTCTGCTAGGCCATACTTAGTTAACCAACATGGCCGGTGTATTCATAATGAACGAGTTAATGTTGATTTATGTGCCGCAAAATAACCACTCAGTTGCGTAGATGGTTATATTTGGCCTCCTTTTGGTTGAAAAGGTACCTTTTAATGTATTCTTTGAAAATGCCGGTTTCGTTCACCGACTTCTCAAGCAGAAGGTTCCACACAATTTTTCTCACGAGAATTCAGGAAAAGTCAAAATCCAACTGCTGCAACCATTTTCAGTAGTAGTATTAGAACTTCGAAGCTCAAAGGCTGTGACGGTTCCGAAAGAACATACTACACAAAGCTAACCGCTATGAAGTTTGTTACAGTTTTTCGGGCCATTCCGTTCGGCATGTTACGGGGTATACTACTGCACCCGGACACCTCACAATTCGGGGTCTGTATATTTTGCATAGTGTCTTGATGCATTCATCCCTGTCGCTGGCCGTTGCGGATATTCATGCTTTACTCTACTGTTCCCACTAGAATTCTCTGGTAAAATCTATAATACTCGAATTTTGGCTTTGACGTTGCGTCCATACTAAACATACGATCGAGATTCAAGACGCCCCTAACAAGAGCACAAAAAACAACGGATGACGCCTTCCGACCCAATGGTGACTCGCTCAACTCCGAACACTATCTTACACCCCAGGTGAACCGCCGTAGCTCCACGTTTTATGATGGTCCTAAGGATTTACGCCACAAACCCATCGCTAGAGAGTCCGGTGGTATCAGGTCCAGTAGACAGGGGAAATCGATGAGAAGGGAGACACATTAGGTGACCTTTTTCGAGGAATTTGAGCTGGAGTTTCAAAAACTACAACTGACGAGTCGCCAGCTGCAGATAAGGAAAAGAATAGTGCTTTGAAAAGGGAGTTTTCACCTAGGGATTGTTGTCGATCCAGGATGACAACAAAAATGGGGATGCTAGCTGAGGGGCCGATTTGGCGGAGGTCAGTTCAAACTATTCGACTACATCTACTTCGAAGCACCATACTAACGGTGGGAACACAGTGAATGACGTCAAAGCGGTGGTGGCGAAGTCGAGTTTGCCGCGGATTGAGAAAGACGGGTTCGCTGGAATGCCCACGAGATTCTAGAGCTTCATGAAATCCGTCGGAATGTGTGTTGCTGTCAGGGTGGGAGGTGACACTCAGCCATTGATGTACTTAGTCCACCAAATTTGTGATCAGGCAAAGGAGGCGATTGAGCACTGTGTCTCAAAGTCCAACGAAAAGGGCTAAACCGCGACCATGAACATACTTGAGGCTCAGTTTGGGCGACCTCACGAAGTATCTCAGGCGTTTTTGGCGGCTTTGTCAGACTGTAGAAATATCGCCGCTACGGATGTCCAAGGCTTGAAAAATAAGTGAGATAGATAATATGAGTGAGGTGGCATTGCCCCAAGTGGGTCACTTGGCGGATCTCAACTGTTCCACCAATATCAGGGGTAATGTGCAAGTTTAGCCATGAGACCAACTGAAATTTGCCGAGGTAGCAGACGAGAATTCATACACTGGTTCTGAACTGACTCTTTGAAACCCTGTAGACTTCCTAGAAAGACTTTTGCCAGCTTCCAAAAACTGCAATGGGCAAATCGGCACTGGAAATAGAAAACTTGATCCAGGCTACGGACTCCGTCCTCGGAGGCCCTCTCCTGTACAGTTTACGAACACAACATTGAGAGTGATTTTGTTTGTCCTGTGTGTTTTGGCGAACACGGGTTGTGTTCTTTTTTAAGGTTTGATATCATGGAGCTGAATTTGGAAAATGGATGCAGTCACGAGGGTAAAATTAGGCTTCAACCACGGCCCCCACCACTGTGGAGCCCCTTTCTCAATGTGATGGAGCTTGCCGTGGCCGAAAGCACCACGCCTTGCTGCACAAGATCCGCTCCAAGCTAACACGCGAAACTCCGAATATCAACGTAGGTTTCATGAAATTTCATAAACCAAGTTTGTACTTGGGATTCAAACCGATTAAGTTCGTGGGACTAAGGCGGGCCCCAATGACATACGCCTACCTTGATAGTGGTTCGAACTCAGCGCTGCAGCTGTGAGATGCTACTGACAAGGTGGGGCTGAAGGGCGAAACCGCTCGTCTTCAACTCTCATCTGCCTACTTGGTGGCTGAGAATGAGTCAATAGTCGTCTCCTTCAGAATAGGGTAAGCCAATGGTGATCAAGGCGTGACAATTCCAAGAAGATATACTGTCGACAGCCTACCGACTACGCGAGCTGTACTTCCCCCTGTCAAATATCTCCAACAATGAAAACTCATGAAGGATGTGCGCTCATCCAAGATTCCCCGCAAGACAGTGAGCATCCTCATTAGAATCAACGTGTCTAAAGTACATTGGGTACTAAATCAACGGTCAGATAGTCCTCGACAACCGAATGTTTTGCTAATTGTCTCGGGATGGATTTTATTCGGACCTGCCCTAGACAAGGACACAAGAGTGACCTCTTACATTTCCCTGGGCCTCAGGATTCTACCAAGAAGAAAAACATCAAGTTGATGGAATCCGAGTTTGCCATACGACAGGGAAAGAGTGCAAAAGCCATGTCAGTTAAAGGGGAGGCTGTTTTGGCAAAGACGGGCTGGTGTATCAAATTGGTCGGCGGAAAATATGAAATGATACCGTCACGGAAAAAGGCGTGTCAAGAGATACCTGAGACTCAACTTGCGGGCCAAAAAGCCCAGGAAAACTTCTCGGAGGACCGAGCAAAGGCAAAACTCGCTCAAGCTATGTGGTACGGTTGTGGCAGACAACAAACAGAAAGGATATATAAGATGTGTTTCACACACCGCGGACGACAAAGGATTCATGCCGCGTCACCCAGTGCTAAACCCACGAAAACCTGGTAAGGTTTGCATCGTATTCCATTGTGCCCTAAAAAGAAACGGATTGCTATGGACGACTGCTCCCATTCTGTTCTTGATCTACCGGACAACCTAACTGGGGTCCTTCTCCGATTTTGGCGGGGTGAGATTTCAATGTCCGCTGGTATAGGGGAAATTTTCCCACAATTCCGTTTGCCTGAAGATGACAGGAAATCGATGAGCTTCTCTTGGCACTCCGGAGGTACTTTGGACTCATCATCCAACGCGTATCACTCTGACCGTCATTTAGACAAGAGAAGAGACGTTTTCGACCTGGAAGCCAAGCCCCGCCATCACCAAAGGGTATAAATAAGTATGGGTGCAGAAGGCGGCTGGGCTTGTAAACTTATACTTTCCGGTTTTTCATTTGGCCTGGGATGTTGTGAGACAAGCCGCAATACAAATGCACTCACAGATGGCCGATTTGAGGATTTTGTTACTGGCTCTGATACAACTAAGGGTTGATTTGACATTGGATCCGAGGCTACTGCTGTAGGCACTATGGAGGAGGGTCCAAAGGAAAAATGTTGGCTCCGGCGGAATAGCCCATTTTGGGCTAAGTAAAATGCAATACTTGAAAAGGTTTTACAGCCTTCACAGATGCATACAACGCGGTTATTTCATCCAAGGCCGGCTCAATTTTCCGCCAGCCACAGGAAGGCTACACTCTGGCGTTGATTCCCGAAATCGTCACCAAGGTAGTCACCATAATGGCATTTCCTCGTCTGAAGTAATAGCGGCTGATATGATAGCCCTTTTTCCCAAAGACAGTGTTTGTCTCGGAATAATGTCACCAAAAATAGGTCTTTGGCGTTGACTCAGTTCTGGAGATGGACCCATTTTGGATGTTGTTGGTGCGCAACGAGTAAGTGGACGCTTGAGAGCCACAGAAGAATGACTTGCGTCCAGGTGTCACTATGTAAGTATTTATTAGTTTCATTAATTTCTCAGTCCCCGCGTTAAAACGCAATCAGTGTTACCATTGACGTCGACCAACGTCAGGGACGCTGCAGGACATTAAAGAGTGCGCGTAAGTTTAACGTTAATTGTCGTGCATTTCTTTCCTAATAGGGTGCAAACAGTAACGAAGGTGAATGTGAAGGACCGAGTTTCAGAACACAGTACCTATGGGTGAACTTGGTTTTGTATGTTCAAGTTGGGATGTCGCTTTCAATAATTGCAACTATGATGGAAGATCTCTAAGCTTGTGTAGTCGAGATAGAGAAAAGCGCTAGAGAATCATGGGCATCAGTTTGCAAATTTGAACAATGTGGGTGCATCGGTGCAGCTGTCACATCGCATTATTCTTGTGTGGAATTCACAGGAAGTCAGCAGATAGAACAAAATTCGGAAAGTGGAATCCTATCGCAAACAAATGTTGACTGCTTGGTTGCTGCTGCAATAAGGATTACCCCTGTAGCAAAAACAGCCCCGAAGCTGGTCCTTTTCTGGCCGGTTTTCGGGGGGTATAAACCATTACGCCGATAGGTTTCCAAGCAATTTTCGAGTGGTTCCTGAATGGTATCGAAGGGGCTTGTGCAGATCATTTGAAATACGTGTCACGCTTCGCTGATTTATGCCACTTTTCTCGAGTCATGTTTCACAACGCTCATTTTTAACTCTCAGAATAACTGTCCTGACTTTACCCACGCTGAAGACATAAAGTGTAGCGGTCTGTAACAAAGTGCTTCAGGGTACTTCGACGAAATAAACCAATGTATAAAAATAAAATGCCTACTAAGCGTTGCTCATCACTTCGGTCGTCGGTTTCTTTTTCATCAATTCATGTTTTCTTCGTACAGAATGGCTGCCAGGCAAACCAATCAAAATCCCATGTTATGAAAGAGCTGTGTGCTACTAGCGTATGGATGGATGAGTGAGCCAGACCATGCAAACGTTGATTTAGGATTGTTCTCTGAAAATGATGAGTTCGCGGGGTGTTTTCGGGTGATACTCATTTGCAAATACAAAAGTTTGCAGATGAATAGTTGTTGAGGGTGGCTTTCTGTTATCTTATTTTGTGTTTAAATGTGCTGTAACTAACAGCAACATTCCCGGGGCTCCTTGCCCCTTCATCGGCAAATATTACAATATCAAATACAGTGGTGTGGACCGAATGAGGTTGCTAGCACAGATTTAGACATCGCTAAAAGAACCAGAGGTGTTGAGTTCAGTTGAGATTCGATCATCGTTAGTTTCTTGCCATTTGCCTAGCCATCTGAAAATTCAGTTAGTTCTGTTTAAAGTTATATTCGCATTCTGTGCTACCCTGGTTTGTCAAAAATCATTATCATTTCCTTCGTTGCAAAATCTGCCAAGGGCACTGCAAGAACACATGGTTGAATAACGATTATTTGTCGAAAATCCTAGTGTAAGAACACCCATCGAACTGGCAAAATATAACTGTTTTGTAAAATGTGTTTATGTGAGCAAACTTTCCCAAGATGATAACTGTTTTAAAACATCTAGGCTTCGTATGCTCTTTAGGAATTAATTCCACTAAGTGGTGCATGCGGAATTAAGGTTGAGATTATTTTTCTCCTGTGGTGAATTTCCATCGTACCTTGGATTGATAGTAGACTGACCGGGAGGGATGCGTTTTTCATGTGTAATAAGTCCAGATCAGTACTTAAAACTGATTGTCAGTCCGTTTTGTTCAGTGTCGGTGACCGCCATCTAAGTGTCATTTTTTTGTTTCATAGAGGACACGCTGGTGATGGTCATGCTCATCATGGTGTCATAACCCTTTTTTGACCCCGAAATCCACCGTGGTCTTCTAACATTTGAATAAGTACCGGGTCTGAAGGAATTTTGAATGCGCCCGGCTTCTCAAGTAGCGCAATGTGTGTCGCTGTCGGACGAACTTTGGACTAACTTTGGTCTAAGGTGGCTCTTACCACGTACTTTGGAAGTTTACGCAGAAGGTTTTGGAATGGGGAAGAGATATATTAATACAAGTACCGCAATATTTATCGAAATATATCTGCTTTACACAAACGCCGTAAATTGTTTGCAAGTTCTCAGCATATCTGCCTTTGACAAGCAAACTTACTTTATCAGGAGCAAGTTAGTGGTTTCGATCGAAAGAATAGGTCGCGACGAGAATGCTTAGGAACAGGCAGTTGAGATAGATTAGGAAAAGAACAGGCACTAACTTCCACCGTCTTTTCTAACCTTGGTCTCAGCCCAGAAAGCTACCTATCAGGCGCAAGTGGCTAAGCCTAAACGTTTCTGATGGTTTAACTCAAAAACTACGGATAGCCAGCCAGGCATGTCCCTGGTAGGATCACAGCAAGGACCAGAAGCCAACTAGTACCGTCACAGTGTGTGTTGAGTAGAGCATGCAGTTACCGCGTGAGCGAAACCCACTGTCAAGCTTTTGGTAGACAGTGGGTGAACGGCTGATCATTATAGAGGCCAATTCTAGAACACGGCTGGCAAGAAGTGCACACAATGAAAATCCTGCGGGGATTGTTTAACTCTTGGCATGATAAAGTGATTGGAATGCAATGTTGTTTGCATTTCCTCGAAGCTGCAGAGTGCTCGTAGACTCGGATGGCGGCTCCTATATTTCGGGATCCTCGGCTGCATCTGCATTTGGGCCCACTTGGTCACCTTGCACAGAGGAAGCATAACAAGAAAAAAAAACTTCAAGCCCACTTTAAAGAAGAGAACTGCGTTCGTTATTAACTTACCAAAACGACCTCACTTGCGGTGGGCATAAATTGGCGATAAGGGACATCCAAGGATGAATGATGAGAATGATTCATTTCGGAGAAACCCGAGACGTGCATTTGTGCACTGTCAGATGATATAGGTGCCGATAAGATCAGATATTCTCTGGGACTCATACGGATGTATGTATGAGGACGATAACGAGGAGGCATGAGTGGTCTTAAATCATAATAAGGCCCGGCAAGGTTAAAAATCAATATGAGATGAGCAAACCAGCTGGTGACGAGTGAGGTCACTTAGAAAAGTGAAGTATGCGTAAAAGCTATGACGTGTAGTCGTAGAAGCTGAGAATTTTAAATTAATCTGAAAATAATGTAATCACCTTGCCTTCTCGGAAGAAGAAGATTGTCACTTACGAGATATAAAGGCTCATCAGCAGAGTGAAAAGAACGATGAGGATATGGATAGAGACAGGAAGATAAAAACCGATTGCATAGAGAACAAAAACCGCGCGATAAATGCTCATGATGGCGGCTGCGCAAAACTCAACCCCTAAGACGAGGCATCTTCGCCGAAGAGAAAATGTACCTTCATGCGGCATGATATGACGGTTGACATTCAAAGTGAGACACTGAGAAAGCCGACTTAACTGGCCACCCAACCTGAAAAGCTCTGAAAGCCTACCGCGAGACAGGATCTACAGGTGCTCACGGCATTGGTATCGGTGAAGCTTTCTCCCCCTCCACCTAAGTGAACGAACTGCCACGGGTTCAGCTGTAAAGAAATGTGGAGGTTAATTATTTGGGTAATTTGACTATCCTGCCCATGTGCACCTATTTTTGACGTGGAGGAATGTGAAAGCGAAAACTTACCGAATGGCGGCCGGGTTTGTCTCGACGACGAACTCGTATTTTTGGCCGTGCGAGCTCCATCTGAAACTGCGAGATGTAAACCATTGTATCGAGGGAGAAAGGATGAGCGAAATGTCAACTAAACGTTGTAAAGCGATGAGAAGGATGGGAGGTGGCTGCGTTGTGTAAATACTTTTTGCGTGAGGGTTGAAAACATGCAGGAAAATAACCAGTCATAATAAGCCTTCTTTTTTTATTACATGTAAGCGGTTTTGTTACTTTGGAATGGAAAAAGTATCTGCAAAGCCGATGGTTTTCAAAGATTGGCCAAAAAGAAAAATCTGGGGAGTTGGCTTCGGACGGGAGGTAGTCGCCGGCGTATGAATCACTGGTGCTGTAGGTTCTAGTCCCAAAACGTTCGGTAGGATGGAAACTTGTGGATTGGATTGTTTGGAAAAGCTGGTTAATTCCGGTCTATGATGTCCGTGTCCCATTTTCCTCTACCATCTGTAGCGATTTTTTTTCTCCAGGCAGCAAAAAACCCTGTGAGGGTTAAAGTAGGTGAGCTGTAAAGAAGCCCCTGCTTCTGTCCCAAGGAAAAGTGCCTGAAATTGCAGAGGTTAGAAAGTGTGCAAACTGTCGCTTTTTGTTCGTGCTCCGCAGTAATGCGCTACTTGCGCACCTGATGCAAAACTTAACGGAGTAATCAGCCAAGTCGAGGAAATAATGGTCACCAGGGGGGTAGAGTGCGCAACTTGGTATTAATTCAGCTGACGTGGTTTGCAAATCCGCCCTCAGTGCACAGGGGCCGCCCACGCGTGCTACTGGTAGTGATTGACGCCAGTCTGGGGGTCTGCAGGCTGACAGCGATGCCCTTGGATGCAGAACAGAACCTTCCTCCCCTTTTACGGACGGGGTGGGCTATTGTTTGAAGGCTACGGTAGACAACACTTTGCGAAGGGTTACTAGAGGCTTTCTCAAAGTTCGAGCCACAATGTGTGGTAACCATCACTAGACAGTCAAATACTACCGCCAGTTGCTCTAAGGAGGCTCGTATGACGGTTTCGCCGGTTGCTTTGTGCAGTTACCTAGTGAAACGAGCTGCGCCAAAATGAAGGTATACATTATCTTTTGACGGATGCAGCGGTCCTACTCGGTCAGCACGGGTTATGGTCTGTGTTGGTCGTGAATTCGCAGTCCTGGAGCCGAGGCGGGATATTCGATTCGTGGTGTCTGCGGTGAAGGCTTTATAAAGACAAAATGTTCCAGTCTTGGTTCGGATGAGGCCAGATCAACGACTGAATTCCGAGTTTACCAAATAATGGGCTTCACTTACTCTGGATGGCACTTTGAAGCCTCAGAGCAACGAGAAGCCCATGTTGATACGGAGACCAAATCAAGAACACGATTTTTCTGCCAACTCCGCGGTACTATTTATGAGTTAAAATATGAGTACATAAAAATAGTGCCCTGATAGTGAGCCTCAGTCATCTTCCGAACAAATGTAACCAGAAACGGCATAAACTTATGCACAAGGAGAAGAGGTGACTAACAAGAGTAGACCAAAATTACCTGTCCCGTAGTTCATACAAATGGAATAAATTTTCCACGCCTAATCAGGCCCGGAGAACAAACTCTTGAGGATGGCAGCAAAAATCTACGTAAGCAGGCTGAATGTCCACCAGCCGTCAACAATGGCGAGGAAGTGGGACCGAACGGTAGTAAAACAAAACTTTAATCAGTCTGTTTGGCTCACTACCGCACCAGATGTCTGCAAAGTTATCTCAGTAAGAAAGCGCTACCATGAAAAGAAAAAGCAGGAGCATCAAGAGTAGAATAATTGTCAATCACAAAACAGTATCAGTACAAATAGAGTTGGAAACAGTGATCCATAATTAGTCAGTAATTATACAGAGGTGGGCAGATGAGGAATTTTTCAATCGACATGGTTGTTACAAGCATGTAGAAAACTTCCTTGCAAGGGCGATAATGTGGGTTGACCGGAAAACATTTTCAGTCAGCTGTGATTCGCACCTACTATGCAACCGACTCGAAAATTTTATTTATACATAACCGGATGGCTAAGCCATTGCTGCGAGAACCATCCACTCTCCGCGACATATCAAACAGCATATATTAAGCCAAGTGTGAGAGACAAGCCACCTACAAAGAAAGAAAGCAGAGGCAGTCACTGCATCGAACGGCTGGGCACATTTCGTTTTGGCTTCATAGGACAATGAAAAGCGATTCAGAGCAATGGCTTTGTATGTCAACTCTTGCAAATTGGGCAATGCGTAGCCAATTCAAGTGAATCCCAGAGCCAGAACCAGATTGATTAGTAGTTTCTGCGGCACTAAATTGAAATTCATGAAAGGTGCAAATGTATACAAAACTCGAGTATGATCAGACTGGTATCCTAAATGCTCCAGTGCTATATTGCAACCCTACATTTTTATCACCGAATTTGACGGTAATTCAGCTTTGCCTTCAGTCCTCTTTGCCTCCGACGAACCACCATCAATCAAGCTTTTAGCCACCTAGTTTGTCTGTTCAAACAGATTTTCAGGACTTTACACGCTTGCCTTATTGGTGGATCAAGAATGGCGAAGCCTTCGACGGCACTTTTGGCCCTCTCACGTCAGTATTGTATTAAAAACAAAAACCTTTGCCAAGGACCTGCGACCTCGCACTCAACAAAATTTTCGAATTGCTTCTTGAATATAAAGTTCAGCTCAAGGTCCCCGTCGAAAGGGGCCGGCTCCACTCCCGGCAGGTCGAAAGAAAAACCTCGGTAGTTTCAGGCGGTCTAAGGGGTTTATGTTCGTCGATTACGTCATCATTTCAATGTTCATATCTTAGAGTACGTGGTTCTCATGCTGGCTCGCTTGGACCAGTTCCCTGTTGAAGGGGCTGGTTCCTTTTTAGCCAACTTTAGCTGGTCCACTGATTCCATCATTCTCATTCTATAAATACAAATATTTTCAAACTCATTGCGATTAGAAATATATGACCTGGAACTGATGAAACTAGTTTATTTAGCATTATCCATAGAATCGATAGGACAAAAACCATCTCCAGATACTTGCCGTGTTAATTCCTGTTGTCTGATAAGGTCCTTGCTTCCTCATCTGGACATTTTTAATGAGTATTTTTGTCCGGGTTCTACTTGAGTAATGTTATTCAGATCCCGCAAATCGAGAAACGGGTAGTCAATTTAAACTAATCCCAAAACCGAAACAAGATTCGTTCGTAGTTTCTATGGCACCGAGTTGGAATTCACGCAAGTGCAAATATATACAAACCCCCAGTATGCGGCCAAATAGACTCCACAGTAAAACCTAAAGGTTCAAGGCTCCGTGGCTCAAGCACGACAGTCAGGAGCGGTTTAAGGCCAAATTCAAATGTCTCACATGGGTAAGCAAAAGCGTAAAAGTGTGTTGAATGGATGTGCTTTTCAAAGTAATGTCAAATATAGTCAAACTCCAAAAGCATGTAGAATATTTGGGAGGATTTCCAGCATTTGTTCTTTACAGACGCCATCGACGGGGCAAAGGTCAATGAGATCATCATAAGCTCAAACTTTTACAAGGCTGAGCATTGCATCATCGCAAGTCAGGCGTTTCAAATTATCTGCTCGACCACCAGTATCAAATTAGTGGGATACTTGAAAGCCTCGTCGATCCGTGCACACCAACCTGAACTTTGCAACCAACGCGGGCTTTTGATCGACTTATAGTTGCCGCTCTGAAGAGGCTTGGTGATCCCTCTGTGGTTAACCATTAGAAAAATATGTGATGGTGCGTCACCTGATCTAATTTTTGTTGGTAAAATGTTTGTTCATCCATTTTGCTAATAAAATAATTAGTTTTGTTGCAGTATGCACTTCGTAAAGAATCGTCCAAACTGTCTAGGATACACTGTTTTACCTGTGTATTCGGCCTCTGTTTTCAACTTTGAAACCGGCCGGGCTTGTTTTTTGTTCCCTTGAGATGTGCCTTAAGTGAAAGAAGCGTAAGAGAATAGCCAGGATCTCACAGTCAATGGTTCAGTATCTGAAGGCCACCGATTGTAATTTTGTAGAAAAACGTACAACAGATTGCCGAGTGCTGGCTGAATATTGCTGCGGTGCTACGCCTGCTGCTTTTTCTGACTCGTCGTTGATCTTCACATTTGGGGACATTGGTTTGGGGATATGATAATGAAGCTATGTTGCTGATAGGCTGCTTCAGCTTCTCGAAAGAGTCTTGTGATTCTCCCGCCAAAACCAGCTTCCTCTCTTTGTCCAGTAACAGATTTTTGGGTGGTTGCGTTAATTGAGCGCAGTGTGTAAGGAAACTCCGAAAAATGATGACCAGCCCTCGAGTGTCCTTGTTGATCGAATGGCGTGGGTTTTGGGTGGTCCGAGATAGTATACACCATTTTGCTGCGGTGTGATCTATAAGACAGTAATATTGTGGACCACAAAGCCGGTAAAATGGACGCCTGCTGCACACACTATTCTCCAATCGTAATATCATACTAAGGCGAGCGGTCTCCATATGTGCTTATAGATGCCGAATATTCCTTCTATGATAATCTAGCCGTCCAAAAGTCATCGAAATATTCAAATGTAAAATTCGGACCGCTGGACACCATTTCGGCGGAAAGCTGAAAAGTTTGTGGGGCTCTGGAAAGTCTGCAGCCAAGGTCACTGCAAAGACTTATAATCTTGGACCAAGAAATTCAGCTCGCCTTATCAAAGATCTGCGGTGAATTGTTTCTGTCAAGGTCCCACGCTCCCGATTCTAAACTTATCTTGTATTCGCCAAATTATCTGCTTCCCTTTAGTGCCTTATCGGTGATAAATCCCATGTTGATCATACCCTAAGCCTCCCTAACCGCGTAACACTCGTTGTTCAGTCATATCTTTCGCGCGGTTCATTCCAGTCTTGTCCCTATGAAAGTGACGATGTGCCTGAATCCTCACGAATCTAACAGTTGTTCTCATCTGTTCAAGTTTATCGTTCACGTAAATCCCGTTCCACCGATCTTATCCGTGTAAACAATGGAACGTACGCGTCCCCACTGATCTCGCTCTTTCCGATAGCCACTTTGATCCGCTTGTTCTTCACCCGAGCTTTTGTGTGTTGCGACTATCCCGATGTCTAGGGCTGTGAATCTAGCAGTAAATTAGTTTCACTAGCAGAACACGATTAAGGGCAGCAGAACAATTTCCAATCGAATAACCGTGTTTATCGATGATTCGTGGTTCTAAACAATACAATAAGCATAAATATACAGCAAATAAAGGACTTACAGCCAGGTGAGAAACCAAGAACAATGGGCAGTAAGCTTCCGAAAATCGGGACAGCGCAGAAAATAAAAACGGTCCACTTAGCAGGCAGCTGAACGAAACTGTAGCGCAGTTCGGTTGCGGTACAGTCAATAAATAAAGAGCGTTTATCGTCAAAGATCAATAAACCAATTACAAGCGCGTGGATTGGACTGTGGTTGCAATGGTAAAAAGTGTCATTAACAAATAAGTACAAATAAGCTAAGTCTGTGGAGTAAACAAAGGCACGTGTCAACATGAATAGGCAAATCCGGCACTAGATCTGTTAATGCCGTTGACGTATGACGGCCAATAGTGGAGTGCACTGACAGAAACGATAAGACTGGGAGTTCGAGCCTCCGCTCGGAAGTGCAAATGAAACACTCAGAAAGATTATATAGCAGTAAAAGTGTAGACCTTCGGGAAAACAAGGTTATGAACAAATACGTGAACTGTTCATGTAATAAGTACCATGAAACTCGAGTATAAACTGATGTGATACCTTAGTAACAGGGAAAATACGTTACGAATGTCCGGGGTTCACGATGCATGTACTCACTACTAATAAGTAACTAAACAGAAGACAAAAGGACAAACTCTAATTACGATTCGTAAGTAACACTGCCCCCGGGGTGGGGGAATGTCACGAACCACACTCATGAGCATAAGTCCGACTCTAGAAGACACAGCTGTCGTATGTCTCTCTGGTGAACACCGTTGGCTGTGCGTCCTGCAAATTCTCTGATTCGTCCATCGCTTCCCATAACCGTTTCCTCAATTATCCCTTTGGGCCACGCCCCTCTCCGTGCGTGCGTGTCAGCTAGGAGAACCAAGTCGCCTACGTTCAGCTTTCGGCTAGGCTTATTCCACTTTGATCTTGTCTGTAGTGTTGGCAAGTATTCCTTCAACCCGCGAGCCCAGAATGCATCTGCCAGCTTTTGCGCCTGTCGCCACCTTCGGTTCAACCGGTTGTTTGGTAGCTGGGAAGGAAATGTCGCTGGTATACCTCGTAGGAGAAGAAGGTGATTGGGTGTTATCGCGTTGAAATCATCGGGATCGTTCAATATTCTGGTTAGAGGGCGATCATTAAGTATTCTTTCTACCTCACAGAACATCGTTACTAACGCCTCATCTACGACCAACTGATCAGCTAAAAGTGAAAGCAACAACACTGGGACATCCTCGTCTCGACCCACAAACCGAGAAAACGCAGAAAGGAAGGAATCGGTGACTAGGGTGTAGGCGACCTCTCGGTGTACGGCTCTCGTGGACAGGCAAGTAAATATACACCCGTAACGTTTCTCAGTGGCTCTACCATGCTTCACCAAGAAGGGACCGAAGTAGTCTAATCCGACTGCAGTAAACTATTCTCGCTGAATAATATTCTGTCCTCAGAAAGTGGTGCCATTACTTGGCTTGGTGCCTGGGAATGCCAACGTTTACAATGAAAACATTCCCGTAGTATATTTCTTACTGTAGAGTAGCCGTGTGTAATCCAATAACGTTCCCTTAATAGTGACAACACATGTGCTGCACCAGCGTGGCCATTCACTTCGTGATATTGTTGCACTAAAAGTTTGATGATAAAGTGATCCTTCGGTAGAATTACAGGATGTTTCGACTCGAAAGGTAGAGGTGCCCACCGTAGACGACCTCCCACTCGTAGTAAACCACAGTGTTTAAACGGATGGAGTTTCTGCAATCGTCCTGAGACTGGCCGGGACATGCTCGGGACCTCTGATCCTTCGGAGATAGTTCTTAGCTCCTTACTAAAGCAATCTTTTTGCACCAAACAAAGTAAGGCTAATTCTGATGACTGTAATTCTGATGGTTTCAATTGCTTGGCGATGTTCAGCTGACTAACACCCGTTTCATGTCGTTGTCGAATCCAAAAACAAAACCGCTTCAACCAAGCAATCTGTCGCAGCAAGCCTAACCAAGATTTGGTATTGCGGAATCTTTGTATCCAGCCGACTGTATCCGATGTTTGCACTGCGTTCACGCAAACCGTTTTGACTAATTCAATGTGAGTGCATACGGTGGGACTAGGCTGTGCAGACCACGAAGACACATTCTGCAAGAGAAATCGTGGGCCATTATACCAAAGTGCATCTAGCGGCCTTCTCGGGCTGGTACCTCTCGAAGCTAAATCAGCTGGATTGTCTTTGCTGTTCACGTGGACCCACTGTTCAGGCTCCGAAAGTTCACGGATCACCGCCAGACGGTTAGCCACAAAGGTTTCGAAACGAGACTTGGTATTTCGTATCGACTGCAAAACAATTAGCAAGTCTGTCCAGAACTTAGTCGAGCAGATAGGTACGGAAAGTTCTTCTTTGGCAAAGGCGACTAATTTTACTGAGACAACAGCAGCCGCAAGTTCCAAGTGCGGGATGGTCACGGATTTTAAGGGGGCTACACGAGACTTCGCCAATATTAGAGAACAGTTTATCATTACATCTTCGGTAACAGATCGTCAATAGAGTGCTGCTCCATAACCCAGTTCTGAAGCGTCGCTAAATGCATGTAGTTCCAGTCTTGGATCCGTTTTTTCATTCATCGGTCGTATACAACGGTCGATTCGTAGATTAGATACTGCTTGAATTTCACTGGGACACACAATCCATCGGTCGATTTATTCCTGGGTCATTTCCTCGTCCCATTGGGCTTGTCTTCGACATAGGTCCTGGAAAAGCAGTATAGAGGGCAACAAACTTAGAGATACAAGCCCCGTGGGGTCGTAAATTGAAGCGATATAGGTAAGTAAACCTCTCCGGGTATATTTTCCCCCCCAAGGTGTAACGTCAACAAAAAAGCTATCGTGATTTGGCTCCCATTGCACTCCCAGAGTTTGCTTTACTTCGGCTGGCTGTCGATCAAGGAAAATGGGTTTGGTTTCTGCTTTCGGCAGTTCTCCCAAAGCATGTGGCACATTACTGAAGAATTTAGTCAAGTTGAAACCGCCTTGCAGTAGCGCGTGCCGCAACGTTCTTCCCATTCTTCCAACGTCCTCCATTTTAGGTAAACTCATCAAACAATCATCTACGTAGAAGCTTTTTTTAGCTTGATTGATCAAAGCAGCACCGTAAATTGCCATGTTGCAGTCGATAGTGTTCGGAAAGGCTAAGCTGCAGCATGACGGCGACGAGGTGGCTCCAAATTGATGAGAGGTCATACGATATGCTTTTGGTTTGCTGGTCACGTTACCGTCAGACCACCAGAGGGACCTCAGAAAATCGCGCTCGCTTGATGGGACCTTCACCTGGTGAAACATAGCTTCAATATCGGCTACCATAGTGTACCTGTACTCACGGAACCTCAACAGCACCCCGCACAAACTTTTGACAAGGTCCGGTCCCGTCAGTAGTTTATTGTTCACTGATGTTTGATTAACCTCCGCAGCGCAGTCGAATACCACCCTAATTTTGGTTCGGTCTCCGTGTTTATATACGCCGTGGTGCGGAAGATACCATACGTGGGGGCCAGTTAAGTTTTGCTCAG
The DNA here is from genome assembly GCA_948099385.1 of Fasciola hepatica. NCBI lineage: Eukaryota > Metazoa > Platyhelminthes > Trematoda > Plagiorchiida > Fasciolidae > Fasciola > Fasciola hepatica. The sequence goes on from CANUEZ040000019.1 coordinate 14,505,776, forward strand.
TCTCGGGTACCATCTCAGCGTAACCCTTTGATATATATTCGTTAATCGTTACGCAGTACTTTTCCTTCAATAACTGATCGTTTTCAAAGCGTTTCCTGAGGAACAGCAACCTTTTGAGAGCCAGATATTTATTATCCGGTAAGCATGGACTGTCGGGTTTCCATGGCAGGGCAATCTCGTAATGGCCATCTATCTTACGCAAAGAATTTGTCATGTGACGTAGAGCCAACTTGTCATCCTCTGACATGCTACGTTTGACACAGGCCGCTTCTACGAATTCGAAATTGAACATACATTCCAGACTTTTACCCAATTCGGTGGTTGTGATGTAGTGCACGTGGGATTTCGGTTTATTCTGTCGTTGTTGTGAAGTTGGCCCCAGTATGACCCATCCGAGCGGTCCTCTCACGGCGTACGGGTCGTCGAGACCACCAGTTCGTTGTTCCGAGACCCAATGAGCCTTCGGAATATTGGCCCCAATTAGTATACATATATTGGATGCCTTTATAACTGACAACGGTATTTCTTTCAAATGCTCCCATCTGCTCAATTCTTGCGGTTGAATAAACGGCTGTATTTTCGGAAGGGTTTCGACTGCCCAGGCTCGGGGGATCTGGATAGCCTCTTGTCCATCCAGTGAGGTTATCGTTAGGGATACTGTGACACCTTCTGTCACACAACCCCCAGTAACAGTCTTGACAGTAAGGCGCTCTCTTTTTCCCTTTAAACCCAGTTTCTTCATGAGCGAGGCGTCAATGAACGTTGAGTCTGAACCGTTGTCAAGGAAACCATTGACGGTAGCTTCTCCTAATGGACCTCGGAGCCGGACTGGTAATATGGCGAAAGACACTTCCTGAATGGCATTACTGACGTTTGCTGAGACGTGACCAACCGATACAGCACGTTCAGTTACTTTAATACTCCGGCTGTTACCCTCTGGGGTTCCTTGTCTGTGTAACATTGGATGATGTTGACCTTTGCAGTCGCTCAGACCACAGGTTCTGCGTGATCGGCAGTTCTTAACGACATGGTTTGGTTTCAAGCACAGAAAACATAACTTCAGTCTGTTTATTTCTTCGTTTCTATCGGCAACACTCAAACACTAAAAGGTACTGCATTGGTCCACGTAATGTGGTCCCTTACAAATAGAACAAATTGGATTTAGCGAATCTTTCGGACTTGCTGCAGCTACATCAGTCTCTGTTGACATTACTGTGGCCACCCGATCTCGTGAGCCTTGAATAGTCGTAGGCCGTTGGGATTCTGACCGGGCGTGGACACGATTATCTTGATGTGTGATATAAACGAGGCCGGTTACGGCGGCATCAGCTTGGTCCGAAACAAAGTCCATCAGCTCACAGAATGTGGGCTCACGTTTGGTCCTTAAGATATGAGATGCCTTTTCGAACCATTTGGACTGAATGTGATGGGGAAGCCGTTGCACAACTGCTGTAAGAGTGTGACAGGCATTTAAGTCTGACTGATAATTCAGCCTTTCCAACGTGGCAGAACACAACTTCATTTCGTCAGCTAACTTGATTAGAGCTTTAGAGTCTGAAGACTTCACGGTTGGCCCGTCTGTCAGTTCGCTTATGCACTGTCTTGCGATTACATGTGGCTCACCGAAACGCCGTTCGAGAATTTGTAATGCTTCTTCGTAGCCTTCCCTAGGTTCAAGGATTGCGCATCTTCGGATTGATTCAGCAGCTTCGCCTTCACAGGCCGAAATTAGCTAATCCAGTAGACAAGCGGGGTCGGAGGTCTATCTGGCCACTGTAGTTTGAAAGCTCCGCATAAACCTGATGTAATTCATTGGGTTTCCATCGAACTTGACCAATTTCCGGACTGGCAGGCTCATGCAAGCTTGGAGCAGCTGAGCGGTTTCAAAGACGTTGCTTGCCGCTGGTTGTTCCCGAGTCAAAACATGAATTCCAGGTTCCTTGAAGGATATCCGGTCGACAGGTTGGGCATTTGAAGTTGAGAGTGACTGTACATAGTTTTTCACTCGTTCGAGCTTCTCAAATGGCTGTGGGGTAGGTGGTCGAGAGGTCTGGACTGACAACAATGACCGTTCTTCAGCTTGTACATCACTAATCTTCTCCGTGAGCTTCATTTTGGCATCACTGATACGCCTTGTAGTTTCCAGCTCAAGCTTCAACCGTTTTATCTTTAATTTTGACAATTTAAGTTCTTGATTCTGCTTTGAGTCCGGGGACGGGCCTTGTGATAACTGACGTTTTCACTGTCGGAATCGTGGCGGGGCTGCATCTGACAGAATTTCAATTCCGATTCGGGCAGTAAACCAAAGCAGTGATTTTATTAACTGGCTAACTGTTGAGACTATCCCGATGTCTAGGGCTGTGAATCTAGCAGTAAATTAGTTTCACTAGCAGAACACGATTAAGGGCAGCAGAACAATTTCCAATCGAATAACCGTGTTTATCGATGATTCGTGGTTCTAAACAATACAATAAGCATAAATATACAGCAAATAAAGGACTTACAGCCAGGTGAGAAACCAAGAACAATGGGCAGTAAGCTTCCGAAAATCGGGACAGCGCAGAAAATAAAAACGGTCCACTTAGCAGGCAGCTGAACGAAACTGTAGCGCAGTTCGGTTGCGGTACAGTCAATAAATAAAGAGCGTTTATCGTCAAAGATCAATAAACCAATTACAAGCGCGTGGATTGGACTGTGGTTGCAATGGTAAAAAGTGTCATTAACAAATAAGTACAAATAAGCTAAGTCTGTGGAGTAAACAAAGGCACGTGTCAACATGAATAGGCGAATCCGGCACTAGATCTGTTAATGCCGTTGACGTATGACGGCCAATAGTGGAGTGCACTGACAGAAACGATAAGACTGGGAGTTCGAGCCTCCGCTCGGAAGTGCAAATGAAACACTCAGAAAGATTATATAGCAGTAAAAGTGTAGACCTTCGGGAAAACAAGGTTATGAACAAATACGTGAACTGTTCATGTAATAAGTACCATGAAACTCGAGTATAAACTGATGTGATACCTTAGTAACAGGGAAAATACGTTACGAATGTCCGGGGTTCACGATGCATGTACTCACTACTAATAAGTAACTAAACAGAAGACAAAAGGACAAACTCTAATTACGATTCGTAATTAACGGTTTGCGTTTCCTCGAAACATTGCTCTCCTCTGTTTGTTGATTTGCCAGAAGGCCCCCTTGAATAAGGGCCTGTTTCATGAACTGCTTGATTTTTTCCTTTATTGGAGCGTCGAATGTTCCCTATCTATTGCTGCTTGGGCTTCCTGAAGGCGTTTTGGACTGTATCCATTCTGTGGTTGATTTTTCTACAGTTTGAGATTTGTTGCCTTTGTTGTTTGACAATCTGTCCTTTATTACACGTAGTAAAGCAAGCCGTTGTTCTCGTTCTTGGGACTTTGGGTTTGCACATCTGCAAATCTCCCAAGCATGGGATCAAAGTCCCGTTCAGCCACCTTCGTTCATACTTTTACCACGTTTATTTTTTAACTGAAAACTGACTGTCAAGAGTGATTGCCACTCGACCGTTAATCTTGGGCATGCTCTTACACATGCTGTCCAATACACGCTAACCTCTATCTCTCCGAAATTGCCTTCTCGTTCTCACGGGTCTCGGAAATTACCTTTCTGGTTAATGTATTTGCACGGTGCTGAGCATCGAAGTAAAGTGCAAGTGGTCCACACTGTACAAAAGACCGAAGAACACGTTCATTAGAGGAACAGCAAAGTAACGTTCAGTTACCCTACATGTCAATTTGGCATTCGCGGAAATTGGAAAAGACCAAAGGGAGCTGTCACGGCCGTTTTATTGATATCCATCCCAGCCATTGGTTTTTGTTAATATGCTCCAAGCAGCTCCTTTCGACCAAAAATTGCTTTACCGACTAATCCAGCTATGAGGTCTTCGGTATGCGGAGTAGAATTAACGTCGAGTGTGGCCAATTGGTTCAGTAAGCAATCACCTCTTCATGGTCTCTAGTCGTCAGGTGACTTCTGTAGACCACTTGTTTTGGTGATGCCGAGGGACTGTCGGTAGACCGGAGTACTCCCAGGTTTAGCACATGTTGGAACTCCTCGAGGTGCACGAAGTTTGTCTGGCGCTAACCTGCGAGGCCGGGCGTAGATCGAGGGTGTTATTGTGGCGACGTGAGTCGAGTTGTTGGCGATTGCGGGCAGGGTTCTTCCGCGCGGACACTGAAGCTTGCCGTAACTCGATCTACGATCTGTCGTTCACCGGGGCCGATCAAGAATCCGGGACTTTCTAAAATACCTGGAAAACGGCAAATCTCGCGGGACAGAGCTATGCAGGCGGAGATCTTAAGTAAAAAACTGACTACTGTATGCTGGAACGGGCGAGCCCTTGGCCATTCCCTTTTAGTGGTTCCACAGGCCTAAGAAGTAAACCCGAAATTTCCTCGTACGGGTTGCTCTCCAGGGTTTCAGTTGAATATCTCTGATTTGTTTTATTACGTTTCCTGGGATTGCCGATAAAGGACCATTGTATTTGGGTCACTAGCCAGATAGTAAGCATCGTGAAACTGAGACTCTAGATGATGAAAAATACCCACGGATCTTGCGGTAGGAAGTCTGGTTTTCTTCTTGTGCTCTGCGTGGCACTACGGTTCATTATCAGGCTCAAGCTTTTCACCAAGTTTTTGGGCTTTATGATTTGAAGGTGATTTAATTTGGAGTTCTCGTGTGCTGTTGACAAAGCTTTACGTGGAGAAGTCAAAAAACCGTGGAAGCTGACCGGTGCAATAGTGACAGCTGATGAAAGAACTTGGTTTTCTATCCAACATATGCATAAATCTTTAAAGGCTCCCAATATGGACACCTTTGTATACGCGGCAAATGATCCCAGTAATGAGAGGCTGGAAGCTTGACCGACGAGGAATAGAAACAGTCTACCGTAGATTTCTCACGGCTAGACTGTGTGGACGAAGTTTAGTAGAAAATACGATAAGTAGAAGAGGCTCACTAGATAAGAGATGCACACTTACTCAGGTTCTACAGCGGCGTTCTCCAAGTAGATCAGCGAGAAAAGGCCGCGGAATCACAACAGCGGGTTTTCTCACTGGCAGTATAGTGACCAGCCGATCACACCCTTTCTACCACCTGTATGACTGTAAGTTTCGCACAATCGAAAGCCACAAGCGGTACTCCCGACACAATTCCTCGGCACAAGCCAGCGTGCGGTCTCTGTACTCAGGCCCTGTGAGGAGACACTCTGTCAGCACTCCACAGTCTTTTTCCGTTGACTTCCCCGAGGAAAGCTTTCGTAGAAGCTGAGAGAGTGTGCTCCCTGTGGCAGGAAGACCCAACACCGTCTTGTAATAACGGAGCGAGTAATAACTATAGCAGACGGTTATTGCATGCGCGAAAGGCAAAGGCAAGCACATTGTGGACAAGGCTGGTTGGCTGGTCAATTAACAAACAAAATCTGCCCTTTTTACTGGACCATGTGACATTGGAGCATTTTTCTGCGGCCCATGGCCAATTCTTATAGCACAGGCCAAATACCACTGTGTTTATCGTCGAAAATTATCTAATGATCTTCCTTTTTCATCTACTCTACGTTTTTTGCCACCCGGTTATGACGCAGTTTCAGCCATTCTCTTTCGGTGTATAAAGAGCATAAATGATCAATCACATCATTAACTTAGTCCGCCTTGCGTAGTTAGTTACTTCCGTCTACGAAAAGCTGTTTTGTGCTTTCTAAACCAATTACGCAAGATAAGGGCTCCAGCCTTTAAAACATGTGGCCAGTAAACGTATTAAAAACAGGAGCGGGACGTCCTTCCTGTACTACCCCTCATCTGCACTCCTGGAACACTAAATGAAGATTTGCAATTGATTAATCCGTACTGCTACTGATACGACCGATGATTCATCAGATTGTTCACCGGATTTGGTGGCGCCACTTGCTCCTCCTGTGTACACCTTCCGCCCTCCGTTGCGTTCCTCCAATACACACGTTGTCCCGCTCCAGCTTTCTGAGTTCTGCTCTTTTGAGAGCTGCTTAGTATATCCGTTAACGTGTTACGAACCGAGGACCAAGGGCTGAAGATTCTATACAGCGGCGGGTTTTATCTTAATCTAGGGGAAACCAAAAACCCACTCTGTGGTCAAGGCAACAGTCTAATCTTTGGAGATATAATTGGCTGCCAGTTCAATTCTCAGTTCATTCGTTGTGCAAGTTAAGCTCCCCCATGTTCCACGCGGGCTCAGCCCACAAAACTGAACAATCTTCCATGAAGTAAGACTCCATGCTCTCAAACTCCACCTCGTTAACCGAATCTTCTAAACCAGACAAGCTGCCTTTATCAGCATCCAAGTGAGGCACCGAAGCTTTCTGTTAACTGATGAATTTTGTACTAACCTACCAACTCAAATCACTTTAAGGTCCTGTTCACTTCCTCCATGTTACCATCATTCTGAAACCTAAAGGGGCATTGAACCAAGCAGGTGCCAGAACGAGTTGAACTTTTCGCAGTTAGGAGCCTTTGATACATTGTCAGAATCCCGCTAACTAAAGCCGGCTTGCGTAAAAGTCGGCATTCCATAACCAATGCAACGGCGCGGGTAGTCCGCTTCACTGCGGAAAATCTCTACCACTCAATCAAACCGTTTGATGCGCCCTCGTGGAAGACTTATCAAAGTTTGACTGTGTGCTGCTACCCCAGCTTCTAACAGTTAGAAATTTTGTTTTTAATGCAATTGAAAATATTGCCTCCAGAAATCGCTATGCCGTTCAGGGTTTCTTCAGGGGGCCGTTCTTTTTCCATATTTGTTCCTTATATACACTTCAACAAAGCTGTACACTGCTATAAGGTGACCCTCTCTGTTTAATGTCCTTTTTGTGCAATGCAAATTGCCTTCTTCTGTGAGTGATGCTGTCCCCATTGATCGTGCACCTACTCAAGCTTCTCGAGTCATTCGAAAATATACCGATAATATTATTGACTTAACCGTAGCTTACTCAGGTCGTTTAATCAGGTGCATCAATTAATTTGCGCACTTGAACAAGCAGGGAACGTTATAACCTGACTTTAGCTTGGTTTGTCTCCAAGCAGTCCGATTTAGATGACTTCCATGGAATTCCTACAGGTCTGTAAACTTTTCCTCATCTCTCTGATGTTCTAATAAAAGATGAAAAAATTTAAGGGTGCATTTATTTCGCACTGCGACTGATTTATGGTAAAGACAATAATGCCTCTGACTCTCCTCCTTTTGCATGAGTGAACCGAGTGAAATAACTTTGAGCAGCTTAAAAGTTAAGCATTTTTAGTCTTCTTATTCTGAAATCACTTTTTCGAAAGCCCTCTGCTTGATATTTAGAACCGTATAGGCTCAAAGTTTTGCGTTCTGTTGCTTCTTGCTTTTAACATCGGTTTGTAGTTCTCGTAATTGTACGTTGGTCTTCCTTTCTTCCTCCCTGTCCGATGAAGAAAACTTTAACACTCTTCCTGGTGGTCTGAGAGTCATCACTTTCGCTTTCAGTATTACCTCGAGGTACCTCGCATCAGAACCATACAAAAACATGTAATGACACCAATTTTATTCGCCAAAAGTACAGTTGCCGGCTGTTCACAGCGATAGCATTCCAACCTTCTTCTAAGCCGGTGACCCACAGCAACAGCTTGCAAGATTTTACTATTTCTTTGAAAATTCCAGCAGCGTAAAGCCTAAGTGGTCCTGTTTTTGTTTACGCTTTACCAAACGAGGGTCAAGTCTGCCTTAAATTTTAACCTCTTTTGGTGTGAACAACGCATCTTTATTTTCATACTGACCCTCCGAAAGCACTCTGGAAATTCCTCATTTTAGTGTAATAATAATGATGCAAAACTTCTTCACCGACACACATACCTGACATATTTTGGACACCCATCGATAATTACTTCTCTAAAAATGTGGTTCACCACCGCCCTCTGGTCCTATAGCATTGCCCTCCGGCTAATTGTGTACCAAATGAGACAATGCGACTGCGTGTTAACCACCACATTCGGTTGTTTAACTTCTGCTTTGCGAACGACTCTGGGTTTCACGGGCTCATTTGTTTTCCTTCCATTCTGCTTATGGTCGCTGATAATTCCATGGCACATCTCCATTTAGCAATTGTATCGGAGGTTGGACCTTGGTCTTGTTCACGTACGCAGATGGGGTTCACATGGTCGATTCCTGAGTTCATTAGAGTCCACTACATAGTTCAAAACGTCCCGAATTTTTACCAGAATAATTATTTTGAACAAAACCTCACTAATTCTGGTGTCACAGGGCAACATCTGGACTCCATAGTGAAAATTACCAAAACGAATGAAAGACTGTTACTATTTACCGACTAATTCACCTTAAGGTCTCAAGACTTCCGGCAGCTGATTGTAAAAATAATTCGGAAAATAAACTCAAAGTGGCATTATCTATTTAATTTCACGCGTTTGCGTTATGACACCTTCGCTTTTCGTTCTTTGCAAGAGCAGGTGCCCACTGTCATCTTTCAGTGCAGTTTTCGTTTATACACTGTTCACGTCCTGACTAGAGGTGAGCCGTGATTCATAGCGGAATAAGTAATCCTTGAATCATGCCTGGTTTCCTCCCTAAATTTTCGTGTAGGCCAATTAAAAGCTTGTCCTTCAAAGGCAAAAATCCAGTCCAATTTTGGGAGGGCAATGAGTTCCTAGTTTCATCTTCCCATCACCAGTTTTGTTATTGGTAGGCTGGAGGCTGCAATCTTCTGGATCTACATTCAATTTTTTTCCCCGCCGATCTAAATTTTTGTTACCCCCCCCTGTGTTATCTATTATCTCTCCCGTCACATTTTAGTTCTGCATGTTTTATCTTAGCAAATTTTACGTTCGCTTTGACCTGCTCAGTCAAGCTTAATGTACCTGGTTCGGTTGCAAGTAAAATTTATAATATTTTACGAAACGATAGTTGCCTTTATAGCAAAATATTTGTCTGAATCCTCATCTTCGGTGTTCTTCTCTCCTTTCTCCCGCAACCGGGCATGCTTCGTAGATATCGAGGAGTAATCCTCACTCATTATATAATGTGTGCCCGAGGCTTTAGACTGCCCTGCATCCGCCCTTCCGAAGCCTTTTCAGGATCCTCCCAAGTTTATTCGGGGCATGCTACAGTGAGCTTTCCATATCTTTTGTTCCTTGGTTAGTAACACGATAATGGTTATGCTGGGCTATGGGGAAGTGAAAGCGGGGGGAAGCTGGAGCGGGGTGGAATGGATTGGACAAAGACAACAGCATTCCAACAGTGCTCACAGGCGGGGCAAGTAGCCTCACGAAATCCGGTGGCCTTTTAGGTAGACACGCTTGTTGGTGCGTATATCGTCTATCATATAGGTAACACACTCTCAGGCTTGTGACGGCTGTGTGTGAAGGGATATGGACAGCGATCGCTGGCCTCCATCCCGTCTATGCGCAACTTGGAAGTGTATGCTTATGGCCTCTACTTTGTCCTGGCCACTCAGAACCTGGGGTCCAGCCTCACTTCTGCGTGACCGCTGACCGAAAGTATCCCTCGGGATAACTTTTAACTCATTTGGTTAGTTCAAGCTTGTAAATCCTTTTTATTTTCCGGCGTATCTTAACCACTGAGTTTCTGCTGTCCTAAAGCTGAAATCAGGACCTCTTGTTTACAAAATTTGGCATTTTTCATTTCTCGTGTCATTGTCCAAAAGAGCTTCGGACTGCTATTGCCAACCAATCAGGTCTGCCCCTTAGATAACCTCAATGCAATGCGGCAGAAATATTCTGTAGTGACAGTAGGTTACCTTTGTTTTTGCCACAGTCTACCTTATTCCTAACATCGCAGTCCTTGTCTCTCCGATCTAGTCCCACGGCAAGTTTGCACAACTCTACAATATTCATTATCCTAAAATTTATTACCGATACTTTATCTGCTGCCGACTACCTGATGTCCATTAAAACGTATTAGAAGCATGACAGCATTTCCCCGAATGTGGGAGAGAGTCTGAATTATCTGTCACTGTCGTTCCTATTATTGACTAAATCCGTTGCTGAAGGTAGATGGTTTGACATCTATCTGGAGTTACATTTCTTTTCCTGGACCAACACCACCTGACATAGCCTGTGGCGTAGACAATGACTTTTGACAAAACCTCAGATATCTTAATTTTTTGGCAATTATTCGATCAAATTTTCCGTGCACGATTCGTAACGGACGCCATCACAACCACTTCGGACTATCCACCCACAGACTCTGATGACCGCACGTGTCCACACATCCAGTTTTATTTTTACTCTTTGGTGCCCAGTTCAAACAATCACATAGATAGCCGAACCGCCGTACTCACACACGCAAAATGCATACAACTGATTCACATGGTGCCCGTGCATGCACACATGTGCATACGCAAAAGGTTGGAGTCAGCTGTACCAGATTCCATATTGCATTGATCAATGAAACACCGGACCTGCATGGCCTGTCTTGACTGCCCATTTGGCTTACATTTTCATTATTATATGAAGCCGACTAGCGTAGCTGTTTATATGTTTGCATTTATGCTATGAAGCTTGAGCTGCACGCGCTTGATTGTTCAAAGGATTGGGCAAAGCTCTTCGCCGAAACCGACCCAGAGTGTTGTAGTTCTCTCAAGATAAAAGGTTGGGCAAGTCAGGAATACAAGTTCCAACACAAACCTTTCCGCCCTATACTCAGCTCGGTGATTCCAGCTCCACTACAGACCGGTTGCATTCAGTAACTACTAGCAACGTGCCCACTCTCGTAGCATGCCTCTCTAGGCCAGCTTCGGCCTTTGGCCCCTTCCTATTGCAAGCCAGTTATCCGGGAATAGATACGGACACTACTTGCGATGATAGGCCACAAGCTAGCTTGAGAGAGGGCCTCTGGACTCAAGCCAGACTTGCATTGACGGCCCAGAAAAACAAGCAAAGACCAGTGGTTCAAGTAAAGGGCCCCACTGAAAATAAAGTGTTACTGTTTCAATCAGCAGAGACCACCAATACTGGTTGCGTAGCAGTCACCGAAACTGTGGTAGAAGAGGACGTAATTTTGGAGTTCTCTTCCATTCTAGCTGCCGCGTACACTGAGGTGGTAAGGTAAACGAAAGGCGCAGTGGGAGCGCCAAGGAAATAGTCTCGCACAGTAAGCCAGGAAGTCGGGTTAGGAGCGGCAGCAAATATACAGGCTTAATGAGGTGATTTGAATTTACACCAAGCTTACATACTCGTTGCTTGCGTGCACCAGAGCAGATCTGCCATCCGAATGAAGGATCTAGCCTTGTTGTGTTACTTTCGCCAAGCAGCAGCTGTAACGGATGAACTCGTGATCCCTCGGGGAACTCAATGGCCCCGGAATAAACCTGGTGAACACTAAGGCAGCAGGAGATGATTCTTCCGTCGAACCCTTAAACTTCTCTTTGGAAGAGGGAACAATCCAGCGACCAAGCATCCAGGTGGAAGGAGAAACAAACCTCTGGGTTCTCAAACTTGGCAATCACATAACAAATCGACGATACCGAGGGCCAACAGACAGGGTCCCTGCACAGAGGGGACTATGAGATGATCCACTGGAACTACCTGGCCGCGCAAGATATGGTACCCCAAAAGCCTATGATGTGCCTCGTGAATCTTTATGTTCATTGCCCAGTCACTACATCTCAGATACCGGCATGGAACTTCCGTTATAAAATACGGAGGAGGACTGGACTTCTTCTGGGATTCGTTTTGCTCACACAGCGGTTTACGACTGCCTACAGATTAGGTAGAAACACGATGGCAACCTTTTAAGCGAGCAGGACGACTGGGGCTAAGTCTGGAAGCACCGTGTGTGGGGTAGGTACCAGAAGATAAAAGACCACAGTACATACTCAGGGTCCAAAATGACGGGAGAATTATCTGTCAGGCTCCAAAGGCAAAGCAGGCTACCATGTGATATTACTTTAGCCAGAAATGCCAAAGGGCTCCTTCAGGTCTCCTACTACCACGCTCAACAACATACAGCTGTAAGAGAAGCTGTGGTTGCCCTAAAGATATGGATGGTATCCAGGCCCTCAGAAATAGCGACAAAGCTGGGATAATGCTGGAGCATTTTGAGACAGTGTAACAGCGAAAGAGTGAACTAAATCTGGCTTTCGGGCCCCCGTCAAAGTGAAGGTAGTGCAACAAATCCTTCTCTCCTCTGATGATGCATAAAAAACCCTGAGAACAAAACACAAAAGACAGCCGGTCCAGGTGGCACCCAAGCTGCAGCCCCAGGGCCAAATACCCGGATAGCGGTGGATTCCTTTTTCCGGTTTCGTACTGGATCGCTTGACAGTGGGTAGCTAACTGGGGACAGGCCAGCGACCGAAGATGCCCCAAAACATAACGGCAGGTTGCCTTCTATAGCCCTAAAAATACTGGAAAGACTCAATAAGGACCGCATGGTCAGTTGCCGGGCCGAGAGTGAAATGGTGCCCAGCTAAAAAAGGGCTTGGTCAGAGTCGCCTGCTTCAGTCCTGGCTGTTTTTTTCCTAGGCCAAGATATCGGCTGGACAAGACAGGGGTGACCGAGCCAAGGTCTGCTATCCAGACTCCTAAAAGGCCTCTGCCTCATGGAATCACGGCCCGCTAGTGAGCAAAAGGGATTCGCTGGGCACAGCAAGCCAAGTGCTGAAATGCACCCGGGCACCCCTCACAGACAAAAAGTAGCGCGCCGCGGTGGACTGGAGCAAGAGCACGAGGGCTAAGGCTACTACCAAGGTCACACGTGGGTCAATCCTGGGTCCTTTCCTGATCCATTCGACGTTTGCCGGTTATCGTTGTGTACACGAAACTCAGATTTCATGCTTCTGAAAGACATAAACCGGTGGGTGAAAAACGGAACAGCATCCTCTCAAAAGAATTTGAATTGGGTTCACTCTTTCGCCACTCAGTGACAAAAGCCTCTCAACGAGGAGGGTGTGCGCATCTCACTGAGACACCGGTGAGAAATCAAAAATACTTAGTCCTACAAGGCCTACAGCCAAAACCGAACTTCGCGGGCTTCACCGACCCTGGATTTAGAACTAACTATTGTTACCAGCCACCTCGGCAGTATTTGATGCAGCTGCCAAGGCTAAGCAGAAACTCCACCAACGGCTGACCACATCAGCGTCGAGAAGAGCCTTCTTGCTGTTGCTCACCTGTAGAGCACTCTTTTCTGTCTCCTGCGGATTGTTGTGCTCAGGCTTGGGCTCTGGCTCCAGCGGGCTACACCGTTGTAATTGAGAAGGTTCCGTGATACTTCACGAGGGTGGCAGTGAAAAGCAGGCGCAGGGCGTACATAAAAGAAGCTAACTGCGGTAAGCTCCTTCTAAGTGAAACGTTCATGATTCAGAAAGATCTCATAGAGGCCCTCCAGAACTTTTAAAACTATCCATTCCTCAAAAGCCGTTTTTGATAATGATAATGATAATGATAATGGTTTATTTCGGATAACCCGAGGCATGCTGTAACGCAAGATCAAACGGTACAATTGGACGTAGAGTCCGAATTCCAAGAGGTTGGTTAAGGTATGTGCACTCAATATTGTACAGGAGAAAATATTTGAGTCACTCTCTGTGGCGGCGCCCGGCAAATTTGAACTCAAGGTCGGGTGGCCAACCCGGTCAAGTCAGGGTCGAGCTGGTCGAAGGTAGCTGACTCTTCCTGAAACAGTACAAAAAGAAGTGCTATGCAACAAGAGAATCAAACAGAATTGACGAAAGTTTTGTTCACTTCGAGGGAAAAGAAGTTTCCGAGGGAGACATGAACCAGCTACAGCGCTCCGCGGAGTATGGCACGGCTTTGGATTGGAAATCAGACGATGAGAGGAATGAATTTGCAGACAAAGAACAATCAAAATCTTTCGAAGATTTTCCTTGAAACGTTCAGCGACCAAATATCGGCTGAGTCCGTTAAATACACAATGAAGGACTCATTTGTAGAGAGTGATTGTCTAGGTGATGGTAAAAGAAGTGACCGGACGCAAGCATGTAATCGTTGCGCACATTGTTAACGTTCATGAGGGGGAAATGTGATGCACCAAAATAGAAATGGGTACTGGGCGACAAATCAGTTTGTGATGCGTAGCTATAATATTAGCGGACCCACGGTTTGCACAGATGAGTATTTAAATGGCAGGTAAGTATTCACGTTTGATTATCGTTATCTAAGGGCCGAAAATAAAGACCAGAGAGATGCAAGAATCAAAATTGTCTGGGAGGATTTACGAAGATAGAATACCGGATATGAAAAAGCACCAACAAACGCTGAATACAGTTGCGAAGTTGGGCGGCTGGATGTGGGTGGAGTCCTTGATAAACCAAACGGACATCACATCTGGCGAGGTCGCTGGAGTGATGGTGGAAGAAGTGGCAGGATGTAAACATGTAATCGTTGCGCACATTGCTTACTTTCATAAAGGTGAAATGTGATGCACCAAAATAGAAATGGGTACCGGGCGAGTATTTAAATGGCAGGTAAGTATTCACGTTTGATAATCGTTATCTAAGGGCCGAACATGATGACCGGAGAGATGCAAGAATCAAAATTGTCTGGGAGGATTTACCAAGATAGAATACCGGACATTGTGGTACGGAAGTGTATGGCAACAATAAATGTGACTTTTGCAAATATATTGATAACTTATAAAATAAAAGCGAGTTTTATCTCGGGGATTGGTTAAGTTTGCTAATAGGACAAGCGGGCAGTTTGGCACGAGTCATCGGGAAAAAAAGGATCATGAACGGTAAGCCGAGTACGGAAACGGTCTTTTAACCCCGCGATAATTATGTACTATGGAAAGTAGATTTTTCTGGGCGTAAGAAGCGGTAAGTTAAGGTTGCGAAGATGGAGACAAGTATGATGAAAAATAAGCGGTAACTGGGGGAGATAGTTCCATATTTGTAGCATTTCGGGTGAATGATTTTTTGCTGCGACCGGTGCTGGTGGGTGGGGCTGACCGTGCGCGGGACACCCAACCTGAAAACCGTTTTTGTTGACAGGTGCCATCCGCAATCCTATCTGCGTCCGCACATCGTTGCAGACGTCCTGCACGCCCGATGTGCGTCGGCCAAAGTGATGGATCTGACCGCGGCCCGCACCGGCGGGCTTCGCTTGAGTGATATTGGCGTTGTCACATAGAGATCGAATAATCCAGGAGCTTGCGACCAGGTTGCGAGGGGTCCTGGAGAGCATGGCCTGTGTGGTAGTGACGAAATGACGAGCAGGTATCGAGTTTTCAGCGTGAAATGTGGGCCAGGTATTATGCCAAGCCATCGAAGGGAAGGCATCATCAGCGGTTGTCTGGAAAAGTAAAAATAGAAAAACGCAGTCTGGGGTGCTCCCAGCTGAGGATCAGCGGTCAGTAGTAAAGAAAAACCTCTAGTATCTAGAAATTGGAACTACTTGGGGGATGGTTCGACTTTGCTAAATACAAGGTTTTACGCGAAAGATTAATGAAACTTGAGTGGTATTTACGGCGACTTGTGTGGTATGTAGGTCTCGTGGCCCCCGACTCAGACCCGCGTGTCAGTAACCCAAACCAACTTCGTACGCTCGCTCCTCCGAAGTGTATGGATCATTGTTTGATACGAGTGTCAGGACATCAAGCCGTTTGTTTAATTCCTCTTTGAATCTCGGCAAGTGGCTTATTGCACGGACATTTGGTGGAAGTTTATTCCACATTTGTGAATATTTAACAATGAAGAAATTGGACCGTAGGCTGGTTCTCGAGGACGGCACCGTGACCGAATGACTGCTGTGTCGTAACGAATACCTTAGGCTTAATGGGTCTCGTACCACAGGGGAGGCTTTGCAGGATCTATATTTTAATAGTGAGTGGAAAAAAGACAAGTTGTTCTTTATCCGTCGGAGCCAAAGGGGTTCGAGGTGTAGCAGGTCACAGCGTTGTTTATAGTTGAGACTGGACGAATATCCAACTATTTGTTTAGTAAAGGTGCGCTGGACATTTTCGATGGCGATCCTATCAGTCTGGCGCATGTTGGAGCCAACTATTGAACTATACTCTAGCAATGGTCTAACGTGTGTTGTATAGACACTGAGTTTACTTTCACGCAAACGGAATGTTTTGTGGACAAGTCCTATTAACCTGCGGGACCTAGCAATTTGAGTGTCTGTTTGCTCCGAGAAGTTGAACGAACAGGAGTAGTATATGCCCAGGTCGCGTACTGATGATTTGTTGGGGATCAGGTGACCACCTATACTAAACGTTTCGGGAGGGACATGACACTTGTATGTAAGAATGCAGCTTTTGTCCGCCGAGAACTTCATTAGACAATCGGTACACCACGAATTGAGCATCCGCAGGTCCTCAGATATTTTTGCTATAGTATTACCCAATGAATTATGGTCGAAGGTGTACAACAACTTTACATCATCAGCGAATAAAAAAGGAGTTCCATGACGAACCACGGTAAATATGTCATTTATGTACATGAGAAACAACAACGGGCCCAGTACACTACCTTGAATCACACCGCTGGTTACAGGGCTGGGTGTGGAAGTTGTGCCATCAACGTTTACCACTTGACTTCGCGAGGACAAGTACGATTCTAGCCAGGCATATAGTGGGTCAACAATGCCGAATATCTTAGCCTTTGACAACAAACGAATGTGAGACACCCGGTCGAAGGCCTTAGACATGTCTAAAAAGACTGAGATCACTGCCTTACCATCATTGGCAGCTATCGTAATAAGGTTCAGAAAGTCTGTCATACAAGTTGCACAGGATCGATGTTTTAGGAAACCGTGCTGACCTTCACTTACAAGGTGGTTTTTAAGGAGGTGATCTGTTAGTTTAACTTTTATTAATCTTTCCATAATCCTCGATACTACTGGGGTATGATTCACAGGCCGGTAGTTGGCCGGGTCCTCCCGTGTTCCCTTCTTATGAATTGGAATAATAACCGACGTTTTCCACTGTGTAGGATACCAACTAAAGCGCATAGACAAATTGAATAAATTCGATAAAAGAATTGGGATATCTGGGCCACCCAATTTAAAGATGGCCGATGGTAACGAGTCCGATCCGGGGTGGAAAGACATTTTGATATTTGAAATTAAAGGCTTGATTTCGGAGGGCAGGAATGTTACAGCAGAAGGTGGCTTATATGATGGTACTGGTGGATTGCAGAAAAATTTTGCCGTGTCACTAATTAAGGAAGAAGCAAAAAACGTGTTAAGCGCTTCTGCAATGTCCAGCGGTTTGTCGAGCCACGTGTTATTGAAGGAGATAGAAGAGATAGATGAAGTTGTTTTGGGGTTCCTCGACTTCATCAGTTTTGCAAGAATCTCGACTTTCTTGGAATCACGTAAGGCCCTGAGATCCTGTTGTATCATTTCACTCTCGGAGTACAGTTTTATCGTTTCAGCCAGACGATTCAACTGTATAAACAGCGAAAAGTCCCTTGTTTTAAGATAAACGCGTTGGAGTCTACTTAACTTCAAGTTGAGACGAGACAATTTATTGTCTTTAGGGCGGATTGACGACCCTTGTGACGGAGTTATTTGGTTGAGGCATCGTTCAAAGATGGAGTAAAGTTGATCTGCCGCCAGCTGGGGATCTGCACTTAAAAAGAAGGTGTCCCAATTTTGGCTCCGAATCAGAGAAGGTAGTATATTCCAGTTAGCCTTATGATATGGTCTATGCGGGGGTGTCGGCTGTTTATCCTTTATGGGCACTGTGAAGCAGCAGTGGACAGTTGCGTGATCACTTCCGGGTAGGTTATTCTGAACTTTTGTTACAACCCGGGTTAATCCTATTGACAAGATTAAGTCAAGAGTGTGGTCGCGTCTGGTTGGGGACGTGACGTGCTGCTTCCATCCTCCTAGGTGAATTGCATTCAAAAACTGTATTAAATGGCGTGGTGCTGTGAGTGATGTCCAGCATATTTCTGGTGCATTAAAGTCACCAGCTATCAATTTTGGGCCTATTTTAAGATCACTAATCAGGTTGAGTGCCTCTATAATTTGCTTGAAACTATTAGGACTAGATCTAGGCGGACGGTATACGCAACCTAGTATCAGTTCTTGACGTTCAACTTCAACGTTCAGCCATACAGAGTCGACAATGCCGTCTAGGATAGGGTGCTGAAAGCTTGTCGCCCTGAGAGTTTCCTTTACATACACTAGACAGCCTCCACCACGTTGATGTGTTCTGCCTTTGCTGAAGGATTTGTAGCCGAGTACCTCAATATCCTCTACTAGATAGGAGTTCGATAACCAAGATTCCGTCACTAAAATGAAGTTATAGTCATTTGTTAGTGCAGCTGATCTTATGTATTGGATTTTGTTCCTAATAGATCGTGCATTGACCAATAGCAACGTGAAAATTTCAGTGCTCCTGACGTCATCATTGATATTAGTACTTACCGTTTGTTGACTGCTGCATTTAACCTGGAAAGAATCATCAGCGCAAGATGCAAGCCCGCCTAAGTTGTCATTAGCAAAAGGAAGACTTGGGTCTGCGTGTGGAATAATGAATGACAGGGTATTAGGTATTACACTACTAAAGGGATGATTAGAACAATTCATAATGGGCATATCTAGGTTATGGGGCCATGTTGTGCCCACGGTACGTATGGAAAAAATAGGCACTTTGGCTAGATATGGGGTACCCGCTGGTAGATGGTAGGATATGCGATGCGCTTGGATAGTTTAAAGGAGGGGGAGGTAGGAAAGATGAAAATAATGGGAGATTAGGCTGATGGGAAGGTTCCATTAGTGCGGAGTTAAGCACGAACGCAGTTCGTTCATCAAACCATCTATTTTTATTATGGGTATGGTCCCATTGTTGCTGCACCATCATCTTGGAAGCGCTATTTTGTTTCATATGTTGAGAGATGCGAGGGTATCCCAAATGAGGGAAGTCGGTCGGTGCCGAATTCGGTCTAGAGAAAGAACGATCATTGTCATTGTTCATGCATCCCCGTATCGTTTGCCCGCACGGAGACTTAGCTTTGGCAACTAAACTCTCGTTGACCCTTTCTTTTGGACGGTTCTTTATTGTCAGCGACATACGAGTGGCATGCATGGGCTTTTCATCAGTTTTTAAACGGGGGCCAATGGGGACAGATATTAGAGCTGCAGGTTTTATTTCATTGGGAACTTGAAGTCCCGTGGAACGGTCGACCGGAGCTGGAGGCGTATTGTGAGGACCCTCCTGGGATGAGCTTGTAGGTGTTGTCGATATGTGTTGTCGTTTTGGCTGGGGGAGCTGTGGGGAGGTGGGGAAAGATTCGTCCAGATCAACTAACCCTGTGGATCTTCTAGGGGTAGAAGAGTGAGGGGTTTCGTTGATTTTTGGTAAGGTGCTTGAGGAAGAGGGTGACTTCGGGATCTTAATGCCAGTGTGATTAGAATTTATAGCTGCACATCGTATCACTTCCCTTTGCAGTGGCGTTCTATCAGCTTGTATCTTGATTGATTTAAACTGTGAAGCAGTTGAGACTATGCGCTGTTTAGTAATGAATTCTCTAGCGATTTTTTCATCCGTAAATTGGAATAGAAGGGGACAAGAGTGCTTCTGTGACCTTTTTCTTAGTCTTCTGCAGTGACATGGAAAGTGGGCCATGCCTGCGGCTTGAAGGATAGTGGATTTAACCATTGTGATGTCCAGCCGATCTGGGATGTTGAAAACAACTGCATTTTTTGCATTCTGCAGCCGTCGCAGGATTTCCGATGCCACTGAGTCAAGAAACTGACTAGCTGCTATTAGGTTCTGGGGACCGGGGAGTGCCAAGGGCTCCAGAAGGTAGGTTAGTGGTGTTAATTTAGATAATATATCATCAACCGATGCAATATGGGTAGACATACTTGCCAAGTTACTTTCAATGGCACTGGCCCTTCTACTGGCTTCTCCAAATATTTCTATCATATTGAGGGTATCTTTGTGTTCGGGTCGTTTGGGTTTCTGATTGGCTGTAGAGCGAGAAGCCACTTGTAGCGGTTGCCATCTTCGTTCATACTTTTACCACGTTTATTGTTTAACTGAACGCTGACTGCCAAGCGCGGTGGCCATTTGACCGTTGCTCTTGCGCACGCTCTCACGCACGCTCCCAAATACACGCTAACCACTATCTCTCCCAATCGCCTTCTCGTTCTCACGGGTCGTGGAGAATACTGTTCTGGTTAACATATTTGTGCAGTGCCGCACATTAGAGTAACGTGCAGGTGGTCCACGCAGTACAAAGGACCGAAGCACGCGTTTACTAAGGAAACCGCGAAGTAAGGTCTAATCAACCTTACAATTGGTGAGCCCGACGTGATCCTCAGGTCACGTGAGTTTCCTTGTTTTCTACCGTTCAAGGTCCCGTCTGCGTACGTTTTTGTGTGTTTTATTGTTTCCCTATCTTGATTTTTTTTTGGTTGGTTTACCAAATAATTTTTTTTTCTCGTCCATACATATTTTGTGTCTAATTCGTCGTAATTTTTTTTTTCGCGAAGACTGTAGTGCCCCATTGGTCGTTGATTTCTTTTCCCGTCTGTATTCCATAAAGTAATCGCTATGTCTGCCGAACGGAAATCCTGCTCAGACCCCACCGTTGGGGCCATCACGCTGCACATACCGGCATTCACACCTGCTGATCCAGAACTCTGGTTCACGCTGGTTGAGTTAGAATTCGAAAACTGCCGTATAACCAGTGACGCCAGCCGTTTCAGGTGGGTAGCAGGCCGCCTCCCGCCAGAGGTCACAATGCAAGTAAGGGACGTAATAATCTCTTCCCGAAGCTATGAGGCTTTAAAGGAGGCTGTCATTGCCCGCACGACCCCAACGCAAGACCAACGTATGCAACAACTTCAAAACGTTGAGCTTGGAAGTAGGAAGCCCTCCGAACTGCTGCGTGAGATGCAGCGCTTGAGAGGACCGACAATAGGTGAGGACCCGCTCTTGAGGGAACTTTGGCTGCAGCGTTTGCCGCATAACATTCCAGTTTTACTAAGTGCCGCGCGCAAATGCTCGCTAGAGGAAATTGCAGCGGTAGCTGATGACATTATGTCACGATACAACCCCGCTGTAGCTGGAGTAACCAGGCCGTCCGTCGCAACGGTGCCTGCCTTGCCAACATCTAACGAACTCGCATCAGTTTTGTCTAGAATTGACGCGAGCCTGCAACGCCTAGCAGTTAGAAGTGGGTCACAGGAGCGGCACCGCGCACGCTCACCTAGGCTCCATAGTCCGTCATTGCGACGCCGTTTCGTCGGTTCTTCAAAAGAAGGATATTGTAAGTACCACAGTCGCTTCGGTGAGGGAGCCAAACGATGCGAACGAGGGTGTACGTTTCCCGGTGCTCATCAGGGAAACTAAACCCCCGGCCCGTGGTGGCGACCCACGAAGCCGGGTATCACACCAATAGTCGTCTTTTGAACGTAAGGGACATCATTTCAAATAACCTATTCCTTGTAGATACCGGTGCCGAAGTGAGCGTCGTCCCCCGAGCGAAAGACGACAATAGCACACCGCAGGCCCAAACACTACGCGCTGCCAATGGCACGGCCATCCCAACGTTTGGCCAGCGGTCGCTCACCTTAAACTTGGGTTTAAAGCGTAATTTTCGTTGGGTATTCATCATCGCCGACGTCCCGTACCCAATTCTGGGCATTGACTTCCTGCAGCACTTTGACTTGTTAGTTGATGCACGGCGCCGCAGAGTGGTGGATCGTCAGACCACTCTCGCCGTTGCGGGTCATAATTCGCGAGTGAATCACGTCACGCCATTTTACGTTCAACCACCGGCACACCAACCTTATGGCGAACTCATCGCCGCCTACCCGGCCATGTTTCGGCAGGCCGGGCCTCTCCCAGCAGTGACGACCAGTGTCACTCACCATATCGATACTAAGGGACCCCCAGTGTTCAGTAGGCCGCGTCGGTTAGCACCAGACAAGCTTCGTGTTGCACAGGCCGAATTCGAACATATGCTAGAACTGGGTATAATACGCCCTTCTAGTAGCCCTTGGGCTTCCCCCCTTCATATGGTTCCTAAGGCTAGTGGCGACTGGCGACCCTGTGGTGATTACAGAGCGCTTAACAAAGTCACCGTCCCGGACCGATACCCGATTCCCCATATACAGGATCTTACTTCGTCTTTATCAGGTTGCTCCATCTTCAGCCGTATCGATTTGGTTCGGGCGTACAACCAGATCCCGGTAGCAGAGGCCGATATCCCTAAAACTGCCGTCACTACACCTTTCGGGCTGTTCGAGTTTCTGCGAATGCCGTTTGGACTCAGCAATGCAGCCCAGACCTTTCAACGGTTCATGCACGAGGCAACTCGTGGTTTGGAAAATGTCCACGTATACTTGGATGATATTTTGGTGGCGAGTTCTTCAGAGCAAGAGCACGCTACGCACTTACGAGCACTTTTCGAACGCCTTAGCCAGCACGGCGTTACGATCAATATCGCGAAATGCGAATTAGGCCGGTCTGATATCACTTTCATAGGACATTCGATTTCATCCTCGGGTATCCGCCCTCTGTCAGATAAAGTTTCCGCTATTCGCGACTACCCTGAACCCCAATCTTTTCGCCAGTTGCGTCAGTTTGCCGGTCTGGTGAATTTCTACCGCCGATTTATTCCTCACTGTGCGGAAATGATGCAACCCCTCACCGACCTGTTGCGCGGAGGTAAGCGGAAGTTCGTGTTTCCCGACACAGCACAAGCTGCATTCGCCTTGGTCAAAGATGCTGTCGCCAACACAGCACTCCTTACCCACCCTGACCCTTTGGCTCCAATTTCGGTAGTGACGGATGCCTCGGACACAGCGGTTGGAGCAGTACTGCAACAGTTCGTAGATGACTCTTGGCAACCTTTAGCATTCTTCTCCAAGCGCCTACAACCCGCGGAATCAAGGTACAGCACGTTCGGTAGAGAGTTATTAGCCATCTACTTGGGAATTCGTCATTTTCGACATGCACTCGAAGGCCGTTCGTTCACGGTGTTTACAGACCACAAGCCTTTGGTTTACGCACTGAAGTCAGCTTCCGATCGATACTCACCACGCGAGATTCGCCACTTAGACTTTGTCTCACAGTTTACTGTGGACATACGACACGTCTCTGGGGTACTTAATCCCGTCGCAGACGCCTTATCGCGCGTATATCAACTAAGTCTGGCACAAACGCCTAACATCAACTTAGACGCAATGGCACAGGCTCAAACTATGGACCCTGACATCGAACAACTTAGACAAAACGGTTCTTTGAGTTTAACCACAGTGCCTATCCCAGCTTCCCAGAATACCATCGTGTGCGATGTGTCGCAAGGTCGCCCTAGGCCAGTAGTTCCTGCTGCCCACCGGTATCCTACGTTCATGACACTCCATAATCTGGCTCATCCGGGTGTGACTGCCTCGGTGAAACTGATAACTGAGCGTTTTGTTTGGCACAATGTCAAACGCGATGTCCGTCAATGGGCTCGTGCTTGTCTGCAGTGTCAACGTGTTAAGACCCATAGGCACACTAAGGCAGCGTTAGCCAGGTTCCCAGAACCTGAAACACGTTTTCATCATGTGCACGTCGACCTCGTAGGACCACTCCCACCTTCGCTTGGGTACGTTTACATACTCACATGCGTGGATCGTTTTACTCGCTGGCCGCAGGCCATCCCTATCCCTCGTCCCACCTCGGAAGAGGCCGCGAAAGCTTTTCTGACCGGTTGGGTTAGTCATTTCGGTTGCCCGGCAATAGTAACCACCGATCGCGGTCCACACTTTGACGGCGCTTTCGGCAGCCTACTCGCTACGCTCGGTTGCCAACACGTTAAGACGACAGCTTACCACCCTCAGGCCAATGGTATGGTTGAGCGTTTCCACCGACAATTAAAAGCCGCTCTTCGAGCAAACGGTAACCCCCTTTGGAGTGAAACACTACCATTAGCACTCTTAAGCCTGCGTAGTACCGTTAAGGAGGAGTTACACACAACACCGGCCGTACTAGTATATGGCTATCCACTTCGTCTGCCTGGGGAGTTGGTAGCCCCCTCATCAACCGTGACTTTCGACTACGGTGACTATGCTCAGCGCCTTACGCAGCACATGCGAGTGCTCAAGGCCAGTCCGCCTCGTGAACAACAGTCTACAAGTTATGTCCCAACTGCGTTAGGAACCGCTACTCATGTATTCCTTCGCGTCGATGGCGTTCGATCACCACTACAAGCGCCATACACTGGCCCGTTTCGGGTGATAAAACGTAGGGCTAAAACATTTGTCATAGATATCAACGGACGACACGACACCGTATCTATCGACCGTCTCAAGCCTGCCGTCATTGAGTGCAAGCCGCTCGACCAATTTACACCCACTCAAGTCGCTCAGTCACCTGCATCGAGCGAGTTACCACTCGAACCACCCCCAATTGCGCCTAGTGAGGACTCGGCAGCTAGTCCATCAGATTCTCCAACCGTACCCGCAACGCGAAGTAGCCGTCGCGGTCGCCAACTACGAAATCCCGTCCGCTTCGCCGATTTCGTGACGATTTTTACAACCGACTGTTAGCAATAAGTTGGGAAGTTCGCCATGGATTTACCAAACAACAGACCCGGGAAATTACAATCGGTAGTTATGATTTCATTTTCTTCTGGTCTCCTAGCGACTACAACAACACCGAACATCGTTTGTGTGTTGTTATTACGGTCCAACATCCGCCGGCGCCCTCAGGCGCTATTTTGTTCCAGTTTACCTTGCCCTCTCTCAGACGGATCCAACAAGTCACATTGGCTTCATCCGTAGCCTGGCTGACTCCCGTGCACGTTCAAGGAGCCAACCGCTCACTGGACAACGGGACGATTGGTCAGCCTGGCACTGGAGACGGCAACTGGACGCCTTTTTGGATGGACCTGACGAGGCATTTTCCGGCTTGCATTCGTATGAGACCCGCGGGCGCCAAAACACAGTTGGACCCACGCACATCGGACCTCGAGAGTGCAGGCATCGGTAAACTCATCAGCAGTCGTTCGACGTCAACAACAATATAACGGAGAAGCTATGAGGAGTTCCTGGACAACCAATAATTCCGGCTTACCATCACGATCGAAGCCCAACTCCGTCGGACTTCTAGGAGGAGGCCCCTGTAGCGGTTGCCATCTTCGTTCATACTTTTACCACGTTTATTGTTTAACTGAACGCTGACTGCCAAGCGCGGTGGCCATTTGACCGTTGCTCTTGCGCACGCTCTCACGCACGCTCCCAAATACACGCTAACCACTATCTCTCCCAATCGCCTTCTCGTTCTCACGGGTCGTGGAGAATACTGTTCTGGTTAACATATTTGTGCAGTGCCGCACATTAGAGTAACGTGCAGGTGGTCCACGCAGTACAAAGGACCGAAGCACGCGTTTACTAAGGAAACCGCGAAGTAAGGTCTAATCAACCTTACACACTGGCTGAGACCGTTTGCTCGTTGACCTGGCCATTTATTTTTACAGAATATTGTTGGTAGGCGATTTGATCTAAGATGATGACTAACGGCACTGGGTTCCGGGCTCGGGGATTACGAGTTCAGCCCGGTTAGAAGAAGGGCATTCAAGCAAGTAGCATTTAATTTATTTGCTTGCCTCGCTGTCCACCCACGGAAGGCTCTGCCGGCTTTGGCGGTATCTACTCCTAGGTGGTAGGGTTTAGAGGAAGGTTGGAACTTTGCTGGCATGAAGTAAATTGGGCCAACTAAGACCCGAGACAACGAACTGTATACTGGATAGATTCATGCTCTGTTCAAGCCGCCAAAGCTTGTAAAAGCTGAACCTAACTCTGCTTTTCAGCCGCGCTTCTTCTCGACCACTCCCACCATAATCCAATTCTGCCTTGTTTACCATTATTTTCAATTCATCTAAGCACTGCCAGCAGTGCTTAGATACAATACACGCTAACCACTATCTCTCCCAATTGCCTTCTCGTTCTCACGGATCGCGAACAATACCGTTCTTGTTAGCGCTGTTGCGCGGTGCCGAACATTGAAGTAACGTGCAAGTGGTCCACGCAGTACAAATGACCGAACAAAAAGTTCATTGAGGGAGCCGCAAAGTACGGTTAGCGGCCTTAAAATTGGTGAGCCCGACGTGGCC
The DNA here is from genome assembly GCA_948099385.1 of Fasciola hepatica. Classification (NCBI taxonomy): domain Eukaryota; kingdom Metazoa; phylum Platyhelminthes; class Trematoda; order Plagiorchiida; family Fasciolidae; genus Fasciola; species Fasciola hepatica. The sequence continues at coordinate 14,531,871 of CANUEZ040000019.1, forward strand.
CCAGGTCACGTGAGCTTCTTTGTTTTCCTCCGTTCAGGTTCCCGTCTGCTTACTTTTCTGAGTGTTTTACCATTCCTTTTTTTTGACGTCTTTAAATGGTTTTCTGAATCATTTTTTCAACAAAATGTTAGATGTCTAGTTCCCAGTGATTATTCTCTTGGATTGTGTTGGCACATTTGTCGCTGATTCTTTTTCCGTCTTTATTCAATGGAGTAATCCCTATGTCTGCCGATCAGAAGTCTGCAGACCTCACCGTTTACTCGATCACTCCGCAAGCTCCGGCATTCACGCCCGTTAATCCAGAACTCTGGCTCGCGCCGGTGGAGTTGGAATTCAAAACTTTTCTGTGACCAGCTACGCTAGCCCTTTCAGCTGCTTGGCAGGCCGACTCCCTCAAGAGGCACTATGCAAGTAAGAGGAGTAATATTCTTCTCCCAAGGGTAGGAGGCTTCGTAGGAGGCCGTCATTTCCCGCACGACCCCGAAGCAGGACTAAGGCGTGTGAAAATTTCAGGGCTTTGAGCTTGGCAACAGAAAGTCCTCCTCACTGCTGCATGAGTTGCAGCTCTTGAGGAGGCCCACGGCAGACGAGTACTCGCTTGTAAGAGAACCTTGGCCGCGACATCTGACGCATAACTTTCCGGTTTTCTAAATGCCACTTGTCAATGCTCGGTACAGGAAAATGCAGCGATAGCTGATGATATTATGTCACTCTACAACCAGCCGTCGCCGGAGTTACCGGGTCTACCGCCACAACGGTGATTGCCTCGCCAACTTCTAGAGATCTCGCTTCAGTTTTATATAGAATTGACGCGAGCCTGCAACGCTAATCAATGAGTAGGAGTGGGTCACATGAGCGGTACCCCGAAAACTCATCTAGGCGCCTTAGTCTGTCACTAGGTCTGCTTTTAGGCCCTTTAAAAGAAAGGGCCACTTCAGTGAGTAGGCCAAACCATGCAAACCAGGGTGCACGTTCTCCGGTGCTCATCTGGATAACTAAAATGCGGCCAGCAGCGGTGACCCACAAAGCAGACTATCAGGCCCGTAGTCATTTTTTGAACGTAAGGGATATCATTCCAAGCAATCTATTCCTTGTGGACACTGTGCCGAACTGCATGTCATCCCCGGACCGAGATGCGACAATAGCACACCACAGGCCCTAACAATAAGCGCTGCTAATGGCACGGCAATCCCAAAGTTTGGCCAACGGTAGCCCGCCTTAAACATAAGTTTAAAGCGTAAGTCTGCTTTAGGTGTTCATCATCGCCGAAGTCCGGTATACAAATCTGGGCATTGACTTTCCGCATAAATTTGGTCTTTTGGTTGAAACACTGCGCAGCAGGGTGGTGGATCGTCAGACCTCTAGCTACGGCTGGTTATAACTCGCGCCTGTGTACGGTAGATCACAGGCACTCCAACCTTTTTTTAACTTGTCGCCGTTTATCCGACCACCTTCCGGCTGGCCGGGTCCCTCCAGCAGTGACCACCAACGACACTCAACATATCCATACTGCGGGACCTGCAGCGTCCAGTAGGCCACGTCGGTTAGCACCAGAGTGGCTCCGTATTGCACAGGCCGAATTCGGAAGCATGCCGAAACTCGGCATAAAACGCCCTTCTAGTAGCCCTTGGGCCCCCTCTCTCCATACAGCCAGCAAGTCTAGCGGCTTTGGCGACCCGTTTGTGGTGCAGAGCACTTAACATGGTCAGCGTCCCTGAAGGATGCCCGACTCCCCATATACAGGATCTAACTTCATATCTATCAGGTTGCTCCGCCTTCAGCCGAGTCGATTTAGCTCATGCCTACATCCGGATCCCGGTAGCAGAGGTTCGTATCCCCAAACCTGTCACTAGTACGTCTTTTAGGCTGTTCCATTTTCTGCTCATGACTTTTGGACTCAGCAACACAGCCCAGACCTTTTAACGGACCACACACGAGGCAACCCGTTGTTCAGAAAATGTTTACGTATACTCGGATGGTATTTTGGTGGACAGTTTCTCAGAGTAAGATCAAGCAGCACACTTACGGGCACTTTTCGAACGCCCTAGCCGGCATGGCATTTTGATTACCATTACGAAATGCGAATTGGGCTGGCTTGATATCACCTCCTTAGGGCATTCTATTTCATCCTCGAGAATCCGCCCTCTGTCCGAGAAAGCTTTCGCTATTCGCGACTACCGGGAACCTCAAGCTTTTCTCCAGTTGCCTCATTTTGCCGGTCTGGTGAATGTTTACCACCGGTTTATTCCTTCCTCTGCGGAAATGATGCAACCACTCACTGACCAGCTGTACGGAGGCCAACGGAGGTTTGTGTTTCCCTACAAGGCGCAGGTGGAACTTACCTCAGTCAGGGATACTATCATTCCCTAGCACCCCTTGCTCACCCTGGCCCTTTGGCTCCTTTTTCGGTAGAGATGGATGCCTTGGACGGAGCAGTTGAAGCAGTACTGCTGCAGGTCGTAGAAGACTGCTGGCAATCTCTGGCATCCTTCTCTCTTAGCGCCTGCGACCCAACAAAGCCAGCTACAGCAAATTTGGTAAGGAGTTATTAGCCATCCACTAGGGAATTCGTCAGTTTCGACATGTACTCGAAGGCCGTTCGGTCGCGGTGCCTACAGACACCAAGCCTTTATTGTACGCACTGAAACCAGCTTTCGACCGATACTCACCAATTAGAATTCGTCTCACAGCTTACTATGTACATACAACACTTCTCTGGGATATTCAATCCCATCGCCGAAGCCCCGTCACGCGTATTTCAACCGAGTCTGTCACCAACGCCTAACATTTAATTAGAGGTGCCCAGACCATCGGCTTCGACAAAAAGGTTTTTCTGGCTTACCGACAGTAACTATCCCGACTTTTCGGAATACCATCTTGTGTGATATGTCACCAGGTAGCCCTAGGTTGGTGGTTCTCGCAGCCCACCGTTATCCTACTTTCCTGACACTCGATATTCCGGCCCATCCAGGTGTGGCTGTCTCAGTGAAACTGATAACCAAGCTTTTTGTTTGGCACAATGTCAGACCAGATGCCCGTCCGTGGGTCAAAGCTTCCCGCAGTGTCAACTTGGCGAGACCCATAGGCACACTAAGGCGGCGTTAGCCAGGTTCTCTGAACCTGAAACACGTTTTCATCATGTGTGCGTCGACCTCGCAGGACCACTTCCACCTCCGCTTGGGTACGTTCACATAATCACATGCGTGGATTGCTGTACTCGCTGGACCAAGGTTTTTCATACCACTTTTTGTACCCCGGAAAAGGCCGTGGATGTTTCCTGACCGAATGGGTTGGTCTTTTCGGTTTTCCGGCAATAGTGATAATCAATCGTGCTCCACAGTTTTGCGGTGCTTTTGGCAGCCTACTCGCTACGCTCGGTTGCCAACAAGTTAAGACGACAGCTTACTACCCTCAGGCCAATGGTATGGTTGAGCGTTTCCACCGACAATTAAAAGCCGCCCTTCGAGCAAACAGTAACCCTCTTTGGAGTGAAACACTACCATTAGCACTCTTAATCATGCGTAGTACCTTTAAGGAGGAACTATGCACAACACCGGCCGTACTACTATATGGCTGTGCAGTCTGTTTGCTTGAAGAGGTGGTAGCCCCCTCACCAACCGTGACTTTCGAGTACGGTGACTACGCTGATAGCCTTACGCAGCTCATGCGGGTGCTCAGGGCCAGCCCTCCGCGCGGACCACAGTCTACTAGTTGTAGCCCAGCTGCATCATATACCACTGATAACGTGTTCCTTCGCCTTGATGGTGTTCGATCATCACTTCAACCTCCACTCACCGGCCGGTTCCGAGCGATAAAGCGCAGGGGAAGAGAATTTGCCATAGACATCAGCAGACGACACGACACCGTATCTATCGACCGTCTCAAACCTGCCGTCATGGAGTGCGAGCAGCCCGGCCAATTTACACCTGCTCAAGCCGCTCAGTCACCCACATCGAGTGGGTTATAGCTCGCAGCGCCCTCGATTATACCAAGTGAGAACCCGGAAGTTAGCTTATCAGAATCTCCAACCGCGCCCGCAACTTCAAGTAGCCGCTGTGGCTGGCAACTACGAGCCCCCTCTTTGCAGGTTTCGTGGCGGTTTTACAACCGATTGGCAGCAGTATCTTGCGAAGTTCTCCATGGATTTACCAATCAAAAGGCTCGAGAGATTAAAATCGATAATTATAGTTTCATTTTCTTCTTGTTTATTGGCGACCACAACGGCATCGAACGTCTCCAATATGTCCCTATTGCTTCCAAGGTTCGTCGGATCCCTCAGGTGCTTCTTTCCTCTATTTTGTCTTGCCTTTTCTCAGATGTGTTTTTATCGTCACACTAAATTCATCAGTAGCCTCGCTGATTCCCGTGTACTTTCAAGGAGCCAGCTATTCACCGGACAACAAGACAACTGGTCAGCGTGGCACTGGAGACGAAAATTGGGTGCCTTCTCGGATGAACCCCACTAGGCATCTTCAGTCTCGCCTACGAGTTAGGCCCATGGGCGCCAAAACATCGTTCGGCCAAAGCACACCGAACCCCGAGAGTGCAGGTGTCGTCAAACTCTCCAGCAGTCGAAAGCAGCCACCCACAATATAACGAGCAGACTACTCTGAGTTCCTGGACTATCAATACTTCCAGTCTGCGGCTCCGATCAAGACCAAACTTCGTCGGGCTTCTAGGAGGAGGCCTTTGTGGTGAAAGCCGCCTTCGTTCCTGCTTATAACACGCCTACTATCTAACTGAACGTTGACTGCCAAGCTCCGTTGCCACTTGATCGTTAATCTTGCGCACGCTCTCACGCATGCTCACCAATACACGCTAACCACTATTTCTCCCAATTGCCTTCTCGTTCTCACGGATCGCGAAAAATACCTTTCCTGTTAGCGCTGTTGCGCGGTGCCGAGCATTGAAGTAACGTGCAAGTGGTCCACGCAGTACAAATGACCGAAGAACACTTTCACTGGGGAAGTCGCAAAGTAAGATTTAGCGACTATTCAACACACCTGAGTAGAGACAGACTTGAAAGAAGGCCCTGGTCGTAGCCTTTGGACAACTCTTCTCTCCCAAAAGCGAACTGATCCTGAACGCTGTTTCGCCCACGGACCAAACAAAGGAGGCACATCGGAGACAAGGAAGCCGTAGCTCAGTGAGATTCTTCTCAAAGCTCTTCCATGCAAGAATCTGTACCGTTTTATCTGGAGCCCAGTAACCTGAGCTGCCTGATACTGCAAGGTATTGCGGAAGTAGAGGAGTACAGTAAACGGGGAAGAACAAAGGCCGCGAAGAGGACAGTTCAAAGTAACAGAAATATTAGAATGTGGAAGTACTCGAAGACTAGTTTGGAGGACGATTACACGTTTCACTTTATCTGGCATATCTCAGCGTTGATGAGATCAAAGCAAACTGCAAATTAAATTCAGGCTGTCTTGGTTTTCGTCCCTTCCACAGTTCATACGCAAAACGTCCTCCACCGTGGTATGTTCTGTCATCCAATCCGAAGTAAGTTGGGGCAAGTAATTCCTTTATACACCCCGGATGACTGAATGTGCAAGCTTCACTCAGCCACAAGCACTCCCTCACAAGTGAAGTTAAACAATGCAAAATAAAACCAAGCACTAGGGCAATGGGTGGTAAGCATTCGCGTAATTTTGAATGTTGTGTTATTCCTGATATAGCGTCAGCTGAATAGTGCAAGTGCCTTGTCAGGTAGGGGTTGCAGGAATACTGTACGCCTTAGCGCGTGCATAAGGACGCTTTGATTGAAGACGGGTAAAGAAAATTGACATGAATTTCGCTGGGTCTTTCTGGAGAGAATGAGCGGGGTCAGTGAAAATGTTTGAAGACAACTTTTATCGAGTTTTTCTACGTTTAAATGTGATAAGGTAAGTAAAACGCCGTCTCGGTACGCCACCGGCGGAGGTAAAAATCTTAAGCTATATAGCAATGAATTGAAAGTCTTCAAACAACAGGCTAGTAAAGATGACATGTGAAGCATAAAGCCAATGAAATAGGACAAAAGAAAATATAAAGAGTTTAGTAGGAAAGAAGTGGAGTCTTATGCGGGAATCATAGAAGAACAGGCGTCTTGTTTTCGCAAAAATGAAGACAACGTTATATGACTAAGTAAGGCTGAGATCAAGGAGAACCTCAAGGTGATTCACAGGGTCAACATGGTTCATTTCCTCCCTGTTTATTGCAATTAACGTACAACCATTTTAAAATATGGATCGTTTGCTACCGATCAAAATGGAAAGTACAATGCCAGCACGCATGAGAGGGCAAGGACCCAAGCTGTGAGCATGTGACTTATCTGAAGTTCAAGTGACGCAATTTGGCTGGGCAGGAAAGGCAGAACCACTAACATACGGAGTACCAAAAGTGAAACCATCGGCAGATTTGATACAAAGAGTATTTTCGTGTACCGGAAAGGTAAAAAGTGAGCAAAAATTAAAAGTGGGGACGGAAAGGCGCCATGAGGAAAGCTACTAGTGGTTATAACGAGAGAAGATTTTTCTGTAACAACGAATGAGCTGCAGGCGACTGGTAAAGTAATATGCTAATAAAAAACGAGTGAAGGCTAAACAGACGAGAGAAGGGAAAGGGGAGACAGCTTGCCGCTACTGAAGCAGTTGAGAGCAACACTGCAGTCCAGGAAGCACATTCTTACTACTTTACTCTTTCCATCAAGTTCTGATAGAATGTAACGTGTCAAGACAGCAGGAGTATCAAGGGCGGAGCGTAATTTGCGATAAACAAACCTATCGGTGTAGGAAAAGTGGAAATTTTCGCTCACCGGTTGGATGACGAACATTTCAAAATCTTTAAAGGCGACACAGGTGCACGCCACAGTACGGAATTCCGAACAGCCTTTCTTGCGGGTGGGAAATGTTGCCGCTGTCCTCAGCAGCCTGTAGTCTTTCTTTCCTTCGGATGCTGAATGAAACCGACAGAATAGAGCTGAGGGTAACCCCAAGCTCCTTGGGCATTATGGTTTAAGTTTGCCCGGTCCGGAAGATTTTGCGTGGTCTAGGAGATGTAACGTTTTAGACATCCATGGTAGGGATACAAAACGGCTGTTCGTGAATCCCGCTCTCTTCAAGAAGTGGAGGAACAATAGGTCTTGCTGCTCTGTTGAATGACTTGTTGAGCTCTTCCACGGTAAAAAGAGCAGGTCTACTAGCGGCTGAGCCACCGAATATATCTTTTCGAGAGCGTTTTATGCCTCCACGGCTTCTGTTGGTTAGGATGGTAGGCGAGTAAAAGGACTGAGGCAGTGCAACTCAATCTTCGTTGATTTCGTTAGAATCATCATGCATGACATATCAGGATGGCTGAAGGCAGATTTCTTCTTGCGATGAAGCTGCTTGAGGAGGGGAGATGAGGGATGACCAGAAGACGAATACAAAGTTTCAACTTGGCATCAAAGGTTGAAGCTAAAATTAGAGTAGCCGGTGGAGTTGTCCCAGGAAAGACAAAAGGTGGTGTCTGAGAATACAGAAAACTTTTCATCAGCAATCACTTCCCGTAGTTTCAAAATGTTTTCCGGTCGACCTGCTTTTCTTGAACTAGGCAGCCACGGCCTCGCGTGAAGTGTATATGTTGGTATGACTGCAGGTCTTGGGTGAGGTCTATATTATTGCTTGGTTAGAGGAGCCTAGTTAAAGGCGACTCCGAGTGGAAGAAGACACGGGTGTGTAAAAATATCCCAGAAGTGCATCCATCCCAGTTGGAAGTGTAGCAGTGTGTGTCAGACCGAGGGGATAAGGAAAGTACGCAACAAAAGGAATAAAATTTCCCGTGGGGCTACTTCTGGAAATAACAGAGCAACTTACCAGAATTTGAAAAAAGGGTCATTGACTTTCAAGTAGTCGTTATTGGAGCGTTTGGGTATATATTCGGTGGCGAAAGTGGGCAAAAATTGCCCGAAAATTTCAGTTTGATTTTTTTCGTGGAACGGCTAACGAGAATTTCCGAATAAGTAAAATTGGTCGACTTATTTACACCAACAACTATTTGTATGCTTGACATTCCTGCCATCTCATGCGATTCGATACATAACAATCCACGTAGTGTTCAGCGAAGCCATCAAGTGTGACTCTTCCATCTTGGTTGTCTCTGTGAGGTAAGGTCTGTCGCATAAGAATTGCTCCGAGCTGAGAGTATTCCTCTGTCCTGATAGGATCAGATAGCGTTCTTGCTGTAAACAACGGGAAGGCACGTGGTGTGAATAAATTCTTTGCGGAAGCTGCTTTCCAGCCGGCCCAGTGTTTCCTTGTATGGGCCCTAAACTGCCTGACAGTAATTTTCCATTCATTGCACAGTGCTTGCTTAGGAGAGGTAACTTCACTGAAAAGGTTTTGGTTTTTGAGGTTTTCCAGTGAGTCACAGGAATATGTTGCCACATTAGGCATAACTCTTTTGGCGTAAGGATCGTCATATCAGCCAAAGTAGAAAACAGTACAGTACTTGCACTACTTCGTAATATATATTCCGATCTAGGTGAGACAGCGCGGTCAGAATCAGAGACCCAGCCTTCCAGAAGTAATTTAAGTTTTACGGCTGGACCTTTGTTCATAATTTCGGGTTGTTATTACACATTCCAGCCCTCCTCACGGTTGTCTGTGCAGCATTCTGGTATAATCCTCTTCAATGTTCCTCTGGAGTTGTTCTCAGCATCAAGAACTGTCACCCATAATCAGCCATTTGAAAGAATCATTCACTGGGGCTGGAGACACAATAAATTCCCGTTTACTAAAAGCAACTGTTCTTTGTACAAGCTAACCGGGGCCAGTTGGACTAGGAAAAGCAAGCAAGCTGACTAGCAGACTGCACTTATTTGCGAAATTTCAGGGGTATTGGCGGTCACTGATGGGTCAAAACTGAACTGATTGTCCTATTAGAAATACTTCTTCTCCAGCCAATTTTAAGAGCTGTTTGATTGACGCGAACGCCGGTGCAGCCCGCATCCAAAAGCATTGGTTAAACAAAAGTATCAAAGATGAACTCTCTCTCCTTGCGAACCCTGAGTGCTTTGTGCAAGACGGAAAGCTCTGCTAGAACAGAAAAGGTGGTGGAGTGAATAATTACCCTATTTCCCGTTGGTCCAACGATCTTCAGCTCCGCTTACCTTCTCTTGCAACAGTTTTTATCATTTGGTCACTAAATGTCATCCTTAAAGGGTCCTTCTTCAGGGTAACTGTTATCATCAGTGTGCGCTCCGATCACCTTTGCTACCAGAGGGAGGTCAGCCTGTTCTCTCATGGCGTTTCTGTTTCCACGGCCATTTGATTGTTTGCTCACTGTTGCCGATGTTTTACACAAGCCATTACATACCTCCTGTCTGTGGTTTAAGTTACATTTTTCTGTTCCCAGGAACAAGAAAAAGCATTTTAAAGAGAATCATTATCATATTATAAGGATATCAGAGTAAATTCTTTGCCGCTGAAATCCTTCACCAAGTTGAAGGAACTTGTCTGCAGCGTACACGACGGGGCTTCTATTAAGTGACACTCCATCCTGATCAGATAAGTTGTACTACCACTGCCACTAGTAACAAATTTCCCCTGCACGGAATCCGGCTTCCATGTAGAGAGTGAGCCTGGTAAAAAACCTACATTTCAAATGCTAACGGCCTGGATGCTGCCTTTATTCAGCCCCCATCGGGTACCTTACCATCCTACTTCCCTTCTATTCCCTCGACTTAGGAGCCAAGTTCCCCAACAGAGATCGGCAAGCCTTCAATCTCGAGGTGAGCTTTTTTATAGCCCAAAAATCGTATCCTACAGTTTTTTGAATACGAAAACAGCCAGCTATTCGGACTTTTGACTTACTTCATCAACAAATCTGTGGGCTCTGGTGCCTTTCCTGCTTCCTCTAAGCACATTGCAGCGGTAACTATTCTCAAATATGCTGCCTCTAGCAATTCGTCAAAACTTGTCCGCTCCTCTGCTATCACTGAGCTGGATTTGACAGAGAGCGCTGCCCTAAGTCTATCGGGTTCCTCCTTTATTGTTCCAAGATACCCCCATCAGTTTCTATAGAAACTCAACGGATAAATTTTAGGTGCCATTGATTTGGTTTCCTTCTAGTTTCATAGAACTTGACCAGTTCCGCGAAATTCGTTTGATGAGTTTTTCCGGAATACTTTTCTTCGTTGATTTGTTTCCTCCTTATCTACTTCTTCAGCATCTAGTTTTTGGCTGTCTAAGTTCTTTACTCTCGTGTTTGAAAGGTTACTTTTCCCACTGGACTCAAGACACTAACAGTGGTACAAGTCTATCAAGACTAACTGACAACTTCGATTTTCTTTATGTTGCAACTTCTTTCCCGATCTCCCCCCACGTACATAAACAAAATGGCCATCGAACCATCTGCACGAACTTGTATGTACTCTCGCGAAGTGATTCTCTCCCAGCATGTCTCCTACCAGCCGAGCTTCAGCTCTTCTTTAGGTAGCTTATACGACGTTTATTATTTTCCCTCTTTTCTTGACTACTTTACAACACTTCCAAAGGTCTCACGTTTACTTTCCCGTTTTCTCGTTCCTCCTGCCCAATGAGCAATCAGTGGTCAACGGTGTCCCTATTGCTGTAGCTGACTCTGTCAACTACTTAGGCTTTACTGTCAGTTCCAGTAAACTGTGTTCTGCCCATATTCTTGGTCGTGTTAAGATCCACGTAAATTGTGCTTTCATATTTGCAGGCTAGTCCAGTTTGAGCTCAGATAAGCTTCCATTTTTTCCTTTGTTCTTCAATGTTTTCCATCAACCTTCCTCACTACTTTCTCGTAATCCTTCCTGGTTATTTTGGGATAGAACTCATCAAACTACACCACGATTTGAACATTATATTTCAAGTTTATCTGGATCCTGCAGGCTCCCTTATCTCCAAAATTTGCGATTTGAACATTGGCACCTTTTGAAATCCTCCAAAAAGATTCCTGTCTACATCATTCTTGATGGTATGATCTGGAACATCTTTCGATGGACGGTCCAAATTAACTGGCAGACTGCGTCTGCATCGACATTTACATAGCCCACCAAATCACAAACGACAAGACGGCCGAGTGATGGATTGGATAAATAGACGAGAAGAATCCTGACTACGGCTTTCAAGCCTCAAGAAGCGGTAGCACAAATCAGTAAAACCCATGTGGTTTGTGCGACGAGTGGGTACATGGATGGGCTACTCATATATTCTTTGGTTTTTACAAACAAAGCGAAACGGTTCGCAGGCAGAACTGACTCCTCACTTGAGTTAGTGGGACTGTTCACTATGCAGCCCTTCCCTTATACCACGACTTATCACTATGACTTTAGCGCCCCTCCGCATATTCCGCGCTAACACTTGTCTTCTCTCTCCCAAATAACATTCGCAACTCGGCAGTACCTTGTTTAGCACAAGTTCTGGTTGACAGAGTGAAACTCACCGAGGAATTCGCATGAACCTCGGCGGATGAACCATTTTTTTCTACAGCATTGACGACCTGTGCTCATTTCAAGGTGTCGTTGATCACTTTCCCTCTTTGGCTGGAATGTGAGTTTGCTAACCTACTGAAATATTCAGTACGATAAGATGCAATACAATATGCTACTGAAGAATTTATGGACCTTTAGTATAATCGAATATGGCTTGAGCGAATTATCGTGGTTGACCTTTCCCGATCTTTATCCAGGTTCCGCCCAATCAGCTATCCTTTTCACTTCCGACGATGCCCCGTTTCTCATGTTATGCCCGCAGAGCGACTACAAGTGCATCCTGTGCGCTGGCCTTTCCCAGCTACTTTCCTCTGCTCCATTTTGTTAACCCTCAGCTCCTCCCCACATCGCGGCCAGGAGATGACAGGCCTTCGCTGATTTCCGAGGTAACTACTTACTTCTTAGAAGATGAAAGGACTCAACATTTTGTTTGCTAGACTGTCCTCCGGAATCCACTCTTCGAGCACATGCCTCAGGTCACCCGGGTGACCATGCATTTGCAGGTACCAGACTCCAGTTTTACTCCTATTAGAGCTCGTCATCAGCACACATTCTCCGCCGCACTCAGGACTTAAATGGTGGACCTTTCGCCTCGAAGGCGTGTGCTGCTCCACTGCGCCACCCAGCTCCATCCCGGCTGATCCGAATCGCCGATTTAGGTCTCTTCATATATCGTACCCCGTGACAACCAGCAATGCCCCACAGCTTTGAATTGAGAAATAGTATCTTTCTCGGTGACTCCAGATGAATACCCTCCATCAAATCAGGCCTTCTGCGCAGGACGGACCAAGCTGCCCATACTTAAGCCTGCTTCGCGTTCAGTATCTGCTAGGGTTTCATGGTTACTTGCCAGCAGTGTGTAAATTTTAACATACTTTTCTTTGGTTAAGAGGAATAAGTCGGTGCAGTGGCATACCACGAATCTTCGAGGTGAGGAGACTGGGGCTGAAGTCCTGGGTGCACCAGTGATGAGCTCTGACAGGAGTGAAACTGGGGTCTGGTGCTTCCGAGAGCAGGGTTGGCCGGATGACCTGCGGTTAGTGCTTGGAATGTGGATTCTAACAAATTGTCAACCAAACAAAAGTATCATGAACCCCTCATCATACTCCTTAGTAATTGTGAGACACCGACAGGCCTAACTCTGTTTGCAAATCACCCGTTATTTTCTGCCGAATCCGTTTTTGTGTTGGTCACTTAGAAGTTTTGCATTTTTCGCCCTCGGTCTTGTAGCACGTGATTTCCCATGATTCTGGTCTTAGCTAACTCGTATAACTGAAAACGTCGTGCACTGACACACTCATAGAAGACTCAACATATTTGTTTTTTTATCGCGCAACGCGATGTCAAGAATGGAAAATAAACCGAGAGGAAGAGCAAAGAGTCATGCTACCAAAGTTCGCCGAAGCCCACAATTTAAAACAAAATAATCTGTAACCCACCGACCTGTCGGTCTGGCTGATTTCTTCCGTGATACAAGGAGAAGGGTAAGGTCCATCAAATAACGTTTCAAAACTTTCCTGTCAAAAGGGATAAAACCACAATGTAGGACACTTCAACGATAATATTAATACTAATGGTTTATTTCGTGACCATGGTCGAGACGCTCGCGTGAAATCATGGCCATAGTTTGCTACACCACTCAAAAATAAGAAGTACTCGCAGAACTTCAAAGGAGTCTCACCTTTCAGCAACAGTTTAACAAAGTTCGGCAGGCTTTAGATACAAGTAAGACTTTGAAGTTTTACGCTGGAAACAGGAAGCAGGTTTAAAAACTTTTGAAGAATTGGCGAAAACTGAAACGACTGACAAAAGCGGTACTACAGGATACTGCAAATGGGGTGTATACCAAGACGATACAAATAACAATTGATGGGCGCTTACTCGTGTTCCATGGACGGGGGAAACATGCGGACATAAAAAATTTGCTGTTGTTGAGTAAGGGAGTCGATGGAGTCTAGAGGGATCAGTGATCCCATCGGCAGCGGAGGTCACAGCATCAACAGGAAGGCCAAGGCCTAAATAAAGCATGAGGCGCATAAAGGGGTTGTCGAATATTGGCTGTTACTGGTCTGGTGGTCGGAAATGGTCCCACGGCCACCTGGAAAATGATTTACCATCATTAAGGATGAAACCAAGAAAGTGCTGAATGAAGGGTATAGGACAGACTGGAAAAATGGAGACGAAAAGAAAGAAACGCGTGGGTGCGCCGACTGGATGTATGAAGGGTCTGTGTCGATATAAGACCCGGGGGGAAACTTTTTCCAACGAACAATGAGTAACGCGGGGAAATAAAAGCAGCACTGCACCGCCAGGGAGCAAACGGTGATTCCAGCAGCACTTAGAACGTCTTGTCTTTAATTATGTCACTTGGACAATTCACCGAGCCAGATCACGGTGGTTTACTTACCCATTGGTAGAGCTACTTAGGAACCCAAGAAGTGTTTGCAGGTGTGTTGTCTTTGTATGGACAGGTGATTCCCAGGGTCGTAGAAACAACGACGTTCAAGTGAAATTACGCGTAGAAACAAATACTTTTAAGTCAGTGTAACACATCATCGAAACATCATGAATGATAATTGGCTACCTGGCCGAAGATTTCAAAACAGGTGACCCAACTTCTTACCCAGTCGGTCAAGATCTGCAAAATCTGGTCGCTTCAGTGCTTTCACTGCCAGCGAAGAATCTGCCCACAATCTTCCTCATCTGGATGGAACCAAATGTACCTTATCAACCTAAATACCCCTGCTTTTCAGAGAATAGGTAGCTTCGCACGTCGGTATGGCTAAGGATCACAGCCCCACCGGCCTAGTCATCCAATAACGCGCAACCTGCTATCACACAGCCAACAGACTCAACTCTATAGTTTTCTATACTAGTGCGACACTGGCGTAGCCTTCTAAGTCAGACAACGAAACTGACCTATTTGCCATCCCAGAAACTACTTAACTAGTAGATTCCTCTACAATGAATGTAAACAAAAGTATAGTTTTGATTCCTTTTACCCGCCTGTTAGCCACAAAAACTCCGTTTCTCTCCCTATCAGGCCGTGACTTCTTAATGAGTTATCCTTAGTGTGGACGTTGACTTTTGCCCCTATCTCACATATCTCGTTTTATTGGCATCTGTTTACCCCATTTTCTATCTACGATTCACGATCGATGTTATCATGGCCAAACCAGACTTTCCACACACAGATCACCAATCGACTGCACCGACCGGCCCCTTCACTTATATTCGTATCCTGTGGTGTTGGGCCCAATAGATCCATTGCGCAGTGTAACAGTCTCAGGCACACACAAGCGAATTTTGAATTCAGTAAGGTAGAGCAAAAGTACCAAATGCAATTTGCGATGACTGGCCCAGGCAATGCACATAATTTAAAGCTGACTCCGGATCGTGTCGTTACAACAAAGCAAGCAGCGTTCGGAGAAAGGGGCAGGAGCCCTTTAAAGCTGCTAGGGATCATAATAATTCAATGGCCATTGTTACTGGAAGGGCCTTCTTTCGTGCTTTATAAACAACAAGTGACAGATCCTTAGTCTATAAGCAGGATAGAGAAAACTATCTTCTCTGAGGAGGACTAGCCGTCTTCGTCAAGCCATAAAAAACCAACGAGGGTCCCAGGCCAAGATCTGCTTTTGAATTGCCCTGCGGCGGCCGATTATCATCGTCCTTGCAAGCAGAGGGGAGAGCACCGCATCAGCGGGGCCCGGAGTACAAGTCATGGCGAGAAAATTGGCCTCCGTGGACCATAACTCCACTAGTTATGGAGGCGCATTAAACACTAATCCTGGGTACACTTAACCCGCGGCACGTCGACTGGACGGTTGCAGTTTGCACTCCTGAATCGCTAGCGGAAAGCTACCTAGAGTGGCTACATACAAATGCGCTGCGGCAACATTAAGGGGTGACACCAGATATGGGTTCAGATGCGTGTCTTTTTTGATTTATCTCGCAATAACCAATCTCTGGAGCGAGGCGCCAGAACGACTATGTGTGCCTTTGAGCCAGAGTGACCCAGTGAGTGTCAAAATTCCCTGTGCATGAGGGAATCTAGGGAATCCTCAAGACTGGTTAGAAATTTCGGTTGTGCGGGCATAGATTGGACTCTCACCAGGGCGGCGAATTCAACCTGGGGTAAAGCAAAGGAGGCCACTGTCAACGAAAAGCTGCATGGTGACAAAGGGATCCCTGGGTGCCCTTTCGAGTGGGTTTGCGCCTGTGAAAAGAATCAATATAGAGGAAAAACCAACCTTTTGCAGGGCTACCAGGCAGAAAGCCTCCTAAAGCGAAAGCCGAAGCTGAGACTATCGCAATGATTCTGGCAGTCAAGTAGGTCGAATTCATCATACGGGGATCTCAATTAGGGCTCCGAGCCTTCTTCGAGCAACGAGGTGAGCGATCGGGCTTAGATTGGTCCAAAGCAGCAAAAACCAACAGGAAGGTTTTCATGATGGTACAATCAAAAGGCGCAGTTGGAGATACAATACGTCCCCTCTCTCCCAAGGACCGCAACGTCGCCACTGACAACCAAGAGTAGACAGGCCCTCTAAGTGAATACTTTTGTAGTTTGCACAGAGGTTATTGTAGGGCACCAGTCAACTGGACGCTTATAGGTTCTCCTCAAGGGTTAAATGAACTGCCTTTCAGTGGACTTTGAGCACAACTATCTACAAGAATTAAATGTCCACATGCCAGCGGATCAAGTTGGTACCCACCCAGCCATTGTAAAGCAGATCATATGTGTCGTAGTTCCTTTGGTATATAAGATGAGCAAATCCACCCTGTACCACGGTAATCTGCCTCGGGGGTGGAAAAGCGCCGCTGTAGTGGCAATTCTCAAAGGAGGACCAAAGATGCCCACGGGTACATATGTGCAGGTAAGCCTAGCTAGCACCATATGCAAGGTTCTCGATATCATTGGTATCCACGTCCGTCAGAACTTACTGGAGAACTCCGTGCTGTGCCCAGCCCAGCTTCGATTTTTTGATGATGGATGTTGCCTAACCAACCACCCGTGCATCGGTGGTGGGGTTAGTTGACAGATGGATGGAGGCAAACAAGCAGTGGTGTTAGCTTTACTTTAGGAAATGTTTTGACTCCGTTGACTATTGTTCTCTGCTAACCGAAGTAGGAAATTCAGTACAGGTAGGTAGGTACGTAGATGTCCCAAGGAATTCCCTTCCTGCATGCAGTTTCAGGCTAAAACAGGATTCAGGTGCTCTAACTTGACTGAAATCGCCAGTGGAGTAAATAAGGGTCTGTCACCGGAAGAACGCTGATATTTTTGCTTCATGGTGATCTTGGATCTACCCCTGATAGCCTGACATCATTTTTGAGGATGAGGTGGAAGTAGTCGGATCTGAGGGTACGGACCATCTAGGAGCAGACTTAGGAAGTGTGAGGACTTGACACGCTAGCAGTACTTGCCTCGTAACACTTTTGGAGGCCATTAGTTTTCAGGGACAAAGGAAGGCTTATCCGTCATCCACGACCAGGGGTCTTTCGCGGGGCAACAGCTTGTGGGGTTAAAGACCCTGAGATCGTCGCGAACTATCACTTCACGTCTTGAGACCATTGCAGTGCAGTAGCGCAAAAGACTCGAGGTGAGTCCCTTAGAATAAGACCAGACCCACTGCATCGAAAACCGGAGATATTCATACCATGTTACATGGCCATGTTTTGATCTCACTTATGATGTAACATTTAGGCTTTGGAGTCCTTCTACAAAAGAGATGTCGCCCGCTCGGAGAAAACTCTGCATAATGCCGACGCAAGAGGCTAAAATGCAGACAGGCAAGACGCATAAGAAGTGACTCCTTGACCTAGGAACCTTCCCTTTGAAAGAGGTCTTCGGGACCTCATGCAGACTTCTGGGGTAATGGAAGGTTCTTTCTGGTCGTGGGCTGGATGGTCTATTCCAGAGGGCCCGACGCCAAAGTAAGTGGGCATGAGGAGAAGCTGACGAAATTATGGGCAAAGGTAATAAGCGGGGGGGACGTTTTGGTGTCAGGGTGGTAAATGACTGGACTAGTCCACCTGGTGAAATGACCTGCAGATAGTCCGGTCCTTGAAGAGGATGGTACATAGTAATCTGGACGGGATTAACTCGAATGACAACTTTTGAAAGATATTACCAGGCAGATGAAAAATACCACGATGGTGAGCTCGGAAATTATCGCAGCCGACTTTCTGGTTGGCTGCATAATGGCTAAGTGAGTGCCGGCGACGCATCAGGCCCCTCACTATTGATGTGCCGTAAGGTTTTGCATCTCCCTCTCATTTTTGGCAGGAATCCCATGGAGTGCACTGTACAGTACTGGAGGCACAATTCGTGGACTAACGCCAGCAAACTTGCGGACTCTCCATTGATTGCGGTCGTCACTTTACCTGTGGCCTCCACGCATCAACTCGGCATGCACGACCCGTGTGAAGGACACAGATGAAAAATCACCCCAGATCTGCTGCACGTTTTGCGAAAGAGACTATATATACGTTACTCTGCTAAGCTCCTCCGTACACGACATTACTGCAAGTTTGTCTTCTTGTGCGAGACACTAACTTTGGCCGTAAATCATTTCTGACTATCGTGCCTGGTCCACGGAAAGTCTAACTCCTGTGTCTTATCGGTAAATCTATCTAGCCGCTTGCTTGATAGTTTGTGACCTTTAATCTAGCGCAGTAGAAACGATGAAACAATATGGTTCTGGCTTTGGAATTCGTGTGAGCAGGTACGCCTTTCTCTAATTGCCGTTCCTGTGATTTACAATCCGAAGGTCACGCCCTGGGATTAAACTCCATGTAAGACTAACAACACAGAAAACCATCAGCTATGCAAGCCAAAGGAAATCTCGATGCAACGGACGCTAAGAAACCCCTGCCAGCTCCCATATCTGGCGGCCGTTCAAGGTTTCACTCTTAAAATCAGCGTGCATAAAGCTTCAGAAGTGCTCGACAACTCAACCATCTGAAAGCGCAATCGGTCCTGACTACTTTCGGTTTGGGCAAGCGGAACTCAGCCGGACCTGCGCCTGAGTCTCCGGAGCCACTTGTACCAGAGATTGGATGCAAGTGAGGCTCTAGCCTGCGTATCGTGGTTTGGTCTGATCAGGCCTGATCTGATTTGTGCTGAACAAATGCCCTAATAATAGGTACTTCGGGAACGGGGAACAACTGGGCACCCGCTTCGAACCTGCGTACTATTTTAAGACTTCAAAGATGGAACTATGGGAGTCCTTCAGGAATTCCAGATCACTGCTGGACTCATTGCCATAATACCCGGATAAAATGGGTATGCGAGCATTGTCAGGCTGACCCCTGGTTGACCTTCCAGTCATCTACTATAGCGAAGTAAACGGAGGTAGACAAGGAAGTTTTGGGACCAAGTAGATCTCTAACACTTTGCGGGAGAAGGAACCCTCTAAACTCTTGTACGCAGGTAAGGTGCGAGTGAGCGATGAGAAGTCGGGACAGATTCGGATGAAAAGACCCACGAATAACACCATCTTAGAGTGCACTCTGTCCTCTACACCAAAGCAGCAATGTGCAAGCGAAGCAGCCCCAAAGAGAAATGAGGCCATTAAGAGACCACATACTGTTGTTGCCGACGGAAGCACAGTGTAATAAGCTCCTGAGCAACGCATAGCCGAATTTGCACGAGTCACGAAATTAGAACTGGATTGGTTTGCTCCCCCTGCGATACTGAATTATTAAACAAACAACCTCGTAGAACATACACAGACTTCAAATATGCAATCACAAAGATTCAGTACTTGAGTCAAGTTCACGGTGAGACGGAGGACGACGTGTGTCACCCAGAGTTCAACCAAATTTGTGACCAAGTCATGCATTGGATGCGAGTAAACAGGGGTCAGTTTACAAAATGGAAAGTGGTATGAAACGCATACAAATAATATATATGGTTGAGTATTCAATTTTTGAATGTCTTCAACCTATCTCTGAAATTTGAAGTTTCTCCCCCCCCCACCGTAGAATGCATCCACCATTATTGCCCACCTCAAATACGTCCCCACTTTGACCACTTGAACCACTGAGCGAATAACCACACGCACACACAGCTTATAGACAACTTGAGCGCCTAGTCAAGAATCATCCCTTTCAGCATTCAATGTCCAGTAGCTTGATACACGAAAGTCTAAGCGGTTTTCTTGAAACTTGGTCTTGTTACACCCGTCAGTTTGACTTTTTCAACATGGCCATTGGAGCCGCAGGCGGCAGGAAGTGCCCAATGCTGTCTTGGAAGGGACTAAGATTTTTGACCGTGTTTCTCACCTGCGGCTCTTGACCAAGCTGAGGGCCTTCGGACCTGAATCCCCCATTCTCAAATGGTTCTCCTCGTGTCTTTCCAATGGCAACCAAGTTGCTTCAATAGATAACCCTCCCTCACAACCCCCCCCCCCGTTACCGGTGGAGTCATTCAAGGAACAGTGCTAGGACCACTTCTATTCTTGATGCTATTTATTGATGTATTCTCTACAATACATCACAGTACCTCATTTCTATTTGCGGATGACAAACATGGTGTGAGAATTCTCACCCCAGGACCTCAATGATGTACAGTACAGTACAACTCAGAACGCCCTGAAAGATAGCGTTGCTGGTGGAAAATGGAGTCCTCTGTTGCGAAATGCACTTTCATGACCCCAAGCTGGCAAGTTCCCCCGGACTCTACTTTTAAACACAACTCCCTTTTCACTCACAGCCCATCGGTACGTGACCATGGGTTGCTTTTCTCGTGCACAGTGAACTTCTCGGAACTCTCAGCTCTCCAAGCCGCCAAGGCAAACAAGTCCTTGGGATTTCTATGCAGATCTCGTAACCTGAGCGATACAAAAACCTATGTTATCTGTCTTACTTTCTAAGGTACTGCTCTATCAACTTCACCAATACCCCTCAAAGCGACAGAATAGCTTCAGAGAATGTGCAGCTCTCATTCACGGAACAGCTGCTCGGTTTTTTTCAGACTTAGCTATGTTTAGATTTGTGCAGTCTTCCGCGATGAACCTCTTGGTCTACTCCGTATGAGACCTAGCTTTTACTTCCTCCATATGCTTGTCCTTCAACTGGCGTTTTCTTCCACCGACACATTATGAGTCCGGTCGACTACTCCCTACTCCCCCCGCCCGTCACAGAGATGTGCGTTTTCTTTATTCCGAATGCCAGACTATCTATGAGATATAAGTTCTTTCTGCTAAAATATTCCAGACTTTGGAATAAACTCCTCATTGGAACTTATTGATGTGTTTCTCCCATCTAATTCAAAGCATCAACAGCACATAACCTCTTCGTTGATAATGCCTTGATGTTAACCGACACTAACATTTCTGGGGCTCAAGCTTTTGTAGTAGGATCTGACTAGTAGCTGATCTTCAAAACCCCATTCTTTATGCGCCTCCTACCCAAAAAACCTCTCATACCCTAGCAAGTCCCGAATCTCGCAGTTCTGCCCTTATACAAACTCCCTCCATAGGCCCATCAACGGCTACCTGTCGTTTTCCGTCTCTAATCATTGTCCTTACAGTTCGGCCCATAACTGTTCCCCGTCCCGTTTGCTTGTTCTTCATTTTTGTCTCATTGCTAATTCAAGCTGAGATTCAGGATAGTCTGGTACTAGATCCTAGCAAACTTTCTTTCTTTCGCTCAATCCTAAGACCTAGCCTTTATCGTTATAATGGTCTGATTCTCTTCTTGCTCATTCTATTTTCCACCCAAGTTCTTCCACGACATTGTCGCTACCTCTCCACTAAATCCACAGCTGGCACGAATGCCAGACTGCAATGCCTTTCAACTTTTATTTCAGAACTTGCCGACCAAGGAGCTTTTCGCCTACCCTATCCCATGAGCTCCAACTTGTCACATTTTTCTCGCTAGTTATAAAACTCGGACCGCCGACGCGTTGTGATGTTCGTACCTCGTTCGATTGTTCTTCTACTGGCTTCGATCTCTAGAACTCCCGCTACTCAACCACTATATCACTGACTACTCTACAATAGGCACCTCTACAACTAATCCTAGACCCAAAGGTGAGGGAAGCGGTCAGATCCGCTGCTTTGACTGGCCCACATAGGGCGAGCAGGATGTCGGAAACGTGTACGGGTGCAAATAGATTGATGGGTCGCACCCCCTGTCACCAAAAACGGATCGCTGGCTAGGTGTGCATAGCACAGCCATCCCAGCCACCAGCACAGCTTGTGGATTAGAGAACCTCATCCTTACACTCGTACCGCTGCAGCTAACATGCCATTCGCCCTGTCTTCCCCAACAACTACTTTTCCACCTAGCTTGCTGTAAATAATGAGAATGCAACTTGCCTTCTCGTGCCCAGCAAATTTATCACTCCAGTTGTGTGCTAAATGGCATGCAGCGTTCATTCCCACCTATGAACTCTCGTCTCTCCTTGGCACACTATAATTACCCATTTAATCAATCATCTATTTTGGCAAGCGCCTCTCCGCCCACATTCCCTGCATTTCACTTATGATTACTCCTCCCTCCCTCCCGTAAACCCGCCCATTTACCATGTCAGAACTGGCTGCTACTATCCACTCACTGACACACTCACCTTCACCGGTAATTTCTTCACCGAAATCGACAAACGATGATCTTTGCAGAAATATACTTCGTAGTTCTCCAGAAGTCAGAACTGTGATTGGCCACTATTTGCTCGCCTACTAGGTCCAAATGCTCGTTTCCAGAATGCACATCGATCAATTTATCCAGATCTTGTTGTGTCGCTCGACCCTTTCACATTTGTACGTCTAAAATATATTTATAATGCTGCTTTGCCGGTGCCACACCTCGAGACATCTGTTAAAATGGTCGCCAAGGTATACGCATATCGAGCACCTGCAGCAACATCACCAAAGCTTGATGAACCCCCATGCAATCACTTTCAAAGCATTTAAGATAGGTTCATTACCCAATTACCACATTCATGTTGATAAATCATTATCCACCCTTTACACCATGTCAACCATTGAAAGCTCACCTGCCCTTCGTGAACCTTTCCTTCAACACTCTGACAGTCTCTCTCCCCCACAATGTGCCATTTGTTCCATTCCTTCGACTTCTTTCATCTGGTTCGATATATATACAATTCTGTAAGTAGCCAGCATCCATGCTCTGCCACCGTCTCCAAAACTTGACTTATTTCATGCTGTAACTTTTGTTACAATACAGCCTTCTCATTCAGTTGTCATGCTGCTTCAGTTACACATCACTATGACATGGTACACCTATTGCAATGTTTACCCGAAGATGTGCAACTGCAGTTGGTCTCTACTATCACCTCCCTGGCGAACTATGCACCTTTGTAACGGCGGTACCTTTCCGCGTAACATACTGATTCACCTCGTTCACATTGCTATTTCTCGACCAACACGACATAAGCAAACGGTTTGCGTCGAAACACCCGTAATCCTCTGGCCTTCCCTTCAAAGTCACTTAGGTTGTCCTCCAACCCCCCGGAGTTGTGGCTTGTTTGCTTAACGGCTGACTCCACCAGCAGCGAACATCAGACTTCCACCGCCATACCAGCCTATATTTTTATTCGAAATCCTACTCTTTAATCCCGTTTTCGTTCCCTAGATCTCTTCAACACCATCGTATGCTGCGCTATTCATTAAGGTCAGCCGGACAGTTACCTACCCTCCACTCCCGTACCGCCTCTGCAACCTATCCACCTCTTCGACCGCATTTCACATCGGTTCATAACCGTCATTACATCTAGTTGTTACTTCGTAAAATACCTGCAATGGTGTAATCAGTCCGCTCAACTGTTACCTGCTCCCCTCCGGCTATTTCTCCCATCACCGCTCTTGAGATCGCACCCTCCCTCATTCGGATCTGTTGTACACAGCCCTTGTGACTGCTTCCGTTGACACTTTGTCATCAAGCTTTACAGCCATAAGGCAGATTGTGTTGCTGCAATTTATCTCTGACTATCCGCCATTGGTAATCTTCCAGTTTTCCAGTTCTATAATTTTATACACTGCAGGGTGCAACGATGATTCAAACCTCCTTTGACGAGCCCTTTTTTGGGTAAGCTTGGCTGTAATCCTTCAATTCCGCTCGAATTTCCAAATGTTGTGTTCACCTCCTGTATTATTGATGCAGATTGCATTCCTCGTCAACCATTTTCAACAGCCGTAAAACCAATCGACCATCTGACCTCGACCTTCGAATGTGCCAGGAATTATCCTCACTTTGGTCCAAGCAAACAACCTCCTTCAGCCCCTCGTATTTTCTGCCATCTTTTAAGCTCTTGTTCTGACAACATCTGGATCAGCTGATCACCAATTGTGGCATGCTTCGGGCCCATCTGAAATATAGCACTGTTATTATCATTATTATTATATCCATGAAATCCTCCAGATCTTGGCGAAGTCTGAGGTTTGGAATAATGGTACTGATCCTTCCTATCTACTTAAACCCTGTTGCAAATGAAAGCAACTACTACTGCTGGCCTCTGGAACCTTCTGACATATTTACACCACCACAGTCAATCCGGTATCTAAGTCAGCTAGTTTCTCTTCACAGCGAGAGGTGTCTCTCACTTTTATCGGCCGCTGTTCATGAAGACTATCGGTAAGAGCAGCCACCTGTCCATGTGTTCCAAAGGCAAATATGTGTAAGGGCTCCGGGTTTGCCTGCCACTTTCGAGCAAGCAATCTCTCAAGTGACGCGTGCTTGTTTGAGTGGGGGTGTTCATCTGTTCTAGTGAGTGTGCATGCGTCAACAACAAAAGTCGTCACATGCGGAATAGCCTTTATTATTGGCAAACAATAATTGAGAACTCAGGACAATAGGTGATCTGCCGTGAACTGGCACCTGGAATGGATCTGACAGGGTAGAATTAATCTTGCACGTTTCTTTTGTTTGAAAGTTACATTTGGAAATGCTATCAAACGGCCGAGTCACTGACATTGAGTCGACCACCTTCGCTCTCAAGGAGATTGATGATACGCACATCACGAGTCAACCTTCCGTTGGCGGTCTTAAGCCCCACCTTCCTCACTACGCTTTTGGAACTTGTAATGACTTTTTCGGTGGCACCCAAGGGCCATGCACTAAACTGCGCTGACCACTCGGATGTCATTACTGAGTCACCAAATTTTAAGGGTCTTTCCTTAGTTATCCACCCTTGTCAGGCTTGTATGGTCTGTAGGTACTCCCATAACTATCGCTTCGAAAACACAATGGTCAGGTAACTCACCTGTTCCCATCCGCGTAGGTAACTACCTTGAGGACTCATCGGTCCATGCAATTCAACATTTGACCTCAATGTCACGAATCCTTTGGAGTAAGCCTCAGAAGGGCGGGGTAGCTGAAAAGGATAGGAACAACTGGGAAATTACTTAGGATTCTGTTTACCTCCATCGACACGGTGTTCAGTGTCTTACCGTCCGGTGGTCGTTGTCTAATTAGAGACAGCAGTATTTTTTTACGGGACCCGATTAGGTTCTCCCACTTTCCACCATTGTGAAGGGCCTGGAGGGAGAGGGGTTTGAAGTGCCACTAGATGCCATATTTCGCTGTAAGATCTTGTCGTTCGCCCCGACCTACATTTTGGCAACAAGGCAGCAACTTTCATTGGGCACCCACAGGGTGTGAAAGGTTGTCTGATTCTACGTCCGATGACACATTCCTTCTGCTTGCGAAGCGTGGCAAGTCTCGGAAGAGAGAGTTAGTTATCATCGAGGGAGCGACTTCTAATTGTACTGCTCGAGATTTCCTGCAATTCGTGATAAACTCGTATCTTTTTCTATCCTCTTTCCGCATCTGGCCCACAGGAGTCCGAAATAGTCAAGTCCAGCGCAACTAAACGGCCACCGTCCTGGGGTCAACCGGCAATTCAGTAGTGGACCCACATAAAGCTAAAACTCGTACGCAGCACTCCTTCTACTTTGTGCAAAGAGTGGAATGGCATATTTCAAAACCTTTCTCTCAATACCCAAAACCGCTTTCGGATAACACTCTTCACTTGATTCCCCCCGGCGTGTCCTTGTGCAGCCTGTGTTGAACTAGTAGATGTATCACGAGTTATTGCGCAGGCAGTAATATGAGGGGTTTCGCGTCAAAGCTCGGGTGGACTTTGTCAGTCTACCACCTACTCTCAGCAGGCCATGTATGAGTTTAAGATTGGGGGTTTTACACTTTTCTCGGGGTCGGCTAACCTCCTCTAGTGGATCCCGTCCCTTCAGAACCCTAGACCTCCACGAGAACGCCTCTTTTAGTATCCTTTTGGGGAGATCGTATTCCGTGGATCCTAACTGGTCAGCAGTAAGTGAACCCGCACATACTCTGCTAAACGGACAGAGACCCTTCATGATCAGTGGATGCCCCTTAAACCTGGCCACCCATAATAGCGAACGGAACCTCCATGTTCAAGGGGAAAACCTATTCAACTGTGAGAGAACTGACTTCCGTTCAGTTGCAACTACCGTCATAATAGCGCCATTGTCTTCCCCTTCTGATTCAAGGTGTGCTCTGAGTTCTTAAAGGGGCCATTTTTGTTCGGGCAGGTGGGGGAATTTCAGTTCTCCTTTCACGTATCTATCGGCCGGAAGATGATAGCTCTTCTAAAGCATAGGTCTGCTGGGTTGTCAGCGTACTCAACACGCTGCCAGTGACCTGCAGTAGTTTCATCTTTTATGACCTTGAACCTGTCAGCTACCAAAGAACCAAAGCTCCTCATGATTACTTCTATGTAGTACAACACAACTGTCGAGTCCGTCTTAAACCATGCGGACCAGTCACCTGAAAAAAGCACATCCTTATTGCTTTCACAGCCCTAACAGCCAGTACCACTGCACCAAATTCGAGATGCGAGAAGTAGATCGGCTTCAGAGGAGGAACGAGGGCTTTGGCAAGCAGAATCCTCAGGGTTTAGCACCCACCACTGAGACACCACCGTCCATACAATACAGACTCCAACCAGCTTCAGAAGCGTCGGAAAAGGCATGCTTTTCTCTCGTTTGACTTATATCACTGGAATGCAAGCCGCGAGGGAATAATACGTTCCTCAGTTTTCTCAGCTTGACCATGGACTCTTCTCAGTCTAGCGTGCCTTCTGAGTCATGCAGCCGGTTTCAGCCAACTTTTTTCCCGACATAGGCGCTGCAGTAGAGCGTTTCCGGGCAGTAATCAAGGGGAAACGAATCCTAGAAGACCAAACAAACCGTGGAGAACAGACAACATTCGCTGGCGCGTAACTGGCTGAGCGGCACGTTCGGTTGGACGATGAATTCTTCCTTTTCGAGATCCCACATTATTTTCAGGGAGCTTACCGTTGGGAGCTGTAAGCATTTCATTTCCTGTACACTTTCCGCTTTGTAGTTGTCTAAAATAACATCCCAAACCCCCGGAGTGCTTCATATCCGCTTCGTGAGCAGGGATCCACCATTCTTTAACATCTCCCTCAATCCCTCCAGGGAGGTTGTGGCCGCATTGAAGTTGTCAAAGGAGCAAATTAGTCGTCAACGTAGAAACTGTGGCTTACACTATCTAGCACCTCTAGGCTAACCGACACTCCGTACCTGACAACGGTCTGCCATAGAGCGTGGCTGGCACTGAAGGTTGGTGGCTCCACCTATGTCTCTCTGGTCCCACCACAAAACTGTAATGAATCTCTTCCATCCGCTGGAACTTCAACCTGTAGAAACACCACCAGTATATCGGCCGGCAACACTACTTTACCAAGCCGAAACCGGCTTAGGACCTCAATAAGTGGGGTGGTTTTGTCTGGCCCTTGTGACAAACCGTCGTTTAGTGATCTTACCCGGAACGTAGCTGCTCAACCAAGGGAAACCCGGGGATTTTCGGGCTTTTTGGGGTAGAAAATGGGATAGGTTGGCATATTCCATGCCTCTCCCCCAAATTGCGGGACGGCAGTAACCTTTTCCGTGTGGCCAAGTGTTTTGTTCCGCGCCTGGGCACCTGATTATCGCTCCCAGAGGTGGTCTTCGCGACGAAACTTCTCTTTTAACCACAGCAATCCACGAAAAATAAATACCTGTTGTCCGCTAGGTTGTTCTGCGCGCGCCATGGGAGGGACACTGGGAAACTCTCGTCCCCTTCCGTACCAGCCTCACCGCGAGTCGATTCTTTCGCGATAACAACAAACGATCATTTTGAGATCATGGAACTCGCGATCGTAGACGCGATGCAACCTTATCCTACGCCCCTATCGGCATACGCACTGCTCACTGGGCTGCTCTTTCCCATAGATCCGTATAATATCCAGACCGGTGTCGTGGATAATGCATGGGGAGCCCGTCGGATTCCCACCCTGTGGTCCGGCACCCAGCTTGCTCACAATGATAACAATAGTGATAGTTTATTTTGGGGACGCTTATTGCATGCCTTTAGCATGATAAAAGTTTTTACACTCGACAAAAGTGACAGAATAATTTTTGAAAATATTTAGAAACATATATGACAAACATAGTGTAAGTAGAATCAGAAAGGAAGTGAGAAGGAGACAAGAGTATGCGCACCAAAGAATAATGGAGGGAGTTCAATTGAACCCAGGGATGTATTCAAATATGAGCCCGGTGGATTAAGAAGTCAAGGTTGAACGGGAGAACTGGCTGAGCCAGGTAAAGGAGACTGGAACCTCAAAGTTCTACTTAGTGAGGACTGAAAATCAGTATGAGAAATTGTGGTAACAAGAAACCATAAAGAAAAAAAGAAAAATGAAGAAGGAAAAGAAGGGGAACGAAAAACTGAGTTTTGTGACAAGGGGTTAGATGGCAATGAATTATATTACTCTGCAATAAAAGGACATTGTCAATTCAAAAGCAGGGAGCGAGCAATGCAGGACTTGACTCAAATGGCAACATTTATTCGGCATAGTCAAGATACGGTAGTTGTGGATCAAAGATATGAGCAAAATGGACCCATATTATGAGGAGCAGCGTAATGGTGGTAAGACAACTGGCCGATAAAGAACTGGAGAATAAAGAGGGAATATATATGAATATATGTGTACATTTGTATGCGTATATGGGGAGAGCAGGAGCAAAGAGCAGTTAAGTGGTAGAACACGGAAGTAGCAGTGCTTGGAAGAGACAGGTAAGGTTAAATCGAGTGGTATTGAATTAGCTTGAATCAATACTGATGAACTTGTTCGCCACGGGCGAACTTGGGGGATCAACCGAGAGAGGATAGCGACTTCGGAAGCAAATAAGTGATAGCTGCGGTAAACAGAAGTTTATAAACTAAAGAATGTGAAGGAAAGGATCGAAGAAAACGGGTGAGAGTAAATCCAACAATCTGGATATTACAGGTGTTACATGTGGTGGCGGTCCAAAACAAGTGAAGCAGTAATAAATGAACTTACACTACTTAGCAAGAGGATGATGTCTTTGAAAATAGCTCGTAACCGCGGAGCGAATGATAATACGGAGTGGTCGGAGTTGCGTAAAATACCAGTGGGAAAGTAACTTGGAGTTAAGACGAACTGTAGCGCAAAGATGCAGCCGTTGTAACAGCGAATAAGGTAGGAGAGAAATAAGGAAGTGGAGGATAGGAAATATAGGGTAATGGCAGATCATATGGTTTGAAACTATACGTGAAAATAGTGACTTGACGACATTAGGTGGAATGCGGGAAAGCAGCGCAGCCTGAAAGGCACATTGAAGATGGCAGTGGCGGACAATATACGGAACATACGAGAGTACTGACCGGAGAGAATTGGATAATAGATGACCAGTCACATCATTTTACCGCAGATGAAACAGGATGAAGACCGAGGAGACGAAAAAAGGAAAGGAGCACCAAGACGGGTAAATTTGTGGTGAAAAAAAGCACGAGAAATGTGTGCTGGTCTACGGCGGGAGAATGAAACTGGAGAGATTTCTGGGTGCACGCGATTGCACGATAGATTAAGCCAAAAATTGCTAGTCGGTGCACTGCCTGGAACGAAGGCACACGGAAGAGTGGCGGAGTCAAGCATGGAAAATATGGTGCTGGTGAAAAGATAATAAGTGTCCGTAAAAAATGCAAAGAACAGGAAGGCGAGCTCTTATGCGGTGATTGGTCATGGGTACAGGCGGATCTGGTGCGTGATGGAAGGAGGTATAAAGATAGAGACAAAACAAGATATGACAAAATAGTAGCCATTGAAGTATGGGACTAGTGAGCTTCATGATTATAGGCGGGTACCAAGTGAAAAGCCATCAGGAGCCAGCGAGTGCGACATGGGTGGAAGGGGATATATTACTGGCTTTGGCGGAGTAAAATGAATAAAGCGAGAGTTAAGTCATGCAGTGAGGGTTGTCAGGGTGAGAAATGTTATGGGGAAGAATACATACATACGTAGAATAACACGAAAGGCGTGATAAGATCGATGACAAAAACGTTGGATGAGCGAACCGTGCCTGAACAAGAACGGTAGAAATATGCTAACTTCAACCGACAGGGATGGATGCGGTTCGGCAAGGGGAGTTAGAGCTTGCCAGTCGCAGCCCGTCTTAGTGGGTGAGGCTGGCCGTGCGTTGGACACCCAGCCTGAAAAAAACTCGCGAAAAGAACATATGAGGTGTGATCCACCAGCTGATTTGAGCTCGCACATCGCTACAGACCACTTGCAAGCCCGATATGCGCCGGACAAAGAGGGGGATCTGACCGCGCTTCTCACGGTTGAGGTTGACGTGGGTGAGCAATGAAAAATGGACGGAGGGCAGGGCAACACCATAAGGGTTTATGATCCAAGATCATTTGGACAGGTTGTGAAGACTTGGACAAGAGGACCAACAGAAACAGCGATCGACGGGCGGCCGTATAACATTAGTATCTAGGCGCAGAAGCCAGGATGATAATCAGCATAGTGTCCGAAGTGTTTCACTGGCAAAGAGGATTACTGGGAAGGGGAGTGAGATAGAGGAACGCAGTCTGGGTTTGTCCCAGCTGAGGATCAAACGTTAACGGTGACAGGAACAAAAGTGAAGCACGGGGTCGTTGATACAGAGTGTCCTTAAGGAAAAATGACGCCATGGAATGCAAAACTAAAAAAGAGGACGGATAAGTAAGAGCAATGGGAGGCAGAAACGAAGCTGAACCTTGACCCAGAGTAATCAGTCGGAAGGAGAGGAAGATAAAATCTGCACGAAATTATGGAAGAAACTAAGCTGTGGGTGACGTCATAACTGGATACTGAGTTCAGGTAATAAGCCACGTCAAGTTAGAGAAATGTGAGTGAATTTCTCAGTTCAAAATCGCCGGGTAGGCCATGGAAGTATACGTGGATGGACCTAATGTGGAAACGAGGCAGAGTAAGCGAAAGAATATCTGGTTGATCACAACCAGGTAGGGGATCCACTTCATCCTCCCCCATTGAGCAATCGTCACTCCTTGAAGATAGGGCAACTTGGGCAAAATCGGATCGACTGACTTCGGGGCTTGCATGGGCAAGTCGTTCAGAGGGAATATCTATGTACCTTCCATGTGTTCATTGTTGTCCGGTGATACGAGCCGCTGTTGCGCTCTATCAGCGGCCCTGGCCTGGGCTCCACTCTCCATGCACATTGCCGATGATACGGGGGTTCTATCGAGCCAGTGTTCCTTATCAGAAAATTCATTCGCCAATGTCGTGTGGGGCCCGCAGTCCAAAATCGCTGGGGCTGTGGTCGCCCACTTAAGGGCTGCCACCCCCACGGCGAATGAACTCAAAAGAACCGGTTTTCGAGTAGACTTTGATGCTGTAAGGATCAAACTCGGCCTCGGATTTTTGTCAGATATGGATGCCTTCACCTATGTCTACCTGTCCAACCTTCTTGGTCACTTTCATTCGGCAACCTGCTGCCTGGAGTGAGTCGCCGAAGCATATGAGACATTGTCCCACGGTCTTTCCCATTTCGCATCTTCCGTCCACTGTGGCCATGAGGAACTTCGGGGAGTCCATCAATCCGTGACTGGCTTAGCAATCCTTGCAGCCTGCTGCAAACACACTTTGGCGCAAAATGGCAAGCGTGCTAGACCAAGGCTTTTGTTTCGATTATTTCCGTGTAGCGTTTTGGGCTTGACCTGTACTAGTTCTGTTACTTCTGTTGTCATCGTGGAAGAGTTGACCAAATCTGCCGTCGGCTGTCCACGCCCGTCTGTCCAAGCAATCAGACAAGTTTTCCAAATGGCTTCTCGGTCACCCCACCTGAGGCTCTCTGTTTCTTCGGCCCAGCGACCCTGCAGCTCGGATAAGAGACATCGAAGTATACCTTCCTAGGTGCTCGTCACGTTGAGATCGGCCCTGTAATCCAAGTGAGCAAGGGTTTTATTTACCAATTTTGCACCCACAGGGCAAGGTCATATACATCGTGGGCGTAGCCGTCTACCGCTTAGCTTCCGAAATCATGCTTTCTATCAAATTGCAGCCAACTTTGAGCAGCTGACCAAACAAATCCTCCAAATTTTCGCCGCTCTTGAGTAGCTTTGACCTGGAGCGAGCACCACCGATAGTTTCTCTAACTTGCCCTCAAAAACGTGGGTTAGGTACAGTAGCCTGCGCCCCGGGGTCGGTCACCTTGGCCTCGACAAAGGTTTCAATTTGTTTTACAGACTTGGAGTATTGTTCTGGTCTTCCGCCTAAGATTGTCAGCCCCACTCGGGATAGGTTCATTGGTGGTCGCGTCTGTACGAGAGGCACGACTGCCGGTGTAGGGCTTCCTTCTTCCGGCTGCGTTGGATTTTCGTAGGGGTCTTCTTCAGTAGCTCAAACCTCTAGCTAGCTCTGTCTAAGTTTTCCCTCTGCATCCTGAGCCTACTGCCCAGCGGACATTGACCGTTGTTCTAGCTCTAATACTCTTAGTCTGAAAAAATAAAACGTTTTAGAATCAATAGCGCCCTCAGCAATACATGAGCCTGCGCTGACTGATCTGGGAGATACGAATCCATCCAAAAGAATAAAAAGCACTCAACCCTCCCCCCGGCAACACGCCAAGTTACTTCCTGCCCGCGTTCTGATTGTTTTCCCTGTCTTGGACTTAGGGCATATTCTCTCGTTCCAAGCTAGTTATTCCAAGTACTGTAATACCCTCTCGAGCAATGCATAGACAAATTTGCACGAGTCACGAAATTAGATCTGGATTGGTTTGCTCCCCCTGCGATACTGAATTATTAAACAAACAACCTCGTAGAACATACACAGACTTCAAATATGCAATCACAAAGATTCAGTACTTGAGTCAAGTTCACGGTGAGACGGAGGACGACGTGTGTCACCCAGAGTTCAACCAAATTTGTGACCAAGTCATGCATTGGACGCGAGTAAACAGGGGTCAGTTTACAAAATGGAAAGTGGTGCGAAACACACACAAATAATGTATATGGTTGAGCATTTTCAAGAAATTAGGGTATTCTGGTCTTCCTGAAGAACCTTTCACAAATGAGTGTTACTTGCATTACGGCCAGTTTTGTAAGGCATAGAGAATAAAACATGGGCTCTTGGGAGGGTAAAGCAGGAGGTTGGACTTCGGGGAAACCCGGTACGGGGTACCGTAAAGAGCTCGTACTGAACCATAAAGAACCAACCATTGGGGGTTCAAAACCGGGCGGGATTTGGAGAGGTGGAGGGTGAGGGATTCACTGAAGCTTGTGGACATAGACCAAGTAATATTTTTCGGGAGAGTTCACAGGATCACCGTACGGAAGCTGCCACCACATAGTGCAGTCAGGGGTCAGCTGTTAGCGAGGTGGGGGAAGCATTCCATCGCACAGTTGCAAGGTATCTTATCATGCCCAATACCCCAAAGATGGGCAAAGGGGCACAAGCGAATGCCAACCAAAGGGGAAGACAAGCGAACTCATGGTGTAAACCCGGAGGTTTGCCAGAAAAGTCTTGGCGAGGGACGTCGTACCCCATGGCCAGGGAAACCCATCCAGCAAACACTGTCATGCATGGTTGTAGTTAGAGGCTGACTGAAAGATGACAAGCGGGGTATCTGCCCAATGAAAGACGAAAAAAGGATACTCGGCTGTCTATCGTAATTTCTCCCCTACAGCCGAAAACTGGAATCGATAATTTAGTGCCCGTTAGTCATCCCTAAACGTTGGCCTTCAAAAGTACTGGACAACAGGTTTCCGCCGCTTTCAAACCCGGATCAAACGAAATTCAGCAAGTTCGATCCAACAAGAAAAAGGGGTTTTTTAATAATTAATGCTATGTTCATATATTTAGAGTATTGAACTAGGACTTTGCCAGTCGCATCAGGCCGTGCACTTGCCCAGGCTGATGATAAAAGTGGAACAGAACCAGTGTTGAAAAACAATTAGGGATAAATTATCCCCACTCTTTGTAAAGGGACAGAAAGTTGAAGATTTTGAACAAAGCTTAAAGGCGAAGGAGAAATGGCCTCCCGTGATGGAACTAACTGAGTTTAGTGAGCTTCTTACCATACGCATTCCGCCACGATGCGTCAGCCATCATAACTATGCCCGTCAGAGGTACACAAGATTCCAGCCTAGAAGGGCATTCATAGAGACCAGCCAAAGAGCCAAGACTCTGAGTGCGCTGAAAGCAAAATGGTAGCAGCCTCTAGGGCACCCCTCCCCAGAAGGCACAATTGTTAGAGGAGAATAGGCTGATTTCATCAGAAAGGGTCACGGTAGTGCCATGAACCAATAGCTGCCACATCAGGAACAAAATGATGGAACTTATCATCAGAGCCGCCTAATACAATGCCGAAATAGTCGCGATCTCAGAGAGCTGGCTTTCCCAAAACGACCATATCCCATATGGAGTGGAATGCCACCGTCGACAAGCCAGTGGACATGACACGGCCGGTGGCGAAGCAGCCTTTTGCACTGGGGAATTATTAGTGCACATTGAAGCAGAATTAAGCTTGTGCACTGCAAGCAGCCGTGGCTGCCTTTCCTGGCAGAGAACATGAAGACTTACAATGATGAATCACCAAATGGTTTTCTTACCTAAGTAGACATACCTACGAGCAGAGGCTTGAGGCATTGGACATGTACTTGCCGGAGTGCCGGAGGCGTGAAGGCGACCTAGGAGAGGCTTTTATGGTCGTAAAGAGGTGCATTGATCTCCAGGGGTTAAATACATGGCCATCGAAGGCAGCAGTCTAAATTCCCTAGGTAGGGCCCAATAAAGCTGACTAAAGTGAGAGCTGAAAGCCTCTTGGAAAGAAGTTTAATCGCAGTTAGAGTTGTAAACGGGTAAAGCCGGCCTGTTATGTGGGTGACAACAACAGAAACTGATGTAGAGTTTAAACACCCAATGGAGGGCTACTTTGGCAGTGTCTGCGAAAAACGCGGTTATGGTGTTGCCCTACCCACTACCCTTTTTCACTCTCTCTGTTTTTATTACCCCAGGTGCCATTGTAATTCCCCGGTGGAGTTCTGCCCTCCGCTTCTCCTCCCCTCTTTCCAGCATATCCGCAAAGAAAATTCTTCATTACCCGTTCCGTATCCAATGTTTGTTATTTACCGTTCTACCATTGCCATTTCATGTTTTTGCCACCCCTTATTTTCCTTCCTTCGCAACTTCCGTTCTTGAGTTCGAAGGGGTGCTAGGCGGAACTCACCTAGGGAAGTGATCCTGTGAAGTTCCGTAAATTGGGACCCAGCGATGAAAGGTCACATCTTCCTCCCGTACCTAACGAATCACTGAAGAAGGCTCTGTTCTTTTGTTTGTCGCAGCACCGAATGATCCAGCGAGCTCATAAGGCGAGAACTTGGACGAACTTAGCGCGCCGTCGTCTACCTTCTGCGATCCGACTTGATTTATTGGCTTCAATGAACGCATTACAGAAGCCCTTGATGTCGGCAAGCGCACTCTTAATGGTAAGGCCTTTATCTGCCAAGAGTGGATTCGACAACGAATAGCTGACTCCGGGCGGAGCAGAGGAAAACTTCCTCTAATGGATTCACCATAGGGCTCTGGTTCAGCTTGGCAGAGGAAACAAGATACAAGCCGGGGCAGCAGGCCGCTTTCCTCGAGTTAGTTATCACGAGACAGGGAACTGACAATAGGTTTAGATTTGCTGCCACATTTGCTCAAAGTGATTAATTTGCCGTTAAACTTCTCTCAGTCTCAGACATGGGGGAGCCTTGGGAAAATTAGGTAGCTATTTTGGGAGGTTGGAGAGAGGAAAGTTTAAAACTGGGTTTGTAGAAAGAGACTGAAGAAGCTTGGGCGGTAGAAGTGTGGCAGGGGTTCAGGGTAAACTACTGCTGATGAAGGACAGTCTTACTCCACTTCAATGATACAAAGCAAGGTTGATGCCTCGGGTCTGTGCCTTGAAGGCATATACAGACGTAACGAAGGGCTACGAGCGTCAGTCGAAGGACTTATGGGTGTACACCTCATCTCATTCGAGTGAATAGTGGAAGGAGGTACAGGGAGTGTAATGGAAAGACTAAATATGTGTAATTCGGTGGGCCCTGATGGCATATATCGGGCCATTATCAAGCCATTGTCTACGGTGGCCAGTGGATATTTCTGTCGTCTCAACAGACCTTTGCTCATCCAGTGGTTATTGCTACTGGACTGGAAGTTGGCGAACTTTTTGGCTGTCCATGTGAGGAAGTCACGGTCAGAAGATCGGAACAACCATCCCGTAGAGATTATATGCTTTCTTTGCAGGTGCCTAGATCAACTGGTCAGAGCTCACATGCGTAAAACGTGATGGGCCGAAGTTTCTGTGCAATGTAGAAATGGTCTTCTAAGGTAAATCCTGCCTCTCGGACCCTATAGGATTCCTAGAAGGAGAAGCTACTCGGCGGGACAAAGGCAGGATGGTAGACGTGCGCTACCTAGATTTCACCAGGGCTTCTGAATCTGTCAGCCCCCGCCTATTGATAGAGATGAGGAAGTTTAGGAAAAAGGGCCATAACATCTGTTTGTTTCAGCCTTCCTGACCAACCGGGTGTTTCATGTTAGAGTAGGAACTAGCAGTTAGAATGCGAGAGGGATAACTATTGAAGCACCTTAAGGGGCATTTTCAAAGCCTACTACCTTTCCTCTTCTACAATGGCTACTTGGCGAAAGACTTGCCGTTTCCATGTTTCATTTTTGCAGAAGAGGTAGCATTTGTAGGACCAGAAGTTTGCGATTACAGCTTGGAGCCTTTCCGCGATAGTTAACGAGGCAAACTAAACGGAAGTGCCCTCAAACAGTAGCAAAAGCCACCTGCTATTCAGGGCCTCTGTGGGGGTGACAATAAAGGGACACAATAAGCCAATTAAAGTCAAAAGGGCACAGTCAACAGTGAACATGAGTGCCGAAGCCATTGCCAACTTCTAGTATGTAAATGTAAAGAACAAATGCTGAAAATCCTCCCAAGTGTTCTACGTGAACTGGACTTAACTTGACATTACTTTGAAAAGCTCGTCCACACACCAAACTTTTATACTTCTGTTTTTTCATGTGAGACATTGAGATTTGGCCTTGAACAGCTTCTGACAAGACAAGAAGTAAGCTTTTGCGCTGCTCCTAGAATTTTCTTGTGGAGAAGCAGGATTGTTCATGCCTGTGTCTAAGGCGGTAGTCAGGCTACATCTAGAACGCTTTGTGCAAGCTCAGGCACATTCTCCGAAACGCAGTGCAGCCTGCCTAGAATAGGTTCGGCGATATGCCACTCGGACTGGTGAGGGGAGGTAAGGAAACTCATGCGAGCAAGGCCGGCAGAATAAGAGAATTTTATCACCTGGTAAAAGAAGGCCTACAAGAGATCATACTAGGGTGATTACTACCTCGCAGGCTTTAGCGGTGATAAGTGCCAGGGTAAACGTGAGCGGACCATCTTTCAGAGAACAAGGAGTAATAGCACAAAGTGATGGAATCCACACTTTGGGCCAAATGTGCAGGCAAAAACATCTTCAGCTGCACAGTAGTGAGGAAGCTGAATAGATTAACTGAAGAACTGGCTGACGTGCAACATGAAGGGCATTTAGGAAGGATTTAGGCGAGATTCGACCTCGTTTATTTGTTTATCAATTTCTTGTTTAACCGAATGCTCGCTACCAATCGAGGTGGCCATTTGACCGCCGCGAGTGCAAATTGTGGGCAGGTTCTGGTGAAATAAGTCAGTCGCTCTCATGGGTTGTGAAAGACATTGCTCTGGTGTTCATCATGGAGTAGGGCCGAACACCACAGTAAAGAACTGATGGTTCGTACAAAAGCGTGAAATAAGGAGACGGACTGATTAAGTTTACTAGACTCTCCCCAAATAGATGACCTTCCTATCTTTATATATCTGAAAGGACAGGCATGGTAGCAGTGGTAAAATGAAGTAGCGGAAAGAGAAAAAGGAGAACAAGAGTAGTGGAGAAACGGGAACCTTTGACAAGGCTCCAACACTCGGCTGACGAAAGGCAGATGGGAACTAAATTGGGATAGAGACTTAGGGTTGGGGACTGAAATGGTGCGGATAACGGAGAGTCATTCACTTTCTGGTAAAAAAAATATGAAGATCCATTTCATATAAATGGTCTACTCCGGATGAAGCGGTCGAAGTCCGCCCTTTTATGCAAAAGCTGGACACAACAGAGCACACCCCGGATTGCAACCAAATTTTACCAAAACATTCACTTGGTCTCACTCCAAACGAGACAGTTTTACATCTCGCGACTACCTTGGGCGAGCGAACATCAATGTTCAACATTCGCTACAGCTGCTTGAAGATCCTCGGACGGTGAGACGGGGACTTTTTGACATATGCGGGCAGATTTAATCGTCAGTGAGGGATTTCAGTCAGAACCATTGGTCGATAATCAAATTAAATCACTGATAGTTGCCTCGGACCAAGAGTCTCATAATAAAAGTGATACCAGAATATATTTGCTTGCGCCGTTGGACTCAGAGGACTGGTTTGCCTTGCAAGATGTCACTCATGCATATCTCATACTGTTAAACCTGAAGAAGTACTCACAAGTGTTCTAGACATCAGCGGCGAAAGCAGACATTTTGAAGGTGGAAGAAATTTCCAAATGGAGCTTCTAACCCCGAAAAAGCCAAATAAAGCCAGCATTTCACCGGCCATCTTTCGCTTGCTGACTCCGTAATACGTGGCCTTAAGTGCGGTTTTGCCAGTGCCGGTGCTACAAGTGCAAACTTTGGGGCAAAATGGGACATAAAGAAGGTAATTGTGTAAACTCAAGCAGACGAACAGGCTGCTATAGAACGCGGTGTTTTGGATCTAGGTGACAATCTACCCCTGTGTTTACTGCTTACGACAAAACACTACGTAAGTCTAGAAAATAAATCACCTTTTGCATTCGTGCTACCTCCGTGGCCCTGCAAGTCGACACACCCTCGGACATCATTGTGACTTTGAAGTCTACCTAGCGAAGTTTTGATAGCCCTAAATTTGAGCCCTCGGACCATGTAGCTCATTATGCCTCAGGACAACTCGTTTCTTTTCCAGGTGAAATGTTATGTAGACCAGCATTTCGTGGCTTTCACAGAACTGGAGCTTGTTGCTAGCTCCTTCTAATGGCCTTAACCCATAAAATTTGATTGGATAGAACAGCTGCATCACCAGAAAGTTCCTAATAGTTCAGTTTGTAATCCGCTCACCCCTTTTTACGGCATTATTCATCCTCCACCGACGTAGTAACTGGGACTTAAACTCACGGAAAGAAGTTGTCAGCATCAGAAGAAAAAAGCTCACACATTTTTAAACCCGGTTTAGGTCAATACACGAAAGCGAAAGCAAGTTCTTACATCCTTCCGAGGTGCAAACCTATTTTTCTCCCCAAAATACCCGTTCCCTATGCAGGCACTGCACAAGACGAAGTTGAGTTAGGTCATTCGAAACGGTCATTTGTCAAAGGCAGTCATCAATCCTTCTTTGTCCGCCCTATTAGGGACCATGAGAAAGACCAGTGGGGCTGTAAGCATCTGTGGCGACATCTCAAGAGGTTTAAAGAATCCGCTCCGGGCGCATCAGAGCCAACCGCAGGTTTCTGAGGATCTTTTTCGCCAAACTTAATGGGGGCGGGCGTTTTCCAAACTAGCTTTCCTGGATGCTTAGAAAAAGAAGACTCCCGTAAAAACCCATTGATAGTTAACGATCACAGAGTTGTATATTACTATAATCCCCCTCCTTTTGGCGCTCAATGCGCACCAAAACTTTTTTCAACAGAGAACGGACACATTTCCGAGTGGTCTGTCCCATGCCATGGCTTACACGGACGATATCATTTTGTACCAGTACTCCCTTAGACGAACATGGAGTACATTTCGACGAGGCTTACGGACGTATTCAACCACGCGTTTTCAGTCCCCGAATAAAAAATTGTGTTTCTGCTGCAGCCTATCAGCTATCCTGCGGCTATGATAGATGAGAAAGGTCGGCTTCGATCGATAGTTTTATCCCGCCCGGCTTGTTGATTTTGGATTAGTCCTCAATTGGCGAGTCACTTTTTTCATGTATTGCACTAATGTCATATTTTGGGCGACACAGCCGCGTGCTCGGTTTTCAGTAAACCTTTACCCTGCACTATTGGTCTGATTTGCAAGTTATCGGCTGTAACTACGTGACCTTAGTGCTACTTTAGACAGGATTTGACCCTTATTCTAGCACCAGTTTACTCTTTGACTGGCAAAACACCTGCATGCTTCAGACCGTGGTGCAGGCCCCATCAAACTGCAGTGGTTTTCGGTGGCCACCGGTTTGCCCAGACGAATTCCGCGCCCTCCGTTTTTCGTTTTTGCCAACAGTGTCTGAGGCTTCAACTAAGGTGGTTTGCTCTATATTTTAGCGGCGTGCAGTCACGAACCTCAGTCAAAGCAGCAACATTTTTCCATTTTTCTGCTGCATCGCACTCGCTGTCCCATTTTAATCCCAGTATCACATTAATCACGGCTTTGATATCAATTTCAGTAAAGTTCCGCCCTCTCTTTTTCGAGGCAGCAGTCGAATTGGTCTTCTTTGTAAACCTGAGGGTGCTACAATTGCTCCTGCCCAAAGAAGCCACATCTCCCAAACTGCCTGTCTTTTAGGAATGTCGTCAAGACAATATCCAGTACGCTAGAGTTTTGCCCTAGTCTTCACCCATGTGGCTCCTGAACAAGTTGTATTAGGGCTCGATCGAGAACATAGCCCTATAGATGGGCTGTGACTCCTCTCTCCGGAGCCTACAGTGCTTACCAGACTATTTTGGGACTGTCCGGGCCCCCATTTGTCACCACGCTTTCAGCCTTGGAGGTTTGTTAGCGCAAATACTGCGGTAGCGTGTCGTCGTAGCCTTCAGCTGATGAGCTTCTGTATATGCAGATAGGTCTCAGAAGATCAGTGCCTGGATTGCTTTACACGGAACCCCTTGAACAATGCTTGTTCAGAGGGTTTCGCCCGCCGGCAGCTAGCCGTTCTGCTCAATGGAATCATCAGTCCTCCTACCTCTTACCACCAGTCCTGTTCCCCTGATGAATGCCGAACCCCCAAAGCACCATTGGATAAAATTCATACGAAGGCTTCAGCTAGGTTTCCGTCGCAGCTATGCGACCTGTTTTGCCCGCCTCGAAAGCAAGCCGTCTCCGTTAGTTCCCAGCGCTGTCGGCCTCGGTACCTGGTACTACCATCTGCTCTGTTTTCCCTAGCCTGCTCATGGTGCGCTCAGAAGACACTCTCAAGTGCTTGCCCCGCTTTCGCACTCACAGAGGAAAGAAAGGGTAAAGCAAAGGTTGTGAGCCCAGGTAAGGGCGAGACAGGAGGTAGGGGACCCGGGGCTTTCATCGGTGCTACAGTCTGTAACAGCTTTGGTAGCTTGACCTACAGTTTCCTTTGAATCTGGCTGGTACCTACCGTCGAGGCGT
Organism: Fasciola hepatica; assembly: GCA_948099385.1. Classification (NCBI taxonomy): domain Eukaryota; kingdom Metazoa; phylum Platyhelminthes; class Trematoda; order Plagiorchiida; family Fasciolidae; genus Fasciola; species Fasciola hepatica. The sequence goes on from CANUEZ040000019.1 coordinate 14,573,141, forward strand.
CATCTGCCCCGACCTTGACTTTGAAAGTCATGTCCGGTTCAACCATCACCTCAGCCCCAGCCCTCAGTCTTACTTATCTGGAAGCCCTCAAGAATTTATGCATGGGTGATGGGTTGGAGGACTCCACCAGGAATGGCCCTGGTTTTCCTAACTCAAAAGCCGGTTGCAAAGATCAACTGTAGAAAATCCTTCAAAAACACCAGAGTACCCTAATTTCTTGAAAATGCTCAACCATATACATTATTTGTGTGTGTTTCGCACCACTTTCCATTTTGTAAACTGACCCCTGTTTACTCGCGTCCAATGCATGACTTGGTCACAAATTTGGTTGAACTCTGGGTGACACACGTCGTCCTCCGTCTCACCGTGAACTTGACTCAAGTACTGAATCTTTGTGATTGCATATTTGAAGTCTGTGTATGTTCTACGAGGTTGTTTGTTTAATAATTCAGTATCGCAGGGGGAGCAAACCAATCCAGATCTAATTTCGTGACTCGTGCAAATTTGTCTATGCATTGCTCGAGAGGGTATTACATCGGGTCTCTTAGTTTACCAAGCCTGAAATCTCTTGGGCCCGGCTGCCCCCGGTAGGCTAGATATCCTCAGTTTTCAACTTACGTACTTCACACCAGCATTGCGAGTTTCAGCTCTCTCACTCACAGGTTGACGAGTTTTCTTGACAACCCCATTTCAAAGTCGCCCCAGGCCGACATCCGAAGCATCTGTTGTCAGGACTAGAGACCAGGCTCTCGCACCGAAGATCCCTACTTTTCGATTATCCAGGCTCAAGGAAGCTTTTCTCATTGGGTTCGTTTTTGGTGACACAGGAGGACTGCTCCTGACCTTTTGCGATTCCGGGGTGCATGTTTTCTTCTCCATTATTGTGTTCTACTTATCGGAAGAAGAATGTTCGGTTATGGAAGCTTCGGTCGTTTGGTTGCGCTCAGTCTTACTTTTGGATAATTTCTATCCCACCCCTACCCAGTGGTCTCATGTTTCTTGTGGAGATTACGTTTATTATGCAGGCTGAAGGCCTTATTCATAAAGGTGCCCCATTTATGGTGGTGGCACATAGCAGACACCGCAAATGATACCCTTGTCCACTGGTTCTACACACCGTAGGCCTCCGCATGTGAGTAGAGCCTGACCGAGGGCGGATAGTGCTATGTATTTGTGCTAAGGTGGGAACTTATTCCAAATTTATCCAAAAAATTTAAGAACGAAAGCGGTAACCACGGCCTATGCAAGGCTGAGCTCTGTTAGGCAGGAATACACAAGAGCAGGTTAGGGCGCCGAGGCACGTGATGCAGTTCGCCACTGAAAATCATGAAAAGCCCTAGGCTTATGGTCTCTCTTCCTCAGACTGTTGTGCTCGTGTCTGTATAAGTTGCCCTCCACAGGAGCCCGGTTAGGTCTGCTGTGCTTCTGTTGCGCTATTCAATGTTTTCTGGTTTGCAGACTGTCGTTCTTTCCCGTTTTCTATCATTTTTTCTTCTTTTTGAGTTTGTACCACTGAGCCGGTGCTCCCTGAGATAAACAACCAGGTTTGCGTTTTTTTCTTCTAGTCTTTTCTATCCCTCATTGCTTCTGGGGCAGTTCCATATGGTAGTGTCACTAAAAAGGTAATATTGTCTTGCAAACTCTGTTTTTAGATTGTTCATCCAAGGGACACTGTTAGGAGCCAAGAAAACCTACCATCAACACAACGATCTGGGTGCGCCATTGGTCTCGACCACTCGAACTGAACTGGACGGTAAACACCGAGCCGTTTGAATTCCTAGAGTTTTCTTTTAAATCGAGTTTTTGTAAAGTTTTTTGAATTAACGCAAGTAACTTCATAATACTGAGCGCATCAGAATTGCATTAAGGGCGTGTTTTATTAGAAGAATATTTTCATTCTCCTCATAGTGCTGAAGAGTGATATTCTGTGTTTTTGCGAAGCCATCGTCTTCCCATTGGATTCTTCGTGCATCTGGGCAAAAGGGCTGTACTCGCAAGTGTCAAAGTTTTCTGCCATTGGCTGAAAGGCACTTAATCTTTTTCCGCCGTTTTGTAACCTTCAGTGCGCCACTTGTTTCTGGCCTACCTCTCGTACCTACGTACGGAAAACGTGTGGAAAACCGTACGGAGTGCAGGGTGTGAAAGAGGTAGGCTCATTCAAGCTGTTCAGGAATAGCTTGGGGCACCTATCCCCTTTATAAACAGGATCAATGGGCGGAGAGGACGTGGGTTCCCGCTACTAGGCAGCTGGTCTAGCCTTCAAACAGCAGGCCCAGGGGCGGAGTCAAAGCCTATCAACCAGTGTCATAGGCATGAGCTCAAAAACACCGCAATTAGCCAATAAAAAGTCGTTTGCGGAAGCAGTAGGCACTCCTGAGTGGAGGGTCGTTGAAGCAAGTATACGGGTTCTAATAGTTCGCCCTGTCGTCGTTGCTTCAACCCCCTTGAGCCAGCCAGATAGGGGCGGTGGGCTGAGCGGGAGCCTAGGAGGGCAAGGCAGCCCAAAAAGAAAAGTATAAGATAGCGAAAGCTGGGCCACCTAGAGCCACAGGTCTCGTGCTCTCAGTGCTAGAAGGTAAAGCAAAGGATTTGCAAGGGCAGACCTCACCAACGAGAGGAGCCTCAAGCCGCAGGCTCGTGGTCCTAAATCAGGAGAAACCCAATATTAGGGAATCGAAAGCTAAGCGGGACATAAAAAATAAGATGGTCTGTGGTACACCGCTAGTTGCAGTTGTTCCGTACCGTACTGCTCTGAGAAAGGTGCACGGAGTGGGGGTATGAAAATCAAAAGGGGTGAAGATCAAGCGAGACCAGCGCTAGTCGAGTTCTGTGATGAGACTACGAGGGGTACACTGCTGGAGACAGAAGCAGTGGCGGCGCACGCTACCAAGGGCATCAGAAGAGCTTAGATCAGGGCCTGTTGGCCTACCACCAGGTGGAAGCTTGGTTGAATAAGCTGAGGCACTCGTGAGAAGCTCGGAAGGACAGAGGAATACGGTACTCGGTTCTCGGGCCACTCTAGTTACAACATTACCGAAGAAGCGTACGTCGTAAGAAATAGTTCTAATCAGAGATGTGCTTGAAGAAGAAAATTGGCAGCACTTCGGTACCCAGGGTACCAGGTACTAACTGGATCCTGAGAATACCCAATGGAACGGGCAACAAGCCAATCGATCCGAAGCGTGCCAAAAGAGTAGAAGTCGGCGGAATAGGTGGAGGACCGTTCGCATTGAAATAATGACGATCTTGTTTGCGTTTGGGAGCGTAATGGACGCGATACTAGCTGTTAGCAACAAAAGCTGAAAATCCTTCCAAATGTCTTACTAGCTTTATGAATTCGACTATATCTGACATTACCTTGAAAAGCTCATCCACATACGGCACTTTAACACGTCTATTTATCCATGTGAGACATCTGAATTTGGTCTTGAACCCTTTCTGACTGTCGTGCTTGAGCCACGGGGTTTTGAACATTTGGGTTTCACTGTGAAGTCTTTTTGGCTGCGTAGTTGAGGCTTGCATATGATTTACCCTCTGTAAAGTTCAATTTGATATCGTAGAAACTACGAATCAGTCTTGTTTTGGCTTTGGGATTCCTTTGGATTGGCTACACCTAACTAGGTTCGCGAGGATTGATTTAAACTGGCTAAGAGAAATTCTCAACGTTCCGCAAGCAGAGCAGTCAGAAATATGTTTTTTAATTGGCAGAAATTAATTGTCCCCTCAGCAATCAGAAAAACAACGCACAGCCGTGTGACATCGGACAACATACAAGCTGCTTCCATCCAAGCGCTAACTGGTTATGTTTGTCTATGGTAACTTTTGGCCATGAACTTGCACACTCAAACTCGGTCACCTCCAGGGAGCCACGTTACTGCCCGAAGGTAGATGACAACGAGACTATTCCCAGTTCGGAGGTCAATGCTACTCTTCCAGAGATGGACTGTGAGCCGTCGGAAGTGCTAGATCGTCGGCCGGCGTCATACATGCCAATGGGGAAGGTCGATGCAAAACACTTGCTACATCCGAGGCTTCAAGCCTGAGGTCCTGACAGTAGTAAACAGTAACAGACACCTAAGCCACTGGGCAAAATTGGTTCCGTACACCAAAGCTTAGTACCAGGGGCAAATCGATGGAACGCTCCGAAGCCGCTGGGGGCTTAACGTGTCAATAACTTCCGTCGCGGAAACATGGCTTTCTGAAGAGGACCAACCGTCAGGATCGGTGATCAATGGTTTTTCAGCCTATAGACAGGATAGGGAACACGCTTGTCTTGGAGGAGGGGGAGCCGTCCTGATTGGGTCAGGTACAAACCATCTTCAGTCTCTGACCAAAATGGGCTCTCGCAAAGTCCGGCTGTTCGCATCCATGATCATCTTTCCGAGCAGGAGGGTTAACGTCTTCTGTGTATAAAGAGCACCGAGTAGAAGTCGCGGAGGGGATATTCACTTGCTGCGGGACCCTGGTTGAGCTAGTTAGGGGAGCACGAAACCCATCACAGTGGGCGACTTTAGCCTTCCACGTACTGACTTATTGGTTGAAGTCTGCATGCTAGGAATGCAGAAGTGCTCATTACGGTGGCTGCCAGCAAATGCGTCGCACCAACAGGCTAGGAAAGTTACCAGATATCCGTCGGGAAGCGCACCACTCTTGCTTGATCCACTGATGACAGATCTCTTCTGCAAAGTGTCTGAACTGCAGAACTGTGCACCTCCGGGGCAAGAGCAGCGATGTTTTTGTCAGGATCGCCCTGGGCAAGCGGAAACCCCAGGTACCTTAAAGGCTGGTCAGGAATTTCAGCAGCACGGACGTAGATGACCTTCGAAATTGAGCGATGGGGCTGATTTGGTACACGGTAGAAAGGGCTACTTTCGAGGATGGCTGGTTGATCATAGAGGGATCCCTAATTGCCCTCCGGGGCAAGCTTGCCCCCTTGGAACCAAGGCGTGAGAAGGGCAGGACCATGGGTTGGAAGGCTGCAATTGCCGAGGCCATCGGAGGTAGAAAAGGCAGCTTGAACCCCTACAGGGCTTCCGGCAGCCGGCTAGCCTATATTCCTTGTACGAAGCTTAGGAACGGAACTGTGGGCCCTCTGTGAACTTCTGAGCGAGAGTTTGAGCTCATGTTGATCAAATACCTAAGACATCGGCTGAAGGGAATCTATAACTGTGTGCAGTTAGAAGGTTCAACAAAGGATGTGGTAGGTCCATTATTCACCAAGGACCTCATTGTAGCCACTGAAGATCAGAACAATGCAGACGCTCTGGATGCATTCTTTGGTAGTGTACACGGCCCGGATATTAGGGTACGGATCGATTTGGCACTGGAACCCGGACCAACCTCTTGAGCTACTTAGATGAAGTGAATCGTCGACCAGATGAAGGCATGCATTATGAAGTACTCTATCTGTGCTTTAATGACGCTTTTGACTCCGTCATCCATTGTCTTTTGTTGTGCTACAGGCAGACTTTCGGTGTGGGCGGGTCAGTATAGAGGTGGCTGGAGGACTCTTCCTTCCACAGGACGTTCTGCGCTAAAGCAGGGGAATTATGACCTAGTTCGATGAACGTTATCAATGGTGTGCTTCAGGGATCTGTCCCAAGTTCGATGATATTCTTCTAGTTCAATAAAAACGAGGCGTCCGTCCTTCAATCGCCTTTATTCATTTTTGCGGACGGCGTAAAAGATGTTGGATCTGAGGGCATAGTCGACAAAGGCAAGGAAGTAGGACCAGTTCTGGACTGGGCATACAAGCGGGGCTTACCGCTGAACGCTGGAGAGAGCCATTTGTCGGCAGGGTCAACAAAAATCCCAGCAGTCGCCCTCGACCAACGGCTGCTCACCATAGAAGCAGTCAGTAGGGTTAAAGACCTCAGGGTCATCATGAGCAGTGACTTTAAAGGGTCAGACCAGGGCAAAGCAGCAGTCTGAAAGGCTCGTGGTGAGCTCTTCAGACCGCAGTCAGCTTTGTCTTGCAGGTAGCAGCAGTTGCTCCTACTCACATGGCTACAGTGCGACCTCACATAGACCTTGGCCTGCAGGCTTGGACCCCTTTCCACAAAAAGCAAGGCGCCTGCTTACAGAAAGTTAAGAGTCTCGCGGAGATATTGGCTAAAGGGGAGAGGCGTGAGACGTACACACAGAAATTCTTTGACATCAGTCCTTTCTTGTTGGTGGGCAAGGGGCTTCGAGAAGGCCCCATAGAAAAGCCCAGGGTAGTGAAGGGTTTCTTTGGCCTTATGCCAGATAGTTCATTCCAAATGGCCTAAGATTCACCTACAAGGGGACGCGTGAAGAAGCTGACGAAAGTTGGAGCCAGGTTGATAACCAGGTCTTGCTTCTCTGGCAACAGGGAAAAGAACAGATGGAACAGTCATCCTGGTAGAATGGCAGATCTGCAGACAGCCCAGTCCTTCAAGGGATCCTAGGTAGTCAGTGGCACTAGATGTTTCCTGACAGAGAGCCTTAGTAAGTCCACTAGGTGGATGAAGGGTGGCATCATGGTCTCTCCCGGGCGTATTGTATTTGACGTTTTCTGTTGCTGAATACTGTCTCGGTGAAAGCTTATGATGCGTAGTGTCTCTCTCAGTTGATGCGGTATGGAGTTTTACGTTTCGCTCTCATTTTGAGCGGGGATTCGAATAAATATGTTGCGCAGCAGCGGATGCATAACTGGTGAGCATACCATCAAAGCAATTCTAGACGCTAGATTGGCCGTGGTCATTACTTATCCTGAGCAAACAGAACCGAAATTAACTGGGCTGGACTGAAAGGTGATACATAGCCCAGCTCCACATTCTTTTGGGCCCCTACTAAAGGAAACCTTTGAATTGCTGTGCACCTCACATGTACATCCCAGCTTGGAATATGGAGATCCAGCTGTCTACTCTTGCCGGTGGTAAGGCCTTCCGGTGTTTGAATGATTTTTCACGACAGAATGCTTCTTGCCACCCAAGCTGAACGGAAAGCCAGAAGCTGAGCTTTCTCGGGTCATGTCAGGCCATATTAGGCCACAGGCTTGCAGCTCGAGCAAGTAGAAGTCCAGTTTCTTGCACTGCGGGCCCAAGAAGTTCCCGCAGCGCCGCGAGTTCTAGTTATCCAATTTAATTTGGTATTTTTAGTAGATAAGGGGAGGGGGAAGAAACAGGCTCGCCCTTGGAAGCAGCACCATCACACTAATATAGGTTCAGTCCCACACACTCCGCCCATATTCATCTGCCGAAGTGTGCAAATCTATTCTTCGGTTGTTTTGTGTATTCCCCATTGCGTGCTCTATTCCAGCAGATCGTCTCAAGCACTTCCGACCCCTGATACGCCCTTTCAGCCACGAGTAGTCTTTTGCTAAGGAATTCCAGTATATAGGTACTTACCGTCATTTGACTGATCATCTCTTTTGCGGGCTGCGTTTCCCCTACCTTTTCAGCCACGTACCACACACCGATTTATTGCCAATTTCAGTTTTCATGGTTATGAATTATACTCCTTTCTTCTCAAGGCAAACAAACCGCTCAAAGTCTACATGTTTCTTTCCAGTCACTTCCCTAAAAATATCTTTGCAACCACAGTCCAGTGTGTGGTCTGTTTGTTACATAACTGGCCCAACCGATACACGATCACCGAAAGTCACAACTGTAAACCTTGACCGATTTTTTTTGTTCTTTATGCGTAATAACACCTCTTTTCGTCGTCCAATTTTACATCCTAACCCCTCTCATGATTCTGAAGGGCTGTTGCTTGATTAAGTCTCCTTCGGAGGTGTTTCTTTTTCACGGTGATGTTGTATCCGTCAATCCCGTCTGGTCCTTCGGCAGGACAGTGATCCTTCCGCAAGGTTTGTGTGTATCTTTACTATACTCAATCCACTCCACACTTTGGCAGGTTAATTACACCCCAACTTTAGCCAGCTCGTCTACTTGACTTTGAGCTTAAATCTGCCGGGTGCTTCCACAAAAAATGGCTTAAATGCTTCCCCTTATATCCTTTGGCGTGCACATAATTGTACAATCCTCCTGCAGCTCTTATTCGGTTTCAACTGCATTGTTTGACCTTGGATTACAGCATGCCTGGGCATTATCTCTAAATAAACTATTATTAGGGCAACTCACCGCTGTCCCCATATGAGACACAGCCCGGGTCCTCGAAAAACGTAAAAATGTAAATGTGCAATTATAATGAGTAAGATGATATGAAGTCTGTGATAGAGATAGGTAGAGTGGGGAAATCCTGGAGAGAGAAAGGATAACAGGAATATAAAGAAAGCTTCCTAGGACGGCCGGTAACAGTCTGGGAATATCTCTGCCCAGCAGGCATCCAGGTTGTGCTTAAGGACAACGACCGAGTTTGCCGTCACCACGTGTGGAGGTAACTTGTGCCACTTTTTTACGGCACGGTGGGAGGAGAAACTTGCCCTCATGCTCTTACCCGCCCTTGGTTTGTCAAATTTATCCTTGTGTTCCATGAGTGCAAGGTTGTGACCACGAGCCAGTGATGGTCTGTCGATCGCAGTGATCTACCTACGTAACTTATGGCGCTCTATCAAGTCCTCCCTAGCCTAAGACGACCGACGGAGAATGGATTTGGGACTTTCAGTCCTTCCTGGTTTGACTTCTCTTGCATCTAGTTTATCATCCAAGTAAGTCTCTTTTGAACGTCTTCTAACACCTTTTTTGGCCTTCACTGGGCCTGGTGCCCAAGCTTGAACTAAAGTCTCCTAGCGATGCCTTGCGGTCGCCTTGTATATAGGAAGAGTGACTCCGGCCTCTAGATACCAACGTTTGTCCTAAGTTGAAAAGCTCCCGCTGCTGAAGTGCACTGCTTGGCAGGTTTGAAGTTTTCGTGCACAAGCAAACCTAGGTCTCTTACCACGGCAGTGGGCTCAATCCTGGCTGGGACGAACATCCCTACGTTTCTGTCCTCGTTGGTTCCCCTGCCTGCCAGCAAGCTTCTGCATTTGGCTGCTTTCATTGGCAGCTTCCACTTTCCGGCCCACGCACTAATCCCATCTAAGTCGGTTCGCAGTTGCGTTGAGGTTGGCTCAACTACCACTTTATTATCATCCGCGAACAGGAGCCCCCGGAAGTCTAGTGTGGTTATCAGATCATTCAAGCATACCAGGAACAACAGTGGTCCCAGCACGGAACATTGCGGCACACCGCTACGTGCTTGGGCCAGTGTAGACCCGGTGTCCTCGACCTTTAATGAGAAATCCCTGTTACTTGGGTGACCCTCGATTCACCTCACAGTCTGTGGAATCACTCAAATTGCTTTCAGTCTTCCCAGCAATAAACGGTGGTTTGCCGAATCGAATGCCTTGTGGAAGTCTAAATAGCAAACCTCTACTCAATACCCTCGGTCTAATCTGCGAGTTACCTCATCGGAAAATGATAGCAGGTTAGTGAGGTAGGATCTTCCTTAACAAACCTGTGCCGCGGATCAGCAGTCAGCTGGTGAGACCGTGGGTGTTTTGTTAGTCGTTTCCTGACCCGTCCTTTGATTACTTTCAGGGCTATTGGTAGTAAGAGAGTGGTCAGAGGCCTCCTTTCGTTTGGATTCTTTCAAATGGGGGCATTTTGCATCAGTCTCCAATCGTCTGGTAGCACTCCGGTGTCTAGATATACTCTGGACGGATGTGTTAGCTGTTCGTCTCGTACATTGGCTGGGGCTCTTAGAGCGACGGGGTGAATACCTCCCGGCCCAATAGCCTCATAGCTTTTAGGACTGCTCAGCGGCAGTCCATCCTCACTGCTGATAAAGACGACTCCATCCATGATGAACGTCTGCTGGGTTACGGTGGGCTCAGGTTGTCTCCCGGTACCTTTTCTGTGCACACTTGTTCCCATTGTTCAGTGGTCTATCTTCCAGCTTGCTAGCGATACCAGTTTGAAGACACTATCAGGACTTTTTTGAACCCTTTCCCGTTTTCTCATTGCCCTACTGTCCAGCGAGTTATCTTTCAGCTCACTGGTGACATTCAGATAACAAGAAAATCGCAAGGTCCGGAAACGTTTGAGCTGTAACTCCGTACCCGTGTTTTACTTCAGGACTTCAAAACAAGACAAGGTTAAACGCGGCGGCTCGCTCGTGACCTTCGAACCGCGTGCGCTGTTCATGCGAGTTTTCCAGGAAGGAACCTCTTTGGCTAGAAGTGCCAAACCGCATCTTGGGGTGGCGGGTGCTTTGAAGACCCCTCCAGTGTCTATATCTGGATAGGTGGGCACCTGTTGCCGTCACAAACACGCAGTTTTGGGAGCTACGGAAAAGCACCAACAACCCAATCATCTGCACACACGACTGGCTCCAGCCACACAAAGTCCTCCGAGAGTTGAACGGAACTGAATTGAAGACTGAAGACAGACACGGTACCTTGTGAGCTGCCGCGTGGTTTGAGCTTTCGAACCACCCTCGGGGGTAGGCATTTTTGCATAGTCTGGTGAAATAACACGTTATTTCGCCCAAACTAAGGTAGGGTAATTAGCTTTAAGGTGCGCGTACATTTTGAAGAGTTTGTTCTCTCCAAAAACTGGTTATACATTTTGGTGTTCTCTTTGGTGTTTTTGTTGGAGTCAGAGCAACTGATACCGGATAACTTCTTTTTGTGTCACTTTTTGTGGTGTTTAGTTTTTGCGGCACCTGCTGTAGTGTACCGTTTTTGTCGGTTCAAAAAATTGTGTTGTTACCCTACTGGTTTTCGATAAAGTATTTTCAAACAAACTCGATCACCACTGTCGAAACATGTGAGACAGAGGTTGATCCTATCGGTCAGGCAGTGAGCTGTGAGAACAATGAATGCACGGGCCTAGTGAAAGGTGAGGGAATTTGATGCGACCATTGTTGACTTTGGTATCATTAAAAGTGCTCCAAGATGGCACAGAAGGACTCCGAGCTGCACGTCAAGTGCGCATTGCTCACGTGGATATGCGTCCACTGCTCCGCGTTCGCAGACGAGTGCTCGGGCATGGTGTGAGGGGAACTAGGAAAGGGGAACAGGAGCACGAAGCTGAAACCAAGACTAGAGAGAGCGACTTCGATCCATAGCTTAGCGAAAGGGGAAAACTGTGTTCCAGGTCAGAAAACTAAAAAGACAACCCAAGCCAAAAGGTAAGAAAAACAAAGGGGCGGCAGGTTTCACCAATGGGACAAAAGCTTCCTGATGGAAGTAGAAACCTCAAGGAGCAGGTCAAAATCCTAGATGCTGAAGAGCTATGCAAGGAGCGGGACAAGGAGGTCATGGCAGACAGAAATGGAAGACTGCTGCTTCATAACCTTGGGTAAAACATCGTAAAAGACGGTAGAATCAGGAGGGACGAAAACCGCCGGCGTGTGACCGAGGTTCTTAGGATGGCCGGCCTACCTCCCACGACACCAATAGTCAGGCGCCATAGAACAGTTCTATGGCGTGGAACTCAACCAGCGCCGCCACGACCCCTGGTAGTTGTGTTCCACAGTGTCTACTGGAGAGATATGCTGCTTTCCAGGGCGGGGCAGTTGTTGACGGCAAACAGGGAATAGTATGGCTTACGCCTAAAAGTCCGGCATTTGTCAAACAGGGTGATGCCATATTCTCGTTGACAACGGGCACACCTGATCTGAAGTGACCAACTCCCCACATAGCAAAATTGGGAACGGCCCCTCTCGGGAAGTCAACATCCAAGGCCCAGGGAGTAATCCAAGTCCCGAAGGTGGCTTCAGACGCCGGTAACCAAAAAGCCAAATTCAGTTGGTTCAAAAGACCAAAATGAAGGGCTCGCGGGGCATTCAGTCCGGTTGGTATTGATGAAAGCTGCCATCCAGTCCGACTCCGAAGGAGACGCCTAAAATTCCGCTTTGGTGAAACCGGCCAAGTTGGAGGTACCAGGGTGAAAAGCCGAGGTGGCAGCAAGACCATCCCGGGCCATCGATGTGGCAACTCAAAAGGAGGAAAAGTTCACTGTACACGGTGAGCTCGACACCGGGTGAGCGGGTGCGGAAGAAAAAGCCATGAAACCTAGAGCGACACTTAATATACCAGATGCGGCACAGCATACATGCATGGAGGTGAAAACGGGGCATTACCTCATAGATTGCGTCCGAGGGTACCCCAGCCGTAATGTTCGCAATAAAGTAGGTATCCAGGATCAGGGAACCGTCAGCACGGTACAAAAACACCTGCAGTCTCCCGGGAAAAAGAGGGGATTTGACGACTAGGATCACAGAGTCTGCCGTCGCTGCATTGGCGGGAACTTGGATAGGGCCAGATACTGCCAGGCTCTTTCAGGGTTACGCGGCCTACTTACAGGGTAGAACAGATGGCAGGCAGGGGGCGGAGTAGCACTACTAATACGGACCAACGTAGGCCACTGAGAGGCTCCGTTCAATTTGGCCCCTGGGAACGTACAAGCCATACCCTGCTTTGTCAGGACAGAGGTACGAAGGGTATGCATTATATGCATCTACAGGGCACAGCTAGCAAAATTTGAGGAAAAAGTTGAGCTTTCGTTAATGCTGGACGCATTGACGGCACAGACAATGGAGTCCGTCCTATTAGGGGATCCCAACCTACCTGAAATTCACTGAAGAAGCGGAAACGCACCAAAAGGATCACCGGGTGACAAATTTCCGCAGCGAATCCAGTTAAGTGCACGTATGCAGCATGTGACGCAAGCTACTAGACATGGAGGTGGACAGCATCCGCCTCTGCTTGATTTAATCATTTTCACAGTTATTCCGTCGTGAGTAACACGGAGCCAAATTAACAAATCTCAAAGTCAGAACAAGATTTGTTCGCTGATTCTACGGTATTGGATTACCAAATTATACGAACATGAATATGAACAAACCTCAACTGTACGGCCACAACGTCTAACAACGAGGACCAGAGTTCAAAAAACCAATATCAGGTACCACCGTCACGACAGTCCAAGTTCGAATCAAAAATTATGTCACTTCAAGTGAGCAAAATTAAACAAATGTTGAAGTGTACTGATTGATGCATACTGCACTTGTTCAAGGGTCAATAAGATAAAGAGCAGTCTCAACAATACAAGTATGTGAAAACGGCTAGGGAGGATTTCCATGCATGTATAATTCAATCATAGAGCGGCACCATCAGGACGGTAAAGAAATTGAGTGGAGGGAGCCAGTAGGCAAAAGTGATCATGTAGTCCTGAGGGTCAAGCTAAGGCTTAGTATGGCTCCGAGGGAAATTGCGTTGCGTCAGCGCAATGGGGGTATCAACATAGGTGAACTAAAGAGACTAGAGGAGCGAGCTCAGTGGACACCGAGTCACACAAACTTCTCCGTAGAGGAAAGTTAGGATGCATTCAAGATGGGTCTACTCGAACTTACAGAGGAGTTTGCACCTCTGAGGGTGGTTACCAGTGGAAATCGACCCACAAGTTGGGTGGCAAAAGTCCGCAGGGCTATGATCAATAGTAGGGAAAGATGGGCGGCGTACGAGCTACACAAAACTGAGGTGGAATGGCAGTGACATAAGTTGGCTAGGAACCAAGATCAAGAGGTCCAAAGAGTAGGGAAATATGCCTTGGAGTGTCGGTTAGCTGCGTCGGCCAGCACAAACCCAAAGCTGTTTCACGCTCACGTGCAATCCCACAAACGTGAGAGAAATTGTAGCAATTTTGGAAGAAGCACATGGACGACCAGCTTTATGCGACAAAGACAAGGCCGACATGCTCTTGGCACTCTTCAACGGCATTTATCGACGAGCAAATAAGTTGGAGGAATGAATGGAGGGGCACAGGCGCCTCCAATACCCCAGCTTGCGGTAGAAGAAGAGGATGTATTTGGGGGGCTGCAAAATTGAATGGAAATAAAGCCGCAGGACCAGAAGGGATTCATCCAGCAATCATTCGACCTCTGGCCGAGGTCCTGAAGGCTCAGGTGACGAAGCTGTGTGAAACGTCACTTGAAGAGGGAATTGTGCCAGGGGACTGGAAGAGGGAAACTGTGGCAGGAATTTACAAGAGCAAACCCCGGCAAAAGGCCGAAAGTTACCGGTCGGTTAGCTTAACTTCAGTACCATATAAGTGATTGGAGCGAACAATCAGGAAACAGATCCTTAGGCATTTGGTTCAACATAACCTCATATCAAATACTCTACATGGGTTTGTGGCAGGACGATCTTATCTGACAAATATCCTGCTGTTCCTTGATGAGGTAACCGAGCGCTTGGACGAAGGACAGTCGATGGCTGTCTGTTACTTGGATTTCAGCGAGTCGTTTGATTCTTTGAACCGCAGTCTTCTTGACGTCAAGCTGTAATCTGTGGGAATTTTTAGAAAGGCAAGGCAATGGATAAACAGTTTTTCAGCAGGGCGAAGCTTTAGTAATACTACTAATAACGGTTTATTTCGGATAACCCCGAGGCATGCTGCAACGCAAGATCAAACGGTGCAATCGGACGTAGAGTCCGAATTCCAAGAGTGTGATTCGGGTGTGCGCTCTCGATATCGTACAGTATAAAGTATTTAGTTTACTCTTTGAGGCGGAGTCCTGCTAATTTGAACTCAAGGTCGGGTAGCCGACCCGGGCAAGTAGGGGTGGAGCTGGTGGGAGGTAGTAGACTCTTACTCAGATATTACAAAAAAGAGGCTGTGTAACGAAAGAATCAAGCAGAATTGACGAAAGTTTTGTTCACTTCGAGGGAAAAGAAGTTTACTAGGGAGACATGAGCCAGCTATAGAGCTCCTCGGAGTTTGGCACGGTTTTGGATTATAAATCAGACGATGAAAGGAATAAATTTGCGGGCAAAGAAGACGAAAAATCTTTCGAAGATTACCCTGGTGGAGTTCAGCGACCGAATATCGGCTGAGTCAGTAAAATACCCAGTGGAGGACTCATTTGTAGAGGGAGGTTGCCAAAGGGATGGTGAAAGAAGTGGCCGGAGGTAAACATGTAATCGTTGCACACATTGTTTACTTTTAGAAAGGTGGAATGCGAAGCACCAAAATGGAAGTGGGAACTGAGCAACCAATCAGTTTTTGATGAGTAGACATGATAATGGCAGACACATGGTTTGCAAAAGATATGAGTATTTAAATGACAAGTAAGAGTTTACGTATGATTATCGTTATCTAAGGGCCGAACATGACGACTAGAGAGTTGCTAGGATCAAATTTGTTTGAGGGGATGTAAAAATTAACAAAACAACCGATAAATACGTTTGCAATGTTGGGCGGTGAAGTAGTTGACAGGTAAAATACTATCTGTTGGTATTCTTCGTTAAAGGTGGATCTTGTGATGGTGAAAGATCAAAAAGCTGCGATACATATGTCTCTCAGATGCGAATGCATGGGGAGGGCATGAATCTTTTCGAAGTGAGTATACTGCAATTCTACAGCCGTGTGGGCGAACAGAAGGACTGATAGAGGGAGCGAACAGTCTCAATATCGTCGACTTTTGGGACGCTCTGGTGACATATTCCTCAGTGAGATATACTGTATGGACTTTGTGGGACGGAAGTGTATGGCAACATTAAATGTGACCTTTTGCACATTTACCGGTAACTGTGATAAAAAAGGGCTAGTTTTATCTTGGGGATTGGTTAGGTTTGCGAATGGGACAAGCTAGTGGTTTGGCAAGAATCCTCGGGAAAAAGGATCATGAACGGTAAGCCGAGTAAAGAAACGGTCTTTTAACCCCGCGATAATTATGTGCTAGGGAAAGTAGATTTTGCCAGGCGTATGAAACGGTAAGTTAATATGGCAAAGATGGAGAAGAGTGCGATGAAAAAAGGCGATAACTGGGGGAGATAGTTCCATATTTGCAGAATTTCTGGTGCATAAATGTTTTTTGCCGCAATCGTAGCTGGTGGTTGGGGCTGACCGTGGGCTGTACACCCAACCTGAAAACCATTTTTGGTGACAGGGGGTGCGATCCGCCATCCTAACTGCGCCCGAACATCGCTGCAGATGTCCAGCACGCCCGATGTACGCCGTCCAAAGCGGTAGACCTGACCGCGCCCCGCACCGGCGGAGTTTGCACGAGTGATATTGGCGTTGTCATATAGAGATCAAATAGTCCAGGAGCTTGCGACCAGGTTGCAAGGGGTCCTGGACAGCAGGGCCAATGCGGTAGTGACACATGACGGGAAGGTATCGTATTTCCAGCAGGAAATGTGGGCCAGGTTTTATGCCGATCCATCAAAAGGAAGACACATATTAGTGGTTGTCTGAAAAGGTAAAAATAGAAAAACCCAGGGGGGATGCCCCCAGCTGGGGATCAAAGGTCAGTGGTAAAGAGAAACCTGTAGTATCTAGAAATTAGAACCACTTGGTGGATGGTTCGACCTTGCAAAACACAAGGTTGCACGCGAAAGATCAATAAAACTTGAGTGATATATACGGCGACTAGTGTGGTGCGTAGGTCTCGTGGCCCCTGTGTCAGACCCGCGTGTCAGTAACCCAAACCAACTTCGTACGCTTGCTCCTCCAAGTGCATGGATCATTGTTTGATACTAGTCTCAGGACATCAAACGATTTGTTTAATTCCTCTTTAAATCTCGGCAAGTGGCCTATTGCACGGACATTTGTTGGAATTTTATTCCACTTCTGTGAATATATAACAATAAAAAATTGAACCTTAGGCTGGTTCTTGAGGACGGCAGAATGACCGGATGACTGCTGTACCTTAACGAATACCTTATGCTTAATGGGTCTCGTAACACAGGGGAGGCTTTGAAGGATCTATATTTTAATAGTGAGTGGAAAAAGAACACGTTGCTCTTTGTCCGTTGGAGCCAAAGAGGTTCGAGGTGTAGCAGGTCACAGCGCTGTTTTTAGTTGAGACTGGACGAACTGCCGACTACTAATTTAGCAAAGGTGCGCTGAAAGTTTTCAGTGGCAATCCTGTCAATCTGGGGCACTTTGGAGCCAACTATTGAACTATATTCTAGCAATGGTCTAACGTGTGTTGTATAGACACTGAGTTTACTTTCGCGCAAAAGGAATGTTTTTTGAACCGGTCCTATTAACCTGAGGGACCTAGCAATTTGAGTGTCTGTTTGCTCCGAGATGTTGAACGAACAGGAGTAGTATATGTCCAGTTCCATTACTGATGATTTGTTGGGATCAGATGACCACCTATACTAAACGTTTCGGGAGGGGCATGACACTTGTATGCAAGAATGAAGCTTATGTCCGCCGAGAACTTCATTACCCAATCGGTACACCACGAATTGAGCATCCGTAAGTCCTCCGATATTTTTGCAATAGCATTACCCAATGAAATATGGTCGAAGGTGTACACCAACTTTGCATCATCAGCGAATAAAAAAGGAGTTCCATGACGAACCACGGTAAATATGTCATTTATGTACATGAGAAACAACAACGGGCCCAGTACACTACCTTGGATCACACTGCTGGTTACAGGGCTTGGTGTGGAAATTGTGCCATCAACGTTTACCGCTTGACTGCACGAAGTCAAGTACGATTCTAGCAGGGCGTATAGTGGGTCAACATTGCCGCATGTCCTAGACTTTGGCAAAAAACGAATGTTTGACATCCGGTCGAAGGCTTTAGACTTGTCTAAAAAGACTGAGATCTCTGCCTTACCATCATTGGCAGCTATCGAAACAAGGTTCAGAAAGTCAGTCATACAAGTTAAGCAGGATCGATGTTTTGAGAAACCGTGCTGACCTTCACTTATAAGGTGATTTTTGAGGAGGTGGTGCGTCAGTTTTACTTTTAATAACCTTTCCATAATTATCCATGCTACTGGGGTGTGATTCAAAGGCCGGTAGTTGGCCGGGTCCTCCCGTGTTCCCTTCTTATGAATTGGAATAATAACCGTAGCTTCCCACTGTATTGGGTACCAACTAAAGCAAATAGACAAATTGAATAAATTCGATAAAAGAATTTGGATATCTGGGCCGCCCAATTTAAAGATGGCCAATGGTAACGAGTCTGATCCGGGGTGGGAAGACATTTTGATATTTGAAATTAAGGGATCGATTTCGGAGGGCAGGAATGTTACAGAAGAATGTGGCTCATATGATGGTACCGGTGGATTGTAGAAAAATGGTGCTGTGTCACTAGTTAAGGAGGAAGCAAAAAGTGTGTTAAGCGCTTCTGCTATGTCCAGCCGTTTGTCGAGGCACGTGTTATTGAAAGAGATGGAAGAGATAGATGAAGTTGTTTTGGGGTTCTTTGACTTCATCAATTTTGCAAGAATCTCGGCTTTCTTGGAATCACGTAAGGCCCCTTGGTCCTGTTGCATTATTTCACTCTTGGAGTACAGTTTTATCATTTCAGCCAAACGATTTATCTGTATAAACAGTGAAAAGTCCCTTGTTTTAAGATAAACTTGTTAGAGTCTACTTAACTTCAAGTTGAGACGAGACAATTTATTGTCTTTAGGGCGGACTGACGACCCTTGTGACGGGGTTATTCGGTTGAGGCATCGTTCAAAGATAGAGTAGAGTTGATCTGGCACCAGCCGGGGATCTGCACTTAAAAAGAAGGTGTCCCAGTTTTGGCTGCAAATCAGAGAAGGCAGCATATCACAGTTAGCCTTATGGTATGGTTTTGTGTGTGGGTGTCGGCTGTTTATCCTTTATGGGCACTGTGAAGCAGCAGTGGACATTTTCGTGATCACTCCCGGGTAGGTTATTCTGAATTTGTGTTTTAACCTGGGTGAATCCCAGTGACAATATTAAGTTAAGAGAGTGGTCGCGCCTTGTTGGGGACGTGATGTGCTGCTTCCACCGTCCTACTGGAATTGCATTTAAAAACTGTAGTAAATGGCGTGGTGCTGTGAGTGATGTCCAGCATATTTCTGGTGCATTAAAGTCACCAACTTTCAATTTTGGGCCTAATTTAAGATCACCAATACGCACATTTTGCCAGTTTCGTGCCTCTAAAACGCAAACAGAACTTAGTCCGATCCCTAGCGTCTCGCATACGAAAGATCTGTTCCAAGGAAACAGTGAGTGAGGAATTACATAACATAAGACAAACATTACTAAACAACGGGTATCCGGAACGTTTCATTCAAAAGAACATTTCGGAAGTACCCAAGCGACTATTGATAATCACCGCCAAGAAGAAAGAATTGCACATGCAACTTCCCTTCAAAGGAGATGTTAAATGCGAACTACTAGTTCGGCGCCTAAGGGATGCAATCGCCCGTACATTTCCCTCCGCTACTCTACGCGCCCACTTCACAAGCCGGTCAATGATTTCTATGAATCTCAAAGACAAAATGCCTGTCCTTTCCTCCTCTATGTTAACTAATTCATTGTTTGCCCATGTTCGGCAAGCTATGTAGGCAAAACGACACGGCAACTGTCCCAAAGAAGCAAGGGGCACAAACCAGCTTGGCTGAGGACAGGAACTAAAAGAACCATAACTAGTGCAATCGTAACGCATCTTGCCGAGACAGGGCACCAAGTAGACAACGAAGCCTTCAAGGTAGTTTACCAAGTGCCTGTGAATTCTTCGAAGATCGTTCGCCAAATCACTTTGGGAGCAGCGAGGCAGTAGCGATTAGGCTGTTAAATCCATCGCTTTGTTCACACAAGCGATTTGTCAGATCACCGCAGCTACCCTGGCCGCGATCGGAAAATGGGGGACAAAATCATGGTGACCTCGACCGCGACCTTTCAGTCGTGACAGGAAGCAGCCAACCCACCCCAGATGTACTTTCCACACCGAGTTTTCCCAACCACGAACAACCAACTTCCCACCCCTTTTCCGAACCGCAAAACACCCACAATATTGATTGACCAATCCTAATTTGATACTGTAAATACCCTGTATTTTGTTTCGAAAATATGCATTCCTATCGTATATATATGTAAGTTAGCGAAAACGAGCTTGTTCGCTATCGAGCCTTTTCTATAACCACCAATTAAGTTGAGTGCCTTCTATAATTTGCAGGAAGCCGTCAGAACTAGATCGAGGCAGACAGTATACGCAACCTAGTATCAGTTCTTGACGTTCGACTTCAGCGTTCAGCCATACAGAGTCGACAGTGCCGTCTAGGATAGGATGCTGATAGCTTGTCGCCCTGAGAGTTTCCTTTACATACACTATAAAGCCTCCATCACGTTGATGTGCTCTGCCTTTGCTGAAGGATTTGTGGCCGAGTGCCTCAATGTCCTCCACTGGATGGGAGTCCGGTAACCAAGATTCCGTCACTAAAATAAAGTTGTAGTCGTTTGTTGGTGCAGATGATCGTACGTATTGGCTTTTGTTCCTAATAGAGTGTGCATTGACCAACAGCAATGTGAAAATTCCAGTGCTTCCGACGTCATCAGTGATATTAGTACTTACCATTCGTTGACGGCTGCATTTGACCTGAAAAGAATCATCAGCGCAGGATGCAAGCCCGCCTAGGTTGTCATTCACAAAGGGAGAACTTAGGTTTGCATGTGGAATATTAAGTGACAGGGTATTAGGTATTACACTACTACACGACTGATTAGAACGGTTCGTATGAGGCATATCTAGGCTATGGAGCCATGTTGTGCCCAAGGTAGGTGTGGAAAAAATAGGCGCTTTTGTTAGATATGGGGTACCCGCTGATAGATGGGAGGATATGCGATGCGCTCGGGTAGCTTGACGGAGAGGGAGGTAGGAAAGATGAAAATAATGGGAGATTAGGCTGATGGGAAGGTTCCGTAGGTCCGGAGTTAGGTAGGAAATCGGTTCGCTCGTCATACCATCTATTTTTATTAGGGTTATGGTCCCATTGTTGTTGTGTCATCATCTTGGAAGTGCTATTTTTTCATATGCTGAGAGATACGACGGTATCCCAAATGAGGGAAGTTGGTCGGTGACGAATTTGGTCTTAAGAAGCAACTATCATTGTCATTATCCATGCATCCCCGTATCGTTTGCCCGCACGAAGACTTGGCCTTGGCAACTAACCTCTAGTTGACCATCTTTTCTGGACGGTTATTTATTGTTAGTGACGTAAGTGGCATACGAGTGGCACGCATGGGTTTTTCATTGGTTTCTAAAAGGGGGCCTGTGGGGACAGATACTAGCGCTGCAGGTTTTATTTCATTGAGAACTTGAAGTCCCGTGGAACGGTCGGCCTCAGCTGGAGGCATAACGTAAAGACCCTCCTGGGATGAGCCCTTAGGTGTTGTCGATAAGTGTTGTCCTTTTGGCAATGGTAGCTGTGAGGAGGTGTGGAAAGAGTCGTCTAGATCAACTAACCCTGTGGATCTTCTAGGAGTAGAAGAGTGAGGGATTTTGTTGATCCTTGGTAAAGTGCCTGGGGAAGAGGGTGACTTCTGGATCTTGAAGCCAATGTGATTAGAATTTATAGCGGCACATCTTGTCACTTCTCTTTGTAGTGGTGTTCTATCAGCTTATATCTTGGTTGATTTAAACTGTGAAGCAGTTGCGACTCTACGCAGTTTAGTGATGAATTTTCTAGCGATTTTTCCATCAGGAAACTGGAATAGAAGAGGACAAGAGTGCTTTTGTGACCTTTTTCTTAGTCTTCTGCAACGACATGGAAAGTGGGCCGTGCCTGCGGCTTGAATGATGGAAGATATACCAATGTGATGTCTAGCCGATCAGGGATGTTGAAGACAACTGCATTTTTTGCATTTTGCAGCAGTCGCAGGATTTCCGATGCCACTGATTCAAGAAACTGACTGGCAGCTATTAGGTTCTGGGGACCAGGAATTGCCGAAGGCTGAAGAAGGTAGGTAATGGTGTTAGTTTTGATAATATATTATCAACCGACTCGATCTGGGTAGACATACATGCAAAGTTACTTTCAATGGTACTGGCCCTTCTACTGGCTTCCCCAGATATTTCTGTCATATTGGGGCATCTTTGTGTTCAGGTCATTTTGGTTTCTGATCTCCTGTAGAGCGAGAAGCCATTGGTTGAGACCATTTGCTCGAGGACCTAGCCACTTCTTTTTCACAGAATATTGGTGGTAGGCGATATGATTTATGGTGGTGACTAACGGATAGACAAATCAAGGGCGGGTAAGCATAGCTACTTCTGTTTATTTTTGTAGCTGACTCTGAGTCACTCACAAGAATTATGAGGGACTAGTAGTTTGGGTAAAAGGTGGATTTCCTAAATATGGCAATGGTGAAACATTTATATAGGTTGCTGGTGAAATATTTCCAGAATATCTGATATGAAAAATTAGCGAAATCTACGAAAACCTCACCGAGGTGTAGCACAGAGCGGTTTTACGCTTACGTACAATCCCACAAACGTGAGAGAAATTGTAGCAATTTTGGAAGAAGCACATGGACGACCAGCTTTATGCGACAAAGACAAGGCCGACATGCTCTTGGCACTCTTCAACGGCATTTATCGACGAGCAAATAAGTTGGAGGAATGAATGGAGGGGCACAGGCGCCTCCAATACCCCAGCTTGCGGTAGAAGAAGAGGATGTATTTGGGGGGCTGCAAAATTGAATGGAAATAAAGCCGCAGGACCAGAAGGGATTCATCCAGCAATCATTCGACCTCTGGCCGAGGTCCTGAAGGCTCAGGTGACGAAGCTGTGTGAAACGTCACTTGAAGAGGGAATTGTGCCAGGGGACTGGAAGAGGGAAACTGTGGCAGGAATTTACAAGAGCAAACCCCGGCAAAAGGCCGAAAGTTACCGGTCGGTTAGCTTAACTTCAGTACCATATAAGTGATTGGAGCGAACAATCAGGAAACAGATCCTTAGGCATTTGGTTCAACATAACCTCATATCAAATACTCTACATGGGTTTGTGGCAGGACGATCTTATCTGACAAATATCCTGCTGTTCCTTGATGAGGTAACCGAGCGCTTGGACGAAGGACAGTCGATGGCTGTCTGTTACTTGGATTTCAGCGAGTCGTTTGATTCTTTGAACCGCAGTCTTCTTGACGTCAAGCTGTAATCTGTGGGAATTTTTAGAAAGGCAAGGCAATGGATAAACAGTTTTTCAGCAAGGCGAAGCTTTTGTTTCAATGTTGGTAGTCAAGTCTCAAAACCAGAAGGTAACAATTGGGGTGCCACAGGGCTCGATGCTCGGCCCTCTGCACTTCCATATCTTCGTCGAAGACTTAGCACATGAGCTTCAAAACCCCACATTTAGGTTTTCAGATGACTTCATGGTAGCTGTAGTAGATACAGTACCTGACGTTTACCTGTACAAAACTGGTCACTCAAATGGGATCTTCCACAAAACATCAAAAAGTGTCAACGATTGACCACAAAAGCAGGGGCTAGTGGAAATGGTGTTGGTTCGATGCAAGTGCTCTCGCAGAACAAGGACTTGAGTGTTATGATGCGCAACAGATTAAAGCCGTCGAAGCAGTGCACCGCAGCCGCCACTACGGCCGTGAGAGCAACCTTTCGAGTCAGATCCATTATGTCGTGTAGAGAGCCGGAGATTTTCGTACCGATATATTAGGCTATAGTTAGGCCGCATATGGAGTACTGCGTGCAAGCCTGGGCACCGTACTACCAGAAAGATATAGACTGTCTAGGGAAAGTGCAAAGGCTTGCCAATAGAACGGTGGCTGGCAAGGGGGGTTTAGCTACACGGGGCGTTTCCTTGTCCTTTTCAGTTCATGTCAGTTCAGTTTGCACAGGACAGGTAATGGCCACGGCCAATCGAGCGTTCAGAATTCCTTCGATGGTATGCACACCAGTTATGCACCCACCACTGCCGAGTGTATTTCGTCGAATCCCCGCTAAAAATGAGAGGGAAACGGAAAACCTCATCGCACATCAACTGCAAGAGATATTATCCATCGTGAGCGTTCACTGAGACAGTATGCAATGAGCGAAAAACCCTGTTAAACATACTCCAGAAGGACCACAGTGCTACCAGTCGTCCATCTAGTTGATATTCTCAAGGCTCACTACAAGGAAAGATCTCGTACCACTTGCGATCAAGGGCACATTTGAAGGATTGGACTGTCTGCAGATCTACCATTTCACCAGGTAGACCGTTCCAACTGTTCACAACCCTGTTGCTGAAGAAGTGCGATCTAGCCATCAACCTAGATTGGGCTTTTATCAACTTCTTTCCATGTCCCCTTGTTCTGGAGTCTACGGCCACTTGGAATAGACTATCTGGTCTAAGGCCAGAAAGGCCCTTCATTACCTTGAACGTTTCTATGAGATCCCCTCGACGTCTCCTCCTTTCCAACGAGAAGAGATTCAGGTCACAGAGTCTCTGCTCGTAAGTCTTACCCCTCTGCCCTTCAACCATTCGCGTGGCGAGACGTTGGACTTTCTCGAGGCAGGCAGCATCCTTTTTGTAGAAGGCCGACCAAGCCTGCACGCTTCCTTCTAAGTGAGGTCGTACTATAGCCATGTAAATAGGTACGAATACCTCCGGCTTCCGGCAAGACAAAGCTGATCGCAGCCTAAAGAGCTCCCCACGAGCCTTATGTGCAGCGGCGTTGCACTGCTCCGATCATTTGAAGTAACTGTTCATGATGACCCCAAGGTCTTTAACCCTACTGGCTGCCTCTACGGTGAACAGCCCTTGATCATGAGCGACAGTTATGCTCTCTGTTGCCCTTGACAACAAACGGCTTTTTTGAGCGTTTAGAGGTAAGTCCCATTTGTATGCCCAGTTCAGGACGGTACCTATTTCCTTGCCCAAGTCCGCCCTGACTTTAGATCCAACAATGTTCACATCATCCGCAAAAATAAAGCGGGGCGATTGAAGAGTGGATGCTAGGTCAATAATAAATAACAAGAATAGGACCGGGCCTAGGACGGATCCCTGAGGTACACCACTGGTGACGTTCACCAAACTAGAGCACCTGTCCCCTACTTTGACGTAAAACGTCCTGCGGTAGAGGAAGTCCTCCAGCCACCTATATACTGGCCCACCTACACCGAAAGTCTCTATCTTGCGTAGCAAACGACGATGATTAACGGAGTCGAACGCCTTGCTAAAGTCGAGGTAGCATACCTCAACTTGCTTACCTTCGTCCAGTCGTCGAGTTACTTCATCTAAGAAGCACAGGAGATTGGTCAGGCAAGATCTATTTTTCAGGAATGCATGCTGCGCCGGGCTTAGCATGGAGTGCTGCAGTAAGTGCTGGCAGATATGGGCACGGATGATCTTCTCCAGGACTTTACATAGAATGCTAGTTAGGCTTACCGGCCTGTAGTTCTGCACATCCGACTTAGGCCCACTCTTATGTATTGCCACGACTGCCGCGACTTTCCAGTCCTGAGGCAGCTTTCCCTGGTCCAACGTGGATTTATACAATCTGCATACCGATGGGGCTATGATATCCGCCAACGGCTTGATGATAGCTGGATGAATGCCATCTGGGCCCGCTGACTTGTGGCTGTTTAACTCCTGTAGGTACTTACGCACGCATTCCTCTGAGAGATCTAGCTCGTTTAGCTGAGGAGGATGCACCAGAGCCAGATCTACTCGTACCCCACTATCTATCCTATGTACACTACCAAAGTATTCCCCCAGGGCGTCTGCTTTGCCCTGGTCGTCAGTGACAATACCATATTCTCTAGTGGATAGCGGACCTACGGCATTTCTTTTTGAGCCTTTGGACTGTACATAGCTGTAGAACTTCTTCGGCTGTTGTCTTACAGACTGGGCCAATTTCAGCACAGGACTTGGTGTGGCTAGAGCCAATCCCGTGTCCAGATAGTTGTTTTGTCGGCGCGTTTAAGTAGCTCCTGACACTACCTGATTTTCTTTTCCTGAAAGGCAGAAATTTTGTGCAGTATCAGCCCTGGCAGAGAAAGGTGGAAAAAATGAGTAATTTGTGTCTGACCCTAAAAGCTGCTTAACATAACTCGGGGTATACTGCCACTCAACATAGGTCTACTGCTTTCTTAAAAGCCTTCACTGTTGTGGTATTTGTGACCTCCTCCAGGAGCTTATTCAAATAAGGTACCACTCTATTCGAGAAGTACTTCGCCCTAATTTGGAGCCTCGAATGTTTCCTTTGTAATTTAAGACTATGCCACTTTGTGCCTCTCTCGGGGATCAGAGAGAAAAGGTCTTCTCGGCTTATTCCTGACAGTCCCTTCAATACCTTGAAGGTTTCTATCAAATCCCCACGAATACGCCGTCTTTCCTTCGAGAACTGACCTTGGTGTAAGTGCCGCGTGGTTTGAATTAATAGTGCTCTCTTCTTTGAATCGAGTTTTTGAATAGTTTTGTGAATTTGCCTTGTTTAATACACTACTCTGAGCGTATCATAATTGCATTTAAGGTGCGCTTTATCCGGGGAATATTTTTATTCTCCTTGTAGTATTTCCGAGTAGTGTTCGGTGTTTTTTGAAGCGATATTTCTTCGCTTCTAGTCTTTCTTTTTGTTTTTTCTTTTTTGTGTTAGCGGGATTTACCTGCTAGTGTCAGAGTGCGTATTTTGTGTTCGGGTAAAGAGCACTTGAGTTGTTTCCGACCTCGTTTTTGGGGTTTTCGATATGACACGCGTTTCCGACCCGTGTCTCGCACCCAAGTGCGGAAAACGTGTGGTAAATGGTAAAGAGTGCGGGACATGCAAGAGATGGGCTCACCCAAGGTGTTCAGGGATAGCAAAGGACATCTACGTCCTTTATAAACAGAACCCATGGGCTGAATGGGTCTGTGCCCCGTGCAAGGAGGCGGCCAGTCTGGCCTTTAAACTGCAGGCCCAAGGGCAGGATTGCTGTTTCCTCCACATTCATCAACGTTGCCTGTCCATTTCCACAAAGTTTCCTCATGTCCCCTCGTTTCATGATGAACTCCCCCTATTAGAATCGGGAATATCCATCATTCCGGGCCAACTTCATCCTCATAGAGAGCCGCTCTCTTCATATTCACCAAAGTTCACGGTTGTACTCCCATTCATTTCTTTAACCTCTCCATGTCCATTACTTATTCCGTGCATAGAACCCGCAATAGGCCTCAGTTACCCACATCTTGCATTATTATGACTTATAACGCATCCCTAGCGCTATATTTTCACGATATATTTTGTATTTTCACGGACCACTACCAACCAGTCGAATCCGAAACCAAACCGTATTTGCCGCGCAAACCTTTATAATTTCAGTCGACTCAAACTATCTCTAGATATATTGTTTTGCTTCTGACGACTCCACTCGCTTTCTTGAAATTCGTGTATAGTTCATTGTTTTGAGTAACGTTGTACACCATGATCATGCGCTTGCGCATGCGTCTCGACCATGGTCGAGAAATATACCATTATTATTACATCTACGTCCTTTATAAACAGAACCAATACCATATTCTCTAGTGGATAGCGGACCTACGGCATTTCTTTTTGAGCCTTTGGACTGTACATAGCTGTAGAACTTCTTCGGCTGTTGTCTTACAGACTGTTACGAACGTTTGAGCAATGCGTAGCCAAATTCGCAACGGATCCCGAAATCAGAAGGCGATTATCCGTGATAATTCTACGATACTAGATTATTAAAATAAACAATGACATAAACAATATACAAACCTCAATAATACGATCACAAAGACTCAACAACGAGAAACCGAATAGCAGCGTGTGAGCAGACAGCACGTGCGTCACGCAGGTCCTGAGCAAGGATGTGCCAAAATAGCGCTCTGGGCGCGAACAAACAACAATTGGTTCAGAAAAACAACCAGTTCGTAAAGACAAGTCAATAGTGTATGGAAATGAGTGATGTTGGGAAAAAAACACTGAATCGCGAGGGAAAAAAGGGGGATTTTCCACGATCGGCTGTTACACCGCCCACCAAAATCCTCCTGGATCCTTAGCAAAGTCAAAGGTTCGGTATAAAGGTACTGATTCTTCCTACCTGCCTAGGCCCTGCTGTCAGTGCGCGCGTCTAATGCTCGTCGTCGACGTTCTACTACTGGTCGCACCTAACCCATTGGCTACATAGACGTGAGGCTAGTCTACATCTTCCACAAGACCAAATGACCGATGGCGGGCGTGAATGGTCACATAGACGTTGTCCTCGTAAGGGGCCGTCCGGTCCTGGATGTACGCGCTTGAGTGTGTGTGTGTGTGTGTGCGTGCGTGTGTGTGCGTGCGTGTGTGTGTGTGCCGGGGTTACAATGAAATCACAGTTATGACTACACATCAAAGGAGGACTTTCTGCAATGTCAACAAAAGACCGTGTGGCAAGAAAACGAGTAAATGTAGCATGCATGTCTGACCTGAGCTCCACTACTTCCACATGTGCAAGGGGCATTCGGTAGCGTCAACAAAAGGCGAACAAAGAACACTGTCACATGTATGATGGGTTTACGGGATGTAGAGTGCGTCGTGCATGCGCGTATGTATCGGGATGTATAATGGAATCGCACTCATCACCACATATCGGAAAGAACCTTCTGAAATGTCAACGAAGGGACCGCGAGCACCTTAACGTGTTTGACGGAGATTGTGTGGTATATATGGTGTTTCTTTATCCACCTCGATTACTGGTGTGAAAAAGGTTTACTAGGCCACAGGGTTATCAACTCCTCCGTCTTCGCTCTCGAGTAGGTTAATACTGCGTATGTCACGAATGAGCACTCCGTTAGCTGTCTTCACCTTCACCGTTCTTATCATTTCGTCGGTGCTTTTGATGGTTTCCGTAACTACTCCCAAAGACCAAGCGCTGAAATGTGCGCGTTCGTCGGCGATCATAACCACGTCCCCAACTTTGAATGGTCTTGTTTTGGCCAGCCACTTCTGTCGAGTCTGCAAAGCCGGTAGGTACTCCCGTAGCCATCGCCTCCAGAAGACCTTGGCCAGATAGTTCGCTTGCTTCCACCCATGGAGGTAGCTCCCACGAAGGTTTACCGGCCCTTGGAAACCCTCGTTCGACCTTAGCGTCAATAAGTCGTTTGGGGTGAGCGCCAGGTGGGTGGGGTCGCCGTTCAATACTGGAACCAGGGGGCGGTTGTTCAGGATTCGCTCCACCTCAGTCATGACGGTGTTCAGGGTCTCGTCGTCGGGCGGCTGCTGCTCCATGATTGACAGCAATATCCGTCTGGCGGACCGGATCATGCGTTCCCATATGCCGCCTCGGTGACTGGCCTGTGGGGGGTTAAAATGCCAGCGTATGCCGTAGGCCACGGTTCGATTCTGCAGTTCGTCCCTGTTTATGTTCTTGTGCCAACGCTGCAATTCCCGTTGAGCGCCCACAAAGTTCGATCCATTATCTGAGTATATGTCGGCCGGTACGCCTCTTCGGTTGATAAATCTTTGCAAGGCCCGTAGAAACGAATCGGTCGTCATCGAATGTGCGACTTCTAGGTGCACCGCACGTGATTTCATGCACGTCATGATACATCCGTATCGCTTTTCTAATCTTTTCCCGCACTTGATCCACAAGGGCCCGAAATAGTCCAACCCGGTGTCACTGAACGGCCACCAGCCCGTAGTCACCCTGCATTCTGGTAGCGGGGCCATGAGTTGTTTGCCTGCTATGGCATTGCGTCTCCTGCATTGCACACACCGTCGGATCACGCGTTTTACAGTCTCTCGTCCTCTCAACAACCAAAGACGCTTTCGGATGACGCTCGTCACGTGACTTTCCCCGGCATGTCCCTCTACGGCGTGGACGTGTTGAATCATTAGCTCTACTGCGGGTTGTCTCGCAGGCAGCAGTATAGGATACTTTGTGTCGAAGTTCAGGTGGGCGTTGGTCAGCCTACCATCTACCCGCAGCAGTCCGTTGATGATTTTGGGGTTTAAACGCTTCAGCTCGCCTCTTGGAGATGGCATGTCTTCATTGGTCAGCCCCACTTCTTCCGCCCTCTTGAGTTCTTGGGCGAAAGCCTCGCGTTGTATCATTCTGAAAATATCGTACTCTGCCGCTTGTAGCTCATCGGGACCTATCGGGCCGACCGGTATCCGACCTGAGGGCCGTAGCCCTTTCATGACTAGTAAACTTATCTTGAACCTGGTTAACCAAACTAGCGAACGAAGCGTCTTCATCCAGGAAGAAAACCTGACCAGTCGCGATAAAATGGGCGACGCTTCGACGACGTTGGTTGCTGTCACTACGCCTTTGATCTCCAGTTCCAATTCCGTAGGGGGTTTTAATTCGAACACGGGCCAGTCCTGTTTGGGCAATTGCAGGAAGTTCGGCCCTCTCGTCCACGTGTCCAGTTGCTTGAAGTTGTTCGCACCTCGAGAGCACAGGTCGGCCGGATTATCGCCAGACCTGACATGACTCCACTGGTGCGTGGCCGATTCATCGTGAATAATCGTGAGCCGGTTAGCAACGAAAGTACTAAACCGGCTCCGTACGTTGTTAATGTAGTAAAGTACTATCGTTGAATCCGTCCAGAAGCTCACCGACCAAATGTAGAGATCGAAACATCTCTTCACAGCTTGCACCACCCTGACTGCCAACACGGCTGCGCTGAGTTCGAGGCGTGGGATTGAGACCGACTTCAGTGGAGCAACGCGGGCTTTGGCGAACAGGATCCTCGTGGTATATTGTCCATCTCCTGCGCACCATCGTCCGTACACCACAGCTCCATAACCGACTTCGGATGCATCGGAAAAGGCATGTAGTTCTCCAGTCCGTGTCGTATGGCCAGGGGTCAAACATCGTGGTATTCTTATGTCCCCTAATTTCTTCAAGGTGTTCAAAAATTCCTCCCAGTCCAGCCGGTCCCCTCGGTCCAGTGACTGGTCCCAATCAACTTTCTTACGGCACAGCCGCTGCAGCAAGATCTTTCCGGGTAGCAGCCATGGTGAGACGAAACCGAGCGGGTCGAACAAACTTGAGACGGCAGATAGTATGCCACGACGGGTTATTGGCAGCTCGGGAACGTTCAGTTCGAAAACAAAATCGTCCGTTTCCGCGTCCCATTGTATCCCTAAAGTGCGCTCGATAGGAAGTGGGGAGCCGTCCAAATCTCTTACCCTTTCGACCTTTTCGTGATACGGGATGACCTTCAGCACTTCCGAAGCGTTCGACATCCATTTAGTTAGATGGAAGCCACCCTCTTCCAGCAATCTCGTCAGACCCCTGAACTGCTCTAGAGCTGATTCCACATCATCGAATGACCCAAGGTAGTCGTCGACGTAGAAGTTCCTGCTGACGCTTTCTACCACCGTCCGATGTACCAGATCGCCATGTTTGTTCGCTGATTCTCGGAGGGCGTAGTTCGCACAAAATGGTGACGATATGGCTCCGAAGGGGTGGACGGTCATTCTATAATTCACCACTGCGTTGTCCCGGTCGCTCCCTTCCCACCACAGGAAACGCAAAGCATCTCGTTCTCCTACCGGAATCTTCACCTGATGGAACATTTCCCTAATGTCGGCAGACAAAGCCACTTTACCCACTCTGAAACGGCACAGAACATCGATCAGTGGTGTGGTCCAGTCAGGCCCCTGTAGTAGGCGATCGTTTAACGACTTGCCCTGGAACTTGGCCGCACAGTCGAAAACCACGCGCAGTTTATTGGGTTTTTTGGGGTTGATAACCGGATGGTGAGGCAGATACCAGATACCCCTTTTGCTGTCGGTGTTAACAGGCACCCTTTCAACGTAACCAAGGTCCTCGTTTCGCTTCATCAAATCCGCGTATCGTTCCCACAGATTCTGGTCTCGAATGAAGCGTTCTTTTAGTCGTAGTAATCGTTGGAGAACATAATTTCTGTTGTCAGTCCACGGGTCGACCGGTGTGCGCCATGGGAGGGGAACCTCGAACTGTTTTTTGAGGCCTCTAGAGCCTTGCCACACCCTTTGTAGAGCGAAGTGATCCTCTTGAGACAACGTCGGTCTTTCGTCTCCAATGTCATGAAACTCCTTTTCATAAAGCCGTTGCAGATGATACTCTATGCGGTCCGTTTCGGCGGATAAGTAATTCACGGAACCGCGTACCCCTACTGGACCGTATAACATCCATCCCAGAGCCGTGCGTACGGCATAAGGTGCCTGGCGGTCGCCCACTCTTTGGTCAAGCACCCAATGCGCCTCTGGCACGTCGCATCCGATGAGGAGATCCACCTCATCATCTTCCCAGTCTACGACGGTTACATCCTGCAGGTGGGGCCATCGTGTCAAGATTGCGTTCACCGACCTTGGTGCTCGCATGGGAAGATCCGCTAACGTGAATGCCTCCGTTGGTTCAATTTCCTCGCTAGTGTCTAGAGAGATGAGTTGCAGCCTTAATCTACCGGCAGTCATTACCTGTGTTCCGCCCACCGTGCTCACTGCTAACGACGTCGCACCTTTAGCCAGTTGGTGTTTGTCGGCAAACCGCTCTTTCACTAAAGTGGTGTCGGATCCACTATCAACGAAAGCCAACGCCTTGACTATCCCAGTCGGAGTCACTACTCCCACGGCCACTACGCCTAAACGTACCGGTTTACTGGCAGATTGTGAAGTTGAACAGATCACGCTGGGCTTGGCACTCGCCTCGGATATGGTTATTCTCGCCTGATGCAGCAGCCGATGGTGTCTGCCCGTGCAGCCCTCGTAACCACATCGATTCCTTGTTCTACAGGCTGCTGCCCGGTGCGTGGTGTTGAGACAGATGAAACATGCTCCTGCCATTCTCGCCATTCCCCACCGTTCGTCTATTGTGGCATTGCCGAACTTGGGGCATTCTGGTAGGCCATGGCTAGTACCACAGGATCTGCAATTTGGTTTCGCCGTAGCATCTCGTGAAATGACGTGTGTATTGGTCCAAGGCTGGTACTTTGGATGTTCCCGTACAGGGGTTTGGACTTGGCTAGTACCGGGCTTGTTTGCTCGGTTGCTGTCCCGGATGAGTCGGCCAAATCTGCTGTCAGCTATCTTCGTTTGCCTGTCTAAGTATTCAGTCAGGTCTTCGAAGTTGGCTTCTCTGTCGCCTCGGCTTATCCGTTCAGCTTCTTCCGCCCACCGACCCTGTAGTTCGGGAGAGAGGTGACGGACTATGCCTTCCAAAGTGTGCATGGCGTCTAGGTCAGCTCTGTAACCTAAATGGTCGAGGGCTATTGAGCAGTTCTGCATCTTGATCACCAGGTCGGCCATGGTGTAGACGTCGCCCTTGGTTTTCTTTGCCTCTGCCATCACGCCCTCTATTAGGTTACGGGCTACTTTGAAAGGTTGGCCAAACAAGTCCCTCAGAATCTTTCTTGCCCTAGTGTAGCCTTGTTCTGGATCGAGCATGGTGCATCCGTCGATAGCTTCTCGCGCTCGGCCTCGGCAGTAGTGAGTAAGGTAAAGAAGCCTTTGCCCAGGGTCGGTTACCTTGTTTTCAACGAACGTCTCGAACTGTTTGACAAACTTGCAATATTGCTCAGCTCGCCCGTCGAAAACCGTTAACTCCACTCTAGGCAGATCGATCGATGGTGGTTTGTAGTCGGCGACCGGCGTGGGGTTCCCTACCTTATTGCACTCTAACCTATCGGAAGTGTCGAAGTCACTGGTCCTATACTCTCGCTGTTTCTGTGTACACTTCTCTGCTTCATGCGCCTGTAGTCTAGCTGAAAGTAACTGTTGCTCTAGTTCTATTATTCTCAGCTTATATAAATCAACGTCCTTACGATCAATATTGCTTTCAATAACACATGAGCTAGCACTGACAGGACTAGGCGATCTAGCATCAACTAAAGAATCATAAGTACCCAAAACCTCCCCAGAGACTTGCCGTATTACTTCCTGTCCGGGTTCGACTGCCTTTGATCCTTTCCTTGGCATTTTGCGTGAATTTTCCTCGTTCCAAATAGATCTATTGAGTATTGTTACGAACGTTTGAGCAATGCGTAGCCAAATTCGCAACGGATCCCGAAATCAGAAGGCGATTATCCGTGATAATTCTACGATACTAGATTATTAAAATAAACAATGACATAAACAATATACAAACCTCAATAATACGATCACAAAGACTCAACAACGAGAAACCGAATAGCAGCGTGTGAGCAGACAGCACGTGCGTCACGCAGGTCCTGAGCAAGGATGTGCCAAAATAGCGCTCTGGGCGCGAACAAACAACAATTGGTTCAGAAAAACAACCAGTTCGTAAAGACAAGTCAATAGTGTATGGAAATGAGTGATGTTGGGAAAAAACACTGAATCGCGAGGGAAAAAAGGGGGATTTTCCACGATCGGCTGTTACACAGACTGGACCAATTTGAGCTCAAATTCCCGCTTGGAAGTTCTCAAAAGGCTTACAGTCTCGTTCCTCAGCTTTGTATAGCGGTTCCAGGCTAGCTGACTGCCGGAAGCTTTGTACTGGTTCTCAGAGCGGTTTCTACGTCTGATGGCCTTGGCTACTGCAGCCTTCTACCACATGGGTTTGCCCTCCCCACTCCTTCGTTTTAAGGGTGCGAACTCTTCCTGTGGGACAGTCAGACATCTCTTTTTGGTCTGCCAGCGCTCCTCGACAGTAGCCTCCTCTGTCGTGTCCCAGGTCAAACCCACCGCCCTATTACGAAGCCTATCTATGTCCATACCACCGAAAATCCTAACCAGCCTTGAGGGTACCTTCGGTTGCCGCATGCATAGGACTATTTCGACACACACGTGGTCACTCTTTCCCAGCGGTGCACAATAATTCAGTCCAGCCACATCGTTGGGGAAGTTCGTCATAGCTAGATCCAGCAAGGATGGAGCGCATCCAGTCCTATATCTGGTATTCTCCCTAATATGCTGATGCAACGCATTATCATGCAGCCATTCTAAGTAGGTTTGCTCCTCCGATCCCGGCACGCAGACCTCAGCCAGTCGATGTGCGGGAGATTGAAGTCACCCACAATGAGGGTCTTTTGTGCGTCCTTAACTAGCTCAGTCAAAGTCCGCAGCAAACAAACGTCCTCTTCTCGGTTAGTGCTTGGTGCCCTTTAGACACAGACGACGTTAACCCTTCTGCCTGGAAGGGTGATCGTAACGGCGCATAGCTGGATATTGCGAGTGCACATCTTGGTCTGGGACTCAAGGTGGTTTGCATCTGACCTAACGAGGATGGCTACTCCACCACCAAGGCGATCCTGTTCTCGATCCTGCCTGTAGACTGCAAAACCGTTACTTATTAGACCTGGCACATGGTCTTCTTCAGAAAGCCACGTTTCCGTGACGGCAATTATTGACGCTTTCTGCTCGTCAGCGGTTTTGGCGAGTTCCGCCCATTTGTTCCTAGTGCTACACGCGTTAGTATATAACACCACCGCGTTTGATCCGTCGCCTAGGTGTCTCTTGTTATTCACTCCTGACTGTTTCTCAGATGATGACACGTTTTTTGCTTCGGATATCCCCACTTGGGTGCATGAAGCCGGCTGATGGTCCAGAATTTCCGACGACTACCAATCCATCTGTATGGGAGTTGCCACAACATCCAGACTGGCAGGGGTCGCGCTGTCATCTGTCTTCGGACAGTACTGCCAATTCTCGTCTTCCAGCTCGTCTTCAATTACCACTGTTTTCTACCCCGCACGTGGCTTCTTCACTATTGTCGGGTTCGGGGCATGAGAGCCGAGTACGGCATTCCGCTGAACTTTTAGGTTTCTCACCAGCGCCCTGGCTGGTCGAGCAAGATTATCTCCCGGGGCTAGACCACCAGGCCCTGCTCTATGCTCGTCCGGCACAATCTGGTATCTGCCCTTGGTAATCTGAGCCACTATTGCTGCCCTCGCCAGCCGTTTATCCCGGGTAGCCTCATCAGCGAACTCCACTAGGATTGGTGTCGCACGAAGTTCGTCTTTGTTCCCCAGTGGTGACTTCCACGTCCCCACTTTGTGCACCCTTCTTAGAGTAGGAGGGTTCGGAACACCTGCGATTCGCAGTATGTCGCAGACCCTCCTCCTGTCTATGTCCCTCCTGGCTTTCGATTCCCATATAAAGGGTTCTTCCTGGTTTAGGATCAGGGGCCTGTGGCTTGAGACCCTGCCCATCGACAAGAGCTGCCTCTGCAGATCCTTCACCTTGTTTTCCAATACCAGAAAAGCAGGGTCATCCACTCTAGTCAACCCATCTTTCGCTCTATTACAGTCGCACTTCTTTTCGACCTGCCTTGCCCTTCTCGGCTTCTGCTCAGTCCACTGGCCCTCGTCGGTCTGCTTCAAAGGAGTTGAGGCAACAACCGCCTGGCAAGCTCTCGGAACTGGTCCGTTCGATCTGATGATTGTTCTCTCGGGTGCTGAAACTACTTCCGCAAACGACTTCCTGCAACCTGCTTGCGGTGGTTTGGGGCTTACGACTGAGGTACTACTTGAAGGGCGCTGGTCCTGCCCTTGGGCCTGCAGTTTAAAGGCCAGACTGGCCGCCTCCTTGCACGGGGCACAGACCCATTCAGCCCATGGGTTCTGTTTATAAAGGACGTAGATGTCCTTTGCTATCCCTGAACACCTTGGGTGAGCCCATCTCTTGCATGTCCCGCACTCTTTACCATTTACCACACGTTTTCCGCACTTGGGTGCGAGACACGGGTCGGAAACGCGTGTCATATCGAAAACCCCAAAAACGAGGTCGGAAACAACTCAAGTGCTCTTTACCCGAACACAAAATACGCACTCTGACACTAGCAGGTAAATCCCGCTAACACAAAAAAGAAAAAACAAAAAGAAAGACTAGAAGCGAAGAAATATCGCTTCAAAAAACACCGAACACTACTCGGAAATACTACAAGGAGAATAAAAATATTCCCCGGATAAAGCGCACCTTAAATGCAATTATGATACGCTCAGAGTAGTGTATTAAACAAGGCAAATTCACAAAACTATTCAAAAACTCGATTCAAAGAAGAGAGCACTATTAATTCAAACCACGCGGCACTTACACCAAGGTCAGTTCTCGAAGGAAAGACGGCGTATTCGTGGGGATTTGATAGAAACCTTCAAGGTATTGAAGGGACTGTCAGGAATAAGCCGAGAAGACCTTTTCTCTCTGATCCCCGAGAGAGGCACAAAGTGGCATAGTCTTAAATTACAAAGGAAACATTCGAGGCTCCAAATTAGGGCGAAGTACTTCTCGAATAGAGTGGTACCTTATTTGAATAAGCTCCTGGAGGAGGTCACAAATACCACAACAGTGAAGGCTTTTAAGAAAGCAGTAGACCTATGTTGAGTGGCAGTATACCCCGAGTTATGTTAAGCAGCTTTTAGGGTCAGACACAAATTACTCATTTTTTCCACCTTTCTCTGCCAGGGCTGATACTGCACAAAATTTCTGCCTTTCAGGAAAAGAAAATCAGGTAGTGTCAGGAGATACTTAAACGCGCCGACAAAACAACTATCTGGACACGGGATTGGCTCTAGCCACACCAAGTCCTGTGCTGAAATTGGCCCAGTCTGTAAGACAACAGCCGAAGAAGTTCTACAGCTATGTACAGTCCAAAGGCTCAAAAAGAAATGCCGTAGGTCCGCTATCCACTAGAGAATATGGTATTGTCACTGACGACCAGGGCAAAGCAGACGCCCTGGGGGAATACTTTGGTAGTGTACATAGGATAGATAGTGGGGTACGAGTAGATCTGGCTCTGGTGCATCCTCCTCAGTTAAACGAGCTAGATCTCTCAGAGGAATGCGTGCGTAAGTACCTACAGGAGTTAAACAGCCACAAGTCAGCGGGCCCAGATGGCATTCATCCAGCTATCATCAAGCCGTTGGCGGATATCATAGCCCCATCGGTATGCAGATTGTATAAATCCACGTTGGACCAGAGAAAGCTGCCTCAGGACTGGAAAGTCGCGGCAGTCGTGGCAATACATAAGAGTGGGCCTAAGTCGGATGTGCAGAACTACAGGCCGGTAAGCCTAACTAGCATTCTATGTAAAGTCCTGGAGAAGATCATCCGTGCCCATATCTGCCAGCACTTACTGCAGCACTCCATGCTAAGCCCGGCGCAGCATGCATTCCTGAAAAATAGATCTTGCCTGACCAATCTCCTGTGCTTCTTAGATGAAGTAACTCGACGACTGGACGAAGGTAAGCAAGTTGAGGTATGCTACCTCGACTTTAGCAAGGCGTTCGACTCCGTTAATCATCGTCGTTTGCTACGCAAGATAGAGACTTTCGGTGTAGGTGGGCCAGTATATAGGTGGCTGGAGGACTTCCTCTACCGCAGGACGTTTTACGTCAAAGTAGGGGACAGGTGCTCTAGTTTGGTGAACGTCACCAGTGGTGTACCTCAGGGATCCGTCCTAGGCCCGGTCCTATTCTTGTTATTTATTATTGACCTAGCATCCACTCTTCAATCGCCCCGCTTTATTTTTGCGGATGATGTGAACATTGTTGGATCTAAAGTCAGGGCGGACTTGGGCAAGGAAATAGGTACCGTCCTGAACTGGGCATACAAATGGGACTTACCTCTAAACGCTCAAAAAAGCCGTTTGTTGTCAAGGGCAACAGAGAGCATAACTGTCGCTCATGATCAAGGGCTGTTCACCGTAGAGGCAGCCAGTAGGGTTAAAGACCTTGGGGTCATCATGAACAGTTACTTCAAATGATCGGAGCAGTGCAACGCCGCTGCACATAAGGCTCGTGGGGAGCTCTTTAGGCTGCGATCAGCTTTGTCTTGCCGGAAGCCGGAGGTATTCGTACCTATTTACATGGCTATAGTACGACCTCACTTAGAAGGAAGCGTGCAGGCTTGGTCGGCCTTCTACAAAAAGGATGCTGCCTGCCTCGAGAAAGTCCAACGTCTCGCCACGCGAATGGTTGAAGGGCAGAGGGGTAAGACTTACGAGCAGAGACTCTGTGACCTGAATCTCTTCTCGTTGGAAAGGAGGAGACGTCGAGGGGATCTCATAGAAACGTTCAAGGTAATGAAGGGCCTTTCTGGCCTTAGACCAGATAGTCTATTCCAAGTGGCCGTAGACTCCAGAACAAGGGGACATGGAAAGAAGTTGATAAAAGCCCAATCTAGGTTGATGGCTAGATCGCACTTCTTCAGCAACAGGGTTGTGAACAGTTGGAACGGTCTACCTGGTGAAATGGTAGATCTGCAGACAGTCCAATCCTTCAAATGTGCCCTTGATCGCAAGTGGTACGAGATCTTTCCTTGTAGTGAGCCTTGAGAATATCAACTAGATGGACGACTGGTAGCACTGTGGTCCTTCTGGAGTATGTTTAACAGGGTTTTTCGCTCAT
Source organism: Fasciola hepatica (assembly GCA_948099385.1). NCBI lineage: Eukaryota > Metazoa > Platyhelminthes > Trematoda > Plagiorchiida > Fasciolidae > Fasciola > Fasciola hepatica. The sequence continues at coordinate 14,612,106 of CANUEZ040000019.1, forward strand.
TGCATACTGTCTCAGTGAACGCTCACGATGAATAATATCTCTCGCAGTTGATGTGCGATGAGGTTTTCCGTTTCCCTCTCATTTTTAGCGGGGATTCGACGAAATACACTCGGCAGTGGTGGGTGCATAACTGGTGTGCATACCATCGAAGGAATTCTGGACGCTCGATTGGCCGTGGCCATTACCTGTCCTGTGCAGACCGAACTGATCTGAACTCCCCCCGCTTCTTTTTACTCTCGTTTCAGCTCGGTGAATCCGACAGAAGATCAAAGATTTCCTAAAGAACCGGGACAATTGGGCTCAAAGCCTCGAACCCGTGTAGTACTTCAAGACTTCAAGACAACTGAAACGCCACTGAACCGAACCGAACTGCGGTACACCCACTTTCGTTCTCGGGTGTTGTAGGTGGGCTTGGGCGGCGATTTTTCAGCTGAACTAATGTAAGTTTGGGTTCATGATGACTCACTTATTGGGCTTGGCGCTCATAGGACACGAAAACCTCCCCTCCCCTCGAGGGAACATGTTCTCGTTGCATGCTATTCTTAGTTTACCTCAATTTTGCACAAGAATGGTGGTGGCTGAGGCCAGTCGAGCGTCCAGATTTCTTTCCACGGCTTCCAGTGGTATGCGAATGTCCTAAGTTATCCCTGCCTGTTCAGCCTGATAAAATCTTCGCTCGATCCAGTTTTTCGAAAAGGGCGGAGGATGGGAAAATCTCACTGTCCAGGCGAGAGACAGCCGTTATGTGAGCGTTTCCTCATAAACAGAAAGTCTTGGTTTTAGTCAGCAGGACACGAACACATTAATCCCCAGCGTTCCACTTCAGCTCTAAAAATCGACCTCCGAGAAGATCTCTTCCCATCTATTGTTTAGCCATGAGAGAACTCTTTTGAGTTAGATCCATTATGTCGTGTAGAAAGCCGGAGATTTTCGTACCGATATATCAGGCCATAGTTAGGCCGCATATGGAGTACTGCGTGCAAGCCTGGGCACCGTACTACCAGAAAGATATAGACTGTCTGGAGAAAGTGCAAAGGCTTGCCACTAGAACGGTGGCTGGCAAGGGGGGTTTAGCTACACGGGGCGTTTCCGTGCCCTGGACCTGTTCTCGAAGGAAAGACGGCGTATTCGTGGGGATTTGATAGAAACCTTCAAGGTATTGAAGGGACTGTCAGGAATAAGCCGAGAAGACCTTTTCTCTCTGATCCCCGAGAGAGGCACAAAGTGGCATAGTCTTAAATTACAAAGGAAACATTCGAGGCTCCAAATTAGGGCGAAGTACTTCTCGAATAGAGTGGTACCTTATTTGAATAAGCTCCTGGAGGAGGTCACAAATACCACAACAGTGAAGGCTTTTAAGAAAGCAGTAGACCTATGTTGAGTGGCAGTATACCCCGAGTTATGTTAAGCAGCTTTTAGGGTCAGACACAAATTACTCATTTTTTCCACCTTTCTCTGCCAGGGCTGATACTGCACAAAATTTCTGCCTTTCAGGAAAAGAAAATCAGGTAGTGTCAGGAGCTACTTAAACGCGCCGACAAAACAACTATCTGGACACGGGATTGGCTCTAGCCACACCAAGTCCTGTGCAAACTGAACTGAATTGAGCATTATTTTGAATGGTCTGAAATCTTTCAAGATTTACAGTTTTTCGTTTAGTCGGTTCCGCAATGCAGCAATCCAGGTTGGTCTGCACGGTGCTTTGATCGTGTACCGGTGGCCAACTTCGTTTATACTGTTACCACGTTTATTGTTTAATTTAACGCTGACTGCCAAGCGCGGTTGCCATTTGACCGTTGCTCTTGCGCACGCTCCCAAATACACACTAACCACTATCTCTCACGGGTCGTGGAGAATGCTGTTTGGTTAACATATTCGTACAGTGCCGAGCACCAGAGTAACGTGCAGGTGGTCCACGCAATACAAAGGACCGAAGCACGCGTTTACTAAGGAAACCGCGAAGTAAGGTCTAGCCAACCTTACAAGCGTGCCTTCGATGGTTTCTTGCCATTCCCTCTTGTCCGCTTGTCGGGAGCCATCTCAAACATATCTATAGACTTTATTCTCATTAAACCTTTCCGATTCTGGCTGTAGGTTTTTCCTTGCCATCCTGATGACTAGCCGCTGGAAGTTTTCAAGGTAAGCCGCATCTTTCCTGAGGAAAGGTGCCGAAGCCTGTACGCGGTATTCGAAGTGAGGCCTAACTACGGCTTTGCACAGAGGTAAGGACACATCTGCTTATCTGCAGGAAATTTTCGACTTAAGTCTAAAGAGCTAACGAGCTTCATGAGCGGCCAGTTTGCTCTGCTCCACTCATTTGGATTAGGCAGTGGTAACAACTAAGTCTTTCGTCTGTTGCACCATATCAATCTTGAACAGTCCACTTTCCAGTTACGGATAAACCCACAGACACTCTGGCTAGTAGATGACTTTTACCTTCATTTAAAGGCATATTCCGTGTGTCCGCCCATTTTATCACCCCCTCAATATATGTAGTTAGTAACTCCCGCCGGCCTGAACGGACAACTTTCACATCGTCTGCTAATATGAAACATAGGAGCAGGTAGTGGCTGGAAAGTAGGTCGAATTGATCAGTCGAATGATTTAGAGAGTTTGCTTACCACCTCGGAGGTCCGAGGTTCGAATCCCCGCCAACACCGGTTACTATGGCGGTAGACAGTGATCCACTGTCATTCGGATCGTTACCACACCTGATCCATCGGGACCTTATGTGGTTCTTCGCCACTCCAAGTCTCGGTTCGGTTGCCGGTTATCCCTAATAGTGCAGTGGGCCCTCGTTCCTATGGGGTATATACCCCTTCCACTGTACTCATGCGGAAGCACGTAATTAAAAAAAATGAAACATGGGAGCAGATAGTGGCTGGAAAGTAGGTCGAATTGACCAGTTCATAGGATAGCAAAAGGGTGGGAAAATCTTGACCAGTGAACTTATCCAGGTTGGATATGTGAGACTTCTGGGTTGGGATCCACGAAACCCGCCTATCATATGGTTGGAGACATTGAGTGATATATCTAGGTGTCGCATTCAGTGACGTAGTTGCGTTTGGGCTCTTCCTTTGTCTTCCTAATTTTTGTTTGTTACTTTGTTTTAGGCCCCTTTTCACTTTGTACTTCATTCTGCCCTCAGCTCAACAACGCTCCGAAGTAGCAACCAAGAGCACAGAAGTGCGTGGTTGATGGTTGAATGTACTGAACTGAACCGATTCCTTATCGAGCTTGCTCGGGTGCGTATATTTGTCAGTAGGGAGGTTTTCGAAGATTCCCTTCCGCTCTTTGACAGCCTAATTGGCCGGAAACTCTTTCCTGAAATGTACCAGGTATATAATAAAGAGAAGGCGAACAAAAAGTAAAACAATACAAGTATCTAGCAGTTTCATAAATGTGGCATTGTTTTTGTCTTCTGCGTAGGTTCGCACATAGAACGCTTGAATTTTGTCGTTTGGCTCCAAATCTATTCCCTGTATAATAACGGAAGCGGTACAACTCGCGTTGCTCAGTCGGTGTGCAGGGATCATAAATGTGGTTTTTCACAGTTCGGTTCAGTTCAGACAACCATAAGCCATGCACTGGCTGTGGTGGCTTTAATCGCTATCGCCTGGCGGAAAGGAAAGGAAATAATGAGAATAAACACGAGTGTGAAAGGAGTTTTAGGAGAACTGCAAATATTAGTATCAAGTTGATGAAATTTGCGTATGCAAGAGCGCCACTGATCGCGACACGTAGCAGTATCCTCCAATATGTCTGACCACTGAACGTGGGGGATCTCTTGAATCCCGCTCAGGTAGTCTAACTCCCCTACATGGCCAAGTCCACCGGTTAGGCTTTTCACACCTCTCTTCCATGTCGCGGGCTGACCACCCTTACTCATCTTTCAACCACTTCCCGCCTCAGCGAACGTTGCGTGTCGGGGAATTCTTTCAGAGGACGTGCGTGACACGTCCCAACCACGTTAGCCTGTAGGCTTAAATGTTCCATCTAATGATTTTGTTCGTGTACCTACGACTCTCCACCGAACGTAGGCAATACTCAAACACTGTTCCCATCAGATCCGAGCAATCTTACGAAGACATCGGTGTTCAAGTACCGACAATCTTCGTATATTCTTCACCCGTAGTAGTCACGTCTCCGAACCACACAAAAGCAATGACCTGACTGCTACAGTGTACACTCGACTCCTGATGAATAAACAGATGTCATGTCGACGTCACAAATGACTCAGGTTGGTAAAAGCCAAATGAGTCCTCTGTGTACGCAAAGACACCTCATCCCATATGGGACCTCCGAGTGAAATGCAGCTGCCCCGATAACGGAACTTGTCTGCCTGGACCATAGTTTCCACAGGCGCTTAAAGGTTAGGTGTTGGACCACCCCAGTCTTACGACATCATCTGACACTGAAGATGCAAAACTCATACCAAACATTGCTACGCAGCTACTCAAGCTGTCTAGAAGAGCTTGCAACCTACCTGAATTTTCACTTAGAAGAACAATGTCATCCAAATATCCAAAGTTTGACACTTTTCCATCACGGAAACGTTGGATGCCACTACCATCACTTGACAAAAGTGCGATCTCTAGGACCGTATCAATCATAAAGTTGAAAAGAAAAAGAGAAAGGCAGCAACCCTGACGTACACCACTTCTCGTGGTGAACTCGAGTGAAAGATCATCGTAAGCCGAAACTCGGCTTCGGCTATTTATGTGCAGAGACTCTATGATGGAAGCGAACTTCTCTAGTACACCCTTCAACAAGAGACAGCACCAGAGAACCGTGTGGTCGACTAAATCGAAGATCGCTTCAAGATCAAGAAAAACGGAGATAGTGGGCCCACGGAAGATATACTTAGGTTCTAATTTTTCCGAAAAGTGAAAAAGTGATCGATACAACCTCCGGCGGATTTAAACCCAGTTTGATTCGCAAGCGAGTACTGTTTGCGAGCGATTGATAAGCGGTGGAGAATAATACCAGTAAACAGTTTAGATGCGATGTTAACCGGACTTATTCCCCTGTGGTTTTCACAAGAGGACTTATCGCCTTTCTCATAAATCGGTACGATCCCCGATTCACATCAATTCTTTAGATTTTGTTCCTTCTCCCATATCAAACCGAAGAGTTTTGTCAATTGCAGTACCAGTGCTAAACCGCCGCCTTTGAAAATAGATGGAGGCAATCCATCCGGTCTAGCAGCTTCATGTCGTTTAAGGTGGCTTACGTCACGGAGAACCTCCGCCTTTGATGGAGGATTGGCATCTACAGCTAGAGCTGTAACCATCATGCTAGTTAGCAAACCTGTCGTGGATAAAAGCCAATTAAACTGCTTTTCGAAATGCTCCGGCCAACGAATTAAACAATGCTCCTGAGTCTGAATCAGTGAGCCGTTCGCCTCTTTGATCAGTTCGCTAACGCCTGGCTTTCGTGGACCGATATTTCTGATTAGACGGAAAACGTTGCGGCTGTTATCGATCGCCGCAACGTTCTCTATCTCCCTACACTTCGCGATCCACCACTATTCATAATCGTTCCTCAGGCTTCGAATCAGTTGGCGTTTAAGGCATCTTTGTGCCTTATCATATCTGGAATCCGGAGGAGGATGCAGATATCTATCGTTTCTGTGCGTGTCTGGTTGTTGGATCATGGGCAGAATCAGCAGCCTCAAGTATGGCTTGCTGGATCAGTAAAAGGGGGTATATACCCCATTACCAGGTAAGGCCCACTGCACTTTTTGGGATAACTGGTAACCGAATCCTCGGACTTGGATTGTCGAAGAACCACATAAGGTCCCAATGGCTCAGGTGTGGTAAGGATCCGGACGACAGTGAGAACTACTGTCTACCAACAAAGTAAGCAGTGGTGGCGGGGATTCGAACCTCGGACCTCCGAGGTGGTAAGCAAACTCTCTAAGCCGCTCGACCGCTACCGGTCGATAATTTGGTGGATAATTCTGCCTGGAAAGCAGATCGATGGTTATCGTCCAGTGGCAGCTACCACAAACCGTAGACTTTGGCGTTACTTGGGCCGCCTGTATAAACAGTCAAGTTCAGCGCTGCTCCAACCGCGCGATTTGGGTTCCCAGTGTAATAATAAACCTCTGCTCACCGACTCATCAGCGTCCTCCAATTTTGGTGGTAGGCGGGCCGTTTCCATACCCGGCTTTTTGAGACCTCATGTGGCTCTCTGCTCCGAGTCAGTGTCTGGTTGCCTATTATTCTTAGTAGTTCAGTGGGCCTTCGTGTCTAAGGGGGTATGACCTTTCCACTGCGCTCATGCACAAGCATGTAATAAAAAGCTACTGGGTGGTCCAGATTTCACTGTTGCGCTTCTATTGTCGATCAGATTTTGCTATCTAACGAGCAGCCTTTGTGCTTGTAAGTGTCTGGGTGACACTCGAACGTCTAATATCTGTTCAATACATTAAAAGCTTGGAACGTTCGGAGACTCGTGAAAGACACTATACCTTTGACGACGGGAACATTGATCCATGGCGAAAATGGACTCAACAAAGACTGACTTGAAAAATATGCGTTTGATGGACCTCATCTCTGCATGACTGGCGAGCATAGAAGCGTCCACAGTTGTTGATTCACACATGACTGATCACATTGTACGCAACGTTCCTAATTTTCATCATGATCCGCAGGCTGGAATCACATTCGAGTTATGGTACAAACGGTAATTATATATATATATATATATATATATATATATATATATATATATATATATATATATATATTGATAGTAAGTAGTATGTAAACGTGTGGACAAGATCTCCCCGGAAGCACACGACCGGTTTCACGGTTGTTGCCGCTCATCAGGTATGCGTACCCGGTACTCCACACATTTACATACTACTTACTATCAATATGAGCGCTTGCACGTACAGCCTCGTTGTTCGTTGGGTTAGCAGTGACCCAGACACGAATAACTATGAGAAATCACAGTTGTGATTCATTTCTGGGCTCTTCAATGAAGGGTATTCATTCACACTCCAGACGATTCAAATTAGACTCTAGGGAACATTATATATATATATATATATATATATATATATATATATATATATATATATATATATATATATATATATATATATAAGGATAATGTATTTCACACAACCGGAGAAGGAAGTGGTAGATGGAGTTCCATTCCATGATCTGTTTTGTTTATGGACACAATACTGCCACGTTGCCCACGCGAACGCGGGTGGTTTTCTTGGGGTCCACAACCGGAGCCTTTAGCGAGCCAAAGCTTAACTCGAAAGACAGTAGGGCCAAATGTGGGGCCCGTAACTCACTGGAGCCCGGTGATTGATTGCTCGGTTCATACGCCCTTCAGATGAGACCAGAAATCCTGGTGACCCGATACGCCTTTCTGCCACAGATGCCGGTGAGCATAGTGCTGTATGCTTCACACGCCGTCCGTAGTTGGTTTGGAATGTGTTTAGCCATCTCCCCTAAACTGACTATCAGTCAGCCAACCCGGTGGAGAGAGCTGGGCGCTCGCCTTCGTCTTCACATTTTGTTGAAAACACCCGCCACGAGAGAGCACTGCGTAGGACTTCTTCAGCAGAGACTGTTTAAGATGCGTGTTCTTTTGAGAGCATTTCAAGAGGCGTTCACAGAGAATAGCTATCTCGGAGCCTGAGACTCACCCCTGACGATACCGAAGCATTTGGAAGTAACAGGAAGAGTTTCCAACTGCTAGTCCACTGGAGTGTTAGGAGGCAGATTATTCATAGACAAGGAGCAAGACGCCTGTGGATTTATGCTGTGACATCGATTGCTTCTGTGCAAGCTCGATTTACCTAGATAGGCTATTGGCGGACGTAAGTTTAAGTTTCTTTTAACAATCGTTGCTTGATTTGACTAGAGATCAACCCGTGGATGAATGAATGACGAATGGATTCGTTTAGATATTCTTCAGCGGTTACCGCTTTGATGTCACAATCGACAGAAATGGATTTTAGTTTTCGGACAGATTAGTCAAGCGTTTGTCGGTGTTCCTAAGGGCTGCTGGATAGTATGTGAAGTGCGAAGATTACGTTCTTGGTTGTATTTATCGGTTCTGAAGAGCCGTGATGGCGATTTCGCAGTCTGTTCAGTCGGCTGTGTGTCTGTCAACTGACAAAGTGACAAAGTATTTGAGAGTAATGAGTTTATGGAAATTCAGAGATGCGACGGAACCCAGAAAACAATTTAACTTTTTTCTTCAGTGAACCCATTTGTGTCCACCATCCGGCCAGTGAGAACCTACATCTGAATGGTCCGTTTGTAAAACGCGCTCCGTGTTTTACAGGTTGATTAAATTGTAATGATCAGAAAACGTGAATAATGAACTGGCACGATAGCCATATCTGAAACGTAAGTGGACAAAAGTTACAAAACATCAATATGTGATAGAATAAACAAGGGGCAAGAGCATATGCGCAAAGCAGTTTGAATTTCACCACATTCTCATATTCTGTTGAGGAACTGTACATCAGAACTTGCCACCATTTTCCAATTAGTGTTTGCCAAGTAACGTGTTTTCCTCACGTTATAATACTGCACGTTTTCACTACCCCAAAGCATGATGATCCCTGGCAACCTTCAACTACCGACCTGTTTTCCTCACCAGTTTTATCCAAAGTTATGGAAACCGTAAGTACGAAAAGGCTTCTGCCATGCTTAGAACGGCATGCATTGATTAGTGACTTCCAGTATGGTTTTCGTCGCCACAAATTCACTGGGATGCGTTTCTCAAATCTTGTCATCTGCGATGAACGTTCACGTGAATTGAATTCAGTATCACTAATTCTCCAAAGCTTTTGATCAGGTGTAGGACGAAGGTTTGTTGTTAAAATTACATGGATTTAGATTCTCAGCTGGACTCGGATTTTTCTCAGTGGACGCTGTATTGCGATCCCAGTCGTCGGGGCTCTATCAAACATACACCAAGTAAATGCTGCCATCCCCGAAGGCTCTGCATCATCCTCCACACTCTCCTTGTTTTTCATTCATGTCTTTCCACTTTCTTTTCTGTCCGTGCTTTTAACGACCACACCACCCTCCGCTGCTCTGTTTCCCAACGATTTTCTCGTATTTCAGCTAAAATCTCACATTGGTCCCAGTGTTCGTGTATCAATGAATTCCAGTTTTGATCGCATTACTACTTTGGGCTCAGCCAATTGTGTTTCTTCCAGTGCCACAAAAGCCGCGAGACCCATTGTGCCCAGTGCTCTCTTTCAGTTCCATTACGCTCCACTTCACATCTTTCTTGCTTCTTCTTGGCTATTCATTCTCTAGTTCGCTTTCTTGGTTCCCACATGTAATCGTTCTTGCCTCAAGAGTATCAAAAGATTGGTTTTCTTTTTCGTGCCCGAGGTTTTTTTACCCCATCAAACTTTCTGTGCTGTGCTAGGCCAAGATTCACCCTACTCTATCATACTGCAGGCATTTTCGAGGCGGGACCTCGTCTTAGTCACTATCCCTTTTCAATCATGTCCCGCGTAAAGCCATCCGTCTCATCGGCGACCCCACGATAATCCCAACTGTGCAGTCATTCCTCCATCGCCGGGCTGTTGCTCTACTCTCTCTGTTCTGTCGGTAATACTGTGGGTTCTGTTCTCAGCAGCTTGTTTCGTGGTCCTTGTTCCCATTGTTTTCAGTTGTCTCTCCCGTGCGCAGGCAACAGGTCATTCATATGAAGTGATCATCCCAACCTGCCGCATTTAGCTGTAACTCTTCGTTTTCCCCAAGAATGGCAAAATTATGAAGTGTCTTACCCCTCTCCGCATTTCCTCTTTTTCACTTTCAAGCGAAGAATGAACCAACTGATTTTTACATGACTGTTACCAAATTTATTTTTTATTATACAGTAGATCTTTAGACTATGAGAATTTTCCTTCCCATTATAACTCATTTATCATGTGATAAAAAAATTAGCCTCAAAGCGCATGGCAGCGGGTTCGTTTCACATGCTCTGCTGTTTCTCCCATTTATATTTTGCCATAACGTTCCGTCTTTTTCCCGCTTCTAGCCGGAAATGAGTGTGGAATTATTGGAATCGTCGTCCCATTCACGACGTCCAAAGGACTCGCCATTTTTTCAACAAAGGCTTCCGGCTTGGCAACCGATGTTCACGGCCAAGAAGTCTGCCGCTACGTTTATCGTGTTGGGCATAGTTTTCATACCCATAGGTGTTATTTTATGGATCACATCTAATAATGTCACCGAGTATGTGGTAGATTACACCAATTGTGTGGATAAAGCTACAAACAAGTCGTGCTCCGAACAGTTAGATGCGGGTGCTTCTTGTGAATGTGTCACATCCGTACGGATTACATCTGATATTCCCGGGCCCGTATACTTTTACTACGGACTGAAGAATTTTTACCAGAATCATCGTCGATATGGCCGATCTAAAAGTGATGCTCAGCTTTTGGGCCAAAAAGTAGCGCCAAACAGTCTTTCAAGTTGTGCTCCTTACGCAACAGTTGATTCAGGTGGCATGAAAAAAGCAATTTTGCCTTGTGGTGCAATCGCGAACAGTATATTCAACGACACCTTTGTCATAACTTACCATTCTGACACAAAACCGGCTACTGTTGTGAATATGACCAATAAAGGCATCGCCTGGAAATCTGATATAGATAGGAAGTACGGTATTTTGACACAAGAAGGTAAGCCAGTGAAGTTTTGATGATAATCAATAACTTCGGTCCATATAGCCGCCGCAGATACTGTAAAGCCACCAAACTGGCCATTAGATGAATTTAAACGCACATCAGAGCCTTTCAAATCAGACGAAGAGCTTATGGTATGGATGCGTGTCGCCGCCTTACCAGACTTTCGCAAGCTTCATCGGAGAGTCGTTCACGAGGGTGACTTCTCAAGTGGATTACCAGCCGGTAACTACACTGTCAGTGTTAATTATTGTAAGTGTTTAACTAAATTAGACCATTAGTGAGATGTTCACTCATTACTGCATGCGTATATCTCTGGTTTTTTCTTTATCCAATGGTGTTTTTATTGGTACACAACTTATTTTCAGAAATGATAATATAAACTTTGGCTTTAGTATATATATATATATATATATATATATATATATATATAGCGGTTGCTAAAACTAACGAATGTACTTTTACCGTAAGTTCTTGATGCTTTTTGGCTTTGTGTCTATGTGGAACGGAAATGAAACAGGTCGGTAGCATAGAGTTCACGCCATTAACTTCTATTCTTAACCATATCCCCTAACGCCTCTAACCAACAATTATCCTCATCTGACGGGCCCCAACGAGGAAGGTGGAAGCACCCACCGAAGCCAATGCTGATGTTAGTCTCCCCATACATCTACGCCAAATCATGGCCTGACCTCGGCGTCGCTACTTGCAGCCTTTCCCGGCACGTGCGAAAAGAGCACAAAAATGTGCACGATGGACTGCCAGACGCAAAACATCCGAGCCATCGCAAGCTATGTAAAGCGATCATTTCGGTCAGAGGGCGGCTATTCGTGGCCAAAACACGACGGCACACCTTGTCATTACTCACTCGATGTTCACACCAGATGCAAACAATGCTTCGGAGACATCGGTTGTGGGAAAAAGAAAGACTCTGGGAATCCTCAACGCGGAGTGACGAGGTCTCGCAACCGTGGAGTTAAACACCGTGAACCGCGGGACCTACACCCATCCTTTATAATAGAGCTGGATGTCACGGCGGTACTATAGGTGTCGCAGGTTGGCGAAAGCTGCTGCAGCTCTCGCCATTCGTGAACTGATACCCTCAGCACCACGTCCAGTTGTAATCAAGCTTCAAACTAATTCCAGCTGGTCACTACATCGGATGAGTGCAGATGCAGGTGTACATAAATCACTGCCTTCACTTTGTTCTGCACAAGTTTCAAAGCATGTCCATTCCTCTTGTAACGTTCGTTTATTTGATTGGGACATAGTATATATTGCAGTCGTCCTATGACTAGTTTTTCTTGTAACATACACGAAAATTCGCACTTCTTCGGGTTTTCGCCGTAAGACTTAGGACGGCCTGGATTTTGGCTAATGGGAACTACTGGAAATTTTTGGGGTTCGTTTAGAGTGTTAAGTAGGAGTCCTGGTTCACTAAACAAGCGTTTTTTTGTCAGTAAGTTACGATTACTATTGGGACACACCCTAGTCAAATGACTGTCGTCTTACACTTCCATTTAAAACACCCGCACGCCTTCAGTTTTAGTTTTCTCACGATTGATTTGCAATAAAACGGAGATTCACCATATTTCGAGGACGAAATGAGGATTTTTAGGGGGGATTTTCACTTATGAACCAGTCCATTTGCTCTGTTTTTGAAGTGAGCAGTAGAAGAAACAGAACGAGAAACAAGAGTAATTCATAATTTAGCAGTTCAGATGTAGAAAAAAATTGGATGTATGAGGCCCGTTATTTGCATACAAAAACCAGATGCGGGTGACTGGTTGCCTATGCTCGGGACTGGCAGTGAAAGACCAAAGGAATATTCAGTTCAGTTTACTCAACCATTAACCTCACACTTTTGTGGCCTGGTTCTGGTTGCTACCTCAGAGCATCACCCAGATGAGGGCTGAGTGTATGGAAGCCTAAAGCGGGAAGAGCCTAAAGTGAATTAACTAACGGAAATAAAAAGAACAAAGAGCCAGAATGCAACTACGCCACTGACCGCGATATCTGACCATATCGTTTAGCGTATCCAACCATCTGGTAGGTGGGTTTTACGGACCCCAACTCAGAAGTCTCACATGTTTCACTTGGACAAGTTCACCGGCCAAGGTTTTCATACTGTTTTGTCATATCATGGACGTACCACCTCGACCAACCTTCCAGCCATTACCTGCGTCGGATAAAAACGTTCTTGCCGTTTTTCTACCCTTAACGGTCATGTTTCTGAGACGTATGAAGGAACGGATCTAACGGCCGCAATTTGCACTCTATCCTCGGTAAACAGCTGGATATCATGCTTCACCACAGATGACTGAGGTTGGCAGAAGCCAAATGCTCCTTTGTAGTATGCAAGGATCAGTGTTTCTCCACGGGGAGGGGGGGGGATTTCTTGTATTTGGTCTGAAACAGTAAAAATAGAAAACCCCATGAGCGCGAAGATTTAGTAGTTGCATTACAAGGATCCTAGGCTATCTTGAAAAACTTGCAACTTTCCTGGGAACCTCACTCAGCAGAACGACATCGTATGCATACTGTAATTCAGACAGTTCAGTGCCTGGGCATAGGCCGATGCCATTATTCTCACATTAGGATTGGTCTATCTCAAGAACCACTGTGATGACAAAATCGAAAAGGAAGGTCGATAAAAGGTAACCCTGATGAATACCACTTCTCGTGGTGAACTCGGGTGAAAATCGTCGTAAGCACGAACTCGATTTCGGCTGTTCGCATACTAGGATTGGAGATGAAAAATTTCTGTGGCACTGTTCAGTGAGAGACAGCGCCAGTGAACTGTGCGGTCGATTAAGTCAAACGTCGCTCTCAAATCAAGAAAGACAAATTGTGAGCCCACGGAAGATGTCTGTGTTCTAAGGTTTGTCGAAAAGTAAAGATGTGGTCGATACAACCTCGACCGGGTTTGAAACCGGCTTGATTCTCACGCGTACACCTTACATAGGCGCTAGATAATCGGTGAAGAATAAACCCGGCGAGCAGTTTGAACGCGTAACTTACCACGCTAATTCCTCTGTGGTTTTCACAAGAAATTCTGTCACCTTTCTTGTAAATTGGCATACTCACCAATTCACACCATCCTCTGGGAATCTGTTTACTATCCCAGATTACCTGGGGGAGTTTTGTTAACCCCGAAACCAAAGCTTCGCCTCCATCCTTGTAAAAAGATGACAACCCATCCAGTCCAGCAGCTTTGTGCCTTTTCATTTCAGATGAAGGAATGACATCTAACTGTGTTGTTTCTATTACCGGTAAATTCGGGAGATCCACCATAGAGGCTTGCCAACTAAAAACTTGCTTAAAGTGCCTCACCCAACGGTCCAGACGACGTCACCCCCTGCTTCCTTAGACCGATACTTCTAACCAAACAGTAAAGGTTGCGAGTATTGCCAATAGACGCAGCCTTCTCAGTTTCTCTACATTTCGCAATCCACCACTGCTCACGGCCATTTCTCAGGCGCTTAGTCAATTGGCGTTTCAGACCGGTGGTGCTCGGGTGGTTTAGAGCGTTTGCTTACCACCTCGGAGGTCCGACGTTCGAGTCCCCACCGTCACCGGTTACTTCGGTGGCAGACAGTAATCCACTGTCATCCGGCTCGTTACCACACCTTATGTGGTTCTTCGCCAATCCAAGTCTCAGGTTCTGGTTGCCGGTTATCCCCGATGATGCAGTGGGCTTTTGTGATCATGGAGTATATAACCCCTCCACTGCACTCATACACAAGCATGTAATGAAAAAGAGATTTTATTACTGTACGGTCTGTTTGTCAAACTGCCGTGCTTTCCAACTATAAAAATATCAAACAAACATAAGAAAACAGAAATAATGCGATGAAAAAAGTATAGAAGTCCGATATCGTGCTAAAGAAGTTTGTTGTTTGTGGTACAGAAAAACTGGTGGGAAAATGACGTGTTCAGCCTTTGTATCTCGTGTTTGATCAGGATGGTGTGACTTTTACAAGAGCCTGGTTGTGCAGTTTATAAACATGTTCTTTTTGCCCTTTCAGAGATGTCAGCGATAGCGAAGCTACTCTAATGTTGTTGAAGACATAATCTCCATAGGACAGCACAAATCAAATACCGCATTCATTGTCTTCATGGCGGGCAAGAACATTAAAAACCCGCAAGAAAACAATCGTAAGAGATCAGCTAAGAAGGGCAGTGTCGACGGGTGACAATTTTCCATAGGTGAGCCTCATTTGTTTTGTCTTGACGAGTAAATAGTGCGCCGAACATGAATAAACTTCCAGTCTGAAGGTAATGAGAACGTGATCACTCGTTGAAATAGGAGGTTTCAGTTGTATGTGAAAAATTTCGGGGTGGTCGGGGATAATTCTGCCTTAAACAGCGTTTCCCTTAGGTGGGTTAATAAAAGTCGTCTAAACCAAAAGCAAATAAGGCATACGTTGACTCATGATTAAAATCACAGACAACAACGTACACACAGTCCGAAGGTAATAGAATCAGGACGGGTATAAAAGTAATAAATAAAAGGTTGATGTCCCTCTGAGAGCAAAAAAGGAGCTATACGCAGACCACTGATCACAGTGCTTCAAAGGGGCGCGAATTCAGGATGACACTTAACAACCACGTACTCAACACGTTGCAAGAGAAAGTTAAAAAATACTTCAGACTTACTAGACCGCTTAGAATTGATGTAAGTAACCACACCACCACCTGAGCGTGCACTGCTCGACTGGATCTCAGTCAGCAGTCGTCTGCGTGCGGTTCGGTTGAATGGTTCTGTGCATGTCGAAAATACTGGGCTGAAGCGTCGACGCCTGTTTGTCTTGTCTGTGTACGCTCCAAATGACTGCAGCTCCTGAGGCTAAAGACGAGTTTTGCCACGGTTTCTCTCAACTGTTCCGCAGCGTGCGCTCTACGGACATCATGGTTGTCGCCCGTGATTTCAGTGCTCAAGTTGAAATCCTAGACGAGACAGAGAAGCAGATAAAAGGCTGATTTGGCGTTTCAGCGGATCGAACCGATAACCGTGACCGACTCATCCAACTAAGTTCCAATCCTGGACCATTTCTGGCGGATACAAATTTCTCGCACAAAACGCTGCACCAACTAACCTGGCGTGTTCGTGCGCCTTCACCTCGCCGGACCCGGATCGATCACATTGCTCTTAGCTACCGCTGGCGTGGATCGATTCAGAAATGTCGATTATTTTCGCCCACGTCCGTAGACATTGATCACGTTCTTGCCCGGGCTCGTTTCACCCTAAGTCTCGTCGGTGACCGAAAAAACGCCAAAGCCTACCGTCCGTCGTAGGTGCTGCTAGACGATAACCATCAATCTGCTTTCCAGACAGAATTACCCACCAGAATATCGATGCATTCAAATTCCCGGGATCTAGCAAGCCGTACTTGAGGCTGCTGATTCTGCCCATGATCCAACAACCAGACACGCACAGAAACGATAGATATCTGCATCCTCCTCCGGATTCCAGATATGATAAGGCACAAAGATGCCTTAAACGCCAACTGATTCGAAGCCTGAGGAACGATTATGAATAGTGGTGGATCGCGAAGTGTAGGGAGATAGAGAACGTTGCGGCGATCGATAACAGCCGCAACGTTTTCCGTCTAATCAGAAATATCGGTCCACGAAAGCCAGGCGTTAGCGAACTGATCAAAGAGGCGAACGGCTCACTGATTCAGACTCAGGAGCATTGTTTAATTCGTTGGCCGGAGCATTTCGAAAAGCAGTTTAATTGGCTTTTATCCACGACAGGTTTGCTAACTAGCATGATGGTTACAGCTCTAGCTGTAGATGCCAATCCTCCATCAAAGGCGGAGGTTCTCCGTGACGTAAGCCACCTTAAACGACATGAAGCTGCTAGACCGGATGGATTGCCTCCATCTATTTTCAAAGGCGGCGGTTTAGCACTGGTACTGCAATTGACAAAACTCTTCGGTTTGATATGGGAGAAGGAACAAAATCTAAAGAATTGATGTGAATCGGGGATCGTACCGATTTATGAGAAAGGCGATAAGTCCTCTTGTGAAAACCACAGGGGAATAAGTCCGGTTAACATCGCATCTAAACTGTTTACTGGTATTATTCTCCACCGCTTATCAATCGCTCGCAAACAGTACTCGCTTGCGAATCAAACTGGGTTTAAATCCGCCGGAGGTTGTATCGATCACTTTTTCACTTTTCGGAAAAATTAGAACCTAAGTATATCTTCCGTGGGCCCACTATCTCCGTTTTTCTTGATCTTGAAGCGATCTTCGATTTAGTCGACCACACGGTTCTCTGGTGCTGTCTCTTGTTGAAGGGTGTACTAGAGAAGTTCGCTTCCATCATAGAGTCTCTGCACATAAATAGCCGAAGCCGAGTTTCGGCTTACGATGATCTTTCACTCGAGTTCACCACGAGAAGTGGTGTACGTCAGGGTTGCTGCCTTTCTCTTTTTCTTTTCAACTTTATGATTGATACGGTCCTAGAGATCGCACTTTTGTCAAGTGATGGTAGTGGCATCCAACGTTTCCGTGATGGAAAAGTGTCAAACTTTGGATATTTGGATGACATTGTTCTTCTAAGTGAAAATTCAGGTAGGTTGCAAGCTCTTCTAGACAGCTTGAGTAGCTGCGTAGCAATGTTTGGTATGAGTTTTGCATCTTCAGTGTCAGATGATGTCGTAAGACTGGGGTGGTCCAACACCTAACCTTTAAGCGCCTGTGGAAACTATGGTCCAGGCAGACAAGTTCCGTTATCGGGGCAGCTGCATTTCACTCGGAGGTCCCATATGGGATGAGGTGTCTTTGCGTACACAGAGGACTCATTTGGCTTTTACTTTTGTGACGTCGACATGACATCTGTTTATTTATCAGGAGTCTGAGAGGAGTAGCACTTCTGAGTTGGTTGACTGTCGAGTCCCTTGGGGCATCCTCCATCTCTTTGGTCTCCATCATTCACCCAACTCTCACCTGCGTCTGCACAAAACTGAAGCATGCATCAGCAGCCACACCCCGGCAAACCGCTCGACAGGCGGGCTAAACCAGGTTGAGGGTTACCAAGGTCTAAAAAACTTCGGCGAGACGGTGTTCGGCATGTGAAGGCAGATCCTTCTGAATGGGCGGACGAGATCTACTGATCCAACGGCCACAAAGGAGACCTGTTCAACTGCCTGATCCGGCATTCCAGAGGAAGCGAACGAACCGTACAGCAGGTCACCGGCTCCTCTGGGAACACCCTGCTGCCTTGCAGTCTGCACTTGGTTGTGCAAGGGCTAGAGGTGCAACCTCGAACATGAAGGCCGAACGGTGCTGGGGACACCGCTTCGTACCCTACTCCCGCGACTCTCTATGATTATTCACGAAACCTCAAGCGCTCATCATGCTACGGCGTCCGCGGTAAGCGACGCGCTTCGTGTCCCGGCGGTCGAGGTGGTAAGACAACAAGCTGGGATTATTCGCTGCAGGAAAAGAACACACATAGCCTGTTGGAATGTCAGGACGTTTCTAGACGTCGGCAGTCAGTGCATCACAATGCGAACTCTACATGACTATGACGTAGATATTGCTTACCTCTCGGAAGTCCGCCTGCCTAACTCAGGTAGCCGACAAATAAAGGTCCCGGGTGTGGATACATCCTATTGGCTCTATCACAGTGGCCCGAAAGACAACTCCGGTCTCTACGGTGTCACGTTTGCTCTGAACAAAGCAGCTAATGATGCAATGATCTCTTGGGAACCAGTCTCATCCAGACTCGCCTTGGCACGTTTTAAAGGCTCCCCTCACGACTTGACGGTGATCGCGATCTATGCTCCAACCAATTCAGCTGATGACGAAACCAAAGACGAATTCTACACTAATTTGCAGGAGGTAATCAACCGGGTTTCGAGGCGCGATGTACTTTTCATCGCAGAAGATTGGAACGCTCGCACAGGTACGGCCGACGAATCTACTAGCCATATTCTCGGGAGATTCTGCCTTGGTCAACGCTGCGAGAACGGTGGCCGACTGATTGGTTTAGCCGACATCAACAGAATGGTTGTCTGCAGCACTCGATTTCAACACCCCAAGAAGCATCTACTCACATGGTACTCCAATGATGGTCACACTGCACACCAACTCGACCACATCCTGGTGAGATCCCGTTGGGCCTCGTCTGTGGAGGATTGCCGAGCGTACCGAGGTGCAAAAACGGGAAACACAAACGGCACCGACCATGTCCTCCTACGCGCATGTTTCAAAGTTCATCTGTCTACACGTGCTAAAGTGTCTGCACCCTCTCGGCTAAACGTTGCTGCCCCAGGAAATCCAGAGAAGCGAGAAGCGTTGTCACGAGCAATCACAACCCGACTAACCAGCGCAACCAATGCACAGGCAGATGAAGTTTCTGTGGGAGGGCAGTGGACTCGAATGATGACGACAATCAAGGAAGCTTGTTGGACAGTACTCGGGAGAACGAAAAGGCGGACAAAGGATTGGATCTCGGAGAGCACGCTCCAGCTGTCAACCAGAGCACACGAAGCGCGACTGGCAGGTAGTAACGAACGCCGCAGACTGCAAGGAGAGGCCACACGCTCCGCTAAGGCTGATCGCATAAGATACTGGATAGAAATAGCCGAAAAAATGGAGATCGCGTCCGGAATTGGTGACTTCGGTAAACCGTTCCGCCTTATTCGCAACGCCTCTAATAAGTTTTGTAAGCAAAATTCCCTTCTTCGTGACACGGCAGGAAACTTAATACCCGAACAGAGTAAGAAAATGGACCGATGGGTGGAATACTTTAGTCAGCTGCTCAACCGGCCTACAGACCACCGGACGGACCAACCAATATCAACCCCTCCAGTCCAGTACGAAAGCAACTGTGACTCGCCAAACACCGCGGAAATCACGGAGATGATAAACAAACTGAAAGACAGAAAGGCTGCTGGGGAAGATGGCATCCCTCCAGAAGTGTATAAAGCATGTTCATCGTCATTGATTGACAGGTGGTGTACACTTTTGGGTTCCATTTGGAGAGCGGAAGCATTTCCACCCGACTGAGGAATGTCCATACTGCTGCCCATTCCGAAGAAAGGTGATGAATCGGCATGCGAGAACTACCGAGGGATCAGCCTGATCGATGTGGCCGCAAAGATCTTTGGTGCGTTGTTACTAACCCGTTTTTCCGAGACAAGAGACCAGCGCACTCGCCCGAGCCAAGGGGGTTTCCGCCGTGGCAGAGGCTGTGTGGATCAAATCTTCACACTGCTCCGAATACTGGAGCACCGCTATAGGTTCCCGCAGCCGACTTCCGGGCAGCTTTTGATTCGGTGAACCGCAAGTCTCTTTGGACCATAATCCAATCCGATGGAATGCCCGATAAGCTTTTAAGGCTGTTAAGGGGATACTACTCGACAACCGGTGCTGGGGTTCGTATGTACGGTGAAGAGTCCCGCGAGTTCACGCTTACTACCGGAGTTAGGCAGGGCTGTCCCCTCTCACCGGTGCTGTTCAACTACGCCATCGATTGGACAATGCAACAGGCATTAAACAACTACCCTGGCGTTCAGCTTAGCCAGGAAATATACATTTCGGACCTGGAGTTCGCGGATGATATTGTCGTGCTTGGAGACTCCGCCGCTACGCTACAACCAACCCTCGACCGAATCAATTCTTTCGCGAGGTCTATCGGACTTGAAGTAAATTCGACCAAAACAAAAGCTTTCACAACCCATCTGGGCCCGACAATTTAACAACTGTCCATCAATAACCAATCAGTCGAATACGTCCCTTCATTCAAATACCTAGGCTCAACTCTGCTTCCGAACAGCCAGGCAGAAGATGAAGTGGTATCACGGATCGACAGCGCCAGGAGAGCCTTTCTTCGGCTAAGGCGAACGTTGTGGACTCGCAGTGAAATGAGCTTAAGAACCAAAGTTCGTGTTTACCGTGCCGCCATCCGGCCCGTACTCATCTATGGCTTCGAAACCTGGCCATTACGAGCTGAGGATACCAGAAGGCTGGAGGTTTTCGACCACTGGTGCCTGCGACAAATCCACAAAGCCAAGTAGCGCGACAGGGTGTCCAACGACGAGGTAGGGAGACGGTGCTCTGATATCGATGCGCTCTCCGTCCTCCTCCAACGTTGACGACTTCAGTGGTTCGGCCATACACTTCAGCGACCCGAGTCAGAGATAACCAAGCAAACACTGTCCCACTCCCTAGCCTGGTTGGCGTTGTCGCCTTGGTGGGCAGCTCAAAACGTGGACCAGTACAATAGAGAAAGACGTAGAGCTTCTAGGCCTTCGGTCAGTCTATGGAGCCCGGCGATGGAAAAACGACTGGATGAGGATCTGTACGGAGCTTGCCTCCGACCGCCGCGCGTGGTCAGCAATGGTAAGTGATATCCATGGAGCCGACTTATCCTCTCGCAGGAGATAGTCGCGTAAAAGTAAAAAAAAGTAAGTATGCAACCATCAACCACGCACTTCTGTGCTCTTGGTTGCTACTTCGGAGCGTTGTTGAGCTGAGGGCAGAATGAAGTACAAAGTGAAAAGGGGCCTAAAACAAAGTAACAAACAAAAATTAGGAAGACAAAGGAAGAGCCCAAACGCAACTACGTCACTGAATGCGACACCTAGATATATCACTCAATGTCTCCAACCATATGATAGGCGGGTTTCGTGGATCCCAACCCAGAAGTCTCACATATCCAACCTGGATAAGTTCACTGGTCAAGATTTTCCCACCCTTTTGCTATCCTATGAACTGGTCAATTCGACCTACTTTCCAGCCACTATCTGCTCCCATGTTTCATTTTTTTTAATTACGTGCTTCCGCATGAGTACAGTGGAAGGGGTATATACCCCATAGGAACGAGGGCCCACTGCACTATTAGGGATAACCGGCAACCGAACCGAGACTTGGAGTGGCGAAGAACCACATAAGGTCCCGATGGATCAGGTGTGGTAACGATCCGAATGACAGTGGATCACTGTCTACCGCCATAGTAACCGGTGTTGGCGGGGATTCGAACCTCGGACCTCCGAGGTGGTAAGCAAACTCTCTAAATCATTCGACTGATCAATTCGACCTACTTTCCAGCCACTACCTGCTCCTATGTTTCATATTAGCAGACGATGTGAAAGTTGTCCGTTCAGGCCGGCGGGAGTTACTAACTACATATATTGAGGGGGTGATAAAATGGGCGGACACACGGAATATGCCTTTAAATGAAGGTAAAAGTCATCTACTAGCCAGAGTGTCTGTGGGTTTATCCGTAACTGAAAAGTGGACTGTTCAAGATTGATATGGTGCAACAGACGAAAGACTTAGTTGTTACCACTGTCTAATCCAAATGAGTGGAGCAGAGCAAACGGGTCGCTCATGAAGCTCGTTAGCTCTTTAGACTTAAGTCGAAAATTTCCTGCAGATAAGCAGATGTGTCCTTACCTCTGTGCAAAGCCGTAGTTAGGCCTCACTTCGAATACCGCGTACAGGCTTCGGCACCTTTCCTCAGAAAAGATGCGGCTTACCTTGAAAACTTCCAGCGGCTAGTCATCAGGATGGCAAGGAAAAACCTACAGCCAGAATCGGAAAGGTTTAATGAGAATAAAGTCTATAGATATGTTTGAGATGGCTCCCGATAAGCGGACAAGAGGGAATGGCAAGAAACTATGGATGGCACGCTCAAAGCATCGTGCAGACCAACCTGGATTGTTCTTTTGCGGAACCGACTGGACGGAAAACTGGTAAGTTTGAAAGATGTACGACCATTCAGAATTATGCTAAACAATGAAGAGATCTTCTTGGAGGTCGATTTTTAGAGCTGGAATGGAACGCTGAAAATTGATGTGTTCCAGGTGTCCTGCTGACTAAAACCAAGACTTTCTGGTTATGAGGAAACGCTCACATAACGGCTGTCTCTCACCTGGACAGTGCGATGTTCCCGATGTCTTCGTAAGATTGCTCGGATCTGATGGGAACAGTGTTTGAGTATTGCCTAGGTTCGGTGGAGAGTCGTAGGTACACGAACAAAATCATTAGATGGAACATTTAAGCCTACGGGCTAACGTGGTTGGGACGTGTCACGCACGTTCTCTGAAAGAATTCCCCGACACGCAACGTTCGCTGAGACCGGAAGTGGTTGGAAGATGAGTAAGGGTGGTCAGCCCGCGACATGGAAGAGAGGTATGAAAAGCCTAACCGGTGGACTTGGCCATGTAGGGGAGTTAGACTACCTGAGCGGGATTCAAGAGACCCCCCACGCTCAGTGGTCAGATATATTGGAGGATACTGCTACGTATCGCGATCAGTGGCGCTCTTGTACCCACCAGTTTTTGTGAATCGATGCTAATTTTTGTTGTTCTCTTCCTTACTGTTTCATTTTTCGCTACTAATTCCTGTAGGAGGATGAGCCGGCTTCATGGGTCTCGTGAATGTCACCTGGCGATCAGCAGTGTGTGCAGAGGGACCGTTCTCTTATTGCTTCTTTTATGTTCTTGTTCTTTCCCATTTTTTCCGGTCGAGGTTGTCGCTAGAATGTAGGAACGAAAGCCAACGGACAAAGTTCATGGTTAGCGATAGAATTGAACTGAACTGTCCTCTTCTTTTATTGTTTTCTTTCCTGAGAAAAGTCCTCAAGTGCTCCAGGAGAACGAACTCGTCTTCAGTACTTTCGTTTAACCAACACTATTGGATGTAGGCCCCATTTCGAGAGTTCAGAACATTGTTTAGAAGCGGCATTTTTGTAGTTAGTGATAGAATGTTACTACTACGGGCTAAAGCGGGAACCGTCGCCTTACTTGGGGTTGTGCGCGCTAAGTGCAGTCTGCCAACCAATGCGCTTGCGTTTCGAGCTTGAATTCAGCCAGCTTGCCCAAACTCGAGTTGTGCATGGTGAAACAGATGTCTCTGATCCGAGTAAAAGTTTTTTCCGCGTAGCGAATTCCGGGTGACATGTAGTGGCAATGGAATGACCGATGAAGTTCACATATAGTGGTAGTAGTAGCAGCGGTAGCAGTAATATTACAAAAACACAGTGAATTATCAAGCACCAGTGTAATGAAGGTCTTACACGGAATGTGTGAGCGAGAACGGGAAGAAATTGGGCTGGTAATTCAAGGGGGAACCAAAAAAAAGTCATCGGCGAAAAAAACACAAAAAACAATTCAGCATACTGATTTGAATTACTCACAATTGCAAATGACAACTCAGCTTCTGATATATTGTTTTGCCATTTTATTCAGCTTTAACTATTTGAACGCTGCCGGTACGTCTTTTGGAAGGGTTAAATGTCATCGGAGAAATGAGTTATCCGTGGAAACCAGTAAGCAAAAAAGTCAACCGCTCTTCAATTTGCTGGTTTATGGGTATCAATAATGTTAACCCCTGAGAATTGGGCTTGATAGATAGATAAGTCGGATAAAACGCAATCAAGAAGACTGTTATGACATTCAACCGAACTGCAGTTAAGTAATTATACTGGGCTGTTTTTTTAAAATTGGACGAAAAATGGCAAACTTAACAGCTGAGCTTCTCCGGTACGCAGATAGTAAGATTCGTTGAGGCTGTTCTTTTGGACGTGAACGATCAGGACATGGTGCAGTCAGTCCGTGTAGTATCGCGCTAATTCCTAGATTCGCTGTCGTCAGTGCTGATATCAGGAATTCCGAAATAGCTTGATAATTCACAGATGGCTGATCTTACAATTCTCTAGGTTTTTCTTCCGCTGATGTTATGCTAGCTACCGAGGTGGTACGGTGATGCACATTGCACACTGTGAAAATGACAGAGTTGAACAGACTCGCAGGATCATGAGCAACAGCCACCCAAAACGTGAAGGAATCAACTCCGGAAGAAACATGCTTTCAGGAACCAGACTATATTTGAGCATCCGATTATCAAACCCGTCTAAGATGCTCCTTCCCACAACTTTCGTACGCAGCGTTTCCGGCGAGACACCTCGTTCGGGTGTCGACTAATACCATAATCTTTCAAAAACCGCCAACTGAAAAGACAGAGGTGTCAATAGTATGAGAGCTACCGTGTTTATCAGGTGAAATTTTCTTCACTGGACATGGAAAATATGAGAGGTGGATCAGCAGCGTACACTATAGATTGTTTTTGTGCCAGTTCCGGTTATCTTTACGCATCGAAAGCGGTGTAGAATGCCGTAATTGTGCACACAATCCTGATCTACCCAATGCAGGTCAGAAGTAGCAGAGCGGGAATAAGAACATTTATTGAACAACAGGCGGAAATGAGTCAATCAGAATTGGTAATCAACAGTTGGGAAGGTCAGGTGATCTGACACTGGCTCCAGCAAAAGATTGTGAAACAGAATGGGCAGACAGTAGACTGAATATGCAAGCACCGGGTGAATTAAACAAATAAATTATACCAGATTCCAAGACGATATCTTCCGATTTACTCCGGTAAAGTACAGGTCGCGGAAATCTGTCATAAATCAGTTTGGAAACGTGCGAACTAAACGTACTGTTGACGCCAGAAATTTGAGTCTAGGAGCAACGAGCAACCCGTCAGTCAATCCGGCAGCGCAACGAAGTGCGGTTGATAGCCGATGGAATATAGACCTAATCATACCCAAGGTCGAACGGACATAAGAGCACCAGAGACAAGTCAGATTTAGAACAAACACACGAAACCAGACGAACGCGCTCACCAGCGCTTCGTTAGGATAGACGCATTGAAGAATACAAGTAACAGCAGTATGTAACCGCAAGTGTGTGTGGACTGTTGGTGATTATGCGACGATCCGCCGCTGATCCACACGACGGGGAATCAACAGGAGGGTTGAACTTCTTCGGACGGCCTCTGGAGAATTCGATTTGATGCTGCGCCTCGAAGTGATCCCTAAGTAAACCGTCCGTCACTGACAGGTTTGGATTTGTAGCCTATAGTGAGAGGTGAAACTCCAGGAAGAACATGTGTTTGAAGATGTTATCTAAAGTATTCTTTTTACTTCCTTTATTATGCGAAAAAGTACAACATTTCTGGAAAGGGGCCGCAACCATTGGAAGACTGTCAAATGGTAAAGTGACCGATGGTGGTAGGCATCGAATCCCAGTCGTAAAGTTCCAAGTCCATGTTGTTGACCGTCTGACCATCGCGGGCCCGTTTGGTATGTTTCAGTGAACGAATGACTTTAATAATAGTAATAATAACTAAGAGCCTTATAATTATTTGAAATTGCGTAAATGGTGAAACTAGATACGGACGGAAGAGTTAGTTGAATCGGCGTGTTTCAATGTAAATAACCCACTAAACACGATCCATTACCAACCCCAATTCATCTCTAGTCATTAGATGAGTCTCAGTGACATCCATACAGGAAGTTAAATACTTCCAACATGACCACTGCTCATTGCCACTGGCGATCGAGCCTCTGATAGTGGAATCTGAGGGGATATGTTCAGACCTCACCAACGTCGGTCAACCTCGACTGAAACACAAGACATCGTTACCTTGAATGGATTCTTGGGGGCTCCGTCGCTCTTCACCGTCAGTCGTTCGTTTATTCCGCAGAACGTATTGCAAAAAGTAACACCAGACGCACAATGTTGTTGTGCACAATGTGCTTCTTTTCGCCTTCAAGACAGTCTGTTCCAGTGGCCGTTGGTGACCGATTGCTCTTCTTCGGTTGTTTTCTGAGGTGTGTCTCGCGAGTCTGATGGTATGGTTGTGTAAGTAACTCCGAAGTTCGTATGTACGTTTTCGGAACCGGATGGATCACATACCCAATACATATCCCCTATTACTTCACCGGCTTCGCTACTGCACGTACTGCTCATGACACCCTTTCGACTCGCCCCACGTTCTTCTCGTTGAGCCTCTGATTGACTGGGGAACTTAGGTTAGGGATCAAACCGTGATGTAATACTACTCGGTCAGAAAGTTGCCTACGTAGTTTGGTCACGCCTGTGTGGCTGGAGACCTCGAGATCTACAGCACACCAAGTTATAAACCTTACCGGAGATGACTCAGTCGTAGTCAGTGATGGTTGTGTTGCGAAAGTTTGGATTCCAGCTCTTGATAGACTTTTCCCATTTTAACTAAATTTGCTTCCCGATTCTGACAACGTATCTACACTCCAAGTGCTAACACACAGTAAGTATAGTCTTACTGTCCCTATTGCTACTACCACCATTTATACTAAGCCTGCCATCAATTATATGCTTATTTTTCGACAGCGTTTCCGGTTACGGGGTTTGGTGGAAGGAAGTCGTTCATCATTGGTAATGTAAGCTGGCTCGGTGGCAAGAACAATGCGCTTGGTGTGACGTGTATCGTTACGGGTGTGCTTCATGTGATGCTTGGCATCGCTTTTCTCATTGTTCACATCTACTCAAGCAGACGGTAAGTTCGCAATCATTTCTTCAGATATGTTTAAGATTGTTGATTTCCGTTATTGGCGACGTGTTCTGGTAAAATTGTTTCCATATCCCATCAAGCCGTAACCTTTATGTCGTGTATCGTATCCCGGTGATTCATCGATCGTATTATTAAATAGGGATGATGTGGTGTCCCATGATGCTGTCAGTTGTCGATGTATCGATGTCTTGGTAGTAAGCATCGCCGATTTCTGTGTCGGGCGTTCGGCATCGCGCAGAATAGAATTCCTCTCTGAAGAGGGTCACGGTTCGGAGATTAAGTATACTCTGTTCATGAAAAGCCTTGACAGTGGCGGAACTTGCCTATCTATACATCCAAAACGCATCCGGACGGTGGCTGGTAAATGGATGATGTCCAGTTGTCACGATTGGTAATGTATGTGCCATCTTTCTGGGTTCTATTTTCACCTGTTTTTCATGATTGGATGACCTTGAGGAAAAATCGAATCACAGCATTTTGAAAAATATTTTCTACTTATGTGTTCGCGTCGATCTGCCCCTCTGTCTGATAGTTCTTCTGTGTTATATCTACTCACCTTTATTCGATGACGCAAAACTCGTTTGTTCTGACACTTCACACCTGTGTCGTAGCTTGATTCATGTTGTACGTCGAGCCCATCGATAACTCTGAACGTTACTTTCTTCCTCATTGCTTTAGTTAATTTCTCGTCTGAGGATGTGCTTCTTAAATACATTTTACTGAATATATTGTTCTGCAAACGACTCGCTCTCCCTATACGACTGGACTCGCCTTCAGACGTTTCTACACCTTTGATACGCTAGTATTACCAGGAGTGGAGCAGAATGAGCATAGGCCTGGTTCGTAATTTTTCTCCTCAGACTAAGGTTGCATACTCCACATAGAATTTTGATACTGAACTGTCAACCTGTGCAAATACTACCGATTCTTGGAAACCCATTCACCCACCCATTCTTTCTGTACGATTAGCGCTAATTGGAATTCCGAATCAACAACATCTCGAGCTACAGACATTCCAGCTCAGACGAACTCTTTTTAATTTGATTTATGATCGCGGGGATCAGGAGTGGTAAGTGATTTACAACCAGCACTGAGCTTTTCCCGTGCACATCAATGAGGCATGTGTAGCTTGTATGCGGTCCCTTCCAGTTTTGTTACTTTCGTGCGTAGAAATCGCACGTGTTTCGCATGTTCGCTTAACCTTTGCCTACCATCGATCCGATGCGAGATTTTAATTTCCTTTTTACACGTAAAGAATCATTCTGGTCGAATAAATTCCACACACTTCCACCATGTCTACTACTCCTAGATGAGTTCTTTGACAAGTTGAGATTACAAAACGTGTTAAGCTCCTGACCGCACTTCTGGACGATGATTGTTGCTCGTTGCAAATAAATGTTTGAACGCATAATTGCGTTACTTCACGCAAAAATCCTCATGTCGCTTTTCTGTGTTGGTCCCTCTCTAACCTTTATGGCGGACTGGTGCTTCTGGTCAGTCTCTCGCAATTCTAAGAGGGATAGGACTTTGTGGTACATTTTCAACAGCTAGATTATTATCTTCCGTTCTATATCCCCGTGGACTATATACATAACGGACCGTTGGAACTTCCTGTTAGCATTTTTACGCGGAAATTCTCGTGCCACAATTGACACCGAGCGGTGCATCCTAATATCTGCTCCTATTCATTCGCGTGAAATCGCACTAACGACAGCGGAAGAACAGAGGTTCCAGTTGTCTGTGAAAATAAATAGTACCATTTGGAACGTAATCCTTCAAAACAAATAGCCTAAATAAACCTATCTGACCTGTCTACATAAATTATAATTTGTTTGGGTCTTCCGGGGTTTTAGATCACAATGATTTTACTTATCTAGCTCTCGCTTCCATCGTATCCTTATTGTGACGGTATTTCGGTCAACCCACTTATTCCAACAATCATCGGATATGTCTTCTCCGAACCCTGTTTAAGAATATTTTTTTCAAATATGTATCTCCACTTGCTTGTTGCTATCTACTCGTACCCCTAAAACATCTAGATGTGCTGCTGGTCGTTTTGCCCCTTGTAAATACGAGTAAGTTGCATCTGGGGATTTCCTCTCTTCTAATCACTCCTTCATGCAAGAATAACAGTTGTATTCGCACGTACTGGCTAAAATTTCGGAGATTATATTAATGCGATCGTATTTGACTTGGGTGCGGCACAAGAATCTTCATTTGCTCACCGTCGACGTTGTTTTCTCTTCCGGTATTTGATTAGTGTGGTCCCAGTATTCCAATTAGCTGCTTGAGTTTTGGCTCCTTCATCACCACACCTCTGTTGTGAGGACAGCGATCGGAATACCATTGTTCTTGATGTATGTTCGCAAATCATTTTAGATGATAAATCTCCCGATGTTTACTAATTCCTGTGTCAAATTCTGAGTCCGCTTCTGATGTATCTTTATATTTGGGTGGTTTCGTTACCCCCGGGAACGCCTCTAATTTTCATCTGTTTCACTGGGGTAATGCTGGTAGAAGCTACCGATTGTTCATTCGCATGTTTGTATTTTCTCTGATTGTTCACGTACCTCAGTTTTGATTGATTAACAGTGTTACGGTCGTTATCTAGTACTTCCGAATAGGCTATAATCTGTGGTTGCAACACTGATATTCCGTTTTCCGTGTTTTGCTACCGGCTACTATTTCAGTAGCCAGATATTACGGATACTGTCGAAATGGATGCATATGGGCGTCTGACGTGCCAGTTTCGTTCTCGTACGGAAATCTTGCTACTACTTGTTATTGGTCGTATATATATATATATATATATATATATATATATATATATATATATATATATATATATATATATATATATATATATATATATATCTTGTGATCTGCTTGATGTGATGAGCAAGTAGGCCTAAAATTCAGACAAAACCCTGTTGCCAGTGCAACTCAGTCACACTCATTATGGAAAATGTGCCTCTTGTTTCATTTTGAAGCAAGTTTTATTTACACTCGAGTGACCCAAATATTAACAGAAACGCAGCGTTCACGCACACTAATAAACAGTGAGTCTGCCTTTATTCTTCAGGATTTTTCGCAGTCCACTGTTTCGGCTATGAAATGAATGTTTAGTCTATGTTCAATCACATGTCCCACTTTGTACTCCAGATGCCATTGCGGAAGTAGCCCATTAACTTCTCTTTTCTGAACAGAGATAATATTTAGCATGAAGTTTAAATCTGCTCTGCTGAAAAATGTACGAAATTTACCTTGAAGTTGCGCATACTCACAAGTTTAAAAGTAAACCCTGAACAGATAAATACTTACTTACTTTTACTTTTACGCGACTATCTCCTGCGAGAGGATAAGTCGGCTCCATGGATATCACTTACCATTGCTGACCACGCGCGGCGGTCGGAGGCAAGCTCCGTACAGATCCTCATCCAGTCGTTTTTCCATCGCCGGGCTCCATAGACTGACCGAAGGCCTAGAAGCTCTACGTCTTTCTCTATTGTACTGGTCCACGTTTTGAGCTGCCCACCAAGGCGACAACGCCAACCAGGCTAGGGAGTGGGACAGTGTTTGCTTGGTTATCTCTGACTCGGGTCGCTGAAGTGTATGGCCGAACCACTGAAGTCGTCAACGTTGGAGGAGGACGGAGAGCGCATCGATATCAGAGCACCGTCTCCCTACCTCGTCGTTGGACACCCTGTCGCGCTACTTGGCTTTGTGGATTTGTCGCAGGCACCAGTGGTCGAAAACCTCCAGCCTTCTGGTATCCTCAGCTCGTAATGGCCAGGTTTCGAAGCCATAGATGAGTACGGGCCGGATGGCGGCACGGTAAACACGAACTTTGGTTCTTAAGCTCATTTCACTGCGAGTCCACAACGTTCGCCTTAGCCGAAGAAAGGCTCTCCTGGCGCTGTCGATCCGTGATACCACTTCATCTTCTGCCTGGCTGTTCGGAAGCAGAGTTGAGCCTAGGTATTTGAATGAAGGGACGTATTCGACTGATTGGTTATTGATGGACAGTTGTTAAATTGTCGGGCCCAGATGGGTTGTGAAAGCTTTTGTTTTGGTCGAATTTACTTCAAGTCCGATAGACCTCGCGAAAGAATTGATTC
Organism: Fasciola hepatica; assembly: GCA_948099385.1. Classification (NCBI taxonomy): domain Eukaryota; kingdom Metazoa; phylum Platyhelminthes; class Trematoda; order Plagiorchiida; family Fasciolidae; genus Fasciola; species Fasciola hepatica. The sequence continues at coordinate 14,643,266 of CANUEZ040000019.1, forward strand.
GGTCGAGGGTTGGTTGTAGCGTAGCGGCGGAGTCTCCAAGCACGACAATATCATCCGCGAACTCCAGGTCCGAAATGTATATTTCCTGGCTAAGCTGAACGCCAGGGTAGTTGTTTAATGCCTGTTGCATTGTCCAATCGATGGCGTAGTTGAACAGCACCGGTGAGAGGGGACAGCCCTGCCTAACTCCGGTAGTAAGCGTGAACTCGCGGGACTCTTCACCGTACATACGAACCCCAGCACCGGTTGTCGAGTAGTATCCCCTTAACAGCCTTAAAAGCTTATCGGGCATTCCATCGGATTGGATTATGGTCCAAAGAGACTTGCGGTTCACCGAATCAAAAGCTGCCCGGAAGTCGATGAAACAAGCTACCGTCGGCTGCTGGAACCTATAGCGGTGCTCCAGTATTCGGCGCAGTGTGATTATTTGATCCACACAGCCTCTGCCACTGCGGAAACCCCCTTGGTTCGGGCGAGTGTGCTGGTCTCTTGCCTCAGAGAAACGGGTTAGTAACAGATAAATCGTTTTGCATGAATATGTTCACACGCCTCTTGTAAAACACCATGGAACGTTATACTAATAAACGTTTATTTACCCAGATGACATATTTCGTTGAATTCCGGGAATATTTCGGTCGAAGTGGTGCAATTTATCCCATTGATTATGATGCCCTCAATCAAAATCCGCTATTATTTGCCAGTAGTGTCTGCGATTGATGAATATTTGTTTAGCTGACTGTCCTTTGAACTCCACCTTTCACGCACAAACCTCGGGTCATCTGACCAGCCTGCACTAGGAAGCACCAGACTCGAGCTTCGCTCTTGTTAGAGCTCATCAATTGGTACATATCCTCTGCCACACCCAGGGTTCGAACCCGGGCTCTTTCACCTTGAAGACGCGTGTGTTACCACTGCGCCAACCCGCTGTTGTCCTGATTTGGCGGGAGGCATTCGCTTGGAGTGAACGGGGCAGGTACTGTGTCTCCATTCGAAGCTGTCGGGCATCCCTGGCTGTCCTAGAGGTTGACATCTGAACAAGCTTACCTTGGTGATTCGGATCAGCCCGGACGGGAGCGGGGTGGCGCAGTGGAAATACGCAAGCCTTCGAGATGGAAGGTCCCGGGTTCGAAGCGTGGGTGTGGCAGAGGATATGTACCAATTGATGAGCTCAAACAAGAGCGGAGCTCGAGTCTGGTGCTTCCTAGTGCAGGCTGGTCAGATGACCTGAGGTTTGTGTGTGAAAGGTGGAGTTCAAAGGATGGTCGGCTAAACAAATGTTGATCACGTTTTTTGGATCCAAATATTGGCCGGTTGAGATACTCTCCCGGGTGAATTTCTTATTGCAACGGACTTTTTATGGTTTTTCCTCAGCCCACGACGCACCAAGCACTAGCCTGCAAAATAAACCCATCGCCCAAGCGACAGGCTTCGTGATTTCAATATTCCGACAAAATCAGTTCGTCCATTTCTTTGTTGAGTGTTCAGTGAAGCCCGAATGTCATTCAATACTAGCCGAATTTGAAGTTGCCGCATCCTTGAATGCAAGAGAAAATGAGCGCGCTTGGGAATATTTTTTACGCTGGATGAAGGATGGAATTACGGCGCCATTTCCGAGCGCGGCGCATATAAAGCCATTCTCTTTTTTCTTCTATCTCTGGAACATGTGTTTTTGGTGTTTTCCTCTGGATTATCGTATAATCGGTGCTCTTATTCGCGTTAAAACAGTGTACAGGATCCGTCACAAAAAATCCAAACTTGCAAGCCTTTGTAACTTTTTTTTGGTCCCCTTTACGAAGGTGCCGGGAAAATATTAGTTTTGGTGGATCTTCTTATCGCTATGGCCATATGTGGTTAACGAAGCGAACCCAAATGCCTTTGACACCAATGCTCACATTAATGTGAACTGGAATTTTCTTTTTTCAGTGATTTCGACAGACACCGTAGAGGAGCATTTTTTAAACCATATATAATGCGAAATCTCCCCGTTATGAAATAATTTCTCCTGGTTTCGCCATATCGGTATACCCATAAAAACTATATTGGCTGAGATCACGGCTTCTACCGAGCTATTGAAATGATAAACCTATCTCAATATAACTTGGGGTAATTTATATGGTCCTGTTTATTAAGTCAATCATGCTTCCATACATAGATATTTCATGGTTCATTTTACGCATAGCCTTTTACTTTGGCAATCAAGGTTACACACATTCGTCTGCCCGTAGCGCAGCAACGAAGCAACGTGAATGGGAGGAAGCTTCGAATAAATTATTATTACTCGATGCTGTGACACAACTTGGCTAATTCACGAAGCTCGAACTATATACTGGGAAACTTTTCGACTGCATCACAATCGATGTTGCCTGTATATTTGAACTACTCGCGTTCTTTAATCTTATTGATCGGTTCTTCTGATCTATGTTCTGACCGGCTGGTCATCTTCAATTTGGTTACTTTTTCGCTCGGTCCACTCACTGACAGTGTTTTCCATTTACGACCGCTGGTAATTCACATGGATTGGTAATTTTGCTTCCGTCACCTGTTTTTCTTTTCCATTTTGACGTGTATCACTGACACACTGCGCGACAAATGTATAGGGCTCCTCTTATTTTCCCGCACATATCTCCGGTTGTGTATTCCCTAACGAAACCATATCTGTTAAGACTGACCGAATGCATAGTACTGCGCGGTATACCAACTTTCAGACCAAAACTATGCCCTATGTGCTAATTATAGCGGAAAACGTAAAAAACGAGGGCGACAACAGTATTGGACCCCGTAATCTGGTGTGCTTTTCGGTGGAAAATTTCACAGAACTAGACGAACCATTGGGCCTGGCAAAGGGCTGACTAGTTCGTTCTAGATTTGGTGACAGACGAGCCCATGAGAACCGGAGTCACGTGATTCATGTGCACGGAGACACGTGGCGCATCCTAGTGACCTATGTGACCTTCGTTCGCGTTGGTTGCACGTATACATCTTACAGTGAGGCAGACGATGCTCTGATATCGATGCGCTCTCCGTCCTCCTCCAACGTTGACGACTTCAGTGGTTCGGCCATACACTTCAGCGACCCGAGTCAGAGATAACCAAGCAAACACTCTGTCCCACTCCCTAGCCTGGTTGGCGTTGTCGCCTTGGTGGGCAGCTCAAAACGTGGACCAGTACAATAGAGAAAGACGTAGAGCTTCTAGGCCTTCGGTCAGTCTATGGAGCCCGGCGATGGAAAAACGGCTGGATGAGGATCTGTACGGAGCTTGCGTCCGACCGCCGCGCGTGGTCAGCAATGGTCCGTGATATCCATGGAGCCGACTTATCCACTCGCAGGAGATAGTCCCGTAAATGTAAGAGTAAGTGTACAACTTGCAGAGCCCACCGATTTTCGCCAGGGCAATGCCACACGGAAATAAACTGAGGAATTTCGCGATGAGATCTCTAGGCAGTGCAAGAGACCGAGAAACGTCGTACAACGGCTTCTGAAATGTAACGAGCAGTGCGCGTCTAAAAAGCGAATAGATGGTCCAAAACACTAAGGAAATGAGACTGACTCAGAACAATGCGTCTCGCCTTCGCTAACACGTGTTGCATGCCCACGATAAGAGAGTTGATGGGATTCAGTGTTTCGAAACGAACGCCACGAAGCTGTGCCATGGATAATATTACAAAAATTGAAAAGACATGTTGCTGTTGCACTATTGCGTAAAGAACAATGCTTATCATGGCTTAAACACACACAGCATGGACAAATCCGGTGGTGATCGTGCGTTTTGAGCGTCTGCTTATCACCTTGGAGGTCAGAGGCTCGAATCTCCACCATCAACGGTTACGTCTGTGGTAGACAGTAATCCACTGTCGTTCTGATCAACGACTAATCTCAGCTTGTGGTTTCACTAACAGTGTTTCAGTGCTTCAAAAACCACTCTCCTTTCTATTCAATTAAACATCTTCCGTATTCTCCTTATCTGAATTTTGACTCGATTGCCCTTCGCTCTACAGGATTGCTTTCCTTACTGGGCTTATCCATAAATTTATTTCTTTGTTGGTCTTCTTTTGTGTCTACATTTTCCTCTCGCGCTGCGCGCAAAGTTGAATTTCTATTTCTTGCCAGACACCTTTTTTCACCCGCTCACTTTTTGTACAATGCTCAAGTCCGTCCGACTCCTGAATACTGCAGTCTACCGCTCTTTCTCTTCTCAATTGACTTCAATGAGAGGCTGTTTGGTTAATCAATGATCCCTCCCCAACCTGCACTTTGCAGTGACTTGCCCATCGCCGGGAATTTTGTTCACCATCTCTTTCCTGCCGTTATTATTTTGGTTTTTGTTCATTAGAATTCACTTCGGTAATTTCCCTTCTCATAGTTTTCTCTCGATCATCTCGTATGCAGGTGGCCAGTCACGTGTACCAGATCTCTGTCCATAGGTGTTGAACCTCTTTATTTCACTCTTCTTTTATGCCCCGTACTGTCAAGCTTTGGAACACTCTTACTTTCCGCATTTCCAACCACTTACAATCTTTCTGTCTTCAAAAGCAGGGTCAACAAACTGACTGATTACAATGCTACTCACATGCATGCCCTAACAATGTCTTTCGACTGTGGGTTTTGCCCCTTTTACCGTAGATCAGCTTGTAAGAAAAGCCGTCATCATCCACTCCTTGATTCCATTTCCCGTTATGAGATTGAATTAAACTATTTGCTTGTCATTTTAGATGACTCAACAGAAAAGCGACATAATCAGTGGTAGTCCGTGTCATTCACATCACTTTATAACAGATGGAGATGTGTTATCGCTCGGCTCATTGCTGAACACCATTTTCGGTTGTTCTCTATACTTTATCTGCATAAGATTCTGTGCACTTTAAAACCACTCTGTCAGACGTGTTTCGCTCTAGCAGCATCCACACGAAGCTATGTAAACACTGATAGTCGCTCCATACCCGATCATATACGCTTGAGTATACTTAGTATTGTGAATGTAGGTGATCTAGTTTGACTGCAAACGTCGATCAGTGTTCCAGTTACGTCTCTTAACGGTCATTCTGTGCTTTTTAGCGATAGAAGATGATGATGATTAGATGATACGCATAGTGGCGTCACATCTACTGAAACAAGCGCATTAAACGGCAACCGAATGTGTTAAAAATCACTGACGGGACTGTTGCACCATTTTTTTGTATTATCCTTACGTGCTCGCATAACGAAAAAAACTACTGTGTTTAATTTCTAAAACCTGTGTAGGCTGCAATACAAAACCGTTTATGATTGTGAAAACTCGTGACATGTGAACCAAAGTTTGTTGAGGACCTGCTATTTCCAATCTGGGATGTCTATCTTAAAATTCCAATTAGGGTAACACCTGAGCTTATTTTTTCTTTAAATTCATGAAATAAACTCAGAAGGCCTTTCACGTTCACCAGCATAATGCTCTACTTAGGACGCATTCATGAGCGAATGCCTCAGCGCCGGATGAGCGTTGGTCACCAACTCACTAATAGTAAAAAACTGATTCAATTTGACCAAACAGATTATTAACCACGTTCTTGATAGTTTATACCCATTAGGTTGTCAGGTAAAATTTAGCGTTTATAAGCGCATTTCGAGCGGTTATGTGGCAGCTGCCGAAATCTTCGCTTCGTTATTGTTCGTTCATCCTGATGTGCAGACCATCACTACACATAGGGTTACAGACATTATTCACTGTTGACGAACCGTTTCCTATTGAGCTTATGGCTTCTTTGTTCTTTTATAGTTAATTAGAGCGGTGAGTACGCAATTATAATATCCGGGTTATCGTCCGTATTCACCCCTTGCACAATCAAGTGCACTTCTGCTACCTCCCCGACCGCGCGTCTGTGCGCTATTTTGTCCGTATGTGCCACATTGTCTAATGGCTTTTTCATTGACAGTGGCTAACGACATGACCAATACTGCACAAAATAACTTTTGATTTCCCTAAAGTAACAGTGAGATAAATGCCAGTCACATCTCTTCTTTGGTTCATCCTCGGACTTTTAAAAGCATGCCCAGACAGGCAGCTAATCAGTGTTCTTTTGTCATCGATTTCGATCTCATTCACTTCTTCACGTGATTGTTGGTATTATGCACATGATCTGTGCGGTTTCATTAACTTACTGAATGAGCAACAAAGTAACGATTTTCCAGGTAGAGCTAACAACTGATATAAATCAGTTCGGTTGAGAATATGCAGTTAAACACGGGTATTTTCCGCACACGTCAGATGGAAGTGCTCGAGCAGGTGGTTGTCAAGATGTTAGCTCTGTGCAATCTGGTCGGGTAGAATCTACTCTGATGGAGTCGATTCCGGTAAAGGTCGGATGGTTTTGAGTGTTTGCTTATCACCTCGGAGGTCAGAAGTTCGAATCTCCACCATCGCCGGTTACTTTGGTGGTAGACAATAATCCACTGTCGTGCGGATCGTTATCACACCTAACCTGACGTGATCTGGTTTCCGGTTATCTTCAATGATGCAGTGGGCCTTTGTGGCTATATATATATATATATATATATATATATATATATATATATATATATATATATATATATATATATATATATATATATATATATATATATATATATATATATATAATGACACCTGCCTGGTTTCAGAGTGTGCCAAAACAAAACATGGTACAATCGGGGGGGGAGGGGGAGGGGTAGATGGTCCGAGTCCATGATTTGTTTGTAGGCACGGTCACTTGGGAGCATTTCAAGAGGTGTTCAGGACGAGTAGCCATCTCGGAGCCTGAGATATCCACCCCCGACCAAACTGAGGCATTTAGAGGCTTGTGGCTATAGGGTATACTCCTTCTATTGCCCTCATGTACAAACACGTAATGAAAAACCTTATTCCTTTATGTGGAAAAAGGCTGCTTGGTGTCTGTTCGATATTCCGGCACACCCCGACTGACTAACGTTTGGACTCTCAGAAAACGAGTCTCACGATGAACTCGCGTAACTCATTCTCTTTTATGAGACCTTTAATATGATAATGTTCTTAGGTGATCTAAATGCACCTTCCAAATCAGGGTGCATCTGAAGCATGTCTAGGTACCTGTTGTGTTTTCCCCTTTAACAGAACAGACGATGGTGGGCCTCTTCCACTTTGCGCGAATGCCTTCTAGATATTAGCTTCCGTCACAATTCGCACCGCACAGCAAGTTGACGAACTAATTCTCTAGGCCAACTGATCCATGTCGGTGATGTAGCAGTAAGTTACTGTTGAAGTAGTTTTGTCCGGATTCGTAAATTTTATTGTTCCACATTCGTGAAACCTGACCGCACTGATAGTGGCGCGCTTCAGTTCATTGAGTATCAGCGCAAGTCTTGGGCTACTTGCCACACAGCGTTTGTGTGATTCGAACTTTCGCCACTAATATTGTTTTTGGTTGACGAGTGACCTGCGTGGTGTGGCAGTATCAATGTGCGTATCGACCACATCAGACAGAACTAGAATAAAACAAATAATGTTAGGCGCATCATGCACAAAGGCGGTCGGATCAACGATTCGAACTGATCTAGATGCTACATTGGATACAACTCTCTTGTGCCACACTTCACTCTTTTAATTGGGAACCAACTGGGTGCCTTGTCAGGCCACAGAAAATTTCTTTACAAAAGTGTACGGTGAAAACAATAGAAAATTTGCTTTTACTTTTTATAGTTTTTATGTTGATCCTAATTTTGCCCCACTTTTTAATTCCTTTTTGCTGTTGTTGCTTTCGCGTCATGCTTGTTTTCAATCCAACATACATACGACTGGGCACCTAGCTCAGCTCGAACATCGGGCATTACGCCGCCTCCCTGGGAGTGAGTCATACTTCCAGCTCTGAAGTCCACTGTGATGCGCGGCGAAGGATCACCTTTTTCATGTCTCATCACAACGCGCAGATTCTCTGAAGTTATTCCTTCCATTACGTATAAGTGTTTCCACACTTTGTTGAACTTAGCATGCCCCTCTCCCTTCGAGGTTATTGCATCGAACTGCAAGAGCACTTTATCCCCCACTTCTAACGGGGACCCGTGAGCGCCATTGTTATGATATTCTTTCTACCCCCGGTAGCTGTCTTGAAGACTTCGTCGAGCCAGCGCATGAGCTTTCATCAGGTTCTCATCCAAGTTGACCAGATAGTTGAAAGTCACTTGAGGTAACCGACCTACGCACGGGGCGCGCAGATCTCGGGGTAATCGCGTTTCTCTCCGTCCACATATATTGTGGCTTCTGTCTAATGGAACAGTGCACAAGGTGTAAAGTATCCAATCGTGGGGCAAAACATTCCGATCATTTGTCATCCGGCTAACCAGCGTTCTGTTCCGTCCCACTAGCTCCGATGAGAACACTTCGAATTCTTATTTCATTACCAGAAAATAGACAGTTTATACAGGATGCAAGAGACGTTGTCACCAATCACTGCACCATAAACTAACTGGCCCAAGCTGGCATCGGGCAACATCTCTTCTGATTGGTCAAATGGCGATATAGCCAGCCACCGCTTGACGGGGACTTTTTCTTGTCTTGTCGATCCGTTGTCCTGCCGTTTGCTGAAACCCTGAACTGGATTTTGGACAGACGCTAACGTGCCGACTGCTAGCGCGACTTGGCCGTCTATCGACGATGAATCAGCCCACACTCTCACAACCGGTATTGACTGCATTATTTTGTTCAGAACAACTGCTATCTTAAGCTGTTGTTAGTTGTCATCCTGCAATGGAATTTTCACTCTGCATTTCTAGCATGGTTCTCTCGGAAGCCCCGAAAAATAAATTGGTGATTTCAGTGTGAAACAGAAAGAGTCGTTTGAGATTCACCCGCTGTTTTGCGAGTGCGTAATAGATGGACGCTCTCGGTGATGAAGCAGCAATTTTAGAGCACTTGAGTTATCGCCCTTCACCGCTGACCCATTGGTTTCGAGATTTATTCACGCCTGTTGTGTGAACTGCGTTAACCAATCTTGAAAATTAAATCGGCCCACAGTTCGATACAGGTGAGTGAAGCTAGGAGGTTGGACAGGAATTATGCGGTTATTCCACTTTTCCGGGGTTCTGTTTTCAAGAAATTACATTTTGGATTCCGCCTGCGTTTTTCTGTTTGTGTTGTTACTACCCACCGTTTAGATATGCTGTCATCCCTACCCACTCTGTGTATCTGCACGGGTCTTTCGTTACGTGCGCAGACCTTCTTGATTCCAGTGTTCATCATAGCCATCTCTTCTTTATTTGAATGACTTATACGTGTTCTGTCAGCACTATTACTGTTCAGTCGATTCTCGCACCTGGAACGCAACCAGTCTTACTAATAATTGGACGAAACTTTTAATTCTTATTTTCAGTTATTCAAGTGCATTGGCAACAATGCACACCGAATTGTTCGTAAGTGACAAACTATTACGACATCGTCTGCAACTAGCCCAGTGGATTTTCAATGATCACTGCTTAGTACGAGGAAATTTACACAACGTCCCTTTTAACAGCTGGCCCTCTAATCGTCCCATTATGGAAAATTGGTTTAAATATAAACAAAATAGAGCGGAAGCCTTTAACAAGCGGAGACCATTCAAACTTGCTTGCTTAACGGTTTTGGGGGCATGCTAACCTCTGTTGATCTTTTCTGTCTTGTATTGTTTTCAAACTGTAATGAATCTGAATCACATCGCAAGTATTTATCCCCAGTTTCGTCAGATGAACTGAGTTTGTTCGTGAGACGTGACGTCGGCGTAATGGTAAGTGAGTCCAAGTCCGATGAGGGAGGGTGAAGACTTCTGTAAGATTGGTCTATTATCAGACTGTGAGGTTTCTCAGTTCTGTGCAACATGTCCCGGCAGATGGGTTCCAAGACAGCACAGCTCGTCACTTTACTCGTTGATTTCGATTCAACGACAGCAGAAAGCACAATGAGTCGACAGTGGACACTGGCCATCTTTTTCAGATCAGGTTCCGGTTAAATTACGTCTGACCAATTCGATAAAGTCGTCAGCTCTTATTGTTTCTGTCAGATTTTGTGATTCTGTAACACGTGCTATTGGACGCAGAAGTGAAATTCGCACTTTGAGTTGTCTTTTTATATCTGACGATGCATCATCATCTTCTCTTTTAGGAACCTTGACAACCTGTTTCGCTTCATGTTTTCTTATTGAAAATGCAGTTAGTTCTTCATATGGTGTCCCATATTCGCGAGTTATGTTCGTTGCACTTGTTTTTTGTCTAATTCGGCTCACTAGTCTAAAATCCATGGTTTTAACTCGCTTCTGTTTTTCTGGATTTGCAGGAAATCGCGTCGCAACATCACGACAATAGTTCAGTGAGAATCCGCACGCCCTATTAGCTGCGCTGTACGTTTGTTTCGCTTTAGGACGGGTCTATTCATGCGTGCAATGGGAGGAAACAATTCAGCTCGCGTTCCGTCCACTCACCCACTCGCTTCACTCACTCATCTTTCCCGAAAGCAAGAACATTTGTCCCGCTGTGCCCTCTGGCGAAACCATCGTCGTCCTGTGATCGGTTTAATAGAACAACCCTATCCTTAATGTTTACCAACGCGTTATTCATCCCATTGTCTTTTTGTTCATTTACATTTCCCCACCGTTATTGTACCGTTCGCTTTTTATAACAGTCGCATCGGCTTGCATCGCCTACAAACTGTTCGTACATCACGCGGTTTGTGTCCGTTTGGCTGTGTTCGCACACAAAAACAGCCCCCCCCCAAGCAACTTTGGCCCCTAGCATTCATATCGTGTAACAAATGTTTGGACTGTTAAATCACAATGACGAAGATACAGAAAAATTTTTTCTGTTGTTTTTTCCTGTTTAGTTTTTTGGTACAGAAAAAAGTATAAATCGAGATCGCTCACGAAGTTACCACCGAGTCGGATAAAATTTCGATTGGGTGGATCAACAGCTGATGGTCAGGCAAGGATGCATGCGAACGAATCCAGTGATTGCAAGCGATTCGATTGCTTGTTTACGTGCATAAACACAATGGCAGCCGTCCTTTTCGTGAAATGAATCATAACGATGAAATCCTGCGGACGTATGGCTGACCATGACCTGATATCACAGAATTACTATTTTTTTCAGAACGAGAACGGTGGAGATGATTTCTGCTTGGGCGACGGCGCGATCATTACCCCTCAGTTTTGCTCTCCACGAGTAAAGTGACCCGGGAAATGGATTTTCGGATCAGAGTAAGGCTTGCAAATCCGTTCCCAGCCTCGTTTGTTTGATTTTTTCAAAACTTACGCGGCCTTCAGTGGAATGCTTCAGGTTCCGCATTTTTCCGTAGGCAGTTCGGCTTATTCATCCACTAACATCGCAGTTCTCTGCTCTGGTTTTGAATGCTATCTTCTAGCACCGTCGACTGGATGAAAAAGAATGGAAGCATGAAGTGGGAAAGACCCAAAAAATCAAAGTAATAAACGGAAGTCAAGAGCGCAAGGAATAAGTCCGAATGCAACTAAGCCACTGGCTGCGACACCTAGTCGCATCATTCAATGTCTCCAACCATTTGGTAAGTGGGTCGCGTGGATCCCAACCTGGAAGTCTAACACGTCCTATTTGGCCAAGTTCACTAATCAAGGTTTCCACATGCTTTTACCATGTCATGGACTGACCACCTCGACCCACCTTCCAACCGATATTGGCCTCAGAGAGCAGCGTACACCGCGGAAGTTTATCGGTAGGCATGCGTGACACATGTACCAACCACCTTAACCTGTTAAGATTCAGTACTTGATCCAGAAACCGATATCTGTTTCCCAACACCTTACGCCTAACCTCAGCATTGCTAAGACGGTGTTCCCACTTCACACGGGAAGTGCTACGGAGACATCGATGCTCGGACATTGACAGTCTTCATCTATCTTCTGCTCTCAATGGCCATGTTTCTGAACCGTATAAAGGAGCGGATCCAACCGCCCCATTGTACACTCTACACTTAGCAGACAATCGGATGTCACGCCGGCGCCAGAGATGATGGAGGCCGGCAAAAGCCAAATGCATCCTCTGTAGGCGCGGTGGCACTCCATTCAATATCTGTCCGTTTGGTGAGATGTAACTACCCAGGTAACAAAATTTGTCCACTTCAGCTAGAGCTTCCCAGCCAAGACAGGGTTTTGCATAGAGCCAACCCACTTCTGCAACAGAATTTTACACTTTGAAGGTGTAAAACGCGTCCCAAATATTGCTACACTTGCTTAGGCTATCTAGGAAAGCTCGCAACTTATCTGGATATTCACTCAGAAGAATAATATCGTCCGTGTATTCCAAGTCAGACAGTTTACTGTCCGAGCAAAGATCGATGCCACTATTCCCACACGAGGATAGGGCTGTCTGGAGAATCAGTTCAATCACAAAATTAAAGAGAAGGCGAAAATTGGCAACCCTGACGAACACCACTTTCCATAGTAAACTCGGGTGAAAGGTCGCCGTAAGCACGAACTGGGCTTCGGCTGTTCGCATACTAGCCTTGGAAAAGAGAAATAAAATACTCTGACATACCCTCTAATGAGAGGCAGCACCAGAGAACTGTGCGGTCGATTAAATCAAACGCCGCTCTCAAATCAAGAAAGACAGTGTGGGCCCACGGAAGATGTATCTGTGCTCTAAGGTTTGTCGAAGAGTAAAGATGTGGTCGATACAACCTCGACCGGGTTTGAAACCGGCTTGATTCTCACGCGTACACCTTACACGGGCGCTAGATAATCGGTGAAGAATAAGCTCGGCGAGTAGTTTGAACGCGTTACTTACCACGCTAATTCCTCTGTGGTTTTCACAAATGAATCTGTCACCTTTCCTGTAAATCAGCACAATCACCGATTCACACTAATCCAGATTATCTGGGGGAGTTTTGTTAACTCCGAAACAAAAGCTTCGCTTTGATCCTGGAAAAAATGGAGATAACCCATCCAGTTCAGCGGCTTTGTATCTTCCCAAGAAACCAATCGCTCGCATAATCTCCATCTCTGATGGAGGAGTGATATTCATCCGCATCGTTTCTCTGGCAGGTATATTCGGAAGGTCCATCGTTGAAGTGGGCCAGCTGAGTTTTTCCTCAAAGTGCTCTGTCCAACGATCCAGACGACGTCCCTGGGAAGGAATCTGTGAGCCGGATTCCTTGATTAATGCACTTACACCGGGTTTCCGTGGACCGGTGCCTCTAATCGAACGGTAAATGTAGCAAGTATTGCCAATGGACACAGCCTTTGTACATTCTCGTACATCTCGCAATCCACCACTGCTCGCGGTCATTTCTCAGGCTCCTAGTCAGTTGGCATCTCAGGGATTTACGCACTTCATTGAACGTGGCATCCGGGATGACGGATCTGCGAGCAGATTTCTTAGAAATTAGTCAGTTTCCCAGGCCAGGACACTGATTAATTTCTTAGAAAGCTGCTTCGGGAGTTACCCGTGAGTGTGACATCTTGCTTCTGAACACTTCTACGGGCACCTTCACTGTCGCACTGCAGCATTCATCAAATAATTCCTACTTCTGCGTCTTCTTGTAACGATCATTGATGACCGCGCCAATGACGTCAATATGCGCCAAATCGAGGGGAACCCTACCGAACTTCACGGTAGTTTATGATCCTAAAGAAATGAGCGTATTTTAGCCGGGATTAATCGCTCTTAGCGCATTCTTCGTGCACTCCGATGCAAGGTCAATATCGGTGGTTATGCTTTGCTTAGCTGCAACAAAGATGGGAAACCTATTTGGCACTCCATGGACCTCCTAAGTAACTTCCCCTATGATTCTTCGTTTATTTTTCCGTATCATGATTCTCCATAGCACGACACTGCACCTTGAGCCGGATTATATATATATATATATATATATATATATATATATATATATATATATATATATATATATATATATATATATATATATATATATATATATATATATATATATATATATATATATATAGGTATATATATAGGTAAAGTTTTTGATTCTCATTTGCCTGTGGAGGCAAAGTATAAGTTCACGCTGAGGTTGATCAGCTCAGCCGTGATAAAGATCATCATGGGGATTGTGAGTCATGTGCGATCCAGGCCACTGCACTTTACCACCAAAATGTTTGCGCACCTGTCACAGCCTTTTTGGCGTTTGTCACTCGTCATCTGCTGCATGGAATATCTCCATCCTTCTCGACAGTAGACAGAAGTTCAAAACTTGCAACAGGTATGAAACTTTTTCATTCATTGCCATGCTATTGGCGATCGCATTGATAGCCGTTGGAGCCTTCAGTTAATCGGCCGGAAATGTTACTTCAGAAACGAAATGCGTACACAATTTGGTGTCAAAGTTCAGTGGCCTGGATCGCACATGACTTACAATCCCGAAGATGACCTTTATCACGGTTGAGCTGAGAACGGCTCTTCTGACAAATTAAACGGCTGTCCGTTCGCTTCTCTAAGGCACAACGTACACTGAGTTGACTGCCTAACTGGGGCAGGTAAACCTAGGGTCGGACAAGCAAAGTGGAAAAGGTGACGTGCGCGCTTCGATAGCTGCGGTTCCTTGTGACTAACACTCGATGAACTCCGTGAGCAAAGCTTGAGAAAACAAAATAATGTGTCTGGTTGATTCATTGATTTTGAGAACTACCGACACGGATTGACGGGAGAAAGTGATGGTTGGGGCGGGTGAAATAGAGTGTGCGTGTTTGTGGGTTCATGTATGCTCGTGTGCGCGAAGTACAACACAGTGATGAGGTAATCTCAGCGCTAGTCGGATGAAGCCAGTCATTAAAGGACAGCGCGAGTGTATATGACCAAGAAAATAATTTGACGCATAAACGTGAATGGTCATTCAGAAATGTAGACGACTACGCGGTTCATCGTACCGTATGCTTCTAACAGCAACAGGTTACCACTTTTCAATTTCATCAAGTTACATCAAACTTTGGTGTTACTCCAAGATTGGTTACGCAAAGCAAAGTGCTCCTCTGTAAGGAAACCGAATAACTTAGAGCGGGCGATACCACTGGATCGTGATATAACTCTAATGAGCCTTTGCAAAATGAAAAAAATCTTTCACTAGAAGGTCGGCAAAAATGATGGAGGAACAATGAAGCCAAATAAAATCTACGGGTTGTCCAAGGTTTTCCAAATTCACCTGATACCCTTTACCAGAACGATCGGAGAAGTGCTCAATTATGAGGTCACACTAACTACGCCCAAAGTTACACAAACGATCATGCACACATTAATTGCAGTTACTATGTATTCCGCCAGAAAAAACTGAGGTAACTTCCATTCGTCTTTGTTTAACAGCTCAGTAAGGTCTTTTAAATGAAATTATTGCAATCATGGGATGGTGATTGGCATGGCAAATAATAGTGTATCACTTGTCAGAGACTATATTAAACGCCACTTAGTGGTCAGTCCATAGCATTGAAGGAAGGTAATAAAAACCGTGCCAATGCACTTAGCCATTTAGAGCGTATCGGGTTTCCACAGTGGGTTACTCAAGCATGAAGTCTATCCAATCAGTAATCATATGCAGGAAGATTTGACTATGTGACATGAGAAGTGACAATTGTAGTCGCACAACTGAACAGCCAAAATGATACTGTTGTTCCTAGTTGTAACCCTAATTTTCAATCCCGATGATTGTTTTGATGTTCAAGTTAGGCAGTTCATGAGAAGAAGAATCAGTGAACCACCGCAATCAATGAGCTGTTACTGGTTGTTACAAGGGAATAAGATCCACTAAATACTCACAGACCCACCGGACCAATGTGAGTACTCAAGGTTGAATAAAGCACGGGTTAGCGATAAATACTTTACCAATGGATGATATACTGTCAGGCGAATATTACTTAAACTGTTAGTTTACTCGGATTTTCCATACAAGCGTTTCAAAATTGACCAACACGACCAGTTTATCGGCAACAGGCACATCCATATTGGTTGATGTATGACAAACAGTGCGATAAGAGTACGTCAGTAGCTTTGTACGATCACTCCAACGAAAAACGAGACATTTTTGAAATTTGGGTTAGCAAATCTCGGTATTGTTCATCATCATCTCAGGCGGACAATCCAGAGCGTTTTTTCGCCGGATGTCAAAATTCAACTGCGGCTTTGGTTTTCAGTGGCATGTATAGAAATTCGACCCTCCCGGAGTGGAACCACTTCCACTGAACATACTGTACAAGAGCAACGTTAAGTGGTCTTTTCCCACCTTTTCACAGATTATTGGTCAGTCGACGTGTGTCTGCAGTATGAAGTTCGCGGACTGAATAAAGATGCAGCTGCTGGAAGATGTAAGAGCACCGATCACCATGGATTTGGTATACGCGGCGTACCAATCTTTACAAGTCTTTTGGTTCGGCAGTAGTAAACATAGGGTGCAGAGTTCAACCAAGGGCGTCAGATGCTGAGCGTTTATGATAGCTGAGGAAATTAGTCTGCGATTATGAAGATCTAGGATCGCAAAAGGAGTTAGGTAAGAGAACACTTATGCACCCAATAAAAGGTGAGATTCTCTCATGTACATGATATACATGGATGGTGAGTGTGTAGTGACCTCGATCGTTTTGAGAAAATGACTATTTTCTGGACACCATTTTGGATCTATTTTCTCTACGATCTTTTCTGACGTTTGACATTGACCTTAGTGTTCTCCGGTTGCGTACGTTTTACTGGACTGACTTTTCCGAGGTTTCCGTCGACCTCGTTTTAAATCACATTCGCTTCCGGTCGTTCGCTCGCGGTTCGCTCTCTGCACAGCCGTCGCGTTTCGTTCCGTTTTCCGTTCGGTGTATCTCTCGTATCGGTACTGTTTCGGTGCCACGATATATAGAATACACCTCGCATCTGTAAACCGACTTGCGTCTTCTCTATTCGTCCGATAGAGGGGATATCGTTGGTATTCGCTGCTAGACCCAATAGGAGACGCGTTCGCCAGCCGCACTCGAACGTCTTCTATAAGTGCAAAAACCTGAGTTGAATATTACGGTGAGAAGAGGTATGGGCGATAAAATGCTGCTAGACCAACGACGGGGGCGAGCATTGAGATCATTTAAAACCTGGTTGCGGTAAGCGATGATGCTGGCGCGGGATAATTCTAAATTTTAAACAGTAACAGTGGGTGAAATCTTCCAAGAATATGAAGTAAAGTAGATGTTTAGTATCAGTTAATAAATCGTTAGATTTATAATATTCACGGGAATTCTCGAAAACGATATAGGTTCAGGGCTACCTTCTTACCACCACGGTAACAGAATGGTTTCAGAGGTAAGCCCGAAAAATATTTCGTCTTTTATTTTCCGAAGGATTAAAGCCAATGGGTATGAATGCGAGCTGAAGTACAACATTGTAACTAAGAACGGGATGAAAAGTTCTGATATTGCCGGACAGTTTCAAAATGGTTAGTTCAAAAACATTTTAAGGCATCGGACAAAGGGTAGTGGTTATCAATGAGAGGTGAGAGATCGTCAGAACGTTAGCATGAACCCCAATTGTTATGAAGGTGGAAGGAAACATCAACTCATTTGAAAACGTTGGAGGAGATAATGGGACGAGCACCAATTACGAGGTTCTTTGAGATGACTTCGAGAGACATCCAGTACAAGAGCATCTGAAAACAATATCAGCGTATTTCCAAACAATTAGAATAAGGAAAGTACGAGACTAACAAACACAAGGGGACAAAATGACATCTCAGAATACTTCACAGTTGACATGAGAGTTCCAACCGACGAAAGTAGTGAACTGTGCGCGACAATAACCGTACTTATGACAGCCAACACCGTTCCCATAAAGGTTGTGAGAGAACCAAGCGAGTAAGAGTAACATTAGTATGTTATTAGCAATTGTCTGGTATCGCCGGAGCAGAAACAATGAAGTTGGCAACGTAATTAACGGCGTCGTGGGTTGACGGTATTCGCTGGCTATCTGTTGTAACGAAGGAGGCAAGACGGGCGAAGAACACCTGCATGTGAGCAATCAGACAACTTCAGTCGGTAAAATATGTACAACCGTTTATATAGTTCCTTGTCCAGACCACGACATAGCAAAATCGATCTTCTGACTGCATGAGTATTTCTGCTCAGTTCTGGCCTGGTGTCGCCGCTATACGGCTGATTTTTCTGACCGTCACTTCCGTTCGGCTGGTCCGGTTGGCGGCTTAATCGGTAGCCACACTCGTTGCTCTGTTTCGTACTTATCGTTGTTGCGTTGGCACCATGCTTGATCTCGAGCCGGTATATATATATATATATATATATATATATATATATATATATATATATATATATATATATATATATATATATATATATATATATATATATATATATATATATATATATATATATATATGGATGTTGCGTCATCAGATGACGAGCGACGGCCGACGACGGGATCTTATGGTTTCGAACGTTGTCATTATGCCTTTGATATGACCCTTATTGCATCGCAAAACGTTGTACCCAATTTGGAATGTGTTCAATCACTCGGTTACGTAACTGCCGCTCTGTCCTACCCACGTAGGTTGCTCCGCAACTACACTGAAATTGGTAAATAAGATTCGATTTGGTGTACAGAGATGGACGTTGTTTCACCAAGGGTGTGAGGATCTCAATCGTTCGATGAACAATTCTGAGGTCAGCTGCATAATATGTTCGGGCAAGCGCTGATCCAAGTCGTCGTTTGAGCAAGCAATTGACGTCATCACCTTTGAATGGAAGACAAAGTGTGACTAGTAATTTTTCTACTGAACATTTCGTTTGTCTGATGACTTTAGGCTTGCTGTGCCTTTCGATAAACGCATTGGGATAAGCGTTTTCAGTCAAGGCTTCTTTCAGCCGTCGTATTTCGTTGTTAATCATGTCTTCTGTGCAGATACGTCGTGCTCTTTCAAACAGTGTTCGGATCAGGCCACGTTTATATTCCACAGGCACAAAGCTGTCAAAGTGCAAGTATTGGCCTGTCTAGGTTTCTTTTCGGTAAGTAGATCTGGCGATTGTTCCATCATTTCTTCTAGTCATATTATTGTCGAGGAAGTGCAGTGTATCTTCTATTTCTGCTTCCATCGTAAATCGTATATTCGGATGCAGACGATTGAGTTCATCCATAATCCATGTTGTCTCTTCTAGACTTTTTGTGATGATTAGAGCATCATCAATGTATCGTTTGTAAAGTTCTGAACGTTCCAGGATTTGCTCGCCTTTTCCCCAAGATGAGCCATAAATATATCTGCCAGAATGGGACCCAATGGATTTCCCATTGCGACACCGTCAATTTGTCTGTAAGCCCGACCAAGGAAGTAAAACGATACGTTTGTTGTGCACAGTAGTAATTGTCGTTCCAGAACTGATACTGGTATACCGATTTTGCGTTGGTTTTGCTCGACATGGTCACAGATGACGGGAACATTCGTAAATAGTGATTGGACATCAAATGACGCCATGTGTTTCCCTTTCACATTAGTCTGGTCCAAAAGCTTTACTATTTCGAAACTGTCTTTGATAGTGTGTCTGGCCATTGATTTATGATCTGGCTCAAGCAGTTTCATCAGCCATTTCGCTAATTCGTGTTGTGGTGAATTTGTCATAGATAGTATTGGTCGAAGTGGCACTCCGGGTTTGTGTAGTTTCGGTAAAACCATACAGTTGTGGAGTTTGAGTTCCTTTTGGCTCCAGATGGTGAGCTGTGCTTTCATTGATGAAGTGTTTTTCTAGTAGAAACTGTACTTCTGTCGATACCCAAAAGAACTAGAACAACGGATATCGACAAAACGAGCTTCCTAAGCAGTCACTACCAGGTTGACTTTTTGAGACAATTTGATCGATCGCTGGTCAAATATCAGATGACAAATAGGGTGAGTGATCGACGAACTAGAAATACGCAAGTAGGGATGCTCATATCTTTACCATGAACCTCCTGTTCTTAAGTACTCTAAAGATATCGGCGCTAATAAGTCAACAGCGTGGGACATTCCCGCGTAGTCTGCAAGTATTTCAGTTCTCACTTTACAAAAGCTGTCTGACTCAGGCGCTCATGGTTGTCTCGTGTAGCTTTGTGATGGTTGATATTACAAGACAGAAAATACCTTTCTTGTCTCATAAAGCTTGACGCTCAAGCCGAATACTATGGTTTCCCTGGTATACTAACGTGCGGAATACCTTAGTATGGTTGGAGGTGTATCTCACGCTCGAAGATGGCTATTCGTGCTGGACACCTCTCGAAACGTCCCCAATTGGCCGTGCTTCACAAACAGCCTTTGGTGAGGAAGTCCTAGTCACTGTCTTTTCGTGCGGAGGGTATTCTCATCAAAGTATCGGGACGACGGCGAATACTCGGCGCTCTCCACCGGATTGACCCTCAACACAGGGGAGGTCGCTAAACCCCGATTCCAAACCAACTACGAGCGGCCTATGAGAGGTGTATCAGGCACTCATCCGAAGAACGTATAAACAGAACAATCGGCCACCAGCTCCCAGAGGGTTAAGAGTCCTTCATATCATCCTACTACCTTGTATATTAGATGTTCTGGTCAAAAAACTGTCGTAGGGCCACTTAAGTCAACCCTGCACTTCGGTATGGGCGACCAGGTAGTATCCACCCTACATGCTTACATGGAATTTTCCACACATATATGATCACTAGTTCTCGTGCTTCACTTTACTCACTCAAGCTACACAAGAGATGATCCTCCTTGCCATCCGCTCTTTTAAACATGACAATATGAACACTACAATTCCGTATGCTTCTCGGGAAACCATTGACAAAGACACTGGGTATGCCAATGAGGTTCCTCCTTCTGTTGTAAGCAGTTCATCAAAACCACTATAGAGACCGCATGCGCCATTGAAACTTGCAACTTTCAACGTACGCACTGTAATGCAAATAGGGCACCAAGCAGCATTAGCGCACACTCCCGAGACACTGGTCATTGACGTCTGCTGCTTGTCCGAGAATCGCATCTAGGACTCCACCATCGTAGTTCGTCTGAATAAGCCCTCATAACACGTTTTTACTTTGCGTTCATCCAGAGATGTCGCGGCTTCTGCATCTGGCCTCGCGGGTGTGGGAAACGCTTTGAGTACTAGAGCCTAGTCCGCGCTGTGCGACTGGATCCCGGTCAGCAGCAGACTGAATGCGATTCACTAAGAGGATTCGCCCAAAGATAACAAAGGTCGCGACGGCAACCGTTGCCTGTTTTCTGTCGCTGCCTATGCCCCTACTGACGGCAGTCCGGATACAATCAAAGATGTATATACCAGCTACTTCACGAACTTGGTGGGAGATCTGAACGCTCAGATCGGCCAACTAGGTCCAGGTGAAAGAATGTTTGGGGGCCAAAGCGGCGCCAGCCATCAACACACAAAGGAAGGTTTTCGACTGCTCCATCTATGCGCAGACCATCGCTTATTTTTGTCGAACACGAACTTCCGGCGCAGATTTCGTCGCACAGTCATATGGCGACCGCCCTCTGCTTGGGCACAAATAGACCACATAGAAGCAAGCTATCTCTGGCGTGGCTCAATCAAGTTTTATAGGTCGTACTGGAGCAAACCAAGATCCTTCTCACGCCCTCGTGTGCCGAGTTCATAGCAGTTTCCCGCCACGTCGAAAGTTGGCCGTCAACGGATAGACGTAAACCAACTTTGCCGGACCTTGGTCGGGGAGAGATATCAGAATGAGCTTTCTGTCCAGCTAAGTAGCCCCACAAATGATTCGTCAAACCACTAGAAACACATCTATGATGCTGTGAAAATGGCGAGTACCACACATTGTGGATTAGTGACACTTATTGGAACTGTTAGACAGCCACAAAAAATATCCCAACCGAAAGTGAAAATCTGTGTCCGCGCCCAACTACGAAGAAAGTGTATTAGAAGTTTGCATAGAGACTGAGAACTGGTGGTCCAAACGCGCAGCCAAAATGGAACAAGCTGTTGTCATCGGCAATGGCCGGGGACTTTTCCAACTCCTTCGATCAACAGGGACCAAAAAGCCTGGGGTGAGTGAAATGATCTGCCACGTAAACGACCAACTGATCCACCGGCTTTCACGGCGCATGGTCGATGGGAAAAGCACTTTGATGAGTAATTTAGTTGGTCCTCAGTACCAGCGTCTCAAATCAGTGGTTCGTCTGAACTAGTTTATGCTCCAGGGACGATCTGTACTGTCCCACCCACCGAAAAAATAAGACCATCGTACGCTCGACCTTCTGAAGCACAATAAAGCCCCAAACCCAACGAACAGCCTCCAGCTCTCTTCAAAGATAGTGGTATGCTCCTCTGCAAAGGACTCCTCGGTATCTTTACCGAGATCAGACCCCACGATGTTAGAACTGTGTATCAATCTTCTCTATATAAGAATAAGGGATCAGAAACACGTGTGCCAATCATCGGGTGGGGGGGTTGCGTTGAAGCCGTTAGCCTCAATAATCTTTCAAAGGCTGTCCCCACTGCGCGAACAACAAGTTCATGAAAAACGTGCGGTGGGTTTTCGAAATTGGCCGTGCTCTGTGGTTGGAATATCTAATTACACCATTTTTGGTGGATTTTTCTATCAATATTCGTAATCGCACTAGTCTGGAGGTCTTCAGTGCTGCCGTATACTGTAGTGAGCAGGTTGTAGGCAGCCATATTGGTGTTCGATTACTACAAGTATGGGATCCTCCTAAGGCACTTACTGAGTCTGTGTTCATGGAGTTTTCTTTCCTATGTTTTGCAGATCGAACACAAACAACCCCTCAGAGAAACACAGATCCTTGCACACTATAATACATGTGCATTTGTGGAATCGTTACGTGCTTTCGCACATACTGAATATTTTGTGATTTATGGTAGTAAAGTTCCAAATAAGTTCAAACGGATTATCAAGAAAGATGGGAAAGTAAAGAAACGCCTTGCAGGCTGTTCTCCGACAATGCAAAGCTGGAAAACAGATTTCTTTGATCCTACCGAGCAATATCCGGTATTTGTTGGGGAAAATTGGAAAGAGGGCAGTAATTACTCAGGAGTATAAGAAACAGAGATTATTACGTTACAAGAATCTTGATTGCACAAGTATATACCCGATGGAGTTAAACGATTGGATGGTTTCCACTTGTACCTAGTCGATCATCCCATTACTGTCCACAACTGTAGAAGAGGTTTTAGCATTTGTTACCAACGTCTGAGGGAAGCCAACTAATTTGATCTTCTCGTACTCAATTGCAAACAGTAGCTGTAACATCGTAGACTGTAAGCCCTATTTTCTAAATGGATTTCGGCTGATACTCGTTGGAAACATTAACTTAGCACCTAGCATATTACTTCCTGAGCTGAACATAATCATGATCTGCTCACCTCAGTAATTGTACAAATAAGTGAATCACTTTGCATATTTGTCAGTGACCTTAACAGGTGTGACGTTACTTTCCTCACCACGCTTGACTTGATAAATTTGGTGCGTCTTCCCAGCAGACTTGATGCACAACTAGACTGTTTTAAGAAACACACTTCAATTGTTTATTGATCAAAAACGTGTACTCTTGAGCAGCTCTGACCACCGTACCTTGAAACTATGTCTGGCAGGGTATAGTAAGACTAACCGGTACACTGTTGGGAAGATCATCTAGAATAATGAATCAGAGAAATTGTTCACCCGACACCCAGCTAAACTAAAGGATCTTGGTTACCTCAACCGATTTTTGGTGTCTTCAGACCCCAACCAATCTGTCTTCTGTGAAGATGTTATCAATTACCTTAATTTGTGTTACCCATTCGAAACTGCCTGTGCCCAAACCGATCGACATTCTTCATAAGTACTAAAACGACTGCGAAGAATAAAAGAGCAGGCTTACAAACACGGACGGAGAAAGCAAGTAAAAAAAACTCAAATTTGAAGTTAAACGCCCGAGTAACTTGTATCTGGACATTGTCTTGGGAAACATCAGATGCCGTAGTATGCGGGCAGCCATAAAACGCCTATATGGAAATAGCTCACTGTCGCAGTACTCCCATGCCAGTATTCAACAACTATCGAACCCACTGCCACGTTCTTGCAACATCTGCGTAAAGTAAATACAAGTAAATTTCCTGACCCAGTTCAGCTCTCACCTGTTGTACTTAAGATATTCTGACGCCCTTTCGGTTCCATTAGACAATATTTTCAATGGTTTCCTAACAAGCGGGTAAATCCATGACATCTGAAGACTGGCCAAGATAATGCCTGCTCTCAAGAAAGAGCCCGGGGAATACCGTCTCACCGCCCGCACCTATGCGATGCTCATATTAAGAGGCCTCTGTTAAGGTGTGGTCTGCTGAAGAAGATACACACCAGTTTTCGTATTGATCTTCGCGCTCCACGCCGGAGGTCGTAGCTAACCTAGTCCACTGAACAGCCTCGGCTTCAGATAGAAAACGAAAGACTGTCAGAATGATGTTTTTAGACTACAAAAACGCATTTGGTTGGTTTGATCGATCAGTATTGCTCAGGACGTTCTCCGTAAATGAAGCCGATCCGAACATCTGCAAGCTGATTCCAGAGTGATCGAAGACATTTCATTGTTTCAGCGGCCAAAATTCCTCTTCTCTTCCAGTTGACTGTGGTGTCTTACAAGATGCAATTTTTCCCCACTTATTTATTTCCTTTGTAAGTTAAACAAATTCCAATCCCGTCGACAATCATTGGCTGCCAATACGCCGACGATGTGACCCAGTGACACCAGAAGAAATTTCACAAATTCAGATCAAAATAGACGAAATTGTTAAGTACCCCTCATCCCGCTCCCTTGTAGTGAATGTTTCTAAATGACAAGATGCATTATTTTCCTTACTTTCTGATGAGTCACCCAGAGCCCTCAATAGCAAGTTTCCTCTTTTATCTGCACATACTGAATCCATACCAACGGTTAAATATCTTGGTGTAACACTATTCCACAATCTTTCATGGTCCGTGCACGTTCGACAGACATTTTGTAAAGTTATCACTTCTCTCCAACTGAGATTATCTTTGGGTAATATTTAAATTTGTGACTCCAAGAGTTCTTTTCCACTAGATGAACTGCTCTCCAGTTTTTTCTGGCTTTCTGAAGAAAGGTTTCGATTTGACAACGTGATCCACAAAACATCTCTTGATGCAGTGGAATATACAGAGATAAACCTGTTGTTACTACCAATGGTAAACATCTCAATGCTTGTGACCGTTTTACATTCGAAATGCTCTCAGATATACATCAACCTCCGCATATCGAATTTACAGAAGCCGTATCTACATCATGTACGCGTCCAAAGTTCGAACTTCTATTTTCTCGCACTTCGACACACCGGAATTCGGTTCTGTCGTATCACGCTCGTCTGCTTGTTGATTCAATGGAAGTCACCACGGACGTACGGAACGGATTTCCTGGATGAAGATAACCATAATCTTTATGTATTTCTCGATTCCGTATTTCTAAATCCAAACATATGGTACAAATGCCGAAAATCCACCCAATCACGTGTTTAAAGATACTACTACTGACTTGACTCGGACAGTCTGGTTTTTGCCTCAACCGCAGGTGCATCGACCAAACTTTCCCCTTCCGTCAGATACTTCAGCTCCGTCACGCATAGTAGACCGACAGTGGTCGAATTCCTGGATATCCGAGCAGCTTTTGATTCTGTTGATAGCACGGCCCTTTGGGATCGTCTCGTCAGACAGGGTGCCTGATCAGTATATCAAGATCATCCAAGCGTTATACCATCAGACTTCAGGCCCAGTACAATAATATGGCTCAACGTCACCCTACTTTCCAGTTGGAAGCGGCGTGCGTCAAGGTTGATCCACTCTCGTCCTTCTTGTTCAATTTTGCGATCGACGATATCCTACAAGAAAAAGGAAATCGAACGGATGAAGGCACTGAGATCCTAACTGGTAGCAGACTCTTAGACTTAAACTACGCAGATGATATCGGATTGATTTGCGACGATGCTACTGTGGCACAAGACATTTTAAACAATATCGCGTCGTCTGTATTGCTGTGCGAAATATACCTTTCATCCTCCAAGTATAGAACGCTTCTGCAAGACTGACAGGAATCCATCTCCCATTCACCGTCAGTACTGACAGGTTACAAATTGCCAAAACGTTTGTCTACTTTGGAAGCTGTATAACTGCTGAAGGGTGGATTGGAGACGATATGCATAATTGAAAAGCGAGGGTTTAGGTGGCATTATTCAGTTTACGTCATCTGTGCAGACGATGTGATATTTCTGTCCGACCGAAAGGCAGGGTGAATAACGCTGCTCCACGCAGTGTGCACCTATACACTTGTGAGACTTGGGCTGTTCGAGCTGGCGATATCTACCAGCTGCCGTTATCGATCATCAATGCCTGAGAGGTGCCTCGCTAACTATGCTACTCCATCTGCTCCCCAGTCCGGTTCTACTCACCGAGTCTAAAATGGGCTGGAAACCACAACATGGGTACCACGCGGCGAGAGAACACAGCATATCAAAGTATTGACGTCAAACTTGCACCTGTGGGTTCGTCGCGCTTCCATGGCTGGGGGCCACGAGATCCACCGAACAACTGACCGGAAACCATGTTGTGTATGGCTTAAAGATGTGCTCAATGGCGGTAATGTTGTGACAACTTCTGTCCGACCTCCTAAGAAAGCTCCCAGTTGATTGTAAGTTTATTTTTCTGTATCGTAATTTTTCATAGCACCAGTCTCGGTACTTTGTGCCTGGTTATCGGTATAGCAGTTTCAGTTTATACAACGACTAACCTCACATTTCTGTGCTCTTGTTTCGGTTGCTACCTTCTAGCACCGTCGAGTGAATGAAAAAGAATGGAAGCATGAAGTGGGAAAGACCCAAAAAATCAAAGTAATAAACGGAAGTCAAGAGCGCAAGGAATAAGTCCGAATGCAACTAAGCCACTGGCTGCGACACCTAGTCGCATCATTCAATGTCTCCAACCATTTGGTAAGTGGGTCGCGTGGATCCCAACCTGGAAGTCTAACACGTCCTATTTGGCCAAGTTCACTAATCAAGGTTTCCACATCCTTTTACCATGTCATGGACTGACCACCTCGACCCACCTTCCAACCGATATTGGCCTCAGAGAGCAGCGTACACCGCGGAAGTTTATCGGTAGGCATGCGTGACACATGTACCAACCACATTAACCTGTTAAGATTCAGTACTTGATCCAGAAACCGATATCTGTTTCCCAACACCTTACGCCTAACCTCAGCATTGCTAAGACGGTGTTCCCACTTCACACGGGAAGTGCTACGGAGACATCGATGCTCGGACATTGACAGTCTTCATCTATCTTCTGCTCTCAATGGCCATGTTTCTGAACCGTATAAAGGAGCGGATCCAACCGCCCCATTGTACACTCTACACTTAGCAGACAATCGGATGTCACGCCGGCACCAGAGATGATGAAGGCCGGCAAAAGCCAAATGCATCCTCTGTAGGCGCGATGCCACTCTATTCAGTATCTGTCCGTTTGGTGAGATGTAACTACCCATCGCGTCACGACACAGTACACACGACATTTCCACTTCAGTGGAATATCAGATCGACGTCACAAGTGATTCAGTCCAATGTACACCGCTCGGGCCTTGGATATACGCGTGCTCACCTCTACTACAGTGCCCCCATCCGTCGTCACGCAGCTACCGAGGTAGGTGAAGTGGCCGACAACTGACAGCACCTCCCCATCGAGCATCAAGCTCGGAATCGTTGACGTCTAGTCTTGTGACATCACCTTGCACTGTGAAGGTGCAAACCACATGCCCAATGGAGCTACAGCTCTCCCAAGTCTATCTAGTGCAAGTTGAGCATGTTCCGTGGATTCGAAAAAACAGACAACATCGACCGCGTAATCTAGACCACACAGCTTCTCACTATTTCCTAGTTCGATGCCTACATCCTGAAGATTTTGCAGCGCACTCTCCATTATTTCGTCCATGACGAAGATGAACAAGAATGGAGACATGGGACATCCCTGTCGAACACCGCTGGTCGTTTCAAACCGACCGGATAGTTCACCGTAAACCCCCTACGTGGCCCTCAGTATGAGAATACAATGACTTCAGTAGGTTCACGAACTTCAGGGGCATACCTTTTCGATGAAGAGTACCGGAAAGTGCGGTTCGATCAACTGAATCGAAGGTACCTTTCAAGTCTAAGAAAACCATTATTGTCGGTCGACGGTGTGTGTGCAGCATCTCCAGCAACTGACGAAGAGTAAAAACCTGGTCGATGCATCCTCGACCTGGGCGGAATTCAGCCTGCTGTTCGCGGGTGTTCCTCTCGCGAGCTGGTGTGAGACGGCGCAGTAGAATTGAGGCCAATACTTTGGTGACTTTCGGAATTAAGTTAATCTCACGACGGTTACTAGTCATTGCGTATTCCCTTCTTGAAAATGGGAACAATCAATGTCTCGCTCCATACTAACGGAATGTCACAGAGGGATATAATCTGTAGCTCCAAAGACTCATTATTTCATTCGGAGACTTGGGGTGGAGGACCACATAAAGTCGGAAGAAGTCAGGCGTGCTAACGAGCCAGTGAATTAAGTAAAAGATTGACATGAGAACCACATTTGATACTATTGCAGGGCAAGCAAAAAGTGCAAGGTAGACACTGAAATCAGTGAACGCTGAACAACTCCACCAAACCACCAGAATACTGGGTTCGGTGTGCGCCGTCGGAGTTGCATCAACAAACGATCGCAAAGTCACTTGAGATGCACTCCATGAACGATGTACTGTAGCAAAGGATAAATCGAGGTGACTCATGATGAATACTATTCTTATTTTATTGTTTATCCCCACGTCCTTGAAGGTCTGCTTTACCACAAAATCAAACAAACATAAGTAACAGACCCACAAATTAACCAAAAGACCTCGATCAAAGCCCCAGGCAGCTTCTGATAAAACACGGTGTTTTAGTGGTCATAAGACTGTGGAAAATCATTAATTGAGGTAGAACAAAATAGGGGAATCGATCTCGAAAAAATTTATTGACTGGAAAAATATTGAATAAGTTTAAATGCATTATACGAAGAAAGTAATTTTAAACAATTTCTACACAATTCACAGAAATAGCGTACGACTGGACAGTGCAGGCTAATACAACGGGTGTTTTCTGCTTCAGGGTTGAACAAGTACATGTGAACCCAGATGTACAAGATTACACACCCATTGGTTACATTCCCCTGCCAAATCACGTGAATGAATGTGGTCAACTGGTCGGGCAATATAACCTTGCTCGCCGTCTTCGATTGCAGCAGTTACTAGAAGTCTTTATCTTCCAAGAATGTGTAGTGGAATACAAACTGATCCTTTTTTTGTTGGCTCATAGTCTTGAAATCGTAGTAGATGTAAGAACCAGATTCGAATTCGTCCGTGATCTCCTTCGGTTCCTCGTGCCGCTGAAACCACATCATTAACTTGGTATGAAATCGCCAGGACATGCGTTTCAGTGCCTTCGCAGCAAAATACTGGGCTTTTGTCCCCTCGAAGTAATAGAAAATGAAGAACAAGGTCTGCGCGTCCAACTTCATGTAATATTCTTCGCTGTCCGTACCGGGTAACGGCTCTTGTGGATAGTAATCGGGGCACGGAACTGTGTTTTTATACACAATCATCCGGGCTTTCTCCGTATCACATGGGTGAGGGAGGCGTCGATAGCCTATTTCGAGTGCTTGCATCTGTAAGAGCAACTAAAGAAAGTGAAAGAAGAGGGAAGATATTCATCGGATGATGATTACAAATTTCATCATTAAGCTGAGAGCACACAAGGAATCGAAAGTGCTCAAAGCAAGCACCAAAGGATAGCAATAATTATATATATTCACTTGGGAAACAAAAGTAAAAACCTAATACTTAGGAACAGAGACACAAAACAATTTACGTACCGTGACTAATTTCGGCAAAATTGTGTTTTCAAAAACGTCACAAGTACAATTGGAGAATTTATTTGACCGATCACGACTAAACTAAACGGCACACAAGAAATACGTTCGCCAACTGTGGCTAAGTGGTGTTGAGCAGAACACCTACTGCGCTTGTCAAATGAGCAACTAGCATTTTTCGGTAGGGGTACAGATCTGCTTAATTTACCCATAAAACCTGAGGTTAAAATTACAGACCATTGCCTTCAATCCGAAATTGCGTCCAAATCAAGTGATGTAATTGAATTGATCCTATAAGTCTTAATTGTTTCCATCTGTGAAAATGTGGTCGTAATTCACCAACCGGGTAAAAAAGATGGTAACAACGACTGACTGAATCAACAGGATTGTCAAATTCTATATGGAAAATTGCCCCATCAAGGACGAAAATCTGTGTACGGAAACCAACTTCTGCGGTTTACAATCCAAAGGATTTAAAAATGAACTTTGCCGACCATACGGACCTCTTCAGTGTTTGCAAAATGCTTCACATTTTGTGAATTCAAAACTCACAGGAAGAAAAACGAATGGGAAACGGAAAAAAATGAAACAGCGCGAAAAATCAGTTCGAAAGTCCACAAAGGTCATATGCAGAACATTAATCACGACGTTCAAAAATAAATCCAGAGTAGACAGGTTAGTGTATTATATCTAGTTGTAATAAACCCATAAAGTAACAAGTATGTGACGTGCGTACTTACCTCTGGAGCCATAGGTCCCTTCGTTGTGTCCAAGTTTCGGTTGCGGAACGGTGCAGCCACATCTCGCGGATGCATCTGGGTATAAGAATGTGGATGATGAGATACCTGCGAATGAAGCTGACCTGAAAGGCCAGGAATCTGCTTATCCATTGCCACATGAACAGACTGACCTTGTGTTGTAACGGAAGGAATGACTGAGGAGGATAGAGAAAGACCCTGGCTAGCAGCCGCGGCTGCCGCAGCAACTGACTGAAGTTTGCTGGCAAGAGAAGAAGTCAGTGGTGTTTCCAAACCTGTTGCGGATAGTTGACCATCTAGCTGTAGGGTCGATGTAGGCACTGTACTGGATAATATTCCGGAAAAGTGCTTGTCTTGACCGGTGGTCAGTGCATTGACTTGGAGTAAGTTGAGCGGAATATGGTTTGCGGAAAGGGAGTTGGATGGTAGTTTGGGTTGATTGCCGGACGTTGAGATCGGCGAAGAGGACAACGCCGATATAGAGGAGGAAACGGAATTCGTATTCGTCAATGGTGAAAGTGACTGGGAGGACATGGCTGCAGAAAATCCCATTTTGCACCCCACTGATGGATTAACAGATGCCACGGTTGTAACGACGTTACTGGTTGGCACGATCACCGGAGAAACTAGGGTATTGGAATTTGGGGTTCCGGTGGGTGAGGAGTTGGAATCGGTTCCTTGATCGGAACCGGCATATGCAGAATGTTGGCTCTGCAATTCAGACGGTGCTTGGGTAGGGATAGTCATGTGTCGGTCATTATGCTTGTTGGTTGAATCAGTCTTGTGAGACCGACCGGCCATTTCGGCAACTGGTACAACCTCTGTCGGTGCGCGAGACTTAACCGAACCATTTTCACCTGGAGAGTTTAGACCGTGGGAAGTGCCATTTACCACCTGGGTACAAAATGTTCTATTCGCTTTATTCGGTGTTCCAGCTACTACCTGAGACATAAGAGCTGGCGGCGCAGTTTGGTTAGCTACATTTGAGCCCTTGTGTTTTGAACATGAGCCACCACCGGTGCCTGAAGATGGTTTTAAAGGTGTGCTTGTTGAAGAGGCAGAAACTGCAGTCAATGGAAGAACCTTCTCGTCACTTTTTGTGCGTTCTCTGGAAGAGGATGCATTCGAGGAGGAGGATGAGCCAGGTTGAGCTGCGGAGTCGGTATGATTGGACGTACTAGTGTGTGTGGAAGCAGATGAGCCCGCATCGTCTTTCCCAGGTCGGTAATTAGCGACCACCGTTGGATTGGGGACTCCATTCAATTCATGCTCTGGCGGGCTGGCAACAACGCCAGGAGTAATGCCCGAGGAGTCGCCGATCTCGTCTAGACGAAGGTCATCGTAGACATCTTTGTAATCCAAAATGGAGGCATCATCGCTACAATCAATCACATACTCGATGGGTTCTTGAATGGCACGAACTTTTGCACACTCAAGTTTCTCGTTGTCTAAAAGTCGCATTATGGTTTCCAGTTTTTCAACATGAAAAAGACACAACTCTAACCGTTGTCGCCTTTCTTTGATAGCTAGTGCGGTTTCCTTGTCGTTGCGTTTTTTCTTGTTACCGTTTGTCAGGCTTTCAATCTCGAATTCGTACTTTTCTGTTTGTTTTTTGAGGGAGGATATACACTGCTTCAACCATTCATCTATCTCTTCCTTTTCTTTTTGAAGAGGATCTTTTTTCGCATCCGTAGACAAAAGACCCTCCTTGGAATATGCTTTGGTTTTCGTTTCTTTTTCGATGATTTTGAACCGCTCCATATCGTACTCGATATCCTTTCGAGCATCCATCAAGGGTTGCTTGTCCTTGACTTCGTTCGCAGTAATCCATGTTTTAATTTGATCACGCAGCCGCTGTAATTTTTTAATCTCTTTTTTCAGGTCGCCTTCGAATTTTTCTTTTTGGGTCTGATTTACGGAGCTTTCGAATTTGTCAAGTATTTCCTGGAAGGTAAAATCGAATAACTTTGGTAAACATGATCGCAGATACTAAAAGAAAGTGAACCGTAGGAATCATGAGGTGGTGCACAAAGTCATCGTTCAGATCGAAGTAGAGCAAGACAATCACACATTACACTACTTTTCTCGTTCAGTAAGTAACGGGAATGAGGCGCGAAAAGGAAAAGATCAAATGAAGCTGTATGGCACTGCTATGAACTTAATCGATATTCACACAGTGCAGCTGATCAAAATGTATTACAGTGGTACCCCATCAAGGAACACCAATCGCGATCGATCAAATTGTTTCTTGTTGAAAAATTCTGCACTCTAGGGAGCAAGAAATCACAGAAGCAGGAGCACTTTTAAAGTGTCGTTCGTCAAAAATGTCTTATATCTATTCTACAAAATAAAACTAATCAAGGTTATTTAATATCAGGAATTCTCATTTTATTATCAAAACAGTTCCGTGGAACCAAAGTCTCGACGTCTAAGCCGTAACCGATTCATGCAAGAGTAGAACAATATATTAGACTAATCTAGTGTTTTTCTTCCAAAGGTGCGAATAAAACAGCATTTTGAAGGTGCGTCGTTTATTGAGTCGAAGTACATCGTCTTTGGACACAGTTTACCCGGCACACGAAGGAAGCGGCGATTCAGCACTGTTACTGCAGTTGACAAAACTCTGCGGTTTGATATGCGAGAATGGACAAAATTCAGAGAGTGAGCATGAATCGGGGATGGTACCGAATTATGAGAAAGACGACAGATAATCCTGAGAAAGCCACACGGGAATAAGTCCGGTTAGCTTCGTATCTAAACTGCTCACTGGTATTCTCCACGTGGTTTCTCCCACTACCCAGGAGGAACGCAAAAAAACAGGGCACAGTACGGTAGACTCGTGTTCGCCATACGTAACACGTGCCCTAACCAACGAAGCCTTTTAAGCTGGATATGATGTGACAGAACGATCTCCTAATCATTACCCAATACTCGATTTGTGACCTCAGAATTCCCTACTCGGCTAATTCACCCAATCCTAGCGATACTACGTAAACATCGGTGGTCGAGAACCTCAAGACAACGAATATCTTCAGCACGCAAACCTGAAGTTTCGCAACCATACAACAAACTGAACGCACTACGGCACAGTATACGCAACCTTTCAACTTCAGTGAAATATCAGATCGACGCCACAAGTGGTTCAGTCCAGTGTACACCGCTCGAGCCTTGGATATACGCGTGCTCACCTCTACTACAGTGCTCCCATCCGTCGTCACGCAGCTATCGAGGTAGGTGAAGTGGTCGACATCCCCGACCAGGGCGGAATTCAGCCTGCTGTTCGCGGGCATTCCTCTCGCGAGCTGGTGTGAGACGGCGCAGTAGAATTGAGGCCAATACTTTGGTGACTATCGGAATTAAGCTAATCCCACGATAGTTACTACAGTCATTGCGTATTTCCTTCTTGAAAATGGGAACAATCAATGACTCGCTCCGTATTGACGGAATACGCTCCGCGTTCCAAACGTCAAGGAGCGAGAGGGTTAGTGATTTTATCAACGCTCCACCACCCATTTTGAAAAGAACTGGAGGTAGCTCGTCAGGACCGGCCGCTTTCCCTCGCTTAAGTAATCGAACGCATGACTCTTCTATTGCCGATGGGGGCTCAAGTGATACCACCCAAGGAGTCGCAGTTGTTGACACAGGAGTAACTACAATAGCGTGCGGCCAACTAAACTGCTCCTTGAAGTATTCCGCCCAACGGTCAAGCCTTTGCTGTTTGCTATGAATGGGTTCTCTATTTCTATCGCAAATCGTCTCACTGAAATCGGTGCGCCGTCTACCGGTGTCACAAATAAGTTTGGACAGTCTTCGACTGTTACCTGCAGCATCTGCTATTTCCATTTCTTCGGCTACCTTGACCCACCAATTTTCGCGATCATTCTTAAGGTTTTTCGTAACTTGCCTTTGTAGCTTCCTCCGCACCATATTCGTCCCCTTGCAGTTCGAAAGCTGACGTTTTGCTCCACTAGCCTGATCGACTCTTGCGAAATCCAGTGTCTTTGATGGACATCGAATCTAAGACCACAGGCGAAACCTGCTGTAAAGTGCATCGCCTGCTGGATATGGGCCCAACGCTCATCTACATTACTAATCGTCGTACATTCTAGCTTATGTGCTAACTTCTGTTCACAACGGGTGTGAACTGCTGGATCAGACAAACGTTCTACGACTAACCGCGTTTGCGGTTTGCGACGATGACCATGGAGCTGGAGACAATCGCATTAAAACTAATGGATGATCCGACTCTACATACGTGGACCAGTAGAATCTACAGTTCTGAACAGAACTGCGTCACCAGTAGCTTACGGCAATATGATCAATTTGACTCAAAGTACCCGTAGAGTTAGAGCGCCGTGTCGCTGTGCGACGCGAGCTGTGTCGGAAATTGGTGCTAGACAAGAACAATTAATTGTCTGCACAAAACTGGAGAAGTCTATCCCCGTTATCTGTACGCTAAGCAGGTAAAGCACAACGCCCACCTAAACAAGCTTCTGACGTACTAAGTTTGCCAACTTGTGCATTGAAGGCACCAGCTAGCACTACAATATCAGAACCTTTTCTGCTATGAACGAGGGTGGCGAGTACATTATAGAACTCATCTTTCTGCAAGTCTGAGTTGCAGTCCGTTGGGACGTACGCCGAAATCACAAACAAATTGCGCTTAACACAACTATCCTTTCGAATGCCAACTGACCCCTGGAGTCTAACCGCACATAAACGGCTTCTCATCAGGATCCAGTCTAAGAGGACAACCTCAGCCTTGTCAGTCAAGACTACCCTACACCACGTCAACCCGCAGCTAGAGCTACTTCGTCTCCTGAAGTGCGCTAAAAATACCTCGATGAGATACTAGGAGCAATTAGTTGAATCACACTGCTCGAATCCTGCATACGCGTTTCACTTAAGCAGCAGACATCAATCTTCAGAGAATCTATTGTGAGGGCTAGGCACATCTGCTGACCGGCCTGCATGAGTGTACGCTCGTTGAAGGAGCCGAAATTCAGAGGCTGGCCAGGCTTGAGAAAATGTGAGCAGCAAGATAAAGGACTATTCACGACACTATTAAACAATAAAACGCTGTGGGAATCGGGCGTATCATCAGTGGGAGCATTATGGGTGGATAGAGCAGGGAAAAAGAGAGGCGACTTGGGACAGAAAACATAGGTTGAATAAAAGAGGGAACTCTCAGCAGTAGTCCATTTATCATTACTTACCTCCCTCGATGAAATGGGCAGCGTAGTCCTGCTTAGCCTGTGCGACGACCGATGCAGTAGGATATCCTTTATATTCGTGCAGTTCATAGGGGACGTGGGACGGGTTCTGCTAAGGTATTCAGCCGCAAAGCAGGAGAACGATTAGGGTTCTCAACCAAAGCCGTTAGTTCCAACGAGAACCTGTCCGCAAGGCAGCGGGGGTGGTTTAGTGGAAGCCCATTTGCTTGGATCCGCTGATTCTATCGACTGAATTGTCAGCTCAAGTTGACGCCCAACCTGGAGGACCAGGAGGCTGGATTTCGTCTGGCCTCTACCCATTGCCTATTAGGCATGATTGCATCTCCGGCTTAAGGAAGCCATCCTGTATAGCCCTTTGGGTCACAGAGGCGCGCAAGCCATCACACCACGTCAAGGTGCAGTTTCGTCTTTGGCCTGCGATATTAGGGGCTACTGCAATCTATCCATTTGCTGTCGGGACATTTCCCATAAGAATGTTGAACCCTCCGTGATGAGAAATTTGTACGCGGATGTTCTTCTGGTGCATGACTTCGTCGTACTGCATACTAAAGTAGAAACATCACTTGGTGATACAAGCGGCACGTTCCTATTATGTGGGCCTACAGCCGCAAAAAAATTAAGCACCCAACTATTCGCTTACTTGTCGACAGATTGTAAACCAAGCACCACGAAATCTCGCCGACACTCTATCGAAGATGAGAAATTCATCAAATCGGAGGCAAGACAGCTTCTAGGTGACGGCATAACTCGAACTTCGAACTCTCCTTGGGGGACCCAAGTTCTGATCACTGAAAGCCCCAGTCATAAGAAAAGAATGGTTATCGATTCAGCCAGTGTGCATGTCTCACGGTAAGCAATCAGGCCCAATCAACAATTATAGGATCCAGAATTAGCGGCTTAGGCTATCAGCTTACCATTATGAAGATAATAATCGCGGCACTTATACGTCTAGCTTTGATGGAACCCAGGTGAACTACTTGCATGATTACTTGTGCCACCCTGGGATAACTCGCATACTTTACTTTGAACGTAACGAAAATTCGCCTTACTCTGCGGATGAAGTCAAAAATATAATTCCCAGATGCCCCATGTGAAGAAATAAAACCACGATTTTATGGGTAGGTAAGGGGGGAGCAAAGAGAGGCGGCTAGGAAAAGAAGACAAATGTTGAATCAAAGAGAGGGAACTCCTAGCAGTAGCCCACCTATCACTACCCACCCCACTCGACGAAACTGGCAGCGCGTTCCTGATTAGCCCTTGTCACGAATGAAGAAGTATAGAATTCTCTTTATTTGTGCAGCTCATGAGCGATGTTGGACGAATACTGCTAGGGAGTCCAGCCACGGAGCGACATCCCACCAGTTACTTTAAACAACCACGCATATTATTTTCAACGTAGCGAGTGCTATTCGGTTCAAAAAACCATTACCATGTAATGGATGCAGCAGTTTTGGTTGCTATCTGTCAGTAGAAACCTCAACCGGAAGTGAAAAGAGTAATAAGAGAACTGCAAATGGCACTATCAAGTCGATGAAGAAAGTTTGTGAATACAAGAACGCCACTGATCACGACATCTGGCTATTTCCTCTAACGAATATAACCACTGAGTGGGGAGGTCTCTTGGATCCCACCCAGGAAGCCTGATAGGCCCTAAGTTCACTCATTTGGATTCTTATTCCTTTCTTCCACGTCATGGAATGACCACCCTTAGTGATCTTCTAATCACTATCCACCTCAGCGGACAATGCGCGCCGCGGTATTTCGTATGAGGACATACGCAAAACATAACCCAACGACCATCACCCGGAGACCTTTAGTGTTTCATTCAAAGATTTGGTTCAGGTATTTAATACTCTGCGCCTAACCTCAGCGTTACTGATGCAAGAAGCCCCGTCAGATTCTGCAGTATCCGCAGTTTAGGAGCCTTGAGCTACAGCTTAAGAGTCTTTCGCTATGGTCTGAGTCATACATCAGCATCTCTTGGAGTGACTATCCCCACCTTGTATAAACCGAGGAATATCGGATACTTTGACTCACACTTCTAAGCAGATGTCTTTAGTGTGGACCTGAATTTTAGAAAGCGGTGCAAACAGGATTTTTGGGCCAACGCCAACATGAGAGCCCCTCAAGGTCTGACAAAACTGCAAATCCAAGGGTACCGTATGTTTGCATAAAAACATTTAATTGCCATGTCAAATGATCGTCGTTTTCCGATGCCGTTAAAGCCTAGAAACGTGTTTACCTACTCGGAGTGGGACGTGATTAACTAGGCTTGATGCTCAGAAAGGGGTTGTTTCCAGTGATGTGATGTCTGCATCACAGTGGATGGCACACGATGGCATGATAACTGACTGCCGGTTTTTTGCAGCTCTCATTCGTCCCGTCCATTTCAGCTCAGCATAATGGTGCGATGATAGGCAGCTGAGTCAATTATAAAACGAACAAGGCGGAACGAAGATATGCGCTGAGGAAGTGACAGAGAGAAATATACTACTTGAACCCACAGGACGAAAATCCCATATGCAGAAGAAACACTGTTACCGATGAAGATTCAAGGCACATTGTACAATGTGCCAGGAACGATGACGACTTGAGGCCAATATCCCAACATGTCAGAATAAACGGTAAAACATGCAGACACACTGCGAAAAGAAATCGAGACTGGGTTACAACGATGCCTCGAGAAAAGGAAATTCCAGATGATATCGTCGCTAAACTATGCAACATTGTGGACCAGAATCCATCAATAACTCTCGCTCGGACTGAAGCGATATCTGGGTCTGAAAGTTCCGGATTGGTCATTAGCATGACCTCGGTTGATCGACTCCTTGGTAATTATAGCTACTGTACGAAAAATTTACAATTCAGCCACTGATCGCAACAGGATTAATGTCAAGACAGCGCGCCCAATATGCAGAATGATTACAAGCGCACCGAAGTTGTGTAACAACTACAACGTTTTGTGCTCTCGGTCGATCAGATTATTCGTTAAAGGAAAACCATGTATCAAAACACAGCCGTCAAATAAAGGACGAACTTGAATACCACTGCATGTATTTTGGCCCTTGGGATGCTACATAATGAATGTCACGCAAAAAATAAACAGCCAGCTTTCCAATAGATTCTTCGAAGTATGCCCTTCTAGGGTGTGCTGAGAGCCCCAATACTCAGGCAGATTATTTTCGACAATGCTCCTGCACACCGATATTTAGTCTATTTTAATTCTTCAAGTCTGCTTTTCAACTCTATTAGGGAGGCCTTTAACCGCTTCGAAAATTCGGTAAGTCTTAAAAGGCTCATGAGAGTAGCAAAAATACAAATGCCAGGAAGCATGGGCTTTTTTGTTAGAGAATGTTGACGTAAATCCAATCACAGCATCACAACGACTACATGTGCTTCATAAGATGGGCATAAGTTCACATTTATACAACCAGCTAAAGATCTTTCACATTTACAGCATTATTTTTGAAAATAAATAGTATGATTTGTATTCCTCACGTAGAAACCATTCATTTGTGATAGTTAGCTGTTAAACCGTGGCGCAAGCTTTCGAAAGTACATAGAATACTGTAGTAATGCTGGTATTGCCCTTTATATATATATATATATATATATATATATATATATATATATATATATATATATATATATATATATATATATATATATATATATATATATATCCTCTGTGTGCGATGCAGCTATCTATTTAACAGAACTTATCTGCTAGGTTTATAGTCACACCAGATATCAAATGGTTCAGTGCTGGAGCAACCCAGTGTTGCAACCGCACCTAGCACTTTGAAGATGCAAAACGCACAGAGAACATTGTTATACAGCTGTTCAAGCTGTCGAAAAAATCTTGAAATCCACCTAAATCTTCACTCAGAAGAACTATGTCGTCTGCGTAGCTGAAACTCAACACTTTCCCACTTGGTTTAAATTGAATACCGCTATATTCACATGACGAAAGGGCAGTCTCTAGGAACATATCAATCAAAAAGTTTTCTTTAGATTACATGCTTGCGTATGAGTGCAGTCAAAGGGGCATTTACCCCATAGCCACGAAGGCCCGCTGCACTATTGGGGATAACCGGCAACTAGAACCTGAGACTTGGAGTGACGAAGAACCACATAAGGTCCCAACAGGTCAAGTGTGGCAACGACCCGGACGACAGTGGATTGCTGTCTAGCACCAAAGTTTAGAAAAAAAGGAGAGAGGGCAACCCTAACGTACACTACTTCTCGTGGTGAATTCGGCTTCAGCTATTCATGTACAGCGACTTTATGATGGGAATAAATTTCTCTGGCAAACCCTTCAACAAGAGGCAGCTCCGGAGAGTTGTGTGATCGACTGAGTCGAAGGCTGCTTTCAGACCAAGAAAACCAGATGATGGGCCTACGGAAGGTATGGCCGTCTTAAAACTTGTGGAAAAGTGAAGATGTGATCAACATAACCTCGATCAAGTCTAAACCCCGCTTGGTACTCGCGCGGGTACTGCGCGCGAGCGCTAGATAGAAGACAGAGGATAGTATCGGTAAACAATTTAGATGCGATGCTAACCAAACTTATTTCCCTGAAGAGGACCGTCGCCGATGTAGACTAACTCCTCGGAACTTCTTTCTTCACCTATAATAAACAAATGAGTTTTGTCAACCCCGATGGCAGCAGATGGAACAGACGGCAACAACTCATCCGGTCCAGCAGCCATATGCCGTTTCAGGTAGCTTATCTCGAGAAGACTCTCCGTCTCTGATGGGAGATTCGTATATACATCAAGAATTCGAATGTCACGGGACTAACTGCCAATATGTCCGGATAACTAAAGGCTTGAATTTCTTATCTCGGTCCCCAAGATCCAAAACATACTGACCCAGGTTCCTTGATGTCTTTTTCCACTTGTTCGGACAAACCTAGCCGGATGTCCCATGGCTCAAAATTCTCAAGCCACAGCCAGTAGTGTAGCTATGGTTGGCTGACTGTTCTTTGTGTTCACTGACAGACTTGCATGTACATGCATATATGCACTATATATATAATGTATATATATATGCGAATGCCATCCACCGCACTTCGTTAGCTTCTCATTGGTTATTGCTGTTATGTTTGTTTCGTAAATACGTGAATGCTGCTGCCGATATAAACACTTCGGTGAGTACCACTGGACTTCCGTTTGTTCCTGGTTGCGCTTGGTTGTTTGGATTTTGTGATCCAGAGCACTGCTAGTTCATATTCCTCAACGATCTAGACGACGCTTCTGAATCTGAATCAGTGAACCGCACGTCTCTTTGATCAATTCGCTAACACCTCGCTTCTGTGGGCCGGCAGTTTCAATTAAACAAACTGTTGCCGATCGCTGCAGCTTCTTTCACGTCTCTATATTTCTCAATCTACCCTACTCACTGCTCTTTTCCAGACTTCGAATCAGTTGGCGTCTAAAACATTATCATATCAGGAATGCAGAGGGATCTAACAGTTCGACTGATGTAGATATCCATCGCTGTTGTGGCTGGTTCTTGGATCTTGGGCAGAATTAACAGACCGAAACAAGACCTGCTTGATTTCTTTGTCGCTTATCTGGATCCTGGGCATTTGACTGCAGCGGTAACCTGATGGATAAAACAGTTTGAAAACAGATCGACGGTCATTGTCCAGTGACAGCCCCGGAGGATGGTTGGCTTTGGGATGGGTTCGTCCACCGACGAGACGTAGGCTGAAACGCGCGCGAATAAGAGCGTTATTAGTGTAACAGAAGTGGGCCGAAATGATCGAAAATCTGAAATCGATCCACTCCAGTGGTAACCGATAACAATGTGGTTGGTCTGAGTCCAACGCTGCAAAGATGCAAAAGGACGCAAAGTTGGTGCCACTTTTGTGCAGGGAATTTGTATTCCCTAGGAATGGTTCACGCTCAGAACACAGCTGGGTGAATCGATCACTGTTATCTGTTCGACCAGCTGGAATGCCAAATTGGCATCCTAAATGCCACTCCGCCTCGTTCAAACTTCCGAACTGAGCATTGAAATCACCAGCAAAAACCATGTCCGTAAAACGCACGCTGCGGAGCAACTGAGATAAATCACAGTGGAAATCATCTTGGACCTCGTGACAGCTACAGTCAGTTGGAGCATACACTGAAAAGACAAACAAGCACCGACTCTTCAAACCGATGCCGTTGGCATGCACAGAACCATCCAACCGAACTGCCCAGACGACTGCTGACTGGGATCCAATCGAATAGTGCACGTTCAGCTTTCATGTTCAGAACGATGCCAACCAGTCTGACCACCAGTACGAGACACCGATTAGTCCGACATGTAACGAGTAAAAAGAGATTGAATTTATCTCTGGGAAGAGAATTGTTATCAATGGGGTTGGGTTTTTAATGCGTGTTGCAGAGGCACAATACACATCCAGTTACTATCCCTACCGCGAGTCGCAAGTTCTCGGTCACGACTCTTAGTGGCCTCTCGAATCCATTTCGGATTGGAGCATGAAGGGTGAAGAACAGAAACAGTATTTTTTTGCAGAATAGCTAGGGATTTCTGGGCATTTCATACTTTGCGTCTAACCACACAACTGAAAGGGATTTTCTCTGGGAGCCTAACCAGAGCCTTTGGCTCGACAGTCTGGCCCACAAGTCAGTGGGCATTAACCCAGCACGGGAACGTGACCGAAGCACCCGTGAGGGAACCTCTTCTGGTCTGTTAGGTGCGACCTGATTGTTGCATGCATTCTGTTTTGTATTCATTAGTGCCTTGTTATCGACTCGCTTTTCGGATTCAATTCAAGGATACTAGGAAGCTTAGAGAAATTCATAGTTCGTTGTCGCTCACGTATCACGACGATAGTCCACTTCGTTCGATCAAAAAAAAACATTTTCTGTCGAGGATATCAATCGCGTTACCTCCACTAGTCAGATCTGTTCTGAGCTAGAAACAAAATTTTGTAATAATCTCCCAGAACGACTAGTAAAAGCCGTGCAACCGCTCGAGAGATTGAGTATTGATTTTGAAGGCCTCTTACCTTTATTTACTCACAATTGGTCTCTATAAACAATTGTGTACGAATATTGCCGTTTTCTCTTCGCATTGCCTTGCTCATGCATGTCTACATCCACCGTTATAAACTGCTTGTCATTTTCAGTACTGCTGCATTTATACATTTCCAACCGCGGCACAACACTAATGTCAACTGATCTGGTTAAGATAACGTGCCAAGTAGATCATGGTATAGCAGGAAAACAATGTACGAAAAGGAAGACGACCAAAAAGTTGAGAAGATTTTCTGTTGCAAGTTCTCTCACAAACGGTATTTTGATTTTTTCTTGCCTCTTTTGTGGTTCTATATATGGAAGCGGATAGACATAGTTACGCACCGACGCTGTCATACTTACCACAAGCTGTGTTGTCGATACACCGAACCAATCACACCTGATTTCAGCCGGGGTAAATACCATATTATTATCATCTGGGCCTACGGCCAGCTTTTGTCCCCGTTTGTCGTCTGCAGTGTAGTTCGACAAGGTTGCCCTATATCTCCATTTCTCTTCAACTTTGCCATAGGGGATGATCTTCGGAATACCTTATTTGGT
Organism: Fasciola hepatica; assembly: GCA_948099385.1. NCBI lineage: Eukaryota > Metazoa > Platyhelminthes > Trematoda > Plagiorchiida > Fasciolidae > Fasciola > Fasciola hepatica. Next base: position 14,686,737 of record CANUEZ040000019.1, read on the forward strand.
CTTCCAAATGGTGGAGTTGAACTCCTCGCAGGGAACAGTTTTCGACTGGCAATATGCCGATAATATCGCCTTGCTGAGTGAAAATACACAGGCAATGCAACATGCTTTGGACCGCTTGGCGGTTGAGGTATCCAGATATATATATCAACTCGTTCTCCGTGGACAGGTTGCGCTGTCCCATTGTTATGATTGTGGCAGCGGCAGCTCTGGAGTATCGAATGAAAGAGTCGAAGAGTGGCTACGAGCGTTTCACTTGTCATACAACAAGGCTATAGTGGTTTTTACTGTAAACAGAGAAGCTCAGTGATGGGGTTATATATATATATATATATATATATATATATATATATATATATATATATATATATATATATATAACCCCATCACTGAGCTTCTCTGTTTACAGTAAAAACCACTATAGCCTTGTTGTATGACAAGTGAAACGCTCGTAGCCACTCTTCGACTCTTTCATTCGATACTCCAGAGCTGCCGCTGCCACAATCATAACAATGGGACAGCGCAACCTGTCCACGGAGAACGAGTTGATTCAAAAAAAACGTTGTGAGGCAACCGGGACTAAGGGCCAATTAAACTGTTGCTTGAAATGCTTTTCATGGCGTTTAAGACGGCAGGGATCCGGTAAACTGGTTGAACATTTGGCCTTTGGAATGTCTTGGTCGCGTTAGGCGTTTTGTTGCCCATGAACCGAGTAAGACTGAAAAGTCTTCGGACGTTGCTGGTCGTAGTAGCGTGTTCGAAAATGGTTACAAATCGGAACCACTAGTGCTCTTGGTATATAAATGAGCTTCACCCTATTTTCGTCTCTAGCTGATCGCAGATATTGTGATTCTTGCTGTCAGATGAGATATACAGGCGAATACAAAGCAGTTCGAGAGATGGGAATAGGGTCTACCGAATGGCATTTTACCGTACGACCAATGAACACAATATGGTACTCGCTACTTTCCCAACGCCAGGGATGTTTCCACCGACACATGTTGCTGTCTAGTTGGGAAGCGTGTCCATCTTGATATCATTTTCGCACCGGAGTTTTGCAGAGGTGGTTCACAATTATACGTTGATAATGAACTTCCGGGTTCGTAGGAAAAAGGGCCATAAGCTCAGAACGAGGGCATGACTGGAATGTGTTCCAGTAAGACCTGCAGGATATGGATGAGCCGCGCCAGCAGCAGGTAATGGATAAATGGTTCATCCGTGTCTAAGGCTAGTCATCAAAAGGCGAGTACCATACAACCGTGCGTTGGGAGCTACGCCGAAAACTCATACTTGGAAGAAACAAACGGAAATTCGCAGACAAATATATAAGACGGTAACCGTTATTGATGCACTGAGAACTGGCGCCGCAAGACAAGACCCAGCTGACCAACCTGACCATTGAAGTTTTCATCTAGTGCGCTATGTCTCTGTAGGCTGCCTTTCGCAGCTCGTTGCTACATAAGTTTATCTTTCTTTCTTACAAGAAAGAGGAGACATGATTCGTGAACAAGTTCGTTTTCACTAACATCATCCTTGTGGCCAATAAAATTACATTAACCAAGTAGAAATGCAATTTTACAAATGATTTCTACTCGCCAAAGTGTGACTGGATAGTCATGAGATTTAGTGCTATGTAGTTGTGAGAAGACTGGTGTTATCTGTTTTGTGGCCAGGAAAGGGTCAGCAAAACAATGAATGGGCTTGTAGGATTATCTGTCACAGATTTCAACCGAAGAATTAGCTTCTGGGCCACGCTGAAATCACAGACCGGTTTCGGATCGGAGCCGGGACAGTTGGAGTGCTTTACCGAGTAGCTTCTCGAAGAGAAGTAATGGATTTAACAATCTGATCGCCAGTCTCTCCCGTTGCTAAATGTTGCTTGTAAGTGGCCTTCGGTGTGTACGCGGGGATTTTGCACTCTATCTTGAGTGAGCCGTGATTTACTTGATGTCCGGTATCCGCACGATGTGCCACAATCGCACTGAAATCGACTTTTCTGTTTCTCGTCCCCAGTCAGGAAGGTTTGTGCCCTTGATCTTTTGCGATTTTCGCCGAGCCTATCTACACAGACTGCCGAACAAAAGCGAACAAAGGAACAGGATAGCATAGGGGAGGTAAAGACAGGAAACTTGGCATGGAGACCACCAATCAGCTGGTGAAGCGAGTACATAGTGTGGTAACAGGAAAAGTGCCAATAATCGTCTTTTCCAATCGTCCTAATAGTTACTCACCTTAATCATCTCCTTTGAGGGGCAGTTAAATTTATGATTCTCTATTCCTAGCGGTCACGAACGAGGTTCTTCTTTGCATGTCAGCAGGCACGCTCAGTTCATCACGCGAGTGAAGCGCATTATGCCAATTCCGGGTTTTCCCTCGTGGTTATCATATCGTAACTGCTGCAAGTTAGCCCACCAGTCGAGAACCTGTTAGTAAAATACATTTGTGACTATCCGAACAACGGTTAGTGGGAGCGCAGACAGTGACAACGAACACGGTAGTGGCCGACACTCTATTCGCCTTAGACTGGGATCTAGCCAGACAATGTACCGTTCTAGCTCACGCAGAACATTCTACATTCACGTAGCTGAATGCAGAAACTGCGGGATCTCCGGACAAAAACAGAGTGACCGCATATTCTGGAAGCCGTTGCAGTCAAATGTTTGCGGGATAATGGATGCGTATTTTTAGTAAACACGAAGTGAGTTAAAGTGAAAACGGCAAACCCCATAGTTCGAAAACATACTGTATAGGAATTCGTTGGGAACGAACACGTCACAACCGGTTTGTTGAATACGCTTTTGGAAACAAAAAGACAAAGAGAAAAAGTTCCACAACTTAGATGTAACGGGCGAAATCGGAAGATCAATGTCCGAGATCCGGGGGCAGAAACCTGATGAGGATGACTAACTGCCTATGCTTAGGATTTGCGTTGAAAAGTAATGGGAATGGGAACAGCCGAGGCAAGCTCGAAAAAAAAACAATAATAACAGCAATGGAACAGGGACAATTAGGCAACTCCCCGGTGGTGGACAAGCGACTGAAGATTGAATGTCAAAGATGGACCATGTATGTTGTGTTGCCAAAATTTCCCCCAACAATCTATCAGGCGAATCGCTGTTTAACGCTGTACGATGATGATGATGATGGTGATGATGTCGAGGCCATAATAATCTTCGAGTTGCACGTATAAACTGGTCAATGATAACTTTTACCAGCTAACTGAGGCACAGCTTTCAGAAATTCCAGTGCCTATCAGAGCTTGTAATTTCACTCCATTCAAAAGAATCTTGGTGGGCACTTGAGAGAAATAGACAGCAGCAGTAGTGGTAACAACCGACTATATTCAGTTCAGACAGCCATGAACCATGCAGTGGGTGTGGTGGTTTTGATTGCTATCTCCTGGCGACAGTCTCAATCAGAAAAAATGAGGAAGGGCAGGAATATTAAAGAAATAATAAAAGAACTATAAATATTGATACCAAGTCGATAAAGAAAGTTTGTGAGCCCAAGCGATTCATCTAATGATTTGGTTCGTGAACCTGAGACCCACTGGCGGTGTTCTCACAAGATTTGAGCAATGATGCGAAAACACCGCTGCCCAAATGCCGACAACTTTCGTTTATCTTCCACCGGTAGTGGCCATGTTTCTAAGCCATAGAGAAGCACGGGCCTGACTGCTGAAGTGTACACTCGACTCTTGATAGATAAACGGATGTCATGTCGAAGCCACAGATGGCTCAGGTTGGCAAAAGTCAAATGAGTCTTCTGTATACGCAAAGACACCTCATCCGATACCCGACCTCAGGATGAAATACAACTGCTCGAATACCAGAGCTTTTCTATCTGGCCTAGTCTCCCCAGACACTGGAAGATTTGGTGTTAGGCCACCTCAGTCCTGCAACAGCATCTTGCACTTTGGAGGTGCAAAACGTATACGGAACACTGTTACACAGTCCCCTAAGTTGTCTAGAAAAGCTTGCAACTTACCTGGATCTTCACTCAAAAGAACTAAGTCGTCCGCATATTCAAGGTCTGCCACCTTTTCACTCGAGAAAAGTCCATGATGAAGCTCCACCCACATATGAAAGTAGTATTCAAGTGTGGAACGAATTAGAGCCTTGCACAGTTGGGAGGTGGGCTAGTTTGAAGAAACGTCTGGTGTGGAACACAAAACCAACCTTGTGCGCTGCGAGAAGCAAACGAACATATACATGAGAACCAAAATGGAGAGGAAACAATCAAGCGACCCAGCAGACGCATCGAGTTAGTGGATCGAATGGGAACCGAATCAACATCTAAGTGGGGAGAAAAGGAATGGTGTTTGGGATAAATCGAGAGGTTTTACGGGCATTTAGGAGAACACAACTTTCGGAGGCCCCGGAGATCTATCGAAGGTCCAAACTGAATGATGTGACAAGAACACAAGGGTCACGATCGATGTTGGTGGTGGCATGGCGGTTGGTGGAATACGAAGTGAAGTAGTGTAGTGCAATCATCGAGGAAAATATGAATGCGGTTGGAAGTGGAGGATACAAGGTCACTAATGAAAGGCAAAAGGAGGGTAGATGAAAGTGTACAACTTCGGGAAACACTAGCATTTATTAGAGAAGGCCTTGATTGTACTCATCGACTCGAAAGGAGATGGTCCGATTACTGAGAAGACTCGACGCCCACAAGAAAAGGGATGGAAGTAACATAAAAGTGAGCAATTTAGACAGACACGGCCAAACGTCTAATGAGACCAGGCGTGCTTCTCTATGGTTATCGAGAACTGCTGACCATGAGTGCGAGACCAGAGCTATTAGATTGTCCGTAGATCGACGAGACCGGAATCCATATTGAAGATCACTTGACAGTCCGTTTTTGAGGAACGGTCGCAGCTGGTCATAAGTTATGGTCTTGTGATGAGATGGAAACTGCTTGGTACATGTGCACTTGTTCGTCGCTTGCTCTCGTGCATATCGATGCTTTGTAACTTTTGTCTACTTATATTTTAGCTATGGCTTTGTTACAAGCTTATCAAAGCCTGACATAGAGTTATATACTTGTCAAGATTTTTGCTATCGATTGTGTTTACTGTTCATTGCAGTTTATTCAAGTTGAATAACATGCAGTGAATTCCACGACTAGACCGTCCATACGCCGATCCCCACTCCGGATGCTGCAGACAAATGGGCCTACTGGAGAAAAACGTTCAACTAATTACTTACTTGCTACATCTATGCAGCTGGACCTTGCGAGAGGATGGACCGGATTTACTGATGTGCGGAATGGCACCTGCCCATCATCATCATCATCATCATCGTACAGTGTTAAACAGTAGGGCAAGCCCCACTGACCACTGCCTTTCTCACCATGTTGCACGTTGAATTAAAAAGTATGAATATACATGATGGAGAGGGAGTGGACCTACATGGGTGGGAAAAGAAAAGAATGCCCTAGTAGCCAACACACGGAATACACAGTCTAACTGTACAAACGTACACCGATCAAACATTCTGATTCGATAGAAAGTGACAACACGATCGCCACTGTTCGCGGTTCGCTGCCATATCCTTCAGTGTCTCCAGCCAACTGGTAGACGGATCTTTTGGACCCCAACCACGAAGACGTGAAGCACCTACTTCTCCTAAGTCTGCCGTACATTTTCTCATTCCTCGCTGCCACGTCATCTGTTGACCTCCACGTGGTCTCTTCTATTCCCTGGGAGGGGCGGAGAATAGGACACGGTACGGTAGACGTGTGTTTGCCATACGTAACACGTGTCCCAACCAACGAAGTCTACTAAGTTGGATACGCTGTGACAAAACGTTCTCTGAATTAGTACCCAATACTCGCTTTCTTACCTCATCGTTGCTTACTAGGCTATTCCACCCAATCCTAGCGATACTACGTAAACATCGATGGTCGAAAACCTCAAGACAACGAATATCTTCAGCACGCAGGATCCAAGTTTCGCAACCATACAACAAAACTGAACGCACTGCAGCCCAGTATACACGACCTTTCAACTTCAGTGAAATATCGGATCGGCGCCACAAGTGCTTCAGTCCAGCGTACGCCGCTCGAGCTTTGGATATCCGCGTACTCACCTCTACTACTGTGCTCCCATCCGTCGTCACGCAGCTACCGAGGTAGGTGAAGTGATCGACAACTGACAGCACCTCCCCATCGAGCATCAAGCTCGGAATTGTTGACGTCCAGTCTTGTGACATCACCTTGCACTGTGAAGGTGCAAACCACATGCCCAATGGAGCTACAGCTCTTGCGAGATTATCTAGTGCACGCTGAGCATGTTCCGTGCATTCGAACAAGCAGACAACGTCGTCTGCGTAATCTAAGTCACATAGCTTTTCACTATCTCCTAGTTCGACCCCTACATCCTGAAGATTTTGCAGCCCACTCTCCATTATTTCGTCCATGACGAAGTTAAAAAGGAATGGAGACAAAGGGCATCCCTGCCGAACACCACTGGTCGTTTCGAACCGACCGGATAGTTCGCCGTAAACCCTTACGCGGCCAGAAGTATGAGAATACAATGATCTCATTAGGTTCACGAACTTCTGGGGCATACCTTTTCGATGAAGAACACTGAAAAGCGATGTTCGATCAACTGAATCGAAGGCGCCTTTCAGGTCTAAGAAAAGCATTATTGTTGGTCGGCGGTGCGTGTGACGCGTTTCAAGAAGTCGGCGAAGAGTAAAAATCTGGTCGATGCATCCTCGACCTGGGCGGAATCCAGCCTGCTGTTTGCGGACATTCCTCTCGCGAGCCGGTGTAAGACGGTGCAGCAAAATCGAAGCTAATACTTTGGTGACTATCGGGATTAAGCTAATCCCACGATGATTACTGCAGTCATTGCGTATTCCCTTCTTGAAGATGGGAACAATCAATGACTCGCTCCATATTAACGGAATACGCTCCTCCTTCCAAATGTCACGTAGCAAGGCGGTAAGTGATTTTATCAACGCCTCACCACCCAGTTTGAAAAGAACTGGGGGAAGTTCGTCGGGACCTGCCGCTTTCCCCCGCCTTAGTAATCGAATACATGACTCTACTTCTACTTCTGATGGGGGCTCAAGTGATACCACCCAAGGAGTCACAATTGTTGACACGGGAGTAACTACACTAGCGTGCGGCCAGCTAAACTGTTCCTTGAAGTACTCGGCCCATCGGTCAAGCCTTTGCTGTTTGTTATGGATGGGTTCTCCATTCCTATTGCAAATCGCTTCACTGACCTGAGTTCGCCGTCCACTGGTGTCACGAATAAGTTTGAACAGTCTTTGACTGTTACCTGAAGCAGCTGCCACTTCCATTTCTTCGGCTACATTGACCCACCAATTTTCGCGATCCTTCTTAAGGCTTCGCGTAACTTGTCTTTGCAGCTTTCTCCGCATCTTATTCATCTCCTTACGGTTCGAGAGCTGACGCTTTTGCTCCATTATACTCAGCGACTCCTGCGAGATCCAGTGTCTTTTATGGACAACGGATCCAGGACCACAGGCAAAACCTGCTGCAACGTGCATCGCCTGTTTGATATGAGACCAATGCTCATCTACATTACTGTTCTCCGTGGATCCTAGCTCATGTGCTAACTTCTGCTCATAACGGGTGCAAACGTCTGGATCACACAAACGTTGCACGGCTAATCCGGTTTGCGGTTTGCGACGATGGCCATGGAGCTGGAGAGATAATCGCATTAAAACTAAGGCATGGTCCGACTCTACGTACGTGGACCAGTAGGATCTACAGTTCTGAACAGAACTGCGCCACCGGTAGCTTACGGCGATATGGTCAATTTGACTAAAAGTACCTGTAGAGTTAGAGCGTGCCCATGAACGTACGTAGTGGAACTGTTCATGAAGTATTGGGAGTGGGGGTACAGATTGGCGTCCCTAGCGTCAGTGGGCTTTTTGGTTGAGGTAGGAATTCTAGCTCGTGCACAACCAAGTGCTGCCCATCCAGCAATTGAAAGTTTGTGTTGGGAGTTAGTGACCGAACGAGCGGTTCATACGCTTTTTGGATGGCGGTCTGCCAGTCGAGGATGTCCAATACGTCCTAGTGAGTAAGAGACAAGAGGCCATGGCCTTATTTAGTAGTGGGTCACATTCACGCACGTCAAATTGCTGTCTATGGGTTTCTGTGGCTTTTATGTAAATTTCGTTGCCACGCGAAAACCCCAGCATATTCACTAGCAACACCGCGTTGCTTTCGTTTGGCTACTGGCCCTCGGTCTGTCCAACATGGATGACCCCGAAAGAGCGCTTTGCACTCCGATCGGCATAGCCCTCAGGATTATCATAGCACGCAAAACCGATTGCCATTGTAGGGTAACAACACTGATCAAGGTCTAACTGTTTCCGGGCTTCCATTGAACCTCTTAAATGTCAATAAACTCGTTACTTTCTCAACCTACGTCGCTTTATCAGCTACAGACATGCAGCTGACTGCAGAGATTACGATAGCGCCATCACGGCTCATCGGGATCTACATATACAACCAAGAATGACTTTTTTGCAAAAATATGTGCTATCCACCAGAAAGGAACACGGACGGACGCTGAACCAGTCTTTCCAGAAGCTGAAATCCATTCCTGTCGATTGTGATTACAAAACAGCAACCACTGAAGAATACTGCAATGAACTGATTCAAGACTCATTCATCCATAGGTTGACCTCTCGCCCGATCAGACAACGACTGTTAGAAGGGAAACTTGACCCCATGTTCGTCTATAACCTATCCAGACGAACCGAGCTTGTACAAAAGCAATCGAAGTCATACAGCGTCAACCCGCAGGCGTCTTGCTCCTCGTTCATGGAGAATCCGGCCTCTGAAACACTGGCTGACACACATGATGCCGATAATCCCGTTTCGGCTGTTGGAAACATTTCCTGCAACTCCTTTGGATTAGACCTATATCTGAGAATCAAATGCCCGGGAAAAGAAGCTTTATGCCAAGTTCGTGGGGTAAAATGCTATTTCCAGAGGGTCAGCCAAGCCTGCAACGTTGGGAAGCAATCACCATCTCGACTTAGCGTCACGTATGGATTTCGTACTTACTCCCATTATCGCTGCAGCCACTCCTCATTGTCTCTAAAGTGCTGTCATTATTGTCAGTGAAAGGCATCACGTTTCGTACATTTATTGGCACCGGTAGTTCATAGTTATATTTTGAAGACTGTGATCAAAAATTACGCCTGATATATCGCCACATCCCAAAAAGGCCTCCATGGCGTTCACCAGTTTGTCAAGTTTTACGCATGGTCACTTATTTGCATCTATTCAATCCAAAGACGTTTCCTATGAACGTATCAAACTTTCCGTTCTGTCTGATTTATGTGCCGGTTTTGCTCGGTCATGATTTTCTTCGACTACATGAACGCGTCAAAATTTCTTTATTGTGACCTCTTTGCAGCCACAAACTGAACTATACACCTTCTCTGAATACCTTTCTCCCGACTGTATATCCATTACTACTAAATTAAGACGCCATTCTCTGCTAGATACGAAGTTCATTGAATCTGCAATCCAAAACTCACTATTTTCCGGCACCACAGAACCATGGAAGTTCCCTGCGAGAGCTCAAGTTCTTGTCGTAACGAATAAACTCCAAAAAAGAAGACCGGTAATTGACTACAGTTAGACAATTAGACGCAAACCCTCTTCCACCTACAGACGAACTAATAGAAAAGATCTCGCGCTATGACGTGTACAGTGCACTCCCCTTGAAGAGTACCTACCATCAGATACCAATCAAAGCAAGTGAAAAACATCAAACCGCATTCGAAGCTCGTGTGACAAACGAAGATGGATGCTTTCAACGAACAACTGGTAAGATAACCACCAAGCAGCGACCCCTTGAAACGTTCGCCAACGAAGAAAACCTGGCCATCTACGGAACCACTGCGGACAAACATGACCAGAATCTAGCAGTCTTTCTAGCGGTTGTCAAGACGTGATATAATGGTCAACGAGACCAAAGGGGTCATACGTACGCGGCAGCTTAGTCTTTTTGGGTTCAGTGTTGAAAAATTTCATCGAACCTAACGTCATTCAAAAATCTGAGACACGAAATAGGAAAGTCCATTATCATCGAAACTGGGTATCATCATGGCAGTACAAAGAGATGCATTCGATACAGCCATTGCGGCCTCGATGAACCAGAATAGTAGAATAGTGACGTTCTTCTCCAGAATTTATTCCTTGACAGAAGGGTGGCACTCTATGGTGGGAGATTATGCTGTTGGAAGAGCTTCGAAGAAATGGAAACACTATATTAAAAGAACCCATTTCACGTTAGTGCCTGGCCCGAAATAAATGTCGCTTTTTGACTATTTGCCCAAGAGTGAAATAAAAGAACGAAAAGATTCAACGCTGGCGAATCAAACTTTCCCACTTGCATTATGACATCGTGTCATTCTGGAAAAGAAAATCGCGTCGCTGAAACTCTAGAGGATTCCGTGGATTCGTCTCTCATTCCCATCGAAGAGAACTCCACGAATCCCTGTCATCCAAGCGTGGCCTGAATAATACATTTTGTCAGGACCAGGAACGTAATGTTTTCAACTGAAGAAGTATAATCATTAACCACGCGATGCCCCGTACGTGCCGAAACTATGTACCCATCTTGCAATACAACACACCTACCACTACTCAAAGCTACATCATCGTCATCGTACAGCATTAAACAGTGGGGTAAGTCCCACCGTTGCAAGTAGAAGTAGAAAGTATGAGTATACAAGATAAACCGGGAATGGATCTACATGGGTGGGAAAGGAAAAGAATGCCCTAGTAGCCAACACACGGAATACACAGTCTAACTGTACAAACGCACATCGATCGGTCATTCTGATTTGACAGAAAAAAAGCGACAACACGATCGCCACTGTCCATGGTTCACTGTTACATCCTTCAGTGTCTCCAGCCAACTGGTAGACGGATCCTTTGAACCCCAACCACGAAGGCGTGAATCACCTACTTCTCCTAAGTCTACTGTACATTTTCTCACTCCTCGTTACCAAGTCATCTGTTGACCTCCACGTGATCTCTTCCACCCCTGAGGAGGAACGGAGAATAGGACGCGATACGGTAGACGTGTGTCTGACATACGTAACACGTGCCCTAACCAACGAAGTCTACTAAGTTGGATACGCTGTGACAAACCGTTCTCCGAATTAGTACCCAATAACCGATTTCTGACCTCAGCATTGCTCACTCGGCTATTCCACCCAATCCTAGCGATACTACGTAAACATCGGTGATCGAGAACCTCAAGACAACGAATATCTACAGCACGCAAACCTAAAGTCTCGCAACCATACAACAAAACTGAACGCACTGCAGCCCAGTATACACGACCTTTCAACTTCAGTGAAATATCGGATCGGCGCCACAAGTGCTTCAGTCCAGCGTACGCCGCTCGAGCTTTGGATATCCGCGTACTCACCTCTACTACTGTGCTCCCATCCGTCGTCACGCAGCTACCGAGGTAGGTGAAGTGATCGACAACTGACAGCACCTCCCCATCGAGCATCAAGCTCGGAATTGTTGACGTCCAGTCTTGTGACATCACCTTGCACTGTGAAGGTGCAAACCACATGCCCAATGGAGCTACAGCTCTTGCGAGATTATCTAGTGCACGCTGAGCATGTTCCGTGCATTCGAACAAGCAGACAACGTCGTCTGCGTAATCTAAGTCACATAGCTTTTCACTATCTCCTAGTTCGACCCCTACATCCTGAAGATTTTGCAGCCCACTCTCCATTATTTCGTCCATGACGAAGTTAAAAAGGAATGGAGACAAAGGGCATCCCTGCCGAACACCACTGGTCGTTTCGAACCGACCGGATAGTTCGCCGTAAACCCTTACGCGGCCAGAAGTATGAGAATACAATGATCTCATTAGGTTCACGAACTTCTGGGGCATACCTTTTCGATGAAGAACACTGAAAAGCGATGTTCGATCAACTGAATCGAAGGCGCCTTTCAGGTCTAAGAAAAGCATTATTGTTGGTCGGCGGTGCGTGTGACGCGTTTCAAGAAGTCGGCGAAGAGTAAAAATCTGGTCGATGCATCCTCGACCTGGGCGGAATCCAGCCTGCTGTTTGCGGACATTCCTCTCGCGAGCCGGTGTAAGACGGTGCAGCAAAATCGAAGCTAATACTTTGGTGACTATCGGGATTAAGCTAATCCCACGATGATTACTGCAGTCATTGCGTATTCCCTTCTTGAAGATGGGAACAATCAATGACTCGCTCCATATTAACGGAATACGCTCCTCCTTCCAAATGTCACGTAGCAAGGCGGTAAGTGATTTTATCAACGCCTCACCACCCAGTTTGAAAAGAACTGGGGGAAGTTCGTCGGGACCTGCCGCTTTCCCCCGCCTTAGTAATCGAATACATGACTCTACTTCTACTTCTGATGGGGGCTCAAGTGATACCACCCAAGGAGTCACAATTGTTGACACGGGAGTAACTACACTAGCGTGCGGCCAGCTAAACTGTTCCTTGAAGTACTCGGCCCATCGGTCAAGCCTTTGCTGTTTGTTATGGATGGGTTCTCCATTCCTATTGCAAATCGCTTCACTGACCTGAGTTCGCCGTCCACTGGTGTCACGAATAAGTTTGAACAGTCTTTGACTGTTACCTGAAGCAGCTGCCACTTCCATTTCTTCGGCTACATTGACCCACCAATTTTCGCGATCCTTCTTAAGGCTTCGCGTAACTTGTCTTTGCAGCTTTCTCCGCATCTTATTCATCTCCTTACGGTTCGAGAGCTGACGCTTTTGCTCCATTATACTCAGCGACTCCTGCGAGATCCAGTGTCTTTTATGGACAACGGATCCAGGACCACAGGCAAAACCTGCTGCAACGTGCATCGCCTGTTTGATATGAGACCAATGCTCATCTACATTACTGTTCTCCGTGGATCCTAGCTCATGTGCTAACTTCTGCTCATAACGGGTGCAAACGTCTGGATCACACAAACGTTGCACGGCTAATCCGGTTTGCGGTTTGCGACGATGGCCATGGAGCTGGAGAGATAATCGCATTAAAACTAAGGCATGGTCCGACTCTACGTACGTGGACCAGTAGGATCTACAGTTCTGAACAGAACTGCGCCACCGGTAGCTTACGGCGATATGGTCAATTTGACTAAAAGTACCTGTAGAGTTAGAGCGTGCCCATGAACGTACGTAGTGGAACTGTTCATGAAGTATTGGGAGTGGGGGTACAGATTGGCGTCCCTAGCGTCAGTGGGCTTTTTGGTTGAGGTAGGAATTCTAGCTCGTGCACAACCAAGTGCTGCCCATCCAGCAATTGAAAGTTTGTGTTGGGAGTTAGTGACCGAACGAGCGGTTCATACGCTTTTTGGATGGCGGTCTGCCAGTCGAGGATGTCCAATACGTCCTAGTGAGTAAGAGACAAGAGGCCATGGCCTTATTTAGTAGTGGGTCACATTCACGCACGTCAAATTGCTGTCTATGGGTTTCTGTGGCTTTTATGTAAATTTCGTTGCCACGCGAAAACCCCAGCATATTCACTAGCAACACCGCGTTGCTTTCGTTTGGCTACTGGCCCTCGGTCTGTCCAACATGGATGACCCCGAAAGAGCGCTTTGCACTCCGATCGGCATAGCCCTCAGGATTATCATAGCACGCAAAACCGATTGCCATTGTAGGGTAACAACACTGATCAAGGTCTAACTGTTTCCGGGCTTCCATTGAACCTCTTAAATGTCAATAAACTCGTTACTTTCTCAACCTACGTCGCTTTATCAGCTACAGACATGCAGCTGACTGCAGAGATTACGATAGCGCCATCACGGCTCATCGGGATCTACATATACAACCAAGAATGACTTTTTTGCAAAAATATGTGCTATCCACCAGAAAGGAACACGGACGGACGCTGAACCAGTCTTTCCAGAAGCTGAAATCCATTCCTGTCGATTGTGATTACAAAACAGCAACCACTGAAGAATACTGCAATGAACTGATTCAAGACTCATTCATCCATAGGTTGACCTCTCGCCCGATCAGACAACGACTGTTAGAAGGGAAACTTGACCCCATGTTCGTCTATAACCTATCCAGACGAACCGAGCTTGTACAAAAGCAATCGAAGCCATACAGCGTCAACCCGCAGGCGTCTTGCTCCTCGTTCATGGAGAATCCGGCCTCTGAAACACTGGCTGACACACATGATGCCGATAATCCCGTTTCGGCTGTTGGAAACATTTCCTGCAACTCCTTTGGATTAGACCTATATCTGAGAATCAAATGCCCGGGAAAAGAAGCTTTATGCCAAGTTCGTGGGGTAAAATGCTATTTCCAGAGGGTCAGCCAAGCCTGCAACGTTGGGAAGCAATCACCATCTCGACTTAGCGTCACGTATGGATTTCGTACTTACTCCCATTATCGCTGCAGCCACTCCTCATTGTCTCTAAAGTGCTGTCATTATTGTCAGTGAAAGGCATCACGTTTCGTACATTTATTGGCACCGGTAGTTCATAGTTATATTTTGAAGACTGTGATCAAAAATTACGCCTGATATATCGCCACATCCCAAAAAGGCCTCCATGGCGTTCACCAGTTTGTCAAGTTTTACGCATGGTCACTTATTTGCATCTATTCAATCCAAAGACGTTTCCTATGAACGTATCAAACTTTCCGTTCTGTCTGATTTATGTGCCGGTTTTGCTCGGTCATGATTTTCTTCGACTACATGAACGCGTCAAAATTTCTTTATTGTGACCTCTTTGCAGCCACAAACTGAACTATACACCTTCTCTGAATACCTTTCTCCCGACTGTATATCCATTACTACTAAATTAAGACGCCATTCTCTGCTAGATACGAAGTTCATTGAATCTGCAATCCAAAACTCACTATTTTCCGGCACCACAGAACCATGGAAGTTCCCTGCGAGAGCTCAAGTTCTTGTCGTAACGAATAAACTCCAAAAAAGAAGACCGGTAATTGACTACAGTTAGACAATTAGACGCAAACCCTCTTCCACCTACAGACGAACTAATAGAAAAGATCTCGCGCTATGACGTGTACAGTGCACTCCCCTTGAAGAGTACCTACCATCAGATACCAATCAAAGCAAGTGAAAAACATCAAACCGCATTCGAAGCTCGTGTGACAAACGAAGATGGATGCTTTCAACGAACAACTGGTAAGATAACCACCAAGCAGCGACCCCTTGAAACGTTCGCCAACGAAGAAAACCTGGCCATCTACGGAACCACTGCGGACAAACATGACCAGAATCTAGCAGTCTTTCTAGCGGTTGTCAAGACGTGATATAATGGTCAACGAGACCAAAGGGGTCATACGTACGCGGCAGCTTAGTCTTTTTGGGTTCAGTGTTGAAAAATTTCATCGAACCTAACGTCATTCAAAAATCTGAGACACGAAATAGGAAAGTCCATTATCATCGAAACTGGGTATCATCATGGCAGTACAAAGAGATGCATTCGATACAGCCATTGCGGCCTCGATGAACCAGAATAGTAGAATAGTGACGTTCTTCTCCAGAATTTATTCCTTGACAGAAGGGTGGCACTCTATGGTGGGAGATTATGCTGTTGGAAGAGCTTCGAAGAAATGGAAACACTATATTAAAAGAACCCATTTCACGTTAGTGCCTGGCCCGAAATAAATGTCGCTTTTTGACTATTTGCCCAAGAGTGAAATAAAAGAACGAAAAGATTCAACGCTGGCGAATCAAACTTTCCCACTTGCATTATGACATCGTGTCATTCTGGAAAAGAAAATCGCGTCGCTGAAACTCTAGAGGATTCCGTGGATTCGTCTCTCATTCCCATCGAAGAGAACTCCACGAATCCCTGTCATCCAAGCGTGGCCTGAATAATACATTTTGTCAGGACCAGGAACGTAATGTTTTCAACTGAAGAAGTATAATCATTAACCACGCGATGCCCCGTACGTGCCGAAACTATGTACCCATCTTGCAATACAACACACCTACCACTACTCAAAGCTACATCATCGTCATCGTACAGCATTAAACAGTGGGGTAAGTCCCACCGTTGCAAGTAGAAGTAGAAAGTATGAGTATACAAGATAAACCGGGAATGGATCTACATGGGTGGGAAAGGAAAAGAATGCCCTAGTAGCCAACACACGGAATACACAGTCTAACTGTACAAACGCACATCGATCGGTCATTCTGATTTGACAGAAAAAAAGCGACAACACGATCGCCACTGTCCATGGTTCACTGTTACATCCTTCAGTGTCTCCAGCCAACTGGTAGACGGATCCTTTGAACCCCAACCACGAAGGCGTGAATCACCTACTTCTCCTAAGTCTACTGTACATTTTCTCACTCCTCGTTACCAAGTCATCTGTTGACCTCCACGTGATCTCTTCCACCCCTGAGGAGGAACGGAGAATAGGACGCGATACGGTAGACGTGTGTCTGACATACGTAACACGTGCCCTAACCAACGAAGTCTACTAAGTTGGATACGCTGTGACAAACCGTTCTCCGAATTAGTACCCAATAACCGATTTCTGACCTCAGCATTGCTCACTCGGCTATTCCACCCAATCCTAGCGATACTACGTAAACATCGGTGATCGAGAACCTCAAGACAACAAATATCTTCAGCACGCAGGATCCAAGTTTCGCAACCATAAAACAAAACTGAACGCATCGCGACACAGTATACACGACATTTCAACCTCGGTGAAATATCAGATCGACGCCAAAAGTGGTTCAGTCCAGTGTACACCGCTCGGGCCTTGGATATACGCGTGCTCACCTCTACTACAGTGCTCCCATCCGTCGTCACGCAGCTACCGAGGTAGGTGAAGTGGCCGACAACTGACAGCACCTCCCCATCGAGCATCAAGCTCGGAATCGTTGACGTCTAGTCTTGTGACATCACCTTGCACTGTGAAGGTGCAAACCACATGCCCAATGGAGCTACAGCTCTCCCAAGTCTATCTAGTGCAAGTTGAGCATGTTCCGTGGATTCGAAAAAACAGACAACATCGACCGCGTAATCTAGACCACACAGCTTCTCACTATTTCCTAGTTCGATGCCTACATCCTGAAGATTTTGCAGCGCACTCTCCATTATTTCGTCCATGACGAAGATGAACAAGAATGGAGACATGGGACATCCCTGTCGAACACCGCTGGTCGTTTCAAACCGACTGGATAGTTCACCGTAAACCCCCTACGTGGCCCTCAGTATGAGAATACAATGACTTCAGTAGGTTCACGAACTTCTGGGGCATACCTTTTCGATGAAGAGTACCGGAAAGTGCGGTTCAATCAACTGAATTGAAGGTGCCTTTCAAGTCTAAGAAAACCATTATTGTCGGTCGACGGTGTGTGTGCAGCATCTCCGGCAACTGACGAAGAGTAAAAATCTGATCGATGCATCCTCGACCTGGGCGGAATTCAGCCTGCTGTTCGCGGGCATTCTTCTCGCGAGCTGGTGTGAGACGGCGCAGTAGAATTGAGGCCAATACTTTGGTGACTATCGGAATTAAGCTAATCCCACGATAGTTACTACAGTCATTGCGTATTTCCTTCTTGAAAATGGGAACAATCAATGACTCGCTCCGTATTGACGGAATACGCTCCGCGTTCCAAACGTCAAGGAGCGAGAGGGTTAGTGATTTTATCAACGCTCCACCACCCATTTTGAAAAGAACTGGAGGTAGCTCGTCAGGACCGGCCGCTTTCCCTCGCTTTAGTAATCGAACGCATGACTCTTCTATTGCCGATGGGGGCTCAAGTGATACCACCCAAGGAGTCGCAGTTGTTGACACAGGAGTAACTACAATAGCGTGCGGCCAACTAAACTGCTCCTTGAAGTATTCCGCCCAACGGTCAAGCCTTTGCTGTTTGCTATGAATGGGTTCTCCATTTCTATCGCAAATCGTCTCACTGAAATCGGTGCGCCGTCTACCGGTGTCACAAATAAGTTTGGACAGTCTTCGACTGTTACCTGCAGCATCTGCTATTTCCATTTCTTCGGCTACCTTGACCCACCAATTTTCGCGATCATTCTTAAGGTTTTTCGTAACTTGCCTTTGTAGCTTCCTCCGCACCATATTCGTCCCCTTGCAGTTCGAAAGCTGACGTTTTGCTCCACTAGCCTGATCGACTCTTGCGAAATCCAGTGTCTTTGATGGACATCGGATCTAAGACCACAGGCGAAACCTGCTGTAAAGTGCATCGCCTGCTGGATATGGGCCCAACGCTCATCTACATTACTAATCGTCGTACATTCTAGCTTATGTGCTAACTTCTGTTCACAACGGGTGTGAACTTCTGGATCAGACAAACGTTCTACGACTAACCGCGTTTGCGGTTTGCGACGATGACCATGGAGCTGGAGACAATCGCATTAAAACTAATGGATGATCCGACTCTACATACGTGGACCAGTAGAATCTACAGTTCTGAACAGAACTGCGTCACCAGTAGCTTACGGCAATATGATCAATTTGACTCAAAGTACCCGTAGAGTTAGAGCGCCGTGTCGCTGTGCGACGCGAGCTGTGTCGGAAATTGGTGCTAGACAAGAACAATTAATTGTCTGCACAAAACTGGAGAAGTCTATCCCCGTTATCTGTACGCTAAGCAGGTAAAGCACAACGCCCACCTAAACAAGCTTCTGACGTACTAAGTTTGCCAACTTGTGCATTGAAGGCACCAGCTAGCACTACAATATCAGAACCTTTTCTGCTATGAACGAGGGTGGCGAGTACATTATAGAACTCATCTTTCTGCAAGTCTGAGCTGCAGTCCGTTGGGACGTACGCCGAAATCACAAACAAATTGCGCTTAACACAACTATCCTTTCGAATGCCAACTGACCCCTGGAGTCTAACCGCACATAAACGGCTTCTCATCAGGATCCAGTCTAAGAGGACAACCTCAGCCTTGTCAGTCAAGACTACCCTACACCACGTCAACCCGCAGCTAGAGCTACTTCGTCTCCTGAAGTGCGCTAAAAATACCTCGATGAGATACTAGGAGCAATTAGTTGAATCACACTGCTCGAATCCTGCATACGCGTTTCACTTAAGCAGCAGACATCAATCTTCAGAGAATCTATTGTGAGGGCTAGGCACATCTGCTGACCGGCCTGCATGAGTGTACGCTCGTTGAAGGAGCCGAAATTCAGAGGCTGGCCAGGCTTGAGAAAATGTGAGCAGCAAGATAAAGGACTATTCACGACACTATTAAACAATAAAACGCTGTGGGAATCGGGCGTATCATCAGTGGGAGCATTATGGGTGGATAGAGCAGGGAAAAAGAGAGGCGACTTGGGACAGAAAACATAGGTTGAATAAAAGAGGGAACTCTCAGCAGTAGTCCATTTATCATTACTTACCTCCCTCGATGAAATGGGCAGCGTAGTCCTGCTTAGCCTGTGCGACGACCGATGCAGTAGGATATCCTTTATATTCGTGCAGTTCATGGGAGATGTTGGACGGTACTGCTAGGGTGTCCAATCACAAAGCAGGAGAACGATTGGGGTCCTCATCCAAAGTCTTTAGCTCTAACAAGAACCTGTCCGCAAGGCAGCGGGATGGCCTAGTAGAAGCCCATTTGCTTGGATCAATTATTCTTCCACTGATTTTGCCGATTGAGTTGCCAGCTTAAATCGACCCCCAACCTGGAGGACTAAGAGGCTGGATTTCGTCTGGCCTCTAGCCATTGACCTGTCAGGTATGATTGCATCTCCGGCTTAAAGAAGCCATCCTGTATAGCTCTTTGGGTCATCGAGGCGCGCAAGCGATCACACCACGTCAAGGTGCAGTCTCGTCGTGATGACGGGGAATAAAAGAGTGTCTCTGATGGGGCACATCTACAGTTCAGGTCTCAAGGATGCATGCTAGAGCTGCTCCATATGTGTCTACGTCAAAGGTGACATATATTTGTTACTGTGTCTCTGCCTTATAATTAACGCCCATTTCGTTTGTATCATTTAGCATTTTGCTTGTCTTCTTTTAGCTCGTTTGCCCCGTTATTCTGGTTGATTAAAGCCAATCAATCGGGGGTTGTCTTCTGAACTCTCATTCCACTGACCGATCATACGTTACAATTTAACCAACCAAAAACAATGGACCGACACCTGCGCCCGGATCGTTTCGATGGAGACCTAAACTCCCCGAATGACGCTGACTCCTGGGAACATTGGTATTATACCTTTACAAACTTTTTGGAATTAGCCAAAAAACACCAACCAGACAAACTCAAAACTCTCCAGCACTTCTTACCGCCAGCTGTTTACAAATTCGTTTCTCAGTGCAACGATTACACGCAAACCAAAAACGAAATGCTCGCATGTCATCTTCTGGCAACTTCGAAGCAGAATACTCTTGAAACAATTGATCAATTCATGCAAAAGCTTAGAAATCTTGCTCGAGATTGTAATTTCCAGGCTTTCAGTGCAAAGCAAAACGGAAAAGACGCCACGCGCGATGCGTTCATCAGCGGACTCAAATCCTATTCGTCAGCGGCTTCTCGAGAACAAACCACTCGATATAGGTACTGCATATGACCAAGCTGAAGCTCTAGATCTAGCTCATCAGCAATCCCAGACATTTGCCCAATCCAAACCCTCAGTATACACTACCACTACGATAGATAGCTCCAGCGTCCTCAGTCAGGTATCTGATAAAGAGGCCGAAGAGACCCTGGCTGCATCCCGAACTAGCTGTTTCTTTTGTGGGTATGATTGTCATCCTCGCCACAAATATCCCGCGAAAGATGCGATGTGCAAGTCGTGTGGTAAACGGGGACACTTTCAGGAGGTCTGTCGAGCTTTTACGAACACAAAACATACCGTAACTTTCTCACCATTTCTTGTACCCTCTATCGTCACAGCTGCAGCTCCAGCGGGCCTCAGTAAGGCTATCACGGAAGTAACAGTCAACGGAGTAGTGCTGCAAGCTCTATTAGACACTAAGCTCAGAGAGTTACGTCTCCGAAGCGATTTTGCTTCGGAACAAATGGTCAACAATGGCATCCAAAAGTAAGATCATCCTCGCTTCTACCCGCATGATCAGCAGTACCAAAGGTCGCTGCTTGCCTCGTTACTGTACAAAGGTGCCCGGTACGAACATGTCAAAGTATCGATTCTCCCTGATTTATGTGCTGAGGTACTGCTGGGGCATGACTTTTTACAACAACACAAGTCGGCAGAAATACCTTTCCAAGGAACTCAGCCACTCTTCTTGCTTTGTTGCCTCTCCGCTGCTAACCTCCCAGTCCCATCTCTTTTCGCACACACGGGTCCCTCTTGCCGTTCTATCTGCACAAAATTGAGGAGAAACAGCTACAACGTTGAAGCCATCATTCGACCAAAGATCGTCCGGTTGTTGGACGATAGTATAATCGAACCTTCTCGATCATCATGGCGGGCCCAAGTCCTGGTTACTACCAACGAGCGCCAGAAACGACGGATGGTGGTCGACTACAGTCAAACAATCCATCGATTCATCTTCCTAGATGCATACACGCTACCCCGCATAGAAAATTTAGTGGACAAAATTTCAGTTCAGCGTTTACAGCACTATAGACCTATAGAGCACGTACCAACAGATCCCCATAAAAGAAAGCGAACGGCGGTACACGGCTTTTGAAGCATGCAACAGCTTCTAACAGTTTCGCCGAATACCGTTTGGAATAACCAACGGTGTTGCCTGTTTCCAGCGCGCGATGGACGAGCTTGTTCGACGTGAAGGGCTCGAAGGAACGTTTGTATACGTTGACAACACTACTGTCTGTGGGAAAGATGTCACCGACCATGGTGTCAATCTGAAACTGTTCCTGCAAATGGCTGAGAATTATGGTTTGATTATAAATCACAACAACTGTCTTCGCCACAACCGTAGTTCGACTGCTGCGCTAAATATCTAAAGGAACGGTTAAGTCTGACCTAGAACGTTTTGACGCTTTTCTCGAACTTCCTGCTCCCAAGCATTTGAAGGCACAGCAAAGAGTCGTTGGAATGTGTTCATACTACTCCCAACGGTTTTGCCGTTTTTTGAATAAAATTCATCCACTTGTCGTCAACAGGACATTCCCCTCACGAAAGAAGTACTTTCGTCTTACGAATCATTGAAGTCAGAATCAATCTAATCATTACTATTCGCAGTCGACGTACCACTCGTCGTCGAAACCAACGCCTCCGACATAGCATTTTTTGCTACTCTTAATCAAAACGGTCGTCCCGTGGCCTGTTCTTCGCGTACTAAGTCACCCACGGTGCGAAATCTCTCAGCGGTAGAGAAGCAAGTTTATGTGATTGTCGAAGCTGTTCGAAAGTGGCGACATCACCGGTTGCGTGCAAACTTCAAGCTTATTCCAGATTAACGTTCTGTCGCTTTATATACGACATGAAAGCCGGTAGCGAGATAAAGAATGACAAAATTCAACATTGGCGCATTGAGCTTTCCGATTCTCTTATGATGTGATACATCGACCAAGTTCAGAGAACCCCGCAGCCGATACCTTATCACAAGCATTCTAGGCAAGCACATCCTATCAGTGAACCGAAACGCTTTCATGGAAGTCCATGTCATCTCGGTATTACATGTCTACACCATTTTATTCGGACAAAAACTTGCCTTTCTCTCTCGATAATGTCAAGGCGATGATTCAGCAATGTTCTGTTTGTTCCAACTGAAACCCAAGTTCTACAAACCCTGTAATAGCCCACTTGTTAAAGCTACACAGCCATTTGAACGTCTCAGGTAGTTGACTTTAAAAGACCCATCCCAACCTCTACTTGTAATCACCACATCTTGGCAATCATAGATGAGTATTCTCGCTCTCCATTTGTTTTTCTTTGTTCTGATATGACTGCTTCCACTATGATTTCTCGCTTATTCGAATTGTTTGCTGTATTTGGTGTGCCGCACTATCTACATTCCAACCAAGGAGCCTCTTTTATGTCCCAAGAATTGAAGACATTTCTCCACGAACGAGCTACAACTCTCAAGACAATGGTCAAGTCGAACGGCTAAACACAACAGTATGGGAAACAGTATATCTGTGCCTCCGTTCGAGAGATCTAGCCATTGATCAATGGGAGTTGGTACTGCCTGAGGCACTGCATGCCATCAGGTCACTGCTGTGTGCTGCTATCAATGCGACTCCCCACGAACGAATGTTCATTCATTATCGAAAATCTGCTGCTGGCATAAGTTTACCTTAATGATTACTAATGCCTGGGCCAGTAATTCATCGGAAGAACATCCGTTCATCCAAGTATGATCCAATAGTGGAGGAAGTCGAATTGCTGGAGAGCAACCCCGAGTATGTTCACATACGTCTCCCTGATGGACGCGAAGAAATGGTATCACTTCGTCATCTAGCTCCCGTAGAACGACCGACTTCTGCACTACCCGTCCCTCAGTCAGACTCTCCCTCGGTTAATGGAATGCCACGCACCTCCGATTTGCAAACAACCGTCTCTGACCCAGTAGAGTCTCCCAGTGAACCAGACACAAACGTTGAAAACCTTCTCTCGCAACAACAAAGAGTGAGACCCTATTGCCCTCGAAACCGTGAGGCGTAAAAACGCATTCTTCGTTAACTGGTATTAACATTTTCTATTTCTCATACACGGACTGTACGAAACACAAAATACTAGCCTTTGTTTTCTAAGTGGTGTTGAATGATATATGCCTGTTACTGTGCCTCTGCCTCATAATTCGCGCCCATTTCGTTTGTATCATCTAACATTTTGCTTGTCTTCCTTTAGCTCGTATGCCTCGTTTTTTGGTTGATTAAGGCCTATTAATCAGGCGTTGTCATCTGAAGTCTCATTTCATTGACCGATCATACGTTACAAAAGGGTTCAAGCTTTAATGACTACAGAGCATAATCCTCTCCCCTTTTCTATTCACCGCCTACACATCTTTCATGCCTGTCAGTGACTGTTCCTTCATTATACAGTATGCAGATGATGTTGCGGTTGGGTTACTCTATCCTGACGCATCAGCTACACTCGAACTTCAATCTGGTCTCTTAGATATTGACCATTGGTTCAAAGCCTATGGCCTAACTTAAAATCCCCGTAAATGATTAGGTTTTTTTTTCTCAGAGGCTCTTATTATGTGAACTTTCTGGAATCCTGTTCAGACGTTCACGTAGGAAGTATCTCCGTTTGTTGCCAACTATCGGTCAAATACCTTCGGATTACGATCACCCATAACCCTTGTTGAACTGGATATGCTGCCTGCGTTTTCACAAAAGTAAGAAGACTAACCTACAACGTTTTGCGTTTGAGAGCAATTTCTGTACCCCTTTGCATCATTCAACGTTTCATCCTTGCATGCATATTACGTCAATGGTTGTATCCTTCTTCCTTGGCCTGCATGTTAAATATTCCACTACGATAAAAAGGTCTCCCAAGCACTCATTCTATGCAAGTGGTATACCTCGTAAAGATATCACAGGCTCCATCACATCTCAACATCAAAAAATGTGCAAAAGACTCACCAACATAATTTAGAATGACTCACTCCATCCGATTTACAGGATTCTCAGCATGTATGTTTCCTTCTCTTCTCCCCGCAATAATTATTATGATTTATGAGCGTACGACCGCCTACCGGTCTTGCGTTGTCCCTTACTTTGCTTGCTTCTTATGCAGTCCTGCAAACATCGACGTTGAACTTAGACGTTCATTGTCCTAGCCCTTGAATCACCCCATATCAACGCATTTTTTGTTGTTGTACCTGATTTTTCTTTCATGTACTTGCTGTGAGTATAGCTATGTACTGCTGAATATTCACCCACAAGGATGTATAAAGCGAATACTTGACTCGACTTGATTTGACATGAGCAGTTTTAGTGATCGGCTTTCTAAACTACATGCATTGGTAAGAGGAACGCCGTCTCTACAGTTAGTCTTCCCCGATCAGTCTCAGAAAATAACAGATTGTTATCAGCAATCTTGTGTAAAATGAATTCATGAAAGAGGCATGCGCAGTTGAGGAGGATGAGCCTATCAGGCCGCTAGTAACCAGGTTGTATCTTCCATAAAACGTGTGAGCGTGTGAAGCCGATAATCGGACAACGCACGCGAAGTGTATAACGTCGTCTAATAGCGAATAGTCTGAATGCAACCTGGTTGTTCAAGCTGAAGGGAGTTGTCTCAAGAAGCTCCACCTCTGAGACATTCGATCAAGAGCTAACCCCCAAGGTGACGCGACGAAATTATATCACGTACGTTAGAAGTTGATAGTAGAAACGATGGTTTATACCTCATTTAGAGGGAATCCAGGGTCTCTGATGGAACATAATACACCAGACCAGCCGGTGGTTTGTAGCTCATTTTATGCTTCTCTTCTGGAAAACCACTCTGACTAAATGAAATACGGCGAGACGAATGTAAAGTCTGTCTAAAAAATCGGGATCACCTCAATTTAATAGAAACCCAGACAGACGTCATCATCATCATCATCGTACAGCGTTAAAAAGTAGGGCGAGCCCTACTGATCACTGACTTTCTCACCATGCTGCAAGTTGAATTAGAAAGTACGAGTATACAAGATGGACAGGGAGTGAACCTATACAGGTGGGAATAGGAAAGAGCGGTTGAATTCCGGTTTATACTACCGAATTTCAAGCCAAAATTGTACAACAGACACTGCTGTTTAGTGATAGAAATCATGTTGGATATTGTCAATCAAAGAACCACACAGCATTGTTTTTATTTGTTTGACCGAATTGAGGCATACCTGCCATGTCCCAGTGCTATCCAAGGATTTATGCACAGTTTTGCATACGAGAACGGTTGCTAAGCCGAAAACCTACAGAAGCATCAAACTGCGTCGCTAATCACCTACTTAACTCGTTGAATGTTTACAATATTTGCGAGTACCCACCACGTGGGTGATTGATTTCCTATCGACGTCCTGGGAACGCTTCCGATAGCACACATGCCTGCTACGAAGGAAAAGTCAGAAGAAGGGGAGTCATACGCACTATCGCAAATGTCTCAATAAATCGTCATCTAATTTCCTTGGAATATGTACACAGTGTTCACTTTACTGTTTCCACACAGAAATGAACAGAACTGGTAGAGTGGTTTAGAGCGTCAAGTTAATTCGCTCCCTATTCTATGGTCTTATTTTGTACATTGTATTTACCTCACTGGCTTTTGGGTTTCAGATTACGTACGCTTCATACTCGCTGAGTAAAGCGTTATATCATCGACCGGGGTCCCGAATTCTTATGCATTCATTACGACCGTAATCCTTGACTGACGTTACACTTTACTCAGCTAGCATAAAAAATATAAACAAACAAATGAATCTTTATCTGCGCCCCGATAAACCTGACACTAACAGAAACGCTCCCGATGCATCCAAGTCGATATACTGGCTGCGGACCTCCGACGCATTTCTGAAACGAGTACAAACCGAAGAAGCCGACAGACTTGACATGCTGGTTGATTATCTCTCCAAATGTTTACGAACACGTTCCTAGATGTCACTTTTGACGGCGCCATTTCAACTCTCCAGTCTCTGTACCTCCGTCAGATAAGCGATTTTCACTCGTTATATGCTTACTATGTGTAAACAAGAGATTGGGCGGAGCATTGACCAGTTCGTCTAGAACATCTAACCAATCGCAAAGGATTGTGATTTTCGCCCTGTGTGGTAACTAAACTTTCCTTAATTAAATAGTTTTCTCATTACTTGTGCTCTCCCATGTTAATGCCTTATAACGCTTGCCTATTCATATTTTAGCTATGGCCTTGTTCCAAGTTGATTAAAGCCTTACTTCGGGTACCGTTTCGAGACTTCTGCTATCATTCGTTTGCTGTCGATTATAACAATTTATTCAACTTGCGAAATATAGATTGGATCCTACGGCCAGATTGTTTAGACATTAATCCTCACTCTTCGGATTCCAAGGACCATCGGATTCATTGGAAGAGGACATTCGACTACTTCCTGACTTCTATCGAGCCCCAGAATGTTGACAAACTTGCCACTTTAACAAACTATGTCGCGCTGTCAGTCTTCAAACACATCGCTGCGTGCAAGAACTTCAACTCGGCTATCACAACTCTCGATAAACTACGCTTTAAACTAAAAAATAATTTTTGCACGCCATGTGCTATCTTCCGCCAAACAAGAACAGGAGCAGGCTACAGATCAATTTCTCCAACAATTACAATCCCTCTCTGTCGATTGTGATTCCAGGGCGGTGACTGCTGACGAGCACCGGAACGAATTTATTCATGATTTGTTCATTCGTGGCTTGAAGTCTAATCAAATCCGGCAATGATTATTGGGAAAAACACCTGAACTCCCGACCGCCTCTGATTTAGCTAGACAACCCGAGCTCGCCCAAAAACAATCTTTGTCGTACTATGTTGCCCCACTCACATCTTGCTCCGTCTCTACGATTAACCCGCCCGTTTCGGATAATTCAACTGATTCACACGATAGAGGAAATCCCGTATCGGCAGTTGGCAAATTTTCTTGTTATTTCTGCGGTATGAGCCGACACCCCAGAACTAAGTGCCCTGCTAGAGAAGCTTTATGCAAAGGTTGCAGCAAAAACGGACATCTTCAACGAGTTTGCCGAAGTTCCCATTTCAGGAAACCTACACCCTTCCCTAGACACGTCACATTGTCCGTGGACTCCGTCATTTTTTCCGTCACTGCTGCGGCGGCTCCTCACTGCCTCTCCAGCGCAATAATTCTTATCATTGTCAACGTGATCATGCTGCACGCACTTATTGACACAGGGAGTTCGGAGAGCTACATTTCCCAGAGTGTGGTTGAAAAGTATGACTGACGTTTCGTTGCATCACAACATAAAATCACCATGGCATCTACCAGCCTATCGAGTGATACACAGGGGCATTTATTTGCACCTATTCAATTCAGAGACACCTCTTACACACGTATCAAACTTTCTGTCTTATCTGACATATGCACATATGTTTTACTTGGACATGACTTCCTCGGATTGCATGAAAGTGTTGAAATTCCATTTTCTGGTTCCAAACCACCTTTTTTCTCTTCAGTCTACTGGCGGCCAAAATCGAACCACAATCACTTTTCGAGCACCTATCCTCTGATTGTAGACCGACCGCCACTAAGTCATGACGATATTCGTTGCGAGATTTCATGTTTATCAAGTCTGAAACCGAAATATTACTATCCTCCGGGATTATTGAGCCGTCGAAGTCCCCCTGGAGAGCACAAGTTCTTATTTTTGATAATGAACGTCACAACAGGAGACTGGCAACTGATTGTACTCAAACGATAAATCGCTTCACTCATTTACGTGCTTACCCGCTTCCACGTATGGACGAGTTAATCAAAACAATTTCGCGATATGAAGTTTACAGCGCACTAGACTTGAAGAGCGCTTACCATCAAATACCGATTAAAGATGGTGAAAAGCACTACACCGCATTCAAAGCATGCGGCAAATTGTACCAGTTTTGTCGCATCCCACTGAGCGCGACAAACGGAGTGGCGTTTTCAACGTGCAATTGATGATATCATAGCCAAAGAACGATTGAATGGAACCTTTGCCTACGTAAACAACCTGACTATCTGCGGGGCCTCCACTGAGGAGCATGACCAAAATCTGGAAGAATTTCTTAAAGTCACTAAGAAATACGGTATTACACTCAATAAGTCAAAGAGCATTATTTGTTCACGGCAATTCAGTCTTCTCGGGTTCGAAGTATCGAAGAATGTTATTAGACCAGACCCAGAGCGATTAAAATCACTGAGAACTACCTCCACCGCATAACGTAAAAACTCAAGAACCCGTCACAGGCATGATTGCTCATTATTCTCAGTGGATATCACACCTCTTCGATAAAAAAAATCAGCCTATTTGTACGAAACCGAACATCCTCTCTACTGAGCAACGTCCTGGAATCATTTAAAAACGTGAAACTTGAATTAGAAAACGCCGTCTCGGTCACCGTTGAACCTGGAACCAGTTTGGTAGTAGAAATGGATGCCTCAGACATCGCCATTGCGGCCTCTAAACCAGAACGGCAGGCCAGTGGCATTTCTCTCCAGGACATTAACCTCGACGGAAAGGCGTCATTCTTCGGTCGAAAAAGAGCCATACGTCATCGTCGAAGCCTTGAAGAAGTGGAAACATTTGCTAATTGGAGCATACTCTAAATTAGGGACTGATCAGCGATTATTATCATTCATGTTTGACAAACCACTTGAAAGTAAAATAAATGAAAAGATCCAACGCTGGCGAATTGAACTGCCTGACTTCCATTACGATATCGTGCATAGCCCTGGACGCGAAAATTGTATCGCTGACACTGTCACGCGGCTTCTGTGGATCCGTCTCCCGCACCGATCCGAAAGAGCTCCATGAATCCCTGTGCCATCCCGGAATAACCAGAATGCTACATTTTATCAAGAGTCGTAACCTAGCATTCTCGACAACAGAAGTAAAATCGGTCACCACCCAGTATTCCATATGTTCTGAAATTAAAGCACGTTTTTATAAGCCTCCACACACACCTTTAATCAAAGCTACGCAGCCATTTGAGCGTGTGAGTATGGACTTCGAAGGACTTTTTCCGTCTAATTCTGGGAACAGATTTCTGCTTACAATTATCGATGAGCTCTCCCACTTTCCACTCGCGTACGCTTGCACGGATACATCTACTACTACTGTAATCAAGTGTCTAATTAATCTTTTTTCTATCTTTGGTATGCCCTCTTACATACATTCTGACCGTGCTTCGTCGTTTATGTCAGATGAGTTGAGACATTTTCTTCACAGCAAAGGCATTGCTACTAGTCGCACAACGCCTTATAATCCCCAATGCAACGGACAAGTCGAACATTTGAACGGTAGCATTTGGAAGGCCGTTACCTTAGCACTTAGATCTCGAGATCTAGCGATTCATCAGTGGGAAGCCGTTCTTCCTGACGCACTTCATTCACTTCGATGTCTACTCTGCACAGCTACGAACTTTACTCCTCATGAGAGAATGTTCCACCATAATCGAAAAGCCGCAGCGAGCATGCCAATGCCCAGTTGGTTGGTGAATTCAGATAGGGTACTTTTCCGTAAAAACGCCCGATCATCAAAATTTGACCCACTAGTTGAGGAAGTCGAATTACTAGAATGCAATCCTAACTACGCCCGCAACCGCTTTACGGATGGCCGAGAAGATACCGTCTCACTCAGAAATCTTGCATCGGCTGCTGAACGGTCCACTGAAAATTCAAGAAACGACAAATAAAATGAGATGCTACGTAGTCCCACTAACGAACTTCCTTCCTGTATATCAGAGCCAGATCCGGGCCTCAATTCTCAAGTGACCCGCAGGGCCGAAGACATCACTCAACAGTCCTCGATGGAGGAAATGTACAGACTCCAACAACGAGTACGCCCACATTGTTTGATAAATAGAACAGCATGATCCATACACTACAATAATACGTCACATACATACGCAACCAATCATTCCCTACGTCTGCGCAAATATCAACCTTCACGTCAATTTCGTTATGTGGAAAAACTTTTTAGGCGGGGTGAACGTGGTAACTAAATCTTTCTTAATTAAATAGTTTTTCATTACTTGTGCTCTCCCATGTTAATGCCTTATAACTCTTGCCTATTCATATTTTAGCTATGGCCTCGTTCCAAGTTGATTAAAGCCTTACTTCGGGTACCGTTTCGAGACTTCTGTTATCATTCGTTTGCTGTCGATTATAATACCTTGTATATGCTGAAGAGCACCGCGACGATGCAATGCGTGATGCACTCACTACCGGTTATCAATCCAACTCTATTCGAACACGACTTCTAGAACAATTTGCCCTGAATTTTCAAACGGCATATGATATGGCAAGATCATTAGAGGCCACATAGAAACAATCGCAGTCCTACGCAACTGAGAACGCTTCTTGTTCTTCTGCTACCCCGGTGTGCTCTTTACCAGTGGTAAAACCAGTCGGTCCATCAACACAGATCGAACCAACTGTGTCTGTTATTAATGAGGTTTATTACCACTTTTGCGGTTACTCTAAGCATCCTCGTACGAAGTGCCCCGCCAAAGATGCCATTTGCAAGGCTTGTGGGATAACAGACCATTTCAAGCGTGTGTGTATTTCAAAACCGATCAAATGGCTCGTTACTTCCGTCGTCCGACCACTACTGTCCTCTATTTTGACAGCTGCCCCACTTCTTTATCTGTCTCGTGCGACTACTAGGGTCTACATTAATAATGTTGAACTACAGGCACTCATACACACTAACAGTTCTGACAGTTACATTTCACAATCTGTTGTAGACTATCATCGCTGGGACGTTCGACCATGCGACTCTCGAACACCTATGGCGTCTACGTCTGCCATGAGCTAATACGAAATTTTGCTTGGCAAACATCCGCTACCAAAACGTTCCGTTTGAGAACTTCAGACTTTGTCATGAGTAACCTTTGCTCTGATATTTTACTTGGCCATGATTTTTTCAGGTTACATGACAAAGTCGAAATACCATTCGGAGGCGAACACGATCATCATCATCATCGTGCAGCGTTAAACAGTAGGGTAAGCCCCACTGACCACTGCCTTTCTCACCATGTTGCACGCTGAATTAGAAGGTGAGAATATACAAGATACACCGGGAATGGATCTACATGGGTGGGAAAGGAAAAGAATGCCCTAGTAGCCAACACACGGAATACACAGTCTAACTGTACAAACGCACATCGATCGGTCATTCTGATTTGACAGAAAAAAAGCGACAACACGATCGCCACTGTCCATGGTTCACTGTTACATCCTTCAGTGTCTCCAGCCAACTGGTAGACGGATCCTTTGAACCCCAACCACGAAGGCGTGAATCACCTACTTCTCCTAAGTCTACTGTACATTTTCTCACTCCTCGCTGCCACGTCGTCTGTTGACCTCCACGTGATCTCTTCCACCCCTGAGGAGGAACGGAAAAAACAGGACACAGTACGGTAGACTCGTGTTCGCCATACGTAACACGTGCCCTAACCAACGAAGCCTACTAAGCTGGATACACTGTGACAAACCGTTCTCCGAATTAGTACCCAATAACCGATTTCTGACCTCAGCATTGCTCACTCGGCTATTCCACCCAATCCTAGCGATACTACGTAAACATCGGTGATCGAGAACCTCAAGACAACGAATATCTACAGCACGCAAACCTAAAGTCTCGCAACCATACAACAAAACCGGACGCATCACGACACAGTATACACAACTTTTCAACTTCAGTGAGATATCAGGTCGCCGCCACAAATGGTTCAGTCCAGCGTGCACCGCTCGGGCCTTGGATATACGCGTGCTCACCTCTACTACAGTGCTCCCATCCGTCGTCACGCAGCTACCGAGGTAGGTGAAGTGGTCGACAACTGACAGCACCTCCCCATCGAGCATCAAGCTCGGAATCGTTGACGTCTAGTCTTGTGACATCACCTTGCACTGTGAAGGTGCAAACCACATGCCCAATGGAGCTACAGCTCTCCCAAGTCTATCTAGTGCAAGTTGAGCATGTTCCGTGGATTCGAAAAAACAGACAACATCGACCGCGTAATCTAGACCACACAGCTTCTCACTATTTCCTAGTTCGATGCCTACATCCTGAAGATTTTGCAGCGCACTCTCCATTATTTCGTCCATGACGAAGTTGAACAAGAATGGAGACATGGGACATCCCTGTCGAACACCGCTGGTCGTTTCAAACCGACCGGATAGTTTACCGTAAACTCTAACGCGGCAAACACGATACGTTTTTCCTGTGCGGTCTGGATGCCGCTAAGGTAGTCTCTTCTTTTGTTTGGCTACCTATCTCCCGACTGTAAACCCATCGCCACAAAGTCTCGCAAACATTCTGCAGAGAATGAATGCTTCATAATACCCGAAATCCAGCGCTTCCTGAATGATAATACCGTTGAACCCTCCCACTCCCCATGGAGGGCGCAAGTTCTTGTAACTAAGAACACGACTTATCAGGAAAGAACGGTTGTGGATTATAGTCAAACTATCAATCGCTTCACTCGGTTAAATGCCTATCCGCAACCCCAAGCCGACGAAAAGGTCGAGGCCATATCTTGTTATGCAATATACAGTATCTTGGATTTGAAGAGTGCGTATCATTAGGTTCATTTTGTGAGGCACGAGAATCCATACCAATTCAGGCGTATAACTTTCAGGGTTACAAATGGAGTTGCCTGTTTTCAACGCACTACTGATGAAATTCTGAAGGCCGAACGTGTCATATATACGTCCGCCTAGATGGACAACGTGACCGTATACGACATAACCAAGGAAGACCACGATCGAAACCATGAGCGTTTCCTGAAGGCCGCCGCGAAATACGGTATCTCATTCACCACAACCAAAACTGGGACGGCCGCCAACAGAATACAACTTTTGGGTTACCTGATACCGCAAGAAGTAAGACCTGATCCTGATCGGATAAAATCCCTGTGCGAGATTCCGCCGCCAAAAGATATGAAGTCCATGCGTTGTGTCACCAGCGTGTTTTCTTACTATTCGCAATGGATACCGTCATTCTCTGACAAGATCAATCTACTTGTGAAAAATGCAACTTGTTCTCTACCAGAATGTGAAATGTGCATTTGAGCTCCTCGAAAAGACAGTAGAAGACGCTATAATTGCAACAGTGGACAGAAGTGCACCCTTGGTGGTTGAAAAAGACGTCTCAGACATTGCAATAGCCGCCTCACTGAACCAGAATAATCGTCTCGTAGCATTCTTCTCTCGTACCCATACAGCAAGCGGAAGGCATGATTCTGCTATTAAAAAAAACGTCCAAACTGCCGCGGCTCTTCGCGGGCAAACACTACAAACTTATCACTGACCAACGGTTCGTCGCTTCCATGACGGCGGAAGACAAACAATCAAACCCAAAAATGACAAGATTCAACGACGGAGACCTGAACTTTTTGCTTATTGCCATCATTTAATTTACAGACCCGGAAAAAACAATGCAGTGGCAGATGCACCCTCTCTCAACATATGTGGTACTCTTTTCGAAGCGACAAAGTTAGGAGAATTGCACGATTTGCCTTGCCATCCCGGAGTTTTTCGAATAACCCACTTTGTGCGATCTAAAAAACTGCCCTATTCGAATGAAAAGATTAAACACATGACTTCGCAGTGCGGCTTTTTTGCGGAAATGAAGCCACGGCTTTGCATACCGCCCACCGGTCGTTTCATTAAAGCAAGGCAGCCATATGAAAGACTGAGTATTGACTTAAAAAGCCCCCTGTCTTTGACAACTCGCAATCAATACATCCTGATTACCATTGATGAATACTCGTTTTCGCTTAGTGTTTGCTTGTGTGGATATCTTCTTTACTACATTTCAAGTGAATTGCAGCATGAGGGGGAAATCCCATAATCAAAAAACACTAAAATTGGGTTGTAGGAGAACATTGTTTTTTATTACATGCTTCTGCGTGAGTGCAGTGAAAGGGGTATATACCCCATAGCCACGAGGGCCTACTGCACTATTGGGGATAACCGGTAACCGAACCCTGAGATTTGGAGTAGCGAAGAACCACATAAGATCCCAGTAGGTCAGGTGTGGTAACGATCCGGACGACAGTGGACCACGGTCTATCACCAAAGTAACCGGTGATGGTGGGGATTTGAACCTCGGACCTCATAGACGGTAAGCAAACGCTCTAAACGACTCGACCACCACCGGTCACGTTAGAACCAGTTTGCTGATCCTGCCTTTAAAGGGAGGTTGTAAGTGGGTGGGAAGACAGATATGTATTCCTCTACTATTATCGATTGTCTGTGCTATCTTTTCGTCATATTCGGCATGCCGGCATACATATACTTTGATCGAGGGACGACATTCATGCCGACTGAGCTGTCCCAGTTCCAGAGAAATAAGGGTGTGGCTCTTAGTCACACCACTGCATACAGTCCCCAGAGAAATAGACAGGTGGACCGCCTGAACGGCACACCTAAGAAAGCTATCTCTCTAGCTCCAAAAACCAGGGGTCTACCAGTTTCACAGTAGGAGACCGTTCTTCCGGATGCCCTGCACTGTATCCGTTCACTACTGTGTACGGCAACGAATCGCACTCTGCATGAGACCTTAACTTTTACCGGCGATCAACTGACAACATATCACTGCTAACGTGGCCTGCGGTTTCAGGCCCCGTATTGTTCAAACGAATGGACCGATCATCTAAGTTCGATCCGCTGACTGAAGAAGTCCAGCTCAATAGTTGTAACCATCATTACGTCCGCGCTAAACTGCCTAGTGACAAGGAGGAAAATGTTTCTGTAAGACGGTCGGTCTCGACAGGCGACTTACCAATACCAGAATTGGAACTGACCCAGATATCGCAAGTTAACCCTAATACAGCACAAACAAATCACCGTTCCATGAGTGATGCAGTCCATACCTCTTTTCACACCCCATGCACCTAAACCCGACACAGTTTCAGACATACTCACTCGTCAAAAGAGAACTCACCCGTATAATTTGCACAACAGAGAAGCCTGAGTCAGGTATTTTCCTCTTCTACTTATTATGATTCGCTATATACTGACACTGACTATTCTTCCTTGGCGGAAATAAATGCTATGTTAATTAAATCCCCATTTTACGGTCTTTTTTTATTATATGTTTGCGCATGAATGCAATGGAAGGGGTATATACCCCATAGCCACAAAAGGCCACTGCATTGCTGGGAATAACCGACAATCAAACCCTGAGACCTGGAGTGAACAACCACATAAGGTCCAACTAGGTTAGGTGTGGTAACGATCCGGACGACAGTGGATTACTGTCTAACACCACACTGTATTTACGTTACTGTTTTTGCGTTTCGGCTCATGTACGCATCATACTAGCGGAGTAAAGCGTTTTTTTCGATCGAGGTTCCAAAACCATTTGCATTCATTAAGACCGTAATCGTCGGCTGTCGTTACGGAGCGTTTGCCTACCACCTCGGAGGTCAGGTTCGGATCCCGACACCGCAGGTTTCTTAGGAGTAGATGGTAATCTATTGTCGCCTGAACGATTCGAATCCTATATGGTTCTTTACTCCAAGTCTCATGATCTGGTCGTCGGCTATCTCTAATGGGCCTTTGAACTCATGCGAAAGAATGTAATAAATGGTAAATATTACTTGCAAATTTATGGTCAATGTACTGGTATGTAGCTTAACTGCTTGTGAGTAATATGTGGGAGCGGAGTGATGCAGTATGAATATACACGTCTTCTCGGCGAAAACACCCGGGTGAAAACCATGGGCACGACGAAGGATATGCACTACCGATGAACTCTAACAAGAGCGAAACTCGAGTCTGGTGCTCCCGAGTGCAAGTTTGGTGGGATGACCTGGGATTTGTGAGTGAAAGTCTGCGTGTTCCAAGAAAATATTAATTTTTTCCACGCATTCGAATTAAGCTCGAAAAATGCTGGCAAAGATGAGAGGTCAAACCAGAATACGAAGTATGAGCAATTTTCAGGCACAAAGTGAATGCATCCCATGACACACTTCCAGTTTACGGCTATTGCACAAGAACCCCACCTCTGAAGAGAAACTAATGAAATCCATTCTAAACCGGAATTTGTCGTCATATACCTACGCTTGAATGCATTGGGAGGAATATACTCCATAGCTTTAAGAGCCAGGTGTGTCAGTGTGAAGTATGCAAATTTTTCTCCTGACAATTTGTTATCCCGTGTACGGGCCGTGGAGCGACAAAGAACGTGACGTTACACGAACAGAGCAAATTGAGTTGAAGAAAGGCAAATAAACATGTAATTGCACCCTCCGACGGGACGAGCGTCGAACTATCGTTAATTTCAGACGAGTTCATTTCCAACAAAGCATGAGTTCTATTAACGTTCCATAATCTAACCCGTCCTATGGATTATAACACTACCACGGAGAACGACTCTTATCCTGCGATTTGAATTTGGGAACCACATATGGGCGGCATCGCATTAATATATATCACTAAAATGGTCAGTGGCGATGGGATTCGAACCTCTGACAACCGATGTGTTAAAAACTTAAGGTCAATCGACTACCACCGGTCAACCAATTTTATTTCGGAGCGAAAGTAAGGGCAAACACAGGGAAACTAGTCGCAACAACACTATCCCGACCCCGCACATATGGTCTAGGTAAATCTTAAAATGAAATTTAATCGTCTCTTTTGGATACCATCACATTGTTCTTGAAGGCCAGATTATAACTGTGCCAGCACGGACAACCTGTGGTGTCTTGTATATAATTCAGAATTCGATAATTAAAAACGTGACGCGACCTGTGCCCTAAGGTCTTGGTTACAACAACGATGCACTGAGACTAAGACTGTTCTCATGGCGATCGACATTTCTATTGTTGCCCCAAATTTTGCTGAGAATAAGTTATCAAGTCAGCCTGTATTTCCGTTGAGATTGGATTTTTATTAGTTTCATTTCAGAGGTGGGATTCTGGAATCAAGGACACAATGGTCAAAAAATAAGTTTCCAATCGGAAACGCCTGTCGCGGTGCCTTTTAGGGCAGTATGGTGCAGACCTTTAGTCGGCCACAGTCTCAACGTGAAATTTCTCTATTCAGAAATACATGAAAGTAACTCACCTGAAATGCCGCACGTCCCTCCTGGACTTTTTTCAGGTTCCTGTCAATATCACTCTGCAGCTTTCGCTTGTCTGCCATACTCCGCAGACTATTAAATTAACCGCCTGCTATTCAGTTCAGTTCAGTTCAGTTCAGTCTGCACAGGACAGGTAATGGCCACGGCCAATCGAGCGTCCAGAATTCCTTCGATGGTATGCACACCAGTTATGCACCCACGGTAGTCATATACGGTCCACCCTTAAATGTTGTCATTTTGCCGTTATGGATGCATACCTTGGGAAATCGCTTTAATGGAATGTTTTTTTCGCGTAGAAAATGAGAATGGTATATATAATGTTACTCGCATTTTTGTTTGAGTCAGGCCCAGAGCAGTATATAAGTAACTGTGATCAAGGTTCCGGGCATTCTTCCTGGCTTGTTGTCATGGCTGCCCACACTGGTTCTGCTGCAATGGTCGATGATACGGAGCTATTCTGTCGGACTGTTCGTACAACCTACAAGTCTTTCGAAGCGTTTGAGGAGGATTTTCTACTATTCCAAAGGAATAGTTTGACATCCTTCTATATTTATGCAAGTGTGAGTGCGGAGAATTGGGTTCGCACCCACCCTGGCGCATTACCAAAGTCCTTTCCGTATTATCGCGTCAAATATTGCTGTGTACACAACAGACGTCCTCAGCGGTCCGCCACGAGGTAAGTATTGTTGTTGAATTGCTAATTGGCATTTCAGATGCAAGAACATTCACTGCCCGGCGTTTGTCATGGTTCGGGCTGTCGGAACCCAGTACAAGGTTGTGTCTCACTGCTTGAGACATAATCATAGGTTTCACTTGCTTAACGAGCAGTTGTACGTTAGTAATAGACATCAGCGAGTTGATGAAGACGTTTCACAACTCGCAGGAAATTTGTTCCTATGCTCGAGATAGGTATAACAGATTGTTTACTGTTGCTGACCTGCAGTCCATCAGGAACAAGGCTGCGAACTTGGACAGCCGAACAGATGCGCTGCAGGTCAAGCAGTTAGTTAGTGGCAGGGGTTTCTTGCGACTTGTTTACCGGGAATCATTAGTGAGGTACGCATTTTTTATTCCACGAACGGTTGTTCCGTTGGTGGATAAGTTTAGCGAAGTTTTGTTGGCTGATGCGACGCATCAGCTAAATTGTGGAGGCTATATTTTGTGGCACGCAATGATTATAGACGAAAGCGGGTTAGGTAGGTCCATTTTTTATGCAATTCTCCCGAACGAGAGTTGCCTAAGTTATAAGCGTGCCATCAGGGAAATGAGAGAACGCCTACCCAGTTCTCTGAATGCCAAGACGATAATCATCGATAGGAGTTTAGCGCAGTATAATGCCTTCAGGGAGCATTATCCTAACTGCACAGTAGTCTTTTGCCGGTTTCATGTTCTGCAAGACATGAGACGGCATTGTTTTCAGTTAAATGGTTTGTCATTAAATGACAAACGGGTTCTGTATCGCTGGATGAGGTCTCTAGTTTATTCATCTACAAAGGGTCAGTTTGATAGGTTTAAGGTGGCCATAGCCGGTCGATGTATTGCTGCGAAGCACTATCTGGATCGGGCATGGTTACCTCTCGAGAATATGTGGGCTGGTTACGCCGTCGCAGGCGACATCGTCGATTAAGCCTCCAGCGGCCCTGGAGGCCACTGAGTGTAATGCCACGTGGTGAACTTTTTTCGGCGCTCTTTGGTTCCCTGCCTTGAAGACTGGTTAAACCACGGGTTTTCACTCTTTGGACAACTTCCAGACTCTCGTAGAATGGTTGAAGTTGGTAAATTGTGAGAGAGCCAATTGTTCCTCACATTGCTTGAGTAGTACAGACGGAATTCTATCTGGCCCTGGTGATTTTCGAAACTGCATCCTACTGAGTTGACATTAAACTTGCTTAAGTGATAAATTTAGCTGGCATGTTTGCTTGAAAAGCCGCGCGCTTAGACAGATATTCTGCCACACACACAAACCGCACAGGCCCGATCCAAATATCTTGCTCTCATACTCCTGCAGTCATGCTCAAGCGCACAGTTGACTTTAGTCGTGCTTCGTCCCGGACGGTACTGACCGCTCTAATCGCGTCAGGTGTTGAGTGATCTTGCTTGGTCTGGTCCGATTGTACTCTTGGCCTGGGCCTCCACTAGCACAGCTTTGACTCACGCACTTGCCCACGCGTTTGCTTACCTTTACTAGTGCTCGCCGTGATTTGTTACTGAATGCCTTCATCCGTACACGTGTGCTTTTTCCGCTTACGTAATTCTGGACATAACGTCAGCATTGCCGCATCTGATGGTTAGTCCGGCATCTCCGTGGCTTGGTCATTGTTGCTTGGTTGGCATGACAGTCCCGGAGTTTAAAAAGGAGGTGTGGCACTGAGCCAAAGCAATAGCGGCCCCATAGTCGCCTCCCGGTAATATGCGGTCCAGCCACTTCACACGTGTTATTCCAGGTCTACCACGTGTCGCTGCAGGTATGCTGCTATAGAAGCACCTAGGATCTGCTACCACTTTGTTCTGGAACAGCTTGTTATACCGAGAATTATCCCTCTTGCTTAACGAGTGACCGGGGTTTTGGGATGTGAATATGTTTGGCATGGTCCTGCGAGCTCTGGATTAACTATAAATATCTCATGCCGCTCTTCATCAGTGGCGCTTTCAGCATGCGGATACCCTTTATTGCACGGAGTTCCGGAGCCAAAACTGGTGTACCTGGCCCAAGCCCTCGAGTAGCTTCGGTCAGGGTTCCCCTTTCATTCTGTTAGTGGGCGTTACCGTCGGAGTTGCCACTGGGCAACGACCTGGAATTCCTTCATGGAAGAAAAAATTGCTGGGGGAAGATTCCCTTAGGTGGCCCATTCATCCATCGGCAAGGTATTGGTTTGCATAAAATGGAGCCTGATTACCCCGTAGTTACAAGCCCCAGGTAACCGTAAATTCACTGCTGGTCAAATGTGCCTTTCTTAGGTGGCTGTCCAGTCATGTTCTGGTGGAACACAAGTACACCAGCATCGTGTGGGTTGCTTTGCATGCCAATACTAGCCTAGTCCATCCACGGTGATAGGGAGGACCCAGGAAATAGATCCAGACCCAGCAGATGGCGAAAGACAGTTGGGGCACTTACCGCACAGGTTCATGCCTCAAGTAACGAGTGCGGAATGGTGTTTTATCGTTTTCAGGTGCCTGGGCGCAGACTCAATACGGCGTTTTGTGGTCCCCCTACAGCTGAGAAGCCTGTAGATTGTCTCCGCGAAGCAATTTATTTCCCTGCTAGTTGTACAGACGCCGAAAATCCTACTGAATTTCGTTCTAGGGTCTCCTCCGTGAAGTATTTCGCTTTTAATTTGCTGTTGGTGTCAACGCAACCCTCTAGCAGTGCCCTCTGCAAGGTTTGTTTCCATGATGCCAGTGCCCTGAAAGTCCATGGCCGTCTGTGATGCCGATGGGTGCCTAGGTTTCGGTGACTCCAATCACCAGGGCTTTGCACTGGGCTGCCAGAAGCATAGCATCAGGAGCTCGTGGGGCAAGCTGTGACCACTGGTTTGGAAGTAGCTCCGTGATAAGACCGCTGTGGTGCCGTTGCTTGAAGGCTGTCTAAGTCTATCTTAATCTAAAACTTGGATAGTTAAAGGTGGACTCGACGAAGGTCTGGGTTCCTCCAAACCACCCTTCACTTAGGTGCTTGGGTTTGGTGTAAACGTTTATTTGGCTGGAACCAACCCTCCAGCTGTGGCGGAGCTGGCGACGTCAGGAATATGAACTCGAACTTGCTTGTTCAATTCCGGCTGTACAGTCCAGCAGGACCAAGGCTGGTACTGCAGCAACAGTATGCGGACTATGTTGCCGTAGTTCCCGATGCTCACCTCTCTGTCTGTATCGATTAAACTCAGGTGCTTACCCAAAAATTTCTGGGCCATGGGTTTGCATTGTTGCTTGATCGCTACCTTCGAGCTGGAAGATAGTTCACTGGGTAACGGAAAAACGGGACAGTGAGAAAAGGTCCAGGATAAAAATCATGACGGCATTATTTTTGGCACTCCTGGCGGGTCGGTAGATAGGTCAGTAGACAACGGGCAGGGTTTGGTACATTAGTCCTGACGGCTTCTACGGCCCCGTATTGCGGAGGGCCCGGGGGATCTTTCAAAAGTCCCCTTCAGATTTTTCTCCTCAGAATCGGCCGTCGGGTGTCTGGGCTATTCTGCCAATATTCACCAACCCTGCCCAGTGAGCGAAGAGAAGATACAACCAATCCTCTGGGGGCATATCCTAGACTGCTAGAACAATATATTTATCCATGACTTTACATTACTTTCATGAGATATCCCATTGGCGATGACTTGCTTCCCACCCGCAAGGTTTCGGCTATTTTTAGCCGTGTATCTTGAATATTTCACCCGCTTCTTCCCGCACTCAGCCCGTACAACTTCATCACGCGCGTTTTCACATCGAAGTTCCTGATATCCACGGGTACTTCATTTTTTTCTTCTGCTCTCTAGCTCACGTGAGTTTTATCTTTTATATTTCCATTGAATGCGAAACGTGTGCTTCGACCTCTTTCCAAATTTTCGGTCGCATTCGGTCCTCAATGCTATCTAGCTTCCATTTTCTGCAGCCGTTTTCAGTAGCGTGCTGCTTCCCGTTTTTGATTTTTTGATCATTTCTTTACTACTGCCTGGTTGACAATAGTATTTATCAAGCAAACCGCAATCGTTTGAGCGCATTCTAACAGACCTTGATACCGCTGAAAACGGACTACCACTATTTCAAGCCCATCCTAAGCCGTGTAATTCTGTTCTCCCTGTGAATAATACTATACTCATTGATCGCGCACCTACACATGCTTCTCGGCCCTTTCGGAAAATATATCAACTTTATTCTTATAGTCGTTGATATATCCGTGTTCATATATTCTGTGTCGCGCATGTAACGGTTATTCCGACTGTGAATAACTCGTAGCCAATTTAGACGAATCTCAAAACCAGAACAAGATTGATTCGTAATTTCTACGGCGCTGGACTAACAATTTATACGCACATAATTATGTACAAACCTCAACTGCACGACCGTAACGTCTAACAACAGGGGCCAGAGTTAAACAAAGGTCAGTGTCAGGTACCACCGTCATGGAAGTCCAAGTTCGAACCAAAATTAGGCCACTTCAAGTG
The DNA here is from genome assembly GCA_948099385.1 of Fasciola hepatica. NCBI lineage: Eukaryota > Metazoa > Platyhelminthes > Trematoda > Plagiorchiida > Fasciolidae > Fasciola > Fasciola hepatica. The sequence continues at coordinate 14,729,572 of CANUEZ040000019.1, forward strand.
AGCAGAATATAAGCAAATGTTGAAGTGTAGTGATTGATGCATGTTGTACTTGTTCGAGGGTCAATAAAATAAAGAGCGTAGTCTAGACAATACAAATATATGACAAGGGCTAGGGAGGATTTCCACGCATGTACTTTACAAGGCATAACCCCAGAAGGTTGTACTGTTAAACTGTTTTGGAATTGTCAAGAATAATCGTCGATTTGCTGTCCAGCTTATCATTCCAGCTCGGTGGCAACATAGGAGAGATTTATGTGAGAACTGGGGACATTTTGCCCCCAGCCTTGAGCCCGTGAACTGGCTTAGGGCTTCTTGACTTCTTGCTAATGACTACTTCACGGAGATGTTATCCAGGTTGGAGGGAATTGGTGTCTTATGAAATACCGCGACCGAAATTTAAGTGATTTATTTGAGTTGCACCACGGACCCCCAGTTTGCGGGGAGTGAAGAACTGACCCACTTAGTCCATCGAGAATAGGACATACATCAGCAATACGTATCCCCCAGCGAGGCTGCCATCAAATGGAAAGGAAATGAGCAATGTTAGACAAACGGGGTCCGGGGTGAATAGCAAGTCAGGCGCTATTTCTGTCGCCCTTTTGTTGAATCGGCTCAAAAATGCCACGATTCCTAACGAGCCCACCATGTACTGAATCCCGTATTCACAACTTAGTAGAATATAAATCACCTTCAAATATAGAGGTTCTCTATGGTGATCTTCGGAAAATTTTGCCTTATTTGGTTTTAAACCCGGAAGGCGGATTCATTAGCCTTCTCTTGGTGACGAGACTGAGAAATCACTGCGCAGCCAGAAACTGAGTACCATGTGCTTATCCACTCTTTGAATCTGTGTTTTCTTTTATCATAAATAGTTGGTCGGGAAAACCTCCAAGTGAAGTGCCAGCGCATCCGTCGTCATTCATTAGGAGGCTCCAGTGAGTTCACACTGTTTGAATGAGTCGTTATCTGACCCCCCCGGGGAGTTCGTTTTCTTAAATGATAACAATATTAGTAATTATAATCGTTCTTCTCGGAAAGGCTCGAAGCGTGCCAGATACATGATCAAAATGTCACAGACGAATACATGGACAAATATTTCGTGGTTACGCGGAAGGATGTGTGGCTAGTATAAGATAGATGGATTTAACAGAGGTAGGCGTGAGGAAAACATTAGATAAACGTAGGATAAATGTACGCGCACCAGGGAAGAGCGAAGAGAGCCTAAAACGGCCCCACTGATAAATTCGAATTGATTCCCGGCGAATCCGAAAGTCAGAGTCGAATGATGGGGTCTATCTGGTCTAGGTGGAGATAGCTAAAATCTTGTCTGGAAGCAATTCACAGGTACTGGGCAAATTCCAAATATTCTCGGATCTTAATAATAATAATAATAATAATAATAATAATAATAATAATGGTTTATTTCGGATAACCCAGAGGCATGCTGTAAAGCAAGATCAAACGGTACAATTAGATATAGAGTCCGAATTTCCAAGAGGATGATTCAGGTATATGCACTCGATATTGTACAGGAGAAAGTATTTAAGTTACTCTTTAAGGCGGCGCCCAGCTAGTTTGAATTAAAGGTCGGGTGGCCAACCCGGCCAAGTCAGGGTGGAGCTGGTCGGAGGTAGTAGACTCTTCCTGAAATAGTACAAAAAGAGGGGCTATGCAACGACAGAATCAAACAGAATTGACGAAAGTATTGGTCACCTTAAGGAAAAATAAATTTACAAGGGAGACATAAACCAGCTTTAGCGCTCAGCGGAGTATGGCACAGCTTTGGATTGAAATCAGACGATAAAGGAAATAAGTTTGCAGACAAAGAATAATCAAAATATTTCGAGGGTTTCCCTGGTGACGTTCGGCTACCAAATATCGGCTGAGTCCGTTAAATCGTTGCGCACCTTGTTTACTTTCATAAAGGTGGAATGTGATGCACCAAAGCGGAGATGGGAACCTGCGACATATCAGTTTGTGATGCGTAGCCATGATAGTGGCAGATACACGGTTTGCACAGATGAGTATTTAAATGACAGGTAAGTGTTTGCGTTTGATTATCGTTGTCCAAGGGCCGAACATAATGACCAGAGAGATGCAAGAATAAAACTATCTGAGAGGATTTACCAAGATAGAATACCGGATATGAAAAAGCATCAAACAACCGATGAGTACAGTTGCGAAGTTGGACGGTGAAGTAGTTGACAGGTGAAATACTGTCTGCTGGTATTCTTTGTAAGAGATGGATTCTGTGATGGCAAAAGATCGAAAAGCTGCGATACAGATGTCTCTCAAATGTCATTGTATGGGGAGGGCATGAATCTTTGCGAGCTGAGGATATTGCAATGCTACAGCCGTGTGAGCGAACAGAAGGACTGATAGAGAGAGCGAACTATCACAATATCGCTGACTGTTGGGATGCTCTGGAGACTAGTGTTCCTCCGTGAAATATACTGTTTGAAATTTGTGGGGCGGAAGTGTATGGCAACATTAAATGTGACTTTTTGCAAATATATCGATAACTGTGATAAAATAACGGCAAGTTTTATCTCGGGGATCGGTTAAGTTTGCAAATGGGATAAGCGGGTGGTTTGGCACGAGTCTTCGGGAGAAAGGATCACGAATGGTAAGCCGAGTACGGAAACGGTCTTTTAACCCCGCGATAACTATGTTCTGGGGAAAGCAAATTTTTCCGGGCGTAAGAAGCGGTAAGTTAAGGTGGCGAAAATGGAGACAAGAACGATGAAAAATAGGCGATAACTGGGGGAGATAGTTCCATATATGCGGCTTTTCGGGTGAATAAATGTTTTTTTGCCGCAACCGGTGCTGGTGGGTGGGGTTGAACTTGCGCTGTACACCCAGCCAGAAACCATTTTTGTTGACACGAGATGCGATCCGCCATCCTAACTGCGCCCGCACATCGTTGCAGACGTCCTGCACGCCCGATGTGCGCCGGCCAAAGCGGTAGACCTGACCGCGCCCCGCACCGGTGAGCTTCGCTTGAGTGATATTGGCGTTGTCACATAGAGATCAAATAGTCCAGGAGCTTGCGACCAGGTTGCAAGGGATCCTGGAGATCAGGGTCTTTGTGATAGTGACGAAATGACGGGCAGGTATCGAAATTTCAGCGGGAAATGTGGGTCAGGTATTATGCCGAGCCATCAAAGGGAAGGCACACATCAGTGGTTGTCCGAGAAAGTAAAAATAAAAAAAACGCAGTCTGGGGTGCTCCCAGCTGAGGATAAACGGTAGTGGTAAAGAGAAACCTGTAGTATCTAGAAATTGGAATCACTTGGTGGATGGGTCGACCTTGCAAAACACAAGGTTGTACACGAAAGATTATTAAAACTTGAGTGATATATACGGCGACTTGTGTGGTGCGTAGGTCTCGTGGCCCCTGAGTCAGATCCGCGTGTCAGTAACCCAAACCAAATTCGTACGCTTGCTCCTCCGAGTGCATGGATCATTGTTTGATACTAGTGTCAGGACATCAAGCAATTTGTTTAATTCCTCTTTAAATCTCGGCAAGTGGCCTATTGCACCGACATTTGGTGGAAGTTTATTCCACATCTGTGAATATTTAACAATAAAAAAATTGGACCTTGGGCTGGTTCTCGAGGACGGCACGGTGACCGAATGACTGCTGTATCTTAACGAATGCCTTAGGCTTAATGGGTCTCGTACCACAGAGGAGGCTTTGCAGGATCTATATTTTTCATAGTGAGTGGAAAAGAACACGTTGTTCTTTATCCGTCGGAGCCAAAGAGGTTCGAGGTGTGGCAGGTCACAGCGCTGTTTATAGCTGAGACTAGACGACTGTCCAATTATTTGTTTAGTAAACGTACGCTGAACATTTTCGATGGCGATCCTATCAATCTGGTGCATGTTGGATCCAACTATTGAACTATACTCTAGTAATGGTCCAACGTGTGTTGTATAGACAATGAGTTTACTTTCACGCAAATGGAATGTTTTGTGGACAAGTCCTATTAGCCTGTGAGACCTAGCAACTTGAGTGTCTGTTTGCTCCGAGATGTTGAACGAACAGGAGTAGTATATGTCCAGTTCCATTACTGATGATTTGTTGGGATCAGATGACCACCTATACTAAACGTTTCGGGAGGGGCATGACACTTGTATGCAAGAATGAAGCTTATGTCCGCCGAGAACTTCATTACCCAATCGGTACACCACGAATTGAGCATCCGTAAGTCCTCCGATGTTTTCGCAATAGTATTACCCAATGAAATATGGTCGAAGGTGTACAACAACTTTGCATCATCAGCAAATAAATACGGAGTTCCATGGCGAACCACGGTAGATATATCGTTTATGTACATGAGAAACAACAACGGGCCCAGTACACTACCTTGGATCACACCGCTGGTTACAGGGCTTGGTGTGGAAATTGTGCCATCAACGTTTACCGCTTGACTGCACGAGGTCAAGTACGATTCTGGCAGGGCGTATAGTGGGTCAACATTGGCGTATGTCCTAGACTTTGGCAACAAACGAATGTTGGACATCCGGTCGAAGGCTTTAGACATGTCTAAGACGACTGAGATCACTGCCTTACCATCATTGGCAGCTATCGAAATAAGGTTCAGAAAGCCAGTCATACAAGTTGGGCAGGATCGATGTTTTAGGAAACCGTGCTGACCTTCACTTATAAAGTGATTTTCAAGGAGTTGATCTGTTAGTTTAACTTTTGATATTCTTTCCATAATCCTCGATAATACTGGGGTATGATTGACAGGCCTGTATTTGGCCTTGTGATTACCTTGTTATCTAAATGTCACCGGTGAGCTGCAAGATATTTTACTGGATAATAAGGAAACTGGAAAACGGAAAAGGGTTCAAGATACAAATCCTGACAATGCCTTGCATCTGTGTTTTGCCGGCGAACTGGAGGATAGACCACTGGACGATGCAAAAGAGTTCAAGACACTGGTTTTGACGGCTCCTCTCGTCTTTAACTGCCGAGGATCTGGAAAATAGACCTTTTGGCCGTGGGAGAATTTAAGCCGGAGTAGCACGAAGGATTTTATCATGGTAAATACGTCAGACATCAAACAGTGAGATTTTCGGACCTCGCGCCACTCGCGGCCCTACCGCGGCATTCATAGCCCTCAACCCGTTCAGCCGAAGCCGTCGGGGAACAGAACCAGAATCAATGAGCTAGTCAATGGACCGTGTCGCGGTCTCACATAGGTGGGGGTCTTGCATGAGAGGAACCGAAATACGGTTGGAATAACTGTGCTAACTGAAGACGGGGAAGAATAAATTCTTATACGTGGAGGATGAAAGGACAGGGATGATGCATCGCTAAGCTGCGATAAATGACCAGTAATAGATTGCTGAACCCAGAGTGAAACATGGGCAAGCCGTACTGTCTTTACAAGGTGAGTCATATGTAAAATTTGTCTTGCGGAGATTGGTAAACGGTGGCCGCAGGAACGGATATTTTCAGAATTGACGCATATCAAGGGGCAGCTGTATGTCGCAAGGGAGAAGTACGTCAAAAACTGGGTGATATAGAGCGAAAATATGCTCGGAGTCCACAACTAAATGTGGAAGATCAACGGGAAATCATGAAATATTGGTTTCTTTGTGACAAGTGAAACTCCGTGGATCCGCTGAGAGGTAAACCAGCCCCAGGGCACTGAGATGATGTCAGATATGCTGGGTCGTTCGTGAAAGACGAAAGAAGTGGTCGAAGGAGACAAGTCGGAGTAATTCGAATAACTTGTTCAAAGTAGGTGCACCTTGAGATGACGGCCGAAAATGAGAGTAGCAGTAGGGAGTGCACGTTCATTATGAGGCGGCATCACGATGACGATGGGGATGGATAGGAAGCGCGGAGAAAATGTAGGTACTTAGTGGTTACGGCTGTTACGAACGTTTGAGCAATGCGTAGCCAGATTCGCAACGGATCCCGAAATCAAAAGACGACTATCCGTGATATTCTACGATACTAGATTATTACAATAAACAATGACATAAACAATATACAAATCTCAATAATACGATCACAAGGACTCAACAACGAGAAACCGAATAGCAGCGTGTGAGCAGACAGCACGTGCGTCACGCAGGTCCTGAACAAGGATGTGCCAAAGTAGCGCTCTGGGCGCGAACAAACAACAATTGGTCCAGAAAAACAACCAGTTCGTAAAGACAAGTCAATAGTGTATGGAAATGAGTGATGTTGGGAAAAACACTGAATCGCGAGGGAAAAAGGGGGATTTTCCACGACCGGCTGTTACACCGCCTACCAAAATCCTCCTGGATCCTAAGCAGAGTCAAAGGTTCGGTATAAAGGTACTGATTCTTCCTACCTGTCTAGGCCCTGCTGCCAGTGCGCACGTCTAATGCTCGTCGTCAACGTTCTACTACTGGTCGCACCTAATCCATTGGCTACATAGACGTGAGGCTAGTCTACATCTTCCACAAGACCAAATGACCGATGGCGGGCGTGAAAGGTCACATAGACGTTGTCCTCGTAAGGGGCCGTCCGGTCCTGGATGTACGTGCTTGAGTGTGTGTGTAAGTGCGTGTTTGTGTGTGCCGGGGTGTACAATGAAATCACAGGTATGACTACACATCAAAGGGACTTTCTGCAATGTCAACAAAAGACCGCGTGGCAAGAAAACGAGCAAAATGTAGCATGTATGTGTGACCTGAGCTCCGCTACTTCCACATATGCAAGGGGCATTCGGTAGCGTCAACAAAAAGCAAAACAACGAACACTGTCACATGTTTGATGGGTTTACGGGATGTAGAGTGCGTCGTGCATGCGTGTATGTATCGGGATGTACAATGGAATCGCATTCATCACCACGTATCGGAAAGAACCTTCTGTAATGTCAACGAAAAGACCGCGAGCACCTTAACGTGTTTGATGGAGACCGTGTGGTATATATGGTGTTTCTTTATCCACCTCGATTACTGGTGTGAAAAAGGTTTACTAGGCCCCAGGGTTATCAGCTCCTCCGTCTTCGCTCTCGAGTAGGTTAATACTGCGTATGTCACGAGTTAGCACTCTGTTAGCTGTCTTCAACTTCATAGTTCATATCATTTCGTCAGTGCTTTTGATGGTTTCCGTAACTACTCCCAAAGACCAAGCGCTGAAATGTGCGCGTTCGTCGGCTATCATAACCACGTCCCCAACTTTGAATGGTCTTGTTTTGGCCAGCCACTTCTGTCGAGTCTGCAAGGCCGGTAGGTACTCCCGTAGCCATCGCCTCCAGAAGACCTTGGCCAGATAGTTTGCTTGCTTCCACCAGTGAAGGTAGCTCCCACGAAGGTTTACCGGCCCTTGGAAACCCTCGTTCGACCTTAGCGTCAATAAGTCGTTTGGGGTGAGCGCCAGGTGGGTGGGGTCGCCGTTCAATACTGGAACCAGGGGGCGGTTGTTCATGATTCGCTCCACCTCAGTCATGACGGTGTTCAGCGTCTCGTCATCGGGCGGCTGCTGCTCCATGATTGACAGCAATATCCGTCTGGCGGACCGGATCATGCGTTCCCATATGCCGCCTCGGTGACTGGCCTGTGGGGGGGGTTGAAATGCCATCGTATGCCGTAGGCCAGGGTTCGATTCTGCAGTTCGTCCCTGTTTATGTTCTTGTGCCAACGCTGCAATTCCCAGTGAGCGCCCACAAAGTTCGATCCATTATCTGAGTATATATCGGCCGGTACGCCTCTTCGGTTGATAAATCTTTGCAAGGCCCGTAGGAAAGAATCGGTCGTCATCGAATGTGCGACTTCTAGGTGTACCGCACGTGATTTCATGCACGTCATGATATATCCGTATCGCTTTTCTAATCTTTTCCCACACTTGATCCACAAGGGCCCGAAATAGTCCAACCCGGTGTCACTGAACGGCCACCAGCCCGTAGTCACCCTGCATTCTGGTAGTGGGGCCATGAGTTGTTTGACTGCTGTGGCATTGCGTCTCCTGCATTGCACACACCGTCGGATTACGCGTTTTACAGTCTCTCGTCCTCTTAACAACCAAAGACGCTTTCGGATGACGCTCGTCACGTGACTTTCCCCGGCATGTCCCTCCATGGCGTGGACGTGTTGAATCATTAGCTCTACTACAGGTTGTCTCGCAGGCAGCAGTATAGGATACTTTGTGTCGAAGTTCAGGTGGGCGTTGGTCAGCCTACCATCCACCCGCAGCAGTCCGTTGATGAGTTTGGGGTTTAAACGTTTCAGCTCGCCTCTTGGAGATGGCATGTCTTTATTGGTCGGCCCCACTTCTTCCGCCCTCTTGAGTTCTCGGGCGAAAGCCCCGCATTGTATCATTCTGAAAATATCGTACTCTGCCGCTTGTAGCTCATCGGGACCTATCGGGCCGACCCGTATCCGAACTGAGGGCCGTAGCCCTTTCATGACTAGTAAATTTCTCTTGAACCTGGTTAACCAAACTAGCGAACAAAGCGTCTTCATCCAGGAAGAAAACCTGACCAGTCGCGATAGAATGGACGACGCTTCGACGACGTTGGTTGCTATCACTACGCCTTTGATCTCCAGTTCCAATTCCGTAGGGGGTTTTAATTCGAACACGGGCCAGTCCTGTTTGGGCAATTGCAGAAGAGTTTGGCCCTCTCGTCCACGTGTCCAGTTGCCTGAAGTTGTTCGCACCTCGGGAGCACAGGTCGGCCGGATTATCGCCGGACCTGACATGACTCCACTGGTGCGTGGCTGATTCATCGTGGATAATCGTGAGCCGGTTAGCAACGAAAGTACTAAACCGGCTCCGGAGGTTGGTAATGTAGTAAAGTACTATCGTTGAATCCGTCCAGAAGCTCACCGACCAAATGTAGAGATCGAAACATCTCTTCACAGCTTGCACCACCCTGACTGCCAACGCGGCTGCGCTGAGTTCAAGGCGTGGGATTGAGACCGACTTCAGTGGAGCAACGCGGGCTTTGGCGAACAGGATCCTCGTGGTATATTGTCCATCTCCTGCGCACCATCGTCCGTACACCACAGCTCCATAACCGACTTCGGATGCATCGGAAAAGGCATGTAGTTCTCCAGTCCGTGTCGTATGGCCAGGAGTCAAACATCGTGGGATTCTTATGTCCCCTAATTTCTTCAAGGTGTTCAAAAATTCTTCCCAGTCCAGCCGGTCCCCTCGGTCCAGTGACTGGTCCCAATCAACTTTCTTACGGCACAGCCGCTGCGGCAAGATCTTTCCGGGTAGCAGCCATGGTGAGGCGAAACCGAGCGGGTCGAACAAACTTGAGACGGCAGATAGTATGCCACGACGGGTTATTGGCAGCTCGGGAACGTTTAGTTCGAAAACAAAATCGTCCGTTTCCGCGTCCCATTGTATCCCTAAAGTGCGCTCGATAGGAAGTGGAGAGCCGTCCAAATCTCTTACCCTTTCGGTCTTTTCGTGATACGGGATGACCTTCAGCACTTCTGAAGCGTTCGACATCCATTTAGTTAGATGGAAGCCGTCCTCTTCCAGCAATCTCGTCAGACCCCTGAACTGCTCTAGAGCTGATTCCACATCATCGAATGACCCAAGGTAGTCGTCGACGTAGAAGTTCCTGCTGACGCTTTCTACCACCGTCCGATGTACTAAATCGCCATGTTTGTTCGCTGATTCTCGGAGGGCGTAGTTGGCACAAAATGGTGACGATATGGCTCCGAAGGGGTGGACGGTCATCCTATAATTCACCACTGCGTTGTCCCGGTCGCTCCCTTCCCACCACAGGAAACGCAAAGCATCTCGTTCTCCTACCGGAATCTTCACCTGATGGAACATTTCCCTAATGTCAGCAGACAAAGCCACTTTATCCACTCTGAAACGGCACACAACATCGATCAGTGGAGTGGTCCAGTCAGGCCCCTGTAGTAGGCGATCGTTTAACGACTTGCCCTGGAACTTGGCCGCACAGTCGAAAACCACCCGCAGTTTATTGGGTTTCTTAGGGTTGATAACCGGTTGGTGAGGCAGATACCAGATACCCCTTCTGCTGTCGGTGTTAAAAGGCACCTTTTCAACGTAACCGAGGGTCTCGTTTCGCTTCATCAAATCCGCGTATCGTTCCCACAGATTCTGGTCTCGAATGAAGCGTTCTTTTAGTCGTAGTAATCGTTGGAGAACATAATTTCTGTTGTCAGTCCACGGGTCGTCCGGTGTGCGCCATGGGAGGGGAACCTCGAACTGTTTTTTGAGGCCTCTAGTGCCTTGCCGCACCGTTTGTAGAGCGAAGTGATCCTCTTGAGACAACGTCGGTCTTTCGTCTCCAATGTCATGAAACTCCTTTTCATACAGCCGTTGCAGATGATACTCTATGCGGTCCGTTTCGGCGGATAAGTAATTCACGGAACCGCGTACCCCTACTGGACCGTATAACATCCATCCCAGAACCGTGCGTACGGCATAAGGTGCCTGGCGGTCGCCCACTCTCTGGTCAAGCACCCAATGCGCCTCTGGCACGTCGCAGCCGATGAGGAGATCCACTTCATCATCTTCCCAGTCTACAACGGTTACATCCTGCAGGTGGGGCCACCGAGTCAAGATTGCGTTCACCGACCTTGGTGCTCGCATGGGGAGATCCGCTAACGTGAATGCCTCCGTTGGTTCAATTTCCTCGTTAGTGTCTAGAGAGATGAGTTGCAGCCTTAATCTACCGGCAGTCATTACCTGTGTTCCGCCCACCGTGCTCACTGCTAACGACGTCGCACCTTTAGCCAGTTGGTGTTTGTCGGCAAACCGCTCTTTCACTAAAGTGGTGTCGGATCCACTATCAACGAAAGCCAACGCCTTGACTATCCCAGTCGGAGTCACTACTCCCACGGCCACTACGCCTAAACGTACCGGTTTACTGGCAGATTGTGAAGTTGAACAAATCACGCTGGGTTTGGTACTTGCGTCGGATATGGTTACTCTCGCCTGATGCAGCAGCCGATGGTGTCTGCCCGTGCAGCCCTCGTAACCACATTGATTCCTTGTTCTACAGGCTGCTGCCCGGTGCGTGGTGTTGAGACAGATAAAACATGCTCCTGCCATCCTCGCCATTCCCCACCGTTCGTCTATTGTGGCGTTGCCGAACTTGGGGCATTCTGGTAGGCCATGGCTAGTACCACAGGATCTGCAATTTGGTTTCGCCGTAGCATCTCGTGAAATGACGTGTGTATTGGTCCAAGGCTGGTACTTTGGATGCTCCCGTACAGGGGTTTGGACTTGGCTAGTACCGGGCTTGTTTGCTCGGTTGCTGTCCCGGATGAGTCGGCCGAATCTGCTGTCAGCTATCTTCGTTTGCCTGTCTAAGTATCCAGTCAGGTCTTTGAAGTTGGCTTCTCTGTCGCTTTGGCTTATCCGTTCTGCTTCTTCCGCCCACCGACCCTGTAGTTCGGGAGAGAGGTGACGGACTATGCCTTCCAAAGTGTGCATGGCGTCTAGGTCAGCCCTGTAACCTAAATGGTCGAGGGCTATTGAGCAGTTCTGCATCTTGATCACCAGGTCGGCCATGGTGCAGACGTCGCCCTTGGTTCTCTTTGCCTCTGCCATCACGCCCTCTATTAGGTTACGGGATACTTTGAAAGGTTGGCCAAACAAGTCCCTTAGAATCTTTCTTGCCCTTGTGTAGCCTTGTTCTGGGTCAAGCATGGTGCACCCGTCGATAGCTTCTCTTGCTCGGCCTCGGCAGTAGTGAGTAAGGTAAAGAAGCCTTTGCCCAGGGTCGGTTACTTTATTTTCAACGAACGTCTCGAACTGCTTGACAAACTTGCAGTATTGCTCAGCTCGCCCGTCGAAAACCGTTAACTCCACTCTAGGCAGATCGATCGATGGTGGTTTGTAGTCGGCGACCGGCGTGGGGTTCCCTACCTTATTGCACCCTAACCTATCGGAAGTGTCGAAGTCACTGGTCTCATGCTCTCACTGTTTCTGTGTACACTTCTCTGCTTCCTGCGCCTGTAGTCTAGCCGAAAGTAACTGTTGCTCTAGTTCTAGTATTCTCGGCTTATATAAATCGACATCCTTACGATCAATATTGTTTTCAATAACACATGAACTAGCACTGACAGGACTAGGCGATCTAGCATTAACTAAAGAATCATATGTACCCAAAACCTCCCCAGAGACTTGCCGTATTACTTCCTGTCCGGATTCGACTGCTTTTGATCCTTTTCTTGGCATTTTGCGTGTTTTTCCTCGTTCCAAATAGATCTATTGAGTATTGTTACGAGCGTTTGAGCAATTCGTAGCCAGATTCGCAACGGATCCCGAAATCAAAAGACGATTATCCGTGATATTCTACGATACTAGATTATTACAATAAACAATGACATAAACAATATACAAATCTCAATAATACGATCACAAGGACTCAACAACGAGAAACCGAATAGCAGCGTGTGAGCAGACAGCACGTGCGTCACGCAGGTCCTGAACAAGGATGTGCCAAAGTAGCGCTCTGGGCGCGAACAAACAACAATTGGTCCAGAAAAACAACCAGTTCGTAAAGACAAGTCAATAGTGTATGGAAATGAGTGATGTTTGGAAAAACACTGAATCGCGAGGGAAAAAGGGGGATTTTCCACGACCGGATAATACAACGGCTGTGAGGACCAACAACGATGAGAGCGAACTGGGCCGTAAATCGAACTGGAGCGCATGGATACTGCATTTGTAACCGCTAAAATGTAGGGACGAAAGGGGGGGCATGGAAGATCAGATAGGATAATTAACGGCAGATCACACGGGAACTGTTCGTGAACCACATGGTGTAGCACTTTCTTTGTAACAGATGGAATTTGGAGAAGCAGAGCAACCTGAAAAGCACAGAAAAGATGTATATGGGGGACAAAATATAAAGCAGGAGACGAGAGAACTGGCCAAAGTGAAACGGGTAGTTGGTGAACAACTATATCAATTTATCACAGGTAAAGCACGATGTGGACCTAGGACTAAGGAAACTCCAGGACAAGAAGACCTGAGGTTAAACAGAATAACAAATAATACATATGCCATGAATGGGAAGGGATCAAGGGCAGGGCTCTGAGGGACGCCTACATTGAATGGTGACCATTGAGATCGACAAGCACCCGGACAAGATGGGAAGATCCGATGCTCTAGGAAGCCCCCAGCCAAGGAAAGTATACGACCACAGGTGCCGCTCCTCCTCTGTTTAAAGAGAGGCGGGATAAGCGGGGCGTTACAAAAGCTTTGGCAAAGCCCACGAATGCGACATGAGATATCTTTACATCAATGCAGGCCTGCGCCAAGCTATCCATTACGGTCAGCACACTACCGGCCCCCGATCCACTAGAGAGTAAGCAATGTTAAGCTGGTCCCACGAAACGTTTTCCATGTATATTCTGCAAAAATGTGCATTTAAAGATGCTCTCGAAGACCTTGCAGCTGATTCAGGCGTGAGTAACTAGCCTGCAGCTTGGGGGAGGAAGCCGATCCTCTTTTTCGTAGACGTGGACAGGTACAGCACTCTTCCATAAATTAGGAAAAGTTTCGTTGTCCGTGCGTGGGTAATGGTGGTGTGATGGCGGAGGCGGCCTCCTTAAAATGCAAGGGTGAATGTCCTCCAGTCCTATGGAACTGCGACTTTTTATCCTCCACGAGACACAGTTAAGTTTTATGGCCAGAACACTAACGGTTCTGTTAAAGAATGGCGTGTCTAAGAGCGGGCACCACAGATGTGCTCAAAACTGGCATGAAATGGGATTGAAAACCTCTTCAACCCCAGAAAGTGAGGTGGCTAGGCCGCCATTGAAGAAAGTCAATGCGGACGCCAAGTCACCCGAATGATGTTTGGGGCACAAGTGCTTTTAAAGAACAGAACTAATAATACGCACTCGGTCCGAGATTCTTTTCTGTTGTTTCTTGAAGTGCTCTGAAATCACGAATTTACCAAGGTTTCGTAAACATTTAGAAGCTCCCTCTTGCACAGATGACGCAGCTTGGTGCCTCGTGAACAACTGAGAGTTCTTGTCACGTGGTCTTCTAAAGGATGGCGGTAGGTATGCCCTTCAGCTTGGCACCCCTGGGATCCTAGGAACATGGAGATTTGTCCTCGGAGTTTACTGCTGTGGTGGCTTGTCGCATCCATAAATGTGTACACTGTCCATGGTGTCACTTAGTTCATAACTGATGAAGGGCCTGATGGTTCAGAAGTCCGCTTGCTTGAACGGACGGGCCAGTCCGTATGACGAAGATGGGAATGGCAATTTACTATGTAGTGGAAGGAAGAAACTGCGTAGTTGCTCTTACTTACAGGTTGCATAAGTCTTCGACTGAACTTAAAGATTATCATCTAGGAAGGGGTCCTTTTGACCCTTCCCAAGCCAGTAGTCCAGGCTACGGCATGGGTCCAAAATACCGCAGCAACTGTCCGTTATTGCTTTTCAAATTTTCTTCCAGGCCTGAAGTCATTTCATTCCGCCCCAAGGAATTTTAGCCTCTGGCTGAGGTAGCAGGAAGGGTGAATTCTTCCCTAGGTTTGCAAAAGTTATACTGTGGAAAGTGAATCCACCTGCGACGTGGAAGGAGAATGGAATGCTACACCCAACAGCAAAACAGTGAAGGGAAGGAACTGAAGATTTCCTCTCAAAGAATCCGTAGTGGTCAGTGGGGTATGTCGAGCAGATACAGATGGAGGTGTGGAGTCACTCATTGAAAAAAACCGGCCCACGGCCACGACTTCTTGAGTCATGAGGGTGTAGGGAGCTGCCTGCTTTTCTCACTCAACCAACAAGATGATCTGGTCTGACAAAGGTCTAGATGGCAGCAGCCATGCGGAGCTTGGAGCTTCCTGCTGATTTGAGCTGTTTCTATATATTTTTGGCAGACCGAGACAGTAACTGTGTGAGGAATTTAGAAACATAAGAATTTCAATAGGAAGGGCAGCAACAACCATGTTGATCGAAAAATTCCTCTTCGGCTTCCCGTTATATACTTCCTGACTAATTTTGGACTGCCTTTTCCAACCCTGTTCATGCGGACACCGTTTTGTGGTCTTCAATTAAGCTAGGCTTGGTGCGCTTACTTTTCTTTTTTATGTTTGTGCTTCCTTACTGAGATTACTTTTTCGGACAGTTGGTGCGGTATCGAGTCGCACTGAATGAACGCAGTTTTGCTTTATTCCGGCTCGGTTGACTTTTCTCGCTTACGTCAGCTGAACGCAGACTCTCAGCTCACGTACTCCGATTGTTGGCTACCAAGTTCAGGAAATTGTTCTGTGAGCCTGATTAGGCGCGGAGGACTTGTTCTATTTGTTTGTACTTCAGGACGGGTGCTTACTATTTACTCTTTTTGACCAAATGTTCCCTCTTTACAGAATTTTGTTATATTTTTAATTATTTCTCTGGCTGAATAGTGTCCGAGGCTCACTTTCATAAGTATGATCGTGTTTTACACTTACATTTTCACTCGCTAATGGTACCGTGGAATTTGCAGTGCAATCGTATTCTTGATTTTGGTTCTGCATTTATTTGGGCTACGCGTTGCTTTGAGGCTCCAAGGAGCAATACAGAACGAGTGAAGCTTGTTGTTTGGCGAATCGAGCATTGAGTTATTGGTCAGGCTTCGCCCGGACCGGGATTTGAGACTTTGTTCGTCACAATGGCTTCTGTGTCTGCGGAGGGCTTCTGTCCTATAAGACGATGCCAGCGTAACTGGAGGGTTGGCATATTCTGTGTTGGCGACGGTGTCCTCTGGCTTGAGTACTTGGGTAAGTTATTTTTTGGTGGCAAGGGAGGCGAGGTTCCCACCCAAAAACCACTCTGCTTTCTGACGGGTTGGTAACGTGTGATCCCCACGGTAGGGAGTGGTTTCCATTAAAGGGCTTTCATCCGTTGTCCCTCTTTGGCTGGGCCCTTTTAGCAGACGCCATGAATAAAGGGGGTTGATGTGTTCTCGGAAAATCCACCATTTGTTCAGGTTCCGGATGTGGCTTTGGAAACGCCTCTTCCATGGGCTCCCACGATGTCGTGTATGGGCTTCTTGAAGTCGAGTTTGACTCTGGTCACTGTTTTGGGAGTGCCTCATCTGTTCCCGGACTATTTGAACTGAGTGAGTTCCGGGCCTCCGGAGTCCAGAAGGGATAAGGAACAATTGAGCAAGCTCTATTGTCCGCATTTTAGGAACCAGAACACAAGTAACGCTGTCTCAGCCCGTTAGCTGAGTTTAGTATTTTGCTGCATCGGACTTTGGGGTGAGCCCGTGCGGACACCCACGGTTAGCCATGTTTTCTGGGCCCGAGGTGACAGTTCATAGATCTTCGCAGTTGTTGTCTCTCTCAACAATTTGCCAGCCCCTGAAAAAAAGACAGCTGGCCAACATGATCGGTCAACAAATGTTCTCAAGAGATAGTTTGGTTCGGTTGATTCAGGTTTCGCAGGGGGTGTAATGGCTTCCATGATCTCTCCAGCAGAATGAAGGAAGGCACCACTGCGCAGTGCTGGTCATTGCTTTTCTAACTATAGAGGGTTGAACTTTAAAGGGCATCACACGTCACCAGCCAGGGTCATCCTTTGCGAAGGTTCACTGAAAAACCATGCAGCAAATGGAAATATCAGTTGCGTTACATCCCTGACCTTCCAAGGTGATAATTGTTATCCTTCAAGCGAATATCTCCAAAGCTCACGCAATACCCAGGACCCAATTAAAGGACTGGATGGTCTGTAGCACACGTTTGAGCAATGCGTAGCCAAATGCGTAGCAACGGATCCCGAAATCAAAAGGTGATTATTCGTAATATTCTACGATACTAGGTTATTGAGTGAACAGTGACACCAAAAAGATACAAACCTCAATAATGGGGTCACAAGGACTCAACAAACGGGAAACCGAATCGCGGCGTGCGAGCAAGGAGCACGTGCGTCACGCAGGTCCAGAACAAGGGTATGACAAAGTAGCGCTCTCGGAGCGAGCAAACAACAACTGGTCCATAAAAACAAACAGTTCGTGATGACACGTTAATAGTGTAAGCAAGTGAGTGATGTTAAGAAAAACACTGAATCGCAGAGGCTTTAAAGGGATTTTCCACGACCGCTCGTTACACCGCCCACCGAAATCCTCCCGAATCCTTAGCAGAGTCAAAGGTTTGGTATAAAGGTATTGATTTTTTCCTACCCACCTAGGCCCTGCTCTTAGTGCGCACGCCTAATGCTCGTCGTCAACGTTCTACTCATGGTCGCACCTAATCCGTTGGCCACATAGACGCGGGGCTATTCTACACCCTCCACGAGAGCAACTGACCGATGGCGGGCATGGAGGGGAAACATAGATGCTGTCCTTGGAAAGGCCGTCCTGACCTGGCCGTATGTGCTTGCGTGAGTGTGTGTATGATGTACTCCCCGCTACCTCCACATATGCAAAAGACATTTCGGTAACGTCAACAAAAGCAAATTGCGAACACCATCACAGGTTTGATAGGAGTTGCGTGACATAGCGTGCGTCGGGTATGTGCGCATGTGTCTGGATGTATAATAGAATCACATGTAGCACCACATATCAAAAAGGGACTTTCTGCAACATCAATGAACGACCGTGAGCACTGCAACGAGTTTGACGGGGACTGCGTGGCATAAAAGAGTAAAATGTAGGCGTGTGTCTGCATGACTTAATCTCCACCACTTCTATATATGCAAAAGACATTCGGTAACGTCAACAAAAACAAACGACGAACACTGTCACATGCTTGATAGGGGTTGCTGAGTGTGGAGTGCATCGGGTATGTGTGTGTGTGTCTGGATGCACAATGGAATCGCATTTATCACCAATTATTGGAAAAAAACCTTCTGTAATGTCATCCAAAGACTGTGAGAACTGTAACGTGTTTAACGGAGACCATGTGGTATAACGAGTACAATGTAGGTGAGTGTGCGTCGGGGTGTGTAATGGTGCAATACGTCAGTGTGTCGTGATTGCTTCCATATATGGGTATTTCTTTACACACCTCGAAGACTAGTGCGAAATAGTCTACTGGGCCTCAGCGTTATCGGCTTCTCCGCCTTCACTCTCGAGTAGGCTAATACTGCGTGTGTCACGAATTAGCGCTCCCTTAGCTGTTCTCACCTTCACCATTCTTATCATTCCGTCAGTGCTTTCGATGGTTTCCATAACTACTGCCAAGGACCAGGTGCTGAAATGTGCGCGTCCGTCTGCGACCATCACCACATCCCCAACCATGAATGGTCATGTTTTCACCAGCCACTTTTGTCGAGTCTGCAGAGCCGGTAGGTACTCCAGCCGCCAGCGACTCCAGATAACCTTGGCAAGATCGTTCGCCCGCTTCCATCCGTGGAGGTAACTCTAACGAAGGTTGGCCAACCCTTGGAAACCTTCGTTCGACCTTAACGCCAATAAATCTTTCGGAGTGAGCGCCAGGTGGGTGGGGTCGCCGTTCATTACTGGAACCAGGGGACGATTGTTCAGAATTCTCTCTACCTCAGTCATGACGGTGTTCAGCGTCTCGTCGTCGGGCGGCTGCTGCTCCATGATTGACAGCAATATCCGTCTGGCGGACCGGATCATGCGTTCCCATACGCCGCCTCGGTGGCTGGCCTGTGGGGGGTTGAAATGCCATCGTATGCCGTAGGCTACAACTCGATCCTTCAGTCCGTCCCTGTTCATGTTCTTGCGCCAACGCTGCAATTCCCGTTAAGCGCCCACAAAGTTCGATCCATTATCTGAGTAAACATTAGCCAGTACGCCTCTTCGGTTGATAAATCTCTGCAAGGCCCGTAGGAAAGAATCGGTCGTCATCGAATGTGCGACTTCTAGGTGTGCCGCGCGTGACTTCATGCACGTCATGATATACCCATATTGCTTTTCTAATCTCTTCCCACACATGATCCACGAGGGCCCGTAATAGTCCAACCCGGTGTTGCTGAACGGCCACAAGCCCGCATTTAACCTGCATTCTGGTAGCGGGGCCATGTGTTATTTGCCCGCCGCGGCATTGGGTCTCTTACACTGTACACAACGTCGGGTTACGCGTTTTACAGTCGTTCTTCCTCTCAGCAACAAAAGGCGCTTTCGGATGACACTCGTCACGTGACCCTCCCCGGCACGTCCCTCCACGGCTTAGAGGTGTCGGATCACTAGCTCTACTACCGGTTGTCTCGCCGGCAGCAGTAAAGGATACATGGTGTCGAAGCTCAGGTGGGCGTTGGCCAGCCTACTATCCACCTGCAGCAGTCCATCAATGAGTTTGGGGTTTAAACGCTTCAATTCGCCTCTTAAAGATGATATTTTTTTGTTGATGGGTCCCATTTCTTCCGCCCTCTTCAGCTCCCGGGCGAAAGCTCCGCCTTGTATCATTCCGAAATTATCGTATTCTGCAGCTTGTGGCTCATTGGGATGTATCAAGCTGACCCGTATCCGGCCTGAGGGGCGTAGCCCTTTCATGACTAGTAAATTTATCTTGAACCTGGCTAACGAAACTAACGCACGAAGTGTCTTCACCCGGGAATAAAACCTGACCAAACGCGATAGAACGGATGTCGCTTTAACTACGTTGACTGCTAGCACTAGGCCTTTGATCTCCAGTTCGGCCTCCGTAGAGGGTTTTAATTCGAACGCGGGTCAGTCCTGTTTAGGCACTTGCAGAAGAGTTTGGCCCTCTCGTCCACGTGTCCAGTTGCCTGAAGTTGTTCGCGCCTCGAGAGCACAGATCGGCTGGATTATCGCCAGATCTGACATGACTCCACTGGTTCATGGCTGATTCATCGTGGATAATCGTGAGTCGGTTAGCAATGAAAGTACTAAACCGGCTCCGGAGGTTGGTAATGTAGTAAAGTACTACCGTTGAGTCCGTCCAAAGGCTAGCTGACCGAATGTAGAAGTCGAAACATCTCTTCACCCCCTGTACTGCCCCGACTGCTAACACGGCTGCGCTGAGTTCAAGGCGTGGGATCGAGACGGACTTCAGTGGAGCCACGCGGGCTCTAGCGAACAGGATCCTCGTAGTATATTGTCCATCTCCTGTGCGCCATCGTCCGTACAACACAGCCCCATAACCCACTTCGGATGCATCGGAAGATGCACGTAGTTCTCTCGTCCGCGTTGTGTGGCCAGGGGTCAAACATCGTGGAATCCTTGTGTTCCCTAATTCTTCAAATTGTTTAAAAATTCTTCCCAGTCCAGCCGGTTCTCTCGGTCCAGTGACTGGTCCCAATCAACTTTCCTACGGCAAAGTCGCTGCAGCAAGATCTTTCCGGGTAGCAGCCAAAGAGAGACGAAACCAAGCGGGTCGTACAGACTAGAGACAGCGGGTAGTATGCCTCGATGGGTTACAGACAACTCGGGAACGTTTAGCTCAAAGACATAGTCGTCCGTTTCCGCGTCCCATTGTATTCCTAAAGCGTGTTCGATAGGAAGTGGAGAGCCGTCAATATCTCTTACCCTTTCGGCCTTCTCGTGGTGCGGAATGACCTCGAGCACTTCTTGAGAGCTCGACATCCATTTTGTTAGATGGAAGCCGCCCTCGTCTAGCAATCTTGTCAGGACTCTGAACTGAGCTAGAGCCGATCCTACATCATCGAATGACCCAAGATGGTCGTCAACGTGGAACTTCCTGTTGACGCTATCTGCCACCGATCGATAGACTAGATCTCCGTGTTTGTTCGCAGCTTCCCGAAGGGCTTGGTTCGAACCCAACGGTGACGATATGGCTCCGAAGGGGTGGACGGTCATCCTATAATTTGCCACTGTATTGTCCCGGTCGTTCTCTTCCCACCACAACAAACGCAACGCATCTCGTTCTCCTACCGGAATCTTCACCTGAT
The DNA here is from genome assembly GCA_948099385.1 of Fasciola hepatica. Lineage (NCBI taxonomy): Eukaryota > Metazoa > Platyhelminthes > Trematoda > Plagiorchiida > Fasciolidae > Fasciola > Fasciola hepatica. Next base: position 14,750,347 of record CANUEZ040000019.1, read on the forward strand.
GAAACATTACTCTAATGTCGGCAGACAAAGCCACTTTATCCACTCTGAAACGGCACAAAACGTCGATCAGTGGTGTGGTCCAGTCAGGTCCTTGTAGTAAGCGATCGTTTAACGACTTGCCCTGGAACTTGGCCGCACAGTCGAAAACCACCCGCATTTTTTCGGGTTTCTTGGGGCTGATAACTAGGTGATGAGGTAGATACCAGATACCCTTTTTGTCGTCGGTGTTGGTAGGCACCTTTTCAACGTAGCCGAGAGCTTCGCTTCGCTTCATCAACTCTGCGTATCGTTCCCACAGACCCTGGTCTCGAATGAAGCTTTCTTTCAGTCGTAGTAGACTTTGGAGAGCATAGTTTCGGTTATCAGTCCACGGGTCAACAGATGTGCGCCGTGGGAGTGGAACCTCGAGCTGCTTTTAAAGCCTCTAGTGCCTTGTCGCACCGTTTGTAAAGCTAAGTAATCCTCTTGAGACAACGGTGGTCCTTCGTCTCCAATGTCATGAAACTCCTTTTCATACAGCCGCTGCAGGTGATATTCTATACGGTCCGTTTCGGCAAACAGATAATTCATGGAACCACGTACCCCTACTTGACCGTATAACATCCATCACAGAGCCGTGCGTACGGCATAATGGGCCTGGCGGTCGTCCACTCTCAGGTCAAGTACCCACTGCGTCCCTGGTACGTCAGAGCCCATGAGGAGATCCGCTGCATTGTCTTCCCGGTCTACAGCGGTTCCATCCTGCAGGTGGGGCCACCGAGTCAAGATTGCGTTCACCGACCTTGGTGCTCGCATGGGGAGATCAGCTAACGTGAATGCCTCCGTTGGTTAGATTTGCTCGTTACTGTCTAAAGAGATGAGTTGCAATCTCAACCGGCCGGAAGTCATTATTTGGGTTCCGCCCACCTTGCTCACTGCTAACGACGTCGAACCTTTGGCGAGCCCGTGTTTTTTGGCAAACCGCTCTTTCACTACGGTAGTGTCGGATCCACTGTCGACGAAAGCCAACTCTTTGGCCACCCCGGTTTGGGTAACTACTCCCACAGCAACTACGCCTAAGCGTACCGGTTTACTGGCAGACCGCGACGTTGAACAAATCACTCTGGGATTGGTACGCGCCTCCGGTAAAGTTTCCCTCGCCTGGTGCAGCAATCGATGGTGTTTGCCCGTGCAGCCCTCGCAACCCCACCGGTTCTTTGTCCTACAAGCTTCCGCCCGGTGCGTGGTGTTGAGACCAATAAAACACGATCCTGCCGTCCTCGCCATTCCCCGCCGTTCGTCTATTGTGGCTTTGCCGAACTTCGGGCATTCCGGTAGTCGATGTCTAGCACCACAGGACCTGCAGCTTGGTTGCGCAGTGGCATCGCGTGAAATGACGTATGCATTGGTCCAAGGTTGGTATTTCGGCTGTTCCCGAGCAGTGGTTTGAGCCTGGCTAGTACTGGGCTTGTTTGCCCGGTTGCTGTCCCGGATAAGTCGGCCGAACCTGTTTTCGGCTACCCTGGTTTGCCTGTTCAAGTATTCGGTCAGGTCTTCGAAGTTAGCCTCCCTGTCGCTTCGGCTTATCCGCTCTGCTTCTTTCGCCCACCGACTCTGTAGTTCGGGGGGGAGGTGACGGACTACGTTCTCCAAAGTGTGCATTGCATCTAAGTCGGCCCTGTAACCTAAATGGTCGAGGGCTATTGAGCAGTTTCGCGTCTTATTCACCAGGTCAGCTATTGAGTAGACGTCGCCCTTGGTGCTCTTTGCCTCTACCATCACGCCCTCTATTAGGTTACGGGATACTTCGAACGGTTGGCCAAACAAGTCCCTTAGAATCTTCCTTGCTCGGGTGTAACCCTGTTCCGGGTCGAGCATGGTACACCCGTCGATAGCTTCTCTGGCTCGGCCTCGACAATAGTGAGTCAGATGTAGATGCCTTTGCTCGGGGTCGGCTACCTTATTTTTGACGAACTTATCGAACTGCTTGACAACCTTGCAGTAGTGTTCTGATAGCCCGTCGAAAACCGTTAGTTCCACTCTTGGCAAATCGATCGATGGTGTTTTGTAGTCGGCGACCGGCTTGGGGCTCCCTATCTTATTGCACCCTGATCTATCGAAAGTGTCGCAGTCGCTGGTCTCTGGCTCACGCTCTTTATGTCTACACTTCTGTTCTGCTTCGTAAGCCTGTTGTCTAGCCGATAACAGTTGTTGTTCTGGGTCTAATATTCTCAGTCTATATAGATCAACATCCTTACAATCCATATTGCCCTCAGTAACACATGAACTAGCACTGACAGGACTAGGCGATCCGACGTTAACTAAAGAATCAAAGGTACCAAAAACCTCTCCAGTGCTTTGCCGTACCACTTCCTGTCCAGATTCCAATGTCTTCGATCTTTTTCTCGGCATCTTGCGTATTTTTCTCGTTCCAAGTCGATCTACTGAGCATTGTTACACACGTTTGAGCAATGCGTAGCCAAATGCGTAGCAACGGATCCCGAAATCAAAAGGTGATTATTCGTAATATTCTACGATACTAGGTTATTGAGTGAACAGTGACACCAAAAAGATACAAACCTCAATAATGGGGTCACAAGGACTCAACAAACGGGAAACCGAATCGCGGCGTGCGAGCAAGGAGCACGTGCGTCACGCAGGTCCAGAACAAGGGTATGACAAAGTAGCGCTCTCGGAGCGAGCAAACAACAACTGGTCCATAAAAACAAACAGTTCGTGATGACACGTTAATAGTGTAGGCAAGTGAGTGATGTTAAGAAAAACACTGAATCGCAGAGGCTTTAAAGGGATTTTCCACGACCGCTCGTTACACGGTCTACCGGGCCCATCTTTCCACCACGTGCACCGCTTCAACCGTCCACTACCCCGTTATAAAATGTGATCAGGTTATCACTTCAGCTTGAACTTCCCTCAGCTTCTTCTCGGGCTTCCTTGATTGGAAGTATGAGGACATCTGAAACGAAATGTCAGGCATCAAACTACAAAACCCTCCACTGCCCCAAACGTTCCTTGAGGGCTCCCCGAAGTCTCGTTTTCCCCAAAGAGAAAAATCTGAGATCATGGGGTACCAGTCCGTACCTTTCGTACTTCTTCCCTCTACCCGTTCGCTAGGAAGACTTCGAAATTTCTTCCGTCAGGAAGAGTCGTTTTTGCAGAAGTGAGCCCAAGCTTGCTTGTGGCCTAACAGAAGTCCCTCAACATCAGGCAGCCTTGCCCCCCAAAATTTTGGCTTCCTGTACAACAGAGCTGACCTCAGTCGGAAGAGCCCACCACAAGGATTTCGTGCGGCAGACCTGCACGGATCCGACCACGTAAAAAACAAGTAGAGTAGTTTGTTTGTGGCTTCTGGCCGGTTGATCAAAGGATACAGTGCTAAAGAAAACTTTGTCCTTCGTTGTACACGATCTTGCTGGGAAGCTCATCAACTGCCTCACCGATTGACACCAGTTGTCATTATCTGACTTTGACGATTGAAACGTGGCTGTCGCTTATTGACGCCGTCTTACTTTCCACTTCGCTTCTTGGACTGTTTGACCAAACGAATCATCGTTGAGGTTGGCCTTCATGTGTTTATAAACTGTGAGTTGTGCAGTACCTTGCCATAAATTATTTGGTGATTCCTTGCTCTACGACGGTCCCTTGACAATCGGTTACATACTCGGGTTGGACAAGATTTTGAAGGCGAGTGTTGTATTGTCGTGCTTGCCAACGAGACCTCCGGGACTGGGCCACGCGTGAATCAATCTTAGTTTTACAACCAGAAATCAACATTCCTTACAAACCCAGTTTGCAATTTTTTCTGGAATGAATTCCACTGTGTCACTTAAACCTCAAGCTTGGGTGAGGCTGTCTCAATTTTCATACATCTGCTTGCCGGGTAGTCCTAAAACGAGAGAACATTGACTCCGTGTGCAGCTAGACAGCTGCTTGCCACCACAACCTAGAAATGTCGGTCTCTCCACACTCCTGAAGCCCACTTTGTGACTCCCCTAATAATGTAAAACAGCATTCTGTTGTCGTATGTTTCCGTGGCTGTTTGTGTGCTGTGCTGGGTCAAATCCCCTAGACTGGCACGGCCCTTGCATTTCGAGCAAGAAGGACAATGTGAATCTTTGCTATCAGCCGAGTTCTAAGGTTGAAGTAGATGACATCGAAGGGAACATTGATCAGTGTGTGCATAAGATGCAGCTAGAAAAGAAAGGGTTCAGGTTGCGCAAGAAACGGTTAGAATTTGGAGAATACTCAGCTCTTTCTCAAATGACTCCATCTGATAATAGGTATTTTAAGCGTGCCAAAAGACCCAGGAAACTAGCCCTCAGTCAGCGGAAGCCGTACATGGGGCGAAGCGTTCTTTGAGGTCGCTGGATTTGGGAGTTACCCTACCACTGATTGAAGTTGACTATTTTGCTGGGTTTCGAAATGATCCCATAACTGTGTTCGCAGTTTTACCGGTGATATAGCTGGAAGGCTGACCTACAATAGAGAGGAATTATCTTGTTTATTACGTGACTGCATGTGTCATACTAAAGAAGCGATCAAGCCTTGCTGTCTTTTGCCAAGAGAAGAGAGATTTAAAAAGTTATCGAGTATCCTCGAACGGAAATTTGTCCTATTTCGTGACCCCGTTTGAGCTCTAATTAGTGGCATATATGATAAGCCAAAATGAAGCTTTGGAAACATTGGACGTCTCAGTCATCCAGCTAGGAAATGGAAGCACGTTTAGTTGATACAACCCATTTGAATAATGCAGCCAAGCTAAATGACGCAGACAACATATGTGGCCAGGGGTAGTTCACACGGCTTAGTAGATGGTTCTGTTAAGAGTGTGACAGTTACCTGACAGATGATAGATAGACCTCGACGAAGAATTCAACTATCTCTCTATTGTAGGCTATTAGAGATAACAGGGAACAGTAAAGTGAAACGGGAAATACAAACTGACATTTGGGAAAAGGAATAACACTGTTTAACGGTAGAGTGCCTAGGATCTCGGATTTGGTAAGATGGACGGAGTAGTTTCTTCACTCCTTTTGGAATGTGAAGTGACGAACTCAAGTTAGCATCAATATTGATCCCTTAGTATCTGAAGAAACCCAATTTATCCCATGGTTCTGTGGAAATGACCGGCGTATCACAAGGATAGGCCGATCAAGAGAGGGTCAATAAGCATTCAAAGCATTTGGAAAAATTTAAAGTTCAACCGGCTCGAACAGATGAGTCTTAAATATGGAAGGGATTGCTGAAAAAGTCGTCGAGGTCCTAGTTTGCAGAAAAAGCTTGACGAAGAGCCACGTCATCGGCATATATAAATAAAGTGGTCGGAAAACTGTGTGAAGGATCATCGACGTGGGTGGAAAATGAGTAGGGGCAGAAGCAGATCACTGAAGCACCAGTGGATAATTCACCAGATGTTTTATTGTTTTAAAGCCTAGTTGTGTGCACCGAGCTCTGTTGGTATAATAATTAGACAACCATGCTATGAGGAGTGTGGGACAGCCGGAATCTTTCAGCCTACTGAGAAGGAATGACCGTGAAGCAGAAATAAAAGTGGCTGATTAGTCTAGAAGAGCACACCTCATGGACTTCGCCGATCCATCCAAGAATTTGGTCATATGGTAGACTAAGGAGGCCATAGCATCCGCAATGGACCTGCTTACTTGGCAGACGAACTGCGAGGGGTTGCCAAGAGAGTCTTCTGTAGAGATCAGAGGTTAAGAGGTGGCATGCTCTGTAAGTAAGAGACCAAGTGAAGCGAGGTCAATAGGCCGGAAAAGCTTAGGCGTGACACCATAATTACTATTTAATGTATAGAGATAGTAGTGACTGGTCTCCAGCAGTCTGAAGTGGAATACGAGTAATAAGATTTGTTTTTGGAGGGAACTAAAACCACCAGTTGGGGCCATGGCGCCATGCCTCGTAATTGATGACCAAAGCCCCACATGAAAAATCCTCATTTTAACACCCAGTGTTTTTCTCCCTTTTAATGTTTGCCGTCCTCGACCACAACTGGTGAACTGACCAGACTGTTATCTTCCTATTTTCTCATTCTTCTTCCAGACCATACCCTCTACTACGGTTTTATTCCTGGTTCCCAAACGGACACCCTCTCCTCATCCACCGCCTACCTGTTATCGCTCTAAATCTCTACTATCATCCAAATACCCTAGAAAGCTACCAGTCTCCGTCTAGGGACCCTTAGTGGACCGGTCCACTAATCAAACGATAACTAATTGTTCGGATAACAAAATGTTCATTTTCTTGCTTCCATAAAAACGATAATCACAACCCACAGCTGGAACACTCTCCAGACTGCCGCACTCTTGATCTCTTCCAGATTGCATTGGTTACTTGGGTAGCCATTGGCCAAATCGACGTTTATTCCGGATTACCGTAAAGACTGGACGATTTGATCAATGGTTTAAACCTATACTCTCGCCTGCTGACGGTACATGGGGCACCCTACATGGATTAACAAAACCTCATGAAAGTCTCACCGGATCGCAGAGGTGATTCCTGACATCAGCCATCAACACATCTGCTCAACGTCTATTCACAAATAATCCAACCCAACAGTTCAATTCTTCCCGCGTTGCAGTACGAAACCAATGACCGGAACCCAGCCTTCGCAGCTGTCAACTTCGTCAAACCAGCCCTTTTTTACCTGTTTCCCTCAACGTTCTACCTGCCACCACCTGCAAACAAGGTCTTTACGGAACAGAATACCAGCCAACTGCAGCCAACCATAATTTGGTTAACAATTTTCTATCACATACAAAAAAAATTTACACTCTTCCAACTTCTGTCTAGCCGAACCATTGACGTTTGTCTCCACTAATCCGTTTCATTGACGGCTTTTCTTTAAAAGTTCGTTATACGTCCATACACCATTCATGCTCTTCAAAAGTTCACTGAAGTCCCCGCGAAGCTTTTTGCCTTCATTTGAATTTCCATATGACACTGTAATCACCTGCACAAAGGGTCCGTTTTATTATCATCATTGACTCACTTGCCTTTATTTCACATGCTTCCTCCACAATTAGTTACTCAATGCGGGATCAGTTTCCAATATTCCGCTGGTATCTCTGACTGCACGTTGGGAGCCCCATGATTGATTTACTTCTAACAATGTTCTTTGGCATTTCTTCCGCCCGGTTACTCGTTAGTGACCGTCCAATTGTCGCTTATATCATCAATCTCACGACTGCCCAGCTATCCACACTGCCCCCAGCGATTTCGAAACCAATTCGGAATTCCCGCCTCAACCATTACCACTTTTGTTCACTCGAACACTACATGACTTTGCTGGTGTATTTCGGTTGCTGTGTGATTTATAAATTTAGAATTTGTGAATACCTCACATTGACATATACTGCTGTGTACTCTGATCTTCCCTTGTGTATGTGTATTGACCACGGTCAAGAAATATACTATACTATACTAACACGTTAAGTTATTTCGGAGGTACGAAGAAGCTTAAATACTTCCCCCGTAGAAAAAGATGCAATGTGCGCGCTGTCTTTTGGAATGAGTGAGATCGGCTAGTCTTTTGAAGGAGGATGACTGCACTGTTGATATCGTCAACATAAGCAGCATTTTTCACTTGTTTCGTTTTCTTTCCACACAGAAAACGAATGCTTTGGCATAGGCGGTTGCTGTTATGGCTACTGAGGAGTGGTCTGGCGTAGAATGAGACGATGCGTTTAATTTCCCTCCTTGTCAAACAAGTGATGTGTCCTGCTTCAGAATTATCCAGGACGTTGTAAAAATATTTCCTCCGTCTTCTTAAGGATTGCAGCCTCGGAGAAGTGGAGCGGCAGTTACAGAGAAACAGGGTTTCTAAGGAACTGCAAATACCAAAAATTAAACTTATCGTCTCTACGAAGAGTGTGACAATGCTATTAGGCGACTATCTGGAAGAAAATCAGGAGGATGCATGATAAACGAATTTCTGTGAAGTGCTATCGCGCGAAAACTTTCGGAGAGAGGTTTTGATTTGGCTGGTTTGCCTGAAACGGTGTGAAGCAGACCGGAATTATATCTTAGACCATAGAAGAAGCAGACATTGATCACTGGTTGAGACAGGTGCTCACAGCTTTAGGGGGAATAATTCAAGATGACTGGTGATAATTCTGCCTAGAACAGAGCTGCCTCTGGTTACAGAAACACAAAGGCCGGCTGAGTTAAATGCAGTGGGGGTTGGATGGAAGCATGAATAAAACCGCCCACTGTGACGTGCACAGTCTCATCTAACAGGGAAATAGCTAAGGTAAAAAAGAGTCATAGAAAAACGTAATAGCTTTCTGTGCGAAAAAAGCATCCATAGGTAAGTTTGTCACTACGGTGCTCCCGTGGAGAGAAAATTTAGGAGGGCGCAGCACAACAGAACAATCAATACTTTTCACTGAGTATAAATGAGCTACTTCAGACCTGTCTCACCTGTTGGAGCTGACGTGATGGCCACCCCGCCTCTAGCCTTCTTCTTGGTAAAGACCCTGATCTTCCGGGACAGTCTGAAGCAATTTTTTGACACTAGAGAATCAGCGTCGTTTGGGTTTGTCTACGATTCTTGTAAACCAACCCCACAAGTGTGAATATGAATGCGGGAACAAAGAACCAGGGTTACTTCCGACTTTTTCGCTGGCAAAGGATGTGCTTTGGTACTGAGCAAGATGAAACGGACATCTTTTCTGAGGGGAGCAGTCAAGAACGGCCTGCCAGCCATCACGGATGCGTTTTTTGGGTCGAAGGGGTATTACTTGGTGTGAATGATCGGTTAAGCCAGAATGACTATAAGGTGCAATACTCTATTTGAAAAGAGGTATCTAAGGCCGCGTGTGGCGGCTTGGGTAGATTCCTTTATTTGGGTGAAACGGTGGCCAAAGTAGAAATGTTGTGCAGCCATTCAAAGGGTAATGACTAACTCCTCCCAGATTGCCCCAAAGATCACTGTTGGTCGTGTGCAAAAAGGTTTTCACCCATAGTGAGTAGCTGGAAACCAGTTTTTGTATAAGAACCCACAACTGACGCTTCCACGCTTGAAAGCCAATCAATTGCCTGTTACCTCTCGATTGGCGATCCCCGTGACAAACCTGGATGTGGGCGTCATCACAACGGCTCATTACGTAGGGACAGTCCCGTCGGGATCCGATCAGACGAAACAGATAGACTGTAGATCCACGACCGTGAATGCAAACGAACTCCCCCTCGGCCGAGCCCCTGAAAGTTGAGTGGTCCCCAAAGGCCACCACAGTTTTATCCCTTTTTGATAAAGGGTCAGATGACACTCTTATCAGCCAGGTTGTGGCAAATGCTTTCGGTTTAGATGATCGGGAAGGTGAAATTGCTTCTTGGGATCTGCATTGCGCGTAGAATCAGCGTATATTCTGTCTGTCAGCGGATATGCTGAGGAGAGGTTTTTGATGGAAACCAATGTGACTTACGTAATCGATAACCCTCCGGCAGCATACCCCGAGGGTTATGACGTGAATGCTTCCACCTACTGGCCACATCGGGTGATTCGGCTTATAAAACCTGTTCGGAAAATGCGTTGGAAACCCAATTGGTTGTACCGGGCTCTAGGCTCACTGGACCACCCATCAAACAATTACAAGGAAACAACCCTCTGGGGCGAAATCACCCCTGGTTGGCTGGTAAGTGGGTCCTCACCAAAACCAGTTTCGGCTGAAGCAGAAGTCAGCCGTTTGAAATTAGTTGACTTCAACCAGCAGATCTAAGATCTGTCTGAATTAGAGCATCCGGAGGAAGAGCTCCGATAAAAAGAGTAGACTTTTCCGGGGATATGCAGTCCAGGCATATCGTGGAGAAGATTAGACGGTTAGTCGACGGCCACCACGAAGTGGGTTTGCGGCGGCAAAAATTCTAGGCCTGCCTTTCGTGTCCGTTTTTGAGCCGAGCAGCTACCTGTATCATTAACGAGATACCTTCATTTTCGGCAGGAGCAACCCAGGAATATGGACAAGCTATTGAGCATCATGAACCCAGGGGTAGCTGATAGGAAGCCGCAAACGAGAGGCAGTGGTACTTGCCGCGCTATTTTGTGGTAAACCCTGATGAGTCTGGCAAGATGGTTATATGCTTTGATCGCGCAGCTGAATAGAGAGAAAGGTCCTTGAATGGAACATTGGTAAGTGGAGCAGACTTAAGTAACGGCAATAAGAGGTACTCACGCGGTTCCGAAAGTAACCCGTGGCGTTGCATGCTGATATAGCAGGGAAACACCCCGTCAGCCTTGTTCGCTCGAAAGGCTTTTGATTTTTACGCACGAGAGTGACAGAGGTGTTTGCTCACTGGACTCTCCGAACATCAATATCCAATCCCCGCTCCAAGTTTCAACTATAAAAACTTATATGTATCTCGAAGTCGACTACAACCTCCATTGTAGCCTCGACTTTCATCCCACTGGTTAAGGCAGCAATCCAAAGCACATGACGACAAACATCTGCCTTACTTAAGTCCAAAAACACAAAAAGAACTTAGGGGAAACCGTTCATCTCCGTTTATAATTTTCTATCTTTCCTGATCTTTGTAGAAAGACGGCTTCCTTGATGTCCTAGCATCTAGACCATGCCCAAGTTTAAAACCCTACCTAAAGGCAAACAACACCCTACACCAACGAGCAGCATTGGACAAGTAAATACTTCAAGGCTACGCCCTGTGTTCATCAGTTATTCCCCTGTTTTCTCTGTCCACCCCCAAGTGGGCTGATAGCATTCTGAGCTTTCCACTTACTCACGCCGATCAGGCCTTCTCTTCTCCTCTATGATATCCCACCTATGCCGGTCAAATGCTCAAACGTTTGTCATACTCCCCAGCCGCAAGGTCCTCTAGACTGACGCTTTCTCTATTCATCTGTTTCAGATCCTGCGGGATACTGTTTTATCTAACACAACTCCCGGGTATGAACGGGGAGGACAGCGCGGGTTCGTATGCTGGCTGATTCTACTAAGTCATTCTTCGTATTCAATGGCCAGGGAGTACAATCTGACTTGTGTCGGCCGTGGCTTTACTGGAGCCCTTTATCTGCTGGATGACATGATCGTCCTCTAACCGACAGGCATGAAACCTCTTCTGGCCGATTCCTATTGGACTGGCTGAAGTTTCAGTCCGAGCCCATGCAGCCTCAGGTCACACACCAACTCTTGGTGCACTGGCGGCCAATGTCCATCGTTTTCAACCGAAGTGGTTCGCCTGTTTCCGCTGTCCGCTCCGCCCAGTGATTGATAGTTATTCTGCTACGATAACATATCCCGCCAGATGACCATTCTCACAAGGTAATAATAGTTACTGTAACCTTCACCCCCTGGTATATCATGCGTGGTCGGAACCCAATTTTACCGGTTTTGGGTGACCAACAATATAGCAGACATGAGATCAAACAACAGAGAGGTTAAACCCGTGGTAGGAATGGTGGTTGGTTTGACAAATTTAAAGTAACCAGTTGTCAGAGACTGCAATAAACACCATAGAGTAATTGGTCTGCAGCATGGGGGGAGGTAAGAAAAGCCGAGCCAATGCTCTTAGCCATTTAGTGTATCGGGTTTCCACAGTGGATTATACAACCAAGAGATCAGTCTAATCGTTTATCGCACGCGGGGAGATATAACTGCGTGACATGAGAAGTGGTACTTGCAGTTGAAAATTTTATTCGGCCGAAATGATACTGTTATTCTAATTTTAGCCCTAGCTTCTAACATGGTGATTGTTCTATTGTTCAAGTTAGGTAGTTGGTGAGAAGCAGGAATCAGTGAACCACAGCTATCAATGGGCTGCTATTGTTACAAGGGGACAAGGTCCACTAAATGCTTCCAGATTCACAAAACCAACGTGAATAAACCTGAAAGCACCAAGAGCTGATTGGTGATAAATACTGTATCAGTGCATGATATGCTGTTGAGCGAATACTACTTAAGTCGTTATTTTACTCGGATTTTCCATACAGGAGCTTCACTATCTAACAACGGTTTAACAGCAGTAAACGATTCCATAACGGTTGGTATATCCCAAACGGTAAGGTGCTATACGTCCGCAGGTTTGTGCGATCACTTCGCGCAAAAACGAACCATTTTTGAAGTTTATATTAGTAAAACTCGGTATTGGTCATTGCCATCATCATCATCATCTCAAGCGGACAGTCTTCTGCTTTTTTGCCTGATGTCAAAATCCAAATACTGCTATCGTTTCCCGTAGCACATATAGAAATTTTACCCTACCGGAGTGGACCCATTCCCGTGGAACACACTGTACACTCAGCCAATCTCAACTGCGCTGGGTGTGTTCAGAGCTTTCGCCCTGTCCGGTGCACTTCCGGTGTTCGGAAAGTCTGCAAGTTGTGCGGGCGTAACTTTGATGTCGGATCACGCCTTACGTGTTCGCCGCACGAGGAAAGCTGCCGGTGAGGTGTCCGGCCCACGGTCAACCGCACCAATTGGCACCGATTGTAGCTCTCTAATTCCATTTTTTCTCTATACACCGTTCGTGACACGCTCCTTTAGTTAATGCTGGCATTGTCTTCATCGATTTCTATCTTGGTCGTATTTGATGCGTGTTGATATCTCCACGACCACTTACTTATTCTGTGTCCGGCAAGATACATTGTTCCACTTATGGCAATCGTATTTCTCACAGTTTTCGCTTCCGGATATCCTTTTCAATGACGAGCGACACTTTCGAATTCATATCTAATCTTTTATTCCGCTCCTGAGTACTTTCTGTTTAGAATCCCTTCTAAACTTACTGACGCACAGTATTTACCAGTTTCTTTCGGATGCATTTCAGTTTACATTCTCAAAGTGAGACAATGTTTCTACATTGGTACAGTGTTCGTTACCAATTCTGCTGTCATTTCCCTTTGCCACAATACAAACCAGGATCAAAGCCACCCTTCGAAAATCAACGCCGTAGGCTTTCATCTGTCCCAAGCTTGTTTGGTGAATGTTTGCTCCCCCCACCAGCTCAACTGATCATCTGCAGCGAGAAATTTCATTGCATCATCCTGGTCTTATGAAGGAGGTGCAAAAATGATGGCTGATGTATACTTAGGCTTACTGGAAAAGTAATTAGTTACAAAGCTGGGAGAAGGGTTAGAATTACCAAGGTATGCAAGGGAAAAATAATAAATATGGGAAAGACTGGTGTCACCCAGAGAGAGGTGAGACCATTTCCAGGATGAGTGAAAAGTATCACCAGCGATGGGAAATCGGAGATGATGAGGGAAGGATGGTCCCACGGTGGGAAGGAACAGTTACTGAAAGGCATACCGTGTCAAGAAGGAGGAAAATAACTTCAGATGTGTTTTAACGTTTGCCTGGGTACACGCTTGGTTACACCGATAAAATGGCGAGTATTTTATTTTATTGGGCCTTCAGCGGTTTCTCTGCTTCCGTATTCGGCGTTTTGAGCAACTGCTTACTGTGATTTATGTTCGCATATCCGCCATGGTAAGAAGCCTCGGGAAAGAGGAGGACCCCTTCAGATCTGGCCACTCGGAATTGAACTAGGCGCCCTTGCACCGTGGTTGGCATGGCTTTGACATGGGAAGTGTCATGCCCTGGGAAGTTCCCTGTAAACCCCAGCGAAAATTGTAGGAAATATCGGGACTTCTTGTTGGAGAAACCTGGTAACTAGATGGCATTCGCGGCAGTCAGCAATAGGCGCGGTTGCAGATAGGCGAGGTGGAAGATAAGTTTTCTGCAAGATTTATCGCGGCTTAGCGACGCGGTTTTCGGGCGGTTCTAAAATTGAAGCTGAAGTTAGCCCCTACAGGGGATTCTTTCCACCGTAAAAATCCCGTGGTCCACCAGTAAGGTAAAAGAGCAATCAATCCATGTTTGGCTCTTTTCTATGGGCCTTATTATCATCCCTTCTGAACTTCATTGGTCTTTACAGTTGTTACTCTGCACCTACTAAGTCCTTTGACCCCTTCGGTTCTCCCCATCTGTCTCAGTCCCGAGAAAATTCATTGCTCCGGTTTGTCTGTTATTAGCAATCCGCTTCCTCATCACAACTTTTGCAGTCTCCATCCCGATGTGCCACTTCTTTCTAGAGAACTGTATTTTTCGGTCTTCGTTCGCCAGTAGCTACGAAGTAATCGGTTGTCCGACTTACTTTACTTCACTGGTAACTCGCCGTCTCCTTTCCTCAGCCGATTTCTAGTCACACTTATCTCATCTGCTGCAGAGTCTTATTGCTCTCTAGCACTTTCCGGGGAAACCCATTTTTCCCATTTGACCTCTCACTGATGCTGCCCAATTTTGTCTGTTTCCTATTCCGACCATCCAGCCACCTCCAGTTCACGCCTGTCAACTCAACAGTTCAAATTCAAACTCCGATTTTGCCGAGCACCATTATCATTTCGGTTCAGTGTACTCAATTTTTACTTTGTGCTCTGGTTTGTAGACATTTATCTGTTTTCCTAATGTAAGCAGTTTCGACATCACGTGTACACCTGATATTGCTTTCAAGCATACCTCGGGGTCCCCGAAATAATTTATTGTTAGCACTGTATGATCCCCTAGGTTTATCCACTCCCTTGCGGCTACCGGGAAGAAAGATCACCCAGGATTTATACGATTAAAGTCCGGGATAGAATCGTGAGGTCCCCGAACATGGGTGAGGCAGATGGACAAGAGAGTTGAACAACAAAATTTCTAAAATTTCCATCCGCATCGATAGGTATCTGACCAGCTAATACCCACTGCGAGGGAAGGTGGAGATCCACATCTTTCGTTGTGAATCTGAAAAGTATTAAAGTGTTTTTCGGTATTTACAGCTCCAGTAAAATTAGGGACCTATTTTGCCTTTCGTGGTGGGGAAATCTCGGGCTACGCCCCAAAATTCGTTACTATACTGCGATTTAAATAAGCTGCGGCAGCTCTTAAAAAGAGGTTAATGAAAAGCGTAGCTGATGAGCTGCTTGTGCAAGTAGGTCTTGTTGCTCTAGTCACGAACTTCAACTCGCATTTGCGGTATATTATTATTGTCATAGAGCGATTTACTCCTGTTGCGGCCAATATTGCTCGACTTATAGGAAACCGCACATCAGACCACCGGTGGCAGTACACGCCAACCGATCAGAACCCAGAGGATATTGCCTCAAGAGACGTGGTCAGTGTGCTGATCCCTAAAGCAATCGTTCGAATTCACAGTTCAAGTTTTTCAAGCCAGTGCGAAGAAAGTTGGCTAATCATACCAATGTAGTCATCCAAGTTGTCAGATGGAACATCAGGATCCGCACAAGCGCAGTAACAGTATCTTAATGCTGGGCAGTGTTTCAGTGAGTTTGATAGGCCTTCGCTGTCCATCAGCCATTTTTTCGGAAAAGAGGAAAATATGTAAGATATCCGGGATTCATCGGGCTCCAGCCTCCAACCCGTGCATTATTTCAAGGAATTCAAGAACTCATTTAGGGTGGTACGGGCCGTCATTATAAATCAGATTCTAATTTAAGAAAAGACCACGGTAGTCAGACAGCAAAATTCGGAAACGCCAGTAAAAGCTACAATAAAGAATGCTAAAAGTGCAATATGTACAAGGAGCATTGAAGCAACTGGCGAGGGATATCACAGTATGAGCAAAAGGCGAGGGAAGAATAATCCACAACGTGCCTCATAGGGTACAAAAACTGGCTGCAACAGATCCGGTGGCTAAGAATGAACCACGCTGGCCTACAGGGTTTGGCATACAGATAACTGGTATGAAAGCGGGAAGAGTGGGAAAGCGAAAGACGCATCCACAAAAGAATGGAAACGTACAGAAAGAGATTCGAGGGCGCATGGACTGGACGTTTGCGGAATCAGTATCGGGAGATTGAGGGGGGGGGGTTGTTGGCACAATACACAGATGAAAAAGAAGCCACCAAGGGTTTGTCAGAAAGCAGTCCGTGATGCCAGTGGCGTATGGAGAAAGTTATTTTCAACGCGGGATGAGTAGTTGTGACGGAGGCCTGTGCTATGAATGCAAGTGAGACAGATACGGTAGCTTGGTTGACCTTTACCGTATAGGTAATTTCCAGAGCGATACAGAGTTCCATATAACGGTGTACAGGAGGGCAACAGCTTTACCAGGACCCCAAAAAGTCGTTGAATGGCATGAATGGTAAAAGGACAGGTAGGGGCGAATTTCAGAGGAAGCCTTTGAAGAAAAACTGTTGTGGGCAGGAGACTGTGCAGATGGGACCAAGAAAATATGCAGAGAATATGAGGAAAGAAAACAGTGATTTGGAGAGGGTAGGCCAAGTCGAAAGCCAAAAAAGCTATGAGAATAAGCTTTATATATATGTACATGTAATTTCTTTTGAAATGACCCTGTTTGCCACTGATGTCAGATAGCAAACGATTAGGGTAGCAAGCAAAAGTGACTAGGGTGGCTCTGGTGGAAAAATGAGGGGGATGGTTTGAGAATGCAATGGTTAGCGCTGGATTTTGGTAATAGTTTTGATACAGCAAATGAAAAAGAACTGAACTCTTTGGATGGAGTACGGGCAGCAGATGTTGAGGTGGCGTTGCACGTTGGTTGGTGTCAGAAATCCGCTATGCGGTGGGATGAGTCCATTATAATGGGTTGCAACCCAGGTAATGGGATTGTGATAAGTGTCCAGCGATGCCAGGTACTCCTTATAGCGTCGGTTAGCTTGGGTATATGTATAAACCACGGATATCCGAGGTGGAGGGTAGTCCAATCTGATCGGTCAAATCGGTTAATCCCTACGGCAATCGGGTAGTGACGCGCCACTGGCCGATGGCTACCAGGGGTGGTCAGGAAGAGATGAGGAGTTTGGCTGTCGGAAGTGTGTTTAAGCCGGGGATTTTGGCTGTCCTCCTAATAGAAATCAGACAATATTAAATTCTTCTTAAGTAATTTTCAACTGACGGCAATGGATAGATCTGTGCAGGATTAACAGGCGGGGACAGTGCTGTAGTTTTGTAGGGTAATAATAATAATAATGGTTTATTTCGGAGACGCCCGGGGCATGCCGAGTGCATGATCAACTGTTTACAAGTGATGGAATAAACAGACAAAATCCTTGAAAATGTAGAAATTTACATGACAGGAGCTGGAAAAAGAGGCTAAGAAGGGGGGGGGGTGGTTACGTGGGAAGAAAGTATGGCAAATGTATGCACACCAAAGAAAATGTACTGAGTTTAAGTGGACCCATGAACAGATTCAAATGGACGCTCGGTGAGTTTGAAAAGTCAAGGTCAGGCGGCGGTTCAAGCTGGTCAGTAAAGGGACATCGGAAATCTGACTGATGTACATGAGAAAGGCTAGAAATCGGCATAAGAAACTGTAATAGCAGGAGACGATAGAGAAAAGTGGGATTCACTGCAAATGATTAGGTAGCAACGAAGCATTGGTGCTCCGCGATAGATGGTCGGCGAACAGGGCACAAACTCATTGTAAAACGGGGAGCGAGCAACGTAAGACGCAAAAGGTGAATCAGGTAAAAAATAGTTCATAGGAATTGGACACAGTATATGTGGGTTAAATGCGCAGAAGGAATGGATGCATAACGTGGCGGTCAGCGGGATGATAGCAAGAGAGATGGCCTGTAAGGAACTACAGGATACAGAGCGGATGCATATATACATATGTGCTCTTGTTTATATATTCGTATATATATACATATAAGAGAGTCCTGATCAATAACAATGGAGTCCTAGAGAGAAATTATCAGTTACTAGGAGAAGCGGATTAGGTTAGGTCGAATGTTTGTAGAATTTACTTTGGAATATCGTGGTGAATTATCTTCATGACAGGTGAACTTGGCGGATCCACAGAGAGAATAAGGAATGCGGAAGCACAGAAAAGACGACGACTGAGAAGCAGTTCGAAAAAAGAAAAGACGAAGGAAAGTATCGAAGGGAATAGGTAGGAATGGATCAAATAGCCTGATTTATGTAGATGAGACATGTGGTGTCGGTCAAGAGTGGGAGGAGCATTAATAAATGGGTTTACGTTATTCAGCAGGAAGATGATGGCGATGGAGTTGGCTAAGCAGCGCAGAGCGATTGTGCATACAAAAGGGAGAAAGTTACCTGGGAGGTGAAGCTGTCCGTGGTGCAAGATGCAGCATCTGTGATGGCAAACAGAGTGGGAGAGGAATGAGCAAAAGGGGTACCAGAGGGTAATAGCAGACCAAACTGACTGAAACTGTGAACAAGAACCATGACGAAACAGTGATTTTACGTTAGGTGGCAAGCGAAAAAGCAGGAAGGTCCGAAAGGCATGCATAAAATGCCTGTGGCGAACAGTGGACGAAACAGGAGATGGGGGCAAGGGCCGAAAAAGACAGGTGAGAATAACCAGTAAGATCATCTCATTGCAGGTGGAACACGAAAAAGGCAGAGAGAAAAGAAGCACCGGGACAGGTGGACGAACATAACGCATGAACAGTGGGTGCGCGTCGGAGCTAGGGACACGGAAATTGGGAGCTGCGTGCATGCCGGCAATTGTAGCTGGATGATGGCTGAAATTCAGGGGAGTCACTAATTAACACAGACTTAGGCGGAGAGAAAAGCACTCAAGTTGGCAAGAGGCTAAAGAGATGAGGGGTTCATTTGAGAACAAACGAAAGGAGAGGATGAGACCAGAAAACGTCATCCAAAGTATGGCCGGAATGGCATCTACCAATGAAGATGATGGGGAAAGCGGGACAAGGTAGGCACGGGGTAACCAGCTTTGGGTGCTCTGGAAACATCTGGAAATAGATGCCAGGAGGAGGCAAACCGGATCTGAATGGTGACAAATTTCAGAGGAAGGGGGATACTACATTGGACTAGGGGTTTCCATTGTAGGGTATAGGTGTCCTGCGAGAGTCCCTGGCACGCAACAAGGCGGGCATCGTTCAATATTCCATGCAAATTATTACTATCACGATCAACAGTTGGCTCGGTGCTTAGCTATCAACTGCCAACCCAAAATGGTTTTCGGTGCCTCAGAACAGCCGACCATAATGGAAGAAGTGGAGGATCTTGATTGGTTAGAAAACCTATAGGAGTGAAATCTGGCAGGATGTTCATGCCTTCCCGTACGTGGGTAGCACCAGTGAGCCAGGTTGAGCAGAGCTGATCAGGACATTGGTGTCCATAGGAATATGTGCGCAGTTCCAGGCAGGGATGGATGGCCGGTCGCTAGGTGTCTTTTGGGGACGCGGGCGAGAGATGATAAGGCAAGGCCAGCAATAGAAAAAGGAAAGCCCGATAGGCTACCACCCAATATAGGCGCAGGCGGGCGGTGGATATCTACCTGGTGTGCATATCATCAAGGAAATTCCGGACTCTCGATATGACGTGGCCATTATCTGTCCTGTGCAGACTGTACTGAACTGAACTGAAACAGTGGCATGTCTGGCAATTAGTAGGTAGGCACGGTAGTGGGGTTTCCCCATACGCGGGGTCGGGTCCAGGCCCGTGGTTGATGGTGCCCATTTCCTCCACAGCCCGGAAGGTAAAATATGGATTCACAGGGTAAGGCGTTCAATCGTTTGGATGTTTTTGTGTTCTTCAGAGGAGTGGTTGAGCGCATAGCGGAAATTTTCATAGCCCCTTCGCCAGCCATATTTTTACTCTTGCGATCATGGTGCCCTAAACTTCTGAGAACGGCCTGTTTTCCCCACGATAGGAAGAAGCCACGGTCTGAGAGCCTCAGATCTCAGGGTTTCGTGGTTTTGAGAACTACTGGTTGGAAATAGGGGGAAAGAACACATGCAGGGGGAATGCACTGCTGACAGCTCTTGGTCGTATGATGTTACCACAGAGTGTTTCTGACACCATATCAAACCATTGCCCGGCCTTCACTGTAGAGTAATGGTGAGTGAACCCTAGTGAAGGAAGGCAAAGAGCAGTCATGTGAATGAAAGAAAACCGGACGGATGCCTCTGCTCCTAGATTTATTGCAGTCTTAGTTCGCCCGAATAACTGCAGGCAAACTACGCTCCCCGTAGCGTATGGACTCCACCTCCCGTGTATTAGCAGGGTTTGGGGGCAGACTGATGGTATACCAATTTTTTTTGGGACAAATGAAGTTTCAGCATTCCATTAGGGATGAACGTGGGATTGAGACCGACAGAGCAACAATACGAGGAACCCGGGATGAACTCCTACGTAATGCTCAAAGATTTATAGGATATGAAATCGAATAACAGGCACTAGTCATAGGGCTGACAACTAGCACAAGACCGTATTGGGTCTTGGGCCATCGTAAAATAAAGAACGCCTATATATACGGACTGTATTATCAAACGGGCCGTGAGATAAGTTTCGGAAGCAGAAGATGGTCATTATATGGAGACTAGTGGTCTAGGTTGTGGTCATGTGCTCCCTCGAAATTTACTTCAATGGAAGTCACAACGATAACTGATGATGCGTCGAGGGGTTCTTATAGTGGTCCCTAAATTGCTCTGGAATGAAACAAGACCGCAGAAAATCAGGTAGTTTATTCCGGAGACCTGATTTGGTGTCTAGAGTGAGGGATTGCGGTAGCAGGTAGCCTTTGGGGGGTGAATAAGGAGTATGGCTACAGAAACCAAGTGGGATACAGTGAACTAAGTTATCTTAATAATACTGGTATATTTCTCGGCCATGGTCGAGATGCACGCTGTAGCGCAAGATCATGGTGTAACAGGTTACTCAATAGGATGAAATATTCAAAAAATCTAAATATGAAAGTCGAGATTATCAGAGATGGAAGAACAAAGCCAGCAACAGTTTGAATGGATCATTCTGGTAATGGTTCGCGCGGCAGTTTTGAACCGGTTTCGAATCCGGGCTGGTGTGGTGCATTTCTGATTGTACATAATCCTGTTTACTTTCCTTTTATCTTCCAGGTGCCGTCGTTAGCTACGAGGCGGAGCCATCCAGTGCGGCAGGCATCTCACCTCCCTCTCTTGCCGAACAGTGACCTTGACCCCGACCCAAAAACTGTATAAAAACCCCCCATGGACGCCCCCGTTGGACCCACTTCTGGTTTCGAGTTGTAACAGTTACGGCGTCGCCTTGTGCCAATACCAGTCCATTGTTTTCCGAGCTTCGCCTTATGTTGTGACTGACCTCGTGCTGTGACCAGTTGTGCTGATCTGTGCGTCTATTTTCAGACTTCCGGACCCCGCGTGTATTACACTGGGCACGGGTGCGCGGTGGAGATATCGAGAAACGGTTACCGCAGTGCCATGGACGCATTAGGAACGAGAATGATGCAATTCAAGGCAACCGGAGGCCCACCAAGGTTCTGCAGATGGAGTAAATTTTGAGCAAGGGGAAAAGGGGGAAAATTTTAAAGAAGTGTATTCCGGAAAATCGACGCATGCGGGAAGGATAGCGATCCACGAAGACCATGCAGACTCTGAGTGACGGATTTACCGGAGTTCAATAAACGGAATGAGTTTTGAAGCAGGGGGGCATGAGACCAATTTTGTGAGAGTGAACGCTGGTGGAGGTGGGAGAAACAGCAGACCGTAAAAGGTGAGTTTAGATTCAGGATCAGTAACATGTACCATCCTGAAATAAGAGAGCGCAACTGGGGGGTACTCGAGAAGTGGTGAGTCAATTTCCAGTCTTCAACGGGTCGGAGGAAAGGTAAACAGTGGTAACCGATAATAAAGTGGGAAATCTCCGCATGGAATTCAGAGTTATTATGCTGTTTCACTGACAAATATATATGTATGTGTTGACACATTTGCCTTCAGTGTTGTTCAGTGTCATTTCTGGTAATGTATGACATCGAGTGCGTAAGGTTCGTCTGGCAGGGCAAAGTATGTGTCGGTCGATCAGCCGAGTGTGGTTGTATATTAGCGGCACGCGCGTGAACTGGAATTCGTGTTGGTTGCGTTTGAAAACGCTGAACGATCTGATAAGCAATTAAGAGTATTTCCTGTTGTGTGGTTTGACTTCGGTCCCGGTTGCTATGGTAGGTTCCACTCGAGTCTCTGTCCGTAAGAGTAAAAGTGGCATCCCTGGTTAGCCAGTTTTGTGACTGAGATGGTGGGAGACAACGAACCTGAAATAGAGGGGGATTGCAGTCGGGACGTGGTTCCAGCTGTGGGTTATGATAATGTAATAATGGATAATAATAACGGCTTATTTCGGAGACTACCGAGGCATGCCAGGTGCATGATCAGCTGTTTACAAGTGATGAAATAA